>CM046945.1:21248638-31248638 GCA_025698515.1 Gossypium sturtianum
TTGCTGCATTACAGGACATAAAGGACATGTCACTAGGGACCATGGGAAATCTATGTGAATTGTGACTAAGAATCCAGTGTTGGTCTTGGTTCTACCAATGGTCAAGATACCCAAGATGTGTTACGTGTGATACCGGACACTTTGTATGGTAGTGCACCAGCAGTAACTAATGACTCCGATGGGCTTGTCCGAAAGGCACTGAGTTAACAGTCTGAACGCAGCCTCATGTCAGTGACAAGGCTATTACAAGTGTGAGCACTTATGTGCAAACTCCGATGTATCCAATATCTATGTGTCTAACTGGAAATAAGTAAGGGGGAAATGGTCGATTGTTTGATGAACAAGTGCAGTACATGTATATATATCTATGGAGCAATGTGCCTGGCAGATCAATCCTTGTGGGCGCTGATATGTGAGGCAAGCTACAATGAAGACTTGTAAATATTCTGATGATGACTAACTATTGGCATGGCTAACTATGGATATAATACTTTAGTGTTATATGTGTAAATGAATTGATATAAGAAGACATGATAGAGTAAAATTAGGAAATAAAATAGTTTGACAATGTGCTACTTGCATCACTTGGAAAATAACCAAAATTGTGGAAATCAAACTAGAGGTTGATAAAATATTAATTAAATCTTATTAATTATTTTGCATAAAAGAAATGGTGTAAGCAAAAAGAATTTCAGCATTTTGAGATATTTAATCTTGTAGAAAGGGTCACGATTTAGGAATCGTTCGACTTTGAAAATCACTAAAAATGAATAAAATAATTATGGTTTATAATTTATATGCTAAATTTATAATAATTTCGGGCCAATATAAAGAAACAGAACATCATCCGAATTTTTGTGCTGAGAAGATAATTTAACTGAGGCAGGGCTAATCATCTATTACAACGGTGGTGACTTTTACGAATAAACTGCATTTTGATAGCTAAACCAAAATTCTGGAAAATTTTATGGTAATATTTGTAAGTTCATCAGAAAAATTAGCAGATCTTAATTTGGAAAGTTTCTTGTAGTTCAAGATATAAATAATTAAGTAACTGTGACTCGTAGTAGACAAATTTTGAGATGAAATAAGGAATAAATAGTGGAACTATTTGCAAATATGATTGTATTATCTTAGAAATATGTCATAACATTTATAAAATCTCGTTAATAAATCACTTATTATTATATACTACTTATATTAGCTATAATGCTTACTCCCTTCCTTTCCTTTTCCCATAGTGTCACTGCATGTTAGCTCAGCTGGAGGTCGCTGGAGATTCTATCACACCAATGCTATTGATTGGTATTGTATCAACAATCTTCAAGTATTTTAAGTCTATGGCATGGTAGGTGATAAAACCAATAGGCAATATACGAAAGCCCACATTTAGCATAGTTTTGGATGATTTATCCCTTGAATTATGTAATTTGGTGCTCTTAACTTTAATTTTATGTTTCTATAATTGTGAGAGCATGAGGAGACAGTGAAACTGGAATGAGTTAAAACTCACACATGGCCAAAGAAAGGAATCGATTAATGCCTCGGGCCAAATCCACCGCACTGCTCATTATGACGAGAACATTGCCTGGCACACGATTCACACGGTGATCGCAGTGCCAAGGGCGTGTCCTCACAGCAGACAAAGAGAAATTTCTTACCAATTAGGATATTGAGGCGAAGAAACACATTCCAAAGTCTATAAACACCCTAAGTATGACCTAAAAGGAGTTTGATGGCTTTCTCTCACAAGGCCCGTTAGGGGCTAAATGAGCTGAGCCTGGTGAGGTCAAAATTGTAATTTGCATTTCCAAGAAAGCCAATGATTCACTGTGGCTTGAGTCATACTCAAGACGAAGGATCTTCTTAATTCCTTGAGTTTCAGGGTTTTTCTATGTTTTTTTTTATCTTTCTTCTGAGATGCATTTTCATAATAGAATCAAACTTCACATCTGTACAGTGGAAACCATGATAAATCTTTATCGCTTAGCTGAACTATATGATAAATACTTGACGGTTCTTTAATTTATGCTCTAATTCTTGCGGTCGATATCTGATATTGATTCGCACCACGCTAGGGGTGGTGGAGCAAAAGTCCATGCCTAAGAGTAGATCTGTGCATAACAAGTTTGAGCGTTTCGCGCCAGTATTATATAGTGACGAAATTTTGCCGGATTAGGTGAAACTAATATAGTCCATGGATCGAGCACGCAATTTAGGGGTTTTAATTAGAAAGAGATTTCAATTAATCAACCTAGGTTAGACGCTAATGTTTTTGGAGAGAGGATTAATATACTTTAGGAATCATGATCAAGCCAAGTGAATAAATCATTCATCTGAGCCAGATAACAAGTGAAGTTTAGTGGATTCTTCCTTGGGTAAAATGCTAACTGAATTGTTTTTTCTCACGAGTGTTTTCCCCAAATCTATTCCTTTGTCTTTATGCCTTTAGCTAAGAGTTGTTGACTTGCATTTAAACAACAAATTCCTTATTTCAGTTGAATAATAGAAAGAGTCGGTGATTAGTACTTCTGGTTCCTCAGGGGTTCGATAACCGGTCTTACACTAAGTTCATACTATCACCTAGGTGAACTTGCCTTCAACTGCCGCCGCTAGTTTCCAGTGCTCGGACATTCTAAATTTCTTAAGACTAATGATATCGATCATTAGGGACTTGATTATGTGTATATGCACAGATAACAGACGTTGGCCATGCTATTTGATGGTTACCGCTAGATAATGCCACGAATGCCGTTATTTGTTGCGTTATAAGTCTACATGTATTTGATGTATGCCGTACGTGAATGTTATGTGTGCGCAGGTGATTGCGTTATTGTCGCAGTCAAACATATGGATGTCTTAGTCCGATGTTTGAAATGCTTTAATAATACTTGCATGTGTGATGATAAATGGCTAAATGTATAAGTGTTTCTGCGGCAAAGGCCGGTAAATATCTTTACTTTGTAAGTTACACCGCAGCTCACACCACGGCGCCCAGGTGCGTGTTCGTAACGGATTTCGTGCCGAATGCCACACGCCAACACACGCGCAGTATTTCGGCCGTGGTGAAGACATGGCCTTGGACACGTGTGTGCCCCTCGCTTTTTCAAGAAATTTTCTAATGTTTCTCAAAGTTCTCGCCAGTCCCACTACTCTCCAAAGTGGTCATCTATGCCTTATTTAGGGGCTCAAAGATAAATTGAACATTTGTTCTTGGATGAACTTACACCGAACCTTGCGCGTATGTGTTCAGAATGCCTCTTTCGCATCTATCCAAGTTTGATGCGTTTAGTGGAGGAGCAAAGTCCCCGCTAAGAGATTCAGTATACTCGCTTTGTTGACTGTACGCGCCAGAGATAGGTGACGGATTTTTCCCATGAGGGTCAAAACTTGGGTTATGGGAGTCAATAGATCAGCATGCAATTTTAGGGGTTTAATGAAAGAGATTTCAATTAATCAACCTGTGTTAATGCTATTCGTCATAGAGGTTTAAGACACATTAGAGTCTTACTGATCAAGCGAAGTGAATAAATCGCCTAGTTCAGAGCAGATACACAGCCTAGGCGGATTCTTCCTCTTTGGTATCGCCTTAATCACCCATTGGTTTTTCTCGCAGCGCCTTTCAACCATTCTCTTTGTCTTAGCTTTTAGCTTAGTAAAGGATAATTTAGATGTTGCAATAACAAATTCCTGCTTTAGGCTAAAGATAGAAAGAGTCAAGATAGTACTTCTGTCCTAAATATTAATCCGGCTCACACTGTTAGTAATAATTGCTTATAGGTAATTGTCAATCACTGCCAAGGCTAGTTTCAAAGCTCATCATTTTTTATATAAATTAAGACTCAATGATATGATCATCAAGTTTTTACGCCACACTGAAACTAAATATTACACCGCCACTTCTGCCATTTTAGCCTTTTAATGAATTTACTTTTCTGTTTTTCTACGTGTTTTTGATAGGTAATTTTAGCGGCTAAAGGAGACAATCAATAACTATCTGGTAATTCGCTATGACAGTCACTGTGGCCACCAGTTATCTTCAACCTCGACGCAAAGAACTATGCTATCAAAACCGCAGAGTTTCTAACAAACATGGTTTGTGTATGGTTCTAGTAAAAATATCCGTAATACAAAGATCATACAAATGGAGGAGGGTAACATAGGCATTCATCCACAACCCCAGCACGAGAACCAACAAGTCAACTACGGTGTTCATTCTAGTCTTCAAAATAATCTTTATAGTGACAATTTATAATGCAGTTATGTATCATCCCACCTCTTCTCAAGTGAGGTAACAACAATTCAGTCTGCAACTCTCCAAAGCTAAATTAAATTGACTCAACAAGAGAAAAGAAACCGAACCTTGAGGATGCTAACGAAATTTATCGCATGTCAAACCTATTTTTCAAAACAACGACACATTTGTACCAGTGGCGCATCATTCCGGTGACTGAACCAAAGCACACTAAATCACGCAAGATCATAGCACAACCATAAGGTTAAATGAACCGTGAATCGCGCAAGAAAACGTAAGGTGATAGCGTGGGCAAGTGAGGTTGATATACCAAAACCAGCATCAGAGTAATTAACTCAGTTATATCCTCGATGCAATGATGAAAATACCCACATAGAGGAACAATTTGGTGAAATCATACTTCAGAAGAATAATCCGCCACTTCTTGGATCGGTTAGGACATCGAAAGAACTCAACAAACACAAATCTTATTAATTATTTGATCTAACTCTTCCGCATGTATCATCAACAAAACTACACAACCAGCCATCCAGACTCGCTCGACAAATAGTACCCTATGAGAACGGTACTTTGGGGACGATGAAGTAGACAAGTGAAGACACACTTTCCAAAGAGAGGAACTAAAAGACAATGTCAAAACAGTAACTTCATTTAATAAATTAACTATGATAACCGAAATGGTGATAGAATATCAGCATGCATCAAAATCTTCTCAAATGGAATAGTCGAGGTAACTAATCCTAAATGGCACACTTTTACAGAACACTACCTGACTAAATCATATATCAATAACTAATCTGATAGCATGAGAAAGGATTTTTTCACCCCTCACTCACCATGACATGGTTAAGAGGTAGTTCAGCTCAAGACTTTAAACGAAGGCTTCTCGAGGCAACCTGCTAATCAACTCATTAATCTCCATTTTCAATTTAGCATCTGTTCAAAACTAACCAAATTTTTAAGTGCTCTACCAATGCCTTGCACACGGCGTACGTGGTCGCGGTGGAACAGACAAACTTATCCCAAAACATAATGATAAACGCCACTACTTACGCGATTCAAATGATATCAAACTAATCGCACGCGCATTTACACGCCCCGTGACCTTTGAGTCCATTTATATTTTTTTCTTATTTTCTTGGCTTTTCGAATTTCTTTTATCTTTTCCTATCTTAAATTTATATTAATACATTTTGACTTTTAATTTAGGTTCAAGGTTGTTAACGAATGTTATTCAACCTCCACTTTAGATATGACAAAGACCTTCACATTTCCTCATCGTGACACCCACCTCGCGAATTTATCCAAATAATACTGACTTTTCAGTCCATTAAATCTTTCTTTTTATTTTATTTCTCTACTCTTTTTATATAATTTTCTTCCTTTTATTTTCTTCTCTAAATATAATAGTATAATTTGAATTATCCTTTATTATTTCCTCGCTAATTTTCACCAGCAATGCAATCTCCTTCATCTTAGCGAGAAATTGTTGGCACACACTACCACCAAAGATCAAACTTCTCCTCTAACTTGCTTCTCGTGACCGCATCTTTCACTCCAAATCAAATAACCATGTTTCACTACTAAGGAATCCATCCAAAATTCAGAAGTTTCCACTTCTATCCCTATCTTTGATCTTCTTATCATAATGTTTTTATCTATCTTCGTACATTGAGGCAATGTACATCTTAAGTGTGGGGTGAATCTAAAAGTGCCTAACTTTTTGCATTATTCTCAAACTCGAATTATACTTCCTTTGTCTTATAATTTTCTCATATTACTAATTAGAATGAAATTCCTTTGATTTATGATTTTATTGATATGTTTTAATGTCATGTTAATTGTGCATTGATGATTAAAACTTTAAGATAAGGAGAATCACATGATAAGTCTATTTTCCAGAATTAAATTTTTTTGAGTTGTCTATCTGACCAGTTATTACCTTGAAATTTAAAATTTGCTAAGGTTGATGTCAAAAGGCCATAATTTTTGTGAGATTTTGAGCCTTTTAGAGCATATATTCTTTTTCATGCTCACTTTATTGATTATGAGTGTGTTTCAACATTGATTTGTTATTCTAGAACTTGCTTCGATTATATCGGGCACGAGACCACACTCTTTGATTTGATATACTAAGATGATAAAGGCACCTAGGATTTAACTCCACTTACTCCAAAAAAGCCTACCTCACAATTAACCCCTAGTGAACCCCTTGATCCTAACAACTCCTTTTTATTAACTCACCCACTATTAACTCAAAACCTGTATTCAGTATCACCATCTCTTCTGACTACCCCCATCGAGATTTGATTTGATCGGACATTTATCTATTTTCGATCAAGAATTAAATCGTATCTTATTATTACTTGATTTGTTCTTAAAAAAATGAAGTATATTCATTATTAGTTCTATGTTATTTGAGCTTAAATCTAATTTCATTATCTTTGTATAGCTCATGTTAGCATTGCTTCCAGTATGTAATTATTCAGATTAGTACAACTTCAAGAAAATGTCAACTCTAGCCCCAATACTAACTTTCTAATTCAGCCTTTATCCACCTTTAACCTAAGTCCTCATGCAGTAACCTATAAAAGACCTTTTGATTTGTGTATCATATCATTTACAGTGGTGGAGATTTGAATTTCATGCAAGCTCTATGGGATTAACTTTTTCATGTTTGACTCTTGAGTGCTTATTTTTTAACCTTAAACACTCGATGATTTGAGTGAACTTCATGAGGATGCTTCAACCCTTGTTTCCATTTTGAATTAGAGGTAATTATTTAGAGTGAGGGGAACACCTATTTTTCACTATAAATACTAAGTGACTTAGATTGTTTGAATCTTAGGACTCTTTTGAGCTGAATTATCCACATGAATTATCTTGAATTGCGATGAAACATTGTTGATGAAGGTTATGAATTGGAGGAAATTCTATTTTAATTGTGAGTTGAGAGAATTTTGCTTGAGGATACAAAAGCTTAAGTGTGGGGTATTTGATAAACCGTATTATAATATATTTAAAGCCTACATTTAGCATACTTTTGAATGATTTATCCCTTTGAATTATGTGTGTTGGTGCTCTAATCTTTAATTTTATGTTTTATACTCGTGAGAGCATAGGAGGATGAAAGAACAGGAAACGGGCTTAAAACGGACCAAATGGGCCAGCAGTAACTCCATACGGCCCGGCTAAATCCACATGGTCGTGCCTCATTGATAGATCAACACGGCTCATTAACACGATTCACACGCGTGTCTCCAAGGGCTAGTCCGCCATGAAAAAGAGGAATTTCACTCAAATTAGGATACTTAGAGGCGAAGAAACACATTCCAAAGTCTATAAACACCCTAAGTAAGGACCTAAAAAGGGGGAGTTCGAAAGCCTCTGCTCTGGCGCTCCAATGAAGCAAGGAGCCAGCCAGAGAGGGTCAATCAGGAATTTACTCGAAGAAAGCCACCATTCATCTCGGGTAGCTTGAGTCATACTCAAGACGGAGGATTCTTCTCTTTAATTCTTCAGGGGATTTTAGGGTTTTTCTATGTTTGTTTTATTTTCTTGAGATGTATTTTTCATAATTATAATCTCAAACCTCAGATACCTAAGGGCGATGAAACTTATGATGAATCTTGTTATCGTTTGCTGAACTAGTGATAAATACTTGATTTGTTCTTAATTATGTGTTCTTAATTCTATTTGATATTCCAGGATATTGATCCAAGTAATTGATGTGCTTTAGGGTGGTGGATAAAAGTCCATGCCTATAGATCTAGCATAATTGCTGGAGAGTTGTCATGCCTAGACATAGGTGACGAAATTTTGCCAGATTAGGTGAAACTCTAATATGGGAGTCCATAGATCGAGTTAATGCAATTCTAGGGTTTTAATTAGAAAGAAATTTTAATTAATCAACCTAGGGTTAGATGTTGGTCGCCTGGAGAGAGGGATTAATATACTTTAGGAATCCATAGATCAAGTCAAGTAATAAATCGTCGGGTTCGTGAGTTACAACAAGTGAAGTTTAGTGATTCTTCCTGGGGTATCGCTCAATCAATTGGTTTTTCTACTTATGTTTTCTCAAATTAATTCTCTTTGTCTTAGCCTTTAGCTTAGTAAAGAAGGACTAGAGATTAAACAACAAATTCCTTGTTTTGTGGGCTAAATAATAGAAAAAGAGTCAGATATTACTGCCCTTAGGTTCGACAATCCCGCCTGCCACTTCAAGCTTACTCACTGCCTGACAGGCACTTGCCTCAATCGTTGCCACAGTTAGTTTCCGTGCTCGATCATTCTCATATAAATTTAAGACTGACGTATACCATCAATAGGGGAATTTTACTATGTGTATATGTTATTATGAGTTGGCTTCCAGAATGTTACTTCTCATGCTATTTGATGGTTATTGCTTTATAATGCCATTTAATGTGGCCAATATTTGTTATGTTATAAGTCTATGATGATGCATTTCAAGGATGTGTATGCTGCATGTAAATGGTTATGTGTGTGTGATTATGCATGATGAATGTGGTTTATAAATGGCATGTGAGTTCTAGTGGATGTTTGAATGCTTATTAATACTAGATGTGTGATGATAAATTTGTATAAATGTATATGTTTTGGGGTGGCAAAGCGCTGGTAACAGCTCATTTGTGGTCATTAGACGCACTTCCACACTACCATGCCCGTAAGGTGTGTGAAGTCCGTGACTCTTCTGATTCGTGTTCAAAATGCCAATACCCACCCAACACACTGCGTGTATCTTGGCTGTGTGAAGGACATGGCCTTGACACTGTGTGTGCCCCTGCCAAGAAATTTTCAATGTTTTCCAAAGTTCTCAGCTTAGTCCTGCACTAATTTCCATAAAGTATGTATTGGGCCTGTGATGCCCTATTTAGGGGCTCAAAGATAAAATTCTGAAAATATTTAATTTGGATGAAATTCTATGACTGCTTAATATCGCTATAAGTGTATGTGTTTTAATGCCTCGTGATCCTCTATTCAAAGGTTTATCAATGTAGCAAAGGCAAGAAGGAACTCACTGGGAACTCTAGCATTAATTTATAAAGGTGTCCTTTACTTTATCGCTTGGACCTTCAAGTATCTTTTTGAGCTAAAATGAAGATAATTAAACATATCAAATCATCAATCTATCAACTGACCATGCATGAAAGAACTAATAACACTTAGTCCAAAACTGGAGTAGTTTCCTTCCTCCACCCCATGCTATTATCTATGCATGCGTAACGAGAAACATGTAAATGACTTAGAGTAAATCAGAATATCCTAAAATTGGGCCTAGTAGGATTGGGCCTGGCGGGCCTTTAAGCTGTGAGAAGTCGCTTTAAAAATTTTGAGAATAAGAGAACGACATTATTTCGTTGGACTTATTAAGAAGGTAATTTTGGAAAGTTACGAGGTTTCTATGAAGTCTGTTCAAGGCTTTAGTAAAATTTTTGTTTAAGCCTGGTTAAGGAGAGATAGTAAGTGTATTAAGGCTTGTGGAAATAAAAGAGCAAATTGCTAGCATAAATGAGCAATTATAAAGGGTTATGGTGCCACATGTAGTACCTTGAGGGAAGAGGTTCAGACCACTTTGTGTGCAAATTTTGACTTATATTTTGCACTTTCCTAAGTGTTTCACAAGAGGCATTCATATGCAAATGACTTCATTATTTGGTAAGGTGGTATGAACAAGGCAAGTGCTGTGCTGTGGAATATCAAGGGAAGCAGGGAAAGAGTGTATTCATGAGGCTTGACTGTGGGTGATCTTTTGAAAGCTTTGGGCCAAACTCTATCCAGGGGGGCGATGTGGACGGCTTTTGGGGAGAATAGGTAGCTGAATTTTTAGTTGGCTTTGGTAAAGACTTAGTAGTGTTTTCATAAAAATTCCCTTTGGCAACTTTGTGTCATTTCTTCCACTAACCTCCTCCTGTTTAAACATAGCAGTAATATAGCATTATTTCTTTTGTTTGTCACATACTCATTTTCTTCTAATTTTCCTTGGTTAATGAATTCTCCTTTGCTCTTTTGATTGAATTTTGTGCTTATACAAACCTTTTCTTTGCAATTCATTTGGTATTCTCCAATTTCTTTCTACCTTGTGCTGAAATTACAAGCTACCAAAGAACATATTCCTCTTGTTTTCTTCTTGTTGCCACAAATAAAACCATTGAGACTAAAATTGTTCATTCATCTCTTCTTTACATCATTTTCTCAAGTGGGAATGATACTTTTTCTTTGATTGAATCAGTAAGTGAATTCTTTTCTATGTTCATATTCTTTTCTTTCTAGCCGAATATATTTATCAATATTCGGGTTGTAAATCTTGATCTTAACTGAAATGGTGTTATCTCTTCTCATTCTTCCATATTGTAATCAATTTTTGTAGTAGTTCATGGGCGGGCCAGCACTGCCTTCTAGCCCTAAGTCAAACGGTGGAAATTGGATCCAATATCGATAAGGTAAGGAGTTCTTCATGGATTATTGGAAATCGTTCTTTATTCGTTTAAAGGATACAGTGGCTGTGACTAATTCGATTATGTTTTAGGACGAAATCGTCACTGATACATTCTACCTTCGGACATAGTGGTAAGTGATCCAAGTGTAAGATATGAAATCTTGGAAATCCGAGGCTGAACTTTTGCTGGTATTGTCTTAGGTCATCGATGAGTGGTTCTTAGGAAATCAAAAATCAGTTGTGTAATCCCGTACCTTCCGAATACATGTTTGATATGGTGTGTAATCTCACATCTCTGAAATTTGGTATGATATGTTCTAGATTTGGTCAAAATATCGAAGAAAACCAAAAACCGGCATCCGTGACGCTTCGGCATGCATGATCGCAGTGGTAATCGTATTTTTGTAATAAAAAGTTTTCGGTTAGCGTAGCATATATTTTTGAAGATCATTGAAAAATAGGAGAAAAGAAAATTAGAAAGTGAATAAGATATCGAATTAAATCTTACTGTGTCTATTTTAATATGAAAGAAACGGAGAAGGAAAAGATTTTTATATTCTGAGATATGTTAATTTGAGGAGACTGTCTCTGAATGACTTTGTGGTTCCTGATTCTTCTTGGAAAATCGTATAAAATTGTACAAAGTGAATTATGTTATAATTCTTATATTTAAAGATTAATTAGTAAGTCTATTTCAATAGAAACAAGTGGGAGCAACATATGAAAACTGTACAGTGAGATATTTTTAATTTTGGGTAAGTAGAGGTCAAATCGTTGGTCAGTGAAACAAGGGAAACTTCAAGGAATAAATCAGACTAATGGTTAAGCCAAAATTCCTGAAAATAGTAATAATAAGAAATATGAGTCTAGCTTCAAGGAAAATTTATGATTTAGATTTCTAGATTTTTAACTCAAGCAGTCAATTTAGTTAGTACGATGCATGGACAAGCTGATTTCTATGCTCCACATTAAAGAGTTAAGTCTAGGTTATGAATTTCCAAAATAATTTAGGTTGCGAATTACCGAATTACTTCCATGGGTAAATTATCGAAATTACAAAATGCCCCCTAAAGGCCACTACTTAAATTGTTATATGGGCCAACTGGATATTGGTTAAATGGGCCAATCCGATATTTTGATAACAAAGCAACTGATATTTACAACGGGCTAACTGGGATATTTTGATAAACGGCTTCGATCTCGATATTTTGCTATATGGGCCAATCTGATATTTTGATAAATACACCGATATTTTGCTATATGGGCTAACTGATATTTTGATAACGGGCTAATTCGATATTTTGCTATATACAACTGAGATTACTATATTGGGCTAATCGAGGATTACAAATGGGCCAAATCTAATATTTTGCTTAATGAGCTTTGATTAATTGGGTCGTAATGGCCATAATTTGTAATAAATATCTGAATAAATTGTTGCAATGGCTGCGCACAGTATACATGATTTGCATGGGATGGGATAATGATGAAGAGAAGTTCTGCAGCTCTGCTACATAAATCTGGTGGCTCTATCACAATCAAAAATGGCAATGCCATGTAAATTTTGTTAATCCGTGGCTTGTCCACAACTGAAGAGCAAATGGCTTAATGCCTACGTTGGTGTGTTGGCTGGTGGTGACTAAAGCTCCCACAGTGTGGCTGGTTGGTACGGCAGTGTAGCTGATGGAAAACTAGGTTTGTTTAATTGTATATCATATGCATATTATATTTATACATTATTGAGCACAAATGGGGCTTAGGCCCAAAATATCATGCACTGGGTTCTAGCCTAATGAAGCTGTTCGCAGGGATTTCACACTCCAGTTCTTGTAACTCACCCTCTTAACCCTTGTAGGTACGTTGATGATATGGACTTGGGTTATGGATGACTGGTGAGCTATACTTCTGTAAATGGTTTATTTGGACTTTAGACTTCTTCTCACTTATTTTATTTACTTTACTGTTGATTAATGTTGCATTAAGGCCTCTTGGACTATTTTATTTGCTTTTTAATTCGATGTTTTTATTCTTTTAAATTGTATTGTTTAAAAGAGGAATACTAAACTTAAACAATGGTTTCCAAAATTGATTAACAAATGGATTTCAAAATAAACTTTTACAAAATAATATTTATACTTAACATTTTTCTCTCAAACCATGTGATATTTTCAGACTTGATTCTCTTTGAATTTTCAACGTGTTTAAAATCCATGGTTTTGTAGATCATTAGTTTCGATTATCGCATTTATCAAACAACTCTCCAATAACTTGTATTTTATCTACGCTTTCCGCTGTAATGCACTTACAACTCTATTTATAAACGTCACATTTTAGTGTTTATTTCTAAATATGCAGACGGCGTTTTAAACATATGTTTTCAGAAAGTTGTAATTGCTATGTTGGTTTTAACAAAGTTTTGATTTTTACAAGTTTTAATAATGCAAGATGGTTTTACTTCCATGTGACATTGACTGCATATTAAGTAGGATTTTGAAGTGTTACATTAACTCAGAAAGTTATCAATATTTGCCAAGAACCCGATGCTAATTTATGGTATGATTAACGAATCTTCACCTGAGAGGTTTTTTAAACTTAGGTTTTCAAAGATTTAGAAAATAAAGGAATAAGAAACATATAAAAGGTATTAAAAGACCACCACTATCATATATACATAAGATATATCGAGTGAAAGTAGAGATAATTCCACTACTTACTCTTGATTCTAGTGATCAAGTCACTTCATACAATTTAAGTCTTATCATCTGTAAGCCTGCTCATCTTCCTAGCTCTCAACTTAACTATCCAAACCACCATTTAGAAATAATAATAAAATAAATATAAACAATGACTTAATGTTCGCTAGTTGCATTTAGGTTGGCGATACTTAAAAAGCGAGTCCATCAGGCTTGGAAGAGTTTGCCAATATTTATACAAAAATTCTATACTTAGGCTAAGATAAACACACACTTACTCATCTATCCCTATTTCAACTACGGCCAAATAGAGACACAAGACTAGTGGGCACAAGTTAAGGAGACTTCCTTCCTTTCCATTTAGTTTGCAATTCTAGGTCAGAGTTTCTTTCTTTCAAGTATTTTTGATTCTTGCTTAGTTTTTGTTTCCTAAATTCGCTTAAAATTGCTCAACCATTTCTACATTCCATTTCGGACTTCATCAATATTTGAATCTCTTTTCCTTTCTCTATTTTGTCTTCGAGATATTTATTGGGATGTTTCAATTCAATCTCGGAGTTATGTTAATTAGATTCATGAGTAACTAAAAATTAGAGAGACTAACGAGCGGATGGACTAGTTAATAATTGTTTAAGATTTTTCGTCATCGGTTGGTTGACTTGAGATTAGAGGAAATTAAACCTAGACAAAACCCTGTAAAGTCAATTGTAGATGAGGTCAAGAATGATCTATCGGCAACACTTGCTTTGTCGTTTGAACTGCCAAGTGTCGCAGAGATAAGTAGTTCTTGTTGACTAATTAAGGTTAGCTAAAGTGAGAGGTAATAACTAGGTTAACTACTAGCCGATTGAATGAACCCTAAGTCAAGGAAGTTAGCTACGAATCTTTGAAGCCAAGTTAGTCTTCTATTTTTATATTTGAGAGATTTATAATCTTGATTTCATTATTTAATGTTCTTAGCATGTTTTATTTTCATTCCACCTATTTATGGTGATTTATCGCATTATAGTTCTAATTGGCCTTTCTTTTGCGACTTGTTATCGTAGGGGATTAATTACTAGTTTAATCAAGTCTCCATGATGCGATCCAAATACTTTAGTGTTCCATTGTAATTTATATTACGACTGAGTGTATACTCATGCGAGACTTACTAGTTCACATCTTTAGTTGCACGGTATTTTCACTGCAGCGTTAGCATGTCGGCAGGTGCCTTTGGAATGGTGTATATATATGATCTTCCAATAGAATCGCCTTTGTGAGACTCCCAAATGCAGGATAAAAGTTGACGAGATGCCATAAATTATGGTTGGTCATGTAAAGCAACATAAGGCTGCTTGGAGATCAAAATTAGTGACATCAGTCAGAGAAGAGAACCACTCTTCAGAAATATGAGTATATGATTTCTCTTTAGAAGACCCAGAGATCTACTAATAATTTCTGTTTCGAGTTGATAAATACTCTCCTACATGATCTACGAAGAGCAGCAAACAAGAGAACACTCCAAAGAGCATCTCAAGAAGCAAGGAAGGAAGGCCCGAGCTCCCTGCACATATCAAGGGAAATAAGAGTTGGGGTAGAAAGTAAAGAGAAAATGAGAGGCAGTGGAAAGGAGAAGTATCCATCGCCCATTTCTTATTGCAAAAAAAAACATTGACTTGGAGAAATCATTGGTTGGGCAGGCATATCCAAATGTGTAGAGCTTTGCAAAAAACTTGGGTCACATGGAAGGTGGTGTGCACAAAAACAAGGGGTAGTACGGTGAGCATATGCCAGCTTAAGCATTTAATTAAGACCAAGCTCGAAGGAGTTAATGTTCCTACCTCTTATTTACAACCAATAGCAACATCAAAAAACCTTGACCATCATCGACAGTCGATTGTACCTAACTCACTGACCTCAGATGCTGGTAGTTTAAAGAAGATTGAAAAAGTTTCCAACTCCAAAATTAGAGTCGGAAATGGCCATATTTTGATGAGCATAAGGAATATATGTTTTTATAACAACTTGTTTTCATTAGTGCTCAAACGATAGTTTGGGGGCATAATTCTACCGTGTTAGTGCGTAAATTTTAATTATTTAATATTTATGAGGCTGCTTAGTGTCATAGTCAAAAAGAAATTTTAATCCTAGATAGTTAATTAATTAAAAGGACTAAATCGTGAAAAGTTGAAAAGTTAGTCTTAGTTAGTTATAAGTACTAAATAGTATATAGAAATGAAAATTAATGTACTTAAATAGTAAACACATACTATGTAATTATATATAGTGATGATTAAAAGGTGATTTGGTGTGAAGAAATTTGAATGTTTATTAAAGGTAAAATGGTAAATAGATAATAAAAAAATAAATTAAGTAAAATCGTTGTCATCCTCTCTTATTTTGCCTTGTTGGCCCACACCATGGGGTGGGGAAGCTTTTGGCCTTGGCTTTTAATGCATGCATAGGTATTTTTCTAAGCCGTTTTCACTACTTTATGTTTTAGGATTGTTTTAGCTCACATCTAGCTAACAGGGATTCGTTTGTAAAATTGTTAAATGTTTTGCAAGATTCGTGTTGATGAATCATGTTTTTGAGATTTTAATGGTAGATATGATGTGGTGTTGAATAGAAATATTTTGTTAATGATTTGTATAATTTTCAAATTGTAGGATTAATCAAAATAGTGAAATATGAGCATGTTATTCTCAAGTGAAATTTTATTACGTGAGGATTAACATCGGTTTATTGTAAATTAGTTTTGGATATAAATTTTAATTAAAAATAATCTTGTTCTAGCTTTAGTGATCAAATTGAACCAAAGATAAAAGTTTGGGCAAAGGAAAGTTGTAAATAGAAGAAATATACTAAATTGGAGTATTAAAATAGAAATTGAACTTAATAAATTAAATAAACTATTTTATAGATCAGAAGAATAGAAGTATAATCGAAAGTAAAAGGTTGTTGTTGATTACCAACTTTTACTATCATTCAAGATTGCGCTCGTGCAAGTTCCATTTAGTATAGCTTCGATTTCAGTATTACGTATTGCTGATGTATATGATTGTGAAAATTGCTGAATATTTGGTATAGTGGTTTTGTTATAAATTGACGGAGTTGCGGCAATTGTTTAAAATGTTGTTAAACTATTAACAGTTTAGAGGACGTACGGATGAGACCAATTAGGCATGTAGGTTTTTAATATTGTAACTTAGTATGAGTTTGATTATGATGAATGATTAATTAATTGTATTCTTGCATCAAATCCATCAATATCCAGAAGTCGACATTTGTCAGACTATCGTATTTATATTTACGCACTTAATGTTATCACTGTTCTTAGAGCAATGTAGTGGGGCTGGACACACATAGCAAATTATTGTCCCAAGGGATGTTAGCCTATGGGTCGGCCGGCAGCAGACGCAGTCGATATTATTGATTTGGTCGGTTTGTTTCGTTTTTGGCGTTAGTGTTCCGATAGTTGTAAGATTGAACTGCTATCGGATCCTTCTGGGTTTTCGTCGGTTATATGAGTCGACTTATTTGTCTTAAAATGCTACATGATCTTTGAATAGCAAAATGATCGCAGTGAATGATGCAGTTTATCTGGATGGTCATACCTTGTGTATAAACATAGCACTACATGAATGGTCAGAAGGTGCGATTGGGTCAATATGCCGACGCTCAGATTGCGGTGAATGATATATTTGATATCGATATTTATACGCTTTTAAACATGATGAACTTACTGTGAATTTTACTTGTAATTTCTATTTCTATAGATATCATTTGTGACGAGACACGATCCAGCTTGAAAGTGCACTTATCGGAGATCATCAAGATTTTGTTAATTTTATCTTTAGGTTATATGGCATGCACTGTGTCTTAGTTGCAGCTTTTGAATACTTAATACTTGTGATACCTTATACTGGACAGTGTAGTTTTAACTAGATTTTTTCTTGTATATATAAGTGCTTATCATTTTCAATTATGCTTAGAATATGGAATGGATGGTGAATGATGGAAAAGTTTGTGTGTTTAATGTATAATTGTTAACTTGAATGCATTTGTTTTGTTATCGAGTTATGGTGTCAGTTCTATGAGGCACGTGGATTGGCAATAAGTTGGAATGTTTTGCATGTTTAAGATTGTTTGGCAACATTTGGAGTTTGTAAATAGTGTTATTATATTTTGTTTGGCTTTCAGTGATAATTTTGGTCATCAGATGTTTTATTTATTTTAAAGTCTTATGTGAGTTAGACTGCAATTTTGCTGGACCTGATATGCGCGCACAATGCAACTCGCCCACATGCTTTCTCAAAGCCTCAATTTCTAATTACATGCTGCACCGAGTAGTTACCGCCTACGGTGACAGATCGTAACACACGAGCTACAAGCCTGGCGGGATTCGGTATGTCCAGCAGATTTACAGTAATATGTCGTATTTGAAAACAGTATTAAGTTTACACCTTTATTTCATTAATAATTCATTAAAGTATAAATATTAGTAACTAATTATCTTGGTAGATTTTAAAATAAAATGAATTTCATGCAAATTAACTTAATTGGCAATGAATTTAAAACAAACCGTGAAGAAAAGCTATAAAATCCTACATAAATGGTAGTCTGTGGCCGTGTCTGAAATTCTGAACCCATTAATTAAATGAAATAAGTGTAGTAGTCTTTTCTTCGAATTTCGTGCCTTCCACCACTGACCACCTGGCGCTTCCCTCGACACTCCGTGGTCCCTAGGCTCACTGGATGGTTAAAAATTAGCGAGTCATGATTATCTAAATGCCACATTTGGGCTTATTGCCAAAAGCATGTAAGGAACAAATATGGCAACAAAAGAATAATATGCGCAAAACCTAACCTATATCCACAGGTATTCCATCGCTACTATCAGTGACCATGGTATTCTGCACCGTTAGGGATTTACCAATCAACCCACTGCCCGCTCGGATGCGCTATCTCGGCCGCTCGTCGAGCGACAGCAGCGGTAGCCACCACAGAGTCACGCCTGACGGCGATCGCAGAGCAGCCCACAGCATGCGATACCGCTTTACATTGTATCTTCCTCATTTCAATAAACCGTACAAATCATAAAAATGGAAGATGATCGCACCGCATTTGTCATCGTTACTAACGTGATTTGCTAATATTTGAGTTCTAAAGTGATGTAAGGGGTTTTAATAACAAACATGTATCTTTATTTTTCATATTATTATGTCAGCAGTCACAGGTGGTGTGGAAAATTATTATCGGCAATGCTCAAATAATTTCTG
The DNA here is from genome assembly GCA_025698515.1 of Gossypium sturtianum. Taxonomy (NCBI): domain Eukaryota; kingdom Viridiplantae; phylum Streptophyta; class Magnoliopsida; order Malvales; family Malvaceae; genus Gossypium; species Gossypium sturtianum. Next base: position 21,267,305 of record CM046945.1, read on the forward strand.
CACTGACTCTTGGCGCATGCGCTAGACAAATTACTCTATATTTTATTGCATAGTTGAGTTGTTCTGCGATTTTATATATTTGAATAGCAACAAATATAACACCTTAAAATCGTTAAACAAGGGATTACCCAGGATCCTAGTCATTAGCTTCATGACGAATTATCTGCCATCATTAAAACCATTAAACTAATAGCTTGGCTTTGCCTTCAACCAGAGTGAATCATGAGAACCCATCCAATCATAACACAAGACAGAGAGCCAGTGGATTGTGTGAAGATTTGAATCACGAATCTAGCACCTCAATGAAGGATGGAAGCGAAGAAAGATATGACTGTTATGGATCCTCGACTTTAGAAGACATAGGAAAAGTGGAGAAAGGTTGACACCGAAAAGAAATCGAAGGAGAAGGTGAATTTCTGACTGATGGAGAAAGGGGTGGTTTCGATTAGTCGAGATCCAGGGTGCATTTATATGTTTGTTTTTCCAATGCACCCAGCTACTCATAACACTTCAGTTAAGGAGGATAGACTACTGTACTGACGCCGCCAATACCTGCTGCTTACACAGTGGTGATTGTTCTTTTTTCCCTCAAGTCGCTCCTGACTTTTCTCACCTTTACATCTATGATGTACATTATATAAACACAAAATCTCTACATTTTAGCCTTGGCAGATTCACACCTCTGCCAATCTCACGTAGAATTGCTTCGGCTTTAAATTAATTTGAGCTTTCCATTAACTTATGCGAGCCCTCATGATATTGGCCGCCTCTTCGTACGAGTGGGTGGGCACAAAACATGGGCCCTCCTAAACTCACAGCTTCACTTCGTTAAGAATGATGCTACTCTAACTGTCACGGGGCTCTGCCTAATTAGCTTCCAATTGGAGCTCACATCAAATTAGAAATTAATACATAAGTAAGCTATCACACACTAAATGGGAGATTAGAAATTGTAGATGTTGGCGCGGTTTCTTACAAAAATTTTTGTGTCCGCAAAATTTCTAATTATTAATAGAATCAAGTTCATGATCCACCTCGGTCCTAAGCGAAAAGAAACGCCAATTACTTATGTAGCAGTAAATGGCACTATTGTTAGCATCTGGCGCCCTAATCCGGGCGACGCCAGTTTACCTGAGAACTCAAAGTGACTGCGCTACACACCATCTCGCGCACTACAAGTCGTGCCGTACCACCGGTATGAAGCGGCGCCCGAGTAGCTAGCCTCTACACCGACGGTCGAGAGCACCTGCGTGGGTGTGCCCGTACCGTCCATACCGGAGCGCGGTCATGTATCCAGTCTTGGCAATCTAGTGCATCCACGGTCCAGACTTCGTGATGCGCCCTCCACCGCTATAGAGATATCCCATCCGGTCTGAGCGATCCGGAGCTTTGCAGGGCGTTACTGTGGCAGCATTGACACGAGAGTACCTGTATACGTAGGCCCCGCCTCTTACACTCTATTCTACTCATCATATCCACTCACCATATTGCTTTGTCTATGAATGGTTTTAACCCAGCCTTTATTTTATGAGTATTGTGGATTTCTGCACTGGTTACGACCTAACGATGCGCGACTGGGCTGAGAAAGGGATTCTTTTCAGTGAATTCCACAATTACTTCGTTCAGTTACGTATTGCTCCCAACTAAATGATATCCTACACAAATCATCCAGCTGCTTCATTCTTCAATTGGCAGTGAGTGTTTTTCGTTGATTAAACTTGCAGTGGTATTTTAATTTCATCCTGGGGTATTTTGCACTTATTAAGTTCCTGGTGATTCGAGCTATATGGTTTAATGGATTGTTTAGTATTAAATTAAATTATTGCATAGTGAATTACCGGAGATTCGGTAATATAATTTAATTATGTGAGTTATTCGGTGCATTTGATATGGTAATTACGAAATGGAGGCAAATTAGTAGTGATGAGTGAAATTAGTGGGTAGTTTGGTCATTTGTGTAACGGGTTGTTGGATTTTTTATTGTGATATTCGTCATTCTGTTTGTTTTTTTTTTCCAACACATGAGAAAATCTGGTTTCACGGGGTCCGCACTACCTAAACGCCAGAGATTACTAGAATTAAAAATTACCAACATGTATTTATAAAATTCGTGCTGCAGTAGGATTCGCAATCAGTTATGGAAAAATTCTTTGTAAGCTTGAAATTTTTCTCTTTTTGAACCAAGGTGGTTTGTTGATCACTTTAGTTTTAATTATAAGGTTTGTATGATCCTCAGAGCAGGACAGACTAAGCTTGCCCTGCAGTAGGATCTCTAAGGAGTGTCAAGTGCTAGAGTGAGATCGCTTAGGCTGCAACATCTAGCCCACACACAGATTTTCTAGCACATGCGCGTATGCTCTTGCACCACAGCAGCTGGGTGGTGGTACTACACGAGAGCAAGATTCACAGGAGGTGGAATCCGAATTCATTGGATCGATCAATAGACAAAGTACACATTACTATAATACCCTATCTTTTATGGCTTTCCGCTCGCGGGTTGTTTTAGTGATGTTCTATGAACCACAGTTTGAGTGATTCGGCCTGTAGCCTAGATTGAATAGTTTAATCAACTTTCACGCTCGTCGCAAACCCGTTCCAAAGCTTCGCTATGTTATATCGCTGTGGTGGCATACTCATCAAGGCTGCCGGACTTAATGCATTTGTAGGTAGGAAGCAGATCGACCTGAGATAAATATGGCTGTTCGAAAAGCCTTAGAGAAATGCTTTTGAGCCCAACCCCTGTAATTCAGCTTTGAACTGCTGATCAATGTTGTAACATCCTAAGCGAGCTCCAAACAAACGCAACGAATGCGTTGTACATGGCGAGAATTTGGCGCGTATTCATTTTGACATTACGCTAAGTTACGCACCTGTCCGGATTCAGCTTAATAATTTGTTAAAAGTTAATATAATTATTACAAACGATTATGTGGTGAATTGATTAACAATAAAAGAAAATTCATCAAGGTGTAGCAATTAGCGAACTAAAACCGGTCAATAAAGCGACAATCCAGGAACATAAATGGTGATCTAGTAGCCCAAGTGGTCTTGTCTGAAAATTTGAGACACAATTGTAGTAGAAAGCAAAAAATTGGTTCAAGGATGCAGCTGGTTCAACTGCAGCCCTTTGGCGCTGCTTTTCCCTCTGACTGGCCCAGTACTGTTGCTCACAAGTGTAAACCCGGGATGATTAGACTATGGTAGTGGGGCAAGCCTAGTTCTCGTCCATTAGATTTGGGCCGTAATAGAATAATCAAAGTAAGTAATAAAAAGCCATAATACTGATCGTCTGTCATTATTTACACCATTTAGCGCAATCCCACCATGGAGAGTTGCTGATTCCAACTCGGCCCTTACCGCGCCAGGCCAGTGCCGCATCATCCGGTCGTGGTAGCCGCTTATGACCTTGAAATCGGCCTGGCTCGTGGCATGATCATATGGGCATTCCTGGCAGAGAGATCTGTTATGCATCATCGCATAACCATATATTCTCCTTCATCAAGCCAGACTTCATTGCAATCATGAATGAGGTTCACCTGCTTATACATTAGTAGATCATTTTATATACCAGATTTGTTTACTCCTTGGGTCAGATCGCCAATGCGTTTGACACCGTTAACAACATCAAATCTTTATTTCATATATTAATCAACGGATTCAGACATAGTGGGGAGTACACGATTAACGTCGACTCTAACACAACTTTATAAAGCCGAAAAATATGTACAACCTAGGCGCGTATGACCGATACCATGCATGATTGGTATTCCTGCGATGTTTGCTATTTGAATAACCGTCTTTGCACCAAATCAGAGTAGGCCCATGATTTTAGACTGCATACAGTCTGATAATTATCAAGCCCTTCGTCCGGAGTACAGACTGTCACATAACATGTTACGAATAATTCACTCTTTAACGACACGCTGAAAATAGGGCACATGAGAACAATCAAAATCAACACTTACCTGTGGTACAGTTCGGTGTATGATGTAAAAGGAGGATGATTAATGCCCGTTGGAAGATTTAATGCCGAGAATACGCTGTGACTAATTTCAGACAGGGGATGGGCGATAGCGTATGGATGTACCGCCACTAAATCAAACCTGCAAGAGAAGGGAAGAATTAGGCTGGCACAGAAGTGAGAGAGAATTGAAGAGGAAGCTAGAGGAAATTACCTGCACAACGGGAGGAGAGTTGAGTGTTTCGTTGTTAATCTAGTCAAGTGTGCACTCATTTATAGATGTCTGCATCTGAGATATTAAGTTAAAGAGGAAATTAGAGCTCTGCACTTCGGCGTAAAGTCACTGAGTGTAATCCTCTTGGAGTGAGGATTTGCGATAACGTACTTCAAGACTTCTAGACTTTTCCCTTTTGTACATGATGTCATATAAAAATCATAAATCTCTATTTTTATGGCACTATATAGCCGCTCTACCCCTTACTAATCCACAATACGAATTTACTCCATAAAATTAGTAGACTTTGGAGGCCTCGTGAGAAGCAAGCAGCAATAGCTTAATTTCGCTATCAATGTGGCGGCTACCTCTTCATTTAAAGTGCGTGGCACAACATAGACCTGATCTCAACATTCTAATCAACAATACATCTTACTTAGTCACGTCACACATTCTGGGCTAGCTACTTAGCCACATCACTTAAATTAATACTTAAGAGAGCACACCATTTAAATGAAGTTGTGATGGCCCCCAGGGGATCTTTAACTGAAACTTTATTGATTGCACTGAGATTTACATGGCAGTGATTTTATTTGATCCTGCATCAAGCAGGAATACTTAATTGGCTAACATGCTGATTGAGTACCAAAGTACATACGCAGTCGATACCATCCACTAACAGACTGATCGAGCTGGCTACTATATTTCAAGTGATGGTAGGTAGCTGGGCAGAGGCTACTCACTGACTTCAGGAAATTCACTCGAGCCCTTGCTGTAGTCAATTTCCGAATAGCTAAGAATTGCGAAGGCGGGATCTTCTAAAGATCACTTAGCCACGGCTCACCCATCACTTCTACTTACAGTCACATATTTTTACTACTAAATATATAAATATCAAATATAATTGAACATGAATAATATTCTTAAAACATGAAATATAATATTTCTGAAAACAGTATGAATAACAATAAGATTTAAAAAATAATAATATCTCTTAACATTGGGTATGAATACTTAATTTTCGAACAAATGTCTTTAAATAATAGCAAATTTATGAAACTTTTCAAAATAAATAGCAGCTTTTATTACGTCGAAACAATAATAAATAAAAAGTAGCAATAAAAATAGTAAGATGGTATGAAAATGCCGCGAGAAAAATAAATAAAGAAAATATATTAAAGTGTATTTTTGTCCTTTGATAGTCGAGGACCGATTTAACCTCGGTGAACAGCTGCCAAGTTAATTAGTGACGTTATTTAAACTTAACATGTATTTTGTTGTCAGCCGTTTTCAAGAATTGGGCCCGTTATTTAGCCTTCACATTGGTCGGCTGTCTGACGGCTGTTCATAGTCAAACAAACTGGAGTCTCCGATCAAGGTGACTCTTTCCAAATTCTCCATAATTTTTTACATAATTTTCATTTGCTTTTCAATCTGATTTTGTTTCTTATTGTTGTAAGGCCCAATAAGCTCGATTTAGCAGGTTCATAAAATAATTATCTATTAAGAATGAGAATAGTTTGTGCTCGCTTATTAATGTTAGTATTTTTGCACTATGTATAAATATCTTAATGCCTGATTGACAAAGCTGTGTGTATATTGTGGTATAGGTCAGGTTGTAGCACCTGAAGCTCAAACATTAGGCATGTTGATTCATGCGCCATATAAAACATGTGATGTGTGGAGGCTGATTGTCAGTAACACTTATTTTTCTTTTTAGATTTGAAAAGAATATGTGAGAAATCAATCACACTGGATGGCTTGTTGGATAATATCTAAAGCCATACATTATGCAAATAGTAAGTGTACGAGAGAGTGTTCCAGCGGACGACTCCAGTATGTGACCAGGCGACTACGAAGATATTTTTTTATACCTAAAATCCAAGAATTTCCAAAATGTTGCCAGAGACCCCAATGTCGTGAACTTACGTAAACTTCGGATAATGGTGGGCATGGAACGGTGTCGATTCTTTGGTGACCCTGTAAGTTGACGACTTCGCATCAAGAACCCTCCGAGTTCGTATATCATATTTTGCGCACTAAAGTACTCTAAAACTCTAATTTTAAATGTAACATAGCAACTATTCTCTAAACGTAAGCCTTCTCCATTCCCTAACACCTCTTAAATCTCTTTCATTTTAACTTCTTCTGTGTCAAAATCCACAGATTCACTCTGTTGCTTTCAAGTTTTATTTTGGGTCAAAAACGTGCTTTGAGAAACAATAATAGTTTCATTAGTTAAGCATTACTTCCTGCCCAATTTCTACTTTTAATTAAAGATATTAGAAACGACATTTTCATTAGTTTTATGGCAAAAATAGTATCGAATATATAGAAGGTTAAAGAATCCATAGCAGAATCACAAGAGGAGTTACGAAGATCCCTCTTAATTTCTCTAAATGCTGGATATGTTTAGAAATGTTTTCGCTGTAAGACACTTTTGAAGACGCTACTGAGTCTAGAATACATCGATGGATCTCACAGTTGGGGAAGTCGCCTGCTTGGGTATCCAAGGTTGGAATATTAATAATCTACTACAGCATTGTAGTTCTAGAGTTAGATTTATGCATCATTACCCAAAGTCATAGGCTAGTATAAACAATATGGAAAATAATGCTTCCGATGACGGAGGAAAGTGAAAATAATTTCGTTCACGGCAGGTGTGAATTATAAGCGCTCATACATAAAGACTTTACTGAGAGAATTGGTGATTATTTTTGGTGGATATAAATATGGATAGCGATAAACTCCTTAATAGAGAGATTCAGGAATGGAAGTATGGGTGCCAATATCTGACCACCTCGTTAATCAACCAAATGTTTCAAAGTGAAATGTAGTTCAATTTTATACGGCGAATAATCCCCCCTTGGATGTTTCACGAATAATTTCTCGAAGTTTGCTGCCAAATACTTTTACAAAAAGAAACATATATAAATCAAATGTTGTGACCAAAATAAAAATAGTGTCATTTAGTGGGAGTTTCCTAAAAACAGTAATTATGTAAGCAGTTTATCAGATGGTCTGTATATATGTTCATATGAGAGCCACTCTCAGCGTGAGAGACACTCATTTTCTAAAGTACGCAAGGTTTGAGCGAAGCTATATTAAGTATGAAAAGCTACTCCGACAAGAGATGGCTGCTCGCTGTGCTATTTTAGAGCATAAATCTGAAACCAGCAGAAGGAAGTGGTGAAGGAAGTAAATCCAAATTTGGATTAGGAGGTACCGCGATGCAGATTAGGGTCAATTTCCAGGATACTTGTACAATGAATGTGGATGCGAACATACTCTGAGATATGTTTAGGCTATTGATCCCGAAAGAGGAGCATGGAGGTGAAGAGAAGGCTGCAAGCGAGATGATGAGGAAAAGAGGACAGATGGATTTTGGAGGGAGATGATTGAACTTCTCAAAGAATTTTGTATATAAATCTGAGCTTTCAATTTGTGTGATGAAATTTAAATTTTTAATTAGAGTAAACCGTGGATAGGTACTTGAATAGAATTGTATTTGTTTCCTATTTCAAGCCTCTATAGTGAAGACCTCATATGGTGCTACACCTGAACACTTTGGTTTTCCAGCAGGTGCAAAGGAAGGCAATTCTATAGCTTTATGGAATAAAGTGATCGTCCAGATTCCGGCTATAACATCCTGTGGCTAGCTACACAGTTGTGACATGATATGATGTCATGAAGAGTAAGGTTAATACCATTAATTTGTTTCTTGTTTAATTTTACTTTCGATTCCCACATCTTAATCAGAGAAATGTATTGTGAGTTTCATACAACCCCAACCCTGGCCGTGGTGGTATTGCAGAGATTTTTGTAAGAACTGTGAATTTGAAGGGCAAACTATGCTTGATAAGTTTAAGTAAGATTTAGTTCATTATTAGGATAAAGCCAAACACTAATATGTACATAGTTTAATTAAAATTTAAAATATTCAATAAGATTATTTCAGCCTGAACTAAAACTCCAACAAAGAGAAGACATAATAGTTCGCAGTGTCCTACAATCACATGATTGAGACTGACTCATCTAAATAAAATATAAAATAATAAATTAAAGCCTTTAAGCCAACTCCAAATGCCGTTGTTTGACATCTCTTTCTCCAAATTTCCGGGCGTTCGGAGTGCCTTATGTACTAAATTTTATGTTGTAAATATAATGATCACCTTGGGCTGTGCGACTATTGGCCTCTAACCGCTGTTGAGCTACTGACAGAATAACATAGATAAGGTTGAGATAACGTATAAAAACCAGCCCAGCATCCAGTTTCCATCAGCATTCTGCACTATCGCTACGCGAATCACCATTTGATACTCTCTACAAATCGCCAATACGCATCCACTAATGATCAGTACCATCTACAGCTTAACTCATCGAAGCTGACTGCAAGCCATCAGCGAATAGTGCGTAGCCACGCGCACACTTTTTATCAATCGCAAATCCCTACGGGCATGCGCAAGAAAATGCCGCCACACATGTATCTTTTCAAGCATTATTGCAGATGAGAGAAAGTAACATTTAATATTTAATCCTCTTTGCCATGGCAGGTCAGCGTTATGCTTTCCATGATTTCGGCCAACTGCGAGTATAGCAATACTTATCTGCCCAACAATATATATATATATACATAACATTCATGTGGTTAAGTTACACGAGTTATTGTATACATCACTTTAAAATATCCTAGCTACAACTGCCAGCCTAAGATAGCTGACCATGGATCGCTCCTCCCATAATGAAGCTATGCTAGTGTTTTACCCAGTTCATACCCAAAAATCAATGATTCTGCAGCGAATCAGGAGCGCTATTGCTGAAATCTCCCCGACGACGACGAGATGACATTAGACCGACAATGTACCGCGAGCGGGACGAACTTCTCTAGGATGTCTGGGAATTGGTTAAAAGGATTGCAGATAATCCGTGCGAGCGCATTGAGACGGTTGAAAACTTGATGTTAAACTTGAATTTTGAAACTGTTTTAAATTTTGAAGGTGGTTAAACAAGGTTTTAAAACTATAATACCTAGTTTGGTTACTTAATATGCGCCGAACAACATATTCTGATGCGGTAATTAAGTAGTTGAGAATTGTGACAGTGGAATTTGTTGTGTCAAAAGATGATGTATGCGATAGACAGCATAGCTTAAAGCCGCGTGTTACCCATGAAGTAATTTGATGTATCTGTGTGTTTGTGCAACTATACTGAGGCTACTTATTTCTGAGTACTATTAAATCTAACTAAAACATCAACTAACTAAAACATAGCACAAAATTTACGACAAAGAAAACCAATGAGTGCAAAATAACTAGCACTTGAAAATAAATTATAGGTAAAGAAGACTTTTAAGAATATGCATAAACACTAGGCGAGTCCATCACCTCAGAGAGTCCTCACGGTCACTCCGTATATCAGGAGAAGAGTGTGGACTCGGAGACTCGTAATCGGCCTACGAAGAATCAGCTGTAGCTATCGTTACAGTACACTGAAGTTAATACCGGCGGCAGGTGCCCAATCCCAACTATCATACGCTCTCTTACACTCACAGCATTAGGTATCAAAACCACCGGTCCAGGGATTGCAGCACAACGTCTTTAAGATGCACAAAACGGTGTCCGACAACACGCACACGGCCACATCCGCTCTGCAGCACCTTTGTGACGAATCAAGTAGCAGTGCTAATAAGCGAGAAGTCAATCGATGTTGATGGGGCGCGACTCGCCGCAGGTGTTATAAAACGTGTATTTCGATTTATCCATATATAGCGCTGCCAGCGTTGCAGATTTGCTAGTGACGAGTGCAATGGGGTGCCAAAGCCACGTGTCCAAGGCCGCGATTTGCTACCAGCCACAAGCGTAATGATGATCTACTGATAGGGCCCAGCCTATCGTGGTGGCTACTGAAAACTTTGCAAGCGACTTCGCCGAGAATCATTCACAACCAGCCAGGTGATGGTATCGAGCGGGACGGCCGAAGCCGAAGAGGTGCTAAGCTGAGTCGCTAAGCCGTTGAAGTCTGGGAAGGCACCCATAGACCGTTGGTGCCACATGAAAATCCCTTCCAACTCTCTCCTGCTGCATTATTACCTATGCGAGCTCTATCCCCTTAGTAGAATGTCGTACACATGCATATCCTTTATCATCCATATCAAGTGCGATGTAATTCTCATACCTAGTATCGGCATTATCCAACTTGTCCATCCAGCTGAGCACCATGACCAACTCTTATGCATGCGCTTAGATCAATCGACACCCACTCGTTACGAGGGACATGACGAGTACCACCTACCACCGATCCAGTAACATCATTAGTAGTCATGCGAGCCACATTACTAAGTATGGTTAGCATACGCCGAGTGTCGCGACAGGTTTAAGATCCACACTAGTCCATGAGTGCACTTGGCTTTATCTGTCCAAAGATGTAAAGAAGTAAACCATTACCAGCCATTCGGTAACGCGAGGTTGAGCCGGGCCATCTCTAGCTTGCAATGAACCACAGGTTAGCGTGTGAACATACCTTGCCATTACCCCTTCTTTATCTAGCTTTCTACTATAGCTTTGAGATCTTGTAGCTTAACTGATCTCTGCAATCCTAGAAGGCGTTAACCTTGTCAATACGCTCGGCAATAATCGACAGGACAATGCCGCCAGATGATACATCACTATCACCTACCTATTGAATGTTCTACCAAAGGCCTACAGCGTTCATTCGAACTCCTACAACAAGATGATAACCAAAGGCCACACTTAACACCGCTTAAGCCAAGGCCGACTATGTCTAGCATTTAGCAAACACAACCAACAAAGAGCGGCAAGAGGGAGAATATGGCCATTTGAAACTATTTAGACACCAACACTGCGACAGCCAAAGCCCTGCAAAGCCACCGGATATTGAGGGAGACTACTGGGGAAGAGTTACAAGTAAATGATACCCGTCAACAATACTTGAAGAAGAGAATGCTAGTACACAGGTGTTTAACACTCTTGTTTTAGGCTTGTATTAAAAGAGAAAAAGAAACGGAGTGGACAAAGAAAAAATGAAATTCAAGCATCACTTTGAAAATAGAGAGAAGCGCTTCGGAGCAGAAGTTGATATGGTTTAGCACTTTAGAAGAGATGGAAAATGTTTTTTGAGAGAGGTGGAGTTTTACAGTGTTTTAAGATATAAGAAGAAAAATCTGAGGAGAAAAAAATGAATAAGAGAACAATTGTACTAATTTTTAGAGTGAAGAAAGAAGAGAAAATGCAAGGAGTGCATTTGGTTAGCAAGAAGGTTGAGAGAAAAAATAAATTGGCCAAGTCGAGGGAATTTTGATCTTGCGGTTTCAAGAAGAATACACAAGAGAATTTACTTGAAACATTCAACTTTGAGTGCGACAAAAGAGACTTTTGCTTAGAGCAAAAAAAATGACTCAAAAGTGCACAAATTTCAATTGAAATTCCTGAGACAACCCATCCCCATACTCTGACCGCTACTCGTTTCTCCACCAATCCCCCTAAATTGGCCAACTTTCCCCATGCACTCATCCACATGCGCTCAAACAAGTTGAACAAGTCTTCAATCACTATTTGCTCTCCACCCTCCATTGAGGTGTGAAGACTAAGCCAAAGGCCGAGTTTTGAACCCCGCTCCACCTCTCCTCGTCTCAGTGGCTTGAAAATGAGTGCCAAAAGTGGCCTCGGCGGCCCTGTCAAACTCGTTCTAAGGCCTCACACCTTGCTTTTAAGGCTTACCCACTACGAGCTATACGCCAGTAGGCGCCTGCATTTGCTCCACCAATTTGTTCCAGTTCAACAAACTCCCAAAATAAATTTGACAGCCTCCAGCTTCCACTCCCATGCCTTGGCTCTCAAAAACCAAAATTTCTAATTTTCGCCGTGGCATACACCCTAAGAACTTAATTAAGCCTAAAAGCATAAAAATATAGGGCAAAGGCAACAAACACTGCAATATCATCTATTACCAAACAGAAATTTCATAAATTTCTCAACTCCGGGGGGATGTGCAATCCACTCTGATACTTTAAAAAATAATTCTAAATTACTCGCCAAAGAGTTGCGTATTCCGTGCCTCATCAGATCAGTTCCGTAAGCCGCTTCTTCTATGCCATGATTCACCAAAGTACCTCTAACTAAAGAGCAGCTGGATTTCTACGAGAACCTTTCATGCCTGATCAAGAACTTCGTTCTTCTTCTTCCGCGATGTCAAATCTAGATTCACTTCGATCTCTTCCGCTGCAATACCTGCATCGCGGCAGCTGATTCAACCCACACTCTCAGCCAAGCACTCGAAACATGAAAATGTCGGTGTCATCGACCACTGTCCGCAACTCGATACTGCTACGCAGTCAACTGCTTCAAAACGCTTTATACGCCTAATGAACTCTTTCACTTTAACCTTGCCTTTCTTCCCTAACTAACTTTCTTCATACAGACCAAAAGGCACTATCCTCAGCAAAGAAATCTCTTATATCTTCCGCTTAAAAGATCGCCTTAAGACTACGCCGGTCCGTGATCGAGCTAAAATCCGATCTTTGTCCGCGCGTCCATCGGTCCTCATCATTTACTGAGTCCCAACACTGGCGCTCACTAAAATACGGGGTGAGCTCGACCTACCTACGGCATATCTTTGATTACCATCTTTGGATGCTTTGCAGCAGTGCAAATCGTTGTAGGCAACCGCCAACGGCCAGGTAACAACCCCAACTACTCAATTGAACATCCTCCTAACTAGATGTCTCAAATCTGTGAACAACCCTTTCGGCGTGATGTCCCTGATTCTCAATAACTCTAAAATTTTCCAAACTAGGTTGTCAGATCTGTGGGCCGCTTGGAGGTTAAATCCGTAACCTTGGTACCCAATACTTGATCGACCTTCTGGAAGTAGCACGTATCTTCTCAAATATACTGCCTTTCAAATTTCGACCGGAAACAACCACAACTTCATGACAGTAAGTAGTGTCACCCTCACCGGAATAGTGAATAGCGAATGAATAGTCGCACCATCACCACTACTACGCCTTAAATCATCATCACTTCGTCATACGAAGCGGCATACGGTAAGCTCCACCGCGACAAAAATCCATGGTTATCCTTCCCTTCCAACCGGAGGAATCTTTACTGCTACGGAACTGAAAACAATCTTAGCATGTTAAGCTGACTCACGATGTCAGACTTTCCTGACAAACTCACTATCTTTCTTCAGAACGGCTGTGCACACAAACCGCCTCCTAAGATCGCGCCATCTTGTACAGATGCATGCATAGCAGCGCCATGGCCGTATCTGGCCCCCAAGAATTCTTTTGCCTCCCCAACATCATCTTTCCTAGGGCATGCTTTACTTCGAAATATGTAATCAGAACCTTACTGCCACAGACAATGTGAATTATCCACACCGTTACGCCGCCAACCTTCGGCAAGCACTCGTATCCTCTTCATCCTCCTAATCGCTGCTTCTCGACCGCCTTCCAACTCGAACCCAGTAGAGGCCAACTGCAAATTTCTGCTAAAATACTCCCGCTCGTCCATAAATCTTAAGCTCAAATGGCAACAAAGCTCTAGAAGTCCGGCATCTCGATACTGCCAGCGTGCCGTCTTATACTCGCTAGCGCGGGGTGATGCTCAGCCAGAATGACTCGTGGTCTGAAGCAAGAACCCCAATCCCATCTACTGTTTATCACAAAATCATTCTCCGGGTCAGTACTTCTTCAGACTTCAGCTACAGATCGCAGAGGCAGACTATCGATCTCTCACAATAAAGCGCTCTCCAAATCTTGTGCGTTTAAGACCACAACCGCTTGGCCTAACCCGAATCATGCGCGCTTTGAGATAGGACTTTACGGGTCATAATGCTCGCTAGCTGACACAACCTGCACTTTCGTCTGATCAACCTAATGACAACAGACTTATTGACGGCAGACCACTCGTATTTCTTACTAAAATTTCCACCGTTGGAATCTAACAGACCCGCCAGCCAATAAGATCTTCTTAACTTATCAAGAAGCTTTCTGGCTGATGGTTTCACACCCCAATAAGCTGAACTCTTCCAATCTTAGTCATACAACGGTAGAACTCCTCGACAAATCTTCTGAGTATCCGTGAAAACTCAAAATCTGTGTGTAACCATAATTGCGCTCATTGCATCACTGGGTGGCTTAGTATCCTCCAATCTTTCACCTTACCGGATCTACTCGAATACCACGCGACCATACATGACCAAGAAGCTACTACCGCCGTAACTCACATTACTAAACTTAGCAGAGTTGCTTTCTCACCAAATAATCATCTGTGCAGCTCACACTCGTGATGATAACCTCATATACTATGCTTTCCTTCCGGCCCCCACGAGTATACTAAGATGTCTTCGCCTATAAAACTCACCGCCGATCGTATAATCACGCTCCTTATTCATCTGTATCCGCCGCCGCCGGCGTTAGTCAGCACTAATGGCATTACAATTAAGAATAAGGTGCTATATACCGAAGTCGGGCGTTCATGGATATCCGCCTTCCTCTTAACTTCAACGATGGTACCAGATCTCGAATCGATCTTTCGAATACCGTGAAGTGAAGACGATTCTATTCAAATCGATCAAATAAAGTGCATCTATAAACAGCGGACAGTAACGTGGATACTTGGCTGTTTTAATCCGGCCTTTGTTCAATTGGCTAGTCTATCTATACAATATCGATGCGCGCCAATCTTTCTTAACAAAAAGCTTCTGTACAACAACTCGCTAAATGCTTTGGGAGCAAAACTCGATCCATGCTCCCCGATTCGAGCTCTGCTCCAGCCAGCGGCCTCTTTGTGCCATCTCTATAATGTTGAGCATCAGCCATGATATCAACTCAATTCTACCTACCTCTCGGACCGGCGTGCGGCGAAACCGCAAAGTCCTGGGAAAATCAAAATTCCAACAGTCTGGTCACTATTTAACCCTTCTACTTCGCGTACTTTTTAGCGCTGCAAGCAGCTATACGACCACGCATGCTTCCCTTCTTCCGTACAATGTAAGCGCAAGTGATACCCATAATTACTGCCACATTTTGATAAATGTCCTCTGTTATCACTTAACGCCACGCACGCGCCATCAGGCCAGTAACATTCATAAACATATCTAATCTGCGCCCGCAATAACCCATCCATGAAGATCCTTAGAATGTGTCAGAGACTTCGGCAGCGGTACGCCCATCGATCAAGAAGAAGCACATCCCTTGACGAGCGTGCTTCTCTTGCCCTACCGCTATCACAGTAGGCAGGATAAATCATACCACTCCGGGCCAGTACAGAATATCGGACGCCCGTTCAGAAGGTCAGCCTCACACTATCCATACTGCAAATATAAGAGTGCCCCACATGTGACAAGCAGGCATCACAAAATCAAACCTCGTTGTGACGCCCGCACCGCTTCTGAAAGATACCGGCTCTCGCAAGATACCAATGCCGGCCCTCAGGTCATCGCCTCAGTTCTCCGCTCCACTACGGATCATAAATACTGACACGCTCTACCGAGGGAGTGTCATTTACCGAATTCGAATCGCTCCCTCTTCTCGATCAATCCTCGCCATCTTACGGATAATCTCTAATAATGCCGGAACAAACCACACTCCTCCATGCCCAAAGAACTACCCCTAGTTTAGAGATACTTCTACACACTCGTAGCATCATAAGCAAGCGGCCTGCTGAGCTGGCAACCTAAACCTAGCATCGGCCAATAGCCGTCTCTAATTTCTGCGCGGACCTTAGGCAGCTACGCACTCGCCTTTCTACTGCTGCTCCGCCACCGCGAGCCATTCCTCATGCCGGCAGCTCCTAAGATACAACCCAAGAACTGGCTCAAGTAACTTCTCCCGGCGACAAGCAACCACACTTCAGCGCTTCTAACTATACCTCATCCATCTCAAGCACGCTACGCCTCATCCTATAATGCGAACTGCACTCAGCTCAGGACCAGGCTCTGCGTAGGCATCTTGTACTCCATAGCACCTCACACGAGTACCGAGTGCATGACAGCCCCGCTTTACTTTCTTGATGACTGGCGATGATAATCCTATCATCTCTCTTCCAGTCCATCGCGGGCTATCATCACATTCAAAGAAAGTAGGGGCCGTAGCAAATTCTTCTTCACTCGAGCTCTTCTTTTCCGCGTCAAAGTTCAAAGGATTATTTCACGATCGCTCGAGTGTCTCCACCAATGACCGATCTTAGAGCCTTCCAACACAGTCCGACATATTACTTCAAGCTGGCTCATTTGAAGCATTCAGTGAATCGATGAATCCCATAATCCCCGACCACTCACTAGCGCATCACTCCTAATACTGCAGCATCGCCTCGTGATCCCCTGGGCCCTTAAATCCCCGCAGTTACTCACACCACCTACCCGCATGAACTCAGTATATCTCTATTTTCTCGCGCGCAGCATCTCATGCCTATCACAATACTACTTAGCCGCATCTCCTGTATTGCTACATCAAGATTTTGAATGTGTTCGAAAGCATTTAGTCAGATTCTCGTAAGTTCACTTACAAAAGTAAGTCTTACTTATGGGCTAATTTAAAAGAAGATATGTTGCGGAGTGAAGTTTCCCACAACAATTGTAAACCCTAAGTAAGACTTGCGCTATGAGTCGCCGATCGCGCATATAAATCATCCAATAAACACATGAGCTTATCGTCCGGTAGCGCCTTTTGGTCGGTGGCCTTTGGCGCTAAGGCCTGATATTTCAACATCTGTAATGTCTCCAAACCCGACAACACTTAAACAGATGTACTGGGAAACTCGACTCGTTCAGAGCCCTTCCGTTCAACCAAACTCTCGAAGGCCTGAGTTAACAATGTAAATTAATTTTGCAAACCTTATTGTGAAACCGCATCCGTCATACATGGGAAAAACTATCCTGACAGAAGTTCAGTGAAGTTATTGAGTTAAGGAAACACCGCACTAGCAGTAGGAAACCAAACAGATTTGGTGTATCGGTGGAGACTTGAAACAGGATAATAATCCTTGAAAACTCGGCTAGAATTCATAGGTAGAACTAGTTTGAAACCGCTTGAAAAACCTTGTTACTTACTTGTATTCCATAAAAACCTTCTGACTTTAGTGATGGTGCTGGAGACTCAAATCGATTAACAAATCATGACACAAGAGACCTAGTAATCTGGAGTGGTATAGTCTTCCACAAAAGCCTTCAGTAATTTGCCGGCATTTATCTTTCCAAGTGTTGGAACAAACAACCAAAATCACCTAAAAACGGCTTTTAATGGCTTAGCGTAATTATTCACTAATTTACATTCCTTTACATAACTTAAAGAAACACAGGCAAAAACCAAATTCAAACTCAAAATAAGTAGAGTCTGGTAAAGACTTTATTCAATTAGTGAACAGTTCGCAGCACTCTCATGTGCGTAACAACTGAAGTCCCATCCCACCTAGCCACGTAAGCCACCACCGGGATGTCAGTAGGAGAGGTGAGTTTGAGGTGATAAAGGTGTGCAATCCAACGCTCCCAGAATCATGCTACCACATCAACAGGCATAAACAACATAATTAATGTACGCAACTCCAACTCTAAATCCATCGTACCTTCTTGCGGCAGGTAAAAACCACACCGTGGTGCTAAACCCAGCAGTGACATATGGAAGATGCCGTGCTAGCGTGTCCGCGATATATCATCATCCGCCAAATGTAGTTACTATCAGTCTAATCGTCCTAAAGACACACCGGCCAGGTTACCTAGTTACTAAAGGTCCTAATCGATCGTGACCTATGGGTAGTCACGACCGATAGGCCAACCCCAATCAGGTTACCAAAAACACCAGTGCATTTGTAATGCCTTTATCTCCACATCTCGCCGGGGCAAATCACTGCGCTAGCTCTGAGTAGAGAAATCGCACGGTAAAGCTAACTCCGTGTCCAAAGACACAATGTAAGCAAGCCTTGTGACGAAGATCCCTGAACCGTGATGGCTGACTGACAGGGTTACGAAACACCGCAATCTCCAGATAATCATTCAGCGAAGCAGCCAGGGGTACCGGTGCGACGTACAGTATTTGGTACAACAAACTCGAGGTGCTAACTATGAAGTCAGCACAATAATTAGCTCTGAAAGACAAAATACTTTTCCCTCCTCTCCTTCAGATGACCCTTCCAAACATGCTAAAGCTTATAATTGCTGGAATGCTATGTTATCAGCGTATATTATATTATCGTACATTTGCTACACATATCAATTCATACTATATCATGTATCTACTTAAATTATCAGCAGCTGCACGACGATGATTGGCAATAGTAGCGCAAGGAGTCCTATAATAGCTGATTTACTACTCCATGGGGAGGGTACTGCAACCATCCTACCACCAAGCCATTAGTCGCCAATGCATCTGTCTATTCACAATATTACTTAACATAAGCAGTGTTAGCACCGGAGGCTACGTAGCCCGAAGCTTCCAAAAGATCCACCACCTGCAAGTCATGTGCCATCTCTAATAAATAGCAAGTAAAACCAGTAAGCTACAATATTGGCCAACCAGGAGCGCTACGATATCCGGCACTTAACCAAATGAAACTATTGGCATGGTTGGCTGGGCCGTTGGCTCAAGGCCACTATGCAAAGCTGCCTCTTCTGACTCGACGGCACACCTAAGAAGGGCTAACTGTCCTCGACGACCGATGATTTTAAAACTTGAATCATAATGATATCTTCATCACTTACCCTGTTCCGCTCATAGTTATATATAGAAGGCCTTCCACTTAATCCGTACTGGAGCATATCAGGAACTCCTAACAGATGAGATAAATCAGGTTGCTTACACCCCAAGCCCCTAAGCCCGAATCTCTTAAATAGACGGCCACTCTCTTTAGCACCAGCACAGCTAAAATAAGAAACTAAAGAGGGAAATGTGTGGGCTACTCTCCTGGGATCAATACTACTCACTAGCGACAGCAGCAGTTTCAAACCTACCCCGGAGTATCCGCACCAAAGGACCACACTTAGGGTTGCAGACGTATAAACGAAGTCATGCCGGACAACACATGAAGAGAGAAACAAGGTGCTGAATACCTGTTTTTCTTGGCTTTTGTGTTAAGAAGAGAGAAAGAGAAGCGAGGTGAGAGAAATGGGAATTAGACTAGGTCGGAGAAAATGAGAGACGCTTTAAAGTGCTGTGATGTTCTCACTTAAGAAGAAAGAAGTGGTGTTATCGAGAGAGGTTGTGGAGTTGCTATCACTGGTGGTAGAAGTAGATATGAAAAATGGAGAAAGAAATGAACAGAAGAGAACAATTATAATTGTCTACTTTAGTTAACGTTAAGTAGAAAACATGTTGCTAGAAAAGGCTGGAGAGAATAGAAATCTTAAGTTAAATGAGGAACTTTGATCTTCAGTTTAGAAGTAGAAGAAATACACAAGTGGGGAACTGAAATATAGCTTGGTGAAGCAACCAAGCAGACTTCAAGTTCAGGCCAGCAAAATCAAAGGTTTTCATTACACTTGGGTGAGCCCATCCCTACCCGCAGTCCTCCAAGTCTTCTCAAGTGGTATCTGCTTTCTAACCTATGCATTCCATTCACGCTCGTCAAGAGTTTCACTTCACTTTTGCCTCCACACTCCATTCGGCAGGAGTAGCCAAAGGCAGCAGCTCTAACCGGCACCTGCTCTCCCCTCCACTAAGATCCACATAGGTGCAAGCTGGCCATCCGCCGAGACAAGGCTCCAATGCTGCTACTCCATAACGCATGCGCCTCACACACTCCGCCGTTTATCTCAGTACAAGCTCTGGCTCATTGAAAGCCCAGGCTGCGACTACACAATGTACGCAGACCAAAATAAAAAATTTTCTACTTCCGGTACACACCTCCAACTGGTAAGCCCCTCTAAAAAACACAAGCCATAGCAGCACATGGCTATTTACCCTTCCGCATACCCAATTTATGTATTCAAGCATTTCAGCTGAGCAGGATCAGCCGCGATTTAGAAGTTCATTACTTCATCCTGTATACAGGACGGAATACTGCTGATCGGACATTCCTGAGAACAAGCAGGTAGAATAGAGGAATTGCTTTGGACATGACCAGACTTTAAAAGTCACATCATCAATCAATGTTCTCTTAATCGGCCTCGCTACATTAATAGCTAAGAGAATCTTAGCTGTGAACAACTTCAGAGTAGTGGTCTGAAGGGATTCTTTTGGGCTTTAGGAAACTAGTATAAGCGAGGGAAATGGTAGAGACTGTAAATAAAGAAAAGAAGAAACTTGAGTTTAGGTAATCGCACTAGTAACTATTCATTTAAGAGAAGAAGAAGGAATACTGCGAAAGTGAGAAGATTTTGTGAAGAGTAGGAGAAGAAGAGAGAATATGAACCTAATTCAGCTTTATATATGTAGCCAATAGATACCTTTTCTTTTTCTAATTTTCAAAGCTAGCATTAAGCAACCTAAGATGTTTCTATGTGATCTATCTCTCCAAAAATAGCTATGCCGCTGTAATCTCACTGTTAAAATCCACACAAAATTTAACAGTGTCACCCCCTTGGGTTTCCATTTAAATGTGCACCTTGTCACAAACTGAGCCAAAGCAGCAACCATACTCGCTTCTCATTAAAGGGACCTCCTCCTAGTAAAGTACTTATTTCCTGCTAGACCTACAACCCAAATGTTTCTATGATAAACCAACACTTCAATAGTCCTCAAAAAGTATACCTGATAAATAATGTACTTTAAACACTCTCGTGATTGGCGTTGAGCCCGTTTGTACCTCAGGAAACTCTCAAAATTAATAATTTTATATTTTACACAATGCAAGCGCTATGTCTAGGCAAATTGTGATGTGCTTACTTCTTTACTTAAATAAATTCATAAAATGTACTTCCGAAGAGAGTGTGGAATACATTCGCCAGCCGTGAACATCCTTCGCCCTCCTGCCGTAACATCGCCGATGATTTACCCTGAAACGACCAGCGGGGGATGAACTTCTTCAACATTACACATCTTCTGATCCATATTTACAATCGTTCTCCAGATAACCGGCGCCATATCAATAATCAATCTCCAATAGCATTACATCACATGAATCGCATCGAGCCTTCAAAGGCGTATTTAGGAGATAAGTAATATGACGCCAATATGCTCTTCCAACTCCAGTAAACCTGCAATGCCATATGCCACAGCTAGCTTCTGTAGCTGGAGCAAGGGCTCCACAAACTGCTGAGGACTTAATCACCACTTTTCCACCTCCCAAGCACACGTCCCACTTCTTCAGATACTTGAGTTACCCATTTGCACTTTGTACTTACAAATTCGACCTCGCGATCCATATAGCACTTCTCGGCGATCGATCTTTGTCAGTGGTATATAGTGCTCACTCTTTCTCCGGATCGGACTGATGTCTCGACTAGCTCTGACTCTAGCAAACTGCTCCTTCATCAAATTGAATCACTACTGATTTTCCCATAACACTCTACCTTTACAGTACATACTCCGAATGCAAAACGTGCTCACTGTGAGTCAGTGCCAGAGAGGTACAAATTCCTAAATGTACTAAATCGGCTGATGATCGGCTAGTATATCCCCTCTCCTACTGGATACTCGGGTCACACCACGTGTGAAAAGGTCATGCTTAAGTATCGGGTTCACTGGTTCTGGCGAAGATCTGCACCAATTCCACCGATTTGACGCCAACTCAGGTCCTCATCGGACATTTACCGCGGTATCGGTGCAGTTCGACTGGCGCACCTCAGCAATAACCAGCCCTCTGAGAATAGTCAACTCTGAACTTGGTAGGCAACCGCGGAAGCTTCCATCCTGATCTCACCAAATTAACCATGGCTCCTTGCAATAGGCGTAAGTGGCAGCTCTAATTAACAACCACTGCGGATTCTCTCACACTACAGCAATCTCCGCTGCTGTGCAACAATCTCTAAAGGCATTGTGCTCCGCATTAGCCGCTATCCGCAAAACACTCTATGAATCTGCTGCACACCTCCGCCCAGAACCCGCTTATGTAAATTGTTTCCTGCTTAAAATCGATTTTATATCAATTCCCTTCAGGGATGATGAATAGCGGTGCGATCTTGTGTCTCCCAAGAATCATACGCCTCATTAATTCTGTTATGCTGGCATACAACCTCACAACAGTGCACTCCATCGCCATTCAAATCTATAGCTCCATGCCACTATTCTGTGCCAGTATCGGTGCGAGCACCCAACATCATCAAAGTTATTTCTCCTGATGCTTTGCCTGTCCACAGCTCTTCCATCGAGTGCAGCTACTATCCTCAAGGGCGTACTCATGATGAGAATATCACTCCCATAGTCCGTGAATTACTGCACGGCTGAAACCCGCGCATCTGCCACCACATTGATTGATCACTCATCTCGGGATGGTGATACTGACGAGCAATCAGGTCAGCAGACCCGAGTCACTCCACATGCTAATTCACACTCCATTGCCTTCCTCGTAAAGAGAGACTCAGACTACTCTACATGCGTTAAAGGTTGTAACAATCTCCTACTATCTAGTAGTGCTTCTAAATTCAACAACTGCGTACAAACTCACATAGGTAGTCTTTCAACCCACGCCCCAGTAGCTTAGAAGACGTATGGAGTAAATCTTCTCCATTCGCATCAACACACAATTCCTAATACGGTGATGCATCTGTCAACAGACTATACGCCTCTCCTCACTGGCACAGCTGCCCCAATAGTCACTAAACCTCTGGCCTAGTTTCTAAAGTGCTGGTCCACCCACGTATACTCCATTACTTCCTTAATTCAAACTTAGTTAAGAAAGTCATATTCACGGAGAACCTCAACAAATATTTGACCTGGCCAATCGAAGAAATCTCGGATTGCGATGTCGCAAGGCGGCTCTCTGGCGCTCTAATTCATACTCTATAGAGAGAGTCTAATCCTGCCCAGGCTCGAAGTCGCTAGCTCAAGGAGAAGTCACTCTGGTACTTTGTACAACCGCTTCCTTCTCGTAAATTTGTACTACCCACACGAGAGAAAATTGCATATCTCCGATTTGAGTAGAACTAACCAAAGTATCAATGTAAACCACTCGACTGCTGTATAGAAACATCATATCCATAACACACAGGATACTGATTATTGAACTGTACAGAAGATAAACCATGAACTAATAGGCAGTAAACGTTATTAGATCAATCTTCAAAAAGACGGAAGCTCCTTTAAGCCGATCGAACAGTCGTCGATTCTGGCAATGGGTACTTGTTCTTAATCGCCAACTTATTCGCTTGACGATAGTCCACGCACATACGCATGGATCCATCCTTCTTTTTCACAAATAGGACCGGCGCTCCCCATGGAGACACACTCGGTTGAATAAATCCTCGATCCAAAAGCTCCTGGATCTAAGCTTTGAGTTCCACAAACTCCTTCGGTGCCATTCGATAAGGAGCAATGGATACCGGAGCCGTAACCGGAAGTAGCTCTATTCTAAACTCCACCTCGCGATCCGGGGGTAATCCTGGCAACTCCTCCGGAAAGACATCCACGAAATCCTTGACTGTTCGAACATCATCGACAATCACCTCCTTAGCATTCAACGCACTAATAAAAGCTAAGAATGTGCTGTATCCTTTCCGAATCATCTTAACAGCCTTCAATGCCGATACTACGTTGGACAAATAGTTCCTTCTTTCTCCTAACACAACCACCTCCCCGCCTTCCGGGGTATTCAACACCACACGCTTGGTCTCACAATCCAACTTGGCACGATGCTTAATCAACCAATCCATTCCTAAAATAAGATCAAACTCTCCAAATGGCAATTCCATTAAATCTGCTTAAACACTACCCCTTGAGTTTCTAACGGTACATCCTTAAATAGCTTGTCCACTACCCTAGATTGTCCTAGGGACTAACCATGATCATCTTCCTAGTGGTTGTTTTAGAGTCTATACTTAGGTCTCAGATCATCGAACATGCAACATAGGAGAGTGGGTTGACCCAATATCAATCAAGGCAAGAAATGGTTATCAAAATCGAAACATACCTGGTTATAACATCCGGTGCGCTACCATCCTCGTTGGTGAGTCGCATAAACTAGACCCTACGCCTCGCATCTACATTACCGCACCTACCGGGTGCTCCACGACTTTAACCGAATCCATTTCCACTTTTGGTCGCGCCACGACCCTCCTGCATCGGGTCGACCACGCCTCCCATCCTAATCGTAACCTCGTCCTACTGGCTGTACTTGATCCTTCCGTGGATAGTCCTTAATCATATGCTCCGTGGATCCACACCGAAAGATCCACCCGCTCTTCTTCTACACTCCCTGTAATGTGCTTTCCGCACTAATTACATAATCAATTGGTTCTCCCACAGTGTCTGAGCACGAGCCGCCCATCGCACTTCTAGGCCTTTCTACGACTCCCAGATGCTCCCGCCTACCAAAAATTTCTCTTATTCCTTCCTCGCCTCCTTATCTCTTTCTTGTCTTTCACCGCTTTACCTCCTCACTATCTTAACCTTCTCCACCGTAACGACAAAATCTCTCTCTCTCTCTGGTGCTATCAAAACCCTTAACTCATTTCGCAATCCATCCTCAAACCGAACACAACGCTCATACTGATTTCTACCATTCCTCGAGCGTGATCGGCTCAAGCGCAGAACTCCGCCATATTCACCCTACGCATTTACTTTTTCGCACCAAATTCGTAAATGCCTTCCTCTGTGCATCCACATAGCCGCCCCAACATACTTTCCTTGGAATGACTCTTAAAGAAATCCCAATCAATCCGGTTTATGCAGCACCCTCCTTTACCGTGAGCCACCACTGGTAAGCCTCGCCTCAAGAAGAGACACGACCCCCTTTAACTTCTCCTCCCCGTGAAATCTAAATCGCCCATTATGCGCTCAGTTGTTTCCATCCAATACTCAATTTGTGTTAGGGGCTACGCGTAAACTCCCTAAACACTTTCGCCCCATTGGCCCTAAGCCGCTCCTCGGCATGCATTTTTGGGCTCGTGCCCATGCCTACTCCAAAGAACCCTCTCTAAAACCTCAACATCGCTTCGAGATACATGCATCATCTCCGGTGCCTCATCTCAAATTTTCCTTCTACACACTGGCAGATCCTAAGATCTCGTTTCTCGATCCATGGCCGCACCCTACCGGCTCGACACGGCCCTCCTACTTCCTACGCGGCCCACGCGGTGGACGCCCTCTACCCTTTGTACTCATTCTTTTGATCGACGTTTATCGATTAAGAATTTTATGAATCATTAATTCTTTCCATTGATTAACCACGAACAATCTTATGAATAGCGCTTTTAAGGGTAGTTCTTTCAATTCGTATTCATAATTTAGTCTCATGTTCGCACTCTCTAGTTCTAGGAAACACATACACTCAATTAACATACAAAGAATCATCCATGAACTTACATTCATCAAATAAAGGTGTTTTCATTGTTTCACTACCTGTGGGTATTTTCGCCATTTTATCCTATAGGGTATTTTCAGTAATTTTCCAAAATAGGGTTCCTTGGTGATTTTGTGAAATAAGGGTATTTTGGTAATTTTGCAACCCGAGGGTATTTTGGTAATTTTGACATACGGGGTATTTTGCACTCGACATCCGTGGTTTTTTTTTAAACAGGGGTGTCTTGGAGAATTTGATTCCAGAGGAATAATGATAGTGCTCAGGTGTTTGTGGGTTTGTTGTCGTGTGTTGTGTGAGTTTTTCTTTGCTAAGGAAAATTTCGTTGACTTTGTAAATCGGGGTGTATTTGCAAATCATGAGTATCTTGGTATTTATTTTCGAAGTAAGGGTGTTTTAGCAATTTGTAAAAATAAGGTGGCTGGTCCCTTCCGGGTTTTAATTATAAGGTTTAGCTCACAACAAGTCTTCATGATTAGGGTGAGCAATACTACGCACTGCAGTAGGATTCCAAACAAGAGGAGGTAAGTCCCTAGGACCGCTTAAATACCAAGCTCTCCCGAATCCACTCCTAGACATGCGTATGCCCGTTGCCACACCCTAACTCGGCTAAGGTGAGCAAATACTACGCACTGTAGGATTCCAGCGAAGAGGAGGTGAGTCACTAGGACTACTTAAATACCAGACTCTTCCGGATCCAATCCTAGACATGCGTATGCTCTGTTACCACACCCTAGTCTTGCGGCTGCTCACGGGTTTTTTTAGTGAAGTTAAGTCTTATGAGATTTTAGGAGTTGTTTCAAAGCTAGGCCTAGAGTCCCTCAAGTTCTAATCTAACTAATCTACGCCCCATAAAGCCCATCAAGCCCACATACATATAACACACAATGAGTTCGAATACTTTACCGCGGACTTGGGCCGAGACGCAGGTGCCATGCCGAGCTAACAAACCTGTTATGCATGTTTCAAAAACCCATCTTTAGAAAATGTTTTGAGCCCCAAAACCCCAAAGTCGAGTTTTGAATCGGGCTCTGATACCAACTTGTAACACCCCAAACCTGGCCCAAACACTACAACCGGATTTGGTATGTCACTCAGGAGATTTTTGTAAAAGATGTTGAAATTTGGGCAAAACTTAATAACTTGATAAGTTTAAGTAAGATTTAAAGTTCATTTGTTGTTTTCGTGAATTAAAAACCAAAACCTTAATACATGCCTTAGTTTAATTAAAATTTTAATGTCTATCAGTAATAAAAGCCTAAACTAAAACCCAAAACAGAGTATAATAGTCTAGTGGCCCGTGGACTTATTACAACGAGATTCAAAACCCATTAAATAAAAATATAAAATAATAAATTAAAGCCTTTTTGCCGAATCCAAATGTTCTTTTGCGTGGCCACCTTGCTCTCCTCTCCAGCCCAGTCTGATGCACTAAGTGCTACCTGAATTTTGTTAAAAATAATAGGGTGAGTCGCGAGACTCAGTGTGCAACCCTCGTGCACCATCAGACTGTGCCTTAGCCCACAGATCAGAATATAGAACATAATATAAGAGATAACATACATAAAAAGAACCCAACCCAATCCTAGGTTTCCATCCGCTACACACCACCCTTACCTGCCAATCACACCATTGGGGATTTCTACAATCAACCCACACCACTACACACCATCAATGGCAGTCATGTTGTAGTCAGCTGCTCATCGTCAGAGTTGTGACAGAGTCACCAGGCTGAAATGGCATAAGCCACCAGAACAGATCACTTCCCCCTTTTATCAATCACCCAACCCCGAGCATACATTGAAATCGACATGCAAAACATATCTTTTTAACAGAAACATTCACTGAAGAATGGCAGAAAACACTAACCTGATATTTATCCTTTAATCCTTCTCGGGTTTTCAAACGTTATGTTGGGATTTCAGCATTTAACAGAGTATAGCAGATTTATACTTATATATATATACATAATAGCATTCAATCTAATGGTGTGAGAAGTTACACACCTGATTAATGTCGATACCCTTGCTAAACCGATCTACAACTTTGCTCGAAAAGCCAAAAAGATGTGACAATAGGGCCTCTCCTATAATCGTCCATGGTTAGTGTTTTATCCGATCTTACACACTAAAATCAATAGATTCCCTTACCTTGGAATCCTGAAAGTACCACGATTCAAGTATTACCAAACTTATGACTTAGAGATCTACGCGATTGACTCCTCTTCAGATCCCAGAATGCCAAAAATAAGAGAGAAATAAGAGATTAGTTTCTAAATAGCCATTCGGCTAGGGACTTTGAAAAGCCAAAAAAAAACATTGAAATCTCGAAATCAACACTTACCTATTGCTTCCTTCAAAATTCGGCACAAACAAGCTCCACTAAAGAAGATTCGACAACTTTAGGAGGTGAGATCTTAGTGATTTCGGCTTTTAGAGGAATAAAGAATTGGAAAAATAAAAGCAAGGAATGGGTAGAGAGATTCGGCCAAAAGAAAAGAATAGCAGGGTTTCGACAATTGAGACTTCAAGAGCTTTGTTTTCTGTCAGAAAAAGAAAAGAGAGAAGAGCAAGAATGGAGTAGGAATTTCGACAGAGAAAAGAGAAGAATAATGAGAACTTGCTAGCAATTTCGGCACATACACCTTAAGCCAAAACCGAATGCCCCTTTCTTTTCAAATTCTTCAAAGTTTCGGCTAGCATTAAACACTTACAGATGGCTCCTATCTTTGATCTATTATCTCCTCAAAAATAGCCTTTATCTGTTTATTATCCACACAATAAAATCCCTAAAATTTAGCCTTGTGCCGTCCCCCTTTGCTCATTTAAATGCCGAATTTTAGCCCTAAAACTTGGGCTTCAAGCAACCATAATTTGGGCCTTCCTCATGCACAAGCGACGCCAACTCCTCTTCCTCCTAGTAGCACCATTTCCTCTGGGCCACAAGCCCAAAATGCTTATTAAACTACTAAAACTTCAATTTAAACCCCTAAAGTGTCTGGACAAAATATTTAAAACAAGGCCTCAGCCCACTTTGAGCCCCATTTGTACCTCAAACTCTCAAATTAATATTTTAAGCACACAAAATGCACAAGCCCATAAATTCAGGATGTTACAGTAGAAATACAAGTGATCGGTTAGGAGTTTGTATATAGGTTGATTGTATTTACTAATAAATTTGGCATGATAATAGATGATTTTAAATTTTTTATTATTAGACTACTAAGTTCTATATATTACACTGTAAATAGGCATTGAACAATTGAATGAACCATATGATATACGAAATATAGGGAAATGAGCATGCTAGTCTGTATGATAAATTGTCAAAGTTGTGATTATTTGGTTGATTAAATTTGTGAATATTGATATTCTTAAGGATGACCGAAGGCATTGTTTGGTATACACCCAGAGCCAAAAAGCTAAACCTATTTATTTCATCCTTAGTACCCATACTTGAGCCAGAAAACACTTATTGATGAAGCTTTATTCAAAATCCGAGCCAACAACATTAATTTGTATATATCCTTTTTCTGTGGCCCTGAACGACACGACTATAGATGTCTGGCCATATGTATTGAGGGTTAAGTAGATACATTACGATGTAATTTTGTAAAAATAGAGTGAAATAGGAAAAGATCAGTGTGACAAAGTAATTATAGGTTAGCTAATATGTGAAGCAAAATAAAAATTCAAAATGAAAATAAAAAATGAGTAGAAAAAGTTCTTGAAAGTAAAAGCATTTGTGAATGAAAAATGTATAGAAAAAGAAGAAATAAAAGTGACAAAGTCAGCAAAAATAGAGAGACTTGTTCATTAGTGCACACAAACTCGTAAGCTAGCCATAGTTGTTGTATTATGTTGTGGTTTCCTATGGAGAAATAAGGAAGGTGAGAGAAGGAGAAATAAGACGATGAGTGGGTAAGGGTCGCTAAGAGGGAAGAATAGGGAACAATACGATGTGCCAAACTATTTTCGTACTTGAAACTATTTGATTCTTACTGTTCTTGAATTCCATACCTGTCCTAAGCCTCATAACGTTACAAGTAGAAAAGCCCTCTGTGATCTAGGTAGACTTATTTACGAATTGGCATCATACTGAATAATTTCATTTTTTTCTTGTTTGTATTATGCTAGGATAATCAAATTACCTGTATAACATATTGATGGATCCCTACATTTGAAACACCCTTAATGCTTGTATGCTTTGTAATATACTGAACTTAGGAGTTTGATATCATAAGTGGTAAGTTAGCTATATATAATGCCAAGATTATGTGTGAATATGAAATGCTTAGTTATGTGCCCCAAAGCTAACATTTGTACCATACTTGCTCAAGGGTCATCTTTTCATTTACTGCTTTTGGCTGCCTTGCTTGAGGATAAGCAATGAGTTAAGTACATAAGAGTTTGATCTGCCGTAATTAGGTGTAGTAGATTAAACTAGTTTTCACATTTGAGAAGCTCGAGTATAAACACTTTAGTTAGGTTTTAGTTAAGTTTTTGTTACTTTATTTAAATTCAACAAAATGTGTAATTTGAGTCTTTTATTGACTTTAGGGGCTGAATGAGGCCTAAGGGTGAGCTAATATGCTTTGTGATTGTGTAAGTCATTAGAAGGTGTGCTAACTCAATATTGGTCGCTGTGTTGCAACACTGAGAGTTGGATGTCGTAACATTGACAGTTGGATGTCGCAACATAGGGAGCAAAATAGAAGAATTTCAAAATTGTCTTCGATGTCGTGACATAGCTTGAGAATGTCACGACACACCCCTGAAGATACCCTGAAGAATGAGCATACTGCCTCTGATGTCGAGACACAAGACCTATTGTGTCGCAGCATCAACTTTGTACAGGAATAGGGGCCTTTTGGTCTATACAATCAAAAATTAAGCACGAGAGCGACATCTGACCTAAGGTTATGGAAGACGACCACTTTAAGTCTATAAATAAGCTCATTTAACACATGTTATGGAAAACTTTTTATATTGTATAGTTTTCTTCATAGTTTTTAGTCTTTCATTTTCTCTTTTCTTAGGCCTTAGGATTATGTTCAGTTTGGTTATTTTGCTTTCATTGGAAGATCAGATATCTCGAACTCAATCAAATTTTGTGTGGATTCAACATTATTTTTATTACAATTCAGGCTTCTCCTAAACCTTATTATCTTGATTCGTTATTCATGTCTATTTTATATATCAAGTTTATCGTGTTTATGAGATTCATGAGGAACTAATCCTTTTATGGGGGATTAGCAAGTGGAGGTATGATTAATTAATTGTTTTGAAGGGTTCTCTTAATGAATCAACTATTTGGGAGAGAAAGAACATAAACCCTAGGCTTGACGACCCAAGGAAGTGATTTAGGTAGGAGTTAATCAAAAATTGGTATGGCCTATCTATGAACCCCTTAGCCCCGAACCAGTCTAAACTGTATGGATGAGAGATAAGTAGTTCTGCCTGACTCGTTATTTTGGTGGAGGATCAAAAGATCCTGGTAGGGTATCGACTAGTTGATTGAATAAGGAACCCAAAGATATAGTTACTGTAACAGTCCGGCTTAGACCCTAATCAGAATAGTGGTTTCGGGACCATAAATCTGAGGTCGAAAAAATATTTTAATATTATTTTTGGTGTTTACAATATGTGATTGAGTATGTGTGGAAATTTTAACGTTTGTGTGCTTAATTTTGAAAAAGGACTTAATTGCATAAAATGCAATAGCTATGTCCTGATTGTTAAAGTGCTTAATTGTCATGACTTCTTAAATGAAAGGTCCTTATGTTGTTAATAAACCATTTGATAGTAAATGGATGATAATGGCATGGTTTGTGGTGTTATTATTAATATTCATTAAGGGTAAAATGGTAAAAAGCTTATTAATATGTAATAAAATAAAACAAATAAGAAATAAAAGACCATTATCATCTTGGAAAAAGAAAAGAAAAAGAACAATAGGGTTTGGCTAGAAGTTGGCTCAATCAAGGTATGTTTTGAGCTCGATTTTTGATAATTTCTACGTTTTTGTGATCGTTGCTTTGTGTTCTATCAAACCCATGCTTTAATTTTAGAATTTGATAAAGATTTTGAGATATGCCATTGATGAATGCTTGAGCTTTGTGATAATTGATGATGAAATATGGAAGATATGTGAAAGATTAACATATTTTGTCTTTGAATTTTTGGTGAAATTGAGTAATTTGGGCTAAATTGTGAAAACAATATTTTGAAGGACTAAAATGTGAAATAAATGAAATGTATGGGCTTGTATGAGCATAGGGAAAATTTGGCTAAGCATATGTGAATGGAGATTTTGTGTATTTTGTGATTTGATGAATTAGGGACTAAAGTGTCAAAATGTGAAAATGTGAGGGCTATTGTGTAAAATGCCCTAATTATGTGTGTGTGGACTAAATTTAATGAATTTGTGATTGAATGAGCTAAATTTGAATATGTATAGACCGAGAAAGGAGAGATTCGGATCGAGATCGAGGCAAAGACAAAGTACTCGATTGATCGGCTAGTCTCGGTATTTCGACGTCTGAGGTAAGTTCGGATATAATACGTGTTATTAAGTTTATGTTTAAGTGCTATGGAATGAATAATTATGTTATTATTGGATTAGAAATGTTATATGTGAAATTGAGAAAAGGTGGCACTAAGTGTGCGTAATTGAAATTAAGATAGAGGTGATTAGCACTGAGTGTGCGAAATAATAGAAGCTTCGGCTTTACTGATTGGCACTGTGTGTACGATGCCGAGTTAGAATCGGTTTAAAGTAAGGCACTAAGTGTGCGATGATATTTAAGCTTCGGCTATGAATCTGGCACTAAGTGTGCGAATAAATCAAATGAATAACAAAGGTTGATCGAAATGATGTATTGAGCATTGAGTAGCATGAATGGTGATTAACTAAGTGTTGGCCAAGGTACGTATTGAACCTATCTGGTTGATGAAATTGTAAATGGATTTATACATGGTTGAATGAGTATATTAGCTATGGATGATATGGTACATATTGTGAGTTGATCTATGTGATGGGTTAACTTTGTATATCGTAATTGTATTATTGTATTAAATGTATTATATTACGAACTTACTAAGCTCTAAAGCTTACTGTGTGAAGTGTTTCTCTGTTTTACCGTGTCTTTAAAGCTAGCTCGGATCCGGGGATCGTCAGCGACTCAATCACACTATCGGCTATCTATTTTGGTACTTTTAGAAAGATGGGTATATATATATGTAGTATATGGCGTGTATAGGCTATTGAATGTGGCATGTTTTGAGATGTATAAATCTTGCCATGAGATATGGTTTAAGATTAAAAGTTGAATGATGTTAGTGTGTTTATGTGTGGGTTAGGTGAATGATGAATATGGTTTGTTCCATGCTTAGATGATTGATGAAAATTGTGGTTTAAATGTGAAATGTGGTAAGGTTTATATGATGCTTGACCTATATGATTTGGGATGTGAAATTTGGTATTGTGGATGAACTTAATTGAGATGGAATTGAGTATGATTATAGGTGGTATAGTAAATGATAAATTGGTGCTTGTATTGGTATGTTTTGGCTGCATTTGAGGTTTAATTTAGTATTGGTTTGATTCTTATAGGTGATCTCAAAGTGTGGGTGGTAATTTGGCCTTGAAAATGGCCTATAATTACCCACACGGTTGAGCACACGGGCGTGTGGCTCGACCGTGTCATTCAGGTTGGTGAATTGATGCAAGTCAGACTCAACAACGGGATGGACACACGGGCGTGTGACTGGCTGTGTGGTGCAAGTCAGTGTCGACCACGGGTAAGGCATACGGGCGTGTCTCAGGCCGTGTGAACAAGTCAGTATGTATGCCCTGTTTTGCCACAGCTTGGACGCAGGGCGTGTCCGAGGCCGTGTGAGGCACACGGCCTACCCACACGGGCGTGTGACCTCTGTAACTTAGAAAATGTTTAAATTTCATAAATTTTCGTATGTGTTCGGTTTAGTCTCGACCCCTTTCTAACACATGTTTAAGGTCTCATTGACATATTTAAGGGACTATATGATTGTGAATTATTTTGTTTGATTGACTTTGAGTTGAAAATGATATGGAATGTTCGGAAATGATTAGTAACGCCTCTTAATCCTAGTCCGGTAATGGTTACGGGTTAGGGGTGTTACAGTTATTTAGGATTACCAAAGCGAGCTAATCACCCATGCTCAGATCTGACTAAGTTTCCAGAGCAAATCTTCCAAGTTTTTCTATTTATAATATTTTATTTCTTTAGTTATTAAAAACTCTATTTTTATGTTTAGTCGTAATATAATTTATTTAAATTACTAATTAGTTTTATTTGTGCTTAGGCTAGGATTAATTTAGTGCTCGCCTCCCTCAGGTTCAATCCTTGGAGTACTCACCTACTCCGTTGTAATTATATTACAACCTGACCCATATACTTGCGGATATTGCCTTTTTAACATATTTTGTGCAGGATATTTACTTTAGACGTTGGTACATTCGGAGGCGGTCAATCACCCATACTTAGATTTGATTAAGTTAGAATTTATACACACGATGTTCACTTTAATTTTTTTATTATAAAACCAAAAAATCTTCTATTTATATCTATTCATAATATGATTTGTTTAAAATACTAACTAGATTTATTTGCGTTCAGGTTAAGGTTAATTTTGTACTCGCTTCCTTTGTGTACGATTTTTGGAGTACTTACCTACTTTGTTGTAACTATATTACAACCTGACCGGTATACTTGCAGACACTGACTCAATTCCATATCTTTTAGTTGTAGTATTCACACTATGGGCGTTGGTACGTCCGGTGATGGTCAAGTTGTTGGCACCGTTATCGGGAAGGCAATGCTACTAAATTAATTTTAATTTTTACGTTCTAATAGAATAATTAGGAAATCAATAAATTATAGCTATGAATTTTAATTTTATTTTTATTTTTACTAACATATTTTCTTTTCTTTTTGGTTTAAGTATATGACTCGTACTAAGGGAACACCTATAGAGCCAGCTACTGATCCGAAGAAACTAATTCTCCAAAATCGTCGACAACAATATCATATGCAAAATCAACCACCCGTTGTAGACAATTTACCACACAATAATCCGTTGTTTGACGAGATTAACAACAACATTCCACAAGACTTACCACCACCACCACCGCAGCTACCTGTAAATATATGTATGGCACAAAATGAAAGAACTCTTAAGGGATTACGCTACCAAACCTAGAGGTGGTTCAAGGAAACATCACAAGGCCAGCGATCACGACTAAAAAATTTGAAATAAAATCGGCCATGACCCAGAACAATTTGTAGTTCAGAGGTGATCGTTGATTTCAGAGTTTTAAATTTATAATGATCGAACCTGGAACTAATCAGAATAACGATTGAGGCAAGTGCACCTATCGAACAAGAGTATAGCTTAGGCAAGACCAGCATTGTCGAACCCAAAGGAACCAAAAGTACTAATACTAACTTTCTTTTTATTATCTAGCCTAAAATAAGTGAAGTTGTTATTTAATATAAATTTAACTAACTACTAAGCTAAAGACGCAAAGACAAAAAGAATGAATTGGGAAACATCGTTGGAAAAACTCAGTTGATTAGGACGATACCCTTAGGAAGAATCCACCTAGACTTCACTTGTTATCTAACTCTGAAACTGCACGATTTATTCACTTGACTTGATCCATAAGACTCCCTAATGTATATTAAACCTCTCTCAAGCTTAATAACGCTCTAACCCTAGGTTGATTAATTGAAATCTCTTTCTAATTAAAACCCTAGAATTGCATTAACTCGATCTATGGACTCCCATATTAGGTTTCACCCTAATCCGCAAAATCTAAATCACCTTATCTCTAGGCTTGTGATCAACTCGGCTTAATTATGCTAGATCTACTCTTAAGCAGGGACTTTTGCTCCTCCACCTAAGCACATCAAACTTGAATCAATATCCCGGAAATATCAACACAAGAATTAAGAACACATAATTAAGAACAAATCAAGTATTTATCATATAGTCCAAAGAAACGATAACAAGATTCATCTAAGTTTCATCCCCTTCTGTATCTGAAGGGTTTAGTTCATAATAATAAAAGAAAACATCTCAGAAGAAAAGATAAAACAAAACATAAGAAATCCCTAAAACCTCTGAAGGAATTGAATGAGAGATCCGCCGTCTTGAGTAGAATTTTAGCTTCTTGAGAAGGATCAACTGGCTATCCTCTTGTGAATCCCACAAATCTGACCTTTTCGGCTCGGCTCCTTGGCCTATCTCACCGCCCCCTTCTAGGTTATACTTAGGGTGTTTATATAGGCTTTCGAAATAGGTTTCTTTGCCCCTAAGTATCCTTTTCCGAGTGAAATTGCTCTTCCCCACGACAGGGACACGGCCATGGCACACGCCCGTGTGAATCATCTTTAGGCTGTGTTCAGACTTTTAATGAGGTGATACGCCCGTGTAAATCGTGATCAAGCCGTGTTCTGGTCTATCAAGGAGACACGGCCGTGTTGGCTCAAGTCCAGGCCGTGTCGATTTTCACTTTGGCCCAATTTGGTCTATTTTGAGGCCATTTCTCGTTCTTTCCATCCTCCAGTGTAACACCCCAAACCCGGCCCAAACACTATAGCTGGATCTGGCATGCCACTCAAAAGAGTTTTGTAAAAGATGTCGCAATCTTCGGGAAATATTTTTCTTGTATTTAATCTTTTATTCGGGAAAACTTAATAACTTGATAAGTTTAAATAATATATAAATTTCACTTGTTGTTTTATGGATAAAAACCAAAATATTAATACATGCCTTAGTTTAGTTAAAGTTTACATGTCAATAATGAAAGCCCAAAATAAAACCCAAAGCAAAGTATAATAGTCTAGTGGCCCATGGCCTTATTACAACGAAACTTAAAACCCACTTAAGATAAATTTCTTAAAAAAAAAAATAAATAAATAAAGTGAAGTCTTTTTGCTGAATCCTCAATGCTCTGTCGCATGGCCACCTTGCTCCCTCCTCCAACCCGGTCCGATGCACTAGGTGTCACCTGAAATGGTTAAAATAATTGGGTGAGTCGCGAAACTCAGTGTGTAACCCTCATGCACCATCAAATTGGGCCTTAGCCCACAAATCAACAAATAAAACATAATTTAGCAAATGACATACATAACCCAACCCAATCCTAGGTTTCCATCCGCTACACACCACCCTTACTTGCCAAGCACACCATTGGGGATTTCTATAATCAACCCACACCGCTACACACCATCGATGGCAGACATGCTGCAGTTAGCTGCTCATCATCAAAGTTGTGACAGAGCCACCAGGCTGAAATGGCATAAGCCACTAGAAACAGAGTTGTGACAAAGTCACCAAGCTGAAATGGCATAAGCCACCAGAACAGATCACTTCCCCTTTCATCATTCACCCAACCCCCAGCATACAGAGAAATCGGCATACAAAGCATATTACTGAAGAAGAACAGAAATCACTAACCTGATGATTAGCCTTTACCCTCCTCGGGTTTTCAATCATAATGCTGGGTTTTCGGCATTTAACAGAGTATAGCAGATTTATACATATATATATATTAGCACCCAATCTAATAGTGGGAAAGGTTACACACCTGATTAATGTCGATACCCTTGCTAAACCGATCTATAACTTTGCTCAAAAAGCCGGAAAGTTGTGAAAATAGGGCCTCTCCTACAATCGGCCAAAGGTTAATAGATACCTGAATTTACACTTTGAAACTAATAGATTCCTCTTACCTTGAAATCCCGAAAGTAACACAATTCGAGTGTTATCGAACTATAACTTAGAGATCTATGTGATTGGCCCCACTTCAGATCCCGAAATGCCAAAAATATGAGAGAAATAAGAGATTAGTTCTAAATAGCCATTCGACTAGGGATTTTGAAAAGCCGAAAACATTGAAATCCTGAAATCAATACTTACCTATTGCTTCCTTCAAAATTCGGCACAAGTAGACTCCCCTGAAGAGAATTCGGCAACTTCAGGAGGTGTGATCTTAGTGATTTCGGCTTTTAGAGAAAGAAAGAATTGGAAAAATATAAACAAGGAGTGGTTAGTGAGATTCGGCCAAAAGAGAAGACAAAAAGGATGGTAGGGTTTCGGCAATTGAGATCTAAAAAGTTTTGATTTACATCGAGAAAAAGAAAAGAGAAGAGAGAGTTCAAGTTTCTTTAAAAATAAAAGAGAAATTTTTTAGAGAATTTTCAAAGAACATAATAAAGAATTTGGCACACCTTACTGCCTATACAGGGCCGATTCTTTCCCCTTTACAGAGTCAAATTTTCGGCCAACTCTAGCCTCTTGGATGAGCTCCCATCTTTTCCCTTATCTTGATCTATTATCTCCACAAAAATAGCCCTAATTCCTCTCTTCATTATCTGCCTATTATCCTTAAAATTAAACATAATAAAATCTCCTAAAATTTAGCCTTGTGCCGTCCCCCTTACTCTTCTAAGTGCCGAATTTTAGCCCTAAAACTTGGGCTTCAAAGTGTCAAAATTTGGGCCCTCCTCATGCACTTGTGACGCCACTTATAGCTCCCTCATACTGTGCTCCTCGTTCTTTGGGCCACAAGCCCAATATGTCACTTAAACTACTAAAACTTTATTTTAAATCCTTGAGTGTCTAAACAGAATATTTAAACAAAACCTCAGCCCATTCTTGAGCCCAATCAGACCCCTAACCCTTTTAAATTAATATTTTAAGCACACATCACATAAAATGCACAGCCCAAAATTCAGGATATTACGCTTCTTCCCCTTAAAATAAATTTCGCCTCAAAATTTACTCCGATCAAAAGTGATGGGGGTATCTCATTGTCAGATAACATCCTCTCCGCTCCCACGTCGCCTCTTCTACGCCGTGATTTTGCCACGTAACTTTGACCAAAGGGACGGACTTCTTTCTCAATACTTTTACGCCTCGATCCAATATTTGCACCGGTTCTTCCTCAAAAGATAACCGCCTTACTTCAATCTCTTCCACCGGCACCATATGCGATGGATCGAACGATAACATCTCAAAGATCGAGACATGAAACACGCCATGTATCGGCTCCAACTCAAGGCAAATCCAAACGGTAAGCCATCGCCCCACACGTTCTAGTACCGATATGGCCCAATAAACCGTGGACTTAACTTACCCTTCCGTCCAAACCTTATTACCTTCTTCGATGGAAATACCTTCAAAAAGACTTGGTCTCCTACCAAAATTCCACCTCTTACGCTTTAGATCCGCATAAGACTTCTCGCCGATCGATGCTTCCTTCAATCGAGCCCGTATTAACTTAACTTTCTCCTCCGCTTCGAAACTAGCTCGGGACCCAACACCCGACGTTCACCCAACTCCGCCCAACAAGTAGGAGTATGACATTTCCTTCCATATAACGCTCAGACGGCGCCATCCGAATACTAGCTT
Organism: Gossypium sturtianum; assembly: GCA_025698515.1. Lineage (NCBI taxonomy): Eukaryota > Viridiplantae > Streptophyta > Magnoliopsida > Malvales > Malvaceae > Gossypium > Gossypium sturtianum. Next base: position 21,306,347 of record CM046945.1, read on the forward strand.
GATAACTATTATTGTACGCGAATTTCGCCAAGGGCAAATATTCCTCCCAACTACCCCTAAAGTCGATAATGCAACCCCTTAGCATATCCTCCAATATCTCGAATTACCCTCTCGGATCGACCATCATCTCAGGTGAAAAGTCAGACTAAAGTCCAACCTTGTTCCCATTTCTTGATGAAGAGCCTTCCAAAATCGTGACGTGAACCTAGGGTCCCTATCCGATATGATCGACACCGGTACACCATGTAGTCTTACAACCTCACCACGCATAACTTAGCAAACTTTTGTAGAGAAAAGTCCACTCGAACCGGTATGAAGTGAGCAGACTTCGACAACCGATCCACTATTACCAAAATCGAGTCCTTCTTAGTGGGTGTAAAGGGTAACCCACTCACGAAATCTAATGTGATTCTCTCTCATTTCCATTGGGGAATCTTCACCGGTTGCAACAAAACTCGAAGGCAAGCGGTGTTCAGCTTTGACTTGCGACACGCCAAACGCTTCCCACATATTCTCGTAACTTCTCGCTCAAACTCGCCACTAGAACTGCTCGCGCAAATCCCGATACATCTTAACTCCTCCAGGATGCATAGCATAAGGGCTACTATGCGATTCCCGAAGAATCATCTATCTTAACTCCACATCTTTTGGCATACAAATCTTCCCACGAAAACACAAAAATCCATCATTGTTCAGACTATAGTCCTCCATTCCACCATCCCGTGCTTGCAAAAGTCGAGCACTTAGGACGTCATCCACTAACTGTTTGTCCTTAACCTGACTCACCCATGTCGGCTTCACTTGCAACTCAGCTAGCAAACTCCCGTCGTCAAATAAACTCAGATGGGCGAACATCGCTCTTAGTTCCGATACTACCTTACGGCTTAACGCATCCGCCACCACATTCGCCTTACCCGAATGGTATTTGATCGAGCAATCATAGTCCTTCAAGAGCTCGATCCACCTACATTGTCTTAAATTTAACTCCTTCTGGGTAAGGAGATACTTCAGACTTTTATGGTCGGTGTAAATTACCGACTTCTCCCTATACAAGTAGTGCCTCCAAATCTTCAGACCAAACACTACCGCCGCTAATTCCAAATCATGTGTAGGGTTGTTCAATTCATGCGGTCTCAACTGTCGAGATGCATATGCAACAACTTTTCCATCTTGCATCAACACACACCCCAACCCTGTGTGTGACGCATCACAATAAATGGTAAATTCTTTTCCCGCTTCCGGCTGAATTAACACTGGCGCCTCCGTCAAAATTCTCTTCAGCTTCTCAAAGCTCTCTTGTTGTTTGTCAGTCTACAAAAACAATTCTCCCTTCCTTAACAACTTAGTTAAAGGTGCCGCTATTGAAGAGAACCCCTCAACAAATCTCCTGTAATACCCTGCCAAACCCAAGAAACTTTGAATCTCCACCACAGACTTCGGCGGTTTCCAATCCAATACAGCTTCTATCTTCCGAGGGTCTACCCTAATTCCCTCTGCGGAAACCACATGCCCTAAGAAAGTCACTTCTTTTAGCCAGAACTCACACTTGCTGAACTTCGCATACAATTGCTTCTCCCTCAAAATTTGCAACACTACACGAAGATGTTCGTCATGTTCCTCCTCGGACTTGGAGTAAACCAGGATATCGTCGATGAACACCACCACGAACCGATCAAGGTATGGTTGAAACACCCGGTTCATCATATCTATAAATGCTGTTGGCGTCAAACCGAACGGCATTACCAAGAACTCATAATGTCCGTAGCTTGTTTGAAACGCCGTCTTATTAATGTCCCCTTCCTTTACCTTTAACTGATGATAACCCGACCTTAGGTCAATCTTTGAAAAAAACGAGGCTCCTTTAAGCTGATCGAACATGTCGTCGATTCTTGGTAATGGGTACTTGTTCTTAATCGTCAACTTATTCAGTTGACGATAGTCCATGCACATACGCATGGATCCGTCCTTCTTTTTCACGAATAGGACCGGTGCTCCCCATAGAGACACACTCGGTCGGATAAATCCTCGATCCAAAAGCTCCTGGATCTGAGCTTTGAGCTCCACCAGCTCCTTCGGTGCCATTCGATAAGGAGAATGGATACTGGAACCGTACACGGAAGTAGTTCTATTCCAAACTCCACTTCGCGATCCGGGGGTAATCCCGATAATTCCTCAGGAAATACGTCCACAAAATCCTTTACTGTTCTAACCTTGTCGACCGTCCCCTCCTTAGCGTCCAAAGTACTAATAAAAGCTAGAAAGGCATTACATCCCTTCTGAATCATCTTAACAGCCTTTAATACCGTTACTACGTTGGATAGATAGTTTCTTCTCTCTCCTAACATAACTACCTCCCCGCCTTTCGGGGTACTCAACACCATGCATTTAGTCCCACAATCCAACTTAGCACGATGCTTAGTCAACCAATCCATCCCTAGGATAAAGTCAAACTCTCCAAACGGTAATTCCATTAAGTCTGCTGGAAACACTACCCCTACCACGTCCACGCGGCGGATGTCCTTGACCCCTTGTACTCATTCTTTCGATCGACGTTTATCTGATTAAGAATTTTATGAATCATTAATTCTTTCCACTGGTTAACCACAAACAATCTTATGAATAGCAGTTTTAAGGGTAGTTCTTTCGAATTCGCATTCATAATTTAGTCTCATGTTCGTACCCTCTAGTTCTAGGAAATACATACACTCAATTAACATACAAAGAATCATCCATGAACTTACATTCATCAAATAAAGGTGTTTTCATTGTTTCACTACCCAGTATTTGACCCCGATTTGACCCACTCGCCTAAACCTTTCTCGAACATTACCACACGACCTGCACGATCCAAAGCCTCTCTTCACTTGCTCTTATCATAACTTTGCCTCGCAGACTCTTTGATTCCTTCGGCTACCTTCGCCTTCTCCATCAAGACAGCAAACTCACGTTCTGCTTTGTGGAGCAATCGCAGACCTTAACTCGTCTCTAAGTCCGTCTTCAAAACGAACACAACGATCATGCTCGATGCCACTATTCCTCGAGCATAACGACTCACGGCCTTAGAAATTCCGCTTCATATTCCGGACACATTTACTTCCTTGTACTAACCCCGGAAAAGCTTTCCTTTGAGCATCAATGTAGCTTGAGCCAACATACTTCTTCCGATAAGAATTCTTGAAATACTCCCAAGTGAGATCATTTGCCGTAGCACCATCTCGAACCGTGAGCCACCATCGATAGGACTCATCCTTAAGAAGCGACACCGCTCCTTTTGGTTTCTCCTCATTAGACAAATCTATCTCATCCATGATTCTTTCTTGGTCGATTCCAGCCAATACTTGGCCGTATTGGGCGCTACACTGCACACACCTCGGAAAAATTCAGCTCCGTTAGCTCAAGTCTCTCAGAACCGACTTCCGAGCTCCTCCACCTCCACCAATTCCAGCCTACCCTTTCCAGAACCCGTAGCATCGCTTGTGACACGTCGTCACCCGCCTAATCCTCGCTCTTCACTCCAAAGGTTGGGGTGGTGGTGGCGGTATCTCATTCTCAGATCCTTGACCCGACCCGGCTGTGTCTCGATACACGGCCATCCTACCCCTTCCGCGTCCATGACAACATGCCACGTCCTCTAAAGCTCATTCTAACTATCGCGCTTTAATCGATTAGGAAATTTTTATGAATTAGTACATGTTTCACTTGATTATCATGAAGAAATTTTATGAAAAGAGTTTAATAGAGATTCTTTCGATCAAACAAGGTTTTAAGTCTTCTATCTTGGTTTACACAGAATAATACATCCATTCCCTATACCTTTCATACCTATGCACTCTTCGGGCATTATCTGTCTGCTTTCTAACCTGTGGGTATTTTCGTCATTTTTCCTAAAGGGTATTTTTTGTAATAAATCAAGAAATTTAAAAACTTTAACAAATCGAGATATTTTGAAATTTCTAAAATTGAGGAGTATTTTTCGAGAAATTCTCAATTTGAAGATATAGCAAAATTTTGGAAACCAGGGGTATTTTGGTAATTTTGTCAATCAGGGGTAATTTTGTAAATTTCCAAAGTCAAGGTATTATTTTGAAATACAACATTTTTGAGTACTTTTGTAAAATAAAAATTTGATCAAAATTGGGGTAATATGGAAATTTTAGAGACCAAGGGTATTTTCGTAATTTTTGCCACTAGGGGCATTTCGGTAATTTTGGTAAACCGAGAATATTTTAAAAATTTTCGAAGATAAATTTGTCCTACCATCTAAAAAATAATTTAATGATTTTAAAACCGAAGTTTTCCTTAAAACATGGCTAATCCCTTTCGGGTTTTATTTAGGATTTTGCCTATGACCGAGTCCTCTTGGTTAGGGTGAACCGAAGCTACGCACCAGGTAGGAATCCCGCGAAGAGGAGGTGAGTCACGAGGAATGCTTAAGTACCAAGCTCTTCCGGATCCAATCCTAGACATGCGCACCAAGGTTACCACACCCTAACTCGGCGACTTGGTCACGGGTTGGTTTTAATTAGGCCATTAAAGTCTTATGTCTTTGTTTGGAGTAAACTAGTCCTAAAGTTTAAAATACTATCACTATCTACGTCCCATGCTTCCTACCCTTCTACAGAATATAATTCATACAAAAAAAGTCGAGAGATACTTACTTGGGCAAAGTTGGTGCAGGAGACTCGGTGCCATGCTTATTAAAACCCAAAATTTTTCAAAAGGCCTACCAAAACATTTTTGGGCCTTGGGCCCTACACAGTAGAGCTTTAAACTGGCTCGATACCAATTTTGTAACACCCCAAACCCGGCCCAAACAATATGACCGAATTTGGTTTGCTACTGAGAAAAGATTTTGAAAACCATTTTAAAACCGATTTTGAAATTAGTCGAAATGCCTTTCAATTTAAATTTTCTTTGTTAAAACCAAACTTAAAATATTTCTTGAGTCGAGTTGTTTAAAATTTCGAATGTACCCGATGGTACTTTAAAACATTTTGCGTTTAATTTGAGAAAACATGTGCAACCGTTTTAACATCATCAAGTAGTTTAAACCAAACATTCAAACACGCAGCAATAATAAAATCATACTAGGAGGCCTTATTACAAATAAGCAACATAAACCTAAAAGAAAGATAAATAAAATCCAAAATTCATTTATTAAAAGTCTCCACTTTGCATGGCCACCTCGAGTCCATCCGGCTCCTCACCCGCAATCTACGAATCACCTGAAAAATTAAAGGAGAAGGTGAGTCACCAAGACTCAATGTGTAACCCTTCCCCGGTTTAGTGCAACAACATACACAAATTATAACCAATTAACATGCATAAGTTTAAAATGCACCCAACCTAACCATCCATACGCCTTTTTCTACCCCGTGTGGTACCAAACCACCTGGTGGTGCCAAACCACCGGTGTCCAAAGACACAATTGTGTTACCAAAACACGGTGACATATAGTCACGAGATGTGATGCCAAATCACTTGGAGATACCAAATCTCGGTGTCCGAAGACACAAATCGAATGATGGGGCCAACCCATCGTGTGATACCAAATCACCGCAGACGATCCCATATCTCAAAGTGGGGCCAACCCACGGTGGGAATTAACCACAGGGACAAGTCGCTATGAGGTGCCAAACCTCTGGAGGTACCAAACCTCTGGTGACCGTAGTCACGATGTGTTACCAAAACACCGTGTCCGTCGACACGAATATCATCGCCCCCTCCACTCATCAACCCATATCAAACCATTATGTATATTTACTGAAATCATGCAAAAAGGTTTATTTTAACAACATTAATAAATTTATCATTGCCATATGTCCAATAATACACATACAAATGTGTCATGCTTCCCTAAAAGCATCAAATAGTAATCTCATAGTCACAAAGACTTACCCGAATCCTTGTTAATACTATGATGATATTACATCCATGTCTACATAAATCGATTAGGCATAATATAACACTTAGCATATTAAAAGTTATAAGATGTGTATGTACACACACTGTATTTAACTAAAGCCTTAAATCCCGATTAGACAAATCGGCCACACAAACTTTCCTTGTCCCCAAAAGCCTTCAACACTATCCAACACACTCCTAAAAGAATCGGCCTCACTTCCCTACAATCAACCATCATCATTAAGGTTTATTAGCCTTCGGCTTAAACGAAACTTAAAAGAATAATCCTTTGAAATAAACCCTTACCACCTTACCAAAAACCGATTGCTAGAGAAGTCCCAAAGAAAACTATGTTACCTTCAATATTCGGCCTAAGAGATTCAAGATAGAAGAAGAATATTTTCGGCACAACAAAGAGGTATATTCGGCTATAGGACAAAAAAGAAAATAATGGGAAGAGAAATATAATTTCGGCAAAGAAGAGTGTATAGGAGGTTTTTGATGTTTAAGCAAAACAAATGAGAGAACAAAAAGGTTAATGCAAGTTTCGGTTTTTGAGAGAATGAAAAGGAGAAAATAGCAAATGATCAAAAATGACCAAATGGTCAAAAGAGTTTAGGCTTACCACAATGTAGAATTCGGCCAAAAGATAAGTGTTTGAGAGAAAATGTTTTGCAACTTTTGCACCAAATGAAAGAAATGACCAAAAAGAAAAGACTTCAATCCTAGCCAAACTAAGGTAAAATTTGGCTCCCCCTTTAGCCACTTTGCCGCCCAAGTTCATGGCATAAAGGCCATGAATTTGTTTCCAAAACATTTCCCACAAACCAAGCCATTGTCCCCTCAATTTACCATAACTTCAAGATATCTTACCATAACCTTAGGAATCTTATCCCTTATTCCATGCTTTCCTTAAACAACAATTCAACTTACCAAAAATTATTAGTCCACCTATCATAATTATGTTTGACCGTCCATTAAAGCTAACATACAAAAATAACTTTTAAAAATGCTATACCTACTACTCGAACCACTAACCTCATGCAACCTTTCAAGCTCTTTAACCAACTTGCCACTAATTCATCTTGTGCTTTAATATACACTTAAATTAACTTAAGTGCTAAGCTCATTTAATCCTCTTCATTAAATAAGCCATACTAAGAATTATCCTACTAAACCGAGCTTACTCAAGACCCCTAATTAAGTCTTATAACACCACAAATAATATCACGTAAATTTAAACACAAGCAAAAATAATTCAATCACGAATAACCCCTATTTCAGGATGTTACGCTTCTACCCCTTAAAATAATTTCATCCTCAAAATTATCCGATCGTAAGAGATGGGGGTATTCTTTGCCAGTATTACATCCTCAGTTCCCACGTCGCTTCCTCCGTACTCATGGTTTCACCATAGCACTTTCACCAAAAGTACCGACTTTCTACGCAGAACCTTGACATCACGATCTAAGATCTGAACTGGTTCCTCCTCGAACGATAAGTCGGAGTTAACCTCAATCTCTGCTAATGGCACGACGTGCGATGGATCCGACCTATACCGTCTAAGCATCGACACATGGAAGACATCGTGAATCTGACTCAACTCTGCTGGCAGTTCGAGCTGATAAGCTACCGGTCCTACTCGCTTCAACACACGATATACGGCCGATGAACCTTGGACTTAATTTCCCTTTTTGCCCAAAGCGCAACACCTTTTTCCAAGGCGACACCTTCAGAAAGACTTTATCTCCTACCTCGAATTCCATTTCCTTGCGCTTGAGATCGGCGTAAGACTTCTGCCTATCCGACGCTTCCTTGAGACGAGCCCGAATTACCTTAACTTTATCTTGGCCAGTCACCAACTCTGGACCCAAAACTGACGTTCACCCAATTCCATCCAACACGTAGGAGTACGGCACTTCCGTCCATACAAGGCTTCATATGGAGCCATTTGGATACTCGCTGATAACTATTGTTATAAGTTTAATTTCGCCAACGGTAGATACTCCTCCCAACCGCCATCAAATCCGTAACGCAACCTCGAGCATATCTTCTAAGATCTCGAATCACTCTCTCCGATTGTCCGTCGGATTATGGATGAAAAGTCGTGTCTTCAAGTCCAATCTCGCACCCAAAGCTTGATGCAACGCTCTCCAAAACCTCGATGTAAACCTCGGATCCCTATCCGAGATAATCGATCTTGGCACACCATGCAATCTCACTATCTCGGCTACATATAACTTAGCTAACCCTCAGGCGAATAATCTACCCTTACGGTATGAAATGCGCTGATTTAGTCGACGATCCACAATCACCCAAACCGAATTCTTCTTGCTAGGCGTAAGAGGTAATCCACCGACAAAGTCCATGGTGATCCTCTCCCACTTCCACCGAGTAATCTTCACCGGTGAAGTAAACGGATGGCAACCGATGTTCAGCCTTGACTTGTTGACACGCCGACACTTACCCACGAACTCGATTATTTCCGTTTCGGACACTGCCACCAAAATTGCTCTCTCAAATCCCGATACATCTTGCTACCTCCGGGATGCATAGCATATGGGCTGTATATGTGCGTCGAAGAATCCTTTGTCTCAACTCCACATCCTTCGGCATACAAGCTCTTCCTTTAAAGCACAAAACTCCATCACCGGACGGACTAAAATCCTCTAATCCACCATTCGGACTTACAACCTCCGATCATTCAAACCATCATCCTCTAACCGCTTCTCCTTAATCTGATCTAACCAAGTCGGCTTGACTTGCAATTCCCGCCAAAAGACTCCCATCATCGAACAGACTAAGTAGAGCAAACATCGATCTTAAATCCGATACAACCTTACGACTCAACGCTGCGTCGCCACCACGTGCTAGCCTTACCAGATGATACTCGATCGAGCGAGTCGTAGTCCTTCAACGACTCAATCCATCTACGCCTCAAATTCAAATCCTTCGAGTCAAGAGATACTTAAGACTCTTGTGATCCGTATAAACTATCGACTTCTCTCCGCACAAATAGTGCCTCCATATCTTCAAAGCGAAGACTACACCGCTAACTCCAAGTCATGAGTCGGATAATTAGCCTCATGTGGTCTCAATCGCCGAGATGCATAAGCCACTACCTTCCTTCTTGCATCAAGACGCATCCCAAACCAATATGTGATGCATCGCAATAAACCAGTGAATTCCTTGCCGCCTCAAGTTGAATCAAACCGGAGCTTGATCAGAATCTTCTTCAATTTGTCAAAACTTTCTTGCCGCTCCTCGGTCCACACAAATGGAACTCCTTTTCTCAACAACTTGGTCATCGGTGCGGCAATCAAAGAAAATCCTTCCACAAATCTTGGTAATACCCGCGGACCTAGAAAACTCGAATTTCACCACGCAGATTTAGCGGCTTCAATCCAACACCGCCTCAATCTTTCGAGGATCCACTCTAATCCCTTCGGTGAAACAACGTGACCCAAGAAAGTCACCTCCTAAGCGAGTCGCACTTACTAAATTTTCGTGATGTTTGCTTTTCCTCGGAATCTGCAACACTACTCGCAAATGCGCATCATGCTCTTTTCCGACTTCGAATACACCAAAATATCATCTATAAAGACCACAATAAACCGATCCAAAAGCTGTTGAAATACCCTATTCATCATGTCCATGAAAGCCGCTTTGGTGCATTAGTCAAACCAAACGGCATCACCGGGAACTCGTAGTGTCCATACCGAGTATGAAATGCCGTCTTATGGATATCGACCTCTTTCACCTTGGTGATGATATCCAAACCTTAAATCAATCTTAGAGAAAACGCAGCCCCTTTCGGTGATCAAACAAGTCATCCGTCCTCGGCAAAGGATACTTGTTTTTAATCGTCGACTTATTCAATCAAGTGTAGTCTATACACATCCGCATCGCACCATCCTTCTTCTTGACAAAAATACGGCGCTCCCAAGGTGAAACACTTGGTCGAATGAAACCTCGATCCAACAACTCTTGTATCCGAGCCTTCAATTCCAACAATTCCTTCGGTGCCATCCTATACGGAGCTATAGACACACTGGCGCGCTTAAGATAACAGATCTATACCGAATTCTACCTCACGATCCGGAGGCAACCCGGAAGTTCTTCAGAAATACGTCAAGCAAATTCCTTTACGCTTGAACATTCCTCACAGAAGACTCCTTAGCTTCCAAAGCACACACATGAACTACGAACGCCTCACACCCTTCCCGACCATCTTTATCGCTTTCAACGCAGATACCACGTTGGATAGATAATCTCTCCTATTACCTATCATGACCACTTCTTCACCTTCAACCGTCTTCAAAACCATGCGCTTAGCAAAGACAATCCAAACTTGCTTGGTACTTGACCAACCGATCCATCCCAAGAATCGGATCGAACTCCTCAAACAGCGGTTCCATCAGATCGGCTACAAACACTACCCCTTGGAGTTCTAGGGTACATCTCTATACTGACTTATCTACTTCTACTGAGTGACCTAAAGGACTAAATACAGTCATCCTCCTAGAAGCGGTCTCGGGAACTAAACTCATGGTTTCAACTATACTACTAGCAACGTAAGAGTGCGTCGAACCCACATCTATCAAGGCGTTATATGGAACACCAAAAATTAAAAACGCATCGGTTATGACGTCCGGTGCGCTCTCCTTCCTCACGACGCCACAAAGATACACCAAACCAGCCGCCTAGCCTCCGTGTTGCCAACACCTCTCGCCCACCGCTCGCGACCTCCACTAGAGCCATAGCCACCTCTACCATAACCACGACCTCTGCGGTCTTTGGTCCCTCCTTTCTCGAATCGGGCACGACCTTGACCTTCGAGGCCCGATTCCTAGCTTGCTTACTTACGACGAGTCTCTCACATGATGATCCAACGAACCACACTCGAAACATCCTTTCCCTCCGGTCCAACATTTTCCCCAATGGAACTTCCCACAATGATTACACTGGGTCGGTCTCTCGATTAGCACTGTGGACCTTCCTACTGATTTGACCCACTCTGCCTAAACCTTTTTGAACATTACCACACGACCCGCAGACGATCCAAAGCCTCTCTTCACTTGCTCTTATCATAACTTTGCCTCGCGGACTCCTTGATTCCTTGGCTACCTTCGCTTTCTCCATCAAGACAGCAAACTCACGTTCTTCTTTGTGGAGCAATCAGCGACCTTAACTCGTCTCTAAGTCCGTCTTCAAAACGAACACAACGATCATGCTCCGATGCCACTATTCCCCCGAGCATAACGACTCACCTTTAGAAATTCCGCTTCATATTCGGCACGCGATTTACTTCCTTGTACTAACCCTTAAAAGCTTTCCTTTGAGCATCAATGTAGCTTGAGCCAACATACTTCTTCCGATAAGAATTCTTGAAATACTCCCAAGTGAGATCATTTGCCGTAGCACCATCTCAAACCGTGAGCCACCATCGATAGGACTCATCCTTAAGAAGCGACACCGCTCCTTTTTGGTTTCTCCTTATTAGACAAATCTATCTCATCCATGATTCTTTCTTGGTCGATTCCGGCCAATACTTGGCCGTATTGGGCGCTACACTGCACACACCTCGGAAAAATTCAGCTCCGTTAGCTCGAAGTCTCTCAGAACCGACTCCGAGCTCCTCCACCTCCACCAATTCCAGCTACCCTTTCCGTAACCCGTAGCATCGCTTGTGACATGTTGTCGTCACCCGCCTAATCCCGCTCTTCACTCCAAAGGTTGGGGGTGGTGGTGGCGTATCTCATTCTCGAGATCCTTGACCCGACCCGGCTGTGTTCCGATCACGGCCATCCTACCCCTTCCGCGCCCATGACGGCCACGTCCTCTAAAGCTCATTCTAACTATCGCGCTTTAATCGATTAGGAAATTTTTATGAATTAGTACATGTTTCACTTGATTATCCGCGAAGAAATTTTATGAAAAGAGTTTAATAGAGATTCTTTCGATCAAACAAGGTTTTAAGTCTTCTATCCTGGTTTACACAGAATAATACATCCATTCCCTATACCTTTCATACCTATGCACTCTTGGGCATTCTTGTCGCTTCTAACCCAGGGTATTTTCGTCATTTTTCCTAAAGGGTATTTTTGTAATAAATCGAAGAAATTTAAAAACTTTAACAAATCGAGATATTTTGAAATTTCTAAAATTGAGGAGTATTTTTCGAGAAATTCTCAATTTGAAGATATAGAAAAATTTTGGAAACCAGGGGTATTTTGGTAATTTTGTCAATCGGGGTAATTTTGTAAATTTCCAAAGTCAAGGTATTATTTTGAAATACAACATTTTTGAGTACTTTTGTAAAATAAAAATTTGATCAAAATTGGGGTAATATGGAAATTTTAGAGACCAAGGGTATTTTCGTAATTTTTTGCCACTAGGGGCATTTCGGTAATTTTGGTAAACCGAGAATATTTTAAAATTTTCGAAGATAAATTTGTCCTACCATCTAAAAAATAATTTAATGATTTTAAAACCGAAGTTTTCCTTAAAACATGGCTAATCCCTTTCGGGTTTTATTTAGGATTTTGCCTATGACCGAGTCCTCTTGGTTAGGGTGAACCGAAGCTTACGCACTGTAGGAATCTCGCGAAGAGGAGGTGAGTCACGAGGACTGCTTAAGTACCAAGCTCTTCCGGATCCAATCCTAGACATGCGCACCAAGGTTACCACACCCTAACTCTCGCGACTTGGTCACGGGTTGGTTTTAATTAGGCCATTAAAGTCTTATGTCTTTGTTTGGAGTAAACTAGTCCTAAAGTTTAAAATACTATCACTATCTACGTCCCATGCTTCCTACCCTTCTACAGAATATAATTCATACAAAAAAAGTCAGAGATACTTTACTGGGCAGGCGGAGTTGGTGGGAGACTCGGTGCCATGCTTATTAAAACCAAAATTTTTCAAAAAGGCCTACCAAAACATTTTTGGGCCTTGGGCCCCCACAAATGAGCTTTAAACGGGCTCGATACCAATTTTGTAACACCCCAAACCAGGCCCAAACAATATGACCGAATTTGGTTTGCTACAGAGAAAAGATTTTGAAAACTATTTTAAAACCGATTTTGAAATTAGTCGAAATGCCTTTCAATTTAAATTTTCTTTGTTAAAAACCAAACTTAAAATATTTCTTGAGTCGAGTTGTTTAAAAATTTGAATGTACCCGATGGTACTTTAAAACATTTTGCGTTTAATTTGAGAAAACATGTGCAACCGCTTTAACATCATCAAGTAGTTTAAACCAAACATTCAAACACGCAGCAATAATAAAATCATACTAGGAGGCCTTATTACAAATAAGCAACATAAACCTAAAAGAAAGATAAATAAAATCCAAAATTCATTTATTAAAAGTCTCCATCTTTGCATGGCCACCTCGAGTCCATCCGGCTCCTCACCCGCGATCTACGAATCACTGAAAAATTAAAGGAGAAGGTGAGTCACCAAGACTCAATGTGTAACCCTTCCCGGTTTAGTGCAACAACATACACAAATTATAACCAATTAACATGCATAAGTTTAAAATGCACCCAACCTAACCATCCATACGCCTTTTTCTACCCCGTGTGGTACCAAACCACTGGTGGTGCTAAACCACCGGTGTCCAAAGACACAATTGTGTTACCAAAACACTGGTGACATATAGTCACGAGATGTGATGCCAAATCACTGGAGATACCAAATCTCACGGTGTCCAGAAGACACAAATCGAATGATGGGGCCAACCCATCGTGTGATACCAAATCACCGCGCAGACGATCCCATATCTCAAAGTGGGGCCAACCCACGGTGGAATTAACCACGTGGACAAGTCGCTATGAGGTGCCAAACCTCTGGAGGTACCAAACCTCTCGTGACCGTAGTCACGATGTGTTACCAAAACACTGGTGTCCGTCGACACGAATATCACTGCCCCCTCCACTCATCAACCCATATCAAACCATTATGTATATTTACTGAAATCATGCAAAAAGGTTTATTTTAACAACATTAATAAATTTACAATTGCCATATGTCCAATAATACACATACCAAATGTGTCATGCTTCCCAAAAGCATCAAATAGTAATCTCATAGTCACAAAGACTTACCCGAATCCTTGTTAATACTATGATGATATTACATCCATGTCTACATAAATCGATTAGGCATAATATAACACTTAGCATATTAAAAAGTTATAAGATGTGTATGTACACACACCTGTATTTAACGAAAGCCTTAAATCCCGATTAGACAAATCGGCCACACAAACTTTCCTTGTCCCCAAAAGCCTTCGAACACTATCCAACACACTCCTAAAAGAATCGACCTCACTTCCCTACAATCAACCATCATCATTAAGGTTTATTAGCCTTCGGCTTAAACGAAACTTAAAAGAATAATCCTTTGAAATAAACCCTTACCACCTTACCAAAAACCGATTGCTAGAGAAGTCCCAAAGAAAACTATGTTACCTTCAATATTCGGCCTAAGAGATTCAAGATAGAAGAAGAATATTTTCGGCACAACAAAGAGGTATATTCGGCTATAGGACAAAAAAGAAAATAATGGGAAGAGAAATATAATTTCGGCAAAGAAGAGTGTATAGTAGGTTTTTGATGTTTAAGCAAAACAAATGGGAGAACAAAAAGGTTAATGCAAGTTTCGGTTTTTGAGAGAATGAAAAGGAGAAAATAGCAAATGATCAAAAATGACCAAATGGTCAAAAGAGTTTAGGCTTACCACAATGTAGAATTCGGCCAAAAAGAAAAGTGTTTGAGAGAAAATGTTTTGCAACTTTTGCACCAAATGAAAGAAATGACCAAAAAGAAAAGACTTCAATCCTAGCCAAACTAAGGTAAAATTTTGGCTCCCCCCTTTAGCCACTTTGCCGTCCAAGTTCATGGCATAAAGGCCATGAATTTGTTTCCAAAACATTTCCCACAAACCAAGCCTTTGTCCCCTCAATTTACCATAACTTCAAGATATCTTACCATGACCTTAGGAATCTTATCCCTTATTCCATGCTTTCTTTAAACAACAATTCAACTTACCAAAAATTATTAGTCCACCTATCATAATTATGTTTGACCGTCCATTAAAGCTAACATACAAAAATAACTTTTAAAAATGCTATACCTACTACTCGAACCACTAACCTCATGCAACCTTTCAAGCTCTTTAACCAACTTGCCACTAATTCATCTTGTGCTTTAATATACACTTAAATTAACTTAAGTGCTAAGCTCATTTAATCCTCTTCATTAAATAAGCCATACTAAGAATTATCCTACTAAACCGAGCTTACTCAAGACCCCTAATTAAGTCTTATAACACCACAAATAATATCACAGAAATTTAAACACAAGCAAAAATAATTCAATCACGAATAACCCCTATTTCAGGATGTTACATTTAAATAATATATAAATTTCACTTGTTGTTTTATGAATAAAAACCAAAATCTTAATACATGCCTTAGTTTAGTTAAAGTTTAAATGTCAATAATGAAAGCCCAAAATAAAACCCAAAGCAAAGTATAATAGTCTAGTGGCCCATGGCCTTATTACAACGAAACTTAAAACCCACTTAAGATAAATTTCTTAAAAATAAATAAATAAATAAATAAAGTGAAGTCTTTTTGCTGAATCCTCAATGCTCTGTCGCATGGCCACCTTGCTCCCTCCTCCAGCCCGGTCCGATGCACTAAGTGTCACCTGAAATGGTTAAAATAATTGGGTGAGTCGCGAAACTCAGTGTGCAACCCTCATGCACCATCAGATTGGGCCTTAGCCCACAAATCAGCAAATAAAACATAATTTGGCAAATGACATACATAACCCAACCCAATCCTAGGTTTCCATCCGCTACACACCACCCTTACCTGCCAAGCTCACCATTGGGGATTTCTATAATCAACCCACACCGCTACACACCATCAATGGCAGACATGCTGCAGTTAGCTGCTCATCGTCAAAGTTGTGACAGAGCCACCAGGCTGAAATGGCATAAGCCACCAGAAACAGAGTTGTGACAAAGTCACCAGGCTGAAATGGCATAAGCCACCAGAACAGATCACTTCCCCTTTCATCATTCACCCAACCCTAAGCATACAGAGAAATCGGCATACAAAGCATATTACTGAAGAAGGACAAAAATCACTAACCTGATGATTAGCCTTTACCCTCATCGGGTTTTCAATCATAATGCTGGGTTTTCGGCATTTAACAGAGTATAGCAGATTTATACATATATATATATATTAGCACCCAATCTAATAGTGGGAAAGGTTACACACCTGATTAATGTCGATACCCTTGCTAAATTGATCTATAACTTTGCTCAAAAAGCCAGAAAGATGTGAAAATAGGGCCTCTCCTACAATCGGCCAAGGGTTAATAGATACCCGAATTTACACTTTGAAACTAATAGATTCCTCTTACCTTGAAATCCCGAAAGTAACACAATTCGAATGTTACCGAACTATAACTTAGAGATCTATGCGATTGGCCCCACTTCAGATCTCGGAATGCCGAAAATAAGAGAGAAATAAGAGATTAGTTCTAAATAGCCATTCGGCTAGGGATTTTGAAAAGCCGAAAAACATTGAAATCCTGAAATCAATACTTACCTATTGCTTCCTTCAAAATTCGGCACAAGCAGACTCCCCTGAAGAGAATTCGGCAACTTCAGGAGGTGTGATCTTAGTGATTTCGGCTTTTAGAGAAAAAAAGAATTGGAAAAATATAAACAAGGAGTGGTTAGTGAGATTCGGCCAAAAGAGAAGAGAAAAAGGATGGTAGGGTTTCGGCAATTGAGATCTGAAGAGTTTTGATTTCTGTCAGAAAAAAGAAAAGAGAAGAGAGAGTTCAAGTTTGCCGAAAAATAAAAGAGAAATTTTTGAGAGAATTTTCAGAGAACATAATGAAGAATTCGACACACCTTACTGCCTATACAGGGCCGATTCTTTCCCCTTTACAGAGTCAAATTTTTGGCCAACTCTAGCCTCTTGGATGAGCTCTCATCTTTTCCCTTATCTTAATCTATTATCTCCACAAAAATAGCCCTAATTCCTCTCTTCATTATCTGCCTATTATCCTTAAAATTAAACATAATAAAATCTCCTAAAATTTAGCCTTGTGCCGTCCCCCCTTACTCTTCTAAGTGCCGAATTTTAGCCCTAAAACTTGGGCTTCAAGCTGTCAAAATTTGGGCCCTCCTCATGCACTTGTGACGCCACTTATAGCTCCCCTTTACTGTGCCCCTCGTTGCTGGGCCACAAGCCCAATACATGGCTCAAGGGTTTTGGGAATGTATTGGGGAAAAACGAAATAAAAACTAAATGGCCTCAAATATCCTTGGCTCGTCGAATGATTGAAGCGGCTAGCATGAACTTATATAGATCGGTGTCCATGAGGAGACTGTGCTTGGCTTCTTCCACTTCTTTGACATTTGGTGTAGCTCAAGGGTTTTGGGAATGTATTGGGCCACAAGCTCAAGGGTGTCGGCCACGGCCGTATCACATGGCCGTGTTGAGCGTCATTCATGTCTCCCACGCCCATTTTACAAATTGCCACGCCCGTTGGTGATAAGTCAGTGTCGTCCACAGCCGCGTCGCACGGCCGTGGCGTTTTTTTCGGTTCCCGTGGGGTGGTGGTTGGAGTTTGTGACTTAAAAATTTGATTCTTTTTGACTTGTACCTCTTCTACCATTGTCAGTACGGAGATTTTGTACCTCCACACGGCCACGACCACGGCCACGGCCGTGTGCAAGGCCGTCTGGCCTGGAAATCTGCACTTTTGGTTAGTTTAAAACTAGGTGTTTAAGACTAAGAGAAGAGAAGAAAATAAAATGAAAACAAATACGAAATTAATTAGGGTTAGTGCTCGGGTTGCCTCCTGAGAAGCACTCGTTTAAAGTCTTAAGCTAGACTTTCCTTGTATTCGCAAAAATCAGGGTGGTTTGAGGAGTTGAAAGTCCTTCCTCATGCTATCAGTTTCATTATCATAATATGTTCAAGGCGAGATGCGTTTATATTGAAAGTACCAAAAGTAGGATTACTTACCTCAACTGTTTCGTATCGGAAAACACTGATTACCCTAAACAGGATTTCTTTGTTAGTGTTAGGGTCAGGAGGAGATATTCGAGGGTCTACTTTATCAATCAATACTTGATCTCCGATTTTGAACTTGTTAGCCGCATGTAGTGATTCTGGTTCTGCTTTGTGTATCCCTAAGTTTTTCCTTAAAATGTGTCTTCCACTCATCTAGATCATCGATTTGAATCCCTCGTTCCTCATGAGCTATTTCTTTGTTAACACTGGTTCTAGGATCGGGTTTAGTTGTATTCTTTTATGGTGCTTCATGAAAAGAAGGGTTAATCGAATGGTTATCAATAGAGTTTGTTTTCTCACCTAGGTTACTCGTTGTTCTAGCCGAATCAAGAGCTTTGAGAGTGACTGTCTCATGACCTACGCGAAGTATGAGTTCTCCTGCATCAATATCAATTTTAGTCCTGGCAGTTGCTAAAACTGGTCTTCCTAAGATTAAGGGGATACTATTGTCCTCATCCATGTCTAAAACTACAAAGTCTAGTGGGAATACGAATTTTTCAACTTTTATGAGTACATCTTCGATTATACCCCTAGGAATTCTAACAGTTTTATCAGCTAGTTGGATGCTCATCCTAGTTTGTTTGGGTTTCCCTAGACCTAGTTGTTTAAACAATTTATAAGGCATGGCATTTATGCTTGCCCCTAGATCAGATAACACATTATCAATAGGTAAACTACCAATTAAACATGGAATCGTAAAACTCCCTGGATCTTTTAATTTCTGTGGTAGTTTATTTTGCAAGATTGCCGAGCACATTGCGTTTAGTTCCACGTGTGATGCCTCATCTATCCTTCGCTTGTTCGTCAAAAGCTCTTTTAAAAATTTTCTAGAATCTGGCATCTGTGAAAGGGCTTCAAGTAGCGGTAAGTTAATATGTAATTTCTTTAAAAGTTTAAGAAACTTAACGAACTATTCCTCTGTACCATCTCTCTTCATTGCTTCGGGATAAGGAATGCGAGGTTGGTACTTTTTGATTACCGATTTTGGCTTTTCTTGTGTTACCTCAACTTTACCTTTCTCTACCTCGTTTTCTTGTATTGGATTGGGTTCATCTAACCCTATATTATCATGAGCTGTTATGGCTTGGATTTGCTCCTTTGGGTTAATCTCAGTGTTGCTTGGTAGACGCCCTTGCGGTCATTCAGAAATTAACTTTGCAAGTTGTCCAACTATCTTAGTAAGTTCCCCAACTTGACTTTCGATCCCCTTAATTGATGCCTGTTGATTCTTAAGGGTGGTTTCAGTGTCTTGGAGATGGTTATCTGTGGCTGCCATGAATTTTGTCAGCATCTCTTCAAGGTTCGGCCTCTTTTCCTGTGGATAGGGCTGATTTTGGAAATTTTTAGGAGGTTGTTGTCTTTGAATTCCTTGATTTCCTTGACCTCCCCATGAAAAATTTGGTGGTTCCTCCAACCTGGATTATAAGTATTATTATAAGAGTTATTATTAGATCTGAAATTATTACCTATATAGTTCATCTGTTCACTTTCTATGCCCAGTTGGTAGGGTGGGTACTCAGGATTCGCCACAGTTCCACTTGCGTCGCACTGCATTACTGGATGTACCTGCGAAGAACACAAACTATCAAGCTTTTTATTCATCATCTCTACCTGTGTTGATAGCATGGTTACTGCATCGAGGTTGAAAACTCCGACTGATTTTGTTGGTTTTGTCCTTGTAACCTGCCACTGATAGTTATTCAGTGACATCTCTTCAATAAACTCGTAGGCTGCTTTAGGAGTTCTATTGTTAAGGGTTCCACCGGCGGCTGAATCAATTAGTTGCCTTGTTGAGGGGTTTACACCATTATAGAAAGTTTAGACTTGGAGCCACAAGGGTAAACCATGGTGCGGACACCTTCTCAAGAGATCCTTGTATCTCTCCCATGCGTCGTATAATGTCTCTAAATCCATCTGCACAAAAGAAGAGATATCATTCCGTAATTTGGCCGTTTTGGCCGGTGGGAAATATTTTAATAATTTTTTTTCGGTCATTTGATCCCATGTGGTGATTGACCCTCGTGGTAACGAGTTTAACCACTGTTTGGCTTTATTCCTTAATGAAAAGGGAAATAACTGAAGCCTTATGGCATCATCAGAAACGCCATTTATTTTGAAGGTATCACAGAACTCTAAAAAATTAGCTATATGAGTTTTTGGGTCTTCGTCCTGTAAACCATCAAATTGAACAAATTGTTGAATCATTTGTATAGTGTTAGGCTTTAATTCAAAATTATTAGCAGCTATAGCAGGCCAAACAATACTTGATTCTACTCCTGTTAAATGAGGTTTAGCATAATCATACATAGTACGCGGAGCATTATTTTCTGCCACATCTTGTGGTGGTGGATTATTCTCGTCCATCCCTTCTGTAGGATTGGATTTGCCTTCTCACTCTTTTTCTGTGTAATTTAGGGCTCGCCTAATTTCTCTGCAATTTCTGCAAGCGGTAACTTCAATATCACTGTCGTATACTAGTGGTCCTCTCGGGTTCCATCTAGTCATAAACTAGAGGTACCTGCTAGGAAAAGAAAGAAAGAAAATTTAGCAAAGTTGAAAACAAAACAAAAATAAAAATAAAAATAAAAGTAAATTGTGGAAAATAATGGCTAAAGTAATAAAAATAGAGCTTTCTTAATATTTTAGTTCCCCGACAACGGCGCCAAAAACTTGATAGTTGATTTCAGAGTTTTAAATTTATAATGATCGAACCTGGAACTAACTGTAACAACGATTGAGGCAAGTGCACCTATCGAACAGTAGTATAGCTTAGGCAAGACCGGATTATCGATTCCAAAGGAACCAAAAGTACTAATACTAACTTTCTTTTTATTATCTAGCCTAAAATAAGTGAAGTTGTTATTTAATCTAAATTTAACTAACTACTAAGCTAAAGACGCAAAGACAAAAAGAATGAATTGGGGAAATACTGTTGGAAAAACTCAGTTGATTAGGACGATACGCTTAGGAAGAATCCTCCTAGACTTCACTTGTTATCTAACTCTGGACCAGACGATTTATTCACTTGACTTGATCCGTAAGACTCCCTAATGTATATTAAACCCTCTCTCGAAGCGAATAATGTCTAACCCTAGGTTGATTAATTGAAATCTCTTTCTAATTAAAACCCTTAGAATTGCATTAACTCGATTATGGACTCCCATATTAGGTTTCACCCTAATCCTTGCAAAATCTCGTCACCCTATCTCTAGGCGCACGATCAACTTCGCTTAATTATGCTAGATCTACTCTTAAGAAGGGACTTTTGCTCCTCCACCTAAGCACATAAAACTTGAATCAATATCCCGAAAATATCAACACAAGAATTAAGAACACATAATTAAGAACAAATCAAGTATTTATCATATAGTCCAGCAAACGATAACAAGATTCATCTAAGTTTCATCCCCTTCAGGTATCTGAAGGGTTTAGTTCATAATAATAAAAGAAAACATCTCAGAAGAAAAGATAAAACAAAACATAAGAAATCCCTAAAACCCCTGAAGGAATTGAAGGAGAGATCCGCCGTCTTGAGTAGAATTTCGGCTTCTTGAGAAGGATCAACTGGCTATCCTCGGGTGAATCCCACAAATCTGACCTTTTCGGCTCGGCTCCTTGGCCTAGCTCACCGCCCCCTTCTAGGTTATACTTAGGGTGTTTATATAGGCTTTTGAAATAGGTTTCTTTGCCCCTAAGTATCCTTTTCCGAGTGAAATTGCTCTTCCCCACGACAGGGACACGGCCATGACACACGCCCTTGTGAATTGTCTTTAGGCCGTGTTCGGACTTTTAATGAGGTGATACGCCCGTGTAAATCATGATCAAGCCGTGTTCTAGTCTATCAAGGAGACACGACCGTGTTGGCTCAAGTCCAGGCCGTGTCGATTTTCACTTTGGCCCAATTTGGTCTGTTTTGAGCCCGTTTCTCGTTCTTTCCATCCTCCGGTGCTTTCCTGAGTATAAAACATGAAAAGAAAGGATTAAGAGCACCTTTTTACATAAATCAAGGGATAAATCATCCAAAAGTATGCTAAATGTGGGATTAAAATATGTTACTTTTATGGTTTATCAAGAGGCACAATGACAGAGGACCCAAATAAGCATTTAAAATAGTTCCTTCAACTTTGTGATACATTTAAATATATGGGGTCACCGATGACGCTATTCGTCTTCAGCTGTTCCCCTTCTCCTTAATCTATAACGCCTTTTCTTGGTTAGATTCGTAGACCGGTATCGATCATGACATGGGATAAACTTGCAGGAAAATTTCTACAAAAGTTTTTACCTATTAGCAAGACGGTCCAACTAAGGAGGGAGATCAAAACATTCAAACAGTTAGAAGGAGACAGCTTTCACGAAGCTTGGGAGCGTTTCAAAACACTAATATAGAGATGCCCACATCATGGATTCCCAAGTGGTTGAGGCTGCAAATGTTCTATAATGGGTTAGATGTGTACGCAAGTTTAGGACTAGAGGGAGTCGCAGAAGGAGCTGCAATGAATAGAACATACGAAAATGCGTATGAACTGATAGAAAACATGGTGATGAATTCCTGCTAATGGCCAACGGAACGTTATACATATGGCCAGAAACCATCTACGGTAAAAGCTGTCCAAGAGGATGATAGGTACCAAAAAATTGTGGACATACTCAACCGCATAAAGTCCTCATCTAGTGCATCATCTATATATAGAGGAGACAAATCGCTCTTCCATTACATTAATAATCCAACTAAGGATGTCAACTACATCGAAAATAGGGGTGGAAACCATTATTCAAACACTTATAATCCCGGTTGGAGAGATCACATAAACCTGAGATTAAGCAGAAATCAAGGAGGAGGTAACAGTGCACAACCAATTAAAAAAACTAATTATCAACCTCCTTATTTGCAAAAGCCTCAGGAAAGGGCCAACCCATATGACCATACTGTATGTGGTCAATGTTTGGATCAGATAGAGGGGGAGATGCAATAAATGAGAACTAAAGTAAAACAGGTGCAGTCTGAGTGCACTAACAATACAAAAACATTGACTAAACTGGAAGATCAAATGAGCCAATTGATAAGCATGATGGGAGAGAAGGGAAGGAGCAGATGATAGCAATCGTGCTCCATTCGGGCAAAGTACTGAGTAGCCCAGAAAAACCAGCTCACGAGGAGAATAAATAGGATTCTAATAACCTTCAAGAAAATCCCTGAGAAACCGAGGCTGAACCAACCAGAGGAGGAAGCTGAGCTGGGGGACGAGCCAATCAAGGAACCTACACTGACGAGGGTACCATTCCTTTCGCGGGTAGAAGAGAAACAGAGACGGAATGAGGCCAAATTTGTAAGTTTTCCAAACTTATTTAAATCCCTAAATGTTAACTTGTCTCTAATTGATTTAATTGAAAAAGTTCCTAAATACACCAAGTGTTTAAAAGAAATTATGTCTAGGCATAGGAAAATAAACACAGGAGAGTAAGTTAACATAAGTGTAACACCCCAAACCCGGCCCATCCGTTATGAGCGGATTTGGTATGTCACACGAGCAAAACATGTTAAACTCTTTTTGTTCGTACTAAAATATTACTTTGTTAAAAATCAAGAAAACAAGTTTGATTTGATAAAATACTACTAACCTCAAAGATTTGATTGATAGATCGATAAATTTGAACTAATGATCTTACAAAAACCGTGACTTTTGAAAACGACGTTGAAAATTCGAAAGAGAGTCCAAGTCTTTTGAAAATATCGTTAATAGTTCGAGAGAAAATATCCGTGTTAAAAATATTTGTAAAAGTTTATTTTGAAATCAATTTGTTAATCGATTTTGGAAACCATTGTTTAAGTTTTTAGAAAATTCCCCTTTTTAAACAATTTAAGAAAAATAATAAAAACATCCCAACCAAAAAGAAAAAATAAAAATAGTCCAGAGGCCTTATTATAACATTTAACCCAAAATAGTAAAGTAATAAAATAAACGAGAAAGAAGTCTAAAGTCCAAATAAACCATTTTCGAAGTATGGCCTCCATCGAGTCATCCATAGCCCAAGTCCATATCATCAAGCATTACCTACAAGGGTTAAGAGAAAGGGGGTGAGTTACAAGAACTCAGTGTGAAATCCCCTTACCGTTATTCATGGGCCGGAACCCAATTAGCAATATTTTGGGCCTAAGCCCATTAACAACAATAATGTATCAAATATAATATGCATATGATATGCAATTCCCAAACCAAACCTAGTTTTCCATCCGCTACACACCACCCGTACCAACCAGCACACTTGTGGGGAGCTTTAGTCACCCACCCCGCCAACAGACCAAACGTAGGCATTAAGCCGATTATATCAAATTTGTGGACAAGCCACCAGATTAACAGAATTTACATGGCATCGCCATTTTTCATATTTGTGGTGAGCCACTGCATTATGTAGCAGAGCTACCAGAACTTCTCTTCATTATTATCCCATCCCATGCAAATCATGTATATAATGCATAGCCATTCACAACAATTTATTCAAATATTTATTACAAAATTATGGCCCAGTACAACAATTAATCAAAAGGCCCATTAAGCAAAATATCAGATTTGGCCCATTTAGCAAAATATCAGATAGGCCCATATAGCAAAATATCAGATTGGCCTATATAGCAAAATATCAGATTGGCCCATTTATCAAAATATCAGATTGGCCCATATAGAAAAATATCAGATTGGCCCATTTAGCAAAATATCAGATTGGCCCATTTAGCAAATATCAGATTGGCCCATTTAGCAAAATATCAGATTGGCCCATTTAGCAAAATATCAGATTGGCCCATTTAGAAATTTCGTAATTCAGCCCTTTAGGGGCATTTTCGTAATTTTGATAATTTACCCACTGAGGGTAATTCGGTAATTTCGCAACCTAAGGGTATTTTGGAAATTTCGCAACCTAGACTTAACTACTAATGTGGAGCATAGAAATCGAAACTGTCCATCTGCGTCGTACTAACTAAATTGACTATAACTTGAGTTAGAAATCTCGAAATCTAAATCCGTAAATTTTCCTTGAAACTAGACTCATATATCTTCTTACTACAATATTTTTACAGAATTTTTGGCTTAACCATTTAGTACAGTTTATTCCTTGAAGTTTCCCTTGTTTCACTGACCAACGATTCTGACCTCTCTTACCCAAAATTCAAATATCTCACTGTACAGTTTTCATATGATGCTTCCACTTGTTTCTATTGAAAATAGACTTACTAAGTAATCTGTACATATAAAATATAACTTATAATTCACTTTTTACAATTTTATACGATTTTTCCAAGACAGATCAGGGAACCACGAAGTCATTCAAAACCAGTCTCACTCAAATTAACATATCTCAGAATATAAAAATTATTTTCCCTCTTTGTTTCTTCCATATTAAAATAGACATAGTAAGCTTTGATTCGGTATCTTATTCAATTTCTAATTCCCTTTCTCCTATTTTTAGTGATTTTCCAAAAACACGTCACTGCTTCTAACTGAAACTATTTTATTACAAAATACGATTACCACTGCGATCATACGCACGCCCGAGTGATCACGGATGCCGGTTTTCGGTTTTCTTCGGTATTTTGACCGATTCACAGAATATTTCATACAAAATTTTAGAGAAGTGTGAGATTACAGATCATTTCAGATATGTATACGAAAGGTACGGGATTACACACCTTGATTAGGATTCCCTAAAGAACCACTCTTCGTTGACCCACTATAACCGAAGGATTTGCAAATAGGATATATCGAGTGGTTTTGTCCCTAAAACATAATTGATTAGTCGAAACTTCAATCCGATTTGCAACATAGCCAAATAGAGATATAATGAATAATCCAAAAATGAACCCGCTTACCTTATCGATATTGGATCCAATTTCCACCGTTTGACTTCGACTAGAACAATACACGGTCTCCCACTTAAAGCACTACGAAAAAGAGAAAATAATCTCGTTTGCGAGGGTAGAATAAAATGATGGTCTCGGTTAAAAGGACCATCCCATGCCAAGACATATATTCGGCTAGGAGAAAGAAAAAAATAAAAAAAAATGTTTGAATAGAACCACTTACCGATTGATCAAAGGAGTGAGTGTTAATACTGATGAGAAGAACGATAAAGAAGAAATGAAGGGTTCGGTTTTTCCAAAGGAAAACGAGTGAACAATTTGATCTCCAAGGCTTAGGTACTTTTGGCAACAAGGAAGAAAAGAAGAAAAAGAAATGCACACTAAAGGCTTGAAAATTCGGCAAAGAGAAGAGGAAATTTGGAGAGAAAGAGAATGATACAAAAAACTAAAGAGAACAACCTCTCAAGCACTAGCTTTGCAAAAAACTCCTAGCAAAATTCGGCTATCACCCCCTTTAGCCCCAAAACCGTCCACATTCATGTCCCTAATAGTCAAAATTTTGCCAACCACCCTTTCCATAATACATCCCTTGAAAAAGGCCACATGTTCCCCCTACTTTCCCCTTTCTCTTGATTTCTTTCCTCGCATTCATGCTTTCCTATTTTCCTTAGCCATCTTGCCAAAAATAAAAGTCCACCTTGCCTTATTTACATAGCCACCTTACCAAAATAATGAAGTCAACCTTGCCATGAATGCCTCTTGGCCGACACTTAAGGAAAGGGTGCAAAAATATAAGTCAAAATTTGCACACAAAGTGATTCGAACCTCTTCCCTCAAGGTACTACATGTGGCGCCATAACCCTTTTACCAATTGCTCATTTATGCAAGCACATTACTCATTTATTTCTATAAGTCTTGAAGCTACTTACCATCTCTCCTTAAAGTGCTAAAATACCAAATTTTACTAAGGCCCAACTTGAACCCGGAACTTCACAGAAACCTCGTAATTTTCCAAAATTACCTTCTTAATAAGTCCAACTTGAAATAATGTCGTTCTCTTGTTCTCAATTTTTTTAAAACGCTTCTACGCTCAAGGCCCAGTGTGCCCAATCCTACTAGGCCCAATTTCAGGATGTTACAATAAGTGCCTTATGTAGTGCGATTACATCCAAATATATGGCCCCAAAACTAAAAGACCCGGGGAGTTTTAAAATACCTATAGAGATAAGGGATATACATTTTAGCAAGAATCTATGTGATTTAGGAGCCAATATTAATTTAATTCCCTTATCTGTATATGAAAAACTCGGGTTAGGGGAGCTTAAAAATACTTAGATTACAATTGTAACACCCTAACCCATATCCGTCACCGGAACAGGGTTACAGAGCATTACTAGGGTTTATGGATTAATCAGACAGAAATTCCAAACATTTCATTACAAATAAATACTCATAATAAAACCAATCAAAATCATATTTATTGTCCCTTAAACGATCCCTCAAGACCCGAAATACATATTAGAAAAAAATCGGGAATAAATAAAAAATTCAGAGAATTTTTCAGAATTATTCAAAATTTTCAACACTGCAGGGGTCACATGGTCAGGAGACACGCCCGTGTCTCAGGCCGTGTGGCCATCCGAGATAGGGACACACGGCCGTGTCTAGCTCATGTCCGTACCAGTGTAACTCTCTGACTTGGGTCACACGGCCAAGTCACACGCCCGTGTGCCAGGCCGTGTGAGCATACTGACTTGCATTCTTAAAATATACAGGGGACACACGGCCGTGTCACTTGGCCGTGTGTCACACACAGCTGAGACACACGCCCATGTCTCTGCCCGTGTGGACAAAAAATAGGCCATTTTCCAAGCCACATTTCTCACCCAAATTGTTACCAACCTAGCCTCAACAAATCACACATAAACAAGCCATATCAAGACATTCAACACAAACTAAAATCAAGTCTTAAACAAGCATTATCACCACATATAACCAAATATGAAATTAGGTTCCTTAAATGTTAACTAAAAAAAAGTCTAAACTTACCTAATTAATTTACCTAATCTAGTTACTAAAGTTCACTATAATTCAAATACATGCATACATACATATACCACTCATACTCATATCACAATATATTTCATTCTCATACCCATATGTAAGTTGGTTATTTAAACAAAATATCAATCATAATATTTACACAAGCCAAACCTTAACTAAAACCACATAAAAGGCTATACATGCCATATAAACCATATTGAATGTTTCAAAAACTACCAGAATAAGCTGGATAGTGTGACTTGAGTGCTGGTTGGATCGTCCAACCTTTCAAAAATCTATAAGGACATTAAACAACACAAATAAGCTTAATGAAGCTTAGTAAGTTCGACGGGATAAATAAAAATATTACCGAACTAACTATAATAAATCAAATAATAAAATTATTCATGATAATTCCCTGTCAATCACAACTTCATCAATAAATACATCCGTCTTCAAATCGATACAAAAAAATTAACATGACTTTCAAAATTCAATAAATCGCCTTACCGAAATTCTTCCATTCGAAGAATGACTTATGGATAAGAGTACATCGTTAACAGAAGCTCATAAGAGCTGGGCCTCCCAAATGAGCCAACAGAAGCACGAAAGCTGAATAGAAGCTCGTAAGAGCTAAACATAAACTCATAAGAATTGAACAGAAGCTCGTAAGAGCTGAACAAAAACTTATAAGAGTTGAACAGAAGCTTGTAAGAGCTAAACAGAAGCTCATAAGATCTAAACAAAAATTAAAACACGAGAGTTTGCAAAAAATGCTGAACCCCAGTTTACTTGGGTAATCTTTCTATATCTTCCTCCAATACCGTCATACGCCAAATCACGAATGTACTTAAATCCCGCGTTCCATTCAAATCGAATATTCAATTTAATATTATAATTCCAACAATGACTCATTTCCAACAATAGAATAAATTTATAATATCGTTCATCAAATTTGTGCAAATATAAAATTTTAACAGTACGAACTTACCTGGACTGAATTGTAGTAATTGTAGAAGTTCAAGGACTATTATGCTATTTTTCCATTTTCATGAGTTTCTACGGGATCTTGATCTAAAATACAAAATTATTCATTCATTAGCATATATTTCACTTCTAATTCATTTCACAATTAATGCCCTTTTAATTTTTGAATTTACCCAATTACCCTAAACTTTTACAATTTTTGCAATTTAACCATTTAATTAGTTAATCTATCAAATTAACTCATTTTCCTCAATCAATAATTTATTCAAATATTCCAAGCCATTATACAGCCCCAAATAAACAAAAAATTCACTATCAAACCCTAATATTTTAACCTATTCACAATTTAATCCTAAAATCAATATTTAACAAAATCACTTTATAAAATCATCATACAACAAAATCAAAGCTCTAAATCTATGTTATTCATCAAAAACATCTAATATTTATCAATGGAAACTTCCAAAATTTTTAATAAAATAGAAAAAAAGGTATGGTTTAGTTGGACCTAACTGTAACAATCTCAAAAACATAAAAATTACAAGAAACAGGTAAGAATTGAACTCACTTGAAGCAAAATAGGTAAAACCAGCTTAAGGAGCTCTCCCTATGTGTGTTTGAACCGAAATTGAAGAAGAATTGCATAAAATATCTTCAATTTCAAATTGTTTGTTTTAATTTTAACAATATTAAAAATTTTCCATTAATTGGCTTTAATTTTTTTTCTCCTTATGCAGCCTCATCTTTTAATTTAGGCATAATTGTTTCTTAAGTCCTCCCTCGTTTATTAATTAAGCCATTTAGTCACTTAAATATTATAATTAGCAAGTTTTGCACATTTTTCAGTTTAGTCCTTTTTAATTAATTAACTATCAAAATGTTAAAAATTTTCATTGAAACTTTAGTACTACCTTAATGACACTTCGAAAATATTTATAAAAATATTTACGGCTCATTTTATAGAAACAAGGTCCCGTTACTTCACTTTCTAAAACCACTTGACTTAATTAATCATTATAAAACACAAATTACCAATTCAAAAACATTTTTAAAACCATATTTGACTCGTAAATATTAAATAATAAATTTACAAGCTTACTCGCCGGATTTGGTGGCCTCAAACCACTGTTTCTGACACCACTAAAAAATTGGGCTGTTACAACTCTCCCCCTTTAGGAAATTTCGTCCTCAAAATTTGTTACCTGAAAATAAATTCGGATATTGTAATCTCATTGATTCTTCAGTTTCCCATGTAGCTTCTTCTGCACCATGTTGATGCCACAAGACTTTTATTAATGGTACTTGTTTATTCCACAATTCTTTGACTTCTAGAGCTAAAATTCTCACTGGTTCTTCCAAATACGTCAAATCTGTCTGTAGCTCAATCTCACTATGAGGAATCACATGTGAAGGATCAGATTTGTACCGGCTCAGCATCGATACGTGGAACACATTATGAATTTTCTCAAGTTTAGGAGGCAAAGCTAATTTATAAGCTGCAGGGCCAATTCTTTCAACAATTTCATACGGTTCGATAAATCTCGGATTCAACTTTCCCTTCCTGCCGAATTGTAATACTTTCTTCCACGGAGAGACTTTTAAGAATACCCGATCACCAACAACAAATTCTATATCTTTTCTTTTCAGATCCGCATACGATTTCTAACGATCAGATGCAGCTTTCAAATTGTCTCGAATAATCTGAACTTTATCCTAAGTTTCTCTGATCAAATCAACTCCTACCATTTTGGATTCACTCAGCTCAGACCAATACAAGTAGTGTTTTACATTTTCTCTCGTAAAGATCTTCAAACGGTGCCATTTTTATACTGAATTGATAACTGTTATTATATGAAAATTTGGCTAACGGTAGATAGTTTTCCCAGCTACCTTCAAATTCGAGTATACAACATCTCAAACATATCTTCCAGAATCTAAATCACTCGTTCTGATTGCCTGTTAGTCTGAGGATGAAATGTTGTGCTGAAATTAAGCTTAGTGCCAAGAGCCTCACGAAGTTTGCTCCAAAATCTTGATGTAAATCTCAAATCTTGATCTAAAATAATGGATGTCAGAACTCCGTGTAATCTTAAAATCTCAGATATGTATAGTTCCGCTAATATTTCAAGTGGAAAGTCTTTTCTGACTGGAATAAAATGTGTCGATTTAGTCAATCTGTCAACAATCACCCAAATCGAATCTTTCTTTCTCGGAGTTACAAGTAAGCCAGATACAAAATCCATCGTGACTCGCTCCCATTTCCATTCAGGAATCATAACAGGTTGTAGTAAACTTTTTGGTACCTGATGTTCTGCTTTCACATGCTAACAAATCAACATTTAGCTACAAACTCAAAAAATTTCTGTTTCATACCCGACCACCAATACACCGATTTCAAATCACAATACATCTTTGTGCTGCCCGAATGAATAGAGTATGTGCTACTGTGAGCTTCAGAAAGAATATCAATTTTCAAATCTAAATTACTCAGAACACAAATTCTATCACGATAACGTAATGTACCACTATCATCAACACTGTACTCTGAATCCAAATTATTCTGAACCATCTGTCGTTTCAATACCAACTTTGGATCATCATCTTGCAATTCTGAAATTTGTTGCAGAAACATAGGTTTCATTCTCAGTTCTGCTAACACAGAACCATCTTCGTTAAGAGTTAAATGAGTGTTCAACGCTCGAAGTGCAAACAATGATGACTTTCGACTAAGTGTATCCGCAACTACATTAGCCTTTCCGGGATGGTAATCAATAACTAGATCGTAATTTTTCAGTAATTCTAACCACCATCTCTATCTAAAATTCAATTCTTTTTGAGTCATCAAATACTTTAAACTTTTGTGATCTGTAAACACGTGACATTTCTCACCGTATAAATAATGTCTCCAAATCTTCAAAGCAAATACAATCACGGCCAACTCGAGATCATGTGTAGGATAATTTTCTCATGTGGCTTTAATTGTCTAGAAGCATAGGCTACTACCTTTCCTGACTGCATCAGTACACAACCCAAACCATTGAGGGATGCATCACTATAAACAACATATGCTACTCCAGATTTAGGCTGAGTTAAGACTAGGGCTTCCATCAACATTTTCTTCAACTGATCAAAACTCTATTGGCACTTATTGGACCAAACAAACTCAACATTTTTCTGTAATAATCTAGTCATCGACGAAGCAATAATCAAATTTTTTTAACAAAACGTCGATAGTAAACTGCTAAACCCAGAAAACTTCGCACTTCTGAGACATTTTTCGGAGCTTTCCAATTTACCACAGCAAAAAATTTAATCGGATCGACTCTAATCCCATCAGCTGATACTATGTGACCCAAAAATCCAACCTCACGAAGCCAAAATTCACATTTACTAAATTTTACGTACAACTGCTTTTCTCTCAAAGTTTGTAGTACGATCCTCAGATGTTGTGTATGCTCAGATTCTGCCTTAGAATAGATCAGTATATCGTCAACAAACACAACAACAAATCTATCCAAATGAGGTTGAAAAATTCGATTCATTAAATCCATAAAAGCAGCAGGGGCATTAGTTAAACCAAATGGCATTACCAAAAACTCGTAATGATCTTAACGAGTTCAGAAAGCAGTCTTTGGCACATCACAGTCTTTAACCTTCAATTGACAATACCCGGATCTAAGATCTATCTTCGAGAACACTGTAACACCTTTCAGTTGATCAAACAAATTGTTAATACGTGGCAAAAGGGTATTTATTTTTAATTGTGACTCTGTTCAACTGTCTGTAGTCTATACACAATCTCAAAGAACCGTCTTTCTTTTTCACAAATAAAACAGGTGCACCTTAGGGAGGCATGCCTGGTCTAATAAACCCTCGGTCTAATAACTCTTGCAACTGTGCTTTCAATTATTTTAGTTCATCTGGTGCCATACGGTACGGTGATATTGATATCAATGCAGTTCCAGGAATCAAATCAATCACAAACTTAACTTCGCGACCAGGAGGTAAACCCGACAACTCTTTAGGAAATACATCAACGAACTCACTAACAACTGGTAACTGATCTAACTTTGATTCTGAATCTCGAGTATGAAGGATACATGCTAGAAATGCTTCGTTACCTTTTCTTATCAATTTGTGAGTAGAAAAAGCCGAAATAATTCTAACGACATCTTTCGGATCCTCAGACTCAATTGAAATTATCTCTCCTATCTGATATTTCAAATCAATCCGTTTTTGTCTACAGTTTACCATAGCATCATGCAATGATAACCAATCCATACCCAGAATAACATCAAATTCCCGAAAGGGTAACAACATCAAATTAGCATGGAATTCAAAGCCCTTAACTTTCAGTGGACAATTACAACAGACTAAATTAACTATCACACTTTGGCCTAGTGGATTAGAAACTTGAATATCATAATCAGTAGATTCAACATGCAACTTCTTTTCCATTACTAATGCGGTGCAAATATAAGAATGAGTTGACCCAGGGTCAATCAATACATACACAGTAACATCAAAGAGATAGAATATACCAGCAATCACATCTAGAGCAGTAGCTTCCTTTCTAGCTCGAATGGCGTAGGTACAAGCAGGTGCTTTAGCCTTTGACCAAATAACAGTGTCCTTCATTCCTGAACGAGTAGTCTCGGTAGCACTATTCTGGCCTGAACGTCTACTTTTCTAAGAGGTAGACATTTTCTTTTCTTTTTGATCTTCATCCTCTTTTGGCAATTTAGGACAATTACGAATAAAATGATCAGTTGATCCACATCTATAATAGGCACATGTTTTACCTCTACACCCACCAATGTGATATTTCTCGCAAAATCTACACTTAGACTTCAGAGTATTTTGTACACTACCTACACTATCAATTGGTCTAGTAGGTACCCCGAAATCATGTTAAATCATTTTTTTTATTTGAACGTTCAGGCACTGAGGTAGCTCGGCTAAAATAATCTTTAGTCTTTTTTGCCGACGATGCTGAAAATGACTTGGAAGAACCTCTCTTGTGAAATTCTCGATTCCACTTGTCTCGTTGCATCTTATGGTTGTACACTTCTTCCATTTTCTGTGCATGATCAAATAGGAGAAAAAATTCTCGTATTTTATTACCTCCGATCATCATTCGAATTTCATCATTCAAACCATCTTCAAACCGGATACATATTTCTTCTTCAGTAGGCATAATTTCTCGAGCATATTTACTAAGATACACAAATTCTCTCTCATATTCAGCTACCGATCTATTTCTTTGACATAACTCAAGAAATTCTCTCTTTTTCTTGTCCAGATACCTTTCTCCAACATATTTCTTTTTAAACTTGGTCTGGAAAAATTCCCAGGAAATTTTCTCCTTCGGTACCACAGCTACTATCGTCGACCATGAACTATATGCTTCCTCTTTTAATAATGAAACAACACATCTAAGAAAGTCATCAGGGGAGCAAGCCATTTCTTCAAAAACCCTTATTATATTTTGAAGCCAGTACTTAGCTTTAACCGAATCATCCTCTGATCTACCCTGAAATTCTTTAGCACCACACTTTCTCAGTTTCTCGATCGGAGTACGTTTATTAGGTTCAATCACTGAAGGAGGTGAAGGTGCAACCGAAGGTACAACATGTGGTACAGTAGGGGGTAGAGGTTGCTGAGCCAGATTTCTTCCTTGCATAAACTCACTGAACCATTGGTTCATATACCCAAAGAACATATTTTTAAGTTCACGTTCCTGAGCCGAATGAATCGGGACATTACTACTCATCCCATGTTCAGAAGTCGGTACTTTACTGTTAACCTCATCATTGTCAGCATGTTTAGATCCGTCTGATATCTTTACAATCTATGTAACAGCCCGATTTAGGGGCTAGTCAGAATAGTGATCTCAGGGTCACTAATCTGAGGTTAGAGAAAATTATTTTGACATTATTTTATGTGTTATAATATGTTCGTAAAAAGGCATGAGGATTTTGGTGCTTTAATTTTAGCGATTGAGGGCTTAATTTTGAAAAATGACTAAATTGTATAAAGTGCGAAAGTTCTATTTTATTTGCTAGAGGTGTCAAATAGCTATATAATATTAATTGGAGGTCCCAAATGTGCAATTTGGCCTTGTTTTAAGTGAGTTGGTCAATAACACCCCTTACTCGGGTTCTACACCGGGAACCAAGCCCGAGGCGTTACCGAACTCAAACCACTTAATCGCCACTTAGGCTCAACGTCATTACTCACTATAACCTCATTCTCGACTTACGAGGCCTCACTCAAACACACGAGGGCTCTCGAGACTAATCCAGAACTTTTACGATCCTTAACATTCTTCTCTTTTATAAAGATTAGACACACCCGTGCATGGACTCACACGCCCATGTTCCCTAGCCGTGCTAAAAACTCGAGTATTCTGCCAATTGCCCTACGGCCATGGCACGCCCGTGCTCCCAAACCGTGGTGAACACTGACTTCCCTCGCACGGCCTAGAGTCTAGACACACGCCCGTGTGGCTAGCCTATGGCCAACACTGATTAATCCCACATGCCCTAGGCACACGCCCGTGTGACTAGTCCGTGGTCTATTCTGTTTTAAAATACTAACATGCAGGGGACGCACGGCCGCAGCACACGCCCGTGGGCTGACCGTGTGTCACACATGGTCTAGACACACGCTTGTGTGTCTAACCACATGGTCAAGAACAAGACTAAGTGTCAAGTTCTTTTCACCCTTCTAACATACACAACATATACTCATCTAACACCATCATAATCAACTCAAATTGAAGTGCATTCTCACATAGAAAACTACATCTTTCTTTCATATAATGTAATAGCCAACAACCATGGCATTATACAAAATAAGCTATCCATCTAAAGGCCAACACATCTTAGCCATTTACAACAAAATTTACTAACTTATCTAGCCCCTATACATGCCATATACAAAACATTAAGTTTCATGTACCAAAGTGTGCTGATATGTGGGCTATCTTCTGATGATCCTCGTATCTCGATTCAACGCTTTTAATCTATAAGACAAGGGAAAAGAAAGAGAGTAAGCTTTGAGCTTAGTAAGTTTACACATAAACAATTAAGCATCATAGTATAAGCCAAACCACAATTAGCATTATGCTAACAAGTAATTCACAACTATGCTTACTCTTTCTATCCCTTACCACATTTCCAACACATCATGAGTCACATACTCATAACCATCGAAATGCACCCCTGCATTCAATATCAGATTTACGTAATATACAACACATCATTATTTCTAAATATACATCCACACAGTCAATCCACATAACTTATCCACACAACTCATCCACACAATTAATACACACAGTTAATCCACACAGCCAATATCTCGGTGGTTTCGCACTTAGCACACCACATTTGATTAATAAGGTGGTATCGCACTTAGCCTACCACAATGGTATTCGTAGTGACTCAGCACATAGCTCACTAGATAATTACCTCATGATAGCATCGCACATAGCTAGCTCATCGTCAATATGCATTAGGATGGTATCGCACTTAACCTACCATCGAGCATTATCACAACACATGCACAAGTCTACTTAAACCACATAGATTCTAAATCAATCTCGAATTAGCTACACACTAGCTATCATCAACAAATTGTAACTATGAATGCATTGTTTATGCATAGACTTACCTCGATACTCAAAAGTATAGAAATATGCAATTTAGTCCACCACCTTTGTTTTGCCTCGGTTTCGATCCGGGCTTCATCTTTCTTGATCTATAATGAATAAATCAGCTTATTCAATAACACATTGACTAAATTGACCCACATCTCATACTTTATCAAAATTACTATTTTGCCCCAAAACTTTCTCATATTTACACTTTAATCCTAAAGGCTCGTAAAGTGATTTTTATTCAACTTTCTACACTTTCATGCTTAGTCGAACCACTTACTCAACTAAAGCATTCATCAAATCTCACTAAATCACACATGTATGACCAAACTAATGTTTTTCACAAACTAGTCCCTACATGTATTTTCATGGAAAATCACTTAACAAAATATGTTTCTACTACATCAAGCTTTCATAATCTTCCATAAAACATCAAAATACATGCTTGTCATACATAACCACATTTTTAAACATCCCTCATAGCTCACCAAATAGCTAAAAATAGCTTACTCATGCTACCGGGACTTCAAAAATACGGAGAATATCAAAAACTGGGCTTAGGAGCACTTACTAGCAAGCTTGAAAAATTGAAGGAGCCCTAACAATGGCTTCTCTAATTTTCGGCAGCTATGGGAAGAAGATGAATGAATTTTTATCATCTTTTCACCTATTTAATCACTTATTTGATAAATGACCAAAATGTCCTTTTTGATAAACTTTCAATTTTAACTCATCCATGCCCATTTTTGTCCAAAAACTAGAATTTGGATAAATTTCTATTTAAGGACCTCTAATTAGTAATCTAAAACTATTTCACACAAATAGCTTCTATAAACACACATTTTCCAACTTTTGCAATTTAGTCCCTTTGGACAATTTAACCACAATTTCACAAAATTGCTTCATGAAACTTTCACACTAGCATGCATATATAATATAAGTCTCAAAAACTCATTCATGACCCTCAGATTTGTGGTCTCGAACCACTATTCTGACTAGGCCCTAAACCGGGATGTTACAACTCTCCCCCTTTAGAGATTTTCGTCCCCGAAAATCTTACCAGTAAAGAGGTTTGGATGTTGCTCTCTCATAGCTTCTTCCGTTTCCCACGTAGCCTCTTCCACGCCATGTTTCTGCCATAACACTTTCACTAGTGCTATGCTCTTATTTCTCAACTGTTTCACTTCTCGAGCCAAGATCTTAATCGGCTCCTCTTCATAAGACATATCCGGTCTTATCTCAATTTTCGTTGAAGGAATCACATGTGAAGGATCGGAGCGATACCGTCGCAACATCGACACATGGAACACGTTATGAATCTTTTCCAACTCTACCGGTAAAGCCAACCGGTAAGCTATAGGCCCAATTCTGTCTGTAATCTCATACGGCCCTATGAACCTTGGACTCAATTTCCCTTTCCGTCCAA
Source organism: Gossypium sturtianum (assembly GCA_025698515.1). NCBI lineage: Eukaryota > Viridiplantae > Streptophyta > Magnoliopsida > Malvales > Malvaceae > Gossypium > Gossypium sturtianum. The sequence continues at coordinate 21,344,340 of CM046945.1, forward strand.
ACCTCATAATCTTCTTCCACGACGATACTTTCAAAAGTACTTTGTCGCCTACCTTAAACTCAATCTCTTTTCTTTTCAAATCTGCGTACGAATTCTGTCGGTCCGAAGCAGCTTTCAGACTATTACAGATTACTTTCACTTTCTCTTCGGTCTCTTTTACTAGATCGACCCCATGGATCCGCTTCTCACTAAGCTCGGTCCAATACAAAGGAGTCTGACACTTACGGCCATACAAAGCCTCATACGATGCCATCTGTATACTCGACTGATAACTGTTGTTATAGGAGAATTCGACCAAAGGTAGAGATCTCTCCCAACTACCTTCGAATTCTAGCACACAGCATCGAAGCATATCTTCAAGAACTTGAATCACTCTTTCAGACTGACCATCAAATTGCGGATGGAACGCAGTACTGAAATTCAATCTTGTACCCATGGCTTCTTGTAACTTCTTCCAAAACCTCGAAGTAAACCTCGGATCTCTATCCGATATGATAGACACAGGTACACTATGCAATCTCACTATATCTGCCACGTACAACTCAGCTAACTTATCCAATGAATAATCAACGCGTACTGGAATAAAGTGAGCCGACTTCGTCAATCTATCCACAACAACCCACACATCATCTCTCTTTCTCGGAGTCATCGGCAACCCCGTCACAAAATCCATGGTAACCCGATCCCACTTCCATTCGGGAACCATCACCTGGTGAAAGCAATCCGAAGGCACTTGATGCTCGGCTTTCACTTGTTGGCAAATCAGACACTTTACCACAAACTCTGAAATATCTCTTTTCATACCCGGCCACCAATACAACTTCCTCAAATCGTTGTACATTTTTGTACTGCCCGGATTTACTGACAAGCATCCACTGTGGGCCTCATACAAAACTTTTCGAATCAACTCCTCATTTTTAGGAACACAAATTCTGTCACGATACATCAGACAACCATTCAAATCCACTCGAAAATCAGAATCACTTTCTGATCCGCACTTAGCTATCTTAGCTTGCATCCCGCTGTCATTTCTCAGAGCCTTACATATTTGTTGAACAAATAGTGGCCTAGCTCTCAACTCTGCCAAAATAGCACCATCATCAGACAATGCTAAACTCGCTCTCATAACTCTTAGAGCATACAGGGATTTCCTACTGTAACACACCAAACCCGGTCAACACGTTACGACCAAATCTGGATTGTTATAGGAACGGTAGATTTGAAAAAAATTAGGTAAAACATAGGAATTCGAGAAAAATCATTTTGTTTAGAGAGTTTAAGCTAAAGCGAATTGAAAATCTGACTAATTTGTACGTATCATACCATCTTCTCATCGAGTTACTTAGATGCTAAAAACGGGTTTATTTTACCAAAACCGAACTTTAGAAAATTTTGATGAGAGTTGCATGAACTTTGGAAATAATTTTTGTATGTTAAGAAAAATCCCAAATTTTAATAATTTATGGTTTGTTATCCGTTCGTTGAAATTTGAAAAACTTATGTTTACGTTTTTAAGAAAACCCTATTTTTTGATAATTCATAAAATATATAAATCCAGCATTTAAACAAAACCCCCAAAATAAAGTTAAAGCAGCCTTATTACAAGTTAAAATCTCGAAATAGAAATAAATTTAAAGTAAAGATCGAGTTTACTAAAGCAGTCACAACGCATGGCCACCTCGAGTCCGTCCCGGCCCAAAACCCACCATCTACTGGTTACCTGCAAGATTAGCAAAAGGGGTGAGTCATGATGACTCAATGTGTAAATCCCCGTGTAACGCAAACTGGGCCTTAACCCACTCAATACAGTATATGTCACATGTATGCAATGTAGCCCAACCCAGTTTAGCTCTCCATCCAAAACACCCGTGGCATTATGCCACTGTGGTTCATGACCACCGTGGTCCCAGACCACTCGTGACAGCAGTCACTATAACATGTAATCGTGGGGCCAACCCACTGTGGTACTTGACCATCGTGACGATCGCTAATAGATTATACATACGTGGGGCCAACCCACTGTGGTACTTGACCATCGAGACAAGTCAATGATTAAATCATACGTGGTTTCAACCACCATGGTACTTAGACCACTCGTGACAGTAGTCACTGATTCTCCTTTTACCTTCCATTCATTCCTGAGCCCATGCTCTTCATATCGTGCAGAATATGCATGTAATCATTATCACAATGCGTAGCAGATACTATTTTAGACATGCATATCATCGAAAATACATACGTGTATATCATCAAGAATATCAATATCAAAGAACTTACCCGGCGTCTCCAACCTTACCCATAAGGGTATTTTGCCTATCACATCAGTCATTCCGCTTTCAGCCATTACAGTTAATAACACAACAACAAAGAAGGCATGTGAGTAAGACACACCTGATAACGCGTAACACTAAGCTTTCTACGTTGACACTTTTGTTAGCAGGGATGACGACTATCTGTCTATCCTAGGCAGACGTCGGGCCTCTACCATAGCCCAGTGAAAAATCCTTAACCGCCGACACCGCACGCCTTTTGAACTTAGGAGCCGAAACTATGGGTTCGCTCCCTTCTATAGGTTGACCAACACTTGCATCCATGGTAAGGGTCTTTAATCAGGAAACTAGATTAACGCAACGAGAAAGAAAGGATACGTGTCAAATAAAAAGGAAACTTCTTACCTCAGCCAACGAGAACCGAGCTTCTAGATGATTGGCCTATGAAACCGATTGAACCCCTAGGTAGCACCAATATTAGAATCGGTTTTCAAAGTAAACAAAAGAAGTGGCCTTTCGGCCAAACCAACCAATAAGGAACGTCTTACCACCCAATCGGCCAACACTCATTTACCAAGATTCTCTCGAAAATAGGCCGCACGAAGAAGAGATGCTGGAAATACGTCCCTCAAAGAATAAGAGTATACCGATTGAAGAGGCTCTATATTCAGCTCTTGGCAAACACAATGGAAAGGTGCAGGTTCGGCTATGAAGAAGAAGTAGAGGAGAAAAAGGGATTTCGGTTTGACAAGAGAGGGAATGGGAGTTGATTTAGATTTAGTTATGGTTCTTAAGAGAAAAGCAAAGAAGAGGAAAGGGATTCGTCTTTGTAAAGAAGATAACAAGAAGAAATATGGAGTGTGTATGGCTAGGAGATAGTCGGCCAAAGGTAGTTTGATAGCCTCCAAAAAACAAGGTGCATGAATGGGAGGTTTGCAATCCAGAGAGCAAAAATGAGAAGAAGAGTTGAAACCACAAAAAGAAAAGAAAAGAAACCTTAAATGATCTTAGGGAATTTTGACACACAATGTCTAAGTAACATCAAAACACAACCCACAAAAGCTCACAAATTCGGCACCAATCTACTAAGAGTTCTTGGTTTGACAACACACACCCCAAATGCCGAAAAATCCCCAACCAAAACATCACATAGCTGTCACTCTCCTTCCCCCCCCCCATTCTCCAACTTTCGGCCAACACTCAAACACCAACCCTCTCCTTGATTTCCTCCACCGAATGCTCCCCAACACCCATTCGAATAGTTTGACTAGTTCAAACTCTCTAAGCTCCTCATGACCACCCATTCAAACTCCTTTGACTCATTCAACCAACAACCTTGAAGAGCCCTTGCCGAAACCACCACTCTAGCTCCCTAGGCGCAAAAAATAAAATTTCTAATTGTTGACGACGCGACTCGAACCCCTTCTCCCTACAGCTCCCATGTGACGCCACTTCCATGCACTCTAAGTTGCGTCTCCATGCCACTTTACCACCTCTTTTCTTGTGTTAACAAAACACAATTAATTACCCTTAAGACCTATCTCAGCTAGCTCTCCCCTAAAAGTGTCTAAAAACAAATTTTTTTCCAAGGCTCAACTTAACACCAGGCCTTCTCGGGACCCTCAAACACATCAAAATAACAAACAAAACATGCCAACACACAGTAACATAGCATGATGCCAAGCCCCTAATTCCAGGATGTTACAGTTCTACCCCCTTAAAGAAATTTCAGCCTCGAAATTTACCTGGTCAAAAGAGATGGGGGTATTGCTGTCGCATCACATCCTTGGCTCCCATGTGGCTTCCTCTGAACCGTGATTCCGCCACAACACTTTAACCAATGGAACCGTCTTTCTCCGCAACACCTTAACATCTCGATCTAGGATTTGCACTGGTTCCTCCTCAAAAGATAAATTAGATCTTACTTCGATTTCCTCCACTGGCACTATATGAGATAGATCCGAACGGTAACGCCTTAACATTGAGACATGGAACACATCATGAATCTGCCTTAATTCTGAAGGTAGCTCAAGCTGATAAGCTACTGGTCCCACACGCTTCAACACACGATAAGGCCCGATGAACCTAGGAAAACCCGATCACACACTGCAAATTCAATATCCTTATGCTTCAGATCCGCATAAGATTTTTGTCTGTCAGAAGCTTCCTTTAATCGAGTCCGAATCAACTTAACCTTTTCTTCTGTTTCCAAAACCAATTCCGGACCCAACAACTGTCGCTCACCCAACTCTGTCTAGCAAGTAGGAGTGCGACACCTCTGACCATATAACGCTTCATAGGCTGCCATCTGAATACTGGAATGGTAGCTATTATTGTATGCGAATTCTGCTAACGGTAGGAACTCCTCCCAACTACCCCCGAAGTCAATAACACAACCTCTCAACATGTCTTCCAAGATGACGATTACTCTCTCGGATGACCATCATGCGTGGATGGCTTCTTGTCTTTGAAATCCGATCTTGTAGCCAACGCTTGATGCAACGCCTTCCAGAACCTCGACGTAAACCTGGGGTCTCGGTCTGATATGATAGACACAGGTACCCCATGTAACCTCACAATATCTGCCACATACAGCTTGGCTAACTTCTGTAAAGAGTAATCAACTCGAACCGATATGAAGTAAGCGGACTTCGTCAACCGATCGAAAATTACCCATATCGAATCTTTCTTCGTAGGCGTAAGGGGTAGCCCACTCACAAAGTCTATCGTTATCCTTTCCCACTTCCAAAGTGGAATCTTCACTGGCTGTAGCAACCCCGAAGGCAATTGGTGTTCCGCCTTCACCTGCTGACACGTCAAGCATTTACCCACAAATTCAGTCACCTCTTACTTCAGACCCGGCCACCAAAACTGTTCACGCAGATCCAGATACATCTTACTCCCGCCAGGATGCATAGCATATGGGCTACTATGTGCTTCCTAAAGAATCTTCTGCCTTAACTCGGAATCCCTTGGCATACAGGCCTTTCCCCGAAAGCACAATACCCCATCACTATTCACACTAAAATCTGCTATCTCACCACCTGCCACTAGCTGAAATTTAGGACTTAGCGATTCATCAGATAATTATTTCTCTTTAATCTGACTGACCCAAGAAGGCTTTACTTGAAGTTCAGCTAATAAACTTCCATCATCATACAAGCTGAGATGGGCGAACATTGCCCTCAAGTCCGATATCAGTTTACGACTCAACGCGTCTGCCACCACATTAGCTTTACCCGGGTGGTACTCAATCGAATAATCATAGTCCTTTAACAATTCAACCCACCTCCGCTGCCTTAAATTCAACTCCTTCTGGGTAAGGAGATATTTTAGGCTCTTGTGGTTCGTATAAATAATGGACTTCTCCCCATATAGGTAATGTCTCCAAATCTTCAGAGTAAACACCACCGTAGCCAACTCTAGATCATGCGTGGGATAATTCACTTCATGTGGTCTCAACTACCGAGACGCATATGCTACCACCTTCCCTTCCTGCATCAATACACATCCCAATACCGTGTGTGACGCATCACAATAAACAACAAACTCCTTTCCAGCCTCAGGCTGAATCAACACTGGAGCCTCAGTCAAGATCCTCTTCAGCTTCTCAAAACTTTCCTGTTGCTTATCTGACCAGACAAACGGTACTTCTTTCCGTAACAACTTGGTTAACGGTGTAGCTATTAGTGAGAACCCCTCAACAAACCTTCTGTAATACCCAGCCAAACTAAGAAAACTCTGAATTTCTGCCACCGACTTAGGCAGTTTCCAATCCAACACGGCTTTAATTTTCCGGGGATCAACCCTAATTCCCTCAGCAGACACCACGTGTCCCAGAAAGGTAACTTCCCTTAACCAAAATTCACATTTGCTGAATTTGGCGTACAACTGTTTCTCTCTCAGAATCTATAAAACCACCCGAAGATACGAATCATGTTCCTCTTCTAAACTTGAATAGACCAAAATATCGTCTATGAACACCACGACAAACCGGTCAAGATAGGGTTGGAATACCCGATTCATCATGTCCATAAACGCAGCTGGTGCATTCGTAAACTCAAATGGCATCACCAAGAACTCGTAGTGACCATAACGAGTTCGAAAAGCTGTCTTATGAATATCTGCCTCCTTGACTTTAAGCTGATGATAGCCTGACCTCAAGTCTATCTTTGAGAAGACCGAAGCGCCTCGTAACTGGTCGAACATATCATCTATCCTAGGCAGTGGGTACTTGTTCTTAATCGCCAGCTTGTTCAGCTGCCTATAGTCAATGCACATCCACATCGACCCATCTTTCTTCCTAACGAACAACACCGGCGCTCCCCATGGAGACACACTTGGTCGAATAAAACCCCGGTCCAACAATTCCTAAATTTGGGCTTTCAGTTCTACCAACTCCTTCGGCGCCATTCTATATGGGGCAATAGACACTGGCGCTGTTCCCGGAAGAAGATCAATTCCAAACTCTACCTCACGATCCGGAGGTAACCCTGGAAGCTCTTCTGGAAAAACATCAGAGAACTCCTTCACTGTTCTGACATCCTTCACAGTCAACTCCTTGGCCTCCAAAGCACGAACAAAAGTTAAGAAAGCCTCACATCCTTTCTTCACCATTCTTTCAGCCTTTAAAACGGACACTACATTAGATAAATAGTTCCTCCTTTCACCTATCACTAGGACTTCATTACCCTCAGGAGTCCTTAACACCATGCGCTTAGCAGCACAATCCAAGTTTGCTCGATATCTCACCAACCAGTCCATGCCTAAGATCAAACCGAACTCCCTGAACGGCAGTTCCATCAAATCAGTCGGGAAAACCATCCCTTGTACTTCTAGAGGCACACCCCTAAAGAGTTTGTTCACCACTACAGATTGTCCTAAAGGGCTAAGTACAGTCATCTCCCTAGAAGCAATCTCAGAGTCTATGTTTAGAGTTCCAGACACAGTACTAGCAACATAGGAATGTGTTGACCCAATATCAATCAGTACAGAAAAAGGCAATCCGCAAATAAGGAACGTACCGGTTATGACGTCCGGTGCATCGCCCTCCTCTCAGCATCTAGCTTCATAGACCAACCCAGGCTATCTTGCATCCGTGTTCCCAGCACCTCTACCCGGTGCTCCACATCCACGACCAAAACCATTTCCACCTCTGGCTGGACCACGACCTCTCTGTGGCTGCTGACCACCTCTACCAGGCTGAACATAATTTTGGCCTGCTGGTCGCGTTCTGTTTGGCTCTTACGGACAATCTTTTACCCGATGATCCACTGATTCACATCTGAAGCAATCATTACTTCTTGCCCAGCATTCTCCAAAATGGAACTTCCCACACGTAGCACATTGCTGTGGCCGAGTAGTAATAACAGGCCTCAGAGCTCGTCTCGGGCCATCCAACCTAGGCCTCTTCTGAAAATTCCAGTAGATCTTGACGGTCCAAAACTTCTTTTATTCCTACCCTTGTCCCTATCCTGGTTCTGTCTTTCAGATCGTTTTGCCTCTTCGGCTATCTTAGCCTTTTCCACCAACAAAGTGAATTCCCTTTCCTGTTGCGGAGCAATTAGTACTCGCAACTCATCCCTCAGACCATCTTCAAATCGGACACAACGCTCATGATCTGTGGACACAATTCCCCAGGCATACCGGCTAAGACGTAAGAATTTCGCCTCATATTCGGCTACTGTCTTACTCCCCTGAACCAAATTAAGGAATGCCTTTCGCTGCGCGTCCAAATAGCTCGACCCAATGTATTTCCCCTGGAACGCAGACTTAAAGAAGTCCCAGGTAACACAGCCCGCTGCTGTTCCATCTCTAACCGTGAGCCACCACTGGTAAGCCTCATCTCGGAGAAGAGACACAACTCCTTTCAGTTTCTCTTCTGCGGTGCAGTCAAGATCATCCATGATGCGCTCAACCGCCTCGAGCCAGTACTCAGCTACGTTGGGAGCTACACCAGAAATGCCCCTAAACATTTCAGCTCCATTAGCCCTGAGTCGCTCAGGTACAGATTTCTGAGCCACTGATCCCGTGCTTGCTCCAACAACTCTCTCCAGAACACGTAACATTGCCTGAGACATCGCATCGTCTCCACCAGTTTGGTCCTGAAATTCCGCTTCTGCAACTGGTGATGCTGGCACCTCACCTTCCGGTCCATGCTCAGACTCCGAAGGTTCAGCCCCGATACCTCGGCCTCCACCACGGTCGCGCATACCTCGTCCACATCCTCTAGTACTTATTACCACTAACACAATTTAATCTGATTAAAATTTTTATGAGTTAGCGTTTTCTTCCACTGTTTTATTACAGAGCAGTCTTATGAGAATAGCATTATGAGTAATTCTCGCCAATTTATGCATAGCTAAAGTTTCAATCTCTAGAGTTTGCAAATATTAGTACAAGCAATCATAGCATATTACACATAATTCATGTAAGACAACCAATAGTCAAAAGACTTACCATGCGGATTTGGTGCCGGAGACTCGGGTGCCATGCTTCCAGAAAACATGTATATTTCTAAACTATTTCCTAAACCATCTTTTGAAACGTGTTTGAACCTCATACCCACAGTCGAGTTTTTGAAACTTGGCTCTGATACCACAATTGTAACACCCCAAACCCGGTCAACACGTTACGACCAAATACGGATTGTTACAGGAAAGGTAGATTTGAAAAAAATTACGTAAAACATAGGAATTCGAGAAAAATCATTTTGTTTTGAGAGTTCAAGCTAAAGCGAATTGAAAATCTGATTAATTTGTACGTATCATACCATCTTCTCATCGAGTTACTTAGATGCTGAAAACAGGTTTATTTTACCAAAACCGAACTTTAGAAAATTTTGATGAGAGTTGCATGAACTTTGGAAATAATTTTTGTATGTTAAGAAAAATCCCAAATTTTAATTATTTATGGTTTGCTATCCGTTCGTTGAAATTTGAAAAACTTAAGTTTACGTTTTTGAGAAAACCCCATTTTTTGATAATTCATAAAATATATAAATCCAGCATTTAAACAAAACCCCTAAAATAAAGTTAAAGTGGCCTTATTACAAGTTAAAATCCCGAAATAGAAATAAATTTAAAGTAAAGATCGAGTTTACTAAAGCAGTCACAACGCATGGCCACCTCGAGTCCGTCCCGGCCCAAAACCCGCCATCTATTGATTACCTGCAAGATTAGCAAAAGGGGTGAATCATGATGACTCAATATGTAAATCCCCGTGTAACGCAAACTGGGCCTTAACCCACTAAATACAGTACATGTCACATGTATGCAATGCAGCCCAACCCAGTTTAGCTCTCCATCCAAAACACACGTGGCATTATGCCACTGTGGTTCATGACCACCGTGGTCCCTGACCACTCGTGACAGCAGTCACTCGTGACAAAGTCACTATAACATGTAATTGTGGGGCCAACCCACTGTGGTACTTGACCACCGTGATGATCTCTGATAGATTATACATACGTGGGGCCAACCCACTGTGGTACTTGACCACCGAGACAAGTCACTGATTAAATCATACGTGGTTTCAACCACCATGGTACTTAGACCACTCGTGACAGTAGTCACTCGTGACAGTAGTCACTGATTCTCCCTTTACCTTCCATTCACTCCCGAGCCCATGCTCTTCATATCGTGCACAATATGCATGCAATCATTATCACAATGCGTAACAGATACTATTTCAGACATGCATATCATCGAAAATACATACGTGTATATCATCAAGAATATCAATATTAAAGAACTTACCCGGCGTCTCCAACCTTACCCATAAGGGTATTTTGCCTATCACATCAGTCATTTCGGCTTTCAGCCATTACAGTTAATAACACAACAACAAAAAAGGCATGTGAGTAATACACACCTGATAACGCGTAACACTAAGCTTTCTACGTCGACACTTTCATTAGCAGGGACGACGACTATTTGTCTATCCCAGGCAGACGTCGGGTCTCTACCACAGCCCGACGGAAAATCCCGAACCGCCTACACTGCACGCCTTTTGAACTTAGGAGCCGAAACTATGGGTTCGCTCCCTTCTATAGGTTGACCAACACTTGCATCCATGGTAAGGGTCTTTAATCAGAAAACTAGATTAACGCAACGAGAAAGAAAGGATACGTGTCAAACAAAAAGGAAACTTCTTACCTCAGCCAACGAGAACCGAGCTTCTAGACGATTGGCCTATGAAACTGATTGAACCCCTAGGTAGCACCAATATTAGAATCGATTTTCAAAGTAAACAAAAGAAGTGGCCTTTTGGCCAAACCAACCAATAAGGAACCTCTTACCACCCAATCGGCCAACACTCACTTACCAAGATTCTCTCGAAAACAGGCCGCACGAAGAAGAGATGCTGGAAATACATCCCTCGAAGAACAAGAGTATACCGATTGAAGAGGCTCTATATTCGACTCTTGGCAAACACAATGGAAAGGTGCAGGTTCGGCTATGAAGAAGAAGTATAGGAGAAAAAGGGATTTCAGTTTGACAAGAGAGGGAATGAGAGTTAATTTAGATTCAATTATGGTGCTTAAGAGAAAAGCAAAGAAGGGGAAAGGGATTCGGCTTTGTAAAGAAGATAACAAGAAGAAATATGGAGGGCGTATGGCAAGGAGATAGTCGACCAAAGGTAGTTTGATAGCCTTCAAGAAACGAGGTGCATGAATGGGAGGTTTGCAATCCAGAGAGCAAAAATGAGAAGAAGAGTTGAAACCACAAAAAGAAAAGAAAAGAAACCTTAAATGATCTTAGGGAATTTCGGTACACAATGGCTAAGTAACATCAAAACACAACCCCCAAAAGCTCACAAATTCGACACCAATCTACTAAGAGTTCTTGGTTTGACAACACACCCCAAATGCCGAAAAATCCCCAACCAAAACATCACATAGCCGTCACTCTCCTTCCCCCCCCATTCTCCAACTTTCGGCCAACACTCAAACACCAACCCTCTCCTTGATTTCCTCCACCGAATGCTCCCCAACACCCATTCGAATAGTTTGACTAGTTCAAACTCCCTAAGCTCCTCATGACCACCCATTCAAACTCCTTTGACTCATTCAACCAACAACCTTGAAGAGCCTTTGCCGAAACCACCACTCTAGCTCCCTAGGCGTAAAAAATAAAATTTCTAATTGTTGACGACGCGACTCGAACCCCTTCTCCCTGCAGCTCCCATGTGACGCCACTTCCATGCACTCTAAGTGGCGTCTCCATGCCACTTTACCACCTCTTTTCTTGTGTTAACAAAACACAATTAATTACCCTTAAGACCTGTCTCAGCTAGCTCTCCCCTAAAAGTGTCTAAAACCAAATTTTTTTCCAAGGCTCAACTTAACCCCGGGCTTTCCCGGGACCCCCAAACACATCAAAATAACAAACAAAACATGCCAACACACAGTAACATAACATAATGCCAAGCTTCTAATTCCAAGATGTTACACCTACTTAAGGTATCCGCAACCACATTCGCTTTTCCCGGGTGGTAATCAATGACTAACTCATAGTCTTTCAACAATTCAAGCCACCGTCTACATCTCGATTTAGATCCTTACGATCCATCAAATACTTTAAACTCTTGTGATCCGTAAAGATTCGGCACTTTTCGCCATACAAATAATGTCGCCAAATCTTTAACGCAAACACAATCGCTGCCAACTCCAAATCGTGAGTCGAGTAATTCTTCTCGTGCGGTTTTAACTGCCTCGAGGCTTAAGCGACTACCTTACCCTCTTGCATCAACATGCAACCGAGACCATTAAACGATGCATCACTATAAACTACAAACTCTTTCCCTAATTCTGGTTGAACCAAAACCGGTGCCTCAGTCAATATTGTTTTCAGTCTCTCGAAGCTCTGTTGACATGTCTCAGTCCATTCAAACTTGACATCTTTATGCAATAGTTTCGTCATCGGGGTAGCAATCACAGAGAACAACTTTACAAAATGTCTGTAATATCCCGCTAATCCCAAGAAACTTCTGATTTCTGACATGTTCCTCGGTGGTTTCCAATCCATAACAGTCGATATCTTACTTGGGTCAACTCTAACACCATCACCTGACACAATGTGTCCTAGGAATCCGACCTCTCGGAGCCAAAACTCACTCTTGCTAAACTTAGCATACAACTGCTTATCTCTCAAAGTTTGCAAGACAATTCTCAAGTGCTCTTCATGATCGTTCTCATCCCGAGAATAGATCAATATGTTGTCAATAAAGACAACCACAAACTTGTCCACATGTGGTCTGAAAAAACGGTTCATCAGATCCATAAAAATCGCAGGTGCATTCGTCAAACCAAACGGCATAACCAAAAACTCATAATGGCCATACCTTGTACGAAATGCAGTTTTCAACACATCTTGCTCTTTCACTCTGAGCTGATAATAACCAGACCTCAAGTCTATCTTGGAGAACACTGTAGCTCCCTTCAGTTGATCGAAAAGATCATCAATCCTTGGTAAAGGATACTTATTCTTAACCGTCACTTTGTTAAGCTGTTTATAGTCTATACACAACCTCATAGACCCATCTTTCTTCTTCACAAACAATACCGGAGCACCCCACGGTGAGTAGCTCAGTCTTGTAAAACCCTTATCCGTCAGTTCTTGCAATTGAACCTTCAGTTCCTTCAGCTCTACAGGTGCCATTCTGTACGGAGCAATCGAAATAGGTGCCGTTCCCGAAACCAATTCAATTCTAAACTCGACCTCTCTCTTTGGAGATAATCCGGGTAACTCTTAGGAAATACATGCAGGTAATCACATACCACCTGCCTTTGTTTCAAACTCTACTCCAACCTCTTGAGTATTCAACACGAACGCAAGATAGGACTCACACCCTTTTCTTAAACATTTCTCAGCCACAAAGGAAGAAATCATCACGAGTAGACTGTCCGATCCACCTGATTCAACCCGAACCACATCTCTACTCTCACATTTCAGCTCAATAAACTTACTTCCACAGTTCACTAATACACTATGGGTAGTAAACCAATCCATGCCTAGGATTAAATCAAACTCATCAAACGGCAACAACATAAGGTTTACCAGAAAACAATGATTCTCAATTAACAAAGGACAATTCCTACACACTTTGTCCTCTAACACATACTTTCCTAAAGGGTTTGAAACTTTAATCACAATATCCGTAGACTCAACGGTCATACTCAAACTAGATGCTAATCTCATGTAAATATAAGAGTGAGTAGACCCTGGTTCTATTAAAGCAATAACAGAGGTGTCAAAGAGAGAAAAAGTACCCGTTATCACATCAGGGGAGGATGCCTCTTCGCGAGTTCGAATGGCATACGTCCTCGTAGGTGCCCAACCCTCTGGTCTCACAGCCGAATCTCTGGGCGCACCTCTACCACTAGCCCCACCTCTTGGGTTCCTTGGTGGTCTACCCCTCGTAGACACTTCACTAGGTCTCACTTCTTGCTTCTTTTCCTTATCATCCCTCTCGAGACAGTTACGGATAAAGTGGTTAGGGGAACCACATTTGTAACATTTCTAACTATTTCCCCAACACTCTCCGGTGTGATACCTACCACAACTAGGACACTCCGATTTACCCTTTGTATTGCCCACACTTTCTATCGAGGGGGCTCAGACTCTCGAACCCTGACGAGCATTATCCAAGTATCGATGCGAATATCCCATTAAGGCTGACCTCCAAGGATTCACTTCCTTGGATCTTTTCGACTGGGCTTGATACGACTTGCCCATCGGTCTCTTTCTCGCATCTCGGGCTTCACTCGCAGCCCTCCTCTTTTCTGAACTTAGCTCTTCGGCCTTACTTGCCCTCTCAACTAATACCACAAATTCTTTCAACTCCAAAATGACCACTAGGAGTTTGATATCCTCATTCAGCCCATCTTCGAACCTCTTGCACAAGATGGTCTCTGTCGACACATTCTTGAGCGTATTTGCTAAGCCTAACAAACTCACGCTCGTATTCAACTACTGTCATCCTTCCTTGTTTCAGCTCAAGGAATTCTTTCCTTTTTCGGTCAGTAAACCTCTGGCTTATATACTTCTTTCGGAACTCTTCCAGAAAGAAGTCCCACGTCACCCGCTCTTTCGGGACCACTAACGTCAGCGTCTTCCACCAATGGTATGTCGAATCTCTCAGCAACGATACGACACACTTCAAACTCTCTTCAGGTGTACATGAGAGCTCATCGAACACCCTAATCGAGTTCTCTAACCAGAGCTCTACCCTCTCAGGGTTTTCATCTACCTTAGCTCTAAACTCCTCAGCCCCGTGTTTCCTAATCTTATCCACCGAGGGTTTCGATATCCTCACTACATCCATACCTTGAGGAGCCACTGAATTTGGCTGAGGTATAGGAGGAGGTGGATGAGGTTGAGCATTAGGGTTCGCTCAAACATAATCCGAGTACCAATTACTCATCATTTGGAGAAAGGCTTCCCGTGCCTCTTCCCCTTGACCCCTGACCTCGGGTCCATTCTCAACTGGCGCGGTCCCTTGCGCAGGAGCCGGCGCGTTACTTGTTGCTTCATCAGTAGTCAATGGATTGGAATCCATATACTATATAAAACAAGTTTTAAATCATCAGAAACCACCATATTATCATTGTACACTTATGGCATGTATAGCTAGACTCTTACACCCGCTACGGTAGTCTTAGAAATGGCTAAATCATAGCTCTGATACCACTAAATGCAACACCCTTTACCCGGGTTCTACGTCGAGAACCAGGCCCGAGGAGTTACCAAACTCAAACCACTTAATCGCCACTTAGGCTCAACGTCATTACTCACTATAATCTCATTCTCGACTTACGAGACCTCACTCAAACACACAAGGGCTCTCGAGACTAATCTGAAACTTTTACGATCCTTAACATTCTTCTCTTTTATACAGGTTTCACACGCCCGTGCAAGATTAGACACGCCCGTGCATGGACTCACACGCCCATGTTCCCTAGCCGTGCTAAAAACTCGAGTATTCTGCCAATTGCCCTACAGCCATGGCACGCCCGTGCTCCCAAACCGTGGTGAACACTGACTTCCCTCGCACGGCCTAGAGTCTAGACACATGCCCGTGTGGCTAGCCCGTGGCCAACACTGATTAATCCGACACGCCCTAGGCACACGCCCGTGTGACTAGTCCGTGGTCTATTCTGTTTTAAAATATTAACATGCAGGGGACACACGGCCACAGTACATGCCCGTGGGCTGACCGTGTGTCACACATGGACTAGACACACGCCTGTGTGTCTAACCACATGGTCAAGAACAAGACTAAGTGTCAGGTTCTTTTCACCCTTCTAACATACACAACATATACTCATCTAACACCATCATAATCAACTCAAATTGAAGTGCATTCTCACATAGAAAACTACATCTCTCTTTCATATAATGTAATAGCCAACAACCATGGCATTATACAAAATAAGCTATCCATCTAAAGGCCAACACATCTTAGCCATTTACAACAAAATTTACTAACTTATCTAGCCCCTATACATGCCATATATAAAACATTAATTTTCATGTACCAAAGTGTGCTGATATGTGGGCTATCTTCTGATGATCCTCGTATCTCGATTCAACGCTTTTAATCTATAAGACAAGGGAAAAGAAAGAGAGTAAGCTTTGAGCTTAGTAAGTTTACACATAAACAATTAAGCATCATAGTATAAGCCAAACCACAATTAGCATTATGTTAACAAGTAATTCACAACTATGCTTACTCTTTCTATCCCTTACCACATTTCCAACACATCATGAGTCACATACTCATAACCATCAAAATGCACCCCTGCATTCAATATCACATTTACGTAATATACAACACATCATTATTTCTCAATATACATCCACACAGTCAATCCACATAACTTATCCACACAACTCATCCACATAATTAGTACACACAGTTAATCCACACAACCAATATCTCGGTGGTTTCGCACTTAGCACACCACATTTGATTAATAAGGTGGTATCGCACTTAGCCTACCACAATGGTATTCATAGTGATTCAGCACATAGCTCACTAGCTGATATACATCACGATAGCATCGCACATAGCTAGCTCATCGTCAATATGCATTAGGATGGTATCGCACTTAGCCTACCACCTAGCATTATCCCAACACATGCACAAGTCTACTTAAACCACATAGATTCCAAATCAATCTCGAATTAGCTACACACTAGCTATCATTAACAAATTGTAAGTATGAATGCATTGTTTATGCATAGACTTACCTCGATACTCAAAAGTACAGAAATATGCAATTTAGTCCACCACCTTGGTTTTGCCTCGATTTCGATCCAGGCTTCGTCTTTCTTGATCTATAATGAATAAATCAGCTTATTCAATACACACATTGACTAAATTGACCCACATCTCATACTTTAGCAAAATTACTATTTTGCCCCTAAACTTTCTCATATTTACACTTTAGTCCCAAAGGCTCGTAAAGTGATTTTTATTCAACTTTCTACTCTTTCATGCTTAGCCGAATCACTTACTCAACTAAAGTATTCATCAAATCTCACTAAATCACACATGTATGACCAAACTAAAGTTTTTCACAAACTAGTCCCTACATGCATTTTCATGGAAAATCACTTAACAAAAGATGTTTCTACTACATCAAGCTTTCATAATCTTCCATAAAACATAAAAATACATGCTTTTAATACATAACCACATTTTTGAACATCCCTCATAGTTCATCAAATAGCTAAAAATAG
Organism: Gossypium sturtianum; assembly: GCA_025698515.1. Classification (NCBI taxonomy): domain Eukaryota; kingdom Viridiplantae; phylum Streptophyta; class Magnoliopsida; order Malvales; family Malvaceae; genus Gossypium; species Gossypium sturtianum. The sequence continues at coordinate 21,361,357 of CM046945.1, forward strand.
CTTACTCATGCTATCGGGACTTCAAAAATACGAAGAATATCAAAAACTGGGCTTAGAAGCACTTACTAGCAAGCTTGAAAAATTGAAGGAGCCCTAACAATGGCTTCTCTAATTTTCGGCAGCTATGGGAAGAAGATGAATGAATTTTTATCATCTTTTCACCTATTTAATCAATTATTTGATAAATGACCAAAATGCCATTTTTGATAAACTTTCAATTTTAACTCATCCATGCCCATTTTTGTCCAAAAACTAGAATTTTGATAACTTGCTATTTAAGGACCTCTAATTAGTAATCTAAAGCTATTTCACACAAATAGCTTCTAGAAACACACATTTTACAACTTTTGCAATTTAGTCCCTTTGGACAATTTAACCACAATTTCATAAAATTGCTTCATGAAACTTTTACACTAGTATGCATATATAATATAAGTCTCAAAAAATCATTCATGACCCTCAGATTTGTGGTCTCGAACCACTATTCTGACTAGGCCCTAAACTGGAATGTTACATGGTCGGCCATGTGACATAGGGGACAAGAGCATTTAATTTTGGTCAACTTTGGTGGAGATTAGGTGATAAAATGAATAAAATAAGATGAATAAAAGATGTTATCATCTTTCACTATTCATCCTCCTTCTTTCCACCGAAAATTGAAGAGAAAATAGAGCTCTTGGGGTTCAAACTTTCAGCCAAGCTATCTCCCTTGCTAGTAAGTGATTTAGATGGTTTTAATTGATGATTTTTGTGTTTTTGGAGTTCCTAAAGCTTAAGCTAGCTAATGAGGGGACCGATTTGTAATATGGTTGAAAGTCTAGGGACTTGCCATGAGAGAGCTTACTTTTTTAGCTGAGTTTTTATGGATGAAAATGAATGATAGGAAGATGAGAAATAACTTTTGTGAAAGGTGTTGTTATGAAAACACCTAATTAGGATTAATTTGTAAATGTTGCAAATTGGTAATAAGTGCATGAAATAGTTGAAATTTTGAGTTGCTATAGAAGAGAATATGATACGGCTAGGCTTGATTAGTAAAGAAGATGGATGAAAATTTATTTACGAGCATAGGGGTAAAATCATAATTTTGCCAAAGTATAGGGGCAAAATGGTCATTTTTGCCTTAGTAGAGATTATGTTTTAATATGATCATTAAGTGATTAAATGAGTAAATTTTATTGTTTTAGATCAAAGAAAACGAGATTCGGACCTAGAACGAGAGAAAGAGAAATGTGGGAAAATATACTCCCTTTATACCCTTTTTGGTATCGAGGTAAGTTCGTATGCAAATAATGAAATCTTACGTGAGACATTTAATATTCAATGTTGTATAAATTTTATGTTGCCTTCATGTATGCATTAAATACGTTTTGACGAGATGTCAGTAAATGAAATTCTTAGATATAATCTAAGAATAGTAAGAAATGCAAATGGTATGAAATGATGATAGTTAAGGTTCCGTGTAAGACCATATTAGAAAATGGCCTCGGTGTGAGTTATTGAATAAGACCGTGTCAGGGACATGGCATCGATGGGATATTTCGTATAAGACCATGTCGGGGATATGGCATCGATATGTTAGTTCATGTATGACCCTATCGGGGGTATGATGTCAATGTGACATTATGTGTATAAGACTCATGGGAGTTACTTAACAATTTTAACGACTCAATAAGTATTTTGAAATTGAGAATGAATGTGTTGTACCATGAGAGATACATGTATGTGTTAGAACTGAATTGAGATGAATTCGGTATATGATGAACCCATAGGGGGTTATGTGTAAATGATGCACTTTGGTTGCATAAGTTATAATTATTAATGCATTGTGTGAATGCAAACGATTATAGTAGAAAGTTAAGTAAGAATGGTAGTGTGTGAGGATGTTTCGGGTAAACATTTGAAATAGATAAACTCATGTGGATAACTATCCATGAATGTACAATAATGGTGGGCTGTGTACGTTACCACCTTATTAATTATTAAACGATGGGCTGTGTGCGATACCATCGCTTATTTATTCCAGTTGGTGGGCTAAGTGCGATACCACCAGAATTATAAATGAGTGGTGGGCTAAGTGCGATACCACCCTAAATGCTTAACTACGATGGGCTGTGTGCGATGTTACCGTTAAGCATATTATCTAGTGGGCTATGTGCGATACCACTATAATTACCCTTTTTGGTAGGCTAGGTGCGATACTACCCTACTATCTGATTGTAGTGGGCTAAGTGTGAAACCACCGAGTAATTTAGCATTGTGGATGGATTAGTGAGAATTCATGATGTGTGGTATCATGAGTAATGGGCGGTATGAGTGATTTATTGAAAATGTTTTACGTGATTATGTGGTGACAAGTGCAGGGATGCATGCTTTAATATGGGCACCTGGCTCGTGGCATGGTTAGAAAATGGTAAGAGACAGAATGAGTAAGCTTCAAGGGTGATTGTGTAGGTAACTATGAGTTTAAGATGTAAAACTCATTATAATACCTTACGGTTGGGTATAACTAATGGTTATCAATATCTGATTATTATATGCATATGAACTTACTAAGCATTATTGCTTACTCCTCTTCCTTTCTCATCTCTTATAGGTTAATTTAGCTAGCTCGGGTTGGAGATCGCCGGGGATGTTTTCACACTATCGAGCAGACACTTGGTATGAGGTTTCAAGTCCTTATAAGTCATGGCATGTATAGGGCTAGTTTTTTAAGGTTGATTAAGTCATGGTTGAGATCGCCAAATGTGATAATACAATATTTGTAATTGACGATATGTGGAGTTTTTGTAATGGAATTTGTATGTGTGCAATGTAAAGTGGCAAGGGCTTGGTAGATAGCCTGATAACTGTCCACATGGGTAGACACACGGGCGTGTGTCAAGACCATGTGGGAGGCACGGCTTGCACATGGGCGTGTGCCCAAGCCATGTAAAGTCTGCACTTTACATTTGGAATTTAATTTGCCCACGGCTGAAGAACACGGGCGTGTGTATATGCCGTGTGGATAAGTCAGAATGCTAAGCTTTAGCACACGGGCCATGGCCACGGGCGTGTCAAGGTCGTGTGAAATTAGTCAGTGTTGCCCACGGGCTAGTCACACGGGTGTGTGACCGTGTGACACAAACAGAATACTCATGATTTTATACACGGGATAGGGACATGGGCGTGTGTGACCACACGGCCTACCCATACGGGCGTGTCCCACTTCACATGAGCATGTGGCCCCTGTTTTATTGAGAAGTTTCTCAAATTCGTAAAAGTTCCTGGGATAGTTCCGGTACCTCTCGGAAGTATGTGGAGGGCCTCCTAGGCCGAGTTTGTACAAGTGATGAGTTTAAATGAAATTTTATAACCCCGATCAAGATGTTTAAGAAAGATCAGTTAGGTAATGCCTCAAACCCTATTTCGGCTTGAATACGGGTAAGGGGTGTTACAATCTATAAGAAAACAAAGGTTAGGTCGGATCATACACATCACACTATCACAGATTTATATGACATGTATTTCTAGATATTTCACATGCTACACTCATTTCGAGAATCAACTAAACCGTAGGTCTGATACTAATAAATATAAGACCCTTAAGCTAAAAATGTCTCGCAACCCTTGTGAACCAGTTTCTCGGCCTTTAATGCTGATATTAAATTAGACAGATAATCTCTTCGCTCCCCTAACACAACCACCTCCTCATCCTCAGTAGACTTCAACACCATGCGCTTAGTAGCGCAATCCAAATTCGCATGGTGTTTCACTAGCCAATCCATGCCCAATATAAGATCGAATTCACCAAACGGTAGCTCCATAAAATCCGCCGGAAAGACAACCCCTTGGACCTCTAGGGGCACGTCTCTGAACAACTTATTCACCCTCACCGACTGTCCCAGTTGACATAATACAGTCATCTCACTATCAGTAATTTCAAACTGAGAACCCAGCGTCCCAGACATAGTGCATGCAACATACGAGTGTGTAGACCCAATGTCAATTAAAGCAGTGTATGGTACACTGTAAATTAGGAACATACCAGTTATGACGTCCGGGTCGTCGCCATCCTCTCGATGATGAGCAACATAGACCAAAAATGGCTGTCTAGCCTCAGTGTTACCAGCACCTCTTCTCGGTGCTCCACATATTCTTCCCAAACCATTTCCCCCTCTGGCCTGACCACGGCCTCTCGGTGGCTGCTGACCACCTCTCCCTGACTGAACATGGCCCTGACCTGCGGCTTGCATCTTAATAGGCCTCTGAGTATAGTTCTTAACCTGATGCTCCATGGACCCACATCTAAAACATGCCCCAGTTCATTTCCAGCACTCACCCTGGTGAGCTCTCCCACAATCTGCGTAAGGCTGGGGTCTGACCATAGTAACAGGAACTGCTTGGACTGGCCCATCAAATCTGGCCTTCTTTATAGGCCTTCGAGAAGAACTCGAGGGCCCTGAATGCCTTTTAAATCTACCCTTATCTTTCTCGCGATTCTGGCGCTCAGGGCGTTTTACCTCCTCTGTAATTTTTACCTTCTCAACAAGGGCAGCAAAGTCTCGCTCCCTCTGCGGAGCTATTAGCACTCGTAACTCATCCCGGAGGCCATCCTCAAATCGTACACAATGTTCATACTCAGTTACGACTATTTCACGAGCATAACGACTCAACCGTAAGAATTCTGCCTCATATACTGCCACTGTCTTATTCCCCTGGGTCAGACTCAGAAATTCCTTTCTTTGGGCGTCCATATAACTTGGGCCCACATACTTCCCTTGAAAGGCCGTCTTGAAGAAATCCCACGTCAAGCGGTCAGCCTGCGTACCCTCTCTCACAATAAGCCACCACTGGTATGCCTCGTTTCGCAGTAAGGACACTGCTCTATTTTCCACAATACAGTCAAGGTCATCCATTTTTCGCTCGGTAGCCTCTAACCAATACTCTTCCACATTCTTAGCTACACCAAAAACACCTCTGAAGATTTCTGCTCCATTAGACCGGAGTCGCTCAGAAATTGACCCTTGGCCCACTGATCCAGTACTTGCTCCAGCAACCCTTTCAAGAACACGTAGCATTGCTTGGGATAGAGCATCATCCCCAACTGCTCAGTCATGAGACCCTGTCTCAGTTACTGGTGAGGCTGGTGCCTCCCTAGCAAGCATGTGACCCAATGCTAAAGACCCAGCCCTAGCACCACAGCCTCTACCGCGGCCTCGAGTACCCCTTCTACGAGTACCTCTTGTGCTCATATCGATACAGGGTATTTTCTGTTTTAAAAGTTTTATGAATCAGTTCATAATTCCAGTAATTATTAACAGATGTTTTATGAAAACCAATATTTAAAGTTTTTGTTTTCGCAGATCAAAATATCTCACTACAGTTTTCATTCTTCTACAGTCCCAGTTTACTTTATCAACAGAGTTTTTGTATAGCACTACTATCTATAGTAATTTTTCCGTATAACATTTCATTCTATAGCGGTATACAGTGTCAGCGAACTTACAGATTTGGCGCCGGAGACTCGGGGTGCCACACTTTCAGTAACAACCTTTCGATTTTCTTTTCGAACCCAAAATTTAGACAATTTTAGAAAAAAAATTTTAAGAACCCATTCCACAGCCGAGTTTTACAACCTGACTCTGATACCACTAAATGTAACACCCCAAACCCGGCCTAGACATTACGATCGGGTCTGACGTGTCACATCGAAGTGTTGATTTGAAAAAACTGGTCTTGTCGATGAAAATTCGTGACTAAAGGTTTAAATCCTTTTAAAACTAATTGCTACTGAAAATGTTAGGGTTTTAAAATCAAAACTTGTAACCACTTATTGGTCATATCATTTATTACAAGTTTATTAATCTGAACTAAAAACCGCGAAAGTTTTTAAATTTGTAAACCTTAAAGTTTGAAATGCGTTATTTTCTTTGGAAACAATTATTATTTTGAAAAACCCGCTTTTCCTAATATAGCAGGTAGAAATAAGAAGTTAAAACCAAATAAAAGTTAAACCACAAATGGCCTTATTACATAATCAAACCCAAACATAAATTAAAAATATTTAAAACTCAAGCGGAAAAATAGTGTTCCCGTGGCCACCTCCGGGTCCCTCGCGGCTCCAAATCGACAAGGGTGGGATTACCATGCACTGACTAAAAGAAAGGGTGAGTTTACGAAAACTCAGTGTGTAATCCCCTATCTGTCAAACATCAATCGGTGCAAGCAGAAACAGACTGGGCCTAAGCCCTATACAGTAGCAGATCAGTCTGGGCTTTAGCCCTATACAGTAGCAGTGTGGGTCTAAGCCCAAAATAATAACAGTACAGAACAGAGATGCAACCCAACCCAATCCAGCCAACACACCACCCGTACCAACCAACACACCATATGGGGACTAAGTCGACCCACCCAGCTAACACACCAATATCCCAGCATCGCTACTAACAGTAACGCAACAAAGCTGCTAACAACAGTAAACGTGGCCCAGCTAGTAAGATCAGGATACGTAGCAAAGCCACTAGAATAGTAAAAATGTGGCAGAGCCAGTAGTACAATACTTCTTCCAAATCAGAATCCCAACCCCAATGCAGAATGTCGTGTCATAAATATTACGTGTATGCAGTATGTCATATTCACAACCAGTCATATAGGTATCATATATACATCAATAAAACTACCACAAGGGGTATAATGGTCATTTCTTCGGTTAGGGGTGAAACGATAATTTTACCCTCAGGGGTATTTCGGTAATTCTATCCTACAATGGTATTTCGGTCGTTTTGTTCACTAGGGGTATTTCAGTCATTTTACTCATTAAGGGTATTTCAGTTATTTTACTCAGTAAGGGTATTTCAGTCATTTTACGACCTTTTCTAAGGCCTACAGTCGCCTCGAGCGACACAGATATTTCATTTTATCGAAAAAGTGTAAACGGGCTCAAAGCCCAATATTCGACCTAGATGGGCCCACACGCTCGTGTGGCCCATTTGGCCCAAATTCTATCACAGTTATGTGATCTACGTATCCCCAAAATAATTTCTACTACATTTCGTAAATTTTACCTCTGTGGGGTCTACGACCCCTTTGGGCCCACACGGCCCATTTCGGCCCAACGAGGCCCAACATTACCCAATCGCACGAGAACACTCGCAATGTCCTCTTCAGTCTACCACCCCCAGTTTTAGGCTCGATTTTAACACACGAGCGATCGCACGCTCGTGAGGCCTCAAATGCTAAAGTTTCGGCTTTTCAGTTTTTCGGCTTTTGCCGAATCACAAAGACGATAGTGTGATTACACACCTTCTTACGGAGTCGTTCCAAGATTCACGAGTGCCCAACCTTGTTTGACGACTGACCTTAATCTCTTAAGACCACTGATCAGGATTGATCACACGCCTATGCCGAATATCTGAATCCAAAAAGATCTTATTAATCAAAATAGTGATCAAATATGTGGCCTTTAATCCACAATTGCTGACTTACCAACCATAGGAATATTCGACCTAATCTAAGGGTATGGTAGTGGTCTTACCCTTAACGAGAGATAGAGTTGACGGCTTGAGTCACTTCTGCACTATTCCACTCCTCAGGAATACCTAACGATCACCACATCAAGAGGAAGGGGTCACCATTTGGCCATCAAAGAAAATGAAGGAAAGAAATAGTCGGCTTTTAGGGAAAAGGGGAATAGGGAGAACAGTTTTAAACACAAAGTGAAAAATATGAACACTTACCGATTTCAAAATGCTTGAAGAACTGAAATAGAGAGAGGAAATGAAACAAAAATTTGGTCACCCCCGAACTAATCAAGAGAAAATAGAAAGGTTCGATTCACAAGCCAAGTGGAAGCCAAAAGAAAAAAAAGGAGAGAGGTGATATTCGGCTTATTAGAAGAAAGGGAAAAAGAAGAAAACAAATGAGCGAAGGGGAAAGGAGAGGAAATGCGTTCGGCTTAAGTTGGGAAAGGGAGAGGGAAGCAGAGATTCGGCCAACAGAGCTTGAAGAAGAAATGCAAAACTGAAACAAAAAAGTGCCTAAATGGTTAATTGCAAGACAAAAGATGCACGAAAGGTAGGTTGAATTTTCGACACTCCCAAAAACAACAAAAATGCCAACAACCGAACAGCAGCAGAGAAAAGCACTCAGGAACCCCCTAGCCGAATTTGCATGCCCAAGACTCCTAGTTCGGCTACAACATTCACACCTTTGAAATTGGTTGATTCTCTCCACGATTTGCTCCTACAATTTCTCTATGACCAATTCAAACTTCTCAACAGCAGCGTTTTAGTCCAACTCTTCCACTTTCCCAGCTCAAGCAGTAAATAAACACTTCATTGCTAATCCCAGGATTTGAACCTCAGACCCATTACCAGCTATAGCTCCACCTTGCCACTAGACCACTCACTCTCTTTGTGTCATTAACCAAACATTATTATTAATAAAGCCTAAGTGCCAGTGTCCAGGTTCATTTGAGGGGAAAAAATAAGATTTTTGCAAAAGCCAAGACTTGAACCCAGGCTTCTCAAACACCCCCATACACACCCAAATCACTTAGCCATTAAAGAAAACAAGCAACTTGTGTCAGAACACGCAAAATTAAAGACCCTATATTTTTGGGGCGTTACAACTCTACCCCCTAAAAGAAATTTCAGCCTCGAAATTTACCTGGTCAGAATAGGTGAGGATATTGTTGTTGCATCGCCTCTTCAGGCTCCCACGTGGCTTCCTCGGTACCGTGGTTACACCAAAGTACCTTGACCAAAGGAACGGATTTCCTCATTAATACCTTAACATCACGATCCAGTATCTGCGCTGGTTCTTCCTCAAAAGTTAGATCAAGTCTAACCTCAATCTCCTCAACCGAAACTATATGCGAGGGATCAGAGCGGTATCGCCTCAGCATGGAGACGTGGAACACATTATGTATCCTGTTTAACTCAGGAGGCATCTCAAGTTGATAGGCCACCGGTCCCACACGCTTTAATATTCGGTAAGGTCCGATGAATCTAGGGCTCAGTTTTCCTTTCCGTCCAAACCTCAGAATCTTCTTCCATGGTGAGACCTTCAAAAAGACATAATCCCCCACAGAGTACTCTATCTCTTTACGCTTTAAATCTGCATATGACTTCTACCTATCAGATGCTTCCTTTAACCGATCTTGAATCAACTTTACTTTTTTTTTTAGTTTCAGAAACTAACTCTGGCCCCAAAACTCGCCGCTCACCAAATTCTGTCCAATAGGTAGGAGTACGACACTTACAACCATATAACGCCTCGTACGGTGCCATCTTAATACTAGATTGGTAGCTGTTGTTATATGCGAACTCTGCTAGCGGCAAGTAGTCTTCCCAACTACCTTTGAAATCAATTACACAGCTTCTTAACATGTCCTCAATATCTGAATCACCCTCTCCGACTGACCGTTAGTCTGAGGATGAAATGCAGTGCTGAAGTCCAACCTTGTACCCAAAGCTTCGTGTAACTTTTTCCAGAATCGAGATGAGAATCTAGGATCCCTGTCCGAAATGATAGAAACTGGTACCTCATGCAGTCTCACAATCTCAGCCATGTATAACTTAGCCAACTTCTGCAGTGAATAATCAGTGCAGACCGGTATAAAGTGAGTAGATTTAGTCAATCGGTCAACAATCACTCATACCGAATCCTTCTTAGTCGGCGTTAAGGGTAACCCACTTACAAAATCCATGGTTACCCTCTCCCACTTCCAGAGTGGAATCTTTACTGGCTGCAGTAACCCAGAAGGCAGTTGGTGCTCAGCCTTAACTTGCTGGCATGTCAGACACCTACCCACGAAGTCAGTAACCTCGCTCTTAAGCCCTGGCCACCAGTACAGTTAACGCAGATCTCGATACAACTTGTTTCCACCCGAATGCATAGCATAAGAACTTCTATGCGCCTCCTGTAGGATAGACTACCTCAGATCAGAATCTCTCGGTATACAAACTCTCCCACGGAAACATAGTACTCCTTCACTATTCAGCCCAAAATCCGCGGTCTCCCCCTTCTCAACCAATCAGAAACGAGGAACCAACGATTCATCCAACAACTGATTCTCCTTAATTTGATCGATCCAGGTTGGTCTCACTTGGAGTTCAGCCAACAAACTACCATCCTCAAACAGGCTGAGACGAGCAAACATTGCTCTCAAATCAGATACAACCCTACGGCTCAATGCATCGGCTACTACATTAGCTTTACCAGGATGGTACTCAATCGAGCAATCATAATCCTTAAGCAACTCTATCCATCTTCGTTGCCTAAGATTTAACTCCTTCTGAGTAAGGAGGTACTTGAGGCTTTTATGATCTGTGTAAATAATAGACTTCTCACCGTATAAGTAATGCCTCCAAATCTTCAGTGCGAATACCACCGCAGCTAACTCCAAGTCGTGAGTGGGGAAATTCGCTTCGTGGGGCTTAAGCTGACGAGACGCGTAAGCAACCACCTTACCCTCTTGCATCAACACACAACCCAATCCAGTGTGCGATGCATCACTGTAGACAATGAATTCCTTCCCAGACTCTGGCTATATTAACATAGGGGCTTCAGTCAGAACTTTCTTCAATTTCTCAAAACTCTCTTCCTACTTATTGGTCCAATTAAACAGTACACCTTTACGCAGTAACTTAGTCAGGGGTGCAGCAATCAGTGAAAACTCCTCAACAAAACGTCTGTAATACCCGGCGGACCTGTAAAGCTTGAATCTCGTGACATGATTTGGTGGTTTCCAATTCAATACGGCTTCAATTTTTGAGGATCAACCCTAATCCCCTCGGAAGACACCACGTGACCCAGAAATGTCACTTCTCGCAACAAGAACTCACACTTGTTGAACTTTGCGTAAAGCTACTTTTCCCTCAGAATTTGTAAAACAATTCGCAGATGTGCATCATGATCCTCCTCGGTTCTTGAATACACTAGGATGTCGTCTATAAACACCACCACGAACCGGTCCAAATAGGGCTGGAATACTCAGTTCATCATATCCATGAAAGCAACTGGTGAATTCGTCAACCCAAACGGCATCACTAGGAACTCGTAGTGACCATAACGAGTCCCAAACGTAGTCTTATACACATCCGCCTCCTTAACCTTTAGCTGATGGTACCTGGATCGAAGATCTATCTTGGAGAAAACCGAAGCTCCTCGTAACTGGTCAAATAGATCATCTATCCTCGATAAAGGGTACTTGTTCTTAATAGTCAGTTTGTTCAGTTGACGATAATCGATGCACATGCGCATAGATCCATCCTTCTTCTTCACGAATAACACTGGTGCTCCCCATGGAGACGCACTCGGCCAAATGAATCCTCGGTCCAGTAGCTCTTGAATTTGAGCCTTTAACTCCACCAGCTCTTTCGGTGCCATCCTATAAGGGGCGATGGACACCAGAGCTGTTCCTGGTAGGAGCTCAATACCGAATTCGACCTCATGGTTTGGGGGCAACCGAGGAAGCTCTTCAGAAAATACATCCAGAAACTCCTTAACAGTTATGACATCTACAACAGAAGGACCTTTAGAATCAGAACTACTGACATAAGCTAAAAACGTCTCGCAACCCTTGCGAACTAGTTTCTCGATCTTTAATGCTGAGATTACATTAGACAGATAATCTCTTCGCTCCCCTAACACAACCACCTCCTCATCCTCAGTAGACTTCAACACGATGCGCTTAGCAGCGCAATCCAAATTCGTACGGTGTTTCACTAGCCAATCCATGCCCAATATAAGATCGAATTCACCAAACGGCAGCTCCATCAAATCTGCCGGAAAGACAACCCCTTAGACCTCTAGGGGCACCTCTCTGAACAACTTATTCACCCTAACCGACTGTCCCAGTAGACTTAACACAGTCATCTCACTATCAGTAATTTCAAACTGCGAACCCACTGTCCCAGACACAGTGCATGCAGTATACGACTGTGTAGACCCAATGTCAATTAAAGCAGTGTATGGTACACTGTAAATTAGGAACGTACCAGTTATAACGTCTGGGGCGTCGCCATCCTCTCGGCGACGAGCAGCATAGACCAAAGCTGGCTGTCTCGCCTCAGTGTTACCAACACCTCTGCCCGGTGCTCCACGTCCTCTTCCCAAACCATTTCCCCCTCTGGCCTAACCACGGCCTCTCGGTGGCTGCTGACCACCTCTCCCTGGCTGAACATGGCCCTGACCTGTGGCTTGCATCTGAGCAGGCCTCTAAGTATAGTTCTTAACCTGATGCTCCATGGACCCACATCTAAAGCACGCCCCAGTTTGTTTCCAGTACTCATTCTGGTGAGCTCTCCAACAATCTGCGCAAGGCTGCGGTCTGACCATAGTAACAGGAACTGCTCGGACTGGCCCATCAAATTTGGCCTTCTTTATGGGCCTTCTAGAAGAACCCGAGGGCCCTGAATCCCTTTTAAATCTACCCTTATCTTTCTCGCAAATTCTGGCGCTAAGAGCGCTTCACCTCCTCTGTAATTTTTGCTTTCTCAACAAGGGCAGCAAAGTCTCGCTCCCTCTGCAGAGCTATTAGCACTTGTAACTCATCCCGGAGGCCATCCTCGAACCACACACAATGTTCATACTCAATTGCGACTATTCTACGAGCATAACGACTCAACCGTAAGAATTCTGCCTCATATACTGCCACTGTCTTATTCTCCTGGGTCAAACTCAGAAATTCCTTTCTTCGGGCATCCACATAACTTGCGCCCATATACTTCCCTTGAAAGGCCGTCTTGAAGAAATACCACGTCAAGCGGTCGTCCTGCTTACCCTCTCTCACAGTGAGCCACCACTGGTATGCCTGGTCTTGTAGTAAGGACAATGCTCACTTTAATTTCTGTTCCACAGTACAGTCAAGGTCATCCATTATCCGCTCGGTAGCCTCTAACCAATACTATGCCACATTCGAGGCTACACCAGAAATACCCCTAAATATTTTCGCTCCATTAGATCGGAGTCGCTCAAAAATTGACCCTCGGCCCACTGATCCAGTACTTGCTCCAGCAACCCTTTTAAGAACACGTAGCATTGCTTGGGATAGAGCATCATCCCCAACTGCTCGGTCATGAGACCCTGTCTCAGTTACTGGTGAGGCTGGTGCCTCCCTAGCAGGCATGTGACCCGATGATGAAGATCCAGCCCTAGCACCTCAGCCTCTACCGTGGCCTCGAGTACCCCTTCCGCGAGTACCTCTTGTGCTCAAATCGATACAGCGTATTTTCTGTTTTAAAATTCTTATGAATTAGTTCATAATTCCAGAAATTATTAACGGATTATTTTATGACAATTAGTATTTAAAGTTTTTTTTTCGAAGATCGAAATATCTCACTACAGTTTTCAGTCTTCTACAGTCTCAATTTACCCTATCAACAGAGTTTTTGTATAGCACTACTATCTATAGTAATTTCTCTATATAACATTTTATTCTATAGCGGTATACAGTGTCAGAGAACTTACAGATTTGGCGCCGGAGACTCGGGGTGCCACACTTTCAGTAACAACCTTTCGATTTTCTTTTCGAACCCAAAATTTAGACAATTTTAGAAAAATTTTCAAGAACCCATTCCACAGCCGAGTTTTACAACCTGGCTCTGATACCACTAAAAGTAACACCCCAAACCCGGCCTAAACGTTACGACCGGATCTGACATGTCACATCAAAGTGTTAATTTGAAAAAAACTGGTCTTGTCGATGAAAATTCGTGACTAAAGGTTTAAATCCTTTTAAAACTAATTGCTATTGAAAACATTGGGGTTGTAAAATCAAAACTTGTTAACCACTTATTGGTCATATCATTTATTACAAGTTTATTAATCTGAATTAAAAACCGCGGAAGTTTTTAAATTTGTAAACCTTAAAGTTTGAAATGCGTGATTTTCTTTCTAAACAATTATTATTTTGAAAAACCCATTTTTCCTAATCTAGCAGATAGAAATAAGAATTTAAAACCAAATAAAAGTTAAACCTCAAATAGCCTTATTACATAATTAAACCCAAACATAAATTAAAAATATTTAAAACTCAAGCGAAAAAATAGTGTTCCCGTGGCCACCTCAATCCAACCCAATCCAATCCAACCCAATCCAGCTAACACACCACCCGTACCAACCAACACACCATGTGGGGACTAAGTCGACCCACCCAGCCAACACACCAATATCGCATCATTGCTGCTAACAGCAACGTAGCAAAGCTGCTAACAACAGTAAACGTGGCCCAGCCACTAAGATCAGGATACGTGGCGAAGCCACTAGAACAGTAAAAACGTGGTAGAGCCACTAGTACAGTACTTCTTCCAAATCAGAATCCCAACCCCAATGCAGAATGTCGTGTCATAAATATTACGTGTATACAGTATGTCATATTCACAACCAGTCATATAGGTATCATATATACATCAATAAAACTACCACAAGGGGTATAATGGTCATTTCGTCGGTTAGGGGTAAAACGATAATTTCACCATCAGGGTATTTCTGTAATTTTACCCTACAATGGTATTTCGGTCATTTTGCTCACTAGGGGTATTTCAGTCATTTTACTCATTAAGGGTATTTCAGTCCTTTTACGACCTTTCCTAAGGCCTACAGTCGCCTCGAGTAACACAAATATTTCATTTTGTCAAAAAGTGTAAACGGGCTCAAAGCCCAATATTCAGCCCAGATGGGCTCACACGCTCGTGTGGCCCGTTTGGCCCAAATCCTATCACAGTTATGTGATCAACGTATCCCCAAAACAGTTACTACTACTTTTCGTAAATTTTACCTGTGTGGGGTCCACGAGCCCATTAGGCCCACACGGCCCATTTTGACCCAACACGGCCTAATCGAATGAGAACACTTGCAATGTCCTCTTCAATCTACCACCCTCGATTGTGGGCTCGATTTTACCAAACGAGCGATCGCACGCTCGTGAGGCCTCAAATGCCAAAGTTTCGGCTTTTTGGCTTTTCGGCTTTTGCCGAATCACAGAGACGATAGTGTGGTTACACACTTTCTTTCGGAGTCGTTCCAAGATCCACGAGCGCCCAACCTTGTTTGACGATTGACCTTAATCTCTTAAGACCACCGATCAGGATTGATCACACGCCTATGCCGAATATCTAAATCCAAACAGATCTTATTAATCAAAACAGTGATCAAATATGTGGCCTTTAATCCACAATTGCTGACTTACCAACCATAGGAATATTCGGCCTAATCTAAGAGTATGGTAGTGGTCTTACCCTTAACGAGAGACAAAGTTGACGACTTGAGTCACTTCTGCACTATTCCACTCCTCAGGAATACCTAACGATCACCACATCAAGAGGAAGGTGTCACCATTCGGCCATCAAAGAAAATGAAGGAAAGAAATAGTCGGCTTTTAGGGAAAAGGGGAATAGGGAGAACAGTTTTAAACACGAAGTGAAAAATATGAACACTTACCAATTTCAAAACGCTTGCAGAATTGAAACAGAGAGAGGAAAGGAAACAGAAATTTGGTCACCCCCGAACTAATCAAGAGAAAAGAGAAAGGTTCCGTTCACAAGCCAATTGGAAGCTGAAAGAAAACAAAAGGAGAGAGGTGATATTCGGCTTATAAGAAGAAAGGGAAAAAGAAGAAATCAAATGAACGTAGGGGAAGGGAGAGGAAATGCGTTCGGCTTAAGTTGGGAGAGGGAGAGGGAAGCAGAGATTCGGACAATAGAGCTTGAAAAAGAAATGCAAAACTAAAACAACAAAAGTGCCTAAATGGTTAATTGCAAGACAAAAGATGCACAAATGGTAGGTTGAATTTTCGGCACTCCTAAAAACAACAAAAATGCCAACAACCGAATAGCAGCAGGGAAAAGCACTCAGGAACCTCCTAGCCGAATTTGCATGCCCAAGACTCCTAGTTCGGCTACAACACTCACACCTTTGAAATTGCCACCTTGCCACTAGACCACTCACTCTCTTTGTGTCATTAACTAAACATTATTATTAATAAAGCCTAAGTGCCAGTGTCTAGGTTCATTTGAGGGGAAAAAATAAGATTTTTGAAAAAGCCAAGACTTGAACCCAGGCTTCTCAAACACCCCCATACACACCCAAATCACTTAGCCATTAAAGCAAAAAAGCAACTTGTGTCAGAACACGTAAAATTAAAGACCCTATATTTTTGGGGCGTTACAATACGAGACCTAAAAATGACTTTGGAATCAATCAGGGATCAACCTAAAACAAAAAAAAAATGAAAAATTTTAACACAAAGGTCACACG
The DNA here is from genome assembly GCA_025698515.1 of Gossypium sturtianum. Taxonomy (NCBI): domain Eukaryota; kingdom Viridiplantae; phylum Streptophyta; class Magnoliopsida; order Malvales; family Malvaceae; genus Gossypium; species Gossypium sturtianum. The sequence continues at coordinate 21,377,599 of CM046945.1, forward strand.
GTCGTGTGATAAAGCCTAAGCCGTGTGGCTTAGGGGCATGATTGTGTAGCCAACTGTGTAACATTCGAAATACCCTCACATGACCGTGTCGCAGGCCGTGTGTATATTCAAAATAAGATCAAACGATCGTATCACAGACTGTGTGACATGCTGACATGAAACACACAGCCATGTGCAGCACATTGTCATGTGACAACCCGTGCTTTAGGCTGCGTGCCCCTAATTAAACCTTCAAATGCAAGTTTACCAAATCAAACTTACTTGAACCACAAGCAACTCATTTACCAACAATTAAACCTACTTAAAATACACCTAAATGAGCATAAAACATGTTAAAAACATTCAACCTAAGTTCCTAATCAATGTGCTCCCATTGACACCACAATTTTTATACATATGTAACACCCCAAACCCGGCCCATGAGCCACGGCCGAATTTAAGATGCCACTGCGGAAAACGTTTGAAAAATATTTTTGACTTAGAGTGAAAACATAAAAAAAAAAATTGTTGTCTTTACTAAAACATTGTATAATTAAAATAATCAAGTTGTTACAAATTCTTCGATTTAAAAAAAAAAAACTCTAACATATATTTTAAAATATAAGTTACTAAAAATAAAACATTTTCAGATAATAATATAATCGACAATCCAACTTAAAACATAATAAAAATCCTTAAATATTTAAAGTGGCCCTTATTACAATAAATAATAATTCAAAATATCGATAATATAAAATGCATAAATTAAGTGAAAACATCTTCTCGCATGGGCCACCTCGCATCCACTCCAACCCTGGTCCAAGCTTTATGCATCACTGTAAGGTTTGAGAAAAATTGGGTGAGTCACACAGACTCAGTGTGTAATTATTTCACATGTCTCCACATATGGGCTTGGCCCATATCCACACAGTCCACATAATCAGTCATGCAAAAATGCATCCCAACCCATCCTAAAGTCCATCCATTACACCTACCTTAGCGCACTGCCGCCCAAGGCCGTGGCTAATCCACCGATCACCTAAGTGATCCCACATAACTTACCTCAGCACTTGTCGCTCAAGGCCGTGGCTAAGCCACCGATCACATAAGTGATCCCACATATCAATTAATCCACGGTGATGCACACATGCCTATCAACCGCCGAGATGGGCACCTAGCCAACACCTCCCCGATGAAGCACATAGCTAACATCAAGCGCCAATGTAGCACAAGGCTAACATCGGACCACGCACATAAAGTACACCCTTTCCTTCAATAGTCACATCCCAAGTCCCATGTATTATGCCACAATATCATAAAAATAAGCATACATCACATGCTATCACGTTTTCAAACATAGATCATAATAAAATACTGACCTTGTTAATCGATTATTCAACATGGGTATCCATCATTTTAGCCATTATTGCGGTTACCAGACACATCATACGCATATACATAATAACACATATAAACAATCAAGAAACAGTGCGATAACTACACACCTTTTCGGCACAGTTTACTCAATCTCGAAACTCTCTTATTCCAGTCGATTTGTTCCTAAGAACCAAAGTCAGAAATCGGTCATCACTTAAACTCATACAATGGCCTATGGCCGAATACTACAAATCACCTACTTTGCTTAACTAAATCCCGAATCACCACATAACACTTACCTTGATGAATTAAATTCATACAATCCACCTTAAGGCTCCTTACCGTTGGCTACACAAAAGAAACACAATATTATGACTCTACATACATTTGGCCATCCCTTAGAAACCAAGGCCAACCATTGGTTTCGGCATACTAAATGAACAAGAAGAGAATTCGATTGCTAAGAAAATACTTACTATACTCAAACCGATTGGAAGATTGATGAAAAGGAATGTCGACACCTCCCCCTCTAAAGGCTCTAAAAGATTCGGCAAGAACTCCCAAATGGAGATGGGATAATCGGCTAACACAAAATAGGTATAGAAAAGAAGAAAAGAAGTGTAGATGAAAGTTAGGAGAATTTGGCAATGAAGAACAAAGGTGGAGAGGTTTCGGCTTTTTTGCAAATGAGAGGATGGGTTTCGATTTTTAGGAAGTGAATGGAAGGAAAATAAGTTGCAAAAAAAAAGAAAAAGATGCACAAAATGACTTCCAACTTTCGGCTTTTGGTCAAGAAATAGGGTGCAAATTTCGGCAATGGCAAGGGTGAAAAGAAAGTTTCAAAAGAGAATACTAAAGAAAGAAAAAAAGAACCCAAAAAGAACTTCTAGACCTCAAATAGGAAATTTGGCTATTCCCCCCTCCCACTCATGACCGAAATTATCACCCAAAAGAGACCCACATTTGGCCTCCACACTCAAAATTCTTTTTGCCATCAATTCAAACTAATTTTGAATTAAACTCACTCCTAAATTTCTCCTTTTTTTCTTCCTAATCACATTCAAAATTAAGTCAACCCCCCTAGTCCACTAAACTGTCTACATTCATGGTCAAATGGCCATAGAAAAATTTCCAAAACAGCCCTCCATACTTCAAGCCTTATGTCCCCTTATCCTACCAAAATTCCTTGATACCATACCATAAATAAGCACTTGCCTTATTCCTTAGTCTACTATCCATAACTAACAAAGTCCATCCTTACCATAAGTAAAATTTGACCAACACATGCCATACAAAAATTAAAAGTCACCTTAATGTCATCCATGGATTCGAACCTAAGACCATTAGTACACTTCCACACCACTTGCCACTTTACCAATTAACTCATTGTGATTAAAACCTCAAACTAATTTTCTTAAGGCCAATTTTGCTTAGCTCCTTCTAAGACTAAAAATCTAATATTTTTCTAAGGCATTCCCTTACATTCTAAAATTCTAAAACCCTTAAAACATATCCAAACACACACACTAAGCCCACTATCACTTGAATTATGCATAAACGCATAACCCCTAAATCTAGGATATTACAGCTTCTACCCTCCTTAAAAATAATTTCGTCCTCGAAATTACTTACTAACGAACAATCGTACATCCTAACTCACCACACTACGCCATGCTGCAAGCACTCGATCTTAATAAAACTAACATATTTCTATGCACGGTCTCTAAGTTCACACTCGTGGTTCCATCCACTTCACTAGCAACACAAATACGAACTAGCTCTATAACAAACAAGGCAATAAAGGGTATTCCAGGACGTAAGAAACTTACCCGTTGTCACATCCGCACATCACTATCCTCCTCTCGACGAGGCGCATACACCGCACTGGCTGTCTTGCCTCGGTGCTACCATTACCTCGGCCTGGTGCTCCACGACCTCGGCCAGAACCATTTCCTCCATGGTTCAGACCACGACTCGCCGCCATCGACTTGACCTCCGCCGCGCCGCTCATAACCCTGGCCTTCGTGCGAGCCCTATTCGGATCCCGGGACATCTTTAATCAAATGGGACTTAGACTTACATCTAAAACACTCCCGATTCCGGTTCCAGCACTCGCGAACATGATACCTTCCACACTGAGCACACGGACGGTCCAGATTTCCAGTAGTTGGCTTAGAAACACGAGCAGAATTCTCAACTCTCGGTCTTTTCTGAAGGCTCTCAGACGATTCTAATGGTCCAAAACTCCTCTTATCCCGATTCCTATCCCTATCTCTGTTCTGCCTCACAGAGTCCTTAATCCCCTCAGCTACCTTAGCCTTCTCTACCAACACAGCGAACTCCCGTTCTTGATGTGGAGCTATCAAAAACCTCAAGTCATCCCTTAATCTATCCTCAAACCGGACACATCATTCATGCTCCGAAGTAACTACTCCTCGAGCATACCGACTTAACCTTAAGAATTCTACCTCGTACTCCGCTACGGACTTGCTCCCTTGAACCAAATTTGAAATGCCTTCCTCTGCGCATCAATATAATGAGTACCAACATACTTCTTCTGGTATGCCGTCTTGACATACTCCCAAGTAAGATCCCCAGCTGTGGCACCATCCCGAACTGTTAGCCACCATTGATATGCTTCGTCGCAAAGTAACGCCACCATTCCCTTCACTTTCTCCTCATCGGTTAAATCGAGCTCATCCATGATTCGCTCGGTCACCTCCAACCAATACTCACCTGTACTGGGTGCCACACCAGATACGCCACGGAACACCTCAGCTCTATTGGCTCGGAGTCGCTCGGGTACGGACTTCCTAGCTCTCATATTTCCACCTGCTCCAGCCACCATCTCAAGAATTTGTAGTATCGCTTATGCGACACCGCATCATCCCCGTCCCGATCTCGCCGCTCAACACCAAAAAGTGGTGGTGGTGGTGGTACCTCATTCTCGGACCTTGACCCGATCTAACGGGTTCCGACACGCCATTCTGCCTCTACCGCGGCCCACGACGACCACGCCCCTAGAACTCATTTCTAACGTCGTGATTTAATCTGATTAAAAAGTTTTATGCATTAGTAAGTTGTTCCACTGATTAACCGCGAACAAATTTTATGGAAAGAAGTTTCAAAGGTGGTTCTTTCGATCAAACAAAGTTTCAGCTTAAGTTCACTATTCTAATTCAGAGAATCACATTCACATTCATCCATAGAGTCATTCATTCATTCATCCACAAAGATCCACCATACCACGATGGCATTTTATCCATTCCCACCTGAGGGTAATTTGGTCATTTGTCCTACAAGGGTATTTTGGTAATAAATTAAAATCAAATCTTTATAGATCAAGGGTATTTCAAAATTTTCAAAACTCAAGGGTATTTTGAAACATTTTCTTCCAAATCAAGGGTATTGCAGAAATTTCTGAAATCGAGGTTATTTTGGTAATTTTGTAAGTCAAGGGTAATTTGGTAAATTTCCCAAATCAGGGTATCTGAATATTTTGCAAATAGGGTTTCTGGATACTTTTGCAAAGTAAGAAAATTTCATTAAAATCAAGGGTAGTATGGAAATTTTGAAATCCAAGGGCATTTTAGTAATTTTACCACCAGGGGTATTTTGGTAATTTTGTCAACCGGGAATAATTCGAAAAATATTTTTCCCAAAATCTAATTTAGTGTTTTCAAATCAAGAAGAGCAATTTGGAGATTTAAAAACTAAGGTTTTTATAAAACATTAAGGCTAGTCCCTTTCGGGTTTTAGTTATCGGTTTAGCCCGTGAATAAGTCCTCTTAGTTAGGGTGAACCGTAGCTACGCACCAGGTAGGATTCGAGTAAAGAGGAGGTGAGTCACTCGGACTGCTTAAATACCAAGCTCTCATGAATCCACTCCTAGACATGCGCACAATGGTTGCCACACACCTAGGTCGGCGACCTAATCACAGGTTTGTTTAGTGGTTCTTAAGTCTTATGAATCTTGTGTTGGAGTAGACTAGTCCTAGGGTCCATTAGCCCTAATATTCTAATCTACGAGCCCAAATAAGCCCATAACATTCACATATATAAATCACTTCAATAGTCAGAGGTACTTACCTGGTGGACTTCGGGTTGGAGATATAGGTGCCATGCCAGAATAAACCTGAAAAATTTATGAAAGCCCAAATCTTTGAAAAGCCCATCTAAAAAAAATATTTTTGGGCCCAAAACCCTCAAAGCCGAGTTTTGAACCTGGCTCTGATGCCAAATTGTAACACCTCAAACCCGGCCCACGAGCCACGGCCGAATTTAAGATGCCACTGCGGAAAACGTTTGAAAATTTTTTTTGACTTAGAGTGAAAACATAAAAAAAAATTTGTTGTCTTTACTAAAACATTGTATAATTAAAATAATCAAGTTGTTACAAATTCTTCGATTTAAAAAAAAAAACTCTAACATATATTTTAAAATATAAGTTACTAAAAATAAAACATTTTCAGATAATAATATAATCGACAATCCAACTTAAAACATAATAAAAATCCTTAAATATTTAAAGTGGCCCTTATTACAATAAATAATAATTGAAAATACCGATAATATAAAATGCATAAATTAAGTGAAAACATCTTCTCGCATGGGCCACCTCGCATCCACTCCAACCCGGTCCAAGCTTTATGCATCACCTGTAAGGTTTGAGAAAAATTGGGTGAGTCACACAGACTCGGTGTGTAATTATTTCACATGTCTCCACATATGGGCTTGGCCCATATCCACACAGTCCACATAATCAGTCATGCAAAAATGCATCCCAACCCATCCTAAAGTCCATCCATTACACCTACCTTAGCAGACCTGCTGCCCAAGGCCGTGGCTAATCCACCGATCACCTAAGTGATCCCACATAACTTACCTCGGCAGACTTGCTGCTCAAGGCCGTGGCTAAGCCACCGATCACATAAGTGATCCCACATATCAATTAATCCACGGTGATGCACACAGCTATCAACCGCCGAGATGGGCACCTAGCCAACACCTCCCTTGATGAAGCACATAGCTAACATCAAGCGCCAATGTAGCACAAGGCTAACATCAGACCACGTACATAAAGTACACCCTTTCCTTCAATAGTCACATCCCAAGTCCCATGTATTATGCCACAATATCATAAAAATAAGCATACATCACATGCTATCACGTTTTCAAACATAGATCATAATAAAATACTGACCTTGTTAATCGATTATTCAACATGGGTATCCATCATTTTAGCCATTATTGCCGGTTACCGTACACATCATACGCATATACATAATAACACATATAAACAATCAAGAAACAGTGCGATAACTACACACCTTTTCGGCACAGTTTACTCAATCTCGAAACTCTCTTATTCCAGTCGATTTGTTCCTAAGAACCAAAGTCAGAAATCGGTCATCACTTAAACTCATACAATGGCCTATGGCCGAATACTACAAATCACCTACTTTGCTTAACTAAATCCCGAATCACCACATAACACTTACCTTGATGAATTAAATTCATACAATCCACCTTAAGGCTCCTTACCGTTGGCTACACAAAAGAAACACAATATTATGACTCTACATACATTTGGCCATCCCTTAGAAACCAAGGCCAACCATTGGTTTCGGCATACTAAATGAACAAGAAGAGAATTCGATTGCTAAGAAAGTACTTACTATACTCGAAACCGATTGGAAGATTGATGAAAAGGAATGTCGACACCTCCCCCTCTAAAGGCTCTAAAAGATTCGGCAAGAACTCCCAAATGGAGATGGGATAATCGGCTAACACAAAATAGGTATAGAAAAGAAGAAAAGAAGTGTAGATGAAAGTTAGGAGAATTTGGCAATGAAGAACAAAGGTGGAGAGGTTTCGGCTTTTTTGCAAATGAGAGGATGGGTTTCGATTTTTAGGAAGTGAATGGAAGGAAAATAAGTTGCAAAAAAAAAAAAGAAAAAGATGCACAAAATGACTTCCAACTTTCGGCTTTTGGTCAAGAAATAGGGTGCAAATTTCGGCAATGGCAAGGGTGAAAAGAAAGTTTCAAAAGAGAATACTAAAGAAAGAAAAAAAGAACCCAAAAAGAACTTCTAGACCTCAAATAGGAAATTTGGCTATTCCCCCCTCCCACTCATGACCGAAATTATCACCCAAAAGAGACCCACATTTGGCCTCCACACTCAAAATTCTTTTTGCCATCAATTCAAACTAATTTTGAATTAAACTCACTCCTAAATTTCTCCTTATTTCCTCCTAATCACATTCAAAATTAAGTCAACCCCCCTAGTCCACTAAACTGTCTACATTCATGGTCAAATGGCCATAGAAAAATTTCCAAAACAGCCCTCCATACTTCAAGCCTTATGTCCCCTTATCCTACCAAAATTCCTTGATACCATACCATAAATAAGCACTTGCCTTATTCCTTAGTCTACTATCCATAAATAACAAAGTCCATCCTTACCATAAGTAAAATTTGACCAACACATGCCATACAAAAATTAAAAGTCACCTTAATGTCATCCATGGGATTCGAACCTAAGACCATTAGTACACTTCCACAGCCACTTGCCACTTTACCAATTAACTCATTGTGATTAAAACCTCAAACTAATTTTCTTAAGGCCAATTTTGCTTAGCTCCCCTTCTAAGACTAAAAATCTAATATTTTTCTAAGGCATTCCCTTACATTCTAAAATTCTAAAAACCCTTAAAACATATCCAAACACACACACTAAGCCCACTATCACTTGAATTATGCATAAACGCATAACCCCTAAATCTAGGATATTACAACATAACAATCAAGCAATTCACCTACAACATCATATACATATTCATGTCCTTCAATTATCTACAAAACCTCAAAATGTCAATTACCAAATCACATGCTAAAGAAACTTCAAACATGTCCATTATTATTAACTGCCTACCAAATTGACCATATTTCAACATCACAACGGAAACCAAATCAAAACAATACCAAATAACAAGTGTTCCAAATGATATCACATCCAACATAACATCAACATAAAATATAGATTATCAATCCAAAAACATATAAGCTTAATTATAATTCAACTAACTTTTTAACCTTAAAAACATCAAACCTTATATGCATGCCATACACTAAAATGATTCAAAATCAAAAGCTACCGAAAAAGGGGTTGGGTAGTGTGAGCTCTGAAGTTGATCAATCCAACTAGTTCTACAAAATGATAGCTGCAGAAAAGAGGAAAAGAGATAGAGTAAGCTTATAAAGCTTAGTAAGTTTATAGGTATTTAAACAAAACTCTTACCTTGGGTTACAATTAAGTAAATGAATATAACTAAATTGAATACGATTTCCTAACAAAACATTTAAAACAATTAGGTGAGTGTTTCACATATCAATCGTATAATCTCTTAATCATTTAATATGACATAATTCTGTATCATTTAATAAGAAGATTCAACATGTAAAATGTATCATCCATTTGATCATGTCCATTCATATACATATATCATTTCTTTTAAACACATAACTCTGACACTAATATCGATTTACAAAGCGTGCATTTCATACTTATAACTATAAACTTTCATGTCGTTTCAATATCACTACAAACAAGTTTTTAATACATAATCATAAAATATTCAAATTTCATCACTTAACATCTCCATAAGATTCATGAATTTAATATCATTTTACCTTAAGTTATAAATTTATATTAAAAGAGCTTTCATAACCATACCCCAACAATTGTTACAAATGTCATCAAAGCATTCAATAGGATAATTCATGTACCACAATAGTTCCAAACCAACAATTCATACTTATATATATACATAAATAACACCTTCCAAAAAGGCTTAAAAAATTCCATCAACCACAATTTCTCAATATAACCAACAACATTTGTAAACAAGAATTACATTGGAACATTTATCACTTAGTAACACCATAAATATGCAATAGAATTTAGCAAGTAATTAAGCTATAGATCAATTAACACGTAGCCCGATGAACTATAGTAACTTGACTCGGATATTGGGTAACTACACCACAACAAAGGCATCATACATGCATAACAGAGACACTGAAGTGCAGACAGAGGCATAATTATGCAATCAGAGGCACCGAAGTCAAACAGAGGCACTTAAGTGCAATCCCGTACAAGCGTGCGTACTAACCCTATTGGCATGCCAATCGTATCCTAATTGTTTACTACGTTCAACCGGGCATTATAATTAAATGCATAACATCAATAAATCAATCATTCAGAGGCACTTCTTATTTCTGTACACATTTTATAAATCTGTTACATTCATTTCAATAATGTGCAATCATAAGAATTACCAGCACAAAATATTCATTTTTTTCCATTTGTACTTAATTGAAACATGTAAGAATTTATGTATAACTCATAAAATTTTCACATTTGTACAATTAACTAGTGACCAATAATATAGTTATAAAGAAATACACATATACATATAAATACACTATTAACTTACCTAGATTATGCTTTCGATTGACTCATAGAGACTAATCAACAATTTTCTCTATTCCCTGATTAACCTCCGTACGGTTTAATTCTTGATCTATATAATGATTAAATTCAATATATCAAATCGAAATAAATTTTTCAACTCATTTTATGGATATGATCCTTAAGTTTTATTAATTACACTTTTTTCTTGAAATTTTATATTTCTCACAATTTAGTCCCTAAACCCGAAATTTCAAATTTAACAAAATTTTTCAAATACCAAATGCTAACCAAACTTATTTCTATTTTAATACAGTCCAAAATTATTCACAATTCACAAAAAATTTATTTCAATTTTAACATTTTATCAAATTAATTATTTAACTAAAAGTTAAATAAAATCACTTTACAAAATAGTCCTAAACAGAAATCAAGACTACAAATTCATCATTTAACATAAAAAATAACTAAGATTCATCAATGGAAAAATACAAAATCTTTAACAGTTTCAAAAACGAAGATATGGGTTAGCTGGACATAGTTGCAACGATCTCAAAAACATAAAAAAAAATACTAAAAATGAGCTAAGAATTCATAACATGCAATAACAAAAGAAGTGACCGAAGCTCTTGGTTCTTCAATGATGGTGTTCCAGCACAAGCAAGAAGAAAGATAAAAAATAAAAAAGATAGTGGTTTCTTATTCTTATTCTTTTTTTATTACTTTTACATTTTAATTAATGAAAATAAAACTTATTTGTGGACAAAAACAAAACATTAACTGTCCATGTTGTTTCATTATGGTTAAATTACCATATAAGTCCACCCTTTTTCACTAATTAAGCCATTTAATTTTTAGAAGTAAGTAGAAATTAAGTTTTACATCTTTTATAAATTAGTCCTTTTTCTTCAATTAACTAATTAAACACTAAAATTTCTAAACTAAACCTTCACATACCAAAATAGTAACTCAATAAATATGTACGAAAATGAGGTCCTGTTACCTCATTTTCTGAAACCACTTGACTTTTAGGACAACCACTTATACCTAACTTATTTATTAAATTAGCTAAAAATTATCAAATCAAAATTCAATATAAAATTATAATTGACTTGTATTAATTAAATAATAATACTACAGACTTACTCATCAGATTTGTGGTCCCGAAAGCACTAAAAAATGGGTTGTTACATCGGCAACCTGCCAAGGGTGTCGCAACACAGAACCCCTGTGCCGCGAAATCGCTACAATTTGTTACAGGGTCGACCCGACCCAATCACACGACCCACCGATTTTAACCTAATTTTAACACGATTTTAACATTAAAACCCCCTAAATTTTAAAACTTACCTTATTCTTAACTTATTTTTAACCTTACTTTCTTCTTAAACTTGCTACTCAACCCAAGACCATCTCTAAAACCTCTCAAAAACTTCAAATTTCTAAAACCCTAAAATCTCATTGCCTCTAGTTTGCAAACCATTCTTTTGTATTCTCCTCAGTGCAGAGATGAAACAAATCATTCATGGGACTACATCAAAACAATTCTACAAGGAATCTGACGCACCCTACTCGAGGTTAAGGGTTCCTGGCTTATTTTTATTGTTTTATCAACTACTGGCTATTTTATATTAATTGTAACCCCCTAAACCCGACCTAGAGTTATGGTCGAATCTCGAAGATCACATTGCCCATGATCATGGTGCAGAAAATCATTTAACTAGTTTCTTTCGATAATCGTCTTTATTTAAAATTGTCATTTTGATTTGCTTAAGAAAAGCCAAGTAGGGTCTATAATTTTTTTTTGGAAAGAAATTGTAAAAAAAAAAACCTGATTATCATTAGAAAAACTCAAGTTTCGAATGTTTACAGAAAACATCATAAAGGAAATGTCGTAGCGGAAGATAATTAAATCTCACATGTCGACTTGAAATCATAACTTTGGCATTTCTTGTAAGATCACAACTAAATGATTAAATAGTGTTGAGTTTCAAAAAAAAAATTAAAGTCTTGAGTTTGAAATAACAATCATTGAGTTGAGTTTGTCGTTAGATTGAAAATTCTAGTTTTTCTTGCCGTATATATAAACCGTCTTAAAAATTAGTTTTAAAGACCAAATCATGTAAAATGTCTAAAAATAATAAATAGTGTCCCATGCCATATTCTATAGAAAATAAACATATAACCCCAAAAATACTGAAACATATAGTTCATCAATTTATTCAAATAGTTATATGAGAGCACCTCCGTAAGCTGAGCCCATGTCCTAACCTCGATTATTATCTGAAAAATTAGAAACTTATAGGGGTGATCTTTAAAAGCCAGTGTGGGTCAACTTGCATAATAACATAAATCAAGACAAAATCTCAATAGTATGCATATGACATATACATAAATATACAATCATAGAATTACATTAATCGGTATGCATATCGTTGATGTAGATGCATCACTTTTTCAGAAACAACGCTGATTTTCAGGAAAACATTTCCTATCCACCTCTGCTACACACCATAATGAGTTCCCCAGAACTAGTCCATCCAATAACACATAAATTAAGTCATCTCGGGTTGCTTATCAAAATGCAGTTAAACTACCATATCATATATATGTGGTCTAGCCACTATATTGTAGTCAAGCTGCCATATATAGAATATTGTGGTCAAGCCACCATATTTGCAAATATACTGCCAGATAATGTGGTTAAACCACCAGAATGTGCAGATTATTAAACTTCTAGAATCTTTCTCCGTACAATCATATCCCAACCCCATGCATGTGATATGACAAACAAAATAGATTTTTCAGTGGCCATGCTTTACATGCGAATCAGATCTCATTACGATTTAACATAATGGCATGCTTTAGATGCGAATCAGAATTAGTATAGTGACATGCTTAACATGTGAATCAAAATAATAATAGAAACCATGGCATGTTCATTTTCATGCATATCAAATAACGCCATATGTCACATTACATGAGTCTCAGGAAATCATATAATAACGCATTTATCAAAAAATCACGCAATCACATTCATGTTATCACAAATATGAAAGTTCAGAATCACTTACTTGGAATCTTCCTTTTTAACAGATATATCAATCCATTTGAATATTTAGTGTATTCTCCCATTTTCACATTACAGAGTTTTTTTAAAAGAATATTTAATATTTCACATTTTTACTATTAACAACAATTTCATATATTTTAATAAGATAAATCCCCACACCTGATTTCACTAATTCCGATTATATCAACTCTATTTCCAACTCTAAGGGAAGAAATCTGGTCTTGATTCCTTTTATTAGTAAACTAATAATAAGTTCAAACTCTAAAACAATCCATTGGAGTTTCATTACGAAAGTTAATCGAGGAGACGTACTTATCTATCTTCCAAATGAGAGTACTTTTCCTTAAGGTAGGGATACAAATCCGAGTGTACGAAGAAAAACTCTTCATAAGTGTATAAAAACATCATTAGATTTGACTTTAATAAGTGGAAAAGAAAATAATATCAGCATTGTTTAAGGATAACTTACGAAAAATCCAAAGGAAAAGATGAATCCCATAGTATTTTGTTTACAACGGAAGATTATCTAATGAAATCATCATATCAAATTAAAAGAATAGGTATTAAAATCGTATATGGTTTATGAAAAATAAGAGAGGAGGATTAGAATATTGATTTTAATAGAAGAAATGAGTAGAGGATAAAAATCGATGAGAATGGTGGTGTAACACCCCAAACCCAGCCCAGACGTTACGGTCGAATCTGGCAGTGCCACATTGAAGTGCAATTTTGGAAACGTAGTTCTCATAAAACTTGTTGAAATAGCCCTCTTAGTTAAAACTCATTAAGCCCTTTTAAGTTATTTATTCAAACGAAATTGTAGTTACATCTGAAAACTTGATCATTGCGGAAGCTTACTTTTTAAATTAATTGTTGTAAAGCCGTGATGTTTTTGAAAACATATATCTTTTAAGAAAACCGTGACCTAGTTCTATCAGCTTCAAAATGTAATTAAGTAACCTAGAATTTAAGTTTAAAAGATAAGTAAAGGCCTTATTACAAACCCAATATAAAATAATAATTAAGGTAATCAAATCCAAAGTAATTTTAAATGTGTGGCCATCTCCAAGTCCCTCGCAGCACTGAACCGTCTATGCCTGGGGATTACCTGTACAGTAAAATAGTTGGGTGAGTTTACGAAAACTCAGTGTGTAATCCCAATAATAATAACAGTAACATATAAAAACAGTCTGGGTCTGAGCCCATTTCGGTAATAGGGACAGTCTGGGCCTAAGCCCGTTTGAGCGAGAGCGGTGTGGGCCTTAGCCCAAATCGATCTGATAAAGAAGAATAATCAAGCATGCAAAAATCCTACCCATCCAGCCTCTACACTCCATCTCCGTCCAACCCTACACTCCATGTGGGGATATAATATCGACCCACCCATCCCTACACTCCAAATAATAGTACTGATGCGGCATTAAACAGAAATATGCAGCAGAGCTGCCAGTACAATAGGCTAAAAGCCATTAGAGATATGCATGCAGAGCTGCCAGAACAGTACACTTCCTCCAATCATATATACCTAACCCCCATGCAATGCAACATACATTAGTGACATGCTATATCATAATGTTATGCATGTATTCAAATCATAACCATATATATATATACATATATCATCTCATGGCATACATAATCATCCATACATCATATAGGGTCAGAACAAACATTTTACCTATGTGGGGTATTTTGGTCATTTTACCCCTTAGAGGTATTTCAGTCATTTTTTTAGTTTGGGCCTAAGTACTCTTAGGCCCATCAAGAAGCCCACGGTCGTCTCGAGCGACTCATGCGACCATAATAGTGCAGAGAGTGGAATTAGGCCCAAGCCCATCAAGCAAGCCCATGTGGGCCTACACGACCATGTGGCCCATCAAGCCCAAAATTGGCCGAAGCCATGTGTGCATCGCAGCCAGGCTAGTAATACCCACTTAACGGTAAGTTTCACTCGTACGGGCCCATTGGGCCCATACGGCCCATTTCGGCCCAAGCCCATGAAATCGCTCATGGTGGCCATTTCTCGATGTAGGCCCACATTTCGTGGGCTCGACTGATCAAATGTACGTTCGCGTGCCCATGTGGCCAAAAGCCCAATCTTTAGACTTTTCGACTTCTTGGCATTTCGGCATGTCGGCTTTTTTCGTTATAGTCTATACAGTGTGAAAAACACACTTTACCGACTTTTACGCCTATTACCATTTGCAGGGTACGGTTACACGCCCTTTTTAGCTTTTAAGCCGATTACCATTTACGAAAAATAGTTACACACCTGTTCGTGATGACGAGTGAACAGTTCACCGCCCAAAGCCTACATTCTTTCAAGATATACAGTTAGTCTACCAATCGTTAGGGTTCACCAACACTTAATTCGCAAATCGCCAAACACCACCTACCTTGAACGAACGAATATGGCTTAATGCTCTTAGGTTGCTGGCGAAAATCGATCACCCAATCCTTGCCGATTAACTTTATCAACAATAGACCTACCAATCAGGATTGTTCATATATGTGGCCTACATTCACAAATGTAAGCCCATAGAACACAAACAATATTCGGCCTATACCAAAAGAAGGTAAGATAACACATTTACCTTAATTCAACGATGAGAGAAACAGGTTTAGATTGCTTCAACAGCACTTGCACTCCTTCACTCATCGGGAAACCCAGAAACCGAACGGACTACAAATCACGAGGAAGGGATCAAAAGACGGCAATCAGAGGACAAGAAGAAAGAGCATTCGACTTTAAGCTAAAAGTAAAAGAGTACCACATATCGATTGACAGAAAACCCTTTCCACACCGAATAATACACCAACAATAATGTAAGGGAGTAACCAATAACTGTAGAATCGACAGAAGAGGGATGAGAGGAAAAAAGATATACGACACTGCTCAAGGGAGAAGGAAAAAATGGTATTCGATTTAGGGTACTAGGATGAGCACGTTAGAAAGGATAAGAAAACTGAAAGAAAGAAAGAAAAAACAAAAAAATACCAAAGTAGAAAAATACCCGAATGGCCAATGCGTAAAACGGCTACCAAAACAAGCTTGAAACCAAAAGAGAGAAAAAGCATAAGAGGAATAGCTACCGAAAAAAAATAAATAAAAGCTAGACAATTTCTGCACTAAGTGCCTATGACCAAATTGGCACCAAAGGAAATCCTACTTTTGGAAAACACTACCACTCCCCTACTCCTTGATCCACTCCTGAAATCTGTCCACAATATCATCATTATTTTTCTCCTCATATCACTCCACAAATCACTCAACATCCAATTAAAATTGCCTACAACCACCTCATGACCAATTCAAACTCAGTTTTCCAGTCCAACTCCACCTCCTACACGGCTTGGGCAGCAAAATAAATACTCCTTGTTGCTGTACCAACACTCGAACCTTGGATCATGCACCACTCCACACACCACTACCACTGGACCAACAGGCTCTTTGTGTCATAAATTCGCCATAATTATTCTTAAGGTCTCCAGGCCAAAATCAAGGTTCACTTAAGAGAAAAACTAAAATTTTGCTAGAGCCTAGGTTTGATCCCAGGACTTTTCAGACACTCATAAACACTCGAAATCACTTAACCACTGAAGCAGACAATCATTTATGTCATTTTCTTGCATACATAAATTTTTATGTGTTCTCGCGCTCAAGACCTATTTCCTTCTATGCCCAAATTCGAGGCGTTACATTTCACCCCTCCTTAAAGAAATTTTGTCCCCAAAATTTCCAACTGTCAGAATAGTCGCACCAAACAGACTTCACCACCACGCTCCTGCTGCGCACTCTGATTTCAAAACATTATTACAGCCTCTTGAACCACGTCCGCGTGTATCTCTTGTGCCCATTGTCTATTCGTGTTTTATCAGAACTAACAGTTTTATGCAGATCAATTTACGATTTTGGTGTTTATTAATGATATCTTATGGAAAGCGAGATCGATTTAAGAGTTTGTTTTCGTAGATCGTAGTCTCACTACAGTTTTCAGTTTCCTATAGTTTCAGTTTGCTCTATCTAGAGTAGCCACAGTACTTCCTAACTTACTGCATTTCAGTTTCTAAACAGACAAAAGTATTCAGAAAACTTATGGATTTGGCACCGGAGACTCAGTGTGCCACACTTTACAGAAGAAATGTCTCAAACCCTACACATATTGAAAAACAACTTATTGAAATCCAAAATTTGAAAACCCATTCCACATCCGAGTTTTGCAACTCGGCTCTGATAAATGTAACACCCCAAACTCGGCCAAGACATTACGGCCGAATCTGGCAGTGCCACATTGAAGTGCAATTTTGGAAACGTAGTTCTCATAAAACTTGTTGAAATAGCCCTCTTAGTTAAAACTCATTAAGCCCTTTTAAGTTATTTATTCAAACAAAATTGTAGTTACATCTGAAAACTTGATCATTGCAGAAGCTTACTTTTTAAATTAATTGTTGTAAAGCCGTGATAGTACACGGGCGTGGGGGTGTACAAGACCTGAAAATTCTATTTAAACCCCCTCCTTCTTCTCACCTACTCCCCACCTCCTTTCTCCCATCCTATTCTTCAGACCCCTACCCTTCCATACTTTTCTTCTTTAGTCCTTCCCCAAACCCTTGACCTCCACCACATCTATGTCAAAGAAGTAGAAGGATTCAAGCACAATCTTCTTGTGGGAGATCGATCTACATAAGTTCATGCCGGCCGCTTCAATTATTCGACAAGCCAAGGGTCTTTGAGGCCATTTAACTCTTATTTTTCTTTTCTCTTCTCCTTTATTTTCCTTATCTTAACTTCTCTTCCACTAAATTTAGTGTATCTTATTTTAGTTTCTTGTTTTTAGGTTCTTCAGGCTGCTTGGGAATCACACACCACGGCCTTAGAAATCACACCCACCTCGCAAACCATCTAACAATAAGGAATTTTCAGTCCATTTATCTATTCTTTTAATTTTATTTTAGTTTCTATTTACTTTTTCTTTATCTTTCTTGTCTTTAAATACATAATTAGTTTATTTTAAATATGTCTTACTATTTCCTGGCTATTTCTTCACGGGCTACCCAATTTTTTCATCTAGCGCAATAATAGTGGGCGGCCACCACACCACGACCACTCCCAAATCAAGGAAGCCATCTAGAATTCAAGGAGTTTCACTTCTATCCCTATCTTTTGATTATTTACTATAATGTTTTTATCTATCTCTGTTCATTGAGGGTAATGTACATCTTAAGTGTGGGGGGTGAATATTAAAAGTGCCTAACTTTTTTCATTATTCTCAAATCCTGAATTAGATCTTGTTTCTTAAGTAAAATTTTTCATGTTACTATTAGAATAGAATTTCCCCTGATTTATGATTCTTATTGATATGTTTTGGATTAAGTCATAGTTAATTGTGCATTGATAATTTAAACTTTAAGATAATAGAGAATCCAGCATGATAAGTCTATTTTTCAGAAATTAAAATTTTTTTAGGTTGTCTACCTAAATTTGAATATTACTTTGAAGTTTGAAATTTACGAGGTTGACATAAAAAGAAATAATTTTTGTGAGATTTCGAGCCTTTTAGAGCATATATATATTTTTTTTCATGCTCACTATATTGATTATGAGTGTGTCAACATTGATTTGTTATTCTAGAACTTGCATCGATTATACATGTCGAGACCACACCTTTGATTTGATATACTGAGATGATAAAGGCACCTAGTTTTAACCCACTTACTCCACTAAAAGCCTACCTCCATAATTAACCCCTAGTGAACCCCTTTGATCCTAATAACCATTTTTATTGACTCACCCACTAATATTAACCCAAAACCCTTTGTATTCATTCTTCTTGACTACCCGTATATCGAGATTTGATTTGATCGATTACTTAACTATTTTCTTTATCAGTTGTTAAATTCTATCTTATTATTACTTGGTTTGTTCTTAAAAAAAATGAAGTATATTCATTATTAGTTCTATGTTTTATGAGCTTAAAACGGTTAAATTCACATCTTTAGAAGAAGCTCATGTTATTATTAGTATTATGAGTTTTCAATTAATATAATTATTTACTATCAGTTCGTTGTTTCTAGTTAGGTAATTTGTCAGGTCAGTCTCGATTCTAACCCTCTAATTCAGCCTTTATCCACACCTTTAACCCAAGCCGCGTTACAACCCTGTTAAAGACCTTTTGATTTGTGTATCATCTCATATTATAGTGGTGGAGATTTGATTTTCATGCAAGCTTATGGGATTAACTTTTCATGTTTGACTTATGAGTTCTTTTTCTTGAACCTTAAACACCTCGAGTGATTTGAGTGAATCTTTATTAAGGATGTCAATCCTTGTCGATTTTGAATCAGAGGTAATTATTTAGATGAGGGGAAACACCTATGTTTTCATGCTACAAAATGTATGACTTAGATTGTTTGAATCTTTAGGACTCTTTGAGTTGAATTATCCATGTATGAATTATCTTTGAATTATGATGAAACATTATTGATGAATATTATGAATCGAGGAAGTTTGTTTTAATTGTGAGTTGAGAATTTTGATTGAGGACAAGTAAAAGCTTAAGTGTGGGGGTATTTGATGAACCATAATAATAACATATTTTAAACCCACATTTAGCATACTTTTGGATGATTTATTCCTTGAATTGTGTAATTTGGTGCTCTTAATCCTTTCATTTCATGTTTTATACTCAGGAGAGCACCGGAGGATGAAAAGAACGAGAAACGGGCCTAAAACAGAGTAAATGGGCCATATCACGAAATCGACACGGCCTGGGCCCAAGACCACACGGCTGTCCTCTTTTAGCAGGTTTGAACACGACCTGGCCACGATTCACACGGGCGTGTGCCATGGGCGTGTCCCTGACGTGACAAAGAAGAATTCTATTCGGATTAGGGTACTTAGAGGCAAAGAAAGCCATTACAAATACCTATATAAACACCCTAGAGGCCAACCTTCAGGGGGCTTCCAGCTAGGCCAAGGAGCCGAGCCAGAGAGGTCAGAATTGTGGAATTTACTCGAAGAAAGCCAGTTGATTCATCTCAAGAAGCCAGAGTCATACTCAAGACGGAGGATCTTCTCTTTAATTCCTTCAGGGGGTTTTAGGGTTTTTCTTATGTTTTGTTTTATCTTTTCTTCTGAGATGTATTCTTTTATAATTATGAACTAAACCCTCAGATACTTGAGAGGGATGAAACCTAAAACAGATCTTGGTATCGTTTACTGAACTATATGATAAATACTTGATTTGTTCTTAATTATGTGTTCTTAATTCTTGCTTTGATATTCCAGGATATTGATTCAAGTACTGATGTGCTTAGGTGGTGGAGCAAAAGTCCCTGCCTAAGAGTAGATCTAGCATAGTTAAGCAGAGTTGCTCGCGCGCCTAGACATAGGGTGACGAAATTTTACCGGATTAGGGTAAAACCTAATATGGGAGTCCATAGTTCGAGTTAATGCAATTCTAGGGGTTTTAATTAGAAAGAGATTTCAATTAATCAACCTAGGGTTAGATGTTAGTCGCCTCGAGAGAGGGATTAATATACATTAGGGAATCCTACGGATCAAGTCAAGTGAATAAATCGTCTGGTTCAGAGTTAGATAACAAGTGAAGTCTGGGTGGATTCTTCCTCAGGTATTGTCTTAGTCAATTGGTTTTTCTCACGAGTATTTTTCCAAATTCGTTCTCTTTGTCTTAGCATCTTTAGCCTAGTAGTTAGTTAATTTTAACAACAAATTCCCTTGTTTCTTAAGCTAAATAATAGAAAGAGAGTCAGTATTAGTACTTCTTGTTCCTTTGGGTTCGACAATTCGGTCTTGCCACTAAGCTATACTACTGTTCGATAGGTGTACTTGCCTCAATCGTCGTCACAGTTAGTTTCCAGGCTCGATCATTCTTTATATAAATTTTTAAGAATTTGATGTACACGATCAAGTTTTTGGCACCGTTGCCGGGGAACAAAAATATTAAGAACGCTCAATTTTTATTACTTTAGCCATTTTTTTATTTTTGCAATTAACTTTTGACTTTGCTAATTTTTCTTCTTTTATTCCTTGCAGGTACCTCTAGTTTATGACTAGGAGGAACCCGACAGGACCCTTAATTTACGACAGTGATATTGAAGGTACTGTGCGTAGAAATCATAGAGAGATAAGGCGAAGCTTATCTTACATAGAGGAAGAGCAAGAAGACGAAACCAATACCACCGAAGAGATGGCTGAGAATAATCCGCTACCTCCAGAGATGGTCGAAAATCATGCTCCTCGAACTATGTATGATTATGCTAAACCTAATTTAAGCTGGAATCAATCGAGTATTGTTAGACCTACAATTGCTGCAAATAATTTCGAACTGAAACCTAACACTATACAGATGATACAACAGTTTGTTCAGTTTGATGGTTTGCAGGATGAGGATCCTAACACACACTTAGCAAAATTTCTAGAATTCTGTGATACCTTTAAAATAAATGGCGTTTCTGATGATGCCATACGTCTTCGTTATTTCCCTTTTCGTTGAGGAATAAAGCCAAACAGTGGTTGCATTCTCTCCCCCGAGGATCAATCACTACATGGGATCAAATGACCGAAAAATTTTTATTAAAATATTTTCCGCCGGCCAAAACGGCCAAGTTAAGGAATGATATCTCTTCTTTTGTGCAGATGGATTTAGAGACACTTTATGATGCATGGGAGAGATACAAGGACTTATTGAGAAGGTGCCCTCACCACGGGCTACCTCTATGGCTACAGGTTCAAACCTTTTATAACGGTGTAAACCTTTCAACCAGGCAGTTGATTGATTCAGCCGCCGGTGGAACCCTGAATAATAAAACACCTGAAGCAGCTTATGAATTTATAGAGGAGATGTCACTGAATAACTATCAGTGGCAAGTCACGAGGATAAAGCCCACGAAAGCTGCCAGTGTTTTCAACCTCGACGCAGTAACCATGCTATCAAACCAGGTAGGGATGTTAAATAAGAAGGTTGATGGTCTATGTGGTTCTTTGCAGTACAACTTTGTTATGCAAATCTTGAAGCAAGTGGAGGTATGGCGAATCACGAGTACCCACCCTAAGGACATGGCATAGAAGGCGAACAAATGAACTATGTAAGTAATAATTTTAGATCTCAAAATAATCTTTATAGCAATACTTACAACCCAGGTTGGAAGAATCACCCCAATTTCTTATGGGGTGGTCAAGGAAATCAAAGACAACAACCCCCTCCAAACTTCCAACAACGGCCCTACTGCAACACCCCATACCCGAGTTCAAGGCTAAGACCAGATACGAGACATTACTATGCTTGAACTTTCTTAAACATGTACTTACGGGCTATAAAATTTTGTTCCGAATTAAAAAATTCTCTTTCTTAGTCAAATCATTCATATCGTGGGCTTACGAGGCCTTAAACTTGCGTCCGAAAACTTTTACAAGCCAAAAGAAACTTTTCTTTAAAACAGGGGCCACACGCCCGTGTTGGCATAGGGACACGCCCGTGTGCCCTTAAGACATGCCCATGCCTTCCACCCGTGGTCGACACTGACTAAAACCACACGGCCTGGACATGCCCGTGGCCCTGGCCCATGTGCCAAACCTGGGCATTCTGACTTATCCACACGGTCTATACACACGCCCGTGTGCGTCAACCATGTGACAATTGAATTTCTAAGTCTCAAGTGCAGACTTTAAACGACCTTGGCACACGCCCATGTGCCAACCGTGTGTATCACACGGCCTGAACAAACGGTCGTGTGACCAGCCCGTGGTCTAATCTGACTTAAGATACTAAGGTGCAGGAGACACACGGCCTAGACACACGCCCGTGTGTCTATCCGTGTGGGCACTTAGAGGCTATCTTACCAAGCCTTTTACCACTCCCGTTTTCATACATTCATATACTACTTCAAAACATTCTCAAATCATCAATTAAAACACATGAATTAACACATTTAAACATTAAAGAGATAAAGTCTTTATCCCATACACTAGGGAGAACTACTCCCAATACAAATACAACCAACTTAAGCCATCATCTATGGTCATACACAACCAACTCTAGATTCTCTTAGGCCAATACAATTTGGCTACATCGGTTAGAACTTAATCAACTTTAAAAGAATCCCTATACATGCCATGACTCATAAGGACTTGATACCTCATGCGAAGTGTCTGCTCGATAGTGTGAAAACATCTCCGGCGGTCTCTAACCCGAGCTAGTTAAAATAACCTATAAGGGATGACAAAAGTAAAGGAGTAAGCAATAATGCTTAGTAAGTTCATCTGCATAATATGACAAATATTGACATTCATCGAATATTCATGACTACAAGGTATTATAATGGGTTTTTCTCATAAACTCATGGTTACTTACTCAACCACACTTAAAGCTTACTCATTCTATTTCTTACCACATTCATACCATGTCACAAGCCAATTGCTCGTTTAATTAGCATACATTACTGTACTGATCACCACATGATCATATAAAACAACACATCAAGCATTTTCAATAAGCCACTCATGCTACTAATATCTCGGTGGTTTCGCACTTAGCCCACCATTGAATCTCTAATAGAGTGGTATCACACATAGCCCACCAATCATTTATGCTTATGGTGGTTCCGTACTTAGCCCACCTTTCATTTTACATTCATGGATAGTAATCCACATGAATATCTCTATTTCAAATGTTCATCCGAGAACATTCTCACACACTTCTATTCTTACTTAACTTTCTATGATACTCGTTTGCATTCACACAATACATTAATAAATCTATCTCATGCAACTAAGGTGTATTGAATACACATAACCCACTAAGGGTTCATCATATACTGAATCCATATCAATTCAATTCTAACACACCCTTGTGCTTTTCGTGGTACAACCACATACTTTCTTTCTTTCCACATATACGTTGAATCACTCAAGTTATTAAATAACTCTCTTGAGTCTCATACTCATAATGTCACCTAGAATATATACCCCAATAGGGTCTTACTTGCATTAACATATCGATGCCATGTCCCTGACATGGTCTTATACGAATTCTTACATCGAGGCCATATTCCAATATGGTCTTACACGAGACTTTAACTATCATCATATCATTCTACATACATTTCCCATTACTCTTAGATTCAATTCTTTTGACCTCTCATCAAAGATATTTCATACATTCATAAGGTAAATATACATTCCATACAACATTGGAACATTAAATTAACTCATACATAATTGCAACATTCGCACATGAACTTACCTCGATGTCGAAAGGGCCGAAAGTGACCTTTTTGCCCACATTTCTCTTTTCAGCCGTTCTAGGTCCGAAACTCATTTTCTTTGATCTAGAACAATGGAATTTACTGATTTAATCACTTATGAATCATAATGCACCATAATCTACACTTTAGGCAAAAATGACTATTTTGCCCCTACACTTTGGCAAAATTACAATTTTGCCCCTAGGCTCATAAATAAATTTTCATTTCAATTTCTTATTAAGCAAGCCTAGCTGAACATTTAATCCTCTTACAACTATCCACAATTCCATCTATTTCATTCCTTAATGAACAAATTACAACTTTTGCATTTTAGTCCCAATTAGGTGTTTTCATGGCAACACCTTTCACAAAAGTTGTTTCTCATTATCCTATCATTCATTTTCTCCCATAAAAACTCATTCAACAACATGAACTCTAGCATGGTAAGTCCCTATACTTTCACCCATATTGCAAACTAGTCCTCCCAATAGCTAGCTTAAGCTTTGAGGACTCCAAAAATACAAAAATCATCAAAAATAACCATCAAAGTGACTTACTTGAAGAGAAAATGAGCTGCTAAAATTTCAAGCTTTCAAAGCCCTCCCATGGTTGATATTTTCGGTTGGAGAAGAAGACTAAATAAAATGATGATAACTTTAGCTTATATCATCTTATTTTATTCAATTTTCCAACTAATATCACCAACTTTCTATCATAATAAATGCTCTTGTCCCCTATGTATTATTATGGCCAGCCAACTCACTTAAATAAGGCCAAAGTGTAAAATTGGGACCTCCAATTAATAATCCATAGCTATTTGGAACCTCTAGCAAATAAAATAGAACTTTCGCACTTTATGCGATTTAGTCCTTTTTCACAATTTAGCTAGAATTCGCTAAAATTAAGGCACCAAAATTTTCATGCATCCTTATAAACATGTTTTAACACATAAATAAAAAATAATTTTATCTAACCTCGAATTAGTGATTCCGAGATCACTATTCCGACTAGCCCCTAAATCGGGCTGTTACAATTCTCCCCCTTAGGGATTTTCGTCCCCGAAAATCTTATCAGGAGGATTTGCTACCAACATTCTTAAAATGTTTCCATCTACTCTTCAAAATCGCGAATCCACTTATCCTCAAGTTTCTCTTGCCAATAACTCTTAAGCTGTGATGCATAAGGTCAAAACGAAACTTGAGACCTAGGTTATTCTTCCTCTAGGGTATATACTATACCCAGTAATCCACCAATTTGGAACTCTGTACATGACCAAATGTTCATTCGAGTCTTTACTGGTTGATTCACTACAATTCGAATGACATATTCGAATGACATCCCCCCTCTTGAAAATTATGTCAAACCAAATTCGACTTTCATACTCTTGACTTGTACACTTTAAAAACTCAGCTTTTAGTGGTCAATTACTTCTGACCATAAACTCAATCATATCGTGAAATGTACTCTATTGTCAAAACATTTATGCTCATAATCGTACTTCCTCATTCTTGCATTAGTAGATATGATACTACTAAATCTCATACTAAAACTTCTGCATAAGTTCTGGATTCATCATCATTCAAATTCTATCTCAAGGAAACATCAACAACGGAAATCTTATCCAACTTGAATTTTATCACCTTAAATAAACTCATTCAGAGCTTATTTAAAATACCATTTACTATCTCACTTCTGAACCCTTTTGTTCTAAAAAGAAAACTCGCTCTAGTCATTAACTTCACTGAAACTAGGATATTACCAACTAAGATCAACCGAGTAACTAACTCGCATTTTTTTAACATGGATCTTTCATTCAGTCACCTATACCATGTCTACTATCTGAAAAGTATTACACTAACTATACCTGCCATTGTAATAGTTCTAGCCGTTTCCACTATTTCATTTTCAAAATCTTCTGTAGCATATGATACTCTCATTCATTAAAATTCAGAAAATACACATCGATTATCCCATGGATCATTTCATAACATCTAACTTACAACAAAGACACAAAAGTGATCGTCTCAGGATCACCAACTCATCGATTCTTTTCTCGATTAAATCTTGAACTTAGTACTAAAACTTTCAATTAATAGTTCCTTCTATAGCTTTCAACTCAACTATCACGATTTGAACATTTTGATGAGCATACCCTTGTATCATGCTCCATACTCACGTATACACAGAATTTGAATCATATCTCAATACAATAATCTACTCTTTTCTCCATACTGAGAACATATTTTAAGCACACTCTCATCTGAGTTTCTATTGTTATGCTAATATAAAACCTTTACTATCGTCATATGTCACGATAGCAGGGACATCTCGATCAAATTCATTAACTCTATCCATCTTATTCAAAAACTCATCATGCGACGTGAAACTTGTGATTTCATTTCTTATACTAGAATCATCACCAACTTCCTCCTCAAGGTACCCAGTTAAGGTTACGAGGAGATAGAGGAATGTCAATTTCAATTAACTAAATTGACAACGGTTTAGTCTACTTTTTCTATCAGTTAACGTTCTCACACAATCACAATTTCATGAAAAGAACGACCACATCATCCCTGAAGGGAAACATGTATTAGTACATAAAACTAAAGAAGATCATTATAATCCCATCCATGGCATTAACTTACCATGCACAAACCATAGGCTTCTAGCCAACTTACTCATACTTGCCCTTATATAACACGTTTCGTGTCATATATCGTAATCGTCTCTTCGTGATTTATTCACGAGTACATGTTTTCACTCTTTCACATGACTTTAGTACCATTCTCATTTATACCTCTAGACTCATCTATCTGTCCCATTGATCACTAGGGATAATCAAAGACGCACATTCATCGTCATTCATGTAGGTACGAAACCAATGCCACATTCCCGAGGTAGTCTTATATGGAGTCACCTCTAAATGCCAATGCCATATCCCGGATAAGGTCTTATATGGACTTCAACATCAAGCATCGATGCCATATTCTGAATATGGTCTTACACGATTCTCATATTCATTACCGAAGCCATACCCTGGATATGGTCTTATACAGGATCTCAATTTGGTGACGAGGCCATGTCCTGGACGTGGTCTTATACAGGACCTTATCTATCTCATATTTTGATGGTAGCATTATCATATTCATTATAGTCCCCTGGGACTTCAACCTCACATTCCACAGCAATTACTCTATTTAGTAGAGTATCATGTATTAGCGCGATACAAAGCATTCTCAACTATGCTAACATAATTTTTTTTTGCATTAATCACATGTAAACTTATTCAATTTGACTCTCATAACATCTCATCATGATTTAACAGTGGTAAGAGGGTGAAGTCGTAAAGCCCCTAACTTGATTCTCGTGACTACATACATGTGATTTAACATCCCTAATTAATGAAATATCATCGTAGTCACACAACTCGCTCCAGGCAAGTTTTCATACTTACTCATGCTACAATGGTTTCTATCACCCATAATTTTGAACAGTGACTTCACTTACTCAAGTTCCACCTTAATGTCTACTCAAGTATTTAACATTAAACTCTAATTTCTCTTATCATTGCTTATCAAGTTAGAGAATGTCTTACAGGTTTGAGTACATCGTTTACTTGATTTCCATAGTCCAAGTACGATCTTACTCGTATCACAACGTCATAGCCCAGCTATTACTTTAAATGTCATCACGATGCCATAGCCTCGCTATGGTCTTACACGAAATCTCATATCAATACCAATGCCATATTCCAGATACGGTCTTACATGGAAACTCATATCGATGCCGATGCCATATCCCAGATATGGTCTTACACGAAATCTTATATCGATATTGACGCCATATCCCAGATATGGTCTTACACGATCTCATACTGAAGCCAGGTCCCAGATGTTGTCTCACACGGGATTACTATTTGATGCCGATGCCATATCCTAGATATGGTCTTATACAGGATCTCACAACAAATATCGATGCCATATCCTAGATATGGTCTTATCTGATTATCTTATTCAATACCGAAGCCATATCCCTGATATGGTCTTACACGGGATCATGTATCGATTCCAATGCCATGCCCCAGACATGGTCTTATATGAGATCACATATACCGCCATGGTCCAACCATGGTCTTATTCATCATTTTATCATTGAACGACCGTACTCATCTCCTGCATTCTACTTAGTCAAACTTTTCATTTTTAACTCTCAAACTATAATATATGTGACTTTGTAATAGGGTTGTAAGATGAAACATTATACCTTCTCTACTTTAACAGTCACATGTTAGATTTAACCATGTGGACATATTTATCAAAAAAAATGGCATCACAAATCTCAAATGCTTACTTACTCTTACTGCTTCTCACATACATCATGGTACTTACTAGTCTCATGTTTGTAAGGTAAACAAGGTACCTGTAACACTTGATCACATAGATCAGTATACTTTACTATAACAAGCATAATCTCAACATCATCATTCATAACATGAATTATACTTGTTAGTCAGCCTTCACTAGCATGACATAATATCAACTTTACTACTAACTATCTTGCTATTTCATTTAAGCTTTACTCTTTTGCCCGATGAATTACTATGAATGACTGAGGATACTGAATCTCATTTCACATGTATCTTGATGCCAATGCTATATCCTTGATATAGTCTTACATGGGATCTCTTACTTGGTATCGATGCCATGTCTTGACATGGACTTACACGAAGTCTTGCTTGTGGGTTCCCTTGGGAACTTATCATTGCCATGTCTTGACGATTGAGCAGGGTACCAGTTCCATTATGCCGGATAGAGATTCGGAGGTTATATCACAATTATGGGATAATCTACAGGAACTCTGAGAATGCAGTTACATTTGGGTACAGTAAATTATTTTCATATCAATGATAAGTTTAAGAGAGTAGTTCGGATTTTGATAATGTACTCCGGCACTGTGTACTAAAGTTCAAAGGTTATTGGAAAGAGATATATGAGACTAAAATCGATTTGTGATTCTGAGAAATTAGTGAAAATGATTCATGAGAGTTGGAAGCAATTTTTTTTATATGATTTTCGAGGACGAAAATCCCTAAAGGGGGGAGAGTTGTAACAGCCCGATTTTGGGCCTAGTCGGAACAGTGGTTTTGGGACCACAAATTCGACATAAGAAAATTTATTCTTATTTTATACTTATGGTCTACTATTTCACAGAATGATTTCGTAAAAATCTCGTTCGAAAATTTTGACGTTTGGGCACTCAATTTAGTCAAAAGGACTAAATTGTAAAAAAGTGCAAAACTTGAGTTCTAGAAGCTAAAGGTGTCTAATTGCAATGAGATTTTAAATTAGAGGTCCTTATATGGTAATTAGACCATTGGATAATTTGTTGGACAAAAATGGATATGGTTAGGTAAAATTTCAAAGAAAGGCATTAAGGGCATTTTAGTCATTTGGTAAATAAAATATTAAAAAGGGAAAATGAAAGCCAAAATTATGCTCATCTTCTACCTCTAGCCGAAAATTAGAAGAGAAGCCATGGCTAGGGTTTGGCCAAGCTTTCCAAGCTCTATAGTAAGTGCATCCTAGCCCCGTTTTTAATGTTCTTTGCATTTTTTAAGTCCTCGTAACCCGATTTACCTATTTCTACCATTATTTTGAAGTAGGGTTCATGATTAAAAACTTACCCATGTGTGACATTGCATTTTTTTTATGTTTAATGGTAGAAAATGGATGTTTATGGTTAGAGAAACGACTTTTACTAAGTGAGTTTCGGTAAAAATGTCAAAAAGGACCTATTTGTGAAAGTTAAGAAATATGTGTCAAAAATCTGATTTTATGGAAATTGTGGGCTTCTATAAGCATGAAAATGATTCGGCTATGCATGGGTAGTAAAGAAATTGAACACATTTCATTTTACGAGCCTAGGGGCAAAAGTGTAAATATGACAAAGTTTAGGGGCAAAAAACTTAGTTTTGCCATAGTATGATTTTTGGGTCACAATGAATAATGTGACTAATAAGTAAGCTAAATGTGATGTTATAGATCAAAGAAAATGAGGTTTAGACCTAGAATGGGGGAAAAACGAGTAATTGACGGTTAGGTCCCTTTTTGCCATTTTGGTATCAAGGTAAGTTCATGTGTAAATAATACAACATTATGTTATGTATTTAATATTTTGTTATTAAATGAATTGTATATTGTTTCTATGAAATTTATTAATGACGATTTTGACGAAATGTCGAGGAATAAAAATCCCTGATTGAACCTTAGGAATAGATAGAATACAAATGTCATGACACTAAGGTTACTGAGGTTCTGTATAAGACCATATATGGGATATGCCCTCGGTATGTGATTTCGCATAAGACCATGTCAGGGACGTGGCGTCGATATGATATTTCATGTAAGACCATATCGGGGATATGGCGTTGATACGGTACTATATGTATGATATTCCCGAGTATCTTTTAGCATTCCTAGTGGTTCAACGGGTACGTTATAAACGAGAAGGTATGTGACTGTGTTACGAGTGGTACAGGTATGTACATAGAACTCATGTGAAGTGAATTCGGTATATGATGAATTCTTGGGAAGAATGTACAGGAATAAGTTATACTTGTGAAATATTGATAACCTTGTGATTAGTGATCTACATTCATGATGAATGGATGCATGATAAGATTTGATTATGATCATGTGATTGGTTTATGAACCAAATTGAATTGTGATATAGTACGGTTTATTTATTTAAATTTGTGTTTCATTGGATATGAGAGAAAGGAAATATAGGCGTAATTATCGAATAAAGTCACTATGAGAATATAGTATGATACGAGCTTTGACAAATGAAAGGTGGTCAAACCATATGTTGAAATTATGATTACTCATAAATGATGTGCATGTGATTAAGAGGATGGAAATAACTTGTTAAATAATGTGATAAGTTATAATGGAGAGACTATGGTGGTTAGGCTAATGCCAAGGCACGTAAATGGTATTTATAAGATAAAAGAGTAAGCATTATGAATGATTAGGTGGTAATCATGAGATTAAATGCAAATTGTATTATAATATCTTTATGGTTGGGTAAAATAAATGAATGTCAATAGTTGTTGATTATTTGCATATGAACTTACTAAGCTTTATTGCTTACTCCCCTCCCTTTCCTATCTCTTATAGGTTAATTTAGCTAGCTTGGGTTGGAGATCACCGGAGATGCTATCACACTATCAAGCTATCACTTTGGGTATAAGTATTCAAGCCTTCTTGAGATATGGCATGTATAGGGACTTTTTCTTTTGATTAATTAAGTCATTGTTAATGTAGCCAAATATGTTGGCCTAAAATGGTTTATGGTTCAATTTGAATTTAGCCATGAATGATGGCTTATGTTGATTATATGTTTATACATGTGTTAATGCCCTCTTGTGAATGTAAAGCTAGTATGGTTATCATGAACTAAATGTGATGATTAAGTATGAAAAATTATGATATGAGAATGACATGTGATGATGTGTGAATGTGTGTGCAAGTGAGGGTGGCAAAATGGCCTTATATTTGTCCAAACGGGTAGACACACGGTCAGCGCCGTGGGCATGTTGATAGGCCATGTGTCCTCTGCATCCAAGTTTAGCAAAATAGAATGCCTAGTAGTAAACACATGGGCAGAGACACGGCCGTGTGTCTCAGCCGAGTGAAGGACACGACCTCAGGACATGGGCGTGTGCCCAGCCGTGTGAAGTCTGCACATTAATTGCGAGAATTAAATTCGCCACACGGCCTAGCACATGGGCGTGTGACTTGGCCGTGTGACTCTAAATATCTGCTGACGTCATAAACAGAATGTCAAGGTTTTCACACACACGGGCCTGTCATGGCCGTGTGAGGGACACGGGCTATAAACACGGGCGTGTTCCTTTCCACACGGGCATCTGGCCCTGTTTTGAGAAAAAAATTTCCAAGTGTTCGTAAGCTTCCGGTTCAATCCCGAACCACCCTATATGTTTGATTCGGGTCTCGAAGGCCCATAATAGGGACGATATGAATGTAAATGAAAGGTTTTAAATTTGAGTGGAATTTCATGTCTCGATTTT
Source organism: Gossypium sturtianum (assembly GCA_025698515.1). NCBI lineage: Eukaryota > Viridiplantae > Streptophyta > Magnoliopsida > Malvales > Malvaceae > Gossypium > Gossypium sturtianum. Next base: position 21,409,859 of record CM046945.1, read on the forward strand.
GTATGAATGCGTGTATTTATGTCTGATAATGCCTCGTACCCTGTTCTGGCGTCGAATACGGGTAAGGGGTGTTACATTTTTGATGTTTTGAACTTGGTTACTTGTGGCATGTACAAAGGATATTTTAGCTTGTTAAGTGAGGGTATACGTTTTGGTATGTGACATTTGGTTTGATGTCAAATTTGGTACTTTGAAGCTTAAAAGAAATGGCAAAGTTTGAGTTATGTTATGCATATGAATTTTTAAGTGCTTCTATTTTGTCATTGTTGAGGTTGAATATATGTTGGTGCCAATGAGGGCATATTTGTTGACTGTTTAGATGGTTATATAGATGGATGTTTTAGCTTTGACATTTTTATGCTTTGGATTAGGTTCAAATGGTATGAATAGCATTTAAGGTCACCTTGTAGGATTGGTAAGTTCCTTAGACAAAAAGGGTCATTTATGTTGCACACAGTCTACCACATGATCGTGTGTCACACACACGTAGGTGACATGGCTGTGTGCTCTATTTGTTCATGATGATTTTGGTTTCACATGGTCATAGTTAGTTACATGATTTGGTGACTCAGCCGTGTGACCTTGTATTATACAGTCCCAACCTATCCCACGGTCGTGTGACCCTTATTTTGCATTTTTACCCTTTTTTTGTAAAAGTTTCAAAATAGTCTTGAATTGATTGAGTCAGTTTAAGAGTTTTTTTAAGTTTGATTAAGACTCAATTTTGTTTGTTATGCATGTTTAACATATACTTAATTTATATGTTGATTTAAAGAATAATATTGAGTAATTTTCATGTGAATGTTTCTGTTTACTGTTGTAGCATCCTATAGCTCGGGTCCAGTGACTGGACCAGGTATGGGGTGTTAAAAAACCGATGTTGTAACGCCCCAATAATTCTTAATTTTTATTTTCATATGTTGTGACACAAATATCTGTCTGCTTCAGTGGTTATGTGTTCTGGGAGTGTCTTAGAAGTCTTGGGTTCAAGCCTTGGCTTGGGCAATTTTTTTTGCTTTTTATTGAATAAACCCTATCTCTAGCCAGTAGGCTTATAAATAAATATTGGAAAAATATGTCAGAATGGGCCTGCTGGTCTAGTGGTTAAGTGGAGTGTTAATGTGCAATGGGTCTGGAGTTCAAGTCCCAGCGCTAGCAAGGGGATTTATTTTTACAACGTAGCGTGATAGAGTTGTGTTTGACCGAACTACTAGGTGTTGGAGGTGTGGGGGACTGTAGTTGCCAAATTTTAGGAGAAAATAGGGGGATATGGGAGGTTATCATGATTTGGGGAGTGTTTAGGGGAGAAAAAAAAGGGAATTTAAGGATATGGGAGTGTTAGTGCCGAACTTAAACTCTGGTATCTCAAGAGTTTGTCTTTGAGTGGTTCTTCTCTCCATTTGTTTTGTTTTTCTGCCGATTGTTCCCCTCCCCAACTCTTTCTTTTTCTTGGATTGTTTCTGTTGAATTTTGTTCCCATTTTCCACCTTTTGCTTCCACAAAATCTCTCTACTGTTGCCGAAATTATGTCATTTTCACCTCTATCAAATTGTTTTATTCCGTTATTGTTTTCGCCTCTGAGCTTTCTTTTCAAAAATTCGGTCAATAGCTTTTGTTTTCCATTGTGCCAAATTCCTCCTCTTAGTTTCCTACCGAAAATTTTTGACTTGGGCATTGGGTTCTTTCAGTTGTTCGGGCGACTATTTTTCATCTTCTATTTCCCTTTTTGCCGAATTTTTGGTGAGTTTTGTGCTTTTATTTTACTCTCTAATTCTATTTGGTTTGGCCATATCTCGCGATAACATTTTTCTCTCCTTCATTGCTGATCATTCGGCTGTTTTCTCCACTCTAGCACTGTAGTGAACAAAGGATCTCACTTGTTCTTCCTTGGCCGAAACCTTTAGTTCTCTTCTGTCGAGGTTGGTAAGTATAGGTAAGTAAATACTTTTGGTGTTGCTTCAAAGCTTACCTATTTTCGATTGGTTCAACTGTCATACGAATAGTGGTTAATAAGTGTTCGGTTGGATTGCAGGAATTAGTGGTCATTCAGTTTTGACATTTTAAGTGGGCAAGCCTCGATTGTTCAACGTGGTAAGTGAATGACGGCGAAGTGATTAAGTATATCGATTAGGGTCATTTTAATTTCGGTTGATAGGTGACTAATCGAATATTTGTGGTGAACTTAGATTTCTCAAGGACTGTATGCGTGTTTCCATAACCAGGTGTGTAATACAATTCCGACTATGGGAATTGGCAAAATCCAAAATAAAGGAACGCCGATGCCACACGAGCGAGCGCGTGTGACTAAACATGGGCGTGAGGTCGATGAGGCTGGCCATGTGCGATTTCATGGACTGGGCCGAATTGGGCCATGTGGGCCCCACACGGACGAACCACACTGACATGTAGAGATATTGGGCCAGGCTATGTGATCCACACGGCCAAGGCTATTTTGGGCCGTGTAGGCCACACGGGCGTGTGGGTCCACATGGGCTCGTAATATGGGCTGTGGGCCCATTTTCACTGTTTGACTGTTAAGGTTGCACGGGTCGCCCCAGACGACTGTTGACCTACTGTTTGGTCGGTAAGCTTACCTAGACCCCTAATTGACTGAATGACTGTTATGCCCCTGTGTGATGTATATAGACTTATGTACGTGCATGACTATACTTTAGCGTGCTATTTTGACTACATTGAATACATGTATAATATTCTGATGTGACCTGACATGATTGCATGATGCATAGCATGGGGGTGGGTTTTATATTGATCGGAGGAAGTGTACTGAAAGGCTTCGAGCCTAAATTACCAGCAGCCCAGCTGCATATTATTGAATAGTACCACATTCGGTACTCTCTGGAGTGTAGGGATGGGTGGGTTGATTATATCCCCATATGGAGTGTAGGGTTAGATGGAGATGGAGTGTAGAGGCTGGATGGGTAGGATCTCAGTATAACGATTTATCCATTCGACAATCGATTAATGGTGCTTGTAAATGGGCCAAGGCCCAAGCACATGACTGTTCTATACTGAGATGGGCCAAAGCCCAAACTGAAATTGTTACTGATACTTAAAAAGGGTTTAGGCCCAGACTGTGTTTGTTTTCTGTCTGTTTGCTAAGAATGGGATTACACACTGAGTTTTCGTAAACTCACTCATCTATTTTAACTTTACAGGTAATCCACAGTCATATGCGGATCGGTGTAGCGAGGGACTCAGAGGTGGCCACACGTCCGCATACATTATCGTATTTGCTTATATTTTTAAGTATTGTTATTTGGGGTATTTTTACTGTAAATGGCCTTTATGGGTTTTTACTTTAATTTGGGTTTTTTTTTAATTTTGATTTATAACTGCTAGCAGTAGAATAAGACGTGGGTTTTCAAAAATACAACTGTTTTAGCAAAAATACCACGAATACGTAACTTATGCAAAAGCTTCCGCAATAAATGACGTTTTGAAAATTAATAACAACTTTTTGATAATGACTCACGTTTTCAAAATGAATGAAACATCTTGGATCGTCATAAAACAACACAACGAGGTTAAATATAAAAGGGGTTGTTCATCGATATCACACTTTGCGAAAAACACTTCAATGTGACATCGCCAGATTCGGCCATAGCGTCTAGGCCGGGTTTGGGGTGTTACAGATGTAAAGCTTGTTGAGTTATCAGTGGACTACCATCTATGAGTGATAAACCGTAATATATACATATTTTAATCCCACATTTAGCATACTTTTAGATGATTTAATCCCTTGAATTGTGGAATTTGATGCTCCTAATCCTTTAATTTCATGTTTTATACTTAGGAGAGCATTGGAGGATGAAAAGAACGGGAAATGGGCCAAAAATGGAGAAAATGGGCCAAAGGAAGAAATGCACACGGCCTGGAGGTAACCACACGGTCGTGCCACTTTAGTAGGCTCGACCACGGCCTGGATTTGATTCACACGGGCGTGCTGCACGGGCGTGTCCCTGCCGTGACAAAGAGGAATTTCACTCGGAATAGGGTACTTAGAGGCAAATAAAGACATTCCAAAAGCCTATATAAACACCCTAAAGGCCAACCTTGCTGTGGGCGTCCCAAGGCTAGGCCAAGGAGCCAAGCGAGAGGTCGACTGCAGGATTTACTCGAAGAAAGCTAGTTGATTCATCTCAAGAAGCCGAAATCATACTCAAGACGGAGGATCTCTCCTTTAATTCCTTCAGGGGGTTTTAGGGTTTTCTTATGTTTTGTTTTATATTTTCTTCTGAGATGTATTCTTTTATGATTATGAACTAAACCCCTCATATACCTGAGGGGGATGAAACCTAAGATGGATCTTGTTATTGTCTTCTGAACTATATGATAAATACTTGATTTGTTCTTAATTATGTGTTCTTAATTCTTGTTTTGATATATCAGGATATTGATTCAAGTATTGATGTGCTTAGGCAGTGGAGGAATATTCCCTGTTTAAGAGTAGATCTAGCATAGTTAAGCGGAGTTGATCGCAACCCTAGAGATAGGATGACGAAAATCTGCCAGATTAGGGTCAAACATAATATGGGAGTCCATAGATCGAGTTAATGCAATCCTAGGGGTTTTAATTAGAAAGAGATTTCAATTAATCAACCTAGGGTTAGATGTTAGTAGCCTCGAGAGAGGTATTAATATAAATTAGGGAATCCTACGGATCAAGTCAAGTGTATAAATCGTCTGGTTCAGAGTTAAATAACAAGTGAAGTGTAGGTGGATTCTTCCTCGGGTATTGTCTTAATCAATTGGTTTTTCCCACAAGTATTTCCCCAATTCATTCTCTGTGTCTTAGCATCTTTAGCTTAGTAGTTAGTTAATTTTAGATTAAACAACAAATCTCTTAATTCTTAGGCTAAATAAGAAAAAGAAAGTCAGTATTAGTACTTTTGGTTCCTTTGGGTTCGACATTCCGGTCTTGCCACTAAGCTATACTACTGTTCGATAGGTGCACTTGCCTCAATCATGGTGATAGTTAGTTTCTAGGCTAGATCATTCATTTTATAAATATTAAGACTCTCGACACACGATCAAGTTTTTGGCGCCGTTGCCGGGGAACTGAAATATTAAGAACGCTCAATTTTTATTACTTTAGCCATTTTTATTTTTGCAATTCACTTTTATTTTGTTTTTAACTTTTCTAATTTTTCTTCTTTTATTTGTTCCTTCCAGGTACCCCTAGTTTATGACTAGAAGGAACCTGACAGGACCCTTAATTTACGACAGTGATATTGAAGGTACCGTTCGCAGAAATCATAGAAAAATAAGGCGAAGCTTAAATTTCATAGAAGAAGAGCAAGAAGACGAAACCAATACTACCGAAGAGATGGCTGAGAATAATTCGCTACCTCCAGAGGTGGCCGAAAATCATGCTCCTCAAAATATGTATGATTATGCTAAACCTAATTTAACAGGAACTGAGTCAAGTATTGTTAGACCTGCTATTGTTGCAAATAATTTTGAATTGAAACCTAAGACTATACAGATGATACAACAGTTTGTTCAGTTTGATGGTTTGCAGGATGAGGATCCTAACACACACTTAGCGAATTTTCTAGAATTTTGTGGTACCTTCAAAATAAATGGCGTTTCTGATGATGCCATCCGTCTTCAGTTGTTTCCGTTTTCTTTGAGGAATAAAGCCAAACAGTGGTTGAATTCTCTTCCACGAGGGTCAATCACTACATGGGATCAAATGACTGAAAAATTCTTGTTAAATATTTTCCACCGGCCAAAACAGCCAAGTTGAGGAATGATATCTCTTCTTTTGTGCAGATGGATCTAGAAACACTATATGATTCATGGGAGAGATACAAGGATTTGTTGAGAATGTGCCCTCACCATGGGCTACCTTTGTGGCTTCAGGTTCAAACCTTCTACAACGGTGTGAACCCCTCAACGAGGTAATTGATCGATTCAAGCCGCCAGCGAAATGCTGAATAACAAAACTCCTGAAGCGGCCTACGAGTTTATAGAGGAGATGTCACTGAATAACTATCAGTGGCAAGTTACAAGGACAAGACCAACAAAAGCAACCAGAGTTTTCAACCTCGACGTAGTAACCATGCTATCAAATTAGGTAGAGATGTTAAACAAAAAGATTGATGGTTTATGTCCTTTGCAGGTACATCCGATAATGCAGTGCGAAACAAGTGGAGGTGTGACGAATCCTGAGTACCCACCCTACGGACATGGCATGGAAAACAAACAGATGAACTATATGGGTAACAATTTCAGATCTCAAAATAACCCTTATAGTAATACTTATAATCTAAGTTGGAGGAACCACCCCAATTTTTCATGGGGTGGTTAAATAAATCAGAGACAACAACCCCCTCCAAACTTCCAACAATAGCCCTACCCACAGGAAAAGAAGCCGGACCTAGAGGATATGCTAGCAAAATTCATTCTAGCGTCAAAAACTCATTTTCATAATACAGAAACGACGTTGAATAATCAGGAAACATTAATTCAAGAGCTTAAAAATCAACTAAGACAGCTGACCAAGTTAGTTTCCGAAAGGCAACCAGGTCGTTTACCTAATAATACCGAACCTAAACCACAAGAGAAAGTAAAGGTAGTAACATTAAGGAGTGGGAAGGAATTGGTTGAAGAAGAAAAAAAGATGCCACAAGAAACTAATAAGGAGAAAAGTGGGGAAATCAAGAATGTAACACCGGTACGTGAAGAATTTAAGCCACCGATCCCATATCCGGCAAAGTTGAAGAAAGATCGCTTAGACGTACAATACGGTAAATTTCTTAAACTTTTTAAACAGTTACATATCAACTTACCTTTTGTTGAAGCTATTTCGCAGATACCGACGTACGCAAAATTCCTAAAAGAGCTTTTAACAAATAAAAGGAAGTTTGAAGAGATATCAACAGTGGAACTTAATTAAGAATGTTCAGCCATCCTCCAAAACAAGCTACCAACCAATTTGAAAGATCCACGAAGTTTCACTATTCCTTGTTTAATTGGTAGTTTAAACATTGAGAAAGCACTAGTTGATCTAGGTGCCAGTATTAATTTAATGCCTTATAAAATGTTTAAGCAACTTGGTCTTGGGGAACCAAAACCCACTAGGATGAGTATTGAAGAATGACAGATCTATTAAATATCCTAGGGGAGTTATCAAAGATATTCTGGTAAAAGTTGATAAATTTATATTCCCTGTTGATTTTGTTGTGTTAGACATGGATGAGGACATTGAGGTACCTTTAATTTTAGGGCGCCCTTTTTTAGCTACTGCTAAGGCTGTTATTGATGTAGGTGATGGTAAACTTGCGTTAAGGGTAGGCGACAAGGAAATTATTTTTCAAATTTACGATGCTATGCGATATTCTAGAGAACAAGATGATTCCTGTTATTTTATTGATGCCATTGACCATTTTATTCAAGATTCTTTGAAGGAAATCATATATGACGACTCGATGAAACTGTGTCTTACCCAAGGTGAGGGGGTAGATGATGAGTTGAATTCTAATACATCTTCCTCTAGACAAAAGAAAGAAGAGGACATTGAAATAAACGACGAACTAAAACAAAAACCCTATATTGATGAGCCACCGAAATTAGAATTAAAACAGTTTCCAAATCAATTAGAATATGCATTCCTCGGGGATAACTCTACGCTACCAGTAATCATCTCTTCAGAACTAGAACTCGAAGAGAAAGACGAGTTGCTACAGGTATTAAGGGAACATAAAAGAGCCATAGCTTGGAGAATTTCTGACATTAAAGGAATAAGCCCATCATTTTGCACCCACAAAATTTTAATGGAAGATGAGTATAAACCATGTGTGCAACCTCAAAGACGATTGAACCCCAACGTGAAAGAAGTTGTTAAAGCTGAGGTAATTAAACTTCTAGATGCTGGAATAATTTATCCTATTTCTGACAGTACTTGGGTAAGTCCTGTGCAGGTCGTTCCAAAGAAAGGAGGCATGACTGTTGTAGCCAACGAAAAGAATGAATTGATTCCTACAAGAACAGTCACAGGTTGGAGAGTCTGTATTGACTATAGAAAGTTGAACGACGCCACCAAAAAAGATCACTTCCCTTTACCCTTTATTGATCAGATGTTAGAAAGATTATCTGGGCATATGTACTACTGCTTCCTGGACGGACTCTCCGGCTACTTCCAAATCCCAATAGCCCCTGAGGATCAAGAAAAGACAACATTTACATGTCCATACGGTACATTTGCTTATCGTAGAATGCCTTTTGTATTATGTAATGCTCCTGCTACTTTTCAGCGCTGCATGCTGGCCATCTTTGATGAACTTGTGGAAGACATTATGGAGGTATTTATGGACGATTTTTTAGTATTTGGTAATTCTTTCCATCTTTGCCTTAAAAATCTAAAACGAGTTCTAATGAGATGTGAGGAAACGAATCTTGTTTTAAATTGGGAAAAGTGTCACTTCATGGTTCGAGAGGGAATTGTTTTAGGACACAAAGTTTCTAGTAAGGGGATTGAGGTTGATAAAGCAAAGGTTGAAACCATAGAAAAATTACCTTCTCCTAGTTCAGTTAAGGCTATTCGAAGCTTTTTAGGACATGCTGGATTTTATCGAAGATTTATTAAGGATTTTTCTAAAATAGCTAAGCCTTTAACAAAACTACTAGAAAAGGATGTGCCTTTCAATTTTGATCAGGAATGTCTACATGCATTTAACACCCTTAAAAATAAATTAATAAATGCTCCATTTATAATTGCACCTGATTGGAATTTACCCTTCGAACTAATGTGTGATGCGAGTGATTTTGCAGTAGGTGTAGTTTTAGGACAGCGAAGAGATAAGCATTTTCAGCCAATTTATTATGCTAGCAAAACGTTGACGGCCGCACAAGAAAAGTACACCACCATAGAAAAAGAATTGCTAGCTATGGTTTTTGCATTTGACAAATTTAGACAGTATTTGATATTATCTGAAGTTGTCGTTTACACTTACCATTCAGTTCTTCGTTATCTTTTAACTAAATCCGATACAAAACCTCAACTCATAAGATGGATTTTACTCTTACAAGAATTTGATTTGGAAATTCAAGATAAGAAAGGAGCTGAAAATCTTGCAGCAGATCATCTTTCTAGGCTTGAAAATCTACATATCGAAGAACTAGATGAGAGTGAGATAAATGACTCATTTCTTAAAGAACAACTGTTCACTATATCTAACTCCGAGGTACCCTGGTTTGCAGATATTACAAATTACTTAGCTGCTAATATCCTACCAAAAAGGTTAACACATCAGCAAAAGAAGCGATTCTTTGCTGAAGTGAAAAACTCTTTTTAGGAGGATCCTTTTCTTTTCCGTATATGTGCAGATCTAGTAATTCGGAGATGTGTTACAAAAGCAGAAGCAAGCAAAATCTTAGAACAATTCCATTCAGGACCTTCAGGAGTACATTACAGCGGGATCAGGACAACACACAAGACACTCGAATCAAGTTTTTATTGGCCTACCTTGTTCAAAGATGCTAACAGGTATGTTGCTTCATGCGATAAATGTCAGAGAATAGGTAATATCTCTAAACGCGATGAAATGCCTCAAACATACATGCTATCATGAGAAATTTTTGATGTATGGGGTATTGATTTTATGGGCCCATTCCCTAGTTCATTTGGGAATAAATACATCTTAGTAGTAGTGGACTATATGTCAAAATGGGTGGAAGCTCAAGCTTTACCCATTAATGATGCTAGAATGGTAGTGAGATTTATTAAGAAACTCTTCTCTCGATTTGGAACACCCAGAGCAATTATTAGTGATAGGGGTACTCATTTTTGTAATACTCAATTTGATAAGGTCTTAAAGAAATATGAAGTACACCACAGAACATCTACCCCTTATCACCCTCAAACCAGTGGACAAGTGGAAGTAGAAAATCAAGAACTTAAGCGTATTCTAGAGAAAACAGTTGAATCAAACAGGAAAGATTGGGCATTAAAAGTAGACGATGCTTTATGGGCCTATAGAACAGCGTTTAAAACTCCCATAGGAACATCCCCATACAAACTTGTCTACGGAAAAAGTTGCCACCTACCATTTGAGTTAGAGCACAAAGCTTTTTGGGCAATAAAATTTTTAAATTACAATCTTAAAACTGCAGGTGAGAAGAGAATGATGCAGTTGAACGAGCTAGATGAATGGTGAGCTAATGCTTATGAGAACTCACGACTATATAAGGAGGCAACAAAGCGACGCCATGATGCTCGCTTAAAGCAACCAAAGCAATTCGAAGTAGGATATTTAGTCCTATTATACAATTCAAGGCTCAAATTGTTTCCTGGAAAGCTGAAATCAAGATGGTCAGGTCCATTCGTAATCAAAACTATTTTTCCCTACGGCACAATCGAGGTAACTCATCCAACTCGTGGCACATTCAAGGTGTTAGCGACTGAAAATCTATAATGGTGAAGATTTTAGGGATATAAGAGAGGAGCTTTGGCTCTGTGAAACTTCATTTAGAAATGAAGACAGAGTAATTAGAAATGAAAACAGAGTAAGTCTAGCTTAAGACTTTAAACGAGCACTTCTCGGGAGGCAACCCGAGCACTAACTTCACTAATGTCATATTTTCAATTTTTAGCACCTAACTACAAACTAACCAATTTAATAAACTGTATGGACACCACGAATGGGTACATGGGCGTGGCGGAGATTGTACAGAAACAGGACAAAAATTTTCCACAAGACACGGGCTTCGACTAAACGCCACGACCGTGCGACTCGGCCGTGGTCGAAGCTGCCTAAAGACCATGGGCTGCGACAAATCCACACGCACGTGCGCTACGACCGTGGCCAAAACTGATTAATCGACACGGGCGTGCGACACGCCTATGCCCAAAAACCATGGTAAACACTGAGTAACTAACACGGGCATGAGCCACGCCCGTGCCTCAAGGCCGTGGTCGACACTGATTAATGAACACGGGCGTAGGACCCTCTACACGGGGTGGGAGAAGCGAACAAGATGTCACATGGCCATGTGATATGGCCGTGTGTCTCAACACGCCCAAGGAACACGGGCGTGGACGACATCTCAAACGCGCCTAAATTTAAATTTCTCGAAACACACGGGCCAAATAAATGGAACACAGGCGTGGCGACGGACCGTGTACCCTACCCCCTATTTAAAGCAGCCCACGCCCGTCTCCCCCAAAAATCTCCCCTCCCCAAACCCTATCTGTTTCTCTTAAACAAGGAACCACCACTTATCTTTCCTATTACGGCCACCCCTTTTTCCTCTCCTCCCTTCATCTCCCCTCATCCCTCTCCCCTTTCTCTCTCTTTCTCTTTCTCATCCACACACAACACACACAGTCCATGCTCGTCCGAAGTCGCCACGCCCACGCAACTCTACACGACCATGCTCCGACCACCGCCTCAATCGCGCCACTTCCCTCAGAAACTCCACCGGTCACCTCTCCTTTTCCCCATTTTACTACATTCACCTTTAGTATCATAGGGATTTTACTTAGTTGCTAGTTAATTTATCTTTAATTCTTAATATTAGTTACACTCATTATCAGATTATTAATTCATCATTTAGTCCTTGTTTAAATAATAGCGAATAATATTTATTCTGCTAAATGTTATACAATATGTCTTGACTGGAAATATTTCTTGTTGAATATCTATTATTTTCAGGAACGAAATAATGTCATCTTCCCGAGGCAAGAAAACCGTAGTCCCTATTTCAAAAAAATGAAAGGGACTCGGCTCATCATCAGCAAGCGTATCGGTCGAAGTAAGACACCCATTCTTACGATTTCCTCAGGAAGCTCAAGAAGAACTTTTTCAAATCTTACGAGCGCGGCCTATCAGTCAAGGAAGATGTATCGACTGGGCCGCTTTGGAACAAGTACAACTTGTTGATGATGTTTGGGCCCTACTAACCACGGACCCTTGGGGGTGGTTCTTCAGCATTAACGAGCCCACTTACCTCGAACTAACACTAGAACTTTGCTCCACTTTTCATTTGCAGGTAGTAATGACAAACCACGACGACCCAGGCACCATCCAATTCTTCCTAAGAGGTTTGGTTCGCAAAATAAGTGTTCCTGAATTTGGAATTGCTCTGGGCCTATACACGGATGAGTTCATAAGGGAATATGATCTTGCGAAACTCCATCGCCACATCCATAACTCCCCTATGAGATGTTGGTATAATATAGCCCCCGCCTCGGCCACTTACGATCCTAGTTACTCAAAGGCGACAGCCCTCGCCCCATCTTTGAGGTACTTACACACCATTTTAGCTCATACATTGGCAGGACGACGAGAGAGCACCGGGGTAGTTAACACCCATTACGCCTATTTCCTATGGTGCATAGCGAACGGGCACGTTTTCGACCTTGCCTACTTCATCGCTCTAGCCATCCAGCATCAGACGGAGTGACATTGTAAGGGGGTCATTTCAATGGGGCCTTATGTAACACGGCTAGCAAGACACTTTGGTCTCCTCAATACCGCAGCACAATCAGCCTCGCTCACCTTGATAGGCCAAATGTCTCTACAGGGCATCTCGACGATGATAAACATGCGGATGATTAAATGTCATCGTTGGATCGATCCTCCCTAATACCGGTTAGCCCATACCATCGAGGAGTAGGACCCTGAGGACATTACTGACGATGTTCCACACCCACACGAGGAGCCAACATCGATCCATCGCCCAGTTCATGCGGCAGCTTCTCTTTCGGACATATCTGAGCGCCTCACATGATTTAAGCAGCGCTTCGATCACATCGACGCCACTCTCCACCAGATATGTCAGCACCTTCACATCTCATCACCGCCCCCACCACGCGAGCCATCGGACGATGAGGACTTCTGAGTATTTTTCTCTTCATATGTTTATGTTATTTTTAAATTTTCCTAAAAAGACTTATTTTTAAATTTTACTCTTATATTTATTTTTTTATTTTTGTCTTATCTTTATTTCAATTATTTTTAGATTCCATATTAGCTGTGATCCAATTTGTATCTTTCGGGAAAAAAAAGAGTAATCCTTATTCTGAAGAACCTAATGATTATCTCGCAGTTTAAAACCCTAAAATAGAACTCTGGAATAACCTTCTATACTGAGGAAAACATGCCATGCCTCCTCCAACTTATCTTTCACCTCCGAATCAAATTTCTACACTTCCGACTCAAGGATCCATCCAAAATTCAGGAAGTTTCACTTCTCCCTATCTCTTATGATTTCATATATATCTTTATACATTGAGGACAATGTACATCTTAAGTGTGGGGGGTGAACTTTATTTTGAAAAAGTTCCTAGCTTTTTTCATTATTCTTAAACCCATGAATTATGTCTTGTTCTTAAGTAAATTTTCTCATATTACAATGAGAATGAAATTTCATTTGATTTATGATTTTCATTGATATGTTTTGGATTAAGTCATAGTCAATTATGCAGTGATGATTTAAACTTTAGGGGACTAGAGAATCAAGCATGATGAGTCTAGTTTCAAAAGTGTTGTTAGGTTGTCTACCTGGATCTAATTATTACTTTGAAGTTTGAAATTTACAAGGTTGATATCAAAAGCCCATAATTTTTGTGAGATTTTGAGCCTTTTAGAGCATATTCTTTTTCTTGCTCACTTTATTGATTATGAGTGTGTCAACATTGATTTGTTATTCTAGAACTTGCTTCGATTATAAATGGCAAGACCACACCTTTGATTTGATATACAGAGATGATAAAGGCACTTAAGATTTAACCCACTTACTCCACTAAAAAGCCTACCTTCATAATTAACCCCTAGTGAACCCCTTTGATCCTAACAACCCTTTTATTGACTCACCCACTAATATTAACTCAAAACCCATCTTGTATTTGTTATCACCATTTCTCTTGACCACCCTTATATCGAGTTTTGATTTGATCGGTTGCCTAATTATTGTATTCATTTTAGTCGTTGAATCCATCTTTTATTATATGATTTGTTCTTAAAAAAGCGAAGTATATTCATTATTAGTTCTATGTTATTTGAGCTTACGTTTAATTTTACATTTTGAGAAGAAGCTCGTGTTATTAGTGATGAATTCTTAATTGATGTAATTATTTAAGTTTTAGTTATTTTTCTAGTTAGGTAATTTATCAATTCAATCTTGATACTAACCCTCTAATTCAGCCTTTATCCACACCTTTAACCTAAGCCCCGTTACAACCCTTTTTAAAGACCTTTTGATTTGTGTATCATCTCATATTATAGTGGTGGAGATTTGATTTTCATGCAAGCCTATGGGATTAACTTTTCATGTTTGACTCATGAGTGCTTTTTCTTGAACCTTAAACACTTCGAGTGATTTGAGTGAATCTTTAGTGAGGATGTCAACCTTTGTCGATTTTGAATTAGAGGTAATTATTTAGATGAGGGGAAACACCTATGTTTTCATGCTACAAAAAAAATGACTTAGATTGTTTGAATCTTTAGGACTCTTTGAGTTGAATTATCCATGTATAAATTATCTATGAATTATGATGAGACATTAGTGATGAAGATCATGAACTGAGGGAAGTTAGTTCTTAATTGTGAGTTGAGAATTTTGCTTGAGGACAAGCAAATGCTTAAGTGTGGGGGTATTTGATAAACCGTAATATATACATATTTTAATCCCACATTTAGCATACTTTTAGATGACTTAATCCCTTGAATTGTGGAATTTGATGCCCCTAATCCTTTAATTTCATGTTTTATACTTAGGAGAGCATCGGAGGATGAAAAGAACAGGAAACGAGCCAAAAACGGAGAAAATGGGCCAAAAGAAGAAATGCACACGGCCTGGAGGTAACCATACGGCCGTGCCACTTTAGCAGGCTCGACCACGGCCTGGATTCGATTCACACGGACGTGTTGCACGGGTGTGTCCCTGTCGTGACAAAGAGAAATTTCACTCGGAATAGGGTACTTAGAGGCAAAGAAAGACATTCCAAAATCCTATATAAACACCCTAAAGGCCAACGTTGCCAAGGGCGTCCAGCTAGGCCAAGGAGCCAAGCCAGAGAGGTCAGAATTCTGGGATTTACTCGAAGAAAGCCAGTTGATTCATCTCAAGAAGCCGAAATCATACTCAAGACGGAGGATCTCTCCTTCAATTCCTTTAGGGGTTTTTAGGGTTTTCTTATGTTTTGTTTTATATTTTCTTCTGAAATGTATTCTTTTATGAATATGAACTAAACCCCTCATATACCTGAGGGGAATGAAACCTAAGACGGATCTTGTTATTGTTTTCTGAACTATATGATAAATACTTGATTTGTTCTTAATTAAGTCTTAATTCTTGTTTTGATATTTTAGGATATTGATTCAAGTATTGATGTGCTTAGGCAGTGGAGGAATATTCCCTGTTTAAGAGTAGATCTAGCATAGTTAAGCGGAGTTGATCGCAACCCTAGAGATAGGATAACGGAAATCTACCGGATTAGGGTCAAACCTAATATGGGAGTCCATAGATCGAGTTAATGCAATCCTAGGGGTTTTAATTAGAAAGAGATTTCAATTAATCAACCTAAGGTTAGACGTTAGTAGCCTCGAGAGAGGTATTAATATAAATTAGGGAATCCTACGGATCAAGTCAAGTGAATAAATCGTCTGGTTCAGAGTTAAATAACAAGTGAAGTCTAGGTGGATTCTTCCTCGGGTATTGTCTTAATCAAATGGTTTTTCCCACAAGTATTTCCCCAATTCATTCTCTGTGTCTTAGCATCTTTAGCTTAGTAGTTAGTTAATTTTAGATTAAACAATAGATCTCTTAATTCTTAGGCTAAATAATAAAAAGAAAGTCAGTATTAGTACTTTTGGTTCCTTTGGGTTCGACATTCCGGTCTTGCCACTAAGCTATACTATTGTTCGATAGGTGCACTTGCCTCAATCGTGGTGATAGTTAGTTTCTAGGCTGGATCATTCATTTTATAAATATTAAGACTCTCGACACACGATCAATAAGACAGGTGGGTTCTGCATCGAATGTTGTGGGAAAAGTGGTGATGAAAACTGGGCACTCAAAATGAGTAAATGCAACAAGTACATCTCAAACATTTTCCTAGTGTTTTACATTATGACTTACCATTAGCTTTGCAAAAACACAAAGGCCCTTTCAAAGTTCTGAAATGAGTAAGTTGAAGGGCTTACAAACAAGAGTTAGCAACAATACTCAAGGTTAACTCGATGTTCAATATGGATGTGCCAATGCCAATTTGTGAAGATCGAGGGGATCCCGATCAAGGCAAGTCACATGAGGGGAAGTAAGGGCGGTAATCTCTTATGAACGACATCTACAAGAAAAAAATACAGTTTAAGTTAGCTGATGGCGAAGACATAAGCCAAAGAAAATGTTCCGAGAGGCGGAACTACCCGACAGAGAGACTAATTGGGAATCGGCTGAGGCATTGATGCAGTTCCAAGACGAGTCAACCTAGAGTCATTCTAAGGAAGCAACAAGGTGACTCGAGAATGAGTGGGAGAGAATGTCAAGGGCCGTAGATCAAAACCTGTGATGAATGCACATAAAGCATCCCATCGAGGTCAACTAATTAAATGGGGCTCATTTGACCCACTTAAATTGGCCCGATTCATGGAACCCATAGAGAAGTCTATCTACTTGAAGCCTTGGTGACCCAGTGAAAATCTCTAGTAAAACTAGAGTTACCAAGGTAAATATTGTAAATCATAAGGGATAAAGATGTATAGAGTTTAAATCCCTTAGGACTCTCATTTTGTAGATAGGCACTAATCGCAATTGTTGATGTAATTCGATCTATACCGTAGGATCTAGGGGAGCTCAATAATAAATAGAGCCCTCCTCCTTCATTTGTAATAATTTTATTCATAGTTATTGAATATATTTGAGAGAATTTGTTCCAACACCTTGTGCGTGTTCCTTTCTTATGGCTTTTTCTGTTCTCTTGTTGCTTCTTTGTCTTTGAATTGCTTTTGCTTTATTTTCAGTGCCTTGGACAATTTCTAAAGTGAATTCTCACTTTTCGAGAACTACGCTGACTTAGACAGATTTAAATAAAAAATTGTCAAAAGCCCCACGAATTGTAACACCCTAAACCCGGCCTAGACGTTACGACCGGATCTGGCATGTCACATAGAAGGGTTGTTTCAAACTGCGCGTTCGGTAAAACTTCGTATTCTTTTTGAAACTTCAAGTTTAGGGGTTTGATGTAAAAGCCCGACTCATTCAGTGACCATTCTAGAAAAGTGTACTTAATTTTGAAAACTGCCTTTTTCATGAGAATCGAATCTGAGTAAATTGCGGATATGTGATATTTTGGAAACTGTTTTCGTCATTCAAGAAAACCCAGAGTTTTTATCCCTTTTAGTTTGTAATTATTTATTAACTTTTTTGGAAAAAGAAACGTTATTAATGTTTTAGAAAATTTCGAGTTGAGCATTCATCGATAATGAGTAGTAATCTAAATTAAAAGCTAAAACCAAAACAAAATACCAAAGGCCTTATTACAAAGCGTAAATCCAACTAGAAGGAAATTTAAAGCAATATGAAACGGAATTTACAAGGGAAACGCTGTATGGCCACCACAGAGTCCACCTCGGCTCCAAATCCTCAAAGCTAAGGATTACCTGCAAAGTTAAATAGAGGGGTGAGTTACGAGAACTCAGTGTGTAATCCCCGAAACAAACACTAACTGGGCCCGAGCCCACTCAGATACAAATTGGGCTTTAGCCCTTACAAAATCAAACTGGGCGAAGCCCATACGAAAATGAACTGGGCCTGAGCCCTTTAAACATGGCAAAATAGATAAATGCATGCAATGCAACCCAGCCCAACCTATTAATCCATCCGCTACACACCACCCGTTCCAGCCAAAGCACACCAGTGGGGATTTCTACAATCAACCCTCATCTGCTACACACCATCGATGGCAGTCACGCTGCTCATCACCGAAATTGTGGTAGTGCCACCGAAATAATGTGATAGAGTCACCGAAATATGTGGCAGAGCCACCAAAATAATGTGACAGAGTCACCAAAATACACTTCCCCTTTCATCAATATCATATCCCTACCCCATGCAACATGTTATATCCTCATAATGTGGTGCATGCATACATATATCAATGTACATCAGATAATCAGAACACACCTACAATCATACTAATTTATCCAAATGGTATAGTCATAAAGGTTACTTACCTGGTATATCTCCAATCTTACCCACTTGGGAATGTCAACTACATGCCCGTTAAAGTATTTCGGCTCTTAACCGACACATAGTATAATACGAAAAAAACTGAAATAAAGGTGTGAGATTACACACCTGATTACGCGAAGAACTATACACTCCTGATCGTCGTTACCTGATAAACCGAAATAGTAACATATTTTAATCCCACATTTAGTATGCTTTTGGATGATTTATCCCTTGATTTATGTAAAAAGGTGCTCTTAATCCTTTCTTTTCATGTCTTATACTCAGGAAAGCACCCAAGGATAAAAAGAATGATAAGCGGGCTTAAAACGGGACAAATGGGCCAAAGCATGAAATCGACACGGCCTGGACTAAAGCCCACACGGCCGTGCCTCCTCAATATACTAGAACACGGCCTGATATCGATCTACATGGGCGTGTCCTCATTAGAAGTTTGAACACGGCCTGACCACGATTCACACGGGCGTGTGCCATGGTCGTGCCTCTGCCGTGGAGAAGAGCAATTTCATTCGGGAAAGGATACTTAGGGGCAAAGAAACCTATTTCAAAAGCCTATAAATACACCCTAAGTATGACCTAGAATGGGGCGGTGAGCTAGGCTAAGGAGCCGAGCCGAAAAGGTCAGATTTGTGGAGATTCACTAAGGGATAGCCAGTTGATCCATCTCTAGAAGCCGGAATTCTACTCAAGACGGAGGATCTCTTCTTCAATTCCTTCAGGGGTTTTTAGGGATTTCTTATGTTTTGTTTTATCTTTTCTTCTGAGATGTTTTCCTTTACTATTATGAACTAAATCCTTCAGATACCTGAAGGGGATGAAACCTATAATGAATCTTGTTATTATTTTCTAAATTATATGATAAATACTTAGTTTGTTCTTAATTATGTGAGCTTAATCCAAATTTAATGTGCTTAGGTGGAGGAGGAATAGACCCTGCCTAAGAGTAGATCTAGCATAATTAAGCGTAGTTGATCGCACGCCTAAAGATAGGGTGACGAGATTTTGCCAGATTAGGGTGAAACCTAATATGGGAGTCCATAGATCAATTTATTGCTATTCTAGGGGGTTATTATAAGAGAACGAGAGTTCCACTAATTAACCTAGGGTTAGACGTTATTCGCCCCGAGAGAGGGTTTAATATACGTTAGGGAGTCTTATAGATCAAACTAAGTAAATAAAATCATATGGTTCAGTGATAGATAACAAGTGAAGTCTATGTGGATTCTTCCTGAGGGTATCATCTAAATCAACTGAGTTTTTCTAAAAGTTATCTCCCCAATTTTAGTTTTTTTTCGTCTTTGTGTCCTTAGCTTATTAGTTCGTTAATTTTAGATTAAAAGCAACTTCATTTATTTTAGGTTAAATAATAAAAAGAAAGTTAGTATTAGTACTTTTAGTTCCTTTGGGTTCGATAATCCGGTCTTGCCTAAGCTATACTCATTGCTCGATAGGTACACTTGTCTTTAATCGTTGTCGAGTTAGTTTCAGGTTCGATCGTTCTTTTATAAATTTTAAAGCTCGATTCACAACGATCAAGTTTTTGGCGCGTTGTTGGGAACTAAAATATTAAAAAGCTCTATTTTTATTACTTTAGCCATTATTTTTATTTTTTACGCAATTTACTTTTATTTTTAAGTTTAAATTTTAACTTTGCTAAATTTTCTTTCTTTCTTTTCCTAGCAGGTACCTCTAGTTTATGACTAGAAGGAACCCGAGAGGACCACTAGTATACGATAGTGATATTTAAGCTACCGCTCGAAGAAATCGCAGAGAAATTAGGCGAGCCCTAAATTACCAAGAAGGAGAGCAAAAAGACAGATCCAATCCTACTCAAGGGATGGACGAAAATAATCTTCCACCATAAGATGTGGCAGAAAATAATGCTCCGCGTACTATGTATGATTATGCTAAACCTTATTTAACAGGAGCAGAATCTAGTATTGTTAGGCCTACTATAGCTGCTAATAATTTTGAATTAAAGCCTAACACTATACAAATGATTCAACAATTTGTTCAATTTAATGGTTTGCAGGATGAAGATCCAAATACTCATATAGCTAATTTTTTAGAGTTCTGTGATACCTTCAAAATAAATGGCGTTTCTGATGATGCCATACGGCTTCGGTTATTTCCCTTTTCATTAAGGAATAAAGCCAAACAGTGGTTAAACTCGTTACCACGAGGGTCAATCACTACATGGGAACAAATGACCGAAAATTTTTTATTAAAATATTTCCCACTGGCCAAAACGGCCAAATTACGGAATGATATTTCTTCTTTTGTGCAGATGGATTTAGAGACATTATATGACGCATGGGAGAGATATAAGGATCTCTTGAGAAGGTGTCCGCACCATAGTTTACCCTTATGGCTCCAAGTCCAAACTTTTTATAACGGTGTAAACCCCTCAACGAGGTAACTAATTGATTCAGCCGCCGGTGGAACCCTGAATAATAAAACTCCTGAAGCAGCCTACGAGTTTATTGAAGAGATGCCATTGAATAACTATCAGTGGCAGGTTACAAGGACCAAACCAACAAAATCAGCCGGAGTTTTCAACATGGATGCAGTAACCATGCTATCAACACAGGTAGAGATGATGAATAAAAAGCTTGACAGTTTGTGTTCTTCACAGGTACATCCAGCAATACAGTGCGACGTAAGTGGAACTGTGGCGAATCCTGAGTACCCACCCTACCAACCGAGCATAGAGAGCGAACAGATGAACTATATAGGTAACAATTTTAGATCTAATAATAACCCATATAGTAATAATTATAATCCGGGTTGGAGGAACCACCCAAATTTTTCGTGGGGAGGTCAAGGAAATCAAGGAAATCAAAGACAACAACCTCCTCAAATTTTCCAAAATCAGCCCTATCCACAGGAAAAGAAGCCGAACCTTGAAGAGATGCTGACAAGATTCATGGCATCCACCGAAAACCGTCTCCAAGACACTGAAACCACCCTTAAGACCCAACAAGCATCGATCAAAGGGATCGAGAGCCAAGTTAGGGAAGTTACTAAGTCAGTTGAGGAAGTTTCTAAGTCAGTTGGACAACTCGCGAAGTTGATGTCTGAACGATCACAAGGGCGTCTACCAAGCAACACTGAGATCAATCTAAAAGAGCAAATCCAAGCCATAACAGCTCAAGAAAGTGAAGGATTAGACGAACCCAGTCCAATACAAGGAAACGAGGTGGAAAAAGGTAAAGTTGAGGTAACACAAGAAAAGCCAAAACCGGTAATTAAGGAGTACTAACCTCGCATACCATATCCCGAAGCATTAACGAGAGACGACACAGAGGAATAGTTTGGTAAATTTCTTAAACTTTTAAAGAAATTACATATTAACTTACCGTTACTTGAAGCTCTTTCACAGATGCCAGATTCTAGAAAATTTTTAAGAGAACTTTTGACAAACAAGTGAAGGATAGATGAGGCATCACACGTGGAACTAAACTCAATGTGCTTAGCAATCTTGCAAAATAAACTACCACGGAAATTAAAAGATCCAGGGAGTTTTACAATTCCATGCTTAATTGGTAGTTTATCTATTGATAATGCGTTAGCTGATTTAGGGGCAAGCATAAACGCCATGCCTTATAAATTGTTTAAACAACTAGGTCTAGGGAAACCCAAGCAAACTAGGATGAGCATTCAATTAGCTGATAAAACTGTTAGAATTCCTAGGGGTATTATCGAAGATATTCTTGTAAAAATTGAAAATTTCATTTTCCCAGTAGATTTTGTTATCTTAGACATGGATGAGGATAACTCGATCCCTTTAATTTTAGGAAGACCCTTTTTAGCAACTGTCAGGACTAAAATTGATTTTGATGCAGGAGAATTCATACTTCGTGTAGGTAACGAGACAGTCACCCTCAAGGCTCTTGACTCAGCCAAAACATCGAGTAATCAAGGTGAGAACGTAAATTCTACTAATAACCATTCGGTTAACCCTTCTTTTCAGGAAGCACCACAAAAGAATACAACTGAACCCCATCCTAGACCCAGTGTTGAAAAAGAAATAACTCATGAGAAACGAGGGATTCAATTCGATGATCTAGGCGAGTGGAAAACACACTTCAAGGAAAAATTAGGGATACACGATGAAGAACCGAAACCACACAAGGTAAAACCAAAGGAGCCTCCAGAAGAACTCATAGGAACAACAAATCACTTCAAAATAGGAGATCAAGTACTGTTAGATAAGGCAGATCCTCGAATATCTCCTCCGGACCCTAACATAAACAAAGAAATACCTTTAGGGTAACCAATGTTTTCCCAAAAGGAACAGTCGAGGTAAGTAATCCTATTTTTGGTACTTTTACTGTAAACGAATCTCGAGTTACACTCTTTCACGAGGACACAAATGATAGCATGAGGAAGGACTTCCAACTCCTCAAACCACCTTGAAGATACAAACGAGAGGAAAGTCTAACTTAAGACTATAAACGAGCGCTTCTCGGGAGGCAACCCGAGCACTAACCCCATTAATTTTTACATTTTTCATTCTATTTTTACTTTATAGTATCTAGCTTTAAACTAACCAAAAGTACAGATTTTCATGCCACACGGCCTAGCACACGGCCGTGGCCGTGGCCGTGTAGAAGTACAGAATCTTCATACTGAAAATAACAGAGAGGGTACAAGTCAGACAATATCAAAGCTGCGAGTCACGGACTCCAACCACCCCCACGGGCACCGACAGAATGCCACGGTCGTGCGACGCGGCCATGTTCGACACTGACTTATCACCAACGGGCGTGGCAATCTGTAAAACGGGCGTAGGTGAACCAACACACCTAGACACACGGCCGTGCGAGGCGGCCGTGTGAATCGACACGCCCATGGTACACGGGCGTGTGAATGCACCTGATTTGAAAATCTATTTAAACCACCCACCCCTCCCTATTCTCACTAATATTCCCACCCTTCTTCCTCCCTTACACCATTCTGCACTCTTTATACTTTCTTTTCATTTTTCTTTTCTCTATACCCTTGAGCTAAACCAAAACAATGCCAAAGAAGCAGAAGAAGCCAAGCACAGTCTCCCTCACGGAGACTGATCTACATAAGTTCATGCCGGCCGCTTCATTCATATGACAAGCCAACGATATTAGAGGCTATCTAGTTTTTACTTCGTTTTTCTCTTTTGCTTCAATTTCCTTCGCTTTAACAATCTTATGCTCAATTTAGTTTATTTTATCTTAGTTTCTTGATTTTAGGTTCTAAAGGCTGCTTGGGAATCACACCACCTCGACCACCGCCAGTACCACCACAGCCGTAGAAATCACACCCACCTCGTGAACCATCTACCAATAAGGATTCTCAAGCCCCTTTATCTTTTAGCATTAGTTTAATTCAATTTCTATTTTATTTCTCTTTACCTTTCTTGTCTTTAATTATATATTTAGTTTATTTTAAATTTGTCTTAATAAATCCTGGCTAATCCTCCACGAGTTTCCCAATTTCTTCATCTAGCGCAAAACTCGTGGGCAACCACCACATCCAGAACGACCCCTCCAACTTATCTCCAACACGAAGATGTCATCCATAATTCAGGGAGTTTCACTTCTCTCCATAACTTATGATTTGATCACTATGATATTATCTATCTTTGTACATTGAGGGCAATGTACATCTTAAGTGTGGGGGGTGAATCTTAGACGTGCCTAACTTTTTTCATTATTCTCAAAATCCTGAATTTAGTCTTGTTTTTAAGTAATTTTCTCATATTACTAATTAGGATGAAATTTCCATGATTTATGATTTTTATTGATATGTTTTAGAGTAAGTCATTGATAATTGTGCATTGATGATTAAAATTGAAGAATATTAGAGAATCAAGCATGATAAGTCTTTTTTTCAAATTTTAAAATTTTCTAGGTTGTTGAACTAAATCTGAATATCATCTTGAAGTTTGAAATTTACGAGGTTGATGTCAAAAATACCCATAATTTTTGTGAGATTTTGAGCCTTATAAAGCATATATTCTTTTTCTTGCTCACTTTTTGATTATGAGTGTGTCAACATTGATTTGTTATTCTAAAACTTGCCTTGTTTATGCATATCGAGACCACACCTATGATTTGATATACAGAGATGATTAAGGCATTTAGGTTTTAACCCACTAACTCCATTAAAAAGCCTACCTTCACAATTAACCCCTAATGAACCCCTTTTAATCCTAACAACCTTTTTTATTGATATAACCACTAATATTAACCCAAAAAACCTTTGTATTTGTTATCACCATTCCTTTTGACTACCTTTTTGTTAAGACTTGATTTTGAGCAGTTACCTAACTATGTTCTATATTTCAGTTGTAAAAAGTTCTTTCCTATTATTACTTAGTTTGTTCTTAAAAAAAATACGAAGTATATTCATTATTAGTTTTATTAGTTATGTGATTAAGTGAGCTTATACGTTTGAATTCCAAATATTGAAGAAGAAGCTCGTATTATTAGTTTCAAAGTTTCAATTCATGTAATTATTTATTTATCAGTTCATTTTTTCTAGTTAGGTAATTTATCAATTCAATCTCGATTCTAACCTTTTAATTCAGCCTTTATCCACACCTTAACCCTAGCCCCGTTACAACCCTGTCAAAGACCCTTTGATTTGTGCATCATCTCATATTATAGTGGTGGAGACTTGATTTTCAGGCAAGCCTATGGGATTAACTTTTCATGTTCGACTTTTGAGTGCCTAAATTTTGAACGTTAAACACTTTGAGTGATTTGAGTGGATCTTTTGTGAGGATGTCAATCCTTGTCGATTTTGAATTAAAGGTAATTATTTAGATAAGGGGAGACACCTATATTTTCGAGCTACAAAATTTATGACTTAGATTTTTTGAATTTTTAGAACTCTTTAAGTTGAATTATCCATGTATAAATTATCTATGAATTATGATAAAACATTGTTGATAGGAATTATGAATTATAGAAAGTTCGTTTTAACTGTAAGTTGAGAATTTTGCTTGAGGACAAGCAAAAGCTTAAGTGTGGAGGTATTTGATCAACCAAAATAGTAACATATTTTAATCCCACATTTAGTATGCTTTTGAATGATTTATCCCTTGATTTATGTAAAAAGGTGCTCTTAATCCTTTCTTTTCATGTCTTATACTCAGGAAAGCACCCAAGGATAAAAAGAATGAGAAGCAGGCTTAAAACGGGACAAATAGGCCAAAGCATGAAATCGACATGGCCTGGACTAAAGCCCACACGGCCGTGCCTCCTCAATATACTAGAACACGGCCTGATATCGATCTACACGGGCATGTCCTCATTAGAAGTCCGAACACGGCCTGACCACGATTCACACGGACGTGTGCCATGGTCGTGCCTCTGCCGTGGAAAAGAGCAATTTCATTCGGGAAAGGATACTTAGGGGCAAAGAAACCTATTTCAAAAGCCTATAAATACACCCTAAGTATGACCTAGAAGGGGGAGGTGAGCTAGGCTAAGCAGCCGAGCCGAAAAGGTCAGATTTGTGGAGATTCACTAAGGGATAGCCAGTTGATCCATCTCTAGAAGCCTGAATTCTACTCAAGACGGAGGATCTCTTCTTCAATTCCTTCAGGGGTTTTAGGGATTTCTTATGTTTTGTTTTATCTTTTCTTCTAGATGTTTTCCTTTACTATTATGAACTAAATCCTTCAAATACCTGAAGGGGATAAAACCTATGATGAATCTTGTTATTATTTTCTAAATTATATGATAAATACTTAGTTTGTTCTTTATTATGTGAGCTTAATCCAAATTTAATGTGCTTAGGTGGAGGAGGAATAGACCCTGCCTAAGAGTAGATCTAGCATAATTAAGCAGAGTTGATCGCACGCCTAGAGATAGGGTGATGAGATTTTGCCGGATTAGGGTGAAACCTAATATGGGAGTCCATAGATCGATTTACTGCTATTCTAGGGGGTTATTATAAGAGAACGAGAGTTCCACTAATTAACCTAGGGTTAGACGTTTTTTGCCTCGAGAGAGGGTTTAATATACGTTAGGGAGTCTTACGGATCAAACTACATAAATAAAATCATATGGTTCAGTGATAGATAACAAGTGAAGTCTAGGTGGATTCTTCCTGAGGGTATCATCTAAATCAACTGAGTTTTTCAAAAAGTTATCTCCCCACTTTTAGTTTTTTTTTCGTCTTTGTGTCATTAGCTTAGTAGTTCGTTAATTTTAGATTAAAAGCAACTTCATTTATTTTAGGTTAAATAATAAAAAGAAAGTTAGTATTAGTACTTTTAGTTCCTTTGGGTTTGATAATCCGGTCTTGCCTAAGCTATACTACTGTTCGATAGGTACACTTGGCTTTAATAGTTGTCAGAGTTAGTTTCCAGGTTCGATCGTTCTTTTTATAAATTTTAAAGCTCTGATTCACAACGATCATTACCCTCACTATCAGGAACAACCATGATCTGTCTATTCAGATCCGATGTCGCCCCTCTTCCACAACCCGATGGGAAATCCCGAACAGCTGACACTCTACGCCGTTTGAACTTAGGAGTAGAGGCTACAAATCCACTCCCCTCAGGCTCCTTTATCGATACCTCCTTAGAACGGCTAGCACTCGCATCCATGAAGAGAGTCTTGATCAGTATAGTACTTTCAGAGAGAAGCGATGGTTGTCTAACAAGGAGGTTTGGTTATGGCAGAGAGAATCAAAAGAGAATAGACGAGCAGAAATCAGAGAGAACTCCTTACCTTGATAAATGAGGAACCGCACCACACCCGATTCATCCTCGAATCAATGATGAGTTGCGAGAGAAGCAGAGTTTCGGCCTAACAGTCAAAGGTTACTCTTGAGTATTTCGGCTTAAGAGAGAAAGCAGAGGAAATAGAGATGATGAAGGGAAAAGAAAGTGTTACCTATTATTCGGAAGAAACCAAGTAGGAGAGGAAGGTTCGGCAGCACAAGATAGTAACCAAAGATGGAACGTGGAGCAGGAAACGAACAAGAGAGACTTAACTTCACTGAACGTCTACCACAAAGAATGTAGAAGAGAGGTTATGCAATCGGCTAAGGTGGAGGAAAACAAAGA
This sequence comes from Gossypium sturtianum, assembly GCA_025698515.1. NCBI lineage: Eukaryota > Viridiplantae > Streptophyta > Magnoliopsida > Malvales > Malvaceae > Gossypium > Gossypium sturtianum. The sequence continues at coordinate 21,437,139 of CM046945.1, forward strand.
AAGTTGGAAGGGTGTGAAAGAATGGTTCGATCAAGAGTGATTTGGTGATTAAGCAGGGGAAATAATGTACGAAAAGGCAAAATAGATGGGAGAAAGCTTAAGAGAGTTTCGGCAAAGAGAAGGGAAGCAGTCGAAATGTTTTTAGCCCAAAAAGCAAAAGAATAAAACTCTCTCTCTCAAATGACTACTTAGAGGAACGGCACTCACCCTACACACTTATGATCGAATGTTGAAAATGCCTAAAGAACCAAGGGAAAACGGCACACACACCTACTAGCAAAAACCAAAAATGCTCCCTCACACCTCCCCACTTTTGGCCAAACACTTCCACACACCCACTCCCACGATTTTCTCCCTCATTTCCTCCACAATTTACTCTCCACCCATCATTTGAAATGGTTGACCAATTCAAACTCCCCAAACTCCTCTCCTCCATCCATTCAAACCTGTTTGACCCATTCAACTCCTCCTTGGTAGAGTCCCAGCCGAAAACCACCTCTCCTCCCTCCTGGCACAAAATAAATACTCCAAAATGCAGCCTGTAGGATTCGAACCCCACTCCCCTCTTCCATACTCCATTGTGACACCAACACCACTCCACCAAGAGCTCCTTTTGTGTCATCAAACACAAATAATTATCCTTAAGGCCTGCTTCCACTAGCTCTCTCCCCTTATGCCCAAAAAGAAAAATTTTACCAAAGCTCTGGCTCGAACCCGAGCCTCTCCAGGACCCCCAAACACACCTAAATACAAGCTAAGCGAGCTAAACGCATGCAACAACACAAAAATGCCAGACCCCTAATTTAAGGATGTTACAGTTCTACCTCCCTTAAAGAAATTTCGGCCTTGAAATTTACCTAATTAAAAGAGGTGAGGGTATTGCTGTCGCATTGCCTCTTCCGACACCCACGTGGCTTCCTTTGAACCGTGATTACGCCACAATACTTTAACCAGTGGAACTGATTTCCTCCTCAATACCTTAATATCCCGATCCAATATCTACACTGGTTCTTCTTCGAAAGACAGATCAGGTCTCACCTTAATTTCTTCCACCGGCACCACGTGAGATGGATCTGAACGATAGTGTCTTAGCATCGAAACATGGAATACATTATGTATCTGACTCAACTCTAGGGGTAACTCAAGCTGATAAGCCACTGGTCCCACACGTTTCAACACCCGATAAGGCCTGATGAATCTGGGGCTCAACTTGCCCTATCGTCCAAACCTTAAAACCTTCTTCCAGGGTGAGACTTTCAAGAAGACGTGATCCCCCACTGAAAATTCTATCTCCCTACGCCTCAGGTCCGCATACGATTTCTGTCTATTGGAGGCTTCTTTTAACCGATCCCGAATTAGCTTAACCTTTCCCTCCATTTCTGAGATAAATTTCAGACCCAACAACTGTCGCTCACCTAACTCTGTCCAACAGGTAGGGGTATGACACCTACGACCATACAACGCCTCGTAGGGTGCCATCTGAATGCTGGATTGATAACTATTATTGTACACAAATTCAGCCAATGGTAGATAATCTTCCCAACTACCCCTGAAGTCAATCACGCAACCCCTTAACATGTCTTCCAGAATCTGAATTACCCTTTTTGACTGACCATCAGTCTGTGGGTGAAACGCTATGCTGAAATCTAGCCTTGTACCCAAAGCTTCATGCAATGCCTTCCAGAACCGCAATGTAAACCTAGGGTCCCTGTCTGATATGATAGACACTGGTACCCCATGTAACCTCACAATCTCTGCTACATACAGCTTGGCCAGCTTCTGTAATGAATAGTCGGTACGAACCGGTATGAAGTGCGCGGACTTAGGGTGGGTTTGGATGGGTGGTGCGTTTACCTGCGATTAGTGTAAAAATAGCGGTGGTGATGAGATTAGATAATGTAGCGATATTGTAGCGTGAGATAAAAAGTAAACTAAACGCACCGTACCGCACTCAATCGCCCATTCAAACCCACCCTTAGTCAACCGGTCAACAATTACCCACACCGAATCTTTCTTAGTAGGCGTTAGGGGTAGCCCACTAACAAAATCCATCGTTATCCTCTCCCACTTCCAAAGTGGAATCTTCACCGGTTGTAGCAATCCCGAAGGTAACTTATGTTCTGCCTTCACTTGCTGACATGTCAAACACCTACTCACAAAGTCGGTAACTTCCCGCTTCAGACCAGGCCACCAATACGATTCACGTAAGTCCCGATACATCTTGCTTCCACCAGGATGCATAGCATACGGGCTACTATGCGCTTCCCGCAGAATCATCTGCCTCAACTAAGAGTCTTTCGACATACAAACTCTTCCCCAAAAAAACAATACCCCTTCACTGTTCAACCCAAAATCCACTGTCTCCCCACTTTCCCCTTGCTGAAGTCTAGAACCCAACGATTCATCCAACTATTACTTTTCTTTAATCTGGCTTACCCACGTCGGCTTCACCTGCAATTCCGCTAACAAGCTGCCATCTTCATAAAGGCCGAGATGAGCAAACATTGCTCTCAAATCCGATATCACCTTACGACTCAACGCATCTTCCACCACGTTAGCTTTACCTGGGTGATACTCAATCGAGCAATCATAGTCTTTCAGCAAGTCAATCCACCTCTGTTGTCTTAAATTCAGCTCCTTCTGGGTAAGGTGATATTTCATACTCTTATGGTCGGTGTAGATAATTGACTTTTCTCCATACAGATAGTGTCTCCATATTTTTAGGGCGAACACCACAGCAGCTAGTTCCAAGTCATGAGTGGGATAGTTCATCTCATGCGGTCTTAGTTGACGAGATGCATACGCTACCACCTTCCCTTCTTGTGTTAACACACAACCCAAACCTGTGTTCGATGCATCACAGTAGACAACAAACTCCTTCCCCGTCTCAGGCTGAATCAACACCGGCGCCTCAGTCAGAATCTTCTTTAACTTCTCAAAACTTTCCTGTTGCTTATCAGCCCAAACAAATAGTACTCCTTTCCGCAATAACTTGGTTAAAGGTGCGAAAATCAACGAAAACCCCTCAACGAACCTTCTGTAGTACCCAGCCAAACCCAGAAAAATTTGAATTTCTGACACAAACTTCGGCAGTTTCCAGTCCAAAACAGCTTCGATCTTTCGAGGATCAACCCTAATCCCCTCGGAAGAAACAACATGCCCCAAAAAGGTTACTTCCTTTAGCCAAAATTCACACTTGCGGAATTTGGCATACAGTTGCTTCTTTCTATAAATCTGCAGAACTGTCCGAAGATGAGAATCATGCTCCTCCTCCATCCTTGAGTATACCAAGATGTCATCTATGAATACCGCCATGAACCGGTCTAGATAGGGTTGAAAGACCCAGTTCATCATATCCATAAAAGCAGATGGTGCATTTGTTAACCCGAACGGCGTTACTAGAAACTCGTAATGCCCATACCGAGTTCAGAACGCAGACTTATGAATATCTGCCTCCTTGACCTTTAGCTGATGGTACTCAGATCTTAAATCTATTTTCGAGAAAATCAAAGCTCCTCGTAGCTGATCGAACAGGTCGTCAATCCTTGGTAGTGGATACTTGTTCTTAATAGTCAACTTGTTCAACTGGTGATAGTCTATGCACATATGCATCGACCCATCCTTTTTCTTCACGAACAAAACCGGCGCTCCCCACGTTGATACACTTGGTCTGATAAATCCCCGGTCTAACATTTCTTGAATATGAGCCTTTAGTTCTTCCAGCTCTTTCGGTACCATCCTGTAAGGAGCGATGGACACTGGAGCCATTCTCAGAAGTAGCTAAATGCCAAATTCCACCTCGCGATCCGGAGGTAACCCCAGAAGATCTTCAGGAAATACATCCGAGAACTCCTTCACGTCACACAGAATATGCAATATCATGCCTTATGCCTTATTCCACATTCTTATCGATATTCACATATGTACCATATTCCAAATATTCATATCATAATATTATTCATATCATTTATTAACATAATGTTAAGGTTACTTACCTGAGTACTTTGTACCATCACATGGTACCTTTTCCCACTTTTCACATTATTATAAACACATATATTAAATTGATGCCATAAATCTATTAAGAGTTAGTGTGGGGTACACACCTGGTTTACTTAACGAATTCACTAAAATCTCGAAAATCTCGATCTAATGCTTTAGATCCTTAGTTCCTTGCTGCCGATTTGATTACTAATCAAATCCCGAAACTTTGTGATGTTCCCTCTTGCAATCGGCCAACTACTAATTCACTTAACCGGTTAATTTCGGCTTTTGAATAAATAAGAAATAGATCTAAATCACCAAATATGGCCTTAGCCGAATGTCAGATTCACTTACCTTGTGGATCTACATCCCGAATTTATCCCTTGTCTTTGAAGATGTCGCAATACCTTAGATTTTGAAATCCCAAATGATCTCCTCCTCGTAGTCGACAACAACCAAATCCCGAATTCATCCTTCAAAGTTTCGGCCAAAGTGCATTAATGGGATTAGTTCCTAGATTTCGGCTAAAAGAAAAAGGAATGAAAATCGAATAACATTTTATCTTACCCCTAATGATGAAATCGACTGCACCCTTGCTTGAAATCACAAAGAGATTCGGCTATATAGGCTAGATGTTGATCAATAGGTTTCGGCTTATGGAGTTTAATGAACAATCGGCTATGGCTAGGAAAACTTACTTTTGGCTTTTGAAGAATTGTGAGAAGAAGAATGAAGGTTAAGATTGGATGCGATCCAACTTTTGTGTCAAGGGGAGGGTTCGGCCAACATAAACAAAAAGAAAAGAAGAGAAGTGAAGAGGAGTTTGAACTTAGAGAGTTGCGACCGATGAGGGTGAAGAAGTTTGGCTATAGCAAAAATAAAAGAGAAAAGAAGAAGATAATTAGGGAGGAAAAGTGCACAAGAAAAATGCCTAAACTTTACTATGCACATTCGGTTTCCCCCCCTTTCCCATGACCGAATATTGACATCCAAAGTATCCCTTGGCCGGCCAACTCTCCTTCCCTTATCAGCTTCCTCCTTTTTCTCCTATTTCCTCTCTTCTTTACCCATTCAAAATAATTTAAATAAATCTTATTTATCTTCTGCTTTAGCCGAAATTTTTAAAGGAATTTAATCACATCTTAAACTCATCCCTTAGTGCCCCATTGCCGTCCAACACCTCTCCCCCTTGACGCAAAAACAAACTCCCATTTGCTTCCTCTGCAACTCAAACCTAAGCCCTTCCTCTCAGCTTATGGCGTCACCTTCCAAGGTCCCTAAGTGGCGCCTCCATGCCACTTTACCAAGGCACTTTCTGTGTCTAATTTCCCCTACTATTTCTCTTAAGGCCTCTTTTGTTCAATTCCCCTTCAATACTTAAAATTTAATATTTTCTAAGGCATTCACCTACACTCTTAAGGTTCTAAAAATTCATAAAACATATTTACAACACACACAGGCCTGCTACTTCACATAATTACACAATAATGCACAAGCCATAAATCCCGGATATTACAGTTCTACCCCCTTTAAAATAATTTCGTCCTCAAAATTACCTGGCTGAAATAAGTGAGGGTATTGCTATCGCATTGTTTCTTCCGGCTCCCACGAAGCTTCTTCCGATCCATGATTGCGCCATAACACTTTGGCTAAAGGAACTGACTTCCTTCGCAGCACTTTCACATCTCGTTCCAAAATCTGAATCGGCTCTTCCTCGTAGGACAAATCTGGCCCTAGCTCCACCTCCTCAACTGGTACTACATGAGATGGATCCGATCGGTAACGACGTAGCATAGAAACTTGGAATACATCGTGCATCTGCTGCAATTCCGAAGGCAACTCTAACTGGTATGCCACTGGACCAACTCGCTTCAATACCCGATAAGGTCCTATAAACCTTGGACTTAATTTCCCTTTGCGACCAAATCTCATCACCTTCTTCTAAGGCGAAACCTTAAGAAACACTCGATCTCCCACAAAGAAATTCTATTTCCTTCCACTTAAGATCCGTGATACGACTTACGCGTCGGATGGCTCCTTTACTCGTGTCCGAATTAACTTAACCTTTTCTTGATTCTCGCCACAATCTCCGGACCCAAAACTTGACGTTCTCCTAATTACGCCCAACACGTAGGAGTGCGACACTTCCGCCCATACTGACGCTTCATACGGTGCCATCCGAATACCGGCTTGATAGTCATTATTATATGCAAATTCTCGCTAAAGGCAAGTATTCTTCCCAACTTCCTCTAAAGTCTATTACACGACCTCTCAACATATCTTCCAACACTTGGATCACTCGCTCGATTGACCGTCGATCGTGGATAAAATGCCGTCATCAAGTCAAATCTCGTGCCCAAAGCTTGATGTAGTGCTTTCGTAACCGAGACGTAAACCTTGGATCCCTATCTCGAGATAATCGACATTGGCACTCCATGCAACCTCACAATTTCTCGCCACATATAACTTCGCCAACTTCGTAAAGAATAGTCAACCCGCACCCAGAAGAAATGCGCGGACTTTGTCGGTCAATCCACTATCACCCATACCGAGTCCTTCTTAGTAGGCGTAAGGGAAGCCCACTAACAAAGTCCATGGTGATTCTCTCCCACTTCCATCATGGAATCTTTATTATCTTGAAGCAATCCTCGACGGAACTTGGTGTTCAGCCTTGACTTGCTAACACGCCAAGCATTTCCTACAAATTCGAGAACTTCCTCTTAAGACCAGGCCACCAAAACTGCTCCTTAGATCTCTATACAACTTACTACCTCCAGGATGCATAGCATAGGGGCTACTATGCGATTCCTAAAGAATTCTCTGTCTTAACTCCTTATCCTTAGGCATACAGACCTTACCCTTGCAACATAATACTCCATCGCTGCTAACTCTATAATCCTCTAACTCCTCACTCTGCACTTGTCGCAACTTAGCACTTAAATCATCATCTGCCAACTGACTCTCTTTCACCTCCTCCAACCATGATGGCTTAACTTGCAATTTAGCCAGCAAACTTTCGTCGTCATACAAGCTCAGATGTGCAAACATCGCCCTCAGATCCGACACTACTTTCTGACTTAGGGCATCTGCTACCACATTCGCCTTGCCCGGATGATATTCAATAGAACAATCGTAGTCTTTCAATAACTCCACCCACCTTCGCCGTTTTTTGAGTTTAGCTCTTTCTGAGTCAACAGATACTTAAGGCTCTTGTGGTCTGTGTAAATCACTGACTTTTCTCCATATAGATAGTGCCTCCATACCTTAAGAGCAAAGACCACCGCCGCCAATTCCAAGTCATGCGTCGGATAGTTAACCTCATGTGGCCTTAATTGTCGAGACGCATAAGCGACTACCTTTCCGTCTTGCATCAAAACACATCCTAATCCTGTATGAGAAGCGTCACAATACACCACGAAATCCTTCCCTACCTCAGGTTGAATCAAAACCGGAGCCTCAGTCAAAACCTTCTTAAGCTTCTCAAAGCTCTCATGTTGCCTATCTGTCCATACGAAAGGTACCTCCTTTCTCAACAACTTCGTCAAAGGAGCGGCTATTGATGAGAACCCTTCCACGAACCTTCTATAGTAGCCTGCCAATCCCAAGAAACTGTGAACCTCTGCCACCGACTTAGGTGGTTTGCAATCCAGCACTGCTTCGATCTTCCTAGGATCCACCCTTATTTTTTCTGCAGGCACTACATGCCCTAAGAATGCAACCTCCTTCAGCCAAAATTCACACTTGCTGAATTTGGCGTAGAGCTTCTTCTCCCTTAACACTTGCAACACTGTCCGGAGATGCTCGTCAAGTTCCTCCTCTGACTTAGAATACACTAGGATGTCGTCTATGAACACAACGACGAATTGATCCAAGTAGGGTTGAAAAACCCGGTTCATCATGTCCATGAACGCGGCTGGGGCGTTCGTCAGTCCAAACGGTATTACTACAAACTCAAAATGGCCGTATCTTGTCCGAAAAGCTGTCTTATGGATATCCACCTCCTTCACCTTAAGCTGATGATACCCAGACCTTAGATCTATCTTCGAAAACATCGCGGCTCCCTTAAGCTGATCGAACAAGTCGTCTATCCTTGGCAACGGGTACTTGTTCATGATGGTCAGCTTATTTAACTGACGGTAATCTATGCACATACGCATAGTCCCGTCCTTCTTCTTCACAAACAAGACCGGTGCTCCCCATGGAGACACACTAGGTCGGATGAACCCATGATCAAGCAACTCCTGAATTTGAGCTTTGAGCTCCACCAATTCCTTTGGTGCCATTCTATACGGAGCAATAGATACTGGCGCCGTTCCAGGCAGTAAGTCAATTCCAAACTCCACCTCCCTATCAGGGGGTATTCCAGGTAACTCCTCCAGGAAAACATCCACAAATTCCCTTATGGTTCTAACTCCACTAACTCCTTCTTCTTTTGCATCCAACGCACTAACGAAAGTCAAGAATGCCTCGCACCCTTTTCGAACCATCTTATCAGCCTTTAATGCAGAAACTATGTTAGACAAGTAGTTTCTTCTTTCTCCTATCATAATTATCTCCTCATCCATAATTCGCTCTGTCGCTTCCATCCAATACTCAGCCGTATTGGGTGCCACACCAGATACGCCACGAAATACTTCAGCTCCATTGGCTCGGAGTCGCTCGGGTACAGATTTCCGAGCTCCCATACCTCTACCGCTCCACCACCATCTCAAGAACTCGCGCTGAAGATCGCTGCGATCATTGTATCATCCCCGTCTCGATCTTTGTCGCCAACACCAACACGGTGGTGGTGGGGTGGTGGTACCTCATTTTCGGACCCTTGTCCGGACCTACTGGGTTTCGATATGGTCATTCTGCCTCTACCACGTCCTCACACATTACGACCACGTCCCCTATAACTCATTTCTACGATCGCGCTTTAATCTGTTTTAGAAAGTTTTATGCATTTGTCTTTGTTCCACTAATTATCCACGAATAAGTTTTATGTAAAGAAGTTTAGTAGTAGTTCTTTCGATCATTTCGAGTTTTGTTTCAAGTCTTCTATCCTAGTTCGAGAGAAAGATGCACCTTCATTCAAAGAGTATCTGCTACACATATTCATCACTTGTACATTTTTGTCCGTTTTAATCCTGTAGGGTATTTTAAGTAATTTGTCCTATAGGGGTATTTTGGTAAATTTCCAAACCAGGGTATCTTGATGTTTTGCAAAATAGGGTTTTGGTATTTTTCTAAAGTAAGAATATTTTAGAAAAATTGAGGGTAGTGTTGTAATTTCATAAACCAAGGGTATTTTAGTAATTTCTCAACCTGTGGGTATTTTAGTAATTTTTGTAAATCGAATATTTTGAAAAAAATTTGTAAAAGAGTTTCTACAAATCAAAGGGGTAATTTGGTGCTTTTAAAACTAAGGTTTTTATAAAAATATGGCTAGTCCATTTTGGGTTTTAATTATTGAGTTTAGCTTTGTGAATGAGTCCTCTTGGTTAGGGTGAACCGTTACTACGCACTGTAGGATTCGAGCGAAGAGGAGGTGAGTCACTATGATCGCTTAAATACTGTGCTCTTCCGAATCCAATCCTGACATGCGCACAATGGTTGCCACACCCTAACTCCGGCGACTTAGTCACGTGTTTGTTTAGTTAGGCCTTAAATTTTACGTAGTTCTTGTGTTGGGGTAAACTAATCCTAGGGTTCCATAACTTAATATACTAATCTACGTTCTCGTTATACCCCTATACAAATCATACATTAATTCACACAACGGTTAGGGGTACTTTACCTGGTGGACTTCGGGTCGGAGACTTAGGTGCCATGCCAGAAAAACCTGATTATTTCATAAAAATTTTCACAAAACTTATTTGGGCTCTATTGTGAAAATGTTATGGGCTTTAAACCCAAGGCCGAGAGTTTCAAACTGGGCTCTGATACCAAGCTAAAACACCCCAAACCCGGCCCACGAACCCTGACCGGATCGGTATGTTCCTGGAGTAAAATAGTTCAAAACTTGTTTGTTTCTTGGAAATCTTTAGGTTATTTAGGAGAAAAATTTGGATTGGGTTCAAATTGAAAACATCGTTATTCTCGAAGATTAGGCTTTATTAAGACTTTATTGTTATATTTCAAAACCATAAGTTAAAGGAAAAAGTCGAGTTTTTAGAGTTTACTATTTATATTGAAAATCATTTGTGTTAGGTGTTAAAACATTTAAAGATTTATTTTTAAGAAAAGTTGCTTAAACTTAAATTTGATAAAAATTGTATCATAATAAAGTAAATAAAAATGCATGCATAATCAGTTTATAGCTATGGCCTTATTACATTAAAACAAACCCGATTAAATCCAAAATACTTAGAAATAAAAAGTCCAAAATTAATATAAAGTCCGAGTTGAAAATGGCCACCACTAAGCTCCCGCTAGACCGGACTGTTCATCGAGTGTCACTGAAAAATATCCCACAATGGGGTGAGTCAAACAGACTCGGTGTGTATAACCAACACTAAGTCCCAACGATTCGGGCATATCATATCATATCATACATATATCTAATGAGATAGAAATAATGATGCAAACCGAACCCATACCTAGATAACCATCCGCTACACATCACCCGTACCAACCATTACACCGTGGGGACTACTAAGTCGACCCTCCATCCGCTACGCATCATCGGCAACGGTTGAGATGACTTGCTCATCGCCCTTATAAATTTTGTGGCATAGCCACGGACATTATTTTGTGACATAAGTCACCACATTCGATTTCGTGACATGAGTCACCACATTCGAGATATTGTGGTATACACCACCGGATCACTTCCCCTTTCCATATAACCCATATGCCCCATGTCACACAGAATATGCAATATCATGCCTTATGCCTTATTCCACATTCTTATCGATATTCACATATGTACCATATTCCAAATATTCATATCATAATATTATTCATATCATTTATTAACATAATGTTAAGGTTACTTACCTGAGTACTTTGTACCATCACATGGTACCTTTGCCCACTTTTCACATTATTATAAACACATATATTAAATTGATGCCATAAATCTATTAAGAGTTAGTGTGGAGTACACACCTGGTTTACTTAACGAATTCACTGAAATCCCAAAAATCTCGATCTAATGCTTTAGATCCTTAGTTCCTTGCTGCCGATTTGATTGCTAATCAAATCCCGAAACTTTGTGATGTTCCCTCTTGCAATCGGCCAACTACTAATTCACTTAACCGGTTAATTTCGGCTTTTGAATAAATAAGAAATAGATCTGAATCACCAAATATGGCCTTAGCCGAATGTCAGATTCACTTACCTTGTGGATCTACATCCCGAATTTATCCCTTGTCTTTGAAGATGTCGCAATACCTTAGATTTTGAAATCCCGAATGATCTCCTCCTCGTAGTCGACAACAACCAAATCCGAATTCCTCCTTCAAAGTTTCGCCAAAGTGCATTAATGGGATTAGTTCCTAGATTTCGGCTAAAAAGAAAAAGGAATGAAAATCGAATAACATTTGATCTTACCCTAATGATGAAATCGATTGCACCCTTGCTTGAAATCACAAAGAGATTTGGCTATATAGGCTAGATGTTGATCAATAGGTTTCGCTTATGGAGTTTAATAAACAATCGGCTATGGCTAGGAAAACTTACTTTCGGCTTTTGGAGAATTGTGAGAAGAAGAATGAAGGTTAAGATTGGATGCGATCCAACTTTTGTGTCAAGGGAGGGTTAGACCAACATAAACAAAAAGAAAAGAAGAGAAGTGAAGAGGAGTTTGAACTTAGAGAGTTACTAAGATCGATGAGGTGAAGAAGTTTTGGCTATAGCAAAAAATAAAAGAGAAAAGAAGAAGATAATTAGGAGGAAAAGTGCACAAGAAAAATGCCTAAACTTTACTATGCACATTCGGTTTTCCCTTTTTCCCATGACCGAATATTGACATCCAAAGTATCCCTTGGCCTACCAACTCTCCTTCCCTTATCGACTTCCTCCTTTTTCTCCTATTTCCTCTCTTCTTTACTCATTCAAAATAATTTAAATAAATCCTTATTTATCTTACTCGCTTTAGCAAGAAATTTTTAAAGGAATTTAATCACATCTTAAACTCATCCCTTAGTGCCCCATTGCTGTGTCAACACCTCTCCCCTTGACGCAAAAACAAACTCCCATTTGCTTCCTCTCGCAACTCGAACCTAAGCCCTTCCTCTCGACTTATGGCAGTCACCTTCCAAGGCCCCTAAGTGGCGCCTCCATGCCACTTTACCAAGGCACTTTTTGTGTCTAATTTCCCCTACTATTTCTCTTAAGGCCTCTTTTGTTCAATTCCCCTTCAATACTTAAAATTTAATATTTTCTAAGGCATTCACCTACACTCTTAAGGTTCTAAAAATTCATAAAACATATTTACAACACACACAGGCCTGCTACTTCACATAATTACGCAATAATGCACAAGCCATAAATCCCGGATATTACATAATTCCTCCTTTCTCCTAACACAATTACTTCCTCATCCTCTAGAGTTCTTAAAACCATCCGCTTAGCAGCGCAGTCCAAATTCGCACGGTACTTAACTAACCAGTCCATGCCTAAGATAAGGTTAAACTTGCCGAACGGCAGTTCCATCAAATCGGACAGAAATACCACTCCCTGAACTTCTAGAGGCACATACCTAAAAAATTTATTCACTACCACAAATTGTCCTAAAGGGCTAACCACAGACTTTTCTCTAGCAGCAATCTCAGATTTAATACCCAGAGTCCAAGACACAGTACAAACAACATATGAATATGTAGACCCAATATCTATCAAAGCTGTAAAGGGTGCATCAAATATAAGAAACATACCGATTATGACGTCTGGTGCATCGCCATCCTCTCGCCGTCGAGCTGCATAGACTAACCCCGGCCGTCTTGTATCTGTATTAACAGTACCTCTGCCTGGTGCTCCACGACCTCGACCAAAACCATTTCCTCCTCTGGCCAGACCACGACCTTTCGGCAGCTGCTGACCACCCATCCTTGACTGTGCAAAACCCCGACCTATCGTCCGCATCTTTTCCAACTCTTGTGGACAGTCCTTTATCAGATTATCCCTAGACCCACATTTAAAACATCCTCCAGTTCTTCTCTAACACTCCCCTGGATGTGTTTTCCCACACTGTGCACACGGTCGCAACTAACCTACAGCAACAGGCATCCCCACTCGAGCTGGCCCATCGAACCTAGGCCTCTTTTGAAAACCCCCAGAAGAACCTAACGACCCAAAACTTCTCTTACTCTTGCCCCTATCCTTATCTTAGGTCTACCTCTCAGAACGTTTCACCTCTTCGGTGATTTTTGCTTTCTCGACCAAAATGGCAAAATTTCTTTCTCGCTGCGGAGCTATCAGTACTCGCAGCTCATCCCGCAGACCATCCTCAAACCGTACACAACGCTCATAATCGGTTGCGACTATACCCCGAACGTAATGACTCAAGCGTAGGAACTCCCCCTCATATTCTGCCACGGACTTATTCCCCTGGACCAAGTTCAGAAATGCCTTCCTCTGGGCGTCTACATAACTCGCCCCAACATATTTTTCCTGGAATGCTGTCTTAAAGAAGTCCCAGGTGATACGGTCTGCTGAAGTACCTTCCCTCACTGTGAGCCACCACTGGTACGCTTCATCTCATAGGAGGGACACTGTTCCCTTCAATTTTTCCTTCGCCGTGCAATCCAAATCATCCATAATCTGCTCAACTGCTTCCAGCCAGTATTCAGCTACGTTTGGGGCCACACCAGAAATACCCCTAAATATCTCAGCCCTATTTGCCTGGAGTCGCTCAGGAATAGATTTTCGAGCTACCGATCTAGTGCTTGCTCCAGTAATCTATTCCAAAACTCGTAACATAGCTTGGGACAAAGCATCGTCCCCCCAGCTCGATCATGGGACCCTGCCTCAGTCACCGGTGATGCAGGTGCTTCAATTTCAGGCATGTGCCCCGATGCCTCAGATCCAACCCCAGCACCTCGGCCTCTACCTCGGCCACGTATACCACGTCCACGTCCTCTTGTGCTCATGTTTGCTGAATCGAATTAATCTGATTAGAAATTTTATGAATCGGTATATCATTCCAATGTATATTAATAGATATTTCATGAAGACAGATTTAAAAGTGGTTTTCTCGAATCGAATTCCTAATGTCTTAGTCTCTACAATCTTAACTCTTATAGCTAGCAGTCATAAAACACTAATTCTAAGAATTCCTTCTAAAATCATTTCATAATATCAGACAAAGTCAAAAGACTTACAGATTTGGTGCCGGAGACTCAGGTGCCATACCTCCAGAAAGACATACATTTCTCTAGACCATATTTTCAAGCCAATTTTGGAAAATGTTTTTGAACACATTTCACAGCCGAGTTTTGCAACCTGGGCTCTGATACCACAAAATGTAACATAGAAGGGTTATTTAAAACTGCGCGTTCGGTAAAACTTCGTATTCTTTTTGAAACTTCAAGTGTAGGGGTTTGATGTGAAAGCCCGACTCATTCAGCGACCATTCTAAAAAAGTGTACTTAATTTTGTAAACTGCCTTTTTCATGAGAATCGAATTTGAGTAAATTACGGATATATGATATTTTGGAAACTGTTTTCGTCGTTCAAGAAAACCCAGAGTTTTTATCCCTTTTAGTTTGTAATCGTTTATTAACTTTTTTGGAAAAAGAAACGTTATTAATGTTTTAGAAAATTTCGAGTTGAGCATTCATCGATAATGAGTAGTAATCCAAATTAAAAGCTAAAACCAAAACAAAATATCATAGGCCTTATTACAAAGCATGAATCCAACTAGAAGGAAATTTAAAGCAATATGAAACGAGATTTACTAGGGAAACGTTGTATGGCCACCATAGAGTCCACCTCGGCTCCAAATCCTCAAAGCTAAGGTTTACCTGTAAAGTTAAATAGAGGGGTGAGTTACGAGAACTCAGTGTGTAATCCCCAAAACTAACACTAACTGGGCCCGAGCCCACTCAGATACAAATTGGGCCTTAGCCCTTACGAAATCAAACTGGGCAAAGCCCATACGGAAACGAACTAGGCTTGAGCTCTTTAAACATGGTAAAATAGATAAATGCATACAATGCAACCCAGCCCAACCTATTAATCCATCCGCTACACACCACCCGTTCCAGCCAAAGCACACCAGTGGGGATTTCTATAATCAACCCTCATCTGCTACACACCATCGATGGCAGTCACACTGCTCATCATCGAAATTGTGGCAGTGCCACCGAAATAATGTGACAAAGTCACTAAAATATGTGGCAGAGCCACTGAAATAATGTGACAGAGTTACCGAAATACATTTCCCCTTTCATCAATATCATATCCCCACCCCATGCAACATGTTATATCCTCATAATATGGTGCATGCATACATATATCAATGTACATCAGATAATCAGAACACACGTACAATCATACTAATTTATCCAAATGGTATAGTCATAAAGGTTACTTACCTGGTATATCTCCAATCTTACCCACTTGGGTATCTCAACTGCATTCCCGTTAAAGTATTTTGGCTCTTAGCCGACACATAGTATAATACGAAACAAAACAAAATAAAGGTGTGAGATTACACACCTGATTACGTGAAGAACTATACACTCCTGATCGTTGTTACCCTCACTATCACGAACAATCACGATCAGTCTATTCAGATCCGATGTCGCCCCTCTTCCACAACCCGGTAGGAAATCCCGAACGACTGACACTCTACGCTGTTTGAACTTAGGAGTAGAGGCTACAAATCAACTCCCCTTAGGCTCCTTTGTTGATACCTCCTTAGAATGGTTAGCACTCGCATCCATGAAGAGAGTCTTAATCAGTACAATACTTTTAGAGAGAAGCGATGGTTGTCTAACAAGGAGGTTTGGTTATGGCAGAGAGAATGAAAAGAGAATAGACGAGCAGAAATTAGAGAGAACTCCTTACCTTGATAAATGAGGAATCGCACCACACCCGATTCGTCTTCGAATCAGAGATGAGTTACGAGAGAAGTAGAGGTTCGGCCTAACAGCCAAAGGTTACTCTTGAGTATTTCGGCTTAAGAGAGAAAAGCAGAGGAAGTAGAGATGATGAAGGGAAAAAAAGTGTTACCTATTATTCGGAAGAAACCAAGTAGGAGAGGAAGGTTCGGCAGCACAAGATAGTAACCAAAGATGGAATGTGGAGCAGGAAACGAACAAGAGAGACTTAACTTCACTGAACGTCTACCACAAAGAATGTAGAATAGAGGTTATGCAATCGGCTAAGGTGGAGGAAAATAAAGAAAGTTGGAAGGGTGTGAAAGAATGGTTCGGTCAAGAGTGATTTGGTGATTAAGCAGGGGAAATAATGTACGAAAAGGCAAAATAGATGAGAGAAAGCTTAAGAGAGTTTCGGCAAAGAGAAGGGAAGCAGTCGAAATGTTTTTAGCCCAAAAAGCAAAAGAATAAAACTCTCTTTCTCAAATGACTACTTAGAGGAACGACACTCTCCCTACACACTTATGACCGAATGTTGAAAATGCCTAAAGCACCAAAGGAAAACAGCACACACACCTACTAGCAAAAGCTAAAAATGCTCCCTCACACCTCCCCACTTTCGGCCACACACTTCCACACACCCACTTCCACGATTTTCTCCCTCATTTCCTCCACAATTCACTCTCCACCCATCATTTGAAATGGTTGACAAATTCAAAATCCCCAAAATCCTCTCCTTCATCCATTCAAACCCGTTTGACCCATTCAACTCCTCCTTGGTAGAGTCCCAGCCGAAAACCACCTCTCCTCCCCCCTGGCAAAATATAAATACTCCAAAATGTAGCCTATAGGTTTCGAACCCCACTCCCCCTTCCATGCTCCCTTGTGACGCCAACACCACTCTACCAAGAGCTCCTTTTGTGTCATCAAAGACAAATAATTATCCTTAAGGCCTGCTTCCACTAGCTCTCTCCCCTTATGCCCCAAAAGTAAAATTTTACCAAAGCTCTGGCTCGAACTCGAGCCTCTCCAGGACCCCCAAACACACCTAAATAACAAGCTAAGCGAGCTAAACGCATGCAACAACATAAAAATGCCAGACCCTAATTTAAGGATGTTACACGAATTGCGAGAATAAAGTTTTAGCCCCATGATACATACCTAATCTTATGCACATATCTAGTTTTTCTCACCTAAATTTGAAAATAAAAACTAATGTTGAAGGAATGATTTATAGAAGACGAGGCATCTTCAAAAGTAGTGTAACATCCTAAAATTTAAAATTTTATGTGTTGCATGATATCTTGTGTGAGGCTAGTTAAATTATTAATCATGTATATTTTAAGGTCCTGAGAAGGCTCGGGGTTTAATTGGGCCTTAGTAAAAATTTTGTGTTTTAACACTTTAAGGAGAGATAGTAAGGGGCCTCAATGCTTATGGAAATAAGTGAGTAAATGGCTAGCATAAGTGAGCATATGGCAAGGAGGTTGAGGCGTCACATAAAGGGCTTTTGGGGAAAAGGTTTGAATCCCACTTGGTACAAATTTTGATTATTTTTTTTTTGTGCTATTCATTGAGAGTGTCGGCCATGATGGTATTTTAGGTAAGGTGGACTTTTTAAATTATGGAAAGGTGGCTAAGGTTTATGGTAAGGAGGAAGATAAGGGATATTGAAGGAAAGAATCAAAAGAAAAAGGCAAGATAAGGGAGCAAGTTGGCCTTTTCCATGGGAAATGTTTTGGAATGTTTTTATGGTCAATTTTTGACCCTTTTGGTTTGGTGCACACGGTTTTGAGGTTATTAGGGGAGTGCCGAAATTCTTTAGCATTTTGGTGAATTTTGGTACTTGAGTGATTATTTTTTCTTAGCATTTTGGGTGATCTTTTAATTTTTCCAGTCCCTTTCCTCTTTACTGAAAATTCCAAAGCCAAAGTGAACATTTTCTTTTCTTTGCTTTGGTCGAAACCTCCTAGCACATTTGTGCATTCTTTTTATTTTTTTTGGCCAAAACACTCATCTTTTGCCACCTCCCCTTTGATAGCCGAACAATCTAGCACTCCTCCATCCATCCATCCATTCTTTTATTTTGACCATTTCATCAATCTTTTCTCTTCTCTAAAATCGACATCACTTTGAGATCACTTATTCTTGTTTGATTTTCCTCTAAAACCGAATCTATTATCATCCCATCTCTTCACTTATTCTTTTCTTTTCGTCTTGGACAATCTCTTCTTGACCGAATCAGTAAGTGACCTTATATCCCTCTTTTCATTTCATTTTATTTTCATTTTTTTTCTTTCTTCCTAGTCGAATATATGTGTTCATCATTATTCGATTATTCTATCTTGTTTCCCTATCAAAACATCTCTCCCCATCACTCTCATGTTGTGATCAATATCTTTTTCGTAGTGTTATAGAGGGTGGCCGAATACCACATCATCGTCTAATCATCTCTAGTCATAAGACAATTGTGGGAATCGAGATTATCATCGGTTAAGGTAAGGAGTTCTTTCATAGTCCATTTGATATCTCTATTTGGCTATTGTGTTAATCAGATTGAAGGTTGGCTAATTGATTATGTTGGTAGGGACGAAATCATTCGATATTCTTTCCTTATATAGTGGTAAGTCGAACCCTTTGTCATTAGACAATCTATAATTATATCGTAATATCGTTTTGACTAAGGTTTTATCCGATGGAGGCTAGTGGTATCGAATCGAAAGGAAAAGCGATTGGAGATCTCAAAAGGAGCAGATTAGCGATTCCTACTCCTAAATTCAAACGAAGGGCGGTATCAGCGGTTCGGGATTTTCCACCGGGTTGTGGATAATCATCCGGTGAAAATAGACAAATTGTGGTCGTTCACGATTCTAAGGGTAAGCACTTTAGATCGTTTATTTTAGAGTTAGATTAATAAAATCACGTATGTCAATTAATCGAGTGTTATGATATTTTAGGTGTCGACGATCAAGAAGGCCTAGTACTAACCGTAATCAGGTGTGTAATTTCACACCGTAATTCTGTAGGTTTATGATTCGGTAACATGACGAATAAGTGGATTGCTATCATTATAAGGCTATAATCGTAAAATTGGCATAAAACGAGGAATATGTTTAAAGTATACTATTTTGAAAGATTCGAAAAAATCAGCATTTAGATTGTGAAAATTACGAAAATGCCCTTATTGGGCCGAATTACGAAAATGCCCTCATGGGCCGACTTACGGAAATGCCCTTAATGGGCCGTTATTTTGGAATGCCTTAATGGGCCGATTATTTTTGCTTAAATGGGCTTAGTCACTGTAATAAATTACTTGATAAATGGTTGCTATTTATATGCGAACGTTTTATTATGTTATTGCATTTTCATATATTGCATGGGTTGGGAAAAATGTGGAAGAGAAGTGTAGCCTGGTGGCATTGCCATAATAAACTGTTTACCATAATGTTTACATATGATATCGGTGGCTTGGCCACAATAAATTTTATTAAATGGCAAATTGCCTGCGTTTTCGTGTGATGGCGGGGTGGGTTGACTTGATCCCCACAGGTGTGATGGTTGGTACGGGGGTGTGTTGGATGGATGGGTTGGGCTGCATACTTTTCTTATATAAATGTTTATAAATTCTGATATATAATTGGGCATAGGCCCAAGATATTGAAATATGGGTTCTGGCTCAGTGGACAACGGTAAGGGAATTATGCACTGAGTTCTAGTAACTCACCCCGTTTTCCTTAACCCTTGCAGGTAATGCTCAGTGACGTGGACTTGGGCCGTGGATGACTCGGTGGGGGCCATACTTCAGAAATGGTTTTTATTGGACTTTAGGTTTCTATTTCGTTTACTTATTACTTTTACTATTTTGAGTTTTATGATGTAATAAGGCCTCTGGATTTATTTTTTTATTTTTGCTTTATGCTTGACGTACTTATATCTTGCTCAAATTACTTTAATTGGGATTTTTTTTCTAGAAAGTTAAATAATTTTTTTCTAAAATGAATTCACAAATGGATCTCATAATAAACTTTTACAAATATTTTAACTCGGAAGTTTTCTCTTGAATTATTATCAATACTTTCAAAAGCCTCAGTTTGAAAAATCACTAGTTCAAATTTATCGATTTATCAATCAATCTTTGAAATTAGTAAAATTTTATCAAATATTTCAAATCCAACTTGTTTTCTTGATTTTAACAAATAAATACCTATTTTCGAATGAATAAAAAGGACTTAACATGTTTTCTTCATGTGACATGTCAGATCTGGTCATAACACATGGGCCGGGTTTGGGGTGTTACATTTTGTGGTATCAGAGCTCGATTTCAAAACTCGGTTGTGGTTTGGGTTCAAAAACGTTTTCCAAAGCTGTTTGAATTTTAAGTTAAAAATGCATGTTTTAAAGGAAGTATGGCACCACGGGTATCCGGTACCAAGTCAAGTAAGTATATGTTTTATGATTATGATTATTATGGTATGACGGTAGAAATACTCTAGAACTTTTAGCCTTAGGAGCTGAAACTATAGAGATTGATACCATAGGATGGGTATTTGCGAAAATAACCTTACTTTCTATACTTCATAAAACATTGTTTAATAAACACTGAAACAACATACTGATTCATAAGACTCGTAATCAGATTAAATCGAATTAGCGAATATGAGCGCTAGAGGATGTGGACGCGGTAGACGTGGCTGTGGTAGAGGCTGAGGCGCTAGAGTTGTATTTGAGGTGTCAGGACATATGCCTGAAATGGACGCACCTGCGTCACCTGTGACTGAAGCTGGGTCACATGATCGTATGAGAGAGGACGACGCTCTATCCCAAGCAATGTTGCGAGTTCTGGAAAGGGTTGCTGGGGCGAGAACTGGGTCAACAGCTCGTGGATCAATATCGGAGTGACTCAGATCGAATGGAGCTGAGGTCTTTAGGGGTATCTCGGGTGTGGCCCCAAATGTAGTGATGCGGCTTGAGGTCGTGGAGCGAGATCATAGACGATCCGGATTGCACCACCGAGCGTAAACCGAAAGGGTGGTGTCCTTGGCGAGAGACGAGGCGTATCGGTGGTGGCTCATCGCTCGTTGAAAAGGCACTCATGCCGATCATTATACACCGGGATTTCTTTAAGACAGCATTCTAGGAAAAATATGTCGGAGCTAGCTATGTGGATGCCCAAAGGAAGGAATTCCTAAATCTGGTCCAAGGAGGTAAGACTGTGATAGCTGAGGCAAAATTTTTGCGTCTGAGTCGGTATGCCCGGGGAATAGTGCCGACTGACTGCGAACGCTGTGTGCGTTTTGAGGACGGGTTGCGTGATGAGTTGCGGGTACTGATAGCCCCACAAAAGGAGAGGAATTTTGCCACACTGGTGGAGAAAGCCAAGATAGTCGAAGAGGTTAAACACTCGGAGAGGCAAAACTGAGACAAGGATAGGGGCAGAAGCAAGAGAGACTCTGGGTACTCTGGTCCTGCTAGAGGTTTTCAGAAGAGGCCCAGGAGTGAGGAGTCAGCTCGAGCGAGAGTACTAGCTACTACTAATCAGTCACAGCCATGTGTGGATTGTGGAAAATTTCACCTGAGTGAATGCTAGAGGAGAACCGGTGGTTATTACAGATATGGATCCAAAGATCATCGATTTAGAGATTGCCCTCGACAGCCTGCTCAGACTCAGGGTGTTCGTAATGATGTTGCACAGACAGCTAGAGGCGCTCAGCAGCCACCGAGAGGCCGTGGGCCAAGACGAGGTGGTAATGGCATAGGACGAGGTCAGGGTGCACCGGGTAGAGGTACCGGTAATAGGGGTAACGCGGAGGCGAGACAGCCAGGGTTGATCTATGCGGTCAGACGTCGGGAGGATGGCAATGCACCGAATATGATAACCGGTACGTTCTTCATATTTGATGTACATGTTACTGCTTTGATAGATATCGGATCCACCCATTTTTATGTTGCTTGTGATGTGTCTGGAACCTTAAACATTGGATCTGAGATTTCTACTAAAGAAACAACTATAATTAGTCTTCTAGGACAGTCGATGATAGTAAATAAGTTGTTTAGGGATGTGCCCTTAGAAATTCAGGGGGAAATATTTTTGGCGGATTTGATGGAACTGCCATTCGGCGAGTTCGACCTTATTTTGGGCATGGATTGGTTGGTGAAACACTGTGTGAACTTGGATTGTGCTGCAAAGCAGATGATACTAAGAACTTCGGAGGATAAAGAAGTGATGATGATTGGTGAAAGAAGAAACTATTTGTCTAATGTGGTATCTGCCTTAAAAGCAGAAAGGTTGGTGCGAAAGGGATATGGAGCATTCTTAGCCTTCATTAGTGCTTTGGATGCCAAGGAGTTGTCGGTGAAAAGTGTTAGAACGGTGAAAGAGTTTTCAGACGTCTTTCCCGAGGAGCTCTTAGGATTGCCTCCGGATCGGCTCCGGTGTCCATTGCTCCTTATAGAATGGCACTGAAGGAGTTAGCGGAGCTTAAGGCTCAAATTCAAGAGTTGTTGGATCGTGGATTCATTCGACCAAGTGTGTCACCGTGGGGAGCGCCGGTTTTATTCGTAAAGAAGAAGGATGGGTCAATGCGTATATGCATCGATTATAGGCAATTGAATAAGCTGACGATCAAGAACAGGTATCCGTTGCCGAGAATCGATGATCTGTTCGATCAACTGCGAGGAGCTTCGGTTTTCTCAAAGATAGATTTGAGATCGGGTTATCACCAGCTTAAAGTTAAGGAGTCAGATATTCATAAGACTGCATTTCAAACTCGTTATGGGCATTATGAGTATTTGGTGATGCCGTTTGGGCCAGCTGCATTTATGGACATGATGAACCGGATCTTCCAACCCTATTTAGACCGGTTCGTGGTGGTGTTCATAGATGACATCTTGGTGTACTCGAAGAATGAAGAAGAGCATGATTCGCATCTGCGGGTAGTATTGCAGATATTAAGGGAGAAGCAACTTTATGCCAAATTTAGTAAGTGTGAATTTTGGCTGAAGGAAGTAACCTTTTTGGGGCATGTTGTGTCTGTCGAAGGAATTAGAGTTGATCCCCAGAAGGTCGAGGCTGTGTTGGACTGGAAACCACCGAAGATAGTGGCCGAAATTCGGAGTTTTCTAGGGTTGGCTGGATATTACAGGCGTTTCGTTGAGGGGTTTTCGTTGATTGCTGCACCCCTAACTAAGCTGTTGCATAAGGGAGTACCATTTGTGTGGTCAGATCAGCAGCAAGAGAGCTTTGAGAAATTGAAGAAGATTCTGACAGAAGCGCCAGTATTGATTCAACCTAGGGCTGGAAAAGAGTTTATTGTTTATTGTGATGCGTCACACACGGGCTTGGGATGTGTGTTGGTGCAAGGAAGAAAAGTGGTGGCTTATGCATCTCGTTAATTAAGGCCACATGAGGTGAATTATCCTACTCATGATTTGGAGTTAACTGCAGTGGTGTTTGCTCTGAAGATTTGGAGACACTATCTATATAATGAGAAGTCGATTATCTATACGGATCATAAGAGTCTGAAGTACCTCCTTACCCAGAAGGAGTTGAACTTAAGGCAGCGGAGGTGGATAGAACTGTTGAAAGATTATGACTTCTCGATTGAGTATCATCCCGGAAAGGCTAACGTAGTGGCAGATGCGTTGAGTCATAAGGTGATATCAGATTTGTGAGCGATGTTCGCTCGTCTTAGCCTTTATGAAGATGGTAGTCTGTTAGCCGAACTTCAGGTGAAGCCCGTTTGGATAAGCCAGATTAAGGAAAAGCAGTTGATAGACGAAGTGTTGGGTTCTCGACTTCAACAAGTGGAAGGTGGTGAGATAGGGGATTTTGGATTGAATAGTGATGGAGTATTGTGTTTTCGCGGAAGAATTTGTATGCCCAAAGATTCAGAATTGAGACAAATGATCCTGCGTGAGGTGCATAGTAGTCCATATACTATGCACCCCGGGGAAAATAAGATGTACCGAGACCTTCGTGAGCAATATTGGTGGTCAGGGTTGAAACGGGAGGTTACTAATTTCGTAAGCAAGTGCTTGACATGTTAGCAGGTGAAGGCGGAACATCGATTTCCGTCAGGGTTGTTGCAACCAGTGAAAATTCCATTATGGAAATGGGAAAGGATAACGATGGACTTTGTTAGTGGGTTACCCTTAACGCCTACTAAGAAGGATTCCGTTTGGGTAATAGTGGATCGGTTGACAAAGACTGCTCATTTCCTACCTGTTCGTACGGATTACTCATTGCAGAAGTTGGCCAAGTTGTATGTAGTAGAGATCGTAAGGTTACATGGGGTACCAGTGTCTATTATATCGGACAGGGACCCTAGGTTTACATCATGGTTTTGGAAGGCTTTACATGAAGCTTTGGGAACAAGGTTAAATTTCAGCACGGCATTTCATCCACAGACAGATGGTCAGTCGGAGAGAGTAATCCAGATTCTGGAAGACATATTAAGGGGCTGTGTGATCGATTCCAGTGGTAGTTGGAAAGATTTTCTACCTTTGGCGGAGTTTGCATACAACAACAGCTATCAATACAGCATCCAGATGGCACCCTACGAGGCATTGTATGGTCGTAGGTGTCGTACTCCTACTTGTTGGACTGAGCTGGGGGAGTGACAGCTATTGGGTCCTGAATTGATCTCAGAAACGGAGGATAAAGTAAAGGTAATTCAGGCACGGTTAAAAGAAGCTTCGGATAGACAAAAATCGTATGCAGTTCTGAAGCGTAAAGATATAGAGTTTGCGGTAGGAGATCAGGTCTTTCTAAAGGTCTCACCTTGGAAGAAGATCTTTAGATTTGGACAGAAGGGTAAGTTGAGCCCTAGGTTCATCGGACCATACCGTGTATTGAAACGTGTTGGGCCAGTGGCTTATCAGCTTGAGTTACCTCTGTAGTTAAGCCAGATACATAGTGTATTTCATGTCTCGATGTTAAGGAGTTATCATTCGGATCCGTCTCATATAGTCCCGGTAGAGGAAATTGAGATAAGACCAGACTTGTCTTTTGAAGAGGAGCCAGTGCAGATTTTAGATCGGGACATTAAAGTACTAAGAAAGAAGTCGGTACCGTTAGTCAAAGTTCTATGGCGTAATCACGGATCAGAGGAAGCTACATGGGAGCCAGAGGACTCAATTCGGCAGCAATATCATCATCTCTTTTAATCAGGTAAATTTCGAGGCCGAAATTTTTTTCAGGGGGTAGAATTGTAACATCCTAAAATTTAAAATTTTATGTGTTGCATGATATCTTGTGTGAGGCTAGTTAAATTATTAATCGTGTATATTTTAAGGTCCTAAGAAGGCTCGGGGTTTAATTGGGCCTTAGTAAAAATTTTGTGTTTTAACACTTTACGGAGAGATAGTAAGGGGCCTCAATACTTATGGAAATAAGTGAGTAAATGGCTAGCATAAGTGAGCATATGGCAAGGAGGTTGAGGCGTCACATGAAGGGCTTTTGGGGAAGAGGTTCGAATCCCACTTGGTACAAATTTTGATTATTTTTTTGTGCTATTCATTGAGAGTGTCGGCCATGATGGTATTTTAGGCAAGGTGGACTTTTTAAATTATGGAAAGGTGGCTAAGGTTTATGGTAAGGAGGAAGATAAGGGATATTGAAGGAAAGAATCAAAAGAAAAAGGCAAGATAAGGGAGCAAGTTGGCCTTTTCCATGGGAAATGTTTTGGAATGTTTTTATGGTCAATTTTTGACCCTTTTGGTTTGGTGCACACGGTTTTGAGGGGTATTAGGGGAGTGCCGAAATTCTTTAGCATTTTGGTGAATTTTGGTACTTGAGTGATTATTTTTTCTTAGCATTTTGGGTGATCTATTAATTTTTCCAATCCCTTTCCTCTTTGCCAAAAATTCCAAAGCCAAAGTGAACATTTTCTTTTATTTGCTTTGGTCGAAACCTCCTAGCACATTTGTGCATTCTTTTTCTTTTGTTTGGTTGAAAACACTCATCTTTTGCCACCCCCCTTTGATAGCCGAACAATCTAGTACTCCTCCATCCATCCATCCATTCTTTTCTTTTGACCATTTCATCAATCTTTTCTCTTCTCTAAAATCGACATCACTTTGAGATCACTTATTCTTGTTTGATTTTCCTCTAAAACCGAATCTATTATCATCCCATCTCTTCACTTCTTCTTTTCTTTTCGTCTTGGACAATCTCTTCTTGACCGAATCGATAAGTGACCTTATATCCCTCTTTTCATTTCATTTTATTTTCATTTTTTTCTTTCTTCCTAGTCGAATATATGTGTTCATCATTATTCGATTATTCTATCTTGTTTCCCTATCAAAACATCTCTCCCCATCACTCTCATGTTGTGATCAATATCTTTTTCATAGTGTTATAGAGGGTGGCCGAATACCACATCATCATCTAATCATCTCTAGTCATAAGACAATTGTGGGAATCGAGATTATCATCGATTAAGGTAAGGAGTTCTTTCATAGTCCATTTGATATCTCTATTTGGTTATTGTGTTAATCGGATTGAAGGTTGGCTAATTGATTATGTTGGTAGGGACGAAATCATTCGATATTCTCTCCTTATATAGTGGTAAGCCGAACCCTTTGTCATTAGACAATCTATAATTATATCGTAATATCGTTTTGACTAAGATTTTATCCGATGGAGGCTAGTGGTATCAAATCGAAAGGAAAAGCGATTGGAGATCTCAAAAGGAGCGGATTAGCGATTCCTACTCCTAAATTCAAACGAAAGGACGGTATCGGCGGTTCGAGATTTTCCACCGGGTTGTGGACCATCATCCGGTGAAAATAGACAAATTGTGGTCGTTCACGATTCTAAGTGTAAACACTTTAGATCGTTTATTTTAGAGTTAGATTAATAAAATCACGTATGCCGATTAATCGAGTGTTATGATATTTTAGGTGTCGACGATCAAGAAGGCCTATTACTAACCGTAATCAGGTGTGTAATTTCACACCGTAATTCCATAGGTTTATGATTTGGTAACATGACGAATAAGTGGATTGCTATCATTATAAGGCTATAATCGTAAAATTGGCATAAAACGAGGAATATGTTTAAAGTATACTATTTTGAAAGATTCGACAAAATCAACATTTAGATTGTTAAAATTACGAAAATGCCCTTAATGGGCCATTATGTTGGAATGCCTTAATGGGCCGATTATTTTTTCTTAAATGGGCCTAGTCACTGTAATAAATTACTTGTTAAATGGTTGCTATTTATATGCGAACGTTTTATTATGTTATTGCATTTTCATATATTGCATGGGTTGGGAAAAATGTGGAAGAGAAGTGTAGCCTGGTGGCATTGCCACAATAAACTGTTTACCATAATGTTTACATATGATATCGGTGGCTTGGCCACAATAAATTTTATTAAATGGAAAATTGCCTGCGTTTTGGTGTGATGGCGGGGTCGGTTGACTTGATCCCCACAGGTGTGATGGTTGGTACGGGGGTGTGTTGGATGGATGGGTTGGGTTGCATACTTTGCTTATATAAATGTTTATAAATTCTGATATGTAATTGGGCATAGGCCCAAGATATTGAAATATGGGTTCGGCCCGATGGATGATGTAAGGGAATTATACATCGAGTTCTATTAACTCACCCGTTTTCCTTAACCCTTGCGTGTAATGCTCGGTGGCGTGGACTTGGGCCGTGGATGACTCGGTGGGGCCATACTTTAAATGGGTTTTATTGGACTTTAGGTTTCTATTTTGTTTACTTATTACTTTTACTATTTTGAGTTTTATGATGTAATAAGGCCTCTGGATTTATTTTTTTATTTTTGCTTTATGCTTGACGTACTTATATCTTGCTCAAATTACTTTAATTGGGATTTTTTTTCTAGAAACTTAAATAAAGTTTTTCTAAAATGAATTCACAAATGGATTTCATAATAAACTTTTACAAATATTTTAACTCGGAAGTTTTCTCTTGAATTATTATCAATATTTTCAAAAGCCTCGGTTTGAAAAATCACTAATTCAAATTTATCGATTTATCAATCAATCTTCGAAATTAGTAAAATTTTATCAAATATTTTAAATCCAACTTGTTTTCTTGATTTTAACAAATAAATACCTATTTCCGAACGAATAAAAAGGACTTAACATGTTTTCTTCATGTGACATGCAGATCCGGTCATAACGCATGGGCCGGGTTTGGGGTGTTACAAGTAGAAATGGATTCTTTAAAACCCTAAACCACGAACACTACCTCGATGTGGGTTGAATAACTCCTAACCTACTTACTTACTTGCTACATTATCAAACAACAATGAAAAACTCATTGATTTTCCTGTCATCAAATATTAGGACCTTTTTCGCTATATACCACAAATAGTGGATACCATATGATAACTATCCATCACAACTACAAATGTTAGCGTAATAATGGAGCCAAAATATAATTACATTTTAATTCATCAAACGCTTCACTAATCTACCTTTTATTATTATTATTATTATTATTATTATTATTATTATTAGGCTTATTATAAGACTTGGTACTTGAACTTGGCATTTTTTTTTTAATTCGGTACTTAAACTTGACAACGGTTACACAAGTTACCCCAAAACGCTAACGGTGTTAAATTTTTTTATGAGGTGGCATACATAGCCAATGTATGGCTAAAACATGGTATATGAAACCATCACAATTTCAGACGTGGAAAATATATAAAAAAATTTAAATTTTAAATTCTTAATTAAAAATTAATCTCCTTTTTTCGGAAATTCTTTACAAAAAATTAATTTCCCAAAATAAGAAACTCACATTCTTTCAAAAGCTAAACCCTAAACCATACAACAACTGAATCATTGATCTTCTTCAGATTTCTTCGCAATCAAAGAAAGAAATCAATATCAAGTAAGATTTGTATTTTATCTTGAGTGGGTCTACTGATTTTTTTTTTATTTGAAAATCTCTTTTCCTTTTTTTTCTTTTTATAAACCTTTTTTCTAGTTTTTATTTATGATTCTTTTTGTTAACCTATAACACCCGGGTATCTTTTTTTACCTGAAATCTAAGGAAAGTTAAGACTAAATTGAAAGGATTACTGAATGGTTGGACTCCACCAGGAAATTCAAAAATTTTAGTGGTCGAATTTCAATTAGTTGGATCTCAATCCTGGTTCAATTTGCAACCTCCCAAAACCAGCCTAGACATTATGGCTAGATTGAAAAGGTTGCATTAGCCACCGAAATGGATAAGCTAACTTACGTTACTTTTGAAGACCTTAAATAAACTCATTTTAGAGAAAACCGTAGTTGTACTTTGAGTTAGCTTAAAAACATTCATTCATTAGGTTGTGTATACTTAGGATTCATTTAATTGTTGATAGTGTTTATTTAGAGAAACTGTTTGCTTGTCACTCTTCGTTTAAAAAAAAAAAACTCAATGTTAAACTAATGCAGCGGAAAAACCATTTTTCAAGTCATTTTGGAAACTTAGTTGCCTTATCGATTTGTTTTTCAAAAACGATTCATTTGCAATGCAGCGGAATCTAGAGAACAATATCAAATTTTACTTAAGCCCGATATCATCCATTTTTTTGTTATTATGCTTGAGTAATCCATCCATGCAAAAATCCCAGAAGAAAAGTTACCAAGCCACAGACTAGAAGTCATTAAAAATTACAAGCCAAAACAAATAGAGACTGATTAATACTTATTAAAAATAGTATGAGGTCCAAGGTGATTCTCCGAATGTCGAGTTCGGTCTTAATTTCGAGGTTTACCTGAAAAGTTAAACACCATTGGGGGTGAACTTATGAAAAGCTCAGTGTGAGTCGAACTATTATTTAAATGGACAAAAACATGAAATACAGTGAAACATATTAGCATTAACAAAAGAAAACAGAACCATCATAGGAATTTAATGTCATTACATAGCCATTATCAAATTAATGTCAAACGATGTATGAGAATGGGACATCATTCATTTGAGTAACAATCATTAATTTCGATATCATTCAATACAACACAATACAACACATATCACAAATCAATAACATTCGAATATGTCGTAAGCATGATGCAATGCAAAAAAGTTCCTACCCATACCATCCGCTACACACCACGAGTTCCCCAAAACCCATCATCTGAACTCTAAAACATTATGGGCTTAAGCCCATTGTGGTTAAAACCACTGATAACAATATGCAAAAAATTTTGTCAGTAAAAATGCAGACAAGCTGCCAGTAAAAATGTAATAAATCACCATTCCCTTCGATACTCCAGGTGCAGTGCATTGACTACGAAAAATGCGGACTTAATATGCCATCAATACTCCATGGAACTCCTGCGTTAACCACAAAATCCCAACCCAATGCATATGCAATATGTCACACAATCTCATACATAATCATATCTCAATACTTTTCACATTCATTTGACATGCTCAACAGGTCCTCAATAATCACATACTTTCAGTAAATGGAAATAGTGTTCCAATCTTTCTAATTACCATTGTGTTGGTATCAATCAATATCATTCAATTCCACATACTTTACGGATTTTCATTATGCATAAATAGCACCATTTTCAGTACACAATATAACAAATATCTCGCGCGTTTAAATCATACATAAGCTTAATATCTCAACACATTATATCATTCAGTTGAACATTCTCATATCTCATAAATCAAATATGCAATTACAAGCTCAATCAAATATTCATACTATCAAACTAGCAATTTTGCCAAGATGTCAATCTTTTAAGGCTCGAAACATACCTGGTTCGGCCACTTACAAAATCAATAATTTGGCTATTAATCTAATCCAATAAGCAAGATAATTTATCAAATATAGCATGATATTTAAAATTTTCAAACAATTTTATGAGTTTAGGACTCACACCTTATTTTTCGCTTCCTCGCAGCACACTAGCGAATCTTCTAATTTTCCTTAATAATTCCTTAAACGAACCTAAACCAAAATTCAGTATAAATTCAATAAATTTACCATTAAACCAGCCCCCAAACACCCACTTATGAGTTCAGACAAATCATTGAAATTATAACTATTTTACGAATCCAAACTAGTTAGATTCCTTACACTGTATCGATGAGAACCGTATGTACAATCATTCTTCGCCTTTATGGATGATTTGGGGCGCTTGGGTCAGTACCTAATTCAATAATATACTGGAAAATAAGTAGCTAATAATTATTAAATTTCTTCATTTAATCAATTCATAACATTTACCCAACAACTATGTCGAAATAACAAACTAGTTATACTTAATTGCACTTACGCTTCACGATTTGTGGGATCTGATTAGCTAATTGATCAAGAAAATCTCTCCCTAATTAAAATGTGATTAAAGGCTAATTAGGAGGGTTCAAGAACAAAATTTAATTCTGGAAAAATATTGGCAAGACCTAAGAAAAAAAAAAGCCCCCTTTCTTGCACATAGGCGCACGCACCACCACCCATGGTGGCCAAAATTGAGGTTGAATTTTATAACGGTTTGAGATCTCATTAAAATATGGAAAAATAACTTCCATCAAATTCCAGATCTAGATTTTTTTTTTTTAATTGACAAGATTAATCAAAAAATTGAAGAGAAAAAAGATCTTACCCAAGCTGGTTGAGAGAAACGACAATGGCACTTTCGTGGTGATGTTCAGGATCGATCTTGGGGTTCAAGATTTTAGATTTGGGGATAATTTAGATGAATATAAATGTCATAAATAGAGTAAAGAAGATTATGCACAATCTTGATTCAAAAATAAGAAGAAAGAGATGGTAAAATGGGAGGTGTAGGCGACGACAACAACGGGAGAAAGAAAGAAAATTGAAGAGAAAAGATGATAGAAAGAGGGTGAACGGCTAGGGTAGGGAAAATTGAATTAAGGCTGAAAAATAAAATAAAAATTTGTATTTATACTTGGGGATCAAGGGTATGGATGACACACACATTAAAAAAACAAGGGAATTTGCAAATTTTAATTATTTTGCAAGAGAAATGATTCAAACTTGGGACCTCATTTAATTTACATGCATTCTCATATTTCTTTTAACCATTAGGCTTTTTTCTCATTCTTGAAATAATTTTGCAGTATTTATTTTAAAAACAAGGTATGTCACATACTAGGGTTTAAGGTAAAATTTGCAAAATAATAAAAATGATGCGAGAAAAGGGATTTGAACTTGGGTTTCAAGAAATGTTTCACTAACACTTAACCAACAAATCAATACCTCATTTATTTCCTAAAAATGCATAGATAATCTCAAAATTTAAGGCATGACCACTCTCTCTCGATTCACAAACTCGATTCCACTAACCCTCGATTTTTTGGATGTTACACGGTTAGTATAGAACATGCTAGTTCTAAAGGTGGAGACAAAATAATTAAG
Organism: Gossypium sturtianum; assembly: GCA_025698515.1. Taxonomy (NCBI): domain Eukaryota; kingdom Viridiplantae; phylum Streptophyta; class Magnoliopsida; order Malvales; family Malvaceae; genus Gossypium; species Gossypium sturtianum. Next base: position 21,469,524 of record CM046945.1, read on the forward strand.
GATGAATGGTAGAGACGGTCAGTGAAACTCTTGCTAAAGGTGTATATATATATATATATGATTGTATGGAGATAGAATTTTCTCTTTTCTGTTTACCAAATTTTTCACCCTAAAGTATCATCTACTTCAGTCGCTTTGAAGAAGAAAAGGATTTAGCTCAAGAAAGCTCTGCATGCCACAGTAGTCGTGTGAATTGAAGTCTAGCAGTAGAGAAATTGAGAAACTGGTAAGCTTCCTTACCTCTCTAAACTCGTAAATTAAATAAAGAAGTAGTGTAACAACCCGTTTTTTAGTTGTGTCAGAAACAGTGGTTTCGAGGCAACCAAATTTGACGAGTAAGTTCGTAAATATTATTATTTAATATTTACAAGTCAAATGCGATTTTAAAAAGGTTTTTGATATAGTGATTTTTGTTATATTGGTGATTAATTAAGTTCAAGTGGTAAGACCCTAAGGTCAAGTAGTTTTAGAAAATGAGATATCGATACCTCGTTTCTATAAATCGATCCATAAATATAAATATTTACGGAGTGTCATTAAGGTGGTATTAAATTTTCGTTGGAAAATTTTAACGTTTCGATAGTTAATTAAGCGAAAAGAACTAAATCGTAAAAGTCAAAAAAGTCAATCACTATTAGCTTAAAGGTATTAATTGATTAAAGAATCATAATTGGATGGCCTTGATGGGTAAATTACCCATTCTTAAGATGGTGGACGGTTTAGGTTTTAATTTCTTTTAATTTTATAAGTTTTATAAGTTATTTTATTATTAAAATAAAGAATAAAGGTTAAAAATATAATAATAATAAGAAAACATAAAGTTTTCTTCTTCATTTGGCTTGTTCACCACCAAAATACACCATTGTCATGCTTCAAGGTTTTGGTATAGCTATACCTTTGCATGGTAAGCCATTTTTCATCCATTTCTTTTAATTTTTTTTATGTTTTTTGAGATCGTTGCAACTAGGTCCAGCTAGCCCGTACCTTCAAATTTGAAATTGTTAAAGATTTTGAATGTTTCCATTAATGAACCTTGTTATTTTAGATGTTAAATGATGAATTTTACATATTAGTTGTTAATCAAAAGTATTTTATTAAGTGATTTTTGATGAATTTTCTGATTAGGGACTAAATTGTTAAAATAGTAATAGTTTAAGGATTTGATGTGAAGTTGTAACACCCAAAACCCGGCCCATGCGTTAAGACTGGATCTGACATGTCACATGAGAAAAACATGTTAAATCCTTTTGAGAAAACGAGTGGATTTGAAATATTTGATAAAGTACTACTAACATCGAAGGTTGTTTGATAAATCAATAATTTGAACTAGAAATCTTTATAAATCGTGACTTTTGAAAATATCGTTGATAGTTCGAGAAAAACTTTCCGAGTTAAAATATTTGTAAAAGTTTGTTATAAAATCCATTTATTAATCAATTTTGGAAAACCATTATTTATGATTTTAGAAAATTCCCGTTAAAACAATTCAAGCAATATTTAAGTACGACTAAACATAAAGCAATTTAAAACATATCCCAGAGGCCTTATTACAACTTAAACCAAAATAGCAAAATAATAAAATAAACCGAAATAGAAATTTAAAGTTCAATAACACCATTTCTGAAGTATGGCCTCCACCGAGTCATCCATGGGCCCAAGTCCTCATTACGGAGCACTACCTACAAGGGTTAAGAAAAAGGGGGGTGAGTTACAAGAACTCAGTGTGAAATCCCTTACCGTCATCCACTGGGCCTGAACCCATATAGCAACATCTTGGGCCGGAGCCCACTATCATAACAGAACATATATAAATATATATATATGAAGCAAATGTATGCAACCCAACCCATCCAACCGTCTCTCCCCGCACAACCAACCTCTCCTGTGGGGATCAAGTCAACCCCCACCCCGCCGCTCTCCAATTTGTAGACAAGCTGGCATTTATAATAATTTTGTGGCTTAGCCACCAGAGTATCATATACGGTAATATAATCGGCACACAGCCTTAATCACGATGGCACAAATCCATATTTAAATTGGCACATAGCCCATATCAGAATTTGTGGCAATGCCACCAGTCTATACTTCTCTTCATTCAAGTTTCCCATCCCATGCAATATGTGATGATGCAATACACATAACAACATAAAATATCCACATGTATAACAACCATTAGTCTAGTAATTTAATACGATGAATCGGCCCATTATTGAACTTTGTAATTCAGCCCACTAAGGCATTCTATCATTTCGGCCCATAGGGGCATTTCAGTAAATTGGTAATTTTACCCACTAAGGGTAATTCGGTAATCTCGCAACCCAGGGGTATTTCGGTAATTTACCCTCCAAGGGTATTTTGGTAATTCGGCAACCTAGACTTAACTACTAATGTGAGGCATAAAAATTGAAACTGTCCATCTGCGTCATACTGACTAAATTGACTATAACTCGAGTTAGGAAACTCGAAATTTAGATCCATAAATTTTCCTTGAAACTAGACTCATAAATCTTCTTCCTACAATTTTTCCAGGATTTTTAGCTTAGCTGTTTTGTACAGTTTATTCATTAAAAATTCCCCTGTTACACTGTCCAAGGGTTCTGATCTCTCTTACCCAAAATTTAAATATCTCACTGTACGGTTTTCATATGTTGCTCCCACTTGTTTCTATTGAAAATAGGCTCACTAAGAAATCTATACATATAACTTATAACTCATAATTCACTTTGTACAATTTTAAACGATTTTTCCAATACAGAACAGGGAACCACGAAGTCAATCAGAACCAGTCTCACTAAAATTAAGATATCACAGAATATACAATTCCTCTTCCTGCCCCGTTTCTTTCGAAATCCGTAACACAATACTCTCCGCGGCACCTAAAGGTACAATCGGTTAACAATTAGTCCAAAGCCCAATTTTCAACTTCAACCAAGTATTGCGATTGATTAACAATCTATATCACTTACCAATAATCCGAGTCTCTTATTACGAGGGATAGGTGATCGGGCGATTTGGTTCCTATAGTGACCGATTAGTCCAAACTATTAATCCATTTAGCAACCAATCGAATAATGAACGATATCAAATAATCCATAAAGAACTCCTTACCTTGTTGCGATTTCCACCACTTGACTTATGGCTAGAATGATATTCGGCCACCCACTAAGATCACTACGAAAGAGTATTGATCCCAACATGAGAATGATGGAGAGAGTGACGTTTTGATAAGAAACAAAGTTGACTAACCGAATAACGATGAACATTCATATTCAATTAGGAAGAAAAAGAACATAAAAATAGAAAGAGGGATATAAGATTACTTACCGATTCGATTAAGAAGAGATTTTCCTACACGATGGGGAATGAAATGATGAAGAAATAGGATGGTAAGGGGTTCAGCTATAGAGAAAATCGAACAGGAAATGTGATCACAAAGTGATGTCGATTAAAGAAGAAGAAAAGGTTGATGAAATGGTCAAAAGAGAAAAATGAATGGAGAAAAGTGCTTTGGTAATTTCTGCTATCAAAGGGGAGATGAGCAAGGTGAGTGTTTCGGCCAAACAAAAGAAAAGAATGCACAAATGTGTTGGGAGATTTCGGCCAAAGCTAAGAGGAAGATGGATTTGAAAAGAAGACACAAATGTTCAAAGAGAAAAGTGTACCTCTCATGCACCCAAAAACTAACAAAATGATCTAAAGAGAAAAGAGAAATTCAGCTCTTCCTTTCCCCCTAACAAAACCGTGTGAACTCTAGCCAAAAAGGGTGGATGTTGACCAACAAAAATCTTTCCAAAACATCACCCATGAAAAAGGCCAACATGCTCCCTTATCTTGCCTTTTTCTTTTGATTCCTTTCCTTACCTTCATCCTTTCCTTTTTCCTTAGCCACCATACCATAATTAAAAAGTCTTCCTTGCCTTAAATACCACCTTGCCGACACATGGAAGAGAAACACAAAAAAAAAATTCAAAATTTTGCAATAGATGGGATTCGAACCTCAGACCATTAGTACACTCCACACGCCACTTTCCACCTTTGCCAATAGACTCCTTGTGCTAGCAAAATGCACACTTATTTCCTTAAGTCATAATGCCACTTGCCTTCTCTCCTTAAAGTGCCTAAACATAAAAATTTTGCTAAGGCCCAATTTGAACTCGGAACTTCCTAGAACCCCGTAACTTTCCAAAATCACCTTCCTAATAAGTCCAACTTGAAATAATGCCGCTCTCAAATTTCATAAATTTTAAAACGCTTCTACGCTCAAGGTCCAATGGGCCCAATAGGTCCAATTCTACTAGGCCCAATTTTGGGATGTTACAATTCTACCCTCCTTAAAGAAATTTCGTCCTCGAAATTTCTAACCAACTACTAAACGCATCGCTCAAATCACACCACTATGCTTTCGCTGCGCACTCTGATCTTAATAACACTAATGTACTTTTAACATAATCTTGAATCCTCCTTCACACAACCAAACACCTAACCACAGAAGCAAGCAGTTATCTACCACTTATACCTAAAATTTTCTACATTCAATCATCACATCCAACCAAAACATACCTGACTTGATGGTGATGAAACAATCCCGAGCCTTATGCTCCTTAGACCCGCATCTCAAGCATGCTCCTGACCTCCTCCAGCATTCTCCCGAATGACGCCTTCTGTAATAATCGCAAGCCGAAAAGTTTTGATGTGCCTTAACACGCTTCACAGAACGAGACTACGGCCCTATAGAACCGCGATCTAATTTCTTCTTACAGTCCACGCGCCCAACTCGAAGTGTTCGACTAATTTCTCTAACCTCCTCCACAAGCTCCCTAACTAGCTGAGTCAGCTCATCAATTCCAGCTCGGTCATAAGACTCCGTCTCAGCCACTGGAAATGCCAACACCTCCCTTTCGGAAACATGCCCCGATGCTGAAAATCTAGCCCTAGCACCTCGGCCTCTACCTCGTCCACGTCTACCGCGTCCACGTCTTTTAGCGTTCATGTTCACTAATGTCGACTTAATCTTATTACGAGTTTTATGAATCAGTATACTATTTCAATGTTTATTAAACAATGTTTTATGAAGTATAGGAAGTAAAGTTGTTTTCGCAATACGCATCCTAAAATCTCCATCTCTATAGTTTCAGCTCCTAAAACTAAAAGTTCTAGAGTATTCTATTTTGTGGAATTTTCTTACCACAATACTAACACAATAATCATAAAATAAAAACACATACTTACTTGACTTTGTGCCGGATACCAGTGGTGCCATACTTCCTTTAGAACATAGATTTATAAAATAAAATTTTAAATAGCTTTGGAAAACGCTTTTGAACCCAAACCACAGCCGAGTTTTGTAACCTGGCTCTGATACCATAAAATGTAACACCCCAAACCCGGCCCATGCATTAAGATCGGATCTGACATGTCACATGAGAAAAACATGTTAAATCCTTTTGAGAAAACGAGTGGATTTGAAATATTTGATAAAGTACTACTAACCTCGAAGGTTGTTTGATAAATCAATAATTTGAACTAGAAATCTTTATAAATCGTGACTTTTGAAAATATCGTTGATAGTTCGAAAAAAACTTTCTGAGTTAAAATATTTGTAAAAGTTTGTTATAAAATCCATTTATTAATCAATTTTAGAAAACCATTATTTATGATTTTAGAAAATCCCCGTTAAAACAATTCAAGCAATATTATAAGTACGACTAAACATAAAGCAATTTAAAACATATCCCAGAGGCCTTATTACAACTTAAACCAAAATAGCAAAATAATAAAATAAACCGAAATAGAAATTTAAAGTTCAATAACACCATTTCTGAAGTATGGCCTCCACCGAGTCATCCATGGGCCCAAATCCTCATTACGGAGCATTACCTACAAGGGTTAAGAAAAAGGGGGGTGAGTTACAAGAACTCATTGTGAAATCCCTTACCGTCATCCACTGGGCCTGAACCCATATAGCAACATCTTGGGTCGGAGCCCACTATCATAACAGAACATATATATATATGAAGCAAATGTATGCAACCCAACCCATCCAACCAATCTCTCCCCCGTACCAACCAGTCTCTCCTGTGGGGATCAAGTCAACCCACCCCGCCAGTCTCTCCAATTTGAAGACAAGCTGGCATTTATAATAATTTTGTGGCTTAGCCACCAGAGTATCATATACGGTAATATAATCGGCACACAGCCTTAATCACGATGGCACAAAGCCATATTTAAATTGGCACATAGCCCATATCAGAATTTGTGGCAATGCCACCGGTCTATACTTCTCTTCATTCAAGTTTCCCATCCCATGCAATATGTGATGATGCAATACACATAACAACATAAAATATCCACATGTATAACAACCATTAGTCTTGTAATTTAATACGATGAATCGGCCCATTACTGAGCTTTGTAATTTAGCCCACTAAGGCATTCTATCAATTCGGCCCATAGGGGCATTTCGGTAAATCGGTAATTTTACCCACTAAGGGTAATTCGATAATCTCGCAACCCAGGGGTATTTCGGTAATTTAACCTCCAAGGGTATTTTGGTAATTCAGCAACCTAGACTTAACTACTAATGTGAGGCATAAAAATTGAAACTGTCCATCTGCGTCATACTGACAAAATTGGCTATAACTCGAGTTAGGAAACTCGAAATTTAGATCCGTAAATTTTCCTTGAAACTAGACTCATATATCTTCTTCCTACAATTTTTCCAGAATTTTTGGCTTAGTAGTTTAGTACAGTTTATTCATTAAAAATTCCCTTGTTACACTGTCCAAGGGTTCTGATCTCTCTTACCCAAAATTCAAATATTTCACTGTACGGTTTTCATATGTTGCTCCCACTTGTTTCTATTTAAAATAGGCTCACTAAGGAATCTATACATATAACTTATAACTCATAATTCACTTTGTACAATTTTAAACAATTTTTCCAATACAGAACAGGGAACCACAAAGTCAATCAGAACTAGTCTCACTAAAATTAAGATATCACAGAATATACAATTTCTCTTCCTCATCCGTTTCTTTCATATAAAAATAGACACAGTAAGCTTTATTTTGACATCTTTTTCACTTTCTAACTCCCTTTATCCTATTTTTCGTGATTTTTAAAAATCATGTCACTGCTGCTGACCAAACTGTTTCATTGCAAAATATGGTTACCACTACTAATATACGTACGCCCGAGTGATCACGGATGCCGGTTTCCGATTTCCTTTGGTATTTCAACCAAATCACAGAACATTTCATGCAAACTTTCAGAGAGATATGAGATTACCACCATTTCAAACATGTATTCGGTAGGGTACGGGATTACACACCTTATTCGGAATCCGTAACACGATACTCTCCGCGGCACCTAAAGGTACAATCGGTTAACAATTAGTCCAAAGCCCAATTTTAAAATTCAACCAAGTATTGCGATTGATTAACAATCTATTTCACTTACAAACAATCCGAGTCTCTTATTACGAGGGATAGGTGATCGGGCAATTTGGTTCCTATAGTGACCGATTAGTCCAACCTATTAATCCATTTAGCAACCAATCGAATAATGAACGATATCAAATAATCCATAAAGAACTCCTTACCTTGTTGTGATTTCCACCACTTGACTTATGGCTAGAACGATATTCGGCCACCCACTAAGATCACTACGAAAGAGTATTGATCCCAACATGAGAATGATGGAGAGAGTGACGTTTTGATAAGAAACAAAGTTGACTAACCGAATAACGATGAACATTCATATTCGATTAGGAAGAAAAAGAACATAAAAATAGAAAGAGGGATATAAGATCACTTACTGATTCGATTAAGAAGAGATTTTCCTACACGATGGGGAACGAAATGATGAAGAAATAGGATGATAAGGGGTTCGGCTATAGAGAAAATCGAATAGGAAATGTGATCACAAAGTGATGTCGATTAAAGAAGAAGAAAAGGTTGATGAAATGGTCAAAAGAGAAAAATGAATGGAGAAAAGTGCTTTGGCAATTTCGGCTATCAAAGGGGAGATGAACAAGGTGAATGTTTCGGCCAAACAAAAGAAAAGAATGCACAAATGTGTTGGGAGATTTCAGCCAAAGCTAAGAGGAAGATGGATTTGAAAAGAAGACACAAATGTTCAAAGAGAAAAGTGTACCTCTCATGCACCCAAAAACTAACAAAATGATCTAAAGAGAAAAGAGAAATTCGGCTCTTCCTTTCCCCCTAACAAAACCGTGTGAACTCTAGCCAAAAAGGATGGATGTTGACCAACAAAAATCTTTCCAAAACATCACCCATGAAAAAGGCCAACATGCTCCCTTATCTTGCCTTTTTCTTTTGATTCCTTTCCTTACCTTTATCCTTTCCTTTTTCCTTAGCCACCATACCATAATTAAAAAGTCTTCCTTACCTTAAATACCACCTTGGCCGACACATGGAAGAGAAGCACAAAAAAAAAATTCAAAATTTTGCAATAGATGGGATTCAAACCTCAGACCATTAGTACACTCCACACGCCACTTTCCACCTTTACCAATTTACTCCTTGTGTTAGCAAAATGCACACTTATTTCCTTAAGTCATAAAGTCACTTGCCTTCTCTCCTTAAAGTGCCTAAACATAAAAATTTTGCTAAGGCCCAATTTGAATCCGGAACTTCCTAGAACCCCGTAACTTTCCAAAATCACCTTCCTAATAAGTCCAACTTGAAATAATGCCGCTCTCAAATTCCATAAATTTTAAAACGTTTCTACGCTCAAGGTCCAATGGGCCCAATAGGTCCAATTCTACTAGGCCCAATTTTGGGATGTTACAATTCTACCCTCCTTAAAGAAATTTCATCCTCGAAATTTCCAACCAACTACTAAACGCATCGCTCAAATCACACCACTATGCTTTTATTGCGCAGACTCTGATCTTAATAACACTAATGTACTTTTAACATAATCTTGAATCCTCTTTCACACAACCAAACACCTAACCACAGAAGCAAGCAGTTATCTACCACTTATACCTAAAATTTTCTACATTCAATCATCACGTCCAACCAAAACATACCTGACTTGATGGTGATGAAACAATCCCGAGCCTTTTATTCTCCTTAGACCCGCATCTCAAGCATGCTCCTGACCTCCTCCAGCATTCTCCCGGATGACGCCTTCTGTAATAATCGCAAGCCGAAAAGTTTTGATGTGCCTTAACACGCTTCACAGAACGAGACTGCGGCCCTAGAGAACCGCGATCTAATTTCTTCTTACAGTCCACGCGCCCAACTCGAAGTGTTCGACTAATTTCTCTAACCTCCTCCACAAGCTCCCTAACTAGTTGAGTCAGCTCATCAATTCCAGCTCGGTCATAAGACTCCGTCTCAGCCACTGGAAATGCCAACACCTCCCTTTCGGAAACATGCCCCGATGCTGAAAATCTAGCCCTAGCACCTCGGCCTCTACCTCGTCCACGTCTACCGTGTACACGTCTTCTAGCGTTCATGTTCACTAATGTCGACTTAATCTTATTATGAGTTTTATGAATCAGTATACTATTTCAGTGTTTATTAAACAATGTTTTATGGAGTATAGGAAGTAAAGTTGTTTTCCCAATACGCATCCTAAAATCTCAATATCTATAGTTTCAGCTTCTAAAACTAAAAGTTCTAGAGTATTCTATTTTGTGAAATTTTCTTACCACAGTACTAACACAATAATCATAAAATAAAAACACATACTTACTTGACTTGGTGCCGGATACCCGTGGTGCCATACTTCCTTTAGAACATGCATTTATAAATTAAAATTTTAAATAGCTTCTGAAAACGCTTTTGAACCCAAACCACAGCCGAGTTTTGCAACCTGGCTCTGATATCATAAAATGTAACACCCCAAACCCGGCCCATGCGTTAAGACCGGATCTAACATGTCACATGAGAAAAACATGTTAAATCCTTTTGAGAAAACGAGTGGATTTGAAATATTTGATAAAGTACTACTAACCTCGAAGGTTGTTTGATAAATCAATAATTTGAACTAGAAATCTTTATAAAATCGTGACTTTTGAAAATATCGTTGATAGTTCGAGAAAAACTTTTCGAGTTAAAATATTTGTAAAAGTTTGTTATAAAATCCATTTATTAATCAATTTTGGAAAACCATTATTTATGATTTTAAAAAATCCTTGTTAAAACAATTCAAGCAATATTATAAGTACGACTTAACATAAAGCAATTTAAAACATATCCCAGAGGCCTTATTACAACTTAAACCAAAATAGAAAAATAATAAAATAAACCGAAATAGAAATTTAAAGTTCAATAACACCATTTCTGAAGTATGGCCTCCACCGAGTCATCCATGGGCCCAGGTCCTCATTACGGAGCATTACCTACAAGGGTTAAGAAAAGGGGGTGAGTTACAAGAACTCGAGTGTGAAATCCCTTATCGTCATCCACTGGGCTCGAACCCATATAGCAACATCTTGGGCGGAGCCCACTATCATAATAGAACATATATATATATATGAAGCAAATGTATGCAACCCAACCCATCCAACAGCTCTCCACGTACCAACCAGTCTCTCCTGTGGGGATCAAGTCAACCCACCCCGCCAGTCTCTCCAATTTGCAGACAAGCTTCCATTTATTATAATTTTGTGGCTTAGCCACCAGAGTATCATATACGGTAATATAATCGGCACACATCCTTAATCACGATGGCACAAAGCCATATTTAAATTGGCACATAGCCCATATCAGAATTTGTGGCAATGCCACCGGTCTATACTTCTCTTCATTCAAGTTTCCCATCCCATGCAATATGTGATGATGCAATACACATAACAACATAAAATATCCACATGTATAACAACCATTAGTCTTGTAATTTAATACGATGAATCGGCCCATTATTGAGCTTTGTAATTCAGCCCACTAAGGCATTCTATCAATTCGGCCCATAGGGGCAATTCAGTAAATCGGTAATTTTACCCACTAAGGGCAATTCGGTAATCTCACAACCCAGGGGTATTTTGGTAATTTACCCTCCAAGGGTATTTTGGTAATCGGTAACCTAGACTTAACTACTAATGTGAGGCATAAAAATTGGAACTGTCCATCTGTGTCATACTGACTAAATTGACTATAACTTGAGTTAGGAAACTTGAAATTTAGATCCGTAAATTTTCCTTGAAACTAGACTCATATATCTTCATACTACAATTTTCCAGAATTTTTGGCTTAGCCGTTTAGTACAGTTTATTCATTAAAAATTCCCCTGTTACACTGTCCAAGGGTTCTGTCCTCTCTTACCCAAAATTCAAATATCTCACTGTACGGTTTTCATATGTTGCTCCCACTTGTTTCTATTGAAAATAGGCTCACTAAGGAATCTATACATATAACTTATAACTCATAATTCACTTTGTACAATTTTAAACGATTTTTCCAATACAGAACAGGGAACCACGAAGTCAATCAGAACCAGTCTCACTAAAATTAAGATATCACAGAATATACAATTCCTCTTCCTGCCCCGTTTCTTTCATATAAAAATAGACACAGTAGGCTTTATTTCGATATCTTTTTCACTTTCTAACTCCCTTTATCCTATTTTTCGTGATTTTTCAAAATCACGTCACTGCTGTTGACCAAACTGTTTCATTGCAAAATATGGTTACCACTACTAATATCGTGCACGCCCGAGTGATCACGGATGCGGGTTTCCGATTTCTTTGGTATTTCGACCAAACCACAGAACATTTCATGCAAACTTTCAGAGAGATATGAGATTACCACCATTTCAAACATGTATTCGGTAGGGTACGGGATTACACACCTTATTCGAAATCCGTAACACGATACTCTCCGCGGCACCTAAAGGTACAATCGGTTAACAATTAGTCCAAAGCCCAATTTTCAAATTCAACCAAGTATTGCGATTGATTAACAATCTATATCACTTACCAACAATCCGAGTCTCTTATTACGAGGGATAGGTGATCGGGCGATTTGGTTCCTATAGTGACCGATTAGTCCAAACTATTAATCCATTTAGCAACCAATCGAATAATGAACGATATCAAATAATCCATAAAGAACTCCTTACCTTGTTGTGATTTCCACCACTTGACTTATGGCTAGATTGATATTCGGCCACCCACTAAGATCACTACGAAAGAGTATTGATCCCAACATGAGAATGATGGAGAGAGTGACGTTTTGATAAGAAACAAAGTTGACTAACCGAATAACGATGAACATTCATATTCGATTAGGAAGAAAAAGAACATAAAAATAGAAAGAGGGATATAAGATCACTTACCGATTCGATTAAGAAGATATTTTCCTACACGATGGGGAACGAAATGATGAAGAAATAGGATGATAAGGGGTTGGCTATCGAGAAAATCGAGCAGAAATGTGATCACAAAGTGATGTCGATTAAAGAAGAAGAAAAGGTTGATGAAATGGTCAAAAGAGAAAAATGAATGGAGAAAAGTTCTTTGGTAATTTCGGCTATCAAAGGGGAGATGAGCAAGGTGAGTGTTTCGGCCAAACAAAAGAAAAGAATGCACAAATGTGTTGGGAGATTTCGGCCAAAGCTAAGAGGAAGATGGATTTGAAAAGAAGACACAAATGTTCAAAGAGAAAAGTGTACCTCTCATGCACCCAAAAACTAACAAAATGATCTAAAGAGAAAAGAGAAATTCGGCTCTTCCTTTCCCCCTAACAAAACCGTGTGAACTCTAGCCAAAAAGGGTGGATGTTGACCAACAAAAATCTTTCCAAAACATCACCCATTAAAAAGGCCAACATGCTCCATTATCTTGCCTTTTTCTTTTGATTCCTTTCCTTGCCTTCATCCTTTCCTTTTTCCTTAGCCACCATACCATAATTAAAAAGTCTTCCTTGCCTTAAATACCACCTTGGCCGACACATGGAAGAGAAGCACAAAAAAAAAAAAATTCAAAATTTTGCAATAGATGGGATTCGAACCTCAGACCATTAGTATACTCCACACGCCACTTTCCACCTTTACCAATAGACTCCTTGTGCTAGCAAAATGCACACTTATTTCCTTAAGTCATAATGCCACTTGCCTTCTCTCCTTAAAGTGCCTAAACATAAAAATTTTGCTAAGGCCCAATTTGAACCCGGAACTTCCTAGAACCCCGTAACTTTCCAAAATCACCTTCCTAATAAGTCCAACCTGAAATAATGCCGCTCTCAAATTCCATAAATTTTAAAACGCTTCTACGCTCAAGGTCTAATAGGCCCAATAGGTCCAATTCTACTTGGCCCAATTTTGGGATGTTACAGAAGTTGTAGCAAATATGGGTTGATATGAGTGCCATGAATATTCGGCTGTTATAAATTGACATTAAAAATGGTTAATTTGCATGTTTTGGACTCATGGCCTAAATTGAATAAAAGTAAAACTTTAGTAGCAATTTTGTAAAAATATAAAAAATGACTAAATTGCATAAAATACATTGCTTTACAGTCTAAATTAATAGATTGAGTGAAATTTTTAATTTAGATCAAGATCGAGTGGAAAATCGAGGAGAATGGAAAATTACTAAAATGCCCATGTACTTTGTCATTTCTGCAATTTAGCCAGGTAAGTTCGTGTAAATTGAATTTTGTATAATGTTGATTAAATTGAATGTTAGTGTGTGATTCTATTATGATTGAATCATTATATACATGTTATTATGCAATTTATGTCAAGAAACGATGAAAATTCAACGACGTACGATAGTTATCGAGCCCCGCTTGAACATTAGGAATATATAGGATAAAAATGACATGTCATTAGGGTTACGATGTTTCGGGTGCTGGTCTTGAATGTCCTATCGGTGGTTGATTTTCGACATGTGTTGCGGATACTTGACAGCTTGTGTGAGCAGCACCGTGTAACTACGTTCCGACTGACAGCTTATGTGTGCAGACCTAGGTTACTATGTTTTAGGTGCTGGTCTTGAATGTCCTACTGATGGCTGAGGTCCGGCATTAGTTACGGATACTCGACAGCTTGTGTGAGCAGCATCGTGTAGCTTACATTCTGACTAACAGCTTGTGTGAGCAGACCCATTTTACAACTCGTGTGATCTACGACTATATGTTTAGCACACTTTGTCTGAGCTTTCCCGCGTATCTGGTATTATTCTAAGTGGTTCAACGGGCATGAAAAGGGATGAACCAGTAAGGGTTCCGATTGATTTCACTACGATAATTATAGAAAGGTATGATGTATCATTGATCAAAGTAAGAACATTCATGATTATGAAATGTATGATTTAAGTGATGCTATGTTTATGTACCATATCTTACCAAGTGATGATATAGCTAAGTTGTGTGTTTAATCACTAACTTGTGACTATGGTTAATGCTATGTTTATGACTTATGTATTATACAAATGAAATGGTAAGTGTTCAATATGAGTTAAGATATGTATGTATAAAACTCATTAAAATAATGATACATGGAAAACATGATATGTTATGAGATGGATGATAAATCCAATTAAATCATGCTCAAGTATAATGGTTATCCATGTCAAATTCATATGAATCATGTTTAAATGAACTAACATGTATTGTTGATGTGCTTAGGCTTATGCCAAGCTTGTGAATATTATTGATGTTTATAATTATTCTCGTACTATGCATATGAAACAGGTACGAAAAGAAATGAAACGATAAGTACGTAATTGGGATGTATTATGATGTTATAAAAGATCAAATGTGATAAATGATGTATTTATATGTGAGCAAATTGCTTATGCTATGGATGAATATACCTATATCATGGATAAATATACTAAATCGGGAATTGATAATGTTGTTTAGGCTTATGATAAGCATTGGGAATGGAATGAAAAGAAAGTAAACAGAAAGATATATAATCTTATAGAAATGTTGATGATTATATATTATGTCTCATGAAATCCTATTGTAACAGCCCATTTTCAGTGAGATCGGAACAGTGGTTTTGTGACCACAAATTCGAGCCCAAAAATAAAAAATTTATTTTATTTTATTTTATGGTTGGTATTATGATAGGAAGGTCACGTAAAAATTTTGATACGAAAATTTTATCGATTGTGTGGTTAATTAGGTAAAGGACTAAATTGCATAAAATGCAAAAGTTGAATTCTAGTAGCTATAAGGATTAAATAGCTATGGAATTCAAAACTAGAGGTCCTTATATGGTAATTAGACCGTTAAGAAAAGTATGTAGATTTTTCTCGGTGACTCATCCATGGAAAAATTAGAAATGACTCGGGACTAAATTGGAAATCAACAAAATTAAAAGATGATAGAAAAATAAAAAGAAATTATCATCTTTTCTATTCATCTTCTTCCCCAATTTTTTTATGCAAACCCTAGGAGAGAGGAAGAGAACTTTTCAAGCTTAGAAAGGTATGAAATCAAGTCTCGTTTTTAATGATTTTTATATTTTTAGAATCAGGATAGCCTAATCTTTCTATTTATGGGATGTATTTGAAAAGATAACAAAGTGTAGAAACTTTGCCATGGATGTAAATGCTAGAAATTTGAAATTTATGGTATAAAATGAAAGATAGTTGATAGATAAACAACTTTTACAAAGTAATTTTTCATGGAAACTTGATTTAGGGACTAAAATGAAAAAGTGGTAAAACCCATAGAAAATTCTAAAATTTGTGAAATGTGTGTACTGTAAAAATTGTTATTAAATCTTGGTTAGGCTTGGAAAGAGAACTAGATTGCATGAATTTCATTTTCCGAGCCTAAGGAACGAAATTGGAATTTTTGAAAAAAGTAGGGGCAAAATAGTAATTTTGCCTAGGATGTAGTAGAATGCAAATGTATGTAAAATGTGATGAATTAATAATTAAATTTGCTTATATAGACCCGAAAAGACCAACTACGGAATTAGATCGAGGGAAACAAAAAGTTTCGAATTAGTTGGAATTCAAACCCGAACAATTGTCATGGTAAGTTCATGTAACTTAAATATGTGTATTAAATGTTTGAATTGAGTGGTGTGATTGTGTTGGTATGTATGAGATGATATCCATAATGAAATAATCATAAGTGTGAAATGTGGACAAAATTGTCATGTTCCGGGTGAATGTGAGAATTCGATGGAATAAGGTGATATTCTCGGATGAGAATAACATTACACATGTTGTATAAAGGATTTAGCCCAGACGGGTAATCCTAATGTAAGCCTTTTGAGCATATATTATAAATTGGATTTAGCTCGGACGGGTAATCCAAATTAAGCCCCCTAAGGCATGTGCTACGGATAGGATTCAACCTGGACTGGCAATCCAGTTGTGAAAAATGTGGCTCAAGAGTGTGCCTCTTATTACTTTCCCTAATGGGCTCTATTGCACATGAAAATACTACTCGAACATCCATCGAAATCTCATATTTTCAATGGAAAAGACTCTTGAAATATGGAAAGGTAGAATTAATAAAAGTGGTATGTAATGAGCTCATCTATGTTTTACTTGAAATTCATATGAGATTATGTGACTAACTTGTTTGAATAAGTGATTGTGTGTTTAGGTAACTTACCCAAAATTGATGGATTTGTGTTTTATGTATGCTTGTATTAATAAATATAATTGGTAAGTTTATTTCCCGTTATACGAACTTACTAAGCATGAAAATGCTTACCCCGTTTAATTTTCCCTTGTTTTATAGTGCTCGTAAGGTCGCGAAGGTTGGAGGATCGGTCGGAGTATAATCACACTACCCACTATCTTTTTTTGGTATACTGGCATGTATAGGCTTATTTGGTCAAATGATGTTCTGTAATCTAGCCATTGGAAAAGCTAGTAAGGATTTATTTGGTATGTCTAAAAGTTATTCTATGTTCAATGCTTATGTGTTAAGTGTGGATGAATGGAGTATGTTTATCTTGTATATGCATTAAAAGTATGCTTATAGACATGAATTACATGTGATATTATACCATGATAGATGTTAATTTAGGCTTGGTTTAAATGCTTGATTTGGCTGGTATATTCATGCAAGTATTGGTGTAGGTTGTTGGCAAAATTGGGTGAGAAAATGAAGTTAAGAAATGGCTTCATTTTGTCCACACGAGTAGACACACGGGCGTGTGTCTAGGTTGTGTGTGACACACTGCCGAGTACATGGGCGTGTAGCCAGGCCGTGTGTCCCTTGAACCTTAAATTCGAGAAAATAGAATCTCAGAATTGAGCACACGGGCAAAGACACGGGCGTGTGTCTCAGCCGTGTGGGAGACACAGCCTAGAACACGGGCGTGTGTCTTGGCCGTGTGAAACCTGCACCTAATTCGAATTAAATTAATTATCCACACGGTCTAGCACACGGGCGTGTGGCATGGCCGTGTGGCGCAAGTCAGAGAGCACCCTAAATCGAACATGGCCTGTAACACGGGCATGTCCTAGGGTCACAAGGGCGTGTCCCTTGGACCATACGGGCGTGTGAACCCTGTAAGTATTGGTGTAGGTTGTTGGCAAAATTGGGTGAGAAAATGAAGTTAAGAAATGGCTTCATTTTGTCCACACGAGTAGACACACGGGCGTGTGTCTAGGCCGTGTGTGACACACTGCCGAGTACATGGGCGTGTAGCCAAGCCGTGTGTCCCTTGCACCTTAAATTCAAGAAAATAGAATGCTCAGAATTGAGCACACGGGCGTGTGTCTCAGCCGTGTGGGAGACACGGCCTAAAACATGGGCGTGTGTCTTGGCCGTGTGAAACCTACACCTAATTCGAATTAAATTAATTATCCACATGGTCTAGCACACGGGGTGTGGCATGGTCGTGTGGCGCAAGTCAGAGAGCACCCTAAATCGAACACGGCCTGTAACACGGGCGTGTCCTAAGGTCACAAGGGCGTGTCCCTTGGACCACACGGGCGTGTGAGCCCTGTACCTTAGAAAAAAATTTAATTTTGCGAAAAATTCTTAGAGGTTCCAATTAAGTCCCGATTCGATTCTAATACTCGTTTTGGGCCTTGAGGGCCCATTCAAGGAACAAAAAGAAAATTTTGGAGTATGAATAGTATGTTCAATACAAATTGCATGAAAATGTTTTGTAAACCCTGGTAATACTCTGTAATCCTGTTCCGGTGACGGATACGGGTTAGGGGTGTTACACCTATCATGTTATGAATGGCTAATAATTATGCGACATTAATGAACTTATTCAATTGTGAGTTGATAATTATGGTTGGATAAATCTTGAGGCTTTGGTATAGGCTTGTATTTAACCTATAAATTTCATTATTGAAATGTAATATTATGCTTATGGTTTATACGAGCTTACTAACCATTCATTGCTTACGTAGTTATCTTTCTCTTACTTTGCAGATTATCGAAAGCTCGTTCGTGTTGGAAGCTAGTCAGAGATCCATCACACTATCCATCGATTTTATCAATAGATTTTGATTTATTGATCAAGGTTATAATGGCATGTATAGGTGGAATTGTGGTATATGTTAGTTTGATGAGTTTGGCATGTATATATCATTGTGGTTGGTGTAACCTTGGTACTTGTGAGGCATTACTGATGTGTGTCATTTGGCAATGAATTAATGCTTGTTGGAATGGATAAAATGGTAGGTGATAGATTGACCACAACATGTTCAAGTTATGGCATGCTTTGTAAAGGTTTGAATTGATGTGCATGAGTCAAATTTGGTATGTATATATTTTAGTTGTTGGATTCATTTGGAATTGGCTGGCTTGGTGTCATTTAGATGGTTTAGATGCTTAAATGGTTGGTGTTGGAATGGTCAAATGAAAGTATACTTTGAATTACCAATTTAGTATGTTTGGTTGTGTTTTGGAATATGGTCAATTATGCTATGTTTTGGCATGGAGACAAAATAGATGATAAATGGTAAATGTGCACATATTTAGGTAGATTTGATGATTATGTTTGATGAGCCTTTTGGCATATTGGTTGTATGGATAAATGACCTATTAAATTGATCTTATTATGCATATTTTAGGCATGTTTGAAAGCTTAATTGTATGTGCAAATGTCTCGTAGGTGTGAGCTTGTAATGGGTGAAAGGAATGGCTTGAAATTGGTTTATTTCTTGTCCACACGGCCTAAGAAACGGGCGTGTGTCTCAGCCATGTGTGACACAAGGTCACGCGACACGACCATGTGTCCCCTGTAGGTTTTTATATGTTGCATTTCGAGAGTTACACGGCCTGGCACAAGGGCGTGTGGCTTGGCCGTGTGACCCAAGTCAAAGAGTTACACGGGCACGGACACGGGCTAGGACATGGCCATGTGCCCCTACTTTGAATGCCCACACGGCCTGAGGCACGAGCATGTGTCTCAGCCGTGTGAGTCACACGGCCTAGCCACACGGCCGTGTGACCTCTGTAGTATGAATTTTTCTATCTTTTTTCATGAAATTCTAAATGTTTTTGATTTAGCTCCAAATCATTTCTAAAGTGTTTCTAAGGACTCGAGGGCTCGGATTAGGGATGTTATGCATGTGTTTGTTTGGATTTTGTAATGATTATGAAATGTTGGGAATGAATGATTTGAGTTACGTTTTTTTGGTAATGTTTCGTAACCCTATTTTGGCGACGGAGACGGGTTAGGGGTGTTACAAGTAGAGTAAGAACTCTTAACAGCTTCTGTACAGCGATGGATTATGGGTTTTAAGGGTTGAACACCCTTAATTTAATTGATAAATAGTTGTCATGCTTAGCTTCCAAGACAAAGGAGGCTCTGCTATATGGACAAGCTAAGTTGACAAAGAGAAGGAAGCAAGGTGAGTTTTTGTACCTTACCTTCTAGATGATAGATGACAACTTGTGACTTGCTTGTATAACTTGTTTGCGTACAGAAGTTGCCTAAGATTGTGATATGTATGTGCAAAATATTGTGTAAGCTTGCCAGTTGTTTGCTAATTTTTTTAATAATAGATAGATGATGATTAGTTAACTAGTGTGTTGTATATATAACGATAATTTGTATGTTATGCTTGGGTATTGTATGTTTGGTGAGAAGGGAAATTATTGACGGGCTAGATGAAGTTAGAATTTAGGAAATGAGAACTTCTATTAGATACCTTCGTACAGTGTTGCTAACTGCAAATCGTGATGTGCAAAGCTCCAAGCCTTGTGGAGGGGACACTACAGTTTTTGAGCATCAAGGTTAGAAATGGCAAAACAGAGGGATGGGCAAATGGATATGAAAAATGGAATTCCTATTAAATACCACCATATGGTGTTCCTAAGTGTAAACTGTGATGTGCGAAGCTCCAAGCCTTATGGAGGGGACACTTCGGTGTTCGAGCATCAAGGTTAAATATGAGATGAGCATGTTCTATGGGGTAACACCGTGATAGCAGTAATGTCCTATGGGACGACACCTCTAAAGAAGTTTAATGTGTAAGACCATAGCTCGGCTATGGCAATATATGGAGTTCATCGGGACAATAAACATGAGGTTACAAGGTGTATGACCATAGCTCAGCTACGGCAACTAATGGAGTCCGCCAGGACAGTAAATATGGGAAATAATGTGTAAGACCATGGCTTGGCCATGGCAACATAAGTAGTTCGTTGAGAAACTAAACACGGGGAAGTCCACCAGAATGTGAAACAATGGTTCTCATTGAGGAAGTTCACAGGTTTGTATACCCGGAGAGACACCAAGGTTTAAAGTAGAGTTCACGGTGTGACTGGTGATATAACTCGTGACAACGAATGAGCTTGGTGTGTCTGAGGAACACAAACCACCAGGACAATGAGAGAATTCGTCAAAGGTAATGATGAATGAGGCCAAGGAAACATCTCAACCCGGTTAAGGTAAAAAGAGGAAGAGTCTCCTTAAATAGGGAGGTATACGAAGTGTACATCAAAACGAGTCCTCCAGGGAAGTTGTGGATCTTACATGGCTTAAACAGACATGAAATAGGTTGTAATATAGTACAGTCATAAATTATAAGTCAACAATGAGTCAGCCAGAAGATTTGGTAGGCCGATAAGAGTCTTTTTGGGAGGAAATGTCTGCTCAAGACTAAATGGCCAGTAAAGACCGATAAAGAATAGTTGGAAGACAAAAGTCTATCAGGACAATGAAAAACAATAGAAATCTTGTCGATCTACTAAAAGTAGTAGTTGTATGTCTGATGAAACCTCTTTAAGGAATGGATTGACAAAGCGAGTGCTATGATGTTGTGTTGCGGGCATTAGTACTCCAAGGTGGTAAGGACATTGTATTCTGGAAAGATAGCTGTAAGGGAAATTACTTGGGTAGTCGTCAAGCGTCGCCAGCTAGAAGTAATGAATGTGAGCATCAGGGAGATGGTATAATGAGAAATGGAAAGGGGTGAGACCCAAGAGTGAATGTAACACCCCATACCCGAGTCCGAGGCTTAGACCGGATACGAGACATTACTATGCTTGAACTTGCTTAATCATGTACTCACGGGCTATAAAATTTCGTTCTGAATTAAGAACTTCTCTTTCTTAATCAACTTGTACTTTTCATGGGCCTACGAGGCCTTAAACTCATGTCCGTAAACTTTTGGAACTCAATCAAAAACTTTTCATGGAAACAGGGGTCACACGCCCATGTGAGTTGGGACACGCCCGTGTAACTCTGAGACACACCCATGTCTCCCAACCGTGCTTAAAACTCGAGTTTACTGCCAAATTTCACATGGCCATGGCACGCCCGTGGTCCTAGCCCGTGTGAAAAACCTTAGCATTCTGACTTATAACACACGGCCATGGCACGCCCAGTGGACTCGACCGTGTACTACATCTTGATATCTCGACTTATTTCACCCCGGGCACACGCCCATGTTCTAACCGTGTGATATATGCCTTAACACACGGTGGGATTAGTCCGTGCCCTATTCTTACTTATAAGACTAAGGTGCGGTTTATGACGGCCTAGACACACACCCGTGTGTCTAACCGTGTAGGCACTTAGGGCTATTTACCAAGCCAATTGCCATCACGGAATTAAGACCAAACTCAATTATTACATCTTTCATGAACAATATAACATGCTTCATTGATATTAATAACATACATTCTTAGTCAAACTTGGCCAATCACTTAGCCATTTACAAAAGAATAATAAACTTGATGACCCATACTTTTGCCACTTTCTAAGACATATACTCAAAATGAAATGTTTCCTATACATGCCATACTTAAAATCAACTTGGCTATACCAAAATGGCGATTGATAGTGTGCTACGAGCTCCGACTTCAATGATCCACAGTTTAGCTTGGCGGGACTACATGAAAAGAAAGAATTAAAGACGTAAGCATTTAGCTTAGTAAGTTTGCATATGAAACACATATCAACATACTTGCTTAAATAAACCATTTGACATAATCACTGGTATCATAATTTCAACTATAAAGCTTATTTGCTCATACTTGGTTCTTACATGCCTTGTAATACTTACCAGTCTCATACTTGTGAAGTAAACAAGAGACTTGTATCACTTGATCAGCATACTTTTACATAGTAATCATAATATATATTTTATCATTCATAATATGACTAATATTTGTCCCCACTTGATAATGATTTTGCTTACTAAACTTTCTTGTTATCTCTTGTGAGCTTACCTCATTTGCTCGATGAATTCCTATGAATAACCGAGAATACCAAATCTCTTACCATGAACTTGATACTAAAGCCATATTTTGGATATGGTCTTACATGGGATATCTCATCTTGGTTTCAAGGCCATGTCTTGACATGGACTGATATGAAATCTTCCTCTTGATAACTTGTTCAATGCCAAGCTTGGATCCTTGGACTTACATGATAACTTGTTCAATGCCAAGCTTGGGTCCTTGGACTTACATGATAACTTGTTCAATGCCAAGCTTGGGTCATTGGACTTACATGATAAACTTGTCAATGCCAAGCTTGGGTCCTTGGACTTACATGATAAACTTGTCAATGCCAAGCCTGGGTCCTTGGACTTACATGATAAACTTGTCAATGCCAAGCTTGGGTCCTTGGACTTACATGATAACTTGCTTGATTGCCGATGCCATGCCTCGGCTTGGTCTTATACGGACTTTCTCATACTTGATCTCATTAATTTCATTGTTTAACTTAACGTTAAACAATTTCATAATAACATTGTACATTATACTAAGCAAATCAATGATATAAATCATAAAGCTTAGAAATCATACAAACTTACCTCAATATACAAAATGTATGTAGATATGCAATTTAGTCCTCGATTTTGTCCTTGCCTTGGTTGCGATCCGGGCTTCGTTTTTCTTGATCTATAGTCATAAATAGATCATTTAATACTCACATTGACTAAATTGACTCTTAACTCATACTTTAGCAAAATTACCATTTTGCCCCAAGGCTCGTAAAAAAAATTTCATTCAACTTTCTTAAACTTCATGCTGAGTTGAATCATTTTCTCTACTATAATAATAATCAATTCTTGCTATTTTTAACATGTATGCCCAATTTTCATAACTATTACAAAATGGTCTATACTATCATCTTTCATGAAATTCACTTAGAAAAAGATGTTTATCTAACATCAAACTCTCATAAAATTCCATAAAGCATCATTTAACATGCATATCAATCATGGGTAGATTTTTGAACATGCACTTTAGCTCACTTTGTAGCTAAAAATAGCTTACTCATGCTACCGGGACTTCAAAAATACGAAGAATATCAAAAACGAGGCTAAGATGAACTTACTAGCAAGCTTGAAAGATGAACAAACCCTAGCTATGGGTTCTTCAAAATTTCGGCACACACAAGGAAGAAGATGAATGATTTTTATCATCTTTTTCCTATTTTAAGTCACTTATTAGACAAATGACCAAAATGCCCTTATCATAAAAATTTCTTAACTTACTAACTCATGTCCAATTTTGTCCAAAAATTATGATTTGGGAAAATTTCTATTTAAGGACTTATAATTTCTATTCTAGAGCTATTTCATACAAAATGCTTCTAGAAACTCACATTTTTCAACTTTTGCAATTTGGTCCTTTTTTACCATTCAACTTCAATTTAGCAAAATTGCTTCATGAAACTTTCACACTAACATGCAAACATGGCATGAACCTTAAAAACTCATAAATTCACCTCGGATTCGTGGTCTCGCACCACTATTCCGACTAGGCCCTAAATCGGGCTGTTATAATTCTCCCCCCTTAGGGATTTTCGTCCTCAAAAATCTTACCTGTAAAAAGGTTTGGATACTGGTTTCTCATACTCTCTTTTGGTTCCCATGTGGCTTCTTCTATTCCATGTCTTTGCCACAATACTTTCACTAAGGCAATACTTTTCTTTCTTAGCTGTTTCACTTTCCGAGCTAATATCTTGACTGGTTCTTCACCATAAGTCATGTCGGGATGGATCTCTACCTCTGACTGGGGAATTACATGCGAAGGGTCTGATCGGTAGCGTCTTAACATTGACACGTGAAACACATCATGTATCTTTTCTAACTCGATGGCAAAGCCAATCTGTAAGCCTCTGAGCCCAACCTTCTCGGTAATCTCATACGGTCCAACAAAACGTGGACTCAACTTGCCTTTCCGGCCAAATCTGAGAACTTTTCTCCAAGGTGACACTTTCAAGAAAACTTTATCTCCGACTTGATACTCTATCTCTTTTCTCTTTAAGTCCGAATAGGACTTCTTTCTGTCTGATGCAGCTTTTAAACTTTTTCGTATCACTTTCACTTTCTCTTCAGCTTCTCTAACCAAATCAACCCCGTGAATTTGGTTTTCTTTAAGTTCAGTCCAATAAAGAGGCGTTTGGCACTTACGCCCATATAAATCCTCATAAGGCGCCATCTTTAAGCTCGACTGAAAACTATTATTGTAGGCAAACTCTACTAATGGGAGAAACTTTTCCCAATTGCCTCAGAATTCAAGAATACAACATCTGAGCATATCCTCGAGTACTTGAATTAACCTCTCGGATTGACCGTCAGTTTGAGGGTGAAAAGCGATACTAAAGTTCAACTTTGTACCCAAGGCTTCTTGTAACTTCTTCCAAAACCTGGATGTGAATCTCGGATCTCTATCCGATATGATTGACAAGGGAACTCCATGAAGTCTTACTATTTCTGAAACATACAAGTTTGTCAACTTGTCGAGGGAGTAATCCACTCGAAGAGGTATAAAATAGGCTAATTTCGTGAGTCTATCAACTACAACCCATACAGCATCTTTCTTACTCGGTGATAGCGGTAAACCAGTCACAAAATCCATCGTGATACGGTCCCATTTCCACTCGGGTACCATAATTGGTTGAAGCAAACCCGAAGGTACTTGGTGTTCAGCCTTTACTTGCTGACAAATCATGCACTTGGAAATGAAATCTGAAATGTCTTTCTTCATTCTTGGCCACCAATACTATTGCTTCAAATCATTAAACATCTTGGTACTACCCGGATGTACAGATTAACATCCATTATGGGCCTCATGCAAAATTTTCTGTATAAGCTCTTCCTTTCTTGGTACACAAACTCTATCTTTGAACATCAAACTTCCATTGGGATTAATCCGAAAATCGGATTCAACATCTGACTCGCATTGAGCTCTTTTGACTTGCAACTCGTTATCTTCTCTCTGAGCCTCAAAAATCTCTTGAAGGAATATTGGTCTAGCTTTCAACTCAGCTAGTATAGAACCACCGTCGGATAAAGTTATCTGTGAATTCATTGCCCTTAATGCAAAAAGGGACTTTCTGCTCAAAGCATCAGCGACTACATTCGCCTTGCCAGGATGGTAGTCAATAACCAACTCATAGTCTTTTATCAACTCTATCCATCTTCTTTGCCTTAAGTTCAACTCTCTTTGCGTCATCAAGTACTTCAAACTCTTGTGATCTGTAAAAATCCGACATCTCTCACCATATAAGTGGTGTCTCCATATCTTCAATGCGAAGACTATGGCAGCCAACTCTAGATCGTGTGTCGGATAATTCTTCTCATGAGGCTTCAACTGTCTGGAGGCATATGCAATCACCTTTCCTTCTTGCATAAGTACACAGCCTAATCCATTTAAGGACGCATCGCTGTAAATTATGAATTCTTTCGCTGTCTCAGGTTGTACTAATACTGGAGCTTCTATCAACAATGCTTTCAATCTCTCAAAACTTTGTTGACCTTTTTCTATCCACTCAAACTTCACATTTTTCTGTAACAATTTCGTCATCGGGGTTGCAATCATGGAAAATCCTTTGACAAATCTTCGGTAATAGCCGGCTAAGCCTAGGAAACTTCTAACCTCAGAGACATTCCTCGGAGGATTCCAGTCCATTATGGCTGAAATCTTACTTGGGTCTACTCGAACTCCTTCTCCCAAGACAATGTGTCCCAGAAATCCTACCTCCCTGAGCCAAAATTCACTTTTACTGAACTTGGCATATAACTGATTTTCTCGAAGAGTCTATAAAACTGTCCGTATGTGTTCAGCATGCTCATTCTCATCTTGGGAATAAATCAGTATGTCGTCAATAAAAATGACTACAAACTTGTCGAGGTATGGTGTAAAAATGCGGTTCATTAAGTCCATGAATACTGCAGGAGCATTGGTCAAGCCAAAGGGCATGACTAAAAATTCATAATGCCCATACCTTGTTTGAAAAGCTGTCTTGGACACGTCTGAGTCCTTTACTCTCAACTGGTAGTACCCCGATCTCAAGTCTATCTTGGAGAACACATTGGCTCCCTTCAATTGATCAAACAAATCATCGATCCTTGGCAAAGGGTACTTGTTCTTTACCGTCACTTTATTAAGCTGACGGTAATCTATGCACAATCTCATGGTGCCATCTTTCTTTTTCACGAATAAAACTGGAGCACCCCATGGTGAACAACTAGATCTTGCAAAGCCTTTATCTGTCAACTCTTGCAACTATAACTTCAACTCTTTTAATTCTGACGGAGCCATTCTGTAAGGAGTGATAGATATCAGTACAGTACCGGGAACTAACTCAATATTGAACTCAACCTCTCTAATTGGAGGTAATCCTGGTAATTCCTTAGGAAAGACATCCAAGTACTCACATACTATCAGTACTGACTCAATCTTTGACCCTGTTTCTTTATCATTCATCATAAAAGCCAGATATGCCTCATATCCCTTTCTCATGTATCTCTGTGCCGTCATATGAGAAATCAATACTGGCAATCTACTCTGTTCATTTGATTCTATATGAAGGATATCCCCATTCTCACATCTCATTTCAATATATTTCTTCCCACAATTAACTATTACATTATGGGCAGTTAACTAGTCCATACCGAGAATGAGATCAAACTCATCAAATGGTAATAACATAAGGTTTGCTTTAAAACAATGATCTCTAATCATTAATGGACATTCTCTACATACTTCATTCACTAACACACTCTTGCCTAAAGGATTAGACACTCTAATCACAAATTCTGTAAACTCTATAGGCATACTCAAATCGGATACCAATTTCATGCAAATGTAAGAGTGTGTAGATCCGAGATCTATTAAAGCAATAACTTTAACATCATGAAGAGAAAAGGTACCCGTGATAACATCATGGGAAGATGCCTCTTCGCGAGTGCGAATGGCATAAGTTCGTGCAGGTGCCCTACCCTCGGGTCTCACGGCCTGCTCTCTAGGGTTACCTCTTCCACTTGCCCCACTTCCGAGGTTTCTCTGCAGCCTTCCTCTGACCATACTCCCGGGTCTCGGGTTCTGAGTTCTGTCCTCTTTCATCATCTCTGGACAATCTTTTATGTAGTGGTCCTGGGAAC
This sequence comes from Gossypium sturtianum, assembly GCA_025698515.1. Classification (NCBI taxonomy): domain Eukaryota; kingdom Viridiplantae; phylum Streptophyta; class Magnoliopsida; order Malvales; family Malvaceae; genus Gossypium; species Gossypium sturtianum. The sequence goes on from CM046945.1 coordinate 21,497,299, forward strand.
CACATCTAAAACATGCATTTTCATGCGCTTGGCATTCTCCAAAATGGTGTTTGCCACACTGTGGGCATTCGGGTTTTTCAAATCGAACATTCCCCACACTAGCGACTGAAGTAGTCTGTGCCTTATTTCCCGAATACTGCTTACTCTTGTCCTTCCATGAAGATCTAGTGGAAGTAGCCGATCGGGTAGGGAATTCTTTTGACTTTTTGGATGAGGATTGGAATGACTTATTCCAATGTCTCTTTTTGGAGTCACGAGACTCTGCTTTAGATTTTCTCTTCTCTTTCACTAGTTCTTCGGCTTTGCAAACTCTCTCGACTAGCACCACGAATTCCTTCAATTCTAGGACAGCAACAAACAATTTGATGTCCTCATTTAGTCCATCTTCGAACCTCTTACTCATGATGGCCTCGGTGGACACACATTCTCGAGTGTATTTCTTTGAGTCTTACAAACTCACGCTCATAGTCGATCAACGACATCTTGCCTTGCTTGAGTTCTAGGAATTCTTTTCTTTTCTGGTCCACAAACCTTTGACTAATATACTTTTTCTTGAACTCTTCTTGGAAAAACTCCCATGTGATCTTTTCCTCGGTACTACCGACACTAGGGTGTTCCACCCATTGGTAAGCAGAATCTCTTAGAAGAGAGACTACGCACTTCATGCATTCCTCAGATGTGCATGACAACTCATTAAATACCCTGATGTTATTTTCTAACCAGAACTCAGCTCTTTCCGAATCGTCATCTTTTCTAGCCCGGAATTCTTCAGCCCCATGTTTCCTAATCCTATCAACTGGAGGTTTAACTCTTCTTGCCACCTCTATCACTTGAGGGGCTGCAGGAATAGGTTGCGAAATAGGCGGGGGTGGAGGGTGTTGTACATTTGGATTCGTACGAACGAACTTTGTATACCATGTGTTCATCATATGGAGGAAGGCTTCTCTAGCCTCTTCTCCTCCTTGACTCACCGTAGTGGGTCTATTCTCATTCTCATTTGGCACCGTCCCTTCTGCGGGAGCTGGTGCATTACTTTCCACATCATCCGCCACATCTCTATCGGGATCCATTACTATATGTATAAACACAATTTAAGTCGTCAGGAGTCGTCACACTATCATTATAAAAACATTATTACGTATGGCATGTATAGCTAGACTCGTGCTCATGCTACGTTAGTCCTAGACTCGACTAAACCGTAGCTCCGATACCATTAAATGTAACACCCCATACCCTAGTCCGAGGCTTAGACTGGATACGAGACATTACTATGCTTGAACTTGCTTAATCATGTACTTACAGGCTATAAAATTTTGTTCTGAATTAAGAACTTCTCTTTCTTAATCAACTTGTACCTTTCATGGGCCTACGAGGCCTTAAACTCATGTCCGTAAACTTTCAGAACTCAATCAAAAACTTTTCATGGAAACAGTGGTCACACGCCCATGTGAGTTGGGACACGCCCGTGTAACTTTGAGACACGCCCATGTCTCCCAACCGTGCTTAAAACTCGAGTTTACTGCCAAATTTCACACGGCCATGGCACGCCCGTGGTCCTAGCCCGTGTGAAAAACCTTAGCATTCTGACTTATAACACACGGCCATGGCACGCCCATGGACTCAGACCGTGTACTACATCTTGATATCTCGACTTATTTCACACGACAGGGCACACGCCCATGTTCTAATCGTGTGATATGCACGCCTTAACACACTGCGGTGTGGGATTAGTCCGTGGCCTATTCTTACTTATAAGACTAAGGTGCGGTTTATGCACGGCCTAGACACACGCCCGTGTGTCTAACCGTGTAGGCACTTAGGGGCTATTTACCAAGCCAATTGCCATCCTGGAATTAAGACCAAACTCAATTATTACATCTTTCATGAACAATATAACATGCTTCATTGATATTAATAACATACATTCTTAGTCAAACTTGGCCAATCACTTAGCCATTTACAAAAGAATAATAAACTTGACAGCCCATACTTTTGCCACTTTCTAAGACATATACTCAAAATGAAATGTTTCCTATACATGCCATACTTAAAATCAACTTGGCTATACCAAAATGGCGATTGATAGTGTGCTACGAGCTCCAAATTCAATGATCCACAGTTTAGCTTGGCGGGACTACATGAAAAGAAAGAATTAAAGACGTAAGCATTTAGCTTAGTAAGTTTGCATATGAAACACATATCAACATACTTGCTTAAATAAACCATTTGACGTAATCAATGGTATCATAATTTCAACTATAAAGCTTATTTGCTCATACTTGGTTCTTACATGCCTTGTAATACTTACTAGTCTCATACTTGTGAAGTAAACAAGAGACTTGTATCACTTGATCAGCATACTTTAACATAGTAATCATAATCTCTATTTTATCATTCATAATATGACTAATATTTGTCCCCACTTGATAATGATTTTGCTTACTAAACTTTCTTGTTATCTCTTGTGAGCTTATCTCATTTGCCCGATGAATTCCTATGAATAACCGAGAATACCAAATCTCTTACCATGAACTTGATACTAAAGCCATATTTTGGATATGGTCTTACATGGGATATCTCATCTTGGTTTCAAGGCCATGTCTTGACATGGACTTATATGAAATCTTCCTCTTGATAACTTGTTCAATGCCAAGCTTGGATCCTTGGACTTACATGATAACTTGTTCAATGCCAAGCTTGGGTCCTTGGACTTACATGATAACTTTTTCAATGCCAAGCTTGGGTCCTTGGACTTACATGATAAACTTGTCAATGCCAAGCTTGGGTCCTTGGACTTACATGATAAACTTGTCAATGCCAAGCTTGGGTCCTTGGACTTACATGATAACTTGCTTGATTGCCGATGCCATGCCTCGGCTTGGTCTTATACGGACTTTCTCATACTTGATCTCATTAATTTCATTGTTTAACTTAACGTTAAACAATTTCATAATAACATTGTACATTATACTAAGCAATTCAATGATATAAATCATAAAGCTTAGAAATCATACAAACTTACCTCAATATACAAAATGTATGTAGATATGCAATTTAGTCCTCGATTTTGTCCTTGCCTCGGTTGCGATCCGGGCTTCATTTTTCTTGATCTATAATCATAAATAGATCATTTAATACTCACATTGACTAAATTGACTCTTAACTCATACTTTGGCAAAATTACCATTTTGCCCCTATACTTTCTCATATTTGCACTTTTGCCCCAAGGCTCGTAAAAAAATTTTCATTCAACTTTCTTAAACTTCATGCTGAGCTGAATCATTTTCTCTACTATAACAATCATCAATTCTTGCTATTTTTAACATGTATGCCCAATTTTCATAACTATTACAAAATGGTCCATACTATCATCTTTCATGAAATTCACTTAGAAAAAGATGTTTATCTAACATCAAACTCTCATAAACTTCCATAAAACATCATTTAACATGCATATCAATCATGGGTAGATTTTTGAACATGCACTTTAGCTCACTTTGTAGCTAAAAATAGCTTGCTCATGCTACCGGGACTTTAAAAATACGAAGAATATCAAAAACGGGGCTAAGATGAACTTACTAGCAAGCTTGAAAGATGAACAAACACTAGCTATGGGTTCTTCAAAATTTTGGCACACACAAGGAAGAAGATGAATGATTTTTATCATCTTTTTCCTATTTTAAGTCACTTATTAGACAAATGACCAAAATGCCCTTATCATAAAAATTTCTTAACTTACTAACTCATGTCCAATTTTGTCCAAAAATTATGATTTGGGAAAATTGCTATTTAAGGACTTATAATTGCTATTCTAGAGCTATTTCATACAAAATGCTTCTAGAAACTCACATTTTTCAACTTTTGCAATTTGGTCCTTTTTTACCATTCAACTTCAATTTAGCAAAATTGCTTCATGAAACTTTCACACTAACATGCAAACATGGCATGAACCTTAAAAACTCATAAATTCACATCGGATTCATGGTCTCGCACCACTATTCTGACTAGGCCCTAAATCGGGCTATTACAGTGAACATGGTCGGGATCAAACCAGGATCTAGTTTGCCAATGAATGGCTCAAAACACAAAAAGCATGGGCCTTGACAACTAAGTTCACGAACTCTCCTATGAAATTCAGGGAGTTTAATTCTGAGCCAAAAGTCTCAAGTTTTTCAAAAAAAAAATCTATATGCATATCTCACTAAGTTCCTTCAAACTTATAAAATTTCTACTCAAATGCAGGTTAGACAAAGACTCAAAAAAGTTCAGGAGGGACCAATCCAGACTTCACCAAAGTGAAGTGGTACACGTAGCTGTTCATTTATTTAGAGGGGCACCCTTTGAGGCATCGCCTCAAAGTTTAGGATGATTATATCCGTTATCGAGTCTTAATCCAAAATCTGTAAATAGGCGTAGGAATTTATCACAATTTTTGTATGATTTTAAATGGCAGTTAGATTTTTTAATTTAAGTTGACCAAGCATGTAATTGAATCAGACACAAAAGTATCATTAGGCTATTCGGTTTAATGTAGCATCTAGTACCAGGACCTGGCGTTCGGGTCGGGTATAGGGTGTTACATAACCATTGAAGGAATAAATTGTGTTTTATTGTTGAAATATCGGGTTTTCAATATTTGAAATATGTTTTTATTTTAAACTGTGTTTTGTATTTGTGCTGGGTTTTTCTTATTTACTTTAAGGAGTTTGATAATCGATTAAGAGTTCTTTTTGGATTTTTTTTTTTTTGAAAATTGTTTTATGAGTATTCAAAACTGATTTGAGGGTTCAAAATAAGTATCTAACTTGGGTGTTTTTGGATTATTCCTCAAAAATCAAGTTGAGAGATTTCAAATTTGAGTTCATACTTTGATAGGTTTTCCTTAATATGGTTCAACTTATAATAATATTATTTGGAACTCATTTTGATTTTGAATAATTAAATTTTTTTGATATTCTTTGTAAGCACATCTTTAAGGAATCTTCTTTTTTGGGGAGTGAACTAAGTGAATTGAAATTATTAACTATGATTATAGACATGTCAAGGAACAATGTTTTCTTTATTTGAAATTTAAGATACACATGTACTGCATATATTGTTATCATTTTATGGAACTCATGTTTTTGCTCTATGCAATTTTTTTGTATTAAGTATAGGCTTGTATATGGTTGTTTTCGCATAGTAAAACATGGGTTCTACTAGTGCACCAATTGATGTAGACTCTGAGCCTTTACTGTATTATATAGAAATTGAGATAGGTGATTTAAGCCAAAGGCAAAGGAGCAATAAAGAGACAAGTGGGGTTGGTGGGTCTAATTATGTTAGTGGTATAAAGGTTAATAAAGATAATATAATTAAGTTCCAAAGTTTAGAGAATGATGAAAATGAGGCCTCCAATGGTATAGAGGAGTTAGAGGGTGGGCTTGATGATGTGGATGAAGAGATAAGAAGGATTAGGGGAAAATACAAAGCCCTTAAAGCAAAAAATAAAAAAATAAAAGAACTGTTATGGTAATTACCTTCAACCTGAACTAAATTTTGAAGACTTCATTAGTGAAATTGCAAGGAAGAAAACAAATGGTAGGAAAGTAAATGATGTATAAGCATATTCCGATAGGTCAAGTGGAGATGCCACTGAGTATTTAGGTCTTCTGATTTGGGTAGTTATGAAATTGATTCAGATGGTGAGTTAGCTTGTAAGAAAGAGAGAAATATCTTATTTGATGTAACGGCCACAATGCCTAGATTCCAGCTTGGAATGAGTTTTACTAATAGTACTCAATTTAGGAATGCTTTAGCAGCTTATGCTATAGCTAAGAGATTTGATATTAAGTACATTAGGAACGAGAAATTTAGGAAAAGAGCTAAGTGTAAATCTTCTGGTTGTCCTTTTCTTATATATACTACTAAGGATAGTATTGATGGATTTTTCAAGATTAAGACCTTTGTGAATGAGCACCAATGTTCTTAACATTTTGAAATAGTTGAGCCAGCTACAAGTTTTTTTGAAGGCATTTTCTTAGTAAGTTGAGAGTGTTACCTCAAGTAAAGCTAGTTCAGATGCAAAGGATTGCAAAAGAGGAGTTGAAGGTAGACTTGCAAATAAGTGTATGCGGTAGAGCTAGGGCGTAGGCCTTACAATATGCATTCTGGGCTTGTTGTAAATCAACAATTGAGGCCGAATATGAAAACAATATACAAAAGGTAGGTGCAATCAAGCATGAAGCCATGGTAAGTCTTCAAAGTTCTAAAATGAAACATTGTTGTCGAGCATTCTTTCAAACTAGATCTCATTCTGATGTGGTGGATAACAACTTTGTTGAAGCCTTTAATTCAACCATAGGAGGGGCTAGATTTATGGCTATTATTTCATTGTTTGAGGAAGTGAGGTAGTATGTAATGGGTAGGATAGTGAATAATATGGATAAATGTGCTAAATGGGATAACCTTTTTTGTCCTAAGATATGAAGGAAATTAAAGAGAAACAAGAAACTTGGTGCTTTTTGTCATGTAAGATGGAATGGATCCAAAGAATTTGTAGTAGTCTATGGAGATGATGTTTATGTGGTTGACCTTGTTAAATGGAAATGCAGTAGTAAGGCTTGGGATCTCACTGGTATCCCATGCCCTCATTCGATTGTTGCCATATTGTGGAATCAAAAAGATATTGCAATTATGTCTTTGCTGGATATACTACAGGTATATATATAAAAAAAACTAGATAAATATGTATTGCCTCCTCTACCAAGTGAAAAATTCTGGACAAAAACAAAAATGGGATCAATTGATCCACCTATCCCAGGAAAAATGCTCGGAAGACCCAAGAGATGTAGAGTGAAGGAGGCAAGTGAATCAAGTCGTGGCACTCGATTATTAAGGAGAGGAAGGAAAATGTGATGCCAAAAGTGTTTCAAGATCGGGCACAATGGAAAGAGTTGTATGAGTGTTTTTATTTTTCTTATTCAATTCTATTGTACATGTATCTATATAAATATATGTTGTTATTATTGTTGCAGGGCACATCAGCACCTATCAATAATGGTCCAACCCTTATCACCGACAAATCAGGTAACTATTCATGTATTAGTATTACAAAAATTTTAATTCTAAGATATTTAACTTACATTTGTTATACTTTTGTAGGACAATGAAATTTTCTACCAACTTAGATTAAGAGATGTAGTAAACCTTGATACAAGAGCACCTACTATTACAACTCCACCATCACAACCAACAGTTGAGGTAAACTTCTTATTATAAATACTATGAATTTTTATATAAAATGAATCACTTTATGATTTCCTATAGGCTTAAGGAATTTTTATTGTTTATTCCAATGTTTCAAAAGCACATTCAGCCCCTACAATTAGTGGTCCAACCACTACAGCAAAACAGACTTTTAGCTGCATTTTTTAGGCTTTTAGCGGCGTTTATAAGCGCCACTAATATTATTTGCGGCGCTTTTAAAAGCGCCGCAAAAAACGCCGCTAAAAATAACGCCGCAAACTTAAGCGGCGTTTATGAAAAAAAACACCGCTAAAGGTCAATACCTTTAGCGACAAGCGCCGCAAAAAACGCCGCTAAAAATAACGCCGCAAACTTAAGCGGTGTTTATGAAAAAAAACACCGCTAAAGGTCAATACCTTTAGCGACGCTTTTCCCACAAACGCCGCTAAAGGTCATGACTTTTAGCGGCACTTCTCCCCCAAACGCCGCTAAAGGTCATGATCTTTAGTGGCGTTTCTCCCCCAAACGCCGCTAAAGAACATGACCTTTAGCGGCACTTACCCAAAAACGCTGATGAATCATAAAAGTAACATATTTAAAGCCCACATTTAATATGATTTTGGATGATTTAAGCCTCAATTTATGTAAAAAGGTGCTCTTAATCCTTTCTTTTCATGTTTTATACTCGTGAAAGCACCGATGACGAAAAGAACGAGAAGCGGGCTTAAAACGGACTAAATTGGGCCAAGCCACGAAATCAAGACGGCACGGACTTCAAGCCGCATCTACCGTGCCTCCTTAATTATCTAGAACACGGCCTAGCCACGATTTACAACGACCGTGCCTCATCAACGGAGTCCAACACGGCTGGCCACGATTCACTGCAGGCGTGTGCCATGGCCGTGTCCCCGCCGCGGAAAGAGGAATTTTACTCGGATTTAGATGCTTGGAGGCAAAGAAACACATTCCTAAGTCTACTTAAACTCCCAAATAGGAATTGCACTCAAATTAGGATACTTGGAGGCCAAGTAACACATCCCAAAGCCTATATAAACACCCTGTAGCAACTTAGAAGGGAGTTCTAGCAGAAGCCTTCTGCCGGGGCTTTTGTCTAGAGGCGTCGTGCTAGGCTAGAGAGAAGCGATTTGTGGGGATTCACTCGGGGATAGCAGTTGATTCATCTCAAGAAGCAGAAATTCTACTCAAGACAGAGGATCTCCTCTTCAATTCCTTCAGGGGGTTTAGGGATTTCTTATGTTTTGTTTTATCTTTTCTCTTGAGATGTTTTCCTTTATTGTTATGAACTAAACCTTGGATACCAGAAGGGATGAAACCTATGATGAATCTTGTTATTTGATTATTTGAATTATATGATAAATACTTAGTTTGTTCTTAATTATGTGAGCTTAATCCAAATTTAATGTGCTTAGGTGGAGGAGGAATAGACCCCGCCTAAGAGTAGATCCAACATAATTAAGCGGAGTTGATCGCACGCCTAGAGATAGGGTGACGAGATTTTGCGGATTAGGTGAAACCTAATATGGGAGTCCATAGATCGATTTCTTGCTATTTAGGGGTTATTATAAGAGAACGAGAGTTCCACTAATTAACCTAGGGTTAGACGTTATTCGCCTCGAGAGAGGGTTTAATATACGTTAGGGAGTCTTACGGATCAAACTAAGTGAATAAATCGTATGGTTCAGTGTTAGATAACAAGTGAAGTCTAGGTGGATTCTTCCTAGGGTATCGTCTTAATCAACTGAGTTTTTCCCAAGTTATTTTCCAAATTCATTCTTCTTTATCTTAGAGTCTTTAGTTTAGTAGTTAATTAATTTAGTTTAATAAACAAACTTCACTTATTTTAGGCTAAATAATAAAAAGAAAGTTAGTATTAGTACTTTTAGTTCCTTTGGGTTCGATAATCCGGTCTTGCCTAAACTATACTATTGTTCGATAGGTGCACTTGCCTTTAATCGTTGTCAGAGTTAGTTTCCAGGTTCGATCATTCTTTTATAAATTTTAAAACTCTGATTTACAGCGATCAAACGCCGCTAAAGAACATGACCTTTAGCGGCGCTTTTGCCACAAACGCCGCTAAAGAACATGACCTTTAGCGGCGCTTTTCCCACAAACGCCGCTAAAGAGCATGACCTTTAGAAACGGTTTTCCCAAAAACGCCGCTAAATGCCATGTCTAAAGCGGCGCTTTTTTCCAAAAACGCCACTAAAGGTCATTAAAAATAAAAATAAAAATAAAAATCATATAAAAGAACAGCACTATTATCACAGCACGCAAACAAGCTTTAATTGGATGGCAGTTTATATACAAATCCATTCCTATCTCTCTACCCGCTTAAGCAAATCCTTTAGCATTACTTTGATAACAGTTCCTATACAAATCCATTTATGTTCCAGGGGCACAAATCTATTTAACAAACAAATAGAAACTCAACCAATACACAAGAAATTTCATAAGTCTATATTATGTTATGAGTTTATCCAAATCACAAGAAAAATCAAGCTCCTGCTACTTAAAATAGGTGGTGTCAAATCCAGCACCAGCACAATTAAACAAATAGCCTATTAAACAATTAAGCTGAGTAAAATCCAACTCCGAATTGTCCAATCATGCTAACATCAGCACCAGCAGCCAATGCCTCCATGAATTCCTTAGTCCCGGACCTAGCAATGGTACCAAGATTGTTCACCAAATCTGAATATAAAAACACAATCTCATTAGAACATCTTTCTTGATTAAAATTCAGTGAATAACCGAATGCACAAGAAGCAATAACAAAACTTACCGGCCTTAGTCATGCCAATACCGCTATCAATGATCGATAGAGTATTGTTTGTCTTATCGGGGACAATATGGATAAACAACTCGGGTTGAGCATCAAGTTTGCTCTTGTCCGTCAAACTCTCGAATCTAATCTTGTCCAATGCCTAAAACCACAATTTTTAATAATTAAATTAAATGATACTAGCTTTAAATTTATCATAGAACCTAAAATTAAAACCCACTTCTATGCTAACGATTTGCAGGTTTAATCAAACTTGAAAACCATAGATTCAAAGACTACCATTTGCATTTTAATCTTAAACTTTCATACTAAATTCCTAAAATTATAATAAACAAATCAAATGACAGAATGACATGACTTTTATTAACAAATGTAATTTTCAATTGAAATAAACAACCAACGAGAGCACTCGCCTATAAATTAAAAACAAAGAGAAAATAAAAACCCAAATTTTGTTTCCATACAAAAAGCAAACAAAACCAACAAGCATTAAAGCAAAAAAATTAGATCCAATTAACCATACCTTAAAATTATAATAAAGTAATTAAAAAAACATCTCCATATTGACGACCAAAAAAAAAGTTAAAACAGAGGAGCAGGACTTACATCAGAAGCATTGCTGATAAGCTCACGAAGAAAGATCTCCTTGTTGCTGTAGAAAGTGTTGATAATTAAACTAAGAAGCTGGTTAATCTCAGCTTGAAAAGCAAACGTCTCTGTGTCCGCCATTGAATAATAACTCAATACCTTCAACATGATCACATTCAAGTTAATCATTTACCCAAGTGTCAAAACAACATAAAGATAGGCTACTCGACCATTTACCCAATACTTAGACAAATGAGATACAAAGAGGAATCTGAACTCTGAAGCATTAGAAAATTGATGAGTCCGATGACATTATACAGGCCAAACTCTTAGATGGACTTCATGTAGAGCCAGTGTTCAAAGCAAAATCTAAAAGAAATAAATCATCTTGATGCAGAATGTTCTGCTCTTTTCTTTCTTTTTATTTGGGAAAAAAGAAACATAATGAACTCATGAGATATCAGATACCTTGAGAACTTCAAGTGGATGGCATGCAAGTGTGCTAACAATTCCAGCAGCTGCACCAGCCACAGCAACTGGAGAAACCCAGGAAAGAGAAAAGTTAACGTTAACATGACCAATTTGCAATTTTGGGCCTTCAATCTGCCTTCCATTTCTCCTATTATATAAAATCTACTAGATGCAATGGACATATAATATATAAAATCTGCCATCAAATCCTCAAAACATCTACTAGATGCAATGGACATATGACTTCCCAAAAAAAAAATATTTAACAAACAAATAGAAACTCAACCAAATACACAAGATTAAAATAAAAATTAAAATAAAAAAAATTAAAATATTTTTCTTCATATCAAAAAATTTTAAAAAATAAAAATTTTGCATTATTATTGGATCTCCGATTTGTTTGGTACCGAAACACCATATTCTATGTCACATCAATCTACATTTTTTCCTTTAATAAATGACCAAAAAAGGGAAAAAAATACAAAAGGAAACGATATATTGCAGTTCATCAATATTCAACGGTGGAATCGAATGAATTAGTTATTTCCAGAAACATACGCAAAGAGAGATCGGTGGAATCGAATAAATTAGGAGGCAAACATTCAACATACAAAAAAAATTTATTTGATAATTATGATAATTGGTAAATTTATTTGATACTATAAGCACTCACCTGAAGAACCAAATCTCACTTCAATCTCTTTATTACTTTGATTTCTTCCCTTCACACTCAATATTTTACCAATCAAAGACTGGAAAAAAAAAATTAACACAAAATAAATTGAAAAATATTTAACAAATAAAAATAATTAAAAAGAAAAAAGGAAAAGAAAATAAGTAAAGTGGGGAATTTATCAAGCCACTTGGTTTGTTCTGTCTTGATTCATTAGTGTAATGCCAGAAAATCCAACCCCAATCATCACCAAATTAAAACCCCTTAAGTTACCTGCAATAAATGAATAAATAAATAATAAAATTAAATAAACAACAAAAGAAAATTATGATTCAAAACATGAATTTAACACTAAAATTTGTGATTTTTTTTTTCACACAAGAAAGTTGGTGTTTAATATATTGGTTGATAGACAGCCCAAACTATATTTATCAAAATGTGATGAGAAAATGTGGCCATATATTGCAAATCGAGAATCCTCTATGCAAGTTGTAAGGCAGCCAAGAAAACCCATGCATCTTATGGTAGTATATATGGTAAAAGTTATTTTATCATATATCAGATAAAAACATTTTTGCTCCTACAATAGAATAATCAAATCCTTTGACAAATAAAACCAAGAACTTGAAATTAAACCAGGTTCTTTCATAATCAAAGCCCCACAGGATATATAAGGTTAAACATATTGATTTAAAATGTATACCCAATAAAATAGATTCATATCATACATAGCTGTCAGCTCATCTACTACTTGAAAAATCAGATTTCTATCATGTACATGGATGGATTAGCCTGCTGCTTAACTCACTTAGCAGTGAAAGAAACTAGTTACAGACACTTTCTAGATTACTCTCATATTAAGAGTCAAATGATGAAACTCATACCTCCAACTCATTTCTTCCTCAGAATGTATCACTAAAAACAATGGCGTTGACAGAATGCAATTATGGTGGACCTAGCTGCACAAGCACCATTACTGATATTAGCCCAGAAATTGTCAGTATCCATCCTATGCTTCCAATAAAAATAGAAACTGAAGAAGACTAAATTACCTGATTTACATCACTCCATTATTTTTTGTTTTTGACCTAAAATGAATTGTTAAGGTCTGCGAAGAAAATGTTCGCCATATACTTGTTGAGTAATTTGGTGAAAGCAGCAATTAACCACCCACCCTACTCATTCAATATCAATTCACCGGTTAAATCAACCAAATATTATTTTCATATAGTAAAACCAGATGATGTGTTTTACTTTGGGCATTTCCTCTATTTTGCAGATACTTTGAGATCTTCCTTTTGGTTTTCATAGCTGCACCGTTTAATCAAGTCCTGCAAAATTAGCGATGCCTCAGAAGTTATTTCGCAAGGTAGACATTGGATCAAAAGTTCTGAGTACTTCAAAGCAATTTGAAGTCCCTGTTCATTTAAATCATCAGAAATTACGTTCCTCCACTCCTTTGATTGTCCCTCCAAACAAATGCCATGTAGAAAGGCAGCGGAAGAGACAGGGTCAGAGAGGAAGCCCTTGTTCATCAGCCTATCTGTCAATTGCAAAGCAATTCTAGTCATTCCATTTTGGCAAAGGCAGAGGAGGATAGAGTTATAAACAGCAGCTCTTTGAACCAATCCATCAGATACGATCAAAATCTCAAGGTTAAACTAAAGAATAAGACTCTAAAAAACAAGCATCGTCGTGATTAGAAGAGGAAGAAAAGCCTCGCTTGAGAGGAGCAGGAGGACGAGATTCGCCGCGAAGGGCGGTTCGGAGGAGACCAGATCGCACACTCGCCATCGCCATTTTTTGTTCGATTTTTTGAAACAGTAGTTTCAATGCGCTTGTGCTTTACCAACTGAGAAACCCTTGTTCTGCAATTGAAGAATAAAAGAAACAACATAAAAAGAGAAAAAAAACCAAACAACCAATTTTATAAAGGATAATGAAGAACCTGAGCATGGACATGCGATGACCAGTGAGTCGATTAAGCTTCCTGAACTTCGTCATTTAGGGGAGAAAGAGGGAGAAATCGAGATAGAATGAGGAAGATCGGTGGGGGAAACCGATTTGGGAGATTTTGGTTTGGGGATTCTGGGAAACCGATATAGGGAAATCTTGGGGAGTTAGGAAATTTAGGGTTTGGGGAAATAAAAATTGGGCTTAGTTTTTTAGCAGGGAAAAAACGACACCGTTTTGTGTATGAAATTTTGCGGCATTTTTTAATAGAACGCTAATATAGTAAAACGCCACTATCATAATTTTATTTTTTTTTCATTTTTAACTTATATTTTTCTATGTTTTTTCTTTTAAATTTTTTATGCTGAGATTATCATTTTTTTGAATTTTTATTTTTATTATATTTTGAGTATTGAACTTTTTAACTAAAATATTAAATATTAAATTTTTAAGTTTTTAAATTTTTAAATTTTTAATTTTTTATTATTAAATTTTAAAAATTTAATTACCATTATTAACTCTTTTTCGAATTTCTTTTTTTCTTTCTTTTTACATCAACATTATTCTTTTAAGTATGGTCTACATTAATTGTTTAGATTTTTATATAAATAGCATTTAATTATATGTATACACCTAAATTTTGATATAGATACATCTCAGAATTATATATGAATTTTAGTTTAAATGTATAGTTGAAACTTTAATTTTGATTTAATCATACACATTATTTTAAAATATAAATACATCAATATATTTTTATATTGAATAAATATAAATTTTTATGTACGCAATATATAAATAAAAAAATGATGTTAATTATATCAATACTTGTGTTATTAATATTTTACAAGATCTAGATCAAATTAAAGTTCATGTATACAATTGCACACTAAACCATTATTCATGTATGCTTTTAGGATTTAACCCATTTTGATATATATTTTTTTAAAATAATAATTTATATTTATCTTATTTTGATTTATATTCTAAAAAATCTAAGATTAATCCCTAAATCATAAACCCTAGACCCTAAATATTATACCCTAAACCACAAACACCAAACCCTAAACCACAAACTCAAAACCCCAAACCATAAATCATAGACCATAAAACCCGAACCCTAAACTCTAAACCGCAAACCTTAAACCATAATCCGAGACCAAATTTTTGGGAATTCATGTGGCCAATGTTAGTGTAGTACAAAACATATATTTTATATCAAATCCCTAAACCCTAAAATCTTAAGTCCTAAACCCAAACCTTAAACTTCAAAACCATAAACCCTAAAACCATAGACCTTAAATCTTAAATCATTAAACCCTAAAACCCTAAATGCTTGTCATAACTATAGAATCTAACACCGAAACCTTAAAGTTAAACTTACATCGCATTTTAACCTTAAATTTAAATTTATTTTAAATAATAGTATTTTAATTTTTTAATTTTTAACATATATTTTTCTATGTTTTTACTTTCAATTTTTTTTCTACGTGTCATTATTTTTTTTGAAGATTTTAAATATTCAATTAAAAATAAATTGTATTTTAATTAATATAAAAAGTTAGGGTTTAGGGGTTTCGATAAAGCAAAACTTCTAAATAGTTTAGTTATCAATTTGTAACTTTTCATAATTAAGTCAGTTTCAAATAGCAAAATAAAATTAAATTCAAAACAAAAATAAGAAAACAAATGGAAACTAAATCGAATCAAATCGAAACGAGTGTCGGTTACCCTAGATGAAAATGGAACTATTGCTCAACTTTTAGCGGCGTTTGTGCCAAAAACGCCGCTATTGCTCTACTTTTGTGCCAAAAACGCCGCTATTGCTCTACTTTTAGCGGCGTTTTCATCAAAGCGTCGCTATTGCACTGTTTTTTAGCGGCGTTTGTACCAAAAGCGCCGCTATTGCTTTACTTTTAGCGGCGTTTTCATCAAAGCGCCGCTATTGCACTGTTTTTAGCGGCGTTTGTGCCAAAAACGCCGCTATTTCTCTGCTTTTAGCAGTGTTTGTGCCAAAAACGCCGCTATTGCTTAACTTTTTGTGGCGTTTTCTTGCAAACGCGGCTAATGTTTAATATTTGTGGCGTTTTTTATCCAAACGCCACTAAAAACGCCGCTAAAACCCTATTTTCCTGTAGTGAACAATACCACCTTCAACTTCTATGCCAAATTTTGGTTGACTTGGGAGAAGGGAAAAGCAAATCTTGCAAGGAATTGGTTTATACACAGATGATAGAACAAACATGCAAATTTTGAATGTAAGTGATTTTCCTTTTAAGTTTTATTTATGATTTATTGTATAAGTTTAATTCTACTGATATTATGTTTTTTTTATGAAGCCTGGGTTTCAAGGTGAAACACTAATCTCTCTACCTAAGAAAAAAAAAAAGCTAGCAAAAGGAAGAAAATTAACATTGATGCAATAATAGGTACAAAAGAGAGCAGAAACACAAATGCCAAAGCTTAAAAATAGCAATATTTGGAAACCTTGCCTATTAAGGTTTAATTAATCAATGTAGTTAGTTGTAGCCTATTAAAACTTGGATGTTGACTATGAAAATAGACTAATATGAATTTTAAAACTGTTAAGGAATGTTAGCAAATATTTTGGATTTTTTTTTGCTATAAATGTTGCAAATTTTTTTCAATTTCATTTGATGTTATATTTCATCATTTGATATTTGGAATGTTTGCAACTATTTGAAACCTTTAATTCTAATGCGTATGACCTCATTTGTTTTCAATTTCATTTGATGTTATATTTTGAAACTTGTTCATTGTGTTTTTTTAGTTTCAAACATAATCAATAATATTTAGTTTGAGGTATGAATGGAGAACAATATATATGTGTATCATAGTGCATATTTTTTAATCAATTTAATTCTTAATCAAACAATTCAAACCATAATAAAACAATAACCTAAGAATAACATAATCAAATTAACTATTAAGCACGATCAAAATGTATAATTCTTAGAATTCAAGACAATTTTTTAGTTTAAAACATTATCGGTTTATTGTTAATTCATGGGATTTTTTAACATGGTTTTCAAACAAATGGATTTTAGTTATTCAAGTCCTTAAGTTTTTCTAAAAGGACAAGAAACATGTGACTCATATCATATTACACAACAACAAAAATGGTTGATATAAACTATTAAGGTGAATAAAATTATAATTGAATGCCATTACTTTCTTCCTTGTAAATTTGTTGACTTATAGAAAGAACAAGGAGACCCAACGTACAACACCAATTCTTTCAACAAAGAAACTCCAGTTTTCATAACACCACCTTGCTCCTATTGAACATAGTTAAATGCCTTATCATTGGCATCACAGTATGTCCTCACCACATTAATGAACTTGTATTTACTCTGCCTTCAATTTTTACTCAAAAACAAAATCGCAACAACCCTAACTCCAAATAAGTAATTTGGTTAAAACATTTTTTTTTTTCAAAATACCAATTCTATGTGATATTTGCAGTACTAACAATAATGGCATAACTATTGATTTTCAAATTCCCTAAAACAAATAAAAAAGCCTTACCCAAACACAAAATATGGTTTAAAATTTAGCTGTTGATTTTCTATCAAAACTTGCGTACGATAATCCAATCAACTTCAGTTGGTTGGAGAACCCACCAGACATGTTGAAGCATATCCTTTGCTTGCATAGTACAGGGACCTCCTATGATAGGAGGCATGCAGCCTAACCCTCTTTGACTTTCTCGTTTAATCTACCAAAAAAAAAAATATATTGAAAACCTGATATCAACAAAACACAATTTATTCCTTCAATGGTTAACAAAAAAAATGAAAATAAAAATTAGAAAAAAAATCAAATAAAAAAGAACTTTGTTCGTCGACTTGTCTACAATAATAGTCAATAATCTCAATTCACTTAGTTCACTCCTAGAAAAGCAGACTCCTTTTATTAGTTCACTCCTAGAAAAGCAGACTCCTTAAAGATGTGCTACCAAAAAATAAAATTAAAAATAATTATTCAAAATCAAAATGAGTTCCTAATCATATTATAACTCTAAACCATATCAAGGAAAACCTATCAGAGCATGAACTCAAATTCGAAATTTCTCAACTTGAATTTCCAAGTTAGATACTTATTTTGAATACTCATAAAACAATTTTCAAAGAAAATCCAAAAAGAGCTCTTAATAGATTATCAAATTCCTTAAAGCAAATAAAAAACCCTAGCCCAAATACAAAACACAATTTAAAATAAAAATATATTATGGGTTTCAAGTATTGAAAACTTGATATATTTCAACAGCAAAACACAATTTATTCTTTTAATGGTTAACAAAAAAATCATAAATAAAAAATTAGAAAAGAGATTTATAAAAATAAAAAGGGATTTTCAAATAAAAAAATCAATAGAACCACTCAAGATAAAATATAAATCTTACTTGATATTGATTTCTTTCTGGAATTGCAAAGAAATCTGAAGAAAATGAATGATTTAGTTGTTTTAGGATTTAGGGTTTAGCTTTTGAAAGAAAATGTGAATTTCTTATTTTAATTTCAACAAATTATTTATTTTATTTTTTTTTGTTTTGAAATTTTAATTTTCAATATTAAAAAGAATATTGAAAACTTTCGGCAAGAGAGTAAACAAGTACAATTTGACGATTTTTTTTAATGCATTATTTTAGTTTCTACCATTTTTTCACTTTTAATCTTTAACCTTTTTTTTTACCTAAATCAATACTTTAAAAAAGGAACTTTTTAGTGATAAAAATGAAAGTGCAAACATGATGTGACATATATAGTCAACCACCGTTTGAGATTTAATATCTAGATGACTAAAATGAAAATGTTCTAAAAATTGGGTGACCAGCTTTACCCCTTTATAATTATTACTTTACCCTAAGTATTGAATTTTAAATTTAATGAAAATAAAGATAAATATTTTGTGACTATATTAATGAGTTAGTTGACATAAGCCCTAACCAAATTACCTAGCAACAGATCAAATTTAACATGTTATAGAGTAAGATTTATGCTACTTGTATTCAACATAAACCAACCATCAAGTTTTGTTGGAAAAATATTACTTGCCCTAGAAGAAATAGTAATACGTGTCGAAACCTTTTTAAAATTTGGTTTTAAAAAACAGGGGTCGACTTTTAAAAAAGAAAATGGGAGTCGCCACCAATCCCTTTTTACTTAAGTGTGATTGGATCACCTTGTAAAATGTTTTATTAAAAAAAAATCAATTTTGGTCCACAAAAACAAGAAAACGGGTTCGGGAGTCGGTTACGTATGAGGAAGGGTTTGCACCCTCATAACGCCCAAAAATCGGTACCTAATTGATAAAATCATGTCCTAATGTTGAAACTTTGAAAAGTTTTAGAAAATGGTCCTTTTATTTGAAGAAAAACCCAGACTTACTTATCTCAAAGAAATAAAACACCATACCTAGTAAGTTAGGATATAGCATCTCATGACGTTGAAACTAAGCACGTCTTTATTTTAGAAAATTCCTACCTCGAGACGTAAAACGTCGTACCCAGTAAGTTAGGACACAACGCTTTGAATTCCCAAGAATAGGTTTTTTGATTTGAAATTGGTAAATCTCAGTTTTTTTTTAAAAAAAAGGATATGTAATATCTAAAGTTTCACGAGAAACATCGAACCCAGTAAGTTAGGGCAAAATTGTTCTCGAAATTCCCCAATATTTGATATCACCGTATATTTTTAAATCTATTTGAATAAAATGTATTAAAAATGTAACATCCTAAAATTTGGAATTTTATGAGTTGCATTATTTCTTGTGTTAAGCTAGTTAAATTATTAACTGTGTATGTTTAGGGGTCCTGAGAAGGCTTGGAGTTTATTTGGGCCCAACTAAAAATTTTGTGTTTTAGCACTTTAAGGAGATATAGTAAGTGACCTCAATGTTTATAGAAATAAATAAGTAATGTGCTAGCATAATTGAGCATATGGCAAAGAGGCTATGGCGCCACATGAAGGACTTTAAGGGAAGAGGTTCAAATCCCATAATGTGCAAATTTTGACTATTATTTTTGTACTCTTTCCCTAAGTGTCGGCCAAGCTTGTAAATAAGGCAAGTTGGACTTTTTTATTTTTGGCAAGGTGGCTAATGAAATTAGGAAAGGATGAAGGTAGGGAAAGAAATCAAAAGAAAGGGGAAAGTATGGGGAACATGTTGGCACAAAGAGAGGAAAGTGTTATGGAAAGTTTTGGGTTGGAAAATTTTGGCCTATTTGCAAAGGCATGGACGGTTTGGCATAGGGAGGGCTTAGCTTGAATTTTCTTTTTCTTTTGGTAAAAACTTTGGTGTTTGTTTTGGCCAAAATTCCTACTTGCAACCTTTTGTGTCATTTTTTTTCTTTCTCTCCAAATTTCTTCTCCTCTTTGCCGAATCTTCAAGCCTTGAGTGTGCATTTTGTTTCTTCTTTTCTTCCTTGTTTGCCGAAAGTACCTAAGTCTTTGAGATCAATTTGTTTCACTCGTTTTCCTTTGGAAAACCGAATTCTCATAAACACTCCTTTTCATCTTTCTTCTCCTTTTTACAAAATTGTCCAACCCTTTATTCTTCTCAAATCCATATCCTCCATAGCCGAATATCGTTGCTCATTTTCCTCTATAATCGAACCCTTCATCCCTTCCTTATCTTTTCTTCTCATCCATATTAACACTCACTCCTTTGATCAATCGGTAAGTGGTCCTTTTCAAACATTTTATTTTTCTTTCTCTTAATGCCGAATTTATGCCTTGGCTTGGGATGGTCATATTAACCGAGACCATCATTTTATTCTACTCTCTCAAACGAGACCGCTTTCCCTTTTGTAGTATTCTAGAGGGAGGCCGAACATCATTCTAGCCTTAAGTTGAACGGTGAAATCGGATCCAACGTTGATAAGGTAAGGAGTTCTTATGAATTATTGATATTATTCAAGATTCGATTGGTTGTTAACGGAGTAATGATTTGAAATAATTGACTATATGTTTTAGAGACTAAATCACTTGATCTATCGACTTGAGATCATACGATTCTAGTGGTAAGCCGATCTTTTCCTTAGTCAATCATCTCATATCAACGTAATATCGATCTAACTAAGATCTAATCGAATGGAGGCTTGTAGTGCCGATTCGAAAGGAAAGGCGAGTGGAAAAATCAAAAGGAGTGGATTTAAGATTCCTACTCCTAAATTCAAGTGAAGGGCGGTATCGGCGGTTCGGGATTTTCCACCGGGTTGTGGACCGTCATCCGGGGAAAACCGACAAACCGTGGTCATTCACGATTCCAAGGGTAAACACCTTAGATCGTTCATTTTAGAGTTGATTAATAAATCACGTATGTCGACTAATTGAGTGTTACGATATCTTAGGTGTCGACGATCAAGAAGGCTTAGAGCTTACCGTAATCAGGTGTGTAATTTCACACCGTTTTTCGTGGGTTTAAGGTTGATATTGTATTGGAAACAAATCGCTGTGATTAAAATCGTAATATGGTGTAAACCGGAAAAATTGGCCTAAAATACATTATTTTGATAAAAGTGATAAAATCGGTAATAACACTGTGAGAATTACGAAATTGCCCCTAAAGGTCTGAATTACAAAAATGCCCCTAATGGGCCGATTTGATATATTGTTAATGGGCCGATTTGATATATTGTTAATGGGCCGATTTGATATATTGCTTAACGGGCCGATCTGATATATTGCTAAATGGGCCAATTTGATATATGGCTTGATGGGCCGATTTGATATAATGCCATAATAGGCCGATTTTGCAAAGTGTTAATGGGCCAAATTGTTTGTAATAAATCTCTGAGTTATTAATTATCGTTGTTATATTGTAAATATCATGATTTGCTATGTATGATGCATTTACATGACTTTGCATGGGATGGGAAAATGTTGAAGAGAAGTGATTCTGGTGGCACTGCCACAAATATGTTTGATAATTTGATTCGTTATGATTCTGGTGGCTTGACCACAATTTGAATATATTATAAATGGCTAAATGCCTGCGATTGGTGTGTTGGCGGGGTGGATTGACTTGATCCCCACAGGTGTGATGGATGGTACGGGTGGTGTGTAGCAGATGGATTATTAGGTTGGTTTGGGATTGCATTACATCCATATGAATTATTTGATACATTATTATGCATAAAGGGGCTTAGGCCCAAAATATTGCTAAATGGGTTTCAGGCCCAGTGAACAACGGTAAGGGGGTTATACACTGAGCTCTAGTAACTCAACCCGTTTCTTTATTCCTTTCAGGTAATGCTCAGTGACGGGGACTTGGGCCATGGATGACTCGGTGGAGGCCATACTACAAAAAAAATTGTTTTATTTGGACTTTGGATTTCTTTTTCGTACACTTAATTACTTTACTATTTTGAGTTAAGGTTGTAATAAGGCCTCTGGATTATTTTTATTTTGTTTTATGTTTGACGTATTTATATTTTGCTCTAAGTACTTTAAATGAGATTTTTCTAAAAACTTAAATAAACACTTTTCTAAAATGGAGATACAAATGGATTTCATAATAAACTTTCATAAATATTTTAATTCAAAAATCTTCTTTTAAATTATCATCAACACTTTTCAAAAGACATGGTTGTAAAATTATTAGCTCAAATTTATCGATTTATCAATCAATCTTCTATTCAATAATACTTTGTCAAGAATTTTTAAATGGGAAATTTGTTTTACTTAATTTTAAATCATTATCTATTTACGTACGAATGAAAAGGACCTAAAAGCATTTTTCTCATGTGACTGATCAGATCTGGCCTTAACTCATGGGCCGGGTTTGGGGTGTTACATTTTATGGTATCAAAGCCTGGTTGCAAAACTCGGCTGTGGTTTGGGTTCAAAAACATTTTCTAAAACTGTTTGAATTTTAAATTAAAATGCATGTTTTAAAAGAAGTATGGCACCATGAGTATCCGACACCAAGTCAAGTAAGTATATGATATTATTGTAGGATTATTATGAAATGACTGTAGGAATACTCTAGAACTTTTAAGTTTTAGGTATTGAAACTATAGAGATTGGGACTATAGGATGCGTTCACGAAAATGACTTTACTTCTTATACTTCATAAAATATTGTTTAATAAACACTGAAATAATATATTGATTCATAAGACTCTTAATCAGATTAAATTGAATTAGCCAGTATGAGCACTAGAGGATGTGGACGCGGTAGACGTGGCCGTGGTAGAGGCCGAGGCACTAGAGTTGTGTCTGAAGCGTCGGGACATGTGCCGGAAATGGATGCACCTGCGTCACCTGTGACTGAAGCTGGGTCACACGATCTTATGAGGGAGGATGACGCTCTGTCCCAAGCAATGTTGCGAGTCTTGGAAAGGGTTGCTGGGGCAAGAACTGGGTCGGCAACTCGTGGGTCAATTTCAGAACGACTCAGATTGAATGGTGCTGAGGTTTTTAGGGGTATCTTAGGTGTGGCCCCAAATGTAGCGGATTACTGGCTTGAGGCTGTGGAGCGGATCATGGACGATCTGGATTGCACCACCGAGAAGAAACTGAAAGGAGCTGTGTCCTTGTTGAGAGACGAGGCGTATCAATGGTGGCTCACTGTTCGGGAAGGCACTCAGGTCGATCGTATTACCTGGGATTTCTTTAAGACGGCATTCCAGGGAAAGTATGTCGGGGCTAGCTATGTGGATGCCCGAAGGAAAGAATTCCTAAATCTGGTTCAATGAGGTAGGACTGTGGCAACTTACGAGGCGGAATTTTTGTGTCTGAGTCGGCATACACGGGGAATAGTATCGACTGACTATGAACGTTGTGTGCATTTTGAGGACGGGTTGCGTGATGAGTTGCGAGTACTGATAGCCCCACAAAAGGAGAGAAATTTTGCCACACTGGTGGAGAAAGCCAAGATAGCTGAAGAGGCTAAGCATTCAGAGCGGCAAAATCGAGACAAGGATAGGGGCAGGAGCAAAAGGGACTTTAGGTACTCAGGTCCTACTAGAGGGTTTCAGAAGAGGCCCAGGAATGAGGAGCCAGTTCAAGCTAGAGTACCAGCTGCTACCAATCAGATACAGCCATGTGCGGATTGCGAAAAACGACATCCGGGTGAATGCTGGGAGAGAACCGGTGGTTGTTTCAAATGTGGTTCCAAGGACCATCAGCTTAAAAATTACCCTCGACAGACTGCTCAGGCTCAGGATGTTCGTAACTATGATACACAGCCAGCTAGAGGTGCTCAGCAGCTACCGAGAGGCCGTGGGCCAGGTCGAGGTGGTTATGGCAGAGGACGAGGTCAGGGTGCATCGGGTAGAGGTACTGGTAATAGGGGTAACGCGGAGGCGAGACAGCCAGGGTTGGTCTATGCGGTCAGACGCCGAGAGGATGGCGATGCACCTGATATAATAACCGGTACGTTCTTCATATCTGATGTACTTGTTACTGCTTTGATAGATATCGGATCCACCCATTCGTATGTTGCTTGTGCTGTATCTAGGAATCTGAACATTAGATCTGAGATTTCTGCTTGAGAGACAACTGTAATTAGTCCTCTAGGACAGTCGGTGATAGTAAATAAGTTGTTTAGGTATGTGCCCTTAGAAATTCAGGGGAAATATTTTTGGCGGATTTGATGGAACTGCCATTCGGTGAGTTCGACCTTATTTTGGGCATGGATTGGTTGATGAAGCACCGTGCGAATTTGGATTGTGCTGCAAAGCAGATGTTACTAAGAACTTCGGAGGATAAGGAAGTGATGATGATAGGTGAAAGAAGGAATTATCTATCTAATGTGGTATCTGCTTTAAAGGCAGAAAAGTTGGTGCGAAAGGGGTGTAGAGCATCCCTAGCTTTCATTAGTACTTTGGATGCTAAGGAATTGTCGGTGGAAAGTGTTAGAACGGTGAAAGAGTTTTCAGACGTCTTTCTCGAGGAACTCCCAGGATTGCCTCCGAATCAGGAGGTGGAGTTTGGCATTGAGTTATTGCCAGGAACGGCTCCGGTGTCCATTGCTCCCTATAGAATAGCGCCGAAGGAGTTAGCGGAGCTTAAGGCAAAAATTCAGGAGTTGTTAGATCGCGGATTCATTTGACTGAGTATGTCACCGTGGGGAGCGCCGGTCTTGTTCGTCAAGAAGAAAGATGGGTCAATCCGTATGTGCGTCGATTATAGACAGTTGAATAAGTTGACGATCAAGAACAGGTATCCGTTACCAAGGGTCGACGATCTGTTTGATCAACTGCGAAGAGCTTCGATTTTCTCGAAGATAGATTTAAGATCGGGTTATCATCAGCTTAAGGTTAAGAGGGCGGATATTCATAAGACTGCGTTTCGAACTCGTTATGGGCATTATGAGTTTTTGGTGATGCCGTTTGGATTGACTAATGCACCGGCTGCATTTATGGACATGATGAACCGGGTCTTCCAACCCTATTTAGATCAGTTTGTGGTGGTGTTCATAAATGACATCTTGGTGTACTCAAAGGATGAAGAAGAGCATGATTCGCATCTGCGGGTGGTATTGCAGATATTAAGGGAGAAGCAACTTTATGCCAAATTCAGTAAGTGTGAATTTTGGCTGAAGAAAGTGACCTTTTTGGGGCATATTGTGTCTGTCGAAGGAATAAGAGTTGATCCCCGGAAGGTAAAGGCTGTGTTGGATTGGAAACCACCGAAGTTAGTGGCCGAAATTCGGAGTTTCCTAGGGTTAGCTGGTTATTACAGGCATTTCGTTGAGGGGTTTTCGTTGATTGCTGCACCCCTAACTAAGCTGTTGCGCAATGGAGTACCATTTGTGTGGTTAGATCAACAGTAAGAGAGCTTTGAGAAATTGAAGAAGATTCTGGCAGAAGCGCCAGTATTGATTCAACCTGAGGCTGGAAAAGAGTTTATTGTTTACTGTGATGCATCACACATGGGTTTAGGATGTGTGTTGATGCAAGGAGGAAAAGTGGTGGCGTATGCATCTCGTCAGTTAAGGCCGCACGAAGTGAATTATCCCACTCATGATTTGGAGTTGGCTGCAATGGTGTTTGCTTTGAAGATTTGGAGACACTATCTGTACGGTGAGAAGTCGATCATCTATACAGATCATAAGAGTCTAAAGTACCTCATTACCCAAAAGAAGTTGAACTTAAGACAGCGGAGGTGGATAGAACTATTAAAAGATTATGATTTTTCAATCGAGTATCATCCCGAAAAAGCTAACGTGGTGGCAGATGCGTTGAGTCGTAAGGTGATATCGGATTTGAGAGCGATGTTCGCTCATCTCAGTTTGTATGAAGATGGTAGTCTGCTAGCCGAACTTCAGGTGAAGCCTACGTGGGTAAGCCAGATTAAGGAAAAACAATTATTAGATAAAAGGTTGGGTTCCTTACTGCAGCAAGTGGAAGGTGGTATGATAGGGGATTTTGGATTGAATAGTGATGGAGTATTGTGCTTCCGCGAAAGAATTTGTATGCCCAAAGATTCGAAATTGAGACAAATGATTCTGCGTGAGGCACATAGTAGCCCATATGCTATGCACCCCAGGGGAAATAAAATGTATCGAGACCTCAGTGAGCAGTATTGGTGGCCAGGGTTGAAACGGGAGGTTACTGAATTCGTGAGTAGGTGCTTAACATGTCAGCAGGTGAAGGTGGAACATCAATTGCCGTCGGGATTGCTACAATCGGTGAAAATTCCATTATGGAAATGGGAAAGGATAACGATGGACTTTGTTAGTGGGTTACCCTTATCGCCTACTAAGAAAGATTCTGTCTGGGTAATAGTGGATCGGTTGACGAAGACTGCTCATTTCCTACCTGTTCGTACGGATTACTCATTGCAGAAGTTGGCCAAGATGTATGTAGAAGAGATTGTGAGGTTACATGGGGTACCAATGTCTATTATATCGGACAGGGACCTTAGGTTTACATCACGGTTTTGGAAAGCCTTACATAAAGCTTTGGGAACCAAGTTAAATTTCAGCACGACATTTCATCCTCAGACAGATAGTCAGTCAGAGAGAGTAATCCAAATTCTAGAAGACATGTTAATGGGCTGTGTGATCGACTTCAGGGGTAGTTGGGAGGATTTCTTACCGTTGGCAGAGTTTGCATACAACAACAGCTATCAATCCAGCATCCAGATGGCACCCTACGAGGCGTTGTATGGTCGTAGGTGTCGTACTCCTACTTGTTGGACTGAACTGGGGGGGCGACAGTTATTGGGTCCTGAACTGATATCAGAAACGGAGGAAAAAGTAAAGATAATTTGGGCACGGTTAAAGGAAGCTTCGGATAGAAAAAAATCGTATGCGGATCTAAAGCATAAAGATATTGAGTTTGCGGTGGGAGATCAGGTCTTTCTAAAGGTCTCACCTTGAAAGAAGATCTTTAGATTTGGACGGAAGGGCAAGTTGAGCCCTAGGTTCATCGGACCGTACCATGTATTGAAGCGTGTTGGGCCAGTGGCATATCAGCTTGAGTTACCTCCGAAGTTGAGTCAGATACATAGTGTATTTCATGTCTCAATGTTAAGGCGTTACTGATTGGATCCGTCTCATATAGTACCGGTAGAGGAAGTTGAGATAAGAACTGACTTGTCTTTCGAAGAGGAGCCAGTGCAAATTTTAGATCGGGACGTTAAGGTGCTGAGAAGGAAGTCGGTACCATTAGTCAAAGTATTATGGCGCAATCACGGAGCGGAGGAAGATACATGGGAACCTGAGGATGCGATTCGGCAGCAATATCCTCACCTCTTTTAATCAGGTAAATTTCGAGGATAAAATTTTCTTTAAGGGGGGTAGAATTGTAACATCCTAAAATTTGGAATTTTATGAGTTGCATTATTTCTTGCGTTAAGCAAGTTAAATTATTAACTGTGTATGTTTAAGGGACCTCAGAAGGCTTGGGGTTTATTTGGGCCCAAGTAATTTTTTTTTTGTTTTAGCACTTTAAGGAGATATAGTAAGTGACCTCAATGTTTATAGAAATAAATAAGTAATGTGCTAGCATAATTGAGCATATGGCAAAGAGGCTATGGTGCCACATGAAGGACTTTAAGGGAAGAGGTTCAAATCCCATAATGTGCAAATTTTGACTATTATTTTTGTACTATTTCCCTAAGTGTCGGCCAAGCTTGTAAATAAGGCAAGTTGGACTTTTTTATTTTTGGCAAGGTGGCTAAGGAAATTAGGAAAGGATGAAGGTAGGGAAAGAAATCAAAAGAAAGGGGAAAGTATGGGGAACATGTTGGCACAAAGAGAGGAAAGTGTTATGGAAAGTTTTGGGTTGGAAAATTTTGGCCTATTTGCAAAGGCATGGACGGTTTTGGCATAGGGAGGGCTTAGCCGAATTTTCTTTGTCTTTTGGTAAAAACTTTGGTGTTTGTTTTGGCCAAAATTCCTACTTGCAACCTTTTGTGTCATTTTTTTTTTCTTTCTCTCCAAATTTCTTCCCCTCTTTGCCGAATCTTCAAACCTTGAGTGTGCATTTTGTTTCTTCTTTTCTTCCTTGTTTGCCGAAAGTACCTAAGTCTTTGAGATCAATTTGTTTCACTCGTTTTCCTTTGGAAAACCGAATTCTCATAAACACTCATTTTCATCTTTTTTCTCCTTTTTACAAAATTGTGCAACCCTTTCTTCTTCTTAAATCCATATCCTCCATAGCCGAATATCATTGCTCATTTTCCTCTATAACCGAACCCTTCATCCCTTCCTTATCTTTTCTTCTCATCCGTATTAACACTCACTCCTTTGATCAATAGGTAAGTGGTCCTTTTCAAACATTTTATTTTTCTTTCTCTTAATGCCGAATTTATGCCTTGGCTTGGGATGGTCATATTAACCGAGACCATCATTTTATTCTACTCTCTCAAACGAGACCACTTTCCCTTTTGTAGTATTCTAGAGGGAGGCCGAACATCATTCTAGCCTTAAGTTGAACGGTGAAATCGGATCCAACGTTGATAAGGTAAGGAGTTCTTATGAATTATTGATATTATTCAAGATTCGATTGGTTGTTAGCGGAGTAATGATTTGAAATAATTGACTATATGTTTTAGGGACTAAATCACTTGATCTATCGACTTAAGATCATACGATTCTAGTGGTAAACCGATCTTTTCCTTAGTCAATCATCTCATATCAACGTAATATCGATCTAACTAAGATCTAATCGAATGGAGGCTTGTAGTGCCGATTTGAAAGGAAAGGCGAGTGGAGAACTCAAAAGGAGTGGATTTAAGATTCCTACTCCTAAATTCAAGCGAAGGGCGGTATCAGCGGTTCTGGATTTTCCACCGGGTTGTGGACCGTCATCTGGGGAAAACCAAAAAACCGTGGTCATTCACGATTCCAAGGGTAAACACCTTAGATCGTTCATTTTAGAGTTGATTAACAAATCACGTATGTCGACTAATCGAGTGTTACGGTATCTTAGGTGTCGACGATCAAGAAGGCTTAGTGCTTACCGTAATCAGGTGTGTAATCTCACACCGTTTTTCGTGGGTTTAAGGTTGATATCGTATTGGAAACAAATCGCTATGATTAAAATCGTAATATGGTGTAAACCGGAAAAATTGGCCTAAAATACATTATTTTGATAAAAGTGATAAAATCGGTAATAACACTGTGAGAATTACGAAATTGCCCCTAAAGGTCCGAATTACGAAAATGCCCCTAATGGGCCGATTTGATATATTCTTAATATGCCAATTTGATATATTGTTAATGGGCCAATTTGATATATTGCTTAATGGGTCGATCTGATATATTGCTTAATGGGCCGATCTGATATATTGCTAAATGGGCTAATTTGATATATGGCTTGATGGGCCGATTTGATATTATGCCCTAATGGGCCGATTTTGCAAAGTGTTAATGGGCCAAATTGTTTGTAATAAATCTCTGAGTTATTAATTATCGTTGTTATATTTTAAATATCATGATTTGCTATGTATGATGCATTTACATGACTTTGCATGGGATGGGAAAATGTTGAAGAGAAGTGATTCTGGTGGCACTGCCACAAATATGTTTGATAATTTGATTCGCTATGATTCTAGTGGCTTGACCACAATTTGAATATATTATAAATGGCTAAATGCCTGCGATTGGTGTGTTGGCGGGGTGGGTTGACTTGATCCCCACAGGTGTGATGGATGGTACGGGTGGTGTGTAGCGGATGGATTATTAGGTTGGTTTGGGATTGCATTACATCCATATGAATTATTTCATACATTATTATGCATAAAGGGGCTTAGGCCCAAAATATTGCTAAATGCGTTTCAGGCCCAGTGAACAACGGTAAGGGGGTTATACATCGAGTTCTAGTAACTCACCCCGCTTCCTTATTCTTTCTGGTAATGCTCAAAGTGATTGAGGACTTGGGCCATGGATGACTCGGTGGAGGCCATACTACAAAAAAAAACAGTTTTATTTGGACTTTGGATTTCTTTTTAGTACACTTAATTACTTTACTATTTTGAGTTAAGGTTGTATTAAGGCCTCTGGATTATTTTTATTTTGTTTTATGTTTGACGTATTTATATTTTGCTCTAAGTACTTTAAATGAGATTTTTCTAAAAACTTAAATAAACACTTTTCTAAAATGGAGATACAAATGGATTTCATAATAAACTTTCATAAATATTTTAATTCAGAAATCTTCTTTTAAATTATCATCAACACTTTTCAAAAGACATGGTTGTAAAATTATTAGCTCAAATTTATCGATTTATCAATCAATCTTCTATTTAGTAATACTTTGTCAAGAATTTTTAAATGGGAAATTTGTTTTACTTAATTTTAAATCATTATCTATTTACGTACGAATGGAAAGGACCTAAAAGCATTTTTCTCATGTGACATGTCAGATCTGGCCTTAACGCATGGGCCGGGTTTGGGGTGTTACAAAAAAGGTATTTTTAGAAGAAAAAAAACAATGGTTTGAGTATACAGCCTACATATTTAATAGCAATTCCACGTAATTACAAGTTATCAAACAATAAATAATGAAAGAATAATACAACATAAATATATAATGAACTATGCTAAATAATAATACACGATCTAAAGAATAAAAATAAATAAACATGTAATTTAAAATAGCAATAATTGAAATTTCCATGAAAGAACAAAATCAAATAAAAGAAGGAATAATATGTTTAAACATTAAAAGATAAAAAGAATATGACAATTTTTAAAATGATTTCATATATATACATATATAAACAAAAACAAAAAAAAATAATAAAAGAGCATTTATGATAAATAAATATAAGTTAATAATTTAATATATATATATAAAAAATAATTAGTAAACAATATATAATACTTCTATATAAAACATATATATAATTCAATAGTCATAAAATTACATATGTAATAAAATAGGTTATAAAACAAAAATTCCAAAAATAATATATGATATAATGTACTATTATATAATATACAAATTAAAAAAACATAATATAGTACTTAATATATAAATCATAAAAATAATATTAAGCTAAATAAAATAATAAATAATAATCATAATATATATATAAGGATATTACATATAAATATATATATATATATATATATATATATATAAATTTAATTAATTATAATAAAAACAACAATATAAACTATTTAATAAAATAATTTAAAATAATGTAAATAATAAAATAAAATAAAAGGATAAAATTAAAATTAAAATAAAGAAAATAGGGGTTAAATAGCAATTAAAATAAATAAAAAGGATTAATTTTGAATGCGCGTTAAATCTCAAGGACCAATATGGCAATTAGGCCATTCATAAAAATGCGCGGATCCTCCCGGGTATCCGGGTCAACGCGCAGATCTTATGACAAAAAATGACGTCGTTTTTGCTTTAAGGGGCTATCTTCAAAACGGCACCGTATGGATTGTTTATAAAACCCAAAATCAGACTTAAAAAACATTTCTGAAGCTCCCTTTAAATTTTTTTTTCAAAAAACTCTCTCAATACCCTCGTCTGAGTTCAGACCATTGGTCTTTCGGGCCATCACCACGCGCTCTACGCGCCACCATTTAACGCACTATTTTGAGGCCTGACCTCGATTTTTTGGTATCGACGAAAGGTAAACCCTTTCCTTCCTTTTTTTTATAGTATTTGTATGCGCAGATAAAAAAATAGAATAAAATAAAAAAAAATCACCTCTTGTAAAATTTCTGTATTTTTATTTCTCTAGAATATTTTGTATTATCGGTTTTTGTGAGTATATGCTTTCTGTTTCTCCGTGTCTTGTTACAGGTTTTTACATGGGGTTTTATAACAAAAAAAAAACAAAATAAACAAGGAAAATACATATTTCCATATCAGCTTCTTTCCTTTTTTGCTGCGTTTCCCTTATTTTGTAGGGCGATCGACGGAAGATCTGGCGATGATGGCGTGATTCGGGCGCTGATCGTGGCGCGACCGAAAGCCTGGCGTAGGTGAGAGGAGTTGACTTCGGCGCGACTTTTGGCCTGGCGCAAGTGCGAGGAGTGCGGCGCAACTGTTGGGTTCCTGCCTTGCGGCGCCTAGGTGGGTCATTGGCTCTTGCGACACTTCTGAGATCGAGGCTTGCGGCGCCTAGGGTTTTCAGAAACCCTAGGCCACTGAGAATGTTTAGTGTTTGGGCCCTTTTGGGCCATTTTGATTTTGGGTTAGGGTCTGTTTTGGGTAGGATTTGGATGTTGGGTTTAGTCTGTTTTGGTCTAGGTAGGTAATTGGGTTACTGGTAGGGTGTACCAGGTTTTAACATTTGGGTTTGGGCTTTAAGCCCGTTTATTTGTAAAATGGACTGTAATTAAAAACTAGACTTATTTTATTTTATTTTTCCTTTTTTGGGTTTTTTATTGCTAATATGGGCCCGGGCAAAATGGGTTACTACAGCTGCCCCTCTTTGCTCATTGTCATGTAACGAGAATAGAGCAAAGACTATATTTGTCAAGCCTCGATTTCTCGGTCCTCGTATTCTTCAAATGGCTTCCAACTCCACTGCAACTTGAACGGTATTTGGAACTTCATCTTGACTTCAATAAGTCTGATAGCTTCAATCTGTTTGACTGCGACTTCAGGAAGGCGATATTCACTATCTGTTAATCTGCTCCACTGACAAACTCAGGGAGGTCAGACTAATATCTTTGATCCGCTTCGCTGCAAACTCAGGAAGACAAGATCTGTTATCTTTTAGCTTGCTCTACTGCAAACTCAGAGAGCCAAGGCTAACATCTTTGATCTACTTCCTGCAACTTCAGGAATGCTAGATTCGATCTGCTTCTTGCAACTTCAAGAATCAGGGATGCCGATCGATATCTTCGACCGCTCCGAACTTCGGGGAATGCCGATCCGCTATCTTCAATCCGCTCTCGCAACTCAGGAATACCGCATCGTATCTTCAATCGCCCATGCAACTTCGGGGACACGGGATCGATGTCTTCGACCGCTCATGCAACTTCGGGAATGCCAAATCGCTATCTTCAATCGCCCCTGCAACTTCAGGGATGCCAGATTGGTATCTTCAATCTGCTCCCTGCAAACTCAGGGACGCCAGATTGGTATCTTCGATCTGCTTCCTGCAACTTCGTGGAATGCCAGATCTACTATCTTCAATCGCTCCCTACAAACTCGTGGATGCGATTGGTATCTTCGATCCGCTTCTCGCAACTTCGGGAATGTCGATCTACTATCTTCAATCCGCTTCAGTAAACTCGGGAATGCCGATTGGTATCTTCGACCGCTCGCAACTTCAAGAATGCCGATCTACTATCTTCAACTGCTTCCTCGCAAACTCGGGAATGCCAGATTGGTATCTTCAATCGCTCCCGCAAACTCGGGATGCCAAATTGGTATCTTCGACCGTTTCCTACAACTCCGGGAATGCCGATCTACTATCTTCAATCTCGCTTCCTGCAAACTCAGGAATGCCAGATTGGTATCTTCGACCTGCTTCCTGTGAACTCAGGAACACCAGATTTGCTATATTCAATCTGCTTCCTGCAAACTCAAGAATGCCAGACTGATGTCTTCGATCTGCTTCCTGCAAACTCAGGAACGCCAGATTTGCTATATTCAATCTGCTTCCTACAAACTCAGGAATGCCAGACTGATGTCTTCGATCTACCCTACTACATTGTCCTCTAAGGGACATAACCTGTAGAATGGGCATATGCTTATGCAAGATGATTAGGATGTTATGATCAGAATAAATCAAATGCTCCTAATTGAATGCGCTATGAGTGACATGAATGCAACATGTCATGAAAATGATTTCTTTTAAAGGATTAGGATGCAATGATTGTAATGAATCAAATGCTCCTAACGAGATTTGCTATGATGCAAAAAAATGTTATGAGTATGATTCCTAATTTAGGTGTTATCACTCATTTGTTCTTCCTTTTTGTTCATCAATCATGTTCTATTCAACAAGCTTGCCTCAATGTAATTTCTGAGTCAACTCCGCTTCAATCTTGAGAACACAAGGCTTGTACCATCTTACTATAATAGGAATTGAAACTTTTTCCATCTGACCCATCTGCACTTTTCAAGGTATAGGGTTTATTTCGAATTCAACCCATTCCACCACAATTCAGGGTTCCTTAGTTCGTCACCATTCCCTGGATGTATAAGTCTGAAATTTATATGAATGCAGGGTCCCCCGACAATGATCCCCTCTTGCACTTGGATTGACCTTGTTTGTCATTTGCTAATATGGTATCACCAACAAAATTGTCTTATCCAATAAGAATCCGAATAGATAATCATTTTTCAATGTTTCCAATCCCTTAGGCTTGGTGGGTTCTAAACAATAATCTTGTTTCAGATTCTCATATTATTTAGAAGCTTCCAGAGTAATATGCGAAACTCCTTTTATGAAAGTGTTATTAGTCCATTAATTGTTATTTCAATATAAAATGCTTGAAAAAGATCACAACAATAGACATGAAAGAAATTAATCAGGAGCATAGCTCGAAGCAAATAAGCTAATCAAAGATAACTAAGGCAATAAATAAAAATTGATTGGTATATCTTAAAAATAATAAAGTAAACAAAGATAGCAAAGGCTATAAAAGAATATTGATTGGGGTGTTTCTCTGAAAAGAATAAAGTAATCAAAGATAGAAAATTTAAAATGGGTAAGATGGAGAAACTAGGTGCCCCAGATATCACAATCTGAGCTTCTCTGTTCCGATTTCTTGAGGATCATTTTAAACTCAATATGTGTTTAGGGGATCCGGAGTACTTTGTCGATGCCCCAAGACGTAACATATTTTCTCATTGTTAATTCAAATGTAGCAAGACTACTGTATGCCCCACTTTTGATCAAAATTTGAGCCGCCCTTTTTGGGTTTTCAACTCAAATCCCCTTTGGTCTCAAAGCACCCTTTGCGGGTTTTTGCCTTGGCCTCTCCTTTTTTCTTTGGAAAATATTCTCAAGACGCCCTTTGCGGGTTTTCACCTTAGTCTTTCCTCTTTCAGGTAAAATACCTCTTGGTTGAACCTGAGGTCACCAAATTGGGCAAGTCTTTACTATCCGTCTCGGTCGATATCAATGCTCCTCTAGAACAGGCACTACATAAGTCCTTCCCAGTTTGGCATATGCTTTCTTCTAAAATCATTTTATAGAAGAAAGGTCTTTTTTAACATCAGGTTCCCTCGTGGAATTCCCTAAGATGAACTTCTTTAACGTAAGCTCGCATCATCTGGCCGTGACGAATAGCTTTTAACATTTTCTTCAATTAGGTTTAATTAGCAAAACGCTTCACTTTCATAAACCAATGGGTAAGATGTTGCCCCCAGCAAAGGTTCTGGCCGACATTCAATAAGACAAAAGGTAACGGTAGCTTCTTATGCCAATTCTTACAAGTCTAAGTCACCTTTCATAGTTTTTTTTTTTACAACTTTTGCTGTACTGTGATATGCTGCCTGATCTTTGGGTAAACTGTAAATTTTGACTTTGTACAGTTATTTAAACGCGATCCTTTATAGCATTCTGCTAGCATTTCATTTTTTTTATGAACTTGATGACTTCGACCTTGTATCATTGGCATATGAAGCTACTTTCACTCTCTTAGTGAAGTAGACGACGACCATGATGGCAAATTGATGCCAACTAGAAGCGTTTGGCGAGATTGGCCCCATAATATCTATGCCCCCACATATGGAAAATTTGTGAAGAAATGGAGAAGGCACATGAATCTTGTCTTCTTCAATTCAATATTTGCGGTATGATTGATGCAATCCCCTTCCATGGTAAACCAACAGTGCCTAATCCTCATGTTTAGCCCGCGTCTTACTACCAAAGCATGTCCTGATATGATCGTGTGAAAGCATCTTTGAATTCTTGAAAATAACTCAATGATGTCTCGCCTTAGTTCTGTGATGAGCTGGGCTACAATCTTTACCTCTTTTCTAGGCTTATAATATCGACTGACACTTTGTAGAGTAAGGTCTATTTTTCATCTTTTCACCATTCTTGAAGATAGGTTATAATCTTTATTATCTTCAAAGTCCTTAGATCCCCTAGACCCATATCTCATTCAAAAAGGGAGTCAGTAACAACGTCACTCATGTCATTGATATCTGGGTACCTAAGTACGAAGGTAAAAATCCAAAGAATAAATGATTCTAAGGATAGCTATTTATATAGTCATGAATGAAGAATGAAAGAATATTCTAAAAACAAAAGAATGTACAGTATGAAATAGAAAGAATAAAAGAATATGTATTCAAAAAGATGCACTTTATTGAAATAAAATTTCGGACACAAGCCTATTTCAACAAAGAGTTCTTATCGCCTCTAGGCTTAAGGCAACAAGCATGTTTTGCACATTACTATAGATCAGCTCTAAAAATGCAAGGATCTCTTCCACAATTATATTATTCAAGACACTCCCAAGTACGCAAGGGCTTGGAAACTTTATTTTCTGATTCCCTCTTCACTTTTGATTTCTTCAAGGGATCACAACTTTCTTGTCTCCTCCTTCAATTATCACATTTACTGCCTCATCAAAGTGATTAGGTTTTGATAAATCGTTGACCTTCACAATTCCCATTTTGATGAGCCTCTCAACTACCTTTTTGAAGGCAGTGCAGTTTTTTATGGAATGCCCCGATATTCCCGCATGGTAATCACATTGGGCATTCTGATTATACCATTTTGGGAACGGAGGTTGCAACGGTTCCAAATAAAATGGAGACACCACATGTGCGTCAAACAAACTTTGATATAGCTCCTAATACGTCATTGGGATTGGCGTAAATTGGAGTCTTTGCCTGGTGCCTGATTCTTGTCTTGTCGACCCTTGTTGCCCAGCAGTGATTACCTTTGGCTAATTAACAGTAATTGCTTTTGAGTACCCTTTGTTGTATGTACTCGTATTATTCACCTCGTCATCCTTTTTCCTAGGAGTAGACCTTCTAGTGGTTTCCAACCCTGCTTCAATCTTGCCACCCCTTATGGCATTTTCAATCATCTCTCCTGCCATCACTATATCTGCAAAGGTCTTCGTAGTACTTCCTATCATATGAGTGATGAATGGAGCCTTCAAGGTATAGATGAAGAGCATTGTAGTCTCCTTTTCTAGGAGTGGTGGCTGAACTTGCATGGCAACCTCTCTCCATCTTTGTGCATACTGTCTGAAGCTTTCATTTGGTTTCTTCTCCATGTTTTGCAAAGTGATTCTGTCAGGCGTCATGTCCGTGACATGGTTGTATTGCTTCATGAAGGCTTGAGCTAAGTCTCTCCAGGAGCTAATGTTAACGCGACTGAGTTGATTGTACCACCTAGACGCTGCCCCCACCAAACTGTCTTGGAAACAATGAATCAAGAGTTGATCATTGTTTACATAGCCGGTCATGCGTCTGCAAAACATGGTAATGTGCGCTTCAGGGAAGCTAGTCCCATTGTACTTCTCAAACTCTGGCATCTTGAATTTATGAGGAAGCACCAAATCTGGAACCCAACTCAAG
The DNA here is from genome assembly GCA_025698515.1 of Gossypium sturtianum. Classification (NCBI taxonomy): domain Eukaryota; kingdom Viridiplantae; phylum Streptophyta; class Magnoliopsida; order Malvales; family Malvaceae; genus Gossypium; species Gossypium sturtianum. Next base: position 21,534,966 of record CM046945.1, read on the forward strand.
TCTTTTGTGTCAATACCATGGTGATGATCAGCATTTTCCAAAGCCTGGAACTTTTCTTCCAACCATCTACAGCGATCCTCCAACTTCCTTGAAGATTCCATTCTTATTCCCTCTCTCTCTGCTATATCCAAATCAGGGATAACGAGATTGGCAAGGTTATCTCTTGGGTTAGATCCTGAGCCGACTTGGAAGTTCATAGGTGGTCTAGTATCAACTTGCCCCTGTTGAGGCCTAATTGTGACAGGTGGCCTTTGGGGATACTCCTCAGGTTGTACATGCGGTGGGGTGAAACCCCTAGGAAAGTCCTCATTGTCTTCAGCATTAACTAGGGGACCCTTTCCTTTGTCCATTACCCCACTCAACATTTGGGCCATTTGAGCCATCATATTCTTTTGTGCCTCCAACATTTGGTCCCTCATCTCTTGTTGAAGTTTTGCCATCTGCTCTTGCATCTGGTCTTGAATGTCTCTTTGAAATTGTTCCATCCTTTGATCCATTTTTCTTTATTTAGCTCGTGTACCGTAGGGGTGTTCAGCTTCCAGGTTTTCTTTCCCTTTTCCTCTCTCTCTCTCACTGTTATAATTTCTACTAATTAGACTCTCTTTATGGACTTAAATGCAAATGATATGATGTAATGCAAATGCATGAATGTAATGAGGCATCGATTCTGATTCAATTTCATTTTAGAAAACTTTATTAGAAAACAAAATCCTTTACATAAAATGGACTACAAATATGCTTTCACTATAAGTCCTAAGGTCTTAATTTTCCCAAATAACGAAACTAGCTCTTGACTACGATCTGACTGTAGCTCATACTTCATGCTTAACATATCAGCCAAAGTCTGTAGATGATCAGTTACCTCTTGAATTTGAACTATTGCTTGACCCATGAGGTAATCCCGTCTTCTAACTTGGTCACGAGAATGGTGAAGCTCTTCCTTCCAATGCCATTTACTTGTTTCAAGGAACTCAATCCGAAGTTCACAACTGTTTAATGTTACTTCTAACTCTTCAATATTACCCTTCATTTTCTCGATCTTGTTCAGGCTTGACTTTAACTCGGTCGCGGAATTATGGCTTTGATAGTGATGAAGAGATCGTCCAAGTTTAGCATTGATCTTTAGAAGAAGATTTGTAAAGTATTGATCATACACCCTAGCTGGTGCCATACACTGAGTCACAATGCCATACTCAGAAAGATTCGTCCGCTTCCATGGCCGATAAAGATAAGAGTTTTTCTTATCAGGAAGTAGACAAAAAAAAGAACTGTGGAGCTCCAAGAAGTTTAGATTGTATCTGTTCAAACATTTTTTCAACTCTAATGATCGCTGTAAATCAGAGTTTTAAAATTTATAAAAGAATGATCAAACCTGGAAACTAACTCTGACAACGATTGAGGCAAGTGCACCTATCGAACAGTAGTATAGCTTAGGCAAGACCGGATTATCGAACCCAAAGAAACTAAAAGTACTAATAATAACTTTCTTTTTATTATTTAGCCTAAAATAAGTGAAGATGTTTATTAATCTAAATTAATTAACTACTAAACTAAAGACTCTAAGACAAAGAAGAATGAATTTGGAAAATAACTTGGGAAAAACTCAGTTGATTTAGACGATACCCTAGAAAGAATCCACCTAGACTTCACTTGTTATCTAACCCTGAACCATACGATTTATTCACTTAGTTTGATCCGTAAGACTCCCTAACGTATATTAAACCCTCTCTCGAGGCGAATAACGTCTAACCCTAGGTTAATTAGTGGAACTCTCGTTCTCTTATAATAACCCCCTAGAATACCAGTAAATCGATCTATGGAGTCCCATATTAGGTTTCACCCTAATCCGCAAAATCTCGTCACCCTATCTCTAGGCGTATGATCAACTCTCGCTAATTATGTTGAATCTACTCTTAGCGTGGTCTATTCCTCCTCCACCTAAGCACATTAAATTTTGATTAAGCTCACATAATTAAGAACAAACTAAGTATTTATCATATAATTCAAATAATCAAATAACAAGATTCATCATAGGTTTCATCTCTTCTGTATCCAGAAGGTTTAGTTCATAACAATAAAGGAAAACATCTCAAGAGAAAAGATAAAACAAAACATAAGAAATCCCTAAAACCCCCTAAAGGAATTGAAGAGGAGATCCTCAGTCTTGAGTATAATTCTGGCTTCTTGAGATGGATCAACTGGCTATCCCTGAGTGAATCCCAACAAATCTGCCTTCTCTGGCCTAGCACGACGCCCCTAGACGATGGCTTTGGGCTCCCCTCGACAGAGGGTTTCTGTCGAACTCCCCGAATAAGTTGCCCCCTAGGGTGTTTATATAGGCTTTGAGATGTGTTACTTGGCCTCCAAGTATCCTAATTTGAGTGCAACACCTAATTTAGGGTTTAATTAGACTTTGGAGTGTGTTTCTTTACCTCCAAGCATCCAAATCCGAGTGAAATTGCTCTTTCCAGCGACAGGGACACGGCCATGGCACACGCCTGTGTGGATCGTGGCCAGGCCGTGCTCGAACTTCTTTAATGAGGCACGGCCATGTAAATCATGGTCCAGGTCGTGTTCGAGATCTTTAAGGAGGCAGGGTCGTGTGATCTTTGGTCTAGGCCGTGTCGATTTTATGCTTTGGCCCATTTGTCTCATTTTAAGCTTGTTTTGCGTTCTTTTCATCCCCTGGTGCTTTCCTGAGTATATAACATGAAAAGAAAGGATTAAGAGCACCAAATTACATAAAATAAGGGATAATTCATCCAAAAGCATACTAAATATGGGATTAAAATATGTTACTATTTCGGTTTATCAAATACCCCCACACTTAAGCTTTTGCTTGTCCTCAAGCAAAATTCTCAACTTACAATTAAAACGAACTTTCTATAATTCATAATAGTCATTGATAGTGTCTCATCATAATTCAGGGATAATTTATACATGGATAATTCAACTCAAAGAGTCCTAAAAATTCAAACATTATAAGTCATAGATTCTGTAGCACAAAACATAGGTGTTTCCCTTCATCTAAATAATTACCTCTGGTTCGAAATCGACAAGGATTGACATCCTCACAAAAGATTCAATCAAATCACTCAAAGTGTTTAAGGTTCAAAATTTAGGCACTCAAAAGTCGAACATGAAGAGTTAATCCCATAGGCTTGCATGAAAATCAAATCTCTACCACTGAAATATGAGATGAAACACAAATCAAAAGGTCTTTGTTAGGGTTGTAACGGGGCTATGGGTTAAGGTGTGGAGTAAGGCTGAATTAGAGGGTTAGAATCGAGATTGAATTGACAAATTACCTAACTAAGAACTAATGAACTAATAATTAGAGGTTAAGTGAAATTTTAATTATTTGAGTGGTTTTATTATGTATGTATGCAATAATTACATAACTAATAATGAATAAACTTCGTTTTTTTTAAGAACAATCATAAATACATAATAAAAGATAAATTACTGAAATAAAAACATAGTTAGGCTATTAATCAAATCAAATCTCGATATAAGGGTAGTCAAAAGGAATGGTGATAACAAAAACAAAGGGGTTCTGGGTTAATATTAGCGGTTATGTCAATAAATAGGGTTGTTAGGATTAAAAGGGGTTCACTAAGGGTTAATTTGTGAAGGTAGGCTTTTAGTGGAGTAAGTGGGTTAAAACCTAGGTGCCTTCATCATCTCTGTATATCAAATCATAGGTGTGGTCTCGACATGTATAATCGATGCAAGTTCTAGAATAACAAATCAATGTTGACACACTCATAATCAATAAAGTGAGCATGAAAAAGAATTTATGCTCTATAAGGCTCAAAAACTCACAAAAATTATGGGTATTTTGATGTCAACCTCGTAAATTTCAAACTTCAAGATAATATTTAAACTCAATTTGACAACCTAGCAAATTTTTAATTTCTGAAAAATAGACTTATCATGCTTGATTCTCTAGTATTCTTAGAATTTAATTATCAATGCACAATTATCAATGACTTAATCTAAAACATATCAATAAAAATCATAAATCATCAGAAATTTCATCCTAGTTAGTAATATGAGAAACTTACTTTAAGACAAGACTAAATTCAGGGATTTGAGAATAATGCAAAAAGTTTAAAATCATACCCCCACACTTAAGACGTACATTGCCCTCAATGTACAAAGTTAGATAATATCAAAATAATCATAAAATTGTAAGATGGGGAGAGAAGGGAGACTTCTTGAATTTTGGATGAAGCCAATGAAAAGAAACCGGATAGGATTGGAGGTGAGCGTGGGGAAGCATCTCGAACTGGTTGAGTCATCAAATGCAGCCATCCTAATTTCTTTTGTATCCTAAGCTAAATCTAAATGGAATGAATAACATGAAGAAAATAATAAAGAAAATAAAAGAAAGGAAATAAAAATAAAAATAAAAATGAAAATGAAAATAAAAATAAAAATAAAAATAAAAATAGAAATAGAAATAAAAGTAAATATTTAAATAGTGATACGGTCCACGCCCTTGTTCGAGTTTAATCAGTCCGTGTTTTTCGTGATTTTGAATTTTGAGCGTGTTTAGGTGTTTTACCACGACTGTGGGTCTCGTAGCACGCCTGTGTATTCTTCTCACGGTCCTTTAGAACGGGCGTGTTTAACCCGTGCTCGTCAAGTCAGGAACCTCGCACGGTTGTAGGGCACACCGTGTCTCGCCTGTGCTCAATAAGTCAAGAACCTCACACGGAAGTCAAGACACGCGCGGCTTTTATCGCAGCCCGTGTTGGGAAAAAGAAATCATTTTTGTCATGCACGGTTACTAGCACGTCCGTGGTTTGTCTTTCTGGCTTCCATACGGCCACGGCCACGGCCGTGTGCAAGGCCGTGTGAGCATGGAAATCTATACCTTGGTTAGTTTATGGTTAGGTGTTAAAATGAAAAAAAAAGTAAAATAAAAAAAATGTAAAAATTAATAGGGTTAGTGCTCGGGTTGCCTCCCGAGAAGCGCTCGTTTATAGTCTTAAGCTAGACTTTACCTCTCATTCGTATGGTCATGGTGGTTTGAGGAGGTGAAAATCCTACCTCATGCGATCAACTCGATTTTTGATATAAAATTTAAGTCGAGTAGTGTTTACCTCAAAAGTATCTTTGAATTTAGGATTGCTTACCTCGATCGGCTCGTATAGGAAGACATTAAGTACCTCAAAAGTGATTTCTTCGGTTGTCTTGAGGTCTGAATTGGCAATTCAAGGGTCTTCCTTATTCAACAATACCTGATCCCCTATTTTGAAGTGATTTGTTGTTCCTATCACTGTCCCTGGGGTTCCTTCGATTTTTCTTTGTGTGGTTTCTGCCCTCTTTAAAGTGTGTCTTCCCCTCTTTTAGTTTGTTGATCTCAAGGCTTCGTTCCTCATATGCTTCTTCTTTGTTGACACAAGGTTCTGCTTTCGCTCAGTTCGTAGTTACGTGGTTGTTTCTGCGGTGAAATTTGAATGCATTGATTATCAATCGATTTTACTTTCTCACATTCATCACCAATGTTCGCCGAGTCAAGAGCTTGTAAACCGATTGATTCGTCACCTATACGAAGAATGAGTTCTCCTGTACCAACATCAACTTTAGTCCTGGGCAGTTGCTAGAAAGGGTCTTCCTAAAATTAAAGGGATCGAATTGTCCTCATCCATGTCTAAAACGACAAAGTCTCTGGGAATACAAATTTATCAATTTTGATTAGAACATTTTCAATTATACCCTAGGAATTCCGATAGTTTTATCGCTTAATTGAATGCTCATCCCGGTTTGTCTCGGTTTCCCTAGACCTAGTTGTTTAAACATTTTATAAGGCATAACATTGATGCTTGCCCCTAAATCAGCTAAAGCATTATCAATATATAAACTACCAATTAAACATGGAATTGTAAAACTCCCCGGATCTTTTAATTTCGTGGGCGCTTTATTTTGTAGAATTGCCGAGCACACATGCGCGTTTAGCTCCACATGTGATTCCTCGTCTAGCTTCCGCTTGTTTGTCAACCGCTCTTTTTAAAAATTTTTATAATCGAATTGTATCGCGAAAGAGCTTCGAGAAACGGTAAGTTAATATGTAATTTCTTTAAAAGTTTAAGAAACTTACCAAACTGTTCCTTTGTGTTGTCCTTCTTCATTGCTTCGGGATATGGTACACGAGGATGGTACTCTGTAATTGCCGATTTTGGTATTTCATGGCTCACCTCAACCTTACCTTCACTTACCACAGGATCTTGCCTTGGGTCAGATTCCACTAATCTTTCACTGTCATGAGTTGTTACAGCTTGAATTTGTTCTTTTGGGTTAGTTTCAGTGTTGCTTGGCAAGCTTTCTTGTAGTTGTTCTAAGATCAGCTTAACAGGCTGACCTAAATGATCATCGATCCCTTGAATCGATGTTTGTTGTTTCATTTCTATATTTTGGAGATGTGCTTCTGTGTTTTCTATGAATTTTGCCAGCGTCTCTTCAAGGTTCGACTAATATTCCTGTTGGTGAGGTGGTTATTGAAAATTTGGAGGAAGTTCCTCTCTTTGGCTGCCTTGATCGTCCCACGAGAAATTGGGATGGTACCTCCAATCTGTATTATAAGTGTCACTATAAAAATTATTTTGAGGTCTAGAATAGTTACCCATATAGTGGACTTGTTCGTTCTTCATGCCATATCTGTAGGGTGGGTACTCAGGATTCACCACGCCTCCTAGATTCGAGTCATATTGCATAACTGGATGTACCTGCGAGGGACTATACAAACCATCAATCTTTTTATTCATCATCTCTAACTGGTTTGATAGCCTAGTTATTGCGTCGAGCTTGAAGACACTGGCGGCTTCTGTTGGTGTTGTCCTCATAACTCGCCACTGATAGTTATTTAGTGTCATCTTCTCTATAAACTAAAATTATCTGAAAAAAAACAAATAAAAGATAAATTAGCAAAGTAAAAATTTAAACTAAAAATAAAAGTAAATTGTGAAAAATAAAAAGAATGGCTAAAGTAATAAAGATAGAGCTTTCTTAATATTTTAGTTCCCCGGCAACGGCGCCAAAAACTTGATCGCTGTAAATCAGAGTTTTAAAATTTATAAAAGAATGATCGAACCTGGAAACTAACTCTGACAACGATTGAGGCAAGTGCACCTATCAAACAGTAGTATAGCTTAGGCAAGACCGGATTATCGAACCCAAAGGAACTAAAAGTACTAATAATAACTTTCTTTTTATTATTTAGCCTAAAATAAGTGAAGATGTTTATTAATCTAAATTAATTAACTACTAAACTAAAGACTCTAAGATAAAGAAGAATGAATTTGGAAAATAACTTGGGAAAAACTCAGTTGATTTAGACGATACCCTAGGAAGAATCCTCCTAGACTTCACTTGTTATCTAACCCTGAAACATATGATTTATTCACTTAGTTTGATCCGTAAGACTCCCTAACATATATTAAACCCTCTCTCGAGGCGAATAACGTCTAAACCTAGGTTAATTAGTGGAACTCTCGTTCTCTTATAATAACCCCTAGAATAGCAAAGAAATCGATCTATGGACTCCCATATTAGGTTTCACCCTAATCCGTAAAAATCTCGTCACCCTATCTCTAGGCGCATGCGATCAACTCCACTTAATTATGTTGGATCTACTCTTAGGTGGTCTATTCCTCCTCCACCTAAGCACATTAAATTTTGATTAAGCTCACATAATTAAGAACAAACTAAGTATTTATCATATAATTCAAATAATCAAATAACAAGATTCATCATAGGTTTCATCTCCCTTCTGTATCCAAGGTTTAGTTCATAACAATAAAGGAAAACATCTCAAGAGAAAGATAAAACAAAACATAAGAAATCCCTAAAACCCCCTGAAGGAATTGAAGAGGAGATCCTCAATCTTGAGTATAATTCTGGCTTCTTGAGATGGATCAACTGGCTATCCTTGAGTGAATCCCCACAAATCTGCCTTCTCTGGCCTAGCACGACGCCCCTAGACGATGGCTTTGGGCTCCCCTCGATAGAGGGTTTCTGTCGAACTCCTCGAATAAGTTGCCCCCTAGGGTGTTTATATAGGCTTTGAGATGTGTTACTTGGCCTCCAAGTATCCTAATTTGAGTGCAACTCCTAATTGGGGGTTTAATTAGACTTTGGAGTGTGTTTCTTTGCCTCCAAGCATCCAAATCCGAGTGAAATTGCTCTTTCCAGCGACAGGGACACGTCCATGGCACACGCCCGTGTAGATCGTGGCCAGGCCATGCTCGGACTTCTTTAATGAGGCACAGCCGTGTAAATCGGGGTCCAGGCCGTGTTCGAGATCTTTAAGGAGGCATGGCTATGTGATCTTTCGTCCAGGCCGAGTCGATTTCATGCTTTGGCCCATTTGTCCCGTTTTAAGCCCGTTTTGCGTTCTTTTCATCCCCTGGTGCTTTCCTGAGTATATAACATGAAAAGAAAGGATTAAGAGCACCAAATTACATAAAATAAGGGATAATTCATCCAAAAGCATACTAAAAATGGGATTAAAATATGTTACTATTTCGGTTTATCATCTAACCACAAGTGAAAGTGATACGGGCACGCCCGGGGCACCCACGAAATTCAAAGCTCGAAGTGCCGTGGAGCTCTTGTGCATCTTGGCGCACTTTCAAATTGAGCCGGATTAGCTCATTCTAGCTCAATTTGAGCTCACTCGAGCTCGTTCCAGCTCATTGAGCTGATTACATAAATTTAATGCCTTAAAATAAATTAAGCATTTATTTTATTTATTTTTCTACAGCCCATTAATGTGTCTAAATATTTTATTTAGTGTCTAAATTAATTTGTCTAAGCCTAAATTAATTTTTCACATTTTATTACATGTTTTAAAGTTGTTTTAAAATTAAAATTAATGTGCAATTTTTTCATTAAAAAGAAATTTGTCAGAATTTCAAGTGTGTCCTAAAGGTGTCTTTAAGTTGCCCAAAACGTCCATTGATGTGTCCATAGCATATATTTAATGTTATACATCTGATTTGGATTGATTTAATATGGATTCATGGTCTTTGTAGGTTCAGCCGAACCTTTGGAGTGCATTAAAGAAGATACATGCACCTAGGTGCATTGTATGTGGCCGAATGCGCCAATGAACCTTGGTGGATGCATGGACGGCTGGAACATGCATGTTGGTTGTTCATTTTGGCTCCCTAAAAGGCACCTATTCATCCTAAAAGTCACCAGCCCATTCAAGTCTCCAAGGTGGCTGAATGGCTCCCCATCACACATTAAAAACGTTCCACATTTGCTGCACAAATTCATGGGCTGTTCGGTTGCTAATTTTTCATCAAAAGGTGGCATTTTAAGAGCCTAATTAAGGCAAGGGACGTACCTACTATTGCATGCATCTTTGAGGGCTTCAAAATACATTTTCCCTTCTAGAAAGATGCCCCTTGACGTTCCCAAAGGCTGCCCATTAACTTGGACGAATTTTTGGGCATTCATCCTTCTAGAAACCGTCCATTGGAGTGCTCTTGCTGTCCAAATACAATCAGTTCACTTCCTTCTCCATTAAGGTGGCTATTGGTGTTCCCAAAAGATGAACATGGACATGGCCTTTAGTCTCCTAAGTACATTCATCTTGTCATATGAATTGCACCATTTGGAATCTGCCTATTTGCCTTCCCAATCAGCCGAATTTAGCCATAGAGTTTAAAGATTTTCTTCTAGATTTCTCTAGCATTTTTTAGATTAATTTTTGCTTAGCCATTAAGGCTTTCTAGAGACTATTCGGCTAGTTTCCATAGGCCTATAAATACTCTACACATTTCATTTGTAATGAGCTTTTGATCATTTTATAAAAATTACATGAACTTTGTTCATTTGAGTGAGTTTATCTCCTCTTCGATTTTGTACAAGTTTCATAGACTTATCGAGCAATGCTTGTGGCATCTATCACTTGTTCGTCCATTTAACTATACCATTGGTTCTTATCAATCTTGATAACGGGTCTTTGGTCCATCATAGATATCCATAATTCCACCTTAAGCAAATATAGAAACCGGGGTAACATTTGTTAATGTTAAATCGCTTCTTTGTTTAAGTTCATTGTCCATTTCCACCTACTATCATTATCCTTTACCTTTCATTTGCTAAACCGAATCATTCTTTCACCATCTTCTTTCCATTATTATTCTCGAACCTATCCTATCATTTATCTAAAACCATTCCCTTCATTTTCCATCCTCCATTCCTAACTTAACCAATTTCTTAAAACCAATTCACTTAAAGCTTCCGCAACTCTTCCATAGTTTCTCAATATTACCGAAGGCTTGATTTACTCCTCGTAGACGATTGGGCAACTTGCATACATTTCGACTCTTCCCGAGATGGATTGTATCATCTGGTATCAGAGCTACCAAACGAGGAGCACAACGTACGAGACAATCTCAGAAGTAGGTTCGTGAAGAAAAAAATCATTAAAAAAATCAAAAAAAAATTTCAAGTTGTAATTTTCGTTTCATGTATCATATTATATTGTATGTGAAGTAAAAAAAAAGGAAAAAAATACGAAAATTCAAAAAAAACGAATATATAAAAAAAAGAGAAGTAAAAAAAAAGTGTTTGGAAATTTCTGAAAGTTTGCAATTTTGTTCATTCGTCTACTCTGTTCCCGGTCTTAAAGCCACTACTCTAGCCTCATCTTCCTACCCCGACCCCAACAAAAATTTTTTTTTTTCGTTTAGCCTACCCGATACCCAAAATTTTCTTTTGTTCAGCCTCCCCTATACCCGACATCAATCCCTTGTTACCCACTTTGAAGCCGACCCTCAAGCCGCGATTAGTCTTTCGAAACGAAGTATGAAATTGTGAGAGCGAGAGAGAGCGGTAAAAGGCACGAGTGTAATCATCAAAGAAAAAGCCTTATACGAGTGAAACACGAGTGTGAGTGATTTTTCTTTGTGTGTGACTTGTGAGTTTTTGTGGTATGGTTTTACTTTTCGGTTTTATTCTTTTAACGATCTTTCTTTGCAGAAAATAAAAATGAATCAAGAAACCTTGACAGAATCTGATTATCAATACCTGTTGAACGGGATGCGAAACATCATAAATTCCAAATTCTACAAGTTGCACGAAAGATTAGATCGTGTGGAAAAAGGAGCACTTTACGAATGAGATTCTTCAAGTCAAAAATCGAAAACAAGATCCCCACAGAGATATACCGCCGAATACTACTTGAAGAAGTCCCGACGCGATTCCTTTTCGCCATCAATTCTGAGACGAGAAGTTGATTATGAATCTTACACTCTCAAAGATGACGAGCAAATTGATCGATACACCCGTTCAGAAACTTCCAAGAAAACATCCACAAGGTATTCTTCTCGAAGAACCCCTTCTGATGACTATTCAAGAAGTGACCATTATCGAGACTCCTACTCAATGAGATCTTCGAGACAGAGCAAAGAAAGTTATGAGTTTGATTCTCTTCAAGGCGACGAACGGGAGAGTACAAGTTATTTGACGTATGATTCAAAGAAGTCACGATCGAAGAACCTCTCACAAAGGATAACAAATGATTTCTACGAGAAAATGACTTCTTTAATTGAGTCAAACCCTTCTCTTTTTGACTCTTTTGTAACATCTACAAGTTGTAACGAAATCGAAAAAGAATGTGAAAAAGAGTGTGAAAAAGAAGAAAATGAAAAAGTTGAAAAAGAAATAAAAGAAAATGAGAGAGAAAAAAAAGAAGATGAAAAAGAATTTGAGAGTGAAGAAAAAGAGCTTGAAAAAAAGAAAGAAATAAAAGAAATTGAGAGTGAGAAAAAAATTTGAAAAAGAGATTGAACAAGAAAAAGGTCTTGGAAAAGAAAAGCGAGAACAAGATGAGCAAGAAAAAGAGAGTGGTTTTTCAGCTAACTCTTTGGATTTTTGTTCTTCTTCTGTTTCTTCATTTCAGGTGCCCAACGTATCGCACGATGATTTTCAACTCCAATACCTTCCTGATGAGCGACGTTTTTCTTTGGTTGAAAAAGGTAAGATTGAATCACACGAGCCGAAAGGTAAGGAAGGTAAGATTTTTGAAGAGTTTCAATCTCCACCAAATTTTTCGAATAATAGTGATTATGTGGATAACTTCGTCTATCACCATTCTTTGATTAATTTTGATGTTCTAAATGATGGTAAGACGAGTTCATCTCATTGCGCTGCTAAGTGTGAAACTGGAGTAACAGATATTCGAAAAATGCAAGACTCGAGTAAGTATGATGATGAATTTTCTTTTAATCCCAACTTGTTTGATTGTGGATTTTACGAGATTTGTTCATTATCTAATACGGAATCGTTGAGTCTTTGTAAATCTATTCTGAAACATGTTAAGAGTTTTGATCATTCAATCTTGAACATACATTATTCATATTGGTTTAACATGTTTGATTCATCGAAACCATTGTCCCATCTTGACTTAAACAGTCAAACCCATGTTTTTAAACCGGGAATTCGTTCTGATTTGCTTTGTGGGAAATTCAAGCATCATCTGGTATGTTCGAAAGATTTCTATCTTCTTGATACATGGTTTTTGAATAAGGTAATGAATTTGGTCTACTTTGTTTTCGACTTCTATTCGTTCCTTAAACAAATTTTGTGGTTGTACATGGAATTCGTGTACATGGAGTTCCCATTTGGTTTGAAGAAGGTTGATTCGCGAGTAAAGCATCGACTACATTACATGCCCGAGGAGAGAAGGTTCGTATTGATCGAGCAAGGTAAATTCGATCTTCGAGTTTCAGCTTGTGAAGACAAGCAAGGTAAGAACGGTCTCTGTTCCTTTGCATCTAAAGGTAAGTCTTTTGAAATAGTTGATAAATTTTTGCTCCCTTCGGATGATGACATATAGTGTGTTGATGAACTGCCTTTTGCAAAGCAATTAGATCATGATATGCTTAGCTATTACAATTTTCTTACTTATGATCTATCTGTTTTGGATGTTGATGCGACACATAATGCTAAATTTTATTTTGTAAAACATTTCGATCATAAATTGCTTGAATGTTCCATTCTACCTATTGATGATCCATCCATCTTGTTCATTGATAAAAAGCATTTCGTGTTCGATGTAACATCCTGAATTTTTGGGCCTATGCGTTTAATGGGTGGATATGTTTAATGTGTTAATTTAAGTGTTAGGGGTCCAAATTGGGCTCAGGCTTAGGTAGAGGCCTTGATTAAAATTATCTGTTTGGGCATTATAGGGTTTAAAAAGAAGTATCTATGTTTAAAATACCAAAGTGGGCTTGTGGCCCAATCTTAGGAGGTGACGCCACACAAGGGAGTAAGGGGCTCAAATTTAAGTTTCATGGAGCCCAATTCTTTAATTTAAGTTAGCTAAATTTTGGGCATTAGGATTAGGTGGAGTGGATGGCAACAAGGCTAAAATTTAGGGGTTTTAATGTTTAAAATATGTGGATAATAATCAGATAAAGGCTATTATTTAGGAATTTATTTTATGTGGATAATAAACAGATAAAGGCTAAAATTTAAGGATTTTAATGATTAAAATATGTGGATAATATGCTGATAAAGGAGGGAGGAGTTAGAGATAATTAAGTCTCTTTTAGATGAGCTAGTAGATTGAGATAAAGGAGAAAAGATAGGATTTATCTGCAAGGTTAGGTAAGTGTCGAAATTTCTATAAATAGGGGGGGATATCTCATTGATTCTGGCATTTAAACCCTAATTTCCTCTTCATTCTTTGTGCCAAAATTCTTAGCCTTTCCCTCTACAATTTCTTTTCTTCAATTTCTTCAAAAGCCGAAACATCTCCTTTCACTCTCTTCTCCATTTTTTTTCTCTTGAGCCGATTTCTCTAAAAAGCCGAAATCTCCATAGTTTTTCTCTACTCATCCCATTTGTGAGAATAGTTCTATTATTCCGGCATTTAATCTTTTCCTTTGGCATTGCCGAATCTTCTCTCTAGTGCTAGCCGAATCCCCATGTTAAGGTAAGCGTCGACTTCTGTTAAGGTCTCACGTTCTATTTCGGTTTTTAAAAGGCAAAAGCCGAAAAGCTAATAGTTTAATGGTTCTATGTTGGGCGGCATTCCGAGATTTGAAGGAAACTTGGTCGTCTAGATCTAAAAGCCGAAAATCGTTAGTCTCTAATTTTGGGATTTCAAGGTAAGGAGATCTATTGATTTTAGTGTGAAAATTCGAGATTTACTAACCTTTGGCCGATTATAGGGGAGGTCAATTTTCGTGATTTTTCGGATTTTGGTTGAACCAAGTTATAAATCCGGATAGCAAGGATACCGACTAAGAGTTTAGTACTTCGCGATAACAGGTGTGTAATACTTCCCCACCATCTAGATCTGATTATTAATGTATGCTCATAATTTTATATTTTGTGATAAATACCGATATCTCGGTTTAATGTTGGAAACCCGAAAAGGGTAAAGCAAATCACTGTGTCGTTGAATGTTTGACTTTATATGATAAAAGCATATTGATTTTATAAGCGCATGGGTTGGGTTGATGAAAGGAGGAAGTTATACGTTTTATGTGTAGCGATTTATACCGTGATCTCATTATATGTTGTAGCGGCTAATGCCGTGATTCATTATAAGGGCTTGGCCATAATATGTTGATGAGCAGCATGATTTGCCATCTTGGCGTGTAGCGGTGTGGGTCGATTGTAGAAATCCCCAATGGTGTGAATGGTGTAGTGGGGCGTGTAGCGGATGGAAACCTAGGCAAATGGGTTGGGCCTTGCATATTATTTGTTATTTTTTTATAAATGGAATTATTAATCTGTTTTATGGGCCTAAGGCCAAAATCTAGTGGTGCATGAGGGTTGCACATCGAGTCTCGCGACTCACCCTATTAATTAACCTTTCGGTGATACCTAGTGCTTTGGACCAGGGTGGAGAGGAACGCAAGGTGGCCATGCAAAAGACCATTTGGATCCAGTAAAAGTCTCAAGTTAATACTTTATATTTTTAATTAAAGGATTTTAAATCTCGTTGTAATAAGGCTATGGGCCACTAGTTTATGTTTTGTTTTACTTTGGGCTTTAATTACTTTTAGTTATTTAAATTCTTATTGAACTAATGTATCTATTTAAATTTGGGTTTTTAATTTATAAAGGCATATTTTATTTAAACTATCAACTATTAAATTTCTCTCGAATAAGAAGATAAACTTTAGAAAAATATTTTTTACGAAAATACGACATGTTCTTCCAAAATTTTCTTAGTGACATACCAGATCGTGGCCGTGGTGTTTGGGGCGGGTTTGGGGTGTTACAAATTAATATCGAGCCTGTTCAAAACTCGGCTCTGGGGTTTTTTTTGGGCTCAAAACGTTTCCTAAAGATGGGCTTTTAAAACATGAATGTTTTTAAATGATAATAGGTCTGTTAGCTCAGCATGGCACCTGCGTCTTCGGCCCAAGTCCGCCAGGTAAGTATTCTGAACCATTGTGTGATATAATATATGTGGGCTTAATGGGCCTAGTGGGACGTAGATTAGTTAGAATTAGAACTTGATGGACTCTAGGCTTAGTTCAAACCACTTCTTAAAATGTCATAAAACTTAATTTCACTAAACAAACCCGTTAACGAGCCGCAAGACTAGGGTGTGGTAACCGTCATACGCATGTCTAGGAATAGATCCGAAAGAGCTTGGTATTTAAGCAGTCCAAGTGACTCACCTCCTCTTCACTGGAATCTTACAGTGCGCGAGTGACTGTTCACCCTAGCTATAAGGACTTGTTCATGGGCTGAACCCATAATTAAAACCCGAAAGGGACCAACCACCCTATTTTGGCAAACAAAAACCCCTAAGTTTTGTACATTTCCAAAAAGATACACTTGATTTGAAAATGTTCACAGCTATGAAAAATTTACCCCAAAACCCTATGTTTACAAGAGTAACTAGATTTTCCAAAGTGCCCCTGTTTTGAAAAAAAAATCAAAATATTCCTGGTTTGTAAATTACCGAAATACCCTCGGATTGTAAAATTACCAAATTACCCCTGATTTGTAAAATTACCAAAATGTCCCCAAATTGTAAAATTACCAATATACCCCTGGATTGTAAAATTACCAATAAACCCCCGGATTGAAAAAATACCAAAATACCCTTCTTTCACAAAATCACCAAGGAACCCTATTTGAGAAAATTACGAAAATATCCTGTAGGATAAATTACGAAAATAATACCTGGTAGTGAAATGACGAAAATACCCTTAGGTGATGAGTGTAAGTTCTATTTGTATGGTTGGTGATTGCATGTATGTGTATATGGAACTAGGAGACAAACTTGAGACTGAAACTTGTAGATGTAATTCGAATTCGAAAGAACTACTCTTAAACTATCGCTTCATAAGACATTCGTGGTTAAATGAGTGGAAGAAACTTATTAATTCATAAAATTCTTAATCAGATAAACGCGGACCGATAGCATGAGTACAAGGGGACGAGGACGCTCTAGATGTGAATACCGGTGCGTACTCTACCATAGAATACTAAGTGTTTATTTTGGGTTTAGTATTGGAGTGCGCTTGTGGAAGCATGGTAGTGAGACTTAGGTAGTACGATTAATAGTTAGTTGGAAATTTCGAGGACGAAATTTCTTTAAGGGGGTAGAAGCGTAACATCCCGAATTTTTTTGGGCCTATGCGTTTAATGGGTGGATATGTTTAATGTGTTAATTTAAGTGTTAGGGGTCCAAATTGGGCTCAAAGCTTAGGTAGAGGCCTTGATTAAAATTATCTGTTTGGGCATTATAGGGTTTAAAAGGTAGTATCTATGTTTAAAATACCAAAGTGGGCTTGTGGCCCAATCTTAGGAGGTGAAGCCACACAAGGGAGTAAGGGGCCCAAATTTAAGTTTCATGGAGCCCAATTCTTTAATTTAAGTTAGCTAAATTTTGGGCATTAGGATTAGGTGGAGTGGATGGCAACAAGGCTAAAATTTAGGGGTTTTAATGTTTAAAATATGTGGATAATAAGCGAGATAAAGGCTATTATTTAGGAATTTATTTTATGTGGATAATAAGCGGATAAAGGCTAAAATTTAAGGATTTTAATGATTAAAATATGTGGATAATATCTTTGATAAAGGAGGGAGGAGTTAGAGATAATTAAGTCTCTTTTAGATGAGCTAGTAGATTAAGATAAAGGAGAAAAGATAGGATTTATCTGCAAGGTTAGGTAAGTCTGAGAAATTTCTATAAATAGGGGATATCTCATTGATTCGGCATTTAAACCCTAATTTCCTCTTCATTCTTTGTGCCAAAATTCTTAGCCTTTCCTCTACAATTTCTTTTCTTCAATTTCTTCAAAAGCCAAAACCTCTCCTTTCACTCTCTTCTCCATTTTTTTCTTGAGTCGATTTCTCTAAAAAGCCGAAATCTCCATAGTTTTTCTCTACTCATCCCATTTGTGAGAATAGTTCTATTCTTCAGGCATTTAATCTTTTCCTTTGGCATTGCCGAATCTTCTCTCTAGTGCTAGCCGAATCCCCATGTTAAGGTAAGTGTTGACTTCTGTTAAGCTCTCACGTTCTATTTCGGTTTTTAAAAGGCAAAAGCCGAAAAGCTAATAGTTTAATGGTTCTATGTTGGGCGGCATTCCGGGATTTGAAGGAAACTTGGTTGTCTAGATCTAAAAGCCGAAAATCGTTAGTCTATAATTTCGGGATTTCAAGGTAATGAGATCTATTGATTTTAGTGTGAAAATTTAGGATTTACTAACCTTTGGCCGATTATAGGGGAGGTCAATTTTCGTGATTTTCCGGCTTTTGGTTGAACCAAGTTATAAATCCGGATAGCAAGGATACCGACTAAGAGTTTAGTACTTCGCGATAACAGGTGTGTAATACTTCCCCACCATCTAGATCTGATTATTAATGTATGCTCATAATTTTATATGTTGTGATAAATACCGATTTCTCGGTTTAATGTTGGAAACCCGAAAAGGGTGAAGCAAATCACCAGGTCAGTGAATGTTTGACTTTATATGATAAAAGCATATTGATTTTATGACTGCATGGGTTGGGTTGATGAAAGGAGGAAGTTATACGTTATATGTGTAGCGGTTTATACCGTGATCTGTTATATGTTGTAGCGGCTAATACCGTGATCTATTATAAGGGCTTGGCCATAATATGTTGATGAGCGCATGACCGCCATCTTGGCGTGTAGCGGTGTGTGGGTCGATTGTAGAAATCCCCAATGGTGTGAATGATGAGTGCACGGGCGTGTAGCGGATGGAAACCTAGGCAAATTGGTTGGGCCTTCCATATTATTTGTTATTTTTTTATAAATGGAATTATTAATCTGTTTTATGGGCCTAAGGCCAAAATCTAGTGGTGCATGAGGGTTGCACATCGAGTCTCGCGACTCACCCTATTAATTAACCTTCAGGTGATACCTAGTGCTTGGACCGGCCGAGAGGAACGCAAGGTGGCCATGCAAAAGACCATCCGGATCCAAAAAAAGTCTCAAGTTAATACTTTATATTTTTAATTAAAGGATTTTAAATCTCGTTGTAATAAGGCTATGGGCCACTAGTTTATGTTTTGTTTTACTTTGGGCTTTAATTACTTTTTGTTATTTAAATTCTTATTGAACTAATGTATCTATTTAAATTTGGGTTTTTAATTTATAAAGGCATATTTTATTTAAACTATCAACTATTAAATTTCTCTCGAATAAGAAGATAAACTTTAGAAAAATATTTTTCTGAAAATACGACATGTTCTTCCAAAATTTTCTTAGTGACATACCAGATCCAGTCGTGGTGTTTGGGCCGGGTTTGGGGTGTTACATTCGATACTTGTTATAATTCATGTGCGAGTGAATTGATGCATCGTTTAAAGCAAGGTTTGGTTGTTCAAATTCATGTGCCATATGTGTTATTTCAACTACTTGCTTGTGACTCATATATCTATCATTTGATGTGTTACTCGCATGTTGATTTTGACTTTTGGAGTCTGTTTAAATCGTATGCATGCCACGAAGCCTATTCACTTTCGTTGCAAACATTTGATAAGGCTTTGTTCATTTTATTTGATAAAAGGTTTATGCCCGTTTGCGTGCCATCTATTTGTCTTGTTTTGCTTATATTTGGTTTACAAGAATGTTTGCTAACTTATAGTTATCTTTTTCAGGTAACGCGATTATCATCCGTCCCGTTTGATCGAGGAGAATCGAACAAGGAGAATTTTGTTCGAGGAAATCAACAGGTCGATTCGAGGATGAATCGTCTTGAAGAGGGGAGGGATGATACGGGCACGCCCGGGGTACCCACGAAATTCAAAGCTCGAAGTGCTGTGGAGCTCTTGTGCATCTTGGTGCACTTTCAAATTGAGCTGGATTAGCTCATTCTAGCTCAATTTGAGCTCACTCGAGCTCGTTCCAGCTCATTGAGCTGATTACATAAATTTAATGCCTTAAAATAAATTAAGCATTTATTTTATTTATTTTTCTATAGCCCATTAATGTGTCTAAATATTTTCTTTAGTGTCTAAATTAATTTGTCTAAGCCTAAATTAATTTTTCACATTTTATTACATGTTTTAAAGTTGTTTTAAAATTAAAATTAATGTGCAGTTTTTTTCATTAAAATAGAAATGCTGAATTTCAATGTGTCCTAAAGGTGTCTTTAAGTTGCCCAAAATGTCCATTGATGTGTCCATAGCATATATTTAATGTTATAAACCTGATTTTTATTGATTTAATATGGATTCATGGTCTTTGTAGGTTCAGCCGAACCTTTGGAGTGCATTAAAGAAGATACATGCACCTAGGTGCATTGTATGTGGTCGAATGCACCAATGAACCTTGGTGGATGCATGGACGGCTGGAACATGAATGTTGGCTGTTCATTTTGGCTCCCTAAAAGGCACCTATTCGTCCTAAAAGTCACCAGCCCATTCAAGTCTCCAAGGTGGCCGAATGTCTCCCTATCACACATTAAAAACGTTTCACATTTGCTGCACAAATTCATGGGTTGTTCTGTTGCTAATTTTTCATCAAAAGGTGGCATTTTAAGAGCCTAATTAAGGCAAGGGACGTACCTAGATATTGCATGCATCTTTAAGGGCTTCAAAATACATTTTCCCTTCTAGAAAGATGCCCCTTGACATTCCCAAAGGCTGCCCATTAACTTGGACGAATTTTTGGGCATTCATCCTTCTAGAAACCGTCCATTGGAGTGCTCTTGCTGTCCAAATACAATCAGTTCACTTCCTTCTCCATTAAGGTGGCTATTGGTGTTCCCAAAGGATGAACATGGACATGGCCTTTAGTCTCCTAAGTACATTCATCTTGTCATATGAATTGCACCATCTAGAAGCTGCCTATTTGCCTTCCCAATCAGCCGAATTTAGCCATGGAGTTTAAAGATTTTCTTCTAGATTTCTCTAGCATTTTTTAGATTAATTTTTGCTTAGCCATTAAGGCTTTCTAGATACTATTCGGCTAGCATTCCACGGGCCTATAAATACTCTGCACATTTCTTTTGTAATGAGCTTTTGATCATTTTATAAAAATTACATGAACTTTGTTCATTTGAGTGAGTTTATCTCCTCTTCGATTTTGTACAAGTTTCATAGACTTATCGAGCAGTGCTTGTGGCGTCTATCACTTGTTCGTCCATTTAACTATACCATTGGTTCTTATCAATCTTGATAACGGGTCTTTGGTCCATCATAGATATCCATAATTCCACCTTAAGCAAATATAGAAACCGGGGTAACATTTGTTAATGTTAAATCGCTTCTTTGTTTAAGTTCATTGTCCATTTCCACCTACTATCATTATCCTTTACCTTTCGTTTGCTAAACCGAATCATTCCTTCACCATCTTCTTTCCATTATTATTCTTGAACCTATCCTATCATTTATCTAAAACCATTCCCTTCATTTTCCATCCTCCATTCCTAACTTAACCCATTTCTTAAAACCAAATCACTTAAAGCTTCCGCAGCTCTTCCATAGTTTCTCAATATTACCGAAGGCTTGATTTACTCCTCATAGATGATTGGGCAACTTGCATACATTTCGACTCTTCCCGAGGCGGTCTGTATCATCTGGTATCAGAGCTACCAAACGAGGAGCACGACGTACGAGACAATCTCGGAAGTAGGTTCGTGAAGAAAAAATCAAAAAAAATCAATAAAAAAATTCAAGTTGTATTTTTCGTTTCATGTATCATATTATATTGTATGTGAAGTAAAAAAAAAGGAAAAAAATACAAAAATTCAAAAAAAAAACGAATATATAAAAAACAAAGAAGAGAAGTAAAAAAAAAAGTGTTTGGAAATTTCTGAAAGTTTGCAATTTTGTTCATTCGTCTACTCTGTTCCCGGTCTTAAAGCCACTACTCTAGCCTCATCTTTCTACCCCAACCCCAAAAAAAAAAATTTCGTTTAGCCTACCCGATACCCAAAATTTTCTTTTGTTCAGCCTCCCCTATACCCGACATCAATCCCTTGTTACCCACTTTGAAGCCGACCCTCAAGCCACGATTAGTCTTTCGAAACGAAGTATGAAATTGTGAGAGCGAGAGAGAGCGGTAAAAGGCACGAGTGTAATCATCAAATAAAAAGCCTTATACGAGTGAAACACGAGTGTGAACGATTTTTCTTTGTGAGTGACTTGTGAGTTTTTGTGGTGAGGTTTTACTTTTCGATTTTATTCTTTTAACGATCTTTCTTTGCAGAAAATAAAAATGAATCAAGAAACCTTGATAGAATATGATTATCAATACCTGTTGAACGGGATGCGAAACGTCATAAATTCCAAATTCGGCAAGTTGCACGAAAGATTAGATCGTGTGGAAAAAAGAGCCCTTTATGAACGAGATTCTTCAAGTCGAAAATTGGAAACAAGAACCCCACAGAGATATACCACCGAATACTACTTAAAGAAGTCCCAACGCGATTCCTTTTCGCCATCAATTTTGAGACGAGAAGTTGATTATGAATCTTACTCTCTCCAAGAAGACGAGCAAATTGATCGATACACCCGTTCAGAAACTTCCAAGAAAACATCCATAAGGTATTCTTCTCAAAGAACCCCTTCCGATGACTATTCAAGAAGTGACCATTATTGAGACTCCTACTCAACGAGATCTTCGAGACGGAGCAAAGAAAGTTATGAGTTCGATTCTCTTCAAGGCGACGAACGGGAGAGTACAAGTTATTTGACGTATGATTCAAAGAAGTCACGATCAAAGAACCTCTCATAAAGGATAGCAAATGATTTCTACGAGAAAATGACTTCTTTCTTTGAGTCAAACCCTTCTCTTTTCGACTCTTTTGTAACATCTACAAGTTGTAACGAAATCGAAAAAGAATGTGAAAAAGAGTGTGAAAAAGAAGAAAATGAAAAAGTTGAAAAAGAAATAAAAGAAAATGAGAGAGAACAAAAAGAAGATGAAAAAGAATTTGAGAGTGAAGAAAAAAAGCTTGAAAAAAAGAAAGAAATAAAAGAAATTGAGAGTGAGAAAAAAATTGAAAAAGAGATTGAACAAGAAAAAGGTCTTGGAAAAGAAAAGCGAGAACAAGATGAGCAAGAAAAAGAGAGTGGTTTTTCAGGTAACTCTTTGGATTTTTGTTCTTCTTACATTTCTTCATTTCAGGTGCCCAACGTATCGCATACGATGATTTTCAACTCCAATACCTTCACGATGAGCGACGTTTTTCTTTGGTTGAAAAAGGTAAGATTGAATCACACGCAGTAGGAAGGTAAGGAAGGTAAGATTTTGAAGAGTTTCAATCTCCACCAATTTTTTGAATAATAGTGATTATGTGGATAACTTCGTCTATGACCATTCTTTGATTAATTTTGATGTTCTAAATGATGGTAAGACGAGTTCATCTCATTGTGCTGCTAAGTGTGAAAGTGGAGTAACGGATATTCGAAAAATGCAAGACTCGAGTAAGTATGACGATGAATTTTCTTTTAATCCCAACTTGTTTGATTGTGGATTTTACGAGATTTGTTCATTATCTAATACGGAATCGTTGAGTCTTTGTAAATCTATTCTGAAACATGTTAAGAGTTTTGATAATTCTATCTTGAACATACATTATTCATATTGGTTTAACATGTTTGATTCATCGAAACCATTGTCCCATCTTGACTTAAACAGTCAAACCCATGTTTTTAAACCGGGAATTCGTTCTGATTTGCTTTGTGGGAAATTCAAGCATCATCTGGTATGTTCGAAAGATTTCTATCTTCTTGATACAAGGTTTTTGAATAAGGTAATGAATTTGGTCCACTTTGTTTTCGACTTCTATTCGTTCCTTCAACAAATTTTGTGGTTGTACATGGAATTCGTGTACATGGAGTTCCCACTTGGTTTGAAGAAGGTTGATTCACGAGTAAAGCATCGACTACATTACATGCCCGAGGAGAGAAGGTTCGTATTGATCGAGCAAGGTAAATTCAATCTTCGAGTTTCAACTTGTGAAGACAAGCAAGGTAAGAACGGTCTCTGTTCCTTTGCATCTAAAGGTAAGTCTTTTGAAATAGTTGATAAATTTTTGCTCCCTTCGAATGATGACATATATTGTGTTGATGAACTGCCTTTTGCAAAGCAATTAGATCATGTTATGCTTAGCTATTCCAATTTGCTTACTTATGATCTATCTGTTTTAGATGTTGATGCGACACATAATGCTAAATTTTATTTTGTAAAACATTTCGATCATAAATTGCTTGAATGTTCCATTCTACCTATTGATGATCCATCCATCTTGTTCATTGATAAAAAGCATTTCGTGTTCGATACTTGTTATAATTCATGTGCGAGTGAATTGATGCATCGTTTAAAGCAAGGTTTGGTTGTTCAAATTCATGTGCCATATGTGTTATTTCAACTACTTGTTTGTGACTCATATATCTATCATTTGATGTGTTACTCGCATGTTGATTTTGACTTTTGGAGTCTGTTTAAATTGTATGCATGCCAAGAAGCCTATTCACTTTCGTTGCAAACATTTGATAAGGCTTTGGTCATTTTATATGATAAAAGGTTTATGCCCGTTTGCGTGCCATCTATTTGTCTTGTTTTGCTTATATTTGGTTTGCAAGAATGTTTGCTAACTTATAGTTATCTTTTTCAGGTAACGCGATTATCATCCGTCCCGTTTGATCGAGGAGAATTGAACAAGGAGAATTTTGTTCGAGGAAATCAACAGGTCGATTCGAGGACGAATCGTCTTGAAGAGGGGAGGGATGATACGGGCACGCCCAGGGCACCCACGAAATTCAAAGCTCGAAATGCTGTGGAGCTCTTGTGCATCTTGGTGCACTTTCAAATTGAGCCGGATTAGCTCATTCTAGCTCAATTTGAGCTCACTCGAGCTCGTTCCAGCTCATTGAGCTGATTACATAAATTTAATGCCTTAAAATAAATTAAGCATTTATTTTATTTATTTTTCTACAGCCCATTAATGTGTCTAAATATTTTATTTAGTGTCTAAATTAATTTTTCTAAGCCTAAATTAATTTTTCACATTTTATTACATGTTTTAAAGTTGTTTTAAAATTAAAATTAATGTGCAGTTTTTTTTCATTAAAATGGGGGCTGCCGAATTTCAATGTGTCCTAAAGGTGTCTTTAAGTTGCCCAAAACGTCCATTGATATGTCCATAGCATATATTTAATGTTATACATCTGATTTGGATTGATTTAATATGGATTCATGGTCTTTGTAGGTTTAGCCGAACCTTTGGAGTGCATTAAAGAAGATACATGCACCTAGGTGCATTGTATGTGGCCGAATGCACCAATGAACCTTGGTGGATGCATGGACGGCTGGAACATGCATGTTGGTTGTTCATTTTGGCTCCCTAAAAGGCACCTATTCGTCCTAAAAGTCACCAGCCCATCCAAGTCTCCAAGGTGGCCGAATGTCTCCCCATCACACATTAAAAACGTTTCACATTTGCTGCACAAATTCATGGGCTGTTCGGTTGCTAATTTTTCATCAAAAGGTGGCATTTTAAGAGCCTAATTAAGGCAAGGGACGTACCTAGCTGTTGCATGCATCTTTGAGGGATTCAAAATACATCTTCCCTTCTAGATAGATGCCCCTTGACGTTCCCAAAGGCTGCCCATTAACTTGGACGAATTTTTGGGCATTCATCCTTCTAGAAACCGTCCATTGGAGTGCTCTTGCTGTCCAAATACAATCAGTTCACTTCCTTCTCCATTAAGGTGGCTATTGGTGTTCCCAAAGGATGAACATGGACATGGCCTTTAGTCTCCTAAGTACATTCATCTTGTCATATGAATTGCACCATCTAGAAGCTGCCTATTTGCCTTCCCAATCAGCCGAATTTAGCCATGGAGTTTAAAGATTTTCTTCTAGATTTCTCTAGCATTTTTTAGATTAATTTTTGCTTAGCCATTAAGGCTTTCTAGAGACTATTCGGCTAGCTTTCCATAGGCCAATAAATACTCTGCACATTTTATTTGTAATGAGCTTTTGATCATTTTATAAAAATTACATGAACTTTGTTCATTTGAGTGAGTTTATCTCCTCTTCGATTTTGTACAAGTTTTGTAGACTTATCGAGCAGTGCTTGTGGCGTCTATCACTTGTTCGTCCATTTAACTATACCATTGGTTCTTATCAATCTTGATAACGGGTCTTTGGTCCATCATAGATATCCATAATTCCACCTTAAGCAAATATAGAGACCGGGGTAACATTTGTTAATGTTAAATCGCTTCTTTGTTTAAGTTCATTGTCCATTTCCACCTACTATCATTATCCTTTACCTTTCGTTTGCTAAACCGAATCATTACTTCACCATCTTCTTTCCATTATTATTCTCGAACCTATCCTATCATTTATCTAAAACCATTCCCTTCATTTTCCATCCTCCATTCCTAACTTAACCCATTTCTTAAAACCAATTCACTTAAAGCTTTCGCAACTCATCCATAGTTTCTCTATATTACCGAAGGCTTGATTTACTCCTCGTAGACGTTTGGGCAACTTACATACATTTCGACTCTTCCCGAGGCGGACTGTATCAGAAAGTTATCTATTCTGGTTCATCTCATTGAATATATCAAATGGAGGATCAATACAAATTCCTTTAATTTCTCCACAACAAATCAAATCACTTGCAATGTTGTCTGGATTACAAAAAGGAGCTGTGAAGTCATCATAGGTAAAATTCTTTCCATCCAAATGATTTTCGTAGGTTTCATGCACTCTGCCAATCACTTTCCTTCCATCACCCTTACCATCCACAAGGCGATTGTTTTCCATATGAGAGAGAAGCACTGTAATGGTAGAAGTGTCCATCCGTACTTCCCACGCTCACTTTGAAGTGATTGGTGAGTATAGTTACCTTCTGCCCTTTAGTTCCAACACCACGCCTTGCCATAGGGTGTCGTACAATCTTCTTCGCATCCGAGTCTGCTTTGATCAGAACAACATCAGGAGGCACAGGTGGCAGGGATTCTAGTGCTGCCCTATTTCCCACTTGCTCAAACGAATCCATACCCTTCTTTCTCTAATTGCCTTTGCTCTGACCATATACTAACGACTGCATTGTCTTCTACTTTATCAACGAATTCGTTCTCCATAACCAGCTTTCTAACTTAGAAACTGATCGTGAATCGATACCTCTTAAAGTATGAAATAATATGCACAAAAGAATAAAACACAACAAGTTAGTATCATGGAATATAAAGCAAGTAAAATAAACAAACACTTATTTGGGTGACCACTAAGTTTTGACATAGTTCTACCTAAGGTGGGCTCTTAGGGTTCACTATATAAGGTTTAGTTCTAAAATTGAGGTACCCGAACCAGCAGATTCCTCGATCCTCACCCATTATAGGCTCATATGGACCGAGTTCAGTTCAGGGGAATACATTTCCCTATGGCTGCACGGAGATGAAAATCTCACGAAGACATAGGTACGGATGTATCCCAAAAGCGATTCACTATCCTGCACGGAGGTGAAAACCTCACGAAGGAGTAACTTCTCGCTCCCACTTAAGGGTGCGACCACAACGGTCATGCAAATGCAATGCAAAGATATTTTATAAAAATCACATGTAATAAAAAGGATACTGATTTTTCAAATCAGAATTTCAAATTTGCAACAATAGGACATGAAATTATCGACTTTACGGCTTGACTCTCTTATTGGTCCCCAGTGGAGTTGCTAAGCTGTCGAAACCTTTTTAAAATTTGGTTTTAAAAAATAGGGATCGACTTTTAAAAATGAAAATGGGAGTCGCCACCAATCCCTTTTTACTTAAGTGTGATTGGATCACCTTGTAAAATGTTTTATTAAAAAACATTCAATTTTGGTCCACAAAAACAAGAAAACGGGTTCGGGAGTCGGTTACGTATGAGGAAGGGTTTGCACCCTCATAACACCCAAAAATTGGTACCTAATTGATAAAATCATGTCCTAATGTTGAAACTTTGAAAAGTTTTAGAAAATAGTC
The DNA here is from genome assembly GCA_025698515.1 of Gossypium sturtianum. Lineage (NCBI taxonomy): Eukaryota > Viridiplantae > Streptophyta > Magnoliopsida > Malvales > Malvaceae > Gossypium > Gossypium sturtianum. The sequence goes on from CM046945.1 coordinate 21,562,422, forward strand.
CTTTTATTTGAAGAAAAACCCAGACTTACTTATCTCAAAGAAATAAAACACCATACCCAGTAAGTTAGGATATAGCATCTCATGACGTTGAAACTAAGCACGCCTTTATTTTAGAAAATTCCTACCTTGAGACGCAAAACGTCGTACCCAGTAAGTTAGGACACAACGCTTTGAATTTCCAAGAATAGGTTTTTTGATTTGAAATTGGTAAATCTCAGTTTTTTTTTTAAAAAAAGGATATGTAATATCTAAAGTTTCACCAGAAACATCGAACCCAGTAAGTTAGGGCAAAATTCTTCTCGAAATTCCCCAAATATTTGATATCACCGTATATTTTTAAATCTATTTGAATAAAATGTATTAAAAAGGTATTTTTAGAAAAAAAAAACAATGGTTTGAGTATACAGCCTACATATTTAATAGCAATTCCACATAATTACAAATTATCAAACAATAAATAATGAAAGAATAATACAACATAAATATATAATGAACTATGCTAAACAATAATACATGATCTAAAGAATAAAAATAAATAAACATGTAATTTAAAATAGCAATAATTGAAATTTCCATGAAAGAACAAAATCAAATAAAAGAAGGAATAATATGTTCAAACATTAAAAGATAAAAAGAATATGACAATTTTTAAAATGATTTAATATATATACATATATAAACAAAAAAATAAATAAATAATAAAAGAGTATTTATGATAAATAAATATAAGTTAATAATTTAATATATATATAAATAATTAGTAAACGAAATATAATACTTCTATATAAAACATATATATAATTCAATAGTCATAAAATTACATATGTAATAAAATAGGTTATAAAACAAAAATTCCAAAAATAATATATGATATAATGTACTATTATATAATATACAAATTAAAAAAACATAATATAGTACTTAATATATAAATCATAAAAATAATATTAAGCTAAATAAAATAATAAATAATAATCATAATATATATAAGGATATTAAATATAAAAATATATATAAATTTAATAAATTATAATAAAAACAACAATATAAACTATTTAATAAAATAATTTAAAATAATGTAAAATAATAAAATAAAATAAAAGGATAAAAATAAAATTAAAATAAAGAAAATAGGGGTTAAATAGCAATTAAAATAAATAAAAAGGATTGATTTTGAATGCGCGTTAAATCTCAAGGACCAATATGGAAATTAGGCCATTCATAAAAAAATGCGCGGATCCTCCCGGGTATCCGGGTCAACGCGCGGATCTTATGACGAAAAATGACGTCGTTTTTGCTTTAAAGGGCTATCTTCAAAACGGCACCGTATGGATTGTTTATAAAAACCAAAATCAGACTTAAAAAACATTTCTGAAGCTCCCTTTAAAAAAAAAAATTCAAAAAACTCTCTCAATACCCTCGTCTGAGTTCAGACCGTTGGTCTTTCGGGCCATCACCACGCGCTCTACGCGCCACCACGAACGGTGGCCGGAGGCCGGACCTCGAATTTTTGGTATCGTCGAAAGGTAAACCCTTTCCTTCCTTTTTTTTATAGTATGTGTATGCGCAGATAAAAAAAATAGAATAAAATAAAAAAATCACCTCTTGTAAAATTTCTGTATTTTTATTTCTCTGGAATATTTTGTATTCTCTGTTTTTGTGAGTATCTGCTTTCTGTTTCTCCGTGTCTTGTTACAGGTTTTTACATGGGGTTTTATAACCCAAAAAAAACGAAATAAACAGGGAAAATACATATTCCCATATCAGCTTCTTTCCTTTTTTGCTGCGTTTCCCTTATTTTGTAGGGCGATCGACGGAAGATCTGGCGATGATGGCGTGATTCGAGCGCGGATCGTGGCGCGACCGAAAGCCTGGCGTAGGTGAGAGGAGTTGACTTCGGCGCGATTGTTGGCCTGGCGCAAGTGCGAGGAGTGCGGCGCAACTATTGGGTTCCTGCCTTGCGGCGCCTAGGTGGGTCATTGGCTCTTGCGGCACTTCTGAGATCGAGGCTTGCGGCGCCTAGAGTTTTCAGAAACCCTAGGCCACTGAGAATGTTTAGTGTTTGGGCCCTTTTGGTCCATTTCGGTTTTGGGTCAGGGTCTATTTTGGGTAGGATTTGGATGTTGGGTTTAGTCTGTTTTGGTCTGGGTAGGTAATTGGGTTACTGGTGGGGTGTACCAGGTTTTAACATTTGGGTTTGTGCTTTAAGTCCGTTTATTTGTAAAATGGACTGTAATTAAAAACTAGACTTTTTTTATTTTATTTTTCCTTTTTTGGGTTTTTTATTGCTAATATGGGCCCGGGCAAAATGAGTTACTACAATACGCACTATATATACTAGGGGAACGCTCGTGTGGCTCTTATGAGATTTTTATTATAATAATAATAATCGGACAATCTTGAGAATGTGATTTTTATCAGTGAAAGTAAGTTTGTTGGTTCAAAAAACTCACTGATAAGGAGGATTCAACAAATTTTGGCCTTTGAAGAGAGTTGATCCTTGACTTATGTTTCCAGAGAGACCAATCGAGTAGCTGATGCTTTGGCAAAAATGACTCTGTCGAGTGTCGAATCTTTGCATATATTCGAGGAACCCCTTTTGGAGATTAAAGAGATCTTACAGGATGATAATTCTATTAACAACTTCCTTATGATTAACTCTATGTAATCCTTTATTTTAGTTTACCAAAAAAATAAAAAAGGTGGTTGGTGTTGTTGAAGGAATGAAAGAAAAATAATTTTCAGTCAAACAAAATAAATAAAGAGCAATATTTTTCTTTATTGATATAAACTTTGGGGGATACAAAGTTGGTACACAAAAGCATAAACCCCAATTTAGAATTGTGTTTTAGAACTTTTGAGATTAAAATATTGTTAAATAAAATGTTTTTCAACTTTTCAAATGTGTTTTTAAAATAAAAAATTTTAAAAAGTACTTTTTAACCAAAAACAGAAATAGAAAATTTTTATTTTTCCTCTAAAGTGTTTTTTTTGCCCAAAAATACTTGTAAGAAGCAATGCTAAATTTACTCTAAATAAATGCTATCCAACCATGAAGATAGTGTGGCATGATGGAAGTGAATCGAATTAAAAATTTTAAATATTTTTTAGTTTATTTGATTTTTTAAATTTATTCGATTTTCATGTTTGATTTAATTAATATATTCGATTGGTTTTTTATTTTGACATTTTAAACTGAATTAACTTATTAAGGTTATAACCTATAAGGCTAAAAGCCCATAATCTATTTATACACCTAAATTTAAAATTAAACTTTAAATCCAAATACGTATTAAAATTTTATACTCTTAAAAGCTCAAGTCCATTAATATTTAAAACCTAAATTGATAATTTAATTTTTTTTAGTGATATTCATTTTTAATTTTTATTATTTAATATATAAAAACCCGAATTGATATATGCCCATTAAGAATAGTAGAAGATATGAAAATTGTATGTTGGTAAAGTAAATATTTTTTGAGTTCATTAAAATGTTTGATTTGATTTTTAATATTTTTATAATGAATTTTTGAAATAAAAGTAAAATTAAAAGTAATACGATATATTAAATTGAAGAAAGAAGATAATTATGTAAAAAAAAAATTAAAGGAGATAAAATTATAAGTACTTCAATTAGAGAAAAAATTCCAACTTAAAAAAATCTAAAAATTGTAAAACTAAATCGAACCAAAAATTTTTAATTTGATTAATTTAATTTATGTAAATAATTCAATTTATTTAATTTTTTTATATAAAGAATCGAATCGACCGAATTCACACCTTTTTATAGTAAGTAAATGTATTGTGATATTGTAGTCGGTTTTCGATTTCCATCCCTCATTAATTCTTATAGATATAATTATGGAGTATGGAGAGAGTTTATCATAAATGGGGTTGATCCCCCAAGATATTGAAGTTAAAGCCCAGTAAATGTGTCCCCATGTGCCAAGGAATCAACCCATTCTTCAACAGTTTTAAAGTAAGTGCCCTGGAGAAAGTTAGAAAAACCCATAATCATGCAATGAATGCTGAACATTTTATTTGTGGCCCCAAAACTTCTTCTATCATATGCGCCTAAAATCCACATAATTTTATCAACTTTGAGTTCGGCTCTAATGGGCTTCTACCTTCCCTCCTATAATTTACTTCAGTTGCTCATGTTTTTCATAAACTCAATGCATATTACTTTATTAATGGATAATTTTTTGTTTTAGTCACTTAATTAAAAAGATGTTATAATTTGATCATTATTATTTTCAAAATTATTATTTTTGTCACTCAACTGTTAAGTAGCTAATGATGACACTTTTTTAATTGGTATAATAATAATTTTAGTCCTCAATTCTTATTCTTTTTATCAATTTGACCTTGGTTTTATATAAAATAAAATAAAAAATCAAAATTATTTAATAAAAACTAGATATTTCAATGTAAAAATTAAATATAAAATTTCAAATGTATACTTTCTCGAAACCAAATTAGCAATATTTTCAAACTGAGTTCCATGTTGTTGAAGAACTTCTTCCAGAATTGATATTACAGAGACTTATAAAATCAACTCTAATATCATTTCTTTAGCAAAATATATATATATATATATACAAAATATACTATGAAATTTTCTTTTCAGACTCAATTCAAAATTTCGATTAATTTAAATTAATTTTTTAAAACTCAAATCGTAAAAACAAATTATATTCTGAATTTTTTTTTCTTATAATGAAAAAACCTTGTCAAGAAACAAAAGAAGTCAAAAATAGAGAACTAACAATTTTGCTTAATGTTTCTAATTTTTCTATTTTTTAAAGAATGGATATTCAATACTTCTATACAAATACTACAAAGAAATTTTGGAGGGTTTAAAAATAATTTTACCTCATTTTCTCTCACTTTATGAATTTTTTGAAATTTTATCTATTTTTATTTTTTGAATTTTTATATTCTTCGGAATTTTTTAATTTTTAAAAAAAATTCTATTTTTATCATTTTTATATAAAATCAAGATTAAATTGATAAAAAGTTTAAAAGCCGAGGACTAAAATTGTTATATTACCAACTAAAAAGTGCTCTTGTTAGCCACTAAACCGTCAAGTGATCATAAAAACAATTTCGAAAACGATAACGATCAAATTGTAACTTTTTTAATTAAGTGACAAAAAAAAAACTTAACCATAATTAAAAGACTGGTAGTATAGTTTGCTCAAATCTAAACATTAAGAGAACCAAAACCTTGTTAAAATTGTATCAACTTATAAATTTTTTAAATATTTTTTTTTAAATATTCAAATTCAATTTTACACTTTAGGTAACATTGGAAACCCTTATACTAAGAGTCAGATTACATTATGCCCCTTTATTCAAAAAATAAGCAAATTAATCTATGTACGTTTAATCAAAGAGTAAACAGATCCTTTTGTTAAAAAATTCATCCATATCTATTATTAAAAATAGGTCTCTCTACGTCAGCATGAGGTACATGTGGTACACACGTGTTACCAGGGGTGTATCCAAGAGGCTGGCAGGGGCCCTAGCCCCCCTAAAATGGAAAAGTTTCCTTTTGGGCCCTTTAGAATTTTTAAAATTTTAAATTAATAAAGGTAAATTACACTTTGACTCCCTTAAAATGATAAAATTTTGATTTAATCTTTTAAAAATTACATTTTTACTATCATAAAAATTACAATTTAATTTCGACCCCTTAAATTAATTTTTTGAATTTACCAAAAACCAACTTGCTCTTTAATTTAATAATAATTAACTTACTTCTTTTTTAAGTAGAATCACGTTTAGTACAAAAGACTTCTATCATATTTTTAACTAGAATTTTTTTCTTTCGAGGGAATGCTAGTTAGAGTTTTCTTTTATTTAATATATTGAACATTTATTTTGAAAACTAATGTTGAACATCTGTATTTATTTTATTTTTGAAAGAACATCTATGCTTTATTATAAGGGGATATTTGGATATATAAGTACTCGTATTCAAATTTTTATGATTTATTCAAAATTTTAATTAAACAGCCACATGAGGTTGGTGACAATTTTTTATTCATTTTAATCACATGAGGTTAGGGCATTGGAATATTTAAAGTTTATGAAAAACAGTTCAATTTAAATCAAAATTTGATCTAGTATAGTGTTATTTACGATTTTTTTTTCTCTTGGTAAAGTGTTATTTAAGAACTAGATAAATTGTTTTATTATGTGAACTGTTCCTGTCATTTGTACTTTTAAATATGTTTAAGATAATTTAATAGAAAGTCAACTTTAGTTGAATAAAGTATCTCTGCTAAAAAAAAAGTTTTATATTCTAATAAATTATTTACATATAATTAAATTAAACTGAAACGAATCATTAAAATTTTAAAGTTGTACACATATCACAATATTAGGTTATTGATATTGTTGAAAAGTATGGAATAATTGATGTATTTGAGGAAGTGCCCACTTCCTAAAGCATTGCGATAGATTGGATAATTTTCATATTTAGGTGATTGTGTAACACCCTAAAACCGGCCTAGATGTTATGATCAAATCCGAAGGTGTCACATGAAATGGGTTAGAAAACTGTTGTCGTTAAGTTCAAATCTTTCCAGTTCATTTAGCCTTTATCGCTTTTATTAATTTCAAAGCTCTCTTTCATTTGGTTACTTAGAGATAAAACGTGTTTTTAGCGGAAACTTATAAAATCGTTAAGTTTAGGAAAACCGTTCGATATTTTTTTTAGAAAATATCTTTTTAGGTAAAAACCATCATAGTGAAAAGTAAGTTAAATCCAAAAACCCCAAAACCAAAGCCTAACAGTTTAAAATAGTCCAAAGAGTCCCAGAAAATACAAACTCTCAATTCTTAACGCCAAACTAAAATAAAAATTAAAACAAATAAAATAGTTTTGGCGAGTGGTCACCGTCGAGTCCTCCGCTGCATCGATCCGCCTAAGACTGTGGGTTACCTGTACAGACAAACAGAAAAGGGGTGAGTTTACATAAACTCAGTGTGTAACCCAACAGAGTTAAGCATGTATAAATACATAATATCACAAATCAGACAGATTCACAATCGGGCCTGAGCCCATGTCAGATACAGTTACAGATTTGGGCCTAAGCCCATTTCAGATATAGATACAGTTATAGATATGCAAATCAGATAACAGAATCCTACCCCCATCTTCTACACACCATCTCCGACCATCCCTACACACCATGTGGGGTTTAAAACACCCACCCAGCCCTATACACCACGCTGTACCGATGAGGTACATATCAGATATAATGCAACTGTGCTGCCAGATAATAGGCATAATCTGCCTTTCAGAACACTTCCTCCAATATATACCATCCCACCCCAATCACAGTAACGGAACATGCATTCAGAATTAACAAATAAATCATGCTTAACATGCTTTCATAAACAGATAACAGATAAACAAATATAAACATGCTCATAGCAGTACATCAGTTTAACAGAACACATAGGTTTAGGGTTTAGTAAGCCTTTACCGACCCTAAGGTAGGCCCACAGTCGATTAGGACGACCCGTGCGACCCTGCAGAAAATTTCAGTACAATGGGCCCACACGCCCAGATTGGCCTTGCCCGTGTTGATCACACGGCCTGGCCTAAAGTTCACACGCCCGTGTGACACATCCGTATGGGCCCACACGCCTACACTCCGGCCATCACATGGCCATGTCCTGCGCACGGCCTGGCCTTCGTCGATCACACGGCCTACCACACGACCGTGTGTCGTCGACAACAAGGTTTTCAGCTTTTGTCGAAAACTCGTTTTTCTGCGTTTCGAGTACACACCTGGTAACGTTTCGATGCGAAACCACTCTCGAGCCTTCCGAAACTGACAACGAAAAAGACCGTTATCACCGTTCAATGACCGAATCAGAAATCATAGTTTGACGATTTCCCCTATTACACGGCAACCACCAACTCGAAACACCCAAAACGAAGGTTAGAGACAGAATCAAACAAAGGAAAAGGTTTAATTCCGATGGAGAGTTGGGAAAACGAAAAATAGCGAAAATGGAGGTTTGCTAGAAGGAAGAGGAACGTCAAATTGCAGAGAGAAATTTTGGGAAAAAGATTAGGAAAATAACATAATCACAAAATTAAATCTAATTAGATTATTCCCCAACCACCCACTATCTACACAACCACAACTACCCCAGACTTTCAACTCAACTGAGACTCTACGAGTCAACTGAGCAAAAATACTAACCACGCTCGCGCAGGGATTCGAACAAATGACCTTTAGCAAACCCACACTCCACCTAACCACCAGACCAGCAGGCCCATTCTGACATGGTTTACAAATAATTAAATATAAGGCCACAGAACAGAGATAGGGCTTTATTCCAAAAAATAACAAAATTTGCTAAAGCTAAGACTTGAACTTAAGACCTCACACACACACCCAGAACACTTAACCACTGAAGCAGATACACAATTGTGTCAAGATTTGACAAAAATAAATATAGAAATTTTGGGGCGTTACAACTCCGCCCCCTAAAAGAAATTTTGACCTCGAAATTTACCTGATCAGAACAGATGAGGATACTACTGACGCATCGAGTCCTCAGGTTCCCACGTGGCCTCCTCAATGCTAAGATTCTGCCACAGCACCTTCACTAACGGAATGGACTTCCTCCTCAGAACCTTAACATCTCGGTCTAGGATCTGGACCGACTCCTCCTCAAAGGTTAAATCTGGCCTAACTTCGATATCCTCAATGGATACTATGTGAGATGGATCAGATCGGTACCGCCTCAACATCGAGACGTGAAATACATCATGAATACGATCCAGCTCAGGGGGTAGCTCCAACTGATAAGCAACTGGTGCCACACGCTTCAAAATTCGGTACAGTCCAATAAACCTAGGGCTCAGCTTGCCCTTCCGACCGAACCACAGAACTTTCTTCCACGAAGAGACTTTAAGAAACACAAAGTCCCACACAGAATACTCAATCTCACGTCTCTTCAGATCTGCATAAGACTTTTGTCTGTCAGAAGCTGCTTTCAGTCGATCTCGAATCAATCGATCTCGAATTAGTCGAACCTTATCCTCAGTTTTAAAAACCAACTCAGGACCTAAAACTCACCGTTCGCCCAACTCAGTCCAACACAATGGAGTACGACACTTACGACCATACAGAGCCTCGTAATGTGCCATCTAGATACTAGACTGGAAACTGTTATTATAAGCGAACTCGACTAACAGCTGATAATCCTCCCAACTACCTCAAAAATCAATCACGTAAATCTGAAGCATATCATCTAGTATCTGAATCACCCTCTTGGATTGACCATCGGTCTGAGAATGGAATGCTGTACTGAAGTCCAACCTTGAACCCAGAGCCTCGTGCAATATCTTCCAGAACTGAGATGTAAAACGAGGATCTCTCTTAGAAATGATCGACATTGGAACCCCATGCTGTCTAACTATCTCGGAGATATACAACTTTGCCAACTTCTGAAGAGAAAAGTCTGTCCGAACCGGAATGAAGTGCGCAGACTTGGTCAATCGATCCATGATGACCCAAACAAAATCTTTGTCAATCGATCCATGATGACCCAAACAGAATCTTTCTTAGTGGGTGTCAAGGGCAACCCACTAACGAAATCCATAGCCACTCGTTCCCACTTCCATAAGGGAATCTTGACTAGTTGCAATAAACCTGAAGGCAACTGGTGCTCAGCCTTAACTTGCCGGCACGTCAAACATCGAGCCACAATGTTAGTAACCTCATGCTTCAAACTCGGCCACCAGTATAACTCACGAAGGTCGCGATACATCTTATTACTGCCAGGATGCATAGCAAAAGGGCTACTATGCGCCTCCCTCAGAATCGACTGCCTCAGATCCTCATCATTCGGTACACAAATCTGACCACGGAAATATAGTACCCCATCATTATTCAGTCCAAAATCTGAAGTGCTGCCACTTTCAACCTGACGGAACCGTAAACTCAGTGACTCATCCCCCAACTGTTTATCTCGAATCTGATCAATCCAAGTCGGCTTAACCTGCAACTCGGCTAACAGACTCTCATCATCAAATAGACTAAGGCGAGCAAACATCGCTCTCAAATCAGATATCGCTCTTCGGCTTAGAGTGTCGGCCACCACATTGGCCTTACCAGGATGATACTCGAAGGTGCAGTCATAATCTTTGAGCAGCTCAATCCATCGACGCTGTCTAAGATTCAACTCCTTCTGAGTAAGGAGATACTTGAGGCTCTTGTGATCGGTGTAGATGACACAACTTTCACTATACAGATAGTGCCTCCAAATTTTCAGTGCAAAGACCACAGCAGCCAACTCGAGATCATACGTCGGATAATTCCCTTCATGTGTCTTAAGCTGACGGGACGTATACGCTGTCGAAACCATTTTTTTGAAAATGAGAATCGACTAGTATTTTGAAAACGAAAATAAAACGGGAGTCGCCACCAATCCTTTTTGATGAGGTGTGATTGGGTCACCTCGTAATTCAATCGTTTTAATAAAATTTGAATTCACTAAAACGACAACTTTTTTTGGTCTACGAAAATCAGGAAAACGGGTTCGGGAGTCGGTTACGCACGAGGAAGGGTTAGCACCCTCGTAATGCCCAAAATTGGTACCTAATTGATTAATTAATGTCCCTATGTCGAAAATTTGGAAAGATTTTAAAATACAATCTATTTTAAGAATATTTTAATTTACTCGAATTGGATATTAGGATTCTCTTGCTCCGAAGGAATAAAATATCACATCTAGCACGTTAGGATACTACAATTTAAATCCTCGAATCCAAGATCATCTCATGATTCCCGAGACTCATGCATTGAAAATATCAAAAGGATATTCGATTATTTGGCCAAGCGAAAAACCGAAACCCAGCATGTTAGGGCACAATTTCTCGGTTTTCCAAACAAAGAGTATTGCGTTATTTTGAAAGATTTTCGCTTTTGGATAATCACGAGTGTAACGCTCAAAAGGCGTACATTGATTTTGTTTGAAATGGAATGAAGCGATCTAAGTTGGATAAATGCGTTGGGGTTTAATTCACGATACGATGACATGAAGCAACAATATGGTAATGAGCATGGAACAATAATACAAGAACAAAACATTGCACAAGTGAATGACAATAATATGAAAATACAAATAAACAAATTATGGTACACGCAATGGCAATAATCTCACAACATACACCATCTAAATATTAACATTAATAATCAAGGACCAATGAATTAAACAATTTAAAAAAGAGATAATACATAAAACAATTTAAAATAATTAACAAAACAATTTTAAGTAAAGAATTCATAGTAAAAAAAAATTAAAGTAAATAATATATAAAGCAATTAAAATAGTATCAAAGGTTTTAAATAAAAAATATGTAAAAAGAAATTTAAGATACATAATATATAAAAATATAAAAACGGTTTAAAATAAACAACATAATATTCAAAATAAATAGCATATAAAATAGTTTAAACCAAGTAATACATATAAAACTTTTAAAATAGATAATGTATACCAAAATTTAAAATAAACAATATATAAAAATTATTTAAAATAAATAATATGTAAAAATAATTTGAAACAAATAATACATATAAAAGCAAAATATATATATATATATATATATATATATATATAGAAAAGGTCTAAAATGAACATTATATATAAAAATCTAAGATAAGTAATAAATTAAAAATAAACAATGTATAAAAAATCTAAAATAGTATGTAAAAGAGTTTAAAACAAACAGATAAAAAATAAAAAGTAAAAACAGATAATATATATGATAAAATAGTTTAATAAATAATATCTAAAAATTTAGAATGAATAAAATAGTTTAAAATAAATAATATATAAAGTATTAAAATGAATAAACAAAATAACAAATTAAAAGGAGTTAAAAATCAACAGATTAGGAACTAAATCAGAATAAAAATGAAATTACAGGCCTAAATTAGAACACGCGCTAAGATAGGGGGACTGGTTGGGACAATATTCCCAGCCCTTATGCACATTTATGGATCAAGGTCCCGATTGGAAACTCAAATAAATTTAAAGGTGAAATCTGTAAAGAAAGAAAAATAACAAAATGGGCCCGATCGAATGGCACTGCAATGGGGAGGGATCTATTGCGCAAATATCCCTTTTGAGGGACATGCGCAGTAACCCTTGAACCAAACAGCGTCGTTTTCCTATTTTTATTTAAATAAAAAAAAATTACTCATTCTTTCAATGCTTCAGAAAAAAATTTCAAAGGCCCCCTTTATTATTCTCTCAAAAGAAAACTGAAGAGGCAGCCCCCCCCATTTCTGTCCCATCGATCGGACTTCTGCCATCACCCGTCGCACCACCACTGCCTCTGGTGGCCGACGGCGCGTGAAGGTAGGCTGGAGCGCCCCGTTTGAAGACCCCGAAGGCCCCCAACTGTCGGCGCCTCCCAAGCGACGGAAAAGGGGTCCTCGACACCCCCTTCAGGCCAAGCTCTGACGACGGAGAGCATTCCGACGATGGGGGTGAGGGTTTCGGTAAGTTCTCCCCCTTTCTCTTTTATTATTATTATTTCGTTTGTCAAGATTGCGAAATAGAAAAATAAAATAAATATAAAACAATAGTAAATAATAATAGAAAAAAACGAAATCAACCTTTTAATGCTTTTTTGCTTTTGATTTCTGATGATTCGTAAAAAAGGAAGCAAAGTACAAAATCGGTTTGCTTCGGTTTATATAACCGATTTACTGATTCATTTTTGTTTTCTTTCATTTTGTTTCCTGTTAGTTCTTGTTTTTTCCTTCTTTGTTTCTTCTGCTGCCTTCTGTTGTGTGCTTTCGTTTTGCAGGTGATGTCAGAAGCGTGCGAGGAGGCAGACGGGCAGAGGGCGCTGATGGGTCGACGGTTACGGCACTGAGGGTAGGCTAGGGTTTTAGCTTTTCTGAAACCCTAGTCCAGCTATTGGGTTAGGCAGGCTTGGGTTTGTTATTGGGCTTCGGGTTTGTTTTGTAAATGGACATTTACAATGGACTGATTTATTTATTTTTATTTTTGGGCTTATTGAATTTTGGTTTAGATTTTAATATTGTTTTTGGATTGGGCCAAAATTGACTTCTACAGCTGCCCCTCTTTGCTCGTTGTCGTGTAACGAGAATTGAGCAAAGACCTCAAAAGAGCCAATTTTGCCTAGTCTCGTCGAATCTTGACTTCTATGGTAGCCTCGTTCCGTCCCACTACATCTTCAGGGGTATAGGAATTAGTGCTTTGATTCACTCCACTGCAACTTCAGGGAGACAAGAATCGTAACTTCAACCTGCCCCACTGCGACTTCAGGGGGATAAGGTTTGTGGCTTCAATCTGCTCTTCTGTAACTTTAGAGGTATAAGACTTGCTATCTTCAGTCTGCTCCACTGCAACTTTAGGGATATAAGACTTGTATCTCGTAGCTTTAACCTATTCTCTCGCAACCGAGAGAGATAAGGTTAATGGCTTCCATCTGTTCCACTCGCAACTTCGGGGAGATAAGATTCGCCATGATAGATTTGATCCGACCCACTGTAACTTCAGAAGTATAGGAATTATGACTCGTAGCTTTCCTGTTCCACTGTAACTTTGGGGAAACAAGATTTGCTATCTTTAATCTGCTCCACTGCAACTTCAGGGAGATAAGACTTGTAACTTCAACCTACTCTACTGCAACTTCAGAGAGATAAGGTTTGTAACTTCAACCTGCCCCACTGCAACTTCAGAGAGATAAGGTTTGTAACTTCAACCTGCCCCATTGCAACTTCAAGGGGATAAGGTTTGCGTCTTCGATCTGCTTCACTGCAACTTCAGGAAGGCAAGATATGTGAATTCACCGATGTTGCTACACTATCCTCTAGGGACTTGATCTGTAGAATCAGTTTCGTGTATCTATGCTTATGCCGGACAATTAGGATGCTATGATTGAAATGAATCAAATGCTCCTAATTGGATGTGTATGAATGATGTTTGCATGAATGCAAAGAATGTCATTTTTGGAACGATCATCCTTTTTTTATGCTTAAGCAGTTATTGCTCGTTATTCATCAGGGTTCTATCATTGACGCATTACCCCACCTTCTTATTCAGTTGAAGAAATGGTCATTCTTTCTCAAATGTTCTCAACCCCTAAACTCGGTTAGTTTTAAATAGTGGTCCCACTTTCGGTTCTTGTAATATTTAGAAGTTTTTAGAGTAATATGCGAAACTCCTTTTGAATATTAATAGTCCATTAATCGTTATTTCAATGAAAAATGCTCGAAAAGATTATCACAATGGACAAGATGGATTTTTATTGAGAGCAAAGCTCGAAATGAATGAATCGATCAAGAGACCAAATTTTGTTTAAAGTACGAAATGCAAACAAGTTAAGATAGCAAGTTTGCTAAGAATGCAACAATGAATAAATTAATCAAGAATAGCAAATTTGCTAAAATATAAAATGAATAAGATGAAAATAGGTGCCCCAAATATCATAGCATGAGCTTCTCTGCACAAAACTTCTCGAGGACCCCTTTCGAACTTGATAGGTGCATGGCTGACTTAGAAGACTTCTTTGATGTCCCAAGATGTAACGTCCTTCCTTCTTTGTTAATTCGGGCATAGCAAGACTACCGCATGCCTCCCCTTTTATCAAAAATTTGAATTGCCCATTCTTGGGTTTTCAATTCAAAACCCCTTTGGTCTTAAGGCGCCCTTTGCGGGTTTTCACCTTAGCCTCTCATTCTTCTTCTTCTTCTTTTTTTTTTTTAGGAAAAGTATTTCTTGACTGAGTCTGAATTCATAGGATTGGGCAAGCTTTTGCCATCCATCTAAGTCAGAATCAACGCTCCTCCGGAAAAGGCTTTCTTGACCACATAAGGTCCTTCCCAATTTGACATCCATTTTCCCCTAAAGTCCTTCTGTATGGGGAGGATCTTTTTCAAAACAAGGTCTCCCTCATGGAATTCTCTAGGGCGCACCTTCTTATTATAAGCCTGCATCATTCACTTTTGGTACATTTGTCCGTGACGAATGGCTCTTAGCCTTTTTTCTTCGATTAGGTTCAGCTGATCATACCGGGATTGAATCCATTCTGCTTCATCCAACTTCAATTCAGACAAGACTCGAAGGGAAGGAATCTCCACTTTGATAGGAAGTACCGCCTCCATTCCATAAAACAAGGAGAAAGGGGTTGCCCCGGTAGAGGTTCTGACTGATGTTCAATATGCATAAAGAGCAAATGGTAACTTCTCATGCCAATCTCTATAAGTCTCAGTCATTTTTCCCACGATTTTCTTGATATTCTTATTAGCTGACTCGACTGCACCATTCATTTTTGGACGATACGGCGACGAGTTGTGGTGTTTGATCTTGAATTGACTGCAGACCTCTGCTATGGTACTGTTGTTTAAGTTCAATGCAATGTCAGATATGATCCTTTCGGGCATTCCATATCGGCATATGATCTCCTTCTTTAAGAACTTGCTAACTGTCGACTTTGTAACGTTGGCATAAGAAGTGGCCTCTACCCATTTAGTAAAGTAGTCGATGACCACAAAGATAAATCGATGCCCATTTGAAGCTTTTGGTGAGATTGGCCTAATGACGTCCATGCCCCACATAGAGAAAGGCTATGGAGAAGTCATGACATGAAGAGGTGAAGGAAGTACATGAATTTTATCTCCATAAATTTGGCATTTGTGGCACTTCTTAGTATAGCTGATGCAATCCCCTTCCATAGTGGTCCAATAATACCCGAATCTCATGATCTGTCTGGCCATCGTAAAACCATTAGCATGCATTCCACAGACACCCTCATGGATTTCTTTCAGGATTTTCTTGGCTTCAACAGCATCTACGCATCTTAAAAGCACGTGATCCTTCCTTCTCTTATATAGGATCTCTCCATCTAAGACATAATCACTGGCCAGTCTTCTCAGCGTCCTCTTATCGTTCTTGGTTGCTTGGTCGGGGTATTCACGATTCTTCACATATTATAATATATCGTGATACCAAGGGTGATCATCTTTTTCTTCTTCTTCGTCGATGTTGTAACAATGAATCGGAGCCTCGTAAATACTCATTTGTATAGGCTTCACTTCCTCTTACTTGTTTACTCTGATCATAGAGGCTAAGGTAGCCAAGGCGTCATCCATCTGGTTCTCTTCTCGCAGGAGGTAACAGAAAATGATGTTATCAAACTCCTTAATTAACTCCAAAACTAGCTTTCGATAACTGATCAACTTGGGATCTCTTGTTTCTCATTTGCCTTTGAGCTAGTAGATCACTAGCTTAGAATCGCCATATACCTCTAACACTTTGATCTTGCGTTCAATGGCTACACGGATACCCGTGATGCATGCTTCATATTCGGCCATGTTATTTGTGCAATCAAAATCCAATTTTCTAGTAAAAGGATAATGATCTCCATTTGGGGATACTAGGACTGCCCCGATTCCATTACCCACTGCGTTTGAAGCTCCATCAAAGTTTAGTTTCCAAGGATGACCCTCATTTTGAGCACCTTCTTCAGTGATTGCAACATACATTAGGTCTTCATTTGGGAAATCAAAGTCCAGTGACTCGTAATATTCTAAAGCTCTGCATGCTAGAAAGTCTGCTATTGCACTCCCTTTTACAGCCTTTTGGTTTACATAGACTATATCGAACTCAGAATGTAGGATCTGCCATCGGGCCATTCTTCCATTCAGAGCAGTCAACTCCATCATGTACTTGAGAGGGTCCAATTTCGAGATAAGCCAAGTTGTATGATACATCATGTACTGTCTCAGTCTCCGGGTCGTCCAAATCAAATAGCAACACAGCTTCTCAATTGGCGAATATCTTATCTCACATTCAGTGAACTTCTTGCTGAGATAGTATATCACCCTTTCTTTTCTTCCCGACTCATCATGCTGGCCTAGCACGTATCCCATTGAATTTTCGAATACCATCAAATACAATATCAGTGGCCTATCTGGGGAAGGTGGCATCAGCACTGGGGCCTTGGACAAGTAATGCTTGACCTTATCAAAAGCTTTCTGGCACTCCTCATCCTACACACCTGGGTTGTGTTTCCTAAGGAGACTGAATATAGGGTCACATTTCTTCGTTAGTTGTGCAATGAATCGAGCGATGTAGTTTAGTCTTCCTAGGAAACCTCGAACTTCTTTTTTAATGCGCGGTGGAGACAGCTCCTGTATGACCTTTACTTTATATGGGTCAATCTCATTTCATTTTTCACTGACTACAAATCTTAGCAATTTTCCCGACCTAGCCCCGAAGGTACATTTTGCTGGATTGAGCTTTAGTTGGAATTTCCTCAACCTTAGGAACAATCTCCTTAAGACCTGTACATGCTCCTTCTCAGTCCTGGATTTTGCAATCGTATCATCCACATAAACTTCGATCTCCTTGTGCATCATATCATGGAAAAGGGTTACCATGGCTCTTTGATACGTTGCTCCCGCATTTTTCAGTCCAAATAGCATTACCTTATAACAAAACGTTCCCCACATGGTTACGAACGTGGTCTTCTCCATATCTTCAGGGTGCATCTTAATATGGTTGTACCCGAAGAAGCCATCCATGAAAGAGAAAAGTGAATAGCCAGCCGTGTTATCCATTAAGGTATCAATGTGAGGCAACGGGAAGTTATCTTTTGGGCTGACCTTGTTCAAATCCCTATAGTCCACGCACATCCGTACCTTCCCATCTTTCTTAGGAACGGGTACTATGTTCGCTACCCATTCTGAGTATTTAACTACTTTTAAGAAACCGGCATCAAACTGCTTCATGACCTCTTCTTTTATCTTCAAAAAAACATCGGGCCTCATCCTTCGGAGCTTCTGTTGAACTGGTCTACACTCCTCCTTTATAGGGAGACGATGTACCACGATACCAGTGTTTAACCCCGGCATGTCTTGATACGACCATGCGAAGACATCCTTGAATTCTTGGAGCAACTCAATGAGGTCTCGCTTCGTTTCTGCGGCAATGCTAGCTCCAGTCTTCAACTCTTTTCCTTCTCCTAAGCTCACAATTTCCACTGACTCTTTGTGAGGTAGGATTTGTTTCTCATCTTGCTCTACAATCCTTAGTAAATCAAGAGATATGTTACGGTCCTGGTCATCTTCAAAATCCTGAGAATCCTCTATACCCGTATCTTACTCAAAAGGAGGTTCTGAGTCAGTAACAGCGTCGCTCATATCATTGATATTTGGGGACTTGTTAGAAGGGCGAAGAAAGGTGCAAAAACAAAAGAATCTAAGAATGATTATTTGCATGATTGGTTATGAATGAAATGTAAAGGATATTTTCGTTATGAATGAAAAGAATAAAAGAACATTTGCTCGGAATGATACAAAAAGGTGCATTTTATTGAAATAAAGATATTTGGACATATGCCTATTTAACAAAAGGATTCTTATTGCTCCTAGGCTTAGAACAACAAGTGTGTTTTGAACATTACTCTGAATTTATTCTAAAGGTTACAGGAATCTCTTCCATGGTCCAATTGTTCAGAACACTTCCAGGAGTGTAAGGGCAAATTCTAGATAAATCTCTTCCTTCAATTCCTTCCTCGGATACGGTGTTAATGCTCAAACTTCCCAACATTTCCTCCGCTACTTCTCTTCTTGTCATCCTTTGTTCAGGATATATAGTTCCTCCCGAAACAAATGTTTTAGATAAATGAGGAAAGGTCATTGGCTCCCATTTGACCTCCTCACCGCTTAAACGTGCTCTTCTTCTCTCTTGCTTTTTCTCCACCTCTTTCCTCTTTTGCTTCACATCTGGCTTGAATCCCATGCCGAAGCGGTCTCATTTTTCCTTCTGCATTGGTACTTCAGTCTTTTCTTGAAGGTATTTCCCGAGTCCTTTTCCTGGTAAGGCTCCCTTCTCGACTGTCATTTGCAGGCCCATCCTCGTGGATTTGGATATTTTGGGCATGGGGATATGGTTGCCTTCGACGACAAAGGTTGCGTTGACAAATTCAAGCGATCAAAAAGAGCATTCTATCTCTTCGTCGTCTGCCCCTATGTACGGAGCGTCACTGGTAACAAATGCTATGATATCCTCCTCTGCGTTTATTGTGACCAATCTACCTTCAGTTACCAATTTTAACTTTTGGTGCAGTGATGACGACACTGCCCCCGCCGAATGGATCCACGGTCTTCCTAATAGGCAATTGTAGGAAGGCTTGATGTCCATCACCAAGAAGTCCACCTCATACATATTTGGACGAATCTGAAGAGGTATATCGATCCTTCCCATGACCCTTCTTTCAGTACCATCGAATGCTCTCCCAATGTTTTGGCACATTTTCATATGGGAGCTGTCCACGGGCAACCTATTTAGCGTGGATAAGGGTAAGACATTCAGGGCTGATCCATTATCAACTAATACCCCTGGCAACGTACATCCCTTGCAGCGTGTGGTTATGTGTAGAGCCTTTGTAGATCTCATACCCCCCGGAGGTATCTCATCATCATTGAAGAAGATGAAATTGTCGGCACTTATGTTGCTGACCAGACGGTCCAGCTTGTTGACAGATATATTATCCGTGACGTATGTTTCATTCAACACTTTCATCAATGCACTACGGTGGGCTTCTGAGCTCATGAGCAAGGCCAGTACTGATATGCGAGCCGGCTGTTTCTGCAATTGCTCCACAACATTATACTCGCTGTGCTTTAGGAATTTTAAGAATTGTTTAGCCTCTTTTTCTGTCACCGGCTCATTGACAGGCGATTCAGGTCCGATCGTCTTTTCTTTCTTTTGCTCAACCATCACGGATTTTCCTTTGACCAGTTCTGCCTTTGTGTTTGGGGTATAACGCCTTCCACTGCGTGTAAAAAAACCCATGTCTTGACCTTCCTCCGAAGTGTTAGCCGGGTTCTCCTCTCCCGGGATCATTACATTACAATCATAATTCCACGGAACCCTTTTACTGTCCTTATAGGGGAAAGCTACGGGCTTTTGAATTATGACTTTTGGCACGATTGGTACTCCAGCTTCCCCAACTCTTGGTCGTGAGATAATCACCACAGGGTGATTGACCCCATAGACTCTCTTGGTTGATCCTTCTTCTGACGCGTAGACCTCTCCTTCTTCTGATCCTTCGATCTCTTCATAACATTCCATCTCTTTATTATCCATGAGATTTTGCACCGTGGCCCTGAACTCGATGCATTCCTGGATGTCATGACCCACCTCGGCATGGAACTCGCAGTATTTTCCCGCTCCTTCGGGCTTTTCTCTCGATTTTTGCGTGATTAACCCTCCATTTACCATTTGTTTCCAAACCCATCTCAGTGGGGTTTTTACTTCAGCCAGATCAGCCTTGACTCTTTTACCTCCACTCTCGGTTACCACATTTACCCCTTTATCAGAATGATTGGGTAACGGGTTTCCTGCTACGTTAGGTCCTGATTGGTCATCGAACTTTACGATTCCTATTTTGATGAATCTCTCGACCACCTTTTTAAACGCAGTACAGTTCTCGATCGAGTGCCCCGTTATTCCCGCATGATACTCAAACTGAGCATTTGCGTCATACCATTTTGGGAACGGGGGTTGCATGGGTTTTATGTAGAATGGGGATACCACATGTGCGTCGAATAGGCTCTGGTACAACTCCCTATATGTCATTGGGATGGGCGTAAATTGGAGTCTTTCCGTATTTGGTCTTGCATTAGATTCCTGCCTCGGGGGGCCTTGATGGCTAGTAGCTAGTGTCCTTGGAAGGCTCACAGTGATGGGTTTTGTATAGCCCTTGTTGTATGCGCTCATATTGTTCACTTCGTTGTCCCTTTTCCTCGGGGCCGGTCTCTTGGCGCTTTCCCATGCATCTATCTTTCCGCTCCAGATTGCGTTTTCTATCATCTCTCCAGACATTACTATTTCTGAGAAGCTCTTAGTAGCACTCCCCAACATGTAGTTGATGAATGGAGCCTTCAGCGTGTTGATAAAAAGCATGGTTGTTTCCTTCTCTAGAAGAGGGGGCTGGACTTGTGTAGCTACCTCTCTCCACCTCTGGGCATACTGCCTGAAGCTCTCCCTCGACTTCTTTTCCATATTTTGCAATGTTATTCTATCCAGTGCTATATCCGTCACGTGGCCATATTGCTTCATAAAAGCCTGTGCCAAATCCTTCCATGAATTAATTTGAGCACGGCTTAGCTGGTTGTACCACTTGGCCGCAGATCCAATCAAGCTATCTTGAAAGCAGTGAACTAACAGCTGATCATTGTTGACGTATCCTGTCATCTTCCGAAAGAACATCGTAATGTGAGCTTCAGGGCAGCTAGTCCCATTATATTTCTCAAACTCTGGCGTTTTGAACTTTGGTGGGAGTATTAAGTCTGGGACCAAGCTCAAGTCCTTAGCATTAACCCCGCCATGGTAGTCTGTGCTCTCCATTGCTTTAAACTTCTCTTCCAACCATCTACATCGGTCTTCAAGTTGTTTAGACACATCTACTCTAGCCTTCTCTGTTTCTGCTAAATCGTCGAGGTCGGGGACAACGGGATTAGTTGGATTATCCTTCGAATTGGAGCCCGAGCCTGTTTGAAAATTCATCGGTGTCGAAACACCAGCCTGATATTGGGGTCTGACGGTAACATGTACCCTTTGTGGGTTTAGATCTGGTTGCGTTTGGGTGTGCGTTGGGGTAAAACCCGGAGGATAGGGAGGTTCTTCATTGTCATCACCAGGATTGGTCACATGGCTCTTTCCTTTGTCGGGTCCTCCGGTCAATAGCTGGGCCAGTTGGTTCATCAGATTCCTTTGGGATTCGAGCATCTGATCCCTCATGTCTTGTTGTATTTTGGCTAATTGCTCTTGCATTTGTGCTTGCAACTGATCTTGCATATCCCTTTGCATTTGTTCTAATCTTTCTAGTCTCTGATCCATTGCTTTCGTTTTGCGGCGGGTATTGTAGCGATATGTAGTTGGTGGATTTTCGTTTGTTTCCAGGGTAACTGTCATAATTTTTAATCAATTAGGGTCTTTTTATGTATTTTAATGCAAATGATGTAATGTAATGCAAATAAATGAGATGAATGCAAAAAGAGGCGTTGATTTTGATTCAATTCTATTAGATCAACTTCACTAGAAAATAAATTTCTTTACATAAAGCGGACAATTACATATACGACTTCGCCCTAATACCTAGATCCTTGACTTTCCTAAGAAGCCAAGCTAAATTCCGGCCTCGATCTGATTCCGACTCGTATTTTAGACTTAATACATCAGCCTGAACTGCCAAGGTTTGTAAATGATCGGCTACTTCTCGAACTTGAGCCACGGCTTCGCCCATAACATAATCTCTACCTCTGATCTGATCTTGCAAGCGGTGGAGCTGCTCTTTTCAATGTTCATTGTTTGCTTCAAGGAGCTCAACTCAAATCTTACTATCTCGCAGTGCAGTCTCGAGATCCTCTATCCTTCCTTTCAGCTCCTTAATCTTATTTTGGTTGGCTCTTAACTTGATTACTGAGTTGCGACCACGGTGCTGATGTAGTGACTTCTCTAATTCTGCCACCCGAGCTCTTAGTCTCTCCTCTTCGCTTTGGCTCTCCAGCAAGCTCCTCTTTAAAGCATCCTCCCGTGTTCGAGCATATTGGAGCTTCTTTTCCAACTTATCGGCTCTAGTCTTTTCTTCCTTAATTTCCTGTCGCCATTGCTCTGATGTCTTGCCCAAACCAGCGGTTCTGATTGACATGTGCAGCTTCTTGTAGTCCGTCTTTAAACTGTCCAAATCCTCCTCGGCCTTATTTTTTTCCTTTTCTCAATTTTTTGGCCTCGAGCTTGTAGATGTCAACGTCTAACCCTAACTGCATCTTTTTCTCTTCCAACTGTTCTATCTTCTTTCCTAATTCCCGACTCCTTTTCTCGAAATCCTGCTTGATAATCTCTAATTCAGACGGGATTACTTGTAGTTGCTTCTCTATTGGCCGAGCATTTCATTAACTTGGCATCGAGATATTGTCGTTGACTCTTTTACCCCACCACCAGTCATACTCGGGGGTCGTCATTGGTCCTGCGGCGAGTCCCTTCATTCTTCGGGTTTGGGTCCATGCATTCGCTATCTCACGAACTCTCTTTTTATAATTATCGCCCTTGTATGAAAACTCGCACTGAGCTAACCCATGCGTCGCAGGTATGAACTGCCTTGATCGATACTACCTCATCACAAGTAATGGAGCGTACCCAACAGCTCCCCATATCCCGGGTAAAGGGACCCAGTCAAAGTCTCCACACCGGTACAAGATCTCGTTGGGGATCATCCACGGAGCTCTCCATTCAACGTCTTCAACTTGTAAATTCTGGAGAATTGCTATCCATTTTTCTTCAGAAAGGTCGTCCCGCCTCAGTGTAGCCGCTAATTCCTTCAAAGGAGAGTAGTTCTCGGAAAAATATTTATATGAGACCTTTTCTATCCTCCAAAAGTGGCTGTGGAACCATGATAGCAAAAGCTGCGTGCATCCTATGAACCTCCCCTCGCCTGCTCTCCGGCAAGCATTCAATGATCTGAAAGTTTCAGCCAAAATCGTAGGGACAGGTGTGACTCCTTTATCAAGTCTATCGAACAAGTCCGATACTGCTTCCTCTACATGTCCTAATGCCTTGGGAAAGATGACCAAATCGTAGATGCTTAAGGCGAAAACGTCAACCCTCTTTTTCATGTCTGGATGTGCTAGAACCAAGTCTCTCAAGTTCTTCCAAGGAATACACTTACTGTCTCCCTTTTGCTTAATCCGAGCTGCAACCCACTGCTCACTCATCCCCGTGATATTCATCAATTTCTTTACGAAGGTAGGGACGTTAACAGCTCTAGAGTAGGCTTTGTCGGCTTTAATTCTCGGGCAATGAAGTAGGGCCGTGTACTCCTCCACGGTAGGCACCAAATCAACTCTCCCAACAGTGAAGCAACTGTAGCCGGGATTCCAAAACTGAGCGAGGGCTCGGAATAAATGCTTGTCCACCTTTATATCAAGTAGATAAGGTAGGTCACCGTAGTTATAGTAAAACAACTGTTTGATCTCGTCCCCCCATGAGTCCCATATCTCTTTTAACTCTTGCAGGTTATTCTGAGTCACTGACGTGGGTGAAATCCCATAGCTCTGATTCATATCCCTCGGTCAGACTGTCTCCTTTCTCTTGTTGTCTCCTCTCGGACCATACTCGGACGGCCGCGTTATCCTCCACTCTATCAAGAAACCCATTTTCCATGCTAAGCTTTTCTATCTAGTAACCGAACGTGAATCAACACCCCTTTTATGATGAAATGTCATGCGATAATCAACAAAACACAATAAGTCAGTATTATAAATAAGAAAGAACTTTAGAACAAACAAGAAATAAACAAGCACCTATTCGGATAACCACCAGGGGTTGGCATGGTTTTTCCTAGGGTAGGCTCTTAAGGCTCGTTATATGTGGTTCAGTTTTAAAGTAAGGGTACCTAAACCAGCAGATTCCTCGATCCTCACCCATTATATGCTCATGTGGACCGAGTTCGATTTAGGGGAATACATTTCCCTACGGCTATATGGAGATGAAAATCTCACGAAGACGCAGGTAGGGATGTATCCCGGAAGCAATCCACTATCCTATACGGAGGTGAAGACCTCACGAAAAAATAGTTTCTTACTCCCACTTAGGAGGGTAAAATTTACGAATCGATGTAATGCAATATGCAAAGATACACCAAGAGATTTAAACCACAGAATAGGCATATTAAAAAGGAAACCATGAAAGTAAAGAATAACATGCAATGAAATAATCGTGATTTTAAACCAGATTTTCAAATTTCGACGAAAAGACAAAAATTAATTAATTTTGGCTTGACTCTCTTAGGGTCCCCAATGGAGTCGCCAAGCTGTCGAAACCATTTTTTTGAAAACGAGAATCGACTAGTATTTTGAAAACGAAAATAAAAACGGGAGTCGCCACCAATCCTTTTTGATGAGGTGTGATCGGGTCACCTCGTAATTCAATCGTTTTAATAAAATTTGAATTCACTAAAATAACAATTTTTTTTTGGTCTACGAAAATCAGGAAAACGGGTTCGGGATTCGGTTACGCACGAGGAAGGGTTAGCACCCTCGTAACGCCCAAAATTGGTACCTAATTGATTAATTAATGTCCCTATGTCAAAAATTTGGAAATATTTTAAAATACAATCTATTTTAAGAATATTTTAATTTACTCGAATTGGATATTAGGATTCTCTTGCTCCGAAGGAATAAAATATCACATCCAGCACGTTAGGATACGGCAATTTAAATCCTCGAATCCAAGATCATCTCATGATTCCCGTGACTCATGCATTGAAAATATCAAAAGGATATTCGATTATTTGGCCAAACGAAAAACCGAAACCCAGCACATTAGGGCACGACTTCTCAGATTTTCAATCATAGAATATTGCCTTTGTTTTAGAAAGTCGAATCAAAATACATTAATTTGTCTTGAAATAAAATGGAATAATTAATTTTGGATCAATAAGTTGAAAATTACAATGCGACAATTGCGAATGAAAGGCAAAATTATAGACATGGGACAATGTACATGGATAGTGAACTCTATTAATGAATGAAAATAGTATAAAAATAAAAAACAAATTAACATGTACGAGGTAACAATGAGCTCACATCCAAACATTGGCAATCAAAATAATGAAAACTAAAAATATAACTAAAGAAACGAACCAAAATAAAAAACTATAACAAGCTTTCGAACATAGATAAATAAAATTAAGATAGCGACACCAAATACTAATTGACAATATGAGATAATAATATATGAAACAATATGAAAATAAAAAACACACATAATATTCAAAACAATATGGAAACTAGGATATGGTACAAAACAATTTAAAAACACATGAAAAATTACAAATGAATAACATATGCTAGAATTTGAAATAATTTACATGTATAAAAAAACAATAATATATGAATGATTATTCAAATAACTATTATAAAAGAAGAAATCTTGAGTAAATAATGTACAAAATATTTTTAAAAACAAAATATCTATTTAAATTCGATGTTACACATATAATGGAAACAAAATAATTTAAATAATATATAAAAAGATAATAATATATGAAAGGTTTTTAAATAATGAAAATAGGCATGAAACACATACATAATAGATTTGAAAAGTAATATATATACATCTAAATAGATTTTTTTTTAAAAAAAAAAACCACATGGAATTGATAATGTACATAGAATAAAACTAATTTTGACATAAATTATATATATGTAATATAAAGGTAATATAAAGTAAATATTATGCAAAATTCTAAAACAGTATAATATAAAAGATAATTTTAAAACAATAATTTTAGAATTTAAACAAATAAAAAATGAACAAAGTAAAATTATTAAAGTAATTCCCAGTGCATATTTAAATAAAAAAAAATTTAAAGATGAATACTAAATAATTTTTTTTAAAAAAAATGAATTATACATATTGAAAAAAAAAAGAAAACTTAATTGAAATAAAATTAAACTAACAGAGATAATTAATAAATAAAATAAATCAATAAAACTAACATAAGGACCAAAATGCAATGCGCGTGAATGCACAAGGGCTAAAAGTGAAAATGTTCCCAACCCCAAAAAAAAAAAGACTCAGTAGGATTGAATTGGAATGGCGCGCAAACTTTAGGGCAAAAATGAAAGAAATGGAATAGGATTAACTTAAAGGTAGAGCAAATGGGGAGGACTGGCGCACAAATTTCCCATTTAAGGTGAAAACGCTGCATATCCACTTACAAATCGTCAATGGGCGTGCTTTTACCTCTTTTAATTACACCACTTTAAATATTAATAAAACCCTTATTATATTTATTATTTTTTTAAGCTTACTTACAAATTCCTTTTCCAAACGAAAAACAGAGAACCCCCACCTTTTTCTTCTTTTCCTCTATTATGTTTTTAAATGAAAGGGTCTCGTTTTCAACTCCTATGCCCTCTCGCCCATTCATTCTCCCACCACAGATTCCACCAATCCGGACTGCGACTCCGCTATAGGCGGTGACCAGGAGACGAGCAACATCGGGCTCCTTTTTAGACTTTTCAAGCCAAACGCCTATGGAGTGTAGATCTAAGACCGAACACTCCTAAAATGCGGCCAAAATCCATGAGCCACCAAGGAACGGGTGTCCCTTCTCCTTTTCCGACTTGGCCCAGACGGAGAACGGTCGCTGATCGGGGTAAGTTTCCTTTCCCTTTCTCTCTTATTATTCATTTCAAAAGTTTGAAAATAATAAATAAATAAAAAATAAATAGTAAACAACAATAATAAAAAGTAAAAACGAAAGGAAAAACGAAATCCACCTTTAAGGTTTCTATTCTTGTTTTTATTTCTGATGTTTTTTTCTAAAAAGGAAGAAGAAGTTACAGGGGATTCGTTTTCGATTTTTATAACCGATTTTACAGATTCGATTTTGGCTGCTTCTATTTTGTCTTTCTGTCATTCTTTGTTTTTTGTTTTTTGTCTTGGTTGTTGCTGTTGCGTGTTTCATTAGCAGGTGACGTGTGGAGGCGTCAGAGGCATGCGAGGAGTCAGAGGCGTACGGTGGCCAGGCGAGAGGCACATGCAACAGCTGCGACGCCTAGGCTTTAGGGTTTTAGAAACCCTAAAATTTTCTGAAAAGCTTTGATATTTCGGACCTGTTGGGCCTTTTAGATTTTGGGCCATTTTCTGTTGTAATTGGACTCTAAATTTGGACTATTTATTATTTGGGTTTATTTTGGTTTTGGGTTTGGGCCCCGGGCATGAATTGGGTCCTACATACGCCACAACCTTACCATCCTGCATCAGAATGCAACCCAATCCAACATGCGACGCATCACTGTACACTACAAACTCCTTTCCGCATTCAGTCAGATCGTAACGAAGCTTCGAGTCGTAGCAGACTTGAGCTTCTCAAAGCTCTCTTGCTGTGCATCAGTCCAGGCAAATGGCACACCCTTATGCATAAGCTTAGTCAACAGTGCAGCAATCATAGAGAACCCCTCAACGAAACGTCGATAGTATCCCGCCAAACCCAGAAAGCTACGGATCTCAGATACATTCTTAGGCTGTTTGCAATCTAGCACAGGCTCAATCTTTCGAGGATCAACACGAATCCCCTCAACAGAAACCACATGCCCCAGAAAAGTTACTTTACGAAGCCAGAACTCACACTTGCTTAGCTTAGCGTAAAGTTGCTTCTCACGCAGAATCTGAAGCACTACTCTAAAATACTCATCATGCTCATCCTCAGTCTTAGAGTATACCAGAATGTCATCGATAAAGACCACGACGAACTGATGCAAATAGAGCTGAAACACTCGGTTCATCAGATCCATAAATGTGGCTGGTGCATTTGTCAACCCGAAAGGCATAACTAGGAACTCGTAATGTCCATAATGAGTCCTGAATGTCTTCTTATGTACATCCACCTCCTTAACCCTCAACTGATGATATCCTAAATAGAGATCGATCTTGGAGAACACAGAAGCCCCTCAAAAATGATCAAATAAGTCGTCGATCATCGGAAGTGGATACTTATTCTTAATGGTCAGCTTGTTCAACTGTCAATAGTCTATGCAAATACTCATGGTCCCATCCTTCTTCTTAACGAACAGAACTGGTGCTCCCCACGGAGACACACTGGGACGAATGAAACCATGGTCCAACAACTCTTGCAGTTGAGCCTTAAGCTCTGTAAGCTCATTCGGTGCCATACGATAGGAAGCGATGGACACCGGAGCTGTACTCGGAAGAAGCTCAATCCCAAACTCAACCTATCGGTTCGGAGGCAATCCCAGTAACTCCTCAGGAAAAACATCTAAAAAATCCCTCACAGTTCTGATATCCCCAATCGAAGAGTTCCCAGGAGCAGTAGTACTGACGTAAGCCAAATATGCCTCGCACCCTTTCCGAACCAGTTTCTCAGCTACCAGTGCGGAGATCACATGCGACAGATAATCCTGATGCTCTCCGATTACAATCATCTCTTCATCTTCCTCAGTTCTCAGAACGACCTTCTTAATCGCACAATCCAGACTAACCTGGTGCTTGACCAACCAGTCCATTCCCAAAATTATATCGAACTCCCCAAACAGAAGCTCCATCAGATCCGTCAGAAAAATAGTCCATTGCACCACTAAGGGTACATCCCTATAGAGTTTACTAACCCGAATAGATTTCCCCAACGGACTCAGTACAGTGACCTCACTCGTAGTGCTCTCAACCGTAATCCCCAAGTTTTCAGAAACTGAACTGGCTATATAGGAATGAGTAGATCCTATGTCTATCAGAGCAATGTAAGGTACATCAAATATAAAGAACGTACCGGTGATGACGTCAAGAGCATCTCTGTCCTCCCGGCATCACAGTATAAACTAAAGCAGGCTGCCTCGCCTCAGTCTGACCAGCACCTCTACCCGGTGCTCTCTGCCCTCGGCCCATACCATTACCACCCCTTGCTTGACCACAGCCCCTAGATGGCTGCTAAACTACTCTCTGTGGCTTTGCGGGACCTGATGCCGGAGCTTTCACCTGATCAACCCTCAGTGGACACTCCCGAATGCGGTGCTCAAGGGACCCACACCTCAAACAAGACCCAATCGCCCACCAACACTCGCCCGGATGGCGTCTCCCACAATCACTGAATGGCTGTAACCCAGTAGGAACAACAGAAGCAACAGGGGCCGCCACTCTAACTGGCCCATCAGATCTGGCCTTTTTTTAGGCCTCGGAGCAGAAATAGAAGGCTCTGAATCCCTATTGTTCTTACCTCTCTCTCTGTCCCTGTTCTGGCGCTCCACGCGCTTAATGTCCTTAGCAATCTTAGCTTTCTCCACCAGAACAACAAACTCTCGCTCCCTCTGTGGAGCAATCAGAACCCTCATGTTATCCCTCAGTCCATCCTCAAAACGAATACACCTCTCATACTCCGATGCCACCATACCTCGAGCACAGCGGCTCAGCCTCAGAAGTTCGGCCTCATACTCGGCCACAGATCGGTCACATTGCGTGAGGTTCAGAAACTCAAGCCTGCGAGCATTAACGTAGCTGGCTCTCACATATTTGCTCTGAAATGTAGTCTTAAAGAACTCCCAAGTCAGACGGTCAGGCTGAGTGCCCTCCTTAATTGTCAACCACCACTGATATACTTCGTCGTGAAGCAATGAGACTACACCCTTTAATTTCTTTTCAGGGGTACAGTCCAGATCATCCATAATCCTCTCTGTGCCTCCAACCAGTACTCAGCCACATTACGGGCGACTCCTGTGACACCCCTAAATAACTCAGCTCCATTGGACCGAAGTCGCTCAGTTACCGATCCTCGGCCCCCAGATCCAGAATTGGGTCCAACGACCCTCTCCAATATCCTCAGCATGGCTTGGGACAGTGCGTCGTCCCCAGCCGATCGACTCTGAGACCCAGTCTCAGTAGCAGGTGACACCGGTGTCTCACTAGTGTCCAAATTCGGCATACTTCCCAGAGATGAGGACTTAGCTCGAGCCCCCCTACAGCCTCTACCTCGGCCTCGAGTACCACGTCCACGGATACCTCGTGCGCTCATTGTCTAACTTTATCTACATTAAGAGTTTTATGCATCAGTTTAATATTTATTAACAAACATTTTATGCATGATTATCAAAAGTTCAGAATCATTTCAGAAGTAATTTCAGAAGTTTCAGTTTTCTAACTAACTCAGTACAATTTCAAAGGGTACTAACTATAGTGTTCCAGAATAATTTTAACTAAGTACAAAAATACTTACAAGACCGGCATCGGAAACTCGGTGAACCACATTCTCAATCAGAATATTTTAAACCATTTGTAAACCAATTCTTCAAAACATATTTTGAAACCCAAAATCCACAGCCGAGTTTTTGCAACCTGACACTGATACCACTAAATGTAACACCCCAAACTCGGCCTAGACGTTATGACCGAATCCGGAGGTGTCACATGAAATGGGTTGGAAAACTGTTGTCGTTAAGTTCAAATCTTTCCAGTTCATTTAGCCTTTATCGCTTTTATTAATTTCAAAGCTCTCTTTCATTTGGTCACATAGAGATAAAACGTGTTTTTAGCGGAAGCTTATAAAATCGTTAAGTTTAGGAAAATCGTTCGATAATTTTTTTAGAAAACATCTTTTTAGATAAAAACCGACATAGTGAAAAGTAAGTTAAATCCAAAAACCCCAAAACCAAAGCCTAACAGTTTAAAACAGCCCAGAGAGTCCTAAAAAATACAAACTTTCAATTCTTAATGCCAAACTAAAATAAAAATTATAACAAATAAAACAGTTTTAGCGAGTGGTCACCGTCGAGTCCTCCGCTGCACCGATCCGCCTAAGACTGTGGGTTACCTCTACAGACAAACAGAAAATGGGTGAGTTTACGTAAACTCAGTGTGTAACCCAGCAGAGTTAAGCATGTATAAATACAGAATATCACAAATTAGACAGATTCATAATCGGGCCTGAGTCCATATCAGATACAGTTACAGATTCGGGCATGAGCCCATTTCATATGAAGATACAGTTACAGATATGCAAATCAGATAACAGAATCCTACCCCCATCCTCTACACACCATCTCTGACCATCCCTACACACCATGTGGGGTTTAAAACACCCACCCAACCCTACACACCATGCTGTACCGATGAGGTACATATTAGATATAATGCAGCTGTGCTGCCAAATAATAGGCATAATATGCCTTTCAGAACACTTCCTCCAATATATATCATCCCACCCCAATCACAGTAACGGAACATGCATTTAGAATTAACAAATAAATCATGCTTAACATGCTTTCATAAATAGTTAACAGATAAACAAATATAGACATGCTCATAGCAGTACATCAGTTTAATAGGACACATAGGTTTAGGGTTTAGTAAGCCTTTATCGACCCTACGGTAGGCCCACAGTCGATTAGGACGACCCGTGCGACCCTATGGAAAATTTTAGTATAATGGGCCCACACGCCTGTGTGGCCCACACGCCCAGATTGGCCTTGCACGTGTGGATCACACGACCTGCCCCAAAGTTTAGACGCCCGTGTGACACACCCGTGTGGGCCCACATGGCCACACTCTAGCCATCACACGGCCGTGTGTCCGCGCATGACACCTTCGCCGATCACACCACGGCCGTGGTTGGCCCCTGCGTGACATCGATGCCAAGGTTTCGGCTTTTGCCAAAAACTCATTTTTCTACATTTCGGGTACACACCTGGTAATGTTTCGATGCGAAACCACTCCCAAGCCTTCCGAAACCGACAATGAAAAACACCGTTATCACCTTTCAACGATCGAATCAGAAATTACAGTTCGATGATTTCCCCTATTACACGGCAACCACTAGCTCGAAACACCCAAAACGAAGGTTAGAGATAGAATCAAACAAAGGAAAAGGTTTAATTTCGATGGAGAGTTGGGAAAACGAAAAATAGCAAAAATAAAGGTTACTAGAAGGAAGAGGAACGTCAAATTGCAGAGAGAAATTTTGGGAAATAGATTAGGAAAAAAAATCACAAAGTTAAATCTAATTAGATATTCACCAACCTCTCACTATCTACACAACCACAACTACCCCAGACTTTCAACTCAACTGAGACTCTACGAGTCAACTGAGCAAAAATACTAACCACGCTGTAACGCGTAGGTTTGTGCAAGTGTACACAGTCGTTATCAAGTAATAAGTAAGTATCGAGTTATCGTCTCCACAGGGATTGTATTTGTGCTAAGTCACTTAATTTGTAAAATTATATTAACAATTTGGTAAATAAAAACACAATATAGTTGAGAAGTGGTGATTTAAATATATTAAACTAAATGCAATGATCCCTAATGCAAATTATCCTAAGTATGCAAACTATATGAATGAAATAGATTTTAGTAAAATTAAACATAATTTGCAACAATTATAACATAAATAAACTAGGATAATTACTTTAATTAAACTCAATTTATTATCAACATGCTTAATAACATTTGGAAAAACATTCCATGGCAACTCGATCTTTCATGAGTTTGGAACCACATTAGGTCCTTTCAGAATCCTTTACTTAGTAAATACGCATTTTACTGATCCTTATTTACTAAGGGTTTCTTAGTATTCGTGTGAGGTAACAGGGACGTGATAGGTTTGAAACAGTTTAATCACACAAATCTAAAAACTATGCAGATAACAGAGCTTGGTCAGAGTTATTATGCAACCTACAATTTAATCGGGTCAGGATCTAAATTGAGCTTGCACATTTCAATTATGTGTCCATTAGCCGTTGTCTAGTCAGGATCGCTCAGCTAATTCAGGTGCATTTCAATCACGTATGAACGAAATACAGACTTGATTTTAATTGAAAAAATTATCAATTGAGGCACAAACATTATAAGCATGAATCAAATAAATATTATTTAATCAAAGCAATCATCTTAGCTTAAATAAAATTAAGCTAACATTGTTGTAAACAAGAATAAAGAACACATAGCAAACATCTTTAGATTAAATTAAAGAAAAGAAAGATTAAACCCAATTCAGAGTGGCTGTCACCCAAGACTCTGACTGACGAGGCTCCTTTGTTCCTTAGCTTTGCTCCTTTGCTGATGGCTCTCCAAGGTGGCCGACTAAGGGTTCTTTAAGAGGCTTAATTGCTAAAATCTCTATGAAGAGATTATGCTAGGCGTGGGAATGGAAAAGGCTAAGAGAATTTGGAGAGAAGAGAGAATGATGAATGATGAGAATGAATGAGGAATGATTGAGGGATCTTATTTATAGGTGAGGAGAGAGGGATAGTTTGCTAAAAATAGTGGATGTTAACCTCTTCAAATCTCCTCAAATTGTGGCCGGCCATGCTTAGTGGCTTTTGACTTGATTTTTGCTTGATTTTTAAGCAATTTTGGATGCCACACAACTCAGGACTGAGATTCGGTCAATCGTAAATCTTCAGGCAAATCTCTAATTTCTTCAACACTACAAGGACCTTATGTAATTAAACCAAAGAATGTTTTAAATGGACAGCCATGTGTAGTCGAATATTGGGTTGACTTGGTCTCCAATTTGGACGGTTTTGTAATCCAAAGAAAGCTATCGGACTGCCCGAATAAATCAACAAGTTAGAGTACCAAAGAATAAAATTTATCCAATTTAATTAATTAATTAAAACCCAAATTATTAATGAAATATTTAAAATGAATTATTAAATATAATTTTATATTTTATTAATTAATTTAATCATGCATGGCCCACTTTATGTCTTAAAAAATATAATATATTCAATTTAATATAAAATAAGTCATTTATTGCATGAAAACTATATAATAAAGCATAAAATCACATTTTAATAATTTCTATGTCCTAATTTCATATTTTCACATATTTCATTAATTTATTAAACAATTACTTAGTTTTAACAACGGATTTAAGTAAAAAGGTGATAAATTACATAAGAAAAATCCTATATATTTTTTCGTTTACACACCCCCAAACTTAAATCATTGCTCGTCCATAGTAATGTTTATGCACAGCAAAAGGTCTTGCTAAGGCAAAATTGCTAATTGTGTAATCAGCATCAATCTTTGTCCCATAATCATGCGTTAATAACTTCATGATTATCGATCTTCTTTATTAACAAGTAATTCATATGCAAACATTCCTTAAGATTATACTAAGCTTCAAAATATGCCAACATGAATCATAGTTTGCATGTATGTCACAGCCATAGATAACATTCTTCATTCAACATAATTTCATATCAATCAAGCAAACAATCAAGGCTTATTTATGATCTTCATATGTTGAACTCAGGACTTCCCCTCCACTAATGTAGGTGACATAATCATCAAATCAATGGGTCTTTTATAAGGTTGTAATGAGGCTCGGTTAAAGGTAGGGATTTTAAGAGATGGGACATTTCGGTTTTAAAAAAATCTTAACCTTTAACTTTGTCTTGGTTTTCTCGTAATACAACATTTTTCTTTAAGTGAACCTTTGGAATACCCCCAAACTTATTTTGAACTCAAGCTCATACATTTTTCCTTTTCTTTTTTTTTTTGGAGACTGAGCAAACTTTTCTTCGGTTTTTATTTTAAGCATGAGCACATACATCTTTATGAAAATTTCCTCAAATGCTGATTCCCAAGACAACTTTAGTTAAGATAGGTGCACAAAATTAGGATAACTTTAAAAAGATGGTAATTAGCTTATAATGTAGGTTCATTGCAAAAAACAGGCCTTTAAGCTTAAAATTACAGTTTCAAGGGTATAATATCATAGGGTTGGCTTGAAAAGGCTCAAACGGTCCAAAGAAATAGTGCCTACATCATTTTAGATTTTTGTGTCCCCTAAGATTTCGCCTCAAGAAAGTTACTAAGTCAATTCTAAAGATATAAACCTTCATGCATGTCTAATCTCAAAAGAAACTAAGTTTTCATGGCAAACATTACTAAGGCTAAGATCATACAAGCATTCCATTCTTCATGATAACATACTTTTACTTAGATAAAATCATCATTCATACTTGCATACAAACTATCTCAGTAACAAAAAATATCTCTAAACATTCATTTATTAAAACATACTTATGAAAGAAATGATTGAAACATACTTGAAAAATTTAAAAGTTTGAGCAATTTATTTGTCTTACCCCTTTAAAAGAAACAATGTCCTCATTGCAAGAACAAAGTAATGAATGAAAACCAACACCGGTAGGGTTGTAAAGAAAGAGAGGTGAGTCATTAAGATCGCTTAAATACCAAGTCTTCCCTAATAACCCAATCCTAGACATGTTCATTCCCATTACCACATCACTTAGTCTTATTCTTTCTAAAGAAGTGTTAAGTTTGTTCATGCTTGCTATGTTTTATTCTCTGCAAATTAAATCCTAATTCTGAAAGAAATAAATTCCTAAGGACCTACAAATAATTAGATAAATAACAAGACAAGAATCCCCCCTTTTATTTTTCTGACTCATTCCCCTTGTCTTCTTTAGCTCCATCTCCGCTTGCATAGTCAGTATCTTCTGTCCATGTCTCAAAGATAGCATCTGGGAACTCAAGAACAAAAGTATTAGAGATATTCTTAAAAGTATTTCGAATTGAGTCATCTCTAATGTAACACCCCAAACCCAGCCTAGACGTTACGACCGGATCTGACGTGTCACATCGAAGTGTTGTTTGAAAACTGGGCTTGTCGATAAAAGTGTCGAAACCATTTTTAAGTTTTGAAAAAAACGAGGCTCGACTTTAAAAACGGAAATGGGAGTCGCCACCAATCCTTTTTTACTTAGGTGTGATTGGATCACATTGTAAAACATTTTATTTCAAAACACTGATTTTGGTCCACGAAATACAAGAAAACGGGTTCGGGAGTCGGTTACGCATGAGGAAGGGTTAGCACCCTCATAACGCCCAAAAATTGGTACCTAATTGATAAAATCATGTCCTAATGTTGAAAATTTGAAAAAATTTTAAAATACGATCCTTTTATTAGAAAGAAAACCAAGACTTACCTATCTCAAAGAAATGAAATGTTATACCCAGTAAGTTAGGATATAACCTCTCATGGCTTCGAAACTAGGCTCACCTTCATTCAGAAAATTCTTATCTTGAGACACAAAATATCATATCCAGTAAGTCAGGATATAACGTTTTGAATTCCCGAGAATAAGTTTTGAGTTGAAGTTTGTAAGTTTAAAAAAGGGATACTTGATACTTTAAGTTCCACGAGAAAAATTAAAACCCAGTAAGTTAGGGTATAATTTCTCTTGAAGTCCTCAAATATCATATATCGTTGTTTTAATATTTGAATAAAATGCGTTAAAAAATATTTTTATAAAACAATGATTTGAGTAAGATATTACAACATACATACTTAATAGCAATTCAACATAACTACAAATTATATTAACAATAAATAATTAAAGAATAATATAACATGAATAAATAAATAAAGAATTATGTTAAGCAATAATAAACGATTAACGAAACACAAATAAATAAACATGGGATATAAAATAAGTAGCGATAATTAAGATCTTCACGAAATAACAAAATCAAATGAAAAAGGGAATGATATATTTTAACATTGAATAAAAAAAATAAAAGAATATAATGATTTTTAAAATGATTTTATATATATATAAACAATATAAAAAATTAAAGAAAAAAATAAGAGTACTAATAACAAATACATAATTTAATAATTTAATACATATATAAATGATTATATATAATAAAAGTAATTAGCAAATAGTATATAATAATTTTAAATAAAAACATATATATAATACACTAATCATAAAAATTACATATGTAATAAGCAATATAAATAAAATATATTATATAATATAAATAGATTTTATACAAAATAAAATTTAAAAATAATATATGATATAATATAATACTATATAATATACTAATTAAAAAAATGTATAATATAATAATTAATATATAAATCATAATATGTAATAAAAATAATATTAAACTAAATAAAATAATAAATAATAATTTAATATATAAGGATAATACATATAAATATATATATATATGAATTTTATACTATTAATAAATTAATATATAAATAATGAAGAATATGGAATTTTTAATATGATAAAACAATTTAATATAATGTTAAAATATAAAATAAAATAAAATAAAAAAGTTTTAAAAATAAACAAATAATAAAATCTAAAAAAATGTAAAGGGATCAAATCAAAACGCGCGTCACATCTTAGGGACTTATTAGGCAATTATGCATTGTCTCCTAAATGACGCCGTTCTGATATTGACCTTTAAATAGCCCGTGGACTCAATTGAAACAAAATATAAATTTAAAGGGGCTAATTTAATAAAAAATAAAAATTTAAATTGTACCGAATTAAAAATATTAAAATAGCGGAAGGACCTAAGTGGCAATTAGCCATTTTAACAAAAACGCGCGGATCCTCCCCGGATTTTCGGGTCAACGCGCGGATCTAGCCTTAAAACGGCGTCGTTTTGGTCATTAACTGACCACACCAAAACGGCGCCGTTTCTTTGGCTTATATAAGGCAATTTTCAGAGAAAAAAAACATTTAAAACTGTTTTTTTTTTTAAAACTTCAAACATCCTCTGAATGCCTTTCATCCTTTCGTCGAGGCTCCAATCATCGGACTCGTGGGCATGCGCCGCACGTGCCATCGCGGTCGACGGCCAGAGAGCAAAATCTCTCTGTTTTAAAGTCAAAACGCAGGTAAACTTCTTACCTTTTTATTATTTTTTAGTGATTGTACGAAAAAAATAAGCATAGATCTAAAATAAACAATATAAAATAACAGGAAAATCAAATCTGCTAAAAGAAATCTCTGTATTTTATTTCTGTATATTTTTGTTTCTGTATGTATCTTTGTCTCTGTGTGTATCGTCTGTGTGTTCGTGTCTTTTTACAAGTTCATTAGGGTTATTTATAACCCTTAAAAATAAACTAGAAATAAATACAAAAATTTCTTTTGCTTTCGCCATTTCTTTCTTTCCTTTTGCTGTTATCCTTTCCTTATTTGCAGATCGGCGACGAGGATTCTGGCGATGACTAGGCGCAACTTGCGGCGCGATTAGGGGCCTCGACGCGAAGAAGGGCTGCTGGGTATCGAGGCTGTTAGGGTGCTTGCGGCGCAATGGAAACCTAGGGTTTCCTGCGTCCGCAAGACATTTGGGTCACATGGGCTTAGGTTTAGGTTGGGTCTGTTTAGTTTTGGGCTAAGGGTGTAAGTGGGCTAATCGGGTTTAGTTTGGGTTGCTGGGTAGTCTGTTTAGGATCGGGTCTGAGATAATTGGGTTTTGGGTCTTTGTTAGGTTAGTTTGTTTAGGTATTGGGCTTCTGGTAATATTTGGGCCTGTAAATGGTTTTGTAAATGGACTGTATTAATGGACATTTTTTATTTTTTTATTTTTATTATTTTATTTGTTTATTTTTTGTTTTGGTTTTCACGGGCCCAGGCAAAATGGGTCAATTACAGCTGCCCCTCTTTGCTCATCGTCGTGAAACGCGAATGGAGCAAAGACTATAAAATGACCAATTTTGCCCGGTCTTGCCCGAGCCTCGACTTCTCGGTCTACGTCCTCTTCAAATGGCTTCCAACTCCACTGCAACTTCAACGGTATTGGAACTTCATCTTGATTTCAATTTTTAGAAATAAGTCTGATGGCTTCAATCACGCTTCTTCGCAACTTCGTAAAAGCGATTGTCCGCTATCTTTTAATCTGCTCCGCTGCAAACTCAGGGAGACAAGATTTGATGTCTTCGATCTGCTTCTTGCAACCTCAAGAATGCCAGATCTGCTATCTTCGATCTGCTTCACTACAACTTCAGGAAGACAAGATCTGCTATCTTCAGTCTGCTCCATTGCCGATACATGGAGATAAGACTTGCTGTCTTTGATCTACCCTACTCCTGCTCAGTGGAGATAAGATCTGCTATCTTCAGTCTACTCCATTGCCAATATATGGAGATAAGACTTGCTGTCTTCGATCTGCCCCACTCCTGCTCTGTGGAGATAAGATCTGATATCTTCAGTCTGCTCCATTGCCGATACATGGAGATAAGACTTGCTCAAATTCGACCGCTCCACTCTGCTCGGTGGAGATAAGATCTCGATTTCTTCATTCTCGCTCCATTGCCAATACATGGAGATAAGACTTGCTCAAATTCGATCCGCTCCTCTCGCTCGGTGGAGATAAGATCGATTTCTTGATCTACTCCATTGCCAATATATGGAGATAAGACTTGCTCAAATTTGATCCGCTTCCACTCCTTTCGCCGTAGAGATAAGATCCGATTTCTTCTCGTCGCTCCATTGCCAATACATAGAGATAAGACGTGCTCAAATTCGATCCGCTCCACTCACCTCGCCAGTGGAGATAAGATCCGATTTCTTCAATCGATCCATTTCGATCGCTCCACACCGCTCGGTGGAGATAAGATCTCGATTTCTTCGATCTGCTCCATTGCCAATACATGGAGATAAGACTTGCTCAAATTCGATCCGCTCCCTCCTGCTCGGTGGAGATAAGATCCGATTTCTTCGATCCGCTCCATTGCGATACATGGAGATAAGACTTACTCCACTCGATCCGCTCCACTCCTCGCTCGGTGGAGATAAGAATTGATTTCTTGATCTGCTCCATTGCCAATACATGGAGATAAGACTTGCTCAAATTCGATCTGCTCTACTCCTGCTTAGTGGAGATAAGATCTACAATCTTCAGTCTACTTCCTTGCTACCTCAGGAAGATAAGACCACAAACTTCAGCCTACTCCCTTGCTACCTCAGGGAGATAAGGCTAATGGCTAAAATCTGCTCCCCTGTTACCTTGGGAAGATAAGATTCGCCGTCTTCGACCTACTCCACTACTGCTTAGGGATATAAGATCTATGAATTCACCGACGTTGCTACACCGTCCTCTGGGGGACATGTCCTGTAGACTCGAATGTATTATGGACGACATTTGCATGAATGCAGAATGCCATGAGAATAATCCCTTTGTAAAATGATTAGGATGCAATGATCAGAATGAATCTAATGCTCCTAACTAAATGATATTAGGGATGACATTTGCATGAATGCAGAATGTCATGAGAATGATCTCCTTCTTTTTCACTCTTTTTTTTTATGTACAACGATTAGGATACAATGATCAGAATGAATCAAATGCTCCTAATTGGAAGTGTGAGAATGATCCCTTTTTAATGTTTGGGTTGTCATTGCTCATAGTTCATCAAGGTTCTATCACTAATGCGTTACCATGCTTTCTCATTCAACTGGTATCTTTGATAGAAAACCCAAAGAAACAATCATATTCTGCTCAGCAAGTTTGCCCCGCTGTAATTTCAGAGTCCCTTCCACTGTACCTTTTGGGACATAAAGTTTGTACCTCCCACTGCAACTTCAGGAGAATAACATTTGGTTTCTTTCATCCATCCTGTTACCACTCGGAGGTATGGAATTTGTATCCTTTTCAATCAAGTTGATCTATTACACCATTCCCTGGGTGTAATGACCAGATATATGTGCCTGAAATGGTATCATTTTTCTTTTCCCGAGAATGATCCCCTTTTACACTTGGGTTAACATTGCTCGTCATTTGTCGAGATGGTATCACCGACAAAATGTCTTATCCAATAAAAATCCAAATAGATAATCATTTTCCAATATTTCCAACCCTTAGGCTTGGTGAGTTCTAAACAATAGTCCTGTTTCAGATTCTCATATTATTTAGAAGCTTCCACAGTAATAGGCGAAACTCCTTTTATGAAAGTGTTATTAGTCCATTAATCGTTATTTCAATATAAAATTCTTGAAAAACAATGGACGAGAAAGAAATTAATCAGGAGCATAGCTCGAAAATCATGAGCATAGCTCGAAACAAATAAGTTAATCAAAGATAACCAAGGCAATAAAATAAAATTGATTGGGATGTATCTTTGAAAAGAATAAAGCAATCAAAGATAGAAAATTCAAAAATGGGTAAGATAGAAGCTAGGTGACCCAGATATCGCAGCATGAGCTTCTCTGTACAAACTTCTTGAGCACCATTTTGAGCTCAATACGTGTTTATAGGATCCGGAGTACTTTGTCAATGCCCCAAAACGTAGCATACTTCCTCATTGTTAATTCAGGCATAGCAAGACTACCACATGCCCTACCTTTGATCAAAATTTGAGCCGCCCTTTTCGGGTTTTCGGCTCAAAATCCCTTTGGTCTCAAAGCGCCCTTTGCGGGTTTTCGCCTTGGCCTTTCCCTTTTTTTTCTTTTTTTTTTGAATTTGAATTTGAACTCAAGGTGCCCTTTGCAGGTTTTCACCTTGGCCTTTCCCTTTTCAGGTAAAATACTTCTTGACTGAACCTGAATTCACCGGATTGGGCAAGTCTTTAGCATCCATCTCGGTCAATATCAATGCTCCTCCAGAATAGGCCTTCTTTACAACATAAGGTCCTTCCCAGTTTAGCATCTGCTTTCTTCTAAAGCCATTTTGTAGAAGAAAGATCTTTCAATCCTTTGGGTGAACCATTTTTGACATAAATCAGCATCATACATTTGACTATGATGAATACTTTCAAAACCTTTTCTTCAGCCAAGTTTACTGGAGACATTCTACTTCATCCAATTCTTGACTCAATCAAAGCTTGGAGCAAAGGAACCTCGATTTTCATGGGTAAGACCATTTCTATTCCATAAACCAATGGGAAAAGTGTTGCCCCAGCGAAAGTCCTGGTCGACGTTTGATAAGCATAGAGAATAAATCGTAGCTTCTTATGCCAATATTTACAAGTCTTGGTCATCCTTCCTACAATCCTTTTTTTGTTTTTTTTTGCTACCTTTGTTGCTCTATGATATGGCGTCTGATCTTTGAACAGACTACAAACTTTGGACATTGTCCTCTTTGGCATTCTTTGTCGGCACCTGATCCATTTTTTTTTGAGAATTCGATGACTATCGACTTTGTAACATTGGCATATGAAGCTACTTCCACCCTCTTAGTGAAGTAGACGACGACCATGACGATGAATCGATGTTGACTAGAAGCTTTTGACGAGATCGGCCCCATAATATCCATGCCCCACATATAGAAAAGTCTGTGAAGAAAATGGAAGAGTCACATAAGTCTCGTCTTCTTCAATTCAGTATTTGCAGTATAACTGATGCAATCCCCTTTCATGGTAGACCAACAGTGCCCGATCCTCATGTTT
This sequence comes from Gossypium sturtianum, assembly GCA_025698515.1. NCBI lineage: Eukaryota > Viridiplantae > Streptophyta > Magnoliopsida > Malvales > Malvaceae > Gossypium > Gossypium sturtianum. Next base: position 21,605,197 of record CM046945.1, read on the forward strand.
TTAGCCCGTGTCTTAGTAGCCCAGGCATGTCCTGATATGATCGTGCGAAAACATCTTTGAATTCTTGAAAATAACTCAATGATGTCTCGCCTTAGTTCTGTGATGAGCTAGGCTACAATCTTTACCCCTTTCCTAGGCTCGCAATGTCCATTAATCCTATGTAAGGTAGGATTTGTTTTTCATCCTGTTCTACCATCCTTAACAAATCAGAAGGTAGATTACAATCTCTGTCATCTTCAAAGTCCTGAGATCCCTCTAAACACATATCTTACTCGAAAGGAGACTCTGAGTCAGTAGCGGTGTTGCTCACATCGTTGATATCTGGAGACCTATTGTAGGTTCGAAGGAAGATTCCAAAGAATAAATGATTTAAAGAATGATTATTTGTATGATATGGTCATGAATAAATAAAAGAATATTTGAAAGAAAGTCCAAAAATAAAAGAATCTATACATGGAAAGAATAAAAGAATATTTGTTCACAAAGATGCATTTTATTGAAATAAAAATTTTGAACACGAGCCTATTTCACAAAAGGATTCTTATTGCCTCTAGGCTTAAGGCAACAAGTGTGTTTTGAATATTACTCTAGATTAACTCTTAAAAATACATGGATCTCTTCCACAGTCCGATTATTCAGAACACTCCCAAGTATACAAGGGCTTCGAAACTTCGTTCCCTGTTTCCCTCTTCGCTTTTGATTTCTTCAAGGAGTCACAACTTTCTTGTCTCCTTCTTCAATTATCGCATTTACTGCCTCGTCAAAGTGATCAGGTTTTGATGAATCGTCGAACTTCACAATTCCCATTTTAATAACCTTTCGACCAACTTTTTAAACGTAGTACAGTTTTCAATTGAGTGACCCATTATTCCCGTGTGGTACTCGCATTGGGCATTCTCATTATACCATTTTGGGAACGGAGGTTGCACAGGTTCCGAGTAGGACGGAGACACCACATGCACATAAAAAAGATTCTAATATAGCTCCTTATATGTCATCGGGATGGGTGTGAATTGGAGCCTTTCTGCATTTGGCCTCGAGTTGGGCTCCTGCCTTGAAGAGCCTTGATAGCTAGTGGTTACAGCCTTCGGCTGGCCTACGATGACTGATTTAGGATGCATGCTCAAGGTACTCACTTCATTTTCCTTGTTTCTCGGGGCTGATCTTTTGGCACTTTCTCCCGTGTCTATCCTCCCACTCCTTACCGCATTTTCAATCATCTCGCCAGCCATTGCTATATCTGAAAAGCTTATAGTGGCGCTTCCCAACATATGGTTAATGAATGGGGCTTTTAGGGTATTGATGAAAAGCATTGTGGTCTACTTTTCTAAAAGCGGCGGCTGAACTTGCATGGCAACCTCCCTCCATCTTTGCGCATACTGCCTGAAGCTTTCATTTGACTTCTTCTCCATGTTTTGCAAGGTGATTCTGTCAGGCGTCATGTCTGTGACATGATTGTATTACTTCATGAAGGCTTGGGCCAGATCTCTCCAAGAGCTAATCCTAGCACGGCTGAGTTGATTGTACCACCTAGACGCTACCCCCACCAAACTGTCTTAGAAACAATGAATCAAGAGTTGATCATTGTTAACGTAGCCAGTCATCCGTCTACATAACATAGTAATATGGGCTCCAGGGCAGCTGGTCCCATTGTACTTCTCAAATTCTGGCATTTTGAACTTGTGAGGAAGCACCAAATCTGGAACCAAGCTCAAATCTTTAGCATCAATTCCATGATGATTATCAGCATTTTCTAAAGCCTTGAACTTTTCTTCCAACCATCTGCAACGATCTTCTAACTGCCTAGAAGATTCAGTTCTTATCCCCTCCCTCTCTGTTATATCTAAGTTAGGGATAACAGGATTAGCAAGGTTATCTCCTGTGCCAACTTGGAAATTCATGGGCACTCTAGTGTCATTTTGCCCTTGTTGAGGCCTAATCGTGACAGATGGCCTTCGGGGATATTCTTCAGGGTGTACTTGTGTATGCGGTGGAGTAAAATTTGGAGGAAAGTCCTCATTATCTTTAGCATTAACTATGGGACCCTTTCCTTTGTCTATTGCCCCGTTCAGCATGTGAGCCATTTGAGCCATCATACTTCTTTGGGCTTCCAGCATTTGGTCTCCCATCTCCTGTTGGAGCTTTGCTAATTGCTCTTGCATCTGGTCTTGCATGTCTCTTTGAATTTGTTCAAGTCTTTGATCTATTTTCTTGGTCTTGGCACGTGTACCATAACGGTGTTCAGTTTCCAGATTTTTCTTTCCCTCTTTCTCTTTTCTCTCTGTTATAACTTCAACTAATTAGACTCTTTCTATGGACTTAAATGCATATGATGTGATGTAATGCAAATGCATGAATGCAAAGAAAGAGAGGCGCTGATTCTGAATTCAATTCCATTAGAAAAACTTTTCTAGAAAGCAAATCTCTTTACATAAAACGGATTACATATGCGGCCTTGCCCTCATATTCCAAGCAAAAACATCAATCCCCTTCTTCGCAAAGGTCAAATCTTGCAAACTTCTAATAGATGCCTCCACTAGCTCCTTTTTACTTGATCTGGGCCGCGACTCACTGTTCACTTATTTCCATAATGCTCGTTAGCCTCTTCAAGGAAGCCGAGACATGGTGATTCTCGAATAGTCTTTGTTAGGTTGGATCCTTGGGCAATAAAGTCTTGTATTCCTTCACGGACTATCAGCTTTCTCTCACTGTGTTAACTTGGACCATATTCGGACGACCGTATTATAATCCACGTTATCAAGAAATCCATTTTCTCATGACAAACTCTTCTATTTAGCAATCGAATTTGAATCAACACCTCTTTTCTATGATGTGAATGCAATGCAATCAAAACAAAAGAGATCGCGTTAGCATGAAAGAAATAAATAACAGAATAGGGCACCTATCTGAATGACCACTAGGGTTTGACATAGTTCTACCTAGGGTAAGAACTTAGGTTTTCTACATGTGGTTTAGCTCTAAAGTTGAGGTACCTGAACCAGCAGATTCCTCGATCCTCACCCATTATAGGCTCATATGGATCGAGTTCAGTTCAGGGGAATACATTTCCCTATGGCTATGCGGAGGTGAAAACCTCACGAAGACATAGGTACAGATGTATCCCAGAAGCAGTCCACTAGCCTATGCGGAGGTGAAAACCTCACGAAGGCATAGTTTCTCACTCCCACTAAAAAGGTGTGACCACAACGGTCATGCAGTGCAATGCAGAAATATTTTATAAAATAGAACTACATGCGATAAAAGGGATCATAATTTTTCAAATCAATTTTTTCAAATTAACACAAAAGGACAGGAAATAATCAATTTATGGCTTGACTGTCTGATGACCTCCCCAGCGGAGTCGCCAAGCTGTCGAAACCATTTTTAAGTTTTGAAAAGAACGGGGCTCGACTTTAAAAACGAAAATGGGAGTCGCCACCAATCCTTTTTTACTTAGGTGTGATTGGATCACCTTGTAAAACATTTTATTTCAAAACACTGATTTTGGTCCACGAAATACAAGAAAACGGGTTCGGGAGTCGGTTACGCATGAGGAAGGGTTAGCACCCTCATAACGCCCAAAAATTGGTACCTAATTGATAAAATCATGTCCTAATGTTGAAAATTTGAAAAAAATTTAAAATATGATCCTTTTATTAGAAAGAAAACCAAGACTTACCTATCTCAAAGAAATGAAATGTTATACCCAGTAAGTTAGGATATAACCTCTCATGGCTTCGAAACTAGGCTCACCTTCATTCAGAAAATTCTTATCTTGAGACACAAAACATCATATCCAGTAAGTTAGGATATAACGTTTTGAATTCCCGAGAATAAGTTTTGAGTTGAAGTTTGTAAGTTTAAAAAAGGGATACTTGATACTTTAAGTTCCACGAGAAAAATTAAAACCCAGTAATTTAGGGTATAATTTCTCTTGAAGTCCTCAAATATCATATATCGTTGTTTTAATATTTGAATAAAATGCGTTAAAAAATATTTTTATAAAACAATGATTTGACTAAGATATTACAACATACATACTTAATAGCAATTCAACATAACTACAAATTATATTAACAATAAATAATTAAAGAATAATATAACATGAATAAATAAATAAATAATTATGTTAAGCAATAATAAACGATTAACGAAACATAAATAAATAAACATGGGATATAAAATAAGTAGCGATAATTAAGATCTTCACGAAATAACAAAATCAAATGAAAAGGGAATGATATATTTTAACATTGAATAAAAAAAATAAAAGAATATAACGATTTTTAAAATGATTTTATATATATATAAACAATATAAAAAATTAAAGAAAAAAATAAGAGTACTAATAACAAATACATAATTTAATAATTTAATACATATATAAATGATTATATATAATAAAAGTAATTAGTAAATAGTATATAATAATTTTAAATAAAAACATATATATAATACACTAATCATAAAAATTACATATGTAATAAGCAATATAAATAAAATATATTATATAATATAAATAGATTTTATACAAAATAAAATTTAAAAATAATATATGATATAATATAATATTGTATAATATACTAATTAAAAAAATTATAATATAATAATTAATATATAAATCATAATATGTAATAAAAATAATATTAAACTAAATAAAATAATAAATAATAATTTAATATATAAGGAAAATACATATAAAAAAATATATATATGAATTTTATACTATTAATAAATTAATATATATAAATAATGAAGAATATGGAATTTTTAATATTATAAAACAATTTAATATAATGTTAAAATATAAAAAAATAAAATAAAAAAAGTTTTAAAAATAAACAAATAATAAAATCTAAAAAAATGTAAAGGGATCAAATCAAAACGCGCGTCACATCTTAGGGACTTATTAGGAAATTATGCCTTGTCTCCTAAACGATGCCGTTCTGATATTGACCTTTAAATAGCCCGATGACTCAATTGAAACAAAATATAAATTTAAAGGGGCTAATTTAATAAAAAATAAAAATTCAAATTGTACCGAATTAAAAATATTAAAATAGCGGAAGGACCTAAGTGGCAATTAGCCATTTTAACAAAAACGCGCGGATCCTCCCCGGGTTTTCGGGTCAACGCGCGGATCTAGCCTTAAAACGATGTCGTTTTGGTCATTAATTGACCACACCAAAACGGCGCCGTTTCTTTGGCTTATATAAGGCAATTTTCAGAGGAAAAAAACATTTAAAACTGTTTTTTTTTTAAAAACTTCAAACATCCTCTGAATGCCTTTCATCCTTTTGTTGAGGCTCCAATCATCAGACTCGTGGCCATGCGCCGCACGCGCCGTCGCGGTCGATGGCCAGAGAGCGAAATCTCTCTGTTTTAAAGTCAAAACGCAGGTAAACTTCTTACCCTTTTATTATTTTTTAGTGATTGCACGAAAAAAATAAGCATAGATCTAAAATAAACAAAATAAAATAACAGGAAAATCACCTCTGCTAAAAGAAATCTCTGTATTTTATTTCCGTATATTTTTGTTTCTGTATGTATCTTTGTCTCTGTGTGTATCGTCTGTGTGTTCGTGTCTTTTTACAAGTTCATTAGGGTTATTTATAACCCTAAAAAATAAACTAGAAATAAATACAAAAAAATTCTTTCTGTTTCTGCCATTTCTTTCTTTCCTTTTGTTGTTGTCCTTTCCTTATTTGCAGATCGGCGACGAGGATTCTGGCGATGACTAGCGCGACTTGACTTGCACAGCGATTAGGGGCCTCGGCGCGAAGAAGGGCTGCTGGGTATCGAGGCTGTTAGGGTGCTTGCGGCGCAATGGAAACCTAGGGTTTCCTGCGTCCGCAAGACATTTGGGTCACAAGGGCTTAGGTTTAGGTTGGGTCTGTTTAGTTTTGGGCTAAGGGTGTAAGTGGGCTAATCGGGTTTAGTTTGGGTTGCTGGGTAGTCTGTTTAGGATCGGGTTTGAGATTATTGGGTTTTGGGTCTTTGTTAGGTTAGTTTGTTTAGGTATTGGGCTTCTGGTAATATTTGGGCTTGTAAATGGTTTTGTAAATGGACTGTATTAATGGACATTTTTTATTTTTTTTATTTTTTTTATTTAATTTGTTTATTTTTTGTTTTGGTTTTCACAGGCCAGGGGAAAATGGGCCAATTACAAAAAGTTCGTCACTAAATTTTAAATCCCATTTAATCAATTGCTGTTGAAAACGTTAGTGTTGTAAAATGAAATCATGTTGTCCAATTATAGGTCACATCAATTGTTATAAGTTTTATCAATCTGAAATAAAACCGCGGAAGCCTTTTCTAGTTGTAACCTTTAAGATTTGAAAGATGTGATTTTCTTTAGAAACAGTTATTATTTTGAAAACCCGTGTTTCCTAATCTAGCAGATTAACGTGAAAAGTTAAAATCAAATAAAAGTTAAAAACCTCAAATGGCCTTATTACATAATTATTTCCCCAAAATAAATAATTAAAAGAAAACTAGGTATAAATCAAAATACTCGTGAACATGTGGCCACCTCCGAGTCCCTCGCAGCTCCAAATCCTCTAAGGCTGGGGATTACCTGTACAATTAAGAGAAAAGGGTGAGTTTGGGTAAACTCAGTGTGTAATCCCCTAATCGACAAGCGAAGAAATGATATATGCAAGTGCGATGGGCGAGCCCTATTCAGTAGTAATCCAGTCTGAGCCTTAGCCCTATACAGTAACAGTGTGGGCTTAAGCCCATATAATATCAGTACAGAGTAAAAATACAACCCAACCCAATCCAGCCAACACACCACCCGTACCAACCAACACACCATGTGGGGACTAAGTCGACCCACCCAGCCAACACACCAATATCGCACGCATAGTCGCTAATAAGTAACGCAATGGCCGCTAATAGCGAAAGCGTGGGCCAAGCCACTAAAGTCAGAATACGTGGCGAAGCCACTAGAATAGTAAAAACGTGGCAGCGCCACTAGTACAGTAAACGTGGGCCAAGCCACTAAAGTCAGAATACGTGGCGAAGCCACTAGAATAGTAAAAACGTGGCAACGCCAATAGTACAGTACTTCCTCCAAATCAAAAACCCAACCCCAATGCAGAATGTGGTGTCATAAATATTACGTGTAAGCAGTATTTCATATTCATAAGCAGTCATTTAGGTAGAATACACACATCAACTAACCTACCACTAGGGGTTTAATGGTCATTTCGTCAGCTAGGGGTAAAATGGTAATTTTTCCCTTTAGGGGCATTTCGGTAATTTTACCCTTTGAAAGTATTTCGGTAATTTTACGGCCTTTCCAAAGGCCTACTGTCGTCTCGAATGACTCGGCCAACTTATATGGCCAAAACAGTGCAATTGGGCCCAAGGCCCGTTACTTGGCCCAGGTGGGCCCACACGCTTGTGTGGCCCGTTCAGCCCACATTCCGTCACGGCTATACGAACCTCGTAGCCCAATCCCTTATTAGTCACTTACCGTGGATTTTGTCCTCGTGGGGCCCATGAGCCCATTGGGCCCACATGGCCCATTTCGGCCCAACGAGGCCCACTACGACCTAAGCCCACTAGAACGTTTATGGCGGCCTCTACGGTCTATCGCCAACGATTGTGGCTCGATTTATCCCTACGAGCATTCGCACGCTCGTGAGCCCTCAGATGCCGAAGTTTCGGCTTTTCGGCTTTAGCCGATTCACAATTATGCAGGGGTGTGAATACACACCTTCATCCATCGTTTTTACAGAAACAGCATTGGGTGTACGATTACAAACCTGTTACGGGTTGTAGTTAAAGCGCTTCCAAGATTAAACACCTATGATAACAACAACCCCAACAATTAGACTCAAACTCTCGTTAATCAAACTAACGTTACTTACCAATCAACAACCGCAGTCTTCTCTAGTCCCAAAACCACGTATTCTTTTCAGTGCTATACCTTCACAACCACCGTTAACCGATTCATAAGAATCTACAATCCCATAAGAATATGTATAACTTATGCCTAAAGCACTTACCGTGAATCAAAAGGTCCCTTGCAGGGGAAAAGTAATCGGCCTACCCCTTGGTTAAGGAAAACGAATCCCTAGCAACATTCGAACGAATAAAAAAGAAGATGTTAGAAAAGCCTACCTCCACGGCAACAAGGAGAAACAGCCTTTCGGCCCAAGAAATACAAAACCGAGCATAGAGAAAGAAGCCAACCAAGATTCGGCTAGAGTAACCCCTTACCCATAAATCGAAGTGATCAAGAAGCGGTTAGGGACGAAGAAGAGAAGATGTTTAAGCCTTAACAGGTTCGGTCAACACAAGAAGAACAAATGTTTTTAGAGAAAAGTATTCGATTATCTTAAAAAGAAAAGAAACAAAGAGAGGGAAAAGAAGAAATGGAGTTCGGCTAGAAGAAAGGAAAAAGCAACAGGTATTCGGCTATAAGTGATTCGGCAGGTTTTGAAACAAGGAAAAGAGAAAAAGATAGTTGAAGAGAGGACCCAAATGGTCAAAAAAGATGCGCGAGACGCCACAGAGAGCAAAACCCGAAACGCAACAAAAGAAAAACCCAAATTACCAAAGAGGAAATTCGGCTTCTACACTCACCTCAAATGCCAAAATTACACAAATGAAACTCCCTTAGCCGAAATCCCCCTACTCAACCTCTCCCATTCGGCCAATACTCCCTTCACATCCCAACTCCTTCAAACTCTCCACCAAATCCTCCTTGATTTGCTCCCAGCCTCCCATTCAAACCCATTCAAATTTGATGACCAAGTCTTCAACCTCCTCTGCAGAGTTTGATTCAAACTCTACCTCTCACGCCACCGAGTCATAAAATAAAAACCCCCTACTTGCATGCCATGGGATTCGAACCTTAATTTTCTTGCCACCCTAGTGACGCCACAACCATCAAGCCACATGCTCTTTTTGTGACATGAAATCACACACACTTAAACATAAGTCCTAACTTGTAACAGCCAATTTCACTTAAGAGAAAAAATTAAAAATTTTCCAAGGCCCAGACTCGAACCCAAGCTTCCTAAAAACCCTAAAATACACTCAAATACTTAGCCATTGAAGCACACATGGAATTTAAGCCAAATCATGCAAAAGTACCAACCCTACATTTTTAGGGCGTTACAACTCTACCCCCCTTAAAGAAATTTCGACCTCGAAATTTACCTGGTCAGAATAGGTGAGGGTATTGTTGTCGCATCGCCTCCTCGGGCTCCCACGTGGCTTCCTCTGAACCGTGATTACGCCAAAGCACCTTGACCAATGGAACAGATTTCCTCCTTAATACCTTAACATCACGATCCAGTATCTGCACCGGTTCTCCCTCGAAAGTCAGATCAGGTCTAACCTCAATCTCCTCCACCGGCACTATATGTGAGGGAACAGAGCGGTGTTGCCTCAGCATGGAGATGTGAAACACATCATGTATCCGGTTTAACTCAGGAGCAACTCGAGTTGATAGGCAACCGGTCCCACACGCTTTAATATCCGGTAAGGTCCGATGAATCTAAGGCTTAGTTTGCCTTTCCGTCCAAATCTCAGAATCTTCTTCCATGGTGAGACCTTCAAAAAGACATAATCCCTCACAGAGTACTCTATCTCTTTACGCTTTGAATTCGCATACGACTTCTGCCTATCAGATGCTTCCTTTAATCGATCTCGAATCAACATTACTTTTTCTTCGGTCTCAGAAACCAACTCTGGCCCCAGAACTCGCCGCTCACCCAATTCAGTTCAACATGTAGGAGTATGACACCTACAATCATACAACGCCTCGTACGGTGCCATTTGAATACTGGACTGGTAGCTATTGTTATACACAAACTCTGCCAGCGGTAAATGGTCCTCCCAGCTGCCTTGGAAATCGATTACACAGCTTCTTAACATGTCTTCCAGTACCTGAATCACCCTCTCTGACTGACCATCTATCTGAGGGTGGAATGCAGTACTGAAATCTAATCTTGTACCCAAGGCCTCGTGTAACTTCTTCCAGAATCGAGATGTGAATCTAGGATCTCTATCAGATATGATTGAAATCGGTACACCATGCAGTCTTATAATCTCGGCTACATACAACTTAGCCAACTTCTGCAACGAATAATCAGTGTGGACCGGTATAAAATGGGCAGATTTAGTCAATCGGTCTACAATAACCCATACCGAATCCTTCTTAGTAGGCGTCAAGGGTAGCCCACTGACAAAATCCATTGTTACCCTCTCCCACTTCCAGAGTGGAATCTTAACTGGTTGCAGTAATTCAGAAGATAGTTGATGCTCAGCCTTAACTTGCTGGCATGTCAGACACTTACCCACGAAATCGGTAACCTCGCGCTTAAGCCCTGGCCACCAGTACAGTTCACGCAAGTCTCGATATAACTTGTTTCCACCGGGATGCGTGGCATAAGGACTACTGTGTGCCTCTTGCAATATAGACTGCCTCAGATCAGAATCTCTTGGTACACAGACTCTCCTACGGAAGCATAGTACTCTTTCACTATTCAACCCAAAGTCTGTAGTCTCTCCGCTCCCAACTTGTCGGAAATGAGGAGCCAGTGACTCATCCAACAACTGTTTCTCCTTAACTTGATCAGTCCAAGTCGGTCTCACTTGAAGTTCAGCTAACAAGCTACCATCATCGAACAGGCTGAGACGAGCAAACATTGTTCTCAAATCAGATACAACCCTACGGCTCAGTGCGTCTGCTACTACGTTAGCTTTACCAGGGTGGTACTCAATTGAGCAATCATAATCCTTAAGCAACTCTATCCATCTTCGTTGCCTAAGGTTCAACTCCTTCTGAGTAAGGAGGTACTTGAGGCTTTTATGGTCTGTGTATATAATAGACTTCTCACCGTATAAGTAGTGCCTCCAAATCTTCACTACGAATACCACCGCAGCTAACTCCAAGTCGTGAGTGGGGTAATTCGCCTCGTGAGGCTTAAGTTGACGTGACGCGTAAGCAACCACCTTACCCTCTTACATCAACACACACCCCAATCCAATGTGTGATGCATCACTGTAGACAGTGAATTCCTTCCCAGACTCTGGCTGTATTAACATAGGGGCTTCAGTCAGAACTTTCTTCAGTTTCTCAAAACTCTCTTACTGTTTATCGATCCAATTAAACGGTACCCCTTTACGCAGTAACTTAGTTAGTGGTGCAGCGATTAGTGAAAACCCCTCAACAAAATATCTGTAATACCCAGCCAGACCCAGAAAACTTCGAATCTCAGATACCGTCTTTGGTGGTTTCCACTTCAATACGGCTTCAATTTTTCGAGGATCAACCCTAATCCCCTCGGCGGATACCACGTGACCCAGAAATGTCACTTATCGTAACCAGAACTCACACTTGCTGAATTTTGCGTATAGTTACTTTTCCCTCAGAATCTGCAAAACAATTCGATGATGTGCATCATGATCCTCCTCGGTTCTAGAATACACCAGGATGTCGTCTATAAACACCACTACGAACCGATCCAAATAGGGCTGGAATACTCGGTTCATCATATCCATAAAAGCAGCTGGTGCATTCGTCAACCCAAACGGCTTTACTAGAAACTCATAATGACTATAACGAGTCCTGAATGCAGTCTTATACACATCCGCCTCCTTAACCCTTAGCTGATGGTACCCCGATCGAAAATCTATCTTGGAGAAAACCGCAGCTCCCCGCAGCTGGTCAAACAGATCATCTATCCTTAGCAAAGGGTACTTGTTCTTGATCGTCAGTTTGTTTAGTTGACGATAATCAATGCACATGCGCAAGGATCCATCCTTCTTCTTCACGAATAACACTGGTGCTCCCCATGGATACACACTCGGCCGAATGAATCCTCAGTCCAGCAGCTCTTGAATTTGAGCCTTTAACTCCACCAGCTCCTTCGGTGCCATCCTATAAGGGGTGATGGACACCGAAGCTATTCCCGGTAGGTGCTCAATACCAAATTCGACCTCACAGTCTGGGGGCAACTCAGGAAGCTTTTCAGGAAATACATTCGAAAACTCCTTAACGGTTTTGACATCTCCAACAGAAGGACCCTTAGAATCAGAACTACTGACATAAGCTAAAAACATCTCGCAACCCTTGCGAACCAGTTTCTCGGCCTTTAATGCTGAGATTACGTTAGACAGATAATCTCTTCGCTCCCCTAACACAACCACCTCCTCATCCTTAGAAGACTTCAACACCATACGCTTAGCAGCGCAGTCCAAATTTGCACAGTGTTTCACTAGCCAATCCATGCCAAATATCAGATCGAATTCGCCAAACGGCAGTTCCATCAAATCTGTCGGAAAGACAACCCCTTGGACCTCTAGGGGCACGTATCTAAACAACTTATTCACTCTAACTGACTATCCCAGTGGACTTAACACAGTCATTTCACTATCAGTAATTTCAAACTGAAAACCCAACGTCCCAGACATAGTGCATGCAACATACGAGTGTGTAGATCCAATATCAATCAAAGCAGTGTATGGTACATCATAAATTAGGAACGTACCAGTTATGACGTCCGGGGCATCGCCATCCTCTCAGCGACAAGCAGCATAAACCAAACCTGGTTGTCTCGTCTCCGAGTTACCAACACCTCTGTCCGATGCTCCACGACCTCTTCCCAAACCATTTCCTCCTCTTGCCTGACCACGGCCTCTTGGTGGCTGCTGACCCCCACTTCTTGGCTAAACGTGGCCCTGCCCAGCGGCTTGCATCTGAACAGGCCTCTGAGTACAGTTCTTGACCTTATGATCCATGGACCCACATCTGAAGCACGCCCCAGTTCTTTTCCAGCATTCACCCTGGTGAGATCTCCCACAATCAGCGTAAGGCTGCAGTCTAGCAGCGACAACAGGAACCCCAGCTCGGACTGGCCCATCAAATCTAGGCTTCTTCTTAGGCCCACCAAAAGAACTTGAGGGCCCAAAATCCCTCTTATTTCTTCCCCTATCTTTTTCACGGTTCTGGCACTCTGAGCGCTTTACATCCTCGGTAATTTTTGCATTCTCAACAAGGGCAGTAAAGTGTCGTTCTCTCTGCGGAGCTATCAGCACCCGCAACTCATCTCGAAGGCCATCCTCGAAACGTACACAGTATTCATACTCAGTTGTGACTATACCACGAGCATACCGACTCAGTCGTAGAAACTCTGTCTCATACTCTGCCACAGACCTATTCCCCTGGATCAGACTCAGAAATTCCTTCCTCCGGGCATCCACATAACTCGCCCCAACATATTTTCCTTGAAAGGCCGCCTTAAAGAAGTCCCATGTCAAGCGATCAACCTGCGTACCCTCTCTTACAGTGAGCCACCATTGGTATGCCTCGTCTCGCGATAAGAAGGACACTGCTCCTTTTAATTTCATTTCCACGAAGATGATCGAGGTAATCCATTATCCGCTCGGTAGCCTCTAACCAATACTCTGCTATATTCGGGGCTACACCAGAAACACCCCTGAAGATTTTCGCTCCGTTAGACCGGAGTCGCTCAGAAATTGAACCTCGGCCCACTGATCCAGTACTTGCCCCAGCAACCCTTTTAAGAACCCGCAAAATCGCTTGGGATAGAGCATCATCCCTAACTGCTCTGTCATGAGACCCTGTCTCGATTCTTGGTGAGGTGGTGGTGCCTCCCAGCGAGCATGTGACACGATCTTTGAAGACCCAGCCCTAGCACCTCTTCGGCCCCTACCGCGGCCACGTGTACCCGTTTCGCGACCTCTTGTGCTCATATCGATATAGCGTATTTATCTGTTTTAAGAGTTTTATGTATCAGCTTATAATTCCAATAATTAGTAACAGATGTTTTATGATAAACAGTAATTAGAGTTGTTTTCGCATATCGAGACATCACTACAGTTTTTAGTCTTCTATAGTCTCAGTTTACTCTAACTAAAGAGTTTTAGTACAATACTACTATCTATAGTAGTTTTTCAGTATAACATTTCAGTATATAACAGGAAACAGTGTCAGAGAACTTACATATTTGGCGCCAGAGACTCGGTGTGCCATACTTTCAGTAACCAACCTTTCAATTTTCTTTCAAAAAAACCAGAATTCAGACAATTTTAGAAAATTTTCAAGAACCCATTCCACAGCTGAGTTTTGCAACCTGGCTCTGATACCACTAAATTTAACACACCAAACCCGGCCTAGACATTACGACCGGATCTGACGTGTCACATCGAAGTGTCGTTTGAAAACTGGGCTTGTCGATAAAAGTTCGTCACTAAATTTTAAATCCCATTTAATCAATTGTAGTTGAAAACGTTAGTGTTGTAAAATCAAATCATGTTGTCCAATTATAGGTCACATCAATTGTTATAAGTTTTATCAGTCTGAAATAAAACCGCGGAAGCCTTTTCTAGTTGTAACCTTTAAGATTTGAAAGACGTGATTTTCTTTAGAAACAATTATTTTTTGAAAACCCGTGTTTCCTAATCTAGCAGATTAACGTGAAAAGTTAAAACCAAATAAAAGTTAAAAACCTCAAATGGCCTTATTACATAATTATTTCCCCAAAATAAATAATTAAGAGAAAACTAGGTATAAATCAAAATACTCGTGAACATGTGGCCACCTCCGAGTCCCTCATGACTCCAAATCCTCTAAGGTCGGGATTACTGCATGCTGATTAAGAGAAAAGGGTGAGTTTGGGTAAACTCAATGTGTAATCCCCTAAGCGACAAGCGAAGAAGCAAAGATATGCAAAGTGAAGATCGGGCGAGCCCTATTCGGTAGTAATCGAGCCGGGCCTTAGCCCTATCTGATATGATGTGGGCCTAAGCCCATATAATATCAGTACAGAGTAAAAATGCAACCCAACCCAATCTAGCCAACACACCACCCGTACCAACCAACACACCATTTGGGGACTAAGTCGACCCACCCAGCCAATACACCAATATCGCAGCACAGCTACTAATATTAACGCAGCGAAACTGCTAATAATAGTAAACGTGGGCCAACCCACTAAAGTCAGAATACGTGGCGAAGCCACTAGAATATTAAAAACGTGGCAGGGCCACTCGTACAGTACTTCCTCCAAATCAGAAACCCAACCCCAATGCAGAATGTCGTGTCATAAATATTACGTGTAAGCAGTATGTCATATTCATAAGCAGTCATTTAGATAGCATACACACATCAACTAACCTACCACTAGGGGTATAATATTCGTCAGTTTGGGGCAAAATGGTAATTTCTCCCCTCGGGGGTATTTCGGTAATTTTACCATTCGAGGGTATTTCGGTAATTTTACGGCTTTTCCAAAGGCCTACCGTCATCTCGAACGACTCAGCCAACTTATATGGCCAAAACAGTGCAATTAGGCCCAAGGCCTGTTACTTGGCCCAGGTGGGCCCACACGCTCGTGTGGCCCATTCAGCCCACATTTCATCACGGCTATGCGAACCTCGCAGCCCAATCCCTTATTAGTCACTTATCGTTGATTTTGCCCCTGTGGGGCCCATGAGCCCATTGGGCCCACATGGCCCATTTCGGCCTAATGAGGCCCACTACGACCTAAGCCCACGAGAATGTTTACGGCGGCCTCTACAGTCTATCACCAATGATTGTGGCTCGATTTTTCCCTATGAGCGTTCGCACACTCGTGAGCCCTCAGATGCCGAAGTTCCTGCTTTTCGGCTTTAGCCGATTCACAATTACGCAGGGGTGTGAATATACACCTTCATCCATCGTTTTTACAGAAACAGCATTTGGTGTACGATTACACACCTGTTATGGGTTGTAGTTGAAGCACTTCCAAGATTAAACACCTATGATAACAACAACCCCAACAATTAGACTCAAACTCTCGTTAATCCATCACCAATATTGAAAATGCTTTAATCAAACTAACGCTACATACCAATCAATAACAGCAGTCTTCTCTAGTCCTAAAACCACGTATTCTTTTCAGTGTTATACCTTCACAACCACCGTTAACCGATTCATAAGAATCTACAATCCCAAAAGAATATGTATAACTTATGCCTAAAGCACTTACCGTGAATCAAAAGGTCCCTTGCAGGGGAAAAGTAATCGGCCTACCCCTTGGTTAAAGAAAACGAATCCCTAGCAACATTCGAACGAATAAAAAAGAAGATATTAGAAAAGCCTACCTCCATGGCAACAAGGAGAAACAGCCTTTCGGCCCATGAAATATAAAACCGAGCATAGAGAAAGAAGCCAACCAAGATTCGGCTAGAGTAACTCCTTACCCATAAATCAAAGTGATCAAGAAGCGGTTAGGGACGAAGAAGAGAAGATGTTTAAGCCTTAGTAGGTTCGGTCAACACAAGAAGAACAAATGCTTTTAGAGAAAAGTATTCGGCTATCTTAAAAAGAAAAGAAACAAAGAGAGGGAAAAGAAGAAATAGAGTTTGGCTAGAAGAAAGGAAAAAGCAACAGGTATTCGGCTATGAGTGATTCGGTAGCTTTTGAAACAAGGAAAAAAGAAAAAGAAAGTTGAAGAGAGAAGGACCCAAATGGTCAAAAAAATGTGCGAGACGCCACAGAGAGCAAAACCCGAAACGCAACAAAAGAAAAACCCAAATTACCAAAGAGGAAATTCGGCTTCTACACTCACCTCAAATGCTAAAATTGCACAAATGAAACTCCCTTAGCTGAAATCCACCTACTCAAGCTCTCCCATTCAGCCAAGACTCCCCTCACATCCCAACTCCTTCAAACTCTCCACCAAATCCTCCTTGATTTGCTCCCACCCTCCCATTCAAACCCATTCAAATTTGATGACCAAGTCTTCAACCTCCTCTGCAGAGTTTGATTCAAACTCTACCTCTTACGCCACCGAGTCATAAAATAAAAACCCCCTACTTGCATGCCATGGGATTCGAACTCCAATTCCCTTGCCACTTGATGTGTCTCTAACTAACTACGATTACAATAAAGGCAAGCGCACCTATCGAACAGTAGTATAGTTATGGTAAGACCGGAAATATCGTGTCCACAAAGACCAAGAGTACTAGTAATTACTATCTTTCTATTATCTAGCCTAAGAATTGGAGTGATTTCTTTTTAAACTAAATTTAATTAAAAACATGATAGAGAATGAATTGGGAAAATACTTTTTAGACAACTTTATGAGATAGGCAATACCCAAGGAAGAATCCACCTAGACTTCACTTATTACCTTTGATTCATACGATTTATTCACTTGTGTTGCACTGCATCATCGGATGTACCTGCGTAGAAACACATAAGCCATCAATTTTCTTGTTCAAGAGTTCTACCTGGTTTGATAACATGGTAACTGCGTCGAGGTTGAAAACACTGGCGGCTTTTGTCGGCTTCGTTCTCATGACTTGCCACTGATAGTTATTCAGTGAAATCTCTTCTATAAACTCGTAAGCCGCTTCAGGTGTTTTGTTGTTTAGTGTACCGCCGGCAGCTACATCAATCAATTGTCTAGTTGAGGGGTTCACACCATTGTAAAAGGTTTGAACCTGTAGCCATAAAGAGAAAGCCATGGTGAGGGCATCTCCTCAATAGGTCATTGTACCTCTCCCATGCATCGTAAAGCGTTTCTAAATCCATCTACACAAAAGAAGAGATATCATTCCTCAACTTAGCCGTTTTAGCCGGCGAAAAATATTTTAACAAAAACTTTTCGGTCATCTGTTCCCATGTAGTGATTGAACCTCGTGGTAAAGAGTTCAACTACTGTTTAGCTTTATTCCTTAATGAAAAGGGAAATAACCGAAGGTGAATGGCATCATCAGAAATGCCATTAATCTTGAAAGTGTTGCAGAATTCTAGAAAATTTGCCAAGTGATTGTTTGGATCCTCATCCTGCAAACCATCAAACTGAACAAACTGCTGAATCATCTGAATAGCGTTAGGTTTTAGTTCAAAATTATTTGCAGCAACAACAGGTCTAACAATACTTGATTCAGTTCCTGTTAAATCAGGCTGGGCATAATCATACATAGTTCGAGGAGCAGGATTCTGATTTATTGGATCTGCAGCGATCACAGGAGGTAGCGGATTATTCTGGGGGTCAACCATCTCCTCGGTATTAGTGTTGTCGTTCTCTTGCTCTTCTTGTATGTATTGTAAGCTTCGCCTTATCTCTCTTCAGTTTCTGCAAACTATACCTTCTATGTCACTATTGTAAAGCAAAGGTCCTGACGGGTTCCTTCTAGTCATAAACTAGAGACACCTGCCAGAAACAAAGAAATAGAGAAGTTAGTAATTTAAAATAAAAAAAAAATTGCAATAAAATAAAATGGCTAAAGTAAAAAAAATTAGTGTTCCTAATATCTTAGTCCTCGACAATGGCGCCAAAAACTTGATGTGTCTCTAACTAACTACGATCACAATAAAGGCAAGCGCACCTATCGAACAGTGGTATAGTTATGATAAGACCGGAAATATCGTATCCACAAGGACCTAGAGTACTAGTAATTACTATCTTTCTATTATCTAGCCTAAGAATTGGAGTGATTTCTTTTTAAACTAAATTTAATTAAAAGCACGACAGAGAATGAATTGGGAAAATACTTTTTAGAAAACTTTATGAGATAGGCAATACCCAAGGAAGAATCCACCTAGACTTCACTTATTACCTTTGATTCATACGATTTATTCACTTGACTTAATCCGTAGAAATCCTTGAATTATGTTAATATCTCTTTCAAGACTAAAAACAACTGACTCTAGGTTATTTAATTGAAATCTCTTTCTAATTAAAACCCCTATTGTCACATTAACTCGATCTATGGATTCCCCTATTAGATTTGAATCTAATCCGACAGATTTTCGTCCCCCTATTTCTAGGGTTGTAATCAACTCCGCTTAATTGTGTTGATCTACTCTTAAATAGGGACTTTTGCTCCTCTGAATAAGCACATTCGACTTGAATTAATAACCTGAATTATCAAAACATGAATAAGAACTCACAATTAAGAATAAGAAAAAGTATTTATCTTATAAATCAAATAATAATAAGATCCGTCATAGGTTTCATCCCCTCGGGTATTTGAGGGATTTAGTTCATAGTGATAGAAGGAAACATCTTAAAATAAGGAAGACAACAAAACATAAGAAAACCCAAAAACTTCTAAAGAACTTGATGGGAGATCTTGGTCTTGATGGAGATCCTTCTTCCGAAAGTTGCTCACGATGGTCGTCTCTTGAGTATTTTCTACCTTCTACTCTGCGTGTCTGTTTAGGTTACCCCCTAGGGTGTTTAAATAGGCTTTGGAACACCTTTCTTGGCCCACAAGTACCCTTTTTCAAATAGAATTAAACTTGGGTTCGGTAGGGACACGCCCGTGTGAAACGTCCGTGGTGGATTTCTTTGGCCGTGCTCGATTCTGGTCGTCACACACGGCCGTGTGATTTGCCCGTGTACATTGATCCAGGCCGTGTTTGATTCTGCTCGTAACATACGACCGTGTTTGATAGTTCAGGCCGTGTTGATTTCTAAGGTAGGCCAATTTTGTCCCTTTTTGGCCCGTTTCTCGTTCTTTTCGACTCCCTAAGCTCTCCTGAATGTAAAACATGAAATTAAGGGATTAGGAGCATCGAATTCATCAAAACTAATGAAAATTCATCCAAAAATAAGCCAAGCATGGGGTCAAAATATGTATAAATTATGGTTTATCAAATATCCCCACACTTAAGCCTTTGCTTGTCCTCAAGCAAAATCCTCAACTCACAATTAAAATTAACTTCCTTAATTCATAATTCTCATCAATAATATCTCATCATAATTCACAGGTAATTCATACATCATAATTTAACTAAAAGAGTGCTAAAGATTCAAACAATCCAAGTCACAAATTTTTATAGCACGAAAACATAGGTGTTTCCCCTTACCTAAATAATCACCTTTGATTCAAAATCGACAAGAATTGACATCCTCACTAAAGATTCACTCAAATCACTCAAAGTGTTTAAGTTTCAGATTAAGCCCTCAAGAGTCAAACATGAAAAGTTAATCCCATAGGCTTGCATGAAAATCAAATCTCCACCACTATAGAATGAGATGATACACAAATAAAAAGGTCTTAAAAAGGTTTGTAATGGGACTTGGGTTAAAGGTGTGGATAAAGGCTGAATTAGAGGGTTAGAATCGAGATCGAATTGACAATTCACCTAACTAGAAAAATGGACTAACACTGAATAATTACATCAATTGAAAACTTATCACTAATAACTTAATTGCTTAAGCTCAAATAACATAGAACAAATAATGAATAGATTTCCAACTTTTTTTAAAGAATAAAAATTTACAATAATAAGAGAATTTAACAACCGAAATAAAGAACATAGTTAGGCAACTGCTCAAATCAAATCTCGACAAAAAGGGGTTAATTCAATTTGAAAAATTCTTAATGAATAAAAAAGAGTGAGTTTTGGGTTAATATTAAGGGTAAATCAAGAAACGGTTTATTAGGATTCAAAGGGGTTCACTAGGGGTTAATTATGAATGTAGGCTTTTTATGGAGTAAGTGGGTTAAATCCTAAGTGCCTTTATCATCTCAGTATATCAAATCAAAGGTGTGGTCTCGACATGCATAATTGAAGCAAGTTCTAGAATAACAATTCAATATTGACACACTCATAATCAATAAAGTGAGCAAGAAAAGAATATGCTCTAAAAGGCTCAAAATCTCACAAAAATTATGGTTTTTGATGTCAACCTTGCAAATTTCAAACTTCAAAGTAATATTTAAATTTAGGGAAACAACCTATTATTTTTAATTCTGAAAATAGACTTATCATGCTTGATTCTCTAATATCTTAAAGTTTAAACCATCGATGCACAATTACCTATGACTTAATCCAAAACATATCAATAAAAATCATAAATCACTAAAAGTTTCATTCTAATAGTAATATGAGAAAATTACTTAAGAACAAGACATAATTTAGGGATTTTCAAATAATACTATAATTAACCTCCCCACACTTAAGATGTACATTGTCCTCAATGTACAAAGATAGATAATAGTAATATAGTAAGAAGATCATAAGATCGGGAGAGAAGTGAAACTTCCTGAGTTTTGGATGGAGTCAATGAAAAGAAACCTGATAAAATTGGGCCGAGGTGAACGTGGGGGAGGATACTCCGACAGCACCTCGAACCTTTTGAGATCGAATCAATGAAGCAGCCGGCATGAACTTATGGTATCCTAAGCTAAATCTAAAGGGCATGAAGAATAGGAACTAAATAATAAAGAAAATAAATATAAATATAAATGAAAATAAATAATGGAAAAATGGATATGAGTGGAAAAAGAGTGATCAACGGTGGCAAGGATGGTGGTTGGTGTGGTGGCGGTGTAAAGAAGGAATAAGGGAGAAGGGGGATAGGACAAAGAAGGAAGTAAGACAACGGGAAAAAAAATGGGAAAAAAGAGGGTTTTTGAGCTGGGGAAAAAGGAAGGAGGGAAGAAAGTGGAGGAGGAGAGCGGTGGTCGAAAAGGGGTGCGGTGGCTAGGGTTTGGGGGAAGGGGATTTGGGGAAGAAAGTGAACAGAAGAAGGGGGTTTAAATAGAGATTGGGACACATGGTCGCGACCCACGCCCGTGTTCTCTGGGCGTGTTAGGTCACACTGCCAAATCGCACGGCCATGTGATGCTTCTTTCGTTTCTCCCATGCCTGTGTAGAGGTTTCCACGCCCATGTTGATTGATCAGTATCGACCACGACTTCTGGGCACGGGCGTGTCGCACGCCCGTGTCTTTTGCTCAGTATCGACCACGGCTGCATCGCACGGCCTGGCAATTCATCACAGCCCGTGTTCTTTAGTCAGGTTCGACCATAGCCGCATCGCACGACCGTGGCATTTTATCGCAACCCGTGTTTTGGGGAAAATTTCATCCTGTTTCCACACGGTCTCTGCTTTACCGATGTCCTTTCCCATGGTGTTCACACGGACACGGCCACGCCCGTGTGCAAGGCCGTGTGGGTAGGAAAACCTGTGCCTATTAATTTGGTTAGCTTTTAGTTAGATGCTGAAAATCAAAAATTTAGACGTTAGTGATGTTAGTGCTCGGGTTGCCTCCCGAGAAGCGCTTGTTTAAAGTCTTAAGCTAGACTTACCTCTCATTCGCATACTCATGGTGGTTCGAGGAGTTGACACTCCTCTCTCCTGCTATCAATTCTATTATCACTATACAGTTTGATTCGAGTAGTGTTTACCTTAAAAGTGCCGAACTTAGGATGAGTTACCTCGACCGTTCCATATGGAAAGATCTTGAGTACCGTAAAAGAGGTCGTTCCATTTGCTTTAAGCTCTAAGGTGGTAATTCGAGGATCGGTTGCATCTAACAGTACCTGATCTCTAACCTTGAAGAGATTTTCTTTTCCTTTAAGCTCGTCATGAAGTTGCCTCGGTTTCGCTTCGTGTGTTCTTGGTTTCTCCTTGGCATGTGTCCTCTACTCATCTAGTTCATCGATCTGAAGCCTTCGCTCCTCATGAGTTATTTCATTGTTGGCACGAGAATTAGGAAGTTTCTCATTTGTGTATTTTCGAGGTGCTTCCTGAAGAGAAGATTGAACCGAATGGTTATTAATAGAATTTGTGTACTCACCTTTATTACTCGATGACCTAACCGAGTCACGAGCCTAAAGAGTGATTGTTTCGTCACCTACACGAAGTGCGAGCTCACCTGTACCAACATCAATTCTAGTTTTAGCAGTTGCTAAAAAGGGTCGCCCTAAAATTAAAGGTGCGTTACTGTCCTCATCCATGTCTAGAACAATGAAGTCAACTGGGAATATAAATTTATCAATTTTTACAAGCACATCCTCAACAATTCCCCTAGGAAATCTAATAGTTTTATCTACGAGTTGAATACTCATCCTAGTTTGTTTAGGTTTCCCAAGACCTAGTTGCTTAAACATTTTATAGGGCATGACGTTAATACTCGCCCCTAAATCAGCTAAAGCATGTTTAACATTTAAACTACCAATTAAACAAGGAATAGTAAAACTCCATGGATCCTTTAATTTATCGGGTAGTTTATTCTGTAAAATGGCTGAGCAAACTGCGTTTAGCTCCACGTGCGACGCATCATCTAACTTCCGCTTGTTTGCTAGAAGCTCCTTCAAAAATTTGACTGAGTTGGGCATCTGCGAAAGAGCTTCAATAAACGGTAAGTTAATATGTAGTTTTTTTAAAAGTTTAAGAAATTTACCGAATTGTTTATTTGTGTGGTCTTTCTTCGTCGCGTTAGGGTATGGTACACGAGGTACATACTCTTTACTTACCAGTTTTTGTGTATTGTGGCTTTCCCCACCCTTACCTTTACTTACCACAGGTTCTTGCCTCGGTTCAGATTCAGATTCTACTAACTCTTCGTTGTCGCCCACCGTGATGGCATGGAGTTGTTCCCTTGGGTTAGGCTTGGTATTACTCGGCAAGCTACCTTGTGGTCGTTCCGAGATCAGCTTAGCAAGCTGACCTATTTGGTTTTCGAGCCCTTGAATCGATGCCTGCTGATTTTTGAGTGCTGTTTCGGTATTTTGAAAACGGGTTTCTAACACCGAGATGAATTTAGTTAGCATCTCCTCAAGGTTCGGCTTCTTCTCCTGTGGATAGGGTTGTTCTTGAAAGCCTGGAGGGGGCTGTTGTCTCTGATTTCCTTGACCACCCCATGAAAAATTGGGATGGTTCCTCCACCCTGGATTGTAAGTGTTACTATAAGGGTTATTTTGAGGTCTAGAATTATTACCCATATAGTGAACTTGTTCATTCTCAGTGCTCGGGTTGTAAGGTGGATATTCTGTTGTGTTCGTCCCTCCTCCATTTGTGTTGCACTGCATCACCGGATGTACCTGCGTAGAAACACATAAACCATCAATTTTCTTGTTCAAGAGTTCTACCTGGTTTGATAACATGGTAACTGCGTCGAGGTTGAAAACACTGGCGGCTTTTGTCGGCTTCGTTCTCATGACTTGCCACTGATAGTTATTCAGTGAAATCTCTTCTATAAACTCGTAAGCCGCTTCAGGTGTTTTGTTGTTTAGTGTACCGCCGGCAGCTGCATCAATCAATTGTCTAGTTGAGGGGTTCACACCATTGTAAAAGGTTTGAACCTGTAGCCATAAAGAGAAAGCCATGGTGAGGGCATCTCCTCAATAGGTCCTTGTACCTCTCCCATGCATCGTAAAGCGTTTCTAAATCCATCTACACAAAAGAAGAGATATCATTCCTCAACTTAGCCGTTTTAGCCGGCGAAAAATATTTTAACAAAAACTTTTCGGTCATCTGTTCCCATGTAGTGATTGAACCTCGTGGTAACGAGTTTAACCACTGTTTAGCTTTATTCCTTAATGAAAAGGGAAATAACAGAAGGTGAATGGCATCATCAGAAATGCCATTAATCTTGAAAGTGTTGCAGAATTCCAGAAAATTTGCCAAGTGATTGTTTGGATCCTCATCCTGCAAACCATCAAACTGAACAAACTGCTGAATCATCTGAATAGTGTTAGGTTTTAGTTCAAAATTATTTGCAGCAACAACAGGTCTAACAATACTTGATTCAGTTCCTGTTAAATCAGGCTGGGCATAATCATACATAGTTCGAGGAGCAGGATTCTGATTTATTGGATCTGCAGTGATCACAGGAGGTAGCGGATTATTCTGGGGGTCAACCATCTCCTCGGTATTAGTGTTGTCGTTCTCTTGCTCTTCTTGTATGTATTGTAAGCTTCGCCTTATCTCTCTTCAGTTTCTGCAAACTATACCTTCTATGTCACTATCGTAAAGCAAAGGTCCTGACGGGTTCCTTCTAGTCATAAACTAGAGACACCTGCCAGAAACAAAGAAATAGAGAAGTTAGTAATTTAAAATAAAAAAAATAAATTACAATAAAATAAAATGGCTAAAGTAAAAAAAATTAGTGTTCCTAATATCTTAGTCCTCGGCAATGGCGCCAAAAACTTGATGTGTCTCTAACTAACTACGATCACAATAAAGGCAAGCGCACCTATCGAACAGTAGTATAGTTATGGTAAGACCGGAAATATCGTATCCACAAGGACCTAGAGTACTAGTAATTACTATCTTTCTATTATCTAGCCTAAGAATTGGAGTGATTTCTTTTTAAACTAAATTTAATTAAAAGCACGACAGAGAATGAATTGGGAAAATACTTTTTAGACAACTTTATGAGATAGGCAATACCCAAGGAAGAATCCACCTAGACTTCACTTATTACCTTTGATTCATACGATTTATTCACTTGACTTAATCCGTAGAAATCCTTGAATTATGTTAATATCTCTTTCAAGACTAAAAACAACTGACTCTAGGTTATTTAATTGAAATCTCTTTCTAATTAAAACCCCTATTGTCTTATTAACTCGATCTATGGATTCCCCTATTAGATTCGAATCTAATCCGGCAGATTTTTGTCGCCGTATTTCTAGGGTTGCAATCAAATCCGCTTAATTATGTTGATCTACTATTAAATAGGGACTTTTGCTCCTCTGAATAAGCACATTCGACTTGAATTAATAACCTGAATTATCAAAACAAGAATAAGAACTCACAATTAAGAATAAGAAAAAGTATTTATCTTATAAATCAAATAATAATAAGATCCGTCATAGGTTTCATCCCCTTAGGTATTTGAGGGATTTAGTTCATACTGATAGAAGGAAATATCTTAAAATAAGGAAGACAACAAAACATAAGAAAACCCAAAAACTTCTAAAGAACTTGATGGGAGATCTTCAGTCTTGATGGAGATCCTTCTTCCGAGCTGCTCCCAATGGCTATCTTCGAGTATTTTCTGCCTTCTACTCTGCGTGTCTGTTTAGGATACCCCCTAGGGTGTTTAAATAGGCTTTGGAACACCTTTCTTGGCCCACAAGTACCCTTTTTCGAATAGAATTAAACTTGGGTTCAGCAGGGACACGCCCATGTGAAACGGCCGTGGTGGATTCCTTCGGCCGTGCTCAATTCTGGTCATCACACACGGCTGTGTGATTTGCCCGTGTACGTTGATCCAGGCCGTGTTTGATTCTGCTCGTAACACACGGCCATGTTTGATAGTCCAGGCCGTGTTGATTTCTAAGGTAGGCCCATTTTGTCCCTTTTTGGCCCGTTTCTCATTCTTTTCGACTCTCTAAGCTCTCCTGAATGTAAAACATGAAATTAAGGGATTAGGAGCATCGGATTCATCAAATCTAATGAAAATTCATCCAAAAATAAGCCAAGCATGGGGTCAAAATATGTATAAATTATGGTTTATAACCACCCTAGTGACGCCACAACCATCAAGCCACATGCTCTTTTTGTGACATGAAATCACACACACTTAAACATAAGTCATAACTGCTAACAGCCAATTTCACCTAAGAGAAAAAATTAAAAATTTTCCAAGGCCCAAACTCGAACCCAAGCTTCCTAAAAACCCCAAAATACACTCAAATACTTAGCCATTGAAGCACACATGGAATTTAAGCCAAATCATGCAAAAGTTCCAACCCTACATTTTTGGGGCGTTACATCTAATTTTTGCATATTTCCAGTAAGTTTGTTGTTGATTGTGCATGAACTTGCACATATCCATCAAAATTGACAACTTCGATTTCCTTGAAGTACTTGCAGAAGTCGGCATGGGAGTTGTATATTCAGGTTCAACACTTAGCTTGACTGGTTCTTCTTCTGGCTCAACCCTTGGTTCAGGAATGTTCGGTTCCTTAATAGATTCTTCCTCTTCAATGTCTGTAACTGAATTAGCTTCAGTTTCAGTTCCATATGTTGACTCATCGGTATCCGACTCAGTTGGCTCTTCTTGCTCGCCTTAATTCAGCTCATGCACCCTCTCTACTAATCTTTCAAGATCATAATTTGTAATGCATCCTTGAACATATCGCCCCTTCAGATTTGCTTGTGTTTTAACACGGGCCTTTAAGCAAAGTGAAGTGATTAATGATGGGAAATAAGCACTTTCTGCCTTCTTTTTAGCATAATCGTGAATCTCCTAGAGGATAATTTTCCCAACATTAATGGACTTTTCTGTCAAAATTGCATATAACAAAAGCATTAGTTCCATCGAGATGGTGGAACTATGTGAGATAGGCATAAAACTATAGCGAACGAAATAAAACCATACCTTTGCTACTGGTTTTAAGTATTCTCTTCAACAAGAATGGCTCCCATACTTTCTTATAATCCATTGGGATCTCGGATTTGTCACAACATCAAGCACTTGTTGAAGAAAATCCCAATTGATATTGTTCATCATAGGGTAGTACTCATCTTCTTCAACATCAGGTAAATTAAACAAACCATTGATGGACTTAGAAGTAAGAGGTACTTTTTTCTTTCGAACAATGACTTCAGTAGCATCTTGTGTAGTCAAACTAGCATAGAATTCTCGAACTAGTTCATCATCGAGAAGTGAACTAACATCACAAAATCGTTCCCACTTGAGAGCATTGATTTTCTTTCTTTTCTAATCAGTATAAGAACAACCATCAAATCATTACTCTTCAAGTCAAAACCTTTTTCCGGCATCATAGGTTGATGCTTGAGGATTGAATCAAATCTCTCTTTCACTTCTTCATCGATCAAAATCGAGTTTTCAGGAGTAGTCTTTGAAGATCTAGTTCTTTTGCGAGACATGGTATCTTTTCCCGAAAATTCGGCAAAGTTTCTGCATAAGAGAGAAAAGAGAAATTGGCAAAATGGGTAGAACTTGCTACGAAAAAAATCTTGCGACGGTAAGAATGGTACGGCGATGACGATGACGTGCGACAGCAATGGCGGGGTGCGATGGCGACAATGGTGTGCGATCGTAAAAACGGTGCTTCGACAATCTCTTTGCAGCGACAATAGGGAATTTCGACAAAAAAGGAAGAGAACTAGGGTTTCTTTCAGGATTTGAGGTTGACGGCATAAAAGGGATATTTAGGGATTTTTAGGGTGTAAGCGAATTGCTTTGAGGGATATGAAAATTAGTAGAATGGAGAGGGGTTTATATAGGGAATAAATTAGGGCAACATGTAGCAAAAATTTAGCTATATTAGGGTAACTTGGGCGGCAAGCAAAGGGTGTGACAGCAAGGCATGGATTTTTCCCTCCTTTTTGCTGTCTTGGGCTTCAAACTCAGACTGTATCTTACTAAAAGAAACTGATTAGTACTTGGGCCAAATTTGACCCCTTTATTAATATAAAAATTTAAAATTTAAATATAACAAATGAAACTTAAAAATTTTAAATCTTAATTAGAAAATTTCTTATTAACAAATTACATTAAATTAATTCCCAGGAAAGGTTGGTGGGGTCACAGCAGTCCCGCTTAAGTTTCAATCTCCTTAGACAGAATTAATTAAATGTAATAAGTTAAGAAAATAAGTTATAATTATTTATTTATTTACAAAATGAGTTCATGAAAAATTAAGGGTCTGTTAATTTGAACGAGGATTCAACTCGCTCAACTTCACCATCTCAGTAGTGTTTGAGACGTTGACCATTAACTTTAAACGTACCTCCGTAATTGTTGTATAATTCAATAGCTCCATAAGGATAAACTTGGTAGATGGTATAAGGTCCTTTCCATTGGGATTTAAGCTTCTCAGGAAATAACTTCAACCTTGAATTAAACAACAAAACCTTCTGACCTTCTTTAAACTCGCGAGGTTGTATATGACTATCATGCCATCTCTTTGATCTTTCTTTACACATTTTGGCATTCTCATAGGAAAACAACCTCAGCTCTTCCAACTCATCAAGTTGTAACATCCTTCTCTCACCGACCTACTTAAGATCAAAGTTCAACTGCTTCAAAGCCTAGTGAGCTTTATTCTCCAACTCTAATGGCAAATGACATGCCTTTCCAAAGACTAACCGATAAGGAGTCATTCCTAACGGTATCTTAAATGCTGTTCGATAGGCCCATAATACATCATCGAGCCTTCAAGACCAATCTTTTCTACTAGGGCGTACTACCTTTTCAAGGATACCTTTGATTTCGCGATTCACTCTTTCAACTTACCCATTAGACTGGGGGTGATAGGCAGTAGCAATCTTATGCTCTACATCATATTTGTCAAGTAACCACTTAAGCCATTTGTTCACAAAGTGAGAACCTTCATCACTAATAATAGCTCTTGGTGTCCCAAATCGTGTAAACACATGCTTATGTAGGAATTGCATGACTACCTTAGCATTATTTATAGGGTATGCTTGAACTTAGGACCTCACACACACACCCAGAACACTTAACCACTGAAGCAGATACACAATTGTGTCAAGATTTCACAGAAATAAAGAT
This sequence comes from Gossypium sturtianum, assembly GCA_025698515.1. Taxonomy (NCBI): domain Eukaryota; kingdom Viridiplantae; phylum Streptophyta; class Magnoliopsida; order Malvales; family Malvaceae; genus Gossypium; species Gossypium sturtianum. The sequence goes on from CM046945.1 coordinate 21,634,467, forward strand.
AGAAATTTTGGGGCGTTACAGATTGTCAATTTATTGAACCGGATTTTTGGGTAATGCTGATATTATGGATTGCATCTAGCTCATCAATGAAGATTGTATCACTTTGGGAAACATATTTGGAGAATCAGGTCGAGTCTTTCTAATCTCTTGGATCAAGGAAGTGGGATCAGATTAGAACGTTGGAGACTTGGCTACCAATAGTCCTTATTTACCTTGTTTGTTATTATTATATTGTATTCAATTGGTTTAGCTATTGTTTAATAGAGATTGATATAGATCTTCATTATATTAGCAAGTCTCGAAAAACTTTATATAATTGAGAGACTTATTTAGGTTGTTGTATTAATTGAAGAGCACTTAATCTATTCAAGTGAGAAATATTATTTATGAGAGTGCATTTGATTGTAAAATATTTTGTTGAAGTTTTACAAGCTAAGTTCTTAGGGGTGAATTTAGTGGAGAGAATATCAGTCTTCAAGGTACAAAAGTTAGGAAATTGTCACTAGGTGTGATAAATTTAGGTTCACTTGTTGTAAGTGTTGAAGGAAGTAGATATTTCTCACTAAGTTAGGCTCTGCAGCCATAGGGAAACTGAACTACGTAAATAATTTTTTTATGCTTAAAGAAGTGTCAACTTCCCTAGTCACTTCTTCCAGCATTTAGCTTGTTTTTAGTAAGGTTAACTCACATAGTACATTTTTTCTTTTCTTTTTTTTTATAGAGAAAAGAGGTTCAAAAGAACATAAACATCATTATGAATCATCATAGAACCAAAATTAACAATAATAGAATAATCTTATAGCAATCAACCTATCAAAATATTAGGAGGCTCTTAAAAAATGTGTAGTCCTCCAAATGTGGTTTTATCAATCCTTGTCAATTTATCCACGCAAGCATTTTGTTCTTTGTTAATATGCTTAAAATCAAGTTGTTGAGACCTTATACATAGCATCTGCACATATTGAATCTCAGCCATTCCATTGTTGGGGTCATAGTTACTACAAAAGTTTGGACCAAAAGAGTATTCTCACTTTCGATCATCATTTGTCAATAGCCCCTATTCCATAGTAAATGCAGGCCTTCCCTAATAGCTCGAACCTTTACTTGAAAAACAATTAGCATAACTTCTTTAAAACAAAAAGGTAAAGTACAAAATCAATCACTAAACTATTAAGTTCGTTCTGTTTTGGTCACCTAATTATTAATTTTTTTTTCGTTTTAGTCACTTAACTTTTCGAAGTCAAATATTTTGGTCACTCTTGGCTAATTCCAGTTAAATGATTAACGGTGGTGTTAACATGTTATTTCTCTATTTTCCATGTAAAAATTTCATTTTCTAAATAATTCAATAAATATATTTATTGGCCATTAAATAATGTGGAAAATGGAGGTTCATTTAGCCGTGGTGAAGACCTTGCATCTGTAAACATTAATGGGTCTAGAAAAAACGACCAAGAAAGGACGAGGAAAGCGAGTGAAGGGAAATGGGAATTTTCTTGATAAGGTAGAGAAATTGTTAAAGTGAGAAAGCAAAGATAAGAAGAACGGAGTACTAGAGTCTTAAGCATGGAATTATGGATAAAAGAAACAAAAGGAAAAAGAAGAAGAATTGAAAAGGCATACAAGAAGGTATTGTTTAGGAGTGAAAAAGTTATGTTTTCGAGTCAGTTTTTCTGAATGTTGTACCATCCCTAATGTGGAAATCGATGAACTTCGATAATCTGATAAACCGACAGTGAATTCGCTTCACTGTTTGTATCCAAAGTAGAATCATTTGAAGGCTCAATGCTTTTATCTCGTCGGCTAGAAATCGATCCTTCATCAATTCTACTAGTATAAGCATCGGTTTGACCCTGATTAGCATAAGGAACAAGGTGATGTTTTAGCAACATAAGATTAGAGGCTTCATTGCGGACATTAGTAGAAACTACATGACAATAAAACCCAAAAGTAATTAATCAAAAGAACACGGAATCCATCAAGAAAACTATTGTTATTTATATCTTTAGAAACTTTCCTTCATTATTCTAGTAACTTGATGACATCAATGAAGGACATTTTATGTGACTTATGAGAAGCAAGTCCTAAGCTTTCCCAAATGCAAAACTTAGCTAGCATTGTAAACAAAAATTTTCAATTACTAGAATTCAACTAGATCCTTAACTAACTCATCCAATTAACAATAGATAATAAATGGAAACGACCCTAGAAATGATACACAAAATACGAATGGAGGGAGGGAAAAAAAAGGTACTGATGGGTTGACTTGAGAAGTTGGTAGGTGGATTTTGGGCACGGGGTGCCAACGATAAAGGAGGGTTGGTGTCGAGCTGCTCATGAGAGTGAGGAGGCAGGTTTTGGAGCTAAACCGTAATACTGTTGGAAATATACTACTGCAAAACAAAATTGTTAGCACTGACAAAAAATAAACTAAGTGAAATAAATAAAAAAAATAATCACTATGTCATGGAAGATTTATTGCCTTTAGAGCAAATCCACCTTGATTGGCTTAATCGTGTAGAGGACTTCACCCCCAAGGTTAGCACAGAAATTCAGTATTCGTACACCCGGATAAAGAAGGTGGAACATAATCGTAATTGTTCTTCTCGAAAGGAATCAAAAAATAAAGCAGAAAACATAGTCGAAAAATCTGACTGAAAAACTGCTAAAAGAAAACACATGAGAGAAAAGGAGAATGAAAGAAAGGTTGTTGTTTTCTTGTTGTGAAAATTTAGGAAAATGACCTGCTACTTATACTATTTTCCGAAGGGGCAAAATGGTAAAACACATAGTGTCAGTTTCCTCAAAAAGTGCAACTAACCAAATTTTCCGCAATAGTCAGAGGATTTTCCGCAACTAAAAATATTTTGAAAATAATTTAAAAAAGAAAAACATAAATTTTATCCAAAAGAACACACACAAACAAAGCCCTAATTACTCAACGAGGGTAAAAGACAAGGTTATATTTAAACCCCATTAGAAGCCTTTTCTCAACCAATGTGGGATTACTCACTTTGCATTATCAACATTCCCCCACTAATGCGGAAGAATTAGAAATTTTGTAAACATGAGAAAAGGTAAAACGTGAGAAGGGCAATAGCGAAATTAGCCGCTTAAGTACTAGTATCTTGTGGATTTGAACTAGCACGTAGTGAAATGAGTGATTCTTTTATTTAAAAAGTGAACAAATCTTGAATTTGTTAAGATTGGGGTTAACTCATGACACACAACTAATCTTAGATCCAATTGATGTTCCGTGATAGATCAACAAGTTTTAGCCAATACATCTCGAGAAACTGGTAAGTTATCTAGAAAGGCTACCCAATGTCTTTCGTAGAAGATGGCTAGTTCTTCGCACATATGTAGGTGATTTCATCAAGTTTATCTCAATATAGACTAACTAAATCAGGACTATGAAATCATTAAGAGCATTTATTAAGCTCATCCTTTCAAATTTAAATTTGGTAAATTCATCAAGTCCGTCTAATTAGGACCACCCAAACTCTAGGATATGAACTCATTAAAAGTAAGAAACTCAACCTCACATGTCAGTGAATTCATAAAGTCTGTCTCAATAGGACCACCCAAGCCTTGGGGTATGAATTCATTAAGAGTAAAAACTCAACCTTATGCATGTACATCATTTGCCATAATGATAGGTAAAGTGTACACTATGAATCTTTCCATGGTTTCATTTGACCACATTGAACTTAGAAAACTAAGTAGGGTATCCACCATGGATTCCTCAACCACTAAGCTTAAGACCCATGCCCTTCAAAAAATCAAGAATCATTTTCCTACTTAACCTTTTGTTTAGTGGATCATCTAAGTTCCTTTTAGACCTTACGTATTCCAAAGTAAGTATTCAATTCTTTATTAAATGTCTCACAGGTTCATGTCTTATTTGAATATGTCTCTTCTTACCATTGTAAGCTTGGCTTTTAGCAACGCAAATTTCGGCTTATAAGTCACATATAGAGATAAGGGAGGTGTCAGTTTTCCCATAAAAGAATCTCTGCAAGTAGATTCCTAAGCCACTCGGCCTCTTGCCTGACTAAGTCCAAAGTTATAAACTTTGACTCCATCGTGGAGCGAGCAATACACGTCTTCTTAGCATACTTCCAAGAAAGAGTTGCTTCACCCAAAGTAAAGACATGCCCACTTGTAAATCTAACTTCATCATAATCAGTTACCCAATTTGCATCACAAAATCCATCTAGGACTGCATGATATCTAACAAATTCCAATTTCCAAGTTAATGTACCTTTAATGTATTTAAGCAATTGCTTTAGAGCATTCCAATTCTCATTGCTAGGATTATGGGTATATCTACTTAGGGCTAGTTTAGTAATGCTTTTGAAAAGTGCTTTTGAAAAGTGCTGTGGAAAAGTACTTTTGAAAAATGCTTTTGAGAAGTGCTTTTGAAAAATTTGAGTGTTTGGTATTGCTGTCAAAAAATGCTTTTGAGAAATAAAATGTCCATTTTAGACATGATATTATAAAGTAACAAATATGTATTTAAATAATGTTCAAATTAGTTAATATTATGATATTTTAGCAAAAATATAAAAAATAATTTATTATAACTTATTGTTAATATTTTAATATATAATATTAATTTTAAATATTTCTAAGTAATTAATATTAATTATTTATTAAATTTAATTAGAATATATAAACTATATTTAAATATTTAAATATAATAATTAAATATTTGTAATTAGATATTGACACAATTGTATTATTTTAAAAATTATTTTTATTTTTAATTAATGCTTTTAACACATTTGTATTATTTTATTTTAAAATGTATTTGAATATATAACTCATATTAGATATTAATATAACATAGAAAACATAAACCTAACAAATTAAAATATTACATATATTTGGATTAAAGTTTCAAAAAGGGAAAATATTTATATACCAAATATAAATACTAAAAATTTTACAAAAGAAAAAAGGGGAAAAAATGGGTTCTAACGTCTGAAAAATGGGAAAAAAAGGAAGAGAACAAATAAGGTTAAAAAAGTAATATCAGCCTCAAAATTACTTTTGGCTGAAAAAAGCACCAAATTTCTGCTTTTAAATCTGAGAAAAAGGACTTTTCTTAAGTTGAAAAAGCTTCTACTTTTTACCTCTGTTCTTTATTGCTTTTTATATAAAAGCACTTTTTCCCCTAAAAGCTCATCTAAAAATCAATGTCGAACGCAGCCTTAGTCTATTAACTGCATAAGCAATATCAGGCCGAATGTAGTTCATCAAGAACATAAGGCTTCCAATAATTTTAACATAATCTAATTGAAAAACACTATTTCCTTTATTCTTTATTAGGTTCATGCTAGAATCAAAAGGAGTCTTCACAAGAATTACATCAAAGCTATTAAACTTCTTTAACACTTTCTCTATATAGTGTAATTTGTTTAAAACAAATCTCTTTTTTAATTTAGTAACCTTAAACCCTAAGATTATATCTACCTCTCCCAAATCAATCATATCAAACTTGGTAGATAAGAAATTTTTGTTTGTTAATGGCTTCTCTATTAGTGCTGAAAATTAACATGTTATCCACATACAAACTTATGATGACACAATCAGAACCAAACATCTTAGAATGCACACATGCATCTGCATCATTAACAATAAAACCAAAACTAAGAATAGTTTTATGAAATTTCTCATACCATTGTTTTAGAGCTTGTTTGAGACCATACAAAGATTTTTTGAGTCTATAAACTTTATCTTCCATACCAAGTGCCATAAATCCTAGAGGTTTCTCTATGTAGACCTCCTCGTCCAAATCACTATTCAAGAAAGTTATCTTCACATCTATTTAATGTACCAGCAAATTTTGAATGGAAGCTAAAGAAAACAAAATACAAATGGTTGAGATCTTAGTCACAGTAGAGTATGTATCAGAATAATCTACTCCAAATTTCTGAGTGAATCCTTTTACAACTAGTCTTGCCTTATACCTCTATATTGACCCATCTTGTAACACCTTATACTCGACCCAATTTATCGAAATTGAATATAGGATGCCACAAAACTAAAACACTTAGAAAAATTTTAAAACTGAATAAGTCTTTACTGACCATACTTTTTCACTTATATGCTTTTATTCCAAATCAAAGATTTTGTGAGAAATGTTTATTAATTATAACTGGTTCCCAAATGGTGATATAAAACAATATAACTTAAATCTTTTATCAACATAGAGTCAAAGTGGCGTATAAAACATATTCCCCAAAATCCCTTTGTATGCATAATATCACACTTCGATCAACCGCTTTGGCACAATCTTGGCTTGGTCCCTCACAGGCGAACTAGTTCATATCTCAGGAGACCTGTCACACACAAACGAATGCCTATAAGTTCAATGGAGCTTAATGAGTCTAAATTAGTATTACCTTTTAACTTTGATGTTGAAATCATTGACTTTAATATTATGGTTCCCTCTCAAAATTTAGCTGATACTTTCTGTTTTCTTGTTGGTGGATAACTATATGCCAACTCTACACTTAACTATATTATACTCATATCACCCGAATGGAGGATTCCAGACTTCACACCATATTTTAAATCTTTCTTCAATATCCCTTTGAAGATTGTAGTTGGATACTCACCTTAAAACGACATTCATCAGATTCTACTCTTGGTGGATTCTCTTACAGACTCCTGTGATTATCAGAATGCCAGTTACCTTATAACTTTGAATCAACCCAACCAACATACTTACTTAAAAGAATGTAGCATTTTTATTCACATAATAGAATCTCAATGATTTCCATATAGAACATGAAAATTCCCAGATATGGCGGGCAACATACACCACCTTTAAATCTCGGTATATAAAGTTCTCTGTCCTAGAAGTAACTATGGCGTATTCCCTAATCCATCACATTGTTTTGAGGATTCATTCAAAAAAATGCCTCGAATACATACCTACATTTCACCGTACGGTTGCCCACATCACACTGTTTTTAGTGTCGTATTAAAATTTGGTTAAGAACTTTTAATGTTTATATAGTTCATTAAGTGAAAAGGACTAAATCGTAAAAGCTGAAAAAGTTAATTTTATTAGTTAATTATGTCAAATGGCTATTGAAATGTAAGTAGATGGACTTGTTTGGTAATTAAACCTTTTAGAAAGTTAGTGGAAAAATATGGACAAAATTTTGTTATTATTAAGTTAATATTACAATGGTAAATTAGTAAATTGAAAAGTAAAAAACGTAAACTAAAAACAAAACAAAGATTTATCATCATCTTCATGCTTACACCGAAATTAGAAGGGAGAAAACACCATTTTTGAAGAAAAAGTTTCGGTCATGCTAAGTTTTATGCATGTAAGTGATTTTTTATCCTATTTTTAGTCATTTTTATGGTTTTTGTAATCGTTTTAGCTTAAACTAGCTAACCTGAGGGTTAATTTGTAAAACTATTAAATATTTTGAAAGATGCCATTGATAAGCTTGGTTGTTAAATATGATTATTTTGTAAAGTAATTTTGTATAATTTTTAAGTTTAGGGATTTAATTGAAATAATGAAAATATGACATGTTTTTCTTGTGAAATTTCAACATGCGAAGACTGATTTGGGATAGTTAAAAATTCAATTCAATAGGTATAAAGTTTAATTGTGCAAATAATCTTGTTTTGGCCTTAGGGATCAAATTGAATAAAGTGTAAAAGTTTGGGGCAATTGTGAAAAATTTTATATAGGAAGAAATATGTACTAAATTGAATGTTATATGAAATTGAAGCTAATAATTGAAATAAACTATTTTATAGATCAAGAACAAGTAGATAATCGAGGAAAAGGGAAAGTTGCTAATTAGTCCCTGAACTTTTTCTATCTCTGCAGTATAGCCCTGGTAAGTTCGTACAGTTTAGTTTAGTATAAATTGACATGTTATAATGATTGTGAATTGTGGTTGTTGAATATTTTAAGTAAAATTGAATTGTAATAAATTGATGTGAGTCGAGAAAGTATTTGGGTTGAATGTTGTTGAATGACGATATGTTGAGTCGAATGAACATAGAATAGGATACAATTGGCATGCCAATAGGCTTTTAATGCCCACGGTACGAGTTTGACTTGTGATGAGATGGTGATTATTGATTTGTTACTGTCCATTGAATATATCGAAGTCTAGCATTTGTTGCGAACTATCGTGTTATATTTATAGTGCTTCTGGTGTGTTACCGGGGGCGGATGTAAAGCCTTCGGGCTTGGCACTTGGTGCCCATGTGTGTTCGGGAGGAATGCTAGCCTACGGGCTAGGCACTTGGTGCCCAGGTGTGTTCTCGGTTGGTTTGGCTCGTTTGAGCGTTCTGGTGTGTTCTAGACGATTAACCGCATATATAAATCTGTTTATATCGTTCATCGGACAAGTTTACAATGGTTATATGATTCATTATTTAATCTTATAAATTTTCACATGATCTTTTAAATGTATAAAATGAGTTGGTATTGAATGATCTAGTTTAATTAGTCAGATTATATAATATGTGTATAAACATAAAGACTCACCTGTTAATTGTGGTGGTTGATAGGATTATTGTTTATTAACTGTTATTGTGTGATAGATATGTTTATAAGGTAAGTTTATCGTTTTAACCATTGAACTTACTAAACTCTATAGAAGCTTACTCGTGCCATTTTCCTGTTTCTTTGTAGATATCATTTTGTGGAATCGGGCGATCGGATCAAACTGAAGATCACACTATCCAGATACTTATTGGTAGTCTTTGACGTTTTCACTTTTTAGTTATATGACATGTAATATGCGTGTTATGTGTATGTTTGGATAATGACTTCATGTGTTGCATCTTTGGTTGATATAAGGTTGTTTGAGCTTGTTTGTGTATGTACCTTTGGCTTTGGGTATGTAAATGTCCATGTAAAGTTGTTTTGGCTATTTGACATAGATTGTAACACCCCTAACCCCTCTCCGTCATCGGATTAGGGTCACGAGCATTACTAACAAATCAAACAATTAATTCAATCATAATCAACATATAAACTAACTAATAACATTATAATATGCAGGGGCAAGTCACGACAATCTAATACTTTCATGCTAGATTCTTATACATTCGAATTATAAATTGTGCTATGCATTTCTAAACTTGGTCTTCAATTGTTTACACTCTTATTACTATTTATACATTGCTAAACTTAGTCTTCCACTGTCTACACTCTTATCACTATTTATCCCATCTTGAATGTCAGAATTTGGATACATACAAGACTATTCCAATTATTAGCATCAGAGTATTAGTCTATACTTCGTCTACGATTATCTTTTTAATTCATCTTCAATAATGTTAGTGGAATGCACTAAATTTAGGTTTGCTAATCCACCCCAATTCAAAGTAAAAGTTACTCTTACAACCCCTATTACGAGTCTACGGGACCCTAAAAGTAGTTTAAAAATAGGCGGGACTAATTTGAAACAATTCTGGAAGTTTGGGAAATAACTAAAAAAATTTTGATTTCAGGGGTCGCACACCCGTGTGGCCAGGCCGTGTGCCTCACACGGCTGAGACACACGCCCGTGTCTCAGGCCGTGTAACTCTCTAACTTGGGTCACACGCCCATGTGTGTTGCCCGTGTGACACACGCCCGTGTGGCCAGGCCATGTGCACCCAAAAGTACCTTAAAACTCAAGTTTACCATTTCCTATTTAATTGGACACTAAGCAACTCAATTACCAATTGTTTAACCTATTCAAAACACGATTAAACATACCCAAAATACACCAAATTCATCACCTAATATGCCTAACCAATGTACCCTCATTGGTACCATATTTTATATGGTCAAATACATCAACAACACATCAAACATTCAAGACTTTCATTCATATCACACTTACCATATTTGAACTAACTTTCAAACTTCTAAAGTTACCAAATATGAAGCTAAGCACATACCAAGCATTAAGCTAAGCTACCAAACTTTAAATTATCACATACCAAAATATAAACTAGGCTAGCATACCAACATAGCCTCAACCACAACCATATACACATTTAACCATCATTTCACTAGCAACTAAGTTAACAACATCTTATAAACGATATCAACAAAAGACTCTCTAGGTACATGCCATTACAAAATGAAATATCACCACACTTGAGCTCGGGATTTGTGATCTGATGCTGAGTCGGTAATAATTCGAACAGTACATAGCCTGCGCACGAGAAAAAAACCGTACGTTGAGTAAAACTCAATGGTATTTCTATAATCCGAATAACATAAACTTAATATAAGTATTTAAAATGCAAAATACAAAAAGTAAGTTATGTTCATGTGTTTGAATTAGATAGTATAATTTTTGCTCATTCCTTATTCACATCTACTAAGATTTTCACATGTTCAAATATATAAGTATATATCAATGGCATTTCATTTAACATTTGAATACATCATCTCATGCAATGGCATGATTCATATCTTTGATCAATACTTGAATTCATTCAAGTTTCACATCTCAATTCATCATTTCATATTTCATTTCTCATCTCATAATCATTTCTCATATTTGTCATTTCAATATTTTCTCATCTCATATTCATTTCTCATATTTTTCATTTCAATATCAATCACATAAATTATTATTTTACTTTTCCCAATTAACACGACACGGACTCGGACGGATACACGGATCCAACCAACACACTAGTTTGGAACCCAATGCCTCATCGGATAAATCCGAAGTAATAACTGTGCCCAACTCTATATAAATTGACACCTAGTGTCTCATCGGTTAAACCGAAGCAAATTGGCACATGGTGCCTCATTGACTCAAGGTCGAAGTAATCCTTGAGCTCTTCCTATCCTATGGCATGCCATCTATATCCAACTCAGCCCGTTACAATTAATAGGGTTTCATTTCACTTTTCAAATACAACCAATATCCAATTTCATGAATATATATTATTACATATAATCATATATTCAATTTGATAATAATCACATTTTTTCTCAATACATATATATTCATAATCAATATATTTCATAATATACAAAATCAATCCATTTCATTTCAATTATGAATTTAATTCAACTCCCAAGTACCAAAATACTCACCTCAAATGCCTACCATATGCAAACAATTATATATGAAATAATCTACTATTTAATTCGGATTATAGAAACACAAACCGTGATTTTTGAGCTATTCGAAGTCGGTTTTATCCTTTCCCTTTTTACTCGAGGATTCCGGTACGACGTTAGTTACAAGATAAAACAATTAAATCACATTAATATTACACATTTCAATTTCACATTAAATTTCAATTTTCACACTATATTTTGTTTATTCTTCAATTTAGTCCCTAAACCGAGACTAATTTTAATCATCACATTTAACTTCATATTTTAATACTAATTTCACTCTAGACCATATTTAGCTTCCTTTTTTCCAATTCGATCCCTTAATTTCAATTTTTTCACAATTTAGTCCCTATTGCTCAAAATCAACAATTAATTTCACAATTTAGTCCATTTTCATTTCTAACTTAAAAATCTATCTATTTAATCCATAATACTTAAACTATTCAACAATGTCAACATCTAAAATCTTGAACAATACTAAAAATTACAATATGGGTCAAGTAGCCCTAAATACCGGGATCCCAAAAACGTAAAATTTACAAGTGTAAGGACTAAATTGCACTAACCAATTTGAGCTTGAACTTCCAAACTCATAGTGCCGTGCGTTCTCTTCTCCTTTTTCTTTCTTTCTTTTGTTTAATTTGCATGTCTCCACTTTCTTTTCTTTTATTATAACTTTAATTTTAATTATTATTATAATATATTATACATTAATGTTAACACATGTATATATAATATATAATATATATATATACATGCATTTTACTTAGCCATATTCGGCCACCTATACACAACCATTTATTAAATGGTTTAATTACTATTTTAGCCCCTTAAGTTTATTTTAATTTATAATTCAACTTTTATCCCTTACGCAATTTAGTCCTTGTACCTTAATAACTCCTAATTTCACAAAATTCACTAATCCAAAAATTAATTAGCTACCCAACTAACTTCGTAAATATTTAATTAAATATTTACTAGTCCGGTTTACGAAAATGTTGTCCCGGAAATACGTTTTCCAACACCCCCGATATCGGGTCGTTACATAGACCTTATGAAAGTGAAGATTGAATGTGAATGGATTGGATGAAATGGTAAGTGTGGCATGTGTTTAATGTATGAACTTGTGAAATTTGAATGCAATTTAGTTTGGTATAAAATCTATATTTGGTTTGATAATTGAATTGTGGTGTCAATGAGGACACATTGGTTAGGCACTTACGTGGAGTGTTTTGATATGTTTTAAGCATGTTTTAATGTGATTTAAAGGTATGGAAATGGTTGTTTTTGGTTTGGCTTGGTACCTAAGTTTGGATGAAAATTTTGCCTCGTTTTGAAAGTTATTTAAGGTGCACACAGCCTGGGACACGAGTTGTCACACGGCCGTGTGCCTCACACGATCTCCTCACACAGCATCATGTTATTACACGACCTAGAGACACGGCCATGTGACCTCATTTCGAATACTCACACAGTCTGGGACACGGCCTGCGACATGGCCGTGTGATCTTATTTCGATTTGTACACGGGCAGGCACACAGGATACGACACGGTCGTGTAACCCTTACTTCGAATTGTACATAGTTTGGCAGCAAGACCATGTTTCTAAGCCACACAACCTGGGCTCTGTCACACTGTCTGGCCACACGGCCATGTGACCCCTATTTCCAAAATTTTCAGATTTTTCTAAAATTTTCTGTTTTATTTCAAATTAATATCTAATTGTTCCCAAACTATTTTAAAGACCTCGTAGACTCGATTTAAGGCTCGTAAATGTAATTATGCTATGAATGAAAGTTGGATTTGAATGTAGTTATTTAAATTAATAAATGAATGGTTTAATAGTGTTAAGTGTTTTGATATGTGTTGTAATACTCCGTAACCCTAATCTGGCGGCAGATACGGGTTAGAGGTGTTACACAGATGGATTGAAGAGGACATAGTTGACTTCAAGTTACTCGAAAAATATAACCATCCTTTAAGACTAGTGGTGGTAGTTGGTTTAGTCGAAAGGCTCAAGCTTGGAGAGATCAGGAATGTACTTGTTCATCGTGACAGACATGTTTAAACAATAATAGAGTCTTACTTCTAAATTGTTGGAAATATACTATTGCAAAACAAAATCATTAGCACTGACAAGAAAATAAACTAAGTGAAACAAATAAAAAAATAATCATTGCGCCGTGGAAAAACCACTGCCTTAGAAGCAAATCCGCCCTAATCGATGTAATCGTGTAGAGGACGTCGGCCCTCGAGGTGGAAAACAATCTATATTGCTCTTCTCGAGAGGAATCGAAAAATAAAGCAGAAAACGTAGTCGAAAAATTTGACTAAAAAACTGCTAAAAGAAAACAAATGAGATAAAAGGAGAATGAGAAAAAGGTTGTTGTTTGCTGCTTGTGAAAATTGAGGAATATGACCTGCTATTCAAACTATTTTCTGAATGGGCAAAACGGTAAAACACGCAATGTCAAAAACACATGCACGATCACAGACAGGCAGCAACGCAAGTGTGTTGGGCCTTTAGCCCCACTTACTCAATGAGGATTAAAGGCAAGGCTATATTTAAACCTCTTAAGAAACCTTTTCTCAACCAATGTGGGATTACCCACTTTGCATTACCAACAAATTCAAGCCAAACGATTGAATCCTCTTTTGAGGATTTTCTTACGCTGACTTTCTCTAGTGCTAGATGTCATGTTGTTCTTTTTGTTTTTCTCCATAATTCTATGCTTAAGACTCTGGTAATTCGTTCTTCTTCTCTTTTCTTTCTTACTTTAACAACTTCTCTACCTTATCGAGAAAATTCTCATTTCCCTTCACTCACTTTCCTTGTCCTTTCTTAATTGTTTTCACTCAACCCATTAACACCTGCAACTACAAGGTCTTCATCGTGGCTGAATGAACCCCCATTTTTCACGTTATTTGTTGGTCAACAAATATATTTATTGAATTACATGGAAAATGAAGAAATTACGAGGAAAATGGAGAAATAACACCTCAGCACCACCATTAGTCATTTAACAAGAATTAACGAAGATTGACTAAAATATTTTATTTTGAAAAGTTGAGTGACTAAAACAAAAAAATTAATAGTTAAGTGACCAAAATAGAAAGAACTTAATAGTTTGGTGACTAATTATGTAATTTATCAAAAAAAAGAAATTAACACAGCCCTTTTAGAACAAAACCAAAAAATTGGGTAAAACATTTTACCACATTATGGTATACTAAACTAAGTGTTCTTCTTAAAACCTTAAAGCAACCATTTCTTAGAAGTAGAAAAACTGAAGTTTCTTTTTTTTACTAGTAAGATGTTAAATAAGATTTTCAATGAAAACAAAAGAAAATTATGTGAGAGATACTTATAAGAGAGGATTTTCCCCATGTTTGTAGAGAAAAATTGAAAATTTATTATCATATTATAATAAAATTTTACATAAACCAAAAACAATAGAAGCAAAAAGCATAAAATGGTGTATGAGATTAATGTTGCTATAAATGATTACTGCCTTTTTGTCAACTCTAAGGTTTGTTATTAAAGCAACATATCCAATATTATAGCCACTTCTATGAATGAAAATGAAATGTACTATCAAGAAAACAAGCAAATCTAGTTTAATACCAAACTTGATTATTGCAGATTTTGCAACTAAACCAACCATCCTTGATAGTTTCAGATATGCTGATTAACTCCGGGAAGCTAAAATTATGTTCAACATGAATCCTTTAATCTCTTTTTTATTTAAAATATCGCAAAACAATTAATATTTAATATTGTAAAATCCTAAAAATGTTCATAATAATAAAATTTAATTATAACGAAATTTATTAAGAACATATTTATGGTATAATAAGCTAAGTTTTGTTCTAAGTCATTTTTTTTTCAGAGAAGTGAAAAAATTAAGGTTTGAGTGTGTTAGAAATTTTTTTAGAGAATATTTTCGGTGAAAATAAAAGAAAATAAGATGAGATATTTATCAATATTCGTTCTTTGCATCCATACATTTTCCTAACATTCGAGACAGGAATTTTGTGAAAATTTAACTAATAAAACTTATTTACAAGTAATTGTTTGAATACATATTCATTCTTTTTCCTAACATTCAAAGTTTTTCTGTTGATTTTTCATGTATGCCTCGTTCTTTTAATGTTGTTGTGGACTGGATAGCTTTGAATGGGTGTTGTATCCACCGGCATTATTGGCCGCTAGAATGTGATAAAGATGTTTAATGAAAAGCAGAATTTGGTCCCAAACAAAATAAAAACTTAAAATTGTTTCTTGAAGATAAAAACGTAAATATGTTAGATATAGAATGTGGTGTTTCATTTTCAGTAGCTTTCCATATGACTTTTGAGAGATGCTTTTTTCACTTCAAACCAATAAGTATCTTCTTCTTAATGACAGATAACAAATTTTACCCAAAAAAAAAAAAATAATAAGTTAGATTCTTTTTCAATAGTATAATATTGGCATATAATATTACTAAAAATTTTATCATAGTAGATACGTATTTAAAAATAACATACAATAATTAATAAAATATATGGTTTGAAACTAATTAATAATAACATATTAAATATATATGATATTAAAATAAATAAATAAAAACTAGATTAAATTGTAAATAAAACGAAATTTAAATCAGATTAAGATTATTAAATAACTACATAAATCCTAAGTTGGTGCCAAGTTAATTTGTGATACCAACTCAATCACCAACATTATTAATACATCAGATTAAGAGCACTAAATAAACATATCAATCCTAAATTTGTGTCGAGTTAATTTGTGACACCAACTCAATCAACAACAATATTAATATATATACAATTGATGGAGATAATAAAATGTGGATGATAAAACTAAAACATATATAAAAAGATTAAAATAGAGTTTTGGTTTAGTGCTAAATTTAACATTTTATCAATACAATTGGTATGGTTTCAAATCCTATACATATTTTTATTGTTATTTTATAAATAAAAAAAATTAAAACATCATCAAATAATATTAATTTATTTTAAATAGAAAATGATATTTTTTATAATTTTTTTAATTGAGTTGGTAGTAATTAGATTTAAACACACGAATATATAAATATATAAAAGATTATATAAAATAAATTAATATTTTAATTTATATAAATATATAATACTAAATAAGAAAAACAAACACAACCCACATGATACAATTGTGGCTTCCAAGTCGAGCGTTGCTTGAGTTTATGAGAGGGCATGCATGAATGACCATGAGACCAGCGTGATCTTTTAATTAATGTGAGTGCTACTGCTACTTGGCCTCGTTGTAAGATATCGATTTAATAAAAATAAAAAGAAAATTTATAATAAAAATCATATGATTAAGTTTAAGATTTCAACAGAGTACTGTACAAGTTAATTACAATTACAACTATAATATTTAAATAATTATAATTAAAATAAAAGTCACGTGTATTGAATTTAAATTAAAATATTTGGAAAAATCAAATATAAGATTTATGTAAACGCCCAAACATAAGAAAAGCAAAATTTCAAAATGGATCTTTATTTTATATGGGTTTTAGATTTAAACTAAAATGTTATACTATTAAAATGCATTAAATTTCATTAATTACTTTTGAATCGGCGTGGAAAATATTATAATCATGCAATCTCTACCCAAAACCGCCTCCTGACATATTGTCTATATATATATATATATATATATATCTTGGCCGGTTGACTTGATATTATATATTGTATTCCAGCTCTTTACGTCTCCCGTGGCTATGGAGGGAGCTCAGCAACCGCTTCTTTCCCCTCGGCTAGTCGGCGAGGAGGAACAGTTACTTTCTAGACCATCAAACATCACCTTCACCGCCGGCACCCATGACATCCCACCAATCAACAGCGTCCGTGACTTCTTCAGAGAATACCTGATTGAGTCCAAGAAGTTGTGGTTCCTGGCTGGCCCCGCCATCTTCACCAGCGTCTGTCAATACTCCCTCGGCGCTATCACTCAAGTATTTTCCGGCCAAGTTGGCACTCTGGCCCTCGCCGCCGTCTCCGTGGAGAATTCGGTCATTGCCGGTTTCTGCTTCGGCGTCATGGTAAATCTGCAAATAAGATTTCCGTTTTCATTTGGGTCGCTAGCTTAGTTAAAAATAACACTAATTACAATTCTTGATATTAAAACTTGAATAGCTTGGGATGGGAAGTGCACTTGAAACTTTATGCGGCCAAGCATATGGAGCAGGGCAACTTGATATGCTAGGGGTATACATGCAAAGATCATGGGTCATCCTCACTGCAACGGCTTTGATGTTAAGCTTGTTATACATATTCGCGGTCCAACTTTTGAGGGTAATAGGCCAAACGGAAAGCATATCGGAGGCCGCTGGAATATTCGCAATATGGATGATACCGCAACTGTTTGCTTACGCGTTTAACTTCCCGATGGCGAAGTTCTTACAGGCGCAAAGCAAGATGATGGCGATGGCGATGATATCCGGGGTGGCGTTCGTTCTGCACTGTTTGTTTAGTTGGCTGTTGATGCTAAAGCTGGGTTGGGGCTTAGTTGGTGCAGCCATTGTGTTGAACGGGTCGTGGATTGCCATAGACGTGGCTCAGTTTTTGTACATAATTAGCGGCACTTGTGGTCAGGCTTGGACCGGCTTCTCTTGGAAGGCATTTCAACATCTATGGGGATTTGTCAGATTGTCTTTTGCTTCAGCTATAATGCTCTGGTAAGTCCAACCTAACACTTGGGCTTCTTTGTTTATTAAATAAAAACAAGGAAGTAAAAAAGTTACTTTAGAAATGGAGCTTTTTATTTGTTTCAAGCAAAACAAAAACAGAAACCCCATGTGCTGCATGTTCAAATCCAATTTATTATCATTATCATTACAGATTTGAAGGAATATGTTTTAAGTTTAAAGTGCTAACACAAAAAACATTTGCAGTTTAGAGGTATGGTATTTTATGGCATTGATACTTTTCGCTGGATACCTGAAGAACGCTGATATATCTGTGGATGCGTTGTCTATCTGGTGAGTGCACCTTTTTCTTTTTTTAAGCATCATTTTATTTTAACCCCTAGTTGTCATTACTTTACTAGTCTTTTATTAAATATTCTTTTTTATATTTGTTTAAGATAAGTGTTGCTTTTTGAAGATTTCAAAGTAATTTTATTGCACTCGACAATGACTACTTTCTCTTTATTAACTAATTCTTTTTAACATCAATATTACTTTTTGAAGATTTAACAAATTAATCATTGCACTCCTCTATCTATTAGTATATGCAGATCTATGGATTAGTTGGGTTGGATTCATCGAACCTAGGTTAGGGGAATCTAGATTGTATTTTTTTTTTTTAAATTATTTCAATTTTACATTAAGCTTAAAGCTTGGGTTTTTTGCTTTAATTGTTCTATTATTAATAATTATGAGTATACAATATTTTTAATAATAAATATTTAAAAATCAAATTTAATGTCTATATAAATTATATAATGGTGTAATATATATTTAATAATTTAATAATTCAAATCTAGTAATTTAATTTTATAATTTTCATAAATGATTAAAATTAATTTATTATGTAAGTCTAATACTATTATATTATGTTACACCCATGTTGTGGATGGAACTAAAATCTTTATGTAAAAACTATAATTGTAAAAAAAGTTATTCATGGAATTAATTACGGATGAAAATGTAAGCATCTTTTTATCATATTAATTTCTATTTTTGAACTCTTTTTTTTTTTTATAATTATGATATGAATTGAAGTTATTGTTGGAGAAAATAAACACTCGATCAATAGACCACAATTTAAAATTTTGAACTTTTGATTTTTATGTAACACTAACAATATAATTACTAAATCAATTTTAAATCATATTCATCTTAACAAAAAAACATTATTTATAACATAAAATTTAAAGTATAAACAATTAAACTAAAAGATAAAACATGATATCAATATGAAAGATAGCATCAAAAATTATATTTTAAACTCTTAAAAGAATCAAAAGTCGTACAATAATATATATTCCATTCTTAATACATATATTCTAACAGTAAGCTATCCCAAGTTGAACAGTAATATTCGAATTTTAAAACAAAATAAAAATTAAACTAAATTTGGATTACTTATCTAATATTTAGTACCTATTATTATAATTTGGGTTTAAATAATGAATATTATATTTATTGGGTTTTGACTTTAAAGAGTTGATTTGAAATTTGGTATAAATTCAAATTAAATATATTAAAAATACAAATTTACTAGACTAGTCATTATCCACCAAATTTATGTATGACTAATGCTGTCACAACTCACAATAATACATAATCTTTTACAAAATTGAAGAACTCAAAAATAAGCCAAAATCATAAACAACAATATCTTACAAACAAAGTTATATATCAAGAAATTTTGGACCTTTGTAATTATTAAAAAAAAAAAATCCAACTTTGCTATTCTCTGCATTAAAAGAAATTTAGAACTTTGCTGATCAGAAAACCGTGCATAAATTATATCTCATTTATAATATATAGATTTAGAAAAAATGTATAATTTATTTTTGAATTAAAAAATGTATAAATTTTTAAAAAAAAATAACATTTCAACTAATCGTTAACTGATATTTATATGCATCAGTTAAAGCCGATCTCTTTTACCACCTTTTGTGAGAAAATACAATAATAGTAGTTTAACGCTGTCTTTATTTTATTGAAAATAGTTTTCGAAAAATGATTTTTAAAATATAGATTAAATTTTTGAAAAATTTAATATTTCTTGGTATTTAGATGATTATGTGTAAAATATTTTCCGTTATTTGATCATTTTTCTTGAAATCATTTTCTAAAAGTTGTTCTTAGTAAAACAAATATAACATAAATATATTTGTTACAATTGAAAATTAAATTTTATTTTGTAATAAGATAATATTTTTATAACAATAAATATCACATATAAACTTAATAATAAACAATATTTAATTAAAATTTAATTTAAATTACATATATTAGATATATGAGAGCGAAAAGAGACACATTAGAGTTATAAGGGATAAATAAAACTAAGAATGATTTAAACAAATATTAATATTCGTATAATTAAAATAATAATATTTCATACTATAAAACATTTATAATTAAACATTTATAAATTGTTATATATATTATCAAAATATTAATATAAATATTTTTCAATAGAATATTATTTAAAATTTAAAATTGTTATTGTCAAAATATATTATTGAAATAAAATTATATTATTAAACATAAATAATTAAATATGTATGTTTAATAATATTATATTAATATTTTTAAAAATTAAAAAAATATTATTAATATAATAATATTAGTTTTTATATTTACTGGCAACCTCCAAACTACTTTCCGCTAATCAAACTATATTTAATAAAATAAGTAAAGCAAAAGCACCTTAAAATTAAATACATAGAAGACAAAGGAAAAAGAAAAAACCAAAGTTGCCGTTTGGTTTCGTCGTTTAGTAACGTGGAGTAAATGAAGTCAGGTGGGCATTGCAGAAGAGGAGAGTCAGGACTATTAATTGTGTCACTTTGATCGATTTCACCACAAATTCCACGCTCGCAGTTTTGTCACTGACACATCACATGACCTCTGTCTAAACTTTTTCATCATATTAATAAGAAAATTCCAGTCTTAAATATATATATTTGGAAATACAACTCTGGAATATGCTGAACTTTGCAGTTTGAACATACTGGGTTGGACAGTCATGATGGCTTTTGGAATGAATGCAGCTATAAGGTGATACTGAAACTGTACTAGTATCTTAATTAAATACAAAAAGTAATTAATAATTACGGCAGACATTAATTTTTTTTATAAATATTTGAATGAATGTGCAGCGTGAGAGTTTCAAATGAACTGGGAGCAGGGCATCCAAGAACAGCGAAATTTTCATTGCTGGTGGCGGTGACATCTTCATCTATGGTTGGTGTCATAGTATCCCTAATCCTCATCATCTTTAGGGATGATTATCCCCAATTGTTTTCAAATGATTCACAAGTTCAAGAGATGGTTATAGACCTCACTCCACTCTTGGCCCTCTGCATTATCATCAACAATATTCAACCTGTCCTCTCAGGTTTCGTCTTCTTTGCTTCTTAATTAGTTTCAGGGATATCAGTTACCTTTAAAACATTATAAACAAAATTATTTATTATATAGGAATGGCCGTTGGAGCTGGATGGCAAACTGCTGTTGCCTATGTAAACATTGCATGTTACTATATTTTTGGAGTTCCTCTGGGTCTCACATTAGGTTTTGCGCTTAACCTGGGTGTCAAGGTATGTATCTTCTCCATCATCCAACTCAAATAAAAACTTTTCAAGAAAATCTTTATAGTGCAAGAGAATTTATAGAAATGCTTCTTGTAAAAAATATAAATTTCGGTAATGACAATATATATCGCAAAGAAAAAGAAATAAAATAAAGAACACACAGATTTTACGTGGAAACGCTTTTGGGAAAAAACCACAGGCAGAGGAGAAGAAAAATTTACTATGTCGAATTCGAACAATTACAAGAGGAATAGACTATGTCTATTTATAGGCTTGTAAAACCTAATTCTAATCAAAGTAAAAATATATTATGCTAATAAATGCTAAATATATTATACTCATAAATACTAAATCTTCTAGAAAGAAGATATATTTTGTTTAACTTGACTTGCAAGCAATATCTTAGAATTTGGGTCACACAACTCTAACAATCTCCACCTTGACACAAATTCTCAACAAACAAGTTCTTCATCATGAACTCTCAACGAACAAGTTCTCCACCTCTTCCATAAAACCCCTTAAGGGTTTAACTTCAACAATGAACACCAACCAAATCTAAGCAATGCTCAAACTTGGTTATAGGAAGTGACTTAGTCATCATATCTGCAGGATTTTCATGAGTACTAATTTTGCTCACAACAATATCACCACGAGCAATAATATCACGAACCAAACTATGCTTCACAACTGGGAGAACACATCTGTGAAGTCCACTCTGGAATTTGATGTAACCCTTTGCAACAAGCCTTGCTTTATATCTGGGTTCTTCAACTCCTAGAGTCCCTTCTTTCTTTTTAAACACTCATTTACAGCGAACAGCCTTTTTACCTTTAGGAAGTTTCACAAGATCCCATGTTCTGTTTTTGTGGAGTAATTCCATCTCCTCTTGCATAACAAACATCCAATTTTCCGAGTCTTCACAGCTAACCGCCTCAGAATAATTAGACGGCTCTTTGTTTGCATCTATATCTTCAGCCACATTTAAAGCATAAGCAACTAGATCAGCCTCAGCATACTTCTTTGGAGGCTTAATTTCTCTTCTAGTTCTGTTTTTGGCTATAAAGTATTGTGGTGAAGAAGCAATTCTATTCTCAATTTTTGTACTAGCTTGAGGAATCGACTCTGTATTAATCTGATGCTCCACCTGCTTTTGATTTTCTTTATTGGAAGAGTCTTTAAGAGATAAGTTAGGTAGCATAGCAGTTTCATCAAAAATAACATCTCTGCTAATCACAACTTTTCTATTTTCAGGACACCATAACTTATACCCTTTTACACCGACTTTATAACCAAGAAAAACACATTTAATGGATCTCGGTTCCAATTTTCCATTATTAACATGAGCATACGCAGAGACACCCAAAGATCTTTAAATCAAAATAATTAGCGGGATTACCAGACCATACCTCTTGTGGAGTCTTTTTCTCAATGGCAAAGGATGGAGATCGGTTGATCAAAAAACATGCGATGAGAGGGTCGCCGCCCAAAAAACGACTTTTGGTAAGTGGCATTTGACAACATACATCGAACCTTCTCCATGATCGTTCTGTTCATTCGTTTCGCAACGCCGTTTTGCCGTGGAGTATGACGAATCGTCAAGTGACTCACGATCCCGCCGACTTGCATAGTTTATTAAACTCATTTGAACAAAACTCTAAGCCATTATGCATGCGGAGATATTTTATTTGTTTTCCGTCTGTTTTTTCAATCACGTTTTCCAAGACTTAAATGCGGAAAACACATCGCTTTTTCTCGCTTCAAGAAGAATGCCCAAACTTTTCGGAAAAATCATCAATAAAAGTTAGCATATAATTAACTTCACCTCTCGAAGGCACTCTTGATGGCCCTACATGGATCGAATGAATATACTTCAACGTTCCCTTCGTGTTATGGATTCCTCGGTGAATCGAATTCTCTTTTGCTTTCCAAAACGCAGATTGCTCACAGAACTTCGGTTTGCAAATTTCTTGCCCATCAAGAAGTCTTCTTTTACTCATTCTCGCCATGCCATTCTCACTCATATGCCCTAGGCGCATATGCCAAAGTTTAGTAATATCATCATCGACAAGGAAGAGGAAGCGGCAATTTGCATCACCAATAATGATAGAAACACCGCAAAACATATAACTTGGCGGTCTTTCTCGCCCTTTCATCACAACGAGGAACCTTTGGAAATCTTCAAAATCCCACTTTCAATTTGTGTATTTGTACCCTTTTGAATCAAGAGTACTTAACGAAATTAAATTTCTCTTCAATTCTGGAACATGTCGTACGTCGCTAAGTATTTTGACAACTCCATCAAACATCTTAACTTTAATTGTTCCAACACCTGCGATTTTATACGAAGCATTATTTCCCATCAAAACAACACCTTCAGACACTGTTTCGTAAGTTGTAAACCAATCCCGATTAGGACTCATGTGAAAGGTGTAGCCTGAATCAAGTATCCACTCCTCGCTCACTTTAGAATTGTTGACAGAAGCGACTAGAAGTTCACCATCGCTGTAGTCTTCTACAACATCAGCTTCACCAGAATTTTCTGGTTGTTTTCCCTTTTGATTCGTAGCCTCCCTTTTAATCTTGTTCTATAGCTTATAGCACTCAGATTTAATGTGCCCTTTCTTCTTGCAGAAGTTGTAAGTTTTACCTCTGTTTGAAGACTTCGATCTACCCTTAAATTTACCGCGAGGATTCCGATCCTGTGTCCTTCCACGATCATCATCAGCATTTCGATCTTGTCTCTCACGAACAATGAGACCTTCTCCCTGAGAGTTAGGTTTATCCACAAGATGCTTCATCTTATCATACGAGGTCAAAGAGTCATAAACCTCATCAACTGTGAGAGACTCACGGCTATATAAAATCGTGTCTCTGAAGGTTGAATAAGACGGGGGCAACGAACAAAGTAGAATCAACCCTAGATCTTCCTTATCATACTGAACCTCCATGGCCTCCAAGTTTGAGAGAATTTCTTTAAACAACTGTTAAGTGTTAGGTACTACGATGCACCTTCCTCCAAACGATGAGCATAGAGACGTTGCTTCATATGTAACTTGCTGGTTAGAGTTTTCGACATACATATTTGTTCTAGCCTCTTCCATAATGCAGCGGCGGTCTTCTCCTTCATCACATCCTGTAAAATTTCGTTAGACAAATGTAGATGTAACTGTGTTAATGCCTTTCGATCCTTGCGCTTCTTCTCTTCCTCCGTCAATGTCGAAGGCATCTTATCTACCCCTAGCAGGGCTTCCTCTAAATTCATCTGTGCAAGAACTGCCTGCATCTTTATTTGCCACAACGCGAATTTGGTGTTGCGATCCAATAGCAAAATTTCATACTTCAAAGACGCCATTACCGTGATCGAGATGAAAAACCCGGAAGCTCTGATACCAATTTGTGAAAAATATAAATTTCGGTAATGACAATATATATCGCAAAGAAAAAGAAATAAAATAAAGAACACATAGATTTTACGTGGAAACCCTTTCGGGAAAAAACCACGGGCAGAGGAGAAGAAAAATTTACTATATCGAATTCGAACAATTACAAGAGGAATAGACTATGTCTATTTATAGGCTTGTAAAACCTAATTCTAATCAAAGTAAAAATATATTATGCTAATAAATGCTAAATATATTATACTCATAAATACTAAATCTTCTAGAAAGAAGATATATTTTGTTTAACTTGACTTGCAAGCAATATCTTAGAATTTGGGTCACACAACTCTAACACTTCTTTTAATTTTACTCTCCAGGGAATTTGGTGCGGGATGTTAACAGGAACAGTCCTGCAAACTTGTGTACTAGTAGGAATGATTTACAGAACCAATTGGACCAAAGAGGTCAGAAAAATTAAACAGATATATAGAAAAGAACTACAAATGTTACATCTAACTTGAATTATATATATATATATATATATATATATATATTATTGCAGGCTTCAATTGCGGAGGAGAGGATAAAGAAATGGGGAGGCGAAATTCACTCAGAAGAGAAGAATATGCTACAAGATAATAATAACAATAGCTAAAAAGAATGTTAATAAGAGCTATTGTATTTTCATCTATTGGAGGAACCATAATTTCAGTCAGAGAACTGCTTATGATGGATTCTAATTTGTCCACATTGAACTAGAATTTTCTTATGGTTTGCTTTCGCTCTTTTATTTACTAAGAAAAAAGAAAACTAGCTTTCACGTTCATTTTCATGAGAACGTCTATGAGATTATCTTTCCTATTAATAGTGGCATTAGGTTTGAAATATTTAAATAAATTAATTATTATCAACATCCTAATTTTAAATTATCTTGAACTATTATTTTATTTTTAAATTACGGATTTGAATTTTATATAATTATTTTTACATCTATAAATAAAGTTTTTTATCAAGAAATTAAGTGAAATCATTTCATAAATCTTTCATCAATAGCTATCAATGCATGTAAACATTCTTTTTTGAGTACATTACAAACAATGTATAAAACATGTGGTAGATGACATAGAATTTTTTTTTTTTTTTGTATTTCAAATGTTTAATTACTTTTAATTTTATATAACATAATAGATTTTTTTTTTATTTTGGTTTTTAAAAGTCTTGTTTTCATCTTCAATATCCATTTGTTAATCATAGCTCAAAATGCAATTTTTAACACAAATTTCTTTTAATTCTGACATTGTTTTGTGGAATCGAGGGATTTGTGAAGACCTGGCCATGTTTTAAACACGCGGTCCCTCTTAAATAATTCTTATCATTAACCATTACAATAACATTAGTGCCAATGAAAATTAAAATTTGAATATATTGTTTAGCGAAAAAAAAAATTCCAAATAAATGTAAACATTCATTTCATTAAATTTCATGTCATTTATCACATGTCAGTTTTACATTAGCTATTTTGTATGACGTTTAACTAGTTTAAGTATCAAATTGGACAAGAAAACTTTAAGTATCAAATTAAGAAAAAGTGTTAAAGAATTAAAAAAAAAAATTTAAATAACAAATTAAAAAAATTTCAAACTCAAGCAACAATGGTTATACAAAGTCTTGTTTTTATTTTCCTGTGTTCCATGAACCATTTTGTATGTACATTTTACCTATACATTAGGATCTTCTATTAAACAATTGGGTTATAGGTAAAAAAAAACCCTTAAAAGAAAAAACGGAAAAAAATAATTAAGTTAGTACACTAATTTCGCACCAAATTAAGCTCTGTTGTTAATAAAAAAATAATTCAATTGAGCTTTGTTGTTAATTATTTTAGTCTTTTACTAAGATGAACAAACTAAATTGACAAACTAATAAGATGGTGAGATGTGGCAACTTCCAATTTAATTTTATATTTTCTCCTAAAAATGAATAAAAAATAAAAAAATATTAAAAAGTATAAAATTATTAAAAATTAAAAATTAAAAATATTTAAAAAATAATAAAATTGATGTAAACTTATAAAAATTATAAAGAAAACATTAAAAAATTATAATCAAATTAATAAAACATATTTTGAATTTTATAAAAACATATAAAATTCTTAAAAACTTAAAAAAATAAAAATAAAATATTAAAATTGATATAAACTTATAAAATTTATAAAATATTATTAAATATTATAAAATTTATAAAAAAATCTAATAAGTTCTAATAAATTATAAAAATTATTTTTTAAATAAAATTATTAAGTGTTAAAAATATATAAAAATTCATTTTTTGGTTTTTCATCTTGAAAACTAAACCCCTAAAATTAAAATGAACACGTGATAATAGACCAACCGTTGAATAATGAGAATAATTGTTAGAATCAATGTTGTTTGAATTGAACCAGATCAATCGCTCGGACCATTTAGACTGAAATCGGAAAGGGTACCGGTCCAAAGAAAGTAAATTCCTTTTTTTGGTTACCCAACTATGAAATGTTACAAAAATAGGGCTTTTTTTTCAAAAACAACCCGAAAAAATTTATTATTTATAAAAATGACCCAGGTTCAGAATCTATAATGAAAATGACCTGAAAACTACAGTGTCGGGTGATGTCGGCACCAAAATGTTGGTCCATGTAATCATTACGGTATTGTAACCTCCTTAACCTGGCCTAGACGTTAGACATAAATTCGAGGGATTACATCAGCCACCGAGATGGCCTAGCAAGGTTATCGGAGTTTTTGAAAACAATTATTTTAAAATATTTATTTAATTTAGTAGAAAACTTAGTTTAAATGTCGATTTATTATTCCTCAACGTTTTAATTATTGTCTAGCAACAGAAAAGATGGTATTTACTTATGTTCTTAATCCTAAGAAGGATAGGTTTCCTGCAGGCTGCTCATGACCCCCCACAAGAGAAAATTTCGAGGACAAAATTTTCTTTTAGGGTGGGGGAGTTGTTACGCCTGGTCCCCTTGAGGACCCTAACTTAAATAAAAGTTTGGGAGCCAATTGGATGGAAAGGGGAACTTGAGGACTCTAATGAGATATTTAGAAAACCTGAGTGGTTGGTTAGGGGATAATTAAATTTCAATCATGGTTTAGTTAGATTAGAACCGGTTGGTTGCATAGTGGGAGACATAATAATTAGGATTGAGTGGTAGCAATAGTCTGTGGAGACCGTACTGATGGAGTATATATAGGTGTATGTGGGAACGGAATTCCTCTCAATTTCGCTTCCCCAAAATCTCTCTCTAAGCTTCGTCTTTTCAGTCGCCATGAAGAAGAAGAGGATGTAGCTAAAGGAAGTCATGCATGTTGCAACATTCGTGCGAATTTGAGTCTAAAAGTACAAAGATTGAAAATTGGTAAGCTTCCTTATCCCTCTGAACTTGTGGATTGAAGAAAAAAAGTAGAGTAAGAATCCTCTGAGCTTTTGTAAAATTATAAATTATGGGTTTTAAAGTTTGAGTGACTTCAAGTTAATCGATAAATAATTGTTATGCTTAGCTGTGAGGACGAATGAGGCTTTAGCATTCGAACAAGCTAAGCTGTTAAAAATAAGGAAGTAAGGTGATTTTTTATATCCTTTTCTGATATGTTGTATGAATAGCATAAATTTGGTGTGAATGTGGTAAATGACTCATACATCAGTTGGCTTGTTCTTTATTACTATGTTTTTAGTGATTCCAAATATTTGTGTTTGTGTGCTATACATGGTGAACCATGGCAGGAAATTATTAAAGGGATAGATGAAGTTAGGATGGGAAAAAGGGTGATTCTATTAGATATCGCTATACGGTATTACTGAGTGCAAACCGTGATGTACAAAGCTTCGAGCCTTGCGGAGGGGACATTGCGATGTTTGAGCATTAAGGTTACGAAAGGTGAAATGGAGGAATAAAAGGAATGCAATGGGAAATGTAAATAACAAAGATCATGGCTAGGCCATGGATCCAATCAGAGGTTATACGCCTAAAATGAGTAAGACCATAGTTGAAATATGTTATGATATCATGATAGAAATGAGTAAGACCATAGCTGGAAGACGCTATAACATCATATGAAAGTGCACCAGAACGGTAAATAGGACTAAGACCATAGCTGAAAGTATTTATAGCATCCTTTAATAGTCCATCAGGATAGTAAACACGGGGTTATAATGAGTAAGACCATAGCTGAAAGATGCTACAGCATCATGGATAGTCCGCCGAGACGGTAAACATGGCGATTACGGGGTGTAAGATCGTAGTATGGCTATGGCAACCAATAGAGTCCTCTAGGACTTTAAACATGGGTTATATTGTGTAAGACCATAGTTCAACTATGGCATCATGTGGAGTCTGCTGGGACAGTAATCACAAGGTAGTCCGCCGAGACAGTAAACATGGGATAATCTGCCGAGATGATAATCAGGGTGAAGTCTGCTAGAATAGAAGACATGAGAATACCACCAGCATATTCGAAATGGGATAAAAGAGTGTGAGACCATAGCTCAGCTATGGCAATATGAAGAATCAACAGGGAAAATGGATGCGAGAATTCTAAAGTGGAGGATTTTAGTGGCAATGGTAATTGATGAGGGTCGCCAAAAAGGAATGAGCTCTAAGGCTGACAGAATAATTTAAATTTTATTCAAAAATAATTTAATTTGTTATATCAAAACATATTATTAAATAAAGCTTAGTTTAACAATCTCCCCATTTTTTTATATAACAAAACATTTGGTAAATTTGTTTTTGAATAAATTGCTCCGCTTAATAAAAATCATTTTCAATTTAAGGCCTAAATAAAAAATTCAAAAAAATTCAAAATTTTGACATTCATTTTTAATTTGAAAAAAAAAAGTCACATTATTTGCATAAATTTAATTTAATTTTGCACATTAATCAATTTATGTAACAACCCATTTTCAGTGAATCGGAATAGTAGTTTCGGGACCACAAATTTGATGAGTAAATTATTATTTTATTATTATTTTAATGTCTATGGAATTATAGTAAGGTCGTATTAAAATTTCGTTAAGAAATTTTGATGTTTGCTTAATTAATTAAGTAAAAAGGACTAAATAGTAAAATATGAAAAAGTTGAGTTCTATTAGCTAAAGGAGTCTAATATCCATGCAATCTTAAACTAAAGAAATTAAATGGTAATTAGATCATTTGATTAGTTAGTGGATTTATATGGATTAGGTTTTATTGCAATTTTGATAGTTTTTAAAGGGCAAAAAGGTAAATGAGTAAATAAAACTAAAATAAACTGAGAAAACATGTTCATCTTCTTCATTTCTTCCTATAAACATCGAAATTCACCATTGAAGGTTAGGTCTAGGTTCGGCCAAGCTTCTTTTAGTGCATCTAAGTGATTTCGAGCCCCATTTTTAATGATTTTTATGTTTTTGAGTTCGTTGTAGCTTAATCTAGCTAGCCAGGGGTCAATTTGTAAAACTGTTAAAGATTGAAGGTTATGCCATGGATGTTTTTAAATATTTTGTGATGTTAAACAATGGATTATGAATCTTTGTTGAAAATTAAACAAGTTTTGTTAAGAGATTTTTGATGAATTTTGGAATTAGGGACTAATTTGTTAAAGGTATAAATTCTAGGGTTTTTTTTTGTGAAATGATGGTAAATAGGAGTTGTTTCAAGGTCCCTTTCATTTTTTATTAACATGGATTTAGATTAAAATGGTTAGATTTTAAGTTATAAGCTTAAGCACTAAATTGTGAAAAGTTAAAATGTTAGGGGTAAATTGGTAATTTTATATAAATGTGAATTATGGATTGAACTGAAGTTTGAGGTTAATTGAAGTACTTAATTAAATATAATTATCTATTTAGATCAAGATAAACCTCAACCGGACCTAAATCGAAGAAAGGCAAAAGCTTCAAATTAAGCTCGATTTAACTTCTACGCCCTTAGCCATCGAGGTAAGTTCGTATGAAAGGTTATCATATTAATGCTATTTAAATTGTGTGTTATTATGTTATTTATAATGTGAATGGATCCGATGTATAAACAAATCAATGCTATTATGGTTATCGAGTCCAGGTTGAACCTTAGGAATTCTTAGGATACGAATGTCATATCATTAGGGATTTCATGTTTCGGGTGTTGCTCTTGAATGTCCTACCAATGGCTGAGGTCCTGTATTTGTTGCAGATACTCCACACTCATGTGAGCAGGCCCATTTCACAGTCAGTGTGAGCAACGATGTAAAGGAAATGTTACGGTTATATGTAAAGGCACACTTTGTGTGAGCTTTCCTGCGTATCCAATGTAATTCTAAATGGTTCAACGGGCAAGAAAAGAGAATGTAATGGTAAGTGTTCAAATGGAATGTATCATGAACTTATGAAAAGGATTGATGAACTAAATGATGTTGTATACATATGGAAAATTACATATTTTATGAATGATTTCATTTATGATATGGATGAACATACTAACTTGTGAGTTGGTGACGTTGTATAGGCTTTCACTAAGCTTATGGCATTGTTATTGGTTTGTACTAATTCTATGAATTGTATTATAGAAATGGTAAGTCACGTTTTAAGTTTATACGAGCTTACTAAGCATTCATTGCTTACATAGTTTCTTTCTTATATTTTATAGATTATCGGAAGCTCGATTTGGTTGGAAGCTCGTCGGAGATCTATTACACTATCCAGAAGTCAATTCAGTAGTTTTTGAGCATTTTGGCCAAGGTTTATAATGGCATATATAGGATGTTATGTAATGGTAATTTGGATGTTTATATTTTTAAGTTTATGTTGATTGGTAATTTGAAATGTTTTACCAAAGTATGTCATTTTGGTCACTTATAAGTGCATGTATATAAGGTTCTTATGGTATATTTGTAATGTCTTGATAATGGTCTTTTATGGTATGTTTTGGAAATGGCTAAATGAGGTATGTTTTAGTACCAAAATGAGCTAGGATTGTATGCATGGAATTAGACATATGAACATGTTTAGGTAAGAAACGTTTGGTTGTTAATTGTGGTGCCTCTAAATGGCATATTGGTTGGTTGTATTAGGACCTTGAAATGACATTTTGGTGTATGTTTTGATAATGTTTAGGTTCATTTGAAGTGTGCTTATATGGTCTAAATGTTTATGCATGAAATGGTCTTGGAAATGGCTTGACTTTAGGTAAATTTGGGTCCATACGGCCTGAGACACGGGCGTGTGACTCAGCCGTGTGAGACACACGGCCTGGCGACACGGCCGTGTGTCATCTGATGATTTCTTTAGGATGCAAGTCAGTGAGTTACACGGCCTGGCACACAGGTGTGTGACACGGCCGTGTGACCCTACTTAGAGAGCTACACAGGTGAGGAAACGGGCTAGGACATGGCTATGTGTCCCTAGTTCGAAGGTTACACGGCTTGAGACATGGGCGTGTGTCTTAGCCGTGCGAGGCACACTGCCGTGTGACCCTTATTTTTCATATTTTGCAAGTTTTTCCTAAGCTTTCCAAATTGTTTCAAATTGGTCCCAATTTACTTCTAAGATATTTTTAAAGCCTCGAGGGCTCGATTTAGGGACGGTATGTATGTATATGATTGGTTTATGATGTGATTATATTATTGAATAATATTGAGTTTAAATGTAATCAATTATATGGTAATGCTCCATAGCCCTAATCCGACGACGGATACGGGTTAGGGGTGTTACAATTTACCTTTACTTTTCCCCCCTTTTTGTTATATAAAAAAAATCAAATAAAGCTCTAGGATAAAAAGATGGTTAGTTCAAGATTATATATATAAAAATAAATAAATAATGAACTAACATTTGCAAAGAAAAACATCAAATTATCTTTAAATACTGATTAAATAATAAGGTGCAGTAAACCATAGACATAGGAAGCAACAAAAAAATAGTAGTGCAAATGTCATGCAAATGATATGAATGTATCAAATTTATCCTAATCTTCATCACTAGGAGAAAACGGAGAATTAGAGGGATGATGTGCTAGAAGTGATGCCATTTGCTTCTCTATAGTCGAGAGTCGAGATCTAAACTCATTTTTAAGTCCCCAAACATCATTACTCAAAGCGTGTAGAGCATTGAGGACGGCAACATTAACATGGAAGAAGGTTGTGCAGCCTGAGATGAAGTAGTCGGAGGATAAACATGCTCAGGTGTTAGAAAATCTTCAAATACACCTTCGGCATCGCCATCTTCATATCCAGCCAAATGACTACTCTTGATCCATTCACCAGAGTTAGCATCATAATGATAATCGGCATGGTGAAGGGCCCCATAACTAATAGATTGATTAGAGGAAATGAGGGTGTCTCTAAGGGTACTAATACCTAACCTCCTAAAAATATATGACAAATAAGTGTTATAGGGAAGGGTGAGGCCTGTAGACATCGCCCTCCCGATAGCCTTAGTTATGTCATTGTACATAATAAGGGCTAGGTTGGGATGCTTATCGGAATAGATAGAATTGAGCCACCAATAATCGATGTTACGAAGCTTGGCATGTTAATCGCCTCCGAACGTACTAACGTCCAGAGTATGAATACTGAAATAAAATATAGAAAGACAAGGCGGTATCCGCAAGTATACTGGTCGAGTTGTAATATAGTTTTAGAACGAAATAGGTGAGTACTCTAAGGACCGTACCCAAGGGACGCGAGTGTCAGATCAATTCTAACCTAAACACTAAAAGATCTAATTAATAATTTTAAATCAGTTATAGTACAAAAAATATGAAATAAATAATTTTTGGGGTTTTACAATAATAGTAATAAAAATAAAATAACATAAAAAGATAAAATTCAAGAGATTAAAAAGGGAGAATAAATCAAATCTGATTATGGGTGATTAGCTCACTTCGGTAATCTCCATCAACTGTCGTTTTGGGTTCCTCGTCAATCAACTAGTCGCTACCCTAGCAGGATCTTCCTATCTTCCACTAACATAACGAGTTAGCAAGAACTACTTATCTTCTGACCTCACAGTTCAGACTGGTTTGGGGTTAAGGTGTTCATGGTTGGACAATACCAATTTTGGGTTAATTCCCACCTTGATGACTTCCTAGAGTTGTCAAGCCTAGGATTTGTTTCACGTTCTTCCTTTCTGAAATAATTGATCCATTGAGTAATCTTACAGAATAGTTAACAGATCATACCTCCACTCGCTAATCCCCTATAGAGGGATTAGGTCCTCATGGCTTCTATAGACAATATATAATCGATGTAAAAAGAAAGCATGATAATTAAATAGACAAGATAGAGTAAATGAAAAAGCCTGATTGTATTGAAATTTAGCACGAATCCACAGAGTTTGAATACTTCCACAATTTAGATCTCTTGAAATCAACAAGAACAATTGAAATAAATCTAAAACCTTAAGAAAGAAAGAAAGCTAAACTAAATTTACAAGAGAGAATCTAGGCTAAAGGAATGGTGTCCATAACATGTGACAAATGAACCTATTTATAGCTTTTAGGTGGCTGTCGTCCTTAGCCCTAAGTTAGCTAACGTTCCTGAGCTTAAAGTTTGATTGTGTAGACCAAAAAGCCCCTGCTTCATGTGCTGTTTCCGTCACAGAGTCGATGTCGTGACACACCAAAACCTGAGTCGCGACATAACAATCAATATACTCCTCTGCAGCTATATTCAAGGCTATGTCACGACACCTCAGTCTGTGTCTCGACATCGAAAGTAGTCTTGAGTTTTCTCCATTTTGCTCCCTTTGTTGTGACATCGAGTCATCTGTGTTACGACATAGCGATTAGTATCCATTTAGTGCACCTTCTAATGGTCTCCTACACACTCACAGAGTGCGTTAGCTCACCCTTAGGCCTCATCCGGCGCCTAAGGTCAATAAAAGACTCAATACGCACATTTTATTGAATGTATATAAAACTATGAAAACTTAACTAAAACATAATGAAAATGCTTGTATTCAAGCTCCTTAAATGTGAACACTAGTTTAATTTGCTACACTGATTTACGGTAGATTACATGTTTCTTGATAGGACGCAAATTCCAAGTAATAATCAAATGGAGAACACAATCATGGATATTAAGTTCGGATGCGAATTCAGACTCAAGGTTCTCAAACACCATTGCATTAAGATCAATTAACCACATAAAACTTCCCCTATCTTATTGCATACAAGAACCATGAACATTATACTATTATTCTTTTTGCAAACAAAGACAATATATAAAGTTAAAAAATCAATCAAAGTGCATGGAAAAGATTCAACACAAAGTCAAGGCAAGGTGGTCAAACCTAGTTCTCTCCTAAGTGTCCAAAATCTTTCATTGTCTAAAGGTTTTGTAAAAATGTCAGCTAGTTGATGCAAAGTGTCTACATACTCTAGAACTATTTCTCCTCTTTGGACATGATCTCTAATAAAATAATGCTTTATTTCAATGTGTTTAGTCTTAAAATACTGGATGAGATTTTTAGTGAGACAAATAGCACTAGTATTGTCACACTTGATATGAATAGTATCTATATCACTTCCACGGTCCTTAAGTTGTTGTTTCATCCATGAAACTTGAGCACAACAACTACGGATAGAAATATATTTCGCTTCGGTGGTAGACAATGCAACACTATTTTATTTCTTTGAAAATAATGATATGAGCATGTTGCCTAGGAATTGACAAGTATCGGAGGTGCTCTTCCTATCTAGTTTGCAATCTCCAAAATCCGCATCTAAGAAAGCATCCAAGCTAAAGGATGAGTTTCTAGGATACCAAAGACCTAAGTTAGGAGTGTCTCTAAGGTATCTAAAGATTCTCTTAAGGGCTTGTAAATGTGATTCCTTAAGACATAATTGATATCTAGCACACAAGCAAACACTAAACATAATGTTGGGCCTACTTGCGGTAAGATAAAGCAAAGAACCAATCATTAACCTATATAACTTTAAATCTACACATTTAACTTCTTAATATTTGTCAGGCTTTGTAGAAGGGCTCATTGGTGTAGCTTGTGGTTTGAGATTGTCCATCCCAAACTTCTTGAGCATTTCCCTTGTGTACTTAGCTTGATTGATGAAGATGTCATCTTTACTTTGCTTGATTTGGAGTCCCCAAAAGAAGTTTAGTTCTCCCATCATACTTATCTCAAATTCACCTTACATTAGCTTAGAAAATTTTTTGCAAAGAAAATCATTAGTAGCTCCAAAAATATATCATCAACATATATTTACACTTCTAATAAATCCTTATCTTTTATTTTAATAAAAAGTGTTGTGTCAACCTTCCCTTTACAAAAATATTTTTCAATAAGAAAATTTGACAATCTTTCATACCAAGCTCTAGAAGCTTGTTTCAAACCATATAAAGATTTTGAAAGTTTGAAAACATGGTTTGGAAATTTTGGATCTTCAAAACTGGGTGGTTGTTCAACATACACTTCTTCATTTATAAAACCATTTAGAAAATACTTTTTACATCCATTTGATATAATATAAAATCATTAAAGCATGCAAAAGCTAAAAGCATCCTAATGGCTTCCATTATAGCTACGTGAGCATATGTTTCATCAAATTCTATTCCTTCCTCTTGAGTGTAACATTGAGAAACAAGACTAGTCTTGTTCCTCACTATGTTTCCACTCTCATCTAGCTTATTCCTAAAAACCTACTTAGTTCCTATAGTAGATTTTTCACTAGGTCTTTCAACTAGGGTTCATACATTACTTCTCTCAAATAGATTTAACTCATATTTTATAGCCAACATCCAATATTCATCATTTAATGCTTCTTTAATATTTTTGTGCTTTATGCATGAGATAAATGGAACATAATTACATGTATTTCTAAGAGAATATCTAGGAGTTGCCCCTTTGGATGGATCTCCCAAAATTTTACCATCCTTCACATAGTTGAATTCCCTTAAATGAGTGACTTTCTTTTTTTATAATGTAAGCTCCTTTAGAGAATCTTGAGTTTGTTCTTATATCTTCTCAATTGATGATTGCTCCAATTTATCCTCTTTATTAAAAAATTTTGCACCACCATCATCAATAAAAGAATCCTTTCTAGGAGGAAGGTTAGAGTCATAAAAAACATGTATAGACTCTTCTACTACTAAAGTTCTTTTGTTAAACATTAAACAACTTTATAATTTAAATAATATCCAAGGAGAATTCTTTCATCACTTTTTGCATCAAATTTACCAAGATTATCTTTACCATTACTTAAAACAAAACACTTGCATCCAAAAGGATGAAAACAACTAATGTTAGGCTTTTTGTTTTTGAAAAGTTAATATGGAGTTTTCTTTAAAATAGGCCTAATCATTGCTTTATTAACAATATAGCAAGCGGTATTTGTGGCTTCCGCCAAAAAATATTTTGGTAAATTATTTTCACAAAATATGGTTCTAAGTTAAATTCAATTTTAGGCAAACCTCTAACTAAGTCATTTTTGGTTAATTTATACAAAATGCTCATACTAGCATGTCCTAGTTTTCTATGCCAAAATAAAGAATTATTTTCAATTTTAGCAACAAGACATTTGAATGAATCATGCAAGTCATCTAAATGCACCATATAAGTATTTCCTATCCTATGTCCTACAAGCATAATCTTATTAGACACAATGTCAATTACTTTACATCCATTAGACTCAAAAATGGCATTAAGGCCTTTATCACACAATTGATTAATACTTAGTATATTCTGCTTAAGACCGTTGACATGCAAAATATTTTCAATAAGAACTGAAGAGTTTTTACCAATATAGTCAATTGCTTCTATTTGTCCTTTGGAGTTGTCACCAAATGTAACTTATCCTCCACCTTTTGGCTTCAATTTGATAAAGTGGCTCTTGTCATCGGTCATGTGTCTTGAGCATCCACTATCAAGGTACCATGAGTTTTTGCTTGAATTGCCCACCTTGAAGCAATGCTCATCTTCCTAAAAACATAGAATTAATTTTTTTTTGGTACCTAAATTCTTTTGGGTTCATAAGTATTAGTTCCTAAAATTTTTGTCCCTTTGGGAATCCATTTTGAAAACATTTCTTTGTCTTGAGTAAAATTTTTGTTCCTCTTAACATTTTTTCCTTTATAAAACCTTGAGGGACTTATATGTTTATAGAAATCATAGCTTAAATTAACAAAGTTCGCTTTTGACCTTTCTCCCTTTATAAACCTATTAGAGAAACTTTGTTAGATGAAGATTTTTCCTTTTCAAGCAACTCAAGTTTCTCTAGATGATCATCATGAACCTTTGAAAGCAAATTATGCAAGTTTTGGTTCTTTTTCTCAAAATCATTTATAGTTGGTTGCATATCATGAATTTTACTTTCGAGTTCATGATTGGCCTTAGAGAGTGAACTATTTTCATCTTTTAATTTTGAAATAGTTTTCTTATATTTTGAAACCATAGTTTCAAACTCCAAGCCTAGTTCATCATAGGCATCTTGTAACTCATCAAAGGAATAGGAAACTGAAATAGATGAGTTATAAGTTACCTTAGGATCATCAATGGTCATAAGGAAAAAATTGGCTACTTCTTGATCTTTATTTTCGGATGAATCCCTATCACTCCAAGTAGCAACATGAGCCTTAAGCTTTTGTTTGCTTGACCTTTTTTTCTTCCATTGGGGACAATCGAACTTGTTGTGTCCCAATTTCTTACATTTATAGCATATGATAGGGTCATTCTCCTTGGTAGATTCAAGTTTGAATTCTTCCTTCTTTTGTAATTTCTCCCTCTATTGGACGTCATAAACTTCTTGAATCTCCTAACAAACATGGCCATCCATTTGTCTTCATCCACCTCTTCACTTGATTCACTATCTTCATTAGTGGTGGATTTAAGTGAAACACTAACCTTTTTCTTCTCATTCTTAGCTTCTTTTACCCCTTTACTGAGCCTCATCTCATGTGTGAACAAAGAATCGATGATCTTATCCAAAGTCAACGTTTCTAAATTCTTTGCTTCTTCAATTGCAGTCACATTGGCTTCCCATGATTTAGCCAAGCTTCGAAGAATATTCCTCACAAATTCTTCAGTGAGATAGGTCTCTCCATAGGATTTTAGCCCATTGATGATGATGGTGAATCTATCAGATATTGCTTTGATGTCCTCCTTAGGCTCCATCTTGAAGGTCTCGTAACTAATAGTGAGGATTCCCACCTTTGACTTCTTCACTTGGCTAGTTCCCTCATGAGTTACCTCAAGTTTATCCCATATCTCATTGACATTCGAACATGACGAAACTCTACTATACTCATTCAAACCAAGTGCACAAAAGGGAGTTTGCATGAGCTTGGCATTAAGTTGAATACTCCTTCTATCTTCTTCGTTCCATTCTTTTTTACTCTTTAAAATTAAGAGCTCTCCTTCTTGCTTGAGTGGTATTGAAGGGTCATCCATGATAATGTCCCATACTGCAAGATCATTTGCTTGGATGAATAGCATCATCCTTGTCTTCCAATATGAATAGTTAGCACCATTAAAATAAGGAGGCTTGGAAATAGATTGAGACTCACCAAGAAAAACTGAGCCAGAAGTAGACGTCATTGTGTGAATTGAGTTGATGATTGTTGAGCTTCCTTAAGGATCTCCTTTTTGGTTGTTAAACCATCTAAATGAGACTAGATCTAATACCAATTGTTAGCTCGATAGTTTAACTCAAAATCACAAAGAGGGGGTGAATTGGCCTCTTAAAAATTTATGGTTGCTAAGAACAAGATAGAGACAAAAAACACTTCGATTTATAGTGGTTCGGCCCTAATTGCCTACTTCACTACCTTAGCTTTCCACAACTAAAGATTTTTCCAAATTCACTAATTGATAACCTTTGCGGACAAGGTCTAACCTTACAAACTCCCTTCAGGTTTCTACCCAAACCTTAAGATAGAAACCCTCTCAAAGAGTAAACACAAATAGCAAACTAAGAAGAAATCCTTACCAGATTGAATTGTTTGCCAATTAAGCACTAATAAATAAGAATATACTTGAGCTAAAAGAATAACAATGAAATCTCACAATTGTGTACAAGAAAAGTATGAAAGTTGAGCACAAAGGTTGATTGATTGATCTTTTAGGTTTAAATTCTCTCTCTTGTTGTTGTAGGATCTTTGGAAGCTGGTATTTATAACCCCTAATTGATTTCCAACCGTTGTGGTTGCTGGAGATATGAATAGAGCCATTGGGGATGTGAAAACCAGTGCATTTAATTCACCTGCAACGGTGAGTATCGATACCAACTAAAAAGGTATTGATAATTTTTTCATTAATTGCATAGTTCAATGACTGTTAGAGATGACGATATCGATATCAGACAAATTTTATCGATACAATATGAAAAATATTGATACCGGATCGATACTTAGCTAAATTTGTGAAAAACAGAATCCAAATTTGGTACCGTTTTTAAAAGAGGTATCGATACTTTGAAAACTAGTGATACCAGGCCAAAAAGTATGGAGCTATACTGACTTGTTTTAAAAATAGTTTGACTATTTGAAAGAATTTTTACTTGTTTAAAATCATTTTAACTTTATTTTAAATTTGATTCAAAAATTTTCTAAAAGTTCAAAATAAAGGTTTAAAATTTTTATCTCTTAGACTTCATTTGAGAAATTATTTTATCAATATTTTGTTCAACTTTAACTTTTATTCAAAACACTTTAATTTGTCATATCAAAACATATTATCAAATAAAGCTTAATTTAGCTTAATTTAAAAAATATGAATAAAAAGAACTATAAAATCATCAAATAAATATAAAATATTATTATATATTCAAAAATTCTTCAGTTTTAGCCTCAAAGAAAGCCTCTACATTAAGATGGGTCATATCAGTAAAGTTTTAAAGCCATCATCGTTGTGATCAAAATTAGCCTCTACATTATCATTTTGATAAGCCAACTTTGTTTCAATATTTTTTCCTTTCCTTTAGATTGAGGCTTGATAAATCTTTACAAGATGTTCAGGTGTACGACAGGTACGCAACCAATACCCACTCATACCACATTGGTGGCACAAATATTCAGTGCCTTTTGAAGGATTGCTTGGATCATCAACTTTCTCTTTATTTTCTCTTTTATTTTTCTTTTTGTGGTCATAATAATTGTTAGCACCTTGATAACAATAATTATAGCATCCTCAACCATGTCCATGGCCATGGCCTCGGCCACAATCGCGACCACGATTTTTTTTATTTCCTTAATTATTGTGTGAAAAGTTGAGAAAATTTTCATGTGTTGTTTGTTCTCAAAGTTGAGAAAGTTGTCACGCCTAAATTTTTTTCTAATTTGTGTTTTGGATGGTTGACAAAGTGAGATTGGTGATGAATCGCATGTGAGCTAGCCAAATTCGTGAAGAATTGACTTGTTTCATTCTGGCATAATCCCTTGCAAATTGTTCTGCCATATTTCACCATCTTGCAAATTCCTATTCCACATTTGGAGAGCTCTTCTGTTTGTGAACCCGCTAGCGGCGTGTTCAATTGTTAAGAATGTCTTCATTCGTTTTAGAATCCGCAAAAGATGGGACACGTATAGGAAGCGTATGAAGTCCTAGGTAGGAAACATGTCATTTGCATGACACCTGGAAAGCCTCGATGAGTTTGTCTAATTAGTGGAATCGTGTGTGCATGTAATATGATTAGGTATCCTGCTTAGAGTGGTATTTATGGGCTAATTCCTTATATAAATAGGATAGAAGTTTAACAAAGAAAAAGACTTTATTTTTCGTTTCTCTGTTCCCCTTTGTTTTCTCCGAAGAAACCTAGAGTTTTCTTCGTTGCTTGAAGAAGGAACCAATTATTCAACTTGATTAGCAACTAACCTTTTCAAGCTAATTGCTGGTAAATTCTTGAGTCCTTCTTTAGTTAATACTAGGGAATTAAAGGGTAGTTGGAACCGTTTATATAGGTTTTCACTAGAAGTCATGAAGGGAAAGAAACTTCTTTCTGGTTAATTATTGCATGTTACCAATTCTCATTTTTACATTAAAGTTTCGATTGGTTCTATATTTGATATAATGTTTTATTTTATTTAGCTAAAGAAACAGGTGAAGGCCCTAGTCCAAAAGGGAAAGAACCCTAGAGTAGACAAAGTTTTTTTTTTTCTAATATTTTCTGGTGAGTTCCTTTCACTTGTGCTTCTGGTGAATTCCAACTAGCTTAATAAAAATGTTATCTTTCAGGTATCTTAGTTTATTTTAAATCAGTTGTGCTTGAGTCTGTTAATAAACTAAAAAGACAACAATTGAATGTGCATGAATGATTGAAACTAGATGCTTGATCGCCTCTCTCCGTCCTCGTGAACGAATAGAGAAATCAACACTAAAAAAAATATAAGTATCGCGACTTACTGCAAGTGTGACAAGTCAATTGTAATATTTGTAGTATTACAATGGAACATTGGAGTATTCAAGGATCGAACCCAAGAGAGTTGGGGATTGAACAATTCTTACTCACGAGCATGCAAAATAGAGAGTCTAATAAACTAATCGCTAAAAATTATATTACAGCAAACCATAAAGTCAAGAATGATTAAACTAATCTACGATCTAGCTACAATGACTAAATTGTAAAATGTGTAAAATTACAAAATTAATAATTAAATAATAAATAGTGGTTGGTTGATCTCGATGTGATTTACCAATATTCGAATTAAGGATCCAAATCGCTTAAACTCCTAAAATGGCTCCATTTTACCTCTCGGTCTCAATTTTACCAAGTTAGACAAATTAATTTTGGTTTATCTCTTGATCTTACCAGTAAACCTGGAACTATGAATTGGTACCCAACAAGATCTCCTCTCGGTCTCACTTGCTTAGATATTCCCTTGGGGTCGTCAATCCTAAATTTTTAGGTTCATTCAAATTAATCCAATTTATTACGATTTATTCCCTCATCCAAAAAATCAACTCATCACATCTCCATCAACTAACCCCCTTTAAAGTTTAGTTACACATACTAAAAATAAATATGATGAACATGAAAATGAAAAGCATAGAAGCCATTAAAAAGAAACTTAAGAAAAATGTAAAAGTTTGGATTTTTATGCAAGAAAACTTAAACGACATGTAAAGAGAAGTATTCAACAAGAAAATCTAAAGCAAGAAACATAAAAGGAACAAACTTTAACAGATTTAAAGTAAAGGAAATAAAATACATTAAGGCTCCGTTTGTTTCACTGAAAATGACTTCCGGAAAATGATTTCTGGAAAATGATTTACTTTTCTGGAAAAGCTAATATTTTCTGGTGTTTGGATGAATCTGTGTAAAATATTTTCTGTTGTTTGGTAGATTTCTTAAAAATATTTCATAAAAGTTGTTTTCAATTAAACAAACATACATTTGAGATTTTCTTATTTTTTCATTGTTTAATTGAATTTATTTTTATCTATAATTTTATATTTTACATTGTTTTTGCATATATTAAAAATATTATGTTAAATTCAAATTCATTACAACGTCATTTTTTAATTACATGACTACTAAGTGGGTAGTTTTTATTTAAAAATATGACATAAACAAAATTTTAAAAAAAAAATTAATGATGTCAACAATTGAACTTGATTTTCAAATTTGAAAAGTAAAGAGACTAAATTCTTGAAAATAAAAGTACAAAGACTAAATTACAAGTCTGTGAAGTGTACATAGACTTATGACATACTTTAACATTTATATTACAAAACATTTATTATTAATATATTTATAATTGTAATAAATATTTATTATTAAAATATTAATATTGAATATTTTCAATAATATGTGAATAATATTATTTAAAATTATTATTTTTAAAATTTATTATTCAAATAAAATTGAAATATTAAATAATTTATTAAAATAATAAATTATATTTATTATATTAATAATTTATTATATGACTAAATATAAATAATTAAGTATGTATGTTTAATCATATTGAAAAATATAATATTTTAAATATTTTTAAAAATAAAAATAAAAATTTATTATCAATATAATAATATTAAGATTGATTTAAGTTAATTTTTATATAAAAATAAAATTATCTATAGATGAGCTCTTTTCCGGAAAATGACTTACACTTTTCAAAAGGGTAAGTCATTTTACAGGAAAAAGGGCTTATTTTACCTTGACCTGTAAGTCATTTTCCATTGACCAAACTATTTTCTGTGAAACAAACACAGGAAAATGCAGAAAACATTTTCCGTAAAACCTTTTACATGTAAACAAACAGACCCTAAACTAAAGCTAAAAATGTCATTACAAGCAAGGTACAGGGATTGAAAGTGA
Organism: Gossypium sturtianum; assembly: GCA_025698515.1. Lineage (NCBI taxonomy): Eukaryota > Viridiplantae > Streptophyta > Magnoliopsida > Malvales > Malvaceae > Gossypium > Gossypium sturtianum. Next base: position 21,678,575 of record CM046945.1, read on the forward strand.
AAATAAACTTAAGCTACAGTGTTAACTGACTTAACTAACTACAAGAACACTAAGAACAAGAAAAAAGTGCAGTAAAATAAACTCTAGAACTATGAAAGAAGAAGAGAAAAATATAAACCCTAGAAAAAGAGCAGAAAAAACTAAGAGAAAACTAAAGTTAAACTAAACTAATGTGGCCTCCTTTTGTCTCAACCTAATGTTGGTTGATTTAAGCAGCTATAATGACCCATTTTTTTTGCCCAAAATACCCGTGAATGGGCTTTCAATGATTGGTGTTTCGATTGGACAAAGACTACCCTTTGTGTCATTTTTTGTCCCCTCACGATGTGGATATCGCAATACCCATGGCATGGATATCACGATATCATTGGCAACATTGAAATTGGAGGTTGCCAAAGCATTTAGATATCGTGAGACCTTAGAGTGGAGATTGCAATATCACTGTGGGTGATCTTCATCCTTGGGGCCTGTTGGAGGTATTGCGATTCCAATGATAGGATATTGTGATACATTCTCTTTTAGTGATGTTCTCGCTCGATTCCAGCCTCCAACGTGTCCCTTCAACACTCAATCATATGTTAGGGCCTTTAATGGAACTATTGGCCAATTTGGGTCTCCAAAACAAGTAAAAATGAGGCATTAACATTTATTAAGTCAAAAATTAAAAACTATGAAAAAAATGCTACTATGTTTGAAAACAAGCTCCTAAAGTGTACCAGAGAAGCCTAATTTATCATATCAAATTACAACAGATCAATACTCTTTCTTGGTGCACAAACTCCATATCCAGAATGGAGGAAGGGGGGAATGGAGGAAACTATTGAGATGTGAATATGATGGGAGAGATCTATGGATAATAGGAAATGATATGTGATTTGCCTCTGATAGGGCATGTAAATGCAAATTGTGATTGGTGATTGCCCCTACCTTGTAGGGGAACACGTAAGTGTTCGAATTAACAAGGAGGATTTGCAAAGGTTCGGATGGATAAATGGAATGTTGGATCTACAGAGCAATACCGTGAATATGAAACTGTAGCTTTTTGGAGCGCTGAATGGATCAGAAGCTAACACAAGGAAGGGGTCCATGAACTATTCATACAAAGCATGCATGTATTACGTAAAGTTCCTGCATGTGAATAGTGCTTGGTTAGAATGGATATTCACGTGATATGTACTTAATTATGAAAAGCATTCGTATGTGAACTATCTCTGGTTATGATTTGAAACTGCCAGTGATTTGTTATTAGTTATAGGAAATGTTTGCATGAAAACTGAAGTTAATGGTGATTTGTACTTAGAAGCGGATAGTATCCACCAATGAACAGTAATTGATTTATGATATGTATCCACCAACAGAATGTACGCAACTATAATGCTACATCCGCGTGTAAGTTGTATGATAACATCAAATGTTTTTAATCATTTAACTTGATTTCGTTTCCTTGAAACCTTGATAAAAATGTTATCGAATATCCATGGAACTCACTGTTCATTTTGAACTTACCTAGTTTCCTCTACCATTTCAGGTTTTGTAGAGCACTGCGGACTTTTGAAAGGGACTCAACCAGACTACAGACTCATAGTAAGCCATCCATTGTTTAGATTGTAACATGTATATTAATCTAGGTGGCTTGTAGTCTCAATTTCTTTGTTTGAGCTATGTATGAAATGAACTTGGGATTTCCTTTATAAATTTTTTTTTGTATAAACCGAATGATGGCACTTCAACGAATTTTTAACTTTTATGTCATGAATGTTTCCGGCGTACTCTTACCTTACTATGGAAATGTGCTATGTAAACTACAATCTGTCGAGCGTTATTTTTAAAATTGGTTTATTGATTTGTTTTTAATGGCGTACTACCGAAACCTTTATTTTGATTTTAATTAATGATTTTTGTTTTCCAGTAATACCTTCATTCGCCGGTTGACTCGCTGAATTGGGTGTTACAAAAGTTTACTCCAATAAGTACTCATCAGTTATTTTCTTTCCACATAATTTTAATTGATAACTTATCTTAAATATTACAGAATTATACTCGCTGTTTTATAATCTTGCAACCTCAAGTGCATCCAATCATAATGAGCTTTTGGTAAAATGATCGTTCTTTTATGGTCATATCTTTCTTTTAAACTATTTCACAATTCAATTGGATCTTTTATCATCAAATATTCTATTTTCAATCCTTCATGAAGATGATGACGAAGGAAAATCATAGCTTGGGCTTTATTCTGTTTAGATGTCTCAGTACCTTGGATAATTGTATTACCAAGACTTTTAACATCTAAGTGAATTTCAACATTTAATACCCATGACAAATAATTTTGGCATGATATGTCAAGAGTCGCAAATTCGAGTTTTATAAGATTTGATATTATGCATGCTAGTCTAAAATAATAATAATTAGAATATAAAACATCATATAAACAATAGAACATTAATAAAATGGTTGGATTAATAAAATTAATTGCATGCACATTTAAAGAATTATTTTATATCAAGAATATTAAATTAAATAGATTTTTAGTTAATGAATTTATAATTCACAATAAAAGATATATATAAAAATTTCATGAATAATCACAAACAAGAGAAACTAAAAGAAACAGATACATTGTTTCTATAAAACTTTGACATTTAAAAACATATATAATACTAATGGTCATAATTAATGAGATGATCAAATATAATATAGTAATCTAAGGATAAAAAAATATATATAAGAGATTAGAGTGAGAATTGATACCTAAAAATTTGATCCTTGTTCTTTTTTCTATCATTTAATACTAAAAACCTAATGGTGGGTTATAGGTCTTTTAACATTCCAAATTTGTTGGTAATTATATGTAAGTTCAAGCTTTACTTTCTATATAATACCAATTAAAGAAGATAATTATGCTGATAATGTGTTATAAAAAAATAAAAAGAACATTAGTAACTAGTAAAAGGTAGATGAAAAATACATGAGAATTTTCTCGTATTCAAATTTCACTTACAAGGAGCTTTATTTCAATGAAGTATAAGTAAATGAGCCTTCTTAATTGCTTCATCGAAATATCTAAATTACTCTCATGCTTATAAATGAACTAGAAAATTTTATCTCATAACTTTAATAAAAGTTTAATGCAATTATAAACATACATTATTAATTTATTTACAACAAACATAACATTACATATATTAATAAAAGTGAAGTACAAAGTTTGTATTGATATAGTAATGATGTGCCCTTTTTATTTTTTTTATGAATAATTAATTTAAATGTGATAGAGATAATTAAGCTAATAAAATAAATGAAGTTTAAATTAAATGTGTTATTTAATTTATTGTGTCAAATTAATAAATCTATAAAATAAATCTAAAAATATTTAGAGGTGAAAGCGCAATTTTATCATAAATTTAAATAATAATATAATATACTAATAATATAATAAAAATTGAAAAAAAAAAATAGGGGCAGCCCCTGTATATATAAATGATGACCAAATCAGGGGCGAAGGCAGAACAAATTTTTAGGGGCCGAATGAAATTTTAATTTTTTATAGTCTATATCTTTAAAATTTTTAAAGGATTAAATCGAATTTTTATAATTTTAGGCGGGCCAAAGTGTAATTTTACCTTTACTAATTTAAAAATTTTAAAAAAATTTAAGTGACTAAATAAAAATTTTACATTTTAAGGGGCAGGGGCCTCTGCCAGGCCCCCCTAAATTTGCCCCTGGACCAAATCCTTAAACCCTAAATTCCTAAGCCATGTTAAATCTCTAAACCATCTTATATTTCAATAATTTGTGTGATCCATCTCTTTAACAATTGATTATATTTAATATTTCTAAATTGGCCTTTTAAAAGGTTAAATTTTATATTTGAAAAATGAATTAGAATTGTACAAAGTTGTGACTTCTTATATCAAATACATGTTCGTTTCCTCAAGAATATTCATGGCATTGATTTGTAATCTTAATTATTTTTCAAACAAAAGTCAATCTAATTAATTTACAAATCAACTGTAATTATACAAGTTTTGATAGCTTAAAGTATTTTTGCTCCATATATTATTAACTTTTAACTCTGGCCAATCAAATTTTCTTTTACTCTAAAGTGATTTCTAGCAAATGACTATATTTTTTATGAGTTTTAGCAGTGAATTATATGTGAAAGTTGTAATAGACAATAATATCCTAGGCATAACATGAGTTTAGATCATAAAATAAATGTAGTAGTAACGGTGTAATTTATAAGCTGGTTTGAGATTTTAAATTTTGTTTGAAAACTTTTCATCATCTTTCCCAATATATTTTTTTTAAATAATGGTGTTTGACTATCTTGCGACTTCGTTGAGAGCTCAAGTGTTTAAAAAGAGGTGTATTCAATAAAATGGGAGCAGTTCATCGGGTGCTTGAAGAGAAGGATCATGCATAGTACACGATCATCCATAAAAAAAAAAAACCTCAACATTCACACATGGTTGAATTTGAACCATTGCCTTGAAGCATATAAGTGCACTAATGAACATTTGCACTCTGTTAAATCTACCATCTCTTCGGATATTTGAGCTATCACAAAATTGAAAAATAAAAATCCACCTAACACTATAGATGATATGTTGACGAAGAATACTTCAAAAACTCCTTAATAAATAGAAAAACCCTAAACAAATTTAATTAAATTAATTTATATAATTTTGTCTAAAATTCACATTTAACAAGAACTTTTGGTGTTTTCTATCTGATTTTATATTAATGGCTGTAAAAAAGAAAGAAACAATTTTAAATAGAGTGGATTTAATGGAAACTTTATGTAATTATGCTAAAAAAAATAGAATTTGAAAAACTACGTTGATTTTCTAAAAAATTATCACGTTTTTTGGAGAGAGAAAGAAAAATACTTTCTATAGGGCGCGTTTTCCTTTCAATGGTAACTTTTCCAACGGCTACAAGGATTCCAACAACAAAAAAAATTTCCTATATAAACCCCTTCAAACTTCATTCTTTTCAACCAAATACTCGATACTCATTCTTCCATCCTAAATTCTCAATCCTCAATTTTCTATTTTCAATTTCCAATTCTCAATCCTCAATTATTTTTTAATTCTTTTTTGAATTTTATTATCTTTGATTTTATTTTATTTTATTCGTTATAATTTTTAAATGGGAAATCAGCTTATTTGTTTGGATGCCAAACAAATCTCCGGCGTTTAATTACAAATGGTAAGAAAAATTTATTAAATTATTTAATTTTAAATAGTTAATTATCATGTTGTTTAGATTATTAATTTTTTTATGTTTATATACTCAGCCCGAAGATCGGATTATGGAGACGTACATAAACAATTTAAACGAAGGTGCATCAGATGTCATTTATGGATACCTGCGAGATGCAAGATTTTTATATGTGGCTCACATGCTCAGGGGGACTAAATTGAATCCCCCATCGTATCATATATTTTGCACGACCGCCACCCACCATATCATATTACATGCTGATCCTGCCAACAACACCGACACATCCGATATTGCCTACAATTCCCACCATTTATCCACAACTGGCCCATGCGACACCCTATAGTCATCTAAGAATAGTCTCGCAAACACCCCCAGCATCGTTGTTCTACCGAGGTGGGTCATTGATCGTGTCTGAGAGTTTTAATATTTATATAATGAATGATCGAGCCTAGAAACTAACTATCACCACGATTGAGGCAAGCACACCTATCGAACAGTAGTATAGCTTAGTGGCAAAATCGGAATGTCGAACCCAAAGGAACCAAGAGTACTAGTAGTTACTATCTTTTTATTATTTAGCCTAAGTATTAAGAGAATTGATGTTTATCTAACTAATTACTAAACTAAGGATGCTAAGACAAATAGAGTGAATTGGGAAAATACTTTTGGGAAAAACCAGTTGATTAAGACAATACCCGAGGAAGAATCCACCTAGACTTCACTTGTTATTTAACTCGAACTGCACGATTTATTCACTTGACTTGATCCGTAGGATTCCCTAATTTATATTAATACCTCTTTCGAGGCTACTAACGTCTAACCCTAGGTTGATTAATTGAAATATCTTTCTAATTAAAACCCATAGTGTTGCACTAACTCGATCTATGGACTCCCATATTAGGTTTGACCCTAATCCGGCAGATTTTCGTCATCCTATTTCTAGGGTTACGATCAACTCCGCTTAACTATGCTAGATCTACTCTTAAACAGGGACTTTTGCTCCACTGCCTAAGCACATCAATACTTGAATCAATATCCTGAAATATTAAAACAAGAATTAAGAACACATAATTGAGAACAAATCAAGTATTTATCATATAGTTCAGAAAAAAATAACAAGATCCGTCTTAGGTTTCATCCCCCTCAGGTATTTGAGGGGTTTAGTTCATAATTAATAAAGAATACATCTCAGAAGAAAGTAAATAACAAAACATAAGAAAAACCCTAAAACCCCCTGAATGAAATTGAAGGGAAGATCTTCCATCTTGAATGTGATTCCGGCTTCTGAGATGGATCAACTGGCTTTCTTGGAGTAATTCTCTGAGTTCAGCCCTCTCTGGCTTTGCCCCCTTCGTCAAAAGCCCTGACAGAAGGCTTCTATCGAACCCCCCTTTAGGTTGCCCTCTAGGGTGTTTAGATAGGCTTTCGGGATGCCTTACTTGGCCCACAAGTATCCTAATCTGAATGAAATTAAAACAGGTCAAGGCAGGGGCACGCCCGTGTGGAATGCCCGTGTGAGTCGAGCCCAAGCCGTGTTCGGGCCTGCTAGGGTGGCACGGCCGTGTGGTGAACTCCAGGCCGTGTTGATTTCTCACTTTGGCCCATTTTCTCTATTTTCGGCCCGTTTCTCGTTCTTTTCATCCTCCGATGCTCTCCTAAGTATAAAACATGAAATTAAGGGATTAGGAGCATCAAATTCCACAATTCAAGGGATTAAATCATCCAAAAGTATGCTAAATGTGGGATTAAAATATGTATATATTATGGTTTATCAGTCATCCTCGCAACCGGCAACTCAAACAAGGGGTGTACGATGGGCGGCTAGGACACGGTTGAAGTTAACAACGGACAAAGGAGATAATTATGGCGATCAACCCCGACATGTACGTGAAGATGAAGTCAATGAGGAGCCACCAACCCAAATAGTGCAATGGAACCCTGGGCGTGCCCGATGTCCACCCGATTGTGGCACACATTCGGGGTGCCGATGATTATGCTATTTTGTAATTTTCCCAAATTGTATATTTTGTTTTACATCCCAAATTTACACTTATTTACAATATACAAAACAAATTTATTAAATTGGTTTGCTTTGTACCATATCATATTGTGGGTTTAAAATTTACAATTATTTATGTTACTTTTTCATTTAAGTTTTTCTCCGTCCATTTGTTAAGTACAATATTTTTATAAAGCAAAGAATTGCTCGGAAGTTTCGGAATAAGATTAAAACTTTGGCTTGTGTATTGTAATATATCTTACTTCAATAATTAATATTAACTTACACTTTATAGAAAAAATTAATGAATAAACGAATACGTTAGTGTCATACCCCCAAAATCGGTAAATTCGAAAAGATGGGTAAGGTATGTATGAAAACTGTTTGGCGCGCTGTGTAACATAATCTGCCACCCTGTTGGTCGGATGGAAAGTTAGAGTATTGGCGCATACTAGCGTTAAAGTATCCATCCATTGGCGGTATCTAAGAAATTAATTTTAGGATGTTTTCAAGTGAAGAAAGATTTCGCCTAAGAAAGTGTGTGCCTAAGAATAGTACGCCCCAAAGTTTTGTTTGAGCACTAAAAGTCTGTCAAGTGTATGAGGAAGCTGTAGGAGACTTAATTTTCTTTAAGACCACGTCAAACGTGAAACAACGCCAAGACATAGTACGCCCGGTTTGCATGAATATTGTTCAAGTGAATCTTGTATCGAGTTTAGTTGGGAGTTGTTGGGATTCTACAGCAACAGAAGCAGAAACCAGAGTAAAGAGCAGAGTAGCAAGATATATGAAAGATTGTTTGCACATTAAAACAAACCAACTAAACAAATCATCACTGTAACAGTCTGGTTTAGACCCTAGTCAGAACAGTGGTTTCGAGACCACAAATTCGAGTCAGAAAAATATTTTAATATTATTTTCTGTGTCTGCAGTATATGATTTAGCATGTGTGAAAGTTTCGTAAATAAATTTGTCTGTTTATGTGCTTAATTTGATAAAAGGATTAAATCGCATAAAAGGTAAAATTGGCTAATTAATGTGTAAGTGTTAATTTGCTAATGTCTTCGTATTGTGAAGCCCTTAATAGGCAATTAGCCCACTATTATAGTAAGTGGATGGTAATGGTCAATAATGACCTTATATTATATGGTTTATATATTTTGAATTAAAGGTTAAAATTGGAATTATGTTATTAAGGTTAATTAAATAAAACCAAAAGCATGAAATTTGCTATGGTCATCATCTTCTTGCCAAAAATCAAAAAAAAAAAATAAGGGTTTTAAAGCTTTCACACATTCGGCCATGTATGTTCTTTGATTCAAGGTATGTTTTGCTTCGGTTTTTGATAATTTCTACGTTTTTGTAATCGTTGCTTCGAGTACTTTGAAACCCATGCTTCAATTTTGTGAATTGATGAATATCTTGTAATGTTACATTGATGAACATGTGAGTTTTGGGATGTTTGATGGTCAAATATGAATTATATGTGATAGAATAACATAGTTTGTCTTTGGAGTTTTGATGATTTTGAGTAATTTGGATTAAATTGAAAGAATAATATTTTGAAGGACTAAATTGTGAAATAAATGTAATGTATGGACTCATATGGGCATGAGTAAAATTCGGCTATGCATGGGTATCATGAGATTTTGTATATTTTGTGATTTTGTAAAATAGGGACTAAAATGTCAAAATGTGAAAATATGAGGGCTAATTTGTAAATTACCCTAAATATGTGTTTTTGGATTGAATTGAATGAGTTGATGAATAAATGGATTAAATTTGAATATGTATAGATCAAGAACCGAAGAAAACGGACTTAGATCGCGGGAAATCGAAAGTTATTGAATAACCGTTTATCTCCGTTCTTCCCATACGAGGTAAGTCTATATACAAATAAATGTATTTGTATTGATTTATGTATGTTCATATGGAACTACATTGTGATGAATGTGTACAAAATGATAATTATATGAATTCCGAGAAAGTATCGACAATGTATCAATGTCCGAGAAGTCTCGTACAAACTTAGGAATAGATAGGATTATATATGTCATGACATATGTGTCTGATATGTGATATTGTGTAAGACCACGTCTGGGACGTTGGCACCGATACGAGACATCGTGTAAGACCACGTCTGGGACGTTGGCATCGATCTGAGATTTACGTGTAAGACCATGTCTGGGACATTGGCATCGTATTGATTCGTGTAAGACCCTGTCTGGGACAGTGGCATCGATATTTGGTTACATGTAAGACCACGTCTGGGACGTTGGCATTGTACGACCATTCTGAATATTCTGAGCTTCCTATTTGATTCTGAACGGTTCAACGGGCAAGTCCGAGATATGAAAGTCTTTGTGAAAGGTATAAACGATTCAGGTACGTTTGAAAAGTACACAATGTGAGTATGAAAAGTAAGGGTTTATATGAACTTACCAAAATGTATATATGTATGGATTTGATGAGATAATGTGATATATTTTTGAATGTGCCATGAGCATAAGTGATACTTTGAGATATGAAATGTTAGTAAATTATGGCTAGACAAATGAGCCAAAGAATATATTATGAAATTGCAAATAAGAGATATTAATGACTTTGTATCAAGGTGTTTATGTGCATTTTATGTTAGTTTATTTGTATATGGCTTACTAAGCTTTTGGAAAGCTTACTTTGTGTGTATTTACTCTGTTTTATAGGTCGTCAAAGCTACGAAAGGCTCGGGGATCATTGAGGATCGTCATCACACTACTCAACCTTATTTTGGTACCCTTTTGGAAATGTATATTACAAGTATGGCATGTATAGACTAGTCATCTTGGCTTATGTTTGAGATATGAATATTTGGCCATGGGATATGGCTAGATATATGGTTGTGTTATGAATGACAAGTTATGTTCTATGATGCTAGTCTTGATATAGCTAAATAGCAAATGAAATGGTTATATGAATGGTAGTCTATTGATGAATAACTAGCACATTATTGATGGTAAGTTTGTGATGGATTTTGTCTTGAAATGCTTGTGGTTATGTTAAGCTAAATAGCTATTAATTTGATATGGTTGATAAGCTTAAAATTTAGTAGATAGGGTGTACAATTTGATGTGTTTTGGTTGTCAATTGTGTAAAGGATGATGCTTGGATGTGCATGGAAGAATGACCCAAGTGTGGGTGGCATTTTGGCCTTGCAAATGGCCTATATTTGCCCACACGGTTGAGCACATGGGCGTGTGGCTCGACCGTGTCCCTCGTGGTTGCATTTCAAAATCAAGTTAGACTCGACCACGGGCTAGACACACGGGCGTGTAACTGGCCGTGTGGTGCAAGTCAGGCCCGACCACGGGTGTGGCACACGGGCGTGTCCACGGCCGTGTGGATAAGTCAGTATGTATGCCCTGTTTTGACACGGCTTAGACACACGGGCGTGTGACCTCTGTAACTTAAAATTTTTTTTAAATTTTTGAGAACTTCCGTATGCGTTCGGTTTAGTCCCGGCCCTATTCTTAAGCATGTTTAAGGTCTCGTAGACCTATTTAAGGGACGCTTTGATTTGATTCGTTGAATAATAATATGAAATGTCTGTGAATGTTTCTATCTGATCTGGTAACGCCTTTAACCCTATTCCGGCGACGGTTACGGGTTAGGGGTGTTACAATCACAGTAGCATGGTTGGCCAGTTTTCAACATGAGTCAATTGGATTGATTTGACCCTCCCTATGGCTAGTCAACAGTAAGTTAAACCTTCGCTGGATTTTCTTTTACCTACCCTGGATTTGGTAGGGAAATTAAAGGGACCAATAATATATTTATAGGAAGGGTACATTTCAGATGGTTTTTCTATCTACTTAATATTCAAGTTCTTCTTTCTAACCTCAACATTCTTTTCTTCTTCTTCGTTAGGATCGAACAAAGATCTCGTTTAATAAGTAGATGATTCAATCTTCTGGTAAGTCTTACAGCTTTGCATGTTACGATTATAGAAGGGAAGGGTGTTACATGAAGGCCCTACTTGGGGGTCACATGTAGTTGAAATGTTAGTAAAATGTCTGTAATGAAGATTCTAATGGAAATCTTATAATCTTTTAAGCAGTTGCTACTGCTAGTTTGGGACAAACATCAAGTGGACCTTATTATTTACATCTGGTATGAGTACACCCCCTATCATATGCATTATATATGCTTGAGCGGCACACATCACCTCACGCTCAGTGGTAGTATCGGTAAATACTCGAAATTCATCTTCAACCATGAAAATCTCAAACTCGTAAATTTATCGCCACCATCACCAGACGAGCATCCTAGTAAGTCATAGAAAAGGGTCGTCGGTTTGGACACTGTAGTTACACCGATGGTCGAACTACCGTCAATTTGGAGCCCAAGTTACAGTGCAACATCTTCTGGTGTGATGGTGCACTCCCCACATGGCAAATGAAATGTGTAGGTCCCTGGGCGCCAGCGCTTGACAAAAACGGATACCAAGTCGTACTTCAAATCAAACATGTGGATCAATGAAGCTGATCCAAATCCAAATGCCTACAAGTATGCCATAAGACGTTCATCCGATAGATAACCCACACCATTGACACGACCCCTCAAAACACGGTACGAAACTTAACCATATTAAATTTCCGCAATAGTTAATATATCTCAATTAAATAAAATGTAACGCCCCGAATTTTGGGCCTTGAAGAATTGGGCCTTCGGCTAAGGAGCGCCTAAAATTCTTGAGAGCAAGAAAACGACACGAATGTATGTTAGTACTGCTGGGTTAGCAATATTGGAGTGTTTGGGGTTTTGGAGAAGTCTTGGGTTCAAACCTGGGCTTTAGCAAAAAATTTGGTTTTAGGTGAATTAAACCCTGAATGTTGGTATGTAGGCCTTAAGAACAATTAAGATTAAAATGTGACACAAGATGGGCTTGTGATCTAGTGGTTGTGGCGTCATTATGATGGCAAGAGAACTTGGGTTCGAGTCACCCTGTGCACAAAGGAGTATTTATTTTACTCCTTTGCTGCGAGGTGGTGGAATTCGAGTGAAAGACTACTGGAGAGAAAGTTTGAATTGGTCTTAAGTTGTTGGGAGAAGATTATACAGCAAATCAAGGAGGGATTTATGGAGAAGTTTAAGGAATTTGAAAAGGGGGATAAGTTGTAGCCGAATGGGAGTGCTAGTATGTGCAAATTTGGCTAGAAGGTTTTAGGTGCTTACGTTTTGCTTTGTTTAGTTTTCAGCATTTTGTTTTGTGCTCTTCAAGTTCTTTTAAGGTGCCGAATTGTGTTTTTGGGGTAGCCTTTAGCACCGTTTTTCTCTCGTTTTCTGTTCTGGTGGCTGAATATTGCATTTTGGGTATTTTATGAGTGGTCGATTTCTCCTTTCTTAATTTTTCCGAATCTTTCCTTTCTTTTGGCTTCTCATTTCTTTCTTTTCTTTCCACTGGGTTGGCCGAATCTCTATTTTTCTCCTCTCATATTTCTAAACCGATTATACCTTTCTTTTCCCTTTCTTTTCTTTGCTGAATCAATTATTCTCCTTTTCTTCTCCTAAGTCGGATACTCTTTTCTTTCTTACACCTAAGTACCTTAAATCTGTTGGCCGAATATCACATCTTGTAGCTTGGGTTTTGTGTTGATCGATTGTTGCTCTTCTTTTCATCTCTATTATTTACTTCAGTTCTGGCCATAGGTTTTTGACCGATTCTCTTCCTCCTCACCTATTCATCTCATTTTGGCTTGATAACGATTCTCTGGTAATTGTAAGTATGATCGACTCTTGCTCTGTTTCTTTAATTTCTTTTTTTTTTTGTTTTAAGAGACCTCACTCTTTGGTTCTGCTTAAAACTGAATGCCATTTCTCCCTATCTCTAGTTTTGAGACTTGGTTGGACAATGGGTTTTGTTTCAAGCCTTTGGGTATGCGAGTTTTGTTAATGGGTGGTGCGTTTCGTGTGTAGATACTAATCAAGAAGTGGGTAATCGCTATTAATCAGCAGTTTAGTTGCAAGTATCCATTGGTTCAAGCAAGGTAGGTGACTGTGGTTTGAGTGATGAGGTTTGGCTGATTAAGGCTGGTTATGTTTTGTTGATATGCATGTAATCATGTGTTGTGAATGATTATAGGTTGGCGCTCGAAGGCAGTGCGCGAGTGTTCACCAGCAGGTGTGTAACTTTGTGCTCTGTTGATGATCGGCTGAAAAGCCAAAAGTGTGTATTCCACACTGATTGGACTATAGATCAGCAAAAGTTGAAAAGCCGAAAAGCCAAAAAGTCAAAAAGCCGAAATACGGCGTTTGATGCCACACGAGCGTGTGATCGCACGTGTGGTGATTCGAGCCTACAAATCTTAGGCGTAGGACTGTAGAGGCTGTTATGGGCCTCGATGGGCCGAAATGGGACGTGTGGGCCCAATGGGCTCGTGGGCCCCACACGGATAAAATGCATGTTATATGGATTCTATTGGTTTGAACTGTGTTGTTCGTGTAGCCGAGGCTATTTATGGGCTAATTGGGCCACACGAGTGTGTGGGCCCACTTGGGCCGATTAATGGGCCTTAGGCCTATTGCTTGTTGTGACTGTTTAGGTTACTTAAGTCGCTCGAGGCGACGGTGGACCTTCTGTTGGGTCGTTGAGACCCCGATTTGTGAAATTACCAAAATACCCCCAGTTTGTAAAATTACTGAAATACCCCCAGTTTGCAAAATTACTGAAATACCCCCAATTTGCAAAATTACTGAAATACCCCCGATTTGCAAAATTACTGAAATACCCCCGGTTTGCAAAATTACCGAAATACCCCCGATTTGTAAAATTATCGAAATACCCCTGTAGGGTAGAATTATCGAAATACCCCTGAAGGGTAGGATTACAGAAATACCCTTATAGGGTAAAATGATTGTTTTGCCTTCGTAGGTAAATGATTGTTTTATGCAATGTTTTGGCTGACCTGAGCTATGATTTGTCTGTCTTTCTAGAGTATGCCATGTGATTTATATATATGTGCTTTGCATACATGACATACTGCATGGGATTGGGATTTTTTAATTGGAGGAAGTGATTGATTTGTTAGGGTCGCACGGGTCGCCCGAGACGACTGTGGACCTACTGACGGCTTTAAGCCGCTTATATTCTGGCAGCTCTGCTGCGATATCGGTTAGTGCAGCAACCGAGGCTAACATTGGTGTGCTGGCTGGGTGGGTCGATTTTATCCCCACATGGTGTGTTGGTTGGTACGGGTGGTGTGCTGGCTGGATTGCGGTGGGGTGCATTCTTACACTATTGCATTTCTATTTATGAGATCCGATACTGATATGGGCTAGGCCCAAATGATTCTGTTATGGGCTGAGACCCAAACGATATTGCAATGGGCTTAGACCCACTGAAATCGTGATTGTGGATGAATAGGACTCGTGCCTGCATCGCTTCAATTCTATTTATCTGACTGACTATTTTTATATTAGGGGATTACACACTGAGTTTTCGTAAACTCACCCCGTCTTTTTTTTAACTGTGCAGGCAATCCCTAGCCTTAGACGGATCGGAGCTGTGAGGGACTCGGAGATGGCCACACAACTGCTTCTATTTTTCTATTAAGTTATTCATAAGTACTTTATTTTGGTTTGGGTTGTAATAAGGCCTCTTCAAGTTTTCAGATTTTAAATTTTAGGTTTTGGTTTTATTTTAATTTATATCTGTTAGAAGTAAATCGCAGTTTTCCAAAATAATTACTGTTTTCAAAATACTACTTTACAACAACTGTTTTCGGTTTTCACGTTTCCGTAACGTTTTTAAAAAGCTTCCGCAGTTGAAAGGGATTTTGAAGGAAATCAATAACGTTTTAAAAGTGAACAACCTTTTTCAATAAACCCCATTTTAAAATTAAACGAACACAAGTTGAGGCTTTACACAAGTTTTAAATGGCAAGAAGTTTTTGAATATTAAGAAGGGTTTCCAACGAAAACATGGTTTTCGAAAACCACTTCAATGTGACACGTCAGATTCGGGCCTAACTTCTGGGTCGGGTTTGGGGTGTTACATAAAAAATGATGTGGAACTTTATAAGGGGACTCGTGAATAACAAATAACAATTTTATTACTAGCACATTAATCATATCTGATGTGTGATCCATTTCTGTAATCAAAGAACCCATTTGGATATCTGCAGTTTCAAATAAAAAATTTAATCATCGCCTGAACAAATAATAAAAATGAATTTTGTACCATTCGTTATTCTTTTGAAGAATTAATAATACTTTTACCCATATAAACAAATCAATAACAACATAATTTGGGATACAATAATTTAAGTCGATCATTTATTTTTTAGAAACCATCTCATTTTTTTTTCACTTTTTATCCTAATAACAAAATTTTTATTACATAACAAATATTCAACGTATGCGAACTGTAAAAATTTGTAAAGCAAATTCAGTTCAATTAATTAATATTCAATCAATTTAACGTAAGATGTATAAATTAATTCTAGATAAAAAATTTAAAATTATTCTGATAATTTTTTTATTAGAAGAAAAGCAAATAACATGCTTTTCTATTTTAACATCTGGGATTTAATTTTTTTTATAAAAAATAAAAAGTATTATGATAATTTTTTTACTTGAAAACAATTAATTTATGGCATATTTGGTCTTTTTTACCACAATAATCCAAAAAGAAAATAATTAAATACCAAAATGGGTCATGGTACAAATTTGTATCAAACAACCCATTTAAGTATTTATTATTATAGCAAACAACCCATTTTGTAATTAGTTTGTAGGGTACCCCATTTTAGTATTTAATTTTTTTTTGAATTATTGTGGTAAAGTCCAATAAATAATAAAAATTACAAATCGAACTAATGTGAATTACTAAACCACATAATAGGACAAATAATATGAATTGCAAAACCTAAAACAAGTAAATAATAACTACAAAACAAAAATATACCTTCAAATAAATATTTGTTGCTGCCTCCTTTCCTTCCAAAACCATAAAATTAAATAAATAATAAGTATTAAAAAATATTAAACAAATAAATAATAATTACAAAAAATATTACCTTTCAAAAAATTTGTTGTTGCCTCCTTTCACACTAAACCCTAAATCAAACATATAATAAATAAATATATATATATATATATTTTGGTATACTAAAACAAAAAGTTACATATAATGATTCATAAGGGAATTATCAATAGAATTATCTTCCTGCAAGATTTCTTTAATCCTCAAAGGGGAGTCCTCGAAAATATGCAAAGATTCGTCACTTGACAAAGCTAGTTTAGCCAAGGCATCAGCTACCCGATTAGTCTATCTGGGAACATAAGTCAAGTACCAACTCTCTTCAAAAGCCAGAATTTGTTGGATCCTCCTTATCAGTGAATTTTTTGAGCTACCAGACTTACTTTCACTGATGGTAATCTCATTCTCAAGATTATCCGATCAAATAGTAACCTCATTGTATCCTTGTTTTTGAAGAATAAGTAGTCCATCCAGTAAGCCCTATAATTCAACAATCTCTATTGAGTATTTCCCCAGAAAGCGATTATAGCCTAGAATCCACTCCCCTTTGCATATCACACCACATGCAGTAGAGAAACCAGGCACAGTGTAAATAGTACCATCAGTATTAAGAAATACACACGTACCTGAGTTTTGACTAACTGAGAACTGCTTCGCTTGCAAATCCATCACTCCATTATGAGTATAGAGAAAGTGTTTCGCCCAGCTATAGGAGACATCGATAATATCCTTCGGGCTCATACTAATTCCTTGGAAAATAAACAAATTTTGATTCTTCCAGATGCGCCAAAGAATGATCCCAAAGAGGCAAACCCAAGATGAAACACTCGGCTTATTAGTGGAAAGAAGTTTCAGATTCGAAATAAGCCACTCGAAGTATTACCAGAAAAGAAAATTCCAAGCTGATTATTAGGAATGATCTGCATCCAAATATCCTTCGCAAAAGAACAATCTCTAGGAATATGAAGAATATCCTCCGTAAAATGACCGCAAAGATGACACGACGTGTCTTGCGCAATACCCCTCTTAACTCTCTCCGAGTTAGTTAAAAGTCTTTGTTTAAAGATTAACCAGATGAAATGTTTCACGCGATGCGACCTTGGAATTTTCCAAATCATGCTCCGACTTATCTCCTTCGGAAGTCAGGACTCCTCCTTCAACAAATAGTAGGCGCTCTTAACAGAAAAGACTCCAGCCGTTGTTCTAGACCAAGATAGGATATCAGATCCAGCTTGGTCTAAAGGAGGAGGAATGCTAATGATGCGTTCAACCACTTCTTCAGGCATCCACAATCTGAAAAGGTCAAGATTCCAATCACCATTGGGTAGAATCATCTCACTAACTGTAGTCACAGAATCAATGTTGCCATGGTCCAAAACGTAATGTTTAAGGGGTCCCTTATTCGGAACCCAATTGTCCTCCCAACATCGGACCGTCTTACCATTACCAATGGACCAAATCATATTACTACGCAACAAAGGCCAAGCTTTGGCAACTGCTTTCCACATATAAGAACAAATACTCCTTATTAAAGAGTCTGGCATACTTTCACGCACTCCATACTTAGCTCTAAGAACTTGAACCCACAGAGCCTCAGACTTAGTAATAAGGTTGTAGCCAATTTTCATCATGAAAGCTTTATTCTGATCCCCCAAGCGACGAAAACTAAGACCTCTGTGCATATTCGGTTGACAGATATCATCCCAACCTACTAAAGCCATCTTCCTTTTGCCTTCCTCAGCACCCCAAATGAATTGTCTTGCTAACCCTTCAAGAGAGTCATAAATTCCTTTAGGGACAAGAGTTGATTGCATGAGATAACTAGGTATAGACAGAAAAAATGATTGTGCTAAGGTGACCCTTCCTGCAAAGGAAAGTTTCTTAGCATCCCAACTAGAAAGTCAACTACAAACTCTTTCCATCAAAAAACCTAAGGTACTCTTAGTAACTCTTTTATGAAGAAGTGGAACCCCGAGATAGTAAGTCGTTAACTTATTGGAAACCTAGTGTGTCCTTGATCTCATTTCTTAAAGGTACATAAACCCCCGGAGAAAAGAACACATTCGTTTTTCTAGCATTAACCTTGTGACCAGAAATCTCACATAAATTACTAAGAAAATTCTTAAGGAGGCCACTATGCATCAAGTCAGCTCGACTGAAAATCACTAAATCGTCAGCAAAAAACAAGTGTGAGAGACTCAAACCAGTATGCGATAAACGAATGGGGCTCCACTCCTAAGCCGAGATACTTCTGTAAAATCTATGCCCCAACCATTCCATACAGAGTACAAAGAGATAAGGTGACAGAGGGCAGCCTTGTCGAATACCCCTAATCAGCCTAAACTTTTGAGTTGGCTTACCATTCCAAAGTACCTGCATAGAGGATAACAGGATAGCATTCATAATGACTTTAATCAAATGAGAAGGAATACCTACTGCAATGAGAGAAGCTTCAACAAAATCTCATCTAACCCTGTCGTAAGCTTTTTCCAGGTCAATCTTGATTGCCATCCATTGGAGACTCTTATTAGTTCGCATGGAGTGAAAAACTTCCTGAGCAATGATGACATTGTCAATAATACTTCGACCAGCAATGAAGCCTGCTTGTTCTTGTCCTATGATCTTCAGAAAGATGCTCTTGAATCTATTAGCGATGACCTTCATAACCAACTTGTACAACATGAAGCAAAGGGTGATAGGCCGAAACTGGGAAAAGTTTTCTGGATTTTAAACTTTGGGGATTAACACAATAAATGTATTATTAAACTCCGGATCGATGATATCTCCATCGGATACTTTCTTAACCTATTCACATATGTCCTCTCAAATGTTATCCCACTGATTTTGGAAAAAAAACATCCTGAAAACCATCGCTACCTGGGGCTTTTAAGGGAGCCATATCAAAAAGAGCAACCATTATCTCCTCATTCGTAACCTTTTTCCCCAGAAAATCAAAGTCTTCAAAGTTTAGACCAGGAAAAGCACTAGGAGGAAAATTTCCTAATGAGCCTGGATTCTCCCCATAAAGCTTCTGGAAGAAATTAACCGCTTCAGATTTAAGCACCTCAGAATAAAAAATCTAACCCCCATCAGCACTACGTAAAGCAGTGATTTTATTAAATTTTTTCCTCTGAATAATGCGTCTATGAAAATAGCTAGTGTTGCGATCCCCCAATTGTAGCCACTCACATCTTGATTTTTGCTTCCAGAGCATCTCCTCATGATGAAGAATGTTTTCAATCTCATCTTGAATCAAAATTTCCTGATGGCGAAGGGATTTAGACCCTGAAAGATCCACTGCACGCTGGATTTTGGAAAGCTTAAACATTAACTGCCTCTTCCTCTGATTAATATGCCCATAAACACATTTATTCCAGTTTTTAAGCTTGTCTGTGAAACCAGCAATCACACTAGTCATATTACCGTCAAAAATCTAGTTTTCTTTGACGAAGTCAGGAAACCTTTGATGATGCAACCAGCCATCTAAAAAACGGAATGGACGATTAGGGACAATTCTATCTTCAGGACATAAATTAAAGAGGAGAGGACGGTGATCAGACTTGAGTCTAGGAAAATGGGACACCAAATAATTAGGAAAAGCTTCCAACAAAATATCATTACCCACAGCCCTATCAAGTCTTTCCGAAAGATTACCACGGTGCCACGTAAAAGGAGGGCCCTGAAAGCCCAGATCATGCAAATGAGCTTTATCCATAAAATCGCCAAAAGACTGACATCTGCGACCTTTGATATGACCTCCTTTTTTATCATCTGAATAGAGGATGGCGTTGAAGTCACCAATGGCCATCCAAGGGCCGTCCTCAAGCGAAACTAAACGACTAAGATCATTCCATAAAATCTTTCTTTTTGTTTTATCAGGGCTCTCATACACAAAAGCAACAAGGATCGGCCTAGGGAATAAATCAGAACAGATACGAGTCAGAATGAATTGAGGATGATTACCAACCACCTGTAGGTCGATCGAATTCTTCCATCCGATCCAGATACCCCCCGAGAAACCAACTGCTTCTACTCGATGAGACTTATCCCAGCCCAACTTCGCAATAATTAAATCAGCTTTGTTCCCGCTAATTCTCGGCTCAAGGAGGCTAATAATATTAGGCTTATACTGATTATTATACTCATGAAAAGCCCGCATAAATTTATCTGATGCACAACCCTGTACATTCCAAGATAGAATAGACAAATTCATAGAAAAATTTAAAAAAAGAGGGGTAAAAAAAATTTATCTTACTGATGATCAGAAGAAGAAAACTCCGTTTCCTCTCATTGATACCTCGACAAATCGATAGGAGAATTTCCATCAATTTTAGAAGCAATAAGTTCCGCTGCCCTTTTCATAGATTCAGCAATTGAAACTTAGGTATTTTCAGAATTTTTGAATCGGTTTCCTGGGCCTTTTAAGGTTTTATTAAGTTTCCACCCTCCTTTGGAACCAGCCCTTTTAGCAATTTGATTCTTAAAACCCTCATTAATCAAATTACTACCAGCCGAATTTTTTCCAGTTTCCAGAGTCCTTTTATTATTAAACACAACTGCCGAGTGATTTTTAGCTTCCAAGACACCTTCTTTTACTTCCACATTTACAAAGGAATTTTCTTCAAAAGCCGGATTAAAATGCACCACGTGGTCTGCTTGATTTTGAAGGGGAAAATTTGGTTCCAATTATTTATGACCTGTAGCAGAACCATTTTGTGAGTTTAAAATTAAAGAAGAATTCGATCTAGAAGTACCTGGAATAAGCTGCCCGAAATTTTCTTCCACATTCGGTAAGGAATTATGTAAGGCAATTGGATCTTTAGATGGGTTTACTGCATGCTCATCTGAAACTTGGGCCTGCTTCTGTGATCCACCTCTTATATGTCCATGACCAGGTTCCTTAGTAGCTAAAGGAATTAAATTATTCTTACCCAAATCCACCGTTGTGTCCAGGTCCACCTTGGTCCAACTTACGAACTGGGTAGCTTTACAGCTGATGGGCTTAGAGGCACGGACCAGGTTCTTTTGCGCCTTTCCCACTGACAGACCCATATTAGCGATGATAATTCCAAAATTTGTGGTATTTCTGCCCGTTACTGCTTTAGTACTCGAATCATTTAGGGATACTTTCCCTTTCTTCTTTAGCTCAATTTAGGGTTTCTGAATCAATCCTTCCCTGGAATAATTTACCTCCAAATCTACTAGGGATTGAAAATGTGATCCCAAGATTTCCCCCCTTTCAATTTGTTTCCTTTTTTAGCTCCTTCCATGTTCGCATGCCTGAACTTCCGCTCCACCAGCATCCAAGGTCCATACTCTCTTTCTCTGGCCACCGCAATAGTTGCAGGAACCTGTCCCGACGACTCACCCTTCTCTGTCTCCCCGGATGTTTGTGTAACCAACGAACAGTTCTCTTTAGTATGGCTGTAACAACCACACTTAAAACACACTACCGGTAAGTTTTCATACTCTATTCTTTATGGACTGCCATTTATAAGGATCTTAGAGACCAAGGGCCTCCCCAAGTTGAAAAATACAGCCATACGAGCATACCGTCCCCTTGCCCTACTATCCGTGGTAAAATCCAGCTTTGTAACTTTACCTATCAAACCCCCTATTTCCATGAGAGTTTGTTTTTTATACAAGTGACTAGGCAGACCGGGAAAGCGAATCCAAGTGAGGACCAAATTCGAATAGGGTAGGTTGGGATTGAAATCAATCGTCCACGGCTGAACGGTGAGATAGTGACCGAAAATAACCCACGGACCCTGAGAAAGAATCTTGTTATAGTCTTCAATATTCTGGAATTTTGCAAGAAAATAACTATTTTCTATGTCCATTAGTTGAAAAGGCTTGGACAGTCTCCAAATCCCATATAACCTGTTTTGTAAGGTCGTGATACCGAGATTTCTTCCCAGCATCTTGAAAACCACAGAGGTTGACATTTCCTTCTCTAAAATCTGATAAACTCTCTTCGAGAAATCAATGGAGGGAACACCATCGACAATAGATTTCTTTACATCTTGCTCTGTAAGAGAGAAGCTATCAGCAAAGAGTTGATCATTAGTCTTATTACTCTGATCCAGAGTTTCCTTTCCCACTAACATATCCTTCCACAATAATGAAGGCACTGGTAGTGGATCCACAACCATCACATCATCAAGAGTCGCATCCGGATCCTTAAAACGAACCTTCTTAGTGTTGGAATCCTCAGTAATAGAGATATCATCTCCATTTTCATTCGCAAGACCAGCAGAGGAAGACGAGAGCATTTCAAAAAAACAATAATGCTATCATAACATATAATAAATATTAAAACCACATAACAATATATTCCTCCCTTTAAATCCCTAAGCAAAAAAAAAAAAAAAAAAAAATTACAATAATAAAACTTAACCTTTCAAAACCTTTCTTCTCTTCTGTGCTACATCTTCCCATTCTTCTCTTCTCTTCTCATAAACTGTTAGCTTATTCTTACTTTTTTTTCTTTTTCTTTTTTTTTTTTTTACAGTTGAGAGGACCATGGCCCCTCTTTTAAAGTTCATTTTTTTCACCCATAAGACCTAAATCAGCCCATTTAAGTCGTCAAACCCCGTGAGTGTGTGGTCACTTTCGCCGTAGAAAGGTGTCGCCTGACACGATGCCTCCACTAGTGTTGCCTGTCAGGTGCCCTCCTCTAGACTTTAAAAATTATTTTTTCTTAACCCGTATTATAACCGGTATAAACTACATACAGGTGTCGCCTCTCCTACTCCCTCCATCATTTAAATATATTTTTTAACACAAATTATATACTTAATGATAGGGTTATGATTGCCAGCAAAATAAACGATGCCTCCATTGGTGTTGGCTTTCAGGTTCCTTTCTCCAGCCTTTAAAAATTATTTTTTCTCAACCTGTATTTTAACCGGTGTAAACTAGATACACGTGTTGCCTATCCTACTCCCTGCATCATTTAATTATAATTTTTAACACAAATTATATACTTAATGATGGAATTATGATTGCTAGCAAAATAATGGTGGAGCCGCCACCTTCAAACTCTCCACCCCTAAATAGTATTCAATCCATATATTTTGGTAAATAATAGAGATGGAAAACCATTTTGGTATTTGAATATTATTTTTATATTATCTAAGTAAAAAAAAAAATCCTTTATTCTAATTCTAATGTATCCAAACAATTTTAAAATAACAATATAAATATTTAAAATATTAAAATAATGGTCAAAAAGGTTGGGCGAGAATAAACTATAAAGCGTAAAATATTAACTCTGTTTTCGCCCTTAAGGAAAAAAAAAAAAAAACATTGTATTAAGGAGATGGTCATGCTTTGCAAAATCATTTTATACCAAAGGAATGTTAGACCGAAATCAAGTCATATGTAGCAAAAAACCAAAACATTTGATGGTAGGAAAAATTATCGATAAAATTCATAAAAAAACAAGTCGTTTTCGGTAATTTTTTAAAAAGATAGTGTAATTTCTGAAATGTTTTTTTTTTCAACATATTTACATAAATTTCCCGGATTTAATTTTATTTTTAAATTCGAATATAAATTTATACAGTTACAATCTCCAACCAAAGCATTCTTCTAGCCAAACATATGATCTATATATATCTTGGCCGATTGCTCTTTGTGCTCTCCTATGGCTATGGAGGACGCTGAGCAACCGCTTCTTTCCCCTCGGCTAGTCGGCGAGGACAGCCACCACCAGGAGCAGTTACTTTCTAGACTATCAAACACCACCTTCACAGCCAGCACCGATGACATCCCACCGATCAACGGCGTCCGTGACTTCTTCAGAGAATACCTGGTAGAGTCCAAGAAGCTCTGGTTCCTTGCTGGCCCAGCCATCTTCACATCTCTCTGCCGATACTCCCTCGGCGCTATCACTCAAGTCTTTTCCGGCCAAGTTGGCACTCTAGCTCTTGCCGCCGTCTCCGTGGAGAATTCAGTCATCGCCGGTTTCTCCTTCGGCGTCATGGTAAATCTGTAAATTAAATTTCCTTTGTTAATAGTTTTAGTTTTGTTAGCTTAGTTACAAATAACAGTAATCACACAATACTTGATTAAAGCTTGGGATGGGAAGTGCACTCGAAACTTTATGCGGTCAAGCATTTGGAGCAGGGCAGGTTGATATGTTAGGGGTGTACATGCAAAGATCATGGGTCATCCTCAACTCAACGGCTTTGATGTTAAGCTTGTTATACATATTCGCGGCAAAATTTTTGAGGTTAATAGGCCAAACAGAAAGCATATCGAAGGCGGCCGGAATGTTCGCAATGTGGATGTTGCCTCAACTGTTTGCTTACGCGTTCAACTTTCCGATGGCGAAGTTCTTACAGGCGCAGAGCAAGATCATGGTGATGGCGGTGATAGCAGGAGTGGCGTTGCTTCTGCACACTGTTTTAAGCTGGCTCTTGATGCTAAAGCTGGGATGGGGCCTAGTGGGTGCAGCCGTTGTTTTAAATATGTCGTGGATTTTCATAGTTGTGGCTCAGTTTTTGTACATAATTAGCGGCGCTTGTGATCGGACTTGGACCGGCTTCTCTTGGAAGGCATTTCAACATCTGTGGGGTTTTGTTAGATTGTCTTTAGCTTCGGCAGTAATGCTCTGGTAAGTCACCTAGGCAGAAAAAAACTAAAAATCATTTTTAAAAATGAATTAGGTCTTTTTTATTTTATTTTTCAAAAAATAAATCCCTAAATTTATTATTCCAATTTCAATCTGATTCTATTTTTGAGAAATGTTTTATAACATTTTTAAGAACGAGTTTAAACCCTGTACCTAAAACTATTTTTAAATGCTTAATTTTAATTTCACGTAATTATTTATATAAATTTTGACTTTTTATTTAATTTTCATAAATTATTAATATTGTTATTTATTTCACATCTGTTTACATTTATTTATTTTATATTTATACCGAAAGTTACGTTTCAAAATTGATATAATTTTTTAAAAATATACTTTGAAACAAATACATTGAAAATTTTGGGCTTTTTAGAATTATATTTTAAAGATTTCCGACCTCTAGTCTGATATTATACGAGTGAGGCAAAGGGTGAGCCTACTTGTCAGTTGAATACCTACCATTCACTCATTTTTCTTTGAAATATTTTATGAAGTTCCAATTCAAGACATGACAAGATAGAAACAATTTCACCCTTTTTTTTACCTCAACAATCTTTAAAAAAATTTATATAATAGAATGAGCGCGAAATATATCATCTGTTATAGTATTTTTTTTAATGTCGCCTGGCATATTAATTATTATATAAAAAAAATAGTTAGGCGGTAGAGTGAGTGGTGTTTAATTTGATAATTGTAAGTTTAATTCTTACATATAACATTTTATTATTTTTTGATAAAATAATATTATTTGTGGGAATTGAACAGGCGGCATTAAAAAAATATTGTAATAAACAATTCATTTTGATAATTAATTTGTAGTTTTAAATTAATGGGGTAAAAAATCCTTATTGGACATCTTTTCTACGTTTCCATCACCTTTTCCTACACTTCAATTTTCTATATCAGTAAGGTAAGTACAGCTTTAAATTTCTATATCAGCAAGCTTGTCGGGTTTATTGTTATTAAAATATGAGTGTACTCTTGGGCTTTTTTATTTAAATAATAAAAAAGTATTAATTAAGAAAATGGACATATTTTAGATTATTTAGGAGTATTATATGTTTTTTTACAGTGAAATTGGATGTAGTCTCAATGTGACGGCCGCAGTTATAAAAATAATATTTTAATAAAAATAAATTAAAAATTTTCCTTACTTTTAGTTTTTTTTCCTTTAATTTGGAGTGACTATAGTATAATTTTGAATTTTATACATCTACTTTGGGATCTATTTATTTTTATTAACATATTGTTTTTTATAGTTGGTCCTCATCTGACACATATTGTGGTATCTAATTTTATTGTAGAAAATATATTATTCTCGTAAGTAATTTATAACATGTTTCATTTTCGTATTTATTTTTTTGTATTATTTAGATAAAAAAATTAGTGTACTCTTCGTAAAATTAAAATTTTGTTCACATACTTTTATTTTTAAATTTTTTTAAATTTCAAAATTTAAATATAATTTGAAATTATTTTGTTAAATTTAAATTCATTACGACGTTATTTTTTTAATAACATTGATATCAAGTGAGTATTATTTTTTATTTTAAAATATTACACCAATAAAATTTACAAAAATAAATATAACAGTATTAATAATTGAATTTAAATTCTAAATTTAAAAAATAGATAGTTAGATTCCAGGAAAAGAAGAGAGAAATGGTTAATAAATGTATAAAATGATTTGCAGTTTAGAGGTATGGTATTTCATGGCATTGATACTTTTCGCTGGATACCTAACGAACGCCGAAGTATCAGTGGATGCGTTGTCTATCTGGTGAGTGCACTTTTTTTAAGTAATCATTTTAACCACTACTTGTTGATTGTGGGGCACTGTTTGTTTCTATTAAATGTGAAGGTCGCCTACTGGAGGATCTGCTGATTTCATCTAAAATCTTACATTCCATTCAACTAATAATTCAAACTGTAATTGACCCAAATTTCAACCACATCTGACGCACGCAGTTATGTCATACAAACAGACAATAACAGTGACACACATGCATACCGCATGATATTTTTCTAATCTTAACTTTCCAATATATGAACAAGAAAATTCCCGGTAAATATATAGTTGGTATAAAAGCAAATTAATTTTATGTTTAGCTGTAGTTTTATTATTCTTGTTTAAATTAATTTCTTTTGTTGACATCCCAGTATATGAGTAGAATTAAGAACTGATCTGGAATGCTGAATTGTGCAGTATGAACATACTGGGATGGACAATCATGGTGGCTATGGGAATGAATGCAGCTATAAGGTGATATGAAACTATAAAGTATATAGTATCTTAATTATTTACAAATTAAATGCAAAAAAAATAATTATTAATAATGGCAGACATTAACTCTTTTTTTTTTTTATTAAAATTAATGAAAGTGCAGCGTGAGGGTTTCAAATGAATTGGGAGCAGGGCATCCTAGAACAGCGAAATTTTCATTGTTGGTGGCAGTGTCGTATTCATTTATGATTGGTATTACGATAGCCCTTATTCTTATCATCTTCAGAAACCATTATCCCTACTTGTTTTCAAACGATTCACAAGTTCAAGAGATGGTTATAGACCTCACGCCACTCTTGGCCCTTTGCATTACCATCAACAGTGTTCAACCTGTCCTCTCAGGTTTGACTTTACGACATCCATTTTCATAATTTTTCAATTTATGTTTTAATGGAAATTTGATTGCATGGTTTTAAGTTTACGTATGATATAGGAATGGCGGTTGGAGCTGGATGGCAGACTGCTGTTGCATACGTAAATATTACGTGTTACTATCTGTTTGGAGTTCCTTTAGGTCTGACGTTAGGTTTCCTGCTTCACATGGGTGTCAAGGTACTTATCTCCTTGTCTCCTCATTTGGAAAATACCTATATTATCTGTTTGGATATACTTTGGGTCTTAGTGAGGCCTTTGGTTTGATAGAATCTTATCTCAGTTTTTCGAGTTTTGTTGAGTGGGGGAGCTTTCGCTTACATCATATAGGATGTTTTGGTATGACTTCTTGAGAAATACGTAGGCATGATTTGGGTTACTGGTTTTGGTGTTTCAAGAGCATATGGGGCTTGTATTTAGCTGGTGCAACGGCCTTAAAAGCTTCTACTTGTTGCTAAGGTCTACTGCAGTTGATATTGATTGTTTATTTTTTTGGAAGAGTTGGATTTTGAGAAATGTTTCTCTGAGCTTAGCTCGATTGCTTATCTTTTTAATTTTATTTACATTTTGTTGTGCAGGGAATTTGGTGTGGGATGTTAACAGGAACAGTCGTCCAAACTTGTGTACTACTTGGAATGATTTACAAAACCAATTGGAATAAAGAGGTAAGAGAAATTAAACAATATCCATCATTTTATGATATATATATATACAGCAAAAGTGGAAATGCTGTATCTAACTTGAATTATATATGTGTATTATTGCAGGCTTCAATGGCGGGGGAGAGGATAAAGAAATGGGGAGGTGACGTTGACACTAAAGAGACGAACATGTTAAAAAATAGTAATAACTGAAGAGAATGTTAAGCACTTCAAGCAGTACCTAAAAGCGGGGACTGAAATATATTCGTCCATTATTATCCCCCCCCCCCCAACCCCCCTCCCCCAATTAACTTGGATATTAGAAAGTTTATTATTATCTTTTATGTTTTGAGGTATCTATTTCATAATAATTGATTAGCTTTTTGCCCATGCATTTAAACTCTTTCATGGTATCACAAGCCTAAAGCTAAACGGTATTTGTTTTATCTTTTCTCTTATTGGAATGAACGAAATTATTGTAGTCTCTCAATCTCTCCTTAATCTTCCTACGGAAACAAACTAATCTTCTCCCACCTTATCTGTCCCGGTACTTAATACACCCACAATTCCACAAGCAATTCCTAACGTTCAAACCGCATCCTCTCTTCCTCCCTTACTAACCCAAATTCAGCCATCAACATTATGTACTACAACTGCCTACTCTTCTTCTTCTTCTACGCAACAACTCCTTACAACAAATGTCTCTGCTCGAGCACCAATCAAGCTTATCCCTTCTAACTATCAGGTATGGTATACACAATGGCGCTCCTTGCTCTTTGGATATGATTTCACATCATATGTCAGAGTACCACCTCCCTCTATGCCAACTACTTTTTGGCTTCGTCAGGATCAACTGATTCTAGGTGCTTTGGTTGCTTCTCTTTCTCCTGAGGTTGTCTCTCATGTTCTATCTGCAGACACTTCGTTTGCTATTTGGACAACACTCCAAAAAATTTATGCACATCCTTCTCGTGTTCAGATGTTTTCTTTGAAAGAGTCTTTAACTGTTTCCAAAAAGGGATCTCAAAGGTCAAAGCATAGAAGCCTACCTGCTACATATAAAAAATCTTGGAATGATTTACCTAATATTGCAGGCGCTAATATCACAACGGATAATGTTACTCTTCACGTTATTCATGGTATTCCATCAGAATATCGTTCCTATACCAATACTCATCGAACAAGAGACACCATTGAATTTTGAAGAATTGCATGAGCTTTTATGTGATTATGAAGGTCTTCTTCAACGTGATGTTACCCTTTCTATTCCGATTATTGCTAACTTTGCTAGTCGTACCAACAATAATGGTAGTCGCGCCAATAACCGGGTGTCTCATTTGTCTAATGGTCAAAACCAACGATTCAACTACCCTTGGCAAAACAATTAGAACAGTCATCGTTCTACTTATTAAACTCCTCAATGGACCAATAATCAGGTTATTTGTCAGCTTGGTGATAAACTTGGCCATACTGTTAAACAATTTTGTAAGTTGCAAGCTGTGTTTCCGTGGCTTACTGTTGCCCCTTCTTTCGCTCCTTAAGCACATTTTTCTTCATCTACTTCTAATGGTTCTTCAAATTGGTTAGTTGATTCAAGTGTTTCACGTTACATAACTACAGACATTCAGAACTTATCTCTTCATTCTAATTATGAAGGTGGTGATGTTGTTATGATTGGTGATGGTAATAACTTGCAAGTAACTCATAGTGGCTCCATAACTTTGCCTTCTTCTTATAAGCCTTTACATTTATCTAATGTTATTTGTGTTCCTGCTATGAAGAAAATTTTAATTTTTGTTTATCAATTGTGTTCTTCAAGTTTTGTAACTGTTGAGTTCTCACCTTTCTCATTTATTGTGAAGGACTGCTGCATGGGGGAGCATTTAGTAACTGGAAAACCGAAGGATGGTATGTATGAATGGCCCTTACACGTTTCTAAGTTGCGTCCATCACCACTAGCATATTCTACCCAAACTTCTCAAGTGTCAACCTGACATTGTCGTTTCGGTCATCCCTCCATTCCAGTTATACGTCATGTTTTTTATTCTTTGAATCTTCCAATAAAGTCTATTGTAGTCTTTCAATTTGCTATATCTTCGATAAAAAGATCATCTCCAGTGGAGCTTATTTATATTGATCTTTGGGGTCCGACACATATTTCATCAATTGATGGTTTTCATTATTATCTTATATTTATTGACCATTACACTAAATACATTTGGCTATATCCGTTACAACATAAGTTTGAAGTTTTTGATATTTTTCTTAAGTTTAAAGCTATTGTTGAAAAATACTTTCAATAGTCTCATGTTTCTTTTTATTGAGATAATGGTGGGGAAATTACTCATTTTCGTGATTATATTTCTTCAAATGGAACTTTTAACTTCCTTACTCCACCTTACACACCTGAACACAATGAAATTATTAAACGTCATCATTTTCATATTGTTAAAACTGGGCTTACTTTATTTCATATATCTAAATTACCTTTAGAATATTGGTCTCATGCAATTCTTTCTGCTATATTTTCGAATCGGAGGTCAACTTACATCATAAATAATGATTCTCTATACTTTCAAATTTTTGGTTCTTTACCAAATTACATTCGTCTCAGATTTTTTAATTGTTTGTGTTATCCTTGATTGAAACTTTACTCTAGAAACAAGTTAGATACCCAGATCTAGACCTTGTATCTTTTTAGGGTATGCTTTAAATCAAGCTACTTACAAGTGTTCTGATTTGTCAACAAATAAAATTTATATTTCTCGTCATGTTGATTTTGTAGAGAATATTTTTTCATATACTAATCTTGATATTCATTCTACTCATCATTCTGAAGAGTCTTTTCATGAGTGGGTTCCTCACTATATTCTTCCTATAACATCCACTTCTTCAATTTTACCATAAGTGTCACATGCACATCTATCTGACAGGCTTTCAGCTACTAATGCTTCTCTTGGTGTAGTTCCTTCATCAAATGACTTGGAAAATGATCAAGTTTCAGATTCAGGTACACAATCTCCTACATTATCTATTATGCATGAAGATAATTTACCTGGGCCTGTTGTAGATGCGTTAGTGAAATTAACAGTAATGTAAAATATTGATTTAAAACACAAGATTGAACTAGAAAAATATAGATACATATATATATATATATATATATATATATAAAATTTGAAAAAAATTAGAAATAAAACTGGATTGAAATTGTGTACTCGTAGGTAGGTAGAAATTCGATTGGTAGTTGAGGCATGTTTTCACAGTTTCCTTAAGACAGATTCGACTGCTCCTTTGGTGCTGTAGAAACGTTGGTCGATTGTCTCCCAGGATACAACGACAAAATGAGCACGACAGTAGCACGGTTGCAGTGATCAACGAACTGTAGCCTAGCTTTCTTCTATCACCGAAAACATGTTCGAAATGTGGAGGGAAAATATCTTGAAATTTTTGTAGGAAAAATAGACAAAAATTTAGTGTGTGTCATTCATGAAGATTATTTTGATTTTAAATAAAATTCAAAATGAAAGAAATTTTGGAATTTTTTTACCAATGGGGCCATTAACGTTAGTGAATTAAGGAGCCATTAAAAACTCAAATTAACGTCTGGATTAAAGAAGCCATTAACCTCAATTTAATATTTGTCCTTTTAAATCCAAACAGAATTTGTAGAGATAAGCTCTGTTGATGAAAATAAAATTATGTATTGGGCTAAAATATCTACAGGTCTAGAAGGGCCCGACTGGTCTGGATATTTTGCATCACCCACGTCATGCGGGTGCGCCCCAAACCCCTGCGGGTTTGGATTTGCAGCCCCTTGCGCGCGAGGGTGAGCATTAGCTTAATCATTCAATAACCACTAAGTTAGTTCATATATATATACATATTCCACACTTAATATCTAACCAATGTGGGACCAAGCTATCCATTTTTCTCAACATAATTCACAAGTGGCTTACTTTGAACATCAATTTTTCATTCATCACTCAATCATTTTGAGCATATGATATACCATTGTAAAGGTCTCATGGGGTAGAATATAAAACCATAATTTTATTATTCAAATCTTTACCTTTACTAATCGAGAATATGCCTCAAAGCTTCCAAAAATTTATTTTTTTCCAACAATCCCCCACATAAATGAAATTGATAGTTTTAATGAAAAACATTGACTCATTGTGGTGATAGAATCTACGATCGATAGTTGCATAGGATAGGTAGGCATCAACCCTTGAACCTTCTCTTGTGAAAGTATATTTACTTTACTAGCTGACAAGTAGACGCGATGTCCTTGAACTATTCTGCCATTTGTGTAAATGATGATATACCTCACACAACTACCTCCCTGGCTAGGTTTTAGTTCTCATGGGTATGTTCATATGGTCGTGAAAATCTCCTGGTTCTGCAAGAGTTTGAGAGAACTATGTCTCATTAGTCTTATCGAAGCAGCCCCACTTCACTCTCACATAGGTGACTTATATAGCTCAGCTCAACGAAACACACAATGGTCATTAAAAGCATTGCTTAACCTATCCCACTTTTAATCATTTTTTATATCATAGGAACGAACTTGGGATAAGAACCCCCCACAGTGACCTCACAAGGTCTATGCAAGTAGGTTGTCCCTTTAAACCTAGATTTTGGGATCTCCAGTCAAGTAGGTTGGGTTTTCCTTCACATAACGCCTTTAATTTTCATGGGATTTAGTCTCATTCCTTTCGATGTTTTAACAACCTGATCTCGATTTAAGCCTTTAGTTAGCAAATCCGCAATGTTATCTTTTGATTTTACAAAATCAATAAAGATAACTCCATTTGAGATCAATTGTCTAACGGTATTATGTCGACGACGCATATGTCTCAACTTACCATTATACATTACGTTTTGTGCTCTACCAATTATTGTTTGGTTATCACAATATATGCATATTGTGGGCACAAGCTTTAGCCAATCAAGAATATCCTCCAAAAAGTTTCGAAGCTATTCAGCCTCTTCTCCATATTTATCTAGAGTTACAAACTTAGATTCCATTGTGGATCTATTTGTAATCATTTGTCTTAAGGATTTCCATGACACAGCTCCTCCTCCCAATGTAAAACATATCCACTTGTGCATTTGGTATCTTAAATATCATATATCCAACTGACATTGGAGAATCCTTCTAAAATAACAGAATCTCTGGAACAATACAGTTCGTAGTCCCGAGTATATTTGAGATATCTTAGTACCCTCACAATTGCTTTCCAGTGGTTTTCTACTGGATTGGTTATGAATCTACTTAAACTGCTCACAGTGAAAACAATATTTGGTCTAGTACAGCTCATAAGGTACATTAGACTGCCTATGATCCTTGCATATTCCACTTGGTTAACACTTTCACCTTTATTTTTGGACAGATGTTGGCTCGTATCTATTGGAGTTATAGTTATACCAGAATCATCCTTGCTAAATTTCCCAAGAATCTTGTCCACATAGTGTGACTGAGCCAATATGAGACCTTCAAATGACCTCATGATTTGGATGCCCAAAATCACATCAGCTAGTCTCATATATTTTATGTGAAATCTTGAATTGAATATGTCTTTGGTACGTTTTACCTTTTCCTTGTTACTTCCAACAATGAGTATGTCACCAATATATAAGCATATGATTATATATTCAATTTCGGTAGTTTTGATATACATACATTTGTCACACTTATAAACTTAAAGCCATTTGTCATCATGACATTATTAAACTTTTCATGCCATTGCTTTGGTCCTTACTTAAGTCCATACAAAGACTTCACCAATTTACAAACTTTCCTTTCTTGTCCTGGAACTACATGACCTTCAAGTTGTTCTATGTACATCTCTTCATCAAGATCTTCATTTAGGAAAGCTGTTTTAACATCCATTTGATGTACTTCTAGATTTGGCAAGGTGGCAATTGCAAGTATCATCCTTATAGAAGTTATTATGGATACTGGAGAAAAAGTATCAAAATAGTCAAGACATTTCTTTTATCTATAACCTTTTATAACCAATCTGGCCTTGTACTTATCAATTGTTCTATCTGCTTTCATTTTTCGTTTGAAAATCCACTTAGAATTTAATGGTTTAATTCCGGGAGAAAGATCCACTAATTCCCACGTATGCTTTTGCATGATGGAGCCCATTTCACTTTGAATAACTTCTTTCCATAAAGTGCTTTCGGATGACCGTATAGCATCATTATATGTTTAAGGTTCGGCCTCTAGCATAAAGGTTAGAAAATCTGATTCAAAAGATTTTTCCACCATTGCTTGTTTACTACTTCTTGGCTCTATCTTAGTTCTAACCTCTTGTTGAACTTCTTAACTATTTTCATCTATAGTCTTTGAAGTTCGTTTCGTTGAACTTAAATCAACTTCCCTAGTTTTACAAGGAAAGATATTTTCAAAGAATGAGATATTCTTTGATTCCAATATAGTATTCTTGTGAATGTCAGGATTCTTTGATTCATACACAAAAAATCGACATGCATTGTTATAATCTGCATAGCCAATGAAAATAAAATTCACCGTTTTAGGACCTATTTTCATTTGCTTTGGTAACGGAGCCATTACCTTCGCAAGACACCCCCACACTTTCAAGTAGTTGTAGGAAGGTTTTCTACCTTTCCATAACTCATATGGTATCTTGTCCCTTTTCTTGTAGGGAACCTTATTTAAAAGGTAATTAGCTGATAGAATAGCTTCCCCCCACATGTTCTGTGATAATCTAGAGCTTCCTGGCAATGCGTTCATCATTTCCTTTAGAGTCTGATTTTTCCGCTCAGCTACTCCATTTGATTGAGGAGAGTATGGTGGTGTCACTTCATGAATAATACCATATTGTACAAAGTATTCACCAAATGGTTCAACATATTCACCACCACGATCACTTCTCACCATATTAATCTTTTTATTAGGTTGGGTTTCGACTTCCTGTTTATAGAGAATAAATTTCTCTATAGCTTCGTCTTTGCTCTTAAGCAAATATACGTTGCAATATTTTGTGCTATCATCAATGAAGGAAATAAAATATTTATTCCTTCCTCTAGTTTGAACAAACTATAAGTCACAAGCATTGCTATGTATTAAATCAAGTGGTTTTGTACTGCTTTCAACAGTTTGAAATGAAAACCTTGTTAATTTTGCTCTAAATTAATTAACGTTTGTGATTATAATTAACGTGAAATGAAAGAATGTGCTCTAAATTATTTAATCTACGTAAAGTATCATAATTAACATGTCTGAGCCTACCATACCATAAACTAAATGATTCAAGCATATAAACAGAAGAAGAAGCGACATTCTTATTCATTGTATTTGCTTTTACAGAGATTGCATTAAGTTTCCACATGTCATTTAATACATATCCCCTTCCCACAAACATTCCCCTTTTTTACAAAATTAGCTTCTGGGATTCAAACTCTATCTTAAAGCCGTGTACACTTAGGAGTGTCCCAGAAAACAAGGTTCTTGTGTATGTCAGGCATATACAACATATTTTGAAGCTTGAGTTCTTTGCCATAAGTCATCTTCAAGACCACAGTACCCTTCCCCTTGATCTTGGAAGTCGCAACATTGCCCATATAAAGTTTCTCTCTTTTGTCACTAGGCACCAACTTAGAAAAAGAGTCTTTGCCACAACTGATATGACGTGTGGCACCAATATCAAGCCACCATTCTCTTGGATTTGATTAAACCATGTTGACTTCAGAAATCACAGCACATAAGTCCATATCAGACACTTCATTGAAAATTTCTTCCACAGCATTGGCCTTGTTAGCTCTGACTTTCTTTGGAAACCTACAGTCAGATGACTTGTGCCCCATCTTGCTATAATTGAAGCATTTCCCTTGAAATTTTTGCTTCTTGGAAACACCACTATTTGGTCCCAATTTAGACCCATTCTGTGGTTGTTTTCCTTTCTTGAAGTCATTCTTGAATTCTACCATGTTTTCCTTAGCACCATTGACATTTGTTGCTTTGTTGAGTTTTTTGTCAGTACCTCTATTGTCTTCTTCAATCTGAAGTCTGACAATCAGGTCTTCCACTGACATTTTCTTTTTTTTTTTGTGCTTTAGGTAGTTCTTGAAGTCATTTCAAGCAGGGGGTAGCTTCTCAATAATGGCTGCCTCCTGGAAGGATTCACTTGTGACCATCCTTTTAGTAAGAATTCCATGAATGATCAATTGAAGTTCCTACACTTGATTCAAAACTAGTTTAGAATAAACCATTACAAAATTCAAGAATTTGGAAACTAAAAACTTTTTAGCTCCAGCATATTTGGTTTTGTATTTATGGTCCAATGACGTCCATAATTCCTTAGCCGTCTTTTTGACACTGTATACTCTGTACAATGCATTCGACAAACCATTCAGAATGTAATTTTGGCAATGGAAATCAGAATGCTCTCAAGCTTCAACAATAGTGAAGGTGGTAACATCATCTACCTCACCCTCTTTAACAGTGGGAGGGTCATCCTTCAAAAATTTGGCCAAGTTCAACATGGTCAAATATAATAACATCTTCTACTGCCATGTCTTGAAATTCTATCTAGAAAATTTCGCAGGCTTCTCATTGTGGCTTACAGCCACCGATAACATTGAATTCTAATTCGAAGCCTGAATTGGAACCAACGCTCTAAATCGTGAATTGGGTGAATTGGTGGGATTTTTTATTTTCTATTAAGATTTTAGAAATGGAACCAAAATTAGTAATAATAATAAACAAAAAAAATTAATTTCCAGTTTATACTACCCTTTGATTCTATTAAACGGCAAAATTTCGTTAGGAATTAAAAATTCTGAAACAAAATCAATAACCAATTTCTGGTAACAAAATTGTTACTCTCAAATGATTACTGTTAACAATTAGAAATCAAATAAATTCTATTGAACGGCAGGAATAGAATCCTGAAATAGAATTGTTCAATTGATTTCTGTTTGGAAACAGAAAATCAAACAAATTCTGTTGAACAGCAAGAATAAAATCCTGAAACAGAATTGTTCAATTGATTTCTATTTACAAATAGAATACAATTTCATCTCAGTGTCATGTTAATCTCGGATTAGAAAGTGGTAAAGAATATGTCTTAAGATTGTTGAACATACCTTAGTAAAATTAACAGTAATGTAAAATATTGATTTAAAACACAAGATCAAACCAGAACAATATAGATACATATATATAAAAAATTTGAAAAAAAAATTGGAAATAAAACTGGATTGAAATTGTGTACTCGTAGGTAAGCAGAAATTCGATTGGTAGTTGAGGCCTGTTTTCACAATTTCCTTAAGACAGATTCAACCGCTCTATTGGTGCTGGAGAAACGTTGACCTACTGTCTCTCAGGATACAACAACGAGATGAGAAAAGCAGTAGCACGGTTGCTGTGATCAATGAACTGTAGCTTAGCTTTCTTTTATCACCGAAAACGGGTTCGAAATATGGAGGGAAAATATCTCGAAATTTTTGCAGGAAAAATAGAGAAAAATTTAATGTGTATCATCCATGCAGATTATTTTGATTTTAAATAAAATTCAAAATGAAAGAACTTTTAGAAATTTTTTATTAATAGAGCCATTAACGTCCGTGAATTAAGGAGCCATTAAAAACTCAAATTAACATCTGAATTAAAGGAGCCATTAACCTCAATTTAATATTTGTCCTTTTAAATCCAAACAGAATTTGAAGAGATAAGCTCTATTGAGGAAAATAAAATTACGTATTGGGCTAAAATATCTGTGGGCTTAGAAGGGCCCGACTGATCCGGATATTTCGCATCGCCCATGTCGTGCGGGTGCGCCCCCAACCCTTGCGGGTTTGGATTTACACCCCCTTGTGTGCGAGGGAGAGCATTAGCTTAGTCATTCAACAACCACCAAGTTGGTTCATATATATAAACATATTCCACACTTGATATCTAACCAATGTAGGACTAAGCTATCCATTTTCCTCAACATAATTCACAAGTGGCTTACTTTGAGCATCAATTTCTCATTCATCGCTCAATCATTTTGAGCGTCTGATATACCGTTGTAAAGGTCTCATGGGGTAGAATATAAAACCATAATTTTATGATTCAAATCTCCACATTTACTAATCGAGAATATGCCTCAAAGCTTCCAAAAATCTATTTTTTTCCAACAGAGCTTTCATTTGACACTTCCCCATCTCTACCATCAAATTCACCTCCATCAACATCACCAAAACAACATTTAACACAACCTTCTCATCCCATGATTACCTGAGCAAAGAACAAAATTAAAAAACCCATATCTCATCTTTGCCTTAACACCATCAAGCCTTTTCCTACACCACCAAAACTTGAACCTCAAATCGATTCCATAAACCCGCAAGCCAAACCAAGGGAAGTGGAACCATGAACAGGTACTCAAGCATTGAAAAGTGAGAAATGACGACTCACTATGGTTGAGGAGATTAATGCACTCAAATCTCAAGGTACTTGGTCTCTTATTCCTCGACAAATGTCTAACAATGTTGTTGGTTCTAAATGGATTTTTCAAGATTAAATATAATTTCGATCATACAATCAATAAATATAAGGTTCAAGTTGTTGCTCAAGGGTTTAGTCAACGTCTCAACATTGACTATATTGAAACTTTTGCTCCAACAACTAAACAAAAAACTATAAGAATTGTTCTTTCTTTGGTAGTTTCTGATGATTGGTCCATTCATCAATTAGATGTTAATAGTGCGTTCTTGCATGGGACCTTAACTGAAGATGTTTATATGTTACAACCCAAGGGTTTTGTTAATAATGAGCACCCTACTCATGTCTGCAAACTTCATAAGTCACTTTATGGTCTTAAACAAGCTCCCTGTGCTTGGTATTCAAAATTGCGAGATTATCTCATATAATTAAAGTTGGCTATTGCTACCTCTGGTTTTTTTTTTTGTTGATGAATTGATTGTTATTGTAATATCCAGTTTCCAATAGTGTCGGAGAATGTGGTTTCGAGATTCTATTTTCGCAAACCGAGTCCATAAAAATTTACAGAGGTTTTTATTTCTATGATTCGGGACCAATTTATTTATTGCACATCCATGACATATTGCATTCCATGGTAAAGAGGTGATTTGGTAATAACTAATTGAAGTGAATTTCTATAATTGAAGTTGAATATTAGAATATAGACTAAATTGAAAAAGTACAAAATTATATGATTTACTAATATGTGATAATTGACATGACATTTTGTTGAAACTTGTATATGTTCTGAAATTGTGAAATTCTGATAAATTGTGATTATTAAAATGTTGGAATGACATTATTTTGATGATTTGTCTAGAAAAGATGCTGCAAATTATGACTCGATTATCTGTCTCATGAGGCGTAGAATTTCAGAGGAGGAAAATCAAATGCTTATGGCACCTTTTGTGCTAGATGAGTTTAGGAAAGCAGTATATTATATGCACCCAGATAAATCGCCTAGACCAAATGGTTTATGTAGCAGCCCGTTTCTCAGTGGTGTCGAAAATAGTGGTTTTGGGGCTACAAAACTGACGAGATAATTCATAAATATTATTATTTAATATTTACAAGTCAAATATAATATTATAATAAATTTTGATTTGATAATTTTTTTATTTGAACGAATAATTAGGTTCAAATGGTAAATCCTTAAAGTCAAGTGATTTTAGAAAATGAGGTTTCGGGACCTTATTTCTATAAATTGAGCTCGTAAATATTTTCTTAAATATTTACGGAGTGTTATTAGGGTTATATTAAAATTTGGTTAAGAAATTTTAAGGTTTAAATAGTTAATTAGGTAAAAAAGAATAAATCATAATAGAAACAAAAGTTTATTTCTAATAGCTAAATGAACCAAATAGCTTTGAAAAAATAAATCAATGGACTTGAATGGTAATTATACCATATTTAAATATAGTGGACGATATTGGTTAGTTGGTATAATTTAATTAGTTTTTAAAGGACAAAAAGGTAATTAATCAAATTAATGTTTAAACAAATAAAAATGCTATCATCTTTCTTTTGTTTTCACCTTGCTCAAACCAAATCTCCACGAAATGAGAAGTTTGAGTTTCGGCTATGGTTTGTTCAATTGCATGGTAAGATTTCTTGGCCCGTTTTTAGTATTTTTTATGTTTTTGAGCTTGTTTTAGCTTAATCTAGCTAACCTTGGGGTCAAATTGTAAAATTGTTAATTGTTATAAATTATGCCATGGATGAATTTGATATGTTTTTGAAGTTTTATGATAGATTGTTAATCTTGGTTGTAAACTAGACATATTTTGTTAAGTATTTTTTTACGATTTTAAGATTTAAGGACTTATTTATGAAAATAGTAAAATTTAAGGAAAATATTGTAAATTGTTGATAAATATGGGCTTTTATAAGATTAGGTAAAAATTGGCTAGCATGATTTATGGTTAAAAATGGTAAATTGCAAGTTTCAGGTTTAGGGACTAAATTGCACAAAAGATAAAAAAAACAACTCAAATGGACAAAAATAGCGGAATAGTGGTCGGTTCGTGTTAGAAGTCGTTATGAGTTCAAGTAAGTTTGTATATTAAATCATTCATTAATTGTAAATTTGTTAATTGGTATTGAATAGTTAATGTAAGTGTATTTTGGATTGATTATTATGTATTACATGGTTAATTGAATTAAATGATTAAAATGAATTATTGATGAATTTAAGAACATGTAAATTCCATGAATGGTAATATGAGATATTGTATCGAAAAAGGAATTAAAGTTTAAATATGAAAAATGTGAACTTCATAGAAATATATTGAAATGCTAATATAAAAATGAAGGTCATTGATAAGGATATGGAAAGAGTCCCGTTTGAACCTTATGAATACTTAGGATACAAATGACATGTCATTAGGGATTATACGGTTTCGGGTGCTGGTCTTGGATGTCCTACCTATGGCTGAGATCCTACATTTGTTGCGGATTCTCCACGGCTCGAGTGAGCAATATCATGTAGCTAACACCCCGACCCACAGCTCGTGTGAGCAAGCCCATTTCACAGCTCGTATGAGCACTATTGGAAAGGTTATGTTACAGTTACATGAAAAGGCACACTATGTGTGAGCATTCCCCGGGTATCTGATGTTATTCTATTTGGTTCAACGAGTAAATAAAGCTTAAATGAGTATATGAATATATAAAATGATTCATGATTTTGGATAATGAAATGGATTATAATTATATGTGTAATTAAAAGGAAATGATGGTTTATTATACATGTATAAGTGATGAATTATGAAATGGAAATGTTGACATGTTTTATACCATGTTTTGATTGGACTTATATGTGTATTGCTTCACTAACTAACCATATGAAATGTTGTTTATAGGAAAGGAAATTTGGACTACGACTAAGCTAAATTATGCTTGATTGCTTAATTTAATGTATTCAGTAAGTTTGAGTTTTCTTTTATACGAACTTACTAAGCATTAGTTGCTTATACAGTTGTTTTAATTGTTTTGTAGATAATTGGAAAGCTCGAACGGTTGGAATTAACGTCAAAGCATGATCACACTATCCATCGATCCACTTTGGTAACCTATGAATATATTGAAATGGTTATAAATGGCATGTATAGGGTTGTATGTTAATTTGATATGTTTCGAGCCTATGCTTAACCTACTTGTATATATATATGTTTTGAAATTAGTTGGTATATGTTTGTGTTGATAGGTTAATTTGGTCTTTTATGTGTGTCTTGTGAAGAAGGATGGCTAACTGGTCTAAATTGAGAATGAAGTAACTAAATGGAGTGTGTGTGTGATATGTGTTTTGACATGTATAAGAATTGTTGCTAATTTGGCAATATGGTAATGTTTTTGAGTTGTACTAAACCTTGATATGCATAATGCCTTTTGTCTTTGGTTTGCATATGACTAAACACTTTTGAATATGGTCATGTTGGTTATGCCTAGCTAATTTGGTAAGTTGAGATGGTATAGATTGAAAACAAGTGATATTTTGTATCCATGTTGTATGGTTGAGATGTGGTATTGTAATCTTTTTCATGAATGGTTTTTTTGTATATGAAATGTGATGCCTTTGAATGGCATATTGTTTAGAACATATAGGATTCTTGAATTGGTATGTTTTGAATGTGTTAGGGTGTGTTTTGGTCATATGAAAGTGTGTGGGAAAGGTGTGTCTTGATGTGCAAGTATAGGATTTGAGATGACTTGTTTTAAAAGCTAAATTAGGAGCACATGGCCTGGGACACGAGCTGTCATACGGTCGTGTGCCACTCACGGTCACCCTACATGGCCGTATGACAGTTAAATTTTAGGTCCAAGATGAACCATACAGGCTCAGAGAGTTACACGACCTGGCGACACAGTCGTGTGACCCAATTTCGTAAACACACACGGGTGGGCACACGAGTTGGGACACGGCCGTGTGTCCTTATTTCGAATGTCCACACGGTCTGGGTTATGTCACACGGCCAGGCCAGACGGCTGAGTGACCCCTGTTTCCAAATTTTTCAACTTTTTACCAAATTTTTTTATTTGTTTTAAATTAGTCCCAGATTGTTCCCGAATTGTTTTTAGGGCCTCGAAGGCTCGATTTAAGGCCCAAATGTGTATATTTTCTAGGTTTGTAATGAGTTTTTGGTAATTAATATTAAATGGCATTATTGATTTGTTTTGAAGTTAATTGTTTTGATTTGTATGATAATACTCCGTAACCCTAATTTGGCGACGAATACGGGTTAAGGGTGTTACAGTTTAAACTCTACTTTTTTAATAAATTTGGAAAATTATTGGGAACAATGTGGTTTGCGTGTATACGAGTTGGGTTATATCAGGGAGCTTCCCATTGACTCTTACGGATATTCTGATTATTCTCATCTTAAAGGTTAGACATCTTACCTCCTTAAAGGATTTGCGACCAATTTGTTTATACAATGTCTTGTACAAAATTGTT
Organism: Gossypium sturtianum; assembly: GCA_025698515.1. Taxonomy (NCBI): domain Eukaryota; kingdom Viridiplantae; phylum Streptophyta; class Magnoliopsida; order Malvales; family Malvaceae; genus Gossypium; species Gossypium sturtianum. The sequence goes on from CM046945.1 coordinate 21,721,708, forward strand.
TCAAAAGTTTTAGCAAATCGTTTGAAAATGGTATTGCCTAGTCTTATCTCGAAGAATCAATCTGCTTTTGTGCATAATCGCCTAATAACTGATAATGTTTTGGTAGCTTTTGAGATTATGCATGGCATGAAAAATCAACCTATAAAGGCAGGGGGTGATATAGCCTTGAAGATCGACATAAGTATGGCATATAATTGAGGACTTTTCTCAAAGCTATGATGACCGCTTTGGGTTTTAGTTCTGATTGGGTACATTTGATTACTAGGAAGTGGGCCTGATAATGCCACACCGTAAACTTCTATTCTTGATTTGTTTGTTTGAGGTGTCCGTCTTTATTCTTCTTGTTAAGAATAATTGGACGGTGGTGATTGATTTGTGAGTCCCTGCTTTGTGGTGGGGTTTTCTTTTGTGTTTTGTGCATGGATTCCAAGATTTGTACGGTGGCGGTCTATGCACTAGAAGCTGCTACGCCTAAGCCTGATTCTGGGATAGTTTGATGGGATTGGGGGTCTCCTCAATCGGTGCTATTGTCGTTTTCACCATAATTGTTTTTTTAATTACTTTTACATTTTTCTTGCATGGCTCTATTGAATTTAAGTTTCTTGCATGATTTTTAAATCTTGAAGTATGGTCGTCGTTCTAGTGGGTCTTGTGATGCCAGGTAAGTTTTTCTTTGACTTTTCTACGTGATTTTGCATGTATTAAATTTCCCGAGGTTCCACATTTTTGGGCAATTATTATGTCTTGTTTTCCTTATTTTCTTTTAATCATATTACTATTTTCTTTTTTACGTAGGTTTTCTCGTAGGGTTTCCTGTAGTAGTTTTTTTCCTGTAACTTTTTCCTGCTTATTTTTTTACTTCCTCTTAAAACTGTTGTTGCGGTTTTTTCTATTTGTTCTCATTTTCAGCTTTGTTTCTTGAAATTTTGGAGGTCCTTCTGGGTGGTGGGTGTTTGGTGTTTGGTGTTTCCTTTTGCTGATAATATTTTGTTTCATGGGTGCTTGCATGGCTTCTTAACTCTCCCTGTTGTGTCTTGTTCTTTTTCCAGTTTAGGTTCGCTGTTGTTTTGCTTTGATTAATTTTCTCTGTTCCTTGTGGTTTCTTGGTGCCTTCTTGCTGCTCCTCTCTGTTGTGATATTGTAGGTTGTCTTGGTAGCTCTTGAAGAAAGTCTCTCGTGCTCGACCTGGTCTGGGTGTCAAGTGTGTTTCTCTTGCGCGCCTTCATTACTGTTCAAGGATATGGAGGAGGACATAAATGTGTTGCTGGAAAGATTAAATTTTTCAGAAGAAGAGTCAAAAAGAGTGATTAGCTCTGATCAATATTCTACAAACCTTAAGGGCTATGAGGCTTGGGCAGTAAGGAAGATATTGTCTAAAAAAAATAAACAGAGAAGCTATGTACCGAGTCTTAAAATCTCTATGGTTCACAAAGGAAGAGGTTAGCTTTGTAGCATTAAGGGAAGGTGTTATTCTGGTTAAGTTTGGTTCAATTGATGATAGAACGAGAATCCTTAATCTTTCTCCTTGGCTATTTGATCAGTGCTTATTTACTTTATTACCTTTTGTTAAGGACCAAGGGTTAGATGATTACGTGTTCAACATCACACCTTTCTGGGTTAGAATTTACAACATGCCATTCGAGTAAATGGATAGACAAATGGCCATAATAGTAGGAGAGGAGATAGGTGAGGTGTTGGCGATAGATTGGCGTGATAGAGATGGGGGTTAGACAGATTATATCAGAGTCAGGGTAAAAATAGATGTGTCTAAACCCCTTCGAAGGGTGGCACACCTTGTGGGACGAGAGGAGACTGAAATTGTTTGTACTATTAAATACGAGTGGTTGCCTGTCTTTTGCTATATCTGTGGGATCATTGGACATACAACACAAAAGTGCAACAAGAAAGAAGAATATTTTGGATCGGGTAATACTAGCTTCTAGTATGGAAGTTGGCTCAGAGTGCAGATAGATGGAACAGCCCAAGCTAGAGGCAACTGGAGAAATGGAATTGAAATATTAGAAAGCAAGCCAAATCAAAATACAGAGACAAACGATACCAAGGAAAGAAGTGAGATGAAAATGATCCTACGAGACTTAAAGAAAAAGAAAAAGCTAGAATAGGAGAGGAGGATTCCGAGTCTATTTCTCCTATAGAAAAACGACCAACAAAAATTATCCGTGATGGACGGGGAAGAACGCGATGCAAAAGAAAAAGAATAAAAGGAGGAAATGGGGAGAACATTGATGAAAGTCTTGCCAGATTAGTGTGTAGAAAGCTTGTGGATAGTCTTTCACCTTGTAAGGCAGTAGCTACTAAGAGCAATAAAGCTACTATGTTGGAATCGTGGGCTAGGGAACCCTGCGACAGTTCGGGGTCTTAAGCAACTTCTTGTTGCTACTAACCCTGATGTTATATTCCTTTGCAAAACTAAGATAGTAAGATGCAATCTAATAATTTCTTTCATGTTCAAAACCAATGCAGGATGCATGGGCATTTGGCAGTGAATTCAACGGGTAGAAGTGGTGGCTTAGCTATGCTCTGGAAGGAGGGAGTCAAAGTGGAAACCCAAAACTACTCGTGTCACCACATCAACTCGATGGTTCATTTAGAAAATCAAAATAAAATCAGATTTACCGGCTTCTGTAACACCTCTAACCCGTATCCATCGCCAGAATAGGGTTACGGAGCATTACCGAAAAACTGTAACTTAAAAACTTTCATTCTTGAACATTTCATATATCATAGCATAATTTATTCAAACATATGCATAACGTCCCTTATTCGAGCCCTCTTGGCCTTAGAGTCACTTTAGAAACGATTCGGGACTAAATCAGAAACATTTAGAATTTCATAGAAAAAGATAAAAAATTTCAAACTGTAGGGTTCACACGGCCGTGTGACTCACACGACTGAGACACACACACGTATCTCAGGCCATGTAACATTCAAATTAGGGACACATGGCCATGTCTGTGCCCGTGTAACTCACTGACTTGTGCCACACGGCCAAGCCACATGCCCGTGTGCCAAGCCGTGTAACACTCGAAATGATCCCACACGCCCGTGTGCTAGGCCGTGTGCTAGGCCGAAAACCTTTAAAAACTACAGGGGACACACGACCATGTCACATGGTCGTATGTCACACACGGCTGAGACACACGCCCGTGTCTTAGGCCGTGTGGACAAGAAAATGACCACTTCCAAGCCATTTCTTTCACCTTTTCAAGCATAAACCTACAAGAAATTTGTACATGTACACAATGCCTTTAAACAAACTCAAATTATGCAAAGAATGACTAATCTCCATACCAAATGTTCATACAACCAATATGCCAAAAGACACCTCAATCATCAAGCATCAAACTTATATATATATATATATATATATATATATATGAGCATATTTGTTCAAACCTTAACCATACATACCTAACTTATCCCAATAATATTTCCATGCCATAACAAAAATAACCTCACCACATTTGACCACATTTATACCATTTACCAACTGACTTGATTCCATACCAATACATAACACAATTAACACATACCAACCTTACCATATTAGGCATACCATATTGCAATCATGCATATCTGTTCAAGACCTTTCCAAAGCATACCATGTCTTGGTCATATTAAGGTCGTTACAACACATACCACTTTGGTCATTTAAAGATACATTAACACATACTAAATTTGGTTATTTCTAAATATGCATCAAATTGACCATATCAACCACAACCAACAAGGCATCAAGAACACCATAAGTACCTTAAATCCAAGGCAGCATTACAAGCCATAAACATCAACTAAACTTTAGACATAAGTCCACCTATACAACCATTATAACCATGAGCAAAACATCAAATTCTACCGATAATCATTGGATAGTATGATGGATCCCCGACTAGCTTCCAACCCGATCGAGCTTCTAGTAATCTGTAACGTAAGAGAAAGACAACCATGTAAGCAATGAATGCTTAGTAAGCTCATATAAACTTTAAACATAACATTTCATTTCAAATATGAACTTTATAATTCATGAATAAACCTATATCAATGCTTCAAGATTTACTAATCTATATAAATATCATCTCACAACTGAATATGGTCATTAACAACCCGAACACTTTCCATTTATAACATAATAATGTCTCATACATTGAATTACATAATCATCTCCTTTTTCTTAAAATAGTAATCCATTTCATTTACTTACTTACCATTTCATTTACTTATCATAAGTTGAATTACGTTATACATTCACGAGTTAGTGTATTTATATATAAGATAAACAATTTCCCATATACCATAAGTAAATTTATCCCTTACAAGTAAGTCTTTTAACTCAACAATTCTTTTATTTCATCATAATTCATCTCAACTAAGAACTTATCATTTCATTACCTATTCTCAATCGTTTCATTTGTATAATACACAAGACATGAGCATAAACATCAATTATAGCCACAAACTAGTGCATTTAAGTATGACTCTTTTAAAATCAACTACACAATAAACCATGTAACATCCGATTTTAGGGCTAGTCGGAACAGTGGTTTCGAAACCACTAATCTGAGGTCAGAGAAATTATTTCTCGTGTTATTTTATGTGTTATAGCATGATTATACGAGTACATGAAAATTTTGGTGAATTAATTTTAGCGATTTCATGTTTAATTGCGAAAAAGGACTAAATCACATAAAGTACGAAAGTCTTGTTCTACAAGCTAAAAGTGTCAAATAGCTATAGAACCTTAAATTAGAGGTCTTTAATGTGCAATTAGACCCTTAGGAAAGGGTTGGCTGGCCATAGGAGACAAGAAAATAAAAATTTGGTCAAAATAGGTGAATTAGGTGACTTAATTGAAGGAAATAAATAAAATAAAGAGAAACATGATATCACCTTTCACCTTCATCTTCTTCCACCAAAAATATCAGCCAAAGAGGGGTTTTGGAAGCCTAAAATTTTCAGCAACTTCTCACCCTTGCAAGTAAGTCATCTTAATGGTTATTTTTGATGATTTTTGTGTTTTTGGAACCCTTGTAGCTTAAGCTAGCTAATGAGGGGACTATTTTGCAAGATGGTTGAAAGTATAAGGTTTTTCCATGAGAGTATTAGTGTTGTTTGTTGAATTTTTATGGAAGAAAATGAGTCTTGGTTGTTAAATAAACAACTTTTGTGAAAGGAGTTTTCATGAAAATAACTAAAATGGACCTTTTTGTAAAGGTTGTAAAATAGGTAGTAAATGTGTGAAATAATTGGATTTTTGAGTTACTATAAGCTTAAAATAGATTCGACTAGGCTTGGTTAATGAGGAAATGGGATGAAAATCGATTTACGAGTCTAGGGGCAAAATCATAATTTTGTGAAAGTCTAGGGGCAAAACGGTAATTTTGTCAAACTAGGAATCTTGAAATGTCTTGATTAATGTGATGATTAAATGAGTGAATTTTATCAATATAGATCAAGAAAAATGGAGTCCGGACCTAGACCGGGGAAAAACCAAGCTAGTAGATTAACTCACTCTAGTCGCTGACTTTTTGTATATCGAGGTAAGTTGTACGTAAATAATATAACGTTATTACATTTATGTTTTAAACAATTGATATTGCATAAAGTGTTTGATTATTGCCATGAATATGCATGACGAAAGTTGATGCGATATATTCCCGGTTGAACCTTAGGAATAGATTGGATATCCAAGCCATGACATTTGAGCGAGATGTGCGCTAGTGTAAGACCATGTCTGGGACATGGCATCGCCACATTATGAGAAGCCAGTGTAAGACCATGTTTGGAACATGGCGTCGGCATTGAGATGAGAGCTAGTGTAAGACCATGTCTGGGACATGGCATCGGCCTCGAAATGTAAGCTAGTGTAAGACCATGTCTGGGACATGGCATCGACATTGTACCCTCTTGTGTGAGGCTTATCAGATATCCTTTGGTATTCCAATGGGTTCAACGGGTAAATAAAAGATTGTGTCAAAAGTGAGAAAAGTTACGCCTATGTTGTAAGTGATACAGGTACATATATGAGATTCATGATAAATGAGCTCGAATTATGTTGTGTGATTATTAAGGGTGGAAATGAGTAAGTTATGCCTTTAATCATTCGAGAATCATTTACAAGTTTGCATTATGTTATGAGTATGATAATGTATAGTAATTGTTTTTAATTATTTACATGTGACTTACTAAGCTTTATGCTTACTCCCTTTTCCTTTCCATTTTCTTATAGTGCCGTCAAGATAGCTCGGGGATCATCAAGCGTCAGAGACATCGATCACACTATCAATTGGAACATTTGGTATAGTTAGATTTATCATTTTGAGTATGGCATGTATAGGGATTTAGTCTTTGTCAAGTGTCATATTGTTTTGGCCAAATGTGTTGGCTTGACTTGGAGAATTGATTCATTTTGTATAAGGCCATAGATGTTGGCTATTTCCTATTATTAATACATGGAGTTGATGATGTTTTTCATAAGTGAGCAAATTTGCATGATCGGATTGATAAGTAGATAATAAGTTTAGCATGTTAAAATAGTGTAGTAGCATTGATGTGTGTAAGTTTGATGGTGGCTTATGTTGATGCAAGAAAGGGTGGCAAAAGGGCTTGGTGAATAGCCTTGCTTTTGTCCACATGGGTAGACACACGGACGTGTATCTAGGCCGTGTGTGACACACGGTCTGCCCCATGGGCGTGTAGATTGGCCGTGTGTCCCACTGCACCCTAAGTTGACAAAACAGAATGCCCAGTAGTAACCACACCGGCTGAGACACGGCCGTGTGTCTCAATTGTGTGGAAGACACGGCCACAGGACATGGGCATGTGCCCAGGCCGTGTGAAGTCTGCACTTGAATTTAAGAATTTAAATCGCCACACGGTCTAAGCACACGGGCGTGTGCCTTGGCCGTGTGACCTTATTGAGTTGATGACGTCAGAAACAGAATGTCAAGATTTTTATACACGGGCGGAAACACAGGCGTGTCATGGCCGTGTGAGGGACACGGGCCATGGACACGGACGTGTGTCAGGCCGTGTGAAAACCCCTGTAGGTTCGAATTTGAAAAAAATAAATCCACACGGCTAGGGATATGGGCGTGTGTGACTACACGGTCTGCCCACATGGGCGTGTCCCTTGCCACACGGGCGTGTCCCTTGCCACACGGGCGTGTGCCCCTATTTTTATTGAAATTTTCCAAAGTTTTCTAAAGTGTCAGGTTTAGTATCGTACCATTTCCAAAGTATGAATTGGGCCTCGTAGGCCCATATTAAGGACTTTCAGATGAATATTGGAAAGTCTTAAATTTGAATGAAATTTTATAACCCGGAATTATATATTAGCATGTGTTTGAGTTAGGTAACGTCTCGTACCTTGTACCAGCGTTAAATACATGTAAGGGGTGTTACATTTAGTGGTATCAGAGCTATGGTTTAGTCTATTCTAGGACTAACCTAGCGCGTATACGAGTCTAGCTATACATGCCATATATATATATATGAAATATGATAGTGTGACGACTCCTGACATATTAAAATGTGTTCTTATATAGTAAATGGATCCCGACGGAGCGATGGCGGATAATGTCGAGAGCAATGCACCGGCTCCCGCAGAAAGGACCACGCCAGTTGATAGTGGGCCCGTGACACTGAGTTAGGGTGGAGGGGCTAGAGAAGCCTACCTCCAAATGATGAATGCATGGTATACGGAGTTCGTTCGTGTGAACCCGAACACTCCACCTCATCCACCCCTCCAATTCCCCAATCTACCCATATAGGTCCCCAAGTGGTGGAGATGACTAGAAGGAAAAACCTCCGCTAGACAGAATTCGAAAGCAAGGGGCTGAAAAATTTAAAGCGAATATAGATAATGACCCAGAAAGGGCAGAGTTCTGGCTAGAAAATACCATTAGGGTATTCGATGAGTTGTCTTGCACACCTGAGGAGTGCATGAAGTGTGTTGTGTCACTCCTATGAGACTTAGCCTACCAATGGTGGAACACCCTTGTATCGGTTGTACCAAGGGAAAGGATAACTTGGGAATTCTTCCAAGAAGAGTTTCGCAAAAAGTATATTAGCCAGAGGTTCATAGACCAGAAAAGAAAGGAATTTCTAGAATTGAAGCAAGGCTGAATGTCGGTAACAGAATATGAGCGTGAGTTCGTGAGGCTCAGTAAATACGCTAGGGAATGTATATCCACTGAAGCCATCATGTGTAAGAGATTTGAGGATGGGTTGAATGAAGACATCCGATTGTTTGTGGGTATTCTAGAGCTGAAAGAATTAGTTGTACTAGTGGAGAGGGCTTGCAAGGCCAAGGAATTGGCTAAGGAGAAAAAGAAAGCCGATATTGATTCTCGTGATTCAAAGAAAAGGCAGTTGGGGAAATCATTTCAATCCTCATCTAAGAAATCAAGAGAGTCCATCACCCGATCAAATGCTTCAGTGGGATTCTCGAATAGAAATAGGAGTAAGTAGTACTCGGCATCTAAGGCTCAGACCACTTCGATTGCGAGTGTTGGTAGTGCTCGACCCAATAAACCGGAGTGTTCACAGTGTGGTAGACGACATTTCGGTGAGTGTCAAGGAAATGAAAGAGGTTGTTTCAAGTGCGGTTCACTAGACCACTTCATTCGAAACTGTCCTGAGATGGATGAGAAGGACATAAAGCAAGATGTGCGAGCGAGTAATGCTCCTTCGAGAGGTAGACCACAAAAGAACCCTGGAAGTGGGGCTAACAGCAGGGGTGCGCCTAGAGATTCCGCTGTGAGGTCAGAGGGCCGAGCGCCTGCAAGGACTTATGCCATTCGCGTTCGTGAAGAGGCATCGTCTCCAGATGTGACTAAGGGTACTTTTTCTCTTCATGATATCTCTGTTGTTGCTTTGATTGATCTGGGGTCTACCCATTCTTATATTTGTGTGAAATTGGTGTCTAGCATGAATATGCTTGTTGAGTCTACCGAATTTGTGATAAAAGTGTCAAACCCGTTAGGCAAGCATGTTTTAGTTGACAAAGTGTGTAGAAATTGTCCTTTGACAATTAGAGGTCATTGTTTTCCGGCTAACCTTATGCTGCTACCGTTTGATGAATTTAATGTGATTCTTGGTATAGACTGGTTAGTAGCTCATGATTTGATAGTAAATTGTGAGAGAAAAATTATTAAACTGAAATGTGAAAATGGGAATATCCTTCGGGTTGAATCAGGTGAATCGGATAGCCTGCCTGTAACATCCTAAAATTTGGGGTTATTTGTGATTGAATTATTTTTCTTGCGTTTGAATTGCTGTGATATTAATTGTGGTGTAGTAAGGCTTAATTAGGGGTCTTGAGTAGGCTCGGAATAGTGGGAAAATATTTTTATAAGCTTTAAAGGTAGGGAGCCTTAGCAAGTAGGGGTTACAAGGTTAAAAGAGGGAACTTTTGACACAGAAATGGCCTTGGAAAAGTGGCAAAAGGAAGGCCACTTAAGAGTTGGAGTTGACGCCACAGGGAGAGCAAGGGGAGCTTGTGTTCGAGTCGTGGAAACCCCTCTTTTTGCTCTTAATTGGGACGGCATAGGGGGGGAGAGAATTTCTCATTTCAAACTCTTTTTGATAATAAGGATAATGAGGATATTATTTTGATATTAATGGGATTTTATTTTGATTAATTCCAAAAAGATGGCAAAGAGAAAATATAGGCATTTGAGTATTCAAATGATTTTGAATATTTTTAAACAATTGGCCAAGAGGAATTTTAGGTGATTGCCGAAATTTGAACTCCTTGATTGATAGGAATGGACGGCAAGTTAGGGGGGGGAGAGTGCCAAAATCCTTCATTTGATTCCTAAACTCTCTCATCTTCCATCTTTTCTTTTTCTCTTTTCATTCTCTCTCAAACCGAAAATACCATTTGCCATCTACCTCTCTTATTCTTTTTGACCCTTAGCTGAAACACCTACCCTCTTTCCCTCTCTTTTTCTTCCTCATCTTCTCAAAACCGAAACCCCATCTCCCTTTTTCCCATTATTTTCTTCCTCTAGCCGAACCTACTCCCTACCACCTTGCCGAATTTCTTTCTTCTATTTGGTGTAGCCTTGGCCGAATATCAAAGTAAGGGTGATCACTTTTCAGTGTTTTCCAAATCGGTTTGGGTAGGTAAGTGTGTTAGCCGAATGGCTATTTCTTCCCTCTCTGTTCTCTGTCGACTTTTACAAAGGTAAGAGTTGGTTTCGGCAATTGTTGTTAAGGGTGCTAATCACATGTTGAAACCGATTTGTCATAGGGCCTTCGGGATTTGGAAGCGAGCAAGTGAGTCCATCATCTTTGATCGATCGGTTTTGGGGTAAGGTGGTAAGGATCTATTTTTATTTGGTATTCGATTAAGCCGAAGGCTATTAACTTAATGATTGCCGATTTAGGGAAGCAGAAGCACTTTGAGGGTGGTTGCTAGTATTCAAAGACGTTTTGGGTAAGGTTTTGGGTTCATAAGGAACCCTTTTCAATTGTTTTGGTTTGGCCGAATAGGCCATGGCACTAACCTTGTGGTTGGCCGAATATAGGGACAAGAAAGCAAGGGTGGCCGATTGACTCTTTGGGGGTTTAGAGTTAGCGTTTGAATCAGGTGTGTACATACACACTTTATAATTAATTAACTGTGCTAAATGTTTGTGTATGCTAAATCTGGTTTATGTAGCTTTGGATTTAATACCATAACGATATAGCGATGATTCGTAAGACTGTTCGTATGAGTTTACTATTTGATGCTTTTGGGAAGCATGGCATATTTGGTATATGCGATTTAAATACATGTTGGCATGAATTACGTTATATATATATCATGGACTAATGTGGGTTGATGAGAGGAGGGGCGGTGATATTCGTGTCGACGCAGCACCAAAGTGGTTTGGTACCACATTGTGACTACGATCACCAGAGGTTTGGCACCTCCGAGGTTTGGCACCTCATAGCGCCTCGTCCAGTGGTTTGGTACCACAGTGGGTTGGCCCCACGATTTACATTATGGGATTGACGCCAGTGATTTGGTATCACACGATGGGTTGGCCCCATCATTTAATTTGTGACTTCAGGTCACAGTGGTTTGGCACCACCAGTGGTTTGGCACCACACGGTAGAGAAAGGTGTTTGGATGGCTAGGTTGGGTGCATGATTTAGTGCATGTTAATTTGTTATAAATTGTGTATGTTGTTGCACTAAATTGGGGAAGGGTTACACATTGAGTCTTGGTGACTCACCTTCTCTTTTTTTACATTTTTTTAGGTAGATGGCGGTTGAGGAGCCGGTTGGACTCGAGGTGGCCGTGCAGTGGGATTTGAATTTAATGAACTTGGATTTTAGTTACTTTATTTTTATTGTTGGTTTTGTTTTAATCAAGCTGTAATAAGGCCTCCTAGGATTATTTTTATTATCTTTACATGTTTTGAATAATTTGTTTAAACTATTTAATAATATTAAAATGGGTGCACATGTTTTCTCAAATCAAACGCAAAATATTTTTAAAGTGCCATCGGGTACATTTGAAACCTGTAACAACTTGACTTAATAGATATTTTTAAAACTAACCAAGTATGGTTTTAGCAAGATAATTGAAAATGAAGATGTTTTCATCAAAACTCAAAAATTCTAAAGGGATTTTCAAAATGGTTTTCTCTGTGACATACCAAATTCGGTCGTAATGTTTGAAATTTGGGTTTGGGGTGTTACAAATTGGTATCGAGAGGAGTTCAAAGCTCGGTGGGGGCCCAAGGCCCAAAATGTTTTGGTAGGCCTTGTGAAAATGGTTTTTATTTTGGACAACATGGCAATGAGTCTCCTAAGACTAATCCGCCTGTAAGTACTTCCGACTTTTGTATGAATTATTCTTGGTAGAAGGGTAGGTATGGGACGTAGATAGCATGATAAACTTTAGGACTAGTTTACCCCCAACAGAATACATAAGACTTTAAATGCTTAAGTAAACAAACCTACGATCAAGTCGCGAGAGTTAGGGTGTGGTAACCACGTGCGCATGTCTAGGATTGGATCAGGAAGAGCTTGGTATTTAAGCAAATCCTTGTGACTCACCTCTCTCTTGCGGGATTCCTACCAGTGCGTAGCTTCGGTTCACCCTAACCAAGAGGACTCGGTCATAGGCCAAACACAATAAATAATACCCGACTTTGAAATTTACGAAAACACCCTGTGTAGGAAAAAGACGAAACTACCCCAGGATGAGTGAATAAGTATGAAAGATATGAGGGAATGGATGTGCTTTCTGTGTAAACTAGGATAGAGGACTTAAACCTTTGATTGATCGAAAGAATTTCTACTAAACTCTCTTTATAAAATTTCTTCGGATAACAAAGTGGAACAAGCACTAATCCATAAAAAATTTCTTAATCGATTAAAGCGCGATAGTTAGAATGAGCTCTAGAGGACGTGGCGATCGTGGACGCGGTAGAGGCGGTGGATGACCATGTCTGAACCCATTAGGTCGGGTCAAGGGTGGAGAATGAGGTACCACCGCCACCACCACCCCCCAACTTTTGGAGCCGAGGAGCAGGATCGATCGGTGGTGAGGCGATCGCAAGTCGTGGTTGCGAGTCCTTGAGATGGTGGCTGGAGCTAGTGGAGGAATGGGAGCTCGTAAATCTATTCCCGAGCGACTCCGATCCAACGGAGCTGAGGTATTCCGGGGTGTGTCGGGAGTGGCACCCAAAGGCAATGAAATATTGGTTGGAGTCAATTGAAAGGATCATGGATGATCTTGACCGACAAATGAGGAGAAGCTGAAAGGAGCGGTGTCGCTTCTAAAGGAGGAGTCATATCGGTGGTGGCTCACGGTTCGGGATGGTGCTACGACGGATGATCTTACTTGGGAGTATTTCAAAACCGCTATCGAAGAAGTATGTGGGCACCCGGCTACACCGACGCCAGAGGAAAGCCTTTTGGGATTGGTACAAGGAAATAAGTCAAGATTCGAGTATGAGGCAGAGTTCTTAAGGCTGAGTCGATATGCTAGAGGCATCGTGGCTACTGAACATGAACGGTGTGTCCGCTTTGAAGACGAACTTATGGATGAATTAAGGTTGTTGATTGCTCCACAAAGCGCCAGAGCGTGAGTTTCTTTGTTCGTAGAAAAGGCTAAGGTAGCCGGAAGGGGTCAAGGAGTCCGTGAGACGTAACTATGACAAGAATAAGCGAGAAAAAGAGGCTTTGGGTCGCCTCGATCGAGTAGTAATGCATGAAAAAGGGCTAGGCAGAGTGGGCCGAATCGCATGAGGAGGCCCATGGTCGCTAATCGCAGACCGCGTTGTAATCGCTGTGGGAAGTCACATTGGGGAGGTTGTTGGACCGGTGATAAGGGATGTTTTGAATGTGGATCATTGGATCACCGTAAGGGATCGCCCTCGGAAGTTAGCTAAGAATCACCGGATGGTCGAATCGTGCTCAGGTTAGAAATGTAGGACCACCACAGAGGGGTCGTGGTAATGGTAGAGGAGGCAATGGTTCTAATCGAGGTCGCGAAATTCCTGGAAGAGGGGCAAACAACACAGAGGCAAGGCAGCCTGGTTTAGTCTACGCAGCAAGGCGTCGAGAGGAGGGAGACGCACCGGACGTCATAACCGGTACGTTCTTAATTTTTGGTCTTCCATATGTTGCATTAATTGATGTGGGTTTGACACATTCATACGTTGCTAGTAGTGTGGTAGAGACTATGAACTTAGACTTTGAGATCGCTTCTAGGGGAGATGACAAGAATTAGCCCTCTAGGTCACTCAGTAGTTGTGAACAAGCTATATAGAGATGTACCCCTAGAACTCCAAGGGGTAGTATTTTGGTCGATTCGATGGAACCGCTCGTTTGGGGAGTTCGATTTGATTCTTGGAATGGATCGTTGGCTAAGTATCAAGCAGGTTGGATCGCGCCGTTAAAGCGCATGGTTTCAAGATGGTGAGGTGATGAAGTGGTCATGATAGGCAATAGAAGAGATTACCTATCTAACGTGGTATCCGCTTTGAAGGCCGAGAAAATGGTCAAGAAGGGTTGTGAGGCGTTTTTGGTTCGAATTTGTGCCTTGGAGGCTAAGGAGTCAGCAGCTGAGAAGGTCCGAACAGCAGGGAATTCACCGATGTGTTTCGAAGAACTTCCGGTCCGCCTCCGGATCGGAAAGTTGAATTCGAGATAGACTTGTTACCTCGAACGGCACTGTGTCTATAGCACCGTGCATCGAATGGCACCAAAGGAGTTGGTGGAGTGAAGGCTCAAATTCGTGAGCTCTTGGATAGAGGGTTTATTCGACCAAGCATATCTCTCGTGGGGAGCACTGTGTTGTTTGTCAAGAAAAAGGACGGTTCGATGCGGATGTGTATAGACTACCGCCGCTAAATAAGTTAACGATCAAAACAAGTATCCTTTACCCGGATCGATGACTTGTTTGACCAACCGAAAGGTGCATCGGTGTTTTCAAAGATAGATCTTAGGTCGAGTTATCATCAACTTAAGGTGAAGGAGGTTGATGTTCACAAGACGGCATTTCGCACTCGGTATGGGCATTACGAGTTTCTAGTGATGCCGCTTGGGTTGACCAACGCGCGCCGGCAGCATTCATGGATTTAATGAATAGGTGTTTCAAAGAAGATACTTGGATCAATTTGTCGTGGTGTTTATAGACGACATATTGGTTTACTCAAAGACGGATGAGGAGCATGATGAGCATTTGCGTATAGTTCTACAAGTATTGAGAGAGAAGCGATTATATGCCAAATTCGGTGTAGTGCGACTCGCTTAGGAGGTGGCTTTCTTGGGTCACGTGAGTGTCACCGGTGAAGGGATTAGAGTGGACCCTCGTAAGGTTGAAGCGGTGTTGGATTGGAAACCGCCTAGGTCGATGGCGTAAATTCAAGCTTTCGGTCGGCAGGTACTATCGAAGGTTTGAGGAAGGGTTCTCTTTAATCGCAGTGCCGTTGACTAAGTTATTAAGAAAAGGAGTTCCATTTGTTTGGTCGGAGAAACAACAAGAAAGTTTTGATAAGCTAAGGAAGATTCTGACGAAAGCTCCAGTTCTGGTACAGCCTGAGGCAAAAAAATTGTTCACGGTTTATTGCGATGCATCCCATACCGGTTTGGGATGTGTGTTGATACAGAAGGGAAGGTAGTGGCTTATGCATCCCGTCAGTTAAGACCGCATGAGGTTAACTATCCGACTCACGACTTGGAGTTAGCAAAGAGTGGTCTTTGCTCTAAAGATATGGAGACATTACTTGTATGGGGAGAAGTCGATAGTCTACACGGATCACAAAAGTCCGAGGTATCTTTTGACCCGTAAAGATTTAAACTTGAGGCAGCGTCGATGGATTGAGTGTTGAAGGACTATGACTGTTTCAATTGAGTACCATCCGGCAAGGCTAACGTGGTGGTCGACGCGTTGAGCCGGAAGGTCGCGGACGGACTTAAGAGCGATGTTTGCTCACCTCGTCTATATGACGATGGAAGTCTGTTGGCGAGCTACAAATTAAGCCAACTTGGATTGAGGAGATTAAGGAAAAGCAATTGGTGGATGATAGTTTGAATGCAAGGAGGTTGCAAGTTCAAGAAAGTGGGTTAGAGGGGTATAGTTTGACCGGTGATGGTGTACTATGTTTTCAAGGACGAGCATGTATGCCGAGGGATGTGGAGTTGAGACAAAGAATTCTCCAAGATGCACATAGCAGCCCATACGCTATGCATCCTGGAGGAAGCAAGATGTATGGGGATTTGCGGAAGCAGTTTTGGTGGCCGTGGTTGAAGCGCGAGGTAATCGAATTTGTGGGAAAGTGTCCGACGCGTGTCGCAGAGTTAAGGTCGAACATCGGTTGCCATCGTGGTTACTTCAACCGGTGAAGATCCCTCAGTGGAAATGGGAAAGGATCACTATGGATTTCGTCAGTGGGCTAACTCTCACGCCCAGCAAGAAGGACGCGTTTGGGTGATTGTGGATCGTCTGACTAAATCAGCTCACTTCATCCCGGTGAGAGTGGATTACTCACTTCAGAAGCTAGCTAAGCTGTATGTGTCAGAGATAGTGAGGTTGCATAGAGTGCCAGTATCAATCATCTCGGATAGGGATCCCAGATTTACGTCAAGGTTCTGGAAAGCGTTGCATCAAGCTTTGGGTACACGATTGGATTTCAAGATGACTTTCCATCCACAAATCGATGGGCAATCGGAAAGGGTCATTCAGATTTTAGAGGATATCTTTGAGAGGTTGTGTTTTGGATTTGGTGGTAGTTGGGAGGAGTACTCACCGTTAGCGTAATTTGCTTATAACAATAGTTATCAAGCGAGTATCCAGATGGCACCATATGAAGTAATCGTATGGACGAAAGTGCCGACTCGACATGTTGGACAAGAGTTAGGTGAACGACAAGTTTTGGGTCCGAGTTAGTGACGAAGCGGAAGATAAGGTTAAGGTAATTCGAGCTCGTCTAAAGGAAGCGCCGAGATAGAGCGTAAGTCTTATGTCGATCTTAAGCGTAAGGAAATGGAGTATGCGGTAGGAGATAAAGTATTCTCGAAAGTGTCACCTTGGAAGAAGGTATTGAGATTTGGGCGAAAAGGAAGCTAAGCCCAAGGTTCATCGGGCCATATACTGATGAGTGAAGCGAGTGGGACCAATAGCTTATCACCGAGTGCCGGCAGAGTTGAGTCGATTCATGACGTCTTTCATGTGTTGATTTGAGACGGTATCGCCGTCGAGATCCATCACACGCCAGCCCGTGGCGAGTTTGAGGTAAACTCGGACTTATCTTTCGAGGAAGAACCAGTTCGAGATCTTAGATCGAGATGTCAAAGTTCTACGAAGGAAATCAAGACCTTTGGTGAAAGTGCTATGGCGAAACCATGGTGCAGAGGAAGCTACATGGGAACCCGAGGATGTGATGCGCAGCAAAGAATACCCCACCTCTTCTCGATCAGGTAATTTCGAGGACTAAATTATTCTAAGGGGGTAGACTCAGAACATCCTAAAATTTGGGGTTATTTGTGATTGAATTATTTTTCTTGCGTTTGAATTGTTTGTGATATTAATTGTGGTGTAGTAAGGCTTAATTAGGGGTCTTGAGTAGGCTCGGAATAGTGGGAAAATATTTTTATAAGCTTTAAAGGTAGGGAGCCTTAGCAAGTAGGGGTTACAAGGTTAAAAGAGGGAACTTTTGACACAGAAATGGCCTTGGAAAAGTGGCAAAAGGAAGGCCACTTAAGAGTTGGAGTTGACGCCACAGGGAGAGCAAGGGGAGCTTGTGTTCGAGTCGCGGAAACCCCTCTTTTTGCTCTTAATTGGGACGGCATAGGGGGGGAGAGAATTTCTCATTTCAAACTCTTTTTGATAATAAGGATAATGAGGATATTGTTTAGATATTAATGGGATTTTATTTTGATTAATTCCAAAAAGATGGCAAAGAGAAAATATAGGCATTTGAGTATTCAAATGATTTTGAATATTTTTAAACAATTGGCCAAGAGGAATTTTAGGTGATTGCCGAAATTTGAACTCCTTGATTGATAGGAGTGGACGGCAAGTTAGGGGGGAGAGTGCCAAAATCCTTCATTTGATTCCTAAACTCTCTCATCTTCCATCTTTTCTTTTTCTCTTTTCATTCTCTCTCAAACCGAAAATACCATTTGCCATCTACCTCTCTTATTCTTTTTGACCCTTAGCCGAAACACCTACCCTCTTTCCCTCTCTTTTTCTTCCTCATCTTCTCAAAACCGAAACCCCATCTCCCTTTTTCCCATTATTTTCTTCCTCTAGTCGAACCTACTCCCTACCACCTTGCCGAATTTCTTTCTTCTATTTGGTGTAGCCTTGGCCGAATATCAAAGTAAGGGTGATCCCTTTTCAGTGTTTTCCAAATCGGTTTGGGTAGGTAAGTGTGTTAGCCGAATGGCTATTTCTTCCCTCTCTGTTCTCTGTCGACTTTTACAAAGGTAAGAGTTGGTTTCGGCAATTGTTGTTAAGGGTGCTAATCACATGTTGAAACCGATTTGTCATAGGGCCTTCGGGATTTGGAAGCGAGCAAGTGAGTCCATCATCTTTGATCGATCGGTTTTTGGGTAAGGTGGTAAGGATCTATTTTTATTTGGTATTCGATTAAGCCAAAGGCTATTAACTTAATGATTGCCGATTTAGGGAAGCAGGAGCACTTTGAGGGTGGTGGCTAGTATTCAAAGACGTTTTGGGTAAGGTTTCGGGTTCACAAGGAACCCTTTTCAATTGTTTTGGTTTGGCCGAATAGGCCATGGCACTAACCTTGTGGTTGGCCGAATATAGGGACAAGAAAGCAAGGGTGGCCGATTGACTCTTTGGGGGTTTAGAGTTAGCGTTTGAATCAGGTGTGTACATACACACTTTATGATTAATTAACTGTGCTAAATGTTTGTGTATGCTAAATCTGGTTTATGTAGCTTTGGATTTAATACCATAACGATATAAGCGATGATTCAGGTAAGACTCTGTTCGTATGAGTTTACTATTTGATGCTTTTGGGAAGCATGGCATATTTGGTATATGCTATTTAAATACATGTTGGCATGAATTCTGTTATATATATATCATGGACTAATATGGGTTGATGAGAGGAGGGGCGTTGATATTCGTGTCGACGGACACCGGTGGTTTGGTACCACATTGTGACTACAATCACCAGAGGTTTGGCACCTCCGCAGGTTTGGCACCTCATAGCGCCTCGTCCCGGTGGTTTGGTACCACGTTGGGTTGGCCCCACGATTTACATTATGGGATTGACGCCCGGTGATTTGGTATCACACGATGGGTTGGCCCCATCATTTGATTTGTGACTTCAGTCACCGGTGGTTTGGCACCACCAAAGTGGTTTGGCACCACAATATGACGGATTTCGTGACTATAAGTCACGGTGGTTGGGCACCACCACGGTGGTTTGGTACCACACGGGGGTAGAGAAAGGTGTTTGGATGGCTAGGTTGGGTGCATGATTTAGTGCATGTTAATTTGTTATAAATTGTGTATGTTGTTGCACTAAATTGGGGAAGGGTTACACATTGAGTCTTGGTGACTCACCTTCTCCTTTAACATTTTTTTCAGTGACTCGTAGATGGCGGTTGAGGAGCCGGTTGGACTCGAGGTGGCCGTGCAGTGGGATTTGAATTTAATGAACTTGGATTTTAGTTACTTTATTTTTATTGTTGGTTTTGTTTTAATCAAGCTGTAATAAGGCCTCCTAGGATTATTTTTATTATCTTTACATGTTTTGAATAATTTGTTTAAACTATTTAATAATATTAAAATGGGTGCACATGTTTTCTCAAATCAAACGCAAAATGTTTTTAAAGTGCCATCGGGTACATTTGAAACCTGTAACAACTTGACTTAATAGATATTTTTAAAACTAACCAAGTATGGTTTTAGCAAGATAATTGAAAATGAAGATGTTTTCATCAAAACTCAAAAATTCTAAAGGGATTTTCAAAATGGTTTTCTCTGTGACATACCAAATTCGGTCGTAATGTTTGGGCTGGGTTTGGGGTGTTACACTGCCTGTGGTGATTTCTTCTATAACTGCTGAGAAATACATGAGGAAAGGGTATAGTCCTATCTTGCATTTGTGTTGAATACCCAAGAGTCAGAAGTAAAGATTGAGTCAGTGCCTGTGGTATGTGAGTATCCGGATGTGTTTCCGGAGGAATTACCTAGATTGCCTCCGACTAGGGAAGTAGAGTTTGGCATTGAGTTGGTCCCTAGTACGGCACCTATTTCGATTGCCCCGTATAGGATGGCACCGTTGGAGTTAAAAGAATTGAAGGCTCAATTACAAGAGTTGACGGATAAAGGTTTTGCAAGACCGAATTATTCTCCGTGGGGTGCTCTCGTACTTTTTGTGAAAAAGAAAGACAAGACGATGAGATTATGTATAGACTACCGACAGCTCAACAAGGTTACGATTAAGAACAAGTATCCTTTGCCAAGGATCAACGATTTGTTTGATCAATTGAAGGGAGCCACAGTGTTTTCTAAGATAGACCTGAGGTCCGGTTATTACCAGCTGAGAGTTAAGGAACAAGATGTACCGAAAACTGCATTTCGGACGAGATATGGTCATTATGAGTTCCTTGTCATGCCCTTTGGCTTAACAAATGCTCCCACCGTGTTTATGGATTTAATGAATCGTATTTTCCGATCGTACTTGGATAAGTTCATCGTTGTTTTTATCGATGATATATTAATTTATTCCCGTGATGAGAGTGAGCATGCAGAGCATTTGAGAACTATTTTGCAGACTTTAAGAGATAAGCAGTTGTATGTTAAATTTAGCAAAAGAAAATTTTGGCTCTGAGAGGTCAGATTCTTAGGACACATCGTGTCGGGTGAAGGAATTAGAGTTGATCCGAGTAAGATATCGGCTATTGTTGATTGGAAATCGCCGAGGAATGTGTTAGAAATCAGAAGCTTTTTGGGCTTAGCAGGATACTACAGACGGTTTGTTAAAGGATTCTCCATGATTGCTATACCGATGACAAGGTTGCTACAGAAAGATGTTAAGTTTGAATGGATAGAGAAGTGCCAACAAAGTTTTGAGAAACTAAAAGCATTGTTGACTGAAGCTCCAATTTTAGTGCAACCGGAACCGGGAAAGGAATTTGTAGTGTATAGCGATGCATCCCTAAATGGATTGGGGTGTGTACTGATGCAAGAAGGCAAGGTAATTGCTTATGCTTCGAGACAACTGAAGCCACATGAGAAACACTATCCGACTCACGATTTAGAGCTGGTCGCTATAGTGTTCTCATTGAAGATTTAGAGACACCATTTGTATGGCGAGAAATGCCGAGTTTTCACCGACCATAAAAGTCTAAAGTATTTGATGACTCAAAAGAAGTTAAACCTACGGCAGTGGAGATGGTTAGAGCTGATAAAGGTTTATGAGTTGATAATTGACTATCACCCGGGAAAGGCGAATATGGTCGCCGATGTTTTAAGTAGGAAATCATTATTCTCCTTGAGGGCTATGAACACTCATTTGTCAGTAACCAAAGATGGTTCGATTTTAGCCTAGTTGAGAGCGAAACCAATGTTCTTGCAAGAGATCTACGAAGCTTAGAAAGGTGATAAAGAATTGCAAGCTAAGATAACTCAGTGCGAGACGGGTATAGAATCAGATTATCGGATTGGTTCAGATGGCTGTTTAATGTTTTGAGACAAAATTTGTGTACCTAAAGATGATGAGCTTATTCGAAAAATTCTGCATGAAGCACATAGCAGTTGTATGTCCATCCATCCGGGTAGTGTGAAGATGTATAATGACTTGAAGAAAATGTATTGGTAGTCGAGAATGAAAAGAGATATCTCAAAGTTTGTCTCTAAATGTTTAATTTGTCAGCAAGTAAAAGCCGAACACCAAGTACCTTCGGGTTTACTTCAACCCGTGATGGTTCCCGAGTGGAAATGGGACCGTATTACCATGGATTTTGTGTCTGGATTGCCGTTGACGCCAAGGAAGAAAGATGTTGTATGGGTTGTGGTTGATAGGCTAACTAAGTCGGCTCATTTTATACCGGTGCGTACCGATTACCCACTTGAGAAATTGGTCGATCTGTATGTTTCTGAAATTGTGAGACTTCATGGAGTACCTATATCGATCATTTCGGATAGGGATCCGAGGTTCACATCACGGTTTTGGAAAAAGTTGCAAGAAGCGTTGGGAACGAAACTAAATTTTAGTACCGCTTTTCATCCGCAAATTGACGGCTAATCAGATAGGGTAATTCAGATACCTGAAGACATGCTGCGGTGTTGTGTTCTTGAGTTCCAAGGTAGTTGGGAAAAATATTTACCGTTGGTAGAGTTCGCCTACAATAATAGTTTTCAGTCAAGTTTGAAAATGGCACCATATGAGGCTTTGTATGGACGTAAGTTCCGAACGCCCTTGTATTGGACCAAACTTAAAGAAAATCAGATTCGCGGGGTTGATTTAGTCAAGGAGACCGAAGAGAAAGTAGAAGTAATTCGTGGTTGTTTGAAGGCCACTTCGGATAGACAGAAATCCTACGCAGTTTTAAAACAGAAAGAGATTGAGTTTCAAGTCGGTGATAAGGTATTTTTGAAAGTATCCCCGTGGAAGAAAGTTATTAGATTTGGCCGGAAAGGCAAATTGAGTCCGCGCTTTATCGGACCATATGAGATTACCCAGAGGATAGGGCCGGTAGCTTATCGGTTGGTTTTTCCATCTGAGTTGGAAAATATCCATGATGTGTTCCACGTGTCTATGTTGCACCGTTACCGATCTGAATCTGACCCATCACATGTGATTTCACCAACAGACATTGAGATTTGTTCAGATATGACCTATGGTGAAGAGCCGGTTAAGATTTTAGATCGGGAGGTCAAGAAATTGAGGAATAAGAATATAGCACTAGTGAAAGTAATTTGGCATAGACATGGGATTGAAGAGGCCACATGGGAGCCCGAGGAGACCATGAGATACCAATACCCGAACCTTTTTGCTGGTAAGATTTTCGGGGACGAAAATCCCTAAGGGGGAGAATTGTAACAGCCAATTTTGGGGCTAGTCAGAACAGTGGTTTTAGAACCACTAATCTGAGGTCAGAGAAATTGTTTCTCGTGTTATTTTATGTGTTATAGCATGATTATATGAGTGTATGAAAATTTTTGTGAATTAATTTTAGCGATTTCATGTTTAATTGCGAAAAAGGACTAAATCACATAAAGTGCGAAAGTCTTGTTCTACAAGATGAAAGTGTCAAATAGCTATAGAACCTTAAATTAGAGGTCCTTAATGTGCAATTAGACCCTTAGGAAAGGGTTGGCCGGCCATAGGAGACAAGAAAATAAAAATTTGGTCAAAGTAGGTGAATTAGGTTACTTAATTGAAGGAAATAAATAAAATAAAGAGAAAGATGATATCTCCTTTCACCTTCATCTTCTTCCACCGAAAATATCAGCCAAGGAGGGGTTTTGGAAGCCTAAAATTTTCATCAACTTCTCACCCTTGCAAGTAACTCATCTTAATGGTTATTTTTGATGATTTTTGTGTTTTTGGAACCCTTGTAGCTTAAGCTAGCTAATGAGGGGACTATTTTGCAAAATGGTTGAAAGTCTAGGGTTTTTCCATGAGAGAATTAGTGTTGTTTTCTGAATTTTTATGGAAGAAAATGAGTCTTGGTTGTTAAATAAACAACTTTTGTGAAAGGAGTTTCCATGAAAACAACTAAAATGGACCTTTTTGTAAAGGTTGTAAAATAGGCAGTAAATGTGTGAAATAATTGGATTTGTGAGTTACTATAAGCTTAAAATATATTTGTCTAGGCTCTTTTAATGAGGAAATTGGGTGAAAATTGATTTACGAGCCTAGGGGCAAAATCATAATTTTGTGAAAGTTTAGGGGCAAAACGATAATTTTTCCAAAGTAGGAATCTTGAAATGTCTTGATTAATGTGATGATTAAATGAGTGTATTTTATCAATATATATCAAGAAAAACAGAGTCCGGACCTAGACCGGGGGAAAACCAAGCTAGTAGATTAACTCACTCTAGTCGCTGACTTTTTGTATATCGAGGTAAGTTGTACGTAAATAATACAACGTTATTACATTTATGTTTTAAATAATTGATATTGCATAAAGTGTTTGATGATTTCCATGAATATGCATGACGAAAGTTGATGCGATATATTCCCGGTTGAACCATAGGAATAGATTGGATATCCAAGCCATGACATTTGAGCGAGATGTGTGCTAGTGTAAGACCATGTCTAGGACATGGCATCAGACACATTATGAGAGCCAGTGTAAGACCATGTTTGGAACATAGCGTCGGCATTGAGATGAGAGCTAGTGTAAGACCATGTCTGGGACATGGCATCGGCCTCGAAATGTAAGCTAGTGTAAGACCATGTCTAGGACATGGCATCAGCATTGTACCCTTTTGTGTGAGGCTTATTGGATATCCTTTGGTATTCCAATGGGTTCAACGGGTAAATAAAAGATTGTGTCAAAAGTGAGAAAAGTTACGCCTATGTTGTAAGTGATACTGGTACATACATGAGATTCATGATAAATGAGCTCGAATTATGTTGTGTGATTATTAAGGGTGGAAATGAGTAAGTTATGCCTTTAATCATTCGAGAATCATGTACAAGTTTGCATTATGTTATGAGTATGATAATGTATAGTAATTGTTGTTAATTATTTACATGTGACTTACTAAGCTTTATGCTTACTCCCTTTTCCTTTCCATTTTCTTATAGTGCCGTCAAGATAGCTCGGGGATCATCAAGCGTCAGAGACATCGATCACACTATCAATTGGAACATTTGGTATAGTTAGATTTATCATTTTGAGTATGGCATGTATAGGGACTTAGTCTTTGTCAAGTGTCATATTGTTTTGGCCAAATGTGTTGGCTTGACTTGGAGAATTGATTCATTTTGTATAATACCATGGATGTTGGCTATTTCCTATTATTAATACATGAAGTTGATGATGTTTTTCATAAGTGAGCAAATTTGCATGATCGGATTGATAAGTAGATAATAAGTTTAGCATGTTAAAATAGTGTAGTAGCATTGATGTGTGTAAGTTTGATGGTGGCTTATGTTGATGCAAGAAAGGGTGGCAAAAGGGCTTGGTGAATAGCCTTGCTTTTGTCCACACGGGTAGACACACGGGCGTGTGTCTAGGCCGTGTGTGACACACGGTCTGCCCCATGGGCGTGTAGATTGGCCATGTGTCCCCCTGCACCCTAAGTTGACAAAACAGAATGCCCAGTAGTAACCACACGGGCTGAGACACGGTCGTGTATCTCAACCGTGTGGAAGACACGGCCACAGGACATGGGCATGTGCCCAGGCCGTATGAAGTCTACACTTGAATTTAGGAATTTAAATCGCCACACGGTCTAAGCACACGGGCGTGTGCCTTGGCCGTGTGACCTTATTGAGTTGATGACGTCAGAAACAGAATGTCAAGGTTTTTATACATGGGCGGAGACACAGGCGTGTCATGGCCGTGTGAGGGACACGGGCCATGGACACGAGCGTGTGCAGGCCGTGTGAAAACCCCTGTAGGTTTGAATTTGAAAAAAATAAATCCACACGGCTAGGGATATGGGTGTGTGTGACTACACGGTCTACCCACACGGGCGTGTCCCTTGCCACACGGGCGTGTGCCCCTGTTTTTATTGAAATTTTTCAAAGTTTTATAAAGTGTCGGGTTTAGTATCGTACCATTTCCAAAGTATGAATTGGGCCTCGTAGGCCCATATTAAGGACTTTCAGATGAATATTGGAAAGTTTTAAATTTGAACGAAATTTCATAACCCGAAATTGTATATTAGCATGTGTTTGAGTTAGGTAACGTCTCGTACCCTGTACCAGCGCTAAATACGGGTAAGGGGTGTTACAAACCATTTCATAAGAAATTGAATACTTCAACTCTTACCACCCTCTCATGCACCTAAGCATCTTTCCATTTGATCACTTACCATTTCAATGCATTTCTTTAAAACTAATCATAATACAATCCAACCAATAGCTTGGCACAAGCCTAAGCACATCAATACACATGTTAGTTCATTTAAACATGATTCACATGAATTTGACATGGATAACTATTATACTTAAGCATAATTCAATCGAATTTATCATCCATCTCATCATAACATATTTTCCATGTAGCTCACCATTTTATAGTCTTTCATACATACATGTCTTGGTTCATATAGTACACTTTACCATTTCATTTGCATAACACAAAAGACATAAACATAACATCACTTAAATCATACCTTTCATAATCATGAATATTCATGCTTTTATCAATGGTAAATCATACATTTCCATATTTGTTGTAGTGAATTCAATCAAAGCACTTACCGAAGCTCACACGAAGTGTGCTATACGATAGTCGTAACCGTCCCTTTTTTTAGTCAATGGTCGAAACCATCCCTTTTCTTTAATCGATAGCCGAAACGATCCCTTTTCATAATCGATAGCCGAAGATATCCCTTTTCATATTCGATGTTCGTCACCATCCCTTTTCATAATCGATAGCCGAAGCTATCCATTTTCATAATTGATAGCCAAAGCTATCCCTTTTCATATTCGATGGTCGACACCATCCTTTTTCATATTCGATGGTCGTCACCATCCCTTTTCATAGTTGATGGCCGTCACCATCCCTTTTCATAATCAATAGCCGAAGCTATCCTTTTTTATTGGTCGATGATCGCCAATACGCCGTTGGATTTACGTCGTCTCACAACATGATAACTTGTATAATAACATATATATATATATATATATATATATTGCTTAATTTTCAATAAAATCATATATTAAAATTAAACTTAATCAAAAATTATACATAACATAATTCATATGAACTTACCTGGCTAATTTGCAGAAACGTCAAAGTACAAGGGTATTTTGGTAATTTTCTATTCTCCTCGATTTTCCACCCAATCTTGATCTAAATTAATAATTTCATTAAACCTATTAATTTAGACAATAAAACAATTCATTTTATGAAATTTAGTAGTTTTTGACATTTTTACAAAATTACCCCTAAAGTTGTACTTTTATTCAATTTAGTTCCTAAGCCCAAAACATGCAAATTAACCATTTTTACCCAAAATTGAGCTTATCCAAATGTTCATGGTATCCAAAACAGCCCATTCAAGCAACAATTTCACATTAAATCATTGCATTTTTACTATTTTAACAATTTAGTCCCTAATCAGAAAATTTATCAAAAATCACTTAACAAAATACTTTTAAATATCAACCAACACTTCAAATTAATCATTTAACATATAAAATCACAATTTTAATCAATGGAAACATTCAAAATCTCTAACAATTTCAGAATCGAAGGTACGGGCTAGCTGGACCTAGTTGCAATGATCTCAAAAACATAAAAAAATTATTAGAAACGAGGCTAAAACGGACTTACATGCATCAAATGAAACATGGCCGAAAGCTTCATCTCAACATCCATGGTGTTTTTAGTTGTTGAAGAAGAAACCAAAAAGATGATATCAAATTAACCTTTTGTTTTTATTTTATTTTAATTTAATTTATCAAATTACCATTTTAACATTGATTAATAAACAAATAAAACACTAATTTCATGACCATAATTGTCCATCACATAAATATATGGCATAATTACCATCAAAGAAAGGTTTAATTTCACAATTGGTCCTTCAATTAAATTAAATTCTAACTAAATAAACTTATTTACAATTTAATCCTAAACTAATTCAGACTAAAAGAACAATTAATCCAAAAGCTAGTAGATTCCATCATGACACCACCGCTTGGAAAATTTGACCATGGTTTAATTCCCATTTAAGTCCCTTTACCTTTATTCCTTAAGCCATTTAATCACTTAAATTCAATAGTGATCAAATTTTATGTCTTTTATGATTTAGTCCTTTTTAATTAATAAACTATTGAAACATTAAAATTTTTCAATGAAACTTTAATACCACCTTAATGACACTCCGTAAATATTTATAAAAATATTTACGGCTCAGTTTATAGAAACGAGGTCCTAATACCTCATTTTTTAAAACCACTTGATCTTAGGGTCATACCACTTGAACTTAACAAATCGCTTATATAACATAAATTATCAAATCAAAAACCTTTTTAAAACCATACTTGACTCGTAAATATTAAATAATAATATTTATGAACTTACTCGCCAGATTTGGTGGCCCCGAAATCATTGTTTCCGACACAACTGAAAAACGGACTGTTACAGCTTCTATGGACATGCAGACCCTAACCAAAGAAACTGTTCGTGGGACATCCTTAAAAGAGTTGGAAGATCAGTCAGGGAAACTTGGATTGTGGGAGGGGATTTTAACGCTATTGTTAACGAGGCTGAGAAAGAGGGGGTCAATGGATGAGTTCCGTGATGTTTTGAAGGAGCTCTCTTTGGTTGATATCAAAACAAGCAAAGGTTGGTTTACTTGGGTGAACAATCGTGAAGGGAACGCGATGGTCAAAAAAAGGTTAGATAGGTTTCTAATCCCTACGAATGATGTTGATAATTTCCCGTTTTTAGAAACCAGGGTGGTGAAACAATCAAAATCGGACCATGATGCTATTATTTTGGACACAATGGGTCACAAGCCGCATGATAGCTTCAGAGATCCTAGACTTTTCTTCAAATACGATGTTTGTTGGGAAAAGGAGAAGGATGCAAAAAATATTATAAAGAATGCATGGAGCGGGAATAACTTGGATATCATTAAGAAGATCGAGAAAGTGGGTCTAGAGCTTGGTTAGTGGCAGTATAGGCGCTACAATAGAATGAAAAACCAAATTGGCAAGTTGACTGCTAAGATTAATAACATCATTGATGTCCCCAACAGAGAAAGTGACGTGTGTATGCTAAAAATGACGCGTATGAAGCTTGGCCATCTCTTTCCAAAGGAGCAGTGCTACTAGGCTCAGCGGTCTCGTATGATGGCTTAAGGAAGGAGATAGAAACACTTGTTTTTTTCATGTGCGGGCTATCAGTAGGATGAAGAAAAATAATATTGATAGCTTGATGGATTCGAATAGATGCTGGAAGCATAACAAAGTCAATATCTGTAATATTTCTGTAGGAATTATAGAAATATATGAATTGTTGCCATCCCTTTAGTTAAGGGATTCTGTAAATATTCTTTTTACAATCCCTTATTTTAAGGGATCATATCTCCTAATATTAGTATCTTTCCTAACTTAGAGTTTCCTAAATTAGAGACATAGTTTGTATATATAAAGGTGTAATATGTTCTATTGAATAAGTAAGAAAATATAGAGAATTACTCTGATTTCTACATGGTATCAGATTAGGTTACGGTTCCTTTCCAACCTAGACCATGTCTGAGACTTCTTTTACATCTCATTCTCCTACTCCAGAGATTACTTCAAATCCAGAAAATTTTTCTGGTTTTGATGCTCAATCAGATTCGTCTGGTCTGACTATCACTTGCCCTCGATTGAATGGCAACAATTTTCTAGAATGGTCCCAATCGGTTAAGATTTTTCTCTTGGGCAGAGAAAGATTGGGCTACGTTACTGGTGAAATCAAGAAGCCTGCTGTGCCTAACACTGGTTTTACTAAGTGGATGCGTGAAAATGGTCAGGTTATGACTTGGCTCCTTAATTCCATGACCCCGAGTATAAGCAGAAACTTTTTTCTTTACACCATAGCCGCTGAAATCTGGAGTGCAGTCCGCGAAACTTACTCTAGCACTGATAACATTGCCAAATTGTATCACTTTGAAAATCAGGCAGCCACCCTTAAGCAAGGAACCATGCCCGTCACTCTCTACTACAATACCCTTACCGCTCTTTGGCAACAATTAGATTTGTATGCACAGTATGATTGGGTATATCTAAGAGATGCTGCCCTTTATCAGCAAATTGTCACTCAGCGAAGGCTTTTTCAATTTCTACAAGGCTTAAACAAGGACCTGGACGAGGTTCGCGGCAGAGTCCTGGCTATTTCTCCTCTTCCCTCCCTTCGAGAGGCCTTCCCTATGGTCAAGAAGGAAGAAAGTCGAAGGTGTGTGATGATGCTTGATGAACCATATTTCACTTCTGAAGGATCTGCCTTACTGACACATCAATCATCTCCCTCTTCCAAAGGGGGAGACCTTGGTGTGATCATTGCAAAAAACCTGGCCACTCTAAGGAGAAGTGTTGGAAGCTTCATGGTAAGCCTCAGGGCTGGAAGTCCAAGAACTCTCGAGATAATAAATCTAGCCTTGTCGCTGCCACATCTGTCACTAGCTTCACCAAAGAGCAGATTGCTGAACTTCAAAAATTGTTTGGAAAGTTTTAGGGGTCTTGTGAGGGTAATCTGGTCATGAAAGAACCGGAAGGTAACCCTTCTTCTACAGCATTTTTCTCCTCCTAGTTGACTCCTAATTGGATCCTCGATTACGGATCATATGACTAGTAACAAGGCCTTACTTCACAATTTTTTTCCAAACCTTTGGTAAAGCTGTCAAAACGACTGATGGTTCCTTGTGCAAAATAGAAGGACATGGCACTGTTGTTCTCAATGAACAGATTGCACTTAAAAATGTTCTCTTTGTACCAAATCTGGCTTGCAATCTCATTTCGTAAGTAAAATTTCCACAGACTTGCACTGCTTCGTAATTTTCAATGATCTTGATTGTACTTTGTAGGCACTGAACTCGAAGAAGATGATTGGTAAGGCCAGCTTACAGAATGGCCTCTACATCCTCCCTTCCTCTCCTAAAACCGAGATCTCCAAATCTTTCACCTCTTTAAAAAAAGTTGATACTGTTATGTTATGGCACTTTCGTTTAGGCCATCCTAGTTTCTGATACCTTGCAAAATTATTTCCTGCTCTATTCATTAATAAAAGGCCAAATTCTTTTTCTTGCAAAGTTTTCTCTCTTGCCAAACATACTAAATCATATTATTTTCCTTCTCCATACAAGCCTTCTCACCCTTTTGCTTTGATCCATAGTGATATTTGGGGCCCTTCTCGGGTGAAGAATGCTAATAATTGTAAGTGGTTTATCACTTTTATTGATGATCACAGTAAGATAACTTGGACTTATTTGCTGAAAGATAAATCTGAAACTACTGGTGTTTTTGCATAATTTTATAACATGGTTCTCACTCAATTTGGGTTTAAAATCCAGCTCTTTAAATCTGATAATGGCAGTGAATTTTTTGCTAGGTCTTTGGGTGATTTTTTCTGCAAAAAGGGCATAGTTCAGCTTAGTTCTTGTGTTGGAACCCCCATGACCAAAGCGGCATTGCCGAAAGAAAAATAGGCACCTCCTCAAAGTTACTCGTTCATACATTTACAACTAATGTTCCCAAATATTTGTGGGGAAGCCTTATTAATCGCCACATATTTAATCAACCGAATGCCTAGTAAGGTTTTAAAATTTCAAACACTTCAATCTATATTTTTGCAGCACTTTCCCCATTTTAAGCCTATCTCCTCCATTCTGCCACTTAAAATATTTGGTTGCACTGTTTTTATCCAAAATATTGCTCCTAATAAGTCCAAGTTAGACCCTAAGTCTTTAAAATGTGTACTGGTTGGGTATTCTTCACTTAAGAAGGGTTATAAATGCTATCATCCTCCTTCTAAATGATTTTTTACCACTATGGATATAACATTTTATTAGCAGGATCCCTATTTCACTCAGGCTGAAATTCAGGGGGAAACATGGAGTGATTTTCAGCCACATCAGGTATCTCCTCCTAATCTTCATTCTCAACCTTCAGAATTGCCACCATTTTCGCCTTTACCTGCAGATTTGTCACCTGTGACTACTCCAATTGATTCTCCTATAATACCTATCACTAATTCACCCACACCTACTTTAAACACTCTTCCTGAAAATACACCTACTCCCATTGAAAGTCTTCCAAAAACAACACCACCCAAATAGCTTCGTGTCTACACAAGAAAAAGAAAACATATCCCTGAGACTGTTTTGTAATCTGATTCTTGCCGAGAATTGGATTTGGGTCCAACTTCCGAAATGGAAGAAGAAATAAGTAAGTCTACTACTCTAGATGACTTCCCTATTGCTATTAGAAAAGGGGTTAGACAGTGCACCAAGCATCCTATTGAAAATTTTGTTGGTTATAATTCATTGATGCCTTCTTTTCAAGCTTTTACAGCAACCTTGGATAAAGAACAGGTTCCCACAAGCATAGCTGAAGCTCTAAAGGATCCAAAATGGAGAAGGGCTGTTGAAGAGGAAATTTGTGCACTAGAAAAAAATGCTACGTGGACCGTTATAGACCTTCCTAAAGGAAAAAATGATGTTGGCAGTAAATGGATCTTTGCTGTAAAGTATAACTCCAATGGCAGTATCCAATGATACAAAGCTAGACTAGTGGCTAGAGGCTTTACGCAAACATATGGGATAGATTTCACAGAAACTTTTACACCTGTGGCAAAGCTTAACACTGTTCGAGTACTCCTAAGTTTGGCTGTAAATTGCGATTGGCAATTACACCAACTTGATGTAAAAAACGCATTTCTTAATGGCATGCTAGAGGAAGAAGTCTATATAAAATTGGCACCTGGCTTAAAGTCTGTTAAAGGTAGCAACAATGTTTGCAAGCTCAACAAGTCTCTATACGGGTTAAAACAATCACCCAGACCTTGGTTCGAGAGGTTCACTAAAGTCATTCTTAAAAACGGCTACAAGCAGTCCCTTGCCGATCATACACTTTTCATCAAGGTAACTTCTACAAATAAGAAAGCTATCCTAATTGTGTACGTGGAGGACATAATTCTTACTGGAGATGATGAGGAAGAGATTAGCAATTTGAAGAAGTTGTTAAAAAAGGAATTCGAAACCAAGGACTTGGGAAAGCTAAGGTATTTCCTAGGAATGGAGGTGGCAAGATCAAAAGAAGGACTTGTGATCAATCAAAGAAAGTATGTACTTGATTTACTCAAAGAAACTGGTTTTCTTGGTTGTAAGCCAGTTGATACACCAATGAAGGCAAACTTGAGATTCAAAAAAGAAGATGGGTCTTTAGTAAACAGAGAGAAATTTCAAAGATTAGTTGGGAAACTTATTTACTTATCCTTGACGAGGCCGGATATAGCCTTTCCAGTAAATGTGATAAGTCAACACATGACTAATCCTACTTGAAGAGCATATATGGCAGTGACAAATAGAATTCTCAAGTACTTGAAGAAAACTCCAGGACACGGCTTAATGTTTAAGAAGACACAAGACAGAACTGTTAAGATTTTTACAGACTCTAGTTGGGTCGGAGATCTCACTGAAAGAAAATCCACTAGTGGCTACTGCACTTTTGTTTGGGGTAACCTTACAACTTGGGGAAGTAAAAAACAATCTGTCGTTTCAAGAAGTAGTGCTGAAGCTGAATTTAGAGCACTAGCTTTGGGAATATGCGAAGGAATTCGGCTACTTAAATTACTAAAAGAACTTGACACTAATTAGGAGGATCACTTTGAAGTTTTGTGTGATAATCAATCTGCCATTCAGATTGCCAAGAACCCAGTTCAACATGACCGAACAAAGCATGTTGAGATTGATAGGCATTTTATTGTCGACCAAGTCAACAAAAAGACAGCCACTCTTTCATACATTCCTTCAGAAGGACAGATTGCAGACATTCTTACTAAGGCTTTGCCAAAGCCTGTTTTCAATAAATTCCTAGTCAAGCTGGGATTATACAATGTATATCCTCCAGCTTGAGAGGGAGTGTAGGAATTATAGAAATATATGAACTGTTGCCATCCCTTCAGTTAAGGGATTCTGTAAATATTCTTTTTACAATCCCTTATTTTAAGGGATCATATCTCCTAATATTAGTATCTTTCCTAACTTAGAGTTTCCTAAATTAGAGACATAGTTTGTATATATAAAGGTGTAATATTTTCTATTGAATAAGTAAGAAAAAACAGAGAATTACTCCGATTTCTACAATTGTCAGGGAGTATTTTCACAATCTCTTTATGTCAACTGTGCCTTCAAACGATGAGCTTAATCTTGATTTCATTGACAATTGTATTACAGAGGATATGAATAGTAGGTTGACCAGGGAGTTTACGGATAAAGAGATTTTGGAGGCGTTCAACCAAATGGACCCTCACAAAGCGCCCGAGATTGATGGCCTTTCGGGTTGTCTTTTTAAAGAAAATTACGAGTTTGTAGGTGCGGATGTCATCAAGTTTTGTCATGATATTTTAAGTGGCAACAAATATGTTGCTAGCCTTAATGGTACTATGATTATTCTTATCCCTAAGACTAAGGATCCCAAAGACATGTCTAACTTTCGCCCTATCAGCTTATGCAGGGTCCTATACAAAATTATTTCCAAAGTCCTCGCAAATAGGCTCAAGACTACCCTCCCGATATGTATAAGTCGAAACCAAAGTGCGTTTGTTCCTGGCCGCATGATCCATGACAATATCCTGATAGCCCACGAGTTGTTACATTATCTTCAAAGCTCAAAGAATGGCCCCAATAAAGGCTTTGTCATCAAGCTCGATATAAGCAAAGCCTACGACCGTGTCGAATGGGATTTTCTCAAAGAAGTAATGAAACGTTTGGTATATACAAAGGCTTGGGTTGGAAAAATTATGAGTTACGTCTGGTCAGATCGTTATGTGGTAAAATGCAATATGGTTCTTTCTGATATCATCGTTCCGAAGCGGGGTCTTAGACAAGGGGATCCCCTCTTCCCTTACCTTTTTTTTTGTTTTGTATGGAGACTCTTTCAAGAATGTTGATTAATGCTTAGAGTAATAACATTATTAGGGGCATTTGGGCTAGCATTAACGACCCTAATATTAATCACCTTTTTTTCACCGACGATGCCCTCCTTTTTGTTAGAAACAAAAGGAAGGATGTCGAGGCTGTTTTGAAAATCCTTATGAATTTTACCAAAGCTTCCAGCCAAAATATTAACATTGAAAAATCTATGATTTTGTTTAGCCTGAATACACCCCTTGCCCAACGGCAAGAATATAGTGTTTTACTTGGGATGCTTATGGTCATTAATCTTGACAATTATCTTGGTTTACCTTTACTGATTAGAAAGAAGAAAACTATTGCTTTTAATAGCATTATTAATCGTTTTTCATGTAGGATAAAAAGTTGGTCGAAGAGACTCCTTTCATACAGCGGTAAAGAGATTTTCATAAAAGCTATCCTCCAATGACTACCTGCTTATGCATTTTTTGTCTTCCTTGCACCCAGGGGCATTCTCGAGGACATGCAATCAAAGATGAGTCGAATATGGTGGACAAGTAACGAAAGAAGTAGAGGTTGGTCCATGTTGGCATGGGATAGAATGTGCCACCCGAAAGGTATGGGAGGGCTTGGCTTCCGCGACTTGCGCCTCTTCAATTTGGCTCTTCTCGGCAGACAAGTATGGAGGCTCACCCAGTTCAAAGACACATTATGCTACAAGGTGTTGAGCTCTAAATATTTTCCAAATAGGGATATATTTCGCCCCAAAGTGGTTGACAAACCATCGCATACTTGGTCAAGTATTGCTAACGCTGCCAAAGCTCTTGAGAACGGTTTTGTTTGGCTTGTGGGGGACGGCAAAAGTATTGACATACGCAATGATAATTGGGGTTTTAAAGGCTTAAATGGTGACTCTCTTTGCCATTCTTTGCTGACCGACAATGAAAGAAAGGTTAAAGACTTATGGAACCATAACCATACGGATTGGAACAGGGAAAGGGTTAATGAGCTTTATGGGAGTTTGGTGGGGGACCAGATTTGTAATTTTCCCATTTTGAATGTTGGTATTAATGACAGAAGGGTCTGACTTCATAATCCGCATGGTTTTTATACATCAAAATCTGCTTATTCTTGGCTTCTTCTTAAGCAGATTGGCTTCGGTCCGCAAAGATTTTATTGGAGAACCATTTGGAAGTTGAAAGCGCTCCCTAAAATTTGGGTCTTCAGCTGAAGGGTGGGTCACGATATTCTCCCAACTTATGTCAATATTTCTTTCATCCGGCTGAACTTTGAAAAGAAATGTCCTAGATATGGTGCTAAGGAGGAAACTCTCATCCACGCCCTTAAGGACTGCCCCTCGGCTCGCACCATTCTGACTCCGGGGGCTTCGACATCGGCTGCTCGTTGGGGACTACTCATGTTGCATTGATTGGCTGGAAGATGTGCTGCGAGTTTTGGACTTGAAGGCTGCTGCAGACTTTTTCACGACCCTCTGAAACAGTTGGAACAACAGGAATAATTTTGTTTTCAAGGGAAAAGAGGACGATGCAAGAGTTATGGGAGGGCTAAAACACTCAGTCATGATTTTAGAATCCATAACTTAGCAAATAAGCCAGTGATTCCCACCACCCCTGCTTGTAAAAAATGGGTTAAACCTCCTGATGGTTACGTTAAAATCAATTTCGATACTTCTATCTTTAATGGAAATGTGGGTTTTGGAGTAATAGCTAGGGACTCTGATGGTTTTGTAATTGGGGGAAGCGGTGGCTTTAAGGAGAATACTGTGCCTGCTGAATGGGCGGAGCTGGAAGCTTTTGAAGAAAGCTTGAAGGGCAAACAGTTTCAACATATCGAAAGCAGTGTTCGAATCAGACTGTGCAAGTTTGGTAAATAGAATCAATAATCGGGGGAAAGATATAACTATTTTGGGAAGCCACATTAATAATAAATGTTATTGGAATTTCTTCGGATATTCATGACCTTGTAATGAACTATACAATTAATTGAGTTTTGACCTTTTGGTCTTTTTATCAAAAAAAAGAAGAAGTTAACTTCTTCAATGGACCCTTTGTCCCCTTATCTTTTCATTATCTGTGCCAAAGGCCTCTCCTATCTTTTGAAGGAAGTCGAAGCTTATAATTTTATCCCTGGCGCTAAAGTGTGTAAAAGTAGCCCCACTATAACACACCTATTCTTTGCAGATGACTCATTCTTGTTCTTTAAAGCTACAAGAAGTGAATGTAGTTCAGTGAAAACTATTCTTGATGTGTATGAACAGGCCTCAGGGCAAGCAGGGAACTTCAAAAAATCAAGAATATTTTTTAGCCCGAATAAGATTGAAGGGGTGCGGTGGGAGTTGTTTGATATTCTAGGTGTCCATACACCTTTGGATCATGGTCGTTATTTGGGATTGCCATCTTTGGTGGGTCATACTAAACGATCTATCTTTTCTTTCCTAAGAGAAAGGATGTGGAGTTGCATTCAAAATTGGAATAATAAACTACTTTCTCGGGCTAATAAGTAGATTTTACTTAAGTCAACTGCACAGGCAATCCTGTCTTATTGTATGAGCACTTTCTTATTGCCGATATCTCTGTATGATGAGCTTCAACGTATAATGAATTCCTTTTGGTGGGGTATGAAAGACAATGGTGGAAGCACTATATATTGGTATTGATGGGATCGTATGTGTGGGTGAAAAGAGGAATGCGGAATGGGTTTCCGAAATCTTAGATTTTTCAACTTGGCCATGGTTGCTAAACAAGGTTGGAAACTTTTCTCAAATCCAAATACTCTTCTCTATAAACTTCTCAAAGCCAAATATTTTACCAGGGGGATTTCTTGACAGCTAGGTTGGCTGCCAATCCTAGTTTTACTTGGAGGAGTATTTTTAAGGCTAAAGATGTATTAGCTGCTAGATTAAGGTGGAGATTTGGATCCGTGGAAAATATACTCGTTCATGATGATCCTAGGCTGCCTAGGGACCTTGATTTTCGAGTGGATAATATGATTCCTTTCTGGCTCCGCGTTTGTTAGTTGATGAATGATTGTTGTGACATTGGCAGCAACTCAACATGCATCATGCATACAATGTGCATATGATTTCATGTGAAAACAAAAGAAGAAGAGGAGAAAACAGCAACTTGAACACACAAAACTTGGAACACTCAAGTTAATGGTTAAAAACTTGAAACCATTACATTGATATGCAAATATATACATAAGATACAAACATTGAATAGTCAAAAAGACTATGGCCTAGTGAACCAACCACTCCCACTAGACTATGACTAATACAAGCTTAAGTTGTACATAAAATAATACTTAAAACATCAGCTATTACATCAAATTAAATCAACATTATAACCTACAAGCTTAGCTATTACATTGCACAAGAATTAAGCTTAGCTTCATAGGAGTAAATCAATCAAAATGAACAAAATATAGCTGCTTTGCACTAGGTTCCGCTCCTTTGCTCCCCGCCGCTTGTTGGTTTCTTTTGTTGCATTGCAGCCAAAAGTCTAACACTCCTCCTTGGAGTGTATGCAACAAACACCAATAAGGTCCCTCAAAAATTCAAACCGTAATGTACCAAGAGGCTTGGTTAGAATATCTGCTAATTGGTCTTGTGAGCTACAATGAACAAGGCTGATTTCTCCAGACTGTTCAGCCTCCCTGACAAAGTGAAATTTGATCTTAAAATGCTTTGTCTTGCCATGAAATACAGGGTTCTTGGCTATGGCAACTGCTGATTGGTTGTCGACCAAGATTTCTGTGGGCTTTGTTTGTTCTTCATTTAAGTCACATAGGAGTTTTCTGAGCCAAATGGCTTGATTAACTGCTGCAGAGATCTTTGCTATGTACTCAAACCTGCTTGTAGATTGAGCAACGGTCTGTTGCTTCTTAGAGCTCCAACAAAATACTCCTGTGCCAAGTGTGAAGAGGTGACCAGAAGTACTCTTCATGTCATCTAGCGAGCCTGCCCAGTCACTATCAGAATACCCTGTCAATTTGAGCTCATTTTTGCTTTCAAATCTAACTCCATGTTTCAAAGTTCCTTTGACATATCTGAGTATTCTTTTAGCGACCTTGAAGTGAACAATATTACAAAGATTGCATAAATCTTGAAAGAAGACTTACACCATAAGTGATGTCCGGTCGAGTGGTCATTAAGTATAGCAAATGACCCACCAAGCTTCGATATTCTTTCTCATCTACCCTTGCATGCTCTCCACTACTAGTTAATTTTTTCTCCTTGTGCATCTGGTGTGCTGACTGTCTTACAGTTTTGCATGCAAAATTTGTTAAGGATTTTTGATGCAAAGGCATGTTGGCTGATGAAGATGCCATGATCAGATTGGCTTACTTCCATTCCAAGGAAGTATGTCATGACTCCTAAATCTGTCATTTGAAAACTTGCGCATCTGTGCCTTGAATTGAGATTAACTCATCTTTCTTGCTGTTACAAGCAAATCATCAACATAGAGGATACAATCAGCAAGGTTTCTCCTTCGACCTTTTTACATAGAGTGTAGCTTCACTAACACTCTTCTCAAACCCGAGCTTGGACAGGTAAGTGTCTATCCTGTCATACCAAGCTCTTGGTGCCTGTTTTAAGCCATACAAGGCCTTCTTCAATTTGTAAACCTTGTCTTCATGTCCTTCTACCTTGAAGCCATCCAGGTTGCTCGATGAAAATTTCCTCCTTGAGGAAACCATTAAGGAATCTTGATTTGACATCAAGTGATGAAGCTTCCATCGTTTTCGAGCAACTATGGCACATATGATCTAATGGTGTCCAATCGCCACGAGAGCAAACGTTTCTAGAAAGTCCACCCCATATTGCTGACTATAACCCTTGACCACAAGCCTTGCTTTGTGCTTGTTCAAGGAGCCATCTGCATTGTACTTGGCCCTAAATACCCATTTTACACCAATCACTTTCTTATGAGTTGGTCTGTCCACTAACTCCCATGTATCATTCTTGTGAATCATCTCCAATTCGTTTCCATTGCCCTCTTCCATTGCTTATCCTTGGCGGCTTCCTCAAAATCTGAAGGTTCAACTATTGCAACATCACATCTTTGATAGATGTCGCAATAGCTCTTGTGCCTCTTGTAGGACCTGTCATCAACATCTTCATTGTGAGGCTCACCTTGGCTATTTCAAGACTACTGTCTAGAAGATTTTCTTGATCGACTTGTGGTTGAATCATTCCAGTTCCAAATCCTCTCTTCATTGAATCGACATCTCTACTCACCAAGACTTTCTTTGTTCTTTGGATCAAACACCCTATAGCCCTTGTTTGTATTGTTTGTAACCAACAAATATCCACGGAATGACCTCTTCTTTCTAGCTTAGTTCTCTTTTCTGCTGGAATAAGAACATAGCAAACACAACCAAACACCTTTAAGTGTGAGACATTAGGCTTAAGTCCATGCCATGCTTCAAAAGGTGTCATGTTCTTGATAGCTTGTGTTGGCAATTTGTTGAGAAGATAAACTGAGGTATTGACTGCCTCAACCCAAAACTTGTTAGGTAGCTTGCTTTCAAATAGTAGACACCTGGCCATGTTCATCACTGTTCTGTTTCTTCTTTCACATACTCCATTTTGCTGAGGAGTATACACTGTGGTGAGTTGGTGATGGATTCCATTTTGCTCACATAGCTTCTGAAATTTGTCAGATAGATACTCTGAGCCATTGTCTGTTCTCAAGGCTTTAATTTTGCAACCAGTTTGAGTTTCAACTAAAGCCTTGAATTTGTTGAAGGCTTCAAAGACTTCAGATTTCTGCTTCAAGAAATAGACATAGCAGAATCTAGTCAGATCATCAATAAATAGCACAAAGTACCTGCTATCATTCAAGGAAGGAGTCCTCATTGGTCCACAGATATCCGAGTGAACCAATTCAAGCTTTTTCGGGCTCAATGCTTTGTCAATCTGGAAAGGGTAGTCGACTTGTTTGCCAAACCGATGGACTTCACAAGCAGACTCCTTGACTTCAACCTTGCTCAAATCATCAACCAAGTTCAATCTATTCATCAATTCTAATGACTTATAGCTAGCATGGCCTAGCCTTTTATGCCTGAGTTAGTGCTATCACCAAACTTGTATAGGCCTTCTTCTCAACCATATTCACATCGAGCATGAAGCTCCTATCTGTCATTGCTACTGTAATCAGTTCTTGGCCATATAGATCTCTAACAATGCAGGATCCATTTTCAAATGTGAGTGAGTGACCCTTTTCAACTAGTTGTCCAACACTCAACAAATTCTCGATCTATTTGGTACAAAGAGTACATCGAGATTACTTTGTTACTGGCGATCTTGATTACCACATTGCCTCTCCCTTTGGCTTCAATGAGATCTCCATTGCCTATTCTGATTTTAGAGGCAAAGCTTCTATCAAGGTCTTTAAACAGCCCTTCATTGGCTGCCATATGGTGCGTGCAACCACTGTCCACTAGCCACTCTACTTTAGCCTTGCTGGTTGTTGCTAAGCATGTTGCTGTGAAGACATGCTCCTCCTGAGCTTGAAGGTCCTCAGCAGCTTGAGCCTTGACTTGCTGTTGTGCAGGTGCCTTGCCCTTATTTTTGCAGACCCTCTCCACATGTCCAAGCTGTTTGCAACTCCTGCATTGGATGTCTGGTCTGTACCAGCAGTATTTTTCTGAATGTGAGGTCTTTTGGCAGTGTTTGCATGGTGGTAGCCTCCTCTTGCCTGACTCTCTTCTTGACTTCACTTTCTTATCGAGCCATGGTTTCCTTTCTTTCTGACTTGAGTCTTCCTTAGTCTTTGCTTGAAAGGCTCCCTCAGAATGGTCTTCTTGCCTATTGGCTCTTCTCTGTTCAAGTGCATAGAGTGAATTCACCAGCTCAGACAGAGAAATAGTTGTAAGGTCTCTCGAGTCCTCCAATGAGGAGATTTTTGACTCGAATCTCTCAGGAAGAGTGGTGATCACCTTCTCAACAATCCTACTCTCACTGAAATCTTCACCAAGCAGCCTTATACTATTGACTGTAGCCATTATTCTGTCTGAATACTGCTTGATAGTCTCAGCTTCTTTCATTTTCAAGTTCTCAAAGTCTCTCCTTAAGTTGATCAACTGCTGTTGCCTTGTCTTTTCAGACCCCATGAATTCCTCCTTCAACTTCTCCCATGCCTGCTTAGGTGAGTCACAAGCCATGATTCTAGTGAATATCACATCTGATACTCCATTTTGCAGGCAAGCCATGGCCTTATGCTTCTTGGCTCGTTCCTCGCTGTGCTGTCTCATTTGAGCAATGGTGGGATTAGCTCTCAATGGAGGTGGTTCAACATCACTTTCAACTGCACTCCAAAGGTCTTGTGCTTGTAGATGTGTTTTCATTTTTACTGACCATATGTGATAGTTCTCGCCAGTGAATACAGGTGGTGGAGGTGCTGTGTAACTCATCTTGTTGCAACAGATTCAGCAGTCTCGATTTCTTCTTTCTTAAGCTTTCTTCCACAAGTCAATAACCAACAATGGAGGCCCTCAAAGATAATTGGCTCTGATTACCATTTGTTGTGACATTGGCAGCAACTCAACATGCATCATGCATACAATGTGCATATGATTTCATGTGAAAACAAAAGAAGAAGAGGAGAAAACAGCAACTTGAACACACAAAACTTGGAACACTCAAGTTAATGGTTAAAAACTTGAAACCATTACATTGATATGCAAATATATACATAAGATACAAACATTGAATAGTCAAAAAGACTATGGCCTAGTGAACCAACCACTCCCACTAGACTATGACTAATACAAGCTTAAGTTGTACATAAAATAATACTTAAAACATCAGCTATTACATCAAATTAAATCAACATTATAACCTACAAGCTTAGCTATTACATTGCACAAGAATTAAGCTTAGCTTCATAGGAGTAAATCAATCAAAATGAACAAAATATAGCTGCTGCACTAGGTTCTGCTCCACTGCTCCTGCTGCTTGCTGGTTTGCTGTTGCATTGCAGGCCAAAAGTCTAACAATGATAATGATGCATGGCATGCAAAGGGTAAGGCAGTTGTTTGTTGAAAGGGATATTGAGGCTATTTGCAGAATTCTGATCACTTCAAAGCGCATGACGGATATATTAATATGGCATTTTGACAAGAAGGGACAATGTCGAATGTGGCGTATATTGGGAGCAAGAGATAAACGATCTGTTAATGAACTGGAAATTTTTATGGAAGTTACATGTACCACCTAAAGTCAAGGAATTTATGTGGCCGGCATTGTGGGATGTATTGCCTTCGAAGGCTCGCTTGCGTGCAAGGGGAGTGGATGTGAATGGGGAATGTCAACGCTGTGGTAAGGAGGAGAACACGTCCCATATATTGATTTCCTGTAATGAAGCGAAAGCATGCTGGAGATTATGGAGCCATGCTAACCATTTCGTTGATACTTCTTTTGCTCACAGTTTTAATCGTCTCTCGGGGCTATTTCCAGCTGCAATTTTGGAGGAATTTTGTGTTATCAGCTGGCGAATCTGGTAGTCTAGAAACGAGTTTGTATGGAACAATACAACTGTATCAGCGAATCGGATCATTAACACATCGCTGTGATATCTGGCTGACTGGAAGGAAGCTCAAATCGAGCTTGCTGCTGTATATAACAGTTCTACTGAGCAGCAGCAATCGATAAAGGTGCAAAGCAGTGAGTGGACATGCTAGACAGACGCAACAATAGGTGAACGTGAAAGGAAAAAGAGGCTCGAGTTTTGTTATTCAATCAGCAGAAGGGAATTTGAAGAAAGCGACTGCTCAATCCTCACCGGGGTTCTTTTCTTCGACGGTTGTTGAAGCTTTTGTGATACGCAAGGCTATACAATGGATTGTTAATAACAAGGAGGGACCTGGATTAATTTTTACGAATGCTTAAGAGATTGTGGCTGGCACGAAATCAAAAGAGCTTGACTAGACCGAGTTTGGAACGGTCATCACAGAGTGCAAAAATTTATTACGGAACGACAACATGGAGGCTCATCAGTTAGCAAAATTCTCCATTTCTCTTAATGATGTTCTTACCTGATTGTATTTTGGGTAACTATTTATTGAATAAAGGAAGTCTTATTTCAAAAAACAAATAAATTATTTTATATATTTATATATGTATACATACATACTTCTAAAACTTTCAAAATATATTTACGTGCGCACTTAGTAGTTGTTAATACTTTGACGTGCTAATCTTGTGTTCATATAAGAATAATTTTTTTGATATGATATAGTTTATCCTTAGAATAAATTATGTTAGAATCATTCTAAAAAGTATAGCTTTTAGGCACCAATAAAATAGTACCACGTCATCAAAATTTAAAGATAATAAAGTATTATTATACACTC
Organism: Gossypium sturtianum; assembly: GCA_025698515.1. Classification (NCBI taxonomy): domain Eukaryota; kingdom Viridiplantae; phylum Streptophyta; class Magnoliopsida; order Malvales; family Malvaceae; genus Gossypium; species Gossypium sturtianum. The sequence goes on from CM046945.1 coordinate 21,765,353, forward strand.
ATGTATATCTAATATATTCTCCAACTTAATTTAAATTTCATTAAATTACTTAAAATAATTAATTTTTTAAAATTATGAACAAATATCCTTTCTTTTTTTTACAAATTTTAATCATTTTTTTCATAAGTTAATATTTTTTATTTTTGTGTAACCAATTTTTTTAAAAAAAAAATTAGTAATCTTTGTGCAATTTTTCTCATGTCATTGGCACAAAATTTTGGTAATTATTTTATCTTGAACCCTAAACTCTGAATCTTCAGGGTTTGGGTTCAAAATTTAAGGTTCAATGTTCGAGTTTGGGTTTTGGGTTTGGAGTTCAGGTTGGGGATTTAAGGATTCAAGGTTGAATGTTTGAGTTCAAGGTTCAAGGGTTCGGGGTTTGGGTTCAAGGTTTAAAGATTTGGGATTACGGGTTCGGGTTTAGGATTCAGGATTCATGATTCTAAATTTAGGGTTCAGAGTAAAAAATTATCAAAATTAAATGTCAATTACATGAAAAAATTGTTGAAAGGGACCATGAATAATGTGGTGGGAATGATCTATAAAATAATTTCTCTATAGATGAGTGTATAATAATAATTTAATTTCTTTAAAATTTGATGATGTGGCAAAATTTTATTGGTGCCTAAAAATCTTAGTTTTAGAATCATCCTAATGTAAGTTATTCCCTTTATTGTTCTTAATGTTAAAATATCCTTAAATTTGAGTGAATTTAAAATATAAAAATAAATTAAATTTTTGAGTTTCAAAATTAAATTCACTCAATTAATAAAATTTATGTATACTTAAAATTTATGGGATCATATTAAAATATTGTATTCAAACTTTTAATATTCGAAATTTAAAAATATGTATTAAACAAGGTGCTAATATTTCTAAGCGTTATGAGAGTGTTAATATTTTCCTCTTGAACTCGAGTTTACTCTAATTTTCAAAGTGCAGATCAAATCATTATCTTTTTAAAAGAATTTGCAAAATTTTCCTTTAAAAAGGTATTTTTATAGGTGTCCGATCACACCTAGTAAAAAATTGATAATGACTTCTGTTTCTTTAATAGAAATACAACATTTTAAAAAATTTAAATTTTCATATTTTTCTCAAATATTGTCAAAGTATTTTTATTCGAAAAATGGTTTTGACTATGATAAAAATTATATTCTTATGTAAATAAACATATTTTAAAATAAAAACTGTCGAAACCATTTTTTTGTTTGAAAAACGGGCCGACTTTAAAAAGGAAAACGGAGTCGCCACTAATCTTTTTTGAAGTGTGATTGGGTCACCTTTTAAAACATTTTGGTCTACGAATCTTAAGAAAACAGGTCCGGGAGTCGGTTACGCACGAGGAAGGATTAGCACCCTCGCAACGCCCAAAATTGGTACCTTATTGATTGATTAATGTCCTAATATCGTAAATTGGAAGAGATTTTAAAATATGAATTCTTTAGAAAATGTTTGGATAATTCGAATTGGATATCGAAATTCTCTTGTTCCGACAAGATGAAATACCACATCCAGCACGATAGGACACGATGTTTCAAACCCTCGATACCAAGATCATTTCATGATTTCCAAAATTCATGCATTGCAATTTAAAAAGGGTATTTCACTATTTGGCCAAACTAAAAACCGAAACCCAGCACGATTGGGCACGATTCTTCGAATTCCCAAATATGAAATATTGCCCTATTTAAGAAAACACGGTCAAAATCTCTAAAGGATATTTGGTCATTTGGACGAATGGAAAATCGAAACCCAGCACGATTGGGCACGATTTCTTGAACTTCCAAACACGAAATATTGCCTTATTTAAGCAAACACGGTCAAAATCTTTAAAGGATATTTAGTCATTTGGACAAACGGAAAATCGAAACCCAGCACGATTGGGCACGACTCCTCGAACTTCCAAACACGAAACATTGCCTTGTTTTAAAAAAACCCTTTAAATAGGTGATTATGAAATTGACCGAAAATGCATTTATTCAACCCGTTCGGGATAAAAGCGAAAGGACCAAATCGGCCAAAACGTTGGGACTTAAACCCTAGTGTATAAATAAGAACCACACAAGTATAATATCGAGCTTAAAATAAAAATACATGGTACTAAAACGACACGGGAAAAAAATGAAATAAAACGTTAATAATAATAAAAACAGTAGTAGTACTGGTAAAACACTAATAATCAAATAATAATAATAGTATTAAATTTAATAATAATAATAGTAGCAATAGGGAAAATAAAAGTAATATCAATAACAAACATAACAGTAATAATAAAGTTAGTTGTAAATAAAATAGTAGAATAAAAGAAAAATAATAGTAGTAATATCAAAATAAATAACAGTAATAGTAAAATAATAATATTAATGGTGATAAAATAAAAATAACGGTAATAGATATAGTAATAATAGAATATACAATAGTAAAAACAAAGTTAAAGCAAACTAAAGTATTAATAATAACACAACCATAGTAATACCAACAGTAAATGTAATAAAACAATGAAAGTGATAGGAAAAATAAGAATAATATTAATGATAAAATGACAGTACTAGATATAATAATAGTATGTACGTGTATAAAAAAAATTCAGTAAATCATAGCATTAATAACAAAACAATAATAATAAGGTGAGTTCAAAAAAGAAAAAATTAAAATATAAAAGTAATTAGAAAAGAATAACGTTTAAACTTCCCTTTTTTTTTGCCTTTGCTAACTCATGTTACCAAAACCACAAAACCCCCAAAATGGAACCCATCTTTTCTCTGCTAGGGCAAGCCTCTCTTTGCAGCAAGTCCCCTACTCGCGCACTGATAGCGGCGACCGGAGGAAACACGGTAAGATCTTTTCAATCTTTTAAAAAATCTTTATTTTACTTTTGAAAACAAGTGATAAATCTGTGAAAATGGAAAGGGGTTTTTAAGACCCTCCCTTTTTATTTTCGCATGCAAGGACAAAGTAAAGGGAAAAGCAAAACGAGGTTAGAAAATCGAAAGGCAGAACAATAATCACCTTGATTTTTCACTGATTTCCTATTTCAATCTATGCGCAAGTCTCTTTTTTTGTTCACTGTGTTTGTATTTGTAAAAATCTGGTGTATTGCCTCTCTCTTATTCAAAAAAAAATCGTCCTTTACAATGTTTTTATTTCGGCATTTTATAGCCTTTTTTACAACTGTTTGTGCTAGTTTACAGGTACGAGCGTCATGGTGGAGAGGGGATCTTCACACGAGCGTTGGAGGCACGCACGATGCGGAGGGGCGGGCGACGTGGCTGCGAGGGCTGCTAGCGGCGACACCCAAATTGCTGCTAGGGTTTCTGCTTTGCTCTTTTTTTTTTGGGTCTAGTGGGCTTAGGTTAATTTGTTAATTTTATTGGGTTTTGTATTTTGGACTATTTATTGGACTGTTTTTTAACTTTGGACTTTTATTTTATTTTATCTGGTTTTGGTTTAATTGGTATTGGGCCCGGACAAGAAATTGGGTTCTACAGCTGCCCCTATTTGCTCATTGTCGTGTAACGAGAATGGAGCAAAGACTTCAAAGAGACCAATTTTGCCCGGTCTTACCGAATCTTGATTTCTTGATGCCTCCTTTCTTCAGGTAGCCTCACTTTAACCCACTACATCTCTAGGGGTATAGGAGTTTTGTTTTAATCTGCTCCGCTACTGCTTACGATTTGTAATCTTCCGCCTGTTTCCCTACTGCTTAGGGGGATAAGGCTCACTGTCCTCGATCTGCTCCACTACTACTTCGGGAGATAAGATCTGTAATTTCCAGCCTGTTACCCTACTGCTTAGGGGATTAAGGCTCATCGTCTTCAATCTGCTCCTCTACTGCTTAGGGAGACAAGATCTGTAATTTTTAGCCTGTTACCCTACTGCTTAGGGGATTAAGGCTCATCGTCATCAATCTGCTCCACTATTGCTTAGGGAAATAAGATCTGTAATTTTCAGCCTGTTACCCTACTGCTTAGGGGATTAAGGCTCATCGTCATCGATCTACTCCACTACTGCTTAGGGAGATAAGATCTGTAATTTCCAGCCTGTTACCCTACTGCTTAGGGGATTAAGGCTCATCGTCTTCGATCTGCTCTACTACTGCTTAGGGAGATAAGATCTGTAATTTCCAGCCTGTTACCCTACTGCTTAGGGGATTAAGGCTCATCATCTTCGATCTACTCCACTACTGCTTAGGGAGATAAGATCTGTAATTTTCAACCTGTTACCCTACTGTTTAGGGAATTAAGGCTCATTGTCATCGATCTGCTCCACTACTACTTAGGGAGATAAGATCTGTAATTTCCAGCCTGTTACCCTACTGCTTAAGGGATTAAGGCTCATCGTCTTTGATCTGCTCCACTACTGCTTAAGGAGATAAGATCTGTAATTTTTAGCCTGTTACCCTACTACTTAGGGGATTAAGGCTCATCATCTTCGATCTGCTCCCCTACTGCTTAAGGAGATAAGATCTATAATTTCCAGCCTGTTACCCTACTACTTAGGGGATTAAGCCTCATCGTCTTCGATCTGCTCCATTCCTGCTCAGTGGAGATAAGATCTGCTATCTTTAGCCTGCTCCACTCCTGCTCAGTGGAGATAAGGCTATAATCTTCAGTCTGCCCCATTGCCGATACATAGAGATAAGACTTGTTGTCTTCGATCTGCTCCACTCCTGCTCAGTGGAGATAAGATCTGCTATCATTAACCTGCTCCATTGCCGATACATGGGGATAAGGCTATTGGCCTAAATCTGCTCCATTACCGATACATGGAGATAAGATTTGCCAACTTCTATAATTCTAATCAATTTTGCTACATTGTCCTCTGGGGAACCTACCCGTAGAATTGATTTCATGGGGTCTATGCTTATGCCAAATGATTAGGATGTCATGAAAAAAAATGCTCCTAACCATATGTATTACGAATGAATGAATGCAAAATGTCATGAGAGTGATCCAATTTTTTTTTTTTACATTTGGACTATCATTGCTCGCCATTTGTTAAGGTGATATCCCTGATGTATGTCTTCTTTTTCAGTTGATACCTCCAACAGAGAATCTGAAGATGTCGTTACTGCTTAGATTCTTATCTCAAGCGTTCCGAGCCCTTTAAGCTTGGTGAGTTCTAAATAATTGTCCTGTTTCAGATTCTTGCATTATTTAGAGACTTTTAGAGTAATATGCAAAACTTCTTTTGTGAAAGCATTATTAGTTCATTAATCATTATTTCAATATGAAATGCTTGAAAAAGATTATAGAGATGAATAAAATCAAGTTTATTTGAGACAAAATCAGTAAAGAATGGATTGAGCAAAAGAAGTGATTTTGCTAAGGTATAAAAATGAGTAAGGGTGGAATTGGTGCCCCAGATATCATAGCCTGAGCTTCTCTGTTCAAACTTCTTGAGGACCATTTTAAGCTCAATATTTGTTTAGGGGATCCGGAGTACTTTGTTGATGCCTCAAGACGTAACATACTTCCTTATTGTTAATTCAAGCATAGCAAGAATACTGTATGCCCCACTTTCGATCAAAATTTGAGCAGCCCTTTTCGGGTTTTCGACTCAAAGCCCCATTTGGTCTCAAGGTGCCCTTTGCGGGTTTTCACCTTGGCCTCTCCGTTTTTCGCTTTTCATTTTTTTTTAGAGAAGGTCTCAAAGCGCTCTTTACGTGTTTTCGCCTTAGTCTCTCCTTTTTTTTTGACTGAATCTGAACTCACCGGATTGAGCATATCTTCGTCCATGTCAATGCTCCTTCAGAACAGGCCTTCTTTGCTACATAAGGTCTTTCCTAATTTGGCATCCACTTTTCTCTGAAGTCATTTTGTATAGAAAGGATCTTTTTCAATGCCAGGTCCCTCTTGCGGAATTCTCTAGGACGAACCTTTCTGATGTAAGCTTGCATCATTCATTTTTGGTACGTTTGACTATGACGGGAAACTTTCAACCTCTTTTCTTCAATTAAGTTTACCGGATCCATTCTGCCTTATCCAATTCTTGACTTAATCAAAATTTGGAGAGGAGGAATCTCAACTTTCGAAAATTGCTTCCCTTCCATAAACCAATGAGAAAGGTGTTGCTCCGACGAAGGTCCTGACCAACATTCAGGAAACATAGAGGGTAAATGGTAACTTCTCCATGCCAATCTTTACAAGTCTCAATCGCCTTTCGGAATCTTTTTGGATTTTTTTTTTATGTTTTTTGAATTCGAATTCGAATTTTGAATTTAAATTTGATGACTGTTGATTTTGTAACTTTGGCATATGAAGCGACCTTCACCCTCTTAGTGAAGTAATTAACAATCACGAAGATGAATTGGTGTTGACTAGATGCTTTTGACGAGATCGTCCCCGTAACATCTATGCCCTACGTATGGGAAAAAATGAAGGAAGCACATAAGTCTTGTCTTCCTCAATTTGGCATTTATGGCATAACTGATGCAATATCCTTTTCATGGTAGACCAGCAGTACCAGAAACTTATAATCGGCCTGGCTATCGGAAAACTATTAGCATGTGCCTTTTCGAACACTCTACAGTATCCTCGCGCCTAGGCATATCTTGATGCGATCATGCAAAGACATCTTTGAATTCTTGGAATAACTCAATGACGTCTTGCTTTGTTTCTGTTGTGGGCTAGGCTTCGATCTTTACTCCTTTCCTAGACTCGCAATGTCCACTGACCCTTTGTACGGTAGAGCCCATTTTCATCTAGTTCTACCATCCTTAACAAATCAAAAGATAAGTTACAATCTCTGTCATCTTCCAAAATCCTCATATCCTTTTAGACCCATATCTCACTCAAAAGGGAGTCAGTAACAGCGTTGCTCATGTCATTGATATCTGGAGACCTGTTGTAGGCATGAAAGAATATCTAAAGAGTGAATCTAAGATTGGCTTATTTGTATGGCACGATTATGAATGAAATGAGAGAACAAAAAGAAAAATTGCCCAGCATGAAACATAAAAATGCCTTTTTTTATTAAAAATAAAGATGTTTGAACATGAGCCTATTTCACAAAAGATTCTTATTGTTTCTAGGCTTAAAACAACAAGTGTGTTTTTAACATTACTCTGTGTTAGCTCTAAAAACTACAGGAATTTCCTTCGCAGTCCAGTTGTTCAGAACACTTCCAGGCTCATAGGGGTGTATGCCCACTAAGTTTTCTTCCTTCGATCCCTCTTCAAATACGGCGTTGATGCTCACAGTTTTCATCATGTCTTCAGCCATTTCTTCATTCATATTCTCCGGTCCTGGATGGATAACTCCTCCCGACACGAATGTATTGAATATATGAGGAAAAGTCATTGATCCCCATTTGACCTCAGTGCCATTTTCGACATACTTTCCTCCTATGGTGCACACGTCCTCTCCTTTAGTAGAGTCAAAGAACTCAAGTTCCTTGTTATCCATTAGTCATTGCACTAGGGCCCTGAACTCGCTGCATCATTGGATCTCATGGTCTTCCTTATTATGGAACTCACAGTAGTTCCTCGCATCTCGGGATTTACTCTCCAACTCTTGCAGAACTAACCCTCTTTTCTGTATTTTCTTCCAAACCTCTCTTAATTGGGTTTTTACTTCAGTAACATTTCGTTTGATTCTTCTTCCCATGTTCTCGACTATCGCGTTTACCCCTTTATCCGTATGACTGGGTAACAAATTTCCCACACCAGGTGCGTCGTCGAATTTCACAATACCCGCTTCAATAAGCCTTTCGACTAACCTTTTGAATGAGGTGCAGTTTTCTATCGAGTGTCCTGCGATTCCTGCATGGTATTCACACTGAGCGTTTGTGTCATACCACTTAGGATATGGGGGTTGCAACGGTTTCAAATAGAAAGGGGCTATAACGTGTGCATCGAACAGATTTTTGTAAAACTCCCTATACGTCATTGGTATGGGAGTAAACTGGAATTTCTCGGGATTCTGCCTCTTGTTGGGCTCCTGCCTTGGTGAGGCCTGCTGGCCCGTGGCTACCGCTCTCGGTTAATTTATCGTGATTGGTTTTGCATAAACCCCGCTCACATTGCCAACCTCGCTTTCTCTCTTCTTCGGGGCTGACCTCCTGGTACTTTCTCCAACTTCTATTTTTCTGCACCTTATTGCATTCTCTATCATTTCCCCGGACATCACTATATCCGCAAAACTCTTAGTTGCACTTTCCAGCATGTTATTAATAAAAGGTGCTTTCAAAGTATTAATGAAAAGCATGGTGGTTTCTTTTTCCAACAATGGCGGTTGGACCTGTGTAGCGACTTCCCTCCACCTCTGGGCGTATTTCCTGAAACTTTCGCCTGACTTTTTCTCCATGCTTTGTAACGTGATCATGTCAGGCGCTATATCAGTTACATGGCCATAATGCTTCATGAAGGACTGTGCTAAATCCTTCCACGATTTGACTTGAGTACAACTCAACTGATTGTACCATTTAGCCGTGGCTCCAGTCAGACTATCTTGGAAACAGTGGATCAACAATTGGTCATTGCTGACATATCCCGTCATTCTCTGACAGAACATTGTAATATGGGCCTCAGGGCAGCTGGTCTCGTTGTATTTTTCAAATTCTGGCATCTTAAACTTTGGTGGGAGTACCAGATCTGGGACCAAACTCAATTTCTTGGCATCCACTTCGCATTGGTAATCAGCGTTTTCCAATGCTTTGAACTTCTCTTCCAACCATTTGCATCGATCCTCAAATTATTTTGGGAGCTCCGCCACTACTTTTTCCCCTTCTACCGCATCATCGAAGTTAGGGACCATTGGTTTTGCCAAATTGTCTCCGGGGTTAGAGCTCGAGCCTGTCGAGAAGTTTACCGGTGCTGAGGTACCGGATTAATACTGGGGTTTAATATTGACAGACACTCTTGGTGGTTGTACTTGGGAATTTACCGGGGTAAGGCCTGGAGGATAAGTAGAATCTTTATTGTCATCTCTGGCATCAACCATAGGGCTCTTTCCCTTATCAGGCCCTCCAGTCAACAATTATGTTAACTGGCTCATCATGCTTTTCTGGGATTCCAGCATTTGATCCCTCATATCTTGTTGGATCTTAGCCAACTGTTCTTGCATCTGCGTTTGCAATTGGTCCTGCATCTCTTTCTGCATCTGCTCTAACCTCTCTAACCTTTGATCCATGACTTTCGTTTTTCTTCGAGTGTAGTAGTGATGTTCCAGGGTAACTATAATACGATCTCTAGTTAATAGGGTTCTTTTATGACATTTAATGCATATGATGCGATGTAATGCAAATGGATAAAATACAATGCAAATGCATGGAATGAATACAAAAAGAAAGAGATGCGTTGATTCTGAATTCAATTCCATTAGAAGAACTTTTCTAGAAAATAAATTTCTTTACATAAAGCGGATTACATATGCGGCTTTGTCCTCAAAGTCCAGGTGAAAACACCAATCATTTTCTTTGTACCCGGATGTTATGGTCGAACCCACTTTATCAAGAAATCCATTTTCCTATGACAAATTCTTCTATTTAGCAATCGAATATGAATCAACACCTCATTTCTATGATGATGAAATGCAATATAGTCATAAATAAAAGAAAACACGTTAGTATCATATACAGATGGTAAAAATCCAACACCCATCCAGGTGACTGTTAGGGTTCAATATAGCTCTATCTAGGGTTGGCTCTTAAGGATCACTATATGTGGCTTAGTTCTAAATGGAAGGTACCTGAACCAGCAGATTCCTCAATCCTCACCCATTATAGGCTCATATGGATTGAGTTCCGTTCAGGGGAATACATTTCCCTATGGCCATGCGGAGGTGAAAACCTCACGAAGACATAGGTACGGATGTATCCCGAAAGCAGTCCACTAGCCCATGCAGAGGTGAAGACCTCACGAAGGCATAGTTTCTCACTCCCCTTTAAAAGGTATGACCACCACGGTCATACAATATGATGCGGGAATATCCTATGAGACTCAAATCACACCAAACATATGACACGACCAAACTCATGCGATGAAAGGATCAAAATCAAATTTTTAATTTTCGGTAAAAGGAAAAAAGCAAATCAAATCCTCGGCTTGACTCTCTTACGTCCCCAGCGGAGTCGCCAAGCTGTCGAAACCATTTTTTTATTTGAAAAACGGACCGACTTTAAAAAGGAAAACGAAGTCGCCACCAATCTTTTTTGAAGTGTGATTGGGTCACCTTTTAAAACATTTTGGTCTACGAATCTTAAGAAAACAAGTCCGGAAGTCGGTTACGCACGAGGAAAGATTAGCACCCTCGCAACGCCCAAAATTAGTACCTTATTGATTGATTAATGTCCTAATATCGTAAATTGGAAGAGATTTTAAAATATGAATTCTTTAGAAAATATTTGGATAATTCGAATTGGATATCGAAATTCTCTTGTTCCGACAAGATGAAATACCACATCCAGCACGATAGGACACGATGTTTCAAACCCTCGATACCAAGATCATTTCATGATTTCCAAAATTCATGCATTGCAATTTAAAAAGGATATTCCACTATTTGGCCAAACTAAAAACCGAAACCTAGCACGATTGGGCACGATTCTTCGAATTCCCAAATATGAAATATTGCCCTATTTAAGAAAACACGGTCAAAATCTCTAAAGGATATTTAGTCATTTGGACGAATGGAAAATCGAAACCCAGCACGATTGGGCACGACTCCTTGAACTTCCAAACACGAAACATTGCCTTGTTTTAAAAAAACCCTTTAAATAGGCGATTATGAAATTGACCGAGAATGCATTTATTCAACCCGTTCGGGATAAAAGCGAAAGGACCAAATCGGCCAAAACGTTGGGACTTAAACCCTAGTGTATAAATAAGAACCACACAGGCATAGATATAGTAATATCAAAATAAGAACCCTAGTGTATAAATAAGAACCACACAGTAAACCATAGCATTAATAACAAAACAATAATAATAAGGTGAGTTCAAAAAAGAAAAAATTAAAATATAAAAGTAATTAGAAAAGAATAACGTTTAAACTCCCCTTTGTTTTTTTGCCTTTGCTAACTCATTTTACCAAAACCACAAAACCCCCAAAATGGAACCCTATCTTTTCTCTGCTAGGGCAAGCCTCTCTTTGCAGCAAGTCCCCCACTCGCGCACTGATAGCGGCGGCCGGAAGAAACACGGTAAGATATTTTCAATCTTTTAAAACATCTTTATTTTACTTTTGAAAACAAGTGATAAATCTGTGAAAATGGAAAGGGTTTTTTAAGACCTTCCCTTTTTATTTTCGCATGCAAGGACAAAGTAAAGGGAAAAGCAAAACGAGGTTTGAAAATCGAAAGGTAGAACAATAATCACCTTGATTTTTCACCGATTTCCTATTTCAATCTATGCGCAAGTCTCTTTTTCTCATTTTCTTTGTGTTTGTATTTGTAGAAATCGTGTATTGCGTCTCTCTTATTAAAAAAACCGTCCTTTACAATGTTTTTATTTCGGCATTTTATAGCCTTTTTACAACTGTTTGTGCTAGTTTACGTGCACGAGCGCCGTGGTGGAGAGGGCTTCACACGAGCGTTGGAGGCACGCACGATGCGGAGGGGGGCGACGTGGTCGCGAGGGTCGCTAGTGGCGCACCCAAATTGTCGCTAGGGTTTCTACTTTGCTCTTTTTTTGTTTTTGGGTCTAGTGGGCTTAGGTTAATTTGTTAATTTTATAGGGTTTTGTATTTTGGACTGTTTATTGGACTGTTTTTTAACTTTGGACTTTTATTTTATTTTTTCTGGTTTTGGTTTTATCGGTATTGGGCCCGGGCAAGAGGTTGGGTTCTACAAAAACATTTTACTATAATGATTAAAAAAAAATTAAGTTCTCACATTTTATTTCATTGGCTGTTGTAAACCTTTAAAAATCATTAAAAATGGCTTTTTATAATTGAAATTATTATTATTATGTTTTATTATGAGATTAGTTATACATATAGTCACCTAATTATTAAATATTTTCAAAATAAAAAAAAATTATAATTTAGGTACTCATTTTGATCATTCTCATTAAAAACTCTAACAGAAATATGAAATGATTTTTTTTATACGTAGATGCCACATAGCACAATTTACCGTTGCTTACCACTTTAAACTTTAAAGGACTAAAATATAACCAAAATTAAACTTTGTAATGATGAAGCAACTAATTCCTGCAACCCAACGCTTATTGTACATAAAAAATAAGCTTGAAATATGATATCACATTACCGCCATTGAAAAAGATGCAACTGTGCTGCAAATATTACTATCCCCAAATGAGCTTCCATCCCCATTACAGATTGCAGGAGAAGATTTCAAAAGTTCCCTAATTCAACAAGAATTTATTTTTTAAGTACATAGTTACTTGAAGGGGGCTTTATCAAAACTAAAGGTGTGTGCGTCAACCTTACCAGATGAACATGTAGCAATGATAAGACCCTCCACATAGGGTTTTGGTTTCAGTATCTTAACCACGATCCACCAAAGAATTATTCCCACCAGAAAGGTGAGGACGATGTTTACAGGCATAAACCACCTGTGAATTTAACGATCAGATTCAAACGAAGCCACATTTGGTACAAAAGTTTTCATGTGTATATGTGCTTTTTCTCTGCTTAATCAACACTTTTGTTTTATTTTAGTGGAGGGTTCAAAAATTAGCTGTTGCATCGATAGTCTGCCTTTCAAAATTTTCAGAGACGAAAGAAGAATAAATGTTTATACTTATTTGTTGAGCAACCATCATTCTACTTCGTTTCTTTATGGTGCAAACGGCTGAGCAGAGTGGGGAAGCAGCGGCTGAGTCGACCTGGAGGGGACAACTTAGGACGGTGTTGGGTCGGAATCCAAGCCCAAAAAATAATAAAATGTTCAATTTTGATTAATAAATAGTCCGTTAAAGTTTAAATTGGTATGCAATCGTGAATTGTCTATCTGTTAAGGAGAATGACCAAAATGATGAACGTGAATTACAATAATTGCGAATTTAAATCACTGACCCAAAGGCTTACTCCAGTCCAGACATAAGCATTTGATAATAATCTTCATTTCAATTTCTTTTTCCAGCATTGATTAGGAAAGGGACCGCTCTTGATGGAGATTTTCCAACACTACTGCGGCGAAGGAGGAATTACCTCGTGTATCATAAAATCTAGAGACGAACTTATGAAAAACATTGTTGACAACAAAAGAATGGCATTGCATTGGAAGGTTAAGCCAATTTGGGAATGAAGGGCGTGATACAGAATGTGAAATGGTCTGACGATAGAGATAGCACGAAAAGCTAATAGCAATCTCAGTAAAGTATCAAGAATTTCCGCATCTTAACTTAAATCAAGCAAATGCAACAAAGCAAAACACGAGTAAATAAACACCATACCATATATTGTTGAAGCAAAATTAAGAATGTTATGGTGAAATCTCATTTCGAAAATTAAGTCCTAGATGATAATATAAGAGATCCAAAAGCAAAAACCCTAACCTAGGCAGTGAGAACAACCGCCCCACCAGCCTCCTTAATCTTCTTCTCAGCAGTCTTAGACACTAACTTAGCCTTAACCACCATCGGTTGATTCTGGGGCAGCACACCTTTTCCCAAGACCTTAAAGTACCCGAACTGGGTCACGTCGATCATCGGCGCCGAATCCTTGTTGGCCTTTGCCTTCACGTCTTGTGGAACGAGAGACCAGAGCTTGTCGATGTTGACGATGGGGCAGTAAAACTTGTTGCGGAGTTTGTGGAAGTACCTCATACCCACTTTCCCGAAATACCCAGGGTGGTACTTGTCGAAGAGGATCCGATGGTGGTGCATACCTCCGGCGTTTCCTCGACCCCCCGGGTGCTTGCGGTGCTTGCCGATACGGCCATGACCGGCGCTCACGTGGCCGCGCTTCTTACGGTTCTTCTTGAAACGGGTTGTCATTGTTAGATACTTGGATTGAACGGGACTTCTGTAAGTGCGGCTGATAGACGAGAAAAATGAAAATAGGGTTTTGTCAGTTTTTATTGTGTGGTGGACAATGGGGTTTTGCCTTTTAGGGCTTTGTGATTTGATGGATCTAAACAGGGGTTGGCCCTTATCACGTTGGGCTTAAAGGTTGATTTGGATCTTAGAATTGTGATTTTTTTTTAAAAAAAAAAATTGCTGATAGGAGGTTATTTTCATGTTTGGGAAAATATATAGATAAATTTAGCATAGGATATATTTTGATAGGGGTTGGGCCTTAAGGTTAGTTTCACATTTACCCGGCTAACGTGTTCACTACTAATTTAAGTAAACTAATATAATATTAGTGATAAAGTCCAGTAAATCATGTTTCTTTTGCTTTTGTTGAAAGGGTTGTAACAAACAAATAACCACAGTTTTTAAGGTAGCGTTGCAGCCTACAAATTGCCTCGCTATACCGGAAAAGCTTAGCTAGTTGAACCATGACAATCAACCGAACACGTCGTTGCGTTAGCCATGTGGATTTCAACACGCTCACTTCCTGTGTACATTTAAGAGCAGGAAAATGAAAGCCCTTTCTTTGCTGAACCTCAAAGTTACAGCCTTGCTTCCCTTCTTGGCAACGGTTTTATTTCAAAGTTACAACTGTGGTTGCAATGGGAAATTTTGGTTATTGTTTTATAGTCATCTTATTCTTCACTCACTGCTGTATGTATTGTTTCAGCTTCGCCTCAAATGAACACTTAAATCCCTGTGGTACCAAGCAAGAAATTAACCTTATGCCTCACTCACTTCATGCATTTCTCATGCTTAAGGGTAGACGGTAATAATACTAGAAAATAAAGAAAACTCGATCAAAGTATCGTCTTCAAAATAATTTTAACCTACATAGTTTAGATCTCAAAATACCAATTACAAAATAAGATGGTCACCAAGTGAATTACCAATTTATGGTTCCATAATAAATGTCTATTTCTTTCCCTTCTGCATTCATGGACTTTACTTTAACTTCTTGAATACGTACGACCACATTAAGCAATGGCACCACATATAACACACCATTCCCAGATTAGCAAATTGCTAATGTCAATGAAGCAGGGCAGCTAAGACATATGCTTTTCGTACTTTCATTTTGGTCTGCAACACCTATTAATAAGATGGGTTTCAGCATGGAAATTGGGGAATGGCTCAACTAGGGGCATAATCGAACTGAGCCAAACACTGCCAAGCTTAAGCTCGGCTCAAGATATAATCGAGCTCGATTAAGCTCGTTTACCAATTTCTGAACTCGAGCTCAAGCTTAACTCAATAATTAAGCTTAGGGTTAATAATACATATTAAGGATAATAATGTAATTTAATAATATAAAATTATAAAAAGCTCAATAAGGCTTGCGAGTTTGAGTCAAGTATTACTACGCTCGAATTCAGCTTGACGGAGAGCTCGGCAGCAAGTTTGAAGTTTTTTCGAATTGAACTCGAGTAACTTGTGAGCACCATAAGACTACATCGCAATAAAATTTATTCCAAAATTCACCAACACAAAAGAAAGCTATCGCTAGTCCCCCCATAAGATTCATCATAAATTTCCATGCCAAAGTTTTGAACCGCTTCAAACTATGCAGGAAAACCATAATGGCATACATCACATACAACAAGCCATTGCATCCGGGGCTAATAAGTTTTCAACTTAAGTCCATGTCTACCTAAATCCATGGTATGCAACAAAACACAACAAGACGAACTACATATCTCAAAACTTATCACATATAATGTCGAAACCATTTTTTTGTTTAGAAAACGGGGTCGACCTTAAAAATGAAAATGGAGTCGCCACCAATCTTTTTTGAGGTGTGATCGGGTCACCTTAAGATTGATCGTTAAAACATTTTGATTTATTAAAACAACAGTTTTTGGTCTACGAAATTTAGAAAAACGGGTTCGGGAGTCGATTACGCACGAGAAAGGATTAGCACCCTCGTGACGCCCAAAATTGGTACCTAATTGATTATTTGATGTCTTTATGTCGAAAATTTGAAAAGATTTTAAAATACGATCCCCTTTATTTAAAAGGAATTAAATCAGATACTGAGACCTGCTTATTTTGAAGAAGTAAAATGTCACGTCTAGTGAGTCAGGATACGATGTTTCAAATTCTCGAAACTAAGCTTGTCTTTTAACCCTTAAAGCTCGTGCATTTAAAATTAAGAAGGGTATTCAATTATTTGGGTCAAATGAGAAAACGAAACCCAGTAAGTTAGGACACAATTTCTCAAAATTCTCAAATACAGAATATTGCCTTTATTTTTAAAAATCATTACCTCGAGATAACAAAATATCATATCCAGTAAATTAGGACACAACATTTTTGAATTCCCGAGAATAAGTTTTTTATTTAACATATGAGTTTTGATTTAAAAATAATTGGTTCTTCAGACTCAATGAGAAAAAATCGAAACCCAGTAAGTTAGGGTACGATTTCTTTCGGATCTTAGAACGCGGAATGTTTGTTTATTTCAAAACGAAAATTGTAATGCCTCGAATAAAATGTGATATGGCCGTAATAAAATGGAAGATGAATTATAATACAAATGCATAATGGAATACAATAAGGGTAATAATGTAAATAACAAAAATAAAAGCAAAAATAAAATACAATAAAATAAAATTTAAAATCAACAATCTATATGAAATAATAAGAAAAAAAGAATAAATAAATAAAAGAAAATAATAGCAAATGGTAAATCAATAAATAAACAAATACTATATAAAATTTAAAAAATAATAAAATAAAAATAAAAATAATAAAATATATTAATAAACAAATAAAAAAATTTTTTAGTAATAATAAAAATAATAGAAATAATGAAAATAGCAATAATAATGTTGATAATAATAATAATAATAACAAAAATAATAATTATAGTAAATATAATTATAGTAATAATAATATATATATATAAAAAAATAATAGTGGTAATAATAAAAATAATACTAATACTAATGAATGTAATAGTAATAATAAAGTTAATTATAAATAAAATAAAAAATAATAGTAGTAGTAATATTAAAATAATAATAAAAGCAATAATAATAATATTAATAATAAGAATTAAAGAAAATAAAATTAATAATGAAACAACAAAAATCACCAAAGAAAATAAAAAAAGGGACGAAATTGAAACTTAAAATAAAAGTTTGGGGCGAATTTTAAAGAAAATAAAAAGTAAGGGACCTATCCGAACGCGCGAATAACATGGAGGGACTAAAGGGGAAAATATCCCCTTCCCTCCAAAACGCTGCGTCTTATAAAGGACCTAATTGAAATCAAAATAAAATATAGGGCCAAATAAAAAAAAAGAACTTGATTATAAATTCATAAAAAAGCGGAAGGGCTAAAAGTGCAATTAGCCCTTCCGTAAAAAACACGCGGATCCCCCTGGCATTCGGGTCGGGTAATCGGGTCCAACATCAAAACGACGCCGTTTTGGCGCCTGAGAATAGGGCTCAAAACGACGTCGTATAGTATACCTTATAAATGTTAAAATTTTGACAAAAAAAAATCATTTTTACCATATTCTAAAAAAAAACCAATTCAAACACTCTCAACTCTCTCCTCTCCCTTTCGAATCCGGCCAGGAGTTCGGCCACCACCATCATACGGACGGTCGCCAATGCACAACGCCGTATGGCCCACGGGCGGCAAGTGGGAGACCAAAAGTTGCCCCTTTTTTTCCGGCGGAGTTAAAAAAGTAAGTTTTCTCTCTCTTTTTAAAACTTTTTTCAATAAAAAAAATGAAAATGAAGAAATATATGTATGGGTAGATAGTATCGAAAAAATGAAAATAAAGGAGTGAAAGACGAAACAAAATAGAAAAACCTACTATTTCGATTGATGAATAATGTTTTTCAATAGTCCTCTCTGTTTTTTGGTATTCAATAGTGTCCTCTGTATTCGTATTGTGTTTATATTCGTAAAAAAAAAAACCCTTTTTCATTGTTTATACACGCTTTTATAGCCCTTTTTACAACCAATTTTCCCTTGTTTGTAGGTATGTAGGAGGCGTGGTGGAGAAGGGCACGTCGCGGGCGTGGCGGGCGGTGGAGGCGCGCACGATGCGGAGGAGTGGCGTGCGGCGTTGGGTTTCTGTTTTAGGGTTTGTTGGTGGCTGAAAGTGTTAAGGTTGTGGGCTAAACGGGCTAGGGTTAATTTGGGCCTTAATGGGTTTGTATTTTATTATTTTTGTAAATGGACTGCTTTTTTTTAATTTTTTGGACTTTATGTTTTATTTATTTTGGTTTATTTTGGGCCCGGGCTAAAATTGGGCCCTACAGCTGCCCCTCTTTGCTCATTGTCGTGTAACGGGAATGGAGCAAAGACTTTAAAAGGGCCAATTTTGCCCCGTATTGCTGAGTCTTAATTTCTTGATGCTTCCTTTCGTCAGGTAGCCTCGCTTTAACCCACTGCATCTTCAGGGGTATAGGAATTTTCGTTTCAATCTGCTCCACTACTGCTTAGGGAGATATTATCTGGAATCTTCAGCCTGCTCCACTGCTGCTCAGGGAGATAAGGCTCAACGTCTTCGATTTGTTCCACTACTGCTTAGGGAGATAAGATCTGCAAACTTCAGCCTGTTCCACTACTGCTTAGGGGGATAAGGCTGGTGGTTTAAATCTGCTCCATTGCCACTACATGGAGGTAAGATTCACCGTCTTTGATCTGCTCCACTACTGCTTAGGGAGACAAGATCTACAATCTTCAGTCTGCTTCATTGCCGATACATGGAGATAAGATTTGTAATTTTCAGTCTGTTCCACTACTACTTAGGGGGAAAAGGCTGGTGGCTTAAATCTGCTCTATTGCTATATGGATGTAAGATTCGCCGTCTTTGATCTGCTCCACTACTGCTTAGGGAGACAGGATCTACAATCTTCAGTATGCTCCATTGCCGATACATGGAGATAAGACTTGTAACTTTTCACTGCTCCACTCTCTGCTAGGGGATAAGGCTGGTGGCTTAAATCTGCTCCATTGCTATATGGTGTAAGATTTGCCGTCTTTGATCTGCTCCACTATCGCTTAGGAAACATGATTTACAATCTTGGCCCGCTCCATTGCCGATACATGGAGATAAGACTTGTAACTTTCACTGTTCCACTCATCGCTTAGGGGATAAGGTCGGTGGCTTAAATCTGCTCCATTGCTATATGGATGTAAGATTTCTTTGTCTTCGATCCGCTCCACTATCGCTTAGGGTGACAAGATCTATAATCTTGACCGCTCCATTGCCGATACATGGAGATAAGACTTGTAATTTTCACTGCTCCACTCATCGCTTAGGGGATAAGGTTTGGTGGCTTAAATCTGCTCCATTGCTATATGGATGTAAGATTTGCCGTCTTTGATCTGCTCTACTACTGCTTAGGGTGACAAGATCTACAATCTTCAGTCTGTTCCATTGCCGATACATGGAGATAAGACTTGTAATTTTCAGCCTATTCCACTACTGCTTAGGGGGATAAGGCTGGTGGCTTAAATCTGCTCCATTGCTATATGGATGTAAGATTCGCCGTCTTCGATCTGCCCCACTGCTATCTCGAGGGGACAAAATCTGTGATTTAATCGATGTTGCTACACCGTCCTCTGGGGGACATGTCCTGTAGACTCGATTTCATATGCTTATGTTTATGCCAAATGATTAGGATGCTATGATCAGAATGAATCAAATGCTCTTAACTTAGTGTGTTATGATGAATGCAAAATTTCATGAGAATGATCCTTTTTAATATTTAAGGCGTCATTGCTCGTTGTTCATCTTTATCACTGACGTATTACGCTGTCTTCTTACTTGGATGGTATTTTGACCAAAAACCTGAAGAAACAATCGTATTTTGCTCAACTGGTTTGCCCCACTGTAACTTCAGCGTCCCTTCTACTGTACCTTAGGGACATAAGATTTGTACCCTCTTTAACCATCCCACTGCGATTCATGGCTATAGGATTTGTATCAACCTCAACCCATCCTACTGCAACACAAGGGTATAGGATCCGTAACTTGTTCAATCAACTGATCATTCCCCGGGTGACCTAACCAAATGTGTATGCATGATATTTACATGAATGCAGAATATCATTTTTTTCTCGAGAATGATTCCCCTTTTACACTTGGGTTAACATTGCCTATTTTCCGTCAAGATTGTATCACTGACGCAATATCTTGTCATTTTGTTCAATCACCATTTTTGACAAAAATCCGGAGAGATAGTCTCAGTTTAGACTCTTCTTCCACCAATATTTCAATCCCTTAAACTTGGTGAGTTTTAAACAATAGTCCTGTTTCAAGTTCCTTTATTATTTAGAAGCTTCTAGAGTAATATGCGAAACTCCTTTTATGAAAGTATTATTAGTCCACTACTTGTTATTTCAATGCAAAATGCTTGAAAAAGATCATAACAATGGACAAAAAAGAAATTAATTAGGAGCATAGCTCGAAACAAATAAGTTAAGCAAATATAACAAACGCAATCAAGAAGGAAATTTATTGGTAGTGTATTTTGAACCGAATAAAATAATTAAAGATAGCAAATTCAGATCGGGTAAGATGAAAACTAGGTGCCCCAGATATCGCAGCCTGAGCTTCTCTGTTCAAACTTCTTGAGGACCATTTTAAGCTCAATATGTGTTTAGGGGATTCGGAGTACTTTGTCGATGCCCCAAGACGTAACATACTTCCTTATTGTTACTTCAAGTGTAGCAAGACTACTGTATGCCCCCCTTTCGATCAAAATTTGAGCCGCCTTTTTCGGGTTTTCAACTCAAATCCCCTTTGGTCGCAAAGCACCCTTTGCGGGTTTTCGCCTTAGCCTCTCCTTTTTTCTTTCTTTCTCTTTTTTTTTTGAAAGTCTCAAAGCGCCCTTGCGAGTTTTCACCTTGGCCTTTTACTTTCTAGGTGAAATAC
Organism: Gossypium sturtianum; assembly: GCA_025698515.1. NCBI lineage: Eukaryota > Viridiplantae > Streptophyta > Magnoliopsida > Malvales > Malvaceae > Gossypium > Gossypium sturtianum. The sequence goes on from CM046945.1 coordinate 21,786,241, forward strand.
TTCTTGACGGAATCTGAATTCACAGGATTTGGCAAGTTTTTACCATCCATTTCGGCTAGAATCAATGCTCCTCCAGAAAAGGCCTTCTCTACTACATAGGGTCCTTCCTAGTTTGGCATCCACTTTTCTCTGAAGTCCTTTTGTATAGACAGGATCTTTTTCAACGCCAGGTCCCCCTTGCGGAATTCTCTAGGATGAACCTTTCTGTCGTAAGCTCGCATCATTCATTTTTGGTACGTTTGACTATGACGGGTAACTTTTAGCCTCTTTTCTTCAATTAAGTTCACTAGATCCATTCTGGTTTATCCAATTCTTGACTCAATCGAAATTTGGAGAGGAAGAATCTCAACTTCCAAAAATTGCTTCCCTTCCATAAACCAATGAGAAAGGTGTTACTCCGACAAAGGTCCTGGCCAACCTTCGAGAAGCATAGAGGGTAAATGGTAACTTCTCTATGCCAATCTTTACAAGTCTCAATCGTGTTTCAAAATCTTTTTGGATGGTTTTTTTTTTTGAATTCGAATTTGAATTTGATGACTGTTGACTTTGTAACTTTGGCATATGAAGTGACCTTCACCCTCTTAGTGAAATAAGTGACAATCACGAAGATGAATTGGTGTCGACTAGATGCTTTTGACGAGATCGTCCCCATAACATCTATGCCCCACATATAGAAAAAAAATGGAGGAAGCACATAAGTCTTGTCTTCCTCAATTTGGCATTTACGGCATAACTGATGTAATCTCCCTTTCATGGTAGACCAGCAGTACCCGAACCTCATAATCAGCCTGGCTATCATAAAACTATTAGCATGTGTCTTTTCAAACACTCTACAGCATCATCACATCTAGGCATATCTTGATGCGATCATGCAAAGACATCTTTGAATTCTTGGAATAACTCAATGACGCCTCGCTTTGTTTCTGTGTGAACTAGGCTTCGATCTTCGCCCCTTTCCTAGACTCGCACTGTCCACTGACCCTTTGTACGGTAGAGTCTATTTTCATCTTGTTCTACCATCCTTAACAAATCAAAAGATAAGTTACAGTCTCTGTCATCTTCAAAATCCTTAGATCCTTTTAGACCCATATCTCACTCAAAAGGGAGTCAGTAACAGCGTCGCTCATGTCTTAATATCTGGGTACATATTGTAGGTACGAAGGCAAATTCCAAAGGATAAATGATTTTAAGGATGATTATTTATATGGTATGATCATGAATGAATAATGAAAGAATATTCCAAAGAACAAAAGAATGTATAGTATGAAATGGAAAGAATGGAAAAAATATTTGCTCAAAAAGATGCATTTTATTAAAAATTCTGAACACAAGCCTATTTCACAAAAGGATTCTTATTGCCTCAAGGCTTAAAGCAACAAGCGTGTTCTGAATATTGCTCTAAATTAGCTCTAAAAATACAATGATCTCTTCCACAGTCCCATTGTTCAAAACACCCCAAGTACGTAAAGGCAGAAGCTTGGAAAAGTCTATTCCCCGGTTCCCTCTTCGAATATGTCGTCAATGTTTAGATTCCCCAACGTTCCCACCAGGTTTTTGATCTCTTCAATTTATTATCCATCAGGCCTTACACTAAGGCCCTGAGCTCGATGCATTCTTGGATCTCAGGCCCCTATCTATCATGGAACTCATAATGTTTACCCCTTTAACAGAAAGGTTGGGTAACGGATTTTCTGCACCAGAGGGATCATCAAATTTTACGATACCCAATTTGATGAGTCTTTCGATTATCCTTTTAAAAATGACACAGTTCTCGATCGAATGCCCTGTGATTCCCCCATGGTATTTGCATTGGGCATTTACGTCATACCATTTGGGGTATGGGGGCCGTATTGGTTCTACATAAAAAGGGGGATACAACATGTGCGTCAAACAAAATTTGGTACAACTCCCTATACGTGATTGGGATGGGTGCGAACTAGGGTTTTTCTGAGTTCGGTCTTGGATTAGGTTCTTGCCTTAGGGAGACCTGATGGCTGGTAGTTACCGTCCTTGGTTGGCCTACTGTAATCGGCTCCGAATTGCCCTTGTTATGCCTACTCGTACTATCTGCTTCCTTTTTCCTTCTTCTTCGGGGCCTTTAAAGTCCACTCTCCCCTTTCCTTTGTTTCTGCCAGAACAACCGGTTTGGCTCGATTATCCACCAGGTTGAAACCTGAACCCATCGGGAAGTTCAACAAGGCCGAGGTATCAGCCTGACATTGGGGTCCGATAATGACGGGTACCCCATGCAAATGCGTGTCTGGTTGGGTTGGGACACCTATTGGGGAAAAACCTGGGGAATAGATGATGTCTTCATTATCATCCCCACTGTTGACCACTGGGCCACTCCTTTTTCCAAGTCTTCCAGCTAGTAACTGGGTTTACTGGCCCATCATATTCCCTTGGAATTTGCTCATTATGTCAAATTTTTAAAATTTATATAATGAACGATCTAGCCTAGAAACTAACTGTGACAACGATTGAGGCAAGCGCACCTATCGAACAGTAGTATAGTTTAGCGGCAAGATTGGATTGTCGAACCCAAGGGAACCAAAAGTACTGATACTAACTTTCTTTCTATTATTTAGCCTAAGAATTGAAGTGAATTATTGTTTAGTCTAAAATTAACTAACTACTAAGCTAAAGATGCTAAGACTGTAACACCCCCAAACCCGGCCTAAACGTCACGACCGAATCTGGTATGTCACATGGAAAGATTGTTTGTAATTTTAAAGGAAACTTCACAAATTTAAAAACTTTTCGTTTTGTGTTTTTAACTTGAAAATTAACTTCAGTTTCAAGGGTTTCTTACCAACTTTTATTAAAAGAAAATCAAAATAGTGGAAAATGATTTTGTGATACTAAAGCCGTAAATTAGGGGATTTCATAAGCGTGACATTTAAAAACAGTTTGTGTAGTTCTAAGAAAATTTTCGAATTCAATAATTTATTTGTTTGTTATCCGTGTGTTATTATTTGAAAAGGTTTGTTTACGTTTGTTTAGAAAAATCCCAAATTTAATGTCTCATAAAATATAATCACCGTAATAAATCGAAAACAAAATTATAAAAGAAACCCAGAGGCCTTATTACATAACAAATTCCCAAATTGAAAGTAAGTTTAAATAAAGGAAACGAAGTTTACGAAAGAAGTAATGCATGGCCACCTCAGAGTCCACCTCGGCTCCAAATCCGTAACTAGGGGTTACCTGCAAAATTAAATAGAGGGTGAGTCACCAAGACTCGGTGTGTAATTCCCTTACGAGAACGCAATCTGCCTTAAGCCCACAGATGCACATTGGGCCGTAGCCCTCACAACATGGCATATTAAAAAGTGTATGCAATGCAGCCCAGCCCAACTTAGTATTCCATCCTCTACATCGCCTGAACCAGCCAAACACCTGTGGAACCAAGCCACTGTGGTACCAAACCACTGTGGTACCAAACCACCGTGACAGAGTCATCGATAAAATATATATGGGGCCAACCCTTTGTGGTACCAAACCACTGTGATGGGCCATCGATAAATATATGTGGGGCCAACCCACTGTGGTACCAAACCACTGTGACAGTCATTGATAATATATGTGGTGCCAAACCACTGTGGTACCAAACCACTGTGACAGTCACTGATAAATATATGTGGTGCCAAACCACTGTGACAGAGTTACTGAATTACACTTCCCTTTCAATATCATATCCCAAAGCCCATGCAACACATTATCATAATATGATGAATGCAATCATACTCCCAATGTACAACAGATAATCAAATCATGCATATATTTAGGCCATGTTATTCGAAAGATAGAATCATAAAGGTACTTACCGGGTGTCTCTAACCTTACCCACAAGGGTATCTCAACTGTCGACATCTGATCGTTTCACTTTTTCACCAACACGCTTATTAACGTAAAATAATAAAAAGAAGGTGTAAGAATTACACACCGATTCTGTGAAGAACTAAACACTCTAGATCGTCGACACTCTCACTAACGGGAATAACAGCGATTTGCCTATCCCAAACAGATGTCGGCTCTCTACCACAACTCAGTGGAAAGTCTCGAACCGCCGACACAGCATGTCGTTTGAACTTAGGAGCAGAGACTACGGGTTCACTCCCCTCCTTAGATTGGCTAGCACCCGCATCCATGAAGAGAATCTTGATTAGTACTCAAAGAGAAATGTTGGTTGTCTAACAAGAGAATTTGGTTAAGGCAGACTAAAACGAAGAGGAAAGTAATAGTTAAGAAACCGAAAAGATGGCTCCTTACCTTAACTACTCAGAAGTCGTACCAAAAGATTCAGCTTGCAATTTCAGATGAATCCCTAATAACTCACAAGTTAGAAAATGGTGCTCCTAAATAATAAAGCAACAGCCTTTCGGCCCAAACGAAACATGAAAGAGACATCCCTCAATCGGCCAACAAAACTTACCACCCTCCTCACGAGATTTCGAAACCAAGAAGAGGCTTAAAGTGTGCTTGCACTCCAACAGATTCGACCCTTGCACAATCTAACCCGATTGAAGAAACTATCAATAGACAAGAAGATTCCTAGCACCTTGCTCCCCAATATTCAGCTAACAGCATAAAGTGACAAAAATAGATTTGTTTAGTACAATAGGAGATTCGGCCAGCCAAAAGAGAATGAGAAAAAAAATAGAAGAAATAACAGTAAGGAAAGAAACCCAATCCGGCTATGGAGGAAAACAAGCCAAGAGTCACAAGAAGCAGGGGTTTTGATTTAAAGGAGAAAGTAGAGAAGTGAAGAAAAAGTATGGAGGTTCGGCTATGGTGGAAATCGAAAGAGAAAGGTTCGGCAAGGAGGGCTTCAAGAGAAATCAACTTGTGGTGAAGAAGAAAAGTAGGAAGAAAAGAAAAGACGAGAAGAAAAAGGGAAGGTTAAAGTTTCGGCTATCAAACTTGAGGAAGAAGAGAAAAGAATTGAAAAGCAAAGAGGATAGTCACTTACAGTTTCGGTAAAGAAGAGAGCAGAAGAGAGGTACAAAAAGTTTCGGCCAACACCAACTTGAAGAGAAGAGAAGATGAAGAAATGTGGCTTGAGTATTTCGGCACTAACAAAAAGAGTTGACAACTAATGACCCCTAATGCTTGAGTTACCGAAAATAAAATGCAAAACACCAAAATTACCAGTATAGAATTTCGACACCCCCTCACATGACCCAAAACCGAAACACCCACACACAAAAGACCCATTTCATGACCAAAATTCTCCCTCCAAGACCCCCACATTTGGGAAACACCTCCACCACACTCTAAATCCCTTATTTTACTCCGCACTTTGCTCCCCATCACCCATTCAAACCAATTTGACCACTTCCACTCCTCAAGCACCTCTCATCCATCCATTTCAAATAATTTGACTCATTTAAACTCCTCCTAGAAGAGTCCCAGCCGAATGCTACCTCTTGCTCTCCTTGAGCACAAAAATAAAGTTCCACCATGCAACCGATGGGATTCGAACTCTTTCCCCCTTGCTCTGCTAGTGACGCCACAACCACTCCACCTCATGCTCACCTTGTGTCTTCAAACGCGAATGAATATCCTTAAAGCCTACTTCCCCCTAGCTCTCCCCTATTTTTCCCAAAAACCAAAATTTTACCAAGGCTCTGGCTTGAACCCGAGCCTCCCCAGGACCCCCAAGCACATCTAAATAACAAGCAGAACAAGCCAAGCACATAGAAAAAAATAAAATGCAGAACCCCTGATTCTAGGATGTTACAGTTCTACCCCCTTAAAGAAATTTCGGCCTCGAAATTTACCTGATCAAAAGAGGTGAGGGTATTACTGTCGCATCACATCCTCTGGCTCCCATGTGGCTTCCTTTGCACCGTGATTCCGCCATAAAACTTTGACCAACGGAACCGACTTCCTTCTCAACACCTTAACATCTCGATCTAAGATTTGCACTGGTTCTTCTTCAAAAGATAGATCCGGTCTTACTTCAATTTCCTCCACCGGCACTACGTGAGATGGATTTGAACGATAGCGCCTTAACATTGAAACATGGAATACATCATGTATCCGATTCAACTCCGGAGGTAACTCAAGCTGATAAGCTACTGGTCCCACACGTTTCATCACTCGATAAGGCCCGATGAATCTGGGGCTCAACTTGCCCTTTCGCCCAAATCTTAAAACCCTCTTCCAAGGTGAAACTTTCAGAAAAACCTGATCACCCACCGAAAATTCTATTCCTTTACGCTTCAGATCTGCATACGATTTCTGCCTGTTAGAAGCTTCCTTCAACTGAGCCCAAATCAACTTAACATTTTCCTCCGTCTCTGACACCAATTTCGGACCCAACAACTGCCGCTCACCTAACTCTGTCCAGCAGGTAGGGGTACGACACCTACGACCATACAACGCTTCATAGGGTGCCATCTGAATACTGGATTGATAGCTATTGTTGTACGCAAACTCTGCCAACGGTAGAAAATCCTCCAAACTACCCCTGAAGTCGATAACACATCCTCTCAACATGTCTTCCAGAATCTGAATTACCCTCTCTGACTGACCATCAGTCTGTGGATGAAACGCCGTGCTGAAATCCAATCTTGTACCCAACGCTTTATGTAACTCCTTCCAGAATCGTGATGTAAATTTAGGGTCTCTGTCTGATATGATAGACACTGGTACCTCATGTAACCTCACAATCTCTGCTACATACAGCTTGGCTAACTTCTGTAGTGAGTAATCAACACGAACCGGTATGAAGTGAGCGGACTTCGTCAACCGATCGACAATCACCCACACCGAATCTTTCCTAGTAGGCGTAAGAGGTAGCCCACTAACAAAATCCATCGTTATCCTCTCCCACTTCCAAAGTGGAATCTTCACTGGCTGAAGCAACCCCAAAGGCAACTGATGCTCCGCCTTCACCTGTTGACACGTCAAACACTTACTCACAAACTCGGTAACTTCTTGCTTTAGACCTGGCCACCAAAACTGTTCACACAAATCTCGATACATCTTACTTCCACTGGGATGCATAGCGTATGGGCTATTATGCGCCTCTCGCAGAATCATCTGTCTCAACCCAGAATCCTTTGGCATACAAACTTTTCCATGAAAGCACAATACTCCATCACTGTTCCAACCAAAATCTTCTGTCTCACCACCTTCCACTTGCTGAAGTCGAGAACTTAACAATTCATCTGACAACTGCTTCTCTTTAATCTCACTTACCTATGAAGGCTTCACTTAAAGTTCGGCTAACAAGCTTCCATCTTCATACAAACTGAGATGAGCAAACATTGCCCTCAAATCCGATATTACCTTACGGCTCAACGCATCCGCCACTACGTTAGCTTTACCCGGGTGATACTCAATCGAGCAGTCATAGTCTTTCAACAATTCAATCCACTCACGCCTTAAATTCAACTCATTCGGGTAAGGAGATATTTCAGGCTCTTATGATCGGTGTAGATAATTGACTTCTCCCCATACAAGTAGTGTCTCCAAATCTTCAGAGGGAACACTACCGCAGTTAACTCCAAATCATGAGTGGGATAATTCACTTCATGTGGTCTTAATTACCGAGACGCGTACGCTATCACCTTCCCTTCTTGCATCAACACACATCCTAACCCTGTGTGCGGCGCATCACAATAGACGACAAACTCCTTTCCACCTCGAAATTTGAATCAACACCGTGCCTCCGTCAAAATCTTCTTCAATTTCTCAAAACTTTCCTGCTGTTTATCTGACCATACAAACGGTACCCCTTTCCGTAATAGCTTGGTTAATGGTGTAGCAATCAACGAGAATCCCTCAACGAACCTTCTGTAGTACCCAGCTAACCCAAGGAAACTTTGAATTTCTACTACTGACTTCGACGGTTTCCAATCCAAAACAGCTTCAATCTTTCGGGGATCAACCCTAATCCCCTCGGCAGACACAACATGTCCCAAAAAGGTAACTTCCCTCAACCAAAATTCACACTTGCTGAATTTGGCATACAGTTGCTTCTCTCTCAAAATCTGCAGAACTATCCGAAGATGCGAATCATGCTCCTCTTCCGTCCTTGAATATACCAAGATATCATCTATGAACACTACAACAAATCAATCCAGGTAGGGTTGAAATACCCGGTTCATCATATCTATAAATGCAGCTGGTGCATTCGTCAACCCGAACGGCATCACTAAGAACTCGTAGTGACCATAACGAGTTCGAAAAGCAGTCTTATGAATATCTGCCTCATTGACCTTAAGCTGATGATACCCTGACCTCAAGTCTATTTTCGAGAAGACCGAAGTGCCGCGCAGCTGATCGAACAGGTCGTCAATCCTTGGCAACAGGTATTTGTTCTTAATCATCAACTTGTTCAATTGCCTATAGTCAATGCACATTCGCATCGACCCGTCCTTTTTTTTAACGAACAACACTGGCGCTCCCCATGGAGACACACTTGGTCGGATAAAATCACGGTCCAACAATTCCTGAATCTGAGCTTTAAGCTCTACCAACTCATTCGGCGCCATTCTATATGGGGCAACAGACACCAGAGCTGTTCCCGAAAGTAGATCAATGCCGAACTCCACCTCACGATCCGGAGGTAACCCTGGAAGCTCTTCTGGAAAGACGTCCGAGAACTCTTTCACCGTTCTAACATCTCCTACATACAATTCTTTGGCCTAAAAAGTACTAATGAAAGCTAAGAACGCCTCACACCTTTTTCGTACCATCCTTTCAGCCTTTAATGCAGACACCACATTGGACAAGTAATTCCTTCTCTCACCTATCACCAGCACCTCATTATCCTTAAGAGTCTTTAATATCATGCGCTTAGCAGCACAACCCAAGTTTGCTCGATACTTAACTAACCAGTCCATGCCTAAAATCAAGTCAAACTCGCCGAACGGTAATTCCATCAAGTCAGCCGGGAAAATAATCCCTTACACTTCTAAAGACAAACTCCTAAATAGTTTGTTCACCACTACAGATTGTATTAAAGGGCTAATCACAGTCATTTCTCTAGAAGCAACCTCAGATTTTATACTCAAAGTTCCCGACACAGTACTAGTAACATATGAATGTGTAGACCCAATATCTATCAAAGCTGTAAAGGGCACACCAAAAATAAGGAACGTCACGGTTATGACGCCCGGTGCATCGCCATCCCTCTCGACGTCAGCCGCATAAACCAACCCAGCCGTCTTGCATCCGCACTCCCAAAGCACCTCCGCCCGGTGCTCCACGCCCTCGACCAAATCCATTTCCTCCTCTCGCCGGTCCACGACCTCTCAGTGGCTGCTGCCCACCTCTTCCGGACTATGCATATCCACGACCTCCGCGCGCCGCTGTCTCGCTCTTGTGGGCGGGCCCCTTACCCGATGATCCATAGATCCACACCTGAAGCATCCTCTATTACCTACCCAAAACTCCCCCGAATAAAAATTCCCACATCGAGCACACGGTTGAGACCGACCAATGGCAACAGGCCTCGCAACTCGACCCGGCCCCTCAAACCTAGGCCTCTTTTGAAATCCCCCAGCAGATCCTGACGACCCAAAATTCCTCTTATTCCTACCCCCATCCTTATCCCGATTCTGCCTCTCAGACCGCTTTACCTCTTCAGCTATCTTTGCCTTCTCAACCAAAATAGCAAACTCTCTTTCCCGTTGTGGAACTATCAGTATTCGCAATTCGTCCCTCAGACCATCCTTAAACTAAACACATCGCTCGTAATCAGTTGCAACGATACCCCGAGCATAGCGGCTTAAATGCAGGAACTCCGCCTCATACTCAGCCACTGACTTATTCCCCTGGACCAAGTTTAAAAATGCCTTCCTCTGAGCATCCACATAACACATACTTTCCCTGGAACGCTGTCTTAAAGAAGTCCCAGGTAATACGGTCCGCTGATGTACCATCCCTTATCATGAGCTACCACTGGTATGCCTCATCCCGAATGAGAGACACAACTCCTTTCAACTTTTCCTCCGCCGTACAGTCTAGATCGTCCATGATTCGTTCGACCGATTCCAGCCAGTATTCAGCTACATTAGGGGCCACGCCAGAAATACCCCTAAATATCTCGGCCCCATTCACTCGCAGTCGCTCAGGAATAGATTTTTGAGCTACTGATCCCGTGCTTGCTCTAGCAACCCTCTCCAAAACACACAACATAACTTGGGACAAAGCATCGTCCCCACCAGATCGGTCCTAAGATCCTGCTTCTGCTACTGGTGATGCTGGCACTTTGTCATCCGGTCCATGCCCTGATTCCGAGGGTTCAGCCTCAATACCCTGGCCTCTACCACGGCCGCGTAAACTACGTCCACGTCCTCTAACGCTCATGATTACGGAATCGACTTAATCTGATTAAATTTTTTATGAATTAGTATATCTTCCACTGTTTATTACCGGATAGTCTTATGAAAATAGAATTAGAAGTAGTTTTTCGCAAAACATATTTCTAAAGGTCTCAATCTCTAAAATTGAATCTCTTAAAACTATCAACCACAACATAATATACTTTTTTCATAAGAAATCAAACAATAGTCAGAAGACTTACAGTACGGATTGGTGCCGGAGACTCGGGTGCCATACTTCCAGAAAACATGTATTTTTCTAAACCATATTTCAAACCAACTTTAAAAACATTTTTGAACCCATCCCACAGTCAAATTTTGCAACCTAGACTCTGATACCATAATTGTAACACCCCCAAACCCAGCCTAAACGTCACGATCGAATCTGGTATGTTACATGGAAAGATTATTTATAATTTTAAAGGAAACTTCACAAATTTAAAAACTTTTCATTTTGTGTTTTTAACTTGAAAATTAACTTCAGTTTCAAGGGTTTCTTACCAAATTTTATTAAAAGAAAATCAAAATAGTGGAAAATAGATTTTGTGATACGAAAGCCGAAATTAGGGGATTTCATAAGCGTGACATTTAAAAACAGTTTGTTTAGTTCTAAGAAAATTTCTGAATTCAATAATTTATTTGTTTGTTATCCGTGTGTTATTATTTGAAAAGGTTTTTTTACGTTTGTTTAGAAAACTCCCAAATTTAATGTCTCATAAAATATAATCACCGTAATAAATCGAAAACCAAATTATAAAAGAAACCCAGGAGGCCTTATTACATAAAAAATTCCCAAATTGAAAGTAAGTTTAAATAAAGGAAACGAAGTTTACGAAAGAAGTAATGCATGGCTACCTCAGAGTCCACCTCGGCTCCAAATCTGTAACTAGGGGTTACCTGCAAAATTAAACAGAGGGGTGAGTCACCAAGACTCAGTGTGTAATTCCCCTTACGAACGTAATCTGGCCTTAAGCCCACAGATGCACATTGGGCCGTAGCCCTCACAACATGGCATATTAAAAAGTGTATGCAATGCAGCCCAGCCCAACCTAGTATTCCATCCTCTACATCGCTCGAAACCAGCCAAGCAATTTTGTGGCACCATGCCACTGCGTGGTACCAAACCACATGTGCAGAGTCACCGATAAAATATATATGTGGGGCCAACCCACTGTGGAACCAAACCACTGTGATAGTCACTGATAAATATATGTGGGGCCAACCCACTGTGGTACCAAACCACTGTAACAGTCACTGATAATATATGTGGTGCCAAACCACTGTGGTACCAAACCACCTTGGTGATCCATCGATAAATATATGTGGTGCCAAACCACTGTGACAGAGTCACTGAATTACACTTCCCCTTTCAATATCATATCCCAAAGCCCATGCAACACATTATCATAATACGATGAATGCAATCATACTCCCAATTTACAACAGATAATCAAATCATGCATATATTTAGGCCATGTTATTCGAAAGATAGAATCATAAAGGTACTTACTGGGTGTCTCCAACCTTACCCACAAGGGTATCTCAACTGTCAATACAGTCGTTTCAGCTTTCAGCCAACACAGTTATTAACATAAAATATTAAAAGAAGGTGTAAGAATTACACACCTAATTACGCGAAGAACTAAACACTCTAGATCGTCGACACACAGTGATTTGCCTATCCCAAACAGATGTCGGCTCTCTACCACAACCCGGTGGAAAGTCTCGAACCGCCGACACAGCACGTCATTTGAACTTAGGAGCAGAGACTACGGGTTCACTCCCCTCCTTAGATTGGCTAGCACCCGCATCCATGAAGAGAATCTTGATCAGTACTCAAAGAGAAACGTTGGTTGTCTAACAAGAGAATTTGGTTAAGGCAGACTAAAACGAAGAGGAAAGTAATAGTCAAGAAACCGAAAAGATGGCTCCTTACCTTAACTACTCAGAAGTCATACCAAAAGATTCGGCTTGCGATTTAAGATGAATCCCTAATAACTCACAAGTTAGAAAATGGTGCTCCTAAATTTTAAAGCAACAGCCTTTCGGCCCAAACAAAACATGAAAGAGACATCCCTCAATCGGCCAACAAAACTTACCACCCTCCTCACAAGATTTTGAAACCAAGAAGAGGCTTAAAGGGTGCTTGCACTCCAACAGATTCGGCCCTTGCACAATCCAACCCGATTGAAGAAACTATCAATAGACAAAAAGATTCCTAGCACATTGCTCCCCAATATTCGGCTAACAGCATAAAGTGACAAAAATAGATTCGTTTAGCACAATAGGAGATTCGGCCAGCCAAAAGAGAATGAAAAAAAAATAGAAGAAATAACAGTAAGGAAAGAAACCCAATCCGACTATGGAGGAAAACAAGCCAAGAGTCACAAGAAGAAGGGGTTTTGATTTAAAGGAGAAAGTAAAGAAGTGAAGAAAAAGTATGGAGGTTCGGCTATGGTGGAAATCGAAAGAGAAAGGTTCGGCAAGGAGGGCTTCAAGAGAAATCGACTTGTGGTGAAGAAGAAAAGTAGGAAGAAAAGAAAAGACGAGAAGAAAAAGAGAAGGTTAAAGTTTCGGCTATCAAACTTGAGGAAGAAGAGAAAAGAATTGAAAAGCAAAGAGGATAGTCACTTACAGTTTCGGTAAAGAATAGAGCAGAAGAGAGGTACAAAAAGTTTTGGCCAACACCAACTTGAAGAGAAGAGAAGATGAAGAAATGTGGCTTGAGTATTTCGGCACTAACAAAAAGAGTTGACAACCAATGACCCCTAATGCTTGAGTTACCGAAACTAAAATGCAAAACACCGAGATTACCAGCATAGAATTTTGGCACCCCCTCACATGACCCAAAATCGAAACACCCACACACAAAAGACCCCTTTCATGACCTAAATTCTCTCCTCCAAGACCCCCACATTTGGCCAACACCTCCACCACACTCCAAATCCCTTATTTTACTCCACACTTTACTCCCCATCACCCATTTAAACCAATTTGACCACTTCCACTCCTCAAGCACCTCTCATCCATCCATTTCAAATAATTTGACTCATTCAAACTCCTCCCAGAAGAGTCCCAGCCGAATGCTACCTCCTCCTCTCCTTGAGTACAAAAATAAAGTTCCACCATGCAACATATGGGATTCGAACTCTTTCCCCCTTGCTCTGCTAGTGACGCCACAACCACTCCACCTCATGCTCACCTTGTATCTTCAAACGCGAATGAATATCCTTAAAGCCTACTTCCCCCTGGCTCTCCCCTCTTATTCCCAAAAACCAAAATTTTACCAAGGCTTTGGCTTGAACCCGATCCTCCCCAGGACCCCCAAGCACATCTAAATAACAAGCAGAACAAGCCAAGCACACAGAAAAACATAAAATGCAGAACCCCTAATTCTAGGATGTTACAAAGACGAAGGGAATGAATTGGGGAAATACTTGTGGGAAAAACCAATTGATTAAGACAATACCCAAGGAAGAATCCACCTAGACTTCACTTGTTATCTAACTCTGAACCAGAAGATTTATTCACTTGACTTGATCCATAGGATTCCCTAATGTATATTAATACCTCCGTCGAGGCTACTAACGTCTAACCCTAGGTTGATTAATTGAAATCTCTTTCTAATTAAAACCCCTAGAATTGCATTAACTCGATCTATGGACTCCCATATTAGGTTTGACCCTAATCCGATAGATTTTCGTCACCCTATCTCTAGACGCACAAGCAACTCCGCTTAACTATGCTAGATCCACTCTTAAACAGGGACTTTTGCTCCACTGCCTAAGCACATCAATACTTGGATCAATATCCTGAAATATCAAAACAAGAATTAAGAACACATAATTAAGAACAAATCAAGTATTTATCATATAGTTCAGAAAACAATAACAAGATCCGTCTTAGGTTTCATCCCCCTCAGGTATCTGAGGGTTTAGTTCATAATCATAAAAATATACATCTCAGAAGAAAAGATAAAACAAAACATAAAAAAAACCCTAAAACCACCTGAAGGAATTGAAGAGAATATCTTCCATCTTGAGTATGACTCCGGCTTCTTGAGATGAATCAACTGGCTTTCTTCGAGTAACTCCCACGATTCTGACCTCTCCGGCTTGGCTCCTTGGCCTAACTGGACGCCCCCCCAAAGGTTGGCCTTTAGGGTGTTTATATAGGCTTTTGGAATGGCTTTCTTTACCTCTAAGTACCCTAATCCGAATAAAATTCTTCTTTTCCACGGCAGGGACACGCCCGTGTGGCACGCCCGTGTGAATCAACTTCAGGCCGTGTTCGAGCCTGCTAAAGGGGCACAACCGTGTGGTGAAACCCCAGGCCGTGTTGATTTCTCACTTTGGCCCATTTGGCCCGTTTTAAGCCTATTTTCTGTTCTTTTCATCCTCCTATGCTCTCCTGAGTATAAAACATGAAATTAAAGGATTAAGAGCACCAAATTCCATAATTCAAGGGATAAATCATCCAAAAGCATGCTAAATGTGGGATTAAAATATGTTACTATTACGGTTTATCAAATACCCCCACACTTAAGCTTTTGCTTGTCCTCAAGCAAAATTCTCAACTCACAATTAAAACGAACTTCCTCAATTCATGATATTCATCAATAGTGTCTCATCATAATTCGTAGATAATTTATACATGGATAATTCAACTCAAAGAGTCCTAAAGATTCAAACAATCTAAGTCATATATTTTTGTAGCATGAAAACATAGGTGTTTCCCCTCATCTTAATAATTACCTCTGATTCAAAATCGACAAAAATTGACATCCTCACTAAAGATTCACTCAAAGCACTCGAAGTGTTTAAGGTTTAAAAATAAGCACTCAGAAGTCGAACATGAAAAGTTAATCCCATAGGCTTGCATGAAAATCAAATCTCAACCACTATAATATGAGATAATACACAAATCAAAAGGTCTTTAAAAGGGTTGTAACGGGGCTTGGGTTAAAGGTGTGGATAAAGGCTTGAATTAGAGGGTTAGAATCGAGACTGAATTGACAAATTACCTTACTAGAAACAACGAACTGAATATAAATAATTATATCAATTGGGAACTTATAATACTAATACTAATAACACGAGCTTCTTCTAAAGATGTGAATTTAAACTGTTTTAAGCTCACTTAATCACAGAACTAATAATAAATATGCCTTGATTTTTTTTGAGAACAAAACAAGTACAATAATAATAAGATAGAATTTAATAATTGGAATAAAAAAAATAGTTAAGTAACCGATCAAATCAAATCTCGATATAGGGGTAGTCAAGAGTAATGGTGATATCAAATACAAAGTTGGTTTTGGGTTAATATTAATGGGTGAGTCAATAAAAAGGTTGTTAGGATCAAAGGGGTTCACTAAGGGTTAATTGTGAGGGTAGGCTTTTTATGGAGTAAGTGGGTTAAATCCTAGGTGCCTTTATCATCTTAGTATATCAACTCAAAGGTGTGGTCTCGACATGTATAATCGAAGCAAGTTCTAGAATAACAAATCAATGTTGACACACTCATAATCAATAAAGTAAGCACGAAAAGGAATGTATGCTCTAAAAGGCTCAAAATCTCACAAAAATTATGGGCTTTTTGATATCAACCTTGTAAATTTCAAACTTCAAAGTAATAATTAGATTTGGGTAGACAACCTAACAAAATTTTTACTTCTGAAAAATGGACTTATCATGCTTGATTCTCTAATCTCCTAAAGTTTAAATCATCACCGCATAATTGTCAACGACTTAATCCAAAACATATCGGTCAAAATCATAAATCAGAGGAATTTTATTCTAATAGTGATATGAGAAATTTTACTTAAGAACAAGACATAATTCAGGAATTTGAGAATAATGCAAAAAGTCAGGCACTTTTAAGATTCACCCCCCACACTTAAGATGTACATTGCCCTCAATGTATAAAGATAGATAGGAATTCATAAAAGATAGGGAGAGATGAAACTTCCTAAATTTTGGATGGATTCCTTGAGTTGGAGGTGTGGAAACTTGATTCGGAGGTGAAAGATAAGTTGGAGGAGGCGTCTCTGGTGGTGGTATGGTGGCTGCCCACTATTACTGCGCTAGATGAAGAAATTGGGTAGCCCGTGAAGAAATAGCCAGAAAATAGTAAGACATATTTAAAATAAAATAATTACGTATTTAAAGACAAGAAAGATAAAGAGAAAGAAAATAGAAAGTAAAATAAAATTAAAAGAAAAGATTAATGGACTGAAAAGTCCTTATCGTTAGATGGTTGACGAGGTAGGTGTGATTTCTAAGACCATAGTGTGTGATTCCCAAGCAGCCTGAAGAACCTAAAAACAAGAAACTAAAATAAGATACACTAAATTTAGTGGAAGAGAAGTTAAGATAAGGAAAATAAAGGAGAAGAGAAAAGAAAAATAAAAATTAAATGGCCTCAAATGTCCTTGGCTTGTCGAGTTAATGAAGCGGCTGGCATGAACTTATGTAGGTCAGTCTCGCAGAGGAAGACTGTGCTAGGATCCTTTCACTTCGTCGACATGGATATGGTGTACATCTAGAGTTTGGAAAAGGGCCAAGGAAGGAGAATATGGAAGGGGAGGTCTAAAAATGTATGGAAGAAGGGGAATGGGGAGTAGTTGAGAAGAGGGAGGGGTGGTTTAAATAGAGTTTTGATGCCTGGTACATCCCTACGCCCGTGTACCATGGGCGTGTTAGGTCACACGGCCGTATCACACGGCCGTGTTGTGCTTCGTTTGTTTCTCCCACTCCCGTTTCGTGGTCACCACGCCCATGTTTGATAAAATAGTGTCGACCACGGCTGTATCGCACGGCCGTGGTGTTTAGTCGGAGCCCGTGTGACTTCCCTTAGTGTCGGCCACGGCTATATCGCACGGCCGTGGTAATTTATAGTCGTCCGTGATCTGGGAATCTTTCGTCATTGGCTCGTACTACCTCTGCTATGTCAGTACGGATGTCCGTGGTATCCACACGGCCACGGCCACGGCCGTGTGCAAGGCCGTGTGGTATGGAAATTTACGCCTAAATATAAATAAAAGAAAAGAAATAAAACTAAACTTAATTATTAGGGTTAGTGCTCGGGTTTCCTCCCGAGAAGCGCTCGTTTAAAGTCTTAAGCTAGACTTACCTCTCATTCGCATAATCAGGGTGGGTTGAAGGGTTGAACATCCTTCCTCATACTATCTGTCCTGTTATTAGTATATAGTTCAAGTCGAGTAGCGTTTATTTTAAAAGTGTCAAATGTAGGATTACTTACCTTGACTATTCCGTATGGGAAGAAATTGATTACCCTAAAAGGGATTTCTTTGTTTGTATTTGGGTCAGGAGGAGATATTCGAGGGTCCGCTTTATCTAACAATACCTGATCTCTGATTTTGAATTTGTCTGTCCCATAGAGTGGCTATGGTTCTGCTTCGTGTATCCCTAGTTTTTCCTTGAAATGCATCTTCCACTCATCTAGTTCATCGATCTCAAGCCTTCGTTCCTCATGGGTTATTTCTTTGTTGGCATGAGATATAGGATCTGGCTCAGTTGTGTTGTTCCGTGGTGCTTCCTGAAAAGAAGGTTTAACTAATTGGTTATCAATTGATTTTACTTTCTCACCTCTATCACTTGATGTCCTGGTTGAGTCGAGAGCCTGAAGACTGATTGATTCGTCACCTACACGGAGTATGAGTTCTCTTGTACCAACATCAATTTTAGTTCGCAGGTTGCTAAAAGGGTCTTCCTAAAATTAAGGGGATACTATTGTCCTCATCCATGTCTAAAACTACAAAGTCTACTGGGAATACGAATTTATCAATCTTTATGAGAACATCTTCGATTATACCCCTAGGAATTCGGATAGTCTTATCAGCTAATTGAATGCTTATCCTAGTTTGTTTGGGTTTCCCTAGACCTAGTTGTTTAAACATTTTATAAGGCATAACATTTATGCTTGCCCCTAAATCAGCTAAAGCATTATCAATAGATAAACTACCAATTAAAAATTGAATTGTAAAACTCCCTGGATCTTTTAATTTTCGTGGTAGTTTATTTTGTAGAATTGCTGAGCACATTGCATTTAGCTCCACATGTGATGCCTCGTCTAACCTCCGTTTGTTTGTCAGGAGTTCTTTTAAAAATTTCCTTGAATCTGGCATCTGTGAAAGAGCTTCGAGAAACTGTAAGTTAATATGTAATTTCTTTAAAAGTTTAAGAAACTTACCGAACTGTTCCTCTGTGTTATCTTTCTTCATTGCTTCGGGATATGGTATGCGAGGTTGGTACTCTTTGATTACCGGTTTTGATTTATCATGACTTACCTCGACCTTACCTTCCTCTACCACATCCTCTTACCTTAATTTGGGTTCATCTAACCCTTTACTATCATGAGCGGTTATGGCTTGAAGTTGCTCCTTTGGGTTAGTTTTAGTGTTGCCTGACAATCTACCTTGTGGTCGTTCTGACATGATCTTGGTAAGTTGACCTACCTGATTCTTGATCTCTTGAATCGATGCTTGTTGATTTTTAAGTGTTGTTTCGATGTTTTGGAAACGTGTTTCTAACACCGCTATGAATTTTGTCAGCATCTCCTCAAGGTTCGGCTTCTTTTCCTGTGGGTAGGGCTATTGTTGGAAGTTTGGAGGGGGTTGCTGTCTCTGATTTCCTTGACCTCCCCATGAAAAATTGGGGTGGTTCCTCCACCCTGGATTATAATTGTTACTATAGGGGTTATTTTGAGATATAAAATTGTTACCCATATAGTTCATCTACTCGCTTTCTACGCCAGGGTTGTAGGGTGGATGTTCCGTATCGTTCGACCCTCCATTCGTATCTGCTTCGCATCTTTGGGTGTACTGCGAAGAACTATACAAACCATCAATCTTTTTATTTAAGAGTTCTACGATTGGATAGCATAGTTCTTTGCGTTGAGGTTGAAAAACTCATTTGTTTTTGTTGGCCTTGTCCTTGTGACTTGCCACCGATAGTTGTTCGATGACATCTCTTCTATAAACTCGTAGGCCGCTTGGGAGTTTTGTTATTCAAGGTTCCACCGTGATGAATCAATTAAGCGCTCTGGTTGAAGGGTTTACACCATTGTAAAAGGTTTGGACACCTGTAGCCACAAGGGTAATCCATGGTATAGGCACCTTCTCAATAGATCTTTGTATCTCTCCCATGCGTCATAAAGTGTCTCTAAATCCATCTGCACAAAAGAAGAGATATTATTCTTTAACTTAGCCATTTTAGCCGGCGGAAAATATTTTAATAAAATTTTTTTGGTCATTTGCTCCCATGTAGTGACTGACCCTCGTGGAAGAGAATTCAACCACTGTTTGGCTTTATTCCTCAAAGAAAAGGGAAATAACCGAAGACGAATGACATCATCAGAAACACCATTTATTTTGAAGGTATCACAGAATTCAAGAAAATTCGCTAAGTGTGTGTTAGGATCCTCATCCTGCAAACCATCAAACTGAAAAAACTGTTGTATCATTTGTATAGTGTTAGGTTTCAATTCGAAATTATTTGCAGCAATAGCAGGTCTAACAATACTTGACTCAGTTTCTGTTAAATTAGGTTTAGCATAATCATACATAGTTTCAGGGGCATGATTTTCGGCCACCTCTGGAGGTAGTGGATTATTCTCAGCCATCTCTTCGGTAGTATTGTTCTCGTCTTCTTGCTCTTCTTCTATGTAAGTTAAGCTTCGCCTTATTTCTCTACGATTTCTGCGAATGGTTCCATCAATATCACTGTCGTAAATTAAGGGTCCTATCGGGTTCCTTCTAGTCATAAACTAGAGGTACCTGCAAGGAACAAATAAAAGAAAGAATATTAGCAATGTTAAAAATAAAATAAAAGTAAATTGAAAAAAAATGGTTAAAGTAATAAAAATTGAGCGTTCTTAATATTTTAGTTCCCCGGCAATGGCGCCAAAAACTTGCTCGTTATGTCAGAGTCTTAAAATTTATATAATGAATGATCTAGCCTAGAAACTAACTGTGACAACGATTGAGGCAAGCGCACCTATCGAACAGTAGTATAGTTTAGCGGCAAGACCGGATTGTCGAACCCAAGGGAACCAAAAATACTAATACTAACTTTCTTTCTATTATTTAGCCTAAGAATTGAAGTGAATTATTGTTTAATCTAAAATTAACTAACTACTAAGCTAAAGATGCTAAGACGAAGGGAACGAATTGGGGAAATACTTGTGGGAAAAACCAATTGATTAAGACAATACCCAAGGAAGAATCCACCTAGACTTCACTTGTTATCTAACTCTGAACCAGACGATTTATTCACTTGACTTGATCCGTAGGATTCCCTAATGTATATTAATACCTCCGTCGAGGCTACTAACGTCTAACCCTAGGTTGATTAATTGAAATCTCTTTCTAATTAAAACCCCTAGAATTGTATTAACTCGATCTATGGACTCCCATATTAGGTTTGACCCTAATCCGCCAGATTTTCGTCACCCTATCTCTAGGCGCGCGAGCAACTCCGCTTAACTATGCTAGATCTACTCTTAAACAGGGACTTTTGCTCCACTACCTAAGCACATAAATACTTGGATCAATATCCTGAAAAATCAAAACAAGAATTAAGAGCACATAATTAAGAACAAATCAAGTATTTATCATATAGTTCAGAAAATAATAACAAGATTCGTCTTAGGTTTCATCCCCCTCAGGTATCTGAGGGTTTAGTTCATAATCATAAAAATATACATCTCAGAAGAAAAGATAAAACAAAACATAAGAAAAACCCTAAAACCCCATGAAGGAATTGAAGAGAATATCTTCCGTCTTGAGTATGACTCCGGCTTCTTGAGATGAATCAACTGGCTTTCTTCGAGTAAATCCCACGATTCTGACCTCTCCAGCTTGGCTCCTTGGCCTAGCTGGACGCCCCCCCAAAGGTTGGCCTTTAGGGTGTTTATATAGGCTTTTGGAATGGCTTTCTTTGCCTCTAAGTACCCTAATCCGAATAAAATTCTTCTTTTCCATGGCAGGGACACGCCCGTGTGGCACGCCCGTGTGAATCGACTTCAGGCTGTGTTCGAGCCTACTAAAGGGGCACGGTCGTGTGGTGAAACCCCAGGCCGTGTCGATTTCTCATTTTGGCCCATTTGGCCCGTTTTAAGCCCGTTTTCCTTTCTTTTCATCCTCTTATGCTCTCTTGAGTATAAAACATGAAATTAAAGGATTAAGAGCACCAAATTCCATAATTCAAGGGATAAATCATCCCAAAGCATGCTAAATGTGGGATTAAAATATGTTACTATTACGGTTTATCAGAATTCTAGCATTTGTTCCCGCATCTCTTGTTGAATTTTGGTCAATTGCTCCTGCATCTGTATTTGCATTTGCTCTAACCTTTCTGACCTTTGATCCATGGCTTTCGTTTTTCTTCGAGTGTAGTAGTGATGTTCCAGGGTAACTATAATACAATCTCTAGTTAATAGGGTTCTTTTATGACATTTAATGCATATGATGCGATGTAATGCAAATGCATGATATGAATGCAAAGATAAAAGGTGTCGATTCTGGTTCAATTTCTTTTAGAATAACTTTATAAGAAAACAAAATCCTTTACATAAAACAAAATCACATATACGGCCTAGCCCTTATGCTCAAAGCTTTAACTTTCTTAAGAAGCCAAGCTAACTCTCGACCCCGGTCTGATTTTAGCTCATATTTCACACTTAACACATCAGCCTGATCCGCTAAAGCTTGCAAATGATCAGCCACTTCTCGTATCTAAGCCACAGCTTCGCCCATGACGTAATCTCTTTCTCTGACCTGGTCTTGAGATCGTTGAAACTGTTCTTCCCATCGCTCGTTATCTGCCTCCAATAGTTGCACCCGGAGTTTACTGCTTTGCAGTGCCATTTCGAGCTCTCCCATCTTTCCTTTCAAATCTTCAATCTTGCTTAAGCTTGTTTCCAGCTTCACCGCAGAGTTGCGGCTTCGATACAATACCTTCTCTAGTTCTGCTACTCGAGATATTAGCATCTCCTTTTCGCTTTGGCTCTCAAACAAAGTATTTTTCATAGTATCCTCTCGTGCTTGAGCCTCATGAAACCTCTTCTTCCACTGATCGACCTTAGCCTTCTCTTCTTGAATTTCTCGACGCCATTGTTCTGAGGTTTTGCCCAACCCAGCAGTTCTCATCGATGAATGCAACTTTTTGTAATCAGTCTTCAAACTGTCCAAATCTTCCTCGACCTTCCTCTTCCCTTTTCTCAGCTTCTCAGCCTCTAATTTCTGGACATCAATATCTAACCTCAAATGCACTTTTTCTTCTTCCAGTTGTTCTATCTTTTTTCCTAACTCCGAATTTCTATTTTCGAAGTCCTGTTTTATGATTCCCAACTCAGAAGGGACTATTTACAGGTATTCCTCCATTGGTCGAGCGCCATCTTGTGTCGGTCTGGGGATATTGTCATTGATTCTTCTATTCCGCCACGCATCATATTCGATGGTCGTCATCGGACCTACAGCGACTCTTTTCATCTGGCGAGTCTAATTCCAAGAATTAGAAATCCCTTTAACCCTTTTTTATAGTTATCTCCTCCATACGTAAATTCACACTGAGCTAGCCCATGCGTTGTCGGTATGAACTGTCTTGATCTATATTGCCTCAGCACAAGTAAAGGAGCATACCCAACGGCTCCCCAAATTCCCAGCAGAGGGACCCAATCAAAACTCCCACATCGATAAAGAATTTCATCGGGAACTAACCAATGAGCTCTCCACTCAACGTCCTCTTTCTGGAGATTCCGAAGGAGCACGATCCAATTTTTTTCTAATATGTCATCTCTCCTGGGCGTGGCTGCTAACTCCTTTAACGGGGAGTAATTCTCGCAAAAAACTCGATAAAAAACTTTATCCACCTTCCAGAAATGGCTATGGAACCAAGCTATAAAAAACTTTAACTGCGCACATCCTATAAATCTACCTTCACCTGCCCTCTGACATGCACTGAAAGATCTGAAAGTTTCGGCAAGAATCGCTGGTACCGGCGTAACCCCCTTGTCGAGTCAGTCGAAGAGATCCGAGACCGCCTCATCTACATACCCTAATGCCCTAGGGAAAACTATTAAACCATAGATGCTCAAAGCAAAAATGTCAACTCTCTTCTTCATATCTGGATGTGTTACAATCAAGTCCCTCAAACTCACCCAAGGAATGCATTTTCCTTCACCTTTTTGCTGAATTCGGGCCGTGACCCACTTTTCACTCATCCTGGTGATACTCATCAGCTTCTTAACAAAAGTTGGTACATTAGCGGGCCTGGAATAAGCTTTGTCGACTTGAACCTTTGGACAACCAAGCAAGGTTGTGTATTCTTCCACAGTAGGCACCAAGTCCACTTTTCCAAACATGAAACAGCTATATGCGGGGTTCCAAAACTGAGTCATAGCCCGAAATAAGTGTTTGTCTACTTTGATGTCAAACAGGTAGGGTAGATCGCCATAATTACGATAGACTAGCTGCTTAGACTCATTATCCCAACGGGCCTATATATCTCTTAATTCCTGGAGTTCATTCTGTGTCACACTGATACGAGTGAAGTCCCACAACTCCGACGTATATCCCTCGGCTAGACTATCCCCTTTCTTAAGTTGCATCTTCTCTGACCATATACGGACAACTGCATTGTCCTTTATTTTATCAAAAATTTCGTTCTCCATGACAAGCTTTCTAATTTAGTAACCAAACAGGAATCGACACCTTTTTAATATGAAATGACATGCAATCATAGCCAAAACACAACAAGTTAGTATCGAATAATAAAAACCAAAGCAAATAGAGAAAGTGTCAAACATCTATCTGGGTAACCGCTAAGGTTCAGCATAGCTCTATCTAGGGTGGGCTCTTAAGGATCACTATATGTGGCTTAGTTCTGAAGGAAGGGTACCTGAACCAGCAGATTCATCAATCCTCACCCATTATAGGCTCATATGGATCGAGTTCAGTTCAGGGGAATACATTTCCCTATGGCTATGCGGAGGTGAAAACCTCACGAAGACATAGGTACGGATGTATCCCGGAAGCAGTCCACTAGCCCATACGGAGGTGAAAACCTCACGAAGGCATAGTTTCTCACTCCCACTTAAAAGGTGTGACCACAACGGTCATGCAACATGATGCAGGAATATCCTACGAGACTCAAACCCCACAAACATATGACACGACACAAACTCATGCGATGAAAGAATCAAAATCAAACTTTAATTTTCGATAAAAGGACAAAAGAATAATCAATTCTACGGCTTGACTCTCTTATAGCGTCCCCAGTGGAGTCGCCAAGCTGTCGAAACTATTTTTTTGATTAGAAAACGGGGTCGACTTCAAAAATGAAAATGGAGTCGCCACCAATCTTTTTTGAGGTGTGATCGGGTCACCTTAAGATTGATCGTTAAAACATTTTGATTTATTAAAACGATAGTTTTTGGTCTACAAAATTTAGAAAAACGAGTTCGGGAGTCGATTACGCACGAGGAAGGATTAGCACCCTCGTGACGCCCAAAATTGTTACCTAATTGATTATTTGATGTCTTTATGTCGAAAATTTGAAAAGATTTTAAAATACGATCCCCTTTATTTAAAAGGAATTAAATCGGATACTGAGACCTGCTTATTTCGAAGAAGTAAAATGTCACGTCCAGTGAGTCAGGATACGATGTTTCAATTCCTCGAAACTAAGCTTGTCTTTTAACCCTTAAAGCTCGTGCATTTAAAATTAAGAAGGGTATTCAATTATTTGGGTCAAATGAGAAAACGAAACCCAGTAAGTTAGGGCACAATTTCTCAAAATTCCCAAATACAGAATATTGCCTTTATTTTTAAAAATCCTTACCTCGAGATAACAAAATATCATATCCAGTAAGTTAGGACACATTATTTTTGAATTCCCGAGAATAAGTTTTTTATTTAACATATGAGTTTTGATTTAAAAATAATTGGTTCTTTAGACTCAATGAGAAAAAACCGAAACCCAGTAAGTTAGGGTACGATTTCTTTCGGATCTTAGAACGCGGAATGTTTGTTTATTTCAAAACGAAAATTGTAATGCCTCGAATAAAATGTGATATGGCCGTAATAAAATGGAAGATGAATTATAATACAAATGCATAATGGAATACAATATGGGTAATAATGTAAATAACAAAAATAAAAGCAAAAATAAAATAAAATAAAATAAAATTTAAAATCAACAATCTATATGAAATAATAGGAAAAAAGAATAAATAAATAAAAGAAAATAATAGCAAATGGTAAATCAATAAATAAAAAAATACTATATACAATTTAAAAAATAATAAAATAATAATAATAGTAAAAATACAATAATAATAAGAAAATATATTAATAAACAAATAATAAAAATAAAAATAATTTTAGTAATAATAAAAATAATAGAAATAATGAAAATAGCAATAATAATGTTGATAATAAAAATAAAAATAATAATAATAACAATAATAATAATAATAGTAAATATAATTATAGTAATAATAATATATATAAATAATAGTGGTAATAATAAAAATAAAAATAATAAATAGTAATAATAAAGTTAATTATAAATAAAATAAAAAAATAATAGTAGTAGTAATATTAAAATAATAATAAAAGCAATAATAATAATAATAATAATAAGAATTAATTAAAAAAATAAAAAGAAATTGATTATAAATTCATAAAAAAACGGAAGGGCTAAAAGTGCAATTAGCCCTTCCGTAGAAAACACGCAGATCCCCCTGGCATTCGGGTCGGGTAATCGAGTCCAACATCAAAACGACGCCATTTTGGCGCCTGGGAATAGGGCTCAAAACGACGTCGTATAGTATACCCTATAAATGTTAAAATTTTGACAAAAAAAATCATTTTTACCACATTCTAAAAAAAACCAATTCAAACACTCTCAATTCTCTCCTCTCCCTTTTGAATCCGGCCAGGAGTCCGGCCACCAGCCACCGCGGCGGGGAGATCAAAAGTTGCCCCTTTTTTCGGCGGAGTTTAAAAAGTAAGTTTTCTCTCTCTTTTTAAAACTTTTTTCAATAAAAAAAATGAAAATGAAGAAATATATGTATGTGTAGATAGTATCGAAAAAATGAAAATAAAGGAGTGAAAGAAGAAACAAAATAGAAAAACCTACTATTTCGATTGATGAATAATGTTTTTCAATATTCCTCTCTGTTTTTTAGTATTCAATAGTCTCCTCTGTATTCGTATTGTGTGTATATTCGTAAAAAAAACCCCCCCTTTTTCATTGTTTATACACGGCTTTTATAGCTCTTTTTTTACAATGATTTTCCCTTTTTGTAGGTCCAGAGAGGAGCGTGGTGGAGGAGAAGGGCACGTCGCGGGCGTGGCGGGCGGTGGAGGCGCGCACGATGCGAAGGAGCGGCGTGCGGCGTTGGGTTTCTGTTTTAGGGTTTGTTGGTGGCTGAAAGTGTTAAGGTTGTGGGCTAAACGGGCTAGGGTTAATTTGGGCCTTAATGGGTTTGTATTTTATTATTTTTGTAAATGAACTGTTTTTTTTAATTTTTTGGACTTTATGTTTTATTTATTTTGGTTTATTTTGGACTCGGGCTAAAATTGGGCCCTACAAATAATATCTATAATTGAGCCAAAATTACGGATGTTAATGCAAAATCTGATTTCAAAATAAGTCCAAGATAATAATATAACAGAGATGTCATTCAGACCTAAAAGCAAAGGACCTAACCTAAGCGGTGAGTACAACCGCACCACCAGCCTCCTTAATCTTCTTCTCAGCAGTCTTGGACACCAACTTAGCCTTAACCACGACCGGTTGATTCTCGGGCAACACACCTTTCCCCAGGACCTTAAAATACCCGAATTGGGTCACGTCGATTAACGGCACCGAATCCTTGTTGGCCTTTGCCTTCACGTCTTGTGGGACGAGAGACCAAAGCTTGTCGATGTTGACGATGGGGCAATAGAACTTGTTGCTTAGCTTGTGGAAGTACCTCATACCCACTTTCCCGAAATACCCAGGGTGGTACTTGTCGAAGAGGATCCGATGGTGGTGCATACCTCCGGCGTTTCCTCGACCTCCCGGATGCTTGCGGTGCTTACTGATACGACCATGCCCGGCGCTCACGTGGCCGCGCTTCTTACGGTTCTTCTTGAAACGGGTTGTCATTGTTGGTAATCAGATTGGTGCGGTTTTTTGGAGGGAGAACGAGGTAAGAACGGCTGAGAGATGAGAAAGGGTTTGTGGGGATTTTGATCTATATATTAAATATTTTCATTTGGCTTACATGAATTTCACATCTTCTCTGTGGCTTTTTCTTTCTTTTCTTTTTCTCTTATACAAATTACTTCAATATACAGTTTCTACGATGTCACAAAGATAATCAATGAATGGTTGGTGAAAATGACATAGATTTTTTTTTTACTTTTTATTTTATTTTACTTTGGGTTTTTAAAATTCTAATTTTTTTCTTTCATACAAATTTTTAACATGGATTTCAATATTCTTATGGAATTGAAGACTTTACTAAGACCGTAACATATTTTAAGTATATGGACCATCTTAAATCATTTTTGCCATTAAGGATCAAATTAATATCAATTCTGTTGAAAAGTAATTTTTGAGCATATTTTTTAGCAAAACAAAGAGATTTCAAATAAATGCAACTATTAATGACCTTAAATTCAATATCATTTGTCACATGTTAGTAATGTGTTAGTTATTTTTATCCTCTCATAAAAAAAAAACTAACATGCGTTAGTATTTTGGGATAATTTTTATAATATTAATAAATTTAAATATCAAATTAGACCACAAAAGGCTTAAGTAATAAATTATTTAAAAAAATCATTTTCACGTAATATTGGGCCAAAAAAGGTTATGTACTAAGTAAAGGTCAAAACTTGTTGATAATCCATGTACTTGGAAATAATTTGAAATTCAATTTCAATCAAAATTTATCAATTTTGCTAGTTGATTAGGCTACCTTAATATAGTCGTACATATGATTGACGGAAATAAACATATTAAATTGATAAAAATTGGTGAAAATTATTTATTGTGTTAATGATTAGATTAGAATTTTAAAATTGAAAAAGTATGAGTGTTTAATTTTTAATTTTTTAAGTACAATAATTAAATAAAAAAAATTACTAAAATATAGTGACTAAAAATAATTAAATTAAAAAATATTACTAAATCTAAAATTTTAGACATATTACAAGATTAATAAGAAAAGTTAACTGTTATTGTTTTGGGTGCTCTACAACACATAATCTTGCTTTCATAAACTTCATTCAACCCTCATTTAAGTTTTAGGAACTCCATTCTCATCATTCAAAATTTTATATACACCAAAATATATCACAATATTAATAACAAATCTTTTCAAGCTTTCTCATAACCATTAAACTAAAATATCATGCTAAAAAAAATTAAAAAAACACTATTCTTACCTTGTTGAAATATTTTCTTTCTAGATTTGTTTTATCACACTAAAACCCACTAAAACTCATGAAATGATAGGTTAACATTTAAAACATTGATGGTGTAAATGAGTTTAGAAGTTTTGTTTTTCAAGTGATTTAGCAAAATTTTGAGTACTTACTTTTTGAGAAAATTCAAGAAAATGCAAGGGAAAATGAGAGAAGAAGAAAAGCCTCCATGAGAAACAATGGCCGACTATTACACAGCTGATGAGGGCTGGCTTCTTAAATTTTCCCTTAAAAATTGTTCAAATGGGTCAAAAGCCCAAGTCCACCCATGAAATTCTAAAGTTTTTAAAATTTGTGCCTCACTCCTTTAATTCAGGCTTTTTTATGTAAATAATATAAAAAAAATTAAAATTTTCCAAAATGGTATCCCACCCTCATTAATTACAGAAATGGGGTGTTTGGGGTGGTGGAGGGTAGTGTATAGGCGGCACTATCCTTATTTTCTGACAACCATCAGTAATAAGTTAAAAAGTATATTTTTTTTAATAGGTGCAGCCTTGTTGATAGGCTACACCATTAAATACGAATCTAGTGTAGGTATACAGGTTTAATACGAGTCTAGACTGGATGATGGTACCCATGGCATAGGCGGCACCAGTGGTGCCAATCTGATAGGCGGCACCAGTAGTGCCAATCTCATAGGCGGCACCAATCAAGCATTCCAGTATTTAAGTAGTGTTTGTGAAAAAAAAATTGAAAATTCAAGAATAGCAAAAAAAAAAAAGATTTTTTGTAGAAGAAGAGTAAACAAACAGAGAAGATTTCACAGGTTAGTAAATATGAAATTCATTTTTTTTACATTACAGTAATTTTTTTGTTTGAAATTGTATTGAGAATTTTTTTCTTTTTTAACAGATTTAGTATTGAAGATGGATAATCAATTTTGCGTATGCGTTTATCTCGATGGAGTAATTTTGACAACAACAGTTGAATGTATATTTGAATGTCGCCAACAAATAGAAATGAAATTTAATAGAAATGTATCGGTTGATGATATTAAGGAAATGATTAGTGCAAAAATTGTTAGACGTTGTGGGAGAAGGATCTCGAAACTTTTCTACAAGTTTCCAATTTCGATAGATCCCATCAAATTCACCGAGATGGAACTTGTAGACGATGAAGACGTGGAGACAATGGTCGTTCTTTATTTTTGGAATTGAAGCGAGGGAAATGCACCAATTCAGTTATTTGCCGAGTTTGTAACAGCCCGATTTTGGGTCTAGTCGGAACAATGGTTTCGGGAATGTGAATCTGACGCAGTAAAATTCATTTTATTATATTTTTATGGTATACAATTTTATGAAATGATTTCGTGAAAATTTCGTTCGAAAATTTTGATGTTTGGGCACTCAATTTAGTTAAAAGGACTAAATTGCAAAAGGAGCAAAATGTGTGTTCTAGAAGCTAGAGGTGTCTAATTTCTATGAAATTTCAAATTAGAGGTCCTTAGATGTTAATTAGACCATTGGTTAAGTTGATGGACAAAAATGGACATGAATTAGGTGAAATTTGGATGTTTTAAAGAAAGGGCATTTTGGTTATTTGGTAAATAAAGACAAAATAAAACAAATAAAAGATGTCATTTTCTTCAAATTAGTCCCCATGGCTGAAATTCACAAGGAGAAGACATAGATAGGGTTTTTTTTATCTTCCAAGCTCAATTGTAAGTCCATTCTTGCCCCGTTTTTAATGCTCTTTACATTTTTGAAGTCGTTGTAACCCGATCTATCTATTTCTACCACTAAATTAAGATATGATCAAGGTCTAGGGTTTGACCCATGTTAGACATGGGTGTATTTTGATGTTTAATGGTAGATTATGCAAATTTGATGTTGGATAAACAACTTTTACTAAGTGATTTTTGATGAAAATGCCTAAAAAGGACCTATTTGTAAAAGTTGTACAATGAGTAGTAGAAGTGTGTTTTAATGAAAAATTTGGGCTGTCATGAGTATGAAAATGGTTCGGCTAGGCTTGGGTTTTGAAGAAATTGACTATATTTCATTTTACGAGCCTAGGGACTAAAGTTAAAATATTGAAAAGTTAGGGGCAAAAATGTAATTTTCCATAATGTGACTTTTGGACTGAATTGAATAATTTGAGTATTAAATGAGTTAAATTTTCTATTATAGATCAAGAAAAACGAAGTTCGGACTAGATCAGGGGAAAAACAAAGTGTTTGACAATTAGGTCTATTTTCACTATTTTTGTACCGAGGTAAGTTCGTATGTTAATAATGCAATGTTATATTTGTATTTTAATGTCTTGATATTGCATGAACTATATGATTTATTCTACGAGCATATTCGACAAAGTTCTGGCAAGAGAGAAATCTCGGTTGAACCTTAAGAATAGATTAGGATACAAGTGACATGTCACTAGGAACCCATGTGATTATGTGATCTATGTGTCCCGGGTGCTAGTCTCGTACGTCCTACCAGTGGCTGAGTATACCGGCATATGTTGCGGATACTTGACAGCTTGTATGAGTAGCACCGAGTAGCTACGTCTTGACTGACAGCTTGTGTGAGCAGGCCCGAGGATAGCTCGAGAGCGAACCTATATGTGTTATGAGATTTGTGGTAGCATTGGCTACATATGTGACACTTATGTGCAAAGTTTTTCGTGTATCCGATAGTATTCCAAGTGGTTCAACGGGTATGTCCAAGATGAAAAAGTATGTGATTATGTTACAAGTTGGTACATGTATGTACGAAAAACTCAAAGAAAACGGATTCGGTATATGATGAACTAGTGGTAAGGATGTGATTGAATAAGTTATACTTATGAAGTTTTAATGACATTTATGTTAGCACATGTTATGTTATTCATATGACAAATGTATAATTAATGTTGTTTATTACTTGCATATGAACTTACTAAGCTTTATAGCTTACCCCCTTTTTTTCCCTTATCTTATAGTGTCACCAAGCTAGCTCAGGGATTGGAGATCGTCAGAGATCCATTCACACTATCAACCATTATTTTGGGTATCATTGAAATGTCAATATTTTGAGTTATGGCATGTATAGGGACTTGGTCATTTTGTTATATGTGTCATTGGTAATGTGGCCAAATGTATTGGCTTATAATGAGTAATGATTTCATTTTGTATATGGCCATGAAAGTTGGCTAATGTTGGTTATGAGTATCATTATATGTTGATACCATTCATGAATGTGGAAACTTGCATGATTTGTGTTGATAAATTATGATGTTAAAGCATGTTAGATGTTAGCATGTGGATGTGATGTTAATACCTTGGTTGTGGATGTTTTGGTTGCCTAAGTATGCTTGAATTGGTATTATATGATATTGTGTAGGTATGTGCATGGAAGGGTGGCAAAAAGGCTTGGTAAATAGCCTTATTTTGTCCACACGGGTAGACACACGGGTGTGTGTCTAGGCCGTGTGTCATGTGTTCCAGTCGTGTGTCCCCTGCACCTTAATTTTGAGAAATAGAATGCTTAGAATTGAGCACATGGGCAGAGGCACGGGCGTGTGTCTCGGCCGTGTGAGGGACATGGCCTCAGGCACGGGCATGTGAAGTCTACACCTATTTTATAAAAAATCATGAAAATTAAATCGACCACACGGCCTAGCACACGGGCGTGTGACTTGGCCATGTGACTTCAATTTGTTCATAACTTACAAACAGAGAGTTACACGGGGTTGGGACACGGGCGTGTGTGACCACACGGCCTAACCACACGGGCGTGTCCCATATGCACACGGGCGTGTGACCCCTGTTTATGGCAAAAAAAATTCTAAGTTGTGTAAAAATTTCTAAAGTTATCGGTTTAGTCGGTTTAGTCCCAAACCACTACTAAAGCATGTTTTGGGCCTCGTAGGCTCGTATTAGGGACTTTATGATTGAAAATGAATGGTTTTAATTTGGACACAAATTTTGTGACTCGGAATTGTGTGAATGCTTGTGTTGTTAGTCCAGTAATGCCTCGTACCCTATTCCGACGTTGAATACGGATAAGGGGTGTTACAGAGTTAGCTTATGTGGAGCCAGCTGAAGATCCTACTCTATTAGGTGAAGAACATAAAGTCCAAGATCTGTTTATGGTGGTTTTGATATCGTACGTTGATAGCCAACTAAAGATCCCACCCCCTATAATGTGCATAATGTACGCTTGAATGGCGTACATCACATTCCACTCAATGGCAGTAATGAGTAAATGCTCGAAATTGGTCTTCAGCCATAAGAACCTCAAACCCGTAAATTTTGACTCAGTATCACCGAGCGAGACTCTTAGTAGGTTATAGCAAAGGGCGGCCGACTCAGAGGTCATACTTACGTCCATTACTGCACTCCCGCAATTGGGAGCTCGAGTTGTAATCAACATCCTCCAGAGTGATGGTGCACTCCCAACACGGCAAATGAAAAGTGTGGGTCTCCGGGTGCCACCGCTCAACCAAAGCAGATATTAATTCGTACTGCAAATCAAACTTTCAAATCAATGTCGTTGATCCGAATCCAGCTGACTCCAAGTATGACATTAGTCGTTCATCTGGTTGATATCCTAAACCATTCACACGACCCCTCAATGTGTGGTACAGACCCTGACACTATTAAATTACAGAAATAGTTAATATAACCTAATTTAATTTCGTAAATGACATGGAACTTTTTATAAGGGGACCCATGAGTAACAACTAACAATTTTATTACCATCTCATTAACCGTTTTTTATATGTGATCATCATCGTTAATCAAAGAACCCATTTATATATCTTCTGTAACGCCCCAAAATTCTTATTTTTGTTTCTGTTTGATAAACCGAAATAGTAACATATTCTAGGCCCATATTTAGTATGCTTTTGGATGAATTATCCCTTGATTTATGTAAAAAGGTGCTCTTAATCCTTTCTTTTCATGTCTTATACTCAGGAAAGCACCCAAGGATAAAAAGAACGAGAAACTGACTCAAAACGGACCAAAACGGACCAAAGAGGAAATCGACACGGCCTGGACTTGGACCCACACGGCCGTGCCAAGTCAATCATCTAGAACACGGTCTAACCCCAACTCACACGGTCGTGTCTCATTAAAGAAATCCGAACACGGCTTGACCACGATTTACACGGGCGTGTGCCATGGCCGTGCCTCTGCCGTGGAGAAGAGCAATTTCATTTTGGAAAGGATACTTAGGGAGAAAGAAACGTATTTCAAAAGCCTATAAATACACCCTAAGTATGACCTGAAAAGGAGGCCCAAAGCCATCGTCTAGGGGCGTCGTGCTAGGCCAGAGAAGGCAGATTTGTGGGGATTAACTCAGGAATAGCCAGTTGATTCATCTCGAGAAGCCGGGATTCTACTCAAGATGGAGGATCTCCTCTTCAATTCCTTCAGGGGGTTTTAGGGATTTCTTATGTTTTGTTTTATCTTTTCTCTTGAGATGTTTTCCTTTATTGTTATGAACTAAACCCTTGGATACCAGAAGGGATGAAAACCTGTGATGAATCTTGTTATTGTTTCTCAATTATATGATAAATACTTAGTTTGTTCTTAATTATGTGAGCTTAATCCAAATTTAATGTGCTTAGGTGGAGGAGGAATAGATACGCCAAGAGTAGATCCAACATAATTAAGTGGAGTTGATCGCACGCCTAAAGATAGGGTGACGAGATTTTGCTTAGGATTAGGGTGAAACCTAATATGGGAATCCATGATCGATTTCATTGCTATTCTAGGGGTTATTATAAGAGAACGAGAGTTCCACTAATTAACCTAGGGTTAGACATTATTCGCCTCGAGAGAGGGTTTAATATACGTTAGGGAGTCTTACGGATCAAACTAAGTAAATAAATCGTATGGTTCAGTGTTAGATAACAAGTGAAGTCTAGGTGGATTCTTCCTAGGGTATCTCCTAAATCAACTGAGTTTTTCCCAAGTTATTTTCCAAATTCATTCTTCTTTGTCTTAGAGTCTTTAGCTTAGTAGTTAATTAATTTAGATTAATAAACAACTTCACTTAGTTTAGGCTAGATAATAAAAAGAAAGTTAGTATTAGTACTTTTAGTTCCTTTGGGTTCGATAATCCGGTCTTGCCTAAGCTATACTACTGTTCGATAGGTGCACTTGCCTCAATCGTTGTCAGAGTTAGTTTCCAGGTTCGATCATTCTTTTTATAAATTTTAAAGCTCTGATTCACAGCGATCAAGTTTTTGGCGCCGTTGCCGGGGAACTAAAATATTAAGAAAGCTCTATTTTTATTACTTTAGCCATTATTTTTTATTTTTTGTAATTTATTTTTATTTTTATTTTACTTTTAAAATTTTCTAAATTTTCTTTCTTTCTTTTCCTAGCAGTACCTCTAGTTTATGACTAGAAGGAACCCGAGAGGACCTTTAGAATCTGACAGTAATATTGAAGCTACCGCCTCGGAGAAATCATGAGAGAAATTAGGTGAGCCCTAAATTACCAAGGAGAGCGAGAAGACAGATCCAATCCTACTTTGAAGGGATGGACGAAAATAATCTTCCACCACAAGATGTGGGAGAAAATAATGCTCCTCGTACTATGTTTGATTATGCTAAACCTCATTTTAACGAGAATCGAATCAAGTATTGTTAGGGCTGCTATATAAATGCTAATAATTTTGAATTAAAGCCTAACACTATACAAATGATTCAACAGTTTGTTCAATTTGATGGTTTGCGGGACGAAGATCCAAACGCTCATATAGCTAATTTTTAGAGTTCGTGATACCTTCAAAATAAATGGCGTTTTCGATGATTCCATACGACTTCGATTATTTCCCTTTTATTAAAGAATAAAGCTAAGCGATGGTTAAACTTCGTTACACGAGGTCAATCACTACATGGGAACAAATGACCAAATTTTTTATTAAAATATTTCCCACCGGCCAAAACGGCCAAATTACGTAATGATATATCTTCTTTTGTGCAGATGGATTTAGAGACATTATACGATGTATGAGAGAGATATAAGGATCTCTTGAGAAGGTGTCCGCACCATGGTTTACCTTTGTGGCTTCAAGTCCAAACTTTCTATAACGGTGTAAACCCCTCAACGAGGCAACTAATCGACTCAGCCGCCGGTGGAACCTTGAATAATAGAACTCCTGAGGCAGCCTACGAGTTTATTGAAGAGATGTCGCTTAATAACTATCAGTGGCAAGTTACAAGGACAAGGCCAACAAAAATAGCCGGAGTTTACAACCTCGACGCAGTAACCATGCTATCAAATCAGGTAGAGTTGATGAATAAAAAGCTTGATAGTTTGTGTTCTTCGCAGTACATCCGGTCATGCGATGCGACGCAAGTGGAGGCGTGGCGAATCCCGAGTACCCACCCTACCAACCAGCACAGAGAGCTAACAGATGAACTATATAGGTAACAATTTCAAATCTAATA
Organism: Gossypium sturtianum; assembly: GCA_025698515.1. Classification (NCBI taxonomy): domain Eukaryota; kingdom Viridiplantae; phylum Streptophyta; class Magnoliopsida; order Malvales; family Malvaceae; genus Gossypium; species Gossypium sturtianum. Next base: position 21,822,475 of record CM046945.1, read on the forward strand.
ATAACCATATAGTAATAGTTATAATCCAGGTTGGAGGAACCACCCAAATTTTTCGTGGGGAGGACAAGGAAATCAAGGAAATCAAAGACAACAACCTCCTCAAAATTTCCAAAATCAGCCCTATCCACAGGAAAAGAAGCCAAATTTTGAAGAGACGTTGAACAAATTCATAGCATCCACAGAAGCCCGTTTCTGAAAGACTGAGTCAACACTTGATGACCAACAAACATCGATCAAAGTGATAGAGAAACAAGTTGGAGAACTCACTGAGATAGTTGGACAACTTTCTAAAATGGTTTCCGAAATTCGATCAGTGATTTTCTCTAAAGCAACGAGCATCAGTGAAACATGCAGATTACGAGGAGTGGAAAGGAGTTAGTTGAACCAAAGAAAAAAATACTACATGAAGATGACAAAGCAAAGGATACGAGAGTTGGGGATGTAACTCCAAAACGCAAAGAAAGTAAACCACCAATCTCATATCCAGCGTAGTTAAAGAAAGAACGATTAGACGCCCAATACGGTAAGTTTCTTGAACTGTTTAAACAGATACATATTAACTTACCTTTTGTTGAAGCCATTTCACAGATGCCGACGTATGCAAAATTCTTAAAGGAACTCCTAACGAATAAAAGGAAGCTTGAAGAAATATCCATGGTGGAGCTTAATGAAGAATGTTCAGCCATCCTCCAAAATAAGCTACCAACAAAATTAAAAGATCCAGGAAGTTTTACTATTCCTTATTTAATTGGTAGTTTTAATATTAATAAAGCATTAGCTGATCTAGGTGCCAGTATTAATTTAATGCCATATAAAATGTTTAAACGGCTATATCTTGGGAAACCAAAACCCACTAGGATGAGTATTCAGTTAGCTGATAGATCTATTAAATACCCTAGAGGAGTTATCGAGGATATCTTGGTAAAAATCGATAAATTTATTTTCCCCGTTGATTTTGTTGTGCTTGACATGGATGAGGGCATTGAGGTTCCCTTAATTCTAGGGCGCCTTTTTAGCCATCGCTGTGGTCATTATCGATGTAGGTGATGGTAAACTTGCATTAAGGATAGGCGATGAGGAAATTATTTTTCAAATTTATGATGCCATGAGATATTCTAGAGAACAAGATGATTCCTGTTATTTTATTGATACCACTGATCATATCATTCAAAGCTCATTACAGGAAATTCTACATGATGACACGATGGAAATGTGTCACACTCAAGAAGAGGGGGAAGAAGATGAAGTCCACGAGCTGAATTAAAAAATATCGTCATCAAGACAAATGGAAAAAGAAAGCATTGAATTCGATGACGATTTAAAACAAAAACCCTCTGTTGATGAACCACCTAAATTAGAATTAAAGCAATTGCCAAAACATTTAGAGTATGCATTCCTTGGGGAAAATTATACGTTACCAGTGATTATCTCTTCAGAGTTAGAACCTCAGGAAAAAGAATAGTTGATACAGGTACTAAGAGAACATAAAAAAGCCATAGCTTGGAAAATCTCTGACATTAAGGGAATAAGCCCAACATTTTGCACCCACAAAATTTTAATGGAAGACGAGTACAAGCCATGCGTGCAACCACAAAGACGATTAAATCCCAACATAAAAGAAGTAGTGAAAGCCGAGGTAATTAAACTTCTAGATGCTTTGGAATAATTTATCCTATTTACGATAAACAAGTGGGTGAGTCTGTGCGGGTTGTCCCAAAGAAAGGAGGCATGACCGTGGTAGCTAACGAAAAGAATGAACTAATTCCTACCCAGATGATCACGGGTTGGAGAGTTTGCATAGATTACAGGAAGCTGGATGACGCCACTAGAAAAGATCACTTCCCTCTACCCTTCATTGATCAAATGCTAGAAAGGTTATCAGGGCATATGTACTACTGCTTCCTAGATGGACTCTCCGGCTATTTCCAAATCCCAATAGCACCTGAAGATCAAGAGAAGACAACGTTCACATGCCCATACGGTACGTTTGCTTATCGTAGAATGCCTTTTGGATTATAAAATGCTCCTACTACTTTTCAGCATTGCATGCTAGCAATCTTTGATGAACTCGTGGAAGATATTATGGAGGTATTTATGGATGATTTCTCAGTTTACGGTAATTCTTTCTATCTTTGCCTTAAAAATTTAAAACGAGTTCTAATGAGATGTGAGGAAACAAACCTTGTTTTAAATTGGGAAAAATGTCACTTTATGGTACAAGAGGGAATAGTATTAGGACATAAAATTTCTAGTAAAGGGATCGAGGTAGATAAAGCAAAGATTGAAACTATAGAAAAATTACCTCCCCCTAGTTCAGTTAAGGCCATTAGAAGTTTTTTAGGACACGCAGGATTTTATAGAAGATTCATTAAGGATTTTTCTAAAATAGCTAAGCCTTTAACAAAATTACTAGAAAAAGATGTTCCTTTCAATTTTGATCAGGAATGTTTAGACGCATTCAATATCCTTAAGGATAAACTAATAAATGCTCCAATTATAATTGCACCTGATTGGAATTTGCCCTTTGAACTAATATGTGATGCAAGCGATTTCGTGAAGAGGTGCGATTGCGGGACAACGAAGAGGCAAGCATTTTCAGCCAATCTATTATGCTAGTAGGACTTTGACACCCGCACAGGAAAACTACACCACCACGGAAAAAAAACTGCTAGCTGTAGTTTTTGCTTTTGACAAATTTAGACACTATTTATTATTATCAAAAGTTGTCGTTTTCACTGACCACTCAGCTCTTCGTTATCTATTAACTAAACCTGATGCGAAACCACGACTCATAAGATGGATCTTACTTTTACAAGAATTTGATTTGGAAATACAAGATAAGAAAGGAGGAGTGGAACCTTGCGGTGATCACCTCTCTAGACTAGAAAACCCCCATATCGAAGAGCTAAATGAAGGAGAGATAAATGATTCATTCCCAGAAGAACAACTCTTTTCGATAACTCGTTCTGAGGTACCATGGTTTGCGGATATTGCAAATTATTTAGCTACTAACATCTTGCCAAAAAATTTAACATATCACCAAAAGAAGCGATTCTTTGCTGATGCAAAAAATTATTTTTGGGAAGATCCCTTTCTCTTCCGAATATGTGCAGATCAGGTAATTTGAAGATGCGTTACGAGGGAAGAATCAAGTAAGATTATAGAACATTTCCATTCAGGACCTTCAGGAGGACACTACAGTGGCATTAAGACAGCACATAAGATACTCGAATCAGGTTTTTATTGGCCCACTCTATTCAAGGATGAAAACAGGCATGTCGCTTCATGTGATAAATGTCAAAGAACAGGTAATGTCTCTAAACGTGATGAAATGCCTCAAACATATATGCTATCATGTGAAATATTTGATGTATGGGGTATTGATTTTATGGGTCCATTCCCTAGTTCATTCGGAAATAAATACATCCTCGTGGCAGTCGATTACATGTCAAAATGGGTGGAAGCCGAAGCTCTACCTACTAATGATGCTAGAGTAGTAGTTAAGTTCCTTAAGAAATTATTCTCTCGATTCGGAACGCCTAGAGCTATCATTAGTGATAGGGGCACTCATTTCTATAATAATCAATTTGACAAAGTCTTAAAAAAATATGGAGTACACCACAATATAGCTACCCCATATCACCCTCAAACTAGTGGGCAAGTTGAAGTAGCAAACCGAGAACTTAAGCGCATTCTAGAAAAAACGGTTGAATCAAACAGAAAAGATTGGGCATTAAAAGTAGATGATGCCTTATGGGCCTATAGAACAGCATTTAAAACCCCTCTAGGGACATCCCCATACAAACTTGTATACGGGAAAAGCTGTTATCTACCATTCGAGTTAGAACACAAAGCTTTTTGGGCCATAAAGTTTTTAAATTTTGATCTTAGCACTGCAGGTAAGAAAAGAATGATGCAGATGAACGAGCTAGACGAATGGAGAGCTGAGGCCTATGAGAACTCGAAACTATACAAAGAGGCAACTAAGCGACGCCATGACACTCGTCTAAAGAATTCGAAACAATTCGAAGTAGGGGACTTGGTCCTACTGTACAACTCAAGGCTTAAATTATTTCCTGGGAAGCTAAAATCGAGACGGTCAGGCCCATTCATGATTAAAACAATTTTTCCATACGGCACAATCGAGGTAACTCACCCCACTAAGGGCACATTCAAGGTAAATGGTCACCGATTAAAAATTTATAATGGTGCAGATTTTAGAGATATGAGAGAGGAGTTTCTGCTCCAGGAACCTTCTTTTAGAACTGAAAACAGGGAAAGTCTAGCTTAAGACTATAAACTAGCGCTTCTCGGGAGGCAACCCGAGCACTAACTTCCCTAACATTATACTTTTAACTGTTTAGCATCTAACTTCATACTAATTAATCTAATAAAGTGCGGGTTTTAGACCACATGGCCTTGCACTGCAGGCGTGCCGTGGCCGTCTGAAGCCGGGACAAACCATAGGCGTGCGCCGCCGTGCCGTGCGACGAAAGAAGAATCTTTTTCCTCAACACGGGCTATGATAATATCTCACGCCCGTGCCGACTACCCGTGTGAGGTTACTGACTTATTAAACACGGGTGAAACACGACCGTGCCTACTAACTGTGTGAGGTTACTGACTTGTTAAGCACGGGAGAAACACGCCCGTGCCACCAAACCGTGTGAGGTTACTAACTTATCAAGCACGGGCGTGTCATAAGCAACACGGCCGTGGCAAATCCACCTGAACGCGCCTAAAATTTGAAATCGCAAAAAACACGGGCGCATAAAAATCAAACACGGGCGTGGCCCATGCCCGTGCTCGTATCCCTATTTAAGCATCTTTAACCGTCTCCTTTCCCCCAAATCAACCCTAAACCAAATTTCAAGCCTCACCCCTTTCAAATCCGGCCACACTCAAACCCTCCACCGTCCCATCAACCCCTTAACCCCCTTGTCTTTCAAGAAAACCACACTAAAACCGTGAACACGCCCGTGCCACCACCGTGCTACAGAAAAAACACTCCTGCGCCACCACCGTGCGACTGCAGAAAACCTCACAGCACCGCCGTGCTCTGCCCGTGTCCAGCCGATTTCCACCACCACCACCTCTGGTTTTCCCATTACTCAAATTTTTGGCACTCAAAGTTTGATATATTTCATATTATTTCGTTTTGTTTAAAGTTTTAATATTAAATATGATTTATTTTCTTTTAGAACTCATTTTAGAACTTATTGAATGTTCATAATCTTGATGATTAGTTATGTGTGCTATCTATCGTTATTAGATGGATTTCATATTCTCTGTTGATTAAAATCTTTTACAAACCTTCCTATGTAGAATTAGAATTGGTTGCTCATAGGTGAATAATTGTGCTTAGCATTTAAATATCTCGGGCCTAGATGAAAATTTGGTACAACCGTTACTTGAATACTCTTTATTTTCAGGTACAATGTCGTCATCACGAGGGAAACGAACCACGGCCACACCAACTAAGAAAAGAAAGGGGTCCGGGTCATCCTCAGCCAGCGCATCTTCCGAATTAAGACACTGCTTCCTCCAATTCTTTTAAGAAGCTCAGGAAAAACGATACAAGGCATTTCGGGAAAGACCTCTAGGAACCGATAGATGCATTGACTGAAACGCGGTGGAACAGGTCAGATTAGCAACCGATATTCGATCCCTCATATCGATCGAGCCGTGGGAGCAATTTTTCTCTATCATTGAGCCAACTTATTTAGAACTCACCCTCGAGTTCTGCACTACTTTTACCTTACTGCACGGTGATGGCCCAAAGACGATGACCCGTGCGCGGTGCAATTCCGCTTAGGAGGTACGGTACGTCGACTAAGCGTACCGTAATTCGGCACGGCACTCAGACTCTATACGGAGGAATTTATAGAGGAAAATCCACTCTTCGAGTTAGACCGTCAACTCCACTGCACTCCCCTTTACTGCTGGCGCAGCTTAGCACCCACCTCGAATGTCTATGATCCCAGTCGCTCGAAGCCGACAGCCCTTGGCCCACCCCTACGATATATTCACGCCATTCTCCCTCACACCATCACAGGACGACGTGAGAGCACGGGGGTGGTAAACAAGCACGATGTCTACTACCTATCGTGCATGTCAGAAGGGCACGTTTTCGACTTGGCATACTTCATCGTCCGTGCAATTCAACATCAAATAGAGTCGCACAGGAAGGGGATTTTATCAATGGGATCACACGCTTAGCTCAGTATTTTGGGCTCCTAACCACCAACGAACAAACCCCCTCACTCACACTGATAGGGCAGATGGCCCCACAGGGCATCCAGACGATGCTACATATGAGGATGATCCAGCGTCGACGTGGAACCGAACCCCCTCAATACCGATTAGCCCTACCCACTGACGAGGAGGAGCCCGAGGACATTACTGATGATGTCCCACTCCAACAGGAGCCATCACTCCCGAGCCCCACACCACCCACCCAGCAGCAGCCTTCACTTTCGGACATTTTTGCACGCCTTACTCGGTTCGAGCAACATCTGTACTCAAGCAATTCACCGACACACTCGACGTTTTTGATGATGATCGAGGCCACCCTCCAGCAGATTTGTCATCACTTCCACATCTCTTCACCAACACCACCGCAGGATCCAGCTGATGATGAGGACCTCTGAGTCCTTTCATTCTCCTTATTCTTAATTTTCTTTATTTTTAGTTCTTTCGTTCTAATTTTTATTTGTCTTAATTTAAACTCTTTTGTCGTATATGTTTCATACCCTTATTTTATTCATTTTATCATTGGCTATCTAATCTTAGAATACTACTAACAAACACTGGTCTAATTTCGACCCCTAGACATCTAACTAATGACTTCGCAGCTTCAATGGTACACTCAAAAATAACGAACAAATCACTAGGAGTAACTCACTGCTACATAAGTCATCTGTCACCTCCGACTCAAGGAATCCACCCATAATTCAGGAAGTTTCACTTTTCCCCATATCTTATGATTTTAGTATTATTGTGTTATTATCTAACTTTGTACATTGAGGGCAATGTACATCTTAAGTGTGGGGGGTAAACAACCTAAAAAGGTGCCTAATTTTTTTCATTATTCGTAAATTTCTGAAATTAGGTACCAAACTTTTTGCATTGTTCTCAAAATCCTGAATTTAGTCTTGTTTTTAAGTAATTTACTCATATTACTAATTAGGATGAAATTTCTGATGATTTATGATTTTTTATTGATATGTTTTAGATTAAGTCATTGATAATTGTGCATTGATAATTAAATTTGAAGAATACTAGAGAATCAAGCATGATAAGTCTATTTTTCAGAAATTAAAAATTTTCTAGGTTGTCGAACTGAGTTTAAATATTACTTTGAAGTTTGAAATTTACGAGGTTGACATCAAAATACCCATAATTTTTGTGAGTTTTTGAGCCTTATAAAGCATAAATTCTTTTTCTTGCTCACTTTATTGATTATGAGTATGTCAATATTGATTTGTTATTCTAGAACTTGCATCGATTATACATGTCGAGACCACATTTTTTGATTTGATACACAGAGATGATAAAGGCACCTAGGATCTAACCCACTAACTCCATTAAAAAGCCTACCTTCACAATTAACCCCTAGTGAACCCCTTTTAATCCTAACAACCCTATTTATTGACATAACCGCTAATATTAACCCAGAACCCATTTGTTTTTGTTATCACCATTCCTTTTGACTACCCTTATATCGAGATTTGATTTGATTAATAGCCTAACTATGTTTTTATTTCAGAAGTTTATCTTTTGTTATGTATTTAGTTTGTTCTTTAAAAAAAAGTATATTCATTATTCATTATTAGTTGTGATTAAACGAGCTTATACATTTAAATTCCAAATATCGAAAAAAGAAGCTCTTATTATTAGTATTATTAGTTTTCAATTGATGTAATTATTATTAGTTCATTAGTTCTTAGTTAGGTAATTTGTCATTTCAATCTCGATTCTAACCCTCTAATTTAGCCTTATTCCACACCTTAACCCTAGCCCCGTTATAACCCTGCTAAAGACCTTTTGATTTGTGTTTCATCTCATATTTCAGTGGTGGAGATTTGATTTTCATGCAAGCCTATGGGATTAACTCTTCATGTTTGACTTTTGAGTGCCTAAATTCTAAACCTTAAACACTTTGAGTGATTTGAGTGAATCTTTTGTCAGGATGTCAATCCTTGTCAATTTCAAATTAAAGGTAATTATCTAGATAAGGGGAGACACCTATGTTTTGTGCCTACAAAATCTATGACTTATAATGTTTGAATTTTTAGGACTCTTTGAGTTGAATTATCCATGTATAAATTATCTCCGAATTATGATGAGACACTTAATGACTATTATAAATTGAGGGAAGTTCATTTTAATTGTAAGTTGAGAATTTTGCTTGAGGACAAGTAAAAGCTTAAGTGTGGGGGTATTTGATAAATCGAAATAGTAACATATTCTAGGCCCACATTTAGTATGCTTTTGGATGAATTATCCCTTGATTTATGTAAAAAGGTGCTCTTAATCATTTCTTTTCATGTCTTATACTCAGGAAAGCACCCAAGGATAAAAAGAACGAGAAACGGACTCAAAACGGACCAAAACGGACCAAAGAGGAAATCGACACGGCCTGGACTTAGACCCACACGGCCGTGCCAAGTCAATCATCTAGAACACGGTCTAACCCCAACTCACACGGTCGTGTCTTATTAAAGAAATTCAAACACGGCTTGACCACGATTTACACGGGCGTTTGCCATTGCCGTGCCTCTGCCGTGGAGAAGAGCAATTTCATTCGGGAAAGGATACTTAGGGAGAAAGAAACGTATTTTAAAAGCCTATAAATACACCCTAAGTATGACCTGAAAAGGAGGCCCAAAGCCATCGTCTAGGGGCGTCGTGCTAGGCTAGAGAAGGCAGATTTGTGGGGATTAACTTAGGGATAGCCAGTTGATTCATCTCGAGAAGCCGGGATTCTACTCAAGACGGAGGATCTCCTCTTCAATTCCTTCAGGGGGTTTTAGGGATTTCTTATGTTTTGTTTTATCTTTTCTCTTAAGATGTTTTCCTTTATTGTTATGAACTAAACCCTTCGGATACCCGAAGGGGATGAAACCTATGATGAATCTTGTTATTGTTTTCTGAATTATATGATAAATACTTAGTTTGTTCTTAATTATGTGAGCTTAATCAAAATTTAATGTGCTTAGGTGGAGGAGGAATAGACCCTGCCTAAGAGTAGATCTAACATAATTAAGTGGAGTTGATCGCACGCCTAAAGATAGGGTGACGAGATTTTGCCGGATTAGGGTGAAACCTAATATGGGAATCCACAGATCGATTTACTGCTATTCTAGGGGGTTATTATAAGAGAACGAGAGTTCCACTAATTAACCTAGGGTTAGACGTTATTCGCCTCGAGAGAGGGTTTAATATACGTTAGGGAGTCTTACGGGTCAAACTAAGTAAATAAATCGTATGGTTCAGTGTTAGATAACAAGTGAAGTCTAGGTGGATTCTTCCTAGGGTATCTCCTAAATCAACTGAGTTTTTCCCAAGTTATTTTCCAAATTCATTCTTCTTTGTCTTAGAGTCTTTAGCTTAGTAGTTAATTAATTTAGATTAATAAACAACTTCACTTAGTTTAGGCTAGATAATAAAAAGAAAGTTAGTATTAGTACTTTTAGTTCCTTTGGGTTCGATAATCCGGTCTTGCCTAAGCTATACTACTGTTCGATAGGTGCACTTGCCTCAATCGTTGTCAGAGTTAGTTTCTAGGTTCGATCATTCTTTTTATAAATTTTAAAGCTCTGATTCACAACGATCACTGTTAAAATGTGACACAAATGTGTATTTTCTTCAGTGGTTAAGTGTTTTGATTGTGTGTGTGAGGTCCCAAGTTCAAGCCCTAGCTTTGTAAATTTTTGATATTTTTTTGATCTAAGCCTTATGCTTGGAGAGTGGGATTATAGTAAATCATTGTAATTCCACATCAGAATAGGCCTGCTGGTCTGGTAGTTAAGATGTGTGTTGGTGTTGGGGGTCTGGAGTTCGAATCCCTGCGCAGGTGTGGGAGTTTATTTTTGCTCGTTTGATCGAGAGAGTTTCGGTCAAATAGAAATTCTGAGTACTGGGTGGTTAGTGGGTTAGTAGGAGGAAAATTAGGGGGTTACCAGAATCTGATCAGTTATGTTTATTGTTTCTCAAAAATCCCTTCCTGCCATTTTTTCCTCTCTTCTCCTACTCTCTAATTCTGAATTTTTTTTTGCTTCCGTTTGATTACTGTTGTGTTCCTCTTACAACTGTGTTTACGTTCATCGCTAAGTTTTGTTCTGCCACCATCATGTTGTTTCAAGGTTGGATTTTGATGGGGGTTTTTGTTTGATTTTTGATTAGGGGAAGATCAAGGTTCTATTGGTGCTCCTGCAGCGGATTAAGCGTTAGGGGTTTCGTTCCATCACGGATAAGTATACGGATGCATTGTTGGATGTGATAAGTTACTGTTCGTAGTATAGTTTCATTAACTTTTCGAAGGTAATACTGAAATTGGGCTTTTGGTCACGCTATTTTTAGGTTTCAAGAGGCTTAGGAGTGGTTTCGCATCAAACCGATACCAGGTGTGTACCCAAAAATGCATAAAACTAGGTTTCAACGAAAGCCAAAAACCCCACTGTCGATGCCACACGGGCGTGTGGTCGCCCGTGTGGTAGGCCGTGTGCCATAACACGAGCATGTGATCAACGAGGCCAGGCCGTACGCACAACACAGCCGTGTGATGGCCAAGTAGGCCGTGTGCGACACACGGGCTAGACTGATTTGGGCCGTGTGGGCCACACGGACGTGTAGGATTCTGGGCCAGGTCGTGTGATTCATACGGCCAAGGCCAAATTGGGCCGTATGGGCCACACGAGTGTACGGGCCCACACGAACAGGCCACATGGGTGTGTGAGCCCATTTAACTAAAATGTGTTCTAAGGTTGCACGAGTCGTCCAAGTCGACTGTGAACCTACTGTAGGGTCGGTAAGCACTACTTAGACCCTTAAATGCGTGAACTGTATGTATGATGTATGTACTGAGCATAATGATTATATGAATGAATACTGAATTATTTGATTAACTGATATTCATGTATTAGCATGCCATATACTGTATGTTGCATTGCATTAGGTTGGGATGTTGATATTTGGAGGAAGTGTACTGAAAGGCTCTTAAGCCTATTATCTGGTAGCTCAGCTGCAATTTACTGATTATGTGCCGCATTCGGTACTACTTGGAGTATAGGGATTGATGGGTATTTTAAACCCCACATGGAGTGTAGGGATAAACGGAGATGGTGTGTAGAGGCTGGTTGGGTAGGACTCTATTTACTGATTAATGTATATCTGACACTGTTACTGTGATGGGCTTAGGCCCAAATGCATATCTGATATTAAAACTAAAATGGGCTAAGGCGCGAACTGCTACTGAAACTGAAATGGGCTTAGGCCCAGACTGCATTTGACTGTTTGTTGTGATGACTGTATGCATGTCTTCTGTGAGGATTACACACTAAGTTTACATAAACTCACCCCTTTCTGTTTTATCTGTACAAGTAATCCCCAGACTCAGACGGATTGGTGTGGCGGAGGACTCCACAGTGACCACATAACTGTTAAACTGATTTTAATTCCATCTAAGGTTTTGTTTTCCCTATTATTTTTAGAGTATTTTTTTATGTAATTTGGATTGTTTGCCTTTATTTTGGGATATTAAATGTTCCATGGATTATAAACTGCAAAACTCAACTAAAACTCGGTTTAATTAAAAACAACATTTTTCTTAAACGTGAACGGTTTCCTTAAATATCACGGTTTTAAAAGCTTCCGCTACAGAATAAGTTTTTAAGCGAATCAAACTAACGAGTAAACAAATTTTGAAATTGACAAGAGATAAATAGAAGCTAACAAACGAAAATAGTTTTATCTTGATAATTCGATTTCAAATTCAATTTCATGTGACATCGCCAGATTCGGCCGTAACGTCTAGGCCAGATTTGGGGTGTTACATTTAGTGGTATTAGAGCCAGGTTGTAAAATTCAGCTATGGATTTTTGGTTTTTAAACTTGGTTTTTAAGAACTGATTTTCAAATGATTTAAAATGATTTGACTGAGAATGTGGTACACCGAGTTTTCGGCGCCGATTCTGTAAGTATTCTGATAAACATTTATGATATTATAGATAGTCTGTTCTGAAAGCACTCTAGTTAGTGTTTACTGAAATTGTAGTGAAACTGAAACTGATAGAGACTGTACTTGCGAAAAACAAACTCTGAATTTATGAAACGGATTTACATAATACATCTGTTAATAAATACTGAAACTGTAACTGATTCATAAAATACGTAATACAGATAAATCTAAATAGAAATTAGCACACGAGGTATCCGTGGATGTGGTACTAAAGGCCGAGGTAGAGGCCGTAGGGGGCCTCGAGTTGAGTCTTCTTCTCTGGGTAGCATGTCGAACCTAGATACGAGTAAGACGCTGGTGTCACCTACTACTGAGACTTGGTCTTAAGATTGCATGGCTGGGGATGACGCATTGTCCCAGGCTATGTTAAGGATACTAGAGAGGGTCGTTGGGCCCAACACTGGATCTAGGAGCCGAGGTTCTGTTACGGAACGACTCCGGTCTAATGGAGCTGAACTTTTTAGGGTTGTCATTGAAGTCGTCCCTAATGTGGTTGAGTACTAGATGGAGGCTACTGAGAGGATAATGGATGATTTAGACTGTACCTCTTAGCAAAAATTGAAAGGTGTAGCCTCGTTGCTTTGCGATGAGGCCTATCAGTGGTGGCTGACCATTAAGGAGGGCACTCAGCCCGATCGTCTGTCTTGGAAGTTCTTTAAGTCTGCCTTCCAAGGGAAGTATGTGGGGGCAAGTTACATCGATGCTCGTAGGCGTGAGTTTCTGAACCTCACTTAGGGAGACTGATCAGTGGCCGAGTATGAGGCCAAATTTTTGAGACTAAGCCGCTATGCGCGAGGTATGGTGGCGTCTGAATATGAGAGATGTGTCTGTTTTGATGACGGTCTTAGGGATAATCTGAGGGTACTGATAGCTCTGCAGAGGGAGCAAGAGTTCTCCGTTCTGGTAGAGAAGGCGAAAATTGCCGAAGAGGTTAAGCGCGTTGAGCGCCAAAATAGAGACCGTGAGAGGGGTAAGAACAAGAGGGATTCGGAGCCCTCGAGTTTGGTACTGAGGCCTAAGAAAAAGGCCAGGACTGATGGGCCGATTAGAGCTGGGCCCACTGTCGCTCCTACCAGATTGAAGCCATGTGGAGATTGTGGTAGACACCATTTGGGCGAGTGTTGGAGGAGGACTGGGGCGTGTTTGAGGTGTGGGTCATTAGAGCACCACATTTGGGAGTGTCCGCTGAGGGCCGATCAGGTGCAAGCTCCGAGTTTTGGTACTGCGTAGCCACAGAGGGTAGTTCAGCAGCCACCGAGGGGCCGTGGTCAGGCTAGGGGTGGTAATGGTATGGGCCGTGGATAGAGGGTACCAGGCAGAGGTGCTAGACAGACTGAGGCGAGACAGCCTACTCTTGTTTATGCTGCTCGTCGTTGAGAAGACTGAGATACTCTAAACGTCATTATCGGTACGTTCTTAATTTATGATGTACCTTATTTTGCTCTGATAGACATAGGTTCCACACATTCCTATGTAGCTAGCACTGTATCTGGAAACTTGGGGATTTTGGCTGAGAGTACTTCTAGTGAGGTGACTGTGCTGAGTCCACTAGGACAATCGGTTCAGGTTAGCAAACTGTATAGAGATGTTTCGCTAGAGGTTCAAGGGTCGGTATTTTTGGCTAATCTTATGGAGCTTCTGTTTGGGGAGTTCGACCTGATTCTGGGTATGGACTGGTTGGTCAAGCACCGTGTCAGTCTGGACTGTGCGACCAAAAGGGTCGTCTTGAAAACTGAGGAGGATGATGAGGTAGTCATGATTGGAGAACGTCGAAATTATTTGACTAGTGTGATCTCTGCACTGGTGGCTGAGAAACTGGTTCGTAAGGGATGTGAGGCGTTCTTGGCCTATATTAGTGTTTCCGTTTCTGGGGACTCTTCTGTAAAGGATATCAGGGCTACAAGGGATTTTCCGAGTGTTTTTCTTGAGGAGCTACCGGGTTTACCTCCAAATTGGGAAGTGGAATTTAGGATTGAGCTTCTTTCTAGTAAAGCTCCGGTGTCTATCGCCCCCTATCGAATGGCACCGAATGAGCTTATAGAGCTTAAGGATCAGTTGCAGGAACTTTTGGATCATGGTTTCATCCATCCTAGTGTGTCTCCTTGGGGAGCACCAATTATGTTCGTTAAGAAGAAGGATGGGATCATGAGGATGTGCATTAATTATTGACAGCTGAACAAGCTGACCATTAAGAATAAGTATCCACTTCCGAAGATCGACGACCTTTTTGATCAGTTCTGAGGAGCTTCCGTGTTTTCTAAGATAGATCTTCGTTCTGGGTACCATCAGCTCAGAGTTAAGGATGTGGATATTCATAAGACTGCTTTTAGGACTCGTTATGGGCATTACGAGTTCCTAGTTATGCCTTTCGGGTTGATGAATGCACCGGCCGCATTTATGGACCTAATGAACCGAGTATTTCAACCTTATATAGATCAGTTTGTCGTGGTCATCATCGACGACATTTTGGTATACTCTAAGACTGAAGATGAGCATGATGAACATTTTAGAGTTGTGCTTCAGATTTTGCGTGAGAAGCAACTCTACGCTAAATTCAGTAAGTGTGACTTCTGGCTTCGTGAAGTCATTTTTCTGGGGCACGTAGTGTCTGCTGAGGGGATCCGAGTCGATCCTAGTAAGATTGAGGTTGTACTGGATTAGAAACAGCCTAAGAACGTGTCTGAGATTCACAGTTTTCTGGGTCTGGCAGGTTATTATCGGTGGTTTGTGGAAGGTTTCTCACTGATTGCAGTGCCCTTAACTAAGCTGCTACGTAAGGGTGTTCCATTTGTCTGGACTGATGTGTAGCAAGAGAGCTTCGAGAAGCTCAAGACTGTTCTGACTCAGGCTCCTGTTCTGATACAACCTGAATCTGGAAAGGAGTTTGTGGTATACAGTGATGCATCGCATGTCGGTCTGGGATGTGTTCTGATGTAGAAAGGTAAGGTTGTAGCATATGCGTCTCGTCAGCTCAAGACGCATGAGGTAAACTATCCGACGCATGATTTGGAATTGGCCGCCGTAGTCTTTACTTTAAAAATCTGGAGGCACTATCTGTATGGTGAGAGGTGTATTATCTACACTGATCACAAGAGCCTCAAGTACCTCTTGACTCAGAAGGAGTTGAATCTTAGGCAGCGTAGATGGATTGAGCTGCTTAAGGACTATGACTGTACTATTGAATACCATCCTAGCAAGGCCAATGTGGTGGCCGATG
The DNA here is from genome assembly GCA_025698515.1 of Gossypium sturtianum. Classification (NCBI taxonomy): domain Eukaryota; kingdom Viridiplantae; phylum Streptophyta; class Magnoliopsida; order Malvales; family Malvaceae; genus Gossypium; species Gossypium sturtianum. The sequence continues at coordinate 21,837,933 of CM046945.1, forward strand.
TGTTGAGTCGTAGGGCGATGACTAATCTGAGAGCGATATTCACTCGACTTACTTTGTTCGACGACGAAAGTTTGTTGGATGAGCTATAGGTTAAACCGACTTGGATAGAACAGATTCGGGATAGGCAGTTAGAGGATGAATCGTTGGGTCTTCGGTTCCGTCAGATTGAGAGTGGCAGCACTACGGACTTTGGGCTGAATAATGATAGGGTACTCTGTTTCTATGGTCGTATTTGTGTACCGAATGATACTGATCTGAGGCAGTCTATCCTGAGAGAGGCGCATAGTAGCCATTATTCTATACATCCCGGTGGGAATAAGATGTACCGAGATCTTCGAGAACTGTACTGGTGGCCGGGATTAAAACGAGAGGTTACTAGTTTTGTGGCACGATGTCTGATATGCCAGCAGGTTAAAGCTGAGCATCAGTTACCTTCGAGTTTGCTGCAGCCGTTTAAGATTCCGCTATGGAAGTGGGAGCGAGTAACGATGGACTTCATTAGTGGGTTGCCTCTAACACCCACGAAGAAAGATTCTGTTTGGGTCATCATGGATCGATTGACCAAGTCTGTACACTTCATTCCGGTTAGGATCGACTATTCTCTTCAGAAGTTAACGAAGCTCTACATTTCTGAGATAGTGAGACTGCATGTGGTTCCTGTGTCGATCATTTCTGATAGGGATCCTCGTTTCACGTCTCGGTTCTAGAAAAAGTTACATGAGGCTCTGGGTTCGAGATTGGATTTCAGTACTGCGTTTCATCCTCAGACCGATGGTCAATCTGAGAGGGTGATTCAGATACTGGAGGATATGTTGAGGAGTTATGTTATCGGTTTTCGAGGTAGTTGGGAGGAGTATCTGTCGTTAGCCGAGTTTGCCTACAATAACAGTTTCCAGTCGAGTATTCAGATGGCACCTTACGAGGCTCTGTATGGTCGTAAGTGTCGTACTCCTTTGTGTTGGACTGAGTTGGGTGAATGGCGAGTTTTGGGTCCTGAGCTGGTTTTTGAGACTGAGGATAAGGTACGACTGATTCGAGATCGCTTGAAAGTGTCTTTTCCAGATCTGAAGAGGCATGAGATTGAGTACTCAGTGGGGGACTTTGTATTTCTTAAGGTCTCTCCATGGAAGAAGGTTCTGAAGTTCAGTCGTAAGGGCAAGTTGAGCCCTAGGTTTATTTGGCCTTACCGAATTCTGAAGCGAGTAGGATCGGTCGCTTATCAGTTGGAGCTACCTCCAGAGCTAGACCGTATTCATGACGTATTCCACGTCTTGATGTTGAGGCGTTACCGCTATGATCCTACTCATATTGTCCCTATTGAGGAGATTGAGGTTAGGCTAGATTTGACCTTCGAGGAGGAGCTGGTTCAGATTCTGGATCGCGATGTAAAGGTTCTTCGACAGAAGTCTATCCATTTAGTGAAGGTAATATGGTGGAATCATGGCACTGAGGAGGCGACATGGGAGCTTGAGGATGCGATGCGTCAGCAGTATCCTTATCTGTTCTGATCAGGTAAATTTCGAGGCCGAAATTTTCTTTTAGGAGGGTAGAGTTGTAACGCCCTAAAACTCTTATTTCTGTTTCTGTTAAAATGTGACACAAATGTGTATCTGCTTCAGTGCTTAAGTGTTCTGGGTGTGTGTGAGAGGTCCCAAGTTCAAGCCCTAGCTTTGTAAATTTTTGATATTTTTCTGATCTAAGCCTTGTGCTTGGAGAGTGGGCTTATAGTAAATCATTGTAATTCCATATCAGAATAGGCTTGCTGGTCTGATGGTTAAGATGTGTGTTGGTTTTGGGGGTCTAGAGTTCGAATCCCAGCGCAAGTGTGGGAGTTTATTTTTACTCGTTTGACCGAAAGAGTTTCGGTCAAATAGAAATTCTGAGTAGTGGGTGGTTAGTGGGTTAGTGGGAGGAAAATTAGGGGGTTATTAGAATCTGATCAGTTGTGTTTATTGTTTCTCAAAAATCCCTTCCTGCCATTTTTTCCTCTCTTCTCATACTCTCTAATTTTGATTTCTTTTTGCTTCCGTTCGATTACATTGTGTTCCTCTTACAACTGTTGTATGCGTTTGTTGGTAAGTTTTGTTCTGCCACCATCATGTTGTTTCAAGGTTGGATTTTGATGGAGGTTTATGTTTGATTTTCGATTAGGGGAAAATCAAGGTTCTGTTGGTGCTCCTGCAATGGATTAAGCGATAGGGGTTTCGTTCCGTCACCGGTAAGTATGTAACAGCCTGATTACGACCTTAATCAGAATGGTGGTTTCGGGACCCCGAATCCGAGTCGGAAAAATAATTTAATACTATTTTCAATGCTTATTATGTGTGAATTAGTGTGTGTGAATTTTTTGTATTAAAATTTGATCGTTTTAGTGTTTAATTGTGAAAAAGGGCTTAATCGTATAAAAAGAAAATTAGGTGGTTGAATGTGTAAGTACTAAATTGAAGATGGCTTCTTAAATTGAGATATTAAAGGTGCAATTTAGCCAAAAATTTGACTTAGTGCCGTCCATCATTTGCATGTAATAGTAATGTAATTGTTTATTATTATATTACATGTCATTAGGTAATAATAAAATATATGGTATAAGAATAATTAAGAAAAGAAAAGGAAGAAAAGAGAAAGTGTTCATCTTTCTCTCTATTGACCGAAACTAAGAAAAAAAAATAGGAGAAGGAAAGCTTTAAGAGGTGCGGCACTTGGGAGGCTTAAATTGAGTAAGTAATTGAACTTAGTTTTTGATGATTTTAACATTTTTGAGGTTGTTGTTATGTAATTTAGGTAGCCCATGCCGAAATTCTTGATTTGGTTGTGAAATTTATATATTGCCATGGATGGAAATTTGATGTTTGTGAAGTTAATGATAGAATATGATACAAGCATGCTAGATTAATAAGATTCTCTTTAGAATTATTGATGAAATTTAGTATAAGGATTATTTCATAAAAATAAAATTCTTGAAAGGACAAAATGGCAAGATAAATAGAAGGAATGAGTTGATATAGGGACTATGAGTATTCGGCCCTCAATAGGTGTGGTTAAATTCTTGATATTTTTTATTTTGAGCTATAAGGACTAAATTGTAAACATTGTAAATGTCGGGGGTAAAATGGTAATTTGCACAATTAAGTATTTTTGGATTAAATTGAATGGAAATGTATTTGAATGGGTTTAATTTGAAATTAATTAGATCAAGAACAAAAGGAAACAGGATTGGATCGGGGAAAAGAAAAGTTAAACGAATAGCTGGGAAGCCTAATCCGTCAACTTCCAAGGTAAGTTTATAAGTAATTGGATTCAATCGAGTAGTTATTATAATGAAAGGTATATTTTCAATTGAATTTATGGATTATATTTTCAATTGCCGAATGAGATATGGAAATTTATTTTATGTGTTAGTCGAATGTGATTTAATATGTACATGATTATACATATATCTCTTGATTAGTTGAAATAAGCATATTAATATCCATTTCTGCCGAATATGATACGGAATGGGTTAAATATATGTACTAGCTGAAGGTGTAGATGATTTATGCATGGAATTTATATATTTAAGTTGAATGAATACTTTTGAATTTAGTAAAGGTTAAATGTGGACCATGGAATAGGTGATGGTTGTGATTGAATAATTAACTATGTGTATATATATAAGTGTGGCCGAATGTGAGGGTAAGTCATGGGAAGAAAGTTTTGGTTTGAATATGTGTATATAAGTATGATATATGAACAAAAATGTAAATATGTATATGTGAAGTGTAAGAGGAGGAAATCAGATAATAGGCACTATGTGTGCGAATTTATACACCAAGCACTGTGTGTGCGATATCGGTCAAATGGCACTATGTGTGCGAATTTATACACCGAGCACTGTGTGTGAGATATCGGTCGAATGGCACTATGTGTGCGAATTTATACACCGAGCACTGTGTGTGCGATATCGGTCGAATGGCACTGTGTGTGCAGAAAATTAAGTAATGGCACTAAGTGTGCGATACATTACTAATATTTGGCATCAAGTGTGCTCTTTTACAAGTAACGGCACTAAGTGTGCGATACGTTACATGAGTTGCACTGTGTGTGTGGGTTATCGGACTTTCTCAAGGATGGGAAACATTGAATGAAGGTAATCGAAAGTGACAGGTATGCAAGTAATGCATGATAGTTGAGTATCTTGGTGCAAATTAGGTAATTTGTTTCGATATAAATTAAAGTTTGAAATGTGATGTATTTGTTAATCTATGAGTTATTTCGAGATAAACATAGAGTATGGGAATATTCGGTGTTGGAGATCTAATGTGTATGATATTGTTGAATGGTAACATATTATATGTATTGTAGTTACCACTTTATCAATAATTAAGTTGAAAAAAAAAATAAACTAGTAAAATGCTTGGTTGTACATATTACCTTTTGCTTATAACTTACTAAGCTATAAAAGCTTACTTAGTGTGTTTGTTACATTGTTTTATAGATCATTGAAGTCGAAGCTCGAGCTCGGGGATCCTTGTCAAAGTCAAGCACACTATCGACTATTTTGGGTACCTTTTGGAAATAAACCTTAAGTCCATGGCATGTATAGGCTAAACTATTATTTTGAGCTTATATCTTGAATTGGATGTATATAATGCCATGCGAAAATGGCTTCACTTCTATCCTTGAATTGAGTGAACATGTTTGAGTTGATATGTATATATATGTCCATGAAAATTCGGTTTGAAAGTTACTTAATTTGGTTAGGTATGTTCATGAGATAATGAATGGCATATTACTATGTGAGATGGTCGATTTAGGTTCATTTTGAGTAGTGAAATTGTTAAGGTTATTCGGCCTTGTAGATAATTTAATTGAAAGTGCAATTGAAGGTATGATTTGTGTAAGTGATTTGAAAATAGGAGATGGATAAAATCTATTCATGTTTCAGATATGTTATTTGATCTTTAGTTTCGAATTACATTGTGCTTGAGTATAATCAGTTTGTTAACATATGTGTTATAATGTGTGCCACGCTTATATGAATATGATGTGTTAAAGGTTTCTTGTATGATCAATTTGGTAGTTAATTTATTTATGAAGAGTTTGTGTTCTAACTATGGTATTTGAGCATGATCCCGGTATAAGAACTTGGCATGTATGACTTAATATGAATGTTTGATAATGACTCAAATTAAAATAGTTATATATATATAACATGTGTGGATATGGTTATCAAATAGTATTGCCGCATATAATTTTGGTTTAGTAAGTACATGTATATCATTGGGAAATAAAATGTTAAATATTATGTATATGTGTTCGGTTTTCATTTCACAGGAAATTTTGAGATATAAATCTGTAAATGTTGTGTGAATACATGATTATATTTTGTATGATTTACGTGATTAAATGATAGTATAAAAGTGGTGTTTGGTCGAGTAATGCCTCATAACCCTAATTCGATGACAGATACGGGTTAGGGGTGTTACATTTGATTGGTATCAGAGCTACAGTTTAGTCGGTTCTCAGACCGCGTGTCGGGTCTAGCTATACATGCCATATTTTATAATGTGATAGTGTGATGACTTACGGCGATAGAAATGTGTTTTCTTCTATCGTATAGTAAATGGATCCCGATCCCGGCGAGCTTTAGGCGATGATGTCGAGAGTGTGGCGCTTGCTCTGCGCGAGGACCGTCTTGGATGAATCTCGACCAACTGCGAGTAATCGATGAGGGCTAGACCAATTTTCTATAGTATGATGAATGATTGGTTCAATCAATATATTCGGGCCAATCCGACTGTTCAACAACCCCTGAATCCGAATACTCCCCCTGTAGTATCGGTGATACCCCCGATCATTAATCCTGAAAGAGTAAGCAAGCCTCCAGTTGACCGAATTAGAAAACACGGGGCTCAAGAGTTTAGAGCCGAAGATGATGATGACGCTGAGCGAGCTAAATTTTGGCTCAATAATACTATTCGTGTTTTCGATGAGCTATCTTGTACACAGGATGAGTGCCTGAAGTGCGCCATATCTTTGTTACGGGACTCTGCCTACTATTGGTGGAATACTCTCGTATCGGTTGTTCCGAATGAGCGAGTTACCTGGGACTTCTTTCAGACGGAATTCCGTAAGAAATACATTAGTCAGCGATTCATAGACTCCAAATGCAAAGAATTTCTTGAGCTTAAGCAGGGTCGTATGACCGTATCTGAATATGAGCGCAAGTTTGTGAGACTTAGTCGCTATGCTCGCGAGTGCGTTTCGTCTGAGGCTGCCATGTGCCAAAGATTTGAAGAAGGGCTAAATGAAGACATAAAACTACTGGTTGGCATACTTGAAATAAACGAGTTCGTAGTACTTGTTGAGCGAGCTTGTAAAGCCGAAGAGCTAGGGAAAGAAAAGCGAAAAGCCGAGTTCGAAGCTAGAGACTTCCGAAAGAGATCTGCGAGTAAATTTTCTCAAATGTCAACAAAGAAGTTCAAGAATGAAGGTAGCCGGTCCAAACCTAACCCAGGAATCTCTATATGAAAATGGCCACCAGTGAGTTCTCGGGCTACATCGGTTGCTAGTGTTGGCAATACCCCGTGAATAGGCACGAGTGTCATGATCATGGAGACGACATTTTGGCGAGTGTTGGGGTAAATCTAATAATGGCACTTGTTACAAGTGTGGTTCGCAGGATCATTTTGTTCGGAATTGCCCGGAGACAGCTGAAAAGGGTAATGCTCAGAATGCAAGACCGAGCAGTACTGCAGCTAGAGGTAGACCACCCCGTAATGTGGGAGGTAAGAGCGGTACTCAGAGAGGGACTTCGGATGCGGCTATTCGATCAGAGGCTCGTGTGCCAGCTAGAGCCTATGCCATTCGTGCTAGAGAGGAGGCTTCATCTCCAGATGTCATCACCGGTATATTCACTCTCTTTGATACTAATGTAATTGCCTTGATTGATCCCTGTTCAACTCATTCGTATATGTGTGAAACATTAGTATCCAGCAAGACTCTACCTGTTGAGTCTACTGAGTTTGTGATTCGGGTTTCGAACCCCCTAGGTTGGTGTGTGCTAGTTGATAGAGTGTGCAAGAATTGCCCTTTAATGATTCGAAACTCATGTTTTTCGGCCGATCTGATGTTGCTACCATTTGATGAGTTTGATATTATCCTCGGTATGGATTGGCTAACCGTACATGATGCAGTAGTGAGTTGCAGACGAAAGACTATTGATTTGAGGTGCCAGAATAACGAGATAATTCGAATTGAATTTGTGGATTTAAATGGGCTACCAACTGTGATATCTTCGATGTTGGAACGAAAGTATCTGAGAAAGGGTTGCGAAGCTTATCTTGCGTATGTGATTGATAGCAAGGTAACCGAAAAAAAGATTGAATCTGTACCGGTTGTTTGTGAGTATCCGGATGTGTTTCCGAAGGAATTACCGGGATTGCCACCTGTTCAAGAGGTGGAGTTTGGTATTGATCTAGTTCCAGGGACAACTCCGATTTCGATAGCTCCGTATAGAATGGCACCGACTGAATTAAAAGAGTTGAAGGTTCAGTTGCAAGAATTGACAGATAGAGGTTTTGCGCGACCGAGCTTCTCACCCTGGGGTGCGCCAGTCCTATTTGTGAAAAAGAAAGACGGAACTTTGAGAATGTGCATCGATTATCGACAACTTAATAAAGTGACGGTAAAGAATAAATATTCGTTACCGCGTATAGATAATTTATTTGATCAGCTTAAGCGAGCTTCGGTATTTTTGAAAATCGATCTGAGGTCATGCTACTATCAGTTGCGAGTTAGAGACTCGGATGTACCAAAGACAGCTTTTCGGATGAGATACGGCTATTATGAGTTTTTAGTGATGCCATTCGGACTCACTAACGCCCCTGCTGTTTTCATGGATCTGATAAATCAAATATTCAGACCGTATCTAGATCGGTTTGTGGTTGTATTTATAGATGACATTCTGATCTATTCGCGCGATGAAACCGAGCATGTCGAACACTTGAGACTTGTGTTACAGATTTTGCATGATAAGCAGTTGTACGCGAAATTTAGCAAATGTGAGTTTTGGTTGAATGAAGTTAGCTTCCTGGGGCATGTTGTTTGAAAGATCGGGCATTGGGTTGACTTTGAGTAAAGTTTCGGCTATACTTGATTGGAAACCTCCGCAGAATGTTTTTGAAGTACGTAGCTTTCTGGGACTTACCGGGTATTATAGATGCTTCGTGAAAGGGTTTTCTATGATAGCAGCCCCGATGACAAAGCTATTACAGAAAGACGTTAAATTCGAGTGGTCAGAAAGGTGCCAGAAGAGTTTTGATCAGCTGAAGACCTTGTTAACGGAAGCTCCAGTGCTTGTTCAGCCAGAGTCGGGTAAGGAGTTCGTTATTTTCAGCGATGCATCCTTAAATGGGCTGGGCTGTATTTTGATGCAATAGGGTAAAGTTGTAGCCTACGCTTCGAGAGAGTTGAAACCGCACGAGAGGAATTATCCGACGCACGACCTTGAGTTGGCCGCTATAGTTTTTGCTTTGAAAATTTGCGTCACTATCTATTTGGTGAAAATGCCATGTCTATTCGGATCACAAGAGTCTAAAGTACTTAATGACTCAGAAGGATCTGAATTTGAGACAGCGACGATGGTTGGAATTGTTGAAAGACTACGAACTTATGATTGATTATCACCCAGGAAAGGCTAATGTGGTTGTTGATGCACTTAGCCGGAAGTTACTATTTGCTTTACGTGCAATGGATGCGGATATAGCTATGACTGATGATGGTAGGATTATCGCAGAATTGAAAGCGAGACCATTGTTCGTACAATAAATCCGCGAAGCTCAAAAGGTGGATAATGATTTAATAGTAAAAATGAGTCAATGTGGTACGGGTAATGATTCAGATTTTCAGATAGATGTTGAGGGATGTCTACGGTTTAAGAATCGAATGTGTGTGCCTAAGAATCCTGAGTTGATTTGAATGATTTGTGTGAAGCTCATAATAGTAGATTGTTGATTCATCCGTAATGTCTGAAAATGTACGACGACACGAGACAACATTATTGGTGGCATGGAATGAAGCGAGACATTTCGGACTATGTGTCGAAGTGTTTAATATGTCAACAAGTGAAAGCCGAGCATCAGGTGCCATCGGGATTACTCCAACCGATTATGATACACGAATGGAAGTGGGATCGAGTCACGATGGATTTCGATCGGGTTTCTTTGTTGACGCCAAGTAAGAAAGATTCAATCGGGTTATTGTTGATAAATTGTGAAATCGACCCATTTTATTCCGATACGTCACGGATTTCTCCTTTGGATAAGTTAGCTGAGTTATACATATCGCAGATCGTGCATTTAATGCACGGAGTACCTATTTCTATTGTTTCGGATAGAGATCCGAGGTTTACATCGCGGTTTTGGAAGAAACTGCAGGATGCTCTAGGTACCAAGTTGTATTTCAGTACTGCTTTTCACCCTCAGTCGGATGGTCAATCCGAACGTGTTATTCAGATACTCGAGGATATATTGAGATGTTGCGTTCTTGAGTTTGAGGATACGTGGGAACGATACTTACCTTTGATTGAATTCGCGTACAACAACAGTTTTCAATCGAGTATCAAAATGGCACCATATGAAGCTTTGTACGGTCGTAAATGTCGTACACCTCTATATTGGACCGAGCTAAGTGAAAGCAAGATACACGGGGTTGATTTAATCAGAGAGACTGAGCAGAAAGTAAAAATAATCCGAGAAAGTTTGAAAGCCGCCTCAGATCGTCAGAAGTCGTATGTAGATTTGAAACACAAGGATATAGAGTTTCAAGTGGGGGACCGAGTATTTTTGAAAGTCTCGCCGTGGAAAAAGATACTTAGATTTGGCCGTAAAGGAAAGTTAAGTCTGAGATTTATTGGGCCGTATGAAGTTATTGAGCGTATCGGGCCGGTTACGTACAGACTTATGTTGCCATCTAAGCTAGACAAGATTCACAATGTTTTTCATGTATCGATGCTTCGATGATACTGATCCGATCCTTCTCATGTGATTAGCCCATCCGAAATTGAGATTCAGCCCGACTTGACTTATGAAGAAGAACCGATTCGTATTTTAGCTCAAGAAGTGAAAGAATTACGAAATAAAAAAATCTCGTTGGTTAAAGTAATGTGGCATAAGCATGGGATCGAGGAAGCAACCTGGGAAACCGAGGAATCAATGAAAGAATGCTACCCACACTTATTCAATGGTAAGATTTTCGAGGACGAAAATCCTTTAAGGGGGGAAGAGTTGTAATAGCCCGATTATGACCCTAATCGGAACGGTGGCTTCGGGACCCCGAATTCGAGTCAAAAAAATAATTTAATACTATTTTCAATGCTTATTATATGTGAATTAGTGTGTGTGAAATTTTCGTATTAAAATTTGATCGTTTTAGTGTTTAATTGTGAAAAAGGGCTTAATCGTATAAAAAGAAAATTAGGTGGTTGAATGTGTAAGTACTAAATTGAAGATGGCTTCTTAAATTGAGATATTAAAGGTGCAATTTAGCCAAAAATTTGACTTAGTGTCGTCCATCATTTGCATGTAATAGTAATGTAATTGTTTATTATTATATTACATGTCATTAGGTAATAATAAAATATATGATATAATGAATAATTAAGAAAAGAAAAGGAAGAAAAGAGAAAGTGTTCATCTTTCTCTCTATTGACCGAAACTAAGAAAGAAAATAGGAGAAGGAAAGCTTCAAGAGGTATGACACTTGGGAGGCTTAAATTGAGTAAGTAATTGAACTTAGTTTTTGATGATTTTAACATTTTTGAGGTTGTTGTTATGTAATTTAGGTAGCCCATGCCGAAATTCTTGATTTGGTTGTGAAATTTATATATTGCCATGGATGAAATTTTGATGTTTGTGAAGTTAATGAAAATTTGATGTTTGTGAAGTTAATGATAGAATATGATACAAGCATGCTAGATTAACAAGATTCTCTTTAGAATTATTGATGAAATTTAGTATAAGGATTATTTCATAAAAATAAAATTCTTGAAAGGACAAAATGGCAAGATAAATAGAAGGAATGAGTTGATATAGGGACTATGAGTATTCGACCCTCAATAGGTGTGGTTAAATTCTTGATATTTTTTGTTTTGAGCTATAAGGACTAAATTGTAAACATTGTAAATGTCGGGGGTAAAATGGTAATTTGCACAATTAAGTATTTTTGGATTAAATTGAATGGAAATGTATTTGAATGGGTTTAATTTGAAATTAATTAGATCAATAACAAAAGGAAACGGGATTGGATCGGGGAAAAAAAAGTTAAACGAATAGCCGGGAAGCCTAATCCATCAACTTCCAAGGTAAGTTTATAAGCAATTGGATTCAATCGAGTAGTTATTATAATGAAAGGTACATTTTCAATTGAATTTATGGATTATATTTTCAATTGCCGAATGGGATATGGAAATTTATTTTATGTGTTAGCCAAATGTGATTTAATATGTACATGATTATACATATATCTCTTGATTAGTTGAAATAAGCATATTAATATCCATTTCTGCCGAATATGATACGGAATGGATTAAATATATGTACTAGCCGAAGGTGTAGATGATTTATGCATGGAATTTATATATTTAAGTTGAATGAATACTTATGAATTTAGTAAAGGTTAAATGTGGACCATGGAATAGGTGATGGTTGTGATTGAATAATTAACTATGTGTATATATATAAGCGTGGCCGAATGTGAGGGTAAGTCATGGGAAGAAAGTTTTGGTTTGAATATGTGTATATAAGTATGATATATGAACAAAAATGTAAATATGTATATGTGATGTGTAAGAGGAGGAAATCAGATAATAGGCACTATGTGTGCGAATTTATACACCGAGCACTGTGTGTGCGATATCGGTCGAATGGCACTATGTGTACGAATTTATACACCGAGCACTGTGTGTGCGATATCGGTCGAATGGCACTGTGTGTGCAGAAAATTAAGTAATGGCACTAAGTGTGCGATACATTACTAATATTTTTCATCAAGTGTGCTCTTTTACAAGTAACGGCACTAAGTGTGCGATACGTTACATGAGTTGTACTGTGTGTGCGGGTTATCGGACTTTCTCAAGGATGGGAAACATTGAATGAAGGTAATCGAAAGTGACAGGTATGCAAGTAATGCATGATAGTTGAGTATCTTGGTGCAAATTAGGTAATTTGTTTCGATATAAATTAAAGTTTGAAATGTGATGTATTTGTTAATCTATGAGTTATTTCGAGATAAACATAGAGTATGGGAATATTCGGTGTTGGAGATCTAATGTGTATGATATTGTTGAATGGTAACATATTATATGTATTGTAGTTACCACTTTATCAATAACTAAGTTGAAATAAAAAAAATAAACTAGTAAAATGCTTGGTTGTACATATTACCTTTTGCTTATAACTTACTAAGCTATAAAAGCTTACTTGGTGTGTTTGTTACATTGTTTTATAGATCTTTGAAGTCGAAGCTCGAGCTCGGGGATCCTTGTCGAAGTCAAGCACACTATCGACTATTTTGGGTACCTTTTGGAAATAAACCTTAAGTCCATGGCATGTATAGGCTAAACTATTATTTTGAGCTTATATCTTGAATTGGATGTATATAATGCCATGCGAAAATGGCTTCACTTCTATCCTTGAATTGAGTGAACATGTTTGAGTTGATATGTATATATATGTCCATGAAAATTCGGTTTGAAAGTTGCTTAATTTGGTTAGGTATGTTCATGAGATAATGAATGGCATATTACTATGTGAGATGGTCGATTTAGGTTCATTTTGAGTAGTGAAATTGTTAAGGTTATTCGGCCTTGTAGATAATTTAATTGAAAGTGCAATTGAAGGTATGATTTGTGTAAGTGATTTGAAAATAGGATGGATAAAATCTATTCATGTTTCGGATATGTTATTTGATCTTTAGTTCCGAATTACATTGTGCTTGAGTATAATTAGTTTGTTAACATATATGTTATAATGTGTGCGATGCTTATATGAATATGATGTGTTAAAGGTTTCTTGTATGATCGATTTGGTAGTTAATTTATTTATGAAGAGTTTGTGTTCTAACTATGGTATTTGAGCATGATCCCGGTATACGAACTTGGCATGTATGACTTAATATGAATGTTTGATAATGACTCAAATTAAAATAGTTATATATATATATATAACATGTGTGGATATGGTTATCAAATAGTATTGCCGCATATAATTTTGGTTTAGTAAGTACATGTATATCATTGGGAAATAAAATGTTAAATATTATGTATATGTGTTCGGTTTTCATTTCACAGGAAATTTTGAGATATAAATCTGTAAATGTTGTGTGAATACATGATTATATTTTGTATGATTTACGTGATTAAATGATAGTATAAAAGTTGTGTTTGGTCGAGTAATGCCTCATAACCCTAATCCGGCGACGGATACGGGTTAGGGGTGTTACAAAGTATACGGATACATTGTTGGATGTGATGAGTTACTGTTCGTATTATAGTTCCGTTAACTTTTCGAAGGTAATACTGAAATTGGGCTTTTGGTTACGCTGTTTTTAGGTTTCAGGAGGCTTAGGAGTGGTTTCGCATCAAATTGATACCAGGTGTGTACCCGAAAACGCAGAAAATAGGGTTTCGACGAAAGCCGAAAACCCCACTATCGACGTCACACGGGCGTGTGGTCGCTCATGTGGTAGGTCGTGTGCCATAACACGGGTGTGTGATCGACGATGCCAGGTCGTGCGCGCAAGACACGGCCGTGTGATGGCCAGGTAGGCCGTGTGCGACACACGGGCTAGACTGATTTGGGCCGTGTAGGCCACACGGGTAGTCCACACGGGCGTGTAGGATTCTGGCCCAGGCCGTGTGCTCCACACGGCCAAGGCCAAATTGGGCCGTATAGGCCACACGGGCAGGCCACATGGGCGTGTGAGCCCATTTAACTGAAATGTGTTCTAAGGTTGCACGGGTCACCCAAGTCGACTATGAACCTACTGTAGGGTCGGTAAGCACTACTTAGACCCTTAAATGCATGAACTGTACGTATGATGTATGTACTGAGCATAAATACTGAACTGTTTGTATAACTGATATTCATGTATTAGCATGTCATATACTGTATGTTGCATTGCATTAGGTTGGGATGTTGATATTTGGAGGAAGTGTACTGAATGGCTCTTAAGCCTATTATCTAGCAAACTCATTTGCAATTTCATCGATTATGTGCCGCATTCGGTACTACTTGGAGTGTAGGGATGGGTGGGTGTTTTAAACCCCACATGGAGTGTAGGTATGGATGGAGATGGTGTGTAGAGGCTGGTTGGGTAGGACTCTATTTACTGATTAATGTATATCTGACACTGTTACTGTGATGGGCTTAGGCCCTAATGCATATCCGATACTGAAACTGAAATGGGCTAAGGCCCGAACTACTATTGAAACTAAAATGGGCTTAGGCCCAGACTGCATTTGACTGTTTGTTGTGTTTGACTGTATGCATGTCTTCTGTGGGGATTACACACTGAGTTTACGTAAACTCACCCCTTTCTGTTTTATCTGTACAGGTAATCCCCAGACTTAGACGGATTGATGTGGCGGAGGACTCCATGGTGACCACATAACTGTTAAACTGATTTTAATTCCATCTAAGGTTTTGTTTTCCCTATTATTTTTGGAGTGTTTTTTTATGTAATTTGGACTGTTTGCCTTTATTTTGGGATTTTAACTGTTCCATGGATTATAAACTGCAAAACTCAACGAAAAATCGGTTTAATTAAAAAAATATTTTTCCTAACGCGAACGGTTTCCTAAAATATCACGGTTTTAAAAGCTTCCGCTACAGAATAAGTTTTTAAGCGAATCAAACTAACGAGTAAACAAATTTTGAAATTGACGAGAGATAAATAGAAGCTAACAAACGAAAATGATTTTAACTTGATAATTCGATTCCAAATCCCATTCCATGTGACATCGCCAGATTCGGCCGTAACGTCTAGGCCGGGTTTGGGGTGTTACATCTGCAATTTAAAAAATACGAGTTCAATTAGTTTGTTGTAAAAAACATATTTCGGTAATTAATTTGTATTTGGACATTTTTATCCCACTAATAGGGAAAATACTATTAAAATACAGAAATGTGACACCCTAACACAGAGTTGTGAATAACACATTTCGATAATTAATGGGTAAGGTGACCCATTTTAAATAATTAGAAAAACACCTAAATATAATACAATAAGTATAGTACAATAATATCATTACAAAAATACTAAATAACTTTGTCCACATCACATTTTTTGCTATACTATTGCAATATATAATAAACTTATTTATATTGGTTCAGTAATTAACAAAATAAAAATATCTCATAAATTCCAACTCAATGGTCACATCTTTTACCTACATAAAAAACAAAAAAATTTATGTTAAAATAACAGAAATTATCAAAACAAAATAAACCTAATTAGACTATATGTTATTATCTACATCCAATAATAAACAAACAAAAAAATGCCCTTTAAAAAATATAACAGAAACATATCTGCACACTTTCTTTCAAACAACTTCATTTCTTACAAAAATAGTACCTTACAAAAATAATTTAAAAAAAAAATCAAAATCTCAATAAATCAAAAACATTTTTCAAATAATTCCAAAAAAAAATAACATTTATAACCTATAAATTACAATAAACACTAAACTAAACAAATAATTTATAAATACTAAAAAATTACCTTTTTTGATTTTTTTTTTGTTAAAACCTTAAACAAAATCCTCTTTAGATTTTTTTTAACCATTTTTTAGACCCTAAACAAAGCCCTCTAATCCTTGTTTTTAGTTTTAAACAAAACTCCCTAATTTCTTTTTTTTAGACCCTGCTCAAAACCCTTTTATCCTTTTTTTTTATTCAAACCCTAAATTCTAATAAAATCATTTTCTTCAGACATCAAATCCCTAACAAAATCATTTTCTTTTCGGTTCTCCTTTACTCTCCTTTATTTCTCTTCTATCTTCTCCTTCTTTTCTTCTCTATTCCGCTAATCTTCTCTTTTTCTTTCTTTTTTTCCTTCTTCTCTTTTGAATCTGTTTTTTTTTTTTCACTTTGGGGGACCATGGTTATAAGGTCCCCCCAACCCCGAATTCACGAGACTCTTAAGGGTCTCGTCCCATCACCACGCATCAACCGCAGGGGAGTCAAGGCTGACACCGGTGCTGCCTGTTAGGAGGGTTTCACCAGTGCCACTTGACACGCAGCCTTCACCATATTTTGTCGGTTTTCCTTTTTTTTTTCTATTTTGTATTTGTATTCGGGTTTTGTAGTCAGGTTTTTTTGGTGCCACCTATCAACAAGGCTGTACCTATTAAAAAATTGTTTTTTTTAACTGATTACTTATGATTGTCAGAAAATAGGGGTGGTGTTGCCTATGCACCACCCTCCACCACCCCAAACGCCCCATTCCCGTAATAAATCGGGGTGGGATACCATTTTGGAAAATTTTAATTTTTCTTTAATATTATTTACGTGAAAAAGCCTTTAATTCATGATTCAATTTTCCAAACAAATTTCATATACCAAAACCATAAGCAAAATAATATTATCACGAAAAAGAATTGTATGAAACAGTGACGCCATATCATCTGTATTCCTTTTTCATTAGTTTAATGCAACATCTGCATTTTCATCTTGAAAAAAATCAAATCCAAACGAAAATCCTGAAATTCAGGATGAAATTGTTGATATGACTAGGGGTGTTCAAACGGTTAGCCATTCGATTAACTGAATCGAACTAATATTAACTAAATTAACTAAACTTTTTAATCTTTTAACCGTTAACTGAACCGAAATTTTTTCAAAAAAATTAATCGAACCAAAATATTTCAGTTAATTCGGTCGGTTAACTGAATTAATCAAAATTTATATGGTTTTTTTTTGTTAAAACGAGTATAAAACATATCAAAACAAAATAAATTGATAATGTTCATTTGACCGAATTATCTAAATTAACCGAATTAAAAATACATATAATTTGTATTATTAATTATTAAATTTGGTTAATTCGGTTAATTTCCCGATTTTAAACCAAATTAACCAATAACCGAACTTTCAAAAAATTATTAAACGACCTCTGGTCAAATTAGATCGATTAATCGATCGATTAACCGAATTAGATCGGTTCAGTCGGTTAATTCAGTTTTAACCGAAATTTAAACATTCCTAAATAACATTAAACTATAGGAAAGAGATAATATTCTTATTTTGTACAATCCTTTCTCATATTATCAAGCACACATTAGCATTTCAACATGTTTATCTCCAAAAAGAAGTTTGCGAGAACTGTATAATTAGTGACTAAAATGTGTCACACATAAAAATATAATATATTATATATAAATTTTAATTTTAAAAATAATATTTCATATATAAATTTTACATTTTGAAAAAATTAATATTTTAAAAAGGTGAATAGATTTTTTTTTCTAATAATTAGAAGTTAATGAATAATAATGGGTTGTTTAGTTTGCAAGAAAAAATGAATAGTTTTAATTAAGAACATTTTTTAAGTAATTAGGTTAAGAGTAATTAAAATAATTTATTTAGTTTATAAAATATTTAAATGATATAATTTTCTCTCTATTTAAAAAATAGTATAAATAATTATCATATGATTATATATAGTTGAAAGAAATAGTGATCATATATATATGGGTAAACTACTAAAATAGTCACTTTTGTTTGCTTCAGGTTACATTTTAGTCATTTATGTTTGAAATGTTAAGTTTTAACCACTTACGTTATCGTATTGTAACATTTTAGTCACTGAGTCGTTAATTTTCGTTAACGGTGTAACGATAAGCTGACGTGACATGTTAAATTATTATTTCAAACTAAAATTTTAGGTTAAATTATATAATTGATCCTTATATTTTTTCGTTTTAAGCAGTTTAATTTTTTTCTTTTATGTTCTTTTAATTTTCTTTTTTTTTCTTTATTTTCCATTCTCTTATGCTTCTTTCTCTGCTTTCCTCCCTTCTCTATTTCTTTTAACATAGTTTTTCTATGTTTTCCATTTGTTAAAACTAGTCCTTATACTTTTATTTTTTTTAAACAATTTAATTTTTTGTTCTTTTTTTTCCTTTTTTTTTTCTTCCCTTTTATTTTTCTCTATTCTCATATTCTTCATTGCAGAAACATAATCTTTTCCCACCAAATAAACCAAGTCCTTGTTTCTTTCACATTATTCCTAAATTGAATTTCACTCAAAACCGAATATCAATCATTCTTAATTAAATCTCGATTTGAATATAACCTAATTTTTAAACTAAAATTGGATCTAACTAATCAATACAAAAAAACATATCCTTAATCAAATCAAAACATAAATTGAATTCTTTATATTCAAAATAATTTTTTTTTCTGTTTCCAAATTTTTACGGAATCGTATGAATTATTCCATTCCTTTTATTTTATTTTCTGACGAATAAAATTAAGCAAACGATAAAATTGATCTAAACCTTTTTGCATATTCGTAAGCAAGCTTGATTGGAAGCCGAGCATGGATGAATTGAAGAGAGAAAGAGAGCATGGAACCAAACTAGTTTGGGTAAAGTTGAGGGTAAGTTTCGTATGGTGGTCATTTTAGTCATTGAGAGTATAGAGCTCGTTTGAAGAATTCATGAAATAACGTAATTTTGAGAGGACGAGAATGTTGTAGGTAAGATAGATAAGGTGGTCGTGGGGGTTGGTTAGGAGGTTGAGGGAACAGGCTCGGAAAACTTTATTGAGGGTGGACTGCCATAAGTCACGATTAGGGAGGTTTTTGAGTGAGGCGAGCTTGTGGACTAGGTCATTGAGAGATTCAAATTGGTTCGCTAAAGCGGTGATGGATGATGAGGCTTTGTAATTGTGGGGTAAGAATATGCGAAGTAAGTTTTATTTTGGTTTAAGCTTTCGCCTTTTTTTTCCATAAACATAAAAAAAGTTTTAACAAATGGAAACCATAGAAAAACTACGTTAAAAAGAATTGAGAAGGAAGGAAAACAAAAGGAGAACCAGAATAGAATGGAAAATAAAGAAAAGAAAAGGAAAGTTAAAAAAACATGAAAGAAAAAAAATTAAGTATTCAAAACAAAAAATATGAGGACCAATTGTATAATTTAACCTAAAATTTTTATTTGAAATGATGACTTAACGTGCTACATCAGCTCACTGTTACACTGTTAACGACAATTAACGACTCAGTGACTAAAATGTTACAACATGATAACGTAGCTGACTAAAACATAACATTTCAAACACAAGTGACTAAAATGTAACCTGAGGTAAACAAAAGTGACTATTTTGATAGTTTACCTATATGTATACATGAACTAACTTAATTTTTAACTCCATCACCCATCCTTCCATTTTTCTTACAACATATGTTCATAATATATATTGTCATTATAAATTAAACCTGATTAAAGTTGAACTTTTGGTATAAAAGTCAATAAAAAATTGATGTTTAATAAATTGCAATTTTTTATTGAGAAGCATTTTTATATTAATTAATAATGAGAAAGCATGTTTATAGTAATTATATTGATTATATATTATGTGAAAGTATGTATACATTGATTATACAAGGAGAGAAACTAAAATGGGGCTATCAACAAAATATCCATTTAATTTCGACAAACTTTTTAAAAAAAAAAATTCTAGACTCCTTAAAGAATTAATTGTATTTATCAATTTCATCCCGGAAGTGGGGAATACGAGGCAAATTTAATAGAAAAGTCGGATTTATTTGGTTGAAAGGCGAGCAGTTTGCGGAAATGGAATTTGACTTTTAATGATGCAATACATCACATGTCCTGTGGGTATCCCCCGTCTTGGTGCTGACAACCTTAGTGCTTAAATGCTTCCCTCGTGCACGTTCTTTCTTTCAGTTAAAGTTCCATTCTTTTTGTCTTTCTTCATTACCCATCTGGTCATTCCTTTACCACATCCAAAACCCACCAACAACTTGCATTTCTTCTTCTGACAACTTCTCTACAATGAAGGTCCATTCTTTATTTCACATCAATATCATGCAATCAAGCTCTTAATGTATTTTTTTTTAATTTGATGTTTTTTACTTATACAGGCGTTGCTGATTGGATTATGGTCAGTTTGGGTGTCTGGGGTTCTCCTTATTGCTCTATCTCTTTATGCTACGCAGAGGTTGCCACTCTCCAAGAATCCTATTTTCAGCCATACAAGTTTTAGCGACCTTGACACTCCCAAAATTACTATTTTCACTGCTCCGGCGCCGTTTACAGGTTCCTCAGGGACTAAACAGAGTCTAGCTATTCGGTCATGGCTTGCTCTGTCTCCACAAATCTCAGTCATTCTCTTTAGTCAACACCATTCTGCTGCTTCTTTTACCAAATCTTTTGGTTCCCGGGCTTTGGTAGAATCCGATATTGATTTCACGTAAGGAATTAATTTATCTTCTTTGTAGGAATCTTTATATCCTTATTCATTGACTGGTATAGAGACTGATTGGAAAATATCACTCAACTTCTTTAGAGTTATTTTAGCGGTGACTTTGTGGGCATTGATTAACATTCGGTTATTTCAATAGGTTTTTTTGCTGTCTTTGGATGATATAGGTTTCTTGGGGTTCCTTTCTTTCATTCCATGGTGGCAAAATCACGGGCATTTAAATCTGACATATATGTTTTTATGGATACTGAAACTATTCTCCTGCCTGACTTTGTGTTGGCATTGAATTATGCTCATAAACTTGATGATGACTGGCTCCTTTTTGCTTCTCCACGAGATGTTCCAAATTTCCCATTCTATCTGGATGAGGATAGGAAACATTGGCTAAAAGATGGCCAAAGGATAAGAATTCAGGAGGTACGTATAGAATCCAAATCGAAATTGGAGATCTAGTGGGAAAAACTTCATTTGACATCACTGTCCATTTCATCAGTTGCAGGATACTCTTGGCTCAAGTTGGCAGCGGAGTTGTTGTGACAGTAGAATGGTCATAGCATGGAACAATGGGGAGATGCCCTTACATCATGGGGTGCTTCCTCCTTTCCTGTATGGAAAGGGAATTTACAACCATTGGCTAATCAACGAGGCTTTGTCTAGTGGATTAAGGTTCGTGTTTGATGCCAGTTGGACTATCTCAAACATTGCCCTGGGGGATTCAAGGCATCAGTCTAACTGTTTGGTTAAGAGCTCCAATGTTTCCGATTTTGAAAAGGGAAGTTGGGAATATGATTGCAATTCTCATCTTGCAGCAGTGTATGGATTATCATCTCTTCACGGATTTAATTATTCTGCTGTGATGAAACTTGTTAAATGTGATGGCCAATACCTTCTTATTAATGCTACAGAAGATTTCCTTCATACATATGCCTACAAAAGGAAGAGCTTATGGAAAAGACACATCCCAAAATGCTGGAGATCAAAGACAACTTTGGCTTGTGTTGTTAGAACTATAAAGACGCAGAACGAAACGTCAGGTTGCTCTCTGAAAGATGGATCGGTTCACACAAAAACATTAAACCTTTCCTTTTCCTTAGAGTCACTTCTTGCTATCACTGCAGACGAGAATAAGACAGTTGTGCTCACGGTTGCTGGATATAGTTATAAGGACATGCTAATGAGTTGGGTCTGCAGATTGAGGCGCCTCAGAATCACAAACTTTTTGGTTTCTTCACTTGATTATGAGACCTATCAGTTCTCCGTAATGCAGGTATTTCCTCTTATTCTTCTATAGCTAATCTTAGTTTTAATAACTATTTGTATTCTGTGAAAACAGATTTTGGAACTAAATCAGAAGTTATGACATGATTTATGTAGAATAAGTATAGTTGTTGCTAGAAAACTATTGCCTTTGCCTCTTCATAAAATCTATTTTAGATTTTCTTCTGGCTAGGGATTGGCCTTATAGGATGATTTAAAGAACTTGTTTGTGGTAGTTTTCTTGTTTTCTCTCTTCTACAGTCACAGTGTTTTTTTTTTTTCTTTTTGGTCCCCAAAATATAAGATCTAATAGCATTAAATCCAAGTTCTGTAATGGTGATGATTTACTGTCCTTGAAATATTCTGGGAATTCTTTCTGAACATTCTCCGCCAAAACTTTCTGGGACCTTTTTCCGGCATGCATCTGAATGAAGGATTCTGTTTTGTTCTAGGGCCTGCCTGTTTTCAATGATCCATCAGCTCCAAGTAATATTAGCTTTAATGACTGCCACTTTGGAACCGAATGCTTTCAGCGAGTAACCAAGGTGAAATCCAGATTGGTTTTAAAGATACTGAAGCTAGGATACAATGTACTTTTGAGTGATGTGGATGTATACTGGTTTAAGAATCCTTTGCCATTGCTTTCCACTTTTGGTCCTGCCACTCTTGCCGCTCAGTCTGATGAATACAACCAAACAAGTGAGTATTACCATAGCACTTAGCACTATTACTAGACTTAAGTGAATAACCAATTCTTTCCACAGTTCGGTAATATGAACTACTTTCTATTTCTAGTGTCCGGTTTATGAAGAAAATGGTTATTATCTATTTCTTTGAATTCAATACTAGATTGTATTTAGCATCCACATCAAAGGACTGTGAAAGCATAACATCAACAGTTGGTCTGAATGGAAAATGCATCCTACGTTTTATCTTAGTATTGTTCCCTTGCAGGACCCATAAACTTACCTAGACGCTTGAACTCTGGCTTTTACTTTGCACATTCTGATGCCCCCACAATTTCTGCGATGGGAAAGGTAGTGAGGCATGCTGCAACTTCTGGCCTAACCGAGCAGCCAAGTTTCTATGACACGTTATGTGGTGAAGGGGGTTCGACTCGCAAGGGTGATAATAGATGTGTGGAACCTGGGACAAATTTAACCGTTCATTTCTTGGACAGAAACCTTTTCCCGAATGGTGCATACTTGGGGCTATGGGAGAGAAAAAATGTGAAATCAGCCTGCAAGAAGCAGGGTTGCCTTGTTCTTCATAACAATTGGATTAGTGGAAGAGTAAAGAAGCTGGAGCGTCAGGTAATATCCGGCTTATGGGACTATGATATTACTACAAGGATGTGCTTGGTGTGATCTAAGAATTAGTTGGCTTGAAGTTTCGTAACCTAGTTGGGTAACTTTGGAATTCCTGTGGAATATAACAAAAGAAAATGCCATTTTTGCTTGTGTAATGCCTTGGTTTCATCAATATTTCTTTGGGAGAATATTAAACTAGATAAGCCGGCCATAAAAATACAAACTGACATCCAGAGCAGGTAAGGCAGAAGAATACTCAACCTTAAAACGAAGAATGGTCCATGCAACAGAATATAATGAAACATCTGGATCAGGCGGCTTTTGATCCATAGCTATGCCGAAGAACTGTGCTGCATTCTGTGGGTTGGTTAGGCATGGCAACCAGGACTCTGGAAGCAAGAAAGATGCGCGAGGATCTCCGATGTCAGTTGACTTCTTGCAATCAAGGGATATATCTGTGAGGATAGTTCATGCAGGTGGGCAAGAGGAACTATATCAAAATGCTGTTCCTGTATCCCATCTGATGAATAAATATCCAGGGATGTGTATTGCACGTCCGGAAGTTTTTACGAATCCTGATGAGTCCCTTTTATGGCCTGAAGATAGCCTGTTGCCTGGCCAAAAGTATTACATTATCCCATCCTCTACAGTGGAAAAACTGAAATTTAGACACAGGAAGAAGCTTAAATTCAAACAAGCTGCCGAAGGTAGAGAAGATATGTCAGATGCAAGGATCACTTGGGATATATCTGGAGAAAACTTGGAGGAATCTGTTAATTCTGCACAAGAATTCTATGTTACCAAGCCTTCCAAGGTACCTAAAGTTCCAAAGGAGAGGGTGTCGAAACATTCACTGCGAAGGAGTAGAAGGGTAAAGAAGCCTTTTGTACCACCACTCCCAAGGACAGGATTGTTGCGGGAATCAGGTTGGGAACCCAGTTTAACTTCTATACAAGAACTTTCTCCATGACTCTTTTTTCTACCTCCCAAGTTTTTTCTTCTTTTTCCTCTGTTCTTGTTTGGTTATGCAATCATATGCAAAAGAGTGAATTGCTCAATATTAACTTGAATAAACTGAACCATTTTCATTTGTCATGTTGTGTTAGAGGGCCTTTTTGAGAAGCATGCTGATTCAATATTATTTATCCTTTGAGATATGCTTTTCATGCCATGATTACTACTTGATAAGATTATTGGACAACATTCTTTGCACCAGTTTGGTTCTGGCGGACTGAATGCTCTTTAAAATGCTCAATTGAATTCGTGCCCAAGTAATTACATACTTTGTGCTCTGTCATGGATCTTGTGTTTACAATGAAATGGTAAGCATCCAGAGTTAGCTCTACCAGCTTTCTTGCATAACTTTCCAAAAGAGTTCAAATGGTGAATATTTTAGCAAATACTATATGAACCCTTACCCGAGATATCCAATTTGGACTCATCTTACCTGTGTTAATAATGCTTTGGCTCTCTCTAGTTCTCGTACAACTAGCTTTGCTTGGCAGATGAGCGCATTACTGCTGAGCTAATATCTTGCTGCAGCAACTACTTTGTTCTTCCCTTTGCTTCGACTTTTTTTTTTTTAATTACTCCTGTTTGATACTGTTATGCGCCTTGAAGTAGGATTTAGTCACGGGTCTAGACGAGAAAGAATTCTTACTTCGACCTATTGTTACTCAAAAGGTAGATTCGTCCTTGACTGAACCCCCTCTCAAAATAATGTTTCTTTTTTATAGAATAATTGCTTATCTCCTTATTTCATATTGGCAACATTTTATAGACTGTTAATAACAAAGAAAAGAGTTTTAAAAGAATTTGTAACTTAGAGTTTATGAAGGAAATAAAAACCTAATATAATAGAGAAAATAAATAAAACTAAAACTCTTAATAAAACCTGATATAATAAATAAATAAATAACTAAAATTCCTATTGCAATAAAAGCGTCTATATCATTACTCCCCTTCTCGGAGTTGAGCTTGTCCTCAAGCTCAAATTCAGAATAAACTTCAGAACTTATCTAAAATCATCTATCTCATCATCATCTTGCTTGCCTTCAACATCTGGTACTTCTATCCAAAATAACCTTTTACATCTGTGTCCCATTGAATAAGACTCGTCACAATTATAACAAAGCCCCTTAACCCTTCGTTTCGCCATTTTTGTCAGTGTCAATCTCTTAATAAATGGTGCAAAAGAACCTATTTTCCCGTTGTTCCCTGTTGGTTATGTTGTTTGTCCCCCTCCCTTTGCATGCTCTTAGTTGTTGGAATGATTGAATTGTTGCCAATGTTTTGGAAAGTTGGCCAGTTCAGGATGGCTTGAGATGACAGTTTGGAAGAGACATTTTGTTTACGTTCCAATGTTTGAGCCATATTCATTGCAACTTTAAGGTTTTCCGATTGTTGCATCTCAATATCAATTCTAAGTTCCTCTACCAACCCGGCAGTAAAGAGGTTTACTTGTTGTCGAGGTTTAAGACCAGTAGTCCTGGCCAATAGTGATTGAAATTTTCGTTGATATTCCTCTACAGTCACAGTTTGTCTCAAGTTGGCAAGTTCCCCTAAGGGGTTATTATTCATAGGTGGCCCAAACCTTACATGACAACACTCTTTGAAGTTCCCCCAATCAAGATTTGTCTCATTTTCTTCCATTTGATCAAACCACAATTATGCCTCTCCTAAGAGATGGAATGAAGCTAAGCTTATTTTGTCTTCTTCGTTAGTTCGTTGATTGCCAAAAAAATTTCACATCTTTTCAACTACCCTAAAGGATCTCCAACACCATCATAAGTGGGGAATTCCATCTTAGAGTATCGTGGCACCATGCACCCGTGTTGCGAGTATGAATTCCTTTTCCTGCCTTCGCTGCTGCCCTATTTTTTATTATTTATTTTTGAATCTCCTTTCGTTATCTTTTGGACCGAAAGAGATAATATCGCCACCTGCTCCTCTAGTGCTTGTTGCCTTGTAGCCATTTGTTCCATAAAAGCCTCCAGCTTGGCTGTCAAAGTCTTTTCGTCACCCATGACAGTTGGCTCTAATACCAAGTTGTTATGCGTCTTGGTGTAGGATCTAGTTACAGGTCTAGACGAGAAAGAATTCTTGCTTCGACCTATGGTTACTCAAAAGGTAGATTCGCCCTCGACTGAACTCCCTCTCAAAATAACGTTTCTTTTTTATAGAATAACTACTTATCTCCTTATTTCATATTGGCAGCCTTTTATAAACTGTTAATAACAAATAAAAGAGTTCTAATAGAATTCCTAACTTAGAGTTCATGAAGGAAATAAAAACCTAATATAATAGAGAAAAATAAGTAATGATATAATAAATAAATAAAACTAAAATTCTTATTGCAATAAAAGCGTCCATATCAAATACATACCCAAATATGAGTATAAATATAACTTTCAAATACACGAAAAAACTTAAAAACTCAAATTAGATACATACCCATATTTAACACTCACAACTGAATTTGAGTAACATGGATTTTTTATATTAGAATATGAAGACCAGGTGATATTACTACCATTCCTATGTGGTAGATATTATCATGCCATGCCATCAGTAGATAAAAGCAATCTTCACAAAGCAGAAGATATTCTTCGTTTTAGCTGTTGGTTTCTGGCGCTGTTCCCAACATATGGTTGTACTCAAAATTTTTGCCGTTAAGGCATTGATGACTTTATTACTAACAGAAAACTATTTGAAATTGAAGAATCTCCTTTAAAATGTTTCCAACAAATTTTCCTCCAATATCTGCATCCAAAATATTTAGTGATTTCCACTTTAAGGAAATCACACCAACTCAACAAGGCATAACAATCCATTAAATAGTTTGAAAGAGAAAAAAAATGGTGAATGGTTTGAATTAATCCCATACAGCAAGCTGTTTAAATTTTGTGGAATAATTTGTCATAAAATAAATGACAAAAGTTTGGTTAAGATCCATGTGTAGAGAACCGCAAGAGAAGCACCAACCGGGATTGTCACAGCCCAGGATGTCACGATCTCTCGCACGGTCTCAGCTCGAACACTATTTAATCCCCTCGCAAAGCCGACTCCCATGACGGCTCCGACCAAAGTATGGGTTGCTGAGATCGGCAATGCCAGCTTTGATGCAAAGAGAACGACCGAAGCAGCTGCAAACTCAGCTGCAAACCCTCTAGTTGGTGTGAGTTCGGTGATCTTCTTCCCAATAGTTGCTATCACTCTATACCCCCAAATCAAAAGCCCTGCAACAATCCCGAATCCTCCCCATGCAAGAACGTCATTCGGGATAACGATCTCAGCGCTGCTGGCACCACCTTGAAGAATCGATAATGCACCAGCTAGAGGCCCTATTGCATTTGAGACATCATTTCCTCCATGGGCGAATGACATGAAGCAAGCTGACAATACCTGCATGTATCCAAAGACCCCATAAACTATTTCCAGTTGGGTGCCTTTAGGCCCTGCGACATCCGAGAGAAGGCCAAGACTTTTAGTCTGAGTAGTACTCTCTTGTGGCTCTGAGTGTGATGAAGCTGACTTCTCAAGGAGATGACCGAGCTGTTTTCTGATAAGATTGTAAACTAAGACTGCCCCAACTGCTCCACAACCCAAAGCCTGAGCAAGAGCTATTGGAAAGCTCTTACTTAATGGAAAGGCTGCAAAAGAAATCCCGGTTACACCCAGAAAAACTGCAATCGGTGCCGCTGCAGCCGCTGCTTGTCCCGGATTGCGTGCACTGTAAACAAACTAAGAAAACCAGAAAACACGTTGTAAGGACAACTGAACAAGGGAGATCCAAGAAACTTTAAGAAATTGAAGCCTCCTCATGAAGCACCATAAGATGTTAGACAAATATTTCCTCAAGAAACAGGCAAATTTTGGAAGCTAGCTAGGCTGGTTTATATTCCAAAGAGAAAGAACATACTCTGCGGATGCATTTGTAGACTAGAAATGACACCAATGCTCCCATTACAGGTGAGATAACCCACGATGATGCTACCCTTGCCAAAGACGTCCAGAAAACAGCGCCAGCTCCACCATATGCCAGCCCAAATCCAACCATTGATCCTACTATACAGTGCGTGGTGGAAACTGGCCAACCATAATAAGATGCAACCTGGGCAATACATTATTAATACGTTATGAAATTACTAGAAGCAAAAACTGGATGATGCAATTAACTTGTAAGTGATAGATGAACAACTGGTTTCAAAGCCTGGCCATTAAACAAAACAGAAACCATATAGTTAAAAAGTTGCTTCTAAGAACATCTTCAAGTATATTTTCTATATAATTGCTCTTCCTCCCCCTCTATCCTATCAAATTCGTATGAGCAATTAGAGATTCCATATAATTGTTAAAAGTACAAATGAATTGACATTAATAGGAGCCGAACCGGAAAGAAAATACAATTGACATATACGATGTCAATTGTTGCAGAGCTCTTGAAAGTGAAAAGTGCTTCCCTCCCAAAAAAAAAAAAAAAAATATTTGATGTTCAGAGCTATGGGGGCAAGAGGCAACACAAGCAAGTACTTTTACAGATTGATCAATGCCCTCCAATTTCATTCCAATGAGGCTAACAATTAAGGTCATAGTTCGCATTGCTAGCAAATAGTTTATGATGTTGCCATATTGATTCAATGTCTTCAAAGATAAACAACAAAAAACATAAACAAAAGTATGAAATTGAGAACAAAGTTGGCCAAAAGAAAAGCACCTGCAACCAAGTACCAGCAGAAGCGAGAGAAGAGAGCAGTCCAGCAAAAAGTAGAGTATCCTTCCCCTGGAACATGTTAGCAACAAGGATCCCATTCTGCATTGTACCGGTCACATGAGTTCCCATCAACAATGCTCCAGAGAACTCCAAAATGGCCGCCGTTACAACAGCCTGACGCAGGGTCAATGCACCTGATCCCACTGAAGTTCCCATGGCATTAGCCACATCATTGGCTCCAATGTTCCAAGCCATGTAAAACCCAAATATAAGTGTGGCATATGATAAGAACTTGGTCTTCACGCCAACACCTTGACCTAAAGACTTCATAAAAAACGGAAGAGTGAGAGCTGCAAAGGCTATGGATATAGCAATAGCAGAAGCAGTTCTGGAAGATATATTAAAGGCTTGAGCCATTCCAGGCAGGTACTCTTCATTGGGTTTAGCATCTTCTTGCCGAGTTCCAAGATGGATTGCTTCATCGTTTTGCTCTTTCCCACCTTCCGCCTCAGCGAAAGAAGATATATTAGCACAAGGGTGCGTGCGCCTAGAGTTTCTCAAGCTCAAGATAGGGAGATAAGGCCTGGTTGGAACTTGGAAAGGCCTCAACATAAGATTCTCTATCTTGGGAAGTTGAGGCTCGTAGGGACGGCATTTGGGAAGACGTAGATGAGGATACCGAAGAAGGAACGCATCAGGGGAAGTGGTACTTCTGGCACAAGGTAAACAAGAGAAGGGAGTCATGTCTGGAAAGAATAAAACTAAGTAGGTTGAGAGGTTGTAAAGAGAGAAAGAGAGAGAGAATTAAACAGGGGAATTGTTGGTAACCATGGAATATGGAAGAGAAAAGGAAGTAGGTGGTGGAGGAAGAAGACTGGTGGAGTGTGCAACATTTAGATTTAGAGGTTTTCTTTTGGAATGGATAATTGGGGGGGGGGTGATTGCTTTGGTCTTTTCGATTCGAATGAGTGGTGGGAATGGCTTCTTAGACTACCTTTCTACTCCATCCATACATCTCCTACAATATTCACATAAATTTAAGCCCAAATATTGTACACTATTTTCTAATATGTCCAAAATGGGCATCAGATAACTACATCATCCAGATGGCTAAGCTATCTTTGTTGAAATTAAATTTGATTGATGACTTCCTATTTCATATTTTAGTGATAAATTCCTTTTTTATATATATTTTTTATTAATATGTCTTCATTTTTCCCCTGAATTTTCTTTATATCTTCGGACTGAAACAAGACTAGAATTAAACAAATATTATAGGGGTAAAAAGGGTCTGAGATACTCTTAAATAAATAGAAAGTAATTTAAAAGATAAGTAGAAAACAATATTTAAAATAAGCAACAATTTGTTGAAGAGCAAGATACGCCCCATCAAATTGGGTCCTCACCCTGGTAAGAGTATTGTCAAGTTGAACAGTGCTATGAGTGTGAGTGTTAACGTCCTGATTGCCAACATAATACTACAGTATGCTTCATGCGGCTATAAAACATTGGGTTGTCACAGGCCTTGGTATGAGAATATGTAGTTCAAGAAGGTTTGTTGCCCATGTAGTTTTTGCAACTGCCTGATACTCAGCAATTGTGTTTGCTTCTTGAGGAACAGCTTACTAAATTCAAACCAATGTAGCTAGTAGTGGAGACACGATTAGTTAAATCATCAGCCCAACCATTGTCTGCATGTTTATAAAGATTGGTCTCCCTGTTCTTAATAATACACAAACCATATTAGTTGTGTTCTTGTGATAAAAAAAACAAAACAAAACCCTGTTAACAATATTCAGATGGATTCATTACAAGGAAAAAAGAGAGAGGGAGATATTGAGTCTCATAAAAGACAAATGTTGTAATTTGCCTGTCGAAACTATTTTTAAAATTGGGTTTTGAAAAAATGGGATCGACTTTAAAAATAAAAATGGGAGTCGCCACCAATCCCTTTTTACTTAGGTGTGATTGGATCACATTGTAAAATGTTTTATTTTAAAACATTTAATTTTGGTCCATAAAAACAAGAAAATGGGTTCGGGAGTCGGTTACGTATGAGGAAGGGTTAACACTCTCATAACGCCCAAAAATTGGAACCTAATCGATAAAATCATGTCCAAATGTTTGAAGTTTAAAAGTATTCAAAAATATGATTTTTAAAAAAAACTTTGAGCCATTTAAGTTAAGACTTGAGATTTCTTTGTTCCGAGGGAATATAAACATCACATCCAGTACGTTAGGACACGATATTTAAGAACCTTTGTAATCAAAATCATCTCATGATTTACAAAACTTGTAAAAGGGTATTTAGTTATTTAGCCAAACGGAAAATCGCAACTCAGTACGTTAGGGCACTATTTTTCGAATTTCTAAATACCAAAACATTGCCTTATTTTAAAAACCTTTAGATAAAATATGGTAATCTTGTAAAAAATGTATTCATAAAACAATAAATAAATAACTATACAATGGCAATCATAAATAAATAATGAAAGAATATAGGCAAGTAAAATATATACATAAAACCCTAAATATCAAAATAGAAATTACTAAATAAATATGAAAATTTTCATGCAAGATTAATAATAAACAAATAAAATAAATAAATAAAATTACATACTTATATGATATAAACAATGTAAACAATGCATAAATAAAAGGAATAGTATATAATGATTTTAAATAAAATAAAATATAAATAATGTAAATAAAACATGTTTTTCAATATAAATATATTTTATAAAAATATGATATAATATAATACTATACAATGTATAAAATTTTTAAATATATAATATAATAGCTAATATATGAAAATAATATATAATTAAAATAATATTAAGCAAAATAATATATATATATATATATATAATACACTAATTATAAATAAATAATATAAATAAAATAAATTAGATAATATAAATAAATTTTATAAAAATAAAGTTTTAGAAATAATATAAATGTAACATAATAATATATAATATACAAAATATAATATAATAAAAATAAAAAATATAATAATATATAAATTAAATAATACTTTAAACTAAATAAAATAATACAAATTAGTAATTTAATATATAAGATAATACATATAAAATTATATATATATTTTATACTATTAATAAATTAATAAAAATAATATAGAATCTTTTAATATGATAAAATAATTAAATATAAAATAAAAAAATAAAATAAAAGGATAAAAATAAAATAAAACAAAGAAAACAGGGGTTAAAATGACAATTAAAATAAATAAAAAGGATTAAATTTAAATGCGCGTTAAATATCAGGGACCAATGTGGAATTTATGCCTCTTCTAAATTGCCCGTGGAGATATTGAGTCTCATAAAAGACAAATGTTGCAATTTGCCAATTATCTTTCGGTAGTGAGTACCATCTATTGGCAGAGCTACATCAGTTGTTTGAAGTTCTTGTGACTCACTCATGGGTGTTTGAACTCTTTTGCTTTCCTTCATTCCTTCTTCATTATCAATATCATAAATGTAATTTGATTACGACAAAACGAGACTATCAGAATTCCATAATACCTCAACACTGAAGAAATAGTGTAGGTGACTTGAGATCCTTAATGAATATTGTTTGTGAAATTGAAGAAATGGTTTATGAGACCTCAAAATTCTATAAATTCCAAGAAAAAAGTAGGTAATTTTTAAATTAAATTAATGCTAGATTAATTCGTGACAATGATTTAATTAAGAACTGAATATAAGTATATATATAGAGATTCGATTTTATTATTGCTTCATACGAATCTTGCAAGCTAGCTCCAGTGTTCATAAGCATCTTCACTAAAGAATATATTCGGCCATCACCATCCTCGCCTTCCATGATCTTACTCCCCCTAATCTCACAGCACTTCATTACCGGTACCGACAATCTTTAAATTAAACCTTCAACAACACCAAGTCCCGGGGACTTTCAAACTATTGTCCATCATCATAATTCACTGCCTTACCCCATTTTCTCTATATTGAATCACCTTTGCGTGGATTCAACTCAACAATGGAGACTAATAAGGAGCAGCCCAACAAAAGAATCAAGAATCTATAGAAGCCAACTTACCTTGTCTTTGGGTGTTGGTAAATTATCCCCATTGTTATATATTTATTCGTTTTTTTCTTTATTTTATTTGTATTTAGAGGACAGAGAGAATTTAAGGCTTCATATTTTAGTTTTTAGGTTATTCGCAAACTATGAAGAATTTAAAGTTTTTATGATGATATCGGTCATATGAGTAATTTATTGTTTTTTTTTTCGAAATCTAATGTTTTATTGTAGAGATGTTGCTGCACTTCTTTTTTTTTTTGACAAAATATCAGTTAAATTGATTAAATTAAATCGAAGATTATCAGTTAAAACTATATTCAATTAATTTAATTAGTTATGTGAGTTTAAATTATTAACTTAATTAGATTAAAATCGAATAAATTAATTTTTTTTAATCATTAAAATATAGTTTTATAATTATACCCAACTCAATCCAATATAAATCCAGGCCAACCAAATACTCAATTCAAAAAAATAAATATAAATTGAAAACTAAACCCAACCCAATTTAATAAGGGTAAATTACACCAACAGTCACTTAATTTTGGGGTAGTTGACAAAACAGTCACCTAGGTTTCATTTCAATCACTCAACTTTTGAAAAATGACAAAACAGTCATTTGTGCCATTTTCCGTTACAGAAGTAACGACAAAGTGACATGGCAGATGACGACTTGCTTGGTGTCATTAACCGTCCAGCTGGCCGGTTAGCACAAATTTAAACAGTCATATCAGCAGCCATTTAGGGTTTGAGCAGTAGATTCAAAAGAGAAGAAGAAGAAGAAGAAGAAAAAGGAGAAGAGAAAAAATGGAGATGTTTGGAGTGATTTCAGTGTGCTATTGTGGAAACCCAACCAAAGTAAACACGTCTTGGTCCAATGAAAACCCAGGTAGGAGGTTTTTTGGGTGTAAGAAATTTGGGAGTGGGTTTCGAAAACCATGTCATTTTTTCACCTGGTTTGATCCACCATTGACGCCCTGTTCACGAATTGTGTTGTTGGGTCTTCTAAAAAAAGTGAGGACACTGGAGGATGCAAGGAGGGAGAGAAAAACATGGTTTTTGGTGCTTGTATTTGTAACTGTGTTGTTATTTTTTAAACCCTAAATCAGCTTATGTTGTTGTTAGCACTGAAAATCAGCTTATGTTTTGTAATATTGTTGCTGGTATATTGTTTCTTATGTTATTATACATGGCTACTGGTATACATGGTTAACCAGCTTATGTTTTGTAATATTGTTGCTGGTGTATTGTTGCTTATGTTGTTATACATGGCTGCTGGTATACATGGCAAACCAGCTTATGTTTTGTAATATTATTGTTGGTATATTGTTGCTTATGTTGTTATACATGGCTATTGGTATACATGGCTAGCCAGCTTATGTTGTTGCTTACAAACTTCAAAGTTGAAAGATTTGAAATGGGAGAATATGTGGTTGTTGCTTACAAATTGTTTTGTAATATCGTTGTTGCTTACAAATTGTAATGGGAGATTATGTGGTTAGAAAGTTGTTTTGTAATATTTGATTTCATTTCAAAGT
Source organism: Gossypium sturtianum (assembly GCA_025698515.1). NCBI lineage: Eukaryota > Viridiplantae > Streptophyta > Magnoliopsida > Malvales > Malvaceae > Gossypium > Gossypium sturtianum. The sequence goes on from CM046945.1 coordinate 21,872,314, forward strand.
TGAAAGACTTGAAAGAATGTTTAATCTTCATTTCATTTCATTTCATTTGTATTTCTCAATGCTCATATGTTAGAAAAGATAGCACAGATGAAAAAAAAAGAGAGAGAAACATTTGTATTTCTCAATTCTTATACATTTGATTTCATTGCCAAATTGTATAGATCAATGCTCATATATTAAGGCCAAACGTCAAACTGTTTACAAAAGGAAGGAAAGGCAATTTATTGCCAAATTTTCCTACAATTCAACACAATTGAACAGATGTGAATTGTAGGCAAATTTACAAAAAATTTCAGTGATTATATGCCTAAGTTTAGATAACAGTAGCAATCATAGGTAGATTTACAAAAAATTAATCTGCTTAAGTTAATAAATCAATAGCAGGTATAGGCAAATTTACACAATTTCAAAAAGTTAACAAAATAATGTCTGTTCATAATGTCATCATTGGTCTGTCATAGATGACTCTTGAGTAGAAGGCATCCATCTAATAGTGGTTGATTTCCTCTTGAATGAGAGCTTTTCTCTTGGGGCAACATCTTTTTGGTGAGTTGGGGCAGATTGTTGATGAGTTCGGGTAGTTTGTAACTGAGTTGGGGCAGCCTCCTGTTGAGTTGGGGTACTCTCTTACTGATTTGGGGTAGCCTGTTGCCGAGTTGGGGCAACCACTTAGTTGTGAACACCAACTTTGTATCTTTTGACCTACAGGAACAAGTGAAATTTGTCAAACAAATTCATAACTTAAGTAATATAATAAGAAAAGGTAGATGACTTACTAGAATGTTTTGGCAAACTTCCCCTTTGCAACTCCTCTTGTTGTGGCCTATTTTTTTTGCATTTACTGTACCTCATATCCACCCCTCTTTTGCTCAACTTTTCTGTTGTTTATGGTTCATCAGGTTCTTTTCTTCTTACCTTAGTCGGTCTGCCAGGTGGCCTTCTTAGAGTAGGAGGCAGTATTGGCAGCATGTTTGACGAAGATACCCATTGTTTAAGACCCCTTACTGGCCTTATGAAGTTGGAGTAAATGTCAAGCTGGGTTTGCTTGGTGTACCAGGTTTGTACATAAGTCTCTAGGAACTCATCTTTTAGATGAATGACAGCCAGTGCATGCATGCAAGGGATGCTAGTAAGATCCCAATTCCTGCAAGAGCAAGAATTCTCAACTAGGTCCACAACATGTTGACTGCCTGGACCACATTCAACCTGATACCTGTCCCCACCAGCATCTGATGGAACACACCTAAAAAAGTCACCAAAAAAATATTAAAAAATAGTCACTAAAACAACATTGTGACCAACCCCACCAACAATCATACATATACACACACCTAAAAAAAGTCACTACATGCATATTAAAAAATAGTCAACAACATATGACCATCCCCACTAACAATCATACACAGACAAATTAAAAAAACACTACATGCATATTAAAAAATAGTCAACAGCATACGACCAGCCCCACCAACAATCTTACACAGATAAATTAAAAAACACTGCATGCATATTAAAAAACACTCACTAAAATAGCATGTGACCAACAACAAAAAGGCAGAATAAAGGTATCAGAAAGATTAAAAAGGGTAACTTTACCTCAATGAATCTTTAATATTGACATCCAGCTTTTTCCTGATCTTTGGACACAACATTCCTTTCCATTTTTTAGTTTTTTCTTTCTTCTTGACAATCAGCAACATAATCTTGGTCCTTACTGTTTCCATCATAGTCAGAATAGGTTTCCCTCTTGCTTCCAGTATCATCTACCAGTAAACAACATAAAGAATTAGTGAACTACTAATGATTAGTAAGAAACATAAAAAATAGGGGTTTACCTTGTTAAAGGATTCAGTAAGATTGTTCACCAACATGTCAGAATGGCTCCTAATTGAGAAGTGAGACCTTGACCAGTGAGTAAGGTTCTTTTCCTTCAACCAATCATAAGCACGCGGATTGGTTTTCTTCAGTTCATCCATGACATCCTCAAAATCCCTTGGAGTGCTCACTCTTGCAGCTTTCCAAAGCAAATCTTTCAATTCCTTTGTTCGGAAACCAGCCTTCTTGAAATTGGCATGTAAGTGTCTAACACAGTGTCTTGTTTCTGCATTAGGAAACAAGATATATATTGCTTCTAAAATTCCCTACAAATAGAACAAATAATTTTAATTCTTTGACAAACCCTAAACCCTAAATATAAACAACATAAAAAAACAAATGGAGTTTTACCTTTTGTTTATCAGACATGAAAGATATCTGGTATGAACTCACAATTTCCAAGTCTAGTGCGAGCAACTCCAAGAACCAGAATCATGATGCTTGGTTTTCACTTTCGACAGCAGCATATGCAATAGGATAGATGCCGTTATTTGCATCTATCGCAATAGCTGCAAGTAAGTAGCCACCATAGTATCCCTTCAAGAAACATCCATCTAAACCTACTATCCTCCTACAACCAACCCTATAGCCATCTTTGCATGCCTGTAGACAGGCATACATCCTTTGAAACAACCTGTTATCCAGATTACAGATTGTTGTTGTTCCCTCATTTTGGGTCCTAACCTCCAACAAATACTCATAAATCTTCTCATTTTGAGCCTTATGAGCTCTTTCAATTAATTCCAATGCCCTAAGTTTAGCCTTCCTACATTTGGTTAGTGAGACTATGCAACATAAATCTCTTTTGACATCTTGTTGTAATGATTTCAGAGAATAAACAGGATCATCAATGAATTTTTCTTTATAATGTTGACCTATCCAAGCTAAGGTTACATTCTTATTTTTATAGACTTTAGAACAAGTATGGTTAAGGTTTGAACTCCTAATTTTCCAAGTCTGGTCAATAGGGTCATTAGGGTTTAGTCTAGAGGCCCATATGAACCAAGAACATTTTTCACTGCAGACTGCCTTTAACCTTTTTAGATCATTTTTGGGAAACTTAAAATAACTATTCAACCTACCATACTGCTTGGTAGCTTTTTTGAGACTATCTTTAGACTTAAATAACATTCCAACCTTAAGTCTAGGATTACTCATGTCATTCTCTGGGTTGAACCCAGGCCAATTTTGGCCATCTGAGTTAGATTCATATGCACTATCTAACTTCCCAGAATCATCACTATCACACAGTTCACCTACTTCTATATCATCCATGTTTAAACCATCTAAATTAACTCTTATCCTATTAGACACATCAGTTTTAGATACATCATTACCAGACACATCAGTTTTAGACATTTCTTCTTCACTCTCATTAAAATTGTCATCAATTAAACCTGCCAAACAAATTGCTCATCAATAAAGGCAGATAACAACCAAACCATTTAATATAACATAGACAAATATTTTAACCATTTCTGTCAGACAATAACCAATACAAAAATAATTTAATACAAACACAACTATTTCTGTCATGCACATGGCAGACAATAACCAAACACTTTAACCTTACACCTAGGCAATGGCAGACAATAACCAATACAATAGAGGAGGTAAATAACAAATTTGATATTGCTATTCATACAATATAGCAGCTAGGATACAAACAATGGCAGATACAAACAACAAACATCAGTTTGATACAAACAATAAACATCATGCACATGGCATACCATACACATTATTTGCCATTCACTTTAATAACCAAACCCTAATCTGTCATGACATTAATAACAAATGAAACCAAAATCGAAATAACCCTAAATCCAAAATCAAAATCAAAATCAAAATAACCCAAAATAACCCTAAATCAAAATGACCGTAAATCTAAAAAATAAAAAACTAAATGCAGAAACTTACTCGTTAAAGTGGATGTAACAACATTGGTAGCTTCTCTTCTATTGACCATTGTCGCTGAGAACCAAAAACACTGATAGGTTTCTAGTTTTGTCTTCTTTTCTCCCCAAACGAAAAAGACCAATCGATTTCTAACCGTATACCCTGTTAATCAATCATCGAACCAATATTCTAACCCTAAACCAACCTTGTTAATCGATTCCCGAATAAGTTTCAAACCTAAACCAACTCAAATCACAATCAATTTTTTTCCCAAATTGATTTTCTTTTCCTCCTCCCCTTATCACAATCAGTTTCTAAATTTTTTCCCTAAACCAACATAACCCTTCAATTTTTTTCCCTAAACCTGCCCCAAACCAAGACACATCAGCTGCTTCACCAACGTGACAAGTTAACTGGCCACATCAGCTAGTTAACTTGCCACATCAGCGGTCCCACACTAACGGAAACTATTAATCAGTTACTATTTTGTCACTTTTTTATAACGTTAGTGACTGTTTTGTCATTTTTCAAAAATTGAGTGACTGAAATGAAACCTATGTGACTGTTTTGTCAGCTACCCTAAAGTTAAGTAACTGTTGGTGTAATTTACCCATTTAATAATTATACCTGGTGGCAATGGCTTAAACAAAATTATTGATAAAAGAAAAAGAAAAAGAAAGTGGTGGGGGAGAAAGTGTTTGTAAAAAATCCTACTTGGGTCTGTGAGAGAGCAGCATCTTCACATCACATGCCTAATTATATTATCGTCTAATTTCAAATTGGGTTTTAGTAGTGGAGCTCAAGCTATTTTTGGCTTTAAGTTTGACTGTTTCACTTTTAGAACTAGAATTTGTTCTGTTACAATTAATTAATCTTGCTCGAGTCTGATTACTTCTGCTTCAACTTTGAATAAAGAGAAACGAGGGGCGAGTTGTTGAGATTTTTGTTTACTCATAGTAATTTGATTTCATTTCGCTCTTGCTGTTGAGACACCAATTTTTTTGGTATCTTTCACTCTTTTTTTCTTGTATTTATTTGCTGTTTTGGTATATTTTTTTTCATCTGTTTTGATCTGTTTGTATTAAACCAGATAAAAAAATTATAAAAACCAACAAACTGAACGGATCAAATTCAGTTCGGTTAGCATAAAATTTTTAATTTATTAGGTTATTTTTATAAAAATTGAACCAACTAAATGCATACCCTTTAGGAATATATCAAGCATTATATCTATACTATTATTTAAGTTTTTGGTTAAATTAGTCACGATACCAACTTAATTAGGGAAATTACAAAATATCTTTCGTAATTAAAATAAATTGTACAACCAACAATTTAACATTTATATGTAAAAGCAATTTCTAAGTTAAAGAAATATCAAAATTATCAAAACACACATGAAGACCAACTACAAGTGGTGTCATACAAGATAATTGTTCATACAAGGATATTGATTTCCAACATAAAATCTATCTAAATATAAAGAGATTTTATTAGTAGATGATATAATAATGAAAAACAAAATGATCCCAATGGCTGATCGTTGCGCGTGTAATGGAACTGCAAACATAAGAATTTGATAATCACCAGGCCAGAGAATCGCTATTCGTGCATTGGATATGGCAAGCAAAAGAATTTTCATGTCAAAATTTATTTCTATAATGCAATTAAGAGATAATGGAGATGTCAGAATTTATTCTATGATGCAATGGAGGTAGTTAATCAATGACATGGTTTTATATGGCGTGTATTTCTTTTTCCTTTTTAATAATAAAGGAAGCAGCGTGCATGTGGTTTGGAGCAGGGACGGCTGAGGATTGAGGAACGGCAAGGCTGGGCAAGTCGACTGTACAGACTGGGGGTCGGGTCTGTGTCCGGTATGGGCGGTGAACGGCCAGGCGGGGCTGGCAGCAGTGAGGCAGGGACGGCTCCAGGACAGGGGAAGCTGCAGCTGAACGGGGAAAGAAGGAAAGAAAGAAAAGGAGAGGGAAAAATTGTTGGTCAAGGACCTCTAATTCTTTTGGTCACGGTATCGACGTGGAGAATAAGGAGGGAGACAGTGTGGAAGGAGGCTGGTAAGTAGATGGGTTCACACAGAAGTAGTTGTGTACAAGGGTTTTGAGAGTGAAAAATGTCGAGGATTCAATGGAGGGTACAATCAAATCTACAATAGGTGTTTTTAATTATATATTTCATTATTTCTTATACGTTGTTTTAAATACAAATGTGTAATTTTCATGTGATAGAGTTTCTATTGTAATGTATGTTTATATATCAATGCTTTCTAAAATTTAATAAAGGATTTCGGGGCATCCATTATAGGGCCACAGGCTTGTTCAATTAGTATAGAAATTTTAAATGGGCCGTACATCATTGCTTGTGTATTATTTGGAAATTTCATTTGGGTTTGGTATTAGGCTTTTGATACTTTTCTCTTTTGAAAGCAGCTTTTTGATAAGTAAATGTAATACATATTAGATTTGTTGTTTATTTCTATTTTTGTATTAACATTTTCCTTTCCTTTCACCCATGATGTATTTTGTGATTAAGATATTAGCAATTTAATAATTATTGCTAGCATGCAGTTTTAAATATTCACGTCTTATATGGATTTAATTCAGAATAAAATTTTTTGGTTGAAATTAATAAACTAAAATTTTAGTTTGTCAAATGGCACAGTTTTCTCTATTTTAGTCTCCTCTTTGTGATACGTTTTTGTTCTTCTTGTCTTTCTTTTCTTTTTTGCAAAATCTTTTGTTGACCCTTCTATCTGATTGTTCAAGTCTAATTGCATGGAAAATAAAATGGCAAACTTGAATCTTGAGGAAGGAGAAGATGAGGCCTGGTTATTCAAGGAGGAAGCAAGATTGGTCAAACCAACATTTGAGTACTGTATTGTGGGTTATTTTTTAAAGGAGAGTGTTGTCCATTTTCAGGCGATGAGAAACACCATGGCGAACCTATGACACCCTTTAGGAGGTGTTACCATTTAGGATATGGGGGAGAAAAGATATTTATTCAAGTTTTATAACCAATTGAACTTAGATTGGGTTATCAATGGCACACCATGGACCTTCAACAATCATCTTCTGATATTCGATCTATTGAAAGAAGACGAGGATCCTACAAGTGGCATTGGTTTTCTCATACTTCTGGGTTCAATTTCATGACCTTCCACTAGGGTTTTGTTTCTGAGAATATCGCCAAGCAATTTGGGAATTTCATTGGAGAATTTCTGGATTATGATGCAAAACATCCGAACTAGGGCTATAAAAGTTATTTACAAATCTGAGTTAAGATTGATGTTCGAAAGCCTTTGAAATGTCAAAAGAAAATCATGCTCACTTCTATAAAGTTTACCTATTCCAAATTTCAATATGAAAGGTTATCCTTGTTCTATTTTTTTTGTGGGTGTCTTGGGCACAATGATAACTTCTGTCACGTTCTATTAACAACAGACGTAAAGGACATCGAATTAGGTTGGGATTTGATCTTGCGTGCTCCAACAAGGAGGGCAATCATTGGAACTAACGTTTGGCTGAGAGAGGAAGGTAACAATGTTGTTTTTGGAAAAAAAATCTGGAATGGGCAATTAGGGGAGTAATTTTCGGTTAGAGAATCAATCTGGGCAGTAGGCGGACTGGGCTCAAAAACTTGATCTAATTCGTGGCTTAAAATTGGAACGAAAATCAATTGTAATTGATGACAAACAAGGGGAATATCCCAGTGGGGCCAAGTAAATTATGATGGAACATGATATGGAGGAAAATCTGTTAGAAGATACAGAAGGAAAAAAGAGACCACGTGTCTTGATTCATGCGTCAAATGTTTCTGACATTTCTGATTCAATGGTGCATAGTGATGGGCACATGTCAACTGCTTAACAAAAGATATCGGCGGCCATCGGCAGACGGGCCGACTAGATATAATGAAGCTCCTGTGTTGAAATATCCATGGGTTGGGGAGTTCACGGGCAATCAGAAGACTTCAGCATATACTGAAGATTTATCATCCCCAAATTGTCTTCTTCATGGAGATAAAAGTCAATACAAGACAAATGAAGAAAATTCTAAGGAAATGTGGTTTTTTAAATGGGATTGATGTAGCTACTAATGGTACACGGGGTGGTCTTTGTTGGGATGGAATACAGATAATACCATAATTTTTAGAAGCTACTCAATAAATCATATTGATGTTGAAGTACAAACAGACGACAATAATGTGAATTAACAATTTAAAGGGTTTTATGGCTCACCAAATGTGCATTTTAGAGAAGATTCTTGGAATCTTTTGAAAGAAATTTGACGAGATCAGGGTCTATAGCGGATGGTTCGTGGAGACTTCAATGAGATCCTATATTCTTTTAGAAAAATAGAGGATTGCCATAGGAAGAAGGACATATGAGAGTCTTCCGTGAAACTTTAACCGAATTCCAATTAGAGGATTTGGGATATACGAGGCCTTGGTTTACTTGGGAGATGGGTAATCGGTTGGAGAATAATATTCAGGAAAGAATGGATAGGAGAGTCACGAACTCGACATGGTTTTTAGCTTTCCCAAATTTCTCAGTCAAACATTTACCACATTCATTCTCTGATCACTGTCTGCTACTTATACACACCAATCAAGAGGAACAGAGATTGATAAAACATGGTTTCAAGTTTGAAGCGTGGTGGACTAAGGAGGAATCATGTGAAGGAGAAATTAGGCGATTGTGGGAAAACATATAGCAAATCTTCTCAATACAATTGGAGAGGGTTTGCAAAAATGGGTAAAAGGGTTAAGGAATGAAAAAAAAAGAAAGTTTCAAGGAGGCTTTACGGGCGTTTGGAACAATTGAATGGGGAAGAGTGAGATGATGAGACAATTGAGGAGATAACTAACACAAAATTGTTTTTGAATATAGAGATTGATAAAGAGGAAATTTATTGGGAGCAAAGGGCCCGTGCTAATTGGTTAAAGCTTGGTGTCCGAAATATAATTTTTTTCCATAGATTTGCTTCTCAGCAGCGTAGAACAAATCATATTTAGGGTTTGAGAGGATCGGATGATCAACTTGCTACCACCAATGAGGAGTTGGATAATACTGCAATAGAGTACTTTCAAGGATTATTTACCACAAAAGGTATGGGTAATCTTGAATGTATTTTTTCAAGAGTTAAATGAAGCATTACGAACAACATAAATCAATTCCTCACGGCAGAATATAGTTTAGAGGAAATTTATATGGCTTTGAAGGATATGGCCCCAAAAAAAGCACCAAGAGTTGATGGCCTACCTGCTTTATTTTTCCAGAGGTATTGGCATATTGTGGGTCCTGATGTTGGCCAATTTTGTCTTGATATTCTTAATAGAGGTATTTCTCTCGAATCTATTAATTCTACATAGATTGTGCGTATTCCAAAAATTGAACATCTTAATAATCTATTACACTTTAGGCCCATTAGCCTATGTACTGTAATTTACAAATTAATTTCAAAGATAGTGGCAAATAGATTCCAAAAAGTGTTAGATGTTTGTATTGACGAATCTCAAAGCGCTTTTATTCCAGGAAGATTAATTATAGATAATGTTTTGGTGGCTTATGAAATTCTCAACGCCTTCAAACAATGGAGAATGGGAAAGATAGGATATACGACACTCAAGCTAGACATGAGTAAAGCCTATAACAGAGTTGAGTGAGATTTTTTTTCGAGATATCTTAATGTTAAAAAGTCCTTTGCAAAAACAAGTGAGTAAAACATATGTTTCTACAATAAAAAATAATAATTATGTAACCCCTCAAATCAAGCCTAGATGTTATGACCCAATTTGAGCAATTACATGAGCCATGAAGATGGCCAAGACGTTTTCATAAGATAAGTCCATTTGTCCTTGAAACATGTCATTTTGAAATTATCAAGTTCTTTTCAATAAAATTTATTTGTTCCTTTTTTATTAAAATACTTGATTTATAACTTAGTTTTGAAAACACATTTGCAATGGATACTAATTCTTAAAAATGTTTAATGATCATTTAAAACTGAAATCCAACATAAGCAATCCATGCAATAATTCCAAAAATATCATAAAGTAAAATCCCCATGCCACAGTCCACAATTTAAATAAAGTCCCCAAAATTTATTAAAACAAACCCAAATCAAAGTCCATAAAAATCCATAAAATGGTATAAAGTCCATAATTTATTATAAAGTTCACATCCTAGAGCATTACCAAAAATCTGCATTCGAGTCCTAATTACGAGGATTACCTGAAACATACGCATAGATGGGTGAGCTTATAATCCTAGTGTGAGATCATCAAATTATTGTAACATACATAGCAACACATCAATTAAAGACATCCATTTCAATATATATATATCATATTTGTAGAAATCTCATATCATCATAGATACACATACATGAATATATAGAGGCATGCTTATGTAATAATGCACATTTTGAAGAATGTCCTACCCATCTCCGCTACACACCAATATCGAGTTCCCCAGAACTCGTCCATCCAATAACACACCATTTGTGGACAAGCCACCACATAATTATCGATAAACGACCATATAATCGCAGATAAACTGCCACAGAACTTCCACATTTCATAAAATCCACCCCATGCATGTGATATGGCCATTTGTCAAATTTAACACATATAATTCACTTTTCACATTTTTCACGTAATAATGCTCATAATCTCACATAACGCATATTTATCAATTTTACAATTATGCATGTAATCATGCCCACATTTTCATATATCACATAATATTCACTTTTATTCACTTAAGCATACTTTAATATACTTTTCATATTAAATCATAGATCTCATCACATACACATATATCACACATTTAAATTATCAACATACCAGATAAGCCATGTATCACATAACATAGAGATGATATTTGCACACATGTCATCATCACATGTAACAGCCCGATTTAGGGCCTAGTCAGAATAGTGGTTGCGAGACCACAAATCCGAGGTAGAAATATGTGTTTTATGGTTTTTATGAGGTCTATAACATGTTTTCATGATTATGTGAAAATTTCATGAAGAAATTTTATAATTTAGTGATCAATTTATTCATTAGGACTAAATTGCAAAGATTGAAAAATATGAGATTCTAGAAGATTCAAGTATGAGAAAGCAATAGAAAATTTATTAGAGGTCCTTATTTAGCAATTAGGCCATTATAACTTATGAAGGACAAAAATAGACATGGGAAGGAAAAATCTCAAGAAAGGGGCCTTAAGGGCAATTTGGTCATTTGTTTAATAAGTTAATTAAAAAGGAAAAAGAAGTCAAAATTCAAGTCCATCTTCTCCAAGCTAGTCGAAATTCTCAAGGACACCATAGCTAGGGTTTCTTCCACTTTCAAGCTTGATTGTAAGTACCTCCTAGCCCCGTTTTTAATGTTCTTCGTATTTTTGAGATCCTCGTAGCTCAATTTAGTTATTTCTAGCTATATTTTGAGCTAGGGTTCATGTTCAAAAATTTACCCATGCATGACATGCATGTATTTTGATGTTTAGTGGAAGAACATGAAAGTTTGATGTATGATAAACATCTTTTTCTAAGTGATTTTCATGGAAAATTCATAAAAAAGGACCTAATTGTAAAAGTGATAAAATATGTAGTAAAAATTAGTTTTGAAGGAAGGTGTGAGCTGTTATGAGCTCAATAAATATTCGGCTAGGCTTGGGTAACCAAGGAATTGAGTGTATTTCAATATACGAGCCTAGGGACCATTTTGTAAATATGAGAAAGTATATGGGCAAAATCGTAATTTTTCCAAAGTATGATTCATGGTTTGATTTAGTCAATGTGATCATTAAAAGAGTGAAATTGCCATTATAGATTAAGAGACACGAAGTTCGGACCGAAACCGAGGAAAGAACAAAGTGGTGGACTAAATTGAACAACTACATACATTTTGATAACGAGGTAAGTTTATGTGTAATAAATCAACGTAATGTTATTATGTTTTAATATGTTTGATATCATGAGAAATGTATATTATCTTTATGAAATTGATTAATGAGGTATCGAGGAAAGTATGATAAAATTTTATTAAGTTGAAGTCCCGGTTGAACCCTAGGAATGGAAAGGATACCATTGTCATGTCATGAGATTAAGGAGGTCCCGTATAAGACCATGTCTGGGACATGGCTTCAGCACCGAAAGGAGGTCCCGTATAAGACCATGTCTGGGACATGGCCTCGGCACCTAATTGAGATCCCGTATAAGACCATATATGGGATATGGCATCGGCATCGAATAGAAATCCCGTGTAAGACCACGTCTGGGACCTGGATTTGGTAAGAAATCGTGTAAGACCATGTTTGGGGCATGGCATCGATATACGATCTCGTATAAGACCATATCTGGGATATGGCGTCGACATCGATGAGAGATCTCGTATAAGACTATACCTGGAATATGGCATCGGCATCAAGAAGTGATCCCATGTAAGACCATATCTGGGATATGGGATTGGCATCATATTATATGAATGACGAGTTCGGGTATCCTTCGGTATTCCAAGTGGTTCAACGGGGTAAAGAGCTAAGTTTATGTTCAAGATGTAAAAGTGCTAAAGTTATGTGATGAAGTGATACAGGTGTATATAAGAACCTCACGAGAAATGAGTTCGATATATGTTATGAGATTGGTAAGAGTAAGCATGAGTAAGTTATGTCAATGTGCTTGAGAATTTGTGTTATTACTCAATGTAATGTATGAATGTCATCATAAGCTCTTATGTTGCTATTTATTTCATGCAAACTTACTAAGCTTTATGTTGACCCCTCTCTTTTCCCTTTCCATGTAGTATCGCCAAGCTAGCTCGGGGATCGTAGGACGTCGGATTTTGATTCACACTATCAAGATATTCTTTTGGTACAGTAAAGTTGATTATTTTGGATATGGCATGTATAGGAACTTGGTCATTTTGTTATATGTCATATTGGTTAGCCAATGTGTCGGCTATTAACATTACTCAATTCATTTTGTAAATGGCTATTGAAATCAGCCAAAATTATCTAAGTTATATCTACCCAATGGTGATGAATTTCATGAAGAGCAAGTTTGTGCAATTGAATGAGTTATGTATGAAGCATGTGCATAATGTCGTAGTGTGTAATTAAGGTGTGGATGTCTTTATTGTGAATATTAAAGGTGCATTATGGTTATGTTAAGTGTTGCATGAATTGGTATGAATGTGGTTGCTTTTCAGGGTGGCAAATGGCTTGGTAAATAACCTTGCATTTGTTCACACGGATAGACACACGGGCGTGTGTCTAGGCCGTGTGTGATACACGGTCAGCCCCATGGGCGTGTTGGTAGGCCGTGTGTCCCTTGCATCTAATTTGTGAAAAATTCAGTTCGTCACATGGGCTAACACACGGGCGTGTGGATTGGCCGTGTGACCCAAAGTGTCTGCTGACGTCATAAACAGAATGTCAAGGTTTTCACACACGGCTAAGACACAGGCGTGTCATGGCCGTGTGAGGGACACGGGCCATGGACACGGGCGTGTGATATGCCACACGGGCGTGTAGCCCTATCTTAGGCAAAAAATTTCTAAGTACGTGTAAGTTTTCGGTTCATTCCCGAACTAGTCCATATGTATGTTTAGGGTCTCGTAGACCTATAATAGGGACGTTACGAATTTAAATGAAAAGTTTTGAGTTGGAATGAAAAATTTATGGCCTGATATCATATGATTAAGTAAGTTAAGTTTAGTAACGCCATGTACCCTATTCCGGCGTCGAATACGGGTAAGGGGTGTTACATCACATACATCAACACATCACAAAACATACCTTTCATGAAACTAACGGGTTAGGATCACTTACTTAGGTTTCTTCTTGATGAGTTTTTCAACTCCTCTTTGAGTACTTAATGTACTCTCAATTTATTATTTAATATCATATTATTAAAATGCAAGTGAACATATTACGCACAAATTAAAAATTTAAATCCCACACCTTATATTATAGATCCGATTGTCACAATCCTTTTTAATGATTTCACTTGGTCTATCTCACAAGACAATCTAACATATAAGTAACATTTATTAATTAGAATCCTTTGATAATATTTTTGTCACTTAAAAGATCGATTATTAGAAGTCTCATCAACGTTTACCCCACGATTTAAGACTCTCGAAAGGAGGATTTCCAATTGCAAAGTTAGGGGCCTCCCTTACGAATACCGTTTGGCCCTTCAAAGTTTATATGAAATTGTATTTGTACGATAATAATTATATAATAATATATTATGTTGACACTATGGCACTATACCATTCGACTAAAACCTTTAAGTGAAGGATTTTACGATCCAAATAACCACACTTACACTTGATTCAATACGGAATGGTCGATGAATCAAGGAAGGAATAAGATCGATGATTTGAGTAATTTAAATGATTGATAGAGTGAAGAGAAAATGTAATTTTAATCAATTAAAGAGTCGGCAAGTGAAAGGCGAAGAAAAGAGAAGAATCTCGATCACCAGCGGTGGTGGCGACGGTGGTTCAACAGCGACGATGGTGGCGGCTCGACGGTAGTCCAACGATGGTGAATTGGCAGTCCGGCAGTGGAGGGCTATGGGGTTTCAGTGAAAAAGAGGGGGAGAGAGGAGTAAGAAAAGAAAATAAGGTGGAGGAGGAGAAGGATTCGCGGTGGTATCTCAGCAGAAATCGGCGACAGAAGGAAGGATGAACGAGGAGGTGCGGTTCTTATGGTGGCTAAAAGGTGTGTTGATGGTGGTACCAGGGCCTGTTGTGGTGGAGGAAGAGCAAATGCTAAAGAAAAGGGGTGGTTATTTTTTCCAAGTTTAGAGAAAATGGAGGTGAAAGAAATGACAAAAAAAAAGAAGGGAATATGGGACAATGAAGGAGGTAGATACGATAATGGGAGTGGTAAGCTTGGTCAACTGTGACCAGGTCCATTGAATCACAACAAAAGACAAGATATGAAGTTTTGGCAAGGGAGGGAGACGTGGAGTGAAAAGGGGATCACGTTAACTCAACATATGGTAAATTTGACTCATGAAGAGGGAAATGAATCCTCCTAAACATGGTAACAATGGGGTGGACGACAAGCACATTATGCACATGGAAATTGTGTTAAAATAAATAAATAAAAAGATAAGAACAAAACGACTTAAACTTAAGACCTTTCAGATAGCTTAGGAACACTTAATCACTTGACCACTTCACTTTCTTGTTTTAATTCCTACCACATTTATTTTAAAAACATGGTGTGACATTTGCTAAGGTTTGAGGCAAAATTGTACCACATAGAAATAGTGTGAGGGAAGGGATTCGAACACAAGTCAACATAGACAACTCCACCACTACTCAACCACTATACTTGATATTTATTAATATCAAAAGATCATCTAAAATAAATAAATAAATAAGAAATAAAATTCGGGCGACCATTCTCTCAGTTCATTAACCTAATTTCTACTAACCCGATTTGGGATGTGACAAATTACATGTTTTTAAATTTTTTGAGTTATAAAATTCGATTCACTTAATTATATAAAAAAAAAGCATGCCCTATTTAAAATTTATAGGATCATGATTAAATACTAAATTCAGACTTGTAATTTTTAAAATCTAATAACACATTTAACAATATCTCAATTTCTGGCATTATAAGGGTGTTATAATTGTTTTCTTACGCAATTGACTATTGCACAAAACTTATTTTACTCTGGTTTTTGGATACATATCTTTTTAAAGATTTTAAAATATCTTTTCTAAAAAGAAGATAATTTCATAGGTGGTCGATCACACCTAATAAAAAATATCAGTAACGATTTTTTTATAAAATTCCTAATTTTTAATGATTAAATTTTTTTATTTTTTTATCAAATTCATCAAGCTAATATTTTTTTTGTTAAAATTATTTCGACAATTTTGTGACTCCATTGAAAATACTTCTAAAATTCAAGCCTAAAGTTAATCATCTTCATCATTTGATCCATAATTAATGGACATGGTGAGATTCACCATTAGTTGTTACACTAAATTCAAATGTTAATCAAAAGATCCATCATTATTATAACAAAGGATAAAATATTAGAATTATGGAAAACAAACAAAGAATCTAGATTGAACGGTTAGAAAAGGCATAGAAGAGTTGCAAGAGTAATTGGCTAAGTCTCAAGAAGAATTAAAGAACCAGATAACTCAAATGGTGGAAAATAAGGAGTTTGGTCAAAGATAAAGGAATTGCTAAGATTTCTAATACTGAAATCAACTAAACTAATACTCTATTTTCACTTGGTTATATTCTAATTAATTAGAATATACAATATTAACAAGTTAATCATTTTTAATTAATAATAAATGTTAAAACCTCGGTTTGCTCTCTATTCAATTCGATGTTCAAATAGATGTTCAGACAGAGGTTTGGATAGAACCATTTAAGCACATCAATGCAAGAAGCAAAATATGGAGAGAAATAAACATAAGGCATAATACCAAAAATAGCCCCTAACGTTTGGTTGTTTAGTCACTTTGGCATTTAACGTTTTTTTTTTTACCACTTTCACACCTAACGTGTTTTTTTTGGTCAAATTGGCCTATTTTTAACTAACATGCTAACATGGTCGTTGGTTGACTAACGATCAATATTAATCGCTGACATGGTGGTCCAAAAGTAATTAAATGCTAACATGACACTATTTTATCTTATATTTTTTAAAATTATTAAAATTATTTTTTTGAAATATAAAATTATTAGAATTATTAAATAATATTAATTTTCAATTTCAACAGTTTCTTCTTCCCCACTGTTTCTTTCCATTGTTCACCATCATCGTTGTCACCTGCGATCTTCTTCCCCATTGTTTCTTCCCTAAAATCCCTTAATCCTCCAAAAAATTGGCTGCCCATTTTCTTCCATGAAATCTGAAAATTTTTAAAAATCAATCTTAAAAACTTGGGTTTTTGAAACCTGTTATTTGCCCCCCAAATGAAATCAAAAACCCAAAATTGACTGTCCATTTTCTTCCATGAAATTAATTAATCATGTTTTAAGGGTGAGAGATTAAAAAAACTGTGAAAAAACAGAGTGTGAAAGGGTTATTCATCAATCATCCAACAAAAAGCACAGTGAGTGTGGCAAAAGCAAAGACATAGTGACGATAAAGTTTCAGCTACTTCTCCTTTAACTATTCAAAATCGATTCTTTATGCTCCACATAGTGTGCCTGAAGAACAAATAACTGCTTATCTGTCGAGAATCCAAATGGGTGGTTTGGTTCAACCTTTCGGTTGTATGATTGGTGTTGAAGAATCTAGTTTTAGGATCATTGGTTATAGTGAGAATTGTTTTGGGTTGTTAGGTTTGGATTTGGATAGTGAGGATGAGAATTGTTTTGGGTTCTTTGGCAAAAGCTGCAACATCTAGAGAGATTCGTTGTTAAACCCGATTTGGGTTTATTCAAGGAGAACTCAAAAGCCATTTTATGCTATTTTTCATAGAATTAGGGTTTTTTTATTTCATTTGGGGCAAAGAACAGGTTTCAAAAGCCCAGGTTTTTAAGTTTGATTTTAAAAAAATTCCAAATTTCATGGAAGAAACAATAGGGAAGAAGATCGAAGACGACGATGACGATGATGAACAATGGAAAGAAACAATGGGGAAGAAGAAATAATTGAAATTGGAAATTAAAATTATTTAATAATTTTAATAATTTTATATTTCAAAAAAATAATATTATAAATTTAAAATCATTTGCTGACGTGGCATATAAGACAAAGTAGTGCCATGTCAGCATTTAATTACATTTGGACCTACATGTTAGTGGTTAATATTGACTGTTAGTCAACTAACGGCCACGTTAGCATGTCCGTTAAAAACAGACCAATTTGACCAAAAAAAAAACGTTAGGTGTGAAAGATATCCAAAAAAAAAAAGGTTAAGGGTTAAAGTGACCAAATAGCCAAACGTTAAGGGCTATTTTTGATATTATGCCTAAACACAAATCCAAATGTGAGTTTGGATTCACCAATCCTACATGTAACATCCTATACTCGACTCGATTTATCGGATTCGAATAAAAGATGTCACAATACTTACATACTTAACAAAATTTTACAATCTACGAAAGCCATACTAAATGTAACTCTTATTTATTTAAAATACTTTCTAAGACAATAAGTTTGAATAAAACATTTATCGTTTGGCACAGACTTTCAAAGGTAGTATAAAACCTTACAACATAAATATTTGATTTAACAGACATATACGTAACGTGCATTATTATTTGTCATTTGAAAAACATATTTATAAGAATGTCCTTCTGTATGCATAATATTGCCTTCGACATACCACCCTGGTGTATCCCTAGCTTAGTCACTCCCGACGCACTTGTTCGATCTCAGACCTGCATACCAAAAGACACATATAAGTCCAAAGGAACTTAGTGGGCCTCACTCATTATTACCTTTAAACAGTGTTGTAGAATTCTTCGACTCAAGGGTTTGGATTCTTTCTTAGACCTTAGCGGGTACTTATGAACCATAAAAGTAACATATTTAAAGCCCACATTTAATATGCTTTTGGATGATTTAAGCCTCAATTTATGTAAAAAGGTGCTCTTAATCCTTTCTTTTCATGTTTTATACTCAGGAAAGCACCCGATGACGAAAAGAACGAGAAGCGGGTTTAAAGCGAACTAAATTGGGCCAAGCCACGAAAATCAAGACGGCACGGACTTCAAGCCACACGCGCCGTGGTGCCTCCTTAATTATCTAGAACACGGCATAGCCATGATTTACACACCTACCGTGCCTCATCAACGAGTCCAACACGGCCGCCACGATTCACACGGTGTGTGCCATGGCCGTGCCCCTGCCATGCCAAGAGGAGTTTTACTCGGATTTGGATGCTTGGAGGCAAAGAAACACACTCCAAAGTTTAATTAAACCCCAATTAGGAATTGCACTCAAATTAGGATACTTGGAGGCCAAGTAACACATCTCAAAGCCTATATAAATACCCCAGGGGCAACTTAATCGGGGAGTTGGATGAGAAACCCTCTCGCGTGGGGAGCCCAAAGCCATCGTTAGGGGCGTCGTGCTAGGCAGAAGGCAGATTTGTGGGGATTCACTCGGGGATAGCCAGTTGATCCATCTCAAGAAGCGAGTTATACTCAAGACGGAGGATCTCCTCTTCAATTCCTTCTTGGGGTTTTAGGGATTTCTTATGTTTTGTTTTATCTTTTCTCTTGAGATGTTTTCCTTTATTGTTATGAACTAAACCCTTCGGATACGAAGAAGGGGATGAAACCTATGATGAATCTTGTTATTTGATTATTTGAATTATATGATAAATACTTAGTTTGTTCTTAATTATGTGAGCTTAATCCAAATCTAATGTGCTTAGGTGGAGGAGCAATAGACCACGCTAAGAGTAGATCCAACATAATTAAGAGGAGTTGATCGCACGCCTAGAGATAGGGTGACGAGATTTTGCGGATTAGGGTGAAACCTAATATGGGAATCCATGAGATCAATTTATTGCTATTCTAGGGGTTATTATAAGAGAACGAGAGTTCCACTAATTAACCTAGGGTTAGACGTTATTCGCCTCGAGAGAGGGTTTAATATACGTTAGGAGTCTTACGGATCAAACTAAGTGAATAAATCGTATGGTTCGGGGTTAGATAACAAGTGAAGTCTAGGTGGATTCTTCCTAGGTATCGTCTAAATCAACCGAGTTTTTCCCAAGTTATTTTCCAAATTCATTCTTCTTTGTCTTAGAGTCTTTAGTTTAGTAGTTAATTAATTTAGATTAATAAACAACTTCACTTATTTTAGGCTAAATAATAAAAAGAAAGTTAATGTTAGTACTTTTAGTTCCTTTGGGTTCGATAATCCGGTCTTGCCTAAACTATACTACTGTTCGATAGGTGCACTTGCCTTTAATCGTTGTCAGAGTTAGTTTCCAGGTTCGATCATTCTCTTATAAATTTTAAAACTCTGATTTACAGCGATCAAGTTTTTGGCGCCGTTGCCGGGGAACTAAAATATTAAGAAATCTCTATTTTTATTACTTTAGCCATTCTTTTTATTTTTCGCAATTTACTTTTATTTTTAGTTTAAATTTTTACTTTGCTAATTTTTATTTTATTTGTTTTTGTCAGATAATTTTAGTTTATAGAGAAGATGGCACTAAATAACTATCAGTGGCGAGTTATGAGGACAACACCAACAGAAGTCGCCAGTGTCTTCAACCTCGACGCAATAACCAGGCTATCAAACCAGTTAGAGATGATGAATAAAAAGATTGATGGTTTGTGTAGTCTCTCGCAGGTACATCCAGTTATGCAATATGACTTGAATCTAGGAGGCGTGGCGAATCCTGAGTACCCACCCTACAGATATGGCATAAAGAACGAACAAGTCCACTATATGGGTAACTATTCTAGACCTCAAAATAATTTTTATAGTGACACTTTTAATACAGATTGGAGGTACCATCCCATAAACTAACCAAAGTACAGATTTCCATGCTCACACGGCCTTGCACACGGCCGTGGCCGTGTGGAAGCCAGAAGGACAAACCACGGACGTGCTAGTAACCGTGCCTGACAAAGAATGATTTTTTTCCCAACACGGGCTGGATAAAAAGCCACGCCCGTGCCGACTTCCCGTGTGAGGTTAATGACTTATTGAGCACGGGCGAGACACGGCTGTGCCCTACAACCGTGCGAGGTTACTAACTTGACGAGCACGGGTTAAACACGCCCAATCTAAAGGACCGTGTGAAGAATACACGGACGTGCTACGAGACCCACGGCCTTGGCAAAACACCTAAACGCGCCCAAAATTCAAAATCACGAAAAACACGGACTGATTAAACTCGAACAAGGGCGTGGACCGTATCACTATTTAAATATTTACTTTTATTTCTATTTTTATTTTTATTTTTATTTTTATTTTTATTTTCATTTTCATTTTCATTTTTATTTTTTATTTTTATTTCTTTTCTTTTATTTTCTTTATTATTTTCTTCTTGTTATTCATTCCATTTAGATTTAGCTTAGGATACAAAAGAAATTAGGATGGCTGCTTCGAGGACTCAACCAGTTCGAGATGCTTCCCCACACTCACCTCCAATCCTATCCGGTTTCTTTTCATTGGCTTCATCCAAAATTCGGGAAGTTTCCCTTCTCTCCCCATCTTACGATTTTATGATTATTTTGATATTATCTACCTTTGTACATTGAGGACAATGTACATCTTAAATGTTGGGGGGTTAACTATAGTATTATTTGAAAATCCCTGAATTATGCCTTGTCTTAAAGTAAGTTTCTCATATTATGATTAGGATGAAATTTCTGAGGATTTATGATTTTTATTGCTATGTTTTAGATTAATTCATTGATAATTGTGCATTGATGATTAAATTCTAAGAATACTAGAGAATCAAGCATAATAAGTCTATTTTTCTGAATTAAAAATTTTCTAGGTCGTCTACCTGAATTTAAATATTATCTTGAAGTTTGAAATTTACGAGGTTGACATCAAAATACCCATAATTTTTGTGAGTTTTTGAGCCTTATAGAGCATATATTCTTTTTCTTGCTCACTTTATTGATTATGAGTGTGTCAACATTGATTTGTTGTTCTAGAACTTGCATCGATTATACATGTCGAGACCACACTTTTTGATTTGATACACAGAGATGATAAAGACACCTAGGATTTAACCCACTTATTCCATAAAAAGCCTACCTTCATAATTAACCCCTAGTGAACCCCTTTTAATCCTAACAACCCTTTTTTACTGACATAACCGCTAATATTAACCCAGAAACCCCTTGTTTTTGTTATCACCATTCCTTTTGACTACCCTTATATCGAGATTTGATCTGATTAGTTGCCTAATTATGAATTTTAGTAGTTTATCCTTTATTATGTATTTAGTTTGTTCTTAAAAAAAATGAAGTATATTCATTATTAGTTATGTGATTAAACGAGCTTATACATTTAAAATCCAAATATCGAAAAAAAGAAGCTCGTATTATGAGTATTATTAGTTTTCAATTGATGTAATTATTATTATTAGTTCATTAGTTCTTAGTTAGGTAATTTGTCAATTCAATCTCGATTCTAACCCTCTAATTCAGCCTTACTCCACACCTTAACCCTAGCCCCGTTACAACCCTAACAAAGACCTTTTGATTTGTGTTTCATCTCATATTACAGTGGTGGAGATTTGATTTTCATGCAAGCCTATGGGATTAACTCTTCATGTTTGACTTTTGAGCGCCTAAATTTTGAACCTTAAACACTTTGAGTGATTTGAGTGAATCTTTTGTGAGGATGTCAATCCTTGTCGATTTCAAATTAAAGGTAATTATTTAGATAAGGGGAGACACCTATGTTTTCGAGCTACAAAATCTATGACTTATAATGTTTGAATTTTTAGGACTATTTGAGTTGAATTATCCATGTATAAATTATCTATGAATTATGATGAGACACTATCAATGACTATTATGAATTATAGAAAGTTCGTTTTAATCGTAAGTTGAGAATTTTGCTTGAGGAAAAGCAAAAGCTTAAGTGTGGGGGTATTTGATGAACCATAAAAGTAACATATTTAAAGCCCACATTTAATATGCTTTTGGATGATTTAAGCCTCAATTTATGTAAAAAGGTGCTCTTAATCCTTTCTTTTCATGTTTTATACTCAGGAAAGCACCCGATGATGAAAAGAACGAGAAACGGGCTTAAAACGAACTAAATTGGGCTAAGCCACGAAATCAGCACGGCCTGGACTTCAAGCCACACGGCCGTGCCTCCTTAATTATCTAGAACATAGCCTAGCCACGATTTACACTGTCGTGCCTCATCAATGGAGTCCAACATGGCTTGGCCACGATTCACACGGGCGTGTGCTATGGCCGTGCCCCTGCCGCAGCCAAGAGGAGTTTTACTCGGATTTGGATGCTTGGAGGCAAAGAAACACACTCCAAAGTTTAATTAAACCCCAATTAGGAATTGCACTCAAATTAGGATACTTGGAGGCCAAGTAACACATCTCAAAGCCTATATAAACACCCTAGGGGGCAACTTAATCGGGGGAGTTGGACAGAAACCCTCTGTCGAGGGGAGCCCAAAGCCATTGTTTAGGGGCGTCGTGCTAGGCCAGAGAAGGCAGATTTGTGGGGATTCACTCAGGTATAGCCAGTTGATCCATCTCAAGAAGCCAGAGTTATACTCAAGACGGAGGATCTCCTCTTCAATTCCTTCAGGGGGTTTTAGGGATTTCTTATGTTTTGTTTTATCTTTTCTCTTGAGATGTTTTCCTTTATTGTTATGAACTAAACCCTTGGATACCCAAGGGATGAAACCTATGATGAATCTTGTTATTTGATTATTTGAATTATATGATAAATACTTAGTTTGTTCTTAATTATGTGAGCTTAATCCAAATCTAATGTGCTTAGGTGGAGGAGGAATAGACCCTGCCTAAGAGTAGATCCAACATAATTAAGCGGAGTTGATCGTATCCAACATAATTAAGCGGGGTTGATCGTACGCCTAGAGATAGGGTGACGAGATTTTGCCGGATTAGGGTGAAACCTAATATGGGAATCCACAGATTGATTTACTGCTATTCTAGGGGGTTATTATAAGAGAACGAGAGTTCCACTAATTAACCTAGGGTTAGACGTTATTCGCCTCGAGAGAGGGTTTAATATACGTTAGGAGTCTTACGGATCAAACCTAAGTAATAAATCGTATGGTTCAGGGTTAGATAACAAGTGAAGTCTAGGTGGATTCTTCCTAGGGTATCGTCTAAATCAACTGAGTTTTTCCCAAGTTATTTTCCAAATTCATTCTTCTTTGTCTTAGAGTCTTTAGTTTAGTAGTTAATTAATTTAGATTAATAAACAACTTCACTTATTTTAGGCTAAATAATAAAAAGAAAGTTAATATTAGTACTTTTAGTTCCTTTGGGTTTGATAATCCGGTCTTGCCTAAACTATACTACTGTTCGATAGGTGCACTTGCCTTTAATCATTGTCAGAGTTAGTTTCCAGGTTCGATCATTCTCTTATAAATTTTAAAACTCTGATTTACAGTGATCAGGTACTTTTCTACTTCTTGGTTGGTGGGTAACCATACGTCAATCTCTGCACTTAATCGTCTTATACTCATTTCGCCTGACTAGCGGATCGCAGACCTCACACCATATTTCGAATCCCATTAAAAAATTTCTTTACAAATAGTAGTTGTTTACACTTTCTAGAATGATACTCAACAGATGCTACTCTTAACGTATTCCTTCACAGAATCTAACAATTATCAGAACATCAATTACATCATTTTTTCAAATCAGTCCAGAAAAATAGACTTGTTTTAAAGAATGTAACGTTTAGTTCAAGCGATAGAATCCTAGATGACTTCAATACTGAACCTAAGAAATTCCAAGTTTGACGGACACTTGGCGGTCACCATGATGAAATCATTAAATTGGTTAACTATCGAGAACTCTTTCAGATAATTCCTCATAGACATGCCCGGGTCTTACCACAAGGATGGAATAACAACTTACCATAATGAATTTCCAGATAATTCACCACAAAGGCTTTCCAAATAATACACTACAATGGCTTTCTAAAGAATTCGCCACAAAGGCTTTCCAAATGATACGCTACAAAGGCTTTCAAGAGAATTTGCCACAAAGGCTTTCCAGAGAATTCTTGAGTTTACAGTCCCAGCAGACTACATCTTTGCCATGCTAGCTTTCGTGTTTATTGTCCCGGTGGACCAACATAATGGATGCCATGGAGCCTCACTCACATGGTCTTACACTGTCTCACCATCTTGGTGTATTATCAAAATATGCAGTAGGGCCTCACCCACATGGTCTTACACTTATTGTATTTGCCCCCAAGGTTGGGCCGTGATCTAATAGTCTGGTTTGCAATAAAATTAACCTACTAGAGGCATAAAAAATAAAGCTTATTTCCATATTTTTATATGACACAGATTTGTCAATACTGGGATTGTATAATAGGAAGGTATTAGACAATGACCATACTTACACCTACCTAGACTCCATGAGCCAACTCATCACAACATAGACACTTATGTAAATCCCATTCATATTTATAATGAAATCATACTTTCTAACACATAATTCCCCAAACAAGTATATCACACATTGTCATACCATGCCGCACATTGTTCACTTCATTTACGTACTTGCAAATACTTTTCAGAAAACATACATACACATTTTTACATCATTCTAAAAGAATACATACTCATTCACAGGAACATCAACCATAACATAATCAACATAAAATGACCTGCAAGATTCAGGTTCAGAGGCTCACCGGAGACCTACTTTTACTTCAACCTAGAGTTTCTGTTTTGATTGTCTTTCTTAATCTAGTAGTAGCAACTGCTTAAAAGATCATAAGATTTCTATTAGAATCTCCATTACAAACTTTTGACAAACATTTCAACTACATGTAACCCCCATACAAGGCCTTCCTATAACACTCTTCCATTCTATAATCGTAACGTGCAAAGCTGTAAAACTTACAAGAAGGAAAAATCATCTACTCAATAGGCGAGATCTTAGTTCGATCGTAACGAAGAAGAAGAAGAGGATATTGAAGTTAGAAAGAAGAACATGAACATTAAGCATGTAGAAAAACAATATGAAATATCCCTTTCCCATAGATATACTCTTGGTCCCTCTGATTTCCCTACTAATTCTAGGGTAGGTAAAAGAAAATTTGATGAAGGTTTACCTTACTATTGACCAGTCATGGGGAGGGTCAAATCAATCTAATTAACTCTTGTTGAGAAATGGCCAGCCATGCTGCTTGTGATGATTTGTTAGTTGACTTGTTTTAGTGTATAAGAAATCTTTCACACATCTCACTACTCTTCTCTTTACTCTGGTGATCGGTGTGTCACAGTCTTAAAATTTATAATGAGAATGATCGAGCCTAAAAACTAAATATGACAACGATTGAGGCAAGTGTACCTATCGAACAGTAGTATAGTTTAGTGGCAAGACCGGATTGTCGAACCCAAAGGAACCAAAAGTACTAATACTAACTTTCTTTTTATTATTTAGCCTTAAAATTGAAGTGAATCGATTTAATCTAGAAAATTAACTAACTACTAAGCTAAAGACGGTGAGACAAAAAGAATGAAATTAGGGAAATACTTGTGGGAAAAACTAATTGATTAAAACAATACCCAAGGAAGAATCCACCTAGACTTCACTTGTTATCTAACTCTGAACCAGACGATTTATTCATTTGACTTGATCCGTACGATTCCCTAATGTATATTAAACCCTCTCTCGAAGCGAATAACGTCTAACCCTAGGTTGATTAATTGAAATCTCTTTCTAATTAAAACCCCTAGAATTGCATTAACTTGATCTATGGAATCCCATATTAGGTTTCACCCTAATCCGGCAAAGTCTCGTCACCCTATCTCTAGGCGTGCGATCAACTCCACTTAATTATGCTAGATCTACTCTTAGGCAGGGACTTTTGCTCCTCCACCTAAGCACATCAAACTTGAATTAATATCCCAAAAATATCAACACAAGAATTAAGAACACATAATTAAGAACAAATCAAATATTTATCATATAATTCAGCAAACGATAAAAAGATTCATCTTAGGTTTCATCCCCCTCAGGTATTTGAGGGTTTAGTTCATAATGATAATAGAATACAACTCAAAAGAAAAGATAAAACAAAACATAAGAAAAACTCTAAAACCCCCTGAAGGAATTGAAGAGAGATCCTCCGTCTTGAGTATAACTCCGGCTTCTTGAGATGAATCAACTAGCTTTCTTCAAGTAATTTCCACAACTCTGATCTTTCTGGCTCGGCTCCTTGGCCTAGCTGGACGCCCCCTTGAAAGTTGGCCTCTAGGGTGTTTATATAGGCTTTTGGAATGTGTTTCTTTACCCATAAGTATCCAAATCCGAGTGAAATTCCTCTTCTCCACGGAAGGGACACGCCCTTGGCACACGCCCGTGGAAATCGTGGCCAGGCCGTGTTCAGGTCTGATTAGGGAGGCACGGCCGTGTTGCTTGGGCCCAGGCCGTGTCGATTTCGTGATCTGGCCCATTTGGTCCGTTTTAAGCCCGTTTCTCGTTCTTTTCATCCTCCGGTGCTTTCCTGAGTATAAAACATGAAAACAAAGGATTAAGAGCACCAAATTACACAATTCAAGGCTTAAATCACCCAAAAGCATGCTAAATGTGGGTTTAAAATATGTTATTATTTCGGTTTATCAAATACCCCCACAGTTAAGCTTTTGCTTGTCCTCAAGCAAAATTCTCAACTCATGATTAAAAAGAACTTCCTTGATTCATAATATTCATCAATAATGTTTCATCATAATTCAAAGATAATTCACACATGGGTAATTCAACTCTAAGAGTCCTAAAGATTCAAACAATCCAAGTCATACATTTTGTAGCATGAAAGCATAGGTGTTTCCCCTCATCTAAATAATTACCTTTGATTTAAAATTGACAAGGATTGACATCCTCACTAAAGATTCACTCAAATCACTCGAGGTGTTTAAGGTTCAAAAATTAAGCACTCATAAGTCGAACATGAAAAGTTAATCCCATAGGCTTGCATGAGAATCAAATCTCCACCACTATAATATGAGATAATACACAAATCAAAAGGTCTTTACTTGAGGTTGTAACGGAGCTTGGGTTAAGGTGTGGATATAGGTGAATTAGAAGGTTAGAATCGAGATTGACGACAAATTACCTAACGAAACAATGAACTGATAATAAACAATTACATCAATTGAGAACTTGTAATAATAATACTATTACTAATACGAGCTTCTTTTTCAACCATTGGGATTTAAACATATAAGCTCACTTAATCACAAAACTAATAATGAATACACTTCGATTTTTTTAAGAACAAATCAAATATATATAATAATTGATGAATTTACTATCGAAATCAATAGGCAATCGATCAAATCAAATCTCGATATAAGGGTAGTCAAAAGGAATGGTGATAACAAAAACAAAGGGTTTTGGGATAATATTAGTGGGTGAGTCAATAACAAGGGTTGTTAGGATCAACGGGGTTCACTAGGGGTTAATAAAATGGGTAGGCTTTTTAGTGGAGTGAGTGGGTTAAAACCTAGGTGCCTTTATCATTTTAGTATATCAAATCGAAGGTGTGGTCTCGACATGTATAATCGATGCAAGTTCTAGAATAACAAATCAATGTTGACACACTCATAATCAATAAAGTGAGTAAGAAAAAGAATATATGCTCTATAAGGCTCAACATCTCACAAAAAATTATGGCTTTTTGATGTCAACCTAGCAAATTTCAAACTTTAAAGTAATATTCAAATTCAGGTAGACAACCTAAAAAAAGTTTAATTTTGAAAAATAGACTTATCCTGCTTGATTCTCTAGTATCTTAAAGTTTAAATTATCAATGCACAATTATCAATGACTTAATCTAAAATATATCAATAAAAATCATAAATCACAGGAAATTTCATTCTAATCATAATATGAGAAACTTACTTAAGAAACAAGACATAATTCAGGATTTGAGAATAATGCAAAAAGTTTGGCACCTAATTTCAGGAATTTGAGAATAATGAAAAAAGTTAGGCACCTTTAAGGTTCACCCCCTACACTTAAGATGTACATTGCCCTCAATGTACAAAGATAGATATAGTATAGAAAATTAAAAGATAGGGTGAGATGAAACTTCCTAGATTTGGATGGATTCCTTGAGTTGGAGGTGTGGAAACTTGATTCGGAGGTGAAAGATAAGTTGGAGGAGGCGTCTCTGGTGGTGGTATGGGGGCTGCCCACTATTACTGCGCTAGATGAAGAAATTGGGTAGCCCGTGAAGATCTAGCCAGGAAATACTAAGGAAAATTCAAAATAAACTAATTATTTATTTAAAGAAAAGCAAGCTAAAGTGAAGGAAAATAAAAAATGAAATAAAATTAAAAGAAAAGATTAATGGACCAAAGGGTCCTTATTGTTGGATGGTTCGCGAGGGGTGTGATTTCTAAATTCGCGGTGGTGTTGGCGATGAGTCGTGGTGGGGTGCTTCCCTAGCAGCCTTTAGAACCTAAAACCAAGAAACTAAGATAAAATAAACTAAATTAAACATAAGAGAAATAAAGAAAAGGAAAATAAAGAAGAAGAGAAAGGAAAAAGAAAAATAGAATGGTCTCAAAGGCCCTTGGCTTGTCGAATAATTGAAGCGGCCGACATGAACTTATATAGATCGGTCTCTCCCACGGGAGGCGTGCTTGATCCTTCCGTTTCTTCGACATGGATGTGGTGTAGCTCAAGGGCTTTGTAGATGGAGGAATAGAGGAAAGAATGGAGGGGTTGGGAGGGGAGGGTGAATGTGAGTAGTTGACTTGTTTTAGTGTATAAGAAATCTTTCACACATCTCACTACTCTTCTCTTTACTCTGGTGATCGGTGTGTCACAGTCTTAAAATTTATAATGAGAATGATCGAGCCTAAAAACTAAATATGACAACGATTGAGGCAAGTGTACCTATCGAACAGTAGTATAGTTTAGTGGCAAGACCGGATTGTCGAACCCAAAGGAACCAAAAGTACTAATACTAACTTTCTTTTTATTATTTAGCCTTAAAATTGAAGTGAATCGATTTAATCTAGAAAATTAACTAACTACTAAGCTAAAGACGGTGAGACAAAAAGAATGAAATTAGGGAAATACTTGTGGGAAAAACTAATTGATTAAAACAATACCCAAGGAAGAATCCACCTAGACTTCACTTGTTATCTAACTCTGAACCAGACGATTTATTCATTTGACTTGATCCGTACGATTCCCTAATGTATATTAAACCCTCTCTCAAAGCGAATAACGTCTAAACCTAGGTTGATTAATTGAAATCTCTTTCTAATTAAAACCCCTAAAATTGCATTAACTCGATCTATGGAATCCCATATTAGGTTTCACCCTAATCCGGTAAAATCTCGTCACCCTATCTCTAGGCGTGCGATCAACTCCGCTTAATTATGCTAGATCTACTCTTAGGCAGGGACTTTTGCTCCTCCACCTAAGCACATCAAACTTGAATTAATATCCCGAAAATATCAACACAAGAATTAAGAACACATAATTAAGAACAAATCAAATATTTATCATATAGTTCAGCAAACGATAACAAGATTCATCTTAGGTTTCATCCCCCTCAGGTATTTGAGGGTTTAGTTCATAATAATAATAGAATACATCTCAAAAGAAAAGATAAAACAAAACATAAGAAAAACTCTAAAACCCCCTGAAGGAATTGAAGAGAGATCCTCCGTCTTGAGTATAACTCCGGCTTCTTGAGATGAATCAACTGGCTTTCTTCAAGTAATTTTCACAATTCTGATCTTTCTGGCTCGGCTCCTTGGCCTAGCTGAACGCACCCTTGAAAGTTGGCCTCTAGGGTGTTTATATAGGCTTTTAGAATGTGTTTCTTTACCCCTAAGTATCCAAATTCGAGTGAAATTCCTCTTCTCCACTGCAGGGACACGCCCTTGGCACACGCCCGTGTGAATCGTGGCCAGGCCGTGTTCAGGTCTGATTAGGGAGGCACGGCCGTGTTGCTTGGGCCCAGGCCGTGTCGATTTTGTGATCTGGCCTATTTGGTCCGTTTTAAGCCTATTTCTCGTTCTTTTCATCGTCCGATGCTTTCCTGAGTATAAAACATGAAAACAAAGGATTAAGAGCACCAAATTACACAATTCAAGGCTTAAATTACCCAAAAGCATGCTAAATGTGGGTTTAAAATATGTTACTATTTCGGTTTATCATCTGGTATCTGCTTTTGTTACTGCAGAATCCCAACAACTCCCAACCAAACATGATACAAAATCCAATTAGGCAGTACTTATACAAATTGGGCGTATCATTTCTTAGCAGTGACTTGCGTTTAGTGTGATCTTAAAGACAATTAAGTCTTATACAACTTCCTCATACACTTGGCAGACTCTTAGTGCTCAAACAAAACTCTGGGGCGTACCCCTTCATAGGCGCACACTTTCTTAGACGTAATCTTTCTTCTCTTGGAAACATCATGCTATAAATTCCTTAGATACTACCAACGGGCGGATGCTTTAACGCTAGTATGTGTCAATACTCTAACTTGCCATCAGGCTAACAGAGTGGCAAATTATGTTACCATAATGTGCCCAACAATCTACATACCTACCATACTCATCTTTTTGGATCCGTTGATTTTCAGGGTGTGACGCTACATCTACAAAGTCTCGCTTAGAGAATGATTTTGTTCAACAATTCATCCAATGCAACTATTGGCTAAAGGCCATTCTACCATATCCCAATGGATAATTGCAGCCCCAAAGTTGCCAAATTATGCAGCCCCAAAGTTGCCAAATTATTGTCAATTACTCTTCCCAAATACCTCACAGTACATACAATATCTCTCTATAAAAATCCCTAAACAAGTAGTGTTTAAATACACCCTCAAATGGCTCATGATGAAGTCAATCAGTAGCCAATTTATAGGCTAGTACAAGAGTCTCTTTAGCAGAGTTTTGATAGACTTTAAACTCTCATTTAAAATCTAAATATATCACTTGAATTATCTTAAATATTTATCTCAAAAAGTCCTTTTATAAATAAGCTCCCCAAATGTTACAAATTCTCTGAAAAGGATAAGATTAAGGATAAGGATAATGCTTGAGATGAGGTTTTTGATCCTTCCTCCTTCTACTCTTCCCAATTTCGATTAACACCGTTCAAGATATAATACAACATGACTCAAAGATCATTTGTTAATAGTGTAACACATCAGGAAGATTAAAGTAAAAAAATGCCAACTTTATACTACACTTATCTGTTTTGGAGACATGTTTAAAGGGTTGTTGTTCAAACACGACAAAAACATGGTGTCCAATAAGTAGTTGAAGGGAATGTTTGAACATGAGATGAAACTTCAAAACCGAGACAACTAAGGCCCCAACAAATCCCTATTTGGCTTTTTTTTTTACAATATTGCAGCAAATGATAACACTTACAACACATATGAATAAAGTGTAAATAAAGGGAAGTAAAGTAGAACTCATCCTAACAAAGTGCATCATGCTAAAGATGTAACAGCCCTGTTTAGACCTTAGTTGAAACAGTGGTTTCAGGACCACAAATCCAAGTCAAAAAAATATTTTAATATTATTTTCTGTGTTTACATTATGTGATTAAGCATGTGTGAAAGTTTCGTATAAAAATTTGATCGTTTGTGTGCTCGATTTAAGAAAAATGACCTAATAACATAAAAGGTAAACGTTGTGTTCTAATTGGTTGTGTGCCGAATTGACTTGATTCATTAAATGTGAAGTCCTTATATTGTTATTATGCCATTATTAAGGTTAATGGACATAGATGACCTTTAAGTGGATGGAATTAATATTTAGTCATTAAGGTTAATTTTGGTATATTATTATTAAAGGTTAATTAAATAAAATTAAAGCCAAAATGTTGTCATCTTTCATGTTTCATCATCAAAATTGAGAAAACAAATTAGGGCTTGAGAACTTTTAGCATTTCGGCATACACATTGCTTGATTAAGGTATGAAATTTGATCTATTTTTAATGATTTTTATGTTTTTGTGATCGTTGTTAAGTGTACTAGCTAGCCCATGTCACAATTTTTGAATTTGATGAAGATTTTGAGTTATGCCATTGATGAAATTGTGAGCTTTGTGATGTTAATTGATGAAAAATGGAAGATATGCGTTGGGTTAACATGTTTTGTATTTGGATTTTTTTATGAATTTGAGTATTATGGGCTAAATTGTGAAAATGAGAAATTGAAGGACTAAAACGTGAAATAAATGAAATATATGGGCTTAAATGAACTCTATGAAAATTCGGCTAAACATGAAAAATGTGAAATTTTGTGTATTTTTTGATTTTATAAAATAGGGACTAAAATGTCAAAATGTGAAAATGTGATGGCTAATTTTTAAAATGCGCTAAATATGTGTATATGGATTGAATTGAATGATTTGGTGAATAAAAGAGTTAAATTTGAATGTGTATAGATCAAGAACCAAATAAAATGGAATTAGATCGGGGGAAATCTAAAGTGGTCGAGTAGTTGTTTATTTCCATCCGAATTCATACGAGGTAAGTCGATATACAAATAAATGTGTTTGAGTTTAATTATTATTGCTTATATATGAATGAATTGTGATATATGGCTATTTGAGTTGAGTAAGTGAAATCCTGGTAAGTTTTGATAATATGACGACGTCCGAAAAGTCCCGTATGAACCATAGGAATAGTTAGGATACATATTTCATGACATAGGATTCCGATATGAGTTATCGTGTAAGACCATGTCTGGGACGTTGGCATCGATTTGATATTTACGTGTAAGACCATGTCTGGGACATCGGCATCGTATATGATTTCGTGTAAGACCCTGTTTGGGACAGAGGCATCGATATTTAATTACATGTAAGACCACGTCTGGGACGTTGGCGTTGTAGGAGCTTTACGAGCTATCCGAGTATCCTTATTTATTTTGAACGGTTCAACGGGCATTCCGAGAAAAGAGTGAGTATACGTTTGTGCATCTAAATTTCGGTACGTATGTATGTATATGAAATTTGGCAATGAAAGGTATGTATGAATATGATCATTTGATATTTGAGCTATATTACATGATATGTGATTATGAGCAAGTGAACATGATCAATTGAGATATAAGAGAAATATGACTTGTGATTGTGTTATGCCAAGAACCATATGAATGAAATGGTTTATATTGGTTCTATGTGATAAGTTTATTTGTATATGGCTTACTAAGCTTTTGAAAGCTTACTCTGTGTGTGTTTGTATTGTTTTATAGATTTTCGAAGCTACTGGAAGCTCGGGGATCTTCGAGGATAATCACCACACTATCGAACTAGATTTTGGTACCTTTTGAAAATGTACATATTGAAGTATAGCATGTATAGGCTAGAGAACTTTGATTATGTTTTGAAATGTGTAAATATAGCCATGTGATATGGCTTGATAATGGATGAGACTTTGGAATGGATCATCATCATCATCGATTATAGCATGTATCAGCTGCGGGAATCCGAGTTGATCCGAGTAAGATTTCAGCTATTTTGGAATTGAAGCCTCCGAGAAATGTATCTGAAGTCCATAGTTTTCTGGGACTAGCGGGATATTATAGACGATTTGTGAAAGGCTTCTCGATGATTGCGAATCCGTTGACGGAGTTGCTACAGAAAGATGTTAAACTCGAGTGGTTAGAAAAGTGTCATCAGAGTTTTGAGCAATTGAAAGTGTTGTTGACGGAAGCACCAGTGTTAGTTCAACCTGAATCGGGCAAAGAATTTATAGTATACAGTGATGCATCGTTGAATGCTTATGCTTCGAGGAAGCTAAAGCCGCATGAAAAGAACTATCTGACGCATGACCTTGAATTGGCCGCGATTGTGTTTGCGTTGAAGATTTGGCGTCATTATCTATTTGGTGAGAAATGTCATATTTATACCGATCATAAGAGTTTGAAATACTTGATGACTCATAAAGACTTGAATTTACGACAGAGAAGATGGCTAGAACTGTTGAAAGATTACGAACTTGTGATTGATTATCATCCGGGTAAAGCTAACGTTGTAGCTGACGCTTTGAGCCGAAAGTCTATTTGTGCTTTGCGAGCAATGAATGCTCAGATAGATCTGTGTGATGATAGTGTAGTTTTGGCCCAGTTAAAAGTGAAGCCGATGTTTGTACGTCAGATTTGTGATGCCCAAAAAAGTGATGTTGAAATGATGGCTATCGAACTCAGTGTGAATTGAATTTTGATTCAGAATTTCGAATTGATAGTGATGATTGTTTGAGATTTAGAAATCGGATTTTTGTTCCGAAGAATTTAGAATTGATTCAACAAATTTTGAACGAAGCTCATAATAGCCGTTTGATTGTTCACCCGGGGAGTACGAAAATGTACAATGATTTGAAACAATTTTATTGGTGGCATAGTATGAAACGAGACATCTCTGACTTTGTGTCGAAATGTTTAGTTTGTCAGCAAGTTAAAGCTGAACATCAGGTTCCGTCCGGTTTGTTACAACCGATCATGATTCCTGAGTGGAAATGGGAGAGAATTACGATGGACTTTGTATCGGGATTGCCTTTATCTCCAGGAAAGAAAGATGCAACACGGATGATAGTTGTGATTGACGAAATCACTCATTTTGTTCGGTGAGAGCAGATTATTCACTTGATAAATTGGCTGAATTGTATATTGCTGAGATTGTGAGATTGCACGGAGTGCCACTATCTATTGTGTCGGACAGAGATCCGAGATTTACCTCATGATTTTGGAAGAAATTGCAAGAGGCTTTAGGCAAAAATTACATTCGAAGATCTCGTTTCATCCACAAACGGATGGTGATCCGAGCGAATCATTTGATTCTTGAAGATATGTTGAGATGCTGTATTCTTGAATTTGAAAGTACGTGGGAAAAGCATATATCATTGATTGAGTTTGCATACAACAATAGTTTTCAATCTAGCATTAAAATGGCACCGTATGAGGCTCTTTACGGTCGAAAATGTCGAACTCCATTGTATTGGATGAGCTAAGCGAGAATAAGATTCGCTGTGGTTGATCTTATAAAAGAGACCGAGCGAGAAAGTGAAAGTGATACGTGATGCTTGAAAGCGGCTTCAGATCGTCAAAAGTCTTATGCAGATTTGAAACGAAAAGATATTGAATTCGAAGTTGGCGATAAAGTGTTTTTGAAAGTATCTCCGTGGAAGAAAATACTTCAATTTGGTCGGAAAGGCAAACTGAGTCCGAGATTCATCGGACCGTATGAGATCATTGAGTGAGTTGGGCCAGTTGCTTATAGATTGATGTTACCACCAGAGTTAGAAAAGATTCATAACGTGTTTCATGTGTCGATGCTTCGACGGTACAAATCTGATCCGTCTCATGTGATTACTCCTACTAAGGTTGAAATTTAGTCAGACTTGTCGTATAGTGAGGAACCGATTCGAATTTTGGCACGAGAGACCAAAGAGTTGAGAAACAAAAGAATTTCCTTAGTGAAAGTATTATGGCACAAACACGGAATTGAAGAGGCTACGTGGGAGTCTGAAAACGTTATGAGAGAGCAATATCCGTATCTATTTACTGGTAAGATTTTCGGGGATGAAAATCCCTAAGGGGGGAGAGTTGTAACATCCCGATTTAGACCCTAGTCAGAATAGTGGTTTTGAGACCACAAATCTGAGGTTGGAATAATATTTTAATATTATTTTCTGTGTGAATAATATGTGATATAGCCTGTGTGAAAATTCTGTGTGATAATTTTATCGACCGTGTGCCGAATTAGAGAAAGGACTAAATCGCATAAAGTGTAAAATGCTGTGTGCTGATTGTTATATGCCTAATTGTTGTTGTCTTTATAATATGGAGGATTTATATTGCAATTAGGCCAGTTTATTTAGTAGTGGACGGCAACATGTATATATTATATGCTTTTATATGTTTAATTTTATAAGTAAAATTAATATTATAAATTATAAATTATTATAATAAAACAAAGGCATTAAAAAGCCATTAACCTTGTGTTCATCTTTCTACTATGACCGAAACAAAGAAAAGAAAAAGAAAATAAGAAAGAGCTAGGGCATTCGGCCATTTCTAAGCTCAATTCAAGGTATGTTTGATTTTGGTTTTTGATAATTTTAATGTTTTCGTGATCGTTGCTCCGTGCTCTAGCTAACCCATGTTGTAATTTTGTGAATTGATGATGTTTTTTTGATGAGCCATTGATGAATGTTGAGCTATGTGCTAGTTGATAGTGAAATATGAAAACTTGGTGTTGGGTTAACATAGTTTGTATTGGGATTTTTAGTGAAATTGAGCATTTTAGGCTTAATTGAGAAAATGTGAAATTGAAGGATTAAAATGTGAAATAAATGAAATATATGGGCTTGTATGAACACAAGGAAAATTCGACTAGGCTTGTGTGGAAAGAAATTATGTGAAATTGATGATTTTGTGAATTAGGGACTAAAGTGTCGAAATGTGAAAATGTGAGGGCCATTATGTAAAATGCCCTAAATATATGTGTTTGGACTAAAATGAATGATTTGGTAATTGAATGGATTGAATTTGAATGTGTATAGACCAAGAGAGGAGAGGTTGGGATCGAGATCGAGGCAAAGATAAGGTGCTCGATTAATCGACCGTTTTGATAACTCGACGTCCGAGGTAAGTTCGGACATAATACAGATATTTGGTTATGTTAAATGCTATGAAATGAATGTTATAATGATATTGAAATGTGGATGCTATGTGAGAGTTTGAGTTTGAGTTATGTGGCACTAAGTGTGCGTATTCAGAAACGTGATTGAGATGTTTAGCACTGTGTGTACGAAATAATATAAACTTCGACTTTGTGGTTGGCACTGTGTGTGCGATACTGATTGAAGAGCGGTTTGATATAAATGCACTATGTGTGCGATGATAATTAAGCTTCGGCTAAATATCTGGGCACTAAGTGTGCGATTGAATTGAAGAAGGGACAGAAGTTGATCGAAAGGGAAAAGTGAGTATTGAGTAGCAAATGTAATTGATTACTAGGTGTTGGCTAAGGTACGCTTGGAACCTATGTGGTTAATGAATCTACGAATGAGATTATGAAATTTTAAATGAACATATTAGTTTTGGATGGTATGATGTATATATATGTATATGCGAAATAATCTATGTGGTGGTTTGTTTGATTTAAATGTGTTATGTTACGAACTTACAAAGCTTTGGAAAGCTTACTGTGTGATTTGTTTCTCTGCTTGCAGTGTCAGTAAAGCTAGCTCGGATCCGGGGATCGTCAGCATATCAATTACACTATCGGCAATCTATTTTGGGTACTTTTGGAAAGATGTATATAGATTAAATATGGCATGTATAGACTAGAAATTATGGTATGATTTGTGATGTTTAATCCTTGCCATGTGAGTTGGCTTGGAAGTGAGATAATATTGAGTTTGTGGATGAGCTATGAATGTGGTATGTTTCATGACTTTATGGTTGATGAAAGAGGTGATTAGAAGATGAGTTTTGGCATGGATTATATGATGTTTGAGTTATAAATGTTTTGAGATGTATAATTGATACTTGGATTGACTCATTTGTGATGTTATTAGGTATAGAAGTAGATGATATTGTGGATGACTAATTGGTGTATGGAATGGTATGTTTGAATGCAATTAGAAGCTTGAATTGGTGTTACTTTGAAGCTTGTTGATTGACCCTAGTGTGGGTGGCATATTGGCCTTGCAAAGGGCCTGTTATGCATACACGGTCGTGGCACACGGGCGTGCCTAGTGACTGTGGGATTTAGTCAGTATATAGCCTAAGAGTACACGGCCATGGTACATGGGCGTGCCTGGTGGCCGTGGGGATAAATCAGTATACATGCTTTGTTTTGGCATGGCCAAGACACATGGGTGTGTCTAGTAGCCGTGGGAGGCACACGGCCTGACTGCACGGGCGTGTGACCTCTTCAGTGTTAAAAAAGTTTTAAATTTCTAAGAATTTCTGTAATTGTTCGGTTTAGTCCCGATCCCTTTCTAGCATGTGTTTGAGGTCTCGAGGAACTCAATAAGGGACTTTATGATTATGTTATGATATGCTTTGATGATGATTGACTTTGTGTTGAGAATTGATTGTGAAATGTTCCAATTGATCGGTAACGCCTTTTAACCCTATTCCAGCGACGGTCTCGGGTTAGGGGTGTTACAGAGTTGATTCAATTGATTTTGAATGAAGCACATAACAGTCGTTTATTTGTTCATCCGGGAAGTACAAAGATGTATAATGATCCGAGACAGTTTTATTGGTGGCCTGGTATGAAAAGGGATATTTCAGAGTTTGTTTCGAGATGTTTAGTTTGTCAGCAAGTCAAATCTGAGCATAAGGTACCATCCGATTTGTTACAACCGATCATGATTCCTGAGTGGAAATGGGAGAGAATCATGATGGACTTTGTATCAGGATTACCCTTATCTCCGAGAAAGAAAGATGCAATCTGGGTGATAGTTGACAGATTGAAAAAATCAGCTCATTTTATTCTAGTGAGAACGGATTATTCACTTGATAAGTTAGCTGAGTTATATGTTTCTGATATTGTGAGATTGCACGGGGTGCCACTATCTATTGTGTCTGACAGAGATCCGAGGTTTACTTCGCGGTTTTGGAAGAAACTGCAAGAGGCTTTAGGTACGATATTGCACTTCAGTACTGCTTTTCACCCATAGACGGATGGTCAATCCGAGCGAATTATTCAGATACTCGAGGATATGTTGAGATGTTGTATTCTTGAGTTTGAAGGTACGTGGGAACAGTATTTTCCATTAATTGAATTCGCGTATAATAATAGTTTTCAATCGAGCATTAAAATGGCACCGTACGAAGCCTTGTATGGTAGGAAATGCCGAACACCTGCATCTCGGGTTCGAACTTAGTGAAAATAAAATTCACGGGGTTGATTTGATTAAAGAGACTGAATAGAAAGTAAAAGTGATACGAAATAGTTTGAAAGCAGCGTCTGATCGACAGAAATCATACGCAGATTTGAAACGAAAAGATATTGAATTTGAGATCGGTGATAAAGTATTTTTGAAAGTGTCTCCGTGGAAGAAAATACTTCGATTCGGCAGAAAAGGTAAATTGAGTCCGAGATTTATCGGGCCGTATGAGATTATCGAACGTATTGGACCGGTTGCTTATAGATTGTTGCTACCATCTGAGTTAGAAAAGATCCATAATGTAATTCATGTATCGATGCTTCGACAATATAGATCCGATCCCTCGCATATGATTTCTTCGTCTGAGATAGAGATTCAGTCTAATATGACTTATGAAGAAGAATCGATCCGTATATTAACTCGCGAGGTTAAAGAATTGCGAAATAAGAAAATTCTGTTAGTGAAAGTATTATGGCATCGACACGGGGTCGAAGAAGCTACGTGGGAACCCGAAGATGCTATGAGAGAGCAATATCCGAATTTGTTCAACGGTAAGATTTTCGGGGACGAAAATCCCTAAGGGGGAGAGTTGTAACAGCCCGGTTTAGACCTTAGTCGGAACAATGGTTTCGGGACCACAAATCCGAGTCAAAAAAATATTTTAATATTATTATTCGTTTTTACAGTATGTGATTAAGCATGTGTGAAAGTTTCGTATAAAAATTTGATCATTTGTGTGCTCGATTTGAGAAAAAGGACCTAATCGCATAAAAGGTAAAAGTTGTGTTCTAATTGGCTGTGTGCCAAATTGACATGATTCATTAAATGTGAATTCCTTATATTGTTATTATGCCATTATTAAGGTTAATGGACATAGATGACCTTTAAGTGGATGGAATTAATATTTAGTCATTAAGGTTAATTTTGGTATATTATTATTAAAGGTTAATTAAATAAAATTAAAGCCAAAATGTTGTCATCTTTCATGCTTCATCACCGAAATTGAGAAAACAAATTAGGGCTTGAGAACTTTGAGCATTTCGGCATACACATTGCTTGATTAAGGTATGAAATTTGATCCATTTTTAATGATTTTTATGTTTTTGTGATCGTTGTTAAGTGTACTAGCTAGCCCATGTCACAATTTTTGAATTTGATGAAGATTTTGAGTTATGCCATTGATGAAATTGTGAGCTTTGTAATGTTAATTGAAGAAAAATGGAATATATGTGTTGGGTTAACATGTTTTGTATTTGGATTTTTGATGAATTTGAGTATTATGGGCTAAATTGTGAAAATGAGAAATTGAAGGACTAAAACGTGAAATAAATGAAAATATGGGCTTAAATAAACTCTATGAAAATTTGGCTAAGCATGAAAAATGTGAAATTTTGTGTATTTTGTGATTTTATGAAATAGGGACTAAAATGTCAAAATGTGAAAATGTGAGGGCTAATTTGTAAAATGCCCTAAATATGTGTATATGGATTGAATTGAATGATTTGGTGAATAAAAGAGTTAAATTTGAATGTGTATAGATCAAGAACCAAAGAAAATGAAATTAGATCAGGAGAAATCTAAAGTGGTCGAGTAGTCGTTTATTTCCATCCGAATCTGTACGAGGTAAGTCGATATACAAATAAATGTGTTTGAGTTTAATTATTATTGCTTATATATGAATGAATTGTGATATATGGCTATTTGAGTTGAATATGTGAAATTCGGGTAAGTTCTGATAATATGACGACGTCCAAAAAGTCCTATATGAATCATAGGAATAGTTAGGATACATATGTCATGACATAGGATTCTGATATGAGTTATCGTGTAAGACCACGTCTGGGACGTTGGCATCGATTTGATATTTACATGTAAGACCATGTCTGGGACATCGGCATCGTATATGATTTCGTGTAAGACCCTGTCTGGGACAGGGGCATCGATATTTAATTACATGTAAGACCACGTCTGGGACGTTGGCGTTGTAGGAGCTTTACGAGCTATCCGAGTATCCTTATTTATTCTGAACGGTTCAACGGGCATTCCGAGAAAAGAGTGAGTATACGTTTGTGCATCTGAATTTCGGTACGTATGTATGTATATGAAATTTGGCAATGAAAGGTATGTATGAATATGATCATTTGATATTTGAGCTATATTACATGATATGTGATTATGAGCAAGTGAACATGATCAATTGAGATATAAGAGAAATATGACTTGTGATTGTGTTATGCCAAGAACCATATGAATGAAATGGTTTATATTGATTCTATGTGATAAGTTTATTTGTATATGGCTTACTAAGCTTTTGAAAGCTTACTCTGTGTGTGTTTGCATTGTTTTATAGATTTTCAAAGCTACTGGAAGCTCGGAGATCGTCGAGGATCATCACCACACTATCGAACTAGATTTTGGTACCTTTTGAAAATGTGCATATTGAAGTATGGCATGTATAGGCTAGAGAACTTTGATTATGTTTTGAAATGAGTAAATATAGCCATGTGATATGGCTTGATAATGGATGAGACTTTGGATTGATTTTGGTATATGTTTTGCTATGTGAAAATGGTGTATGTGATGGGTATTAATGGTCTTGTGTGAACGACCATTATGGTATGCTTTAATGAAATAGAAGTAGTATGCTTCATACTTGATTTGGTATTTGAGATGGTGAATATATTGCATGCTTGAAATGAGATGTGAATCATATGCTTTTAGTACGAAATTGTATATGGAAATGAATGAGGATATTGTAACATGAATTGAGCATGTTTAGGTAAGATTTTGACCATTAATTGGGTATGAATTGAGTATAGAGTGATGCTTATAGGAATGACCCAAAATGGGTGGCAATTTGGCCTTGCAAATGGCCTATAATTGCCCACACGGTTGAGCACACATGCGTGTGTCTCGACAATGTCTTTCAATGCTCCAATTTGGTGCAAGTCAGACTTGCACACGGGCTAAACACACGGGCGTGTGACAAGCCGTGTGATTCAAGTCAGATTGACACATGGGCAAGAAGCACGGGCGTGTGCCAGACCATGTGACCCAAATCAGTGTTGCATACGGGCTGAGACTTGGTCCAAGGCACGGCCGTGTGAGGCACACGGCCAAGCCACAGGAGCGTGTGTCCTGTTTTGAAAGAAAAATTTTCTAATTTCCAAAAAGTTCCCGTATGAGATCGGTTTAGTCCCGAACCTTCTCTAAAGCATGTTTAAGGTCTCGTAAACCTTCTAAAGGGACTCTATGTGTATATTTTTGCTATGGAATGATTGTGTATGTTTGATATTAGTGAAATGTTTGTGATATGTTCCGATATGTCCGGTAATGCCTCTTAACCCTCGTCCGGCAACGGATACGGGTTAGGGGTGTTACAAAAGACTTCTCCTAAGAAGTAGAACCAAGCTCCTATATTCACCCTATCAACATGCTTGTTCATCACATTTTTACCTAAGCATCAATAAACTTCAATACCGCAAATCAAACACGGGTTCACCTTCAAATAACTCTTGAAACCCGCTCTAATGCCAATTGTTAGAAGTTTAATTAGATGTTTAGACAAATGTTTTAACAGAGGTTTGGATAAAACCATTTAAGCACATCAACGCAAAAAGCAAATCAATAAAAGAAAAAAGCACAAATCCAAAACATGAGTCAAAGAGATAAATAAATAAAGAATCAACACATGATATTTGTTAATGAAGTTCGGATTCACTACATCTGCAAAGCCTCACTCAAAGAATGATTTTATTCAACGAAGTTCAGATTCACCAATCCTAATATACCTTTTCCCAATGAATTACTGTGGTCCTAAAGTCAAACCCAAACTGTTACAAATCGCTCTCCCTAAATACCTCACATTACATATAATATCTCTCCATAAAAATCCTTAAACAATGGGTGTCTAAATCAACAGTCTATTTATATGCTAGTACATGAGTCTCTTTAGTTGAGTTTTGACAGACTTTAAACTCTCATTTCAAAGTTGAATATATCACTTGAATTGTCTTTAATATTTATCTTAAAAAGTCCTTCATAAATAAACTCCCTAACAACTACAAATTCTCTGAAAAAGGATAAAGATAATGCTTGAGATGAGATTGTCGATCCTTCCTCCTCCTACTCTTCTCAATTTCGATCAACATCATTCAATATATAATAAAACATGCCTTAATGATCATTTGCTAATAGTGTAACACAACATGAAAATCAAAGTAAAAAATATCAACTTTATATTGCACTTAGTTGTTTTGAAGAAATGTTCAAACAATTGTTCAAAGAGTTATCCTGACACGACAAAAACATGACGTCTAACAAGGGAATGTTTGAACATGAGATGAAACTTTAGAAATAGGATAACTATGGTCCCAACAATAAATTATAAATTTATTAAATATTATATACATATATCCAATACTAAAAAAATATTTATTTATGTTGGGGTGACCAACCAGGTTGGGTCCAAACCAATTAGTTAGGGGTGAGCAAAAATCGATTATAACTGACT
Source organism: Gossypium sturtianum (assembly GCA_025698515.1). Taxonomy (NCBI): domain Eukaryota; kingdom Viridiplantae; phylum Streptophyta; class Magnoliopsida; order Malvales; family Malvaceae; genus Gossypium; species Gossypium sturtianum. Next base: position 21,916,194 of record CM046945.1, read on the forward strand.
GAACCAATCCATTTGGATAATTTAGTGATGGCTAAGTTAGTTTTACAGGTTTATGGATTCAATTAAATCGATTAGTTGTCGGTTTAGTAAATTTCATAATCGAACTGAACGACTTAATCAACTTAATTTAACTATTTTATTTATTTTATATTAGAAATAAGAGAAGGGTCCACGTACACTAGTGTAAAACTATTTTAATGATCAACATTTGATTTATTGATATGATTATACTTGTCATGCATGTAATTTTTTTAAACCAAATCGAAAGTTTTTTACATAAAAAATGTTTAAAAAATTTTAATTTACGTCAAATTTGACATGCATGAACTATACAAATGAAATATAAAATATGGCAATAATTGAATTATTAAATTATTAATCGTATACAAATATACGAAATGATGTAAATGAATTCCTTCTCTAATAAATATATAATATTTTATCATATAAAAAATAAAGTCAGCTTGATTGAGATGGTCAAACCTAAATTGATCAGTCGTTTAACATTGAATTATGATTCAGCCGATTAAATCTAAAAAAAAATCTGAATCAACCGAAAAAAGAAAAACCTCGAATGGTCAGGCCCTGCGATTAGGGACAAAGCTACTTTTTTCTTAGTTCTGCAACGATATTAACACCCAATAACGTCCATAACGCAATATCAATTAATATTATATTATCCTGAAATATTTTTAATTAGTTTTTACAAACACCCAATAGTATTCATCATGGCATACAATTATTAAAATAATTAAAATAAATGATTTTGAATATTATTTTTATTATTTTCATTTTCTTTAATCTGATATTATTTTCGTATTAAATTATTGTTGTTTAGTGAGATGTGTTACCCTACAAATTTTTATGTTGTATTATTATTTAAAAGAAAAAAAATTCATTTTAGGATTGTTAAAAAAAAAAAAACCTCTCAGGTTCATCATCCTTTTGATATTATGAAGAAACTTCAGGTCTAGTCCTTTTATCTAATTTCGTATCTTATTCTTTTTTTAAAAATCATTTCCTTTTATTCCCATAACTTTTGCTCTGCGAAAGACATTTTGAACAAACCATTATATCCATATTTTATGGGTTATGACCCAAATCATACATGCCCAGGCAGTAACCCAAATGTGGGAAATCACCCTAAGTCCAGCTTTTAGAGACCTCATAATGCTAGTCTTCAATCTCATGTTTATTGGTTTCCCTATTCTTTATATTCGAGCTTTAATGTTTCAAAGATGAAAAGTCAACATTCCAAAACTTTACAAAAGTTTATTCAACGCGATTCACTAATACACGTTCAATTTGAAATATATATATATATAATTAATTTCGGGTCGGATGTTCACTTTCTTAAAAATAGTTCGAGTTTAAATATTCATTGTATAAAATAAACAAGAATCTCCAACAACCAAAAGAGCAAGTGATTGAATTTTTATGCCCTTATTTAAGGTTTAATCTTCAAGTTAGGGCTGAATAAGAAAAATTGAAAACCAACTCGAATCAAGGTGGAAGTTGTAAGTTCGAAAACTGTAGTTATCCGAAACCAAATTGAATCATATTTTTATTTAATATTTAATTAATTTTAATTTTTATAATATAAAAATAAATATTTTATATTTAAGATGGTGAAAATAATCTAAAAGTTCTTGAAACATTGTTGTTTTTTAGAAATATTTATGAAAAAGACCTTGAAATTTTGTCAAATAAGATTCAAAGCTCATTTTATAAAAAAAAAAAATAAGTCTAAAAACACACACACAAAAAAATGAAAAAACCGAGAACCAAATCAAATTATGATGGATGGTTCAAAAAAAAAATTCAACCAGACCAATATCACTTAACTCTCCTTTCACAAATTTGAAATATAAAAAAAAATAAAAAATAGAAAATAAATTAAAAACAACACATTAGCTTAAAATTTAATTAATGTAATGAATGAAGAAAACTTGGTCAAAATCATACAAATCTATTTCTTTTCAATAAATAAAAATATCTATTCAAATGGGAGGAAGAGAATTGGAGAAATTAGACTTGGACATAGCAGTTGAATTTAGAGTAGGCTTATAATTAGAATAAGGTCCCCGATACATTGTATTAATCAGCAATAGTATGTTAGAGTTGATCCAAGTGGCAGTGGCAGCCAGCCATTGCTTACCTTGATTGGGTACACCTGTTTTGTTTTAAATAATCGCGTAGGGGTTTTAATTAAAGAGGTTAACTCTAAATCAAAATATATTCCGATATGAATTTGTGCCCAATTCAATAGGAATAAATGGCGCCCTCTCTCGATTCCTCTAATTTGTAGTAAGGTGACACTGTTCAAAAGGTAGTCGGAACACAAAGAAAACGATTCCAAAAGAAAAAAGTAAAGGCTTTGAAGATTTCGGGTATGCAGAACAAGTGTTCGTGTCATTGTTTACGTTTTCAACGTTCAACCCCAAAAAGTCCATTTGAATGCAACATGGAACCTTTTTGGTCTTTTAAGTTTTTATTATTATTATGTAGAATCTACAAGAGAATGTAGTCAAGAAGGCTGCCCACTTGCCCCCAAACTTTAACTTCTTTTTTTTAAACCTATTTGCTATTGCCACATCGAACCCATCCTCTAAACGTGGTCCTGGTTGATGGGACCACTACCGCCCAACCACCCCAGTCAATGCCCACGCCTTCCCCTCATCCCATTCGCCAGACCCTCGGATTTGCTATGTTTTGTACCAACTGTGAAACGGTTATATGCAACAAAACATCATGAAATGTTACCAGAATGATTCATTCCCCCTTGGATCATTATAAGGAAATGTTATTTTCATGTTTCAAACTAAATATACATGCATAAAAATGTTGTACCGGTTACAAGTTACCAAAAGACAAAAAATCTTGTAATCGGAGGGCAGCTGCGGAACAAGGCAGACATCACTTTGAAGAAACATGTGGTGGCGTGGGTGAATGTCGGCAAACATTGACGCGCATCGAACCTGGCCACACCAGATGATTATTAGGTATGACGAACAGGTCTTTTTTTTTTTTTTTTCCCAACCACAAGATATGTTGTGTAATAAGGTCACCGTCCTGGGTTCCAATTAGGTATCTCAGATTCCAAAATTATGTGTCAAGAAAACTTTGGAAAGATTAAAGATAATTTTAACTTTGGGCCCTTCTTCTGATTGACACGTGTGACTTCAACACAGTTTTGAAAAAAGAAAATATTAAAATAAAAACCCAGAAAAAGACAGCCGACTTTTCTTGGCTCACTACATTCTACAATGGACTGGTGTATGCCATTGCCAACTTGGTCTGGTTGCGTGTTAAAAGCGCGGGTCTCTGAGTCAGACATCCCAATTTAGTGATTTACAAGTAACAAAAGGGACCCATTCCACGTGTATATAGAATGTAAGGTCTGGGTTCGAACAGCATATCCTATCCCCAAGTAACTATATGCTACCAAACTCCAAGGGGAAGCCAAAATATTAACGTCTTTACTTTCAAGGAAAGAGAAACAAGATGATGCTAAATACAGTCACAATTTATTTTAGTATTTTGTCTGCTTTTGTTGAATTATGAATGTTTTACAAGCACAAACTCAGTGTTAATTTCAAATTTTGAAACAACCATGAATTTACCAAATACTATATTACATGCAATGATCTGAATGTAGGTCCGAAGAGGAACCCCATTTTTTGGGAATAGAACATGTGAACTGCTTTAAAAAAAGAAATGAAAAATGGGGACCTACTAAAGGACTCAAATTGCAATATTGAAGGAGCAAATGCATGTGGGATAGTGCATGCATGATTCTCTCATCAAAAGGATAAGGAGATAAAGGCAGATATGCTTCGCCATCTTTTTAAAATTACGCAAAAACCTAATCTATATGTACTAAGATGGAAGTAGTATGTTCGAGTGACGAGACATGCAGCAGCTTCTATCTTTAGCTATAGGGGCATATAACATATATATATATATATATATATATATATATATTATAGTAGGGTCTGTCATGGCTTCATCGATCTTTCCAAGGACCTGTCTTTGGATAAATGCTGGCTTTATATGAATGAATGCCCATTGAAAAGGACACGTAATAGAGAGCAATTCCTTTTTTTCATCTTAAATCTAAAATCTAGCCCACAAGTTTATCCCTCAATTTGTCACATCTTCTGTTTTCAATTTTGTTTGGATTTTGATATTTTTTTAATATATAAATTTTAATATAGTTACTCGTAACTGAATTAGTATGTTACCTATTGCTTCAACTTTTTTAGATTTGAGTAACTTGTCCTAAAATACAAGTTATACAATCTATTCCCGTCAACTTGACCGAATTTAGATTTTAGGTTCAAAAACAGATTAAACTTGTAAATTAGGAAGTATGGTCCAATCCCACGGTAGCTGGATAGGAAGAAATAAAATTTATTGCGACTAACAACTAAATAATCTGCAAGGAATATATATTAAACCAGAATTTTAATTAGTAAACCAGAGAAACCTAAAGGTAAAACAACAGAAATTTGAAATAAGAAGGATTCAATATGATAGAAAATTTTAACCCCAGGTGCGGTCTTGGGGTTCATCATGGATTTATTGGAAAAATTCGTTTCAGAAAACAGTTTTATAGTTATAATGGAATATTAAAAATATTTAAAACTGAGTCGGTTTGTGATATTTATAGTACTTGTGCTTTGTGCGAGACAGATTCAAGTTGATCCTAGTTTTCAACCGAACAATTTCTCCACTATCCTCGTACCACTAATTGCACCGATTGTGGGCTTGAGCAACACGAACCAAACTTTGAACTAGAAACAATATTATTACCTTCAGTAGGAAAATAATTCTCTCAATAGAATCAGTAAAGATCATAATTCCCCAAAAGTAGAATTTATTCTTGTTGGGGATAAACTCGTGTAAGCAATGAATAAGAAAAATAACGAAGCAGTTGAAATGATCGAATACATAAATTTTACGTGGAAAACCCCCTCCGAAGAGGATAAAAAACCACATGCAAAGATAATTTCACTAAATTGGTAAAAACGAAGAGTACAAAGATGGAGATAAAAACTAACCCCTGAAACCTGAAAATAAGAACTCTCAAAACTTAAACACAAAATTCCTTGAAAGCTTGTAAAAGCTAATACTTAAATGTGTTATATTTTAATCTTTCTAGGGTAGAAAAGGGTCTATTTATAGGCTAAATTCGTAGGTTAAATAATCTTAAAATAATCTACACTAATCAGAGTTCGATTAGGACAAATAATCAGAATTTGATTGGAAGAAGAAAATCGAGAAAATTTCATGACATGTCGCCACATCGCCACGTCCCCTATTGTGTCGTTGCGACGTTGTTTCTGCTTCTCCCCTATTTTGTCGTGACGTCGCATGGCTCCTCGTCCCGATGTCATTCTTTGTTTGTGTCTTAATTTGACCGAAATGCGAGATATACTCCACAAATCTCCACCTTAACTTGTATTTCCACAATGCCTTCTTTGCCAAGCCCGTCACAGGCCTATCTTGAACTTTGCAGGATATTAGCTATGTCCATGTCGTGCTTGAACTTTGAAACGGGAAGACAGTCTTCGACTTGCGCACTGCCAAATCAAAATTGACTCGGGTCTACTTTCCACGAATGTAGTGCTCTATCTTTCCAAATTCTACACCCAAAAGAGAACTTCTCTTATTCCAAACGGTCATACATTTTTCCCTCCTATGACCAAATTGCCTCTGCTTCAAATGAGTCAACTCCGACTCCTTAATAGACGAGGGACTTAATGTCTTACTTGTCACCGTTAAACCTTGCAAAACATGAAGACTATCAGTCTTTCGACCTTTCATCAGACCGAGAGCCCCATGAGACACTTTAATGCCACTTGACTAAATGTTAATTCTCCAACCCTTCCAATCTAACATAATTAAGGAGATGAGATTCTTTCCTAAATCAGGTACATGTCTGACATCTAACAGTGTCCTAATTGTCCTATCGTACATCCTGATCTATATGGTACCTGCACCGTTTGTCTTACTGAATGAACCGTTCCCCATACACACAACTCCACCTTCAACTGAAATGTATGTGGAGAACCAGTCCTTTTTAGGACATATGTGGAAAGAACACCCTGAATCCATGATCTATTCGCATGTAAACTTAGACCTTTTGGTCGTAGACACCAACAACTAATCATCACCCTTATCATCGGCCAAATTAGCATCAGCTAATTTTTCCTCGTTGCTTTCAATAGCCCTCTTATTTCATAGTTTGTAACAATATGCCTTAACGTGACCTAACTTCTTGCAGTAGCGACATCTTTTGTCCCTATTACTTGATGCTAACAAAATCGAGGCTTGCCTATCTGACTTGCTATCCGAACCAAACTCATTATTGTGTTTGTCTTTGCCCAACAAGTGACCCTTTACATCCTCGAACGAGAGTTTATCTCTACCATAAATCAGGGTCTCCCTGAAAGACTTATATAAAGGGGGTAAAGAGCACAATATTAACATAGCCTGATCTTCATCATCAAAATGAACCTCAACATTCTTTAAATAATTTAAAAGAGTAATAAATTGACTGATGTGACCTCAAAATTCCTCACCATTGTCTATACGGAATGTGTATAGTCCTTATTTCAACACCAACCGGTTAGCCAGATACTTTAAATATTAACGTAACCGATTATTTCAACACCATTGTCTATACTTTGTCGTTATCTCAATACTTTGTCGTTATTTCAAAAGTCGGATGTCGTTTTCTCCATCAACACCTATTGCAATACACTATTCATGAGGCACAACTAAATTGCAGACAAGGCATTCTCATCAAGCTCTTCCCATTTTAACTGATCTAGATTATTGGGCTTTTTCCCGGTAACGACCTTTTTCAGACCGTTCTGAACTAGAATTGCCGTCATCAAACTCGTCACAGATTAAAATTTGTGATGCCATCGAACTTCTCAATGTCGAACCTTGTTGTTGGCATTTCTGAATGGGTTGGATGCAAAAATCAAACCAAGCTTTGATACCAGTAGGGGTGAGCAAAATTCGATTCGATTCGAAAAAATCGATAAAAGAATTCAAATTTTGAATTAAATAGTTTGAGTTATTTGAGTTAATCAAGTTATTTGGATCAACTCGAATAAAAAATAAAGTTTTTCGGTTTAACTCGAATATGAATTACACAATTTGAGTTATCTGAAAATTCGAATAAGAAAAGGCAAAACTACGTCGTTTTGATAAATATTTACCTTTTCTAAAGTTAAAAGTCAAAATCATTAAGTTAAAAGATAAAATTATGTCGTTTTGATAAATATTTACTCATTAAGTTAAAAGGTAAAATAATTATATTTTTTATGTAGTTAAATAATCTTGTACTTCGTCTACTAATTAAATAATTGGTCAATGTAAACGCAACATTGAGTATAAATAATACGATTCGTTAACTCGACTCAACTTGACTCGAAATTTTTTGATTCGATTCGATTTAATTCGAAAAAAATTCAAATCAAGTTCGGTTGCTAAAATAGGATTAGTCAACTCGACTAATTCAAATTTTTTTGACTCGACTCGATCGAATACTCACCCCTAGATACCAGTTTGTTGGGGATAAACTCATGTAAGCAACGAATAAGAAAAATAACGAAGAAATTGAATAGATCAAACACACAAATTTTATGTAAAAAAACCCATTTAAAAAGGATAAAAAACCACGGGTAAAGATAATTTCACTAAATCGAAAAAAACAAAGAGTACAAAGATGGAGATAAAAACTAAACCCTGAAACTCGAAAATAGAAACCCTCAAAACTTAAATACAAAATTCCCTGAAAGCTTGTAAAAGCTAATACTTTAATGTGTTATTTCTTTCTAGGGTAAAAAAAAAGCCTATCTATAGGCCAAATTCGTAGGTCAAATAATCTTAAAATAATCTACACTAATTAGAGTTCGACTGGGACAAATAATCAAAATTTTTTTGGAAGAAAAAAATTGAGAAAATTGCTTAACACGCCACCACGTCACGACGTCGTTTATGCTTCTCCCCTGTTGCATCGTCGCGTTGTCGTGACTTCGCATGGCTTCTTGTCGCGATGTCGTGACGTCGCTCTCTATTTGTGTATTAATTTGACCGAAATGCGAGACATACTCCACAATTCTAAGTATATAAATTACCACTATTTTCTGGCAGAATAACGATAACTCAATAAACAAGGAGTGTTTGTATTAAGTCAACCGATGTCATCTATTTATAGAGAGGGATAGAAGAATCCTGGTTGAACAAGCCTTTCAGAAATAATATTTATTTAATAGAAAACACACTCTTACTCCAATTGAAGTAGGGGTGGGCGGTAGACTCTAGTTAATAATACTAGGGTTGTTGCCCCTCTCTAGTTAATGAAGGGATTTTGGGCCTCTCATGTAGGGTCCAATTATTTGTGTTTTCTTCACTTTTAATCCAACACTTTATAATTTAAACCAACCCAATATTTGTTTTCTGTTTTCCACAAATAAATAATATTTATTTAATTAATTAAGTTAATTAAATTAATTTTTCAATTAAATAATTTTCTTAATCCAATTCTAATTCCGTTAAAGTAATGACAACTTTACTGTAAAAGAATTTATGAGGAAATATATTTAATTTCCTTATTCAATAGATTCATAATGACTAATTTATTTTATTTTATTTTCGAACTTTAATTATTTAATTATAAGTAATTAAATAATAATTTGAAAGTCTTAATGATCCGTTGGGGAACTTGGATTTGAAAAGTTGGAATTAGATTTCAATTATTATGTAAATGGTAAGAATAAAATAGATTAACTAGTTGAGATTCAATCTAACATATATAGAAAATTATAAAAACTTGGATTTGTCAAATAAAAAAATATTAAGGATTTCAAATTCATTACTAATTAGGCTTTTAACAAATCCATGGATTTAAGAAATATTCATGAATGTTATATTTCTAAATAGTTTATTACTCAATTTACAGTATTTTTGAAATTCAAAGAAATCTTAGTTCCCAAATGCTATCTTAATTAATTCTCAAGTCATTTCTATATTTAGAGCTAGTTTAGCATTGCTGTTGAGAAGTGCTTTTAAAATGTGTTGTAGAAAACTGCTTATGAGTAGTTATTTTTAAAAGTTTAGTTTAAGATTTAAGTGTTTAGCATTGCTGTAAAAAAGTGCTTTTAAAAAGATAAAATGTCTATTTTAAACATGATGATGTTAAGGAAAAAAAAAGATGTACTTGAATATGAATAACTTGTATTATTTTTTGTAAAATATAATTTGAATATATATATAACCCATATTAGATATTAACATAACATAGAAAACAAAAATCTAACAAATAAAATATTCTATGTATTTAAATTAAGTTTCAAAAAGGGGTAATAATTGTATACCCAATATAAATATTAAAAATTTTACATTAGCATTTGCAATTTAAAGTGAATTCATTAAACTACAAGCTATGGCATCTCTTGTTAGTTTCATTTCATAACCACTTGAATTGTTTGATTCATCATCATCATCATGCACATTTTCTATATTAATAATATTCTTCTATGCCCTATTAATATTTTTGTATTCCATAAAATTTGCATCATTTCAATCGACATGTTATCGAATAAAATTGTGTATCGCCATTGTAACAACAACGATCATCGTTTGCTTTTCAAAACTATAACATGGCATATCCCTTAAAATGACCCTTTTTTTTTTCTAAGTATCAAAAGTTCGATCAATCAAATTACATAATGATGAATGTGAATGATTGAATATCTCTTCTTTACCCTATATAGGTCTACGTCTACGAAAGTCAGGTAAATGATATTGTTGTCCTCTATATTGTCTAAGATAGCCTTTCATTTGAGGATATCCATAATCAATAAGATAATTGTAATAGCCCGTTTTCAGTGAAACCGGAACAGTAGTTTCGGGACTACAAATCCGAAGTCAAAAAAATTATTTTATTATTATTTTATTTCCTACTGCATGATAGAAATACCGTATAAAATTTTTGTTAAGAAATTTTACCGTTTACATGCTTAATTTGATAAAAAGGACTAAATCACGTAAAGTGAAAAAGTTGAGTTCTAATAGCTAAAGGTATTAAATAGATATCGAATAATAAAGTGGAGGTCCTTATATGGTAAATAGACCATTAGAGTTGATAGTGGATTTTAATGGTTTGGCATTATTGAAATTTGAATGAATTATTAAGGTTAATTTTGGAAATTAGTAATTAAAGTTATAATTAATTAAATAAAACGAACTATTATCATCCATTATCATCATCTTCCACCGAATTTGAAGATAAAACCTAGCCATGGAAGCTTGAAGTTTCGGCAAGCTTATTTTGTTCAATTAGGTATGCATTTTTGTCCCGTTTTTAATGATTTTTATGTATCCAGGATCGTTGTAGCTTAATCTAGCTAGCCCAGGGACTAATTTGTGAAACTTTTAAACTATTAGGGTTTTACCATTGATTCTTGTATATGAGTTTTGAAGTTTGATGTTAGAAAACGAAAGGTTGTTGTTAGATAAACAACTTTTATAAAGAGATTTTTGATGAAATTGTCAATTAGGGGTTAAATTAAAAAATGTCATAAATTCATAGTATAATTTGTGAATTTATGAAATATGTGGGCTGCTATAAGTGTATAAGATATTCAGCTAGGCTTAGGTAAGGGTAAAATTGCATGAATTTTATTTTCCGAGCTTAGGGACTATATTGTAAAGAAACTAAAAGTATAGGGAAAAATGGTAATTTTGCCAAAAATATGTTTTGGATTAAATTGAATGAATTATATGTTAAATTGGATTAAATTTATCTATATAGATCCAGTTAGACCTCGTACGGAGTTAGATCGGGGCAAAGAGAAAGTCTCAGATTAATCGCCTCCGTATCTACGTATACTCGTCGAGGTAAGTTCGTGTAATTAAATTACGTTTATATGTTTTTAATTGAAATATATATAAATATTATGATTTTTCATATATAATTACTGAGTGCATATCCAACGACGTACGGCGATTATTGAGCCCTGTTTGAACCATAGTAATCCGTAAGATACAAATGACATGTCATTAGGGTTACCGATTTATGGCTCGTAAAAGCATGCCGATTTATAGCTCGTGAGAGCATACCTATCTTCAGCTCAATTGAGCATACCGATTCACAGCTCGTATGAGCATACATGTACATGAATTGATGGATTATAGTTATATGAGCTAGCACACTATGTATGAGCTATCCCGGGTATCCAACGGTATTCTATACGGATCAACGGGCAATGTTTTATTACAAAATGATATGATTTCGATACGAACTATTACAGGTATATACATGAAATACTTGGAAATGATGTTACATGATATATAAATATATGAAATGGATTATACTTGTATATAGAACTTGATTAATTGTTGAGCTGATCCATGATTATTGGTTCATATATGTATTTATATGGCTAATATGGTTGGTGAATATGTGCTTAGGCATTTGGCCAAAATGTGTTGGGATATGCTTTGTACTTACCTATTACTTGATTAAATGGTAAGTTAAATTCTAAGTTATACGAACTTGCTAAGCTTAAATGCTTACTCTGTGTTATTTTCGTGTTTTATAGTGAATCAGAAGCTCGTTCGGGTTGGAAGCTTTTCGGAGCTATATCACACTATCCATCGGCTCTTTTGGTATTTTCGGTTGTTAAATTTTGGTTATGATGGCATATATAGGTATATTGGCTAATGTTGGCCTATATGTTTAGTTATTGGAATGGCCATTTGTCTGGCTTGTGTTTTGGTATTTTGATGATGGCATGAGTTTAGTTTTAGCATGTAAATATTAGATTTAATATGGTTGATGGTTTGGTCAATTTGGTTGAATGATGGAAGATGAAATGATAGATGAATATGCATAATTTATATGGCTTGTGACTTGTTCAGAATTGTTACTTTGTTTGTATAGCTTAAATGACCATTGATGTTAATTATAGAATGGCATTTTGGTACCAAATGGTTGTGTTTTGGTAAGTAAATTATTTGGTATGTATTGGTGCAAATATGCATGCAAGTTAGTTGATTATTTGGTCAAATTGAATACATGGTTAGACATGTTTATATATTGTCATTTGAGGTGCCTAAGGGCATATTGGTTGTATGATATTATACCATATGTATAAGACTTGTTTATGCTTGATTGGGATGCCTTATAATGGCTTGCAACTATGTGCAATGTTGTGTGTAGGTTCATGCCAAATTGGGTAAGAAAAATGGCTTGTAAAATGACCTATTTTCGTCCACACAGGCAGAGACACGGGCGTATGTCTCAGTCGTGTGTGACACACGACCAGGTGGCACAACCGTGTGTCCCCTGTAGCTTTTATAGGGTTGCAAGTCAGGCTGTTTCACGGCCTAGCACACGGCCTGGCACATGGGCGTGTGACTTGGCCCTGTGACCTAAGTCAGAGAGTTACATAGGCACAGACACGGGCTGGGATATGGCCGTGTGTCCCTATTTCGAATGCCCACACGGCCTAAGACATGGGCGTGTCTCTTGGCCGTGTGACCCCTGCAGTGTTGAAAATTTTTATTGTTTTCTGAAAAATTTCCTGAGTTTTCGATTTAGTCTCGGCTTGTTTTTATTGCGTATTTAGGGCCTCAAAGGCTCGTATAAGGGACAATATGTATGATTTTTATTGGTTTTTGCTATGAATATTGATATGTTTCGACATGTTTGAAATTTCTACCTGTTTGATTTGTAAACTCCGGTAATGCTCTGTAAACCTATTTCGGCGACGGATTCTGTAACACCCCTAACCCATATCCGTCGCCGGACTAGGGTTACGAGGCATTACTCGACCGACACAAATCAATGCACTTTTATAAAAGCTACTACATTAATAATATGTACCAATTCATACTATCAAAGATAAACATGATTATCTCTTCTAACATCAAAACATTAACTTACATTTCAGGAATAATATCATTACCAACTAACAACCCACTTCTCTTTTGATCATTTCAAAACAATGACTGAATAGGCATATGGTATTTATTAATTTACTTCATTTATACAATCCACATTTGAGTATATCAAATATATAAATATCAACCAACTCATTTGTCACATAAATACTCATCACATTCGGCAATGATCATGACCTATATATATATAACATCATAAACACACCTTAGCACTTGTTTCCCATAACCGAATATACCATAACATTCAATATAAAATTTATATTCTCAATTTAGATCAAATCATGGCCAAATATTTTATTCTTACAAACTTAACATACGGTACATGCATACAATTGTACATATATTCATTCAATTACTTTAATATACCGTATGCATTATTTAAAATCATACTCATGCATTCGTACATGCCATATATATATATTTTACCAAGATATTAAATTACCAAAACTCTTACCACAAAACCGTACATATCCAAGTATTATAATAAAGCTTGGAAATTTTATACCAACCTAACACATAGTAATATGTCATTCAAAATTTTATGAAAAATACCTACCCAAATCAAGTTATATTAAAAACCTAAATACCACAAACATATATACCAACTCAAACATAATCATTCAACTCAAGGATAGAAGTGAAGCCATTTTCGCATGGCATTATGTACATTAAATTCAAAATATAAGTTCAAAAGAGTAGTATAGCCTATACATGCCATAATTTTCATAAGCTTTACTAAATATAAGGTACCGAAATTAGATGATAGTGTGATGAGCTTCCAAGATGATCCCCAAGCACAAGCCGAGCACCCAAAAGAAATCTAAAATTTTGGAAAACAACTAAAAACAAAGTAAGCTTCCACAGCTTAGTAAGATTTAAGCAATTTATACACATATAATCTTATTCGAGATTTCATAATTTAATCCATTTAATACATCCATACCGAATAGCCAAGCATTCAAAGGTTGAATTCATGACAACATTATATGCTTAATACTTATTTCCATATACCACCATTACATAATAAATAATTAACATACACATCTTATACTTACCAAATCTTCTACTTACATTTCCAAACTACCATCAAACTCAAATTAATAGGTATAATACATACCTCTAATTTACTTACCTCTCCAACTTAACCATTCATGCATAACATGTGATAGCATACTTGATCATTTCTGTACATTTATCAGCACTAGTAATAGAAGTCTTTTAACGATTCTCATACCTGCACACTTGTTAATAAAGTTTAGTAACGTATCGCACACTTAGTGCCGTTACTCAACATTTCTGCACACTTAGTGCCAATTTCCCGTAACGTATCGCACACTTAGTGCCGTTACTTAACATTTCCGCACACTTAGTGCTATGTGACCGGTTTCGTACACTTAGTGCCCAGTTATAAATTCGTACACATAGTACCTCTCATAGACCTGTAATTTATTCAAATGTGCATTTATATATATAATCAAAGTCTAATCCACAACAATACGTATAAGCGCATACATATAAACATAAATTGATTATCCCATACCCCAAATAGAGATATCATATTCGGCCAAACAATAGCATGTAACTAATTCATCATTGAATATAATCATATCATAATTTAGTATCTCTCAATCCGATTGCATTATTACATTTAGATATTCATTTCATGAAATCATATTCAAATTCCAAACAATCTCATATTAAGCTATTTTATACCAAATTCACCAATACATTCGGCAATAAACTATTCAATATACTTACCTTCATTAACATAGGTACATTATTTAAAAGACATTAGATTTATCTCAATTGCTTAAAATCTTACCTCGGAATTCAACGGATTAAGGTTTCCCGGCTACTCGTTCAGTTTCGCCTTTCCCCGATCCAATCCCGTTTCTTTTTGTTCTTGATCTAAATAATTCCAAATTGAGCTCATTCAAATACATTTTATTCAATTTAATCCAAAAACACATAATTATACAAATTACCATTTTACCCCTGACATTTACAACTTTTACAATTTAGTCCTATTTGTACAAAACACAAAATACACCAAATTTATCCACATACAAGCATAGCCGAATCTTCCTAGGGACTTTATAAGTCCATATTTCTCATAAATTTCTCAATTTAACCCTCCAAAATAATATTTTCACAAATTAATCCTTAATTAGTTACATTCATCAATAACTCAAGAACAAAATATGTTTATCTAATTCAAACCTTTCATTTAATACCAAAAATCATCACAAAACTCAACATATCTCCAATGGCATAATTTACATACATCATCTATGTACAAAATTAATACATGGGCTTGATAGTAAAGTGAATAACAATCTCAAAAATACAAAAATTATCAAAAACCAAAGCTAAATCATACCTTAATTAAGCCTTAATATTGTTTAGAAACCCTTTGGAGCTTTTTCTTTTCTTTTACCTCTTTAGTTTTGGTCACAAAGATGAAAAGATGAACATGCAAACTCTTTTCTCCTTTTTGTTTTATTATAATATAGTTATAAAATATATTATATCATTATTATATATTTAACACATAAACAAACATATAATATATATTACAAAGCCATATTGTCAGTCCACTAAAACTTCAAAAGGTCAATTTGCAAGTTAAATACTCATACCAAGGAGACAAATCAATTTAGCCACCTAATTAATAAATGGCTACTTTTCCCACTTATTCGGTTTAGTCCTTTCACTTAAATTAAACACCCAAACAAACAAATTAACCTACAATATTTTAGCACATGCTCAAACACATAACATAGATATCTAATAAAATATTAAAATATTTTTCTAACTCGGATTCGTGGTCCCGAAACCACCATTCCGATTAAGGTCGTAATCGAGCTGTTACAACTCTCCCCCCTTAAGGGATTTTTCGTCCCCGAAAATCTTACCGTTGAATAATTGTGGGTAGCATTCTTTCATTGATTCCTCGGTTTCCCAAGTCGCTTCCTCAACCCCATGCTTATGCCACATAACTTTAACCACCGAGATTTTCTTATTTCACAATTCTTTTACTTCACGAGCTAAGATGCGAATCGGTTCTTCCTCATAAGTCAAATCGGGTTGAATTTCAATCTCTGATGGACTGATCACATTAGAAGGATCGGATCGGTATCGCCGAAGCATTGATACATGAAAGACATTGTGAATCTTGTATAGCTCAGATGGCAACATAAGTCTGTACGCAACCGGCCCAATACGCTCAATAACTTCATACTGCCCAATAAATCTCGGACTCAACTTTCCCCTACGACCAAATCTAAGTATCTTTTTCCATGGCGAAACTTTGAAAAATACTCGGTCGCCCACTTGGAACTCTATATCTTTACGTTTCAAGTCCGCATACGACTTCTGACGATCTGAGACGGCTTTCAAACTTTTTCGGATTACTTTTACTTTCTGCTTAGTCTCTCTAATTAAATCAACCCCGTGTATCTTGCTTTCACTTAGCTCGGTCCAATATAGAGGTGTACGACATTTACGACCGTACAAAGCTTCGTATGGTGCCATTTTGATACTCGATTGAAAGCTATTATTATACGCAAATTCTATCAAAGGCAAGTATCGTTCCCATGTCCCCTCAAACTCAAGAATGCAACATCTCAACATATCCTCGAGTATCTGAATAACACGTTCGGATTGACCATCTGACTGAGGGTGAAAAGCAGTGCTGAAATACAATTTGGTACCTAAAGCATCCTGCAGTTTCTTCCAAAATCGCGATGTAAATCTCGGATCTCTATCCGAAACAATAGAAATGGGTACTCCGTGCAATCGTACGATCTGCGATATGTACAAATCAGCTAACTTATCAAGTGAAAAGTCCGTGCGTACTGGAATAAAATGGGCTGATTTCGTCAATCTATCAACAATGGCCTAGATTGAATCTTTCTTACTCGGCGTCAATGGCAAACCCGATACGAAATCCATCCTGACTCGATCCCACTTCCATTCAGGTACCATTATCGATTGGAGTAGTCCCGATGGCACCTGATGCTCGGCTTTCACTTGTTAGCATACTAAACACTTCGACACATAGTCTGAGATGTCTCATTTCATACCATGCCACCAGTAATGTTGTTTCAGGTTGTTATACATTTTCGTGCTACCCGGATGAATCGACAATCTACTATTATGAGCTTCATCACAAATCATTCGAATCAATTCAGGGTTCTTAGGCACACATATCCGATTCTTGAATCGTAGACATCCTTCAGCATCTATCTGAAAATCTGAATCCACACACGAGCCACAATGACTCCTTTTTGCTTTTAAATCATCATCAACCTCTTGAGCTTCTCGAATCTATTATACAAATAGTGGTCTCGCTTTCAATTCTGCAATGATCACACCATCATCGGTCATAGCTAAATCAGCATTCATTGCGCGTAGAGCAAATAGTGACTTTCGACTAAGTGCATCGGCAACCACGTTAGCCTTTCCCGGGTGATAATCAATCACAAGCTCATAGTCTTTCAACAGTTCTAGCCATCGTCGCTGTCTCAAATTCAGATCCTTCTCAGTCATTAAATACTTTAAACTCTTATGATCCGAATAGACGTGGCATTTTTCACCAAATAGATAGTGACGCCAAATTTTCAAAGCAAAAACTATACGGCCAACTCAAGGTCATGCGTCGGATAATTCCTCTCGTGCGGTTTCAACTGTCTCGAAGCGTAGGCTACAACTTTACCCTCTTACATCAAAACACAGCCCAACCCATTTAAGGATGCATCGCTGAAAATAACGAACTCCTTACCCGACTCTGGCTAAACAAGCACTGGAGCTTCCGTTAACAAGGTCTTCAGCTGATCGAAACTCTTATGGCACCTTTCTGACCACTCGAATTTAACGTCTTTCTGTAATAGCTTTGTCATCGGGACTGCTATCATAGAAAACCCTTTCACGAAGCGTTTATAATATCCAGCAAGTCCCAAAAAGCTACGTACCTCAGAAACATTCCGCGGAGGTTTCCAATCAAGTATAGCCGAAACTTTACTCGGGTCAACCCGAATACCCGATGCTAAAATAACATGCCCCAGAAAGCTAACTTCATTCAACCAAAACTCATATTTGCTAAATTTCACGTACAACTGCTTATCACGCAAAATCTGTAACACAAGTCTCAAGTGTTCAACATGCTCGGTTTCATCGCGCGAATAGATCAAAATATCGTCTATAAATACAACCACAAATTGATCTAGATACGGTCTGAGTACCCGATTCATCAGATCCATGAAAACAGCAGGGGCGTTAGTGAGTCCGAATGGCATCACTAAAAACTCATAATGGTCGTATCTCGTCCGAAAAGTTGTCTTTGGTACATCCGAGTCTCTAACTCATAGCTGATAGCAACCTGACCTCAGATCGATTTTTGAAAATACCGAAGCTCCCTTAAGCTGATCAAATAAATCATCGATACGCGGCAACGGATATTTATTCTTTACCGTCACTTTATTAAGTTGTCGATAATCGATGCACATTCTCAAAGTTCCGTCCTTCTTTTTCACAAATAAGACTGGCGCACCCCAAGGTGAGAAACTCGATCGGGCGAAACCTCTATCTGTCAATTCTTGCAACTGAGCCTTCAACTCTTTTAATTCAGTCGGTGCCATTCTATACAGGGCTATCGAAATCGGAGTTGTCCCTGGTACTAGCTCAATACCAAACTCTACCTCACGAACGGGTGGCAATCTCGGTAATTCCTCCAAAAACACATCCGGATACTCACTAACAACCGATACAGATTCAATCTTCTTTTCGGTTACCTTGCTGTCAATCACATACGCAAGATAAGCTTCGCAACCCTGTCTCAAATACTGTCGAGCCAACATCGAAGATATCACAGCTGATAGCCCATTTAAATCCGCAGATTCAATTCGAATTATCTCGTTATTCTAGCACCTCAAATCAATAGTTTTTCGCCTGCAATTCACTACTGCGTCCTGTACAGTTAGCCAATCCATACCGAGGATAATATCAAACTCCTCAAATGGTAGCAACATTAAATCGGCCAGAAAACACGAATCTCGAATCATCAAAGGGCAATTCTTGCACACTCTATCAACTAGCACACACCGACCCAGGGGGTTCGAAACCCGAATCACAAACTCAGTAGACTCAACAGGTAGAGTCTTACTGGATACTAATGTTTCACACACATACGAATAAGTTGAACTGGGATCAATCAGGGCAGTAACACTAGTATCAAAGAGAGTGAAATACCGGTAATGACATCTGGAGATGAAGCCTCCTCTCTGGCACAAAAAGCATAACCTCTAGTCGGTGCACGAGCCTCTGATCGAATAGCTACATCTGATGTCCCCCTCTGAGCGCCACTCCTACCTCCCATATTACGAGATGGTCCGCCTCTAGCCAGTAGTAGCTTTCGCTCGGTCTCGCGCTCTCGAACAACGCTTTTTCAATTTGTCTCGGAAATCCCGAACAAAATGGTCCTGTGAACCACACTTATAACAAGTGCGATTAATAGATTTACCCCAGCACTCGTCGAAATGCCGTTTGCCGCACTACTGACACTTTGGTTTGCTCGGTCGAGCACTGCCAACACTAGCAACTGATGTAGCCCGAGAACTCACTGGTGGTCGTTCTCGTATAGAAATCCCGGTGTTAGGTTTGGACCTGCTACCATCATTCTTGAACTTCTTCGTTGCCATTTGAGAAAATTTACTCGCAGATCTCTTTCGAAAGTCTCTAGCTTCAAACTCGGCTTTACGCTTTTCTTTTCCTAGCTCTTCAGATTTACAAGCTCGCTCAACCAGTACTACGAACTCGCTTATTTCTAGGATGCCAACCAGAAGCTTTATATCTTCATTTAAACCTTCTTCGAATCTCCGACACATAGCAGCCTCAGATGAAACACATTCACGAGCGTAGTGACTAAATCTCACAAACTTGCGCTCGTATTCAGATACGGTCATACGACCCTGTTTGAGTTCAAGAAATTCTTTACGTTTAGAGTCTATGAATCGCTGACTTATATATTTCTTACGGAATTCCGTCTGAAAGAAGTCCCAAGTAACTCGTTCCTTCGGAACAACCGATACGAGAGTATTCCACCAATAGTATGTAGAATCCCGTAATAATGATATGGCACACTTCAGGCACTCATCAGGTGTGCACGATAGCTCATCAAAGACACGAATGGTATTATCGAGCCAAAATTCATTTCGCCAAGATCATCATCATCGTCTTGGCTCTAAACTCTTGAGCCCCGTGTTTTCTAATGCGGTCAACCGGAGGCTTGCTTGCTCTCTCAGGATTTATAATCGGGGGTGCCACCGGTACTACAGGGGGTGTGTTCGGATTCAGAGGTTGTTGAACAGCCAGATTGGTTCGCATATACTGACTGAACCAATCATTCATCATGCTATAGAAGGCTTGTTTAGCCCCCTCTTCGGGATTACTCGCAGCTGGTCGAGATTCCTCCAGCGCGGTCCCTTGCGCGAGAATAGGCGCCACGCTCTCGACGTCATCAGCTATAGCTTGCTCGGGATCAGGATCCATTACTATATGAAAGAAACAAACATATTTCACTGTCAAAGGTCATCACACTATCACATTATAAAATATGGCATGTATAGCTAGACTCACACGCGCTATGTTAGTTCGAGAGCCGACTAAACCGTAGCTCTGATACCAATTAAATGTAAAACCCCTAACCCATATCCGTCACCGGACTAGGGTTACGAGGCATTACTCGACCGACACAAATCAATGCACTTTTATAAAAGCTACTACTTTAATAATATGTACCAATTCATACTATCAAAGATAAACATGATTATCTCTTCTAACATCAAAACATTAACTTACATTTCGCGAATAATATCATTAACAACTAACAACCCACTTCTCTTTTGATCATTTCAAAACAATGACTGAATAGGCATATGGTATTTATTAATTTACTTCATTTATACAATCCACATTTGAGTATATCAAATATATAAATATCAACCAACTCATTTGTCACATAAATACTCATCACATTCGGCAATGATCATGACCTATATATATATAACATCATAAACACACCTTAGCACTTGTTTCCCATAACCGGATATACCATAACATTCAATATAAAATTTATATTCTCAATTTAGATCAAATCATGGCCAAATATTTATTCTTACAAACTTAACATACGGTACATGCATACAATTAGACATATATTCATTCAATTACTTTAATGTACTGTATGCATTATTTAAAATCATACTCATGCACTCGTACATGCCATATATATATATTTTACCAAGATATTAAATTACCAAAACTCTTACCACAAAACCGTACATATCCAAGTATTATAATCAAGCTTGGAAATTTTATACCAACCTAACACATAGTAATATGTCATTCAAAATTTTATGAAAAATACCTACCCAAATCAAGTTATATTAAAAACCTAAATATCACAAACATATATACCAACTCAAACATAATCATTCAACTCAAGGATAGAAGTGAAGCCATTTTCGCATGGCATTATGTACATTAAATTCAAAATATAAGTTCAAAAGAGTAGTATAGCCTATACATGCCATAATTTCCATAAGCTTTACTAAATATAAGGTACCAAAACTAGATGATAGTGTGATGAGCTTCCAAGATGATCCCCAAGCACAAGCCAAGCACCCAAAAGAAATCTACAATTTTGGAAAACAACCAAAAACAAAGTAAGCTTCCACAGCTTAGTAAGATTTAAGCAATTTATACACATATAATCTTATTCGAGATTTCATAATTTAATCCATTTAATACATCCATACCGAATAGCCAAGCATTCAAAGGTTGAATTCATGACAACATTATATGCTTATACTTATTTCCATATACCACCATTACATAATAAATAATTAACATACACATCTTATACTTACCAAATCTTCTACTTACATTTCCAAACTACCATCAAACTCAAATTAATAGGTATAATACATACCTCTAATTTACTTACCTCTCCAACTTAACCATTCATGCATAACATGTGATAGCATACTTGATCATTTTTGTATATTTATCAGCACTAGTAATAGAAGTCTTTTAACGATTCTCATACCTGCACACTTGTTAATAAAGTTTAGTAACGTATCGCACACTTAGTGCCGTTACTCAACATTTCCGCACACTTAGTGCCAATTTCCCATAACGTATCACACACTTAGTGCCGTTACTTAACATTTCCACACACTTAGTGCCAATTTCTCGTAACATATCGCACACTTAGTGCCGTTACTTAACATTTCCGCACACTTAGTGCTATGTGACCGATTTCACACACTTAGTGCCCGGTTATAAATTCGTACACATAGTACCTCTCATAGACCTGTAATTTATTCAAATGTGCATTTATATATATAATCAAAGTCTAATCCACAGCAATACGTATAAGCGCATACATATAAACATAAATTGATTATCCCATACCCCAAATAGAGATATCATATTCGGCCAAACAATAGCATGTAACTAATTCATCATTGAATATAATCATATCATAATTTAGTATCTCTCAATCAAATTGCATTATTACATTTAGATATTCATTTCATGAAATCATATTCAAATTCCAAACAATCTCATATTAAGCTATTTTATACCAAATTCACCAATACATTCGGCAATAAACTATTCAATATACTTACCTTCATTAACATAGGTACATTATTTAAAAGACATTAGATTTATCTCAATTGCTTAAAATCTTACCTCAGAATTCAACGGATTAAGGTTTCCGGCCACTGTTCGGTTCGCCTTTCCCCGATCCAATCCCGTTTCTTTTTGTTCTTGATCTAAATAATTCTAAATTGAGCTCATTCAAATACATTTTATTCAATTTAATCCAAAAACACATAATTATACAAATTACCATTTTACCCCTGACATTTACAACATTTACAATTTAGTCCTATCTGTACAAAACAAAAAATACACCAAATTTATCCACATACAAGTATAGCCGAATCTTCCTAGGGACTTTATAAGTCCATATTTCTCATAAATTTCTCAATTTAACCATCCAAAATAATATTTTCACAAATTAATCCTTAATTAGTTACATTCATCAATAACTCAAGAACAAAATATGTTTATCTAATTCAAACCTTTCATTTAATACCAAAAATCATCACAAAACTCAACATATCTCCAATGGCATAATTTACATACATCATCAATGTACAAAATTAATACATGGGCTTGATAGTAAAGTGAATAACAATCTTAAAAATAAAAAAATTATCAAAAACCAAAGCTAAATCATACCTTAATTAAGCCTTAATATTGCCGAAACCCTTTGGAGCTTTTTCTTTTCTTTTACCTCTTTAGTTTCGGTCACAAAGATGAAAAGATGAACATGCAAACTCTTTTCTCCTTTTTGTTTTATTATAATATAGTTATAAAATATATTATATCATTATTATATATTTAACACATAAACAAACATATAATATATATTACAAAGCCATATTGTCAGTCCACTAAAACTTCAAAAGGTCAATTTGCAAGTTAAATACTCATACCAAAGGAGACAAATCAATTTAGCCACCTAATTAATAAATGGCTACTTTTCCCACTTATTCGGTTTAGTCCTTTCACTTAAATTAAACACCCAAACAAACAAATTAACCTACAATATTTTAGCACATGCTCAAACACATAACATAGATATCTAATAAAATATTAAAATATTTTTCTAACCCAGATTCGTGGTCCCGAAACCACCATTCCGATTAGGGTCGTAATCGGGCTGTTACAGATTCATGCTAAAGGTGTTACATTTATTGGTATCAGAGCTACGGTTTAGTTGATCCTCGGACTGAACATAGCATGTGAGAGTCTAGCTATACATGTCATTATATAACTTGTGATAGTGTGTATCTCATGACCGTTTTAAAACATGTTTCCATATAGCAATGACATCCAACCGAGCTGACTCTGATGAAGTAGAGAGTAATTCTCAAACTTCTGTTCACGGAGTAGCATCGAGTGGTACAAGGCCTGTATCTAAGGGACAGGGAGAAGAGGCTAAAGAAGCCTTCTTCCAAATGATGAACGAATGGTTTACTGTGTTCGTACGGATGAATCTGGCTGCTAAACAACCTCGACCCCCTCCTTCTCCCCAATCGGTTCCCATTATTCCTCAAGGTATGGAACTAATCCGAGTTAGTAAGCCACCGGTCGATAAGATTCGTAAGTACGGGGCTGAAGAATTCTGAGCTACTTGTAATAGGCCAATTTAGCCCGGGCCCATGCAAAAAAATAATAAACCCAAAATAATAAAACAAAGTCCAAGTCCAGTCCAAAATATATCATTTGGCCCGATCAGAATGGCCCATTATTTGAAAAGATTGAAGGTCCATCTACAAGCTTGACGTATATGGAAACACAATCTTCAAGGATATGCAATCTTAGATATGATATGCAAATATTTGATATGATATGCAATCCTAGAAGATATGGTATGCAATCTTAGAAGATATGATATGCAATCTTAGATATGATATGCAAATCTTAGATATGATATGCAATCTTTAAAGATATGGTATGCAATCTTAGAAGATATGATTTTGTAATCTTAGAGATTTAATTTGTAGATACCTTTTAATCTTAGCCGTTGATGTAATTGATCTGTACCGTTGGATTTGGGGAGGTTCAACTATAAATAGAGGCCTCTCCCTTCATTGTAAAACACACCTAAGTTTGGAGTAATAAAAATTCTTGAGAGCATTCACTCAAATTTCTCTCTCTTTTGCGTTCTTATTTTCTGTGGCTTGTTCTTATTTTGTTCTTCGCTCATCTTCGTTTCTTTTTGAGTTGCTTCCGTTCGAGTTAGATTTTGGTGGAGGAATTTCATTGAATCCTCATATTGCGGGAGTTAGGTTGACTTATGCGTTTTTTTAATTTTTTTATTTATTTTATTTATCCATTTAATTGCTTAATCATTATTTATTCAATTATTTTAATTATTTTAAACTTGTTTTTTTCCTATTTACGTTAAATTGTTTTATCATATATATATATTTTTACATGAATTTAATCTTGTGAATAAATTTTTTTTCTTAATTTTTTTATAGATTCTTTTAAAATTGCTATTATCTACTCTATATTTTTTATTCTGGTTGTTCATTTTTTAAAAAAAAAAATTGAATCCATTATCTTTGTTTACCTTAACATTATTATTATTGCTTGTCATTCTTTTACTTAATTGTTTATGTTAAGTGCTAATTGTTAATATGACTCGTAACTTTAGTAAATTGCATTTTTTTTGTAATAACTTAATGTTACTTTTTTTTTCAAATATTTGTTTAAAAATATCTATCTCCTTTAATTACCACATTTTATCCAATAGTTTTTCTTAAATAAGGCAATGTTTTGTGTTTAGAAATTCGGGAAATAGTGCCCTAACGTGCTGGGTTTTGATTTTCCGTTTGACTAAATAACTAAATATCCTTTTAATGAATTTTGTAAATCATGAGATAATTTTGGTTACGAGGGTTTAAAACATCATGTCCTAACGTGCTGGATGTGATGTTTGTATTCTTTCAGAACAAAAGAATCTCAAGTTCCAACTCAAATTGTTCAAGTTTTTAAAGAAATCATGTTTTCAAATCTTTTCGAATTTTCGACATTAGGACAATAACTAATCAATCCGGTACCAATTTTGGGCGCATTAGGGTGCTAGTCCTTCCTCGACGTGAACCGACTCCGAACCCATTTTTTCGAATTTCGTAGACCAAAATCAATGTTTTGGAATAAAACATTTTATAAGGTGATCCGATCACACCTAAGCAAAAAGGGATTGGTGGCGACTCCCGTTTTCATTTTTTAAAGTCGATCCCCGTTTTTTCCAAAAACTTAAAAATGGTTTCGACAGCTTGGCGACTCCGCTGGGGAACAATAAGAGAGTCAAGCCGTAAAATTGATTATTTCCTGTCCTTTTGTCTAAATTCGAAAATCCAATTTGAAAAATTGTGATCCTTTTTATTGCATGTGGTTCTATTTTTATAAAATATCTCTGCATTGCATTGCATGACCGTTGTGGTCGCACCCTTAAGTGGGAGCGAGAAGCTATGCCTTCGTGAGGTTTTCACCTCCGCATGGGCTAGTGGATTGCTTCCGGGATACATCTGTACCTATGTTTTCGTGAAGTTTTCACTTTCGCATGGCCATAGGGAAATGTATTCCCCTGAACTGAACTCGGTCCGTATGAGCCTATAATGGGTGAGGATCGAGGAATCTGCTGGTTCGGGTACCTCAACTTTAGAGCTAAACCACATGTAGAAAACCTAAGTGCTTACCCTAGGTAGAGTTATGCCAAACCATAGTGGTCACCCAGATAGGTGCCCTATTTTGTTATTTATTTCTCTTGTGCTAACGTGTTTTCTTTTGTTTTGATTGCATTGCATTCACATCATAGAAAAATAGGTGTTGATTCAAATTCGATTGCTAAATAGAAGAGTTTGTCATAAGAAAATAGAGTTCTTGATAAAGTGGATTATAATACGGTCGTCCGAATATGGTCCAAGTAAACACAACGAGAAAAGACTGATAGTCCGTGAAGGAATACAAGACTTTATTTCCCAAGGATTCAAGCTGACAAAGACTATTCGAGAATCACCACGTCTCGGCTTTCTTGAAGAGGCTAACGAGTATTATGGAAATCAGTGAGCAGTGAGTCGCGGCCCAGATCAAGCAAAAAAGAGCTAGTGGAAGCATCTATTAGAAGTTTGCAAGATTTGACCTTTACGAAGAAGAGGTTTGATGTTTTTGCTTGGAATATGAGGGCAAGGCCGCATATGTAATCTGTTTTATGTAAAGAAATTTGCTTTCTAGAAAAGTTTTTCTAATGGAATTGAATTCAGAATCAACGCCTCTCTTTCTTTTGCATTCATTCCATGCATTTGCATTACATCACATCATGTGCATTTAAGTCCATAGAGAGAGCCTAATTAGTTGAAATTATAACAGAGAGAGAAAGAGGAAAGGAAAACTGGAAAACTGAGCACTGTTACGGTACACGTGCCAAGACAAAGAAAATGGATCAAAGACTTGAACAGTTTCAAAGAGACATGCAAGACCAGATGCAAGAGCAATTAGCAAAACTCCAATAAGAGATGAGAGACCAAATGCTGGAAGCCCAAAGAAGTATGATGGCTTAAATGGCTCAGATGTTGAAAGGGGCAATGGACAAAGGAAATGGTCCCATAGTTAATACTGAAGATAATGAGGATATTCCTCGGGGTTTCACCCTACCGCATGTACAACCTGAGGAGTATCCCCGAAGGCCATCTGTCATGATTAGGCCTCAACAAGGGTAAACTGACACTGGAGTGCCCATGAATTTCCAAGTTGGCACAGGATCCAACCCAAGAGATAACCCTGCTAATCCTGTTATCCCTGACTTAGATATAGCAGAAATGGAGGGGATAAGAACTGAATCTTCAAGGCAGTTAGAAGATCGCTGTAGATGGCTGGAAGAAAAGTTTAAGGCTTTAGAAGATGCTGATAATCACCACGGAATTGATGCTAAAGACTTGAGCTGGTTCTAGATTTGGTGCTTCCTCATAAGTTCAAAATGCCAGAATTTGAGAAGTACAATGGGACCACCGCCTCTAGCCCATATCACTATGTTTCAGAGACGGATGATCTAGCTACGTTAACAATGATCGACTTTTGATTCATTGTTTCCAAGACGATTTGGTGGGGCGGCGTCCGTGTGGTACAATCAACTCAGCCGTGCTAGGATTAGCTCCTGGAGAGATCTGGCTCAAGCCTTTATGAAGCAATACAATCATGTCACAGATATGACACCTGACAGAATCACCTTGCAAAACATGGAGAAGAATTCAAATGAAAGCTTCAAGCAGTATGCGCAAAGATGGAGGGAAGTTGCCATGCAAGTTCAACCACCTCTCCTAGAGAAGGAAACTACCATGCTTTTTATCAACACCCTGAAAGCTCCATTCATCACTCATATGATAGGAAGTATCACCAAGAGCTTCGCGGATATAGTGATGGCAGGAGAAATGATCGAAAATGCCATAAGGGGTGGCAAGATTGAAGCAGGGGAAATCACTAAAAGGTCTACTCCAAGGAAAAAGGAGAATGATGTGAATAATATGAGTACATACAACAAAGGGTACTCGAAGGCAGTTACTGTTAGCCAGCCGAAAGTAATTACTGTTGGGCAACAAGGGTCGATAAGACAGGAATCAGGCACAAGGCAAAACTCTGAAAAGCTCTATTTTACGCCAATCCCAATGACATATAAGGAGCTATATCAAATTTTATTTGACACACACGTGGTGTCCCCATTTTATTTGAAACCGTTACAGCCCCCATATCCCAAATGGTATGATTCAAACGCTCAATGTGACTACCATACGGGTATAACAGGGCACTCAATTGAAAACTGTACTACGTTTAAAAAGTTGGTCGAAAGGTTCATTAAAATGGAAATTTTGAAGTTTGAAGATTCATCAAAACCTGATCACTTTGACGAGGCAGTGAATGCAATAATTGATGGA
Source organism: Gossypium sturtianum (assembly GCA_025698515.1). NCBI lineage: Eukaryota > Viridiplantae > Streptophyta > Magnoliopsida > Malvales > Malvaceae > Gossypium > Gossypium sturtianum. Next base: position 21,944,756 of record CM046945.1, read on the forward strand.
GGAGACAAGAAAGTTGCGACTCCTTGAAGAAATCAAAAGTGAAGAGGGAAGCGAGGAACGAAGTTTCCAAGCCCTTGCATACTTGGGAAGATTTTAAACAATGGAACTGTGGAAGGAATCCCTGTATTTCTAAGACTAATCTAGAGTAATATTCAAAACATGCTTGTTGCCTTAAGCCTAGAGACAATAAGAATCTTTTTGTGAAATAGGCTTATGTCCAGAATTTTTATTTCAATAAAATGCATCTTTTTAAGCAAATATTTTTTTTTTCATTATTTACATTTCATACTGTACATTCTTTTGTTTTTTAGAATATTCTTTCATTCTTTATTCGTGACCATACCATACAAATAATCATCCCTAGAATCACTTATTCTTTGGATTTTTTGCCTTCGTACCTAGGTACCCAGATATCAACGACATGAGCGACGTTGTTAATGATTCCCTTTTTGAATGAAATATGGGTCTAGGGGATCTCAGGACTTTGAAGATGATAGATTTCGTAACCATTTTTTTTTGAAAAACGGGGATCGACTTTGGTTTTGAAAAAGAAAAATAAAAATGGGAGTCGCCACCGATCTTTACTAGGTGCGATCGGATCACCTTAGTTTTAATAAAACGTTTTGGTTTGTTAAAACAGTGCTTTTGGTCTACGAATTTTGAGAAAACGGGTTCGGGAGTCGGTTACGCGCGAGGAAGGATTGGCACCCTCGTCACGCCCAAAATCGGTACCAAATTGATTAATCATGTCCTAATGTTGAAAATTTTTAAAGATTAGAAAATACGATCCTTTTTACTTTCAAAACTTCAAGATGGATGATAAGGGTCTCCTATTTCAAAGAGATAAAGTATCATATCTTGTAAGTTAGGGTGCGACACTTTAGGCTCCTGAAACTGAGTTTGCCTTTTGATTTTAAAACTTGGTTTTAGAATTGAAGAGGATATTCCGTTATTTGTCTAATGAGAAACCAGAACCCAGTAAGTTAGGGCTTGATTTCTCGAAATTCCAAATACGGAATATTGCCTTTATTTTAAAAAACTTATCTCGGGATATCTAGATGTCGTGTCCAGTAAGTTAGGGCGTAACATTTTGAAATTCCGATAACGAGTATTTTATTTAAAACTTGTATTGCGATTTAAAAGGATATTCTGTTATTCAGATTAAATAAGAAAAACCGGAACCCAGTAAGTTAGGGCTCGATTCCCTCGAATCTTTAGTACGAAATATCGGTTATTTGAAAGCTAGATAAATCGGGTAAAGATGAATGCAATATGATTTGCTAAAAGAGATAGATTACGAAACTAAGTTATGTGATAAAAAGAGGATAGCGTATGTAATAATACTAAGTTAACTAATTTAATGATAAAATGATGATAATAACTATAATAATGCAATGATAATAGCATTATAAAGAATAATAACAATGCCTTTAAAATAGTGATAGGAGGAATGATAATAAGAATAAAGATGATAGTAGTAATAATAATAATAACAATAATAATAATAAAGTAAAAAAATAGTAATACATTAATAGGAAAATAATAATCTAATGATAATGATAGAAAATGTAGCAAATAATAGAAAAAGAATAAAATATGAAAATAATAGTAAAGTAATACCAATAATAAAATAAAGAGTAATGATGATAGTATATTTATAATAATAAAAATAGTAAAGAAAGGATAATAAAAATAGATAATGGTAATGATAATAAGGTGGTAAAAAATATTAATGATAATAATAATAATATTAATGATAATAATAATAATAATAATAACTAACAAAATATATATATAATATAATAATAGTAATAATATAAATAATAATACATATAATAATAATAATTGCAGAAATAATAAAAAGGGACTAAATTAGAAAATAAATAAAATTAAAGATCTGAATTTTTAAAAAAAATAAAACGAATTGGGGCCCGATTGGACGCGGGGAAAAATAAGGAGGACCATTCGGGCAATTATCCCTCGCCTCTATGCGCTGCGTTTTTTGCGGGACTAAATTGAACAGAGAAAATCATTGGGGCGATTTGAAAGCAACAAAAACTGGATTAAAAGAGTGAAAAAATGCAGAAGGGCCAAATGTGCAAATAGACCCTTCCGTAAAAACACGCGGATCCCTTCAGGTACTGGGTCGGGTCGCACGCGGGTCGCCTTAAACGACGTTGTTTTGGCGATGGGACTCAAGCCCAAAACGGTGCCGTTTTGGCACCCTATAAAAGGCACCTATCCTTAAAAAAAAAATCATTCTTCAGCTACTTGTAAAAAAAAAATTTCCTAACCCTCTTTTTTTTTCTCTGCAGGTCCAAGGTCGCCGGTGAGGTTCCGACCGACATCCGTCGCGGGCTCCGTCACCGGCACTGTCGTGTACGGCAGCTGGAGCCCCGAAAAAGGTAAATTTTTTTTCTTTTTTTTGTAATATAGGTATATATATGCCGAAAAGAAGAGAAAAAAAGACTTTCAAAAATAAAAAAATTCACCTCTTATTCGCCTCTGTCTTTTTGATTTTTAGTGGTTTTTAATGCTTAATCGATACTTTTCGTGTTTAATCTGTGCTTGCTGTTTTTGATTTGTTTCTTTGTTTGTTTGTGGATCTGAACTCTCTATTTTTTGTATTGATGAAAATCTCTCCAAAATACAATTTTTGAATCAGCTTTTATAGCTGAAAATGCCTTTGCTTTCTGTCCTTTCTCGTTTAATGTTTGCAGATACTCGGTGCAAGTGGAGGGTGGTGCTGAGTGGGGGTCGGTGGCAGCAGGCGGCGTCAGAGGCAAAGCAAGTGGCCCTAGGTGCGGCGAACCTAGGGTTTGTAAAAATTTTTTATTTTTCTGTTAATTTCGGGCTAGGGTTTGGGTCTGGTTTGTGGGCCATTCTGGTTTGGTTTAATGGTGTAAAATGGGCTTGTAGGCCCGGGCAAAATTAGGGTATGACAGCTGCCCCTCTTTGCTCATTGTCGTGTAACGGGAATGGAGCAAAGACATAAAGAATGATCAAATTTGCCCGGTCTTGCTGAGCCTTGACTTCTTTGGTGCTCCTTTTCTTTAGGTAGCCTCGTTCCAGTCCATTGCATCTTGTTGCTTCGATCCACTTCACTGCTCTGCTGTATCTTCAGGGAAACAATATTTGCAATCTTCAGCCTATCCCATTACTGGTCTATGGGATAGGACCATGGCTTAAATCATGTTTCACTATTGTTTAGGGCGACAAGATCTACAATCTTCAACCTATTCCATCGCTGGTCAGAACAGCAACAGACGATGGCTTAAATCATGTTTCCTCGCTGCTTAGGAGCCAAGATTTGCCTTCGATATTGCCCCACTACTGTTTAGGGCGACAAGGTCTGCAATCTTCAACCTATTCCACTGCTGGTCAGTGGCAATAGGACAATCTTCAAACTATTCCACTACTGGTCAATGGCAATAGGACAATCTTCAAACTATTCCACTACTGGTCAGTGGCAATAGGACAATCTTCAACCTATTCCACTACTGGTCAGTGGCAATAGGACGATCTTCAAACTATTCCACTACTGGTTAGTGGCAATAGGATGGTCTTCAACCTATTCCACTACTGGTTAGTGGCAATAGGATGATCTTCAACCTATTCCACTACTGGTTAGTGGCAATAGGATGATCTTCAACCTATTCCACTACTGGTCAGTGGCAATAGGATGGTCTTCAACCCATTCCACTACTGGTTAGTGGCAATAGGACGATCTTCGACCTATTCCACTACTGGGCAGTGGCAATAGGACAATCTTCAACCTATTCCACTACTGGTCAGTGGCAATAGGACAATCTTCAACCTATTCCACTACTGGTTAGTGGCAATAGGACAATCTTCAACCTATTCCACTACTGGTCAGTGGCAATAGGATGGTGGCTTCACCAATGTTGCTACACCGTCCTCTAGGGACATATCCTGTAGACTCGGTTTTATATGTTTGAGTTTATGTCAAATGATTAGGATGTTATGATCTGAATGAATCTAATGCTCCTAACTAAATGTATTATGGACGACATTTGCATGAATACAGAATGTCATGATAATGATTCTTTGTTAAAAATGTATAAGGATCAGGATGCGATGATCGGAACGCTCCTAATGATGATGTATGAATGTAAAATGAAATGATCCCCTTTTTTAATGCTTAGGGTTGTCACTGCTTGTTGTCTATCAGAGTTTTATCATTGATGCTATTTCTCGTCTTCTCATGTAACTGATATCTTTGACAGAGAATTTTGGGAAGATAGTCATGATTTTAAACTCCTCTTTTCTCGAATGTTTCTAACCCCTAGGTGTGGTGGTCTGAACAATACCCTGCTTTTGAGTTCTCGTATTATTTAGAGACTTCTAGAGTAATAGGCAGAACTCATTTTATGGAAGCATTATGGGTCCATCAACCGTTATTTCAATGGCAAATGGCTTAAAAGATTTAAATGATGGATAACAATGGAATTTATGAAGAATGGAGTTGAATTAATCAATAAAAGCAAACATTATTGGAATACAAAAGTTGGCAAAAATAAAAAGTGGGTGCTTATCGCAGTCTGAGCTTCACTACCCAATCCTTCGAAGATCATTTCGAGTTGACTAGAAGTTGGGAGATCTTGATGATTTGTAGATGTCCCGAGGTGTAACATTCCTCCTTTACGAGAGAACAAAATTGTCACACACCCCCTTTTGTCGTAATTTGAGCGCCCATTTCGGGTTTCGACTCAAAACCCCTTTGGTCTCAAAGCGCCACTTATGGGTTTTCACTTTGACCCCCTTTTTTTAAAGGAAGCCTTAAAGCGCCCTCTGTGGGTTTTCTCCTTGGCCTCTTCTTTTTAGGCAAAATATTTCTTGACTGAGTCTGAGTTGATGGGATTAGGTAAGCTTTTACCATCCATTTCGGCCAAAATCAATGCTCCTCCAGAGAATGCTTTCTTTACTACATAAGGTCCTTCCCAGTTCGGCATCCATTTTCCTCTGAAATCTTTTTGTATGGGAATGATTTTCTTCAAAACTAAATCTCCTTCGTGGAATTCTCTTGGGTGCACCCTTTTGTCGTATGCTCGCATCATTCTCTTTTGGTACATCTGACCATGACGGATAGCTTTCAGCCTCTTTTCTTCAATCAAATTTAACTGATCATATCGAGCATGGATCCATTCTGCTTCGTCCAACTTCAATTCGGACAAGATTCGAAGGGACGGAATTTCAACTTCGATGGGTAAAACTGCTTCCATTCCGTAGACCAATGAGAAAGGAGTTGCCCCGATGGAGGTTCTAATCGACGCTCGATAGGCGAAAAAGGGCAAATGGTAGCCGTGCCAATCTTTGTAAGTCTCATCATTTTTCCCACTATGCTTTTGATGTTCTTATTAGTCGCCTCCATCGCACCATTCATTTTTGGACGATACGGTGATTTAATTGTGGTGTCTAATCTTGAATTGATCGCAGACTCTGTGATCATCTTCGTTGTTCAAGTTTAACGCATTATCGGATATAATCCTCCCGTGCATTCCATATCGACATATGATTTCCTTTTTCAAGAACTTGTCGATCACGATTTTGTCACATTAGCATATGAAGCGGCCTCTACCCATTTAGTAAAGTAATCAATTACCACGAAGATGAACCGACGTCCATTGGAAGCTTTTGGCGAGATTGGTCCAATGACGTCCATGCCCCACATAGAGAAAGGCCATTGGGAGGTCATAACATGTAGAGGTGAAGGTGGTACATGAATCTTATCCCCATAAATTTGGCACTTATGACATTTCTTGGCATAATCAATGCAGTCTCCTTCCATGGTAGACCAATAATACCCGAATCTCATGATTTGCCTAGCCATTGTGAAGCCATTGGCATGTGTTCCACAGACGCCTCATGGACTTCTTCTAGGATTTTCTTGGCCTCGGCAAGGCCCACACACCTTAGTAGTACTTGATCCTTTCTTCTTTTGTATAGGATCTCTCCATCCAAGACATAGTCACAAAGCTAATCTTCTCAACGTCCTTTTGTCATTCTCTTTGCTTGCTTAGGGTATTCATGATTTTTCACGTACAAAGATATCGTGGTACCACGGGTGATCATTTTCTCTTCTTCTTCGATGTTGTAGCAATGTGTCGGGGCCTCATAAATACTCATTTGGATAGGTTTCATATCCTCATTTTTGTTTACTCGGACCATGGAAGCCAAGGTGGCCAGAGCATCAGCCATCTGATTTTCGTCTCTTGGCAGAAAACTGAAGGTGATACCATCGAACTCCTTGATCAATTCTTGGGCCAATCTTTTGTAGTCGACTAGCTTGGGATCTCTTGTCTCCCATTCCCCTCTGAGTTGATAAATTACCAGTGCAGAATCTCCATATACCTCTAGTAACCTAATGTTACGTTCCATAGCGGCGCGGATACCCATGATACAAGCTTCATATTCTGCCATATTATTTGTGCAATCAAAATCCAATTTACAAGTGAATGGATAATGATCTCCATTTGGGGATACCGTAATCGCCCCAATTCCATTGCCCATGCATTTGATGCCCCGTCGAAATTCAATTTCCAAGGACGATCCTCTGGGGTACCTTCTTCGGTGGTTGCCACGTACATTAAATCTTCGTTAGGGAAATCAAAATCCAAAGGTTCGTAATCCTCCAGAGCTCTACTGGCTAGAAAATCTGCTATTGCACTCGCCTTCACCGCCTTTTGGTTTACATAAACTATGTCAAACTCAGAAAGCAAAATTTGCCATCGGGCCATCCTTCAATTCAACGCAGTCGACTCCATCATATATTTCAGAGGGTCTAGCTTCGAGATGAGCCAAGTCGTATGATACAACATATACTGCCTCAGTCTCCGAGTTGTCCAGATCAAGGCACAACACAGTTTCTCGATTGGTGAGTACCTTGTTTCGCATTCAGTGAACTTTTTACTAAGGTAGTATATTGCCTTCTCTTTCTTTCCTAACTCATCGTGTTGGCAAAGCACACATCCCATTGAATCATCAAGTACTGTCAAATAGAGGATTAATGGCTTGTTGGGATTAGACGGCGTCAATACTGGGGCATTGGACAGGTATTGCTTCACTTTGTCAAAGGTCTTCTAGCATTCCTCGTCCCATGCGCCTGGATTGTGTTTCTTAAGAAGACGGAAAATGGGGTCACATCTCTCAGTTAGTTGCGAAATGAACCGGGCGATGTAATTTAATCTTCTTGAGAAACCTCAAACTTCTTTTTAGGTGCGCGGTGGAGGCGAGTTTTGTATAGCTTTGACTTTGTCTGGGTCAACCTCAATCCCCTTTTCACTGACTATGAATCCTAGCAGTTTCCCTGTCCGGGCTCCGAAGGTACATTTTTCTAGATTAAGCTTTAGCCGAAATTTCCTCAACCTCAAGAATAATTTCCTCAAGGCTTGCACATGCTCTTTTTCAGTTTGGGATTTTGCGATCATATCGTCGACATAAACTTCAATTTCTTTGTGCATCATGTCATGGAATAAGGTTACCATGGCTCTCTGATATGTCGCTCCGGCATTTTTTAGTCCAAACGGCATCACCTTATAGCAAAACGTTCCCCACATGGTTACAAATGTTGTCTTATCCATGTCTTCAGGATGCATCTTTATCTGGTTGTATCCTGAGAAGCCATCCATGAAAGAGAACAGCGAATAACCCGTCGTATTGTCCACTAAGGTGTCGATGTGAGGTAACGAAAAATTATCTTTCGGGCTAGCCTTGTTTAGATCCCTGTAGTCTACACACATTCGCACTTTCCCATCTTTCTTAGGGACGAGGATGATATTGGCTACCCATTCCGAGTATTTAACCACTTGCAAGAAACCTGCGTCAAATTGCTTCTTGACCTCTTCTTTTATTTTCAGCAGAACATCTGGCCTCATTCTTCGAAGTTTCTGTTGGACTGGCTTGTACTCCTCTCTTATGGGCAACCGGTGTACCACAATATCTGTGTTGAGCCCGGGCATGTCTTGATACGACCACGCGAATACATCTTTAAATTCTTGGAGTAACTCAATGAGGTTTCGCCTTGTCTTTGCCGTAATACAAACTCCGGATTTAACTTGCTTCTTCTCTTGCTCATTTCCCAGGTTCACTATTTCCACTGACTCTGCGTGAGGTAGGATCTGTTTCTCTTCTTGCTCCACCATCCTTAACAGTTCAGGAGACAGGTCACAACCTTGGTCATATTCCAAATCCTGGAAATCTTCTATGCCCATGTCTTGCTCAAAAGGACGTTCTGAGTCATTAGTAGCGTTGCTCAGATCATTGATATTTGGGGACCTGTTATAAAGGTCCGTAGAACAAAAGAATCTAAGCATACTGATTGGCATGGTATGATTATGAGTGAAAGAATGGATATTTTAAAAGAATATTTAAAGAATAAAAGGAATAATCATGATGATGAATGCCATAGAAAGAATAAAAGAAGATTTGCTCAAAAGACAGCGAAGATGCATTTCATTGAAAATAATGATTTTAGACATAAGTCATGCTTCACAAAAGGGAATCTTATTGCTTCTATACTTAGAGCAACAAGTGCGTTCCAAATATTACTCTGAACAAGTTCTAAAAGCTACAGGGATTTCCTCCACGGTCCAGTTGTTTAGAACGCTGCCAAGCTCATAAGGGCGGATACCATTCCGATTTTCTTCTTCAGTTTTTTCTTCGGATATAGCATTGACGTGCATGTTTCCCCATGTTTCTTCTGTGGATTATTTATTTCGCATTCCTCGTGCTGGATGGATAATCCCTCATGATATAAAGGTTTTGCAAATGTGGGGAATTATCATCGGTTCCCATTTAATCTCGTCCCCACTCAAACGTGCTTTTCTTTTTTCTTGTTTCTTCTCTAGCTCTTTCTTCCTTTGCTTTGCGTCCGGCTTGAATCCTAAGCCGAAGAGGTCGCGTTTTTATTTCAATCTTGGGGCCTCGATCTCTCCTTGGAGATACCTTCCAAGTCCTTTCCCAGGTATAGCTCCTTTCCCGACCGTCAGTTGTAAACCCATTTTCGTAGTTTTGGATATTTGAGGCACTGGGATCTTGTTCCCCTCGATGATAAATGTTGCGTTGAAAAATTCCAAAGAGCGGAAGGAGCACTCAATCGCTTCGTCACTTGCCTCTAAATATGGCGCACTGTTAGTCACAGTCGCGATGATGTCCTCTTCAGCATTTATCGTCACCAGACGTCCCTAACTTTAACTTTTGGTGCAACAACGAGGGCACTGCTCCCGCTGAGTGTATCCAAGGTCTCCCCAGCAAGCAATTATAGGACGGCTTGATATCCATTACTATAAAATCCACTTCATACGTACTCGGGCCAATTAATAGAGGCACTTCGATCCTCCCTATGACTTTTCTTTCAGTTCCATCGAATGCCCTCACTACATTGTGGCAGATCTTCATGTGAGAGCTATCAATGGCTAATCGATTCAGCGTTGATAGTGGCAAGACATTGAGTGCCGATCCATTATCGACCAGTACCCCCGGTAGTGTGTATCCTTTACACCGCATGGTAATGTGGAGAGCTTTGATGGAACCCGTACCTCCCGACGGGATCTCATCGTCATTAAAGAAAATAAAGTTGTCGACACTTATATTGCTAATCAGGCGATCCAGCTTATTAACGGATATATCATTAGCAACATACGTTTCATTTAGTACTTTCATCAGTGCGTTGCAGTGTGCCTCCGAGCTCAATAGCAAGTCTAGCACAAATATGCGAGCTGGTTGCTTATGCAGCTGCTCCACAACACTGTACTCACTATGTTTTAAGAATTTTAAGAACTCCTTAGCCTCTTCTTCCTTCACTGGCTCGTTTATAGGCGATTCCTGTTTGGTCACCTTTTCCTTCTTTTGTTCGCCTATCAAAGCTTTCTCTTTTGTGAGTTCAACTCGTGTGTTTGTCGTGTCGTAGCGCTTTCCATTGCACAGCGTATAGAAGCCTACCTCCTGGTTTCCCTTTGCAAAGTCTTTGGACGATTCCCCCTTCCCAGGAATCGTCACATTGCAGTCATAGTTCCAGGGAACTTTTTTGTTGTCTTCATATGAAAAGATCGCAGGTTTTTGAATTATGACCTTCGGCGTTATCTTTGCCCCCACTTCATTGTTCCTTGGCCGCGAGATGATGACTAAAGGATAGCTAATTTTTGAGGCCTTTGCTGCTGATTCATTTTCCAACGCGCAGATGTTTTCTCCTCCTTGGCTTTCATAGAATTCTATTTCTTTATCGTCCATCAGCCTTTGCACCAGCATTTTGAACTCGATACAGTTCTGGATCACGTGCCCCTCCATGTTATGGAACTCACAGCCATTTCTTGTTTCTTCATACTCTTCCACCGGATCTGATACAACTAATCCCCTCCTCATCATTTCCTTCCAAACCCGTCTCATCGGGTTTTCACTTCAAAGAACATCCGCTTTAACTCTTTTCCCCATACTCTCACCTATCATATTAACCCCATGATTAGGTAATGGGTGTTCCGCGCTAGGGGGTATTGTCTACTTTAACAACGCCATCCTGTATGAGTTTTTCCACCAATTTCTTGAAGGTGAGACAATGCTCTATTGAATGCCCCACAATTCTGCATGGTATTCGTGACTTTGTGCATTCGCGTCATACCATTTAGGGTATGGGGGCAAAGGGCTTTAAGTAATGCGGGGCAACCACATGTGCATCGAACAAGTTCTGGTATGCTTCTTTGTACGTGGTTGGAATCGGCGTGAATTGCATTTTCTCCGTATTTTGTTTTGCATTAGATTCCTGTCTAGATGGGCTCTGATGATCGGTGATTACGGTCCTGGGCTGGTTCACAGTAATAGGCTTTGAATAACTTTTGTTATGGGTGCCTATGTTGTTTATATCATTCTCTCTTTTCTTCGGAATCGTCTTTCTAGCACCTTCTCCTGCCTCTATCCTGCCACATCTGATTGCATTTTCTATCATTTCTCCTGACATCACAATATCTGAAAAGCTTTTAGTGGCACTTCCCAGCATGTGATTAATAAAAGGAGCCCTCAAAGTATTGATAAAGAGCATGGTTGTCTCCTTCTCTAGGAGCGGTGGCTGAACTTGTGTTGCTATTTCTCTCTATCGCTGGGCGTATTATCTGAAGCTCTAGCCTGGCTTTTTCTCCATATTTTGAAGCGTGATTCTGTCGGGAGCTATATCAGCTACATGGCCATAGTGTTTCATGAAGGCCTGTGCCAGGTCCTTCCATGTCTTAACTCAGTATGATCGAGTGATTGTACCATTTGGCCGCAGACCCGGCTAGACTGTCCTGAAAATAGTGAATCAGCAATTGGTCATTATTAACGTGTCCCGCCATCCGTCGACAGAACATCGTGATGTGCGCTTCGGGACAACTAGTTCCATTGTACTTTTCAAAATCTGGGGTTTTAAACTTTGGCGGAAGCACCAAGTCAGGGACCAGACTTAGGTCCTTAGCGTCTACCCCATAACGGTCGTCAGTAGTCTCCATTGCTTTGAACTTCTCGTCTAACCACTTCCAACGGTCCTCAAATTGTCTCGGCAAGTCCACTTTTGCCTGGTCCATTTCTGCCACTTCGTCGAAATCAGGGACCACAGGGTTAGCTGGACTATCCCCTGGGTTAGAACCCGAGCCTGTCGGAAAGTGCGCAGGAACCGCGGTGTCAGTGTCTGATACTGAGGCCTGATGGTGACAGGCGTCCTTAGGGGGTACACATCTGGTTGCGCTTGGGTGTTTATTGGGGTAAAACCCGGAGGGTGAGGAGGTCCTTCACTAATAGCGGGGCCTTTTCCTTTTTCATGTTCTTTAGCCAGCAACTGCGTCAGCTGGCTTATCATATTATTCTGAGATTCTTGCATCCGCTCTATCATGTCCTGTTATATCTTGGCTAATCGTTCTTGCATTTGATCCTGCATGTCTTTTTGCATCTGCTCTAACTTTTCTATTCTTTGATCCATTGCTTTTGTTTGGCGTCGGTAATCGTAACGATGCTCGGTTCTGATTTTCTTTTCCTTCTCTCTGTATTAATTTCAACTAATGAGGCTCTCTCTATGGACTTAAATGCATATGATATGATGCAATGCAAATGCATGAATGCAAAAAGAAGGCATCGATTCAGATTAAACTTCATTTTTAGAGAACTTTATTAGAAAAAAAATCTTTTACATAAAGCGAACTACAAATATGCTTTCGCCCTAAGGCCTAAAGTTTTGATTTTCCCGAGCAAAGAGATTAGCTCTTGACTACGACCCGACTGCAGCTTATATTTCATGCTCAACTTATCGGCCTGTGCTACCAAAGTTTGTAGATGATCGGCTACCTCTCAAATCTGAACTATCGCTTCGCCCATAAGGTAATCCCGATTTCTAACTTGATCATGAGAACGGTGAAGTTCTTTTTCTCAATGCCCTTCTCTTGTTTCCAGAAGCTCAATCCGAAGTTCACAACTGTGCAATGCTGATTCTAATTCTTCAATGTTACCCTTCATTTCCTCGATCTTGTTTAGACTTGATCTCAGTTCAATTTCAGAATTACGACTTCAATGGTGATGAAGAGACTGCCCAAGTTCAACCACTCTAGCTTTTAATCCCTTTTTCTCTTTTTGGCTTTCTGCCAAATTCTTCTCTAAGGCCTCGTTTTGCGCTTGTATTCTTTGAAACTTCTTCTCCCAACAGTTAGCTTTGGTCTTTTCCTCTCGAATCTCCCGTCGCCACTGCTCTGGAGTCTTTCCTAATCCAGCATTTTTCATTGTCAGACGCATCTTCTTATATTCTGTCTTCAAACTATCTCGATCTTCCTCTATCTTCCACTTTTCTTTTCTTAGTTTCTGGCTCCGATTTACGAACATCCGCCTCTAATTTCAGTGCATTTTCTCTTCTTCCGCTTTTTCTATCCTCTTTCCAAGCTCGAACTCATTCTTTGAAATCTTGCTTTACGATCTCAAATTCTGATGGGACCACTTGCAAGTATTCTTCTCTTGATCGGGCGCCTTCTGGATTCAACTCAGGGATGTTATCATTAATCCTTCTAGTCCTCCATCCATTGTATTCTAAGGTCGTCATTGGGCCTGCGGATAATCTCTTCATTCTATGAATCTGATTCCAGGAACTAGAGATCTCCTTAACCCTCTTCTTATAGCTTTCTCCTTGGTATGAAAACTCACATTGAGCCAGTCCATACGTCGTTGGAACAAACTGTCTTGAACCATACTGCCTTAGTACAAGTAAAGGGGCATACCCAATAGCTCCCTAAATTCCAGGTAAAGGGACCCAGTCGAAATCCCCACATCGATAAAGAATTTCGTGAGAAACCATCCAAGGAACCCTCCACTCGATGTCTTCTTCTTGAAGATTCTGAAAGATCACCGTCTAGTTTTCCTCGGACACATCTTCTCTTCTTGGTGTAGCCACTATTTCTTTCAATGGAGAGTAATTTTTAGAGAAAACTCGATAAGACACTTTCTCCATCTTCCAGAAATGACTATGGAACCAAGCCAACAACAACTGCGTGCATCCGATGAACCTGCCTTCACCTGTTCTTCGACATGCATTCAGAGATCTGAACGTCTCGGCTAAGATCGCAGGCACAGGCGTGACCCCTTTGTCTAATCGACCGAATAGATCAGTAACTGCTTCATCTACATGTCTTAGAGCTTTAGGGAAGATTACCAAACCGTAAATACACAAGGCAAAGACGTCAATCTTTTTCTTTACATCGGGAAGTGTTAGGATTAGGTCCCTCAAACTCACCCAAGGTATGCATTTACCACCGCCTTTCTTCTGAACTCTAGCTGAGACCCAATGCTCGCTCATCCCTGTGATATTCATTAATTTCTTCACAAAAGTTGGGCCATTAACGGCCTTTGAGTAAGCTTTGTCGATTTGAACTTTTGGACAACGCAGCAAGGTCGTATATTCCTCCACCGTGGGTACTAAATCTACTTTCCCGAAAGAGAAATAGCTATAAGTAGCATTCCAAAATTGAGTCATGGCTCGGAACAGATATTTATCTACTTTGATGTCGAGCAAGTAAGGTAGATCGCCATAAGTATGATAGAACAACTGCTTTGCCCCATCATCCCACTGGGTCCATCTTTCTTTCAACTCTTGAAGTTCATTCTGCGTGACACTGATACTAGTGAAATCATGTAGTTCCGACACATACCCCTAGGTTAAGCTGTCCCTTTTCTCTAATTGGCTTTGCTCTGACCATATGGACGGGTTTGCATTGTCTTCCACTTTATCAAGGAATTCGTTCTCCATAACCTTGACTCTCTAACTTAGAACTCCGACCGTGAATCGATACCTCTTAAAATATGAAATGACATGCAGAAAAAATAAAACATAATCAGTTAGTACCACAGAATGAAATATAAAGCAAGTAAAATATATAAACACCTATCTGGGTAACTACTAAGGTTTGGCATAGTTCGACTTAGGGCGGGTTCTTATGTTCTCTACGTGTGGTTTAGTTCTAAAGTTCATGTACCGAACCAAACAGATTCCTCGATCCTCACCCATTATAGGCTCATACGGGACCGAGTTCAATCTGGGGAATACATTTCCCTATGGCCATGCGGAAGTGAAAACTTCACGAAGACATAGGCATGATGTATCCCGGCGATCCACTAGCTCATGCGGAGGTGAAAACATCACGAAGGCATAGCTTCTCTCCCCCACTTAAAGGTGTGACCACAACGGTCATGCAATGCAATGCCAAAGTATTTTATGGGACTCGACATTATTACAAATATAGCATCGAAAGTGCATTTAAAGAAACATGAATTTTCAAGTCTATTTTCCAAATTTTATATCAAAAGGACAAAAATTAATCGATCTATGGCCTGACTCTTGATAGGTTCCCAGTGGAGTCGCCAAGCTGTCGTAACCATTTTTTTTGAAAAAACGGGGATCGACTTTGGTTTTGAAAAATAAAAATAAAAATGGGAGTCGCCACCGATCTTTACTAGGTGCGATCGGATCACCTTAGTTTTTAATAAAACGTTTTGGTTTGTTAAAACAGTGCTTTTGGTCTACGAATTTTGAGAAAACGGGTTCGGGAGTCGGTTACGCGCGAGGAAGGATTAGCACCCTCGTCACGCCCAAAATCGGTACCAAATTGATTAATCATGTCCTAATGTTGAAAATTTTTAAAGATTAGAAAATACGATCCTTTTTACTTTCAAAACTTCGAGATGGATGTTAAGGGTCTCTTATTTCAAAGAGATAAAGTATCATATCCGGTAAGTTAGGGTGCGACACTTTAGGCTCCTGAAACTGAGTTTGCCTTTTGATTTTAAAACTTGGTTTTAGAATTGAAGAGGATATTCCGTTATTTTTCGAATGAGAAACCAGAACCCAGTAAGTTAGGCTTGATTTCGAAATTCCAAATACTGAAATATTGCCTTTATTTTAAAAAACTTATCTCGGGATATCTAGATGTCGTGTCCAGTAAGTTAGGCGCAACATTTTGAAATTTCGAGAATGAGTATTTTATTTAAAACTTGTATTATGATTTAAAAGGATATTCCGTTATTCAGATTAAATGAGAAAACCAGAACCCGAAGAAGTTAGGGCTCGATTCCTCGAATCTTTAGTACGAAATATCGGTTATTTGAAAGCTAGATAAATCGGGTAAAGATGAATGCAATATGATTTGCTAAAAGAGATAGATTACGAACCTAAGTTATGTGATAAAAAGAGGATAGCGTATGTAATAATACTAAGTTAACTAATTTAACGATAAAATGATGAGAATAACTATAATAATGCAATGATAATAGCAATATAAAGAATAATAACAATGCCTTTAAAATAGTGATAGGAGGAATGATAATAAGAATAAAGATGATAGTAGTAATAATAATAATAACAATAATAATAAAGTAAAAAAATAGTAATACATTAATAGGAAAATAATAATCTAATGATAATGATAGAAAATGTAGTAAATAATAGAAAAAGAATAAAATATGAAAATAATAGTAAAGTAATACCAATAATAAAATAAAGAGTAATGATGATATTACAATTATAATAATAAAAATAGTAAAGAAAGGATAATAAAAATAGATAATGGTAATGATAATAAGGTGGTAAAAAAATATTAATGATAATAATAATAATAATGAAAATAATAATAATAATATTAATGATAATAATAATAATAACTAACAAAATATATATATAATATAATAATAGTAATAATATAAATAATAATACATATAATAATAATTGCAGAAATAATAAAAAGGAACTAAATTAGAAAATAAATAAAATTAAAGATCTGAATTTTTTTTAAAAATAAAACGAATTTGGGCCCGATTGGACACGGGGAAAAATAAGGAGGACCATTCGGGCAATTATCCCTGGCCTCTATGCGCTGCGTTTTGCGCGGGACTAAATTGGAACAGGAGAAAATCTGTTGGGGTAGATTTGAAAACAACAAAAACTGGATTAAAAGAGTGAAAAAATACAGAAGGGCCAAATGTGCAAATAGACCCTTCCGTAAAAACAAGCGGATCCCTTCAGGTACTAGGTCGGGTCGCACGCGGGTCGCCTTAAACGGCGTCGTTTTGGTGATGGGACTCAAGCCCAAAACGGTGCCGTTTTGGCACCCTATAAAAGGCACCTATCCTTCAAAAAAAATCATTCTTCAGCTACTTTTAAAAAAAAAATTTCCTAACCCTCTTTTTTTTTCTTTGCAGGTCCAAGGTCGCCGACGAGATTTCAACCGACATCCGCCGCGGGTTCCGTCGCCGGCGCCATCGTGTACGGCGGCCAGAGCCTCGAAAAAGGTAAAATTTTTATTTTTTTCTTTTTTATTGTTTTTTTTAAAATATAGGTATATATATGCCGAAAAGAAGAGAAAAAAAGAATTTCGAAAATAAAAATTTCACCTCTTGTTCGCCTCTATCTTTTTTATTTTCAGTGGTTTTTAATGCTTAATCGATACTTTTCGTGTTTAATCTGTGCTTGCTGTTTTTGATTTGTTTCTTTGTTTGTTTATGGATCTGAACTCTCTATTTTTTGTATTGATGAAAATCTCTCCAAAATACAATTTTTGAATCGGCTTTTATAGCTGAAAATGCCTTTG
Source organism: Gossypium sturtianum (assembly GCA_025698515.1). Lineage (NCBI taxonomy): Eukaryota > Viridiplantae > Streptophyta > Magnoliopsida > Malvales > Malvaceae > Gossypium > Gossypium sturtianum. The sequence continues at coordinate 21,961,852 of CM046945.1, forward strand.
CTTTCTGTCCTTTCTCGTTTAATGTTTGCAGATACTCAGTACAAGTGGAGGGCGGTGCTGAGTGGGGGTCGGTGGCAGCAGGCGGCGTCAAAGGCAGAGCAAGTGGCCCTAGGTGCGGCGTACCTAGGGTTTGTAAATTTTTTTTATTTTTCTGTTAATTTCGGGCTAGGGTTTGGGTCTGGTTTGTGGGCCATTCTGGTTTGGTTTAATGGTGTAAAATGGGCTTGTAGGCCCGGGCAAAATTGGGGTATGACAATAGAGATTGTAACATATCTTCTGATTTATTAAGAATGGTAGAACATGATGAAAAACAGATCCTACCTTACATAGGGTCAGTGGACATTGCGAGCCTAAGAAAGGGGTGAAGATCGAAGCCCAGCTCACCACAGAAATAAGGCGAGACATCATTGAGTTATTTTCAAGAATTCAAAGATGATTTTGCACGATCATATCAAGACACGCCTGGGAAAATCTTAAAAGAAGTCCATAAGGGTGTTTAAAGAACATGATAATGGTTTTACAATAGCCAGGCTAATCATAAGGTTCGGGTACTATTGGTCCACCATAAAAGGGAGATTGCTTCAGTTATGTCGTAAATGCAAAATGGAGGAAGACAAGACTAATGTGCCTCAGCAATTTCTTCACAGATTTTTCATATGTGGGGAATGGATATTGTGGAGCCGATCTCGTCAAAAGCTTCTGGTCGATATCGACTCATTGTCGTGGTCGTCGTCTACTTCACTAAGAGGGTGAAAGTAGCTTCATATGCCAATGTTACAAAGTCGATAGTCATCAAATTCTCAAAACAAAAAAAAAAAAAGATCAGGCGCCGACAAAGAATGCCAAAAAGGGCAAAGTCAAAAGTTTGTAGTCTGTTTAAAGATCAAACGCCATATTATAGAGCAACAAAGGCAACAAAAAAAAGGATTGTCGAAAAGATGATCGAGACTTGTAAAGATTGGTATAAAGAAGTTACTATTTATCTTCTATGATTATCGAACGTTGGCCAGGATTTTTGCCGGGGCAGCATCTTACCCATTGGTTTATAGAATGGAAGCATTGTTGCTAATTGAACCTAATCGAAGGAAAGGTTAAAAGTGATCCATCACGGTTAGATGATGCGAGCTTACGAAAAATAGGTTCATCCTAGAGAATTACACAAGGGGAACCTGATATTGAAATAGATCTTTCTTATACAAAAAGATTTCAGAAGAAAGCAGATGCCAAACTGGGAAGGACTTTATGTAGCAAAAAGGGGCTTGTTCTAGAGGAGCATTGATATTGACCAAGACGGATGGCGAAGACTTGCCCAATTCGGCGAATTCAGGTTTAGACAAGAAGTATTTTACCTGAAAGAGGAAAGACCAAGGTGAAAACCCGCAAAGGGTGCCTTGAGATCTCTTAAAAAAAACAAAAAAAAAGAAAAGAAAAGAAAAAAGAGGAGAGGCCAAGGCGAAAACCCGCAAAGGGCGCTTTGAGACCAAAGGGGTTTTGAGCCAAAAACTCGAAAAGAGCGGCTCAAATTTTGATCAAAATTGGGGCATACAGTAGTCTTGCTACGTTTGAATTAACAATGAGGAAGTATGTTACGTCTTGGGGCATCGACGAAGTACTCCGGATCCCCTAAACACATATTGAGCTTAAAATGGTTCTCAAGAGGTTTGAACAGAGAAGCTCAGGCTGCGATATCTGGGGCACCTAGTTTCCCATCTTACCCATTCTGAATTTGTTATCTTTAATTATTTTATTCATTTCAAAATACACTACCAATAAATTTCCTTCTAGATTGCATTTGTTATCTTTGCTTAACTTATTTGTTCCGAGCTATGCTCCTAATTTCCTTATTGCCTATTGTCATGATCTTTTTCAAGCATTTTGCATTGAAATAATGATTAGTGGACTAATAAAACTTTCATAAAAGGAGTTTCGCATATTACTCTGGAAGCTTCTAAATAATATGAGAATCTGAAATAGGACTATTGTTTAGAACTCACCAAGCCTAAGGGTTGGAAATATTGAAGGATGATTATCTCTTCGGATTTTATTGGATAAGACATTTCGTCGATGATACCATCTTGACAAATGACGAGCAATGTCACCCGAAGTGTACAAGGAGATCATTCTTGGGAAAAGAAAATGATACTTTGCATTCATGCAAATATCAGGCACATACACCTGGTCATTACACCCAGCGAGTGGTGTGACAGATAAAATTAATCCCATACCTCGGAGTTGCAGCAGGATGGATGGAAGAAACCAAAGTTGCAGTGGGAGGTAAAAACTTTATGTCCCAAAAGGTACAGTGGAAGGGACTCTAAAATTACAGCGGGGTAGGCTTGCTGAGCAGAATATGATTGTTTCTTTGGGTTTTCTGTCAAAGATACTAGCTGAATGAGAAAGCATGGTAACGCATCAGTGATAGAAACTTGATGAACTATGAGAAATGACAACCCAAACATTAAAAAGGGATCATTCTCACACTTCCAATTAGAAGCATTTGATTTATTCTGATCATTGTATCCTTATCGTTAAGCAAAAAAAAAAGAATGAAAAAGAAGGAGATCATTCTCATAACATTCTGCATTCATGCAAATGTCATCCCTAATATCATTTAGTTAGGAGCATTAGATTCATTCTGATCATTGCATCCTAATCATTTTACATTTAAAAAAAGAGATTATTCTCATGGCATTCTGCATTTATGCAAATGTCGTCCATAATACAATCGAGTCTACAAGACATGTCCACAGAGGATGGTGTAGCAACATCGATGAATTCATAGATCTTAACTCCTTTAGCGGTAGTGAAGCAGATTGAATTTGGAAAATCTTATCTCCATGTATCGGTAATGGAGCAGATTCAAGCCACCAACCTTATCTCCCTGAGGTAGCAAGGGAGCAGGTTAAAGTTTGTAGTCTTATCTTCCTGAGGTAGCAAGTAAGCAGACTGAAAATTGTAGATCTTATCTCCCTAAGCGGTAGCGGAGCAGATCGAATTTGGCGAATCTTATCTTCCTGATGTAGCAAGGGAGTATATTTTAGCCACTAGCCTTATCTTCCTGATGTAGCAAGGGAGCAGGCTGAAGATTATAGTCTTATCTTCCTGAGGTAGGAAGGAAGCAGACTGAAGATTGTAGATCTTATCTCCCTAAGCGGTAGCGGAGCAAATCGAATTTGGCGAATCTTATCTTCCTGATGTAGCAAGGGAGCAGATTTTAGCCACTTGCCTTATCTTCCTGATATAGCAAGGGATCAGGCTGAAGATTATAGTCTTATCTTCCTGATGTAGCAATGGAGCAGACTAAAAATTGTAGATCTTGTCTCCTCGAGATAGTAGTGGGGCAGATCGAAGATGGCGAATCTTATCTTCCCGATGTAGTAAGGGAGCAGATTTTAACCACTAGCCTCATCTTCCTAATGTAGCAAGGGAGCAGGCTGAAGATTATAGTCTTATCTTCCTGATGTAGCAAGGGAGCAGACTAAAAATTACAGATCTTGTCTCCTCGAGATAGCAGTGGGGTAGATCGAAGATAGAGAATCTTATCTTCCCGAGGTTGCAGGGGAGCAGATTCAAACCACCAGCCTTACCCCATAAGCAGTAGTGGAACAGGCTAAAAATTACAAGTCTTATCTCCATGTATCGACAATGGAGCAGACTGAAGACAGTAGATCTCATCTTTCTGAAGTTGCAAGAAGCAGATCGAAGACACTTTCAGTCTTGTCTCTCTGAAGTTGCAGTGGAGTAGACTGAAGATAGCAGATCTGGCATTCCTGAAGTTGCGAAGCGGATCGAAGACATCGAGATCTTATCTCCCCGAGTTTGCAAATGGGAGCAGATTGAAGATAGCAGATCTGGCATTCCTGAAGTTGCAGGAAGCAGATCGAAGACAGCAGATCTTGTCTTCCTGAAGTTGTAGGAAGCAGATCGAAGATATTAGCCTGCCTCCCTGAAGTTGCAGCGGAGCAGACTGAAGAAAGCAGATCTTATCTTCCTGAAGTTGCGAAAGCGCATCGAAGATTTTAGCTTGCCTCCCCGAGTTTGCGTGAGCGGTCGAAAATAGCGAGATCTTGTCTTCCTGAATATTGCAGTGAAGCAAGATCAAAGATACTAGTCTCACTTTCCTGAAGTTATAGTAGGATGGATTAAATCTAAAAGAGCAGATCTTATCTCCCTGAAGTTGCAGTAGAATAAGATTAAAGCTACATATTCAATCTCCTTGAAGTTGCAGTTGGGTTAGAGACTACTTGAAGAAGATAAGGATCAAGAAGTTAAGGCTCGGTAAGACCGGGAAAAATTGGTCCTTTTATAGTCTTTGCTCCATTCTCGTTACACGACAATGAGCAAAGAGGGGCAGCTGTAATAGGCCAATTTAGCCCGGGCCCATACAAAAAAATAATAAACCCAAAACAATAAAACAAAGTCCAAGTTCAGTCCAAAATATATCATTTGGCCTGATCAGAATGGCCCATTACTTGAAAAGATTGAAGGTCCATCTACAAGCTTGACGTATATGGGAACACAATCTTCAAGGATATGCAATCTTAGATATGATATGCAAATATTAGATATGATATGCAATCCTAGAAGATATGGTATGCAATCTTAGAAGATATGATATGCAATCTTAGATATGATATGCAAATCTTAGAAGATATGGTATGCAATCTTAGAAGATATGATTTTGTAATCTTAGAGATTTAATTTGAATATACCTTTTAATCTTAGCCGTTGATGTAATTGATCTGTACCATTGGATTTGGGGAGGCTCAACAATAAATAGAGGCCTCTCCCTTCATTGTAAAACACACCTGAGTTTGGAGTAATAAAAAATCTTGAGAGCATTCACTCAAATTTCTCTCTCTTTTGCGTTCTTATTTTCTGTGGCTTGTTCTTATTTTGTTCCTCGCTCATCTTCGTTTCTTTTTGAGTTGCTTCCGTTCGAGTTGGATTTTGGTGGAGGAATTTCATTGAATCCTCATATTGCGGGAGTTAGGTTGACTTATGCATTTTTTTAATTTTTTTAATTATTTTATTTATCCATTTAATTGCTTAATCATTATTTATTCATTTATTTTAATTATTTTAAACTTGTTTTTTTTCTTATTTACGTTAAATTGTTTTATCATATATATATTTTTTACATGAATTTAATCTTGTGAATACATTTTTTTTCCTTAATTTTTTTATAGATTCTTTTAAAATTGCTATTATCTACTCTATATTATTTATTTTGAATGTTCATTTTAAAAAAAAAAATTGAATCCATTATCTTTGTTTACCTTAACATTATTATTATTGCTTGTCATTCTTTTACTTAATTGTTTATGTTAAGTGCTAACTGTTAATATGACTCGTAACTTTAGTAAATTGCATTTTTTTTGTAATAACTTAATGTTACTCTTTTTTCAAATCTTTGTTTAAAAATATTTATCTCCTTTAATTACCACATTTTATCCAAAAGTTTTTCTTAAATAAGGCAATGTTTTGTGTTTAAAAATTCGGGAAATAGTGCCCTAACGTGCTGGGTTTCGATTTTTCGTTTGACTAAATAACTAAATATCCTTTTAATGAATTTTGTAAATCATGAGATAATTTTGGTTACGAGGGTTTAAAACATCATGTCCTAACGTGCTGGATGTGATGTTTGTATTCTTTCGGAACGAAGGAATCTCAAGTTCCAACTCAAATTGTTCAAGTTTTTAAAGAAATCATGTTTTCAAATCTTTTCGAATTTTCGACATTAGGACAATAACTAATCAATCCGATACCAATTTTGGGCGTTACGAGGGTGCTAATCCTTCCTCGTACGTAACCGACTCCCGAACCCCTTTTTTCAAATTTTGTAGACCAAAATCAATGTTCTGGAAAAAAATATTTTATAAGGTGATCCGATCACACCTAAGCAAAAAGGGATTGGTGGCGACTCCCTTTTTTGTTTTTTAAAGTCGATCCCCGTTTTTTTCAAAAACTTAAAAATGGTTTTGACACTACTGTTGAAGATGATCCTGAGAAAGCTAAATTCTGGTTAGAGAATACAATCAGGGTTTTTGCTATCCTATTCACCGGCTGAATGTGTTAAATGTGCGGTGTTGTTATTGAATGATCCAGCTTACCAATGGTGGAACACATTAACTTCTGTTGTGCCGAGAGAGCGAATCACCTGGGATTTCTTCCAACCTGAGTTCCGAAAGAAATATATTAATCAGAGGTTTTTGGATAAAAAACGTAAAGAATTTCTAGAGCTCAAACAAGGCAGCATGACTGTATCAAAGTACGACCGGGAATTTGTCAGATTGAGCAAATATGCCCGGGAGTGTATTCCGACCGAGACCGCTATGTGTAAAAGATTCGAAGAAGGGTTGCACGAAGACATAAAGCTTCTAGTTGGAATTCTTGAGCTGAAAGAATTCATTGTACTGGTTTACAGAGCACATGCGGCCGAGGAACTGAGTAAAGAGAAAAGACGTGCTGATTTTGAAGCTAGAGACTCGAGAACGATATCGATTGGGAAGTCATATCAGTCAGCATCAAAGAAATCAAAAGAACATCACAATCATTCTACAGCTTATATAGGTTATTCTAATAGAGATAGAGGTACCCGACGCTCCAGTCCAAAACCTAAAGCTACATTTGTAGCAAGTGTGGGTATTGTCAGAGATGTATGGCTCGAGCGCAAGCATTGTAAGAAACCATATTATGGTAAGTGTCGGTTAAAAAACGAAGGGTATTTCAGGTGTGCTTCCTTAGACCACTATCTTAGAGATTGTCTAGAGAAATTCGAGAAAGAGAAAGCTCAGACCACGAGGTCGAGCAACACTGTTGCGAGAGGTAGACCACCTCGTAATCTTGGAAATGTAAGTGGTAGCCGTAGTATTACAAAAGATTCTGTTGCTGGATCCAAGGCACAAGCACCAGCTAGGGCTTATGCTATTTGCGCACGAGAGGATGCTTCTGCGCCAGATGTTATTACCGGTACTTTCTCTATTTTTTATACTGATATTACTGCTTTGATTGATCCAGGATCCACTCATTCATATGTGTGCACGAATTTAGTGTTTAGTAAGAATTTACCTCTTGAGTCAACTAAATCTGTGGTTAAAGTATCAAACCCTCTAGGTTGGTATGTGTTAGTTGATAAAGTTTGCACGAATTGTCCTTTGATGACTCAGGGTTACAGTTTTTTGGCTGATTTGATGCTATTACCGTTTGATGAATTTGATGTAAATTTGGGCATGGATTGGCTAACTCTACATGATGTGGTTGTAAATTATTGACGAAAGCTTATTGTATTGAAATGTCAAAACGGTGAGACACTTCGTATTGAATCAGATAGTCCGAGTGGGTTGCCTATGGTTATATCAACTATGTCGGTATAGAAATATGTGAGCAAAGGTTGCAATGCTTACCTTGCATATGTTCTGGACTCTAAAGTATCTGAATCGAAGCTTGAATCAATACCAGTGGTTTGTGAGTATCCTGATGTGTTTCTGAAGGAGTTACCTGGGTTACCACCGATCAGAGAAGTTGAAGTTGCTATTGAACTTGTATCGGGGACATCACCGATATTGATAGTACCTTACAGAATGGCTCCTACCGAGTTAAAAGAGTTGAAAGCACAGTTGCAAGAGTTGACAGATAGGGGTTTTGCTCGACCTAGTTTTTCACCTTGGGGTGCACTGGTTCTGTTCATTAAGAAAAATGACGGATCGATGAGATTGTGTATAAATTACCGTCAGCTCAACAAAGTTACAATCAAGAACAAATATCCACTGCCTTGTATTGACGATCTATTCAATCAGTTGAAAGGTGCCACAGTACTCTCGAAGATTGATCTTCATTCAGGCTATTATCAACTACGAGTGAAAGATTCGGATGTACCAAGAACTACATTCAGAACCAGGTACAGACACTACAAATTTCTTTTGATGTCGTTTGGTTTAACTAATGCACCTGCAATATTTGTGGATTTGATGAGCAGAATCTTCAGTCCGTATTTAGACAGATTTCTAGTGGTATTTATTGACGATATTCTAATATATTCACGAGAAGAGTCTGAGCATGCTGAACACTTGAGAATTGTGTTGCAAACCCTGCGAGATAAACAACTCTTTGCTAAATTTAGCAAATGTGAGTTTTGGCTCCAAGAAGTTGGTTTTCTAGGACATATAGTATCAGTTGAAGGCATCAGAGTTGACCCGAGTAAAATTTCAACAGTTGTTGATTGGAAACTACCAAGAAACGTATCTGAGGTCAAAAGTTTTCTGGGATTAGCTGGTTATTACCGAAGGTTTGTTAAAGGGTTCTCGATGATAGCTACACCGATGAAACGACTTTTACAGAAAGATGTGAAATTTGAATAGTCCGAGAAATGTCAGCAAAGTTTCAATTAGTTGAAAGCACTGTTGACCGAGGCACCAGTTCTGGTTCAGCCTGAATCGGGTAAAGAATTCGTGACTTTCAGTGATGCATCTTTAAATGGTTTCAATTGTGTTTTGATGCAGGAAGGAAAAGTAATCGCTTATGCTTCCAGACAGTTAAAGCCACACGAAAAGAATTATCCGACACATGACCTAGAGTTGGCAGCTATCGTGTTTGCATCGAAAATTTGGCGACATCATTTGTTCGGCGAAAAATGTCATATATTTACTGATCACAAGAGTTTGAAGTATCTAATGTCGCAGAAAGATTTGAACCTGAGGAAGCGTAGATGGCTTAAATTGTTAAAAGGATATAAGTTGATCATTGATTATCATCCGGAAAAAGCGAATGTAGTTGTTGACGCTCTGAGTAGGAAGTCTTTATTTGCTCTACGAGTGATGAATACACGACTGAAATTATCTGATGATGGCTCGATTTTAGCCGAGTTAAAAGCTAAACTGATGTTTTTACAACAGATCTGTGAAGCTAAGAAATATGATGACGATTTGTTAGCTAAACGGGTACAATGTGAGTCGACTTTTGATTCAAAATTTCAGATAGGACCTGATGATTATTTATTGTTTAGAGGTAGAGCTTGTGTACCAAAGAATCCAGAGCTCATTCAGAGAATCTTATACGAAGCTTATAGTGGTAGCTTGTCTGTTCATCTGGGAAGCAATAAAATGTACAGTGATTTGAGACAGATGTATTGGTAGCCGGGAATGAAACGCGAGATTTCTGATTTTGTATCTAGATGTTTGATGTGTCAGGAAGTTAAAGCTGAACATCAGGTACCTTCAGGACTATTACAGCCAGTGATGATACTGGAGTGGAAATGGGATAGAGTTACTATGGATTTCGTATCGGGTTTACCCATATCATCGAGAAAGAAATATGTCATCTAGGTTATCGTTGACCATTTGACGAAGTCTGCACATTTTATTCCAATACGTACCGATTTCTCCCTTTACAGATTAGCTGAGTTATATGTTTATGAGGTTTTCAGATTACACGGAGTGTCAGTCTCCATTATTTCGGATAGAGATCTACGGTTTAGTTCACGATTTTGGAGAGAGTTACAGGAAGCTCTTGGTATGCGATTACATTTTAGCACTGCATGCCATCCTCAGATCGATGGTCAGTCCAAACTAGTAATTCAGATTCTTGAAGATATGCTTCGTTGCTGTGTATTAGAGTTTGAAGGCAATTGGGAGAAATATCTACCATTGGTTGAATTTGCGTACAACAATAGTTTTTAATCGAGTATAAAGGTGGCACTGTATGAGGCTCTATATTATCATAAATGCCGAACTGCGTTATCCTAGACTGAACTCAATGAGAGAAAGATACATGGGTTGATTTGATTCGTGAGACTGAAGAAAAAGTAAAAGTAATCCGAGACAGTTTGAAAGCAGCTTCAGATTATCAGAAATCATATGCGGATCTTAAACGTAAAGACATAGAATTTCAAGTCGGCGATAGAGTGTTTCTGAAAGTATCGTCCTGGAAGAAAGTCCTTCGGTTCGGTCGCAAAGGAAAGTTGAGTCCGCAATTTTTCGGGTCGTATGAGATTATTGAAAGAATCAGACCTGTTGCGTATCGATTAGCTTTACTGTCAGAATTTGAAAAGATTCATAATGTCTTTCACATGTCTATGTTACGATGGTACCGATCTGACCCTTCACACGTTATCTTCTCGACGGATGTCGAGATTCAGTCTAATATGACATACAGTGAGGAACCGATCAGAATTCTGGCTCGAAAGATGAAACAATTAAGAAACAAGAACATAGCGTTAGTAAAAGTTCTCTAGCAGTGACACGGAATAGAAGAAGCCACCGGGGAACCCAAGGAAGCTATGAGAAAGCAATATCCGAACCTCTTTTCTGGTAAGATTTTCGGGGACGAAAATCTCTTTAGAGGGGAGAGTTGCAATAGCCCGTTTTCAGTGAATCAGAACAGTGGTTTCGAGACCACAATTCCAAAGTCAAAAAATTTATTTTATTATTATTTTATTACCTACAGTATGATAGAAATACTGTATAAAAATTTCATTTAGAAATTTTACCGATTACATGCTTAATTTGATAAAAAGGAATAAATCGCGTAAACTACAAAAGTTGAGTTCGAATAGCTAAAGGTATTAAATAGCTATAGAACAATAAAGTGGAGGTCCTTATATGGTAATTAGACCATTAGAGTTTATAGTGGATTTTAATGGTTTGGCATTACTGAAATTTGAATGAATTGTTAAGGTTAATTTTGGAAATTAGTAGTTAAAGTTATAATTAATTAAATAAAAAAACTGTTATCATCTATTATCATCATCTTCCACCGAATTTGAAGAGAAAACCTAGCCATGGAAGCTGGAAGTTTCGGCAAGCTTATTTTGCTCAATTAGGTATGCAGTTTTGTCTCGTTTTTAATGATTTTTATGCTTCCGAGATCGTTGTAGCTTAATCTAGCTAGCCCGGGGACTAATTTGTGAAAATTTTAAACTATTAGGGTTTTTACCATTGATTCATGTATATGAGTTTTGAAGTTTGATGTTAGAAAATGAAAGGTTGTTGTTAGATAAACAACTTTTGTAAAGAGATTTTTGATGAAATTGTCAATTAGGGGTTAAATTGAGAAATGTGATAAATTCATAGTATAATTTGAGAATTTTTGAAATATGTGGGCTACTATAAGTGTATAAGATATTCAACTAGGCTTGGGTAAGGTTAAAATTGCATGAATTTTATTTTCCGAGCCTAGGGACTATATTGCAAAGAAACTAAAAGTATAGAAGCAAAATGGTAATTTTTCCAAAAATATGTTTTGGATTAAATTGAATGAATTATATGTTAAATTGGATTAAATTTATCTGTATAGATCCAGCTAGACCTCGTACGAAGTTAGATCGGGGAAAAGAGAAAGTATCAGACTAATCACCTCTGTATCTATGTATACTCATCGAGGTAAGCTCGTGTATTTAAATTGCATTTATATGTTTTTACTTGAAATTTATATAAATGTTATGATTTGTCATATATAATTACTGAGTGCATATCCAACGACGTACAATGATTACTAAGCCCCGTTTCAACCACAGTAATTCGTAAGATACAAATGACATGTCATTAGGGTTACCGATTTATGGCTCGTGAGAGCATGCCGATTTATAGCTCGTGAGGGCATACCGATCTTCAGCTCAATTAAGCATACCGATTCACAGTTCGTATGAGCATACATATACATAAATTAATGGATTACAGTTATATGAGCTAGCACACTATGTATGAGCTATCCCAGGTATCTAATGGTATTCTTTACGGATCAACAAGAAATTTTCTATTACAAAGTGATATGAGTTTGATACGAACTATTACAGGTATATACATGAAATACTTGGAAATGATGTTACATGTTATATAGATATATGAAATGGATGATACTTGTATATGGAACTTGATTAATTGTTGAGCTCATCCATGATTATTGGTTCATATATGTATTTACATGGCTAATATGGTTGGTGAATACGTGCTTAGGCATTTGGCCAAAATGTGTTGGGATATGCCTTGTACTTACCTATTACTTGATTAAATGGTAAGTTAAATTCTAAGTTATACAAACTTACTTATCTTAAATGCTTACTCTGTGTTATTTCTGTGTTTTATAGTGAATCGGAATCTCGTTCGGGCTGGAAGCTTTTCGGAGCTATATCACACTATCCACGGGCTCTTTTGGAATTGTCGGTTGCTAAATTTTGGTTATGATGGCATGTATAGGTATATTAGCTAATGTTGGCCTATATGTTTAGTTATTGGAATGACCATTTTTTTGCCTTGTGTTTTGGTATTTTGATGATGGTATGAGTTTAGTTTTGGCATGTAAATATTAGATTTAATATGGTTGATGGTTTGGTCAATGTAGTTGAATGATGGAAGATGGAATGATAGATGAATATGCATAATTTATATGGCTTGTGACTTGTTAAGAATTCGTATTTTGTTTGTATAACTTAAATGACCATTGATGCTAATTATAGAATGGAATTTTGGTATCAAATGGTTGTGTTTTGGTAAGTAAATTATTTGGTATGTATTGGTGCAAATATGCATGCAAGTTAGTTGATTATTGATAAACCAAAATAGTAACATATTTTAATTCTGCATTTAGCATACTTTTGGATGATTTATCCCTTGATTTATGTAAAAAGGTGCTCTTAATCCTTTCTTTTCATGTTTTATACTCAGGAAAGCACCAGGGGATAAAAAGAACGAGAAACGGGCTTAAAACGGGACAAATGGGCCAAAGCATGAAATCGACACGGCCTGGACCAAAGATCACACGGCCGTGCCTCATCAACGAAGTCCACACGGTCTGGCCACGATTCACACGGGCGTGTGCCATGGCTGTGCCTCTGCCATGGAGAAGAGCAATTTCATTCGGGAAAGGATACTTAGGGGCAAAGAAACCTATTTCAAAAGCCTATAAATACACCCTAAGTATGACCTAAAGAGGGAGGCCCAAAGCCATCGTTTAGGGGCGTCTTGCTAGGCCAGAGAAGGCAGATTTGTGGTGATTCACTCAGGGATAGCCAGTTGATCCATCTCAAGAAGCCGGAATTCTACTCAAGACGGAGGATCTCCTCTTCAATTCCTTCAGGGGGTTTTAGGGATTTCTTATGTTTTGTTTTATCTTTGCTTCTGAGATGTTTTCTTTTATCGTTATGAACTAAACCCTTGAGATACACAGAAGGGATGAAACCTAGATGAATCTTGTTATTGTTTTTCGAACTATATGATAAATACTTGATTTGTTCTTAATTATGTGTGCTTAATTCTTGTGTTGATATTTCGCGGATATTAATTCAAGTCGAATGTGCTTAGGTGGTGGAGCAAAAGTCCCTGCTTAAGAGTAGATCTAGCATAATTAAGCGGAGTTGATCGCACGCCTAGAGATAGGGTGACGAGATTTTGCGGATTAGGGTGAAACCTAATATGGGAATCCATAGATCAATTTACTGCTATTCTAGGAGGTTATTAATGGGAAAGAGATTTCAATTAATTAACCTAGGGTTAGACGTTATTCGCCTCGAGAGAGGGTTTAATATACGTTAGGGAGTTTTACGGATCAAGTCAAGTGAATACATCGTCTGGTTCAGAGTTAGATAACAAGTGAAGTCTAGGTGGATTCTTCCTTGGGTGTCGTCTTAATCAACTGAGTTTTTTTCCAAGTTATTCTCCCAATTTCATTCTTCTTTGTCATAGAATTTTTATTTTAATAGTTAGTTAATTTAGATTAATAAACAACTTCACTTATTTTAGGCTAAATAATAAAAAGAAAGTTAGTATTAGTACTTTTAGTTCCTTTGGGTTCGACAATCCGGTCTTGCCTAAGCTATACTACTGTTCGATAGGTGCACTTGCCTCAATCGTTGTCATAGTTACTTTCCAGGTTTGATCATTCTCTTTATAAATTTTAAAACTCTGACTTCACAGCGATCAAGTTTTTGGCGCCGTTGCCGGGGAACTAAAATATTAAGAAAGCTCTATTTTTATTACTTTAGCCTTTTTTTTATTTTTTGCAATTTATTTTTATTTTTATTTTTATTTTTATTTTTACTTTGCTAAATTTTCTTTTTTTTGCTTTTGTCAGGAAAATTTTAGTTTATAGAGGAGATGGCACTGAATAACTATCAGTGGCAAGTTATGAGAACAAAGCCAACAAAAGCAGCCATTATCTACAACCTCGACCCAGTAACCAAGCTATCAACCCAGTTAGAGATGATACATAAAAAATTTGATGGTTTATACGGTTTCTCGCAGGCACATCCAGTTATGCAGTGTGAAACAAGTAGAGGCGTGGGGAATCCTGAGTACCCACCCTACGGACATGGCATGGAAAGCGAACAAGTCAACTATATGGGTAACTATTCTAGACCACAAAATAATTTTTATAATGACACTTATAATGCAGGTTGGAGGTACCATCCCAATTTCTCGTGGGATGATCAAAATAGCCAAAGACCGGAACTTCCTCCAAATTTTTAATAACCACCTTACCAACAGGAAGAGGAGTCGAACCTCGAGGAGATGCTGACAAAATTCATGGCAGCCACAGATAACCGTCTCCAAGACACTGAAACCACCCTTAAGACCCAACAAGCATCGATCAAAGGAATCGAGAGCCAAGTTAGGGAAGTCACTGAGTCAGTTGGGGAACTTACTAAGTCAGTTATACAACTCGTTAAGCTGATCTCAGAACTACCACAAGGACGTTTGCCAAGCAATACTGAAACTAACCCGAGAGAGCAAAATCAAGCCATTTACGATAGTGAAGGGTTAGACGAACCAAACCCAAGGGAAGAACCTGTGGTAAGTAAAGGTAAGGTTGAAGTGTGCCATGATATACAAAAATCGGCAATTACAGAGTACCAACCTCATGTGCCATATCCCGATGCAATAAAGAAAGACCACACAGAGGAAGAATTTGGTGAATTCCCACTTCGTGTAGACGACGAAACAATCACTCTTCAAGCTCTTGACTCAGCTAGGACATCGAGTAATAAAGGTACGAACGTTAATTCTATTAATAACCATTTGGTTCAACCTTCTTTACAGGAAGCATCACGAAATCACCTAGCTGAGCTAGATCTTAGACCTCATACCCATAAAGAAATAAGTCATGAAGAACTAAGGCTTCAGGTCGATGAACTAGACGAGTGGAAAACACACTTTAAAGAGAAACTAGGAATACACGAAGTAAAACTGAAGGAAACCCCAGACGAGCTGATAGGAACAACAAATCACTTCAAAATAGGGGATCATGCATTGTTTAATAAGGAAGACCCTCGAATCACCAATTCAGACCTCAAGACAAATGAAGAAATCACTTTTGAGGTACTTAATGTCTTCCTATCTGGACACGATCGAGGTAAGCAATCCTAAATTCAACACTTTTGAGGAAAACATTACTCGACTTAAACTATATATCCATAACCGAATTGATCGCATGCGAAAGGATTTTCACCTCCTCAAACCACCATGACCATACGAATGAGAGATAAATTCTAGCTTAAGACTATAAACGAGTGCTTCTCGGGAGGCAACCCGAGCACTAACCCCATCAATTTTTTTTTTACATTTTTTATTCTTCTTTTACTTTTTTTAGCACCTAACTATAAACTAACCAAAGTGCTGATTTCAGACCACACGGCCTTACACGGCCAGTCGTGTGTGCCGTGTGGCCACCACAGGAAGAGTACAAGGGCGGGGCAACCACCGGATCCATAATCTCTATTTAGACCCCCTTCTTCCTTTTTCTTGTTGATTGTCTTTCTTCTTTCATTTTCCATTATTTACTTTTATTCTTATTTTTATTTACTTCTATTTTTATTTTTATTTTTATTTTTATTTTTATTTTCTTTATTATTTTCTTCTTATGCTTCATACCATTTAGATTTAGCTTAGGATACAATAAAATCAGACCGGCTACCTTGAGGATTCAAATTCAAACGGTTCGAGGCGCTTCCCCATGTTCACTTCCAATCCTATCCGATTTCATTTCATTAACTTCATCCAAAATTCAAGAAGTTTCACTTCTCTCCACATCTTATGATTTTATGATTTTATTTTGCTATTATCTATCTTTGTACATTAAGGGCAATGTACATCTTAAGTGTAGGGGGTAAACAACCTAAAAAGGCGCCTAACTTTTTTCATTATTCTCAAATTTCTGAAATTAGGTGCCAAACTTTTTGCATTGTTCTCAAAATCCTAAATTTAGTCTTGTTTTTAAGTAAATTCCTCATATTACCAATTAGGATGAAATTTCTAATGATTTATGATTTTTATTGATATGTTTTAGATTAAGTCATTGATAATTGTGCATTGATAATTAAATTCTAAGAATACTAGAGAATCAAGCATGATAAGTTTATTTTTCAGAATTAAAAATTTTCTAGGTTGTCTACCTGAATTTAAATATTACTTTGAAATTTGAAATTTACGAGGTTGACATCAAAATACCCATAATTTTTGTGAGATTTTGAGCCTTATAGAGCATAAATTCGTTTTCTTGCTCACTTTATTGATTATGAGTATGTCAACACTGATTTGTTATTCTAGAACTTGCATCGATTATACATGTCGAGAACACACATTTTGATTTGATACACAGAGATGATAAAGGCACCTAGGATCTAACCCACTTACTCTATTAAAAAGCCTACCTTCATAATTACCCCCTAGTGAACCCCGTTTAATCCTAACAACCCATTTATTGACTTACCCGCTAATATTAACCCAAAACCCTTTTTATTTGTTTTCACTATCCTCTTTAACTACCCTTATATCGAGAGTTGATTTTGATTAGTTGCCTAACTATGATTTTTACTTCAGTAATTTATCCTTTATTATGTATTTATTATGTACTCATAAAAAAAAATCAATATATATTCATTATTAGCTTTGTGATCAAATGAGCTTACACATTTAAATTCCAAATATTGAAGAAAAAGCTCGTAGTATTAGAATTATTAATTTTCAATTAATGTAATTACTTATTATTCAGTTCATTGTTTCTGGTTAGATAATTTGTCAATTCAGTCTCGATTTTAACCCTCTAATTCAACCTTATTCCACATCTTTAACCCAAGCCCCGTTACAACCCTTTCAAAGACCTTTTGATTTGTGTTTCATCTCATATTTTAGTGGTGGAGATTTGATTCTCATACAAGCCTATGGGATTAACTCTTCATGTTTGACTTTTGAGTGCCTAATTTTGAACCTTAAACACTTTGAGTGATTTCAGTGAATCTTTAAGTGAGGATGTCAGTCCTTGTCGATTTTAAATCAGAGGTAATTGTTTAGATGAAGGGAAACACCTATGTTTTATGCTACAAATGTATGACTTAGACTGTCTGAATTTTTAGGACTCTTTGAGTTGAATTATCCATGTATGAATTATCTCTGAATTATGATGAAACATTATCAATGACTATTATGAATTATAGAAAGTTCATTTTAATTGTAAGTTGAGAATTTTACTTGAGGATAAGCAAAAGCTTAAGTGTGGGGGTATTTGATAAACCGAAATAGTAACATATTTTAATCCCGCATTTAGCATACTTTTGGATGATTTATCCCTTGATTTATGTAAAAAGGTGCTCTTAATCCTTTCTTTTCATGTTTTATACTCAGGAAAGCACCAGGGGATAAAAAGAATGAGAAACGGGCTTAAAACGGGACAAATGGGCCAAAGCATGAAATCGACACGGCCTGGACCAAAGATCACACGGTCGTGCCCCCTTAAACATCTTGAACACGGCTTGGACCACGATTTACACAGCCGTGCCTCATCAACAAAGTCCACACGGTCTGGCCACGATTCACACGGGCGTGTGCCATGGCCGTGCCTCTACCGTGGAGAAGAGCAATTTCATTCGGGAAAGGATACTTAAGGGCAAAGAAACCTATTTCAAAAGCCTATAAATACACCCTAAGTATGACCTAAAGAGGGAGGCCCAAAGCCATCGTTTAGGGGTGTCTTGCTAGGCCAGAGAAGGCAGATTTGTGGGGATTCACTCAGGGATAGCCAGTTGATCCATCTCAAGAAGCCGAAATTCTACTCAAGACGGAGGATCTCTTCTTCAATTCCTTCAGGGGGTTTTAGGGATTTCTTATGTTTTGCTTTATCTTTTCTTCTGAGATGTTTTCTTTTATCGTTATGAACTAAACCCTTCAGATACCTGAAGGGGATGAAACCTAGATGAATCTTGTTATTGTTTTCTGAACTATATGATAAATACTTGATTTGTTCTTAATTATGTGTGCTTAATTCTTGTGTTGATATTTCGCGAATATTAATTCAAGTCGAATGTGCTTAGGTGGTGGAGCAAAAGTCCCTGCTTAAGAGTAGATCTAGCATAATTAAGCGAAGTTGATCGCACGTCTCAGAGATAGGGTGGCGAGATTTTGCGGATTAGGGTGAAACCTAATATGGGAATCCATAGATCGATTTCTTTGCTATTCTAGGGGTTATTAATGGGAAAGAGATTTCAATTAATTAACCTAGGGTTAGACGTTCTTCGCCTCGAGAGAGGGTTTAATATACGTTAGGGAGTCTTACGGATCAAGTCAAGTGAATACATCGTGCAGTTCGAGAGTTAGATAACAAGTAAAGTCTAGGTGGATTCTTCCTTGGGTGTCGTCTTAATCAACTGAGTTTTTTCCAAGTTATTCTCCCAATTTCATTCTTCTTTGTCTTAGAATTTTTAGTTTAATAGTTAGTTAATTTAGATTAATAAACTACTTCACTTATTTTAGTCTAAATAATAAAAAAAAAGTTAGTATTAGTATTTTTAGTTCCTTTGGATTCGACAATCCGGTCTTTCGTAAGCTATACTGTTGTTCGATAGGTGCACTTGCCTCAATCGTTGTCATAGTTAGTTTCCAGGTTCGATCATTCTCTTTATAAATTTTAAAACTCTGACTTCACAGCGATCAATTATTTGGTCAAATTGAATACATGGTTAGGCATGTTTATATATTGTCATTTGTGGTGCCTAAGGGCATATTGGTTGTATGATATTATACCAAATGTATAAGACTAGTTTATGCTTGATTGGGGTGCCTTATAATGGCTTGCAACTATGTGCAATGTTGTGTGTAGGTTCATGCCAAATTGGGTAAGAAAAATGGCTTGTAAAATGGTCTATTTTCATCCACACGGGCAGAGACACGGGTATGTGTCTCAGTCGTGTGTGACACACGGCCAGGTGGCACGACCGTGTGTCCCCTGTAGCTTTCATAGGGTTGCAATTCAGGCTGTTACATGGCCTAGCACACGGCCTGGCACATGGGCGTGTGGGGTTACTTCGAAGGGTACACGGCCTGGCACACGGACGTGTGACTTGGCCGTGTGACTCAAGTCAGAGAGTTACACGGGCACAGACACGGGCTGGGATACGACTATGTGTCCCTATTTTGAATACCCACACGGCCTGAGACATAAGCGTGTCTCTTGGCCTTGTGAGTCACACGACCATGTGACCCCTACAGTGTTGGAAATTTTTAATGTTTTTTGAAAAATTTCATGAGTTTCCGATTTAGTCCCAACTTGTTTCTATTGCATATTTAGGGCCTCGAAGGCTCGTATAAGGGATAATATGTATGATTTTGATTGGTTTTTTATATGAATATTGATATGTTTTGAAATGTTTGAAATTTCTGTCTGTTTGATTTGTAAACTCCGGTAATGCTCCGTAACCCTGTTCCAGCGACGGATTCAGGCTAGGGGTGTTACAATAATATTTTCCTACATGTCATAATATGATAAACAATTAATTCAAGAGTTATTTATTTTTTTAAATTATCAAATAAAGAACTTATACCTTATTATTTAAAAGAAGAAATAAATGCAATATCTTACCATTTGGTGGGTGCAAAAATTTGTATTTTGAATCTCGAATTGCATTAAGAAATATTCTAGTGTCATGCGCTGGTCCTTCCCATCCATCCATAACAAAGGTGAAACACATATTAAAATCACATACTGTCATAACATACATAGTCGAAACATATTTTCTTCAAATATAGGGAATTTGTTCATTTGGTGGAAGAATAACAACAATATGTGTACCATCAATTGCTCCTATGAAATCTTGAACAAATTATCATATTAGTCTCATGCATATTTTTAGTGAAAAATATTAAAATATAATAATGTAATTTTAAATTTTAAACTTAAAATGCGACATATATCTAGAATCATTACGTTTTTGTTCGGGTACTGAGCTAAAAGAATGATTATTGAGTGCAATTATATCAATTGCCATCCTAGAAACTTTCTCAAGCACAATTATATAGTATCGACTTATTATTGCTCCAAACCTTTGAAATCTTTCTCAACATTGGGAAACTTTTGCACCGATGCCCAAGATGTACAAAAAAAAAATCCCAACATTTCATGAGAATATTTGTGTCTTGAAGTTTGCAAATTGTATCTTGTCACCTAAACTCTCAACAAACTTGTGAATACAATTTTTGACATCCTAAAATGAATCATGCAACGTGTTTATGGCCGTCAAGTATCTCACAGATCCATGCCTCACCTGACTTTTTTTAATCCATACATGGTTGCTTCAATATACTTCTCTTAACATAATTGCACAGAAGAAGATGCAACATGAAATAACTGGTTAAAACTTTCCATGCATTGTAAAATCTTTTTCTTTTTTCTTTCATCATCACTTTCATCACCACTAGAATTGTCAACCATACTAATCACCTGTGAACAAATTCTATATCCAAAAATCAAACATAAACAACTATTGATAACAATAGATTGCACATAAATAAATAGTCAAACAAAGATTACACATGGATGAAATTTATAAAAGCTAGTTTAGCATTGTTGTTTAATCACATAGCAGATCTCTCAAGACCCTAGAAGACTAGAAAATTTTGAACTCTCCTTGTAACGCCCCAGATTTTCTTTAATTTTGGCATTTGTAAATTTGTGACACAATTGTGTATCTGCTTCAGTGGTTATGTGTTCTGGGAGTGTCTGAGAAGTCTTGGGTTCAAGCCTTGACATTGGAAAATTTTGGTATTTTTATGAATAGAGCCTTATCCTTGGTCAGTAGGCTTTTATTTGATTGTTTGTGAAAATATATCAAAATGGGCCTATTGGTCTGGTGGTTAAGTGGTGTGTTAAAATGCTGGCGGTCCTGTGTTCGAATCCTTGCGTGGGCGTAAAGGATTAATTTTTTTTCTTCTGGCGTCAGTAAGAGATTACATGAGACTGAACTACTGTAGTAGTTGAGATTAAGGGGATAATGGGGAGAATATTGAGGGATTTTCTGATAAGGAAAAATCTGAATATCTTCTATTTTTGATTTGCTTTCTCCTACCTTTTTGGTTTCAAACTCTTTTGATTCTTTTTGCCAAAATTCGGTTTCCTCTCCTCTCCACCATTTTGACGTTTTTCCCCTTTCCTCCCCTTTTATTTTTCGTTTTCGATTATTATTCTCCTTACTCTATTCACCTGATTGGGGTCTTCCGAAATTCATTACGCCGTTTCATCGTTAGTTGGTGAGTAGTTTAAGTGCGTTATAGTTTCGATTTTAAGTTATTGATTGGAGGTTTACGCCTTTTGTTTGACAGCAAGGAAGCATTTGGAACTGTGTTCCTCTTCTGCAGAATTTTGATCTTGTTCGTTTGGGGCTTTGAGGTAGGTGTTGTACCAATGAATTGGAAGTATTGTCGGCTTTGTGGTTTCGTGCAAATCGTGAAATAAGAGAAGTGTTTATTTTGATTGTTAGGAGTCAATCAAGGGGCTGGAGATTAGCCATTAACGGTGTGAGGCTGTAAAGTTCCTTCTGTTCGTTTGGAGGTAAGTGTTAAGTGGTTGTGTTGATTCGTTGTTGGAATGATGGATTCGTTTAAACCGTGGTTATAGGCTAATTCTAAAATTTTTAATGTTCATTATAGGTTCGGGATTGCTCGGGATTGCGTTCGCATCGATTCGATACCAGGTGTATACCCAGAAACGCAGAAAATAAGGTTTCGACGAAAGCCAAAAACCTCACTGTCGATGCCACACGGGCATATGGTCGACCATGTGGTAGGCCATGTGCAAGACTGTAAGTCACCACACGGCCGTGTGATTGACGAGCCAGGTCGTGCACGAGTGACACGACCGTGTAACGGCCGAGCAAAGCCGTGTACAACATACGGGCTTGACCAAATGGGCCGTGTGGGCCACACGGGCGTGTGGGCCCATACGGGTGAACCACACGGGCGTGTGGGATTCTGGGCCAGGCCGTGTGATCCACACGGCCAAGGCAAATTTTAGCTGTGTGGGCCACACGGGCAGGCCACATGGGCGTGTGAGCCCATTTTTCTGAAAATTTCTGTAAGGTTGCATGGGTCACCCTAGTCGACTGTGGACCTATTATAGGGTCGGTAAGCTTTACCTAGACCTCTAATTATGTGACTTGACTTTCTGATTTCTGTATTGAGCATGAATTCTAATATCTGAGTGTATGAACTGTATTTGCATAATAGCATGACATTTTATGTATGTTGCATTGCATCGGGGTGGGTTGATGATTTATTGGAAGAAGTGTTTGAAAGGCTCTTAAGCCTGATATCTGGCAGCTCAGCTGCAAATTTCTGAATATGTGCCGCATTCGATACAGCATGGTGTGTAGGGATGGATGGGTTGATTTTATCCCCACATGGTGTGTAGGGCTGGACGGAGTTGGTGTGTAGAGGCTGGTGGATAGGATTCTACTATTCTGTTCTGATCTGCATATTATGTCTGAACAGGTCTAAGGCCCTATAATATATCTGATTCTGTATCTGAGTGGGCTAAAGTCCACACCGTTTCTTTAATGGGCTCAGACCCGAACTATAAATGCAAGTCTGTTTCTGGTATGTTGCTGTGTGTGTGTGTTTTCTGTGGAGATTACACACTGAGTTTGCGGAAACTAACCCTTTTCTGTTTGTACTGTTCAGGTAATCCCCAACATTAGACGAATCGGTGCAGCGGAGGGCTCGACGGTGACCACGGTTCTGGACGTTTACGATTTCTTATTTTTATTTATTTATGTTTTGATTTTATTCGGGGAGAGTTTTAATGTAAATGGCCTTTATGGGTTTTTACTTAAATTTGGGGTTTTTATTTCGATTTATAACTGTTAGCAGTAGGATAAGACGCGAGTTTTCAAAATAAACAAATGTTTTACTGAAACACCACGATTACGCAAACTTATCTAAATGCTTCCGCGAACTGTAAATATTTTGGAAAATGGACAACGTTTTAAAAATGGATAATGATGGAAACAAGTGACACGTTTTGAAAGTTTCATAAGACAACAAAAAAGGGTTTTATCGTAATTGTATTTTCTAAAGCGCTATCATGTGACATCGCCAGATTCGGCCATAATGTCTAGGCCAGGTTTGGGGTGTTACATTTAGTGGTATCAAAGCCAGGTTGTAAAACTCGGCTGTGGATTTGGGTTATAAAAATTGGTTTTTAAGAAATGATTTTAAGTGATTTTAAATATTTTTGGAATGAGTATATGGTACACCGAGTCTTCGGCGCCGATCCTGTAAGTGTTCTGAACTCTGTTTAAATTTTTCTGAAAATACTACTTGCATGTTTGAAACAGCCAATAGGTAGTATACTATACTGAAAACACTCAAGGTAGTGTAAACTGAAAACTATA
Organism: Gossypium sturtianum; assembly: GCA_025698515.1. Taxonomy (NCBI): domain Eukaryota; kingdom Viridiplantae; phylum Streptophyta; class Magnoliopsida; order Malvales; family Malvaceae; genus Gossypium; species Gossypium sturtianum. Next base: position 21,985,496 of record CM046945.1, read on the forward strand.
GGGAAATTGAAAATCGTAGTAAAACTGCGATTCACGATAACGAATTCTGAACTTCTGATACTGTTCTACATAAAACATCCGTTAACAAATATTGGAACTGTAACTAATGCAAAAAACTGTTAATCCAGATAAACTTCAAATTTACGATGAGTGCACGAGGTATCCGCGGATGGGGTACTAGAGGCCGTAGGGGGCTCGAGCTGGGTCCTCAGCATCTGAAAATCTGCCTAATCTAGATACGAGCGAGACACCGATCTCACCTGCTACAGAGACTGGGTCTCATGATCGTGAGGCTGGGGATTACGCACTATCCAGAGCCATGCTACGGATTTTAGAGAGGGTCACTGGGCCCACCACCGGATCTGGGGCCGTGGGTCGATGACGGAACGACTCGGTCCAATGGGGCTGAATTATTCAGGGGTGTCAGTGGAGTCGCCCCTAACGTGGCCGAATATTGGATGAAGGCCATGGAAAGAATTATGGACGATCTGGATTTTACCGTGAAGCAGAAGCTTAAGGGGGCTGTCTCTCTGCTTCGCGATGAAACTTACCAGTGGTGGCTGACGGTTAAGGAGGGCACTCAGCCCGACCATTTAACTTGGGACTATTTTAAGATGGCGTTCTAGAGTAAGTATGTGGGAGCCAGCTACATCGATGCTAGGAGACATGAGTTCCTTAATCTCACCCAGGGAGACCGTTCGGTGGCCGAGTATGAGGCTGAGTTCCTGAGATTGAGCTGATATGCCCGGGGCATGGTGGCGACCGAGTATGAGCGTTGCGTCCGGTTTGAGGATGGACTCATTGATAGTTTGCAAGTTCTGATAGCTCCGCAAAGGGAGCGTGAGTTTGCCGCACTGGTTGAGAAGGCGAAGATCACCGAGGAGGTTAAGCGCGCTGAGCGCCAAAACCGCGAGAAAGGAAAGAATAAGAGGGAATCGGAGCCCTCAAATTCTGTGATGAGGCCTAAGAAGAAGGCCAAGTCTGATGGGCCAGTGAGAGTTGGGCCTCCTATTGCATCTACTAGGGTGGCGCTGTGTGGGCACTGTGGTAGACGCCATTCAGGCGAGTGTTGGAGGACCACTGGGCTTGTTTAAGATGTGGCTCTACTGAGCATTGTGTCAGAGATTGTCTACTGAGAACCGATCAGGTACAAGCTACGGGTACCGGTACTGCGCAGCCACCGAGAGCAGTTCAGTAGCCACCTAGGGACCGAGGCTAGGCCAGGGGTGGTAACGACATGGGCCGAGGACAGAGAGCACGGGCAGAGGTGCTGGATCGACTGAGGCGAGGCAGCCTGTACTGGTTTATGCTGCCCATCGCCATGAGGACCGAGATGCTCCGGACGTCATCACGGGTACATTTTTCATTTGCAATGTACCTTATTTGGCATTGATAGACATAGGCTCTACACACTCATATGTAGCTAGTGTTGTGTCTAAAACTTTGGGGGTTCCGGTTGAGAGTACTTCGAGCGAGTTAACTGTTGTGAGTCCATTGGGGCAATCCATCCAAATTAGTAAACTACATAGAGACGTTCCTTTAGAAGTTCAAGAGACAGTATTTTTGGCTGATCTGATGGAGCTTCCATTCGGGGAGTTTGATTTGATTCTGGGAATGGACTGGCTGGTCAAGCACCGGGTAAGTCTGGACTGTGCGACAAAAAGGGTGGTTTTGATAACCGAGGAGGACAACGAGGTAGTGGTGTTTGGGGAACGTCGGGATTATCTGACTAATGTGATTTCTGCCTTGGTGACAGAAAAGTTGATACGAAAGGGATGTGAGGCATTCTTGGCCTATATCAGTGTTTCTGATTCTGGGGACTCTTCAGGACCATAAGGGACTTTCTGGATGTTTTTCCTGAGGAATTATCGGGTCTGCCTCCGAGGCGAGAAGTAGAATTTGGGATTGAGCTCATTTCGGGTACAGCTCCGGTGTCTATTACGCCTTACCGAATGGCACCGAAGGAGCTGACAGAGCTTAAGGCTCAAATTTAAGAACTGTTAGATCGAGGGTTCATTCGTCCCAGTGTGTCTCCATGGGGAGCGCCGGTGTTGTTTGTGAAGAAGAAAGATGGGACAATGAGGATGTGTGTCGACTACCGGCAGCTGAACAAGCTAACAATCAAGAACAAATACCCACTACTGAGAACAGATGATCTATTCGATCAGCTCAGAGGGGCTATTGTGTCCTCCAAGATTGATCTCTGGTCAGGATATCATCAATTGAAGGTTAAGGAGGCCGATGTGCATAACACGGCATTCAGGACTCGGTATGAACATTACGAGTTCCTGATTATGCCTTTTGGGTTGCCCAATGCACCAGCGGCGTTCATGGATTTGATGAACCGTGTGTTCCAGCTTTATCTGGACCAGTTTGTGGTGGTATTCATCGATGATATCCTGGTGTACTCCAAGACTGAGGACGAGCATGATGAGCATCTCCGAATGGAATTATAGACTCTTCTTGAGAAATAGTTGTACGCAAAGTTCAGTAAGTGTGAATTCTGGCTCCGAGAAGTAACCTTTCTGGGGCATGTAGTTTCTGCGGCGGGGATTTGTGTTGATCCTCGTGAGATTGAGGCTGTGTGGAGTGTAAACAGCCGAAGAATGTGTCTGAAATCCGCAGCTTTCTGAGGCTGGCGGGTTATTATCGATGCTTCGTAAAAGGGTTCTCTTTGATCGCAGCACCATTGACCAAGCTTCTGCGTAAGGGAGTTCCCTTTGTCTGGACTGATAAGCAACAAGAGAGCTTCGAGAAGCTCAAATCTGATTCGACTCGGGCTCTGCTTTGATCTGATCGAGCTGGTAGATACTTCGTCGTATATAGTGATGCGTCGCATGTGGGTCTAGGTTGCATCCTGATGTAGGATGGTAAAGTTATAGCTTATGCGTGTCGTCAGCTCAAGACGTATGAGGCTAACTATCTGACGCACGATTTGGAGTTGGCCATGGTTTTCTTCGCTCTGAAAATCTGGAGGGACTGTAAAACCCCTTACCCGTATTCTACGCCGAAACCGGGTACGAGGCGTTACCGGACTTGACTTTCTTGATCATTCCACTTTAGGCTATAAAAATTTTATCCAATTTAAAACTTTCCATTCACCGGCATAACGTCCCTATGATGGGTCAACGAGACCCATTACACCCTCTCGGGATATTGAGGAACCAAGCCGGAACTTTTCAAACACTTAGAAAATTTTCACCTAAACAGGGGTCACACGCCCGTGTGAAATGGGACACGCCCGTGTGCCCCTAAGACATGCCCGTGTCTTCCATCCGTGGTCGACACTGACTAACTTCACACGGCCTTGACATGCCCGTGGTCCTGGCCCGTGTGCTAAACCTTGGCATTCTAACTTATCCACACAGCCTATACACAAGCCCGTATGCTTCAGACGTGTGGCTGTTCAAATTCCAAGTGTAAGGTGCAGACTTCACACGGCCTGGGCACACGCCCATGTTCTAGCCGTGCCTCCCACACGGTCTAGACACACGTCCGTGTGTCTACCCATATGGATAATTAGTAGGCTATCTACCAAGCCCTTTGCCACCCTAACTTGCTTATAAACATACACCATCATACGACATTCTCAATTCATATATTATAACAATTGAGTTATCACATTTAAACCATAAAATGAAGTCTTTGTCCCATATACGAGGGAGAACTATTTCTGGTATAATTACAAACAACTTAAGCCATCATCTATGGCTATACACAACTGAACCATAAACTCTCTTAGGCCAACACAATTGGCTATATCAACTATGACTTAATCAACTTTAAATACGATCCCTATACATGCCATAACTCATAAGGACTTAAAACCTCATACTACAATCTCTCGGTGGTTTCGCACTTAGCCCACCCTCAATCTCTAATAGGGTGGTATCGCTCATAGCCCACCATTTATCATTTAAGGTGGTATCGCACATAGCCCACCATTATTATACATTCGCAGATATTTATCCACATACATTTCTCTATTTCAAATGTCTATCCGGGAACATCCTCACACATTATCATTCTTACTTAGCTTTCTATGATAATCGTTCGCATTCACACAATACATTAATAATTATAACTTATGCAACCAAGGTGCATCACTTACACATACCCACTATGGTTTTATCATATAACGAATTCCTCTCAATTCAGTTCTAACACATACATGTACCTCTCATGGTACAACCACATTCATTCTCATTCTCAACATACTTGTTGAATCACTCAAATTGTTAAATAACACCCTTGAGTCTCATACACATAATGTCACATTGACATCATACCCCCGATAGGGTCTTACATGAATTAAAATATTGATGCCTTTCCCTGACATGGTCTTATTCAATATCTCACACCGAGGCCATATTCCAATATGGTCTTACACGGGACCTTAACTATCATCATATCATGCTATTTGCATTTCTCACTATCTTAGATTTAATTCTCTTAACAACTCGTCAAAACACATATAATACATTCATAGCATAATTATACATTCCATACAGCATTGGAATATTAAATAACCCGTACGTAATTGCAACATTTACACACGAACTTACCTTGATGCCGAAAAGGGGTCGAAAGGGACATATTTGTCCACATTTCTCTTTTCTCTCGTTTTAGGTCCAAATCTCGTTTTCTTTGATCTAGAACAATAAAATTTACTCATTTAATCACTTATAATTCATAATACAACAAAATCTACACTTAGGCAAAAATGACTATTTTGCCCTTATACTTTAGCAAAATTACGATTTTGCCCCTAGGCTCGTAAATCACTTTTCATCACATTTTCTTATTAAAAAAGCCTAGCTGAACATTTAATCCTCTTACAACTATCCACAGTTCCAACTATTTCATGCATTAATGATCAAACTACAACATTTGCATCTTAGTCCAAATTAGGTGTTTTCATGACAACACCTTTCACAAAAGTTATTTCTCATCTCCCTAACATTCATTTTCTTCCATAAAAACCCAGAAAACAATCATAAACTCTCTCATGGAAAGTCCCTATACTTTCAACCATATTGCAAATTAGTCCCCTCATTAGCTAGCTTAAGCTTTGGGGACTCTAAAAGTACAAAAATTATCAACTAAAACTATCAAAATCACTTACTTGAAGAGAAAATGAGTTGCTAAAATTTTAAAGCTTCCAAAGCCCTCCCTTTGTTGATATTTTCGGTTGGAGAAGAAGACTAAATGAAAAGATGATAACTTTTTCTTATATCATCTTATTTTATTCATTTTGTCAACTAATGTTACCAACTATTGACCAAAAATAAATGCTCTTGTCCCCTATGCATACTATGGCCGGCCAACTCACTTAAACAAGGCCAAATTGCACATTTGGGACCTCCAATTAATAATCCTTACCTATTTGACACCTCTAGTAAATAAAATAGAAATTTTGCACTCTATGCGATTTAGTCCTTTTTAGCGATTAAGCTTGAAATCGCTAAAATTAAAGCACCAAAATTTCCATGCATCCTTATTAACATGTTATAGCACATAAAATAACATGAAAATATTTTTCTCTAACCTCAGATTAGTGATCCTGAGATCACTGTTCCGACTAGCCCCTAAATCGGGCTGTTACAATTCTCCCCTTTAGGAATTTTCGTCCCCGAAAATCTTACCAGGAGAAGTTGCTCCTAACATTCCTGAAACGTTTCCACTAACTCTTCAAAATCACAAATCGACTTATACCTAAGTTTCTCTCGCCAACAACCTTTAAGTTGTAGTACACAAGGTCGAAGCACAACTTGGGACCTAGATTACTCTTCCTCCCGGGCACATATATTCAAAAATCTTACAACTGTGAACTCGGCACATGCTAAAATGATCATTCAGATCTTTAACGCACACTTCACTAAAATTCAGATGACATCCCCATCCTTGGAAATCAAGTCACTTCAAATTTGAAATCTATTGTATTTTATCTCATTCTATCAGTAGGATATTCACCGACTGTAATAGTCCTGACTTGCATGCTTAGAAAATTCAACTTTTAGTGGTCGACTACTTCTGACCATAAACTCAATCATATCGTAAAACGTACTCAGTTGTCAAAACATTTATGCATATAATTGCATCTTTTCTTAGTCTTGCATGAGTAGACATGCTATTACTAAGTCTCATACCAAAACCTTCTGTATAAGTTCTGAATTCATCAATATACACATTCTACTTTAAGGTAACATCAACAATGGAAATCTTGTTCGACCTGAATTTTAACGTCTTACTCAAACTCATTCAGAGCTTATTTAAAATACCATCCATGGCATTAACTAACCATACACAAGTCATAGGCTTCATGCCGTACTTACTTACAATTGCCTTTATTTAGCACATACCGTGCCACACATGATACTCGTTTCTTCGTGACTCATTCACGAGTACCTGTATTCACTCATTCACATGACTTTAGTACAATTCTCATTTCTACTTCTAAACTCATCTACTTATCCCATTAATCACTAGGGATAGTCAAAGACGCATATTCGTCGTCATTACTGTAGGTACGAAGCCAATGCCACATCTCCGAGGTGGTCTTACATGGAGTCACCTCTAAATGCCAATGCCATATCCAAGATAAGGTCTTATATGGACTTCCACATCAAGTATCGATGCCATATCCCGAATATGGTCTTATACGATTCTCATTTTCATTATCGAAGCCATATCCCAGATATGGTCTTATACGGGATCTCAACTCGGTGCCGAGGCCATGTCCCGAACATGGTCCCATACGGGACCTTACTAATCTCAATGATGATATCCTTTCACTTCTTAAAGTCCAACCGGGACTTCAACATCATAAATTTTAATCATTTTCTCATTCAACCTTGTTACTCAATTTCATGGAAATATTATACATCTTTACTAATGTCAAGCATTTTAAAACTTAATAATATGATGTTGAATTTATTACACACAAACTTACAAAATCTTTTTCTCGATTCAAACTGAACTCAAAACTAAAACTTTCAGTTAATAGTACATTTAATGACTTCTAACCTAACCATCACGGTTAAAATGTTTCAATGAGCATACCTCTGTATCATGCTCCTCACTCATGTACACATAGAATTTCATTCTCCTTATTGATTCATGCGTAAATATACACTTAACTAGAATCATATCTCAATACATCAATCTACTCTTTTCTCCTCACTGAGAATATATTTCAAACACACTCTCGTTTGAGTTTCTCTTGATGTGCTAATTTTAAACCTTTACTATCGTCATATCTTAGGATAGCAGAGACATCTCAATCAAGTGCATTAACTCTATCCGGTTTACCCGAAAACCCATCGCACAACGTGAAACTTGTGATTTCACCTCTTATACTAGAATTATCACTTTTCTATGATCAACTCAAAAGCGCAATCATAATAAATATAACTACCACAACACAAAGAACATACACTTTAAAGATAACCATGATCAACGAAAATATAAGAGAAATCTCACATAAAGATTTATCACTAACTTCCTCCTCAAAGTACCAGAATAAGGTTACGAAGAGATAAAAGAATGTCGATTTCAATTGATTAAATCAACAACTGTTTTGTCTAATCTTACAGTCAGCTAACATTCTCACACGATCACGATTCATGGAAAGAACAACTACATCATCCCTGAAAGGCAACAAATATTAATACGAAGTACTCAAAGAGATCATTATGGTCCATACAACTATGGTTGTCATGGTCAAACACTTTCACAGTTCAAATATTGTTTCTCCAACCCTTTCCATTATCAAAACTTTTTGACTATTCCTTTTCATTAGTGAACATTAAATTAGGAAGGTCTCGATAAGCGTAAACCTCAGGCTTCCTACTCAATTGAGTCAAATAGCCTAGGCTAACTTTCTCTTTACTCTTAACATTGCATAATCAGTGCAATCTTTAAAACATTCAGATATTCTTCTCAAAGCTGTTCTCACTTTCTAACTACCCTTATCTCGATATACGTTACTACTTGTTTTGCCACTAAACTCTTTCATTTCGTACTCATGAGCTTATTCAACTTAACCCTCGTAAGGATCTCATTATAAATCAACAGTAGTAAGGGGGTGAGGTCGTAAAGCCTCTAACTTGACTCTCATGACTACATACCTATGATTTAACATTCGTCATTAATGTGATATCATCGTAGTTACACAACTCGCTCCAGGCGAGTTTTCACGCTTACTCATGCTACAATTGTTTCTATCACCCATAATTTCGAACAGTGACTTCACTTACTCAAGTTCCACATTAATGTCTACTCGAGTATTCAACATTTAAACTCTGGTTTCTCTTACCATTGCTTATCAATTTAGAGAATGTCTTATGGTTTCAGTATGTCAATTTACTTGATTGCCATAGTCCAACTACGGTCTTACTCGTATCACAATATTATAGCCCAGCTATAAACTTACATGTCGTCACGATGCCATAGCCTCGCTATGGTCTTACACGGAATCTCATATCAATACCAATGCCATATCCTAGATACGGTCTTACATGGAAACTCATGTTGATGCCGATGCCATATCCTAGATATGGTCTTGCACGGGATCTTATATCAATATCGACGTCATATCCCAGATATGGTCTTACACGATTTCATGCCGAAGCCAGGTCTCGGACGTGGTCTTACACGGAATCACTATTCGAGGCCGATGCCACATCCCAAATATGGTCTTACACGGGATCACGTATCGTTGCCAATGCCATGACCCAGACATGGTCTTATATCGGATCACATGTATTGCCATGGTCCAACCATGGTCTTATTCATCAATTTATCATTGAACGACCATACTCATCTCCTGCATTCTACTTAGTCAAACTTCTCAGTTTAACTCCCACACTATAATATGTGTGGCTTCATAACAGAGTCGTAAAATAAGACATTATACATCCTCTACTTTAACAGTCACATATGAGATTCAACTATGTGGACATATTGTTCATACATCATTCAAACAGTCGTACATACATACGTATCCCGTTCTCTGGATATATTTACTCACTATATACACCTATCCCAATAGGTCGAGTATATAACACCGTATGCATATCAAGCCAATACAGATAAGCTTATCACTTTATAACTCTCATTTCAACCCTCAACTTAGAATTATCTCATTTCATACCTTATCACACACATGTCATAAACTTCTATTCATAACTCTCTGAATTTCAACAGTGCATAAGCGCATTTCAATTACCTCATTATCACTCACAACATTATTGAAATTAGCTCGGTTGGGAATCATCTCTGCCTTAACAAAACAATTTCGTTAGAGCCGGGAGATATCACGCTATCACGGTCCGCCTGTGGCATGTATGGCTAGACTCTTACTCACGCTAGGTTAGTCCGAGAACCGACTAAACCATAACTCTGATACAACTAAATGTAACACCCCTTACCCGTATTCTACGCTAGAACCGAGTACGAGGCGTTACCGGACTTGACTTGCTTGATCATTCCAGTTTAGGCTATAAAATTTATCTCCAATTTAAAACTTTCCATTCACCAGCGTAACGTCCCTATGATGGGTCAACGAGACCCATTACACCCGCTCGGGATATTAAGGAACCAAGCCGGAACTTTTCAAACACTTAGAAAATTTTCACCTAAACAGGGGTCACACGCCCGTGTGAAATGGGACACGCCCGTGTGCCTCTAAGACATGCCCGTGTCTTCCACCCGTGGTCGACACTGACTAACTTTACACAGCCTTGACACGCCCGTGGTCCTGGCCCGTGTGCCAAACCTTGGCATTCTGACTTATCCACACGGCCTATACACACGCCCGTGTGCTTCAGCCGTGTGGCGGTTCAAATTCCAAGTGCAAGCTGCAGACTTCACACGGCTTGGGCACACGCCTATGTTCTAGCCGTGCCTCCCACACGGTCTAGACACACGTCCGTGTGTCTACCCATATGGATAATTAGCAGGCTATCTACCAAGCCCTTTGCCACCCTAACTTGCTTATAAACATACACCATCATACGACATTCTCAATTCATAGATTATAACAATTGAGTTATTACATTTAAACCATAAAATGAAGTCTTTGTCCCATATACAAGGGAGAACTATTTCTGGTATAATTACAAACAACTTAAGCCATCATCTATGGCTATACACAACTGAACCATAAACTCTCTTAGGCCAACACAATTGGCTATATCAACTATGACTTAATCAACTTTAAATACTATCCCTATACATGCCATAACTCAAAAGGACTTAAAACCTCATACTACAATCTCTCGGTGTTTCGCACTTAGCCCACCCTCAATCTCTAATAGGGTGGTATCGCTCATAGCCCACCATTTACAATTTAAGGTGGTATCGCACATAGCCCACCATTATTATACATTCACGGATATTTATCCACATACATTTCTCTATTTCAAATGTCTATCCGGGAACATCCTCACACATTATCATTCTTACTTAGCTTTCTATGATAATCGTTCGCATTCACACAATGCATTAATAATTATAACTTATGCAACCGAGGTGCATTATTTACACATACCTACTATGGTTTTATCATATACCAAATTCCTCTCAATTCAGTTCTAACACATACATGTACCTCTCGTGGTACAACCACATTCATTCTCATTCTCAACATACTTGTTGAATCACTCAAATTGTTAAATAACACCCTTGAGTCTCATACACATAATGTCACATTTACATTATACCCCCGATAGGGTCTTACATGAATTAAAATATCGATGCCATGTCCCTGACATGGTCTTATTCAATATCTCACACTGAGGCCATATTCCAATATGGTCTTACACCATGCTATTTGCATTTCTCACTATCTTAGATTTAATTCTCTTAACAACTCGTCAAAACACATATAATACATTCATAGCATAATTATACATTTCATACAGCATTGGGATATTAAATAACTCATACATAATTGCAACATTTACACACGAACTTACCTTGATGCTGAAAAGGGGTCGAAAGGGACGTATTTCTCCACATTTCTCTTTTCTCCCGTTCTAGGTCCAAATCTCGTTTTCTTTGATCTAGAACAATAGAATTTACTCATTTAATCACTTATAATTCATAATACAATAAAATCTACACTTAGGCAAAAATGACTATTTTGCCCTTATACTTTAGTAAAATTACAATTTTGCCCCTATGCTCGTAAATCACTTTTCATCATATTTTCTTATTAAAAAAGCCTAGATGAACATTTAATCCTCTTACAACTATCCACAATTCCAACTATTTCGTGCATTAATTATCAAACTACAACATTTGCATCTTAGTCCAAATTAGGTGTTTTCATGACAACACATTTCACAAAAGTTGTTTCTCATCTCCCTAACATTCATTTTCTTCCATAAAAACCCAGAAAACAATCATAAACTCTCTCATGGCAAGTCCCTAGACTTTCAACCATATTGCAAATTAGTCCCCTCATTAGCTAGCTTAAGCTTTGGGGACTCCAAAAGTACAAAAATTATCAACTAAAACAATCAAAATCACTTACTTGAAGAGAAAATGAGTTGCTAAAATTTTAAAGCTTCCAAAGCCCTCCCTTTGTTGATATTTTAGGTTGGAGAAGAAGACTAAATGAAAAGATGATAACTTTTGCTTATATCATCTTATTTTATTCATTTTGTCAACTAATGTTACCAACTATTGACCAAAAATAAATGCTCTTGTCCCCTATGCATACTATGGCCGGCCAACTCACTTCAACAAGGCCAAATTGCATATTTGGGACCTCCAATTAATAATCCTTAGCTATTTGACACCTCTAGCAAATAAAATAGAACTTTCGCACTTTATGTGATTTAGTCCTTTTTAGCGATTAAGCTTGAAATCGCTAAAATTAAAGCACCAAAATTTCTATGCATCCTTATTAACATGTTATAGCACATAAAATAACTTGAAAATATTTTTCTCTAACCCCGAATTAGTGATCCCGAGATCACTGTTCCGACTAGCCCCTAAATCGGGCTGTTACAGGCACTATCTGTATGGTGAAAAGTGTACTATCTACACTGATCATAAAAGCCTCAAGTATCTCCTCACTCAGAAAGAGTTAAACCTTAGGCAGCGTAGATGAGTTGAACTACTTAAGGACTATGACTGCACCATCGAGTACCACCCTGGTAAGGCTAATGTGGTGGCAGATGCTTTAAGCCATAGAGCTATGACTGATCTGAGAGCGATGTTCGCTCGACTCGGCTTATTCAACGATGGGAGTCTGCTAGCATAAATTCAGGTTAGGCCTACATGGATTGATCATATCAGAAGTAAACAGATGGGGGATAAGTCGTTTGAGTCGCGGTTCCGTCAGGTTGAGAATGGGGTTACTACTGATTTTGGTATTAACAGTGACAAGGTATTTTGTTTCTGCGGTCGGATCGGTTTACCGAATGATGAGGATTTGAGACAGTCGATTTTGAGGGAAGCGTATAGTATCCCTTACGCTATGCATCCTGACGGGATTAAAATGTACCGAGATCTCCGAGAGCTGTATTGGTGGCCAGGGTTGAAGCATGAGGTTACTGACTTCGTTGCTCGTTGTCTGACTTGTCAGCAGATTAAGGCTAAGCATCAATTGCCTTCGGAGTTGCTGCAGCTAGTAAAGATACCGATGTGGAAATGGGAATGAGTAATGATGGATTTCGTTAGTGGGTTGCCTTTAACACCCACAAAGAAGGATTCTGTCTGGGTCATCGTGGATCGGTTGACCAAGTCTGCTCATTTCATTCCGGTCAAGACGGACTTTTCCCTCCAGAAATTGGCTAAGCTATACATATCTGAAATAGCGAGACTGCATGAGGTTCCTGTCTCGATCATCTCTGATAAGGATCCTCGCTTCACGTCTCGGTTTTGGAAGAAATTGCATAAGCTCTGGGTTCAAAGTTGGACTTCAGTACTGCTTTCCATCCTTAGACAGATGGTCAGTCGGAGAGGGTGATTCAAGTATTGGAGGATATGTTGAGGAGCTGTGTTATAGATTTTCGAGGCAGTTGGGAGGAGTATTTACCGTTGGCAGAGTTTGCCTACAATAACATCTACCAGTCTAGCATCCAGATGGTGCCTTACGAGGCCTTGTACGGTCGTAAGTGTCGCACTCCCTTATGTTGGACTGAGCTGGGGGAACGATGTGTTCCGGGTTCGAAATTGGTTTCTGAAACTGAAGATAAGGTCCGATTGATTTGAGATCGACTGAAAGCGGTATCGGGTAGCCAGAAGTCCTATGCAGATCTAAAGAGAAAGGATGTTGAGTACTCTCTGGGGGACTTAGTTTTTCTCAAGGTCTCGTCATGGAAGAAGGTCTTGAGGTTCGGTCGCAAGGGTAAGCTAAGCCATCGGTTTATTGGGTCGTACCGTATTCTGAAACAAGTGGGGCCAGTCGTATATTAGTTGGAGCTTCCTCCGGAGTTGGATTACATTCATGATGTGTTCCATGTCTCAGTGTTGAGACGCTACCGCTGTGATCCAACGCATGTTGTTCCTATTGAGGACATTGAGGTCAAATTAGATCTGACATTTGAGGAGGAGCCGATCCAGATCCTGGATCGCGACATTAAAGTTCTGCAAAGGAAGTCTATCCCTTTAGTAAAAGTGTTGTGGCGGAATCACAGCACGGAAGAGGCCACCTGGGAGCCAGAGGATTCGATGCGGCAGCAGTATCCTCACATTTTCTAATCAGGTAAAATTTTGAGGACGAAATTTTTTTTAGGCCGTAGAGTTGTAACGCCCCATTTTTTCTTTAATTTCGGTATTTGTAAATTTGTGACACAATTGTGTATCTTCTTCAGTGATTATGTGTTCTGGGAATGTCTGAGAAGTCTTGGGTTCAAGCCTTGACATTGGCAAATTTTTGTATTTTTATGAATAGAGCCTTATCCTTGGTCAGTAGGCTTTTATTTGATTGTTTGTGAAAATATATCAGAATGGGCCTATTGGTCTGGTGTTTAAGTGGTGTGTTAAAATGCTGGAGGTCCTGTGTTCGAATCCTTGCGTGGGCATAAAGGATTAATTTTTTTCTTCTGGCGTCAGTAAGAGATTACATGAGACTGAACTACTGTAGTAGTTGAGATTAAGGGGATAGTGGGGAGAATATTGAGGGATTTTCTGATAAGGAAAAATCTGAATATCTTTTATTTTTTATTTTCTTTCTCCTACCTTTTTGGTTTCAAACTCTTTTGATTCTTTTTGCCAAAATTCGATTTCCTCTCCTCTCCACCATTTTGACGTTTTTCCCCTTTCCTCCCCTTTTATTTTTCGTTTTCAATTATTGTTCTCCTTACTCCATTCACCTGATTGGGGTATTCCAAAATTTATTACACCGTTCTATCATTAGTTGGTGAGTAGTTTAAATGCGTTATAGTTTCGATTTTAAGTTATTGATTGGAGGTTTACATCTTTTGTTTGACAGCAAGGAATCGTTTGGAACTGTGTTCCTCTTCTGTGGAATTTTAGTCTTGTTCGTTTGGGGCTTCGAGGTAGGTGTTGTACCAATGAATTGGAAGTATTGTCAGCTTTGTGGTTTTGTGCAAATCATGAAATAAGAGAAGTGCTTATTTTGATTGTTAGGAGTCAATCAAGGGGGTGGAGATTAGCCATTAATGGTGTGAGGCTGTAAAGTTCCTTCTGTTCGTTTGGAGGTAAGTGTTAAGTGGTTGTGTTGATTCTTGTTGGAATGATGGATTCATTTAAACCGTGGTTATAGGCTAATTTTGAAATTTTTAATGTCAATTATAGGTTCGGGATTACGTTAGCATCGATTCGATACCAGGTGTGTACCCGGAAACGCAAAAAATGAGGTTTCAGCGAAAGTTAAAAACCTCACTGTCGACGCCACATGGGCGTGTGGTCGCCCGTGTGGTAGGTCGTGTGTAAGACTGTAAGTCACCACACGGCCGTGTGATTGACGAGCCAGGCCATGCGCGAGTGACACGGCCGTGTGTGACACACGGGCTCGACCAAATGAGCCGTGTGGGCCGCACGGACGTGTGGGTTTCTGGGCCAGGCCGTGTGATCCACACGGCCAAGGCCAATTTGGGCCGTGTGGGCCATACGGGCGTATGGGTCCACACAGGTAGGCCACATGGGCGTGTGAGCCCATTTTTCTGAGAAGTTCTGTAAGGTTGCACGGGTCACCCTAGTCGACTGTGGACCTATTGTAGGGTCGATGAAGCTTTACCTAGACCCCAATTATGTGACTTGACTTTTCGATTTTGCATGCGAGCATGAATTCTGATATCTGAGTGTATGAACTGTATTTGCATAATAGCATGACATTTTATGTATGTTGCATTGCATCGGGGTGGGTTGATGATTTATTGGAAGAAGTGTCTGAAAGGCTCTTAAGCCTGATATCATGCAGCTCAGCTGCAAATTTCTGAATATTTGCCGCATTCGATACAGCATGGTGTGTAGGGATGGGTGGGTTGATTTTATCCCCACATGGTGTGTAGGGCTGGACGGAGTTGGTGTGTAGAGTCTGGTGGGTAGGACTCTATTATTTTGTTCTGATCTACATATTATGTCTGGACAGGGCTAAGGCCCTAGAATATATCTGATTCTGTATCTAAGTGGGCTAAAGTCCACATCGTTCCTGTAATGGGCTCAGACCCGAACTGTAAATGCAAATATGTTTCTGGTATGTTGCTGTGTGCGTGTTTTCTATGGGGATTACACACTGAGTTTGCGAAAACTCACCCTTTTCTGTTTGTTCTGTTCAGGTAATCCCCAGCATTAGACGGATTGGTGCAGTAGAGGACTCAGCGGTACCACGGTTCTGAATGTTTACGATTTCTTATTTTTATTTATTTATGTTTTGATTTTATCCGGGGAGAGTTTTACTGTAAATGGCCTTTATGGGTTTTTACTTAAATTTGAGATTTTTATTTCGATTTATAACTGCTAGCAGTAGGATAAGACGCGAGTTTTCAAAATAAACAAATGTTTTACTGAAACACCACGATTACGTAAACTTATCTAAATGCTTCCGCGAACTGTAAATATTTTGGAAAATGTACAACGTTTTGAAAAGGGATAATGATAGAAACAAGTGACACGTTTTAAAAGTTTCATAAGACAACGAAAAGGGTTTTATCGTAATTGTATTTTCCAAAGCGCTATCATGTGACATCGCCAGATTCGGCCATAACGTCTAGGTCGGGTTTGGGCTGTTACACTCCCCAATTTCTGTCTTAAGCCACCAAGCTCTAATCTTGGGATTAATTGATAAAAACATAGTTCACTTGTCCTTATTGAGTAGTATTTTCAGCGAGAAAAAGTATAGCGAACTATCTTCTGAAACTTCCTTCGACAAGCTATCAAACACTTTGATTTCTTGTGTAATAATATATGAATCCATAATAGGAGTCAAACTATATGTGGCTTAACTCATATTGTCAGTTGCATTGCATAATTTTTCAATTTGACTGGACAATCTTGCAGCCTTTCCAATTTGATTTGAGGATTTCTTCCTTCAAGTTTTAAAATGTGAAGCTCCTGACTCAGGTTTTTTTTCTTTTTTTATTGTTTCCATTAATGTGAACATCATTTATCACATTTTATTCCTCATTCTCTTCAAGTATGTCATTGTCAACATCCTCAAAAAATTCACTAGGGAGTGTACCCAAAGAAGATGCCCATTCTTTATCACGGTGGCAACTAACCCCATGAACATTTGGTCCAACTTCCCTTTGAATTCAGGATCAACGCTCGAAGTTCTAAAAGTTTAGGCTTCGACACAACCTACATATAAATTGATAGTTTAATAAAAAATTATCAATAAACTCATAAATAAGTAAAAAAACAAAAATGATAAGAATTATCAATGTAGCTTTAGCTTACTCTCCCACCAATCATCCGATGCATCAACGGTTCTTTTTATAGGATTCCACCCTGGATCAGTATCTTCGCCTATAAGCTTTTTCCAAGCATTCCATTCTTTTTTTCAAGGCTTCCCACCTATTTTTAAATTTTCTTTGTGAATAAGCCTTGCCTGATTCATTCTTGAAGTTGGCCATCATTTTCAACCATCCCTATTTTGTGAAATGAGTACCAAGTCTATTTCCTTTCAATATCTCTTTAATAAAAAGATCACGAAGTTATTATGTCAATCTTGAAGGAACAAAAATCAAAAGATGTATCTTTGAAGAAAAAGAACAAGTCCTCTTCCACTACTACTTCACATATCAGATTTCTATTCAAAGAAAATGAAAGAAAGGAAATTAAGAATTGCTTTAAAAGTTGAAGAACCAGAAAAAAAGTGATTTTGGTTGGTTTGTAGTAACCCTATTATGAAAGGATATGGAGCTATTAATCTAACGTGAAAATTGTGAACCCAGTAAATGGTTTCAGCACTTATAAAATGCTCCAATACTTTTGATGTTGGTAGGCTAACCATGACTAAAATATTAGTCATTATATTGTGCCATAAGCAACTTTGATGAGAGGAAATGACAGAAAAGATTTTTGATCGAGTACAAATAGTAACTACAAAATTGATTTTTAGATAGAGACCAAAGCCATTTACCTATCACGGAGAAAGTAAAAATTGATTGCAGAAAAAAAAAAAAGCATACCTTGAAGGATCAAAGACCAAAAGATGTATTAGACTTCTATTCAAAGAAAATGAAAGAAGGGAAACTAGGAACTGTTGCAATAATATTTTACCGTTGGTGTGTTAAATAAGGGTGAAAAAGTAATTCAACATTGAAAAGTGCTTTTGGCTACAAAAAAGCTAGAATTTTAGCTTTTGTGTTTGGCCAAAAAGTGCTTTTGTAAAGCACAAATTCTCTCAAAAAGCACCTTGTTTAGCAATACTTTTATCCCGAAAGTGTTTTTTGTCTCAAAAGTGCTCTTTAGAAGGAATGCTAAACTAGCCTTTATTTAGAAAACACATTCATTTGTGAATGCAACCCATTTCTATAACTTAATCATTTCCATTCATTTTTGTTCATTTGGTTCTATATGCAATTCATTTATGGTTTCAATTGACCAATTGGACATATTTAATTAGGGCTTAAATAATTTATAATTAAGTACCAGCTTTTCGCCTATTAATCATAAACTTATTTAGTAAAGAAATCAGTCCACTATAGTATCGTGACTAGGCTCTCCTTAATTACATACCTTTACAGAGCTTCTTAATAAGTGATCGTCCAATGACTTTGTCATAACTGTGTTACTCTCATAGGATATCATTAATCTCTTTGAGATAAATATGTTCTCCCAATATAATCCTATTTTATCTTATGGTAACCATTACATCTTTATTCATGAAAATTCAATTACTATCAAATAGTAATAAAGTCATTTATCACAAAGACAAACAACTCGTGGCCACATTTACTTTTCATCTATCACGTAATGCTGATGAGAGGATATCATTTACCCATTAGTTAGGCTATGAATTCCACTATTGTAAATTATTCTTCATACCGTAAAAGCTGTATACCCAAGGCACCAACTTTCGATTCCTTATCTATTCGAACTCAGGATTTTACTTACATCAAAGCATACAGGTCACGCAAATATAATTCATCATCCACTTAGAATTAAGGTATGCCAAACTATGAATGTCACAAGTGAATAGATCTATAAATGTATCTAGGATCTATTCTACTAGGGTTTTGTCTGATGTACTATTAGTTGAGTCACTCTCATCTATGTCTCTATCTTCTAAAAGCCATCTGTTCTGCTCTGATTCTTAAGACAAAGTATCTCCTTGATTGGACTTGATAGACGATATATTAGTCTTTCTAACGATTTTCTCATTTCCAATTAGGCTAAGGACATTTTTAAGTTTATCTACTAATACAAGTTATCTTTTCGTATCATGGTCCAACCGCGTAATACCATCAGCCGGGTTTCACATACCGGCCTGGTTCGACCAATTTTTGGGTCTTGGTCTCAGTTTTGGGCTCCAATGCCCAATTTTCAAGTTCAATTACCCATTGAGTTAATTTTCTGACTTGAAAATTAATTTCCAAAAATATCATATTAATTTTAATTAATTTGATTAATTTAATTTTACTTTATCAAAATTACTTTTTCCAAAAATCATTTAGATTTTCCAAATTAATTTTTCAAGAAAATTCTTTAATCAAATTTTCTAGTTGAACAATTATCACGACCACCTAATTTAATTCCACATCAAATAAATCAACTCAATTAAATTATTTTCAAAGTCATAGAATTTTCTTCTGATTCAAATGAAGTCCTATCGAGCTTTAGTTGAGCTAGCGAAGGGACCAATTTGACATATACAATTAGGCTATAGTAATTGCAATTATGCCCAGAAGCATCGTTCCAATAATTCGCAATTACTTAATCATGGAGTCAGTCTACAAGAACTACCATGATTGAAAACTCCTTATTGTATATTTTTTACAAAAGCAATTCATCCAACTGCTTTCTCCAATGACCTCAGCATATGTGTGTTACCCTCATATGATATCCTTGATTCCTTTGAGTTAAATTCGTTCACTCAATACAATCCTATTTTATCTATTGTCACCATTGTGTCTTCTTAATTATTAATATGATCACTGTCAACAAATGACTGTGATAAATTACTCGTTCGAGAATGAGCAACTCGTGGCCACGTTCCATATTTATCAATCCACACAATGCCAATGAGAGGATATTATTAACTCTTTAATTGAGCTATGAATTCAACTCTTGCTAGTAAAGTCATGTCATACACAAGTCATGTACCCAACATACCGGCTATGGGCTCGATCATCTTTAGAGCATAAGCCTCCACTTATATCAAAGCACATAAGTTGCATACACATGGTCAGTGACTAACTCACGATTTAGGTAAATCACACCATGAACATCACAAGTGAATTAATTCACAAATAGATTCAGAATTAATTCATCTTGAGTCCAGTCCGATGTATCATTCTACCAATGAATACATCTATGTCTCTACCCATGGAGTCAATTGCTCCGATAGCTAAGACTAGTCATCTCCCCAATTGAAATTGTAGACGACATAATAATCCTTCTCAGTATTTGAATCAAATGCTCACTTCGATTCTTTTACAGGATTACAGACTTAATTATTTACTGAAATAAGTTGTCTTTCTCGCAATGTAAACGTTCTTACAATGCCACTTATCTTCAGTTTGAATTTAGACAATCAATGAATTAATATTTTCTTGTCACAATTTCGCTATGCATGCAAAATATAAAAGACAGAAATACAAAAGATATAATAGTGAAATGTGAAATTAACTCTATTTATTTATTCATCGTTTAAATAAATAGAAAATAATTACATGTTTACCACAATATGGACACATTTCCTAACATAAACGCCAATAATTTTGAGATAAAAGCGGTCATGATCTAGATGATCCAAAACGCGCTGCAATTCAAGTGGAAAATAGTGGAAGACTTGAACCAACACTTAAAATATTTCTTGCAATTATGTGACACCTTCTAGTACAACGAGGTATCTGATAATGTTGTATGTCTTCGGTTATTCCCGTTGTCTTTGTGCAACAATGCAGTCGATTAATTAGACTCATTAGAATCGGGTTCTATTACAACATGGAATAACTTAGCGAAAAAATTTCTCTATATTTTTTTCCCAATAAGTAGAACCATTCAGCTTAGGCAAGAAATTGTCAATTTCAAACAATACGAAGGCGAGTCTCTGTATGAGGCATAAGAACGCTTCAAAGGAAGTGCCTACACCATGGAATGCAAGTGTGACTCCAAATTAAAATTTTCTATAACGGTGTTGAAGATCATATCAAATCTAGCCTAGATGGAGCAGTCGAAGGATCTCTCATGTTTCACAAGTACGAACGAGCCTACAAAATCATAGAAGATATGGCTATGAATTCGTACATGTGGCCCAATGAAGCCTCCAAAGAATTTTAAAAAAGGTTAACCATTTAAAGATAACGAATCCTCCAACGGCAAAAGCTATAAACGAAAACAATGAAGATGACTGATACTAATGAATTTTAGAAAAGGTTAATTGTTTGGAGACATCGGGTAAGTGGAAGAAAGTATAGCCATATTCTAAAAACCAACTGGAGTGGTAAGCTATATAGGCAATAGGGGTGGAAATCCCTATTTAAATACCCACAATCCTAGTTGAAGGGATCATTCGAACCTCAAATGGGGAGGTAATCAAGGAGGTGCAAATCAAGCACAAACCCAACAAACCCTCTTTATCAACCTCCACCATTATAATAAAGAACCGTGAAGAATGACCATGCTGCATGTGGTCAAAGATTCGACCGATTAGAGAGGGAGATGCAAACTATGGACAAAAATTTGACAAGTCCAAGCTACATGTGGACAACTTAAATCCTGATTGGATAGTCTCTGCAACCAAATAAGCCATGAAGAGGAGGAGATTCCCAAAGAGGTCAACGAACCCATGGAGGAGGCAGTCAAGCACCACGAGCCGATCGCGGAGGTAAATGAACCAATGCCTAATCCTATAATCTCAAAACCAAGCACAACAAATGTACCATTCCTGAAAAGGTTAGAGGACAAGCAAAAGAGGGATGAGGCGAATTTTATAACTTTGATGGAACTCGTTGAGCCATGAAGTGTAGGTTCAAAGCCCTTTCCCTATAAAGTCATAAAGCTTAGAATAAAGAGCTTTACTCAACCTACTATATTTAAAATTAGCTTAGGCAGCTAACCTTTTCCTTTTATGTTTCTAAGAACCCATTCTCCTCAACCCAACCAACCATGAATTAAAATATGCCTTACTTTATCCCTGCACCAAACTATTAGTTCATTATCTTGATTCATGTCTTTACCCATTTTAGATTCCTGTAAATTTTTTTATTTGTCAAACCTTGATTTCCCCATATTAACTCCATGATTCTTGACTCCCTTATTGTCAACTTTCGTAGTTTACTTCTTAGTACATTCCTTTATCACCATCCAAGCTCCGAAACTCTCTCTCCCCTTGCTACTCAACGTTAACAAATAATGAAGCTCTAACATCCAAAACCCACAATTTCACCATGATAGAAAGATTCAATAGACAACCCACCTTTAGTGGTCATAACCCACCACGAAAATAAATTGTAAATAGAGCTTTGTACTCGACTCCTTGAATCTAGTTCTATATTCAAGTTTTAAACACTAATGGTTTACTTAGATCATATGTATTGTAATTCTCGAAAACATTCCCCTCGATCTAATATATGTCTTATGATCGATCCATTCCACTATGCCAATAGTATCCCTTATAGCTTACAAGATACTCTTCCTGTACATTGCTCTTAATAAACTAAGCAATCATATCCAAGCCATAACATTATGTGGATATGATTTTGGCATTAAGAGGATATGGTTGTGAAATGTTAAACTCTGAATTTCATGGTTGTACCATGAGATACTGTCCATAGTCCATCCAAGGATAATCCTCCTTCAATTTGAATTTTATCAAGTAGTAATCATTCTCCAAGTCCATTAATCAGAAAATCTTTTTCTCTTATTTCCATAAGGCAAAGGTTTTATTCAAAAGTTCATTGAAGATGATCTTTTGCCCAAGAGACTTAATGACAACTGTAATATACATACTTTCCTCCATCAATTGATGAACCCTTTTCAAGGATTGGATTGAAGGAATTTCATCAAACAGTTTTGTCATTATATCCTCATCCAACAAGTCTACGTCACCATCATTTAGAGACTCCTCCTTGTCGTTTGTCTCATTTAAGTAATTCAATATTTTGTCTCTGAATCTCACATGATCTTCAACCACAAATGACTTCATCTACACATCATTCGCATTTGGTGGGTCCTCTTCCCTTAATCAAACTTTTTGAGTGGCTCTTACCACTATTCCTCAAACCCAACCGTTGACTCTGGTTTCCAATCCCTTTAGATAGTGAGAGCATATTCTCTATTCTAGTACCTTCCATACATCAATTTTTATTATTTGTCATAATTTTTTTTGTTAAATATAATATGTTCTAGTGCAACAATGAGAAAATTTTAATATAACTATTAAATATTGGAATTGAATCCTATTAGATACAACTTTTTTTCTACCATCTATAATAAAATTTAAAAAGATGAAGGGCTAATGAAAATTATAGAGCTTTGATGTACATATATATAGTTTATGCATCAACCATTGAGGTTGTTCATGGACATTTTAGTTGTGTTAATAATATTAAAGACAACTAATATTTATATAAATCATGATTATTAATCATTAATATTATATAAAATTTCAGAACTCATTTATTTGTTCTGTCACAATTTGTTGACCGGGAAGGTATTACCACTTCCCTAGGTCATATCACATTAGCATCATAAGTACAATATCAGTATCATCCTTTTTGGACATCTACTAAATCTTCAATGCTTTACCACCTTAAGGTGCACCTCTCCAAATTTGAATTAAAGACCTTTATTTTCATAGGAGAGATAAAATGGTACCATGATTATAAAAAGGACTCTTATATAAAGTGATCCTGATCTGCCATAATTCAATGTAGTAGATTAAACTAGTTTTTGCACTTTAGGAGCTTGAACATAAGCATTTTAGTTAAGTTTTAATTACATTTTCGTAAATTTAGTTAAATTCACTAAAGTGCGTAATTTGAGTCTTTTATTGACCTTAGGGTGAGCTAATATACTTTACGAGTGTGCAGAAGACCAATAAAAGGTGTGCTAACTCGATACTGGTCGTTGTGTTGCAACACAGAGCATTGGATGTCACAACATAGGGAGTAGAATAGAAGAATTCCAAGACTGCCTTCGGTGTCGTGACATAGCCTGAGGATGTCGCGACACACCCCTGAAGATGAGCATACTACCCTTGATGTCGCGACACAGATCTTGGTGTGTCGCGACATCACCTCTGTACAGGAAATAATTACGAGCCAGGGGCATTTTGGTTCGCACAATCAAAGGTTAAGCACGAGGACGGCAGCTGACCTAGGGTTAAGGATGACAACCACTCTAAAGTCTATAAATAGGCTCATTTAACATATGTTATGGAAAACTTTCATATTGTATAATTTTCTTCTTATATTTAGTCTTTAAAGTTTTTCTCTTTTCTTAGAATTTAGGTTTATTTTGGTTTTGTTATTTGTTTTTGTGGAGGAATCAGATTTGTAGAACATAGTCAAACTCTGTGAGGATTTTGCGCTTAATTTTAATACAAATCAAGCTTCTTTTAAACTTTATACTCTTGAATTATTACTCATGTTTACTCTTTCTATCATGTATATACTGCTTATTAGATCTATGAGGAATTAATCCTCCTTTGAGGGATTAGCGAGTGGAGGTATAATTAATTAACTGTTTTGTAGGGTTCTCTTAGTGATCAATTGTACATGAAAGGAAGAACCTAAACCCTAGGCCTGAAAACCCTAGGAAGTCATTAAGGTGTGAATTAACCTAAATCTGGTATGTCATATCCGTGAACACCTTAACCTTGAACCGATCTGGACTATGAGGTTGAGAGATAAGTAGTTCTTGCCGACTCAATATTTTAGTGGAAGATCAGAAGATCCTATTGGGTTATCGACTAGTTGATTGAACAAGAAAACCTGAAACAACAGTTGGTTATGATTATTGAAGCGAGCTAATCACCCATACTTAGATTTGATATATTTTTATTTGATTTCTCGTGATTTCTTTCTTTCTTTTATTATTACTATTAGTATAGATCATCAAAACCTTTCTTTTTATTTGATCCTAATATAATCCATTTAAAGTACTAATTAGATCTATTTATGCTTAGGTTAGAATTAGTTTAGTTCTCATCTCCCTTGGGTACAATTCTCGGAGTACTCATCTACTTCGTTGTAATTATATTACAACATGACTCGTATACTTGCAGATATCGCCTTTTTATATATTTTGTGCAGGACTTCTACTTTGGACATTGGTACGTCTAGAGGCGGTCAGATCCTTAAGATGAAAAAGGTTTGAGGATCAATTGATAATCAAAGAAGACAATATCAATATTGTGCTTACGAAACCACACATCGTGACCCGAAAAACTAGCACTACCTTACTGGTTGGTCAATCATGATATTTCTTATATCATATCAATATTAGTTGTTGTAGCTTAATTTTTACAAACTTGTAACCAAATGGGTAACCATGTTTGACTATAATTAACTTGTTGGTATTTGGTGTTATTAATTAGAATTTGAATTCAAAATATAAGCTATAGCTAGTTATGTGACACAACAAATAATTCATACATATAGATATACAAACGTCTAAAATGAATGTACCCTATAAATTAAAGAGTCCAAATCCATGTATGTATATATGTGTATATATATTATAATTAAGAGAAAGCTTAGATATAGATGGTAATTATTATTCAACAAAACTAAAGAAAGTTTTTGAGTGCTTTATATTTGAAATATGATTTTGATTTCCATTCATATTCGCGTTTTATCTAAATTTATTTTAATTTAAATTTGGATATATTTCAATTATTGATCTATTAGTGTATTTTGTAATAATTTAATCCTAGTTAATATTATTTGAATGTAATTGTAATTGTTGTTCTACAGATGTATTGATTGTAAATGTAAATTATAATTAAAAAAAAACAATCTACTAAATGGTAATAGGAGTTAACTCAAACTCATGTTATCAAGACTTGTTTGAAGCTGTGGTTAAAATTTTTGTCTCTCACTTAAACAATATGGATTAAACCCTATCACCCTCTCTCCCCTATACCAATAATATAATAAAAATTATTATTTAAAAAATTATTTTATGTTCTTGACTCTAATTTATTGAACGATTTAATAATTCTATAAGGATAAATATCAAATTTATATATGAATGTTGCTCCAATGTGTAATTTGATACATGAACTTTGATTTGATGGAATTATACACATGAAATATGAATTGCGGTTCATATGTGTACATGAAACTTTGATTTTATTCAATTGTACACATTTTTTTAATATTAGATTAATATAATTGTTTGTGTGTGAAATAT
Source organism: Gossypium sturtianum (assembly GCA_025698515.1). Taxonomy (NCBI): domain Eukaryota; kingdom Viridiplantae; phylum Streptophyta; class Magnoliopsida; order Malvales; family Malvaceae; genus Gossypium; species Gossypium sturtianum. The sequence goes on from CM046945.1 coordinate 22,011,503, forward strand.
ATCAACGTAAAATGGTACTAATTTGATACTGTTGTCAATGATTTGTGAAAATCAAATCAAATTAAAATTTCATGTATAAAATCATATATAATAAAAATTCAAATATAACATTACAACTTAAATCAAAATTCATTTATAATTTTAATATTTATCTCTCAGTTGGTTTAGTTGTAAGAATAATATATATATTTATATACTATTACACGTAATCCAATTTATTAATTGTTTTCAACAATTAAATAATAGATACATAGTATAACATTATAATGGACATTTTCTTTAAGTTGACTCCTCCTTGAAGATAATTATGACTGACTACTCAAATTTTTTCCATTTGTGTTCTGATCACCCACCCTTATACTAAATTTGGTATCCGCATAAAAATAAAAATTTAATTGCTAATAATAAAATAAATTAGATATATTCGATTTTTTAGTTTTTACAAATAATAACTAAAAAAATTAGCTACAAATAATAAATTTTTCATTTAATTTATTTTTTCTTTTAAAAAGTTTGCCAAAAATTAAAAGATTTAAGTGTGTTTGATAAATTATTAAAAATTTTTATTTAATTGAAAATGAAATTTTTTCAATATTTAAAATTTTAAGCGTATTTGATAATTATATTAATTTTTTAATTAATAACAATTTTTCAATAAAAAAGTGTTGAATAAGATAAGTAGGTAGATAGTCACTAAAATTGAATTGAAATTGTTAAATTGATTTTATTTTTAAACATAAATGATCTCTTTCTTTTTTCTTTTTCTTTTTTTTTTTTTTGCTAAAAAGTGAGATATCCCATTTATTATTTTATTTTTATGAAAATTTATAAAAAAATAAAATAATATACCAGAAATTCAATACTTATAACATGGACACTAGAAATTCAACATTTATAATTAGTTACCTCATAAATTATGAAAAAGTATATCAATTATAATTCTTTTATAAATATAAACTGTTTATAAAAAAGTAAAATAATTCCAGTATTAAATTAAAAATAATGTTGAAATTAAGGGTTAAACTGGGTTAATTCGCCCAAATAATATAAAAAAAATTTCTGAAATGGGTTGTCAACGGGATTAATTACGGAAATGGTATGTTTTTTGAGTGGAGCCTTTCTCATAGGCGACACCACTTGTATTATTTTTCGGGTATAATACATGACCCGTGTATATGTACGAATATGGTATGGGATAGGTGGTGCCTATCTGGTAGGCGCCACTGGTGACTCCTATCTGATAGGCGCCACCAATGCTTAATTTTTCACCTATTTAAACTCACCTAAAAATCAAATGAGCAGGAGATATCCAAAAAAAAATTAGCAGAATAGAAGTAAGAAGATAGGTAGAAGAAAGAAAGAAAGAAAGAAAGGAAAACAAAAAGAGAGATAAGGTATTTTAGTTTATTTCTTTTTAAATAGAATGGAGAGTTTTGTTAGTAATTTTGTTATTTGGAAGTTATTTTGTTAGGTTATTAACTTTGTTAGCTTCTGAATGAAAAATTTTGCATTAAAAATTTTATGTAAGTAACTTTTTTACTATTCGAAACTTTTTTGAGAATTTTGAATTTTTTTAACAAATCTAGTATTGAAGATAGAGAATCAATTTTTCGTATGCGTTTATTTCGATGGATAAATTTTGACCACAACCGTGGGATGTATATTTGAATGTCGCCAACAAGTAGTAATGAGATTTAAGAGAAATATCTCGTTTGATGATATGAAGGAAAGGATTAGTGCAAAAATTGATAGACATTGTGGGAGAAGGATCTCGAAATTGAAAACCCATAAATTTCACCGAAATGGAACTAGTAGACGATGAAGACGTGGAGACAATGGTGGCTCTTTATTGTGGGACTTGGAGCAACCAAAATGCACCGATTCAGTTATTTGTTGAGTTAGTTGGTGTGGAGCCAACTGAAGATCCCACTCCATTAGATAAAGAACATGGAGCTCAAGAGTCGTGTATGGTGGTTCTGATATCGTACGTTGATAGTCAATCGACTATACGTTGATGTGGTTGGTGATAATGTATACCATAGTAGTGATCCTTCTGATCACGAGGTCGATAGTGATAGTGATCCCGACGTGGACGAGGTCCCGGATGATATTGACGACGAATGCGTGAATGACGATGAAAACGTTAACGCGTCTTCATTCAAGAACCAAATTTGTCGTATTGTGCTACACAATAATCCTGGGGTACACATGTAGCGGATAGATCCTGATGCGGCGCACGCGGCTGAGTTCCTGGAGTACCCTGAAATACTACCTGCTCACCAGCTGGCCGTAGATTCCAATTCTGAGGAGTTGTTCGTGGGCCAGATATTCGAAAGTAAGGATGAGTGCGTATTTTTCATTAAGCGGTATAGCATGAATATATTAGTGGATTAGAAAGTCGCCGTGTCTAAACCGACATTATATATTGGGGAGTGTTAGAGGTTGGTGGAAGGCTGCAATTGGCGAATACGAGCTGCATTTATCCAGAAGTCGCAGATGTGGGAGATACAAAAATTTGTTGGGCCTCACACATGCACTTCAACACATATGACAGAAGATCATCGAAAACTTGATTCCAAAACTATATGTACGCGCATCATGCCAATGGTGAAAGACATTCTGACCATTAAAGTTTCGGTACTGATTACCGAAATGTAGGCACGATTCTAGTATCGAGTATCATACCAGAAGGCATGGATAGCTAAACAGATGGCAATTGAGCAATTGTACGGAGATTTTGGTGTGCCGTACAATGAGTTACAGGGATGGATAGCCGCTATGCAGGAGTACGTGTCGGGGACTGTCATTGAGTTGCAGACATGACCTTATTACGGCCCAGATGACCAACTACAACCGGGAAAAAGAATTTTCCAACAGATGTTTTGGATATTTGATCTATGCGTACGTACATTTCCCCATTACAAGCTGTTTGTGCAAGTAGATGAGACATGGTTATATGGTAAATATACATAGATCCTACTTCTTGCGGTTGCTCAAGACAGGAACAAGAACGTGCTCCCGATAGTGTTTTCCATCGTAGATAAGGAGAACATGGAGTCGTGGGAATTCTTCCTTACAAACCTGCGGAGGTATGTTATTAGTAACGATAATATTTGCATCATCTCCAATAGAGGGAAAGGATTAATTGTCGTCATTAGGTGTTCCGGTGTGTGATGGAGATCCGTTTACTGCATCCGACACATCGCGGCTAACTTCCACCGAGATTATAAGAATGCAGACTGGCGGAGGCAAGTTGTGAGAATGGTTAAAGAATAACCTTATTCTTTCAATATATAACCTAATATTTTAGGGCGAGACTGTAACTTATATTTTCTTAATACATACACAGCGCACGAGCTAGAGCCACACATTTTCCTGCAAAGGATGACTCGACTTGAGAGTGACATGGAAGGTCACACGAACACATCTTTCCGGCAATGGTTGGGTACCATGAAGCCGTGGTTGTAACAGCCCAGTTTTAGCTAAATCAGAACAGTGGTTTTGGAACCACAAATCCGATGTCAGAAAATTATTTTTAATATTATTTTATGTGTTTATAGCATGAAAGTATGAATGTGTGAAATTTTCGTGAAGTAATTTTATCGTTTAATTGCTCGATTTAAGAAAAAAGGACTGAATCGCGTAAAATGTAAAAGTTGCATGCTATTAGTTAAAGGTGTCAATTGGCCTTGGATTTTAAATATGATGGCCTTGAATGGTAATTAAACTATTTTAAAGGCTAATTGACATTAATGGACATTAATATGATGATTTTAATATTGTGTCATTAAGGTTAAATAGGTAATTTGGTAATTAAACTTATCATAAATAAAAACAAAATGAATTTAGTCCATCTTTCTCTCTTTTTGGTTGAATGTTGATGAAGAAGAAAGCCATAGATTGAGTTTTAGGGTTCGGCATCTTCATAGCTCAATTGGTAAGTGTTTTGAGCTCGGTTTTTAATAATTTCTATGTTTTTTGAGATCATTGCTACGTAATCTAGCTAGCCCGTACCTTAGATTTCAAAACTGTTAAAGATTTTGAGAGTTAACATTGTTGAATCTATGAGTTCTTTGATGTTTAATGCTGAAATATGAAAGCTTGATGATAGTTTTACATGTTTTGTAAAGTGATTTTTGACAAAAGTGTCAAAAAGGGATTAAATTGTGAAATTTGTAAATTGAGGGGTTGAAATGTGAAATAAATGAAAGTTATGGGCTTCTAGGGACTTATAGGTAATTCGACTAAGCTAGAGTATAATGAAATTATGTGAATTTTGTGTATTTGTGAAATAGGGACTAAATTGTTAAAAGTGTGAAAGTTTAGGGCCTAAAGTGAAAATATGCCTAAATGTATGTTTTGGACTAAATTGAAAGAGTATATGATTGAATAAGTCAATTTTGAATTCATATAGATCAAGAAAGAAAGAATTCAGATTTAGATCGGGGGAAAAGCAAAGTTAACGAGTAGTCGATCTGATTCGTCAATTCCGAATACGAGGTAAGTTCGTATAATTGAACTTAAATGTGTACCTATCTATTTGATGAATGAAATTGAGATAGTATTTATTCTTTTGGACAAATTTTGTGGTATTAAATGAAATGTACGAATTGAGTAAGGCAAGTTGCCGAATAAGACCACAGCTGGGCTATGGCAATCATGTAATAAGACCATAACCAGGTTATGGCATGTGAATGAAAGACCACGGCAGGGCCTTGGCAAAGTATGTATAAGACCATAGTTGGACTATGGCATCGAAAAATTGATGAATTTGTATCGTAAACATTTGTAAACCGGAGTGGTTTGATAATAGTATTGATGAGAAATAGAAATGTCTTGATACAGGTATGTACGGAAAACTATTCGAGTATCGAACTAATGAAAGTTGAGAACTGGTGAATGATGATATGGATAAATTTATGTTAGCTTATGAATTGATGGCTTAAATGTTTATGATATTATCTATTTTGAATTGTTAATGCATGTTGAGATTATTTTATGTTCACATACGAACTTACTAAGCTTATAGCTTACTGTGTGTAATTGTTTCAATGTTTTATAGTTCTACGAAGCTAGCTCAGATCCAGATATTTTCAGAGACTTCATCGCACTATTGATCATCTATTTTGGTACTTTTGAAGATATGTATATATAGTATATGGCATGTATAAGCTTGTGTCAAAATGGTTTATTTGATGGATGTGTATTTTGGCCATTTGTGTTGGCATAAAATGATGAACTTGATGACATTTATGAATATGAAAATAGTTCTACTTTTAATGTTTGGAAATAGACCTATCTTGAATGAATGGAGTTGAAGTGATTATGTATATTTGAATTGGTTTAGTTAGATGAATTATATATGTGAATTATACTTAGTAAAGCAAGATAAATTGATTGGTATTTGAATAGGTAAATGGTATGGAATTGAGTATTGAATTTAGTTGAAATGAATATGGTATGATTATGTATTGGTTGATGAACTTTGGCTACTTATTTGTGACTTAAAATGATACCATATGAGCTTTTGTAGGTATGTGTAAAAAGGGTGGCAAATTGGCTTTGCAAATGGCCTATTTTTGTCCACATGGGCAGAGACACGGGCGTGTGTCTCAGCCGTGTGCAACACACGGTTAGGTTACATGGTCGTGTTTCCCCTGGTGTTGAAATTGAGTTGAAGTCAGTATGCTCCACACGGCCTCACACACAGGCGTGTGACCAGCCGTGTGGCACAAGTCAGTATACCCCCTAAATGGCACACGGCCTAGCACACGGGCGTGTGGCTTGGCCGTGTTGCATAAGTCAGTATACCCTACAGGATTGGCATGGCCTAGCACACGGCTTGGCACATGGGCGTGTGTGGCCACTTCAAATGGCACACAGGCTAGACACACGGGCGTGTGGTCGGCCGTGTGACCCAAGTCAGTATGTATGCCCTGTTTTCACACGGCTTGAGACATGGGCGTGTCTGGAGCCGTGTGAGGCACACGGCCTGTTCACACGGGCGTGTGACCCTTGTATGTTTGAAAATTTTCTAAGTTTTCTGAGAATTTTATATGTTATCGGATTAGTCCCGAACCACTTCTAAAGCATGTTTAAGGCCTCGTAGGCCCTCATAAGGGACAATATGAATATGATTGAATGGCATTTGAGTATGAACACATAAGTGTATGAATTATGTATGTTAAATTATGTTGATTAATCAGTAATACCTCGTAACCCTATTCTGAGACGCACAAATGTATGAATTATGTATGTTAAATTATGTTGATTGATCGGTAATACCTCGTAACCCTATTCTGACTGTGAATACAGGTGAGGGTGTTACAGTGGTAATGGGCTCAAAGTTTCGACAAAGGCTTTTGCTATGGTCATATGACCACTAATTTGGCGGAGGGGGTTAACTCCGTGTTGTTGAAAATACGACATCTTCCGATTTCATCTGTCTTTTCGGCTACCTTCTACAGGTTGGCTACCTTGATGCCAAAAATGGGGCAACACCAAGTCAAACAAATGGAGGCGAGACACGTGTTTGTCGAATATGTTAGGAATGCAATAGTTGCAAATCGGCGGATGGCGAGGTCGATGAATGTAGAAGTATATTCACGACGCAATGAAACGTTTCGAGTTACAGAGACCATTGGTCGTCGATCCGGTATGCCACCTAGGTCCTACAGAGTTGATCTCCGAAACAGACGGTACGATTGCAGGAGGTTCCAGACACTTCATTATCCCTGTGCACATGTCGTGGCAGCTTGTGCTAAAGTCTCGCTCAATGTTGAAAAATTTCTCGATGAAGTGTACACTCTCGAGCGCACGTTGCATGTATGGGAGAATGAGTTCCCCGTGTTTCCTGACCTATCTATATGGGAGGTGCTTCTGACGACTTTTGAGTTTGTCCCAGACAAAGGGTTGCGTAGGAATCCGAAAGGTCATCCACAATCATCCAGAATCCATAACGAAATGGACATTAGGGAGAAATTCGACGAGAAGCTGTGTGGCGTATGCAAATTAGCCGGTCATAATCAAAGTAAATGCCTGCTCCGAAACTACCATATTGGACAATCGTCACGATCGGGTAGGAATTGAGATGTTGTTCAAGCCCTATTAATTACATTCACTACATGTAGAGAAGATTGAATTTAAAATTTGTCTAAAATTTGTTGCAATTAATCTAATTTGAATTGCAAAGTTAGTCTAAAGCTTGTTGCGTTTATATTTTTGTTGAATTAAATAACGTTTTTACGTAAATAATACAAACTTTATTATTCAAATTGCAAAAAACCCCTAAAATTAATAACTAAAATTGTAACAGCCCATTTTCAGTGAAATCGGAACAATGGTTTCGAGACCACCAATCCGAGCCGGAAAGAAAATTTATTTTAATATTATTACATGATATGCATTGTGATAGGAATGTCATATGAAAATTCTGATAAGAAAAATTTATCGATTATGTGCTTAACTGTGAAAAGGACTAAATTGCATAAAATGCAAAAGTTAAACTCTAGTAGCTAGAAGGATTAAATAGCTATGGAATTAAAAATTTGAGGTCCTTATATGGTAATTAGACCATTAAAGAAAAATTAGTAGATATTTTTGGTGATTCATCCATGGAAAAATTAGAAAAGGCTAAGGACTAAATTGGACAAAATAATTAAAGATGATAAATAATTAAATAGAAATATCATCTTATTTTATTATCATCTTATTTTATTATTATCTTCATCCCAAAATTTCATGGAAACCCTAGGAGAAAGAGAATAAACTAATCAAGCTTAATTGGGTAAGTATTCTTGTCTCGTTTTTAGTAATTTTTATATTTTTAAAATCGGAATAGTCTAATCTATCTATTTTGGGGATTAATTTGAAAAGTTATCAAAGTAAAAAAGTTTTTCCATGGATGAATATGTTGAAAATTTGAAATTTATGGTAGAAAATGAAAGGTTGTTGATAGATAAACAACTTTTACAAAGAGAATTTTGATGAAATCATGATTTAGGGACTAAATTGAAAAGTGGTAAAACCCATGGAAAAATTCTGATTTTTGTGAAATTCAAGAGCTGTTATTGTAACATGTAAAATTCGGTTAGGCTTGGAATAAGGAATAAATTGCATGAATTTCGTTTTCCGAGCCTAGGGACGAAATTGGAATTTATGAAAAGTTTAGAGGCAAAATGGTAATTTTGCCTAGGATGTAAATTGAATTCAATTGAGTATGAAATGGATTAAATTGATGATTAAATTCATTTATATAGATCAGGACAACTCAAATTCGAAGCTAGATCGAGGAAAAGAAAAAGTTTCGGATTAGTAGAATTTCTTGTACGAACGGTTATTAAGGTAAGTTCGTGTAACTTAATTGTGTTTATTTATATGCTTGTATTGAATGTATTATGTGATTGTATGAATTATAAATGTTTAAAGTATGAAATAAATTATATGCCGATATAGCTTGAATAAATGTCAAGTTTCGTTTGAATAATGAAATTCGATGGATATATGTAATTTCCCATATTGAATGTAATCCTGCATATGTTGTAGACAGGATTTAGCTCGGACGAGTAATCCTGATAAATCCCTCTCGAGCATTCTGTTAAATAGTTCTTGAGAGCATCCTAATCGGTAGTGATTTTGCATGTGTTGTACACTACCGCAACTCTGTGTGAGCGTCCTGTTACATGATTCGATCGGTTGTGATCCAACATATAATGCGGACACGAATGCAGCTCTACATGAGCGTCTTGATATAAGCTCTTATGGGCTTCCTGACATGGCTCGCTTGAACTCTCTGTTACCTTATCTGGTGCTCCCTGATATTAAATCTTCGGAGTTACCTGTTAAGCTCTACAAGCTCCCTAATTAAAACTCTTATGAGTTTCCTGATTAGCCCGGATAAGTGTCCTGTTACATAGCTTATCTGAGCATCATGATAAGTGGCTCGAGAGTGTGCTCCCTGATTTAGTGCCCTAATGGGTACCCCTGATTATGAGTTGACGGTTTATAGTTCTGTACACCTTGTGTGTGAACTACCTGAGTATCCATCGAAATTTCAATGATTCAACGGACAAATTCCTGAAATGAGAAATTATGAGATTAAATGTATTATATCTTGAATGCGCCTAAAATACTTGAAAGTTTGTAACATGATAGCTCATCTATGCTTAATTGGTGTATATGTGAATTATGTAACTAACATACTTGTTTGAGTGTATGTGATTAGGCAAACTTGTCAATTTGTTGGGAATCATGTTATTGTATGTTATTTGAATGAATGTAAATGGGTAAGTTTAATTCTTGTTATACGAGCTTACTAAGTATTAAATGCTTACTAGGTTTTATTTTTCTTTGTTTTATAGTGCTCGGAAGCTCGTAAAGTTTGGAGATTGGTCGGAGCAACATCACACTATCTTCTAGCTCGCTTTGGTATAAATAGTAAACTCATTTTGGTATAATGGCATGTATAAGCTAACTTGGCCATTGTTGGCATGTAAATGGTTGTATGTAATCTAGCCATTGGAATGGCTACAGTGATATATTTTGGCATGTTTATATAAGGTTATAATATAACCAATATGTTTGGGAATGGTTAAGTAGTAGATGATATATATTTAATGATGGGTAAATTTTAAATTAGTGAAATTGACTAATCATGTATGCTTACAAAGGTAAAAATTTTAAACATGAATGCATGAAAAGATATATCATTTAGATGTTAGAATTGGTTTGATTATAATGACTGTATTGGTTGGTATATGTTTGCAATTATTGGTGTAGGTTGTTGGCAAATTTTGGGTGAGAAATAAAGCTAGGAAATAACTTTATTTTGTCAGACACACGGGTGTGTGTCTTGATCGTGTGTGACACACGGCCTGACACATGGGCATGTGGTTTGGCCGTGTGTCGCCTACATTTTAAAAATTTAAGAAACAAAATGCTCAGAATTGGGCACACGGGCAGAGACACGGGCGTGTGTCTCAGTCGTGTGTGATACACGGCCTAAAACACGAGCATATGTCTTGGCCGTGTGAAACCTGCACCTAAATTGTGAAAATTTGAATTTACCACACGACCTAGCACACGAGCGTGTGGCAAGCCGTGTGGCACAAGTCAGAGAGTTACACGGGGTCAGACACGGCCTACAGCACGGGCGTGTCCTATGGTCACACGGGCATGTGTGCCCTGCATCTAGGAAAAATTTTGAAATTTCGCGAAACATTCTCTGAGTTCCCGATTTAGTCCCGACTCGATTCCAATGTTTATGTTGGGCCTCGAGGGTCCATTCAAGGGACAATATGACTAGTTTCGAAAATGAATAGTAATTAACATGAATTATCTGTAATTGTTCTGTAAACTCCGGTAATACACTGTAACCCTATTCCGACGATGGATACGGGTTAGGGGTGTTACAAAAATAGCGAAAAAGTCATTACATAAATACAAAGTTGACTATTTAAATTGTAAAAAAAACCCCTAAAATTAATAACTAAAATGAAAAAAAATTCATTACATAAATATAAAGTTATTTAAATTACAAAACCCCCTAAAATTGATGGTTTGATGGTGTGGTCCTAGGGGTATATTTTTGTGGAGCTCGACGTTCATGTTGCGGGTGATTGCGACGATCAACATTCTCTTCACCCGCATGTGGGGGTGTACGAAACATAGATGAAAAATCATATGTCTCAAACACCATCGATGAACTTGAGCTAGAAGTAGTGGAGTACGGTAGTGGATACGGGCCGGGTTGATTGGAGTACGACGGTGGATACAGGCCAGAAGGAGTAGAGTACGGCGGTGGATACGGGTCGAAAGGAGTGGATTACTGAGGTGGATACGAGTACTGAGGTGGTCGTGGGCTGAAGATATCAAACTCTAAATGATATCCGTGGCCTAACGAGCTCGGGAAATAGTCATCACCCCCCAAATCTGGATGATAAGAGCTATCCCCAGAGTGTAGCTCTGGTTCTGCCTCCGGCTCTGCCTCTGGCTCGGGTGCATGATGCGAATCTGGAAGGATTTGCCCAAGTCGTGTCATATGTGGGGGGACTACCATCAACCGCCCACCAAACAAAAATGGTTTCCCTATCTCAGAGTACCACTGTATGTACTCTAACGAAGGTTGCAGATCCAAAGCACGATCCATCTGAGGTACCCTCCCCAACTGGTTGTTCCACATTGTAATATATTCTTCATGCACTTCTGCCCAATCATTTCCATGTTTCCCCCTCTTGTTAATCCCATGGATCTCTCCAAATCGTACTGGCAGTGTCGGGATATACTGTATGCAACCAAACTACCGGAGTACTCGATCACCATGATATCACTCCACTATTTGAAAATTGATAACGGGTGCACTAATGCACCATAGGTTTGAGTGGACGTGGGCAGACAAGGGAATAACCGCCATAATTTCTGGAACAAAATACAACATCCAAATGAACTGCACAGTTAATAACATGGTTATATTAACGCAGGTTGAGTGAGATAAAATAATAAATTTAAGTTGATATTGGAAAAACTTACCCCTTCTCTAGCATGATTCTCGATCATCAGACGGTATATTGGAACCGTGTATGACCTCCCGATACCCGGATTAGTGCTCCATCTACGAAAACAAATTGTTAGAATAATATAATCCAAAAAAAAAAGTCAACTAATTGTTATAACGAGTGGAAATACATATGATTGGTGACAATGGATGCCAAGAATGGCATCCGGTAAAGTGCCCACAACTGTAACAATATGAGGCATCCGCCTATGTCTACCGCAGAAGGATCTGTCGTTTGACAAAGTTCGCGATACAACATGGCTAGCACTGCGGACCCCCAACTGTACGAACAGGTGTTATGCAAATTAGATAATAGGGGTAAGTATATCAAGTGGACCCTATTGCCGTTTGCATCCGGCATGAGTACACCCCCTATAAGGTACATAATATAAGCTCGAAAAGTATGCATCACCTCCCATTCACTGGCAATACTTGGCAAATGCTCGAAATTGGCCTTTAGCCATGAAAACTTCAAACTCGTAAATTTTCCCTCTCTTGGCAAGCATCCAAGTAAGTCATAGCAAAGGCAGCCGGCCTAGGGATCGAACTTATACCAGTGATAGCATTTCCATCGATAGGGAGCCCGAGCTGCAGTGCAACATCCTCTAGAGTGATGGTGCACTCCCCGCACGGCAAATGAAATGTGTGGGTCTCCGCTGATCCCAACCCGGCTAACTCCAAGTATGGCATTAGGCGTTCATCTGGCAGAAACCCTACACTATTAACACGGCCCCTTAATGCGCGGTACGGGCCCTGACATTATTAAATTAGCAAAATAGTTAATACAATATAACTTAATTCCGCAAATAACATGAGTATCAAAAAAAAATTTCATTACCATCTCATTAATAGTACTTGATATGTGATTATTATTATTATTATTAATCAAAGAATCCATTTGTTGCAAATCTGCAATTAAAAAAATGAATTCATTTAATTTGTTGCAAAAAATACAATAAATAATTTCGAATATTAGAAAAAGAAAAACACGGTAAATATCTCATAATTTCTCATAATTTACCTACAATAAAAAAAATTTATTTTAGTTTACAATAATAATATAATTAAAATAAATATAAACTATCTAAACATAAAAACATACGAATTAAAAAAAATAAAAATAGAAATAGAAACATACCTGATTAGTTTCTTTCAAACAACCTATAAAATTATATAACGACAAATTTAATCAACATTTTAATAAATCAATAAAAATTGTCAAATAAATAAAAATCAAATAAAATTACATTATATAAAAATTACATTAAAAAAATCACAAAACACTAGACTAACATTAACAATTTATATAACCTAATCATAAATTACTAACAAAATAACTACAAAATTATTATTTTTTTAAATTACATTACTAAAAATCACAAAACACTAAACTAAACACTAACAATTTGTATAACCTAATCATAAATTACTAACAAAATAACTATAAAATTATTTTTTTAAAATTACATTATTAAAAAATCACAAAACATTAAACTAAATACTAACAATTTATATAACATAATCATAAATTACTAATAAAATAACTATAAATTTATTTTTTTAAAATTACATTATTAAAAAATCACAAAACCCTAAACTAAACACTAACAATTTATAACCTAATCCCATAAATTACTAACAAAATAAATAACAATAACATTTTTTTAAAAGAAATTACATTACTAAAAAAATAACAAAACACAAAACACTAAAAATTTATAACCTAATCATAAACTACTAACAAAATAACTATAATTTTTTTTTTTAAAATTTACATTACTAAAAACTTACAAAACACAACAATTTATAATAAATTACTAACAAAATATTTACCAAAATAATTTTACATTAATAAAAAATCACCAAATACTAAACTAAACACAACAATTTATAACATAATCCTAAATTACTAACAAATTAATTTTAAAATAATTATAAAAAAATTACATTCATAAAAAATATTAAACCATAAACACTAAACATAAACAATTTATAAATAATAATTAATAACAAAAAAAATTCACAACATCTTAATTAAACTCTTTAAATTAAAAACAAAATTATTTACTAAAATAATACATTACCTTTTTTTCTTTTCTTTCTTCTTCTTCTTCTTCTTCTTCTTCTTCTTCTTCTTCTTCTTCTTCTTCTTCTTCTTCTTTCTTTCTTTCTTTCTTTCTCTCTTTTCTTCCCCACACACCGGTGCTTCATCTTGGGGGACCATGCTTATTAGGTCCCCCATTTCAATTTTTTTTCCCTTTTGAAGGGACTAAACACTACCTTGGCAGTGTGTTGTGCGCAAGGGGCAGGAGAAGGCTGAAATGCTAGGCGATCGGCATGCAGGGGTGAGGGGATTGGTCACTCCAGTGCCGCCTACCTGGCAAGCGCGACCAGTGCCACCTATCTGACAGGCACTATTGGTGCCGCCAGTCCAGGTGGCATCACACGCGCGGGTATTTTTAACCCGTATTTTGAACAGTTGACTGTATTTTGACCTGGTATATATATAAATATTTTTTTAAAAATAAAATAATAATATTTTTTTAAAGTAAAAAAAAAATTATTATAAAAAAAGGTGGTGGCGCCTATGAGAAAGGCTCCACCCAAAAAATATATTAGTTTGGTAAATACTTCTACTGACAGCCTATTTCAGTATTTAATTTTTTTATATTATTTAGATAAATTAACCGATAAACTGATAATGATGCTTAATGCCTTGCCATGATTACATGACAAGTGTGAACTATTATATGACTGCCTTTTCTTTAGGGAATTTTAATGATAACCGTACTCTAAATAGGCATTGGACAAATGTTGGACTTCCATTTAACATCAAATGACTTGAGTTTATGTTTGTTTCTAGTGGCACTATTAAGATAATAAATATCAATTTTTTGAAGTTCAATGCATTTTAAAATTATAAATAATCCGTATTTAATATTTTTTTTGTGAATTATAAGAAGAGAACAATAATGCAAGTAGTGCAACTTGAACCCAGATCATACCTGAAGCGATGAACATCTTAATCATTAAGTCAACACGAGATTCAATATTTAATATTTTTTCATTATAAAATAAATTACATTAAAAGCATAAAAAGTTAAATCTGAAAATGAAGATTATATATTTAATAATATATCAAGTGTTGTAATGTGGAAATCAAATCAAAAGGTAGGTTATGTTTCCATTTCTCTATCAAGATTGGGTATCTTTTCGTGTGAAGATATAATTATAAACACATTGATGTGAGACTGTTAGGCACAAAAAGAATGCCCCCCCAACCCTAATGGACAATGACTCAAGATCCCGCTGCATCAAAACAACTTGTCTTAAAGTATTTAAGTTTTCTTTATATCATAAATTTATTATCTATTTCTAATATAATTTTTCCTTCTACTTTTCTTATAATTAATGATTGAAATCTAATGGCAAAACTTTTGTTTTATTTAACTAAAACTAGAATGCTTAAAATTATACAAATGATGACTTTACATTTTATAGTTTTTTTTCTTATTTGAAGATCAAATAATCAAGTCAATTCAAAACAACTCAACAATATTTATTTTTCCATTTTTTTTAGAAATTTAAGCACTTCTATTACTATTTTTTGGTTAAAAAAAAAATCAAAAATTATGATATGAGCTCCAATGACAAGAAATGTACTTTTTGATTCAATCAAGGTGAAGTATGGTCCATGATCATTGATGGTGGGTTTATACTAACGTCGCTAGTGGAATTCTTGTTGATAAGCCATGGCTTACACGTAAGGGACATCCTACGCCATATTAAATACAATTGCAAACTAATTAAGTAGTTGTTTATTTTAGGGTTAATAGATAGTTTACCCTAAATTTGTTTTAAAATATTTTGTTGGAAATTTTTTTTATTTAGTTGATACTTGAATTTGTATTATGTCATACACATTGTCTCAATTTGTTAACATCGTTAATTTTTTAAGGTTTAATATATAGTTTGTCCCTTGAACTTGTAGTTGGTACTTGCAATTATCCAAAAAAAAAAATACCTTTTTAAATTAATTTATATTTATTAAATATTTTTTTCTTTTTTTATTTATGTTCACCACATGTTATAGGCTCATGTGCCACTATATGACTGGCCATCAGTGTCACATTAGCGCAAACTAACGATGTTAGTGCAGAAGTACCAACCTGGATGACAAAATACAAGTTCAGGTACCAACTAAGTACAAAAGCAAGTTCAAATACCAACTAAGCACTTTTGGATAAATTCAGAGGGCAAATTACATATTACTCTTTATTTTACTATTGAAACATACCGCGATGAAATACTTTTTTGATGTTGTACCTATGTAAGTTGGCCATATCTTACTAGGAAAGCCTTCACCATTCAATTAAGGAGTGATACATGGTGAAAATTTAACCAATACTTTTTCACTATGAGTGACTGAAAATTCACTTTGACACCATTTTTCCCAAATAATTTTGTAAAGTAAAACACAAGGATGTAAAGAATGTTTTCTTTTGGAGGAAATATCTTATTTTACTTCGGATTAAAGAGAATTTTTTTTCTTTAATTGTTTAATTATCAAAAAAAAGAGAGCATAAGAACAGAAAGAAAAAGAAAAAAACAAAATAAAGTCTACTTATTTTATTGATAGAGACTCTAATATCTCAATAGAGACAATCTAGGTATTTATACTAAAAGTCATCAGGTGCTAAACTTAATCAATGCTAACAAACAATCCTACATTAATTTACTTAGCTGGCTAACTAAAGAAACAGATTACGACCATATTTAACTAACTAACAAACAAACTAACCAAACTACTAACAATTTAACAACTTAAAAATTTACTAGCTCAATTGATTACTCTAATATTCACCCATCATCTCCTTTGTTGTTGCTCTTTCTTCAACATTCACTCATTTTCTTCTTCCTAAAAAAACTTGTTTTGTACACATAATATGTGTCCGAACTTACAAAAGGATGGCTCAGACATGGGTTTGGTTAGAAGATCTGCAACTTGTTAATGTGTTGGCAAGTGTCCAACTTCTAACATGCCCGATGTTACCTTTTCTCAAACAAAAAACAAATCAAGTTTTACATGTTTAAATTTTGAGTGTAAAATAGGATTGACTGAAATTACAGCAGCTCTTAAATTGTCACACCACAGTTGAGCTTTATCATCGAATGTAACTTGTAACTTGTAGCTCATGTAACAAAGACTCTAGCCAAACAATCTCAGCTATAGCATGTGCAAGACTCCTATATTCTGCCTGTAAAGTGGAACTAGAAACTACCTATAGCTTTTTAGAACACCAAGTCATAGGATTACCTCCAAAGAAAATGCACATCCCTAGTGTAGACCTTCTATCATCAAGATCCGTACTCAGTTTCCATCATCATATCCAACTAAATACAACCACTTAGCTAGCCTAAAATAAATACCATAATCAACAATAGCCTGTAAATATCTTAGAATTCTCTTTACTACCTTAAAGTGTAGATCCAGTGGTTTTTGCATAAACTGACAGACTTTGTTGACAACAAATGATATCTAAAGTCTGGTAACAACTATGTACTACAAAGCCCTTACTATACTCTTGTATTCTGAAGCATTCTCAATAGGATTTCCTACCTAAGCTAAGAGATTATAAGTGCTCACCATTGGTGTAGGTAAAACCATTTGCCTTATCCATGTTGCATCTTTTCAAAAATTCTAAAACATACTTTCTCTGACTAAGAAACACACCTCCAACAGATGAGTAAGTGACCTCGAAGCCAAGAAAATATCTCAGTCTTCCTAGATCCTTAAGAGAGAATTTTTTATGAAAAGTCTGAACAAACTAATTAACATACTCATCACTACTCCTTGTAATTATTATATCGTTCACATACACTAAAACATATACTGTTAAATCAGAAAAACTTTGATAAATAATGATGCATCAAACTTTGATAGAATAAAGCCTTATGAAAGAAGAACTTCTTTTAACTTGTCAAACCAAGCCCTTAGAGCTTGCTTGAGTCCATACAAAGCTTTCTTAAGCTTACATACTAACCTTTAATCCCCATTGTTGCACTCAAACCCATGATGTTGATCCATATAAATTCCTTCAACCAAATCACCATTTGAAAAGGTATTATTAATATAAACTTGCCTTAAAGACCAATTCCTTGTTATTGCAAGCGTCAAAATGACCCTAATTGTAGCCAGTTTGACTATGAACTGAAGGTTTCCTGATAGTCAAAACCTTCCTATTGCAAGTAACCTTGAACTCCCAATTTGCCTTTATACCTTGCTATAGATCCATCAGTTTGTATTTTTATCTTGAAAACCCATTTACAACCAACAATTTTTTTTGTTAGTAGGTAAAGGTATAAGCTCCCATGTGTTGTTCTTGATTAGTGCATCATACTCTTGTTGTGCTACTTGTGTCCACTTAACACCCTGAAAAACCTCTTTAGTATTGTTAGGTTCAACAATAAGCATAGTTGCAACCAATAGGGTTATTTGCGCGCTATACAGGATATGTTATGTGATGATACTGATGTATGGAGAATTCATTGTTTAAACCGGAATCCAACATTTGTTGGAAATTACTGAGTTTTGTCTCTACAGAGACTTTTGTTACTAATTGTGTCTGCGAAGACCCTGGTGTGTTCTAGAGGGATGTAATGTCTTATGATATATGATGCCTACGGGCTTAACACTTCGGTGCTCAGGTTTGTTTTTGGAGTTATCGCTCGAACGAGCAATCTGGTGTGTTTTGGTGGTTACCCGCGTATCTGTATCTCTTTACTATAGTTTATCGGGCTAAACAGTTATTGTAAAATGGAAAACATCTAATTGATCATATGCATTGCATTTGGAAATGGCTATATGTTTGGAATGATGAGATGACGTATATGTTTGATGATTCTGATAGAATAATTGTAACACCTCTAACCTATCGCCGTCACCAAATTAGGGCTACGAAGTATTATGAAACATATAAAAACAATTAACATCAATAAACCATTCAAATCCAAATTCCATTTATAGCATAATTATATTTATGAACCTTAAATCGAGCTTACGGGGCTTTAAAAATAATTTGAGAACAATCAGGGACTAATTTGAAACAAAGTAGAAAATTATAGAAAAATTTAAAAATTTTGGAAACAAATGTCACACAGCTATGTAACCAGGATGTGTGATAGAGCCCAGACTGTGTGGCTCAGAAACATGGCCATGTGGCCAAACCGTGTACAATTCGAAGTAAAGGTCAAACGGCCATTTTGTAGCCCATGTGCCCGCTCGTGTACAAATCGAAATAGGGTCACACTGCCGTGTTGCAAGCTGTGTCCCAGACCGTTTGAGTATTCAAAATAAGGTCACACGATCGTGTCTATAGACCGTGTAACAACCTATGACCGTGTGTGTTAATTTTGCACTAAAATAAAAAAGACACACAACCGTGTAAGGAGACCGTGTGCGATACACGGTCGTGTGACAGCCCGTGTCCCAGGTTGTGTGTACCTAAAATAGCTTCCAAAACAAAGCAAAATTAAACCAATTCCTTAGGTGCCAAGCCAAACCAAAAACAAGCATTCATATACCTTCAAAATACATTCAAACAAACTTAAAGCATACCAAAACATACAACCTAAGTGCCTAACCAATATGCCCTCAATGGCACCACAATTTATACACCAACCAATTCACATTCAAAGCTCACAAATACTTACTTTAAACACACACCCAACTTCCAATTCATTCATACAATTCATGTCCACTTTTATTGTAATCTAGTCATCCACAAGTAATATAAACCAAAATGACCAAAACACATACATATAAACATTTACAAACCAAATGCCAAAGACATATATACAAGGAAGCCACAATCAATTTTACATAACATCATTCAAGTATAATATGCATCACAAGTGATAAGTATTCAAACATATACAAAACACCTATTACATGCCATATAACCTAAAGATAAACTTGCCAAACTCTATCGATAGATCTCTGGATAGTGTGATCTTCAAGTTGATCTGATCGCCCGATTCCACAAAACGATATCTACAGAGAAATAGGAAAATAACACGAGTAAGCTTCTATAAACTTAGTAAGTTCAACAATTGAAACGATAAAACTTACCTATAAACATATCAATCACAAAATAACAATTAATAAACAATAATCCTGTTAACCACAACTATTCAACAGGTGAGTCTTTATGTTAATACACATATTGTATAATCTGATCAATTATACTAAATCAATCAATACCAATTCTTATTTTACACACTCAGAAGATTATGTAAACATTTATAAAATTAAATAACGAATCATATAACCAGTGAAAACCTGCCCGATGAACGATATAAACGGATTCGGATACACAGTTAACCATCCAACACACCAGAACGCTCAAATGAGCCAAGCCAATCGAGAACACACTTGGGCACCAAGTGCCTAGCCCATAGGCTAGCATCCCTCCGAAAACACACCAAGGCACCAAGTGTCAAGCCCGAAGGCTTTACATCCACACCCAGTAACACACCAGAATCACTATAAATGTAACACGATTGTAACACCCTTAACCTGAAACCGTCACCGGAATAGGGTTAAGAGGCATTACCGGACCATAGAATCATTTCACAACCCATTTATGACACGAAGTCAATCATCATCATAATACATCAAACATTAACAATTAGTCCCTTTTTAAGGCGTATAAGACCTTAAACACATGCTAGGAAGGGTTTGGGACTAAGCGAAACACATCGAAACTTCTCGAAATTTAAAACTTTTCTAGGTTTCGGGGGGATACTGCGCCCGTGTGGGAAGACCATGTGCTTCCCACGATTCTTCTGGACACACCCCGTGTGTCCTTCCCGTGGTCGAATCGACCTCACATCCACGGCCACCAAAATACGCCCGTGTGCCTTGGCCGTGGTCGAATCTGACTTATGCTTCACGGCCACCAAGCACACCCGTGTACTGTGGCCATGGTCGATCCTGTTGAAACAACACGACTACCAGGCACGTCCGTGTGCCGTGGCCGTGTACTCTTATGCTAGCTATCGACTTTGCTCCACGGTCACTAGGCATGCCCGTGTGCCCACAGTGTGCAGTGGCTCAAATAGGCCATTTGCAAGGCCAAAATGCCACCCACATGGGTCAATCCTACAAGCACATTTGAGCATCTTTATACACACAATTTGGCAACCAATTTAATGCCATATCAAAATATGCACCAAATACCATATTCACTCATGTACATTACCAACACTTAGCTAGCCATATCACATGGCTATTTACACATCTCAAATATGATTCAAAACAACTAGCCTATACATGCCATATTTTAACTATGTACATCTTTTCAAAAGTACCCAAAATAGATTGTTGATAGTGTGATAGAGAATGCTGACGATCCCCGGATCCGAGCTAGCTTTACTGACACTGCAAAGCAGAGAAACAATTCACAGAGTAAGCTTTCCAAAGCTTAGTAAGTTCGTAACATAAAACATTATACTAAAACTAACCATCACATAAATTAATTTACCAATAATACCCACATTCAACTACCTCCAAATTCACCAGTCACATAGGTATCATACATACCTTTGCCAACACATAGTTACTATCCAACCATACTACTCAACTGCTCGAATTTGCATTTCGATCAACCTTTACTATTCTTTTAATTTATTCATACATTTACATATTTATATCATCACATAGATAAAAGCACAAATAAGCACATTATCAATCTCTACCACATACTCAAACTTCTATTCATTTAACTCTTAAATCTATCATCAACCACATAGGTTCAAACGTACCTTTATTAACACATAGCTACTCACCCTTCATGTTACTCAAATACTCAATATTACCTCTTGATCTATTCGCACACCTAGTGCCAATCATTTAATCAAAACATAATTGTCACCGCACACTTAGTGCCAGTATGTTAAACCAAACTTATATCAGTATCATACACACTGTGCCATTTCGGTAAGCTGAACTTATATATGTATCGCACACACAGTGCCAATTCGGTAAGCCGAAATTATATCTGTATCGCACACACAGTGCCAATTCGGTAAGTCGAAGCTTCAATCTTTTCGCACACACAGTGCTATTCATTTCTGTATCTTTTCTAATTGCGCACACTTAGTGCCTCAACACTCGATCTCATATGTAATACAGTATTAATACAACTCTATACATTTATTCATTTCTCATCACATAGATGTAAATTTAATGACTAGTATTATATCTGAACTTATACCAATATCGCACACACAGTGCTAACCACAAAGCCGAAGTTTATATTATTTCGCACACACAGTGCTAATCATCTCGGTCACATTTTCGAATACGTACATTTAGTGCCACATAACTCGAACTCTCACATAGCATTTACAATTTGATATATCATACCATTCATTTCATAACATTAAGCATAGTTAATTACACACATTATGTCCGAACTTACCTCGGACGTCGAAATACCTGAACGATCGATTAATCGAGTACTTTGTCTTTGCTTCGATCTCGATTTGAACCTCTCTTTTCTTGGTCTATACACATTCAAATTCAATCCATTCAATCACCAAATCATTCGTTTTAGTCCAAACACATATATTTAGGGCATTTTATAAAATAGCCCTCACATTTTCACATTTCGACACTTTAGTCCCTAATTCATAAAATCATCAAATACGCACAATTTCATATCACATATACTTAGCCGAATTCTTTTCATGCTAATACAAGCCCACACATTTCATTTATTTTACATTTTAGTCCCTCAATTTACACTTTTCTCAATTTAGCCCAATTTACTCAATTTCACCAAAAATCCAAATACAAACTATATTAACCCAACACTAAGCTTTCATATTTTACCAACTATCAACACAAAGCTCACATGTTCATCAATGGCACATCTCAAAATCTTCACCAATTCAAAAAATTAAAGCATGGGTTTTAAAGAGCACAAAGCAACGATCATAAAAACATAGAAATTTTAAAAACCGAGCTCAAAACATACCTTGATTAAATCAATTTACTAGCCGAACCTAACAAGCTTTCTTTCTTT
This sequence comes from Gossypium sturtianum, assembly GCA_025698515.1. NCBI lineage: Eukaryota > Viridiplantae > Streptophyta > Magnoliopsida > Malvales > Malvaceae > Gossypium > Gossypium sturtianum. The sequence continues at coordinate 22,034,144 of CM046945.1, forward strand.
ATTTTTCTTCACTTTCGGCAAGAAGAAGATGATATATTGGCTTTTTATTTCTTTTGTCTTTATTATAATAACATTATAATATAATATTTTAACTTTTATAATTAATATATATATTTATAAACTATATATATTAATCATAATGTCACCCACTATCATTATTTTTGGGCAATTTACAACATAAAACCTCTATTTTATAAAGACAACAACAATTAGGTACTTTAACAATCAGCACACAGCTTTTACACTTTACGCGATTAAGTCCTTTCTCTTAATTAAACACACAATCGATAAAATCTTCACACAGAAATTTCACACAGGTCAATTCGCATACTGTTCACACAGAAAATAATATTAAAATATCATTCTGACCTCGAATTTGTGGTCTCGAAACTACTGTTCCGACTAGGGTCTAAACCGGGCTGTTACAACGATAGTCCACAACAAATGTTGTACTTCAGTATATTCAGTGAATAGTAACAAATCAATAATCACCATCTCATCACAAATCAAACTCGTACCTTGTGCATTAAAAACCTATTGGCATGCCAATTGCATCCTATCCTACGTTCATCCGACTCAATATCTCGACGTATTAACAATGTTTAAATCAATTACTTTCTCGACTCGCATCGAATTGTAATAATTCAATTATTCCTAAAATAATGAATAACAACAACACAATATCAATATCACATTTCGATATATATTAAACTAAACCGTACAAACTTACCAGGGCTAAATCGCAGAGATAGTGAAAATTTAGAGACTAATCAACAATTTTCCCTTTTCTTCGGTTATCTACTTGTTCTTGATCTATAAAATAGCTTATTTCAATTTTTTAGCCTCAATTTCATATAATACTCAATTTAATGCATATGACTTTCTATTTACAATTTTTCACATTTGCCCCAAACTTTTACATTTTATTCAATTTGATCATTAAGACCAAAATCTGATTATTTTCTCAATTAAACCTTATATCCATTGAACCTAATTCATAACCATCCTAAATAAATCCTCACAAGCTAAAATTTCACAATGATCATATTTTCATTATTTTCAATTAAATCCCCAAACTTAAAAATTATACAAAATTACTTTACAAAATAATTCTATTTAATAACCAAGCTTAATATTCTACCATAAAACTTCAAAAACACATCAAACTCACCAATGGAGTCTTCCAAAATATTTAACAGTTTTACAAAGTAACCCTCGGGTTACCTAGATTAAGATAAAACGATTACAAAAACATAAAAATCACTAAAAACGGATAATAATTACAAACCATGCACCAAGAAATAGCTTGATCGATTCTCAAGCTCTTGTTAATGGTGGTTTCGACTTAAACAAATAAAAGAAGAAGATGATAACATTTTTTAACTATTTTTTATGTTATAATTTATTTAATTACCAATTTGCCCTTAAAACAAACATATCATATATCTAAATTACATGAATTAAAACTGTCCAACTAAGTATCCATGGTATAATTGTCAAATAAATCCATTTATTCATGCCATTATCTCAATTTAGCACCTTTAATTGAATATCAATTAACTTTTGTAACTTTTACGATTTAATCATTTTTTCTTTAATTAACTATCTAAACTTTAAAATTTCTTAGCCAAATTTTAGTACGACCCTAATAACCTCATAAATATTAATTAAATAATATTTATGGACTAACACGTCAGAATTGTGGTCCCAATACCACATTTTTTGATACCATTGGAAAACGGGCTGTTACAATGATACTATATAGAAATGTATTGTACCTACTAAAATGCTATGAGATTGTAACTGATGAACTCACCCTACTGATGTGAAACGTAATGACAGGAAATTCGTATATTAGCTAATTCATTATGTTATTTTTGATTTGAGGTGAGTTTACTGTTTTAGCTCATATGAACTTACTAAGCATACGAAATGCTTACTCTGTTTGTGTTTTCTTTGCTTGTAGTTGTCTTTTCTGGAACAAGGAGATCGGACCACTTCAGAGTTCACACTATCAAGCCTTCAATTCGGTAGTCTTTTTAATATTCTAGACTCGATTATGTGGCGCATATATATAGGACTTGTTATGGACATGTGTTCATCTTGAATGATAATTGTTTTGGACCTAAATGATGCTTTAATTTGGATGGTCATATGTGATGTGTATAAATTTGAATTTTTGCTAAATGTACTTGGTTAACCTTGTGAATGATTAATAGAATGTTTGGTTGATAAATGAAAATGGATATGTAACGAATTGAGTATGGTCCCTTAGTAGGGATTGTATTGGTAAGTATGTGTTGATTGCCAATTGAAAATGGAAGAGTTTGAATGTTAGATATGTGATGGTGTAATTGGTTTGAATTGATATAGATTGTATTTAAATGAGTATTAAGTTTGCATTTCAAATGTGACATGTTACCATCATTGATTGAGGAAGGGTAGAATTGTGGTACATAGTATGGTTGAGATGATTTTTGTGCAGGTAGTAACATGCTCAAAGGTGCCTATAAGTTAAAGTTTGGTTTAAGCATGAAAAGATACCAAAATGCAAGTTTTTTAACCTTCTGGTAAAAAGTATCAATACTATAGATGGAAGTATAGGTACTTTACCAAATGAATAGTGTTTTAAAACAAACAAATGTCAATATGGTATTGATACCTTTATAAGTATCAATACTTATTTTTTTTAAAGGAAAAATACCTTTTAAAGGTATCGATAAAATTAGCTAATTTTCAAATTTTGAAATTGGCAAAATGCCAAAACGGTATCGGTACCTTTCCAAAATTTTTGAAAAGTTTATTGTTTGGTCCTTATTCATGCTCGAGTCAAATTTAGAGTTTTCGTAAGCTCGATTAAGTCTCGGTTTTACTTGATTAACGTGTGGTGCATGTATTTATATTAAGAAAATGAGGATTTAAATGAATTTCTATTGAATTTTTTAATGTGAATTGTTCTGGTAACAGAAGTAGCATCCTGTAACTCGGGTTCACCGATCGAGCCGGGTGAGAGGTGTTACATTAGGGCCCTAAAAAAAGTCTTTTTCTTATACCATCATCATCCATTTCGTGATAACCTACCAAGCTAACCTTAGTCTAATAGTATCTTTAGGTTGCATTTGATCAACCATCTAATTGTTGGAAATGGCATCATTCCTTCATAGCCATACAAACTATACGATAACATAGAACAACATAAACCAAAGTGTTTTGTACAATTCAATTGGGAAAGCATCCTACTAAGCAACAAAGCATGCTATAAGTTCTAGAGATAAGGCCCAAACCACCTCCCACAACGTGTAACAATGTTGTTAGATGCTCCATGACACATCACTGAGAAAAACAAATCATGAGTTGATCGAATTTCTTACTTGCATAGCATGCAACTTGTTGCATGCCACTAAATGATGTGACACCTAGTTAGGGCTTCATTAGTAATAGTTTTCCTCTTACTCTTATAAAGTGGAACATGATCCCATGCACTTCCAAAAGTTCTTAAAAGGTATAACAACATTCATCACTTTATAAATGAAAATTTAGTTGTGTTTTTTTCCATAATTATCAAGCTTCTGCTGTAAAACACAGTCTAAATCCCTTGGACAGTGTAGCAACATTCCATATACATTTAATGTCAATCGTCTTATGTATGCTTAGGTTTGTACAATACTTGAGATAAGTTTTGTAGTAGGAATGGAAGATATCAACGTAATCCTGACATTGATCATTGGAAAGCTTTTGAAAAGGTCATGCATTATCTACAAGGAACTAAAGATTGCACATTCACATACATGCAATTTGAACATCTAGAAGTAATTGGATATTCATATTCAAATTTTGGTGGTTGTATGGATACAAAGAAACCCACTTGAGGATGTATTTTCCTCGTAGCTAGTGAGGTTGTCTCTTGGAGAATTATTAAGCAAATAGTTGTTGCTTCTTCTACCATGGAAGTTGAGTTTATTGCATGCTATAAAGCAACATCGCAAGCATTATGGTTAAGACATTTCAGTTTTGGCTTAAGAGTTGTTGATTCTATTACAAGGCCATTAAAGATCTACTGTGACAACTCTAGGAGGCTTTGTATTGCAACTTTCACCATGTAAAATAGTGAATCTCTATGCTTGAAAATACATGTATTTGACTAAAATTGTTGTTATCTATATATATACATGAATCATTTGAATTACATAAATTTTGAAACGTTTATATATTATTACATATGTTGAAAGAACATATTAAAAGGGAAATTTAAGTGGACAGTGTGGGAAGTAACAGGACCACAAAGCCGCCATCCAAAGGAAATGGAGTGGCATATCTGTAATTAGCAGGAAAAATAAAAGAAGGCAAAGATGGTTGTAATTTTCAAAACAGAATGCAAAACTGAAAACTGTTGGGGGTAATTGGAAGTTCAAAGTTGAGTGGAGGACACAGCTCAATGTGGTATAAAATCCAATTACATGATGATATCTGTTGTATGGGATGGGATGGGATGGGTGAGAGTAACACGGGCCAACCATCCAACTTTACGTTTCTTCCACAAACAAACTGCCTCTTCTCTCACGTGTCATCATCCCAAATCATGAATCTCCGTTTGATTATTTTAAATATTTAAAAAAAAAACTATTATTTAATAATTATATTAAATCTCGAATAAATAATATGGAATTATCACCTTCAATCCGATATTCTTTTCGAAAGAATCAAATACATTACAAATTATGATCCATTGCATTGGGGTGATTGATTACGACTCCAACGCCCTGCACGACCATATCTGTCCACCATCCAGAAAGCTTACGGGTAAAGGAAGGCATTAATTTTTTATTATAGGTCTACTTTCTTTTTGGTTCTACAGGAAGAGAAAATTTTTCTGTTTTCATTACCCACCACTGTTACGGAAAAATATCGGTTGATTTGTAATCCTAGATTGTACGTGTTTGTTTCTATCTAAAACAACTATATTTATAAATATTATGTCAAAATTAAATATAATACAAGCTTCCAATTTGAATCAATGTTTTAATTTGATAAAATTATTTTTTATACTTTTTCATTCACATTAGAATCACATTTATTTTTATTATTAAAATTGAGATTATGTTTTGTATTTATATTAAATTACAGGAAATTTTTGGTGACGTAACTAAATAAGGGGCCACACATGCATTACTCTTTAATTCTTCTAATTTAAAATCTAAAGAAATGATAAAAATTCAATATATATATATATATATATATATAAATTAAAAACATATAAAATAAAAAAGAGTTAAAATGTTATAAAACTACAAATAAATGAAAAAATCCCAAAATTGATTGAGTAAAAGTATTCATAGGAGGCTAGATTCTAAAAAAACTTCACGCCCGAACTCGAGCTCGGTCTAGTTAATTTACCGATTTATTTGTTTAAAAATTTAATTATAAACATTAATATAAAATTATTTTTATGTTATTTTTAATAAGTATAACAAGTCAGGCAGGGTTGAAAAATCTAATCCCAAGCAATTGGCCCACTCACTTATTTGTTCACATTATGTCACCAAAATTTTCAAATAGTAACTGTGTTTGCTATAAATTGTGAATTTTAGGTATTAATATGAGTCATAAAAGTTGAAGTCTTAAAAGTGTAAAAATTTAGGGACTAATTTGTATAAAATATTAAAAATTTGGAATAATATTGGGTATTAAAAATAAAAAATAAAAAATTAATGTGGCTGATAATAGAAAGGATAAAAGAAACATTGTTGTGAATTTCTTTTATTTTATTTATAAAAACATAAATCTTGTGGACTTAGAAATTCGATTATTAATAAAATGTGAGGGGTTCCATGTACGGAATAAAATGCATAGGTTGTCATTTGGGGTTAGACAAACTAAATAAAATATCACCCATTTACTTGTAATTTGTTTTAAGATATTTGGACAACATGTCTACATACTACCAACAAGGAATTAAACCTTGCAATTTGATAGTAAAAAGAAGAAGAATAAATTAAGACTAACCACCGAATATTAATTAGGGATGTTAATTGGGTGGGCGGGGATGGGGTGGGGCAGGTGGAGATGAGACGGGTACAAGATTATACTATACCTAAGCTTGTTCCACCACTTATAGTGGGTCTAATTTTTGTCTCCATCCTCATTTCATCATCTGCGTAGTCTGTACCCATTTTCGTCCAATTAGGTCACGAAACCCACCCATTAACATCCCTACTATTAATATGGTTATGAAGAGAGAATGCATTAAAACATTGTAAAAGTTGCGTCTTTTGTTTGCTAAGTGGTTTTATTATTTATTTACTTAAGAGAATACATTAAAATATTGTAGAAGTTGTTGTGTCTTTTTGTTAACATGTGCTTACTTTTTCATGTTTCTGGGGAAAACAATCAAGAAAGGAATGAAAGAGGGAAAGAAGGAAAATTAAGAGAGGGAAGTGAAAACGGAAATAGAATATAGGGTTGGATCAACAGTTTATGAATAATTTGATTTTTGTTTGTTTATTAAATTAAATAAATATATATAAATAATATTTTAAGATTTGTTTATCAAGCGAATTTAACATGAATAAAGTTTATTCAATTTATTTATGTTCATGAAAATTTTATTTAATAAATAATTTAAAATTCATTTATTGGTTCATTTGTACATATTAATAAAATTATTATGATTTGTGTGCTTATTTTTTATTTATAATATAATTATTAATATTTATATTTGACTATTTTATATCTAAAAGATTATATATATATATATATATGTTTATTGTTTGTTTATTATTCATGTTAATATATGTTCATAAACATGTTTCCAAACATAACATGTTCATTTAACTTAAATGAACAAACATGAACACATATAATTTTAAATAAACAAACATGAACAAAAATTTTGAAAATCTTAAATAAACTAACATGAACAAAAAATTAAAATAAATATATATATTTTTCATGAATCTATGTTTTGGTTTAAAAAATTTTGAATTTCTTACTATAAAATTTCTATATAGATTAAGTTTTAGTTCGGTTAACATTGTTGTTATTATAGCATTCAGAAAGGCGTGAGTTTGAGCATGTTTAAGTGTGTTTTTATACTGATTAGAGGGTTGGAGAGAAATTATACGTTACAATAATTCAATTTTAATTCTAAATTCATTTATTTAAATAAACTTGTCAAAATTAGAGACAAATAATTGTTTTTAATGTATTTAACAATATTATGCTCACATGTTTGATTTGGTATAATATAAAGAAAAGAAGGATATATTAATATTAGCACATGATAGATGTGCTACCCTTAAAACATGACAACTGATTTTTAAATGACTTAATTATTGAGGTATACATTAAAACAGGGGTTAATTTAAAATTTATACCTAATAACTTTAATTTACATCACTAATAAAATACAGTTCATCGTTAATGAAATCTAATAAAATTTCATTTAGAATTACGTTTTATATTAATTAAAATTTTATTGTAAAATGGCACTCAATTTGGCTTGATGGTTTCGTTTGCTTGATTCAGAGTACCTAAAGGCCATGTGCAACAGATTCAAGTCACGTGAGAGAGTACAAAAATTTTTATTGCAAAACTAAAACAACTTGAATTAAGTTAAAACAATTTGTTTAGATAATACAGAATAATTAAATAAAAGTGTAATTATTAAAGTATTAATTATATTTTTTTGTAATTATAAAGAACTCTAAGTCTTTAGACATGTTTGGTTGATGGAGTGTAACTACATCATAATTCCTTATGTCAAGTTTGGTAGTGTAATAGCCCGTTTTCAGTGAAATCGGAACAGTGGTTTCGGGACCACAAATCCGAGTCCGGAAGGAAAATTATTTTAATATTATTTTTGGTCTACTGTATGATAGGAATATCGTATAAAATTTCGTTAAGAAAATTTTATCGATTGCATGTTTAATTGATAAAAGGACCAAATTGCATGAAATGCAAAAGTTGAGTTCTAGTAGCTATAAGTATCAAATAGCTATGGAATTCAGAATTTGAGGTCCTTATATGAAAAATAGACCATTAAGAGGAGTTAGTAGATAAGTATGATAATTCATCCATGGAAAATTCAATAAAGAAAAGGACTAAATTGGAAAGATGAAATAATAAAAGATGATATTTAAATTAAATAAGAAATATCATCATTTTATATCATCTTTCCCAAGTTAAAGACATGGAAACCCTAGTTATGGGTGTTGAACTTAAGCAAGCTGTTTTGGCTTAATTAGGTATGTTTTTTTGTCTCGTTTTTAATAATTTTCATATTTTCGAGATCGTAATAGCTTAATCTAGCTATCTCGGGGATTAATTTGTAAAGTTATCAAAGTGTTAGGATTTGTCCATGGATGGATATAGCTGAATTATGAAATTTTATGGTAGAAAATGAAAGGTTGTTGATAGATAAACAACTTTTGTAAAGGGAATTTTGATGAAATTATGATTTAGGGACTAAATTGAAAAGTTATAAAATTAATGGAAAATTTTGAATTTTATGAAATACATGGGCTGCTATTGTGATATGTAAAAATCGACTAGGCTTGGAATAAGGATTAAATTGCATGAATTTCATTTTCCGAGCCTAGGGATGAAATTGTAAATAAGAAAAAGTATATGGGCAAAATAGTAATTTTGCCTAAGATGTGAATTGGATTGAATTGAACATGAATTGTATTAAATTGAGCTAAATTTACTCGTATAGATCCGGATAGACCAAATACTGAGCTAGATCGAGGTAAAGAAAAAGTAACGGATTAGTAGCTTACAAGTTCACGAACATTATCGAGGTAAGTTAATGTAACTAAATTGTGTATATTTATATGTTTGAATTGAATGTTGTATATGTGAATTGTATAAATGTCGTATGTATGAAATTGATCACATATATGATAATACCTGATAAATAATAAGTCACGTTTGGATAAATAAGATTCGATGGATATTGGGTTCTCGAATTAGTTGTGGTCCTGCATATGTTGCGGGCACACCATAACTCAAAAGAGCGTCCCGTTATTAGCTCTCATGAGCATCTTGATATTTGGCCCTCTCGAGTTTCCCGTTATATGGTTCTTGCGAGCTTCCTATTAATAGCTCTTTAGAGCATCCCGATTGGTTGTGATTCTGCATGTGTTATAGACACACCACAGCTCTTATGAGCGTCCCGATATATGGCTCTTCATGAGCTTCCCGATTAAAGGCTCTTTGTGAGCTTCTTGATTAATGGCTCTCCGGAGCTTCCCGATATGGCTCGTTTGAACTTCCCGATATATGGCTATCCAGAGCTTCCTGATTAATGGCTCTTCGGAGCTACCCGTTATTGGCTCGCATGAGCTTCCTGATTATGGCTCTTATGAGCTTCTCGTTATACAGCCCGGATAAGCTTCCCGTTACATGGCTCACATGAGCTTCCCGTTATATGACTCGAGAGAGAGCTTCCCGTTTATGTGCTTACATGAGCATTCCCGAATATGAATTGACGGATTATAGATTTGTACACTTCAAGTGTACTACCCAGGTATCCATCGATATTTTAAATGATTCAATGGACAAAATCCTGATATGAAAAAATAAATGAATTCAAAGTGAATCATTACCCGTATATACATGAAGTATATGGAATCGATATATGAATACAAGAAGTGGAAAGTTATGAACATGTAAACTTGATATTGTTGAGCTCATACATGTTCCTTGATGTTTATATGAAATATGTGTCTAACATTGTGCTAGGGCTTTTGGCTATCTTGCTTGAGTATGCTTTATATGCTTACCTTAATTTTGATTAAATGGTAAGTTAAATTTCATGTTATACGAACTTACTAAGCATTAAATGCTTACTCTGTTTTATTTCCTCTGTTTTATAGTAATTCAGAAGCTCAATTTGGTTGGAAGCTGGTCGGAGCAACATCACACTATCCCTCGGCTCATTTCGGTATAATTAGTAAATTAATTTTTGTTATAATGGCATGTATAGGTTAAATTAGGCCATTAATGGAATATATGTGATTTTGGTTGTAACTAGCCATTGGAATGACTTGTGATAGATATAATTTGTAGAGTATATAGGAGTCTATACATGGTTGATATGTGTTTGAAATGGATGAAATGGCATATTTAGTACAAAGATGTTTTTCATATGTATTAGATTAACTTGATAAAAATGAAGACTTTGTCATATGTATTAATATGTCATATATGATACTTGGTATTGGTTTGATTTGGATGTATTATATTGGCTTGAGAATATGTTTAAGTGTTTATGTAGGTGGAAGGCAAAATTTGGGTAAGAAATATGGCTTGGAATTAGCCCTATTTCGTCCACACAGGCAGAGAGACGGGTGTGTGTCTCAGCCATGTGTGACACACGGCCTAGCACATGGGCATGTGTTTTGGCCGTGTGTCCCCTACATCTTAAAAATTTCAAAATAGAATGCTCAAAATTAATCACACGGCCTGGCACACGGGCGTGTGGCTTGGCTGTGTGACCCCTGCACCTATTTAATGCAAATTTATATGTTCACACGGCCTAGCACACGGGCATGTGACTTGGCCGTGTGACCCAGTCAGAGAGTTACACGGGTACTAACACAAGCTGGGACACGACCGTATGCCCTATTTCGAATGCCCACACGGCCTAAGACACGGGTGTGTCACTTGGCCATTTGAGCCACACGGCCTGGCCACACAAGCATGTGTCCTTTACACCTAGGAAAATTTTTGAAGTTTCACGAAAAATTCTTTGAGTACCCGATTTAGTCCCGACTTGATTCTAATGCATGTTTTAAGTCTCGAGGGCTCACATAAGGGATGATATGATTGGTTATTATAGGTTTATGATATGAATTTGAAATGATATAAATTGTTTGTATTTGATCTATAAATCCCGGTAATGCTCCATAACCCTGTTCTAGCGACGGATAAGGGTTAGAGGTATTACAAGTAGTACAAATTATAATTATATAATTTATAATTTTAGAAATATTAATTACTATAAAAATTATTAGTATGATAAAAAAAATTCTAAAAAATATTAATTACAAGAATTAAAATCAAATCATCATATGTACTATGTGTTAGACTCAAAATACCAAGAGAGGGTAAATTGATATTTTAAAATTCTTTGCAAACTTTTGTAAATGATAAGGAAAGTGAAGAAAAGCTTGGACAATTCAATTTATAGTGGTTCGGCCTCAATTGCCTACCTCCACTACCTTGACTTTTCACCACTAAGGATTTCTCAATTCACTACTAGAATTGATATATTTCAAGGAGAAGGTATAACTTTTACAATCTCTATATTTCACAATGCTGAGATAGAACATTTCCCCCTAACTTTTATGGCTAAATTAGAACTCTTCTTAATTTTTATGGCTCAACTAAAACCTTCTCAACTTACAATTGATGATATGAAACAGAGTAAACAAAGATACCTCTACAAGGTATGTGTTAACAAAAAATTAAGCTCTCAAAACAAATATATGTGAATGATAAAAGATTTGACACTAAGCTTTTAGAGAATATTTACAAGAGAAATGAAAAAAATAAATATTTGAATATTTTTCTCTTCATCTTGATACTTGGATATCTCTCTCTTAAGTCTTGAAGTGTATTTATATCATGGAATAAGTTTGTAGACGTTTATGGCTATTGGGGATGGTTTGGAGCCGTTGCAAATATTAATTTTGGGCTAAAAAAGTGTCTCTGCAATGGATGTCTCGAGACATCGGTATCAAAACATATTTGAAAACAAACTATTATATAACAGTTGGTAAACCTTGTCTCGAAACAAACAAGCTTTTGTCTCAAGATATGCAAGTTTTTGTCTTAAGACAGTAGCCCTTAGAACAGAATTTTGCTTCGATGTTTTCTTGTCTCAAGACAATAGTTGTATGTCTTAAGACTTTCGAGACTTGCATACCAAAGTTCTTTAAAAAAAATTTAAACACCTTAGAAGACTTTGGTATTAACCTAAAAACATTTAGATAAATTAAAACACATTTAAAACATGTTTTTGAGTATTTTGCTAGTCTTTGAAAATGTTTGATAAGATTTTCAATCATATTTTCACCATATGGTTTAGGACATATAAAATTTATCTCAAAGCTTGAGATATCAAAGCTAAAATGTAACACCCCTAACTCGTAACCATCGTCGGAATAGGGTTAAGAGGCGTTACCGAACATTTTGAAACATTTACAATCATTTCACATCATAAGGTACATTATCATCTTAACATAACAAATCATATTCATAGCAGTTCATATACATAGAGTCCATTAAATAGGTCTACGAGACCTTAAACATGCATTAGGAAGGGGTCGGGACTAAACCGATCACATATAAATTTTTTTCGAAAACCAAACATTTTTCAAAGTTACAGAGGTCACACGCCCGTGTGGGTAGGCCGTGTGCCTCACACGACCTTAGACACACCCGAGTGTCCAAGCCATGGCAAAACAGGGCATACATACTGACTTGTCCACACGGCCGAAGACACGCCCTTGTGCTTAACCCGTTGTCGACAGTGACTTATTTCATACGGCCAGTCACACGCTCGTGTGTCCAACCCGTGTGCGAGTCTGACTTGCTTAGAATTACAGTCTTAAGAGACACGGTCGAGACACACGCCTGCAGTGCTCAACTCAGCGTAATGGGCAAATATAGGCCATTTGCAAGGCCAATTTACCACCCAAAATTTGGGTCAAACCTACATGCATCAAACCAACCTAAATTCACACTCCAAAGGCATCCAAAACATACCAAAACATGCAAAATTTGTCTCTTAACAACATCATTCATTTCCATATACAATTCCAACTCAAATATACCAAATCAAAACATCAACTTTACAACAAAGACATATAAATTATTCATCCTTCTAATCTAATTCAATTCATAGCATTTCTTATCATATCAACTCCCAAATCAACCATAAAACTTACCGTAAATTGTCCATTTCCTTAGACCAACCATAAGCCCATCTAACCATACTAAATTATGCATCATATAGCATGAACTACTCATTCACAAACATATTCATTATCAAGCCATATCACATAGCTATATTTACACATTTCAAAGCATAATCAAAGTTCTCTAGACTATACATGTCATACTTTAGTATATACATTCTCAAAAGGTACCAAAATATAGTTCGATAGTGTGGTGATGATCCTCGACGATCCCTGAGCTTCTCGTAGCTTTAATAATCTATAAAAAAATAAAACAAACACACACACAAAGTAAGCTTTCATAGCTTAGTAAGTCATAAGTAAATAATGAACAAATATACATTTGCATTTAAATCAACTAACCAAAATCACATAAACATTAACCAATTATACAATTAATGTATTTACAACTCAAATATTATCACATTTACAATATAAATGTAACCTCAACTTTCCAACTCACATATATTCATAAGCACATATAAATTTATCTTTTACCATGTTCAATTCATATATCCATCATAGACATATACTTAACTTGTTTACATATACATATCATAAAGCACATACCTGAATCTTTTAGTTTGTTTTCATATCTGATCTCATCTCAATAATGCCCGTTGAACCATTCGGAATTAATAATGATACTTGGATAGTCGGAAGGCTCGTACAATGCCAACGTGCCAGACGTGGTCTTACATGTAATCACATATCGATGCCACTGTCCCAGACAGGGTCTTACACGAATCAAATACGATGCCAATGTCCCAGACATGGTCTTACACATAAACACAAATCGATGCCAACGTCCGAGATGTGGTCTTACACGATAACACATATCGCAATCCTATGTCATGACATATGTATCCTAACTATTTCCTAAGGTTCGTACGGGGCTTTCGGACGTCGTATCTCGATCATTTCAGGCTCGTAATTGTTGCTCCCATGCTCAATTCATTTCAGTATTTTCATTCACAATAATAACAATTCAATTCGGAACTAATAAAATAGATACAATAGAATTTAACAACATTTATTTACTTATGAACTTACCTCGGATATTGACGGATGAAATCGACTACTCGACTACTTTCGATTTCCCCCGATCTAATTCTGATTTCTTTCGTTCTTGATCTAAATAAATTCAAATTTAACTAATTTAATCACATATTCATTCAATTTAATCCACAAATATATATTTAGGGCATTTTTCACTTAAGCCCCTAAAATTTACATTTTTCACAATTTAGTCCTTATTTCACAAAACACAAAATACACATAATTTCACTATTTCATGCTTAGGCCGAATCTTCCTCATGCTCATACAAGTCCATACATTTCATTTCTTTCACATTTTAGTCCCTCAAAATATTATTTTCACAATTTAGCCCAAATTACTCAAATTCATCAAAAATCCAAAGACAAAACATTATAATCTATCACATATCTTTTATTTTCTATCATCAAACCATAAAAATCACAAGCTATCATCAATGGCAAAACACAAAATCATCATCAAATTCAAAAATTAAAACATGGGCTTTGTAGTACTCGAAGCAACGATCACAAAAACGTAGAAATTATCGAAAACCGAAACAGAACATACCTTAATTTAGCCAAAATCAAAGTCGAACCTAGTTGTTCTTTCTTTCTTTATTTTTCTTTTGTATTTTCGGTGGAAAGATGAACATAATGCATGGCTTTTTAATTTTGTTTTATTTAATTACAAAGTAATATACCTTTTACAACTTTAACCTTAGTAATTTAATTAGAAAACCATTTATAATAAGCCCTTAACCGTCCATCCCATGATTTGATGGCTAAATTGCAACATAAGGACTCAATAATTAACTCATCAAAGCAATTAAATACTTTAACATATAGAAAGCCACTTTTAAAATTTACGCAATTAAGTCCTTTTTGCAAATTAAGCTCACAAACGAATAAATTAAATCACAGAAATTTCACACATAACAATTTCACATACTATAAGCACGGAAAATAATATTAAAATATTTTTTGACTCGGATCTGTGGTCCCGAAAATATTATTCTGACTCGGGTCTAAACCGGACTGTTACATAACATTATATTAGTATAAAAAAGTAGTTGATAATACGATTATTAATAAAAATAGTAACAAAAATAAACATCATATGTAGTTTTTATCTAATTGTTCTAGTGTATATTTATTGGGCTCGTCCATTTTAATATTTAAAATATACTTCTTATCATCATTTGTTGGTCCTTGACAGAGTTCATCATCATCATCATCTGAATTTGAATATGTATCATTAAAATTATCAAGATCTTCTTCTTCCATGTACTCTTCGAAGTATCATCAATTCCACCTATAATTGAAGTTATAAAATATGTAACATGCTAGTACGATCCAACCTTTTTTTTAGGCTATACTAAGGTAATGTTGTTAATACAATAAATATATTTTTTAGAACAACAAATGTCTTCTCAACTATATTTTGAAGCCTTGGATGCCTCAAATTAAAAAGTTCACGAGTTGTCTATAGTGCTTGTGTTTAGCACCATTTTGTACTTTATGGTTTTTATCAGGGTTTTAAAAATCATATTGTGGTTGAACCGATTAAATTACCAATTCTCAGTTTTATCAGTTTGTTTAGTTCAATCAAATAAATTATTAAAAACTCATAAAAATAAAACTAAAAATATTTAAAAATAGAGAAAACTGGTTCAACTGGTTTAGTTGGTTTTTTTGGCTCGGACCAATTGATCTATATTGGTTCCCAAGTCAATCAATCCAACACTTATCTCTGAACTGATATCTCAGCTAGTTCTTAGTCCAACAGGTTTGGTTCCGAAAAATTTGGTTTTGATCGATGAAAGAACTTTTTCGATTCCATTAGGTTGAGCAAGTAGGTAATAAGGTTTGAAATCAGAATTAATCACCAGCATCTTGACCTCAAGAGGATGAATTTCGAGCATTTTCGGCATTGCCAGACATTATAAAGGAAAAAGAAAGAAAAATAAAGGGAAAATAAAAAAAAAATAAAGAGAGAAAATAATGTGAAAGAAATAATGAAACTAAAAGAATTAAAATGATTATTTTTTAAAGTTTATATGACTTAGTTGTGTATTATTGGTTGGAATTTATTTTTAATGGATATAAGATTTTGGTGGAAAGTGGGTAATAAAAAAATTATTTAGGTACAAAGTGTTGAAAAATATGGAATGAATAAGATGTGTCTGAAGAAGTGCCCACTTTTTGAAGCACTGCGATAGACTGACTTGTTTCCTATTTGTGAAATTGACAATTTATTGAACCAAATTATTGGATTGTGCTGATATTGTAGATTGTATCTAGCCCATCAATAAAGATTGCATCACTTGGGAAACATATTTGAGAATCAGACCGAATCATGTCTATCTAATCTCTTGGATCGAGGAAGTTGGATCGGATTAGAGCATTGAAGACTTGGTTGCCAACAGTCCTTATTTACCTTGTTTGTTATTATTATATTGTATTCACCTTGTTTAACTATTGTTTAATAGGGATTGATATAAATATTTATTATGTAAGCAAGTCTCGAAAAACTCTACAATTGAGATACCTGTATAGGTTATTTGTAAATAGAATCGAGAGCATTTAACATGTTCAAGTGAAGAATATTTTTTGTGAGAGTGCATTTGATTGTGTTATGATTTTCCATATTATGTTTACTAGGGTGAACTTAATGGTAAGAGTACCAGTCTTCTAGGATACAAAAGTGAAGAAATTATCACGGGATGTAATAGATTTAGGTTCACTTGTTATAAGTATTGAAGATAGTAAATATTTCTCACTGAGTTGGACTTTGTAGATGTAAGGGAACCGAACTAAATAAACAAACTTTGTTGTCCCATATTTTATTCTTTGTTTCGTAGGGGTTGAAGAAGTGCAGTCTGTTTAGGTAACTTGGGAAATATAAAATTCGTCAAGAAAAGGAGGGTTTTTAATATTAAATGTTGTTGTCCAAGAATTACATTCAAGAAAAGGAAGCATGGTCGCAAGATTTATATATTAAGGATCTTTCACTTCAAATCTTTGTTCTTCCTGAGTGCGTTACTTTCATCAATATTTTCTTTAAAGGGTTTAAGAATGTGTTGTACAAGAGACGTCTCCATTATCTCCGTCCGTAAATCAAGTCATATTTGTTAGCCCCCAAAATATGTTCGATTCTTTTTTTTATTTCCCATTAGCAACTTCCTAAAACAATATTATATAAGCTAAAATGTAAATAAATCAATATTCTGGGAATATTTTTAGTACAAAAGAAAAAGGGAAAGGACATGGGCCGGGTCAAGTAAAGAGTACCAAACACCGAAGAAAACGGGTGAATGAGCTTTTGAACTTTGAAATATGAAAAACAAACAAAAAGAAAAGAGATTGAAACTTTTACCTTAAGAAAGGGAATCTATGACGTAAGCAGGGTGGGACCCTTCTTCACAATTTCACCCCTCCCTCCCTCCCTCGTTTCCTAAATTCTATAAATAAGGTTTCAAGAATACCAAACCTAGGCTTGAAGACGCCACCAAACAACAAAACATACCATCTTCCCCCGCCGCCTTCCCCTCTTCAACCTCCTCTGCCTTCCACTCTCATCTACCCTCCAAAAAGCATGGTCGGAACTAAAACCACCATGAAGTTCCTCTGTAGTTACGGCGGAAAAATCGTCCCTCGTTACCCTGACGGCAAACTCCGTTATTACGGCGGTGAAACCCGTGTCCTCGCCGTCGATCGCTCCATTCCCTTCTCTGGTCTGTATTTTCTTCTTTTTCTTTGTTTCTTATATATTTGTTTCTACGCGTTTAGTATTTAAAAATAGACTAGTTTAAAGGGCGCTGTTTTAAGCTTTGGAGAATTGATGAGGAATGAAATAAATGTATATCATCATTGGTACAGAGCTGTTGGTGAAGATGGGAGAGATGTATGGGTCAGCGCTGAGCCTACGTTGCCAATTGCCTACAGAGGATTTAGACGCGCTGGTTTCGATCACTTCCGATGAGGATCTCGCGAATCTCATCGAGGAATACGATCGGGTAGCGTCGCCACCCTCTTCTATAAAGATCAGAGCTTTTCTTTCGCCTCCGAGATCCACCAAAAAAGATGTTTCTCCGCCTTCGTCATCGGCTTCGTCTTCAAAGTCGTCATCTACATCCACTCCTAGATACTCCTGCATACGCCAGATCTCGAGGACTCCCGTTGCCTATCCTCTTTGCTCGGAAAAATCTGCGGGGAAGATTATCCCTTACTATGGTTACCATGTTCACCATGGCAACCCTAGCCATATTTACCTTATTCACAGCGGGAATCACTGGCAATAGCAGAAGATCGAAACAAACGAAGGATCATATAGTTTATTAATCCGTTATGGTCCTCGGCGAAGAACAAGTAAAGAACAATACTACCCATAGAAAAAAAAAGAAAAAAGAAAAACCTTAGCTTTATGATTATGTATTTGAAACTGTAAATCCTTAAAGGAGAACTGCTTTTGATGAATGAGTGGCCATTAATTAATTCTCAACTCCTTCGTTTTGGATCTTTTCAAAAAAAAAAAAAACCCCCAAAAATTTTCTCCATTCGTGGATTGTTTGTTGGTCCAATTCCTTTTTCACTTCCAACTTTTTACAGCTTCCCCCAATTCTCCGTTCCGTTCAATTTCCATTTGCACGCAATCATTAAAACAATAGATTTTTTTTTTCTAATGTCAGGTTCCAGAATTTTCGTCCCATCTTCTTTATCCTCAACCCTATTTAATTTAACACGTGTGCCCCACACGCTTTCGCCGGCATTATCTTCGTCCGTTTTCCTTTCGTAATTTTTGTGTCTACATTTCTTTTTCTTGTTCTAATCTTCTTTTTACTTTTTGTCGTCACTTTTCTTTTATATATCATATATAATATATTGAGTGCTTTATCCTTTTGATTACGTATGATGGAGTTTTATTTTCGGTTTTGTGATATTGCAGGTTAATGAAGATACTAATTGGGGCGATCTTTGAACGATCTGAGTTAGCAATGGGTGGAAGGTAAGTTGCTTTTACTTGATTCTTTTTTACCTAATATCGATTAGGGGCAAGACATGAATAACATCAAGTCCAGTGATTTCTTAGTTTTGAGGTGATTGGCAGCTTTGAGTGGAAGAATCGGGATGTTCTGAAGAAACGGTGCTTTGGGTTTCATTTGAAGATAATTTTGTTGATGATGGTGCTAAGCAATGGGCCATAGTTACCTCCTGATCAGTGATTTTTTGTTTGTTTGTTCATTTATGAGCCAGATTTGGATCATCTCTTTACTTGCAAATGGGCAACAAGAAGCACCGAAGCAATGGTGGTTTCCGATATCAAACAAAATTCCAAGTAGCAATTGCAATAAATTGTGGAAGCATAGGAGGGACCATTGGAAGAATCAGATGAATGGAGTCATGACTGGAATTTATTGAACACCAGGCAATGGACAAAACGTGTCCCCCCTTGACAGCTGGTATTTTAACCGATGAAGAAGATGCACTCAAAGGATCTAAATATAGTAGTGGGACACAATAATTTCCTTGGAATAAAGCTAAAATATATTCACAACAGAAACAGAATAAAGAGTTCCCTTCAATCCAAGACACAAAATGAACAAGTACAGTATAGGAGAGAGGACTGTAGATATTGGATTAAATTTTAAAAAAAGTCTCCAACTCCAGCTGAGCTGAGTTTTAATTAATTAAAAGAAGTAAGAGGTTGTGATTTCTGGTTCAAAGGAAGGGTCGCCAGTGTCCCATACAATCTTGCAGAGAGAACATGAAAGGGGGGTTTATTTATCAATATTATAGTCGAAAATGAAAGAGTTTGATGATTCTAAGTTATCATCTTTTGGGGATAAAGATAAAGTGGTTTTAAGGTTATCCCTACCATGTGCCCATCTTTTCTTTTTCTCCTCCTAACATGAGTATTAATTATATGATTGATTTACATCAAACAAACCATACAACAGAGGATGCTAATGGAGAAAGCATGAATTTGGGAAGTCTATTTTGGACAAGGAGCGGAGTGGTTCATTATTAAAAAAAGAGAATGGTGTAGCCATCATGGATCCCACATGCGTCTAATCTTCCATTTGAAAGCTATGACCGGGTCTGATATTGGCGACGTTAAAGCCTTTGATTCTTGATAATGGACCAAGAGGCCAGGGTGTGTATGGCTGGCTGACTCAAATCCTCAAAATGCTCATCACGCTTCTGTTTTCTGTGGCATTTATACACAACTTTTATATAATTTTGTGTATAATTAGTATTTTAATAACTTCACCCTTATATTTTATGTTCAATAATGTATACCAAATTTTGAGTCAATTAAAATTGTACAATAAAATATTTTAATGTGATGAAATATTGACTATTAAATATATAATGATAAATACCATATTTTAATTGATATAATAAGGATATTGGATTAGTTCAAAATCTTTAAGTGGAGGATAAATACAATTATTATTAATTGAGTTGTTATAATATAAAGGTAAAAAGAACTTTACAATCTTCTCCAATTTCAAAATTGAGTAAATTTGTCTTTCTAAAAAAATCAGAACTATTTAATCTCTATCAATTTGATCCTAATTTAATAAATTTATTTTGTAACATTTGCACAAATGTTAGAGGCTAAATTTATTGATTTTTTTTAAATGAAGGCCAAAGAGACAAATAATATAAACATTGAAGGTTAAATTTGCTATTATACGAATTAAAATTATGTATAATTTATGAAAGACATTAATGCCGTGATTATTGTCCTTAGTTG
Source organism: Gossypium sturtianum (assembly GCA_025698515.1). Classification (NCBI taxonomy): domain Eukaryota; kingdom Viridiplantae; phylum Streptophyta; class Magnoliopsida; order Malvales; family Malvaceae; genus Gossypium; species Gossypium sturtianum. The sequence goes on from CM046945.1 coordinate 22,054,904, forward strand.
CTCTCTTGAATGATAAAATTGCTCCAACTTTCTTTTACTAAATACAAATTATGTAAATCAACCTATCTTATTTTATGTAAATCAAGTTTGGAACCTTAATAATAGAATTGTTCATGCTTGATTGATACCCTAACCATAATAATAAAATGTATTGTGGGGGAATGGTGGGTCATTCTATGAAGCCTTTCCTTCCAAAGCCACCAATAAATGAAAAGCCCATTATTAGGAACCCACTGTTAGCTCAGAAATTAAGAACCCAAAGGCACAGTATAGAATGTGATGATGTGAGCAAAGGAAAGCGGTAGACCAGGTCCAGCGTATGCCAGAAGTACCATTTGGCATTCGGCGTTGCGATGCTAACTGCTAGCCGAGAGACACTGCTCATCAGCTCCTTGAGTCATTGCTGATCACTACTCTCTCGTCGTTCTCACACGTCAATGCTCCCTCCCTCCCCCTGACCCTGTTTCCTTCATCTCTGCTTCCTTCAATCACCTTAATGGATCCTAATCTTTCAAAGTTCCCCATTTTGTCCTACATCTTCTCCCAACAAGATCCTTACAATTACCCCTCACTCCCTCCCCAAATCCGCCAGGATTTACTCACCCGTTTCCCCCATTTACCCGATCCATCAATCCTTGCTTCACTTTCCCGATCCATCCCCACCTCCGTCACTCAAACCCATTCCCTCCTACGCTCCCTAGGACCTCGACCCGATCCATCAGCTGTCTCCGCCGCTCGTTCCAAGATTACCCACATTCAAGAAACCCAATCTTCCTTACAGGAGGCCGACATATATAAGACCGTGCTTAGATTGGAAGGCTTGCACGAGGATTATGAGAGACAGTTGACTGAGGTGGAGGAGAATCTGGGTCGTCTGTATTGCTCAGCTGTCGAGCAAATGAGCGGCGATGATGAAGTAAATGAGGATGTTGTGAGGATATTGAAAGAAGCTGAGAATGGGGTGGTTGAAAGAGTTGAGCTTTCTGGAAGACAGTTGAGGCTATTGCCTGAGGCCTTTGGTAAACTTCACGGTTTGGTTTATCTCAATCTTTCCAATAACCAGATAGAGGTATTATATGTTTATTTTCATTATCTTCTCTTCTGTTTATGCCAAATTGATCCCAAGGCTTGATGAAATTGCGAAAGCTGTGATGTTTAAAATTTAAACTAAGAACTATAGTAGCTACGTTATGTTCCTTTGATCAACACTATACCAATTGATAAACTAAATACTTGGATTCTTTCCTTTTTCGCTATTCAATTAAAATTGCTTTATCTCCTGTTCTAAAAGTATGGCGTATTTCATGAGACTGAGGGTATTGGTATTTTTTCTCGGTTTTGCACAAAGAACTGCTGCTTATGGTCTTCACTACTTTACATATGTAAATTGTTTAACTGTATACAATATGGGTAGATGCTTATGTACTAGTGTTTTTGTGCTTGGGAACCAGGTCATTCCTGATTCTATTGGAGGACTAAAGAAACTTGAGGAGCTTAATGCTTCCTCCAATCATTTGCAACATCTGCCTGACTCCGTTGGTTTGTTGCTTAATCTGAGGATCCTCAATGTCTCGGGAAACAAGCTAAATGCCCTCCCGGAAAGCATTGCACGATGCAGGTATTATACTATTTTTTGTTCACTCTTGTACTGCTTTTGTTCTCAAATTACTGTTCCAGGAGTGAAATGCAAAAACCAATCCTGATAAAGTAGGAACGAGTAAAACGTATCTGTTTTGAAAGCCAAACGTGCCCCCTTGACAGTAAAAGGAGTTTGTCAGTCTATTAATCTAATTAGTCCCGATGCTACACAAACCCCCTGTTTTAACAAATTAAACCCTAAACCATTAGAGCAAAAAAGAGCTTTAAATTCTAGCTAAACATCTGTATTCATCAAAAAAAAAAAAAAAACTTCTCTTTCTCTAATGTAGAAGTTCAGCCTTCCTCTTCAAATGTATTGGAAAAGAAAATACACACAGTGATTCTCACTCTCGTTCTAGATTGAAGAGCAAAATTTCCCAAGTCAATTGTGCTTCTAAAATATCTTTCCCTTTGGTTTGGTATTCATAGAATTTGGGTTCTGTTACATCCACGTAACAATTCCATTGAAAATTTTGGTTATATTTCTAGTGAGGTAAGATATTTGAATTTTTATCCATTTTGAGACTTGATTTTGATTAGTGGTTTCAAATATTCTTATAATTATAGTTGTGAATTTGGGTGCGTTGATGCTACATACTGGACCAAAGCCAAATTTGGGTCCATTATCGGGCCATTTCATCCTTTTTTATAAAAAATTTGAAGAACAAGTAACTGTCAATTATAGGCAACCACAAAAGTTTCTGAATCATACGGAATTTAACTCAAAAGTTCTCTACTTTTTTGAGAATGAAATATGGTCATGGCTTACGTTACTTCAACTCTTCATTTTCCCTTAAGTACTTGTGTCAAGCACATATTTGGAGATGGGTATGAGAGAACAATCCTCCAAATATATGAAGACAATAAAAACACCTAGAAAATTTGGGCACCCGTATTTGGTAACATAAGTCATGGCCCATGCATGAAGGTATGATCAATGTAGTAACTTTGAAGTCCTTGGCTGATTGGCAATGACCTATTGTTTGAGAAAAAGTGTTCCAATGAAAAATCCAATGATTCCTGATATTGCTTAACTATCCTTTAAAAAGGAAAAAAAAGTTTTTGTTTTCTCATAGCTATAGAGAGGATTTAATAGAATTTAGAATTTGCCCCTTAATTTTAAAGTTTTAAGCTAAAATACTATTTAAAGCATAAATTAGTGTTTAATGTGTAAAAAAAAGGTTGGCTGAAATGGCAAATTTAGTTGTTGGGGCATTCAATACTAATTAGACTATCAAACTGACTAACCTCTGTTCATATCAAAGGGGGTAAAATAGCATTTTCAAACTGGAGGGGGATTTGTGACATTTCCAGTTTATCTAGGGGGTTTGTGTATCTTTACCTACTATTCTTAGTAGCTTTTGTTACTTTCAGTTACTGTGCTCATGGTCTTGCCTGAATGATAAAAGTTCATCATTCTTTTGCAGTTCACTGGTCGAGTTGGATGCAAGCTTTAACAACCTGACATTTCTGCCGAACAATATTGGATATGGGCTCCTAAATCTTGAAAAGCTGTCGATCCAGCTGAACAAGATCCACTTCCTACCATCATCAATCTGTGAAATGAGGTCCTTGAGGTATCTGGATGCTCATTTCAATGAGCTTCATGGCTTGCCACAAGTGATTGGGAGAATGACAAAACTTGAAGTCCTGAACCTTTGTAGTAATTTCAATGACTTCACAGAACTTCCTGATACTATTAGTGATCTGACCAATCTCCGGGAACTCGATCTCAGCAACAACCAAATCCGGGCTCTGCCTTGCACATTCGGCCGCCTTGGGAAACTAGTGAAGCTCAATTTGGACCAGAATCCGCTCATAGTGCCTCCAATTGAGATAGCAAATAAGGGGGCTGATGCTGTGAAAGATTACATGTCGAAAAAGTGGCTCGACATAATCACGGAGGAGCAAAGGAGAATCAATCTTGAAGCAAGTAATCAGCAAGGTCAGACGGGATGGTTGTCATGGGGAACTTCATTGGTGAGTAACGCCATCTCTGGGGTTTCCCAAAGTGTTGGGGAATACCTGAGTGGGCCAAAGGCTCCTAGGGATCCGTATCTGGATCAACAGCTGTGATCTCTTGGTGCTCGATATGTCGAATGTGTAGCTGTTTCAAGAGATTCTAGTCGCCAAATAAGAGTAGCTTAGCAACTACAAGATTTGTGTATATATGCTCTGTAATAATGAGTATACCCCGGATATACATGCGTGGGAGCTGAATAGACGCAATGTGATTTGTGTATAGTGGCTTCAAAGCCGTCGTTGGGTTTGGCTCCTTTAAGCTGCTAACTCCAAAATAAATAGGTTGTTTTCTTAAACTTGACAATGTAGTTGAATGTTTTTATTTTCCTTTCTTGTTTTGTTGAATATGCATGGTGGCTACGATAGGTCAACTGTTGTGTGTGTGTGTTTTAAGTTTGTTTCTGATGCCAACCTGACCGTGATTTGTGTTGATGAAGATGATAGTTAGAATCCTCTCAGGATAAATGTGTGTTTGAAATAATACAAATTTGTGGAGTATTTATCAAAACAGAGTAGGTTCAGTTAAGCACATGTTATGATTGTAAAGAGAACGGAGATGGATTCACTTCTGAATTCCAAAGTGAGGCGTTATTACTGTTACAGTTTGCCCCGTACTTGCTAGTTCTAACATCCTTTTGCAGTAAAAAGAACATGAGGATTTTGTAAAACATTAGAATTTAAGACGTGGGAACAATTGTAAGAACAGAGAGCATCACGTCAATCCGCTGGTGCACATCTTAAAGCCTCATGCATTTACCGAATTGGACATGTTTTCACATTCACGTTTGGAACCCATTGTTGAGTTTGCAATGGGTCTGATCAGCAACTTTTTCTTTGGTCTCTCAAGGTTACTCTTAGACGTTGTCGTAACCACTTTTTTGAAAAGAACAGTATACGACGCGGTCGACTCGATTTTTGAAAATGAAAAAGAAGGGAGTCGCCACCGATCTTTATTTGGGTGAGATCGGATAAACATTTTGATTTACTAAAATAATATTTTTGGTCTACGAATGTTGAGAAAATGAGCTCGGGAGTCGGTTACGTGCGAGGAAGGGTTAGCACCCTCGTCACGCCCGAAATCGGTACCAAATTGACTGATTGATGTCCTAATGTTGAAAATTTTGAAATGGTTTGGAAATAGATACTTTTTATTTCCAAAAACTTGAAGGAATTGGAAGGGACGTTAAGACTCTCTTATTTTCGAAGAGATAAAGCATCATGTCGAAGAAGTTAGGGCGTGATACTTTAGACTCGAAACTAAGCTCGCCTTTTTAAAACCTAGTTTTACATCCGAAGAGGATCTTCCGTCATTCGTCAAACGAGAAATCGAACCCGATGAAGTTAGGGCTCGTCTTCTCGAAGGTCCAAATTAGGAATATTGCCTCTATTTTAAAAACTCATCCGAAGCATCTAGATGTCGAGTCCAGTAAGTTAGGCGCGACATTTGAACACCGAGATTAAGTGTTTTATTTAAAATCTAGATTGCGATTTCAAAAGGGATATCCCGTTGTTTAGCTTTAAGCGAGAAGAAATCAGAACCCGATGAAGTTAGGGCTCGATTCACTCGCATTGCTAATACTGGAATGTCGATTTAAAAATTGAATTTGCGGTTTTAAAAGGGGTATTCCGTTGTTTAGCTTGAATGAGAAAATTGGAACCCAGTAAGTTAGGGCTCGATTTGCTCGAATTGCTAATATGGAATATCGATCGTTATGAAGATTGAGGTATTGGAAAAATTTAGTGAGACGCAGCGATGAGAGTAATAATGATAATAATGAGCGGATGATAATAAGTAGTGGTAATATGAGAGTGTTATAATAATAGTCGTACATTAATGGTGATAAATATAGCAATAACAATGGTAGTATATATATAAAGACAATGATGGTAATATGTATAAGATAAGTAACATATCTACATATATATAAATAATATGATACTAATAGCAATAATGAAGTAGATAATATAATAAAAGTAATAATATAGTAATATAATGATAATGAAAATATTAATATATTAATAATAATACACAATGCATGAATAGTGATGAAAAAATAATGAATGATAAAATGATAGCAATAATAATGGTAATAATATTTGAGAAATGAATAATAAGGTATATACAAGAACAAACAACAAATATATATATATATATATATACATGAAAACTATAATATAACTATAGTAATAATAAAGATATTAAGTAATGATAATAGGGTGATAGTAATAATGATATGATGATGATAAAAATGCTAAATAATAATAATAATGATATAATAATATAGTAATAATAATGATTATATAAAAAAAAAAACAGTAGTAATGATGGCAATTAATAAATTAAATAATATATATATAAAATAAATAAAAGTATATACATATAAAAATAATAATATAATAATAGTAATGAGTATGATAATAATAATAATAATAATGGTAGTAAAAGATAAACAAATTATAGTGATAGTAATAATGAGGTAGTAAAAATAATAAATAATTAATAGCGACAAAAATAAGTATTAAATAATAATAAAATTGCAAAATAATTAAAAATGGGCTAAATTGAACTTAAAACGAAAGTTTGGAGTCAATTGAAATAAAAATAAGAGAAAATGACCTATTTGTATGCGCGTGGAGGAAACGGAGGGACCACGCGCGCGCAATAATTCCTTTCGGCCAAAACGCGTCAGAGCGAGGGGGACTAAATTGAAAGCCAAACGAAACGTTCGGGCCAGATTTTGAAATAACAAAAATTTAATTGAAAGCAATAGAAATGCGGAAGGGCTAAAAGCGCAATTAGCCCTTCCCTAAAAAAGCGCGGATCCTCTGGAGCGGGTCGGGTCACACGCTGGTCATGGCCAAACGACGCGCCGTTTTGGTACCTGATTGGCCTACCCAAAACGACGTCGTATCGAGGGCCTATTTAAGGCAAAAACCCTTTAAAAATTTTTCATTTTCCCCTGCTCTAAAAAAAAATTGATTCCTCTCTTTTTTGTTTCCTCTGCGCAGGCTTGGGTCTCCGCGCATCTCCGTCCGCTGCCCACACACACCGTCTGTCGCCTGCGTGTATGTTGCAGCGCCACCGTCTTGTGATGGTATGGAAGAGGTAAAAGTTTTATTTTTTTATTTAAAGTTATATTTATGTATATATATTAGTCTAAAAACGAATGATAAACAATAAAAACTATATATATGCCAAAATAAAAAAAAAAAAAAGAGTAAAAAGAACTTCGAAAATAAAAATGAAATCACCTCTTTCCTCTATTTTGATTCTAATTTTTTTGTAGGGATTAATCTCCGTTTTTTGCGTTTGTATTTAATCACTTGATTGTTTGTGAATTTGAAATCTCTCTCTTTTTTTGTATTCAAAAATCAAAAATCCCCCCTTTGTACAGACATTGAATGGCTTTTATAGCCGAACCAAATATTAAAAAAAACAATATGGCTTCTGTTTCTACTTGTTTGCTGTTTCCTTCCTGTTTACAGGTCATGGCAGTGGCAGAGGCACGTGGGGCGGTGGCCAGATGGCAGAGGCAAGTGGCCCTAGGCTTGCGGCGCTAGGGTTTTCAGAAACCCTAGCTTACTGAAAAGAAAAATGGGCCTGTTGGGCCTTGTCGGTTTGGGCTTGTTTATTTCGGGCCGGGCAAATATTGGGCTTATACAGCTGCCCCTCTTTGCTTATTATCGTGTAACGGGAATAGAGCAAAGACTTAAAGAAGCCCAATGTTGCCCGGCTTCGCCGAGTCTTGACTTCTCAGGTGCTCTTCTTCAAGTAGCCTCATTCTTGTCCTCCACATCTTGTTGCTTTAATCCACTTCACTGTAGCCTTGAAAAATGAGATTTAATGATATACTCTATTGTGACTTCAGAGAGATAAGACCTGTAGCTTCAATTTTCTCCTGCTGCAACTTCGAGGGAATGAGATTTGTTCATCTTTAACTTGCTCCATTGTGACTTCAGGATAAGAATTCAGGGAGAAAAGATTCGTAGTCTCTATCTTCTCTACTGAAACTTCAAAAAAGGAATTGATCCTCATTGTTAACTCAGGGAGACGAGATTTGTAATCTCAACCTACTTCACGGGAACTTCGACGAAATAAGGATTCAGGGAGAAGAGATTCGTAGTCTCTATCTTCTCTACTGAAACTTCAAAGAAATAAGAATTTATCCTCATTGTTAACTCAAGGAGACGGGATTTGTAATCTCAACCTACTCCACTGGAACGTCGAGGAAATGAAAATTCAGGGAGAAGAGATTCGTAGTCTCCATCTTCTCTGCTGAAACTTCAAAGAAATAATGATTGATCCTCATTGTTAACTCAAGGAGACGGGATTTGTAATCTCAACCTACTCCACTGGAACGTCGAGGAAATGAGAATTTAGGGAGAAGAGATTCGTAGTCTCTATCTTCTCTCTGAAACTTCAAAAAAGAATTAATCCTCATTGTTAACTCAGGGAGACGGGATTTGTAATCTCAACCTACTCCACGGGAACTTTGAGGAAATAAAATCTGAACTTTCCAACTCGCTTCCTCACTATCTTCAGGAAGACTTCAATCTTCAGCCTGCTCTACTGGGGAACAAAATCTGAAATTTGATATTCTTTCGCACCGTTCTTTGAGGAACACATCTGTAGAATTAATTTTATGTGCTTATGCTTAAGAAACGATGAGGATGCTATGATCGGAATGACTCAAAGCCTCCTAAGCTACATGTGTTATGGACGACACTTGCGTGAATGCGCGAATGTCGTGAGAATGGTCTTTTCACAATGGTTAGGAACAATGATCAGAGTGAATCAAACGCTCCTAACTAAATGACCATGGATGACATTTGCATGAATGCAGAATGTCATGAGAATGATCCTTTGTTAAATGTATAACAATTAGGATGCAATGATCAGAAGGGACCTTAATGCCCCTAACTAAATGCCTTATGAACGATATTTGCATGAATGCCAAATTCTATGAGAATGATTTTTTCAATGATTAAGACGCAATGATCAGAATGAATCAAATGCTCCTGACTAAATGCGTCTTGAATGAAGATGTACGAATGCAAGATGTAATGATCCCTTTTTGATGTTTAGAGTTGTCACTGTTCGTCGTCCATCGAATTTATCAACGACATATTATACCTCTATCTTGTTCGGCTGGTATTTTGATAGAGCTTGAAGGAACCATTATATCTTGCTCAACAAGTTTGCCCCACTGTAACTTCAGTCTCCTTTCCACCGTACTTTAGGGATGTAAGATTTGTATTATCTTGAAACCATCCTACTGCGACTTATGGCTATAGGATCTGTATCAACTTCAACCCATCCTACTGCAACTCAAGGGCGTAGGATCTGTAACTTGTTCGGTCAACTGATCACTCCTCGGGTGACTTAACCAAATGCGTATGCATGATATTTGCATGGATGCAGAATATCATTTTTCGAGAATGATTCCCCTTTTACACTTGGGCTGACATTGCTCGTTATTCGTCGAGATTGTATCACCGACAAAATGTCTTGTCTTTTGTTCAACCAAAAAGGCCCAAAGAGATAATAATCTTTCTCCAATATTTTCAAACCTTAAGCTGAGTGAGTTCTAAACAATAGTCTTGTTTTAGGTCATTGTATTTTTCAGAAACTTCCAGAGTAATATGCGAAACTTTTTCATGAAAGTATTATTAGTCCAATAATCGTTATTTCAATGCAAAATGCTTGAAAAGATCATAATGATGGACTTAAACGAAAATTTATTGGGAGCATAGCTCGAAACAAAAAGTTTAATCAAAGCTAGCAAATGCAATGAAGGAAACTTATTGGCAGTGTATTTTGCAAGGAAAATAACTACAAATGGGTAAAATAGAAACTAGGTGCCCCAGATATCGCAGCATGAGCTTCTCTCTTGAGGACCATTTCAAGCTCAATATGTGTTCAGGGGATCTGGAGTACTTTGTTGATGCCCCAAGACATAACATACTTCTTCATCGTTACCTCAAGCGTAGCAAAACTATTATATGCCCCACTTTCAAGCAAAGTTTGAGCCGCCCTTTTGGGTTTTCAACTCAAAGCCCCTTTGGTCTCAAAGCGCCCTTTGCGGGTTTTCGCCTTGGCCTTTCCTTTTTCTTTTTCTTCATTTTCTTTTCTGTGTTTTTTTTGAAACCCTCTTTTTTCAAGAATCAAGTCAATAACCCATGTTTCCATGAACATGCCTTCTTTGTTGCATAAGGTCCTTCCAGATCGGCATTTTCTTTACTCTCAAATCTTTTGTAAAAGAAGGATCGGAGTTCTCCTTTCGTGGAATTCCCTTTTATTGTAAGCTTGCATCATCTGACCAAGGTGGATGACTTTTAACCTCTTCTTTGATTAGGTTAAAAAAACTTCCATTCCCCAAACCAATGGATAAGGGGTTGCCCAAGAAAAACCCAGCCAACGTTTAGTAATCATAGAAGGTAACTTCCTTGTACCAATCTTTATAAGTCTCGGCCATCTTTCCTGCAATCCTGTTTTATTTTTGTTCCCTTTTTTTTTTTTTTTTTTTTGGCTTCCATTCTTTTTGGTTGCCTTTGTTGCTCTATGATATGGTGTCCGATCTTTGAACATACTACAAATTTTTGACACTTGTCCTTTTTGGCATTTTTTTGTCAAGAGCAAATCTTTTTTTTGAGTGGGATTTGATGATCATCAACATTGTAAGATTGACACATGAAGCGACTTTCGCCATCTTGTGAAGTAACCGACATCCACGGGATTTTGTGAAGTAACCGACATCCACGAGAATGAATCGATGTGGGCTAGAAGCTTTGATAAAACTGGTTTGTTAACATCCATACTTCATATAAGGAAAATGGAGGAGGCACAGTCTTCCTCAACTTGGCATTTACTGGCATAATGAAGCAATTTTCTTTTTGGTGAACTAATAGCTCGAACCTCTTGATTAGCTAGGTCGTTGCTTTCCATCTTCATCTCCTTCGTTAGTTCATAGCGTCACGACACTTCATAAGGTAGAATCTACCATTAAGAAGTAAGTTACAATCTTTGTCATCTTCAAAGCCCTTAGATCCTCTAGACACATATCTCATTAAAAGGGAGTCGATGAATAGTGTCGCTCATGTCATAGATATCGAGGACCCATTGCGAGCAGAAAATCCAAAGAATAAATGATCCTAAGGATGATTATTCGTATGATCTGATCATGAGTGAAAAATATTTTGTATGAAATGTAAAGAATGAAAGTATTTACTTAGAAAGATGCATTTTATTGAAATAAAAAATTGCGGACATAAGCCTACTTCACAAAAGGAATCTTATTGCTTTTAGACTTAAAGCAACAAGTGTGTTTTGCACATTACTCTAGATTAGCTTTAAAAATACATGTTTCTTCCACAGTCTCGTTGTTCAAAACACTCTCAAGTACATAAGGGCGTAAGCTCGAAAAACTTTTATTCCTCGGTTTCTCTCTTGGGTATACCATTGGCGTTACGATCCCCGATCTCTAGGTTTCGATGACTCATTCAAGGAGACACAATTTTCCCCGCCCCAATTTCAATTACCACTGCTCGTCGTCGTCGAACTTCACCACACCCATGTTGATGAGATTTTCCACCAATTTCTTGAAAGTAAGGCAATTTTCTATCGAATGGCTCGTGATCCCCGCGTGATACTCACACCGAGTGTTTGGGTCATACCATTTTGGGTGCGGAGGGTGCATCGGTTTTGGATATTGGGGGGACACAACGTGCGATCAAATAAACTTTGATACAACTCCTTATACGTCATCGGGATCGGCGTAAATTGGAGTTTTTCAACGTTTTCCTTGTCGCGAGGTTCTTTTCTTGATGAACCTTGATACTCGTGAGTCACCGCTTTTGGTCGATCAACAAGAATTGACTTTGAGTGCCCCATGTTTGTATTATTCACCTCGCCATCATTTTTTCTAGGAGTATACCTTCTAGTGGTTTCCCCGCTTCAATTTTGTCAGATCTCGATGGCATGTTCGATCATTTCCCCGCCATTACTATGTCGACAAAGCTCTTAGTGGTATTCCCTATCATATGGGTTATGAAATGAGCTTTTAGGGTGTTAATGAAGAGCATGGTAGTTTCTTTTTCTAAGAGGGTGGTTGGACCTCGCATGGCGACCTCTCTCCACCTTTGCGCATCTTTATCTGAAACTTTCATTTTGTCTTTTCTCCATGGCTTGCAAAGTAATTCTATCCGGTGCCATGTCTGTGACGTGGCTGTAATGCTTCAGAAATGCTTGAGCCAAGTCTCTCTAGGAACTAATGTTAGCCCGGCTAAGCTGGTTGTACCATCCGTCGCCGCACCTACTAAACTTTCTTAGAAACAAAGTGGATTAAGAGTTGATCTTTACTCACGTAGCCAGCCATCCGCCTGCAGAACATGGTGATGTGGGCCTCCGGGCAGCTAGTCCCACTGTATTTTTCAAATTCAGGCATTTTAAACTTATGGGGTAGTACCAAATCTGGAACTAGACTTAAATCTTTCGCGTCGATCCTATGATGATGACCAAAATTTTCCAACGCCTTGAATTTTTCCTCCAGCCATTTGCAACGGTCCTCTAGTTGCCTTGATGATTCCATTATCGACCCCATTTTCTCTTGCATCTAAATCGGCTGTGAGGTTGGCCGAGTTATCTCCTGGTTGGGATCCCGAGCCTACGTGATAGTTCATAGGAGGTCTAGTGTCATCTTGCCCTTGCTGGGGTCTGATTGTAACTGGTGGCCTTTGGAGATATTCCTCAGGCTGTGCCCTTGCGTGCGGTGGGGTAAAGCCCGGGGGGACGCCATCACTATCCTCTTCGACCGTGGCATGGGACCTTTCCTTATCCATTGCCCCATTCATTATTTGGGCCATTTGGGCCATCATGCCTCTTTGGGCTTCCAACATTTGGTCCCTCATTTCCTGCTGGAGTTTTAACATTTGCTCTTGCATTTGTTCCTGCATTTCTTTCTGGAATTGTTCGAACCTTTGATCCATTTTCCTGGTTTTAGCGCGTGTTCCGTAGTGATGTTCCTCTTCCAGATTTTCTCTTTTTGCTTTCTTTTTTCCTCTCTGATAATTTAGCTAATTAGGCTCCCTTTTTTTTAGACTTAAATGCATGTAATGTGATGTAATGCAAATGCATGAATGCAAAGAGGAAGACATCGATTCTGATCAACTTCATTTTAGAAAACTTTATTAGAAGGAAAAATCTTTACATAAAACAGTTACAAATATGCTTTTCGCCTAAGGCCTAAGGTTTTAATTTTCCCAAGCGATGGAACCGGCTCTTGACCAAGTGCGGGCAGCCGCATTGTCCTCCACTTTATCAAGGAATTTGCTTTCCATAACCAGCTTTCTAACTCAGAAACTGACCGTGAATCGATGCTTCTTAAAAAATAGAAATGATATGCACAAAAGAATAAAACACAAAAAGTTAGTACCATGGAATATAAAGCAAAATAAACAAACACCTATCTGGGTAACCACTACGGTCTGGCATAGTTCAGCTCAGGGTGGGTTCTTAGGCTCTTTACGTGTGGTTGAGTTCTAAAGTTTGAGGTACCTGAACCAGCAGATTCCTCGATCCTTACCCATTATAGGCTCATACGGACCGAGTTCGGTTCAGGGGAATACATTTCCCTATGGCCATGCGGAAGTGAAAACTTCACGAAGACATAGGTACGGATGTATCCAAAGCGATTCACTAGCCCGCATGCGGAGGTGAAAACCTCACGAAGGCATAGCTTCTTGCTCCCACTTAAGGGTGCGACCACAACGGTCATGCAATGCAATGCCAAAATATTTACGAGACCCAATATTGAAAGTGCATTAAAAGAAGCATGATTTTCGAAACCTTTTCCAATTTTAATCAAAAGGACAAGGATCAATCAATCTATGGCTTGACTCTCAACGAATAAATCCCCAGTGGAGTCGCCAAGCTGTCGTAACCACTTTTTTGAAAAGAACAGTATACGACGCGGTCGACTCGATTTTTGAAAATGAAAAAGAAGGGAGTCGCCACCGATCTTTATTTGGGTGAGATCGGATAAACATTTTGATTTACTAAAATAATATTTTTGGTCTACGAATGTTGAGAAAATGGGCTCGGGAGTCGGTTACGTGCGAGGAAGGGTTAGCACCCTCGTCACGCCCGAAATCGGTACCAAATTGACTGATTGATGTCCTAATGTTGAAAATTTTGAAATGGTTTGGAAATAGATACTTTTTATTTCCAAAAACTTGAAGGAATTGGAAGGGACGTTAAGACTCTCTTATTTTCGAAGAGATAAAGCATCATGTCCAGTAAGTTAGGGCGTGATACTTTAGACTCCCGAAACTAAGCTCGCCTTTTTAAAACCTAGTTTTACATCGAAGAGGATCTTAGTCATTCGTCAAGCGAGAAATCGTAACCCGAAGTAAGTTAGGGCTCGTCTTCTCGAAGGTCCAAATTAGGAATATTGCCTCTATTTTAAAAACTCATCCGAAGCATCTAGATGTCGAGTCCAGTAAGTTAGGGCGCGACATTTCGAACACCCGAGATTAAGTGTTTTATTTAAAATCTAGATTGCGATTTCAAAAGGGATATCCCGTTGTTTAGCTTTAAACGAGAAGAAATCAGAACCCAGTAAGTTAGGGCTCGATTCACTCGCATTGCTAATACGGAATGTCGATTTAAAAATTGAATTTGCGGTTTTAAAAGGGGTATTCCGTTGTTTAGCTTGAATGAGAAAATTCGGAACCCGATAAGTTAGGGGCTCGATTTGCTCGAATTGCTAACATGGAATATCGATCGTTATGAAGATTGAGGTATTGGAAAAATTTAGTGAGACGACGACGATGAGAGTAATAATGATAATAATGAACGGATGATAATAAGTAGTGGTAATATGAGAGTGTTATAATAATAGTCGTACATTAATGGTGATAAATATAGCAATAACAATGGTAGTATATATATAAAGACAATGATGGTAATATGTATAAGATAAGTAACATATCTACATATATATAAATAATATGATACTAATAGCAATAATGAAGTAGATAATATAATAAAAGTAATAATATAGTAATATAATGATAATGAAAATATTAATATATTAATAATAATACACAATGCATGAATAGTGATAAAAAAATAATGAATGATAAAATGATAGCAATAATAATGGTAATAATATTTGAGAAATGAATAATAAGGTATATACAAGAACAAACAACAAATATATATATATATATATATACATGAAAACTATAATATAACTATAGTAATAATAAAGATATTAAGTAATGATAATAGGGTGATAGTAATAATGATATGATGATGATAAAAATGCTAAATAATAATAATAATGATATAATAATATAGTAATAATAATGATTATATAAAAAAAAACGGTAGTAATGATGGCAATTAATAAATTAAATAATATATATATAAAATAAATAAAAGTATATACATATAAAAATAATAATATAATAATAGTAATGAGTATGATAATAATAATAATAATAATGGTAGTAAAAGATAAACAAATTATAGTGATAGTAATAATGAGGTAGTAAAAATAATAAATAATTAATAGCGACAAAAATAAGTATTAAATAATAATAAAATTGCAAAATAATTAAAAATGGGCTAAATTGAACTTAAAACGAAAGTTTGGAGTCAATTCGAAATAAAAATAAGAGAAAATGACCTATTTGTACGTGTGGAGGAAACGGAGGGACCACGCGCGCAATAATTCCTTTCGGCCAAAACGCGTCAGAGCGAGGGGGACTAAATTGAAAGCCAAACGAAACGTTCGGGCTAGATTTTGAAATAACAAAAATTTAATTGAAAGCAATAGAAATGCGGAAGGGCTAAAAGCGCAATTAGCCCTTCCCTAAAAAACTCGGATCCTCTGGGGCGGGTCGGGTCACACGCTGGTCATGGCCAAACGACGCCGCGTTTGGTACTGATTGGCCTACCCAAAATGACGTCAAACGAGGGCCTATTTAAGGCAAAAACCCTTTAAAAATTTTTCATTTTCCCCTGCTCTAAAAAAAGCCGATTCCTCTCTTTTGTTTCCTCTGCGCAGGCTTGGGTCTCGGCGCATCTCCGTCAGCTTGCCCACACGGTCGTCGCCTGCGTCATATACAGCACCGCCACCGTCTTGTGATGGCGGAAGAGGTAAAAGTTTTATTTTTTTATTTAAAGTTATATTTATGTATATATATTAGTCTAAAAATGAATGATAAACAATAAAAACTATATATATGCAGAAAATAAAATAAAAAAAGAGTAAAAAGAACTTGAAAATAAAAATGAAATCACCTCTTTCCTCAATTTTGATTCTAATTTTTTTTGTAGGGATTAATCTCCGTTTTTGCGTTTGTATTTAATCACTTGATTGTTTGTGAATTTGAAATCTCTCTCTTTTTTTGTATTCAAAAATCAAAAATCCCCCTTTGTACTGAGACATTGAATGGCTTTTATAAGCCAAACCAAATATTAAAAAAACAATATGGCTTGTTTCTACTTGTTTTCTTTGTTTCCTTCATTTACTGAGTCATGGCAATAGCAGAGGCACGCGGGGCGGTGGCGGATAAGCGAGGCAAGTGGCCTAGGCTTTGCGGCGCTAGGGTTTTCGAAACCCTAGCTTATTGAAAAGAAAAATGGGCCTATTGGGCCTTGTCGGTTTGGGCTTGTTTATTTCGGGCCGGGCAAATATTGAGCTTATACAGACGTTATACAATGTTGATAAGGGGTGCCATGTGAGAGCTCTTACCTTTGATGGATATAAAGGTGGAACATGGCAAATTTCATCCAATCCCAATATCACTTAATTTAATCAATAAAATAATAAGAAAAACAGAAAAGAGAAGAATGAATCCCGAGAACCTACAAGGTGTTTTTTTTGGTTTCAAACCAACAAAAAGTAAAGCACTCAAATCAACAAGTCACTTTCAAGGGCAGGCCGTCGGTTTTAAATAGATGCTTTCCCATTAAATGTTTTTTGTTCAACTAAAAAAACCCAGCAGCAGCACTTGATGAGACCACCTCTGAGTTTCTGTCTCCAAATCATAAAGGTAAAATCTGGGCAGAAAATCCGTAAATGTAAACACGTGTCAGTAATCGGGTGGACCCAGATGCCGTCAGTTTCAAAAGACAAATCTCTGCAAACATATATCCTGGCCGTCTATTTTTGAACCAGCATATCATCTGATCTGGCGGCGTATCTCCTCTATATTTTCAATTTCTTAATACAATGGTATTAAGGAAAATAATAGCAACGTGAGAAAACAGAGTGTCAATTACATTACACATCCGATCATATCCTTCATTTACCTTTTCTACGTCATCCTCCTTATACATACAACTTCATAGGCTTCTTCTCTTTTTTCTGGCAGCTAAAAATCTCATTTTGCATCTAAGGGACTGATTTAACTAACCATAATTTACATAAATCAACCCAATTATATTACAATCGAAGAATTGACCTAATTAACTAACTTTAAGTTGATCGTTTTTTAATGTCTTGTTTCTCTATAATATTTCATCTTTAAGCTCCATTTTTTTAGTTGCAAATCCGACATTAAATAATTCAAGTACTACAAAGGTGCGGGTACCAATTCTAATCCACAAAAGACTACTATCATGTGCCATCATTACATATAATCTACACTTAAAAGATTTAGACAAATACAAATCCACAAAAGCCTACTACGAAGTGCCAACATGATAATGCATAAATGCAAATACAATCTAAAAAGCTCGAACACTACATTTAACATCAAATAACAAATAAGTTCACTAAATTCATGATGATCATAACAACAACAAATCTTACACAATTCCTTAACCCAAAGCCATCATTCACCTTCAAATATAATCTACAAATAAACAATAAAGATATGAATCAATCCAATATATGTATAAAAATATCAATATGAAGTTAGTTAATTCTAAAAATGATTTACTGATAAACCGTAATAGTAACATATTTTAAGCCCACATTTAGCATGCTTTTGGATGATTTAAGCATTGAATTATGTAATTTGGTGCTCTTAATCCTTTGCTTTCATGTTTTATACTCAGGAAAGCACCGGAAGATGAAAAGAACGAGAAACGGGCTTAAAATGGAGTAAATGGACCATATCACGAAATCGACACAGCCTGGGCCCGAGACCACACGGCCGTGCTCCTTCAGCAGCCTCGAACACGGCCTGGCCAGGATTCACACGGGCGTGTTTCAAGGCCGTGCCCCTGCCGTGACAAAGAGAAATTTCACTCGGATTTGGATACTTAGAGGCGAAGTAACACATTCCGAAGCCTATTTAAACACCCTAAGTATGACCTAAGAGGGGGACCCAGGACTTTAGTCAGGGGGCATCCAGCTAGGCCGAAAGAGGCAGATTTGTGGGGATTTACTCGAAGATAGCCAGTTGATTCATTTCAAGAAGCCGGAATCATACTCAAGAGGATCTCTCCTTCAATTCCTTCAGGGGGTTTTAGGGATTTCTTATGTTTTGTTTTATCTTTTCTTCTGAGATGTTTTCTTTTATTATTATGAACTAAACCCTTAGATACCTGAGGGGGATGAAACCTAAGATGAATCTTGTTATCGTTTGCTGAACTATATGATAAATACTTGATTTGTTCTTAATTATGTGTTCTTAATTCTTGTGTTGATATTTTCGGGGTATTAATTCAAGTTTGATGTGCTTAGGTGCTGGAGCAAAAGTCCCTGCCTAAGAGTAGATCTAGCATAGTTAAGCGGAGTTGATCGCACGCCTAGAGATAGGGTGACGAGATTTTGCCGGATTAGGGTGAAACCTAATATGAGAGTCCATAGATCGAGTTAATGCAATTCTAGGGGTTTTAATTAGAAAGAGATTTCAATTAATCAACCTAGGGTTAGACGTTATTCGCCTCGAGAGAGGGTCTAATATACATTAGGGAATCCTACGGATCAAGTCAAGTGAATAAATCGTCTGGCTCAGAGTTAGATAACAAGTGAAGTCTAGGTAGATTCTTCCTTGGGTATCGTATTAATCATTTGGTTTTTCCCACAAGTATTTTCCCCAAATTCATTCTTCTTTGTCTTAGAGTTTTTAGTTTAGTAGTTAGTTAATTTAGATTAAACAACCAATGTCCTTTACTTTAGGCTAGATAATAAAAAGAAAGTTAGTATTAGTACTTTTAGTTCATTTGGGTTTGACAATCCGGTCTTGCCTTAACTATACTACTGTTTGATAGGTGCGCTTGCCTCAAACCGTTGTCATAGTTAGTTTCTAGGTTCGATCATTCTCATTATAAATTTTAAGACTTTGACATCGCATTAAACAACGATCAAGTTTTTGGCGCCGTTGCCGGGGAACTAAAATATTAAGAAAGCTCAATTTTTATTACTTTAGCCATTTTTTTATTATTTTTTTGCAATTTACTTTTATTTCTTATTTTATTTTTAATTTTCTTTCTTTTACTACTTTCAGGTATCTCTAGTTTATGACTAGAAGGAACTAAAGTGAGGACCCTACTTTCTGACAGTGATATTGAAAAACGATTCATGCAGAAATCGTAGAGAGATAAGCGAAGCTTAAACTACATAGAAGAGGAGCAAGAAGGCGAAATTAATACCACCAGAAGAGATGGGCGAAAATATTCCACCACCTCAAGAGATGGCCGAAAATCATGCTCCTCGAACTATGTATGATTATGCTAAACCTAGTTTAACGAGAACTGAGTCAAGTATCGTTAGACCTACTATTGCTGCAAATAATTTTGGCTGAAACCTAACATAATTCGGATGATACAAACAATTTGTTCGGTTTGATGGTTTGCGGGATGAAGATCCAAAAATCACTTGGCGATTTCCTAGAATTTTGCGATACTTTCAAGATAAATGGCGCATCGACGATGCCATCCGTCTTGGTTATTTCCCTTCTCTTTGAGGAATAAAGCCAAGCAGTGGTTGCATTCTCTTCCACGAGGGTCAATCACTACATGGGATCAAATGACCGAAAAATTTTTATTGAAATATTTTCCGTCGGCCAAAGCGGCCAAGTTAAGGAATGATATCTCTTCTTTTGTGCAGATGGATTTAGAGACACTTTACGATGCATGGGAGAGATACAAAGATTTCTTTGAGAAGGTGTCCACACCATGGATTGCCCCTTGTGGCTCTGAGTCCAAAGCTGTTTTAAAGCGGTGTGAACCCTCAACAAGGCAATTAATCGATTCAGCCGCTTGTGAACTCGAATAACAAAACTCCTGAAGCAGCATACGAATTTATAGAAGAGATGTCGCTGAATAACTATCAGTGGCAAGTCGCAAGGACAAGGGCAATACAAGCAGCCGGAGTTTTCAACCTCGACGCAGTAACCATGCTATCAAATCAGGTAGAGATGTTACATAAAAAATTTGATGGTTTATACGATTCCTCGCAGGTACAGCCAGTTATGCAGTGCAACACAAGTGGAGGCGTGGCGAATCCTGAGTACCCACTCTACGGACAGGGCATGGAAAGCGAACAAATGAACTATATGGGTAACAATTTCTGATATAATAACCCTTATAGTAATACTTATAATCCAGGTTGAAAGAACCACCCCAATTTCTCATGGGGTGGTCAAGGAAATCAAAGGCAACAACAATCCCAAAACTTCCAACAACAGCCCTACCCACTGGAAAAGAAGCCGAACCTCGAGGAGGTGCTAACAAAATTCATGGCAGCCACAGAAACACGTTTCCAAAATACCGAGACAACATTTAAAAATCAACAAGCATCGATTCAAAGGATCGAGAATCAGTTAGGACAAATAGCTAAGGCGATCGCTGAAAGACCACAAGGAAACTTACCAAGCAACACTGAGACTAACCCAAAGGAGCAAGTCCAGGCCATAACAGCTCAAGAAAGTAAAGGGTTAGATGAGCCCAATTTAAGGCAAGAGAATGTGGTCGAAGAAGGTAAGGTTGAGGTAAGTAATAACAAGCCAAAACCGATAATCAAAGAGTACCAAACTCGCATACCATATCCCGAAGCAATGAAGAGAGACGACACAGAGGAACAGTTCGGTAAGTTTCTTAAACTTTTAAAGAAATTGCATATTAACTTACCACTACTTGAAGCTCTTTCGCGGATGCGATTCTAGAAAATTTTTAAAAGGAGTCATTGTGAAAAAGCGAAGGATAGACGAGGCATCACATGTGGAACTAAACGCAATGTGCTCAGCGGTCTTGCAAAATAGACTACCACGGAAGTTAAAAGATCTAGGGAGTTTTACGATTCCATGCTTAATTGGTAGTTTACCTATTGATAATGCGTTAGCTGATTTAGGGGCAAGCATAAATGTCATGCCTTATAAAATGTTTAAACAACTAGGTCTAGGGAAACCCAAACAAACTAGGATGAGCATTCAATTAGCTGATAAAACTGTTAGAATTCCTAGGGGTATAATCGAAGATGTACTTGTAAAGGTTGATAAATTCGTATTTCCAGTAGACTTTGTCGTTCTTGACATAGATAAGGACAACACGATCCCCCTAATTTTAGGAAGACCATTTTTAGCAACTGCCAGGACTGAAATTGATGTCGACGCAGGTGAACTCATACTCTGTGTAGGTGACGAGACAGTCACTCTTCAGGCTCTCGATTCGGTTAGAACATCGAGTAATTAAGGTGAGAAAGTAAATTCTATTAATAACCATTCAGTTAACCCTTATTTTCAGGAAGCACCACGAAAGAACACAACTGAACCCGATCCTACACCTCATAACAATAAGGCAATAACTCATGAGGATCGAAGGGTTCAAGTTGATGACCTAGACGAGTGGAAGACACATTTCAAGGAGAAACTAGGAATACACGAAGTAAAATCGAGGGAACCACCAGACGAGCTAATAGGAACTACAAATCACTTCAAAATAGGAGATCAGGTATTGTTAGATAAAGCAAATCCTCGAATATCTCCTCCTGACCCTAATACAAACAAAGAAATCCCTTTTAGGGTAATCAAGGTTTTCCCATACGGAACAGTTGAGGTAAGTAATCCTATATTTGGCACTTTTAAAGTAAATACTACTCGACTCAAACTTTATCATGATAATAGAAGCGATAGCATGAGAGAGGATGTTCAACTCTTCAAACCACCTAATTATGCGAATGAGAGGTAAGTCTAGTGAAGACTATAAGCGAGCGCTTCTCGAGAGAGGCAACAGAGCATTAACACTATTAATTTCCTTTATTTTTTTATTTGATACCTAACTATAAACTAACCAAGTGCGATTTCCGGACCACACGGCCTTACACGGCCGTGGTGGTGTGGCCAAATATGGATACTACGGACTCCGTCTTGACATAGAGGTAGTACGAGCCAATGACGAAAGATTCCTAGATCACGGACGACTATAAATTACCGGCGGCCGTGTGATATGGCCGTGGCCGACATCGAGGAAGTCACACGCGGCTCAGGCTAAACACCACGGTCGTGCGATACAGTCGTGGTCGACACTGTTTGATCCTACACGGGCGTGGTGACCCAAACATGGGCGTGGGAGAAACGAGAGAAGCATAACACGGCCATGCGACATGGCCGTGTGACCCAACACGCCCATGGTACACGGGCGTGGGAACGTACCAGACTTGAGATTTCTATTTAAAACACCCACCCCTCCCATCTTTTCCATCCAATTTTCTTTTCCCTTTCTTTCCCAAACCTTTCCATACTTTTCTTCTTTAGTCCTTCCCCAAACCCTTGACCTCCACATCTATGTCGAAGAAGCGGAAGGATCCAAGCACAGTCCCCCTGTGGGAGACCGATCTACATAACTTCATGCCGGCCGCTTCAATTATTCGACAAGCCAAGGGTCTTTGAAGCCATTTAATTTTTCTTCTTCTTTACTCTTCGCCTTTATTTTCCTTATCTTAACTTCTCTTCCACTAAATTTAGTGTATATTATTTTAGTTTCTTGTTTTTAGGTTCTTCATGCTGCTTGGAAATCACCCCACCACGACCTCTGCCAACATCACCGGGGCCTTAGAAATTACACCCACCTCGCGAACCATCCAACAATAAGGACTCATTAGTCCATAAGTCTTTTCTTTTTCTTGTTTTTTACTTTTTACGATCTTTCTCTTTATCTTTCTTGTCTTTAAATAAATAATTAGTTTAGTTTGAAGTTTTATTAGTATTTCTTGGCTATTTCTTCACGGGCTACCCAATTTCTTCATCTAGCGCAGTAATAGTGGGCAGCCCCCATATCACCACCAGAGACGCCTCCTCCAACTTATCTTTCACCTCCGAATCAAGTTTCCACACCTCCAACTCAATGAATCCATCCAAATTCAGGAAGTTTCATCTCTCCCTATCTTTTATGAATTTCTATCTATCTTTGTACATTGAGGGCAATGTACATCTTAAGTGTAGGGGGTGAATCTTAAAAATGCCAAACTTTTTGCATTATTCTCAAATCCTGAATTATGCTTTGTTTCTTAGAGTAAATCTTCTCATATTTTGATTAAAATAAAATTTCCTTTGATTTATGATTTTTCATTGATATGTTTTGGATTAAGTCATAGTTAATTGTGCATTGATAATTTAAACTTTAAGATACTAGAAAATCAAGCATGATAAGTCTATTTTTCAAAATTAAATTTTTTTTTAGGTTGTCTACCTAATTTTAAATATTACTTTGAAGTTTGAAATCTACGAGGTTGACATCAAAAACTCGTAATTTTTATGAGATTTTGAGCCTTTAGAGCATATATTCTTTTTCTTGCTCATTTTTTTTATTATGAGTGTGTCAACATTGATTTGTTATTCTAGAACTTGTACCGATTATACATGTCGAGACCACACCTCTGATTTGATATACAAAGATGATGAAGGCACCTAGGTTTTAACCCACTCACTCCACTAAAAAGCCTACCTTCATAGTTAACCTTTAGTGAACCCCGTTGATCCTAACAACCCTTTTTATTGACTCACCCACTAATATTAATCCAAAACCCTTTGTTTTTGTTATCACCATTCCTTTTGACTACCCTTATATCGAGATTTGATTTGATCGATTACCTATTTATTCCAATAGTAAACTCATCATTTATTATGTATACTTGATTTGTTCTTAAAAAAAAATCGAAGTATATTCATTATTAGTTCTATGATTAAGTGAGCTTATACATCTAAATTCCAATTGTTGAAAAAAAAGCTCGTATTAGTAGTATTATTATTACAAGTTCTCAATTGATGTAATTATTTATATCCAGCTCATTGTTTCTAGTTAGGTAATCTGTCAATTCAATCTCGATTCTAACCTTTTAATTCAGCCTATATCCTCACCTTTAACCCAAGCCCCGTTACAACCCTATTAAAGACCTTTTGATTTGTGTATCATCTCATTTTACAATGGTGGAGATTTGATTTTCATGCAAGCCTATGGGATTAACTCTTCATGTTTGACTCTTGAATGCTTAATTCTGAACCTTAAACACTTCGAGTGATTTGAGTGAATCTTTAGTGAGGATGTCAATTCTTGTCGATTTTGAATCAGATGTAATTATTTAGATGAGGGGAAACACCTACGTTTTGTGCTACAAAAATGTATGACTTAGATTGTTTGAATCTTTAGGACTCTTTGAGTTGAATTATCCATGTATGAATTATCTTTGAATTATGATGAAACACTATTGATGAATATCATGAATCGAGGAAGTTTGTTTTAATTATGAGTTGAGAATTTTGCTTGAGGACAAGCAAAAGCTTAAGTGTGGGGGTATTTGATAAACCGTAATAGTAACATATTTTAAGCCCACATTTAGCATGCTTTTGGATGATTTAAGCCTTGAATTATGTAATTTGGTGCTCTTAATCCTTTGTTTTCATGTTTTATACTTAGGAAAGCACCGGAGGATGAAAAGAACGAGAAACGGGCTTAAAACGGAGTAAATAGGCCATATCACGAAATCGACACAGCCTGGGCTTGAGACCACACGGCCGTGCTCCTTCAGCAGCCTCGAACACGGCCTGGCCATGATTCACACGGGCGTGTTCCATGGCCGTGCCCCTATCGTGACAAAGAGAAATTTCACTCGGATTTGGATACTTAGAGGCGAAGTAACACATTCCGAAGCCTATTTAAACACCCTAAGTATGATCTAAGAGGGGGACCCAGGATTTTAGTCAGGGGGCGTCCAGCTAGGCCGAAGGAGGCAGATTTGTGGGGATTTACTCGAAGATAGCCAGTTGATTCATCTCAAGAAGCCAAAATCATACTCAAGAGGAGGATCTCTTCTTCAATTCCTTCAGGGGGTTTTAGGGATTTCTTATGTTTTGTTTTCTCTTTTCTTCTGAGATGTTTTCTTTTATTATTATGAACTAAACCCTCAGATACCTAAGGGGGATGAAACCTAAGATGAATCTTGTTATCATTTGCTGAACTATATGGTAAATACTTGATTTGTTCTTAATTATGTGTTCTTAATTCTTGTGTTGATATTTAGGGGTATTAATTCAAGTTTGATGTGCTTAGGTGGTGGAGCAAAAGTCACGCTAAGAGTAGATCTAGCATAGTTAAGCGGAGTTGATCGCACGCCTAGAGATAGGGTGACGAGATTTTGCCGGATTAGGGTGAAACCTAATATGGGAGCCCATAGATCGAGTTAATGCAATTCTAGGGGTTTTAATTAGAAAGAGATTTCAATTAATCAACCTAGGGTTAGACGTTATTCGCCTCGAGAGAGGGTCTAATATACATTAGGGAATCCTACGGATCAAGTCAAGTGAATAAATCGTCTGATTCAAAGTTAGATAACAAGTGAAGTCTAGGTAGATTCTTCCTTGGGTATCATCTTAATCAATTGGTTTTTCCCACAAGTATTTTCCCCAAATTCATTCTTCTTTGTCTTAGAGTTTTTAGTTTAGTAGTTAGTTAATTTAGATTAAACAACCAATTTCCTTTACTTTAGGCTAGATAATAAAAAGAAAGTTAGTATTAGTACTTTTAGTTCCTTTGGGTTCGACAATCCGGTCTTGCCTTAACCATACTACTGTTTGATAGGTGCGCTTGCCTCAAATCGTTGTCATAGTTAGTGTCTAGGTTCGATCATTCTCATTATAAATTTTAAGACTTTGACATCGCATAAAACAACGATCATTTACCTATGATAAATATACCTTGCTCTAATTAACAATGGGATCCAATGGAACATTAGACGAATCTACACGTGCATAAACAAAGAACAATTGTATAGTATGCTTCAAATAAAATAAAGAAACACTACAGCAAAATAGGTTTTTAGCGGCGTTTTTTTTGGCCCTATAGCGGTGCTTATAAGCGCCGCTAAAATAATTTGCGGCGTTTTGATAAGCGCCACAAAAAATGACGCTATAAATAACGCCGCTAAATTTTGTGGCATTTATGTGGAAAAACGCCGCTCTAGAACATGATCTTTAGCGGCGCTTCTCATAAAAACACCGCTAAAGAACATGATCTTTGGTGGCGCTTTTCTTTACAAACATCGCTAAAGATCATATTCTATAGCAGCATTTTTAGTAAAAGCACTGCTAAAGATCATGTTCTTTAGCAGCGTTTGTAGGAAAAGCGCCGCTAAAGATCTGCTAAAGAACATGATCTTTAAACTAGTATCTATAATTCATTCTTACAAAAGATTTGAAAACATCATAATATAGAAATGTTTCGGAAAAAGCATGGACATTACTGTGGGGTTGATAGGGAACAGAAAGTTTTAAGATAGCATGGAGTTCTAAAAAGTTAAAATAACACACTTTAGTTTCTTATAAGCATGTAGGTTCCCACATTTCACTTAATTGGTTTGGAATAAGAGCCAATGTTTTCTCAAACCACCAAACAGCTTGATTATACCTGCAAGGTTTCAAAGGAAGGAAAATGCTGTTATAATAATTAAAACTAGATATATAACTTCAAAAGAACTTAACCTTCTGAAAGGAATACAAACACATGATATATTTACATATACATGAAATGGAATCTTTACCAAAAAATGGCATACAATGAAATGACAATTTTAATCATAAAAACATGGTGCATAAGATAACTGTATACCAGGTAAACAAGTAATAGAAAATTATGTTTGGAAGAAAAACAAAAACTTACTTGTTAGTATTAATCTGTTGACCAAGTTCAGTGGAATAATAGTAATAATAAATTTTAGATTGTTCCCTAGTTCTCATTTTCAAACATAGAAGTATCAACCTACTAAACTTAAAAACAAGCTTCAACAAGTTTAAAAATCCAACTTTAAAATAAGGTGCATTATCCTTACTCTTTCATATGATATGCAACAACTCCAAGCTCATTATATACAAATGGATCTGCAGGACAAATTGCCTTTGCCTGCATGATAAACTGAAAAGCAATGCCCTTGTTAAAATTTTTAATCATGCCAGAAAATAATGATTTCTGAAGATATGAAAAGATAATTGAAATAAAACAAAGACAAAAGAGATGATTATAAGCAAAGAAAACTTAGCAAAACAGCACAATCCACAACCAAAAGAAAAAAAAACACAATGATCAATAATTTATAAAGAACTTTTTCTTTAACCTTGTCAATCATTATACTGATCTCTTTTGCAGCCAAACAATTGACCACCAATTTTGCTTGATTTAAGAAATAAAGGAGAGATTATCATTCATATAGAGTTTGCTTCAGTTTCCAAATTTATTCATGAAAATCCAAGTTTTGATGTTTAGATATTTTATAGTTCTACAGAATAAGTTATAAGAGCAATCTCTCCTAATCTTGGGGAGGATGGCACAATGCACGCTACCAAGGCAATTTTCAAGTAATAAAAAATAATATCAATATTGATACTAGCTGTTATATATGTACTTGCTTCACTATGTAACATTATAGTCCTCCCCACCACAAGACTATATTTCCTAGAGTTGTCCTTATGCCCACTTCCTTAGTTTGTTAGAAAATATACCCTAACGTACAAACCATGTAATATGCCATTTTTACATATTATCTTTCCAAAAATAATTTAAGAATAACCACTCTCTAGTGGTTAATTTATTCTACAAAACTAAAATATATTTTACTAGCAGTACAGACAAATATAGAAATTAAAGGTATAATGCATGCTAAGAAAGAAATCATCAAACAACCTGGCATCAAATCTCCAAGAAAACAAAGCATATCACCAACCAGTAAAATTGGAAAAGGACAGTGAGCAAAGTTAACAGAAATTAACAAACATAATCAATGGCCAACCCATGAGAGTTTTTATCCTAGAATAATTTCCAAATTATCATACTAGAGATATCTTTAAATTAACTGAACATGGACACAATGTTTAACCCTTTCAAAGCACACATGAATTCAAGATGCAATGCCATCATCAAAACATCTTATGAAGTTTATATTGATAGGTGATTTTCTTTCTATCAAATGCAAGGTTTTGTTAGTATCAAACAAGGTGATGTTTCAGAACATAAATATAAAAAGTTACTTAGGCATCCATTACATTGGTAAATTAGTAACGCTTTGAAATATTTACCTCAAATAACGGCGTGATTAATCATATTTCTTGATACAATAGTAGTAGCAGCCTACCGCAAACCATGGCAAAGCCTTATAATAAAGTACAAATCTGGTGAACAATGTAATACACTATAGAAAGTCTTCATAAAGGAGAAGAAAAAGAAATTTATGCTCAACTAAAACTATTTCTCACTTTTGAGGATAATCCTTTACTAAATTGCAAGCCATTAGGTAAAGCTCATTTGAATTCCTAAGCTCCATTTGAATTAGTTACAAAAATTGGTTATAGGAATAGTGGGATTTTAAAATTTTTCGTAAAACCAAACTTTTATTGTGTTGTCCATGCCAATAAATTTTACCAAATTTAAAACTTGTGTTTTGGTCTAGCGGGATTTGTCAATTTCTAACTTTCAACTAAACGATTTTCTCAGTTATCCTCAAACCCTCAGTTGCTAAAAAAGGTAGGCTATTAATCTTGAACCAATCACAAAATGGAAACTTTAATTTTCCTGTGAGAAAATTTAATTATCTCCATGGATAAACTATGTAACAGCCTGTTTTTCAATAGTGTCGGAAACGATGGTTTCGAAATTCTATTTTTGATGTTCGAGTCTGTAAATATTATTATTTAATATTTACGAGTAATAATTAATTATATATTGAATTTTGGTCTAGTAATTTTATTGAATTGATAGTTAATTAAGGAACGATGATTAAATCGTAAAAGTGGTCAAAGTTCAATCGTTATAAATTTTTAAATTGCTAAGGGACTAAAAGAGCAATTAGTCCAATTATCCTTATTAGATAGTGGGATTATGTCTTGTCATCCACCATGGTTTATTAATTAATATTAGTTAATTAAGTAAAATTTTGATTAATTAATAATTAATCTAAGTATAAAAGGAAATTAAAAGATATTAAAATCCATTTATTCTTTCATCTCTTATTCATCATCATTTCTAAAAGAAGAAAAGACGGTTTGAAGTTTCAAGCTTTAATCCTTCAATTGGTAAGTGATTTTAAGTCTTCCTTTTTTTTTTGTAACTTTTATGTTTTTGAGGTCTCAAGAGCTTGATTTAGTTTATCTGTGTACTAATTTGCAAAACTGTTTAAATTTTTAAAAGTTTTCATTGATGAATACTTGATGAAATCGGCACTAAATTGTTAGATTTTAAGCTTAGAAGTGAAAAAGGACTAATTTGTAAACCTTAATTACTAGTTTTTGAACATGGGGACTAAAGTGCATAAATTTTAAAATTGGTATAATATTTTTGTAACTTTATAAATTAAAAGGTCATAGAAGGATGTACTTGTTGAGGCTCAAATTTGAAAGTTATGGTAATTTCAATTTAGGGATTAAATCGAATAAAATGTAAAACTTTAGGGAAATTTTGAAAAATGAAATTGAAATGTCATATGCATATGCATATAATATGATTTTATAAGATATTTGGAATTTATAAATTGAAATGAATTATCATATAGATCGGGAATTGAATCAACGGAGGAAAATTGAGGAAAAATGAAAAATTGTGGATTAGTCCTCGATGTTTTGTTTGTTGTTGTTTTTGCCAGGTAAGTTCATATGGTATGTTCATATGTATTTTTAATATATTCTTGAATTATGAATTTGTGTATGTTTGATTATAATTGAATTTTTTTACAATTTGGTACAAAAGGTGAGATATGGACTAAATTGTAAAGAAATGGTTTTATACGATCGGCACGCCAATAGAGTTATTTGTGCGCTAGTACGAGATATATGTGATGGTATGGAGTATGTGATTGTATGAAGTTTATTATAGATATTAGATTATATCGAGATCCAGCATTTGTTGTAGATCATCGAATATTGAATGTCTCTTTGGAGACACTGATGTGGTGGATGGACGTATTGTTATACGATTATATATGATAGCCTACGGGCTTTCCACTTTAGTGGACTTACCTCTATATTAGCTTTCCTACCTTCCCGCCTAAGGGTTTTTAGGACTTACCTTCCTTGGTAGACTTCCATGGTCGAACCAATCCTTAGCAGGCTCCCTCTTCGTAAACCATAGTCGCGAAGGACTCATTGACATTTTCGTATTGTGCTGACTTACAGTAGATCTCGTCACTCTGGTGAACCCATTCTTGTTCCATCTTATTGGTACAGTGGTGAGATTACTTCCAGTAATCCGCCTTATAACCAAGACTAACATGGGACCTCACCTGTCCTATATAATGAACAACTAACTTATCCTCCTAGCAGGCCATCACTCATCAAACTATAGGAGTCCGCTTCCCTTCTTACGTAAGTTCTCCCTTTGGAGCTAGCTTCATGACATGCTTTCATAAAGGACTATCCTCAAATAGGAAAAGTCTTGACAGACATACTGTCCCCTGGATAGAATCCTTATCCTGGGAGGGAAACTTCCATCCCTTACATGAGATTTGCCTCTCACGTATAACTTTTTTGAGCTACGCTTGGTGGCTCTTCATGACGGATCATTGATCTTAATCCCCGAATACCTTTCACCTCTTACTTTCCCATAGTTAGGCCAGCTCTCACATAGCCTATCTTCCTCTACTTCTTGTCGGGTCCTTACCTATACCTGGTTGGCTTTCACCTATATCCTTATCGTTTTCATCATTTTTGGCGAATTCCTCATAACCCGCTAGCTATACTTATGCTTTCTTTCAACTCTTCTTTCACCTACGTGGTTTCTCATGCTCGGTGCACTGGAAATATACCTTGCGCTTGTGGTCCAGGTGGACTTTATGAGTTGTTGTAGCCAAGTTGTGGTCTTACACCATTCTCACCTCATTTTTCACGTCCTGATGGACTTACCCCATGTTTACTGTCCTGGCGGACTTAACCCGTATTTACTGTCCCGACGAACTTTATCTGTGTTTACTCTCCCAGCGGACTATCTCTGTTATGTGTTTAATGTCTTAGCAGACTATCTTTATTATGTGTTTACTGTCCTAGCAGACTATTTCTATTTTGTGTTTACTGTCCCAGCGGACTATCTCTATTATGTGCTTACTGTCCTAGTGGACTTTCAATGTTCTGTGAATGCCATGGAGTCTTTCATCCATGGTTTTACTCATTATACCTAGTTGCTATAACATCTTTCGTTTATGATGTTACACTGTATACCTTATACCTTGTACCATGCTGCCATGACGTCTTTCATCCATGGTCTTACGCTACGTACCTCATACCAGACTACCATAGTCTTTTTCATCTATGGTGTTACACCATATACCGTCGTCATGGTAAATACCTTTCTATACTTTCTATTTCTCGAATCCTCCTCCCATTACCTCTTTTAATCCACCTAACCTTGATGCTTGAACACTGCAGTGTTCCCTCCGCAAGGTCCAGAGCTTCGCTCGTGGCAATAACTAACAGAGTCACTCCCCATTTCCTTTCCTAACTTCATCTATCCCATATAGGTTTTTCCCACAGTTTTCATGCAAAGCATGCACATGACATACAATGATCATTTCATGCTTACTTTCATGCATCTACGAATGTTCATGTTTATACAAACATGGCATACTCAAAGAACATAGATCATAAAAATAGGTTGGAGTTTGGAACTCACCTGAATATTCATCATTTCCAAAACTTAGCTTCCTCAAACGTTAGAGCTACCATTATCTTGGAAGCTAAGCATTTCAATCAAAATTATGGGTTAAACTCAATATTCTTGCTTTAACCCCACACATGCAGAACCCTCGAAATGGTTTTGAAGTCCATAACTTTATTTACCTATTCTTACGTACACAGAAGGGCTAAGAACCTTACCAGCTTACTGGTTTCCCTACTTTTTTAGCTTAATCCTCATGAAGTCTGCTTCATGCAGAACCTTCCATAGTTATTCCTTCTTTGAGCTACCAAATAAGATGAAGAACGAAAGAAAATAAAATAGAATCGGGAAAATAATTATCCCTAAGAAGCTATTTTTAGCTATTTATAACCCTTCTCGCGCTATTACCAACCTTATGAGAATCATTCATTCTTAATCATGTTGTCCCCCACTAAAGAACCGATTGGTTCCATTCTAACTGAACAAGAATTGGATCTCAACCATGTCCAATTCAGCTTCTAACTTTCCTATTCCATTCACTAGAGGCCGTCAACTTGCGATCTCTTTCAATTTAGTCCTCCAATTATTTCAAGTTTTCGAGTCATTAGAAATTAGGGTGTTACATTCTATGTGTTATGAATGGCTCTTATAATGCATAATTAAGTATGAAATGATATGGTAAAATGATGTTATAGAATATTTAAAAGGACATGGTCAATTAGGTTGAATTGGACTAAGTTAAATTGAATGTTTTGATGCCAAATTGTGGCATAGTAGTTTGGTTGATTGGAAAACGGTTGTTTTGGTTTATGAATTGGTATGTTTTAGCATGATTTTGTGTAGGAGAGTTGGTGGTTATGCATTAGTTGTGTAAGGTTTGTTTTAGTTTGGAATGATGTAGGTACCAAATGAAGAATTTGACATTTTTCCTATAATGTATCGATACCTTGTAGGAGGGTATCGATACTCAGTAATTTTTTATTTAATTTTTAAAACATCGAACCTTATAATGGTATCAATAGAGAGGTAAGATATTGATACCTTGAACAAGATCTTTGTAACACCCCTAATCTGTATCCATCGCCAGAACAGAGTTACAAGGCATTACCGAAACTTTCAAAACTTTTGCAAATATTTCATGTAAGTTACTATTCATTAATCGAGATCATTCGTAACGTCCTTTAAATGGACCATCGAGGCCCAATACGAGCGTTAGAATCGAGTCGAGACTTAATCGGAACCTCTAAGAATTTTTCGCGAGATTCCGAAAATTTTCCAAGGTGCAGGGCTCACACGCCCGTGTGGTCTAGGGGACACGCTCGTGTGACCCTGGGACACGCCTGTGCTTCACGCCGTGTTTGACCCCGTGTAACTCTCTGACTTATGCACACGGCCATGCCACACGCCCGTGTGGTAAATTAATTCTTTTCGAAATTAGGTATAGGTTTCACACGGCCAAGAGACACGCCCGTGTTCAAGGCCGTGTCTCCCACACGGCTGAGACATACGCCCGTGTCTCTGCCCGTGTGCTCAATTCTGAGCATTCTATTTTTCTCAAATTTAAGGTGCAGGGGACACACGGCCTAACCACACGCCCATGTACCAGGCCGTGTGTCACACACGGTTTAGACACACGCCCGTGTGGACAAAATAAAGCTATTTCTAGCTTTATTTCTCACCCAAAATCACACCAATGACCTGTACTTAAACTCACATCCAAATGCCAACCATTTCAAGCATTCAAGTTAAGCAAACTCTATCATTCAACATAGCATAACATTACATGCATACATGTTCATAATCTTGCCTTGGTTTAGTCCATATGTTAGGCATAACTTGATCAACTACTTAACACATATGTAGCTACCATAGTATGACATTACAAATATATCAAAACAAACCATTACTAGTCATTCCAATGGCTAGATTGCAAGCATCATTTACATTTACATGCCAAAATGGCCAATATAACCTATACATGCCATTATAACCACAATTGAATTTACCATATTTTACCGACATAGGCTGATGGATAGTGTGAGTGATCTCCGCCAAGCGTCCAATCCAACGAGCTTCCGATTTACTCTAAAACAGGGAAATAAAACTAAGTAAGCATTACATGCTTAGTAAGTTCGTATAACATGGTACTTAACTTACCATTCATTCTATTTTGAGGTAACTATGTAAGGCATATTCAATCAATTTGCCCTCAAGTCCTACACATATCTTCATTTCCCTTGTTAGTCATATATTCCATAATAACATCAAACATATATGGGCTCAACAACAATCAAGTTTCCAGGCACATATGCTTTCTTCAACATGTATTCATTAAACATGTATAATTTCATAATAGTTCATCTCGAGTTCAGATCATTCCATATCAACTTTACCCATATCACTCGGGATATCAAGGTCACGATTAGTACACTAAAGGTGTACAAGTCTACAATCAAGGATATACATGCTCATTAAATAAATTCCATGTACAATATCATCATTTCCTATTTCCATATATCAATTGTCACGTATCGTCATTTTCATGTATTTTCAGGCCGTTATGTGTAATAACTCATTTCTTATTCATATCTTCTCATGTCGAGAACTTTTACCCGTTGAATTTATTCGAAATATCGATAGGTACTGTAAAACCCAAAACCCGGCCTAGAACTTAGACCGAATTTCGGATGTCACATTGGTTACCAAAGTAACCGTAGTTAAATTTCAAAAAACAAGTCCTCAAATTAAATCGGAATATTTGATCGTTTAAAACCTAGTATGTAAAGTTACAATTAAGAAAACATATAACCTAGTTTAAATAAACGCATAAGAATCAAAACGGAGATTGTACCAAAGCTTTTAAAAATCTTACATTCCAAAAATTCGTTTAACCACATATAACTGAAAATATAAACCAAAAATCATTTATTTTCCTCCGAGACTGTTCGAGACCTCCGTATACTGAGTCCAGCGCCTGAGCTTAGGAAAGGTACCTAAAAAGGGAAACTAAGAGGGGGTGAGCTACTCGAGCTCAGTGTGAGTCCGAAACAAGTCTCAAACAGAGATACAGAATTCAAAACAGTAGCACAATAGATTTTCAGTCACTCACGGAGTCAGAACGCACACTTGGGACCAATGTCCCAACAAAACTTAACAACCAGAGCACATCAAATTCACTCAAATACTCAGCTCAAATGCTGATCAGACAAACAGATTATAGGCAACCAGACTTGTAGTCAGAACACACAGACAAATGCAGATGAAATGCAGTCAAATAAATATAACCCACCCATCCAGCCAACACACCTCTCCGTCCCCCAATCACACATCATAAGAGCTGTTAAAAGCTCATCAAACCAATCACACCAATTAGGACCTCAGAAGGCCCATCCAACCCTACACTCCACATAGTGGACTAAGCCACTCAAAAAATATTACGCAGCAGGGCTAGCCTATGTGCTGTACTGTGCAATGTGGTAGACTGCGGTACAGGCCAAATCAGATAATGGTACGCAGCAAAGCTGACGTACGTTGATCGTTGTTTTATGTGATGTCAAAGTCTTAAAATTTATAATGAGAATGATCGAGCCTAAAAACTAACTATGACACCGATTGAGGCAAGTGTACCTATCGAACAGTAGTATAGCTTAGTGACAAGACCGGATTGTCGAACCCAAGGGAACCGAAAGTACTAATACTAACTTTCTTTTTATTATTTAGCCTTAAAATTGAAGTGAATTGGTTTAATCTAGAAAATTAACTAACTACTAAGTTAAAGACGATGAGACAAAAAGCATGAAATTATGGAAATACTTGTAGGAAAAACCAATTGATTAAAACAATACCCAAGGAAGAATCCACCTAGACTTCACTTGTTATCTATCTCTGAACCATACGATTTATTCATTTGACTTGATCCATAAGATTCCCTCATGTATATTAACCCCTCTCTTGAGGTGACTAACGTCTAACCCTAGGTTGATTAATTGAAATCTCTTTCTAATTAAAACCCCTAGAATCACATTAACTCGATCTATGAGCTCCCATATTAGGTTTCACCCTAATCCGGCAAAATCTCGTCACCCTATCTCCTGGCGTGCGATCGACTCTGCTTAATTATGCTAGATCTACTCTTAGGCAGGGACTTTTGCTCCTCCACCTAAGCACATCAAACTTGAATCAATATCCCAGAAATATTAAAACAAGAATTAAGAACACATAATTAAGAACAAGTCAAATATTTATCATATAGTTCAGCAAACGATAACAAGATTCATCTAAGTTTCATCCCCCTCAGGTATTTGAGGGTTTAGTTCATAATGATAATAGAATACATCTCAAAAGAAAAGATAAAACAAAACATAAGAAAAACTCTAAAACCCCCTGAAGGAATTGAAGAGAGATCCTCCGTCTTGAGTATGATTCCGGCTTCTTGAGATGAATCAACTGGCTTTCTTCGAGTAAACCTCCACAAATCTGCCTCCTTTGGCCTAGCAAGACGCCCCTTGACAATAGCCTTGGGCTTCCCCTGACAGAGGGTTTCTGTCGAACTCTCCCCTTAAGTTGCCCCCTAGGGTGTTTATATAGGCTTTGAGATGCCTTACTTGGCCTCCAAGTATCCTAATCTGAGTTAAATTCCTATTTAGGTGTTTAAATATGCTTTGGAATGTGTTTCTTTGCCACAAAGTATCCAAATCCGAGTAAAACTCCTCTTGGCCGTGGCAGGGACACGCCCATGGCACACGCCCGTGTAAGTCGTAGCCAAGCCGTGTTCAAGTCTGATAATGAGACACGGCCGTGTGGTCTTGGGCCCAGGCCGTGTCGATTTCGTGATATGGCCCATTTGGTCCGTTTTAAGCTCGTTTCTCGTTCTTTTCATTCTCCGGTTCTTTCCTGAGTATAAAACATGAAAACAAAGGATTAAGAGCACCAAATGACATAAAATAAGGGATAATTCATCCAAAAGTATGCTAAATGTGGGCTTAAAATATGTTACTATTTCAGTTTATCATACGTACAGTACAATGTAATGTGGTAATCTGTTATGCAGATCATGTTGCGATTAAAGCGCAAGATCGATAATAGTGCATGATAAAGTCGCGCACATACATACGCATGATTTGATAAATCGCTGTACGTATAATTTTGCAATTAAAGCGCGATTCGATCTGAATCTGATCTTCCTTCTCTTCACAACCCAACCCAAAATATTTAATGCAAATGCATGAATGCATTCAAGCTAATAGAACAGAGACACATTAATAGACTGTCAGTCAGAATAGTTACGTAGCACACTCCTCTGACCAGATTCAAAATCATACATCACACACAAGCACATATTCAGATCCGAAATGCATACAAAACCATTATAAATGTCTTAAGACAACATGCTCGTGTGCTCTGGCCGTGTGGTATTGCCTAGGCCGTGTGGGAGATCAAAAGCTCGTGTGAGGAAGGGCACACGACCGTGTGACTGAGGCATACGCCCGTGTGGACCAGGGACATGGCCGTGGGGACAGGCCGTGTAACTCACTGTCCATTTGCACTAAATTTGAGTATAGGGCTGACACGGCATATGAGGGTCCCACACGCCCATGTGCCCACCAGACACGGCCGTCTGTCCATAACACACACGCCCTTGTGGAATCCCTAATTCTCAAATTAGCCACACGGCTGTGTGGCCAGGCCGCGTGACACCAAATCACTCAAACCCTAATCTCCATACTCACACGCCTGTGTGCCCTAGGGACACGACTGTGTGAGAAACGATAAATTCCCCAAGTCGAGCACACGACCGTGTGGTCAGGCCGTGTGGCACCAAAATTAGCCCCGAAATCCTAATTCCCAAAAGCACACCGCCGTGTGGACTGGCACACGCCCGTGTGGAAACCTCAGTGACCATGAAATCACCTCGAAACAAGCCAAAAAATGATATCTCAGCCATCGCAACGGTCCCAACCTTCGCGATGTCAGAAGGGTATCGGAATATGTCGTATTCCCAACCGTTTTTCAGCTGCTAACACTCCAAAATAGATAGTTAAGAACACAAATGAGAATTTCTGAAACAATAATTCACAACATTAAAGATAGACAAGATTCGAATCCCACACCTATTTCGTAATCGGAGACGTTCAGACACTAAATTGACGATAGATGAGCAAAACTCTCCCCAAATCCACCGGTAAAACCCGTTTTCCAAAGAAGAAGAAGGGAAGAAAAATAAAAACCAAAATAGTGCCAAAGAAAAAAAGGTCCAGCAAAAAAAAAACAACACAAAACCAACCAAAAAATAAAATGAATAAAAGTAAAAATATAAATATAAATAACTATTTATAAATAGTAACATAAACAAAACAAAATAAATCGTTCCTTCAAGCGCACACACAAGACTCGAACCCAGAACCTTGAGGTAAACTAACACTCACTCATCCACCAGACTAGCAGGCCCATTCTGTCACATAAACACACAACCAAACACAATAGCGTAACCTTCTAACTGACCCTGACCACAAAACCTTAAAACTTCTAGCCCCAAAATTCGGGGCGTTACAGGTACACAAGTAGTACACTCGAGGTGTATGAATCAGAATCCGTCAATTCATGTCCAATGGTACCCATAAGGAACTATTTCAGAGAGTACACTCTCGAGCCACATATATAAAAACAACAGAATTACCAGTCCAGGCTAAATCCTTTTTATGACATATGCTCTAAAGAGCTTGGTCTGGATTACCCGTCTGGACTAAATCCAATCCATAACATATGCTCGAGAGGACTTATATCAGGATTACTGATAAACCGAAATAGTAACATATTTTAGGCCCACATTTAGTATGCTTTTGGATGAATTATCCATTGATTTATGTAAAAAGGTGCTCTTAATCCTTTCTTTTCATGTCTTATACCCAGGAAAGCACCCAAGGATAAAAAGAACGAGAAACAGGCTCAAAACGGATCAAAATGGACCAAAGAGGAAATCGACACGGCCTGGACTTGGACCCACACGGCCGTGCCAAGTCAATCATCTAGAACACGGTCTAACCCTGACTCATACGGCCGTGTCTCATTAAAGAAATCTGAACACGACCTATCCACGATTTACACGGGCGTGCGCCATGGCCGTGCCTCTACCGTGGAGAAGAGCAATTTCATTCGGGAAAGGATACTTAGGGAGAAAGAAACGTATTTCAAAAGCCTATAAATACACCCTAAGTATGACCTGAAAGGGGGAGCCCAAAGCCATCATCTAGGGGCGTCATGCTAGGCTAGAGAAGGCAGATTTGTGGGGATTCACTCAGGGATAGCCAGTTGATCCATATCAAGAAGCCAGAGTTATACTCAAGACGGAGGATCTCCTCTTCAATTCCTTCAGGGGGTTTTAGGGATTTCCTATGTTTTGTTTTATCTTTTCTCTTGAGATGTTTTCCTTTATTGTTATGAACTAAACCCTTCGGATACCCGATGGGGATGAAACCTATGGTGAATCTTATTATTATTTTCTGAATTATATGATAAATACTTAGTTTGTTCTTAATTATGTGAGCTTAATCCAAATTTAATGTGCTTAGGTGGAGGAGGAATAAACCCTGCCTAAGAGTAGATCCAACATAATTAAGCGGAGTTGATTGCACGCCTAGAGATAGGGTGACGAGATTTTGTCGGATTAGGGTGAAACCTAATATGGGAATCCATAGATCGATTTACTTCTATTCTAGGGGGTTATTATAAGAGAACGAGAGTTCCACTAATTAACCTAGGGTTAGACGTTATTCGCCTCGAGAGAGGGTTTAATATACGTTAGAGAGACTTACGGATCAAACTAAGTGAATAAATCGTATGGTTCAGTGTTAGATAACAAGTGAAGTCTAGGTGGATTCTTCCTAGGGTATCTTCTAAATCAACTGAGTTTTTCCCAAGTTATTTTCCAAATTCATTCTTCTTTGTCTTAGAATCTTTAGTTTAGTAGTTAATTAATTTAGATTAATAAACAACTTCACTTATTTTAGGTTAAATAATAAAAAGAAAGTTAGTATTAGTACTTTTAGTTCCTTTGGGTTCGATAATCCGGTCTTGCCTAAGCTATACTACTGTTCGATAGGTGCACTTGCCTCAATCGTTGTCAGAGTTAGTTTCCAGGTTCGATCATTCTTTTTATAAATTTTAAAGCTCTGATTCACAGCGATCAAGTTTTTGGCGCCATTGCCGGGGAACTAAAATATTAAGAACGCTATATTTTTATTACTTTAGCCATTATTTTTATTTTTCGCAATTTATTTTTATTTTTAATTTTAATTTTGCTAAATTTTCATTCTTTCTTTTCCTAGCAGGTACCTCTAGTTTATGACTAGAAGGAACCCGAGAGGACCTTTAGAATACGACAGTGATATTGAAGCTACCGCTCGAAGAAATCGCAGAGAAATTAGGCGAGCCTTAAATTACCAAGAAGGAGAGCGAGAAGACAGATCCAATCCTACTGAAGGGATGGACGAAAATAATCTTCCACCACAAGATGTGGGAGAAAATAATGCTCATCGTACTATGTTTGATTATGCTAAACCGCATTTAACATGAGCCGAATCAAGTATTGTTAGGCCTGCTATAGCTGCCAATAATTTTGAATTAAAGCCTAACACTATACAAATGATTCAACAGTTTTTTCAATTTGATGGTTTGCAGGACGAAGATCTAAACGCTCATATAGATAATTTTTTAGAGTTCTATGATACCTTCAAAATAAATGGCGTTTCTGATGATGCCATACGACTTCGGTTATTCCCCTTTTCATTAAAGAATAAAGCTAAACAATGGTTAAACTCGTTACCACGAGGGTTAATCACTACATGGGAACAAATGACTAAAAAATTTTTTATTAAAATATTTCCCACCGGCCAAAACGGCCAAATTACGTAATGATATATCTTCCTTTGTCCAGATGGATTTAGAGACATTATACGATGCACGGGAAAGATATAAGGATCTCTTGAGAAGGTGTCCGAACCATGGTTTACCCTTGTGGCTTCAAGTCCAGACTTTCTATAACGGTGTAAACCCCTCAACGAGGCAACTAATCGACTCGGCCGCCGGTGGAACCCTGAATAATAGAACTTCTGAAGCAGCCTACGAATTTATAGAAGAGGTGTCGCTGAGTAACTATCAGTGGCAAGTTACAAGGACAAGGCCAACAAAAACAGCCGGAGTTTACAACCTCGACGCAGTAACCATGCTATCAAATCAGGTAGAGTTGATGAATAAGAAGCTTGATAGTTTGTGTTCTTCGGTACATCCAGTCATGCGGTCTGCGACGCAAGTGGAACCGTGGCGAATCCTGAGTACCCACCCTACCAACCAGGCACAGAGAGCGAACAGATGAACTATATAGGTAACAATTTCAGATCTAATAATAACCCATATAGTAATAACTATAATCCATGTTGGAGGAACCACCCAAATTTTTCGTGGGAAGGACAAGGAAATCAAGGAAATCAAAGACAACAACCTCATCAAAATCTTTAAAATCAGGAAAAGAAGCTGAATCTTGAAGAGACGTTGAACAAATTCATAGCATCCACAGAAGCCCGTTTTCGAAAGACTGAGTCAACACTTGATGACCAACAAACATCGATCAAAGTGATAGAGAAACAAGTTGGAAAACTCACTAAGACAGTTGGACAACTTACTGAAATGGTTTCCGAAATTCGATCAGTGATTTTATCTAAAGCAACAGAACAGGTGAAGACAGTTACACTGAGGAGTGGAAAGGAGTTAGTTGAACCAAAGAAAAAATACTACATGAAGATGACAAAGCAAAGGATACGAGAGTTGGGGATGTAACTCCAAAACGCAAAGAAAGTAAACCACCAATCCCATATCCAGCGCAGTTAAACAAAGAACGATTAGACGCCCAATACGGTAAGTTTCTTGAACTGTTTAAACAAATACATATTAACTTACCTTTTGTTGAAGCCATTTCACAGATGCCGACGTACGCAAAATTCTTAAAGGAACTCCTAACGAATAAAAGGAAGCTTGAAGAAGTATCCATGGTGGAGCTTAATGAAGAATGTTCAGCCATCCTCCAAAATAAGCTACCAACAAAATTAAAAGACCCAGGAAGTTTTACTATTCCTTGTTTAATTGGTAGTTTAAATATTAATAAAGCATTAGCTGATCTAGGTGCCAGTATTAATTTAATGCCTTATAAAATGTTTAAACAACTAGATCTTGGGGAACCAAAACCCACTAGGATGAGTATTCAGTTAGATGATAGATCTATTAAATACCCTAGAGGAGTTATCGAGGATGTCTTGGTAAAAATCGATAAATTTATTTTCCCCGTTGATTTTGTTGTGCTTGACATGGATGAGGACATTGAGGTTCCCTTAATTCTAGGGCGCCCTTTTTTAGCCACTGCCAGGGTTGTTATCGATGTAGGTGATGGTAAACTTGTATTAAGGATAGGCGAGGAGGAAATTATTTTTCAAATTTATGATGCCATGAGATATTCTAGAGAACAGGTTGATTCCTGTTATTTTATTGATACCACTGATCATATCATTCAAAGCTCATTACAGGAAATTCTACATGATGACACGATGGAACTGTGTCACACTCAAGAAGAGGGGGAAGAAGATGAAGTCCACGAGCTGAATTCAAAAATATCGTCATCAAGACAAATGGAAAAAGAAAGCATTAAATTTGATGACGATTTAAAACAGAAACCCTCTGTTGATGAACCACCTAAATTAGAATTAAAGCAATTGCCAAAACATTTAGAGTATGCATTCCTTGGGGAAAATTATACGTTACCAATGATTATCTCTTCAGAGCTAGAACATCAGGAAAAAGAAGAGTTGATACAGGTACTAAGAGAACATAAAAAAGCCATAGCTTGGAAAATCTCTGACATTAAGGGAATAAGCCCAACATTTTGCACCCATAAAATTTTAATGGAAGACGAGTACAAGCCATGCGTGCAACCACAAAGACGATTAAATCCTAACGTAAAATAAGTAGTGAAAGCCGAGGTAATTAAACTTCTAGATGCTGGAATTATTTATCCTATTTCTGACAGCAAGTGGATGAGTCCTGTGCAGGTTGTCCCAAAGAAAGGAGGCATGACCGTGGTAGCTAACAAAAAGAATGAACTAATTTCTACCAGGACAGTCACAGGTTGGAGAGTTTGCATAGATTACAAGAAGCTGAATGATGCCACTAGAAAAGATCACTTCCCTCTACCCTTCATTGTTCAAATGCTAGAAAGGTTATCAGGGCATATGTACTACTGCTTCCTAGATGGACTCTCCGGCTATTTCCAAATCCCAATAGCATCTGAAGATCAAGAGAAGACAACGTTCACATGCCCATACGGTACGTTTGCTTATCGTAGAATGCCTTTTGGATTATGTAATGCTCTGTTACTTTTCAAATACGTTGCATGCTAGCAATCTTTGATGAACTCGTGGAAGATATTATGGAGGTATTTATGGATGATTTCTCAGTTTACGGTAATTCTTTCCATCTTTGCCTTAAAAATTTAAAACGAGTTCTAATGAGATGTGAGGAAACAAACCTTGTTTTAAATTGGGAAAATGTCACTTTATGGTACAAGAGGGAATAGTATTAGGACATAAAATTTCTAGTAAATGGATCGAGGTAGATAAAGCAAAGATTGAAACTATAGAAAAATTACCTCCCTCTAGTTCAGTTAAGGCCATTAGAAGTTTTTTAGGACACGCAAGATTTTATAGAAGATTCATTAAGGATTTTTCTAAAATAGCTAAGCCTTTAACAAAATTACTAGAAAAAGATGTTCCTTTCAATTTTGATCAGGAATGTTTAGCGCATTCAATATCCTTAAGGATAAACTAATATATGCTCCAATTATAATTGCACCTGATTGGAATCTGCCCTTTGAACTAATGTGTGATGCAAGCGATTTCGCAGTAGGTGCAGTTCTGGGACAACGAAGAGGCAAGCATTTTCAGCCAATCTATTATGCTAGCAGGACTTTGACACCCACACAGG
Organism: Gossypium sturtianum; assembly: GCA_025698515.1. Taxonomy (NCBI): domain Eukaryota; kingdom Viridiplantae; phylum Streptophyta; class Magnoliopsida; order Malvales; family Malvaceae; genus Gossypium; species Gossypium sturtianum. The sequence continues at coordinate 22,098,669 of CM046945.1, forward strand.
AAAACTACACCACCACGGAAAAAGAACTGCTAGCTATAGTTTTTGTTTTTGACAAATTTAGACAGTATTTATTATTATCTAAAGTTGTCGTTTTCACTGACCACTCAGCTCTTCGTTATCTATTAACTAAACCTGATGCAAAACCACGACTCATAAGATGGATCTTACTTTTACAAGAATTTGATTCGGAAATACAGGATAAGAAAGGAGCTGAGAACCTTGCAGCTGATCACCTCTCTAGACTCGAAAACCCCCATATCGAAAAGCTAAATGAAGGAGAGATAAACGATTCATTCCCAGAAGAACAACTCTTTTTGATAACTCATTCTGAGGTACCATGGTTTGCGGATATTGCAAATTATTTAGCTACTAACATCTTGCCAAAAAATTAACACATCACTAAAAAGAAGCGATTCTTTCTTGATGCAAAAATTATTTTGGGAAGATCCCTTTCTTTTCCGAATATGTGCAGATCAGGTAATTCGAAGATGCGTTACGAGGACAGAATCAAGTAAGATTATAGAACATTGCCATTCAGGACCTTCAGGAGGACACTACAGTGGCATTAAGACAGCACATAAGATACTCGAATTAGGTTTTTATTGGCCCACTCTATTCAAGGATGCAAACAGGTATGTCGCTTCATGTGATAAATGTCAAAGAACAGGTAATGTCTCTAAACGTGATGAAATGCCTCAAACATATATGCTATCATGTGAAATATTTGATGTATGGGGTATTGATTTTATGGGTCCATTCCCTAGTTCGTTCAGAAATAAATACGTCCTCGTGGCAGTTGATTACATGTCAAAATGGGTGGAAGCCGAAGCTCTACCTACTAATGATGCTAGAGTAGTAGTTAAGTTCCTCAAGAAATTGTTCTCTCGATTCGAACGCCTAGAGCTATCATTAGTGATAGGGCACTCATTTCTCGTAATACTCAATTTGACAAAGTCATAAAAAGTATGGAGTACATTACAGGATAGCTACCCCATATCACCCTCAAACCAGTGGGCAAGTTGAAGTAGCAAACCGAGAACTTAAGCGCATTCTAAAAAAAACGGTTGAATCAAACAGAAAAGATTGGGCATTAAAAGTAGATGATGCCTTATGGGCCTATAGAACAGCATTTAAAACCCCTCTAAGGACATCCCCATACAAACTTGTATACGGGAAAAGCTGTCATCTACCATTCGAGTTAGAACACAAAGCTTTTTGGGCCATAAAGTTTTTAAATTTTGATCTTAGCACTGCAGGTAAGAAAAGAATGATGCAGATGAACGAGCTAGACGAATGGAGAGCTGAGGCCTACGAGAACTCAAAACTATACAAAGAGGCAACTAAGCGACGCCATGACGCTCGTCTAAAGAAGTCGAAACAATTCGAAGTAGGGGACTTGGTCCTACTGTACAACTCAAGGCTTAAATTATTTCCTGAGAAGCTGAAATCGAGATGGTCAGGCCCATTCATGATTAAAACAATTTTTCCATACGGCACAATCGAGGTAACTCACCCCACTAAGGGCACATTCAAGGTAAATGGTCACCGATTAAAAATTTATAATGGTGCAGATTTTAGAGATATGAGAGAGGAGCTTCTGCTCCAGGAACCTTCTTTTAGAACCGAAAACAGGGAAAGTCTAGCTTAAAACTATAAACAAGCGCTTCTCGGGAGGCAACTCGAGCACTAACTTCCCTAACATTATACTTTTAACTGTTTAGCATCTAACTTCATACTAATTAATCTAATAAAGTACAGGTTTTAGACCACACGGCCTTGCACACGGGCGTGCCCGTGGCCATGCGAAAGCCAGGGGATAAACCATAGGCGTGCCAGCAGCCGTGCACAACAAAGAAGAATCTTTTTCCTCAACACGGGCTGCGATAATATCCCACGCCCGTGCTGACTACCGGTACGAGGTTACTGACTTATTAAACACGGGTGAAACACAGCCGTGCCTACTAACTGTGTGAGGTTACTGACTTGTTAAGCACGGGAGAAACACGCCAGTGCCACCAAACCGTGTGAGGTTACTGACTTATAAAGCACGGGCGTGTCATAAGCAACACGGCCGTGGCAAATCCACCTAAACGCGCCTAAAATTTGAAATCGCGAAAAACACGGGCGCATAAAAATCAAACACGGGCGTGGCCCATGCCCGTGCTCGTATCCCTATTTAAGCATCTTTAACCGTCTCCTTTCCCCCAAATCAACCCTAAACCAAATTTCAAGCCTCACCCCTCTCAAATCCGGCCACACTCAAACCCTCCACCGTCCCTTCAACCCCTCAACCCCCTTGGCTTTCAAGAAAACCACACTAAAACCGTGAACACGCCCGCGCCACCACTGTGCGACAGCAGAAAACCTCACAGCACCGCCGTGCTCCGCCCATGTCCAGCCGATTTCGACCACCACCACCTCTGGTACAATGTCGTCATCACGAGGGAAACGAACCACGGCCGCACCAACTAAGAAAAGAAAGGGGTCCGGATTATCTTCAGCCAGCGCATCTTCCGAATTAAGACACCGCTTCCTCCAATTCTCTCAAAAAGTTCAGGAAAAATGATACAAGGCATTCCGGGAAAGACCTCTAGGAACCGGTAGATGCATTGACTGGAATACGGTGGAACAGGTCAGATTAGCAACCGATATTCGAGCCCTCATATCGACCGAGCCGTGGGAGCAATTTTTCTCTATCATTGAGCCAACTTATTTGGAACTCACCCTCGAGTTCTGCACTACTTTTACCTTACAGATAGTGATGGCCCAGTACGATGACCCGGGCACAGTGCAATTCCGCTTAGGAGGCACGGTACGTCGACTAAGCATACCACAATTCGACACGGCACTCGGACTCTATACGGAAGAATTTATAGAGGAAAATCCACTCTCCGAGTTAGATCGTCAACTCCACTGCACTCCTCTTTACTGCTGGCGCAGCTTAGCACCCACCACGAATGTCTACGATCCCAGTCGCTCGAAGGCAACAGCCCTTGGCCCACCCCCACGATATATTCACGCCATTCTCGCTCACACCATCACAGGACGACGTGAGACCACAGGGGTGGTAAACAAGTATGATGTCTACTACCTATCGTACATGTCAAAAGGGCACGTTTTTGACTTGGCATACTTCATCGCCTGTGCAATTCAACATCAAACAGAGCCGCACAGGAAGGGGATTTTATCAATGGGGCCCTACATCACACGCTTAGCTCGGTATTTCGGGCTCCTAACCACCGACGAACAAACTTCCTCACTCACACTGATAGGGTAGATGGCCCCACAGGGCATCCAGACGATGCTACATATGAGGATGATCCAGCGTCGACGTGGAACCGAACCCCCTCAATACCGATTAGCCCTACCCACTGACGAGGAAGAGCCTGAGGACATTACTGATGATGTCCCACTACCACATGAGCCATCACTCCCGAGCCAGCGGCCCACCCATGCAGCAGCTTCACTTTCAAACATTTCTGCACGCCTTACTAAGTTCAAGCAATACTGTACTCAGCAATTCACTGACACAGCTCGACGTTTTGACGGTATCGAGGCCACCCTCCAGCAGATTTGTCATCACTTCCACATCTCTTCACCAACACCACCGCAGAATCCAGCTGATGATGAGGACCTCTGAGTCCTTTTATTTTCCTTATTCTTAGTTTTCTTTATTTTTAGTTCTTTCGTTCTAATTTTTATTTGTCTTAATTTAAACTCTTTTGCCGTATATGTTTCATACCCTTATTTTATTCATATTATCAATGGCTATCTAACCTTAGAATACTACTAACAAATACTGGTTTAATTTCGACCCCTAGACATCTAACTAATGACTTCGCAGCTTCAATGGTACACTAAAAAATAACGAACAAATCACTAGGAGTAACTCACTGCTACATAAGTCATCTGTCACCTCCAACTCAAGGAATCCACCCATAATTCAGGAAGTTTCACTTATCCCCATATCTTCTGATCTGAAAATTACATTTATATTATCTATCTTTGTACATTGAGGGCAATGTACATCTTAAGTGTGGGGGGGAGAACAACCTAAAAAGGAACCTAACTTTTTTCATTATTCTCAAATTTCTGAAATTAGGTGCCAAACTTTTTGCATTATTCTCAAAATCCTGAATTTAGTTTTGTTTTTAAGTAATTTACTCATATTACTAATTAGGATGAAATTTCTGATGATCTATGATTTTTATTGATATGTTTTATATTAAGTCATTGATAATTGTACATTGATAATTAAATTTGAAGAATACTAGAGAATCAAGCATGATAAGTCTATTTTTCAGAAATTAAATTTTTTTTAGGATGTCTACCTGAATTTAAATATTACTTTGAAGTTTGAAATTTACGAGGTTGACATCAAAATACCCATAATTTTTGTGAGATTTTGAGCCTTATAGAGCATATATTCTTTTTCTTGCTCACTATTGATTATGAGTATGTCAACACTGATTTGTTATTCTAGAACTTGCATCGATTATACATGTCGAGACCACACTTTTTGATTTGATGTACAGAGATGATAAAGACACCTAAGATTTAACCCACTTACTCCATAAAAAGCCTACCTTCACAAATTAACCTCTAGTGAACCCCTTTTAATCCTAACAACCCTTTTTATTGACATAACCGCTAATATTAACCCAGAAACCCTTTGTTTTTGTTATCACCATTCCTGTTGACTACCCTTATATCGAGATTTGATTTGATTAGTTGCCTAATTATGAATTTTAGTAATTTATCCCTTATTATGTACTTAGTTTGTTCTTAAAAAAAAAACAAAGTATATTCATTATTAGTTATGTGATTAAACGAGCTTATACATTTAAAATCCAAATATCGAAAAAAAGAAGCTCGTATTATTAGTATTATTAGTTTTCAATTGATGTAATTATTATTATTAGTTCATTAGTTCTTAGTTAGGTAATTTGTCAATTCAATCTCGATTCTAACCCTCTAATTTAGCCTTATTCCACACCTTAACCCTAGCCCCGTTACAACCCTGTTAAAGACCTTTTGATTTGTGTTTCATCTCATATTTCAGTGGTGGAGATTCAATTTTCATGCAAGCCTATGGGATTAACTCTTCATGTTTGACTTTTGAGTGCCTAAATTCTGAACCTTAAACACTTTGAGTGATTTGAGTGAATCTTTTGTGAGGATGTCAATCCTTGTCTATTTCAAATTAAAGGTAATTATCTAGATAAGGGGAGACGCCTATGTTTTCGAGCTACAAAATCTATGACTTATACTGTTTGAATTTTTAGGACACTTTGAATTGAATTATCCATGTATAAATCATCTAGGAATTATGATGAGACACTATCAATGACTATTATGAATTATAGGAAGTTCGTTTTAATTGTAAGTTGAGAATTTTGCTTGAGGACAAGCAAAAGCTTAAGTGTGGGGGTATTTGATAAACCGAAATAGTAACATATTTTAGGCCCACATTTAGTATGCTTTTGGATGAATTATCCCTTGATTTATGTAAAAAGGTGCTCTTAATCCTTTCTTTTCATGTCTTATACCTAGGAAAGCACCCAAGGATAAAATGAACGAGAAACGGGCTCAAAACGGACCAAAGAGGAAATCGACACGGCCTGGACTTGGACCCACATGGCCGTGCCAAGTCAATCGTCTAGAACACGGTCTAACCCCAACTCACACAGCCGTGTCTCATTAAAGAAATCCGAACACGGCCTGTCCACGATTTACACGGGCGTGCGCCATGGCCGTGCCTCTACCGTGGAGAAGAGCAATTTCATTCGGGAAAGGATACTTAGGGAGAAAGAAACGTATTTCAAAAGCCTATAAATACACCCTAAGTATGACCTAAAAGGGGGATCCCAAAGCCATCATCTAGGGGCGTCGTGCTAGGCTAGAGAAAGCGATTTGTGGGGATTCACTCGAGGATAGCTTGATTGATCCATCTCAAGAAGCGAGTTATACTCAAGACGGAGGATCTCCTCTTCAATTCCTTCAGGGGTTTTAGGGATTTCCTATGTTTTGTTTTATCTTTTCTCTTGAGATGTTTTCCTTTATTGTTATGAACTAAACCTTCGGATACCCAAGGATGAAACCTATGATGAATCTTGTTATTGTTATCTGAATTATATGATAAATACTTAGTTTGTTCTTAATTATGTGAGCTTAATCCAAATTTAATGTGCTTAGGTGGAGGAGGAATAAACCCTGCCTAAGAGTAGATCCAACATAATTAAGCGGAGTTGATCGCACGCCTAGAGATAAGGTGACGAGATTTTGCTGGATTAGGGTGAAACCTAATATGGAATCTATAGATCGATTTACTGCTATTCTAGGGGGTTATTATAAGAGAACGAGAGTTCCACTAATTAACCTAGGGTTAGACGTTATTCGTCTCGAGAGAGGGTTTAATATACGTTTGGGAGTCTTACGGATCAAACTAAGTGAATAAATCGTATGGTTCAGTGTTAGATAACAAGTGAAGTCTAGGTGGATTCTTCCTAGGGTATCTTCTAAATCAACTGAGTTTTTCCCAAGTTATTTTCCAAATTCATTCTTCTTTGTCTTAGAGTCTTTAGTTTAGTAGTTAATTAATTTAGATTAATAAACAACTTCACTTATTTTAGGTTAAATAATAAAAAGAAAGTTAGTATTAGTACTTTTAGTTCCTTTGGGTTCGATAATCCGGTCTTGCCTAAGCTATACTACTGTTCGATAGGTGCACTTGCCTCAATCGTTGTCAGAGTTAGTTTCCAGGTTCGATCATTCTTTTTATAAATTTTAAAGCTCTGATTCACAGCGATCAATTACCCGTCCGGGCTAAATCCTTTTAGAAATGAGGTCAATAGGATTACTCGACCGAGCTAAATCCCATCAGCAACAAATGCAGGGCCTCATTCATTTCAGGAAATCACATATCCATCCATTTTCATTTATTCAAACGGGATTTAATATTTTTCCGGACATAATTACTCATGTGATTATTTCATCTATTAATCTTAAATGTATACAAATAATTCCTTTAATCAAATTCAATATTCAAACCAAGTACAAGAATAACCCTTTTATCATTTAAATCAGGCATTATCATTTATCTGGTATTTCTCGGATATGTTTACAGGACTTAACTTTTGTTAAGTATTCTTGATCATGTAACAAAGTTCATATTTATAACATTCAAATAATTCACACATATACACATTCAATACAAGCATATGAATATACATAATTTAGTTACACGAACTTACCTCGAAAAATGTTCGTGTACGTAAAATCTACTAATCCGACATTTTCCTCTTTTCCTCGTTCTAGCTTCGAATTTGGTCTATTCGGATCTATACGGGAAAATTTAACATCAATTTATCATATTTCATATTCATGTGAACTCAATTTATATCCTAGGCAAAATTACCATTTTGCCCCTAACTTTTTCATAAATTCCAATTTCGTCCCTAGGCTCGGAAAATGAAATTTATGCAATTTACTCCCTATTCCAAGCCTAACCGAAATTCCAACATAAAATTTACAGCACATATTTTCTATAATTTCAGAATTTTTTATCAATTTTCATCACTTTGCATTTTAGTCCCTAAATCACGTTTTCATCAAAAATCACTTTGTAAAAGTTGTTTATCTATCAACAACCTTTCATTTTCTACCATAAATTTCTAATTTTCAGCATATAAATCCATGACCCATTTTCCATACTTTGATAACTTTTCAAATTAATCCCCCAAATAGATAGATTAGACTATCCTGGTTTCAAAAATATAAAAATTACTAAAAACGGGGCTTGAATACTTACCCAATTTGGCCAAGAAAGCTTGCTTTCTATTTCCTAGGGTTTCCATGGAATATTTTGGGGAAGAAGATGATAAAAATGATTTTTATTTCTATTTAATAATTTATCATCTTTTAATAATTTTGATTTCCAATTTAGTCCTTAGCCTTTTTCTCATTTTCCATGGATTAATCATTCAAAAATATCTACTAACTTTTTATTAATGGTCTAATTATCATATAAGGACCTCAAGTTTTGAATTCCATAGCTATTTAATCCTTATAGCTACTAGAATTCAACTTTTGCATTTTATGCGATTTAGTCCTTTCCCTAATTAAACACCTAATCGATAAAATTTTCGTATCGAAATTTTCACATGACATCTCTATCATATTACGGACCATGTAATAAAATAAAAATAAATTTTATTTTCGGCTCGAATTTGTGGTCCCGAAACCACTATTCTGATTTCACAGAAATTTGGGCTGTTACAATCTCAATACTTTATGACTGGCATCTATACCTTTGGCTTTAATTCAATTTTTCTAAACATCGAAGCTCAAAATGGTATTGGTACCTGGCAGGGGTATCGATACCTGATATGAAAATTTGAAAACTTTGCAATTTGGTCCTGTTTCATGTTCAGAATAACAATTGAGCTTTCGTAAGTTTGTATAACATGTGATGATTGTGTTTTTGGAATGTTTGAATGTTTAAGTGATTTATTTGCAGTGTATATGACGGTACTTGCTCTAGGAACAGATGTGACATCCTGTAGTTCGAACCCAACGATGGAGTTGAGCAGGGGGTGTTATAAATTGAAACCAAGATTAAATACTCGAGTTCTCACAAAAAAAGAAGTTATTTTCTATAAATAAATATAACTGAAATTTAGTAGAGTAACTACGTTCAATGATATGTCTATTTGACTTTACCCATAGTCCCTATATATAGGTAAAAACTGTGGGAGTTCTTCTAGAACAAGAAGAGATCGAATAAAAATATTTTAATAGAAAACTTAGAGTTCTATAACGACTTACATGTGGTGGGAGGTACACCCATACTGGAAATGCCAGTATGTCGCCCGCCTTTTAGTGAAATAAGCTTATTGGGCTTTTTATGTATTGGGTACAATTATATATGCAATCTCGTTTTAAATTAATTTTAAACAAACTCATATAATTATCCAACCTAATAAACAGTTTTTCTATTCCCAAAATATTATTTATTGATTAATAAAAAATAGTTAATTCAGTTAAATTATTTTTCTTAACCAATTCTAATTATGTCAAAGTCATGATGACATTTTTGTATTAGAATCTATGAGTACAAAGATTTAATCATCTTGTTCAATAAAACTGCAATGACTACTTAATTTAATTTTCAATTCAAATTAATTATTTAATTACAAAAAATTAAATAATAATTTAAAGAAATTAAATTAAATTCTAAATCATCTCTTGTTCCTTTCAAAAAATGCATTTATGGTAAATAGTTATTCATGAATCTATTTAACTTTAGTCGTTTTTATTCATTTAACATATTCGTTCTAATTACAATCTATACTAAGTTGTGTTGAGTTGACGGAGGGATCAATTGGACATATATTATTAAGGTTTAAATAATTTGTAATTAAGTTTCGAATCTTCAGTTATTAATAACAATATTATTTAATTATGGAGTCAATACATTAAAAGTAACATTACTAAATTCTCCATTATATATCATTACGAAAGCAACTTAAATTTATGCTTTGTCCAATGATCTTCCCATTAGTGTATTACCCTCATAGAATATCATTTATCTCTTTAGGTTGCATTCGCTCATCCCATATGATCATATACTATCTCATGGTCACCATTGCATCTTCCATGATGAAAAATATTATTACTAACAAATAGTAATAATAATCATTTCGACAAATGACCTGTGACCATCTTCCTGTTACATAATTCATACAATGTCAGTGAGATGATACCATTTACTCTTTAATCGAGCTATGAATTCCACTATTGTAAGTGAAGTCATGCCACACAAAAGTCATATATCGAACTTACCAGCTTTCAGCTTTGACATCAACCTAGCTCTGACTTTCAATATATTAAAGTATATGAGTTACATACACATAGTCAGTCACTTACCCATAATTGAGGTAAGTTACACTATGAATGTCACAAAATGACTTTATCCATAAACAAATTTAGGATTAATTCAACTTGTGTCATATCCAATATATTGTCAATTCAGAGAATCACACTTATGTCTCTATGTTTTTAGGAGTCATCCACTTCGATACCCAAGATAAGGTATCTCTCAAATTAGACTTGATAGACAACATAATAATCTCTTGAATCAATTGCTCATTTTGGTCCCATAGACTAGGAACCATTTAGATTACCTTCTAATATAAGTTGTCTTCTCGCATCATAATCTAACATTATGATGCAACTTAGTATTAGTTAAACCATAAATAATCAGTGAGCCAATATTTGCTTTGTTCATTTTGCTTTTCGTGCAAAACCATAAAGAACAAAATACAAAAAATAATAATTTAATTATAAAAATTTATTAATCAATCTATTTAAAAAATTACAAATTTAAATGATGAAAAAACACAAAATGGCAGGAGGAGGAAGGAAAGTTGGTATAGTTTTATAGGGGTGAATTTTGATCCCCTTTTCTTAATCTAAAGCACCAAATAAAATATGAGATTCAATGGCACATATTCGTTTCGAATACAAATTATGACATCAAAAAAATATTTTCAATATGAAATTCATCAGAAATAATCAAAATGCCTTAATCGTGGAAAATTTATCATTTGTACTTTTTTACCTCTTATTTCACTTTTTTCGTAGTAAAAACATATTTATCATACCAATCCACATTCCTTGTTATGCTAATTCCAAATAATCAATAATTGCTTACATTTCTTATTTTAGTCAAATTTACATTTTAATTCTCCAAATTTTTTTAATTTATAATTTGAGTTTTTTTTGTCACATTGTCTCATCCTCAATTCTTTTCATTATTTTTCACCACTAATATTAATTTTATTTTCATAAAATTCTCTATCTTATTCACTTTTCAATGTTTTCATAATTTCAATTTGTTCGATTCTGAAACAATACTAAATGTTATACCGTAAAATTTGAATATTACAATTTGACATTATTAACGACGTAGTTTTACTTTTTCTTATTTGGATTTTCGGGTTACTCAAATTGTATAATTCATATTCGAGTTAAACAAAAAATTTTGATTTTTTTTATTCGAGTTGATTTGAATAACTCGAATAACTAGAATTATTTAATTCAAAATTTAAATTTTTTATCGAATTTTTCGAATTAAATCGAATTTTGCTCACCTATACTATTAATCTTCATGGTCTTCTTCTCCTTGTGATTCTTGATTTGTACCGGTGTTGAATGGACTAAAAGTGGAGAAAGTACATAATCATTTTCCATTGCTTCTCAGATGTCAAGATCTTGCAAACGAGGATTCATCTTTTAACAACTCATGTTTGATAAAATTTTCATTGAAGATTGACAGTGTGATTGTGAAGTTTGTTTCTTCCATTTTTCACATATCCCTCGAGATAACAAGTGACCCTATCGCCACTACGTTAGAGTAAAAATAACCAAGAAATTTTGAAAAAAATTGTAATTTTTATTACTTAACACTGCATTTTATTGGATCACAAAATGCTGAATTTATAGAATACGTTATAAGAGAAACAAAAATTTGAAAAAGCAGTAAATCAAGCATCCTGATATCTACTTGCTTCAAAACAGCTACAAAATTTTTAAAAAAGGAAAACAAAAATTTTAAATTTCTCCTAAAATCTTGCTTGTTGCAACTGCATATAGTTGACTAACCGACAGATTTTAAAACATCACTTTCAAGTAGCAAAAAGAAAAAAAAAAGAAAAAAAAAAAGAGGTGAAACTTCGTGGGATTTAGCCTTAGGGGTGGTGTTAACTGTGGAAGGTACCTAGTTAGCATCATACCACTGTATATGTGTTTCAACTTTCCTGCTGGTTATTTATAGTTGAAGTTCCTAATGGTGAAGAGACTCCGCAACTTGTTTGTTATCAAGTGATGTATATATTTTTAGGTGGATAGGAACTGAGACTGGGACAGGTACATACTCCCCTTTTCATCTCCAGGCCACTTGATTTATTAGCTTTAGTATACCTAGCTAGCTACCCACCATGCAATGCTTCTCCCAATTGGGTAAATTAAACGTATTTTATAATTGTGTATCGGGAAAAAAGAGAGTTTCAAAACTATATTTGTTATTGCCAAAGGTTTCTTCTTGTACGATTACTCTTCCCTGGAAAATGAGGTCTTTAATAACTTTTGTTATTAGGGTGGATGAATGATGCGATGAGCTAACTCATAATGACTGAACTAGGGACTAATTTTTTGGATCTCAAAATTGGTCGCAGTTCAACTATTGCGTTGAGAAAAAAAAAAGGGTATGGAAAAGGGGGTGGGGGTATATATAGGCAGCTAGGTTGGATAAAACTTTGAGTTAGGGGGTTGAAGTGGAGTGTGGACTAGAGTTCCCCAAAGGGTTGGCACTATTATTTTAAAATCCCTGTTGTGGCAGCAAAAAGAAAGAAAAAAAAGGAAAGTATATATTTTATGTATGTATGCTAACAAAAGACAAGCAGCCCTTTAAAGGGCAAGCCATATTGGAGTCAGAGTGATGATGAGTGCATGTTAGTACTGTAATCGCTGTCCATGAATGTCCTCTCACACATCTTAGCTCTAGTCTCTATCCAATTGTCACCACATCCATCCATGGCATGGCATGGCATGGCCATATGCTGTGTTAACCATCCCTCTGTCTCTCTCACAAATCTACACATGCACCCCCAAAGCGACAGATAAGGACGCCACTCACATCTGCTCACATTCTGAAAAAGGTTTCGGATTTTCAGAGATTAGATGTTTCAAAATAACCGTGAAAGAAAGCAGCATGGTTGTATGTAACCAATGCAAAGGAGTTAAGGACGATGGCGTAGAATTACAGGGCTATGCTCTTACCTTTTCTGAATTCCATGAGAGAGAGGGTCAAGCGTGTGTACTATACTAGCTAGCTAGGGCAATTTGGTTATGGTTTCAAAAAAAAGAAAAAGAAAAAGGGATAAACTGGTTAAAAAGAATAAAAAGGCACTGGGACCCGACCGACAGGAAATTTTGATACTGGTCTCATCAAAAAGATTTTCTAGCCCTCCAAACAGACAAGTGGGGTTCCAAATTTAACCACACTTAATCTAAGCTTTGTTTCATTGGTAATGTACCAAAAATATAGCATTGAGTGTTCGAGAATGTACTTGAAAGGAGCCTTGGGTATTGGCATAAGAATTAAAGGCAGTGTATTGCAGTGATAATTGCCACGCGTTGCACATCATCCAGTCGACCAGAAGAGGGGATTTCGGGATGTTTATACACTAATAATAACACTATGTATGTATGTTGAGGAGTTCACAGTGGTGTAGTAGAAGGCTAGGTTGGGGGTAGACCTGTAGCAGTTGCCTGCGCATTTTTGGATCTCGAAAAGGAATGTGTGATTCAGGGAGAAAGAGAGCCACAGAGTTTGTTAGGGCTAGGCCCCTTAGGGTTTTAACTTGTGCGGGTATGTTCTTTATTTAATGTTTTACGATTTACATTTATATTTTATAACATATTATAAAAAAATAATATAATTTTATTTTTAATGATGTGATCAGTTTCTAATATCACACATGTGATATTACACATTTAATTTTTTAATTAAATTTTAAATAATATTTTTAGTTATTATAATTAATTTTTAATTCATTATTCGAATTGTTAAATAAAATTAAAATAAAATTAATTTATTTAACAATTCAAATATAATAAAAATAAAATTTTCGAATATCATATTAAAAGATTGATATTTAATAGATCAATAAATTTTTTAATGATATTAAAAAATTTCAATAATCAAAACATCTATACTATTTCCAACATAAAATATAATTTTACTTCTTGTAATCTTAATTTAAAATAATAACTAATAAACATTATTAAAATATATTAATTCTTTTGATAATTCAAATATAGTACTAATAAAAAATTCATAGTACTAAAGCATTAGTACAAATAACAAAAAAATTAATGTATTGTAAAATAAACTCATTTTTTTATTTTCTTATTAGTTAAAAAATTGATTATAATAATTTGTAAATAATATATAATTAATATTAGTAAAAAAATAATATCAAGTACAAAATAAAAAGATTGTTTTAGAAAATAATATCATATTAAAATATTCTTGCATGTTATGTTTTCCTAGTCCGTTTTCAGTAATTTTTATGTTTTTGTGATCGTTGCAACTAGGTCTAGCTAATCCGTACCTCCATTTTCAAAATTGTTAAAGATTTTAAAATTTGCCATTGATGAATATTAGTTGGTTTTGATAGAAAATGGTAGATTTGGAGGCTATGAAATGTTTAAGGACTATTTTATAAAGTGATTTTTGTTAATTTTGAACATAAGGACTAAATTGTTAATATCTTGTAATTGATATGTAATTTTCGTGATTTTTTATAATAGGTGGCTGAAATTTAATGTATTTGAAACTGATTTAAAGTTTGAAGTCCAAATTTGAAAGTTATGATAAGTTTGATTTTACAGACTAAATTGAATAAAATGTAAAAATTCAGAGAATTTGTGTAAAATGAAATTAAAAGATTATAAGCATGAATTTGAGTATTATTATGAGATTGGTATTGATGCTTTGAATCTTAACTATTATATAGATCAAGTTGTTAACTTAGGCGGAAAATGGAAAATTTCTGAATAGTCCCTGGTATCCAAAATGTTATCATTTTGTCAAATAAGTTCATACTACCTTCCGTGGTTACAAATTTGTTATTAAATGTTAATTATTTATATATAAACTACTGAAATGAAAATCGAACTATGTGGTAATAAATTGAATTCTGAGATAATTCCGATGGACCAAGTAAAAGTCTCATACATGAGGTTTCTGAATGATTCTTGTTCTAGATCGAGCTCTAGCATTTGTTATGGACTCGGATATACATGTGACATATATTTAGCTTGGACTGGTAATATGTTGTCGTTTTAAAAGTTCAGCTAGGAATGGTAACATTAAATGTATATATAGCCCTGGCCAGGCTGTTTTTCTATGTTGTCAATGGTTTAGCTCGGACGGGTAACTTGACATATATTTCTATATGATTAGCTCGGACGAGCACCAAATGTTACCCTCACTCGTGTATTGAGTTCCTTTTACAAATTTCTACCGGTAAATCAAAGGATATATAGTGTGAATTTGTGACGTTGACGTGGATGAATTATGGACTTTGAATATCTGTATGTTCATTACTTATTGACCGAAATTGTTGAATTATGCCATGATATGAATACATATGATAAGGATATACGATGAAATTTTTAATGATGAAAGTGATGCAAAGTGATAAATTGGAAAATGGATTCATGATGAATTTTGAGTTTAAGTTGGTATTTTACCATTTGAAATAATATATGTGGTTTGGACTAAATCTCATATGGTGGATGTTTTGAATGCTATGATAGGTGAATTTGTCTCATATTGATTCATGTAATTGTTGAACGGTTAAAGAAAGCTATTTGTTTATATTGTATGAGCTTACTAAGTATTTTATATACTTACTCGGGTTACTACTATTCTGTAAATTTTGGACGTCCAGAACGTGTTGATCGAAGCAACGAGAAAAAGGTCGAGGAAACATTATGGGTGAATCAAAGGAACGAGGATTTGGTATGCATCCTCAAGATTTAAGATCAGTTTACTTGTTATAAAATTATGTTATTCGGATGATGGTGAATTAAAATGAATTCATAATTATCGTATAAATTGAATTGTAACTATGTGTATTAAATATTGAGAATCATACTGAATTGAATAAAATAGAAAATTAAACAATTTAATTGATAGGCGGTACTCGATATGTAATTAAGTTGAATTATGATATATATTTATATATGGTATTAGAATGGTAAATGGAGATTGTTAGAACGTAAGTTGAATTTGTAAGGAAATTGGAAACTGGTTATGCTATCAATGTACATGTTATACTTTGGTATATCTGATGATGCACTGCATGTGCCAGTATATTTGCTTCAGCATATCCGATGATACACTGTGTATGCCAGTATATTTGCTTCAGTATATCCGATGATGCACTGTGTGTGCCAGTATATTTTCTTCAGTTTATCTGATGATACACTGTGTGTGCCAGTATAGTAGCTTTGGTTTCATCTGATGATGCACTGTGTGTACCAGTATATTTTCTTCGGTTTATCCGATGATGCACTGTGTGTGCCAGTATAGTAGTTTCAGTTTCATCCAATGATACACTGTGTGTGCTAGTATATTTGCTTCGGTATATCTGATGATGCACTGTGTGTGCCAGTATATTTTCTTCAATTTATCTGATGATGCACTTATGTGCCGGTATAATTGCGTAGGTTCATTCGATAGTACATTTATATGTTAGCATGATTATTTCAATTTTATATGATGAATCAATTACGATGCTAGATTGGGATACAAGTATCAATAAAGTTATAACATATGAATAGGTTAAACGAAATTTTAGTACTCCACCTCTTTTCAGGTAAATTTCGGGGACGAAATTTCTTAAAGGAGTGGAGAATTGTAACAATTCGAAAGTCAATAGAGTCAGAAATGGTGGTTTTGAAATGTTATTTTTGAATGATAGAATTAGTGAATATTATTGTTAATATTTACGAGAGTATTACAGTATTATATTGAAGTTTGGTTTAATAATTTTGGTTATTTGGAAAGTTAGATAAGGTACAAGTGTATCGGCTCTAAAGTCAGTGGTTTTGGAAATTGAGGTATCAGAACCTTGTTTTCGTAAACCAAACTCGTAAATATTCTTATTAAATACTTACGGAGGTATTAGGGACTAAATCGTGTAAGTGAATAAAGTAAGATTTATAAAGAAATTATAAATAGAAATTGAATATCTAGGACTTGTAAAATAAATAGACCATTATTTATATATTTTAATGATGGCCAGTTATGTTTTGTAGTATATGTAATATATATTATATTATAATACTTAGTTATAATAATGAGTAAATAAAATAATAATGAAATAAAAATAAAATCAAAACAAGTAGCATGGTGGGGAGAAAGAGAAACAACTTAGCATTTTTCCATTTTCTTGCATGCCGAAGGTGGGAAGAAGAACAAGGGAGAAATGACTTAGGGTGTTGATTTTTCAAGATTTAATTGGTTAGTCATTTTAGTCTATTTTCTTGTAATTTTTACATTTTCGGAATTCCGATACTATGAGCTAGATGACCCATGTACTATTTTTCAGTACTGCTTAAGATTTTAGATGTTACCATTGTTGAGTAGTTAAAGCTTTAGGGACTAATTTGATAGATTTTTAGGTTAGAAGTGAAAAATGACTAAATTGTGAAATTAATTGATGATTTTGAGAAATAGGGACCAAATTCTAAAAAATTCAAAATATAGGGGTAGAAATGAGAATTAGGGAATTAAATTTGGCTTAGAGTGAATTTGATATTTAAATTTGGGGTTAAATGTAGAAGTTAAGTTAGTCTCGGCTTTAGGGACTAAATTGACTAAAGTGTAAAAGTTGTATAAATTAGCAATTAAATGAGAAATTATTTGTGTATTAATGATATGTATGGTTTATTTATTTCCGTAACTAACATCAACTCAAATTCCTCGAAAAAAAAGGGAAAAGGCAAGGTCGTTGACGAATAGCTCGGAGATTACGGTTTGTGTTTCTATAATCTAAACTATTTAAAAACGTTGTTTTTATACATTGCATTATTTGGTAAGTATATATATAAGGTGAGTTATCCCTTTGAAATAATTTCATGTGATGTGAATTTGATATGAAAATGAGATGGTTGAATCTATGTGTCCGAGTCCGAGTCACGTTAATAGGGGAAGTAAACGGTAAACTCGAGATAACGATTTGAGATGGTAATGATTTCAAAACGACAATGCTATTGAATAGCAAATGTGATAGAATGGAGTGAAATATAGAATGAAATGTGAATTGGAAACTATACTGGTGAATGGATATGTATTTAAGGAATGATGTTTAATTAAGTATGAAATGAATTGAACTGTGATTGAGATGATATTGCATAGCATTTTTTAATTTGAACATATAATTGTATTGTATTTTACTTTTATGTTCGGATTATAGAAATACCGTTGAGTTATACTCAGCGTACGATTTGTTTTTTCCATACGCAAGTTAGGTACTTATCAGTTCGATAGTCTACTCAACATCCAATGACCATCCCGAACTCAACTGTTGGTGAAATGGTCTTTGATCTTGGCATGTACCTAGGATGTTCTAGATATATGTAATGTTCATTTTGTGTCTTGATGGTATTTGAGTTCTAAGTTTGTAAGTATTGTGAATATATGTGTGGTTGATAGGAATGATCATTTTGAAAATGTCTTGCTAGAGTAATTTGGTGATATGCATGATGATTAGACAGTTGAGGTGTTGTTATGTTGGATAAGTTTTTGGTTAATGCATAATTGTGAGAATGATAGTTAATATATGGTTTGATCTCAATATATGATAATGCTTTGGTGTGTCTTTTATAAATGAAAAGGAATGCTTAGTTGTTCATGTTGAGGTACCTTAATGACTTAATGGCTAATTATTTAGGTTGGTTGATCTTAAGAATACATATATATATTTGGCTTAGATTTTGATATATTGAATTGAGTTGTACATGGATAAGATGTTTAAATGATGATTTGCATGCCTTTATGTATATTTAGGTATGTTATTTGAGTGTAGGCAAGTTTTGAGCATGAGTGCATCTTTTAAAAAGTAGTTTTCACCAGTTCTGAACTCAAGTATGGATATTTTTACATCTAGTATCGATACCTGACCTTATTAACAGTTTTAAAACAAACAGAATGCCAAAATGGTATCGATTTTTATTTAAGTATCGATACTTTTTCATCAAATATTGATACCATAAAATAAATATCGATGCCATTGATTTTCAAGTAAACATAATTGAATTTTGGTATCGATTTGGTATCGTTACCATCTATGAATTTCTATTATTGACTTTTAACTTCAAAATTCTACAATCCAATCTTACTATATGCTTGTATTTTGTAATTCGGTCATTGTAGAATTCTAATTATTTAATATATTTCTTTTTATCCATAATTTATTGAAAAATAATTGAATTTTCACTAAGTAAGGTATTTATTGAATTATTGAATTATGTCGTAGCATCTTATTACTCGAGTTCCGCGACCGGGACGGGTAAGAGGTGTTACAATGGTTGTTTCATGATTGAATTGTGGTGTCAAATGAGGCATATGTAACACCCCTTGCCCGTATTCAAGCCGGAACAGGGTTTGAGGCATTACCTAACTAATCTTGCTTAGACATCTCGAATAAGGTTATAAAATTTCGTTTAAACCCATCACTTGCACATACCCGACCTAGGAGGCCCTAAACATACTTCCAAAAGATATCGGAACTATTCCGGGAACTTTTACGAGTTCGAGAAACTTTTCAACAAAACAGGGGCCACACGCCCGTGGGGGTCTAGGGACATGCCCGTGTTCCCCTAAGACATGCCCGTGTCTTCCACCCGTGGTCGAAACTGACTAATTTCATGCGACCTTGACACGCACGTGGCCCTGGCCCGTGTGCCAAACCTTGGCATTCTGACTTATCCCCAAGGCCTATACACACGTCCGTGTGCTTCAGCCGTGTGGCGATTTAAATTCCAAGTGCAAGGAGCAGACTTCACACAGCCCGGGGCATACGCCCATGTGCCAGCCGTGCCTCCCACACGGTCTAGACACACGCCCGTGTGTCTACCCATATGGACAATTAGCAGGCTATCTACCAAGCCCTTTGCCACTCTCACTTGCATACATTCATACACCATCACATAAACTTCACATATCATCAATTATGACTCTTGAATTATCACATTTAATCATAAAAATGAAGTCTTCATCCCATACACGAGGGAGAACTATTTCTAGTACAATTACAATCTACTTGAGCCATCACCTATGGCTATACACAATCGTCTCACGACTCATTTAGGCCAACACATTTGGCACATTAACAATAACTTAAACTAAACAAAAATAAGATCCCTATACATGCCATAACTCATAAGGACTTGAAACCTCATACCAATTGTCTGCTCGATAGTGTGAAAACATCTCCGGCGGTCTCCAACCCGAGCTAGTTAAGCTAACCTATAAGAGATGGGAAAGGTAAGGAGTAAGCAATAATGCTTAGTAAGTTCATATACAAATAATAATCAGTTATTGATATTCATTGATTATACTCAATCACAAGGTATTATAGTGAGTTTTACTCCTAAACTCATGGTTACCTATTCAACCCTTCATAATGCTTACTCATTCCGTTTCTTACCACGTTCTAACCATATCTCGAGCTTAATGCTCACATACATTCCCTGCACTTATCACCACAAATTCTCGTGATACAACACATCATAACTTATCACCACAAATTCTCGTGATACAACACATCATAATTTATCACTAAACCAATCACAATGCTAAATTACTTGGTGGTTTCGCACTTAGCCCACCATCGATCTTTAATAGGGTGGTATCGCACTTAACCCACCAAAAGAATAGTTACGGTGGTATCGCATATAGCCCACCAAATATCAATATAAACGATGGTATCGCTTTGACCCATCGTGGTTACTTAATAAGGTGGTATCGCACTTAGCCCACCTTCGAGTGTGATTATTATACCTTCACACAACTATTTCGTCATTCATACGAAACTATACAATAACTATCGAATTCAATCCACATTGAATCATACACGTTCTCAATCATGCCATATACCAATCAATAACAACAATGTGTATATAAAATGCACCGTTTACACATAAACCATTATGGGTTCATCATATACCGAATTCACCACAATTTAATTCTAACACATACCTGTACCTCTCGTGGTACAACAACATACTTTCTCATTTTCAACATACCTGTTGAGTCACTCAAATTGTTAAATAACACCCTTGAGTCTCATACACATAATGTCAAATCGACATCATACCCCCGATAGGGTTTTACATGAAATATCATATCAATGCCATGTCCCTGACATGGTCTTATTTAATATCTCACACCGAGGCTATATTCCAATATGATCTTACACGGGACCTTAACTATCATCGTATCATGCTATTTGCATTTCCCACTATCTTAGATTCGATTCTCTTGACATCTTGTCAAAACATATTTAATACATTCATAGCATAAATATATATTCCATACAACGTTGGAATATTAAATAACCCATACGTAATTGCAACATTTGCACACGAACTTACCTTGATGCCGAAAAGGGTCGAAAGGGACCTATTTGTCCACATTTCTCTTTTCTCCCATTCTAGGTCCGAATCTCGTTTTCTTCGATTTGTGAGGAGAAATGTTTGCTGAAATTTTTGAGTTCTCCAACCCTTGTTTGTTGCCAATTTACAGTGGTGATGAAGAAAAGAAAAGATGATACCTTTCTTTTACTTTATTCTTCTCTTATTTTATTCATTTTATCAATTAATCTCACCAACTTTTGACCAAAATAAATGCTCTTGTCCCCTATGCATACTATGGCCGGCCAACTCACTTAAAACAAGGCCACATTGCACATTTGGGACCTCCAATTAATATTCTAGAGCTAGTTGGCACCTCTAGCAAATAAAATAGAACTTTCGCACTTTATGCGATTTAATCCTTTTTCGCAATTAAGCCCTCAATCGCTAAAATTAAAGCACCAAAATTCTCATGCCTCTTTATGAACATATTATAACACATAAAATATTATCAAAATAATTTTCTCCAACCTCGGATTAGTGATCCCGAGATCACTGTTCCGACTAGCCCCTAAATCGGGTTGTTACAGTATATTGGTTAGACACTTAGGTTGGATGATTTTGGTATGTTTTGGGCATGTTTTAATGAGTTTTGAATAGGTAAAAATGATTGGAAATTATTTGGCTTGGAACTTAAGAAATGGAATATGAAAAATCTTGGTTTAAAAGTTATTTCAGGTGCACACAGCTTGAGACACGGGCTGTCACACGGCCGTGGGCCACACACAGTCACCCACATGACTATGTGGTTGTTTGATTTAGGTGCAGGATTTTTCACACGTTCACGGGCTGTTAGACGGCCTGGCCACACGGCCGTGTGACCCTTGTTTACACTATGTATTCAAAATTTCATAAAAGTTTCAATTTAATCCAGAATTGATTCCTGTTTGTTTTAAATGTTCCGTAAGCCCGATTAATGTCCAGATATAATTGAATAACATGGAAATGATTATGATTTATTATGAAATGATATATTTTGTCTATATTTGCTTGATTATTGAAAAGTGATAGCATTTTATAGTTGTATCATCTTATAACTCAGGTTGGGTGACCGGACCAGGTATAGGGTGTTACAAATTACTAGTACATTAAGTCTTCATGGGAATGATATCTTTGCTCACCGTAGCTATACTATTAATTGATAGGTGCACTTCCCTTAGTCAAATTTTTAATTAGTTCACAACTCATGATTATGTTAAGCGATAAAAGGGAAGTAAGGTATGAGTTATCGCCAAAGGTTTAGTACGCCTCGTTTGTCTGGATTACTATGCTAGTTAGATTATAAGTAATCTGGCTAGATATCAACTTAATAAATTAGCCTGATAATTTTTAATGCAGAGTACTTAATTATGTTTCTCTCGGAAACTGTAAACCATTAAGAAGGAAAATTTTGAAACGTGTGACACTTGTTAAGTTCCACTAGGTAGGTTGGGTCATATGTGTGTGTGTGTGTGATGGGTTCTAGAGGAGATTCTTCTTCTTCATTGCATGTTGTTCTCTAATTTTTTTATCTTAAATCAATTGGTATCTCTTCCTTCTTAAGGTGGAAGTTACGATTTTAAGTTTAATCAGTGGATATTCCATCTTCAGGTAAGTATTTCAGCTCTAAATGTTAAGTTTTGAAAAAAGTAAGACTGTAAGAGTTATATAAACAATAAAGCATTTAGTACAAGGTTTTGCATGAGCTTGTCAACGATTGAGATGATAAGTAAATTGTATGAATAAGAGTTGTAATAGTGAGTTTATGTTCTCTAAGTAGTTATTGTCGCTAGTTCGAGAAGGATGTTTGAGTCAGGAGCTTAAAACTACAGTGGGTGAGATTCAAGTGAGTCTCCATTCTAAATCTTTTATATGAACTGTTCAAATAAGAAGTATGTATATATATACACATATATAAATGGGATGATGAGAGATGTGCTGTAAAAAAAATGTATAATGTTCTGTTAAAAGAATGATGTTTGATAAGCATGCAGGTAAGGTCTGGCATACGCGGTGTATGAGTTAGTAAGAAGGTGATCTCCTGGGTAAGTAAGTAACGAGAAATGTTTTATCGTGAAGCCTTTGGTAGGGCAGTTATATTGCTAACCAGATTGGCATATCACAGTATGAAAATAAGTGTAAGACCATGAGGTAGAGTCCCATGGCATCTTGATATGATTTTGAACCATTCATGGTGTAGCCTCCAAAAAAATGAAACTGGAATGGCAAAACACGATACATGAATGTGTGTAAGACCATGTGGTTAAGACCCATGGCATGGTATGATATGACTATGGATTGTTCATGGTGTAGCTTTCGATAATGTGTAAATTAAAATGGCAGATCATGATACATGGAACTCTGGATAAGCCCATGAGGGAGAAACCCACAGTGTCTTCTACAAGTCCGCCGGGACAGTAAACACGAGATTTTATATGATGCTTTTATGACGTGTTTTGTTTGGCCCTTATGGCGTGATCTATCATGTATGCCTCTTAATATGTGTATAACTATTTTTATTGTAAATTATGGATGAATTTTGTTAGTTCTATAATAAGTATGGTTAAGCTAAAATAATGATATGCTCAAGTTAAGGGTTAAGTAAGATTGGCGAAATAATTGTATAAGTTTTTGAAAAGAATTGTGTATCTGTATGTTAATAGAGGTCTCTGCCATGGTCTAATAACGTTGGATATGGGTATATTTGTATCTATGTATGACCTGAGAACTTTGTTATTTTGGGTTCATTGTGTTATGGTTGAATTCGAGTTAACTGGAATTTGTCATATCTGAGTTGTATAATGACTTCGTCTAAAATTGTATGGAATCTGAATATTAATTATTTTGAGCATCTGAATTTCTGCAGTAAAAGAGTTGTGGAATTGAATTAGGGTATGATCTTTTGAATAGTTCGATGGTACTCATATCTACATAAGTATTCGCCATGTGTGTATGTAACCACCCGTGATTGATGTTTGTGAACTATTGTTTTGAGGTAAGTGCAAATATTAGGATATGGTCTGTATGAACGGATTTAGAAGGTATGTTCTGTTGAGAAGTATATATGTCACAAAGATAATTAAGGAAATGTCTGAATAAATCTTTAGTTAGTCAGAAAAGGAAGAATTGGTATATTAAGAGTATGATAGTTACCGTATATGTATGTATCAAAACAGTAGTATCCGTCTGATATAGATGGTTTAGAATGATGGTTGATGCGTAAATGTTCTTCTAAGAAAATAAAGAATCCGCTAAGGTATGATGTGATAAAGATCACCAATTATTCTTGTACTCATAAGGTTTGTTATTGTTTTCATGTGTTTGAGAAAGAGATTGCGCCAAGAGGGATGATAACTCTTTAAAATAGTTATATTCCAGGCCTCTAGACTTGGTTAATTGTTTGTACTTAAGTAGGTGTATTTGCATTTTAGGATATTTTATTAGTATTTTTAGAACATTGCATCATGAAGCTTGGATTGTGCTTAAATGTTATTATGTTACTTTTACTTGTGGGTGGAAAGGATTTGTTTGTGTTTGAATGGCAGGTGTAGAATGAGGAAAAGAAATGAAAGAGTGAAATTTTGTCATGGTAAAAGGTTGGACAGATTGCCAACATTAATACCATGGCAATTCCAAGAAGACACCGAGTCACCACTCAATTTGTGTCACTCTCAGTCAGTTATACTTGTACCAGAAAGATCTACTTGAAAAAGAGGGAGGAAAAATTGTATGCTGAGTGGGGGATCTACCCTATAAAAAGTGAGGAAGATCTAAAAAAGAGAGGAGAGAGAGAAAACAAGTGTAACACCCCGAATTTGGGCCTAGAAGGAAATAGGTCTTAAGCGTGGGAACATATAAAAATTTATGTGTGCAAGAAAATGACATAAATGATTGTCTGCTTCAGTGGTTAAGTGATTTGGAGTGTTTAGGAGTGTCTGAGAAGTCCTGGGATCAAACCTAGGTTCTAGCAAAATTTTAGTTTTTCTCTTAAGTGAACCTTGGCGTTAGCTGGAAGGCCTTATAATTATTTATGGTTAAAATATGACAAAGGAAGCATGTGGTCTAGTGGCAAGGTGGCGTTAGGAGTATGCATGTGGTCTGAGGTTCAAGTCATGGCGTGGGCAGAATTTTTTGGTTGTTCCTTGAATAAACCTGGATATTGGCATGAAGGCTTTATAAAATATTGAGGATAAGTTATGACATAAAGAGCCTATTGGCTTGATGGTAAGCGGCGTGATAAAGCTTCAAAGGGGGATGGTGTTCGAGTCACGCTTGGAGCGAAGAAATATTTATTTTGCTAACATGGGACGGCAAGTGTTGGAAGTAGATTCAAACTCTGTTGAGTGAAAGTTTGAACTGGTTTTAGAGTTGTTATGGAGGATAAGGAGGGATAAGGGGGAGGGATTTGTGGAGATTTTCAAGGAATTTGAGGTGTGAGGGGAGTTGTAGCCGAATTGGGTAGCTTGAGTAGGTGAATTCGGCTAGGGGTCCTTTTGTGTGTGTATTTGCGGCAATTTGAGAGCTTTGGGGGTGTTGAAGGGAGAGTTTTGCCGAATTTTCTTTGTGAACTTTTAGTTTTTGCCATTCAGGGACTTCTTTTCGGGTTGTGCGTTTTATCGATTGTGGTGTTGATTCTTTTATTTTCTCCCTTTCTACATTTGCCGAATAGGTAATCTTCTTCTGGTGGTCTCACTTTTCGTTCTCTGCCGAACACCGTTTTTTCTATTTTCTCTACTCTCTTAGCATTGCCGAATGCACCTCTCTTCCCTTCCCCATTATTCTTCAATTTTCTCTCATAGCCAAATCTTCTTTTCTCTCCCTCTCTCACCCTTGGCCGATTGGGCTTTCTCCCCTTACCCTTATTCTTTTCAGGTTCTCTCTAGTGGCCGTTTCTTCTTGTCTTTCTTCCTCCCTTGTTCAACTCTAACGATGTTGATAGACTAGTGATTGGGGATTTATTGTTAGTGCCGATTACCACCATCATTTGTCCACTGTGCCGGACCTAAGCTGCTGCATTCTTTGTTCTTCTGATTCTTGTGAGTTCTTCGTTGCACGATATCGGTAAGCGTGTTCGTTAAGGATCAATTGTTTCATGGTTATATATATATTAATGGTGATTCATTTTGTGTGTAGATACTAATCAAAGAGTGGGTAATCACTTTTGATCAATGGTTTACTCGTTATCACGAACATGTGTGTAATCACACTATCTCTGCTGTGAATCGGCAAAAGCCGAAAAGTCGAAACTTCGGCATTCGAGGCCTCACGAGCGTGCGATCGCTCGTGTGGTAAACCGAGCCCAAAAATCATAGGAGATAGATTGTAGAGGCCACTACAAGCGTTCTCGTGATCTTGGGCCTCGTTTGGCTGAAATGGGTCGTGTGGGCCCAATGGGCTTGTGGGCCCCACACAGATAAAATCCACGTTATGTGCCAAATACTGGACTGGGCTATGTAGTTCACATAGCCGTGATTGAATTTGGGCTAAATGGGCCACACGAGCATGTGGGCCCACTTGGGCTGAATAATTGGCCTTGAGCCCATTTACACCGTTATGACCATCTCGGTTATCTGTGTCACTCGAGGCGACTGTGGACCTTTGGAAAGGTCGTTATCTGCACTGAAACCCTAAAATAAATAAAATAACCGTAATACCCCTGTAGGGTAAGATGACCGTAATACCCCTATAGGGTAAAATGATCGTAATACCCCTATAGGGTAAGATGACCGTAATACCCCTGTAGGGTAAAATGACCGTAATGCCCCTGTAGGGTAAATGACTATTTTGCCCCTCGAGGGTAAATGACTGATTTGTGCTATGATTTGACTGATTTGACTGTGATTTGATTGACTAACTGTGAAGGATATAATGATTTGTGGGCCAGACATTCTGCATACATGACATACTGCATGGGGTTGGGATATTGGTTATGGAGGAAGTACTGTTCTGATAGGGTCGCGCGGGTCGCACGAGACGACTGTGGACCTACCGATGGCTTTAAGCCAGTTAATCTGATTATGGCTCTGTGCCAATCTAATTATGGCTCTGTGCCGTCTTGATTATGACTTTGTGTCGATCATATTTATCCATGGCTGTGTGCCGATCGTAATTATTGATGACTTTGTGTCGATCATACTTACCCATGGCTGTGTGTCGGTTATATTACCGTAGCTAATGGCTATGTGTCGATCTTATTACAGTTACCGATGGCTATGTGCCAATTATGAGACCGTTACTGAAGGCTTAAAGCCGCATATATACTAGCAACTTTGCTACGATTTCAGTTAGTGCTGCAACCGGTGCTAACACTTTAAGTGTAGGGATGGCGTGGGTGATTTATTACCCACAGTAGTGCAGGGTTGGACAGAGGCAAGTGCAGGGTTGGATGGATTTGCATACATTATGCATCATTCATACTGAGACTGTTACTGTGATGGGCTAGGCCCAATTGATTCTGTTATGGGCTGTGACCCAAATGATATTGTTTTGGGCTTTGGCCCACATATACTCTGACTGAGAATCATTATTCTTGTTAAAGGGCTCATGCCCAAACCGATTACATTTTCAGATATCTTGTTGTTTCTTTAATAAGGGGATTACACTGCGATTTTTGTAAACTCACCCCGTTTTTAACCTTTGAGTAATCCCAGCGTTAGACGGTTCGGAGTCTGCGAGGACTCGGAGAGGGCCACACAACTGCACAAGTTTTATTCTGTTTTGCTCATCTACTTAAGCACTTTGATTTTGATTCGGGTTGTAATAAGGCTTCTATAATTTCAGGATTTTAAATTTGGGATTGTATTGATTTTGATTTATATCGGCTAGAAGTAGAACACGGTTTTCCAAAACAATAACTATTTTCAAACGCTATGTTTTCGCAACTTAATTTTTAAATATCACGTTTTCGTAAATCATTTGTTTTAAATTAAGCTTCCGCAACAAATAAGGTTTTAAAGGTAATAAAGTTTTAAAAGGGAATAACTCTTTAATAGACCACGATTGAAAATAATAATAATAAAAAGTAAACTGAGGTTTTGTACAAGTTTTAAATGGCAAGAAGTTTGAAATTTCAAGAAGGGTTATCAACGAAAACCTGTCGTAACCATTTTTGAGTTTTGGCAAAAAAAACGGGGTCGACGTGGGTTTTGAAAATGAATAAAAAAAAACAGGAGTCGCCACCAATCTTTTTTGATGAGGTGTGATCGGGTCACCTTAAAAAGTGTTTGTTTTTAATAATCAGATTAATTTATCAAAAACACAATTTTGGTCTACGAAAATCAGAAAATGGATTCGGGAGTCGGTTACGTACGAGGAAGGGTTAGCACCCTCGATACGCCCAAAATTGGTACCTAATTGATTATCTAATGTCTTAATGTCGAAAGTTGAAAACTTAAGAATTCAAAATACGATCCCTCTTGTTGTTGAAGAATAAATTTGGATAAATTGGAAATGTATGCCAAGGGCCGTCTCGTTTTAAGGTGAAGTGTTACATCCAATACTTTAGGACACCACATTTCGACCTTTAAAGTTGAACTTGCCTTTTATTCAAAACTCATGGATTTAATTGAAAGGATATTTTGTTATTTAGAATGGACGAGAAAAGGAAACCCAATACTTTAGGGCACGATTTCTCGAGCTTCTAAATACTGAGAACATTGCCTTGGTTTTAGAAAATATTATCTCGGAATAACAAAACATCACATCCAATGCATTAGGACACGATATCTCGAGTTCACGAGAATAAGCTTTTAGTTTAAAAATGTATTTATTTTAAAAGGATATTCGGTTATTTAGATCAAACGAGAAGGATCGAAACCCAATACTTTAGGGCACGACCTCTCGAATTTCTAAATACGGAATATTGCATTTGTGAAAGAAAGCCATTTTGTGTCAAGAAAGTTGATGTAACGCAAGTTTATAAAAATGAAAAGAAATGAATCATGATATTAACAAGCATAACTTGAAATGATAATAAACGAGTAGTACGAAAAAATAAAAGAAATATAACAAATAAGCTATGTAACTTAAAAGGAAATAATAGGTAAAAGTAATAAAAGAGATAAAAATGAAAATAAATAAGATTAATAATAAAGGAAACTTAATAGTAAATCGATAAATAAATAAGTAATATATAAAATAGTAAAATAATAATAATAGAAATAACAATGAAAGTAAAAGGTATTAATAAGGATAATAATAAAAAGCAAATATGTTAATAATATAATAGTCACGATAATAATAATAGTAATAATAATAATCAAAATAATTAAAATAATAATAATGATGATAATAATAATAAATAGTAATAATAACTAATATATAAGTATATGTAAAAATGATGATGTAATATTAGAAATAACAATAATAATGAAAATAAAATAATAGTATTGATAATAAAATGAAAAAAAATAAAATAATGGTAATAATAATAAAACAAGAGTAGTAATACTAATAATAATAGTAAATGCAATGATAACAAGAACAAAAATGAACATGGTTAATAATAAAATAGCTAAGAAATGTTAAGAATAATGTTTAAAATGATTATTAAATACAATATAATAATAATGGTACGAAACTAAGATTTAAATCAGCGATAATAAATATAATAATAATAACATAAGTATATAATAGCTAAATAATATTAAAGGTAATTAATTTAATCTTGAAATAGTCAATAATAATTAAAAAGGACTAAAATCGAATTGAAAACGAGTTTTTGGGGAAAATCGAAATAAAATAAAAAGGAAAGGACCTATTTGGAGTGCGCGGATTACATGGGGACTAAAGGGACAATTTTCCCGAACAAATTAAATCTTTGCGCCGAGGAAGACCAAATCGCGAAACCATACAAAATTTCAAGGCCAATGTGCGAATCTGAAAACTTGATTTAAAAAACTAAAAATGCGGAAGGGCTAACAGTGCAATTAGCCCTTCCTTTCAAACGCGCGGACCCTCGATCGGGTCGGGTTGACGCGGACCTTGTGACCAGACAGCGTCGTTTTTGGCCCTAGGGGCACGAGTGAAACAGTGTCGTTTCACTTGGTCCTATTTAAGGTCGATTTTAAACAAAAAAATCATTTCTTCTATTTCTTAAAAAAATCTGAGATTTCTCTCTGTTTTTCTCGCAGTGGGGTTCTCCGGTGAGTGGGCGCGCTCCCGTCGCCGACGACCTTACATGTGTGCCACCGCGCACATGATGGCGGGAAAAGGTAAAAATTGTTTTTTTTTCTTTTTTAAAAATATATATGTGTGTATATATGTGTATGTTTATGCGTAGAACAGTAAAAGAAGAGAAAAAAAAAGGTAAGAGATTCGGAAACTAAAAAAATGCAATCACCTCCCCACTGATCTGACTTGTTGTTCTTTTGGTTTTAGATGCCTATTACGCTTGATTTGGTAGCGTTTAAAATCTGAGTACTGGAATTTTTAGAAGATTTGTTTCTTGTATTGATTTTTTAAAAAGGGAACCCCTTTTACAAGGAAATTGATTCGGCTTTTATAGCCTATTTACATTGCCTTTATTCTTGCTTTCTGTCTCTTCTTGTTTAGTGTTTTGCAGGTCAAGTGGAGGGTAGGTGGATGGTCGGTGGCCGACTGACTACATCGATGGCGGTGCGAGGCTGGTCATGGCGGTCTTGGCGCGATGATGGCGAGGGCAAGTGGGCAGGGGCGCACTAGGTTTGCGGTGCCACTTGTGCTAGAGGCTAGGGTTTTGTTTTTTTTTTTCTGGTTTAGTTGTAATTGGGCTTAGGGTAGGCTGATTGTAGTTTGGGTCTTTTGGGTGTAATTGGCTGTAATGGGTTTAGTATTGGGCTTCGGGTTTGGGTTTTAATTTTGTTTGTGTATGGGTAGGGCAAAAATGGGCTCAAATCTGTTTGCCCTCTTTGCTTATTGTCGTGTAACAGGAATGGAGCAAAGATTTTCAAGAAAGACCAATTTTGCCCCAGTATCATTGAGTCTTGACTTCTTGGGTGCTCTTCCACGAGATAGCTTCATTCTGTTCACCACATCTTGTCGCTTGATCCATTCCACCGCTACTTCAGAGAGATAGGACCTATAGCTTCAATTTGCTCTGCTGCGACTTGAGAGGATGAGACTTGTTTATTTTAAATCGCTCCTTTGCAACCGGGGATAGATTTACATCTTCAACTTTGCTCCATTGCAACTTTGGGGGTAAGGTTTGTAATCTTGACTTATTCCACTTCTTTGGCCAAGACAATAGGATGATGGCTTAAATTATGTTCCCCTCTTGTTTAGGAGACAGATTTGCCTTCGATCTTGCCCCACTCTTTGGTTAGGGGCGACAAGATCTACAAATTTGACCTATTTCATCACTCTTTGGTCGGTGGCAATAGGACGGTGGCTCAAATCATGACCCCTCTTGTGTTTAGGGAGGCGAGATTTGCCTTCGATCTTGCCCCCTCTTTGGTTAGAGGCGACAAGATCTACAAATTTGACCTATTTCACTCTGTGGTCGGTGGCAATAGGACGGTGGCTTAAATCATGACCCCTACTATTTAGGGAGACGAGATTTGCCTTCGATCTTGCCCCACTCATTGGTTAGAGGCGACAAGATCTACAAATTTGACCTATTTCTGGCTTTGGTCGGTGGCAATGGGGCGGTGGCTTAAATCATGACCCCTCTTTGTTTAGGGAGGCGAGATTTGCCTTCGATCTTGCCCCCCACTCTTTGGTTAAGGCGACAAGATCTACAAATTTGACCTATTTCCACTTTGGTCGGTGGTAATAGGAGACGTCTTCAACCTATTCCACTTTGGTCAATGGCAATAGGAAATCTTTTACCTATTCCAATCTTTGGTCGGTGGCAATAGGACAATCTTCAACCTATTCCTTTCTTTGGTCGGTGGCAATAGAATGGTCTTCAACCTATTCCACTCTTTGGTCGGTGGCAATAGGACAATCTTCAACCTATTCCTTTGTTGGTCGGTGGCAATAGGATGATCTTCAACCTATTCCACTGCTGGTCAATGGCAATAGGACAATCTTCAACCTATTCCCTTTCTTTGGTTAGTGGCAATAGGATGGTCTTTAACCTATTCCACTGGCCGCCAATGGCAATAGGACAATCTTCAACCTATTCCCGCTGTTTGGTCGGTGGCAATAGGATGGCCTTTAACCTATTCCATCGCTTGGTGGTGCGGTGGCAATAGGGTAATCTTCAACCTATTCCTTCTGCTGGTCGGTGGCAATAGGACAATCTTCAACCTATTCCATCACTTTGGTCGGTGGCAATAGATGGTCTTTAACCTATTCCACCGCTTTGGTCGCTGGCAATAGGGTAATCTTCAACCTATTCCACTCGCTGGTCGTTGGCAATAGGATGATCTTCAACCTATTCCTTTCTTTGGTCAATGGCAATAGGACAATCTTCAACCTATTCCCGCTCTTTGGTTAGTGGCAATAGGATGGTCTTTAACCTATTCCTTTCTTTGGTCAATGGCAATAGGACAATCTTCAACCTATTCCATCGCGTGGTCGTGGCAATAGGATGGTCTTAAACCTATTCCGCTGCCGTCGGTGGCAATAGGGTAATCTTCAACCTATTCCACTCTTTGGTCGGTGGCAATAGGACAATCTTCAACCTATTTCCACTGCTTTGGTCGGTGGCAATAGGATGGTCTTTAACCTATTCCACCGTTTGGTGTCGGTGGCAATAGGGTAATCTTCAACCTATTCACGCTCTTTGGTCGGTGGCAATAGGATGATCTTCAACCTATTCCTTTCTTTGGTCAATGGCAATAGGACAATCTTCAACCTATTCCACTGCTGGTTAGTGGCAATAGGATGGTCTTTAACCTATTCCACTGCTGGTCAATGGCAATAGGACAATCTTCAACCTATTCCACTGCTGGTCAGTGGCAATAGGATGGTCTTTAACCTATTCCACTGCTGGTCAGTGGCAATAGGGTAATCTTCAACCTATTCCACTGCTGGTCAGTGGCAATAGGACAATCTTCAACCTATTCCACTGCTGGTCAGTGGCAATAGGATGGTCTTTAACCTATTCCACTGCTGGTCGGTGGCAATATAAGTAATCTTCAACCTATTCCACTCTTTGGTCGGTGGCAATAGGATGATCTTCAACCTATTCCTTTCTTTGGTCAATGGCAATAGGACAATCTTCAACCTATTCCACTCTTTGGTTAGTGGCAATAGGACAATCTTCAACCTATCCCACCTCTTTGGTTAGTGGCAATAGAACAATCTTCAACCTATTCCACTCTTTGGGCGGTGGCAATAGGACAATCTTCAACCTATTCCACCTCTTTGGTTAGTGGCAATAGAACAATCTTCAACCTATTCCACTCTTTGGTTAGTGGCAATAGAACAATCTTCAACCTATTCCACTCTTTGGTTAGTGGCAATAGAACAATCTTCAACCTATTCCACTCTTTGGTTAGTGGCAATAGAACAATCTTCAACCTATTCCACTCTTTGGTTAGTGGCAATAGAACAATCTTCAACCTATTCCACTCTTTGGTTAGTGGCAATAGGACAATCTTCAACCTATTCCCTTTCTTTGGTCGTTGGCAATAGAGGATGGTCTTTAACCTATTCCCGCTTGCTTTGGTCGGTGGCAATAGGATGGTGGCTTCTACACCGTCCTGCGGGGACATATCCTGTAGACTCGATTTTATATGCTTGTGTTTATGTCAAATGATTAGGATGCTATGATCGAGAATGAATCTAATGCTCCTAACTAAATGTACTATGGACGACATTTGCATGAATGCGAGAATGTCATGAGGGTGGTCTTTTACAATGATTAGGATGCAATGATCCGAATGAGTCGAATGCTTCTAACTAAACGTGCTTTGAATGATGATGTATGAAATGATCCCTTTTTAATGCTTAGGGTTGTCACTTTGCTCGTTGTCCATCGAGTTTTATTCTTCGACGTATTACGCTACTATCTCGCGCTCTCTTTGGTACCCTTTTCAAAAAATCAAAGAAACCATCATATTTTGCTCAAATGACTTGCCCCAATGTAACTTCAAGGTCCATTCCATGGTACCTATAGGACTTTAAGGCTTATACCATCTTCAAACCCTCTGCGCAATTCGTGGGGTATAGGGTCTGCGTCATCTTGATCTATCCCATTGCGACTCAAGGGTATAGAATTTGTGTCATTTTCAATCCATCCCATCTGCGATCGAGGGCATAGAATTCGTAAGCGATTTGGTGCTGTTGCACCTTTCCATTCACGGGGATCGTGATCGGTGTGCACGCATGATGGATACAAAATCATTCTTGGCGTGAATGATTGCCCATTCATACATCGCCCTTTTTCATCGAGATGATACTACTTACGTAATACCTCGTCATTTTGTTCAAACACCATTTTCAACCAAATTCAAAGAGATAGCCTCGATTCGAAATTTTCCTCCATCATTATTCACGATCCTTTAAACTCGAGGAGTTTTAAGCAATGGTCTGCTTTGAGTTCCGGTACTACTCAAAAGTTTCATAGAGTAATATGCGGAACTCTTTTTGTGAAAGTGTCGTTATTCTATTAATCATTATTTCAATGAAAAATGCCTGAAAGAGACCATAACTACGGATAAGAGAGAAGCTAGTTAGGAGCAATGCTCGAAACAAATAGGTGAAGCAAAAATAGCAAATGTAATTAGGAAGGAAATTTATTGGCAGTATTTTGCAAGGGAAATAAATAACAAAAATGGGTAAAATAGAAGCTAGGTGCCCTGAGATATCGTGACTGAGCTTCTCTGTTCAAACTTCTTGAGGACCATTTTAGGCTCAATATGTGTTTAGGGGATCAGGAGTACTTTGTCGATGCTTCGAGAGGCAACATACTTCTTCATTGTTAACCAAAGCGTGGCAAGACTACCGTATGCCTTACTTTCGGTCAAAATTTGAGTTTGCCCTTCTCGGGTTTTCAACCCAAATCCCTTTGGTCTCAAGGCGCCCTTTGCGAGTTTTCATCTTGGCCTCTCCTTTTTCTTTTTCTTTCTTTTTGCGTGTTTTCTTTTCTCTTTTTTTTTTTTTGCAAATCTGAACTCATAGGATTGGGCAAGTCCTTATCATCCCTCTTGATTAGTGCCTATGTTTTCCAAGCCGAGCCTTCTTTCTTTGCATAGGGCACTCACTCTTCCTCTGGAGTCCTTTTGGATATGAAGAATCCTTCTTAATGCGAGTCTTTTGAACGGACCCTTTTTTTTTGTCGTAGCTTTGTATGAATGCTTCAATTAGACTTATCGTAGATGTCAAACTTTGTCCAAAAAGGAATCTTAACTTTAGATAATTGCTCTTATTTTGATGAACCAATGAGAAAAGCGTTACCCTGGTGAGGATCTTGGCCAACATAGAAAGTAAATGGTAACTTCTCGATGCCAACTTTTACAAATATCAGTTGTCCTCAGAAAGAATTTGGATGGTTTTTGGCTCTCTTGCTGCACTGATGTGGTGTCTGACCTTTGAACAGACTATAAATTCGTGTTATCACGTTAAACATGTTCCTTTTCGGTATCCTTTATCACCACTCTCTTTTTTTCTTTTTCTTTTTCTTTTTGTTTTTTTTGTTTTTTCTTTTTTCGAAATTGAAATTTGAAGTTGACGACTGCTGACTTTGTAATTTTGACATGT
This sequence comes from Gossypium sturtianum, assembly GCA_025698515.1. Classification (NCBI taxonomy): domain Eukaryota; kingdom Viridiplantae; phylum Streptophyta; class Magnoliopsida; order Malvales; family Malvaceae; genus Gossypium; species Gossypium sturtianum. The sequence continues at coordinate 22,134,549 of CM046945.1, forward strand.
GAAGCGACCTTTACCCTCTAGGTAAGGTAATCAAAGGTTATGAATATGAATCGATGTTGGTTCAGAGATTATGAGGAGACTAGCTTGATATGCCTCACATATAGGAATCCACGTTTCAGTGGCCCCAACATGTCTGGCTGTGATCCTGCGATAATGTCTTGCCTTATTCTTGCGGTGAGCTAAGTTTCCATCTTCATCTCCCTCGTTGGCTCGCAGTGTCGGCTGACATTTCGCAAGGTAGGATCTGCCATTTTTAATAAGTTGCAATCTCTATCATCTTCTAAGTCCTTAGATTCTTACGGACACATATCTCACTAGAAAGGAGTCGTAAATAATGGCGTCGCTCATGTCATTGATATCTGGGACCCATTGTCAGTATGAAAGTAATTTCCAGAGAATAAATGATTCCAAGAATGGTTATTTATGAATGAAGAATAAAAGAACATTCAGTAGAATTTAAAGCATGAAAAAGAACAACAACAAAAAATATTGGTTCAAAAAGATGCATTTTACTGAAATAGTAATTTTTAACACGAGCCTATTTCACAAAAGAGTTCTCATTGCTTCTAGGCTTAACGCAACCAGTATATTTCGTACATTACTCCAGGTAAGCTTCTAAATACTACAGGAATTTCTTCCATGATCTCATTGCTCAAAATGCTCCCCAGTTTATGCTTACGCTTTTGGTGCGTCGCCTATCTCCACAACACCTATTTTGATGAATTTTTCCACCAACTTCTTAAAAGTGTGCAATTTTCTATTGAGTGTCCTGTAATCCCCGCATAATACTCACACAGGACATTTAGGTTATACCATTTTGGGTATGGAGGTTGCGGTGGTTTTATATAAAAAGGAGCTACAACATGCATATCAAATAAGTTACTGGTATAACTCCATATACGTCATGGGAATAGGAGTGGGCGAGGTTTTTCGAATACGCTCTTTGGATTGGGTTTTTGCTTTGGGGACCGGTGTGGTAACTACCTTCTTTGGTGGTTTCTTTGTAAGCGGCCGAATAACCCTTAGTATACCCACTCGTGCTAGCCACATCCTTGTCCTTTCTCTTGGGGCTTTTGAAGCCCCTTCTCCTTTTCTCTGCCTCTGGTAGACCAAAAACAACACGATTGACTTGCTCATTACGGGGCCCATCGGAGAGTCCAAAGAAGACCAAGTATCGGTCCTATATTGAGATCCAATAATGGCGGGTACCACGCGCGAGTGCGCGTCACGGTTGAGTTGGGAAATTCATTGGGAATAAGCGATGTCTTCATCATTATCCACATTGTCGATCGCTAGGTCACTTCTTTTTCAAGTCCTCCGGCTAATGGCGAGTTAGTTGGCCCATCATGTTCTTTTGGAAGTCTAGCATTTGCTCTCGCATTTCTTGTTGAATTTGGGTCAATTGCTCTTGCATCTGTATTTGCCTTTGCTCAATCCTCACCAACCTTTGTTCAATGTTTTCCGGAGTTAAGCTGAAACATTTTACCTAATTAGGGTCCTTTTGTAAAGGTCTAATACAAATGAATGCAATGTAATGCGAATGCAATGTAGTACGAATGCATGAATGCAAAGAGGTATCGATTACGATCAACTTCATTTTAGGAAACTTTATTAGAAAACAAGTTCTTTTACATAAAACGGACTACTATATGCTTTCGTCCTAAGTCCTAAAGGTTTTGGTTTCCCAAGCGGTGGATCTAGCTCTTGACTATGGTTAAGTTTGAGCAGTATTTTATGCTTAACATATTCACTGTAATGCCAAAATCTATAGATGACCAGCTACCTTTTGAATCGCACTATTGCTTCCCTCACGAGGTAATCTCGACTCTTTAAATTGTTGATCATAAGAATGATGAAGGTCTTCTACTCCACTCTTGTTTCGAGAAGCTCGATCCATGATTCACAATTGTGTAATCTTTGGTTCTAACTTTCGATCCCACCTTTCATTTCCTTAATCTTGTTGAGCTTAACTTCAACTCGATTGCGAGTTATAGCTTCGATGGTAGTGAAGAGGTGTCTAAGCTTAGCATCAATTCTTGAGAAAAGTATTGATCATTCACTCTAGCTAGCGCCATACCGAGGGATTCTTCCACTTCCAAGGCTCATAAAGATTAGAGTTTTCTAGACAAAGAAGAAAGCTGTGGAGCTCGGACATTTTAGATCGTATCCGTTCGATAGCTTTTCCAATTCTAAACCACGGTGAAAGTCGTCTATTCGGTTTGTCTCTTTTGGATCTATCTAATCGGGTCAATACAAATTCCTTTCATTTCTTCACACGAATCAAATCCCTTGCAATGTTGTTTGCATCACCACGATGAGCCTAGAAGTTAACAACGACCTATCCTTCAATCCTAGATGGTTACCAATTTCAACGCCCATTCTTGGAAAGAAATTTCCATCATTGCCTGATGAGCACGACCTTCAACTTGGGTGAAATTAGTCTTGAAAGAAACACCATAAGAACACGGCATTGGCTCGGCACTATATCATTTGCTCCTGTGAAGCATAGAATAAAGCTTTCATTCTTTCACGAGACTTACTGTCTTAACCAAAGAAGCTCTCTAGTTAGCGCTTTGTCAATTGCAAATACATCAAGGAATGGAGCTCCAAAGGAATATATGTAGGTTGTTTTGGCTCTCCAACATTTAAGCATGGCAAGCCTTACGAGAGAAGAAGCGACCGTATGTTGCGATGGTCGACAAAATGATTATAGACGATAATCTCTAGATTCTCGGCTTCACCATTAACTTTTTCACACTTTTCTCCTTTAATGAAAACAACGGATCTTTGCATGCGCAACTGGTCGCTCAATCCGGTGATCTTGTACTCGTGATTGGATGGGTGACTTTTGTCCTCGAGGTTCTTAAAGCTTTGCTTAGCTATGGTCGATCCAGGATCCATAGCATTACGATTGGCGAAGGATCCATAAGCAGGGCTGGGGCGAATATCAATATTCGAGGAAAGGCCTCTTTGAGTGGCCATGAAATTTGAATGGAAGCCCCTATTGTCAAGGCACCTCTTCCAATGTCTGTGAGGTTGTTACGATTATCTTGAAAGATTGGCAAACCCGGTAGGCATCCCTGTTTATGACATGCTATCTTTAAAGCGACATCTATCACCCTCAATGCTTCTTGAGAGTTTTGATTCTGTCGCGCCAAGCATTTTGAGTTGCTCGCATGGGTGTCTATGCAACAAAGTTGATTTGACCGATAAGGCCGTTTAACTCTCTTTTCTGTCTTGCCCATTTGAGTCATCATGGACATCAGGTCTTGCATTACCGTTGTTTTACATTAGATGTAACATCCTCAAATACAACTATAAATTCATGCTTGTTATTTGGAGGAGTACCAATAGTAAATAAACTTTTATCCTTGTCGTAAGCAAAGTCCTTTTCAGCCAATTCAATGTCACGAGGTCTCTTACCCTCGCCAATCACTTTCCTTCCAACCCCTTGTCGTCTAAAGGATGACCACGATTTTAACCTTTGCCACATTTCCTTTTGCTCAAATGGATCCATACCCTTCTAAGCGCTAGGTTCTAACTATCTGAACATTGCATTGTCTTCCATTTTATCAAGGAATCCGTTTTCCATAACCGACTTTCTAACTCGGCCGACCGTGAATCGATACCTCTTTAGAAAATGAGATGAATGCCACGAAAATAAAATGCAACAGTCGATATCGCAAAGTAAAACAAGTGAAAATGAACAAACACTTACCAGGTGACCACTAAGGTTTGATGTAGTTCTATCTAAGGTGGGCTCTAGGGTTCACTATATGTGGTTTTAGTTCTAGAGTTTGAGGTACACGAACCGTGATTCCTCAATCCTCACCCATTATAGGCTCATATAGACCGAGTTGATTCGAGGGAATACATTTCCCTATGGTACGCACGGAGATGAAAATCTCACGAAGACATAGGTACGGATGTATCCCGGAAGCGATCCACTATCCTGCACGGAGGTGAAAACCTCACGAAGGAATAGTTTCTCACTCCCACTTAAAGGTGCGACCACAACGGTCATGCAATGTACTGTGCACAAGAAAATAGAAATCATATGCAATGACACCAATGAATGCAACACAAGGATAGTAAAATATTTTCTAAATCAAATTTCCAAACTTTCGACAAAGGACAAAAAATAATCAATTTACGGCCTGACTCTCTTTTTGGGATCCCCAGTGGAGTCGCCAAGCTGTCGTAACCATTTTTGAGTTTTGGCAAAAAAAAAGGGGTCGACGTGGGTTTTGAAAACGAATAAAAAAAAACAGGAGTCGCCACCAATCTTTTTTGATGAGGTGTGATCGGGTCACCTTAAAAAGTGTTTGTTTTTAATAATCAGATTAATTTATCAAAAACACAATTTTGGTCTACGAAAATCAGAAAATGGATTCGGGAGTCGGTTACGTACGAGGAAGGGTTAGCACCCTCGATACGCCCAAAATTGGTACCTAATTGATTATCTAATGTCTTAATGTCGAAAGTTGAAAACTTAAGAATTCAAAATACGATCCCTCTTGTTGTTGAAGAATAAATTTGGATAAATTGGAAATGTATGCCAAGGGCCGTCTCGTTTTAAGGTGAAGTGTTACATCCAATACTTTAGGACACCACATTTCGACCTTTAAAGTTGAACTTGCCTTTTATTCAAAACTCATGGATTTAATTGAAAGGATATTTTGTTATTTAGAATGGACGAGAAAAGGAAACCCAATACTTTAGGGCACGATTTCTCGAGCTTCTAAATACAGAACATTGCCTTGGTTTTAGAAAATATTATCTCGGAATAACAAAACATCACATCCAATGCATTAGGACACGATATCTCGAGTTCACGAGAATAAGCTTTTAGTTTAAAAATGTATTTGTTTTAAAAGGATATTCGGTTATTTAGATCAAGCGAGAAGGATCGAAACCCAATACTTTAGAGACACGACCTCTCGAATTTCTAAATACGGAATATTGCATTTGTGAAAGAAAGCCATTTTGTGTCGGGCGAAAGTTGATGTAACGCAAGTTTATAAAAATGAAAAGAAATGAATCATGATATTAACAAGCATAACGAAATGATAATAAGCGAGTAGTACGAAAAATAAAAGAAATATAACAAATAAGCTATGTAACTTAAAAAGGAAATAATAGGTAAAAGTAATAAAAGAGATAAAAATGAAAATAAATAAGATTAATAATAAAGGAAACTTAATAGTAAATCGATAAATAAATAAGTAATATATAAAATAGTAAAATAATAATAATAGAAATAACAATGAAAGTAAAAAGGTATTAATAAGGATAATAATAAAAGCAAATATGTTAATAATATAATAGTCACGATAATAATAATAGTAATAATAATAATCAAAATAATTAAAATAATAATAATGATGATAATAATAATAAATAGTAATAATAACTAATATATAAGTATATGTAAAAATGATGATGTAATATTAGAAATAACAATAATAATGAAAATAAAATAATAGTATTGATAATAAAATGAAAAAAATAAAATAATGGTAATAATAATAAAACAAGAGTAGTAATACTAATAATAATAGTAAATGCAATGATAACAAGAACAAAAATGAACATGGTTAATAATAAAATAGCTAAGAAATGTTAAGAATAATGTTTAAAATGATTATTAAATACAATATAATAATAATGAGTACGAAACTAAGATTTAAATCAGCGATAATAAATATAATAATAATAACATAAGTATATAATAGCTAAATAATATTAAAGGTAATTAATTTAATCTTGAAATAGTCAATAATAATTAAAAAGGGACTAAAATCGAATTGAAAACGAGTTTTTGGGGAAAATCGAAATAAAATAAAAGGAAAGGACCTATTTGGAGTGCTTGGATTACATGGGGACTAAAGGGACAATTTTCCGAGCAAATTAAATCTGCGCTTCGAGGAAGACCAAATCGCGAAACCATACAAAATTTCGGGGCCAATGTGCGAATCACGAAAACTTGATTTAAAAAAACTAAAAATGCGGAAGGGCTAACAGTGCAATTAGCCCTTCCTTTCAAAACGCGCGGACCCTCCGATCGGGTCGGGTTGACGTGCGACCTTGTGACCAGACGGCGTCGTTTTTGGCCCTAGGGGCACGAGGTGAAACAGTGTCGTTTCACCAGTCCTATTTAAGGTCGATTTTAAACAAAAAAATCATTTCTTCTATTTTAAAAAAACCGAGATTTCTCTGTTTTCTCTCGCAGTGGGGTTCTCGGTGAGTGGGCGCGCGCTCCCGTCGCCGACGTTGTGCTTGTGCCACCACAATACGATGGGCGGAAAAAGGTAAAAATTGTTTTTTTTTCTTTTTAAAAATATATATGTGTGTATATATGTGTATGTTTATGCGAGATAAAGAAAAGAAAAGAGAAAAAAAGGTAAGAGATTCGGAAACTAAAAAATGCAATCCCTCCCCACCGATCGACTTGTTGTTCTTTTGGTTTTAGATGCCTATTACGCTTGATTTGGTAGCGTTTAAAATCTGAAATCTTTGGAATTTTTAGAAGATTTGTTTCTTGTATTGATTTTTTAAAAGGGACCCCTTTTACAAGGAAATTGATTCGGCTTTTATAGCCTATTTACATTGCCTTTATTCTTGCTTTCTGTCTCTTCTTGTTTAGTGTTTTGCAGTCAAGTGGAGGGTAGGTGGATGGTCGGTGGCCGACTCTGCCGATGGCGGTGGGGGCTGGTCATGGGGCGGTCTTGGCGCAGTGAGAGGCAGGGGCAAGTGGGCAGGGGCGCACTAGGTTTGCGGTGCCACTTGTGCTAGAGGCTAGGGTTTTGTTTTTTTTTTTCTGGTTTAGTTGTAATTGGGCTTAGGGTAGGCTGATTGTAGTTTGGGTCTTTTGGGTGTAATTGGCTGTAATGGGTTTAGTATTGGGCTTCGGGTTTGGGTTTTAATTTTGTTTGTGTATGGGCCGGGCAAAAATGGGCTCGTACACATTTGTTTTAAATTAAGCTTCCGCAACAAATAAGGTTTTAAAGGTAATAAAGTTTTAAAAGGGAATAACTCTTTAATAGACCACGATTGAAAATAATAATAATAAAAAGTAAACTGAGGTTTTGTACAAGTTTTAAATGGCAAGAAGTTTGAAATTTCAAGAAGGGTTTTCAACGAAAACATGGTTTTCGAAAAACACTTCAATGTGACATGCCAGGTTCGGCCATAACGTCTAGGCTGGGTTTGGGGTGTTACAACAAGCCTTTCTCAGAGGAAGGATCTTGAGGCGAAAATAAAGGGTAGTAGTAGTAGCTGAAAAGCATAGCAGAACATAAGGAAGAGGATGAAGGCAGTCAACTAGGTTTTTGCAAAACATCGCAATGCCGTAGTTGAGGGCTGGACCAGCGAAAGCGTGCTTCCTAAAGTTCTTCCTTATTTTCTTTTACATTGCTTCTTTGTGCGATTAAATGTTTAAGATGTTGAATGGTATTTTGAATTGGAATTTCATTAATCAATTTATGAGCTAAATCTCATTGGGTTGGGTTTACTGGATGATACTCTAATTTTCCATTAATGTTGAAGCTTTGATCTAATCTATTTTAATGTTTCATTTAATTTGTTCTTCTTGAATTGTATGCATGCATAATCTAGAAATAGATGAATGTTTAGTATGCTTATAAACATAATCTAATTATGAAAAGGATAGGTTAGTTGGACTGAAATTGAATGATACAAGTGGTTGTTCGGCAGAATACCCATAGCAGTTTCTAGACATAGAGCAGTGTTTGTACAAAACGAAGAGAAATCTGTGCTGGGAATCACATCTGAGGCCTATAGACATATATCGCTTTAGGTGGGGTAACCTAAGGTCCTGCTCTCGAAACAAGCAAACTATCTTAGATCCGTTCTGAGCGGTAAAATGGTTAAGAGTTTGCTAAGGCATTTTTGGTTTATAAGGACAGATTCCTAGTAATCCCAAGCTTCCCATTCAACAGATTTGATCCTCTCATTCTTGCCCTGATATCTTTGCAATAGTATTTTTTTATATATATTTGTTTGTTTACATTTCTATCACTGTTTTGCCACAACATAATTCATACACTTTATAGTAGTAATGTAACCAAATTAGTCCTAACCGATCCCTATGGAGATGATCTTTCTTATCAATATATTACTTGATTCGACGTGTATACTTGCACATTTCGCATACTATTTTCACACGTTACAAGGGACGATGCCAGTGGTACGCCAGAGTAACGGTAAAGTGGGTTATTATGCATACAGTGGAATGTGGCGTGGTTTTAGGATATGCCTTATATGTCTATCGTTATCAAACTTTTATATTGTAACGAACTATATCAATTCCGATGTAATAAGTTGTTTAAAATACTTTTTTTCTTTTAGATTCTAAGTTTTTCACTTAAAGTAATAAATAAAATAGTTAAAGAAATGAGAAATTGTAAATTGTTTTGTAAAATTGTTAAGTATTGTGTGTGGTAATACCCGAGATCCGGACCCGGCGAATCAGGTCGAGTTGAGGGTGTTACAGTAAGCCTTTCACCAACATTGTTTGAGCTGATCTTCAATTCTTTGAATACTGTTGGAACGACCTATTGAATATAACTACCTGCGCACAGAAAAATAGACAAATTGTAGCTAAGCAATTTTTATGCTTATTGGGGCTAATATCATATAAATCATTACATAAGTATTGAACATAAATTAATTGATAGAAATAAATTAAAATATGATTATAAATATCATTAATAACATCACAATAAAAGAAAAATTCTAATATTAATAAACTTTATTGACAAATCGAATAAAAAAAAGCTTTTTAATCAAATTCAAAATCACGTAATTAATTTAATTCACACAATATGAAATTTTTAATAAATTCAACTTTTGTTTCTTGCTTTTCTTTCAATTTAGACCCCACACTAAGGTTTAAACTAATAACTAAATACACGAATTCGTCACCCCGAGTTGTTCTGCAACGATAGCTATCAGAGTAGTCCACAACCCACTGGGAATTGGGATTGCCCACGATCCTCTGGAATTATGGCTAATAATAATAACTGATCAATTTGGCATTTCCTCCCTTGACCCTCTGGGAATTGGGGAGTTTTAAATCCTCTGCTATAAAGACTCTATGGCATGTCAATGATAATACTCTAGAACGTCATATTTTTATGTGCTAATTGCATATTTATTTTGAGTATGATTCTACTAATTTGGGCTATTTATGGTCTTTTATCTTGTAGGGACTAAATTGGAGGCAAAAGCGAAATTAAGGGCCAAAAGCGTGAATTTAGAGATAAAATGGGTCAATGTGCGACACAGGGAAAAATTGGTGCCAAAAGTGCAAGCATGGATGACACAAGGGTTGAAATGCAAAAAGAAGAGTTTTTATTCTATTAGACTCTATTTTGATAATATTAGGATAATTAATATTAAGATAATTATTAAGGATTATTTAATTTATGATTTATTTTATTTATCTTTATTTATCTTTGATTATTTGTAATTATCTTTAGGAATTTAAGTAGGACTAGTCTATCTATCTTAGCACTATAAATAGGGGGTGAGATGACTAAAAAGGGGGTTTCATCTTTTTCTGTAAACTCTCTCCCTAAAAGTCTTTTGTTCTTTCCATATTTCCTTTTAATAAAGTCTCCATTTTTATTATATATTTATTTTCTTTTCCACCATATCCATGAGCCACTAAAACCCTTCTAGCCAAAGGTTGCCAAAAATCCCCAAAAAGGGTTCTTGAGGTTTAGAATCCGCACTTAGCCTTCTCAATAGGGTATTCATCGTTTCTCCGCACTACGGGGCTAACGCTTCCGTCCATGTCCCTTAAGAAGTAAACTTTTCAACGTATGCAAGGGCGGCCGCTTTGTATGTTTTGGGAGGATTGCACAGTCGGTTCGTTAACTTACTGCGTCAGAGGTTGGCGAGCCCAAGAGACAAAATGGCGTGAGATTCGCCATTGAGAAATGTTGATCTAGCATAGATGATCCCACAAGAGCGATTGTTGGCTAGAGTCAGGTTCCACCAAATTGAAGTCTAAATCCTTGGAGCTGGTGGTCGTAGGCGTCCTCTTCCACTATAACTGGCTTATTCGATTTGAGAAGGATTATCTAAAAGCCAAGGATTGAACCCAAGGCGGATCGAGGCAACCGGAGGCTGGAATCTCCCCATAAGAATTTCCTTAACTCAACTCTATTTCCTATTTTAATTTTCGCAATTCCAATTCGACATTTCAATTCTGTTTTTATTTTCATTTCCAGATCAAAAAATTTAATTCTGTTATTTTTATTTTTCCAAGAACGCAGGTTTTCTTGGGCACGATTCTGCCCAGGATTTCGAGAAACAAGCATTCGTATAATCTGGTCCCTAAGGATTCGACCCTACTTCCCCTTTACTGTTCTTTTTCATTATTTTGTAGGGAATAGGATATTTTTGGTGCTCTCAATGACCGCATCAAATTTTGGCGCCGTTGTCGGGGATCGGCAACATACTAATCTTGTTTTTTTATTTTCTATGACCAGATCTGCCCCAGGCACTCTTGCGTTTGACTTAGAAATTGAAAAGACTGCGAGAGCTAATCGCAAAGAAACAAAGCTAAGGAAAAAGCAATCAGCGGTGGTTGGGACTCAAAGCAATCCACCGCCAGAAATCAGAATCGACGATGAAGCAGAGTCTAGGTTTATGAAAACCCTACTCAAACATTTGAAAGTAAAGCGAAGAAGTCGATTCACTGAAGAGGTGCTTGAAACTAGGGTTAACGAAAACCCGAATTTGGTAGTCAACCAATGGCTCAAACAATTCGGCAACTAGCCGAAGCTCCGACAGAACAACTGCCACTGTGCATCGATATCCTACTATGGATACCAATTTTAAACTGAAATCAGGGTTAATTCAGTTGCTGCCAACTTTCCGAGGGTTACAAAATGAAAACCTCCATAAACATTTGAAGGAGTTTCATATGGTTTGTCTGAGTATGAAACCTCAAGGCGTAACTGAAGATCAAATTAAATTGCGCGCTTTCCTTTTTTCCCTAGCAGATTCAGCTAGGGAATGGTTATTTTATTTACCTCCTGGATTTATAACTACTTGGGCTGATTTATCTCGTTTATTTCTCAACAGGTTTTTTCCAGCATCTAGAGCAGCTGAGCTAAGAAGAGAGATCGTGGGAATAAGGAAAAAAGAAGCAAAGACTCTTTACAATTATTGGGAGCGGTTTAAGAAGTTGTGTGCGAGCTACCCACAACACGGTATAACAGAGCAATCTCTCCTCCAGTACTTTTATGAAGGTTTGAAACCAATGGAGATGAATATGGTAGATGCTGCTAGTGGAGGAGCGTTGGTCAACATGACCCCCCAACAAGCAAGGGACTTAATCTCCACAATGGCTGCAAATTCTCAGCAATTACGAGTAATCACTGAACCCCTAGAAGGGTTCACCAGCTAAGTAATTCAACCTTAGAGGATAAAGTTGATAGACTTACTAATATGATGAATTCTCTTATTGCAGAAAAGGCTAAACCAGCTCGGTTATGTGGAATATGTGCTACACCTGATCATACCACCGAATCATGTCCTAGTTTGTATGACGATACCATGGCTCATCTAGATGCTGTGGGAAATTTCCCTGGCCCACCACAGAGGCGATATGATCCCTACGCTAATACCTACAACCCAAGGTGGAGGGACCATCCTAACTTAAGCTATGGGGCCAACCCACGATATAACCAGCCATACCAAAATCGACCTCTACAATAGCCGCAAAATTCAGGTAACTCTCTAGAAACTTTGGTCAATAAATTAGCAGCTAATATGCTTGATTTTTAACAGAAAATCGAGGCATCCATAAGGGAGTTGACCACATCAATTGAGAAAATAAGTTCTCAAGGGAAGCTGCCGTCACAAACAGAACCAAACCCGAGGCAAAACGCGAATGCAGTGACGCTGTGAAGCGGTAAGGTACTGGAACCTATTCCTGACAAGAATCTTGACCAAGAAATCTTCCAGGAAAAACCCAAAAAAGACGAACAGGTCCGGCTGAAACCCCCACAGCCTAAAATTCAACCTCCATTTCCAGAACGATTCAACCAGTGTCAAAGAGGTAAGGAGGACAAGGAGATCCTCGAAACATTTAGGAACGTCGAGATCAACATTCCGCTGTTGGATGCCATCAAGAAAATACCGAGGTATGCTAAATTTCTTAAAGAGCTTTACACCAACAAGCGGAAATTAACAGGTAATGAAAGGGTGAATGTTGGTGAAAATGTTTCCGCAGTGTTACAGCGAAAAATGCCGGCAAAATGTAAGGATAGGGGCATGTTTGCAATACCATGCAAAATAGGTCATTTGGGAATTAAAAAGGCTATGTGTGATCTAGGAGCCTTCATAAATGTAATGCCATATTCTATTTATGAATCACTTAACGCAGGTTTTTTGACAAAAACAGGTGTTATCGTTCAATTGGCAGACAGGTCCGTTGTGCATCCCGAAGGAGTCCTCGAGGACGTGTTGGTAAAAGTTAACGAACTTATTTTCACTGTAGATTTTTATGTGATAAAAATGGAGGAGGATAGTACTCCCGGATCTTCGGATCTCTTGTTGGGACGACCCTTCCTTAGTACGGCTAGTACTAAAATCGACGTTCGAAGTGGAACTCTCACGATGGAGTTTGATGGGGAGATCGTGAATTTTAATGTCTACGACGCCATTAGCCATCCCAGCGAAATCTTGAGAGTAAATTGTGTCGACATAATTGACTTTTTAGTGGAAGAAAATTTTGAGTCAATTTATAGAGATAAATCTAAAATGATGTTTGATGATTTTGAATCAGTTAATAAATTATTGGCTCATATGGATACTAAACTTTTACCTTCTGTTGTGCAGGCATCAGATCCGATATTAAAACCACTTCTCAAGCATCTGAAATACACATTTTTGGAGAATGATGAGACTATTGCCGACTTAAAAGGGATCAACCTCTTGGAGGAAAATATGAAACCAATGAAAGAGGCGCAAGGACGATTAAACCCAAATATGGTGGATGTGATAAAAAATGATAATTTCCAAGCTCACACGATTAAAAAGATTTATTTTGAGCCACCGTAAAACCATTTAAGTCGTCGAGCTAATGACGTTAAACAAGCGCTTGTTGGGAGGCAACCCAATCTTTATTTTTCTTTTATTATTTATTTTTATTTTTGTTATTATTTACTATTTATTATTTTCTTTTCTTTTCTTTTTAATTTAATTTATTTTGTTTAAATATTAATAAATTTATCTTCTTCCATCTAGGTAAAAAGGAGCAAAAATACGAAGAAAAAGAGACAGAAAGTGAGCCCAGAATGCCATATCCCTGCAGCCAAACAATCCTATTCCAGCCCTAGAATCCCCAAAACCCGCAGCCAAACACCCTTTTTCAGCAAATAAAACCCCCAAACCCTGCATTTTTTTTTTCAAAATTCCTTTCCCTAACTCCATTACCGCCAAAAAATCACCCCTCTCCACTAACCACCGCAATGGTGCGAATCCGAAGCCGCGCCGCCGTCGAGCCTCCCCTCTCCATCAACTCGCGCCGTCGCCGCCTCTCCGCCCCTCAAACAATAGATTTGGCTGACACATCCTCACCCTCCCCATCTCCGCCGCGCCATTCGGCATCCCCTTCCTCTTATTCTCCCACGACACAAGCTGCCGAGCCCTCCACATCATCCCCTTCACGCGCAAGTCCTCCGCAATCGACAATAGCTACACGGGGAGTTTTTCTAAACTTTTCTACTGATAAACCGTAAAAGTAACATATTTTAATCCCACATTTAGTATTCTTTTAGATGAATTATCCCTTATTTTATATAATTTGGTGCTCTTAATCATTTCTTTTCATGTTATATACTCAGGAAAGCACCAGGGGATGAAAAGAACGCAAAACGGGCTTAAAACGGGACAAATGGGCCAAAGCATGAAATCGACATGACCTGGACCACGATTTGCACGACCGTGCCTCATCAACGAAGTCCACACGGCCTGGCCACGATTCACACGGGCGTGTGCCATGGCCGTGTCCCTGCCGCGGCCAAGAGGAGTTTCACTCGGATTTGGATGCTTGGAGGCAAAGAAACACACTCCAAAGTCTAATTAAACCCCCAAATAGGAATTGCACTCAAATTAGGATACTTGGAGGCCAAGTAACACATCTCAAAGCCTATATAAACACCCTATGGGGCAACTTATTCGGAGAGTTCGACAGAAACCCTCTGTCGAGGGAGGCCCAAAGCCATCGTTTAGGGGCGTCTTGCTAGGCCAGATAAGGCAGATTTGTGGGGATTCACTCAGGGATAGCCAGTTGATCCATCTCAAGAAGCCGGAATTCTACTCAAGACGGAGGATCTCCTCTTCAATTCCTTCAAGGGGTTTTAGGGATTTCTTATGTTTTGTTTTATCTTTTCTTCTGAGATGTTTTTCTTTACTATTATGAACTAAACCCCTCAGATACCTGAGGGAGATGAAACCTAGATGAATCTTGTTATTTTTTTCTGAACTATATGATAAATACTTGATTTGTTCTTAATTATGTGTGCTTAATTCTTGTGTTGATATTTCGCGGATATTAATCCAAGTCGAATGTGCTTAGGTGGTGGAGCAAAAGTCCCTGCTTAAGAGTAGATCTAGCATAATTAAGCGGAGTTGATCGCACGCCTGGAGATAGGGTGACGAGATTTTGCCGGATTAGGGTGAAACCTAATATGGGATGTCCATAGATCGATTTACTGCTATTCTAGGGGGTTATTAATGGGAAAGAGATTTCAATTAATTAACCTAGGGTTAGACATTATTCGCCTTGAGAGAGGGTTTAATATACGTTAGGGAGTCCTACGGATCAAGTCAAGTGAATACATCGTCTGGTTCAGAGTTAGATAACAAGTGAAGTCTAGGTGGATTCTTCCTTGGGTGTCGTCTTAATCAACTGAGTTTTTCCCAAGTTATTCTCCCAATTTCATTCTTCTTTGTCTTAGAATTTTTAGTTTAATAGTTAATTAATTTAGACTAGATAAACAACTCCACTTATTCTTAGGCTAAATAATAAAAAGAAGGTTAGTATTAGTACTTTTAGTTCCTTTGGGTTCGACAATCCAGTCTTGCCTAAGCTATACTACTGTTCGATAGGTGCACTTGCCTCAATCGTTGTCATAGTTAGTTTCCAGGTTCGATCATTCTCTTTATAAATTTTAAAACTCTGACTTCACAGCGATCATCTACCTATTTATTTCTTTTTCGTCCACATTGGGGACAATGTGTTTTAAGTAGGGGGAGGTACTCTTCGTATTACTTTCGTCTTTTGCTGTGATTTGTGTTTGCTGCTTGAGGCTCCATTTTGTCCATATATATATTTTTTTAAGAATATTCTGTTGCTTTTCATGCCCAAGAATTTGACCACGACTTGCCACTGTTTGACCTACATGCATGATTCTTGGCTACTGAGTTAGTTATGATTCTGTCTCTTTGATTTTATCTCCACTGTTTTATTTTTATTAGGCTAGAAATAATTATGATTAGTAAGTTAACTCTATCTTGCTTTTCGTAAAATTGATTAAGTTTAATATGAAGTGGACACTTAATACAATTGTATGCCTAAATTATGTTCGTGTCTATTAGGTGGTTACTAAAACTTATTTTCGACACTTGATTATTTCTCCTAGGTCCTCCAAAATTAAAATTTCGTGTAAATTTTGTTTAATAAATGTTTCCAAGGTTATAAGTGCAGCTTAGATGGTAGATCGAGTAACATGGTAGGGTGCTTGGGTTGTCATTCTACTTAGCGTCAAAAGGTTGTGTGGCGTGATAGGTAAAACTCCGCTAACCAAGGTTATGAGTGCGGCTCGAACGTGGTAGTGAGTAACCTTAGAGGTAGGGTGCTTGGGTTGTCATTCTACTTCGCGTCAAAAGGTTGTGTGATGTTATGGGTAAAACTCGCTCTTAGGAAATAAATAAATTTTAGGAGTATGTTGGGGTGAGATGCTTGGGGGTGGGGTGCTTGGGTTGTCATCTCTCTTTGCGTCAAAAGGTTCAATATATTCCTAAGTAAATAAATAATAATAAAAGAAAAAAAAAGAACGAAAAAAAAGAGAAAAGAAAAAAAATAGTACTAATAAAATTGCAGTTGGGGACTAAAGGAGGAAATAAATAGAGTGTCTTGGTAGGTTTGGTAATTTACCTAAATAGCATGAAATAATTCAAGACGATTTTAATTTTTGTGTGTTTTAATCAGAATACTTTTTCTGTTTTACTTAAAGCAAGCTTAGAAGTTCTCTTTATTTTTCATATGCATTTTTGACTAATTTTTATAAAACTTTGGAGTAGAATTTTTTTCAGGATCTAATTTTCACAGTGGATAGGAACCATACTTGAGGGCAAGCATGGGCTAAGTAGGGGGAATTTGATAATACTCTAGAACGTCATATTTTTATGTGCTAATTGCATATTTATTTTGAGTATGATTCTACTAATTTGGGCTATTTATGGTCTTTTATCTTGTAGAGACTAAATTGGAGGCAAAAGCGAAATTAAGGGCCAAAAGCGTGAATTTAGAGATAAAATGGGTCAATATGCGACACAGGGAAAAGTTGGTGCCAAAAGTGCAAGCATGGAGGACACAAGGGTTGAAATGCAAAAAGAAGAGTTTTTATTCTATTAGACTCTATTTTGATAATATTAGGATAATTAATATTAAGATAATTATTAAGGATTATTTAATTTATGATTTATTTTATTTATCTTTGATTATTTGTAATTATCTTTAGGAATTTAAGTAGGACTAGTCTATCTATCTTAGCACTATAAATAGGGGGTGAGATGACTAAAAAGGGGGCTTCATCTTTTTCTGTAAACTCTCTCCCCAAAAGTCTTTTGTTCTTTCCATATTTCTTTTTAATAAAATCTCTATTTTTATTATATATTTATTTTCTTTTCCACCATAACCATGAGCCACTAAAACTCCTCTAGCCAAAGGTTTTCGAAAATCCCCAAAAAGGGTTCTTGAGGTTTAGAATCCGCACTTAGCCTTTTCAATAGGGTATTCATTGTTTCTCCGCACTACGGGGCTGACGCTTCCGTCCATGTCCCTTAAGAAGTAAACTTTTCAACGTATGCAAAGGCGGCCGCTTTTTATGTTTTGGGAGGATTGCACAGTCGGTTCGTTAACTTACTGCGTCAGAGGTTGGCGAGCCCAAGAGACAAAATGGCGTGGGATTCGCCATTGAGAAACGTTGATCTAGCATAGATGATCCCACAAGAGCGATTGTTGGCTAGAGTCAGGTTCCACCAAATTGAAGTCTAAATCCTTGGAGCTGGTGGTCGTAGGCGTCCTCTTCCACTATAACTGGCTTATTCGGTTTGAGAAGGATCATCTAAAAGCCAAGGATTGAACCCAAGGCGGATCGAGGCAACCGGAGGCTGGAATCTCCCCATAAGAATTTCCTTAACTCAACTCTATTTCCTATTTTAATTTTCGCAATTCCAATTCGACTTCTCAATTCTGTTTTTATTTTCGTTTCCAGATCAAAACTTTTAATTCTGTTATTTTTATTTTTCCAAGAACGTAGGTTTTCTTGGGCACGATTCTGCTCAGGATTTCGAGAAACAAGCATTCGTATAATCCGGTCCCTAAGGATTCGACCCTACTTCCCCTTTACTGTTCTTTTTCATTATTTTGTAGGGAATAGGATATTTTTGGTGCTCTCAACGACCGCATCAGTCAACTATATCTGATTTAGTTTATCTTAGTGTAACGGGGTAAAAACCAAGCTTCATGATCCTTTTCAATTCAATTTCATTTCATGTTCAAATCGTATATCGCCTAACTCAAAATTACGCTTCCAATACAAAACATACTATACATTTGCTTGTTCAACCATTTGAAATCTTAATATTCAAATTCAACTCAAAATCATGAATTTACTAATTTTATCATTGAAATAGTAGTTTTCAATTCAACACATAATCTTTTCTTTACTAATTAATTCATTTAGAATTCATAAAAATAAAATTTATATAGCTAATCATAGAAAAATAAATATTAAAATCGTTATGTAATGAAAATAAGATATTAGCACAAACCAAAGTTTCAATCGCTTTATTCCTTTTCTTCGCCTTTTTCCTTCAATATGCTCGCTTCGTTTTTACTTGCAATAAGAGCAATTCAATATGAAACAATGTCTCTTATCCATTCTAATACTAAAACTAATAGTAACAAACTTAAATATGCATGGTTCATCAAGTTAACAACTTAAGTTTTCTAGTCTGAAATTTGCATATCTTTCAACTCGATTATTCGTTTTCAATTCCGTCTTCACCAGAATACTCACTGCTTCACAAGCTATCATTTAATACTAATATTACTCAAAGTGACCAAAGTTCTCTTCTTCCCCTTCGCCATGGTCAAATGTACCAAGTAAACTTTCCATTCATTTTTATTTCTTTTTCACACTTCTAGCAAGCTAGAATTCATCTTCTAATCATTTCCTATAAAAAAATATACCTATTTCACTTAAGTTTTCTAAGCTTCCATCAATGTCCTTTAATGGAAACTTTCAATGTACTTTGATAAAATAAAAAAACTATTAGTACATATATGTAAAACAAGCTTCAAAGATTCAAAATCTATGAAAATTTTGAAGAAAAATCATACATTATGCTTGAATTTGAAGGAAAATGATTAAATAATTTTTTTTCTCTTTTCTCCCCCCAAACTTTCGTAACTAAGAAACAAAGATGGAGAAACATGCTCATCTTTCTTTTACATATATTATAATATTACTTATTAAAATATTATTTTAAATAAATTATTAAATTTTTATTTAATAAAAATATCATTTAAAAGCCATCATGAAACCATTGATTTTTTTTAAGTAACGGTAATATTGTCATCAAGTCATTTCCATCAAAATAAAAATGAAATACTTGCACTTTAGTCTCTATACTTTTCCAAATTATTCAATTTAGTCTATGAACTTGATACCTAATTTTTAGCCAAACCACATGCTCCGACTAAGAATTCTCTATGTTTTCATGTATAATAGTTTCCTCTAAAAACGATCACAATTTCTTGTACTACTATTTATTTATAGATCACTTAATCAAGGACTTCTACCATAAATATTTTTTTTAAAGTGAGGATGTTACATCAAAGAATCCGCCACATATGCTAGATCTCAAGTCATCAAATTAATCCCCGATCACAACACCAATTTGTTTATACAAGCTGACATATTCGGGCTGCTAACACTAGCTTTGTTTGATGCTGCTAACGCTAGCTTTAGAGAATCCGCAACATATGTTGGATCTTAAGTCATCGAATTAATCCCAAATCACAACACTCCTTTTCCTTATGAAACCCTAATGCAATGTCATTCGTATCTTGATCGTTTACTAAGTCCACACGAGCTCAATTACGATATTCAATTCATTTCAATCCCTGTAATGCCATTGTATTTATCCCATCTATCCATATGTACATTTAAATACCATTCAATACACCAAATCTATTTATGATACCCATATCATTTATTCTTTACGATTTAGTCCGTTAGATGCCAAAATCACTTAAATCACACACACACATATAACTTTATAAGTATAATTATACAATTCAAACATAATATAAATGAACATAGTAAGTTTCATATGAATTTACCTGGAAAAACAACAAGCAAACAAGGTGTCAGAGACTAATCTACAAATTTCTCATTTTTCTTGATTATCTTTCGATTTATTCAAATCTCAATCTATAATAATTCATTACAATTTATGAATTCTAAACATGTTTTAACAGTCTATTATAACAATAAATAAATTTAATTTCACTTCCCAAAAGTTCCCTAATTTTTTACATTTTATTCAATTTAGTCCCTAAAATTGAAATAACTATAACATTCAAATTTGAGCCTCGATTTCGAAACCGATCTCAATTCCATACTTCTACAACCCTCTGATAACTATATTTATAGAAATTTCACACCAAATTTGAAAATTTTCATTTTAGTCCCTAAGTTCAAAACTAACAATTTTCACTTTACAAAGTAGTCTTTTTTCAAATCTAAGCTTAAAATCTAACAATTTAGTACAAAAAGCTTCAAGATTAAACACTGGCAAAATTTTTAAACTTTAACATCTTTACAAATTAGTTCACGGGTAAGCTAAACCAATCTCTCGGGACCTCAAAATATAAAGATTACAATAAACAGACTTAAAGTTGCTTACCCATTGATGAACTAAAGCTTGAAAGGTATGAAACCCTTATTTCTCCCCTTAGATAAAGTTGAAGAAGAAGATGAGTGAAAATGTTTATTTTTTGTTTTGATTTTAACTTTTATACATAGTTAAAATTATATTTGATTATAATTAACCTAATTAACTATAATTAACTAACCTTAATTGTAATTAACCAATTTAGTGGAGATTAGGTGTCATCCACCACCGTTTTCACACTAGAAAATGGTTCAATTGCTTAATTGGTCCTTAAACCAATTAAAAATCCATAGCGACTAAACTTTTACCACTTTTACAATTTAGTCCTTGTACTCTAATTAACTATCTAAACAACAAAATTAATGGACCAAACGTTAATTAAAATTTATACCAACCTCATAAATATTAAATAATAATATATACAGACTTGCACATCAAAAATGGGGTTTCATAACCATTGTTTTCGACACAACTAACTTTCAGGTCGAAACTCTTGTACCTTAACTAACTATCCAATTAACATAATCGTTAAACCAAAACTCAATATAATACTAAAATTAACTCATAAATATTAATTAACAATATTTATGGACTCGACCATCAGAGAACTGGGTTTTGAAACTACAGTTTTCGGTACCACTAAAAAACGGGCTCATACAAAATGAATAACTGTAAATATCAAAAACCAATGAATAAATTTGAGAGAATCGTGATTTTAATCACTGCCAAATTTGGAAGATGATAATCATCCGTTAAAGAATAATCGAGGACAAGCTTGCAAAAATCAGAGGAGTGCTAAGGGAAAGTAATTTTGTTACAAAGTTCTAGCCCTTTGGATAAGTTAAATAAGTTTATATGAAATAGTAGTATTAATAAGCTTGGTAGAGAAGGGACAATATTGTAGATTGATGCTAGTAAAGGGCTACAATAGGTCCAAAGTGTTTTTGGGGCTGTTATTACTATAGGCTTGAATGAGACGAGTAGTGACAGTAATGAGGATATGGCCTTTTTCACAGATAACTCACGCAAAGGCTACTTGCTTAGTAAGGATAACGAATAGGTTAAAAGGGAGTAGAAAGCATTGTTCTTTTAGGCCTAGCCAAGTTCATGGCCCAGCGAATGGATTATACTTTGGACCTATCAAATTATATGATATTCTAGTTCAAGGAGAATAGAGACTTAAATAAATAAAATTGGTGGCTTTGGGTAAGAGAGACACAACTACTGGAGTAAGCCTGATGCAACAACAAGAAGGTAGTGAGTTATTAGCTTTCTCTATATAGTTGTTGTCGAAGAAATGGAAGTCGCACAAAACTCCTAAAGAAAAGGGAAGTAAATTTAAGGTTAGCAAGTTGTATAATGTCATAATCTCTAATGCTTTATCAACAATTATAAACAACAACCAAACCCCAATTGATTTCTTAAAATAGGAAAATCATTAACACAAATTGGCCGATTGAGGGCAAGGAGGTTGCTCATCGAAGCTCCTAAATTATTGGTAATCCTATATAATGAAGTTCGAATTATTTGTTTAGAATTGTTAAGGTAGTTTTAATGTTAGATTTCCTTGAATAATACGTGAGTATATTCACAATTATTCTCCTAATATGCTTGTTTTTTCTTAAAACACAAATAAACGGGCATAAAGTTAATAGCATTATTTCAAAAATTAGATTTTCATATTCCAAACATATAAAGTACATGAGTTTCTCTAGTGTTTCTAGATCCGTTGGAAAATTTTTTGCAGGTGGAAGTTGTTTATAACCATCCATAATTTGTTAACATGAGATTCGTTCCCCCCACTTATCTAAATAACTTATTAATTACAATTTTTTATGGAAGTTTTGGCAAGTAAAAGCGGAAGAGTTTGTAGACTAATTTTAATTATATTGTAGCCACTGTTAATGATACTTGGGTTCTAACAAGAGATTTCAACTTGATCTTGTCAAAAAAAAGAGAGAAGAGGGGGTGAAATACAAAATGTGAGGTGTAAATGGTTCCAAGAGTTTATGTTTGATAATTGTTTGAGATACTTTGCCTTTGAAGGACCCTGTTTTACTTAGAGTAATGATAAGATATTTGAACAATTTGATAGGGTTACTAGAAATGAGGATTGGAAGAGGAACTTTCAAGAGACTATTGTTTATCATCTTCCAAAACTAAAACCCGGCGAGAAGCCTTTACTAATATCAATTAGGTGGACACCTTTATTAATACCAGGAGACTTTACTACTAGCATAAGAGAGATGCATGAGCATTTTAGATCTTGACAGGGTGGACGCTGCGCTCGTCCTTTATTGGGTTTGTAAAAGACTCGAGAAAATATATAGGTGATTTGCGTAATATTATTCACTCTTTCACAACTATGGCTATTGATTAGAATAGGGAGATCTATGGGTGTATCAAAACCAAAAGAGGAAACTTATAAAAAGACTAATAGCTTTGCATGCGGTAATTGATAGGAAATGTACTGCTGTGTTATTTGGCCTTGAAATTTAGTTGCGATTTATTTTAAAAGGTGTTGGGATTTGTGCTCTCAGTGTAATGATTTCGTGTAACAACCCATTTTTTAGTGGTACTGGAAATGGTGGTTTCGAAACCTTATTTTTTTGATAACCGAATCCATGAGTTTTATTAATTAATAGTTATGAGTTAAATGAAATAGTTAATTAAGGTACAAGTGTTTCGACCCTAAAGTCAATGGAGTCAGAATCGGTGGTATCAAATCAGATTTCCAACAAGCGCGTCTGTAAATATTACTATTTAATATGTACGAGGTTAGTATAAACCTTGATTAAAGTTTGGTCCATTAAATTTTTTCATTTAGATTGTTAATTAAGGTAAAAGGACTAAATTGTAAAATTGGTAAAAGTTAATCGCTCTGGAATTTTTATTATTTGAGGGACCAATTGAGCAATTAGACACCTCTATATGTGATAAATGGTGGTGGATGACAATTAGGGTCCACCAAATGTTGTTAATTTTGATTATAATTCACTAATAAAGATTAATTAAACTAATTATAAGTTAATTAAACTATATAAGCTAAAATTAAAAAGAAAAAAAATATTTTCTTTTTCCATCTTCTTCAACTCATAGCTTAAGAGAAAAATTAGGGTTTCAAGCTTTTTCAGCTTTGGTCCATTGATTGCTAAAGTAATTCAAGCTCGTGTCTTGTAATTTTTATGTTTTTGAGATTGTGGTAGCTCGATTTAATTAACTTGTGTTTCATTTTTCAAAATTTTTAAAGTTTCAAAAAGTTACCATTGATTATTTATTGAAGTTTTTTATGTTATTTGGTTAGATTTAAAGCTTATATATGAAAAAGGACTAGTTTATAAAGTGAAAATTGTTAATTTTGAGCATAAGGACTAAACTATAAATATTTTGAAATTTTGAAATTATTGATAATAAAGGGCTATAGAAGGATGGAATTAAGACCAATTTAAAAATCGAGGCTCAAATGTGAAAGATATTGCAATTTCAATTTTAAAAACAAAATTGAATAAAATGCAAAACTTGAGGGAATATCCGATAAATGAAATTGAACTGATACATGACTAGTTGGTTGTTAAATAATGTTTGGTATTGATAATTGAATTAAATTATGATATAGATTAGGATTTAAACCAACCGAAGATAATGGTGGAAAAAGGACAATTGCAGATTAGTCTCTGATACCTTGTTTGCTTGTTTTTCCAAGTAAGTTCATATGGGACTTACTTATTTAAGTCATTATATGTTTGTATTATATTGTTTTACTAATTAATTTGAGTTATTATGAAATCTTGGAGATTTTGGCATCTAAAGGACTAAAACGTTAAGAATGAATGATATGATTATCACAAATAGGTATGATGTACTGAATGGTATTGAAATGTATATATGGATAGATGAGAAAAATATGATGGCATTAAAGGAATTGAAATGAATGAAGTACTGTAAGTGAGCCCGTGTGAACTTATTAAATGATTAGGATACGAATGACATGCCATCATGGTTTCAAAAGAAAAATGGGTGTTGTAATCAGGGATTAATTCGTACGCTTAAGATCCAACATATGTTGTGGATTCTCTGAAGCTAGTATTACCAGCATTGTAATAAGCTAGTGTTAGCATCCATGACCTGAAGCTAGTGTTAGCGGCCCGAATATGCCAGCTTGTATAAACAAATGGATGTTGTGATCAAGGATTAATTCTATGACTTGAGATCCAACATATGTTGTGGATTCTCTGAAGCTAGTGTTAGAAGTCCGATAATGTCAACATATATAATCAAATCAGTCTCGAGTAATCGAGTTCAATTTACTTCAGTTCTTTGAGCGAAAGACAAAAATAGAAATGGTACTATATGAAAATTAAATGGTTGGAATAAAAATATATATTTATGAATGAAATTGTTTATATGATTATATTATGAGTTTGTGACTTGTAATCAGACTAACCCATTTGATATATTTGTTGAAATGCTTACAAAAGTGTAAGGTTGCCAAAGATTCCATGTTAGATATCAATCTATTACAATTATATAAATTGTTATTATGTTAAGGTAAGTTATGTAAATTTTTTTATGAACTTACTAAGTGTTTTGATGTTTACTCATTCTCTCCCTTTTCTTGTAGATTTTTGGTTTTGCGGAACGCGTCGGGTTGATCACTACAAGGCTCACACTATCCTATCAGTGATTCGGTAGTCTTTTGCTCGTTTTAATCTTGGTTATGTACATAGGTAGTAAAAGTGTGTCAACTTGGAACTATATGCTTGGTTTGAATTGGGACTAGTATATAGATTATGAAATGATAATGTTTGCATTTGTATTAAGACATGGTTTTGGTCATGTGTTTGGACCATATTTATAGATTTTGAATGGTTCATTTGAATGTGCAAATAGTATGAATTGAACTTGAAAATGTCATAGTTGGTATATGATTTGAATGGCTTGAAAGTAAGAAAAACTAGTTTGTGTTTTAAACAAGTTGATAGATGTGTTTTGGTGTTAAATTAAGATATGTTGATTTGCTTGATTTGGTCAAGAGTAAATGATGTTGTGATATGCATATTTGAATGGTTTTGTGCAAGAATTAAGGTGCATCTATGCACCAAATGAGTTTTGTAATGGTTGGCTTGAAATGGGTACCAAAAAGGTCCATTTTTTTACCAAAAAACAAATTCCTCATCTCGACGTCAATCTCTCTTGTTGCAACGTCGGCCAACAATTTGTGATGTCCTAACATCAAGGTGTCCGACGTCGTGTCATGACATACTGTTTAGTGAGATCACGACATGGAGAGACTCTCATCACAACGTCATTCTTGTACTTTTCAAACTTTGCAATTTGATCCTTGTTTTGTCCTAGGTCGACTTAAAAGTTTTCGTAAGCTCGATTGAGGCTCAGTTTTGATTGTATATCCTATTATGCATGAATTTTTTTTGCATGAAAAGAAAAATGTGTAAGCAAATCTTAGCTCTTCGATTACTTAATATTAAGTTGCATTATTGGAACGAATCATAATACATAGTCTAAAGGAATCAAATTGACCAAATGTATTAGTAGGTAGTTTAAGTTGTCCATAGTCTAAGGAATCAAATCGAGTAATTGTATTGGTAGGTAGTATAAGTTCTCCATAGTCTAAAGGAATCAAACTAAGCAATTGACTCAAGTTGACTATTATGTTATCTATAAGTTCAATTAGAGAGACAGTTTGTCTTGGATATTGAAGCGAACTACCAAAAATAGAGACATAGGTGTGATTATCTTAATTGACAATGAATCAGACTGGACTGAAGTAGAATTTGTCCTAAATTCATTTATAGAATTATTAATTTGTGATGTTCATTGTGCAAACTTACCTCAGTCATGAAACCATGTGTATATAACTCATGTACTTTGATATATTGAAAACATGTGCTCTTATCATGAAACATACAATGGTGGCCATGAGATAAAATAAATCGGATTAAGTGAACGAATTAACATAGATAGATCAAGGATATCCTATGAGGGTAACACACGCGTGACAAGATCATTGGACAAAATCATGATGCATATTGATTTCATAATGGTATATAATAGGGAGATCAATCAATTATGTAACACTTCTTTCCTGATTCGGTAACATATCCAGATATGGAATGTCACATTAAAATTTTTCAAAATTTTTCATATCATTCAAACATTTAATTTATTATTGTTGGGTTCAATTTCAACATTTGAAATTTAATTTGTATTTTATATCAAAATTTATACATGTATCCATCTGAGCTTATTTCATAGCTCTTAACATTCAATTTTTATTCTCACTAATTCATCAAAAATCCATATACACAACCAAAACAAATACTCCAAATCATATACAAATAACAACCAATCTAATTTACCAATTTCAAATTTCTACTATTAATTTCATACATAATTATTTATCAAATATTTCATGGAATCAAGTATATAAATATTATGTTTGTATTTATCCCGAATGTTTCAGCATTTACAAAACAACCCCTATACCTCAAAAATTATAGTTTTTACAAAACAATCCCTAAAATTAAATTTTATAATTTTTATTATTTAGTCCCTAAAATCCCAAATTTACACAGTTTTAGAATTCAATCCCTAAAAATCATATATTCTAATTTTACAATTCACTCCTAAATCTCATTTTGCACTATTTTACCAAACAGTCCCTTTTCCAAAAATTTCCAAATTTTACAATTTAGTCGCTACTATTAAAATTTTCAATTTTTCACAAATTATTCCCTAATTTTTTAACAATTAAATTTTAATATTTTTATTTCAAAATTTAAAATCTCAAATCATATAAATAATTCCTAAAAATCTTGTTTTGAAAATCTTTACAATTTGGTCCTTTTAATCTAAACATGCTAATTCAAGTACAATTTTTCAAATCATATACTTATAGTATTATCATAAATAAAAAAAAATTAATTTCTCTATTTAATTAATTGATTTTGACATTTTGCATTATTTTCAATTTAGTCCTTGTTGAATTTTTTTATCAAATTAATCACTTAAAATCATCCACCGAATTATTCATAAAATCATTCACCATTCACATAATAATTTTATCACTTAGAACATAAAAAATAATTATACACACTTAATTCTTACAATTTCACATCAAGTTATACCTTCAAATAAACATAACAAAATAATTGGAACAACTTACCCATGCTTTCTCTCACTTCCATTCTTCAAGCCTCAATGGTTGGTTTCATATGAAGGACACTCTTAGATTAGAATTGGATGTGATATCTCACATTAATTTCAAAGAATTTTAGGTTAGAAATATGCTTGAACAAGAAAAGGACCAAATTGAATTAAATATAAAAAAAATTTCCTCCTCTTTTTTCCATGCACACCATGTCAAGATTTTTATAGAATTTATGGAGTTTTCTTTCTTTTCTTTATTTTTTTCTTTATTTAATATTTAATTATTTAATTAATTTTATCAAAGGTTCACATTTAATCACATGATTTTAATCCAATGGTTATGCTTTCTCCCATCAAAATATCACACTTTTTAAAACTAAAAATTAAAAATAATATTTAAGAACAAAATGGTCAAATTGCCCTTTAAAATATCTTTTATCATATTTAAGACATAACGGTAAAATAGTCATTTCACCTTTTTTTCTTCACTCATTTGTTTGACACATGGCATACTTATGTGTCTTGAGTAATTATTGCTTATGTAGATAGTATCCATTCATGGTATAATTGCAATTAAGCCTTTTTCTCATAAAATAGTAAAATTACACTTTAGTCCTTATAATTTTCCCCACTTTTCAATCTAATCCATATATCAATTTTCTAATTGTGCCTCTCAATTCATATTTGTGTCACATTTATAAAAAAAACATTTCTTATTTTTTCCCCCTTTTCTCTAAAATGGTATGTTTGTACTATTAGTCCATCTTTCACCAACGTTCAATTTAATTTTTACCAAAATTTCAGTATTCATACTTTTATTTCCAATTTCAAATTTTGACTTTTTGGAAATTTTACTATTTATCTTTCGTAATATTAGTAGTAGTGACACTGTGATTTTTGGGGTGTTTCAAATTGACTCTGTGGCTAAATAATTTTTAATTATAAACAAAGAGTTGGAACTTAATTACAAATTATTCAAGCCATAGTTATATATTTTTTGTTGTCCCTTTAGTTGACTCAATATAACTCTAAATTGATTGCATAATAAGAAGCGGTTTGACTTATGGATGAAAACGATGAATGAGAAATACATTATATAAATTACTATTCGCAGTAAATGCATTTTCTCAAGATGACACGACATAACTTAGAAATTAATTTAATTTCATATGATGTTATTTAATCATATGAAAACAAATAATTGAGTCCAAAATGAGAATTAAATTAGTTAGTTATTGTAGTTATATTTTAATAGGATAATTAAAAATCAATTAACACATGAATTCTACTACAATCAAGTCGCTAAGATTTAAAAAAAAAAATTGGTTGTGTAAATTAGGTAATTTAATTAAGGGTTAAATATAAAATTAGTACTCGAACTTCTCCACTTCTCCCAGATTGGTACCTATGGTTTTTTTTTTGTCCCAGATTAGTACCTGAACTTTTTTTCCGTCCACTAGTTTGGTACTTGAGATTAACGACATTAGTTTTTTGCTGGCATGGTAGCGTTGGCAATTTGCGTGTTGCCACGTGTCACCCTATTTGACTACAAACCAAGCCCCTTTAATTTTTTTTCCTTTCATTTTCCATAAAGATTATTCTTTTAATTATTTTTGTTTCATTTTTTTCTTTAAAAAATATTCTTGTCACCATCATCTTCTATCTCTTTCATTTTTTTCCTATCACTATATGTTTCTGTAACGCCCAAAAATTCCTATATTTGTTTTTGTTAAGATATGACACAAATGTGTATCTACTTCAGTGGTTAAGTATTCTGGTTGTGTGTGAGAGTTCCCAAGTTCAAGCCTTGCTTTTGAAAAATTTTGATTACTTTTAGAGTTAAGCCCTATCTCTGTTCAATGGGCTTATATTTAGCTATTTGTAAAATCATATCAGAATGGGACTGCTGGTCTGGTGGTTAGGTGGAGTGTTAGTTTGTTGGAGGTCCTGTGTTTGAATCCTATGAAGGCAAGGGAGCTTTTATTTTTGCTTGGCTCTGCGTTAGAGTTCCAGTGGTACTGGAATTTTGAGTAGTGGGTGGTTACGATGAAAATTAGTGGGATTTGGGTAACCGGTTTTCCCCAAAAATCTCTCCTGCAGAAAAAAAAATTGGCGTTCACCTTTCTTCCTTTTCCGTTTCTCTTTTCTTTTCGAACAAAATCTTTTCTTCTCTTTTCCGTTCCAGCAAGGTTTGTTCCTTATTTTCGGCATTGTGTTTTTACGTGGGTAAGTAAGCATTGATTGCGACTCGATTAGGGGTTTCACTTGTTGTTCGTTCTAAATTTTTGGATTCTTTCCGTTGGAATCTAATTTGCTGTTTTGATAGCAGCAAATCAAAAAGTAATGGGCTCTTCGTGTGCAGAAACATGAACGCAATCTTTCGAGATAGTTAGGGTAAGTTTTGAATGCCCTTTTTGGATTATTATCGATGTTGGGTTTCGATTTAAATCGAGAATTGTGACTGATTTTGGAGTGTTGTATGTCGATTATAGGTTCTGGAGTGCTCGGGGATCATTTTAGCTTCAAACAAAACCAGGTGAATACCCGAAAATGTAAAAATATGGTTTTGGCTAAAGCCAAAAACCCCACTATCAATGCCACACGGCCGTGTTATGGCCAGGTAGGCCGTGTACGACACATGGGCTAGACTGATTTAGGCTATGTGGGCCACACGGGCGTGTGGGAATTTGGGCCAAGCCGTGTGATCCACACGGGCCAAGGCCAATCTGGCCATGTGGGCCCACACAGGCAAGCCATATGGACGTGTGAGCCCATTTAACTGAAATGTGTTCTAAGGTTGCACGTTCGCCCAAGTCGACTGTGAACCTACTGTAGGGTCGGTAAGCACTACTTGGACCCCTATATGCGTAAATTGTATGCATGATGTATGTACAGAACATGATGCTTATATGCATGTATACTGAACTGTTTGTGAACTGTTAATCATGTAATAGCATGTGATTTATTATATGTTTGCATTACATTGGTTTGGGATGATGATATAGGAGGAAGTGTACTGAAAGGCTCTTAAGCCTAATATCTGGCAGCTCAGCTGCAAATCTACTGATAATGTGCCGCATTCGGTACTACTTGGAGTGTAGGGATGGGTGGGTGTTTTAAACCCCACATGAAGTGTATAGATGGACGGAGATGGTGTGTAGAGGCTGGTTGGGTAGGATTATGTTACTGATAAATACATATCTGATACTATTACTGCGACGGGCTTAGGCCCTAATGCACATCTACTACTGAAACTGAAATGGGCTAAGGCCCAAACTACTACTGAAACTGAGATGGGCTTAGGCCCAGACTGCATTTGAATGTTTGTTGTGACTGACTGTATGCATGTTTTCTGTGGGGATTACACACTAAGTTTACGTAAACTCACCCCTTCTGTTTAATGTGATCAGGTAATCCCCAAGCTTAGACGGATCGATACCGCGGAGGACTCAGCGGTGACCATGGTTAATAAAAATTTCTATTTGACTTATTGTTTTATTTTTTACTATTATTATTGGGTAAATTTTTTATGTAATTTGGGACTTTGCTTGGACTTTTTTTTTATTGAGGTTTTCTTGGATTTAATAACTGCACAAACTCACAGAACAAACGATTTTCTCTAAAAAAAGGGGTTTTTCCTAAAATGGATGGATTTACTTAATTAACTCGATTTTTCATAAAATAAGTGATTTTTTGAAGCTTCCGCAATGAATTATGTTTAAAAACAATCGATTAAGTAAGTAAGCGATTTTGGAAACAAAAAGAGATAAATAGAAGCTAATAAATGGTAAAGGTTTTAACATGAGAAATTCGTTTTCAAATTCCATTCCATGTGACATCGCCAGACTCGGCCATAACGTCTAGGCCGAGTTTGGGGTGTTACATTTAGTGGTATCAAAGCCAGGTTGTAAAACTCGGCTGTGGATTTTGGGTTTTAAAACTTGGTTTTTAAGAACTGATTTTTAAATGATTTGAAATGACTTGATTGAGATTGTGGAACACCGAGTCTCCGGCACCGATCCTGTAAGTATTCTGATAAACTACTATAGATAGTCTATACTGAAACACTTTAGTAGTGTATACTAAAACTGTAGAAAAACTGAGATTGTAGCAAGACTGATAGAGACTGCGATTTACGAAAATCACTCTGAATTACTGAAACTGTTTACATAAAACATCTGCTAATAAATACTAAAACTGTAACTGATTCATAAAATTTGTAATATAGATAAATACAATTAGACATGAGCACACGAGGTATTCGTGGATGTGTACTAGAGGCCGAGGTAGAGGCTGTAGAGGGGCTCGAACTGAGTCCTCTTCACTGGGCAGTATGCCAAATTTGGACACTAGTGATATGCCAGTGTCGCCTGCTATTGAGACTGGGTCTCAAGATCGCATGGCTGGGGACGACGTATTGTCCCAGGCTTTGCTAAGGATCCTGGAGAGAGTCGCTAGACCCAATACTGGATCTGGGGGCCGAGGGTCGGTCACGGAATGAATCTGGTCCAATAGAGCTGAACTTTTTAGGGGTGTCACTAGGGTCGCCCCTAATGAGGCCGAATAATGGATTGAGGCCACGGAGAGGATCATGGATGATCTAGATTGTACCCCCGAGAAGAAATTAAGTGGTGCAGTCTCACTGCTGCGGGATTAGGCTTACCAGTGGTGCTGACTGTTAAGAAGGGCACTCAGCCCGAACGTTTGACCTGGGATTTCTTTAAGACTGCCTTCCAGGGGAAATATGTGGGGGCGAGCTACGTGGAAGCCCGTAGGAGGGAGTTCCTAAACCTTACTCAGGAAGATCGATCTGTGGCCGAGTATGGGGCCAAATTCCCGTGACTGAGCCGCTATGCGCGAGGTATGGTGGCGATTGAGTATGAGCAATGTGTTCGCTTTGAGGATAGCCTCAGGGATAATTTGAGAGTCCTGATAGCTCCGCAGAGGGAGCGTGATTTTTCTTCACTGGTTGAGAAGGCGAAGATCGTCGAGGAGGTTAAGCGCGCTGAGCGCCAAAACCGTGACAAAGAGAGAGGTAAGCATAAGAAGGATTCAGAGCTTTCGAGTTCTGTACAAAGGCCTAAGAAAAGGCCAGACCTAATGGGCCAGTTAGATCTGGGCCCCCTGTTATTACTACGGGACTACAGTAATGTGTCGATTGTGGTAGGCGCCATCAGGGCGAGTGTTGGAGGAGGACAGGGGCGTGTCTGAGGTGTGGATCATTGGATCATCGCATTAGGGAGTGTTCGTTGAGGGCCGATCAGATGCAAGCTCAAGGTACTGGCACTGCACAGCCACAGAGGGTAGTTTAGCAGCCACCTAGGGGCCGTGATCAGGCTAGAGGTGGTAACGGCATGGGCCGTGGTCAGAGGGCACCGGGCAGAGGTGTTGGACAGACTGAGGTGAGGCAACCTCCTCTTGTTTATGTTGTACGCCGCCGAGAGGACAGAGATGCTCCAGACGTCATCACGAGTACGTTTCTTATTTATGATGTGCCTTGCACTGCATTAATAGAAATAGGATCTACGCATTCCTATGTTGCCTGTTTTGTTTCCGAAAATCTGGGAATTTCGGTTGAGAGTACTTCTAGTGAGGTGGCTGTGCTGAGTCCGTTGGGGCAATCTGTTAGAGTCAGCAAACTGTATAGGAATGTTCCTTTAGAGGTTCAAGGGACGGTATTTCTGGCTGACTTGATGGAACTTCCGTTTGGAGAGTTTGATATGATATTGGGGATGGACTGGTTGGTCAAGCATCGTGTAAGCTTGGACTGCGCGACAAAAAGGGTCGTATTGAGAACTGAGGAGGATGATGAGGTAGTTGTGATTGGAGAACGTCGGAACTACTTGGCTAACATGATCTCTGCACTGGTAGCTGAGAAGTTGGTTCGCAAGGGATGTGAGGCGTATTTGGCCTATATAAGTGTTTCTGCTTCGGGGGCCTCTACTGTAAAGGATATCCGCACTGTAAGAGATTTTTCAGACGTCTTTCCTGAGGAGCTACTGGGTTTACCTCTACATCGAAAAGTGGAGTTTGGGATTTAGCTTTTCCCTGGTACAGCTCCGGTGTCTATCGCTCCCTATCAAATTGCACCGAAGGAGCTTACGGAGCTTAAGGCTCAGATTCAAAAGTTGTTGGATCGTGGGTTCATCTGCCCTAGCGTGTCTCTGATGGAGCACCGGTACTGTTTGTCAAGAATAAAGATGGATCCATGAGGATGTGCATTGACTATCGACAACTGAATAAGTTGATTGTTAAGAACAAGTATCCACTTTCGAGGATTGATGATTTGTTTGACCAGTTCCAAGGGGTGTCTATGTTCTCCAAGATTGACTTGCGTTCTAGGTATCATCAGTTGAGGGATAAGGAGGAGGATGTGCATAAGACGGCATTTAGGACTCGTTATGGTCACTACGAGTTCCTAGTGATGCCATTTGGACTGACTAATGCACCGGTAGCTTTCATGGACCTGATGAACCGAGTGTTTCAACCCTATCTGGACTGGTTTTCAGTGGTGTTCATCGACGACATATTGGTTTATTCGAGGACTGAGGATGAGCATGACGAGCACCTTAGGATTGTTCTTCAGATTTTGATAGAAAAGCAGCTCTATGCTAAGTTCAGCAAATGCGAGTTCTGGTTACGTGAAGTAACATTTTTGGGTCATGTGGTGTCTGCTGAGGGGATTCGAGTCGATCCTTGAAAGATTGAGGATGTACAAGATTGGAAACAGCCTAAGATGTGTCGGAGATCCGTAGTTTTCTGGGGTTGGTAGGTTATTATCGATGATTTGTAGAAGGCTTCTCACTGATTGCAGCACCCTTAACTAAGCTGCTACGTAAGGGTGTACCATTTGTCTGGTCTGATGCGTAGTAAGAGAGCTTCAAGAAGCTCAAGACTGTACTGACTGAGGCTCTTGTTCTGATACAGCCTGAACCTGGTGATCGTGTCTGAGAGTTTTAATATTTATGTAATGAATGATCGAGCCTAGAAACTAACTATCATCACGATTGAGGCAAGCGCACCTATCGAACAGTAGTATAGCTTAGTGGCAAGACCGGAATGTCGAACCTAAAGGAACCAAAATTACTAGTACTAACTTTCTTTTTATTATCTAGCCTAAAATAAAGGGGATTGATATTTATCTAACTAATTACTAAGCTAAGGATGCCAAGACACATGGAATGAATTGGGAAAATCAATTGATTAAGACAATACCCGATGGAGAATCCACCTAGACTTCACTTGTTATTTAACTCTGAACCAGACGATTTATTCACTTGATTTGATCCGTAGGATTCCCTAATTTATATTAATACCTCTTTCGAGGCTACTAACGTCTAACCCTAGGTTGATTAATTGAAATCTCTTTCTAATTAAAACCCCTAGTGTTGCATTAACTCGATTTATGGACTCCCATATTAGGTTTGACCCTAATCCGGCAGATTTTCATCATCCTATCTCTAGGAGTGCGATCAACTCTGCTTAATTATGCTAGATCTACTCTTAAACAGGGACTTTTGCTCATCCGAATAAGGACATCAATACTTGAATCAATATCCTAAAATATAAAAGCAAGAATTAAGAACACATAATTAAGAACAAATCAAGTATTTATCATACAGTTCAGAAAACAATAACAAGATCCGTCTTAGGTTTCATACCCCTCAGGTATTTGAGGGGTTTAGTTCATATTTATAAAAGAATACATCTCAAAAGAAATTAAATAACAAAACATAAAGAGAAACCCTAAAACCCCCTGAAGGAAATTGAAGGGAAAATCCTCAGTCTTCAGCGTGATTCCGGCTTCTGAGATGGATCAACTGGCTTTCTTTGAGTAATTCCCTATAATCAGCCTTCTCTAGCTTCGCTCTACGTTAAAAGCCCTGACAGAAGCCTTCTGTCGAACTCTCCTTTTAGGTTTCCCTCTAGGGTGTTTATATAGGATTTCGGGATGCCTTACTTGGCCCACAAGTATCCTATTCTGAGTGGAATTAAAATGGGTCACGGCAGGGACACGCCCGTGTGAAATGCCCGTGTGAATCGAGCCTAGGGCCGTGTTCGAGTCTGCTAAATTGGCACGACCGTGTGGTGAACTCCAGGCCGTGTTAATTTCTTACTTTGGCCCATTTTCTTCATTTTTGGCTCGTTTCTCATTCTTTTCACCCTCCTATGCTCACCTAAGTATAAAGCATGAAATTAAAGGATTAGGAGCATCAAATTCCACAATTCAAGGGATAAATCATCCAAAAGTATGCCAAATGTGGGATTAAAATATGTATATATTACGGTTTATCACCTGGGAAGGAGTTTACGGTTTATAGTGATGCATCACATGTCGATTTGGGTTGTGTGTTGATGCAAGATGGTACGATGGTAGCATATGCATCTCGTCATCTAAAGACACATGAGGCGAACTACCCGACGCACGATTTAGAATTGGCCACCGTAGTTTTTGCTCTAAAAATCTGGAGGCAACATCTGCATGGTGAGAGGTGTATCATCTACACTGATCACAAGAGCCTCAAGTACCTCCTTATTCAGAAGGAGCTGAATCTTAGGAAACGTAGATGGGTTGAGCTACTTAAGGATTACGACTGTACCATTGAGTACCATCCGGGCAAGGCCAATGTGTTGGTCGATGCATTGAGCCGTAGGGATATGACTGATCTGAAAGCGATGTTTGCTCGACTTAACTTGTTTGACGATGGGAGTTTGTTAGCTGAACAGCAAGTTAAACGAACTTGGATCGAGCAGATTAAGGGTAAACAGCTGGAGGATGAGTCTTTGAGCTTGAGGTTTCGACAGATTGAGAGTGGTACTACTGCCGACTTTGGGTTAAACAGTAATGGTGTGTTGTGTTTTCGAGGACGGATCTGTGTACCAAATGATGTGGATCTGAGACAGTCGATTTTGAGGGAGGCGCATAGTAGCCCCGATGCTATGCATCCTGGTGGGAATAAGATGTACCGAGATCTTCGAGAACTGTATTGGTGGTCGGGCTTGAAGCGTGAGGTTACTGATTTCGTGGTTCGATGTCTGACTTGCCAGCAGGTTAAGACTGAGCATCAGTTACCTTCAGGAGTGCTGCAGCCGGTCAAGATTCCCTTATGGAAATAGGAACGAGTGACTATGGACTTCGTTAGTGGGTTGCCCTTGACACCCACTAAGAAGGATTCTGTCTGGGTCATCGTGGATCTACTGACCAAGTTTGTACACTTCATCCCAGTTAGGACAGATTATTCTTTGCAGAAGCTGGCACAACTTTATATTTTCGAGATAGTGAGACTACATGGGGTACCAGTTTCGATCATCTCTGATAGGGATCCTCGCTTCACATCTCAGTTTTGGAAAAAGCTACATGAGGCTCTAGGTTCAAGGTTAGACTTCAGTACTGCATTCCATCCTCAGACCGATGGCCAATCAGAGAGGGTGATTCAGATACTGGAGGATATGTTGAGGCGCTACCACTCTGATCCCACACATATTGTCCTTGTTGAGGAGATTGAGGTTAGGCCAGACTTAACCTTTGAGGAGGAGCCAATTCAGATTTTGGATCGCGATATAAAAGTGCTTCGGAAGAAATCTATTCCGTTAGTGAAGGTGCTGTGGCGGAATCATAACACTGAGGAGGCCACGTGGGAGCCTGAGGATGCGGTGCGTCAGCATTATCCTCACCTTTTCTGACCAGGCAAATTTCGAGGATGAAATTTTTTTTTAGGGGGGTAGAGTTGTAACGCCCCGAAATTTCTATATTTTTTTCTATTAAAATATGACAGAAATGTGTATATGCTTCAGTGGTTAAGTGTTCTAGATATGTGTGAGAGGTCCCAAGTTCGAGCCTTGCTTTTGACAAATTTTGATTATTTTTGGAATTAAGCCCTATCTCTGTTCAATGGTCTTATATTTAGAAATTTTAAGAATCATATCAGAATGGGTCTGCTGGTCTGGTGGTTAGGTGGACTGTTGGTTTGTTGGAGGTCCTGTGTTCGAATCCTACGAAGGCAAGGGAGCTTTTATTTTTGCTTGGCTCTGCATTAGAGTTTCAGTGGTAGTGTAATTCTGAGTAGTAGATGGTTAGGATGAGAATTAGTGGGATTTGGGTAATCGATTTTCCCCAAAAATCTCTCCTGCAGAAAAAAACTGACGCTCACCTTTCTTCCTCTTCCTGCAGAACAAAAATCAGTTTGTTTTTCCTTTTCGGCATTGTGTTTTTACGTGGGTAAGTAAGCATTAATTGCGGCTCGATTAGGGGTTTCTCTTGTTGTTCGTTCTAAATTTTTGGATTCTTTCCGTTGGAATCTAATTCGTTGTTTTGACAGCAGCAAATCAAGAAGTAATGGGCTCTCCGTGTGCGGAAACGTGAACGTAATCTTTCGGGATAGTTAGGGTAAGTGTTGAATGCCCTTTTTGGATTATTATCGATGTTGGGTTTCGGATTAAATTGAGAATTGTGACTGATTTTAAAGCGATGTATGTCAATTATAGGTTCTGGAGTGCTCGAGGATCGTTTTAGCTTCAAATAAAACCATGTGTGTACCCAAAAATGTAAAAAATAGGGTTTCGATGAAAGTCGAAAACCCTACTGTCGACGCCACACAAGCGTGTGGTTGCCCGTGTGGTAGGCCGTGTGCCATAACACGGGCGTGTGAACGACGAGGCTAGGCCGTGCGAACAAGACACGGCCGTGTGATGGCCAGGTAGGTCGTGTGCGACACACGGGCTAGACTGGTTTGGGCCGTGTGGGCCACACGAGAAGTCCACACTGGCATATGGGAATTCGGGCCAGGCCGCATGATCCACACGGGCCAAGGCCAATCTGGGTATGTGGGCCACACGGGTGTGTGGGCCCACACGGGCAAGCCACATGGGTGTGTGAGCCCATTTAACTGAAATGTGTTCTAAGGTTGCACGGGTCGCCTAAGTCGACTGTGAATCTACTGCAGGGTCGGTAGGCACTACTTGGACCCCTATATGCATAAATTGAATGCATGATGTATGTACTGAGCATGATGCTTATATGCATGTATATTGAACTGTTTGTGAACTGTTAATCATGTAATAGCATGTCATTTATTGTATGTTTGCATTGCATTGGGTTGGGATGATGATATATGGAGGAAGTGTACTGAAAGGCTCTTAAGCCTAATATATGGCAGCTCAGCTGCAAATCTACTGATAATGTGCCGCATTCGATATTACTTGAAGTGTAGGGATAGGTGGGTGTTTTAAACCCCACATGGAGTATAGGGATGGACGGAGATGGTGTGTAGATGCTGGTTGGGTAGGATTCTGTTACTGATAAATGCATATCTAATACTGTTACTATGACGGGTTTAGGCCCTAATACACATCTACTACTGAAACTGAAATGGGCTAAGGCCCGAATTGCTACTGAAACTAAGATGGGCTTAGGCCCAGACTGCATTTAACTGTTTGTTGTGACTGATCGTGTCTGAGAGTTTTAATATTTATATAATGAATGATCGAGCCTAGAAACTAACTATCACCACGATTGAGGCAAGCGCACCTATCAAACAGTAGTATAGCTTAGTGGCAAGATCGGAATGTCGAACCCAAAGGAACCAAGAGTACTAGTAGTTACTATCTTTTTATTATCTAGCCTAAAATAAAGGGGATTGATATTTATCTAACTAATTACTAAGCTAAGGTTACTAAGACACAGAGAGTGAATTGGGAAAATACTTTTGGGGAAAAACCAGTATATTAAGACAATAACCAAGGAAGAATCCACCTAGACTTCACTTGTTATTTAACTCTGAACCAGACGATTTATTCACTTGACTTGATCCGTAGGATTCTCGAATTTATTTTAATACCGCTTTCGAGCCTACTAACGTCTAACCCTAGGTTGATTAATTGAAATCTCTTTCTAATTAAAACCCCTAGTGTTGCATTAACTCGATCTATGGACTCCCATATTAGGTTTGACCCTAATCCGGTAGATTTTCGTCATCCTATCTTTAGGGTTACGATCAACTCCGCTTAACTATGCTAGATCTACTCTTAAACAGGGACTTTTGCTCCACTGCCTAAGCACATCAATACTTGAATCAATATCCTGAAATATTAAAACAAGAATTAATAACACATAATTAAGAACAAATCAAGTATTTATCATATAGTTTAGAAAACAATAACAAGATCCGTCTTAGGTTTCATCCCTCTCAGGTATTTGAAGGGTTTAGTTCATAATTATAAAAGAATACATCTTAGAAGAAAGTAAATAACAAAACATAATAAAAACCCTAAAACCCCCTGAAGGAAATTGAATGGAAAATCTTCCGTCTTGAGTGTGATTCCGGCTTCTGAGATGGATCAACTGGCTTTCTTGGAGTAATTTTCTGAGTTCAGCCCTCTCTGGCCTCGCCCCCGATCAAAGACACTTTTTAGGTTATACCTAGGGCGTTTATATAGGCTTCGGAATGTCTTTCTTGGCCCACAAGTATCCTATTCCGAATGAAACTCATCTTGGCTATAGCAAGGACACGCCCGTGTGACACGCCCGTGGTCGACTCTTTCAGCCGTGGTCGATCCTGTTTGCCACACACGGCCGTGTGATCTGATCGTGTACGATGTTCTAGGCCGTTCGTCAGTTGTTACACGAAATGCACGGCCGTGGGTGATAGTCCAGGCCGTGTGAGTCTCTAAGGTAAGCCCATTTGCTCCGTTTTTGGCCCGTTTCTCGTTCCTTTCATCCTCCGATGCTTTCCTAAGTATAAAACATGAAATTAAAGGATCAGGAGCATCAAATTCCATAATTCAAAGGATAAATCATCCAAAAAGTATGCTAAATGTGGGATTAAAATATGTATATATTACGGTTTATCAAATACCCCCACACTTAAGCATTTGCTTGTCCTCAAGCAAAATTCTCAACTCACAATTAAAATTAACTCCCCTTAATTCATAATCTTCATCAGTAATGTTTCATCATAATTCATAGGTAATTCATATATTGATAATTTAACCAGAAGGTTCCTAAAGATTCAAACAATCAAAGTCATAGTTTTTATAGTACGAAAAATAGGTGTTTCCCCTTACCTAAATAATTACCTCTGATTCAAAACTGACAAATATTGACATCCTCACTAAAGGTTCACTCAAATCACTCAAGGTGTTTAAGGTTCAAAAATAAGCACTCAGAAGTCGAACATGAAAAGTTAATCCCATAGGCTTGCATGAAAATCAAATCTCCACCACTGTAAAATGATATGATACACAAATCAAAAGGTCTTTAAAAAGGGTTGTAATGGGGCTTGGGTTAAAGGTGTGGATAAAAGCTTGAGTTAGAGGGTTAGTATCGAGACTGAATTGACAAATTACCTAACTAGAAAGTTGGGCTAATACTGAATAATTACATCAATTGAAAACTTAATACTAATAACATGAGCTTCTTCTAAAGATAATGAAATTAACGGTTGAAGCTCAAATAACATAGAACTAATAATGAATATACTTCGTTTTTCTTAAGAACAAATCAAACAATAATAATAAGATAGAATTTAACAACTGAAATAAAGAAAATAGTTGAGTAACCGATCAAATCAAATCTCGATATAGGGGTAGTCAAGAGAAATGGTGATAACATATACAAAGTGGGTTTTGGGTTAATATTAATGGGTGAGTCAAGAAATGGTTTGTCAGTCTCAAAGGGGTTCACTAGGGGTTAATTATAAAGGTAGGCTTTTATGGAGTAAGTGGGTTAAAACCTAGGTGCCTTTATCATCTTTGAATATCAAATCAAAAGTATGGTCTCAACGTGTATAATCGAAGCAAGTTCTAGAATAACAAATCAATGTTGACACACTCATAACCAATAAAGTGAGCACGAAAAGGAATGTTGCTCTTAAAAGGCTTAAGATCTCACAAAAATTTTGGGCTTTTGATGTCAACCTTGTAAATTTCAAACTTTAAGGTAATAATTAGATTCAGGTAGACAACCTAACAAACTTTTAATTCTGAAAATAAACTCATCATGCTTGATTCTCTAGTCTCCTAAAGTTTAAATCATCACTGCACAATTAACTATGACTTAATCCAAAACATATCAATGAAAATCATAAATCAAAAGAAATTTCATTCTAATAGTAATATGATAAAATTTACTTAAGAACAAGATATAATTCAGGGAAAGAGGTACAATTAACTTTTCACGATAAAATTCACCCCTCACACTTAAGATGTACATTGTCCTCAATGTACAAATATAACAAATATAAAAAGAAAAGCACAAGATAGGGAAAGAGGTGAAACTTTCTGAATTTTGGGATGGAGTCAGAGAAAAAAATCGGGGAAATTCGGCCCGAGTTGGAGGAAGACATTCCTGTGGTGGCGGTGTCTATGGTCGTGGTGAGGTGATTCCCAAGCAGACTTTAGAACCTAAAACCAAGAAACTAAAATAAAATAAATTAAATTAAGCACAAGAGAGATAAAGAGAAGGAAAATAAATGAGAAGAGAAAAGACATAGGTAAAATAAATGGACTCAAATGTCCTTAGCTTGTCGAGAAAATGAAACGGCCGGCATGAACTTATGTGGATCGGTCTCGCACGGGGAGATTGTGCTAGGGTCCTTTCGCTTCTTCGGCATGGGGATGGTGGTGAGGATGGTGAAAGAAAAGGAATAAGGGGAAGGGGAACGAAAGGTGAATGGAGAGGATAGTGAGAAGAGAAAGGGGTGTGGTGGCTGGGGGTTGGTGGAAGAAGAATTTGGGGAGAAAGTGAGAAGAAGGGGAGGGGTCTTAAATAAGAAACAAGGACCTGATTGCTGCCCACGCCCGTGTGCTGTAGGCGTGTTCGGTCACACGGCCATATCGCACGGCCGTGTGGTGGCTCGTTCATTTCTCCCATGCCTGTGTAGAGGTTTCCACGTCCGTGTATCGTTCTCAGTGTCGGCTACGGGCTCAAAGCACGGGCGTGTCTCATACCCGTGTGACTTTCTCAGTGTCGGCCACGGCCATATCGCACGACCGTGGCCATTTATAGCCGTCCATGATCTGGGGATTTTTTCATCCTTGGCTCATACGACCTTTGCCATGCCATTGTGTAAATCCGTGATGCCCACACGGCCACGGCCACGCCCGTGTACAAGGCCGTGTGGTACGGAAACCTATGCTTTATTTAACTTGGTTAGCCTTTAGTTAGATGCTAAAAATCAAAGATATGAAAATTAAAGGAGTTAGTGCTCGGGTTGCCTCCCGAGAAGCGCTCGTTTAAAGTCTTAAGCTAGACTTACCTTTCATTCGCACAACCATGGTGGTTTGAGGAGTTGAAACTCCTCTTTCTTGCTATCAATTCTAACAATATATGGTTTGAGTCGAGTAGTGTTTACTTTAAAAGTGCCGAACTTAGGATTAGTTACCTCGACTGTTTCGTATGGGAAGACATTCAGTACCGTAAAAGGAATCTCTTTGTTAAGGTCTGGAACGGTGATTCGAGGGTCTATCTTTTCCAACAATACCTGATCCCCTATTTTAAAGTGATTTGTTGTTCCTATAAGCTCGTTTGGGGGTTCCCTCGGTTTTGCTTCGTGTGTTCCCAGTTTCTCCTCGAAATGTGTCTTCCATTCATTTAGTTCCTTGACCTGAAGCCTTCGTTCCTCATGAATTACTTCTTTGTTTACATGAGGTCTAGGATCTAGCTCAGTTGTGTAGTTCCGTGGTGCTTCCTAAAAAGAAGGTTTGACCGAATGGTCATCAATAGAATTTATGTT
This sequence comes from Gossypium sturtianum, assembly GCA_025698515.1. Classification (NCBI taxonomy): domain Eukaryota; kingdom Viridiplantae; phylum Streptophyta; class Magnoliopsida; order Malvales; family Malvaceae; genus Gossypium; species Gossypium sturtianum. Next base: position 22,177,679 of record CM046945.1, read on the forward strand.
CTCACCTTTTTCACTTGACGTCCTAGCCGAGTCAAGCTACCAAAAGTGATCGTTTCGTCACACCGCACAAAGTGTGAGTTCACCTGCACTCAACGTCAATTTTAGTTCTAGCAATTGCTAAAAAGGGTCTTCCTAAAATTAAAGGAACATTGTTTTCCTCATCCATGTCTAAAACGACAAAGTCTACTGGGAATATAAATTTATCAACTTTTACTAGCACATCTTTGATTATACCCCTAGGAACTCTAATGGTTTTATCAGCTAATTGAATGCTCATCCTAGTTTGTTTGGGTTTCCCTAGACCTAGTTGTTTAAATAGTTTGTAAGGCATAACGTTGATGCTTGCCCCTAGATCTGCTAAAGCATTATCAATAGATAAACTACCAATCAAACAAGGAATCGTAAAACTCCTTGGATCTTTTAATTTCCGTGGTAGTTTGTTCTGTAGAATTGCTGAGCACACTGCGTTAAGCTCCACATGCGACGCCTCATCTAACCTCGGCTTGTTTGTCAGAAGCTCTTTTAAAAATTTCCTTGAATCTGGCATCTGCGAGAGAGCTTCAAGAAACGGTAAGTTAATATGTAATTTCTTTAAAAGTTTAAGAAATTTACCAAATTGTTCCTCTGTGTGGTCTTTCTTCATCGCATTGGGATATGGCACTCGAGGTGTATACTCTTTAATGACCGATTTTTGTGTATCGTGGCTTATCTCAACCTTACCTGTATTTACCACGGGTTCTTGCCTTGGCTCAGATTCGGATTCTACTATCCCTTCACTATTGTGATCAGTAATGGCATGAATTTGCTCATTTGGGTTAGTTTCTGTGTTGCTTGGCAAGCAACCTTGCGGTTGTTCTGAGATTAGCTTAGCTAGCTGACCTAACTGGTTCTCGATCCCTTGAATCGATGCCTGCTGATTTTTGAGCATTGTCTCATTGTTTTGAAAACAGGTTTCTGACACCGCGATAAATTTTGTCAGCATCTCCTCAAGGTTTGGCTTCTTCTCCTGTGGGTAGGGTTGCTGTTGAAAGCCTGGAGGGGGTTGTTGCCTTTGATTTCCTTGACCTCCCCATGAGAAATTTGGATGGTTCCTTCACCCTGGATTATAAGTGTTACTATAAGGGTTATTTTGAGATCTAAAATTATTACCCATATAGTTCATCTGCTCGCTTTCTACACCAGGGTTGTAGGGTGGGTATTCTGTATTATTCGTCCCTCCTCCATTTGTATCGCACTGCATCACTGGATGTACCTGCGAAGAACCACATAAACCATCAATTTTTTTACTTAAAAGCTCTACCTAGTTTGATAGCATTGTCACTGCGTCGAGGTTGAAAACTCCGGCGGCTTTTGTTGGCTTTGTTCTCATAACTTCTCACTGATAATTATTTAGTGACATTTCTTCAACGAATTCATAAGCCGCTTCAGGGTTTTTGTTATTTAGGGTTCCACCGGCGGCTGCATCAATAAGCTGCCTAGTTGAGGGGTTCACACCATTATAGAAGGTTTGAACCTGTAGCCATAATGGTAACCCATGATGAGGGCAGCTTCTCAATAAATCCTTTTATCTCTCCCATGCATCATAAAGTGTCTCTAACATCTTCATAAAAGAAGAGATATCATTCCTCAACTTAGCCATTTTAGCCGGCGAAAAGTATTTTAACAAAAAATTTTCGGTCATTTGTTCCCATGTAGTGATTGATCCTCGTGGAATAACAATTCAACCACTGTTTGGCTTTATTCCTTAAAGAAAAGGGAAATAACCGAAGGCGAATGGCATCATCAGAAACGTCATTAATCTTAAACGTATCACATAACTCCAAAAAGTTCGCTAAGTATGTGTTAGGATCCTCGTCCTGCAAACCATCAAACTGAACAAATTGTTGAATCATCTGTATAGTGTTAGGTTTCAGTTCAAAATTATTTGCAGCGACCGCAAGTCTAACAATACTTGATTCAGTTCCTGTTAAATTAGGTTTAGCATAATCATACATAGTTCGAGGAGCATGATTTTCGGTAACCACAGGAGGAAGTGGATTATTCTGGGGATCAGCCATCTCTTTGGTGTTATTAGTATCGTCCTCTTACTCTTCTTGTGTGTATTGTAGGCTTCGCCTAATTTCTCTTCGATTTCTGCGAACGGTTCCTTCTATATGACTATCGTAAATTGGAGGTCCTGTCGGGTTTCTTCTAATCATAAACTAGAATACCTGCCAGAAGCAAGGAAAAAGACAAATTAGCAAAGTAGAAATAAAATAAAAATTAATTGCAAAAATAAAAATGGATAAAGTAATAAAAATCAAGTGTTCCTAAGATCTTAGTTCCCCGGCAACGGCGCCAAAAACTTGATCGTGTCTGAGAGTTTTAATATTTATATAATGAATGATCGAGCCTAGAAACTAACTATCACCACGATTGAGGCAAGCGCACCTATCGAACAGTAGTATAGCTTAGTGGCAAGATCGGAATGTCGAACCCAAAGGAACCAAGAGTACCAGTAGTTACTATCTTTTTATTATCTAGCCTAAAATAAAGGGGATTGATATTTATCTAACTAATTGCTAAGCTAAGGTTGCTAAGACACAGAGAGTGAATTGGGAAAATACTTTTGGGGAAAAATCAGTTGATTAAGACAATACCCAAGGAAGAATCCACCTAGATTTCACTTGTTATTTAACTCTGAACCAGACGATTTATTCACTTGACTTGATCCGTAGGATTCCCTAATTTATATTAACACCTCTTTCGAGCCTAATAACGTCTAACCCTAGGTTGATTAATTGAAATATCTTTCTAATTAAAACCCCTAGTGTTGCATTAACTCGATCTATGGACTCCCATATTAGGTTTGACCCTAATCAGGCAGATTTTCCTCATCCTATCTCTAGGGTTGCGATCAACTCCGTCTACTCTTAAACAGGGACTTTTGCTCCACTGCCTAAGCACATCAATACTTGAATCAATATCCTGAAATATTAAAACAAGAATTAAGAACACATAATTAAGAACAAATCAAGTATTTATCATATAGTTCAGAAAACAATAACAAGATCCGTCTTAGGTTTCATCCCCCTCAGGTATTTGAGGGGTTTAGTTCATAATTATAAAAGAATACATCTCAGAAGAAAGTAAATAACAAAACATAAGAAAAACCCTAAAACCCCCTGAAGGAAATTGAAGGGAAAATCTTTCGTCTTGAGTGTGATTCCGGCTTCTGAGATGGATCAACTGGCTTTCTTGGATTAATTCCCTCGAGTTCACCTCTCTCAAGCCGCTTCGATCAAAGACACTTTTTAGGTTATACCTAGGGCGTTTATATAGGCTTCGGAATGTCTTTCTTGGCCCACAAGTATCCTATTCCGAATGAAACTCATCTTGGCTATAGCAAGGACACGCCCGTGTGACACGCCCGTGGTCGACTCTCTCGGCCGTGGTCGATCCTGTTTGCCACACACAGCCGTGTGATCTGGTCGTGTACGATGTTCTAGGCCGTGCCTCGGTTGTTACTCGAAACGCACGGCCGTGGGTGATAGTCCAGGCCGTGTGAGTCTCTAAGGTAAGCCCATTGGCTCCGTTTTTGGCCCGTTTCTCATTCCTTTCATCCTTCGATGCTTTCCTAAGTATAAAACATGAAATTAAAGGATCAGGAGCATCAAATTCTACAATTCAAAGGATAAATCATCCAAAAAGTATGCTAAATATGGGATTAAAATATGTATATATTACGGTTTATCAGTGACTGACTGTATGCATATTTTCTGTGGGGATTACACACTGAGTTTTTGTAAACTCACCTATTCTGTTTAATGAGATCAGGTAATCCCCAAACTTAGACAGATCGGTATAGCGGAGAACTCAGCGGTGACTACGGTTAATAAAACTTTCTGTTTGACTTTTGGTTTTATTTATTACTATTATTATTGCAAAAATTTTTGATGTAATTTGGGACTTTCCTTGGACTTTTTCTTTATTGAAGTTTTTATGGATTTAATAACTGCACAAACTCAACGAACAAACGATTTTCTCTAAAACAAAGGGGTTTTTCCTAAAATGGATGAATTTATTTAATTAACCCGGTTTTTCATAAAATAAGTGATTTTCTGAAGCTTTCGCAATGAATTATGTTTTAAAACAATCGATTAAGTAAGTAAGCGATTTTGGAAACAAAAAGAGATAAATAGAAGCTAATAAATGGTAAAGGTTTTAACATTAGAAATTCGTTTTCAAATTCCATTCCATGTGACGTTGCCAGATTCGGCCATATCGTCTAGGCCAGATTTGGGGTGTTACAGTTTACTTTTCTACCTAACCTTTTCATCTTCTACCTCACTTCTATCTCTTTCATTTTTTCTTTTTTTTTCCTTTCAAAATCTATATTGTTTTATCTGTTCATAACCAAGAATCTTTAAAACAAAAAACCCAAAATCTTAAAAAAAACAAACAAATAAGAAGCAGAGAACCCAACACATTCAAAGAACAAATAAAAAAAAAAGAACTCAGCACATTTAAAGAAGAAATAAAAAACAATAAAAGACCCAGAATCTTCAAAAAAAAAAAGAACTCAATATATTCTCAAACTCAATCTTAGGCTTCGTTTGTTTGCCGATAAAACATTTTTCGTAAAAGCTTTTCCATCTTTTCCAATGTTTGTTTGGCTTAAAATGATTTCCCACAATAAAACCTATTACAAAAAACAGAAAAAGAAACATTTATTTTAGGAAAATCTCTTATCCTTTTTATTTCGGTAAGATATTTTTGGGAAAAGAAGCCTCTTCCCTTCCCTTCCCCCCCTCCCCTATCCTTGCCACCCCGATCTACTGCTTGTTGTCAGCCAGCAACGGTTCTTAACACCTATCGCCGGCGTTCATCTTTGATTTTCCCAATCTTCGCCTTTTGTTGTCGAAATCTGCACTGCACCACCAGTCGGCAACGACGTTCATCTTCCTCTCTCGGAGGTAAGAACAAAAAGAAAAAAAAGTGATTATTTTTGTTTATTTTTGTACTTATTGGGGAAGGGCTGTGATTTATTCAAAAAAAAAATGAAGCCCTTTGGAAAGCTGGCTCTGCTAATATTCTTTAAAAACCTGGCTTAGATTCCCAAAGCTAGTAACAATGTAATAATGGGCAAAGCAATTCCCAGCCTGGATTCATCATATTAACTTCTGTAAGTACTTTGAATGAAGTTTTAGCTTTTCTTTTGTCATTGTTACAAGTTGCAAATTGGTATTTGAAACTGCCTTTTTTTTGCTTTTCTTGAGTGTAAAATGCAGGTATATCACAGATTATGCTAGAGGTCTAAAAATCTATGGGGTGGTTTACTGATGAATCTAAGGTATTTTGATCCTACTAGTTTTGAAGCAATTTGGCTTGGCAGTTGTTCAGTTTGATCCTAGTATTTTGTAGAGCTTAATTAAATATGCATTGGTGCGTTACTTCATAGTCTCATTTAAGCAAACTTCTTGTCCTTACTATGTTTAGTTTTTCCTTACAGCCTGAAAAAGTGAAGTTTCAACTAAGATTGGGACAAAGTAAACCCATCTATAATGCCTTCAAGGCGATTAAATAATTTTCTTAATTGCCAATCGTTAAGTGAAGCTCACAAACGTATTGTAGATGGTAAGAATATGTTCCCTTTTCGTTTCAGTGCCTTAATTCAAAGCTAGAACCATTACTCAATACTGAATGCACAGTCTATTAGTTGGCTTGCTATAGCAGATATTAAGATGCGCATTCTGCTAAAAAAACAAAAATAAACAAAATAAACAAACAAACCAACCAACTTAATGTTGTTGCATGTAGATATTGCAGATATAAAAGTGTTCTCATTACAACATGCTTCTTCCATTCCTTTTAGTTTCTATGAGTGTTTGACTTGATATCTCTTTTGTTTTATTGTATGTATTCAGCCCAGAAAAAGGAAGTTGTTCTTAATGGTGTTTCACTTGAAGACGATAAAAGAGAAAATTTTAACAAAATTGAACAGGTACAATATAGTAGTTTTTGGTGTCTGGTTTTTTCTTGTAACCATATAAACATTTATGCTGAATTGTATCATGTTCATTTCTTTTGGCTATTCTTTTCTGTTTACTATGAGCTAATTTGTAGGTTGTCTCACAAATTTAGTGAGAAGTTTTGGATGCCACAAACAAGTTTGGAAAGCAGATAACTGATAAGAAAGAAATTGATGGTTTGCTTGCAACTGCTCTTGGGCTAGTTGCTCAAAAAGTAGTGTCCAAGGTATTCTTTTCCAATTTTCAGCACGTGTTTGCATTTATTAATGGTCTCTCATTGTCAAGTCTAGTGCAGTTTCTGTTTTCTGTCATGTAATATATGTTCTCTCTCTGTACTCACATAGAGGCATGAAAATGTAACTACTGAGAATAGACCGTGGATGATTACATTGGATGCTCCAAGTTTTATTTCTTTTATGCAACATGCTCATAATCGTGCCTTGCGTGAGGAACTCTACCGTGCTTATATATCTCGGGCATCAAGTGGTGATTTGGATAATACACCAATCATCAACCAGATATTGAAACTTCGGTTGGAAAAGGCTAAGCTTCTCAATTAAAATAATTATTCTAAGGTATGAATCTAGAGTATCTGCTAGACTGCAAATACCAATCCGCAGTTTTGCTTTTCACACTTAAACTAGATGCCCTTTTTTTGCTTTTCTTGAGTGTAAAATGTAGGTATATGATAGATTACGTTAGAGGCCCAAAAATATGTGAGGGTGGTTTACTGATGAGTCTGATTTTGGAGTCCATGAAAAACCCAACAAGCAGGCGGCTTCAAGGAGATTGCTTTTTAGGGGTTTATGATGGGAAAATCCCCCCGGTTATTATCAGCTTATTGTGTTACTAGGAATATGTTACTCCATTGTTGATTAATAATTTATTAGGATAGGATGTTTAAAAGAATGGACTAAAACTGGAGATGTTCGGATTGACCAGAAAAGACCATGGATGGCGGCGACTCATGGCAGCAACAGCTAGGGTTAGAAGAAGAAAAATTGGGAGAAGAAAAAGAAGAATAAGAGATAGAAAGGAGAAAACCAAACAAAAAAAAGAAAAAAAAAAGAATGGAATCATGAAATTGTGATTTGTTTTAGATGAAAGAAAAAAAATTATTATTTTTTAAAGGAAAAATAATTTAAAAAATTCAAGAAAAATGAAAGGAAAAATAATTAAAGGGGTCTGGTGTGTAGTAAAAAAGGGGGACACGTGGTAGTGCGTCAATGGCCAGCGCTACCACGTCAACAAAAAACTGACGTCATTAGGTTCAAGTACCAAACTAGTAAACGGAAAAAAAGTTCGGGTACCAAACTGGGACAAAAAAACCATAGGTACCAATCTAGGAGAAGTGGACAAGTTTGGGTACTAATTTTATATTTAATCCTTTAATTAATTAATTAATTAATTAATCTAATTAATTGTGAAAAGTAAATATTTTAAATTAGAAAAGTGGATTATTGAATTGAATAATTATGAGTTTGATTTAGTTTATTTTAAAATTGGTCCACACATATAATTGTACCTAATATATGAAGGATAAATTATACTAATAGTCACTCAACTATTAGTAAACTTCTTTTTTGTTCACCCAACTATGAAAAGTTTGATGACCATTTCGTAACTTTTCATAGTTGGGTGACCAAAAAATAAATTTATTAATAGTTTGATGACCATTTTGTAATTTTTTATAGTTGGGTGATCAAAAATAAATTTATTAATAGTTGGGTGACTACTACAATAGTTTAACCATAAATAAAAATTCCAAATGCCCAATTTGGTCACGTGTGCCACAACATACTAGGAGTTCTTAGCTTTTTGTGCCACCCCTTTATGTAGAGTTCTAATAGAACCTCAGTTTTCTATTAAAATATTATTTTTCCTGTTTCATTCTATTATATTATAACTCTTGTGAATATTTCTCTACACATAGAAATTAGGGGGGTATTGAAATTAAAAGGAAATCATGGGGAAACTTTGCTAAATTTTAGTGAAAAATTTATTTGAGTTATTCTCTTGAACTCAAATAATTCTAAATTTATTTTCTTGTTTAAAATTTGTGAGATAATACCATTCAAATTTGAAAATTGAATTTTCGATTTTGGATATCCACCCAAAGAGAAAGTCGACTACACCCTTTCAAAAGTCTCGATTTTCATCATGTGTTGGGTTTTTTGAGTTAGAACCCACTTTCGAGAATAGTGCAAATGATCATTCAGCTCTAAGTTTTAGCCTATCTTCCTAGCTTAGAAACACATATACTTTGTTTGATCAAAATTATTACTTTAGATATCATGACAAATGTCTTATTTTATGAAAAAAATTAAAATTTCATTGCGTCAATAAACTATTTTTCATACCTATTTTTATAATAGAAGGATTATTGGACCAAGAAAAGCTTCTTTGGAGACAAAAATTAAGAAGCAAATGAATGGAACAAGGTGACTGTAATACGAGATATTTCCACAATTTCACATTGGTGAAAAGGAAACAAATCGTATTTCAACATCAAAACTTAGTCATGGGAACTCATGTAATGGTTATGAACTTCTCCAAACTGAGACTATTTCTTTTTTTCTCTTTTATAAGGAAAGCTAAAACTATTTCTTTCTTCCAACAACTTTATACAAACAATGGGCTACTACAAGACTATTTCTATTACATGGGCTTTTTCCAATAATGGAGCTTGCTGATTATAAAATGCTAAATATAAAAGTCACCAATGATAAGATAACGAAGGTGTTGGAAAAAATAGATTTTTGGAAGCTTTGAGGCATATTTTCAATTGGTAAAGTTGGAGATATGAATCATAAAATTATGGTTTTATATTCTATCTCATGAGACCTTTACAACGGTATATCATATGCTCAAAATGGTTGTCTGATGAATGAGAAACTGATGCTCAAAGTAAGCCACTTGTGAATTATGTTAAGGAAAAAGGAAAGCTTAGTTCCACACTGGTTAGATATCAAGTGTGGAATATGTTTATATATATGAACCAACTTGGTGGTTATTGAATGACTAAGCTAATGCTCTCCCTCGCGTGTAGGGGTGTAAATCTAAACTCGCTAGGGTTGGGGGCGCACCAGCACGACGTTGGCGATGTGAAATGTTCGAATTGGTTGGGCCTGGGTCCTTCTAGGCTTGCGGATATTTTAGCCCAATACGTAATTTTATTTTTCCACAACATAGCTTATCTATGCAAATTTTGTTTGGAATTAAAAGGAAAAAAATTAAATTGAGTTTAATGGCTCCTTTAATTCAGACGTTAATTTAGGTTTTAGTGGCTCCTTAATTCACAGATGTTAATGGCTCCATTAGTCAAAATTTCTAAAATTTTCGTCATTTTGAATATTTTATTTAAACCGAAATAATCTGTAGGAGAAAAAACACACTGAATTTTTCTCTATTTTTTCTGCAAAAATTTTGAGATCTTTTCCCTGCATATTTTGAACCTGTTTTCGGTGATAGAACAAAACTAGGCTACAGTTCGTTGATCACTACAGTCGTGCTACTTCCTGCTCATCTTGTTGTTGTATCCTGGGAGATAGTTGACCAACATTTCTCCAACACCAAAGGAGCGGCCAAATTTGTCTTAAGGAAACTGTGAAAACAGGCCTCAACTACCAGTCGAATTTCTGCCTACCTACGAGTACAAAATTTCGATCCAGTTTTATTTCCAATTTCTATTTTTTTTTCAGTTTTTATATATATATCTATATTGTTCTGGTTCGATCTTGTGATTTAAATCAATATTGTAAATTACTATTTATTTCACTAACGTATTTGCGAAGAATTGCTCTCTTCGATTTGGCTCCATTTAAGGCATTATGATGTGATGGTTTTCCTGCATTATTTTTTTTCAAAATTAATTGCATACAATTGAAAACTCAGTGTGCGAGAGGATCAAAGGTATTCTCGCTAGTAATAACTTAAGCCCATCTCTCAATAAGAGTTTACTAATTTTGATTACCACAATACCTAGCCCACAGTCTCCTACATAGTTTTAGCCCCTTAGTTTATGTATTGTGCTATACAATTTTGTGACTGAACTCATTGTTGATAATTTGAAAATCATTTTTCGAATGTTGATTGCACCAAACTAGGCTAGCTTCGAGCTGATAGGCAAAGCATCAATAATATTCTAATAGCTCAAGATATCATATATTCAATATGGACTAGTTGAGGTAAGTGATAACTCTAAATTATAGAGTTATTTGAATACCTTTTAACTTAAAATTTCATACAAGTTAAAGGTGATTGATAACAATTTCTGTTACAATTATTCTAATTTTTGTTAATTATAATTTTTTATTAAAATAATGCACGTTGGTTGATTTATATTCTAGAACAAGAGATTTTCATCCATAAAGGTGACTGGTGGACTCAGAGGAAAGAAGGAGCTGAAGTTCACATGCTGATGCTCAATGCTGCAGCAAGACTGCAACATAGGACCTATGAGATTGGGCTGAGATGTTGTCATCTTTGGATGCCTCAAATTTCCTTGTTAGACCTCAGAATACTCCTCAACCCAATGTTGGAGAGGACCACTAAGTTTGGACAAACCAAAACGTCCAAATTTGCCTAAATCGTCCACAAAAGGGGAGGAAGACCTAGTTTACACCTACCTCAACTGCATGGGAGAAAATCAAGCAACTATCAACCACCAAGGGGGGAATAACGACAATCTCCAATCAGCATGGATAAAATCAAGCAAACTCCACCTTGAATCAAAGAACCAATGCCAAAAATAGATGGAGATCAAGTGGCCTAACAAGTATAAATAGGGTGCACTAGTTACACTTCAAACACACCACAATTGAGAGCATTCATCTCAGAAATTCAGAGCGGAAAAGAAAATCAAAAGATTAAAAAAATTAAGTTGAAAGCAACGCCTAGGAGAGTAGGAGAGCCACCATGAGAGAGCAAGCAAAAGTTAGCCACGGAGAACCACCAGATTCGGCTAGCATCTCTTCTTAAACGTGTATTAGTCACGGAGAACCACCATTGGCTATTCATCTTTCATCTTTCTCGTATCTTATTTGTTGTTTTTTTGTTGTGTTGATGAACATGATTGTAAATTGTCTTCTTGCTTTCAATTTAATGATCATGACTCAATGTTGTCTTGCTAAAATGACTATGAATCTTTGATATGTTATTACTGATTCTTTGCTATTAATGTTTGTGCTTATGATTGTTTATTTGTTCAAGTAATTACATGTTCAACTTACAAATGCATGGCCATCATTGGTAAGTAAAATGAATTAATTATTTCATCTGAGAGGAGGTAATAATTGATAGACACACAACTTGAATGGTGCATGTTGATGTCGACATCGAAAGATAATTATTGCATGCATAGTCCTTATAAACGATGCCTGAGAAGGTGATCTTGATGTTAATTTGGCATATATATATTAAGTAGCTAAAAGATTGATATAGGACTTCGAGAGAAGCCTACAACTTGAAGAAATTGGATTAATAAATCATCATATTGCCACTAGTTAATTGTAACATTTTTTTAGCACTACCTTTATTAATTGCATGTTAAAAGAGAAATAATTATTCTAGTCTTTCATTTCATTATTGCTAAACTTTGTGTTAAACTTATCTATTGCTATTCTCTTTTGTGTTGTTATTTAATTTGTTTGCATACTTTGTTTTATTTAGTTTAAGTCTTTAATTAAATCTTCAAATCACAATATCTATTATTCACTTAATTGTTAATAATTAACTTTGCAATTGTTGATTCATTTATACAGTCCTTGTGGAGATGATAACTCTATACTTACTACTTTATTACTTGTTTACAACTGTGTACACATGCACATCATTTGAATATCGCGAACAATAAGAAATTTTGGATGCTTATCAAAGTGGATTTAGATAAAGCATATGATTGTGTGAGGATGGATTTTATAAAGGACTATCTGACAAACGCATGCTTTCTAAGGAATTTGATTCGAGTCATAATGGATTACATCACATCTTCAATCAATGCAGATTCTTTAGAATGGAGCTCTAACGAAGGTGTTCAAATCGACAGAGAAGGTTGCCCCTTATCTCATTATCTCTTTGCTTTAAGTATAGAGCATCTTGGCCAAAGTACTCTAGTCGACGAAAATAGTGCATAAAAATTTAGTTTAAAAAGAAATATTCAATTAGCTTCAAAATATTGCTAATTATTCCCTTCATAATTGCAAGTGCACAATATTATTGTCAAGTAATAATTACAATGAAATAAATCCATTAGAAAGTATGTTGATGATCGAACCCATAGGAAAATGTTACAAATGATATCAACTATTTACTAAACCCATTGATTAACTGAACTACTAACATAAATGAGAAAAAATAAAGTAAATATCAATAATGAATAAAAGAAATAAAAACACTGTAACACCCCTAACCCGTATCCGATGCCAAATTAGGGTTATAGAGCATTACAATGCAAACATAACCTTAGACATCGCAACATAGACCAACATGCAATTCACATATTTATATTCGATAACATAATTTAAATATGATATAAATACTTTTATGGGCCTTAAATTTGACTTTAGTGGCCCAAAAAACAATTTGGGAACAATCAGGGACTTATTCGAATCAAAACAGAACCTTTAGGCCAAACTTGAAAATTTGCAAAAATAGGGGTCACACGGCCGTGTGACATAGCCCAAGCCATGTGGGCATTCAAACTATGGGACACACAGTCATATCCCCGCCCGTGTGTCAAACCGCGTAACTCATTAACTTGGGTCACACGGCTGTGTCGCAGGTCGTGTGCCAGACCGTGTGAAACCTGCACCTAAATTAATATGACATACACACACGGCCGTGTGACAGCCCATATCCTAGACCATGCGCAACAAAAAGTGCCCCTAAAATAAGCCATTTCAAGCTCAATTACTTGCATACCAATACACACCATATCTAACCTATTTCACATGGTTAAGAGTACATTCAAAGCATAAAAAACATGTCAAATTCCCATCCAACCTATGACTAACAAATATGTCATGAATGGACTCTCCAATTCAAACTCCAAAACCATTCATGAACTAAATTACAATATCATATCTCAACCACATATATCATGAATACTAAAAGACTGTTTCTTTTATAATTATACCATCAAAACTTACCACTTTAGATAGGCAAAATTAAAATGATCATTTCCATAATAGTTTGATTATGTGTATACATACGTAATTACCTAATCCAAATTTTACATTTCATAATTCAACCATTTGCATATCCATAAATATAATTAAGACATCAAAGTAATAATTAAATTATTTAAAGTAAATAAATAAATAGAGTTTGAGTTCAAAAACTATGAACTTACCAAGACTAAACTGTAATAGTGAGAAAAGTCTAGGGACTATTCTGAAATCTTCATTTTTCCATGGTTGTCAACTTGTTCTTAATCTATAATATAATTTTATTTCAATTATTAGCCCCAATTTCACATATACTGTTCAATTTATTACCTATGACTTCTTATTTACAAATTTATACATTTACCCCAAACTTATTTATTTAATTCAATTTAATCTTTAAACCCAAAACATACAAATTAATCATATTTTTTTCACACCCTTGCTAGTTGATTATCTAAGGCTTCCATATAGCCTCTATACACTATAATTTCACAATAAAACCTTGAGATTTTACCATTCCAACAATTTAGTCCTTAAACATTAAAATAAAAAAAAATATTTTTCAAAATAATCTTAATCAACAACCAAAATTAATATTTTACCATTAAAAATCAAAAACACACAAAATTCAACAATAGCATCTTCCAAAATATTTAACATTTTACAAATTGACCCCCAGGCTAGCTAGATTAAGCTAATACGAGCTCAAAAACATAAAAATTACTAAAAACAGGATAAAAATCACTAACCGAGAAAGGAGAAGGGTTCGGGGGTTCGATTGGGGCCGGTCGATGACTGGTGCAGGCGATCTGTAGGGGTTAGGGGGAAGATAGGGAGAGGGGTGCGGCTAGTAGGGTGTGGGTCGTCGATGGTGGAAGAGAAAGGGAGAAGAGAATGGGGCGGTATTGGCCGGTACTTGCGAGGAAGAGGGGTGATTGGAGGTGGCTGGATTTGCAAAGGGAATGTGAATAGAAGCAGGTAGGGTTAGGGATTGGCGAAAGAGACAAAGTAAAAATAAAAGGGGATTAGGGTTTTAAAAGGGTGACACGATCATGTAAGGGACCGTGTTGGGCCACACGGCCGTGTCACACGCCCGTGTGGTTCCTTTTCAGCCCGTGTAACTCTCTAACTTGATTTAAAAATGAAAATAATTAGATCCAAGTTTCACACGGCCTAGAACACACCCCTGTTGACTATTTTAGGTCGTGTAACAGTCGAATTTTGGAAAAATTAAGTCCTAGGATCCACACGGCCAAGGACACGCCCGTGTGTCCAGTCCGTGTAACCGCCAGGCCGTGTAACTCAATGTTGAACCCCTTTTAGTGCACACTGCCTGGGGCACGCCCGTGTGTCCAGGCCGTGTGGGTCAAAAAACACATTTTTTTTATTTTAAAAATTAATTAATTTCAAAATTATCATGAAATAAAATTAAGAAAATTAGTAGTGTTAACACTCGGGTTGCCTCCCGAGAAGCGCTTATTTAAAGTCTAAGCTCGACTTACCTCGTATTCGCACGATCACAGTGGTTCATGGAGTTGAAACTCCTTTTTCTCGTTATCAATTCTATTATCAAAATAAGGTTTAAGTCGAGTACTATTTACCTTAAATGTGCCGAATTCAGAGTGAGTTACCTCGACTATACCGTATGGAAAGACATTTAGTACTGTAAAGTGATTTGATCCGTTTGCATCAAGCTTCGAAGTGGCAATTTGTGGATCCTTTTTACCTAGTAGTACCTTGTACCCAGCCTTAAATTGGTTCGTTCCATCCATATGCTCATCATGGCGTCGCTTTGGTTTTTCATCGTGTTTTCTCGGTTTCTCTTTGACATGTGTCCGCCATTCGTCTAGTTAATCGATCTGTAACATTCATTCTTCATGAGTCATTCTGTTTTTGTCGCATGCATTGGAACGTGGCTCCATCACATTTTTTCGAGGGGTTTCCTACAAAGAAGTTTGAGTCACAAGGTTACTCATATTAATAGAACTTGTATAATCATCCCGATCACTAGATGTCTTAACAGAATCACGAGCTTGGTGTGTAATCCTGCCATCACCGACAAGAAGTATTAATTCACCTGTACCAACATCAATAATAGTTCTGGCAGTTGCTAAAAAGGGTCGACCTAGAATCAGAAGTACGTCATTATCCTCATCTATGTCTAAAACAACAAAATCAATTGGGAATATGAATTTATCAATTTTGACAAGAACATCTTCAATAATCCCCCTAGGAAATCTAATGGTTTTATCTACTAATTGAATACTCATCCTAGTTTGTTTGGGTTTCCAAAGACCTAATTGTTTAAACATTTTATAGGGCATGACAATAATACTAGCCCCTAAATCAGCCAAAACATTATTAATATTCAAACTACCAATTAAATAAGGAATAGTAAAACTCCTTAGATCTTTCAATTTTTTAGGTAGCTTATTTTATAAAATGGCTGAACAAACTGCATTTAGCTCTACATGCGACGAATCATCTAACTTCCGTTTGTTTGCCAAAAGCTCCTTCAAAACTTTAACAAAATTGGGCATTTGCAAAAGAGCTTCGATAAATGGTAAGTTAATGTGTAATTTTTCAGAAGTTTAAGAAATTTACCAAATTGTTCGTTCGGGTGGTCTTCCTTTGTCGCGCTAGGATATGGAACTCGAGGTTTATATTTTTTACCAACCGATTTTTGCTCATTCTGGCTTACCTCAACCTTACGGTTACTTACCACACTTTTTTACCTCGGTTCTGATTCAGATTCAGCTACCCCTTCTTCATCTCAAACAGTAATTGCATGAAGTTACTCTCTTGGGTTAGTTTCGGTGTGGCTAGTTAAGCTACCTTGTGGTCGTTTTGAAATCAGTTTAGCGAGTTGATCGATTTGATTCTTGAGTCCTTAAATTGACGCTTGCTGATTTTTAAGTGTTGCTTCAGTGTTTTGAAAGCGGGTTTCTAACAACAAGATAAACTTTGTCAACATCTCTTTGAGATTCGGCTTCTTCTCTTGCTGGTATGGTTGTTGTTGGAAGCCTGGAGGGGTTGTGCTCTTTGATTTCCTTGACCACCCAAAGAAAAATTTGGATGGTTTCTCCAACCTGCATTATAGGTGTTACTATAAGGACTATTTTGAGGCCTAGAATTATTACCCATATAGTTGATTTGTTCATTCTCTATGCTAAGACCGTAGGGTAAATATTCTGGATTATTCATTCCTCCTTCATTCGTATCGCACTGCATCACCGGATGTACCTGCGTAGAATCATATAAACCATCAATTTTTTATTTAAAAGTTCTACCTGATTCGATAACATGGTGACCACATCTAAGTTGAAAATAGCGGCTGCTTTCATCGGTTTCGTCCTCATGACTTGCCACTGATAATTATTCAGTGCCATCTCCTCTATAAATTCATAAGCCGCTTCAGGTGTTTTATTGTTCAGAGTAACACCGGCTGCTGCATCGATTAATTGTCTAGTTGAGAGATTCAAACCGTTGTAGAAGGTTTGAACCTGTAGCCATAGAGGTAACCCATGATGGGGGCACATTCTCAATAAATCCTTATACCTCTCCCATGTATCATATAGGGTCTCTAAGTCAATCTGCATGAAGGAAGAGATATCATTCCTCAGCTTAGCTGTCTTAGCCGGTGGGAAGTACTTTAGTAAGAATTTCTCGGTCATTTGATCTCATATAGTGATAGAACCTCATGGTAAAGAATTCAACCACTATTTAGCTTTATTCCTCAACAAGAAGGGAAACGACCGTAGGCGAATGGCATCTTCAGAAACGCTATTTATCTTGAAAGTATCACAGACTTCCAGAAAATTAGCCAAATGAGTATTTGGATCTTCGTCTTGCAAACCATCGAACTGAACAAATTGTTGTACCATCTGAATTGTGTTCGGCTTCAGTTCAAAATTATTCGTAGCAATGGTGGGTCTCACAATACTCGATTCAGCCCCAGTTAGAGTGGGCTTGGCATAATCGTACATAGTACAAGGAACAGGATTTGGATTTGAAGGATTCTTAGCAACCACAAGAGGTAGTTGATTATTCTAATTATCACTCATCTCCTCAGTAATAATAATAACGTCCTCCTGCTCGTCTACTATACTCTGTCGACTCTGCATTACTTCTCTATGATTTTTACGAGCTATAATTTCAATTTCGATGTCAAACAGTAATGATCCCGATAAGTTTCTTCTAGTCATAAACTAAAGGAACCTGCTAGAAGCAAATAAAATAGAAATTAGAAAACAAAAATTAAACTAAAAACAAAAATAAAATGCAATAAAAATAAATTTCTAAATTAATAAAAATCAAGTGTTCCTAATATTTTGGTCTTTGGCAACGGCACCAAAAACTTGATGGTCACTAAACTAACTATAATTACGACAAAGGCAAGCGCACCTATCGAACAATAGTATAGCTATGGTGAGTAGGGAATATCGTATCCACGAGGACTAAAAGTACTAGTAATTACCATTTCTCTATTATTTAGTAGATAAATTGAAGTGATTTTTTAATCTAAAATTACTAATCTAATTTAACTACGAGCGTAACAGAGAATGAAATGGGAAAATAATCGAAGATAACCAAAGAGAAAGATAATACCTGGGAAAGAATCCACCTAGACTTCACTTATTATTTTGAATCTGAATTAAACGATTTATTCACTTGTGTCTTGATCCGTAGAAATCCCTAAATTATGTTAATATCTCTTTCGAGAGTAAGAACAACTGACTTTAGGTTGATTAATTGAAATCTCTTTCTAATTAAAACCCCTATTGTCGCATTAACTCGATCTATGGATTCCCCTATTAGATTTGACTCTAATCCGGTAGATTTATGTCGTCCTATTTCTAGGATTGCATGCAACTCCACTCAATTATGCTAGATCTACTCTTAACCAAGGACTTTTGCTCCACTAAAATTAGCACATTAAACATGAATTAATATCCTGAAAATATTAAAACACAAAATAAGCATACATAATTGAGAATAAGAATCAAGTATTTATCATGTAGATCAGAAATAAAATAATAAGATTCGTCATAGGTTTCATCTTCCTTAGGTATCTAAGGAATTTAGTTCATAATGTGGAATGAAAACATCTCAAAATTAGGATATCAACAAGACATAAAGAAACTCAATAAAACTTCGAAGGAAATTAAATGGAGATCTTTAATCTTGAAGGAGATTCGCTTCCGAGTTGATTCCGATGGCGTTCTTTAAGTCTTTTCTTCGATCTTCTCTGAGTGCCCCTTTAGGTCTTCTTCTAATTGGTATTTATAGACTTTAGAATGCTCAGAAAGCCTAAAAATTGGGTTTTTTGCGTATTTGGGAAGCAGAATGCAATATCGACACGGGTTGGCACATGGGCATGTGGCCAGCCTGTGTGGAAATGCCCAGGCCGTGTGGATCCTGGAAACAACTCTATTCATCCTATTTTGGCTCGTTATTCACTCCTTTCACTCCTAAATGCTCTCCTAAGTATAGAAACATGAATTTAAAGGATTAAGAGCATCAAATTCACTAATTTACATCATTAATCACCCAAAAAATGCATTAAGAATAGGATTAAAATATGTTACTTTTACATCTTATCACATTTCCATCCACATATCTCAGTATAAGATCATTTTAACACAAACATACCATTTCAACTTACTCAATTTATAGCTTTGACATATCACCTTATACCACGCATTTATAAACATATTATACCATTAACCATTTATCACATATGTTTCAACCATATCAACCAAACAGACCCTTTATCATGTCATTACATAAGAATCCAACTATCCACATGACAATGCCTTTAATTATGCCAACTTAAGTTTAAATATAACCATTTATATGTCATACTTAACTTAAACATACTAATCAAAATATCCATTCATCTAGACATCACAATTACCAATTCATGCATTTTTAAATCATATGCAAAGTCAACAATTAGATCACATATAGGTATATATCAAATTCATTACCATAAACACATCGAAAGATTATATATATAAAGACATCTATGTACATGCCATAACTTCAAACTTAAAATAATCAAAAAGCTATTCATTCAATAGAGGGATGGTGTGAGTTTCATACGATCCGCTTGATGTGTTCTGCAAAATGATCTACAAGGAAAGAGAAAACAATGAAGTAAGCATATCGAATGCTTAGTAATTTCATAGGCATTAAACAACAACTTACCTAAATTTACAATCTAATACAATAAGCTACTAGCTTGACAAGTCTGCCTAAACAAGGAAATCATATACCAATAAGGTGAGTTTAACATATATCGTATCATATAGTAATTTAA
The DNA here is from genome assembly GCA_025698515.1 of Gossypium sturtianum. Lineage (NCBI taxonomy): Eukaryota > Viridiplantae > Streptophyta > Magnoliopsida > Malvales > Malvaceae > Gossypium > Gossypium sturtianum. Next base: position 22,197,178 of record CM046945.1, read on the forward strand.
ACCAATAACATTCCAATTCACTTCTAATCTACATTTCAATGCCATTCATATAATCAATCAACATTTAATTAATTCAATATCAAATTCATATCAATTTCCAAAGCGAATCAATTAATTCTTCATGTTCTAATATCAGTCCTCTAGACTTGTATATCTCGTTTGCATAATCTTTCGTATACTATCGAAATTAATATTTTATAACTCTTTTTTTAAGCATTATCTCAAAATATCAATTTAATTGATATACCATTATCAAATTTACATTTTATACCCATATTAACTGTAACACCTTAAATTTTAGGGTTAAAAGTTTTGAGCTTTAGGGTTAAGGTCGGTGAGTAGGTTGTGCTATTGTGTTTAGTTGCGCGTTTAGGTGACAGAATAGGCTTGCTGGTCTGGTGGTTTATGGTGTGTTAGTGTACCTCTGGGTTCTGAGTTCGAGCCATCATGTCAGTGGTTTGTGGAAATAATTTTGATTTAGTTTTGTTTTAAAGTCCAAAATACCTATTTTAATTTTAAATTTTAATTATTATTTTTGGGATAAAACTTCCCAAAATCACTTTCACGTTTTCTTGTTTCTCTCCTCACTCTCTCTTGTCAGTTTTTATTTTTCTTCGGGATTTAAAAATTATATGTTTCTCTGCCATTAAGTTCTCCTCTTTAATTTTCGTTGATGGTTTTTGGGTAGTTAGAGGTTTTGAGTAGAGGTAAGTGGTGTTCTTGGTTTTTGGTAGAGTAATTTTAGGTTATTCATATGTGTTAGATTGGTATGGTGATGATATTGGTTCTTGTTTGTGTAATTAAGATTTCATAATTGTGTTGAGGAGGCGTTCCGATCTTCTTTGGTGTTTGGAATCGTGAATTCAGGTGTGGGTTCGAAAAATTTTCCTTTTGTTATTGACGAAATTTTTATTTGGTTCTGTGAATTTTGACATGGTTTGTGGGTTTCTGAAATTTATCAACTGAAGTGTCGTTGTTGCATAATTGTTTGGATTTCTGTGTGTTTTGACTTATTCTTGAGTTAACGAGGGTTGGGGATTATTTCGACATCAAAGGAAAGTTTTGCAGCCTGTTTCGTGACCACATGGGCGTGTGCCCCACATAGGTGGCTCACACGGTCGTGTGAAATTGGGAATTAAGGTTTTTGGGCAAATTTTGGTGCCACACTGCCTGGCCACACGGGCATGTGTCCCCACACGGGCGTGTGAGATCTCAACACGGTCGTGTCTCCTCTGCTTTTAATTTTTCGCACTTTTGGACAGTGAGTTACACAAGCTGCTCACACGGGCGTGTGCCACCTCCATACGGGCGTGTGTGGCCTTTATATGGGCGTGTAGACCCCCAACGGCCTAGGCATTTCCATATGACTAGGGCACACGGCCGTGTGGCCTTATGTCGCCAATTTTTGTACTGTATTTGTTTTTGACTTGTTTGTGATCTTGTGTGTTCCGAACCTCTGTTAGGCCTTAGTAAGGGTGGTTGGGACTCTGTTTTTGCTCGGACATATCTGTTATAAGCAATCGTTGCATTAGTTAAATGACACGTTAATATTTTGTTGCCTAATATTTGAGTATTGTGATATATGATCCCGAATTTGGTCGATTGAACATGCGTACTTCTGATTCTGTTTAACTGGTGTGTGACTGTCTGGAAGTTGTGTATATCGATTCTGTAATTGATTGACTGATTACGAGCTTTTGTGTCTGTGTGATTGACAGTGTTCGGTGAGTATTTTTGCATTTGCATTATGTTTTCGGGTCTGGGATATGAAAAGAAGGAAGTATGTTTCTGATCTGGCAGTTTAACTGCAACTTATCGGTATAGCGGTTTACCGAAATACATAGTACGACATACATTTCAGCTCTGTTGTATATTAACATTTGAGTGGCTTTGTTCCACATGGGTGGTGTGTAGGGTTGGAAGAGCCTTTCGAGGTCCTATGTGGTGTGCAGGGCTAGTTGAGCTTCTTCTAGCTCATTTGTGGTGTGAATGGGGGACAAAGAGGTGTTTGGATGGATGGGTGGGTTTCATGTTGATGCATTTGTTCTACATTTTGTCTGTCTATCTGTCTGATTGCTAGATTAACGGTATATAGATCGATGTATTTAGTACTGGTGTGTCTGTTTTGATTGTGATGATTATTTGGATATCGGATTGTCATTGTAACTTTTTTCTTTTATTATAGTACTTAATTTTCATTTTTTATGTCGTTTCAATCTCACACTGAGCTCGTGTAGCTCACCCCCCTCAGTTTCCCTTTTTCAGGTATTTTTGTACGCTGTTGCTAGACTCGGCACGTCGGAGGTCTCAGACAGCCACGTTTTAGAATCAACTTTAAAAGTATATTCATAAATTCCGCATTTATAAATAAACGATTTGAATTGTAAGTTTTATTTTGAATATTATGGTATGAAATTTGGGTTTTACGCACGTAAGCGTCTTTTGGACTAAAATTTTTGTAATATCGGGATTTTACAACAGAGAGTTTTACGTAACTTAAATTACATTTGTATTCTAGCTGGTTAAACTAAAATTTTACCTACGATCACTTCGGAGATCAATGTAACCTCCAAGATTTGGTCTAAACTTCTAGGCCAGGTTTTGGGGCGTTACATTAACCGAACTCGGACTCGAACAGATACACTAATTTGGCACCCAATGCCTTATCGAAACGTCCGAAATAAATAAATTGCGCCTAGTGCTCATCTATTTAATCAGAATAATAATAATTGTGTCCAACACTCGTCAGAACGTTTGAAAGAAAAATGCACCCAACACTTATCGACATATAGTCAAAATAGCCCGTACTCAACCTATCCTATGGCATGCCAACTATATTCTACTCTGCCCAAACAGTTAATGTAACACCCCTAACCCGTATCTGTCGCTGGAACAGGGTTACGGTGCATTACCGAAACATTCAGAAACATTTATAGATAACTCATGCAAGTTACCATTCAAATTACGAAATCATTCGTAATGTCCCTTAAATGGACCCTCGAGGCCCAATATGGGCATTAGAATCGAGTCGGGACTTAATCGAAACCTGTAAGAATTTTTCGCGAAATTACAATTTTTTTCTAAGGTACAGGGCTCACACGCCCGTGTGGTCCAAGGGACACGCCCGTGTGACCCTGGGACACGCCCGTGCTACAGGCCGTCTTCGACCATGTGTAACTCTCTGACTTGTGCACACGACCATGCCACACGCCCGAATACTAGGCCGTGTGGCTAATTAAATTTTCATAAAATTAGGTGCAGGTTTCACACGACCAAGACACACGCGGTGCAGCCGCCGTGTACTCAACCCGAGCATTCTATTTTTCTCGAATATAAGGTGCAGGGACACACGCGCCTAACCACACGCCCATGTACGGGCCATGTGTCACACGGCCTAGACACACGCCGCTCGTGTGTATGCGTCGTGTGGACAAAATAAAGCTATTTCTAGCTTCATTTCTCACCCAAAATCACACCAATGACCTGCACTTAAACTCACATCCAAATGGCAACCATTTCAAGCATTCAAGCTAAGCAAACTCTATCATTCAACATAGCATACCATTACATGCATACATGTTCATAATCTTGCCTTGGTTTAGCCCATATTTTAGGCATAATTTGATCAACTACTTAACACATATGTAGCTACCATAGTATGACATTACAAATATATCAAAACAAACTATTACTAGCCATTCCAATGGCTAGATTATAAGCATCATTTACATTTACATGCTAATTTGGCCAATATAACCTATACATGCCATTACAACCATAATTGATTTACCATATTGTACCGACATAGGCCAATGGATAGTGTGAGTGATCTTCAGAAAAATCTGATATATCTTCTAATACCGTCTTTACTTATTAACCCATTCTCAATTCTGACTACATTATTAATCATTCAGCTCTTAAACTCTTTAGTTCCACCTTCATGAGCTTAATCCATATATATCTTGTGAATTTCATTGTATAAAACTGTATTAGTGAGGGGTGGAGATCGTAAGCCTCAAAATTTAACTTTCATAAATACACATATATCACTAACGTGTACCATTAACATGTTCACTATAAAACATTTATTTCATACCTTTACAAGTCTCACTTCATCATAAGTAACATTTTTACTCGGGCACGTGAGTATCACTTTCAGCAGTATCAGAATCAGCTCGATCGGAAAGCATCTTTGTCTATTTGCAAAACAAATTTCATCAGAGTCGGGAGATATCACACTATCACAGGTTATATAATGGCATGTATTTCTAGACTCCACATATGCTACGTTCAGTCCGAGAACCGACTAAACTATAGCTCTGATACCACTAAATGTAACACCCCTAACCCATATCTGTCGCTAGAACAAGGTTACGGAGCATTACCGAAACATTCAGAAACATTTACAGATAATTCATGCAAGTTACCATTCAAATTATGAAGTCATTCGTAACGTCCCTTAAATGGACATTAGAATCGAGTTTGGATTTAGTCAGAACCTCTAAGAATTTATCGTGAAATTACAAAATTTTTTCAAGGTACAGGGCTCACACGCCCGTGTAGTCCAGAGGACACTGCCATGTGACCCTGGGACACGCCCATGTGACCCTGGGACACGCCCGTGCTACAGGTCGTGTTCGACCCCGTGTAACTCTCTGACTTGTGCACACGGCCATGCCACACGCCCTTATATTAGGTCATGTGGTTAATTAAATTTTCATAAAATTAGGTGCAAGTTTCATACGGCCAAGATACACACCCGTGTCTATGCCCGTGTACTCAATTCTAAGCATTCTATTTTTCTCGAATTTAAGGTGCAGGAGAAACACGGCCTAACCACACACCCATGTACCAGGCCATGTGTCACACACGGTCTAGACACACGCTCGTGTGTCTACCCATGTGGACAAAATAAAACTATTTCTAGCTTCATTTCTCACCCAAAATCACACCAATGACCTGCACTTAAACTCACACCCAAATGGCAACCATTTCAAGCATTCAAGCTAAGAAAACTCTATCATTCAACATAGCATACCATTACATGCATACATGTTCATAATCTTGCCTTGGTTTTGTCCATATGTTAGGCATAAGTTGATCAACTACTTAACACATATGTAGCTACCATAGTATGACATTACAAATATATCAAAACAAACCATTACTAGCCATTCCAATGGTTAGATTACAAGCATCATTTACATTTACATGCCAATATGGCCAATATAACCTATACATGCCATTACAACCATAATTGATTTACCATATTGTACCGACATGGGCCGATGGATAGTGTGAGTGATCTCCGCCGAGCTTACAATCTAACGAGCTTCTGATTTACTCTAAAACGGGGAAATAAAACTAAGTAAGCATAAAATGCTTAGTAAGTCCGTATAACATGGTACTTAACTTACCATTTATTCTATTTTGAGGTAACTATGTAGGGCACATTCAATCAATTTGCCCTCAAGCCCTACACATATCCTCATTGCCCTTGTTAGTCATATAATCCATAATAACATCACAAACATATATGGGCTCGGCAACAATCAAGTTTCTATGCACATATGCTTCCCACAATATGTATTCATTTATCATGTATAAATCTTCTCTTTATATTACAAGTATAATTTCATAATAGTTCATCTCGAGTTCAGATCATTTCATATCAGAACCTTACCCATATTACTTGGAATATCAAGGTCACGATTAGTACACTCAATGTGTATAAATCTATAATCAAGGATGAACATACTCATCAAATAAATTCTATGTACAATATCATCATTTCATATTTCCATATATCAATTATCATGTATCGTCATTTTCATGTATTTCAGGCCGATTTGCATAATAACTCATTTCTTATTCATATCTTCTCATGTCAAGAACTTTTACCCGTTGAATTTATCTGAATTATCGATGGATACACATGTAGTACATTCGAGGTGTACAAATCAGAATCCATCAATTCATGTCCAATAGTACCCATAAGGTACAATTTCAGAGAGTACACTCTCGAGCCACACATGTATACAACAGGATTACCAGTCTAGGCTAAATCCTTTTTATGACATATGCTCTAGAGAGCTTGACCTGGATTACCCGTCCGGGCTAAATCCAATCCATAACATATGCTCGAGAGGACTTATATCAGGATTACCCGTCCGGGCTAAATCCTTTCTGTAATGAAGTCATTAGGATTGCTCGTTCAAGCCTAACCCATTCTGCAACAAATGCAGGACCTTATTCATTTCGGCAATTACATTTATCCATCGATTTTCATTTATTCAAACGGGATTTAACATTTTCAAGCATTTTTCGGTATGTGATTATTTCATACATCTATAACATCCATATAATTCAAATGATCACATTCCAAGCATAAAATTAACATTTCCATCGTTTATCCTTTATTATCTATCGGCCATTATAGTTTAATTTAAATATTTTTATTTATCGAGCTTGATTGGATATGTAATCATTTCACATATTCATGACATTTATACAATTTACATAAACACAATCAATGCAAGCATGTAAATAAACACAATTTAGTTACACGAACTTACCTTGACAAAGGTTTGTATACAAACATCTATTAATCCGACATTTTCCCCTTTTCCTCGTTCTAACTCCGAACTTGGTCTATCCAGATCTATACGAGTAAATTTAACATCAAATTCACACATCTCATATACATTTGGACTCAATTTACATCCTAAGCAAAATTACCATTTTACCCTTATCTTTTCCATAAATTCCCATTTCGTCCTTAGGCTCGGAAAATGAAACTTGTGCAATTTACTCCCTATTCCAAGCCTAACCAAAATCCCATGACAAAATTTACAGCACATGTATTCATAAAAATTCAGCATTTTTTCTTCAATTTTACAACTTTACATTTTAGTCCCTAAATCATGTTTTCATCAAAAATCACTTTGTAAAAGTTGTTTATCTATCATCAACCATTCATTTTCTACCAAAAATTTCTAATTTTCAGCATATACATCCATGACCCATTTTTCATACTTTGATGACTTTACAAATTGATCCCCCAAATAGATAGATTAAGCTATCCCGGTTTCAAAAATATCAAAATTATTAAAAACGGGGCTTGATTACTTACCCAAATAAGCTTGATAAGTCTTCTTCCTCTCTCCTAGGGTTTCCATGGAAATATTTAGGGAAGATGATATGAAATTGTTTTCTTTTTCATTTAATTAAATTTTCATTTAATAACTTTTCATCTTTCCAATTTAGTCCTTAGCCTTTTTTTATTTTTCCATGGATGAGTCATACCAAAATATCTACATACTTCTCTTTAATGGTTTAATTACCATATAAGAACCTCTAGTTTTGAATTCCATAGCTATTTAATCCTTATAGCTACTAGAATTCAACTTTTGCATTTTATGTGATTTAGTGCTTCCCGTAATTAAACACATAATCGGTAAAATTTTCGTATCAAAATTTTCACATGACTTTTCTAACATAATACGGTCCATATAATAAAATAAAAATAAATTTTATTTTTAACTCGAATTTATGGTCCCAAAACAACTGTTCCGATTTCACCGAAATTGGGCTGTTACAGTTAATAGGGTAACCAATAATCCAATTTCATTTTAAGTTCGATTCCTATTCTATCAATTTCAATATCATCAATTCATCAATAAAAATATCATTTCATACATAGCATATCATGATTCATCTCAATTCCAAGCCAATTTCACATTTTCACCGAGTTATGCTATTTTCAATTCTATTCAATTTAGTCCTTTATCTCGACAATCAATCAAATTAACACCAATATGATTCGATCAATCATAAACCAGTTATTAATTCATTAAATATCTTAAATTACTATTCATAATATTCAATTTATCATTTTTTACGATTTAGTCCATATCTCACCCTTTATACCAAATTTCAAATAATTCAAATTATTATTAAACATACACAAAATTTATAATTCAATTATATAACAATTTAAATAAAATCATACCATATGAGCTTACTTATAATAGCTCGTTTTTAGGGAAATCAGAATAGTGGTTTTCGGACCACAAATTTGATTTGAGAATATTTATTTTATTATCATTTTAATGTCTATAGCATGTTATTAGTATCTTATAAAAGTTTCGTTAATAAATTTTATCATTTGCATGTTTAATTTGGTAAAAAGGACTAAATCGTAAAAGATGCAAAATTAGAGTTCTATAAGCTAAAGGAACTAAATGGCAATGAAATTAAATGGTTAAGGGATTTAAATGCTAATTAGACCATAACTATATTGAGTGGACAAATATAGACATTAATTAAATGGTTTTAAGGTTTATAATAAAAGGTTAATTAAGTAAATTAATAAATAAGGTTAGTAAAATAATCAAAACAAAGGCCATCATCTTTGTTTGTCCATTTTTGACCAAAAATAAGAGTAGAAAGAAGCCATAGCCAAGCTTGAGTATTCGGTCATCTCTTCCTTGTGCATGTAAGTGATTTTTCATTCCGTTTTTAATGATTTTTATGTTTTTGAAGTCGTTGTAGCTTAATCTAGCTAGCCCAGGAACTAATTTGTAAAATTCTTAAAAGGTTAGGGTTTTTCCATGAATGTATTCATGTGGTTTTTGATGTTTGATGGAAGAAAATGAATCATTGTTTATTTATAAACAACTTTTGTAAAGTGAATTTTGTTGAAAATGTCAAATAAGGATTTAATTGAAAAATGTAAAGTATTCATGGTGAAAATTGTAAAATAATGAATTGTATGAGTTGATTTGGACCTCTATTGAATTCAGCTAGCTTGGGTAGGGATGAGATTTCATGAATTTCAATTTACGAGCTTAAGGACTAAATTGTAAAAAATCAAAACAATAGGGGCAAAAGTGTAATTTTTCAAAAATGTGATTTTTGGATTGAATTGAATAGAATGATTATTGAATGGATTAAATTTTATTATTTAGATCAAGTGAAGCCTCGTACGGATTTAGATCGAGGGAAAGATTTAGTGTCGGACTAGTCGATCCTATTTCATCGTTTTGTGATCGAGGTAAGTTCATACGTTTAAATAGCATTTTAATGTATTTGATTTAAGTGCTATTATATTATTTGTTATATCATGTCATGACGAAAAATCCAATGACGATACGACGACTATTGAGCCCCGTTTGAACCTTAGGAATATATAGGATACAAATGACATGTCATTAGGGCTACCATGTTTCGGGTGCTGGTCCTGAACGTCCTAACGATGGCTGAGTTTTGGCATTTGTTGTGGATACTCGTCAGCTTGTGTGAGCGGTATTGTGTAGCTACGTTTCGACTGTCAGCTTGTGTGAGCAGGCCCATTTATGGCTCGTAGGAGAAATTACGTAAAGGAAAAGGAAATGAATGGTTTCGACCATGTGTTAGCACACTATGTGTGAGCTTCCCGTGTATCTGATATTATTCTAAGTGGTTCAACGGGCATGAAAAGGGATGAACCAGTAAGGGTTCCGATTGATTTCACTATGGAAATGTATGAAGTATTAATGATCAAGTTTGTATGGCCATAATATGAAAAGTATGAGTTCAAATGTATTATGTTCATGAAAATTATCTTACCATGTGATGATATTGTAAAGTTATGTGTTTAATCACTAACTTGTGTTGTTGATGAAGCTTAGGTTTATGCTAAGCTATGTTGGATTGATTCATGTTTATTTTTAAGCTTATGCATTGAAATGGTAAGCATTGTTCATGATTTACGAACTTACTAAGCATTATATGTTTACGTTGTGTTTCTTTTTTATGTTTTATAGATTATCGGAAGCTCGATAAGTTTGGAAGCTCGTCAGAGACCTATCACACTATCTAGCGACGATATCGGTAGATTTTGATATTTTGAGTCATGGTTATAATGGCCTGTATAGGGGAGTTGTGTTTAATGAGATGATCATTATGTTTGGCTTGTAAATGTGGTATTTTGGTTGATGAACTTTTGGCATATTAATGCTTTGATGGTTGACGTTGAAATGGTCAAGTGAATGTATGTTTTGAATGACCAATTTGGTATGTTTAGTTGTGGTTTGGCATATGGGCAATTATGTTATGTTTTGGTATGGAAATTAGGTAGTTATATATGGTTGATTCAAGGATAAGTGTGTTATGTTAAGTTGATTTGATGATTGTGCCTTTTTGGCATATTGGTTGTATGGATAGATATCATATTGAACTAGCTTTATTATGCATGGTTTAGGTACATTTTGAAGCTTCAATATATGTGCAAATGGCTTGTAGGTGTGAGCATGGTTTGGGTGAAAGAAATGGCTTGAAAATGGCCTATTTCTTGTCCAAATGGCCTAAGACATGGGCGTGCGTCTCAGCGTGTGTGAGTCACACGGCCTGGCCAGACGGCCCTGTGACCCCTGCAATGTGAAAAATTCTATCTTTTTCCATGAAGTTCTAAATGTTTCCAATTTAGTCCCGAATCATTTCTAAAGTGTTTCTAAGGCCTCGAGGGCTCGAATAAGGGAGGTTATGCATGAGTTTGATTGAATTATGCCATGATTTATAAAATGGTTGAAATTGAATGTTTTTAGTTAAAATATTTTGGTAATGCTCCGTAACCCTATTCTGGCGACGGATATGGGTTAGAGGTGTTACATTACCTAGAAAAACAAAAAATGAACCTCTTTAAAGACTAATAATCAATTTTATCTTTTTCTCCGATTATCTTCAAGTTGATTCAATTCTCAATCTACTTAAGAGCCGAAAGTTGAAAACTTTTAAACCATTTTCTCTTCTTTTTGCTACGGCTAAGTGAAGAATATGATAGAAATGGCATTTTTTTCTTTTCTTTTTTTTATTTTATACCTTAATTAGCTTTTAATTAATCTTAATTAATTAATCAAATCTGAATTAATTAACTTTTAGTCTTAATTAACACAATTTAATGGATTATAGCTATCCACCACCATCGTTTTGCATATTTAAAAAGGTCCAATTGCTCAATTTGTCTTTCGGTTATTTAAAAATTCATAGCGATTAACTTTTACCACTTTTACAATTTAGTCTTTTTGCCTTAATTAACTATCCAATTAACAAAATTAAAGGACCAAACTTTAATTAAACTTTATGCTAACCTCGTAAATATTAAATAATAATATTTACAAACTCAAATATCGAAAATGGAATTTCAAAACCACCGTTTTTATAGCACTAAAAAACAAGTTGTTACAAAAGGTGTCATAGTTGTAGTTTAACAATTTATCAACCTCGTACTAAGTATAATGTGGTCCTCAGTTAACCATTTTATCTAAAAGTAATCTTTAATAATTTTCTGATTAGATTGCTAAGGTAAAGTAAGAAGGCCTCTCAACCTACTTCCCCTTTAAAAATATTCAATTAAACTATGTCACCTAGAATTAACACATGCACTAAAATAAGAAAATTAAACTCAATCTTGTTCCTAAATCTAATTTTAGTCCTATTTTGGTTACTATGCCATTAACCTATGGATCTCCCAACCACATAAATGATTTAGCTCATTGTAAATTGGCAAACAACATAAAACATATGAAAATTAAGCATAGCTATAAGAGAATTAAATAAAACTAAGAAAAACTTAATTATAGATAATCTTTAAAAAATTTGTCGCTATTCACAAGAGAATTGGGAGATGAATGTGAAAAACGGCTACAAAACTAAGACTAATAAAAAATCCTAAGTAAACATATAAGAAAGTCTAATGAAGCCTCTATGCTTTTGCTATTTACAAAGCTTTTCTAAGTCAAAATCATGAGCTAAGGAGGAAAAGATTCATGTCGAAGTATGAAACACCCCAAACCCGGCCCACAAGCCCTGACCGGATCTGGCATGCTCCTGGTGTAAAACTCGTTTTGTTATCTTGAAAAAAAATAGGTTGATTTCGAAGAAAAATAGATTTGAAGTGTGTTCATGTTGAAAACCGTGTGGTGATTTAAGTTCGTGTCTCATTAAAACGTTATTTTTATGAGTTTAGAAAATTTTATAAGTCAAAAGGAAAAAAAACCCAATTTGGAACTTATTATTAAGTTGGAAACCTTAGGTGTTTAGGTGTTAAAACAGTTTAAGTTGTTTATCGAAATAATTTGAAACATTTAGTTGAAGTCTTTCGTAGCAGAAATAAAAATTTAAAACGTATAAAAACATAGCTAATGGTGGCCTTATTACAAAAACATCACCCAAAATTAAATCCCGAATAATAAAAGAAAATGTTGTAAATTCTATTAAAAGGAAAACCGAAATACTGAGTTGAGCATGGCCACCACCTAGTCCTCGCTGACCCGGTCCATTACTAAGTATCACCTGCAAAAGATATCCCACGAAGGGTGAGTCAACAGACTCAATGTGTAACAGTACACCAAAGCCCAATCGGTCATAGTCTTAACGATAACATTTTTGGCAAAGCCCATTTGGATCACATTTAGCCATCAGCCCATAACATAGCAAATCAAATAACGGCAGATTAAATCACATGTACATATAAAATGAAATGCAATCTCGAGCCCACCTAGATATCCATCCGCTACACACCACCCGTATCTGCCAATCACACCGTGGGGATTACTAAATCGACCCTCCATCCGCTACACACCATCGAAGGCAGTCGCTGCAGTCAACCGCACATCGCCCTTATAATCGTGGCATAGCCACAAGATAATGTGACAGAGTCACCGGATTCATAATATTGTGACATAAGTCACCGGATAATGTGGTAAAAACCACTGGAACACTTCCCCTTTATCAAAATCACCCATATGCCCATGCAATAAACATATTATTCAGATATCATGCCATATACCCCAAAGTCATAACAGAATCATACTTATCTCATATCCATACTTATAACATCATTAATCGAGTATATTAAGGGGTTTACGTACACGAACGCATCGTACCACAAAGATGGTACCCATAGCCACATTCACACGCATTTCTTATTAACACATGCTATCACTAATACTATCAATCTATCGGAATTTTAGTGTAGGCTACACACCTGATAACCGTAAGTACGATACTATCGATACCGACACTCTCACTAGCAGGGATAACAAAGTGAATTGCTTATCCCTTTCCGACTGCCGCCCACACCCGGTGGCCAATCACGAACAGCCAGAAACCGAATGCTTCTTGAACTTAGGGTAGGCACTACCCTTTCTCCCCTTTTACGGTACTCGCATCCATTGAATCAACACTTAATCAGAAAACCCGATTAACTAATATATGAGATCTTAATTGATTAACTACAACTTAAACACCCTTACCAGAATGGATCAGAATCCCGAGACTTCTCCTAATCCCTATCAATCTGTCCCTAAAAGATCATAGTCAGAATCGGCCAACGTTAATAAACAATATGGCCTTTGGCCGAATATCAAGACCCCCTTACCTTGATTGTCTCGATCCCGAAAATGTCACTTGTCCTTGGAGATGTCGAAATCCCTACATGGTCTATGTTAGATTCGATTCTAACATTTAATGAACCAAAGTAAATGGCCTTCGGCCTAATACCACACTTCACTTACCTTGAATATTCAAATCTCGAACTCACCTTCAAGGTTTCGGCCAAAGAGAGTAAAAGGGATTAGATTCCAAACTTTCGGCTAATCCAAAAGAAAAGAAAGAACAACGAATGGCGGTTAACCCTTACCCCTATCGTTGAGATCGATTGCACCCTTGCTTGAACCAACAGAGATTCGGCAATGGTGGTATTTTGGTTGAAGAGGTTACGCAATGGTGAACTTTGGGAGAGAGAAATTCGGCCTAAGCAAAATAAAAAGAAAAGAAGAGAAGAGAAGATGGTAGATTAAACACCCTTAAACAAGTAAGAAGAGAAAGAAAAGGCAAATGACCCTAATGGTCTATGGATAGTTCGGCCAAAGTCTAACAAGAGAGGAAAAAGAGTAAATTTTAGTGCGGTTTGCTTATGAAAGAAAAATGGTTGAAAGCTCAGGAGAGAATGAAGTTGAATTTAGCAGAAGAAGATGGCAAAAATGGCATTTTGATGGCCTTAAACTTTCGGCACACTAGCCTATCCCCAACCGATTGCACTTCACCTCACCCCTCTCCCGAATTGGTGATACTCAAACACTAGCTTCCCTTGCTTTTCTCCTATTTTCCCCTTCTTTACTCATTCAAAATAATTTGAATGAGTCAACACATATCTCCTCCCTTTAGCCGAATTTTTAAAAGAATATGAGCAAGTCTCATCCTCATCCACTTAAAGTCCTTGTGCTTAGTCCATCACTACTTCTCTTTGCGCAAAATGCAAGCCCAAAATGTTGCTTGTCTTTGCTCGAACCTAAGCCCCTTCCTCTCGCTTGTGGCGTCACTCTCCGACACCTTATTGGCGCCTATTTTGCCACTTTACCAAGGTAATTCTTGTGTCTAAATCCTCATACAAATTTTTTACGGCCTATCTTGCTTAGCTCCATTTTAAAACTCAAAATCTAATATTTTTTCTAAGGCATTCTCCTACATTCTAAAGTTCAGGAACCCCTAGAACATATTCAAACCACACCTAGGCATGCTACCACATACATTTGAGTTAAAAAGCATAACCCCTAAATCCCGAATATTACAGTTCTACCCCCTTAAAAATAATTTCGACCTCGAAATTACAGCTAGAATAAGTGAGGGTATTCTTTGTCGCATTGCTACCTCCGGCTCCCATGAAGCTTCTTCCGATCCATGATTACGCCATAATACTTTGACTAGAGGAACTGATTTCCTCCGTAACACCTTCACATCCCGTTCCAAAATCTGAATCGGCTCTTCCTCGTAGGACAAATCTGGTCTTAGCTCCACCTCCTCAATTGGCACTACATGAGATGGATCTGATCGGTAACGACGTAACATTGAAACATGGAACACATCGTGCATCTGCTTCAATTCCGAAGGCAACTCTAACTGATATGCCACTGGTCCAACCCTCTTCAAAACCCGATAAGGTCCTATAAACCTGGGACTTAACTTCCCTTTGCGACCAAATCTCATCACCTTCTTCCACGGCGAAACTTTTAGAAACACCTGATCTCCCACAGCAAACTCTATTGCAGACTTCGTCAATCGATCCACTATCACCCATACCGAGTCTTTCTCAGTAGGCGTAAGGGGAAGCCCACTAACAAAGTCCATGGTGATTCTTTCCCACTTCCATTACGGGATTTTTATCGGCTGAAGTAATCCTGACGGAACTTGGTGTTCAGCCTTGACTTGCTGACACGTTAAGCACTTCCCTACAAATTTTGTAACTTCCCGTTTAAGACCAGGCCACCAAAACTGATCCCGTAGATCTCTGTATAACTTACTTCCTCCAGGATACATAGCATAAGGGCTACTATGCGATTCTTGAAGAATTCTCTGCCTTAATTCATTATCC
Organism: Gossypium sturtianum; assembly: GCA_025698515.1. Lineage (NCBI taxonomy): Eukaryota > Viridiplantae > Streptophyta > Magnoliopsida > Malvales > Malvaceae > Gossypium > Gossypium sturtianum. The sequence continues at coordinate 22,212,590 of CM046945.1, forward strand.
TTCGGCATACAGACCTTGCCTTGAAAACACAACACTCTGTCACTGCTTACACCATAGTTTTCCAATTCCCCATTCTGCACCTGTCGTATCTTAGCACTTATATAATCATCTGCCAGCTGTCTTTCTTTCACCTCATTCAACCATGTCGGCTTGACCTGCAACTCCGCTAGCAAACTTCCATCGTCATACAAGCTAAGATGTGCAAACATCGCCCTCAGATCCGACACTACTTTTCGACTTAGAGCATCTGCCACTACATTTGCCTTGCCCGGGTGATACTCTATAGAACAATCGTAGTCTTTCAGTAATTCCACCCACCTTCGTTGCCTCAGTTCAACTCCTTACGAGTCGTGAGATACTTAAGACTCTTGTGGTCGTGTAAATTACCGACTTTTCTCCATATAAATAATGCCTCCATACCTTAAGAGCAAAACCACCGCCGCTAACTCCAAGTCATGCGTCGGATAGTTAACCTCATGTGGCCTCAATTGTCGCGATGCATAAGCGACCACCTTCCCATCTTGCATCGTAACACATCCTAATCCGTGTGAGAAGCATCATAATACACCATAAAATCCTTCCCCGCCTCAGTGAATCAAGGCTGAGCTTTGGTCAAAACCCTCTTAAGCTTCTCAAAGCTTTCTGCGTTTCTTATCTGTCCATACGAAAGGTACCTCCTTTCTCAACAACCTCGTCAGAGGTGCCGCTATTGATGAGAACCCTTCTACAAACCTTCTGTAGTAGCCTGCTAACCCAAGAAACTGCGAATCTCAGCCACAAACTTAGGTGGTTTCCAATTTAGCATTGCCTCAATCTTCCGAGGATCCACCCTTATCCCTTCTGCAGACACCACATGCCCTAAGAACGCAACCTCTTCCAGCCAAAATTCACACTTGCTGAATTTGGCACACAGCTTCTTTTCCCTCAACACTTGCAACACTATCCGGAGATGCTCATCATGCTCTACCTCAGACTTGGAATACACTAGGATGTCGTCTATGAACACAACGATGAACTGATCCAAGTAGGGTTGGAAAACCCGATTCATCATATCCATGAACGCAGCTGGGGCGTTCGTCAACCCGAACGGCATTACTAAGAACTCATAATGCCCGTATCTTGTCCGGAAAGCTGTCTTATGGATATCTGCTTCCTTCACCTTAAGCTGATGATATCCTGGGCTTAAATCTATCTTTGAGAATACCGCAGCCCCTTTAAGCTGATCGAACAAGTCGTCTATCCTTGGCAAAGGATACTTGTTCTTGATGGTCAGCTTATTCAACTGCCGATAATCTATGCACATACGCATAGTTCCATTCTTTTTCTTCACAAATAAGACCGGTGCTCCCCATGAAGACACACTGGGTCGAATAAACCCACGATCAAGCAGCTCCTAGATCTGAGCCTTGAGCTCAACCAACTCCTTTGGCGCCATCCTATTCGGAGCGATAGATACTGGTGCTGTACCCGGCAACAAGTCAATCCCAAATTCTACCTCACGATCCGGAGGTAACCCTGGAAGTTCTTCCGGAAAGACATCCATAAATTCCCTTACAGTCCTGACCCCTTCAACAGTTGCTTCCTTAGCCTCCAAGGTACTAACCAACATCAGAAAAGCCAAACATCCCTTCCTTACCATCTACTCCGCCTTAAGGGCAGATACTACATTCGACAAATAATTCCGTCTCTCGCCCACGACCACAACTTTATTGTCGTCAGAAGTTCTCAATGACATGCGCTTAGCAAAGACAATCCACATTCGCACGATACTTCACTAACGATCCATGCCTAAGATTAAATCAAATTCCCGAATGGCAACTCCATTAAGTCGGTAGGAAATTGAGTCCCCGAACTTCTAAAGGCACTTCCTTAAAGAGCTTATCTACTACTACATGCGCCTAAAGGACTAAGTGCAGTCATCTTCCTAAATACGATCTCGAGTTCACATGCGAGTTCCGGATACTTCACTAGCGATGTATGAATGAGTTGACCCTATATCTATCAAAGCAATAAAGGGTAATCCGAGAAATAAAAGCGAACGCGTTATGACATCGTGCCTCGCTATCCTCCCTCCGATTTAATCGCATATACCGGACTGTTTGTCTAGCCTCGAGTGTTTCCACTACCTGCATCGATGCTCCACGACCTCTACGAGCCATTACCTCTGCCGTTCGGACCACGACCCTCGACGGCGTGGCTTTGCCCACCCCTCGCCACCGACCATAACCACGACACTGTTGGGCGGTTCCTATCTGTATCCATCGAACAATCCTTAATCATATGATCCTTAGACCCGCACTTAAAACATCCTCCTGTCTTTTTCCAACATTCTCTCGGATGCATTTTTCCACACTGAGCACAAGCACGGTATTGTCCTCCCACAACAGCCTGCTGACCTCGCGACCCATCAACTCTAGGTCTCTTCTGAAAGTTCCCGGATGACCCTGAAGACCCATAATTCCTCTTATTCTTATTCTGACCTCGGTCCTGATTCTGTCTCTCAGTCCGCTTAACTTCTTCAGCTATCCGTGCCTTATCCACTAAAACTGCAAAGTCACTCTCTCGATGCGGAGCAATCAGCACTCGCAGCTCATCCCTCAAACCATCCTCAAATCTGACACACCGCTCATAATCAGTAGCTACTATCCCTCTAGCATACCGGCTTAACCGTAAAAACTCTGCTTCATACTCAGCTACCGGCTTATTTCCTTGCACTAAATTCAGAAACGCCTTCCTCTGCGAGTCTATGTAACTAGCTCCGACGTATTTTCCCTCAAACTTAACCTTAAAATACCCCCAATCCACTCGATCTGCAAGGGTACCCTCTTTGACAGTGAGCCACCACTAGTAAGCCTTATCACGAAGCAGCGAAACAGCACCTTTCAGCTTTTCCTCAGCAGTGTAGTCCAAATCATCCATGATCCTTTCGACTGCCTCTAACCAATACTCCGCTACATTCGGAGCTACGCCCGATACTCCCCTAAAAACCTCAGCTCTATTTGACCTAAGTCTCTCAGCTACTGACTTTCGAGCCCCATTACCCATACTAGCTCCCGCTACTCACTCTAAAACTCGCAAAGATAGCTGCGAGCATCGCTGCGTCATCTCCTCTGTTTGCTCCACGAAATTCCGCCCCTACCGGTGGTGGCGGTGCCTCATTTTCGGAACCCTGACGAGACCTAACTGGTTCCGACACAGTTATCCTGCCTCTACCGCGCCCACGGCGACCACGTCCCCTAGAACTCATGTCTACATCGCGTCTTATCTGATTTTACGAAAATTTTATGCATTAGAGTCTTTTCACTTCTTGTTTAAAGAAAGTTTTATGCAACAGAGTTTTAATCAGTGGTTTTTCCGTAATAGTACACATATACCTAGGGTCCGTGTCTCTAAAGTATAGTTTCCTTAGGCCTATCAACTAAAGTTTCATACATTAACATACTCATATCAATTTATCAACAAAAGAACTTTACTCAGCGGACTGGTCGAGAACTCGGGTGCCATGCTTCCATAAAACCATTCTAACCAAAATCTTTTCAAAAACTCATTTTGGGCTCAATTTTGAAAATGTTGTGGGCTTCAAAACCCAAGGCCGAGTGTTTAAAACTGGGCTCTGATACCAAGTTGAAACACCCCAAACCCGACCCACAAGCCCTGACCGGATCTGGCATGCTCTTGGTGTAAAACTCGTGTTGTTATCTTGAAAAAAAATAGGTTGATTTCGAAGAAAAATAGATTTGAAGTGTGTTCATGTTGAAAACCGTGTGGTGATTTAAGTTCGTGTCTCATTAAAACGTTATTTTTATGAGTTTAGAAAATTTTATAAGTCAAAAGGAAAAAAAAACCCAATTTGGAACTTATTATTAAGTTGGAAACCTTAGGTGTTTAGGTGTTAAAACAGTTTAAGTTGTTTATCGAAATAATTTGAAACATTTAGTTAAAGTCTTTCGTAGTGAGAAATAAAAATTTAAAACGTATAAAAACATAGCTAATGGTGGCCTTATTACAAAAACATCACCCAAAATTAAATCCCGAATAATAAAAGAAAATGTTGTAAATTCTATTAAAAGGAAAACCGAAATATCGAGTTGAGCATGGCCACCACCTAGTCCTTGTCGACCCGGTCCATCACTAAGTATCACCGCAAAAGATATCCCACGAAGGGTGAGTCAATGACTCAATGTGTAACAATACACTAAAGCCCAATCGATCATAGTCTTAACGATAACATTTTTGGCAAAGCCCATTTGGATCACATTTAGCCATCAGCCCATAACATAGCAAATCAAATAACGGCAGATTAAATCACATGTACATATAAAATGAAATGCAATCCCGAGCCCACCTAGATATCCATCCGCTACACACCACCCGTACATCAATCACACCGCGAAGGGGATTACTAAATCGACCCTCCATCCGCTACACACCATCGAAGGCAGTCGCTGCAGTCAATCGCACATCGCCCTTATAATCGTGGCATAACCACCAAATAATGTGACAAAGTCACCGGATTCATAATATTGTGACATAAGTCACCGGATAATGTGGTAAAAACCACCGGAACACTTCCCCTTTATCAAAATCACCCATATGCCCATGCAATAAACATATTATTCAGATATCATGCCATATACCCCAAAGTCATAACAGAATCATACTTATCTCATATCCATACTTATAACATCATTAACTGAGTATATTAAGGGGTTTACGTACCTGAACGCATCGTACCACAGTATGGTACCCATAGCCACATTCACACAGATTTCTTATTAACACATGCTATCACTAATACTATCAATCTATCAGAATTTTAGTGTAGGCTACACACATGATAACCATAAGTACGATACTATCGATCCGACACTCTCGCTAGCGAGGATAACGATGAATTGCTTATCCCTTTTCGACGACCGCCCACACCCCGATGGCCAATCACGAGCAGCCAGAACCGAACGTTTCTTGAACTTAGGGGTAGGCACTACCCTTTCTCCCCTTTCTTGGTACTCGCATCCATTGAATCAACACTTAATCGTAAAACCCGGTTAACTAACATATGAGATCTTAATTGATTAACTACAACTTAAACACCCTTACCGAATGGATCGAGAATCCCGAGACTTCTCCTAATCCCCGTCGATCCGCCCTAAAAGATCATAGTCGAATCACCAACCTTAATAAATAATATGGCCTTTGGCCGACTATCAAGACCCCCTTACCTTGATTGTCTCGATCCGAAAATGTCACTTGTCCTTGGAGATGTCGAAATCCCTACATGGTCTATGTTAGATTCGATTCTAACATTTAATGAACCAAAGTAAATGGCCTTCGCCTAATACCACACTTCACTTACCTTGAATATTCAAATCCCGAACTCACCTTCAAGGTTTCGGCCAAAAAGAGAGTAAAAGGGATTAGATTCCAAACTTTCGGCTAATCCAAAAGAAAAGAAAGAACAACGAATGGCGCTTAACCCTTACCCTATCGTTGAGATCAATTGCACCCTTGCTTGAACCCACGAGAGATTCGGCAATGGTGGTATTTTGTTGAAGAGGTTGCGGCAATGGTGAACTTTGGGAGAGAGAGATTCGGCCTAAGCAAAATAAAAAGAAAAGAAGAGAAGAGAAGATGGTAGATTCGGCTTACCCTTAAACAAGTAAGAAGAGAAAGAAAAGGCAAATGACCCTAATGGTCTATGGATAGTTCGGCCAAAGTCTAACAAGAGAGGAAAAGGAGAAAACTTTGGTGCGGTTTGCTTATGAAAGAAAAATGGTTGAAAGCTCAGGAGAGAATGAAGTTGAATTTCGGCAGAAGAAGATGGCAAAAATGGCACTTTGATGGCCTTAAACTTTCGGCACACTAGCCTATCCCCCAACCAATTGCACTTCACCTCACTCCCCTCTCCTGAATTCGGCTGACACTCAAACACTAGCTTCCCTTGCTTTTCTCCTATTTTTCCTCTTCTTTACTCATTCAAAATAATTTGAATGAGTCAACACATATCTCCTCCCTTTAGCCGAATTTTTTAAAAGAATATGACCAAGTCTCATCCTCATCCACTTAAAGTCCTTGTGCCGTCCATCACTACTCCTCTTTGCCGCAAAATGCAAGCCCAAAATGTCGCTTGTCTTTGCTCGAACCTAAGCCCCCTTCCTCTGCTTGTGGCGTCACTCTTCTGACACCTCAGTGGCGCCTCTTTTGCCACTTTACCAAGGTAATTCTTGTGTCTAAATCCTCATACAAATTTTCTTAAGGCCTATCTTGCTTAGCTCCATTTTAAAACTCAAAATCTAATATTTTTTTCTAAGGCATTCTCCTACATTCTAAAGTTCCCGGAACCCCTAGAATATATTCAAACCACACCTAGGCATGCTACCACATACATTTGAGTTAAAAAGCATAACCCCTAAATCCCGGATATTACAAAGTATCCAAGATCCACATCACAACCTTGGAAGGTAAAATTGAAGTTCCTTATTTTCCTGCCTTTTCTCACTCTACTTCTTCCAAATCCACTTCTCCTTCCTTGAACACAATCCAATGCCTTTAAAAAGACCTTGAAAAGCTTATTTAATAAAAAAGCATTAAAAGTATATAAAATAACATAAAAACACTAAATATAATCTAAAACTCATTTTACAATAATTTGTTGTAAAAATGAACCTAATAATTAAAATCTAAATAAAAACCACCCAAGAACAATGCAAATGTGAGTGAATTAAGACCTAAAATATGTAACAAATATTTGCTCATCATATTCATAAGGTAATGGATGGAAAATTATGGTCCTAATTATTTTGTTAAATGATAGCTTGTCAATCTCACATCGATTTTTTGTAGATGATCTTGTGTTATTTTGCAGAAATAACTTAGATTAAGTAGATATTGTCAAGAGCATACTTGATCAGTTTAACCATTTATTTGGATACAAAGTTAATGCATAAGACCTAGAATTTTCCTCCTAATACTAGTGTCATAGTGGCAAAATCTATAAGTGATAAATTGGGGTTTCAACAAGTTTTTGGTTTAGATGTATATTTGGGTATGCCTTTGTTCCATTAGAGGTTTACAAACAATACTTTCAGTTTCATACTTAAGAAGGTAAGAAACCATATGAATAACTGGGATGTGAAATTTTTATTTGTGGCTGGTAGAGTTATATTGGCAAGGTTAATCTTTGTGGCTATTCTTAATTACTTTATACAAACTACTGTGGTTCTGAGTGACATTTATGCAAAAATCAGTAGACTCGCTCGTAACTTTAAATGAGAATTGTCAAATTTATGGGATTGCAACACACGACACACTCATCCTTGTTCTTTTAATTAAAAAAAGAATGCCACATGATAAATGCACACTAAACTCATCGACTGACTCGGTGGATTCAATTTAGATGAGAAAAAATACTATATTTTTTATATAATTAAAGCCTACCAACATTTCTCTAAATATTTTTATAAAAAAAAACCAAATATTAGATTATAAATTAAATATATAAAAGAATTATTCTAACCATAATAAATAGAAGGGATAGCATGTAAATGAAGAAGGCATTGTATGGTGCGTAAGGAAGGAGGATGGGGAAATCTAAATTCTTATCTCATCTCATATGTTGGCCGTACAAAGTCGATGGCTCTATTGATTCTATTTCCCTCTATAAGAACTCTTATTTGTCTTTAAAAATATCATTCCCTTATTTATTTATTTTACAATAGGCTTAAGTATTAAAAAAGCCTTTCAAAAATAATTGCAAAATTAATTGAGCCCCTTGTTAAAAAGTACAATCAATTAAACCTTTAATCGAAAGTTAACAATTAATTGAGTCTCTTGTTAAAAAGTACAATCAATTAAACTATTAATAGAAAGTTAGCAATTAATTGAGCCCTATAATATGGGTTTTCGTTGAAGCCCCTGACGGACTGTTAAATACTGACGTGGTAAGTGATGTGGTGGCTGATGTGGCATCTAGCATAGAAAATTTGATGACGTGAAAAATCTGAAGTGAAAAATTAATTAATTTATTAATTATTTTTTTGAGGAATTAATTGTTTTTAATTATTTTAAGAGTGTTTAATTGATTTTTTGAGATTATATAAAAATTCTCAAAAAATATAAAAAATAATAAAATTTTAATTTTTTATAACATTTAATTGTTTTTAATAACTTATATAATTTTTATAAATTTATAAAATTTTAGTAATTTCTAATAATTTTTCTAAAACTTTTTAATAAAAAATTTACTACTAATATTTTGTTTCCTTCACATGCTACTCTACATCATACCTTAAACCATCCTTATCAATATCCGTTGCATCAACTCTTCTCAATTAGAACCATTGCTAACCACTCACCTCAAGTTACCAAACACTATATTCGTTATCTCTCAAACTCCGTATTTGACACCCTTGTTTGATTTAATAATATTTAATATTTTTTTAAAAAAAAATTCTAGTATTTAATAAATTTTATAATTTTTTATAATATTTTAATAATTTTTAGGCTTAAATAATTAAACCTTCTATATCAACATTTTTCCACGTCAGATATTATACATTATGCCACTTGCCACGCCAACACTAGGAAAAATCATATTATAGAGGTCAAACGATGGTTAACTTTGAATTAAAAGCTCACTTAATTGAAGTTTTCAACAAGAAACTCAATTGATTTTTCAATTATTTTTGCGAGGCTTTAGAATAATAATATTATTTTCTAGTTGGCGTCTCAGCCTCTTCTTTAATGCCTCATCTCCCTTCTTCCTCTCCGGTCATTCACTTTGGGTTTTATCCCAAGCCAATGCATTACTGTTCCAACATCACCCTTTTCTTTTCATTTTTCCCTCTAACGTGATAGCAACAACTAGTTTAATCACTTGCGATACGCGAAGTGACTAATAATTTGAACAACCCATTGGCTGAGTTAGTAAATCCAAATTCATCTCACAATAATTCTTTATCAGAAAACACCAAACACTCGTATCATATCTGCAGGGAGGGGCATTACCATCACCATCACCATCACCATCACCACCACCTTTACATACCGTCATTTCCACTATGTGATAACAAACCCCTTCAGATAATGACCAATAAATGGATTTTTTAAATATAAGTAGAAATATTTTAAAGATTAAAAACGATTTCCTCCACATTTCTTATCCTTTTCATACCAATTTCTCATTTAACAAACTCAACGAACACTAAATATTTTGCAGGCTCACATCCATGAAGGTGTGGCTCAAAAAGCTGACACATGTGAAATACCAGATTAAATGAATTATTGTTTGTACAATTATTATTTATTCAATTAATAAGGTCAGCTAGTTCATGGAGGAGATGCATGAGCATGTATATTTATGATTAACTGATTATTATTGCTCAGTATATATTTAATCAGTTAATGTTGAATTAATGGCAATATATCCATACTAAGGTGAGCAGTTGATGGTGCTAAACTATAAGCTTCCATTATACATATTGATTAGTTGGCATAATCTATAGAGAATTAGGTATAACTTTACACAATTAATTAATGTCATTCTTTTCCTTTCACTATGATGTATGCCACTGATGAGACGTATAGCAACCAGTGGTTTTAGGGTTCAAATAAAGTTCCACTTCCCAAATCAAATCGTGACTAAGATAGAAGATTAGCTAAATGATGCCCAAGTCGGTTGGTTTTTCGAAAAAGGAAGTTGATTAACATTTAACAAAGAATTCTTGAAGAAGCAGCATTTAAGGAATTGATTGATCCATAAGAAAGAGAGAATAAAGTAGGGGGGAGTTGAAACTGAAAGATGAGGTTAGGGTTAGGGCAAAGGAGGATGGAAATGAGATGAGATAATGGACAGCTTTTTCTTTTGGGTATTATTTAATTTCTGACTTAAAAGGGTACAAATACACCAACTTTTAGCCTGTGTCTAAAACCCAACAGGAACTTAACAACTCAAATGGTTTAAAGACCCTAGTTAACCCCTACGTGAGACAACTCCATGTGACCCATAAATAAAATTTAAATTTTGAAGCCCTAACCCCATCACTTAAACACAGCAAAGCAAATTCACAGTTCCTTGAAAACCCAATTATTTGCAAAGATTTGTCAACGGAAAATCATCTCAAAAATGGTGAAAAGAAAATAACACAGACCAAAGCTGGAGGAACAACTTCTGAGCGCCGCCAGTGTAATCATTCAGAATTCTTTTCTTTTTTATTTATTATATTCTAAACCTTTCTTCAACTCCCCAGATAATATTTCTTTTTTAATTTCTACTTTGAAAACACAATTAAACTACTTACCTTAAGCTACCTCTTTATCTTCTTTCTTGCTCTAAAATCTGGATCCTTTATTACATGTTAGATTGAGACGTGTAGATTCAGACCCATATACAGAAATCCATTTCTTTTTTTTACTTTTTCATTGCAAACCCACAAGAATTTTTAAAAACAATAAAGTAACATATAATTACTACAATATCATTGAAATCTTCAATCCACATCAATCAAAATTCAAAGCCATTGCTATTTTCCCTCAAAACGACAACACCCATTACCATTTTTCCTTCCATCGTTTCATTCTCTCTCGGAAACGGACCAAGGCAATTACTTCTTAGCTGGCGGAGGCTGACATCCAACTTCAACTTGTTCATCTCTTGAATGGGAGCAACTTTTTTTTTTTTTTTAAGTGAACATTTTTCAACGTTGACATATACATAATTATTAGTAACCTTTAATAATTTGTGACAGATATTATCCTGAAATCCCTAAAACAAAAAGCTGAATTAATGCAGTGCAATATGGAATTTTAAAAAATGCTTTTGGTGAGATGAAAGTTATTTGACAAACAGATAATAACGCTCTTAAAATGAAGTACTCGCTGCCTGGTATAGGGGACTGCTAAAATATTATAATCACCACATTTATTTATGGTCCAATATAAGTAAATAATAAGATTGGTATTTTATTTACTTACGGTGAATAATAACGGATAACTTTTTTTTAATTTATTAGCTAAATTCCCGTAATTAGTCTAATGGTTAAAGGTAATGGTTAAAGGTTGTTTATTCACAGAATTTACTCGAGTTTGAACTTTCGGAAAGCAATGGTAAGTTTAGTTGGGTACTTCTTTTTGGATGTAGTGTGCTGTGAAAATATTATTATGAGTGTGTGAGTACTAACTCTTTAATTGCGTATTGCTAATATTATCAATTTAAAGTGTTTATTTTTTTATATATTTTTTTAATTAAATTGATATTTAATTAACTTATGATATTAGCTTAATCAAAATTTAATATTAATGTTAAATTATATTAAACCCATAACGTGAGTGCAAAAAGAAATAAAAAAATATATTTATTAATAACTTATGTAAAAATCAAATTGAAATGAAAAAAATTAAAAGTTTAAAAATATTAATATAATTTTAATTATTTTACAACTGAAATAATTTATTCCATAAAATAAAACAGTATGTTCATCATTTCTCCATTGACTTTGTTAATGGATATTTCATTGTAATTCAATTAGGATGGTGAGCACGATATAGATAAAGATTAAATACTTGGCATCCACATGTAGGAGAGCAAAGACCTCAAGAAATAAATTGTAGTAACAAAATATTAAATTTTTAGATAGAGTTACATAACATTAAACTCAAAACATAATAAAAAATAAATTAAAAATATTTGTTCTTCAACAAATAATTAATCAGTAAAATTAATAATGAACTTATATTTTAAAATACTTTTTAACTATTTTAGTAATTAAATAAATAGAAGAGTCTAGCTAGATTATGGAAAGTTAAGGTAGGTTTGGATGGGCGATTGAGTGCGGTGTGGTGCGTTTAGCTTACTTTTTGTCTCATGTTATAGTATCACTACAGTATCTAATCTTACCGTCACCACTATTTTTACACTAACCGCGGATAAACGCACTATTTATCTAAACCCACCCTTAATCTCAAGTATGTTATAGAAAAATACCAATGTATGCATGGGTGAGAAGTGAGGCTCTACTTTATTTATTTGTTGGGTTTTAGGAGTAAAAAGAAGGAAAGCAAAAAGGCATGAACAAAAAAGGGGTCACTTTCTCTAGATTTCTCTCACTATTTATTTACTATAAATACAAGCATATATGCTTATGCTTTATGTTATGTTCCATCTCATCCACCACAATCCGAATTCCAGGTGCCAAAGCTCCAGTGTTCCTTGTTTCCTTGGGCATTTCTCTCTCGAGTGATCTCCTAGATTTAGCCAATGGAAGAAGCATTTAAGACACTAAGCGGCATCACTTTTGTTCCTGACCCTGACCCTAGAGACTCCATTTCCGTCCATCCAAACAAGTGTGCCGCCTCAACCACTACTGCCGTTACCCCCACGACATCTAATACCCCCACTAACAAGCGCTCTCTCAAAGAAAATGGTGGCTCTGGTGGAACCATGAGGTACCGTGGGGTTCGCCGCAGGCCGTGGGGTCGTTATGCTGCTGAGATACGAGACCCACGGTCCAAAGAGAGGCGGTGGCTTGGCACTTTCGACACTGCTGAGGAGGCTGCTTGCGCCTACGACTGTGCCGCTCGAGCTATGCGTGGAATCAAGGCTCGAACCAATTTCGTTTACCCGGCCACCGAGCCTCACTCCGCCAACGACCATTTCCTTCCACCTTTCAGCTTCTCCAAGCAGTCTCAGTCATCCATCAGGGATCTTAACTGCATCCGTCATCAGTTCGGGCAATCTTCAAATTGGCCACCGTTTGCTAGCCCACATGCGGGTGACTTCTCCGGCGGTGGGTCTTCCACTCAAAGAAATGCTTCTCTTAACATGATTCTATTTCGCGACTTGTTGAATTCATCTTCAAATTCCTCCCTCCACGCGCCTCCGCATCATTCTCTTCCTGACCATTTCTCTTTCACCAATGGAACTTGTGCTTCTTCGTTTCCTTTCACTTTTTCATCTAATTCTAGCGTTTTGCCTGGTGGTTCCTTGTTGAATTCCTCAATCAACAACACTTGTCCACGAGCAAGCGATAGCATTTCTGATTCTTTCACTGGCTCCACCATGACACTTCCTCTCAAGGAAAGCAATTCAAGTCATGCAACTGTCGCCCCTACCACTGATGATATGGAATTCTTCCCGCAGGAGCCTTCTGACTCTGGTTTGTTGCAAGAAGTAATTCAAGGGTTCCTTCCCAAACCCAGCTCAAAGAAACAAGATTATTCCGCTACAACCACAAACTGCACTTATCATTCCATATCTTCACCGGTAAATGAGATGACATTGGGTCAGTCCCTGAGTGGGTTGAAGAAGGAGCCTTTAGGTTTTTACGTTGATTACAACAATCAAGCAGCTCCTCAGCAGTTTGAGAGTTTCAATAGAACCACAGCGATGCATTATGCTAACGAAATACCAGCGAAACATCTACAGGTGGGTCAAGACATGTTGGATGATATCTTTCAGTACCCAGAATTAATGAGTGTCCTTGCAGCTAGGGTTCAAAATGGTTGAGAGCAAGTTCAAAGTTGAAAACAAACAAGTCGAAAGTAGACGCAGTGTTTAGGGGTTTTTTTTTTTTTTTTTTAAATCCTGTCGAGTAATCCAAGTCTTTTAGGGACATCTATAGGAGAGATTAAAATCATGATGTTGTTATTATATGATGATAGTATAATCGTCATTATTTGCCAGCGAGTACTAGTTTTATAAAATGTAATGAAAATCCCTGGAGGAAAGCGTAATCTTACTAATCTTTAGTTTTATAAAATGTAATGAAAATCCCTGGAGGAAAGCGTAATCTTACTAATCTTTTTCTCTGAGTTACGTATATCATGTATCTTCTGCTTCTGCTGCTGCTGCTGCTGCTTCAGCATTGGAAATAAGAAAAAAAAATTAAAAAAAATATTTCTTCTTTAGTGGAAACAAATTCTGAGTGAGGATGGTTTTGAATGTGGGAGGGATAGCATAAATTGCGTTGACCTTGGAACTCAAAAGTCTGATATTGTCCGGCTGGCTCTTGGATTCTATGTTTCCTTTAAACATGAAAACGGCATTGCTTAAGGATCTTACTGGGTTTTCTGTTTCCTTCTGAGTTTCGCAAACCCTAACTTATATATGAAATGAAATAAGTTGGAAAAAGATAAAACATGTAGAACGAAAGCTGTAATTCATTTTCTTTTTCTTTTTTTAATTAATTTATGGTTCAAACTGAAGTAATATGATTAAAATAAAAAGACACACAGTGATTGTAATGGAAGTATATTGCTTTCTTATTTATCCCTTTTTAGTAACTCAAAGTCAATTACATATTCAATAAGGTTTTACAATCAAGCAATTCAATTCTGCATTATTGTTACTACCAGTGAGCGTTAAATTAAATTACTTTTGCAAGTAGCTTTGATGGGCCAATTTCACAGTTGGGAATATCAATTAAAATTTTAGTCCAATTGAAGATATAGATTTTTATTTTATTTTATTTAAAAACATATACAAAATTAAAGACAAATTGGCTCAGCCGACTTTAATTTCTTTTATTTTTTAAAGCTAATTTAACAAAGTACGGGTGCTAAGAAACATTGGTTAAGAATTTGGTATAGCTATGGCAAATTGGCTCAGTGAACAGTCACTGAGGATGACAGCTTGAGTTGGTATTTTAGCAAAATGATGGTTAATGATTCTTGCTCATGGTGTTGGGACGAGGTATAGAGTGAGGTTGGTTTCTAGCCATCGAGCACCATACTGTACAAGTATAGATATGAGATGATTAGACAAAACATTGTCAAGCTTGAAGAGACGATGGAGGTTGACGGTAACTCTTCTTTGTATATATTCTAGGATTAACCCTGTGTGATGTGGTTTGATAAGGTGAAATTGAGATTAAGTTTCAAGTGAATTCACAAGGTCCATATTAATTGATTTGAGGTGGATATATAGCAATAAAGTTATTTTACTTATCACTCTTTTTTAAAAGTAACAATATTATAAAAGATTGGATTGTATCCCTAGCATCATCCTAACCTTTCCCCATTATGAATAAGTCAACATGGAAAGGGAAAAAGTTTATGTTCACGTGATCCACAACCATAACTCAAAACCTTTTTCTCGTTTAAGTTTTAACACAACTTTTGCTCTCTAAGGAAATGTAAATATGAAAATTCAAAATCTTAATGATGTAAAATAAACATAAATCAAATGTGTGACCAATTCAGCTTAATTGTAAATTAAAAGTTGTTTTAGTGTTATTGGAGAAATAAATGCAGAAGACGTCGGCAAACATTTAGTAATGGAATAAATTTGCCTCTAGTACAGAAACCGTGGCCCAAGCAATGTCATGAATATATTTATTTACTAAGGTTATTCACTTATGCGTCAAATTTTGTCTATATTGATATTGGTTAAATGTGGACAACGGTATCCATGGACGTCAGCTGCCCAAGGTACGTAGGTGGCAACCCCAACCACACTCTACATACCAGGAAGACTACATAAGGCAGAGAGGCTTAGGCCATCTAATTCAACTTTTAATTTAATTTTCCTTTTACATATTTCTACCTAACTTTTAACTAAGACTTCTCTTACGTGACTTTCTTTTTCTTTTCTCAGTCACTCAATTTGGAATTACCAAGCAATGAAAAAAAAAAAGGATATTTAATTAAAATATTTGACTTTATATTATTTCCATTTCTTCTACCATAATATGAATAATATTTTTGCACTTCCAATTGCATGCGTAATTAAAGGAATGTCAAGATATTAAGTTTGTACCATAAATAAAAACAATTAACATCAATCCATTTTTAAGCATAAATTTTTGAATATATGTTCCAGAAATATAATCACTAACTAATTATATTTACGCAAATAGTTTTTTTTTTTTAATCTAAAGATTTATCTTTAAATAACATATGCAATAAGTTTGATTCTCACAAATTTATATACTTAAATGTTTATTTTTGTTAACTTAATATCATATATGATTTTTACAATCATTATAATATCATAAATGAAGATTGTCATTTTTAATCATTTTATTTTTCAAATATTATATATCTTAAAATAGTATTTTTAATAAATATATACAACAAATTCACGCATTACATGAGATAAAAACCAATTTAATATATTATAATTAATATATACATGAGATAAAAACTAATTTGTACTAAAATGGGCGTGGTCATCTCATTAATTAATCAACTTATTTATTTGTTTCTGAAAATAATGTAAGCATATTTATTTTTTGGTTAAAATATGTTGTTGCTCCCTTAACAAAATTTGATTTAAAAATTTTAGTCCAATCATTAGTAAAATATTTCTTGTTAAAATTTATTAGCTTGACATATGGGTTAGACTATCTTCATATTGTGTGATATATGATTGACTGTAAATAAACATGTTAAGTTGACAAATTTCAACAGAAACTACCAATAATAATGATAATTGGACTAGAATTTTTTAAATGAAAAAAGTAAGATAATTGAAATTTTGGCTAAATAAAACATATATGTTGTTTTATTTATTTATTTGGCCTTTTAGGCTTTTTTTTTTTAAATTTAAGGAAATATGTCATTTTTGGAGAAAGGGTATAAAGGCAACGATCATTTTTTAACGTTGGCAACAATAAAAATTTTTAAGGGCCTCAACGGTAATTTTTTCCCTATAAATACCATATCATTTTTCATTATTTTCATTTAAATCCAACTCTCTCAATTTTTTCTAAACTCTTAACTCTTTCAATTCTCTCAATTTTCTCAAGTTTTGTTCTAAATTTTCCGATACACTTGTTTAAAATATTATAGTTTTATTGAATTATTTGTATATTATTCGTTTTGATTAAATTTTCACTAATGTCAACCTCTCTGATTCGTTTCGACAACAAGCACATTTTTGCCGCTCAAGCGATAATGATAAGACAAAATTTTAACTTTTGTTACTTTCAATTAAGTTAAATTTAAAGTATTTTATTTTTTAAAATATTTTAAATTTATTTTTTTTGTCAATATAAATAGGCAGATGATCGTGTTCTAGAAAAGTTAATATATAACCTGCCAAAGAGCCCAGATACCAAAATTCGTGGTTACTTGCAAGACGCGGGATTCTTGCATGCGTCTCGTATACTCGGGACCCATGCAAACTCAATCCTACACTCACCAATACGTTGGGGGAAAGATGGAGGCCTGAGACACACATTTTTCATCTTTCATGAGGCAAGTGTATAATCACACACGAGGACATAGCTTTACAACTCGGTTTACTGGTGGATGGGCCAGTCGTCATGGGATCAACAGTCATTCTCGGTAAAGATAACCTTTGTAAGGCATTTTTGGGGAAGGTGTCAAATAAGTTTTACGGTGGCCGGATAGATATGAAGTGGTTGGAAACAAATTTCAAAGATCTTTCTAAGGACGCATCCGACGTCGCCAAAGAACAATACGCTCGAGCATTCATCCTGAGGTTAATCAGGGGCATTCTAATGCCCGATAAATCTTGAAATTTGGTACACATAAGGTGACTACTATACCGAGTCGACTTCAAAGAAAGCGGACGAATGAGTTGGGGATCAGCTGTGTTGGCCACTTTGTACCGAGAGTTGTGTCAGGCGACGGAACCAGATAAAATGTCAATCGGTGGTTGCAAACTCCTGTTACGGTCATGGGCCTGGTGGCGACTACCATTTCTACGTCCCCAAGTGAACGAACGATATATGTTTCCATTTGTGACAAGGTAAAAATCATTTCTAAATAAATATATAATTTGTATAGTAAATGTTGTTTATTTATTATATGTTTGAATTAACATATCGCCTGTAATTGGTAATTGGTACTTGAAGATGCGTTTAAAGTAGCAATTTTTACACTACGTAAATGTTAGTGGACGGTGACAAATACAGTTGAAATGCAAGTTAAAAAGAAAGAACAATTTTTTTTTTTACAGAAAAAAGGAAACATTGTAATCAATTTTCTATCATCGAAAAAAATGAATGCTAGCGACGTTGAAGCCCCAATGTACCCTTCAATACAAAACATGTTGCCTTCGTATGCCTTGGGTTTCTACAGTACCTGTATAACCTCTATTGATTGCCCCTCTCCCAAACAACCATATTGGTGCCTGTCCGAGTGGAAGTCGGACTACCTCTTGGGACGTGAGGCAAGTTTATGTTTAGGGCTAACTTGAACAGCGCGCTGGACATTGGCGACCACATACCCTCATCTAAGACGAGTGGGAATTCAGGTCTCCAAACATTAGCCATGTGTTCCAATTTGTACACATCGTTGATATAAGGCGTGTACTCAATTCGTACATACACACATGCAACAATTACATGTGCACATGAGAATCGAAGTGCCTGAAATCTCCCACAATCGCAAGCCCTTTCTGGAAGGTCGACACGATATAATGCCCTTGACATGTCCTGGTCGGACCTAACGTACTCCGTGACCCGAATTTGAAAGTTTTGACACGAGTGACACACTACATACGTAATGTTCGCTCTTATTGTATTTCGTCTAATTTTTTTCATGACATCCTCGCACCAAATGTGATCGTCCGCTATATGCCCAGCATATGACGCATCCCATTTTGGAAATAAGGCAACCATGAGAAAGCATGTTTCTTTGACAACCGAGGTTATCGGCAAATGACGCATCCTCTTCAGTACAGAATTAATGCATTTGACTAAGGTTTTTAGTCATGTGCTTGTACCGTAGACCCCCATCATATGATTGTTGTCGTGTGTGGATATGCTAAGCGAATTGTGCAAGTGTACACGTTGGATCAAGTAATAAAGTGATAAGTGAGATCGTCTCCACAGGGATCGGTTAGGTATAAATTGGTCAAGTTATTGAAAAGGAGTGTGTTTAATGCTATGGCAAAAACAATAATAAGAATGCAGAGATAATTAAGGAATATTAATGTGTGTAATATGTGAATTCTAACAAATAAATGAAAATGCTATGGCAAGACAAGAGTAAGTATGCAATGGCAATTACAAGAATGATTACGTGAATAATATGTAAACAATTAACAACTAAGGATGTGAAAATAGAGATGCTACAACAAAGGTTAAAGGATCTACGATGTTGAATAATAAGGCTGGGATTACCAAGAATCTACCATCATTAACCTATAATGCCTCTGCAAGTTCAATCTTATTCTACTACTCGGAATAGTTCTACTGTGGTCTGCTTCTTTCGAGATCTAGGCCTTGAGTTACCTCACCTAGGGCACTATATGTCTATAGGCTTTAAGTTTGGTTCCTACTACTGTTCTTCTCCTTTCCGTACAGAACGCTGCTCTATGTCTAGAATCTGCTACAAGTACTCTTTAGAGTGCTCTTGTCCCTCATTGTCTGTTTATAACTTTGGTAAGAGTTGGTTCATCAAAAGAGGCTTAAAATAAAGAATAGTTAGAATAAATTTAAACTTAAAATTAGAAGGGTAAACTATACCACAAGTCATCCAACTATTGTCCATTTTCTTTTTTGGTCACTCAACCATTACCTCTTTTAATTTTGGTCACCCAGCTATCAAATTTTTTTTTTAATTTGATCACCCAACTAATCGTGATTTTTTTTTGTCCATTTCCGTTAAGTGTCGTTGAATCTTTGATGGGAGGGTGATGTGGCAATTAAAAAATAGGTATAATAACAAATTTAACCTTTAATTTTTACATATTATATCGATTTAGTCATAATTTTAAAGAATTAACCCTCAAAATTTATAATAATCTTAATTTGATCCTCAAAATTAGAGAGCAATGGAAGTCATGGCAGCAACGAAACCAGTGATCAAAGTGGCTGCCCTTTGTGGGTATTTAAGGGAAGGTTCTTACAAAAGTAATCATATGATTCACTTTGTACCTAAATGTTCAGAGTTTTGTATTCGATACGTAAAAGATAGCAATTAGAAGCAATATATAACCTGCTTACGGCTTCTTCCATCTGCAAATGAAATGAAAATATTACATGGCGGCTTGAAATCTCCAACTAGGTAATTCTGCAAGGAATATATATATAAACAAGTTCTTCATAAATAAAGATTCTTCAGAGAAAGTAAAGATGAAGACAAAGAAGCAAATTCAAGGGAAATTAATATCATGATGCTTTCGTGAAATCCCAAATCAAGACTTTGTGAAGCATGAAGAACCTAAAAGAAGTGACGAAGCTGATGTTAGCAACTAGTAGGAAAATGGAGTAAAATAGCTTAAAATCAAATTGAAAGGCTCTTACTTTTGCTGGGAAAGCGTTAGTAAGGGAATCAGCCCAAGGAAGCAACGAGGAAAGAGGAAAAATTACTTTTGCATTTGTAAATTTTGGGAGTTAATTTTTTAAAATATGACTAAATCGATATAATATGTAAAAATTGAGAGCTAAATTTGTTATTATACCAATTTTTTCAACAGTCATGTCACCTCCCATCAGAGATACAACGATATTTGACGGAAATGGACAAAAAAAAAACAATCTCGATTAATTGGGTGATCAAATTAAAAAAAAATAGTCGGTGACCAAAAAAGAAAATGGACAATAATTAGGTGACCTATGATGTAGTTTACCCAAACTAAAAATATGAATAATAACTCTTATAAAAAGTAAATTTATGGATAAATTTCAATACCATCTAAAATAGACATGGTCAGAATGTTAAATTTAAACCAATTTTATCTTTCATTTTTTATGATTTGGGTAAAATTTACTATTAAACTATATCAAAGTAATACACTTCACTAAAAATTAGAAATTACATCACATGTGTATATGCGTGGAAATCACATATTTAAAATATAAGTATATGTTTAAAAATATCATACAATATAAATAATAAAATGTAAGGTTTGAAATTAATAATAACACCATATATGCACTATGTACGAAATTAAAATATATAAAAAATTTGTTTAACTTGTGCGTAAAAGAAAATTGAAATAGATACATACATCATATTAAGAATATTAAATTCACTCAAATTGTTTGTCATGGTATTTTTATTTTTTTATAGCACGTCAAAAAATTATCAAGTAAGTGAAAAGAAAATTTAATATTAAAATTTTATTTTTAAAAAAAAATTAAATATTGAGTTAGACTTGTGACACCAATATAATCAGTGACATTATCTATATACACAAATTTGGTGAGAGAAAATATTTTATATTAAAAGTAAATTTTTTTAAAGTTTACTCAATAATTATTATTTGTGTAATGGTAAAGAATTTGTTTATATAACCGTTAAATTCGGGTTTAATCCCTAGACATGTTAATTTTAGTTCTTTTATTTAAAAATGATATAAAAGTATGAAAAGACAAAAAGGGTATCAAAATAATAATAGTAGTCATTTAATAAAAGGGTATATTAGTCATTACCTGACTGAATTGGTGTCACAGGTTTTATTAATAGTAAGAAATCCTATCACACGCGTATGCGTGTGAAAACCACAAATTTAGAGCACAGATGCGTGTTTAAAAATAAGATATAATAAACAAAGAAATGTATGGTTCGAAACTAACTAATAATAACTTATGAAATATATATGATTTAAAATAAAAAATTAGATTAAATTATAATTAAAACGAAATTTAAACACATAAATACATCAAATAAACAATACTAAATGCACTACAATTATTTATCATGGTTTTTTCATTAATTGTGAGTTAGTGTCGAGTTAATTTGTGACACCAACTCAATTAATAACATTATTAATATTAGAAATCCTATCAAATGTGTATGTGTGTGGAAACCACAAACTTAGAATACAAATGCGTGCTTAAAAATAATATATAAAAAATAAAACGTATAATTTGAAACTAATATAAAAACAAAAAATTGTTTTAGTTCAAATGGTAAATGAAAATGTTTTATTTGAATGATGTACTTGATTCAAATCTTATTATGGACAATTTTTTATTTTTTATTTATAAAATTATAAAAAGACAAAAACACTCTCATAATCCTATAATTTACTTTGAAAATAAATAGTTTTTATTTTTTTATTTTTTATAATTCCCGATTGATGGGTGACACCAACTGAATAAAATAGTTAATAAATAGTATAGGTGCACAAATATATATAAAAAGTATAGTTATTAAAGTTTCATAAAAAAACAAAAAATTGCTTTAGTTTAAATGATAAATGAAAAAGTTTTATATGTTTGTTGGACTTGGTCAAATGATAAATGAAAAAATTTTATAAAAAAAATATAGAAAGATAAAAACACTCACATAATCATATAACATACTTTGAAAACAAAATATTTTTTTGGTAATTCTCTAACTGAGTTGGGACACAGTTGATGAGTGACATCAACTCAATAAAAGACTTAATAAATAATATAGATACACAAACATATAAAAAAATATATAACAAATATAGTTATTACAGTTCCATATAAAAATAAAAAATTATTTTAGTTCAAACAGTAAATGAAAAAGTTTTATATGCACAGTGCACTCGGCTCAAATCTCATTATGGAATTGATCTATAAAAATATAAAAAAAAAAAAAAAAACACCCACATAATCGCATAACTTACTTTGAAAATAAAATGAATTTTTTAGTAACTCCCTAACTGAGTTAGGATCCAGTTGATGGATGACACTAACTTAGTAAAAGGCTTAATAAATAGTATAGATTATGTGTTTTTTTCTTCTAAATTTCGTGTCCATTTTTTCTTATTCTTTATTTTGAAAAAATAAAATATTATTTAAAGATGATATATTTTGCAATAAATAATGAAAAAAAATTAAAGACAATTTAATAAAATGTGTTTTTTTTTGTACCATTCATGTTCAAGATTCATGGCTGTCTATCCTAATAATATTGTCATTAAAGTTCAAACATGTGTCTCTTCTTATATTATGACCAAATGAGCAAAATATGTTATTATAACATAATAATTCAAATAAGGAGTAATCATATTACTAATGTTTTTTTGAGTAAATCATATTACTTGAGTTTATCAAACATTTTTAGATCCAAATATAGTGTGTTTAATTTGGAGGAAGTATTTTATTTGTATTAAGATTTTTAATATTTTAAAAACGTTTTTTTTTGGGATAAAAATGATAAAAACTTTTAAAATTCGTAAGATATGTTTAAAAAGTCCACTTAAATAGGTGGATTTTCAAAATTCTATTGTTTTAACACATATGGTTTATATAAAGTTCAAAATTTAGTTTTTATTTAATTTCAATATAATTTTTATATTTTATATTATAAAAATAAATATTTTATAAATATTACATATTTTTAATATTATTATTTTATAACTATTTTTTAATTGATGAAATTTCCGTAACCTTAAATTTTCCAAATAAAATAAAAAATATATAAAAAAATTTAAAATGATGCATTTTAAAATACTAACATTTTTGAAACTCCTAAAAATTTTAAAATTTTAAAATACTGAGTGACATTATTTAGATTGCACATAAAAAAAATTACAACTTGTGAAAATTATGTATTTAAATAAAAAAAACATAAAATTAAAGATATTGAATGAATTCAATTATTTTTTATTAATCTTGAGTTAGTGTTGATTTAATTTGTGATGCTAAATTAACAACGTTATTACTATATATAAAAATTTAGAACACAGGAATAAATTATTAAAGTTTCAAATAAAAAATAGAAATTGTTTTAGTTCAAATCTCATTACGGATAGATTTTTGTTTTTTGTTTTTTTTTATAGAAAGATAAAAACACTTGCATAATTATATAACTTACTTTGTAAAATATTTCTTTAACTGAGTTGAGACCCGATTAATTAATTGCACCCGTAAATTAGTTTAATTGTAAGAATTAATGAGGCAGTAGAAAAGTAAAGTTGCCCATGCTTAAGGTAATTTGGTGACACCCACAAAGGAAAAAGAATTGAGAGTGGGGGTTGGCATTAGTATGTGCTTAACTACAGAATGGGGGATTTAATAAGAAAACACACTTTATCAGTGGTTTAAAGTTGGGATAAAGGAGGGCAGGGACCATTGTTTAGCAGTAGATGAAGAGGGGGATGCTGCCTCTTAGCCCCATAATGGAGTATACTAGTATAGATAGTTGTGAGTCAATTTAATGTACTCGTTCTTCCTCGCAAAACTTATTTTGGTAATAATCATCATGCACTTAAGCTTCACAGTCCAAAAGAAAGAAATGCTTTTACATGGAATCATATGAATAACTAGTATGTGGTGGGATTCTTGTATTATAATTTTGGGATTTTACATTTATTACTTCTAATAACATTAAAATCTAAAATCCAAACTGCGCATTTTCTTCGCTTTGCCATTGTATATCATTTATTTTGAAAGAATCTTGAATTACTTGAAACCAAAAACTGATTTTATGTCACTTTAACCTCGCTATTTAAAATTTCACCATTTTCTTTAAAATAAAATATAGATTAAATAAAGACTTAAGGGTATAAAAAACCTTCAAATTCTTTTTTTAAAAATAATTAAATTTCTATTTTTTGTTTGCCACGCAATTGAGTATCTGAACTTTCAAAATGCATATCAAGAAAGCCTTTAGACTTTTTTAAGAAAAGCAATTAAGCCCTTGCTTTTTCTTTTTCTTATTTTTTTTTTTTGTACTCAATTGGGTACTTAAACTATTAAAATGCATAAAAAAAAACCCTCAAAAATTTTCAAAAAAAAATTAAGCCTTTATTTATTATTTTTTTCACTC
Organism: Gossypium sturtianum; assembly: GCA_025698515.1. NCBI lineage: Eukaryota > Viridiplantae > Streptophyta > Magnoliopsida > Malvales > Malvaceae > Gossypium > Gossypium sturtianum. Next base: position 22,237,250 of record CM046945.1, read on the forward strand.
AATTGCCAAAATGCATAAAAAAATGCCCTTTGACCATAAACTTTAACAGTTGACCATTAAAATTAACTACCCCTATTTTTTTCCAATTAAAGCCACCTCGTGTCACAAACACTGTGTCAAATGTGACAAAAAAAGTTATAAAAAAGTAAAAAAATCAATAAAAGTTTTAAAAATTATTAAACTTTAATAAAAACTTATAAAAATATTTAAAATTTACTAAAAATTAGAAATATATATAAATTGTAAAAAATATGAAAAAATTGTAAAATTTTATAAAAATCATAAAAAAATTATAAAATGCATAAAAAAAGACTATTTAACCATTAACTTTAATCGTTGACCATTAAGTTAACGATCCTTAGTTTTTTTTTTAGTTAAAGCCATCACACAACACAGCGTGACATGTGTCGAAAAATGATAAAAAATAAAAATAAAAAAAGGTTATAGAAAAATTATAAAATACTTCTTTTGGTATGATCATTTTTATAATTTTATATTCCTTTACAATTTTTTATCATTTTCTTACGACTTTATAAAATTTTATATTTTTTTTCTATATTTCTATATATTTTATATTTTTTTACAATTTTTATAATCTTTTTCAAAATTTTAATTAAATTAAATATTTCTTATATTTTTATTAAAATTTAATATTTTTTTATAAATTTTATTGATTTTTATTTTTTATCATTTTTTGCCACATCTCACGCCGTGGTTGTGACATGTAGTGACTTTAACTGAAAAAATAGTGACTTTAACTGATGCATTTTTGCAATTGAGTTAAAAAAAAGCATGTGCTTAATTGCTTTTTGAAAAAGTTTGAGAATCTTTTTAATGCATTTTGGCAGTTCAAGTACACAATTGAGTGTAAAAAAAAAAACAAGAGCTTAATTGCTTTTCTTGAAAAAGTTTGAATGCGTTTTTGATGCATTTTAAAAGTTCAAATATCCAATTGAGTAAAAAAAAAAGAGGACATAATTGCTTTTTTAAAAAAAGTTTGAAGACTTTTTACACCCTTAAGCCTTAAATAAATTATTCATTTGTTAAGGTTAAACAAAATTTACTACCGGTAACAAATTAAATAATAGGACCCAAATCACTAAGAGAGAATAACCTATACCCAAATCAATAAATTTACCCCATACACCCCATCTTAAGTTCCTCACCCCCATGATTCAAAGCGGAAGCAAGATTCGAAGCTACATAGAATAAATATTAGTGGGAAGAGCTTCCCATTTAGAGTGGTGGTTTGTATCTAATAAGACTACCCTAACAAGAGCATAAGCCACTTTAATGGCACCTTGATGAGTCCAATAGAAGGACAAATCTAAAAGAAGATTGCAACATCAAACAATCATGGAGAATCATACCAAATTCAGAATTACTTATTTTTATAGCAACTACTTTCTAAAGCCTCATGGATTATATTTGATTTTATGCATTCAATTTTTAATTAATTTTTTATGTAATATATTTTTAATTCATTATTCAAATTTTCAAACATAAAATATGTTATATTATTTAAAAATTCAAATATAAATAGAAAAAAAAATTCTCAAATCATAATTAAATCATTTGTACCATATGTAAAAAATAGTTTTGCTTGATGTGATTGGAAAACAAATATTATTTAAAATAATAACTATATAAATTATTTCGATAATTAAAATATAATGCTAAATTCTATTTAAAACTAAAGTAATATAAATTAAATTATAATTATTTTTAAATGTGTAATTATCGCAAATTCTATTAAATTATAATTATTTTTAAATGTATAATTATTACAACTTCTATTTTACGTTGATTTTTTAACTAATAATTTTAAATTAAATATTATAATTATTTTTAAATGTCAATGTAGTGATATAATGAAAAATAAATGATATTCTCGTCTATTTAAAAAAATTTCTAAACTCGTATTTTTATATAAATTATAGATAAAAAAAGTAATTGGCTCTTATCTGATAATGCATACATTCTTCCAAGCAATTTAATGTTTAAAAAAACATTAAAAATGTGAGCATGGTCCTTCTGAGTTCCCATTGTGGTGAAAAAAAAAAAAAAAAAAGAAGAAGAGAAAATTATAGTAATTAATTACTTTACCATAAAAGATATTAAATTAAAAGAGCATTTGCTTTGCCATTATGAATACAGCTTGAAGCGCTGGATCTGAGAATTGTCCAGACACAAGAGAACATCTAGGGTTAGGCAGGGTTATATCCAATTCAATACAATAATAAAGAGAAACTCAGAAACTTTTTCTATAATTTTATCAAGTAATAGCAGTATATGCTCATATCTGCCAACGTATAAATACTAGTAAGCTTCTGAAACTGGTGTTGCATGCAGTTTACTTGACAGATGACAGGTTCGGCATCTAAATAAATGTAGCTTGCATTCTGTTTTGTATATGATGATCCTTTACAATACTAGTCGTTTAAATGGATTGGAAAAGGAAAAGCTGAAGAAATATTACCCACAATGCAGGTCACCAAGGCCATGCCGATGGATCGGCCAAGTAATTAAAATGGCGGTGTAGATAGGACAACCCTAAAACTTGTCCCATCCAAGTATTGTCTCACGATGCCTTTGCCAGCTGTTGTGTTTTTAACACTGCGACAAACAAATACATCCTTTACCGACATCTTTTCAATACCAACCATGTATTACTCAACAAGCGAGGCTTTTGCAAGTTATAAGATGACAACTCGTGGTACTTGTATCGTACTTATTTCACCCGCACAAGTTTGATGTTAACCCACTTTCTTCGGATGGGCAGTGAGTGATTCCGAAAAGAATGAAAATTGCTGTAATTCCATGTAGAGCGAAGCCAGAACAATTTTTTAGGGGGTCAGATAAAATTTTAATTTTTTATAGTTTATATCTTTATAATTTGTAAAGAATTAAATCAAATTTTTATAATTTTAGGGGGGCCAAAGTGCAATTTTACATTTACTAATTTAAAATTTTTAAAAAATTTTAAAGGCCTAAATAGTAATTTTACATTTTAGGGGGGCTGAGGCCCATGCCAGTCCCCGGCTTCGCCCCTGATCCCATGCTCGAGTACTTTCTAATATCAACATCCGAATCATACTTTAATGTGAATCTAAATTAACTTGTATAAAAAAATATCATATAATAAGGGATTTACTTCCAAAAATGATGGAGACACAAAATCAACTATACAATTAATTTTCTACTCAAACACCCTTCCAACTCAAATAAATCATATCATTTATGACTCTTCACATTACACTATTGTTATTGTTTGCTTCAACAATGTGTATAATTTAATTGTTATAACAATTAATGCCGTCTATGAAAAACTAGACGAAAAATTATGACTTAACCTACTTAGAATATCCAATAATACAAGTGAACGAAGTCAATACGAGTACGAAGATAATCAATTTTACCGGAACCAATATACAACCAATACGAGTACGAAGATAATCAATATGTGTTGGGAGAATACTACTAATACGATTATGAGCAAGAGCCATGTTACCAACTGTCGAAACCATTTTTTTTGTTAGAAAACACTGGGTCGACTTTAAAAATGAAGATGGAGTCGCCACCAATCCTTTTTCGAGGTGTGATCGGATCACCTTGAGATTGATCATTAAAACATTTTGATTTATTAAAACAATGATTTTAGCCTACAAAATTCGAGAAAACGGGTTCGGGAGTCAGTTACGCACGAGGAAGGATTAGCACCCTCGTAACGCTCAAAATTGGTACCGAATTGATTGATTAACGTCTTGATGTCGAAAATTTGAAAGATTTTAAAATACGATCCTCTTTGTTTAGAAGAAAACTTGAATAAGTTAAATTGGATGCTAAGACCCTCTTATTTCGAAGAAGTAAAACGTCACGCCCAGTAAGTTAGGATACGACATTTCGAATCCTCGAAACTAAGCTTGTCTTTTGGCTTTTAAAACTTGTGCATTTAAATTTAAGAAGGATATTCGGTTATTTGGGTCAAATGAAAAATCGGAACCCAGTAAGTTAGGGCACAATTTCTCAAAATTCTAAATACAGAATATTGCATTTGTTTTTAGAAATCCTTACATCGAGATAACAAAAAATGTCACATCCAGTGAGTTAGGACACCATATTTTTGAATTCTCGAGAATAAGTTTTTATTTAACTTATACGTTTGATTTTTAAAGAAGATAATCGGTTCTTTAGGCTCGTCGAGAAAAATTGAAACCCAGTAAGTTAGGGTACGATTTCTCGAGTCTCGAATTACAAAAAAATGTTTAATAAAAAATTTTGTATCGGACAAATATAAATGTAATACGATTTTATAGTAAAATGCAAAAAAATGAATGACGGAACTAAGATGCATAACGAAAGAATAATAAATGCGTCTGTGTGAATAAAAATAATAAGGACGGTAATAAAATAAAATAAACAAGCAGAAAAATAAAAGAAAACTAAATAAATAAACACGAAAAGGAAATATGATTATAGTAGTAAAAAAAATTAATAGCAAAAATAATAGTAATAATAATGACATAATAATAATAGTAATAGGAAATAAATAAAAAATAAAAAATGATAATAGTAATAATAATAATAATATTATTATTATTAAAATAAAATAAATGGAAATGCCTCATAAAAAAGGAAACAAATCATAAAAAAATAAAGAACGATAAATAAATGGATTAAATAAAAAAAATCTATATAAAAAAATAAAAGTTATAAATAGTCGAAATGAAATAAATGGGGATCGAATTGGAATTAAAGCAAAATCGCGGATCTAAGTTGTAATAGATAAATAATTTTAAAAAAGGGGACTAAATTGAAACTAAAATAAAGTTAAATGGCCAAATTTAAAAGGAGAAAAGAAATCGGGGCCTAAATGCAACGCGCGTAAAAATAGGGGGACCAATTGGGAAATTATTCCCTATTCCCAAAACGACGTTGTTCTCAAAGGGGCTAAAATGAAATAAAAATAAAATTACAGGGCCAAATTAAAAAACAAAAGTACTGGATCGCAAATTAATAAAAAAGCGGAAGGGCTAAAAGTGCAATTAGACCCTTCCGCAAAAAACACGCGGATCCCCCTGGAGCGGGTCGGGTCGCGCGCGGGTCATGTGCTAAACGATGTCGTTTTGGCCACTGGTGTTAAGGTCCAAAACGGCGCCGTTTTGCACCCTATATAAATATCAAAAAATGTAAAAAAAAAAGGACATTCCCTTCATTTAAAAAAAAAAAACAGAGAGAATTCTCTCATTCTCTCTCGCCCCCTTTCTCCCGCCCAAGCTCCGGCCAGTCGCAACCGCATCGGCCGCTGGTCACCGACAACGGTGCAGCCGTATACGGCGGCTAGAAAATAAAAAATTTCCCCTTTTTTTCGGCGATCGAAAATCGGTGAGTCACCAACTGCCTAAATCTAGTTTCAGTTTTCCCCAAATTTCCCCAAACTAGATTTAGGCTATTGGGCTAAAATTTTGGGCTTCGGGTTTGGGTTTGTAAAAAAATAAACTGGACTATTTTTAATTTATTGGGCCCGGGCAAAATTTGAGTTTTACAACTGCCTCTCTTTGCCCGTTGTCGTGTAACGAGAACGGAGCAAAGACCTTTAAGAAAGACCAATTTTGCCCGGTCTCGTCGATTCTTGACTTTTTTGGTGCTTCTCTACTTCAAGTAGCCTCATTCCAGTCAACTGCATCTTGTTGCTTCGATCCACTCCACCGCGACTTCAGAGAGATGAGATTTGTGGTTTCACTCTACTCCGCTGCAACTTCAGAAGTATATGAATTGGTGCTTCGATCCGCTTGAATGTAATTCTAAGGAGAAGAGATTTGTAGCTTCAATCTACTCCGCTGGAACTTCAAGGAGATAAGAATTGGTAATTTCAACCTGCTCCACTGCAACTTCAGGGAGATAAGGTTTGTGTGTTTTCCTGCTCCATTACCACTTCAGGGAGATAAGGCTCGTAACTTGTAGCTTCAATCCGTTCCACTACAATGTTAGGGAAATAAGATTCATTGTCTTGATGCTCATCCAGTAACTCAGGGGAAGATAAGATCCGCCAATTTGTAGCTTCAACTGCTCCTTCGCAACGCCAGGGAAATAAGATCCGCTGTCTTCAGTTTGCTCCGCTGCAACTTCAGGGAGATAAGGCTAGTGGCTTTAATCTGCTCCACTGCAACTTCAGGAAGATAAGATCTGTCATAATCTGTAGCTTTAATCTATTCCACTGCAATGCCAAGGAAATAAGATCCGTTGTCTTCAGTCTGCTCTGCTGCAACTTCAGGGATATAAGGCTGGTGGCTTCAATCTGCTCCACTGCAACTTCAAGAAGATAAGATTCGCCAATTTGTAGCTTCAATCTATTCCACTACAACGCCAGGGAAATAAGATCCGCTGTCTTCAGTCTGTTCAGCTGCAACTTCAGGGAGATAAGGCTGGTGGCTTCAATCTGCTCCACTGCAACTTCAAGAAGATAAGATCTGCCATAATCCGTAGCTTTAATCTATTTCACTACAACGCCAGGGAAATAAGATTCGCTGTCTTCAGTCTGCTCCGCTGCAACTTCAGGGATATAAGGCTAGTGGCTTCAATCTGCTCCACTGCAACTTCAGGAAGATAGGATTTGCCAATTTGTAGCTTCAATCTGTTCCACTGCAATGCCAGGGAAATAAGATCATTGCCTTGATCTGCTCATTGCAACCGAGGAGATAAGGTGGTGGCTTCAATCTGCTCCACTGCAACTTCAGGAAGATAAGATTCGCAATCTTCGATCTACTCCACTGCAACTTCAAGGAGATAAGATCTACAACTTCAATCTGATCCACTGCTACTTTAGGGAGATGAGATTTGTGGTTTCACTGATCTTGCTACACTGTCCTCTGGGGGGCATGACGCGTAGAATCTATTTCATGGGCCTTTGTTTATGCCAAATGATTAGGATTTCATGATCAGAATGAATCAAATGCTCCTAACTAAATTTGTATGAATGATATTTGTATGAATGCATGAGAATGATCCCTTTTTAATGTTTGGGTTGTCATTGCTCGTTGTTCATCAAAGTTGTATCGCTGAGGTGTTATCACGCCCTCTTTGCTCAGGTGGTGTATTTGATAGAAAATCTTGAAGAAGTAGTCACAATTTAAACTCTTCTTTCTCAAATATTTCCAACCCTTAGGTTTGGTGAGTTCTAAATAATAGTCCTGTTTCAGGTTCTTGCACTATTTAGAAGCTTCCAGAGTAATACGCAGAACTCCTTTTGTGAAAGTATTATTAGTCCATTAATCGTTATTTCAATGAAAAATGCTTGAAAAAGATCACAATGATGGACAAAATTGAAATTTATCAGGAACAAAATCTGAAAAGAATAGATTAATCAAAGAAAGCAAATATTGCTGAAACACAAAGAGTAAAAGGGAAATAAGTGCCCCAGATATCGTAGCATGAGCTTCTATGCACGAACTTCTTGAGGACCATTTTGAGCTCAATATGTGCTTAGGAGATCCAGAGTACTTTGTTGATGCCCCAAGATGTAACATACTTCTTTTTTGTTAACTCAGAGAAAGCGAGACTACCGCATGCCCCATTTTTTTTTATCAAAATTTGAATTGCCCTTTACAGGTTTTCAATTCAAAACCCCTTTGGTCTCAAGGTGCCCTTTGCGGGTTTTCGCCTTGGCCTCTTCTTATTCTTTTCATTTTCTCCTTTTTCTTTTCTTTTCTTTTCTTTTCTTTCTTTCTTTTCTTTCTTTTTTTTGTGTTTTTTTTAGAAGTATTTCTTGACTGAATCTGAATCCACTGGATTAGGCAGGCTCTTGTCGTCCACTTTAGTCAAAGTTAATGCTCCTCCAGAAAAGGCCTTCTTTACCACAGAAGGTCATTCCCAATTTGGCATCCATTTCCCTCAGTCTTTTTGTATGGGAAGAATTTTCTTTAATACCAAGTCAACCTCATGGTACTTTCTAGGGCGAACTTTTTTATTGTGAGCTCACATCATCCGTTTTTGGTACATTTGACCATGACGGATAGCTCTCAACCTCTTCTCTTCGATTAGATTCAGCTGATCATATCGGGATTGGATCCATTCTGCTTCGTCCAACTTCAGCTCTGACAAGATTCGAAGGGAAGGAATCTCAACTTCGATAGGTAAAATTGCTTCCATTCCATAAATCAATGAGAAAAGTGTTGCCCCGGTAGAGGTCCTATGATGTGTCTAAAACTAACTATGACAACAATAAAGGCAAGCGCACCTATCGGTCAATAGTATAGTTATGGTAAGACCGGTTATATCATATCCACAAGGACCAAGAGTACTAGTAGTTACTATCTTCTTATTATTTAGCCTAAGTATTGGAGTGAATTTAAACTAAAACTTAATTAAAAATACGACAACGAAAGAATTAGGAAAATACTTTTAGACAACTTTATGAGATAGACAATACCTAAGGAAGAATCCACCTAGACTTCACTTATTACTTTTGATTTATATGATTTATTCACTTGACTTAATCTGTAGAAATCCCTGATTTATGTTAATATCTCTCTCGAGACTAAAAACAACTGACTCTAGGTTCATTAATTAAAATCTCTTTCTAATTAAAACCCCTATTGTCGCATTAACTCGATCTATAGATTTCCTTATTAAATTTGACTCTAATCCGGCAGATTTTCGTCGCCCTATGTCTAGGGTTGCAATCAACTCCGCTTAATTGTGTTGATCTACTCTTAAACAGGGACTTTTGCTCCACTGAATAATCACATTCGACTTGAATCAATAACCTGAATTATCAAAACAAGAATAAGAACTCACAATTAAGAATAAGAACAAGTATTTATCTTATAAATCAAATAATAATAAGATTCATCTAGGTTTCATCCCCTTAGGTATCTAAGGAGTTTAGTTGATACTGATAAAAGGAAACATCTCAAAATAAGGAAAACTACAAAACATAATAAAACCCAAAAAAACTTCTAAAGAACTTGATGGGAGATCCTCAGTCTTGATGGAGATCCTTCCTCCGAGCTGCTTCCAACGGCTGTCTTCGAGTATTTTCTGTGTTCTATTCAGCGTCCCCTTTTATGTCACCCTCTAGGGTGTTTATATAGGCTTTGGAACGCCTTTCTTCGCCCACAAGTAACCTTTTTCGGATAGAACTCGTCTTTGATACGACAGGGACACGCCCGTGTTTGATTGCCTTAGGCCGTGCTCTCGCCGCCCGCCCACCACACACGGTAGTGTGGTCTGCGCGTGGGCGATAGTCCGGCCGTGGTTGATCCTTTCGTAGCACACGGCCGCGTGTCCAATGGGCCTGCCGTGTTGAATTCTAAGATAGGCCCATTTTGCCCCTTTTTGGCCCGTTTCTTGTTCTTTTCAACTCCCTCAGCTCTCCTGAGGATAAAACATGAAATTAAAGGATTAGGAGCATCGAATTCATCAAATCTAATGAAAAATCATCCAAAAATAAGCTAAGCATGGGGTTAAAATATGTATAAATTAAGGTTTATCAAATATCCCCACACTTAAGCCTTTGCTTGTCCTCAAACAAAATCCTCAACTCACAATTAAAGTCAACTTCCTCAATTCATAATTCTCATCAATAATGTCTCATAATAATTCATAGATAATTCATACATTGATAATTTAACTAGAAGAGTCCTAGAGATTCAAATAATCTAAGTCATAGATTTTTATAGCATGAAAACATAGGTGTTTCCCCTTACCTAAATAATTACATCTGATTCAAAATCGACAAGTATTGGCATCCTCACTAAAGATTCACTCAAATCACTCAAAGTGTTTAAGGTTCAAATTAAGCACTCAAAAGTCAAACATGAAAAGTTAATCCCATAGGCTTGCATGAAAATCAAATTTCCACCACTATAAAATGAGATGATACACAAATCAAAAGGTCTTTTAAAGGGTTGTAATGGGGCTTGGGTTAAAGGTGTGGATAAAGGCTGAATTAGAGGGTTACTATCGAGATTGAATTGATAAATTACCTAACTAGAAAAATTAGACTAATACTGATAATTACATCAATTGAAAACTTATCACTAATAACACGAGCTTCTTCTCAAAATGTACCATTAATTGCTTAAGCTCAAATAACAAAGAACTAATAATGAATAAATTGCCAATATTTTTTTATAGAATAAGAACATACAATAATAAAATAGAATTTAACAACTGAAATAAAGAAAATAGTTAAGCAACTGATCAAATCAAATCTCGATATAAGGGTAGTCAAGCGAAATGGTGATAACAAGTACAAAATGGGTTTTGGGTTAATATTAATGGGTGAGTCAAGAAATGGTTGATTAGGCTTCAAAGGGGTCACTAGGGGTTAATTAAACGGGTAGGCTTTTTAGTGGAATAAGTGGGTTAGAATCTAGGTGCCTTTATCATCTCAGTATATCAAATCAAAGGTGTAGTCTCGACATGCATAATCGAAGCAAGTTCTAGAATAACACTTCAATGTTGACACACTCATAACCAACAATAAAGTGAGCAAGAAAAGAATATGCTCTAAAAGGCTCAAAATCTCACAAAATTATGGTTTTTGATGTCAACCTTGCAAATTTCAAACTTCAAGGTAATATTTAAATTTAGGAAAACAACCTAAAAATTTTAATTTTATTCTGAAAATAGACTTATCATGCTTGATTCTCTAATGTCTTAAAGTTTAAACCATCAATGTACAATTATCTATAACTTAATTCGAAATATATCAATGAAAATCATACATCAATCGAAGTTTCATTCTAATTAGTAATATGAGAAAATTACTTAGGAACAAGATATAATTCAGTATTGTTGACACCTCCCCACACTTAAGATGTACATTGTCCTCAATGTATAAAGATAAATAATGACAATATAGTAAGAAAAATCATACGAGAGGGAGAGAAGTGAAACTTCCTGAATTTTGGATGGAGTCAAAGAAAAGAAACGGTGTAAGGTTGGGCAGGGGTGGTGGATACTCCGGTGGTGGTGTGGTCGTTCGTTGATAGCCCCTTGAACCTAAATTGTAGAAATCAAAATATACCAAAAAAAAATTAAGACAAGAAAGATAAAGAGAAAGAGTTCAAAATTTAAAATAAAAGAAAAAATAAATAGACTCAAAGGTCCTCCCACTCCCGTGTAGAGGGTCACACGCCCGTGTTAGTTAATCAGTATCGACTACGGCCCATAGGCACGGATGTGTCACACGCCCGTGTTTTTAGAAAATTTTTGTCCTTGACCCACACAGTCTCCGTCACGCTGGTGTGCCTCCTCGTGGTGCCCACACGGCCACGGCCACGCCCGTGTGCAAGGCCGTGTGGTAGGGAAACCTGCGTCTAAAACATGAACGAAAGTAAAAACAAACTAATTAGTAGGGTTAGTGCTCGTGTTGCCTCCCGAGAAGCGCTTGTTTAGAGTCCTAAGCTAGACTTACCCTTTCATTCGCATAATCATGGTGGTTTAAGGAGTTGAAACTCTTCATTCTTGCTATCAATTGTATTAAAATAAGGTTTTAGACGAGTACGATTTACCTTGAAAGTGCCGAATTTGGAATGAGTTACCTCGACTGTACCGTATGGGAAGATATTCAGTACCGTGAAAGGGGTTGTTCCATTAGGTTCAGAAGTGGCAACACGAGGATCTGTATTATCCATTAGAACTCGGTCTCCAACCTTAATTTGACCCGTTTTATCTTTAGGCTTGTCATGGCTCTGTTTTGGTTCATCGTGTACTTTCAATTTCTACTTAAGTTGTGTTTGCCATTCATCTAGTTCCTCGATCTGGAGCCTTCGTTCCTCATGAATAGTTTTGTTCTCAATATGGAAGCTAGGCCATGGCTCTGTCATCTTTTCCCGAGGAATTTCCTGCAAAGAAGATTGAGCGTTAAGTTTACTTATATATTAATGAGATTTGTATCATCTTGATCACTAGATATTCGATAGAATCACGTGCTTGGAGTTTAATCATGTCATCACCTACACGAAGTGTGAGCTCACTGTACCAACATCAATTCTAGTTTTAGCAGTTGCTAAAAAGGTCGCCCTAAAATTAAAGGAACATTATTATCCTCATCCATGTCTAAAACAACAAAGTCTACTGGGAATATGAATTTATCAATTTTTACTAGTACATCTTCGATTATATCCCTAAGAACTCTAATAGTTTTATCAGCTAATTGAATGCTCATCCTAGTTTGTTTGGGTTTCCAAAGACCTAGCTGTTTAAACATTTTATAAGGCATAACATTGATGCTTGCCCCTAAATCTGCTAAAGCATTATTAATAGATAAACCACCAATTAAGCAAGGAATCGTAAAACTCCCTGGATCTTTTAACTTTTGTGGTAGTCTATTTTGTAAGATTGCTGAGCACACTGCATTTAGCTTCACATGCGACGCCTCGTCTAACTTTCGTTTGTTTGTCAAAAGTAATTTTAAAAATTACTTTGAATTGTGCATCTGCGAAAGAGCTTCAATAAACAGTAAGTTAATATGTAATTTTTTTAAGAGTTTAAGAAATTTATCGAATTGTTCATCTGTGCGGTCTTTCTTTGTCGCATTGGGATATGGTACACGAGGTTTGTATTCTGTACTTACTGATTTCGGTTTATCATGGCTTACCTCAACCTTACCTTTATCTACCACGTTCTCTTGCCTCTGTTTTGGTTCGTCTAACCCTTCACTATCGTGAAAAGTAATGGCACGAATTTGCTCTTTTGGGTTAGTTTCAGTGTTGCTTGGCAAGTTTCCTTGTGGCCGTTCTGAGATCAGCAGCAAGCTGACCTATTTGGTTCTCGAGCCCTTGAATTGACGCTTGCTAATTTTTAAGTGCTGTTTCGGTGTTTTGGAAACGGTTTTCTAACACCGCGATGAATTTCGTTAGCATCTCCTCAAGGGTCGGCTTCTTCTCTTGCGGGTAGGGTTGTTGTTGAAAGCCTGGAGGGGGTTGTTGTCTCTGATTTCCTTGGCCACCCCATGAGAAATTTGGATGGCTTCTCCAACCTGGATTGTAAGTGTTACTATAAGGGTTATTTTGAGGTCTAGAATTGTTACCCATATAGTTCATCTGTTCGTTTTCTATGCCAGGGTTGTAGGGTGGGTATTTTGTATTGTTCGACCCTCATCCATTTGTATCGCTTTGCATCTTTGGATGTACTGCGAAGAACCACACAAACCATCAATCTTTTTATTTAATGATTCTACTGGTTTGATAGCATGGTTCTTTGCGTCGAGGTTGAAAACATTGGCGGCTTTTGTTGGCTTTGTCCTCATAACTTGCCACCGATAGTTATTCGATGTGATGCCTCCTCTATAAACTCATAAGCCGCTTCGGGTCTTGTTATTTAGGGTTCCACCGACGGTCAATCAATCAATCGCCTAGTTGAGGGTTCACTTGTTGTAAAAGGTTTGAACCTGTAGCCACGAAGGTAACACATGGTGAGGGCACCTTCTCAGTAAATCCTTATATCTCTCCCATGCATCGTAAAGTGTCTCTAAATCCATTTGCACAAAAGAAGAGATATCATTCCTCAACTTAGCCATTTTAGCCGGCGGAAAATATTTAAGTAAAATTTTTTTGGTCATTTGATCCCATGTAGTGATTGATCCTCGTGGCAACGAGTTAAACCACTGTTTAGCTTTGATTCTAACGAGAAGGGAAATAACCGAAGGCGAATGGCATCATCAGAAACGCCATTAATTTTGAAAGTGTCGCAGAATTCTAGAAAATTTACCAAGTGGTTGTTTGGATCCTCATCCTGCAAACCATCAAACTGAACAAATTGCTGAATCATCTGTATAGTGTTAGGTTTCAGTTCAAAATTATTTGCAGCAATAGCAGGTCTAACAATACTTGATTTAGTTCCTGTTAAAGTAGGTTTAGCATAATCATACATAGTACGAGGAGCAGGATTTTGATTCATCGGGTTTGCGGCAACCACAGGAGGTAGCGGATTATTATCAGCCATCTCTTCTGTAGTATTAGTTTCATCTTCTTGCTCTTCTTCTATGTATTGTAGACTTCGCCTTATTTCTCTTCGGTTTCTGCGAGCTGTACCTTCTATATCACTGTCAAAAAGTAAGGGTCCTAATGGGTTTCTTCTAGTCATAAACTAAAAGTCTCTGCCAGAAGCAAAGAGAAAAATTAGAAAAGTAGAAAAGAAATTAAATTACAATAAAAATAAAAATAATGGCTAAAGTAATAAAAATTTAGTGTTCCTAATATCTTAGTCCCCGGCAATAGCACCAAAAACTTGATGTGTCTAAAACTAACTATGACAACTTGATGTGTCTAAAACTAACTATGACAACAATAAAGGCAAGCGCACCTATCGGTTAATAGTATAGTTTTGGTAAGACCGGTTATATCGTATCCACAAGGACCAAGAGTACTAGTAGTTACTATCTTCTTATTATTTAGCCCAAGTATTGGAGTGAATTTAAACTAAAACTTAATTAAAAACACGACAACGAAAGAATTAGGAAAATACTTTTAGACAACTTTATGAGATAGACAATACCTAAGGAAGAATCCACCTAGACTTCACTTATTACTTTTGATTTATATGATTTATTCACTTGACTTAATCCGTAGAAATCCCTGATTTATGTTAATATCTCTCTCGAGACTAAAAACAACTGACTCTAGGTTGATTAATTGAAATCTCTTTCTAATTAAAACCCCTATTGTCGCATTAACTCGATCTATGGATTTCCTTATTAGATTTGACTCTAATCCGGCAGATTTTCGTCGCCCTATGTCTAGGGTTGCAATCAACTCCACTTAATTGTGTTGATCTACTCTTAAACAAGGACTTTTGCTCCACTGAATAATCACATTTGACTTGAATCAATAACCTGAATTATCAAAACAAGAATAAGAACTCACAATTAAGAATAAGAACAAATATTTATCTTATAAATCAAATAATAATAAGATTCATCTAGGTTTCATCCCCTTAGGTATCTAAGGAGTTTAGTTCATACTGATAGAAGGAAACATCTCAAAATAAGGAAAACTACAAAACATAAGAAAACTCAAAAAAACTTCTAAAGAACTTGATGGGAGATCCTCAGTCTTGATGGAAATCCTTCCTCCGAGCTGCTTCTGACGACTGTCTTCGATTATTTCCTGTGTTCTATTCAGCGTCCCCTTTTATGTCACCCCCTAGGGTGTTTATATAGGCTTTGGAACGCCTTTCTTCGCCCACAAGTAACCTTTTCCGAATAGAACTCGTCTTTGATACGGCAGGGACACGCCCATGTTTGATTGCCTTAAGCCGTGCTCGCTCCTGCCCACCACACACGACCGTGTGGTCTGCCCGTGGATGATAGTCCAGGCCATGGTTGATCCTGCTCATAGCACACGGTCATGTCTAATGGCCCAGGTCGTGTTGAATTCTAAGATAGGCCCATTTTGCCCCTTTTTGGCCCGTTTCTCGTTCTTTTCGACTCTCTAAGCTCTCCTGAGGATAAAACATGAAATTAAAGGATTAAGAGCATGGAATTCATCAAATCTAATGAAAACTCATCCAAAAATAAGCTAAGCATGGGGTTAAAATATGTATAAATTATGGTTTATCATCCTGACAGACATTCGATAAGCATAGATGGTAATTTCTCATGCCAATCTTTATGAGTCTTAATCATTTTCCCCGCAACCCTTTTTTTTCCCCGCTGCACCATTCATTTTGAGGCGATATGGTGTTTAATCTTGAACAGACTCTAAACTTCTGATATCATACTGTTGTTAAAATTTAGTGCATTGTCAGATATGATCTATTTTTGGCATTCCATACCAGCATACGATTTCTTTTTTTTTAATAATTTACTGACTGTCAACTTTGTGGCATCGGCATATGAAGCAACTTCCACCTACTTAGTGAAGTAATGGACGACCATAAAGATGAATCGATGCCCGCTAGAAGCCTTTGGTGAGATTGACCCACTGACATCCATGCCCCACACAGAGAAAGTCAATGGAAAAGTCATACATGAAGAGATGAAGGAGACACAAGAATCTTGTTTCCATAAATTTGGCACTTATGTCATTTCTTGGTATAACTGATGCAATCCCCTTCCATGGTGGACCAGCAGTACCCCAACCTCATGATTTGCCTGGCCATTGTAAAACCATTAGCATGTGTTCCTCTTTTAAGATTTCCGTAGCCTTAGCAGCATCCATACGTCTTAGTAGCAGGGCATATCCGGATACGATCATGCGAAAACATCTTTGAATTTTTGGAATAACTCAATGACGTCTCGCTTTGTCTCTGTGGTGATACAGGCTCTGATCTTCACCTCTTTCCATTCTCCTAGGCTCACAATGTCCACTGACCCTTTGTAAGGTAGGATCTGTTTTTCATCTTTTTCTACCATCCTTAACAAATCAGGAGATAATGTACAGTCTCTGTCATCTTCAAAGTCCTGAGATCCCTCTAGACACATGTCTCGCTCAAAAGGAGATTCTGGGTCAGTAGCAGCGCCGCTCATGCCGTTGATATCTGAGACCTGTTGTGGGCACGAAGGAATATTCAAAGAATAAATGAATATAAGAACAATTATTTATGTGGTATGAATTTGAATGAAATAAAGGAATAAAAGAATATTTTCTCAAAGTGAGACACAAATATGCATTTTTTTATTGAAATAAAGATTTTGGACATGAGCCTATTTCACAAAAGGATTCTTATTTCTTCTACGCTTAAAGCAACAAGCGTGTTTTAAATTTTACTCTAAATTAGCTTTAAAAAATACAGGGATCTCTTCCACAGTCCCACTGTTCAAAACACTCTCAGGCTCATAAGGGCGGATGCCCGATAAGTTTTCTCTTCCGATTCCTTCTTCGGATATAGCATTGATGCTCCCATTTCTGAACATTCCATCCAGGCCTTCAGTATATTCATAGAATTCCAGTTCCTTATTATCCATCAGGTTTTACACCAAGGCTCTGAATTCACTGCAGTTTTGAATCTCATGACCATCTTCATCATGGAACTCACAGTAGTTCCTTGCTTCTCCAGGCTTTTCCCCTAAATCCTGTGTGATTAATCCTCCTTCTACCATTTTCTTCCAAATATCCCTCAGCGGGGTTTTCACTTCTGCTATATTCATCTTGATTCTCTTCCCCGTATTCTCGATTATCGCGTTTACCCCTCTGTCAGAATGGTTGGGTAACGGACTTTCTGCATCAAATGGATCATCGTATTTCACAATACCCATGTTGATGAGTCTTTTTATTATCTTTTTGAAAACGGTGCAGTTCTCAATCGAGTGTCCTGTGATTCCCACGTGGTACTCGCATTTGGCACTCGCGTCGTACCATTTGGGAAAGGGAGGCTGTATAGGTTTTAAGTAGAAAGGGGATACTATATGTGCATCAAACAAACTTTGGTACAACTCCCCGTACGTGATCGGGATGGGCGTGAATCAGAGTTTTTCTGAGTTCGGTCTTGGATTGGAATCTTGCCTTGGAGGGACCTGATGGCTAGTAGCTGCCGTCCTTGGCTGGCTTACGGTGATCGGCTTTGAATAGCCCTTGTTATACATACGCGCATTATTCACTTTATTTTTCATCTTCCTCGGGGCTTTTAAAGTATTGATTTGAGAGCTCCTCTCTTGCCTTTTCCGTTTGTAACGATCTTCAAATTGTTTTGGGAGCTCCACTCTCGCCTTTTTTGTTTCCGCTAGATCATCCAGATCAAGGACAACAGGTTTGATTGGGTTATCCCCTGGACTAGAACCTGAACATGTCAGGAAGTTCACCGGTGTCGAGGTTCCGGTCTGGTATTAGGGTCTGATGTTAATGGACACCTTTTTTGGATACGCGTTTGGTTGTGCTTGAGTGTTTGTTGGGGTAAAGCTTGAATGATAAGCGGAGTCCTCGTTATCATCCCCGGAATCAACCCTAGGGCTTTTTCCTTTTTCTAACCCTCCAGCTAGCATCTGGGTTAACTGGCTCATCATGTTTCTTTGAAATTCTAGCATCTGATTCTTTATATCTTGTTGAATTTTGGCCAATTGCTCTAGCATCTGTATTTGCATTTGCTCTAATCTCTCCAACCATTGGTCCATTTCTTTAGTCTTTTCTCGGGTACCGTAATGATGTTTGGTTGGTTTCCAAATTAACTCTGAAATGATTTTAACCAATTAGGGTCTTTCCATGAAATTTAATGCACATGATGTGATGTAATGCGAATGCATGAAATGAATGCAAAAAAAAAAAGCGTCGATTCTGATTTAATTTCATTTAGAAAACTTTACTAGAAAACAAAATTCTTTACATAAAACGGATTACAAATATGGCTTTGCCCTAATGCTCAAAGTTTTAACTTTCCTAAGCAACGAATCTAACTCTTGACCTCGATTTGATTCTAGCTCATACTTCATACTTAGCATGTCAGCCTGAATTGCCAAGGTCTGTAAATGATCGGCTACCTCCCGAATCTGAGCCACGGCCTCGCCCACAATGTAATCTCTGTTCCTAACTTGATTCTGAGAATGGTGAAACTGTTCCTTCCAACGTTCCTCACTTACCTCAAGAAGCTCTACCCGGAGCTCACAGTTTTGTAATGCAGACTCTAGTTATTCTATCTTTCCTTTCATTTCTTCAATCTTGTTCAAACTTGCCCTCAACTCAACCGCAGAATTACGATTTCTATGCTGATGAAGTAATTTTTCAAGTTCTGCCACTCTAGCCTTTAATTCTTTTTTGTCATTTTGGGTTTCTAACAAACTCCTTTCTAGGGCCTCTTTCTGTGCCTGAGCCTCCCAGAATTTTCTCTCCCACCGATCGACTTTGGTTATTTCTTCTTGAATCTCTTGTCGCCATTGCTCCGATGTTTTTCTCAATCCAGTGATTCTCATCGATAGACGTAATTTCTTGTAATCCGTCTTCAAACTATCCAAGTCTTCCTCGGCTTTATTCTTTCCTTTCCTTAATTTCTCGGCCTCTAGCTTTTGGACATCAGCATCTAACCTTAAATGCATCTTTTCTATCCTCCAATTGTTCTATCTTCTTTTCAAGTTCCAAATTCCTCCTCTCGAAGTCTTGCTTTATGATCTCTAGTTCTGACGGGATCACTTGTAAGTACTCTTCCATCAGTCGAACGCCTTCTAAATTTGGCCTGGGGATATTATCGTTAATTCTTTTACTCCACCATCGACTGTACTCGGGAGTCGTCATTGAACCTACAACCAGCCTTTTCATTCGATGGGTCTGATTCCAAGCGTTAGAAATCTCATTTACCATTTTCTTGTAATTATCTCCTCGGTACGAAAACTCACATTGAGCTAGCCCATGCGTTGCCGGTATGAACTGTCTTGATCTGTATTGCCTCAATACAAGCAAATGAGCATACCCAACGGCTCTCCAAATCCCAAGCAAAGGGACCCAGTCAAAACTCTCACATCGGTAAAGAATTTCGTCGGGAATCAACCAAGGAGCTCTCTACTCAACATCTTCTTCCTGGAGATTTTGGAGAAGCGCTATCCAATTTTCCTCTGATATGTCACCCCTTCTCGGCGTGGCCACTATCTCCTTTAATGGGGAGTAATTCCCGAAGAAAACCCGATAAGAAACCTTATCCACCTTCCAGAAATGACTGTGGAACCAAGGTAACAACAATCCATGCGCACCTATAAATGCGCCTCACATAGGCCCTCCTACATGCATTCAAAGATCTAAATATCTCGGCCAAGATTGCAGGAACAGGTGTGACCCCTTTATCAAGTCGATCAAAGAGATCTGAGACCGCCTCATCTACATACCCTAATGCCCTAGGGAAGATCATTAGCCCGTAGATGCTCAAAGCAAACACATCGACTCTCTTTTTCGTATCAGGATGCGCTAGAATCAAATCTCTCAAAGTCTTCTATGGGATGCACTTACACTCACCTTTTTGCTTGATCCTAGTTGTAATCTATTGTTCGCTTATTCCTGTAATATTCATCAATTTCTTCCAAAAGGTCGGGACATAAGCGACTCTAGAATAAGCTTTATCGACTTAAACCTTTGGGCAACGCAGTAGGGCTGTATATTCTTCCACAGTGGGTACTAAATCGACCCTCCCAAAGGTAAAGCAACTGTATGCAGGGTTCCAATACTGAGCGAGGGCCCGGAACAAATGCTCGTCTACCTTGATGTTGAGTAGATACGGTAGATCCCCATAATTATAGTAGAACAACTGCTTGGTCTCATCATTCCACTGATCCCATATCTCTCTTAATTCCTGAAGGTTATTTTGTGTCACGCTGATACGGGTGTAGTCCCATAATTCTGACATGTACCCATCGGCTAGACTATCCATTTTCTCTAATTGCATTTTCTCTGACCACATACGGACAGCCGCGTTATGTTCTACTTTATCAAGAAATTCGTTCTCCATGACAAGCTCTTTAATTTAGTAATCGAACGTGAATCGACACTCTTTTAGATATGAAATGACATGCAAACATAGCAAAAACACAATAAGTCAGTACAATATAAAAAAAAAAACTCAAAGCAAATGAAAGAGAATTAATAACCTATCTGGGTAACCGCTAAGGTTTGGCGCAGTGCTATCAAGGGTAGGCTCTTAGGGCTCACTATATGCGGTTTGGTTCTAAAGTTGAGGTACCCGAACCAGCAGATTCCTCGATCCTCACCCATTATAGGCTCATACGGACCGAGTTCAGTTCAGGGGAATACATTTCCCTATGGCTGCACGGAGATGAAAATCTCACGAAGACATAGGTACGGATGTATCCCAAAAGTGATCCACTATCCTGCACGGAGGTGAAAACCTCACGAAGGAGTAGCTTCTCACTCCCACTTAAAAAAGGTAAGACCGAACGGTCATTATGCAATATGATGCGAAAATACTCTACGAGACTCAAACCACGACAATCATATGAAATAACACAAACAAATGCAATAAAAGGATCGTAGTTTTTCAAATTAGATTTTTAATTTTCGACAACAGGACAGAAAATAATCAATTTTACGGCTTGACTCTCTTATTACATCCCCAGTGGAGTCGCCAAGCTGTCGAAACCATTTTTTTTGTTGGAAAACATTGGGTCGACTTTAAAAACAAAAATGGAGTCGCCACCAATCCTTTTTCGAGGTGTGATCGGATCACCTTGAGATTGATCATTAAAACATTTTGATTTATTAAAATAATGATTTTGGCCTACAAAATTCGAGAAAACGGGTTCGGGAGTCGGTTACGCACGAGGAAGGATTAGCACCCTCGTAACGCCCAAAATTGGTACCGAATTGATTGATTAACGTCTTGATGTCGAAAATTTGAAAAGATTTTAAAATACGATCCTCTTTGTTTAGAAGAAAACTTGAATAAATTAAATTGGATGCTAAGACCCTCTTATTTCGAAGAAGTAAAACATCACACCCAGTGAGTTAGGATACGTCATTTCCAATCCTCGAAACTAAGCTTGTCTTTTGACTTTTAAAACTCGTGCATTTAAATTTAAGAAAGATATTCGGTTATTTGGGTCAAATGAAAAATCGGAACCCAGTAAGTTAGGGCACAATTTCTCAAAATTCCAAATACAAAATATTGCCTTTGTTTTTAGAAATCCTTACCTCGACATAACAAAAATGTCACATCCAGTGAGTTAGGACACCATATTTTTGAATTCTCGAGAATAAGTTTTTATTTAACTTATACGCTTGATTTTTAAAAAAGATAATCGGTTCTTTAGGCTCGTTGAGAAAAATCGAAACCCAGTAAGTTAGGGTACGATTTCTCGAGTCTCGAATTACAAAAAAATGTTTAATAAAAAATTTTGTATCGGACAAATATAAATGTAATACGATTTTATAGTAAAATGCAAAAAAATGAATGACAGAACTAATATGCATAACGAAAGAATAATAAATGCGTCAGTGTGAATAACAATAATAAGGACGGTAATAAAATAAAGTAAACAAGCAGAAAAATAAAAGAAAAATAAATAAATAAACAAGAAAAGGAAATATGATTATAATAGTAAAAAAAATAATAGCAAAAATAATAGTAATAATAATGACATAATTATAATAATAGTAATTGGAAATAAATAAAAAATAAAAATATGATAATAGTGATAGTAATTAATAATAATAATAATAATATTATTATTATTATTATTAAAATAAAATAAATGGAAATGCCTCATAAAAAGGAAACAAATCATAAAAAAAATAAAGAACAATAAATAAATGGATTAAATAAAAAAATCTATATACAAAAATAAAAGTTATAAATAGTCGAAATGAAATAAATGGGGATCGAATTAGAATTAAAGCAAAATCGTGGATCTAAGTTGTAATAGATAAATAATTAAAAAAAAGGGACTAAATTGAAACTAAAATAAAGTTAAATGGCCAAATTTAAAAGGAAAAAAGAAATCGGGGCCTAAATGCAACGCGTGTAAAAATAGGGGGACCAATTGGGAAATTATTCCATGTTCCCAAAACAACGTCGTTCTCAAAGGGGCTAAAATGAAATAAAAATAAAATTACAGGGCCGAATTAAAAAAAACAAAAGTACTGGATCGCAAATTAATAAAAAAGCGGAAGGGCTAAAAGTGCAATTAGACCCTTCCGCAAAAACACGCGGATCTCCCTGGAGCGGGTCGGGTCGCGAGCGGGTCATGTGCCAAACGACATCATTTTGGCCACTGGTGTTAAGGTCCAAAACGGCGCAGTTTTGCACCCTATATAAATATCAAAAAATATAAAAAAAAGGTCATTCCCTTTATTTTTCAAAAAAAAAAAAAAAAACAGAGAGAATTCTCTCATTCTCTCTCGCCCCCTTTCTCCAGCCCAAGCTCCGGCCAGTCGCCACCGCGCCGGCCGCCGACGACGGCCGAAAAACTGAAAATTTTCCCTTTTTTCGGTGATCGAAAATCGGTGAGTCTTCTTCCCTTGTTTTTTATATTATATATGTATATGTATAAAAAGGAAAAAACAGATTCGAAAAAAAAGGAAAAAAATAAAAATAAAATAAAACCACCTTTTAGTTTCTGATTCGATTTCCCTTTTTGTATTTCTTTGCTTGTTTTTTGTGAACTTCTTTCTCTGTTTTTTTATTTCAAAAATCTCTCCCTTTTACATTGATTTTTCATGGCCTTTATAGCCGAACAAATACATTATTTTTATGTATTTCTGCCACTATTTGCTTACTGTTTCGTTACTGTTTCTTGCTTATGCTTTGCGTGTTTGCTTCATTTTTGCAGGGTGATTGAGTCGACGGTGGCAGAGTTGGTGGCAGAAGAGGGCAGCAAAGGGTGCGGCGTTGGAGGCTGTTAGAGATTAGGTTTTCAGTTTTTATTGAAACTAGGTTTAGGCTATTGGGCTGAAATTTTGGACTTCGGATTTGGGTTTGTAAAAAAATAAACTGGATTGTTTTTAATTTATTGGGCCCGGGCAAAATTTGGGTTTTACACCAACAATAGTCAGGCATGAAATACCAATATTATGTTGCTTAGAACTAGTGCAACAAACCTGGTGGCTAGGGAGATTACTGTCAGCAATCTTGGCAGAAGCAACTTGCAAAGTATTACCAAAATTACCCACATCAATCAGATCCTACCAGAGGTTGATCGAGAAGAGAATAGTGCATATAGATTTAGTTCAAATGGGTATTAAATAATGGCAAGTGTATAGGATTATAGTCAAGTAATAATTACTTAGGAAATATTTCGAGAATCAAACCTAAAAGAAAAATGTATGAATAATTTTAATTAATTGCTTGACTCATTAATTAACTAAATTACCAAGACAAAGACAATAAAATAAAAATCGAGAAGTAATAAAATGAATGCGAATATGATTACAATTCAACCTCAATTCCCATGTAGTGCTTAAGGATTACCTTTAACCTATGTCTTATCCTCAATATTGAATTAATGACATGGATGCACATCTAGTTTTGGGCCAAGTGCTAAAAGCACAAATGTCACTATTGCAACTTCATCCACTGCTTCAAGTAGTTCAATAGTTATTAACCTCATACTAGTTCCAATCTACTTTTATTTGAATGTAGTTGCC
This sequence comes from Gossypium sturtianum, assembly GCA_025698515.1. Lineage (NCBI taxonomy): Eukaryota > Viridiplantae > Streptophyta > Magnoliopsida > Malvales > Malvaceae > Gossypium > Gossypium sturtianum. The sequence continues at coordinate 22,261,270 of CM046945.1, forward strand.
ACCTAAAATTGACGCATGTGTACAACTCAAGAGAATTAAATCAAGTTTTAACTCTATTTCAATCACCAAATCTCATAATCACATAAATAATTTAACTCATTTTGAATTGATAAACAACATAAAAGATACGAAAAGAAAGCATAGCATCATAAAATTAAGTAAATTTAATAATAAACCATTTCTAAAAGAGTTGTAATATTATAATGATTATAAACTTAAAAGAAAACTCTTTATTCCTCTGAACCTCATTTGTGCTACTAATCTCTCTCTTTTCTAAATCTAAAATTTTACTTTATTTAAGATTTTTCTAAAGTAAAATCAAAAGATTACAAATGAGTGAAGATAAAAGTGACCTAACACTGATAATAATCTAAGTTACTGAATATGTCTAAATAGGATGTTATCAATGGTCGCAATAGTCCAACCAATAGTTGTGCTCCTTGTAATCCCTTTTAACTCGAATCTAGTATTTCTTTCGAACTTGTTTGAAGTTATAATTAATAGAGTATCCCTTTTGCCTAGGAACACATATTTGAGATAATCGGGTAACGTTCGATGCTTGTAAAACATATGGCAAAAGTTTAGAATGAGTGGATGATAACTCCCAATTAATAATGAGAAGTTATGATATTAATAAAAATGAGGTTAAAATATGTTATAACTTTTTGTATTCTTTATTGTTGAATATGACTCATATTTTAGTTAAATTTGAAAGATAATCTTCCAGTTAAACTCTATTTATTTATTTCAGTCGAGCTATGATTAGTCTAGATTATTTTATTATTATTTGACATACAAATTTAGCCTAGAGATAGATTCTTTTGCAACATTAGAAAATATATCTATTAAATATTAGAACTCATAACACTTTTGGAGAATTTTGTATTTACTTTTTGAGGGTTCTTTGTTTTTGGGTTTCGGGGTTTAGTTTTTATCTTCATCTTTTCTATTCTTCGTTCTTTTGTCATTATAGTAAAATTATCTTTACTCATGATTTTTTTATCTTCTTTGAATGGGTTTTTTCATGTTAAATTTGTGTGTTCAATTTTTAAATTTTTTTTGCTATTTTTTACTTGTCTTACTTAATTGGGTTAATTCTCAACATTCATAAATTTGAAATTTAATCTATGTACTTTTATTTTTAGGAATTTAGTCTCTCTACTTTACATATTTCAATTTTCAAGTCCAATTGCTAACGTTATTAAATTTTTAGGCGTGAGATTTGAAATAAAAAAAATACTTATTTGGTAGTAATGTAACTAAAAAAAAATGACGTTGTAACAAATTTGAATTTAATAAAATAATTTTAACAATATTAACCATTAGACCTGAACTTTGAAATTTAAAAAAATAAAGAGGGTAAAAATATAAAAAAAAATCTCAAATTTATGAAAAAAAAAAACTTGTGAGATATTTTAGATTATAAAAAATGAGTAAACCCAATTATTTGTGCTAAGCAAGTCAAACCAAATTCAGACTCTGAATACTGAAATCAAAATTTAAACTAATTTTATTTATTTTCAAACACTATTTTTGCTCTTCCCAATCCAACACTTTATTATTATTATTATTTAAAAATGTTTATAGATCATGTTAAACTATCACGCATCCACCTAATAATAATTTATTGGCCATTTAAATGTAGCGGGCCTAGTTCACGGCCCAAAATCTATAAATCTAACAACCTTTGATATATTAAAGGGTTGATTGCATGATACATCTTTAAACTGTGGTCAAAATTTGCAATTTATTCCAAACTTTGTTGTAATTGATTTCTTTTTAAAAATATTAATATTGTCTTCTTAAATTTGACATAACATAAATAAAATTATAAACACTTGTATCTATTGCGTGGTCAGCTTAGATTAAACGTGTTTTAAAACATAACATTTCTTAATTTTATTGATATATATATTTTTAATATGTCATATTCAAGTTGTCCATATTATAGGTAACATATGTGTTTTAAATATACTTCATGTCAAATCTGAACTGAAATTTAACGTCTAAATTGAAGGTTAAGTTGATGAAAAAACTTGAGTGATACAATAATGATACTTTAAGGACTTAATTAGAATAATTTAAAGTTTAGGGTCCAATTTAAAATTTAGATGATAATTTGGATTGTTTGATGCAATTAACCCTATAATAGTAGGGAAAATATTTTTTTTGATGATGGTGGGGGCGGATATCTTTTGTTTATTTTAAATCTAGGCTCATTTAATTTTTTTTTAAATTCTTTTTAGCCCTTAAACTTGTGTTTTTTATCAGATCACCCTAAAATGAATGAAAAAGTTAATGTTTTTTAACTTTGCTGACGCCGCATAGATATGGATTACCATGTGGATGATACATCAACATTTAATTATTTTTTAAAATTTAAAAAAATATTTTCAAAAATTAAGTCATTAAAATTATTATAAAATTATAAATATATATATATATATATTTAATATCTTTAAATTTTAAAAAATTAATTAAATGTTAATGTGTCATCTATATGGTAATCCATGTGTATGCCACATCAACAAAATTAATAAACGTTAATTTTTTTCATCCATTTTGTGGTGATTTGACCCAAAAAAAAAAGTTCAAAAACTAAAAGAGGCGAGAAATTAAATGAAGGACTAAAATGAATTTTTTTTAATAAAATTGAAGGGCCAAAAAACTTATTATACCTTAAGTGTAGGAAGTATTAGTTATTTGGTTGTATCTGCCCTCCCTCCCCAAAACCTCCGGGGATAGAATGCTAGTATGTAGCTGATGGTCCATGGATACGATGAAAGGTCTCTCGACTCTCATATTTAATTAAGTTAGGAGAAGCTATTTTTATGTTTCAAATAAGGGTTATACTTGTTTTTGGTTGAAATTATTAGATTACCTGTATACATTAAACATGCATAAAAGGAAAACACATAAAAACATGGTAGATAGAAAGGGTTAAGAAAATACAAAGCAAATGTTGTAATTACGTTAAACGTTCCCAAATTCTTGCTTAAAATTTTAATTTGGTTTTTAAAGTTTAACATATTTTAATTGAGTTTTTATAATAATAAAATAAAACTGTTAATTTTGTTATTTTATAATTTTTTTTATTTCATGTCATTAAAATAAGTAATCATTCTTAAAGATAGGTTAAATCCTGCTATTAGTTCTTGTACTTTGCTAGAGTTGTGGATTTAGTCTTTATACTTTAATATAATCAATTTTAGGCCCTATACTTTTTAATCCGGTAAATTTTAGTCCTTATACTTTTTTAAAATTTTAACCCAAACAGTAACATTTAAATATGTTTGGTTAAACTCAATTATGCGTACAATTATAAATTTGGTCTATATTCTCCAATTGAATCATTCTAAGTCCCTAGTCAAATTTTGAAATATCAATCTTGATGCAAATGACAATCATTAACCTATTAATTGGATTTTAGGGACTAATATGTTGAAATAACAAGCTGAAATAACATTACATATATTTTAATATGTTTGACGCATCAGATTTTGGAAATAGAAGAGCTTAACCTAATTAATTTAACAGTTATCATTTGTTGAGAACTGAAATTTCTAAATTTGAAAAGTACAAGGATTAAAAATGACCAAATCAAAGTATAAGGGTTAAATCTATAATTTTTGTAAAGTATAGGACTAATAGCATAAGTTAACCTTAAAGATAAATAAGACATATGTAATGTTATACAAAAAAATATTTTCAAAATATAATTTGAGAATTTGTATAATATTAAAAATATGTATTAAATATGACGAATAAAAATTTTCAATAGTTTATCCAACACTTAAGGTTAGATTTAATTTATATGTATACACTAATAATAGATAAAAAAATTTAACTGGTCAATGATTTTCTAAGAATTCTATCCGTAATTTGATATGAAAATTTTGATTATTCTGGATTTATTTGCATTTGAACTTTTGAAAGGTCATCTGTTAGCATTTTAAGTTATTTTTAGAGTTTTGGCCCGGATCGAGTATAAATACAAGTTAAGGGTAATAATTTGACACATATTTATGTTTAAAAATTAGTGTTTATGCATGTGTGTGGTGATGAGATAATAATTTGACCATTATAAACCAAATTTTATATTAAAAAACAATTATGTGCCACACATTGAGATACTTTGATTTTTTGAGCACTTTTTATCGTATTTTGAAATGTTTAAAATGTTGGAAAAAAGGAGAAAACCCCTCCTCTTCCCTTACTAGTCGACCATCACTTGAAACGAAGAAGAAAGCTTCCCTTTTTTCTTGGTCATTTTCCACTCATTCCTCTTCAAATTTTCACCATTCTCCTTTGATTTTCTTTGAAACCCACTTGATTTAAACACCATTTCAGCCATTTCTCTCATTATGTCCAGCACTCGCTGCTTTAGTGTGAGAAGTTGGTCCTAGAGTGAGAAAGTGTGGTTTTTGGTAAGAGCTCTTAATATTCCAACATCTCTTTATCTCATTTTGTATTTGTAAACTTTTATTTTGTTGTTAAGATATTAAATCTTACCTTTTTTGTATGGTTGGTGAAGAGAAAGAGCTTGCTAGAGGATGTTCTGGTAAGGGAAAAGAAAAGGTTGTGGAGTGAAAGCCATAGAAAGAGCCTTCATTCCATTTTATTGCTTGAGTGTAAGTTATCACGGAACTTACTATACTTTCTTGTTTAACGTGTGCGGTAATATATTTTAGAAATGTCACGTATGCTTAAGAATGTGAGAAACATGAGTTATTGGAAATTTTGCTGCTTGTATGTGCATTAGTTAATGTGATTGGGTTGCCATGCTCAAAAGAGCTATATGATTCATTAAATGAAAATATGAAGATAAATATGACGACTTTTATGTATAAATAGTAAGAAGCGAAAGTAATGATTGGAGTTAACAGAGAGAGATCAAGGAGGAGTGTTGAAAGTTGGCCAACTATGCATTAGTGGTGATAAGCCAAAAGTTTAAGCCAAAAAAGTGCAAGCCAAAAAGGCAGATAGTGCAAGCTAAAGTGGCGGACAATCCAAGTGCAAGCTAAAGCAGCAGGGAATCCAAGTACAAGCCAAAGTGGTGGTCAGTCTAATTGCGAATTGTCTCGAAACTTTTGATACAATCCAACAAGTTGTCAATTTGTTTAAAAAAAGTTGTTAAATTATTTTATTTATCTTTAATTTGATAGGTTAATGTAATCGGTACCGATTAAACACAAATCAACTAATGAGTGATCCCATGTGCTTAGACATGTAAAATTTTTCAATTTAAATGTATACTTCATATGTAAACATATGAATTGAAATAAAAAAAGAGAAAAAGTCAATTTTGATTGTTAAAATTTCATCTGTTCATTTTTGTCTTTCTTGTGTAAAAAAACAACAATTTTGAATATCAAATCACAACGAGGGTATATTAGACAAATTACTACCTCAAAACCATGTTCCGTGCCAAAAATATTTGAAACTTCAAATTTAAACCCAAAAAATAAAAAAGAAAATCAAGAAAAGAAGTCTAATCACGACAAGAAGTACATCAAGTGAAGATGAAGGTCGTCCGTGTTAGGTTAATTAGTGATGGTTTTATAATTTTGCTTGTGATTGGGTAGGGTATTTAATTTTGTAAATGAGTTTAAATCAAGTATGGATTAGAAATAAAATAACATCAATTGAAAAAACTTGATCCAATTGTTTGTGGCTCGACTCATGGTTATCAAAACAACTCTCTTGTAAAAATATCTAATGCAATGGTAAGAAAAAAGAAACTATAATGACCCTAAATATATCTTACTTTAGATGTTTTTGAAACATTAGGTCTCATGATTCATATGCATGCTTTTTTCTTTAGTTATATAAAAAAGAAAAAGGAGAAAAAGATGAATGGTGTTGGGGTCCTATTTGATGATCAACTGTTTCTTTTATTTTCTGTGTTTTTAGAGTGGTTGAAGCGTTAAGAAAAGTGATAAATTTAGGTGGGAGGGTAATGGATTGGATTATAGATCCCGTGACAGGCCATTTCTATCTCTTTTGTTATTTTTAGCCATTGCCAATTGTTATCTCTTCTCTTCTTCAGTTCAAAGCTATAGCAGACTCAACCAATTTTAGGCAATTCAAGGCCCTCGTTGCAAGTACAATATCTATGTCTTTTCCATCTTTCACTTATTAAACTGTATTTCCCTGTCTTGCCACATAGTGTAGTATTTCATGGCTTGCTTTTTCATGTTGATCAAGTATTATATTTATATGCCTAAGCATTGAAATTTGGCAGGAGAAAAAAAAAGCGATAATGGAAAGTGAGACAATGTCAAAGAAGAATCTGAAGGTGGAGATTCCATCAAAGACTGAAACGATAACAGCAAGTACTGTAGAGTCTCATGCGGCGGGGCCAGCATCAGGGCAAGGTCAAGGTGCGCCGGGACTTAGCCGACAGCCGAGTGTCACAAAGACAAATTGCTTATGCTCTCCAACGACGCATACCGGTTCATTCCGTTGCAGGGTTCATCGAGCCCCAAGCCTCCAGCGTACCAAAAGCATTGAATCTCAATCCGCAACCCTTCAGGATCATACATCTAAGCCTGATTCTGACACTGCTGAATAATAATGTAGTATTAGTGCAGATGTACGGGGCACCAATAATTCTCCTTGTATCATTGACTGATCTTGTTGATCCTACCAAATCAGCTAAAATAGTATCATTTTTCTGCGTCAACTATTTTCTTTGTTGTATTGCTGGAGTTTTCACTTCAGCATGCTGGAAACATTTATAAAGTCGATTCTAGGTTTCATCAATGGTGAATTTTACATACTATCAAGTCAAATTATCTTTTCGCCTTAGAAAATAGGACTAAAATGCATCATTTTCCTTATCCGAGTCACATCAGATGCAGATAATAATATAGCATGACCCCATCTCGATTTCTCTTGAAATATTAATATCCTTTTAGTGTAAATTAATTACAGTACATAGAATCGGCCAATAGCCAAGTTTTTCCCCAAGCTTGATTGAAGTTTTGTTAAGTTGTTTTGCTATGTTAAATGGTTTCAAGGTAATATGTTGGATACATATCTTATGGTTTTCACAATTTTATCACATTAATTCTAAGGAACCGAAAAAAAATGTCTAGTCGAATGCATTAAGATTATCAAAATGACGAGTAATCGTAAGGTTGTAACATAGATTTGTCTATGAATCTAACAGTAGCAGCTGAAATATGGCATGGTCTGGATGGGGTGAGTTGTGAGAAAATAAGGAATGGAGGCCATGGCACCTTATCTTAACAGTGTGTGCTTGTAGACGGCACTAAAATAATATTGGACCTGGGGATATCTGAACTACCAAGCAAGACAAATGGGCACTCATGCATTGGAACATGCGCTTTGATATAGGATAAAGTTGCAGGTCATGATTTAATTACCTTCCACAACACGTATCTTTACGCCTCTTTCTTTAAATCCCCACAAATTCTTTATCGGAGTGGATGATTCCCAGATAAAAAATGAAGTGGAAAGTCTAGACTTGAACTACAATTAGGGGGAATTTTATAAAGATTCAAGAAATTGACCACCATGGAGTATGTTCAGTGTTGCCTGATGCATATATATAATGGAAATCTCATAACAGTCTCAAATGTTTGCCTCATTACAAGGTTTCTAAGTATACTAACCAGGAAATGAAAAGTTAGAAAGTAAAGAAATTTTACAACAAAAGAAATACAAATGGGGATGAGGCAGATTGTAGAATAAAGTAGGAGGGGCAGAAGGAATCCGTGATTAATTGCTAGCACCGGTCCTCGACAGCTCAAAAGGATTTTTATGAAGAACTTGGAGGAAACTAAAAGATCTAAAACAGAAATAGACCATTGCCGCTAGTTGAATGTTGATAGTATTATAGTTTGCTTCGGAGGAAGAGGACAGCTATAAGCTAATATTGTATAGATCCGTACCTACTCTGTGATTTATGATGCATTATACTTGTGCTTTAGGCCTAAATTCAAATCTGAAGCCAGTAATCCTTTCTTCCCTTCCAGATCCTCTTCAAGTTTCGAAAGCCTTGTCATTTTATTATATCAAATGCATTTTAAAAGTACGAGCTAACTCTATATATATACTAGATTTTATCCTCGAGGAATAAATTTAAATTAATTATTTTAAATAATTATATTTGAATATTTTTATATAAATGTATTTAGAATTAAATTTTAATAAACATGATAAATTATGTAAAATACCAAATAAATAGAGTACAGAAAAAAATAAAAATAAGAAAGGGTGATAACTATAACCAAAACTTATAATAAGAACCGTGAGAACTAAATATTATCTATCCTTGAATTAAAATAAATGTTCTTTTTTTTGTGTAGATGAAATTACAAAACAAATAAAAAGAAAAAAAGAAAAACTTAATGAAAAACTCCTAGTTTCTCCTTCGCTTTCCTTCGAGCCAATTGAGTGTTTCTTCGCACATCTCGTTCTTAAATTTAATTCTGATCAAATTGCTAAGGTATTGGATGCCGTCAAGGATTGATTTTTGCTCCCAATGTATAATTATAGATTTCTTTCGAATGATGCTTTCAATTAGTTTGTCCTTGATGTCTATGTTGCAAGCCCGGATCTCATATTGCCACACCACTATTAGTACCCATCTTAACAACATCAATTTTCTCATGGTGCTATTTTCATGTTTGAGAATGTCATCAACGAAAAAACCGATCTTATTGTCTGGGTTTCTAATGTAAGCCACCGAGATCATTTCTTTTGTGCCACCCATCAGTAATGTGATGCATATCCATGCCATATTGAGGGATGTCTTTTGTGTTACTTGTACTGTTCCAAACCTATGTTGACGAATTAACTGACATGCTGAAAGCAGCTTCATTGGCCTGTTTAATATACACATATGCTTCTTTAACAACTGCAATCGAGTTTGGTCTAATATTTCATAAATGACTTTATTTTTGTGAGTCCAAATCTTCCAAAGATATATCGTCAAATCTCTAAAGTATTACCTATTGGTTTTGTTCTCTAATCTATCTATATTAATGCTATGAACAATCCAATCCTTTATCGGTTGCAAAGGATCACTCGAGGTACGGAAACCATATTTAGATCCAAACCAAACTGCTCTAACGAACAAGCATTCCCAAAAAAAAAGTGCTTTTAAATTTTAAATTTATTATTTATCCTATATCATTAAAATAAATTGTTTAACACCCCATTTTTTTTCATTTTTCTTTTTATCCTTTATTTAAATAAGGAAATAAAATTTTCAAAACTCTAAATTCAAATAAAGTATAGATGTGACTGTTTTACTCTTTAGTTTTTTTTTGCTACTTTACAAGATTGATGTATAATGTGTGTTCCAAGGTTATTAGAACTGAATTAGACAGGTCGGTATCGATTGAATTGAGAACCAATCAATACACTGGTTCGAGGAAAGAGATTGAATTGATTGATTCGTGAACCAATATATGCGAGTTGAACCAAGTTTTTTCTATTTTTTATATACAGATGTAAAAGTCTACAATTTAGGGAGAATTATCGGTACTTCTCCCCACTTGTACTTGCACCATAATGCAAGATTCAGGCCACTGCACTATTTTGAGCATTTTTTACCTCCCAAGGTTTGTTTTGGGTCCCCCAACAACCCCATTCACTTTTGAACCTTCTTAAATGATTTTAAGATGTTTTTAAAGCCTTTAAAATGATTTTATATTTTTTTATAATTTTATTTAAATTGTTTAAAATTTTTATGACACAATTCCTATTTTCCTCAACCCGACTGATGTCGTTTTAAGCTAAAGAGCTACAAACACCCATTTTTATGATTTGGTAAGGTCCTCGTATGTATACAACAACTCAAAATGATTTTAAATCACATTTGATTCTTTCCAAAATTATGAGGATTGTTTTAAGGAATTTCATAAAGTTATTATGTAATGACTTAAAATTCACGGGCATCGAAAAAGTGCGTTATCGGGCCTTCGTTTTAGTAAAATGGATTCGTAAATATTTATTAAAAATATTTACGAAGTTAGTTGTGTGTTTAATTAGGTTTTGGTTAGTTGAATTAGTTAGAATTAAGAATAATTAGAAAAAAGGACTAAATTGAAATAGGTGTGAAAGTTTAATTAAAGATTAAAGAAAATAAAAAGGACTAAATAGGAATTATGCCAATTTCCAAATTTGAGGCGGTATAAGCATAAAAATCTAAGATTTTTATGTGTTAAAATATATTATTAGATTGTTATTATTATTAATAAATAAAATAAATAGAGACAAATGTATGGTAATGAAACCATACATGTATAATAGTAATAATTAATATATGTACATTTGTAATATAATTATATATTTACTTATTATATAAGTAAAAGATATTTATATTATTATAATATATTATTAAATAAATGAAACAAAAGAAACAGAATAGGTGAGGGACGAAACAGAGAGAAAGAAGAAAGAAAAGGAAAGAAAAGAATTTAGGGTTTTCAAAAGTTCAAATTCAAATTGGTAAGTCAATTTAAGTTCTTTTCTTGTAATTTTTGAGTTTTTATGATCCTAGAACAAAATACTACTAAGTATATGCTGAAATTTTGGAAGTTATTAGATTTTTAGATACTAATTTTGTTGAGTAAAAGTGTGAATTAGAGATTGAATTAATAGAATTTCTAATTAGAATTGGGAGAAGGATTAAATTGTGGAATAGGCTATAAATTTTGTGTAATAGGGACTAAATTGCAAGAAATTTGAAATTAGGTATTTATGATGAAAATTAGAGAGTTAAGTTTAGGTTTGGTTGAAAATTGAATACAAATAAGGTTTGAATTGGGATGGAAAAATAGATGATTTTGGTTAAGGATTAAATTGGAATTAAGGTAGAAGTTAAATAGGAAATTCAAGTATTTGATGTGAATAATTGTTGTATTAATAATTGTAAATTATTTTAATTTTAATTTTCGTAGCTAACATCGAACCGGAGACATCGGCTCAGAAGGGAAAGGGAAAGATTGTCGGAGAGTAACTCGGGAGAAATTCTGGTTTGTATTACTATAATTTGAATTATTTTTAAGGTAAGTATTGATATTTGAGTTGAATGTGAATTGGATTGAATAATGAATATATATGTGTAATTGAATTGTATATTGATTGGAAGTTGGAAAATGATTTGAATTGAATCAAAGTATGATTATATGTGGTTATTTCAAATATGTATTGATTTGATGTTGAAAAGTGATTTTAATACCCTATTAACTAGTCGAGCTAAGTCGGATACAGTTGGCATGTCATAGGATTGGAAGTGTTCAGGTTACTTCGACTTCGAGTCGATGAGACACTGGGTGTCATTATATTATTTCGGATAGATTCGATGAGGTACTGGATACCAACTTACTTCGGCATGGCCGATGAGACACTGGGTGTCAACTTATTGCTTCGAACTATCCGATGAGGCTCTAGGTGCCATATTGGTGTGTTTGGTTGGATTCGTGTATCCGTCAAAGCCCGAATCACGTTAATAGGAGTAAATGAATAATTTTGATAATATAAATTATCGTAACCATTTTTTTTGTAAAACGGGTCTACTTTGGTTTTGAAAATGAAAACGAAAAATGGGAGTCGCCACCAATCTTTTTGATGAGGTGTGATCGGGTCACCTCGTAATTCGGTCATTTTAATAATAGATTTGATTTATTAAAACAACAGTTTTGGTCTACGAAATTTAGAAAAACGAGTTCGGGAGTCGATTATGCACGAGGAAGGATTAGCACCATTGTGACGCCCAAAATTGGTACCTAATTGATTATTTGATGTCTTTATGTCAAAAATTTGAAAAGATTTTAAAATGCGATCCTCTTTATTTAAAATAAATTAAATAAATTAAAATGAATGCTAAGACCGTCTTATTTCGAAGAAGTAAAATGTCACGCCCAGAACATCTGATTAAGTATTATTTGTTATTTTTTTTTTATAAATGGAATTATTAATCTGTTTTATGGGCCTAAGGCCAAAATCTAGTGGTTCATGAGGGTTGCACATCGAGTCTCGCGACTCACCCTATTAATTAACCTTTCGGGTGATACCTAGTGCTTTGGACCGGGTGGAGAGGAACGCAAGGTGGCCATGCAAAAGACCATCCGGATCCAAGCAAAAGTCTCAAGTTAATACTTTATATTTTTAATTAATGGATTTTAAATCTCGTTGTAATAAGGCTGTGGGCCACTAGTTTATGTTTTGTTTTATTTTGGGCTTTAATTACTTTTAGTTATTTAAATTCTTATTGAACTAATTTAGGTGTGGATCCACAGAACATCTGATTAAGGACCGTCCTCGGATGGATCGGGTGCACAACCAATGGGCAGGAGAGGTGCCGATCGTGGTGAGAGGCGATCAGCCTGGACCAAGGGGTCGTGGTGCAGGTAGAGGAGGAAATGGGGCTGGTCGAAGTCGTGGAGCACCTGGTAGAGGTGCAGGTAACGTAGATGCAAGGCAGCCGGGTCTAGTTTATGCAGTTCGTTGAAAGGAGGATGGTGACGCACCGGATGTCATAACCGGTACGTTTCTTATAGCTGACAGCCCTTTTCTTGCTTTGATTGATATTGGGTCAACCCACTCCTATGTTGCATGTTCCATATCTGAGACCTTAAGTATAGATTCTGAAACAACTACTAGGAAGATGACTGTAGTCAGTCCCCTAGGACAATCTAGGTGGTGGTAGACATTTCATTTAAGGATGTACCTTTAGAAACTCAAGGGGTAGTGTTTTCGGCAGACTTAATGGAATTGCCATTTGGAGAGTTCGATCTTATCCTAGGAATAGATTGGTTGTCAAAGCATCGTGCTAAGTTGGATTGTGGGTCTAAGCGCATGGTGTTAAATACCCCGGAAGGCGGGGAGGTGGTTGTGTTAGGAGAAAGAAGGAACTATTTGTCCAACGTAGTGTCGGCCTTGAAAGCTGTTAAGATGATTCGGAAAGGATGTAACGCCTATTTGGCTTTTATTAGTGCTTTGGATGCTAAGGAGGTGACTGTCGATGGGGTTCAAATCGTCAAGGATTTCGCGGATGTCTTTCCGGAGGAATTGCCAGGATTACCCCCGGATCGCGAAGTGGAGTTCGGAATAGAACTACTCCCGGGTACGGCTCCGGTATCTATTGCCCCTTATCGAATGGCGCCGAAGGAGCTGATGGAGCTCAAAGCTCAAATTCAGGAGCTATTGGATCGAGGATTCATCCGACCGAGTGTATCTCCGTGGGGAGCGCCAGTCCTATTCGTGAAGAAGAAGGACGGATCCATGCGTATGTGCGTGGACTATCGTCAACTGAATAAGTTGACGATTAGGAATAAGTACCCATTACCGAGAATCGATGATTTGTTCGACCAGCTCAAAGGAGTTTCGGTCTTTTCTAAGATTGATTTAAGGTCGGGATATCATCAGTTAAAGGTGAAGGAATGAGACATTCATAAGACGGCATTTCGGACATGCTACGGTCATTATGAGTTTTTGGTAATGCCGTTCGGTTTGATGAACGCGCCAGCAGTATTTATGGATATGATGAACCGGGTGTTTCAGCCATACCTTGATCGGTTCGTCGTAGTATTTATCGACGATATATTGCTTTATTCCAAGTCTGTGGAGGAGCATGATGCACAACTTCGAGTGGTATTGCAAATTTTGAGGGAAAAGCAGCTGTACGCAAAATTCAGTAAGTGTGAGTTTTGGCTGAAGGAGGTGACTTTTCTAGGGCATGTGGTTTCCGCAGAGGGGATTAGGGTAGACCCTCGGAAAATTGAAGCTGTGTTAAATTAGAAATCGTCGAAGTCTGTGACGGAAATTCGAAGTTTCTTAGGATTAGCAGGATACTATCGAAGGTTCGTTGAGGGGTTCTCTTCAATAGCGGCACCATTAACTAAGTTGTTGAGGAAGGGAGTATCTTTTGTGTGGACTGACAAACAACAGGAGAGCTTTGAGAGGCTGAAGAAAATTTCGACTAAGCACCTGCAGGTGTTAATTCAGCCAGAGGCGGGAAAAGAATTTACCGTCTATTGTGATGCGTCACACACAGGGTTAGGGTGTGTGCTGATGCAAGATGGAAAAGTTGTGGCATACGCGTCTCGACAGTTGAGACCGCATGAGTTGAACTACCCTACGCATGATCTGGAATTGGCGGCGGTAGTATTTGCTCTGAAGATTTGGAGACATTACTTGTACGGGGAGAAGTCGGTAATTTACACCGACCATAAAAGTTTGAAGTATCTCCTTACTCAGAAGGAGTTAAATTTACGACAACATAGGTGGATCGAGCTCTTGAAGGACTATGATTGCTCGATTGAATACCATCCCGGCAAGGCCAATGTGGTGGCAGATGCGTTGAGTAGGAAGGTGATAGCAGACCTAAGGGCGATGTTCGCTCATCTTAGTTTGTATGAGGATGGTAGTTTGGTGGCTGAGCTACAAGTAAGACCTATGTGGACAAGTCTAATCAAGGAGAAACAACTTTTGGATGATGTCTTAAGTACTCGAATCCAACAAGTGCAGGAGGGTGAAGTAGAGGACTATAGTCTGAACAATGATGGAGTTTTGTGTTTCCGTGGGAAGGTTTGTATGCCAAAAAATGAGGAGCTAAGGCAGATGATTCTTCGGGAATCGTATAGTAGCCCCTATGCTATGCATCCTGGAGGAGTGAAGATGTATCGGGATTTGCGAGACCAGTTCTAGTGGTCGGGTTTGAAGCAAAAAGTTACGGAATATGTGGGGAAGTGTTTGACGTGTCAGCAAGTCAAAGCTGAACACCAGTTGCCTTCGGGATTGTTGCAGCCGATAAAGATTCCCCAATGGAAATGGGAGAGAATCACAATGGATTTTGTTAGTGGGTTGCCCCTTACACCCACTAAGAAAGATTCAATTTGGGTAATTGTGGATTGGCTGACGAAGTCTGCTCATTTCATACCGATTCGGGTCGACTACTCTCTACAAAAGTTGGCTAAGTTGTACGTGGCGGAGGTTGTAAGATTACATGGTGTACCGGTGTCGATCATATCGGATAGGGACCCTAGGTTCACGTCAAGGTTTTGGAAGGCTCTTCATCAGGTAATGGGAACAAGGTTAGACTTCAGTACCGCTTTTCACCCACAGTCTGATGGTCAGTCTGAGAGGGTAATTCAGATTTTGGAGGATATGCTAAGGGGTTGCATCATCGATTTTAGGGGTAGTTGGGAGGAGTATTTACCCTTGGCTGAATTCGCGTACAATAATAGCTATCAAGCTAGTATTTAAATGGCGCCGTATGAAGCCTTATATGGAAGGAGATGTCGTACTCCAACTTGTTGGACGGAGTTGGGTGAACGTCAGGTATTAGGTCCTGAACTAGTTTCGGAAACGGATGAAAAAGTTAAGTTGATACGGGCTCGATTGAAGGAAGCGTCTGATCGGCAGAAATCTTATGCGGATCTAAAGCGGAAGGAGGTGGAATTTGCAGGAGGAGACCAAGTCTTCTTGAAGGTATCGCCGTGGAAGAAAGTAATGAGGTTTGGACGAAAGGGTAAGCTAAGTCCTCGGTTTATTGGGCCTTATAGGGTGTTAGAACGTGTGGGGCCAGTGGCTTATCGTTTGGAGTTGCCTTCAGAGTTGGAGCAGATACATGACGTGTTCCATGTCTCGATGCTGAGACGTTATCGATCTGATCCATCGCACATAGTGCTAGTGGAAGAAATTGAAGTAAGGCCAGATTTATCTTTTGAGGAGGAACCAGTACAAATTTTGGATCGAGATATAAAGGTGTTGAGAAGAAAGTTCGTTCCTTTGGTCAAAGTTCTATGGCGAAATCACGGCGCAAAAGAGGCGACGTGGGAGCCAGAGGATGTTATGCGACAGCAGTATCCCCATCTCTTTTGATCAGGTAAATTTCGAGGAAGAAATTTATTTTAAGGGGGGAAGAACTGTAATATCCTAAATATAGGCCTGTGCATTTATATGTGGTACTTGATTAATTTGTAATTTAAGAATTTGAGGTTGAACTGAGGCCTTGATTAAAATATTTGGATTAGTCACCTTAGGGTTTAAAAATAGTGTTTTGGGTAATTTAATTGATATATTGGGCTTGTGGCCCAGTAGCTAGGGGCACAGTAGAGGGGGAGCTTAAAGTGGCGTCACAAGCACTGGGGAAGGGGCCAAATTTGGCCGCTTGGAGCCCAAAAGATTGGGTCAAAAATTTGGCAGCCCAGGAAAGTTAGGTGGACGGCACCCTTGCTAAAATTTAGGGGATTTAATTCTTTTATTTTAGTGATAAAGTGCTGATAATAGAAAGATAATGAAGAGAAAGATTAGGGCTATTTATTTTTGAGGAGCTAAGGGATTAAGATAATATGTGGGATAAAAGCTATCAGATGACAGCAGAGTTGGCCGAAAATCCAACTCTGGGAGGGGGATTGTATTATCGAAATCTATATAAGCCAAGTGATCATCCTTTCTTTCAATTTTTTCTCTCTTCTTCCTCACCTAGCCGAAATTCTCTTCTTCCATTTGTTTTAATTTCTTTTCAAAACCGAAACTCCCTAGATATTTTCTCCTCTCCTCAGTATTTTCTCTAAAAGCCGAATTCTCTTTTGTTCATATTTTCCTTCTCCTATAACCGAATCTTCAAGGCTAATTTCCCGAAGGTGCACCATAGTTGAATACTCCTCTTTAATCTAGTAAGTTTCGGGATTTTGCTCCTTTGCAATTTCTTCAATTCTCTTTTATCAAGTTTCTAATCCGAATCAGTTTTCTAAGGCCATGTTGATTTTACTCTCTTGTTTAAAGCCGAATCCTTTCTTGCTGAGATCTGTAGTGCCGATTTGTGGAAAAGCCGAAGGTAGGAATGTGACGTTTTCTTAAGGACTTTCGGGATTCGACAAAATTAGGTAAGAGATCTATTAGTAGTTAACGTGTAAATTGAGATTTTATTAACCTTGGCCGAATATTGAAGGGCTAAATCTTCGTGTGATTTTTCGGCTTTTGAGCAAGGCTTTACATTGAGGATAATAGATCCAGATAGCAAGAACATCGATTAAGAATATTGGATTTCGCGATATCAGGTGTGTAATACTTCCCCACCGTCTAGATCTGATTATTAATGTATGCTCATAAGTTTATATGTTGTGATAAATACCGATATCTCGGTTTAATGTTGGAAACCCGTGAAGGGTGAAGCAAATCACCAGGTCAGTGAATGTTTGACTTTATATGATAAAAGCATATTGATTTTATGACCGCATGGGTTGGGTTGATTAAAGGAGGAAGTTATACGTTTTATGTGTAGCGATTTATACCGTGATCTCGTTATATGTTGTAGCGGCTAATGCCGTGATTCATTATAAGGGCTTGGCCATCATATGTTGATGAGCAGCATGACCGCCATCTTGGGCGTGTAGCGGTGTGGGTCGATTGTAGAAATCCCCAATGGCGTGAATGGCTGGTACGGGGGTGTGTAGCGGATGGAAACCTAGGCAAACGGGTTGGGCCTTGCATATATATTTTTTTTTTTATAAATGGAATTATTAATCTGTTTTATGGGCCTAAGGCCAAAATCTAGTTGTGCATGAGGGTTGCACACAAAGTCTCGCGACTCACCCTATTAATTAACCTTTCAGGTGATACCTAGTGCTTCGGACCAGGCTGGAGACGAACGCAAGGTGGCCATGCAAAAGACCATCTAGATCCAGCAAAAAGTCTCAAGTTAATACTTTATATTTTTAATTAATGGATTTTAAATCTCGTTGTAATAAGGCTGTGGGCCACTAGTTTATGTTTTGTTTTATTTTGGGCTTTAATTACTTTTAGTTATTTAAATTCTTATTGAACTAATGTATCTATTTAAATTTGGGTTTTTAATTTATAAAGTCATATTTTATTTAAACTATCAACTATTAAATTTCTCTCGAATAAGAAGATAAACTTTAGAGAAAAATATTTTTTTGAAAATACGACATGTTCTTCCAAAATTTTCTAAGTGACATACCAGATCCGGTTGTAGCGTTTGGGCCGGGTTGGGGGTGTTACATAAAACTCGTATTTAAGCTTGAGGAGGATATTCGGTTATTTGGGTCAAATGAAAAATCGGAACCTAGTAAGTTAGGGCACGATTTCTCGAAATTCCAAATACAGAATATTGCCTTTTGTTTTTTAGAAATCCTTATCCCGAGATAACAAAACATCACATCCAGTGAGTTAGGACACGACAATTTTGAATTCTCGAGAATAAGTTTTTATTTAACTTTTATGCTTTGATTTTAAAAAGAAAATAATAGGTTCTTTAGACTCGATGAGAAAAATCGAAACCCAGTAAGTTAGGGCACGATTTCTTTCGAACCTTAGAACGCAGAGTATTCGCTTATTTTAAAACAAAAATTTTAATGGATCGAATAAAATGGAATATGATCTTATGGCAAGATATAAAATGAATTTCAGTGCTAATATATGTAACAAAATAATGATGATGACAATAATAAATATAAATATCAATAATGAATAATCGAAATTTGAAAGTATGTGCAACAAAATATAAATACATAAATAAATAAATAATGAAATGTCAATAATAAGTGTAAAAATTTAAAATAAAGCAAATCGAAATAAAAAAAATAATAAGGGTAAAAATAAAAATAAGATAAAAATAAAAACGAATAAAGAGCAAAATTAATTATAAAAAAAATGAGTAAGTAAATGTTTTTTTTTAAATAATAATGATAATAGTAATAAAAATAAAATATTAATGATAATAGTAATAATAATGGTAAAGAAAATAACAATAGTAACAAAAATAATAATATTAATAATAATAATAATAATAATAATAATAATGATAATAATAATAATATTAATGATGGTGATAATAAACGAATAAAATAAATAATAGTAATAATAATAATAATAATAATAATAATAATAATAATAATGATAAATAAATAAAATAATATACAATAAAAATAAATAAATGAACAAATAGAAGAGTTAAGATAAAAAGGACTTAATTGACATTTAAAGGAAATTAAAAGGTATAAATTGCAAATAAAAAAAAACTAACGAGGACTAAAGTGTAATGCGCTGAAACAAGCGAGGGCCATATGGGAAAATATCCCTGATCCTTCAAAACGCAAAACTTCAGAAGGACTAAAATGAAATAAAAGAAACGTTAACGGGCCAAATTAAAAGGAAAGAAAACAATAAGGATTCAATTAAAACAGGTAGGAAAAGCGGAAGGACTAAGAGTGCAAATAGACCCTTAGTCCAAAAACACGCGGATCCTAGGCTGATTTGGGTCGGGTTTTCGGGTTAATGTTAAAATGACGCCGTTTTTGCGCCTGAAGTTTAGGCCCAAAACGACGTCGTATTGGTCCTAGTATAAATAAAAAAAATAAAAGGAAAAAAAATTCAATTGAACCATTCTAAAAAGAAATCTGGAGAGCTCTCTCTCAACCCTCCCTAGCCCTCTCCTTCTCCGGCCATGACATCGTCGGACTCCGCCGCGTGCCACCGTGAGTCTCCGGCGTCGGCGCCGCCGTCTACGGCGGCGGGGAGGCCCAAAAGTCACTTTTTCGACGGAGTTAAAGGTAAGCTTTCCGCTTTTCTTTTTTTTTTTAAACTCGTTTTAAAAATAAAAATGATAAATAAAAGAGAAATATGTGTATGTGAACAATTTCAAAAAAGAAAATAAAAGAGAAAGAAAACAAAAATAAAAGTAAAAGAAACCTACTGTTGTTTTAAATTTTTTTGGTATTCAATCCTCTTTTTTTTTATTTCAAAATCCTCTCCTCTCCTCATTTGTTACAAATCTGTTCTATGGCTTTTATAGCCATTTCATACATTTTTTATATTATTTTCTACTGTTCTTGTGTTTCTTGCGTGTTCTTTGCTGTCCTTTTTTCTCTTTTCTTGCAGGCGGTGATTGAGGGTAACAGTTGGCGGTGGCAGAGGCTAGAAGCAGCAGCTAGGGGGCTAGGGTTTTCGTTACCCCTTTCTTTTACTGAAAAAAGTTTAGGTTTTTGGCCATCTAGGCCACTAGGGTTTTCTTGTTATTGGGTTAAGGTTTTTAGGTTTGGTTTGGGCTTAGTTTTGACTGGGTTTTGTTTTGTAACTGACGGGCCCGGGCAGAAATTGGGCTATACATAAATTTTATTGAATGATTTTATATATATGAAATGAAAGAAATATTGATATGAGATATGGGAATGGAATGAATTTTGAGATAGTGAAATATTGTATGAATTCAATTGGATACAAGTTTGAAAAGTTACTATTATTATTAAATAAATTGATTTAATATGTATCAATTAGGATAAAAGCATAAATTGAATAAGTATACTTATTTGCATGATTTACAAATTTGAATTATAGTAATACCACTGAGTATAATATACTCAGCGTACGGTTGTTTTTCATACGCAGGTTAGTAGAAGTCAAATGATTCGGTCCAGCATCTAGAGCCGATCCCGATCTCAGAAATTTGGTGATGTATATATTTCTTTTTGATAAATGTGGCATGTACCTAGGTTATGTATATGTGTCATGGTGGATTTTAGTTGTAATAGATGACATATGTTATTTTGAATAGACATATGAAAGAATAAGAAGATAAAATGGCACATATGATACTAAACTTTGAAATGGAAATAGAATAAAATTTCTAAACTAATCTTAATGTTGCTTGTGAATGTTTAGTGAATAGATTATCAGGTTGATGTCTTGATATGTTTTAAATGTAATTGTATATAAAATCGTAATGGTTGTGATATTGGTTTGAATTGGGTATGTTTTAAGTTTGCAGGGTTGGTTAGATGATTATAAAGGGGTTATATTGAGCCCACACAGTCCGGTCTACACGGTATGAGCCCTGTATTTGAAAAAAAAAATTAGAATTTCATGAAAAATTTCTCGAGCACTCGAATTAGTCCCGATTCACTTTCAACACGTATTTTGGGCCTCGAGGGTTCATAAAAGGGACATTATGAATATTTTACAATATGTATGTTATTTATTTGTATAAGATTCGTAATATTTCTGAAAGGTCCGGTAATGCTCCGTAACCCTGTTCTGGTAACGATTTAGGGTTAGTGGGTGTTACATATTAAATGGTGCTTTATTTAAATAAAAATCCTAGTTTAAGTCTTGAAGTGTACCGATAGCACTTCTCACTCATACCGTACATCAGGACGGGTGAGAAGTGTTACAAATATAGTAAAGTTTTTTCAATCGAGTTAAAATTTAATTAATTAATTTATGAAATAAAATTTGTGAATTTATTAATGAAGGGGAGGTTACTATTTCTTAGTGAACTAATTGTTACAATTAACCATGAAAGTTGTGGATTATGTATAAAGAAATATATATGTTGAGGTATAAAGGTAATATTTGTTTGTTTGTTGCAGATAATGAGGTGGAAAAATCAAAAGTGTTAATGGTTGGTGGTAAAATTTTGGTGTTGTATTTACTGTTGTGATTTGTATGCCTTTTGGTTATCATTGTATTCAATGTCTTGTCTCATTCTTTTTAATGCTACTCAACTCTCTTTTTACAGCTAGAAGAATCAATTTTTATGTTTTATTTTAATCTTTTATAACAACTTTTTTACCTATGACCATAATCTCCATAGTTATAAAGTACATTCTTTATTAAATTCGTTCTCTATAATAACCCGTAGTCGAAAGTTTTAGTATAATTATAGCTATTTTATATAAGCAAGTCTATTAATTATAATTTATTAAATAACAATAATCTTAATTATAATTTTACATGGAAAATCTAGTAATCATATTTTGTTAAATGAAAATTATTAAGTTTCTTAATTAAATATTCTACTATAAATTTGAAACATCATAAACTTAAAAATTAATTACTTGAATTTAATAACTCATGATAAATTAAATTATTTGATTTGATACTCATACCAATTAATTGAATTTGTTAGAATTATAAACTTCATAATTAATCATGTGAAGGAATATAAAACAAAATATGCATAAAAATAATAATGTATGCATTCATTTTTTTGATTTGATTCTCATTTTCTTTATTTATTCGAAATTCAGGATATAAATTTTATTATATAACAGCAGATTATTATAAAAAAGACTTACCGTATAATTAATCCTCAACCCTTGCTTGATAGATGAATCTGATTTAGATAACCGACCAAGTTAATCATAGTGCATATATAGCACAGCTGTCTAATATGAAGGGGAAAATTAAATGGGAAGGAAACACATAGCGAATGGCCATTGGAAATGGAATGAATTATTGAGGAAAGCTATGATGAAGGTGATGAATAAAATGATGGTTATAAAACAACTACGACCGACGTGACTATGATGTGGTAGTGCTCTATGATTGACGTAATGTCGAAAATTTTAGCCTATTCTATGGCTAAGTGAGGAACATCTGAATCAGCATGCATCTAAATCTCATTAATACATCATGTATCACATATTTGCTGTTTTTTCTCTTCATTGTATATGCCCAGGTTACATGGGATTCTCAACTTGTGGATATTTTTGCAGTTCTACATTCAATCAAGGTAATATCAATATGGGTTTTTATTTTTTAATTAAATTGAAAGTTGATAATATGAAATAGCAAAGCATCTCATCCATGTGAAGTGCCAAAACCCTGCAGATTTTGTTCCTTGTATCATTGTTTTTTTTTTTTTTCCAACTTCGCTGTTGATTCCCTACAAAGAATTTCAAGCAAATACAAAATCTGATTCTATGCGGATGCCAACGCAAATTTCTATATTTATGTGTATATATATGGAGTATAGATATCCGAAGTTAGCTGAAAACAAAGATGTAAGACAAAGAAATTCCAATTTAACAGCACTGCATCCTGATTCCTTCCTGTCAGATAGGGGGGAAAAAGCAACACTTAAAATCTTTGATTAACAGGGGAGGATCCAGGGATTTGCAACTATGTGACAAAGTAAAGTGTGTGCAGATTCATGGACAAAAACAGCAATATTGGCCCCACGTTTTGTCATTTACAACTAGGGGAGTTTAGTTCTTTTTTTTTTTTTTAAGAGAGAGAGAGATTCAAGTTCAACAAGTAGAAATTTCCAGTTTCTCCTGGAAATTCTGATTCTTATTATTTTAGGTTACATCAACAATGCACATTGAGATTCTTTGTTTCTCTGCTAAACTTACAAGGCAATTTGTTCAAAGAACCAAAAAGGAAGGGAAAAAAAAATTGAAGAGTGTATATTTTACCCTTAAAATTACCATCCCCAACTTGGAAATGAACAAAATATCACTCAACTCTTTTCAGTGGCATTTCTATTGGTGGACAGCAACCTACTGAACATTTTTTTGGGTCCTGTAGGTAGAGCACAGAAACCTTTAAACTTGGAAGGCCTTCCCATTCCATCAGGGTTCATATCGTTTTCGTCCAAATCATCATCTTCGGCAAGCTTCATCCTTAATGTCGAGATTCTGGACTTTGGTGATCTAAGGCCTGAGACGGTAGTCCATTGGTCATCTCCTGGAATGCTAGTAGTAGTGCTTAAAGCCCTTGGAGGCTTTGATGGATCAATGTTATGAGAGGCTAAAAGTGCCTTAATGTTGCTAGGGAGGTCAGTCACTTTGCCCCCGGTCGTCGCAGCTCGAGCTTGCTCGAAGAACAGAACTTGTACCACTACTCTAAGCGGAAGTTTTTCATTTTGTGCAGCATGCATGCAGGCCTCAACAGAGAGCTTTTTGCAGTCTAGAACGCGGCACAATTTTTTCCTTTCACTCTTGTTTAGGTCAGGGTGTGCCTGGATATTCGAAAAACAAGAACTACGGTTATCTGCACCTTCATGTGAGCACTAATAGCATTATTTAATGCTAATGTTATTCAATGATATGATTGCAATTATGCCAAGGATTTCCCTCCATGCTGAAAGTCAAGGAAAGACAACTCTGTAAATGTCAACAAAGGGAGCATTTGAATTGCGGTCACATTTTAGTCAGCAGAATGTAAAATCATTTATGCTACATTCGTTAGGTCAGCTGAATCCTAACTGCACCTAAATCAAGAACATGAAAAAGGCTACTAAGTCAATAGAGTTGGTTTAGTTTAGTTATCTTCTGAAAGTGGTGATCCACAACCTAAATGGTAATGCAGCAACATTGTTAGAATTCAACACGAGTTTGGAATATGGCAAACTAATACTAATGACAGCATGAAATCAGTTTTCTTTTTTTTTTTTTTTGTTACCTTGAGATAAATGTCAATGGCTCGGTAAAGCTCGTCATGGTCGAGCCGGGAGAAATCGGGGATTGTCTCAGCTACTGCAATGAATTTTGATAGAGGTAAATTTATGTCCTTGGCAATCTGCTGCAGATACCCATCTACAATTTTGGCTACTTTCAGTTTGGAACTGTGTGATGCTGAAGAAGATCTCCTACTTTCCTGAAGCTTAAAATCGATGTTCTCGGCTGAACGAGATCGTCTTCTCCTTTCAGTCCCCAGCTTCGATCTTGGAGGGCTAGTTGGTGGACTCTGTCCTTGTAACATGAATTGCTCCAAAATTGTAAGGACTATGTCTACATCATAGAGGGTATTGCTTGAGCTTGATAAGGAGGGTATTAACAAATCACTGACTCTTGCTTCCTCTACCTGAAGTGCCACCCTTCGAGCCAATTCCATCTTTGAAGAAGATGAAACATTAAGAATGTTGGCTGCTTTCAAGAGTTTAAGTAGAAAACTACACGAAACAGCGCCTTTCTCCGATGGGAGCAAACTCACTATTGATTCCAACAGCAGCCTAGACTTTGAAGTAACCTCACTAGCTGAGTCCGAATCCGAGTTGGACCCTGCTGGTTCTCTGGTAGCTTTTATTTTTCTTGAAATATTAGGTAGCCATCTAGATGCATAGATTTGCAATGCTTCACCAATGAGATTAGAGGGTATTTTGCCATCAGATTTAATTGCAATCATGGTTCTCCAGTAAAGGTCAATACCCAACTCAGCAATGTCCTCAGCCCACCAACCTTTGGCTGCTGGTCGTTGCCGCTGGCCCTCTACGCCATTACATGATACATCATCCCGGACCCTTCTCGAATGACTATGTGACAAGCTCACCTTGGAAGGGTGTGAGGAAGCTTTCAAAGAAATGGCTTCGATACATCTGCTCGTAATCCGAAGGTCTTCAGACCATAAAGGAAAGGCTTTGGTGGTGTGAAGAGTCACAATAGAGTCCCTCCAACCATGTAAGATGCAGGAATTGAAGAAAACTTCGAGCTTGTAAATTAAATTCCCCTTCTCCACATCTTCGGTCATCTGCAAGTATTCAGCCGCACATCGTGCAGCTACGATGTTATAGGCGCTGAGAGTGATTGTGATACCATAACAGAACTTAGCACAAAGCTCAAACGCCTCAGTTCCACCAGGGAAGTCGGATAATTGGACTATCTGGTGCTGTAATGTTTCAGGGGATTCGGAACATATCCTCTGCAACCGCAAACACTTGGACAAGAGAGGAAACTGCATGTAGAATGAATTTGCAGATAATCAATATAAAAGAAAAACAACATAATTCAATTGAAACATATATCAGTCTTAGATAACTTTACCTTGTGAAGTAGATATCTACTTCCTTTCACTTGGACTATAAGGTCAGTAGTGACTTCAGAAGAGACAGACCTGCATCAACAAAACAAATTCATGGCAGCTTCCCTCAAATAAGGGAAAAGAAAACCATTTGGCTTCAATCGCTGAAAAGCCATACCTTACAGCCTCGTTAGTGTAGAAAGTGTCAGGCCGAGATCCTAGTTTCATAAACTTCATGACTGATTTTGCTTTTGTTTTATGGGTTGGGTTTTTTCTTCACCTAAAAGCAAAGCATAACCAGAAAAGGAAAGAAAGAAGAGCTCAAACTCCAGAAAGTTTCAAAATCTTCTATATAGGAAGTAAAAACAAACGATTTTACTGGAGAGGAGAGGTTATCCAAGAAGAAAGGATAAAAGGAATCAAAGGCCAGAGGATGAAATCATGGAAAAGACAGATACCCATCTGATTAGGATATATTAACAAGGAATCAAAACCATTGCAATCCCATCAATATTTAAGTATTCTAAAGTTCTCACCGACTCAATCAACCATAAAACAACTCTCTCACTCTCTCTCACTCTCTCACTGCCTTACTATAAAGTAGAAACACTGTCTCACACACTCGAATAAATAAGTGTTCTTTTTCTGAGACAGCTACCTGAAATTTAACGCTTTTGATACTCTTCACAAACATCTCCCAATCATTCATCGGAAAATTCAACTTGAGTACATAGGGAAAAGAAAACTCTGTAATTTTTTTAAAAAATGTCTGAATATAGTAAGGCTTTTGTAATATCGAAAAAAATTATATGGTTTCTCCAAGTTTCAAGTGTAGAAGGCTATGAAGGGCAATCTGCGGCGTCTTGTGAGTGAGTTACTAACACATAAGACGAAGCCATGGCAGCGTGCAAAATGAGACAGGAAGCAGCCACGTGCTTAACCTGCGCCCACTAGTGCCCCTACCCTCTCATCATTGATGTTTTCACCTGTACGCACACCCCTGGATTATTTTAATCAAACTCTAGTTTATCTATACGCCACACCGTACGCCTCTTAATTCTCGTTTACTATTTTATTTTTTAATAAAATCAAATATGATTTTAGAAAGAAAAAAAAAAAAAAAAAAGAGTTTCTGTCATTTAAATAATTATCTTCTAGCTTTACAAAATAAAAAAAAAAGGAACAGAGTATCATGCATCGTTGCCTTTATGCTTTAAAGCCTTTTACAATCCATATCGACGGCTTTGCACTTTGCATATTATATCTGGATGGATTAAATATAGCTTCTTCAAGGGATTCATTTATCAAATATTGAATCATATTTATTTTAGTAACAGGACATGAATGTGGGTTCAGTAAGAATGATGAGCATTTCATGGTTTCATAGGAAAAAGATGTGTTCTTCACTTCAACCAACCCACATCATTCTGTCACAGCTGCTTCCGAGAATACAGGACAGGTGGATGAGCCAGGTCAAGTGGAACCACGCAGGAGCAAGAGGGAAAGAAGAATTCCAACCTCCCTAACGGATTTTGTCCTATCTTAGGGAACAGACTATAAATAAGATGCGTGTGTAAGCCCTAGGGGCATATGAAAAACCTGAATTTACTCTTTTCTTTGAGATCTAAGCTTCCTTCTTCCTCATCTAACTCTCTCAATTTCTGCACTGTTCTTCTTCCAAATCTGATCATAACACATTCATGTTCTAAAGCTTTACCTACACTTTTCACTGCTCCATACACTGCCATTTATCTCATCAAATACCAAAAATAAATACTATGCCTAAAAATAAAATATAAAATATTAGAATCGATCTAGTCCGATAGTATTCGAATTTCTCACAATTAGGGTACTTCGTTTGGAGTCTTGATAAAATAAATTAAGGGAGATTAAAATAATACAAAATCAAATAAATAAAAATTGAACAGTAAAACAGTAAATAAAAACTGGTTTTGAAATTAAATAAAGTAAACCCAATTTATGAATGTTCCAGCCTCGGGTACAACGTTGGTCTTAGTCCTAGAATTTATCACGGACTATGAATGTCTTCTCACTCGTTGGTAAGCGGCTTATAGTGATCAAAGGCCTTAGCCATCAATTCTTCCTTAATTGTAAATTAATCGTAAGAATCACTCAATTGTTAACCCTTACTGAACGAATAAGCCTGAAAGATGCTTCTACAATTTAATCCGTCGGTAACCTTGCGAACTAGAAGAACTCGACTCTAATTAATGATATCAACTGTATGGATCATTTAAATTAGATCACTTAATCCCATGACATCACTCAACTGCACTCCGCATCGAACCATGCCAACTTTTTCCTTGTATTTTATTCATAAATAAATTATTAAAGATAAAATTAAATATTTATCTAAATAAAATATAAGGGATAAAACCTAATCTTAATTTAACTCCTAATAAATATATTTACAAATAATATTTAAATAAAAACAAAATAATCTTAAAGTTTAAAAAACTTTGTATATCAAATTATTACTCTCATGTCCAAATCTTTCATGTGATTTCATGTTTTCACTTATTCTCTACATTTTGGACTCGCACTACACTTAAATAAAAATTATGCAATAAGTGTCAAAATTAATAGCAGCGTACCCAAAAGTTTATTAAAATATATTAATCTGATATAAAAATGAATGTATGTATTTATTTTTTAAAAATGTATACAATTACATCAAAATCGAAGTTTCACACAATTCAAATTTTATGTATATAATCACATGAAATTAAAATTCATATATCGAATTACACATTAAACTACAAATCATATATAAATTTGATATTTAATCCTAAAATAAAAAACTTAAAAAAGAAATCATTTATGATGGGTAAAGAGAAGGATAATTTGTGAAGAAAGGAGTGGCATTGGATACTGGTGAAGTGTATGTGGGTATAAATTGATGTCAAAATTCAAATCCTATGTGGAAAAGAAAAGGTGATCCAGAAATGGGTGTATTGATGGTCCTTGCCTGTGCTACCCAACGGGGTGGCCAACCGACAACTCCTCCTTTTGTAGGACCCCACCACTCTTTCAATGGAAACCCTTTTGGATCCTCAAGGGTTGAATTTTGGTGCTTTCAACCTTGCCCCTTTCACCTCTTTTAACAACCCCAAATTTTGTTACCTCACCAGTTGAGTTGCGGTAAAACTACCATAACAGTCCTTATATTATATTTTGGATTACATGTTGATCTCTTTATTAAAAAAATAGATAAATTATCTATCTACATTAGATGAATGAACCAAATGGTTTCTTGCTAAAATTTCTGCCAACAACAAATGATTTAAAAATTATGAAAAAAAATCAAAAATAAAAAATTTCTGAAATTTGCATATACTATTAATTTTGCCTATTTTATTCTCTTTATCTTTTATACGAACCATTTAAGTATAGTTAAAAAAGTATTATAGTAGGTTTTTTTTTTCTTTTCCCGCTTGAAGCAGACAAAAATTATTAAATTTCTTTTATTTTATTTACTAATTTTAATTCTCCAAATAACATATACATAATATATATATATATATATTAAAACTTATTTTTTAATACTTTTTAATTTAATTATTATAGAAATGTGCAATGTTGATCGTTGACAGGTTGATGTGGGATCCTCCCTAATGCACCACTGTTCCGTTTGTTCTTTCAGGGATTTTACTTAGGGAAATCAAGGAACTTCAAGATTCTATCAAACTTCAAAGCAATAATAAACGAATTTGTCTTTCACAGAAGAATATACACTTTTTTTCTCTGTACATTTTCGTGGTGGAAATTCCAAAGTTCATACCAACAAAAACAATATCTGCAGCAAATAACTATTGAGTTTGATATTTACATAACATACAAATTAAGCACAGAGAGATAAAAGATGGGCCCATAACAGTGAAATGCTCGGTAATCAGGGTTGCACCCGACACCCAAAATTAAGTTTAAGTCTAGTCATCAGAGAAATGCTGGCAACTTGGAAGGACTGGTGATGATATTTAAAGCTATTTGTCTCGTTTATTTGGTAATACTCTAGGAGTTGAGCAAAGGTTACAAGCTTGTGTGATCGCTGTCTGTCTGTCATGTTATGTAAACTCCCTTTTTAGGGTTTGGAATTTCGTGCGTATATTAACAAAAGTAACTCACACGCACACCCTAACGACCATCTCTGCCAGATTGGTATGTTGATGTTGTAATCGAGACTCATGAATTGTAACCTTCAGCTCAGTCTTCTCACAGTGTCACCACCTCATCTGCCCCTGCTTTCCAACAAAAAGTCACTTTCAGCTTTTTCCCATGTGGGGTTTCTGTGTTTCTACTGAGTTGGCCCGACCCGAGTTAACCAAATTTTACACAAAGGGGAAGAAGAAGGTCCTAACTCTCACACAAGTTGAAGTTCCACCTCCTGCCATTAGTTAGTTGGTCCAACCCCATTAATTTGACTTACTAATGTCTGATTTTTCTACTGGTGAACCTACAAATTTAAGGAGAAGTTATGAATAGATAATATAAGTTAAAAGTGAATAGTGATATTTGTATAGTTGTTTTAACAATTTTCCACCAAAAATAGCATATTGTCCAGTCATGATCATTAACCATATGCCAAAAACAAAATGATGGCAACGTGTCTAATGTTTTAGTCAAAGTGTACGATGACTATCTCAGAATACTTGTCTCTAATCATCAACATTAGGTGGGATTTATGGACAAAGTAAGAGGATTAGTTAATAAGTAAAGCCTGAACATCACAGTAGCAGTTGGTAAATGATGGGTTTTAGGCTACTCTTTTAAGTCTTTTCTCTCAAGTAAACCACCATAACTTGAGATTAGCGTGCAACGCATGGCAATGGCAGGATTGAGTGTCATACCGCAAATAGTGTCACGTTTTTATTATTATTATCTAAAACCAGAATTCACCAGTGTTGAAATTGAAATATTATTTTAAAAGGTATTAAACTCCTTAATTACCACTTAACCTAGTAGCTAAAGACTTTTAACCTGGTCCCTAAAATTTTATGATTTTATCTTAACACAAATTCCAAACTAGTAAACTTCAGTAGCTTTACCTTATTAGTATTTACTGTGAAAGACTTGCAGCAGGGGGGAAAAAAGGAAGGTAGAAGATTTTGTTGTTTTTGGATGAGTGTGAATGATTAGTAGTAATCCAATCATCAATATGACCCCAATTTGATGAATGTGTTGGTATAATAACACCCGATTATACCTTTTCACTATTTGGAGGGCCTAAAATTCAAGATTAGGGTAGAAAAAAGAAGAAGATGATTTCATCCAGCTAAGAAATGCATGTGAAATCTAAAATTTGAGGCTTACTGCTGAGACAGCAAGACAAGACACAGTGTTGCCTTTGTTTGAATCTCCAATTACTACCTCATCATCTTCAAAAGTCTAAAGTTTTACACCAGACTTCAAAAGTTGACAAATAATAATAAAAAAGCAAGTAGGGTGCCAGCTACGTAGGTTGATAATATGCTCCAAATACATGCAAATTTGCATGTCGGTAATTACAAAAAGCAGTGTGTGATCAACAAATACGTCTCATTCACTTTAGCTTTGCAATCAATCATTGCATTGTTGATAAGCAGCATCGTTGATTTGTGAAGTCATAAAATAGGGTGTAGAAGTTAGGATACAAATGGTTACATTTTCAACATCTTAGACATTATTTTTGGTAAAGCAGATAGTTTAATAAAAACACGAGGGATTTCACAATGATAAAAAGCATTACTTCAATTAATTTATGTTTAATTTGAATAAGCTCTAAATTTTTTTCTTAAAAAAAGTATATAGGCAATGAGTATGTTAAATCGATATCATTTTGGAGCGTCGTTTCCGCTATTTAATTATAAATGTTGTACTCATTTTTTTCCCTTCAGGATAGCCAAATCTTTAAATTTAATTAATTAAATTAAATCATTGATACTCCATAATAATAATTAGGGATAAATCTCAAAACTATACATCAACTTTGATTTAATCTGTAATTATATACATAAATTTTAATTTGGTGCAATTATGCACATTAAACTTTAATTTTGATTTAATCATACACATTTAAAGAAATAAATACATCAATTTATTTTTATATTAGATAAATATAATTATTCATGTATGCAATTGTGTTAATAATTTACAAGAATTAGGTCAAATCAAAATTTCATGTATAAAATTGCACAAAAGCAAAGTTTATAAACCATAGTTGATGTATAGTTTTGGTATTTATCCCAAAATTTTTGTTTTTATTTTTTGTTCTAAATACATATATGATGAAATTAAGTGGCCCTACCTATGTTCTTTATAGTCCTTGTTTTATACTTCTTGAGAATAATAAAAATTAAAGCATTAACTTATAACAAATAAACTCGAAATAATTCTTTAAAAATAAGAATAAATAAGAAAAAGAAAAAAAATGTTGCGAGGGAAAAGAAATAGGAAAATGGGAATGGAGAGAAAGAAAGACCAATTAATATGAAATATGTTATTTTAGGTGTTTAAAAGTCTAAGTTAATATTTTATCAATATTATATTTATTTTTAATTTTTATATTAGGTAACGATTTATTGTTAATAGGTCGATGATTTGAGTCAAGATTCTATTGTTGTTGATTTTTTTAGGTTGATTTCTACGCTTGATTTTTTGTTGGGATCGGTCTAATAATATTGTTTTGATGTAGGTACTGCTACTATATTGGTTTTTTTTTTCTTCTCTGGTAGTTTATTTTAACAATTTGACTTCTTGTCTTTCATTCGCAAAAGACAGTGAAAATGTAATGAAATATTAGCTATCCTATATAAGTATTTTATTGAGAAAATAAGAGATGATTTTTTATATTTATGTAAAGATGACAGTGAAAATGGAAGAAAAACAAATCAAAGTGAAAGTAAATTATCACAAAAAAAAAAAAAACTCAAAGAATGTTACACGTATGTGTATGCTTATGTATATATATAATTGATTGTTTGTAACTTTTATGAAATTAAAAATTACAAAAAGTAATTTCCAAACAATAAAAAATTTAAAGCATAATATTAAATTAAAATGTAACAACAATATTAACGGGCAATTGACCCATAAATACCAAAAATAAAAAATTTACGGAAAAGGGCCGGGAATTGGGAAAAATTACGGAAAGGGGTCGAATCCCCAAAACGCCGCCACGTAAGCGCGTTTTGGGGATTTTAGGACAAGCGCGTCTCGCCGGCGTTTTTGTCCACGCCATCCAAAAACGCTCCCACGTGGACGCGCTTGATGGCGTGGACAAAAACGCTCCAAACAGGCGCTTTTTGGTCCTTACTACCGTGTTGAAGTTTTTGGCCCAATAGTCTCGGCAAAATAATTTTGAGGAGACGTTTTCAACAAACACCGGCCAAAAACAAGATGCTCGAAAACGCCGCCGTGGACGCGTTTTTGCTCTGATGAGTCTACGGAGAAATAATTTTGAGGGACGTTCAACAAACACCGGCCAAAAAAAAGATGATGCTCGAAAACGCTCGTGCGACGGGCGCGTTTTTGCTACTGATGAGTCTACGGAGAAATAATTTTGAGGGACGTTTCGAATAAACGAAGGCCAAAAACGCTTCCAAAGCAGGCGCGATCGTCGATGCGTAATGAAAAACGCCCACGTGGACGCGCGCCTTTGCTCTGATAGCCTCCGCAAAATTAGGCTATAAATCGGTGAAAATTCATTCTCGGTTGGCGAGAAAGGGAAATTGAGGCAAAGGAAAAAATTGAAAATGAGTGAACGTATTAATCTTTGTTATTTACTACGACGGTGAAGTTCGTGACATCGAAAATGGCGTTGTTTTCTTATCGAGAGAACACAATACGATCGAGTTTTAATCGGAACATCGATTTGGTTGAACTTCGCAAAAGAATTAGGCGTAAAATATTTGGAACAACGCCAATGAAAGTTGATGTATTAAGTATAGGTTTTGCGCTTGGTTGATCCGGTGAGATATGAGTCGTTCGACATCAAAGGTGCTCGGGGCTTTGAGGCAATGGTGGAGACTCATATTGCGGTGGATCACCCTATATGGAGGTATATGTAGAATTTTCATCTCTAAGTGATCTTGCTGCGACCTCGACATGTCTTTGCCGTTCGGGGAATACACGACCCTAAGCCGACACTCTGTGTAAGTGGGAGGCCAAACACAGAAGTGCCCGTGTGCGGTCGTAGTATGGAAAACATAACCCCTGCACGACACTCGGTTGGTGGATGGGACATGCATATCCGTCAGTCGACGTCCGATGATAGAAATACGTACACTGGGGGACGTCGGCAAGTTCTAGTGGTTGGCAATCCACATACGATTGGAATCTGTACGAAAGATGTTTAAGGAGGGATGATGAACTCCCGACGACATCCACCGGCGAGGGGCCCTCGTTTGTTGCAAAGTTATGGAGGGTCGACGATGAATCCGATGTGGATCCACCTCGAGGCGGGGGCGACGGTGCGAAGTTGGATTATTTTCGAACCGAGCCCGCTCCAATTGTACCAAGACGTTGAGGGGCGGTTGAGACGAAGAAGAAGAAGATCCGCTATTGGGCGTGCATCGCCTCCAAAGCCCACATGCATAATGTCGATCTATCTCATGATGATGCATTGGAGTTTCTGAACTAACACACCGGACGCGTGACCGCATGCAGATACATCGTTTGATTAAATTTAATTAGAAGTTGGTAACGGTTTGCGAACAAGAATAATTTTCTTGTTGCATTGAAAACAATCTGACATTAAGAACGGGTTAACTACACGGTGGTTAAATCGAAGCTCGATAAGTTCGGCGAAGCGTGTGCAGTGCAAGATGGCACATGTCAATGGAAAATCATGGCGTCGTTGAAGAAAAAGACAGGTTGTGGGAGATTAAAAGTACAAAGGTCGACATACATGTCTTGCCGGTACAGTATCACTATGTGTTCAGTGATTTCGAATAACAGTAATAATATGTAATATTGCATTGTTTAACGTACTTCGTTGACAGGTGTAACACAAGATCATCCGAGGATGGATTCAGAGATGTTGGCTGACATGATAATCCCGATGTTGAAGGCCGATCCAAATACTACGGTGCCGACCTTAATTGGCAGTGTTCGTAGCCAATTGGGGTACACGCCCTCTTACAGAAAGGCTTGGATAGCCAAGCAGAAGGCGTTAGAAAAGTTACACGGTGGGTGGGACACTTCATATAATGAAGTGTGGCAGTGGTGTCAGTCTTTGGATAGATATGTCGAGCAGCAAAGATGACGATCTTGAAACGAAACTGCGATTACAACGATCGCCCGCTCCGTGGATGCGCAGTGTTCAAGCGTGCATTACGGACATTTAAGCAATGCCGAGATGCCTTTAAATATCGTAAGCCATTGGTACAAATTGACGGTACCTTTATGTATGGTAGATATACCCATCGGCTATTGCTAGTTGTGGCACAAGACGGATGTGGGAGAATCCTTCCGATTGCATTCGCAATAACACGGAGAGTCGGTGATGATTGGGACTTCTTCCTAAGTAGGTTAAGGAGGCATGTTTGCCCCGAACCCGACATATGCGTTATATCGATCGGGGCCCTGGAATACTTGCGGCAATAGAACGCCCAGGAAGCGTATGGCATCGCACACACCATCGATATTGCACGAGGCATGTCGCATCCAACTACTACGGGCAACATCGATCTAAAAGACAGAGACAACAAGTGATCGATATGGGTATGAAATATCTATTAATACAATTTCTTTTGAAAAATTCAATTTATTTGCAATTGAAGAGTGGTATGTAATATTAGCTATCAACGATATTTGGTGGTATGAGATCAATAAAGACCGTTTCGGGAGATCTTTGGCGCTTTGCGCTCGAGATAACGCCAGAAGGCGCAAGATACTGTGCAACATTCCTTTGGAGCAGTGGACACAAGCATATGACGGCGGCCTACGATATGGGCATATGACCACAAACCTTGCCGAATGCATAAACTCGTTTCGAAAGGAACCCGTCATCCGCCCATTACATCGGCCGTATGCGAGACATATTTTCGGTTAGCGGCACTATTTCCGAAGAGAGCGGCGATTTATAGAGAGCGAGATGGAAGGAGGCCATGTATGGAGCCCGAAGGTCTTGCAAGAAATCAACCGTGGGAAGGCACGCGAACACCATGCACACAAGTGTGTCACGATCGCGACAACCTATGGTTTCGTGTCACGAGTTTGTGACCGAACCAAGGTATTGTTGGCGGCCATTATCGTACACTTGACAAATAGGACTCGCGATCGTGGAAATTTGATGCACTTCGCCGTTACCCATGCGCCCATGTACTTGCGGCTTGTCGGAATCTCCGTCTTGATCCAATGAGATATGTCGACGAAGTGTATAAATTACAAAACATGTACAACGTGTGGAGACACGTATTCCCACCAGCCCCGGATGAACGTAAGTGGCCCTTGGTATCGCTTTGCACCGTATAAGCTATTAATGGATAGACAATTGAGGCGCAAACCAAAAGGTCGACCTTGCTATTAATTAAAATTACATAATTGGATAAAAATTAAATAATATTTCAAAATTAAAATTAAAACTTACCATTTTTATTTGCTCGACGGCAATGTGCTTCTCGCCTAGGCGAAGTAATTCCCTACCATTGTAATCGGCTTTAAAATTTTCCGATAAAAAATCTTAAAAAAATTAAGGGCTTTTTCAGTAAATAGTAAAGGACTATTTTGAAATTTGAGCATTAATTTCAAGGACCTTGAGAGAAAATTGAGAGAATATTGAGAAAGGATTGAAATGTGAAGAATAAAGGGTGGGGTTTATAGTTTTTTTTCTCGACTAGTTGGGAGCCAACGGTCAAAAAATTTGATCGTTGGGACCAAAAGCGCTGCCGAAGCGTTTTTGTCCACGTCGCAAGGCGCGCCCACGTGGGAGCGTTTTTGGATGACGTGGACAAAAACACTTCCAAAGAGCGCTGCTTGTTTGATCTAAATCCCCAAAACGCGCTTACGTGTCCGCGTTTTTGGGGGATTCGGCCCTTTTCCGTAATTTTTCCCAATTCCGGCCCTTTTCCGTAAATTTTTTTAATTTTTGGTATTTATGGGTCAATTGCCCAATATTAACACATATTTTTATTAAGTTCAAATTCATAAAATGTAAACCTAATTAATTTTGAATCAAAATGTTGTTGATTTTTTTTTCACCCATACTAATTAATTCAACCTATACATAATTAACTAAAAACAAAATATATTTCTTTATTTATAAATTAAATAATAAATAATAATAACTAAATCACAATAATAAAATTTATAAATAAACTAATCTTTTTAAAAAAATATTAAATAACCCTTGTTAAGTCCTAATGATTAAATTATTCCTATTGGTTTTTTGTATTATCTAAAATATCCCTATTAACTCTTATAATTCCATAAGAGTTGATTTTATATGATATATATAGATTATTTATACAACTTTTTTTTTTTGGTGAATATGAAAATAAACTTAAGAAATTACAAGATTAAAGCTTAAGCGAAAAAACCGCCTATAACCTTATCCCTATCAATAAAGGTGCGAGTAGCTTCGGGTGGGACATCAAGCACTTGTAGATTTGCTTTATTGATCAATGCTTACTTAGCTAAACAATCCGCAACCTGATTATGATCCCTCGGAATATATTTCAGAACCATTGATTTTCCTGAGACAAAATGTTATGGATTCTCCTAATCAAAGCTGAATTTGAAACAGTGGAAGAGCTTCCAAGAATGCCGTTGGCAACTTCCAGGCTATCAGAATGAATGATGACTTAAACATAACCTCTTTGTTGACTAAGTTTAAGACCGTCAAGAATGCCCCAGAGCTCTGCATCAAAAACTAAACATTTACCCAAAAAATGATGAAATCCTGCAATCCAATTTCCTTCCTTATCACGAACAACTCCCCCTGCTGCAGCAAAGCCAGAATCCAGTTGCATTGCTCTATCAGTGTTAAGGTAAACTCGTTCCCCAGAGGTATGAACTTCCATAGGGTGATCAAGACAACCAAGAGTGACCTCTTGAGCTAAAGAGAGGAACGAGATCGCCCAACTATAAGAACCTTGAATAATTTCCTTTGAGCTCCAAGGTTTGCCTTGAAAGATGTATAAATTTTGATCATTCCATGTGCGCCACATAAGCAAGCCAAAAAAACTAGCCCAACTAGCTCCCTCCGCATGGATCAGCCTATTCTCCTGCAAATTAAGAAGAAGCCAATCCTGAAAAGGAAGAGAGAAGAAATTTGGAAAATACTTACCTAGGTTAATCTGAATCCAAACATCCTTAGCAGCCAAGAAATCACGTAGTATATGTAGAATATCTTCTGAATGAAAACCACAAATGAGACAATAAGGATCATCCAAAAGGCCCCTCCTAACTCTTTCAACATTATTAAGAACTCTACCTTGTAATATCGTCTAAATAAAAATACGAACCCTTTGAGGACCAGGAAACTTCCAAACAATCTTCCATTTCTCATCTTCCGTATTCCAGTCACCTTTCTTAAGGACTTTATAGGCAGACTTAACCGTGAAATCACCAGACGAAGTATGACTCCAAGAAATCCTATCAGGACCCTCAAAAGGATGTGGAGGAGGGATACCTTTAATAGCCTGGATCATATCTTCTGAAAGCCAAACTCTGAAGAGATCTAAGTTCCACGAGCCTTCCTTAGTAGTCATCTCATGCAATAAGCATTCATAATTCAGATTAACATCAGGAGAAATATGTCTGCACAAAGGCCCAATATCAGGAATCCAGTTATCTTTCCAGCATTGAATTTTATGGCCATCTCCAACAGACCAATGCAAGTTCTCACTAAATAATGTCTAAATTTTGGAAAGAGACTTCCAGAGAAAAAAACTCCTATTTCTACCAATAGAGACTGGTAAATCATCCTGCATACGGTATTTCGATCTTAGTACACGAACCCAAAAGGCTTCCTTGTCCGACACTAACTTAAACCCTAACTTCATCAAAAAAGAAATGTTCTGATCACAAATATTCCTTATACCAAGACCGCCACACATCTTTGGTTGACAGATTGAATCCCAACCAACCAGAACCATTTTTTTTTCCTCTCAGACGAACCCCAAATAAACTGCTTAACCAATCTTTCAATCTCATCACGAGTTTTCCTAGGTATCATCATGGATTGCATGAAATAGCTAAGGATAGACAAGAGAACTGATTGAGCTAAAGTGATTCTCCTTGCTAAAGAGAGTTTTTTGGCTTCCCAGCTTTGAAGCTTACCACAAACTTTTTCCATAACAAACTGAAGAGTGCTACTAGTAACCCTCTGGTGAAAAAAAGGGACTCCAAGGTAGTGACCGAGATTATTGACTCTCTGAAAACCAAACAATGCGCTAATCGTATCCATTGAAGACTCATCCACTCCTTTAGAAAAGAAAATGTTGGCCTTCCTAGCGTTAATTTTATGCCCAGATAACATACAAAATCTATCCAAAATATCTTTCAAAATTTTGCAATACTTCGAATCTGCTTTACTGAAGATAACCAAATCATTAACAAAAAACAGATGTGAAATATCAGGTCCATCTCTAGATAGGCGAATGGGGTTCCATTTTCTTTCTGAAATAGCAGACTGAATCAGATATCCGAGCCACTCTATACAAAGCACAAAAAGGTTGGGGGACAGAGAACATCCTTGACGGATACCTCTAATAGGTCTGAATTTAGTTAACAGAACTTCATTCCACATAACCTGCATAGTAGAATTAGAGATAGATGACATAATAACATTAACGAGATACTCAAGGATACCTGCCACTCGGAGAGAAGCATCAATGAACTCCCAACTAATTCTATCATAAGCCTTCTCCAGATCAATTTTAATTGCCATCCATTTCCTCTTTTTTTGACGTCTCATAGAGTGAATTACCTCTTGAGCTAGAATGATGTTCTCGTTGATATTTTTTCCTGCAATAAAACCTGTCTGTTCCTACGCAATAATTTTAGGAAAAACGTATTTAAAACGATTAGCAATTACCTTCATCGTCAATTTGTAAAGAACCGAACAAAGGCTTATTGGTCTGAATTGACCAAATACTTCAGGATTCTGAATTTTCAAAATAAGGATGATTAAGGTATTGTTCAGCTCAGGCTCGATGGAATTTCCATCAAAGACCTTTCGGACCCAATCACAAACCGCTCCCCCAATAATATCCCACTGCTTTTGAAAAAAAAAGGGATGGAATCCATCACTTCTCGGTGCTTTAAGTGGAGCCATAGCAAAAAGGGCCTCCTTAATCTCCTCGTTAGAAACCAGTTTTCCCAAGAAGCTAAAGTCGTCTGGATCAAGTTGAGAAAAATCGCTAGGAGGTAAAGTACCCATAGGCGCAAGAATTTCTCTATACAATCTTTGAAAAAACTCGTTCGCTTCTCCTTCAATGGCCTCAAGATCATAGATCCAATTACCATCAGCGTTGCGAATAGCATAAATGTGATTCTGTTTCCTCCTTTGTAAAGTACGAGTATGAAAGAATTTTGTGTTCCGATCCCTCAATTTTAACCAGTCACACTTCGCTTTTTATCTCTAAAGAAGTTCTTCATGATGAAGAACACTCTCAAGTTCTTGGCGAAGAGACAAGTCCACCTGGTTGTAGCAGTTAGAACTAGAATAATCACTTTTCTTCTGGATGTTAGCAATTCTTTTGATAAGATCTCTCTTACGAGTGGTGATATTACCATAAACAAGTTTATTCCACTTCTTGAGATGATGCATGAGCTTACCAAGAGAATAAGAAATATTACCGGAATAATCCCAATATTCCTTCAAGAAACCATCAAAGTTCGGATGTTCAACCCATCCGGCTAAGAATCTAAAAGGTCTTCTTCGGGGGAGTGCAATATTTGGATTCAACACCAAAAGAAGAGTACGATAATCCTACTTAATCTTCGAAAGATGAGAGACCATACAATTAGGAAAATTACGAGTCCAGCCACATTTCCCAAAGCACGACCTAATCTCTCAAATAAAGAACCTCTATGCCAAGTGAAGAGTGGTCCACTAAAACCTAAATCATGAAGCTCAGAAGAGTCAACAAAGTCGCCAAAATATGGACATCTCCTACCCTTAGAAAGACCTCCAGATTTCTCAACAGAGGAGAGAATTGCGTTGAAATCACCTATAGCCATCCAAGGAGTCTGACCAAGCGGATTTGTACTCCTCAAATCATTCCAAAGCACTTGACGCATTTGCCTATTGGGACTACCATAGACAAACGAAATAAGAATAGGTTGCGCCGAGGGTATTTGCCACACCCGAGTCAAAATAAATTGCAGGTGACTACGAACCACCTTAAGACGAACGAAATCTTTCCATCCTAGCCAAATACCTCCAGAAAATCTAATCGCTTCTACCCGATAAGAGAACTGGAAACCAATTTAGTAATAATGCCATCCGCATTGGCTCCATTTACTCTCGGTTCAAGTAGACTAACAATATCAGGTTTGTACTCCATATTATACTCCCGAAAAATTCTAGGGAATTTAACATTTGTACAACCCTGGCAATTCCACGAAAAGACAGTAATATTCATAAAAATATTAATAAAAATAAAGATATGAGATCAAACCTAACTTTCAAGGCCATCAATGCATTCCGATGTAGAAACAACTCCTTCTAGCTTGGCATTCGAATTTTTGCCAATAATTTGAGTAGATAAGAGATCCGCTATCGCCTCCAAAGACTCAGCTAAAGGAATGCGCGAATTTCCAGAAGATTTAAAACGATTCCCTCTTCTCCGTAGAGCGAAAGAGGTCTTACGATTACTTCGACTACCTCCGCTTTTCTGGTCCTTTGTGCTGGTTAAAATAAAACTCGAAGCTAACTCCAGGAACTCCCTTGACCGCGAACCCGAATTAACCTGTTGAGTAATTTGAGCATTTTTTTAAAAAGTAACTGCTGATTGATTACCTAGAACAAGAGAATTATTGGATATAAGGACAATAAAACCTTCAGACTCGTCAAAAACGGGATTATAATGTGCTTTGATTTTTTCCAGATCTTCTGCGTTAAGGTTAATCTGATTTTTAAAAGCTAAATTGCCTTGAGCGCCTGCACCAATGATAATTTACGCTCTTTCTTGCTTTGAATCTACTGGATTAGAATTAGAAATAATAGGAGTGGGTAAATTCATCAATGGACCCTCATTATTTTGAAAAAAAACCATCCATTCCTGATGGCC
Source organism: Gossypium sturtianum (assembly GCA_025698515.1). NCBI lineage: Eukaryota > Viridiplantae > Streptophyta > Magnoliopsida > Malvales > Malvaceae > Gossypium > Gossypium sturtianum. Next base: position 22,303,035 of record CM046945.1, read on the forward strand.
TTTTTCCCAAGGATTTGTCCAATGAATCTTTAGACAATCGACCCACTCCTCCTAGTTCCCCACTCCCCAAAATTTTTTTAAAAACTGACCCACTAAGTGGATCAATACCCACGTCACCCCTAAGGCCTTCCTTAAAAGAGGACCCACTAACTTCTTTATTTCCAACCCTAAAAGTAAAGTCCTTTGGGGTAGCAGCCACCATCCTATTAGCTGTATCCCCTAAATTTCCTCCAGCGGACAACCCACCATCCCCATTTAAAACTTTTTCCCCCATCAATGCCGAAAATCTATTCCCCAACGGTTGCTTCGCTTGTTTCGCCTTAACCTCTGCCGATAAAACTTTCTTTCCCCACCGTGAAGATTTCTTTTCCACCAGCATCAACGGCCTAAACTCCGGTTCCTTCTCCCCACTTTTGAAAACAGTGGAGTCGCCGTTCGATCTGTCTCCAGTTGGAAGGTCCACCCCAACTGACGGTTCCCCACAACGCCTCGTCGAATTCTGATCTGCCACAATCGAAGGGCATGTTTCTTTAACATGCCCGTACTTACCACAGGCGAAGCAAACTGTCGGAAGAGCTTCGTACTTGACCCGCTGGATGGCTCCATCAACAATAACCTATGAAATCAATAGATTTTCCAGGTTAATATAGACGGCTAAACGAGCAAACCTACCTCTGGTCTGGTTGTCAGTCTGAACGTCGAGTTTAACCACTTTCTCGATGAGGGTCCCAATGTCTTCAACTATTTTCCATTTATATAGGTATCACGGAAGATATGGTAAACGAATCCAGGCCAGCACCACTCTAGGGTAGGGTTGTGAAGGACTAAATTGCTTAGTCCATGGTTGAACAGTCAGGTACCGTCTATAGACGACCCAATGTCCCTGCGTCAAGACTCTATTATAATCATCAGCATCCTGAAATTTGACCAAATTATAACCATCAGCAATGTCCATTAATCGAATAGGGTTTACTGGTTTCTAAAGAAATCTAATACGATTATGCAAGGCATTGTAACCAATGTTGCGCCCTAGTAATTTAACAACGACAGTCAACTCCATTTCTTTGAATAAAATATCCTTTATACGATCTGAGAAATTGATAGCCAGAACGCCATCAATAATGGTCGTAGTAACGTCTCCTTCAAGCAACTCAAAGTCATTCTCGTTCCCCGCAGTAGGAACAGAACGAGCCAAGGCAGATTCAACAGTTTGGCCCCCCAAAAGTTTGTCTTTCCATGACATAACCGGTTGAGAGTCTTGATCCCCAACCATAGCAGTGTCTTCTTCATCTGAAAGGTCTTTGAATCCCACTTTTTTAGTATTCCGATCACTATCGGAATGAGGATCACCATCCCCATTGTTATCGAAAAATTGCAGAGAAGAGAGCATTGTGTCCAAAGTAAATAACTGATGCTTTAACTTTTGTCAAAAAGATTTAAATTTAAAATTTTATATACATGAAAAATATAATTATTTATTTATACAACTTTTAATACCATGATAGATTCATAGTATCTTTAAACATGGTTTATATCTAAATCTAATTTCTTTCTTTATATTAATTTTAGGGTAAAGTACCTAGTTGGTCACTCAATTTTTAGGGTGTTTTTATTTTGGTTATTTAAAATGAAATCCTTGCAATTTCGTCACTCAACTTTTAGGGCACTTTCATTTTAGTCACCCAACTGTTAAATCTCTAACCGCGGTTAACTTGTACATGTCACATCATGTTCACACTTTCATTTTATTCACCCAACTTTTAGGATGCTTTCATTTTAGTCACCAGAAAAATATCTTTTTTTAACAAAATAAAAAATATCATTTTTTAAAAGTATTGGTTGAGGTTAAAAAAATTAAGGATTAAAGTGAAAAAGCGGTAGAAATTAAAATAATGTATTAATAAATTATCAAATTGTACTTGTTTATCACATTGCCGAAAATTCTAATTTTTTTTTTCAATATTGAAAATTTAAATTTCAAAACATAAAAATCAATTAAGTAAATTGTTGAATTTTTTTATCTCTTGATAATGTTAACTGATTTGTTACTATAATATTGAAATTAATTAAATTAATCTCCTTCTAAATTTAAAAATTTTCTTTTATATTTTCATATTATTCCCAATAAAATCAACTCGATAACTCATATTTAATAATTGTCTGCTAAACTTAAATTTATTTTAATTGTATAATCTCAAATCTTTCATACTAAACTAAAAGCAAAGAAAAATCATTGCAATTAATTAAAGTAATTTCTTGTTTTTCATTTGGTTAAAGAAGTGATGACAAAATTCTAGGTTTTGTTTGGCATGGAAGATAAATTTAATTGATTTAATTAATTGTAAAGATTTTCTTTACTTTTAGCTTAGTACGAAAGGCTCGATATCATATAATCAAAAGAAATTTGGGTTTCATGTACAATTATTAAAGATGTTTTATTTGAGTTGATTTTAATTTGGGAACATAAAATAAAATTTTAAGATTTAAAAGAAGACTAAATTAATTAATTTCAATATTATAGTAACTAATCGGTTGACACTATCAATGGATAAAAAATTTTCAATAATTTATTTAATTGATTTTGATGTTTTTAAATTTAAATTTTCAATATTGAAAAAAAAATAGAACTTTCGGCGAGGGGTAAATAAGTACAATTTGACAAGTTTTAAACCATTATTTTAGTTTCTACTGCTTTTTCACTTTAACCCTTAATGTTTCTTGCCTAATCAATATTTTAAAATTTTTTTGAGTGACCAAAATAAAAGTGTAAACATGGTGTGTCGTGTACAAGTTAACCGTTGTTTAGAGATTTAACGGTCGAGTGACTAAAATGAAAGCGTCTAAAAGTTGAGTAACAAAATTAGAAGGATTTCATTTTGGATAACTAAAATGAAAATGCGTTAAAAGTTGGGTGACCAACTTGGTAATTTACCCTTGATTTAAAAAAAAAAAAAACAGTTTGTCATATCAATTTAGTAACTATGGCTGCAAAAATCAAACTCCCATTAAATATAGTAATAAAAATTAGGTTAACTGTATATCATAAAGCAATCAATGAAATCCAAAAAGTAGGGGGAAAATGACTACAATTCTGCAGCAATTTTCATACAAACAATGGAGACTCTAATCCCAAGGGGGGCTAAAACCCTTTTTCCATTCAAAAAGAATAAGGGATAATGATAAGGTTCCATCCCAATCAAGATATGGATCAGCACCAAACAACAAATTAAGTCATTAGTCAGTTGTAACATAAGAAAAAGTAGAATAAGATAGGGTTTGGAATGTTAATCCAAAATCCAGTGTAAGGCATTGGCAGTGAGTATTCATTCCCTCTTTCTTTCTTTTTTAAGGTGATTGTGGCTCAAAAGTGCATGAATGAGTAGAAGAAGTGGCAACAGTTTTTTTATCGTTGGGATTGGGAAAGTAGTAGTTTTGTTCTTAGAGGCTTTCATTTAATGGGCCTACCCTAATTAATCGAAAGATTTCAATCATCATTTCTTTTAGGGATTACATTAGATTTTAGTATATCAATTTTGACTACGTTAATCAATGTTACTTTTTCTTTAAACAAAGGCTTCTTTTTAGTATAAAAGGGAGTGGGGGAACTGTTGAACCAAGGGGGAGTAAATGTTGAAGGATCAAAAATCAGAAATGGCCTACAAAAGTTGCCGACACTGTCAGCAGCAGCATTAGTACATATAGAAGAGAAAACAAGGGGGAGCCGAAGAGTTGGGTCAGTGGGCTTTAAGGATATGTATACAACGCCCATACCCACGTGAAGATTGTCGCACAAGTTTGAACAGTAACAGAGGAAGCCCAAGGAAACCATCCATGAGCATGGGCTGTTGGTTGCTACATGTGAAGAAAATCCATGGACCCAGCATCTGCCACAATATGATTTATATTTATTTCTGATGGTCATAGTGTTAAGCAAAATAAATAAAGTTAGTACTACATAACTAATAAATTTGGGTTTGCAGGAAAAAAAGTAAAAAAAAAAAAAAATCATCATATTACAACCTAATTTTTGAAATTTTGTTGGATAAACAAACTAAATCGATCAAGTGAATGGCTGAATTTGAAGTAGCACAAACTGTACGTCTCATTAATGGGCCACCATAAAGAAAATCCATTGCATACCAAAATTGTAGTGGCCCAAATCTATATCAGGAGTCTTCAACAATACATGCATTCTTTACTTTGTTTTCAGGGATAATATATAATTTAGCCCTTGAATTTGTCCATTTGTACCTGGTTGGTCCATAATTTTTTTTGACCTAGTTGGTACATGAACTTGTATTCCATCAACTAGGTTGGTACATCTGCATTAACAACGTTAGTTTGTATTGACTTGACACTGCTAGACAATTTAGTAGTGCCACATGACAGCCTTTTAGAATGCCACATGACAAATATAAATTAAAAAAACAAAAAAATATATTTATATTTGCACATAGCGTTTCGAGAAGCTGCCACATAATTAAAACTATATTTCAACTTCAACATCCAAATAGCCTTATATAATACGAATTGCATGCATTTAATAATTCAATTATATAAAAAATTACATCTTAGGACATTACAACACTGCTAGTATAATGAAATAATGAGTTCCAAATATGTTGGACACATTTATTTCTCATATGTAAACTCATCATTTTTCTACCAAACCTATCTCCTACAACCATTTTATCCACTCATTATCTAGTGGCTCTTTATCCCAACCAAGGATGAACCACCACTATAACTCCATCTCTTCCTCTTTGTTAATCTCACTAATTAATAATTTCAAATATTTCTATAATCATATATCTAACATATTTTTTAATTAATGCATAAAATTTGATTTGACATATTTTTAATTAAATCGATTATTTTACTAGATTTGGTTTTGTATTTTCTAGATTTTTTTAGTAGCTCCAATTATTATTTTTTAAAGTGTACATTCATGTTGATGCTTTTTTAATGTTGTTTCTTATATTAACAATGTTGGGTTATTATGTCAAAATTTATATTTTTATAAAACATATAATGTGATATTTGAATTTTAAAAAAATGTGTTTTTATTATGGTAGAAAGTATAAGTTGAACATTTTTAAAATACAAGTATCACATTAAATATTTTATGACAATACATATATTAAATATAACATTTTCTGTTCAATTAATTATGTGATACTTTTAGTCTTGAAATTTTAATCTTCAATTTTTATAATAATAATTACTTTGATATTAATAATAATTGTCGAAACCTTTTTGAAAATCGACTTTTTATTTTAAAATGAAAATGGAGTCGCCACTAATCCTTTTTATTTAGGTGTGATTGGATCACCTCAAAACTTGGTCATTTTAATAAAATGTTAGATTTATTAAAACGATAATTTTCGGTTTACAAAATCCAGGAAATGGGTTCGAGAGTTGGTTACGTATGAGGAAGGGTTAGCACCCTCATAACGCCCAAATTTGGTACCTAGTTGATCACTTAATGTTTTGATGCCAAAAATTGAAAATTCGAAGAGAATTTTAAATACGATCCCTCTTTGCATGATGGTTTTTATATTATTAAAATATAGCTTAACTAAATTAAATTTTACTAAAAGGCCTTACTTCGAGTTAATTGAGAAGAAAGGATCATGCCCCGTAAGTTAGAACACGATGCTTTGAATTCTCGAAAACAAGAACAATCACCATTTGATCATTACTTAAATCTCGTTTTTTATTTTTAAATAGGATATTCGATTTCTTTGGTTTTAGAAAGAGGCCATACTCCGTAAGTTAGGAGCACAACTCCTCAAATTCCAAAAATAATGAACATTGCCTCGATTTTAATTATTTCCTATACGTCAACTAAAACGAATATAAGATTTAAAGCAATGTTCATTTAATTTATTTGGGTTTAGGCACAAAAATGAATGAATATATTTAAACAAGTCATGTATATGATAATGGAAAAAATAAATAAATAAATAAATGGATAGAAATAAAATAACTACGTGAGTAAAAAAAGGGCAAAATAATGATATAATAACATAAAGATAAAAGTAATAGTAATTATGCTAATAGATAATAATTCTACTATAATAGTAACAATAATATTAAATCATTATAATAATGACCATAGTTACGACATGATTAATACCATAATACCAACATAAATAAAAATAATAATCACCTAAGGATAAGAAAAAAATAAAAATAAAAACGCATAGTTTAAAAAGGGGCAAAATGCAAATAATATAAATTTGTAGTGTTGAAAATAATATAAAGGTAAGTAAGGAGCATAATTAAATAAATAAAGCACTATATTGAAAAATAAAATAGAAGAATAATATGAGGAAAAGAAATTACATAATAATAATAATAATAATAATAATAATAATAATAATAATAATAATAATAATAATAATAATAATAATAATAATAATAATAATAATGGATTAAATTAAAATATGCGAAAGGTGCGGGGATCAAATGGGAAATTATTCTAAACCCCAATACACGTGCCAATTCCAGAAGTGGTAAATGGTCAGAGGACAAAAATAAAAATAAAATAAAATAAAATGGTAAAATTTAAAAGAGAAAAGAAAAACTAAATCAGGACTACATCAAAACACGCTCAAAAGTGAGAGGACCTGGGCAACAATTATCCCACCCCTTTTGAAAGCACGCGGATCTAAAGGGGGACTGGGTCAGGTTGTCGGATCATGCCCAAAACGACGTCGTTTTGGGGCTTCTGAAACCAGTTCAAAACGACGTCGTTTTGGAAGCCTATATAAAGTAAAATTCATTGAAAAAAAAATCATTTCAAACATGTTTTTTTTTTTAAATTTCTTTCCTTCTACTTTTTCTCTCAAGCCATCCCTATGTCTAGCCATGGGACGGTGGGTCTCTGTCGTGGCCGCCGGTCATCAGCGACGGAGAGCGCCGCCTCGGTGGCCGGAGTTCCCCAAAATAGCCTCTTTTGATCCCCTTTTTGAGTGGAATGTAGATTTGGGGTTTAAATCCCCAGAAAATTAACCGGTGTTCGGCCGAAGGAAAAAAAACCTTTTGTTTTCTCCCTTTTCCGACGAGGCCCTCGACAGAACCCTAGGGGTTTTGAGGCTTCTCGAGTCGGGGGAAAGGGACTTGCAACGGCGTTTAACATGTAAAAAAAAATCTTTGTTTGTTTCTTTTTTATTTTTGCTTCGAAATAAAGACAAATAAAAAGGCTACCTTTTTTTTGAACTTTGTTCTTTTTTTGTATTCTCGATTTTTTTTATCCACTGTAAAAAAATTACAATGTGTTTGTTAGGCTTTTATAGCCAAATCAATTACAATATCTTTTTTTTTTTGCTTTTCTACTTTTGTTTCTATTTTCTTCCTCTTGCAGGTGGCGGTGGTGGTCAACGATGATGGGGAGCCGTGCTTTTACCATTTCGGTGAAACGATGGCAGGACTCGAGCAACGCGCTTGCTGACATGGAGAGGTAGAGAAACGGCAACGGTTGGAGGCTTAGAGGTGGTTAGGGTTTCTAGTTTAGTTTTTAGGTTTTGGGTTTTGGTCTTTTAGGGTTTTTAGGTCAGCAGATTTGGGTTAGGGTAAACTGGGCTTGTAATTTAGACTTTAGTTATTATTTTGTTTATTTTGTTGTTTTATTCATTAGGCCTGACATATTTGGGCCTTTACAGCTGCCCCTATTTGCTCGTTGTCGTGTAACGGAAAGGAGCAAAGACTTTAAAAGAGGACCAATTCTGTCCGGTCCAGCTGGATCTCGACTTCTTTAGTGCTTTTCTTTTTCAAGTAACCCACTCTTTTAGTTCCTTGGTTACTCTACTTTACTGTATCTGTTTCGTTACAACTTTAGGAAGGCATGATTTAATATCACGTATTCATCTTACTTCATTGCAACTTCAAGGAGATAAGATTTGTTGGTGTAGCTTCATACCAACCAACTACAACTTTAGGGGTATAGGAATTGTAGCTTCAACTTGCTTCACTGCAACTTCAGGGAGATAAGATTCGTTATAGTAAGTTCAATCCAACCTATTACGACTCAGGGGTATAGGGTTTGTAGCCTCATTCCAACCCACTACAACTTCAGGGGTATAGGAATTGTAACTTTATCTTGGTCCACTACAACTTTAGGGAGATAAGATTTGCTATGGTAGATTCAATCCAACCCACTACAACTTCAAGGGTATAGGATTTGTAGCTTCATCTTGCTCCACTACAACTTCAGAGAGATAAGATTCGCCATCGTAGTTTCATTCTGACCTACTGCAACTTCAGAGGTATAGGAATTATTTTTTCATCTTGCTCCACTACAACTTCATGGAGATAAGATTCACCATTTTAGTTTCATTCCGACCTATTGCAACTTCAGGGGTATAGGAATTGTATCTTCAATCCGATCCACTACAACTTCAAGGATATAGGATTTGTAGCTTTAATCCGATCCACTACAACTTCAGGGATATAGGATTCGTAGTTTCATCTTGCTCCACTACAACTTCAGGGAAATAAGATTCACTATGGCAGATTCAATCCAATCCACTGCAACTTCAGGGGTATAGGATTTATGGTTTCACTGATCTCTTACACTGTTCTCTGAGGAATATGACCTGTAGAATCCATTTCATAGGCATATATTTTATGTCAAGCAATTAGGATGTTATGATCAGAATGAATCAAATGCTCCTAACTAGATGTATATGAATGATATTTGTATGAATGCGGAATGACATTTTTTAGAATGATCCCCTTTTTAGTGCTTAGGTTGACATTGCTCGTTATTAGTCAAGGTTCTATCACTGATGTGTTACCATGCCTTCTTGTTCAAGTCTGGTATCTTTGATAGGAAACCTGAAGAGGTAATCACAATTTAGACTATTCGCTTCAAGATCTTTCCATCCTTCAAATTTGGTTAGTTCTAACTATTGGTCCTATTTTAGGTCCTTGTACTATTTAGAAACCTTTCAGAGCAATATGCAGAAATCCTTTTACTTGAATATTGTTAGTCCATTAATCGTTATTTTAATGTAAAAATACTTGAAAAAGGTCGTAACAATGGACAAGATTAAAATTTATTGGGAGGAAAGCTCTTAATGAAAATATTAATCAAAATAGCAAACATTGTTAAAACACAAAGCGGGTAAAAATGAAGCTGGGTGCCCTAGATATCGCATCATGTGCTTCTCTGCACAACCTTCTCGAGAACCATTTTGAGCTTGATATGTGTCTAAGAGGTCTAAAGTATTTTGTTGATGCCCCAAGATGCAACGTTTCTCCTTCTTGCTATTTTTGAGAAGACACGACTACCACATGCTCAATCTTCAACCCAAATTTGATCCGCCATTTTCTGAGTTTTCAACTCAAAACCCCTTTGGTCTCAAGGTGCCATTTGCGAGTTTTCATCTCGGCCTCTCTTTTTTTTTTAGGTGAAGTATTTCTTGACTGAATCCGAATTCACAATATTGGGCAGGTTTTTGCCATCCATCTCGGTCAAAATCAGCGCTCCTCTAGAAAATGCCTTCTTTACCACATAAGGTTCTTCCCAATTTGGCGTCTAATTTCCTCTGAAGTCCTTTTGTATAGGAATGATCTTTTTCAATACTAAGTCCTTCTCATGGAATTCTCTGGGGCGAACCTTTTTTGTCATAAGCTAGCATCATTCGTTTTTGGCACATCTGACCATGACGGAAAACTTTTAGCGTCTTCTCTTCTATCAAGTTCAACTGATCAAATCGAGATTGAATCCATTCTACTTCATCTAACTTCAACTCTAATAAAACTCGGAGAGAAGGAATCTCGACTTCAATGGGCAAGACTGCCTCAAACTCGAAGAGAAGGAATCTCGACTTCAATGGGCAAGACTGTAACACCCCTAACCCGTAACCGTCACCGGAATAGGGTTAAAGGTATTACCAGACAAAACGAAAACTTTTACAGACATTTCATAATACAATTCATCTAATCCAATCAAAGAGTCCTTTTAATAGGTCAACGAAACCTTAAACATGCTTTAGAATAGGGCCGGGACTAAACCGAACACATACAGAAATTCTCAAAAATTTTAAAGTTTTTCAAAGTTACAGAGGTCACACGCCCATGTGGGCAGGCCGTGTGCGTCCCACGGCCTCAGACACGCCCGTGTGTCTAAGCCGTGTCAAAACATGGCATACATACTAACTTGTCCACACGGCCGTGGACATGCCTGTGTGCCTCACCCGTGGTGGGGCCTGACTTGCACCACACGGCCAGTCACACGCCCGTGTGTCTAGCCCGTGGTCGAGTCTGACGTGATTTTGAAATGCAACCACGAGGGACACGGTCGAGCCACACACCCGTGTGCTCAACCGTGTGGGCAATTATAGGCCATTTTCAAGGCCAAATTGCCACCCACACAAGGGTCATTCTTTCAAACACAATTAAGCACCAATCCAAGCATCAAAGGCAACCAAAACATGCCTAAATATACATCATTTCTAATCACTTATGAGCTTTACATCCATACCAACTTAATAGCCATTTCAACTCAACTTTACCACAAGCATTCCAAGACAAAATCCATCACAAACTTATCATCAATAATGTGCTAGTTATTCATCAACAAACTTACTATCCATATGACCATTTCATCTACTATCAAGCTATATCAAAACTAGCATCATAGGACATAATTAACCATATATCTAGCCATATCACATGGCTATGTACATATACCAAACATATATCAAAACAACTAGCCTATACATGCCATATTTAGCTATATACACATTTTCAAAATACCAAAATATGATTGAGTAGTGTGATGACGATCCTCGACTGTTCCCTGAGCCTTCAGTAGCTTTGACGATCTATAAAACAGAGCAAACACACACAAAGTAAGCTTTCCAAAAGCTTAGTAAGCCATATACAAATAAACTTAATATACAATACACATAGCCACATAAACACAATGACATTAATGTATCCCATTCACAAATTCATAATATCATCCTTGGCTCATTACTTAGCCATTACTTACTCACATTTCACAACTCAAATATCTCATATGCTCATAACTCATTTAAGCATTTATATCACATATCATCTCATCATTTACTCATGTCACCTTCATTCATATATCACATTTCGGTTCATTGCATCCATATGCATATTTACTCACCTTCCATGCCTATTCAAAACATATACATCAAACGTACCTGAAGCGGATATACAAATCACATAGTCATTCATTTCTCGGACTTGCCCGTTGAACCGTTCAGAATCTAATAGGATTTTCGGAATGCTCAGAATAGTCGTACAATGCCAACATCCCAGACGAGGTCTTACAGGTACTCAAATATCGATGCCACTGTCCCAGACAGGGTCTTACACGAATCAAATACGATGCCAATGTCCCAGACATGGTCTTACATGTAAATCTCATATCGATGCCAACGTCCCAGACGTGGTCTTACACGAAATCTCAAATCAATGCCAACGTCCCGGACGTGGTCTTACATGATATCACGTATCGAACACCTATGTCATGACATATGCAATCCTATCTATTCCTAGGTTCAGACGGGACTTCTCGGACCTTGATAATTTGTCGATACTTCCTCTGAATTCATATACTATCATTCTCATATACATTCATCACAATGAGATTGCATATGAACATATAGAAACTAATAAAAATACATTTATTTGTATATAGACTTACCTTGGATTCGGTTTAATGGAAACGGACTCGGCTACTCAATTACTTTCGATTTCCCACGATCTATGTCTGTTTTCTTCGGTTCTTGATCTATACATATTCAAATTTAACTCATTTATTCACTAGTTCTTTCAATTAAATCCAAAAACACATATTTAGGGCAATTTACAAATTAGCCTTCATACTTTCACATTTTGACATTTTAGTCCCTATTTCATAAAATCACAAAATACACCAAATTTCATATCACCCATGCTTAGCCGAATGTTCATGGAGTTCATACAATTCCATACATTTCCTTTATTTCATAATTTAGTCCCTCATAATTTTATTCTTTCAATTTAATCCAAACTACTCAAAATCATCAAAACTCCAAAGACAAACTATGTTAATAAAACACATATCTTCCATACTTCATCATCAAACATCACAAAGCTCATGAGTTCATCAATGACACTTTTCAAAATATTTATCAATTCACAAAATTGAGACATAGGTTTCAAAGTACTCGAAGCAACGATTACGAAAACGTAGAAATTATCAAAAGCCGAATAAAACTCATACCTGAATCAAATAAGACAAGGGCCGAATGCTTCAAGCTCATGAACCCTATTCTTTCTTTCTAAATTTGGTGGAACAAGATGATGATAATGGCCATTTCATGCTTTGTTTTATCATATTAAACATAATTATTAATTTACAAAACTAACCTTTAATTTAATATATAAAACATATGCACACAAGGTCATTTGTGACCATTGCCGTCCACTTACTTAAATAATGGGCTAATTTCCTTTTTAAGGACTTTACATTATAAAGACATTAGCAAATTAACACATACAAATTAATTAGCCACTTTTTAATTTTACGCGATTTAGTCCTTTGCTCAAATTAAGCACACAGACGGACAAATTAACTTACGGAACTTTAACACATGCTTAATCACATATCATAGGCACAAAAAATAATATTAAAATATTATTCTAACTCGGATTTGTGGTCCCAAAACCACTATTCTGACTAGGGTCTAAACCAGACTGTTACAATTCTCCTCCCATTAGGGATTTTCGTCCCCGAAAATCTTACCGTTAAACAGATTCGGATATTGCTGTCTCATTGCATCTTCAGGCTCCCACGTAGCCTCTTCCACTCCGTGTCGATGCCATAGTATTTTCACTAACAAAATTTTCTTATTTCTCAATTCTTTAATCTCACGGCCAAAATACGAATCGGTTCTTCTTCATAAGTCATATCGGATCGGATTTCAATCTCAGATGGAGGAATCACATGTGATGGATCAGATATGTATCGATGAAGCATTGACACGTGAAACACATTATGAATTCTTTCTAGTTCCGGTGGCAACAACAATCTGTACACAACTGGCCCAATTCGCTCGATAATTTCATACGGCCTGATGAACCTCGGACTCAATTAGCCTTTGCGTCCAAATCTGAGTACTTTTTTCCACGGAGATACTTAGAAGAACACTTTGTCACCTATCTCAAACTCAATATCTTTTTGTTTCAAGTCCGTATAGGACTTCTGACGATCAGACGCTGCTTTCAGACTGTCACGGCTCACTTTCAGTTTTTGTTCAGTGTCTTTTATCAAATCGACCCCATGTATCTTACTTTCACTGAGCTCAGTCCAATACACAGGTGTTCGACATTTCCGTCCATACAAAGCCTCATAAGGTGCCATTTTGATGCTCGACTGAAAACTATTATTATACGCAAACTCAATCAATGGGAGGTATTGTTCCCACGTACCGTCAAACTCAAGAATGCAACATCTCAACATATCTTCGAGTATCTGAATAATCCGTTCGGACTGACCATCCGTCTGTGGATGAAATGCTGTACTAAAATGCAATTTAGTACCTAAAGCTTCTTGCAATTTCTTCCAGAATCGTGATGTAAATCTCGGATCTCTATCAGACACAATAGACAATGGCACTCCGTGCAATCTCACAATATCAGAAATATAAAGCTCAGCCAATTTATCAAGTGAGTAATCAGATCGTACCGGAATAAAATGGGCAAATTTCGTCAATCGATCAATTACGACCCAAATTGCATTTTTCTTTCTTGGAGTCAATGGCAATCCGGAAACAAAGTCCATCGTCACTCTATCCCATTTCCACTTGGGAATCAGAATCGATTTGTAAAAACGCATTGAAACACGGTGTTCAAACTTTAACTTTCTAACAAACTAAACATTTCGAAACAAAGTCTCAAATGTCTCGTTTCATACCAGACCACCAATAGTGTTGCTTGGATCATGGTACATCTTTGTACTACGGATGTCTGCAGACGATAGGCGACTATCATGAGCTTCATTTAGAATCAACTGAATCAACTCTGAGTTTCTTGGAACACAAATTCGATCTCGAAACCTCAAGCAATCATTAACATCAACTCAAAATTCAGAATTAGAGTTCAAATCACACTGGGCTCGTTTCGCTAGCATTTCATTATCAACTTTCTGAGTATTACATATTTGTTGTAAGAACAACGGTTTCGCTTTCAATTTAGCTAAAACTGAACCATCATCAGATAAGTCTAAATGAGCATTCATTGCATGCAATGCAAATAGTGATTTCCGACTCAATGCATCAGCAATAACATTTGCTTTTCCCAGAGGATAATCTATCATAAGTTTGTAATCTTTCAAAAGCTCTAACTATCTTCTCTGATGCAGATTTAAGTCTTTCTGAGTCATTAGGTGCTTCAAACTTTTATGATCTGAAAACACGTGGCATTTCTCACCGAAAAGATAATGACACCAAATCTTTAATGCGAACACAATCGCAGCTAACTCAAGATCGTGTGTCGGATAGTTTTTTTCATACGGCTTCAATTGTCTTGAGGTATAAGCTATAACTTTACCTTCCTACATCAGAACACATCCCAGACCATTTAATGAAGCATCACTATAAATCACGAACTCTTTACCCGATTCTGGTTGTGTCAAAACTGGAGCTTCGGTCAAAAGGGCTTTCAACTGATCAAAGCTTTTCTGACATTTATCAGACCATTCAAATCTCACATCTTTCTGAAGCAATCTAGTCAATGGAGTAGCTAACATTGAGAACCCTTTTACAAACCGACGATAATAACCAGCTAGTCCCAGAAAACTACGGACTTCAGACACATTCTTAGGAGGTTTCCATTTCAGAATAGCGGAAATCTTACTCGAATCAACTCGTATTCCAGAGGCTGATACAATATGTCCCAGAAAACCGACTTCATACAACCAGAATTCACATTTACTAAACTTCGCATATAATTACTTATCCCGCAAAGTTCATAGCATAATTCTCAGATGTTCAGCATGCTCAGTTTCATCTCGTGAATAAATCAAGATGTCGTCAATAAATACAACAACAAATTAATCTAAATACAGTCTGAAAATTCTGTTCATCATATCTATAAAAATAGCAGGAGCATTTATTAGTCCAAAAGGTATAACTAAAAACTCATAATACCCGTATCTCGTTCTGAAAGCAGTTTTCAGAATATCTGAATCTTTTACTCTCAACTGATAGTACCCCGATCTCAGATCTATCTTTGAAAACACAGTGGCTCCTTTAAGCTTATCAAATAAATCATCAATTCAGGGCAAAGGATATTTGTTCTTTATAGTCACCTTGTTCAACTGACGATAGTCAATACACATTCTCATCGTGCCATCTTTCTTTTTCACAAACAAAACAGGAGCACCCCAAGGTGAAAAACTCGGTCTTGCAAACCCTCTGTCAGTCAACTCTTGCAACTGTGACTTTAATTCTTTCAGTTCTGTTGGTCCCATTCTATATGGAGCTATCGAAATAGGGGTCGTACCAGGCAACAAATCAATGCCAAATTCAACTTCGCGTATCGGAGGCAATCTCGGTAGTTCTTCAGGGAATACATCAGGGAATTCACAGACAACTGGCACTGATTCTACTTTCTTTTCAAACACTTTCGAATCAATTACATAAGCAAAATAAGCTTCGTAACCCTTTTTCACATAACTCTGAGCTTTCAACACAGATATCACAGCCGGTAATTCATTCAAATCAATAGACTCAATACGAACTATTTCACCATTCAGACATCTCAAATCAATAATCTTTCTTTTGTAATTTACAACAGCATCATGTAGTGTCAACCAGTCCATACCCAAAATTATATAAAACTCATCAAAAGGTAATAACATCAGATCAGCCAGAAAACAGACATCTCTAAACATCAACGGACAATTCTTGCATACTTTATCAACCAGGACACTTTTACCTAAGGGGTTTGATACTCTAATAACAATTTCAGTAGACTCTACAGGCAAAGTCTTACTGAATACTAAGTTCATGCATATATACAAATGTGTAGAACCTGGGTCTATCAATGCAATCACAAAAGTATCATAAAGAGTAAATGTACCCGTTATAACATCCGGAGATGAAGCTTCCTCACGAGCTCGAATGGCATATGCTCTGGCAGGTGTTCTAGCTTCAGATCTGGCTAATGAGTCTTTCATAGCTCTCTGACTACCACTGACATTTCTTGTATTCCAAGAAGGTCTACCTCTGGCTGCAGCATTTTTTGACCTCGGGTTCTGAACAATCTCTTGCTCTACAGACTCTGGGCAGTCTCAGATAAAATGGTCTAATGATCCACAGCTGAAACAAGCTCGATCATTCAACCTACAACCTCCCGGATGTCTTTTGCCACAATGTTTACATTCAAGTCGCTCTGATCGGACATTTCCAACACTAGCCATTGAATTTGCGGGGGCTTTGAAATTTGACTGTGATCTAGCTCGATCTCTATTCAAATGTCCCACATTAGCCTTTGATCGGCTTTGTTCATCTCTGAATTTCTTTGAAACAGACTGAAATGTTTTACTCGGAAATCTCTTCCTTGCCTCTCTAACTTCAGACTCAGCTTTTTTTTTCTTTCCCAAGTGCCTCAGCTTTGCACGCTTGATCAACAAGCACAAAAAACTCTTTTATTTCTAAAATCCCAACAAGCAAATGGATATCTTTATTTAAGCCATCTTCAAATCTTTTGCACATTATTGCCTCGGTGGATACACATTCTCGAGCATACTGACTTAATCTCATGAACTCCCGTTCATACTCGGTCACGGTCATTCGACCCTGTTTCAACTCAGGAAATTCTTTTCGTTTCTAATCAATAAACCTCTGACTGATGTATTTATTTCTAAACTCAGACTAAAAGAAATCCCATGTAATCCGTTCTTTCGGAACAACGAAAATCAAGGTCTTCCACAATTGATAAGATACGTCTCGTAGTAAAGAAACAACACACTTTATACATTCTTCGGGGTTCAGTGACATTTCATCAAATACTCGGATTGTGTTCTCGAGCCAAAACTCAGCTTTTTCGGCATCGTCAACACTGGTGGCCCTGAACTCTTCAGGCCCATATTTACAAATTTTGTTAACCGGAGGCTTATTTAACAAATTCAGATTCATGGCCAGAGGTATAGCATAAGTCTAAGGAGGATTAAGTGGGGGCGAAGGTTGTGAAATAGCCGGGTTATTCCTTACAAACTGAGTGAACCACTCACTCATCATTTGGAAGAAAGCTTGTTTAGCTTCTCCCTCTTGACCGCTAGTAGCCGGTCTCGAATTGGATGGCGCTGTCTTTTGAGCGGGAGCAAGCGCATTGCTTTCTACATCGTCAGCTACGACTCTTTCAAGATCCATTACTATACGGAAAACACATTTTACTCGTCAAGATTCATCACACTATTACATTTCATTTATATGGCATGTATAGCTAGACTCTCACACGCTACGTTAGTCCGAGAATCGACTAAACCGTAGCTCTGATACCAATCAAATGTAACACCCCTAACCCGTAATTGTCACCAGAATAGGGTTAAAGGTATTACCAGACAAAACGAAAACTTTTACAGACATTTCATAATACAATTCATCTAATCCAATCAAAGAGTCCCTTTAATAGGTCAACGAAACCTTAAACATGCTTTAGAATAGGGCCGGGACTAAACCAAACACATATAAAAATTCTCAGAAATTTAAAAGTTTTTTAAAGTTACAGAGGTCACACGCCCGTGTGGGCAGGCCGTGTGCCTCCCACGGCATCAGACACGCCCGTGTGTCTTAGCAGTGTCAAAACAGGGCATACATACTGACTTGTCCACACGGCTGTGGACACGCCCGTGTGCCTCACCCGTGGTCGGGCCTGACTTGCACCACACAGCCAGTCACACGCCCGTGTGTCTAGCCCGTGGTCGAGTCTAACTTGGTTTTGAAATGTAACCACGAGGGACACGGTCGAGCCACACGTCCGTGTGCTCAACCGTGTGGGCAATTATAGGCCATTTTCAAGGCCAAATTGCCACCCACACAAGGGTCATTCTTTCAAACACAATTAAGCACCAATACAAGCATCAAAGGCAACCAAAACATGCCTAAATATACATCATTTCTAATCACTTATGAGCTTTACATCCATACCAACTTAATAGCCATTTCAACTCAACTTTACCACAAGCATTCCAAGACAAAATCCATCACAAATTTATCATCAATAATGTGATAGTTATTCATCAATAAACTTACTATCCATATGACCATTTCATCTACTATCAAGCTATATCAAAACTAGCATCATAGGACATAACTAACCATATATCTAGCCATATCACATGGCTATGTACATATACCAAACATATCTCAAAACAACTAGCCTATACATGCCATATTTAGCTATATACACATTTTTAAAATACCAAAATATGATTGAGTAGTGTGATGATGATCCTCGACTATTCCTTGAGCCTTCAGTAGCTTTGACGATCTATAAAACAGAGCAAACACACACAAAGTAAGCTTTCCAAAAGCTTAGTAAGCCATATACAAATAAACTTAATATACAATACACATAGCCACATAAACACAATGAAATTAATGTATCCCATTCACAAATTCATAATATCATCCTTGGCTCATTACTTAGCCATTACTTACTCACATTTCACAACTCAAATATCTCATATGCTCATAACTCATTTAAGCATTTATATCACATATCATCTCATCATTTACTCATGTCACCTTCATTCATATATCACATTTTGGTTCATTGCATCCATATGCATATTTACTCACCTTCCATGCCTATTCAAAACATATACATCAAACGTACCTGAAGCGGATATACAAATCACATAGTCATTCATTTCTCGGACTTGCCCGTTGAACCGTTCAGAATCTAATCAGATTCTCAGAATGCTCAGAATATTCGCACAATGCCAACATCCCAGACAAGGTCTTACATGTACTCAAATATCGATGCCACTTCCCAGACAGGGTCTGTAACAGCCCAATTTTGACCCTAATCGGAAGGGTGGTTTTGGGACCCCGAATCTGAGTCAGAAAAATATTTTAATATTATATTCAGTGCCTATGATATATGATTGAGCATGTGTTAAAATTTCGTGGGTTAATTTGTCCGTTTGTGTGTTTAATTTAAGAAAAGAAACTAAATCGCATAAGTGGTAAAAGTAGCCTTTTTCTTGATTGAGCGGTTAAATTGATGTGTCTTTATAAAGAGAAGGCCTATTGTTGTAAATTTCCTTTTTTGCAAGTGTAGTGGACGACATTAAGAAAGCATTATGCCATTATATGTTTAATTATAATAGTTAAAATAATAATAATAATTTTCATATTATAAAGTTATAATATTAAATAAAACATAAAAGAAAGTTTGCATTTTCATCTTTCTTCTACCGAAAAACAAAAGAAAAAGAAAAGAAAAACACTTCAAAGGGTTCGGCCTTGATTAAGCTTGATTAAGGTGAGTATTTAGCTCGGTTTTTGATAATTTTTACGTTTTTGAGATCGTTGCTATGTGATTTAGCAGCCCATGCTTGAATTTTTGAATTGGTTGTGTATTTCGTGAATTGCCATTGAAGAAAGCTTGTTGTTTTTGTGGTTTGATGATAAAATATTGATTATATGTGTTAGATTAACAAGTTTTGTTCTTGAATTTTTGATGAAATTGAGTGATTTTGATTAAATTGCAAAAATAATTTTTTGAAGGACTAAAATGCTAAATAAATGAAATGTATGAGCTTGTAGTAAGACTATGGATATTCAGCCCTAAAGAAGTGTAGCCAAATTTTGTGTAATTTGTGTTTTGTGCAAAAAGGACTAAATTGTAAATAATGTAAAATGTCATGGGTAAAATAGCAATTTGCCCATTTATATGTTTTTGGATTAAATTGAATGAAAATATGTTTGAATGAGCTAAATTTGAAATTTATTAGATCAAGAACAAAAATAATCGGGATTGAATCGAGGAAAGGCGAAGTTAATCGAATAGCCGGGAAGTAAAGTCTGTCGATACTTGAGGTAAGTTTTTAAGCAATTGAGTTACAATGAATATATTTATAATGATGTAAATGAGTTAAATGGAAGTATATATTTATATAATGGATATTGCGGAATGTGATAATGGTTTATGAAATGAATGAGTTGATTCAGAAATAAATATATATGGTCGAAGTTGAGTTTATATGTATATGTATGAATAAGGAGCAAGTGTGAGTGAAGCACTAATGTGCAAATTTTAACTTCCGAGCACTACATGTGCGAAATCGGATAATGAGCACTAAGTGTGCGAATTTTAAAAATACCGAGCACTAAGTGTGCGAAATCGGACAAGGAGCACTAAGTGTGCGATTAATTTTTATATCTTGGATTGAATTTGGTAAGTTGATATTATGAGATGATATTAATTAAAATCAAGTAAGCGTGACAATTTAGTTTGGATGGAAAGTATCAATTAAATATATAGTTCGATTGATATAGGTTGACATGGAGAAATGCTTACAAAATCTCATTGATTTCTACATGAATTATATATTGTATTCGGCCATGTGGAATTTTGTATAAGGAGTTCATTTGATTAGTTTTAATCTTGAATATGTGATTTATATGGATTTGAAGTGCAAAGTATAAATTCGATAAGTAATATATGCATATGAAATCTATTATCGAAGGCTTGGAAGTTCGACGTTTGGGCTATGAAATGCAAAAGTTTTCGAAAGGTGATATAAACTAAAGTTATGGTTATAAACCTTGGTTGTGATTATACTAATTTGAATTTGCTAGTATAATGTTATAATGCATTGTTGTTGTGAAATTGCTTATAACTTACTAAGCTATGATAGCTTACTGTGTGTGTTTGTTTGTATGGTTTTATAGATTTTGAAGTCTAGTTACGAGCTCGGGGATCATCGTCAAAGTTTATCACACTATCGACTAACTTTGGTATTTTATAAGTTAAATTTTCGGAACTATGGCATGTATAGACTGGGTTATATTTGGAAAGGATTGTTTTGGGTTATGTATATATATTATGCCATGCGAAAATGGAAAAATCTTGATACTTAGGACTTTTGTGAATTCGGTTATAGTATTAACTTATTATGGGAGTATATTTCATAATGTATATATGCATATATTTGGTTATGTGTTTTAATTGGTTATGACATGAGTGACTTATAAATTAGTTCATGTTGATGAGCTTAACACATGGTGTATATATATTTTTGGCGTTTGGATATTCGGTTTAGACAATGAAGTAAATGATGGATACATATTTAAGTTATGGTATGTGATATATTAGTTAAGTAATGTTTATACCATGTATGTGTGTATTTGATTTGATCACTTGCTAGATAAGAATTTAGTTCTATAATACATGATTATATTTGGTATATTCTAGATTCGGTTAAGTAAGGTTTTGATATATGTATATTTGGTTTTGATAATGGATGGTTTGTTTTATTAAGGAGATTATAAGCATGTGCATATTCGGCTATTGAAACTTCAATGACCAAATGAATAGTAACTTTTGCTTTAATGAAAGATTCTTATGTATAAAAGGTATTTTAGGTTATATGTCTTGATTGAGTAAATATATGTATGATTTATAAATAGTTCTTTTAGTAAGTCTAAAATATGTTCGAATAGAAGTTGTAAGTGAATATGAAATTCGGTTTTAGTATATGTATTGAATTGATAAGTATGAAATGTGATTGAATAGGTAATACTTTGGGTATATTCGGCTTTATGATATGCTTTATTAAATTGGGCATAATGTGCTCATGTATTTGGTTATGAGATGTATCAAATTGGTTAGGTAAATGGTTTGACCAACTACATGTATGTGAGATAGTTGCTATGATAATGTTTTAACATGTTCTATGAATGAGATGGTATAGTTATATTGATTCTTATGTATGCGAAAGTGGGTAAGTTATAATTATTAATGAAATTTGATTAGCTATAATGTAACGTTATATAATTGTTGTATGTTCAATAATGGATTAGGAATTTTATAGTCATGCGAGTGAATTTCATTTAATTCAAATTTGTATGATTTATGTATATGAATGTCTATTCTGAGTTGGGTTTAGATCAGTAATGCCTTGTGACCCTAATTCGGCGACGGATACGGGTTAGGGATGTTACATTTTTTTGGTATCAGAGCTACGGTTTAGTCAGTTCTTGGACTAACGTAGCTCGTGTGAGTCTAGCTATACATGCCATAATTTTTATTGTGATAGTGTGATGACTTCTGACATGAAAATATGTCTTTCTTCTTTCTTATAGTAAATGGATCCTGATCCCGAATGAGCCGTAGCAGATGATGTTGAGAGTGTGGCGCCTGCTCCCGCGCAAGGGACCGCGCCGGTTGAATCTCAACCAGCTACGAGTAACCCAGATGAGGGGGCTAAACAAGCCTTCTTTAGCATAATGAACGATTGGTTTAATCAGTATATCCGGACAAATCCGGCTGTTTAACAACCCCCAAATCCAAATAATCCACCTGTAGTGCCTGTGGTACCTTTGATCATTAATCCTGAGAGATTAAATAAGCCTCCTGTTGATAAAATCAAAAAATATGAAGCTGAAGAGTTTAGGGCCACAGCTACTGATGATGCTGAGTGGGCTGAATTTTGGCTCGATAATACTATTCATGTCTTTGATGAACTATCTTGTACACCTGAAGAGTGCTTGAAGTGTGCTATATCTTTATTATAGGATTCTGCCTACTATTGGTGGAACACTTTGGTTTCGGTTGTTCCGAAGGAAAGGGTTACTTGGGATTTCTTTCAGACGGAGTTTCGCAAAAAGTATATCAGTCAGCGATTCATTGATCAGAAATTCAAAGAATTTCTTGAGTTAAAACAGGGTCGTATGACCGTATCTGATTATGAGAGTGAGTTTGTGAGACTCAGCCGATATGCCCGATAGTGTGTCGCAACCGAGAATGCTATGTGTAAAAGATTCGAGGAAGGGCTGAATGAAGACATAAAATTGCTTGTCGGCATACTTGAAATAAAAGAGTTCGTAGTACTTGTCGAACGAGCTTGCAAGGCCGAAGAGCTCGGAAAAGAGAAAAGAAAAGCTGAATTCGGAGCTAGAGATTTTCGCAAGAGATCAGCAAGTAAAACTTCTCATATGGCATCAAAGAAGTTTCGAAATGACAGTAGCCGATCTAAGACTAATGCTGGGATTTCCATACTAGAGCGACCACCAGTGAGTTCACAAGGCACCTCGATTGCTAGTGTTGGCAATACTCGACCGAATAAACCCGAGTGTCAACAGTGTGGTAGGTGACATTTTGGTGAATGTTGGGGCAAGTTCAACAACCGAGTTTGCTACAAGTGTGGTTCGCAGGATCATTTCATTCGGGACTGCCCAGAAGTAGCTGAGAAGGATAATGCTCAGAGTGTGAGATCGAGTGGTGCTGTAGTTAGAGGTAGGCCACCCCGTAATGCGGGAGGTAGAAGCGATACTCAGAGAGGGACTTCGGATACAGCTGTTCGATCCGAGGCTCGTGCGCCTGCCAGAGCCTATGCCATTCGTGCCCGAGAGGAAGCTTCATCTCCAGATGTTATCACTGGTATATTTACTCTCTTTAATACTAGTGTAATTACTCTGATTGACCCCGGTTCAACTCATTCCTATGTGTGTGAAACATTAGTATTCAGTAAGACTTTACCTGTTGAGTCTACTGAATTTGTGATTCGGGTTTCGAACCCCCTGGGCCGGTGTGTGCTAGTTGATAAGATGTGCAAGAATTGCCCTTTGATGATTCGAGATTTATGTTTTCTGGCTGATTTGATGTTACTACCATTTGATGAGTTCGATATCATCCTCGGTATGGAATGGTTAACTGTGCACGATGCCATAGTGAATTACAGACGAAATACTATTGATCTACGGTGCCAGAATAATGAGATAATTCGGATTGAATCTGCAGATTTAAATGGGCTACCAGCAGTTATATCTTCGATGTTGACTCGAAAGTATATGAGAAAGGGTTGCGAAGCTTACCTTGCTTATGTGATTGATAATAAAGTGACCGAAAAGAAGATTGAAGCTATACCTGTTGTATGTGAGTATCTGGATGTGTTTCCGGAAGAATTGTCAGGATTGCCACCTATTCGGGAGGTAGAGTTTTGTATTGAGTTGGTACCAGGGACGACTCCGATCTCGATAGCTCCGTATAGAATGGCACCGACTGAATTAAAAGAGTTGAAAGCCCAGTTGCATGAGTTGACAGATATAGGTTTTGCTCGACCAAGTTTTTCTCCCTGGGGTGCGCCAGTGTTATTTGTGAAGAAGAAAGATGGAACTTTGAGGATGTGCATCGACTAACGACATCTTAACAAAGTGACCATAAAGAATAAATACCTGTTGCCGCGCATTGATTGTAACAGCCCAATTACGACCCAAATCGGAACAGTGGTTTCGGGACCACGAATTCGAGTTAGAAAAAAATAAATTTATATTTTATTTAATATGTTTGATATATGTAGGAGCATGTGCTAAAATATCGTGAAATAATTTGATTGTTTATATGTTTAATTTAAGAAAAAGGATTTAATTGCAAGAGTGGTAAAAAAAAATATAATTTTTTTTTTGCTAATTGCTTGATTGGGAGGATTAAAACAAAGTGTCTTTTTAAATAAGGGGATTAGTATTGAAATTGTCCCTATTATTAATTGAGTGACGGCATAATGGTGTAATATAAGCAAATATACTATATTATATTTTAGTTAGTGGCATGTGTTAGTATTATATTATTATTAGTTAAGCATAATGGAATAAAAATATAAAAAAAAATAAGGGAGCCATTGCATGTTCATCTTTTTGGAGCTCCTTGGTCGAATATAGCAAAAGAAAAGGAAGAGAAAAGCTTCTTAGGGTTCGACACATATCTACTAAAATTTGGTAAGCTTAAGCCTTGGATTTTTAATAATTTTTGCATTTTTAAGATGTATATTCACTCTATTATCAAGCCCATGTGTTAATTTTGCATAATGATCATGTATGTGTGAAGTGCTATTGATGATAAGATGAGCTTGGTGATGATTTTTAGCTTATAATGGAAGATTTATGTAAGATGAACAATTGTTGTTTTTGAGTTATTGATGAATGTTACTAATTAAGGGTTTATTTTTAAATATATATATATTTTTTTGGGGTTTAAAATGTTAAAGAAATGAGTTGTATAGGGTTATAATAGAAGGATGAAGATTCGGCCCTTAGGGGAAAAGTTCAAATTTTGAGTAAAATTGTGAGTTGTGCATTAGGGACTATTTTGTAAAAGAGACAAATGCTAGGGATAAAATAGTAAATTGTGTAATTATATGTTTTGGATCAAATTAAATGAATATATATTTGAATGAGTTTAAATTGGAATTTTTTTAGATCAAGAACAAAAGGAAATTGGATTGGATCGGGGAAAAGCAAAATTAAACGAATAGCCGGGAAATGTAATTCGTCAACTTTTGAGGTAAGTGAAACACCCCACACCCGGCCCACGAGCCTGAACCGGATCTGGTTTGTTCCTTAAGTAAACCGGTTTTCAAATTCTTTGTTACTTAGAGAAAATTTGCATAATTTTTTTTTTAGAAAAATGTTGTTGTGGATTGGGCTCAGATTGGGAACCCATTTGATTTATTGGAAAATCCAATTTTTATTAAGGTGACAAAATAATTTTTAAAGTTTATAAAAATATATTTCACTTAAAATTTAATCCAACAATCGTTTGTAGCAAAATAATTAAAAATAAAGCAAAAATAAGAAAATCCATCTGGGCCTTGTGGCCTTATTACATCAAGTAAAACCCAATAATAAAATTAAAGATACTAAAAGAAATAAAGTCCAAATTAAATAAATTCCTCAATTGATGCATGGCCACCTCAAGGTCTACCGTCCCGGTCAAATCACTTTGTTCATCACCTAAAAATAGTTCCCACAACGGGGTGAGTCAACAGACTCAATGTGTACACAACATTAACCTTCAACAAATCAGGCATATAAGTTCAGTATCAAGTTCATGTTCATATAAAATAAATGATGCAACCCAAACCCAAGCCTAATGGTCCATCCGCTACACACCACCCGCACCGGTCACCACACCGTGGGGACTACTAAGTCAACCCTCCATCCGCTACACACCATCGAAGCGATCATTTGCGATCGCGTGCTCATCGCCCATATAATTTGTGTCATTAGACACCATATTCAAATAATGTAACCGAAGTTACCAAATTCGAGATAATGTAACCGAAGTTACCATATTCAAATTTTGTGACCGTAGTCACCATATTCCGTTGGTGAGACCGAAGTCAACACCTTCTTCCCCTTTCACATAGATCCCGAATGCCCCATATATTTTATATCATGCATAACATACTTAATTTCTCATTATTCACATGTAACAATATACATATTCAAAATCCTATCAAAAGTAGGAAACGTACCTGGGTACTTTTACCATATTTATGGTACTTAGCCATATTCACATTCTTATGCATATTCATATATTAAAATAATTGCCATATGATATATTGAAAGTTAGTGTGAGTACACACCTGATTGGCTTAATAGATTCCTTGAATTCCCGAAGAACAATCTACCGATCTAGATCTTTATCTCCTATATTTGGCCAATTATTAAAACCTATTAACAAACCTATTTGGCTTAAAAACCAAATCCTAGTAGGATTTGTATTACTTACCTTGCTTGCCGATTTGATTGATCAAGTTCCAAAAATTGCTAGTATCCCTTTTTCTTGAAATCGGCTAACACTAAATCATGTAACCATGTGAGTTTCCGGCTTTTGAAATAATGAAAAATAATTCCAAATACCAAAATTAAGCCTTGGCCGAATATCACTTACCATACAAATTCCAAATCTGGAGAGGATTCCTTGCCCTATATGTCTGTCGAAATCTTCATGTTAGATTTAATCTAACATATACATCATAACCTTTAATCAAATAAATTTATCTTACCTTAGATCCTTGATCCTTATATTCGACAGTTGTAGACCCCTTTAGATGTCGTAGTTGATTGCTCCTTTACTTAGAATCAACAAAGATTCGGCTTTGACAGTAGAAACAGAGAAGAAAATAGAAGAAGAGGAGATGGATTTTGCTTAAAGAAAAATTCGGCAGAGAGGGGGAGAGAGCTAGGAAAATTTCGGCACAGAGGAAGAGAAAGCAAAAGTTGATGAGTAGCCCTCCTGCCCTCCTTTTATAGCCGAAATTATCAGCCTAGGAGTCCCTTACTTGGCCACCACTCCTCTTTTGATAATATTATCTCTTTTATTTAAAAGATAAAAGCCTTTAATCCATCAATTATCTCCTCAATTTTCTTAAAATAAAATCCTTTATTTATCACTTATTATTCACATATTTATGCAAATAAAACTCTTCCTTTTCTAGAAACCCATGCCGTCCACCTCAATTTTCCTGGAAGCAAAAATAAAACTTATTTATTTGCTTCTCAAGTGACTCGAACTCAGCCTATTTCCCGCATGTGACGCCACTTCCTTAGGCCCTAAGTGGCATCTTGAGCCACTTTTCCAAGCCTGTTTGTGTGTCAAACTTCTCCAACTTTTTCTTTTAAGGCCCTCTAGCCCTTATTTCCTATTTTGAACTTTAAAATTTGACATTTCGGCATCATTTCTAAGTTTCCTAAAATTTTCGATCGGCTCAGTAACTTGCCATTTTTCTTACATTTCCAAGTTTCAGAATGTTCACTTTCCATTTTGAATCATTTCCAAAATGTTCAGGGTTTCAAAAATGTTCAAGTTTCCAAAATGTTCAAGTTTCCAAAATGTTCATTTCCATTTTCATTTCTAGGTTTCCAAAAGTATCAAAAATTTATTCTTAGTACTTGAGACTTGACATTTCGTACAATTAAACTGAAAATGCATAGGCCCTATTCAGGATGTTACAGTAAGTTTTTAAACAATTGAGCTAGTCCGAATGTCTTCTATACATGTAATTATGTAATAAAATTTAATATAAGAAAATGGCACATGGCCGAATGTGATAGTAAATTTTTGGGTACAGTAGCTTGGTATGATAATTTGTGGAACTTGGATATGATTTCTTGAGATAAATTTTTAATTATAAATGTTGTAATTGAATTTAGAAATTCTTAACTATGACGTGAATATACCGAATGGTAAATTGATTTCATGCTTTTAGTTTGGCCGAATGTGATATGCTATTTGGGGTTGAAATATTGAATTGTGTTTATAAGTATATAATTATGCACATGGTGATGAATTGAATTTTGGTTAATTATATATATATATATATATGTACAGGTTGACGAATGGTACTAGGTGTACGAGCTTATAACCGGGCACTATGTGTGCGAGACCGGACACATGGCACTAAGTGTGCGGAAATGTAAAGTAACGGCACTAAGTGTGCGATAGGTTACCAGAGATGGCACTAAGTTTGCGGTTCAATATGTACCGAGCACTAAGTGTGCGATATCGGTCAAGTTGTACTAAGTGTGTAAATAAAATGTCCGGGCACTAAGTGTGCGAAACTGGCGGAGGAGCACTAAGTGTGCGATTGACTTTAATATCGAAAGGTTGAAATTTGTAAGTTGGTTTTATAAAGTTTTATTATTCAATCCTTATATACATATATATATATATATGTAAAGGTAAAGTGCAAATTGAATGGAATGATATATTCGTTTTTAATTTTAAATTTTAAATACTTGAGTTAGTATGGAGTATAATTATTAGGGTGATGAAATGTTGCTAAATTCATATGGAAGATTCGGTTATGTGGAATAGAAAAGTATGATTTGTGTTAATAGCTTGCATTTTTTTTTGTTAATGGAATTGAATGACGATAGAAATATATTACATATCAAAGTTAAATGCGTGCAATAATAGATGATCTATGGTTTATTTTACATTGAGTAATTTTGATATTATATGGAAAATTGTTTAAAACTTACTAAGCTGTATTAGCTTACTTGGGTGTTATTGTCTTATTCTTTAGAATTTAAAGGCGGAAGCTTGAGCTCGGGGATCCTCCTGAAGTCAATCACATTATCATCAAATTTTGGTATCTTTTGTACTTGAATTTAAGTCCTATGGCATGTATAGGCTAAACTATTTTGGTTTAGATTTAAATGATGTAAATATGTATGTGATTAAATGCCATTCGAAAATGGCTTTGCTCCTATGCATGAAATGGTTGCATATGTTTTGGAATGTTATGAATATGATTATGCATATTCGGTTTTACTATAAATTTGATGAGGTATGCTTGTATTTCATAGGAATTCGAAAGGTATATTATTTATAAGCTACAAATGAATGTTTATTATATGACTTATAATTTTAATTTGGAAATTATTTTATATTAAATTGCATGTGATATTGATATTATGATTTTGGTATGAATAAGGTATATGATATACTTTGGTTGATGGATATACTCATGCTTTTTTTTTTTTAGTATTTATGTGATAGGACATGAAAGGAATAAGTCTTACATTATATATGTGATTATTGAGTGTGTTACATAGATAAATATCCTATTATAGTGATCGATTAATTATGATATGTATGTGAACGAAATAAGTGAAGGTAGTTGATTTGTACAAATTGATTAAGAATAATTATACATATTCGGCCATGTTATTCAAAAAGACCAAATGAATAGTGTTTTGTTATTTGAATGGAATTACCTTTTTTTTTTTAAATAATGCAAATGATATTATTTTTTTTGAGATGGCTTGCTTATTTGGGACATTATTATTTAAGTATTATGATGTATGTGAATGGATGAACTTGATGGTTAATTGAGTAATACCTAGTAACCCTAATCCGACGACGGATACGGGTTAGGGGTGTTACATTTTATTGGTATCAGAGCTACGGTTTAGTCGGTTCTCGGACTAACGTAGCACGTATGAGTCTAGCTATACATGCTATATTTTATGATACGATAATGTGATTGCTTCTGACAGAGAAATGTATTTGTTTCTTTTATATAGTAATGGATCCTGATCCCGAACGAGCGATAGAAGATGATGTTGAGAGCGTGGCACCTAATCCCACGCAAGGGACCGTGCCAGAGGAATCTCGACCAACTGCGAGTAACCCTGAAGAGGGGGTTAAACAAGCCTTCCATAGCACGATGAATGAGTGGTTTATTCAGTACGTACGAACCAATCCGGCTGTTCAACCACCCCTGAATTCAAATTTTCCCCCTGTAGTACCGATGGTACCCCCGATTGTAAATCCTGAGAGAGTAAGCAAGCCTCCGGTTGATCGTATTAGAAAACACGGGGCTCAAGAATTTAGAGCCGAAGATGATGATGACACAGAGCGAGCTGAATTTTGGCTCGATAATACTATTCGAGTTTTCGATGAACTGTCTTGCACACCTAATGAGTGTCTGAAGTGTGCTATATCCTTATTACGGGATTCTACCTACTATTGGTGGAATACACTCGTATCAGTTATTCCGAAGGAGAGAGTTACCTGGGACTTCTTTCAGACAAAATTTCGTAAGAAGTACATAAGTCAGCGTTTCATAGACTCAAAGCGTAAAGAATTTCTCGAGCTTAAACAGGGCCAAATGACTGTGTCTGAATATGAGCGCAAGTTTGTGCGACTTAGTCGCTACGCTCGTGAATGTGTTTCATCTGAGGCTGCTATGTGCCGAAGATTCGAAGATGGTCTGAATGAAGATATAAAGCTTCTGGTTGGCATTCTTGAAATTAACGAGTTCGTTGTGTTGGTTGAACGAGCTTGTAAAGCTGAAGAGTTGGGGAAAGAAAAACGAAAAGCTGAGTTTGAATCTAAAGATTTTCGAAAGAGATCTGCGAGTAAATTTTCGCAGATGGCAACTAAGAAGTTCAAGAATGATGGTAGTCGATCCAAACCTAACACCGGGATTTCTATACGAGAATAACCACCAGTGAGTTCTCGGGCTACATCAGTGGCTAGTGTTGGCAATGCTCGATTGAGCAAACCTGAGTGTCAGCAATACGGCAGACGGCATTTCAGAGAGTGCTGGGGTAAATCTATTAATCGCACTTGCTATAGGTGCGGTTCGCAGAATCATTTTATTCGAGATTGCCCGGAGACTGTTGAAAAGGGTATTGCTCAGAGTGTGAGACCGAGTGGCACTACAGCTAGAGGCAGACCATCTCGTATTGGGGGAGGTAGGAGTGGTGCACAGAGGGGGACTACAGATGCGGTTGTTCGATCAGATGCTCGTGTACCGGCTAGAGCTTACGCCATCCGTGCTAGAGAGGAGGCCTCATCCCCAGATGTCATTACCGATATTTTCACCCTCTTTGATACTAGTGTTACTGCTTTAATTGATCCCGGCTCAACTCATTCGTATGTATGTGAAACCTTAGTATCCAGTAAGACTCTACCCGTTGAGTCTACTGAGTTTGTGATTCGGGTTTCAAACCCCCTGGGTCGATGTGTATTAGTTGATAAAGTGTGTAAGAATTACCCTTTGATGATTCGAGACATGTGTTTTCCGGCTGATCTGATGCTATTACCTTTTGATGAGTTTGACATTATTCTCGGTATAGATTGGTTGACGGTTCATGATGCGGTAGTGAATTACAGACGAAAGACTATTGATTTAAGATGCCAGAATAACGAGATAATTCGAATTGAGTCTGCGGATTTAAATGGACTACCTACTGTGATATCTTCAATTTTGGCTCGGCAGTATTTGAGAAAAGGTTGCGAAGCCTATCTTGCGTACGTGATCGACAACAAGGTAACAGAAAAGAAGATCGAATCAGTACCGATTGTTAGTGAATATTCGGATGTGTTCCCGGAGGAATTACCGGGGTTGCCACCTATTCGTGAAGTAGAATTTGGGATTGAGCTAGTGCCAGGGATCACTCCGATATCAATAGCCCCGTATAGAATGGCACCGACTGAATTAAAAGAATTGAAGGCTCAGTTGCAAGAATTGACAGATAAAGGTTTCGCTCGACCGAGTTTCTCTCCCTGGGGTGCGCCCGTTTTATTTGTGAAAAAGAAGGACGGAACTTTGAGAATGTGCATTGATTATCGGCAACTCAATAAGGTAACAGTAAAGAACAAATACCCGTTGCCACGTATTGATGATTTATTCGATCAGCTTAAAGGAGCCTCGGTATTTTCAAAAATTGATCTAAGGTCAGGGTATTATCAGTTGCGGGTTAGAGAATCAGACGTGCCGAAGACTACTTTTCGGACGAGATATGGTCATTACGAGTTCTTGGTGATGCCATTTGGGCTCACTAACGCCCCTGCAATTTTTATGGATTTGATGAATCGGGTATTCAGACAGTATCTAGATCGGTTTGTGGTTGTTTTCATAAATGACATGCTGATCTATTCACGAGATGAGACCGAACATGCTGAGCATTTGAAGTTGGTGTTACGGACTTTGCGTGATAAGCAATTGTACGCGAAATTTAGCAAATGTGAGTTTTGGTTGAGTGAAGTTAGCTTCCTGGGGCATGTTGTTTCAGCATCGGGCATTCGGGTTGACCCGAGTAAAGTTTTAGCTATACTTGATTGGAAACCTCCGCGGAATGTTTCTGAGGTTCGTAGCTTTTTGGGGCTCGTCGGATATTATAGACGCTTTGTGAAAGGGTATTCTATGATAGCATCACCGATGACAAAGCTATTACAGAAAGACGTTAAATTTGAATGGTCAGAAAGGTGTCAGAAGAGTTTTGATCAACTGAAGACCTTACTAACGGAAGCTCCAGTGCTAGTTCAGCCAGAGTCAGGTAAGGAGTTTGTTATTTACAGCGATGCATCCTTAAATGGGCTGGGTTGTGTTTTAATGCAGGAGGGTAAAGTTGTAGCCTATGCTTCGAGACAGTTGAAACCGTACGAGAGGAATTATCCAACGCACGACCTTGAGTTGGCCGCTATAGTTTTTGCTTTAAAAATATGGCGTCACTATCTATTCGGCGAAAAATACCACGTCTATTCGGATCATAAGAGTCTTAAGTATTTAATGACTCAGAGGGATCTGAATTTGAGACAACGACGATGGTTGGAACTGTTGAAAGATTACGAGCTTGTGATTGATTATCACCCGGGAAAGGCTAATGTGGTTGCAGATGCACTTAGCCGAAAGTCGCTATTTGCTCTACGCGCAATGAATGCGGATATAGCTATGACTGAGGATGGTGCGATCATTGCTGAGTTGAAAGCGAGACCATTGTTTGAGCAACAGATTCGAGAAGCTCAAGAGGTTGATGATGATTTAATAACAAAGAAAAGTCATTGTGGCTCGTGTGCAGATTCAGATTTTCAGATGGATGCCGAAGGATGTTTACGGTACAAGAATCGGATCTGTGTACCGAAGAACCCTGAGTTAATTCGAATGATTTGTAATGAGGCTCATAGTAGTAAATTGTCGATTCATCCGGGTAGCACAAAAATGTTTAACGATCTGAAACAGCATTACTGGTGGCATGGTATGAAACGAGACATTTCAGACTATGTGTCGAAGTGTTTAGTGTGTCAACAAGTGAAAGCTGAGCATCAAGTGCCTTCGGGACTACTTCAGTCGATTATGATACCTGAGTGGAAGTGGGATCGAGTCACTATGGACTTTGTATCGGGTTTACCTTTTATGCCAAGCAAAAAAGATTCAATCTAGGTTATTGTTGATAGATTGAAGAAATCGGCTCATTTCATTCCGGTACGTACGGGTTTCTCACTCGATAAATTAGCTGAGTTGTACCGATCGCAGATCGTACGGTTACACGGAATACCTGTTTCTATTGTTTCGGATAGAGATCTGAGGTTCACATCACGATTTTGGAAGAAACTACAGGATGCTTTAGGTACCAAGTTACATTTCAGTACAGCTTTTCACCCTCAGTCGGATGGTCAATCCGAGCGTGTTATTCAAATACTCGAGGATATGTTGAGATGTTGCATTCTTGAGTTTGAGGGTACGTGGGAACGATACTTGCCCTTCATTGAATTTGCGTATAATAACAGTTTTCAATCAAGTATTAAAATGGCACCCTACGAAGCATTGTACGATCGAAAATGTCGTACACCATTATATTGGGCCGAATTAAGTGAAGGCAAGATACACGGGGTTGATTTGATCAAAGAGACAGAGCAGAAAGTTAAAGTAATTCGAGAAAGCCTGAAAGCCGCATCAGATCGTCAGAAATCGTACGTGGATTTAAAACGGAAGGATATATAATTTCAAGTGGGTGATCGAGTGTTCTTGAAAGTATCACCGTGGAAAAAGATACTTAGATTTGGTCGCAAGGGAAAACTGAGTCCGAGGTTTATTGGGCCATATGAGGTTATTGAGCGTATCGGGCCGATTGCGTACAAATTGAGGCTGCCGTCTGAGTTAGACAAAATTCATAATGTTTTTCACGTGTCGATGCTTCGACGATACAGATCCGACCCTTCTCATGTGATCAGTCCATCCGAAATTGAAATTCAGCCCAATTTAACTTACAAGGAAGAACAGATTCGCATCTTAGCTCGTGAAGTAAAAGAGTTGCGAAATAAGAAGATATCGTTGGTTAAAGTGATGTGGCATAAACACGGGATAGAGGAAGCAACCTGGGAAACCGAAGAATCAATGAAAGAGCGTTACCCTCACTTATTCGCGGGTAAGATTTTCGGGGACGAAAATTCTTTAAGGGGGGAGAGTTGTAGCAGCCCAATTACGACCCAAATCGAAACAGTGGTTTCGGGACCACAAATCCGAGTTAGAAAAAAATAATTTTATATTTTATTTAATATGTTTGATATATGTAGGAGCATGTGCTAAAATATCGTG
Organism: Gossypium sturtianum; assembly: GCA_025698515.1. Lineage (NCBI taxonomy): Eukaryota > Viridiplantae > Streptophyta > Magnoliopsida > Malvales > Malvaceae > Gossypium > Gossypium sturtianum. Next base: position 22,337,911 of record CM046945.1, read on the forward strand.
AAATAATTTGATTGTTTATATGTTTAATTTAAGAAAAAGGATTTAATTGCAAGAGTGGTAAAAAAATATAAAAAAATTGCTAATTGCTTGATTGGGAGGATTAAAACAAAGTGTCTTTTTAAATAAGGATTAGTATTGAAATTGTCCATATTATTAATTGAGTGATGGCATAATGGTGTAATATAAGCAAATATACTATATTATATTTTAGTTAGTGGCATGTGTTAGTATTATATTATTATTAGTTAAGCATAATGGAATAAAAATATAAAAAAATAAGGAGCCATTGCATGTTCATCTTTTTGGAGCTCCTTGGCGAATATAGCAAAAGAAAAGGAAGAGAAAAGCTTCTTAGGGTTCGGCACATATCTACTAAAATTTGGTAAGCTTAAGCCTTGGATTTTTAATAATTTTTGCATTTTTAAGATGTATATTCACTCTATTATCAAGCCCATGTGTTAATTTTGCATAATGATCATGTATGTGTGAAGTGCTATTGATGATAAGATGAGCTTGGTGATGATTTTTAGCTTATAATGGAAGATTTATGTAAGATGAACAATTGTTGTTTTTGAGTTATTGATGAATGTTACTATTTAAGGTTTTATTTTTAAATATATATATTTTTGGGGGTTTAAAATGTTAAAGAAATGAGTTGTATAGGGTTATAATAGAAGGATGAAGATTCGGCCCTTAGGGGAAAAGTTCAAATTTTGAGTAAAATTGTGAGTTGTGCATTAGGGACTATTTTGTAAAAGAGACAAATGCTAGGGATAAAATAGTAGATTGTGTAATTATATGTTTTGGATCAAATTAAATGAATATATATTTGAATGAGTTTAAATTGGAATTTTTTTTAGATCAAGAACAAAAGGAAATTGGATTGGATCGGGGAAAAGCAAAATTAAACGAATAGCCGGGAAGTGTAATTCGTCAACTTTTGAGGTAAGTTTTTAAACAATTGAGCTAGTCCGAATGTCTTCTATACATGTAATTATGTAATAAAATTTAATATAAGAAAATGGCACATGGCCGAATGTGATAGTAAATTTTTAGATGCAGATAGCTTGGTATGATAATTTGTGGAACTTGGATATGATTTCTTGAGATAAATTTTTAATTATAAATGTTGTAATTGAATTTAGAAATTCTAAACTATGACGTGAATATACCGAATGGTAAATTGATTTCATGCTTTTAGTTTGGCCGAATGTGATATGCTATTTGGGGTTGAAATATTGAATTGTGTTTATAAGTATATAATTATGCACATGGTGATGAATTGAATTTTGGTTAATTATATATATATATATGTACAGGTTGATGAAAGGTACTAGGTGTACGAGATTATAACCGGGCACTATGTGTGCGAGACCGGACACATGGCACTAAGTGTGCAGAAATGTAAAGTAACGACACTAAGTGTGTGATACGTTACCGGAGATGGCACTGAGTGTAACATCCTGAATTTATGGGCTTGTGCATTTTGTGTGCTTAAAATATTAATTTGAGAGTTTGAGGTACAAATGGGGCTCAAATTGGGCTGAGGCCTTGTTTAAATATTTTGTCCAGACACTCTAGGGGTTTAAATTGAAGTTTTAGGAGTTTAATAAGCATTTTGGGCTTGTGGCCCAGAGGAAATGGTGCTACTAGGAGGAAGAGGAGTTGGCGTCACTTGTGCATGGGGAAGGCCCAAATTATGGTTGCTTGAAGCCCAAGTTTTAGGGCTAAAATTCGGCATTTAAATGAGCAAGGGGGGACGGCACAAGGCTAAATTTTAGGGATTTTATTGTGTGGATAATAAGCAGATAAAGGCTATTTTTGAGGAGATAATAGATCAAAGATAGGAGCCATCTTTAAGTGTTTAATGCTAAATGAAACTTTGAAGAATTTGAAAAGAAAGGGGCATTCGGTTTTGACTTAAGGTGTATGTGCCGAAATTGCTAGCAAGTTCTCATTATTCTTCTCTTTCTCTGCACGAAATTCCTACTCCATTCTTGCTCTTCTCTCTTTTCTTTTAAATGAGAAAACAAAGCTCTTGAAGTCTCAATTGCCGAAACCCTGCTACTCTTTTCTTTTGGCCGAATCTCTCTACCCATTCCTTGCTTTTATTTTTTCCAATTCTTTGTTCTTCTAAAAGCCGAAATCACTAAGATCTCACCTCCTAAAGTTGCCGAATCTTCTTTAGTGGAGCCTGTGTGTGCCGAATTTTGAAGTAAGCAATAGGTAAGTGTTGATTTCGGGATTTCAATGTTTTTTTTTCCGGCTTTTCAAAGTCCCTAGTTGAATGGCTATTTAGAAACTAATCTCTTATTTCTCTCTTATTTTCGGCATTCTGGGATCTGAAGAGGATTCAATCGCGTAGATCTCTAAGTCATAAGTTCGGTAATACTTGAATCGTGGTACTTTCAGGATTTCAAGGTAAGGGAATCTATTGATTTTAGTGTGTAAGATCGGGTAAAACACTAACCGTGGCCGATTATAGGAGAGGCCCTATTGTCACATCTTTTCGGCTTTTCGAGTAAAGTTGTAGATCGGTTTAGCAAGGGTATCGACATTAATCAGGTGTGTAACTTCTCACACCATTAGATTGATTGCTATTATGTATATATATAAGTATAAATCTGCTATACTCTGTTAAATGCCGAAATCCCGGCATAACGTTTGAAAACTCGAGAAGGGTAAAGGATAAATATCAGGTTAGTGTTTTCTTCCATTCTTCAGTGAATGTTTCTGTAAAAAGATATGTTTTGCATGTCGATTTCTATGCATGCTCGGGGTTGGGTGATTGATAAAAAGGGGAAGTGATCTGTTCTGGTGGCTTATGCCATTTCAGCCTGGTGACTCTGTCACAATCTCTGTTTCTGGTGGCTTCTGCCATTTCAGCCTGGTGACTCTGTCACAACTCGGCGATGAGCGACTAAGCGTAGCATGACTGCCATCGATGGTGTGTAGCGGTGTGGGTTGATTGTAGAAATTCCCAATGGTGTGATTGGCAGGTAAGGGTGGTGTGTAGCGGATGGAAACCTAGGATTGGGTTGGGTTTTTTTTATGTATGTTATCTCTTATATTATGTTCTATATTCTGATCTGTGGGCTAAGGCCAGTCTGATGGTGCACGAGGGTTGCACACTGAGTCTTGCAACTCACCCTATTATTTTTAACAAATTTTAGGTAGCACTTAGTGCATCGGACCGGGCTGGAGAGGAGAGCAAGGTGGCCATGCAAAATAACATTTGGATTTGGCAAAAAGGCTTTAATTTATTATTTTATATTTTTATTTAATGGGTTTTGAATCTCGTTGTAATAAGGCCACAGGCCACTAGACTATTATACTCTGTTTTGGGTTTTAGTTTGGGCTTTTATTACTGATAGACATTTAAATTTTAATTAAACTAAGGCATGTATTAAGGTTTTGGTTTTTAATTCACGAAAACAACAAATGAACTTTAAATCTTACTTAAACTTATCAAGTTATTAAGTTTTGCCCAAATTTCGACATCTTTTACAAAAATCTCCTGAGTGACATACCAAATCCAGTTGTAGTGTTTGGGCCGGGTTTAGGGTGTTACAAGTTGGTATCAGAGCCCGGTTCAAAACTCGACTTTGGGGTTTTTGGGCTCAAAACTTTTTCTAAAGATGGGTTTTTGAAACATGCATAACAGGTTTGTTAGCTCGGCATGGCACCTGCGTCTTCGGCCCAAGTTCGCCAGGTAAGTATTCTGAACTCATTGTGTGTTATATGTATGTGGGCTTGATGGGCTTTATGGGACGTAGATTAGTTAGATTAGAACTTGAGGGACTCTAGGCCTAGCTGAAACAACTCCTAAAATCTCATTAGACTTAACTTCACTAAACAAACCCGTGAACGAGCATGCAAGACTAGGGGTGTGGTAACAGCATACGCATGTCTAAGATTGGATCAGGAAGAGTGCAGTATTTAAGCGATCCCTAGTGACTCACCTCCTCTTCATTTGGAATCCTACAGTGCGTAGTATTTGTTCACCTTAGCCGAGTTAGGGTGTGGCAAGCGGGCATACGCATGTCAGGAGTGGATCGGGGAGAGCTTGGTATTTAAGCGATCCTAGGGACTCACCTCTGTTCACTGGAATCCTACACAGTGCGTAGTGGACTTATTCACCCTAATCGGGAGGACTTGTTGACAAAGCTAAACCTTATAATTAAAACTCAGAAGGGACCAGCCACCTTATTTTTACAAATTGCTAAAACACCCTTACTTCGAAAACAAATACCAAGATACTCATGATTTGCAAATACACCCCGATTTACAAAGTCAACGAAATTTTCCTTAGCAAAGAAAAACTCACACAACACACGACAATAAACCCACAAACACCTGAACACTATTATTATTCCTCTGAAATCAAATTCTCCAAGACACCCCTGTTTAAAAAAAAACCCCTGGATGTCAGAATTACCGAAATAACCCCTTATGTCAAAATTACCGAAATACCCCCGGGTTGAAAAATTACCAAAATACCCTTATTTCACAAAATCACCAAGGAACCCTATTCTGGAAAATTACGAAAATACCCCTGTAGGATAAAATGTCGAAAATACCCCTGGGTAGTGAAACAATGAAAACACCTTTATTTGATGAATGTAAGTTCATGGATGATTCTTTGTATGTTAATTGAGTGTATTTGTTTCCTAGAACTAAAGGGTACGAACATGAGACTAAATTATGAATGCGAATTCGAAAGAACTACCCTTAAAACTGCTATTCATAAGATTGTTCGTGGTTAATCAGTGGAAAGAATTAATGATTCATAAAATTCTTAATCAGATAAACGTCGATTGAAAGAATGAGTACAAGGGGTAGAGGACGTCCGTCGCGTGGACACGGTAGGGGTAGGAGGACCGTGTCAGAGCCGGTAGGGTCTGGCCACGGGTTAGGAAATGAGATACCGGATCTGCCGGCTGTAGAAGGAGAATTTCGGGATGAGGCGCCCGGAGATGATGCTGTATCTCAGGCAATGTTGAGGGTTTTAGAGAGGGTTGCTGGAGTAGGCATGGGCACAGGAGCCCGAAAATCTGTGCCGTTGCGGCTTAGGGCCAATGGGGTAGAAGTGTTTAGGGGAGTTTCTGGCGTAGCCCCTAACACAGCTGAGTATTGGATGGAAGCAACTGAGCGCATAATGGACGATTTAGATTTCACGGGGAGGAGAAGTTGAAGGGGGTCGTGTCTCTTCTTCGAGGCGAGGCTTACCAGTGGTGGCTCACGGTAAAGGAGAATGCATCGCCAGAGCCCGGATTGATTGGGATTTCTTTAAGGAGTCATTCCAAGGAAAGTATGTTGGGGCCGGCTATGTGGATGCCAGAGGAAGACATTTACGAATTTGGTACAGGAAGTAAATCTGTGGTGAATATGAGGCGAGTTCTGTGCTTGAGCCGTCACGCTCGAGGAATGGTAGCAAGAGTATGAACATTGTGTTCGGTTCAAGGATGGATTGCGGAATGAGTTAAGGGTTTTGATAAAGACCAGAGAGAGAGAGAGATTTTCTTTGCTACGTGGAGAAGGTTAAGATAGCGAGGAGATAAAAGCGGTGAAAGACAAGAAAGAGATAAGGAGCGGGGAAGGAATAAGAGAAATTTTGGGCGGCGGGAGCATCCGGGAATTCGCAGAAAAGGCCTAGATCGATGGGCGGCTACTCGTGCTCGACACCTGGGGGGAACCAGAATCGATTATGTAATTGGTGCGGGAAAGCACATTCGGGAGTGTGAAGAAGAACGGGTGGATGTTTGGTATGGATCACTGAAGCATATGATTAAGGGCATCCCACGAAGGATCAAAGCGCCACCGGACGACGAGGTTACGATCGAGGATGGGAGAGGTGGTCACCGATGCAGAGGGTCGTGGTACACCCAGAGGTGGAAATGGATTCGGTCGGGGTCGTGGAGCACTGGTAGGAGTGCGAGGTAATGTAGATGCGAGGCGATCGGGTCTAGTTTATGCGACTCAGAAGCGGGAGGATGGTGACGCACCGGATGTTATAACCGGTATGTTTCGATTTTTGATAAACCATTTCTTGCCTTGATTGATATTGGGTCAACCCACTCCTATGTTGCATGTTCGATGATTCGAGACCCTAAGTATAGACTCAGAAACAACCACTAGGAAGATAACTGTGGTTAGTCCCCTAGGACAATCTAGGGTAGTGGACAAGCTATTTAAGGATGTACCGTTAGAAACTCAAGGGGTAGTGTTTCCGGCAGATTTAATGGAATTGCCATTTGGAGAGTTTGATCTTATTTTAGGAATGGATTGGTTGATTAAGCATCGTGCCAAGTTGGATTGTGAGACCAAGCGTGTGGTGTTGAATACCCCGGAAGGCGGGGAGGTGGTTGTGTTAGGAGAAAGAAGGAACTATTTGTCCAATATAGTATCGGCATTGAAGGCTGTTAAGATGATTCGGAAAGGATGCAGCGCATTCTTAGCTTTTATTAGTGCATTGGATGCTAAGGATTGTTGTCGATGAGGTTCGAGCGATCAAGGATTTGTGGATGTCTTTCCGGGAGTTGCGGGATTACCCCGGATCGCGAGGTAGAGTTTGGAATAGAGCTACTTCAGGCACGCTCTCTGTATCCATTGGTCCTTATCGAATGGCACCGAAGGAGTTGGTGGAACTCAAAGCTCGGATCCGAGGAGCTTTTGGATCGAGGATTTATTCGACCGAAAGTGTGTCTCCATGGGGAGCGCCGGTCCTATTTGTGAAAAAGAAGGATGGATCCATGCGTATGTGCGTGGACTATCGTCCAACCGAATAAGTTGGCGATTAAGAACAAGTACCCATTGCCAAGAATCGACGGCTGTTCGATCGGCTTAAAAGAGCTTGGTCTTTTGAAGATTGATCTAAGGTCGGGTTATCATCGATTAAAGGTGAAGGAAGGGGACATTCATAAGACGGCGTTTTGAACACGTTACGGTCATTATGAATTCTTGGTAATGCCGTTCGGTTTGACGAACGCGCCAAAGAAACATTTATGGATATGATGAAATGGGTGTTTTGACCATACCTTGATCGATTCGTGGTAGTGTTCATCGATGATATTTTGGTTTACTCCAAGTCCGAGGAGGAGCATGATGCACACCTTCGTGTGGTGTTGCAAATTTTGAGGAGAAGCATTTGTATGCAAAGTTCGATAAGTGTGAGTTACGGGTGAAGGAAGTGACTTTCTTAGGGCATGTAGTTTCGCGGAGGGATTAGGGTAGACCCTAGGAAGATAGAAGGCTGTATTAGATTGGAAGCGCGAGAAGTGCGTGGCGAAAATCCGAAGTTTCTTGGGATTGGCGGGGTATTACAGGAGGTTTGTTGAGGGTTCTCTGCAATAGCGGCACCTTTAACTAAGTTGTTAAGGAAGGGAGTATTGTTTGTATGGGTGACAAACAACGGGAGAGCTTTGAGAAGTGAAGAAGTTTCACAGCCAAGCACCGGTGTTAATTCAACGGCGGAGGCGGAAAGGAATTTACCGTTTATTATGATCGTCACACACAGGTTAGGGTGTGTGTTGATGCAAGATGGAAAATTTGTTGCATATGCGTCTCGGCAGTTGAGACCGCATGAGTTGAACTACCCTACGCATGATTTGGAATTGGCGGCGGTAGTGTTTGCTCAAGATTTGGAGGCACTACTACATGCGGGGAGAAGTCGGTAATTTACAGCGACCATAAAAGTGCAAGTATCTCCTTACCTGAAGGAGTTAAATTTAAGACAACGTAGGTGGATCGAGCTCTGAAGGACTATGATTGCTTGATTGAATACCATCAGGGTAAAGCGAATGTGGTGGCGGATGCGTTAAGCCGTAAGGTGATATCTCGAACTAAGAGGCGATGTTCGCTCATCTTGAGTCAGTATGAGGATGGTAGTTTGGTAATTTGAACTTCAAGTAAGACCTATGTGGACAAGGCGGATCAATGAGAAGCAACTTTTGGATTATGTTTTGGGTGCTCGAATCGACAAGTGCGAGAATGGTGAAGGAGAGGACTATAGTTTGAATGGTGATGGAATTCTGCGTTTTTCGTAAGAAAGTTTGTATGCCAAAGGATGTGGAGTTAAGTCGGATGATTCTTCAGGAGGCGCATAGTAGTCCTTACGCTATGCATCCTGGAGGGGTTAAGATGTACCGTGATTTGCGGGAACAATTTTGGTGGCGAGTTTGAAGCGAGAGGTAATGGAATTTGTAGGAAGTGTTTGACGTGTCGACAAGTGAAGGCGGAACACCAGTTGCCTTCGAGGTTGTTGCAACCGGTGAAGATTTTGCAGTGGAAATGGGAGAGAATCACGATGGATTTTGTTAGTGGGTTACCCCTTACGCCTACTAAGAAGGATTCAATTTGGGTGATTGTGGATCGACTCACGCGCTCACTTCATCTGGGTTCGTGTTGACTATTCTCTGCAAAAGTTGGCTAAGTTATGCGTGATTGAGGTCGATGCGACTACATGGTGTCAGTGTCAATCATATCCGATAGGGACCCTAGGTTCACGTGTTGGAAGGCTCTTCATCGGGCAATGGGAACGGGTTAGACTTTAAAAGCTTTTCACCCACAGACTAAAGTCGATGCGAGAGGGTAATTCGGATCTTGGAGGATATGCTAAGAGGTTGCATCATCAACTTTAGGGGGTAGTTGGGAGGAGTATTTACCCTTGTACAGTCGCATACAATAATAGTTATCAAGCTAGTATTCGGATGGGCCGTCTGAGCGTTATATGGAAGGAAATGTCGTACCCCACTTTTTGGGCGGAGTTGGGTGAGCGTCGGTGTTGGGTCTGAGATAGTCTCAGCGGAGGAAAAAGTTAAGTTAATAGGGCTCGGTTGAAGGAAGCGTCTGATCGGCAGAAGTCTTATGCGGATCTAAAGTAAAAGGAGATGGAATTTGCAGTAGGAGACCAAGTCTTCTTGAAGGTATCTCCGTGGAAGAAGGTAATGAGGTTTGGACGAAAGGGTAAGTTAAGTCCTCGGTTTATTGGGCCTTATCAGGTACTGGAACACGTGGGTCCAGTAGCTTATTGTTTGGAGTTACCTTCGGAGTTGGAGCGGATACATGGCGTGTTTCATGTCTCGATCTTTGAGACATTATCGTTCGATCCATCGCATGTAGTGCAGTGGAGAGGAGATTGAAGTAAGGCGGATTTATCCTTTGAGGAGGAACTAGTGCAAATCTTGGATCGAGATGTAAAAGTGTTGAGAAGGAAGTCCGTCCCTTTGGTCAAGGTTTTGTGGTGAAATCACGGCGCAGAAGAAGGCGACGTGAGCGAGAAGGATGTTATGTGACAAAGTGTTGATATCCCCATCTCTTTTGATCGGGTAAATTTCGAGTCGAAATTTATTTAAGAGAGGTAGAAGCGTAACATCCACGAATTTATGGGCTTCTGCATTTTGTGTGCATAAAATATTAATTTGAGAGTTTGAGGTACAAATGGGGCTCAAATTGAAATTTGAGCCTTGTTTTAAATATTTTGTCAGACACTCTCTGAGGTTTAAATTGAAGTTTTAGTAGTTTAATAAGCATTTTGGGCTTGTGGCGGAGGAAATGGTGCTACTAGGAGGAAGAGGAGTTAGCGTCACTTATGCATGGGAAGGCCCAAATTATGGTTGCTTAAAGCCCAAGTTTTAGGGCTAAAATTCGACATTTAAATGAGTAAGGGGACGGCACAAGGCTAAATTTTAGGGATTTTATTGTGTGGATAATAAGCAGATAAAGGCTATTTTTGAGAGATAATAGATCAAAGATAAGAGCCATCTTTAAGTGTTTAGTGCTAGCCAAAACTTTGAAGAATTTGAAAAGAAAGGGGCATTCGGTTTTGACTTAAGGTGTATGTCTTTGAAATTGCTAGCAAGTTCTCATTATTCTTCTCTTTTCTCATGAAATTCCTACTCCATTCTTGCTCTTCTCTCTTTTCTTTTACATGCGAAAAAACAAAGCTCTTGAAGTCTCAATTCTTGAAACCTGCTATTCTTTTCTTTTAATTTTGAATCTCTCTATCCATTCCTTGCTTTTATTTTCCAATTCTTTGTTCTTCTAAGCCGAAATCACTAAGATCTCACCTCCTAAAGTTGCGAATCTTCTTTAGTGGAGCTTGTGTGTGCCAAATTTTGAAGGAAGCAATAGGTAAGTGTTGATTTTGGGATTTCAATGTTTTTCGGCTTTTCAAAGTCCACTAGCCGAATGGCTATTTAGAAACTAATCTCTTATTTCTCTCTTATTTTTGGCATTGCAGGATGCGAAAAGGAGTCAATCGCGTAGATCTCTAAGTCATAAGTTCGGTAATACTTGAATCGTGGTACTTTGGGATTTCAAGGTAAGGGAATCTATTGATTTTAGTGTGTAAGATCGGGTAAAACACTAACCATGGCGATTATAGGAGAGGCCCTATTGTCACATCTTTTGGCTTTTCGAGCAAAGTTGTAGATCAGTTTAGCAAGGGTATCGACATTAATCAGGTGTGTAACTTCTCACACCATTAGATTGAATGCTATTATGTATATATATAAGTATAAATCTGCTATACTCTGTTAAATGCCGAAATCCCGGCATAACATTTGAAAACCCGAGAAGGGTAAAGGATAAATATCAGGTTAGTGTTTTCTGCCATTCTTCAGTGAATGTTTCTGTTAAAAAGATATGTTTTGCATGTCGATTTCTATGTATTCTCGGGGTTGGGTGATTGATAAAAAGGGGAAGTGATCTGTTCTGGTGGCTTATGCCATTTCAGCCTGGTAACTCTGTCACAATCTCTGTTTCTGGTGGCTTCTGCCATTTCAGCCTGGTGACTCTATCACAACTCTGACGATGAGCAGCTAACTGCAGCATGACTGCCATCGATGGTGTGTAGCGGTGTGGGTTGATTGTAGAAATCCCCAATGGTGTAATTGGCAGGTAAGGGTGGTGTGTAGTGGATGGAAACCTAGGATTGGGTTGGGTTTTTTTTATGTATGTTATCTCTTATATTATGTTCTATATTACGATCGCAGGCTAAGGCCGGTCGATGGTGCACGAGGGTTGCACACTGAGTCTCGCGACTCACCCTATTATTTTTAACAAATTTCAGGTAGCACTTAGTGCATCGGACCGGGCTGGAGAGGAGAGCAAGGTGGCCATGCAAAAGAACATTTGGATTCGGCAAAAAGGCTTTAATTTATTATTTTATATTTTTATTTAATGGGTTTTGAATCTCGTTGTAATAAGGCCACGGGCCACTAGACTATTATACTCTGTTTTGGGTTTTAGTTTGGGCTTTTATTACTGATAGACATTAAACTTTTAATTAAACTAAGGCATGTATTAAGGTTTTGGTTTTTAATTCACGAAAACAACAAATGAACTTTAAATCTTACTTAAACTTATCAAGTTATTAAGTTTTGCCCAAATTTCGACATCTTTTACAAAAATCTCCTAAGTGACATACCAAATCCGGTTGTAGTGTTTGGGCCGGGTTTGGGGTGTTACACTGAGTGTGCGATTCAATATGTACCGAGCACTAAGTGTGCGATATCGGTCAAGTTGTACTAAGTGTGTAAATAAAATGTCCGGGCACTAAGTGTGCGAAACTGGCGGAGGAGCACTAAGTGTGCGATTGACTTTAATATCGAAAGGTTGAAATTTGTAAGTTGGTTTTATAAAGTTTTATTATTCAATCCTTATATACATACATATATATATGTAAAGGTAAAGTGCAAATTGAATGGAATGATATATTCGTTTTTAATTTTAAATTTTAAATACTTGAGTTAGTATGGAGTATAATTATTAGGGTGATGAAATGTTGCTAAATTCATATGGAAGATTTGGCAATATGGAATAGAAAAGTATGATTTGTGTTAATAGCTTGCATTTTTTTTTGTTAATGGAATTGAATGACGATAGAAATATATTACATATCAAAGTTAAATGCTTGCAATAATAGATGATCTATGGTTTATTTTACATTGAGTAATTTTGATATTATATGGCAAATTGTTTAAAACTTACTAAGTTGTATTAGCTTACTTGGGTGTTATTGTCTTATTCTTTAGATTTTAAAGGTGGATGCTTGAGCTCGGGGATCCTCCTGAAGTCAATCACATTATCATCAAATTTTGGTATCTTTTGTACTTGAATTTAAGTCCTATGGCATGTATAGGCTAAACTATTTTGGTTTATATTTAAATGATGTAAATATGCATGTAATTAAATGCCATTCGAAAGTGGCTTTGCTCCTATGCATGAAATGGTTGCATATGTTTTGGAATGTTATGAATATGATTATGCATATTCAGTTTTACTATAAATTTGATGAGGTATGCTTGTATTTCATAGGAATTCGAAAGGTATATTATTTATAAGCTACAAATGAATGTTTATTATATGACTTATAATTTTAATTTGGAAATTATTTTATATTAAATTGCATGTGATATTGATATTATGATTTTGGTATGAATAAGGTATATGATATACTTTGGTTGATGGATATACTCATGCTTATTTTTTTTTTTTAGTATTTATGTGATAGGACATGAAAGGAATAAGTCTTACATTATGTATGTGATTATTGAGTGTGTTACATAGATAAATATCCTATTAGAGTGATCGATTAATTATGATATGTATGTGAACGAAATAAGTGAAGGTAGTTGATTTGTACAAATTGATTAAGAATAATTATACATATTCGGCCATGTTATTCAAAAAGACCAAATGAATAATGTTTTGTTATTTGAATGGAATTACCTATTTTTTTTAAATAATGCAAATAATATTATTTTTTTGAGATGGCTTGCTTATTTGTGACATTATTATTTAAGTATTATGATGTATGTGAATGGATGAACTTGATGGTTAATTGAGTAATACCTCGTAACCCTAATCCGACGACGGATACGGGTTAAGGGTGTTACATTGATGATCTATTTGATCAGTTAAAGGGAGTCTCAGTATTTTTGAAGATTGATTTAAGATCGGGTTATTATCAGTTGCGAGTTGGAGACTCTGATGTGCCTAATACTGCTTTCCGAACGAGATACGGCCATTACGAGTTTTTGGTGATGCCGTTCGGACTCACTAATGCCCCTGCTGTTTTCATGGATTTGATGAATCGGGTATTCAGACAGTATTTGGATCGATTTGTAGTTGGGTTTATAGATGACATTCTGATCTATTCGCGCGACGAAACCGAGCATGCCGAACACTTGAGACTTGTGTTACAAGTTTTGCGTGATAAGCAATTGTACGCGAAATTTAGTAAATGTGAGTTCTGGTTACGTGAAGTTAGTTTCTTGGGGCATGTTGTTTCAGTATCAGGTATTCAGGTTGATCCGAGTAAGATCTCGGCTATACTTGATTGGAGACCCCCGCGGAATGTTTCTGAAGTTTAGAGTTTTCTGGGACTTTTCAGTTATTATAGACGCTTCGTGAAAGGTTTCTCGATGATTGCAACTCCAATGACAAAGTTAATTCAGAAAGATGTTAGATTCGAGTGGACGGAAAAGTGTCAGGAGAGTTTTGATCGGCTGAAAACCTTGTTAACCGAAGCTTCAGTGCTTGTTCAACCAGAGTCGGGTAAAGAGTTCGTTATCTTCAGTGATGCATCCTTGAATGGTTTGGGTTGTGTTTTGATGCAGGAGGGTAAATTTGTAGCCTACGCCTTGAGACAGCTAAAGCCACACGAAAAGAACTATCCGACGCACGATCTCAAATTGGTCACTATTGTCTTTGCTCTGAAGATATGGCGCCACTATCTGTTCGGTAAAAAATGCCATGTCTATTCCGATCATAAAAGCCTAAAGTACTTAATGACTCAGAATGACCTGAATCTGAGACAACGACGATGGTTGGAATTGTTAAAAGACTACGAGCTTGTGATTGATTATCACACGGGAAAAGCTAATGTGGTTGCTGATGCTCTAAGCCAAAAAACACTGTTTGCTTTACGTGCAATGATCACAGATATAGCTATGACTGACGATGGTGCTATTATTGCAGAACTGAAAGCGAGACCGTTGTTTTTCCAACAGATTTGTGAAGCTCAAAGGGTTGATGATAACTTGATAGCAAAAAGGAATCAATATAGTTCGAATGTTGACTCAGAATTTCAGATTGATGTTGAAGGATGCTTGCGATTTAGAAACCGAATATGTGTACGAAAGGATCCTGATTTGATTCGAATGATTTGTAATGAAGCTCTTAATAGTAGATTGTCTGTTCACCCGGGTAGCACGAAGATGTATAATGATTTGAGACATCATTACTGGTGGCACGGTATGTAACACCCCAAACCCGGCCTAAACGTTACGACCGAATCTGGCATGTCACATGAAAGGAATATCTAAAAACTGTGCATTCGTTAAAAAGCTCATATTCTTTATAGTTGTGGTGAGAAATCGAGTTTAAGTAATTTTGAATAAGAAATGGTTTATTATCATTTTAGGAAAATCCCATATTGATCATTTAATAATAAGCAATAAGCAAATTGAAAAGTGAAACCAAATAAAATACCCAAGGCCTTATTACATAACAAAACTCAAATAAAAATAAGTCCAAATAAAAGAAACGAATTTCTGAGTAAACATATGTACGGCCTCCACGAGTCCACCTCGGCTCCCAAATCCGCGATCTAATGATTACCTGCAAAATTTAACTAAGGGGTGAGTCATCGAGACTCGGTGTGTAAATCCCCATCCAACGAGCCCTTACACAATTTCATATGAAAATATGCATATCATGCACCCAAACCTAGCCATCCAATGCTCCTTTCTCTACCCGTGTGGTACCAAAACCTTTGGTGGTGCCAAACCACCGGTGACCCAAAGTCACGATATCCATAATTGTGGTGCCAAACCACTGGTGACCCAAAGTCACGAATAATCCAATGATGGGGCCAACCCATCGTGTGATACCAAATCACCGGCGTCAATCCCGTATAATCGGTGTGGGGCCAACCCAGCGTGGTGCTAAGCCAGCGGGGCGAGGCGCTATGAGGTGCCAAACCTCTCGGTGTCCCAAAGACACGAATGTGATACCAAATCGCGGTGGCCGAAGTCACGAATCCAATGATGGGGCCAACCCATCGTGTGATACCAAATCACCGGCGTCAATCGTATTATCATCGTGGGGCCAACCCGCGTGGTACGAAAAGCCACGGGACGAGGCGCTATGAGGTGCCAAACCTCGGTGTCCCAAAGACACGAATGTGATACCAAATCACTTTGGTGACCGAAGTCACGAATCCAATGATGGGGCCAACCCATCGTGTGATACCAAATCACGGCGTCAATCCCGTATAATTAAGCGTGGGGCCAACCGGCTCGTGGTGCTAAGCCACGGGGCGAGGCGCCGAGGTGCCAAACCTCGGTGACCCAAAGTCACAATAATCAATCGTGGTACCAAACCCTTTGGTGGTGCCAAACCACCTGGTGTCCCAAAGACACGGATATCAATCTTCCCCCTCCTCTCATCATACCCATGCAATATGACATAATAATTCGTGTATGCGATTATGTCATGTATGCTAGACATATATCAAATATAAGTATAACATGAATTACCATCATAATCAGATAGACATAAAACAACATAATCACCCTAATCAACCTCTAAGGTTATAACAGTAATTTTACCTACCAAGGGCATTTTAGTAATTTACCCACCAAGGGTATATCGGTAATTTACCCACCAAGGGCATTTTTGTAATTTACCCACCAAGGGCATTTTCATAATTTACCCTTGGTGGTATTTGATAATTTACCCACTAAGGGTATTTTAAGTAATATACCCTTTAGGGTATTTTGGTAATTTACCCACCAAGGGTATTTTCGTAATTTTGCACCTACAATGGCCTTTCCCAAAGGCCCAAATGTCACCCCGAAGCGACTCGGCTACCATTTCCTGGTCGTCTTAGGACGATTGGGCCTAAAACTCGATTTAGGCCCATTTGGGCCCACACTCGTGTGGCCCACCTAGCACAAATCTAGCCATGTATATAAGTTCCACCTAGTCTAGTTCACTATATACTACACAATCGCACAATTTACTCATAAGGGCCCACGGGCCCATTGGGCCCACCGACCCATGCGCGCCCAAGCGACCCCAACCCACAAGAATACTACTTATGGCCTCAACTATCGCGTCGAAGCCCACGCGTGCGCTCGCACGCTCGCGTGGCTACTATTGCCGTGATCGGCGCCCGACATTTGCCGCTCTACAACTAGAGTAGAGAGTTACACACACGATAGGACTGCGGTGTTAATCGCGCGCTCCGACCACTCCACGTGCCCAAACGCCTTCCAAGGTGTGTCAACCCTCCTCTGGAATGCTCTTTATATAGCTAGCTCTTCACATTCCTTCTTTGTATCTTTCCGATGTGGGATCCTTCACGTCGAGTAGAGTTTAAATTCAACTGAAACTCTTCCCGCCCGCAGACCATAAAATAAATACTCCCTTGCTTCTCATGAGATTCGAACCTGTGCTCCCTTGCAACATAATCCATCTTTGCTAGCCACTTGGCCACAAGCTCCTCTTGTGTCTTAAACCATGCGCAACTAAATATAAATCTATAGCCAAATTTCGAGGTCCAAGTAAAAGAAAACCAAAATGCAAAAGCCAAGACTTGAACCTTGGACCTCCTTCCTTCCTTGTGGCGTCACCCCCTTATCTCTTATGCGGCGTCACTTTGCCACTACACCACACACTCCACTTGTGTCATTTTTCCCCACATTTTATTCTTAAGGCCTACCCGCCCACTTTCGGGGTTTTTTTTTCACCTAAAACCAAAATTTCCCCAAAGCTAATATTTGATCCGGGACTTCATAGAAGCCCTCTAACCTTCCAAAATAACTTACCTAATAAGTCTAACTTGCATTAATGCCGTTCTCAAAAATTTTAAAATCAAGGCCCATTGGGCCCAATCCTACTAGGCCCAATTTCGGGATGTTACACGGTATGAAGCGAGATATTTCAGATTTTGTGTAGAAATGTTTGATATGTCAACAAGTAAAAGCCGAGCATCAGGTGCCATCTGGATTGCTTCAGCCGATTATGATACTCGAATGGAAATGGGATCGAGTCACGATGGATTTTGTATCTGGGTTACCGTTGACACCGAGCAAGAAAGATGCAATCTGGGTTATTGTTGATAGATTGATGAAATCGGCTCACTCTATTCTGGTTCGTACAGATTACTCGCTTGATAAGCTAGCTGAGTTGTATATTTCTCAAATTGTACGAATACACAGAGTACCTATTTCTATTGTTTTGGATAGATATCCGAGGTTTACATCGCGGTTTTGGAAGAAACTACAAGATGCATTAGGTACTAAATTGCATTTTAGCACCGCTTTTCACCCTCAAACGGATGGTCAATCTGAGAGAATTATTCAAATACTTGAGGATATGTTGAGATGTTGTGTTCTCGAGTTCGAGGGTACGTGGGAATGATACTTGCCTTTGATTGAATTTGCGTACAATAATAGCTTTCAATCGAGTATCAAAATGGCACCTTACGAGGCTTTGTACGGTCGTAAATGTCGTACACCTTTGTATTGGACCGAGCTAAGTGAAAGCAAAATACACGGGGTTGATCTAATCAAAGAGACTGAACAGAAAGTAAAAGTGATCCGCGAAAGTTTGAAAGCAGCGCCAGACCGTCAGAAATCGTATGCGGATTTGAAACGTAAAGATATAGAGTTTCAGATTGGTGATCGAGTGTTTTTGAAAGTCTCACCGTGGAATAAAATACTTAGATTTGGTCGCAATGGAAAGCTGAGTCCGAGATTTATTGGGCCGTACGAGATTATTGAGCGTATCGGGCCGGTTCCGTACAGGTTGATGTTGCCACCTGAGTTAGAAAAGATCCACAATGTTTTCCATGTTTCGATGCTTTGACGATATAGATCTGATCCTACTCATGTGATTAGTCTGTTAGAAATTGATATTCAATCTGATTTGACCTATGAGGAAGAACCGATTCGTATTTTGGCTCGAGAAGTGAAAGAGTTGCGTAATAAGAAAATCTCGTTGGTGAAAGTCTTGTGGCATAAGCATGGGGTCGAGGAAGTAGCTTGGGAGTCAGAGAATACAATGAAAGAGCGTTATCCAAACCTATTCACCGGTAAGATTTTCGAGGACGAAAATCCTTAAGGGGGGAGAGTTGTAATAGCCCGATTTTGACCCTTATTGGAACGGTGATTTCGAGACCATGAATCCGAGTCAGAAAAATATTTTAATATTATATTCGGTGCCTATGATATATAATTGAGCATGTGTTAAAATTTCGTGGGTTAATTTGTCCGTTTGTGTGTTTAATTTAAGAAAAGGGACTAAATTGCATAAGGGGTAAAAGTAGCCTTTTTCTTGATTGAGCGGTTAAATTGATGTGTCTTTATAAAGAGAAGGCCTATTGTTGTAAATTTCCATTTTTGCAAGTGTAGTGGACGGCATTAAGAAAGCATTATGCCATTATATGTTTAATTATAATAGTTAAAATAATAATAATAATTTTCATATTATAAAGTTATAATATTAACTAAAACATAAAAGAAAGTTTGCATGTTCATCTTTCTTCTACCGAAACACAAAAGAAAAAGAAAAGAAAAACACTTCAAAGGGTTCGGCCTTGATTAAGCTTGATTAAGGGGAGTATTTAGCTCGATTTTTAATAATTTTTACGTTTTTGAGATTGTTGCTATGTGATTTAGCTAGCCCATGCTTGAATTTTTGAATTGGTTGTGTATTTCGTGAATTGCCATTGAAGAAAGCTTGTTGTTTTTGTGGTTTGATGATGAAATATTGATTATATGTGTTAGATTAACAAGTTTTGTTCTTGAATTTTTGATGAAATTGAGTGATTTTGATTAAATTGCAAAAATAATTTTTTTGAAGGACTAAAATGCTAAATAAATGAAATGTATGAGCTTGTAGTAAGACTATGGATATTCGGCCCTAAAGAAGTGTAGCCAAATTTTGTATAATTTGTGTTTTGTGCAAAAAGGACTAAATTGTAAATAATGTAAAATATCAGGGGTAAAATAGTAATTTGCCCATTTATATGTTTTTGGATTAAATTGAATGAAAATATGTTTGAATGAGCTAAATTTGAAATTTATTAGATCAAGAACAAAAAGAATCGAGATTGAATCGGGGAAAGGCGAAGTTAATCGAATAGCCGGGAAGTAAAGTCTGTCGATACTCGAGGTAAGTTTTTAAGCAATTGAGTTACATTGAATATATTTATAATGATGTAAATGAATTAAATGGAAGTATATATTTATATAATGGATATTGCCGAATGTGATAACAGTTTATGAAATGAATGAGTTGATTCAGAAATAAATATATATGGTCGAAGTTGAGTTTATATGTATATGTATGAATAAGGAGCAAGTGTGAGTGATGCACTAATGTGCAAATTTTAACTTCCGAGCACTAAGTGTGCGAAATCGGATAATGAGCACTAAGTGTGCGAAATCGGTCGTTATGCACTAAGTGTGCGAATCGAATTTCCGAGCACTAAGTGTGCGAAATCGGACAAGGAGCACTAAGTGTGTGATTAATTTTTATATCTTGGATTGAATTTGGTAAGTTGATATTGTGAGATGATATTAATTGAAATCAAGTAAGTGTGACAATTTAGTTTGGATGGAAAGTATCAATTAAATATATAGTTCGATTGATATAGGTTGGCATGGAGAAATGCTTACAAAATCTCATTGATTTCTACATGAATTATATATTGTATGCGGCCATGTGGAATTTTGTATAAGGAGTTCATTTGATTAGTTTTATTCTTGAATATGTGATTTATATGGATTTGAAGTGCAAAGTATAAATTCGATAAGTAATATATGCATATGAAATCTATTATCGAAGGCTTGGAAGTTCGACGTTTGGGCTATGAAATGCGAAAGTTTTCGAAAGGTGATATAAACTAAAGTTATGGTTATAAACCTTGGTTGTGATTATACTAATTTGAATTTGCTAGTATAATGTTATAATGCATTGTTGTTGTGAAATTGCTTATAACTTACTAAGCTATGATAGCTTACTGTGTGTGTTTGTTTGTATGGTTTTATAGATTTTGAAGTCTAGTTACGAGCTCGGGGATCATCGTCAAAGTCTATCACACTATCGACTAACTTTGGTATTTTATAAGTTAAATTTTCGGAACTATGGCATGTATAGACTGGGTTATATTTTGAAAGGATTGTTTTGGGTTATGTATATATATTATGCCATGCGAAAATGGCAAAATCTTGATACTTAGGACTTTTGTGAATTCGGTTATAGTATTAACTTATTATGGGAGTATATTTCATAATGTATATATGCCTATATTTGGTTATGTGTTTTAATTGGTTATGACATGAGTGACTTATAAATTAGTTCATGTTGATGGGCTTAACACATGGTGTATATATATTTTTGGCGTTTGGATATTTGGTTTAGACAATGAAGTAAATGATGGATACATATTTAAGTTATGGTATGTGATATATTAGTTAAGTAATGTTTATACCATGTATGTGTGTATTTGATTTGATCACTTGCTAGATAAGAATTTAGTTCTATAATACATGATTATATTTGGTATATTCTAGATTCGGTTAAGTAAGGTTTTGATATATGTATATTTGGTTTTGATACTGGATGATTTGTTTTATTAAGGAGATTATAAGCATGTGCATATTCGGCTATTGAAACTTTAATGACCAAATGAATAGTAACTTTTGCTTTAATGAAAGATGCTTATGTATAAAAGGTATTTTAGGTTATATGTCTTGATTGAGTAAAGATATGTATGATTTATAAATAGTTCTTTTATTAAGTCTAAAATATGTTCGAATAGAAGATGTAAATGAATATGAAATTCGGTTTTAGTATATGTATTGAATTGATAAGTATGAAATGTGATTGAATAGGTAATACTTTGGGTATATTCGGCTTTATGATATGCTTTATTAAATTGGGCATAATGTGCTCATGTATTTGGTTATGAGATGTATCAAATTGGTTAGGTAAATGGTTTGACCAACTACATGTATGTGAGATAGTTGCTATGATAATGTTTTAACATGTTCTATGAATGAGATGGTATAGTTATATTGATTCTTATGTATGCGAAAGTGAGTAAGTTATAATTATTAATGAAATTTGATTAGCTATAATGTAACGTTATATAATTGTTGTATGTTCAATAATGGATTCGAAATTTGATAGTCATGTGAGTGAATTTCATTTAATTCAAATTTTTATGATTTATGTATACGGATGTCTATTCTGAGTTGGGTTTAGATCGGTAATGCCTCGTGACCCTAATCTGGCGACGAATACGGGTTAGGGGTGTTACAGGGTCTTACACGAATCAAATACGATGCTAATGTCCCAGACATGGTCTTACACGTAAATCTCATATCGATGCCAATGTCCAAGACGTGGTCTTACACGAAATCTCAAATCAATGCCAACGTCCCGGACGTGGTCTTACATGATATCACGTATCGGACACCTATGTCATGACATATGCAATCCTATCTATTCCTAGGTTCAGACGGGACTTCTCGGACCTTGATAATTTGTCGATACTTCCTCGAAATTCATATACTATCATTCTCATAAACATTCATCACAATGAGATTGCATATGAACATATAGAAACTAATACAAATACATTTATTTGTACATAGACTTACCTTGGATTCGGTTTAACAGGAACGGACTCGACTACTCAATTACTTTCGATTTCCCACGATCTAAGTCTGTTTTCTTCGGTTCTTGATCTATACATATTCAAATTTAACTCATTTATTCACTGTTCATTCAATTCAATCCAAAAACACATATTTAGGGAAATTTACAAATTAGCCCTCATACTTTCACATTTTGACATTTTAGTCCCTATTTCATAAAATCACAAAATACACCAAATTTCATATCACCCATGCTTAGCCGAATGTTCATGGAGTTCATACAAGTCCATTTATTTCCTTTATTTCACAATTTAGTCCCTCATAGTTTTATTCTTTCAATTTAATCCAAATTACTCAAAATCATCAAAACTCCAAAGACAAACTATGTTAATCAAACACATATCTTCCATACTTCATCATCAAACATCGCAAAGCTCATGAATTCATCAATGGAACTTTTCAAAATATTCATCAATTCACAAAATTGAGACATGGGTTTCAAAGTACTCGAAGCAACGATTACGAAAGCGTAGAAATTATCAAAAATCGAACAAAACTCATACCTTAATCAAAGAAGACAAGAGCCGAATGCTTCAAGCTCATGAACCCTATTCTTTCTTTCTAAATTCGGTGGAACAAGATGATGATAATGGCCATTTCATGCTTTGTTTTATCATATTAAACATAATTATTAATTTACAAAACTAACCTTTAATTTAATATATAAAACATATGCACACAAGGTCATTTGTGACCATTGCCGTCCACTTAAATAATGGGCTAATTTCCTTTTTAAGGACTTTACATTATAAAGACATTAGCAAATTAATACATACACATTAATTAGCCACTTTTTAATTTTACGCGATTTAGTCCTTTGCTCAAATTAAGCACACAGACGGACAAATTAACTTACGGAACTTTAACACATTCTTAATCACATATCATAGGCACAGAAAATAATATTAAAATATTATTCTAACTCGGATTTGTGGTCCCAAAACCACTATTCTGACTAGGGTCTAAACCGAACTATTACAAAGACTGCCTCCATTCCAAAAACCAATGAGAAAGGCGTTGCCCCGGTGGAGGTTCTGACAGACGTTTGATAAGCATATAGGGTAAATGGTAATTTATCATGCCAATATTTATAAGTCTCTGTCATTTTCCCCACGATTTTCTTAATATTCTTATTTTTTGCCTCCATTGTGCCATTCATTTTTGGCAGTATGGTGACGAGTTGTGATGTTTGATATTGAATTAACTGCAGACCTCCGATATCGTGTTGTTGTTCAAATTCAATGCATTGTTAGATATGATCATTTTTGGTGTTCCATATCGACATATGATTTTTTTCTTTAAGAATTTACTAACTGCCGATTTCGTGACATTGGTATAAGAAGCGACTTCTACCCACTTGGTGAAGTAATTGATTACCACAAAAATGAATCGATACCCATTGGAAGCTTTTGGCGATATCAGCTCAATAACATCCATGCCCCACATAGAAAAAGGCCATTGAGAAGTTATAACATGAAGAGGTGAGGGAGGCACATGAATTTTGTCTCCATAAAGTTGGCATTTATGACACCTCTTGGCATAGTTGATACAATCCCCTTCCATGGTGGATCAATAATATTCAAATCTCATAATTTGTCTGCCCATTGTAAAACCATTAGCATGTGTTTTGGCAAACACCCTTGTAGACTTCTTCCAAGATTTTCTTGGCCTCGATAGCATCTACACACCTTAGCAACACCTGATCATTTCTTCTTTTGTATAGGATCTCCCTATCTAGGACATACTCATTTGTCAGTCTTCTTAGTGTCCTTTTATCATTCTCGGATGCCTGCTCAAGGTATTCACAGTTCTTTACATATTGTAGTATGTCATGGTACCAAGGGTAATCATCCTTTTCTTCTTCCCCGATGTTGTAACAATGGGCCGGAGGCTCATAAATACTCATCTGGATAGGTTTTACATTCTCTTGTTTGTTCACTTTGATCATAAAAGCT
Organism: Gossypium sturtianum; assembly: GCA_025698515.1. NCBI lineage: Eukaryota > Viridiplantae > Streptophyta > Magnoliopsida > Malvales > Malvaceae > Gossypium > Gossypium sturtianum. Next base: position 22,361,606 of record CM046945.1, read on the forward strand.
AAGGTAGCCAAGACATCGGCCATCTTATTTCCATCTCGCGGGAGATAGCAGAAGGTGATGTCATCGAACTCCTTAATTAACTCAAGGACTAGCTTTCGATAATCAATCAATTTAGAATCTCTCGTCTCCAATTCACCTATGAGTTGATAGATCACTAGTGCAAAATCCCCATATACCTCCAACACCTTGATCTTGTGTTCTATAGCTACATGAATACCCATGATGCATGCTTCGTATTTTGCCATGTTATTTGTGCAATCAAAGTCAATTTTACTGGTGAAAGGATAATGATCTCCGTTTGGGGATACAGGACTGCCTCAATTTTGTTACCCATGGCGTTTGAGGCTCCGTAAAAATTTAGTTTCCAAGGATATTCCCCTGGAGCACCTTCTTCAGTTGTTGCAACATATATCAGATCCTCGTTTGGAAAATTAAAATTTAAAGGCTCGTAATCCTCTAGAGCTCTGCTAGCCAGGAAATCCACTATTGCACTCTCCTTTACTACCTTCTGCTTCACATAGATTATATCAAATTCGAAGAGCAGAATTTGTCACCGGGCCATTCTTCCATTCAATGCGGTCGACTCCATCATGTACTTTAGAGGGTCTATTTTTTAGATAAGCCAAGTCGTATGGTACAACATGTATTGTCTCAGTCTCCAGGTTGTCCAGATTAAGGCACAACACAACTTCTCAATTGTGCCTCGCATTCAGTAAACTTCTTACTGAGGTAATAGATTACTCTTTCTTTCCTCCCTAAGTCATCATGTTGGCCGAGTACGCATCCCATAAAATTTTCAAATACTGCCAAGTATAGTATCAGTGGTTTATTTGGGCTAGGTGACATCAGCACTGGGGCATTAGAAAAGTAATGTTTGACCTTGTCGAAGGTCTTCTGGCATTCCTCATCCCATACACTTGGGTCATATTTCTTAAGGAGACAGAATATGGGGTCACACTTTTCAGTTAGTTGTGAAATGAATCAGGCAATGTAATTTAATCTCCCTAAGAAACCTCGAACCTCTTTTTGGGTACGCGGCAGTGGTAACTCCTATATAGCCTTGACTTTATCTGGGTCGATCTCGATCCCTTTCTCGCTGACTACAAATCCCAACAGTTTACCCAACATGGCCCCAAAAGTGCATTTTGCTGGATCCAGTTTTAGCTAAAATTTTCTCAACCTCAAAAACAGTTTCCTCAAGACTTTCACATGCTCCTTTTCTGTTCGGGATTTTGTGATCATATCATCAACATAAACTTCGATTTTTTTGTTCATCATATCATGAAACAAAGTTATCATGGCTCTTTGATATGTTGCTCCCGCATTTTTTAGTCCGAATGGCATCACTTTATAGCAAAATGTTCCTCACATTGGTACGAATGTGGTTTTTTCCATATCTTCAAAATGCATCTTTATCTGGTTGTATCCAGAGAAACCATTCATGAAAGAGAACAGTGAATGACCTACCGTATTGTCCACTAAGGTATCGATGTGAGGCAACGGGAAATTGTCCTTCGGGCTGGCTTTGTTTAAATCCTTGTAGTTTACACACATTCGTACTTTCCCATCTTTCTTAGGGACGGGGACTATATTGGCTACCCACTCCGAGTATTTAACAACTTGTAGGAAACCAGCGTCGAATTGTTTCTTAACCTCTTTCTTTATTTTCAACAGGACGTCGGGCCTCATTCTTCGAAGTTTCTGTTGAATCGGCTTGCATTCTTCCTTTATGGGAAGTCGGTGTACCACAATATCAGTACTTAAACCAGGCATGTATTGATACAACCATGTGAAGACATCTTTAAATTCTTGGAGTAATTCAATGAGATCTTGCCTTGTCTCTGTAGTAATGCAAGTTCCGATTTTCACCTCTTTATTTTCTTGTTCATCCCCTAAGCTCACAATTTCTACTGACTCTATGTGAGGTAGGATTTTTTTCTCATCCTGTTCTACCATCATTAATAAATCAGGAAATAAGTTGCAATTTTGATCATCTTCAAAGTCCTGAGGTTCCTCTGGACACATATCCTGCTCAAATGAAGGCTCTAAGTCAGCAGCAGCGTTGCTCATATCATTGATATGCGGAGACCTGTTATAAGAATAAAAAAATATCTAAAGGACAAATAAATTTAAGAATAATTATCTGTGTGGTAATGAATGAAATGAAAAACTAGAAGAATATTTTTCAAATGGGACACAAAGATACATTGTTTTTATTGAAATAAAAATAGTGGACATGTGCCCTTTTTACAAAAGGATTCCTATTACTCCCAAGCTTAGAGCAGCAGGTGTGTTTTGAACATTACTCTGAAATAGTCCTAAAAATCACAGGGATCTCTTCCGCAATTCAATTGTTCAGCACACTTCCGGGGATATAAGGACAAATTCCTGATAGGTATTCTTCCCCAATTCCTTCTTCGGATATGACATTAATGCTCAAGTTTCTCAACATTCCTCTCGCAGTTTTGACAAGCAGGCTCTCTTTTTCTCTCATTTCAGGATAAATTATTTCTCCTAACACGAATGTTTTAAATATATGGGAAAGATCATTGGTTCCTATTTGATCTCTCCCCCACTTAGCCGTACTCTTCTTCTTTCTTACTTCTTTTCCAATTTATTTTTCTTCTGTCTCGTATCTGGCTTGTACCCTAAGCCAAAATAGTTTTATTTGTCCATCAACATTGATGCATTGACCCTTCCTTGAAGATATTTTTCGAGCCCTATTCCAGGTAAGGCTGCTTTCCCAACCGTGAATTGTAGACCCATCCTCGTAGTTTTGGATATTTTTGGCACTGGGATTTTGTTTCCTTCAACAATGAAAGTTGCATTAACAAATTCTAGAGATCGAAAGGAACATTCTAGTGCCTCTTCGTCTGCTCCTATGTATGGTGCGTCACTAGTTACGGATGCAATTATATCTTCTTCAGCATTTATCATTACTAGTCAACCCTCTATTACCAACTTCAGTTTTTGGTGCAGTGACGACGACACTGCCCCAACTGAATGAATCCAAGGCCTACCCAACAAGCAGTTATAGGAGGGTTTGATATACATTACCAAAAAGTCTACCTCATATGTGTTCGGACCAATTAAGAGTGGTATTTCAATCCTCTCCATCACCTTCCTTTCTATACCATCGAATGCTCTCACTATATTATGGCACGCCTTCATATGGGAGCTATCCACTGGCAACCTATTCAATATGGATAGAGGCAAGACATTCAGCGTGGATCTATTGTCGATTAACACTCCTGGCAATGTATATCCTTTGTAGTGGGTAGTGAAGTATAGAGCCTTCGTGGATCCCATGCCCCCTAGAGGTATTTCATCATCATTGAAGAAGATAAAATTGTAGGCACTCAGATTGTTAACTAAACGGTCTAGTTTGTTTACAGAGATATTATTAGTGACATGAGTTTCATTTAACACATTTATCAATGCGTTAAGATGTATCTCTAAGCTCAAGAGCAAGGCTAATATTGATATGCGAGCTGGTTGTTTGAGTAGCTGCTCTACTACACTATACTCGCTATGTTTCAAGAACTTCAAGAATTCCTTAGCCTCGTTCTTGGTTATTGGCTCATTGATAAGAGATTGAAGTCTAGCCGTTTTTATTTTCTTATGCTCAACTGCGAGGGTTTTTTTCTTTAAAGATTTCGATTCTTGTGTTTGTAGGGTCATAGCGCTTCCCACTGCGTATGAAGAAACCAATATCCTAGACCCCTTTTGAAGTGACAACTGAGTTCTCCTCTCTCGGAATCATCACGTTGCAATCATAATTCCATGAAACCCTTTTCCTATCATTGTGGGGAAAAGCCACGGGTTTTTGAATTATGATTCTTGGCGTAGCTTGCGCTCTTATTTCATTGCTTCTCGACGGGGCAATAATCACCATTGGGTGGTTGACCTTATAAACTTTCTCCGTTGATCCCTCTTCTGAGGCACAAACATCTCCTCTCTGAGCCCTTGATATCTTCAAAGAATTCTAACTCTTTGTTATCAATCAGACTTTGCGCTAGAGCTCTGAATTCGGTGCACTCCTAGATCTCATGACCTTTTTTAGCGTGGAACTCACAGTAGCTCCTTACTCCTTTGGGTATCTCCTTTGAATTTTGAATGATTAATCACACGTCTATCATTTTTTGCCAAACCCATTTTAGTGGGGATTTCACCTCCGCAACATCGATTATGGTCCTCTTTCCCCTAGTCTCGATTATCGCATTTACCACTTGGTCAGGATAACTAGGTAACTGATTTCCTGCCACATTAGGTCCTGAGGGATCATCGAACCTTACAGTCCCCATCTTGATGAACCTCTCGATCAACTTTTTAAATATAGTGCAGTTCTCAATCAAGTGTCCCGTTATTCCTGCATGGTACTCGCATTGAACATTCGCATCATACAACTTTGGGAATAGAGGTTGCATGCGTTTTAAGTAAAAAGGGTATACTACATGCGCGTTGAACAGATTCTGATATAACTCTCTATATGTTATCGGGATAGGCGTAAATTGGAGTTTTTCCGTGTTTGGCCTTGAGTTAGATTCTTGCCTCGAAGGGCCTTGATGGCTGGTTCTCATAATCATTTGTTAGCCTACAGTGACCAATTTTGAATAGCTCTTATTATACACACTCGCGATATTTACTTTATTTTCTTTCTTTCTCAGGGTAGACCTTTAAGCACTTTCCTCCGCGTCTATTTTTCCACTCCTTATTGCATTCTCAATCATCTCTCCCGACATAACTATATTTGAGAAGCTCTTGGTAGCACTACCCAGCATATGGTTAATGAACGGAGCCTTCAAAGTGTTTATAAAAAGCATTGTCGTGTCCTTTTCCAGGAGAGGTGGCTGAACTTGTGTTGCCACCTCCCTCCATCTTTGAGCATATTGCCTAAAGCTTTCATTTTACTTCTTCTCCATGTTTTGCAGCGTAATTCTATCGGGTGTCATATCGATCACATGGCTGTATTGTTTCATAAAAGCCTGTGCCATGTCTTTCCATGAATTAATCTTGGCACGGCTCAGTTGATTGTACCATTTGGCAGCTGACCCGATCAAACTATCCTAGAAGCAATAGATTAATAATTGGTCGTTATTGACGTATCCCTTCATTCTTCGGCAGAACATTGTGATATGGGCTTTAGGACAACTAGTCCCATTGTATTTTTCGAATTCTGGAGTTTTAATTTTTAGTGGAAGCACTAGATCTGGGACTAAACTCAATTCCTTGACATCGACCCTACAAAGGTAGTCAGCACTCTCCATAGCTCTAAATTTCTCCTTTAGCCACTTGCACCAGTCTTCCAACTGTTTCAATAGTTCTACTCTGGCCCTCTTCATTTCCGCCATGTCGTCTAAATCTGGAACAACATGGTTGGTTAGATTATCTCCGGGATTAGAATCTAAACCCATTGGGCAATTCACCGGTCCTGAGGCGCCGACCTAGAATTGTTGTGGTCTTATGGTAACGGGTACTCTTCGTGGATATGTATCCAGTTGGGCTTGGACATTTACTGCGGTAAAGTGCGGGGGTACGTAGGGTCCTCATTATCGTCCTCAGACTTAATCACAGTACTCTTCTCTTTTTCAAGCCCTCCAGCCAGTAACTAGGTCAACTGGCTTATTATGCTTCTTTCAGACTCCTGTATTTGGTCCTTTATGTCTTGCTGCACCTTAGCTAATTGGTCATGTAGCTGCACTTGCAACTGGTTTTGCATGTCTTTCTGAATTTGTTCTAATCTCTCTAACCTTTAATCCATGGCTTTGGTTTTATCGCAGGTACCGTAACGATATTCGGTTGGCAGATTCTTGTTGGTTTCTAGGGTAATTGTCATAATTTTGATTAATTAGAGTCTTTTTATGAAATTTAATGCATGTAATGAAATGTAAAGCTAATGAATGAAAATGAATGAAAAAAAAAGGCATTGATTCTGGCTCAACTCCATTAGAACAACTTTACTAGAAAACAAATTTCTTTACATAAAATGGATATATTTTACATATACGACCTTGCCTTAATACTCAAAGGCTTAACTTTCCTAAGAAGCCAAGCTAATTCTCAGTCCCGATTTGATTTTGATTCATATCTCAAGCTCAGCATGTCGGCTTGAACTGCTTGGGTTTGCAAATGATTGGCTACTTCCCATACTTGAGTCAAAGCTTCACTCATTATGTGGTTTCTATCCCTGATCTGACTCTAAGAATGTTGGAGTTACTCTGTCCAATATTGATTATTCGTTTCAAGAAGCTCAATCTGAAGTTCACAATTTCGTATTGCGGCCTCAAGCTCTTCTCTCTTTCTCTTCAACTCCTCAATTTTAGTCAGGCTTGCTTTCAAATCAGTCACAGAGTTGCGACTACGATGTTGATATAGAGACCTTTCCAACTCCGCTACTCAGGCTCTCAATCTAGCCTTTTCATCTTGGCTTTTTAACAATTCCCGTTTTAGAGCATCCTCTCGAACTCAAGCATCTTGACATTTCTTTTCCCACTGATCAGCTCTAATATTTTCTTCTTGGATTTCTTGTCGCCATTGTCCCGACGTCTTGCCCAATTCGGCGGTCTTTATCGATAAGCGAAGTTTCTTATAATCTGTTTTTAAGTTGTCCAAGTCTTTCTCAGCCTTGTTCTTTCCCTTTCTCATTTTCTCGGTTCTAACTTTTGGACGTTGACGTCTAATTCTACGTGAATTTTTTCCTCTTCTAACTACTCTATCCTTTTCCCTAGCTCTGAATTCTTCTTTTCGAAGTCTTGCTTTACGATATATAATTCAGATGGGATCACTTGCAAGTGTCCTCTATCGGCTGGGTACTTTTTTGACTTGACGAAGGGAAATTGTCAATGATTGGTTTATCCCACCACCAATCATATTTGGGGGTCGTCATGGGATTTGCAGCAAATCTCTTCATTTTGTGAGTTTGGTTCTAGGCGTTTGATATTTCACGAACCTTTTTTTTTGTAATTATCACCTTTGTATGCAAACTCACATTGAGCCAACCCTTGCATTACTGGTATAAACTGCCATGACTTATATTGCCTCAACACAAGTAGAGGGGCATATCCAACAGCTCCCCATATCCTGAGTAGAATGACCCAATCAAAGTTTCTGCATCGATACAGAATTTCATCGGGAATCATCCAAGGGGCCCGCCATCCATATTTCCTCAGAAATGTTGTCTTGTGCTTAGATAGCCAAAAATGCTTTCAACGGAGAATAGTCTTCGAAGAACACTCGATAAGAGACTTTTTCTACCTTCTAGAAGTGCCTATGGAACCAGACTAGCAAGATCTGTGCACATCCGATAAATATTCCTCCACCCGCTCTCCGACATGCACTTAAAGATTTAAAAGTTTCAACTAAAATTACCAGGACGGGAGTGACCCTTTTTTCAAGTCAGTCAAATAGATCCAAAACTGCATCATCTACATGCCCTAGTACTTTGGGAAAGATGACCAACCCATAAATACTCAATATGAAGACGTCGACCCTCTTCCTCGTATCCGGATGTACCAAAATCAAATCCCGTAGACTTTTCCAAGGGATGTATTTACTATCTCCTTTTTGTTTAATTTGAATAGTGACCCATTGCTCGCTCATCTGATTTATGTTTATTAGCCTTTTTAAGAAGGTCGAAACGTTGGTAGCTCTAGAGTAGGCTTTGTCAATTTAGACCTTCGAACAACGGAGCAAAGTGGTGTACTCTTCTAGGGTGGGCACCAGGTCTACTTTCCCAAAAGTGAAGCAGCTGTAGGCGGGATTCCAATACTGGGCGAGAGCTCGGAATAGGTACTTATCCACTTTGACATCGAGTAGATAAGGTAAATCACCATATTCACGGTAGAATAACTGCTTGATTTCGTCATCCCATTTATCCCATATTTCTTTCAACTCTTGAAGATTATTCTAAGTCACACTAATGCAAGTGAAATCCCATAATTCTGACATATACTCATCGGACAAACTGTCACATTTCTCTTATTGACTTTTCTTATACCATATCCGCATGGCTGTATTGTCCTCCACTTTATCAAGAAACCCATTTTTCATGACAAGCTCTCTATTTAGAAACCGAACACGAATCAACACCCCTTTTTTAAAGATGAAAATGCAATGCAACCACAACCAAAACAAAACGAAACAAGTCAATCTATATATTATATAAAGCTTGAATACAAAGTAAAAAAATAATAAATAGAGCATCTCTTCTTTGCAATCTATTCGGGTGACCTTTAAAGGTTCGATATGGTACTACCTAGGGTAGGCTCTTAGGGCTCATTACATGTGGTTTGGTTCTAAAGTAAGGGTACCTGAACCAGCATATTCCTCAATCCTCACTCATTATAGGCTCATACGGACTAAGTTCAGTTCAAAGGACTACATTTCCCTATGTCTATACAAAGGTGAATACCTCACGAAGACATAGGTACAGATGTATCTCGAAAGCGATCCACTATCCTATACGGAGGTGAAGACCTCACGAAGGAATAGCTTTCCACTCCCACTTAAAAAGGGTAAAATGGAACGATTACGCCATGTGATATGTGTGAAAATATACAAAGAAAAACTCTCAAACCGTTAAAGCGGATGTATTAGATCGCTATGTAACCCGCGATAACAAAGACAAAACATGAAGGATGAAATGCAATGAAGGGATCGTCAATTTAAACCAAATTATCAATTTTCGACTAAAAGACCAAAAAGCAATCAACTCGCGGCTTGACTCTTTTATTTGTCCCCAGCGGAGTCGCCAAGCTGTCAAAACCTTTTTGGAAATCAACTTTTTATTTTAAAATGTAAATGGAGTCTCCACAAATCCTTTTTATTTAAGTGTGACTGGATCACCTTAAAACTTGTTCATTTTAATAAAATGTTAGATTTATTAAAACGATAATTTTCGGTCTACAAAATCCAGGAAATGGGTTCGGGAGTTGGTTACATATGAGGAAGGGTTAGCACCCTCATAACGCCCAAAATTGGTACCTAGTTGATCACTTAATATTTTGATGTCGAAAATTAAAAATTCAAAGATAATTTAAAATACGATACCTCTTTGCATGTTTTTTTTATTAAAATATCGCTTAACTAAATTAAATTTTACGAAAAGGCCTTACTTTGAGTTAATCGAGAAGAAATGATCATGCCCCGTAAGTTAGGACACGATCTTTGAATCCTCAAAAACAAGAATAATCACCATTTGATCATTACTTAAATCTAGTTTTTTTTATTTAAAAATAGGATATTTGATTTCTTTGGTTTTAGAAAGAGGCCATACTCCGTAAGTTAGGAGCACGACTCCTCAAATTCCAAAAATAATGAACATTGCCTCGATTTTAATTATTTTCTATACATTGGCTAAAACAAATATAAGATTTAAAGCAATGTACATTTAATTTATTTGGGTGTAAGCACAAAAATGAATGAATATATTTAAACTAGTCATATATATGATAATGGCAAAAATAAATAAATGGATAGAAATGAAATAACTACTAGGGTAAAAAAAAAAGGTAAAATAATGATATAATAACATGATGATAAAAGTAATAGTAATTATGCTAATAGATAATAATACTACTATAATAGTAACAATAATATTAATTCATTATAATAATAACCATAGTTACGGCATGATTAATACCATAATACCAACATAAATAAAAATAATAATCACCTAAGGATAAGAAAAAATAAATAAATAAATAAAAATGCATAGTTTAAAAAGGGGCGAAATGCAAATAATATAAATTTGCAATGCTGAAAATAATATAAAGGTAAGTAAAGGAGCATAATTAAATAAATAAAGCACTAGATTGAAAAATAAAATAGAAGAATAATATGAGGAAAATAAATTACAAAATAATAATGATAATAATAATGGATTAAATTAAAATATGCGAAAGGTGCGGGGATCAAATGGAAAATTATTCTAAACCCCATTACATGTGCCATTTCCAGAAGTGGTAAATGATCAGAGGACCAAAATGAAAATAAAATAAAATTAAATGGTAAAATTTAAAAGAGAAAAGAAAAACTAAATCAGGACTATATCAAAACACGCTCAAAAGTGGGAGGACCTGGGCAACAATTATCCCATCCCTTTTGAAAGCGGATTTAAAGGGGGGTTGGGTTGGGTTGTTGGATCATGCCCAAAATGACGTCGTTTTGTGGCTTCTAAAACCAGGCCAAAACGACGTCGTTTTGGAAGCCTATATAAAGTAAAATTCATTGAAGAAAAAAAAATCATTTCAAACCTATTTAAAAAAAAAATTCTTTCCTTTACTTTTTCACTCAAGCCATCCTTATGTCCGGCCATGGGACGGTGGGTCTCCGCCATGGCCACCGGTCATCGGCGACGGAAACCGTCACCTCCGTGGCCAGAGTTCCCCAAAATAACCTCTTTTGATCCCTTTTTTGAGTCAGATGTAGATTTGGGGTTTAAATCCTTAAAAAATTAACCGGTGTTCGGCCGAAGAAAAAGAAACCTTTTGGTTTCTCCTTTTTCCGACGAGGCCCTCGATGGAACCCTAGGGGTTCTGAGGCTTCTCGAGTCAGGGGAAAGAGACTTGCAACGGCATTTAACAGGTAAAAAAAAATCTTTGCTTGTTTCTTTTTTTATTTTTGCTTTGAAATAAAGACAAATAAAAAGGGTACCTTTTTTTTGAACTTTGTTCTTTTTTTGTATTCTCAATTTTCTTTTTTTTTTATCCACTGTAAAAAAATTACAATGTGTTTGTTAGGCTTTTATAGCCAAATCGATTACAATATCTTTTTTTTTTTGCTTTTTTGCTTTTGTTTCTATTTTCTTCCTCTTGCAGGTGGAGGTGGTGGTCAACGACGATGGGGAGCCGTGCCTTTGCCATTTCGATGAAACGATGGCAGGCCTCGGGCGACGCGCTTGCTGACATGGAGAGGCAAAGGAGCGGCGGCGGCTGGAGGCTTAGAGGTGGCTAGGGTTTCTTGTTTAGTTTTTAGGTTTTGGGTTTTGGGCTTTTAGGGTTTTTAGGTTAGCATATTTGGGTTAGGGTAAATTGGGCTTGTAATTTGGACTTTAGTTATTATTTTGCTTATTTTTTTTGTTTTATGGCCCTTATAATAATTTTTATTCATTCTTCTTGCTTATGTACAATAATTAATTTACTACCGAAAACTAAAGAATTTTGGGTAAACTAATTACTCACTAAATTATTGGTATGTTTTTGTTTTGATCATTTAAATAAAAAATTACAATTTGGTCACTAAACTATTCAAAAGTTTTCATTTAAGTCATTGGGTTGTTAAAATCGATGCTATATGACTTTCTTTGTTCCCACTGTCTACTCTCTTTCCCTTTCTCTTCTACAATTTAGTTTTTTTCTTAATGAAACAGCTCTAAACATCAAGTATCTGTGAATTAAAATTAAAATATCTTTTTTTTTTCCGAACTTTAACACTGACTGTCAGATGGTGTAATGACCCAAAATTCACGGGCATCAGAAAAAGTACATTATCGGGCCTCCGTATTAATAAATCGAGTTCATAAATATTTATTAGGAATATTTGTTGGTCTAGTTGTGTGTTTAATTAGGCTTTAATTAAGTGAATTTAGCTTAATTAAGAGTAATTAGGAAAAAGGACTAAATTGATTAAGGGGTAAAAATTGAATTATAGATTAAAAGAAAATATAAAGGACCAAAATGGCAATTAGGCCATTTGTCCTAATTGAGGCGGCAAATGAATTGAAAAATCTAAGATTTTTCTTAGATTTCATACATTAATTATTATTATTATTATTATTTAATTGATATTATATTATTATATTATGAAATAAATTAAAATAAAGACAAATGTATGGTAATAAAAATATACATGTGTAATAATTATATTTGTATAATTGTAATATATTTATTTAATTACTTTTTATTTAAGTAAATAGATTTTTATTATATTAAATTATTAAATTATATAAAATAAATAAAATAAATATAATAAGGACAATTGGATGGTGATGATGATAGACAAGTTAAAATATATGTGTACAAATGTAATATAAATATTTGTTATTAAATAGATATTTATTATAGTAATTATTATTATTATTAAATTAATAAAGTAAATAAACATAAAAGCATAAAGAAACAAAAAGAATAAAAGAAAGAAATGAAGGAGAAGAGAAACAGAGAAGCATTCGAATAGGGAGAAAGAAAAGGGAAAGAAAAGAAAAAAGGGAAACTAAGGTTTTGAAGCTTTAAGCTTTAACTGGTAAGTCAATTAAGTCATTTTCTCTTAATTTTGATGTTTTAGAAGCTTTAGAATAAGGTTTTGTTGAATTTAAGTTGAAGTTTTGAAAGTTTTTAGGTTTTTGAATATAGTTCATGTTGAACAAAATGATGAATTAGGGGTTTAATTGATAGAATTTCTAGTTAGAATTGATTAAGGGATTAAATTGTAAAAGAAGCTATAAGTTTTGTGTTAGAGGGATTAAATTGAAAGAAATTTGAAATTAGTGTTTTAATATGAACATTGAGTAGTTAAGTTAAATTTGGTAGGAAATTGAGTAAAAATAAGGTATGAATTAAGATCGGAAAGTAAGTGAATTTAGTTAGGACTAAATTGAAATTAAGATAGAAATTGAATACAAATTGAATTATTTAATATAAATTGGTGCTGTATTAATAATGAAAAATTATTATTATTTTCGTAGCTAATAAAGAACGCGAGGCATCGGCACACAAAGGAAAGGAGAAGGCTATCGAGGACTAAAACGAGAAATCCACGGTTTGTATTACTATAATTCAAACTACTATTTATTAAATGTTATATTTAAATTTATGTGTATGGTAAGTAAAATTATAAGGTAAGTATCAATATTGAATTGAATGAAATTGAGATGAAGTATGATTATGTATGAATATTTGATAGTATATTGTTGGAAAGTGGAAAATTGTATCGAATTGAATTGTACACTAAAAGTGAAATTGAAATTGAGAAATGATTTGAATACCCTATTGCACTATATGTGTCGTATCAGGCACCACGTGTGTCGTTTCAGGCACTTTATGTGTTGTATCGCTTACGATATATTGATCAGTCTTGTAATCGCTTTATTTTAGGCACAATGTGTCGTACTGGTGTGTTTGGTTGGAATCCGCGTATCCACCAAGGTCTGGGTTTGTTAATAGGGTGAATATTCGAAATGAGAGAATTGAATAAATTTGATTGATCGTATGATTAAAAGTATGAGAAAGAAATTGTTAGTCAATTTGTGAATTGAAATTGTATGTGAGATTTGGAAACATGAACCTAAGGTTCATGAATTGATCAAGTTCAAGTTATTAAGATATGATATTGTTGATGAATTATTATATATGAAATATGAAATTGAATGTAAATTAGTTCTTATGATTTATAAATTTTACATGTTTAATGTTATATGATTAATATTTACAATTCATTAAAGTTATATAGTTTGAATTATGGTAATACCACTGAGTACGAAATACTCAGCGTACGATTATTTCCGTGCGTAGGTTGATAAACCGTAAAAGTAACATATTTTAATCCCATATTTAGTATGCTTTTGGATGAATTGTCCCTTTGATTTATGTAAAAAAGGTGCTCTTAATCCTTTCTTTTCATGTCTTATACTCAGGGAAGCACCCAAGGATAAAAAGAACGAGAAACGGGCTCAAAACGGACCAAAATAGGCCAAAGAGGAAATTGACACGGCCTGGACTTGGACCCACACGGCCATGCCAAGCCAATCAGCTAGAACACAGTCTAACCCCGACTCACACGGCCGTGTCTCATTAAAGAAATTCGAACACGGCCTGGCCACGATTCACATGGGCGTGCGCCATGGCCGTGCTTCTGCCGTGGAGAAGAGCAATTTCATTCGGGAAAGGATACTTAGGGAGAAAGAAACGTATTTCAAAAGCCTATAAATACACCCTAAGTATGACCTAAGAGGGGGGAGCCCAAAGCCATCGTCTAGGGGCGTCGTGCTAGGCCAGAGAAGGCAGATTTGTGGGGATTCACTCGGGGATAGCCAGTTGATCCATCCCAAGAAGCCAGAATTATACTCAAGACGGAGGATCTCTCCTTCAATTCCTTCAGGGGGTTTTAGGGATTTCTTATGTTTTGTTTTATCTTTTCTCTTGAGATGTTTTCCTTTATTGTTATGAACTAAACCCTTCGGATACAGAAGAGATGAAACCTATGATGAATCTTGTTATTGTTTTTGAATTATATGATAAATACTTAGTTTGTTCTTAATTATGTAAGCTTAATCCAAATTTAATGTGCTTAGGTGGAGGAGGAATAGACCCTGCCTAAGAGTAGATCTAACATAATTAAGCGGAGTTCATCGCACGCCTAGAGATAGGGTGACGAGATTTTGCCGGATTAGGGTGAAACCTAATATGGGAGTCCATAGATCGATTTCTTTGCTATTCTAGGGGTTATTATAAGAGAACGAGAGTTCCACTAATTAACCTAGGGTTAGACGTTATTCGCCTCGAGAGAGGGTTTAATATACATTAGGGAGTCTTACGGATCAAACTAAGTGAATAAATCGTATGGTTCAGTGTTAGATAACAAGAGAAGTCATAGGTGGATTCTTCCTAGGGTATCGTCTAAATCAACTGAGTTTTTCCCAAGTTATTTTCCAAATTCATTCTTCTTTGTCTTAGAGTCTTTAGTTTAGCAGTTAATTTAGATTAGATAAACAATCTCTCCTTATTTTTAGGTTAAATAATAAAAAGAAAGTTAGTATTAGTACTTTTAGTTCCTTTGGGTTCGATAATACGGTCTTGCCTAAGCTATACTACTGTTCGATAGGTGCACTTGCCTCAATCGTTGTCAGAGTTAGTTTCGAGTTCGATCATTCTTTTATAAATTTTAAAGCTACGATTTGAGCGATCAAGTTTTTTAGTGCCGTTGTTAGGGAACTAAAATATTAAGAAAGCTCTATTTTTATTACTTTAGCCATTATTTTTATTTTTTCGTAATTTATTTTTATTTTTAGTTTTAATTTTAAATTTGCTAAATTTTCTTTCTTTCTTTTCCTAGCAGGTACCTCTAGTTTATGACTAAAAGGAACCCGAGAGGACCTTTAGAATACGACAGTGATATTGAAGCTACCGCTAGGAGAAATCATGAGAGAAATTAGGCGAGCCCTAAATTACCAAGAAGGAGAGCGAGAAGACAAATCCAATCCTATTTGAAGGATGGGCGAAAATAATCTTCCACCACAAGATGTGGCGAGAAAATAATGCTCCACGTACTATGTATGATTATGCTAAACCTCATTTAACAGAGCCGAATCTAGTATTGTTGGGCTGCTATAGTCGCTAATAATTTTGAATTAAAGCCTAACACTATACAAATGATTCAACAGTTTGTTCAATTTGATGGTTTGCAGGACGAAGATCCGAATACTCATATAGCTAACTTTTTAGAGTTCTGTGATACCTTCAAAATAAATGGCGTTTCTGATGATGCCATACGACTTCAGTTATTTCCCTTTTCATTAAGGAATAAAGCCAAACAGTGGTTAAAATCGTTACCACGAGGGTCAATCACTACATGGGAACAAATGACCGAAATTTTTTTATTAAAATATTTCCCACCGGCCAAAACGGCCAAATTATGTAATGATATCTCTTCTTTTGTGCAGATGGATTTAGAGACATTATACGATGCATAGGAGAGATATAAGGATCTCTTGAGAAGGTGTCCGCACCATGGTTTACCCTTGTGGCTCCAAGTCCAAACTTTCTATAACGGTGTAAACCCCTCAACGAGGCAACTAATCGACTCAGTCGTGTGTGGAACTCTGAATAATAAAACTCCTGAAGTAGCCTACGAGTTTATTGAAGAGATGTCGCTGAATAACTATCAGTGGCAAGTTACAAGAACTAGGCCAACAAAAACAGCCGGAGTTTACAACCTCGATGCAGTAACCATGCTATCAAATCAGGTAGAGTTGATGAATAAGAAGCTTGATAGTTTGTGTTCTTCGCAGGTACATCCAGCCATGCAGTGCGACGCAAGTGGAACTATGGCGAATCTTGAGTACCCACCCTACCAACCGGGCACAGAAAGCGAACAGATGAACTATATAGGTAACAATTTCAGATCTAATAATAACCCATATAGTAATAATTATAATCCAGGTTGGAGGAACCACCCAAATTTTTCGTGGGGAGGACAAGGAAATCAAGGAAATCAAAGACAACAACCTCCTTAAAATTTCCAAAATCAGCCCTATCCATAGGAAAAGAAGCCGAATCTTGAAGAGACGTTGAACAAATTCATAGCATCCATAGAAGCCCGTCTCCAAAAAACCGAGGTAACACTCAACACCCAACAAACATCAATCAAAACGATCGAGAACCAAGTTGGAGGACTTACAAAGGCAATCGAGGAAATTACCCATTGCGAAGCTATTATCCGAACGACCGCAAGGGCGTCTACCGAGTAATACTGAAATTAATCCAAATGAGCAAATCCAAGCAATAACAGCTCAAGAAAGAGAAGAAGTAGACAAACCTAGTCCAACACAAGGAAACGAGGTAGAAAAAGGTAAAGTTGAGGTAACACAAGACAAGCCAAAACCGGTAATCAAAGAGTACCAACCTCGCATATCATATCCCGAAGCATTAACGAGAGACGATACAGAGGAACAGTTCGGTAAGTTTCTTAAAATTTTAAAGAAATTACATATTAACTTACCGCTACTTGAAGCTCTTTCACAGATGCCAAATTCGAGGAAATTTTTAAAACATCTCTTGACGAATAAGCGCAAGTTAGACGAAGATCCACATGTGGAATTAAACGCAGTGTGCTCAGCAATGTTGCAGAATAGACTACCACAAAAGCTAAAAGATCCAGGGAGTTTTACAATTCCATGTTTAATTGGTAGACTAACTATTGATAATGTGTTAGATGATTTAGGGGCAAGCATAAATGTCATGCCTTACAAATTGTTTAAACAATTAGGTCTAGGGAAACCCAAACAAACTAGGATGAGTATTCAATTAGCTGATAAAAATGTTAGAATTCCTAGGGGTATTATCGAAGATGTTCTTGTAAAAATTAACAGATTCGTTTTCCCAGTAGATTTTGTTGTCTTAGACATGGATGAGGATAATTCAATCCCCCTAATTTTAGGAAGACCCTTTTTAGCAACTGCCAGGACTAAAATTGATGTTGATGCAGGAGAACTCATACTTTGTGTAGGGAATGAGACAATCACCATTAAGGCTCTCGACTCAGCTAGAACATCGAATAATCAAGGTGAGAACGTAAATTCTACCGATAACCATTCAGTTAATCCTTATTTTCAGGAAGCACCACCAAAGAATACAACTAAACCCGATCCTAAACCTCAAGCCAACAAGGAAGTAACTCATGAGGATCGAGGGATTCAATTCGATGATCTAGACGAGTAGAAGACACACTTCAAGGAAAAATTAGGGATACACGACGTAGAAACAGAACCACACAAGATAAAACCGAAGGATCCTCCAAAAGAGCTAATAGGAACAACAAACCGCTTCAAAATAGGGGACCAGGTACTGTTAGACCAGGCTGACCCTCGAATATCTCCTCCGAACCCTAGCACAAGCAAAGAAATATCTTTTAGGGTAACCAGTGTTTTCCCACACGGAACAGTCGAGGTAAGTAATCCTATTTTTGGTACTTTCACTATACACAAATCTCGACTTAAATTCTTTCACGAAGACACAAATGATAGCATGAGGAAGGACTTTCAACTCCTCAAACCACCCTGACAATGCAAACGAGAGGAGAGTCTAGCTTAAGACTATAAACGAGCACTTCTCGGGAGGCAACCCGAGCACTAACACAATTTATTTTTACATTTTGCTTTAAATTTATTTTTCTTTTTCTTCTTTTCTTTACACCTAGTTATATACTAACCAGAAGTGCAGATTTCTAAGTAACACGGCTTTACACACGGCCGTGGCCGTGGCCGTGTGGACCATAAGAATCTCCGTACTGACATAGCAGGGGCCGTGCAAATCAGTTCCAGCCACTTTTCGATTCACGGACTTAACCACTCCCCCACGGGCACCGACAAAGGGGCACGGCCGTGCCCCAGGACCGTGTGAAGCTACTGACTTTCCAACCACGAGCAGAACACGCCCGTGCCTTAAAACTATGCCAACATACTGACTTTTCGAACACAGGCTAGACACGAGCGTGAGGAAACAACACACCTAGGAACACGGTCGTGCGAATCGGCCGTGTGAATCGACACACCCTTTGTCCACGGGCGTGGGAGAGCCTCAGATGTAAAATTTTATTTAAACCCCGCAGCCCTCCCCCTTCACTCCACCTTCTTCCATCTTCTTTTTCTTTCAAAAAAATCTATCCCCTTTCCTTAGAAACAAAGCCTCTACCACTCTTGAGCTACGCTAGAACCATGCCAAATAAGCGGAAGGAATCAAGCACAATCTCCTCAAAAGAGACCGATCTACATAAGCTCATGCCGGCCACTTCATTCTTACGACAAGCCAAGGGTCTTTGAGACCAATTATCTGTTCTTTTATTTTTATCTTCTCCTTTATTTTCCTTATCTTTACTTCTCTTCTGCTTAATTTAGTTTATTTTGTTTTAGTTTCTTGTTTTTAGGTTCTTAAGGCTGCTTGGGAATCATGCCAATTCCGCCACCACCATCACCTCCGTAGTCTTAGAGGTCACACCTACCTCGTGAACCATCTACCAATAAGGATTCTCAAGCCCCTTTATCTTTTAGCATTAGTTTAATTCAATGTCTATTTTCTTTCTCTTTATCTTCCTTGTCCTTAATTATATATTTAGTTTATTTTAATTACGTCTTAATTATCCCTGGCTAATCCTCCACGAGTTTCCCAATTTATTCATCTAGCGCAGAACTCGTGGGCAATCGTCATCCAGACCGGCCCTCCAACTTATCTTTCACCACGACCACTGCCAACTCAAGGATTCCATCCATAATTCAGGAAGTTTCACTTATCCCCATATCTTCTGATCTGAACATTACATTTATATTATCTAACCTTGTACATTGAGGGCAATGTACATCTTAAGTGTGGGGGGGGGTGAACAACTTAAGAAGGTGGCCTGACTTTTTTCATTATTCTCAAATTTCTGAAATTAGGTACCAAACTTTTTGCATTTTTCTCAAAATCTTGAATTTAGTCTTGTTTCTAAGTAAATTTCTCATATTACTAATTAGGATGAAATTTCCATGATTTATGATTTTTATTGATATGTTTTAGATTAAGTCATTGATAATTGTGCATTGATAATTAAATTCTAAGAATACTAGAGAATCAAGCATGATAAGTCTATTTTTCAGAAATTAAAAATTTTCTAGGTTGTCAAACTGAGTTTAAATATTACTTTGAAGTTTGAAATTTACGAGGTTGACGTTAAAATACCCATAATTTTTGTGAGATTTTGAGCCTTATAGAGCATAAATTCTTTTTCTTGCTCACTTTATTGATTATGAGTGTGTCAACATTGATTTGTTATTCTAGAACTTGCCTCATTTATACATGTCGAGACCACACTTTTGATGTGATACACAGAGATGATTAAGGCACCTAGGTTTTAACCCACTAACTCCATAAAAAGCCTACCTTCACAATTAACCCCTAGTGAAACCCTTTGATCCTAACAACCCTTTTTATTGACTTAACCGCTAATATTAACCCAGAACCCTTTGTTTTTGTTATCACCATTCCTTTTGACTACCCTTATATCGAGATTTGATTTGATTAATAGCCTAACTATGCTTTTATTTCAGTAATTTATCCTGTGTCATGTATTTATAGTTTGTTCTTAAAAAAAAATCAAAAGTATATTCATTATTCATTATTAGTTATGATTAAATGAGCTTATACGTTTGAATTCCAAATATTAAAGAAGAAGCTTGTATTATTAGTATTATTAGCTTTCAATTAATGTAATTACTTTTATCTAGTTTCTTAGTTAGGTACTTTTTCAGGTCAATCTCGATTCTAACCCTCTAATTCAGCCTTATTCCACACCTTAACCCTAGCCCCGTTACAACCCTAACAAAGACCTTTTGATTTGTGTTTCATCTCATATTACAATGGTGGAGATTTGATTTTCAGGCAAGCCTATGGGATTAACTTTTCGTGTTCGACTTTTGAGTGCCTAAATTTTGAACCTTAAACACTTTGAGTGATTTGAGTGAATCTTTGGTGAGGATGTCAATCCTTGTCGATTCTGAATTAAAGGTAATTATTTAGATAATGGGAGACACCTATATTTTCGAGCTACAAATCTAAGACTTAGATTGTTTGAATCCTTAGGACTCTTTGAATTGAATTATCCATGTATAAATTATCTATGAATTATGATAAGACATTGTTGATAGGAATTATGAATTATAGAAAGTTTGTTTTAATTGTAAATTGAGAATTTTGCTTGAGGACAAGCAAAAGCTTAAGTGTGGGGGTATTTGATAAACCGTAAAAGTAACATATTTTAATCCCATATTTAGTATGCTTTTGGATGAATTGTCCCTTGATTTATGTAAAAAGGTGCTCTTAATCCTTTCTTTTCATGTCTTATACTCAGGGAAGCACCCAAGGATAAAAAGAACGAGAAACTGGCTCAAAATGGACCAAAATGGGCCAAAGAGGAAATCGACACGGCCTGGACTTAGACCCACACAGCCATGCCAAGCCAATCAGCTAGAACACGGTCTAACCCCGACTCATACGGCCATGTCTCATTAAAGAAATCTGAACACGACCTGGCCACGATTCACACGGGCGTGCACCATGGCCGTGCGTCTGCCGTGGAGAAGAGCAATTTCATTCGGGAAAGGATACTTAGGGAGAAAGAAACGTATTTCAAAAGCCTATAAATACACCCTAAGTATGACCTAAGAGGGGGAGCCCAAAGCCATCGTCTAGGGGCGGCGTGTGCTAGGCAGTAGAAGGCGATTTGTGGGGATTCACTCGGGGATAGCCAGTTGATCCATCCCAAGAAGCGAGAATTATACTCAAGACGGAGGATCTCTCCTTCAATTCCTTCAGGGGGTTTTAGGGATTTCTTATGTTTTGTTTTATCTTTTCTCTTTGATGTTTTCCTTTATTGTTATGAACTAAACCCTTCGGATACCTGAAGGGGATGAAACCTATGATGAATCTTGTTATTGTTTTCTGAATTATATGATAAATACTTAGTTTGTTCTTAATTATGTAAGCTTAATCCAAATTTAATGTGCTTAGGTGGAGGAGGAATAGACCCGCCTAAGAGTAGATCCAACATAATTAAGCGGAGTTCATCGCACGCCTAGAGATAGGGTGGCGAGATTTTTTGCGGATTAGGGTGAAACCTAATATGGGAGTCCATAGATCGATTTACTGCTATTCTAGGGGGTTATTATAAGAGAACGAGAGTTCCACTAATTAACCTAGGGTTAGACGTTATTCGCCTTGAGAGAGGGTTTAATACACATTAGGGAGTCTTACGGATCAAACTAAGTGAATAAATCGTATGGTTCAGTGTTAGATAACAAGTGAAGTCATAGGTGGATTCTTCCTAGGGTATCGTCTAAATTAACTGAGTTTTTCCCAAGTTATTTTCCAAATTCATTCTTCTTTGTCTTATAATCTTTAGTTTAGTAGTTAATTTAGATTAGATAAGTAATCTCTCTTTATTTTTAGGTTAAATAATAAAAAGAAAGTTAGTATTAGTACTTTTAGTTCCTTTGGGTTCGATAATCCGGTCTTGCCTAAGCTATACTACTGTTTGATAGGTGCACTTGCCTCAATCGTTGTCAGAGTTAGTTTCCAGGTTCGATCATTCTTTATATAAATTTTAAAGCTCTGATTCACAGCGATCACAGGTCAGTAGAAGTCAAAAGTCCCAGTTCAGCATCCAGATCAATCCCGACTTCGGCACTACTTTGGTGATGTATTTTCTTTTCCTTTTGGGTAAACGTGGCATGTACCTAGGTCATATATATAGGTCATATGATTTTGGTTATAAAGTATGGATGGTTTGTAATGTTTTGAACTTAGTTTTAAGTGAAATGGTAAAGAGTATATTATAAAATTTGGCATTAAACCTGAACAGAAAAATAAATGAAGTTATTAGTCAATTTGAATGATATTATAAATGTTTAATTATTAGATTACTATGTTAATGAATTAGTTATAATATAAGTGTATTTAAGTATAAATAGTTTTTGGTTGAGCCTTTGGTTTTGGATTGGTTGCGGTTTGAAAATTGCAGGGAAGGTTATGCGTTTATAAAGGGGTTATATTGAGTTTCAAAAAAAAAACATTTACAAAAAATTTATGGAGTACTCGAACAAGTCCCGTTCCACTTCTAATACATATTTTGGGCCTCGAAGGTCCATCAAAGAGACTTAATCGTTAATTTATAATATGTATGTTATTTATTTGTGAATTAATCGTAAATTGTCCGATATGTCCGGTAATGCCTCGTAATTTTATTCCGGCGACGGTTTAGGGTTAAAGGGTGTTACAGATGGCCTAGATTTAAGGTATGCTCTTTATTCGTCAATGGGTACTAATCCACCATATTGATTAGAGTTTGCTAGCGAAACTTTTTTTAAAAAAAAATTAACAACTGAGTGGTTTAAATAAAAACTTTTTTAAATAAATATCACATAAGCATGAGTACACGTGGCAAACCACATTTTGCTTCCTACTTGTTCTGTCAGCTACATCATCACTTAATGGTAGAAATGGATTTTTAATGGAAGAACCCGTTTGTTCTTTGAATCAAGGGGCTAATTTGTTCCTTTTAGTAAAAAGGTAAAATGCAATTTGCCTTTTAATACAAAATTTTTTATAGTACTTTTACACTTGAAAATGCAATGATGGTGACACTAAAAGTTTGGTGCCTCTTGGATTCTCCATTTTTATATCACAATTGGTGGCATGTGGAAAAGAGGGCGGAAATTCCTGAGGTAAGATAGCATCTGCCTCTGACCAAAAAGTGTGTTAAGCAAAGCTCTTGGTGTTGTACGTGAAGGGTGGATGCGATTTGGGCCTTTGCTAGTAGTTAGAAATGAATAAATTAATGAAACTATTGTTAGTGATTAATGAAAGTTGAAAGCCACAGTCTCTTTATTGATTACAGAACCCTTATTTTATATCTATTTCATAATAGCCCATTGTTGAATTTTGTCAGAAAAGTATAGAATCCAACATGGCTTTTTTTTTTAAAAAAAAAATAACCTTAAAAAATTAATTAATTACTTAAATAATCTATTTTTTTGATAAAATACGAAAATAATCTAAAATCTACAGTAAAAGTTGGTGGAGCCAAAGCGTTTGGCGCTACCAACATGCCACGTCAGCAATCTACATTAAAAAATTATTTTTTTTGATGGAGCCATGTAGAATGGCGTCAATTGTATAAATACTAGGAAAATACTGTGATTTTTAAAAATATAAGGGGAGACTTTAGCAATTTTATCTTTTTTCTGGTGAAGCCAAATAAATTGGCGCCATTAGATTTCAAAAAATTTCCTGACACCCTATTGGCTATTTCCCTATTCAAAGTTTCAAACAGTTTTGAGGCAAAATTTTTATATTTTTTTCATCAGATTCTTTGTTTTGTTTTATTACTTTTTCTTTTTTTTTTATTTATTTACTTTTTTTTAAGTTTTTTATTTGTCCTTATTTATTTATTTGTTTATTATTGATTTTAAAAATTTGAAATGTATATTTAAAATGTTTTATAATATTTTTTTTAAAATTTTAAATATATATTTTTGAAATTATTTTTTAAAATTTTAAATATTATTTTTTTAATTTTAAATATATTTTTAATAATATAAAACATTTAAATATTTTAAAGATATGACCTTTCAAATTTATTATTAGTTTTATAATATTTTAAATTTTAAATATTTTTTAATTTTACATATAATTTTTTAAATTATGATTTTTTTAATTATTTTTAAAGATATTCAAACCTTTTTTAAATTCTATTTAAAATTTTTAAAAAATAATATTTTATTTAAAAAGTGAAATTTGAATTAGTTAGAAAAAAAATAAAAAAAATATTTGTTAAAAAAGGATTTATTTGTTAAAAAAATATGAATTTATTTATAAAATATATATTAAAAAGTAAAAAATTAAATTAAAAAATTAAAAAAATATGTAATAACCCAATTTAGGGGCTAGTCGGAACAGTGGTTTCGGAACCACTAATCCAAGGTTAGAGAAAATTATTTTCATGATATTTTATGAGTTAGAGCATGATTATAAAAGTACATGAAAATTTTGGTGCTTTAATTTTAGCGATTTCATGCTTAATCGCGAAAAAGGACTAAATCGCATAAAGTGCGAAAGTTCAAAATTTCAAGCTAAGGGTGCCAAATAGCTATGGAATAATAATTTGAGGTCTTTAAAGGGCAATTAGCCCCCTTAAGTGATGGTTGACCGGCCATAGGAGACAAAATATGTCAAAATTGGTCAAGTTGGTAGATTAGGTGATAAATTGTCTAGGAAATATAATAAAATAAAGAAGAAAAGATATCATCTTTTTTCTCCTTTCCTTCCACCAAAAATTTGCAGCAAAAATAGGGGTTGAGAGCTCAAAAATTTCAGCACACTCTTCTCCTTACAAGTAAGTGTTCTAGTGATCCCTTCTTGATAAAAATTGTACTTTTGGAACCTCTAAAGCTTAAGCTTTCTAAAGAGAGGACTATTTTGTAAGATGGTGAAGAGTTTAGAGTTTTGTCATAAAAGCTTTTAAGTCGTTTGCTGCATTTTTATGGAAGAAAATGAGTCTTAGTTGTTAGATGAACAACTTTTGTGAAAGGTGTTACCATGAAAACACCTAAAAGGACCTTTTTGTAAAGGTTGCAAAATGTGAGGTAAATGTGTGAAATAATGAGTTTTGATGGTTTCCATAAGAGAAATAAATGTTCACCTAGGCTCGTTAAAGGTAGAAATTTAATTAGAATTGATTACCAAGCCTAAGGGTAAAATGGTCATTTTGCAAAAGTCTAAGGGTAAAATAGTAATTTAGCCAAAATATGATTATTGAAATGCAATTATTAATGTGATAATTAAATGAGCTAATTTTCTATTATAGACCAAGAAGAACCAAGAATTTACCTCGACCGGGGAAAGAACAAAGTATCGGACTAGATCGACGATCTAGCTTATTTTGAAATTGAGGTAAGTTTGTATGTGATAAATTCAACATTTATGCTAGTATGTTTGAGAATGTTTGATATTATAATGATACATGATATTCTACGAAATTGAATATTGGTGTTGAATGAGAAAGATGATAAAAGTTGAGATGTTGAAGTCCCGGTTGGACTATAATAAATGTGAGAATACTATCATCGAGACATGAGATGGATAAGGTCCCGTGTAAGACCATGTCGGGGACATGGCCTCGGCACCGAATTGAGATTCCGTATAAGACCATTTCTAGGATATGGCTTCAGTATTGAATATGAGAATCGTATAAGACCATATCCGGGATATGGCATCGATACTTGAAGTGAGATTCCGTATAAGACTATATCCGGGATATGGCATCAGCACTCAGAGGTGACCCCATATAAGACCACATCTGGTATGTGGCATTGGCTTCATGTTTATGTTAATGGCGATGAATATGCGTCTTTGAGTATCCCTAGTGAATTAGTGGAATAAATAGATAAGCTTGGGAATAGAAATGAGATTAGTACTAAAGTCATGTGATTGAGTGAATACAGGTATGTAACACCCCATACCCGATTCCGAGGCTAAAACCGGATACGAGACATTACTATGCTTAAACTTCCTTAAACATGTACATACGGGCTATAAAATTCTTTTGTTCCGGATTAAAAACTTCTCTTTCCTAGCCAAATCATTCATATCGTGAGCCTACGAGGCCTTAAACTTGCGTCCGGAAACTTTCACAAGCTAAAAGAAACATTTCTTTAAAACAGGGGATACACGCTCGTGTTGGTATAGGGACACGCCCGTGTACCCTTAAGACATGCCCGTGCCTTCCACACGTGGTCGACACTGACTAAATCCACACGGTCTGGACACGCCCGTGGCCCTGGCCCATGTGACAATTAAATTTCTAAGTGTCAAGTGCAGACTTCACACGGCCTTGGCACACACCCATGTGCCAACTGTATGTATCACACGGCCTGAACAAACGGCCGTGTGACCAGCCCGTGGTCTATTCTGACTTAAAACACTAAGGTGCAAAAGACACAAGCCCATGTGTCTATCCGTGTGGGCATTTAGAGGCTATCTACCAAGCCTTTTTACCGCTCTCATTTACATACATTCATACATCATCACATAACTCTACATAGCATCAATTTAACTCTTGAATTAAAGACATTTAATCATTTAAAGAGACAATGACTTCATCCCATACACTAGGGAGAACTATTCCGAATACAATTACAATTATAACTTAAGCCATCATCTATGGCTATACACCACCAATCTCTAAGTTCTCTTCGGCCAACACAAATTGGCTACATCAATTAGAACTTAATCAACTCAAAAAGAATCCTTATACATGCCATGACTCATAAGAACTTGAAACACCATACCAAGCATTTATTCGATAGTGTG
The DNA here is from genome assembly GCA_025698515.1 of Gossypium sturtianum. NCBI lineage: Eukaryota > Viridiplantae > Streptophyta > Magnoliopsida > Malvales > Malvaceae > Gossypium > Gossypium sturtianum. The sequence continues at coordinate 22,388,218 of CM046945.1, forward strand.
AAAACATCTCCGGCAGTCTCCAACCTGAGCTAGTTAAAATAACCTATAAGAGATGAGAAAAGAAAGGAGTAAGCAATAATGCTTAGTAAGTTCATATACAAATAAGAAGTAGTTACCGATATTCAATCACCACGAATTATAATGAGTTTTTTTTTTCGCAAACTCATGGTTACCTACTCCATCATTCTTGAAGCTTACTCACTCTATCTCTTACCGCATTCTAACCGTGCCACAAGCCAATTGCTCATTTAATTAACATACAACCCTGCACTGATTACCACATGATCATATAAAACAACACATCAAGCATTTTCACTAAGCCACTCATACTACTAATCTCTTGGTGGTTTCGCACTTAGCCCACCATCAGTCTCTAGTAGGGTGGTATCGCACATAGCCCACCAATTATTTATACTTATGGTGGTATCGCACTTAGCCCACCTAATGATTTTATAAGCGATGGCATCGCATACAACCCATCGATTAATAATTTACTAGGTGGTAACGCACATAGCCCACCGTTAATAACATAGTTGATGGTATCGCACACAGCCCATCGATTAATGATTAATCAGGTGGTAACGCACACAGCCCACCGTTAATAACATAGTTGATGGTATCACACACAGCCCATCGATTAATGATTAATCAGGTGGTAACGCACACAGCCCACTGTTAATAACATAGTGATGGTATCGCACACAGCCCATCACTAACCATTAATAAGGTGATATCGCACATAGCTCACCGTTATTATACGTTCATGGATAGTTATCCACGTGAAATTCTCTATTTTAAATGTTCATCCAGAAACATCCTCACACACTACTATACTTACTTAACCTTCTACAATGCTCGTTTGCATAGTGACATACCAGATTCGGTCGTGGCGTATTGACCGGGTTTGGGGTGTTACAGCTCGTTTGCATTCACACAATGCATTAATAAATCTATCTCATGCAATTAAAGTGCATTAGTTACACATAACCCACTAGGGTTCATTATATACTGAATTCATCTCCATTTAATTCTAACACACACTTGTGCTTCTCATGGTACAACCACGTACGTTCTCACCTTCAACATACCCGTTGAATCACTCAAATGGTTAAATGACTCTCTTGAGTCTCATACACATAGTGTTGCCTTGACATCATACCCCAATAGGGTCTCACTTGCATTAACATGTCAATGCCATGTCCAAGACATGGTCTTATACAAATTCTTACACCGAGGTCATATTCTAATCTTGTCTCACACGGAACCTTAACTATCATCATTTTTTACTATTTACATCTCTTACTTGTAACACCCCTTAACCCGTAGTCGTTGCCGATTAGGGAAAAAAGGGCATTACTAAACCAAAACAACTCAAGATAGGTTTCCATGCATCTCATGAACTAATCGGTTAGCTTATTAATGCATTCACAATGTCTATTTAGCATACTAGTTATTTAACTAAATATACTTTATAAAGATACACTTATTATATATACTCATATCGAATTAATTAAAAGAAAAAATATACATATTAGATTAACCATAATAACTTCCGCCGAAATATTTGAACTCTAATCATGCTTTGCTTTCTTACTCAAAGCTAAATTAACTAACCATATAAGTAGATTTTGTGCACTTTTTAATCAAAGTATTAGTTAGTATACTCATTCTTATTTCGTTAATATAAACACATAGCCTTAACCGAACATATTTTCTTCCAACACAAGCATATATTAACATTACTTAGCTAGTACATCATTCATGAAACATTCATTCGAAATGTAGTTATAAAATACTCTTCAAGAATTCACGAAACATACTTACCCAAAACATGCTTATATCAAGACCGAAAATGCACAAACCTATACCATACTTCAAGCCTAAACAATTCAACCCAAGCATAGAAATATAGCCATCTGTAACACCCCTAACCCATATCCGTCGCCAGATTAGGGTTACGGGCATTACTAGTTAAGTCACAACTTCTATTCAATCAATTAAATCATAGTTAAACATACTTACATAATGATACAAATATAAGCAAACGATCACATATGCATAAAACATATTTAATATAGTAAAACTAAGTCATATACGGCACAATAATTAAAGAACATAAGCTAAACATGCAACGTACATTTTATTAATACCACACAACAATGCAAGTACCATAAGCCTCATTTACCATATCTTTATTAATTTATGAAGTACTCAAATAATAAAAGCAATCATATTTATTTGAGTGAATAAACATTATGCAAATATTATCTTATAATAACTCACTTATAAGGCCGAATACATATAGTTTAAAATTTTATCCCATATGACCGAATATACCAACACCATACATAATAACATATATCCGAACAAACAAGCTCAATAAACATCTTATAAACACATATCTACTTGGCCAAATATACAAGGACACATATATGTAATCACATGTACATAACTCATACCAAATTGGATAGATCCAAACAATCAATCGAATCAATGTACACATAAATTCGTTTGCATGCACATAATTTAATCTAAATTAACTATACGGCTTATACATTATTTTGCATTCGCCAACCACTCCAAATTTACAAATCATTCAAGAATTTTAAATGTGTACACATTACCTTTACTATCGAATCAAGCAACCAACACAAAACTATATATATATATATTCATTATTATCCCTTTACTAGGTTAATTTATATCCGTACACCAAAACAATTTATGCTAAGCATCAAGATTATCAAATGAGCTAACCATAATCTAATCACATCAATTTCCAAATCAAGACATAAAATTTATTTAATAAATTCCCATGCCACAAAACATAATTACCAAAATAAACTCATAATATGACTCATTATGAAAATACCATACTAATATCATGTTCAATCCATTTTCATATGGCTTATATACACCATCAAATGTCATTCGAATATCAAACTAGCCTATACATGCCTTAAGTTCCAAAAGTCTAAACTTTAAAGGTACCAAAGTGAGCCGATAGTGTGAATGACTTCAGTGACGATCCTCTGAGCTCGTAGCTTGATCAAAATCTATAAAACAGAACAATGAACACACACAGAGTAAGCTTACTAGCTTAGTAAGTCTTAAGCAATTATAATATAGCATTCAACATTCAAGCTTTTAGAACTTTTAGTTTATGACATTGAATATAAGTAATTTAACTTATAAGTTCGTTTTGGCCGAATGCCATTACCTTACCTAACTTAACAAATATCATTTTCTTACCATAAGCATGCAAACTTACCGAAACACCTAAATACAATAGGTATTCGCATATTCCAAACCAAATAAGTATAACATACACCTTAACCCCATGTAATCAGTCCTACACATATGTAAACATATCCAATTACTCTCACATTAAACATTCACACATATGGCCGAATCTCCAAGGCATAACAAAGCTTAAATTCCAATGTATATATATATATATCATACTCATTGTTGGTAAGATCAAATGCATATATTAACATCTCTTTGAAATCTTCAACTACATCACATCTTACTTAATTCGAATGGAAATATAATAACTTACCTTATTCCTTGCAACTATGATAGCTTATACTTACCCGGAGCATATAACGTATTGCCGTAATTACGTTTCACCTTGTAAATGATTCATGAATTCTCTATTTATAATACATCATCGGCATTAAGCCCGCTAGGCATCAAAAGCTGAAATACACACTGGCACTAAGCCCGCTAGACCCGAGGTCCAAATTGATCACCGACGTTTGCTTTCGCTAGGCAATAAGCCCGATACACTTCACGGCACAAGGCCTGCTAGGCTCAAAGCCCGAAATACAATATTATTTCCATCTCATTCACATTACAAGCTGACCAGAAAATATATAAACCATACTTAATTCATATCACATGAACTTATCAATTTAGTTAAAATTTAACAACACTTCATGATAAAATGTCTATCCACATTCGGCTATCACTAATTTCATAACCATAATTACATAATTCAATATGTATTCAAGGTTATAAATGACATTAACGGTACTAAAGCGCTTATAGACTTACTTGGAAATCGTCGGACGATAACAACCTGGCTATTCGAGAACTTTTGCCTTTCCCGATCCAAATCGGTTTTCTTTGTTCTTGATCTAAACACATTCAATTTAAGCTCATTCAAACTCATTTCATTTCAATTTAATCCAAAAACACTTATATGGGCAAATTACCATTTTACCCCTAATATTTCACACTTTTACAATTTAGTCCTATTTGTATAAAACACAAAATACACCAAATTTGGTTATACACTTTAAGGGCCGAATGCTCCTAGGCTTCATACAAGACCATGCATTTCATTTTTCTCATGTTTTAGTCCTTCAAGAATTTATTCTTTCCAAATTAGTCCCTAACACTCAATTTCACAAAAATTTCTAATTCCAAACATGATGATTTAAAGCATACTATTAATAATCTACCATCAAACATCACATATCATGAATATACATCAATGACCGAATCCTTAACATGTCTCAAACTCAAAAATTTCAACATGGGTTGTATAGCATTCAAAGCAACGATTCCAAAAATGTAAAAATTATCAAAAACTAAACAAAATACATACCCCAAATTGAGCTCCCTAATGTCGAAACTCAAGCTTCAAAAATGGAGTTTCTTTCCTTCCCACATTTGGCCAAGAAGATGAACAAAGGTATGTTCTCTTTCTTTCCACATTGTTTCATTATTTTATGACTTAAATTAAAAGAAATATTTATTTACTTATTACTTATATTAACATATTATTATAATAACATAAAAATTACCTAATTTTCCACATGTTGCCGTCCATTTTACTAATAATGGACTAATTGTCCTTTAAGGACTTCACTTTAATAAAGCCATCTCAATTTAACAATTAATCAATTAAGAGGCCACTTCTAACAATTATGCAATTTAGTCCGTTAGTCAAATTAAACACACAGACAAGCAATTTAATTCACAAAAATTTAACACATGCTAATTCACTTATCATCAACACGAGAAAATAATATTAAAATATTATTCGGACTGAATTTGTGGTCCCGAAACCACTTTGTTCCGATTAGGGTCAACTTTGGGTATTACAACTCTCCCTCTTAGGGATTTCGTCCCAGAAAATCTTACCGTTAAACAAAGTCGGATATTGTTGTCTCATTGAATCCTCAGGCTCCCACGTAGCCTCTTCTATTCCATGTCGATTCCATAATACTTTTACTAATGGAATCCTCTTGTTTCTCAACTCTTTTACTTCACGAGCTAAGATACGAATCGGTTCCTCCTCGTACGTCATATCAGATCGAATTTCAATCTCAGACGGGGTAACCACATGTGATGGATCAGATCTATATCTACGAAGCATCGAAACATGAAATACGTTGTGTATCTTTTCTAGTTCAGAGGGCAACTTTAATCTATAAGCGACAGGCCCAATACGTTCGATGATCTCATACGGTCCGGTGAACCTCGGACTTAATTTGCCTTTTCAACCAAATCGAAGTACTTTCTTCTACGGAGAAACTTTCAAAAATACCCGGTCACCAACCTGAAACTCAATGTCTTTACGTTTCAAATCCGCGTATGACTTTTGACGATCTGATGCAACTTTCAGACTATCTCGGATTACTGCCACTTTCTGTTCAGTCTCTTTAATCAAATCAACCCCGTGTATCTTGTTTTCACTGAGCTCGGTCTAGTACAATGGTGTACGACACTTGCGGCCGTATAAAGCTTCGTAAGGTGCCATTTTGATACTAGATTGAAAACTGTTATTATAAGCAAATTCAATCAAAGGTAAGTATCGTTCCCACGTACCTTCAAACTCGAGGATGCAATATCTCAACATGTCCTCAAGTATCAGAATGATTCGTTCAGACTGACCATCTTTCTGCGGGTGAAAAGCTGTGCTAAAGTGTAGTTTGGTACCTAAAGCATCTTGCAATTTCTTCCAAAACCGCGACGTAAATCTCGGGTCTCTGTCCGAAACAATGGAAATCGGTACACCATGTAATCTCACAATTTGAGATACATATAACTCAGCCAGCTTATCGAGCGAATAGTCCGTACGAACTGGAACAAAATGAGCTAATTTGGTTAGTCTATCCACTATAACCCAGACTGTATCTTCTTGCTCGGTGTCGTAGGCAAACCGGATACAAAATCCATAGCAATTCTATCCCATTTCCATTTAGGTATCATGATCGGCTGACGTAACCCAGAAGGCACTTGATGTTCGGCTTTTACTTGCTGACAAATTAAGCACTTCGAGACGAATTCAGATATGTCCCGTTTCATACCAGGCCACCAATAGAACTGTTTCAAATCATTATACATTTTTGTTTTACCCAGATGTATCGACAATCGACTATTATGAGCCTCATTCAACAACATCTGAATCAAATCCACACTCCTCGGAACACATATTCGGCCTTTGAAGTTCAAACAGTCATTTTCATCAATTCGAAACTCTGATTCTGCATTACTTTCACACTGAACTCGTCTTGCAATCGTATCTTTGTCAACTCTCTGAGCATCATAAATTTGTTGAACATACAACGGTCTTACTTTCAATTCGGCTATTATCGAACCATCATCAGACATAACCATATGTACGTTCAACGCACGAAGAGCAAATAATGATTTCCGACTTAAGGCGTCCACAACAACATTGGCTTTCCCCGGATGGTAGTCAATCACTAATTCGTAATCTTTCAACAGCTCTAACCATCTGCGTTGTCTCAAGTTCAAATCTTTCTGAGTCATCAAGTACTTTAAACTCTTGTGATCCGAATAAACATGACATTTCTCACCGAATAGATAATGACGCCAAATCTTTAACGCGAATACAATGGCTGCTAACTCCAAATCATGTGTCGGATAATTTCTTTCATGTGGCTTCAACTGTCTCGAAGCATAGGCTACTACTTTGCCTTCCTGCATTAAAACGAAACCCAAACCATTCAAAGATGCATCACTATAAACAACAAATTCTTTACCCGATTCAGGTTGAACCAACACTGGAGCCTCGGTCAAAAGAGCTTTCAACTGATCGAAACTTTTCTGACATGTTTCCGTCCATTCGAACTTGACATCCTTCTGTAATAGCTTTGTCAAAGGTGTGGCTATTATAGAAAAACCTTTCACGAATAAATCAGTAGTAACGATAAGTCCGAAAACTTCGAATTTCAGAGACATTTCTTGGTGGTTTCCAATCAAGTATAGCCGATATTTTATTCGGATCAATCCGTATACCTGGCGCCGAAATAACGTGACCCAGAAATCTGACCTCATTCAGCCAAAACTCACACTTACTAAACTTTACGTACAACTGTTTATCTCGCAAAGTTTGTAGCACCAGTCTCAGATGCTCAGCATGCTCGGTTTCATCTCCGGAGTAGATTAGAATATCATCTATAAACACTACTACAAATCGATCCAAATACTGTCTGAAAATTTGATTCATCAGATCCATAAAAATAGCAGGTGCATTAGTAAGCCCAAAAGGCATAACCAGAAACTCATAATGTCCGTACCTCGTTCGAAAAGCAGTCTTTGGCACATCGAAATCTCTGACTCGCAACTGATAATAGCCCGATCTCAAATCTATCTTTGAAACAACTGAAGCCCCTTTCAAGTGATCAAACAAGTCGTCAATCCGTGGCAACGGATATTTATTCTTTATAGTTACCTTGTTGAGCTGTCGGTAATCGATGCACATTCGCATAGTCCCGTCTTTCTTTTTCACAAATAAAACTGGTGCACCCCAAGGAGAGAAGCTCGATCGTGCAAAGCCCCTATCTGTTAACTCTTGTAACTGTGCTTTCCACTCTTTTAATTCTGTAGGTGCCATCCGATATGGAGCTATTGAAATCGGAGTCGTCCCCTGTATTAATTTGATACCAAACTCTATTTCTCGAACAGGTGGTAAACCCGGTAGTTCTTCAGGAATCACATCTGGATACTCGCACACAACTGGTATGGATTCAATCTGCTTCTCAGTAACTTTACTATCCAACACATAAGCCAAGTAAGTTTCACACCCTTTTCTCACATGCTTATGAGCTAACATCGAGGAGATTAATGCCGGTAACCCATTCAGGTCATTAGATTCAATTCGGATAACTTCACCGTTCTGACATCTCAAATCAAGGGTCTTTCTTTTGCAATTAACAATGACATCGTGCAAAGTTAACGATCCATCCCAAAATTATATCGAACTCGTCGAAAGGAAACAACATTAGATCGGTGGGAAGCATGAATCCCGAATCATCAACGGGCAACTTTTACACACTTTATCAACCGAACACATCGACCTAAGGGGTTTGATACACGAATCACAAACTCGAGAGACTCAGCGGTAGAGTCCTATTGGATACTAAAGTTTCACACACATATGAATGAGTCGAACCCGGATCAATCAATGCAATCAGAGTAGTATCATAAATAGTGAAAGTACCGGTGATAACATCTCGGGAAGAAGCATCCTCTCTGGCACGTACAACATATGCTCTAGGAGGTGCACGAGCCTCGATCGAATCGGCTGCGGTGTCTTTAGTTCCTTTTTCGATCGCCACTTACATTTCCCAAATGCGGGTGGTGTCGCGCTGCGTCGCCGACAGCGTAGCTCGGTCTTGTATTCTGAGCCGTATTTTGCTCGACTAGCATTGGGCACTCTCGAATAAAATGATCCGACGATCCACATTTAAAGCAGAACCGATCACGAAATCTACAACTCCCAGAATGCCATTTTCCACAATGCTTGCACTCAGCCCGGTTCTGCTGAACATTACCAACACTAGCCATCGAAGTGGCTCGGGAACCCACAGGAGGTCGATCTCGTCTAGAGAAGTTTGAAGTAGCCTTATGTCGACTGGATTCATCTTTAAACTTCTTTGATGTGGAATGAAAGGTCTTACTCGATGATATTTTTCGAATGTCTCTAGCTTCAAACTCGGCTTTTCTTTTCTATTTTCCAAGCTCTTCGGCTTTGCAAGCTCGTTCGACAAGTACCACGAACTCTTTAATCTCGAGTATGCCGACTAGCAACTTAATATCTTCATTCAGACCGTCTTCAAATCTTTTACACATAATGGCTTCAGTTGACACACATTCACGGGCATATCGGCTCAGTCTGACAAATTTCCGTTCATACTCAGTCACGGCCATTCGACCCTGTTTCAATTCCAGAAATTCTTTTCGTTTCTGATCAATGAATCTCTGACTGATGTACTTTTTACGGAATTCTATCTGAAAGAATTCCCGTGTCATTTTTTCTCCTCGGAACCACCGATACTAGTGTATTCCACGGTGATATGCGGTGTCCGTAATAAGGATATAGCACACTTCAAGCATTCGTGCGAGTACATGATGACTCATCAAGCACACGGATAGTATTATCAAGCCACATCTCGGCTCGTTCGCGTCGTCATCATCATTAGCTTTAAATTCTTGAATTTCGTGTTTCTCGATTTTATCAACGGGAGGCCCGCTAGATCTCATCGGATCTATCATCGGAGTCTTTGAAGGTATCGAAGTTGGATTATTCGGGGGTGGAGGTTATTGTACAGCTGGATTAGTCCGCATAAATTGGGTAAACCATTCATTCATCATCTGGTAGAAGGCTTGCTTAGGCTCCCCCTCATGACTACCCGAGATAGGTCGAGAGTCTACCGGTGCTGACCCATGTGCGGGATCAGGCGCTACGCTCTCTACATCATCAGCTACGGCTCTGTCAGGATCCATTTACTATATAAAAAACAATTTAAATGTCAGAAGTCACCACACTATCGTATTATAAAGTTAAGGCATGTATAGCTAGACTCACACGCGCTACGGTAGTCCTAGAATTGACTAAACCGTAAGCTCTAATACCAATCAAATGTAACACTCCTAACCCATATCCGTCGCCAGATTAGGGTTACGGGCATTACTAGTTAAGTCACAACTTCTATTTAATCAATTAAATCATAGTTAAACATACTTACATAATGATACAAATATAAGCAAACGATCGCATATGCATAAAACATATTTAATATAGTAAAACTAAGTCATATACGGCACAATCATTAAAGAACATAAGCTAAACATGCAACGTACATTGTATTAATACCACACAACAATGCAAGTACCATAAGCCTCATTTACCATATCTTTATTAATTTATGAAGTACTCAAATAATAAAAGCAATCATATTTATTTGAGTGAATAAACATTATGCAAATATTATCTTATAATAACTCACTTATAAGGCCGAATACATATAGTTTAAAATTTTATCCCATATGACCGAATATACCAACACCATACATAATAACATATATCCGAACAAACAAGCTCAATAAACATCTTATAAACACATATCTACTTGGCCAAATATACAAGGACACATATATGTAATCACATGTACATAACTCATACCAAATTCAGATAGATCCAAATAATCAATCGAATCAATGTACACATAAATTCGTTTGCATGCACATAATTTAATCTAAATTAACTATACGGCTTATACATTATTTTGCATCCACCAACCACTCCAAATTTACAAATCATTCAAGAATTTTAAATGTGTACACATTACCTTTACTATCGAATCAAGCAACCAACACAAAACTATATGTATATATATATTCATTATTATCCCTTTACTAGGTTAATTTATATCCGTACACCAAGACAATTTATGCTAAGCATCAAGATTATCAAATGAGCTAACCATAATCTAATCACATCAATTTCCAAATCAAGACATAAAATTTATTTAATAAATTCCCATGCCACATAACATAATTACCAAAATAAACTCATAATATGACTCATTATGGAAATACCATACTAATATCATGTTCAAGCCATTTTCATATGGCTTATATACACCATCAAATGTCATTCGAATATCAAACTAGCCTATACATGCCTTAAGTTCCAAAAGTCTAAACTTTAAAGGTACCAAAGTGAGCCGATAGTGTGAATGACTTTAGTGACGATCCTCTGAGCTCGTAGCTTGATCAAAATCTATAAAACAGAACAATGAACACACACAGAGTAAGCTTACTAGCTTAGTAAGTCTTAAGCAATTATAATATAGCATTCAACATTCAAGCTTTTAGAACTTTTAGTTTATGACATTGAATATAAGTAATTTAACTTATAAGTTCGTTTTGGCCGAATGCCATTACCTTACCTAACTTAACAAATATCATTTTCTTACCATAAGCATGCAAACTTACCGAAACACCTAAATACAATAGGTATTCGCATATTCCAAACCAAATAAGTATAACATACACCTTAACCCCATGTAATCAGTCCTACACATATGTAAACATATCCAATTACTCTCACATTAAACATTCACACATATGGCCGAATCTCTAAGGCATAACAAAGCTTAAATTCCAATGTATATATATATCATACTCATTGTTGGTCAGATCAAATGCATATATTAACATCTCACTGAAATCTTCAACTACATCACATCTTACTTAATTCGAATGGAAATATAATAACTTACCTTATTCCTTGTAACTATGATAGCTTATACTTAGCCGAGCATATAACGTATTGCCGTAATTACGTTTCACCTTGTAAATGATTCATGAATTCTCTATTTATAATACATCACGGGCATTAAGCCTGCTAGGCTTCAAAGCCTGAAATACACACCGGCACTAAGCCTGCTAAACCCGAGGTCTGAAATTGATCACCGACGTTTAGCCTGCTACGCAATAAGCCTGATACACTTCACCGGCACAAGGCCTGCTAGGCTCAAAGCCCGAAATACAATATAATTTCCATCTCATTCACATTACAAGCTGACCAGAAAATATATAAACCATACTTAATCCATATCACATGAACTTATCAATTTAGTTAAAATTTAACAACACTTCATGATAAAATGTCTATCCACATTCGGCTATCACTAATTTCATAACCATAATTCCATAATTCAATATGTATTCAAGGTTATAAATGACATTAACGGTACTAAACTGCTTATAGACTTACTTCGGAAATCGTCGGACGATAACAACCGGCTATTCGAGAACTTTTGCCTTTCCCCGATCCAAATCAGTTTTTCTTTGTTCTTGATCTAAACACATTCAATTTAAGCTCATTCAAACTCATTTCATTTCAATTTAATCCAAAAACACTTATATGGGCAAATTACCATTTTACCCCTAATATTTCACACTTTTATAATTTAGTCCTATTTGTACAAAACACAAAATACACCAAATTTGGTTATACACTTCAAGGGCCGAATGCTCCTAGGCTTCATACAAGACCATGCATTTCATTTTTCTCATGTTTTAGTCCTTCAAGAATTTATTCTTTCCAAATTAGTCCCTAGCACTCAATTTCACAAAAATTTCTAATTCCAAACATGATGATTTAAAGCATACTATTAATAATCTACCATCAAACATCACATATCATGAATATACATCAATGACTGAATCCTTAACATGTCTCAAACTCAAAAATTTCAACATGGGTTGTATAGCATTCAAAGCAACGATTCCAAAAATGTAAAAATTATCAAAAACTAAACAAAATACATACCCCAAATTGAGCTCCCTAATGCCGAAACTCAAGCTTCAAAAATGGAGTTTCTTTCCTTCCCACATTCGGCCAAGAAGATGAACAAAGGTATGTTCTCTTTCTTTCCACTTTGTTTCATTATTTTATGACTTAAATTAAAAGAAATATTTATTTACTTATTACTTATATTAACATATTATTGTAATAACATAAAAATTACCTAATTTTCCACATGTTGCCGTCCACTTTACTAATAATGGACTAATTGTCCATTAAGGACTTCACTTTAATAAAGCCATCTCAATTTAACAATTAATCAATTAAGAGGCCACTTCTAACAATTATGCAATTTAGTCCGTTAGTCAAATTAAACACACAGACAAGCAATTTAATTCACAGAAATTTAACACATGCTAATTCACTTATCATCAAGACAGAAAATAATATTAAAATATTATTCAGACTCGGATTTGTGGTCCCGAAACCACTGTTCCGATTAGGGTCAACTTTGGACTGTTACACCATCTCATATATATATACTATGATCAAATTTTGCATAAACTCAAACTTTATAACTAGCCATTTTCGCATGGCTTGTAATTACAACATCAAAATTTACCAAAACATAGCTAGCTTATACATGCCATAGACTTTAAGTTTATATACAAAAGATGTACCAAAACTTTGATGATAATGTGATGAACTTCAACTGTGATCCTCGAGCACGAGATGAGCACCCAAATGAGATCTATAATACAAAAACAACCACATTCGAAGTAAGCTTCCAAAGGTTAGTAAGATTTAAACAATTCATGGACAAATAGGCTAAATTAAGATTACAAGACTAATCCCTTTTGTCATATCATTGCCGAATGGCCAACTATTCATGAATAAATTCAAAGCAACTTATAAAAATATATACATACATTTACAAACATACTTATACCTATTTCTGTACATATATATATATATATATCACCATCACATAATAGATGATTTGCATATACCTCTTCTAATTTCCGAACCTCATACTACCATTTTGAGTTACCATAAATTTCAAGATAATATAAGTATATATATAACATACCTTTAATTTGCATACCTTTCATAATTTTACCATTCATGCATAATATACGTTACTTTACCCGATTCTTTTCGCATACATGACAACATTAGCAATTTGGGTCATTTAATGAACCTTTTACCTGCATACTTAAATATAAGCTTTAGTAATTTGTCGCACACTTAGTGCCGTTACTTACCATTTCCGCACACTTAGTGCCAATTTCCTGGTATCATATCGCACACTTAGTGCCGTTACCTATCGTTTCCGCACACTTAGTGCCAATTTCCCGGTAACGTATCGCACACTTAATGCCGTTACCTATCATTTCCGCACACTTAGTACCAAACGACCGGTTTCGCACACTTAGTGCCCGGTTATAAGTTCGTACACTTAGTACTTTTTATAGTCCTGTAATTTATTTCAATATGCATATATATATATATATATATAACACAAGAATTCAATCCACAGAAATGTGCATAAGCACATACATATTAACATAGCATAATTATTTCTTACCCCAAATAGAATTGCCATATTCGGCCAATTCATTAGGTTATAACTAAATTATCCTTCAATTTATCTATACCATAATTTAATATTCTTCAATCCTTATACATATTCACCATTAACATCTAACTAATTCATTCTCAAGAAATTATATTCACATTTCATGAAAATCATATTACACTACTTTATATAAAAATTCACATCACATTCGGCCATATGCCCTATTTTTTTTATTACCTTCATTAGCATAAATAAACACATACAAGACATTCAATTTAACTCAGTTGTTTAAATCTTACCTCGAAAGTTAACGAATTTCGCTTCCCGGCTATTCGTTTAATTTTGCTTTTCCCCGATCCAATCCGGTTTCCTTTTGTTCTTGATCTAAATAATTCCAATTTAAACTCATTTAAACTTATATTCATTCAATTTGATCCATAAACGCATAATTCAGAAATTTACTAATTTACCCCCTCACTATTACAATCTATTCAATTTAGTCCTTAATAAAATACTCACGAATTACACAAAATTAGACTTACATCCTTTAAGGCCGAACCATCCTAAGGATCATATAAGTCCATACAAACTAATTATTTAGCATTTCAATCCCTCAACTATTTATTTTAACTTTAAATTCTATTTTACTCAATTTCATCAAGAGTGCAAGAACAAAGCTTACTAATCTATCACCTAACATTAATATTTCACCATCAATCAACAAAAACATCAAGTTTCCATCAATGGCATCTCATGAAAATCACAACCAAAACACAAATTACCACATGGGCTATGTAAAGCTCTAAACAACCATCTCAAAAATGCAAGAATTATAAAAAAATCTAAAACAACACATACCAAATTTTGGCTTGGGAAGGCCGAATATGAGAGAGCTTATTTTCTTCTTCTTCTTTAGTGATTTCGGTAATGAGGGAAGAGAAGGATGAACATGCAAGGGTGTTTCTATTTTTTTTAATGTTATTATTCTCCACTAAACTAATAAAATAAAAATTAAATAATGCATAGTGGAGCATGATGCCGTCCACTCTAATTACAATTTGTATAATTGCAAATTTAATCCTCACCATGAAAAAGACAAATCAATTTAGCCACCCAATTTAATAAAAGCTATCTTTATCACCCTTTTGCAATTTAATCCTCTCTCTTAAATTATTTACATTAGCTAAAAATTAAATTCATGAAATACTAGCACGTGTTCGAGCATATTTATTTAACACGAAAAATAATAATATATTTATAAAAATTACCCTTTTAATTTCGACTGTGGTCCGAAACCACCAGTTAGATTAGGGTCGTAAGCGGGTACATTACATTACTATTCTTAGGTTCAATTCTCTTAACAACTTATCAACAAGTACTTAATACATTATTGCGTCATTACACATTTCATACAACATTGGAATATTTAAAATAACTCATACGTAATTACCACATCTGCACATGAACTTACTTCGATGACAAAAAGGCCGAAAAGGACTTTTTGCCCACATTTCTCTTTTCTCCCGTTCTAGGTCCGAAACTCATTTTATTTGATCTAGAACAATGAAATTTAGTGATTTAATCACTTATAAATCATAATTCACCATAAAGTACACCTTAGGCAAAATGACTATTTTACCCCTACACTTTGGCAAAATTACTATTTTGCCCCTAGGCTCGTAAATAAAGTTTCATCACATTTTCTTGTTAGACAAGCCTAGATGAACATTTAATCCTCTTAAAACTATCCACAATTCCAACTATTTCATGCCTTAATGAACAAATTACAACTTTTCCATTTTAGCCCAAATTAGGTGTTTTCATAACAACACCTTTCACAGTAGTTGTTTATCAACATCCTATCATTCATTTTCTTCCATAAAAACTCATCAAAAAACATAAAATCTATCATGGTAAGTCCCTATACTTTCAACCATGTTGCAAATTAGCCCCCATTAGTTAGCTTAAGCTTTGGGGACTCCAAAAATGCAATTTTTATTAAGAAAGATCATCAAAAACACTTACTTTCTAGGAAATTTGTTGGCTGAAATTTTGAGCTCCAAAACCCTTGTTTTTCTCTTCAAATTTTCGGTGGTTGAAGGTGAATGAATAGTAAAATATGATAACATCTTTTATTCATCTTATTTTATTCATTTTATCACCTAATTTCCACCAATTTTGACCAAAATTAAATGCTCTTGTCCCCTTATGTCACATGGCCGGCCAACCCACTTAAACAAGGCCAAATTGCACATTTGGGACCTCCAATTAATAATCCATAGCTATTTTGCACCTCTAGCAAATAAAATAGAACTTTCGCACTTTACGCGATTTAGTCCTTTTTAGCGATTAAGCATGAAATCGCTAAAATTAAAGCACCAAAATTTCCATGCATCCTTATAAACATGTTCTAACACATAACATAACATGAAAATAATTTTCTCCAACCTCAAATTTGTGATTCTGAGATCACTGTTCCGTCTAGCCCCTAAATCGTGCTGTTACAACTCTCCCCCCCTTAGGGATTTTCGTCCCCGAAAATCTTATCAGAAGGAGTTACTACCAACATTCTTAAAACGTTTCCATCAACTCTTCAAAATAAAAAATCCACTTATCCTCAAGTTTCTCTTGCCAATAGCTCTTAAGCTGTGATACATAAGGTCGAAACATATCTTGAGACCTAGGTTATTCTTCCTCTGGGGCATATACTCTGTAATCCACCGATTTGGAACTCTGCACATGTCCAAATGATCTTTCGAGTCTTTATTGGTTGATTTACCACTATTCAAATGACATTTCCCTTTCTTGGAGATTTTGTCAAACCAAAAATTAAAATCTATAAGGTTTCATCTCACTTTCTCATTAAAGCATTTACCGACTGTAGTAATCTTGTCTTGTGTGCTTTGGAAACTCAGCTTTTAGTGGTCAACTACTTCCGACCATAACTCCATCATATTGTGAAATGTACTCTATTGCCAAAACATTTATGCACATAACTGCATTTCCTTATTCTTGCTTTATCAGATATGCTGCTACTAAATCTCATACCAAAACTTCGGTATAAGTTCTGGATTCATCATCATTTAAACTCTATCTCGAGAAATCATTAACAATGGAAAACTTATACAACCTGTATTTATCATCTCAAATAAACTCATTCAGAGCTTATTTAAAATATCATTTACTATCTTCACTTCTGAACCCCTTTTGTTCAGAAAAGAAAACTCACTCTTGTCATTAACCTTGCTAAAACTAGGATATTACCAACTAAGATCAACCGAGTACTAGCTAGCATTGCTTAACATGGATCTTTCATAACATCTAACTTACAACAAGGACACAGAAGTGATCGTCTCAGAATCACTAACCTATCAACTCTTTCTCTCAATTCAGACTGATCTCAGTACTAGAACTTTCAAATAAACAGTTCTTTCAATAGCTTTCAACTCAACCATCACGGTTTGAACATTTCGATGAGCATACCCTTGTATCATGCTCCCTATTCACGTACACACAAAATTTTATTCTCTTTACTGATTCATGCGTGAATATACACAGAACTTGAATCATATTTCAATATAATAATCTACTCTTTTCTCCATACTGAGAACATAATTTAAGCACACTCTCATATGGGTTTCTCTTATTATGCTAATCTAAAGCTTGTACTATCGTCATATCTCACGATAGCAGAGGCATCTAGATAGAATTCATGTAGGTACGAAACCAATGCCACATCCACGAGGTGGTCTTATATGAAGTCACCTCTAAATGCTAATGCCATATCCCGGATAAGGTCTTATATGGACTTCCACATCAGGTATCGATGCCATATTCTAAATATGGTCTTACACGATTCTCATATTCATTATCGAAGCCATATCCTGAATATGGTCTTATACGGGACCTTATCTATTTCATATCTTAATGATAGCCTTTTCATTGTAGTCCCCTAGGACTTTAACCTCATGTTCAACAACAATTACTCTATATAGTAGAGTATCATGTATCAATGTGATACAAAGCATTCTCAATTATGCTAACATAAATATTGCATTAATCACATGTAAGCGTACCCAATTTGATTCTCATAAACATCTCATCATGATTCAATAGTGGTAAGGGGGTGAAGTCGTAGAGCCCCTAAATTGATTCTCGTAACTACATACATATGATTTAACATTCATAATTAATGAAATATCATCGTAGTCACACAACTCGCTCCAGGCAAGTTTTCATACTTACTCATGCTACAATGGTTTCTATCACCCATAATTTCGAACAGTGACTTCACTTACTCAAGTTCCACCTTAATGTCTACTCAAGTACTCAATATTAAACTCTAATTTCTCTTATCATTGCTTATCAGGTTAGAGAATGTCTTACGGGTTTGAGTACGTCGTTTGCTTGATTGCCATAGTCCAACTATGGTCTTACTCGTATCATAACATCATAGCCCAGCTATTACTTTACATGTCATCACGATGCCATAGCCTCGCTATGGTCTTACATGAAATCTCATATCAATACCAATGCCATATCCCTGATATGGTCTTATATGGGATCACATATACCGCCATAGTCCAACCATGTCTTATTCATCATTGAACGACCGTACTCATCTCTTGCATTCTACTTAGTCAAACTTCTTAGTTTTAACTCTCACACTATAATACGTGTGACTTTGTAACAGGGTCATAAGACGAAACATTATACCTTCTCTACTTTAACAGTCACACGTGAGATTTAACCGTGTGGACATATTTATCATAAACAATGGCATCACAAATCTCAAATAATTACTTACTCTTACTGCTTCTCACATACATCATGGTACTTACTAGTCTCATGTTTGTAAGGTAAACAAGGTACGTGTAACACTTGATCACATAGATCAGTATACTTTACTATAATAAGCATAATCTCAACATCATCATTCATAACACGAATTATACGTGTTAGTCAGCCTTCACTAGCATGACATACTATCAATTTTACTACTAACTTTCTTGCTATCTCATTTAAGCTTTACTCTTTTGCCCGATGAATTACTATGAATGACTGAGGATACTGAATCTTATCTCACATTTAACTCAATGCCAAAGCCATATCCTAGATATGGTCTTACATGGGATCTCTATCTCATGATAACTTTTCAATGCCAAGACTTGTCTTGGACTTACATGACATCTTTGCTTGGAGACTCGCCAATGCCATGCCTTGGCTTGGTCTTATACGGACTTTCTTGTCTCATGTGGTAGATTGAGTATCCTAAGTAATTCATCTTCAATCGGGACTTTCATATACGTGCTCTTAGTAACTTCTTGGTTTAATAAATCATTAAACATTTTCATGGAAATAATGTGCATATAACAACATCACAAGCAATTCAATGAAATATTCGTGAAGCTTGAAAATCATACAAACTTACTGAAATTAGCTCGGTTGGGAATCATCACTGTCTTAACAAAATAATTTCGTTAGAGCCGGGAGACATCACACTATCACGATCTACATATGGCATGTATAGCTAGACTCTTACTCACGCTAGGTTAGTCCTAGAACCGACTAAACCATAGCTCTGATACCACTAAATGTAACACCCTATACCCGATTCCGAGGCTAAAACCTGATACGAGACATTACTATGCTTGAACTTCCTTAAACATGTACATACGGGCTATAAAATTCTTTTATTTCGGATTAAAAACTTCTCTTTCCTAGCCAAATCATTCATATCGTGAGCCTACGAGGACTTAAACTTGCGTCCGGAAACTTTCACAAGCTAAAAGAAACTTTTTTTTAAAAACAGGGGATACACGCCCGTGTTGGTATAGGGACATGCCCGTGTACCCTTAAGATATGCCCGTGCCTTCCACCCGTGGTCGACACTGACTAAATCCACACGGTCTGGACATGCCCGTGGCCCTGGCCCGTGTGACAATTAAATTTCTAAGTGTCAAGTACAGACTTCACACAGCCTTGGCACACGCCCATGTGCCAACCGTATGTATCACACGGCCTGAACAAACGGCCGTGTGACCAGCCCGTGGTCTATTCTGACTTAAAACACTAAGGTGCAAAAGACACACGGCCTAGACACACGCCCGTGTGTCTATCCGTGTGGGCACTTAGAGGCTATCTACCAAGCCTTTTTACCGCTCTCATTTACATACATTTATACATCATCACATAACTCTACATAGCATCAATTTAACTCTTGAATTAAAGACATTTAATCATTTAAAGAGACAAGGACTTCATCCCATTCACTAGGGAGAACTATTCCGAATACAATTACAATTATAACTTAAGCCATCATCTATGGCTATACACCACCAATCTCTAAGTTCTCTTAGGCCAACACAAATTGGCTACATCAATTAGAACTTAATCAACTCTAAAAGAATCCCTATACATGCCATGACTCATAAGAACTTGAAACACCATACCAAGTGTTTATTCGATAGTGTGAAAACATCTCCGGCAGTCTCCAACCCGAGCTAGTTAAAATAACCTATAAGAGATGAGAAAAGAAATGAGTAAGCAATAATGCTGAGTAAGTTCATATACAAATAAGTAGTTACCGATATTCAATCACCACGTATTATAATGAGTTTTTTTCGCAAACTCATGGTTACCTACTCCATCATTCTTAAAGCTTACTCACTCTATCTCTTACCGCATTATAACCGTGCCACAAGCAAATTGCTCATTTAATTAACATACAACCCTACACTGATTACCACATGATCATATAAAACAACACATCAAGCATTTTCACTAAGCCACTCATACTACTAATCTCTTGGTGGTTTCGCACTTAGCCCACCATCAGTCTCTAGTAGGGTGGTATCACACATAGCCCACCAATTATTTATACTTATGGTGGTATCGCACTTAGCCCACCGAATGATTTTATAAGCGATGGTATCGCACACAGCCCATCGATTAATAATTTACTAGGTGGTAATGCACATAGCCCACCGTTAATAACATAGTTGATGGTATCGCACACAGCCCATCGGTTAATGATTAATCAGGTGGTAACGCACACAGCCCACCGTTAATAACATAGTTGATGGTATCGCACACAGCCCATCGATTAATGATTAATCAGGTGGTAACACACACAGCCCACCGTTAATAACATAGTGATGGTATCGCACACAGCCCATCACTAACCATTAATAAGGTGATATCGCACATAGCCCACGGTTATTATACGTTCATGGATAGTTATCCACGTGAAATTCTCTATTTTAAACGTTCATCCAGGAACGTCCTCACACACTACTATACTTACTCAACCTTCTACGATGCTCGTGTAACATCCCGAAATTGGGCCTAGTAGGATTGGGCCTTGAGCTTTAGGAAAAATTTGAGTATTATTTTTTTTTAGTTGGCTCGGGTAGGAATTTTGTGTGTTAGCATAGTCTTGTGAAGGCTTGATTTTATTTAGGAAGTTAGAATAATTTTTAGTATGGTTTATTTAATGAAGTGGATTAAGTGAGCTTAGCACTTAAGTTAATTTAAGTGTTAAATTAAAGCATAAGAGGAGTAAGTAGCAAGTTGGTTAAGGAGCTTGAAAGGTGGCTTGAGGTTAGAGGTTCGAGTATCATGGAAAGCATTTTTGAAGACTTTATTTTGTGTTCTAGCATTGATGGACGGTCAACCTATGTTTATGATAGGTTGGACCTTAAGTTTTTGGTAAGTTGAATTTTGGAAAAGGAAAGCATGAAATAGGGGATAAGAATCTTAAGGTTATGGAAGGTTGGGGAGACATAAGGCTTGGTTGTAGGAAAATGTTTTGGAAAGTATTCCAAGGCCTTTAGTGAATGTATGTGGACGGTATGGGTGTCTAAGGGGGTGGCCGAATTTTGTTAGGAGATTTGGGGGAGGATATTTAGTCAACTTTTGGCATTTGTGCATGTTTTGGCTTTTGTTTTCTTTTCTCTCCACAAACACTCCCTATAGCCGAATGTGTCTTGGGCATAAGGTGAGTTTTTGTTTTAGTTTTGGCCTTCTTTCTTGTTTTGTGTCTTAACCAAAAACCTATTCTTAAAGAAACTTTACCAACTTTTCTCTAGTGCATCAAAGTGAGCCATAGCCGAATGTCCATTGGAGTTGTTTTTCTTCCCTCTTAGGCTTTTGGCCGAATCTTCTTTGGAACCTCCCTCTCATCTCTTATTTCTTGTAGCCGAAAACAACCTCTCTTGTTCCCATCTCTTTTTCATATTGTTCATTCTTCTTTTACTTTTCTTTGGCCGAATCTTCCTCCTCTCAATTCTTTTTCTTTTCTTCCATTGTTTGCTCATGCCAAATTCTCCTATTTTATTTTCACTTTATTTTCCATTCTTTTCTTGTATCTAGTTGAATCCTATTTGTGTCTCACTCAACCACATTGCAGTAATTGTTTTGTCTTGAGAGGATCTTTTGACCGAATTTATTATCTCTTCTCTTTCGAACAAACCTTTTTATTTTGGTAGTGGTATAGTGGAGTGTTGATTATTTCTTTATTGATAGTCGACTATAGCCATTCTAAGATCGTGTGGAAAAGGATATTATCATTGAAGGATTTTGACAAACTCCATAGGCAAGTGACGATTTTCAGAATTTAATCGAAGTGTTAAGGTAAGGATCTTTACGCTTGTTATATCGTTTTAGATGGTCTTCTAATCGATTAAGTTTTAGGGGACTCTATCGTCCGTTTATTAACTTCTTTCCTTGGACGTTAGATTTTGGAGCAATCAAGAATGGGTTCGAAAAGAGCAGTTCGTAGTGTTTGGAATAGGGGTGGTTCTGCTATACCCTCAAATTTCAAACGAAGGGCTGTGTCGGCAGTTCGAGACTTTCCACCAGGATGTGGACCCTCTGCCGGTGATAATCGTTTATTTGAAGTCGTTCGTACCCCCGAGCCATTGTTCGTTCGTGGTTCTTCATCGGGTTATGAACCATCAATCGGAGAGAAATCGCCTATAGTTGTTATTAGAGATTTGAGGGTATCGACGAAAGGAAAGTGTAGTTCTCACTATTATCAAGTGTGTATCTTACACACTTTATAACTTGGTTTATATATGTATATATATGAGTGATAAATGACTATTCATGTTGTTAAAGCCGAAACAATGAGATATTGATATGATACCTTGATGGGTATGAGCAAGGATACGGGTAAGTCCGTTTCGATATGATATTACTATATGTTGTATTGGTTATATGTTCATATCAAACTATATTGACATGATTTGTTTATCTATTGCATTGGTATGGGCAATATGAGAGGAGGGGGAAGATTGATATTCGTGTCTTCGGACACCAGAGGTTTGGTACCTCCAGTGATTTGGTATCACATTCGTGTCTTCGGACACCAGAGGTTTGGCACCTCATAGCGACTTGTCCCTGTGGTTAATTCCACCATGGGTTGGCCCCACTTTTGAGATATGGGATCGTCTGCCAGTGATTTGGTATCACACGTGGGTTGGCCCCACAACTTGATGATTCGTGTCTTCGAACACCAGTGGTTTGGCACCACCAGTGATTTGGTATCACATTCGTGTCTTCGGACACCAGAGGTTTGGCACCTCATAGCGACTCGTCCCTGTGGTTAATACCATCGTGGGTTGGCCCCACTTTTGAGATATGGGATCGTCTGTCAGTGATTTGGTATCACACGTGGGTTGGCCCCACAGATGGATTATTCGTGACTACGGTCACCAGTGATTTGGTATCACATTTGTGTCTTTGGACACCAGTGGTTTGGCACCACCAGTGGTTTGGTACCACACGGGGTAGAAAAGGAGTTATGGATGGCTAGGTTGGGTGCATTATACATATATGTTGCTTTGTTATAAATTGTGTAAGAATCGTTGCATTATCAGGGAGAGGGATTATGCATCGAGTCTTGGTGACTCACCTTCTCCCTTATCTTTTCGGGTGATTCGTGAGACAATGGATGTGGAGCGGATGAACTCGAGGAGGCCATGCAATAAATTTTGGATTTACATGAACTTCCATTTGGGTACTTTATTTTAATTTGGTTTTCATATTTTATGGATTTGTAATAAGGCCTGTTTAATTATGTTTTGGATTATTTTTATGTTTTGAAAATGTTTAAAATATGGCTTATAAATTACTTGGTTAATCTAATAATTGAGCTCAAAGTTTTCTAAACTAAAAACTCGCAATGGTTTTAAAAATCTTACCATCGGGTAATATGAATAGTTCGATAGAAAAATTACAAGTTAAGTGTTTTCAACAAATTAAGTGATTTCCAAAATTCAAGTTTCTATACTCAATTGCAAACGGATTTTCAAAGTGATATTTCAAATTTTCTTAAAAAGATATAAATGTTTTCTATCCTATGATTTATCAACTAAGTTTTAAAGTTTTATGTAATTCAAAGTAAATCTCAGTTTTAACTTATTTTCGACAAATAAAGAATTTCAAAGAAGTTTTTCACAAAATTTAATTGTTAATTCGATTCTTTCAAAAATATTTTCCTTAGTGACATACCAGATTCGGTCGTGGCGTATTGACCGGGTTTGGGGTGTTACAAATTGGTATCAGAGCCAAGTTCAAAAGCTCGGCTGTGGGCCCGAGGCCCAAAAATGTTTTAAAGAATGGATTTTAAAATGTTTTGTTGAAAATTATATGGTTGGAAAGGCATGGCCTCGAGTCTCCGACATCAATCCGCCCTGGTAAGTACATCAAACTGTTGATTTTGATGATATGATATGATGATGTTGGCATGACTGTATAGTAGTAGGAACTACTCTAGAGACCCAAAACTATAGGTTTGGTGTACTCGCGAAACAACTTCTTATTAAAATTATTCATAAAACTGTGTTTTAAAGAAAGTAGAATAATGACTAATGCATAAAACTTTTTAATCTGATAAGTTGAGATGTTAGACATGAGCACTCGAGATCGTGGACGTTGTGGATGTGGTAAAAGTCGAAGTGTTAGGGCTAGATTTTCAGTACCGAGGCATAATTCCATTAAGGAGGCGTTAGCATCGCTAGTGGCTGAGACAGAGTATCATGATCGAGTTCGGATTGATGAGCTGACTCAGATAGTTAAAGAATCGGTGAAGCACTTGGAGTTGGGTCTGTGGACTGTAAGAAGAACAGAGATCACGGTTCTCTAGGGTCACAATCTCGTTCTGTAAAACATGTCAAGGCATGGTCGAACTTTTTGGCTTGCAATTATTGTGGAAGGTGTCATCCGGGAGAATGTTGGAGGAAGATAGGAGTATGCTTGAGATGCAGGTCTAAGGAGCTTAAGGCTCAGGATTGTTTCCTCACTCTCAAGTCAGGTATGTTTTGGTTGGAAGTGATGGTTGATTGTAGGAAATTTTTTGGTATAAGTGTAAGTGTTAGATAATGGTTTACTATGGTGGATTAGTATGTTGGTTGTGTGAAAAAAAAAATTAAGATTTTGTTAAAAGTACATTGTGGTTTTATTAAGATCAGAGTGCCCAGCAAGAACGTAGTGTGGCGAGATAGGATGTACGACTGTTAGTTAGTTGGAAATTTCGAGGACGAAATTTCTTTAAGGAGGGTAGATTTGTAACATCCCGAAATTGGGCCTAGTAGGATTGGGCCTTGAGCTTTAGGAAAAATTTGAGTATTATTTTTTTTAGTTGGCTCGGGTAGGAATTTTGTGTGTTAGCATAGTCTTGTGAAGGCTTGATTTTATTTAGGAAGTTAGAATAATTTTTAGTATGGTTTATTTAATGAAGTGGATTAAGTGAGCTTAGCACTTAAGTTAATTTAAGTGTTAAATTAAAGCATAAGAGGAGTAAGTGGCAAGTTGGTTAAGGAGCTTGAAAGGTGGCTTGAGGTTAGAGGTTCGAGTATCATGGAAAGCATTTTTGAAGACTTTATTTTGTGTTCTAGCATTGATGGACGGTCAACCTATGTTTATGATAGGTTGGACCTTAAGTTTTTGGTAAGTTGAATTTTGGAAAAGGAAAGCATGAAATAGGGGATAAGAATCTTAAGGTTATGGAAGGTTGGGGAGACATAAGGCTTGGTTGTAGGAAAATGTTTTGGAAAGTATTCCAAGGCCTTTAGTGAATGTATGTGGACGGTATGGGTGTCTAAGGGGTGGCGAATTTTGTTAGGAGATTTGGGGAGGATAGTTAGTCAACTTTTGGCATTTGTGCATGTTTTGGCTTTTGTTTTCTTTTCTCTCCACAAACACTCCCTATAGCCGAATGTGTCTTGGGCATAAGGTGAGTTTTTGTTTTAGTTTTGGCCTTCTTTCTTGTTTTGTGTCTTAACCAAAAACCTATTCTTAAAGAAACTTTACCAACTTTTCTCTAGTGCATCAAAGTGAGCCATAGCCGAATGTCCATTGGAGTTGTTTTTCTTCCTCTTAGGCTTTTGGCCGAATCTTCTTTGGAACCTCCCTCTCATCTCTTATTTCTTGTAGCCAGAAAACAACCTCTCTTGTTCCCATCTCTTTTCATATTGTTCATTCTTCTTTTACTTTTCTTTGGCCGAATCTTCCTCCTCTCAATTCTTTTTCTTTTCTTCCATTGTTTGCTCATGCCAAATTCTCCTATTTTATTTTCACTTTATTTTCCATTCTTTTGTTGTATCTAGCCAATCCTATTTGTGTCTCACTCAACCACATTGCCGTAATTGTTTTGTCTTGAGAGGATCTTTTGACCGAATTTATTATCTCTTCTCTTTCGAACAAACCTTTTTATTTTGGTAGTGGTATAGTGGAGTGTTGATTATTTCTTTATTGATAGTCGACTATAGCCATTCTAAGATCGCGTGGAAAAGGATATTATCATTGAAGGATTTTGACAAACTCCATAGGCAAGTGACGATTTTCGGAATTTAATCGAAGTGTTAAGGTAAGGATCTTTACGCTTGTTATATCGTTTTAGATGGTCTTCTAATCGATTAAGTTTTAGGGGACTCTATCGTCCGTTTATTAACTTCTTTCCTTGGACGTTAGATTTTGGAGCAATCAAGAATGGGTTCGAAAAGAGCAGTTCGTAGTGTTTGGAATAGGGGTGGTTCTGCTATACCCTCAAATTTCAAACGAAGGGCTGTGTCGGCAGTTCGAGACTTTCCACCAGGATGTGGACCCTCTGCCGGCGATAATCGTTTATTTGAAGTCGTTCGTACCCCCGAGCCATTGTTCGTTCGTGGTTCTTCATCGGGTTATGAACCATCAATCGGAGAGAAATCGCCTATAGTTGTTATTAGAGATTTCGAGGGTATCGACGAGCGGGAAAGTGTAGTTCTCACTATTATCAAGTGTGTATCTTACACACTTTATAACTTGGTTTATATATGTATATATATGAGTGATAAATGACTATTCATGTTGTTAAAGCCGAAACAATGAGATATTGATATGATACCTTGATGGGTATGAGCAAGGATACGGGTAAGTCCGTTTCGATATGATATTACTATATGTTGTATTGGTTATATGTTCATATCAAACTATATTGACATGATTTGTTTATCTATTGCATTGGTATGGGCAATATGAGAGGAGGGGGAAGATTGATATTCGTGTCTTCGGACACCAGAGGTTTGGTACCTCCAGTGATTTGGTATCACATTCGTGTCTTCGGACACCAGAGGTTTGGCACCTCATAGCGACTTGTCCCTGTGGTTAATTCCACCGTGGGTTGGCCCCACTTTTGAGATATGGGATAAATGCGGTGATTTGGTATCACACGTGGGTTGGCCCCATAACTTGATGATTCGTGTCTTCGGACACCAGTGGTTTGGCACCACCAGTGATTTGGTATCACATTCGTGTCTTTGGACACCAGAGGTTTGGCACCTCATAGCGACTCGTCCCTGTGGTTAATACCACCGTGGGTTGGCCCCACTTTTGAGATATGGGATCGTCTGCCAGTGATTTGGTATCACACGTGGGTTGGCCCCACAGATGGATTATTCGTGACTACGGTCACCAGTGATTTGGTATCACATTTGTGTCTTTGGACACCAGTGGTTTGGCACCACCAGTGGTTTGGTACCACACGGGGTAGAAAAGGAGTTATGGATGGCTAGGTTGGGTGCATTATACATATATGTTGCTTTGTTATAAATTGTGTAAGAATCGTTGCATTATCCGGGAGAGGGATTATGCACTGAGTCTTGGTGACTCACCTTCTCCCTTATCTTTTCAGGTGATTCGTGAGACAGCGGATGTGGAGCCGGATGAACTCGAGGAGGCCATGCAATAAATTTTGGATTTACATGAACTTCCATTTGGGTACTTTATTTTAATTTGGTTTTCATATTTTATGGATTTGTAATAAGGCCTGTTTAATTATGTTTTGGATTATTTTTATGTTTTGAAAATGTTTAAAATATGGCTTATAAATTACTTGGTTAATCTAATAATTGAGCTCAAAGTTTTCTAAACTAAAAACTCGCAATGGTTTTAAAAATCTTACCATCGGGTAATATGAATAGTTCGATAGAAAAATTACAAGTTAAGTGTTTTCAACAAATTAAGTGATTTCCAAAATTCAAGTTTCTATACTCAATTGCAA
The DNA here is from genome assembly GCA_025698515.1 of Gossypium sturtianum. Classification (NCBI taxonomy): domain Eukaryota; kingdom Viridiplantae; phylum Streptophyta; class Magnoliopsida; order Malvales; family Malvaceae; genus Gossypium; species Gossypium sturtianum. The sequence goes on from CM046945.1 coordinate 22,416,919, forward strand.
ACGGATTTTCAAAGTGATATTTCAAATTTTCTTAAAAAGATATAAATGTTTTCTATCCTATGATTTATCAACTAAGTTTTAAAGTTTTATGTAATTCAAAGTAAATCTCAGTTTTAACTTATTTTCGACAAATAAAGAATTTCAAAGAAGTTTTTCACAAAATTTAATTGGTAATTCGATTCTTTCAAAAATATTTTCCTTAGTGACATACCAGATTCGGTCGTGGCGTATTGACCGGGTTTGGGGTGTTACAGCTCGTTTGCATTCACACAATGCATTAATAAATCTATCTCATGCAATTAAAGTGCATTAGTTACACATAACCCAATAGGGTTCATTATATACTGAATTCATCTCCATTTAATTCTAACACACACTTGTGCTTCTCATGGTACAACCACGTACGTTCTCACCTTCAACATACCCGTTGAATCACTCAAATTATTAAATGACTCTCTTGAGTCTCATACACATAGTGTTGCCTTGACATCATACCCCAATAGGGTCTCACTTGCATTAACATGTCAATGCCATGTCCAAGACATGGTCTTATACAAATTCTTACACCGAGGTCATATTCCAATTTGGTCTCACACGGAACCTTAACTATCATCATTTTTTACTCTTTACATCTCTTACTATTTCTAGGTTCAATTCTCTTAACAACTTATCAACAAGTACTTAATACATTATTGCGTCATTATACATTTCATACAACATTGGAATATTTAAAATAACTCATACGTAATTACCACATCTGCACATGAACTTACTTCGATGACGAAAAGGCCGAAAAGGACTTTTTGCCCACATTTCTCTTTTCTCCCGTTCTAGGTCTGAAACTCATTTTATTTGATCTAGAACAATGAAATTTAGTGATTTAATCACTTATAAATCATAATTCACCATAAACTACACCTTAGGAAAAATGACTATTTTGCCCCTACACTTTGGCAAAATTACTATTTTTCCCCTAGGCTCGTAAATAAATTTTCATCACATTTTCTTGTTAGACAAGCCTAGCTGAACATTTAATCCTCTTACAACTATCCACAATTCCAACTATTTCATGCCTTAATGAACAAATTACAACTTTTGCATTTTAGCCCAAGTTAGGTGTTTTCATAACAACACCTTTCACAATAGTTGTTTATCAACATCCTATCATTCATTTTCTTCCATAAAAACTCATCAAACAACATAAAATCTATCATGGTAAGTCCCTAGACTTTCAAACATGTTGCAAATTAGCCCCCCCATTAGTTAGCTTAAGCTTTGGGGACTCCAAAAATGCAATTTTTATTAAGAAAGATCATCAAAAACACTTACTTGCTAGGAAATTTGTTGGCTGAAAGTTTGAGATCTAAAACCCTTGTTTTTATCTTCAAATTTTCGGTGGTTGAAGGTGAATGAATAGTAAAAGATGATAACATCTTTTATTCATCTTATTTTATTCATTTTATCACCTAATTTCCACCAATTTTGACCAAAATTAAATGCTCTTGTCCCCCTATGTCACATGGCCGGACAACCCACTTAAACAAGGCCAAATTGCACATTTGGGACCTCCAATTAATAATCCATATCTATTTGTCACCTCTAGCAAATAAAATAGAACTTTCGCACTTTGCGCGATTTAGTCCTTTTTAGCGATTAAACATGAAATCACTAAAATTAAAGCACCAAAATTTCCATGCATCCTTATAAACATGTTTTAACACATAACATAACATGAAAATAATTTTCTCCAACCTCGAATTTGTGATTCCGAGATCACTGTTCCGTCTAGCCCCTAAATCGGGCTGTTACAAGGTACCCGTGAATAATTCACGATGAATGTTTACGATATGTGGCATGGTATATGCTAGATAAGAACAATTACGAGTAAGTTATGGCAAAGTGCTTATGACTTTGTGTGGTTATCTAATGCCATGAATTGATGTCATTATGAACTTATTGTTGCTATTTGTTTTCATGCAAACTTACTAAGCTTTATGCTTACCCATCTCTTTTTCCTTTTCTCTTGTAGTATTGCCAAGATAATTCGAGAATCGTGGGACATCGGAGTTCAGAAATCACACTATCGACATCTCTTTGGTATAACAAGTTTAACTTATTTTGAGTATGGCATGTATAGGACTTGGGTATTTTGTTATGTTATTTTGATAGCCAAAGTGTTGGCTATTTATGTTATCAAAGTCATTTTGTAAATGGTCATTGGAATTTGGCCAATACATGACAAGTTTATTTATATTCAATGATGATGAAATTATGAAGTTTATGCTTGTGTGGATGCTTTGAATTGAGTTTTTGGAAGTGCCTTAGGGTCATGAGTTATGTTGAAATGAATTGGTATAAGTATGGTTGCTATGTAGGGTGGCATTTGGCTTGGAATATAGCCTTTTTAATGTCCACACGGGTAGATACAAGGCGTGTGTCTAAGCCGTGTGTGACACACGGTCAGCCCCATGGGCGTGTTGATCGGCCGTGTGTCCTCTTGCATGCTAGGTTCGCAAGTCAGTATGCTCAGTAGTAAACACACGGGCAGAGACACGGCCGTGTGGGAGGCACGACCATGGACATAGGCGTGTGCCCAGGCCGTGTGAAGTCTGCACCTAAAATTAGGAATTTAATTCAACACACGGTTTAAGGACACGGGCGTGTGCCTTGGCCGTGTGACCATAGTGAGGTGATGACATCATAAACAAAATGCCATGTTTTTGGCACACGGGCTAAGACACGGGCGTGTAGAGGCCGTGTGAGGGACACGGGCTAAACACATGGGCGTGTGATAGGCCGTGTGATGTAAGTCAGTGTAGACCACGGGTGTGGAACACGGGCGTGCGAATTACCACACGGATGTGTCCCACTCTTCACACGGGCGTGTGGTCCCTATTTAAGCAAAAAATTTCTAAGAGTGTAAAAGTTTCCGGTTTAATTTCAGAACCTTCAGAATGTATGTTTAAGGCCTCGTAGGCCCATAATAAGGATGTTATGCATATGAATGAGAAGTTTTAAGTTGGAATGAAATTTTATAGCCCAAAGTTGTATGTTCAAGTGAGATAAGTCTGGTAATGCCTCGTACCCGGTTCCGACGTTGAATACGAGTAAGGGGTGTTACAAAATATATTATAACTGGTCACATCGTGTCAGTGATATCATCGATGTGACCAGTCGTAAACCTAAATATTAATTTAAAAAAAAAAAGATGAATGTTATATAAGGTGGGGTTTGGTCCCACCTTAGAAGGAAGGAAGAAAAAGGGAAAAAAAGTAAGTTCTTTAAAATTTTTATTTTGTATTTTTATATTTTATAGTTATTGTAATATAATAATTAATTATATTGTATTTATGTTTTTTTTTATATTATGTAGATATTAAAATGTCTTCTGGAGCAAATACGGATCGCACTTCATCGAGGATCAACGAAACAGTAAAATTAATTATAAATTAAATAAAAAAATCGTTTTAGTTTTTCTTTTTTTCTTGCTAATCGCTACTCTGCTCATCGTGTTTTGGTTGCATGAAATTGATCTCTATTTAGTTGTTATTATTCCTTTTTAATTATTTTCTTGCATGAAATTAATCTCTAGGTGTTAGTTATAATTTTTTTTAATTTTAGTACGCATTCATAAATTTATATATTAATTTTTTAATATGACAACCTTTCTGCTTAATTTTACTTTTTACTGTGTTTGGTTCCATTTGTGGGGTACAAAAAAGTTATATTTGTCTTTAACGAGTGAATTTTTTTTTATAAAATTTCTCGTATGTAAGATAAATTTTCGAGTTTGAATATGCTTAGTTTATATTATATGTAAAACTCTATGTATTATTATAGATATCAATTCAATAAAAATAAGTCTTTTTTTATTTTTATATTTACCCATACCACCTATAGTTTTTTAGGACATTATTATTATTTTTATGTACTTTTTGTAGTTATATAGTTGCCTTTAGTTTTAATGCTTAACTATGATTAGGACACAATAATCACATTTGATTTCTACGTGTTATTATTAATATTTTATGACAAATCTTCATTCTATTATTAATATATTATTACTTATTTAATTTAACTTAAATAAAAAATACTTAAAATGGCTACGTTGGTATAGTATAAGTGTGATGTTTTTGTTTTCTCAACCTTTCAATTTTACTCTTCAATATATAATTTTATGTTTAAATTATATAGATAACTGATTTATCATATTTTTATAAAAAATTTACCATACAGGATGGGTATCGGGTTTTGAGGTCGCTATTTCATTTTTTCAAGTACGATCCGGACAAGCGGATCATGCCATACTTACAGTTGGCGGGATTTGGGGACGTCGCATTGATCCGGAGGTTTGACCTCAGGGCGAACTTAATATCCGCCTTGGTTGAGCAGTGGTGTACGGAGACCCACACCTTCATTATGCCGTGCGGGGAGTGCACTATCACATTGAAAGATGTCGCTATGCAACTTGGGTTACGAGTTGACGGTGCTGTGGTCACGGGTCGAAGCAAAGTGTTGGAACCTTCAGTACTATGCCACAGATTGCTTGGACGGTCCCCTAGTGATGGGGAACAGAATTTCACATGCTTGAGATTGGCATGGTTGAGAGCAAATTTTAAGGAGTTATCGAGCACTGCCACTGAGCACGAAGTGATGTGTGCTGCTTGAGCCTATATTATGCAGCTGATTGGGGGGTACTTATGCCGAACAACACGTCTAATAGGGTCCACTTAAATTACTTGCCTCTATTGGAGGATTTTTCTCGTGCCAGTAGTTACAGCTGGGGATCGGCAGTGTTGGCCGTATTGTACTATGAGCTTTACCGAGCAACAAAACATGGGGTTAGTAACATGGCTGGTTGTCTAGGTCTGCTACAGTCTTGAGCTTTATACAGGATGTCGTTTCCAGCGACTGTTAGGCACCAACCATATTCGTGGCCACTTATAAATAGGTAAAAACAAAATTATACTTAACATATAACGACTCATAAGTGTAGATAATATTTTCCAAAGTTTAACTGCTAACGTGTTTACTTTGGTTTCAGATGGGCCACGTCTCTGGGAATTGGTACGAGCCAAACATTAATCATTTACCACCAAATGATAGAGGCGTACACTAGAGAAAAAGTAATATATATTAATATGGTTTAAGTAACGTTGATTTAACTTATCCACTTGCAGTATGTGATGTGACTTGACTCATTATGTTATATTGTGCAGTTCTTGTGGATGTCGTATTCTGCACTGAACATTGCAACCCTTATTCCTCAGTGGGTTCACGCTGAAGCCCATATGTGGTGCATTAACACGTCGATGCTCAACTTCTCAACCGTTGAGTGGTACAATGGTGATCGAGTTATGCGACAATTTGGGTGTAGACAATTTGTGACGATCGAGCCACAACAATTTGTTGATGTCCACGGTATGACCATGAAGGGGAAACATACAACAGATTGGAGCGTGGAACGTCAATGTTATGTAGCACTATGGAATGCTCGGTACTACAGGCGGCCTGAGATGCACTCCTGCATGTTTGACTTTAGTCCCTCGACTGAATACATGCAGTGGTACATGACCCGATGGCACATTTATTTATATGGTGGACAACTTATGATAGTACCGGGTCACAACTACAAACGTAGAAATCAACCTATGAGGGAGCTAGAAGATCAACATATGGCGGAGCCCGACTCGGAGAACCAACCTTTGAACACATCAGACCAATGGGTTGACACTTTTTGTGATGAGTCATAGAGCAGTTCATGTCACCTAGACATTGGTGGTTCAAGTTCATATCACCCGGACATGGGCGGTTCAAGTTCATATCACCCAGACATAAGCGGTTCGAGTTCATTTCACCCAGAGCAACCACCGATATCATTTGACATGTTTGGTAATAACATGTACTCCACCCCGCCTCAGGCCATGTTCGATCTAGCTACTGATCCTCCAGATGTGTACAGTACACCCCAACGTCCATCCTGTCAATGAAGGCCCGTAAATCGCTATACCCTGAACGACGATACCACTCCCGGTTCTTTCTAATTTTGAGTTATGTAAATTTCAAGTGTTATGTAATCTTTGCTGTATTGGTTTAGGGTTCCACAACTTATATATTATTCTTTTTTTGTATAATTTATATTATCTTTTAAAGTATTAAAAGTTGCAATTTTTAATTTTAAATAAAAGCTTAACACTAAATAATACAAACTTTATTTCTAAAAGATCATAAAATGCAAACATCAGGTACGACATTTAATTTCTTTCAGATCGTGAAGATTGACCAGTGTAGACATTTCCATGAGGACATTTGCTCCGGTTGTGGCCAACTATTCTACATATGGTGCAACGTTTTGGATCGACTTGTTCTCTTATATCCATGTCGTTCTGAATCCTCATTGTTGTCGGTCTACCTTTGACCCTCCTACGTAGTGACCGATCTGGCAACATCTTGAACGCAGGCGGTTGCACTTCCCATGTCGATACATCCCTTAATACAGGGAACTCGTTACCTCAAAGACGCAACGTACGTTCAAGTGTGTACACATCATCGATATATTGTTCGACATTCAAACTGTAGGTAGCACACGCTGCAACCACATGCACACACGGTACCGTAGTGTTTAGAATATCTCGCACTCACACTGCTTGTTTCGAAGATCAACTCTATAGGACCGTGGTGAGATCCCCCACCGACGACCGATATACTCTGTCACTCGAAAAGTTTCCAAATTTCGGGAATATAGTTCTGCATTCATCGACCTAGCCCTTTGAGCGTTCTCTTTCATGGCATCCCTGATTTTTTCGACGTGTACGTGTCCTGTCTCTAACTGTTTTGCTTGTTTCAACCCCATTTTTGGCATTAAGGTTGCTAGCCTGTAAAATGTGGCTGAAAAAACCGCTAAAATTGGAAAGTGATGCATACGCCTCAAGACGGAGTTAACGGCATCAATGAGGTTAGTTGTCATATGACTATATCGGTACCCCTCGTCAAAACATTGAGCCCATTGTCACAGCTCCATTCTACCCAACCACTGTCTGAGAGAAGGTTTGGACCCCGCCATATCAGTCTCTAACCTCGCCAACTTATGTCTGAATCGGTGTGCTTCCAGCTCGTATCTTACGTATGTATTCCGATAAAATGCGTTACTATCCCAATTAGGAAATGGACTCGAAATATTTACAAATACGAATTTAAATACGATATTTTTACCCATGTTCACAATTCGTTTGTGCCAGTATTTGTTCTTGTACTCATTATGGAAGTTGACAGCGATGTGTCGAATATAATAGACGGACCTCCAAGGAACCTCAGATTGCCGAATCGTAGCAACAAGACCCTTTGATCTGTCGGAGATAATGCAAATGGTGTCTTGCCTGACAACATGTCTCCGCAAGTTTCGAAAGAAATATGCCCACAATTCGGAGTTCTCCGACTCCACAATGGCAAAAGCGATCGATAGTACATTTTCGTTACCGTCTTGTACAACTGCAATCAGAAGTATCTGCGTGTATTTTCCATAAAGCCATGTTCCATCAACTTGCATTAACAATTTGCAGTGGGAGAAAGCTCTAACACATGGATCAAAAGTCCAGAACAGTCGACGGAAAACTCTTCTCCCCAGTTCCAATTGTCCATTAGGGCCTCTATAAGGCAACGTTTGTAAGTCCACGACAGTTCCTGGGATGTACTCCACCATCGCTGAAATCCAACCCTAAAGTTCATTGTATGACTCATCCCAGACGCCGTACAATTGTTGCATGGCCATTTGTTTCACCCACCATGCTTTCCTGTATGACACTCTATACTGAAATCGAGCTTGCATGTCTACAATCAATGTCGACACAGGAATGATTGGGCTATCTTTCACTAGTGGCATGATGCAGTTACAAATACTTTTGGCATCCAATTCCAGTGGTCTTGAGACATACGTGTGACAGCACATGTATGATTCTCTTATAATTTTTGTATTTGCCACTGTTGAGTCCTCTGTATAAATGCAGCTCGAACTCGTCAACCACACCCATCGCTAACTCTCCAACATTCCGAACATATAATGTCGGTGTAGATTTGGCAACCTTGTAATCAATCGACAACTTCATGTTGTATTGTTTGATGGCAAACACACAGTCCGCCTTGTTCTCGAACTGTTGCCCAACGAACAACTCCTTGAACTGTGAATTTGACGCCAATTTATGAGCAGGTACTATATCGGCGTACTTAGGAAACTCGGATGCATGCGTTGCATCTGGATCTACGTTCAACATGTCGCCCCCAGGTTCATTTTTTAAAATAATGCCACGACTCGGGTTACTGAATGAAGGGCCGTGAACATCTTCAACCTCCTCCAAGCTTTCATCATCAATATCGTTCGGAACCTCATCAACATCGGTGTCACTAAAATCTTCAACGTCTTGATCAAAATCTTCACCATTATTGGTCATTTCTCTGACATTTGCCTTTGTGCTTATTATCACCTCCGGATGTTTTTGTAGACGGAGACCGGGGGTAGGGTTGTTATACGAACTCCCACCATAATTAGGATTTTTGGGTATCTGCGATGTCCCTTTGCATTCTAACTGGTCTGTCCATCCAACATTAAGATCAAAGTCAAATTCGCGATGTTGACTTATTGGACTAACATTCTCAACAGGCTCTAAGTCTGCTAACTCAGCAAATAATTCAACTGGTTGGGGGTTCTCACTCCAGTCGACCACCATATTTCCATAATAGTGCCCAAGTCATCATCATCTAACAGCTGCATCTCACAAAATTTGAACGGATCTGTAGAGATTGGAAACTTGTAAAATAATTTGGACATCGCCCTTCCACAACGGATAGCTATTTTCGTACTGATCTTCCTTTTCATTTCTGCTAGCTTCACATTTTTTTTGAATCGCAAACCTACTCTTTGCTGACCTTGAAATACACAACCAACATCACCTTCTACAATTTCACCATAAAAAAGAACATACACCAAAAACACCTCATTATTCATCTTCAATAGATTTTTTGAACTCTCCTACAAAACACAATAATTTCACCATTCTATATATGCTAGAGAACCAAGAGGTGGAGTCATTCTAAATATATTAAAAAATATAAAAAAGTACACTATAAAGTGATGAGCCATTCTAAATGGCTCCACCAAATAAAATTTTAAATTTTAAATTTTTAAATTTAATTTAAAAAAATGTTTGAATATATTTAAAATTAATTTTAAAATTAATAATTTTAAAAAAATATTAAAAATTTAAAAAATATTTAAAATATACATTTAAAATATTATAAAACAAATAACAAATTTGGAAGGTCATATCTTTAAAAATAATATATTTGAAAAAAATTAAAAATATTTAAAATATTATAAAACAAATTTAAAATATTTTAAAACAAATTAAACATATTTAAAATTTAAAATTACATTTAAAATATTATAAAACTAATAATAAATTTGAAAGGTCATATCTTTAAAATATTTAAATGTTTTATATTATTAAAAATATATTTAAAATTTTAAAAAATAATTTCAAAAATTTATATTTAAAATTTTAAAAAAATATTATAAAACATTTCAAATATACATTTCAAGTTCTTTAAAATCAATAATAAACAAATAAATAAAATAAAATAAATAAGGACAAATAAAAAACTTAAAAAAAAGTAAATAAATAAATAAAGTAATAAAACAAAACAAAGAATCTGACGGAAAAAAAATAAAAAATTTGCCTCAAAACTGTTTGAAACTTTGAATAGGGAAATAGCCAATAGGGTGTCAGGAAATTTTTTGAAATTTGGTGACACCAATTTATTTGGCTCCACCAAAAAAAGGTAAAATTGCTAAAGTCTCCCCTTATACTTTTAAAAATCACAATATTTCCTTAGTATTTATACAAGTGGCGCTATTCTACATGACTCCACCAAAAAATTAATTTTTTAATGTAGATTACTGACGTGGCATGTTGGTGGCACCAAATACTTTGGCTCCACTAATTTTTACTGTAGATTTTAGATTATTTTAATATTTTATCGAAAAAATAGGTTATTTAAATAATTAATTAATTTTTTAAAGTTGTTTTTATAAAAAAGCGAATCCAACATTGGTGAAATATATATATGGGTATGAGATGCTATCTTATCTGCCCAAGAAAATGCCTATATATAGCATAGATCCACAAAGAAATATACAAGTTCAACAATATACAGATATACTCTTGAAATATCAAGAAACTCTGCTACACATTGGATATTTGGGCAGCAGAGGTAGCTATTCTATACACCAGGAAGGATGGCAAAATGGATATCAAGGCCATCCCTCGAACATGCCCAAGATATGCACCAAAATGCCTGGCCCTTTCAAAGTAGGCGGCAATCCCTGAGTTTGGGAGTAATGATATATGAGCACAGTGATTGGGGTGGGGATGGTTACTACATGCAGGCCGTGGTTGTCAGGCGTTGTAAAGGCTAAGCAGTGATAACCTTGTGAGTTCATTCGCACTTTTCAATCTCCTTTGTATTTTGCTAGTGTTTTTGGTTTTCCTTATAACACTTATTTTTATTTATCCTAAGTTGAAGAACGAAAAATAATTTTTTTTCTAAGATGGTATCATTTCATTTCCTCAATCTTCTTTTTAAGGACCCCTTCCTTCACTAAGCTATCCATGTAAACTATAAAGATATAAATTAACCAAACTTTGTGCTTTGTTCATTTAGGTGAGAGGCGAGTACAATCTTATAAGACCTGTTAATCACTATGTTATTCATTAAAATTTGAAGGTCTATTCAAAATTTTGTTAGTTTTGAGCTAAAATATTAGATTTGAAAAATAAGTTGGGTTTAAATATTCAAGACCCAAACCCGGTACTTCTCATTTTTAATGTTTATAATATATTATATTATGTAATTTATAACATATAAAAAATTAAATCTATAGTAATATATAATACTACAATGTAAATATTTAAAAAAAAATATTAAGATTCTTATACATAACATTTTAATAAATGAAAAAAATAAAAATATTAAATATTAAATTAAAAGTAATATAAATATTTAAAAAAATTCAAAAAAAATATAAGAGGGCTTAAAATAAACTTGGTTTAACCATTTATAAATATGGTCGGGTTTAGACAAAATTTTAGACCCTTATTTCGAGTCAGATCAAATTTAAACAAATATAAAATATGTTCATATCATACTTAAGCTCAATCTAAACTCGATCTAAACCCATAGCATTATGCTCCACTAAGAGTAATTAAATATCTAATCTCATTACTACTATTCTCAACATTATTGTTTTTTTCAATTTCATAGTTGATATTAGTAAGTAGCTAACAGTTTATCAAATTATTTTTATTAAATTAAAATATTTAAGTTACTTAATTTTTTACATAAAAGTAAGAAAACTGCAAAAGAAAAAGGTTAAAATGAGAAATTAATCTTGCTTAAGTAAACATGTTTAAGGACCGAGCTATTCATTCAAGCTCGAAAGTTTGCTCAAAATTTGAGAAGATTTGTAACATCCCCGCTTTAAAAAAAAAGAAGAAAAAAGAAGAAGAATATTTATGGTAGAAGTCCTTGAATAAATTATCTATAAATAAATAGTAGTATAAGAAATTGTGATCGTTTTTAGAGAAAATCGTCAAACATGACAACACAGAGGATTATTAGTAGGAGTTCGTGGTTAAGTTAAAAATTCGGTATCGAATTTAGGGATTAAATTGAATAAGTTAGAAAAGTATAGAGACTAGAGTGCAATTATCTTATTTTTATTTTAATGGAAAGGACTTAATGGCTATTTTTCCATTACTTAAAAAAAATCAAAAAATTTCATGATGGCTTTAAATGATATTTTCATTAAATAATTATTATTTAACATTTTTATTTAAAATAATAGTAATTTATTAAATATTATAATATATATATATAAAGAGAGAAAAATAAGTTCTTTCTCAACTTTCTCATGAAAGATTTGGGAAAAAAGAAAAAGAGTATGGTTTTTCTTTAATTTTAAGCTTAAAGAATGGTTTGTTTTCAAATTTTTTTTATAGATTTTAAATCTTTGAAGCTTGCTTTACATATATATATATATATATATATCAATAGTTTTTGATTTTATCAAGTATTTTGGAAGTTGCCATTAAAGGACATTGATGGAAGCTTAGAAAACTTAAGTGAAATAGATATATTTTTGGATAAGAAATTATTAGAAGATGAGTTCTAGCTTATTAGAAGTGTGAAAAGAAAAAAAATGGATGAAAAATTTATTTGGTATATTTGGCCATGTTAAAGGGGAAGTAGAGAATATTGGCCACTTTGTGTAATATTGATGCTAAATGATAGCTTGTGAAGCAGTGAGTACTCTGGTAAAGATGGAATTGAAAACGGATCATTGAGTCGAAAGATATGCGAATTTCGGACTAGAAAATTTAAGTTGCCAATATGAATAATCATGTATATTTAAGTTTGTTTTTATTAGTTTTAGTTTTAGAATGGATAAATGATGTTGTTTCGTATTAAATTCCTCCTATTGTAGCTAAAAACGAAGCGAACATCTTGAAGGAGAAAGGCGAAGAAAAGAAGTAAAGCGATTAAAACTTCAGTTTGTGCTAATATCTTATTTGCATTACATAAAGCTTTAGAATATTTAATTTAATATGACTAGTTATATTTATTTTATTTTATTTTATTTTATTGAGTTTTGGATGAGCTTGAATAATTTAGTTAATATTTATAATCTAACTACTGGAACGATCTAATGATTTATATGATATTAGCACCATTGAGTATAAAAATTGCTCAGCGTACGGTTTGTCTATTTTTTCGTGCGCAAGTAGTTAGATTCGTTAGATCGTTCCAGTAGCATCCGAAGAACCGAAGTGTAGCTCAAACAATGTTGGAGAAGAGTTTACTTTATAGTTGATGTAAATGGCATGTACCTAGGCTTATATATATAATATTATGTCGTAAACTGAATTTAAATATTTTTATTATATTTTCTTAGCTAGTATTTTATAACTAATGTTTTGATAAAATAGTAAAGCGTAGAAATCTAGTTTATTGATATGTTTTGAGAAATCGTAGTGTTGAAAATTGATTTGGGAGATAATTTGAATGTGAATATTTTGTGAAAATCTAAATTATTTTGCAGGGGGTTTTACGTAAATTAGGCAAAAATGCTGCCGAAATTTTTATAAAATAATTTTACTACTACATTTCTTTTTTTTTTTAAAAAAGATAGAAAAGTGAGTTGCTTCGACAACGAAATGTGACATTTTATATTCGGATCCAACAACTGGGTCAGGTATAAGGTGTCACAAGATTAGACAAAAAAAATTAGATTTGCTTAAAATATGGGCTAAACTTAAGCTTAAACATTCAATCCCTGAGCCCGGATCGGCCTAGCCCGTTTTCTAAGTTTGTAAATATTATGTTATTTTATTTTTATACATTATGTAATTTGTAACACATAAAAATTGAATTTATACTATAATGTAAACTTTGAAAATATATATTTAAATTGCTTATATATAATATTTTAATAAATGAAAAACATAAAATTATTAAAATTTAAATTTAAAATAGGATAATTTTATTAAAAAATTAAAAAATAATATGTACAAGTCTAAAATGGGGTTAATTGTTTACAAATATGGGTAGACTTGAGCAAAATTTAATAAACATATTTCGAGTTGGGCCGAACTTAAATAAACATAAAGTGTATAAATATTATAGATAAATCCGATTTGAATACGATCCAACTCGACCCACGAGCACTTCTATAAATAGATGATTTATAATATGTGCCTCAATACTTTTCCAATTGCAGCCGAAGTTGTTATACAAAGGTTACATTCACAAAATTTGAGAATTAGTTTTTATATTTAATTAAACGTTAAATATTTATTGATCAATTTTAAAAATTTAATTGAGCCATTAATATCATCCGTCTTTTTTTCGAGAACTTTTTAATTTGACATATTTATTTTTTGTCAATCATACGTGAAATTATATGAAAACAAAAATGTTATTTTGAAAAATTTTAATAAAAAATTGGGATTTTGATGATTGAATTAAAATTTTTAAATTTTAAAAATAAAATAAAATTTATATTTTAAGTGTAGAAATTAAATCTTGTCAAAATATAAGAAAAGTTTGATATATTTTAACCTGATCCAAGTAAGATGTGAGAGGCTTGTGGAGAGTGGAGATCCTCCCACCGTCTCACTGCCCCACTTTATAAAGGTTCGACCATCAAGATTCTTTAAGAGAAACTATATACTTTGAGTTATTATTAAGGAAACTCAACATTCAATTAATAAGTAATAATTTGTCTTCAATTTTTTTCCTTTTAATAGCAACCTTTTAAATATATATATATATAAAAGATTTTTTTTAAAAAAATACCATTTGATTTTTCAAAATATTTTCTGTTTTTAATTTTAATTTTTATTTTCCAATATTAATTTTTTATTTTTTTAAAAAATAAAAATACATCATAAAAATTGTTTTCTTATAATAGGTATATGAGAAATGAAATTAAAAAAAAATATATTTTCTAATAATATAAGTTTGCATTGGAATCAATTCATTACTTGTTTAAAAACATTGTGTTGAAACCATTTTAAAAATCTTTTTGAAAAACGGGGTCGACTTTTAAAAACGAAAATGGGAGTCGCCACCAATCTCTTTTTACTTAGGTGTGATTGGATCACCTTGTAAAACGTTTTATTTAAAACATTTAATTTCGATCTACAAAAAACCAGAAAACAAGTTCGGGAGTCGGTTACGTATGAGGAAGGGTTAGCACCCTCATAACGCCCAAAAATTGGTATCTAATCGATAAAATCATGTCTAAATGTTTGGAACTTAAAAGTATTTAAAAATATGATTTCTAAAAAACTTTGATTTAAAATTTGAGAGTTTTTCGATCCGAAAGAATATAAACATCACATCCAGTACGATTGGACACGATATTTTTAAACCCTCGTAACTAAGATCATCTCATGATTTACAAAACTTGTTAAAAGGATATTTAGTTATTTAGCCAAACGGGGAATCGAAACCCAGCACGATTGGGCACTATTTCCCGAATTTCTAAATACCAAAACATTGCCTTTAAAAAAAAAAACCTTTAGATAAAAAAAAAACTTCAAGCAATTTAAAATTTGAGAGTTCTTCGATCCGAAAGAATATAAACATCACATCCAGCACGATTGGATACGATGTTTTTAAACCCTCGTAACTAAGATCATCTCATAATTTACAAAACTTGTTAAAATGATATTTAGCTATTTAGCCAAACGGGGAATCGAAACTCAGCATGATTGGGCACTATTTCCCGAATTTCTAAATACAAAACATTGCCTTATTTAAGAAAAAACTTTTGGATAAAATATGGTAATTAAAGGAGATAGATATTTTTAAACAAAGATTTGAAAAAACAATTTAATGTAAATAAGGAAAAGCAAAAAAGAAAAACAAGTTTAAAATAATTAAAATAAATGAATAAATAATGATTAAGCAATTAAATAAAAAAAAGTTAAAAAAACGCATAAGTTCAACCTAACTCCCGCAATATGAGGATTCAACGAAATTCCTCCACCAAAATCTAACTCGAATGGAAGCAACTCAAAAAGAAATAAAGATGAGCGAAGAACAAAATAAGAACAAGCCACAGAAAATAAGAACGCAAAAGAGAGAAATTTGAGTGAATACTCTCAAGAAATTTTATTACTCTCGATTCAAGTGTCATTCTCGTGTCTACAATGAAGGGAGAGGCCTCTATTTATAATTGAGCCTCCCCAAATCCAACAGTACAGATCAATTACATCAACGGCTAAGATTAAAAGTATCTACAAATTAAATCTCTAAGATTACAAAATCATATCTTTTAATATTACATACCATATCTTCTAAGATTGCATATCATATCTAAGATTGCATACCATAACTTCTAGGATTGCATATCATATCTAAGATTGCATACCATATCTTCTAGGATTGCATATCATATCTAAGATTTGCATATCATATCTAAGATTGCATATCCTTGAAGATTGTACTTCCATATACGTCAAGCTTGTAGATAGACCTTCAATATTTTTCAGTAATGGGCCATTCCGATCGGGCCAAATGATATATTTTGGACTGGACTTGGACTTTATTCTATTATTTTAGGTTTATTATTTTTTATATGGGCCCGGGCTAAACTGGCCTATTACAGCTGCCTATCTTTGCTCATTGTCGTGTAACGAGAATAGAGAAAAGACTATAAAAGGCCCAATTTTGCCCGGTTTTTGTCGAGCCTTGACTTCTTGGTCATTTCTTTCTTTAAATGGCTTCCAACCCCACTGCAGCTTCAACGGTACTTGGAACTTCATCTTAATTTCAATAAGTCTGATGTCTTCAATCTGCTTCTTGCAACTTCAAGAATGTCAGATCTGTTATTTTAATATGCTCCACTACAATCTCGGGAATGCGGATCTATAATCTTGATCCCTTCACTACTATCTCGAGAGGACAAAATCAACTTTTTTGATGCTTCCTTACTATCTCGGAAGACTTCAATCTTGATTTGCTCTACTATCATCTCTAGGGAACAAAATCGAACTTTTCAATTTGCTTCCTTACTATCTTCAGAAGACTTCAATCTTGACTGCTCCACTATCATCTCTAGGGAACAAAATCGACTTTTCAATTTGCTTCCTTACTATCTTCAGGAAGACTTCAATCTTGAGTTGCTCCACTACCATCTCTAGGAACAAAATCTGAACTTTTGGTTTGCTTCCTTACTATCTTCGTGAAGACTTCAATCTTGATTTGCTCCACTACCATCTCTAGGGAACAAAATCGAACTTTTCAATTTGCTTCCTTACTATCTTCAGGAAGACTTCAATCTTCAGTTTGCTCCACTACCATCTCTAGGGAACAAAATCTGAACTTTTTGGTTTGCTTTCTTACTATCTTCAGGAAGACTTTAATCTTTAGTTTGCTCCACTATCATCTCTAGGGAATAAAATCTGAACTTTTCAATTTGCTTCCTTACTATCTTCAGGAAGACTTCAATCTTCAGCCTGCTCCACTATCATCTCTAAGGAACAAAATCTGAACTTTTGGTTTGCTTCCTTACTATCTTGAGAAGACTTCAATCTTGAGTTTGCTCCACTATCATCTCTAGGGAACAAAATCTGAACTTTTCAATTTGCTTCCTTACTATCTTCAGGAAGACTTCAATCTTCAGCCTGCTCCACTATCATCTCTAAGGAACAAAATCTGAACTTTTTGCTTTGCTTCCTTACTATCTTCAGGAAGACTTCAATCTTCAGTTTGCTCCGCTACCATCTCTAGGGAACAAAATCTGAACTTTTTGATTTGCTACACCATCCTCTGAGGGACATGTCCTGTAGACTCGAATGTATTATGGATGACATTTACATGAATGTAGAATGTCATGAGAATGATCCTATTTTTTTTTAAATGTAAAATGATTAGGATGCATGATCGGAATGAATCTAATGCTCCTAACTAAATAATATTAGGGATGACATTTGCATGAATGCAGAATGTCATAAGAATGATCCTATGTAATGATTAGAATGCAATGATCGAAATGAATCTAATGCTTCTAACTAAATGTATTATGAACGACATTTGCATGAATGCAGAATGTCATGAGAATAATTTCCTTCTTTTTCTCTCTCTCTTTTTTTTGTACAACGATTAGGATACAATGATAGGAATGAATCAAATGCTCCTAATTGGAAGTGTGAGAATGATCCCTATTTAATGTTTAGGTTGTCATTGCTCAAAGTTCATCAAGTTTCTATCACTAATGCCACCATGCTTTCTCGTTCAGCTGGTATCTTCTGACAGAAAACCCAAAGAAACGATTATGTTCTGCTCAACAGACCTGCCCCGCTGTATATACCACCCACTGCAATTTCAGGGGAATTAGCATTTGGTTTTTCTCATCCATCCCGTTACCACTCAGAAGTATGGATTGTATTATGTTCAATTTAATCTGTTACACCATTCCTTGGGTGTAATGACCAGATATATGTGCTTGAAATTTGCACGAATGTAGGGTATCATTTTTCTTTTCCGAGAATAATCCCTTTTTATTCCTATGTTGACATTGCTCGTCATTTGTCGAAATGGTATCATCGAAAAAATGTCTTATCCAATAAGGATCCGAAGAGCTAATCATCATTCAATATTTCTCAACCCTTAGGGCTTGGTAAGTTTTAAACAATAGTCTTGTTTCAGATTCTCATATTATTTAGAAGCCTCCAGAGTAATATGTGAAACTCCTTTTATGAAAGTATTATTAGTCCATTAATCTTTATTTCAATAAAAAATGCTTGAAAAAGATCACAACAATGGACGAGAAAAAAATTAATCAAGAGCATAGCTCGAAATAAATAGGTTAATCAAAGATAACCAAGGCGATAAAAGAAAATTGATTTAGGTGTATCTTGAAAAGAATAAAACAATCAAAGATAACAAATTCAAAAAAAAAAAAATGAGTAAGATGGAAGCTAGATGCCCCAGATATCGCAGCCTGAGCTTCTCTGTTCAAACTTCTTGAGGACCATTTTAAGTTCAATATGTGTTTAGAGGATCCAGAGTACTTTGTCGATGCCCCAAGACGCAGCATACTTCCTCATTGTTAATTCAGGCATAGCAAGACTACCACATACCCTATCTTTGATCAAAATTTGAGCCGCCCTTTTGGGTTTTTAGCTCAAAACCCCTTTGGTCTCAAAGTGCTCTTTGCGGGTTTTCGCCTTGGCCTCTCCTTCTTTTTCTTTTTTTTTTTTTTTTTTTTTGAATTTGAATTTGAACTCAAGGCGCCCTTTGCGGGTTTTCACCTTGGTCCTTCCTCTTTTAGGTAAAATCCTTCTTGATTGACCCTGAATTCACCAGATTGGGCGAGTCTTTAGCATCTATATCGGTCAATATCAATGCACCTCCAGAAAAAGCCTTCTTTTCAACATAAGGTCTTTCCAGTTTGACATATGCTTTCCTCTTAAATTTTTAATATTAGGTGCCCACCATGAAATTTCTTTGGGTGGACCATCAGCATCATTAATTTTAGTACATTTGACCATGATGAATACTTTCAAACCATTTTCTTCATCCAAGTTCACTGGAGACATTCTTCTTCATCTAATTCCTGATTCAATCGAAGCTTGGAGCAAAGGAATCTCGATTTTCATGGGCAAAATCGCTTCATAAACCAATGGGAAAAATGTTGCCCCAGCGAAAGTCCTGGTCGACATTTGATAAGCATAGAGAGTAAATGGTAGCTTCTTATGCCAATCCTTACAAGTCTTAGTCACCTTTCCTATTTTTTTGCTTTTTTTTTATTTGGCAACCTTTGCTGCACTGTGATATGCTGCCTAATCTTTGAACAGACTACAAACTTTTGATTTTGTCATTTTTGGTATTCTTTGTAGGCGCTTGATCTTTTTTTTAATATTTGACTTCGACCTTGTAACATTGGCATATGAAGCTACTTCCACCCTCTTTAGTGAAGTAAATGACGACCACGACAATGAATCGATATTGGCTAAGAGCTTTTGACAAGATTGGTCCCATCACATCCATGCCCCCACATATAGAAATTTTTGAAGAACTGAAGAAGGCACATGAATCTTGTCTCCTTTAATACGGCATAACTGATACCATCCCTTTCTATGTAGATCAATAGTGCCTGATCCTCATGTTTAGCCCGCGTTTTAGTAGCCCAGGCATGTCCTGATATAATCGTGCAAAAACATCTTTGAATTCTTGAAAATTACTCAACGATGTCTCGCATTATTTCTATGGTGAGCTGGACTTCGATCTTACCCCTTTTCTAGGCTTGCAATATCCATTGACCCTATGTAAGGTAGGATCTATTTTTCCTCTTGTTCTATCGTTCTTTAATAAATCAGAAGATATGTTACAATCTCTGTCATCTTCAAAGTCCTGAGATCCCCTAGACCCATATTTCATTCAAAAAAGGAATCCGTAACAACGTCGCTCATGTCATTGATATTTGAAGACCTAGTGTAGGTTCAAAGGAAGATTTCCAAAGAATAAATAATTCAAAGAATGATTATTTGTATGGTATGAATGAATAAAAGAATATTTGAAAGAAAGTCCAAAAATAAAAGAATCTATATATGGAAATAATAAAAGATGCATTTTATTGAAATAAGAATTTAGGACACAAGCCTATTTCACAAAAGGGTATTGTTGCCTCTAGGCTTAAGGCAACAAGCGTGTTTTGAATGTTACTCTAGATTAGCTCTAAAAATACAGAGATCTCTTCCATAATCCCATTATTCAAAACACTCCAAAGTATACAAGGGCTTAGAAACTTTATTCCTCGATTCCCTCTTCGCTTTTGATTTCTTTAAGGGATCGCAACTTTCTTGTCTCCTCCTTCAATTATCGCATTTACTGCCTCGTCAAAGTGATCAGGTTTTGATGAATCGTTGAACTTCACAATTCCTATTTTAATGAACCTTTCAACCAACTTCTTAAACGTAGTACAGTTTTCAATTGAGTGACCCTTTATTCCCGCATGGTACTCACATTGGGCATTCTCATTATACCATTTTAGGAACGGAGGTTGCAACGGTTTCAAATAAAATGGGGACACCACGTGTGCGTCAAATAAACTTTAATATAGCTCCTTATACGTTATTGGGATTGGCGTAAATTGGACCTTTTCAGAGTTTTGCCCTGTGCCCGACTCTTGTCTCACCGACCCTTGTTGCCCAGCAGTGATCACCTTTGGCTTGTTAACAATAATTGCTTTTGAGTACCCTTTGTTGTATGCACTCGTATTATTCACCTCGTCGTCTTTTTTCCTAGGAGCAGACCTTTTAGTGGTTTCTCCTGCTTTAATCTTGACACCCCTTATGGCATTTTCAATCATCTTTCCTGCCATCACTATATCTGCAAAGCTCTTGGTGGTACTTCCTATCATGCGAGTGATGAAGGGAGCCTTCAAGTATTGATGAAGAGCATTGTAGTCTCCTTTTCTAGGAGTGGTGGCTGAACTTGCATGGCGACCTCTCTCCATCTTTGCGCATACTGCCTGAAGCTTTCATTTGATTTCTTCTCCATGTTTTGCAAAGTAATTCTGTCAGGCATCATGTCTGTGACATGATTATACTACTTCATGAAGGCTTGGGCTAAGTCTCTTCAGGAGCCAATATTAGCGCGGTTGAGTTGGTTATACCATCTAGATGCTGCCCCCACTAAACTGTCTTGAAAACAATGAATCAAAAGTTGATCATTGTTCACGTAGCCAGTCATGCGTCTAAACATAGTTATGTGGGCTTCAGGGCAACTAGTCCCATTATACTTCTCAAATTCTGGCATCTTGAATTTATGATGAAGCACCAGATCCGTGACCAAACTCAAGTCCTTTGCATTAATACCATGGTGATGGTCGACATTTTCCAGAGCCTTGAACTTTTTCTCCAACCATCTACAGCGATCCTCTAACTGCCTTGAGGATTCAGTTCTTATCCCTTCTCTCTCTGCCATATCCAAATCAGGGATGACGGGGTTAGTAGGTTTGTCTCCTAGATTAGATCCTGAGCCCACTTGGAAGTTCATGGGCAGTTTATTATCAGCTTGCCCCTGTTGAGGCCTAATTATGACAGGTGGCCTTTGGGGATACTCCTCAGGTTGTACATGTGGCGGGGTGAAACCCCGAGGAAAATCCTCATTGTCATCAGCGTTAACTATGGGACCCTTTCCCCTGTCTATTGCCCCACTCAGCATTTGGGTCATTTGAGCCATCATATTCTTTTGAGCCTCCAACATCTGGTCCCTCATCTCTTGTTGGAGTTTTGCCATTTGCTCTTGCATCTGGTCTTGCATGTCTCTTTGGAATTGTTCTAATCTTTGATCCATTTTCTTCGATTTGGCGCATATACTGTAAGGATGTTCAGCTTCCAGATTTTCCTTCCCTTTTTCTTTCTTCCCTCTCTCTGTTATAATTTCAACTAATTAGACTCTCTCTATGGACTTAAATGCATATGATATGATGTAATGCAAATGCATGAATGCAAAGAGAGAGAGACGTTGATTCTGAATTCAATTCCATTAGAAAAACTTTTCTAGAAAGTAAATTTCTTTACATAAAGCAGACCACATATACGACCATGCCCTCATATTCCAAGCAAAAACATCAATCCCCATCTTCGCATAGGTCGAATCTTACAAACTTCTAACAGATGCCTCCTATTAGCTCCTTTTTTGATTGATCTGGGTCGCGACTCACTACTCACTTAACCTCGCAATGCTCGTTAGCCTCTTCAAGAAAGCCAAGACGTGGTGATTCTCGAATAGTCTTTGTCATCTTGAATCCTTGGAGAATAAAGTCTTGTATTCCTTCACAGTCTATCAGTCTTCTACCGTTGAATTTACTTGGAACATATTCGGATGACCGTATTATAATCCACTTTATCAAAAAATCCATTTTCTTATGACAAACTCTTCTATTTAGCAATCGAATTTGAATCAACACCTCTATTCTATGATGTGAATGCAATGCAATCAAAACAAAAGAGAACACGTTAACATAAAAAATAAATAACAGAATAGGGCACTTATTTGGGTGACCATTAGAGTTTAGCATAGTTCTTCCTAGGGTAAGAACTTAGGTTTTCTATATGTGGTTCAGCTCTAAAGTTGAGGTACCCGAACCAGCAGATTCCTCGATCCTCACCCATTATAGGCTCATATAGATCGAGTTCGGTTCAGGGGAATACATTTCCCTATGGCCATGCGGAAGTGAAAACTTCACGAATACATAGGTACAGATGTATTCCGGAAGCAGTCCACTAGCCCATGCGGAGGTGAAAACCTCACGAAATTATAGTTTCTCGCTCCCACTTAAGGGTGTGACCACGACGGTCATGCAGTGCAATGCAGAGAGATATATTTTAAAATCACATGCAATAAAAGTATCATGTTTTTTTTTAAAATCAGAATTTTAAATTCAAACAAAAGGACATGAAATTATCGATTTTACGGCTTGACCCTCTTATTGTCCCTAGCGGAGTCGCCAAGCTGTCGAAACCATTTTAAAAATCTTTTGAAAAACGGGGTCGACTTTTAAAAACAAAAATGGGAGTCGCCACCAATCCCTTTTTACTTAGGTGTGATTGGACCACCTTGTAAAATGTTTTATTTAAAACATTTAATTTGGTCTACGAAAAACCTGTAAAACAGAGTTCGGAGTCGTTACACGTATGAGGAAGGGTTAGCACCCTCATAACGCCCAAAAATTGGTACCTAATCGATAAAATCATGTCCAAATGTTTGAAACTTAAAAGTATTTAAAAATATGATTTCTAAAAACTTTGATTTAAAATTTGAGAGTTCTTCGATCTCGAAAGAATATAAACATCACATCCAAAGACGATTGGACACGATATTTTTAAACCCTCAGAACTAAGATCATCTCATGATTTACAAAACTTGTTAAAAGGATATTTAGTTATTTAGCCAAATGGGGAATCAAAACCCAGCACGATTGGCCACTATTTCCCGAATTTCTAAATACCAAAACATTGCCTTATTTTAAAAAAAAAAACCTTTAGATAAAAAAAAAAACTTCAAGCAATTTAAAATTTGAGAGTTCTTCGATCCGAAAGAATATAAACATTACATCCAGCACGATTGGACACGATATTTTTAAACCCTCGTAACTAAGATCATCTCATAATTTACAAAACTTGTTAAAATGATATTTAGTTATTTAGCCAAACGGGGAATCGAAACCTAGCACGATTGGGCACTATTTCCCGAATTTCTAAATACAAAACATTGCCTTATTTAAGAAAAACTTTTAGATAAAATGTGGTAATTAAAGGAGATAGATATTTTTAAACAAAGATTCGAAAAAACAATTTAATGTAAATAAGGAAAAGAAAAAAAGAAAAATAAGTTTAAAATAATTAAAATAAATGAATAAATAATGATTAAGCAATTAAATAAAAAAAAAAGTTAAAAAAAACGCATAAGTTCAACCTAACTCCCACAATATGAGGATTCAACGAAATTCCTCCATCAAAATCTAACTCGAATGGAAGCAACTCAAAAAGAAATAAAGATGAGCGAAGAACAAAATAAGAACAAGCCACAAAAAATAAGAACGCAAAAGAGAGAAATTTGAGTGAATGCTCTCAAGAAATTTTATTACTCCCGATTCAAGTGTCATTCCCGTGTCTACAATGAAGGGAGAGGCCTCTATTTATAATTGAGCCTCCCCAAATCCAACGGTACAGATCAATTACATCAACGGCTAAAATTAAAAGGTATCTACAAATTAAATCTCTAAGATTACAAAATCATATCTTTTAATATTACATACCATATCTTCTAAGATTGCATATCATATCTAAGATTGCATACCATAACTTCTAGGATTGCATATCATATCATATCTAAGATTGCATACCATATCTTCTAGGATTGCATATCATATCTAAGATTTGCATATCATATCTAAGATTGCATATCCTTGAAGATTGTACTTCCATATACGTCAAACGTGTAGATAGACCTTCAAAATTTTTAAGTAATGAGCCATTCCGATCGGGCCAAATGATATATTTTGGACTGGACTTGGACTTTATTCTATTATTTTAGGTTTATTATTTTTTGTATGGGCCCGGGCTAAATTGGCCTATTACACATTGTTTTTTAACTTTTTAATATTTTACATAATATTTTTACAAAAACAACTAATTTTTAAAATATTTTAGCAGACACGTTTTTAAAAAAAATAAAAAAATCAGACAGATGGAGCTCCAAAATTGAAAAGCAGGAAGAAAAAGGGAAAAGAAAGAGAATGATATTTACATCCAAACTTGCAATTAAGGCCATGGATTTAATTTACCTTTAAAGAAATTTAATATCAAACCATGAGTTTCTTATTCCCTTGGCACAAACTAAATATGTAGATGCAAAAAGTTCATCAATCATAGTTGGAGGCAGAAACATAATTATAGAATATATGCAATCTCACACCTAATTAAGTTATGATGTCAATTTTAAGGTTCCTTTTAGTGGGCGGAAGAAAGCTAAATTCATCATACTGAAGATACACCTCCATCCAAAATAACACTTAATTTAATTAAATTGATACATCCATTTGATTTTAAAGGCGGATAGATATAGGTGATAAGAAAAGTTGGGTATATTATTCCTCCCCATCCTATCAGCAGTGAGAATTACTTTTTTCTTTCCAATTTATTCAGTCCATAATGTTGGCTGATATTTATCACATTAAGGGAATTAGATTCCATCTCACCTTCCAAACAACAACGTCACATTTCATTATAAAATACAACCTCATAACACAAGTTTGACAAATCAGGCATCTTTGAAAATAATTTTCTAACCCAAAACCCTAAACAGAAGTGAGTATAGGATGTCATACAATAGCCCAAAACACCATGCCAAGCACCCTAGGGTCAGGTGGGGGGATACCTCGTATGCCTACCAGGTTTCTGCTACAACAACGGAGCCAATGCCGTATTCATCGAACCACAAACCAAGGCATTCAAATGTCGATTATGGATACAACAATGTTTATGAGGATAAGCGTACTCTTGAGATTCCAAAGGCCCAAATTTTAGAATCCGAGTATTATAATCCTCAGCATGTGAAGACGAGTGAAAATTATGAAGTTAAGGAAGATGTCAACCAAGAAGCTGCGGACTTTATCGCGTTAAAGCACAAGAAGTTCGCGCGTTTGAGTACATGGATGTGAAGAAAAGTGAGTAAGAAGCAAGAGTCATAGCAATTCATATGAATAAGCTCCATTGATGATAGATAGAGCAGTAATAATTATGACTGCACTCATGCTTTGATAGTGAATTATTGTGAAATATAGATGAAACAGTACTTGTGCCGTTACAAGCTTTATTGTTTTTTTATGCTACTCTCTTTTAATAATCTGTCTGACACCCTATTGAAATCAAAGTGTGAGGCTTTAAGCGCCAAGACAAAGCTTGTGATTCAACTAAATCCCACACCATATTGCCTTGAATTCACTCGCAAAGAACTTGTCCTTCACCTTTGCCAGAAGGAAGGAAAATTATGAAAGGATCTCTTAAATTTGGTTTGATGTACTTTTTCTTTTCTTTTTTTCCCAAATTATCTTCGTGAGGTAAAATTATGTTTTTGCAAAACCAGATACTTAAATACCAAAAGTCTATTGAATTGCAGATGGAGTGAGAAAGAATTAGTGTTCAAGTTTTTAGTTGACACCAGTTTTGAGTTTATTCTTTGTATAACAAAAAAAGAATATAGTAATTACCATTTCCTTGCAATTTTCCATATTTCCTTGAAAGTGTATAGCTTAAATTACTGCACCAAAAATATTTGCTTCCTCACAAAAGGAAACCATATGAACTTTAGGAACTTCTTTTTCTATTCTATTTTACTTATTATATCTTCATTCTAGATTTTGTGGTTAAAAAACTGATAGATTTGAGTTTTAAACATTTTCCTAGATTCCTAAACTCATTTCAATATGAAACATCATCTTTTGAGATCAGGAAACCAAGAGTCCTCAATGCAATCCACTTAGGGCAGATTTTGGGTCCATTCTCTTGTAATTAATCAACATCCATAGGTGATTTCATGCACTAACAAAAGGAAATTCCTCTGATTCTGTAACCAGTAATGAGAACATCCTTCTTCATGGTTCCAAAACAATTCCAGGCTAACAATATCTAATACCAACACTACCAATAAACGACTTCATGGTTTTTTTTTTCCCCTTTTTCTCAAATATATTAGTTAAACTTTTGTCTCAAACTTGCTATAACTGATATCAAATACAATTCTGTGTTAGGGTTTTATTTTTCCCTAAATCTAAATTTCATTATATTATTATAAAAATGTAAATATATAAATGTCATTAATTATCTCTACGTTGGAATGTCCACAGTGAATTAGCATTTAAAGCAAATGATTAAGTAAATATTCGCTCGTACTTAAAATTAAACTAATATTAATTTACATTATGAGGTAATTTAAATAATTCGTAGTCCATGTAATCATACGTGAACAAATAACTCATGATAGAATTATTTTGTTGTTTGTAAGTCCAAATGAGAAGAAGCTTCTCTTGGCTATCGGAATTTGATGGGCTTCCAAGATAGACATTTAAATGTGGTTGTTTGGACTAACAATGATGCATTGGATTTGATCCGAATTGAATTGATACTAGATCTGTTTATGAATTAATTTAATTTTGACTTTCATGGTGTGACTTAGCTAAATCTAAATAATTATGTGTGCATAATTTATATACTTTCGTGTCTTAAAATATTAAGCTGAAAGTTGGTACGTTAGTATATGACTTATGCATAATATAGCTTCACTTATAATAGTGAAATTAGAGCTCATTAAAGTTGTAAATGGTTTTTTGATTGGCATTTTAAGGTTTATGAAAATAAAACATGGTCGTGGGTCATTAGTTCGATTTAATCATTTTAGCCTAATTAACTTAATGAATAAATAACTTTGTAATTAATAGGTGAAGAGTTAAACCTTAATTATAAATTATTTTAACTCTAATTATATATGTCTAATCGGTCTCTCTATTAGCTTATTGTAACTCTATACATATACCTAATAAGAACTTTGATTGAATAGATAAAAAAAATAGATTACATGAATTATTATTTACATTTGCAACTGACTCAAACATAGTGCTACACATATTAGATTTATAGAGCATTTGGATAAAGAAGTAAGTTGTCTCAAAAAGAAGATTCAGTATCATGAGCAACAATTGAAACTTCTCTAGTGTTAGAGGACTGGAGATCTTCATTATAGAGGGTTGTAGGATTTTTATTTTTATTTTTTTGATTTGTTGGTTGTTGTTAGTGCTGAAGTTTTTTAAACTTCTTTCTAATTTTCTTTCTTATACAGATGATGATAATTTTTTTTTTTTACTTTAACATGTACTCACATTTACTATGAGTTTTTATTGTTAATGCTCTTGTTATCTTGTATCGATAATTAATTTCATGATTAAAATTCATAGTTGAATGAATGGAGTAAAGCGAGTGTTGAGTGATTTACGTTGCTTTTGTTCAAAAATATCAAAGGAAGAGATCATTAGTGCTAGTTACAAAGGCCAATTGCAACTCAACAAACATCTAACTAGCCGTTGTAACTTGTCTTATTTGGTTAGCGTGTTTTCACTATAACATTGTTTGATCTTTTAATTGCATGTGTTTAAAGATTTTTAGCAGCTCCTTAGTGAAGACATATCGTGCATGAATCAAGCTAAGAAAATAGTGTATTGTGATCAAAGTTCCAATTGATCTTTAAGGAGTTTGATGTCGAGAAGATCACTGCCAATATACTCTTTATTGAAGACATATTTGAAGGGTGTTTTTGAGGAATCAGGCATTCACACTAAATATTTTTTAATAGGTCACACTATGTTTACATATAAGATGACTTATTTAGGTTTAATGCATGCGTAGAAGGGCACTGAACTTGTCCATTTGAGGAATTTATTCTGAGTGCATACTTTCTAAGTAAATTGTTCTTAATTATCAGTTTATAAGTCGGCTTTCAGAGGGAAAAACTTAATGGAAGAGTGATTTATGTTGAAGTATATGAGTAAGATTGCAACTTAATGAGTGAATTGAATGTAAATTACAGCTCATACTTATTGATTTATAATAGATTACTTTCTAAGTAAAGCTTGTAGACGTAGGAAAGTTTTCAAACTGTGTAATCAATCACTTATGCCTCTATTTTATAACTAATAATAAGTTCATGCAGTTACAATTAAATGAATATATAAAAGAAAAATTGATCGAATCAACATACACCATTTATACATTACCTAAAATATTTTTGTATTCAATACCAAAGAGCAAAAAAATAAATAAATATATACAAAATTTAATTTGTATTTTTTTATTTTATTTAACATTAATAATTAAAATTAAAATTTTTAATACAAAATTTATAGTTTTATCTCGCAAGAATTCGTGACTTCACCTTTAGGTAAATATAGACTAATTTACTAGGAAGTCGCATAAATTCAAACATTATATATTTTCCGAAATTTTTTTATTTTATAAATAAGTTAGTAAAATAACTTTTAAGTAACACCATAAAAAAACTAAATATGCATAAATAATATTTTTAGAGAAAAATAAGATAAGATTTGAAGTTTAATGTTAACGCCAAGTAGCAATCTTTACCACTATAGATGGTTGAGATAAAATAAAAACCAGCACTGATTCTGCATCCCAAGGTTTTGTTGTATTCAATGAATTTTGTCATTCACGTTTTAAGATTTGATAAAGTATGAACAAGTTGGATTTTCGCTGGAAAACTAGTAATGGATCAGCGGGGGCAGGGGAAAAGGTCCCAAGCATTCAGTGGGTAAGAAGTTCAATCATCACCCAAAATAAAAAGAAATTGGAAACTTCGTTTTTTAAAAAGATTGGGAAAGCAAGGAATGGTCCCTTTACTCCGCCATGGCCATGTGACTATCCACACTTCTTAAAATCCTATATGTACACGCCCTACCCCGCATCACTTCTTGGAGCACTACACTTTCAGTTGGGGGACCACAAAGGAGCTGGAATTTATTGGACTTGGGCTACGAATGTGGTCACAAGTTCATTTGTAACTACCCAATAACAATTTTTAAAATTGCGTTCAAATTTATAGTTAATCATGACATCTATTTTTCCATTAACAAATGATTAACTTTTTTTATACGTATATCAATGCTTAGCCTTATGTATGTTTTTTGTTTTCTCATTACTGATTTAAATTTGCAAAGTGCATTTCCTTTTTTTACAAACCAAAAAGGAAAAAAAAAAATTTATATGTAATGCCATTTTAACTTGTTATTTTTACATATCACTCACTAATAATCTAATTAATGAATCGACTGTCGCTTATGCCAACACTAAAATTTTAAAATTTAAAATATACATAGACTTAAAATGATATAATTGAAAAATATTGGAATTTCATAAGTTTTTATTCCCTTAACAGTAGACACAGTAATAATCCTTTTTAACCGAAAAAGCTCATATCGTATAGATTTTATGCGAAACTACCCCCAACTCCGAAAGTTACACTAAAAAGATCGACTTACCTTGAAGGCTTGAACCCGATTTTGCCTCTCTTTTTTTTTTTTTTTTTTTTTTTTTTTTTTTTAAATACTCCTACAAGTTGAGTCGGATTAAAACTCTTATAAATTCAAATTGTTCTGCCTATCCTATTATTCCATCCTTGATTGGAGGGCCGAAGACAGACTAGCCATTGCGAATGTACGCAAAGTTTGGAATAAGAAAAGGAATTGACCAAAAACATATGATTATTTAGTAAACAATGGGTACAAATATAATGTCCTCATCTACAGATTTTTTGTGAATAGGAAAGAAAATAAGTAGGGGAGGAAGATCTAATAATGAATCTAGGTCAGGTTTTCGAGTAATGGCTGTACCTAATGAGAAGTTGAATTTATCGCTTTATAGTACGACTTTTCCGCCCTTGAAAACCGCGTTTGGAATATAGTCCATTCCTTTTTACATCTCTCCCTTACCTGCCAATGGCATCCAGTCCAATATAGTGATTATCACCCACACTTTTGCATAAAAGTAACTTAAAATGACTACTAACAAAATTTAACTTTTAATTGATGGAAAAATGTAAGACAGCAATGGTGCATACCCCTTGCCATGGCGCCTTCCCGTTTTGTGACTCTCCCTACCAAAAGCAAATTGTAAGTGTTTATTATGAAAGGAAAAGTGGGAAGATAGAGGGAAAGCTCTCAGTACCTGGTTCCCAAGAGAGGGAACAGATTGATGAACAATCCACTGAGCATCTACAACACCGATCTTCTCATGGGCGGGCTGTTTTCAAGAGATATATCCCCACTTAGTGAATAGCAATCCAGTAATGAACAAAGAGATCTTTTCTAAAAGTATGTTTGGGGAAAACAAGGAGAGAGTAAAGGACATAACAATATAAAGCGACAGAGGCAGAAACAATAGGATGCTAACCTCTACACATTTTCTGAGGGCAAAATCAAGACCCCAACCATGGACTAAGTCATTCTACAAATTATCCAACAAAAACAATAGAGTGAATATGCCAAGAAAACAATGGGGAAAACAGCAATGTTAAAATGAACAAGCTAAGAACAACCTCCATACCTGAATCATATGCCATACACACCGCCATGCGTCACGTGAGAAAACAGGAGCCATTATCTCCACAAACCTACATTCACGAAAGAGAAAAGAATACTTAATTTCTACAAAATCTACGGAGATTTAAGGCATGATATATTAAAACGACAATGCTCAAAGCTATACATACGCTGCACAAGGAGGAACATGTGGATGATTGCACCAACCCGGTTTCTCCTCTGTTTCCCTGAACCAAAATTCAAAAACGAAAAAAGTTATTTATCATTCAATGAATTGATCCAACTTCAATGATTCCGGGGCCTACTGTTTCTTACTTGTGAACTTCACGATCTCCTCTCCTTTTTGTCATTTGCCAGGTTAACCCTTTATTCGGTTCCAAACCAGGCTGTGAAATCTCTAGTCCGTGCTTCCTCACCAGTTTGATGTATCTGAAAAGTGAAATAAGTAGAAACTACTTTTTAAAAATATTCATTTTAAAGGAAACAGGTTAAACAAACAATTTGTTTGTCCAATACTAACTCTTCTGCATTGAAATGCTCAACCCCCAAGTCCTCATCCCAGATGAATATGTAGTCATATGGAGCCACGATGTCAGGGTGCAA
The DNA here is from genome assembly GCA_025698515.1 of Gossypium sturtianum. Classification (NCBI taxonomy): domain Eukaryota; kingdom Viridiplantae; phylum Streptophyta; class Magnoliopsida; order Malvales; family Malvaceae; genus Gossypium; species Gossypium sturtianum. The sequence continues at coordinate 22,448,753 of CM046945.1, forward strand.
AAACCTCTTGGCATACCACCTAGGTAAAAATAAAATAAAAAATTATGACAGTTAAATCTTTAAAATCATTAAACAATCCAATAATAACCAGTCATTGCATCCAATCCTGCCAGCAAAAGGACTTGAATTTGAAAATCTAAATTAACTACTTACCATTTAGTCTGCCTCCGAACACTCACATGTATTGCCTGCTTTGACCACTCAAACTCATCCCATTCAGTTGTTTGACCATCGTAATGAAAGAGAAGGATGGTAAAATTCCCTGAAAACTGTTGGAAGCACATTTAATCACAACATGCAATGTGCACCACACAATCACATGAGCATCAGAAAATGCCATCCCCACCTAAGCATCCTACCTATCTTCCAGAAATGACTCCAAGAAGATGTGCATGAGGATGCATGTTCACACAGGCACTCAGGCACAAACTCATGCATAATTAATGCAGACAGATTCATAGGTGCACAGACACAAACACACACACAAATATATAAAGACAATGATACCTTTTTAACTGCAGCATCAATATTCTTTCGTTGATTATAGCCAACAGTAAATGTGACAAGATATTTTGGCGAGCTGGTTAAGTCCTGCAGATGCCAATATTGTCAAAACCGAAACCAGAGGAAAAGAAAAGGCCACAGTATGTTTTATTCTTATCATATTTAGTTCTTCGTTAAATCTATGGACTGGTACAAATAATAATGGTTTTTATCAAGTGAATGGAGATTAACAATGCAAACAACCTCTCAGACACTAAAATCTGTGTTTCTGAGATCCTGAAATGTATTAGGCATTTGAAAAGGTTTTATGCTTTAGGAACAAAAGATGCAGTTATTATTTCACCCCATACCACCAAAACTCTTGCTTCCTTGACATTAATTAACTAATCCCCTTTTCCTTCTTTCCAGGCTCCATGAGAGTGAGTTATTTCATATATCCAAGTTCACTGGCTATTGGCTAAGATACCAAAATACATCACTACTATTCCCCTCCACCACCCCAACCCCTTCCCTTTATTATGTATCAAACATTCAACAATTCCACATTTATTCAGTTGTTTTAGTTAGAATTTAGCATATACCCGGTAGGTTTTGTAATAAGAGATGTTTCCAAAAGTTTTAGAAGTGATATATCATTTCTAAAACTTATTCGGTCTAAACCAAAGCAATTTATCTTTACAGACCAGAGATAAACTTATTCATGTGTGCATTAGAAAGTTGAAAGGAATTCAGGGTTCAAGTAAACACACCTCATTCGGCTTGCCCCACAATCTGCGTAAGTATAAGTCTGATTCAGCTTTAACAATTCCAGGTGGTAGTCTTTCCGCACCTCGAGGATTTGATGGGACCCAAATCTGCATCAGTCATAAAGGAAGCATAAGAACTTGGCATATTAGAGTAGCACTATATAATTCAGGTCCTACAAAATCATCAAACATAAAAATCACATCATTTAGGAACAAGGTGATAGTAAGAGATGAATTCAATGATGCATCTGGTTATGCGAGAAATTGCATATAAATATAGATGATAAATGCACATGTTCATTCAAGTATTGAAACATGCTGGGCTAAGAACAAGCAATAGGTGCCAATTTTTTTTTCAAAATAGTGTTTATTCAGTTTTCGAATGGATGTATTCTAGAGGTAAACCAAGGCATATATGTATTACCATGAGAACTATCAGGTTTATTTTTGCATGAAATGGAACAGAAAATGCTCCTACATTCAGGAGCTTGAATGGCATGTGAACCACACTATCCTTGTTTCCCCGAGGAAAAACTCCCACTCCCTCTTTAAAACTTCAAAGAATACAAAATGTCATGAAAAAAACTATCCAATGAATTCTACTGTCCCCTCAAATACCAAAACTTTGGTAAACAGGTAATACGAGAAAAGACCAGTCAGGTATTGAAACTTTACAGGACGATAATCGCCTGAAGATACCTGAAAACTGCTGTGAAAAACTATCCAGAACCTTATTCCACAAATTTTATTTACTAACGTTAAGCATTAAGAGATTTGGTTCAAGTGTATCTCCAGATCCAGTAGAAATACCTTCTTTGATGTGGCATTAGCAGAGCTTCTATTATTATCAATTGGATGTTGCAAAGGAGTTGAGCCCGAGGGGACTGAGTTGGTATATTCAGTGTATTTGATATCAATGGTCGTAAGAATGCCAGATGATATATTGAACTGCCAAATTCAGACAGCACAATAGTTCCAATACGCAGATGAGAAAGATCATTACTGCTAGATGCAAAATAATGAAAATAAAATTAAAAGGGGGAAATGGTTTGCCTACCTTTGTTAATGACAATTTTGGGAAAGATAATCCAATTAAGAAGCCAAAAACTACTCCAACAAATGTTGTCACAATGAGCCTCATGCTCTCATTTGGTTTTCTACTAACCGTACTGCAGTCATCAAGATGGAATAAAAGTTAAATAACTTCCACATCCAGGTAACCTTTTCTATAGATATACACAATAAGACACAATATGAGCTTTATTCTTTTTAATTAAAAAGGAGCCATAAGTCATGCACCTGCGTGTAAAGATCCCCATTCTATTTAAAAATTCGTCTGAATTGTATATTCACAACAAACTATGGGCAATTCAGATTGCAAGAGCCTTTGAGCATTAATTAGCAGGCATTCAGTTGCCCATTCTCCATGAAACAAAGAGAGACCCTCAGCAAAAGGACCTGAATAACAAATTTTTTTATTAAAACTAAAATGATGAAGCAAAACAATAGTTACAGTTAAAAGAAACCAAGATGCACACTAACAAGAACTGAGATTCAAACAGCAACTTCATGGGAATGGCACCTAATTCCAAGCTGATATCCTAGTTGAATCAATTTTACCAGTTTATGCAGACAGGAAAAGACAAGCTAATTAGGCCGGCCTTTAACAATTAACCCAAGGATCTTATTATATTGTAAAAAGATGCAAGAATCCCCATAAGAAGCGTCTAAGAACCTCTTCCACATAACCCTCAAATAGTAACGCAACAAAGCAAGCAACCATGTGCTATCCCCTGGACAAAAGATCACGGTCGCCGGACAATCACAAAACCAGAGAAATTCCTATCATAAATTCTATTAACTCCATAATCAAGTAGACATGTGTCTTTCCCTTTTTTATTTAACTAATATCCTACAATTGTAGAATTAAAAAACTGCAATACCGAGATTTTATTTTATTTTAGTTAATAGCATAACCGTGCCTTGCTTAGGTTGAAATATAATACTGAACAAAATGACCAAAAACATAGACCTGACCTCAAAGTTTGCTTAAAATCAGGTTTTATTCCTTTAAAAATCTCAGATTCAACTCCTTTCCTATTACTTGTTTTGGTCCAATAAATTTCAAACAATAAATAAAATTTATTAACCAGATAAAAAAGAAAAGAAACAAAGTAAGTACGAGCAAAAAACGGATACACTAAAATAACGAAACAAAGATTCAAAATCTAATTAGAAAGGTTTAAAATAATTGAATGCTTATATAGGCTGCAGGTGAGACGATGAATTTCCTCGAGAAACAAACGGAAAACTAAGCTAAATAAAAGAAAAGAAACTACAAATATTTACTTACCTGAATGGAAAGATAATTGAGAACAACCGAAAAGGATCTGATGGAAACTGAAACTGTATTTAAAATGGCTCTAAATCACGAGAAAAATCACCTTCTCCTCTTTAACTGAAAATATGCAAGAAATAAGTTTATGCTTCTCTCTCGAGAATTGAGAGAACGAACTTCTTGATTGCCTTACTAACAGAAAAAAAATATATATATAGAAAACGTGAAGGAAAAAAGACCTGAAACTGAACGATGAATTTCAGTTTCCCGGGAAAAAATTGAAAAGAAAAGAATTCTATCCTTTTTTTCTGTACTACTTTTTGGTAGAAGAAAAGAAATCGTAAGATTTTATAAAATCTGGGGAAAGTAACAGAGCAAATGAAGGAAAAAGAGAGAAGATTTTAGAAAAATGTTTCTACTGTTTCTAAGTTTTGATGAGCAGAGATTGAAATTAGAATTTGGGTTCTTATTTTTTTCGGTATATAAATATTTAAAAGAAAAATGTAGGTAATATGTAAATAGTACCCTGGAACGAAGTTAAACATATATATTAGATGAATGGGTGAATGGACAGGTGTACTTTGACATTCAAATTTCCAGCCCCCAACTGAAACTTCCTAGATTTCCTGCCAACTAATTTTCTTAACCGTCTTAAAATTACTCTTCTCATTTTGGTTTTGGGTGTAGGTAAGATCGGAATAAAAGCGTGTGAAGGAACAAATGAAAAAAGTTACGCATGTGCCTTTCCTTTGCCTTTATATCAAATAAATAAATCAAAAAATATAATTCATGTTCAATTTTTTAATCAATAAAAGCACTTTATTAAAGTTTTTTAAATGGTAAATATTACTTTTTAAGTTTTACCTTTACGCACTCATCAACCGGACTCTTAAATCAAATTTGAAATTTCATTCCGTTTTTATTAGACTTAAATCTAGAGCTATAAATGAATTGCTTTTTCTTTTCTTTTTAATTTTCATATGTCTCGATTATGAAAATAGTAAATAATAAATAAATTCCAAAGAAAAACAAAATAAAAGCAATTTATTGAAGTTTTTAAATGGTAAATAATGAATAACAAATGAATTCCAAAAATATATATACGTATAATAAAATTTGAACTCAAAACACAAAATAAACACTCTCTTTTACTATTGATTGAATCACTAATGTCATAGTAAGTAATTTATTTTTGTTGAGTAACTTTCGGTTGTGTCTCCTTAAAAGGGATAATCAAATATTTATATACATGATTATTGCTTATGGAATTGATGTTCTTAGTAGACTTTATGCATGTAGGACACATGTATTGTTTTAGGCTGCCTGCTAGACTTCGTAGCCCCCACATGCGAACCCAGGTATATGCGAGTTGAGACATCGAGCTCCCCTTGCGAACTTCCGGATCGCGGGTAGGCGAACCGAACCTTATCTGGTTCTCAAGTTGGTGATTATAAGTACATAACAATCCAGTCCTCCCTATTGGGTCTAAAGAGGGCTATAAAGTGGCGCTCCTTAGAGCCATCACTTCGCATTTATATAGCCTTGCTGAATACACAGCAACTACTGGGACATGACGTTAACTTTGCCACGTATATGGGTGGATCGTGTCTATTTGTATCTGACCGTTGGTGTTCCTCGGTCATTTGAACTGTCAAAACGCGAGGAAGAGAAACTAATTTAAAAGGGGGTTTTTGGAAACCCTAAACTCACAATCTTAACATTTTCTACAAACAGGCTTGATTGAGATTTTTTTCAAGGTAACATCTTCTTTCCTTTCCTTTTCTTTCTACATAAAAAACATGTCAAGAATGAGGGGTACTGGTGGTCGGATAATTCCCTGTTATCCACCGCAAGAGCGTGCTTCGAAGGTCATTATAGAAGCCAATTTCTTCGTCTGTGCTACAAAAGATGAAGAAATGAGTCGAGTTTTGAGTGCACAGGGGATTCAACTCCCCAATTTTGCTTACGAATTTTCCATCCCTGAGGGCCTTCACAGGCTTAGTGATACTAGTGATGATAGCTTTCTGCTCCCCCTCCATGCTCTGGAAGCAAAGTTCCACTTGCCCTTGCATCTGTTCTTCTGTCATCTTCTTCAAGATTTCCATATTGCTCTTAGTCAACTCTGCGAGTTCTCCTGGTGGATCGCAGTGGCTTATTTTATTGATTGCTGCCAATATAAAGAAGCACCAAAGCTCGCGGTATTCCAAAGCTTATATCTATTAAAGGCCCAAAATAGAGAGAACTCATCGAGCGTTTACTATTTTTCTCCTCTCGATAAAGGCGAGACCATAATTGCGAACAAATGTGTTAATCTTTAGCTGAACTGGAGAAAATATATTAAGGTGAGATATAGGCTCGCAGACGGGTTTGGTTGTTCTACAGAGTGGTCCGCACCTAACAGGGACACGTGTTTATTCCGTTAGGACAGATGGTGGTTCAGCCTAGTTGTAAAGGCTTTGTGCTAGCAGTTTCCTATTATCGAAGATCTTATAACCGTGGTAAACATATTTCAATACTGTTTGGAGGGCTTTAGCCCCAATGGATACAGGCGAGGTGACAACAGGGAAGTTGTTGAGGCCTTAGGTGTAGACCCTGAAAGACAGACATAGCCCTATGTAGCAAATGATGCCAACGATGACTTGGGTCTAATTCTAACAGGATTTAAAGAGGAAACCAAGAACTTCTTTTACAGTTACTGTAGGATGAGGCCTCGCCTCTAGATTCTAGTAGTCTCATCGCGGGCAAAAAGTGATACCAATATTAATTTGATAATTGCTCCTACTGATACTGAGATTGTTGGCGGTGCAGGCACAACTCGCAGTTCGGGAGACGACTCTGAGGAAACTACCAGTATATCGTAAGAAATTAATGAAGCTATGGACCTATGAGCTGCTCTGAGGGACATACGCAAGAAGCGCAATACTGATATAGGGGTTGTTAAAGTGGTCATCAGCAACGAAGAGGAAGTAGACAGTGACAAGTTAGAGTCTCATCGCAAAAGGAGGGCAGATCATGTGGGCCCTCTACTATAATGGCCACCACTCCTACTTCTCCCCTAGCGAGCTCACAGTCTATGCTTGTGAAAGTTCTCCTATTGTTACTCGTGATAATTCCCCTCCTTTTGCTTATTTATGTATCTCTCCTCCTCCTCTACCTCCTTATGATGAGCCATCTGCAGAAGATGATAATGAGCTGGTCCTATGTCGCAAAAATTTGAGCACAAGGGAGTTGCAAAGCATGATTGAAAATTGGAAAGCTTATGTGCCAAAAGCCACGAAAAGGCAAATGTGTGCTGATGAGTCATCAGGGAGTTCGCAGAAGTTTGCATTATCAAAACTCAGTTCTTCTCTGCAAGCTCTCTTGGCTAAGGCTATGGTGATCAGTTTGGGCCTTGAAAAAAATGTTATTGGGGCAGAAGCTAATCAGAAAGAGCTCGAAAAAAATTTTGAGAGCACTCCCGAGCAATACCTGAAGATGAGGGATGAAAATGAAGTGCCCTAAATGTAAAATGAAGAGCTCGCTGAGAAATTGGGAGCTACGCAAGTGAGAAACGATGAATTATCTGGCGAGGTTATGGTTGAAAGAGAAAGAAGTGAGGCCTTGGATGTTTAGTTAAGGAGGATTGTTGAAGAGCACAAGGCAACTGTGAGCCGAATTGTTGCTGAGCATGAAGCTGGGATGGTAAGCTTAAAGCAAAAATAGGAAGAAGCATTTGAAAATTTTAAGAATGAGACTCTAGAAACCCTTAGCAGTCTCACTTTTGAGCTCAAGTCCAACATATTCTACATACTCAGGTTCTGGCTGGACCTTTCGATGTTTGCAAAGTTGACTTTGACGCCATCTATGAGGTAAATATGGATGAACTTGGTTTTGATGTTCGCTTCTCCACGAGAGCTGCTTGGAATGAGTTCGCATCCAAGTGGAAGAACTTAAAATATTTTTACCTTGATGAAGGTCCTTCTGAGCCGATCGTTGTGCCTGCTTATGACAATACCACCACTGCGCCCGCTAAAAATATTGAAGTTCTAAAGAGGGAAGATGAGATTGCCAGGGATCTTGAAGGGGGGAGGATGCACCTTAAATGATTATAAACATGTAATACTCTTATTATGATTTGGAAAAGAAAATTTGAAGTTTGAAAATTTTGAAGTTTAGTTATTTATGGTATTTTATCCTTTTGCGAACTCAAGCAAAATTTTCAATTTAATCAAACCTTGAATTTAAGCATATTTTGGACTTAAATAAATTTTGGGCTTAAGCGAATTTTTAAACTTAAGCATATTTTTAAATTAAACAAATTCTGAATTTGAGTAAATTTCAAACTGCCTTCTCCAAGATTTTTAAGTAACTTAGTACAATTCAAGTCACTAACTACATCGGAGCTGCGAGCTCAAATTTACAAACTCTTATACCGTAAGTTGGGAATGTAGGTTCCCTACTTGTGTTGGAGTTGCGAGCTTAATCCTACGAGCTCTTAAAATATTAGCTAGAAGCATACGTTCGCTAGCTGTTTTTGGAGGTTGCGATCATAAATCGGCAAACCTTTATAACATCCGCTGGAAACGTAGGTTCGCTAGCTGTGTTGGAGCTGCGAGCTTAACCCTGTGAGCTCTTATAATATTAGCTAAGAGCGTAAGTCCGCTAGCTGTTTTTGGAGGTTGCAATCATAAACCGGTAACCTTTATAACATCAGCTGCGAACGTTGGTCTGCTAGCTGTGTTGCAGCTGCGAGCTTAACTCTGCGAGCTCTTAAAATATCAACTGGGAGCGTAAGTCCGATAGTTGTTTTTGGAGGTTGCGATCATAAACGGACAAACCTTTATAACATCAGCTGGAAATGTAGGTTCGCTAGCTGTGAGTTTAACCCTGCGAGCTCTTAGAATATCAGCTGATAGCGTAGGTTCGCTAGCTGTTTTTGAATGTTGCAATCAAAAACTGAAAAACCTTTATAACATCAGTTAGGAACGTAGGTCCGCTAGCTATTTTTGGAGGTTGCGATCATAAACCGACAAACCTTTATACAATACAAAGTACAAGTGTTTGGAAGGAAAATACTTTTATTCAAAGAGTAAGAAATTAAACATAATATTTTTTGACGTGACGGGCGTTCCATGTTCGTGGCAGAACTATGCCCTCCATCTTTGCTAGCTTGTACGCTCCACAGCCAATATTTTTTATTACTTTATATGGCCCTTCCCAATTTGGAGTCATTTTTCCTAGTTGCGAAGCTGGAAACCTAGCATCAGTATTTCATAGGACAAGATCGCCTACTTGGAACTGTTTTTTTTTTTTTTTTTACCTTAGAGTTGTAATAGCAAGCTACTTGTTGAGCACGCTTTGCGTTCTTGATTTCTACTACTTCTCTGAATCCATCTATCAAATCAAGGTTAAGCCTAATAGGTTCCTGGTTTACACCTTCCTTAAAATGCTGGGTTCTATGTGATCGCATGCCAATCTCAACTGGGATTACTGCCTCTGTACCATAAACAAGGGAAAAAGTTTTTTCTCCTGTCACGGTGTGGGCTGTAGTTCGCAAAGCCCACAAGGTTCCCGATAGCTCCTCTAGCCAAGTACCTTTGGCCTTACCAACTTTCTTTTTAAAGGTCGTTAAAATTTTCTTGTTCATCGTTTTTACCTGACCATTTGTTTGTGGCATTTTAACTGAACTCTGAGCCAAAGCTATCTGACGATCGGTACAGAAGTTTTTAAAATTTTCCCTGAAACTATATGCCATTGTCTGTAATGATTAAGCGATGTACACCAAATATATAGACAATTGACTTCTAGATGAAGGATTTTATCTATCTTTCTGTAATGGTTGCTAGAGTTTCAGCTTCAATCCACTTGGTGAAATACTCCACAGCCACCACTATAAACTTCTTCTGCGTCGTAGCTATTGGAAATAGATCGAGTATATCAATCCCCCAGGTCACAAATGGCTAGGGGCTTGACATAACCTGGAGAGGCTCTACTAGCTGTTGTTGTACCTTAGTATATCTCTGGCAAGAGTCACATGTGCAAAGTAATTGATGTGCATCCTTTTGAACTATAGGCCTGTAATATCCTTGTCTAAAGATTTTCTGGGCAAGTAGCCTTCCTCCCAAATTGTCACCGCAGATACCCTCATGAATTTCTCACATCACATACTCAACCTCAGGTACAGACAGACATCGCAGCAGTGGTTGTGAAAACCCCTTTCTACATAGTACACCCTCTAAAAGGGTATACCTAGCAATTGTAGGACAAAATAAGTTGTTTTAATTTACCATTTAATTTGAATGATTTAACAACTATTTATACAATGTTCAGATATCTAATTCACCCATCAGGAATTTTCAGATGTTTGTCATTTGCAATAATGACTTACCTCCCAACTTCGCGTTGTAGCTTTACAAGTTCCTTCTTGTCTAGATTACCATATATGCCCTGGAGTGTGCGAACTACAAGAGTCATCCATGTATCCTGGTCTATGCACAGAATATGTGGCACATTGTAACTCGGGGTATCTCGGTGCTCGAGCAGGATTTTCCCTCTTTGTTCAATGACAACAGAAGATGCTAGTTTGGTTAAAGCATCTGCACGCGTGTTGTCACTTCTTGGGAGCTGTTTTATTTGCACTTTATCAAATCCTGCAAGAAATCAAGCTACAACTAAATGATATTTCTTCAACACTGCTTCATTTACCTCGTACTCACCATTCATTTACTTTGCCACCAATTATGAATCTGTATGAATGACTAGATCCCTCACTCCTAGTTGGTGTGCTAGCTACAGTCCCGATATTAAAGCTTCATACTCTGCAGTGTTATTGGATGTTTGAAACCCAAAAGATAATCCATACTGTCATTCATTACCACTAGGATCGATTAAGAGTACACCTATTTTTGACCCCGCTTTGGCTGCGAAACCATTAACATAAACTAGCCAGCTTTTCAAACTATCAGTTGCATGTACACCCCCTTGAGGTGGACTAACTACTAGTGTAACACCCCTAACCCGTATCCATCACTAGAATAGGGTTTTAGAGCATTATCGAATAAACGTAATCTAATTTATTCATTTTGAAACATTTCAATAATCATAATATAATTCATCATTAAACATGCATAGAGCCCCTTATTTAAGCATTTGAGGCATAAAAATCACTTTAGAAATGATTTGGGGCTAAATAAAAAACATTTGAAAATTTTAGGAAAAAGTTAGAAAATTTTTAACTGTAGAGGTCACACGGCCGTATGCCCAGGCTGTGTGGGCATTCAAAGTAAGGACACACAGTTGTGTCCCAGCTCGTGTCCGAGCCCTTGTAACTCTCTCACTTGGGTCATACAGCCAAGCCACACGCCCGTGTGCCAGGCCGTGTAACTCTCGAAATAGCCTCGCACGCCCGTGTGCTAGCCGTGTGTCTTACACGGCCAAGTCACACGCCTGTGTGTCTGGCCGTGTGGACCTAAAATGTGCCTTAAACAACAAGTTTACCATTTCTTACTTGCTTGGGCATTAAGCAACTCAAAAACCATTCATTTAACCTATTCAAAACACGATCAAACACACTCAAAACATGCCAAAACAATCATCCTAAGTGCCTAACCAATGTACCCTTATTGGTACCACTTTTATATCATCAAAACATATCATCAATGCATCATTCAAATCAAAGTTTAAAACATACCAAATTCACTCCATTTAGCCTAGTTTATAACCATATAAACATCAATATTAAATTCACATACACCTAACAATCTTAGGTTCAAATCAACATGCCCAAATTATGGCTTCAAACACAACCATATGTTTATATATATATATACGAAACCAACATTATACTTAAACTTAATTACATAACATATACCAAATTCACTAAAAACCAAACACATCCTAGGTACATGTCATTACAAAAGGTAAACATCACCACATTTGAGATCGGGATAGTTGTTGGATGCTGAGTTGGCGATCAAAAGAGAAGTACCTAACCTGCGCACGGAAAATAAAACCGTACGCTGAGTAAAACTCAGTGATATTTATATAATCCGAACAATTAAAGACATAATGATACAAGAATGTATAATTTGAATTATGCGAACATACTATTATCTAAGCTTACAATTACCATATGCCATCATTTCAATTTCATGCATGATACCATATCATTTCATACCATATTCAATTTTCACATGCTATCATATTTGATTAGCTTACCAATTATATCAATTCACATCACTAGCTATATAAATAGCTTTTCACAAATCAATCCACATTTCATTTAAATAATGGCATTATCTATTCCATATTCAACTCATGAGTACATAACTCATATATTCCATTTGTTCACAACATATTTCACATTTCATTTTCAATTCACTATCCATTTCCAATTCACATATTTTGCCATTTCAATATCGATCATAAAACTTTATTATTTAATTACCCTTATTAACACGACTTGGACTCGGAAGGATACACGGATTCAACCAACACACCAGTTTGGCACCCAGTGCCTCATCGGATAAATCCGAAGTAATAACTGCGCCCAGCACTATATAAATTGACACCCAGTGTCTCATCGGTTAAACTGAAGCAAATTGGCACCCAGTGCCTCATCGAATCGTAGTCGAAGAAATCCCTGAACTTTTCCTATCCTATGGCATGCCATCTATATCCAACTCAGTCTGATACAGTTAATAGGGTTTTATTTCACTTTTTTAAATACAATCAATATCCAATTCTCATATTTGCACATTATCACATTTACACATATATTCATTTCAATTCAAATAATCAATACATTCATAATGTATATACCAATTCAATCCATTTCAATCAACTATAATTTCAATTCACTACCAAAGTGCCAAAATACTCACCTCAACCACTTACCATATTCATTAAATCGAAATACAACAATTAACAACTAGATTCGGATTTATAGAAATACAAACCGTGGATTCCGAGCTATTTGACGTCGATTTTATCCTTCCCCTTTTTAGTCGAGGATTCTGGTATAACGTTAGCTACAAAATTAAAACAATTAAAACACATCAATACAACACAATTCCATTTCACATTGAATATTTCAATTTTTACTCAATATTTGCTTAAATTCCAATTTAGTCCCTAAAATAAGACTAATTTTTATTCTTCACATTTAATCATATATTTTTATACTAATTTCACTTTAAGCTAAATTTAGCTCCTTATTCTCAATTAAACCCTTAAATTTTGAATTTTCACAATTTAGTCCCTATTACTCAAAATTTACAATTTGTTCTACAATTTAATCCTTTTCCATTTCTAGCTTAAAAATCTATCAATTTAATCATTAATACTAAAACTATTTAATAATAACAACATTTAAAATCTTAATCAATGCTAAAACTTCAACATGGTTCGGGTAGTACTAAACACCGGGATTCCAAAAATATAAAAATTACAAGAAAATGGACTAAATCAACTAACCAATTTTGAATTAAAACTTTAAAACCCTTAGGTTGCCGCAACTTCTTCTCCCTTTTCTTTCTTTTTATTTCTTTTATTTTTTCTTTTTACTTAATTTGCATGCCACCACTACTTTTATTATTTCTTTTATTTTGTTTTAATTATAATATAACATATATGTATATACATTACATAATAATAAATAAAATATATATGTATATTACATATATCAATGCCGTCCACTAACTTTGGATCAATGGGGTAATTACTACTTTAGTCCCTCTATTATTAATTATTATTATTATTTTTAATCTATAATGCAACTTTTACTCTATACGCGATTTAGTCCTTATACTATAATAACTCTTAATTCATGCAAATTCACTTAACCGGAACCTAATTAACTACACAACTAGCTTCGTAAATATTTAATAAAAATATTTACGAATCTGATTTACGGGAACGGAGTCTCAGGAATGCACTTTCTAACACCCCTGACTATAGGGTCGTTACAACTAGGTTGTGTCCAATAAGTGAAAAAGAGATCTGAGAACAAAGTACAAAGTACAAAACGCATCATGTATCATTATAGAAATAATGAATTAAATTGTTGGCGTTTACCAATGTTCACATGAAACTGTAAATAACATACATGTTTAACTTTATAAAATGTTCATTATCCAATATTCCAAGATACAAACTATGTTACTTGTTGTGTTAATAGTTTTCTCGAAAGAACAGTCCACTATGAAGTTAAGCAACATTTACCCCTTTATTGTTGTTCGCGAGGCGAACTCTACTCAGAACTCAGCCAATTCGATACTCCGTTTTATTACCCTTCCAGAGGTGTCAACTTTAGATAATACTTCCTTCATAGGTTGATTAGTCATGACAACGACTGGATGAGCCTGGAAGTATGGCCGCAATTTGCGAGCTGCAACAATCAAAGAAAATATTCATTTTCTATTTTTTAGTACCTCAGTTCGTCGTTCTAGAGTACCTTGTTGATGTAATACACTTGAAATTGGTGAACATCCTCTGCTCTGACTAACACTGCTACAACTGTCTCTTCTGAGGTAACCAGATATAGATAGAGGGTTTCTCCTACTCGTGGTGACTTTAGGAGTGCTAGGGAGGTAAGGTACAACTTCAGCTCTTCAAAAGTTTCTTGGCATTTTTTAGACCATGAAAAGGAGGTTCTTAAGGCCTTGAAGAAAGGGAGGCATTTATACACCATCTTGGAGATGAACTTGTTAAGTGCCACCACTCTACCTATGAGGCGCTAAATGTATTTTATTGTCCGCGGATGAGGCATTTCCAAGATTGCACAGATCTTCTTTAGGTTCACCTCTATTTCCTTTTCTGAAATCATGAAACCCAAAAATCTGCCAACTCGTACGTCGAACGCACACTTTTCAAGATTCAATTTCATCTTATGGGCCCTCAAAACTGCGAACGCTTCTGACAAGTTCTGCACATGCTCCTCCATAAATTCACTTTTCACCAACATGTCATCTACATATACCTTAAGTTTGTGCCCTATTTGGTTTCTGAAAATCTTGTACACTAATCTTTGATAGGTTGCTCCAGTGTTCTTGAGACCAAAAGGCACAACCCGATAGTAGAAAAACTCTTCTTCAGTGATGAAAGTTGTCTTTTCCTGGTCACCTTGATCCAACAAAATCTAGTTATAACCTAAGAAAGTGTCCAACAAGCTCATGGACCTGTGACCTGCAAAGGCATCAACCAAATGGTCAATCGAAGGTAAATGGAAATTGTCCTTAGGACACGCCTTGTTGAGGTTAGTGAAATCAATACACATTCTCCATTTGCCATTTGCTTTCTTCACCATAACCACATTCGAGACCCAATTTGGACACTCAACTTCCCTGATAAAACCCACTGATAACAGTTTAGCTACCTCTTGTCTTATTGCTTCCACCACCTACGGAGAGAACTTCCTCTTCTTCTACTTAATTAGCTTTGTCTCTAGGAGTACATTCAACCTGTGGACGATCACCTGGGGGTTCACCCCTGGCATATATGCTACTAACCAAGAAAAAACATCTGAATTCTCTCTCAGACAATGAACTAATATGCTCTTTTCCTTAGTTACCAACACTGATGAAATCTTTACAGTTATTTCTTTATTATCACAGAATAGCTGCAAAGTCTCGGTATGCTCTACTATTTCGGGCTTCTTACTTCTCTCTTAATCTCTCATATCTAGGCTATCCAATTCCAAGGTTTCTGTCCCCTGTGAACTCTGTCCTCCAACTATGGGCTTACACACTTGTTTGACAGACAACATATGGCATTGCCTCGTAATTCGCTGATTTAATTGCAAGAACCCAACCCCTGTCCTTGTTGGGAATTTGATTTTCATGCAGAATGTTGCAACCAATATTTTTTTCATCCTCATTATTGGATGCTCGAAGGTAGCATTGTACACCATGGGATGGTTTACAATAAAAAACTGAACATACTCCATAGTTGTGTGCTCGCAATCTCTTAAAGTGACTGGTAAACTAATCGAGCCCTTCACCTCGACTAGATGGTTTCCAAAACCATACAACGGGCTAGCTCTGGACAAAGCTTGCTCTTTCAACTCTATTTTTTGATACGTTTCCCAATATAAAACCTCCATTGTACTTCCACTATTTACAAGTATCCTTTTAATTTCAAAACCTACGATTGTCGCAGAAACACCATCAGATCATTACCCTTTTCGTCGCTGACCAACTCTTCATCAGTATTACCAAATTCAACGCTCTATTTTCCCTGCTAACATGACCTCATAGGAGCGCTAACATACATCATATTTATCATATGTGCCTTCCTCTTTGCACTGGAACATACCTATTCTTCATTTGTACCTACAATTACATGGATTATACATTTAACCTTTTATTTACCCTTAGGATCACCACACGAGCTCTGACCCTATTGGAAACACCCTGATCAACAAACTCGACGAGCTTGTCATTTCGTACTACTTCCTTGATAGCACATTTTAGAGTGAAACAAGCTTCAGTCTTGTACCCAACGTCATTGTGAAAGACACATATGTCCCTTTAGTTCGACCTTCTCATGTTATGCCTCATTGGAGATAGTTTAGGCAGGATACCAAAACTCTTCACCTGGTTCAGAATGTAAGTATGTGTAGCATTCAAAGGAGTGTAAACTTCGAACCTACCCTAGGGAATGTATTTCTTAGTATGTTTTGATTGAGACTTTTAAGGAGCCTTAGGAGAATCACTCTGCGTCTTTGCTCCCTGTCGCCTATCACCTCTTATTTGTAACGACTGGTTAGGAGGGTCATGCCTATTGCGAGCTTCCTTTCGGTTCCTAAACTATCTGTTTTCCCTTTGAAAGGTGCCACATGACGCCTTTTTAATCTCCCTTGCCTCTGCGAACTTGTAGGCTCGTTCGTACAGATCTGCCTATTATCAGTAAAGGAGTATTGTACATGGTCATTTTGTATCCCTATTATGAAAGTATCTATAGCCTACTGATCCTCTAAATTCTTCGTGTTCAAAGTCGCTGCATGAAACCGCTTTACATAATCTTGGAGAGACTCGCCTTCTCTCTGTTTCATGGACATCAATCTCATAGGCGTGCTCATGATCACCCTGTGGGACCTGAATCTTCCCAAGAACACCTGGCCCTACTGGGAGAAACTTTAAACTGAGCCTTGAGGAAGGGACAAGTACTAGTTTTTCGCACTTCCTTTAAGTGTCGTGGAAAAAACTTTGCATTTTGTTGAATCTGACGCTCCCAACATGTTCATATAATTATTGTACTGCATCAAGTGGGCTCGTGGGTCTCTTCTCCCTTCAAACATGTCATTTGGAACTTTAAAATCACATGGTAAGTTTACTTCTGCTATCTCAGGGGCTAATGGATTATTAGAACAAAAAAGCCAATCCATATCCTGGAACTCGGGGTGCAACGCTCTCACGTCTCATCGTAACTCGTCCATCTTATTCTTCCATTCTCTTGCATGCATACCTGAACCCTCGTCCTGCGTATTTACATTATCATGAAAATCAAAATTTTCAGGGTGTACCTTCCTTCTTAACTCCTCATTCTACTTTAGTAACTTTTGCTAAAAAGTTTGTTGTTGCTTGAATCGTGCCTCCTGTGCAGCCATTTGTTTTCTCATAAACTTCATCTTCTCCTAGAGAGTAAGAAATTGTTGGCGATGCTTTTTTATTTAAAGGAAGTGGTAGCCCATGCCTAGAGGATATGTTCAAGTCCAATGGATGGAAAACTCCCTGATAAGCCGCATTGCTGAAGTTCTCCGGTCAATCGACGAACTAGCTGGCAAACAAGTTTGCTTCATTAGGTTGACTGGCAGAACCTAAGGCTCCAGCTTGTCTAGACGAAAGATTGAAGGGGAAATTCTCATTTGGGTGAGCCATCCTAACTCCTGGTAATTTTTCTCAAACTTGAAAGAAATCTGTTGGTCGGAAGTATGTCCACGTTCATCGCACCAATTGTTGAGTAATTTTTCGTTGTGTTTCATTAAAGAGAGCAATCGAATATTTATATACATGATTACTGTTCATAGAATTGACATTCTTAGCAGACTGTATGCATGCAGGAGATGTGTACTGTTCTGGACTGCCTATTAGACTTCGTGGTCCCCACATGAGAACTCCTTGGGTATATGCGAGCTGAGACAGCGAGGTCCCCTTGCGAGCACCTCGTGGCATGTGCGAGCTGAGACCGCGAGCTCCTTTTGTGAACTTCTGGGTTGAGGGTGGGTGACCCGAACCTTATCTGGTTCTCGAGTTGATGATTATAAGTACATAAAACTTTTCAATTCTTTAATTTATATTAATTCAGATTTAATTTTTGGATATCCTCTTTCCTCTTCTCTTTGTTATAAAAAAGTTTCTTTAATATAAATATAAAATTTAATTTCTTTTTAATTTTAAAATGTTAGCTACGGTATTTATCTATTTTTTTTTTTAAATCAATAGGTCACTTTCTTTCTATTTCTATCTAGTTTTGGATTTGGTGGTGTTACATCATAAACCATATCACTGATAATATTTAAATCTACCAAAAAATGTTTACTGTTAATCGATGAATGCAATTACAATAAATATAATATATTATAGAAAAAGCACTCAAACTCCAATCTTTTAAATTAAGACTACATATATATATATATATATATATATATATATATTTGGGATTATCGAAATGACACGTCTATGTAGAATAATACTTTCAAAAGGAAAACATTTCGAATCATATAAAATTGTAAACCAACACGAATTAATTAGATATACTATAGAAAATGTAAATAATAAAGTATGGTAAATATAGTTTTTTTATGTAGCAAATATATATATATATATATATATAATTTTTTCCTTAAAATTATTTCTACTTTGTTTTTAGATGTTTGTGAGTACTAATTTAACAGAATCCAGGGGTCGTCTCTAATCAATCTACTTTTTCTTTTTCCAACCAAGAAAAGAAGAGCATGACCAAATTCTTCCAACCTCCGAATGGGTTCATTACAACCATCAGCCGCTAATGCTTAACCGTGTTGTTTAATTAGGAGTGGTATAGTTTGACCCCGACTCATATTTCCTATTTCTTAAAATCATTATTTTTTTTTTTTAAAAAAATACATCATATGGAATAGCATGTAACTAAGACAGGGGGCTTAGAGACCATAGACTCATTCAAGTCAGACGGCTACAGATTAATTTTGGTTCCCAGGTCAGAAGTAGGGCATCTCTCGTTTGTCCACCAATATTAAAAACGTGGCCCCCTGTCCTTATCACATTTGCCCAAAATTTCATGACTTTATTTACTCTTATTAGACGTAGTGAGAAGAGTGTTTACATTAGGTACCTTTCCCTTTCCTACGGAATTTCCTTTTTTCTTGTTCTACTTTCGTACTTTTACCACGATTGCTTTGTTGTTTATTGTGCAATGCCCAACCTTCCTCCAATTAAATTTATTTATACTAGATTATTAATTTACCACCTACGATGCGTAAGAAAAAAATTATATTTAAATTGAAGCTTCAACATTTTGTTAAATATTCAAATTCCACAGTAGTAATATTTTATTAAAATATAAAAAAATAAAAATATCACTATATTAATATTTATTATTTTGCAAAAATAATAAATTTTTAATTAATTTCTAACTAAATTGATGTCCGATTGACTTGTATGAATCAGCTTAAACAAAAACTTAAATAATAACATAAATCAAATGCTATTGATGAATGGAATATTTCATTAAAAACTTAAATAATAACATAATGTATTTGATTGAATCAGACAAACTGATCAAATCGGGAATTAGTGGCATGACTAGTTCGACCATTGGTCTAATTCTAAAGAAAGAAAAAGAAAAAGAGAAAGAGAAATATTTATAAGAGAAAAATAATATTTTTTTTCTTTTTTGCCACGTGTCAACTTTTTAATTAGTTATATTTAGAAAAAAATAGACTTAACAATCTTAACTAATGATTGAACTAGCAGAATTATCAACTTGAAAAAAGTAATTTTGGTGCCACTCGTGATAAAAAAATGTTTAAGTACTAATTTGTAGGTTAAACATATTTTAAAATAGACTTAACAATTTGACTAACTATTTGACTGAGAAATGTATTAACTTAGAGAAAAAAGTAGTTTAGATGTCACTTGTGACAAAAATAAAGTTTAGATACCAAAATGGGAAAATGCTATAATTTAGGAACCAATTTGTGGATTAAGCAAAAACACAAATAATCTTTTGCTCGAAATGGTAAATTTTATGCTTTGGGAATTTTGGTATCCTATATTTAAGTCACATCATTTATGGATTTATTTTGAGTTTAAATTGTTGCTTTTATAGATTTAAAAAAAAAAAGAAAAAAAAGGAACAAATACTTATAATAATATTTGTTACTTTTTAAGTAGAAAGTTTTTTAGTCATATCACAATTAAGTTGATGTCCGATTAACTCGTGACACCAATTCAATCAAATGTTTAAATATAAACTAGATTATGGCATATCCACAATGTTGGGTACATGACTTGTGTATAGCGTGACTTTACTAGCAACAATGGAATTCATAACTCGATTAAAGAGTTAACAGTATCCTCTCATGGGCATTGTGTGAGTTGATAAATATGGAACATGGCCACGGGTTGCTTATTCTCGAACGAACAATTTATCACAATCATTTATTGACAGTGATCATATTAATCATTAAGAAGACACAATGGTGATAATGAGATAAAATAAGATTGTATTGAGTGGACGAATTTAATTCAAAGGAATCAAAGATACCATATGAAGGTAACACACACAAGAGGAGGTCATTAGACAAAGTTGTTGGATGAATTGCTTTTGTAAAAATTATACAATAAGAAGTTTTCGATCATGGTACTTCTTATGGACTGACTCCATGATTAAGTAAATTGCGAATTATCGGAATGATGCTTCTGGACATAATTGTAATTACTAGAGCCTAATTGTACATGTCAGATTGGTCCCTTCGCTAGCTTAACAAAAGCTCGATCGGACTGCATTTGAATTAGAAAAGAATTCTATGACTTTAGAATAATTTAATTGAGTCGATTTATTCGATATGGAATTAAATTGGACAGTCGTGAAAATTGTTCAAGTAGAGAATTTTATTAAAGAATTTTCTTTAAAAATTGATTTTGGAAAATCTCAATGATTTTTGGGAAAATTAATTTTAATCAAGCAAAATTAAATTAATCAAATTAATTAAAATAAATATGATATTTTTGGAAATCAATTTTCAAGTCAGACAATTGGCCCAATAGGTAATTGATCTTGAAAATTGGATTTGAGATCGAAAACTGGAATCGAGAACCAAACATCGAGACCCAAAACTGGTCGAGCCGGACCCAATATGTGAAACCTAGTCGACGGTCTAACTGGTGGCTGGAATGGACTGGTTGGGTCGTCACTAGCTCAGAACGAACCAGCAGTAGCCGAATCGGCTTGGGGTGTCATGAAGGTGTCGCGCTTGTGATGACACCACTGGGCACGTTGGTGTCGGTAGCTAGGACAACGACAATTCCGATGGCTAACAGATGGTCGGCGGTGGTGGTTCTTTGATGGTTGAGCAATGGAAGAATCACACTATTACTGATACTCTACCAAATAATTTGATTTCAGACTAACTATTCCAAAAATAATATTATTTTAATAAATTTAATTTAATACTTATCTTGATAGTATTTTATTAATTTAATATTAAAGTGATTATCTTAATATTGAATTTAATTTAATATTTATCTTATAGATAAATATTCTATTAATTTAATATATTTAATATTAAAGTGATTAAGTTTGATCTTAATTGAACTCTTTAAGCTCTCCCTATATAAAGAGAGCCTTAGGTTATTATTTTTCACAAACTTGAATTCAAGAAAAAGTTGTAGAGAGAAAATTCTCTGAAGAAATTATTTCAGAAGATTTCTAGAGATATTTTTCTTATTTACAATTTTACCTAGAAGTTTAGAAAAATTGTGAAATTGCCCCATAGGTAATTTTGTGGAAAATTTTCTGATTCAAAGCAAGCTCACACTCGACAGACGTGAGCTTGAGGATAGCAGAGAAGAGTACGTCGAAGCGTTCATCCCAGATGAATCGAAAATGTACAATTTTGATTAAGTGTTTATTACTTTAGATATCACAACCAAGTTCTTATTTTTGGAAAAAAAATTAAAACTCTTATTTTTCCCTTAAACTTATTTTTCGTTGCGTTTTTCAAACCGGATTTTTCAACAGATAGCCTATGGATCACCAAAAGATTATTATTAAACGTATTAAGATCACCATCGACCACCCTATCTAAATCCACTTCGTAGTGGAACCTAAACAAAAATTTTTCTCCCCTATATCGATAATACCAATGCCACCAATAGGATGCCATGTATTAACTAGAGTATTGCGCATTGATGGGCGTCGAAACCACCAAATAAAAATTCCTACAACAAAATAATACGAATTAGCAATATAGAGCAATAGGGTCGATTCTATAGGAATTGGTTGTCTAATTTCGCCTTTTTTTGTGAGCAGAATTATTGTCGTGGTAATAGTCGTGGCCACGACTAGTGACGAGCCTGCTAAAATAAAGTAAATAAGGGAGGAAGTGAAAATGTTTGGGAAGTAAATAGAATCAAATAGTAGCAAATAACAATTATAGTAGTCGAAAATAAAATAAGTAAATGAGTTGAACTTCGTAAACAATAATATAAATTCTTAGCCTTAGACTTGGTTAATTTCGGTTCTAAATCGACCATTGAAAATGAGTTTTCTCCTCCAAACAATAAGCTGGTTATAGTAGCTAATAACGTCCTTGTCGAACCCATTTTTTTTTTAAAAAACAGGGTCGACTTTAAAAACGAAAATGGAGTTGCCACCAATCCTTTTTTCGAGGTGTGATCGGATCACCTTGAGATTGATCATTAAAACATTTTGATTTATTAAAACAATGATTTTGGCCTACAAAATTCGAGAAAACGGGTTCGGGAGTCGGTTACGCACGAGGAAGGATTAGCACACTCGTAACACCCAAAATTGGTACCAAATTGATTGATTAACGTCTTAATGTTGAAAAATTTGAAAAGATTTTAAAAATACGATCCTCTTTGTTTAAAAGAAAACTTGAATAAATTAAATTGGATGCTAAGACCCTCTTATTTCGAAGAAGTAAAATGTCACGCCCAGTGAGTTAGGATACGACATTTCAAATCCTCAAAACTAAGCTTGTCTTTTGACTTTTAAAACTCATGCACTTAAGTTTAAGAAGGATATTCGGTTATTTGGGTCAAATGAAAAATCGGAACCCAGTAAGTTAGGACACAATTTCTCAAAATTCCAAATACAGAATATTGCCTTTATTTTTAGAAATCCTTACCTCGAGATAACAAAATGTCACATCCAGTGAGTTAGGACACAACATTTTTTGAATTCCTGAGAATAAGTTTTTATTCAACTTATACACTTTGATTTTTAAAAAAGATAATCGGTTCTTTAGGCTCGACGAGAAAAATCGAAACCCAGTAAGTTAGGGTACGATTTCTCGAATCTCGAATTACAAAAAAAAATTGCTTAATAAAAAAAATTTATGTATCGAACAAAGATTAATATAACACGATTTTATAGTAAAATATAAAAAATGAATTACGGTACTAATATGCATAACAAGCTAATAATAAATGCATTAATGTAAATGACAGTAATAAGAGCAACAATAAAAATAAGATAAATAATAAAAAATAAATAAATAAATAAATAAAACAAACTAATTATATATAAAAAAATAACGAGTAAGTAAATAAAGGAAAATAAAAAAAATTAATTAAAAATTTGATAATGAACAACTAAATAAATAAGTGAACGAATATTAGGTAAAACAGTTTAAAAACGATAATAATAATATTATTAGTAATAATAATAATAAACGAATAATGATAATAAAAAAATAAATAATAGTAATAATAATAATAATTGTAATAGGCCAATTTTGGCCTGGGCCCAAGACCCAAAAATAAACAGAATTAAAAACCCAATAAAAATAATAAAATCAGTCCATTGTAAATGTCCATTTACAAAACAAACCCGAAGCCCAATTAAATTCAAACCCTAGCCCAATCTATATCAGCCCATTTCAAAGAAAGAAACAGCAGCATGAAACCCTAGCCGTCTCTGCCTAGCCGCCGACCTTCCATCTACCGCCGCCAGCAGATCCCCCTCGCACGCCTCTGCCTCTCACGTCACCTGCAAGATAGAAACAAGAGCCAAGCACGCAACAAAAGAAAACGACAAGCATAACAAAAAATAAAAAATAAAATAGAAAAAAACAAATGCGAATCTGTAACTCGATTATAAAAACCGAGACCAATCCTTTGTATCTTCTTCTTCCCTATTTTAGGAACCAGCAATAAAAAACTGAATAGAAGCATCAAGGTTTTCGTTTTTTTTTTGTTTATTTTCTATTATTATTTACTTTCGCTTTTTATTCATTTTATTTTTTTTACTATTTCGAATCTTTAAAAACAAAATCGAAAAAGAAAGGGGAAGAGGTCCTTACCTGAATCCATACAGATGCGTCGTCGGAAAACTTACTCCGTCGTTTGCAATCGGATTCAAAAAAGAGGGTCGAGGGCCTTTTAGTTTCGGTGCCTAGGGGTATCCTAAGGCTCGGTTTCAAATGGGGCTAAAAAGGCGTCTTTTCGCCTTTCTGCCCACCGCGCACGGTGGTCGTCGGCGGTGGTCCGGTGCCGGTATCCTGGTCGGGGCTTGACCGGACGGAGAAAAGGGGGGAGTGCCTTGAGAGAGTGTTGGAAGCTTTTTTTTTTTTTTTTTTTTTTTGAAAGAAGAAGAAATGAATTTTTTTTGGAAAAATTTGGGCTTAAATAGAAAGGCAAAACGGCGCCGTTTCAATAGGCCCCCCAGACGCCCAAAACGGCGTCGTTTTGGGGGCCGACCCGAGTCCGACCCGACCCAAACCAGGGGATCCGCGTGTTTTCCTTTAGGGGGTTATTTATGCCCCAGGTCCCTTTCACTTTTGGGCCATTCTGATTTAATCCCTTTTTCTTTTTTTATTTCTTTTTAAATTAGACCACAAATTTGTTGCGCACTTCAAGTGAGTCCCCGACCCACCAACGTTCTGAGAAATGGACGCGTGTCCAGAATTTTGGGCTATTTGTCAAATCAGTCCTCCACTGTTTAAGCGCGTTTCATTTAAGCCCTGATCCCTTTCTTTCTTTCTTTTTTTGTAAATTTGATCTCCTAGTTTTGTTTTAAATTCAATTCGGTCCATCATTCCATTTTCTGTTATTTTGAATTTATACTTTGAATGTCAGTCCATTTTCAATTTAGTCCTCAATCTGTTTGATACGTTTATTTATTTATTTATTTTGAAAATTGTATTATTATTATTATTATTATTATTATTATTTTAAGTTCAATATACTATTTTTATTAAATTGTTTTGTCCTTTATGTACGTTATTTATTTTAAACTCTTTTTACACATATATTTTTGAACCATCAACTATTATAAATTTTTATATACTATTTTCCTAAAAAAAAAAAAACTTTTTGGTGTACGTTATTTATTTTTTTTTAAAAAAAATTATACTATTCATTTTAAACCATTTTCATACTTTTGATTTTTGTTATTTATTTTCATTTATTTAACATATTATTCATTCAAATAGTTTCTTCATACATTATTTATTTTAAATTTTTGTACATATTATCTACCTTATATTTATATTTATATACGTGTTATCTTTTTTTAATTTTGTATAAACATATTATCTTTTTAATCATTTTGTGTATTTTAAATTCCTTTTTCCGCATTATTTATTTTCGACTCACTATTCTCATTTTAAAGTGTGGCACATTTTATTCATTTTATTTTAATTTGTTTGGTATTTTTTTTAGTTATTATTTAATTCATTTATTTTTGAGTATTAATGATTAGTGTTTAAATAATGTATATTGCTTGATTATTGCCATTGTGTATTTTTTTTAAATTCGTTTATTTCATATCTTTTGTATTATTGTCTTATGTGGTGTCCATGTACATTTAGCCCATGCTCGTTATTACGTTTTATTTCATGTCATCGCATTGTGGATTACCCTAACACATTTATCCAACTTAGATCATCGTATTTTACTCCAAACAAAATAAATGTATGCCTCTACATGTTGTATTTGCTATTATTCAAAAATCGATTTTTTTTTAAAATAAGGTAATATTTCGCGATTTAGAAATTCGAGAAAACCGTGCCCTAACTTACTGGGTTTCGACTTTTCTCGTTTAGCCTAAATAACGGAATATCCTTTTAAATAAAAAATACGAGTTTAAAATAAAAAGCTTATTCTCAAGAGTTCAAAGTGTTGTGCCCTAACTTATTGGATGTGACATTTTGTTACCTCGAGATAAGAATTTCTAAAAATGACAATATTCCGTATTTAGGAATTTGAGAGATCGTGCCCTAACTTACTGGGTTTCGGTTTTACTCGTTTAATCTAAATAACCGAGTATTCTTTTAAAATTAAAATACACGTGCTTTTAAATAAAAGGCGGGTTTATTCTCATGGATTCGGGGTGCCGTGTCCTAACTTACTGGATGTGGCATTTCGTTGCCTCGAGATGAGATGGTCTTTAATGTTTATTCCAACTCATTCAAGTTTTTAGCTAAATTAACATTAATAAAAAATGATCATATTTTTAATTTATCCAAATTTTCAACTTTCGACGTTAAGACATTAATTAATCAATTCGGTACCAATTTTGGGCGTGACGAGGGTGCTAATCCTTCCTCGCACATAACCGACTCCCGAACCCGTTTTCTCGAATTTCGTAGACCAAAAACACCGTTTTAGTAAACCAAAACGTTTTATTAAAACAAAGGTGATCCGATCATACCTAATAAAGATCGGTGGCGACTCCCATTTTTATTTTCGTTTTCAAAACCAAAGTCGATTCCCGTTTTCAAAAAAAAATAGTTTCGACAGCTTGGCGACTCCGCTGGGGACGATATGAGAGTCGAGCCAAAAATTGATTAATTTCTGTCTTTTCGTCAAAATTTGAAAATCCGGTTTAAAATTACGATTATTTCATCGCATGTTATTCTTTACTTTCATGGTTTTCTTTATAATATGCCTGTTCTGTGGTTTAAATCTCTTGGTGTATCTTTGCATATCGCATCACATCGATTGGTCAATTTTACCCTCTTAAGTGGGAGTGAGAAACTATGCCTTCGTGAGGTTTTCACCTCCGCATGGGCTAGTGGACTGCTTCCGGGATACATCCGTACCTATGTCTTCGTAAGATTTTCATCTCCGCATGGCCATAGGGAATGTATCCCCCTAAACTGAACTCGGTCTATATGAACCTATAATGGGTGAAGATTGAGGAATCTGCCGGTTTGGGTACCTTTACTTTAGAACTAAACTGCATATAGCGAACCTTAGGAACCCACCTTAGGTAGAGCCGCTCCGAACCCCTAGTGGTCACCCGGATAGGTACTCTATTTTGTTTATTTCTCATGTGCTAACATGTTTTCTTTTATTTTGATTGCATTGCATCGCATCATCTTAGAAAGGAGGTGTAGATTCATATTCGATTGCTAAATAGAAGAGCTTGTCATAGGAAAATGAACTTCTTGATATAGTGGAATATAGTACGGCCGTCCGAATAGGGTCCAAATAAACACAACGAAAGAAGACTGATAGTCTGCAGAGGAAAACAAGACTTTGCTTCATTGCCCGAGGATTCAAGCCAACAATGATTATCCGAAAGCCGTTAACGTCTTGATTTCCTTAAAGAAGCTAACAAGCACTGCGGGGATAAGTGAGCAATAGGTCGCGACACGGATCAAGCAAAAAAGGAGACAATAGAGACATCTTTGGGAAAATTGGCAAGATTCGACCATAGCGTCCGGATACGAAGAAAATGATCAATATAGAGGTGTTCATGGGCCGGGCCGGGCCCAAAAAATAGGCCTAAATTTTTTTCCAAGCCCGACCCATATAAAAATGCTAAAACCGGGCCCGCCTACTACTTTGTATTAAATTTTTATATTATTTTATATAATTTTTAAATATATATAATACATCAAAAATACTAAAAAATCAAAATAAATATTTCCCAACAAATTGAAAATAAATTTTAAAAAAATATGTAGACTTAAATAACACTAAGATAGATGTAACTTAACAAGCAAATACCTCTAAAATAATAATAAAATTAACAAATGCCTTTAAAATAATAACAAAATTAACAATAAAATAAGTTTTATACAATATTCAATCAATAACAACAAAATAGTAGCAACATAATAGTAATATGGTAGCAAAATAGGGAGAAAACAACAAGAAAATAACATTCAAAAATAAAAAAAAATAGTAGATTTTTTTTGTCATTTAGTGAATTCGGGCTGGGCCCGGGCTAAAAATACCTTACCCGAGGCGCGGCCCATTTTTTAAACGGGCCTTATTTTTTGTCCAAACCCATTTTTCGGGCTTATATTTTTGCCCAAACCCTCCCAAATTTCGGTCGGGCTTTCGGGCCGAGCCGGGCCGCTCGGCCCATGAACACCTCTAGATCAATATCTTCACTTTGAATATTGGGGCAAGGTTGTATGTGTAATTATCCGCTTTATGTAAAGAAATTTGTTTTCTAGTAAAGTTCTTCTAACAGAATTGAATCAAAATTAGCGCCTCTTTGTGCATTCATGCATCTGCATTACATTCCATCATTTGCATTAGATTACATAAAAAGACCCTAATTGATTAAAAATTATGACAGTTACCTTGGAAACCAACGAAAATTCACCAACTACATATCGCTACAATACCCGCCGCAAAACGAAAGCAATGGATCAGAGACTAGAAAGATTAGAACAGATGTAAAGGGATATGCAAGATCAATTGCAAGCACAGATGCAAGAGCAATTAGCCAAAACACAACAAGACATGAGGGATCAGATGCTCGAATCCCAAAGAAATATGATGAACCAACTGGCCCAGCTATTGGCTGGAGGTCCTGATAAAGGAAAGAGCCCTGTGACCAATCCTGGTGATGGCAGCGAAGAACCTCCCTATCCTCCGGGTTTTACCCCAACGAACACCCAAACGCAACCGGATGCATACCCACAAAGAGTACCTGTCACTATTAGATCCCAATATCAAGCGGGTGCATCGGCACCAATAAACTTTCCAAGGGCTCGGGTTCTAACCCAGAGGATAATCCAACTAATCCCGTTGTCCCGGATCTTGACGATGTGGCAGAGATGGAGAAAACGAGGAGGGATCTGCCAAAACAACTTGAGGACCAGTGCCGATGGTTGGAAGAGAAGTTTAGGGCAATGGAGAACGCCGATTATCATTGTGGAATCGATGCAAAAGACTTAAGCTTAGTCCCTGGCTTGGTACTCCCACCAAAGTTTAAGACTCTGGAGTTCGAGAAGTATAATGGGACTAGCTGCCCTGAAGCTCATATTACGATGTTCTGTCGGAGGATGACAGGATACGCCAACAATGACCAACTGTTAATCCACTATTTTTAAGATAGTCTGATTGGGTCCACAGCCAAATGGTACAACCAGTTAAGCCGTGCCCAAATCGGTTCATGGAAGGACTTGGCACAAGCTTTCATGAAACAATATGGAGACGTGACGGACATAGCACCCGACAGAATCACACTGCAAAACATGGAAAAGAAGCCAAGTGAGAGCTTCAAGCAGTATGCCCAATGATGGAGAGAGATAGCGACGCAAGCCCAACCACCTCTCATAGAGAAAGAAACGACCATGCTTTTTTTCAACACTTTAAGGGCCCCATTCATCACTCACATGCTGGGAAGTGCCACAAAAAGTTTTGCGGACATAGTGATGACTGGTGAGATGATAGAAAATACGATAAGATGCGGGAGGATTGAAGCAGGAGAAAGCACCAAAAGGTTAGCCTCGAGAAACAAGGAAAATAAAATAAATATCCTGAGCGTGCATTCTAAATCGGTCACCGTAGGCCAACCGAGAGCTGTAACCACTAGCTATCAAGGCTCTTCAAGGCAGGAATCCAACTCAAGGCCAAATACAGAAAGGCTCCAGTTCAAACCCGTCCCGATGACATACAATGAGCTCTATCAAAATCTATTTGATGTGCATGTGGTATCTCCTTACTACCCAAAACCAATGCAGCCCCCATACCCTAAATGGTATGACGCAAAAGCTCAATGTGAGTATCATACAGGGATTACAGGGCATTCAATAGAAAACTGCCTCGCTTTCAAGAAGTTGGTCGAAAGGTTCATCGAAATGGGAATTGTGAAGTTCGACGATTCTTCAGAACCTAATTACTCTGACAAAGCAGTAAATGCGATAGTTGAAAGTGGGGGCAAAAGAGTTATGATGCCTTGAATAAGACAAGAGCCCAGAAGGAATATCGGGATCTGAATGACATATCCGAAGAGGGAACTGGAGTATAAAGTTTCCAAGCCCTTACATACTGGGGAGAGTTTTGAACAATGGAACTGTGGAAGAGATCCCTGTGATTTTAGAACTAATTTAGAGTAATATTCAAAACACGCTTGTTGCCTTAAGCCTAGAGGCAATAAGAGTCCTTTTGTGAAATAGGCTCGTGTTCAAAATCTTTATTTCAATGAGATGCATCTTTTGAGCAAATATTCTTTTATTTTTTCTTTTTTCCATTTCATACTATGAATTCTTTTATTCTTTGAGTTCTCTATCAAATATTCTTTTATTATTCATCCATGATCATACCATACAAATAATCATTCTTAGATTCATTTAAATCTTTCTTCATACCTACAATAGGTACCCAGATATCAACGACATGAGCGACGTTGCTACTGACCCAGAATCTCCTTTTGAGCGAGATATGTGTCTAGGGGGATCTCAAGACTTTAAAGATGACAGAGATCGTAACCTATCTCCTGATTTGTTAAGGATGGTAGAACAAGATGAAAAACAAATACTACCTTATAAAGCATCATTGTGAGCCTAGAAGAAGAGAGGGAGGTGAAGATTGAAGCCTATCTCACTACAGAGACAAAGCGAGACATCATTCCAAGAATTCAAAGATGTTTTTGCCTGATCGTATAGGCTAAAGAAATCTTAGAAGAGGAACACATGCTAATGGTTTCACAATGGCCAG
The DNA here is from genome assembly GCA_025698515.1 of Gossypium sturtianum. Classification (NCBI taxonomy): domain Eukaryota; kingdom Viridiplantae; phylum Streptophyta; class Magnoliopsida; order Malvales; family Malvaceae; genus Gossypium; species Gossypium sturtianum. Next base: position 22,479,472 of record CM046945.1, read on the forward strand.
GCAAATCATGAAGTTCGGGTACTGCTGGTCCACCATGGAAGAGGATTGCATCAGCTATACCAAAAAAAAAAATCATGAAAAATGATTGAGACTCATAAAAATTGTCATCTATGCTTGTCAAACGCCTATCAGAACCTCTACCGGGGCAATGCCTTTCTCATTAGAACAGAAAGGGTTTTGCCCATTGAAGTCAAAATTCTTTTTTTCCCGAGCGTGGGCTGAGTCAAAATTGGATGAAGCAGAGTAGATATAATCCCGATCTGATCAGTTGAAACTAATTGAAGAAAGAGGCCAAGGGCTATCCTCACGGTCAAGTGTACCAAAAGCAAATGATACGAGCTTATAACAAGAAGGATCGCCCTAAAGATTTCCATGAAGGAGACCTAGTTTTGAAAAGGATCCTTCCCATACAAAAGGACTTTTGAGGAAAATGGATGCCAAACTGGGAAGGACCGTATGGGGGAAAGAAGGCCTTCTACAGAAAGGCGTTGATTTTGACTGAGAGGGATGACCAGGACTTGCCTAATCCTATCAGTTCAAACCAAGAAGTATTTCAAAAAAAAAAAAACAAAAAAGGGGAAAATATGAAAAAGGAAAAGAAAGGAAAAAGAAGAAAAAGGAGAGGCCAATGCGAAAACCCGCAAAAGGGCGCCTTGAGACCAAAGGGGGTTTGAGTTGAAAATCTGAGAAGGGCGGCTCAAATTTTGATCAAAAGTGGGGCATACAGCAGTCTTGCTATTCTTGAATTAACAATGAAGAAGTATGTTGCGTCTTGGGGCATCGACAAATTACTCCAGATTCCCTAAACACATATTAAGCTCAAAATGGTCCTCAAGAGGTTCGTACAGAGAAGCTCAGGCTGCGATATCTGGGGCACCTAGTTTTCATCTTACCCACATTGAATTTACTATCTTTGATTACTTTATTCTTTTCAAGATACGCTCCTAATAAATTTCATTTGTTATTTTGATTAATTCATTCTCATTTTGTGTTTTTTCAAAATTTGATATCTTGATTAATTTATTCATTTCGAGCTTGGCTCTCAATTAATTTCCTTCCGGTTCATTGTTATAATCTTTTTCAAGCATTTTGCATTGAAATAACGATTAGTGGACTAATAATACTTTCATAAAAAGAGTTTCGCATATTACTTTGGAAGCTTCTAAATAATACAAGAACCTGAAACAAGACTTTTGTTCAGAACTCACCAAAACTAAGGGTAGGAAAAGAGTCTAATTTGAGACTACCTGTTAAGATTTTTTGTCAAAAGTACCAGTTGAATAAAAAGACGAGACATTTCATCGGTGATACAACCTCGACAAATAACAAGCAATGTCAACCCAAGTGTACAAGGGGATCATTCTCGGGAAAAGGATAATGATATTTTGCATTCATGCAAATATCAGACACATACATCTGGTCATTATACCCAGCGAATGGTGTAACAGATCAAATTGATTGAAGATGATACAAATCCTATACCTCGGAGTTGCAGCAGGATGGATGGAAGAAACCAAATGTTATTCTCCTGGAGTTGCAGTAGGAGGTACAAACTTTATGTCCTAGAAGGTATAGTGGAAGGGACTCTAAAATTACAGCGGGGCAAGCTTACTGAGCTGAATATGATTGTTTCTTTGGGTTTTCCAACAAGAATATCGGCCGAACAAGGTAGCAGCATAATACATCAGTGATGATGACTTGATGAACAATGAGCGATGACACCTTAAACATTTAAAAAAAGGGATCATTCTCATGACATTCTGCATTTATGCAAATGTCGTTTATAATACATTTAGTTAGGAGCATTAGATTCATTCCGATCATAGCATCCTAATTATTTGACATAAGCATAGGCCCAAGAAATTGATTTTACAACTCATGCCCCTTAGAGGACGGTGTAGCAAGATCGATTGAGGTTGCAAATTACAAATATTGCCTCCCTGGAGTCACAGTGGAGTAGATTAAAGACAGTTAATCCTATCCCTGAAGTTGCAGTGGAGCGAATTAAAATGACGAATCCTATACCTCTGAAGTTGCAGTAGGTCGGATTAAATTTACTACAGAAGATCTTATCTCTCTGAAGTTGCAGTAGAGCAGATCAAAACAAACCTTATCTCCCTGAAGTTGCAGTGGAGCATGTTGAAGATACAAGTCTTATCTTCCTGAAGTTGCAGTGGAGCAGACTGAAGATATCAGATCTTATTTCCCTGAAATTGCAGTGGAACAGATTGAAGTTAAATTACAGATCTTATCTTTCTGAAGTTGTAGTAGAGCAGATCAAAACAAACCTCATCTCCCTGAAGTTACAGTGGAGCAGGTTGAAGATACTAGTCTTATCTCCCTGAAGTTGCAGTGGAGCGGATTAAAATGACAAATCCTATACCTCTGAAGTTGCAGTAGGTCGGATCGAATTTACTACAGAAGATCTTATCTCTCTGAAGTTGCAGTAGAGCAGATCGAAACAAATCTTATCTCCCTGAAGTTGCAGTGGAGCAGACTGAAGATAACAAACCTTATCCCCCCGAAGTTGCAGTGGGGCAGGTTGAAGTTACAAACCTTATCTCTCTGAAGTTGCAGTAGAGTAGGTTGAAGTTACCAGTCTTATCTCCCTGAAGTTGCAGTAGAGCAGACTGAAGATAGCAAATCTTATCTCTCTGAAGTTGCAGTAGAGCAGATTAAAGCCATTAACCTTATCTCCCTGAAGTTGCAGTGGAGCAGGTTGAAGATACAAGTCTTACTGAAGATGGCAAATCTTATCTCTCTGAAGTTACAGTAGAGCAGATTGAAACCACAAACCTTATCCCCCTGAAGTTGCAGTGGGGCAGGTTGAAGTTACGATTCTTGTCTCCCTGAAATTACATTGGAGCAAATAAAGCCATAGATTTTATCTTTCTGAAGTTACAGTAGAGTAGATCATATCAATCTTATCTCTCTGAAGTTGCAGTGGAGCGGATTAAAACGACGAATCCTATATCTCTGAAGTTGCAGTAGATTGGAACGACAAAGTCTTATCTCCCTGAAGTTGCAGTGGAGTAGATCGAAGATGGCGGATCTTATCTTCCTGAATTTGCAGTGAAGTAGATTGAAGCCACCAGCCTTATCTCCCTGAAGTTGCAGTGGAGCATGTTGAAGTTACAAGTCTTATCTCTCTGAAGTTACAGTGGAGCAGACTGAAGATAACGAATCTTATTTCCCTGAAGTTGCAGTGGAATAGATTGAAGCTATAAATCACAGATCTTATCTCTCTAAAGTTGTAGTAGAGCAGATCAAAATAATCCTTATACCCCTGAAGTTGAAGTGGGTCAAAGCGAGGTTACTCGAAGAATAGAAGCGCCAAAGAAGTCAAGACTCGGTGAAACTAGGCAAAATTGACCCTTTTGAAGTCTTTGCTCAATTCTCGTTACACGACAACGAGCAAAGAGGGGCAACTGTAATAGGCCAATTTTGGCCCGGACCCAAGACCAAAAAATAAACAGAATTAAAAACCCAATAAAAATAATAAAATTAGTCCATTGTAAATGTCCATTTACAAAACAAACCTGAAGCCCAATTAAAATCAAACCCTAGCCCAATCTGTATAAGCTCATTTCAAAGAAAGAAACAGCAGCATGAAACCCTAGCCGTCTCTGCCTAGCCGCCGACCTTCCGTCTACCACCGCCAGCAAATCCCCCTCGCACGCCTCTGCCTCTCACGTCACCTGCAAGAAAGAAACAAGAGCCAAGCATGCAACAAAAGAAAATGACAAGCATAACAAAAAAAAAAACAAAATAGAAAAAAACAAACGCGAATCTGTAACTCGGTTATAAAAACTGAGACCAATCCTTTGTATCTTCTTCTTCCCTTTTTTAGGAACCAGCAATAAAAAACTGAATAGAAGCATCAAGGTTTTCATTTTTTTTTGTTTATTTTCTATTATTATTTACTTTCGCTTTTTATTTATTTTATTTTTTTACTATTTTGAATCTTTAAAAACAAAATCGAAAAAGAAAGGGGAAGAGGTCCTTACCTGAATCCATACAGATGCGTCGTCGAAAAACTTACTCCGTCGTTTGCGATCGGATTCGAAAAGGAGGGTCGAGGGCCTTTTAGTTTCGGTGCCTAGGGGTATCCTAAGGCTCGGTTTCAAACGGGGCTAAAAAGACGTCTTTTCGCCTTTCCGATCACTGCGCACGGCGGTCGCCGGCGGTGGTTCGGCACCGGTATCCTGGCCGGGGCTTGACCGGACGGAGAAAGGAGGGAGTGCCTTGAGAGAGTGTTGGAAGCTTTTTTTTTTTTTTTTGAAAGAAGAAGAAATGAATTTTTTTGGAAAAATTTGGGCTTAAATAGAAAGGCAAAACGGCGCCGTTTCATTAGGCCCCCCAGACGCCCAAAACGGTGTCGTTTTGAGGGCCGACCCGAGTCTGACCCGACCCAAACCAAGGGATCCGCGTGTTTTCATTTAGGGGGTTATTTATGCCCCAGGTCCCTTTCACTTTTGGGCCATTCTGATTTAATCCCTTTTTCTTTTTTATTTCTTTTTAAATTAGACCACAAATTTGTTACGCACTTCAAGTGAGTCCCCGACCCACCAACGTTATGAGAAATGGACACGTGTCCAAAATTTTGGGCTATTTGTCAAATCAGTCCTCCACTATTTAAACGCGTTTCATTTAAGCCCTGATCCCTTTCTTTCTTTCTTTTTTTGTAAATTTGATCTCCTAGTTTTGTTTTAAATTCAATTCGGTCCATCATTCCATTTTCTGCTATTTTGAATTTATACTTTGAATGTCAGTCCATTTTTAATTTAGTCCTTAATCTGTTTGATACGTTTATTTATTTATTTATTTATTTTGAAAATTGTATTATTATTATTATTATTTTAAGTTCTATATACTATTTTTATTAAACTGTTTTGTCCTTTATATACGTTATTTATTTTAAACTCTTTTTACACATATATTTTTAAACCATCAACTATTATAAATTTTTATATACTATTTTCCTAAAAAAAAAAAATTTGGTGTACGTTATTTATTTTTTAAATTTTTTTTTATACTATTCATTTTAAACCATTTTCATACTTTTGATTTTTGTTATTTATTTTCATTATTTAACATATTATTCATTCAAATAGTTTCTTCATACATTATTTATTTTAAATTTTTGTACATATTATCTACCTTATATTTATATTTATATACGTGTTATCTTTTTTTAATTTTGTATAAACATATTATCTTTTTAATCATTTTGTGTATTTTAAATTCCTTTTTCCGCATTATTTATTTCCGACTCACTATTCTCATTTTAAAGTGTGGCACATTTTATTCATTTTATTTTAATTTGTTTGGTATTTTTTTTAGTTATTATTTAATTCATTTATTTTTGAGTATTAATGATTAGTGTTTAAATAATGTATATTGCTTGATTATTGCCATTGTGTATTTTTTTTAAATTCGTTTATTTCATATCTTTTGTATTATTGTCTTATGTGGTGTCCATGTACACTTAGCCCATGCTCGTTATTACGTTTTATTTCATGTCATCGCATTGTGGATTACCCTGACACATTTATCCAACTTAGATCGTCGCATTTTACTCCAAACAAAATAAATGTATGCCTCTACATGTTGTATTTGCTATTATTCAAAAACTAATTTTTTTTTTAAAATAAGGTAATATTTCGCGATTTAGAAATTCGAGAAAATCGTGCCCTAACTTACTGGGTTTCGACTTTTCTCGTTTAGCCTAAATAACGGAATATCCTTTTAAAACTAAAATACGAGTTTAAAATAAAAAGCTTATTCTCAAGAGCTCAAAGTGTTGTGCCCTAACTTATTGGATGTGACATTTTGTTACCTCGAGATAAGAATTTCTAAAAATGACAATATTTCGTATTTAGGAATTCGAGAGATCGTGCCCTAACTTACTGGGTTTCGGTTTTACTCGTTTAATCTAAATAACCGAGTATTCTTTTAAAATTAAAATACACGTGCTTTTAAATAAAAGGCGGGTTTATTCTCATAGATTCGGGGTGCCGTGTCCTAACTTACTGGATGTGACATTTCGTTGCCTCGAGATGAGATGGTCTTTAATGTTTATTCCAACTCATTCAAGTTTTTAGCGAATTAACATTAATAAAAAATGATCGTATTTTTAATTTATCCAAATTTTCAACTTTCGACGTTAAGACATTAATTAATCAATTCGGTACCAATTTTGGGCGTGACGAGGGTGCTAATCCTTCCTCACACGTAACCGACTCCCGAACCCGTTTTCTCGAATTTCGTAGACCAAAAACACCGTTTTAGTAAACCAAAACGTTTTATTAAAACAAAGGTGATCCGATCACACCTAATAAAGATCGGTGGCGACTCCCATTTTTATTTTCGTTTTCAAAACCAAAGTCGATTCCCGTTTTCAAAAATAATGGTTTTGACAATAATAATAATAATAATAATGATAAGAGTAATACAAATAAAAATAGTAATGCTAGTAATAATAATAATAATAATAATAATAATAATAGTAATAATAATATTAATAATGATAGCAAAAATAAAATAAAGAAATCCAAAATAATATGAACTAAAAGAAAAAAAATAATAATGAGAAAAAAATAAGAATATCTATATATGAATAATAATAAAAAATGAAATGATGAAAATAATACAGAGAATCTATAAAATTTAATATTAAAGGAATGTGGTATTAAATTGAAGTTAATATAAAATTTAGAGTCTAAAAAAAGAAGATAAATAACATAAAGAACTAGATTGAAATTAAAATAAAGTAAAAGGGATAAATTAAATAAAATAAATAATAAAAGGACCAAAACGGAGGGCTGAAATATAACGCGTGTGAAACTGCAATGATTGGATGAGAAATTATTCCCAAGCCTTATGCGCAGCGTTTAGTGGAGGACTTAAATGAAACAGAATCGAAATTAAATAGCAAAATCTAAGAAAAAAGGGAAAAAGTGAAGTAGGACTAAAATTAAAAGAGAACAAAGGCGGAAGGACTAGGGATGTAAATATCCCACTGGTCCAAAACACGCGGATCCTGAGGCCCTCTTGGGTTGGATCGGGTCGGGTCGCATAAAACAATGCCGTTTTGGCGCCTAGAGCTAAGGCACAAAACGGTGTCGTTTTACAAGCTATATAAATTTTCTTTTTTTTTTTACGAAAATTCACTTAGCCTCTTTGTTTCTTAAAAAAAAACTTGCTCCCTCTGTTTTCTCTGAAAAGGGTTAGAGTCAGCCAAGGGTCCGATGGCCTTCCGCCGTGGCTCCACCGTAGACGGTGGTCGGGACTACAAAAATTTGGCCTTTTAGCCCCCTTTTCAAATCCCTTTTTCCTTCTTTTTTTTTAAAAAAAAGAAAACTTTAAATCCGATTTAGGTCTAGAAACAAAAGGAAAATGGGGTGCGAAAACAACAACCCTCGTCGTCTTCTAAAACCCTACCCGAACCCATATGGATTTAGGGGTGTTCGGACGTTGGCAGTCATTCAACGGCGAGGGGAGACGAGATCGATAGGTAATATTTCCTATCACTTATTTATCTATTTATTTCGAAAAAAAGTAAAATAGAAAAAAAAAACTCTGATATTTTTTGTTTCGAATTTATTTGATTTTTTTTTTTGTATTTTCGAATCTGTTGTTTTTTTGTATTGAAAAATCTCCTCCCATACTTTGATTTGTTCACGGCCTTTATAGCCGATTTTACAACAGATTTTATTTTTTTTTTATTGCTACTGTTTCTATTTGCTTTCTCTGCTCTGTTCTTGTTTCCTTTTGCAAAGCGATACCAGTGGTGGTCGCTCGAGCGTTGAACGTCTTTGGCGAGGCACGTGGAGAGCAAGCGCAAAGGTCGCTAGGGTTTCGACCCTTTTCTTTGAAAAATGTTTAATTTTGGGCCATTTTGGGCTTGTTTTAGTTTTGGGTTGTAATTTTTTTGTTTTGGGCCCCGGGCGAATTGGGCCTGTTACAGCTGCCCCTTTTTGCTTATTGTCGTGTAACGAGAATGGAGCAAAGATTTTAAAAAGGACCAGTTTTGCCCGGTCTTACAGAATCTTGAATTCTTGATACTTCTTTTCTTCAAGTAGCCTCCTTCTATTCCACCACATCTTCAGGGGTGTAGGAATTGGTGCTTCGATCCGCTCGAATGTAATTCCAGGGAGAAGAGATTTGTAGCTTCGAACTACTCCGCTGGAACTTCAAAGAGATAAGAATTGGTAATTTCAACCTGCTCCACTGCAACTTCAGGGAGATAAGATTCATTGTCTTGACCGCTCATTGCAACTTTAGGGAGATAAGGTGGTGGCTTCAATCTGCTCCATCGCAACTTCAGGAAGATAAGATCCGCAAATTTGTAGCTTCAACTGTTCACATCGCATCTTCGTGGAAATGAGATTCATTTGTCTTCAATCTGCTCACTGCAACTTCAGGAGATAAGGTGGTGGCTTCAATCGCTCCATCGCAACTTCGGAAGATAAAATCGCCAACTTGTAGCTTCAAATGTTCTCATGCATCTTCAGGAAATAAGATTCATTGTCTTTACCGCTCGCTCATTGTAACTTCGGGGGAGATAAGGTTGGTGGCTTCAATCTGCTCCACTGCAACTTCAGGAAGATAAGATCCGCCAATTTGTAGCTTCAATCTGTTTTACTACATCTTTAGGGAAATAAGATTCATTGTCTTGATGCCGCTTCCACGCAACTTCAGGGAGATAAGGCTGGTGGCTTCAATCTGCTCCACTGCAACTTCAGGAAGATAAGATCCACCATCTTCGATCTACTCCACTGCAACTTCAATGAGATAAAATATATAACTTCAATCTATTCCACTGCTATTTCAGGGAGATGAGATTTGTGGATTCACCGATCATGCTACACCGTCCTCTGGGGGACACGACGTGTAGGATCGATTTCATGGGCCTTTGCTTATGCCAAATGATTAGGATGTCATGATCAGAATGAACTAAATGCTCCTAACTAGATGTGTATGAATGATATTTGCATGAATGCATGAGAATGATCCCTTTTTAATGTTTGGGTTGTCATTGCTCGTTGTTCATCAAGGTTGTATCACTGAGGTGTTATCATGCCTTCTTTGCTTAGCTGGTGTCTTTGACAGAAAATTTGAAGAAGTAGTCACAATTTAGACTATTCTTTCTCAAATATTTTCAACCCTTGGGCTTGGTGAGTTCTAAATAATAGTCATGTTTCAAGTTCTTGTACTATTTAGAAGCTTCTAGAGTAATATGCAGAACTCCTTTTGTGAAAGTATTATTAGTCCATTAATCGTTATTTCAATGCAAAATGCTTGAAAAAGATCATAATGATGGACAAAATTAAAATTTATCAAGAAGAAAAATCTGAAAAGAATGGATTAATCAAAGAAAGCAAACATTACTGAAACACAAAATAAGTGAGAGGAAAATAAGTGCCCCAGATATCGCAGCATGAGCTTCTATTCGCGAACTTCTTGAGGACCATTTTGAGCTCAATATGTTCTTAGGAGATCCAGAGTACTCTGTTGATGCCCCAAGACGTAACATCTCTCCATCTTGTTAATTCGGAAAAAGCGAGACTACCGCATGCCCCATCTTTTGATCAAAATTTGAATTGCCCTTTCGCGGGTTTTCAATTCATAACCCCTTTGGTCTCAATGCGCCCTTTGCGGGTTTTCGCCTTGGCCTCTCCTTCTTTTCATTTTCTCCTTTTTCTTTTCTTTTCTTTCCTTTTTTTGTGTGTGTGTGTTTTTTTTTAAGAAGTACTTCTTGACTAAATCCGAATCCACTAGATTATGCAGGCTCTTGCCGTCCATTTCAGTCAAAGTTAATGCTCCTCCAGAAAAGGCCTTCTTTACCACATAAGGTCATTCCCAATTTGGCATCCATTTCCCTCTGAAGTCCTTTTGTATGGGAATAATCTTCTTTAATACCAAGTCCCCCTCATGGTACTTTCTGGGGCAAACTTTTTTATTGTGAGCTCACATAATCCGTTTTTGGTACATTTGGCCATGACGGATAGCTCTCAACCTCTTCTCTTCGATCAGATTCAGCTGATCATATCAGGATTAGGTCCATTCTGCTTCATCCAACTTCAGCTCTGACAAGATTCGAAGGGAGGGAATCTCAACTTCGATAGGTAAAACTGCTTCCATTCCATAAATCAATGAGAAAAGCGTTGCCCCGGTGGAGGTCCTGACAGACGTTCGATAAGCATAGATGGTAATTTCTCATGCCAATGTTTATGAGTCTTAATCATTTTCCCGCGACCCATTTTTGTTTTTGTTTTTGTTTTTTTTTTTGTTACCCCCACTGCACCATTCATTTTGAGGTGATATGGTGTTTAATCTTGAACAGACTGCAAACTTCTGATATCGTGTTGTTGTTCAAATTTAGTGTATTGCCAGATATGATCCATTTTTGGCATTCCATACTAGCATACGATTTCTTTTTTTCTCAATAATTTGCTGACTGTCAACTTTGTGACATCGGCATATGAAGCAGCTTCCACCTACTTAGTGAAGTAATGGACGACCATAAAGATGAATCGATGCCCGCTAGAAGCCTTTGGTGAGATTGGCCCACTGACATCTATGCCCCACACAGAGAAAGTCCATTGAAAAGCCATACATGAAGAGATGAATGAGGCACAGGAATCTTGTTTCCATAAATTTGGCACTTATGGCATTTCTTGGTATAACTGATGCAATCCCCTTTCATGGTGGACCAGCAGTACCCCAACCTCATGATTTGCCTAGTCATTGTAAAACCATTAGCATGTGTTCCTCTTCTAAGATTTTCGTAGCCTTAGCAGCATCCACACGTCTTAGTAGCAGGGCATATCCGGATATGATCATGCGAAAATATCTTTGAATTTTTGGAATAACTCAATGACGTCTCGCTTTATCTCTGTAGTGATACAGGCTCCGATCTTCACCTCTTTCCATTCTCTTAAGCTCGCAATGTCCACTGACCCTTTGTAAGGTAGGATCTATTTTTCATCTTTTTCTACCATCCTTAACAAATCAGGAGATAATGTACAATCTTTGTCATCTTCAAAGTCCTGAGATCCCTCTAGACATATGTCTCGCTCAAAAGGAGATTCTGGGTCAGTAGCAGCGTCGCTCATGTCGTTGATATCTGAGACCTGTTGTGGGCATGAAGGAATATTCAAAGAATAAATGAATCTAAGAACAATTATTTATGTGGTATGAATATGAATGAAATAAAGGAATAAAAGAATATTTGCTCAAAGTGAGACACAAATATGTATTTTTTATTGAAATAAAGATTTTGGACATGAGCCTATTTCACAAAAGGAGTCTTATTGCTTCTAGGCTTAAAGCAACAAGCGTGTTTTAAATATTACTCTAAATTAGCTCTAAAAAATGCAGGGATCTCTTCCACAGTCCCATTGTTCAAAACACTCTCAGGTTCATAAGGGTGGATGCCCGATAAATTTTCTCTTTCGATTCCTTCTTCGGATATAGCATTGATGCTCCCATTTCTGAACATTCCATCCGGGCCTTCAGTATATTCATAGAATTCCAGTTCCTTATTATTCAATAGGTCTTGCACCAAGGCTCTGAATTCACTGTAATTTTGAATCTCATGACCATTTTCATCATGGAACTCACAGTAGTTCCTTGCTTCTTCGGGCTTTTCCCCTAAATCCTGTGTGATTAATCCTCCTTCTACCATTTTCTTCCAAATCTCCCTCAGCGGGGTTCACTTCTGCTATATTCATCTCGATTCTCTTCCCCGTATTCTCGATTATCGCGTTTACCCCTTTGTCAGAACGGTTGGGTAACAGATTTTCTACATCAAATGGATCATCGAATTTCACAATACCTATGTTGATGAGTATTTCGATTATCTTTTTGAAAGCGCTGCAGTTCTCAATCGAGTGTCCTGTGATTCTAGCGTGGTACTCGCATTGGGCGCTCGCGTCGTACCATTTGGGAAAGGGAGGCTGTATAGGTTTTAGGTAAAAAGGGGATACTATATGTGCATCAAACAAAATTTGGTACAAATCCTCGTACGTGATTGGGATGGGCATGAACCAGAGTTTTTCTGAGTTCGATCTTGGATTGGAATCTTGCCTTGGAGGGACCTGATGGCTAGTAGTTGCAGTCCTTGGCTGGCTTACGGTAATCGGCTTTGAATAGCCCTTGTTATACATACGCGTATTATTCACTTCATTTTCCCTCTTCCTCGGGGCCTTTAAAGTATTGATTTGGGAGCTCCTCTCTTGCCTTTTCCGTTTGTAACGATCTTCAAATTATTTTGGGAGCTCCACTCTCACCTTTTTTGTTTCCGCTAAATCATCCAGATCGAGGACAACAGGGTTGATTGGGTTATCCCCTGGACTAGAACCTGAACCTGTCGGGAAGTTCACCGATGTCGAGGTACTGGTCTGGCATTGGGGTCTGATGTTAATAGACACCCTTTGTGGATACGCGTTTGGTTGTGCTTGGGTGTTTGTTGGGGTAAAGCCTGAATGATAAGCGGAGTCCTCGTTATCGTCCTCGAAATCAACCATAGAGCTTTTTCGTTTTTCTAACCCTCCAGCTAGCATCTGGGTTAACTGGCTCATCATGTTTGTTTGAAATTCTAGCATCTGACTCTTTATATCTTGTTGAATTTTGGCCAATTGCTCTAGCATCTGTATTTGCATTTGCTCTAATCTTTCCAACCTTTGGTCCATTTCTTTAGTCTTTGCTCGGGTACCATAATGATGTTTGGTTGATAAGTTTTTGTTGATTTCCAGGTTAACTCTGAAATGATTTTAACCAATTAGGGTCTTTCCATGAAATTTAATGCACATGATGTGATGTAATGCGAATGCATGAAATGAATGCAAAAAAGCGTCGATTCTGATTCAATTTCATTTAGAAAACTTTACTAGAAAACAAAATTCTTTACATAAAACAGATTACAAATATGGCTTTGCCCTAATGCTCAAAGTTTTAACTTTCCTAAGCAACGAAGCTAACTCTCGACCCCGATCTGATTCTAGCTCATACTTCACGCTTAGCATGTCGGCCTAGATTGCCAAGGTATGTAAATGATCGGCTACCTCCCGAATCTGAGCCACGGCCTCACCCATATTGTAATCTCTATTCCTAACTTGATTTTGAGAATGGTAAAGCTGTTCCTTCCAACGTTCCTCACTTACCTCAAGAAGCTCTACCCGGAGCTCACAGTTTTGTAATACAGACTCTAGTTCTTCTATCTTTCCTTTCATTTCTTCAATCTTGTTCAAACTTGCCCTCAACTCAACCGTAGAATTTTGATTTCTATACTGATGAAGTAATTTTTCAAGTTCTGCCACTCTAACCTTTAATTCTCTTTTGTCATTTTGGGTTTCTAACAAACTCCTTTCTAGGGCCTCTTTCTGTGCCTGAGCCTCCTGAAATTTTCTCTCCCACCAATCGGCTTTGGTTCTTTCTTCTTGGATATCTTATAGCCATTGCTCCGATGTTTTTCCCAATCTGATGGTTCTCATCGATAGACGTAATTTCTTGTAATACGTCTTTAAACTATCCAAGTCTTCCTCGGCTTTATTCTTTCCTTTCCTTAATTTCTTGGCCTCTAGGTTTTGAACATCAGCATCTAACCTTAAATGCATCTTTTTTTCCTCCAATTGTTCTATCTTCTTTTCAAGTTCCAAATTCCTCCTCTCGAAGTCTTGCTTTATGATTTCTAGTTCTGACGGGATCACTTGTAAGTACTCTTTCATCGGTCGAACGCCTTCTAAATTCGGCCCGGGGATATTATCATTAATTCTTTTACTCCACCATGCACTATACTCTGGAGTCGTCATTGAACCTACGACCAGCCTTTTCATTCAACGAGTCTGATTCCAAACGTTAGAAATCTCCTTTACCTTTTTCCTGTAGTTATCTCCCCTGAATGAGAACTCACATTGAGCTAGCCCATGCGTTGCTGGTATGAACTGTCTTGATCTGTATTGCCTCAATACGAGCAAAGGATCATACCCAACGGCTCCCCAAATCCCAAGCAAAGGGACCCAGTCAAAACTCTCACATCGGTAAAGAATTTCGTCGGGAATCAACCAAGGAGCTCTCCACTTGACGTCTTCTTCTTGGAGATTTTGGAGGAGCGCTATCCAATTTTTCTCTGATATGTCATCCCTTCTTGGTGTGGCCACTATCTCCTTTAATGTGGAGTAATTCCCGGAGAAAACTCGATAAGAAACCTTATCTACTTTCCAGAAATGACTATGGAACCAAGCTAACAACAGCTGTGCGCACCCTATAAATCTGCCCTCACCAGCCCTCCTACATGCATTCAAAGATCTAAATGTCTCGGCCAAGATTGCAAGAACAAGTGTGACCCCTTTATCAAGTCGATCAAAGAGATCCGAGACCGCCTCATCTACATACCCTAATGCCCTAGGGAAGGTCATTAGTCCGTAGATGCTCAAAGCAAGCACATCGACTCTCTTTTTCGTATCAGGATGCGCTAGAATCAAATCTCTCAAATTCTTCCATGGGATGCACTTACACTCACCTTTTTATTTGATCCTAGCTGTAATCTACTGTTCACTCATTCATGTAATGTTCATCAATTTCTTCCAAAAGGTCGGGACATAAGCGGCTCTAGAATAAGCTTTATCGACTTGAACCTTTGGACAACGCAGTAGGGCTGTATATTCTTCCACGGTGGGTACTAAATTGACCCTCCCAAAGGTAAAGCAACTGTATGCAGAGTTCCAATATTGAGCGAGGGCTCGGAATAAATGCTCGTCTACCTTGACGTCGAGTAGATACGGCAAATCCCCATAATTATAGTAGAACAACTGCTTGGTCTCATCGTTCCACTGATCCCATATCTCTTTTAATTCCTGAAGGTTATTTTGCGTCACGCTGACACGGGTGTAGTCCCATAATTCTGACGTGTACCCCACGACTAGACTATCTCCTTTCTCTAATTGCGTTTTCACTGACCACATACGGACAACCGCATTATCTTCCACTTTATCAAGAAATTTGTTCTCCATGACAAGCTCTCTAATTTAGTAATCGAACGTGAATCGACACTCTTTTAAATATGAAATGACATGCAAAAAAAACAAAAACACAATAAGTCAGTACAATATACAAAAACAAAACTCAAAGCAAATGAAAGGAAATCAATGACCTATCTGGGTAACCGCTAGGGTTTGGCGTAGTGCTATCTAGGGTGGGCTCCTAGGGTCTTCTACATGCGGTTTGGTTCTAAAGTTGAGGTACCCGAACAAACAGATTCCTCGATCCTCACCCATTATAGGCTCATACAGATCGAGTTCAGTTCAGGGGAGTACATTTCCCTATGGCTACACGGAGATGAAAATGTCACGAAGACATAGGTACGGATGTATCCCGAAAGCGATCCACTATTCTGCAAGGAGGTGAAAACCTCACGAAGGAGTAGCTTCTCACTCCCACTTAAAAGAGGTAAGACAAAATAGTCCTTATGCAATATGATGCGAAAATATTTTACGAGACTCAAACCACAACAATCATATGAAATAACACCAACAAATGCAATAAAAGGATCGTAATTTTTCAAATCAGATTTTCAATTTTCGACAACAAGACAGAAAATAATCAATTTTACGACTTGACTCTCTTATCTTTTCCCCAGTGGAGTCGCCAAGCTATCGAAACCATTTTTTTTAAAAAAAACAGGGTCGACTTTAAAAACGAAAATGGAGTCACCACCAATCCTTTTTTCGAGGTGTGATCAGATCACCTTGAGATTGATCATTAAAACATTTTGATTTATTAAAACAATGATTTTGGCCTACAAAATTCGAGAAAACGGGTTCGGGAGTCGGTTACGCACGAGGAAGGATTAGCACCCTCGTAACGCCCAAAATTGGTACTGAATTGATTGATCAACGTCTTAATGTCGAAAATTTGAAAATATTTTAAAAATACGATCCTATTTGTTTAAAAGAAAACTTGAAGAAATTAAATTGGATGCTAAGACCCTCTTATTTCGAAGAAGTAAAATGTCACGCCCAGTGAGTTAGGATACGACATTTCAAATCCTTGAAACTAAGCTTGTCTTTTGACTTTTAAAACTCATGCACTTAAGTTTAAGAAGGATATTCGGTGATTTGGGTCAAATGAAAAATCAGAACCTAGTAAGTTAGGGCACAATTTCTCAAAATTCCAAATACAGAATATTGCCTTTATTTTTAGAAATCCTTACCTCGAGATAACAAAATGTCACATCCAGTGAGTTAGGACACAACATTTTTGAATTCCCAAGAATAAGTTTTTATTCAACTTATACGCTTTGATTTTTAAAAAAGATAATCGGTTCTTTAAGCTCGACGAGAAAAATTGAAACCCAGTAAGTTAGGGTACGATTTCTCGAATCTCGAATTACAAAAAAAAAATTGTTTAATAAAAAAATTTTATGTATCGGACAAAGATTAATGTAACACGATTTTATAGTAAAATATAAAAAATGAATTACGGTACTAATATGCATAACAAGCTAATAATAAATGCATTAATATAAATGACAGTAATAAGAGCAACAATAAAAATAAGATAAATAATAAAAAAGCAAAAAATAAATAAATAAATAAAATAAAATAAAACAAACTAATTATATAAAAAAATAACGAGTAAGTAAATAAAGGAAAATAAAAAAATTAATTAAAAATTTGATAATGAACAACTAAATAAATAAGTGAACGAATATTAGGTAAAACAGTTTAAAAACGATAATAATAATAATATTAGTAATAATAATAAACGAATAATGATAATAAAAAAAATAATAGTAATAATAATAATAATAATAATAATAATAGTAGTAATAATAATAATAATAATAATAATAATAATGATAGAAAAAAGAAAATAAAGAAATCCAAAATAATATGAACTAAAAGAAAAAAATAATAAGGAGATAAAAATAAGAATATCTATATATGAATAATAATAAAAAAATGAAATGATGAAAATAATACAGAGAATCTATAAAATTTAATATTAAAGGAATGTGGTATTAAATTGAAGTTAATATAAAATTTAGAGTCTAAAAAAAGAAGATAAATAACATAAAGGACTAGATTAAAATTAAAATAAAGTAAAAGGGATAAATTAAATAAAATAAATAATAAAAGGACCAAAACGGAGGGCTAAAATATAACGCGTGTGAAACTACAAGGACTGGATGAGAAATTATTCCCAAGCCCTATGCGCAGCTTTTAGTGGAGGACTTAAATGAAACAGAACCGAAATTAAATAGCAAAATCTAAGAAAAAGGAAAAAAGTGAAGTGGGACTAAAATTAAAAGAGAACAAGGGCGGAAGGACCAGGGATGTAAATATCCCACTGGTCCAAAACACGCGGATCCTGAGGCCCTCTTGGGTTGGATCGGGTCGGGTCGCATAAAACGACGCCGTTTTGGCGCCCAGAGCTAAGGCACAAAACGGTGCCGTTTTACAAGCTATATAAATTTAATTTTTTTTGACAAAAATTCACTTAGCCTCTTTGTTTCTTAAAAAAAACTTGCTCCCTCAGTTTTCTCTGAAATGGGTTAGAGTCGGCCAAGGGTCCGATGGCCCTCCGTCGTGGCCCGGTCGTAGCCCCGCCGTGGCTCCACCGTAGACGATGGCCGGGACTACAAAAATTTGGCCTTTTAACCCCCTTTTCAAATCCCTTTTCCTTCTTTTTTTTTAAAAAAAAGAAAACTTTAAATCCGATTTAGGTCTAGAAACAAAAGGAAAATAGGGTGCGGAAACAACAACCCTCGTCGTCTTCTGAAACCCTACCCGAACCCATATGGATTTAGGGGTGTTCGGACGTTGGCAGTCATTCAACGGCGAGGGGAGACGAGATCGATAGGTAAGATTTCCTATCACTTATTTATCTATTTATTTCGAAAAAAAAGTAAAATAGAAAAAAAAACTCTGATATTTTTTGTTTCGAATTTATTTGATTTATTTGTATTTTCGAATCTGTTGTTTTTTTGTATTGAAAAATCTCCTCCCATATATTGATTTGTTCACGGCCTTTAAAGCCGATTTTCCAAGATGAAAAAAATGACACAATGCTTATGAAAAAGAAATGGCTACAGAGGCATGAAATAGAAAGGAATAAAAATAATTTCATTCAATTTCCAATGTATTCAAATGTGTTTTTTAAAGGTCGCCACACACCCTATTTATATATATCATATACTAAAATTAGCTTAACTCACCTAACAACCAATTACATGAAATCATATTCATATCAGATTTTTTTCTAAATATGGCTTTTACAAAATAAAAAATATGATCAACCCTTAAATGTCTCCAAATTTCTGATTCGGCCCTTCTTTTATTGCTTGTGCTCCAATTTAATCATTTTCTGCTTGTTTTTAAATTAAAGCATCTGAATTTCATTCCTGATAGGATTTAAACATAAAATCACCAATTTAGTAGGAATTAATTCAAGAATTAATTGATCTAAGCACGTAAAATATGCAAAATAAATATGTCATCATGCATTGATTGGAAATGGACAATACTTATGATTAGAAAACTACTGACTAAACAAAAGGTTATAGTTTGGACTTGAATAATCCTCTCTCGAACTAACTTGCCATGCCTCCTCCTCACCATCATTAATGCTTAAACCTGCTATATCATTTTTCATTATGAACCTTTCTTAGAGGTTGATAAAAAAAACTGAGGAAAACAAAAAGAGAATGAGACTTCAAAAAAAAACAAAAAACATGCTACAAGAGTAAACAAAAATGTTTTACAAGAATAGACATTTTAGTGTTTTAAAAGAATTAAGTGGGTAGTTCTTTTAAATGTGAATAGATCTATATAAATGTATGAATTAAATTTAAGATTTTTCTATTAATTTAATAATTGAGCTGGTGTCACTTAACTTGCGATATGGAACTCACCTAAACACTTAATATAATATTAGTATAAACATAATCTATTTAACTATTTAAAAGTTATCACCCTTAATCAGGTCTCAACCTAATTGTAAAATTTGTAAAACAACCTACTTGAAACACACAAATTTATTACTAAACTAATATCGTGATTGGCAAATAGCTTCAACGTTAAATACTATATAGGTGTTTTTTTCCCCAACTCTTGCACATCCAACAATGAGATAATGAGAGGAAGATTAACTACCTCCAAAAATGAAAGAAATAATAAATAATTGACTTGTGTGAAAGGTTATTTTCTCTACGTTAAATGGCATGGTCTTTCAATAAGAAAAGAACAAGTGGCAAAGCAATGGGCCATTAACCCAACCTCCAAAAGAGCCTGATTTTAAGCATGGTTTGCTTGCCAAATCTGATTCTTTAGATCCACGTAAAATTTGGAATGTCTAAATTGAGGATCAACAACCTTCGTATGTAAATGTAGGTAGTGGTGGTGGAGTCGAGCATTCAACTTGTAGTTAGGTGAAGGACAAATCTAGTGGGTTAGGACTTAGTGCAATATGATTCCATATGATATTGGAAATTTTGCGTTTTGCTCATTCATTTGTTTTATTAGATGTGATTGTGTACCTATCTTCTGAAAAAAAAAAATTAAATTCTGTTAAACAGATAAATTTAGGATGTGTGCACATTTAGGAAAATTTTGAGTTTGTATCTAAAATTATAATACTCATAATCATTAAACTATTTGATATAATAAAAACAATTTTAGTGAAATAAAATTTTTTAAATAATTTTTGAGTATCTCTTAACATGGAAAAAAAATCAAAAAATAGTTTTCATATAAGAAGACTCTGTTTAGAAAATGACATCATGTTTTTAATAATAAACTAATAAAATCCCACCTAACATGGTGAATTAATTCACGAGTGTTGCTTTATTTTTCTAAAAAAGAAAAAGAAAAACATTTTAATACCCATTAATCTCAAATAAACAAATGCTTTAACAACATGAACAACACAAGTCGATACACATGCACATACAAAAGATGCCATGAGTGAATAACATAAATAAGCAATGAAGCAAAATGGAATTGTCACAACACTATTCAAACATAACATATCATTTTTAAGCCTTTACCTACATATATCTATGGTTTATATATTAGGAGGTAGATTGCATATTACATTAATAAAATGGATAAATTAATTCATATAAGTTGTACAACCCCAATTTTGCCCGGGCTTACAAGCCCATTTTGCCCAGCCCAATTACAAACCCGAATGGTCCAATTCACAAGCGGCCCAAAAGGCCCAAAAAATATCAAATTTTTCAGAAAGCTAGGGTTTCTGAAAACCCTAGCGCCGCAGCCTAGGCGCCGTTTCAGCCACCTGCTACCTCACCAGCCCTCTGCCACCACCATGCTCCTAGCACCTGCAAAACAGAAAGAGAACACGCAACAGACAACAATAGCAAAAAAAAAAAAAGGAAATCTATTGTATTTTTTATTTTTTCTTTCTTCAATCTCAGTTATAAAACCGAAGAGAAATCAGATTGTAAAAAGGGGGGGGATTTTCGGATTCAAAAAAAATTAAAAAATACGAATCATCAGAAAAAAGCAAAAAATTAAAAGGTTGATTTCCTTTTATTTTCCATTGTTATATACTGTCGTTTTATTTATTTGTTATATTTATTTGAATCTTTATAAACAAAAATCAAAAAGGAAAAGGGCTTACTGAAACCTTAACCGGCGCGTGGCGTCGGAGGGCTCTCTCTCCCGTCGCCGAGCTTGGCCGAGAAAAAGGGTGCAGAAGGCCCTCCTCCTTTCATTTTCGGGCGCCAAAAGTCGGGGCTTCAAAGGAGGTTTGAAGGGGTCTCGAAAGAAGGCTAAAGCCCACCATCTTGAGCATCGCCACCGGTCGGTGGTGGCGTGGTGGTGCGATGGTCGGCAGCAGAAACCCAATCGTCGGGCATGAAAGGATAAGAGGGAGAGAAGGTCAAGGTCTGCTTTGGTTTTCTCAAGGAAAATTTAGGGTTAAAAATCTGATTTTTAGGAAATTTTGGGCCTTATATGCCCTTAATAAAACGACGCCGTTTAGCATCTTAGGGGGAACCGTGTTGTCCCTTTAAAGGGATATTTCCACGATTGGTCCCTCCTTCTTGCATTACTTATTCAATTAGACTTTTTTCGTTGTTTTTCTTTTCTGATTTTCCTTTAAATTTTATCGGGCTTTCAATTGGGTCCTTGACCCATATATGCGCATGGAGGGATGGGGATATTTTCCAATCGGCCCCTCTTGCTTTAAGCGTGCTATATCTTGATCCCTAACAACTCTTTTATTTCATTTCAAATTTACCCCAAGCATCCCGTTTTGTTCATTTTTAGTCATTTCTAATTACTTTGGTTATTTTATTACCAAATTCACTAACCTTATTATTATTATTATTATTATTATTATTATTATTATTATTATTATTATTATTATTAGTTTTATTACTTTATTATTATTAGTTTTATTACTTTGTTATTATTAGTTTTTCTTTATTATTATCTTTACACGTTTTATTTTAATTATAGTTACCATTATTATTTTAATATATTATTATAATTGTTAAGTATTATTCTCAACGTTATTTTTTACTATTTTATTTATCACATTTATTTTTACCAGTATTATTATTTTACTTTATTTATTACATTATATTTTGTTTTTACGCGTTATTATTATGTTTCTTATTTATTATCGTTATCATTATTATTACTAGTGTTGTTATAATTGTTGTTATATTATATTATTCTTGTGCTAAAAACCAATCTATGTTTTAAATCGTTTCGTATATTATAAATTTTATATCATATAAGTTTTGCTATTCATATAAGTATATATTATACTATTGTTATCATAATACGTTTACCACCATTATATATCTTATACGTTATATCATTATTATAGTTATCATATTATCCTTTTTATATATAGCGTGTATATTATATTATTATTCTTGTATCTCTTGCATGTCTACGTCTAAATCGTTTATTAGATTAAATACTATCATTCGTATTCTCTTTGCCTATTATCCTTGCTATCTTTTGTTTTCGCATCTTATATCGTTAATATCGTTACTATTATTTATTTCTTCTTTCTATAGTATTATCATCATTTGCTTCTCATTATTAGTCTTACTAACATTTTATCGTTGTCTTAGTACCATTATTATCGTATCATATTATCATCATTATCGTGTTGTTATTATTACCATTTCATCGTTATTTCTACTATTTGTTACTATACGTAATATTCTTAATATATTATATGTCCTCTTTATTTGTGCGTATGTATGCGTATGTGTCTTTTATTTATTCTTTTAGTGTATAAAATCGTGTTTTTCACATTTTTACGCTAATTTTTCTCAATACCTCAGTTTTATAATAACCAAATATTTCAGATTAGAGATTCGGGAAGATCGAGCCCTAACTTCTTTGGGTTCCGATTTCCTCTCGTTTGATCTAAATAACCGAATATCCTTTTAAAACAAATACATTTTTTAAACTAAAAGCTTATTCTCGTAAACTCGAGATGTCGTGTCCTAATGCATTTGGATGTGATGTTTTGTTATTCCGAGATAATATTTTCTAAAACCAAGGCAATGTTCTGTATTTAGGAGCTCGAGAAAACGTGCCCTAAAGTATTGGGTTTCTTTTTCGTCCATTCTAAATAACAAAATATCCTTTCAATTAAATCCATAAGTTTTGAATAAAAGGCAAGTTCAACTTTAAAGGTCGAAATGTGATGTCCTAAAGTATTGGATGTAACACTTCACCTTAAAACGAGACGGCCCTTGGCATACACTTCCAATTTATCCAAATTTATTCTTCAACAACAAGAGGGATCGTATTTTGAATTCTTAAGTTTTCAACTTTCGACATTAAGACATTAGATAATCAATTAGGTACCAATTTTGGGCGTATCGAGGGTGCTAACCCTTCCTAAAGACGTAACCGACTCCGAATCCATTTTCGATTTTCGTAGACCAAAATTGTGTTTTGATAAATCAACTCGATTATTAAAAACAAACACTTTTAAGGTGACCCGATCACACCTCATCAAAAAGATTGGTGGCGACTCCGCTTTTTCACATTCGTTTTCAAAACCCACGTCGACTCGTTTTTGCCAAAACACAAAAATGGTTACGACGACTTGGCGACTCCATCGGGACCCCAAAAAGAGAGTCAGGCCGTAAATTGATTATTTTTTGTCCTTTGTCGAAAGTTTGGAAATTTGATTTTAAAATTTTTTTTACTATCCTGGTGTTGCATTCATTTGTGTCATTGCATATGATTTCTATTTTCTTGTGCACAGTACATTGCATGACCGTTGTGGTCGCACCTTTAAGTGGGAGTGAGAAACTATTCCTTCGTGAGGTTTTCACCTCCGTGCAGGATAGTGGATCGCTTCCGGGATACATCCGTACCTATGTCTTCGTGAGATTTTCATCTCCGTGCAGCCATAGGGAAATGTATTCCCCTGAACCGAACTCGGTCTATATGAGCCTATAATGGGTGAGGATCGAGGAATCTGCTGGTTCAGGTACCTCAAACTCTAGAACTAAAACCACATATAGTGAACCCTAGGAGCCCACCTTAGATAGAACTACATCAAACCTTAGTGGTCACCCAGGTATGTTTGTTCATTTTCACTTGTTTTACTTTGCGATACTGACTCGTTGCATTTTATTTTCGTACATTCATCTCATTTTCTAAAGAGGTATCGATTCACGGTTAGTTTCTGAGTTAGAAAGCTGGTTATGGAAAACGGATTCCTTGATAAAATGGAAGACAATACGATGTCAGTATAGTTAGAACCTAGGCGATTAGAAGGGTATGGATCCATTTGAGCAAAAGGAAATGTGGCGAGTGCTAAAATCTGGTGGTCATCCTTTAGGACGACAAAGGGGTTGGAAGGAAAGTGATTGCGAGAGGAGGCAAGAGACCGTGACATTGAATTGGGCTGAAAAGGACTTTGCTTACGACAAGGAGAAAAGTTTATTTACTATTGGTACTCCTCCAAATAACAAGCATGAATTTATATTTGTATTTGAGGATGTTACATCTAAATGAAACAACGGTAATGCAAGACTGATGTCCATGATGACTCAAATGGGCAAGACAGAAAGAGAGTTAAATGGCCTTATCGGTCAAATCAACTTTGTTGCATAGACACCCATGCGAGCAACTCAAAAATGCTTAGCGCGGACAGAACTGAAAACTCTCAAGAAGCATTGAGGGTGATAGATGTCGTTTTAAGATAGCATGTCGCTAAACAGGATGCCTCTTTGGTTTGCCAATCTTTCAAGATAATCGAGAACAACCTCACAGACCTTGGAAGAGGTGCCTTGACAATAGGGGCTTCCATTCAAATTTCATGGCCACTCAAAGAGGCCTTTCCACGAATATTGATATTCGCCCCAGCCCGGTTATGGATCCTTCGCCAATCAGAATGCTATGGATCTGGATGGACCATAGCTAAGCAAAGCTTTAAGAACCTGAGGACAAAAGTCAGTCCATCCAATCACGAGTACAAGATCACTGGATTGAGCGACCAGTTGCGCAAAGATCCGTTGTTTTCATTAAAGGAGAAAAAGTTAATGGTGAAGCTGAGAATCTAGAGATTACTGTCTATAATCATTTTGTCGACCATCGCAACATACGGTCGCGCTTCTCTGTAAGGCTTGCCATGCTTAAATGTTGGAGAGCCGAAACAACCTACAATTGACAAAGCGCTAACTAGAGAGCTTCTTTGGTTAAGACAGAAGTCTCAGGAAAGAATGAAAGCTTTATTCTATGCTTCACAGGAGCGACCATAGTGCAGGAGCCAATCTTTGTGTTCTTGTGGTGTTTCTTTCAGCACTAATTCCACCCAAGTTGAAGGTCGTGCTCTGTCAGGGGCAATGATGGAAATTTCTTTCCGAAGAATGGGCGTTGAAATTGGTAACCATCTAGGATTGAAGGATAGGCTGTTGTTAACTTCTAGGCTCATCGTGGTGATGCAAACAACATTGCAAGGGATTTGATTCGTGTGAAGAAATGAAAGGAATTTGTATTGACCCGATTAGATAAATCCAAAAGAGACAAACCAGAATAGACGACTTTCACCTGTGGTTAGAATTGGAAAAGCTATCGAACGGATACGATCTAAAATGTCTGGAGCTCCGCAGTTTCTTCTTTGCCTAGAAAAACTCTAATCTTTATGAGCCTTGGAAGCAGAAGAATCCCTCGGGGTATGGCGCTAACTAGAGTGAATGATCAATACTTTTCTGAAGAATTGATGCTAAGCCTAGACAGCCTCTTCACTACCATCGAAGCTATAACTCTGCAATCGAGTTGAAGTTAAGCTGAACAAGATTAAGGAAATGAAAGGTGGGATCGAAAAGTTAGAACCACATTACACAATTGTGAACTCATGATCGAGCTTCTCGAAACAAGAGAGGAGTAGAAGACCTTCATCATTCTTATGATCGACAATTTAAAGAGCCGAGATTACCTCGTGAGGGAAGCAATAGTGCGTGATTCAAAAGGTAGCTGGTCATCTACTGATTTTGGCATTACGGTGAATATGTTAAGCATAAAATACGGCCGCTGCGGCTTAACCATAGTCAAGAGCTAGATCCACCGCTTGGGAAACCAAAACCTTTAGGACTTAGGACGAAAGCATATAGTAGTCCGTTTTATGTAAAAAGAACTTGTTTTCTAATAAAGTTTCCTAAAATGAAGTTGATCAGAATCGATGCCTCTTTGCATTCATGCATTGCATTACATTGCATTCATTTGTATTAGACCTTTACAAAAGGACCCTAATTAGGTAAAATGTTTCAGTTAACCTGGAAAACATGGAACAAAGGTTGGTGAGGATTGAGCAAAGGCAAATACAGATGCAAGAGCAATTGACCCAAATTCAACAAGAAATGCGAGAGCAAATGCTAGACTTCCAAAAGAACATGATGGGCCAACTAACTCAGTTACTAGCCGGAGGACTTGAAGAAAGAAGTGACCTAGCGACTGACGATGTGGATAATGATGAAGACATCGTTTATTCCCCAATGAATATCCCAACTCAACCAGACGCGCACTCTCGCGTGGTACCTGTCATTATTGGATCTCAATATAGGGTGATACTTGGTCTTCTTTGGACTCTCCGATGGGCCCCGTAATGAGCAAGTCAATCGTGTTGTTTTTGGTCTACCAGAGACGGAGAAAAAAGGAGAAGGGGCTTCAAAAGCCCCGAAGAGGAAGGACAAGGATGTGGCTAGCACGAGTGGGTATACTAAGGGTTATTCGAAGCCGTTTACAGCAAACCAGCCAAAGAAGGTAGTTACCAGTCACCTGGTCCCCCCAAAGCAAAAACCCAATCCAGTAGCGTATTCGGAAAAACCTCAGTTCACTCCTATTCCCATGACGTATATGGAGTTATACCAGAACTTATTTGATATGCATGTTGTAGCTCCTTTTTATATAAAACCACTGCAACCTCCATACCCAAAATGGTATAACCTAAATGTCCAGGTCATGCGAGTATCATGCGGGGGTTACAGGGCACTCAATAGAAAATTGCACAGCTTTTAAGAAGTTGGTGGAAAAATTCATCAAAATAGGTGTTGTGGAGATAGGCGACGCACCAAAAGCAGAAGCATAAACCTGGGGGCATTTTGAGCAATGAGACTGCGGAAGAAATTCCTGTAGTATTTGGAAGCTTACCTGGAGTAATGTACGAAACATACTGGTTGCTTTAAGCCTAGAAGCAATGAGAACTCTTTTGTGAAATAGGCTCGTGTTAAAAATTACTATTTCAAGAAATGCATCTTTTGAACCAATATTTTTTGTTCTTTTTCATGCTTTAAATTCTCAATATTCTTTTGTTCTTCGTTCATAAATAACCATTCTTGGAATCATTTATTCTCTGGAAATTACTTTCATACCGACAATGGGTCCCGGATATCAATGACATGAGCGTATTTATTGTTACGGACTCCCATTCTAGTGAGAGATGTGTCCAGGAGAATCTAAGGACTTAGAAGATGATAGAGATTGCAACTTATTTCCAACTTGTTAAAAGCGGCAGATCCTACCTTGCGAAATGTCACCGACTTAACGCAAGCCAACGAGGGAGATGAAGATGGAAACTTAGCCCACCGCAAGAATAAGGCAAGACATTATCGCATGATCACGACCCGGACATGTTGGGGCCAGCCATGAAACGTGGATTCCTATATGTGAGGCATGGACGCTATCAAGCTAGTCTCCTCATAATCTTTGAACCAACATCGATTCATATTCATAGCCTTTGATTACCTTACCTAGAGGGTAAAGGTCGCTTCACATGTCAAAATTACAAAGTCAAGATCGTCAACTTCAAATTTCAATTTCGAAAAAGAAAAAAAACAAAAAAAAACAAAAAGAAAAAGAAAAAAAGGAGAGTGGTGATAAAGGATACCTAGAAAGGAACGTGTTTAACGTGATACCACGAATTTATAGTCTGTTCAAAAGTCGGACACCACATCAGTCAAACAAGAGAGCCAAAACCATCCAAATTCTTTACGAGGACAAGCGATATTTGTAAAAGTTGGCATCGAGAAGTTACCATTTACTTTCTATGTTGGCCAAGATCCTCACCGGGTAACGCTTTTCTCATTGGTTCATCAAAATAAGAGCAATTATCGGAAGTTAAGATTCCTTTTTGGACAAAGTTTGACATCTACGATAAGTCTAATTGAAGCATTCATACAAGGTTAACGACCAAAAGTTCCGTCCAAAAGACTGCATTAAGAAGGATTCCTCATATCCAAAAGGACTACTGAGAGGAAAAGTAAGTGCCCTATGCAGCAAAGAAGGCCTGGGCTTGGAAAACATAGGCACTAATCAAGATGGATGATAAGGACTTGCCTAATCCTATGAATTCAAATTTGTAAATAAAAAAAAAAAAAAGAAAAAGAAAAGAGAAAAGAAAAAACACACAAAAAGGAAAGGAAAAGAAGAAAAGGAGAGGCCAAGATGAAAACCCGCAAAGGGCGCCTTGAGACCAAAGGGGATTTGGGTTGAGAACCCGAGAAGGGCAGCTCAAATTTTGACCGAAAGTAAGGCATGCGGTAGTCTTGCCACGCTTGAGTTAACAATGAAGAAGTATGTTGCGTCTCGAAGCATCGACAAAGTACTCCGGATCCCCTAAACACATATTGAGCCTAAAATGGTCCTCAAGAAGTTTGAACAGAGAAGCTCAGGCTGCGATATCTGGGGCACCTAGCTTCTATTTTACCCATTTTTTGTTATTTATTTCCCTTGTAAAATACTGCCAATAAATTTCCTTCTTAATTACATTTGTTATTTTTGCTTTACCTATTTGTTTCGAGCTATGCTCCTAACTAGCTTCTCTCTTATCCATAGTTATGGTCTCTCTCAGGCATTTTGCATTGAAATAATGATTAATAGAATAACGACACTTTCACAAAAAGAGTTTCGCATATTACTCTAAGAAACTTTTGAGTAGCACCGGAACCTGAAACAGGACCATTGCTTAAAACTCCTCGAGTTTAAAGGATCATGAATAATGATGGAGGAAAATTCTGAACTGAGGCTATCTCTTTGAATTTGGTAGAAAACAGTGTTTGAACAAAATGACGAGGTATTACGTAAGTAGTATCATCTCGATGAAAAAGGGCGATGTATGAATGGGCAATCATTCGCGCGAAGAATGATTTTGTATCCATCATGCGTGCACACCTGATCACGATCCCCAGGAATGGAAAGGTGCAACAGACCAAATCGTTTACTTAATTCTATATGCCCTCGATCGCAGATGGGATAGATTGAAAATGACACAAATTCTATACCCTTGAGTCGCAATGGGATAGACTGAAGATGACGCAGACCCTATACCCCCCTGAATTGCAGAGAGGGTTTGAAGATGGTATAAGCCTTAAAGTCCTATAGGTACCATGGAATGGACCTTGAAGTTACATTGGGGCAAGTCATTTGAGCAAAATATGATGGTTTCTTTGATTTTTTGAAAAAGGTACCAGCAGAGCGAGATAGTAGCGTAATACGTCAGCAATAAAACTCTGATGGACAACGAGCAGTGACAACCCTAAGCATTAAAAAAGGGATCATTTCATACATCATCATTCAAAGCACGTTTAGTTAGAAGCATTCGACTCATTCGGATCATTGCATCCTAATCATTGTAAAAAGACCACCCTCATGACATTCTGCATTCATGCAAATGTCGTCCATAGTACATTTAGTTAGGAGCATTAGATTCATTCTGATCATAGCATCCTAATCATTTGACATAAACACAAGCATATAAAATCGAGTCTACAGGATATGTCCCCAGAGGACGGTGTAGAAGCCACCATCCTATTGCCACTGACCAGCAGTGGAATAGGTTGAAGATTGTCCTATTGCCACTGACCAGTAGTGGAATAGGTTGAAGATTGTTCTATTGCCACTAACCAGTAGTGGAATAGGTTGAAGATTGTTCTATTGCCACTAACCAGTAGTGGAATAGGTTGAAGATTGTTCTATTGCCACTAACCAGTAGTGGAATAGGTTGAAGATTGTTCTATTGCCACTAACTAGTAGTGGGATAGGTTGAAGATTGTTCTATTGCCACTAACCAGTAGTGGGATAGGTTGAAGATTGACCTATTGCCACTAACCAGTAGTGGAATAGGTTGAAGATTGTTCTATTGCCACTGACCAGTAGTGGAATAGGTTGAAGATTGTTCTATTGCCACTAACCAGTAGTGGAATAGGTTAAAGATTGTTCTATTGCCACTAACCAGTAGTGGAATAGGTTGAAGATTGTTCTATTGCCACTAACCAGTAGTGGGATAGGTTGAAGATTGTCCTATTGCCAATAACCAGTAGTGGGATAGGTTGAAGATTGTCCTATTGCCACTAACCAGTAGTGGAATGGGTTGAAGATTGTTCTATTGCCACTGACCAGTAGTGGAATAGGTTGAAGACCATCCTATTGCCACTGACCAGCAGTGGAATAGGTTGAAGATTGTAGATCTTGTCGCCCTAAGCAGTAGTGGGGCAAGATTGAAGGCAAATCTTGTCTCTCTAAACAGTAGGGAAACATGATTTAAGCCACCGTCCTATTGCCACTGACCAGCAGTGAAATAGGTCAAATTTGTAGATCTTGTCGCCCTAACCAGTAGTGGGGCAAGATCGAAGGCAAATCTCGTCTCCCTAAACAGTAGGGGTCATGATTTAAGCCACCGTCCTATTGCCACTGACCAGCAGTTGGAATATGTCAAATTTGTAGATCTTGTCGCCCTAACCAGTAGTGGGGCAAGATCGAAGGCAAATCTCGTCTCCCTAAACAGTAGGGAACATGATTTAAGCCATCATCCTATTGTCTTGGCCAGCAGTGGAATAAAGTCAAGATTACAAACCTTACCCCTCGAAGTTGCAATGGAGCGGTTTGAAGATGTAAATCTATCCCCGAAGTTGCAAAGTGGAGCGATTTAAAATAAACAAGTCTCATCCTCAAGTCGCAGCAGGAGCAAATTGAAGCTATAGGTCTCATCTCTCCGAAAAGGCGGTGGAGTGGATCAAAGAAACAAGATGTGATGGTGAAATGAAGCTACTTGAAGAAGATAAGCACCAAAGAAGTCAAGACTCAGCAAGACCGGGCAAAATTGGACTTTTTAAAGTCTTTGCTCCATTCTCGTTACACGACAACGAGCAAAGAGGGGCGGTTGACAAACCCCAATTTTGCCGGGCCACAAGCCCATTTTGCCCACCCAATTACAAACCCGAATGGTCCAATTCACAAGCGGCCCAAAAGGCCCAAAAATATCAAATTTTTGAAAGCTAGGGTTTTCGAAAACCCCTAGCGCATGCAGCCTCTAGCGCCTGCTTTGACCCACTGCTACCTCACCGATTTCTCTGCCACCACCATGCTCCTAGCACTGCAAAGCAGAAAAGAGAACACGCAACAGACAACAACAATAGCAAGAAAAAAAAGAAATCTATTGTATTTTTATTTTTCTTTCTTCAATCTCGCTTATAAAACCGAAGAGAAATCAGATTGTAAAAGGGGGATTTTGATTCAAAAAAATTAAAAAATACGAATCATCAGAAAAAAGCAAAAAATTAAAAGGTTGATTTCCTTTTATTTTCCATTGTTATATACTGTCGTTTTATTTATTTGTTATATTTATTTCGAATCTTTATAAACAAAAATCAAAAAAGGAAAAGGGCTTACCGAAACCTTAACCGCCGTGGCGTCGGAGGGCTCTCTCCCCGTCGTCAGAGCTTGGCCGGAGAAAGGGGTGCCGAAGGCCCTCCCTCCTTTCATTTTCGGGCGCCAAAAGTCGGGGCTTCAAAGGAGGTTTGAAGGGGTCTCGAAAGAAGGCTAAAGCCCACCATCTTGAGCATCGCTGGCCACCGATTCGGTGGTGGCGTGGTGGTGCGATGGTCGGCAGCAGAAACCCAATCGTCGGGCATGAAAGGATAAGAGGGAGAGAAGGCTGAAGGCTGCTGGTTTTCTGAAGGAAAATTTAGGGTTAAAAATCTGATTTTTTAGGAAATTTTGGGCCTTATATGCCCTTAATAAAACGACGCCGTTTAGCATCTTAGGGGGGAACCGTGTTGTCCCTTTAAAGGGATATTTCCACGATTGGTCCCTCCCTTCTTGCATTACTTATTCAATTAGACTTTTCGTTGGTTTTTCTTTTTACAGATTTTCCTTTAAATTTTATCGGGCTTTCAATTGGGTCCTTGACCCATATATGCGCATGGAGGGATGGGGATATTTTCCAATCGGCCCCTCTTGCTTTAAGCGTGCTATATCTTGATCCCTAACAACTCTTTTATTTCATTTCAAATTTACCCCAAGCATCCCGTTTTGTTCATTTTTAGTCATTTCTAATTACTTTGGTTATTTTATTACCAAATTCACTAACCTTATTATTATTATTATTATTATTATTATTATTATTATTATTATTATTATTAGTTTTATTACTTTATTATTATTAGTTTTATTACTTTGTTATTATTAGTTTTTCTTTATTATTATCTTTACACGTTTTATTTTAATTATAGTTACCATTATTATTTTAATATATTATTATAATTGTTAAGTATTATTCTCAACGTTATTTTTACTATTTTATTTATCACATTTATTTTTACCAAAGTATTATTATTTTACTTTATTTATTACATTATATTTTGTGTTTTTACGCGTTATTATTATGTTTCTTATTTATTATCGTTATCATTATTATTACTAGTGTTGTTATAATTGTTGTTATATTATATTATTATCTGTGCTAAAAAAACCAATCTATGTTTTAAATCGTTTCAGTATATTATAAATTTTATATCATATAAGTTTTGCTATTCATATAAGTATATATTATACTATTGTTATCATAATACGTTTACCACCATTATATATCTTATACGTTATATCATTATTATAGTTATCATATTATCCTTTTTATATATAGCGTGTATATTATATTATTATTACTGTATCTCTTGCATGTCTACGTCTAAATCGTTTATTAGTTAAATACTATCATTCGTATTCTCTTTGCCTATTATCCTTGCTATCTTTTGTTTTCGCATCTTATATCGTTAATATCGTTACTATTATTTATTTCTTCTTTCTATAGTATTATCATCATTTGCTTCTCATTATTAGTCTTACTAACATTTTACTGTTGTCTTAGTACCATTATTATCGTATCATATTATCATCATTATCGTGTTGTTATTATTACCATTTCATCGTTATTTCTACTCATTTGTTACTATACGTAATATTCTTAATATATTATATGTCCTCTTTATTTGTACGTATGTATGCGTATGTGTCTTTTATTTATTCTTTTCGTGTATAAAATCGTGTTTTTTCACATTTTTACGCTAATTTTTCTCAATACCTCAGTTTTATAATAACCAAATATTTCGTATTAGAGATTCGGGAAGATCGAGCCCTAACTTACTGGGTTCCGATTTCCTCTCGTTTGATCTAAATAACCGAATATCCTTTTAAAACAAATACATTTTTTAAACTAAAAGCTTATTCTCGTAAACTCGAGATGTCGTGTCCTAATGCATTTGGATGTGATGTTTTGTTATTCCGAGATAATATTTTCTAAAACCAAGGCAATGTTCTGTATTTAGGAGCTCGAGAAAACGTGCCCTAAAGTATTGGGTTTCCTTTTCTCGTCCATTCTAAATAACAAAATATCCTTTCAATTAAATCCATAAGTTTTGAATAAAAGGCAAGTTCAACTTTAAAGGTCGAAATGTGATGTCCTAAAGTATTGGATGTAACACTTCACCTTAAAACGAGACGGCCCTTGGCATACACTTCCAATTTATCCAAATTTATTCTTCAACAACAAGAGGGATCGTATTTTGAATTCTTAAGTTTTCAACTTTCGACATTAAGACATTAGATAATCAATTAGGTACCAATTTTGGGCGTATCGAGGGTGCTAACCCTTCCTCGTACGTAACCGACTCCCGAATCCATTTTCTGATTTTCGTAGACCAAAATTGTGTTTTGATAAATCAATCTGATTATTAAAAACAAACACTTTTTAAGGTGACCCGATCACACCTCATCAAAAAAGATTGGTGGCGACTCCCGTTTTTTCACATTCGTTTTCAAAACCCACGTCGACTCCGTTTTTTGCCAAAACACAAAAAATGGTTACGACATAAGTTATATTAAAAAACAAATTGACCTTCTATTAAAAATTTAATTTATTTCTATTGTTTAGTGATGATATGGTTAACGGAGCAGCCGGATAAAAGCACATAATGTACCACGTGTACTTCATACTTATATGACATTTTGCCACGTCAGTAAATATATAAAAACTTAAAAAATCTTAAAAATTAAATAACTTCTTTAAGAATCTAAGTCTTAATAATTTGTTAATAATTTAAGAAACCACTTCAAAATGAAATTGGACATATGGTTGTTTAAATTCATTCTAGCTTGAACAATCATTATCCAGATTCATTTGGACATCACTTTCAAAACTTTTTATAAATTTTAATCTTAGAGGTAGTTTTTAAAATAATTATAAAATTATGTTTAATTTATTTTTATGATTTTTTTTCAATTTTGTTTAAATATTTCCACACCAACATGAGGCATACACGAAGCCTTCATGTATTTATATGTTTTCTTTATGTCATCGTTTAACGGTGAATTTTTTAACATAAGGTTTGCACTTTTTTTTTTTTTTAACATACAAGAGTTAATTTTTCTGAATAGAAGAAGCAAAATGCAATCCGATTTTTAATACATAAACCTCCATGATATTTTTACCTATATCCACATATTATATAATCAAACACACATGACTATACATAACACCATCTTGATACACATACATGTATATACACACAACTATATGTGAGCACAAATATACATCATATAGCAATTTACAATCACACATATCCATGCATACATCACCATATTAATAAATATGTGCATACTCAAAACATACAACTATATGAAGATAAAATTAGTGGTTTGACCAATTTAATGATCGATTCGGTTTCAAAAGTATTGAAGTGATATTGTTTTGATGCCAAAAAGAGTTCAACATGCTTTTACATGCACATCTCCATGTTTTTATACCACAAAAGACTTAAAGTTTCATGAGAATTAAACACAAACAAGTTAAAGAACTCATAAGTCAGCAAGGATTATTTTCAAATGTTTCAAAGGGGCGCAAGGTGAGGTGATGGGAGTCCAAATTAGTGAGCAAGATTACCGCACCAAAATGCGCAACACATGTAGGTCAACCATCAAGAGAAACCATAAAAGGGAAAAGTCCACAAAGCCAGAGATTCATAATGGAAAATCATCAAATACATAAATACTAAAAAAAAAAAAAAAAAAAACATTGAATTCATTTGAATCATATTATGGTATCCAATCCAAAACAATAAGTTCAAGTCACAAGAAAGTGAAAATAGCAGTTAAAGCTTTCTCCTTCCTTTTTACCTTTGGCTGTCCCATGTAGTGTTTGCGCTTGTGTATTCAGTAATGCATGCATAGACGAAGCTAGAATTGTTGATAAGAAGGATCGTGATATTTTTATAAATATTAATGTTCAAAGTAGTCTCCCACCATTTTTAAATTTAGGATAATCTTAATTTTCAATATTTAAGATAAATAAAATAAGTTTAATGTTTAATTCATATTAGAGATTATAATTATTAAAGCTTATATTTTAGTTAACTAATAATTAGATATTGTAATTATTAAAATTTATTTCTACCAAATTAATATTTAGATATTTCTTTATATTAGTTTACCAAAAAATCTTTGAAAACTTTGAAAGAAACAAATACAAATTTATTTTTTAAAACACGAATTATAACATCAAAATAAAAATTTCTAAAACTTCAATTTTAGAAAATTTAAGGATATCGAACCTCCGGTGCATGGCTCCTTCCTTGGCCTTGCTCTTCTCTTTTTTCTTTTTGCTTTTCTTGTCCTCCTCGGAAATAATAATATATTACATATTAATTAAAAAAAACTTAATGTACACCTTTAATTATTAAATACATTGGTTTTCTCTGATCCTTAAATTTTCTTTTTGGTTTACTTCAGCCTCTAATGTTATCAAATATTTTTAGTTCAATTTTTAGCATTATAAGAGATTCTCAATTTAATTCTTTAGATGTTTAAAAAAATCGATTAGGATATCTAGTCAATCATAATCTGTCATTTGTCATACATTGATGTTGTAAAAACTTAAAAGAGTTTTTTAAATAAGATAAAATTACAAAATAAAATTATAAATATATATTTTAAAAAATAAAAAATTCTAAAAAAAATTATTAGAAATTGTAAAAAATTGTAATTTAAAAAAAATGGTTGCATCTTGGAATAATTACACCCAATCACTTGTTGGTAAATTATATTTATATGGATTAATAAAATATATTAAAATTATTCCATGTTAAATAATTAAATTTATATTTATATTTAAAAAATAAATAAGAAAAGGAGAGGTAAAAATGAAAATTGCCCCATCAATTAGAGATGTAGTGGGTAGATTGGATCCCTTGAGCTGAAGTTGAAAATGCATTTGTTGCACTGAAAGTTTACCAAATGCATTCCTAGTGAACCTACGGTGAGATTGGAGGAAAACATCCGATACTCAAACGCAACACAGGTAAGTCCAAACCAAAGGCCTAAGCCACTTTGGAGTCGAATAAAAAGTATTCGAATACCAAAATAAAAAATTATGGTCCATTAATCCACTACTAAAACTTTTTTAAGAATTGTTTGAATTTAAAAATTAGAGAAATATTATTTTTGAGGGTGATTTATTCCTAGTGAGTTGTATAACTGTACTAATAACCTTTACATTAAACACAGTGATGGATCTATTAAATACTTTTTTCTTTTGCATTTTCCTTCTTCGATTTTAAGATTTAATAATTGGCATTTTAATCATTATTTTACTACTATATATATTTCAGCAGGTCAATCAAATTCATGATTTGTAATATTTTATTTTTAAAATTATTTATACTCCTCCCAACTTATAAATTAATTAAGATTGTTGCCTGATTGTATTATACTAAATATCCTCCATTGCATGTAGGAAAGAAAAAGCTAAAAGTAAACAAATTGCAGATTTATTTTATTTTATTTTATTTACTTAATACTAATGATTTTGATATATTTCAACCCCCAATTTTTTATATAGGATAAAACAAAAACTCTAAATGGAAACTTTTACGAGTCTTATCAATTTTAAGGATTAGTTTTGAAAAGTTTGATTTTAAATTTGAGTGTTTACCATTGCTGTCAAAAAGTGCTTTTGAGAAATAAAATGTCTATTTTAGACATAACAATTATACATTTAAATAATATTTAAATTAGTTAATATTATTATATTTTAGTAAGAATATAAAAAATTTATTATAACTTATTGTTAATATTTTAATATATGAAATATAAATTTTAAATATTTTTAAGCAATAAATATTAATTATTTATAAAATTTAATTAGAATATATAAACTATATTTTAAATATTTAAATATAACCATTAAATATTTGTAATTAGTATTTTAAAAAATATTTTTTAAATTTTTAATTAATGATTCTAACACATTTGTAATTAAGCACCAAGAAAAAAAAAAGGGAAAGTACTATGTTATTAGAGGGCTTTGAGAGAGAAAAGCTAAAAATTTTAACTTCTCTTTTTCAAAAAAGCTAAAAGCAGCTTCTTTAGCACAGCCTTTATTTCAAAAGTGCTTTTAGAGCCAAAAATATTTTTTTTGTTTAAGCACTACTAAACAGGTAAATAGTGTGAATTCAATTACGTAGCATTAGAGAATTAAAATTTAGATTTGAAATTGACTTTGAAATTATGATTTATAAATTTATTATTTCAATTTTTTAGGAATTAAAATATTTAAAATTCAAAATATTGACTTAATCCAAATTCATTATTTTGATAATTCAAATTCAAATTTGGATTTCTAACAAATTGTAGGTCTTAAAAATATATTTTTTTTAAATTTAATTATTTAAAAGACTTTTTTAACATTGTTATTTAAATAGGACTGGACCAACCGATTGAACCGAGAATCAATTAGTATATCGATCAAATCAGTCGTACCAACAATCAAATTGATTTTATCACCGGTTCAATTCTGAAAACCTTGAGCTCCGTTAATGATATATATAAGTAAATTAACTATTTACTATTTGAGCTTTGAAGGAAGTGTGAAAGAAGAGAATAAAAAAATTCTCATATTTTTTAATCAATTTTATATTTTGAAAATTCCAAGTTTTAAAGTGAATTTTTATGAAATTACACTTAAAGACTTTTAAATTCAAATTCAAAAAATTTGACCCAAATCATGATATATTATATATGTATACACTGCACCAGAATACATTTTCATTTACAATTTCCTTTTCTTCTTCGTGATATATATATATATATATATATATATGTATATGTATACACTGCACCAGAATTCAACTATACAAATTTCCCTCAAATTCAGATACTAATACATGTGTGGTGCGAGCGGGGACTTCCAAATAAGCCCTGAGTTTAATCAAAACAACGTAGTATCCTACTTTCTTGTTATGCCTCTTGACTAAGGTTGTTTATGTCGGATAATGCAGCAAAAGAAGGAAGCCATAGTTCTACACGAGTTCCACCTGCTCCTAGAGCAGCATCCGTGGTCCGAGGTGATATCACACGGACAACACACCCATAACTTTCAAGTATTTCTCGTGCTACAGTCAGCCCAGCAACAAAGTTCCATGTCATGTTGTCTTCAATCATGTTCTCTGAAAAGAGTTCGGCACCAAATGGTGTGAGGGAATGCATCTGTGTCTGCAAATACATACATCACCAAAACATTTCATTTATGATGAGCATGAGATCTAACTCAAAAGCAAGTAAAATAACTGCAATTTCCCAGATAACTGTAACAGGGGAGACACTAAGCATTAACAAAGAAATACATGTACTAATGGTTAAGTAGCAAAAAAGGACATACTAAAGGCATTCAATACTATCTAAAATGAACAAAAAAGCAAAAGCTATTACAGAGGAAAAGGAATCTCCAACAATACCATATAGTGCATATCTGGACCGTCGTCGTCAATTATTAGTAGAGCACCACCTGCTGGTGCACTAGTAGAAACAATTTCAACCTTCCCCCCAACCTGAGTACGTAACAATGCACCCTCTATCAAATTGCTCAGGGCTTGGCGCAAAGCAGGTTCTTCTATAGCCACTTGCAAAGGCTGCGAAAGTTCACTTAATTCCACCATGCGTTGCTGCTTATGTGCAAGAGGTCTCGCGGCATCAACTAAATCAGTGAGTACATCAGAAATATTGCAGGACTTCCTGAGAAAAGAACAAACATAATCAAACTTATAATAACGCTGCTAAAAGAAATCAACAGTAGAAATATATTGCATGTCCAATAAGAGGTGGGGCTGGATTGCATTCAATTGAAAAGTAACTAAGTGATTTATTATCAAGGCTATTTAGAGGAAAGATAAGCAGTTTAGCCTATATTCAGCTTTAGACTACAACCTAGGCTCACAGCACAAGTTCAGGCTATGTAATCTATACACTCTCCAACAATTAGCATCATAAACAATTTTCTACATGAGGTTTAACATCAAATTTGAACTGTAAAAGAGGAGTCTGCTACTGGAATTTAATTGATATGATTGAACACTTAATTAGGTTTTATTTTATTTTATGAGGAGATGAACACAAGTACCAGAAGGGAATTGCATACCTGATTCCGTGTTCTTGTAATGGAGCAAGAGCCAGAGGTGGCATTGGCATCTCTAAATCCTTGTCTGTAGTACTTAGGGATAGCAGTAAACCAGAGGTTTCTGACCTATTGCCAGACCTATCCCTGGAGAAATCATTTGATAATTGAGATCTTAGCGACTCAGGGTGCGAATGAGTTGAATTACGCATCTTTTTCAAAGATCCTTCATTGTAGCGCATTATATTAGCCTAAAAACAAGTCAGATAGGAAAATCAGATATGGGCGTGAAGATGACTAGAAAAGGGAAACTTTTAATTCCAAGAATGAAACTAGCTGGGAACAGAAAGACATAACAGAGAGCTATTGTATCACATCAACCAAAAGAAAGAATGGCATTCTGAATCGTCAAAAGAAGAAAAATGAAAAGGAGAAGAAGCAGCAACAGTCTTAATGTGTGTATCTCTACATGCTTTGAGAGAAAAATTACCTTTGTCAAGTAAACAGCATCTTGTAGCTCTTGAAGGGTGCCGCTGATACAGTCACCTTGCACCAATATGTCTTCAACAATGTCGTGAGAAATCTACAAGAGTATGCTTTCCTTAATTAAATATGTAACAGTCGAAAGAATTGCAGAATGAAACACTTAAAACCGAAAAGTAGGATCAACATTTTTTCAGATGGTTCAAGGACTAACCTCATGTTCTTTGACATGAGTGGATAGCATTTTACCTAACGTCCTAATACTGGAAAGAGGACCGCGAATCTGTAAGAAAATTTTGAAATTTAAAGGAAAAACCATAATAACTTGAACAATAAAAAAAAAAAAAAAGGAAGAAGGAAATGTATGTACAGCAGGCAACACATTATACCTGCTCAACCAGAGCACCCATTCTGACATTGTTTTGCCATGTCGATTGCTGTAGTAAAATAGCTTTCTACGGAAGAAATACGATTAATATAAAAGTTGCATTGACTCATGACACACAAGTAAAATCACATTAAGTTCCTACATACATACAACATAACATGGCAAAGCTAAATCCTTTTTTTCGCTTGATAATGGCAATGGAGCATTTGTATAAATTATTGGTAGTATAAAGATAAGAAGAAATATGACCTGAGTGACTAACCTGATCCATAACATAAGCCACTGCTAAAGTTCGAGATATATTGATGGCATTGGATCTCTCGTCAACAGTAAAGATGTCATTTTGCCTCATGGCTTCATTCTCAAGAGACTGAATTTCCCACGATTTTTTCATACCCAGTCCTGGAGAAGGAGAAGACAACGCGTAAGCCTCCTCAGGAGTCGGAAAACGAACCATGTCCCCACTTTCACTCCCCTGCGGCACCTTCTCCATCCCCGGGAGCTCCGCCACCAAGAAGCCCACCACGAACGGCTGCTTCACCATAGGAAATACCACCGCTCTATGCTCCCCCACAACCTCCATTTGTTGACTTGAAAGCGCCGCTTCAGCGGCACGCAGTCCTGCGGGGACAGTGAAGTTTCCGACTAAAAACAAAATGTCGGCGGCTTCGACTCCCGGATACGAGGTAACTCGACGTAACTCCAGCTGGTCCATGACGTAACTACCGGCCGGCCTGACATAAACGGAGAGAACAGCGTCGTGGTCAACGATACGGCGAAAGAGGTCGAGTTGTTCGAGGCAGAGGCGCTGGAAGTCGGGGGTAGGCATGATTAATTTGTGGTTGCGGTGGTCGTTTTTCTCGATTCTTTGAGTGAAGTCGACGGGGGAGGTGGAGGCTTTACGGATGGCAGCGGAGACGGCAGAGGCGGAGGAGACCATGGCGGGTCGGGCTTGGGGGGATTCATCGTCGTCGGGGAGGGTGGGGGCGGAGATGTGGTGGAGGGAGGTGGAGTTGAGGTTGAGGTTGAGGTGTTTGAGAGGGGGTTTGGGAAGAGAGGAGGAGGAGAGGTGGTAGAGGGGGGCACGTGGAAGGGTTTGGTTGGTGGAGGAGTTAGGCGGTGAAAGAGGGAGTTGGGATGTTATTGCAGAGAGAAGCATTGGTGGAACCACCGAGGCTGCCATAAGTGTGGACTGGACTGGATGGATAACAACAAAAACAAAAATTAAATCAAATGATAATGGTGTTTCAATGCTGATATTTATTAAACGACTACGTTTTAGCTGCTTTTTCGTTTTTTAATATGCTTAGCATTCGTTACGCAATTCCAGGCTTTTTTATAAAAATTAATTAATTACATTATAGTATGCAACAACAATTAATTATGATATGAATCTACTGTATTTATTTGTCTCGCTTGATAAATTGATGATACCACACTCACTTTTCAGTTATCATCAGCCAATAACGAGTTTTCTAAAAAAAAGTAGTAAAATATATTTAATTCTCTTGAAAAATTAAGAGTGTTCTCCATAGAGTCCTAGAGAGGGTGGTAACTACTACAGCTTAGGATGAAGGAGGGTGGTGGCGATGAGAGGGAGAGCAGTGAGGAGATCTCACTGTTAGCAGAAGAGCTTATTCAATTATCAATTAAAAGATCAGTGGTGGTGCCGGATGTCAAGCCGACTTTGATCTATTCAGTATGGACAAGGAAGCCTTTAAATCCAGAAAGTCTGAAGGCACAATTGAGGAGCATATGGAAAACAAAGAAAAATTTCGAAATCCAAACGATAGGGCAGAATCTTTTCTTAATTGTCTTTGATTTGGAAGAAGATCTGGAGATGATCATGGAGGGACGGCCTTGGCTGTTTCGAAAATATTTAATTTTGTTTGAGAGATTACGGAATCCGATTGAGAGGGATCGAATTAGACTCACTTCTTCGACGTATTGGATCAAGTTCGGTCCGGTTTTACCAGAATTTGATAAGAAGGACCTCATGCACGCTATTGGGAGTACATTTGGAGGAATTATCATGTCAGAAATAATTGGTGATAATTGCAGAATTAGGGTTAATTTAGATATTCAGAGTTCACTTAGGAGAGGTTTATTTGTGTCAACTGAGAATAGTGTTAAATCCTGGATTTCTTTTAAATACGAGAAACTGCTAGTTTTCTGCTTTGGGTGTGGAAAAATGGACCATAGCCTCAATGATTGTCTGCAGATAAATCCTGAAGAAAAAAATAAAATTAGAGAAGATCCTCCTTTTTTCTATTGCATTAAAAGCAGAATCAAAAGCGATGGGGAAAGAAAGCTTGAAATTTAACGCTTTTGCAAAGAAGATGGGCTTGTAGCATACTTACACAGGAAATTTAAAGGAACAATCTGGGGGGAATGAGGAAACTGAATCTGTTGCTCTGAAAGGAATTATACATGGAAAGGGTACTGGAAAATTGGATGGAAGAACTCAAGAAACAGGAGGGAAATCACAATTTGCTGGAGATGGGGAAGCTGATGGGAGATTACAATAAAACAAGAAGAGTTGCAGAAGTCACCAAAAAATCAAGCTGGAAACGGTTAAAGGTAGTAAATCAGGTAGAACACAGGAAGCACATAAGTGTGACGGGTAAAAAGAAATTTTTAGCAGAAAATGACAGCATGGATTGCTCAGGCATGATAAACAAAGAGGTAGCAAAAAGGCCAAAAAGTGAAGATCATGCCGATAATGGAGGGGAATGTATGGAGATTTCACTTGTTGATGAGGAACAGTTTATTGTTCCAAACAATCTTGGATCGGCGGCTGCCAATGGGCAAGCCGACCGCTCACAATAAAAACCATTTGCTGGAATGTCCGTGGATTGGGGAGCTCACGGGCGGCACAGAGGCTGCATTATCTAATTAAGCAGCAAAATCCTCAAACGGTCTTCTTAATGGAGACAAAGCTAGATCAAAAGCGTATGAAAAGGGTTAGAAAGAGGTGTGGTTTCACTAATGGAATTGATATTGAAGCAGAGGGGTCTCGGGGTGGATTATGCTTAACATGGAAGGGAGACTTCGAGATATCTTTAAAGAGTTTCTCGAAATGGCATATAGACACAATAGTGAAGGAAGAGGGTGTTCAAGAAGATTGGAGGTTCACGGGATTCTATGGATCACCATATTTAAAAGACAAGAGTGCTGCGTGGGACCTGCTTAGAAGACTAGGTCAAGATAGTATTCAACCCTGGCTGGTTGCAGGAGATTTCAACGAAATTCTGTATGGTTTTGAGAAAAATGGTGGAGTACAAAGAGATCAAAGGAGGATGGATGCATTCAGGGATACTCTAGAGGAGTGCCAATTAATGGATATTGGGAATTCGAGAACCTGGTTCACGTGGGAAAGAGGAAATCTTCCAGAGATAAATATTCGATAGAGATTGGATAGAGGAGTTGCTAACGAAAAATGGATATCATTATTTCCAATGGGCAATATTCAACATCTTCCATACTCAATGTCAGATCATTATCATCTCCTTATAAGTACAGATCATGCAACCGAATTTTTAGGTAACCAGAAATTTCATTTTGAAGCCTGGTAGACATTGGAGGAATCCACTGAACAAGTTATCAAGGAAGCCTGGGAGTCCTATTCAGAACCATTAATGGAGAAAATAGGAAAGCTGCAAAGTAGACTGAAGACGTGGGCACGTTTTAATAGAAACAAGAAGGAGGGTCGAAAGAAGAGGCTAGGAAAAGAACTTGAAATTTTGTTAAATGAAGAAAGAGACGACGAGACAATGGCAAAAATAATCGACACCAAAATTCACTTAAATATGGAGATCGACAAAGATGAAATGTATTGGGAACAAAGAGTGAGAGCAAATTGGCTTCGACTTGGAGATAAAAATTCAGTTTTCTTTCACAAATGTGCAACAGTTCGTAGACGAGCTAATTCGATCACCAAATTAGTAACAGATGACAGGAATGAGATCACCACAGGAGCCGAAATAAATGAGACAGCAACGGCATTTTTCAAAGAACTATTTACATCGAAGGGAGTTGCGAACCCAGGGAAAGTGTTGGAAGGTATCGAAGTCAGCATTTCTAATGAGATAAACACAGATTTATTAGCGCCATTCAGAGAAGAGGAAATATGGACAGCATTGAAGGAGATGGGACCCACAAAGGCACCAGGATCGGATGGATTTCCAGCATTGTTCTATCAGAGATACTGGCATATAGTAGGCAAGGATGTTACGGAGTATTGTTTAGGAATTTTAAACGGAAACAAGGGGGTTGAAGCAGCAAACAGTACAGACATAGTGCTCATTCCAAAAGTTACGCATCCCTCAATTCTGGTTAATTTTAGGCCTGTCAGTCTTTGTTCAGTAATCTCTAAAATCGTTGCAAAAATAGTTGCAAATAGATTGCAAGGTGTAATTGGAAATTGTATTGACAAAGTACAGA
This sequence comes from Gossypium sturtianum, assembly GCA_025698515.1. Lineage (NCBI taxonomy): Eukaryota > Viridiplantae > Streptophyta > Magnoliopsida > Malvales > Malvaceae > Gossypium > Gossypium sturtianum. The sequence continues at coordinate 22,524,017 of CM046945.1, forward strand.
GTGCATTTGTCCCAGGCAGACTGATTTCAGACAATGTGCTTCTAGCATATGAAATTTTGCATACATTCAGGCAAAAATGAATAGGGAAGAAAGGGTATATGGCGGTAAAGCTTGATATGAGTAAGGCCTATGATAGGGTGGAGTGGGATTTTGTTAAAGAGGTGATGCTTAAGATGGGGTTTGCTAAGAAATGGGTGGATCTAATTATGAAATGTATCACTACAGCTTCTTATGCGGTTATCACTAATGGAGGGAGGTGAAGTACTTTCCAACCCACAAGGAGTCTTCGACAGGGCGACCCATTAAGCCTGTTTCTATTTCTTATATGTAGTGAAGGCCTTTCATCTCTGTTGAGAACAGCAAAGAAGAATGGTTTGATTAGAGGAGCAAAAGCGAGCAGAAGGGGGCCAGAGATATCTCATTTACTTTTCGCAGATGATGCATAATGTTTGGCGAAGCAACAGAGAAGGGAGCAAGGATTATGAATGACATTTTAAAGGAATATGAAAGCTGCTCAGGGCAATGTATTAATTTTAACAAATCTACATTATTTTACAGCTCGAACACCAGTAGAGAGAAACGAGAAGAAGCGTCAACAGTGCTAGGTGTAAGGAGCTCTACAAGCCCGGAGAAATACTTAGGACTTCCAAATGTGGTAGGCAGGCGGAAAAAAAGAGGCTTTCCAGAATTTACTTGACAGAATAGTGAAGCGGATCGATGGATGGAGTACCATATTACTTTCTCAAGGGGGTAAGGAAATCTTCATAAAATCAGTATTACAGGCAATACCCACATATGCTATGTCTTGCTTTCTTTTTCCTAAAGCCATATGCGAGATGATAGAGAGCAAGCTTGCTAAATACTGGTGGCAAAAAGGAGTTGGTAAACGAGGAATACATTGGTGCCAATGGAAGTTTTTATGTCGGCCGAAAGAGGAAGGTGGTTTGGGGTTCAGAAATATGGCTCAGTTCAATATTGCCCTACTGGCAAAACAAGGGTGGAGGTTGCTTAACTATCCGAATTCACTAGTAGCGCAAGTCTTCAAAGCGAAATATTTTCCAGAAGGTGATTTTCTTAATTCAAGCATGGGGAACTCTTGCTCTTATGTTTGGCGTAGCATCTGGGCGACTAAGGGTACATTGGAGAAGGGTATGTTTTGGAGAGTAGGAATGCAGGCACGAGTATCATGATTAATAACGATGCATGGATTCCAAATTTCGTTAATGTTAAATTAAGTTCTGGAGGTGATAATTTGCATTTCGATAAAGTTTCAGAATTAATTAACAGCTATGATAGAGACTGGGATAGAGATTTGATAGTCAATACCTTCCAAGAAGAAATAGCTGAACTGATTCTTCGAATTCTTTTGGCGCTGGAACCCCATGAGGACCTTTGTGTATGGAATGGCGAACCGTCGGGAGAGTTTTCAGTTCGAAGCACTTATAAACTATTACAAAGTATTGATCCTACAGCTTATGCTTTACAAAACATCTACAAGGAATTTTACAGAAAACTATGGCGGATTGATCTACCTTCGAAGATTAAATTACTAATTTGGAAAATTTCCTGGAACTATCTACCTACGCGGGTTAATTTGTCAGCTAAGAAATTAACAAGAAACATTCTGTGTCCTCGGTGCGGTGGAAGGGAAGAAACTATGAATCATCTTTTTCGCGAATGTCCTGTGTCACAAATAGTTTGGAGAGAACTGTCAGATCCAATTTTTATTATGTTCCCAGATGCGGAGTTCATTGAATGGCTTACCAAGGCTTTTGCTCTTCTCCCTCTGGGAAAATGCAGAGTCTATTGTGGAGCGCTGTGGGCCATTTGGGGGGATAGAAACTCTCGTATACACAACAATCAAGGTAGATCAAGTCAGGAAATCATAAATTTTGTTCATGGTTATCTTAAAGAACTAGATGGGATTAAAATAGAAAACCAGAAATTTCTTTCAACAGAAATGAAATGGAGGCACCCACCTGGTCAAACAGTGAAAATAAATTTTGACGGGGCGTTTGACGAGAGAAGAAACCAATCGGCATCAGGTGTTGTAGTTAGGGACAGGAATGGCCGTGTTCTCCTAACAAATATAGGACTTCACAGTGGAGTTGCTTTTGCTTTTGCTACTGAAGCAATCGCCTGCCGTCGAGCAACCCAAATAGCACTCGAAATAAACAGAGAAGACATTATTATCGAAGGAGATTCGCTATCAATCATAAAAAAATGTAAGAGTACAGTTATCGACAAATCGCTGGTCGGGACTTACATACATGATATTCACAGAATGAAAGCAAAATCCAGGAAGATAAGATTTGAGTTTACTCCAAGAATAGAAAATAATCTTGCCCATATGCTAGCTACGGAATCTCTGAGAAAGAGATAAGAGGTTTACCTGATTGATGATGTACCCAGTTATGCAAAAGAACAGGCGAAGGACGAAAGCGTGAGAGAGCCAGATTGAGGAGAAGAAGAGACGAAATGAAAGAGGGGAGTTTCAAAATGAAAACCAATCAGTCTCATATGCTTATTACTCCCCACGGTAACCGATGTCGCCATAAATGAAAGAAATGAAAGATGTGACCAGAAACGGCAGGCGAACAGACGATTTGATTGGGCAGTAGGATGTGGCTGTTGTTTTCCAATTATTTTCTAGAGTCTTCCGTGGCAAGTTTGTTTTTAATTTAGGGCCTTGGTGTCAGCTTGTTTCACTCTGGGCCATAATGTTTTGGTCCGGTTTTCTTAAGTTTTTCCTTCTATGTTTTGTAAGCTCAATTTTAAATAAATAAAAAGCCCAATCTGATCATTGAATCAAAAAAAAAAAACCGCCTCAACATTTAAAAATGGCATAATTGCCTTTTTAGTCCCTTTTATTTTTTTCTTGAATCTATAATTAAACTTTTACCTCTATTGCAATTTAATCTTTTTACCTAATTATTTTTAATTCAAGCAAATTCACTTAACAAAAACCTAATTAACTACACAACTAACTTCGTAAATATTTATTAAAAATATTTACGAATCTGATTTACCGGAACGAAGTCCCGGGAATGTATTTTTTAATCAATTAACTACAAAATCAATAAAATTTTTCTATCGATATTTTCATACGACTTTCCTATCATATTAATATTCATGCAATAATTTTAAAATAAATATTCTTTTTAAATCAGATTTGTGGTTACGAAACCACTATTTCGATAACCCTGAATTTAGGCCATTACATAAATGCCTTATTTTTTGATAAAATACGAAAATAACCCAAAATCTACAGTAAAAGTTGGTGGAGCCAAAGTGTTTGGCGCCACCAACATGCCATGTCAGCAATCTGCATTAAAAATCATATTTTTGGCGGAGCCATGTAGAATGGCGTCACTTGTATAAATACTAGGAAATACTGTGATTTTTGAAAGTATGGGGGGTTTAAGCAATTTTACCTTTTCTATAAATACTCGGGGTTACTGAATGAATGGCCGTGAACATCTTCAACCTCTTTCGGGCCTTCATCATCGATATCGTCCTGAACCTCATCAACATCGGGATCACTAAAATCTTCAACGTCCTGATCAGAATCTTCACCATTATTGGTCATTTCTTCGAAATCTGCCTCTGTGCTTATTATCACCTCCGGATGTATTTGTAGATGGAGATCGGGGGTAGGGTTGTTATACAAACTCCCACCATAATTTGGATTTTCGGGTATTTGCGATGTCCCTTCGCATTCTAATTGGTCTGTCCATCCGACATTAAAATCAAAGACAAATTCGCGATGTTGAATTATTGGACAAACATTTTCAACAGGCTCTAAGTCTGCTAACTCAGCAAATAACTCAATTGGTTGGGGGTTCTCACTCCCAGTCGACCACCATATTTCATCATAGTGCCCAAGTCATTATCATCTAATAGTTGCATCTCACAAAATTTGAATGGATTTGTAGAGATTGGAAACTTGTAAAATAATCTGGACATCGCCTTTCCATAGCGGATAGCTATTTTTGCATTGATCTTCCTTTTCATTTCTGTCAACTTCACATTTTTTTGAATCGCAACCCTACTCTTTACCGAACTTGAAATACACAACCAACATCACCTTCTACAATTTCACCATAAAAAAGAACGTACACCAAAAACACCTTATTATTTGTAACACCCATAACCCTTATCCGTTGCCGGAACAGGGTTACGAAGCATTACCGAACTTTACGGAATAAATAAGAACATTTTACAACATTTTAATAAACATATCAGAAACCAATCATAAAATACTTATATTGTCCCTTGTATGAGCCCTCAAGGCCCAATATGCACTTTAGAAGTGAATCGGTGTAACACCCCAAACCCGGCCTAGACGTTATGGCCGAATCTAGCGACGTCACATGACAGTGCTTTAGAAAACATAATTACAATAAAACCATTCTCGATATTCTAGGCTATCGTCAAAACGTGTTGTTTGTTCGTCCATTATCCCCTTTCCAAAACATTTATACGTTGCAGAAGCTTTTAAAACGATTTGCAAAGTCGTACGTATTTTGATAAAACATTTGTTTATTTTGAAAACTCGCGTCTTATCCTACTGCTAGCAGTTTATAAAATAATGATCCCAAATTTAAACAAAAATTCGAAAGGCTTTATTACATAAAATTTACTCAAATATAACCAAATAATAATTAAAATAAACCGTAAATAAGTGTCCAGAATCGTGGTCATCGCCGAGTCCTCTCTTTGCACCGATCCGCTCTCTTTGGGGATTACACGAGCAGTTAAATAGAAAAGGGTGAGTTTTCACAAACTCAGTGTGTAAACCCCACAGAAAACATACACACAGTAACATCAGATAACAGACATAATTTTCACAGTTCGGGTCTGAGCCCATTATAGAAACGGTGTGGACCTTAGCCTACTCAGATGCAGAATAAGACATAATACAATGCCTTAGCCCATTTCAGACATAATATGTAGAAAACAGAGTCCTACCCTCCAGCCTCTACACACCAACTCCGTCTAACCCTACACACCATGTGGGGATAAAATCAACCCACCCAGCCATACACACCATGTTGTACCGAATGTGGCACATGATCAGAAATTCGCAGCTGAGCTACCAGATAACAGGCTTAAGAGCCTTTCAGATACTTCCTCCATTCATAATCAACCCACCCCGATGCAATGCAACATACATGAACGACATGCTATTATGCAATTAAAACTCATATATTCAGATCAGTATACATGCTTAGTACAAAAATCAGACAGACAGATCATTCATTTAGGGGCCTAAGTATTGCTTACAGACCCTACGGTAGGTTCACAGTCGACTTGGGCAACCCGTGCAACCTTACGGAGTTTTTCAGAAAAATAGGCTCACACGCCCATGTGCCCCGCCCGTGTGGCCCCACACGCTCGTGTGGCCGACACGGCCCAAATTGGCTTTGGCCGTGTGGATCACACGACCTGGCCCAAAACCCTACACGCCTGTGTGGTTCACCAGTGCGGGCTCATAAGCCCGTGCGGCCCATACGGTCCAATTGGTCGGGCCTGTGTCTCACACATGGCCTCATTCAGCCCTCACACGACCGTGCGCTTGCGCACGACCGGACTCGTCGATCACACGGCCGTGTGGTGACTAACAGTCTTGCACACAGCCTACCATACGGCCGACCACACGCTCGTGTGGCGTTGACAGAAAGGTTTTCGGCTTTCACCGAAACCTCATTTTCTGTATTTTTGGGTACACACCTGGTTCCGATTGATGCTAAAGCGATCTCTGAGCAATCTCGAACCTCGAAACCACGCACGATGTCGACTAAAAATCAACACGAGAGACCTTGCTCAATCCTATTCTCAACAATTGATGGAAACGGTGCAACGGGCTTTAGAAGGCAATAACGCACGAAAGGAATTGGGAGAGCAACAATCGAAGAACGAAAGTAAAAAGAAAGAAAGGAGGACAGGAATGTCAAAAGAACGAAGAGGAGAGGAACTGAATTTTCACAAAAGAAGAAAACATATTAGAATTCCTGTTACTTCCCACAATTCTCCCAACTCCCATGTATCCTACTACAACACAACCACTAACCAAATCCCCTACAAATCCGGCCACATCCATCCACTATCAGCATTTTAATTCTACCGAAACACTGTCCTATAATAGAGCAAAAATTAATGCCAACCCCAGGACTCGATCTCAGGACCTCCAGCACACCAACACTCCACTTAACCACCAGACCCTCAGGCCCATTCTGTCATCTTTGTACAAATAAATACTTATAAGCCTACTAACCAAAGTTTGGGCTTTATTCATAAAAATACTAAAATTTACCCAAGTTGAGACTTGAACTTGGAACTTCTCACACACACCCAGAACACTTAACCACTGAAGCAGACAGACATTGTCTCTCAAAATTACAAAAGCCGAAATAAATGAAAAACCGGGGTGTTACAACTCTACCCCCTAAAAGAAAATTTCGTCCTCAAAATTTTTCCTGATCAGAAAAGGTGAGGATACTTCTGACGCATCGCATCTTCCGGCTCCCAAGTGGCCTCTTCAGTGCTATGGTTCCGCCACAGCACTTTCACTAAGGGGATAGACTTTCTTTACAGAACTTTAATATCGCGATCCAGGATCTGGACCGGTTCCTCCTCAAACGTCAGATTTGGTCTAACCTCAATGTCCTCAATAGGAACCACATGTGTGGGATCAGAGCGGTAGCGTCTCAACATTGAGACGTGGAACACATCATGAATGCGATCCAACTCCGAAAGAAGCTCCAACTGGTACGCGACTATCCCCACTCGTTTCAGAATTCGATACGACCCAATAAACCGAGGGCTCAACTTACCCCTGTGATCGAACCTCAAGACCTTCTTCTATGACGAGACCTTGAGAAAAACTAAGTCCCCCACAGAATACTCAATATCCTTTCTCTTCAGATCAGCATAGGACTTCTGCCTATCAGATGCCGCTTTCAGTCGATCCCGAATCAATCGGACCTTATCTTTAGTTTCAGAAACCAATTCCGGACCCAGTACACATCGCTCACCCAACTCAGTCCAGCACAAGGGAGTACGGCACTTACGACCATACAGGGCCTCGTACGGTTCCATCTAGATGCTAAACTGATAGCTGTTGTTATAGGCGAACTCTGCCAACGGCAAGTACTCCTCCCAACTGCCTCAAAAATCTATAACACAGCTCCTCAACATATCCTCCAGTACTTGAATCACCCTCTCGATGACCATCACATGCGATGATGGAGCGTAATCTTGAAGTCTAACCTCGAACCCAGAGCTTCGTGCAACTTCTTCCAGAATCGAGACGTGAAGCGAGGATTCCTATTGGAGATAATCGAGACAGGAACCCCATGCAGTCTCACTATTTCAGATATGTATAGCTTAGCCAGTTTCTAGAGAGAAAAGTCCGTCCTGACCGGAATGAAATGAGCAGACTTGGTCAATCGATCCACGATGACCCAGACATAATCCTTCTTAGTGGGTGTTAAGGGCAACCCACTAACGAAGTCCATCGTTACTCGCTCCTAATTCTACATCGGAATCTTTACCGGCTGCAGCAACCCCGAAGGCAACTGATGCTCAGCCTTAACCTGCTGACAAGTCAAACAGCGAGCAACGAAGTCAGTAACCTCACGCTTTAACCCTGGCCACCAGTATAACACTCGAAGGTCTCAGTACATCTTGTTCCCACCGGGATGCATAGCATAGGGACTACTATGCGCCTCCCTCAGAATCTACTGTCTTAAGTCCTCATCATTCGGCACACAGATCCGACCGCAGAAAAAAAGTACTCCATCACTGTTAACCCAAAAATTAGTAGTATCCCCATTCTCAACCTGACGGAACTGCAACTCCAGCGACTTATCCCACATCTGTTTACCTCTGATCTAATCAATCCATACAGGCTTAACTTGAAGTTCCGCTAACAGACTCCCATCGTCGAATAAACTGATTCGAGCGAACATCGCTCTCAGATCGGTCATAACCCTATGGCTCAAAGCATCTGCCACCACATTAGCCTTACTGAGATGATACTCAATGGTGCAGTCATAATCCTTAAGCAGTTCCACCCATCTCCGCTGCCTAAGGTTCAACTCCTTCTGAGTGAGGAGGTACTTGAGGCTCTTGTGATCAGTGTAGATAGTACACTTCTCACCGTACAGGTAGTGCATCCAGATTTTCAGAGCGAAGACAACCGCGGCCAACTCCAAGTCGTGCGTCGGATAGTTAGCCTCATGCATCTTGAGCTGACGAGACGCATAAGCTACCACATTGCCATCCTGTATCAGAACGCATCCCAGACCCACATGCGATGCATCACTGTATACCACGAAATCCTTCTCAAATTCGGGTTGTATCAGAACTGGAGCCTGCGTCAAAATAGATTTGAGCTTCTCGAAGCTCTCTTGTTACTTATCAGTCCAGACAAAGGGGACTCCCTTGCGCAGAAGTTTGGTCAACGGTGCTGCGATCAATGAGAACCCTTCTACGAAGCGTCCATAATAACCTGTCAGCCCTAGAAATCTACGGATTTCAGACACATTCTTCGACTGTTTCCACTCCAACACAGCCTCAATCTTATGAGGATCAACACGAATCCCCTCCGCAGAAACTACATGCCCCAGAAAGGTTACTTCTCGGAGCCAGAATTCACACTTACTGAACTTCGCATACAACCGTTTCTCGTGAAGCGTCTGTAATACCACCCAGAGATGCTCATCGTGCTCGTCCTCAGTCTTCGAATACACCAAAATATCGTCAATAAAGATTACCACGAACCGATCTAGATAGGGCTGAAACACTCGGTTCATCAGATCCATAAAAGCTGCTGGTGCATTTTCAGTCCAAATGGCATTACTAGGAACTCGTAATGTCCATACCAAGTCCTGAATGCCGTCTTATACACATCGGCTTCCTTAACCTTTAGTTGATGGTATCCAGATCGTAGATCAATCTTAGAGAACACAGAAGCCCCTCTGAACTGGTCGAATATATCATCTATCCTTGGAAGTGGGTACTTGTTCATGATTGTTAGCTTGTTCAGCTGCCGGTAGTCGATACACATCCTCATTGTCCCACATTTCTTCTTCACAAACGACACCGGTGCTCCCCATGGAGACACACTGGGACGAATGAATCCACGATCTAATAGTTCTTGAATTTGAGCCTTAAGCTTTGTAAGCTCCTTCGGTGCCATTCGGTAGGACGCAATAGACACCGGAGTTGTACCCGGAATGAGCTCAATCCGAAATTCCACTTCTCGGCTCATAGGCAGTCCCGGTAATTCCTCAGGAAAAACATCCAAAAAGTCCTTTACGGTCCTGATGTCTTTAACCGAAGAGTCTCCAAAATTTGAAACACTGATGTAGGCCAAGAATGCTTCACATCCTTTCCGCACCAACTTTTCTGCCACCAACGCCAAAATTACATTCGTCAATTAGTCTCAACGTTTCCCAATCACCACTACCTCGTTATCCTCCTCGGTTCTTAGAATACCCCTTTTTGTGGTAAAGTCCAGACTCACCCGATGCTTGACCAGCTAGTCCATCTCCAGAATCAAATCGAACTCCCCGAATGAAAGCTTCATCAGATCAACCACAAATACTATCCCTTGAACCTCTAACAGGACGCCTCTATATAATTTACTAACCCGGATAGATTGCCCCAACGGATTCACAATAGTTACCTCACTCAAAGTACTCTCAACCGAAATCCCCAGAGTTTTAGACATAGAGCTAGCTACATAAGAATGTGTAGAGCCTACGTCTATCAATGTAGTGTAGGGTACATTAAAAATGAAAAATGTACTCGTGATGACGTCCGGAGCATCTCGGTCCTCACGGTGACGAGCAGCATAAACCAGTACAGGCTGCCTCACCTCAGTCGGTCTAGCACCTCTGCCCGGTGCTCTCTGTCCTCGGCCCATGCCATTACCACCCCTGGTCTGACCTCAGCCCCTAGGTGGCTGCTGAACTACTCTCGGTGGCTGCGCAGTATCAGTGCTCGTAGCTTGCATCTGATCAGTCTTCAGTGGACAATCCCAGACACGGTGCTCAATCGACCCACATCTCAAACATGCCCCCGTCGTCCTTCAGCACACGCCCGGATGGCATCTACCTCAGTGCCCACAAAGTGCCACCCCAGCAGGTGCAACAGGAGGCCCAGCACTCACCGGCCCATCAGACCTGGCCTTTTTCTTAGGCCTCATCACAGAACAAGAGGGCTCCGATTCCCTCTTGTTCTTTCTTTTCTCGCGGGTTTGGCGCTCCGCACTATTAACCTCATCGGTGATCTTCGCCTGATCCACCAGTGCAACAAACTCACGCTCCCTCTGCGGAGCTATCAGAACCTGTAGGCTGTCCCTGAATCCATCCTCAAAACGGACGCAACGCTCATACTCGGTCACCACCATGCCCCGGGCATACCGGCGGCTCAATCTCAGGAACTCAGCCTCATACTCGGCCACTGAACGGTCCCCCTGGGTGAGATTAAGAAACTCACGCCTCCTAACATCGATGTAGCTGGCTCCCACATATTTACTCTGGAACGCTGTCTTAAAATAGTCCCACGTCAAACGGTTAGGCTGAGTGCCCTCTTAATGATCGACCACCACCGGTACACTTCGTCCACGAAATGAGAGACGGCCCGCTTTAAGCTTACGCTCGTGAAGAAAGTCTAAGTCGTCCATGATTCTTTCCATGGCCTCCATCCAATATTCGGCCACGTTAGGGGCGACTCCACTGACACCCCTGAATAACTCAACCCCATTGGACCGGAGTCATTTCGTAACCAACCCACGGCCTCCAGATTCGGTGTTGGGTCCAACGACCCGCTCTAAAATCCGTAGCATGGCTCGGGATAGTACGTCATCCCTAGCCTCCCGTTCACGAGACCCAGTCTCTGTGGCAGGTGAGATCGGCATCTCACTCGTATCCAGGTTTGGCAGATTTTTAGATACTGAGGACCCAGCTCGAGCCCCCCTACGGCCTCTACCACGGCCTCTAGTACCCCGTCCGCGGATACCTCGTGCGCTCATCGTAAATTTAGAGTTTATCTGTATTACGGTTTTATGCATTAGTTTACAGTTCCAATATTTATTAACAAATGTTTTATGTTTTATACAGAATAGTATCAAAAGTTCAGAGTTCGTTATCGCGAATCGCAGTTTTACTACGATTTTCGATTCGCTCTGATTTTGATTTACACTACCTAAAGTGTTTTCAGTACAGTATACTACCTAAGGCTATTTCAAGCATGCAAGTAGTATTTCAGACAAGTTTAAACAAAGATCAGAGCACTTACGGGATCGACGCCGGAGACTCGGTGTACCACATACTCAGTCCAAAATATTTTAAATCCTTTAAAATCATTTTAGAAAAACTATTTTAAAAAACTCAAACCACAGCCGAGTTTTGCAACCTGGCTCTGATACCACTAAATATAACACCCCAAATCCGGCCTAGACGTTATGACCGAATCTGGCGACGTCACATGACAGTGCTTTAGAAAACAAAATTACAATAAAACCATTTTCGATATTCTAGGCTATCGTCAAAACGTGTTGTTTGTTCGTCCATTATCCCCTTTCCAAAACATTTATACGTTGCGGAAGCTTTTAAAACGATTTGCAAAGTCGTACGTATTTTGATAAAACATTTATTTATTTTGAAAACTCGCGTCTTATCCTACTGCTAGCAGTTTATAAAATAATGATCCCAAATTTAAACAAAAATCTGAAAGGCCTTATTACATAAAATTTACTCAAATGTAACCAAATCATAATTAAAATAAACCGTAAATAAGTGTCAACAGTTGACTTGGGCGACCCGTGCAACCTTACAGAGTTTTTCAGAAAAATGGGCTCACACGCCCATGTGGCCCGTCCGTATGGGCCCACACGCCCGTGTGGCCCACACGACCCAAATTGGCTTTGGCTGTGTGGACCACACGGCCTGGCCCAGAACTCCACACGCCCGTGTGGTTCACCCGTGTTGGCCCATACGCCCGTGCGGCTCACACGGCCCAATTGGTCGGGCTTGTATCTTACACACGGCCTCGCTCGGCCCTCACACGACCATGCGCCTGCGCACGGCCGGGCTTGTCGATCACACGGCCGTGTGGTGACTAACAGTCTTGCATACGGCCTACCACACGGGTGACCACATGCCCGTGTAGCGTCGATAGAAAGGTTTTCAGCTTTCGTCGAAACCTCGTTTTTTACGTTTTCAGGTACACACCTGGTTCCGATTGATGCTAAAGCGATCTCTGAGCAATCTCGAACCTCAAAACCACGCACGATGTCGACTAAGAATCAACACGAGAGGCCTTGCTCAATCTTATTCTCAACTATCGACGGAAACGGTGCAACGGGCTTTAGAAGGCAATAACGCACGAACGAAATTGGGAGAGCAACAACCGAAAACGAAAGTAAAAAGAAAGAAAGGATGACAGGAATGTCAGAAGAACGAAGAGGAGAGGAACTGAATTTTCACAAAAGAAGAAAACAGATTAGAATTCCTGTTACTTCCCACAATTCAACCAACTCCCAAGTATCCTACTACAACATAACCACTGACCAAATTCCCTACAAATCCGGCCACATCCATCCACTATCAGCATTTTAATTCTACCGAAACACTGTTCTATAATAGAGCAAAAATTAATGCCAACGCTAGGACTCGATCTCAGGACCTCCAGCACACCAACACTCCACTTAACCACCAGACCCGCAGGCCCATTTTGTCATGTTCGTACAAATAAATACTTATAAGCCTACTAACAAAAGTTTGGGCTTTATTCATAAAAATACCAAAATTTACCCAAGTTGAGACTTGAACTTGGGACCTCTCACACACACCCAGAACACTTAACCACTGAAGCAGACAGACATTGTCTCTCAAAATTACAAAAGCCGAAATAAATGAAAAACCGGGGCGTTACAATCGGGACTAAATCAGAAACTCAGAGAATTTTTCGTAAAATCTTAAAATTTTCTTAAGAGCAGGGGACACACGCCCGTGTGGCCAGGCCGTGTCTTAGACCATGTAGGCATTCGATGTGAGGCACACGATCGTGTCCTAGCCCGTGTCTATACCCGTGTAACTCTCTGACTTGGGTCACACGGCCAACCACACGCCCGTGTGCTAGGCCGTGTGCAAAAACCTGGGCATTCTGTTTCGAAATTTTAAGATGCAGGGGACATACAGCCAGACCACATGCCCATGTGACACACGGCTGAGACAACGCCCGTGTCTCTGCCCGTGTGGACAAAAATAGGCCATTTTAAGGCCACTTTTCTCACCCAATCTTGGTATCAACATATGCATAACAAATTTTACATTTACAAATCATACAAGACCCTCAATTCAAGCCAATACCAAGTTTTTATAACTAACATATCATCACATATAATCAAATATCTTAACTTACCAAATTAACAACTTACACCTAGGTGTATATACAACCATGCCTCAATAAACCTATTATTTGTCCATCATCTAAACATTTCAAACATGCTTCATACATGATTTATCCTTACTCATATAAGTTGGGTTGAAATGTAAACAAAATATAACTCTTAATATTTACACAAACCATTATCACCCTATACATGCCATATAAACCAAAATATACATTGCAAAAACTACCAAAACAAGTTAGATAGTGTGGCTCGATGTGTTGATCCGATTCCCCGACCTCACATTAATCTACAAAGACAATAAACAAACACAAGTAAGTTTAATGAAGCTTAGTAAGTTCGTTGGTTTTAAACATAAATCTTACCGAACATTGAACATACTATAACCAAATCAAGTAAATAAATCGTTCAAATTACATTTCCTGCCAACCACAACTTCAATTTAGGAATTCACTTAATTCACATCAAAACCATCAATAACTTTAAGTCCTCATATACTAATTTCATATGTCACTTACCAACCTTACCGAATCTAAGAACGACTTACGGATATGAGTACATCGTATACAGAAGCTCGAAGGCTACACAGAAGCACACAAGTGCTAAATGGAAACCCATAAGGGTTGAACGAAAGCTCATAAGAGCTAAACAGAAACCCAAAAGGGTTAAACTGAAGCTCAAAAGAGCTGAACCGAAACCCATTAGGGTTAAACGGAAACTCATATGAGTTAACTGAAGCTCATGAGAGCTAAACGGAACGTAAATACAAAAGTTCGCAACAAATGTTGAACCTTGGTTTACTTGAGTAAATTGTCGTCAATTCTTCCTTTGCCACAAAACGACTGTACTCAATCTTACGTTCCGTTCGCTTTGAACATTCAATTCAATTTCATAACTTTAACAATAATTTTATTTTCAACAAATGATATGAATAAATACATAATACCATTCATCAATTTAACATTTAACATTTAAATTTAACCATACGAACTTACCTGGGTTAAGTTGCAAGACTTGTAGAAGTTCAAGGACTATTCTACTATTTTCTCTTTTTCACGTTTGTCTACGGGCTCTTGATCTAAAATGTAAAATTATTCATTCATTAGCATATATTTCAGTTTCAATTCACTTCACAATTAATACCTTTCAATTTTTGAAATTACACAATTACCCCAAATTTGATAATTTTTGCAAATTAGTCCCTTACTAATTAATCCATCAATTGAGCTAATTTTTCTGAATTGACAATTTATCTAAACATTCTAGGCTAATATACAGCTTTTGATATTCAGAATTTCAACACCAAACCCTAATAGTTAACATTTTCACAATTTGGTCCTAAAATCAATATCTATTGAAATCATTTGATAAAATCATCATATAATAAAATTAAAGTTCTAAATCCATATTAATTCATCATAAACATCCAGCACTCATCAATGGTAACTTTCAAAATTACCCATAGAATAAAAAACTTATGAAATAGATAGTTGGACTTAATTGTAAAAGTCTTAAAAATACAAAAATTTCAGGAAAAGAGCAAGAATTGAACTCACATGATGTAAAAATATGAAAAACCAGCTTTTGGAGACTCTTCTCTGGTTGTTTTTGGCTGAGAATTGTGAAGAAGCTAGAAACTCTTTTAATTGTTGTTTTATTTGTTTAATTTTCAAAATTTACAATTTTACCCTTAGTTCACATTGTTTCCTTATTTCTTTCATATTTATGCCGCCCCAGTCATATCATTAGATCAATTTACACTTTAAGTCCTCCTTTATTTACCATTTGGCTATTTAATCACTATTTCCTTAATTAACAAGTTTTGCACCTTTTTCAATTTAGTCCTTTTTAACTAATTGACTATCCAAACGTTAAAATTTTCTAACGAAACTTTAACACTACCCTAATGACACTCCATAAATATTTATAAAATATTCACAGCTCGGTTTATAAAATCGAGGTCTCGATACCTCATTTTCGAAACCAATTATCCTAATAAATTCTTCTAAAACACAATTCACTAACTCAAAAAGTCTTCCTAAAATCACATTTGGCTCATAAATACTAAATAATAAAATTTTCGAACTCACTCGTCAGATTTAGTGGTCTCGAACCACTGTTTCCGACACTACTGAAATTTGGGCTGTTACATTGTTCATCTTCAACAGAATTTTTGAACTCTCCTACTAAACACAACAATTTCACCATTCTATATATGCTAGATAACCAAGAGGTGGAGCCATAAAGAATGACTCCACCAAAATAAAATTTTAAATTTTAAATTTTTATATTAAAAAAACATATTTTAAAAAAAATTACACTTGTAATAAAGTGGTGGAGCCCTTCTAAAAAAACATATTATTTTTTAAAATTTTAAATAATATTAAAAAAACGTTTGAATATCTTTAAAAATAATTTTAAAAAAAATATATTAAATTTAAAAAAATATTTAAAATATACATTTAAAATATTATAAAACAAATAATAAATTTGAAAGGTCATATCTTTAAAAATAATATATTTTAAATATTTTATAATATTAAAAAAATAATATTTAAAATTTTAAAAATAATATTTAAAACTAAAAAATATATATTTAAAATTTTAAAAAATAATATTATAAAACATTTATAATATACATTTTAAATTTTATAAAACTAATAATAAAATAAATAAATAAAGGACAAATAAGTAAATAAATAAAAAACTTAAAAAGAAAAACAAAAAAATGAAAAAGGACAAAGAATAAGAAAAAGTAACGAATGAAAAAAAAATTAGGTTGTTTTAATAGGCAAATAGGCAGAACAGGCTAGTGTCTTGAAATCTGGTAGCACCAATTTATTTGGCTCTATCAGAAAAAGGTAAAATTGCTTAAACCTCCATACTTTCAAAAATCACAATATTTCCTTAATATTTATACAAGTGGCATCATTCTACATGGCTCCACCAAAAAATTAATTTTTTAATGCAGATTGCTGACATGGCATGTTGGTGGCGCCAAACACTTTGATTCCACCAACTTTTAGGACAAGTTTTTGGTTATTTTCGTATTTTATCAAAAAATAAATCATTTAAATAATTAATTATTTTTTTGAGATTAATTTTATAAAAAAAGCCGAAGATAAGATGTGATCCGATTGGTCACATGTTTTTTTGTGAAGATATATTGGTGACCTTTTTAGTGCTTCATATATAAGCTCTCTTACAATAGCAAGAAGAGGACACAACCTTAGTCTTTCTCACTACTAATCCAATTTTTTCTCTCCTCTCTCCTCAATCCTCTTTCACTATCTTATAGCGATTGATTCTCCGATCTTTTCTCTAACAATCACATTTCATTTCTCTTAAATGAGTTAATCTTAATGCTTTTTGCGTCCTATTTAATTTCTTTTTTCATATTAAGAGCTTACATTTCCAAACATGGATGTAAGGTATCTATGGGCCAATTACCAATCCCCACTTAATTTTGTCAAATCAAAGGGTAATACTAATATCTCTTTTGCTTACATCGAAAAAGAAAAAGAAAATTTGAACATTGACATCATCAAAGGCTTGTAATTTGGATGGAGAAAGCTAAAGGAATAAATGTTGAGATGTTATTAAGCTAATGGACATTACCAAAGGCTCGCATTACTCTCCTTCCCGGAGTACAATCCTGATATGATATGCATGTATCAATCTGCCACTATTAAGGGTTTAAGGCCAAACTATCGTGCGTCAAAATGAACACTTACACATTGATTTCCTTCACCTGAATTTATTCATTGCTCCATCCTTTGACAAATGACAAGCCCTTTTCAATGGAAGTGGTGGGTCAGAAAAGGAGCCACTGGCGATTTGTTGAAATATCCACTTGTTAGCTGCTTCTGTGAAATGAATGCCATCCCAGTTAACCCGAACCGAAGGATTTCCGCACGATTTTGCAATCAAAATCTCCTTGCCTTTCACTGTAATCTTTCCTCCACACCTTAATGAATTGTTGAAATTATACTTCCCACCATGCCCACAGCAAGCTATGAGAGGGAGCTCGAATCCTGCCCCCATGTAAAACAAGTTATTTATCCGAAAGACATAAAACCGCTACACAAATACTTGTGCTGGAAATAGTTACCGAGTTTCTTGGCTTGGCTGATGAGAGTGTACTTCACCGAGTAGACATCGACATACGTAATCACCGCTAAAGGAAATTGTTTCCTTAATTGAATAACAACATCTTTCAATCTCTGGTTGAAATACTGAGCCACCTCATTGAATGGACTGCCGCAGCCATATTTGTCTAGTTGAGTCGCACTGGTAAGAAATCTGTCCAGAACATACGGTAGGCAGCCTACCGGTCCGGTGTTGTGTATCCAAAATGTTCTTCCTCCTTGATCATATACTCGCTGCACAAAACATCAGATTATAATCATGTCATCGTCATTAAGTATACGGATTTGACCTATTAATTGTTCTCTCGGGACGAAAACGGTTCTTATCCAACCTTAACAGCTTCAGATAACTGAAGGAGCACATCTGGAACATATGCCTTAACTTGCTCTGTCGTCAGGTTAAGCTTATAGCCAGCAGTGAGATCGTTTTGACCAATGTCAAAGGTGTACAAGGCCTTTGAGAAATAATCCTCCTTTGGCAACAATTTATGAAATACCCCTGATATATTATAAAGTTAAGTTTTATGCAAAAGAAAAATTTGGGTAATATGCATGCATTAGGATTGCAGTACCTTGCTTGCTTATAATCTTAGTTCTGGTATGGAATTCTGAGAATTGAACCAACTGTACATCTAATGAAATAGGACTGGCCCCACTTTGAAAAATGGTGGTATTTTGTCGCCTGAGGGTTGATCCTGCAGTTGCAAAGTTGGCTCCATGGCTGAAGTTTGAACCCACCGAGTCCAGGTAAGCACTAAGATAAGGTAAACCGAAGCTTTCAGCTACAAGAAACCCCCAACGAAAAGCAGTATAATTATCAGGATATGCTGCAACTTTTCATATTTTTTGTTGTGTAAGCGTGTTAAGAGAAGCAATGCGGAAATTTGAAACAGAATTGAATAAAGCAAACAGTACAAAATAAAACTTAGAAGAATGAACTGAATTGGATGCAAAATAAATCTTACATTTATCTATAATCTATAATATCTATTATATTAAGATGATTGTAAAATTAATATTTAACCTGATTGATTTAAAAAAAGAAAGATAAATATCAAATTTATATATGAATTTTGGTCAAATATACATTTTGATACATAACTTTGATTTGATGCAATTATGCACATAAAATTTGAATTTTGATTCATAAGTATACAAAAAACTTCGATTTTGATTCAACTGCACACATTTTAAGAAATAAATATATACATTTATTTTTATATTGAATTAATATAATTATTTGTGTATGCAATATATCAAAGTAAAATGATGCTAATTTGATAATGTTGTCAATAATTTGTAAAAATTAAATCAAATCAAAATTTATGTATAAAATTACACAAAATCAAAGTTCACCTATGACATTACACATTAGATTAAAGTTAATATATAATTTTGATATTTATCCTTAAAATTAATAATGAATTAAAAGAAAACAAAAAATAACTTTTGGAATTTTTTAGGTTTGCAAATTAAAAAATCGTAAGTAATAAGGTAAAAGTTTGGCATCCACAAACAGCATTCTTTTTATTTTATTTTTACACTCATCGTTGCTTCGGTTCTATTATTTTAATCTCCTGTTGTTTTGAGAGTATTGTTATGATTTTCGTGACTACTACTTCAAAGAAGAGTGATTTAATTATATCCAATGTTTTTCAGTTTATATCCCATGATATCTGATTCACTCATTTTTTAGTATCCCATTTATCGATTCAACTCGGGAGAGATACTATTTGTTGACCATAAAAAAATGGTCTATTCTCACTTGCGAGTGCTTCTTCTTTAGTGTTGTCCTGTGTTTGAGAAGTGTTTGTCAGGGTTGAACCACAACTCTCATTTGTGGTCATATATTTGGAGTTGTAGGCTACTTTCGAAATTGAAAATACTCTTTTTGAAAATGTAGACTCCAAGGTAGTCCCCACTAAATCTTTCCTCCGACATAAAAAAGTCATGGTGGAAGATTCATGTCCACTATGCTTGAATGCACAGGAAGATATACAACATCTACATAAGAATGACCAGTTTACTCAGAACATCTGGAGTTCTATTTCTACTTTTGCCAAAGTTTCCCACATTCCTGGTGTCAATTGGGAAGATTGGCTCATTGGTAATCTCCCTCCCAAGGTTTGGTCAATAAAGCCAAAAATTTCTTGAAGTATGTTATTTGTTTTCACCCGTGGGAAATTTGGTTTACTCACAACATACTAGTCTTTGAAAATCATCGCCATATAGAACAATTCCTTGATAAAGTCTATACTGCAGTGGTAGAGTTCTTTGCTCTTTCTCTAGTATTGAATAGGAAAGATTTACCATGTTTTGTTCTTATGTCTTGGAAACCACCTCCAATGGACTGATTCAAACTTATAGATCTTCAATAGGAAACCCATAAGAGTGGAGATTAGAGCTTTCATAAATAACCATTCTGGTGATTGGATAATTGGAGCTTATCAACTATAACGACTCGGTTTTTAGTAGTATTATAAAATTTGGTTTCGAATATAATTAATTGTGTAGAGATATTAAATATTTAAAATAGAATAATTTATGGGTCAAGTATGGATCTGAGAGGTCGAATAATTATGTGTTGTTGAATTAAATTGATTAATAAAATAATACATGAATTAAATTGATTAGTGACCTAAATGAAAGGAAATTAATTTCTAAATTGTTAGGTGCCTTAAGTGGCAATTAAGCAAAGGTTATATAACAATTAAACCATTTTAAATGTTGTTGTCACATCCCAAAATTGGGTCTAAAAGTTTTGAGGGTAAATTAGGAATTTTTGGCTCGGATTAGGTTCGGAAAATTCTGAATTGTGGTAACCCAAAATTATTTTCGATCATATATTTTGAAAAGTTAAATCAATTTTTAAAAATAAAGTTGAAAAGATCTTTGATTTTAAAATAAAGATTGTTTTGTAAAAGGGTTTGAATTATGAGTACCATTAAAGTAAATATCCCAAAGTTCTAAAAATACCCTATTTTCCCCTCCATCTTCATAAAACCCACATTAGTTTCTTCTCCACATTTTTGTTTTCGTCCCTTGCTCTCCCAAGCTTCTCCCATTCGATTTTATTTTTACAAATCTTAATTCCTTTTATTTCTATCATCACCCAAGCCATAAAACTCCATAGAACTTCAAGAAAAACAATTAAGAACACTATAAACTTCTCCATTATTGAACTTTTGGGTTTTTCAGATTTTCAATCAAACGCTCGGTTCTTCGTCAACTAAGATAATGATTCGACTCCTTATTAGTTTTTAATGTTATCTAGTCTTTAAAATTGATTTTTTAGGCATTAAATTGAATGTTTTGAATAAAAGTAGAAAATTGGATCGTTAATGGTGGATTTCGAGATTTTGAATAAAAACAAGGTTTTAAAGTATTATTTCCATTATTTTTGATGTGATTAGAAGGTTTCTAAACATTCCTCAAAGTTTTGTTAAAGAATTCCAACGTTTTAATGAATTTTCGTGAAACATTGTATGTCAAAATTTCGAATCCATGAATCTATATAGTTTTGAGTAGTTTGAAGGTTGGGAATTGTTCTTAAGTGTATAATTAGATGATTGGAATCGATAAAGATTAAGATATTTGAGTTTCAAGTTTGTTAGTCGAAATTCAGAAATATAGCTTAGGCTTGTGTTTTTAGTTGATTTTGATGAGTCTTTGGCTGAATGTTAATTGTGTTTATCGTGTGATTTAATTTGGTGAAGCTTCGGAATCGTTAGGACATTCTTTGAGTAAGGCGAAAGGTAAGGAAAAACTAGTTTAGGCTTTCAGCGGCTAGGCGAAAGCGTGAACAGTGAGTGTTTAGAATCTCTACTTGTAGACACGATTCATAGTATTAATTGGGAGCTTAGGAATAGCCTAAACCCCTATCCTAAGTTCCGAGTGTAGACTTTCTATTTCCCTTGTTTTATTTTGGCAAATTATGTGATTATGTGAATAATTGTGGATTGATTATTATAATGCGATATTGTGATATGAGACATGTGTGATGACTATTGGTGTAACCCCCCAAAAATATGAATTTATGATTGTTAAATTATGTCATTGATTAGTATCTGCTTCAGTGGTTAAGGGCTTAGAATGTGTGTTTGAGGTTATGAGTTTAAATTTCGTTCTTTGAAAATTTTGCTATTTTTTTTCCATATCCCTAATTCTAGTCTTTTGATTTAAATTTTATTTTCGGTCATCTCATATTAGAACGAGCCTGTTGATTTAGTGGTAAGGTGTTAGCTTACCATTTAGTCTTGTGTTTGAATCTTTGTAAGCGAATTGGAAATATTTTTGCTATTTTTGTTTGAGCCGACCATGTAGTGGTTGTGGTCTAGTCG
Source organism: Gossypium sturtianum (assembly GCA_025698515.1). NCBI lineage: Eukaryota > Viridiplantae > Streptophyta > Magnoliopsida > Malvales > Malvaceae > Gossypium > Gossypium sturtianum. The sequence goes on from CM046945.1 coordinate 22,545,931, forward strand.
AACTTTATCAAAATATTGTACTGGTTTTTGTTAAAATATATATTCTTTTTATTCTTTTTTATTTTAAATTTATTTTCTTTTCTTTTCTCAAATTCCTCATTCCCACATTTCCCGTTATTTCCCATTTTAAATTTCTGTTCTCTTGTGAATTTAGGTTTTGGATATTTGAGAGTAAGTGGTTTTGTTGATTTTTGTTAAGTTTATGAATGTTATATTTTTATCTTCTTAAAGCGATGCTTAATCTTGTGAGATCTTTATGGTTAGGTGATAATTAAGAAACTCAGGATTTCCCACGGACGAATTAGTTGTGTTAGGAAACTTTGTGGATTTTTGGGTGAGTTTTCGAATGCTCGAAGGTTTAATTTTTCCTCCATTCTTTCATTGTTGTGGCTTCAATTGGGAAAATAGGTAATTTTTAACTTTATTTTTAATTGAATTATTAATGATTGATACTAGATAATGTAAGCCCAAATGATAAAATTTAGAATTATTAAGTTTTGGTTTAGTTTCATTGTTGGAAAATTTTAAAAGCTTTTGATGTTAATAGTTTAAATTCTTGGATATTAGTAGTAGTCAAGATCATAGTTATTTATGTTGAAATTTTGGTGAAAAGTATTGAATTAGGTTAGAACTAATTCAAGATTATATAATTAAATAATGTGTAATTAAGGACCTAATTGTAAGAAATAAAAACTTGAAGTTTGATAATAAATAATGGTTGTGTGAAGTCCTTATACTATATTTAATAAGTCAGATTTAAATTCAATCGGGTAAGTTGTGGAAAATGAGTGTTTGGGGTATTAATAGTGTAAGGACTAAATCGAATAAAATGCATTCATATGTATAATGTATTGAATTGTATTTGTGTTGTGTGATTAATGAATTTTTCGTATTCAGATTTAATTTCGTAGCTAAAGAAGATGTAGGACCATCCCGAGATAAAGGGAACTTCAGAGCTGTCGACGAATAGATATTTTGATATGTGCTTCCATAACTCGAGCTTATTAAATAATTAAATATATAAATGTTTGATCCGATATATGTTCAGGAACGGTTAACTATTAATACGAATGTGTTCGACAGGTACATATATACTTGATTGAGTGAATTGTGATTGATTGGTTGAATGAATATTATATATATATACTTGACGATATGATATGATTAATAATGATGATATTTTTCTTATTATCGTTGCTCAATAGAGTCACAAGTATAGTTGGCATGTCATAAAGTCCATATTGATAGGTGGGAGATTCAGCACTATACGCATACATATTGTTATATTTCTTTAATACCATGGGGTCGAGAACATATCACTAGCTCAAATATCCTAGGGGTACGAGCGTATTCAGGTGTAGTTGGTGGGATCGATGCATTTATGTCTGATTAACACTTTGGTGCGTATGTAATGGTGGATTGATTAAAGTATTCGTTATTATATTTGATTTGGTTAATAGGGATTATAATATAAAAATGATATTTTGAACATGATTTTATTGAAACGGGACATTGATGTTAATATGAGACATGATTTAAATATGTTAAGTTAATTGTAAATACCTTGAGGGTGTATCGGGATTTATATCAAAAACATGAGTAAAGCATCATTGACAATAAGATAGAATGATATATAAACTATTTGTATATGCGTATCTTTGATTTTAACGTAAAATGGTTAATTGGTTAACTTGAATTATTATGATTATTTATGTTATTTAAATTTGGTTATGTTTTTAATGGAATTCAAGTTCGTAGCACTATTGAAGATAATTTACCCAGCATACGGATTTGTTTGTTTCCGTACAGAAGTCTCAGTTAAAGCTTAAGTGACTTCGCAGTCAAGCATCCAATCCTCAAGCTCAACCCAGAAGCCATTGTGACCCTATTTTGTTTGTATTTATATGTTTTGAAGTTATATGGCATTAACCTAGGTTGGTTGGTTTATAATTTAAATTAGTTTTGGCACTTTTAGTAAGTGACCTATAATGTTATTTTGGTTGAATTTCATCTTTTAATTACTAGTTAATTATGTTTGATTATGTGAGATTGAATGTGCAAATTGGTTGGTTTAATAATGATGTATTGAATGTTAAAATTTGGAACTATTTGAATGTGTATAGGTAAGTCAATCGGATGAATATGATCTGTGGTACATTTTAGGTATGTGTAGGTTCATTTGGTTAAGGCTTTGGAAATTTAAAGTGTAGCATTTTGACCATTTGGTCATTGAGTCTCAAGACATGTTAGTTTAAGGTCTCGAGACATACTTGTATAGTCTCGAGATAATAGGTGACCTTTATCTCAAGACAGAAGAACATCAAAACTAAATAGATTTTGCCCTGCACTAGGTCTCGAGATAGGAACCCATTATCCCAATACATTCAAACATCGAAGTAAAAATAGAAAAATAAAGGAGGTTGGTCTAAAGACCTAGTCTCTAGACATGAAGGACATTTCTAGACATGACATGTAATGTCTCGAGACATGTTGACTTTGAAGCCAATAATTCCAAATTAAATTATGGCATGTCTCGAGACATAACCTTGAATTCTGACATTTGAGTTTGGATCCGAGTTCTAACTTTGAAATTAATCCGTAAAATCTCGTAAATTGATGAATTTGAAATCAATGATTGTATAAATGCATGCATATGAAGTATTTGATGATTGAATTGAATATATTTGTGTTTTAGTAGTTTGAGTTGTTTCAACGACATAATGTGACATCACACATTCAGGTTTGACGACGAGGTCGAGTGTGGGATGTTACATCAACATGTCCTAAGAGCCACCATTATTAAGGCAAAACTATGGGCCTTGAGAAAGGATTTATCTTTGACTAGGTATCCTAACATTACTAATCTAGAAATAAAAATGGATGCTACTACCTTTTATGTTTACTAATAAAGTCTTTAATATTTATTTACCCTCTTTAATTAATTAGTGCAAGATGTTACTCCGCAGTATTGCATTAGGTTACTTAAGCATGTCAATGCCTTATATCGACTTGGAAGCAATTTCCAACCTAATTAATCTATAGTTGAAGACATTGCAATTCAAAATTCATTTTGGTTATGGAGGACGACTCCTAATTATTTAATTTCTTTATTAGCTAGTGATATACAAGGTAGTTTCTTGTATCGAACAATTTCTTAATTTTGGTTTAATGATAATTAACTCCCTTATCTGAAAAAAAAAACTTAAATTATTGGATAATTAGAAAAATTATATTTTTTGTTGTTTTGTTTATTTATTTGAGTGGAAGCATTTTTATTGTAAAGCTGGTTATTTTAGAAAAAAATAGTAAACTTTTTAAGACGAAATTTTGTCTCTAAAAATGAATTAATTTTTTTTAGAAGATATTTTATAGATATATATTTGATTGGTTCTTTTCAAAAAAACATTTCTATCTTTTAATTATAACACGAATTCAAGCTTTTCCACAAATTAATTTATTGGCAAAGGAAAACGGAATTAAAATTTTTAAATATTTTAAAGAATGTTAAATTCTGTTATTAGTCATTGTATTATATGTGAGTTGTGAATTTAATTTTTGTATTTTAATTTAATAATTTTTAGTTTTTGTATTTTTCGAATTTTAAAATTTCAATCGAAATAGTAGTAGCTATTAAATTCATTAAGTTCTGTAACAAATATATTATTATATATGTACTGGCATGTTAGTTTGTTATTTTTCAGATTTTTCATAAAAAATCATCTAATAGATTTAATGATTATTGTTTGCATCAAGATTGAAATTTAAAAAGAAAAACAAAAACTAAGAATAATCCAATTAGAAAACATTGGCTAAATCTACAACTTTACATAGATGTGACTAATATCAAAATTTAACCAAATGAATTTAACTACGATTGTGTAGCCAGAATTAAAATTTTAAAATTCGAAAATTATAAAAAAAAAAATTGATCAAAATAAAGTAAAAAAACTAAATCAACAATTTATGCAGAGTCAGGGAGTACTAGTAAAATTTGACCTTTAAAGAATCACATGTTTCACCTACTGCGTTCTTTTTTGTTCAAACTTGACTCTGTAACTGAATCATCACTCATTTTGGTCTTTATAACTCCAAATCAGTGTCATCAATAAACTTTCAAATTTTAAAACGTAAAGCGACAAACAGTAAGATTTATATGAATATCCTCTCAATGGAAAAAAAAAAAACTAAATTATCCGATAAATTTTAAAATTTCAAATTCAAGTTGCTAAAGAAAATTGCTAATGGATTTTAAAATAATGTTTAAGCAAGAAAAAAAACGATTAATAAACATTTCTTGAATTTAATAAAAACAGTACCTTAAATTCAAAAAAAAAACTTTTTTTTACTTCGCCATATCTATAAAGACTAATTAACTAAAATTCTTCTTAAAAAATGAAATTTCACCGCAAAAGAAATTTATCAAAAGTTAAAAATTCAAATATTTATGGTGTTCCGTTGAATCATCAGGTAAGGGATTTCATGCTATTAATCCTGATTTCTGAAAGGAGGAAGTGAATCGTGTGATTTGTGAATCATTAGTACGAAGCAGATGGTACTTATTGGAAGCAAGCAAAATCATGTCAGTAAGATGGATGATGAACAGATGGGAAACTCAGAATAAGATATAAATAAATAAATAAATACCTATGAAATCGACTAAGAGTCGGCCATCGCAATACCGACCTGCCGGTGCATGGAAATAGGTCTCTCCGTTAGGGGCAGGGGCTTGTCCAAATGCAGCTGATAGACCGCCGGTGTCGGAATTTGAGTCACCGAAGTTGAAGATGGCTGGAAAGTTGCAAGGCGCTGAAGAACTGCTGGAACTTGGCAGCAATGTCATTGAAAATATAAGGCCAATGATAACTTTTTTGAAACTGCGAGGTTCCATGACTCTGAGAGAGAAAACGCGCGCTAGAAATTTGAGAATTTATAAAATTACTTAGCTTTACACTTATTTAAATCCGTCTATCCTTATATTTGGCAATGATAAGCGGATCCTGTAAAGAAAATCCATTGTCTTTTCTTTTTTTCTTTTTTGTCCTTTTTAATATAGCCATTGGTCTTTCGTTATTTTATAAAGGTTTGGTAGTAGTTTTTCTTTTTTACCACGACACATACATGTAATACGATTACTAAATCTCATCTTTGGCAGAGGCGGGTCAAGTTTGAGTACATCCAATTTCTAATTTCAGGTTTGACTTGAAAAATAAGTCTAAATTTTATCAAGTCCAATCCAGATAAAAAATGTTAAACTCGAGTTCGGTTAGCTCGTATTAAAAAAATTATATATTATTATTTTTATATAAAAATATAATATATTAAATATATTAAAAATATTAAAATAAATGTTTCTCAACAAATTGAAAATACATTAAAAAAAATTACATACTTAAAAATACTAATATAGTTACAACTAAGCAAGCAAATATCTCTAAAATAGAATACTAAAACAAAAGTTATATAATATCTAAATAATAACAACAAAATAGTAACAATATAATAGCAAAATGGTAGCAAAACAACAACAAAATGGTAGCAGGAAAAAAATTTAAGCAGTTTGAGTCAGGGCTAGGCCAAAAAATTATTACTCGAGGCTCAGTCCATTTAGAAAACAAACATTATTTTTTGTTAAAACACATTTTTCGAGCCTATATTTTTACCCAAACCCTCCTACTTTTCAGGCAGGCCTTCGGGCCTGGACGGGTGGATTGACCTATGATTAAATCTAAGTACGACATAGTACAATTACCATACGATAATTTAAAAAAAAAACAAAGATGAATACGACAAGACAACAGTAAAAAAATATATTTTTATATTAAGATTCCTAAAATATATTAAATTATTGATACTTATGATTTTAATTTGGAATAATAGAATTTTTGGTCTTTAAACTTGGCAATTAAATCTATTTAGAAATTTTTTTTCCCAATTCACTTTTGTACTTAAATTTGGCACCTAAATTCATTTTGTTCCTGAACTTGAAAACTATAAAAATCTAATAATGTGACGTTTTGAGATTGTATACATCATTACTTGAAAATTAAAATTTTATATAATTTTTTTAGGTGATTTCGTGATACAATCTTAGAGTGTCCCATCAATATTTTTATAATCGAACCAATAGTTGAATTGTTCAGACCACTGGTTCCCGATTTAATCGATTTGATCAGTTCAACTGTTAGACCAACAATAATTAAATAATTAATTAAAAATTCATAAAAAAATATTAAACATGTTCAACTATTGGTTTTTATCCCAGTTTTTTTATTTTATCGATTTCAAACAGCTTTCAATTCAATCCCTTTTTTGGAGCAATATATTAACTAGTTATCGACCAATTCAGTTAGACCGCCCAATCTAGTCATGTTCCAAAAATAATGATCAAATCATATCTTGACAAAATTTAAATTTAGGGATTAAAATGAACCTATTTATCAAGTTCATGTACTAAAATAAAAAGAAAAATATAAATACCAAAATGGATTTAATTGAGTTATATTTTCCTTTTTAACTTTAACTAAAATCCAAATATTTTTACATTTAATTGAGCTAAATGTCACTTCATTAACGGCATCACCGAGCCCAATTTATAGTGTCAATTAATACATTATAGTTGATTTTGAAATTGGAATTGAGTTAGTATATTTCTTTTTCCATCCAATGAGACAAGAGCATGCTTGTCACGTGACTAGTTACGGAAAATTTTTATTTTTTTATTTTTACTTCCTGCTTTACATCGGTATTGCTATGTCTGTTTATTTATTTGTTTATCTTCTTTTCTCGTCTCCCTCTCTTCCAGAACTCTTTTACCCTCTCTTTTTTTTTTTGCCTATTCTTTAGTTGTCTCCAGACACCGTCAGTATCCGTTTCTAAGCACATGTGTCTTGATCGTGTTAGGGCCGTATCTAATATTTTTATTTTATTTTTTCATATTCGAGTATGTTCAAAATGAATCCATACCGAACATGTGTCCAACACCGATATAAGGAGGAAACCATTGTGTCTGTGCTTCTTAGTTGGACGTTCTTGGTAGTAGTTTATGGCTTGTACATAAAATTTAAAGAGAAAAGATTGTATAAAATATAGATGCTATCTCCTTTTAATAGTTTAATGTTATATAAGTGATTTTATTCTAAATTTCAAGATTTTTATTTGGATTTGACTTTTTTCAGAATAAAAATATTGATATAATATTAAATTATTAAAAAATATATAAATAACGTGACTTATTATTTCATACAATCATTTTCCCTATTTTATAAGGTAAAGTATCAAAATGGTCACTAAGCTATTTATTTCATTCTATTTTGGTCATTTAATTATTATTATTTTTTAAAATTAAATATTTTAGTCACTATCTCATTAATTGATGTTAGATGAGCTTTTATTTTATTGGTCTACTAATAAATTTAGTCATATAATATTTACACATTCTATTCATTTAATCCTAAATATAAAAAAATTTAACAAACTTAACCTTCAATATTTATAAAATTTATCATTTTAGTTAAAATTAATAAATTTTAAAAATAGTGTAAATTTAACCGAAACAGAAAAAATCTCTATCTGGTAAAGCGCCCTTTTTTTTTTTTTATTTCTTTTGCAATTTTGGGTTTCCTTTCTGGCAACCTTCTTCGACCAGCCGTGCGGAGACCTTAGGGCTGACCTTCGGCATCTCCCCATCTTCTCTCCTTCCTCTCCCTTCTTTCCCCTTTTTCCCCATTTTGTCTTCCTTTTGGTTTTCCTTTCACTGCCGTCAACATGTCTATAGGTGTTTCTGTTGACACCACCCCTCTGCCGGTAGTAACGTCACCACACTTCACACTTCACTCTTTCCTATCTCCCTTGTCTTTGCTATTCCCTTCCTCATTCTCCTTTTGATGGTTGTTGTATCAGTTCCCCGGAACCATTTAACTTCTTTTGTTTTGAATAAAATCAACTGAGATTGTTAATTTCTTCTTTCTTTCTTCTCTTTCCACTAGGTGCAGGTGAGTAAGCTTTGAAAATAGAGTATTCAAACTTATAGGATATTAGATTTAATTAAATACAATTTAACTATTTCCTTTTCGTAATTAAATTTGACTTATTAAGATTTTGATTAATCATGGGTTTAGAAAAATACTTAATTAAATCCGATTTGGATGAAACCACATTCTAAGATTTTCAAATAAATTCTGGGTTTGAATTTATTTATTTATTTCACCTGGGATGATTTAAGTTATTTTCAAACAAAGTTAAAATTCTCTGACTTTCCCAAAAAATACAGACAAATGTCATGTGAAAATACATCCTTTTATGGTATATTACATATATATATATAGGGTTTAGGGTTTATATTTATATATGTATACATAATATAACCCCGGAATCAAGATTCCAAAATCCACTCCATATGAACCAACGATGTTAGCAGCAAAATTTAAGCATGAAAAAAGAAGCAGCAAATTTGAAAAACTCAATGAAGAAGAAACCCAAAATTTCTTTTGATTTTTTGGTTAAGAAAGTTTAATTATTTTATATATATATATATACATATATTTAGAGTTTATATATTTTTATAATTTTAAAATATTTTTTAATTTTTTAATTTATATATTAGATTTATATATATTTCTATTTTTATGTATTTCTTTCTATTTTTATAAATGTTTAAAGTTTATGTATATTTGATAAAATAAATTTTATATATTTTATTAAAAATGTCACATGGTGCCATTTGGTTAGGTAAAATAGTCAACAATTTTTTTAAACCCTCGTTAAAAATGTGGATAAAAAATCATAACGGAATAATAGTTTAGGTTTAGCCTTCAACCTTTACAAAATTTAAAAAAAAAAATTGTCATTTTGTAAATGTTAGGAGATAAATTTTTTGAACTTTTTAGAATTTGAACTAAAATGACAAATTTTGTAAACATTGAGGGCTAAATTTGTTGAATTTTTTATATTTATGATCAAATTGATAGAATATTGTTGTACCTTTCCCATGGGTCCTCAACGGGAAAACCACATATTATACATGTGTCCCTGTTCAGCGAACCTCCTATCAAGCGAACCTTAAGCCACAGTCAACACCGTGACAGACCGTTGCAAGGCCACCTTTGCTGAGCACACGTAGGGTCTCAGACTCATTGATTACCTAGTTTTCCTAAGAAGTCATATCAAGAAAACAAGGTATAACTCTAATGTTAGTAAACCCTGTATGCGTGGACTCCATTGTTTCCGATATATAAGCCCAACCATAACATTTAAGAAGGCAAGAGTGATACAGAGAAACTAAGGCACTTAACTCCATCTAAACCAATCCCACCAAACGACCATTCAATCCATCGAAATTGATGGCTCTCTGCCCTAACCAAGGGTGAACCACCACCATTATACCTATCTCCTCTTTCTTATTGATTTTATTTGTCAACAAATGTGTAAATATTAGATGACTAAATTTGTCAGTAGACCAATTGTTAGAACATTTTCAAATATTTATAGTGTTCCAATAACTATAAATGAATGGGTGTAATTAATCAAAAGATTATATTATTTGATTTTTTGAAAAAGAATTATAACTATTTAAATAATATTATTTGAATAGTTATAATTAAATGAAAAATTATGTGTTTATTTAAAAAAAAAACATTATTATTCAGAAAGACACCTATTGATGAAAGATGTCTCTATGAAGAGACATGAAAATTCCTATAAATAGGAATGAGATTTCATTTGGAAATGATACCAACAAATTCTAATATTCTTTCTTTCCTTCCTTCATTTTCTAATATTATTAGATTATTCTATAAAGTATTATCTTTGAAATCCTTTATAGAAATTGAGTTTCTTGTCATACATTGCTCGATTGTGTAGTGGGCTATTCTCGTCAGTGCAAAACGCAAATAGTCATTGGCTTCATTGTATCCTCGAGGTTAATTTACTTGGAACTCGTTTGCACACCAAAGATAGGTGGGGGCGAATATAACCTTAAAGATAGTGGTTTGATACACGCCTTGGAGCCTTGTCCTATTTCTTCTTACATTGAGTTTCGTTCGTGTGTTGAGATTTTCCTCACCGGAGATTTGTACTAACAATTTTAAGGTTATAATTCATGATGACTACCACAACTCATGAAAGTGGAACACTAAGGGAGTTGGCTTCAATTTTGTCAAACTTGATCGGTTTGATGGTGGCAATTTTCGACGATGGCGAGAAAAGATGCACTTCTTATTATAAACTTTGAAGATTGCTTATGTTTTGGATACTCCAAGAGACTGTGAGACCGAAAGCGAATGCATTTGTCGCAACCCGAGAAATACAAAAATGGGACAATCACGATTACATGTGCATAGGTCACATATTAAATGGTTTATCTGATGGTTTGTTCGACACCTACCAAAACAAGGTCACTGCTAAAGAATTATGGGACAAATTGGAGACAAGATACATGACCGAAGATGTTACGAGTAAGAAATTTCTTGTCAGTCGTTTTAATAATTATCAAATGGTTGATGGTCGTTCTGTTATGGAACAATTCCGTGATATTGAAAAGATGCTGAATCAATTCAAGCAATATGATATGAAAATGGATGAAATGATTATTGTATCCTCCATAATAGACAAACTTCTTCCATCTTGGAAAGACTTTAAAAGAAGTCTAAAACATAAGAAAGAGGAAATATCTCTTGAGGCTTTGGCAAATCATCTTCGTATTGAAGAAGAATATGGAAAGCAAGATCAGAATCTAAATTCTGAAAATGCCAAAGTGCATATTATGGAGGAAATACTGGACTACTAAACCATTCAAGAGAAAGTTCAACAGGTGATAGAAGCGCCTAAGTTTAAAAAGAAACAAAAGGGCTCATGCTATCATTGTGGTAAGCCGGGACATTTCAAGAATGAATGTCAATTTTTAAAGAAGAAATCATCTTCTAAGGCTGATAATAACGAAAAGTTTGTTGCAATGATATTTGAAATTAATATGGCAGAAGATGATAATACATGGTGGATTGATACTGGAGCAACCAAACATGTGTGCAAAGACAAAAGCATGTTCACAAAGTTCACACAATGTGAAAATGACAATGTCTTGTACATGGGAAATTCTTCCACCGCATCAATTAAAGGCAAAGGGTCTGTTGAACTACAATTCACTTCTGGAAAGGTTTTAACCTTAAATGATGTATATTATGTACCAGAAGTTAGAAAGAATTTAGTGTCTGAAAGTCTGTTAAATAAGTTTGGTTTCAAACTTGTTTTTGAGGCAGATAAGTTTATTTTGTCTAAGGGAGGAATTTTTGTATGGAAAGGGTATATGTATGAGAGTATGTTCAAACTGAATATTATTAATAAGAATAAAAATACTATTTCTGCTTATATGGTTGAATCTTTTTATTTATGGCATTATGGATTAGGTCATTTGAATTATAGAAAATTGAATGACATGTATAAGTTAGATTTAATTCATGTTTTTAATAATAATATTGAAAAATGCAATACATGTATGTTGACTAAAATTACAAGAAACCCTTTCCCTAAGGTTAAAAGAAAAACAAAATTTCTTGATTTAATACATAGTGATTTATGTAACATGCATAATACTCCTACATTAGGTGGAAAGAAATATTTTGTTACTTTTATTGATGATTGTTCTAGATATTGTTATGTATATTTATTGCATTCAAAAGATGAAGCGCTTGATAAATTTAAAGTTTATAAATCTGAAGTTGAACTTCAGTGTGAATCATTTATTAAGTGCTTAAGATCGGATAGAGGTGGAGAATACTATAATCCAAGTTATTTTGAATCCACTGGGATTGTCCATCAAGTTTCAGCCCCTTACACACCACAACAAAATGGTGTAGCTGAAAGGAAAAAATAGAGTATTGACTGAAATGGTAAATTCAATGTTATCATATTCGAGTCTTGGACAAGTTTTTTGGGGGAGAAGTTTGTTCTAATGACTTGTCATATATTGAATAGAGTTCCTAATAAGGAAACTAAAATAACCCCTTATGAACAATGGAAGAAAAGGAAACCAAACCTTAATTGTTTGAAGGTTTGGGATTGTAGAGCTATTGTCAAAGTTCCAACACCTAAACGTAAAAAGTTAGGTGAAAGAGGAATTGAATGCATATTTATAGGATATGCACATAATAGCAAGGCATATAGGTTAATGGTAATTGAACCAAATGATTCAATTTCAATTAATACTGTTATTGAATCAAGAGATGCTATTTTTGATGAAAATAGATTTAATTCTATATTAAGACAATTACAGCCACAACAATTGATTCATTCTTCAAATGAGAATGAGATTCCATTGGAAAAAATTGATAATAATGATGAATCTTGTCAAGAATTAAGAAGAAGTAAGAGGATTAAAAAGGTCAAAGATTTTAGACTAGATTTCATTATGTTTCTTGTAGAAGGAAAATGTGAAAGTATATGCAATAAGATACCTTATTGTTATAATACGGAATCTGATCCTATTACATTTGAAGAGGCAATGAAATCTCAAGACTCTGCCTTTTGGAAAGAAGCAATAAATGATGAGATGGATTCAATAATGGGAAATCAAACTTGGATCTTAGTTGATCTTCCACCGGGTTCCAAACCAATAGGTTGTAAATGGATCTTCAAAAAGAAAATGAAGGTCGATGGAACCATTGATAAGTTCAAAGCAAGGTTGGTAGCCAAAGGTTTTACACAAAAAACAAGGTATTGATTACTTTGGTACCTATGCTCTAGTAGCAAGAATTGCTACAATTAGACTCTTAATATCACTTACCTCCATATATAATATAATGCCCGGTTTAGACCCTAGTCGGAACAGTGGTTTTGAGACCACAAATTCGAGGTCAGAAAAATATTTTAATATTATTTTTGATGTTTATAATATGTGATTGAGACTGTGTGAAAATTCTGTGTGAAAATTTTATCAACTGTGTGTTGAATTATGAAAAAAGGACTTAATTGCATAAAATGAAAAAGCTGAGTGTTGATTGTTAAAGTGTTTATTTGTCATGGCTTTCTAAATGAGAAGTCCTTATGTTGTTATTAAACCATTAATTAATGGGATGGACAAAAATGGGCTTATATTAGTGGAATTTTAATGTTTTCATCAAAGGATAAAATGGAAATTGAATTATAAAGTCATTATAATTATCATAAAAAAAATTTGATGGCCATTATCATCTTTATCACCACCGAATATTGAAGAAAGAAAGGGGTTTTAGACTTTGTAAAGTTCGGTCATCAAGATCTTTGATTTATGACCAAGAAAAGAGAGGTTTGGATCGAGATCGAGGCAAAGATAAAGTGCTCGATTAATCGACCGTTTCGATATTTCAGCGTCTGAGGTAAGTTCAGATATAATACTAGTTGTAAACTATATCTATGTGATGTGAATTGAATGAATATATATATATAACTATGAGATTAGAAATGCTATGTGCAGAATTGAATTAGAGAGCACTAAGTGTGCGAAATTAGAAACGAGACAGAGATGATTGGCACTGTGTGTGCGAAAAGATAGAAGCTTCAGCTTATCGAATTAGCACTGTGTGTGCGATACCAATATAAGTTCGGTTTAATATATTAGCACTAAGTGTGCGGTGACGATTATGTTTCGGTTATGAAATTGGCACTAAGTGTGCGGATAAACCAAAGGAATAGCAAAGGTTGAACGAGAGGTAATATCGAGCAATTGAGTAGCATGAATGGTGAGTAACTATGTGTTGATCAAGGTACGTTTGAACCTATGTGGTTGATGATAGCCTTAAAAGTTGAATGAATAGATACTTGAGCATATGGTTGAGATTGATGATGAGCCTAATTGTGTATTTATCTATGTGATGGTTTAATTATGAATTGATGTGGTATTATTGAGTAATATGTATTATATTACGAACTTACTAAGCTTTTGAAAGCTTACTGTGTGATTTGTTTCTCTGTTTTACAGTGTCAGTAAAGCTAGCTCGAATCCGGGGATCGTCAGCTTCTCTATCACACTATCGGCAATCTAATTCGGTATTTTTGAAAGATGTATATAGATGGTATATGGCATGTATAGGCTAGTAGTTATGGTACATTTTGTGATGTTGGAACCTTGCCATGTGATTTGGCTTGGAAGTTGAATAATGTTGATACTTATATGAGCTATGGAAATGATGAATAGGGCATGAGATAGCAAGAATGGAAACGATATGTTATATATGTGATTTTTTTGATAAGAATGATGGATAAAATGTGAACTTGTAGTAAGAATTACATGATGCTTGGCTTATATGAATTGAGTTGTGATAATGGTGCTTGAATGAATTTATTTGAGTAGGAATTGAGAACATGAATAGATGGTATTGTTGAGGATTAATTGAAGTATAAAATGGTATGTTTTGGTTGCCAATTGGGGTATAAATGCATGAGATTTGAAGCTTGTAGGTGAATCAATGTGTGGGAGGCAAATTTGGCCTTGAAAATGGCCTATAATTGCCCACACGGTTGAGCACACGGGCGTGTGGCTCGATCGTGTCGTTTAAGTTTGCCAAGTGAAACAAGTCAGTAGCGACCACGGGTTGGACACACGGGCGTGTGACTGGCCGTGTGGTGCAAGTACGAGTCCACCATGGGTGAGACACACGGGCGTGTCTCAGGCCGTGTGGACAAGTCAGTATGTATGCCCTGTTTTGACACGGCTTGGATGCACGGGCGTGCCCATGGCCGTGTGAGGCACACGGCCTACCCACACGGGCGTGTGACCTCTACAATTTTGAAAAATATTCAAATTTCTAAGAATTTTTGAATGTGTACGGTTTAGTCTCGACCTCTTTTTAACACGTGTTTAAGGTCTCGTAGACTGTAATAAGGGACTATATGTTTATATTTGAATATGTTTGATTGATGATTGACTTTATGTCGTGAAATGGATGTGAAATGTTCCGATTGATCGGAAACGTCTCTTAACCCTATTCCGGCAACGGTTTCGGGTTAGGGGTGTTACATTTTATTGGTATCAGAGCTACGATTTAGTCGATTCTCGGACTAACGTAGCGCGTGTGAGTCTAGCTATACATGCCATATAAATAATTGCGATAGTGTGATGAATCCTGACAGTTGAAAATGTGTTTTTATATAGTAATGGATCCCGTCGGCGATTCTTGACGATGTTAAGAGTAATGCGCCTGCTCCCGCTCAAGGGACAGCGCCGGCCACATCTAGGCCGAATGATAGTAGTGAGGGAGGAGAGGCTAAGCAAGCCTTCTTTCGAATGATGAGTGAGTGGTTTTCGGAGTTCGTTCGAATGAATCCGGCTGCTCCACAACCTCCACCCCCACAAGTACCTGTTGTACCACAAGTGATAGATCTAATCCGATTGAATAAGCCTCCTGTGGATAAAATTCGTAAGTATGGGGCCGAAGAGTTTAGGGCCACAGCTGATGATGATGCCGAGTGAGCTGAGTGTTGGCTCAAGAATACTATTCGAGTGTTCGACGAGATGTCATTGACTCCCGATGAATGTATTAAATGTGTTGTTTCCTTGTTGAGAGATACGACATATAACTGGTGGAAAACATTGATTTCAGTGGTTCCGAGAGAAAGGATTACCTGGGATTTCTTTCAAGTTGAATTCAGGAAAAAAAAATATCAGTCAACGATTCATTGATCAGAAACGTAAAGAGTTTTTAGAGCTGAAACATGGCCGTATGTCAGTTATAGAGTATGAACGAGAGTTTGTGAGACTGAGCCAATACGCGCGAGAATGTGTTTCGATCGAAGCTACTATGTGTAAACGCTTTATTGAAGGGCTGAATGAAGACATTAAATTGTTGGTTGGGATACTTGAAATAAATGAATTTGTTGTGTTAGTTGAAAGAGCTTGCAAAGCCGAGGAGCTCAGTAAAGAAAAGAAGAAAGCCGATTCTGAAGCTCGAGATGAAAGAAAAAGATCGATGAGTAAGTTTTCTCAACCTTCGATGAAGAGATTTAGAGATGCAAGCAATCGATCAAATGCTTCGTTTGGACATCCGAGTAGAGATCGTGTGAGACAAAGTGTTGATCCAAGAACTCGAGCTCCAATTGACTCAAGTGTTGGTAGTGTTAAAAGCAATAAGCCCGAGTGTAGACAGTGTAGAAGACAACACGTTGGAGAATGCTGGGGCAAGTATAATAATAGAGTTTTCTATAAATGTGGATCACGGGATCATTTTATTCGAGATTGCCCGGAGTTAGCTGAGAAAGACAATGTTCAGAGTGTGAGACCGAGTAATGTGACGGCCAGGGGTAGACCACCCAGGAACGCCGGAAATGTGAGTTGAAATCAAAGAGGGACTGTAACATCCCGGTTTAGACCCTAGTCAGAATAGTGGTTTTGAGACCACAAATCTGAGGTCGAAAAAATATCTTTAAAATTATTTTTGATGTTATAATGTGTGATTGAGCCTGTGTGAAAGTTTCGTGTGGAAATTTTATCGACTGTGTGTCAAATTGTGAGAAAATGACTTAATCGCATAAAGTGAAAAATGCTGTGTGCTGATTGTTAAGTGCTTAATTGTTATTGTCTTTATAATGGGGAGGCCTTATCTGGCAATTAGCCCATTTTATAGTTAGTGGGTGGTGGATGGACATTTATAGCCAATTATAATGTATGTTATAATGTTTTAATGATGGGTAAAATAGTAAATAGGCATTAATATGTGAATTAAATAAAACAAACATTTGAAAGATGATGGTTATCATCTTTTAGTGCCGAAAAACAAAGAAAATAAGAAGAAGGAAGAACCCTAAAGTTTCGGCTAGCTTTTGGTTTGATTGAGGTGTGGGTTTTGCTCGGTTTTTGATAATTTCTACGTTTTTGTGATCGTTGCTTTTTACTCTTTAAAACCCATGCTTAAATTTTGTGGATTGATGATGTTTATGAAATGTGTCATTGATGAAATGGTGAGCTTTGTGATGAGTGTTGGTGTTAAATGAAAGATATGAGTTTATTGAACATGTTTTTGTTCTTGAATTTTTGATGAATTTAGCTAATTAGGGCGAAATTAAGGAAATAGCATTTTGAAGGATTAAAATGTAAAATAAATGAAATATGTGGGCTTGTATGAAAATAGTGAGAATTCGGCTAGGCATGGGTGCAAGCTAATTATGAGTATTTGATGATTTTATGAATTAAGGACTAAAGTGTTGAAATGTGAAAATATGAGGGCTATTTTGTAAAATGCCCTAAATATGCGTGTTTGGACTGAAATGAATGATTTGGTGTTTGAATGGATTGAATTTGAATGTGTATAGACCAAGAAAGGAGAGGTTCGGATCGAGATCGAGGCAAAGATAAAGTGCTCGATTAATGAATTTATTTGCGATAGTTCAACGTCCGAGGTAAGTTCGGACATAATACGAACATCTAGTTATGTTAAATGCTATGAAATGAATGTTATAATGATATTGACATGTGGATGCTATTTGAGAGTTGAGTTTGAGTTATGTGGCACTAAGTGTGCGTATTCAGAAACACGATCGAAATGATCAGCACTGTGTGTGCGAAATAATATAAGCTTCGACTTCGTGGTTGGCATTGTGTGTGCGATACCGATTGAAGAATGGTTTGATGTAAATGCACTATGTGTGCGATGATAATTAAGCTTTGGCTAAATATCGGGGCACTAAGTGTGCGAGTGAATCAAAGAAGAGACGAAAGTTGATCGAAAGAGAAAAATGAGTATTGAGTAGCAAATATAATTAACTACTAGGTGTTGGCTAAGGTACGCTCGAAACCTAAGTGGTTGATGAATCTATGAATGAGATTACGAAATGTTAAATGAGAAATTTAGTGTTGGATGGTATGATATATATGTATATGTGAAATAATCTATGTAGTGGTTTGTTTGATTTAAATGTGTTATGGTACGAACTTACTAAGCTTTGGAAAGCTTACTGTGTGATTTGTTTCTCTGCTTTGCAGTGTCAGTAAAGCTAGCTCGGATCCAGGGATCGTCAGCATTCTCTATCACACTATCGGCAATCTATTTTGGTACTTTTGGGAAAGATGTACATAGTTGAAATATGGCATGTATAGGCTAGTTTTGTAAGACATGTTTAAGATGTGTAAATAGCCATGTGATGTGGCTAGATAAATGTTGGTAAAATGCATGTGTGGCTTTGATATATGGTGCATATTTTGGTATAGCTTGTGAGTAAAGAAAATGTCTTATGAATGGTAATCTTAGTGATGGTATGATGCTAGTATGATTTAGTAAATTTGGGGATGAATCATGATTGATATTGAATGTATTCAAGTTGTGTAATTTAGTTACTAAGTTGACATGTTAGAAATGAGATGATATGTTGATCATTTGACATGAAAATTGGTTGCCAATTTGTGTGTGGAAGTATGCTTAAATGTGCTTGTAGGTTTGACCTTTGTGTGGGTGGCAAATTGGCCTTGTAAATGGTCTATTTTATCACACGGTTATGGCTGCAGGCGTGCCTAGTGACCGTGGGGCTAAGTCGATAGCTAGTCTAATAGCACACGGCCAAGACACACGGGCGTGTCTAGTAGCCGTGTGAGAAAGTCGATATATGGCCTAAGAGTACGGCCTTAGCACACGGGTCTTTGGGTGGGCGTGGATGTGGTCGATTCGACCACGACCAAGGCACACGGGCGTGCTTGGTGGCCGTGGATGTGAGGTCAGATTCAACCACGGGGAGGACACACGGGGGTGTCTAATAGCCGTGAGAGGCACACGGCCTGCCTACACGGGCGTGTAACCCCTGAAACTTAGAAAAGTTTTAAATTTTCGTGAAATTTTGTATGTGTTTCGGTTTAGTCCCGACCCGGTTTATAAGTATGTTTTAGGTCTCGATGACCTACTAAAGGGACATTATGTTTGAGGTTGATATGAAATTGTATGACATTTCTGTAAATGTTTCCGATCTATCTGGTAACACCGTTAACCCTAGTCCAGCGACGAATACGGGTTAGGGGTGTTACATTTTATTGGTATTAGAGCTACGATTTAGTCGATTCTCGGACTAACGTAGCGTGTGTGAGTCTAGCTATACATGCCATATATGAAATTGCGATAGTGTGATGAATTTTGACAGTTATAAATGTGTTTTGGTATAGTAATGGATCCCGATCGAGCAGTTGCTGACGATGTAGAGAGTAAAGCGTCTGCTCCCGCTCAAGGGACGGCGCCAACTACATTTAGGCCAAATGAAAGTAGTGAGGGAGGAGAGGCTAAGCAAGCCTTTTTCCGTATGATGAGTGAGTGGTTTTCGGAGTTCGTTTGAACGAATCCGGCTGCTCCACAACCTCCACCCCCACAAGTACCTGTTGTGCCACAAGTGATAGATCCGATTTGATTGAATAAACCTCCTATGGATAATATCCGGAAGTATGGGGCCGAAGAGTTCAGGGCCACATCTGATGACGATGCTGAGCGAGTCGAGTTTTGGCTCGAAAATACAATCCAAGTATTCGATGAGATATCGTTGACTCCTGATGAATGTATAAAATGTGTTGTTTCGTTGTTGAGGGATACTGCGTATAATTGGTGGAAAACATTGATTTTCGTGGTTCCGAGAGAGAGAATCACTTGGGACTTCTTTCAAATTGAGTTCAGAAAGAAGTATATCGATCAACGCTTCATTGATCGAAGCGTAAAGAGTTTTTAGAGCTGAAAGCAGGGCCGTTTGTCGATTCATCGAGTCACGAGCGAGAATTTGTGAGGCCGAGCGGTATGCACGGGAATGTGTTTCAACCAAGAAGTCACTATGTGTAAATGCTTCATAGAAGGGTTGAATGAGGATATTAAGTTATTGGTTGGGATACTTGATATAAATGAATTTGTTGTGTTAGTTGAAAGAGCTTGTAAAGCCCGGGAGCTCGATGAAAGAAAAGAAGAAAGGCGATTCGAAGCTCGTGATGAAAGAAAAGATCGATGAATAAGTTTTCTCAACCCTTGACAAAGAGATTTAGAGATGCAATCAATCGTTCAAATGCTTCGTTTGGACATCCAAGTAGAGATCGTTCGAGGCAAAGTGCTAGTCCACGAACTCAAGCTCACGATTGAATCAAGTGTTGTGACATTAAGAGTAACAAACACGAGTGCGCAGAGCAGTGTGGAAGGCGACATGTGGGAGAATTTGGGGCAAGTACAACAATAGATTTTGTTATAAATGTGGATCCCGAGATCATTTTATTCGAGATTGCCCAAAGATGGTTGAAGAGGAAAATGTTCAGAATGAAAGACCGAGTAATGTGACAGCTAGAGGTAGACCACCCGAAACACGAGAAATCGAGTGGAAGCCAAAGGGGACTCATCGACACACAGTTTGTGAGGTCGAGATGCAGAGCACTGCCCGAGCTTATGCTATATATGCACGAGAGGAAGCATCATCTCCAGCACGTCATCATCAATTACTTTCACTTTATTTGATATTGATGTCATTGCATTGATAGATCCGGATCTACTCATTCATATGTGTGTGTGAATCTAGTATCAAGTAAGACTCTACTGTTGAGTCTCACTGAATTTGTGATTAGAGTATCGAATCCCCTTAGGCAAGTGTATTTTGGTGGATAAGGTGTGCAAGAATTGTCCCTTGATGTTTCGGGATGTTTGTTTTCCAGGTTAATTTGATGTTACTACCATTTGATGAGTTTGACATAATTCTGGGTATGAATTGGCTTACTCTGCATAATGCCATCGTGAATTGTAAAAGGAAGAGTATTGAGTTGAAAAGTCAGAATGGTGAGCTAGTTCAAATAGAATCCAATGATATGAAAGGATTACCAGCTGTTGTATCTGCGATGAAAGCTATGAACTATGTGAGAAAGGGTTGTGAAGCTTATTTGGCGTACGTGATTGATACAAAAGTGTCGGAAAAGAAAGTTGAATCTGTGCCTGTAGTATGTGAGTTTCCAGATGTGTTTCCTGAAGAATTACCGGGATTACCTCCGATTCGGGAAGTCAAATTTGGTATTGAATTAGTGTCGGGGACCACTCCCATTTCGATAGCCCCGTATAGAATGGCACCAACAGAATTGAAAGAGTTAAAGTCTCAGTTGCAGGAGTTGACTGACAGAGGATTTGCACGACCAAGTTTCTCACCCTTAGGAGCTCCTGTGTTATTCGTGAAAAAGAAAGATGGAACTATGAGAATGTGTATTGATTATCGACAGTTGAACAAAGTAACGATAAAGAACAAATATTCGTTACCTCGTATTGATGATTTGTTTGATCAGCTGAGAGGAGCTACAGTGTTTTCAAAGATAGATTTGAGATCAGGTTACTATCGGTTAAGAGTTAAAGAATTGATGTGTCAAAAAGCGCTTTGAGCGAGGTACGGACATTACGAATTCTTAGTGATGCCTTTCGGACTAACAAATGCTCATGCAGTGTTTATGGATCTGATGAATCGGATATTCAGATCGTATTTGGATCGCTTTGTAGTGGTGTTCATTGATGATATTTTGATCTATTCTTGTGATGAGACGCAGCATGTCGAGCATTTGAGAATCGTGCTACAAACTCTACGTGAGAAACAGTTTTATGCTAAGTTTAGTAAATATGAATTTTGGTTGCGTGAAGTTGGTTTTCTGGGGCATATTGTGTCAACTGCCGGAATAAGAGTCGATCCTAGTAAAATCTCTGTTATATTAGAATGAAAGCCTCCGAGAAATGTGTCTGAAGTCCGTAGTTTTCTGGGACTAGCGGGATATTATAGACGGCTTGTGAAAGGGTTCTCGATGATTGCGACTCCGTTGACGAAGTTGCTACAAAAAGATGTTAAATTTGAATGGTCAGAAAAGTGTCATTAGAGTTTTGAGCAGTTGAAAGTGTTGTTGACGGAAGCACCAATGTTAATTCAACCAGAATCAGGAAAAGAATTCATAGTTTACAGTGATGCATCGTTGAACGGTTTGGGCTGTGTGTTGATGCAAGAAGGAAAAGTTATTGTTTATGCTTCGAGGCAGCTAAAGCCGCATGAAAAGAATTACCCGACTCACGACCTTGAATTGGCCGTGGTTGTGTTCGCATTGAAAATATGGCGTCATTATTTATTTGGTGAGAAGTGTCATATCTTTACAGATCACAAGAGTTTGAAGTACTTGATGACTCAGAAAGAATTGAATTTACAACAGAGAAGATGGTTAGAGTTGTTGAAAGATTACGAACTTGTGATAGATTACCACCCGTGTAAAGCTAATGTTGTGGCGATGCTTTGTCTTAGAAAGTCCATATGTGCTTTGCGAGCAATGAATGCTCAGAAAGATCTGTGTGATGATAGTGCGGTTATGGCTGAGTTGAAAATAAAACCGATGTTTGTACATCAGATTTGTGATGCTCAAAAAAGTGATGTTGAAATGATGGTTAAACGAACTCAATGTGAATCGAATGCTGAATCAGAATTTCGAGTTGATAGTGAAGATTGTTTGAGATTTAGAGACCGAATTTGTATTCTGAGAAATTCAGAGTTGATTTCGATGATTTTGACTGAAGCACACAATAGTCATTTGGTTGTACATCCGGGAAGTACGAAAATGTATAATGATCTCAAACGGTTCTATTGGTGGCATGGCATGAAAAGGAATATTTCTGACTTTGTGTCGAAGTGTTTAATTTATCAGCAAGTTAAGGCTGAACATCAAGTTCCGTCCGGTTTGTTACAACCGATTATGATTCTTGAGTGGAAATGGGAGAGAATTACGATGGACTTTGTGTCGGGTTTGCCCTTATCTCCGAGTAAGAAAGATGGAATCTGGGTGATAGTGGATAGATTGGCGAAATCAGCCCATTTTGTTCCGGTGAGAACCGATTATTCTTTAGATAAGTTAGCTGAATTGTATATTGCCGAGATAGTGAGATTGCACGGAATACCACTATCTATAGTGTCTGACAGAGATCCGAGGTTTACCTCTCGATTTTGGAGGAAATTGCAGGATGCGTTAGGCACAAAATTACATTTCAGTACTGCTTTTCATCCTCAAATAAATGGTCAATCTGAGCGAATCATCCATGTTCTTGAAGATATGCTGATATGTTGTATACTTGAGTTTGAAGGTACGTGGGAAAAGCATTTACCATTGGTTGAGTTTGCGTACAACAATAGTTTTCAATTTAGTATCAAAATGGCACCGTATGAGGCGCTTTATGGTGAAAATGTTGAACTCCATTGTATTCATTTGAAATTTGAGTGAGAATAAGATTCACGGGGTTGATCTTATAAAAGAGACCGAGGCAAACCGAAAGTCATTCGTGATAACTTGAAAGCGGCTTCAGATCGTCAAAAGTCTTATGCAGATTTGAAACGAAAAGATATTGAATTTGAGATTGGTGACAAAGTGTTTTTGAAAGTGTCTCCGTGGAAGAAAATACTTCGATTTGGGAAAAATGGCAAGTTGAGTGTGAGGTTTATCGGACCGTATGAGATCATTGAGCGTGTGGGGCCAGTTGCGTATAGATTGTTGTTGCCATCCGAGTTAGAAAAGATTCATAACGTGTTTCATGTGTCGATGCTTCGACGGTACAGATCAGACCCGTCTCATGTGATTGCTCCTACTGAGGTTGAGATCCAGTCAGACTTGTCGTATAGTGAGGAACCGATCCGAATTTTGGCACGAGAGACCAAAGAGTTGAGAAATAAGAAAATCTCTTTAGTGAAAGTATTGTGGCACAAGCACGGAATTGAAGAGGCTACGTGGGAGCCTGAGAATGTTATGAAAGAGCAATATCCACAGCTATTCACCGGTAAGATTTTCGGGGACGAAAATCCCTAAGGGGAGGAGAGTTCTAACTGCCCGGTTTAGACCCTAGTCAGAATAGTGGTTTTGAGACCACAAATCTGAGGTCAGAAAAATATCTTTAAAATTATTTTTGATGTTATAATGTGTGATTGAGCCTGTGTGAAAGTTTCGTGTGGAAATTTTATCGACTGTGTGTCAAATTGTGAGAAAAGGCTTAATCGCATAAAGTGAAAAATGCTGTGTGCTAATTGTTAAGTGCTTAATTGTTATTGTCTTTATAATGGGGAGGCCTTATATGGCAATTAGCCCATTTTATAGTTAGTGGGTGGTGGATGGACATTTATAGCCAATTATAATGTATGTTATAATGTTTTAATGATGGGTAAAATAGTAAATAGGCATTAATATGTGAATTAAATAAAACAAACATTTGAAAGATGATGGTTATCATCTTTTAGTACCGAAAAACAAAGAAAATAAGAAGAAGGAAGAACCCTAAAGTTTTGGCTAGCTTTTGGTTTGATTGAGGTATGGGTTTTGCTCGGTTTTTTATAATTTCTACGTTTTTGTGATCGTTGCTTTTTGCTCTTTAAAACCCATGGTTAAATTTTGTGAATTGTTGATGTTTATGAAATGTGTCATTGATGAAATGGTGAGCTTTGTGATGAGTGTTGGTGTTAAATGAAAGATATGAGTTTATTGAACATGTTTTGTTCTTGAATTTTTGATGAATTTAGCTAATTAGGGCTAAATTGAGGAAATAGCATTTTGAAGGATTAAAATGTGAAATAAATGAAATATGTGGGCTTGTATGAAAATAGTGAGAATTCGGCTAGGCATGGGTGCAAGCTAATTATGAGTATTTGATGATTTTATGAATTAAGGACTAAAGTGTCGAAATGTGAAAATGTGAGGGCTATTTTGTAAAATGCCCTAAATATGTGTGTTTGGACTAAAATGAATGATTTGGTGATTGAATGGATTGAATTTGAATGTGTATAGACCAAGAAAGGAGAGGTTCGGATCGAGATCGAGGCAAAGATAAAGTGCTCGATTGCCCGATCGTTGCGATAGTTCAACGCCCGAGGTAAGTCCGGACGTAATACGAACATTTAGTTATGTTAAATGCTATGAAATGAATGTTATAATGATATTGAAATGTGGATGCTATTTGAGAGTTGAGTTTGAGTTATGTGCCACTAAGTGTGCGTATTCAGAAACACGATCGAAATGATCAAAGATTGTGTGTGTGCGAAATAATATAAGCCGACTTTGTGGTTGGTACTTTGTGTGTGCGAGCATCGATTAAAGAATGGTTTGATGTAAATGCACTATGTGTGCGATGATAATTAAGCTTTGGCTAAATATCGGGGCACTAAGTGTGCGAGTGAATCAAAGAAGAGACGGAAGTTGATAGAAAGAGAAAAGTGAGTATTGAGTAGCAAATATAATTAACTACTAGGTGTCTTTGGCTAAGATACGCTTCCGAACCTAAGTGGTTGATGAATCTATGAATGAGATTACGAAATGTTAAATGAGCAATTTAGTGTTGGATGGTATGATATATATGTATATGTGAAATAATCTATGTAGTGGTTTGTTTGATTTAAATGTGTCATGGTACGAACTTACTAAGCTTTGGAAAGCTTACTTTGTGTGATTTGTTTCTCTCGCTGCGGTGTCGAGTAAAGCTAGCTCAGATCCGGGGATCGTCAGCATTCTCTATCACACTATCGACAATCTATTTTGGTACTTTTGGGAAAGATGTACATAGTTGAAATATGGCATGTATAGGCTAGTTTTGTAAGACATGTTTAAGATGTGTAAATAGCCATGTGATGTGGCTAGATAAATGTTGGTAAAATGCATGTGTGGCCTTGATATATGGTGCATATTTTGGTATAGCTTGTGAGTAAAGAAAATGTCTTATGAATGGTAATCTTAGTGATGGTATGATGCTAGTATGATTTAGTAAATTTGGGGATGAATCATGATTGATATTGAATGTATTCAAGTTGTGTAATTTAGTTCCTAAGTTGACATGTTAGAAATGAGATGATATGAGATGATATGTTGATCATTTGACATGAAAATTGGTTGCCAATTTGTGTGTGGAAGTATGCTTAAATGTGCTTGTAGGTTTGACCCTTGTGTGGGTGGCAAATTGGCCTTGTAAATGGTCTATTTTATCACACGGTTATGGCACACGGGCGTGCCTAGTGACCGTGGGGCTAAGTCAGTAGCTAGTCTAATAGCACACGGCCAAGACACACGGGCGTGTCTAGTAGCCGTGTGAGAAAGTCAGTATATGGCCTAAAAGTACACGCCTTAGCACACAGCTTTGGTGTGGCGTGGATGTGAGGTCGATTCAACCACGCCAAGGCACACAGGCGTGCTTGGTGGCCGTGGATGTGAAGTCAGATTCGACCACGGGGAGGACACACGGGGGTGTCTAATAGCCGTGGGAGGCACACGGCCTGCCTACATGGGCGTGTAACCCCTGAAATTTAGAAAAGTTTTAAATTTCCGTAAAATTTTGTATGTGTTTCGGTTTAGTCCTGACCCGGTTTATAAGTATGTTTTAGGTCTCGATGACCTACTAAAGGGACATTATGGTTGAGGTTGATATGAAATTGTATGACATTTCTGTAAATGTTTTCGATCTGTCTGGTAACGCTGTTAACCCTAGTTCGGCGACGGATACGGGTTAGGGGTGTTACAGGGACTATCGATAAAGCTGTGAGATCTGAGGCGAGAGCACCTGCCCGAGCCTATGCTATACGTGTGCTAGAGGAAGCGTCATCTCCAGATGTCATAACTGGTACCTTTACTTTATTTGATACTGATGTGATTGCATTGATAGATCTAGGATCTACTCATTCGTATGTGTGTGTGAATCTAGTATCAAGTGAGACTCTACCTGTTGAGTCTACTGAATTTGTGATTAGAGTATCAAACCCTTTAGGCAAATGTGTCTTGGTGGATAAGGTGTGCAAGAACTGTCTGTTGATGTTTCGAGATGTTTGCTTTCCGGCTAATTTGATGTTGCTACCATTCGATGAATTTGATATAATTATGGGTATGGATTGGATCACTTTGCATAATGCCATTGTGAATTGTAAAAGAAAGAATATTGAATTGAGAAGTCAGAACGGTGAGATAGTTCGAATTGAATCCAGTGATATGAAAGGGTTACCGGCTGTTGTATCTGCGATGAAAGCTTTGAACTATGTGAAAAAGGGTTGTGAAGCTTATTTTGCATATGTGATTGATACAAAAGTGACATAAAAGAAAGTTGAATTTGTGCCTGTGGTTTGTGAATTCCCTGATGTGTTTCCTGAAGTACTACCGGGATTACTTCCAGTACGATAAGTTGGATTTGGAATTGATTTAGTGCCGGGGACGACTCCTATCTTAATAGCTCCGTATAGAATGGCACCAACGGAATTGAAAGAGTTGAAGTCTCAGTTGCAAGAGTTGACAGATAGAGGATTTGCACGACCGAGTTTCTCGCCCTGGGGTGCTCCTGTATTGTTCGTGAAAAAGAAAGACGGCACTATGAGAATGTGTATTGACTATCGACAGATGAACAAAGTAACAATAAAGAATAAATATCCGTTGCCTCGTATTGATGATTTGTTTGATCAGCTAAAAGGAGCTACAGTGTTTTTGAAAATAGATTTGAGATCGGGCTATTATCAGCTGAGAGTTAAAGAATCAAATGTGCCAAAAATTACTTTTAGAACGAGGTATGGACATTATGAATTATTATTTATGCCATTTGGACTAACGAATGCTCCTGCAGTGTTTATAGGTTTGATGAATCGGATATTCAGACCGTATCTGGATCGTTTTGTTATGGTGTTCATTGATGATATTCTGATTTATTCCTGTGATGAGACGCAAAATGCCGAGCATTTGAGAATCGTATTACAGACTCTGCATGAGAAGCAATTGTATGCAAAGTTTAGCAAATGTGAGTTTTGGTTGCGTGAGGTTGGATTTCTGGGGATTATTGTATCAGCTGCAGGAATACGTGTTGATCCGAGTAAGATCTCAGCTATTTTAGAATGGAAGCCTCCAAGAAATGTGTCTGAAGTCCATAATTTTCTGGGACTAGCGGGATACTATAGACGGTTTGTGAAAGGTTTCTCGATGATTGCGACTCCTTTGACGAAGTTGCTACAGAAAGATGTTAAATTTGAGTGGTCAGAAAAGTGCCATCAGAGTTTTGAGCAGTTGAAAGCGTTGTTGACGGAAGCACCAGTTTTAGTTCAACCTGAATCGGGCAAAGAATTCATAGTTTACAGTGATGCATCGTTGAATGGTTTGGGCTGTGTGCTGATGCAAGAAGGCAAAGTCATTGCTTATGCTTCGAGGCAGTTAAAGCCGCATGAAAAGAACTATCCGACGCATGATCTTGAATTAGACGCGATAGTGTTTGCATTGAAAATTTGGCGTCACTATCTATTTCGTGAGAAATGCCATATTTATACCGATCATAAGAGTTTGAAGTACTTGATGACTCAGAAAGAATTGAACTTGAGACAATGGAGATGGTTAGAATTGTTGAAAGATTATGAGCTTGTGATTGATTATCATCCGGGCAAAGCTAATGTTGTTGCTGATGACTTGAGTCGAAAGTCTTTAAATGTTTTGCGAGCTATGGGTACTCAGATAGATCTATGTGATGATGATTCAGTTTTGGCTGAGTTGAAAGTAAGGCCTATGTTCGTACGTCAGATTTGTGATGCTCAGAAAAGTGATGATGAGATAATAGCAAAACGATCTCAATGTGATTTGAATTCTGATTCAGAATTTCGAGTTGATAGTGATGAATATTTGAGATTTAGAGATCGGATTTGTGTTCCGAAGAATTCAGAGTTGATTCAGTTAATTTTGAACGAAGCTCATAATAGTTGTTTGATTGTTCGTCCGGGGAGTACAAAAATGTATAATGATTTGAAACAGTTTTATTGGTGGCATGGTATGAAACGGGACATATCTGACTTTGTGTCGAAATGTTTAATTTGTCAGCAAGTTAAAGCTGAACATCAGGTTCCATTCGGATTGTTACAACCGATTATGATTCCTGAGTGGAAATGGGAGAGAATCACGATGGACTTTGTGTCGGGATTGCCTTTATCTCCGGGAAGGAAAGATACAATCTGGGTGATAGTTGATAGATTGGCGAAATTAGCTCATTTTATTCCGGTGAGAACATATTATTCACTTGATAAGTTAGCTGAATTGTATATTGCTGAGATTGTGAGATTGCACTGGGTGCCGTTATCTATTGTATCTGACAGAGATCCGAGATTTATCTCGCAATTTTGGTAGAAATTTCAAGAGGCTTTAGGCACAAAGTTGCATTTCAGTACTGCATTTCACCCGCAAACGGATGGTCAGTCCGAACGGATCATACAGATTCTGGGGGATATGTTGAGATGTTGTATCATTGAGTTTGAAAGTACGTGGGAAAAGCATTTGTCGTTGATTGAATTCGCATACAATAATAGTTTTCAATCTAGCATTAAAATGGCACCGTATGAGGCTCTTTATGGTCGAAAATGTCGAACTCCATTGTATTGGACTGAGCTGAGTGAGAATAAGATACACAGAGTTGAGGAGGCTACGAGGAAGCCTGAGAACATTATGAGAGAGTAATATCCACACCTATTCACTGGTAAGATTTTCGGGGACGAAAATCCCTAAGGGGGGAGAGTTGTAACAGCCCGGTTTAGACCCTAGTCAGAACAGTGGTTTCGAGACCACAAATCTGTGGTCAGAAAAATATTTTAATATTATTTTTGATGTTTATAATATGTGATTGAGACTGTGTGAAAATTTTGTGTGAAAATTTTATCGATCGTAGTCTTTGAATTATGAAAAAGGACTTAATCGCATAAAATGAAAAATTTGAGTCTTTGATTGTTAAAGTGTTTATTTGTCATGGCTTTCTAAATGAGAAGTCTTTATGTTGTTATTAAACCATTGATTAACTGGATGGACAAAAATGGGCTTATATTAGTGGAATTTTAATGTTTTCATCAAAGGATAAAATGATAATTGAATTATAAAGTCATTATAATTATCATAAAACAAAATTTGATGGCCATTATCATCTTTATCACCACCGAATATTGAATAAAAGAAAGGGGTTTTAGACTTTGTAAAGTTCGGCCATTAAGATCTTTGATTCAAGACCAAGAAAGGAGAGGTTCGGATCGAGATCGAGGCAAAGACAAAGTGCTCGATTAATCGACCGTTTCGATATTTCAGCGTCCGAGGTAAGTTCGGATCTAATACTAGTTGTAAACTATATCTACGTGATGTGAATTGAATGAATATATATATAACTATGAGATTAGAAATGTTATGTGCGGAATTGAATTAGAGAGCACTGAGTGTGCGAAATTAGAAACGAGACAGAGATGATTAGCACTGTGTGTGCGAAAAGATAGAAGCTTTGGCTTATCGAATTGGCACTGTGTGTGCGATACCGATATAAGTTCAGTTTAATATATTGGCACTAAGTGTGCGGTGACGATTATGTTTCGGTTATGAAATTGGCACTAAGTGTACGGATTAATCAAAGGAATAGCAAAGGTTGAACGAGAGGTAATATCGAGCAATTGAGTAGCATGAATGGTGAGTAACTATGTGTTGATCAAGGTACGTTTGAACCTATGTGGTTGATGATAGCCTTAAAAGTTGAATGAATAGATACTTGAGCATATGGTTGAGATTGATGATGAGCCTAATTGTGTATTTATCTATGTGATGGTTTAATTATGAATTGATGTGGTATTATTGAGTAATATGTATTATATTACGAACTTACTAAGCTTTTGAAAGCTTACTGTGTGATTTGTTTCTCTGTTTTACAGTGTTAGTAAAGCTAGCTCGGATCCGGGGATCGTCAGCTTCTCTATCACACTATCGGCAATCTAATTCGGTATTTTTGAAAGATGTATATAGATGGTATATGGCATGTGTAGGCTAGTAGTTATGGTACATTTTGTGATGTTGGAACCTTGCCATGTGATTTGGCTTGGAAGTTGAATAATGTTGATACTTATATGAGCTATGGAAATGATGAATATGGCATGAGATAGCAAGAATGGAAATTGTATGTTATATATGAGATTTGTTTGATAAGAATGATGGATAAAATGCGAACTTGTAGTAAGAATTACATGATGCTTGGCTTATATGAATTGAGTTGTGATCATGGTGCTTGAATGGATTTATTTGAGTAGGAATTGAGAACATGAATAGATGGTATTGTTGAGGATTAATTGAAGTATAAAATGGTATGTTTTGGTTGCCAATTGGGGTATAAATGCATGAGATTTGAAGCTTGTAGGTGAATCAATGTGTGGGAGGCAAATTTGGCCTTGAAAATGGCCTATAATTGCCCACACGGTTGAGCACACGGGCATGTGGCTCGACCGTGTCGTTTAAGTTTGCCAAGTGAAACAAGTCAGTAGCGACCACGGGCTGAGCACACGGGCGTGTGACTGGCCGTGTGGTGCAAGTACGAGTCCACCACGGGTGAGGCACACGGGCATATCTTAGGCCGTGTGGACAAGTAAGTATGTATGCCCTGTTTTGACACGGCTTGGACGCACGGGCGTGTCCATGGCCGTGTGAGGCACACGGCCTACCCACACGGGCATGTGTCCTCTGCAATTTTGAAAAATGTTCAAATTTCCAAGAATTTTTGAATGTGTACGGTTTAGTCCCGACCTCTTTTTAACACGTGTTTAGGGTCTCGTAGACCGTAATAAGGGACTATATGTTTATATTTGAATATGTTTGATTGATGATTGACTTTGTGTCGTGAAATGGATGTGAAATGTTCCGATTGATCGGTAATGCCTCTTAACCCTATTCCGGCAACGGTTTCGGGTTAGGGGTGTTACATATAATTTGGTTGTTCACCAAATGGATGTTAAAACTACATTTTTAAATGGTGAATTGGAAGAGGAAGTGTACATGGAACAACCAGAAGGATTTGTTGTTCCAGGACAAGAGCATAAGGTATGTAAGCTTGTTAAATCTTTATATGGACTTAAACAAGCACCAAAACAATGACACCAAAAGTTTGACAATGTTGTTTTAGCTAATGGCTATAAAATAAATGAATCCGATAAGTGCATATATAGCAAATTTAAAAATGGAAAATGTGTCATAATTTGCTTATATGTAGATGACATGCTCATTTTTGGCACGGATTTGGAACAAATAGAAAACACAAAGAAATTCTTGTCAAACAACTTTTCTATGAAGGATATGGGTGTAGCAGATGTTATTCTTGGGGTTAAAATAACCCGAGATGAAAGCACTATAGCTTTATCACAATCACATTACATTGAAAATGTGCTTAAAAAGTTTGATCTTTTCAACTGTATACCAGCATCTACACCCATGGATCCTCAAATAAAATTAGTATCTAATCTTTGGTAGGAAAATTGATCAATTGAAATATGCAAGTCTAATTGGTTGTCTTATGTACATAATGACTTGTACAAGACCGAGATATTGCATATCTTTGTTGGGAAATTGAGTAGGTACACAAGTAATCCAAGTAGTTTGCATTGGCAAGCTTTGAATAGAGTTCTTAGGTACTTAAAGAAAACTATTAACTATGGATTGTGTTATAATGGATATCCTCCAGTTTTAGAAGGGTATTTTGATGCTAGTTGGATTACAAGTTTGGAAGATCATGCATCTACTAGTGGATGGATGCATCTACTAGTGGATGGATCTTCATTCTTGGTAGATGAGCCATTTCTTGGGGTTCCAAGAAACAAACATGTATTACTGATTCCACCATGGCGTGAGAATTTATTGCAGATTAGCATTGCATCTAAAGAAGCGAGAATGGTTAAGAAATTTGCTTTATGATGTACCTTTATGGCCTAAGCCAATTTCACCTATTTCTATCCGTTGTGATAGTGAGGCTACTCTAGCAAAGGCATATAGCCAAGTATATAATGGAAAGTCTAGACACATTGGATTAAGACATAGTTATGTCCGACAATTAATCTCTGATGGAGTGATCACTATTAATTATGTGAGGTCAAGTGAAAATTTGGCGGATCCTTTGACAAAAAGTCTTGCTAGAGATGCAATAAAAAGGACCTCAAAAGGGATGGGACTCAAGCCCATTAATTAGAGTCATCCATGATGGAAACTCGACTCAACGCTTTGTATAACGTCAAGTCTTGAGTTCAATGAGACAAAGTACATCATTAGTATGTGACTGTTAGCACTATAAATAAATCCATCCTAAGATTAAAGTGCTAGGTACCCGTAATGATAAGGGAAGGATGAGTAATGTACTCTTAATGGACCCATAACATAAATATGTTAGAGTGTTATAATTACGGGAATACTCTTGATGGAATCTACCTATGTGAGTGGAAGTGTGGCCGCTTCTAAGAGCTCAAGGGCTTGGCTCTAACAGCACTCATGAAAAGAAGACACAGACACATGGCCATAATAGTGTCCCTAGATACTATGCATTGACCGATGTTGAAATCATTTGTGTGAGATGCGTTCAGTTAATCAAATGAAATAGTTACTTCAAAGCTTAGTGTACCATGCAATTTCGATTAACTTTAACATGTTTTCACTAAGTGAAGGCTCAATCGTAAGACACCTTCATTTATGCAAATTGATTTCAAGAATATCAAAATCTAAAATATTTTGAAAATGGGGGGAGATTGTTGGAACATTTTCAAATATTTATAGTGTTCCAATAACTATAAATGAATGGGTGTAATTAATCAAAAGATTATATTATTTGATTTTTTGAAAAAGAATTATAACTATTTAAATAATATTATTTGAATAGTTATAATTAAATGAATAATTATGTGTTTATTTTAAAAAATATTATTATTCAGAAAGACACCTATTGATGAAAGATGTCTCTATAAAGAGACATGAAAATTCCTATAAATAGGAATGAGATTTCATTTGGAAATGATACCAACAAATTCTAATATTCTTTCTTTCCTTCCTTCATTTTCTAATATTATTAGATTATTCTATAAAGTATTACTGCAGAAATCCTTTATAGAAATTGAGTTTCTTGTCATACATTGCTCAGTGTGTAGTGGGCTATTCTCGTCAGTGCAAAACGCAAGTAGTCATTGGCTTCATTGTATCCTCAAGGTTAATTTGCTTGGAACTCGTTTGCACACCAAAGATAGGTGGGGGTGAATATAACCTTAAAGATAGTGGTTTGATACACGCCTTGGAGCCTTGTCCTATTTCTTCTTCTGTTCGAGTTTCGTTCGTGTGTTCGAGATTTTCCTCACCGGAAATTTGTACTAATACCAATAAAAAAAACTTACGTTAGCTTTCCGTCACTCATCTAATTGAAACTAATGGGAGAGTGACCAAAATATTTAATTTTAAAATATTTAGTAATTAAATCGAAAAAACTAATAATTGAATGACCAAAATAGAACGAAATCAATAATATAATGACTATTTTTGTATTTTACCTTATTTTATATTACATTTTACATAGACAGTTATTACATTAACCCTTAAACCATGTTGGGTATCTTGATCATTCTCGTGTTGTATATGTTCAAATAAATGAACATCGGTTGAATTTTCAAGAGACTTCATCGTGCCATCTGTAATATTTAATGGGAGGCTTCGATGTCGAAAACAATATTGCACTATTTAGGGCTAGTTTAGTATTGCTTTTAAAAAGTGATTTTTTTTTAATTTTGATTTAAGATTTTAGTGTTTAGTATTACTGTCAAAAAGTGCTTTTGAGAAATAAAATGTCCATTTTAAATATGGTGTAGTAAAGTAAAAAAAATCAATTAAATAATGTATAAGTTCATTAATTTTACAATATTTCAATAAAAATATAAAAATAATTTATTATTACTCATTATTAATATTTTGATATATGAAATACAAATTTTGAACATTTGTAAGCAATTAATATTATTTATTTATCTTATAATGATATGTTTTAGAGTCTACTACGATAGCACGAAATTCGTCTGCCAAAATTGGTAGGAAAAAGTCTCTAGGGTTTTGATCTTCGCCAATAAGCAACGCTTATATATTCCAAAAGGCAAGAATTTCAAGAGTGATAACAACAACGATTGGATTTTTTTTTTTTTTCAATCGAAGGCGATGTTTAAGAAGTAGTCGGTGTTTATATATTCCAAGAAAGCAAGAATTTCAAGAACAACAACAACAACGATTGGATTTGGTTTATTTTTTCAATTGAAGGCGATGTCTAGATAGAAGTCGGCGTTTAGGAAAAAGTCGGTAAACAAGGAATACATTCGTCAATGGAGAAAGACATGGCAGAGTTATGTCTTGATGATGTGGAAGAAGAAATTATACAATTTAGGGTGGAGAGTAGTATGCAAAAATCAGGTTATGATCTTTGTTTGGTTGGCTGCTATCTAACAGCAAGTGTGGTCCACTTCACTGCCATGAAAAATACTATGGCTAACTTGTGGCATCCTTTAGAGGGAATACAAATATCAAATTTAGGAGAAAAGCACTATTTTTTTTGTTCTTTAATGAAGTTGATGTGGAACGTGTTATGAGTGGCACACCATGGACCTTCAATAACCACCTTCTTGTGTTGCACTGATTGAGGGAAAGGGAAGACCCGAATATTGTTCTTTTGGTTTTCTTGGATTTTTGGGTTCAAGTACATGATCTTTCACCAATATTTTTCTCAAAAAGCGTGGCGAAACAGCTTGGAGATTTCGTGAGGAAATTCTTGGAGTATGATGCAAGACAGTCAAGTCAGTGTTATAAAAATTTTATGAAAATTAGGGTTCAATTGGATATAAAGAAACCGCTAAGAAGAAAGAAAAAGTTAATGGCATCACAATCAAATTTTTGTATGTGAAATTCAGATATGAAAAATTGTCTCTATTATGTTTCTTGTGTGGGTGTTTAAGGCATGGAGATAAATTATGTCGGAAAAGAATAAATATTGGGACGAAGGAAGTAAAGTATGGATGGGATATGTCCCTGAAGGCACAACCAAGAAGGGAAATGATTACTCCAAGTGTTTGGTTGAGGGAGGACAATGATTGAGGAAATTTTAGGGACTTCATGGGAAGACAAACGGTCGATAGAAGTGGTAAACCGACAGGGAATTTTACTCTATGAAAAAGTGAAATCTTTATGAGCTTTACTTTAGGTTTTAACTTGGAAGGAAGAGGGACTCAAGATAAAAGAAATGAATTGAATCCTTCGGAGGAATGGAAAGAGAATATATAGAGGATGATAGTGACTAATTTCCAATTGTAAATAGCGAGGGCAAGAAAAGACCTAGGTCAAATAAACAAATTACAGAAAAAGCTATAGGGATGGTTAGACTACAGTAGATAGAAAACACAAAGAGATTTGCAACAAACAAATATTGATGGCTACTAATAGGGAAGCCAACCGGATGCAATGAAAATCTTAAGTTGGAACGTCTGTGGTTTGGGAAGTCTACGGGGTGTAAGAAGGCTTCAGTACTCGCTGAAGAAACATAATCCCCAAGCTGTCTCCATCATGGAGACAAAGCTAGATAGTGCGCGAATGGAGAGAGTTCGAAGACGATGTGGTTTCTATAATGGTATTGACGTACCAACCTTAGATACAAGGAGTGGGCTAAGTCTAGGGTGGAAGGGAGATTTGTCCATCAGTTTAAGAAGTTATTCTATTAATCATATTGATGTTGATATTGAAGGAGATGGAGATGAGCCAAAATGGCGGTTGATAGGTTTCTATGGGACTCTAGAAGCTCGGGAATGAAGTGGCATATAGGATCTTTTAAGAAGGTTGGGTTTTTTACTAAAATAATACAAAAAAAAAGAAAATATCCAAAATGGCATGCCTTTTTTATTATGTACCAAAATGGTACATCCAGGGTGGTCACGCCTATGCCAGAGGCGGCACCACCCTGGTGTCAGACTAAATTTTGCCGCAAGGAGAAAAAAAACAGTGAAAACGAGGAAAACTGAACGGATGTGACATGGCCTGGTCAATGGGCTGCCACAGGTGGCACCAAAGGTGCTAGTGCCAGAGGTGGCACCGATGGTGCAAGTGGCAGAGGTGGCACCGGTGTTCCATTTTGGCATTTTATGGCGTTGGGGACCTTATAATGGTCCCCAATAATTTCAGTCATTAGAAAGGGAAAGAAGAAGAAGAAGAAGAAGAAGAAGAAGAAGAAGAAGAAGAAGAAGAAGAAGAAGAAGAAGAAGAAGAAGAAGGAGGAGGAGGAGGAGGAGGAGGAGGAGGAGGAGGAAGAGACGGCGGCGCCGGAAAAAGAAAAGAAAAAGAGAGAAAGGAGAAAGAAGAAAGAAAGAAAAAAAGAAAAAAAATAGAAGTATGTATAATTTTTTTTTTAAATAATGGATGATATTGTTGATTGTGTTGATAATTTGTTGTTATTATTATTATTATATATATTGATTTTTATTTTTATTATTTGTTATTGTTAGTTTAGTTTATAACTATTGTTAGTTATTAGGATTAGTAGGTTAATTATTATTTTAGTTAGTTAGTTAGTTATTTTATTGTTAGTTAGAAACCCTAAAATGATATTTTGGTTAGTATATTGTTAGTATATTAATATGTTTATCAAAACCCTAAAATAATATATTGTTAGTATATTAATATTTTAGTTAATATGTTAGTTAGTATATTGTTAGTATATTAATATGTTAGTTAAAAACCCTAAAATAATATAATATATTGTTAGTATATTAATAATTATTTTTGTTATTTTTAAATTTTTTAGTTTTGTTTTAAAGCTATTTTGTTTGTTTATTTTGATTTGTTAGTAAGTTTTGTGTTTATATTAATTATTTTTTATTGTGAATGTTATGTTTTAAATTTTTTGAGAATTTTTTTTTATTTTTTAACAGATTGAATATTGAAGATTGATGATCAGTTTTTCGTATGCGTTTATTTCGATGGAATCATCTTGCCAACAACCGTTGGATGCATATTTGAATGTCGGCAACAAATAGCAATGAGATTTAATAGAAATGTCTCGTTGGATGATATGAAGAGAAGGATTAACGCAAAAATTGTTAGACGTTGTGGGAGAATGATTTCGAGAATTTTCTACAAGTTTCCAGTTTCGGCAGATCTAATCAAATTCACAGAAATGGAACTTGTAGACGACGAAGACGTGGAGACAATGATCGCTCTTTACTGTGGGAATGAGAGTAACAAAAATGCACCGATTCACTTATTTGCTGAGTTAGCCGGTATTGAACAAAATGAAGACATCAATGCATATGGTGAAGAACATGGAGCTCAAGAACCGTGCATGGTGCCTCCAATATCGTATGTTGACGCCGAATTGACTATACATGGGATTGATATCGATCTTAATATTACACCCGATATTGATGTGGTTGGTGATGATGGACACGATAGTAGTGATCATTGTGAGGAAGAGGTCGATAGTGACAGTGATCCCAATATGGACGATATACCTAATGATATTGACGATGAAGATGTGAATGACGATGGAAACATTAGCGCGTCTTCGGTCGGGAACCAGATGCGATATATTATGATACACAATAATCTGGGCGCACATGTCGCTCATAGACCCCCGACGCAAAGACGTGCGGTGAGTTCTTGAGTACCACGAAATACTTTCACGCTCACGGGTGGCCGTAAATTCCGAGCATGAGTTATTCGTAGGCGAGATTCGAAAGTAAAGAAGAGTGCGTATCTATTTGTTAAGCGGTATAGCATGGATATATCAATGGATTACAAAGTCGCGATGTCTAAACCGACGGTATAAAATTGGGGAGTGTTGGAAGGCAGCGGAAGGCTGCAATTGGCGGGTACGAGCTGCATTCATTCAAAATTCGCAGATGTGGGAGATACGAAAATTGGTTGGACCTCACACATGCAGATCGACACGTATGACAGAAGATCATCGAAAACTTGATT
The DNA here is from genome assembly GCA_025698515.1 of Gossypium sturtianum. NCBI lineage: Eukaryota > Viridiplantae > Streptophyta > Magnoliopsida > Malvales > Malvaceae > Gossypium > Gossypium sturtianum. The sequence continues at coordinate 22,584,641 of CM046945.1, forward strand.
CCAAAACTATCTGTACGTGTATCATGCCAATGGTGAAGGACATGCCGACCATTAAAGTTTCGGTACTGATTGCTGAAATACAAGCACGATTCCAGTATCGAGTATCATATCAAAAGGCATGGATAGCTAAACAGATGACAATGGAACAATTGTATGGGGATTACGATTCATCGTATAACGAGCTACATGGATGGATAGCTGCTATGCGGGAGTACGTACCGGGAACTGTGATTGAGTTACAGACACGACCTTATTACGGCCCAGATGACCAATTATAGCCGGGGAAAAGAATTTTTCATCGGATGTTCTGGATGTTTGATCCATGTGTGCGGGCATTTCCACACTGCAAGTCGTTTGTGCAGGTGGATGGGACATGGCTATACGGAAAATATACACAGATCTTACTTATTGCGGTTGTTGCTCAAGAGGCGGCAATAGAAGGCGTGCTCCCAATAGCATTTGCCATAGTAGATAAGGAGAACATGGAATCCTGGGAATTCTTCCTTACCAACCTGCGGAGGTATGTTATTAGCAACGATAACATTTGCATCATCTCCGATAGAGGGAAAGGATTAATTGCCGCAATTAGGCGTTCCGGTGTGCCATGGAGATCCGTTTACTGCATCCGTCACATTGCGGCTAAATTCCTTCGAGATTATAAGAATGCAAACTGGAAGAGACAAGTGGTGAAAATGGGTAAAGGATAACCTTATATTTTCAATATAAGTTTAATGTTTTTATGTTATCCAGTTACTGTAACTTATCTTTTATTAAAACATATATAGCGTACGAGTTAGAGCCACATATTTTTCGCCAAAGAATGACTCAACTTGAGAGTGACATGGAAGGTCAAACGAACAAATCTTTTCGACAATGGTTGGGTACAATGGAGCCGTGGCAATGGGCTCAAAGTTTTGACGAGGGCTTTCGTTATGGTCAAATGACCACAAACTTGGTGGAGGGGTTCAACGCTGTGTTGTTGAAAACACGACATCTTCCGATTTCATCTGTCTTCTCGGCTACATTCTACAGGTTGGCAACCTTGATGCCAAGAATGGGTGAACAAGTCAACCAGATGGATGCAGGACACGTGTTTGTGGAAGATGTCAGGGATGCATTGATTGCAAACCGTCGGATTGCGAGGTCGATGACTGTAGAAATATATTCACGACGCCTGGAAAATTTTTGAGTTACGGAGTCCATAGGTCGTCGACCCGGTTTGCCACCTAGGTCTTATGGAGTTGATCTCCGGAACAGACGGTGCGAATGCAGGATGTTCCAAACACTTCATTATCCGTGTGCACATATCGTGGCAGCGTGTGCTAAAGCGAACCTTAATGTTGAACAATTTGTCGATGATGGGTACACGCTCGAGCGCACATTGCGTGTCTGGAAAATTGAGTTCCCTGTCCTGCCCGACCTGTCTACGTGGGAGGTGCCTCAGACGACTTTCGAGCTTGTCCCAGACAGGGCGCTACGTAGGAATCCGAGAGGTCGTCCGCAGTCATTCAGAATCCGTAATGAAATGGACATTAGGGAGAAATCCGACGGTAAGCGTTGTGGAGTATGCAGGTTAGGTGGTCATAATCGAAGTAAATGCCCGCAGCGAAACTATCATGTTGGACAATCGTCACTAGCGAGTGGGAATTGAGCTTATTTAGATTAACATGTTTTGTATTGAGATTTTTGGTGATTTTGAGTAATTAGGGCTTAATTGCAAAAAATAAAAATAAATTGAGGGACTGAAATGCGAAATAAATGACATGTATGGATTTATATGAATATGTGTAACACCCCTAAACTGTATCCGTCGCCAGAATGGGGTTATGGGGTATTACCGAACAAGACACAACTTCTAGACATTTACGAACATATATGGAAATTAAATCATTTAAAAAGATCATCAAATAATAAAATAAACCCATAATATATAAAATTATACATAAACCATTAAACATTAAAATAATATATTACCACCAATTGTCTGAAAATAAACAAATGAACTAAATATCACATTGTTCAATATTCCAAGTCAAATGAACATGTAATACGCATACATCTATTCAAATAAACCAAAGTTTCTATTGATATCCCTTAAATAAACATTAAATATAATTTAAAGACTACTTAATAATTAAAACACATTAATAAAATCACATGCTAATTTACAACAAATTAACTTGTTTATTTAAAACATAAATCACTAATCATATGATCATTTAATATTAAACAAGCTTAATAATTATACTCCATTTAATGTCAACTTTTTGTTATACTTCAATCAATTCAAATTAAAACATCCCAAGTCAATTTCATGAATCACAATTAATCTAACATAACATATAACATATTTACTCAAATTCACATTTATACTTTTCTAAGCATAAAATAGCCGAACCATACTCAATTCAATCCATATTCATTCACCATATTAAAATATATATAAACCTATCATAAACACCATTCAACCATAGCACAAAATATCATGATCAAATATACTCAAACTCAACTAAACAAAACCAAATCCAAGTAAAATCTACCTTGACCGAATGCCATTTATACAATATAACCTAATGTTTTTTTTTTTTTTTAACTTTCAAAGCTAAAATATCTTTATAAAGTCAACATAAACATATGCATTTATATAAATTCAAGAACCATAATAATATTTCATATACATATTCCACTTAAATGGTCAAATATACAAGAACACATATATATATCCATATCCTAAAATCAATTCCACAACACTTATATTATTCATTTACAAAGCCAAATACACTTACTAAAATTCACATGTAATTTTCATTTGTATCAAATATACTTAGTAACAAATATCAAGTTACTAATTTACCTTATCTCATGTAAATAATGAGTTAACACATACCTGATCACGAGCTCATTTAACATATTTCATTACCGCGTTAGCATAAATCTTTAAGGTATAAACTTATACCTTAACCACATTAACCACAAATTTTAAAGCTCCAATTAATCAAGTTAATTTTATACAAATAAAGTACAAACATTGTAATATTTAAAAATACAAAAATAGAGGAAAATCAAAACTGCAAGAAACACCTACAATTGATGGTTCGATGGTGTGGTCCTAGGTGTATACTTCTGCGGTGGTCGACGTTCACGTCGTGGGTGCTCGCGACGACCAACATCCTCTTTAGGCCCAGGTTGGGGTCCAGGTGGGGGTGTGCTAAACATGACCGAAAAATCATGTGGCTCGAATGGCATCGATGAACTTGAGCCAGAAGGAGTGCCATGATACAGTGGATACGACCCAAGAGGCCTGATGTCCTACAATGGATACGAGCCGGGAGTGCTGTACTGCGGTGGGTACGAACCAAATATATCAAACCCGTAATGGTATCCACCTCCTGACGAGCCTGGGAAGTAGTCATTGCCCGGCACATCTGGATGATACGAATATGCATCCGAATGTGAATGTGATTGCTCGGGCTCCGGCTCGGGATCAGGATCTGCAGCTGCCTCGGCCTCCATATCAGCCACTGGCTTGTATGCCCCATGTCGCTGCATGTGTGGGGGGACTACAGTCAACTGCCCTCTGAGTATATATGGCTTCCCCATACTAGAGTACCATTGTATGTACTCTAATGGAGGTTGCAAATCGGAAGACATATCCATCTGGGGTATTCGAGACATCCGATCATTCTACACCGCAATAAATCTCTGATGCTTAACCCCCCAATGCAGTCCCTGTTTCCCTCTCTTGTTCATACAGTGAACCTCTCCCACATGGCATGGCGAATCCGGGATATATTGGATGCAACCAAACTGTCGCAGCACTCGATCCCTGTGGTACCACTAGACTACATTGAAATTGATAATTGGTGCGTTTGTGCACCACATATGCGAGTGAATATAGGCAGATGGGGGTATAATGGCTGCAATTTCCGGTCTACGATATGGCATCCATATAAACTGCATGATTAATAAAATTGTTAAAATTTAACATGGTGTGAGTAAGATATACAAAGTAACACGTAACGAATATTGGAATCGCTTACCCCTTCCCCGGCATGTTGTTCAATCATAAGCCGGTATATCAAGACAGTGTACGACCTCCCGATACCCGGATAAATACTCCATCTACAAAAACAAATTTCAAGTCAATATAGTATCGTTACAATAGTATCAATATAAAGAAATTGTCAATTAATAACAAGTTATATTTTATCACCTGTTTACTAGTGGATATACGTATGGTTGGTGGGTAACTGATGCCAAGAATGGCATCCGATAAAGAGCCCACGACTGCAATAATGTAAGGCATCCGCCTATGTCTACGGTCGCTGGCTTTGTCGTCTGACAAAACTCACGGTACAACATCGCAAGAACTGCGGAGCCCCAACTATACGAGCGAGCATTGCTCAAATCAGCTAATAGGGGTAAGTACATGATATGAACCCTATTATTGTTTGCATCGGGCATCAGTACACCCCCTATGATGTGCATAATGTATGCTCGAGCAGCGCACATCAACTCGCCTTCAGTGGCATTAGCTGATAACTGTTCATACCTCGCTCTCAGCCATGTAAATTTCAAGCTCGAAATATTTTCTTCATCATTGCCGTACGAGACTCCTAGTAGGCTCTGACAAAGTGTAAATGGGTCGCGATCGATCGACCGCGCGCCGAACGGGACTCCCGTCGATTGGGAGCCCAAGTTGCCTTTGCAACATCCTCTAGAGTGATTGTGCACTCTCCACTGTGGGAAATGAAAAGTGTGGGTCTCCGGGCGCCAACGCTCGACTAGTGTGGATATTAAATCATACCGCAAATCAAACGTCCGGATTCGGTGTTGCTGACGAATCCAATTTTGCTCTAAATAGGGCATCAATCATTCATCCGGGGGATTTCCTAAGCCATTCACTGCCCCTTAATACACACGATACGAGCCACGGCGGTGTTAAATCACAAAAAAATATTATAATAACATAATTATTATGTAGCTATTTTGTTAATATAACCCGCAATTAATAAATAACAATACATTACCATATTATTAGCTGCGTCAGATATGTGAGGAACTGTACTAATCAATGGAGCCATTGCCGTCTCAAATATTTAATTTTTAACCTACATAAAAAACAATAAATTTATATTAAATTACTAAAAAATAACATACCAATAAAAATAATATAATAACAAAAACATAACATAAACGACACATAAAAAAATATACTATTTTCGTATTTTATTTTATTTTATATTATAGTACATAATGTTTCAAATGTATTATTATAGTGTTTTTTAATATAAATTTAGTAAAAACAACTTATTTGGCCCTTTGTTCGTATTTTCCTTATTTTCAAACTCTATTACTTTCAAAAAAATATACTATTTTCGTCTTTTATTATTTTATATTATTTTAGTACATAATGTTTCAAATGTATTATTTTAGTGTTTTTTTAATATATATATATCTAACAATATTAATAACTAACAATAATAATAATAATTTTTTACTAACAATATACTAACTAAAATAATAATTAAGGTTTTTAACTAACCATTGTTTTTTACTAACAATATACTAACTAAAATAATAATTATGGTTTTTAACTAACATAATAACTAACAATATACTAACTAACTAACTAAATTATTATTTTAGGATTTTTAACTAACTAACTATAATAATAACTAATAATATAATACTAACTAAAATAATATTTAAACTTTTTACTAATCCTAATTATTACAATATACTAACTAACTAACTAAATTATTATTTTAGGGTTTTTAACTAACTAACTATAATAATAACTAACAATAAAATTCTAACTAAAATAATATTTAAACTTTTTACTAATCCTAATTATTACAATATACTAACTAACTAACTAAATTATTATTTTAGGGTTTTTAACTAACTAACTATAATAATAACTAACAATATAATACTAACTAAAACAATATTTAAACTTTTTACTAATCCTAATTATTACAATATACTAACTAACTAACTAAATTATTATTTTAGAGTTTTTAACTAACTAACTATAATAATAACTAACAATATAATACTAACTAAAATAATATTTAAACTTTTTACTAATCCTAATAATAACTAACAATATACTAACTAACTAACTAAATTATTATTTTAGGGTTTTTTAACTAACTATAATATTAATAATAACTAACAATATAATACTACTACTAACTAAAATAGTATTTAAACTTTTTACTAATCTTAATCTAACAATAACTAAACTAACAATAACAATAACAATTAATAAAATAAAAATCAATAATAATAACAACAAATCATCAACACAATAACAACAATATCATATCATCCATTATTTAAAAAAAAAAATATACCTACTTCTATTTTTTTTTCTCTTTCTTTCTCCTTTCTCTCTTTTTCTTTTCTTTTTCCGGTGCCGACGCCGCCGTCTCCTCCTCCTCCTCCTCCTCCTCCTCCTTCTTCTTCTTTTTCTTTTCTTCTTCTTCTTCTTCTTCTTCTTCTTCTTCTTCTTCTTCTTCTCCTTTCCCTTTCTTAGCTGAAACTGAAATTATTGGGGACCATTATAAGGTCCCCAAAGGCCACAAGATGCCGAAATGGAATGCATGAGCGGTCATTTCAGACCGGTGCCGCCTCTGCCACAGGCACCTTCGGTGTCGCTTTGTGGCGCACCCTCCTGTGGTCCCGTCACGTTGTCGTCGTCTTTTTTTTTTTCTTTTCGAGTGTTTTTTTAATTTTCGCCAGTGTTTTTTTAAATTTTAGTGTTTTTTTAACTGATTGGTGTCAGCAGCCAGAGTGGTGCCGCCTCTGGCATAGGCGTGACCACCCTGGATGTACCATTTTGGTACATAATAAAAAAGGCATGCCATTTTGGATTTTTTTTGTATTATTTTAGTAAAAAACCCAAGAAGGTTAGAAAGAGAGCAATTGAATCCATGGCTTGTTTGTGAGGGTTTTAATGAGATTCTTTTTTCTTTTGAAAAATGAGGAGGATTACCAAAGGATGAAGAATGAATGGAGGAATTTACGGAAGTGCTAGAAGACTGTTATCTTGAGGATATAGGGTATGCAGAGCACTAGTTCACTTGGGAGAGGGGAAACCTTACAGAAACAAATGTAAAGGAACGTCTCGAAAGAAGGGTGACGAATTTAGAATGGATTAACTTATTTCCCGAATATACAATCAGACATTTATCATATTCTTTCTCTGATCATTGCCCTCTATTGTTTCAAACTAAACTGGAAAAAGCAAATAGGACAAGGATAGGCTTTAGATTCAAAGCATGATGGACTATGGAAGACTCTTGTGAAGAGGAGGTAAAGCGACTATGGGAGCAAAATAGGGGAAGTGTGGTGGAGTGGTTTGAAGTTTGGGAAAAGGGCTTACAAAGATGGATAGTAGGAAAAAAACTGAGGAAGGAATTGTCAAGAAGATTACTCGCAAAATTAGATGATCTTGATGGATTGGAAATAACGGATGAAAATTTAGCAGAGCTAATTGACACAAATATACAATTGAACTTGGAAATTGAAAAGGAAGAAAGATATTGGGAGCAAAGACCAAGAGCGAATTGGTTAAAAATAGGAGATAAGAATACAACATTTTTCCACAATTTTGCATCCCAAAGGAGAAGGATAAATCGGATTGATGAATTGGAGAACGAACAAGGAAAAACAATTGTAGATCAACAAGGAATGACAGTTGTTGCAAAGAAGTACTTTGAAAATATTTTTTCTTTAGGTGGTATTGGTAATTTGGACTATATCCTTTTTGGTATAAAAAATTGTATTACGACAAGCATGAATCAAGGGTTGACTACTGAATATACAATGGAAGAAATTGTCCTTGAGTTAAAAACCATGGGGCTGACAAAAGCTGTTGGAAGTGATGGATTTTTGGCATTATTTTTTTAAACATATTGATATATTGTAGGAAAGGAGGCTGGGGAATTCTGCCTTGATATTCTGAACAAAGGGGGGCTCTCTTGAAAGTGTTAATATGAAAAATATAGTTCTTATTCCAAAGGTGGCCCACCTAACAAACCTCAAAAACTTTCATCCTAATAGTCTATGCACAGTTCTTTATAAAATCATATAAAAAATGATAACAAATCGTTTCCAAAAAGTTTTACATATAAGTATTAAGGAAGCCTAAAGTGCATTTATTTCGGGAAGACTCATTACTGATAATTTCTTGCTTGCATATGAATTGATGCACACTCTCAAACAACGAATGATAGGACAACACAGAGGCTTAGCACTAAAACTAGACATGAGTAAAGCATATGATAGAGTTGAATGGACATTTTTAGAAAAAGCTCTGCTAAAAATGGGCTTTACAGTGTCCCTTGTGGATTTAATCTTAAGATGCATCATCCTAGTAAGCTATTCGGTATGTATAAATGGAGAGATGAGGGATCGATTTAAACCAACTAGGGGTTTGCGACAAGGTGACCTACTAAGCCCTTATTTGTTTTTAATTTGTAGTGAAGGGCTCTCATCTCTAATGAAATTAACTCTGCAATAGGGTAGAATTAAAGGAGCAAAAGTGTGTCGTTGAGGACCGATTGTTACTCATCTTTTATTTGCAGATGATTGTATCTTATTCAGAGACGCTATAAAAAGAGGAGATCAAAATTTAAAGATGATTCTAAGAAAATATGAAATATGCTCGGAACAGTGTATAAATTTTGAGAAATCAATTACTTATTTTAGCTCCAATGTTTCGGAGCAAATTAAGAACAAATTGCAAATACATTAAAAGTAAGAACTTTGCGAAACCCAGAAAAGTATTTGGGCTTACCTAATATGGTGGGAAGGGAAAACAAGAGATCTTTTCAAATTTTGAAAGACCGAGTAATAAGTAAAATCAATGGGTGGAGCACAAGGCATCTCTCGTATGGTGGTAAGGAAGTATTTATAAAATCAATTTTACAGGCAATCCCTACTTATTCTATGGTGTGTTTTCTATTTACTAAATCTTATTATGTTGAATTGGAAAATTTAATGAGGCAATTTTGGTGGCAAAAGCAACATGATAAGAGGGGAATCCATTAGTGCGAATGGAAGAAACTGAGTGAATTAAAAGAAGATGGAGGTATGGATTTTCAATGTTTATCAAAATTCACTATGGCAATTTTAGCAATACAAGGATGGCGTTTAATGAGTTATCCATATTCTTTGTTAGCAAAATCCCTAAAAGCTAAGTATTACCTGCAATCAAATTTTATGAATGCACAATTGGGAAACTTACCATCTTATACCTAGAGGAGTATTTGGTCAACCAGGGGACTTCTTGAGAAAGGGATATGCTGGTGCATTAGTTTGGGGGGATCAAATATCGGTTTGGACTAATGCATGGATACCAGGTGCTGTGGATCACAAGATGCAAACATTAGAGATAAACCAGAATATCAAACGAGTTTTTGGCTTAATAGATCAATTGTCAAATCGCTGGAATGAGGAATTAGTCAGCACCTTTTGTAAGGAAGATGTGGAAAGAATATTATGTATACCCCTCCTAGTTGATCAACATGAAGATAGGTTGGTATGGCGCGGAGAAGCCTCAAGAGACTATTCGGTTAGTGGTTACAAAATCTTATTACAAAACGACAACAGATATTTACAAATTGGCCAAAATAATTACAAACTGGTGTACAAAAAAAATATGGCTACTAGATCTACCCCTAAAATCAAAATTATGGTATGGAAGTCTACACACAACTATCTAATGAATATATTCAACCTATATCAACGGAGGTTAGTAAGCTCGACCGATTGTCCAAAATGTCAAGGCCATACGGAGAGTGTGGAGCATGTCTTTAGGGACTGCCTTGCAGTATCAAAAGTTTGGTCAAAACTGCAGATTGAGTGGCCACAAGAGCAAAATTATACACAGTACAATGAATGGATTAGTTTCTTTTTAATAGTTACTCGAACCAGAAGTGCAGAACAATTGCATGTACTATATGGGCATTATGGACAACAAGACATATATTATTTCATGAGAGAAAACAACAAACTGGAGAGGAAATAAAACACTTTATTAAAAATTATTTACTAGAATTAGAAGGAATCAAGAATAAGCCACTTGTTCGGAGAATAGGGATTGAACGGTGGAGACCACCGGAGCCCATGCATGTCAAAATAAACTTTGATGCTGCATATCAACAACAAAACAAGAAATAGTGGTTTAGGATGAAGAAGGTCAAGTTTTAAAAGCTAAAATATACTAAAACAAATACATATCAAATTAGATTTGCTCATAAGCCGGGCCACCTAGCCCGACCCGAAGGCTCGCCTGAAAAGTGGGAGGGTTTGGGCAAAAATATAGGCCCAAAAAATGGGCTTGGGCAAAAAAATAAGGCCCTTTTTAAAAATGGGTCGGGCCTCGGGTAAGACATTTTTGGCCCAATCCCGGCTCGGCCCGAATTCACTAAATGGCAAAAAAAAGCTATTTTTTGTTATTTTAATGATATTTTCTTGTTGTTTTATACCTATTTTGCTACCATTTCACTATTATGTTGCTATTATTTTGTTGTTATTGTTTGGATATTGTATAGCACTTGTTTTATTGTTAATTTTGTTATTATTTTAGAGACATTTTCTTGTTAAGTTGCATCTATCTTAGTATTATTTAAGTATACATATTTTTTAAAATTCATTTTCAATTTGTTCGAAAATATTTATTTTAATATTTTTAGTATTTTTGATGTATTATATATATTTAACAATTATGTAAAAAAATAATATAATATGAAAAAATTAATATGGGCGGGCCGGGTCGGGCCCGGGTTTTAGTATTTTTATCTGGGCCGGGCTTGGGCAAATTTTTAGGCCCATTTTTTGAGTCAGGTTGGGCACAAGCCTAGCAAACGGGCCTAAGATTTTGCTTGGGTCCGGCCCGACCCATGATCACATCTATACCAAATGCATTTGCAGCAGAAGCCTTGGCTTGTGTACAAGAAATCCAATTTGGAGCCGAATCCAGTTATTTAAGAGTCGACATCGAGGGTGATGCCCTATCAATATTAAGAAAATTGCAGGAAGACTTAAACAATAGATCAAAAATCAGAACCTATATTCTTAATGTTAAGCGCCTAAAGAGAAACTTTGTTAACTGCAAATTCAAATATGCTTCAAGAATAGGGAATAATATGTCACATACCCTTGCGAAAGAGGGATTAAGGGTAGGAGACGATACTTATCTGAATAACGGACTTTCTGGGGCAGTGTTAGCCGCTGTGGCAGAGGATTGTCGAGGATTACTACGCAATAGGTAAGAGACTTCAGCGAAAAGGAAGAACAATATGCGGGGATCGAAAGAGATACTACATCTGAAGCAAAGTCCAAAAACAACAAAGTGAGTGGGTCAGAGAGGTAGATGCTGAAGAAGAACGGTTTGGGAAAATGGAACGGAAATGGTAAGAACTAGGTAAAGGCATTTTAGTATGGGCAGATTGGTAAACGGAATCGAATCAGGGAAGAGAACTTGGCCATGGCTGGGATGCCCTGAGAAACACAGTTCTAGAAAGGTTGGTCAGAGCATGGGAAATGATAAGGAGAGTGACCGACAAGTTTTGGTGGCTAGTTGCGACTTTGTTTTAGGGTTTAAGGAAAAATGTAGGATTAAGTTTAAGATAAGGACTTTTAGGCTGATAGGGCCTTGGGCAGTTTTGTTTTAGGGATTTTTGGTTAGGAAGGTGTTTAATTTGGGCTTTGAGTTTTGTTATTGATTTATGTTTTAGTGCTATCTTTTTAATAATAAGCAGTCCAACATTTTTCTTAAAAAAAATATTTTTTATTTGTAAAATTAAATTGGAATATATAAATTTTATTTTAAATATTAAAATAAAACAATTACAAATTTAAATATATAATCTATATATTTGAAATAAATTTTAATAGGAGAATAATTTTATATTCAATATAAATATGACATAAAATACTTTAAATTATAGATAAGGGTTAAAAATGTCATTTAACCCCAAAAGCACTTTTCCCAAACACAAAAACTAGAAAAAAAATTGTTTTTGCATTTGGATTCAAAAATACTTTTAACTTTAAAATTTGTATATTTAGCATTACTTATAGCTCTAAATGTGCTTTTGGGGTTAAAAGCAATTTTCAAAAGTAATACTAAATAAAGTCTTAACCAAATTAAAATTTGATTATAAATCTTTGCTTGTTGTGTTGGTAGCATAATCAAACCTTGTACGGACAAACAATTCCGTCCTTTTGTAGTTAGGGCACTCAACTCTCTCTCTCTTTATATTATTGAAATTAGGCTATCCATCATTAACTACGGTGATTAATTCCTTAAGTAAAAATAAAAATAAAAATAATACACTTTAATATGGGATTAGGTATTTATACTTTTAATAGAAAAATACATTTAAAAAAAGTGGAACATTATTTGGTAAAATATAAGCTTAATCTATAAAGGGAAATGAATTTTTAAAAGGTAGTCGATATTTAATTTAGTAAAAATAATTAAGGAAAAATTTACTTTAATAATTAAGTTAATCATTTAATGCCATAAAGAAATAAACAAAAAAAAAAACTAATTAAATTTTAATTTAAAGATAAAATTATACCAAGTTTATCATTTTATAATCCATAATCAAACTAAAGAGATCCCAACTTAAGAATGACAGAACTTGCTTAATCCATAAAAAAACGAACAAAAATAGACAACTAAAAATCTAAAGAGACTTGCGTTCCCCTTCCTAGCTTAATTCCTATAGCAAGCCATGTTTAATGGCGTTGGAGGGTCTGAAAGTGAACCATTAACAATACGTTCAAATATGTACTTATTAGCAGCTTCAGTGAAATGAACCCCGTCCCAGTTTACGTAAGTCCAAGGATCTTTGCAAGGAGCTCCCACCAACACTTCTTTCCCATGTTTGTTAACCTTTGCTCCACATCCCAAGTTCTTGTTATAATTGTACTTCCCACCATGGCCACAGCATGTTCTAAGAGGGTGCTTGAACCCTGCAATTTTTTCATATCAGTCCAATCCAATTGTCAAATCCAGAACCTTCTATGAATACTTCAACCCTGTATTTGTCATGAAGTTTTTAGTTGTTTCATAAAGGGACTCACTCACCATGCTTTCTTCCTTGGCTAATTAGGGAGTATTTCACTGAGTAGACATCAACGTAAGTGATTGCAGCATGGGGCAAATTTTTGCGTAACTGTTCCACAATCTTTTTCAATCCACGGTTGAAAAACTGAGCAACTTCATTGAATGGAGAGGCGCATCCATAGTCATCAATTTGACCTGCTAAGACCGGGATACGCTCCATTACATATGGTAAACACCCAACAGGACCTGTATTGTGTATCCAAAAGTATCTCCCTCCTTGGTTATATATATACTGCACAATTTAAGGTTTCAAAGTAATAATCAATGCTAAGTTATATTCAAACATTTGATTCAACGATTAGTGATTAATCGAATATTAGGTTAGCTTTACTGGCCTGAATTATAGTCTGGAACTGATTAAGCACATCGGGAACATAGGCTTTAACTTCATCAGTAGACATGTTTGAGAAGTAACCAGCAGTGAGATCATTTTGGCCGATGTCAAAGGTGTATAAGGCATTTGAGAAGTGTTCTTTCTTTGGCATTAAGATTTTAAAAACTCCACCTGCACAACAGGAGAAATTGGGTGTGTGTTTTCTTGGCAGAAATTGAGAAATAAGGTAAATGAAATGTAGTAATTAAAAGATTACCTCTTTTACGTACAACTTGTGTCCTTGCATGGAAATCATTGAACTCGTAAAATTGAACGTTCAAGGAGATAGGGCTGAAACCGCTTTGTTGCAGAGTTGTGTTTTGAGGTCTAATGGTGGATCCAGCAGTGGCAAAGTTAGCTCCATGGCTAAAGTTAGTCCCCACAGAGTCAAGAAATGCACTTAGATATGGCAACCCAAGGCTCTCGGCTGAAAAAGGAATTAAGATCAAAACCCCTTAGGTGTTTTGAGATTCTTTAGGTGTTTTATTGGTTTGATATTTTTAAGTTTTATCTGTTATCAATCATAATCAAAGAGAAAAAGGCAATTTTCTTCACGCATTACAATAATTGAAATCGAAACAGGACAACAAAGACCCATGCTCCCAAACACACTTTCTTTTTATCTGCTAGTATTTGATAAGATCCAATTTGCGCGTGCTACACCTTTTTATGGAGACTGGAGTCTGAGAAATGGGACCAGGGAGGGACATCTCAGACAGGGACATTAATGGTTGTTTTAGACGGTCTGTTTTTTCTCATGCCAGTAAAACTAGTTTACTTTCGCTAAGCATCGGTGGATGCCAATAATTTTATGATGAACTATATACTAATAGAATCATTGTCTCACTCAATTGGATCATTAATATTCCCGGATTGGATCTGTGGGTATCAATTTTTTTTAGTAAATAAAGAAGCTAATTATAACTGGTCATGACTAAATTAGTAATAGTCGCTGATGTTTTCTTGTAAGAGACCCCGAACAATTTGATTAGGAGAATACTCTTTAAATTTTCAGACCAATAGAATTATTCTTGTTTAACTTTACCAAAGATTCTGTAATTGCTTATCGTGGGTATCAATTTGAAAATCATTATCAGTAATTAATTCCTCTCAAGAAAGGACAATTATGAGGAATAATCACAGATAATGCTGACTAATATGACCGATGAATGATAAAAAGTAAATTATATGCAGCTAAAACAATCTTTGATATCGTGGTTTCATGATTTAATCCAAATATATTGAAAAATGACCCCAAAAAACTTAAAACAAGTTCAGGGTAATATCAAACAATCTTCAACGTTTAGACTGCAGTCATGCAATTTCTGATAGATTTTGACATTTTTGTGTTATGGGGAAAGTATCAGAATTTAGTAAGGTGGGGGTGTAAAAAGAGTACCTATGAAGTCGATCAAAAGGCGACCATCGGTGTAGCGGCCAGCGGGGGCGCCAAAGTAAGAGAACCCATTGGGAGGAGGAGCTTGGCCAAATGCTGCTGACAAGCCTCCAGTGTCGGAGTTTGAGTCACCAAAGTTGAATATTGCAGGGAATCGACATGGCTTTCTGGCGAGCACCAACGACACTGGTGCAAGGTTCGTAAAGGATATAGCAAAGATCGTGATAACAAAAATGGAAGATAGTCCAAAGGCCATGGAGTAGGGAGAAAGTAAGAGTTATCCAAAACTGCTGTAAGGGAGAGTTTAAGTATGCAAGTCAGGAGAAAGTGAAGAGTTGATGTCTACTTATAAAAGTTTTAACAGCTTGGGATCAGCTATGATTTTGTTACATTTGTTACGATTTTCCTTTCTTCACCAAATATTTTACTGATTTCATAATCTCTTAAAATTTGACTTACATGTATAATTTTTTTATACAGACTTACATGGATAACTATTCTTTAAATTATATAACGGCCTTTTCCAATTTTTCACTTACACTAGTAATTTTTTTTTTATCAACATAGTACGAATTAATAAGAACATCACAGGTGGTGCATTCTTATTCAACATTGTCTTCTTTCCGAATAAAATTAAACATAATTTATAGCTTAAATACTACTTTTAATAAAATAAAATAAAAATACCCGGATCAAAAATAACAATATCTCCACTATGGATGTTATATAAATCAAGTCCTTCCATTATTGAAAATGCTAGTTTAGCCATTAAATGACACATCAAATCTTATGTGACATGATTTAAAATAAAAAATTTAAAGAAAAGTAAAATGTTACCACATAATTTTTTAAAATTAAAAACTAAAAAAAAAAAAAGAGAGTAAATGATAATTTTTGAAAAAAGCTTTGAAAATCTCAAAATCAAGATTTTTACTTATCTATTTTTATAATATTAATTTTCTTTATATTTTATTTTTAAAAGTTTTAATAAAAGAAATACTCTTGAAAATTTTAAAGGTTAAAGATATTTAAGTAACTTTTTCCGCCATACATTAATTTGCCTTATTTGATGGCAATAAATTTATCAGCCCTTAGCAGTAATTTTATTGAAGGCATTTATGATAAGCACTTCTTAAAAGGGAAATAATGGTTGAAACAATACAAGAAAAACTGTCTTTAAGCTAAGGTTGATGATTTATGTCATCGATAGTTTCTATAGAGATGTTAAATATGAACACCGGACCAAAGGTTGTGAATCAGGGCCGAAACTCCGGCGCTGATATGCCCAATAAATGGAATATTTTTCATTTAATTTTTTTAAATTTTTAAAATTTTAAATTAGTAAAAGTAAAATTACATTTTAACTCTTCCTAAAAATATAAAAATTTGATTTAATTCTTTAAGAATTATAAAGATATAAGTTATTAAAATGATAAATTACATTTTTATCATCGTAAAAATTACAATTTAATTATGACCCTCCTAAAAAAAATTTTGATTTCGTTCCTGATTGTGAATATATATAAATATGACAAATGTAATGTGTAATGTCTACTTATTTTATTATTATTCTTTTATGGAACACACTATTTTCAACTTTTAGTTTAATCAAACTAATTTTTTTTATGAAAAATTGATTAAACAATTAAAATTTTAACAATATTAATGTGATAACATGCATAGTAATCTACGTATACTTCATTGTTGATATGTATATTTTTTATGAATTTTTAAATTTTTTTAAAAAATTAAATATATTTAATTTATTTTTTGGTGATAAGTTATCACATCAATTCTGTTAAAATTTTAACAATTCAGTTATATTTTTTGATCTAATAAAAAGCAATTTGGAAAGAAAGTAAAATTGAAAATTTATATATTTACAATCGGAATGTTTGTAAATTGTAACAATATAAAACAATAAATAGAAAATTAAAATTAAAAAGCACCAAAGATGTTACCTAATTTAACAAATAAATTAGGTTTGCAAGACATCTGTGCAGAGTTAAATCCACAGGCACAAACATTAATTACAACAAATACTTGTAGTGAATTATCTGTAACACTTAAAAGCTTTTTTATTTGAAACTAAAGGGTTGATGATAAACTTGTAAATGCACTAATATTATGTTCTCAATGTGCTCTCTTAATTTGTATAACAACAAAAGATGATGCAAGGAAAGTATAAAATTAGTAGATTTTGCACACCATATTGTAAAAAATCCAACTCATACACCACATTGCTTAATATCATTTACAATCTTATTTGTATTATTAATATAATATTATGTTAATTATTTTTACACTACCAACATCTTTATGTTTTCATCGATAGCTTAATTAATCAAATCATCAATTTTCAATTAAATCATTTAAAAATTTAAAAAAATAAAAAATATTCTAGAAAACTTATAAACACAAATAAATAACAATTTTAACTTTATTTTTTAGATGGGCTTTATTTATTTAGGCTACATTTTTATTTTTGGATTTCATTTTATGTTGAGTTTTATAAATTGGGCAAAGAAATGATACTGACTCAATTGATTTTGACTCTCAATTGAATAGCATTTCTAAGCCATCCACTCAAAATCTGATTTAATACCCTATCTGACAAATACACTCGTCAATTTTTATGAAATTGATTTCACTATCAATTGTATCTAATTCCAACAACAATGCAATATCCAACTATCCTGTCCTTACGTTTTTCGTGAAATACAAGTTTCACAAATCTTTATATTAGGATTGGAATACGAGTCTTGCAAAATATCCTCGATTAGACCTGATTATGAGTTAAACTAAGTTTGGGTTGGGTTAATTTAAAATTTTAGGTCCGAGTTTAACCTAAAAATAGATTTAAAATTTTGTTTAAGCTCAACTCAAATAAAAAAAATACTAAATCTAAGCTCGGCTCGTCAGTATTAAATTTTTTATATAAAAACAAAAATTTTAAAAATAAAATACACTAAAACAAATAGAAAATACATTAAAAAATTATTATACTTAAATAATACTAAAATAGTTGCAACGCAAGCAAATGCCTCTAAAATAGTATAAAAATAATAATAAAACAAGAGTTGTAAAATATCCAAATAATAACAACACAATAGTAAAATATAATAGCAAAATTACAGCAAAACAACATCAAAACAGCAACAAACAACAACAAAACAATAGTGAAAATTTTAGGTAAATTCGGGTTGGACCGGGTCCAAGCGAGAAAATCTTACTCGAGACCCGACCTGTTTAGAAAAAGGGCCTTTTTTGTCCAAGCCCATTTGTTATACCAATATTTTTGTCCAAACCCCCTGGTCCATGATCAAGTCTACATGCGACAACAACATCAAACTAATAGAAAACGCAGTCTTTAATTTTGTCACACCAAAACTCGTTAATTTTTGCTCAGATGCTCTCGTTGAAAAAGATTTTATTAGAACTCAAAATTTAATAGGCTATATTTTTTTCAAACAATTCCGATTTTTTTTTTTTTTTAATTCTAAGATTGAATTTTTTTTATATATAAAATACGTTTGATAGATGATTGAACATATAATCTTAATTTATAAAGCAATAATGTGACTTGGATAGCTCGTTACTAAAGACATTCAGTGCTCTAACCGACAAACAAAACACAGATAAGAGATGTAAGCAATAATAGTATAAGTTGTTTAATTCAAACATTCCAATACTAGTATGATAGTATAACCTTGTAATAATATTTCAATCATATATTTATATTTAAACATTCACTCAAATCCGAATTACATAATTGCATTTAAAACTTTTCCCCACATTTTTCCAAAAGAAAGTTATCCTTACCCTACAAACAATTTTGCCTTTCATATGGTATTAGGGTTCTTCTTACAATAACACACGTCAAGCTAATACAAATACTAGGGAGTGAAAAGCAATTCTTTTATTTTAGTGAATCTGTTTTCTCTTTGGGGGAAAAAGAAATATAAATAAATGTTTTACAAAACAAAATTTTGAACAATAATCTAAAAAATACAGCTAAGGATGTAACTTGAAAGTGATTGATTCTATCAAAATCTACCATGATATATTGTTATTTGTTATCTTCAAACCTCACAAATTTTGGGTTTTTTCCCAACAATACAAATAAAATAAAAAAGATCAATCTCATACAAATTTTCCTTAATTACCAAAATAGAACTTGGGGTGAGTTTAAGTTAAATCCATTTCCAAGTTTTTTTGTTTTTTTTATGTCAAACAAATTATTTCTCATTTTCAAGGAGTTTTTTTTTTATTTGAGAATAATTTTTTTTTTAAAAAAAATATCAGCAAGTGATTATTTATCTTAAAAATCAGATTAGCCATGGTCAAAGAACAAAGGTTTGTACTAGTCATGTCGTCGTCAGTCAAAAAGTTAAAACAAAGTAATATAGATCAATTTTCCTTTTTTTTTTTTAAAAAAAATAAAAATTAGTGATTAATAGCAGACCAATTTCCAGTAAAACGGCTCCCACCAATTTTAAAAATTATGTTTAACTATGTACTTAACGATTGGTTGTTGCATATTACTGTTTAGGGACAAACGGTTTATCAAGTAGATGATAGCATGTTGCAATCCCAAACTGATGATATAGTTGTCGTTGTTACTTCGACAATAGTTAAAAAATTTAATGGTAAGTCATATTTACACAATATGTATATTATAACATTTAATGATAAATTAAGCTTAATTCACTTTCTTCTATTTACGTTTTTAATCTTATAGGGTAGCACAATAGACCACTAATTTGGACCTTCTTGAAACATCTGAAATTTTAAATGGGTGTTATAAATATTTTACATTAATTTTATTTTTGTCAATATTTATTAATTTTACATTTACTAACAAGAAAGAAATATTTATATCTTTCGGCTACATTTTTTTAGTTAAGTGATTGGTCATAATGAAATTGAGGAGTTTATTATACCGTCCAAAACGAATTATATCTTGAGGGCACACTTAGGAATAGAAGACACCTTTCTGACATTCTTAAATTTATTAATTATAGCTCATACGAGGTAATAATCTATATACTACATTCTACAATTATTTAGAAAATTAATAATTAAAGTTTTTTTTTTTTTTTTTAAAATCCTTTATTGATTTTTTAATTAATCTCTTACAACAACTTAGGTCATAATGTACAACTATATTAGGAGCTCACACTTCATTTGGATCGTACTACCTAGCATGTCATGCTTACAAGTTGATGGAGATTATAGTTGCAACGAATGTGTTGATATAGTACACCTCCTTATGCCAACGTAATAGTTGCATTCCTCTTATTTTGAAAATTACCGCATCTATAATGCTTTAGATACAGTACTTTGCAATATTCTGCATTTTTCACACACAAAACATCCTTTTCGGTATCACATTTGTAAATCTTAATTATCTCTCCCATTTTTACTTTAGACATGTCAAAACAAATAAACCATTACATATTGTCTTTTTACAATTAGATATAAGTTCATTGTTGTTGTTGTCGATCATATTTCGAATGCATTTTTTGTACTATTCAATGGAAAGGTAAATTGAATATTAGATCATTTTGCCAAATGTTTTTTTCAACTTCAACCCCAAGTATGTAATTTTTCTACCATTTTCAAAATATTTTACACAACTATTTCTATTATATTAACATCATACATATATTCGTTCATTATAATACCCCAATTTTTTGGTACAATAAATGACACAGTTTCGAGATCCGATTCAATGAAATTCTAAGGAAAATTCAAAAAAAATAAAAATCAACAAATGAAGACATAAGGAATCTAGTTGATTTTTAGGAAAGGAAATTGCAAGAATGATTATCTGAGCTTATGGTACTCAGGGGTCAAGCCATAAATTTTAAGAAGTTAGAGGACTAAAATGGAATTGACCAAATTGTGAAAATAGGAGTTAAAAATGATTGATGGACATGAAATAAAAGAGAAAACAAATTTTCCAAATTTTTTCTCTTTTCATTCTATTGTTTTCTCTTCTATCTCATCCAAATGCCAACCTCCAAACTTTGATCTTTTGTTAAAATCTAGTAGAAAACTTAATTCTAAGTTCATATCCTCCGTCAATACCACCTGTCCAAGACTTAGGATTTCTATGGCTAGTGCGAGAAAACTTGGTTAGTGTGAGAAAGCTCCAAACCAAGGTGAAATATTATGTTCTTGACATCTCTACCTTATTTATTTGTGGTATTTAGTAAGAGAAGTTGTTGGAGCATATGTATTAATATTGTTGTCTATATTTTTGTAATGAGATGTGTGGGATGGGTGGAAAAGAAGACTTGAGGTGGATAAATAAAATGGATTTAAGTTTTGAGAAAGAGTAAAGAAGCTTGATTTTGAGCTATAGTGCACTAGAGGAAAATTATCATGGATTTTTTTAACTTTCCCTAAATAAAATGTTTACGAAAATTGTTAGAACAGAATGGTGTTATAAAGTATAAAATGATTGTATATTCAAAATGTGATTAAGATTACTTATATGAGAAAAATAATAGCTAGTGAATTGTGATAATTAGAAGAAACACAATGAAATTCATGAACATGACATAATGTGATTTTATTGTTAAATTGGGCTAAAAGTAAAAGTTCATATAATGAGATATCTTAAAAAAGAAGAATGGTGAAAATCTTGTAAAGTGCAATGTGTGTGTGTGCGCGCGTGTGTGAAAATATTGTTGAGAGCACTAAGTGCTTGAAAATCTTAATAAGTGAATTTGAAACTTGATATGGAAATTGAAAATATGAGACAATAGATGATGCTCAAAGAGCTCCAATAATCTGAATTGGACATTTGCCTTATATCATGAAACATGATATCATCTTTATTTGCATGAGAACATGAGAACCATGTTATAAGTGTTAATATGATCATATTATGAAATGCCCTAATAAACGTAGTAGATTAGTGAGGATATAATTGGTATGCCATGGGGGTTGCTAGCACATGTATGTTAGAAAATGCAGTTTCAAAACATGTTTAAATCCTTAGTGTTAGTGTCTCAAGGGTTGAAAAGTCTTATTTTGTAACACCCCCTAACCCTTATCTATCGCCGGAACAAGGTTACAGAGCATTACCGGATTTTTCAGATCAAATATGAACATTAAACAAATCTCTTAGCATACAATTCATAAATTAATCATATCATCCCTTTATTAGGCCTTCGAGGCCCTAAATATGTATTAGAAACAAATCAGAACTTAATCGGGTCCTCAGGGAATTTTTCGCGAAATTTAAAAATTTTTCCTGAGTGCAGGGTACACACGCTCGTGTGACCAAGGGACACGTCCGTGTGACCCTATGACATGCCCGTGCTTTAGGCCGTGTCTTACCCCGTGTAACTCCCTAACTTACCTCACACGGCCAAGTTACACGCCCGTGTGCTAGGCCGTGTTACTCACACGGCTGAGACACACGCCCGTGTCTCTGCCCGTGTGGTAATACCTGAGCATTCTGTTTTGAAAATTTTAAGTTGCAGGGGACACACGGCCTAACCACATGCCCGTGAATAAGCCGTGTGTCTCACACGGTCTGGTCACACGTCCGTGTGCCAGGCCGTGTGGACTCAAAATGAACCTTAAACATCAAGTTTACCAACCCTGCAAACTTAAACAACAAGTAACTCAATAACCAAATGTTCAGCCAATCCAAAACACATTCAAATACATCTGAAATATATCAAAATCATTAATCTAATAACCTAACCAATGTACTTTCATAGGTACTTCACATATATTATTAAAATCAATCTAATTGAACACCATTTAAACCAACTCTAATTTCATACAAATTTTCTACTAAGACTTATCATTTGATAACCTTAACATATTATATATAACCAA
The DNA here is from genome assembly GCA_025698515.1 of Gossypium sturtianum. Taxonomy (NCBI): domain Eukaryota; kingdom Viridiplantae; phylum Streptophyta; class Magnoliopsida; order Malvales; family Malvaceae; genus Gossypium; species Gossypium sturtianum. The sequence goes on from CM046945.1 coordinate 22,607,426, forward strand.
CCATTATCATATTACAACATCATTTACAAAAATTTCCCAAAATGACAAACACATCATCCTAGGTACATGCCATTACCAAAAAGAAATATACTTCACCACGTTGAGTTCGGGATCGGCTTTGGATGCTGAATTGACAATTTGACTTCAACCTAACCTGCGCACAGAAATCAAACCGTACGCTGAGTATGAACTTAGTGGTATTTCTATAATCCGAATACTTTAAATAAAATGATAAATATGCACATTTAATTCATTCAATATCTAAGATCATTCAATTAATCAATTTATATATAAATCATTTATCACACATACAATTCTCACCAATAGCTATCTCAATGGCTTTTCTCTACTTTGATTTTCACATTCATCTTTCAATGTAAATTTCCATTCCATGAATTTCATAATTCATGCTTTTCATTTGTACAATTCAATTCATTATCACTCCAATTCTCATACAATGTCATTCAATAACAAACTTATTACAGATTCATTTATTTACCCCTATTAACATGACTCGGCCTCGGACGGATACACGGATCCAACCAAAACACACCAGTTTGACACCCAGTGCCTCATTGGATAATTCGAAAAAATAGATTGACACCCAGTGTCTCATCGGCCATGCCGAAGTAAATTGGTACCCAGTACCTCATCGAATTTATCCGAAGTAATAATTTGACACCCAGTGTCTCATCGACTCGTGGTCGAAGTATCCCTTAACTCTTCCAATCCTATGGCATGCCAACTATATCCGACTCAGCCCGATACATATAATAGGGTTTCAATTCACTTTTATAATTCAACCAATACTCACATATATTCATAAAATCAATTTAATTCAATTCAATATCAATTATCACAATATCAATTCATTTCAATAATTACATACAATCATACATTCAATTCAATTCAATATCATAGTATCAAATACTTACCTCATTGCTTACCATAAGCATTAAATGTAAATTTAACAATTAATAACTAGTTTTCGGATTATAGAAATACAAACCGTAATTCTTGAGCTACTCCTCGTTAACTTTCTCTTTTCCTTTCTTAGCCGAGGTCTCCAGCACAACGTTAGCTACGAAAATTAAACAATTTAAAATCATCAATACACACAATTTCACCTTGAATATTTCAATTTTATACTCAACTTTTGCCTAAATTCCAATTTAATCCCTAATCAAAACTAATTTTATTTCCTTCACAATTTATTCTATATTTTCATTCAATTACCACTTAAAACTAAATTTAACTCTCTAATTTCACCATAAATCCTTAAATTTCAAAATTTCACAATTTAGTCCTTATTACTTCAAAACTTATAGTTTGTTTTACAATTCAATCCTTTTCTCAATTCTAACTTGAAATTCTATCAATTTAACCCCTAATACTTCAAATTATTCAACATGAACAACATCTAAAAATCCACTAAATTTCAAAATTTCAACATAAATAAAGTAGTATTTTGTTCTAGAATTCTAAAAAAAATCAAAATTACAAAAAAAAAGGGACTAAATTGACTTACCAAATTAACTTTGAACCTTAAAACCCTAGTTTTTCCTTTCTTTTTCTTTTCTCCCTTTTCTTTCTCCCTTTCTTCTCTGTTTCGTTCCTTGCTTTTGGTTCTTTTTTTTTTGTTTTATTTATTTTATTTATTCTTTATTTACTTTATATTTTAAGTTATAATTTATATTATAATAATATAATAATATATTAACATAATAATAATTCTTAAATAATAAGTAATGTATATAATTAGTATAAGTATATGTACATAAATACTACACATGTCATTGCCTATACCATACACTTGTAAAATTTTAGATTTAATTGCTTATTTAATCCCTTAAATTTTCTCTATTTTATAATTCAACTTTTATTCTATTTACAATCTAGTCCATATACCTAATTAACCTTGATTCAAGCTAATTCACCTAGCCAAAACCTATTTAATCACACAACTAACTTCGTAAATATTTTTAATAAATATTTACGAATTTGTTTTACGAAAACGGAGACCCGAAAATACACTTTCCGATAACCATAAATTCCGGGTCGTTACATTTTTTGTCATTAAGATAGTCTTAGTCAAAGTCCTAGTTTCTAGGGAGATTGTTAGCTTGTTAGTAGCAGAAAGAAGCTAAGTTTGTTAGCTTATTAGTAGGACTAGGAAGCTAAGTTTGTTAGCTTGAGTCATGTATACAAGCATTGCTTGGTTAATGAATTTTGATCATCCTTCTTCATTTTCAGTTTATGTGCCTTCAGTTAGCCCTCTAGTGAAACAACAGTGGTATCGAGAGCCTCTTTTTTTTCTTAAGGGACCTATGAGAGAAGCCTAGTGAGAATCTTAAGAGAAAAACTGAGAGATACACTTGTGAGGATTTGAGGAAAATGGAATCAGGATCAAGCAACCTATCTTAGCCCCACCTGTGTTTGATGGAGAGAACTATCAAGCATGGGCCGTGAGAATGTACGCATAAATGGAGGGTTGTTATTATTGGGAAGCTGTTGAGGAAGACTATGAAGTGGCTCCACTTCCCAACAATCTAAATATGAACCAGATCAAATTGCACAAGGAGAGAAACATCAAGAAAGCAAAGGTAAAGGCTTGCCTTTATACTGTTGTTTCTGTTGGAAAAAATCTGGTTTGAAAACAATTTTCTTGCACAGCGAAAAATAAAAAATTTGAAAATCGACCCAGTTTGTGATATTTATAGCAATAAACCCTAACCGAATTCATACCTATGTTTTCGGCTTAGCGGACGTTCGTTGTTCTCGGCTTTCAACCAAACGATCTTCTCCGCTATTCTCGTACCACAAATTGCTTCGAGTTTGGGCTCAAACCAATTGAATCAAAACACAAAATGAGAAAAAGTTCTCTCTTTTATTTGGAGTGAAAACATAAATTCTCTCTTCTTTAATAGAAACCGATAGAATTGTTATTCTGGAAAAATATATTTAATAGTTGAGAATAAATTCTCTCTATTTTTCGGCAGAGTAACAATCTCTCAAAGTTGTGTATTATGCCCTACCTGTGCCATCTATTTATAAGAAGTGAAGGTAGAACCCTTGTTGAGTTGTAGTGATTTATTTCAAATAGAAAAACAACTTCCTACTTAGAGTAGGAGTGGGGTGGACAACACACCCTAGTATTCCTACTAGGGTTGCCTCCCACTTCATGTTATATGAGGGGTTTGGGGCCTCTCTTACATCGGGTCCAATTACGAGTACTTTCTAGGCTTTTTAACCCAGTATTCTGTAATGCAATCCAACCCGATTCGGTTGGATTAAAACTTTAATATTCTATATTAACAAATTTTTTCATCCCTATTTTACCCCCAATAAAATTTTGACAATTTTACCCTCGGTAAAATTTTGAGAAAATATGTTTAATATTTTACAAATCAACATGTTCACTATGATCGAGTAGTTTATTTTCATTTTTGGGTTTTAAAACAGCTCAAAAAACATTAATTCATTCTTCTTTAAGTAATCCATATAGAATTGCAAATGAATCATTTTCATTTCCATTTTGGAAACCTACATTTTTTTCCAAATGATTTCATTTTTCCATTTGGGGGAAAAAACCATAATTATTCATGAATGTTTCCCATTCCTATTTTCTATTCATTCTGTTTATTTCTATTCAAACACACAATTCATTTCTGGTTTTAATGAGCTAATGAAGTGACTTGACATCAAATGTAGTAGTTATTTTTAGGTCATTTCTGCACTTGATGAGCTTGTTTTCTAGCACTTTTATAATTAATTATTGCATTTTCAGTATTAATAGGTTAGGAACTAAAAGTTAATAAAATAAACGTTTTTACTCATTTTCTACCATTTTGATGACTCGTAAGGCTGACTCGGGCCTCGTGAGGGACTAATGGGCTATTTAAGTGTGTAGGATGCCAATTCAGGTCCAAGAATACAATGGATGATGATCGGGCCGCGAGACATGGGAGCCCAATAGCATAATGAAGCTGCCAAAGCCGGGAAAGCACTTGACGTCGTGACGAAGAGCTTCCTCTTGTCACGACGATGCGATGATTATGCTACCTGATTTGAGCTATTGTTGGATTGGCTCCCTGTTTGACTCGATTACATCCCAAATATCATAAGCCTAGAGGTGAGTCTTCATCTTCATTACCCAAATGTGGTAGTTTTCTCTAGCAAAGATTGGAGGTAGAGGTGGTGAGAAGCTTCCTAATGACATTGTAACAACAACAAGAGAAAAGAGAAACTTTCTTTCAACACAAGAAAACACAAACAAGGAAAACAAAAAGCCCTCAAAGATAGCAGCTCTCAATACCAATTGTTGGTGTTCAAAGAGAGTAAAAGCAGAGGGAACAAGAAAGATAAACAGATGCAAAGAAGCTCACACATCTTTCATCAGAAAACATTACATCTTAAAGTCAAAAAAACTACCAAATACTTAACCACTACCACTAACTATCTTGAAACTTAAAAAACATAACTTGTACATAAACTAAAACATGTCAATCAGCACCTAACATATCAGTGCATAAACAAAATACATTGGTTTAGAACTGAATTACAATGGAACTAAATGAACCAGCATAGTTGACTATCATTCAACAGTTGGTAACTTCCATGTTGCAGGTTATTGAGACCTAAACTGCTGCATTGGGCTTACAAATTACAAATTAAGAGACCTGTGGCATGCTTCAGTAATGGGAGTTGGAGGGTCTGAAACCAATCCATCAAGAACCTTGTTAGCTACCCACAAATTTGCAGCATGGGAATAATGAATGCCATCCCAACTTATATAAGCTGAAGGGTTGCTGCATGGAGTCGCTGAAATTTCAGTTCCATTTGATGTTTTCTTCCTCCAGCACAGATTATCCCGGTGATGCCCACAACAATATCCAAGGGGGTTTGCAAATCCTGCAACAGAGGAACGGTGTTAAATGTATAACACAATGACATGTGAAGCTCATTATAGAAAGTTGCAGTTTTTGCAGTTTCTAATAGGGGTTTATTATCTTTTATTAATTTTGGTTGTGGAAACAAAATGATTAGGCAACTAAGCTTACCATGGTGCTTTGCATCAGAAATTAAAGAATATTTAGCCAAGTAAATATCAACATAAGTCAGTGCTGCATCTGGGAATTGCATCCTAAGTTGGATAACACTATCTTTAAGCTGCCTGTTAAATTCATGAGCAATCTCATTAAGAGACCTTAAGCACCCATTTTGATCCACATTTTCATGTTGCTGAGGATAATCCAGAACCTCAAAGGGCAAACAGCCTATTGGACCGGTGTTGTGTATCCAAAATGTTCTTGCTCCTTGATTATGTAGCCGCTGAAAAGGAAAAGATAAACAAAAATAGAGTTAAAACATAAATTTTAAGATTTACATTATTCACATTTGTTAACCTAATTGCGATATAGGAGATTCAAAGGGAATTTATATTATGTTGTTCTTATTAGTATATGCTGAACTACATGGACTATATTGAAGCCAATTGTCAAAACTGCTTCTTTCCCTTTCTTACGTTTCAGTTAATAGACTTCACAAACTGCAGTACTCCTTTTGGCCAACATGATGGAGAAGCAATTCATTTTTTAAATCCTTCAAGATTTTAGAATCTGTAAAGTTTCCTGGTAAATAATGATTGTTCCTGCAGGGAAGGAAAACACTGGTCCTTAGTTTTGGCTAATAAGATCCTGAAGTTGCAGTGATATCAGTTCTCAAGAGTTTTCCCCTTGTTCCAGTCTTATCATGGAAATGCAATAATATACAAATAAGCAAAGCCATATCCAGTTCTTCCTAGGGAAATAATAAATGTAAAAGGAAATCTGGTGCCAATATATTTCCTTTCCGCTTGGATGTCTAATATTTCAAAGCATCAAAATGCTACTTACAGTAGCACCATTTATTGATTTGTGCTAATTATCGGAACCAACAAAAGGAACCACATGGAGAAAGTTAATACTTAGTATTAGACCGTTCATTTATGCTTAAAGTAAGCTTCAAGCATGGAGTATCATGTGCAAAAAGCATAGATACGGTATTTTCCAAAACAATCTCCTACTCTAAGAAACCGAAGACTGATATATTGTGTAAGCATAACATCTTAGTTACCTTAACAGCCTGAGCAAACTGGTTAATAATTCCTGGAACTGATTCTATAGCCTGTTTCTCTGTCATTGACTTGAATGCACAATCAAGATCATTTTGCCCAATATCAAATGTGTAAAGTGCTTGTGAGAAGTCCTCTGGTCTTGGAAGCTTGCTTTTAATGTTTGAATTCACACCTGAAAAAAAAAAATCCATGCCAAAATGTTTTTGAGTATTATTAGTAGTTTAGAATTTACAGTACTTTTGCCCTTAATTTTTGAATTTTTCTAACCTTCTTTATATAGCTCATTTATTCGCTCTTTGAACTGTTCAAACTGTGATAGTTGTATGTCAAGAGAGATGGGGCTATACCCTATCTTAAACATTCTAGCATCAAGTCGTTGAATTGTAGACCCTCCCGTAGCAAAATTAGCTCCATGTCGAAAATTTGTACCAATTGAGTCCAGATACGCACTCAAATGTGGCAGTCCCAGTTTCTCAGCTGCAAGGTACAATAACCGAGTTTAGTAGAAGAGAAACAGAGTGTACATTCAGTTTCAGTCTGAAAACTTGAATAAATGGAACCTTAATAGGTGATTCATCTCAAAACGCAAGAGAATCTCTTAGAAACAAAGTAGTCAAGATCAATCTTATGAAGTAGAGATTGTAAACTACTCAGCAGTCAGCAGATCACTTATAAAACAGGATTAACATGAAATTTATCACTATATTTTCACTCAAAATTGAGTTTTGCCACTATGTTTCAGAATTAGCCCATTGAATAGTTTATTAAGTTCAAATAATAGATTTCTGTCAATTCTGGTATCTGTGTTCAAAAATTAAGCAGAGTGAAAAACTTCAATGAAATTAATATATGACAGCAACATTCAACATTTACTGATAGTATAGAGGCAAATTCCATCTTAATCCCTAAAACAGAAAACCACAATCAAAAACCCAAGTTTAAACTTTTAAATCGATGGAAAGCCTCAAATTCTAACCTTTAGCGGATAGATATAGAAAACCAGTGAATTAAAAGAAAACCATAACCTGTGGCGAACAGATAAGTCTTTCGTACGGATGCATCTAAAAAGATCAGAAATTTTCATGAATATCAGAAAGAATAAAAAGACTGACCAATAAAATCAATAATAAGTTCTCCATTGCAATATCTCCCAGATGGCTTTTGGAAGAAAGTATTGCCATTAGGCAAAGGAATTCGGTGGAAAGCAGCAGACTTTCCACCTGTATCAGAATTGGAATCCCCAAAGTTGAATACAGCAGGAAAATCACAAGTACCGGATCCACCGAGATTCCTTTGCCTTCCACTAAGTATGAAAACAGAAAAAGCGACGGCAAAGAAAGCTGCTATTGTAAAAGTTTTCACGCTGTTTCTTGAAGCCCAAGCAGTCTTCCATCTCCCAATGATGCCATTACCAACACTGGGCCTTTGCCCTTCCATACTGATTCTTTCAGATCTTTTATCAAACAGGTTGACGACTATCAGATATTTGACACGTTGACCGTACTTGGCGAGTGGAACTTAACCTTTTTCTTGCAAATCCGAAATTTGAAGTGGACCTTGTATGAATAATATTATAGTAATGGAATCGACAAGCGTGCATCACCTAATTCATAACAACCTCAAACTCAAACGTTGCTGATTATTTTATTGTTAGCTACTACTTGAAGATTACTCCAATGCCTACCGATATCAGGACTGATTAAAATACAGCAGTTCCCTTGAATTTCTTCTCAAGTTTCATTGTGGAGCTAAGCTTAAAGTAAGGAGCGAATCCAATTTGAATATTTCAATGTTTGATTCGAGTAGTCTGAGAATTCAATGGAAATTTTTTTAACTAGTTTGTGAAAAGTATAAATAATCGAATTTATTTTGTTATTATTACATAAATGAGGTTAATTCTTTGATACAGGACAAGATATGTGAGGTTATAGACAAGCTTTGGTAATAGGAAGAGGGGGATCTGAGAGAGAGCCATCCAAAATCCTATTGACCACCCAATAGTTTGCAGCTTCAGTATAATGAATGCCATCCCAACTAATATGTTTTGAAGGATCACTGCATGAAGCCCCAAAGATTTCAGTGCCATTCACCACTGCCGTCTTCCCACATTCCACATGATGGTCACCGCAACAGTTTACAAAAGGACCAACAAAGCCTGCAATCGCCAATTCAAGAATGTACGTCAGTATATTCTATCCGCGGTGTTACGGAACTTAGGGTACTAATGGAGGTCAAATAACAGGGTAAAAAGACATACCATATTTATTGGCTTCACTAATTAGAGAAAATTTAGCCGAGTAGATATCGACATATATAAGCCTTGCACCAGGGAGCTTGGCCTTAAGTTGAGAAACTGTGTCTTTAAGCTGCTTGTTGAATTCTTGAGCCAACTCATTGTAGGACTTAATGCAGCCTGCTTGGTCCACATTCCCAGGCTTTGGAGGGAAATTTATGATGACAGTAGGCAAGCAGCCAATGGGACCTGTATTATGTATCCAAAACACTCTTGCTCCTTGTTGAAACAGCTTCTGAAAATGCAGAAAATCGCGAATTTCAACTCAATGTCATCTAAACCGAAGCGGATCATCACAATTGTACAAGTAGCATGAGAAATACCTCTACTGCTGCAGCAAACTGATTGATTATATTGGGAATGAATGCCTTAACCTGATCCTCTGTACTTGTTATAATGCCATAATGCAGATCATTTTGCCCACAATCTAATATGTAAAGGGACTTTGAAAACTCCTCTGGCCTAGGGAGCCTATCTGTAATATCCGGATTCTTGGCTGAAACACAAGCAAGAACTATATTAGTCATCGCCATTCATGACAGATATAAACCTTTTGCATATCAGTTTATGGAGCAGTCTACAAAGTATGCATATCTAACCTTGATCATAAAGCTCATTGGTGCGCTCTTTAAGTTGTTGGAACTGCAAGAGCTGTATATCAAGAGATAAGGGGTTAAAACCAGTATCAAATAATTTTTCATTGGCTGGTTGAATCGTCGATCCACTTGCTGCAAAATTCGCTCCGTGTCTGAAGTTTGAATCGATTGCATCAAGGTACGCACTCAAGAATGGCAATTTCAACTCATTAGCTGTGCACAGATTGATAACAAAATAAGTCTCTCAGGTCTTCTTGCTTAGAAGAAATGGGCTTGAAGAGATCATCTCATCTATGGAGGTGTGAAAACAAACAAATAAAGGTTCGCAAACCATCTATGCCAAGCGAATCGAGCCACCCTTACCTATAAAATCAATTATGAGACGCCCATCAGAATACCGACCAGCAGGTTTACCAAAAAAGGACTCACCGCAAGGCCGGGGAACCCGACCGAATGTTGCGGAGACACTTCCGGTGTCGGAATTTGAATCCCCCAAGTTGTAAATAGCTGGAAAATGACAACCACAGGATGAACCAAGCAATGAAGCCACAAGTAGTAAACTGATTGCGACTGCCATTACAGTCTTCTTGCTGCTAATACTACCAAGGCTTCCCCTAAAATCAATAACACCGTTCATAAAACGAGTAATGAAATAGTAGAGTAAGTTTTGTAGATTCAGCGATTGAGAAGATTATGAGAATAAATTTAAACTTGTGAGTTAAGCTCAAATAGGAAACTGCTATGATTATGTTATACAACAGACAAATTTTCTGCTACAATGCCAGAGATAAAAGAGTCTGAAACACTTACGAATATGATTAGAAGATAAAAAGGGAGATTTAGGAAATATAGATACCTTAGATGGAGAAGATCTAGTAATAGTTTAGTTGTAGATTGAGATGTGAAGGTCAACTCAACTTATGGAAGTGGATCCGCATCAGCCGTAAATCTTCAAACCTGGAACTGGGCAACCCAAATCTATCCAAACAAATTCTATTTGTACTTTTTTTTTTTATATATAGGATAAATTAGTCTGTGACGAATGCAAGTAGGCATTAAAATAATAAGAAAAGTTGAGAGAGTTGGCTGAAGGGGAAAGAGGGCACTGAGTTATTTTTTGTCAATGCAAACGACGAGATTTTTGAAGTGGTGTTGAACTTCCGGCAAACAGCGCTGACCATGAAAACCCTTACTTCATAACCTCACAGGTTTTCGTGTATCACCATAAAATTTAATCATTCTTAAACATACATATTGAATAATCAATCATGCCCTATAACATTCAGGAAAAAGAAAAAGCTTTCCAGCTTCGCTTATAAAGCTTAATTAGTTAGACTTCTTTTTCTTTAATTTATAACTATAACTATAATTACAAATAATAATAATAATAATTAAAATCATAAATTTAGACTTGAACCAACCACAATAACTTTAAATTATTGGCATTATTTATTTGAATAGAAAGGATATGTAGTATCGTAATATGATCATTTCATACTCTTCCTTCTTAACAAACCCTTTAGCCCTACATTAACAACCTCAAATGCCTACTTGAATTATTTTTGTTTTAAGCCTAATTCCTTTTCCTTTTAGCGAGAACAAATAATACGAGCTCCGATGGTTCCATCTCAATTACAAATTATCTCGTACCAAAATTTAAGAAAAGAAAAGGTAATAATTTCGGGAACCATCCATCCTCCACCTTCCAACAAAAGAGAACAATCTGCCAGAATATCTGTTAAACATTTCAAAAGGAATCTCAACAATGAACTGGTGAATCCCACAGTGCATATGTTAAATAAAATTTGAGTCAAAGTGTACAAAAAAAAAAAAAATAATAAAAGAGTGGTGGAAAGGCCATACATAGTTTCAAAGATTTAACAATAGATTAACGCAGAGTTCGGCATTCCGACACTGAAGAATCATTGCTCCACTTTACCAGAGCAGAAAAGAAGAGAACAACTAAAGAAAAGATGTGAGGCGACAAAATATTATTGGTTCAAGTAGTCAAAAGTTGAAGACAGAATTTAACAAAACAATGCCAATTCCAGGGCTCACCATCTCTCCCTCGACCTTGGCCTGCCATATAAAAAACCAACATATTTCCCATTAGCCATATATATGACTCAGTGATTTCCATCAGCAGATATATACACAAAAATTAGAATGGCCAATATTTAGCTAAATGTTTCGCTATGAAAGACCAAATTATGCCAACATATAGCTAGACATCTCAGAAGATTATGTACAGGTAATGCAATTAGAGACAACGAAAGCAATGGTAAATAGTTCAATTCATCAAGATGTATTAGTTTTATACAGGGACCAAAGAATACTTATAAAATTGCTCAGTTTCTAAGTTTAAAAAAGAACAAAGGCTTCTGATCTACATGAAAAAGGACCTTGGATAACACTCTCCTAAAACTCACAAATTATCTTATTTATTATATCTATAAAGAGAAAAAGGGAGAAAAAAACAAAATATCCAGATAAAGAGGCCAAGTTTTCCATGAAAATAGATAAAGAAAGAGCAGAAAGACAACAGAGATTTAACTAGTAATGATTTATATCCTTACCTGTCCACATCTCTGTTTCCAGGAAATCCTCTATCCCTGCCACCTTGAAATCCTCCCTGAAATCCTCTTCGGTCATCAGCAGGTCTTGTCCACCCATCTACAGTACCACGAGATCTAGGCCTATCCATGAACTCCATATTTCTAGAGCTATCACTAGAACCAGACTGAGAGGGTGGTCTATCAGAGTAGCTGCTGCCAATCCTGCCTGATCCAGAACCAGGCCTTTCAACAGCTTTTTGCCCAAATTTAACTTTGTTCTCCAAATCTCGGATAAGTTTCTCTAGTTCCCTCTCCTTATGAAGTAGTGTGTCACGTAAAGCAGACTGGTCCAAAGCAGAATCCGAAGCTGGAGTTGAATCTTTCTCAAGCTCTTTCTTCAGATTATCTATTTCTTCTTTCAATATCTTTTCCTCCTCTGTTTCTGGCCTGAAACAATTTTCTCGTTAGAAATGAAGAACATGATGGTATGGCAAATATATTCAAAGTTGCTTGTGAGAAAGAAGGGAGCAAAAAGGAATTTAGACACTATTAGGAGCAAGCACAAGGAACAGATGGGGCATCTGAAGCAACCTAGATGACAACCTTACCCAGGAAATCACAAGTAATCATACAAATAAGACAAAGCATTCCATCACCACAGAAAAATGGTAAATCAGATAGGAAGTTGACAAAGAAGCAGCAGCATTCAACTATGTTGCATTAGTAATCTGGCAAATGAAATAAAGATGATGTTGGATTAAGGTAACTCAAAGAGAAACAAGACTAGAAGCAGTGAAACACACAAATCCAAATACCACCAAAGATTTAATTTCCATAAAAGGAACAAAATTGAAAGTGGAGGGATGAAGGAGAAAAGGACTATAACTAAATTAAATAAGCACTTCATGAACTATAAAGAAGCATAAAAGCCTGGCAGAATGTTCGAACAAAAATGCAGTAGGATCGTCATGTAATCTTTGACCGAAGAGACAAAAAATTTATTTGGCAACTGTTTCCTATGCAACTACTGGTGCATATGCTACCTACATGTGCCTGACATAAAGTTTAGGATATTGTATTTGCATTGATCTCCTGCACCGGAAAGCAATCAAGTGGAGATAACGAACTAAAAGCTACACTGAATTATAACATCTTTTATTCGGAAAATGTAAGTAAATTTTGGGAACATAGATAGAGAAATGCTTTGCTGTCAAGAAAAAGAAAATAGAAAAAGAAATCTCCTGGGCTAGCAAGAAAAGGACATAAAAAAAGAAATAAATTAACTCCTCTAACCTACCAAAAAAGAAAAATGAATTGACCATAGCTTTTTATTCAACGAGCCCCTAGAGCTATGGCACCATATATTTCAGTCATAATAGAGCAATCTACATTTTTATACATGAAACAATTTTAAGAAAATAAGAGTTTTGTGTGTATTTAACGCATGAAAAAGTTGCTCAAACTTGATTGAGAAGTTAGAAATCTGTCAGGAACTCGAACATAATCCAAAATTAGTTTCTAAAACGGAGCCCTAACATCAACTACTTCAGCCACTGCAAGCCGTCTGCTCAACCACTACATATTCTGTTAGGGTACCAGAGAAATTCACATGCCACCTGTTGTGTCACAATGCCGCCATGATAACAATCTGATCATGAACTATGGTTTTGTGGTTCCAAAGAAATAGTGGTGCAACATCATTCAATAAATCTAAGGTCATAATCAAACTGAATTCATCATATGACATTTGAGCTGTTCTACATCAACTTCAGTCTTAGCAACAAATGATTGCTTATAAGACAACACAGTATACCCACTATAAAACAATATGCGATGACAGCAAAGTGGTAACAGCAAGGCAAATTTTACCAAGCAAACATGCTAAGAACGTAAGCATCTCTCAAACCATCGTTAACAACAACATTAAAGGAAACAGATGCAAATCAATTCAAACAAAATACCATCAAGACTATTTCAAAATAAAGTATGAACAAATTGATTAGAGGAATGAAAGGGAAACCTGTCCATCCTACGACGTTCTAGTTCAAGATCAATCTTTCGCCAATCCTGCCCTCGCTCTTCCAGCAAAACTTCTCTAGGCTTAGCATCTCCAAACGGGTTGACCTTTGGCTTTGGCTTTAGTACATTTTCAATTCCTTGCAGCTGGGGACCTTCAGACCTGCTAGATTGTGCACTTGATGGCCGGCTGGAGTGAGAGCTGGTAGGCCTGCTAGTTACCTTCTTTGCTTCAATTTCAGAATCCAGTTTCTTCCAATCCAATCCTTTCTCCGCCAATACCTCTTCCCTGGGCCTCGCTGCCCCAAATGGATTAGACTTATTTGTCTTAACCACCGTCTCATTCACCTCCCCTCTAGGAGGATCCAAAACTATTCTAGGCCTTTCCTCTCTGAATCCACTCCCACCACCACCTCGGGTCCATCTATCAGGCTCCGGTCCAGAGTCACGAAAACCTGAACCAAACGACGAAGGTCGAGCAGGAATTGGCCGTTTCCCAGCCGTCCAATTATCAACCTCATCGGCCTTAGAATTCCCACCACCTCCCCCGGTTCCAAGCCCACCGTATCGATTAGGCCGGCCCGAATCAAACGAAGGAGTCGTTTTCTTTGCTATTGCCCAATTATCCACCTCATCGGCACGCGACGGCTGATCAAAATCAGAAACCCTAGAAGGCGGACCCCGTCGTTCTTCATCAAAGCCTCCGTACTGCCTTCTTCCGGAGCCCCATGAGCCGTCGCTGCCGTCACGTTCACGCATACCTCGACCCGCAGATGGACCGGACCTACCATAAGACGAAAATCCACCTCCCAGACGGCCATACTGCATTTCCTCAGGGGTACGTTCTTTGGGTCGGGTGGGGAGGAGCATCATCTCTTCGGGCGTAAGCTTGTTGTAATCCGTTACCCTAGCACCACCACCAACTCCGGCGCCGGCGGACGACGAATAAGTCCCCATGGTGAACTCCGAGAGAGTCATTTTCTTACTCTTGCGCTTCGCGCTAACGGCTTCCTTTAGGCTAGGGAAACTCCGCGATTCAGCCGTGGGCGCAGCGGCTGCGGCTTCCGCAGCTTCACGTTCCTCCGCTTCTTCTCGCTCGGCCTCGGCGGCCCACGCGCCGACGCCACCCCAGGGTTTCGACATGTTTTGAAATCTTTTATATTATTTCCACCTGTTTTTCCTTGCTTTATTATTTGGTTTAGTTGAGATCTAAAAAGATAAAAGGACAGAGATCTAAAAGAGTTTGAAAATTGGATAATCGAACAGGGCTCCGTTAAGGGAGCCGGAGCTCCGACTGCATGCGAAGAAGTTAAGAGCGGGTTACAGTTTTCTTTTTCTTTTTTTTTTTGGTGCTTGAAAAATTGGAGTGGGAGTAAAGAAATTAAAGCATTTGAGCCCAATGCATTCTATGAGAGGGAAGGGAAATGGGCTGATATAATATCAAGGCGCAAGGAAGGAAGTGAAATTCACGGACCAATAAGAGATGAGAGAGAAAGATTCTTGGAATGTTTGATTATTGAAGGTGGAGCCATGTACTGTACTGTTTGATTTCTGCTTTTCGGACGGTGTAGATGGGTGTTGTGAGAATCTTGCCTTTTCGGTATTCCAAAAATCTACCACTAATTTTTTTAGGGATAATGTCATATTTGGTACCTATATTTTCATAAAATATCCAATATGGTATTTGAACTATCAATTTGTGTATTATTTGATAATTGTACTTTCATAAAATGTCCAATGTGGCACTTATACTTTGAAAATATCCAATGTAATACTTGAACTATTAATTTGTGTATTATTTGGTACTTATACTTTCATAAATTGTCCAATGTAGTACTTATACTTTGAAAATGTTCAATGTGATACTTGAACTATCAATCTTTGTATTAATATGGAACATGGAGTTAACACCCATAGTAAATATCAAACCAACCAATAAAATTTTTATATGTGGATTTTTTTCCAAATCATTAATTCTACATAGATAATATAATATTATGTGAAAAGATAAATAAAACAAAAAATGAAACGAAATTAAACTAAATTTAAAAAAACTAAACCTAAATAATATAAGTTTTACTTAAAAAAACAATTTTTTAACTCAAAATTTCTTCAATTTTTTAAAAACCCTAAAATTTTCAATATTTATACTAGCTAAAATTTCCCCAAATTTATATCTCTTGCTTGACGAATTGTCTTCCCCTAGATTGTCAGCGGACTTATTTCGCCCTGGCAAACCCTCACCTACAAATCCCGATTTTCTGGGTTCCACTTGATCACCCATTTGCCACCTCTTCTCCGTACTGAGTGTCGATGGTCCTTCCATCAACCTAAGGTTCATGACGTTAGGCTAACAAAGTTTTTCCCCATATCTACTTTTCCTCATAAGATTCGCTGCTTCTCTAGTGGACTCGATTGTCATACTGTTGGCCCCATTTTGCATTGCCTTTGGCGAATCCCTTTATTAATCTGAAGACCCACTCTAACAGCCTAATTTTCAATGGTGTTGGAAACAGTGGTTTGAGATCACTAAAATCTGAAAAATGAGCTCGTAAAATTTATTATTTAGTGCTTATGATAAATTTATGAATTTAGGAAAAACTATGAATTAGTGATTTATGTTTTAGAAATATTTATTAGATTAATTGGTTCCGAAAACGAGGAAACGAGAACTCGATTTCATAAACCGAGCCGTAAATATTTTTATAAATATTTACGGAGAATTATTATGTTAGTATTAAAGTTTTATTAGAAAATTTTAACGTATTGACAGTTAATTAATTAAAAAGAACTAAATTGAAAAAGGTGCAAAACTTGCCAATTAAAGAAATAGGGATTAAATAGCTTAAGTGGTAAATAAGGGAGGACCAAAAAGGCAATTACACATTTTTAGAAGGCTGAAACGGTTTGTGCGGAGAAACAAATCTTGAAATTTTATGACTTAAAGGCAAAATGGTCATTTGGGAAATTAAGGTAAAAATAAAAATAAGTGACCAAATTGAATCTAGACATTTATTCATCAATCTTCAGCCAAAAACAGCCATAGGAGGTCCTCCAAAAGCTGGTTTTTCATATTTTTACTACATGTGAGTTCAATTCTTGCTCTTTTCTTGAAATTTTTGTGCTTTTGAGACTTTTACAATTAGGTCCAACTATTTAATTCATTAGTTTTTTATTTCATGGGTGATTTTGAAAGTTACCATTGATGAGTGCTGGAAGTTTATAGAGAATTAATATGGATTTGAAGCTTTAATTTTATTATATGATGAATTTATCAAGTGATTTTAATAGAAATTGATTATTATGACCAAATTGTGAAAAGATTGAATCTTAGGGTTTAGTATTAAATTGTGTTTATCAAAAGTTTTGTAATAGCTTAGAATATTTAGATAAAGTGTTAATTGATAAAAATTAGCTTATTTGGTGGGAAAATTGATAAGGGACTAAATTGTAAAAATTATAAAAATTAGGGTAAATGTGTAATTTTGAAAATTGAAGGGCATAAATTTTGAAGTGAATTAGAATTGAATTAGATGCTAATGAATGAATAATTTTATATTATAGATCAAGAACCCGAAGAAAATCGTGAAAAAGGGAAATTAGTTGAATAGTCCCTAAATTATAATAAATTCTACAAATTGGCCCAGGTAAGTTCATATGGTTAAAATTTCATGATTAATTGTTAATTTAGGAATGATATAATGTATTATTTCATATTTTTGTTATTGAATTATGATTATTGTAAATATATGAAAATTGAATTGAAAGTTCAAATTAAATGAAACGTAGGATTGAGTACGATCGTTTCGTGACACAAGATGAATTGACGGATAAGACCATGTTTGGATCATGACAATGTTTGAATGTAAGACCATAGCTGGGCTATGGCATTTTAATGAAAAGACCATAACTGGGTTATGGCACATTGAACGTAAGACCATGGTTGGACCATAGTAGAATATGTATACGTGTAAGACCATAGCTGGGCTATGGCATCCTGATGATAAGACCATAACTGGGTTATGGCATTATGAGTGTAAGACCATGGTAGGGCCATGGTAATTGTGTAAGACCATAGTTGGACTATGGCATCAAGAAAACGGTGTACTCAAATCTGTAAGACGTTCTCTAATTTGACAATGATTGGTAAGTGTTACATGGATTAATGTGAAAGAAATTAAATAGTTATTGATATTGAGCTCAATTATGTGAATTCTTCAACCGAAGTTGTGGTTGGCAGGAAATGTTGTGAAATGCTTAATCTAAATGAATTATTTAGTATGTTCAGTAAGATTTATATTTAAAGCCTATGAACTTACTAAGCTTCATTAAGCTTACTCGTGTAGTTTAATGTTCTTTGTAGATTAGCGTGAGGTCAAAGGATCGGATCAATACATCAAGCCACACTATCCAGATTAATCCAGTAGTTTTTGCAATGTAAATTTTGGTTTATATGGCATGTATAAAGTTGGTTTTATAATGAAATAGATTAAAATGTGGTTATGAATCTTAAATGTTTGTATGTAAGTAGTTAGAAATAGAATTTGATAAATCTATGGAATGAGTTAAATAGGTAAGTATAAGTAATGGAAATGTTTGAGATGTTATGTCATGTTGAGAAAATGTTTTGGCTTGCATTGGTTGCATGGTTGGGATATATTGGTATATGAGATTGTTGTGTGCAGTTTGATGTTAAAAATGGTGAGAAAAGTGTCCTTAAATGGCCTATTTTCGTCCACACGGGCAGAGACACGGGCGTGTATCTCAACCGTGTATGACACACGGCCTGGCACATGGGCATGTGGTATGGCCGTGTGTCCCCTGCACTTTGAAATTTCAAAACAGAATGCCCAGGTTTTTGTACATGGCCTAGCACACGGGCGTGTGGCTTGGCCGTGTGAACCCTGCACCTTGCACACGGCCTAGCACACGGGCGTGTGGTTGGCCGTGTGGCACAAGTCAGAGAGTTACACTGGTAAGAACATGGGTTGAGACACGTCCGTGTGTCTCACATCGAATGCCCACAAGGCTTAAGACATGGGCGTGTCTCCTGGCCGTGTGAGCCACATGGTCTGGCCACACGGGCGTGTGTCTCTTGTTTCTAAGAAAATTTTTGACATTTTGCGAAAACATTCTTAAAGTCTCCGGTCGAGTCCCGATTTACTTCTAACGCCTATTTTGGGCTTCGAGGGCCCATATAAGGGACCATATGAGTGTTATATGAATGAGTTATGATATATGTATTAAAGATTATGAAATGCTCGTAATTAATATGTAAAGTTCAATAATGCTCTATAACCTTGTTCCAGCAACGGATATGGGTTAAAGGTGTTACATTTATTGGTATCAGAACTTCGGTTTAGCCGATTCTCGGAACGAATTTAATGTGTAAAGTGTATCTAGAAATACATGCCATATAAACCTGTGATAGTGTGATGTGTATGATCCGATCTAACCCTTGTTTTTCTTATAGATTGTAAAGATGTCAGATAGATCCGAACATGCTGAACATGATGAGGCTAATAGTAGAGTACAGACATCTGAGCACGGGACTAGTAGTAACGTCCCAATTTCTCCGATGCAAGAACAAGAACTTAAAAATATGTTCTACGGGTTTATGAATCAATGGTTTAATGAATTTATGCAAGAAAGAAATCAGGTTCAACAACCTCCTCTCCCTACTGCACCATCTGTAGAGCCTCGGGTTGTACCTCCACCTCCTCTAGTAAATGAATCAAGTAAGCGTACTCTGATAGAAAAACTCAGAAAGTTTGGGGCCGAAGAATTTCGGGGTAGGTTAGATGATGATCCAGTCAAAGCTTAATATTGGCTTCAGAATATAGTAATAGTTTTTAAAGAAATGGCTTGTTCCCCAGATGATTATTTGAGATGTGTTGTTTCCTTACTAAAAGAGGAAGCATATAATTGGTGGATGACTATAGTGGTCGTGGTGTCGAAAGAGAAAATCACTTGGGAATTCTTTTAGAATGAATTTAAAAAGAAATATGTTGGCAAGAGGTATCTAGATAAAAAGAAAAAGGAATTTCTTGACTTACAACAAGGGAACCGATCGGTAGCTAAATACGAAAGGGAATTCGTATACCTTAGCAAGTATGCCCGAGAAATTGTACCAACCGAGGAAGAGATGTGCATTCGGTTTGAGGAAGGGCTAAATGATGAAATCAGAATGATGATAGGGGGTATGAAATACGGGAATTTATTGTTTTGTCGGATCTTGCTCAGAAATTGAAAGAGGTATATAACAGAAAAATGCAGAGAGATGGAAGTAATAAAGAATCCTACAAGAGAAGCTCCTCCAAATCATTTTCAGCATTTTCGGCTAAAAAGTTGAGAGATGATTTTAGTCAAGTCATTTCAATGCCGGAATGATCAAATAAAAATAAGGTGACTCAACCTGATTATGGGATATCTGTTAGACCCGCTGCTAATGTGGGTAGTGTGCAAAATGTTCCTAAGCCCAAATGTAAGTATTGTGGAAAAAATCACTTCGGTGAATGTAGAGGCAAGGTGGGAGCCTGTTACAAATGCGGGGCCACTAACCATTTTATTCGAGACTGTCCTCAACTACTTAAAGAATAGGGAGAACAAAAAGAAAAGAAATTAGCTACTTCTCAAAGAAGTAAACGTTCATGCCAAAGCAATGCTAATGGGACTGCTCATTCGGGTATGAGAGATTCTGCTGCTCGGTCAGAGGCTAGGGCACCTGCACGTACTTATGCTATCCGAGCAAGAGAGGAAGCTACAGCTCTAGACGTAATTGCTGGTACATTCTATCTTTATGATGTTACTGTATATGCATTGATTGACCCTGGGTCTACACATTCATATGTTTGCACTGCATTAGCATCAGAAAAGAAATTTTCTGTTGAACCTACTGATTATGATGTTCAAGTCACTAATCCGTTAGGTCAAAGTGTAATAGTTAATTTGGTGTGTTGTGACTGTCTACTGAAAATAAAAGGATGTGAATTTCCTGTTGATTTGATGTTACTACCTTTTCGAGAATTTGATGTTACATTGGGAATGGATTGGTTGACGAAGCATGATGCCATAGTAAATTGTAGAGAAAAACAGATTGATATGAAATGTCAGACAGGAGAGATGATTACTATTGAGGCTGCAAATCCGAAAGAAATAGTTAGAATTATGTCAGCTTTTTCAGCTCAGAAGTTAATGCGGAAAGGTAATGAGACATTTTTAGCCTACATACTTGATACTCAGGGTTTTGAATTGAAGTTAGAACAGTTACCAGTTGTTAATGAGTTTACTGATGTGTTTCCTGTGGAATTGCCGGGTTTACCACCTGATCGTGAAGTTGAATTTGTGATTGATGTGATTCCGGGAACAACTCCGATATCAGTAACACCATACAGAATGACACCAGCTGAGTTAAAAGAATTAAAGACACAGTTGCAAGAGTTACTAGACAAAGGGTTCATCAGATCGAGTATGTCTCCTTGGGGTGCACCTGCCTTATTTGTGAAAAAGAAAGACGGTTCTTTGAGATTGTGTATAGACTACAGACATTTGAACAAGGTTACAATTAAAAATAAATATCCTTTGCCTCGTATTGATGATTTGTTTGACCAATTGAAAGGTGCTGCAGTATTTTTGAAGATAGACCTTAGATCCGGGTATTATTAGTTGAAAGTTAAAGAATGTGATGTACCAAAGACTGCTTTCAGAACTCGATATGATCATTATGAGTTTCTGGTAATGCCATTTGGTTTGACTAATGCTCCTGTTGCTTTTATGGATTTAATGAATCGTATTTTTCAGCCTTATTTGGATAGATTTGTGGTTGTGTTTATCGATGATATATTGATCTATTCCAAGACAGAATCTGAGCATGTGCAACACCTAAGAATTGTGCTACAGATTTTAAGGGAAAAGCAGTTGTATGCAAAGTTCAGTAAATGTGAATTCTAGCTTCATGAGGTCGGATTTTTGGGTCATATTGTGTCAGCTGAAGGGATTCGAGTGGACCCAAGCAAAGTATTTGCAGTGGTGAATTGGAAAATTCTGAAGAATATAACAGAAGTGAGAAGTTTTCTGGGTTTAGCAGGATATTACCACCGTTTTGTCAAGAACTTTTCGATGATTGCTTTACCGATGACTCGACTAATACAGAAAAATGTTGAATTTGTTTGGTCTGATGAGTGTTAGCAGAGCTTTGATCAGTTGAAGAAAATGTTAACAGAAGCTCCGATTTTGACTCAGCCAGAATCGGGTGTACCGTATGTTGTTTACAGTGATGCATCTTTAAATGGATTAGGTTGTGTATTGATGCAGTCGGGAAAAGTAGTGGCCTATGCTTCTCAGCAATTAAAACCCGCGTGAGAGGAATTATCCTACACATGATCTTGAGTTGGCTGCAATTGTGTTTGCTTTGAAAATTTGCAGACACTATTTATACGGTGAGAAATGTTATGTGTACATAGATCATAAAAGTCTGAAATATTTGATGACTCAGAAGGAGTTGAATTTGAGACAGAGACGGTGGTTAGAGCTACTGAAAGATTATGACTTGGTTATTGATTACCACCCGGGAAAAGCTAATGTGGTTGCGGATGCACTCAGTCGAAATTCATCTTTGTTTGCACTTCAAGTGATGAACGCTCATTTGTCTCTTATTGAAGATGGTTCTGTATTAGCAGAATTAAGAACAAAACCTGTATTCTTTCAACGGATTCGGGAGTTGCAAGATGATGACCCGAAATTGGTGTTAAAAAGACAGATGGTTCGGGACAAGTTGAGTTCAGAGTATAGCATTAATGATAATGGTATGTTGCGTTATCGTAATAGAATTTGTGTCCCGAAAAATTCAGATTTTAAAAATGATATTCTTTCTGAAGCTCACAGTAGTATATTATCCATGTGTCTATGTTAAGATGGTACATATCAGATCCTTCACATGTGATTTCTCATTGTAACAGCCCGTTTTCAGTGAAATCAGAACAGTGGCTTCGGGACCACAAATTCGAGCCAGAAAGAAAATTTATTTTAATAAATTTATATGGTCTGCATTATGTTAGGAATGTCATATGAAAATTTTGATAAGAAAATTTTACCGATTATGTGTTTAATTATAGAAAGGACTAAATTGCATAAAATGCAAAAGTTGAATTCTAGTAGCTAGAAGGATCAAATAGCTATGGAATTCAAAACTTGAGGTCCTTATATGGTAATTAGACCATTAATGAAAAGTTGGTAGATATTTTTGGATGATTCATCCATGGAAATTTAGAAAAGGGCAATGACTAAATTGGAAATTGAATTAATTAAAAGATGATAATAGAAAATATCATCTTATTTTCATCATCTTCCCCAAAATTTGCATGGAAACCCTAAGAGAGAGAAAGGAAACTAATCAAGCTTAATTGGGTAAGTATTCTTGTCCCGTTTTTAGTAATTTTTATATTTTTGAGATCGAGATAACCTAATCTATCTAGATTGGGGATCAATTTGAAAAGTTATCAAAGTATAGAAATTTTGCCATGAATGAATGTGCTGAAAATTTGAAATTTATAGTAGAAAATGAAAGGTTGTTGATAGATAAACAACTTTTACAAAGTGAATTTTGATGAAATTGTGATATAGGGACTAAATTGTAAAGTTGTAAAAATTGAAGAAAAATTCTGAATTTTGTGAAATACATCTGCTGTAGAAGTTATATTAAAATTTCGGTTAGGCTTGGAATAAGGATTAAATTGCATGAATTTCATTTTCCGAGCCTAGGGACAAAATTGGAATTTATGAAAAGTTTAGGGGCAAAATGGTAATTTTGCCTAGAGTGTAAAATGAATTCAATTGAATATGAATTGTCTTAAATTGATGATTAAATTCATTTATATAGATCCGGATAACTCAAATTCAAAGCTAGATCGAGGAAAAGAGAGTTTCGGATTAGTAAATTCTCTTATACGAACTATAATCGAGGTAAGTTCGTGTAACTTAATTATGCATATTAATATGTTTCAATTGAATGTTGTATTTTATTTGAATGTGATATATGTTTATGTGATTTATATGAATGTTATAAATATATGAAATGATCACATGATTGGAAATATTTTTAAAATGTTAAGTTCCGTTGGAATAATGAAAATCGATGGATACGTGTGATTTCCGGTATGTGAATGTGATTCTACATATGTTGCAGACATGATTTAGCTCGGACAAGTAATCCTGATATAGCCCCCTCGAGCATCCTGATGTATTGTTCCTGCGAGCATCTTGATCGGTAGTGATTTAGCATGTGCTGCTCACTACCGCAGCTCTTTATGAGCGCCCTGTTACATGTTTCGATCGGTTGTGATCCCGCATATAGTGCGGACACAAACGCAGCTCTACGTGAGTGTCCTTGTATGAACTCTTAAGAGTTTCTTGACATGGCTCGCTTGAACTCCCTGTTACCTTATCCGGTGCTCTCTGATATTACCTCTTTGGAGATATCTGATAAGCTTTATGAACTCCCTGAATAAAATTCTTATGAGTTTACTGATTAGCCCGAATAAGTGTCCTTGTAACACCCCTTACCCATATTTGACGCTGGAACAGGGTACGAGGCGTTACCTAACTCAAACGCATACTAACGTACATTTCCGGGTTATGAAATTCCGTTCAAATTTAAAACTTTTCAATCTCCATCTTAAAGTCCTTAATATGGGCCTACGAGGCCCAAATCATACTTTAGAAATGGTTCGGCACTAAACCAGGCACATTAGAAAACTTTGGAAAATTTCACTAAAAACAGGGGCACACGCCCGTGTGGTAAGGGACACGCCCGTGTGGACAGACCGTGTAGTCACACACGCCCATATCCCTAGCCGTGTGGATTTATTTTTCAAATTCGAACCTACAGGGGTTTTCACACGGCCTGGCACACGCCCGTGTCCATGGTTCGTGTTCCTCACACGGCCATGACACGTTCGTATCTCCACCCGTGTGTAAAAACCTTGACATTATGTTTCTAACGTCATCAACTCAATAAGGTCACACGAGTAAGGCACACGGCCGTGTTCTTAGGCCGTGTGGTGAATTAAATTCCTAAACTCAAGTGCAGACTTCACACGGCCTAGGCACATGCCCATGTCCTATGGCCGTGTCTTCCACACGATTGAGACACACGGCCGTGTCTCAGCCTGTGTGGTTACTACTGGGCATTCTGTTTTGTCAACTTAGGGTGCAAGGGGACACACGGCCGATCTACATGCCCATGGGGCAGACCGTGTGTCACACACGGCCTAGACACATGCCCGCGTGTCTACCCGTGTGGACAAAAGCAAGGCTATTTACCAAGCCCTTTTGCCACCCCTACATGCACCAACATAAGCCACCATCAAGACATACACACATCAATGCTACTACACCATTTTAACATGCTAAACTTATCACATACTTATCAATCCATTCATGCAATTTGCTCACCCATGAAAAACATCATCATTTTCATATATCAATAATAGGAAATAGCCATCATCCATGGCCTTATACAAAAAGAATCAAATCTCCAAGTCAAGCCAACACATTTGGCCAAAACAATATGACACTTGACAAAGACTAAGTCCCTATACATGCCATACTCAAAATGATAAATCTAACTATACCAAATGCTCAGATTGATAGTGTGATCGTGCCTCCGACATCTTTTGATCCCGAGCTAGCTTGGTGATACTATAAGAAAATGGAAAGGAAATGGAGTAAGCATAAAGCTTAGTAAGTCGCATGTAAATAATTAACAACAATTAATATGTATTATCATACTCATAGCATATTATAACTTGCACATGATTCTCGAATGATTAAAGGCATAACTTACTCATTTCCACCCTTACTAATCACACAACATAATTCAAGCTCATTTCTCATGAATCTCATGTAGGTACCTGTATCACTTACAACATAGCTGTAATTTTTCTCACTTTTGACACAATCTTTAATTTACCCGTTGAACTCATTGGAATACCAAAGGATATCTAATAAGCCTCACACAAGAGGGTAAAATGCCGATGCCATGTCCCAGACATGGTCTTACACTGGCTCACATGTCGAGGCCGATGCCATGTCCCAGACATGGTCTTACACTAGCTCTCGTCTCAATGCCGATGCCATGTCCCAGACATAGTCTTACACTGGCTCTCATAATGTGGCCGATGCCATGTCCCAGACATGGTCTTACACTAGCACACATATCAACGCCGATGCCATGTTCCAAACATGGTCTTACACTGGCTCTCATAATGTGGCCAATGCCATGTCCCAGACATGGTCTTACACTAGCACACATATCAACCCACATGTCATAGCATGGATATCCGATCTATTCCTAAGGTTCAACCGGGAAATTTTACTTCATCAATTCTCATCATGCATATTCACATCAATAATCAAACATTTTATGCAATATCAATTGTTTAATGCATAAATACACTAACGTTGTATTATTTACGTACAACTTACCTCGGTATACAAAAAGTGAGCGACTAAATTGAATTAGTCTACTAGCTTGGCTTTCCCCCGGTATAGGTCCGGACTCCGTTTTTCTTGATCTATAATGATAAAATTCACTCATTTAATCACCATATTAATCAAGACATTTCAAAATTCCTACTTTGGCAAAATTACCGTTTTTCCCCTAAACTTTCACAAAATTACGATTTTGCTCCTAGGCTCGTAATTCAATTTTCATCAAATTTTCTCATTACCAAAGCCTAGACAAATCTATTTTAAGCTTATATCAACTCACAAATCCAATTATTTCATACATTTACCACCTATTTTACAACCTTTACAAAAAGGTCCATTTTAGGTGTTTTCATGGAAACCCCTTTCACAAAAGTTGTTTATTTAACAACCAAGATTCATTTTCTTCCATAAAAATTCAGCAAAAAACATTAATGCTCTCATGGAAAAACCCTATACTTTTAATCACAGTGCAAAATAGTCCCCTCATTAGCTAGATTAAGTCACAAGGGCTCCAAAAACACAAAAATCATTAAAAATGACCATCATAATGACTTACTTGTAATGATTAAAGGTTGCTGAAATTTTCAAGCTTCCATGGCCCTTTCTTGAGTGGCTAATCGGTGGAGAAGAGAAAATGAAAAAGATGATATCTCTTTTCTTCTTTATTTTATGTTTATTTATCAATTAAGTCACCAAATACTTCACCTAACCTTTGACAATGTCATTTCTTTGTCCCTATGGCCGACCAACACTCCCTAGAGGGCCAAATTGCACATTAATGACCTCCAATTTAAGGTTCTATAGCTATTTGACACCTTTAGCTTGTATAACAAAACTTTGCACTTTATGCAATTTAATCATTTTTCAAAATTAAGCATGCAGTCACTAAAATTAATTCACCAAAATTTTCATGCACTCATATAATCATGCCATAACACATAAACTAATATTAAAAATAATTTTCTCCGAACTCAGATTAGTGGTCCTAAAACTACTATTCCGACTAGCCCCAAAATCAGGCTGTTACAGTCTTGTTACATGATTACCTGGCTCATCTGAGCATCCTGATATGTGGCTCGAGAGTGTGCTTCCTGATTAAGTGCCCTATTGGGTACCCCTAATTATGAATTGACAGATTACAGATTTGTACACCTTGAGTGTACTATTTGAGTATCCATCGATATTTCGATATTTCAATAATTCAACGGATAAAACTCTCAACATGAGAAAAAATGATAAGATAAATAGAAATATGCCTTGAATTCTTTTGAATTATTTGATGAAGGGTTATATGATGAGCTCATCTATGCTTATTTGATGTACAAATGTATTATATGACTAACTTTCTTGATTGAGTATATGTGTTTAGGTAAACTTGTCAAATTGATGAAAAGCATGTTAATTGTATGCTTTAAAATTAGTAAATGTGATTCGTAAGTTTTAATTCATGTTATACGAACTTACTAAGCATCAAATGCTTACTAGATTTTATTTTCTCTATTTTATAGTGCTCGAAAGCTCGCGAAGGTTGGAGATCGGTTGGAGCATCATCATCACTATCCACTAGCTTGTTTTGGTATAAATAGTAAACTTATTTTGGTATAATGGCATGTATAGGTAACTTGGCCATTGTTGGCTTATAAATGTTGTTTGTAAACTAGCCATTGGATTGGCTAGTAATGAATTTTTTTTGGTATATTTATAAGGTTATATTATGACAAATACCTATGTGTTAAGTATATTAAGTATGGTTGATCAAGTTATGCTTAACATATAAGTTAAACAAGGGTAAGAATATAAACATGAATGCATATGATAAAATATCATATTAGATGTTAGAATTGCTTGGATTTAATGCTTGAATTAGTTGGTATATACCTGTAAATTTTGGTGTAGGTTATTGGCAAATTTGGGTGAGAAATAAAGCTAGGAAATGGCTTTATTTTGTCCACACGGGTAGACACCCGGGCGTGTGTCTTGACGGTGTGTGACACACGGCCTGACACATGGGCATGTGGTTTGGCCGTGTGTCCCCTGCATATTAAGTTTGAGAAACAGAATGCTCAGAATTGAGCACATGGGCAGAGACACGGGCGTGTGTCTCAGCCGTGTGTGCTACACGGCCCAGAACACGGGCGTGTGTCTTGGCCGTGTGAAACCTGCACTTAATTTTGGAAAATTAAATTAACTACACGGCCTAGCACACGGGCGTGTGGCTGGTCGTGTGGCACAAGTCAGAGAGTTACACGGGGTAGAACACGGCCTGCAGCACGGGCGTGTCATATGGTCACACGGGCGTGTGTGCCCTGTATCTAGGAAAAATTTTGGAAATTTCGTGAAAAAAATTCTTTGAGTTTTTGATTTAGTCCCGACTCGATTCCAATGTTTATATTGGGCCTCGAGGGTCCATTCAAGGGACAATATGATTAGTTTTGGATATGAATAGTAATTGACATGAATTACGTGAAATTATTCTGTAAACTCTAGTAATGCTCCATAACCCTATTCCGACGACGGATATGGGTTAGGGGTGTTACATTCATAGTGAAATTGAGATAAGACCGGAAATGACTTACTCGGAAGAACCGATAAAATTTAGCTCGAGAAGTTAAAGAATTACGGAGTAAATGAGTACCATTAGTTAAAGTGTTATGGCATCGTCATGGTTTGGAGGAGACTACCTAGGAAACAGAAGAATCAATGAGATCATATTACCCGAACTTATTCTCAGGTAACAAATTTTGAGGACGAAATTTCTTAAAGGGGGAGAGTTGTAACAGCTCAATTTTCAGTGGTGTCGGAAACAGTGGTTTGGATCACTAAAATCCAAAAAATGAGCTCGTAAAATTTATTATTTAGTGTTTATGAGTAATTTATGAATTTAGGAAAAACTATGAATTAGTGATTTATGTTTTAGAAATATTTATTAGATTAATTGGTTTCAAAAACGAGGAAACAAGACCTCGATTTCATAAATTGAGCCGTAAATATTTTTATAAATATTTACGGAATGTTATTAGGTTAGTATTAAAGTTTTATTATAAAATTTTAACGTATTAACAGTTAATTAATTAAAAAGGACTAAATTGAAAAAGGTGCAAAACTTGCCAATTAAAGAAATAAGGATTAAATAGCTTAAGTGGTAAATAAGGGAGGACCAAAAAGGCAATTACACATTTTTAGAAGGCTGAAACGGTTTGTGCAGAGAAAAAAATCTTTAAATTTTATGACTTAGGGGCAAAATGGTCATTTGGGAAATTAAGGTAAAAAGAAAAATAAGTGACCAAATTGAATCTAGACATTTCTTCATCAATCTTCAGCCAAAAACAGCCATAGGAGGTCGTCCAAAAGCTGGTTTTTCATATTTTTACTACATGTGAGTTCAATTCTTGCTCTTTTCTTAAAATTTTTGTGTTTTTGGGACTTTTACAATTGGCTCCAATTATTTAATTCATTAGTTTTTATTTCATGGGTGATTTTGAATACCATTGATGAGTGCTGGAAGTTTATAATGAATTAATATGGATTTGAAGCTTTAATTTTATTATATGATGAATTAATCAAGTGATTTCAATAGAAATTGATTATTAGGACCAAATTGTGAAAAGATTGAATCTTAGGGTTTAGTATTAAATTGTGTTTATCAAAGGTTGTGTAATAGCTTAGAATATTTAGATAAAGTGTTAATTGATAAAAAATAGCTTACTTGGTGGGAAAATTGATAAGGGAATAAATTGTAAATACTATAAAAGTTGGGGTAAATGTGTAATTTTAAAAATTGAAGGGCATAAATTGTGAAGTGAATTAGAATTGAATTAAATGCTAATGAATGAATAATTTTATATTATAGATCAAGAACCCGAAGAAAATCGTGAAAAAGGGAAATTAGCTGAATAGTCCCTAAATTACAACAAATTCTACAAATTGGCCCAGGTAAGTTCATATGGTTGAACTTTCATGATTAATTTTTAATTTAGGAATGATATAATGTATTATTTCATATTTTTGTTATTTAATTATGATTATTGTAAATATATGAAAATTGAATTGAAAATTCAAATTAAATGGAACGCAAGATTGAGTACGATCGTTCCGTGACACAAGATGAATTGACGGATAAGACCATGGTTGGACCATGGCAATGTTTGAATGTAAGACCATAGCTGGGCTATGGAATTTTAATGGAAAGACCATAACTGGGTTATGGCACCTTGAACATAAGACCATGGTTGGACCATGGCAGAATATGTATACGTGTAAGACCATAGCTGGGCTATGGCATCCTGATGATAAGACCATAACTGGGTTATGGTATTATGATTGTAAAACCATGGTAGGGCCATGGCAATTGTGTAAGACCATAGTTGGACTATGGCATCAAGAAAACGATGTACTCAAATCTGTAAGACGTTCTCTAATTTGACAATGATTGGTAAGTATTACATGGATTTATGTAAAAGAAATTAAATAGTTATTGATATTGAGCTCAATTATGTGAATTCATCAATCGAAATTGTGGTTGGCAGGAAATGTTGTGAAATGCTTAATCTAAATGAATTATTTAGTATGTTTAGTAAGATTCATATTTAAAGCCTATGAACTTACTAAGCTTCATTAAGTTTACTCGTGTTGTTTAATGTTCTTTGTAGATTAGCGTGAGGTCGGAGGATCGGATCAACACATAAAGCCACACTATCCAGATTAATCCGGTAGTTTTTGCAATGTAAATTTTGGTTTATATGGCATGTATATAGTTGGTTTGATAATGAAATAAATTGAAATGTGGTTATGAATCTTAAATGTTTGTATGTAAGTAGTTAGAAATAGAATTTGATAAATCTATGGAATGAGTTAAATAGGTAAGTATAAGTAATGGAAATGTTTGAGATGTTATGTCATGTTGAGAAAATGTTTTGGCTTGCATTGGTTGCATTGTTGGGATATATTGGTATATGAGATTGTTGTGTGCAGGTTGATCTTAAAAAGGGTGAGAAAAGTGGCCTTAAAATGACCTATTTTCGTCCACACGGGCAGAGACACGGGCGTGTGTCTCAGCCGTGTGTGACACACGGCCTGGCACATGGGCATGTGGTATAGCCGTGTGTCCTCTACACTTTGAAATTTCAAAACAGAATGCCCAAGTTTTTGCACACGGCCTAGCACATGGGCGTGACTTGGTTGTGTGAACCCTGCACCTTGCACACGGCTTAGCACACGGGCGTGTGGTTGGCCGTGTGGCACAAGTCAGAGAGTTACATTGGTAAGAACATGGGTTGGGACACGGCCGTGTGTCTCACTGGTAAGAACATGGGTTGGGACACGGCCATTTAGGGCCGAAGAATTTCGGGGTAGGTTAGATGATGATCCAGTCAAAGCTGAATATTGGCTTCAGAATGTAGTAAGAGTTTTTGAAGAAATTTCTTGTTCCCCAGATTATTATTTGAGATGTGTTGTTTCCTTACTGAAAGAGGAAGCATATAATTGGTGGATGACTATAGTGGTCGTGGTGCCAAAAGAGAAAATCACTTCGGAATTCTTTCAGAATGAATTTAAAAAGAAATATGTTGGCAATAGGTATCTAGATAAATAGAAAAGGGAATTTCTTGACTTACAACAAGGGAACCGATCGGTAGCTGAATACGAGAGGGAATTCATATACCTTAGCTAGTATGCCCGAGAAATTGTACCAACCGAGGAAGAGATGTGCATTCGGTTTGAGGAAGGGCTAAATGATGAAATTAGAATGATCATAGGGGGTACGGAAATACGGGAATTTGTCATTTTATTAGATTGTGCTCAGAAATTGGAAGAGGTATATAATAGAAAAATGCAGAGAGACAGAAGGAGTAAAGAATCCTACAAGAGAAGCTCCTCCAAATCATTTTCAGCATTTCCAGCTAAAAAGTTTGAGAGATGATTTTAGTCGAGCCACTTCAATGCCGGAACGATCAAATAAAAATAAGGTGACTCAACCAAATTATAGGATATCTGTTAGACCTGCTGCTAGTGTGGGTAGTGTGCAAAATGTTCCTAAGCCCAAATATAAATATTGTGGAAAAAATCACTTCGGTGAATGTAGAGGCAAGGTGGGAGCTTGTTACAAATGCGGGGCCACTAACCATTTTATTCGAGACTATCCTCTACTGATGTAAGACCATAGCTGGGCTATGGAATTTTATTGAAAAGACCATAACTGGGTTATGGCACCTTGAACGTAAGACCATGGTTGGACCATGGCAGAATATGTATACGTGTAAGACCATAGCTGGGCTATGGCATCCTAATGATAAGACCATAACTGGGTTATGGCATTATGAGTGTAAGACCATAGTTGGACTATGGCTTCAAGAAAATGATGTACTCAAATCCATAAGACGTTCTCTAATTTGACAAGGATTGGTATGTATTACATGGTTTAATGTGAAAGAAATTAAATAGTTATTGATATTAAGCTCAATTATGTGAATTCATCAATCAAAGTTGTAGTTGGCAGGAAATGTTGTGAAATGCTTAATCTAAATGAATTATTTAGTATGTTCAGTAAGATTTATATTTAAAGCCTATGAACTTACTAAGCTTCATTAAGCTTACTCGTGTTGTTTAATGTTCTTTGTAGATTAGCGTAAGGTCGAAGGATCAGATCAACACATCAAGCCACACTATCCAGATTAATCCGGTAGTTTTTGCAATGTAAATTTTGGTTTATATGGCATGTATAGAGTTGGTTTGATAATGAAATAGATTGAAATATGGTTATGAATCTTAAATGTTTGTATAGAAGTAGTTAGAAATAGAATTTGATAAATCTATGGAATAAGTTAAATAGGTAAGTATAAGTAATGGAAATGTTTGAGATGTTGTCATATTGAGAAAATGTTTTTGCTTGCATTGGTTGCATGGTTGAGATATATTGGTATATGAGATTGTTGTGTGCAGGTTGATGTTAAAAAAGGTGAGAAAAGTGGCCTTAAAATGGCCTATTTTCATCCACACGAGTAGAGACACGGGCGTGTGTCTCAGCCGTGTGTGACACACGACCTGGCACATAGGCATGTGGTCTGGCCGTGTGTCCCCTGCACTTTGAAATTTCAAAACAGAATGCCCAGGTTTTTGCACACGGCCTAGCACTTGGGCGTGTGGCTTGGCCGTTTGAACCCTGCACCTTGCACGTGGCCTAGCACATGGGTGTGTGGTTGGCCGTGTGGCACAAGTCAGAGAGTTAATAGGGTAAGAGCATAGGCTGGGACACGGCCGTGTGTCTCACATTGAATGCCCATACGGCCTAAGACATGGGTGTGTCTCCTGGCCGTGTGAGCCACACGGGCGTGTGTCCCTTGTTTCTAAGAAAATTTTTGACATTTTGCGAAAAAAATCTTAAAGTCTTCGGTCAAGTCCCAATTTACTTCTCACACCTATTCTGGGCTTCGAGGGCCCATATAAGGGACCATATGAGTGTTATATGAATGAGTTATGATATATGTATTAAAGATTATAAAATGTTCGTAATTAATCCGTAAAGTTCGGTAATGCTCTATAACCCTGTTCGGGCAACGGATATGGGTTAAGGGTGTTACACCCACACCCCTCGGGCGCACCTCGCTTATGCATATATGCACTTTATTGTATCATTCATGTTTTTTTTTTATCTTAGTTTATGGCGTACCTCCTGCGTGGCAAACTTTCCTGTTGGGGGTCCCATGTCTTACATCTTAGCAGCCCTTTCCACATTACTGTTCCGACGGGCTTTCTGTAATGTTTTAACATCATACCACCATAGTTTAGCCTTTTATTCTTGGTCTTACACCGATTCGCCATCCTGACGTACTATCTTATAATGCCATAGAATCTTTCATCTATTGTCTTACTCATTATACATGGCTTTCATAGCATCTTTCTTCTATGGTCTTACACCATAAACCTTGTACCTTGTACCATGCTACCATGGAGTCTTACATCCATGGTATTACGCTACATACCTCATACTAGACTACCATAGCGTCTTTCGTCTATGATCTTATGCCATATATCGTCGTCATGGTGTCGCCCTGAAGGACCAGTCGATACCGCCGTTGTGGTAAATACCTTTCCATAATTCATATTACCCTAATCCTCCTCCCATTACCTCCTTTACACCACACAACATTGATGCTCGAACACCGTAGTGTTCCCTTCGCAAGGCTCGGAGCTTCCCTTGAGGCAGTAACTAATAGGTTTACTTCTCATTTCCCATCCTAACTCCATCTATCCCATTGAGGTTTTTTTCCTCAGTTATCATGCAATACATGCATCTAATCATCATCTATCTTAAAGCAACAATAATCAGCTTGTCATGACTCAATTACAATATTCATGCACAAATTACTCATGCATTCCCTAGTTCATGCAAGCAGTATATCATCATTTATCACCCAAAAGAAAAATGCAAAAACTCACTTTATTTCCTTATCCTTGTCACCGTGGCTTGCCCGAATGCTAGTGTCTCCTTAGACTTGGCAGTGGTCTCTCAATTTCTCATTCCTAGACATTCATGCTTACGACTGCTGCAACATGCAAAGCCTCCTCTCACAATTACAACTCTTCTTCTTCAAGATGAATGAAGAACAAGATGATAATTTTTGAAGAGAAGATTGTGTAAACAGGATTGAGGAATCCCCCCTCTTCTCTCGTCCTCCTACTTATATATATACCCTTATAGCTAGATCTTTACAAGCTGTCACCACCACATAGTCCTAATTATTATGTTTCCCACTATGTAACTAGTTAGTCCCAATCTAACCAAACCAGATTAGGAGTCTAACTTTCTCCTAACCAGCCACTTAATTCTCTAAATTTCTCGCTAGTACCGATAACTTTCCATTACTATTTAATTAGTCCCCCGACTCCTTATTAAGTTCAGGTATTATGGAAATTCAGGTGTGATAGGTTGAATAACTTGACTTCGACTATCGTTTATCGTTTCTTTTTCTTTTTTATCTTTCACATAATATTATATCATCCATGTGGAATTAATGATTTGGAGAAAAAATCCACATGTCAAGTTTTCATTGGTTAGTTTAGCATTTACTATGGATGTTTACTCCAATTATCATAAAAATACACATATTACATTGGACATTTTATGAAAATATATGTACTAAATAATACACAAATTGATAGTTCATATACCACATTGGATATTCTATGAAAGTACAAGTGCCACATAATACAGAAATTGGTATTTCAGGTACCACATTGGACATTTTTGAAGTATCAGTACCACATTAGACATTTATAAATGTACAGGTACTAAATGTGACATTATCCCATTTTTATTATATTTTCCCATTTTTAGTTTTTTATTTTTGGGTAAACTTACAATTAGTCACCCCAACTATTAGTGTGTTTCTATTTTGGTCACTAAATTATAAAAACTTTCAATTTCATCACTAATGTGATCGTTTTTGTTTTGGTCACTTTTCATTAAATGGTTAACTAAAATAATAACATGACCTTTTTCATTCAATGGTTAATGGAAATGGTTAATGGAGTGTTAAATATCTTGAGATGGGGTTTACCTTTATTCGAATTTATTATTTTGGTTTATATTTGAAGTCTTATGTGAGATTATTTTGTTTGATCCAACAATTATTATACCTACCAACATCATTGCATGCATTGAAACATTCTTGGACATTATGTCTGATAAGATTACCATGGCTAAAGAACTCATGGCCAACATTGAAAAGAGGTTTGTCAAGAACGAAAAAAACTAAAGCTGACACGTTCTTAACAAACATAACATCAATGTGGTATACAAAGAAAAATAAGTGTAACACCCTTTACCCCCGATAACAGACCCGGATAAGAGATGTCACATTAAAAATTTTCAATAACATTTCATAATTCAAACACTTAATTTACTATTATTAGACTCAAATTCATTTGCGTGTTTTATATCAAAATTTATACATATATTCACCATTTGAGCTTATTCATAGCCTTAGAATTTAATTTTACATATTCACACTAATTTATCACAAATTTGTATACATAACTCAAATAAATATTCCAAATCACATACAAATAACAACCAATCTAACTTACCATTTTCAACTTCCTACTATTTAATTTCATACTTAATTATTTATCAAATATTTCATGGAATCAAGTATATAACTACTGTGTCCATGTTTATACCTAAATGTTTCTGTAACGCCCCAAAACTTGGCCTAGAAGTTTAGACCGAATCCTGGAGGTTACATTGGCCACAACAAGTGGCGGAAACAAAAACTTTAATTCAAAAAAAAAGACCTTTTTGTTCGTTATGTTTGAAACAATATTAAGTCGGCATCAAATGTTCGGAAAGAAAATCTACAGTTTCTAAAGTTCAGTCCAAATAACACCTTACGAAAGTCCAACATAAAAACTGGTACCACAGTTTATATAATCGTTTTACAAACCAACTTAAAATTACCCGAATAAAACTTATGAGATTCTATTTAAATTGAATCAAACCATATCTTTCTAAGACCTCCGGTATGCCAAGTCCAGCTCCAAAACACGAAAAGTACCTGAAAGGAAATACACTACAGAGATGAGCTACGCGAGCTCAGTGTGAGTCCGAAACATGAACAGGCGGCAAAAAACGGAGTGACACAACAAATCCTTCAGACAAGCATGTGCATGAAAATATCACTTAAGAAAGTCTCAATTGGTATGTCAAATACAATATCAAACCACAGAAATGATTTTCCAGTCATACGCAATAATCAGATCAAATTACATGACATTAACTATATTGTCGAGAACCAGAAGTTCACACAAACAGACAAAATGTTCTGACAAACAGACGTATATTCAAATGCGAACAGATGCACAAGTCAAAATCCCACCCCACCAACCAAACACCACTTTGTCCATCCAGTATACCACATAAGGGCTATGGTAGGCCCGTCCACCATGCACACCACATAGAACCATAACAGGTTCATCCACCCAACATACCACAATGTGGAACTATGCCACTTGAGTAACTGTATACAGCTGAGCTGATACACATATAGGATAGTGCGATAAACCGTTGTACAAAAGTATCGCAGTTAAAACTGCTAAGTCTATCTTCCTTCTCTTCATAACCAGATCCCAAAATTTTCATGCTATGCAATGATGCACACATTACGCCGACAATATACAGAAATAGACATTAACATTTCCAGTTGAACAGATTCAGATTTGATTACACTTGTATTCTAATATTTAGTTACGACAACAATAATAAACTCATACTTATTCATCACATAAATGAGCAATAAAATTAAAGCCCATAAACGCATATATATACACGAACCAACCTAAATCGAGTCCCAAACACACTTAGCGAGGCTTGAACGTGGGTCGGATTACACAGAAACATAAAACAGACAATTTATGACTCAAAACAAAAATTCTGCAAAATAAGGCCACATGGCCGTGTGCCCCGGCCGTGTTGAAGTGCCCAGGCTGTGTGGGGGTTTACACGCCCATGTGAAGGCCACACACGCCCATGTGGAGGGGACACACGCCCGTGTGAGCAGCCCGTGCAACTCACTGTCCAAAAATGCCAAAAATAAAGAGCAGAGGCGACACAGCCGTGCGGAGATCTCACACGCCCATGTGGGTACACACGCCCGTGTGGCCAGGCCGTGTGGCACCAAAATTTGCCTAAAAACCCTAATTCCCAATTTCACACGGCTGTGTGAGCCACCCATGTGGGGCACACGCCCGTGTGGCTACCCGCGTGGTCACGAAACCACACCGAAACAGCCTAAAATTCATGCTTTTGATGTCGAAACGACCCCCAACCCTTGATAACCCAGAATTATGCCAAAACATACAGAATTTCATGCACTTCAGAAACAATATGATACTTTAAATAACCAATCTCATAAACACACAAGACATTATCGAATTTCACCACAATTCGATACCGAAGTTAAACCGTTTCAGAACACACACCTTAGAACGCGCTATCAAGCAGCGAAGACCAATCGATTCGCCCTCACCAACTGTTCGAAAACCTCAATTTCACACATAAACTTAAACTATAAGAACTTCAATTAACAAATAATAGACACAGAAGCAATTCTATCATAAACCCTCATGAACAAAACTTACCTGCTTCACATATGATAAAATGAAACACACAAGGACGATCAGTCTTGACAGACAACACGTAACGTGAGCGTAAAATGGAAGAAACAAAAAATCAAAAGAACTGAAATTTGGAAAGAACAAAAATAAAAAGAGGAACAACGGGGAAGAAAAAGAAAAAAAATAAAGAAGAACGTGATTTTATTTTTGTATGTTAAAGGTAACTTCCCCTTCTAAAATAAAATAAAATAACATAAATATCAAAACACTCACAGGGATTCGAACACGAGACCTAGAGATACACTAACACACAACTAACCACCAGACCAGCAAGCCCATTTTGATATTAAAACGCGAAATTGAACCCAAATGTTCAACCCACTCACTGACCTTAACCACAAACCTCAAAACTTCTAACCCCAGATTTCGAGATGTTACAGTTTCAGAATTTACTAAATAACCTCTATACCTTAGATTTTAGAGTTTTTACAAAATAGTCCTTGA
This sequence comes from Gossypium sturtianum, assembly GCA_025698515.1. Lineage (NCBI taxonomy): Eukaryota > Viridiplantae > Streptophyta > Magnoliopsida > Malvales > Malvaceae > Gossypium > Gossypium sturtianum. Next base: position 22,646,102 of record CM046945.1, read on the forward strand.
AATTCAAATTTTACAATTTTTACTATTTAGTCCCTAAAATCCCAAATTTACATAGTTTTACAATTCAATCCCTAAAAACCAAATATTCTTATTTTACATAATAGTCTCTCTTTTTTTAGATTTTTCCTTTCCTTTCTTTTCTTTCTTCCTTTTATTATTTTTATTTATTTATTTATTGTTATTTAGTTGCTTGTTGTTGCTGCCATTTTCCCCTTATAACATGCAAAAAAATATACATGTTCTTTTTCTTTTAATTTAATCTTTTAATTACCAACCAATCAAATTTCAACACATTTCTTCCTTAATTTCCATAAATTTTCTCCTTTACACCTTAGCACTTAGATATTCTAATCTCATGATTATGTCTCCAAATATCTATTAAAAGTGAGAAAATTGCACTTAGATCCTTCCTCTAAAATGGAAAACTTGTACTTTAGTCCGTGTACTTTTAACCATTTTTCAATCTAGTCCATATCTCAATTTTCCGACTCCACCTATCAATTCATATCCATGTCACATTCATAAAAATATATTTGTTAAAATTTCCCCTTTTCCTAAAATGGTAAATTTGCACTTTTAGTGCAACATCCTCAAAACTCCCTTAGTCATAAATAATATGAGATAAAATCTTAGCGAAATAAGGTACATGATCAAAAAAAGTGAAAGTTGCAGGATATCAAAGAAAGTTAAATCAAGAAGCATGACATGATATATTAAATTAAGGAAGGACTAAATTCTAAATATGCGAAAAATTTTGTTGAACAAGTATAAATATGGAATAGTTGAAGTGAAGGGCCAATAGTGTAAATATCTTAAAAGTGGAAGGATCTAGAAATTAAGGAAAATGGATGAATAAGGACCAAATTGAATAAGCAAAAAAAAGTATAAGGGACTAAATTGTATTTACCAAATTAAGTGATGATTCAAGGATGGAATTTTGAAATATCATAAAGGGAAAAATGGTCAATTAGCAAGAGAGAATTCTAGAAGGCAATGATGATGTTATTTTTTAATTATTTAATTAGATAAACATTACTTTATTAATATTTTAATAAGATATTTTATTATAAATGGCTAGTATAAAAGGAGAGAAGGATGAAGAAAAAAAAAGGATTATCCTCCCACCTTTCCAACGTGAGTGAGGGGGAGAGAAGAATAAATTTTTTATTTCTTTACAATTGGGTCCTTCCACAAAAAATCTACCATTTTTACCTAAAATTTCAAGGAATTTCCATAACCACCAAGAGAGAAAAATGATAAGGAGACTATGGAGAACAAGAATATCACCAAGAAACTAGAAGTTGGAGGAGAGAGAAAATCAAGTTAAAGTTTTAAATCAATAGGACAAGGTAAGAACATCAAGATTTTAATATATTTTTAAGTTTGATATTATATAAAAAGCATGAAAATGATGTTAAAGTAGAGTTTTCTCGTTTAAAGTTTTATGTTCTTAGTATTTTAGTGAAGGGAAATAAGAAGTGATGGGAAATATTGTAGAGAAAGGAAAGGAAGGTATTACAAACTTGGTTATCAACATTTTGCACTAAATCAGTTCTGGACAACAACAACAGTTTGACTTTGAAAATTCACCAAAAATTGTAGAAATCGAATTAGAGGTTAATTAAAGTATGAAATTAAATCCTATTGATCCTAGTTTTACATAGAAGAAACTATGTAAGCAAAAGAATTTTATATTATGAGATATATGAATTTCTGTGAGACAATGTCAGAATGATTTCGGGTTCCCCTATTCTAACTTTGAAAAATTATTATAAATTGTAAAAAAATGTTTAGGTGATTAAGTTTATATGCCTGAAAGATTAATGAGTCTATTTTCAAGGAAAACAAATGGTAACATAATACGAGATTTTTACTAAAAGATATTTAATTTTTAGTGAAGAAGGGTCATTGCTACCTAGAAGCAGGACATGAGAAGACTTGAAGAATAAACTGTATTTATTGGCTTAGGTATAAATTCTAAAATTTTATAGTAAAAACTTCAATGAGTCTAGTTTTAAAAACAAAAAGAGGATCTTAATTTTGATTTATGTATATTGAGATATAAATAATTTAGTGATTGTTACACAAGTGGACATCTTTGCTAAAATTATGTATTTAGTAAAATTGAAATTGATGTTGCATATAGGCATACAATACTAAAAGCTTTCCTAATGTAAAATTTTAATTTTATTATCATTATTCAATTGATAACCTCTTACCTTTTTTTGGAAAAAGATTGCTATTTATATTTCGAAATACTACTATTAGTGACACTGAGATTTTTGGAATGTTACAATTAGGGGTGTTCAAAATTTGGTTAAAATCGAATTAACTGATTGAATTGATATAATTCGGTTAATCGGTCGGTGGTCGAACTTAGTTCAGTCGGAGGTCGGTTAATGGTTTTTTTGAAATTTTGTTTATCAGTTAATTTGGTTCGAAATTAGGTAATTAACCGAACTTAATAATTAATATTATATATTATATGTATTATCCCACTGCCCACCCATGCCCCAACCACCGACCCACTGTAACACCCCTCACCCGTATTCAATGCCAGAATAGAGTTACGGAGCATTACCAAACTTACAATACATTTAAACATCTATTTAACATACATTTTCTCAATTCAACCATTCATCATTCAATCTCAAGCAATTTGTCCCTATTATGAGCTTACAAGGCCCTAAACATGCTTTGGGAGTGGTTCGGGACTAAACCGATAACTTAAAAAAATTTCACAAAACTTTGAAAATTTTCTCAAAACAGGGGACACACGCCCGTGTGGCTAGGCCGTGTGTCTCACACGGCCACAAGACACGCCCGTGTCACAGGCCGTGTGAACATTCGAAAAGGGATCACATGGACGTGACCCAGCCCGTGTCCTACCCCGTGTCCAAACAAGTGAGCTTACTGACTTGGGTCACACGGCCAACACACAAGCCCGTGTGGCTAGCCAGTGTGCTCTTCGAAGCGGCCACACACGACCGTGTGCCAGGCCGTGTGCTAGGCCGTGCCAAACCTGTAGGGTATACTGACTTATGCCACACGGCCAAGTCACACGCTCGTGTGTGAGGCCGTGTGCTAGGCCGTGCCAAACCTGTAGGGTATACTGACTTATGCCACACGGCCAAGTCACACGCTCGTGTGTGAGGCCGTGTGGAGCATACTGACATGATTTTAATTTCAAAACCAGGGGACACATGGCCGTGTAACATGACCGTGTGTCATACACGGCTGAGACACAAGTCCGTGTCTCTGCCCGTGTAGACAAAAATAGGCTATTTACCAAGCCATTTTGCCACCCATTTTACACATACCTAAACAAGCTCAAATAGTTCCATTTCAAGACACAAATAAGTAGCCAAAAGTCATCAACCAAAGTTCAAATCATACCAATTCTTTACCATCAATATAAATCACAAATATACCATAATTTGCCATATAATTTTATACCTAATTCACATATACCATTCAATTAACTAAACCATTCCAAACATGCAATATCCATTCAACCTCAATCACTCATTATAGGTCAATTACCTAACTTAAAATAATACCATTTGCACATTTATAAACAACATAAAATTCACCATCACAAGCCAACTCAAATGGCCTAAATACATGTTCATCAAACATACCAAAATAAATCAAGCCTATACATGCCATATACCATATATACACACTTCAAAAGTACCAAAATAGATGTCCGATAGTGAGAAGAAGTCCTTGACGATCCCCGGATTCGAGCTAGCTTCGTAGAACTATAAAACATCAAAAATTAAACAAAGTAAGCTATAAAGCTTAGTAAGTTCGTATGTAAATATGAAATAATCTCAACAATCATTAACACTTAAAAATGGATAACATAATTAACATTTAAAGCATCAATCAATGAGCTAACATAAATTTTAACCATATCGTAACTCATAAGTCCTCAACCTCTTCTAACTCGTTACTAGAATAGTTTTCAGTATATACCTGTACCGATACATATCTATATAGCACCAACTCTCTTACCAAATCACTTCGAGCTTATAAATGTTTACAATACAAATACTTCGATTTTTTGACGCCATATTCCAACTATGTTCTTACACATACGTTGCCAAGGCCCTGCCGTGGTCTTACGTTCACATGCCATAACCCGGTTATGGTCTTATTATTCGATTTGCCATAGCCCAACTATGGTCTTATTCAGCAACTCGTCTACTTAAACCGTACATTTAAATTAAGTTCTACACATTTAACCATAGGGTAAATACAATCTCAATACCATCCATCTATTGAATAAATACACATTTAAGTTCAAATATACGAACTTACCTCGTGTACGGAAATGACAAAACGAACCGACTATTCAATTACTTTACTTTTTCCCCGATCTAAGTCCGAATTCCTCTTTTCTTGATCTATAAGTAATCAAAATCAACTTATTTATTCTTCTATTTTTTCAATTCAATACAAAACACACATTAGGGATATTTTACACATTTGCTCCTAAACTTTCACATTTTTACAATTTGGTCCTTATTTCATAAATTCACAAATTAATGAAATTCACAATAGACCTATGCTAGTCGAATTACCATAATGCCCCTATCAACCCATAATTTTCATTTATTTCACATTTTAACCACTAACTTTACACATTTCTCAATTTAATCCCTATTTTGCATTTTCACTAAAAATCACTTTACAAAACTTGTTTAATTAACATCAAATATTCATAATCTATCATTAAACATCAAAATACTCATATATTCATCAATTACAACATTCAAAATCTTTAACACTTTTTCAAATTAGTCCCTGGGCTAGCTAGTACTAGCTGCAACGATCTCAAAAACATATAAATAATTAAAAACGGGACAAAAATCATACCTTAATTGAAGAAAACAAGCTTGCCAAAATTCAAGCCCTAAAATGGCTTCTCCTCAAGTTAATAATCGGCTAAGAATGATTATACAAAACAATTCTTTTGTTTTATTTTATTTATTTTATCTTTAATATACTAATTACCTATTTACCCTTAATTAAAAACAATTAAAATTCATGATAATATGTCCATAAAAGTCCACTTACACTAAGGATGGTCTAATTACAATATAAGGACCTTTAATTTAAGGTTCTATAGCTATTTAATACCTTTAACTAATAGAACACTATTTTTGCACTTTACGCGATTTAGTCCTTTTTCTCAAATTGACCATTTAAACGATAAAATTTCTTCACGAAATTTTCACACATACATGCTATCATGCTGTAAACATTAGAATAATAATAAAATAAATATTTTGACTTTAGATTTATGGTTCCAAAACCACTATTCTGATTTGACTAAAAACGGGCTGTTACACCCAACCCCCAACATTCCTACCCAATATAAACCTAATCCAATATACATTTATAAACCTAATCCAATATACATTTATAAACCCAATCCAATATACATTTATAAACCCAACTAATTCCTAAAAACTAAAAATAATTTAATAATTTAATAAAAAAACAATCTAATCCCTAAGCTTATCAGTTATCACCCAAAATTGAAAATCCCTAATCTAAAATCTCCCAAAATCCCTACTTCCAGTCACCACCGTCAGGCATCCACTAAGTCACCATCATCGTCTTTCATGCCCTAACCTAATACAGTGACGCATTTTCAAGTTTGACTTCAGTTACCACCATCTGACGTCCACCATGTCACCCTTACTGTTCGACGTTCATCCGCCATCGACCATCGTCTTTCACACCCTAACCAACGCAGTGACGCACCTTCGAGTTCGACTTCACTTACCACCGTCCGGCACAATCCTTCGAATGACGCCCTAACCCGATAGCCCGAAACACTTACCACCGTCCGGCGTCCACTAGGTGACCATCACCATTCAACGTTCCTCTGCTATTGATCATTGTCTTTCACACCTGATCGACTGTTTTACATCATAGCAATAATGTGCAAGTGTACACTGTCGATGCAAGTATAGTAGACAGATATGAGTCTGTCAGATATCGATCCCACGAGGATGGTTGTCTTTTGTCTATCAATGTCAGTGCAATAAATAGATAGAAACGAGATAAATTGTGAGAGTAGTTGTCGAAGCAATAATGTAACACCCCTAACCCGTATTCATCGCCGGAATAGGGTTATGGAGCGTTACCGGACTTATTACACAATTAAACATACTTTTTCCAATTCCAAATAAATTTCATTCACAATCAATCACATTGTCCCTAATACGAGCCTATGGGGCCCAAATCATGCATTAGAAGTGGTTCGGGACTAAACTGATAACTCAGGAAATTTTTAAAAAACTAAGAAAATTTTTCAAAATACAGGGGACACACGCCCGTGTGGCCCGGCCATGTGTCTCACACGGCCAAAGACACGCCCGTGTCACAGGCCATGTGGACATTCGAAATGGGATCACATGGCAGTGTCTCAGCCCGCGTCCGACCCCGTGTAACTCTCTGACTTGGGTCACACGGCCAACACACACGCCCGTGTGACTAGCTTGTGTGCCATTTGAAGTGGCCACACACGCCCGTGTGCTAGGCCGTGCCAAAACTGTAGGTATATTGACTTATGCCACACGACCAAGTCACACGCCCGTGTACTGGGCCGTGTGGAGCATAGGGGTGTGCAAAATTCGGGTAAAACTGAAAAAATTCGGTTAACCGACCGAATTGATTAATCGGTCGATTAACCAAATTTTTTTTTTGGTCGAGGATCGGTTAATTATTTTGTGATTTTTAGGTTAACGGTTAATTCGGTTCAAATCGGTTTGTTAACCGAATTTTTTGATGCTTAAGAAAAAATTAATATATAAAATTATAATATATAAATAGGCCCACTATTCACCTAAACCCAATCCCTAAACCCAATCCAAACCCAAATATCCAACCCAACCCAGTTACCCAATCCAACCCAATCATAAAAATTACAAATAATTTAATAAATAAAAATAAAATTCTAAAACTAAAACTAAAATTATGTAATTTTTTAATTATGTAGTGATTCATTTCGGGTAATTCGGGTAATTCGGTTAATTTTTAACCAAAAATAAAAAAAAATATAATTTTCGGTTAATTCGGTTAACTAATCAATTAACCAAAAAATTTCTGATTCAGTTAATTTTTTGAAAAAATTTCGTTCGGTTAACGGTTAAAAATTTTGAAAGGTCGGTTAATTCGGTTAATGTTATTTCGGGTCGATTAACCGACTGAACACCCCTAGTGGAGCATACTGACTTGATTTCTAATTAAACACCAGGGGACACACGGCCGTGTCACTTGACCGTGTGTCACATACGACTGAGACATACGCCCGTGTGGAAAAAGATAGGCTATTTACCAAGCCATCTTGCTCATCCAAATTTGCATTCACCTACATAAATCAAATGGCATATAACATGGCATAAATAGGCATTCAAACCAATCTCAACCAAGCCTAAAACATGACAAAATTAAGGATAAATAGGCTAAGATCCACTGAGTTATAAAATGCAATTTACTGAACTGAAAATGCTAAAATATGTGCTAAAGATAACTAAATCGGGACAAATTAACCAATAAGTAGGGAGAAAACATATGTTCTTTCTAGTACTATCACACCCCCAAACTTGAGTTTTTACTTGTCCTCAAGTAAAACAGAAACTAGCAAGGCTACACAAGAATTCACTAAGGCAAATAATCATCCTAGCAACTTGAATCACCTAAAATTTCAATGAATGAGTCACATTCAGATGACAAAATATTGCATCGACAATACATAAGTACGAATAAATAAGATTGCAACTTCATCAAAACCAACATCATGCTTTAAATCCTAAATTCTATCTACCAATACAACATTTATTAAATATATGTCTCTCTTTTTTTTGTGAATAAGGGATATCGTTGCATTATTGTACCCTTGTTCCTGAGAAGTAAAGATGGAGTGCAACAAACCCCCAGGGAGTACGTAATTGCGCCAACACACACTCATGCAGTGACAACCTTTGGCCAGATTCATTGTTCTAACGCTTGCATTGGAGTGTTCCCTCTTTAACATTTCACAATACACCCACTTTGGAGTGTCTCTTATTCATAACTATATATATATAAAAGCAGCTGTAAAAGACAGATTCATTCAAGATTCAATGAATGCTACTAGTCATTCATTACTAATGCAACCTAAATCATTCATCAAAGAATTGAAGATACAACATTCAGTCAAATTTATTTAACTCATTCATTGATAATTCACATGATTCAAGAATTAAGCATCGAATGTAACAAAAATTTTCAAACACATTTGCATTAACCACAAATAAACCTTTCATGCTTCATTAAACTAATTTTTTTTTTTGAAATGTGTGTGTATTTCCAAAGCATCCCCCCAAACTTAAAGTTTGCATTGTCGCTAATGCACTAACATTAAAATGCAATGAAAATAAAAATGCAACGATAATGTGCACTAACAAAATGAAAATTATAGCTATATGCAATGCATGAATACTACAGCTAAAACTTAAAATAAACTAACTCAGTTTTCCTCGGCCATCAATGTGGCTGCATGATGTTTCTTCTTCCTCTTTTTTGTCCTCCTTCTTGCACTTATTGTCTTTGGAGCGCTTTCTCTTCTTTTCTTTGGGCTTCGTATGGTCCTCGGATCACTCCTCAATTTCCGGCACTGCCCCGGCATCATCGGTTGCTTCTTGTGTAGGAGGGGTCACCTTTAGTGGTCCGGTATAGACCACTATCGCTAATGAGTTGACAATAAAGCTCAAGTGCATCAAAAATGGTACGTAATTATTCTGCACAAAAAAGTAAAACAAACTTGAACAGAAACAAAAATAAAATAAAATAAAATAATAATAAATTCCATAAAAATTAAAATTTTTCGACCAATTTAATGGTCTCTACCTACTTTTGATCAATATTCCCTAAATAATGTTTCAATCGCTGGCCATTCACTATGAACTGGTGTCTATCATGTAAATATCTAACTGTGACTGCACCATAAGGAAATACTTCGACAACTTCAAAAGGTGCAGACCAACGTGAGCGTAATTTACCCGAGTGCAGTTTCAGTCTAGAATTGAATAATAAAACTTGTTGACCTGCGATAAAGTGTCGCTACAAAATAATTTTGTTATGCCATCGTTTGGTCTTTTCCTTGTAAATTACAATGTTTTCATAGGCATCTCACCTAATCTCCTCTAGTTTAGTGATATCCAACAGCCTTTTCTTTCTAACAGCTTCATAGTTCATGTTCACTTGCTTAATTGCCCACATTGCTTTGTGCTCTAGTTCAACTGTCAAGTGACATGCTTTCCCAAAAACCAATTGATACGGCGACATCTCTAATGGAGTTTTGTATGCTATCTGCAATGCCCATAAAGCGTCATCCAGTTTGGAAGACCAATCTTTCCTCGAAGGGTTCACAACCTTCTCAAGAATGTTTTTAATTTTTCGATTCAATACTTCAGCTTTTCCATTAGTTTGTAGATGATAAGTAGTAGCCATTCTATGATTAACTACATATCTCTTCAGTATGGCTGCCACTTGGTTGCAATGAAAGTGTGTACCCTGATCATTAATCAATGCCTTTGGTGTGCCAAAGCGGGTGAGTATACGCTTGTGAAAAAATTTAAGCACTGTCTTTGCATCATCTTTTGGAACTGTAACAGCTTCAACCCACTTTGAGACATAGTCAACTGCTACTAATATATAAAGATTTCCAAATGAACTTAGGAATGGTCCCATAAAATCCATACCCAAAACATCAAAAAATTTAACCTCTATAATTGGCTGCTGCAATATTTCATTACGTTGAGATATAGAACCAGTGCGTTGACACCTATTGCATTGATTAACAAAATTGTGGGCGTTTTTGAATAATGAAGGCCAGTAGAATCCTGATTGGAGATCCTTAGCAGCAGTTTGCATGCCACCGAAATGACCTCATAAGGAGCATTATGAAAGTGTTTCAGGATTGAAAGCATCTCCTCTTCCGAAACATAACGCCGAATAATGTTGTCATTACATACCTTGAATAAATACGGCTCATTCCAATGATACTTCACGAAGAAATCTTTCTTTTTTATGGCCTGTGACACCAATGAGAGTTTTCCACACACTAGATAATAAACCAAATTCGCTGATGTGCGATGTCAGAGTCTTAAAAATTTAAATAAAGAATGATCGAGCCTAGAAACTAACTGTGACAATGATTAAGGCAAGTGCACCTATCGAATAGTAGTATAGCTTAGTGGCAAGACCGAATTGTCGAACCCAAAGGAACCAGAAGTACTAATACTAACTTTCTTTTTATTTTTTAGCCTAAGAAACAAGGGAATTTGTTGTTTAAACTAAAATTAACTAACTACTAAGCTAAAGACGCTAAGACAAAGATAACGAATTTGGGAAAATACTCGTGAGAAAAACCAATTGACTAAGACAATACCCGATGAAGAATCCACCTAGACTTCACTTGTTATCTAACTCGAACTGCATTTATTTATTCACTTGACTTGATCCGTAGGATTCCCTAATGTATATTAATCCCTCTCTCGAGGCGACCAACGCCTAACCCTAGGTTGATTAATTGAAATCTCTTTCTAATTAAAACCCCTAGAATTGTATTAACTCGATCTATGGACTCCCATATTAGGTTTGACCCTAATCCGGTAGATTTTCGTCACCCTATCTCTAGGCGCGCGAGCAACTCCGCTTAACTATGCTAGATCTACTCTTAGGTAGAGACTTTTGCTCCACCACCTAAGCACATCAGTACTTGAATCAATATCCTGGAATATCAAAGCAAGAATTAAGAGCACATAATTAAGAACAAATCAAGTATTTATTATATAGTTCAGCAAATGATAACAAGATTCATCTTAGGTTTCATCCCCCTCAGGTATCTGAGGGTTTAGTTCATAATTATAAAAGAATACATCTCAGAAGAAAAGATAAAACAAAACACAAGAAAAACCCTAAAACCCCCTGAAGGAATTAAAGAGAAGATCCTCCGTCTTGAGTATGACTCTAGCTTCTTGAGATGAATCAACTGGCTTTCTTCGAGTGAATCCCACAATTCTGACCTCTCTGGCTCGGCTCCTTGGCCTAGCTGGATGCCCCCTTGAAGGTTGGCCTCTAGGGTGTTTATATAGGCTTTTGGAATGGCTTTCTTTGCCTCTAAGTACCCTAATCCGAATAAAATTCTTCTTTGTCATGTCAGGGACACGCCCATGGCACACGCCTGCAGTGTGAATCGTGGCTGTGCCGTGTTCGAACTCTTTGAAGGAGCACGGCAGCAGTGGGTCTTGGGCCCAGGCCGTGTCGATTTCATGATATAGCCCATTTACTCTATTTTAGGCCCGTTTCTCGTTCTTTTCATCCTCCGATGCTCTCCTGAGTATAAAACATGAAATTAAAGGATTAAGAGCACCAAATTACATAATTCAAGGGATAAATCATCCAAAAGTATGCTAAATGTGGGTTTAAAATATGTTATTATTACGGTTTATCAAATACCCCCACACTTAAGCTTTTGCTTGTCCTCAAGCAAAATTCTCAACTCACAATTAAAACAAACTTCCTCGATTCATAATATTCATCAATAATGTTTCATCATAATTCAAAGATAATTCATACATGGATAGTTCAACTCAAAGAGTCCTAAAGATTCAAACAATCTAAGTCATACATTTTTGTAGCATGAAAACGTAGGTGTTTTCCCTCTTCTAAATAATTACTTCTGATTCAAAATCGACAAGGATTGACATCCTCACTAAAGATTCACTCAAATCACTCGAGGTGTTTAAGGTTCAGGAAAAAACACTCATAAGTCAAACATGAAAAGTTAATCCCATAGGCTTGCATGAAAATCAAATCTCTACCACTATAATATGAGATGATACACAAATCAAAAGGTCTTTAACAGGGTTGTAATGGGGCTTGGGTTAAAGGTATGGATAAAGGCTGAATTATAGGGTTAGAATCGAGACTGACCTGACAAATTACCTAACTAGAAATAACGAACTGATAGTAAATAATTACATCAATCGAAAACTCATAATACTAATAATAACACGAGCTTCTTCTAAAGATGTGGATTTAACTTTTTTAAGCTCATAGAACATAGAACTAATAATGAATATACTTCGTTTTTTTTAAGAACAAATCAAGTAATAATAAGATAGAATTTAACAACTGATAAAGAAAATAGTTAAGTAATCGATCAAATCAAATCTCGATATAGGGGTAGTCAAGAAGAATGGTGATAACGAATACAAAGGGTTTTGGGTTAATATTAGTGGGTGAGTCAATATAAAGGGTTGTTAGGATCAAAGGGGTTCACTAGGGGTTAATTGTGAGGGTAGGCTTTTAGTGGAGTAAGTGGGTTAAAACCTAGGTGCCGTTATCATCTTAGTATATCAAATCAAAGGTGTGGTCTTGACATGTATAATCGATGCAAGTTCTAGAATAACAAAACAATGTTGACACACTCATAATCAAAAAAAAAGTGAGCAAGAAAAAGAATATATGCTCTATAAGGCTCAAAATCTCACAAAAATTATGGGTTTTTAATGTCAACCTCGTAAATTTCAAACTTCAAAGTAATATTCAAATTTAGGTAGACAACCTAAAAAAAATTTAATTTCTGAAAAATAGACTTATCATGCTTGATTCTCTATTATCTTAAAGTTTAAATTATCAATGCACAATTAACTATGACTTAATCCAAAACATAACAATGAAAATCATAAATCAAAGGAAATTTCATTCTAATCGTAATATGAGAAAATTACTTAAGAACAAGATATAATTCAGGATTAGAGAATAATGAAAAAAGTTAGGCACTTTTAAGATTCACCCCCCACACTTAAGATGTACATTGCCCTCAATGTACAAAGATATATAAACAATATAATAGAAAATCAAAAGATAGGGAGAGAGATGAAACTTCCTGAATTTTTGGATGGATTCCTTGAGTTGGAAGTGTGCAAACTTGATTCGGAGGTGAAAGATAAGTTGGAGGAGTGCTGGTGTGGTGGCTGCCCACTATTGTTGCGCTAGATGAAGAAATTGGGTAGCCCGTGAAGAAATAGCCAAGAAATAGTAAGACATATTTAGAATAAACTAATTATGTATTTAAAGACAAGAAAGATATATAAAAAGAAAATAGAAAGTAAAATAAAATTAAAAGAATAGATAAATGGACTGAAAAGTCCTTATTGTTAGATGGTTCGCGAGGTGGGTGTGATTTCTAAGGCGGTGGTGTGTGATTCCCAAGCAGCCTGAAGAACCTAAAAACAAGAAACTAAAATAAGATACACTAAATTTAGTGGAAGAGAAGTTAAGATAAGGAAAATAAAGGAGAAGAGAAAAGAAAAATAAGAGTTAAATAGACCCTTGGCTTGTCGAATAATTGAAGCGGCCGGCATGAACTTATGTAGATCGATCTCCCACAGGGAGACCATGCTTGGATCCTTCCGCTTCTTCGACATAAATGTGGTGGAGGTCAAGGGTTTGGGGAAGGACTAAAGAAGAAAAGTATGGAAGGGGAGGGGTCTGAAGAATAGGATGGGAGAAATGAGGTGGGGAGTAGGTGAGAAGAAGGAGGGGGTTTTAAATAGAATTTTCAAGTCTGGTACACCCCCACGCCCATGTACCATGGGTGTGTTGAGTCACACGACCGTGTCGCACGGCCGTGTTATGCTTCTTTCGTTTCTCCCACACCTAGGTTCAGGTCACCACGCCCGTGTAGGATCAAACAATGTCGACCACGGCCGCATCGCACGGCCGTGTTGTTTAATCGGGGCCATGTCTTGGGGAAAATTTTGTCCTATTTCTGTACGGTCTCTGCCATGCCCATGTATCAATTCGTGGTGTCCACATGTCCACAACCACGGCCGTGTGCAATGCCGTGTGGTGCGAAAATCCTGCGCTTGATAAATTGGTTAGTTTTCAGTTAGGTGCTAAAAATTGAAAATATAACATTAGTGAAGTTAGTGCTCGGGTTGCCTCCCGAGAAGCGCTCGTTTAAAGTCTTAAGCTAGACTTACCCTGTTTTCATTCCTAAATTGAGGCTCTTGGAGCCGAAGTTCCTCTCTTATATCCCCAAAATCTTCACCATTATAAATTTTTAATCGGTGACCATTTACCTTGAATGTTCCATGAGTTGGATGAGTTACCTCGATTGTGCCGTATGGAAAAATAGTTTTGATTACGAATGGACCTGACCATCTTGATTTCAGCTTCCAAGGAAACAATTTGAGCCTTGAATTGTAGAGCAGAACTAAGTCTCCTACTTCGAATTGCTTTGATTGTTTTAAACGAGCATCATGGCGTCGCTTTGTCGCCTCCTTATATAATCGTGAGTTCTCATAGGCATCAACTCGCCATTCATCAAGCTCGTTCAACTGCATCATCCTCTTTTCACCTGCAGTTTTAAGATCGTAATTCAAGAATTTTATAGCCCAGAAACTTTGTGCTCTAACTCAAATGGTAAATGACAACTCTTCCCGTAGACAAGTTTGTATGGGGATGTTCCTATGGGAGTCTTAAATGCTGTTCTATAGGCCCATAAAGCATCGTCTACTTTTAGTGCCCAATCTTTCCTGTTTGATTCTACTGTTTTCTCTAGAATTCGCTTAAGTTCTCTATTTTCTACTTCCGCTTGCCCACTGGTTTGAGGGTGATAAGGGGTAGATGTTCTATGGTGTACTCCATATTTTTTCAAGACCTTGTCAAATTGAGTATTACAAAAATGAGTACCCCTATCACTAATAATTGCTCTTGGTGTTCCAAATCGAGAGAACAGTTTTTTGAGAAATTTCACCACCATTCTGGCATCATTAGTGGGTAAAGCTTGGGCTTCCACCCATTTTGACATATAGTCTACTACTACTAGGATGTATTTATTCCCAAATGAACTAGGGAATGGGCCCATAAAATCAATACCCCATACATAAAAAATTTCGCATGATAGCATGTATGTTTGAGGCATTTCATCGCGTTTAGAAATGTTACCTGTTCTTTGACATCTATCGCATGAAGCAACATACCTGTTAGCGTCTTTGAACAAGGTTGGCCAATAAAAACCTGATTCGAGCGTTTTATGTGCTGTCTTAATCCCGCTGTAATGTCCTCCTGAAGGTCCTGAATGGAAATGTTCTAGGATTTTGCTTGTTTCTGCTTTTGTAACACATCTCCGAATTACTTGATCTGCACATATATGGAAAAGAAAAGGATCCTCCCAAAAATAGTTTTTCACATTAGCAAAGAATCGCTTCTTTTGATGATGTGTTAACCTTTTTGGAAGGATGTTAGCAGCTAAATAATTCGCAACATCTACAAACCAAGGTACCTCAGAGTTAAATATAGTGAATAGTTGTTCTTCGAGAAACGAGTCGTTTATCTCGCTCTCATCTAGTTCTTCGATATGTGGACTTTCAAGCCTAGAAAGATGATATGTTGCAAGATTTTTAGCTCCCTTCTTATCTCGAATTTCTAAATCAAATTCCTACAAGTGTAAGATCTATCGTACGAGTCGAGGTTTTGCATCGATTTAGTTAAAAGATAACGAAGAGTTGAATGGTCGATTGTAAACGATAACTTTAGATAATATCAAATATCGTCTAAATTTTTCAAATGCAAAAACTACTGACTAGCAATTCTTTTTCGTGGTGGTGTAGTTTTCCGTATGACGTCAATGTTCGCTAGCATAATAAATTGGTGAAAGTGCTTGCCTCTTCTCGTGTCCCAAAACTCAGCACTAATCGCAAAATCACTTGCATCACACATTAGTTCAAAGGGTAGATTCCAATCAGGTGCAATTATAATCGGAGCATTTATTAGTTTATCTTTGAGGATATTAAAGGCATCTAAACATTCCTGATCAAAATTGAAAGGTACATCCTTTTCTAGTAATTTTTTCAAAGGCTTAGCTATTTTAGAGAAATCTTTAATGAATCTTCTATAAAATCCAGCATGTCCTAAAAAAATTCTAATAGCCTTAACTAAACTAGGAGGAGGTAATTTTTCTATGGTTTCAACCTTTGCTTTATCTACCTCAATCCCTTTACTAGAAATCTTATGTCCTAACACAATCCCCTCTCGAACCATAAAGTTACATTTTTCCCAATTTAAAATAAGGTTCGTTTCCTCACATCTCATCAGAACTCGCTTTAAATTTTTAAGGCAAAGATGGAAAGAATTACCGAATACCGAAAAGTCGTCCATAAATACCTCCATAATGTCCTCCACAAGTTCGTCAAAGATAGCCAGCATGCAGCGCTGAAAAGTAGCAGGAGCATTACATAATCCAAAAGGCATTCTACGATAGGCAAGCGTCATTGTATGGACATGTAAATGTCGCTTTTCTTGATCCTCGTGAGCTATTGGGATTTGGAAGTAGCTAGGAGGAGAGTCCGTCCAAGAAGCGATGAGTACATATGCCTAGATAATCTTTCTAACATTTGATCGATAAAGGGCAAAGGGAAGTGATCTTTTCTGGTGGCGTCATTCAGCTTTTTGTAGTCAATATAGGCTCTCCAACCGGTGACTGTTCTTGTAGGAATCAATTCATTCTTTTCGTTGGCTACAACAGTCATGCCTCCTTTCTTTGGAACTACTGCGCAGGACTTACCCAAGTGTCTTTGTCGAGAAATAGGATAAATTATTCTGCATCTAGAAGTTTAATTACCTCGGCCTTAACAACTTCTTTTCACGTGGGGTTCAAACGTCTGCAGGGTTGCACACACGGTTTATACTTATCTTCCATTAAAATTTTATGGGTGCAGAACGACGGACTTATTCCTTTAATGTTAGAAATTTTCCAAGCTATGGCTCTTTTATGTTCCCTTAGTACCTTTAGCAACTCTTCTTTTTCTTTGGGTTCTAGTTCTGAAGAGATGATCACTGGTAGCGTAGAATTATCCCCGAGGAATGCATATTCTAAGTGTTTTTGTAATTATTTTAATTCCAATTTTGGTGGCTCATCAATAGAAAGTTTTTGTTTTAGTTCGTCATTGATTTCAATGCCCTCTTCTTTTTGTCTAGAGGAAGATGTATTAGAATTTAACTCATCGGTATCATCATCTACCCCCTCACTTTGGGTAGGACACAGTTCCATTGTGTCGTCATGTATGATTTCCTGCAAAGAATCTTGAATAAAATGGTCAATGGCATCAAGAAAATAACAGAAATCATCTTGTTCTCTAGAATATCGCATAGCATCGTAAATTTGAAAAATAATTTCCTCGTTGCCTACCCTTAGTGCAAGTTTACCATCACCTACATCAATAACAGCCCTAGCAGTAGCTAAGAAAGGTCGTCCCAAAATTAGAGGTACATTAATGTCCACATCCATGTCAAGCACCACAAAATCAACAGGGAATATAAATTTATCAACTTTTACCAAAATATCTTTGATAATTCCCCTAGGATATTTAATAGATCTGTCAGCTAACTGAATACTCATCCTAGTGGGTTTTGGTTCCCCTAGACCTAGTTGCTTAAACATTTTATAAGGCATTAAATTAATACGGCACCTAAATCGCCTAATGCTTTCTCAATGTTTAGACTACCAATTAGACAGGGAATAGTGAAACTTCCGGATCTTTCGATTTAATTCGTGACTTGTTTTGGATGATGGCTGAACACTCTTCATTAAGTTCTACTGTTGATATATCTTCAAACTTCCTTTTATTTGTTAGAAGCTCTTTTAGGAATTTTGCATATGTCGGCATCTACGAAATAGCTTCAACAAAAGGTAAGTTAATATGTAACTGTTTAAAAAGTTCAAGAAATTTACCGTATTGTGCGTCTAAGCGGTCTTTCTTCAACTTTGTCGGATATGGGATTGATGGCTTAAATTCTTCACGTGTCGGTGTTACTTTCTCGATTTCCTCATTTTTTTTCTTTATTAGTTTCTTGTGGCATCTTCTTTTTCGTTTCAATCAATTCCTTCCCACTCCTTAGTGTTACTGCCTTCACTTGTTCTTGAGGTTGTTCTGATATGATCTTGGCAAGTTGTCCTAATTGGTTCTCGATACCTTGAATCGATGCTTGTTGATTCTTAAGTGTTGTCTCGGTGTTTTGGGAATGATTTTCTGACACCGCGATGAATTTTGTCAACATCTCCTCAAGGTTCGGCTTCTTTTCTTGTGGTACGGCTGCTGTTGGAAGTTTGGAGGGAGTTGTTGCCTTTGATTTCCTTGACCACCCCATGAAAAATTTGGGTGGTTCTTCCAACCTGGGTTGTAAGTATTGCTATAAAGAGTATTTTGGGATCTAAAATCATTACTTACATAGTTCATTTGTTCGCCTTCCATGCCATGTCTGTAGGGTGGGTACTCTGTATTGCCTGTTCTTCCCCTATTCGTATTGTAATGCATCACTGAATGTACCTGCAAAGAGTCACACAAAACATCAATCTTTTTATTTAACATCTCTACCTGATTTGATAGCATGGTGACTGCGTCGAGGCTGAAAACACTGGCAGCTTTCGTGGGCTTTGTCCTCGTGACTTGCCACTGATAGTTATTCAGTGACATCTCCTCTATAAATTCGTAAGCTACTTCAGGTGTTTTATTATTCAGGGTTCCACCGGCTGTCGAATCGATCAACTGCCTAGTTGAGGGGTTCACACCGTTATAGAAGGTTTGAACCTGTAGCCATAGAGGTAGCCTGTGGTGAGGGCACCTTCTCAGTAGATTTTTGTATCTCTCCCATGCATCGTAAAGTGTCTCTAAATCCATCTGCACAAAAGAAGAGATATCATTCCTCAACTTGGCCGTTTTGGCAGGCGAAAAATATTTTAATAAAAAATTTTCGGTCATTTGTTTCCATGTAGTGATTGATCCTCGGGGGAGAGAATGCAACCATTGTTTAGCTTTATTCCTTAACGAAAAGGGAAACAACCGAAGACATATGGCATCATCAAAAACGCCATTTATTTTCAAGGTATCACAGAATTCTAGAAAATTTGCTAAGTGTGTGTTAGGATCCTCATCCTGCAAACCATCAAACTGAACAAACTGTTGTATCATCTGTATAGTGTTAGGTTTCAATTCGAAATTATTTGCAGCAATAGTAGTTCTAACAATACTCGATTTAGTTCCAGTTAAATTAGGTTTAGCATAATTATACATAGTTCGAGGAGCCTAATTTTGGCCACCTCTGGAGGTAGCGGATTATTCTCAGCCATCTCTTCGGTGATATTGGTTTCGTCTTCTTGCTCTTCTTGTATGTAATTTAGGCTTCGCCTTATTTCTCTTCGGTTTCTGCGAACTATGCTTTCAATTCCACTGTCGTAAAGTAAGGGTCCTGTCGGGTTCCTTCTAGTCATAAACTAGAGGTACTTGCAAGGAACAAAAGAAAGAAAGTTAAAAACAAAATAAGAAATAAAAGTAAATTGCAAAAATAAAAAATGGCTAAATTAATAAAAATTGAGCTTCCTTAATATTTTGGTTCCCCGGTAACGGCGCCAAAAACTTGATGTGCGATGTCAGAGTCTTAAAAATTTAAATAAAGAATGATCGAGCCTAGAAACTAACTGTGACAACGATTAAGGCAAGTGCACCTATCGAACAGTAGTGTAGCTTAGTGGCAAGACCGGATTGTCGAACCCAAAGGAACCAGAAGTACTAATACTAACTTTCTTTTTATTATTTAGCCTAAGAAACAAGGGAATTTGTTGTTTAAACTAAAATTAGCTAACTACTAAGCTAAAGACGCTAAGACAAAGATAACGAATTTGGGAAAATACTCGTGAGAAAAACCAATTGACTAAGACAATACCCGAGGAAGAATCCACCTAGACTTCACTTGTTATCTAACTCTGAACCAGACGATTTATTCACTTGACTTGATCCGTAGGATTCCCTAATGTATATTAATCCCTCTCTCGAGGCGACCAACGTCTAACCCTAGGTTGATTAATTGAAATCTTTTTCTAATTAAAACCCCTAGAATTGCATTAACTCGATCTATGGACTCCCATATTAGGTTTGACCCTAATCCAGTGATTTTCGTCACCCTATCTCTAGGCGCGCGAGTAACTCCGCTTAACTATGCTAGATCTACTCTTAGGCGGGGACTTTTGCTCCACCACCTAAGCACATCAAGATTACTTGAATCAATATCCGGAATATCAAAGCAAGAATTAAGAACACATAATTAAGAACAAATCAAGTATTTATCATATAGTTCAAAGAAGCGATAACAAGATTCATCTTAGGTTTCATTCCCCTCAGGTATCTGAGGGTTTAGTTCATAATTATAAAAGAATACATCTCAGAAGAAAAGATAAAACAAAACATAAGAAAAACCCTAAAACCCCCTGAAGGAATTAAAGAGAAGATCCTCCGTCTTGAGTATGACTCCGGCTTCTTGAGATGAATCAACTGGCTTTCTTCGAGTGAATCCCACAATTCTAACCTCTCTGGCTCGGCTCCTTGGCCTAGCTGGACGCTCCCTTGAAGGTTGGCCTCTAAGGTGTTTATATAGGCTTTTGGAATGGCTTTCTTTGCCTCTAAGTACCCTAATCCGAATAAAATTCTTCTTTGTCACGTCAGGGACACGCCCATGGCACACGCCCGTGTGAATCGTGGCCAGGCCGTGTTCGAACCTGCTGAAGGAGCATGGCCGTGTGGTCTTAGGCCCAGGCCGTGTCTATTTCGTGATATGGCCCCTTTACTCTGTTTTAGGCCCGTTTCTCTTTCTTTTCATCCTCCGGTGCTCTCTTGAGTATAAAACATGAAATTAAAGGATTAAGAGCACCAAATTACATAATTCAAGGGATAAATCATCCAAAAGTATGCTAAATGTGGGTTTAAAATATGTTATTATTACGGTTTATCATTCGCATACCAAGGGGTTGCATCTAAAACAAATAACTTCTCATCTGGGAATGCGTCGACAATTTGAAGTATGTTTCCATCTTCGCTGCTAACTTCTAATTGAGACAGATGGTCTGCAACTTGATTATCTGAACCCTTGCGGTCTTTTATCTCAATGTCAAATTCTTGCAACAGTAGGATCCAGCGTATCAGTCTTGGTTTTGCATCCTTCTTCACAAAAAATATATCTCAACGCTGAGTGATCAGTAAATACGGTAACCTTTACGCCAACAAGATAAGAAGAAAACTTATCGAAAGCAAAGACTACAACCAACAATTCTTTCTCTATAGTGGTATAATTGATTTGAGCCTCTATAAGAGTTTTGCTAGCATAATAGATGGAGTGAAATATTTTTCCTTTGCGTTGTACTAGAACAACACCCACGGCAAAGTCGCTTGCATCACACATTACTTCAAAAGGTTGAGACCAATCTGGTGCAATGACAATGGGTGCATTTATTAGCTGCATGTTTAATTGAATGAATGCATCCAGACATGCATCGTCAAAGAGGAATTTTTGATTCTGTTCCAGTAATGAGCATAAGGGCTTTGTAATTTTCGGGAAATCTCTAATAAATCTTCGGTAAAACCCCACATGCCCAAGAAAACTGTGAATACCTTTCACATTTGTAGGTGGAGGTAATTTCTCAATGATTTCCACTTTAGCTTTGTCTACTTCAATGCCTTGACTAGATATGCGATGGCCTAACAAAATGCCTTCAGTTGCCATGAAATGACATTTTTCCCAATTTAGAACAAGATGTGTGTCTTCACATCGCTACAATACTTTATCCAAATTGTTAGTGCAATGATCAAAATCATTCCCATAGACTGAGAAATCATCCATAAAAACCTCTAAAGAATCTTCAATCATATTCGAGAATATTGCCATCATACACCTTTGAAATGTGGCTAGTGCGTTGCAAAGACCGAAAGGCATATGGCGAAAAGCAAAAGTACCAAATGGCAGGTGAAAGTTGTTTTCTCTTGATCCTCTGGTGCAATAGCAATTTGATTTTACCCAGAATAGCCGTCTAAGAAGTAGTAATAGGCTCTTCCAGCAAGCCTATCCAACATTTGGTCAATGAAAGGAAGTGGGAAATGGTCCTTCCTTGTGGCAGCATTAAGTTTGCGATAATCCATACAGACTCGCCATCCCGTAGGAATGCGTGTATGAATTAATTCATCTTTGTCATCGCTAACCATAGTGATGCCACTCTTTTTAGGAATGCATGCACTGGACTTACCCAATTGCTATCAGAAGTAGGGTAAATAATTCCAGCATCAAGCCATTTTATAATTTCTTTCTTAACAACTTCCTTCATCTTCTCGTTTAATCTTCTTTGTTGCTCAATCGATTGCTTGCCTTCATCTTCCAGCTTGATCTTGTGCATACAAAAAGATAGACTAATGCCTTGAATATTGGAAATACTCTAAGCAATAACTCATTTATGTTGTTTAAGAATATGGACCAATTTCTGTTCTTGAGTTACATCCAGTGTTGCGGAGATAATAACTGGGAGAGCATTGTTATCATCAAGAAAGACGTATTTAAGATGAGTAGGTAGTGGTTTCAATTCCAGAGTAAGAGCTTCATCGATAGATGGCTTGAAAATTGGAGCTACTCTATTGGCTAAGTCTAAGGATTCAATCTACCATCCATGCCTGAGTTCAATATTATTAGCTTCAACTTTGATGTCACAATTATCTAAGAATTCATTATTAGATGTCACCGCAAACTCCTCAGAAAGTATTGTGATTTGGTCATTGAATTCTTCCTCAATTAGATCATCTAGCACATCGATAATATGGCATTCTTCTTTATCCTTGCATTGAATAGATTTGAAAACACTGAAGGTAACGCGCTCATCATTAAGTCGCATATACAATTCACCTTTGTAAGCATCAATAAGAGTTCGTCCAGTGGCTAAAAATGGTCGTCCCAAGATTATGAGAACCTTCTTGTCTTCCTAGCAGTAAAGTATGATAAAATCAGTCGGAAAAATGAATTTATCCACACAAACTAAGATATCATTGATTTTCCCTTCAAGTTGAGCCAAGGATCGATCGGCTAGTTGCAATGTCACTGCAGTAGGTTTCATGTGACCAAGTCCCAACTTTCTAAAAGTAGATAGTGGCATTAGGTTGATGCTAGCTCCCAAGTCGCATAAAGCCTTTCCCAAATAATGGTTGCCAATTGAACATGGGATAGTAAAGCTCCCAGGATCTTTCATTTTGGGGGGCAACTTATTTGTCAAAAAAGCACTACAACTATTTGTGAGTGCAATAGTTTCCATATCACTGAGCTTCTTCTTCTTAAATAAGAGCTCATTCATAAATTTTCCATAATTTTGAATTTGCACAAGAGTGTCTACTAAAGGAATATTGACCTGAAGTTGCTTTAGTGTGTTCAGGAACTGTTGGTACGACTTATCCTGCTAATTCTCCCTGAATCTTTGTGGAAAAGGTAAAGGTGGAGATACATCTGATTGTGTCGACACCTTTGATTGCATCGACAGTTTCGAGGGTCGGACATTAGGCATATGAGTGACAATTTGTGGAAGTTCTTTGGCTGGTACATTGACAAGCTCTTCAGATTCAACCTTCTCACTAGGGATCACTTCACTAGTATTGTAACACCTCTTACCCGTATCTGACGCCGGAACCGGGTACAAGGCATTGCCGTACTTAACTTACTCAAACATACAATTTCGGGCTATAAAATCTCATTTAACCTTAAACCTTTGCACTCAAAATCATAACGTCCCTCTTATAGGTCTACGAGACCCTAAACTTTCTTACAGAGCAGTTCGGTACTGAACCGGAAACTTTCGAACACTAAGAAAAATTTTGCTTAAAACAGGGCCACACGCCCGTGTGGTAAGGGACACGCCCGTGTGGGCAGACCGTGTGGTCACACACGTCCATGTCCCTAGTCCGTGTGGATTTTATTTTTCCTTTCGATCTTACAGGGGTTTTCACACGGCCGGACACACGCCCGTGTCCATGGCCCATGTCCCTTACACGGCCTAGACACGCCCATGTCTTAGACCGTGTGTCGAATTAAATTCCTAATTCTAGGTGTAGACTTCACAGGGCCTGGGCACACGCCCATGTTCTATAGCCGTGTCTTCCACACGGTTGAGACACACGGCCGTATCTCAGCCCGTGTGGTTACTACTGGGCATTCTGATTTGCCAACTTAGCATGCATGGGGACACACGGCCTATCAACACGCCCATGGGGCTGACCATGTGTCACACACGGCCTAGACACACGCCCGTGTGTCTACCTCTATGGACAATTATAAGGCTAACCACCAAGCCAATTTCCACCCTAAGAAGAAACCACACTTATACCATTTCATTTTAACACACAACATGACCATAAGGCACTTCTAATACCCAAAATCAAGACATTCACACATAGGTTTACACTACATTCATCATGTGTATACTTTACTCATTACTCATCCAATCACACAAGCATGCACTTCATGAACTTCATCATTATTGAATATATAAAACTTATCAAGTATTGGCCAATTTCCAATGGCCATTTACAAAATGAATTGAATGACATTGATAGCCACACATTGGCTAACAAATATGACATTTCACAAAATAACCAAGTTCCTATACATGCCATACTCAAAATTAATCAAACTTTGTTATACCAAAGAGAAGTTGATAGTGTGATCCGAACTTCGACGTCCTACTATCCCCAAGTTAGCTTGGCGATACTACAAGGAAAAGGAAAATGAGAGGGGTAAGCATAAAGCTTATTAAGTTTGCATGAAATAAATAACAACATAAAGACTTATGGTAGCATCCATTCATCTCAGTGGATAATAGTAACACAAGTTCTCAAGCACTTGACACAACTTACTCATGATTACTCTTACCAATCACATATCACATTTCGGATTCATATCTCATATTTTACTCATGGGTACCTGTATCACTTTATCACATAATTTAGTATTTACGCTATCTTGAACATAAGCTTAACTCATTATCATCTTTAACATAAACTTAGCTCTTTCCCGTTGAACTACTTGGAAAATTGAAGGATACTCAATCTCATCATACATGTAACACGATGCCAATGCCATATCCCAGATATGGTCTTACATGGGTGATCGTTATAAATCAGAGTTTTAAAATTTATAAAAGAATGATCGAACCTGGAAACTAACTCTGACAACGATTAAAGGCAAGTGCACCTATCGAACAGTAGTATAGTTTAGGCAAGATCGGATTATCGAACCCAAAAGAACTAAAAGTACTAATACTAACTTTCTTTTTATTATTTAGCCTAAAATAAGTGAAGTTGTTTATTAATCCAAATTAATTAACTACTAAACTAAAAACTCTAAGACAAAGAAGAATGAATTTGGAAAATAACTTGGGAAAAACTCAGTTGATTTAGACGATACCCTAGGAAGAATCCACCTAGACTTCACTTGTTATCTAATACTGAACCATACGATTTATTCACTTAGTTTGATCCGTAAGACTCCCTAACATATATTAAACCCTCTCTCGAGGCGAATAACGTCTAACCCTAGGTTAATTAGTGGAACTCTCGTTCTCTTATAATAACCCCCTAGAATAGCAGTAAATCAATATATGGATTCCCATATTAGGTTTCACCCTAATCCGGCAAAATCTCGTCACCCTATCTCTAGGCGTGCGATCAACTCCGCTTAATTATGTTGGATCTACTCTTAGGCAGGGTCTATTCCTCCTCCACCTAAGCACATTAAATTTGGATTAAGCTCACATAATTAAGAACAAACTAAGTATTTATCATATAATTCAAATAATCAAATAATAAGATTCATCATAGGTTTCATCCCCTTCGGGTATCCGAAGGTTTAGTTCATAACAATAAAGGAAAACATCTCAAGAGAAAAGATAAAACAAAACATAAGAAATCCCCAAAACCCCCTGAAGGAATTGAAGAGGAGATCCTCCGTCTTGAGTAGAATTCTGGCTTCTTGAGAAGGATCAACTGGCTATCCCTGAGTGAATCCCCACAAATCTACCTTCTCTGGCCTAGCACAACGCCCCTAGACGATGGCTTTGGGCTCCCTCAATAGAGGGTTTCTGTCGAACTCCCCCATTAAGTTGCTACCTGGGGTGTTTATATAGGCTTTGAGATGTGTTGCTTGGCCTCCAAGTATCCTAATTTGAGTACAATTCCTATTTGGGAGTTTAAGTAGACTTAGGAATGTGTTTCTTTGCCTCCAAGCATCCAAATTCGAGTGAAATTGCTCTTTCCAGCGACAGGGACACGGCCATGGCACACGCCCGTGTGAATCGTGGTCAGGCCGTGTGGACTTCGTTGATGAGGGACGGCCGTACAAATCGTGGTCCAAGCCGTTTTTGAGATCTTTTAAGGAGGCACGGCCGTGTGATCTTTGGTCTAGGACGTTTCGATTTCATGCTTTGGCCCATTTGTCCCGTTTTAAGCCCGTTTTGAGTTCTTTTCATCCCCTGGTGCTTTCCTGAGTATAAGACATGAAAAGAAAGGATTAAGAGCACCTTTTACATAAATCAAGGGATAAATCATCCAAAAGTATGCTAAATGTGGGCCTAAAATATGTTACTATTTCGGTTTATCAAATACCCCCACACTTAAGCTTTTGCTTGTCCTCAAGCAAAATTCTCAACTTACAATTAAAACGAACTTCCTGTAATTCATAATTCCTATTGATAGTGTCTCATCATAATTCAGAGATAATTTATACATGGATAATTCAACTCAAAGCGTCCTAAAAATTCAAACACTATAAGCCTTATATTTTGTAGCACAAAACATAGGTGTTTTCCCTTCATCTAAATAATTACCTTTAATTTGAAATCGACAAGGATTGACATCCTCACAAAAGATTCACTCAAATCACTCAAAGTGTTTAAGGTTCAGAATTTAGGCACTCAAAAGTCGAACATGAAAAGTTAATCCCATAGGCTTGCATGAAAATCAAGTCTCCACCACTGAAATATGAGATGAAACACAAATCAAAAGGTCTTTGTTAGGGTTGTAACGGGGCTAGGGTTAAGGTGTGGAATAAGGCTGAATTAGAGGGTTAGAATCGAGATTGAATTGACAAATTACCTAACTAAGAACTAATGAACTAATAATAATAATTACATCAATTGAAAACTAATAATACTAATAATACGAGCTTCTTTTTTCGATATTTGGAATTTAAATGTGTAAGCTCATTTAATCACCTGACTAATACTGAATATACTTCGTTTTTTTTAAGAACATCATAAATACATAATAAATACATAATAAAGGATAAGTTACTGAAATAAAAATCATAATTAAGCAACTAATCAAATTAAATCTCGATATAAGGGTAGTTAAAAAGAATGGTGATAACAAATAAAAAGGGTTTTGGGTTAATATTAGTGGGTAAGTCAATAAATGGGTTGTTAGGATTAAACGGGGTTCACTAGGGGTTAATTATGAAGGTGGGTTTTTAGTGGAGTAAGTGGGTTAAATCCTAGGTTCCTTTATCATCTCTGTATATCAAATCAAAAAAATGTGGTCTCGACATGTATAATCGATGCAAGTTCTAGAATAACAGATCAATGTTGACATACTCATAATCAATAAAGTGAGCAAGAAAAAGAATATATGCTCTATAAGGCTCAAAATCTCACAAAAATTATGGGTATTTTTGACATCAACCTCGTAAATTTCAAACTTCAAGATAATATTCAGATTTAGTTCAACAACCTAGAAAATTTTAATTTTGAAAAATAGACTTATCATGCTTGATTCTCTAGTATCTTAAAATTTAATTATCAATGCACAATTATCAATGACTTAATCTGAAACATATCAATAAAAATCATAATTCAAGGGAAATTTCATTCTAATCATAATATGAGAAACTTACTTTAGGATAAGGCATAATTCAGAGGATTTTCAAATAATACTATAGTTAACCCCCACACTTAAGATGTACATTGCCCTCAATGTACAAAGATAGATAAAATGGCAATATAGTGAGAAAATCAAAAGATAGGGAGAGAAGTGAAACTTCCTGAATTTTGGATGAAGTTAATGAAAAGAAACCGGATCGGATTGGAGGTGAATGTGGGGAAACGCCTTGAACCGTTTGAATTTGAATCTTCGAAGTAGCCGGCTTGATTTTATTGTATCCTAAGCTAAATCTAAATGAAATGAATAACAAGAAGAAAATAATAAAGAAAATAAAAGAAACGAAATAAAAATAAAAATAAAAATAAAAATGAAAATGAAAATAAAAATGAAAATAAAAATAAAAATAAAAATAGAAATAAAAGTAAATATTTAAATAGTGATACAGTCCACGCCCTTGTTCGAGTTTAATCAGTCCGTGTTTTTCGTGATTTTTAATTTTGGGCACGTTTAGAGTGTTTTACCACGGTAGTGGGTCTCGTAGCACGCCCGTGTATTCTTCACACAGTCCTTTAGAACGGGCGTGTTTAACCCGTGCTCGTCAAGTCAGTAACCTCGCACGGTTGTAGGGCACAACCATGTCTCGCCCATGCTCAATAAGTCAGTAACCTCACACGGGAAGTCTGCACGGGTGTGGCTTTTTATCGCAGCCCGTGTTGGGAAAAGAAATCATTCTTTGTCATGCACGGTTACTGGCACGTCCGTGGTTTGTCCTTCTGGCTTCCACACGGCTATGGCCACGGCCATGTGCAAGGCCGTGTGAGCATGGAAATCTATACTTTGGTTAGTTTATGGTTAGGTGCTAAAATGAAAAATAAAAGTAAAATAAAAAATGTAAAAATTAATAGGGTTAGTGCTCGGGTTGCCTCCCGAGAAGCGCTCGTTTATAGTCTTAAGCTAGACTTTACCTCTCATTCGTATGGTCAAGGTGGTTTGAGGAGGTGAAAATCCTTCCTCATGCGATCAACTCGATTTTTGATATAAAATTTAAGTCGAGTAGTGTTTACATCAAAAGTACTGAATTTAGGATTGCTTACCTCGACTGGCCCGTATAGGAAGACATCAAGTACCTCAAAAGTGATTTCTTCGTTTGTCTTGAGGTCTGAATTGGCGATTCGAGGGTCTTCCTTATTCAACAATACCTGATCCCCTATTTTGAAGTGATTTGTTGTTCCTATCAGCTCGTCTGGGGTTTCCTTTGGTTTCACTTCGTGTATTCCTAGTTTCTCTAGTTCATCGACCTGAAGCCTTAGTTCTTCATGAATTATTTCTTTATGGGTACGAGGTCTAAGATCTAGCTCAGCTAGGTGATTTCGTGATGCTTCCTGTAAAAAAGGTTGAACCAAATGGTTTATCAATAAAATTAACGTTCGTACCTTTATTACTCGATGTCCTAGCTGAGTCAAGAGATTGAAGAGAGATTATTTCGTCGTCTACACGAAGTGTGAGTTCACCGACTTCTTCCTCTTTGTGGTCTTTCTTTGTTGCATCGGGATATGGCACACGAGGTTGGTACTCTGTAATTGCCGGTTTTGGTATATCATGGCACACTTCAACCTTACCTTCACTTACCACAGGTTCTTCCCTTGAGTTTGGTTCGTCTAACCCTTCACTATCGTAAATGGCTTGATTTTGCTCACTCGGGTTAGTTTCAGTATTGCTTGGCAAGCTTCCTTGTGGTAGTTCTGAGATCAGCTTAGCAAGTTGTATAACTGACTCAGTAAGTTCCCCAACTTGGCTCTCGATCCCTTTGATCGATGCTTGTTGGTCATTAAGTGTTGTCTCATTTTTTTGGAGACGGTTATCATGTATTTGCCATGAATTTTGTCGACATCTCTTCAAGGTTCGACTCCTCTTCCCGTTGGTGAGGTGGTTGTTGAAAATTTAAAGGAAGTTCCTGTCTTTGGCTACTTTGATCATCCCACGAGAAATTGGGATGGTACCTCCAACCTGCATTATAAGTGTTATCATAAAAATTATTTTGTGGTCTAGAATAGTTACCCATATAGTTGACTTGTTCGTTCTCTATGCCATATCGTAGGGTGGGTACTCGGGATTCGCGCGCCGCCGCTTGTTTCTGCTTTGCATAAGCGGATGTGCACTGCGAGGAACCGTATAAACCATCAATTTTTTTATGTAACATCTCTAAATCGGTTTGATAGCTTTGGTTGTTGCGTTGAGGTTGTAGATATCGTTTGCTTTTCGTTGGCTTTGTCCTCATAACTTGCCAGCGATAGTTATCGGTGCCATCTCCTCTATAAACTAAAATTTTCTGACAAAAGCAAATAAAAGAAAATTTAGCAAAGTAAAAAAAATAAAAATAAATTGCAAAAAAATAAAAATAAATTGCAAAAAAAATAAAAAAATGGCTAAAGTAATAAAAATAGAGCTTTCTTAACATTTTAGTTCCGTACTTGGTGCTGAAAACTTGATCGCTGTAAATCAGAGTTTTAAAATTTATAAAAGAATGATCGAACCTGGAAACTAACTCTGACAACGATTAAAGGCAAGTGCACCTATCGAACAGTAGTATAGTTTAGGTAAGATCGGGTTGTCGAACCCAAAGGAACTAAAAGTACTAATACTAACTTTCTTTTTATTATTTAGCCTAAAATAAGTGAAGTTGTTTATTAATCCAAATTAATTAACTACTAAACTAAAGACTCTAAGACAAAGAAGAATGAATTTGGAAAATAACTTGGGAAAAACTCAGTTGATTTAGACAATACCCTAGGAAGAATCCACCTAGACTTCACTTGTTATCTAATACTGAACCATACGATTTATTCACTTAGTTTGATCCATAAGACTCCCTAATGTATATTAAACCCTCTCTCGAGGCGAATAACGTCTAACCCTAGGTTAATTAGTGGAACTCTCGTTCTCTTATAATAACCCCCTAGAATAGCAGTAAATTGATCTATGGATTCCCATATTAGGTTTCACCCTAATCCGGCGAAATCTCGTCACCCTATCTCTAGGCGTGCGATCAACTCCGCTTAATTATGTTGGATCTACTCTTAGGCAGGGTCTATTCCTCCTCCACCTAAGCACATTAAATTTGGATTAAGCTCACATAATTAAGAACAAACTAAGTATTTATCATATAATTCAAATAATCAAATAACAAGATTCATCATAGGTTTCATCCCCTTCGGGTATCCGAAGGTTTAGTTCATAACAATAAAGGAAAACATCTCAAGAGAAAAGATAAAACAAAACATAAGAAATCCCCAAAACCCCCTGAAGGAATTGAATAGGAGATCCTCCGTCTTGAGTAGAATTCTGGCTTCTTGAGAAGGATCAACTGGCTATCCCTGAGTGAATCCCCACAAATCTGCCTTCTCTGGCCTAGCACGACGCCCCTAGACGATGGCTTTGGGCTCCCTCGACAGAGGGTTTCTGTCGAACTCCCCCATTAAGTTGCTACCTGGGGTGTTTATATAGGCTTTGAGATGTGTTGCTTGGCCTCCAAGTATCCTAATTTGAGTGCAATTCCTATTTGGGAGTTTAAGTAGACTTAGGAATGTGTTTCTTTGCCTCCAAGCATCCAAATCTGAGTGAAATTGCTCTTTCCAGCGACAGGGACACGGCCATGGTACACGCCCGTGTGAATCGTGGTCAGGCCGTGTGGACTTCGTTGATGAGGCACGGCGGTGAAAATTGTGGTCCAGGCCGTGTTCGAGATCTTTTAAGGAGGCACGGCCGTGTGATCTTTGGTCCAAGCCGTGTCGATTTCATGCTTTGGCCCATTTGTCCCGTTTTAAGCCCATTTTGCGTTCTTTTCATCCCCTGGTGCTTTCCTGAGTATAAGACATGAAAAGAAAGGATTAAGAGCACCTTTTTACATAAATCAAGGGATAAATCATCCAAAAGTATGCTAAATGTGGGCCTAAAATATGTTACTATTTTGGTTTATCAATGGGATCACATCTCGATGTCGATGCCATATTCCAGATATGGTCTTACACGGGATCTCATATCTCGATGTCGTTGCCATATCCCAGATATGATCTTATACGAGATCGTATATCGATGTCGATGCCATGTCCCAGACATGGTCTTACACGAGATCTTTCTTCGATGCCGAGGCCATGTCCCAGAAATGGTCTTCTACGGGATCCTCTTTGTCTCATGTCATGACAATGGTATCCTTGCTATTCCTAATGTTCAATTGGGACTTTGTCTTAACATAATATCATCATACTTTCATCAAAGCTTCATCAATCAATTTCATAGGAATGATATACATTTCTCATGATATCAAGAAATTAAGAACATAATAGCATTATGTAGTTTTAATTTCACACAAACTTACCTCGATACCAAAATATATGTGGAATTGTTCAATTTAGTCCACGACCTTGTCCTTGCCTCGGTTTCGATCCGGGCTTCGTGTTTCTTGATCTAAAATAACAATTTCACTTATTTAATTACCATATAAATCAAGACATCTTAAAATTTTCTACTTTGGAAAAATTACCATTTTGCCCTTAGACCTTCATAAAATTACGATTTTACCCCTAGGCTCGTAAAATGAAATGTGTTCATTTTTCACACACCCGAGCCTAGCCGATTCATATTCCCTCTTATAGCAACTCAAGATTTCAATTATTACACACATTTACCACCTATTTTACAACCTTTACAAAAAGGTCATTTTTGGTGTTTTTATGGAAACACCTTTCATAAAAGTTGTTTATATAACAACCAAGACTCATTTTCTTCCATAAAATTTCAGAAAACAACACTAATGCTCTCATGGAAAAACCCTAGAGTTTCAACCATTTTGCATAATAGTCCCCACATTAGTTAGCTCAAGCTACAAGGATCTCAAAAGTACAAAAATTATTAAGAAAGATCACCAAAATCACTTACTTGCTAGGGTGAGAAGTTGCTGAAATTTTTTGGCTTCTAAAACCCCTCTTATGGCTGATATTTTTGGTGGAGAAAAGAATAAAAATGGGGAAGATGATAGCTTTTCTTTATTTTGTTTTATTTCATCAATTTAATCCACCTAATCCACCAACTTTGACCAATTTTGACATTTCTTGTCCCCTATGGCCGGCCAGCCCTATTTCTAAGGGTCTAATTGCACATTAAGGACCTACAATTAAGGTTCTATAGCTATTTAACACTTCTAGCTTGTAAAATAAAACTTTCACACTTTATGCGATTTAATCCTTTTTTTCAAAATTGAGCATGAAATCGCTAAAATTAATGCACCAACATTTTCAAGAACTCATATAATTATGCTATCACACATAAAATAATATTAAAAATAATTTCTTCGACCTTAGATTAGTGGTTCCGAAACCACTGTTTCGACTAGCCCCAAAATTGAGCTGTTACAAGTATCTTGAGGTGTTACAGTAAAGTTTGTAGTCGGCTGGCCAGTTTGTTTACCACCCCTAAGAGTGATAGCCTTGCAATATTCTCTCCCCCTCAGACTGGGATTTTTCGTGTCACTAGGTAGTGTGATCGGTAGTCGAGTATTCAGATTCGAAGTAAGTTGTCCTAATTGTGCCTCCAACGCCCGAATAGAAGATGAATTCCCTTGCACAATAGCTTCTGTGCGAGTCATATGCTCCTGCATTAAAGCCTCAAGAGCTGCTAACGGGTCAAAAGGAGAAGTTTGCGTGTACTGTTGTCGTCGATGTTCTTGAACATGTTGATTCGGCATTGAAGAGTATTGTGGTTGCGTCTGATTCTAGTGTGGATGCATCTGGCTTTGTTGTGGATGCATATGAGTGTGCTGATTATAGTTTTACTGTTTTTGATTGTAATTCCCTTGTCTTGAATTATAATTGCCTTGAGTAGATATATTCCCATATCAGAATGTCGCAGCATTTTGTCTAGCATTCTTAGTTCCCCAAGACTGTTGATTGCGTGCATAATTATTATAAAAATGCCATAAGAATTGTTTCAAATGTTACTGACATAAAAGGCATTCTCTGCATATTGTGGACAATCTTCATAGCTGTGGTTGTCACTGCAAATCTCACAACAAAAGGTAGGAACATCGACTTGTTGAGCGACTTGTATAGGTGCAACGTCACTAGTCCCTTGCATATTTTTGATCATATTTGCAAGAGAAGAAACTTGAGCACTAAGTGCAAATATTGCGTCCAATTCAATAACTCCCTGAGTAGCTTTTGCTTGTGCAACACTAGAGATAGGATATTGATAATCATTCTGAGCAATTCTCTCAAGAATTCCAATAGCATCATTATAAGTACAATCCAGCAAAGGACCATTGGCTGATGCATCGACAAGATTCGTCGTGTCTAAATTCAACCCATTATAGAAAATATCAATTTGTGTTTCCTGTTGAATGTCGTGCATGGGACAATGTCGAAGTAAATATTTATAACGTTCCCATGTGGTGTGAAGATTCTCATCATCCAACTGATGATAAGCTGTAATATCATTTCAGAGACGAGCATTCATTATCGGCGGGTTAAATTGCAAAACAAATTGTTTTGCTAGTGCATTCCAAGAAGTAATTGAGCTGGCAGGTAGCCAAAGGAACCAAGTACGAGCTCTTCCCTGCAAGAAATAAGGAAATAATTGCATCTTCAAAGCGTCATTAGGAGCGCCTTGTTGACTAAAGGAAGCACAAATCAATAAAAATGATTTAAGATTTTCTCGTGCATCTTCATGTGGCAGTCCAACATATTGCCCATTAGATTTCAGCATTTGAAACATTACTGGCTTGAGTTCAAAATTTCCAGCTTGGATTGCTGGCCTAACAACTCCCGGTTGTAAGTCATCCAAGACAGGTACTACAAAATCTCGTATAGTCCTGTTTTGTATTTGAACGTCGTACGGAAATAGTGGGTCATTAGCATTTTGATGTTGCATCGAGGGTATAACTTCATAGTTTCTTGGTAAAGCCATATTCCTTTATTCTCAAAGTCTCTTCCGAACGGTTATTTCAATTTCGAGATCAAAATCAATAATAAACTCCGAATTGCTTCGGGTCATACAACAACTAAAATATAATGTGAAAATAGCGACAAAAAGAAAACAAGTTAGTAACAACTAAATATTATGAAATAAAAACAAACAAAAATAAACATCAAACAAATGCCATCCCCGAAAACGGCGCCAAAACTTGATCGAGTGTTTAACGTCACAGCAATAATGTGCAAGTGTACACTGTCGATGCAAGTATAGTAGAAAGATATGAGTCTGTCGGATATCGATCCCACGAGGATGGTTGTCTTTTGTCTACCAATGTCAGTGCAATAAATAGATAGAAACGAGATAAATTGTGAGAGTAGTTGTCGAAGCAATAACTTGAAAACAATAAGACAAAACATGATAATGATAAACTGGGATCCCTAACGTGAATATTCAACAGAATACTAAGTGCTTACAAGGTATAAAAGGATAGGTGATTATCGATGCATTAAATTGTAGTGAATATCTTACCAAGCTTAAATTCTATATTTAATCTAAGACTTAAACATGCACATTAGCCACACCTTCCGATGATGGCAATGGAACATTATTAAGAATAAGTGGATTAAATTCCTCTAATCCTCAAGCAACTTCTGTTGTCATGCTTGTTAGCTTGAACTGTCGCTGCATTTTCCAGTGTCAATGACCGCAATAACACTTCCATGCTAAAAATATTCAAACCCAAAGATTAAACAGTAGAAGCAAGATTGAATAAAATAACATTTAGCCCAGAAATCATTTATACTTCCATACAAACATGAAATAGAAAGTAATCACCAGCGTTTAGATAAAATATATATAAAAGAAACAAGTGGAGAGTACTATTCCTAGAAAATCTTGACTTGATCTCTTAACTCCCTCTTGTGTCGCACTCAGGGCTCCTCGTTAAGAGCTAATCTGCATCACTTTCACGTCTATTCACCCGTAGGAGGCTTAAGCCGCCATAGCAAAAAAGCTTCAAAAGATAGGTTGGAAAAGATAATGCCCCCCAAAAAGCCTCATCCTCTCATTTTTTTTTCATTTTCACATGAATATTAATATTTATCCAAATAGCACAGGTGTCCTTTCATCAGGATCATGCTGCCTCTGTACACACAAGTTAGTTGTACCAGACTGGACAGCTCACACATTTTTGTTCTTATCCGGGCAACTATCAGGTGCTGTAACACCCCTAACCCGGAACCGTCACCGGAATAGGGTTAAGAGGCATTACCGGACAATAGAATCATTTCACAACCCATTTACAACACAAAGTCAATCATCATCATAATACATCAAACATAAACAATTAGTCCCTTTTTAAGGCGTATAAGACCTTAAACACATGCAAGGAAGGGGTCGGGACTAAACCGAAACACATACAGAAACTTTTCGAAATTTAAAAACTTTTCTAGTTTTCAGGGGATACACGCATGTGTGGGCAAACCGTGTGCCTCCCACGGCAGCTGGACACCCCCGTGTGTCCTCCCTGTGGTCGAATCTGACCTCACTTCCACGGCCACCAAGCAGGCCCGTGTGCCTTGGCCGTGGTCGAATCTGACTTCCCATCCACGGCCACCAAGCACCCCGTGTGCTAAGGTCGTGTACTCTTAGGCCATATTCTGACTTTCTCACACGGCGACTAAGCACGCCCGTGTCTTGGCCGTGTGCTATTAGGCTAGCTACTGACTTAGCCCCACGGTCACTAGGCACGCCCGTGTGCCACAACCGTGTGGCTCAATTAGGCCATTTGCAAGGCCAAAATGCCACCCACATGGGTCAATCCTACAAGCACATTTGAGTATCTTTATACACACAATTTTGCAACCAATTTCATGTCCAACAATCATCATATCATCACATAGAATCTCATTTCTAAGCATGCCATTTTATACAACCAAATTACATGTAATTCTAGGTATAAATCATCCATAACCTCACTAAATCACTAAGGCATTAATTCATCATTGAATTCACCATTCATATGCTAATTCATTACCATCATGCCATATCAAAATATGCACCAAATACCATATTCACTCATGCACATTACCAACACTTAGCTAGCCACATCACATGGCTATTTACACATCTCAAATATGATTCAAAACAACTAGCCTATACATGCCATATTTCAACTATGTACATCTTTCCAAAAGTACCAAAATAGACTGCCGATAGTGTGATTGAGATGCTGACGATTCCCGGATCTGAGCAAGCTTTACTGACACTGCAAAGCAATGAAACAAATCACACAGTAAGCTTTCAAAGCTTAGTTAGTTCGTAACATGGTACATTATAATAAAACAAATCATCACAGATTATTTCACATATGCATATATATATCATGCCATCCAAAACTAAAATGCTCATTTAACATTTCATAATCCCATTCATAGATTCATCAACCACATAGGTTCCGAGCGTACCTTAGTCAACACCTAGTAGTCAATTACATTTGCTACTCAATACTCACTTTTCCCTTTCGATCTACTTCCGTCTCTTCTTTAATTCAATCGCACACTTAGTGCCCCGATATTTAGCCGAAGCTTAATTATCATCGCACACATAGTGCATTTATATCAAACCGCTCTTCAATTGGTATCGCACACACAGTGCCAACCACAAAGTCGAAGCTTATATTATTTCACACACACAGTGTTGATCATCTCGATCACGTTTTCGAATGCGCACACTTAGTGCCATATAACTCAAACTCAACTCTCACATAGCATCCACATTTCAATATCATTATAACATTCATTTCATAACATTTAACATAACTAAATGTTCGTATTTTGTCCGAACTTACCTCGAACGTTGAACTATCGAAGCGGTCGGTCAATCGAGCACTTTATCTTTGCCTCGATCTCGATCCGAACCTCTCCTTTCTTGGTCTATACACATTCAAATTCAATCCATTCAATCACCAAATCATTCATTTTAGTCCAAACACACATATTTAGGGCATTTTACAAAATAGCCCTCACATTTTCACATTTCGACACTTTAGTCCTTAATTCATAAAATCATCAAATTCACATAATTAGCTTGCACCCATGCCTAGCCGAATTCTCACTATATTCATACAAGCACACACATTTCATTTATTTCACATTTTAATCCTTCAAAATGCTATTTTCTCAATTTAGCCCTAATTAGCTAAATTCATCAAAAGTTCAAGAATAAAACATGTTCAATAAACACATATCTTTCATTTAACACCAACACTCATCACAAAGCTTACCATTTCATCAATGGCACATTTTATAAAAATCATCAATTCACAAAATTTAAGCATGGGTTTTGTAGGCACAAAGCAACGATTACAAAAACGTAGAAATTTTCAAAACCGAACAAAAACACATACCCGATTGAGCTATGTTTGTGCCGAAATTGAAGAAGCTTCAAACCCTATTTTTCTTTCTCAATTTCGGTGGAAGATGAACATTATAGCCACCAATTTCATGTTTTGTTTAATTAATATTAACTTATTTGGCATTTTACTACTTTACCCTTAATGAAAATTAATAATAACACCTTATGCCATGCTATCATCTTCCACTAACTATAAAATGGGCTAATAACCTCATAAGGACTCTTCATTTATAATGCCATAACAAATAGACATTTAAACAATCAGCACACAACTTTTACTTTTTATGCAATTAAGTCCTTTCTCAAAATTTGACACACAGTCGATAAAATTATTACACAGAATTTTCACACAGGTTATAACACACATAATCAACACCAAAAGTAATATTAAAATATATTTACGACCTCAGATTTGTGGTCTCGAAACCACTGTTTCGACTAGGGTCTAAACCGGGCTGTTACAACTCTCCCCCCTTAGGGATTTTCGTCCCCAAAAATCTTACCAGTGAATAATTGTGGATGTTGCTCTCTCATAACGTTCTCAGGCTCCCACGTAGCCTCTTCAATTCCGTGTTTGTGCCATAATACTTTTACTAAAGAAATTTTCTTATTTCTCAACTCTTTGGTCTCCCGTGCCAAAATTCGGATCGGTTCTTCACTATACGACAAGTCTGACTGAATCTCAATTTCAG
Source organism: Gossypium sturtianum (assembly GCA_025698515.1). NCBI lineage: Eukaryota > Viridiplantae > Streptophyta > Magnoliopsida > Malvales > Malvaceae > Gossypium > Gossypium sturtianum. The sequence continues at coordinate 22,684,977 of CM046945.1, forward strand.
TAGGAGTAATCACATGAGACGGGTCTGATCTGTACCGTCGAAGCATTGACACATGAAACACGTTATGAATCTTTTCTAACTCAGATGGCAATCTCAATCTATAAACAACTGGTCCAACTCGTTCAATAATCTCATACGGTCCGATGAACCTCGGACTCAGCTTGCCCTTTCGACCAAATCGAAGTATTTTCTTCCACGGAGACACTTTCAGAAACACTTTATCACCAATTTCGAATTCAATATCTTTCTTTTCAAATGCATAAGACTTCTGACGATCTGAGGCTACTTTCAAATTGTCATGAATTACTTTCACTTTCTGTTCAGTCTCTTTTATCAGATCAACCCCGTGAACCTTATTCTCACTCAGCTCAGTCCAATACAATGGAGTTCGACACTTTCGACCATAAAGAGCCTCATATGGTGCAATTTTAATGCTAGATTGAAAAATGTTGTTATACTCAAACTCAATTAAAGATAAATGCTTTTCCCATGTACTTTCAAATTCAAGTATGCAACATCTTAGCATGTCTTCAAGAATCTGAATGATTCATTCCGATTGACCATCTGTTTGCGGATGAAAAGCAGTACTAAAATGCAATTTCGTGCCTAAAGCATCTTGCAATTTCTTCCAAAATCGTGAGGTAAATCTCGGATCTCTGTCAGACACTATAGATAATGGTACTCCGTGCAATCTCACAATCTCATCGATATACAGTTCAGATAACTTATCTAAAGAATAATCGGTTCTCACCGGAACGAAATGAGTTGATTTCGTCAATCTGTCCACTATCACCCAGATTACATCTTTCTTACTCGGAGATAAGGGCAAACCCAACACGAAGTCCATCGTGATTCTCTCCCATTTCCACTCAGGAATCATAATCGATTGTAACAAACCAGACGGAACTTGATGTTCAGCTTTGACTTGCTGACAAACTAAACATTTCGACACAAAGTCAGAGATGTTTCATTTCATACCATGCCACCAATAAAACTATTTCAGATCATTATACATTTTCGTACTCCCAGGATGTACAGTTAATGGACTATTATGAGATTCATTCAAAATCATCGAAATTAACTCTGAATTTCTCGGAACACAAATCTGATCTCTAAATCTCAAACAATCATCACTATCAACTCGAAATTCTGATTCAGCATTCAATTCACATTAAGTTCTTTTAGCCATCATTTCAACATCATTTTTCTGAGCATCACAAATCTGATGTACAAACATCGGCTTTATTTTTAACTCAGCTATAACTGCACTATCATCACACAGATCTATTTGAGTACTCATAGCTCGCAAAGCATATAACGATTTCCCACTCAAAGCATTAGCTACAACATTAGCTTTACCCGGGTGATAATCTATCACAAGTTCATAGTCTTTCAACAATTCTAACCATCTTCTCTATCGCAAATTCAAATCTTTTTGAGTCATCAAATACTTTAAGCTCTTATGATCAGTATAGATGTGACATTTTTCCCCAAACAGATAGTGACGCCAAATCTTCAATGCGAACACGATTGCAGCCAATTCAAGGTCATGCGTTGGGTAGTTCTTTTCATGCGGCTTTAGCTGCCTTGAAGCATAAGCAATAACTTTACCTTCTTGCATCAGCACACAACCCAAACCATTCGACGATGCATCACTGTAGACTATGAATTCTTTTCTCGATTCCGGTTGAACTAACACTGGTGCTTCCGTCAACAACACTTTCAACTGCTCAAAACTCTGATGACACTTTTCTGACCATTCAAATTTAACATCTTTTTGTAGCAACTTCGTCAACGGAGTCGCAATCATCGAGAAGCCTTTCACAAACTGTCTATAATATCCCGCTAGTCCTAGAAAACTACGGACTTCAGAAACATTTCTCGGAGGCTTCCATTCTAATATAGCAGAGATTTTACTAGGATCAACTCGTATCCCGGCAGCTGACACAATATGCCCTAGAAAACCAACTTTACGCAACCAAAATTCACATTTACTAAACTTAGCATACAACTATTTCTCACGCAGAGTTTGTAGCACAGTTCTCAAATGCTCGACATACTGCGTCTCATCACACGAATAGATCAAAATATCATCAATGAACACCACTACAAAGCGATCCAAATACGGTCTGAATATCCGATTCATTAGATCCATAAACACTGCAGGAGCATTTGTTAGTCCGAAAGGCATCACTAAGAATTCATAATGTCCATACCTCGTTCTAAAAGTAATCTTCGGCACATCAGATTCTTTAACTCTTAACTGATAGTAACCAGATCTCAAGTCTATCTTTGAAAAAACTATAGCTCCCTTCAGCTGATCAAACAAATCATCAATACGAGGCAACGGATATTTGTTCTTTATCGTCACATTATTCAATTGTCGATAATCAATACACATTCTCATAGTTCCATCTTTCTTTTTCACAAATAACACAGGAGCTCCCCAAGGTGAGAAACTCGGTCGTGCAAATCCTTTATCGGTTAATTCTAGCAACTACAACTTTAACTCTTTCAATTCTGTTGGTGCCATTCTATACGGAGCTATAGAAATGGGAGTGGTCCCTGGCATTAATTCAATACCAAATTCGACTTCCCGAATTAGAGGTAATCCCGGTAACTCTTCAGGAAACACATCTGGAAACTCACATACCACAGGCACAGATTCAACTTTCTTTTCGGACACTTTTGTATCAATCACGTACGCCAAATAAGCTTCACAACCCTTTTTCACATAGTTCATAGCTTTCATCGCAGATACAACAGCTGGTAATCCTTTCATATCATTGGATTCAATTCGAACTATCTCACCCTTTTGACTCTTCAACTCAATACTCTTTCTTTTACAATTCACGATGGCATTATGCAGAGTAAGCCAATCCATACCCAGAATTATGTCAAACTCATCGAATGGTAGTAACATCAAATTGGCCAGAAAACATATATCACGAAACATCAATGGGCAATTCTTGTATATTTTATCCACCAAAACACACTTGCCTAAGGGGTTCGACACTCTAACCACAAATTTAGTAGACTCAACAGGTAGAGTCTTGTTCAATACTAAGTTCATACACACATAGGAATGAGTCGATCCTGGATCTATTAATGCAATGACATCAGTATCAAATAAAGTGAAAGTACTGGTGATAACGTCTGGAGACGATGCTCCCTCTCGTGCACGTATAGCATAGGCTCGGGCAGGTGCTCTCGCTTCTGATCTCACAGCTGTGTCATTTGTCCCCCTCTGACTTCCACCCACATTTCTGGTGTTTCTAGCTGGTCTACCTCCAGCCGTCACATTACTCGGTCTTTCATTCTGAACATTTTCCTCTTCGACCATGTTTGGGCAATCTCGAATAAAATGATCTCTGGATCCACATTTATAACAAACTCTATTATTGTACTTGCCTCAGCATTCTCCCACATGTCGCCTTCCACACTGTCTACACTCAGGTTTATTGCTTTTGGCACTATCGACACTTGATTCCATTGGAGCTTGAATTCTCGGACCAACACTTAGTCTTGCGCGATCTCTATTCAGATGCCCAAACGAAGCATTTGATCGGTTGCTTGCATCTCTGAATCTCTTCGTTGAAGGTTGAGAGAACTCATTTATCGATCTCTTCCTTTCATCACGAGCCTCAGAATCGGCTTTCTTCTTTTCTTTACTGAGCTCCTCAGCTTTGCATGCTCTTTCGACTAACACAACAAATTCATTTATATCAAGTATCCCAACTAAAAATTTAATGTCTTCATTCAATCCCTCTATGAAACGTTTGCACATAATAGCTTTAGTCGAAACACATTCCCTCGCGTATTGACTCAGTCTTACGAATTCTCGTTCGTACTCAGTAACAGACAAACGGCCCTGTTTAAATTCTAGAAACTCTTTATGTTTCTGATCAATGAAGCGTTGACTAATATACTTCTTTCTGAACTCAACTTGAAAGAAGTCCCAGGTGATTCTTTCTCTCGGAACCACAGATATCAATGTTTTCCACCAGTTATAAGCCATGTCTCTCAACAAAGAAACTGCACACTTAATGCACTCATCAGGGTTCAATGACATCTCGTCGAATACTCTGATTGTATTCTCAAGCCAAAACTCGGCTCGCTCAGCATCGTCATCAGATGTAGCCCTAAACTCCTTGGCCCCATATTTTTGAATCTTGTCTACAGGTGGTTTATTCAATCTGATCGGATCTACAACTTGTGGCACAACAGGTACTTGTGGGGGTGGAGGTTGTGGGGCAGCCGGATTCGTTCGAACGAACTCCGTAAACCACTCACTCATCATTCGGAAGAAGGCTTGCTTAGCCTCTCCTCCCTCACCACTTTCATTCGGCCTAGATGTGGCCGGCGCTATCCCTTGAGCGGGAGCAGGTGCATTGCTTTCTACATCGTCAGCAACTGCTCGATCGGGATCCATTACTATATGAAAACACATTTCAACTGTTAGAATTCATCACACTATCGCAATTTCATATATGACATGTATAGCTAGACTCACACTCGCTACGTTAGTCCGAGAATCGGCTAAACCGTAGCTCTGATACCAAATAAATGTAACACCCCTAACCAGAAACTGTCGCCGAAATAGGGTTAAGAGGCATTACCGGACAATTGAATCATTTCACAACCCATTTACGACACAAATTCAATCATCATCATAATACATCAAACATAAACAATTAGTCCCTTTTTAAGGCGTATAAGACCTTAAACACATGCTAGGTAGGGGTCGGGACTAAACCGAAACACATACAAAAACTTTTCAAAATTTAAAAACTTTTCTAGTTTTCAGGGGATACACGCCCGTGTGGGCAAACCGTGTGCCTCCCACGGCAGCTGGACACCCCCGTGTGTCCTCCCCATGGTCGAATCTGACCTAACTTCCACTGCCACCAAGCACGCCCATGTGCCTTGGCCGTGGTCGAATCTGACTTCCCATCCACGGCCATTAAGCACCCCGTGTGCTAAGGCCGTGTACTCTTAGGCCAAATCCTGACTTTCTCACACGGTGACTAAGCACACCCGTGTCTTGGCCGTATGCTATTAGGCTAGCTACTGACTTAGCCCCACGGTCACTAGGCACACCCGTGTGCCACAACCGTGTGGCTCAATTAGGCCATTTGCAAGGCCAAAATGCCACCCACATGGGTCAATCCTACAAGCACATTTGAGTATCTTTATACACACAATTTGGCAACCAATTTCATGTCCAACAATCATCATATCATCACATAGAATCTCATTTCTAAGCATGCCATTTTATACAACCAAATTACATATAATTCTAGGTGTAAATCATCCATAACCTCACTAAATCACTAAGGCATTAATTCATCATTGAATTCACCATTCATATGCTAATTCATTACCATCATGCCATATCAAAATATGCACCAAATACCATATTCACTCATGCACATTACCAACACTTAGCTAGCCACATCACATGGCTATTTACACATCTCAAATATAATTCAAAACAACTAGCCTATACATGCCATATTTCAACTATGTACATCTTTCCAAAAGTACCAAAATAGAATGCCGATAGTGTGATTGAGATGTCGACGATTCCTGATCCGAGCAAGCTTTACGACCTTTGCGCAGCGTAGAAACAAATCACACAGTAAGCTTTCAAAGCTTAGTAAGTTCGTAACATGGTACATTATAATAAAACAAATCATCACATAGATTATTTCACATATGCATATATATATCATGCCATCCAAAACTAAAATGCTCATTTAACATTTCACAATCTCATTCATAGATTCATCAACCACATAGGTTCCGAGCGTACCTTAGTCAACACCTAGTAGTCAATTACATTTGCTATTCAATACTCAATTTTCCCTTTTGATCTACTTCCGTCTCTTCTTTAATTCAACCGCACACTTAGTGCCCCGATATTTAGCCGAAGCTTAATTATCATCGCACACATAGTGCATTTATATCAAACCGCTCTTCAATCGGTATCGTACACACAGTGCCAACCACAAAGTCGAAGCTTATATTGTTTCACACACACAGTGTTGATCATCTCGATCACGTTTTCGAATACGCACACTTAGTGCCACATAACTCAAACTCAACTCTCACATAGCATCCACATTTCAATATCATTATAACATTCATTTCATAACATTTAAAATAACTAAATGTTCGTATTGTGTCCGAACTTACCTCGGACGTTGAACTATCGAAGCGGTCGGTCAATCGAGCACTTTATCTTTGCCTCGATCTCGATCCGAACCTCTCCTTTCTTGGTCTATACACATTCAAATTCAATCCATTCAATCACCAAATCATTCATTTTAGTCCAAACACACATATTTAGGGCATTTTACAAAATAGCCCTCACATTTTCACATTTCGACACTTTAGTCCTTAATTCATAAAAACATCAAATTCACATAATTAGCTTGCACCCATGCCTAGCCGAATTCTCACTATATTCATACAAGCCCACACATTTCATTTATTTCACATTTTAATCCTTCAAAATGCTATTTTCTCAATTTAGCCCTAATTAGCTAAATTCATCAAAAGTTCAAGAATAAAACATGTTCAATAAACACATATCTTTCATTTAACACCAACACTCATCACAAAGCTTACCATTTCATCAATGGCACATTTTATAAAAATCATCAATTCACAAAATTTAAGCATGGGTTTTGTAGAGCACAAAGCAATGATTACAAAAACGTAGAAATTTTCAAAAACCGATCAAAAACACATACCCGATTGAGCTATGTTTGTGCCGAAATTGAAGAAGCTTCAAACCCTATTTTTCTTTCTCAATTTAGGTGGAAGATGAACATTATAGCCACCAATTTCATGTTTTGTTTAATTAATATTAACTTATTTGGCATTTTACTACTTTACCCTTAATGAAAATTAATAATAACACCTTATGCCATGCTATCATCTTCCACTAACTATAAAATGGGCTAATAACCTCATAAGGACTCTTCATTTATAAATCCATAACAAATAGACATTTAAACAATCAAGACTGACTTTTACTTTTATGCAATTAAGTCCTTTCTCAAAATTTGACACACAATCGATAAAATTATCACATGAATTTTCACAAAGTTATAACACACATAATCAACACCAAAAGTAATATTAAAATATATTTACGACCTCTGATTTGTGGTCTCAAAACCACTGTTCCGACTAGAGGTCTAAACCTGGCCACATTATAAAGTGGCGACAATTTTTGGCACAATCTGGAAATACTCATGCAGCGACATCAGTACCAAAACATGACAAAATTAAGGATAAATAGGCTAAAATACACTAAGTTATAAAAAAAAAATTACTGAACTGGAAATGCTAAAATATGTGCTGAAGATAACTAAATGGGGACAAATTAACCAATAAGTAGGGAGAAAACATATGTTCTTTCTAGTACTATCAACGCCCTAACCCAACTCAGTGATGCACATTTGAGTTCGACTTCACTCACCACCGTCCAACACTCACCTTTAAGTGGCGCCCTAACCCAACAGCCTGAAACACTCACCACCGTCCGGCGTCTTTGAAATCTTCGATCGGATCACTGAATCTCGACATTTTTTTCTTTTTTTAATTTTCAATTGCTTTTGTACCGTCCCAAAAATCTAAATTTTGATTTGTTAAATTCTGCTATAAATAAGTATCTATTTCAGTGGTTAAGTGCCTTGATTGTGTGTTAGAGGTCATGGGTTTAAATCTCACCCTTGGGAAATTTTGTTATTTTTGTCCCTATCCTTATCTTGGTCCTTATGACTTAAATATTATTCTGGTTCAATTTGTGACAAAATGAGCTTGTTGGTTCAGTGGTAAGATATTAGCTTACCTTATGGTCTTGTGTTTGAATCCCTACGTGAGCGAATTGACAATATTTTTGCTATTTCCGTTTGAGCCGACCATGTAGTGGTTGTGGTTTAATTGAATTTTGGCTTTAGAGAATCTAATAAGATATCAGAATGTTGGGGTAGTTTAGATATTATTTGTTTTTATATTATTTTATTTTTAATTAAAGAAAAAAAGGTATTTTTTCTTAAAAAAACTATCCCCACTTTACACGTTCCCTCTTTTCTCTATTTTATTCACATTGTTCTTCTTTTCTTTTCACATGGATTATAGTAAGAAAGGTCCTCGATTTTTCTTTTTCTTTTTTTGATTTTATGTCCCTAATTTCTTTGTGTTCTTGATTGGTGGTTTTTGTGCTGCTCAATTTCGATGGTGGGTGTCGATTGAATTGTTGATAACTCAATTTTTGCGTAAGTACGATCAATATTTGCTTCTTTTGTAACTGAAGTTTCCCCTTCCATTATTTGTTATTTTTTTAAGTTGGGGTTTTCAGTGTTATGTTTCCGTTATTAATCTTCTGGGTTATTTAGGGGAAGGTCACGGAACGATTAATCCACTGGAGAATTAAGGCTTCAGAAAGTGTTGTTTACGTCCAAGGGTAAGGATTTTTGGTCAATTTGGAACTGTAGTGGCTGTTAGGTTAATCATTTTGTGGGTTGGATTGGTAATTTAGGAAAATCGATGAGTATATCCTCTTAAATTGACTCGCTATTGTTGGCTAATTCGCTAAGTCTTTGATGCTTTTAGGTACTGGAATACTCAATTTTTGGATTTACATTAGAAATTATCTAGGTGTGTAACGAAAACCCGAGAAAACAATGAACAACGAAAGCCAAAAATTGGGGCTATGGACTCCACACCGCCGTGTGTCAGGCTGTGTGTCACACATGGCCATGTGAGAGACTATTTGAGCCATACAGTCTAGCCAATTAGGCCGTGTGGGCCACATAGGCGGGTGCCAGACCATGTGGACCATATGGGTGTGTGGGCCGAAATACTAAAAAATTTCCCTAGGGTTGTGTTTGTCATACGAGTCAAATGTGGGCCTCCCATAGGGTCTGTATGGTACAAATTAGACTATAAACTATGATTTCTGGTGTTCTGTATCCGTTATATACTACCTATGTATGCAAGATTATTATGTTGCATGCCATATTTAATTAGTAATATGATAAGTATGTTCTGTAATAAAATAAGTAAAATATGTTATCTGTTAAGCATGTTCTGTATCTGTCATAATAGGCATGTATGTCATATACATTGTAACACCCCTAACCCATATTTGTTGTCGGAATAGGGTTACAGAGCATTACTGTACAAACAGAACATTTAAACATACATTTCATAATTATCATAAACACATTATAAAACAATCATTCATGTACATATTGTCTCTTAATCGAGCCCTCGAGGCCCTAAAATTACCTTAGAAGTGATTCGGGACTAAATTGGATACCATTTAGAAAGTTTAGGAAAAAGTTACAAAATTTACAAAACAGGGGTCACACGGCCGTGTGGACATGAATTTTCCCAAAATCAAGCCACTTCCAACATCAACTCATGTATCCACCTAAAGACCTTTAGTGCACATTATCAAAACATCAAAACCTTACCAAAACATAGATATAATGACCAATTTTAATGGTCCCAAATCAATCAACCAATATGCCAATCAAGGCACCTCAAATGCAAACATTTAAACTTACCTAAACATGCATTTATTTGATCACATTTCCATCATCAAACCTAATTCAACTTCTAACAAATCATACCACAAATATGACCATTATACTATTCCATTACAAAACATACCATTTGAGCCATTCAAAACATACAACATGATATAGTCACAATGACACAAACTAACAAGGCATCAGATGTACCAACATAGTTAACTTACATAATGTATACTTACCAAATCACCTTCAAACCATTTTCAAACATAATAACCTAGTTCAATTATTAACTAAAACATGTCACAAATAACCATTTTCAATCTAACATCAACATGCCAAGTGAATCATATCGACAAGCACTTTAAAGTAATCAACATCGCATAATTTGGTAAGATGTCAAGATGTACCAAACCAATATAGCTTTCCAAAACTTACACATACCAAAACATCATTAACACATGCACTATAATACCATTACAATCGTCCTATACATGTCATTATAAAACGCGACCAAATTACTCAAAAACTACCGATTTGTCCACTAGATAGTGTGATAGATCTCTGATGAACTTCCAATCGATCGAGCTTTCGATAAACTGTAAAGTAAAGGAAAATAACTATGTAAGAAATGAATGCTTAGTAAGCTTATATAAACTTTAAACATAATATTCCATTTCAATAATGAACTTTACAAACTTGTATAAACCTTTACCAATGCCATAGGATTAATAAAGCCTATATAACACTATCAAACTCACAAGTTAGCATTCTTGTTCATTATACATATGAAATCAACCATATATATATACATAACATTTAATTCATCATTGTTTTCATACGGTCATGTTTCATTCTATTTGCTTACTTACCGTTTCCAATACCATGAGTTTAATATAAGCCTATTCAAACATCATCAAACTCACATGTTAGTAGATTCATTAACAATCATATAAACTCAATTATAACATAAATAGCTTTTATAGGATACATAACATAAGCATCAACCTTTTCTTATAGTTATGAACCTTTCCATTAAGTCACGTACCATTCCATTCCTTTTCTTACTCGTTTCATTTGCATAGTACAAAGTATAAACATAAAAATTAACCATATGTGTTCCTGTCATCCACAATCTCAACTGATGATTTGTAACATTCAATTCAAACTCAAATATATAACAAGTCCATCAAAATCACTAAACAAGTTACATTACCGAGATTTAAAATCTGATGAACGACTTACAGATATGAGTACATCGATAATCCAACCGAAACACACGAGATGCTCATAAGAGCTAATCCATTCGGAACACACCAATACTCATAAAAGCTAATCCATCCGAAACACACTAATGCTCATAAGAGCTATCCATCCAAAACACAACAAAACAGAGAGTATCACATGAGAGTTCGCAACAAATTCTGAACCTCGGTCCACTCAGGAAAACAATCTCCACAACAATCTCCACTCCAATCCCCTATAACACACCATATCTCGATTGTACTCTACCCCGCGTTCAATTCGATCCAAGTATTGAATTTCAACAATTTTCTCAAATAACTTACACATTTATAATAAAAAATATCTACTATACTATTTCATATCATCCAATATATCATATAGATGCTAAATTTTAATCCGTACGAACTTACCTAATTAAATTGCAGCAATGACTAAGTATAGAGGCTATTTGGTAATTTTCGCTTCTCTTCAAATTTCTACTCGTTCTTGATCTAAATTAATAATTTCATTCAATTCATTAATTCAACAGTAAAACCAATTCATTTTATGCAAATTAGTCCTTTTTTACATTTTTTTACAAAATTACCCTCAACTTTTTATTTTTATTCAATTTAGTCTCTATGTTCTAATCATGCAAATAAACCAATTCCATTGAAAAACCATACCGCCCGAATGTTAATAGCTTTCTTACAGCCCACATTTGTAACAATTTCACATCAAATCCTTGAATTATTATTACTTTAGCAATTTAACCCATAAACAATTAAATCATTAAAAATTACTTAACAAAATACTTATAAATAACAACTAATACTTTAATTTCATTATTTAACAACTAAAATCACAAAGATTCATCAATGGCAACATTCAAAATCTTTAACAGTTTCAAAAACGAAGGTACGGGCTAGCTAGACCTAGTTGCAATGATCTCAAAAATATAAAAATTACAAGAAACAGGTTCAAAACGGACTTACATGCATACATTGAAGCTTGGCCGAAGCTTCAACGTCTTTAACAATGGCTTTCGGTCAATGTAAAATAAAATAGATTAAGAAGATAACCTTTTGTTTCTTATTTTTAACCTTTTTCTTTATTTTAATAATAAAATTAACATATAAAACATATAAAATTAAAAGAAATTAAAGCTCAAACCGTCCCACCATCTTAAAAATGGGAAATTTATCCATTAAGGCCATCCAATTATGTTTCTTTAATAAATTAACACCTTTAAACTAATAGCGATTGACTTTTTCAACTATTACAATTTAGTCCTTTTTAATTAATTAACTATCTAAACATTAAAATTTCTTAACGAAACTTCACTATGACCTTAATAACACTCCATAAATATTTAATAAAATAATTACGGCTCATTTTATAGAAATGAGGTCCCGATACCTCATTTTCTAAAACCACTTGACTTTAAGATCATACCACTTGAACATAATTATTTTCTCAAATAGCATAAATTACCAATTCAACATTTATTTTAATACCATATTTGACTTGTGAATATTAAATAATAGTATTTACGAACTCGCTAATCGGATTTGTGGTCCCGAAACCATTATTTCCTACACCTCTGAAAAACGGGCAATTACATACTTATTCGATATATGTTATGTAACAGCCCGGTTTTGGGGCTAGTCGGAACAGTGGTTACGAGACCACTAAACCGAGGTCAAGGAAAATTAGTTTGATGTCATTTTATGTGCTGTAGCATAACTTTATGGATGCATGAAAATTTTGGTGTTCTAATTTGAGTGATAGCATGCTTAATTTCGAAAAAGGACTAAATCGCATAAAGTGCGAAAGTTCTATTTTATAAGATAAAGGTACATAATGGCTATAGAATGTAATTTGGAGGATTTTGAAGTGCAATTAGGCCATTTAATTAGTGATGGTCGGCCATAGGGTGCATAGGGGACAAGAGCATTAATTTTTAGTCAAATTTGGTGATAGTTGTTGACTAGTTAACTAAAATATGATAAAATAAGGGAAGGCTATCATCTTTTTCCCTTCTCTTCTTCTTCCACCGATTTTTACACTCAAAAGAAGGATTTTGAAGGCTTTGAAATTTCAGCAACTTGTCCTCACTCTAGTAAGTAATTTTTGGTGGTGTTAATTGATAATTTTTGTGTTTTTGGAGTCCCCAAAGCTTAAGCTAGCTATTGAGGGGACTAATTTGTGATATGGTTGAAAGTCTAGGGACTTACCATGAGAGAAATTATGTTGATAGCTGAGTTTTTATGGAAGAAAATGAATGTTAGGGAGGTGAGAGACAACTTTTATGAATGGTGTTAGCATGAAAACACCTAAATAGGGCTTAAATGTAAAGATTTAATTTGTGTCATAAATGCATGGAATAGTTGGAATGGTGAGTAGTTGCAAGAGAAATAAATGTTCATCTATGCTTGTTTATTTAGAAAATGTGGTGAAAATGATTCACGAGCCTAGGGGCAAAATCGTAAATTTTGCCATGGTATGAGGGCAAAATGGTCATTTTTGCCTAAGTATAGATTTTGGTGCATCATGATCGTAAAATGTTTTAAATGAATGAATTTTATTGTTATAGATCAAGAAGAACGCGGGATTAACCTTGACTGGGGAAAAGGCAAGGTTACGGAATAAACCGCAAATCGACACGTTTTGTACCGAGGTAAGTTTACGTGTAAACGATGCATTTTATATGCACATTATTGTTGTTAATTAGCGCAAGACACAAATGGGAATATATATGATTCAAGTAGATAAAAAGTGGTAGTTATTGAATAACTCTGATATGAATGATGGAATGGATATGTGAGTGTGTTATATCAATATTTGATGGTGGGCTAAGTGCGATACCACATTGTCGCTAAATTACGATGGGCTATGTGCGATACCATTGTCTATTAATCCTTTGGTGGGCTGTGTGAGATACCACCGTAATTAATCTTTTGGTGGGCTGTGTGCGATACCACCGTAATTAATCCTTTGGTGGGCTGTGTGCGATACCACCGTAATTAATCCTTTGGTGGGCTGTGTGCAATACCACCGAGTAACGTGAACATGAGTAATGTATTTCGATATAGTGATGCGTTGTATTATGTGACCTTGTGATGCTAAGTGCAGGGAAACTGTTAATGAATGTATGCATCATGCTTGAGATGTGGTTGGAATGTGTGAATGGAAGAAATGAGTAAGCCTGATCTTGAATGTAGATTGTTTCTCGCTTAGTAAATAATGCTATGGAAGTGTTTATTTCATGTTAAAATGTTATATTGTTTACATGTAAACTTACTAAGCTTAAAGCTTACTCCTTACTTTCCCTTGTTTTATAGAGCTTAAGAGCCGAGCGGGATACGTCGATAACTGAGAAGACCGCCCGCACTATCACTCATCTCGGTATACCTAGACTTAATGATTTTGTAAATGGCATGTATAGGGGCTAGACTAGTAAAATTATTTTGTTATTTTGGCCAAAGGTGTAATGGCTCTTGTTAAGATATTTAATTTGTAAATTGCCATGCATGATGGCTCATTTTACCATTTATGAAATTACAAGTTATCTATGGGAGTTCATGTTGAAGTTATGAGATGTTTACTAGTATGTTGAATGGATTCATGTAGTGTAAGCTATAGGGGTACAAAGAGCTTGGCAAACAGCCTTGTTCTTGTCCACATGGGTAGACACACGGGCGTGTGTCTAGGCCGTGTGTGACACACGATCAAGCCATGGGCGTGTGCCTAGGCCGTGTGAAGTCAGCACCTTGAAATTTGAAATTTGAATGGTCACACGATTAAAGCACACGGGCGTGCCTAGACCGTGGGGAAATAGTCAGAGGCGACCACAGACCAGCCATATGGGCGTGTGTCCAGGTTGTGTGACCCAAGTCAGTGTCGTCCACGGGTGTCGAACACGGGCGTGGGACTAGGCTTTAAGACCGTGTGTGTGTAGTCAGTGTTTACCACGGTTGAGGAGCATGGGCGTGTGTGTCTACACACGGACGTGTCACATTTTACACGGGCGTGTGAGCCCTGTATAAAAGAGAAAATTTGAAGAGGTTGAAAAAGTTTTGGTATAGTCTCGAGAGTCTTCGTGCTTATGAGTGAGGTCTCGTAAGTCGAGAACGAGGTTGTTAAGGCGACTAGAGAGAGTAGTCATGATAGGTCTAAGTGGCGATTATGAGGACTTTATTAAGGTAACGCCTTGAGCCTGGTTCCGGCGTAGAACACGGGTAAGGGGTGTTACATGTTATTTCTACATATGCATTGGGTGGGGTATATGTTGTGAAGGAACTGTGGGCAGTTTAGTCGGTCTACCATATCTGGTGGCTCAGCCACACATAAATTTATGTTATTGGCGAACTATTGCCTATGGATTTTGCAGCTTGGCTGCGAATATTCTGAAAAGTGTCATACCGACACTAAGCGGTGTGTAGGGTTAGATGGGTATATAATACCTTATATAGTGTGTAGGGATGGTCGGAGATGGTGTGTAACAGATGAGGGTAGGAATGTAATTCTGTATATGATATATTTTGTTTCTGCTCTGTTATAATATGTTTGATGATTTCTGAAAACATGTCTGAAATTAAAATCAGTGCTTTTGTTTTTATAAGTTGCACACTGAGCTCGAAAGCTCACCTCTGTCTATTTACTTTCAGGTAACCCCCATACTTAGGATGAGTAGGTGACGGGAACTCGATTAAACAACTTTTCGTTAATTATGCCATTCTATTTTGGTCTATTCTGTTTTGGATTGTTTTCAGACTTTTTGGACTATTTTTAAGTTTGGGTTTTATTTTCCGTTTTTATTTGTTTAAATGATTTTGGTCGGATAAAATTTGATTTGCAAAAAGTTAGATTTTTCAATAACAAACCGCGTTTTTCAAAACTGGACTTAACTAAGAATTTCCACTGCAAATGTAATTGTTTTTACAAGTAAATAACTGACAAATTTATCAAAATAGTTAAGAAAGGTATTTTCCCCAAACAAACTCGAATGTTTCTTAACAAGAGCTAGCAACATTTTACAAGTCAAACGGATTTCTAGATTTTCAAATAAATTGCAGTAACAACTCTAGATCTGATCATAACGTCTAGGCCGAGTTTGGGGTGTTACAGTTTTTTTTTTCAAATTTCATTGAGAATGTAAGGATTTTTTATGTCCTAAGAAGTATTTTAATACTTTAATTGGATTGAAAATCCAAAACTAAAGAGAAGTCCGAAGATTTCACAGAATATCAATTTAATAAATTCCCTAACATATATTTATGAATATGTTTTATTAAAATAGTTAGTTTTCTTATTTTTGTAAGTCCAGTTTAATAAATTCCCTAACATATATTTAGATTCATAAATTTGGTTTAAAATGTGGTCAGTGATGTCCATGAAATCAACTAAAAATCCGACTAAGGCAAGTGCACCTATCAATTAATAGTATAGCTACGTGAGCAAAGATATCGTTCCCACGAAGACTAAAAGTACTAGTAATTATTGTATTTCTATTATTTAACCAATAAATTCGAGTGATTGGTTAAAACTAAAATTAACTAAATTAATTAACTAAAGAATACGACAAAGAACAATTTAGTAAAATACACGATTAACAACCAAGAAGTGAAATAATACTCAGGAAAGAATTCACCTAGACTTCATTTATCACTATCAATCTAAATTATGCAATTTCTTGACTTAGTATCTTGATCCGTAGAAATCCCTAAAATATGCTGATATCTCTCTTCAAGAATAAGAGCAACTGACTCTAGATTGATTAATTGAAATTTCTTTCTAATTAAAACCCCTATTATCACATTAACTCAATTTATGGATTCCCTTATTAGATTTGACTCTAATCTGGTAGATTTATATCGTTCTATTTCTAGGATTGAATGCAACTCCACTCAATTACGCTAGATCTATTCTTAAATAGGGTCTATTCCTCCTCTGATTTCAGCATATAAAACATGGATCAATAGTCTAGAAATATTAAACCAAGAATTAAGCACACATAATTGAGAACAAGATCTAAGTCTTTATTGCGTAAAATAAAAATCAAACGACAGAATTCATCATAGGGTTCACCTCCCTAGGTATTTAGAAAATTAGTTCATGCTAGCAAATAAAAACATCCAAAATACAATATATCTGAAAGAAATAAAGAAACTCACGATAATCTCCTAAGAATTCAATTGGGAGTCTTCAATCTTGTCAGAAATTTGCTTCAAAATCCACTTCAGTGGTGTTTTTCTGTTGTTTTCTTGAGTATTCTATGACAACTCTCTCATATCTTCTTATTTTTGTCATATATAGGTCTTAGAATGCCCAAAAAAAAACCTAAAATCGCGTTTTCCCGCTGTTCAGAGTGCAAATTTGTGAAATCGACATGATCTGTTACATAGTCGTGTGGCAGCCCGTGTGGCTCACACGGCCGTGTTCCAAGCTGTGTTGAATGGTCCAGCCTATTTAGCTCCTGTAACTTCCAAGTTTCTAATTTTCGTTCGTTTTTCGCTTTTGTGTGGCTCTTCTAAGTATAAAAACATGAATTTAAAGGATTAGGAGCATAAAATTCACTATTAACATCGAATAATCACCCAAAAAGCATTAAGAATGAGGCTAAAACATGTTACTTTTAGCACTTATCAATTGGCTTGCCTAGTTTTATAACTTTTCTCTTATAAATGGTCTAATATCGATGTATGAATTAAAAGATGTAATAAAATATGGTAAGAACTTATGTGGTAACTTCTTTTAACTACATGTAAGAGAAACGCAAAGTTATTTTGGGTAAACTATTTTGTTAGTCATTTTAAAATTTAAGATTGTTTCTATTTTGATCATTTTATTTTGTTTTTGTTAATTTGATCATCATCATTAAAGAAGAAAATGAAAATCTAGAGAGAGATGGAAAAAGAGATTAATTTGTCATTTAAAATATTATAAAGGTGTACATCTTCAATAACTCACCCTCAATTTTACTGTCGGGTCAATTTTTGGTAAAAAAATATTGTAATTAATAGTTAATATTAGGATAAAATAATATTTAGTTTTTAAATTTGGTAAAAAAATACTGTAATTATTAATTTTGGTTGGTAGATGTGACAAGGTTTTATGCTATCCTTTGGGTCTTTCTAAATCAGGCTTTGAATAAAAGATTTTATTAATTTGAATGGATCTAATTCAATTTAAATTATCAATATCATTTTAAAACTCATAAATATCCAAGCTACAAAGTTGACCAATATATGGCCATTTTAATCACTTAATACAATTCTTTATAAATGTATGTAAATGTATATAAATGTGTAAACATTTTAATCCATTTATATATTGTATATACATGTATTTTAATCTAATGTATAATTTTTATTCTTGCAGAATATTCACTAAATCAACATCTGTTGAGGGTAGTGTTACACCTCCTACTTTGATAGATTCTGGAAAATCAATAGGTGAAGCTTCAAGCCAAGCAAAGGGGACTGCTGGAAATAGAAAAGTCATCCCTCCAAGGTTAGAAGTTTGGTCTCACTTCACTATGATTATTAATAGTAAGGGTGCAAGTAAGACTAAATTTAATTAATATGAAAAGGAATTTTGTTGTGATGGAAAAAAATGGTACGGGGTCATTGAAATATCATATCAGTTCATGTAAGAAAAATCCTAGTAATATTATTGACACTTGCCAATAACAACTAGTTTTACCTAGTAAGGGAGTTGAAGGGGGGAGGACATTTTTCAACTTGGAGATTTGATTAAGAAGCATGTAGGAAAAGGTTAGCACAAATGATTGTGATTGATGAATTACCTTTCAAGTTTGTTGAAATTGAAGGCTTTAGGAAATTTATGTTCGTGGCATGTCCTAGGTTTCATACTCATTCACGAATTACTACGACTAGGGATGTTTATCAATTGTATTTAGATGAAAGGGTCAAGATAAAACAACTTTTGAAAAGTTCTTGTTCTAGAGTTTGCTTAACTACTGACACATGGACTTCTTTGCAAAGAGTTAATTATTTGTACTCACGTTATTGAAAAAGATTGGAAATTTAATAAAAAGATTTTAAACTTTTGTCCAATTTCTAGTCATAAGGATGAGTCTATTGGGATGGTGATTGAGAAATGCTTGTTGAATTGGGAGGATCAGTTGGAATTAGACATGTTTAGATCACATTGCATGTAATTTTCATGCTACACATCCATACTTGATATGTAATTTTATTGTGTTAATATACGTCATTAGGGATGAACTTAGTTATGGTATATGTAACGAAAGTCGCATTGGTTCTATTTTAACATAATCAATGGACGAGATTGTCCATAATCTCTTTTTGATATGATTGAAAAGTATTGGGTTCATAAGGTTATATAATGACTTGTAATTATAAGGTAATTAATGTATATATATGTGATCCAAGTGGAAGATTGTTGGATAATTTGGACGTCATATATATATAACAAGAATAACTACATTTGTGACCCCATGTGATGACCTGATAGTCAAGGGTGTTCACCGCCCTAGGCGTGGCCCGGGTTCGAGTCGCGCTAGTCGCATTTGTTGTTTGGGCTTTGCCCTGTTAATGTAATTCACCAAAAAAATAATAACTACATGTTATTATTTTCTATCCTAAAAGGATTAGTCTAAATTAAAAGTGATCTAATTTGGTTAAGGCCATTGTTTAGAACTTCAGGTTAATATGCACAAGTTATATATTATTTTTCTGACATCCTATCTTTAGAATGAGAAAGGCACTTTATCTAGATTACTTGTGTCTTAATTTGGAATATCAAAATCACAAGATTCAAAGATTTCAAGATATCGGTGGATTCATGTATGCTTCTGCATCTAGTTTTTATTCTTGATGATCTAACATTATAGATCCTGGTTTATTAAGATTTATATCAAATTTTTTGCTTCTAACAACCAATAGTTGGGTGACAACAAGTGTAGTTTACCCCGTTTTTCTTCATGCAATTATATATATATATATATATATATATAGCCATAGCCATGCCTCGAATATCTAGAAATTCTTTATCATATCTAAACTTTGTCCATGCACAACAATAAATCCCAATATCAAGAATAAGAACTAAGATTCATATTGATATCAAATCTTCACCATCCTTAACAACAACAAAAATAAAATAAGTTAATTGAAATATTTATAATTAATCATGAATTAGCTAATTAAAAAAATCAGATATGAAACACTAAACAAAAGAAACATTCTGTAAAACTTTGCATCTTGTTGTCTAAGATCTTCGAAATTAAGGGGGATAAATTTGATCACTGATACAAAGGAACTATCACTCTAGAGCAAGATCATGACGATAACGTGTTATAAAATAAAAAATAAAGAAAGTAAAAAGAACAAAAAAATAGGAGAACAATGCTTCTATAAACAATATAAAATCATACTCCTAATGAAACATTAGGGTGCCAAATACATCAAACATCTTATCCTAATGGACATCCACTTCTTATCCTAATGGAGATCCACTTTATAATAATAAAGTATTTATAACACTAGTCACATATATTAACTTATTTTTCTAAATAATAAAATATTTTTTTCACTTGCATAAATTTTAATTATTAATATTATATATTGAATTTGATGTTTTTTTTATGTTACTCTACTCAATTAAATCTTTATTTTCCTTTGTATTAGAAGGATATTAAAAACGTTAATTTGTTTTATTATTATAATTGAATTTTATTATTTTGTAATTTCTTTGAACCGTTCTTCAGAGAAAAAAAAAATTGAACCAAACTCGGGCTTTGCAGTATTAAGTAGAGATATATTAGCTAAAAGTTAGAACTTAAAAGCAAAGAGGCAAAAACTATGAAATTCTGACCAAAATATAAAAGAAAAAAAAGAACAACAATATGATCAATCTTGTGTTAAAATAGTAATAATAAGAAATGAAAACAAGCAGAAAATGACCAAAAACTAATATACTCTGATCTGCTTTGCATTATTATATAGTAAAATTACTACAAATTATCTCAACAATCTCCTTCAATGCAACACTAAGGTTTTTTAAATCTATAAAGAAAGTATCTTAGACGAAGATGTTGACAACAAGAACAGGATTGCCATAGATATAGAACACAATTGCATTTGCAGCGGAGACATGAAATAAGAGGGACAGTCGGAGGTCACCCGACGAAAGAGTAACTTCTTTACACTAATCACAGGTTAGAACAAACAAAGAACAACCATGCTTCTCCACTGCTATTGATATCATCTGCTTTGTCACTCCAGACTTTCCACTCCAAATTTCATGGTACTTGCATAATGCTCCTTTCATGTTTTTCCAGGGAAATACCTTACCTATGTCTGCTATGTTAGTAGATATCACTGTCTTCTTCGGGTTCAAATTGAAAATCGCAAGATATATCTCTCCTGGGAAAACCAATACGAAAATGATAATTAGAACGGTGCTTGAATATGATGTACAAATTGAAAAAAAGTACTATTGCCTCAAATATATCAAACCTCTTCTCCCAGTTGCAATCCATGAACGAATTTCGTTCGAACCAGCATCTACTGCAAGAACAATCAAAATGTATTTGGAAATTAAAGAAAAATGTAAACTATAACAACAAAAAGGAAAAGATAACAAGATCTTGAAGATTCCTATAACGTTCAGTTAAAATCAAACATATCACCTTTCAGTAAGTCCACTGATGCACATAGACCAGAATAACTGTTTACAAGGGAACCAGTACCATTCAACTCCCACATCTGTGAATTTCAGAATAAATGCATTAGATTTTGATACTTATTTTACCAACCTAGCTTGGAAAAGCAGTCATTAATAACAAGATACTGAAATTTATTGGAAATGTTTGTATTTAAATGCTAGTGGTCTGATAAGGGTCATATTTACGCTGTGCTGGCCATGCATGAGTTGATAACGATGCAGTCCTGTCTCCTGGGATTAAGTATTTATGACAGAACCACAACAATTCTCCTTATTCGGGATTAAGCTTCAACAAGCCATTGTTTTAGATTCTATATTTATCCATCACCTTTGGCTAATTTTCAATTAGTATTTCGATTGTGTTTCCTTCCTTTGGTCTTAATTGCGCTTCCCAACTTCTCTGTTTTGTAATTTTAGAAATAATCAATACCTGATTAGCATCCCACTTGCAAGGTGAGAAAGAACCTCCCCCAAATTCTTTTGATGTAAGCCTCCTTCTTGGAGAAGCATCCAAGCATAATTCCATACCATCACTTTCTAATAAATGAAGCGTTCCCTCGTATTGTTTCTTGTAGATCATCTCCACACCCCTGTACAAGTTATCCAACAACGACTGAAAAAATTGCATGAGAAAAATAATCGACAGGAAACAAACTAGATATAAAGCTAATTACGAAGCCATAAGAGGTTTTCTCTTGTAAAGGCATGGTGGTTCCTCAAATTTGCTCTCCGATTTCTCTTTCCAGCAGATTTGTTCAAGATCTTGATCAAGAGCTTTAGTTGACCAACCATTTGCTTTGGGATCCTTGCAGGTAATAAGACCCAAAGCTCGTATACCTAACATGCCCCCTTCGGCCAAATCCTGCGAGAGAACCATTTCCTTACTTCTACATCTTCTTCTGCTCGTGATATAAGGAAACTGTAAAAACAACAAAGTAGCATGTCATTATTAGTTAAAAGAAAGTTCAATTTCCCATATTATGTCCATGGAAGTTTACATGCCTCCATATTGTTTAAGCTGAAAGAGTTTATCTCAAGCAGTGTAGGGTTCGTGATCAGATTGTATGTGGTTTCATCCAGCTTTCTTACATCTCCTCCAAACATGAGAGGCGATTTGGCCATAGCCCATAAAGTTATCTGTGAAAAGAAAAGGACTAGGTCAATGTAAATGGCTACTTTTAGTGCCAAGTAATAGAACACCAAATCATAGGTATTTATAGAAACAAACCTGAGTTCTTTGCTCATCGAGATTAAGATTAGAAGTTCTATGTGGACCTTCATTCGAACCTATAATGCAGGAAAGTATCCAATTATTTTTGGTTCTTCACTGATTCTAGCTTAGCCCTCCCATATAAATGCCCAACTCAAAACAAATATTTTGCAACTAAAAAGTCATCATTGCATAGACAACTGGTAGGGACAACAAGGGCATGAAAGGAATAGCTATTTGCCAGGGCGTATAACCTGGATCAGTGAGCCATCCCAATGGTAACATATCCAAGTCAGGCCACGACCTCCCCAGCAAGCCCTTGGCACCTATCATTTTAGCAGTAGAAAAGTCTCTGAAATAGAAAAACAAATATATCAGGTCACATAAAAGATAAAAAAGCAAAGTGCAATAACATGTAAAAGAAGAAAAAGTCAAAATTTGATCTGGAAATGTAAACTCTCGATCATATGGAATGCTTGACCCACCTGGTAATATCAAAGTGGGATAAAACATCTCTCCATGTATCCCAATCATCTCCAGTAATCCTGTACATGTTGACTAGTCCACTAACTTCTTTAGCCAGAGCTGGTGTCACACTGGTACCTGGGGACAATGAATATATAATGGGGCGATCAAGCTTTCTCAGAACCTGCAAAGGTTTATCTTTTCAGAAATTTTAACATGAATATGAATAGTTGTACCACAGGCCAGTTACTACCTCTGATACAAAGGTTATCTCTTCTACATCCAAATCATCGCCGAATACACAGTCATGTTTTACTGCAGACAGGAAAAAAACAAAAGGAAATGAAAAATTAAAAAGCAACATCAGAAGGATTCCAATTATACTACCAAAGAAAGGAAATTTATCTGGTCAAGTTGTCTGTTTGTGATTGTCAAATGTAAGTGTTAACATTACCAAAATCAACACCCCACTCAGCATATTGGAGATAAAGTGACCTCAAGAAGGCTCTTCCAGCCTCTAGCTTGGTATTTACACTCATGAAACCATGAGACATCCAAGCACAAGCCCTCTCCTTGACCCCTATATCTTTTGCCCTCCACTGTCTGCCGGAATCTACATATGCAGATCCCTAGTAAAAGATAAAGTAAGAAAATAAATAATCAAACAAAAATGTCAATGCTAATGCTAATGCTGTTTTTTTTTTTTTTGTTATTCAAAGTAGAAAGTACTTTGTAGTTGGAATTACCGGCAGTACCTTGACAGTGTCTAAGATGGGGGTGTTTGCATTAAAAGCTTGCAGGCTTATCCCTCTCATAACATGAATTCCAAACTTCAAACCCATGCCGTGTACTTTCTTTGCTACTTCTGAAAAACCTTTCCCACCTTTGGATGACGGCCATCTTCCTGGGTCAGGAATTGGCCTCCCCCATTCATCAATCACATCAAATCCAAGAGAATCAGTGTAAGCCCCTTCCACCTTCCTTCTATACCAAAGGTAATCCACCACAACATACTGTATACAAGTGCAGAGATAAATGAAGAAAACAGCTTTTTCTTTTAACCGGCATAAAAATTTCCACTTCTATAGTTGTAATATCAGTAAAATATTCAAGCACATACAGAGCCATCAGCCATGTCATACCTCATATCCATGCGGCTTAAGACGGTTAGAAACAATTTCAGCATTTTGCAAGAATTCTTCCTCGGATATGGTCCAGCAAAAGGAATCATAAGAGTTCCAACCTCTTGGTGGGGTGCTAGCATGTTCTGGTTCAGTCTTTACATGTGTTTCAGATGGTACCCTGAAATAAGTTAACATCATGAGCACTAAAAACAAGTGGAGAATCATTATCAGACATCACCTAATTTAGTGAAACGGTAAGTCATACAGCAATAAGCCAATAACATGCATCAATGTGGACATTAAACAAATAAGGCCTCTCGAAAAAGAAAAGAAGGGACAAAAAAGTAAAACAGATATTTGAAGTATCCAGTTTGGCCATCAACATCTTTATCTTACAAGGAATATGCATAAATTAAGCTGAACAGTTCATATCTGCCCAAGTTATTACACTATATGGTTAAGAAAATTTTGATATACTTTAACAATGCACTCAATACTCATAGTATTTTACAAGAATTGAGATAAGCGGTTTGATAGTATCATCATCTAACTTTTAAAAATTCTTTAAATTAGAGGAAAAGAAGCGATGTAGTGGGAAAACTGTTGGTGTTTCTAAATTGGGATCCTTAATCCTAGTTTGAGCTTACTGATTCATATCCACACCAGCTTAAGTATGAATCAAAAGCTAATAAATTAGAGCAAAGGGCCAACCCATCGGCAATGAAATGAAAGAGAGAGAGAATGAAAGCACCTGCAGAGAGAGGGAGCGAAGAAGAAACAGAAGAAGCCGAGGACCGATAGCTTCATAGCTGATTCGGTGTAATTGGGTGTGGCTTGCTTGTGGTGTGTGGGGAGCGTTTTAAACTAGTCTTTAGCTTTGGGACTTTTTTAGAAGATGCAGCAAACTGCCTGTATAAAAGCGCATATATTTTAGTACTACACAAGTTTAACCTTCTATGCTTGCCACGTAATCAAGCTAAAAGAAGGAAAAAGAAAAAAGATTTTGGCTTATTCTCGTCCATAAAGGTTAAAATATTTTTACTTCATACTTTGAATTTTAACCTTTCTCTCTTATTTTAAAATTTAATAGAATTTTTAAATATAAAACATAGATGAACTAAAATTTTTAAAATAAAAATAAGTATCAAATCTTCAATGTACAAAAAGTGCAGAGATTGTTGATTCACTTTTAATTCGATTGGTATTAATTTTATTATTAGTATTAGAGAACATGAATTTGAAAAGAATCGGAAAGGATTATAAATAATTTTAAGTATTATATAAAAAAAATATAAATAGTTAATTCTTCGTTTAAAGTCAACTCAATGTATGTTTTCTTTCTTTTATTTTTTTCAAAATTTGATATTTGATATTAATTTTTGTTTGAATTTTTTAATTTCTAAATAATGCATTTAACATTGTCATTCTAATTAATCAACACAAATTTAATTTATACTAAAAATCTTATCACACGCGTATACGTGTGGAAACCACATATTTAGAACACAAATATATAAAATTATTAAAATAAAACTTTAGTTAAATAGTAAATTTAAGGTTTTATTAATGTGATTAGTGTTGGTTTGCATATTTTTCATTCATTTTTTTAAAAATAAAAAGACTAAAATATCTTCTAATAATACACCTTATTTAAAATACGAAAAGATATTTTTGAATTTTTTTTAATCGAATTTGTGTCATTGTTTGACTCGGAATACTAACTCAATGAAAGATAAATAATAGTTTAATAGATAACTAAATTTTTTTAAAAATTATTAGTTTAATAAAGCTTAATTTAAAATTAGTTTTTATTATTAGTTGAATAGATTATAAAAAGAAATTTAAAACTGTAAGTAATAATTAATTAAATTGACTTGTGGATATTATTTTTTTTAAAGCTCTATTTTTAACTGAAGTCTAAAAATAGACTTGAGAAATTGATGTAACAGAGGTTGAATGTACAACCTAAAAACACAATTCAACTAATATCCACAAGTCTAAAAACATTCAACCTCAGTTACATCAACCAGATTACCTAAAAATAGTTTTTTTTTTTTTACCGTACCCTAGCACAGTTATGGCCTGGATTCGACTCCCTGGATTACCTGGACACGTGTACAAACGACAAGTCCTACGGGAGATCGGGGTGACGATCGAAAAAGTCGCAAAACTAGATTTCAATACTGATAATGGTGTAAGAGGGAGATTCGCGAGAATGGCGGTCTTGGTTAACTTAGACAAGGCATTGATTTCTCAGGTCATTATCAATGGAGTAACTCAGCGAATCGAGTATGAACACCTTCCAACGGTTTGCTTCCAGCGTGGGCACTATGGACACAAAAGAAATATGCCCTAAAGGAGAGATGGGATTGGAAGGAATCGGAGAGGGCATCCCAGGTGACAAGACGAAACATGGACTCACCTTGGGGGAAAATAAAGGAGAAAACTCAAGTCGAGGTGCATACGGTCCGTGGATGCTTGTTGAAAAGAAGGCAAGGAAAACCGGCAAAGTAGGACGGAAAGATGATGGCGAAGGCGCAGCTAGTGCAGAAAGGAACTCAAGATTCCAGGTGTTGGAAAACCTAGATGGAGATGTGTAACAGCCCGATTTTGGGGCTAATCGGAACAGTAGTTTCGGGACCACTAATCCGAGGTCGGAGAAAATTATTTTAATATTATTTTATGTGTTATAGTATGATTATATGAGTGTATAAAAATTTTGGTGAATTAATTTTAGTGATTGCATGCTTAATTTTGAAAAAAAAAAGACTAAATCGCATAAAGTGCGAAAGTTTTGTTCTACAAGCTAAAGGTATTAAATAGCTATAGAACCTTAAATTAGAGATCCTTAATGTGCAATTAGGCCCTTTAGAGGGTGATGGCCGGCCATAGGGGACAAAAAAATAAAAATTTGGTCAAAGTTGGTGGAATTAGGTGACTAATTGATGTAATAAAATAAAATAAAGAGAAAAGACATCATCTTTTCATCTTCTTCATACCACCACCGAAGTTTTCAGCAAAGAGGGGCTTTGGAAAGCTTGAAAATTTTCAGCAACTTAAACCCTTACAAGTAAGTGATTTTGATGGTTATTTTTTATAATTTTTGTACTTTTGGAACCCCTAAAGCTTAAGCTAGCTAATGAGGGGACTATTTTGCAAAATGGTTGAAAGTCTAGGGTTTTTCCATGAGAGAATATGTGTTGTTTGCTGAGTTTTCATGGAAGAAAATGAAACTTGGTTGTTAAATAAACAACTTTTGTGAAAGGGGTATTCATGAAAACACCTAAAATGGGCCTTTTTGTAAAGGTTGTAAAATAGGTGGTAAACGTATGAAATAATTGGATTTGTGAGTTGCTATAAGCTTAAAATAGATTCGGCTAGGCTTGGTTAATGAGGAAATTTGATGAAAATCAGTTTACGAGCCTAAGGACAAAATCGTAATTTTGTGAAAGTCTAGGGGCAAAACGGTAATTTTGCCAAAGTAGGAATTTTGAAATGTCTTGATTAATGTGGTGATTAAATGAGTGAATTTTATCATTATAGATCAAGAAAAATGGAGTCCAGACCTAGACCGGGGAAAAGCCAAGCTAGTAGACTAATTTAATTTAGTCGCTCACTTTTTGTATACCGAGGTAAGTTGTACGTAAATAATACAACGTTAGTGTATTTATGCATTAAAAAATTGATATTGGATAAAATGTTTGATTATTGATTTGAATATGCATGATGAGAATTGATGAAGTAAAATTTCCCGGTTGAACCTTAGGAATAGATCGGATATCCATGCTATGACATTTGGGTTGACATGTGAGCTAGTGTAAGACCATGTCTGGGACATGGCATCAGCCACATTATGAGAGCCAGTGTAAGACCATGTTCGGAACATAGCATCGGTGTTGATATGTGTGCTAGTGTAAGACCATGTCTGGGACATGGCATCGGCCACATTATGAGAGCCAATGTAAGACCATGTATGGGACATGACATCAGTATTGAGACGAGAGCTAGTGTAAGACCATGTCTGGGACATGGCATCGGCCTCGACATGTGAGCCAGTGTAAGACCATGTTTGGGACATGGCATCGGCATTTTACCCTCTTGTGAGAGGCTTATCGGATATCCTTTGGTATTCCAATGGGTTCAATGGGTAAATTAAAGATTGTGTCAACAGTGAGAAAAGTTACAGCTATGTTGTAAGTGATACAGGTACCTACATGATGTTCATGAGAAATGAGCTCGAATTATGTTGTGTGATTAGTAAGGGTGGAAATGAGTAAGTTATGCCTTTAATCATTTGAGAATCATATGCAAGTTTATAATATGCTATGAGTATGATAATGCATGTTAATTGTAGTTAATTATTTACATTCGACTTACTAAGCTTTATGCTTACTCCCTTTTCTTTCCATTTTCTTATAGTATCGCCAAGCTAGCTCGAGGATCAAAGGACGTCGTAGGCACGATCACACTATCAATCTAAACATTTGGTATAGTTAGATTTATTATTTTGAGTATGGCGTGTATATGGACTTAGTCTTTGTCAAGTGTCATATTGTTTTAGCCAAATGTGTTGGCTTGACTTGGAGATTTGATTCATTTTGTATAAGGCCATGGATGATGGCTATTTCCTAATTATTGATATATGAAAATGATGATGTTTTTCATGAATGGGTAAATTGCATTGGCTGAGTTATTGGTATATTAATGCATAAATGAGTAGGATGCTTGTTGTGGCTTATATTGGTCCAAGTAGGGGTGGCAGAAAAGGCTTGGTAAATAGCCTTGTTTTTGTCCACACGGGTAGACACACGGGCGTGTGCCTAGGCCGTGTGTGACACACGGTCTGCCCCATGGGCATGTAGATCGGCCGTGTGTCCCCTTGCACTCTAAGTTGACAAAACAGAATGCCCATTAGTAATCACACGGGCTGAGGCACGGCCATGTGTCTCAACCGTGTGGAAGACACGGCCAATGGACATGGGCATGTGCCCAGGTCGTGTGAAGTCTGCACTTGAATTTAGAAATTTAATTTGCTACACGGCCTAAGAACACGGGCGTGTACCTTGGCCGTGTGACCTTATTGAGTTGATGACGTCAGAAACAGAATGTCAAGGTTTTTACACACGGGTGGAGACACGGGCGTGTCATGGCCGTGTGAGGGACACGAGCCATGGACACGGGCGTGTTCCAGGCCGTGTAAAAACCCTTGTAGGTTCAAATTTGAAAAATAAATCCACACGGCTAGGGATATAGGCGTGTGTGACTACACGGTCTGTCCACACGGGCGTGTGCCCCTGTTTTTAGTAAAATTTTCCAAAGTTTTCTAATGTGCCGGGATTAGTATCGTACCATTTCTAAAGTATGATTTAGGCCTCGTAGGCTCATATTAAGGACTTTAAGATGGAGATTGAAAAGTTTTAAATTTGAACAGAATTTATAACCCGGAAATGTATGTTAGTATGCGTTTGAGTTAGGTAACGCCTCATACCCTGTTCCAGCGTCAAATATATGTAAGGGGTGTTACATTTAGTGGTATCAGAGCTATGGTTTAGTCAATTCTCGGACTAACCTAGCATGTGTATGAGTCTAGCTATACATGCCATATATGAATTATGATAGTATGACGACTCCTGACAACTTAATGTGTTTTTATATAGTAAATGGATCCCGACAGAGCAGTGGCGGATGATGTAGAAAGTGTCGCGCGGCTCCCCGAAGGGACCGCGCCGGCGAAAGTGGGCCCGTGACATCGAGTCGGCGGAGGGCTAGAGAAGCCTTCCTCCATATGATGAATGTATGGTATTCGGAGTTTGTACGTGCAAACCCGAACTGTAACAGCCCGATTTAGGGGCTAGTCAGAATAGTGGTCTCGAGATCACTCATCCGAGATTTGAGAAATTTATTTTCATGTTATATTATGAGTTAGAACATGATAGCGTATGTACATGAAAATTTTGATGCTTTAATTTTAGCGATTTCGTGTTTAATCGCGAAAAATGACTAAATCGCATAAAGTGCGAAAGTTCTATTCTATAAGCTAAAAGTGCCAAAAGGCCATAGAATGTAAATTGGAGGTCTTTAAGAGGCAATTAGACCCCTAAATTTAGCATGGCCGGCCATAGGAGACAAAGATGGACAATGTTGGTCAAAGTTGGTGATAGTTGGTGACTTATTTGACTACTATTAATAAAATAAGGAGAGAAAAATATATCATCTTTTCTCCTTTCATCTTCCACCGAAAATTAGCAGCAAATAGGGGTTTTGAATACTCAAAATTTCAGCAAGCTCTCATCCATTCAAGTAAGTGTTCTAGAGAACTTTTCTTGAAAATAATTGTACATTTGAAACCCCTAAAGCTTAAGCTTTCAAATGAGGGGACTATTGTGCAATATGGTAAAGAGTTTAAGGTTTTGCCGTGAGAGCTATTTTAGTTATTGCTGCATTTTTATGGAGGAAATTGAGTCTTAGTTGTCATATGAACAACTTTTGTGAAAGGTGTTAGCATGAAAACACCAATAAGGACCTTGATGAAAAGGTTACAAATTTTGTAGTAAGTATGTGAATTATTGATTTTTGATGATAGCTTTAAGAGCATCAAATGTTTATCTAAGCTTGTTGAAGGTAGAAATGTGATTAGAATTTATTTCCGAGCCTAGGGGAAAAATGGTCATTTTGCCAAAGTCTAGGGGCAAAATGGTAATTTTGCTTAAGCATGATTATTGAAATGCTTATATTAATGTAGTGATTAAAATGAGCTAATTTGCTATTATAGAGCAAGAGGAGACGAGAATTCGCCTCGATCGGGGAAAGAATAAAGTCGTGGACTGAACCGAAGAACTAACTCATTTTGAAAACGAGGTAAGTTGTATGTGACTTAAATGATATGCACATTAGCATGTTGAGAAATGCTTGGCATTATATTAAAGCATAATGCTTTACTAAATTGAGTAGTTAATGTGAATGAGATGTTGGAGTCCTAATTGGGCCATGTTGATTATAGAAATGCTATCATTGAAATATGAAATAAATAAGGTCCCGTGATAAGACCATGTGCAGGACATGGCCTCGGCACCAAGTTGAGATCTCGTATAAGACCATATACGGGATATGGCTTTGGTGTGAACATGGAAATCGTATAAGACCATATCCGAGGATATGGCATCGTTACACCTAGAGGTAATCCCTTATAAGACCATATCCGGGATATGGCATTGGCACCTAGAGGTAATTCCATGTAAGACCATGTCTGGGATATGGCATTGGTATCTAGAGAAGACTCCATGTAAGACCACCTCGGGGACGTGGCGATTGGTTTTATATTTATAGTAATGGCTGTAAACACGTGCCTTTGACTATCCCTTGTGAGTGGTGGGATAAGTAGATGAATTTAGAAGTAGAGGTGCGAATGATATTTAAGTCATGTGAATGAGTGAATCAGGTGCTCGTGACTGGGTCACGAAGAAACGATTGCGATGTGTGACATGGTATGTGCTAAATAAGGGCAATTGTAAGTAAGCATGGCAAGAAGCCTTGATTTGTGTATGGTTAGATAATACCGTGAATGGATTATTTTTATGAGTATTATGGTTGTTATTTATTTCCATGCAACTTACTAAGCTTTATGCTTAACCCTTTTTCATTGCCCTTCTTCCTTATAGTATTGCCAAGGTAACTCGAGGATCGTGACTGCAGGAGTTCGGAAATCACACTATCGACAGCACTTTGGTATAGCAATCTTAGACTTGTTTTGAGTATGGCATGTATAGGACTTGAGTATTTTGTCAAGATGTGATTGTTAGTTAAAGTGTTGGCTATGTAAGTCATTTTGTAAATGGCCTTATGAGTTAGACAAATATTTGGAAAACTCTTTTGTTTAATGAAGATGAAATTCATGAATTGTATGTTCATTTCAATAATGTGTATGTTGGATGAGTTCTTATACTTGCAAAAGGGCTAGGAGTTGTATTGTTCTGAGTAGAGTTATGTTTGTGTGCACCCTTAGGTGGCAATGGCTTGGTATATAGCCTACTAATTGCCCAATTAGTTAGACACACGGGCATGGGTCTAAACCGTGTGGGAGGCACGGCTAGCCCATGGGCGTGTACCCAGGCCGTGTGAAGTCTGCACCTTGCTCATGAAATTATAAATTCCCAACAGCCATGATACACGGCGTGTGTATAGGCCGTGTGGTTAAGTCAGAATGCTAAGGTTTTACACACAGGCTAGGGCCACGGGCGTGCTATAGCCGTGTGATTTTAGTCAGTGTCGACCACGGGCACAAGGCACGATCATGCCTTGAGAGAGCACGGGCGTGACCCAAGATCTACACGGGCGTGTGAGCCCTGCAGTTGGCAAAATTTTTTAAGTTTTGTAAAAATTTCTAAAGTTCTCGGTTTAGTCCCGAACAACTTCCAATACACGTTATGGGCCTCGTAGGCCCGTATTAGGGACTTTATGAGTGAATACAGATGTTTTTAAATTGGACGCAAATTTATGACTCGGATTTGTGTGAATGCTTGTGTTGTAAGTTCGGTAATGCCTCGTACTGTTAGGTGTTGAATACGGGTAAGGGGTGTTACATTTATTAGTATCGAGCTACGGTTTAGTCGATTCTAGGACTAGCGTAGCGTAAAGTGCAGTCTAGCTATACATGCCATATGTAAGAGTGTCCGAGTAATGATAGTGTGACGGCTCTGACGTATAAATTTTGTTTATGTAGTAGATGGATTTCGATCCGGACCAAAGCTGCGGCCAGATGATGCTTTGCGAGTAATGCGTGGCTCCGCTCAAGGATGCGCGCGGCTAATAGTAGACACTGAGACTTTGAGTCGGGGAAGAGGCTCGAGAAGCCTTTCTCCATATGATGAGCAAGCTGGTATCACGAGTATATCTGAGTAAATCCTAACGCTCAACCCCCTCCGCCCCCACCAATTCCTCAACCCGCTCCAGTAGCCCCTCAAGTAGTTGAGGTGGTGAGAAGAGAAAGGCCTCCAGTGGATAAGATCTGGAAGCAAGGAGCCGAGGAATTTCGGGCAAATAAGGATGATGACCCAGAGAAAGCGGAATTCTGGCTCGAGAATACCATTCGGGTATTTAATGAGTTATCCTGCACGCTTGAAGAGTGCTTAAAGTGTGCGGTGTCTCTCCTGAGAGATTCAGCCTACCGATGGTGGAACACCCTGGTGTCAATAGTACCAAGGGAGAGAGTTAGTTGGGAATTTTTCCAAGAGAAATATCGGAAGAAGTATATCAGCCAGCGGTTCATCGACCACAAGAGAAAGGAGTTCTTAGAATTGAAGCAAGGCCGTATGTCAGTGACCGACTACGAACGGGAGTTCGTAAGGCTTAGCAAGTATGCACGAGAGTGCGTGTCTACGGAAGCCATCATGTGCAAGAGATTCGAGGACGAACTGAATGAAGATATCCGCCTATACGTGGGAGTTCTCGAATTAAAAGAGTTTGTAGTGTTGGTGGATAGAGCCTGTAAAGCCGAAGAGTTGGCTAAAGAGAAGAGAAAAGTCGAGTTCGAGTCTCGAGACTCGAGGAAGAGACAACTGAACAAGTCTCACCAATCCTCATCTAAGAAATCGAGGGATTTCACTACTCGATCAGTCACTTCAGAGGGGTTTTTAACCTGAAATAAAGGCAAGCGACTCTCGG
This sequence comes from Gossypium sturtianum, assembly GCA_025698515.1. Taxonomy (NCBI): domain Eukaryota; kingdom Viridiplantae; phylum Streptophyta; class Magnoliopsida; order Malvales; family Malvaceae; genus Gossypium; species Gossypium sturtianum. The sequence goes on from CM046945.1 coordinate 22,718,930, forward strand.
GATCGAAGCGGCACACTACATCAGTTGCTAGTGTGGGCAACGTTTGACCAAATAGACCTGAATGCCCTCAGTGTGGCAGGCACCATTCTGGTGAGTGTAGAGCTAATGAGAAAGCTTGTTTCAGATGTGGGTCCTTAGACCATTTTATCAGAAACTGTCCCGAGATGGACGAGAAAGGAAAGCCTCAGAATGCGAGATCGGGAAGTACCACAAGAGGAAGACTATTGAGAAACCCGGGGATTGAGATGGGAAGCAAAAATCCACCTAGAGAGCAAGCTACTAAAGTTGAGGGTAGAGCACCGACGAGGACATATGCCATTCGTGCTCGTGAAGAGGCATCTTCCCCCGACGTGATCATGGGTATCTTTTCTCTCCATAATACTCGTGTTATAGCTTTAATTGACCCGGGATCTACTCACTCATACATATGCATGAAATTAATCTCTAGCATGAGCATGCCTATAGAGTCTACCGAATTCATTATAAGAGTGTCTAATCCCCTAGGTAAGTGTGTGTTGGTTGATAGAGTTTGCAAAGGGTGCCCTTTGATGATTAAGGGTCTTTGTTTCCTGGTCGATCTTATGTTATTACCGTTTGACGAATTTGATGTCATTCTCGGGATGGATTGGTTAGTTACCCATAGTGTAATTGTGAATTGTAGGAAGAAGCATATCGAGTTGAGAGATGAAAATGGTAATTTTATTTGTGTTGAATCAGATAAGCCGGATAGGTCACCAATAGTGGTATCGACCCTGTCAGCTCAGAGGTATCTAAGGAAGGGGTATGAGGCTTATCTTGCCTTTGTGTTGAACACTAAAGAGACTGAGTTAAAAATTGAGTCAGTACCCATAGTATGCGAGTACCTAGATGTTTTCCCAGAAGAGTTTCCAGGGCTACCACCGGATAGAGAGATTGAATTTGGGATTGAATTGGCTCTGGGTACTGCCCCTATTTCTGTCGCTCCCTATAGAATGGCCCCAACCGAACTGAAAGAGTTGAAAGCACAGTTGCAAGAATTAACGGATAAAGGTTTCGCGAGGCCGAGTTTTTCTCCGTGGGGTGCTCCCGTCCTATTCTTGAAGAAGAAGGATGGTTCCATGAGACTATGTATAGACTATCGGCAACTCAACAAGGTGACAGTGAAGAATAAATACCTGTTGCCGAGGATCGACGATTTATTTGATCAATTGAAGGGAGCTACAGTATTTTCCAAGATAGATCTGAGGTCAGGGTACTATCAGTTGAGATTCAAGGACTCGGATGTGCCGAAAACCGCATTTAGAACTAGGTACGGCCACTATGAATTTTTGGTCATGCCTTTTAGTCTAACAAATGCCCCCGCTATCTTCATGGATTTGATGAATCGCATTTTTCGATCGTACTTGGATAGGTTTGTTGTGGTCTTTATCGACGACATACTGATCTACTCTCGAGATGAGAAGGATCATGTAGAGCATTTGAGTATGGTTCTACAAGTTTTGAGAGAAAAACAATTGTATCCCAAATTCAGTAAGAGTGAATTTTGGCTCAAGGAAGTGGGATTTTGGGGCATATTGTCTCGGAGAAGGGATTAGAGTCGGCAGAGTAAGATTTCGGCAATTGCCGAATGGAAATCGTGAGAGCGTAGAATGAAGTGAGGAGTTTTCTAGGCCTAGCAGGAGTTATTATAGGCGTTTTGTCAAGGGGTTTTCTATGATAGCTACCCGATGACGAGACTTTTCTGAGAAAGATGTAAAGTTATTTGGACGAAAAAGTGTCGTGAGTTTTGAGGCCGAATACATCTTTGTTGATCGAGGCTCTATTTGGGTGCAACGAGCAGGGAAAAGAATTTGTGGTTTATAGTGATGCGTCCTTGAATGGGTTAGGTTGTGTACTTATGCAAGAGGGTAAAGTGATTGCATACGCCTCTAGAAACGATTGAAGCCGCGAGAAGAACTACCCGACTCATGATTTAGAATTGGCGCAATTGTATTTGCGTTGAAAATTTGGAGACATCATTTATATGGTGAAAGGTGTCGATTTTCACCGACCACAAGAGCCTAAAATATTTGATGACTCAAAAGGAATTGAATTTGAGGCAACGAAGATGGCTAGAGTGATTAAAGATTATGAGTTGGTAATAGACTACCATCCAGGAAAGGCCAATGTAGTAAATCGGCGCTTTGATGAGAAAATCTTTGTTTGCACTAAAAGCCATGAATACTCGGATGACCTTGTTAGGTGATGGTTCATTTTTAGTGAGTTGAGGCTAAACCATTGTTTCTCAGGAGATTTGTGAAGCTCAAAAGAATGATAACAGTTTGCAAGCCAAGGGAGTTTTATGTGAGTCGAGTGTTGAGACAGACTTTCGAGTAAATCTTGATGGATGTCTAACATTTCGAGATCGAGTCTGTGTACCCAGGAATGATGAACTTATCCGTAAAATTTTGCATGAAGCACATAACGGATGTTTGAATGTACACCCAGGCAGTACAAAGATGTACCATGATTTGAGGAATTGGTTCTAGTGGCTTGGTATGAAGAAAGATATTTCCGAGTTTGTATCGAAATGCCTAATTTGTCAACAAGTGAAGGCTGAACATCAAGTACCTTCGGGTTTACTTCAGCCCATTATGGTTTCTGAATGGAAATGGGACCGTATTGCTATGGACTTCGTGACGGGTTTACCATTGACTCCAAAGAACAAAGATGCTATATGGGTAGTGGTTGATAGACTCACTAAGTCAGCCCATTTTATACCAGTACGAGTCGACTATTCGCTCGACAAATTGGCAGATTTGTATATGTCTGAGATAGTAAGACTTCATGGTGTACCGTTGTCGATCATTTCAGATAGAGATCCGAGATTCACGTCACGATTTTGGAAAAAGCTACAAGAAGCATTAGGCACGAAATTGAGTTTCAGTACAGCTTTTCATCCACAAACTGATGAACAGTTAGAGAGGGTAATTCAGATACTAGAAGACATGCTTCGGTGTTGTGTTTTAGAATTCCATGGTAATTGGGAGAAATACTTACCATTGGTGGAATTTGCCTACAACAACAGCTTTCAATCAAGTTTGAAGATGGCACCTTATGAGGCATTGTATAGGCATAGATGTCGAATGCCCTTGTATTGGTCAGAACTCAGAGAGAAACAGATACACGGGGTTGACTTGGTTAAGGAAACTGAAGATAAAGTAAAAGTGATACGTGACTGTTTGAAAGTCACCTCAGATAGACAGAAGTCCTATTCGGATTTAAAAAGGAAAGAAATAGAATTCAAAGTCGGTGATAAAGTGTTCTTGAAAGTATCACCTTGGAGGAAAGTCATCTGATTTGGCCGGAAGGGCAAATTGAGTCCGCGCTTTATCGGACCTTATGAAGTTACCGAAAGGATAGGACCGGTAGCTTATCGGTTAGCCTTGCCACCTGAGCTGGAAAGGATCCACGACGTCTTTCATGTGTCTATGTTACGTCGATACCGTTCAGACTCTTCACATGTTATAGAGCCGACAGAGGTAGAGATACAACCGGATTTAACGTATGGAGAGGAACCAGTTAGAATTTTAGCTCGTGAAGACAAACAGTTAAGGAACAAAAGCATAGCCATAGTAAAAGTCCTATGGCAAAGGCACGGTATAGAAGATGCTACATGGGAGTCCGAGGAAACGATGAGAAACCAATACCCCAATCTATTCACCGATAAGATTTTCGAGGACGAAAATCCTTAAGGGGGAGAATTGTAACAGCCCGATTTAGGGGCTAGTCGGAATAGTGGTCTCGAGATCACTCATCCGAGATTCGAGAAATTTATTTTCATGTTATATTATGAGTTAGAACATGATAGCATATGTACATGAAAATTTTGATGCTTTAATTTTAGCGATTTCGTGTTTAATCTCGAAAAAGGACTAAATCGCATAAAGTGCGAAGTTCCATTCTATAAGCTAAAAGTGCCAAAAGGCCATAGAATGTAAATTGGAGGTCTTTAAGAGGCAATTAGACCCCCAAATTTAGCATGGCCGGCCATAGGAGACAAAGATGGACAATGTTGGTCAAAGTTGGTGATAGTTGGTGACTTATTTGACTACTATTAATAAAATAAGGAGAGAAAAAGATATAATCTTTTCTCCTTTCATCTTCCACCGAAAATTAGCAGCAAATAGGGGTTTTGAATACTCAAAATTTCAGCAAGCTCTCATCCATTCAAGTAAGTTTTCTAGAGAACTTTTCTTGAAAATAATTGTACTTTTGAAACCCCTAAAGCTTAAGCTTTCAAATGAGGGGACTATTGTGCAATATGGTAAAGAGTTTAAGGTTTTTCCATGAGAGCTATTTTAGTTATTGCTGCATTTTTATGGAGGAAATTGAGTCTTAGTTGTCATATGAACAACTTTTGTGAAATGTGTTAGCATGAAAACACCAATAAGGACCTTGATGAAAAGGTTACAAATTTTGTAGTAAGTATGTGAATTATTGATTTTTGATGATAGCTTTAAGAGCATCAAATGTTTATCTAAGCTTGTTGAAGGTAGAAATGTGATTAGAATTTATTTCCGAGCCTAGGGGAAAATTGGTCATTTTGCCAAATCTAGGGGCAAAATGGTAATTTTGCTTAAGCATGATTATTGAAATGCTTATATTAATGTAGTGATTAAAATGAGCTAATTTGCTATTATAGAGCAAGAGGAGACGAGAATCCCCCTCGATCGGGGAAAGAATAAAGTCATGGACTGAACCGAAGAACTAACTCATTTTGAAAATGAGGTAAGTTGTATGTGACTTAAATGATATGCACATTAGCATGTTGAGAAATGCTTGGCATTATATTAAAGCATAATGCTTTACTAAATTGAGTAGTTAATGTGAATGAGATGTTGGAGTCCTAATTGGGCCATGTTGATTATAGAAATGCTATCATTGAAATATGAAATAAATAAGGTCTCGTATAAGACCATGTCCGGGACATGGCCTCGGCACTAAGTTGAGATCCCGTATAAAACCATATCTGGGATATGGCTTCGGTGACGAACATGGAAATCGTATAAGACCATATTCGGGATATGGCATCGTTACACCTAGAGGTAATCCCTTATAAGACCATATCCGGGATATGGCATTGGCACCTAGAGGTAATTCCATGTAAGACCATGTCTGGGATATGGCATTGGTATCTAGAGAAGACTCCATGTAAGACCACCTCGGGGACGTGGTGATTGGTTTTATGTTTATAGTAATGGTTGTAAACATGTGCCTTTGACTATCCCTTGTGAGTGGTGGGATAAATAGATGAATTTAGAAGTAGAGGTGCGAATGATATTTATGTCATGTGAATGAGTAAATACAGGTACTCGTGACTGGGTCACGAAGAAACAATTGCGATGTGTGGCATGGTATGTGCTAAATAAGGGCAATTGTAAGTAAGCATGGCAAGAAGCCTTGATTTGTGTATGGTTAGATAATACCGTGAATGGATTACTTTTTTGAGTATTATGGTTGTTATTTATTTCCATGCAACTTACTAAGCTTTATGCTTACCCCTTTTTCATTGCCCTTATTCCTTGTAGTATTGCCAAGGTAACTCGAGGATCGTGACTGCAGGAGTTCGGAAATCACACTATCGATAGCACTTTGGTATAACAATCTTAGACTTGTTTTGAGTATGGCATGTATAGGACTTGAGTATTTTGTCAAGATGTGATTGTTAGTTAAAGTGTTGGCTATGTAAGTCATTTTGTAAATGGCCTTATGAGTTAGACAAATATTTGGCAAACTCTTTTGTTTAATGAAGATGAAATTCATGAATTGTATGTTCATTTCAATAATGTGTATGTTGGATGAGTTCTTATACTTGCAAAAGGGCTAGGAGTTGTATTGTTCTGAGTAGAGTTATGTTTGTGTGCACCCTTAGGTGGCAATGGCTTGGTATATAGCCTACTAATTGCCCACTTAGTTAGACACACGGGCGTGGGTCTAAACCGTGTGGGAGGCACGGCTAGCCCATGGGCGGTACCCAGGCCGTGTGAAGTCTGCACCTTGCTCAAGAAATTATAAATTCCCAACGGCCATTATACACGGGCGTGTGTATAGGCCGTGTGGTTAAGTCAGAATGCTAAGGTTTTACACACGGGCTAGGGCCACGGGCGTGCTATAGCCGTGTGATTTTAGTCAGTGTCGACCACGGGCACAAGGCACGATCATGCCTTGAGAGAGCACGGGCGTGACCCAAGATCTACACGGGCGTGTGAGCCTGCGATTGGCAAAATTTTTAAGTTTTGTAAAAATTTCTAAAGTTCTCGGTTTAGTCCCGAACAACTTCCAATACACGTTATGGGCCTCGTAGGCCCGTATTAGGGACTTTATGAGTGAATACAAATGTTTTTAAATTGGACGCAAATTTATGACTCGGATTTGTGTGAATGCTTGTGTTGTAAGTTCGGTAATGCCTCGTACCCTGTTCCGGTGTTGAATACGGGTAAGGGGTGTTACATTTATTGGTATCAGAGCTACGGTTTAGTCGGTTCTAGGACTAGCGTAGCGTAAGTACGAGTCTAGCTATACATGCCATATGTAAGAGTGTCTGAGTAATGATAGTGTGATGGCTCCTGACGTATAAATTGTGTTTATGTAGTAGATGGATTCTGATCCAGACCAAACTGCAGCCGATGATGCTGCGAGTAATGCGCTGGCTCCCGCTCAAGGGACTGCGCCAGCTAATAGTAGACTTGAGACTTTGAGTCAGGGGGAAGAGGCTCGAGAAGCCTTTCTCCATATGATGAGCAACCTGGTATCACGAGTATATCTGAGTAAATCCTAACGCTCAACCCCTCCGCCCCACCAATTCCTCAACCCGCTCCAAAGTAGCCTCAAGTAGTTGAGGTGGTGAGAAGAGAAAGGCCTCCAGTGGATAAGATCTGGAAGCAAGGATCCGAGGAATTTCGGGCAAATAAGGATGATGACCCAGAGAAAGTGGAATTCTGGCTCGAGAATACCATTCGGGTATTTAATGAGTTATCCTGCACGCTTGAAGAGTGCTTAAAGTGTGCGGTGTCTCTCCTGAGAGATTCAGCCTACCGATGGTGGAACACCCTGGTGTCAATAGTACCAAGGGAGAGAGTTAGTTGGGAATTTTTCCAAGAGAAATATCGGAAGAAGTATATCAGCCAGCGGTTCATCGACCACAAGAGAAAGGAGTTCTTAGAATTGAAGCAAAGTAGTATGTCGGTGGCGACTACGAACGGGAGTTCGTAAGGCTTAGCAAGTATGCACGAGAGTGCGTGTCTACGGAAGCCATCATGTGCAAGAGATTCGAGGACGAACTGAATGAAGATATCTGCCTATACGTGGGAGTTCTCGAATTAAAAGAGTTTGTAGTGTTGGTGGATAGAGCCTGTAAAGCCGAAGAGTTGGCTAAAGAGAAGAGAAAAGTCGAGTTCGAGTCTCGAGACTCGAGGAAGAGACAACTGAACAAGTCTCACCAATCCTCATCTAAGAAATCGAGGGATTTCACTACTCGATCAGTCACTTCAGAGGGGTTTTTAACCTGAAATAAAGGCAAGCGACTCTCGGGATCGAAGCGGCACACTACATCAGTTGCTAGTGTGGGCAACGTTTGACCAAATAGACCTGAATGCCCTCAGTGTGGCAGGCACCATTCTGGTGAGTGTAGAGCTAATGAGAAAGCTTGTTTCAGATGTGGGTCCTTAGACCATTTTATCAGAAACTGTCCCGAGGTGGACGAGAAAAGAAAGCCTCAGAATGCGAGATCGGGAAGTACCACAAGAGGAAGACTATTGAGAAACCCGGGGATTGAGATGGGAAGCAAAAATCCACCTAGAGAGCAAGCTACTAAAGTTGAGGGTAGAGCACCGACGAGGACATATGCCATTCGTGCTCGTGAAGAGGCATCTTCCCCCGACGTGATCATGGGTATCTTTTCTCTCCATAATACTCGTGTTATAGCTTTAATTGACCCGGGATCTACTCACTCATACATATGCATGAAATTAATCTCTAGCATGAGCATGCCTATAGAGTCTACCGAATTCATTATAAGAGTGTCTAATCCCCTAGGTAAGTGTGTGTTGGTTGATAGAGTTTGCAAAGGGTGCCCTTTGATGATTAAGGGTCTTTGTTTCCCGGTCGATCTTATGTTATTACCGTTTGACGAATTTGATGTCATTCTCGGGATGGATTGGTTAGTTACCCATAGTGTAATTGTGAATTGTAGGAAGAAGCATATCGAGTTGAGAGATGAAAATGGTAATTTTATTTGTGTTGAATCAGATAAGCCGGATAGGTCACCAATAGTGGTATCGACCCTGTCAGCTCAGAGGTATCTAATGAAGGGGTATGAGGCTTATCTTGCCTTTGTGTTGAACACTAAAGAGACTGAGTTGAAAATTGAGTCAGTACCCATAGTATGCGAGTACCTAGATGTTTTCCCGGAAGAGTTGCGGTGGCTACCACCGGATAGAGAGATTGAATTTTGGATTGAATTGGCTCTGCACGCCCTATTTACTGTCGCTCCTATAGAATGGCCCCAACCGAATCGAAAGAGTTGAAAGCACGATTGCAAGAATTAACGGATAAAGGTTTAGCGAGGCCGAGTTTTTCTCCGTGGGGTGCTCCGTCCTATTCTTGAAGAAGAAGGATGGTTCCATGAGACTATGTATAGACTATCGGCAACTCAACAAGGTGACGATGAAGAATAAATACACATTTGCCGAGGATCGGCGATTTATTTGATCAATTGAAAGGAGCTACAGTATTTTCCAAGATAGATCCGAGGTCGTGGTACTATCGGTTGAGATTCAAGGACTCGGATGTGCCGAAAACCGCATTTAGAACTAGGTGCAGCCACTATGAATTTTTGGTCATGCCTTTTGGTCTAACAAATGCCCCCGCTATCTTCATGGATTTGATGAATCGCATTTTTCGACCGTACTTGGATAGGTTTGTTGTGGTCTTTATCGACAACATACTGATCTACTCTCGAGATGAGAAGGATCATGTAGAGCATTTGAGTATGGTTCTACAAGTTTTGAGAGAAAAACAATTGTATGCCAAATTCAGTAAGAGTGAATTTTGGCTCAAGGAAGTGGGATTTTTGGGGCATATTGTCTCTGGAGAAGGGATTAGAGTCGACCCGAGTAAGATTTCGGCAATTGCCGAATGGAAATCGCCGAGGAGCGTAACTGAAGTGAGGAGTTTTCTAGGCCTAGCAGGTTATTATAGGCGTTTTGTCAAGGGGTTTTCTATGATAGCTACTCCGATGACGAGACTTTTACAGAAAGATGTAAAGTTCGATCGACGAAAAAGTGTCGTGAGTTTTGAGAAATGAATACACTGTTGGATCGAGGCTCCTATTTGGGTGCAACGGAATAGGGAAAAGAATTTGTGGTTTATAGTGATGCGTCCTTGAATGGGTTAGGTTGTGTACTTATGCAAGAGGGTAAAGTGATTGCATACGCTCTACAAACGATTGAAGCCGCACGAGAAGAACTACCCGACTCATGATTTAGAATTGGCGCAATTGTATTTGCGTTGAAAATTTGGAGACATCATTTATATGGTGAAAGGTGTCGATTTTCAACGACCACAAGAGCCTAAAATATTTGATGACTCAAAAGGAATTGAATTTGAGGCAACGAAGATGGCTAGAGGCGATTAAAGATTATGAGTTGGTAATAGACTACCATCAGGAAAGGCCAATGTAGTAAATCGACGCTTTGAGCGAGAAAATCTTTGTTTGCACTAAAAGCCATGAATACTCGGATGACCTTGTTAGGTGATGGTTACATTTTTAGGTGTGTTGAGGCTAAACCATTGTTTCTCCGGGAGATTTGTGAAGCTCAAAAGAATGATAACAGTTTGCAAGCCAAGGGAGTTTTATGTGAGTCGAGTGTTGAGACAGACTTTCAAGTAAATCTTGATGGATGTCTAACATTTCGAGATCGAGTGCATGTACCCGAGGAATGATGAACTTATCAGTAAAATTTTGCATGAAGCACATAACGGATGTTTGAATGTACACCCAGGCCGTACAAAGATGTACCATGATTTGAGGAATTGGTTCTGGTGGCTTGGTATGAAGAAAGATATTTCCGAGTTTGTATCGAAATGCCTAATTTGTCAACAAGTGAAGGAATTTGAACATCAAGTACCTTGGGTTTACTTGACCCATTATGGTTTCGAATGGAAATGGGACCGTATTGCTATGGACTTCGTGGCGGGTTTACCATTGACTCCAAAGAACAAAGATGCTATATGGGTAGTGGTTGATAGACTCACTAAGTCGACCCATTTTATACCGAAGACGAGTCAACTATTAGCTCGACAAATTGGCGATTTGTATAAGTGCGAGATAGTAAGACTTCATGGTGTACCGTTGTCGATCATTTCGGATAGAGATCCGAGATTCACGTCACGATTTTGGAAAAAGCTACAAGAAGCATTAGGCACGAAATTGAGTTTTGATCTGACTTTTCATCCACAAAGCGATGAGCAGTTAGAGAGGGTAATTCGGATACTAGAAGACATGCTTGGTGTTGTGTTTTAGAATTCCATGGTAATTGGGAGAAATACTTACCATTGGTGGAATTTGCCTACAACAACAGCTTTCAATCAAGTTTGAAGATGGCACCTTATGAGGCATTGTATAGGCGTAGATGTTGAATGCCCTTGTATTGGTCAGAACTCGAGAGAAAGCAGATACACGGGGTTGACTTGGTTAAGGAAAGCGAAGATAAAGTAAAAGTGATACGTGGATTGTTTGAAAGTCACCTCAGATAGACAGAAGTCCTATTCGGATTTAAAAAGGAAAGAAATAGAATTCAAAGTCGGTGATAAAGTGTTCTTGAAAGTATCACCTTGGAGGAAAAGCCTCTGATTTGGCCGGAAGGGCAAATTGAGTCCGCGCTTTATCGGACCTTATGAAGTTACCGAAAGGATAGGACCGGTAGCTTATCGGTTAGCCTTGCCACCGAAAGTGGAAAGGATCCACGGCGTCTTTCATGTGTCTATGTTACGTCGATACCGTTCGGACTCTTCACATGTTATAAATGACAGAGGTAGAGATACAACCGGATTTAACGTATGGAGAGGAACCAGTTAGAATTTTAGCTCGTGAAGACAAACAGTTAAGGAACAAAAGCATAGCCATAGTAAAAGTCCTATGGCAAAGGCACGGTATAGAAGATGCTACATGGGAGTCCGAGGAAACGATGAGAAACCAATACCCCAATCTATTCACCGATAAGATTTTCGAGGACGAAAATCCCTTGAGAGAATTTGTAATGACCGATTTAGGGGCTAGTCGGAATAGTGGTCTCGAGATCACTCATCCGAGATTCGAGAAATTTATTTTCATGTTATATTATGAGTTAGAACATGATAGCATATGTACATGAAAATTTTGATGCTTTAATTTTAGCGATTTCGTGTTTAATCTCGAAAAAGGACTAAATCGCATAAAGTGCGAAGTTCCATTCTATAAGCTAAAAGTGCCAAAAGGCCATAGAATGTAAATTGGAGGTCTTTAAGAGGCAATTAGACCCCCAAATTTAGCATGGCCGGCCATAGGAGACAAAGATGGACAATGTTGGTCAAAGTTGGTGATAGTTGGTAACTTATTTGACTACTATTAATAAAATAAGGAGAGAAAAAGATATCATCTTTTCTCCTTTCATCTTCCACCAAAAATTAGCAGCAAATAGGGGTTTTGAATACTCAAAATTTCAGCAAGCTCTCATCCATTCAAGTAAGTTTTCTAGAGAACTTTTCTTGAAAATAATTGTACTTTTGAAACCCCTAAAGCTTAAGCTTTCAAATGAGGACTATTGTGCAATATGGTAAAGAGTTTAAGGTTTTTCCATGAGAGCTATTTTAGTTATTGCTGCATTTTTATGGAGGAAATTGAGTCTTAGTTGTCATATGAACAACTTTTGTGAAATGTGTTAGCATGAAAACACCAATAAGGACCTTGATGAAAAGGTTACAAATTTTGTAGTAAGTATGTGAATTATTGATTTTTGATGATAGCTTTAAGAGCATCAAATGTTTATCTAAGCTTATTGAAGGTAGAAATGTGATTAGAATTTATTTCCGAGCCTAGGGGAAAATTGGTCATTTTGCCAAAGTCTAGGGGCAAAATGGTAATTTTGCTTAAGCATGATTATTGAAATGCTTATATTAATGTAGTGATTAAAATGAGCTAATTTGCTATTATAGAGCAAGAGGAGACGAGAATCCGCCTCGATCGGGGAAAGAATAAAGTCATGGACTGAACCGAAGAACTAACTCATTTTGAAAATGAGGTAAGTTGTATGTGACTTAAATGATATGCACATTAGCATGTTGAGAAATGCTTGGCATTATATTAAAGCATAATGCTTTACTAAATTGAGTAGTTAATGTGAATGAGATGTTGGAGTCCTAATTGGGCCATGTTGATTATAGAAATGCTATCATTGAAATATGAAATAAATAAGGTCTCGTATAAGACCATGTCAGGGACATGGCCTCAGCACTAAGTTGAGATCCGTATAAAACCATATCAGGATATGGCTTCGGTGACGAACATGGAAATCGTATAAGACCATATTCGGGATATGGCATCGTTACACCTAGAGGTAATCCCTTATAAGACCATATCCGGGATATGGCATTGGCACCTAGAGGTAATTCCATGTAAGACCATGTCTGGGATATGGCATTGGTATCTAGAGAAGACTCCATGTAAGACCACCTCGGGGACGTGGTGATTGGTTTTATGTTTATAGTAATGGTTGTAAACATGTGCCTTTGACTATCCCTTGTGAGTGGTGGGATAAGTAGATGAATTTAGAAGTAGAGGTGCGAATGATATTTATGTCATGTGAATGAGTAAATCATGTGTACTCGTGGTCTGAGTCACGAAGAAACAATTGCGATGTGTGGCATGGTATGTGCTAAATAAGGGCAATTGTAAGTAAGCATGGCAAGAAGCCTTGATTTGTGTATGGTTAGATAATACCAGTGAATGGATTACTTTTTGAGTATTATGGTTGTTATTTATTTCCATGCAACTTACTAAGCTTTATGCTTACCCCTTTTCATTGCCCTTATTCCTTGTAGTATTGCCAAGGTAACTCGAGGATCGTGACTGCAGGAGTTCGGAAATCACACTATCGATAGCACTTTGGTATAACAATCTTAGACTTGTTTTGAGTATGGCATGTATAGGACTTGAGTATTTTGTCAAGATGTGATTGTTAGTTAAAGTGTTGGCTATGTAAGTCATTTTGTAAATGGCCTTATGAGTTAGACAAATATTTGGCAAACTCTTTTGTTTAATGAAGATGAAATTCATGAATTGTATGTTCATTTCAATAATGTGTATGTTGGATGAGTTCTTATACTTGCAAAAGGGCTAGGAGTTGTATTGTTACGAGTAGAGTTATGTTTGTGTGCACCCTTAGGTGGCAATGGCTTGGTATATAGCCTACTAATTGCCCACTTAGTTAGACACACTGCAGGCGTGGAGTCTAAACCGTGTGGGAGGCACGGCTAGCCCATGGCGGTACGAGCCGTGTGAAGTCTGCACCTTGCTCATGAAATTATAAATTCCCAACGGCCATGATACACGGGCGTGTGTATAGGCCGTGTGGTTAAGTCAGAATGCTAAGGTTTTACACACGGGCTAGGGCCACGGGCGTGCTATAGCCGTGTGATTTTAGTCAGTGTCGACCACGGGCACAAGGCACGAGCATGCCTTGAGAGAGCACGGGCGTGACCCAAGATCTACACGGGCGTGTGAGCCCTGCAGTTGGCAAAATTTTTTAAGTTTTGTAAAAATTTCTAAAGTTCTCGGTTTAATCCCGAACCACTTCCAATGCACGTTATGGGCCTCGTAGGCCCGTATTAGGGACTTTATGAGTGAATACAATTTTTTTTAAATTGGATGCAAATTTATGACTCAGATTTGTGTGAATGCTTGTGTTGTAAGTTCGGTAATGCCTCGTACCCTGTTCCGGTGTTGAATACGGGTAAGGGGTGTTACACGAACGCTCCACCCCCTCCAATTCCCCAGTCAGACCCTGTAGCTCCCCAAGTGGTGGAGATGTTGAGAAAGGAAAAACCTCCAGTTGATAGAATTCGAAAACAAGGGGCTGTGGAATTTAGAGCGAATATAGATGATGACCCAGAGATGGAAGAATTATGGCTAGAAAATACCATTAGGGTATTCGATGAGTTGTCTTGCACACCTGAGGAGTGTATGAAGTGTGTTGTATCACTCCTGCGAGACTCAGCCTACCAATGGTGGAACACCCTTGTGTCGGTTGTACCAAGGGAAAGGATTACATGGGAGTTTTTCCAAGAGGAGTTTCGAAAGAAGTATATTAGTCAGAGGTTTATAGACCAGAAAAGGAAGGAATTCTTTGAGCTAAAGCAAGGCCGAATGACAGTAACCGAGTATGAGCGTGAGTTTGTGAGGCTCAGTAAATACGCTCGGAAGTGCGTATCCACCGAATCCATCATGTGTAAGAGGTTTGAGGATGGATTAAATGAGGACATTCGATTGTTTGTTGGTATTTTAGAACTGAAAGAATTTGTTGTACTAGTGGAGAGAGCTTGCAAGGCCGAGGAATTGGCCAAAGAGAAAAGGAGAGCTGATATTGAGTCCCGTGACTCAAAGAAAAGACAGTTGGGGAAATCATTTCAGTCCTCATCCAAGAATTCGAAAGAGTTCACCACTCGATCAAATGCTTCAACGGGATTCTCGAGTAGAAATAGAAGTAAGCAGTACTCGGTTTCTAAGGCTCAGACCACTTCTATTGCGAGTGTTGGTAGTGCTCGACCAAATAAACTGGAGTGTTCACAGTGTGGTAGACGACATTTCGGTAAGTGTCGAGGAAACAAAATAGGCTATTTCAAGTGTGGTTCACTAGACCACTTAATTCGAAATTGTCCTGAGATGGAAGAAAAAGCCAGAAAGCAAGATGTGCGAGCGAGTAATGCTCCTCCTAAGAGTAGACCACAAAAGAACTCGGGAAGTGGGGCTAGCAGCAGAGGTGCTCCTAGAGATTCCGCCGTGAGGTCCGAGGGCCGAGCAGTTGCAAGGACTTATGCCATTCGCGCTTGTGAAGAGGCATCGTCACCAGATGTGATTACGGGTACTTTTTCTCTTCATGATATCTCTGTTGTTGCTTTGATTGATCCGGGGTCTACCCATTCGTATGTTTGTATGAAATTGGTATCTAGTATGAATATGCCTGTTGAGTCTACAGAAATTGTCATAAAAGTGTCAAACCCATTAGGTAAGCATGTGCTAGTTGACCAAGTGTGTAGAAATTGTCCTTTGAGAATTAGAGGTCATTATTTTCTGGCTAATCTTATGCTGCTACCGTTTGATGAATTTGATGTGATTCCTGGTATGGACTGGCTAGCAGCTCATGATGTGATAGTAAATTGTGGGAGAAAATTTATTGAACTGAAATGTGAAAATAGGGATATCCTCCGGGTTGAATTAGGTGAATCAGATAGCTTGCCTATAGTGATTTATTCTTTGGCGGCTGGGAAATGTATAAGAAAAGGGTATGAGTCTTATCTCGCATTTGTGTTGAATACTCAAGAGTCGGAAATAAAGATTGAGTCAGTGCCAGTGGTATGTGAGTATTCGGATGTCTTTTCAGAGGAGTTTCCCGAATTGCCTCCAATTAGGGAAGTTAAGTTTGGTATTGAGTTGGTCACGGGTACGACACCTATTTCAATTGCCCCATATAGGATGGCTCCGACGGAGTTAAAAGAGCTGAAAATCCAGTTGCAAGATTTAACGGATAAGGGTTTTGCGATACTGAGTTATTCTCCGTGGGGTGCTCTGGTACTTTTTGTGAAAAAGAAAGACGGGTCGATGAGATTATGTATAGACCATCGACAGCTCAACAAGGTTACAATTAAGAACAAGTATCATTTGCCAAGGATCGACGATTTGTTTGACCAATTGAAGGGAGCCACAGTATTTTCTAAGATAGACCTGAGATCCGGTTACTATCAGTTGAGAGTTAAGGAGCAGGATGTGCCGAAAACTGCATTTCGGACAAGGTATGGCCACTACGAGTTCCTGGTCATGCCCTTTGGCTTAACAAATGCTCCTGCCATGTTTATGGATTGAATGAATCGTATTTTTCGACCGTATTTGGATAAGTTTGTCGTTGTTTTTATCGATGACATATTAATTTATTCTCATGATGAAAGTGAGCATACGGAGCATTTGAGAACTGTCTTACAAATTTTAAGAGATAAGTAGTTGTATGCTAAGTTTAGCAAAAGTGAGTTTTGGCTCCGAGAGGTCAGATTCTTAGGACACATTGTGTCAGGTGATGGAATTAGAGTTGACCCGAGTAAGATATCGGCTATAGTTGATTGGAAACCGCTGAGGAATGTGTCAGAAATTAGAAGCTTTTTGGGCTTAACGGGATACTACAGACGATTTGTTAAAGGATTCTCCATGATTGCTACGCCAGTGAAGAGCTTGCTACAAAAAGATGTCAAGTTCGAATGGACAGAGAAGTGCCAACAGAGTTTTGAGAAACTAAAAGCATTGTTGACTGAAGCTCCAATTTTAGTGCAACCGGAACCGGGAAAGGAATTTGTGGTGTATAGTGATGCATCCTTAAATGGATTAGGGTGTGTGCTTATGCAAGAATGCAAGGTAATAGCTTATGCCTCGAGACAACTGAAGCCGCATAAGAAAAACTATCCGACTCACGATTTAGAGTTAGCCGCCATAGTGTTCGCACTGAAGATTTGGAGACACCATTTGTATGGCGAGAGATGCCGAGTGTTCACTGACCATAAAAGTCTAAAGTATTTGATGACTCAAAAGGAACTAAACCTTCGCCAATAGAGATGGCTAGAGCTCATAAAAGATTACGAGTTGATAATTGACTATCACCCTGGAAATGCGAATGTGGTCGCCGATGTTTTGAGTAGGAAGTCGTTGTTTGCCTTGAGGGCTATGAATACCCAGTTATCTATGACTAAGGATGGTTCAATCATAGCTGAGATAAGAGCTAGATCGATGTTTTTACAAGAGATTTGTAAAGCTTAGGAGAATGATAAAGAGTTGCAAGCTAAGATAACTCAGTACGAAACGGGTATAGAATCAGACTTTCGGATTGGTTCAGATGGTTGTTTAATGTTTCAAGACAGAATTTGTGTACCAAAAAATGATGAGCTTATTCAAAAGATTCTGCATGAGACACATAGCAGTTGTATGTCTATCCATCCGGGTAGTGTGAAGATGTATAATGACTTGAAGAAAATGTATTGGTGGTCAGGAATGAAAAGAGACATCTCAGAGTTTGTCTCTAGGTGTTTAATTTGTCAACAAGTGAAAGCCGAACATCAAGTAACTTCGGGTTTACTTCAACCTGTGATGGTTCCTGAGTGGAAATGAGACTGTATTACCATGGATTTTGTGTCGGGATTGCCGTTGACGCCAAGGAAGAATGATGCTGTATGGGTTGTGGTTGATAGGCTAACTAAGTTGGCTCATTTTATACCAGTGCGTACCGATTATCCACTTGCAAAATTGGCCGATTTGTATGTTTCTAAAATTGTGAGACTTCACGGGGTACCTTTATCGATCATTTCGGATAGAGATCCGAGGTTCACATCACGGTTTTGGAAAAAAGTTACAAGAAGCTTTGGGGACAAAGCTAAATTTTAGCACAGCTTTCCATCCGCAAACCGATGGTCAGTCGGAAAGAGTAATTCAGATACTTGAAGACATGTTGCGGTGTTGTGTTCTTAAGTTTCAAGGTAGTTGGGAAAAATATTTACCGTTGGTAGAGTTCGCTTACAATAATAGTTTTCAGGCGAGTTTGAAAATGGCGCCTTATGAGGAATTATATGGGCGTAAATGCCGAACGCCTTTGTATTGGTCCGAACTCAAGGAAAATCAAATACACGGGGTTAACTTAGTCAGAGAAACTGAAGAGAAAGTAAAAGTGATTCGTAACTATTTGAAGGCTACTACGGATAGACAGAAATCCTACGCAGACTTGAAATGGAAAAAGATTGAGTTTCAAGTAGGTGATAAAGTATTTTTGAAAGTATCCCCGTGGAAGAAAGTTCTCAGATTCGGTGGGAAAGGTAAATTAAGTCCACGTTTTATTGGGCCATATGAGGTGACTGAGAGAATTGGACTGGTAGCATACCGATTAGCCTTGCCATCTGAATTAGAAAAGATCCACGATGTATTCCATGTGTCTATGTTGCGCCATTACCGATCTGACCCATCACATGTGATTTCACCAACAGACGTTGAGATTTGTTCAGACATGACCTATGGTGAAGAGTCGGTTAAAATTTTAGATCGGAAGGTCAAGAAATTGAGGAACAAAAGTATAACACTTGTGAAAGTACTATGGCATAGACATGGGGTTGAAGAGGCCACATGGGAGCCCGAGGAAACAATGAGAGACCAATACCCGAACCTTTTTGCTGGTAAGATTTTCGGGGACGAAAATCCCTAAGGGGAGAGAATTGTAACAGCTCGATTTTGGGGCTAGTTGGAACAGTGGTTTCGGGACCACTAATTCGAGGTCAGAGAAAATTATTTTAATATTAGTTTATGTTATAGTATGATTATATGAGTGCATGAAAATTTTGGTGAATTAATTTTAGTGATTGCATGCTTAATTTTGAAAAAAAAAAAGAGACTAAATCGCATAAAGTGTGAAAGTTTTGTTCTACAAGCTAAAGGTGTCAAATAGCTATAGAACCTTAAATTAGAGGTCCTTAATGTGCAATTTGGCCCTTTAGAGGGTGATGGTCGGCCATATGGGACAAAGAAATAAAAATTTGGTCAAAGTTGGTGGAATTAGGTGACTAATTGATGTAATAAAATAAAATAAAGAGAAAAGATATCATCTTTTCATCTTCTTCATACCACCACCGAAATTTTCAGCAAAGAGGGGCTTTGGAAAGCTTAAAAATTTTCAGCAACTTAAGCCCTTACAAGTAAGTGATTTTGATGGTCATTTTTGATAATTTTTGTACTTTTGGAACCCCTAAAGCTTAAGCTAGCTAATGAGGGGACTATTTTGCAAAATGGTTGAGAGTCTAGGGTTTTGCCATGAGAGCATATGTGTTGTTTGCTGAGTTTTTATGGAAGAAAATGAAACTTGTTTGTTAAATAAACAACTTTTGTGAAATGGGGGTATTCATGAAAACACCTAAAATGGGCCTTTTTTGTAAAGGTTGTAAAATAGGTGGTAAATGTATGAAATAATTGGATTTGTGAGTTCCTATAAGCTTAAAATATATTCTTCTAGGCTTGGTTAATGAGGAAATTT
Organism: Gossypium sturtianum; assembly: GCA_025698515.1. Lineage (NCBI taxonomy): Eukaryota > Viridiplantae > Streptophyta > Magnoliopsida > Malvales > Malvaceae > Gossypium > Gossypium sturtianum. The sequence goes on from CM046945.1 coordinate 22,738,255, forward strand.
GATGAAAATCAATTTACGAGCCTAGGGGCAAAATCATAATTTTGTGAAAGTCTAAGGGTAAAACGGTAATTTTAATGTCTTGATTAATTTGGTGATTAAATGAGTGAATTTTATCATTATAGATCAAGAAAAACGGAGTCCGGACCTAGACCGGGGAAAAGCCAAGCTAGTAGACTAATTTAATTTAGTTGCTCACTTTTTGTATACCGAGGTAAGTTGTACGTAAATAATACAATGTTAGTGTATTTATGCATTAAAAAATTGATATTGCATAAAATGTTTGATTATTGATGTGAATATACATGATGAGAATTGATGAAGTAAAATTTCCCGGTTGAACCTTAGGAATAGATCAGATATCCATGCTATGACATTTGGGTTAAAATGTGAGCTAGTGTAAGACCATGTCCGTGACATGGCATCAGCCATATTATGAGAGCCAGTGTAAGACCATGTTTGGAACATGGCATCGGCGTTGATATGTGTGCTAGTGTAAGACCATGTCTGGGACATGGCATCGGCCACATTATGAGAGCCAATGTAAGACCATGTCTGGGACATGACATCGGTATTGAGACGAGAGCTAGTGTAAGACCATGTCTGGGACATGGCATCGTCCTCGACATGTGAGCTAGTGTAAGACCATGTTTGGGACATGGCATCGGTATTTTACCCTCTTTTGAGAGGCTTATCGGATATCCTTTGGTATTCCAATGGGTTCAACGGGTAAATTAAAGATTGTGACAAAAGTGAGAAAAGTTACAGCTATGTTGTAAGTGATACAGGTACCTACATGAGATTCATGAGAAATGAGCTCGAATTATGTTGTGTGATTAGTAAGGGTGAAAATGAGTAAGTTATGCCTTTAATCATTCGAGAATCATATGCAAGTTTATAATATGCTATGAGTATGATAATGCATGTTAATTGTAGTTAATTATTTACATTCGACTTACTAAGCTTTATGCTTACTCCCTTTTCTTTCCATTTTCTTATAGTATCGCCAAGCTAGCTTGGGGATCAAAGGACGTCGGAGGCATGATCACACTATCAATCTGAACATTTGGTATAGTTAGATTTATCATTTTGAGTATGACATGTATAGGGACTTAGTCTTTGTCAAGTGTCATATTGTTTTAGCCAAATGTGTTGGCTTGACTTAGAGATTTGATTCATTTTGTATAAGGCCATGGTTGATGGCTATTTCCTAATTATTGATATATGAAAATGATGATTTTTTTCATGAATGGATAAATTGCATTGGCTGAGTTATTGGTATATTAATGCATGAATGAGTAGGATGCTTGTTGTGGCTTATATTGGTGCAAGTAGGGGTGGCAGAAAAGGCTTGGTAAATAGCCTTGTTTTTGTCCACACGGGTAGACACACGGGCGTGTGTTTAGGCCGTGTGTGACACACGGTCTGCCCCATGGGCATGTAGATCGGCCGTGTGTCCCCCTGCACTCTAAGTTGACAAAACAGAATGCGCAGTAGTAATCACACGGGCTGAGGCACGGTCGTGTGTCTCAACCATGTGGAAGACACGGCCATAGGACATGGGCATGTGCCCAAGCCGTGTGAAGTCTGCACTTTAATTTAGGAATTTAATTCGCCACACGAGCGTGTGGCTTGGCCGTGTGACCTTATTGAGTTGATGACGTTAGAAATAAAATGTCAAAGTTTTTACACACGAGTAGAGACACGGGCATGTCATGGCCGTGTGAGGGACACGAGCCATGGACACGGGCGTGTGCCAGGCCGTGTGAAAACCCCTGTAGGTTCGAATTTGAGAAATAAATCCATACGGCTAGGGATATGGGCATGTGTGACTACACGATCTGTCTACACGGGCGTGTGCCCCTGTTTTTAGTAAAATTTTCCAAAGTTTTCTAATGTGCCGGGATTAGTATCGTACTATTTCTAAAGTATGATTTAGGCCTCGTAGGCCCATATTAAGGACTTTAAGATGGAGATTGAAAAGTTTTAAATTTGAACGGAATTTCATAACCCGGAAATGTATGTTAGTATTCGTTTGAGTTAGGTAATGTCTCGTACCCTGTTTCAGCTTCAAATACGGGTATGGGGTGTTACAAGATGGGTTCCTCAAAGCCCGTGAAGAGGAAATTGGAATGGATCTTGAACAAGTTAACCTAGGCCCTATCAAGTTGGGCTCAGGAAGAAAGGTTGGCCCTATGCACACGGACCAAAACTCACACCACACTGATAGGCCAAAATTAGGGAAGCAAGCTGTAGACTCTTCTTGGACCACCAAAAACCCAGGCGAGAGAATAGGCACAACCGATCTACAACAAGGGCCTTTGCTTTCTGACAAAAGAGAAACCATTAGCGTTTTATCACAAAGCCCAGGCCGACATCAAGCATCGATAGCAGGAACAAGAATTGATGGGGCAAAACAAGGAAAACCTGGCATCATCAATAAACCCATTTTGCTTTCTAAAGGAACTGCTGCAGGCTCTCAAGAGTTCCAGGTCAGTAACAACAAACCAGGCCCAATGGAATTAACAACTAGGGCTTCAAGCAAATGGAAATCAGATTTAACTTGCAGAATTGACGAAAGTAAAGGATCAGATTTCTTGTGTAGGGCAGAAATTTTGAGAAAATCAAGCCAGGAACCCTCAACCATCCCTAATCCATCTATAAACATTGATCTCCAGGCCACTACACCAATTCCAACATATTAAAACCTAAAAAAGATACTGGGGGAACTATCGAAGATTGCTCTACTCAATCAAGCTTGCAAACGTTGCAAGAAATTGTAAAGATTCCAACAACAGGCATTCTTGATGCCGCTAAGCACTCAGCAGTTCTCTTTAAAGAGAAAAATCAATCTATAACCAAAGGACATGCTCAGAAGAACAGAGTCAAAACAGGAGTCCACCAAGCAGAATTAATAGCAACACGCGGCACTGTGAAAGCAGGGAATACTCGTAAAGGAAGAAACCTCAAAGTCAACAAAGAAAAAGGTAACCCCTTTAAGGTTTCTCCTTCAAAAAACTCACTATCTGAATCTATCAGTAATATGATTGAATTGTTTCAAACCCAAGTCTAACAAGGGCCGGTAAATGAAATCCCTAAAGGGATAATTGGGGAAGCAGGAGATAATACAGAGACGAAGCAGTAGGTAAATAGCCCGTTAAAATCTTTCTTTGCTTTAATATCAATGAACTCTAGAATCTCGATTTTTTCATGAAATTGCCAAGGATGTGCGAATGAAAAAATTTCTCGTACTTTTAGAGAGTATAACAGGGAGCATAAGCCGGACATCGTTAGCTTATTAGAACCGAGAGTTAGTGGTCGCAAAGCTGGCGAAGTAATTACAAAATTAGGACTATAGTATTCACACTGATTCGAAGCAAGTGGATTTTCAGGGGGAATATGGATTGGTTGGAAACCCTCTGTCAACCTTGAAATCCTCCAAAATCACCCCTAATTCATTCTCACACAAATATCTCACGAACTCCCTACCCAAACAATCCTTATTGCCTTCGTCTACGGAAGTCCTAATAAAACGAAAAAGACTCTTTTGTGGGAAGCTTTAAAGGAGACTATTCCTAAAACTAATATTCCCAGGTTGGCGATTGGCGATTTTAACTCTATTTTGTCCAAAAATGAGAAGAAATGAGGGATTTCTGATGGGAAACGGTGCCCCTTATTCGAAGAATTTATTGAGACCAACGATTTACATGATCTAGGATTCCGAGGGCCTTCTTTCACATGGCAAAGAGGATGGGTACTTGAAAGACTAGATCGCGCAATTGGAAACATACCATGGATCTGTACATTCCCAAAGTGCTTAGTCACGCACTTAATGAGAATAAAATCTGATCATCGACCTCTACTAATGGATTTATGCCTGGATTTCAGTTTAGCAAAGGGACGACCTTTTCGGTTCCTAGCAGGATGGGCTCACCACCAAGATTTCTCTAGTACGATTTCCAATCTATGGGAATATAATGGGGACATGACCTCCACTCTAGAAAAGCTTACTATAGGACTAAAAGAGTGGAACAAAAAAATTATGGGCACATTGGAACCCGAAAACGAGAAATAACACAAAAGCAAAGTAAGATACAGTATGCACTTGAGAACACAAATTCAACCTTCTTAATACAAAAAGAAATGGAACTAAGAGAAGAGCTGGAAGAAATTCTTAACCACGAGGAGTTACTTTGGAAGAAAAAATCAAGATGTGACTGGCTCAAAATGGGAGACAGAAATACAAAATTCTTACATGGGCAAACTTTACACAGACGAAAGATTAATTGTATCAATGCCTTACGCAATGCAAACGGGGATTGGTTTTATGAGCCAAATGAGGTTCGATCAGAAGTAATACAGTACTTCCAAAAGCTTTATGGAGAAAAATAAAATAAGAGCAGTGTTTTACCACCCAATCATTTTCCTCAGCTAGATCAAACAGACATAGATTTTCTAGGAAAAGATGTCTCAAATGAAGAAATCAAAACGGCACTTTTTGATATGGCTCCTTTAAAAGCACCAGGAAGCGATGGGTTCCACGCTCTCTTTTTCCAAAACCAGTAGGACAATATTAGAAGCGCAGTTTGTGAATGGGTTAAGGATGTATTTAAAGGAAAGTCCATAGAGCCTGATTTAAATAATACACTTATAGTGTTCATCCCAAAATCGCCCAACCTGAGGAGATTTCCCAGTTTAGACCCATCAGTCTCTGCTCAGTCCTTTATAAGCTAGTTATGAAAGTTATTGCTAACAGATTTAAAAAAGTCTTCCCAAAAATCATCTCACAAGAACAGGCATGATTCCTTGCAGGCAGAACAATCTTTGATAACATCATCATCGCCCAGGAAGTTATGCACTCCATGCATGGAAAAAGTAAAAAATGGATGACTGTCAAAGTCGATCTGGAAAAAAACATATGATAGGGTTCGATGGGATTTCATTGACAAGTCTATTCAGGCTGCAGGCATTCTAGACTTCCTACGAAAAGTTATTATGTCAGCCATTTCGACATCTACCATGCAGATTCTATAGAATGGGGTTCCCACTGAAAAATTCCAACTAGCAAGAGGAATTAGACAAGGATGTCCCTTATCACCGTACCTCTTTGTACTCTGTATGGAATGGCTAGGTCATAGTTTTCAAACAGCAGTTAACACAGGGGCATGGAGCCCAATACAACTATCCAGATCAGGACCAGCCTTGTCACACCTTTTCTTTGCCGATGACCTTGTGATCTTCTCAAAAGCTGACATAAAACACAGCTTACTACTAAAAGAAATCTTGGAACGATTTTGCACATACTCGGGACATCAAATCAATGCACGCTAAACTAATATTTTCTTCTCATTAGGAGTGGATGAGACTATGAGCAATAGAATAAATCGACTCATCGGATTCTAGAAATTCCAAGAATTGGGATCTTATTTAGGAATACCACTCTTACATAGCCGAATCACTAAAGCTACATTAGAGTTTGTTATTGAAAAAGTTAGAGCTAAACTATGTAGCTGGGATGTCAAGCAACTCTTGATTGCAGGAAGGCTCACTTTAGCCAAATCTATCATTCTCTCCATCCCAAATTACTTCATGCAATCCATACAAATTCCAAAAGGAGTGTGCGAATAAATTGAACGATTGACGAGACAATTTATATGAGAAGCCAATACAGGAAATCGGAAATTGGCCCTAGTTAATTGGAAATCTATCTGCCAACCTCACAAAAGTAGAGGATTGGGCATTCAGCAGCTAAAAGATCAAAATGCCTCTTTCCTTCTATAAAAGGGACTCTCTGTGGGTACAAGTATTAAGATCTAAATATCGAATGACAGAACCAGTCCCAGAAAGCATCATACGCAGAAATTACTCAGTTGTTTGGAGAGGAATTGCGAAAGTCTGGCCATTACTAAAAGAGAACCTATGTTGGTCCATTGGAACAGGGGACAGTGTCAGATGCTGAGAAGATCCATGGATTCCAAAAATAGGACCACTCAATGGATATGCATCATCAACGGAGGGATTAGCCTCGAAATGTTTAGTTAAAGATATGGTTACAGAAGAGGGCGCTTGGGACATCAGTGCACTAAGGAACTGGTTGACAGAAGATATAATTCAGAAGATTATAAATATCCCTCCCCCACATCCCTTTGTCGGTCCTGACAAAATTTTTTGAAACCATACAACTAATGGCAAATTCACAGTAAATAGTGCGTACCAAATGCTAAAAGGAAACACATGGAACGAACAAGAAAACAAATGGAAGGACGTTTGGAAATTCTAAAGGCCACAACGGGTTCGGTTCTTCTTATGGCTGGTTTATAAACAAGGCCTGCTTACTTACTAACCTTGAACGAGTTAAAAGAGGAATCAACCAAAATGAAACATGTCCAGTATGCTATTACGAGACAGAAGACATTCTACATGCCCTTAAGGATTGTCCAGATGCCAAGAACATTTGGAAATTAATTGTGCCAGCAACAAGGTGGTCTCAATTTTTCTCTGGCAGTCTGCTCGAGTGGATTAGGACAAATTTAGGAACTCATGGACAAATAACAAGGCACGATGTTCTTTGGTCTACGCTCTTCAGAATCACACTATGGCGATTATGGAAAAATAGAAACCTCTTTGTCTTTCAAGAAACCCTATAGAGTTCTATGGAAGTTATTAAAGCCTCAACTAGCTGGGCAAAGCAGTATAACGAAGTTATGAGTAATGAATCATCTAGGAATAGGATTTCAAGAATTGTTTAAACTTTAGACTAAGAGAATGTTAGTTTTTGTTAAAGATCTTTTAGGATATTTCTTTCCACCAAAAAAAATTGATTTTCTTTAGAAGTCTTTTAATTCACTTTCTTAATATAAATATAAATGTATCAAATCTTAATTTTAAATAAATATGATTGTTAACATGGTTGATAAGTTTTGATTGTTTTGACTTTTTTAACAAAATCAAATCAAACCAAATATTATAGATAATTGAATTAATCCACTTTGGGTTGAGCAAATTAATTGATTTTTTAAATTTTTAAAAAAATATTTTTATAATATTTTAAATACTAATATTAAACATAAATAAATACAAAAAAAAAACACAATTCTTTTTTATTCAACCCTAAAAACAAATAAGTTTAAAAAACCGTCATACGTTTGGTAATAGCTTACCTGCTAGGTTAACATCAGAGATTTGTGGTTTCTTTCTTCTTCTTCATCATGTCTCGAGCTTTTCTCCAACCACTTAGACAAGACAAGACAGTTAATGTTTAGGTTGAGACATGGCCATGCTCGTTAATGCCAGCCTTACCCAAACAATTGTAGGGACTGCAGAGATAAATGGATTCCCTTTCTTTTACCTTTCACCAATCGTCGTTTTTTGAAATATTATGCTAAACTCGATCTATTAAAGAGTTCAAATTAGCATGTTTATGGATAAAAAGTTACAAAAACTGCTAGTGCTTGGTGTCTGGTGCCCAATGATTTTGATTTTTCTTTTCAACCCAAAAGGCACAACCGCTTTTGGTGTTGGACTTCGATGTACTTTACCCTACAGGCTAACTGCAGAACAATGAACAGCTTATGGTACTAGCAGCATTACTTCCAGTTCGTTTTTTTTTTTTTTGTTAAACAATGTCAGAGATCTTCGTCAGCAATACATCACACAAGCAGGATATAAACCCCTTGCTTCCACTGCTTGGGATGCCAACTCCCCGTTTTACTCGATCTACAATTGCGATATTGATCTCCATCCATTTTGCCTATCCATTGAGGATTGGAATGGTTCGAGCTCCTCTCAATCATGGTTGTTGCTTTGTTCAGCCTTTGGGATCGGTATAACAGTTGAAAAGCTTACAAAATTGCTCCGGCTCCCCGCCTTCTGTGACTACCTGTGTTTCGCAAATGAAGTTTCAGACATTAAAAAATGTAGCTCAAACTAATCAAAACCATGATGATAAAAAAAGTGGTTTAGAAGACCACATCATATGCATGCTGGGGAATGGCTTTACAAATGAAAGAATACAGCATGAATGCCATCAATATACAATATACAAGCATGAATGCCATCCTGTGATGCTTTACACCCCACGGCACACAACCGAGATGATCAATAATCTAAGACTCACATCCGCAAGCATGATCATATTGGTTCTTTTGGCATCAGCAAGTTTGATCAGCTTGTACCCCGGTATCAGTTTTAGTGATTGGGCAAATATACACAAAGATCTCCTGACTTAACCGGTCTAACCTCTTAATATTTACCTCTTAATATTTATCAAAGAAACTAACTTCATAGATCATTAATACCACCAAACTAGATGTTTATGTGTTATCTTCTTTAACACTAGGTGGAAGGTGATTCTACTTTATTGGTTCATAGTTAGAAATCAGAGTATTAAAGCTAATAAGCTATTTACATGAACATAAGTAACCACAGATTTTAATGAAAACATAATTTGTTATATAACTTCCAAAGTAAGGGTTACCTGCACTGAGGCATTTAATGGCAAATCCATTTTGTTAAGAAATTCACGGCCAATAGATTCCCAATGGAGATGACTATCCTTGTTTGTGCCACCAGAGCTTTCAGATCGGCTTTGACCTTTTCCGCACATAACTTCACGGCCTAGCCAGATATATAAAACACCAGAACAATCACTTGCATCTGGAGCTAACAACATATATGCTGCTCCAGACTCAAGGATGTGATGAGATCCACGCATCTCCACTTTACTCAGTGTAGGCCACTGATATAGAGCCGTGGTGTTTGCTCCTCTAGGCTTCTCAAAGATAGCACCGGATTGAGCATGACATTCACCGTATTCACTTTGATTTTCAGTCCTCCCATGTGACTTAATGCTAACGGCAACAACTTCAGCATCTAACATTAACTCCTCTGAATCATCTTCGGGCTCATATTGATTACAATCTACATCATTCATTACATCATCATCATCCAACTCGGGCATAGAAAAGGACCAAGACCTCACAAGATTCCTGGGGACTTGTTCATCAACTGATGGTAACACCATGCGTGGTGGAGGATGACTCCCTCGGCGCTCAGCAAGTGACGGAGAAGTACCTTTACAAGGCGAACCAGTAATTGCCACACTCAAAGTCTGATCAGAAGAAAATGTTTTTTTGGGTGAAAGGGAAGTTTCTTTAGATTGTAAACAAGAATATATATCAATAGCTTCCAGGCCTGAAGGTGAAGGTTGCCGAGAAGACATATACGAAAAGTCAGACCAATTAGAGGATGAAGGCGAAAAAGCGAATGAACTGCCATAGTCAGACGTTGAAGGTGAAAGTGTAGGAGACTTGGAACTGAATTTCGGGCTGCTAGCCGCAAAACTAGAAAAAGAACTTGGTGAACCACAAGGGGACCTTGGTGCCAATGGAGAATCACAAGGAGTAACTGATTGTTCTACATCTTCACACGGATCTTTACTTCGAATCGGGCTAGTATCTGGGAAACAATCAAAGGAGTCGGGTGAGCCACATGGAATGATTGATGGCGAGGATGGTGATGAGAGTGAAACATTATCTTCTGCTTCTGAATCTCTACGAGTGTCGTCGACAATCATATCTGATCTATCAGTGCCAGGAGTCAAATTACAACCCAATTTGGATGAATTGACAAATTCTTTCATGATGCCATTAGCAAACTTCTGTCTTAGCCTACCCCATCCATTCTCTCTGGCAGGAAGGCAAGTTTCTGATTCAGCAGCAGACACTGAAAATGGTGGAACAACACCACCAGCAAGTGCCTTATGGAAAAGCTCAAAATCCAAATCATAATCGCCTACCTTCCGTTCACCAACGCAAATATTGGTTGCTTCAGCAGCTGCTGAGACCTGTCCAATAGCAAGAGCATCCCAGAATTTCACAGGCTCTTCCCCTTCTCTAACAGTTATAATAGGACCCTGCGCCCGTTCATATCGAATAACCTGATTGGCAGCCAAACTAGCCCTGTTGGACATAATATTGCTGCATTTCTTTCCTACCCAAACATAAATAGCTGAAGGAACATGCACAATGAAGGCCCCACGGGAGTCAAGCCCTTGTATACCTGGATGATTCAACAGTTTTGGCACAAGATGAAGAGCATCATACGAGGAGTGTGGAGCCATTTTATACATCCTAAGCAAAGAATTCGGGCTTGCAGGCGCCGCATGCACCCTCTTTTGGCACTGCAAAAGTTGGAAAGCGAACCCTGTATTGGGATTAGTCACCCCACGAGCTGTCTTCACATACTGAAATGCATCCTCGAAACTCTGCACTTCCCTCCACATGAGATACGCAATCACCAAAGAAGACGATCTGGATACTCCCTGGCAGCAGTGCACCAAAACCCTCCCGCGTTGTTCCCGAACATCCTCGAAGTAATCAAACACATCATACAAAATGCTAGTGATATCCTCGGACGGGTTGTCTTGTAACCATAGCGTCTTGTAAACAAGATCGTTCTTGAAATACTCGGGACAAACAAAACCAACACAGTTCAACACATGAGTAATCCCATTCTTGGCCAAAATTTCCCTGTTCTTAGCGACGGCATCACTCCCTAAATATATATGATCCGCAATCCTGGAGCACTCTTTGTCATAGAAAGCTAGCTTATCTTTCCTCAATTGAAACTCCCTATTGGAACCGGGACTCGGAAGGGGCTTAACAGAGCCTCTAGGCGTCTGGGGATGAGGCCAAACACCAAGGTCATCAGAGCCAGCGTTTGGCCACTCTTCCACCGGCCTTCTTTTTATACAAAGAGGAGGCAAACATGATCTCCCTTTTGTGTTCAGAGGCGGTTTTGGGTTCGGCTTAGTTGGTGAACGGTCGGTCCAAGAAATTGACCGTAGATATGGTTGCCGGGCGGCGTCAGCAGCAGTCCCGGCAAGCCGGTTTTTTTCTTCTTGCCCAAACATGTAAAATTTAAAACAAAAAGAAAAGAAAAGAAAAGGAGTTCCAACCAGAATTCCAAAGAAATTAATTGATACCCATTAAAGGATACTTCCAGGAAATTCCCCAATTCATGGTCTTTTCCTTTTTTTATAATAAATAAACCACCCAAATTTTCTACCTAAACTCCTTGACTCTTCTCTCTCTTTCTTTATTTTCTAAGTAAATGTACAGAAGATTAGACAAAGAATCAAATAACGAAGAAAATTCAAATACGACTATGACTCCGTAAAACTTCTAGCTCGTAGTCGTAGTATTAGCTAAGGCTTCATGCCACCCATAAGAATCCAACTGTCATATACAAAAGAGGAACAAGAAAAAAAATATATATATATATATATATAATATTTTTTTCTTTATTTATCTATTTTATTAAAGCTGGGATTTTTGAAGAGAGACTAAAATACAGAAAAAAATATCATTCCATTGAAAACTCAACTTTGACCAGCGAAACTTTGAAAGTTGAATTTGGAAAAAGAAAAAAAAAAGAAATGAAACTGATTAATTGAAACAGGGGTTGCTGCAAAAACCATTCAACAAAAGAGAAGAAACAGAGGAAGAAAACAGGGTAAGTGATAGAGAAAGAAAGGGAGAAGTGAGTTCGTGGGAACGAGTTATGGGTGACACAGTAGTAACAGCCAATGGGAGATCATTTTGTTGGGTTTTTGAGAAAAGAAAAGAAAGAAGAGAATGGGTCAACGTGACACATCATCCTGGTATGGGGGCGTATTAATCATGCATGTCAAATCTTGTGATGTCATTTATACTATTCTTATGAGGAATAAAGAATTTATTTTCATTTTCTTTTGTATTTTGAGATTCATAAATATTTTAAAGCAAAATTTTTGAAATTTTGATCTACCAATAGCAATTAAATATGTTAGATTAAGTTATTAGTTTATGTGGTAAATTTATTCTATATTTAATATTTAATCAATTTTAGTTTTATAGTTTTTTTTAAAGGTTTAGTAATTTATTTGACTCTCTAATTTTATAAAAGAAAAATTATTTTAGTCTTTTATTTAATTTTTTTGTCTCTTTTAATCTTTAAATTTGTGCTATTTATCAAATTACCTCAAAATAAGTGAAAAAGTTAATTGTTAACTTTGCTAACATAGCATACACGTGAATTGTCATGTCGATACCACATCAGCAATTAATTAAATTTAAAAATTTAAAAAATTATTAAAAATTATTAAAAATATATAAAAATGATTTTTAATATTTTTTTAATTTTAAAAAATTAATTAATTGCTATCATGTCATGCATGTTGAGAGCTACGTGGATGCCACATCAGCAAAGTTAGTAAATGTTAATTTTTTCATCCATTTTGGGTGATTTGACAAATAGTATAAATTTAAGGGCTAAAAGAGATGAAAAAAATAAATGATTAGCTAAAATGATTTTTTTTTGATAAAATTGGAAGACCAAATAAGCCATTACACCTTTTCTAAATTTTAAAATTTCAATCCAATAGTCGTTAAAGCCCTTGATGTAAAAGATAAGTGTTAAGTATTAAATTGACACCTAAATAATTCAATGAAAATGACAACTAATAGTTCTATCAATGAAGAATGTAAGGGTGAGGCTTATCAGAATGAGGAAGCGAATTCGGATATGGTGATGGCGGGGGAATTGGACCCAGACACACCATTTTCATGGAAGGAGAGGTTGTTAAGGAAAAGTTCTTATGTTTTGAGTGGAAGAATGGTGGATCAGGTATCGAAGAAGATGATGACTTTACCTTTATGGAATAAGACATCATGAGGTCACTTGTGAACGGTATCCCATCAATTAATTTCTCAAAGAGAATTAATCAATTGTTAATCAATGATATGACTTACACTACGGTGATCAAGCTTTTGGGTAGGAGCATTGGGTATGAAATGCTTCAAAACAAAATCTATGCTTTGTGGAAGCCAAGTCAGTCTTTCAGTTTGATGGATATTGTAAATGGTTATTTTCTAACCAAGTTTTGGAACCCAAAAGATTAAGAACGAGTTTTTTCTTAAGGGCCTTGGATCATCTTCGGTCAATACTTGACAGTTCAGCTATGGTCCATTAAGTTTGACCTTGCACAACTTTTTCCTAGTGTGGTAATCTCATGGATAAGGTTCCCCAGACTCTCGGGTTATATCTACAAAAAGAAAATTTTATGGGAGATCAACAGACTAGTCGGAAAGGTTGCTAAGCTAAACTTCAATACCAATAACAGAGCAAGAGGTAAATTTGTGTGCATGGCGGTCTATGTTAGTTTGGACAAACCTCTGGTATCACAAATTACGATAAACGAGATACTTTAACGAATAGAATATGAATATTTTACCTACAGTATGTTTCTCATGTGAGTGTATGGGCATATGAAAGAGTTTTGTTCTATGAAGGTGATAAATTCAGGGGAAGCTACTGATGAAACCTCGAATGGTGGTGGAGAGAAAATGACGAATACAGCACCGAAGAGAGATGGCTTGTCCAACGACAACGGCGTCTATGGCTCGTGGATAATCGTCGAGAGACGCAATAGGCGAAATCCTAGGGATTCTAGAAAGATTGACGCTAGAATTATTAGGAAATTGGCTATCAAATCTAGATTTAATGTGCTAGAAAATCATAATGAAATGGAGAATTTGCAGGAGGAAAGGCATGGAGAGGATTTGGTCAATAAAATTAATGGAGCTGAAGGGTATAATTCTTTAAAGGGTAAATTACACCAACAGTCACCCAACTTTGGGGTAGCTGACAAAACAGTCACCTAGGTTTCATTTCAGTCACTCAACTTTCGAAAAGTTACAAAACAGTAACCAACGTTATAAAAAGTTACAAAGCATCCATCGATTAACGATTCTGAGTTAGGGTGTTAACGGAATTGCTGACGTGGCAAGTTAACCTGCTGATGTGGCAAGTTAACTTGCCACGTTGGCGAAGCGACTGATGGGTTCTTGGTTTGGGGCTGATAAACCGAAATAGTAACATATTCTAAGCCCACATTTAGTATGCTTTTGGATGATTTAAGCCCCGATTTATGTAAAAAGGTGCTCTTAATCCTTTCTTTTCATGTCTTATACTCAGGAAAGCATCAGGGGATGAAAAGAACGCAAAACGGGCTTAAAAATGGATCAAATGGGCCAAAGCATGAAATCGACACGGCCTAGACCAAAGATAACACGGTCGTGCCTCACTGATCATCTAGAACACGATCTTCCCTCGATTCACACGGCCGTGTCTCATTAAAGAAATTCGAACACGGCCTGTCCACGATTTACACGGGCGTGTGCCATGGCCGTGCCTCTTCCGTGGAGAAGAGCAATTTCGTTCGGGAAAGGATACTTAGGGAGAAAGAAACGTATTTCAAAAGCCTATAAATACACCCTAAGTATGACCTGAAAGGGAGAGCCCAAAGCCATCGTCCAGGGGCGTCGTGCTAAGCCAGAGGAGGCAGATTTGTGGGGATTCACTCAGGGATAGCCAGTTGACTCATCTCGAGAAGCCGGAATTCTACTCAAGACGGAGGATCTCCTCTTTAATTCCTTCAGGGGGTTTTAGGGATTTCTTATGTTTTGTTTTATCTTTTCTCTTGAGATGTTTTTCTTTATTGTTATGAACTAAACCCTTGGATACAGAAGCGGGATGAAACCTATGATGAATCTTGTTATTTGATTATTTGAATTATATGATAAATACTTAGTTTGTTCTTAATTATGTGAGCTTAATCCAATTTTAATGTGCTTAGGTGGAGGAGGAATAGACCCTGTCTAAGAGTAGATCCAATATAATTAAGCGGAGTTGATCGCACGCCTAGAGATAGGGTGACAAGATTTTACCGGATTAGGGTGAAACCTAATATGGGAATCCACAGATCGATTTACTACTATTCTAGGGGTTATTATAAGAGAACGAGAGCTCCACTAATTAACCTAGGGTTAGAACGTTATTCGCCTCGAGAGAGGGTTTAATATACGTTAGGGAGTCTTACGGATCAAACTAAGTAAATAAAATCATATGGTTCAAAGTGATAGATAACAAGTGAAGTCTAGGTGGATTCTTCCTAGGTATCGTCGAAATCAACTGAGTTTTTCCCAAGTTATTTTCCAAATTCATTCTTTTTTGTCTTAGAGTCTTTAGTTTAGTAGTTAATTAATTTAGATTAATAAACAAACTTCACTTATTTTAGGCTAAATAATAAAAAGAAAGTTAGTATTATTACTTTTAGTTCCTTTGGGTTCGATAATCCGGTCTTGCCTAAACTAAACTACTGTTCGATAGGTGCACTTGCCTTTAATCGTTGTCGAGTTAGTTTCAGGTTCGATCATTCTTTTATAAATTTTAAAACTCGATTTACAAATGATCAAGTTTTTGGCGCCATGTTTGGGAACTAAAATATTAAGAAAACTCTATTTTTATTACTTTAGCCATTATTTTTATTTTTCGCAATTTATTTTTATTTTTAGTTTTAATTTTAAATTTGTTAAATTTTCTTTCTTTCTTTTCCTAGCAGGTACCTCTAGTTTATGACTAGAAGGAACCTGAGAGGACCTTTAGAATACGACAGTGATATTGAAGCTACCGCTCGAAAAAATCGCAGAGAAATTAGGCGAGCCCTAAATTACCAAGGAGAGCGAGAAGACAGATCCAATCCTACTGAAGGGATGGACGAAAATAATCTTCCACCACAAGATGTGGGAGAAAATAATGCTCCTCGTACTATGTTTGATTATGCTAAACCGCACTTAACAGGAGCCGAATCTAGTATTGTTAGGCATGCTATAGCTGCTAATAATTTTGAATTAAAGCCTAACACTATACAAATGATTCAACAGTTTGTTCAATTTGATGGTTTGCAGGACGAAGACCCAAATACTCATATAGCCAATTTCTTAGAGTTCTGTGATACCTTCAAAATAAATGGCGTTTCTGATGATGCCATACGCCTTCGGTTATTTCCCTTTTCATTAAGGAATAAAGCCAAACAATGGTTAAACTTCGTTACCACGGTCAATCACTACATGGGATCAAATGACCAGAAAATTTTTTATTAAAATACTTCCCACCGCCAAAGCAAAACCAAATTACGTAATGATATATCTTCTTTTGTGCAGATGGATTTAGAGACATTATACGATGCATGGGAGAAATATAAGGATCTCTTGAGAAGGTGTCCACACCATGGTTTACCCTTGTGGCTTCAAGTCCAGACTTTTTATAACGGTGTAAACCCCTCAACGAGGCAACTAATTGATTCAGCCGCCGGTGGAACCCTGAACAATAGAACTCCTGAGGCAGCCTACGAATTTATAGAAGAGATGTCGCTGAATAACTATCAGTGGCAAGTTACAAGGACTAGGCCAACAAAAACAGCCGGAGTTTACAACCTCGACACAGTAACGATGCTATCAAATTAGGTAGAGTTGATGAATAAGAAGATTGATAGTTTGTGTTCTTCGCAGGTACATCCAGTCATGCAGTGTGACGCAAGTGGAACTGTGGCGAATCCTGAGTACCCACCCTACCAACCGGGCACAGAGAGCGAACAGATGAACTATATAGGTAACAATTTCAGATCTAATAATAACCCATATAGTAATAGTTATAATCCAGGTTGAAGGAACCATCTAAATTTTTCGTGGGGAGGACAAGGAAATCAAGGAAATCAAAGACAACAACCTCCTCAAAATTTCCAAAATCAGCCCTATCCACAGGAAAAGAAGCCGAATCTTGAAGAGACGTTGAACAAATTCATAGCATCCACAGAAGCCCGTCTCCAAAAAAATAAGGTAACACTTGACACCCAACAAACATCGATCAAAAAGATCGAGAACCAAGTTGGAGGACTTACAAAGGCAATCGGGGAAATTACCCAGTCAGTCAGAGAAATTGCAAAGCTATTATCCGAACGATGCAAGAAGATGGCGTCACCGATTAATCACTGAAATTAATCCAAAGGAGCAAATCCAAGCCATAACAGCTCAGGAAAGTGAAGAAGTAGACGAACCCAGTCCAACACAAGAAAACGAGGTAGAAAAAGGTAAAGTAGAGGTAACACAAGACAAGCCAAAACCGGTAATCAAGGAGTACCAACCTCGCGTACCTTACCTCGAGGTATTAAGAAGAGGCGACACGGAAAAACGATTCGGTAAGTTTTTAAACTTTTAAAGAAATTACATATTAACTTACCATTACTTGAAGCTCTTTTGCGGATGCGATTCTAGAAAATTTTTAAAAAGCTTCGAAAAACAAAGCGAAGTTAGGACGAGTCATCACATGTGGAACTTAACGCAAAGTGCTCAAAGCAATTCTCCAAGATAGGCTACCACAAAAGCTAAAAGATCCAGGAGTTTTACAATTCCATGTTTAATTGGTAGACTAACTGTTGATAATGCGTTAGTGATTTAGGGGCAAGCATAAATGTCATGCCTTATAAATTGTTTAAACAATTAGGTCTAGGGAAACCCAAACAAACTAGGATGAGCATTCAATTAGCTCATAAAGCGTATTAGAATTCCTAGGGTATTATCGAAGATGTTCTTGTGAAAATCGACATGATTCGTTTTCCCGATGAGACTTTGTTGTCTTAGACATGGATGAGGATAATTCGATCCCCTAATCTTAGGAAGACCCTTTTTAGCGATTGCGGGACTAAAATTGATGTTGATGCGGGAGAACTCATACTTTGTGTAGGTAATGAGACGGTCACCATCAAGGCTCTCGACTCGGCTAGAACATTGAGTAATCAAGGTGATAACGTAAATTCTACGATAACCATTCGGTTAACCCTTATTTTCAGGAAGCACCACCAAAAATACAATCGAACCCGATCCTAAACCCCATGCCAACAAAGAAATAACTCATGACGATCGAGGATTCGGTTCGATGATCTAGACAGTGGAAGACACGCTTCAAGGAGAAATTAGGGATACACGACGAAGAACAGGAACCACACGAGATAAAACCCAAGGAGCCCCAAAAGAGCTAATAGGAACAACAAATCACTTCAAAATAGGGGACCAAGTATCTTTGTTAGATCGAGGTAAATCCTCGAATATCTCCTCGAACCCTAGCACAAACAAAGAAATATCTTTTAAGGTAAACGAGTGTTTTCCCACAGAAATGATCGAGAGTAAGTAATCCTATTTTTGGTACTTTTACTATAAACACATCTCGACTTAAATTTTTTCACGAAGACGCAAATGATAGCATGAGGAAGGACTTCCAACTCCTCAAACCACCACGACAATGCAAATGAGAGGAGAGTCTAGCTTAAGACTATAAACTAGCGCTTCTCGGGAGGCAACCCGAGCACTAACATAATTTATTCTCATATTTTGCTTTAAATTTATTTTTCTTTTCTTCTTTTCTTTACGAACACTTAGTTATAAACTAACAAGGGGTGCAGAATTCCAGGACACACGGCCTTACACATGGCCGTGGCCGTGGCTGTGTGGACCATAAGAATCCTCGTACTGACATAGCAGAGGCCGTGCGAATTAATTTCAACCACTTTTCGACGTCACGGATCCAACCACTACACCACGGGGCGCGACAAAAAGCACGCCGCGTGCCCCATAAGCGTGTGCGACTCATCGACTTTTCAACCACGGAAGAACACGCCCGTGCCCCATAACCGTGTGCAGCTACTGACTTTTCAACCACGGGAAGAACACGCCCGTGCCCCATAACCGTGTGAACCTTAAACCCGTGCCAACATACTGACTTGTCGAACATAGGCTAGACACGAGCGTGGCGTAAACGACATGCCTAGGAACACGGCCGTGCGATTAAAGGCAAGTGCACCTATCGAACAGTAGTATAGTTTAGGCAAGACCGGATTATCGAACCCAAAGGAACTAAAAGTACTAATACTAACTTTCTTTTTATTATTTAGCCTAAAATACGTGAAGTTTGTTTATTAAACTAAATTAATTAACTACTAAAGACTCTAAGACAAAGAAGAATGAATTTGGAAAATAACTTGGGAAAAACTCAGTTGATTTAGGAGATACCCTAGGAAGAATCCACCTAGACTTCACTTGTTATCTAACCTTGAACCATATGATTTATTTACTTAGTTTGATCCGTAAGACTCCCTAACATATATTAAACCCTCTCTCGAGGCGAATAACGTCTAACCCTAGGGCGCGCTTTGCTGATGTGGCAAAAATGCTCCCCCAGGGACGCGTTTTAGCCCATGTTTTTTCCAAAAAAAAACCTATTCTCGAATTAAATTTTTAAAAAAGGTCATTTTTTAGATATTATAAAAATAGACCAAATTTTTTAAAAATTTACGAGAATAAACATTTATAAAGGCTTAAAGTGACAACACCATTTTTTTTAAGGTGTCATCAATTAATATGGAAATATAACTTACAAAGCAAATCTTTATATAGACCCAAAGTCTCATTTCCCTTGTTTTCTTGAGCAATGTGGGATATGAGATATGTGTATATATAGACTCATGAACAGTTTTGCAGCTTGTTCCTAAACAATGTGGGATTCCTTCCTCTTTTAACTAACAACATGAGATTAAAGGCTACACTATATTTGATTTTTTTACTTAGAGTTTAAATTTTTTTACAAAAAGTTAACATTTGTTACATTATAAATAAAACTTTTAAACTCTATAAGTAAAAAAATATAAAATATAAAATGAGTATGGTAAAATATTAAAAATAAATATTTAAAAATTACTAATAGTTGAGTGATCATTTTGTAAGTTTTTATAATTCGATAGCTAAAAAATATAGTTAAGTTACTACTAATGTTATTTAATCTAGATATAAAATATGAAAAATAATTATTATATTTTATGTATATTATATATTTCTATAAAAAAAACTTATTTAACATAATTATATACTATGTTTAAATAGATTATCTATCTAGTCAAAATATATCTGAAATAAATTTATCGGCATTCATTAGGTGATGAAAATTAAATTAAAATTAGAATTAAAAAAAATTAATTAGTATAGTAAAATATTAAAAATAAATAAATATTTAAAAAGATATATCAATTTTTTGAAATTACAAAAAAATACTATTTGAGTACCAAATACTCACCATTTATTTATTAATCAAACATTCATAATATAAAATAAAATAAATAATAAAAAATTAAAAGTATAACTTCTAAATTTAAATAATAGAAAATTATTTTAAAAATTAGAATTGCATTGATATTAACTTCAAACATTTAAAATTGAATAGAAGATTATTGCATGTACAAGTTTCATATGTGCAATTTGTTCTCTTTTTTTTAATAGTTCTTTTGTATATGTTAACAATTCTAAAATGCAACAAGATTAAAGATCTCAAAAGATAATTTTATAATATGAAAAAATGTTAACAAAATATAAAGAAAAATAGAAATTGTTTTGTAAAAAAAATATCAAATATAGTGTAGCCTTTAATCTCATGTTGTTAGTTAAAAGAGGAAGGAATCCCACATTGTTTAGGAACAAACTGCAAAAGTATTCATGAGTCTATATATACACATATCTCATATCCCACATTGCTCAAGAAAACAAGGGAAATGAGACTTTGGGTCTATATAAAGATTTGCCTTGTAAGTTATATTTTCATATTAATTGATGACACCTTTAAAAAAAATGGTGTTGTCACTTTGAGCCTTTATAAAGGTTTATTCTCGTAAATTTTTAAAAAAATTGGTCTATTTTTATAATATCTAAAAAATGACCTTTTTTTGAAAATTTAATTAGAGAATAATTTTTTTTTGGAAAAAAACACGGGCTAAAACGCTTCCCTTGGGGAGCGTTTTCCTGCTGCATCCCCTGACGTGGACGCGTTTTCGGGGAAAATAGCCCATTCCGGTAAATAATTAAATAGTAGGTCCTTTTCCGTAAATTTTGAAAAAAAAGAGTATTTTCTAGTAAATTACCCGAATTTTTGGCCTAAATGTGTATATTTTGATATTGACAATTAAAAAAAAATATAAATAATTTTAAAACCAAAAGGAAAAAAGTTTATTAGTAATATAAGATCACTTTAAAAAAATTAATTAAATCCCTCCGAATTTTTTGCACTCAGTTGAGTCCCTAAACTAATAAAACTAGCCAAATAGATTCTTTAATTGATGTTGATCGTTAATATTTAACGGCAACATTGACGTGGCCATTAACATATGTCATGTCAGCAAAAAATAAAAAAATCAAAAAAATCAAAAATATATATGTAAGAGGCCCATTTTGCCCGGGCCCATGCAAATCAAATAAACCAGAATTAAAAAAATAATAAAAAAATAAAACCCAATGTTTAGTAAACAGTCCATTACAGCAGGCCCAATTGACTCAAATGCCAAGCCTAAAAAAACTAACCACTACCCAAATAACCCTGACCCAAGTACAAAGGAGCCCAATTAGCCCAAAACAGTTTCAGCTGCTGGAAACCCTAGCAGGGGTTTCACGCCGTAAGCACCAACGAAGGCCCCTCGTCAAGCCGCGATCCACGCGCGAATCATGCCCTGTCACCGCCGAGATCTTCGCCTGTTACCTGCAAAAAAGGAAAGAACACGGCAGAAAATGGCAAAAAAACATAGAAACCGAATCTGTATTTTATTTTTTGAGGGGTTATAAAACCAGCATAAATCTGTAAAAAGAGAGAAAAGGAGAGCAAAAAAAAATACACAGTATACACAAATCAATAAGAGCATAGGTTATTTCAGATTATTTCTTTTCGTTTTTTTTATTTTTATTTTTTTCGAATACTGTTATTTCTTGTTTTTTTATCTTGTTTTTTTTAAACTATAATATATATATATATTAAAATATTAAAAAGGGGGAATTTTACCTATTTTTGGGAATTTCGGCCAGCCAGACACGGCATGCAACATTTGGTGTCGAACCTCGTAGGAGCCTAGGAAATTGCCACGGGGAGAGCATTTGAAGGCTCACAGATTTTTTTTTTTTGCTGGAGAAGGAAAATGAATTTTTTTAAAAAAAAAAATTGCTTATATAAGAGGGATGAAACGGCGTCGTTTCACCCTGGGGCGTTTAACGCTAAAACGACGTCGTTTTGAGATGGGTCGGACTGACCCGACCCGATCCACCTGGGGTCCGCGTGTTTTGTTTAAAAATGGGCTAATTTCCTTTTCGATCCTTCCGCAATTTTATTAATTTTAATCCAGTCCAATTTGCATTTTTATTTTTTATTAAATTAGCCCAAAAATCTGTTTTTGTTCCAATTTAGTCTCTCGGGCTGCATTAAGGGCCAAATTCATTACGACGCCGTTTTGGAAAAAAGGCATAATTGCCCAATAAATCCTTGTGGTTTAACGCGCGTTTCGATTTAATCCTTTTAATCTGTTTTAATTGCTATTTAACCCCTGTTTTCTATGTTTATATTTTTTTAAATCTTTTTATTTTATTTTATTATTTTAACATTGTATTAAATTATTTTATTATATTAAATAGTCTATATCATTTTCTTTATTATTCTATATAGTATAAAATTTATATATAATTTTATATGTATTATCTTATATATTAAATTACTACTATGTATTATTTTATTCGGTTTAAATATTATTTAAATTATGTATATTATCTTATAATTTGTATATTTGTTATTGTATTATATTTTTAAAAAATTTTATATATTATGTATTATTATATTATATTATATTATATATATAATTTAAATCATTTTTATCCTCTATTATATAAGTTTTGTATAGTATATAACATATATTAAAAATGCAGTTTTTATGATTTATATTACAAACACTTAAAAAAAAAAAAAATTATATATGATATTTACTTGAAATTGATTTTTATTACTTATTATTTTTAATTAGGTTATTTTATTTATTTTATTTTACATTATTTTGAAATTTACATATTAGTTATTATATTACTATTACTATTTTTATATGTTATATATCATTATATTCTATTTTATATAGTTTTTTTTATTATTTTATCCCCAACGTATGTATAATTTTGTATATTGTATATTATTTATATTATTATTTTTTAAATGTGAAATTTTATACATATATATATATATATTAAAATACTATATCAAAAAAAATATATTTTTTGCTTATATATCATTTATTTTTATTATTATATATTTTACTTATTTCTTCATGGATCTATGTATTATTGTTAGATTTTGTCATATCATTTTTTTAATTTATGATATTTGTTATAATTCATTTTATGTTATCATTATATTTTACATCTAATTATGCATACAAAGTTTTATATTTATTTAATAGCTTTCTTTTTATCTTTTATTGCTTACTGTTTTATATCTTATATCTTATATCCATTTATCTTTTTGTTTTATTATCATGTTTCATATTTTGCTTTAGTATAATTATTTTATTGTTTGTATCGCGTATTATTTTATATTATTCTTTCTTTAATTATCCATTAGTAGTAATTGTTAATATGATTTGTAATTATTATTTGACATAAATGTTATAATGTATTCATAGAATGTCTTACTCAAAACATCTTTATAAAAATACCTTTTTAATTAAAGCATTTTATTCAAATATTTTAAAAACAGGTGATATGTGATATTTGGGCACTTCGAGAAGAATTGTGCCCTAACTTACTGGGTTTCGATTTTTCTCGTAGAACTTAATATATTAGATATCCCTTCTCTTTTAAAACTGAGACTTACCAATTTCAAACCAAAAAACTTATTCTTGGGAATTCAAAATGTTGTGTCCTAACTTACTGGATATGATGTTTTGTGTCTCGAGGTAGAAATTTTCTAAAATAAAGACGTGCCTAGTTTCGAAGTTATGAGATGCTATGTCCTAACTTACTGGGTATAGTATTTTATTTTTTTGAGATAGGTAAGTCTTGGTTTTTCTTCTAATAAAAGGATCTTATTTTAAATTTTTTTAAATTTGCAACATTAGGACATGATTTTATCGATTAGGTACCAATTTTTGGGCGTTATGAGGGTGCTTACCTTTCCTCATACGTAACCGACTCCCGAACCCACTTTTCTTGTTTTTCGTAGAACAAAATCAATATTTTGAAATAAAACGATTTTCAAGGTGATCCAATCACACCTAAGTAAAAAGAGATTGGTGGCGACTCCCATTTTCGTTTTTAAAAGTCGATCCGCGTTTTTAAAATCAACTCTAAAAATGGTTTCGACAATATATTTAAAATGCTTTTAAAATAAGTACACAATAAACTAGACCCATTTGTCTAAATTTATTTTATAAGTATAAAAAACATTTAAAAATAATTAAAATCTATAATAATTATTAAAAATTAATTAAAAATCATAAAATTTGTAAAAAAATAATTTATTAAAACCATTAAAAATTGGAAAAAAAATATAAGAATTGTTAGAAATGAATTAAAAACCATAAAATTTAATAAAAAAAGAAATTAATTTTTATAAAATTTTATAAAAAATATTTTTCTCATTTTTATGAAATCATTTGACTAGTATAACTTGCACAAATTAAAAAACGAGAGACAAAAATATTACAAAAAAATTGCTAATCTTGATTTTATGATATAAGTTGTTATTGTTCATTTTTTTATTTAAAATATAAAAATAATAAATTATTTTTTTATAAAGTTTTATGATTTTTTATTAATTTCTAATAATTTTTATAAAATTTTATGTTTTTTTATAATTCTAGAATGTATCTCGACAAATGGGTGTCCATATTCAAATGAACCTAAATAACCAATTGTCCAGACTTATTGTTTACTTATTTTAAAAATAAATTTAAAATAAATTTTATTTTTTGCTGAAATTGCCGTTAAATATTAACAGCCAACATCAGTCAAAGGGCCTATTTGACCAATTTTATTAGTTCAATTACTCAATTGAATGCAAAAAGTTCAGAAGAACTTAATTGAAATTTTTTTTTTAAAATTGAGAGCTTATAATACCATTAAGCCAAAAAATAGAAAGCCTGGTTTACCTAAATTAATAATTGTATGTTATGAATGCTATTAAGTGGATGTTCATTATAATCAACCTTTCACTTTTCATCTTCCTCAATTCTTCACCTATTATCTTCTTGTAATCTCTTTCATATTTATGTAACACCCCTAACTCGTATTTGTCGCCGGAACAGGGTTACGGAGCATTACCGGAATAAATAGATCAAATACAATCATTTCATATCATTTCTCATTTATATCAGAAATCAATCATAAATAATCATATTGTCCCTTATATGAGCTCTCGAGGCCCAAAATATGCAATAGAAATTAACCGGGACAAATTCGGGTACTTAGAGAATTTTTTGCGAAATTTCAAAATTTTTCCTAGGTGTAGGGTACACACGCCCGTGTGGTCAGGCCGTGTGACTCACACGGTTGAGAGACACGCCCGTGTCTCAGCCCGTGTGAAAATACCTGAGCATTCTGTTTTGTAATTAAAAAGATGCAGGGGACACACGACCAAAACACACACCCATGTGCTAGGCCGTATGTCACACACGGTTGAGACGCACGCCCGTGTCTCTACCCGTGTGGACAAAATAAGGCCATTTCTAAGCCTTATTTCTCACCCAAACTTGTCTTCCACCTACATTAACACCTAAACACAATCCCAAGCCAATATAAATCATTCAATTCAAGCCAAAACCAAGTTTTATGCAAGACATATCAACACATATGTTCAAGTATCCATACTTACCAAAATACCATATTTACATATAGGCATGTTCTATTAATTTTACCATCATAAACATATGCCTATATGATTATCATTAATCATTCTTTTCAATCACACATCAAGCATATTAAAACCATTTTACATATCAAAACATATCATTTATAAGCCATACCAATGGCTAATTACAACTAAAATATTTATATGCCAATATTGGCTATTTAAACCTATACATGCCATTATAACCAAAATTAATTTACTATTTATATCGAAATGAGCCAATGGATAGTGTGAGTTATCTCCGCCAAGCTTCCAACCCAACAAGCTTCCGAAGTATTATAAAACAGAAGAAATAAAATCGAGTAAGCATTTATTGCTAGTAAGTCCGTATAACAGGAAATTAACTTACCATTTATTTCATATTAAGGTAAGCTAACTAAACAAGCCCAAACCAATTTGGCCAACTGCTTAAACACATATCCTCATCAAGCATGTTAGTTATGTATTTCTTAGAAATATCAAGGGACATATATGAACTCATAACAATAGAATTTCCATATACATATACTTTCCATATCATGAATTCATATAACATGTACAAACCATTTCCATGTATTTCAGATATATTCAGTAATAATCCATTCTGAATCCATATTATCTCATATAAGAACTTTGCCCGTTGAACCATTTAAAAATCTCGATGGATACAAGGGTAGTACACACAAAGTACACAAAACTGTAATCCGTCAATTCATATTCGGGAATGCTCATATGACCACATAAACGGGAAGTTCTTCTAAGCCAAATAACAGAAAGCTCATGTGAGCTTGTAACAGGAAGCTTATCCGGGCTTAATAATAGAAAGCTCATAAGAGCTTAAATTAGAAAGCTCATGCGAGCTTAACAGGTAACTCCGAAAAGCTATTATCAGGAAGCTCATGAAAGAGCTTTTAATTGGGAAGCTTCGGATAGCCACATATCGCGACGCTCATAAGAGCTGCGGTGTGTGCGCAACACATGCAGGATCACTACCAATCAGAATGCTCATAGGAGCATATAAACAGGAAGCTTGGAAGAACCATGTATCAGAAAGCTCAAAAGAGCTTATATCGGGATGCTCTTGCGAGCTATGTTGTGTTCACAACATATGCAAAACCACAACCACTTCGGGAACCCTATATCCATCTAATTTCATTTGTTCAAACGGGATTTATTTCTTGTCGGACATTGTCGGATATGGGATTTATTTTCATACTTAACAATTATACAAATCACATGTATATAAATCAAGCATATTACTATCACCAAAAAAAAAATCAAGCATATTACATAAATATACAATTTAGTTATACGAACTTACCTCGACAATGTTCGTGTTTGTAAGGTACTAATTCGATACTTTTTGTTTTCCTCGATCCAATTCCGTACTAGGTCTATCTAGATCTATACAAGTAAATTTAACTCAATTTAATAAAATTCACATTCAATTCCATCCAATTCACATCTTAGGCAAAATTACCATTTTGCCCCTATACTTTTAATTAATTCTGATTTCATCCCTATGCTCGAAAAATGAAATTCATGCAATTTAATCCTTATTCCAAGCCTAGCTGATTTTTATATATCACAATAACAGCCCATATATTTCACAACAATTAGAATTTTTCCATAAATTTCACATCTTTTCAATTTAGTCCCTAAATCATAATTTCATGAAAATTTCCTTTACAAAACTTGTTTATCTATCAACAACCTTTCTATTTCTACCATAAAACTTCATAATTCATGCATATTCATCCATGGAAAAACTATAATGCTTTGATAACTTTGCAAATTAGTCCCCAAAATAGCTAGATTAGGTTATTACGATATCGAAAACATAAAAATTACTAAAGACGGGACAAGAAAACATACCTAATTAAGCCAACAAAGTTTGCTTGAACTCTTTTCTCTTAGCTAGGGTTTCCATGTATTTTTAATTTGGGGAAGATGATGAAATAAGATGATATTAGTTTATTATCATCTTTAATTATTTCAATTTCAAATTTAGTCCTTTTATATTTCTAATTTTCCATGGATGATTCATCAAACTTATCTACTAACTCCTCTTAATGGTCTATTTTCCATATAAGGACCTCAAATTTAGAATTTCATAGCTATTTGATACTTATAGCTACTAGAACTCAACTTTTGTATTTTATGCAATTTAGTCCTTTATTAAATTAGACATGTAATCGGTAAAATTTTCTTAATGAAATTTCCATACGTTATTTCTATCATAATGCAGACCATGCACTAATATTAAAATAATTTTATTTTTGACTCAGATTTGTGGTCCCGAAACTACTGTTCTGATTTCACTGAAAACGGGCTGTTACAATTTATGTATTAGAAAATGAGGAATCTAATCTCCCTATATATATAGGAGTATACTACTTGTAATGATGATGGAAAATAAGAGAAATGCAATAGAAATCTCTCTTTTATTCTCATCTATTATTCTTGTGTTCTTTGCATCATCATCATCATCATTATTATTATTATTATTATTATTATTATTTTATAACACGTTATTAGCACGAGCTTGCCCAATAGTATTCAACATTCCGTTGGAAAACAAGCAATCTAGATGTATAACATCCTTGTTGAAGCAACAATCCTAAAGTATGCGATTTTCTATGCGTGCTTGAATGATTTTGAGATTTCAATATTCTTAATGAAAAAAAAGTTAAAAATGATGCTCATTTTTTTTCTTCGTATTTAAGTATGAATTTATGTTTTATATATTGCATGGTATGCTTGTTTATGACTTAAGACTTTGAATAAGATTGAAGTATCAACAACTTCAACATTTTTGCTTAAATATGTATATCTTTCATAACATATGTCATTGATGTCATTGATATGATAACTACGTTGCCTATTAAATTATTTCTAATAGAGCCACACATGATTTGTGAGTATAAATGAGTTTCACTTTTTTATATAGACAAAATAAATGAGTTTCACTTTTTTATATAGACAAAGCAAAAACAATTGTTTTTGTCCAACATCATCTACATGAAGGATTAAAAGTGAAATATTTAATTGCGAAAGATCCTCTTGACTCTTGAATTGCGTAATAATTTGAAAGAATGATTAAACCATTAGAAAATGATAATACTTTTTAAAGCTTGTTATGTTTGAAATATTTTATGTGCTCCTGCAGCAACAATATTGTGAAAAAGACTTTAAAAAAGTATTTTAAAACGATTTTATGCCTTCTAGTGAAAAAGGCTCCATTCCTTGAAGTGAATATAATAATACATAACAATTATAAAAAATCAAAATATAGAGATTATGGTTGTCATTGTAATTGAGGATGTGGTTAGAGCCATATTGATAATTGTTATCATGGTGGTTATAATAATGGTACTTCTAACCACTAGAAAAAGAATAATACAGAAAAAAACAAGAAAATGGTGGTCAAAATATTCGAGGGTTATTAAAAATTCATGCTACCAATGTGGTATGAAAATGCATTGGTCACATACATGTCCGTATGTTTAAGCATCTAGTAAAATTTTATCAAAGCATCCATTAAAAAGAAAGGGAAATAATATTGAGACAAATTTCGTTATCCAAAAATGATGAAATGGAGGATAATTTTTCGGCAAAAGATGAAAATTTTCAATATGATGCTAAAGTTGACCATGCATATAAGGATGATTAATATGTTTTTAGTTTGTGTCAAAATTTTGTTGGGATCCAAGCATTGAAATTCAATTGTTTGATGTAAGAATCATTAGAATCAATGTCTATTTGATATTTGCTTGTGGATGATCTCTTTCTCTTCATTACAAAGGATGCTTATAATCACTACTTCTCATCCATGGTAACCTAAGTCCGTCTAATCAACTTCTTTTAAAATTTCATTTGATTTCTATTAAGAAGTTCAATTTATAAAACTCTATGAATTTATAAAACTCTTTACTCATTTAGTTATTGGGATGTTTATGTGGAGATAAATGTTTTTTTTTTTAATTTTCAATATAATTGATTGGTTTAATTTTAATTTTGATTAATATATATGATTATTGCGAAATAGAAGTAAAAATACTTACTTGTCATGAAATTGGAGATATCCACCCTATCTGGATAGTTTCATGATTGAGGTGGAGGTTAGAAAATGTTTATGTTTAAACCTTTATAGCTGTAAAGATACTTTAATCTGACTTTATAATATTTTACATTTTGTTGTGTTATGGTATATATAAAAAAAATATCATCTAACCATAGTGATTTACTAGTTACATAAATTTATTATTTGTTATGTTTAATATATGTTTTATTTATACCTATTCATTTTAATTTTATATGAATAATAAAGTTTTTGAAGATAATTTTTTTTTATCATTCATGTTGAAAAGAAGTGCAAAAGTGTATATTATTTAAAATAAATTAAACATTCATTAAGGTTATATAATAAAATGATTACATACTCCTGAAGAGTTAATATTGCATAAAACTATAAAAAGCTCTTTAAGAGCTAATATTTTACCTCCTTGTAATGAAATTTTTTATAAAATATAATATTATTTTTTTAGATCAAGAAGATATAAGTTGAAGGAAATCTTTATGTGTTATACATTAAAACCATAGATAGAAATAACATGAGATACTCCTGTATTTGTATTATATATATTCCCTGAAGGAATACATTACACTTATATGAATGACATATGAGATAGTGAAAAGAAGTTCATAGTGTTGCTATGACCGGTTAGACCATCCCGAGTCAATGATGATGCAAAACAGTTTGATGAAAATTTATATGATTTTATTGAATAATTAGAAGTTATATTTTAATAATTGTCATCAATACTAGTTCTTTGGAGAAAATATTGGACTAACACCAACTAAGTTAGAGGTCGGTTGCATTTTTAGATGATAACCAAATAATATGTCACATCCTAAAAACCGGGTTTGTAGGAATTGGGTTAGTGAAACCAAGAGTGGTCACATCCTGTTGTTTTTGAATTAAGGTTGTAGGAATCATGTAAAGTAATTTGATCTGGTTTAGTGGTTAGGTGTTCTAGTTATGTGTTTGAGGACTTATGTTCAATTTCTTTTTCCTCTGGAATATTTCCATTAATTTTGAAACTATATCTGACTTGGTTCGTAAAGGTTATATTTTATTTTTGTTTAATTGTTAACAAGAATAAGCATGTTGGTTTAGTAGTAAGGCCTTAAGGCCTTAGCTTATTCTTAGGTCTCAAGTTCGAAAATCGTTGTGTTAAAATTAAATTAATTTTTGTTTTCTTTCTGCTGTGCGACCCATAGTATCAGTAAGTTATTAACTTTTTAATTTCTATTCACAGTTTAGGTTTACAATATGATTCTTGATATCTTTTAAAAGGTAAATGATGTTCAATCAATCCCTTACCTACTGGGATCTAAAGATTTTACCGATCTCTTATTATCATCTATTTCATGGTGAGTTCCATAAACTTTTATGGATTCAAAAAGCCAACTAATATTGGCTTTAAAATTTGGAAAAAAAAACTTTGAGTTAATTATTCTGTTGATGGCTATTTGTGAATTTGTAAGAGAAGTTATTTATTAATTTTATGTTCTAAATTCAATGCGTTGAAAATTTTTAGGCTGCATTTCATTATTATGGTTCTTCTTGGGCTTGGTCAATTGCTTGCATTTGGCATAAGCTTCCAAGATTCTTTAGATTGTGAAGTGTTGTTCGTGTGAGGGCATAGTTAACAGTCTCTATGTTGATAGCACAGTTTTTGCAACAAATAAGTATTATGCATATTAAAGAATAACTTGCAAACTTCGAAGTCTTCTGTAAATATATTTTGATTTCGCCCTCATGATATTTTGTGGGCCTTCTATGCCTATCATTAAGCCTCATGTGATGATGATTTTCTTTTAAGTTTAATCGGTCTCCTTTTTAAAAATTTAACATTTGCAATATTTAATTTTTAAACTTTATATGGAAATTATTGATCAGTTTTATAAAATATGTTTATTCAGGTTCTCTTTTACTTTTCCTTCTCCTATCAATTTTCCATAATTTCACGTGGGTAATCTCTTGTTACCTTCCCTTGTTTATTTTCTTTAGTGTCATCCAGACCTTGATTCCTCATAGTGGCGTTGGCAATTCTATGTTTTCATCACTGGTCGTGTGTGCTTTGGAACTTCGGTGAAAATAGCAAGATACGTAACTCGCTAGTAGTCTAGTTGTTGTTTAACCACTATTTTTTTTTGGAGAACTGGAATTGTTGCTGTTGTGTCGACATCGCATTACAGTCAGGTGTGTGACTCGAACTTATAAAAATGAAGATCGACAGAAAGCCGAAAAATTCACTGTTGACATCACATGGCCATGTGCCAGGCTGTGTGGCAGCCTCGCGGTATGGGTTGTTTGGGCCTGTGGGCCAAACAGGTATGTCTAGGTCGTGTGGGTCACATGGGCTGGGCTAGTTGGGCCATGTGGGCCTATTTTCTAAAAAAATTCACCTAGGCCCATTTTACTTTAGAATTTGTAATTAGACCTTGTGTAGGGTTCGTTTGGTAAATAAGACTCGAAATGTGACATCTGTTGATATGTATCTGTATGTGCTATGGGTAAGGTATGTGAAAAATATATTTACGTTCCATGTTCTAATAGTTCCAAAAGCATGATTATGTATGATACACATGACTCAGATTAATAAACTCTGTGTAGGCTATATGATATAATCTGTGTCAATGACATTTACATAAGCATGTCATATTTCTAATTCGTTACGAATATATGTTAGCATGTTATTACATGTGCATTGGGGTGGGATTTGATATGTGATGGAGGAAGTGTATTCTGGCAGTATTACTGTAACTTTGGCGGTTAAACCGCAATATCTGTCTGTTAGCTCAGCTACACCTTTATGAGTGGCATACTAGCACGATCCGATGTGATTGGATGGATGGACTCTTGTAGTTCTATTTGGTGTGATTGATTGGACGGAGTTGGTGTGTAGCGGATGGAGGTAAGATCTGTGTCTGCATTTGTATCTGAATCTGAATATGCATCTATATCTGTTTCCGATTATGAAAATACATCTGATTCTGTATACGAGAATATGTTTGAATCTGTATCTGAAAACGTATATGTTTATTATTATTTTATTTTTTTTGTATATGATTTATTGTTTGGGATGTGTTACACACTGAGCTTTATAGCTCACCCCTTTGTTTTATCTCTGACTTTTTAGGTAATCATTGAGTTTAGGATCGGACGGCGTGCGAGAGCTTGGATTGATTTCTCGCTTAAGTTGGTTTGATTATTTTTAATTAATTATGTTTTTCGGACTTTTGATTTTTGGACTAAGTTTTCGGTTTTGGTTTTGTTTTTGGTTATTTGCTTTGATCGCTATTTTTTTTTTGGTATTTTAACATGAAACTGCAAATCATACGATTTATCAAATTAGAATCCAGTTTTTAAAAATTAAAACTCTGAATTTTTTACTACGAAACTAAATAAGTCATTAAGTGATTTTACTATAAGATAAGTGTTTCGAACATAAGATTTGACAAAAATATGTAAGAGTTTTTGCCATACTTATACTTACGAAACACACACTGAAAACAAAAGTTTTTAAACTTGAGATTTCCTAAAACTCGTATGAGCTTAGCTAAATTAAGATTTCAGATCACACGATTTTTAAGCTGGATTTTAATTATTTTTCAAACGAACAAATGTAACTCCTCCAGATTTGGCCATAATGTCTAGGCTGGGTTTGCGGTGTTACATAATATATGAGCTCATGTATCACATGTGTGCAACCCGAAGTTTGCGATATGAAATTTGTGCTAACAATGCTGGTGCATTATATCCCAAGCTTGATTTTCATAGTTTTAGGTAGGATAACATTAAGTTGTCTATGCCCATATATGTTCTACTTAATGGTTAGAAAATTATGCCTCCATTTAATTGCTTAACCATTAATGTAACGCCCTGAATAATTTATTTTTGTTTCTGTAAATCCTGACATAAAATAAGAATCTGCTTCAGTGGTTAAGTGATGTGGGTGTGTGTTTGGGGTCTTGGGTTCAAGTCCCATTTATGGAAAACTTTTTTATTTTTATCCTAGCCTTATCCATGCTGGGTAAGCTTATGTGATATTCTTTGTAAACTCATATCAAAATGAGCCTATTGGTTCGAGTGGTAAGGAGTTAGTTTGCTGGAGGTCTTGTGTTCGAATCCCGGTGTGAGCATGAGTGGTAATTTTTGTTTCGGTTGGCTGAGAGAGTTTGGATGGTCTTGAAATTCTGAGTTGGTTGGGTTATTAATGGATACAGTGGGATTGTGTCCAATTAATCAATTTTATTTTTATCTTATTTTTTTATTTTTGTTTTTCTCTCTTCCCAAATACCTTTTGATGTTTCTTCTCCAAATTCCTTTTCCAAACGTTTTCTTTTTTATTTCTTCTTTCTTTGATTTCTGTTCGCTATACTGTCATTCAACCACTGTGTTTTAGGTCCGTTATCCCTACTCGGACTATTGTAGGTAGACATTCTTGAAGTTTTGTGCAATTGGGAATCGTTTTCGGGTGTGTTAATATGGTGAATTCTTGTGTAGATGTTAATTAAGGGGATCGAAATTCATCTTCTATCGTGTAGTGTGTTTGGGCTATCATAACTGTTTTGGCAAGTGATCGAGCCTTTCGATTGAGTTAAATTTTCAAGTATGTCGATAGGGGTTTTGATAGATTGGTGTTTCAGTACTTGAAATTGATCGATTGAATGGTGTTTTTTAGGTTGGAAGGGCTCGGGATTGCTTACGCATAAAAAACGAACCAAGTGTGTACCCTAAACACAAAAAATCAAGGTTTGACGAAAGCGAAAAAAGGGCACTGTCAACGCCACACGGGCGTGTGACTGACGAATGTGTGGCTGTGCGCTCAACACGGCCGTGTGACGATGTGAGTGTGGCCTTGTGGGCAACATGGGCTAGGCCAGGTTGGGCGTGTGGGTTTTGGGCCAGGCCGTGTGAGCCACACGGGCAAGGCCAATCTGGGCGTGTGGGCCCATACGGGCATGTGGGCCCAGAATTCCAAAATTTTCCCTAGGGTCGCACGGGTCCTTCTAGTCGATTGTGGGACTACCGTAGGGTCGGTAAGGGCTAATCAAACCCTTTTTCATGTGATTTGATATTCTGATAGTCTGATCTGAGTAGAAATTGATATGTATGTTTGACCGTACTGTTTAAGTATGTATGTTATCTATATACGAGCATGTTAAGCATGTTAAATCTGTTAATTCTGTATCTGTATTTTGTATCTGTGTTTGGGGTGGGATTTGTATGTATGGAGGAAGTGATCTGTATGGCGACCTTACGCCTATATTCTGGCAGCTTGACTGCATATTATTCTATTATGTGTCGCATCGACATTATATGGTGTGTAGGTATGGGTGGGTGTTTTTAACCCCACATGGTGTGATGGGACGGTCGGAGATGGTGTGTAGAGGATGGAGGTAGGATTCTGTATATCTGTTCTGTTTATCTGATTCTGATATCTGTATCTGTTATAGACTTATGATGAAATTATGTCTATGTGCATGACTATTTTTGTTGGGTTACACACTGAGTTTACGAAAACTCATATCTGTTGTCTGTTCTATTCAGGTAATCCACAGACATAGGCAGGTCGGTGCGACAGAGGCTCAGCGGTGACCACTTGACGAGAAACTATTTTCATTATTATAATTTAATGGTTTTACTAAAATTCTGGTTTTCGTGAGAGTTTTGTAATTTTTGGACTCTCCGGACTTTTTGGACTGTTTGGTTTAAATTTTTGTTTTGGATGCGTTATGATTTTTAAACTGTGAAGATTCGAAAAAATATTATTTTTACGTGAACAAATGTTATTTTTGAAAACACGAGCGTGGTTTTGATTTAAACGGTTTTTCAAACTTTCGCTGCAAAATGATTTGGTTAACCTTAAAGGATAACTTGTAATGGTCAGTAATAAATATATAAATAAATACGTTTTATTAAACTTGGACGATTTATCGAAGTATCTTCGGTTTCAAAACCCTTCTTCGTGACACTCCCGGATTTGGCCATAACGTCTAGGCCGGGTTTGGGGTGTTACAATTAATATAAGAATAACTTTACAATAAGCATTTTATTTTATTTGTATCAAGCCAACATGTAAGAAATATTTTACAATAACCATAATGCACTAAGATGAATCATCAAGTATGAATTTGAGAAAAATTATAATTTTCATTAGATGTTGAAAGGAGATATATTTATAATTTTAAAAAAGTATTGTTGATAGGTGTCAAAAGTAACATGTTTTAGCCCCATTCTTGATGTGCTTTTGGGTGATTATTCGATGTTAATTGTGAATTT
Source organism: Gossypium sturtianum (assembly GCA_025698515.1). Lineage (NCBI taxonomy): Eukaryota > Viridiplantae > Streptophyta > Magnoliopsida > Malvales > Malvaceae > Gossypium > Gossypium sturtianum. The sequence goes on from CM046945.1 coordinate 22,774,211, forward strand.
TATGCTCCTAATCCTTTAAATTCATGTTTTTATAATTAGGAGAGCATTTGGGAGAAAAATGAGTGAAAAACGAGTGAAAATTGGAAAATAAAAAAAATCAGAGCAAGTTATAGGAGCCACATGGGATGGACACTTCCACACAACCTAGTCACACGATTATGAAACCACACGGGCTGCCATACAACCATGTGGCAGACCGTGTCGATTTTGCGTATTGCACTCCAAACAACAGAAAAACGTGATTTTTAGGGTTTTTCGGGCATTCTAAAACCTATATATGACAAAAATAAGAAGATAGTAGAGAGCCGGCATAGAATACTTAAGAAAACAACTGAAAAAACTCCATTGAAGTGGATTCTGAAGTAGATTTCCATCAAGATTGAAGATTCCCTTTTGATTTCTTTGGAGATTATTATGAGTTTCTTTGTTTCTTGTGGTTATACTGTAACACCCCAAACCCGACCTAAATGTTATGGACGAATCTGGCGATGTCACATAGAAGGGATTTCGAAAACGAAGCTAACTCGATAAAAACCTTAAGCTTATGAATCTTTAATTGCTTTCATTTATTTTCTAACATAAATTCAATTAGTTGACTTGCCTTAAAACGTATCAATTTAGCGGAAGCTTAGGAAAATCGTCGTGTTTAAGAAAACAGTTCGTATTTTTAGAAAAGTATGTTTTTAGGTAAAACCATCATCGAATCAACAGGTTAGATCCAAAAAGCCCAAAACCAAAACTAAACAGTTTTAAAGAGTCCAGAGAGTCCCAGAAAATACAACCTCTCAAATTTCAATGCCAAAAACTTAATTAAAACCGTAAAGCAAAATAAGTAGTAATAGCGAGTGGTCACCGTCGAGTCCTTCGTTGCTCCGATCCGCCTAACTCTGTGGATTACCTGTACAGTAAAAATAGAAACGGGTGAGTTTACGTAAACTCAGTGTGTAACCCAGCAGAGTTAAGCATGTACACATACAGAACACCACAAATCAGACAGATTCATATTCGGGCCTGGGCCCATGTCAGATGCAGATACATATTTGGGCCTGAGCCCATTTCAGATGCAGACACAGTTACAGATATGCAAATCAGATATCAGAATCCTACCCCCATCCTCTACACACCATCTCCGACCATCCCTACACACCATGTGGGGTTTAAAACACCCACCAGCCCTACACACCACGCTGTACCGATGCGGCACATATCAGATATAATGCAGCCGTGCTGCCAAATATTAGGCATAATCTGCCTTTCAGAACACTTCCTCTAATATACATCATCCCACCCCAATTACAGTAACAGAACATGTATACAGAATTAACAGATAAATCATGCTTAACATGCTTTCATAAACAAATAACAGATAAAAAAAAACATAGGCATGCTCATAACCATATTTCAGTCTAACAGATCACTTGGTTTTAGGGTTAGATAGCATTTACCGACCCTACGATAGGTCCTCAGTCGATTAGGACGACCCGTGCGACCCTACGAAAAATTTCAGTATAACGACCCCACATGCCTGTGTGGACCCACACGCCCGTGTGGCCCATACGCCCTGATTGGCCTTGCCTGTGTGGATCACACGGCCTGGCCCAGATACAAAATGCCCGTGTGGCGTGCCCGCGTGGGCCCACACACCCGTGTGGCTCACACGGTCACACTCTGGCCATCACACGGCCGTGTCTAGCCCATGGCCTGGCCTTCGTCGATCACACGGTCGTGTCGTCGCACAAGGCCTACCACACGGTCGTGTGGTATCGACATATTTCAATTTCGGCTTCCGTTGAATCCCTTTTTTTACGTTTCGGGTACACATCTGGTACAGTTTTGCTGCTAAGACGACCCCGAGCCTTTTAAAACCTAAAAACAAAGTTCCCAACATCAAAATTAGCAATTGAATCACAAATTTCTCAAACCCAAATCGAGCCAAACACACTCACTTACCGCAATCACACCCATTTAATCGCGCAAAATAGACTGTTGGAGTGGAACTATTGTTCACTACCGTCCCCTACATAACAATTACAGAACTTCAATCTTCAGAAATCAAAAACTAAACGAACACAAACGACCCTACTTACCGATTTCAAAAAAATACAAGCAGGATTTAATGACAGAATTGAAAAGCGAAGAAAGGAGGGTTTACTACTACTTCGTCAAAGGCAAAAGAAGAAAAGAGAAGAGAAATCAAAGGGAAAATCCTATTTGGGAAAAAGAAGAAAAAATGTCAGAACCCAGAAATTTTGAAAACAAAAACAAAATAAAATCATAGATAATATCCCCACAGATCCCTTAATTCTCTCCACTACCCCACTACTGATAACTCCCTCAGAATTCCAGCACAACTGAAACTCTTTCAGATAGCAGAGTAAAAATAATTACCCACGCTAACGTAGGGATTCGAACACAAGACCTCCACCACACCAACACCCTTACCACTCGAACCAGCAGGCTCATTCTGATATGAAATTACAGGTGATTATATATAAGCCCACTGAACAAAGATAATGCTTAATTCCAAAAATAACAAAAAATGCTAAAGTTAAGGCTTGAACTTGGGACCTCTCACACACACCCAGAACACTTAACCACTGAAGCATATACACAATTATGTTAAAATTTTACAGAAGCAGAGATAAGAAATTTAGGGCATTACAAATTTACCCCCTAAAAGAAATTTCGTCCTCGAAATTTACCTGATCAGAATAAGTGAGGATACTGCTGACGCATCGAATCCTTAGATTCCCACGTGGCCTCCTCAGAGTCATGATTCCGCCACAGAACCTTCACTAAAGGAATGGACTTCCTCCTCAGAACCTTGATGTCACGATCCAGAATCTGAACCGGCTCCTCCTCAAAAGTCAAGTCCGGCCTAACCTCGTTCTCCTCAACAGAAACCACATGAGAAGGATCAGATCGATACTGCCTCAACATCGAGAAGTGAAAGACATCGTGGATGCGATCCAGCTTAGGGGGTAGCTCCAACTGATAAGCAACTGGTCCCACACACTTCAAAATCTGGTATGGTCCAATAAACCTAGGGCTTAGCTTACCCTTACGACCGAACCTCAGAACCTTCTTCCATAGAGAAACCTTGAGAAAAACGAAGTCCCCCATCGAGTACTCAATCTCTCGCCTCTTCAGATACGCATAAGAATTTTGTCTACCAGAAGCCGCCTTCAGACGATCCCGAATTAGTCTAACATTATCCTTAGTCTTAGAAACCAACTCAGGACCCAAAACTCGACGTTCACCCAACTTAGTCCAACATAGCAGTGTGCGACATTTACGACCATACAGAGCCTTGTAAGGTGCCATCTGAATGCTAGACTGGAAGTTGTTATTGTAGGCAAACTCAGCTAGCGAGAGATAATCCTCCCAACTGCCTCAAAAATCTATCACACAACTCTAAAGCATATCCTCCAGTATCTGAATAACCTTTTCAGATTGACCATCGGTCTAAGGATGGAACGCAGTACTGAAGTCTAATCTCGAACCCAGAGCCTCGTGTAATTTCTTCCAAAATCGAGACATAAAACGACGATCTCTGTCAGAAATAATCGACACTGGAACCCCATGCAGTCTAACTATCTCGCGGATATACAGCTTTGCCAACTTCTGAAGAGAAAAGTTTGTCCGAACAGAAATTGAGTGAACAGATTTGGTCAATCGATCCACGACGACCCAAACAGAATCCTTCTTAGAGGGTGTCAAGGGCAACCCACTAACGAAGTCCATAGTCATTCGTTCTCATTTCCACAAGGGAATCTTAACTTGCTGCAATAAAACCGAAGGCAACTGATGCTCAGCCTTAACTTGCTGACAAGTCAAACAATAAGTAACGTAATCGGTAACCTCACGCTTCAACCCCGGCCACCAATACAATTTACGAAGGTCGCGATACATCTTATTACCGTCGGGATGCATAGCGTAAGGCCTACTATGCGCCTCTCTCAGAATAGACTGCCTCAGATCAGAATCGTACGGCACACAGATCCATCCTCGAAAACATAACACACAATCACTATTTAACCCAAAATTAGCAGTAGTACCACTCTCAACCTGACGGAACTGCACACCCAGAGTCTCATCCACTAACTGTTTATCTCGAATCTGATCAATCCAAGTCAGCTTAACCTGTAACTCGGCTAACAGACTCCTATCATCGAACAGACTAAGGCGAGCAAACATCACCCTCAAATCAGACATTGCCCTACGACTTAGAGCATCGGCCACCACATTGGCCTTACCAGGATGATACTCTATTGTGCAGTCGTAATCCTTGAGCAGCTCAATCCATCGACGCTGTCTAAGGTTCAACTCCTTCTGAGTAAGGAGGTACTTAAGACTCTTGTGATCGGTGTAGATGATACACCTCTCACCATACAAATAATATCTCCAGATCTTCAACGCAAAGACCACTACAGCCAACTCAAGATCATGCGTCGGATAGTTCCCCTCGTGTGCCTTAAGCTGACGGGACGCATAAGCCACAACCTTACCATCCTGCATCAGAACGCAACCCAACCCAACCCAACGTGCGAAGCATCACTGTAGACCACAAACTCCATGCCAGATTCAGGCTGTATCAGAACAGAAGCCTGAGCCAGAATAGATTTGAGCTTCTCAAAGCTCGATTGCTGCGCATCAGTACAAACAAATGAAACACCTTTACGCAGAAGCTTAGTCAGCGACGCAATAATCAAAGAGAACCCCTCAATGAAAAGCCGATAGTATCCTGCCAGACATAGAAAACTGTGAATTTCAGACATATTCTTAGGCTATTTCCAATCCAACACAGCCTCAATCTTCCTAGGATCGACTCGGATCCCCTCAGCAGAAACTACGTGCCCCAGAAAAGTCACTTCATGTGGCCAGAACTCACACTTGCTTAAGTTAGCGTAAAGCTACTTCTCACAAAGAATCTGAAGCACTACTCTAAGATGCTCATCATGCTCATCCTCAGTCTTAAAATAAACCAGAATTTCGTCGATGAACGCTATGACAAACTGATCCAGATAGGACTAAAACACTCGATTCATCAAGTCCATGAATGCGGCCGGTGCATTCGTCAACCCAAAAGGCATAACTAGGAACTCGTAATGCCCATACCGAGTTTTAAATGCAGTCTTATGAACATCTGCTTCCTTCACCCTCAACTGATGATACCCAGAATGCAGATCGACCTTCGAAAACATAGAAGCCCCTCTGAACTGATCAAACAAGTCATCAATCCTCGGAAGTGGATACTTATTCTTCACAGTCAACTTATTCAGCTGTCAGTAATCAATGCCCATCCTCATGGTCTCATCCTTCTTCTTAACAAACAGAACTGGTGCTCCCCATGGAGACACACTAGGACAAATAAAACCACGGTCTAACAACTCTTGTAGTTGAGCCTTAAGCTTTGTAAGCTCTTTCGGTGCCATACGATAGGGAGCGATGGACACCGGAGTTATACCCGGAAGAAGCTCAATCCCAAACTCCACTTCCTGATTAGGAGGTAATCCCAGTAACTCCTCAGGAAAGACGTCCAAAAAATCTTTTACTGTTCTGATGTTCCCAACAGAAGAGTCCCCAGAATTCGAAACACTTACATATGCCAAGTACGCCTCACAACCTTTCTGGACCAGTTTCTCAGCTACCAGTGTGGAGATCACATGCGACAAATAGTCTCGATGCTTACCAATCATAACCACCTTAACATCATCCTTAGTCCTCAGAACGACCCTCTTAGATGCGCAGTCCAAACTGAATCGATGCTCCACCAACCAGTCCATACCCAGAATTAAATCGAACTCCCCAAACGGAAGCTCCATTAGATTAGCCAGAAAAATAATCCCTTGTACCTCCAATGGAACATCCCTATAGAGTTTACTAACCTGAACTGACTGCCCTAACGGACTCAGTACAGTAACCTCACTAGCAGTGCCTTCCACAGAAATCCCCAAATTCTCAGATACTGACCTAGCTATGTAAGAGTGGGTAGACTCTATGTCTATCAAAGCCAAGTAAGTTATATCAAATATAAAGAACGTACCGGTGATGACGTCAGGAGCATCTCTGTCCTCTCGACGACGTGCAGTATATACACCAAAGTAGGCTGTCTCGCCTCAGTTTGACCATCACCTCTGCCCGGCGCTCTCTGTCCTCGACCCATACCATTACCAGCCCTAACCTGACCACGACCCCTAAGTGGCTGCTGAACTACTCTCTGCGGCTGCATAGGACCTGATGCCGAAGCTTGCACCTGGTCAGCCCTCAATAGACACTCCCGAATGCAGTGCTCTATTGACCCACATCTTAAATAGGACCCAATCCTCCTCCAACACTCGCTCGGATGGCGCCTACCATAATCTCTACAAGGTCGCAACCTTGGTGAAGCGGCGAGAGCTCCCACTCTAAGCGGCCCATCGATCGGCCTTTTCTCGAGTCTCTGCACGTAACTCGAGGGTTACAATCCTCTTGTTCCTACCTCTCTCTCTATCTCTATTCTGGCACTCCGCACGCTTAACATCCTCGGTGATCTTCGCATTCTCCACCAAAATAGAAAACTCACGCTCCCTTTGTAGAGCAATCAAAACCCTCAGATTATCTTTCAGCCCATCCTCAAAATGAATACACCTCTCATATTTCGATGCCACCATACCTCGAGCATTGCGGCTCAGCCTCAAGAATTTGACTTCATACTCGGCCACAGATTGGTCACCTTGCGTGAGATTCAAGAACTCATGCCTGCGAGCATCGACGTAGCTAGCCCCCACATACTTGCTCTGAAATGCGATCTTAAAGAATTCCCAAGTCAGACGATCTTGTTGAGTGCCCTCTTTAACCGTCAACGACCACTAGTAAGCATCATCGCGAAGCAAAGAGACTGCACCCTTCAATTTCTGCTCATGGGTACAGTCCAAATCATCCATAATTCTCTCGGTGGCCTCCAACCAGTACTTAGCCACATTAGGGGCGACTCCTGTGGCACCCCTAAATAACTTAGCTCCATTAGACCGGAGTCGCTCAGTTACCGACCCTCGGCCCCCAGATCCAGAATTGGGCCTAGCGACCCTCTCTAATATTCTCAGCATGGCTTGGGACAGTGCGTCATCCCCATCCAAACGACTCTGAGACCCAGTCTCAGTAGCAGGTGACATAGGTGTCTCACTAGTGTCCAAATTTGGCATGCTGCCTAGAAATGAGGACTCAGCTCGAGCCCCCTACGGCCTCTACCTCGGCCTCGAGTACCACTCCACGGATACCTCGTGCGCTCATTGTAATTTCAAAGTTTTATCTACATTAAGAATTTTATGCATCAATTTCAGTATTTATTAACAAATATTTTATGTAATAAGTATCAGATGTTCAGAAATGTTTTCGAGAGTTTCAGTCTTTACTCGTTTCACTACAGTTTCAGAGAGTACTAACTATAGTGTTTCAGAACAGTTTAACTAAGTACAGAAATACTTACAGGATCAGCGCTGAAGACTCGATGAACCACATACTTGCTTCTTTTACTCAAATCATTTTAAAACCAAATACTTTTAGAAAACAAGATTTTGGAACCCAAAACTCACTGACGAGTTTTGCAACTAGGCTCTGATACCACTAAATGTAACACCCTAAAATTGGCCTAGACGTTATGGCTAAATCTGGCGATGTCACATGGAAGGGATTTCGAAAACGGAGCTAACTCGATAAAAACCTTAAGCTTATGAATCTTTAATTGCTTTCATTTATTTTCAAACATATATTCAATTAGTTGAATTGCCTTAAAATGTATCAATTTGGCGAAATCTTAGAAAAATCATTGTGTTTAAGAAAACAGTTCGCATTTTTAGAAAAACATGTTTTTAGGTAAAACCATCATCGAAACAACAGGTTAGATCCAAAAAGCCCAAAACCAAAACCAAAAAGTTTTAAAGAGTCCAGAGAGTCCCAGAAAATACAACCTCTCAAATTTCAATGCCAAAAATTAATTAAAATCGTAAAGCAAAATAAGCAGTAATAGCGAGTGATCACCGTCGAGTCCTCCGCTGCTCTGATCTGCCTAACTCTGTGGATTACCTGTATAGTAAAAATAGAAAAGGGTGAGTTTACGTAAACTCAATGTGTAACCCAGCAGAGTTAAGCATGTACACATAGAGAATACCACAAATCAGACAGATTCATATTCGGGCCTGGGCCCATGTCAGATGCAGATACAGATTTGGGCCTGAGCCCATTTCAGATGCAGACACAGTTACATATATGCAAATCAGATATCAGAATCCTATCCTCATCCTCTACACACCATCTCCGACCATCCCTACACACCATGTGGGGTTTAAAACACCCACCCAGCCCTACACCCCACGCTGTACCGATGCGGCACATATCAGATATAATGCAGTCGTACTTCCAAATATTAGGCATAATCTGCCTTTCAGAACACTTCCTCCAATATACATCATCCTACCCCAATTACAGTAACAGAACATGCATACAGAATTAACAGATAAATCATGCTTAACATGCTTTCATAAAAAAATAACAGATAAAAAAAAATAGGCATGCTCATAACCATATTTCAGTCTAATAGATCACTTGGTTTTAGGGTTAGATAGTATTTACTGACCCTACAGTAGGCCCTCATTCGATTAGGATGACCCGTGCGATCCTACGAAAAATTTTAGTATAACAGCCCCACATGCTCGTGTGGGCCCACACACCCTAATTGGCCTTGCCCGTGTGGATCACACGACCACACTCTAACCATCACACGGCCGTGTCTAGCACACGGCCTGGCCTTTATCGATCACACGGCCGTGTTGTTGCACACGGCTGTGTGGCATTGATAGATTTCAATTCGGCTTTTCATTTGAATCTGCTGTTTTCTACGTTTGGGTACACACTGCAGTGCGATTTTTTGCTGCTAAGATGACCCCGAGCCTTTTAAAACCTAAAAACAGAGTACCCAACATAGAAATTAGCAATTGAATCACAAATTTCTCAAACCCAAATCAAGCCAAACACACTTACTTACCGTAATCACACCCGTTTAATCGCGTAAAATAGACCGTTGGAATAGAACTACTGTTCACTATCGTCCCCTACATAACAAATTACAGAACTTCAATCTTCAGAAACTAAACGAACACAAACGACCCCACTTATCGATTTCAAAAAAACCAAGATTCAAACATCCACAAGCAGAATTTAATAGCATAATCAGAAAGAGAAGAAATGAAGGTTTACTACTATTTCGTCAAAGGCAGAAGAAGAAAAGAGAAGAGAAATCAAAGGGAAAATCCTATTTGGGAAAAAGAAGAAAAAACGTCAGAACCCAGATATTTTGAAAAAAAAACAAAAACAAAATAAAATCATAGATAATATCCCCACAGATCCCTTAATTCTCTCCACTACCCCACTACTGATAACTCCCTCAGAATTCCAGCACAACTGAAACTCTATCAGATAGCAGAGCAAAAATAATTACCCATGCTAACGCAGGGATTCGAACACAAGACCTCCAACACACCAACACCCTTACCACTTGAACCAGCAGGCTCATTCTGATATGAAATTACAGGTGATTATATATAAGCCCACTGAACAAAGATAGGGCTTAATTCCAAAAATAACAAAAAATGCTAAAGCTAAGGCTTGAACTTGAGACCTCACACACACACCCAGAACACTTAACCACTGAAGTAGATACACAATTGTGTCAAAATTTTACAGAAACAGACATAAGAAATTCGGGGCGTTACATATATTGTATTTTGAATGTTTTTATTTGTTAGCATGAACTAATTTGCAAAATAACTAAAAAGAAAAACCCTATAATGGATTTTGTCGTTTGATTTTTATTTTATGCAATTAAGACTTAGATCTTGTTCTCAATTATGTGTGCTTAATTCGTGGTTTAATATTTTTAGACTATTAATTCATGTTTGATGTGCTTAAATGAGAGGAAGAATAGACCTTATTTAAGAGTAAATCTAGCGTAATTGAGTGGAGTTGCATGCAATCCTAGAAATAAAACAACATAAATCTACCAGATTAGATTCAAATCTAATAGGCGAATCCATAGATTGAGTTAATGCAATAATAGGTTTTTTAATTAGAGAGAAATTTCAATTAATCAACCTAGAGTCAGTTGCACTTATTCTTGAAGAGATATATTAGCATACTTTAGGGATTTCTACAGATCAAGATACTAAGTGAAGAAATTGTGTAATTTAGATTGATAGTGACAGATGAAGTCTAGGTGAATTTTTTCCTGGGTATTGTTTCGATTATTTTCCTAATTTGTTCTTTGTCGCGTTCATAGTTAATTAATTTAGTTAATTTTAGTTTTTAATCAATCGCTCGAATTTATCGGTTAAATAATAGAAAAATGGTAATTACTAGTACTTTTAGTCTTCATGGGAATGATATCTTTGCTCACCGTAGCTATACTATTAATTAATAGGTGCACTTGCCTTAGTTAGACTTTTAGTTGGTTTACAACTGCATCAAGTTTTTAGCGCTGTTGCCGAGGATTAAAATATTAGGAAATGTTTATTTCTATTAATTTAGCCATTTTATTTTAATATTTTTGTTTTTAATTTAATTTTTACATTCTAATTTTTCGTTTGTTTGATTCTGACAGGTTCTTTTGGTTTATGACTAGAGGAAGCCCATTAGAAACATTAATTTTTGACAGTGAGATTAAAAGAAATACTCGTAAAAATTAGAGAGAAGTTAAAGAATTAAGGCAATATCAACAGATTTTAATAAACGATCAAGAGGAAAAAGATATTACTATAGAGATGGATGATAATCAAAATAATCAGCAGCCTCTTGCACCTCTTACTCCTCGTACTATGTATGATTATGCTAAGCCTACTCTAATTGGGGTTGAATCGAGTATCGTTAGACTGACTATTGCTGCAAACAATTTTGAGCTGAAGCTGAACACAATTCAGATGGTATAATAGTATGTTTAGTTTGATGGGTTGTAAGATAATGATCCAAATGCTCATTTGGCTAACTTTATAGAGATTTGCGACACTTTTAAGATCAATGGTGTTACTGATGATGTCATAATTTTACGGTTATTCCCATTCTCTTTGAGGAGTAAGGCAACATAGTGGTTGAATTCACTTTCACGGGGTTCTATCACGACTTGGGATCAGATGACTGAGAAGTTCCTCTTGAAGTACTTCCCATCGGTTAAAACGGCTAAGTTGAAGAACATCTATTCTTTTGCACAAATTGATTTGGAGATATTATATGATGTTGATCGTTAGTATTTAACGACAACATTGACGTGACCATTAACATATGTCATGTCAGCAAAAAATAAAAAAAAATAAAAAATACTTTTAAAACACTTTTAAAATAAGTACACAATAAACCAGACCCATTTGTCTAAATTTATTTTATAAGTATAAAAAAGTTAAAAATAATTAAAATTTATAATAATTATTATAAATTAATTAAAAATCATAAAATTTATAAAAAATAATTTATTAAAACCATTAAAAATTGGAAAATTATATAAGAATTGTTAGAAATGAATTAAAAACCATAAAATTTAATAAAAAAAGAAATTACTTTTTATAAAAACTTATAAAAATTATTTTCTCATTTTTATGAAATTATTTGACTAATATAACTTGCGCAAATTAAAAAATGAGAGGCAAAAATATTACAAAAATTGCTAATCTTGATTTTATTATATAAGTTGTTATTGTTCATTTTTTGATTTAAAATATAAAAATAATAAATTTTTTATAAAATAAAGAGAGATGAGGAGAATAAAGAATAAAGAAAATATAAAAGCAAGAGAGAATGTACTTTATTAATCAAATGGATGATTATAATGCTTCATCACAGTTTCTATTTATAGGCATAAGAAGTGTAAAAGAAGTAAAGATCTAATTCTAATAACTATTAGAATTTAAAGTACATCAAAACTTTATCTTGATCATGATGGACATCCACTTAATAAGATATTTATAACACTCCCCCTTTGATGTTCATTTGTAGATAATGTGTCTCGTTAAAACCTTATTAGGAAAAACCTTGTGGGATAAAAACCTAATGGAGAAAAAAGAGTACACAATCTTCTATTACAAGTTGCCTCATTAAAAACCTTTACTATGAAAACCCAATGGGACAAAACCTTGGTTAAAGGAAAAGAGTACAACTTGTTTTAGACTCCCCCTAATGGCAACATTACATTATATCTTTGAGTTGACGCATTCCAATCTTGTGTAGTAGTCTTTCAAATGTTGAAGTTGGCAATGCCTTAATAAAAGATATGCTATATTATCACTAGAACGAATTTTTTGAACATTTATATCACCTCTTTTCCCAAGATCATGGGTGAAGAATAATTTTGGCGAAATATGTTTTGTTCTATCACCTTTAATGTAACCGCCCTTCAATTGAGCTATACATGCTGCATTATCTTCATATAAGATAGTTGGCATCCTTTCCTATAAAGGCAAATTGCATATATTTTGGATATGTTGGGTCAATAATCTTAGCCAAACACACTCTCGACTTGCCTCATGCATTGCAATTATTTTTGCATGATTTGAAGAAGCAGCAACTAATGTTTGCTTTGTATGAGGATCTTAGACATTGATAATTCATTTCAAGTACTTTTTTAATCCAAATTTTTATCCTCTCCCCTAGTGTTGGGAAAACTGACAACTCATGTCATAATTAAATCTCGAATTAATAGCTCAAAAATATTATAAGGAGACTCATATAAATATACATTCTCAATCTCTTATTATGACCCATCTTTGTGCGTTGTGGTGGAGCAGTTGTAACATATACTGCATATCCAAAAATTGTAAGATGGGAAATATTTGGCTCTTGACCAAAAATCAATTGTAATGGGGAGTATTTATAATCTTGATGCGTACAACATGTAAATCAATACAATCTCATGCTGAAATAGAAATTTTTGTTCTCATAAGTAATGATTTAGCTATTAGTTGGAGACATTTGATAAACAATTCAGCTAAATCATTTTGTGTGTGAACATGAGCTACAGGATGTTCAACTTTTATCCCAACTGACATGCAATAATCATTGAAAACTTGGGATGTAAACTCACTAACATTAGCAAGATGAATTGTTTTAATTGCATAATCTGAAATTAATCATTTAAACAAGCAATCTTACAAACGACATGTTGCGAGTTGATAACGTATGTGATTATTTTGTAGATGCATCTACTAAAATCATATAATATCAAAACCATCCACATGGTGGATGAATGGGCCCATATTCATTTCAGAAATGTAAGACATTAAATCTCAACTTTAGCTAGTGAGTTTAGAAGAAACAATTTTCATTGAGAACAAGCAACAAATGAGAATTCTTTAAATTAAAGAATCTTCTGGTTCTTTAATGAATGTCCATATGAATTCTCAATTAATTTTCGCATCATATATGATCCAAGATGGCCTAACTGGTCATGCCAAGTAGTAAATGCATTTGTATTAGTAAACTTCTGGTTTACTTTAACATGTGTTTCAATTGTACTAAATTGTAACAAATTGATAATTTTATTATCATTCCTTTTAATTTGTATCCACATATAAGTATTATTGTGATATTTACTACTGAAAATGTCTAAATCAATGTGAAGTCTATAATGCCACTAAGTCAATAAATATAATTTCCAAATAATTATATGCAGTATTCGCTTCAGGGAATATGTCAAAATCTTCAAATGCCCAAAAATATATTAGTAGCAAACTTTGAGAGTGGGTTTTATTTTCCAGGTGTACAATAGGTACATAACCAATGACTTTTCATACATAAGTTTTCTCTCTTGTAAGTTCTCATCAGTAATATTTTACAATGTAATTTTAATTGAGAACTTATTCTGAATACTGTAGAGTTATACTCACAGTTTTTAAAAACTTGCAACTTTAGGTGCATCCAACCATAATAAGATTTAGATAGAATTATCATATTCTATTGCCCATAAGTAAATCTTTCACAGTCAAATATTTTACTTTCAACCCTTTAATAGGGATGATGATAAAAAAAAAATCACAAAGATTATAAAATAAAAATAAATTAATAGCTCAATCCCCTTTTTTATTCATATGAAATATAATATTTTCCTCATTCACAATCTCAATATGAGATCCATTACAAATATATTTTAAAAGTAATGCATTAACCATCACAAATTTTGTGCGTTTTAAATATTGATATATTAGCTCTTCTGGAGCTTTCAACTAATTTTGTACTATCAAATATTGAAAATTATTTGTTTGTTTCAGTACCAAATAAGATAAATATTTTCTATCTGTAATGATAAAATTCATTACTACATTTTCATATCATTCCTCAAAGAATATTAACATAAACAAAATATTTGGGCATACGCCACATATGTGGCCAATAATATTTCATATCACATTGATAACATAAGTTATCTTTACCCTTTGAAAAGTTTTCTTGAGAACTCTTATTGTTCTCTTATTTATTACTATGTTCCCACTTTTAGTGGTCCATGAGTATATCTTTTATTTTCTTTATGTTTACATTCACTTCGGGGAATGCAACAAATCTAGTAGGACAGACTTCTAAACGCCTCTATTAATTTTTTATTTCATAATTACCATCATAAACATGCATGGATTTTAAATCAGAATCTATCAATTCATGTTGTCATGATTATTCTCAAATTATAATAAACATGATATAATAAATAAAACATAGTAAAATATACATGAAGATCTTTAACGTCATCATCATCACCTTGACTATTATCACGAGCACAAATCTATTCTTTACCCATGCTTATACAATTATAAATCAAAGATCGGGAATAAGAATCACAATCCATTCTGAGATTGAATCTTTCAACATCCTAAAGATGAAGCTGTAAGGGAGAAAGTTTAAGGTGAAAAGGAATTTGATTTGTGGGACGACTTCGAAAGATTTTGAAAAATAGAGAATCATCGTGCTGATAACGTGTTATAAAATAAAGAGAGATGGAGAGAATAAAGAATAAAGAAAATATGAAAGCAATAGAGAATGTACTTTATTAATTAAATGGATGATTACAATGCTTCATCACAGTCTCTATTTATAGGCATAAGAAGTATAAAAGAAGTAAAGATCTAATTTTAATAACTATTAGAATTTAAAGTACATCAAAAAATTATCTTGATCATGATGGACATCCACTTAATAAGATATTCATAACAAAATTATATTTTTATAAAGTTTTATGATTTTTTAATTAATTTCTAATAATTTTTATAAAATTTTATGTTTTTTATAATTCTAGAATTTATATCGACAAATGGGTGTCCATATTCAAATGAACCTAAATAACCAATTATCCAGATTTATTGTTTACTTATTTTAAAAATAAATTTAAAATATATTTTATTTTTTTGTTGAATTGCCGTTAAATATTAACAGTCAACATTAGTCAAAGGATTTATTTTACTAATTTTATTAGTTCAATTGCTTAATTGAATGTAAAAAGTTCAGAAAAACATAAATAATTTTTTTTTTAAATTCGAGGGCTTATAATACCAAGTCAAAAAAAAAAAAAAACAGATAGCCTAATTTACCTAAATTATTAATTGTAAACAATAATTGTAGTATTTCGTTTCTAAAAGGCAAGTAATATGGTTTAAAATGGAACGAATATAGTTCACTACAACATTTAACCTCATTCAGATCCAATTCATGTCCTAATTTTATGGAGATCCGACTTGACCATGGATATGTTTATAGCTTTTTTCCATGCAATTAAATTTGATTTTTATTAAGAGAAATGGATGATTTTGAGTGAAGAATAAATTGTTACTAAAAGAGAGGATACATCATTTGAAGAAGAAAAAAAAAAGGAAAAATGATGCCGAAAGACCAAGGTTAGTTGGCCCTTTAATGTCGTTGAAGTCAAGCTTGAAAGACATTAACGCTTTGTTCGGTAGAATAGAAAGAAAATTAAAAGAACAAAAAATTGAAGGGGTAAAAAATTAGAAAGATAGAAAATATAATTTTTCTTTCTTTAGGTATGCTTGGTAGGAAAAATAAAAAAAGAAAAAGAAAAAATAATTTTATTTGCTTAGTAGAGTTGAAAGATGAGAAGAAAAAAAAATAAAACAATCGAAAAATGTATAATTTTGAATTACACACTTCTCTTCTATTTTCTCTCTTCTCATCATCCTAATTTAGAAGGAATGATTTTTTATGTATTAGGATGGAAAATGGTCATCCTCCTATTTTATTTCCTCTCACTTTCTTTCTAACTAAGCACAATTAAAATTTATTTTATTTCCACTTTTCAACTCTTTTCCATCCCTCCATTTTCCACCCAACCAAGCATGACATCAAGGTTGGTGAAAAATGGTTTTACAGAACATGTTTAATGGGACATATTTCATGTCAGTTGTTTTTAGTTATTTATTAGTGATTATCTAAGTAATTTCAATTATTATATAGGAATTAAAATAATTTGTTATGATATATATATATAAAAAAAGATAAACTACACTAGTAGTCATTGTAACACCCCAAAAATCGGGTTAGAAGAAATTGGTTTTGAAACCAAGTATGGTCATCCTTCAATTCTGAGTTTAGATGTTAGAAATTTTTGACAAGTAAATTGATGTGGTTCAGGTCAAGTGTTCTAGATATGTGTGTGAGGTTCTGGGTTTGAACCCTGTTCCTTGAAATTTTGTTATTTTCATCAAACCCTTATTCTTGATCGTCTGGCATAAGTTCTAATTCCAATCAACTAATGATAAGAATGAGCTTGTTGATTCAATGGTTAAGTGTTTGTATTTTGTAAGGTCCCGTGTTCAAGTTCCGGAGAGGACGAAAAGGAATATTTTTTGTCAAATGCTAGAATCTGCTTGGAAGTTAAAAATTTAATTAAAGTTAGTTTTTTTTTCCTTCCTTCTCTTTTTCGTCACTTTTGTTCCTTAGTCTTCATTTTTTTTCTTTTCTTTTATTTTGTTAATAGTGGTCGTGAGAGATACGGGATTAACTGAAATTTTGTTGTTAGTCGTTGGTCAGAAGGCTATCGAGTAAGTAACTATCAATTGTGCATTTCCGCGATTTTCTTTCGTTCCGTAACTTGCTTTGAATTGGGTATTTTGTGAGTTGTGAGAATCTCTGGTAAACAATCGTTTGTTTCCCTAATAGGCGAGAATATTGGCAGTAGGGAATAGCAACACGACAATTTCCATGATTGTCACTAAAGTTTCGGTAAGTTTGGGTCCGTTGAAGGTTTCGTGTCAAACTTTCGACATAGGCATCATTTGCATAATCGGGAATTTTTATTGATTCAATGGCTAAATTATGTACCTGAATGGTTGTTTTAGGCTTCGAGGATCTTCTGCGTTGTTGCTACATCAAAATATCTTCAGGTGCGTACTGAAACCCTTAAATTCTGTAAATTTCGAACGCCGAAAAATGTGGATGTCGACGTTCCACGACCATGCACATGGGCATGTGCCCAGGTCATGTAACTCACTGTTCATCGATTTGGAGCCACATGGGCAAGGTACACGGGCGTGTGTCCAAGCCGTGTGTGGCCACGTTAGTTCAGGGTTCACACGGGAAACGGACACGAGCGTGTGTCTAGGCCGTGTAACTCACTATTTGTGACTTAGGACCACATGGCCAGGGACATGGGCGTGTGCCCAGGCGGCCGTGTGTGTAACAGCCCGGTTTAGACCCTAGTCGGAACAGTGGTTTCGAGACCACAAATCTGAGGTCGGAAAAATATTTCAATATTATTTTTGGTGTTTACAGTATGTGATTAAGCATGTGTGAAAGTTCTGTGTGAAAATTTTAACGTTTGTGTGCTTAATTTGAGAAAAAGGACTTAATTGCATAAAATGCAAAAGCTGTGTGCTGATTGTTAAAGTACTTAATTGTCATGACTTCTTAAATGAAAGGTCCTTATGTTGTTAATAAACCTTTTGATAGTAAATGGATGATAATGGCATGGCAATGGTTGTTATTATTAAAATTCATTAAGGGTAATTTAGTAAATGATGAATTAATATGGTTATAATTAAAATAAAATAAATTAGATGGCTATTACTCATCTTTCTTTCACCGAAAATAGAAAAGAAGAATAGCCATTGAAGCTTTGTGATTTTCAGCTAGGGCTTAGCTTGATTGAAGTATGTTTTTGACTCGGTTTTTGATAATTTCTACGTTTTTGTGATCGTTGCTTAGTGTTTTAGCTAGCCCATGTTTAAATTTTAGAAATTAATGGAGATTTTGAGATAAGCCATTGATAAATATGTGAGCTTTGTGTTGTTAGTTGGTGGAATATGAAAGCTTAGTGTTGGGTTAACATAGTTTGTATTTGGATTTTTGGTGAAATTGAGTAATTTGGGCTAAATTGTGAAAATAATATTTTGAGGGACTAAAATGTGAAATAAATGAAATATATGGGCTTGTATGAGACTAAGGAGAATTTGGCCTAAGCATGGTGTAGTAAAATTTTGTGTATTTGATGATTTTATAAAATAGGGACTAAAGTGTCGAAATGTGAAAATGTGAGGGCTATTTTGTAAAATGCCCTAAATATGTGTGTTTGGACTAAATTGAATGAATTGGTGATTGAATTAGTTAAATTTGAATATGTATAGACCAAGAAAGGAGAGATTCAGATCGAGATCGAGGCAAAGACAAAGTACTCGATTGATCGGCTAGTTTCGGCATTTCGACGTTCGAGGTAAGTTCGAATATAATACATGTTCTTAAAGTATGTTTAAATGCTATGAAATGATTAGTTATGTGAACATTGGATTAGTATTTCTATGTGTGGAATTGAGTTAGGTGGCACTAAGTGTGCGTATTTGGAAATGAGACCGAGATGATTAGCACTGTGTGTGCAAAATAGTAGAAGCTTCGGCTTATTGATTTGGCACTATGTGTGCGATACCGAGATAAGTTTGGTTTAAAGTACATGCACTAAGTGTGCGGTGACCTTTATGCTTCAGCTACGAAATTGGCACTAAGTGTGCGATTGAATCAAACGAATAACAAAGGCTGATCGAAATGTAATATCTAGCATTGAGTAGCATGGTTGGTGAATAACTATGTGTTGGCTAAGGTATGTATTGAACCTTTGTGGTTGATAGAATTATGTATGGAAATATGAATGGTGGAGTGAGTATATTAGCTATGGATGATATGGTGTGAATATTTGAGAGTTGATCTATGTGATGGATTAACTTTGTATATTGTATTTGAATTATTAAATTGAATGTATTATGTTACGAACTTACTAAGCTCTAAAGCTTACTGTGTGAAATGTCTCTCTGTTTTAGAGTGTTTTTAAAGCAAGCTCGGATCTGGGGATCGTCAGCGACTCAATTACACTATCGGCTATCTATTTCGGTACTTTTGAAAGATGTACATATTTGGTATATGGCATGTATAAGCTAGTACATATGGTGTATTTTGAGATGTTGGATCTTGCCATGTGACATGGCTTGGAAGTTAGATGATTTTGGTTATTATGTGTAAGCAATGTAAATGATGAATGTAGTAAGAAGTAGTGAGTGATGATTATGGTATGTTTATGCTTAAATTAATTGATGAGAATTGTGGTTTAAATGTGAATTGTGGTAAGGTTTACTTAATGCTTGATCTATATGTTTTGGGTTGTGAAATTAAGTGTCTTGGATGGACTTATTTAAGTAGAAATTGAGTATAAGAATAGATGGTATAGTTGATGATTATTTGGTGCTTGAAATGATATGATTTGGTTGTATTTGAGGTATGAATTGGTATTGGATTGTGGCATATAGGTGATTCTAAAGTGTGGATGGTAATTTGGTCTTGAAAATGGCCTATAATTGCCCACACGGTTGAGCACACGGGCGTGTGGCTCAACCGTGCCTTTCGAGTTTGCAAATTGAAACAAGTCAGGCTCGACCATGGACTGGACACACGGGCGTGTGACTGGCCGTGTGGTGTAAGTCAGTGTCGACTACGGGTGAGGCACACGGGCGTGTCTCAGGCCGTGTGGAGAACTCAGTAGGTATGCTCTGTTTTGCCACGGCTTGGACATATGAGCGTGCCTCACATGGCCTACCCACACGGGCGTGTGACCTCTGTAACTTAGAAAAATGTTTGAATTTCGAAAATTTTCGTTTGTGTTTGTTTAGTCCCGAAGCCTTTCTAACACGTGTTTAAGGTCTCATTAACCTATTTAAAGGACTATATGAATGTGAATTGTTATGTTTGGTTGTGATTTGTTATGAAATGTTCAGAAAAGATTAGTAATGCCTCTTAACCTTAATCCGGCGACGGTCACGGGTTAGGGGTGTTACATTTTATTGGTATCAGAGCTACGGTTTAGTCGATTCTAGGACTAACGTAGCACGTGTGAGTCTAGCTATACATGCCATATATATAATTGCCATAGTGTGATGAATCCTGATAGTTAAAAATGTGTTTTTATATAGTAAATGGATCCCGATTGAGCAGTTGCTGATGATGTAGAGAGTAATGCGCCGCTCCCGCTCAAGGGACAGCACCGGCCACATCTAGGCCAAATGATAGTAGCCAAGAGGGAGAGGCTAAGCAAGCCTTTTTCCAAATGATGAGTGAGTGGTTTTCGGAGTTCGTTCGAACGAATCCGGCTGCTCCACAACCTCCACCCCCACAAGTACCCGTTGTGCCACAAGTTGTAGATCCGATCCGATTGAATAAACCTCCAGTAGATAAAATCTAAAAGTATAGGGCCAAAGAGTTTAGGGCCACAGTTAATGATGATGCCGAGCTAGCTGAGTTTTGGCTCGAGAATACCATTCGAGTGTTTGACGAGATGTCGTTGACTTCTGATGAATGTATTAAATGTGTTGTTTCCTTGTTGAGAGATACGGCATATAACTGGTGGAAGACATTGATATATGTGGTTCTGAGAGAGAGAATCACTTGGGATTTCTTTCAAGCTGAATTCTAAAAGAAGTATATCAGTCAACAATTCATAGATCAGAAACGTAAAGAGTTTCTAGAGTTGAAACAAGGCCGTATGTCAGTTACTGAATATGAACGAGAGTTTGTAAGATTAAGTCAGTATGCAAGGGAATGTGTTTCAACTGAAGCTACTATGTGCAAACATTTTATTGAAAGGCTGAATGAAGACATCAAATTATTGGTTGGAATACTTGACATAAATGAGTTTGTTGTGTTAGTTGAACGAGCCTGCAAAGCTGATGAACTTAATAAAGAGAAGAAGAAAGCAGATTCTGAAGCTAGAGATGAAAGAAAAAGATCGATGAGTAAGATGTCTCAACCTTCGACGAAGAGATTTAGAGATGCAAGTAATCGTTTAAATGTTTCGTTTGGACATTCGGGTAGGGATCGTGCGAGACAGAGAGTTTGTTCAAGAGTTCAAATTCCTACTGAATCAAGTGTTGGAAGTGTTAAAAGCAAAAAACCTGAGTGTAGACAGTGTGGGAGACGACATGTTGGAGAATGTTGGGGCAAGTACAACAATATGACATGTTATAAATGTGGATCACGAGATCACTTTATTCGAGACTGCCCAGAGATAGCTGAAAAAGATAATGTTCAGAGTGCGAGACTGAGTAATACAACGGCTAGGGGTAGACCACCCAGAAACACCAAAAATTTGAGTGGTAGTCAGAAAGGGACGACGGATACAGCTGTGAGATCAGAGGCGAGAGCACCTGCCCGAGCCAATGCTATTCGCGCACGAGAGGAAACGTCATCTCTAGACGTCATCACTGGTACTTTTACTCTATTTGATACTGATGTGATTGCATTGATAGATCCAGGATCTACTCATTCTTATGTGTGTGTGAATTTAGTATCTAGTAAGACTCTACCTGTTGAGTCTACTGAATTTGTGATTAGAGTATCGAATCCCTTAGGCAAGTGTGTCTTGGTTAATAAAGTGTGCAAGAACTGCCCATTGATGTTTCGGGATGTTTGTTTTCCGGCTAATTTAATCTTGCTACCATTTGATGAATTTGATATTATTCTGGGTATGGATTGGCTCACTCTGCATAATGCTATTGTGAATTGTAAAAGAAAAAGTATTGATTTGAGAAGTCAGAATTGTGAGATGGTTCGAATTGAATCCAGTGAGTTGAATGGACTACTGGCTGTTATATCATCTATGAAAGCTTTGAATTATGTGAAAAAGGGTTGCGAAGCTTATCTTGCATAATTGATACAAAAGTGTCAAAAAAGAAAGTTGAATATGTGCCTGTGGTTTGTGAATTCCTTGATGTGTTTCCTGAAGAACTACCGGGATTACCTCCGATACGGGAAGTTGAATTTGGTATTGATCTAGTGCCGGGGACGACTCCTATCTCAATAGCTCCGTATAGAATGGCATCGATTGAATTGAAAGAGTTAAAATCTCAATTGCAAGAGTTGACAGGTAGAGGATTTGCACGACCGAGTTTCTCGCCCTGGGGTGCTCCTATGTTGTTTGTGAAAAAGAAAGACGACACTATGAGGATGTGTATTGATTACCGACAATTGAACAAAGTGACGATAAAGAATAAATATCCTTTGCCACATATTGATGATTTATTTGATCAGCTGAAAGGAGCTACAGTGTTTTCTAAGATAGATTTGAGATCGGGTTACTATCAGTTGAGAGTTAAAGAATCGGACGCATCAAGAAGGCGCTTTGAGCGAGGTACGGACATTATGAATTCTTAGTTATGCCTTTTGGACTAACGAATGCTCCTGCAGTGTTTATGGATTTGATGAATCGGATATTTAGACCGTATTTGGATCGTTTTGTTGTGGTGTTCATTGATGATATTCTGATTTATTCATGTGATGAGATGCAACATGCCGAGCATTTGAGAATTGTGTTACAGACTCTGCATGGGAAGCAATTGTATGCAAAGTTCAGCAAATGTGAGTTTTGGCTAAGTGAGGTTGGTTTTCTTGGGCATATTGTATCAGCTGCAGGAATACGAGTTGATCCGAGTAAGCTTTCAGCTATTTTAGAATGGAAACCTTCGAGAAATGTGTCTGAAGTCCGTAGTTTTCTGGGACTAGCGGGATATTATAGAAGGTTTGTGAAAGGCTTCTCGATGATTGCGACTCCGTTGACGAAATTGCTACAGAAAGATGTTAAGTTCGAGTGGTCAGAAAAGTGCGTGAGTTTTGAGCGGTTGAAAGCATTGTTGTGAGGAGGCACGCAGTGTTAATTCAACCTGAATCGGGTAAAGAATTCATAGTTTACAGTGATGCATCGTTGAATGGTTTGGGCTGTGTGTTGATGCAGGAAGGCAAAGTTATAGCTTATGCTTCGAGGCAGTTAAAGCAGCATGAAAAGAATTATCCGACGCATGATCTTGAGTTAGCCGCGATTGTATTTGCATTGAAGATTTGGCGTCATTACTTATTTGGTGAGAAATGTCATATTTTTACAGATCATAAGAGCTTGTCTTGTGATATGAGCTATAACTCGTGAACTTGGGTTTGATTAAATAAAATATTGCTGCAGACTGATCCCATTCAAATTAATAGTCTCAATACATGTACTATGCATTAATGATGCACATTCATCAACTGTGAATATACATTAATGTTATAATGTACGTTCATGAATTAGGTAAATTCATGCATTAATGATGTTCATGTATTATATATACTCTTGTAGATGTCTAGAGCCCCTGCCTTTATACTATAATATACTTACTCACATTGCTTCATCAAATCAGAATAATTTTTTTAATTAAACATATTATTTATATTAATATATGATTAGTATAATGATTCTGTTTTTAATAAATAAATTTAGATTTAAAATTAAATTACTATGATAAAACTATATAAATTATGAATTTAATTGAAATATGATAAACAAATTGATAATAATTAAGATGTATCATGTCATAAAGAATAAAATGAACATAATAAAATGTGTAAGTATGTTAACATCTATGTAAAGGAACCTAAACTTGAAAAAATTTGGACCCAGACTCAAAATTAAAAAAAAAAAAGAAAAATCAAAATTACAATTGTGTCGAAATTTATATAAAACTTTGAACACACTACAAACATATGTATTTTTCTTTAATTCAATCACTATTATAAAATGTGCAAAATATGAGATGCAGGGATGAAGCTAGAAGATTTTTTTAGGGGATCAAAATTAAATTGTAATTTTTACGATGGTAAAAATACAATTTCACTATTTTACTAGTCTATATCTTTATAATTTTTAAATAATTAAATTAAATTTTTATTATTTTTAGGGGGCTAAAGTATAATTTTATCTTTATTAATTTAAAATTTTAAATGACTTGATTAAAATATTTTCTATTTTAAAGGGGACTGAACCCTACCAGCTCCTTTAGCTACACGACAAATTAAGACATAACAAAAACATGACATAGACACATTCTATTGTATAAATTGAACCATTAAGATAGATTGTGGAAGCATGATATATCATAAGAAAACAACATAAAAGGACACATAGATTAAAATTTAAAAAAAAAAATGAAGAAGAAGAATGTTTGATATGTAAAAAAAAAAAAAGCAAATTTATAATATTCTGAATAATATATATTTTGGTTTACATATATATATATATTACCAAGAATAACATAACAAATCAAATTATTAGTATCTAAAACTTATATAAATAAAAAAATATAAAAATTATGATACTTTGAATATAAAAAAAATTAATACACCACATCATTTCATCCGAACACCGTAAGAAAACATCAATCTTAGATTACCAAAATTACCCTTATGTGAAATTCTAATAGCCTTCCTTAAACTTTAATTGAGCTTGGGGATAACTTTTATATATTTTTTATAGATTATAGATATGGTGATTGGGTAATTATATATATATATATTGAAAAGGACTTTATTTAGTTTGTAAAAAAATAATTAAAAAGAAAATCGAGAAGGTATAGTAGCTGGTCAACAGATAAAATAATTAACAGTTTTGGCACGTGATTTTTTTTTTTTTTTTTTTTGGGTATTGAGCAGTCAAAGAAAGGAAACACCCTGAATTTCGCAATGGCTTACCTGGATAGAAAGTGTTTTTGAATTATTTTTAGTAGGGATAGGGAAAATAATTGTTTGTCAGCCCAAAACTTTTATCATTTTGATGGAGTATTTTGTTTTATTTTAATGTTTGTCTGACTAGAAAATTAATTTTTATGATGTTATATTCCTTACCTAAAACAATAATTCAAAGAACTTATTCACATTTATATTTAAAATATTAAAATAATGGTCAAAATGGTTGGGCGAGAATAAAGCCTAAAATATTAACTCTGTTTTCGCCCTTAAGAAAAAGAATAAAAACATTGTATTAAGGAGTTGGTCATGCATTTTAGACCAAATATATCAAAGAAATAGACCGAAATCAAGTCATATGTAGCGAAAAACCAAAATATTTGATGGTAGGAAAAGTAGTGGACAGAAGCCATCATCGGATCATAACTCTCAAAATTGGCGTGTTCCATCTCTCACCAATAATTTCCACCATTACCATTACCATACGAAATCTAAACTATCTTTAAAAAATCAAAACACAACCAATCCTACAAACATTCGAAAATAACATTTTATTATTTTCACTTGTATGCTAAAGGTTCTTTGGGACATGTTTACCTTCTCTATACTACCTTTAATTTTTTTTTATCTCATGTTATATTATCGTTACAATATCTTATCTCACCGTTATCGTTGTTTTTACATTAACCGTAAGTAAATGTACCACCCACTAATAAAAATTATTAATTTTACAAGTAATTTTTAAATTATATTCAAAAATTAAAAATAACTAAATAAAATATATAATAAATTCTCAAGGAGTTAAAAATTTCCATAAAAATGTATCAAATAATAATCTTTAAAAAAATATTTTTATTTAAAATTAATTAATATATATTTTATAATTTTCAATAAAAAGGAATGTTAAAATGTAATAAATGTTAAATTAATTTGATATAAATATTATAATCTAAATATGATTAAACATACATATTTATATTTTAATAATATAATAAATAATAAATATAATTTATTATTTTAATAAAATGATTAAATGTTTCAATTTTATTTTAATAATAATTTTTAATATCAATAATTTTAAATTTTAAATAATATATTGATATTTAATAATAAATAGTTTATAGTACAAAATATGAATATTTTAATAATATAAATATGAATATTTGTTTAAATCATGTGTAGCTTCATTTATTCCTTTCTATTCATACATGTCGTCATCCAGCCTCGTATATGTAATATATGTAACTTCAAATTAAATTTTAATTAGGCATTATATATTATTAAATTTATATAAGATGTTAATGTTATAAAATATTATCTTATTATAAAATAAATTTCGGTTGTCAAAACGAAATACTTTTATAATATTTTGTAATAAATATAATTTATATTATGTTTGTTTTACTAAAAATGATTTAAAAAAAAAAACCAAACAACATAAAATATTATATACAAGATTATTCAAATATTAAGAAATATTAATTTTTCTAAAAAATCAAATTATCTTTTAAATTATTTTTTGAAAATTATTTTCAATAAAACCAACATAAACTAAAATTCTACTTAAAGTCAATGTCCTTATTTAGAGAAGTTGCAAGCTTGAAGTTTTTGTACTTTTAACATTTGCAAGAATGACTTTTCATTTTAGTTTATCTATTATTTTTAACTCAAAGATTTTGCTGAAAAACAATGTTTCTTTCTGGAAAAGTTGTATTATTAAAATTTGTAAAATTTTAGTTTTTGTTTGTGTTTTTAAGGTTGGATTTATGTTCCTTTTTGGATACTTATGTTTATTTTCATGTTTTATAAACGAGGGTTTTTTTTTTTTTTTTTGGTTTTTTTAGAATTTTGTTAATGTTGAATACTTTGTGATTTTTTCTATTGTGTACTTCAATTGTAAATTAATCCAAATATTTTGATAACTCACTAATTTTTATCCATCTTTAATAAATTGTATCAATCCCATGATCCAGTAGGTTATTAATAAGACTCAGTTCTAATCTCATCATCTTTTTCTCTCCTAATTTATAATTTTGATTTACGATGATGATGTATTTGAGGATCAAATTGATAGAATTTGTAAATATTAAGGAGTAAATATGTTATTAACTTATGAGTTCTGATAATTTACTAATAGTGACCTTATACCGTTTGGGCCACAGGTGATGGACGTCCATTCTTCCTACGAATCTCCGCCGTAGCCGAAATAACCATAAACACCACCATTTCCTCCCTACCTTCACTCTCTCCTTTCCTGTTTTTCCAAATTCTTCTCCCACATCGATTCTGGTCGGGTCCTAATCCCTTAAAAATCATTTGATATGCATTTGTCTGTGATATGTATCACGCTCTAGGCACGCCACGCCTACCATACCGTGCTCAAATCTCTAGACTCGTTAAAGCTGGCCTCATCAACCAAGCCATCAAACTGTTCGACAAAATGACGCAATCAGACTGCCGCGTTTTTGGCGTCGACTATAACCGCTTTATTGGCGTACTTCTTTGCAGTTCTCGTTTCGACTTAGCCGAACGCTACAACTTCCAGATGTTCCCTCAGGGTTTCTCTCTCACTCCCTTCACTTACTCTCGCTTTATCTCCGCTTTATGCTCTGTCAAAAACTTTAATCTTATCCAGCTTCTTTTAGACGACATGGATAAATTGAATTATGTTCCTGATATTTGGGCTTTTAACATTCATTTGAGTCTTTTGTGTAGAGAAAAAAATGATAGATTTAGCTTTAGAGGTTTTCCATAGCATTGTTAAGAAAGGGAGAGACCCAGATGTCGTAACGTATGCTATAATGATTGATGGGGCGTGTAAAGTCGGAAGGTTTAATAGTGCTGTTGGGCTTTGGAAGGAAATGGTAGGGAAAGGTTTAAGTCCCGATATTAAAGCGTGTTGTGCGCTTGTTGTTGGCTTGTGTGAAGTTGGGAAGGTTGATTTGGCGTATGAGCTTGTTGTTGAGGTCATTAAGGGTGGAAATGTTGAGTTTAGTACGTTGATCTATAATGTGTTGATTAGTGGGTTTTGTAGAATTAGTAGAATTGATAAGGCACAGGCCATAAAGTTGTTTATGACGAAAAATGAGTGTGAGCCAGATTTGGTTACATATAATGTGTTGTTGAATTATTTTTGTAATGAGCTTATGTTGCAGGAGGCTGACAAGTTGTTTAAAAAGATGGAGAGGAGTGGAATCAGACCTGATGTCTATAGTTATAACCAGATGATTAAGGGGCTTTGTAATACTAATAAGCCAGATAAAGCATATTTGTTGATGGTGAACAAGATGGAGGCGGATGGGTTGGTTGATGCTGTTTCTTATAATACCGTCATCAAAGCATTTTGCAAGGAGGGTCATATTGGAAAGGCTTACAAGCTGTTTGAGGATATGGGTAGGAAGGGGATTGCACCAGATGTGGTGACATTCACAACTCTTATAAAAAATTTTCTTAACAAAGGTAGTTCTGGTATAGCAAAAACACTTCTTGATAGGATGTCAGGGATGGGTCTGTTGCCGGATTGTATTTTCTATACTACAATTATTGACCACCTATGCAAAAGAGGGAAAGTTGAAACGGCTTGTAGTGTTTTTAGTGATATGATAATACAGGGAGTTGGCCCTGATGTGATTTCATACAATGCCCTCATAAACGGATTTTGCAAGTCCAAGAGAGTAACTGAAGCCATACATCTATATGAAGAAATGCAGAGTAAAGGATTCTCTCCAGATGAGACGACTTTCAAATTGATAATTGGCGGGCTCATATGTGAAAAGAAGCTCTCTGAGGCTTGCCAAGTATGGGATCAGATGATGGAGAAGGGTTTTACTCTTGATAGAGCTGTTTCTGAAGCACTGATCAATGCTATCCATTCAATAGACTATGCATGAGCATGGTAGTAATTTGCATTTCAAATTCCATCATTTCCTTCTATGTTTATCTTTTGGGTGATTTTTTCTTCAATTGCTTTGACAGTACTTGGTTGTTTTTTCTAAGAGCAATGCATGGTGTGAATGATCCTTTGGACAATACTAGCACTGGGCAATGCTTTCGTTCATGTCATTCTGCTGAAAGCTGATTCCAATTCTACTATAGTTTTGTTTGCCACACTTCCATAAACTTAGAAACTAGCTTACCGGCACTTCAAAAATTGACATAATATCAAGTAGCTAGAGGACTTTTGATATTGCATTGCAGGTAGTGTTTACAGTTGACGTATAAGTTAAATCTGTTGCATTGGTATGACACATACAATGGAAGTTACATTGTGGCATTATTGTTATTAGCCACCATGTTGCTACATTTTGTTATGTTGCATGTAATGTGCATCCAACTAATCCAGTGCTTGTATATTGTTATTTCACGGTTTTTGCATCTGTGTAATGAATTATTATTTATCTGGTTGGCGGAGTATTAAATACAAGGTTGATTATTTTGCAATTTTAATTGCTCTTTTGTTTTCTCTTAAGCAACCGATAATGCCTCATTTAACAATAAAATTGTCTTTTCAGGGGAATTAGTAGGTATTGGTGTTTGTAGAAACTGTAGAAATCAGATTCTTACTTTAGCTAATTAGGTTACAGGTATAAAAAGAGATAAACTACTCTAAGAAAGGAAATAATCCCTAAAAGACTGTAATTATCCTAAGAATCAGTAACTATGATTAATTTCTATTTACAAGATTTCCTCAATAATCTATCCCTAATTTTAGGGATTCTAACACTCCCCCTCTCAGTGGAGTGTAGATGTTAATTAAACCCGACTTGCCAACATGTTGTTCAAACATGTTTTTGTTTAAACTTTTTGTCAACATATCGCAGCTTTGTTGTGCGGAAGGCAGATAGGTGACGCTCACTTCCCCGAGTGTATCTTCTCTTTTATGAAGTGTCGGTCTATCTCGACATGTTTGAGTACGATCATGATGCGGGGTTGTGAGCTATATTGACAGCAGCGACTTGGTTGTCACAATGCATTTGTATAGGTCTATTATAAGGAACCTTTAGTTCTCTCATCAGCCTTTGTATCCAAATTCCTTCACAAATACCTTGTGCAAGTGCTCGATACTAGAAACACGCAGCTGCTGCGTGCT
The DNA here is from genome assembly GCA_025698515.1 of Gossypium sturtianum. Classification (NCBI taxonomy): domain Eukaryota; kingdom Viridiplantae; phylum Streptophyta; class Magnoliopsida; order Malvales; family Malvaceae; genus Gossypium; species Gossypium sturtianum. The sequence goes on from CM046945.1 coordinate 22,804,335, forward strand.
ACCACATTTGTTTCTTACTCCTCCATGTCACTAGATTTCCCCAAACATAGCTGCAATAACCAGCTGGTTGATAAATGCATCATTAATAGAACACGCTTGATCGGCATCGGTATACACTTCCACATTTCTCTTTGTCATTTTTCTTGATGTATAGGCCACTTACCAGGAGTTCCCTTTAGGTACCTTAGTATCCAGATATGCGACTTCTAGGTGTTTTTCCTTGGAGCATGCATATATTGACTTATGACGCCGACACTAAAAGCAATGTCGGGACGAGTGTGAGCCAAGTAGATAAGTCTCCTACTAGGCGTTGATATCTCCCCTGTCGACTTCTTCTCCATCTTCATTAGTACCTAACTTGAGATTAAACTCCATAGGAGTTTCAAACTGTTTACAACCCATCATCCCAACCGATAGCAAATCGAGGACATATTTCCTTTGGGAGATAGAAATACCCTTTTGAGACCTTGCTATCTCCATACCCAGAAAATATTTAAGATTTCCCAAATCTTTAAGTTCAAATTCTGTTCCAAGAAACTCTTTCAATCTCCCAATTTCACTTGTATCATCTCCTCATCACTATTATATCGTCCACATAGACAATTAGGATGCAACATTTTCCTTGTTCCGAATGCTTGTAGAACATGGTGTGGTCTGCCTGACCTTGAGTATACTCCCTGCTCATCATGGCTTGCGCAAATCGACTAAACCACGCTCTTGGAGATTGTTTCGGCCCGTACAAAGACTTTTTCAACTTACACACTTGGCCCTTTCTTTCTTCAAATCCGGTGGGAAGTCCATATAAACTTCTTCATTTAACTCTCCATTGAGAAAAACATTTTTAACATCCAATTGAGTCAATTGCCAATTAAGATTGACAAAGAATGGACAAAAGGACTCTAATTGTGTTAAGTTTGGCAACCGGTGCAAATGTCTCCTCATAATCCGACCCATAAGTTTGAGTGAAGCCCTTAGCCACTAGGCGAGCCTTGTATCGATCAACTTTGGCCATCGGGCTTGAATTTGGTAGTAAAAATCCATTTGCGACCCTCTTTGTTTTCTTTCCTTTAGGTAGATCCAAACTTCCACGTTCCATTATTTTTGAGGGCCTCCATTTCCTCCATCACGGCTTGTCTCCATTCTGCTTTGATTCAAATGCTTCTTCTATGGTTTTGGAGTTTTATAGAATCAACATTAGTCACAAAGGTTTGATAAGACTTAGATAAGTTACCATAGGATACAAACCGAGAGATAGGATGTTGAGTGCAGCTCCTTGTCCCCTTTCGCATTGCAATTGGAAGATAGATGGATGGTGATGGAGGTGAGACTTCGTTTCGAAGCAGTCCTCGGTTGAAGATGTGAGTGGCAACTGCTTTATATCGATTTCGGGACATCGATTCCGTGCGGAATAAACTGCGATTCGAACTTTGATGCACTGTTGTTCTTCTTTGTTTTCCTTGATCAAGGGACTGTTCAGTGATGGTGTTGGTATCGGGAAGTATAGTGTTAATTTCTTGCGGCATGGGAGGAGAAATAACAGTATCAAGGTTGGGAGGTTTAGTGATAGTAGTGGTAGTAGGGTCGGAAGGTATAATAAGGAGGGTATTAAGGTTCTCATCTTCATTAAGAATCTCCTTGAAGATGAGAAGGTCTAAAGAAAGGTTCGGTTTCAAAGGAGGTGACATCCCAGAGACAAATAGCTAGGTGTAAGGTTGGTGAGTAGCATTTGTAGCCTTTTGAGTAGGAGAATACCCAACAAATATCTGAGAGGTGGGCTCGAGGATCAAGCTTGGATTGGTTGGGTTGATGATTATGGACAAAGGCTTTGCACCCGAATATTTTTGTTGGAATAGTAGGAATATGAAATAGAGGAAATGATTTGTGAAGAGTGTTTAGAGGTGTTTGGAAATTTAGGACTTTTGAAGGCATCCTATTTATTAGGTAGCAAGCGAGTGAAACGACCGCCCCATAAATATTTAGGGGCGTTCATTGTGAACATTAAGGCTCGAGAGCAGCGAGCAAAGGAGGTGTCGGTTTTTCTCTCGGCGATCCCATTCTGTTGAGGGTGTTTGGGCATGAACTCGGTGTATAATTCCTTGAGTGCGAGAAGGTATGACCTTAGGACATGAATTAAAGTATTCTCTCCCGTTGTCGGTGTGGAGAGTTTGGATGGTAGAGTTGAATTGGGTTCGAACCATTGAGTGGAATTTTGAAAAATTTTTGGAGTTTCAGATTTGTCTTTTAAAAGATAGACCCAACATACCCTAGTGTGATCATCAATAAAAGTAATAAACCACTTCTCACGAGTAATGTTTTTCACTCGGCTAGCTCCCCATAAGTCACTTTGTGTATTAACGAAAAAGGTTTGGATTTGTGTATATGGTTTGAAAGGATATGGAACACGGGTATGTTTGGACAATTCACAAATATCACACTTCAAGGAATTTATCTTTTATTTGAAATAACAATGGAAGATGCTTTTTAGGTACAAAAGATTTGGATGTCCTAACCTACGGTGCCATAGCATAATAGTATCCTCTTTTGCGAGTAGATAGAGCTAATCCCCCTTGTGTGTTTGTCTTTATTCCACACAACAGTCCATCATCAACCTTAGCAGTGCCAATCATCTTCCCCGATTTCTATTCCTGTATTACACAACCAAATGCAGAAAATTCAGCAAGCATTTTCCCATCTTTAGTAAGTTTACTTATTGAAAGTAAATTACAAGATAATTTTGGAACATGTAGAACATTATCAAGGGAAAAATTCTCAGCTACTTTTACTTTCCCTACTCCAGCCATAGGTGAGTATGAACCATCAGCAATCCTGATTTGGGACTTGTTATGACAGGTGGTGTAAGTTTGGAATAGAGTGAGGTTACCTATCATGTGGTCCGAAGCACCCGAATCTAGTATCCAAGGAGAGTGGTTATTAGATTCAAGAGCAATATTGAGGGCAGTACCTTGAGTGGCTAAATTCCCATGACTAGTAGAACTCAGAATTTTATGGAGATTTTCGAGTTGTGTCTTGGTTAGGCGCACATCTAGCACCTCATCAGCCGTATTGGAAGATAACAGAGCAGTTTTCTTGCCTTTCTGTTTTTTATCTGGATAACCATGGAGTTTAAAACATTTTTCCTTTGTGTGTCCAACACGATTGCGATGGATTGCACCATGAGTCCATTTGATCAGGACTCATTCCCGGCCACGAGTTTTTGTGTTTGAGGACCTTTGGACACAAGAGCGACAAATTCAACAGTGGTCGAGTAGAGATTATTGGTTTGGGTTCTCCCATCATGACGAGACAGCGTGTCTCTTCTCTCTCACTTCACGCAAAAGCTTCACTAATGGTTGGGAGAGGTGATGCGCCCAAAATTGCGCCACGAACCTCGTCTAACTCATGCCTCATTGACTAGAAACTCATAGAGACGCTCGTTGTTGAGGTGAGTCATAAACCTAGTGTGTTCTAGGCCTTCCCCCAATTAGCTTCATAGTACATGTCTAACTCCTGCCACAATATTTTCAGATTGTTGTAGTAGTGAGTTACCTCAAGTGTCCCTTGTTGAGTGTCTCTCAACTTGAGTTTGATCTCAAAAACACGGGAAGCGTTTCCAATATCGAGTAGTCTCTCTTTGTTGCATCCCACATGTCTTTTGCGGTCTTGAAGAGAAGGTAAGTTCAACTTATATGGCCTTCCATCGAATTGATCAGCCATGCCATAACAATGGAGTTATTGAGTTCCCAAGTAGCATAAGTAGGGTGCCACACGTTCGTCGTGGAAGTTCTCCATTGATGTATCCTAATTTGCCTCGCCACGGATCACCATAAGAACAGATTGAGACCATTGTAGAAAATTCTTCCCATCTAGTCGATGACTAGTGATCATAAGTGAAGAATTAAGATCACTTTGATTGATGATGGTTAATATTACGAGACATTTGTGACATCTCGATTTGAGACAAGGTTTCATTAAGGTCACCCATGGGAGAAAAAAATTGAGGATTTTTAGGAAAATGGAAGAGAACTCGGAGGAATTTTTAGGAAGATGAATGAGAGGATCGGAAAATTCCTAAAGCTCCGATACCATGTAGAAACTGTAGAAATCAGATTCTTACTTTAGCTAATTAGGTTACAGGTATAAAAAGAGATAAACTACTCTAAGAAAGGAAATAATCCCTAAAAGACTGTAATTATCCTAAGAATCAGTAACTATGATTAATTTTTATTTACAAGATTTCCTCAATAATCTATTCCTAATTCTAGGGATTCTAACAGTGTTGAATAGCCATATGGATGGATTTTTTTGGTCAAGGCTGCTGTTTGTCTATTCTTGCCTCTATTTTCCCTTCCCACAGACTTAGCAAATATAAATCTCAGGTTTGAGCTGTTTGCTTTCTTGAATATACACAGATGAATTGTGTACTAGCAGGCAATTTTTTACATGTAAAAGGATAGCTGTTAGGAAATAGGGTATGCAGCCTACCAATGGGGAAGGCCCCAATATTTGAAAGATCATCAGTAATTTATAGTGTAAGAGCATGTTGTAGCATCAATATGAGTGTAGGCTTTGGCCTTGGTACAAATTTCTGTTTGATACTCTCTTCTATGGGCTCATTTAACCAGCCAATATCTTTCTGTGTGCGTGTGTATTGCCATTGAAAAATGTGTTATGCTAGCCTTGAAATTGGACTGAATGCTTCCAAAAGCTTTTAGCTCAAAATTGTATGTTACATCTCTCTGAAGTTGATAAATACTTTCTCTACATGATTCAAATAACTATATCACATATCTATGTTCCTCCTGGCCTTTTTTTTCCACTTGGCTTCAGTTGGAATCCATGTCTTGCTCTGGTGGTTCTACATATTAACCATTTGCTGTTTTCTTTCGAGGATATGGATAAGTGGAGCAGGCTTAGTGTTTTATGGTAAGTTCTTTAATTTTATTCAATCATCATCCTTTCTGAAAAGAATGATATATTACATCTTATATCTTGTAAATTAGGTAGTTATATCCTTAGCGTATGAATGCATACGATAATCCTATTTCACGTTTGACATAAAAGATGTTTTCAATGTCAAATATAGATTAAAAGGATCTTGCCTTCTTTCCCCCTCTTTACTTGTTGACAACTCTAATAGAGCAGAATGTCATAATCCAGGAAAAATCAAATGTTATATCTGTAACTGCACCTGGAGTAAAATGAGTTATCAAGAGTTAATCATGATCAAATGAGTCCGGGATTTAAGATGTTCTCCCCCCTAGTTGAAGAGATAACTAAATTGTCAAACTTCACAAGACACGACAATATAACCTGATTGTTTTTATCATCCTGTCAGTTCCGGGTATTATTAGATAGTAAATTTTCGCGTTTTCTTTTCCAGTACTATTTTGGTAACATGTTTTAGTTATGAAGAATTTTTTTATTAATGATGCTTACAGTTCTGTTTTACAGCATGTCCACTGGGCCTTGGTCTGTTTTCAGATACATCAAGGATTTGCCAGTTTTCAATTGAAATGAGAGCCTACATATGAGCTGACAATTCAGATAAGGCATCTCTTACATTCAGTGCACTGATGGGAAGCCCCCCCATTTTTTTTAATTATTCTTCTCTGTTCTTTCATAGTTTTCTAATGCGTAGGAGAAGTATGGAATTACTATAATTCAACAGAGAAATTTAAAATGGATCTTCCATTTTACCTAAAGTTGACACCATCTTTGTCCAGGTCTCCAAAAGGAATGAGCTTAGATATTTCAGTCAGGTGATGTTTGACAGTCCACAAGTTAAAGAAAGCTCTGATCTTGTCAAATTCATAGATCAAAATTGCATCTTCAATGTGCTAAACATGTCGTAAAGGTTGTTAACCTGTAACATTTACCAATTGTTTTGAGCCACTTGAGAGAATCTTTCAAGTTTTAGCACCAACTGCAGATAATGACACCATATCATAAAAAACAGCAATGTACGAGTGAGCTTAGGAAAACCTTTGTTTTTTTTTGCTAGAAATCTGTTTCTACCATCTAAATTCGTACACTCTGCATCCTTAATAATGAGTCCGATGTAGAATTATTAAGAATTTATGAATAGATGAAGGCTTTACTTTTGAATTAATATACTGCTTTCCATATCGAAATTCAAGAAAGAAAAACTGCAGGTGCCTTGAAAAGAACAGAAGCAAAGGACTGAAAACTTATAAATAAAGGAAATGCAAGTTAGCTCGTTTTTAAGCTTTTCTGTGTTGTTTCCCTTGTTTGGGACGAGTTGGAAGTTGAAAAGGTATTGCAGGTTGGGTTTAAATGGAGCTTCTAACCACGAATCAAAAAGATGGCCAGCATAAAAAGTGTTGCCATTGCCTAAAATCTAATTTTTGGCTTGGTAAAAATAACAGCAATCTGACATTTAGGCAAATAGTGGTCCTGCTGGACCATTTTGCACCACAATACAAATGCCTTACTTAAGAAAGCCAAAAAGGGAGAAAATAGAAACGATTAGTTTTAGCCTAAGCTGCCCCTACCCTTAGTAGTTCATTTTAGAAAAAAGTTAAAAATAAAATACAAAAAGGAATCAAGAATGATTACTTGCCTCCGATACTTGGTTTATGTTTGATTCTTTGCCTTTACATGAATCCTTCTCCTACATGAATTTCCCTTCAAGTCATCCCCTTTCGCATCATCAACTCGTATTTTCCCTTTGCTCCCAACTTCCACTTCCTGGTCTTATCTTTCATAATACACAACTGCAATGGCTCATCATCACGCTGAAACTAACCCACATTTTGTTGATCCTGAAGAACTAACAGAGGAGCAACGTCAGTATCTACCATCTATTTTGTTGCCGCGACGAGATCATGCCCACCGTATGCCGTCACGTGGTCGTCATGACCGACAACCTCAGCCAAGACAATCTCAGGAGGAACATCCGCGGCCGCTTGGTCCGTCTCCACCGCAGCCACCTCATGAAGGCCAACCTCACTTGCCATTGCATGTATGGGTGCCACCGGTACATCATGAGGACCAATCTCAACCTCATCAAGGCCAACAGCGGCAGCCGCTGCCAACCTCAAAGACTCAAGTTCCAGCGCCAAAGAAGGAGAAAAGTCGGCCACGTAAGGAAGTTGGTATGCAACCACAGCTTCAAGACCAACATCCTGAAGCGTCATTGGTAAGACCACAGCCGGAACACCACCCTAGTCCAGTAACAATGACACCACTGCACCATGATCGACAACCCCACTCTCGTCTTCTCCCACAAGACCGTCGAACCAAACCACATACATGGTTTGGGGCAGTTTTCTGTATAATATTTTGGCTAGTCATTATAATAGGAGGCATAATCGTGCTTATAGTCTATCTCGTCTTTCGACCACGTAGCCCACATTTTGATGTGATTAGCGTGACCTGGAATGCAGCTTACCTGGACATGGGTTACCTGCTGAATGCTGATCTTACAGTGCTGGCTAACTTCACAAATCCAAACAAGAAAGTAAGCGTGGATTTCAGTTACTTGTACCTGGATCTTTACTTCGAGAATACCCTGATTGCCACCCAATACATAGAACCATTCTCGGCAACAAGGGGTCAGTCCATATTTGCAAATATCCACATGGTGAGCAGTCAGGTTAAGTTGTCGATGAAAGAAAGCATGCTGCTCCAAAAGCAGATCCAGAACAACCGAGTCATTTTTACAGTGAAGGGGATGTTTCGAGCGCGATCCAATCTCGGAAGTTTCTTGAAATATTCGTATTGGTTGCACGGTCAATGTGGCATAATGCTGTCCAGCCCCCCAACTGGGGTCCTTCGAGATAAAAAATGCAAGACCAAACACTGACCGCAATCCTTTGTTTCTATTTATTTTTATTTTTTATTTGGTTCAAAACTCGTTGTAATAATATCTTGAAATTAGATTTTGTTCTTTCTTGAAACAAAGAACACTTTGAAGAAGCCTTTTCATATATATCAAAATTGATTTATGTTTTTTGCAAATGTAAGAAGAAATCTTCACCGATTGGGTTGGTCCCCATCTTTTTTTCTTACTGCTTCCTACCCACATTTGTTTTTCAGTCCGGATCAATACATAGAGGAAAGGTGACTATATTTGACAAAGAGTGTTGAAGGAGGAAGAATTAAGGGAAAAATCAGAATCTCTGGCACTGGCAATGATCTTTGGGGTGCCTGAGGATTGATCAGAATCATTTATTTGTTTAGTTTATATAGTAGATCATTCTCTTTGATCATGGCCGGTTAACTGTAGTTGGAGTTCTACCGCAGTTGAGTTTTAGTCTTTCTTTTGTTCTCCTTGGCAATCTTTTTTAATCATATTAAATATATTTTTAGAGCAAAATGTCATGAATCATAACTTCAAGTATCATTAATCAAGACCATAATTAAAGGTGAGTGATTCAGCTCAAATGTAAGAGTATTCTCCCACTCTAAGCCACACGGCTAAGACAGTTTTCAACATTATTACCCCAACGGGTTACAAAAGAAAATAACCAGTGATTTTATTAATCAAAACTATCAGCTTGAAGTTTATTAATCATATTATAGTTGGCAAAATAGATTTCACCTATAAATCTCGTTGGACTTTATTTAAGTAATAATATGACTTCAAGAAAATTTGTCCCAAAATTTCCTATTTTTTAAACTTGAAACTACGTGAGTGCGACATCAATATGATTTAAGTTGAATATCAATTTGATCAACAATCTGAAAAATTATAATTTATAATTGGACAAACATTAATCTAATTATATAATAATATTTAAAAGTATAAATAATGAAATAAAAATGATTTAATTTACGAAAATGTATTTGTAATTATCATAAAATTTAGGGTAAATTACACTCAAGGTCATTAAATTATTAATAAGTTTACGTTTTGGCCACACGACTTCAAAAAAATACAAAATGATCACTGAATTATTTGCAAGTTTTCATTTAAGTCATTGAACTATATGTAGGCTGTTAAGATTTTTTATTATTATTAAGTTTGGCTAGTGAGTTTCGAGCGACGATTCGATGATTTGGTACGGTGGATTAGTACTCATCGACGAGTAGAAAAACATACCTTAAATCCAAGTTAGTCTGATGGCTAGTGTCGAAGATTGAAGAAGAAAACTATTCGAATTTTAGTTCGCAAATTTGTGATGTTCAAAACTGTTTTATGAAAAAATTGTTCAGTGATTAAAACATAAAGTTACTAATAATTTAGTAAACTTGGATATAATTTGCCCTATATTCTAAAATCTATTAAAGGGAAGATACACAAAGCACGGTAGAAGTTTAGCTTTGAGAATGCAAGTCGTGTTTTTGGGATTTTTTGATTTCAAGGAAATGTGAGAGAAAGAGGAAGAAAATGGAAAAATGAATACAAAGAGGGCAACAATACTATGAATTTAGATAGTGTGAGCTATTCTTGGAAAAACAATGCCTCCCGTATCAGCCTTCATCAGTTGCATAACACCTTGGGGATGATGATCAAAGAAAGTTGTTCTCTTCATGATTTGTAAGCTCGTCCTCGCCATCTAGTTAGCCACGAAGTTCTTTTGTCGAGGGACAAAACACATCTCACACCTCCAATCACGTCGCATTAATTCTCTTATAACTGAGACAAGGTAGTACAGGGGATGCTTCTCACCAACACCATTCCTGATCATACTAACTGATGTTAGAGAATCAGTTTCAACAATCACATCCCTATACCCCATCACCCAAGTCATATGAAGCCCTTCAAAAAGTCCCCAAAGTTTAGCAAAATCAATGGAGCATTTGCCACCACTTGGAAATCACCAAGCCAATGAGTGAAGGTATCCTTAAGAACCCCCATTGCACCGGCAATTCCCTCTTGAATATTACAACTGCCGTAAGTGTTCAGTTTAACAACCTGAATAGTCAGCTTCTCCCACCCTAAGAGAATTTCATATTTTTGATTCATGTGAGAATGTGAAACAACCTCGTCCAATATTCATGCAAACCATGATAAATACTAACAGTTTTCACACAAATAGGTCCGACCTTCGCAGAAAACTGACACTTACTCCGCCATTTCCATATACGCCGGTAGACATAGGAGAAAAGTGGCGACCAATCTCATACCCTCAGCTTCATCTTTCTAAGCACAAGCAAATTATTAGTAAGTAACCAATCTGTACAATCGGTCAAGAAAAATTCACTATTCGAGGAATCTCCAAGCAAAATATTCCAAACCTCTCTAGCTGTATGACAATCACGTAGGACGTGTAAAACATTTTCCACTGTTGCACAACAAATGCAACACCTCTCACCAGTCGCTAACTGTTGAAGCTTGTGGTTTTCATTTTTCATGAGCCTATCCTTTTCAAGGCAACCAAAGAAAAATATTGGATCTTAGGTTGGCATGGAAGCTTCCAAATAAGCTTAGCAAGTTGCTAGTGGGTACTATCATTATCAATAAGAATCTCATAGCCCGATTTAAGCGTGAATACGCCATTAGATGACATGCCCCAAATATATTCAACAAGATAAGGACTGTATAAGACGGGATGACTCCTCCAAGAGTTTCAAAACATCTTCATGCAACCAGAGACCTAGTTGTTGAATGGCCCATTCATTATTACGCTAATACTCGCTGACACATCGATCACATCGTTTCCATTGGGGGAAGGTCTCGAGTACAAAAGGAAATAAGTGGGACAACCTCTATCCATTTATGCAATGCCCCCAAATTTTTTATTCATAGTACTATTTTGGTAGAGTAGAAAATGAAAATTAAAAAAGAGTTATTAAGTAAATATTCCTATTGAGTTAATTCAAATTTTGTATGGAATATGAGTGAGAACTTGAAATATTGGAAAAAAAAAAAAGAGACCACATTGAATGAGTTGAAAAAGTGTAGGGACTAAAGTGAAGTTTGATCAAACAAAGAAAAATGAGATAATTATTATTTGGCATGGGAATGTCAAGGAGTATGTACTAAGGTTAAGCTGTAACACCCCACACCTGACACGATTGTTGGATCCGAATATGATGTTATATTATGTTGCTGAAACAACTCAAGCTATCTCATTACATAATCACAAAATTTAATTCATAATTATTATTCAAATAAATTTAACTACCAATCATAATCACAATTATATAGTCATAATGTTAAGAATCAAATTCATCATTTTACGAAATTATGCAAGGTCAAATTTAGAGGTAGGACTTGAATCCAAACTCGATTATCAATTTCAATGTTGTGTCTCGAGACAGGGAACTTCATGTCTCAATATAAGACTTATTTTATTTTTGAGAAATTTTAGCTTTGATGTTAACATGTCTCGAAACACTAAAAATTATGTCTCGAGGCAAGGTCCCTTATGTCTCGATGTAACACTCCTAACCCGTATCCGTCGCCGGAATAGGTTTTCGGAGCATTACCGAGTAATCGTAATCTAATCATTCATTTCAAAAATTTCAAAAATCATAAAATGATTCATCATTAACATGCATAGAGTCCCTTATTAAAGCCTTTGAGGGTTTGAAATCACTTCAGAAACGATTTCAGACTAAATCGGGAACATTTGAAAATTTTAGGAAAAAGTTAGAAAAATTTTAACTGCAGGGTTCACACGGCTGTGTGGTCATGTCGTGTGACTCACACGGTCAAGTCACACGCTTGTGTGTCTAGCCGTATGGGCATTCGAAGTAGGGATACACGGCCGTGTCCCAGCCTGTGTCTGTGCCCGTGGAACTCTCTGACTTGGGTCACACGACCAAGCCACACGCACATGTGCCAGGTCGTGTACCCTTCGAAATGGCCTCGCACGCCCGTGTGCTAATCGTGTGTCTCACACGGCCAAGTCACACGCCCGTGTGTCTGGCCTTGTAGACCTAAAATGTGCCGTAAACAAAAAATTTACTATTTCCTACATGCTTGGGCATTAAACAACTCAAAAACCATTCGTTTAACCTGTTCAAAACACGGTCAAACACATTCAAAACATGTCAAAACAATCATCCTAGGTGCCTAACCAATGTACCCTCATTGGTACCACATTTATATAATCAAAACATATTATCAATGCATCATTCAAATTAAAATTATAAACATGCAAAAATCCATCAATTTGACCTAGCTCATATCTACCTAAAACATTAACTTAAATTCACATACACATACCAAGCTTTGGTTCAATTTACCATACCATACTATGGCTTCAAACACAAACACATGTTTATATATATACCAAACCAACATTACACTTATAACCTCATTTACAATCCATCTACAAAATAACTATCATTTAGACATCCTAGGTACATGCCGACACTAAAGATAAACATCACCACATTTGAGTTCGGGATCGTTGTTGAATGCTGAATTGGCGATCAAAAGTGAAGTATCTAACCTGCGCACGGAAAAACAAAACCGTACGCTGAATAAAACTCAGTGATATTTCTATAATCCGAACATTTAAAGACAAGATAATATAAAATGCACAATTGAATTTTAAACACATATTATTGTTTAAGATCACAATTATTATATGCCAACCTTTTTAATTCATACATATTAGCATACCATTTCATACTATTTTCAATTCTCATCACTTGCTATATAAATAGCTTTTCACAATTTGATTCACATTTCATTTAAACAATGGCATTATCCATTCCATATCCACTTCATGAGTACATAACTCATGTATTCTCATTTAATCACAACATATCTCATTTTATGTTTCAAATCACTATCCCATTTTCAATTCTCATACAATATCATCCAATATCAATCATAGAACCATTTTATTTAATTACCCCTATTAACATGACTTGGACTCGGACAGATACACAGATCCAACCAACACACCAGTTTGGCACCCAGTGCTTCATCGGATAAATCCGAAGTAGTAACTGCGCCTAGCGCTATATAAATTGACACCCAATGTCTCATCGGTTAAACCGAAGTAAATTGGCACCCAGTGCATCATTGACTCAAAGTCGAAGAAATCCCTAAACTCTTCCTATCTTATGGCATGCCATCTATATTCGACTCAGCTCGATATAGTTAATAGGGTTCCAATTCACTTTCCAAATACAACCAATATCCAATTATCATATTTGCACATTATCACATTTACACATATATATTCGTTTCAATTCAAATAATCGATACATTCATAATATATATACCAATTCAATCCATTTCAATCAACTTTAATTCAATTCAATATCAAAGTGCCAAATACTCACCTCAACCACTTACCATATGCATTAAACCAAAATACAATAATTAGTAACTAAGTTTGGATTATAGAAATACAAACCGTGGATTCCGAGCTATTCGATGTCGATTTTATCCTTCCCCTTTTTAGTCGAGGATTTCGGTACGACGTTAGCAATTGAAGTTTGAACCCTAGAAGTCCCTAGGTCGTGCTGGACTTTTTTTCTCCCTTTCTTTTTCTTTCTTTCTTTCTTTTTCTTAGTTTTGTATGGCTTTCTCTTTTATTACCTATTTGTTTTATTATACTTTAATTTATTATTATTATATAATAAATATATACATTTACTTAATTATTAAGATTTCTTAATATTATAACATATTTTAACTTTAATTATTATAATATATAAAATAAATTTACATATAAGTTATATATATAATTCACTAATGCCGTCCCACTTAAAGAAACAATGGTATAATTGCTTCTTTAGTCCCTTTAATTATTTTTAAATCATAAATTAACTTTTACTTTAAACGCGATTTACTCCTTATACTATAATAACTCTTAATTCATGCAAATTCACTTAACCGAAACCTAATTAACTACACAATTAGCTTCGTAAATATTTTAAAAATATTTTCGAGTCTGATTTACGGGAACGGAGTCCCGGGAATGTACTTTTTGACAACCCTGACTATCGGGTCGTTACAATTCTCCCCCTAATTAAATTTCGTCCCCGAAATTTACCTGAAAAGAGGTGGGGGTACTGAGATCTCCTTGTCTCTTCCGGTTCCCAAGTCGTTTCCTCGACACTATGACTACGCCATAGCACTTTCACTGATGGAACTCACTTATTACGCAACTCTTTCACCTCACGTGCCAAAATTTCAACCGGTTCTTCTTCGTATGACAAATCAGGTTGAATCTCAATATCTTCCGTCAAAATAATGTGAGATGGATCCGATCGATATCTTCTAAGCATTTAAACGTGAAAAACGTCATACATTTTCTGTAGTTCTGCATGCAAAGCTAAACGATACGCAACTAGTCCCACTCTTTCCGTTATCTCATTCGGTCCGATAAAACAAGGACTCAACTTCCCTTTTCGGCCAAATCTCAAAATTTTCTTCCAAGGTGATTGTCGAAACCAATTTTTTATGTTTTGGAAAAACGGGGATCGACTTTAAAAGAAATATGGAGTCGCCACCAATCCTTTTTGTTTAGGTGTGATCGGATCACCTATAAAAATATTTTATTATATTTAAAACAAATTAATTTTGGTCTACGAATTTCAAGAAAAACGGGTTCGGGAGTCGGTTACGCACGAGGAAGGATTAGCACCCTCGCAACGCCCAAAATTGGTACCTAATTGATTAATTAATGTCCTAATACCAAAAGTTTGAAACGATTTTAAAATTCCATTTTTAAAAAATTTTAAATAACTCGAATTGAATATTGAGATTCTCTTGTTCCGAAGGAATAAAATATCACATCCAGCACGATAGGATATGACGTTTCAAACCCTCGATGCCGAGATCCTCTCATGATTTCCAAAGTTCATGCATTGAGATTTTTATAAGGATATTCAATTATTTGGACAAATGAAAAACCGAAGCCCAGCACGGTAGGGTACGAGTTCTCAAATTTCCAAACATGAAATATTGCCTTGTTTTTTAGAAAACATGGACAAAACTTTAAAAGGATATTTGGTCATTTGGTCAAACAGAAAACCGAAACCCAGCACGATAGGACACGATTTCTCGAATTTCCAAACACGAAATATTGCCTTGTTTTTTAGAAAACATGGACAAAATTTTAAAAGGATATTTGGTTATTTGGTCAAACGGAAAACTGAAACCCAACACGATAAGGCACGATTTCTCGAATTTCCAAACATGAAATATTGCCTTATTTGGAAAGACTTTTTAATAAAATGGAGTAATTAAACGAAATACGTTTTTATTTAAAACAAAGATCTATTAATAAAACCATTACATCAACAAAATACAAGATACGAATACTAAAAGGAATATTACGAGAAAATTACATGGCATATATCATTTAAATACTAACATTAATAATTAAAGAAAAATGAAATAAATAAATAATATAAGAAATAATTTGAAGTAAATAATGTTTTAAAACAAGTGACTTATATAAAAAGGGAATCAAAATAAAATAATGAAAGAATTTGAGATGGATAAAATAAAAATTTAAAATGAATAACATATAAAACAGTTTAAACTAAGTAATTCATACGAATATTTAAAATAGATAATATGTTCAAGAGCTTAAAAATAATAAATAATAGGTGTAGATTTTAAAATAAATAATGCATATAAAAAGAGTTTTTTTTTTTTTTAAAAAAAACAAACAATAGATATATAAAACATTTACAATAATAAAACAATTCACAAATAAATAATAAGACAATTTTAGATAAATAATACATAAAATATTTTACAATAAATAATATACAAATTAATTAATTTAAAACAAATAACATACAAAGCAATTTAAAAGTAAATAATATATAAAAAAGACAATTCAAAATAAGCAATACAAATAACAATTTAAAATAATGTAATACATGAAGCCATTCAAAATAATAATATATGAAATAATTCGAAATAAATAACATCTAAACAAGCTAAAATAAACAATATCTAATATTAATTCAAAAAAGAAAATAATTAGACAAATTATTATGCAAATAATAAAATAAATTAAACATAGGACCATATTTAAGTCAAAATAAAATTAGGGGGGCTAAAATTGCAATAAATTGAAAGATAAGATCGAAATAGGACTAGAAAATAATGCGCTTAAGGCAAGAGGGATCATCGGGAAAATTATCCCCTCTTCCCGAAACGGTGCCGTTTAACGCGGGGCTAAAATGGAACAGAAATGAAATCATAGGGGCAAATTCGACAAATAATAAAAATAAAAAAACTGAATTAAAACAACTGAAAACGCGGAAGGGCCTCGAGCGTAAATAACCCATTTGTTGAAAACGCGACCCTCCTTATGGGGTCGGTCGTACAGACGGCCGAGGTTAAACGGTGCCGTTTTGACGATGATGGACTTGGTGCAAAACGGCACCGTTTCATGGCTGTATTTAAACCAGTTTTTTTTTTAAATTTCCATTTTCCATTTCATTTCTTCAAAAACACCAAAAAACCTCAAATCCTTCTCTGCTCTCTCCGATATCCGGTGGGAGCTCCGATGAGATTTTGGCCGTCCTCTGCCGTCGCCGGCCACCATGCACGGTGGTCGGAGCTACCAAAATGCCCCTTTTTCAACCGATTAAACCCCTACAATGCCTTTTTCCCCTTTTATACCCAAGAGGGCCTTCGAAGATCACAGGAAAGACCGAAAACTTTTCGGCTTCCTCCCTTCCGGCGATCGACGAGGTAAGGCTCCTCTCCCTTTCTCTCTTGATTTTCGAAAGCAAAAATAGAGACGAGCATGAAAATATATAAAAAGCAACGAAACGAAACGCAACCGAAAATAAAAATGTAACCTTTTTCTATTGATTTGCTGTGTTCTATTTCAAACTTCTCCCTTTTTTTTGCGTTTGTAAAACAGTGAGTAGAGAAAAAAATACAATGATTTCTTTCCTCTTTATATCCGAAAAAAAAAACCTATATATTACAATATATTTTGCATTTTTTTGCTGTTATTTGTTTCCCCGTGCAGGTACGGAGACTTACGTGGCGTGCGGTGGTGGGTGGAGGAGTACGGAGGCCGTACGCGCGGACGTGGCGGGCTGGAAGCTTGTTGCGGCGCACCCTAGCTGGCTAGGGTTTCTGATTTTGTTTCATTGTAGGCTAGGATTTGGGCATTTGGGTAGTAGTTTGGGCCTCTATTGGGCCTGCTGTAAACTTTTATGTAATGGACCTTAAAAATGGACTTTTATATTGGATTTTGTTTTTTTTTTAATGGGCCAGACCAAAATTGGCCTATTACAGTTGCCCCTCTTTGTTCGTTGTCGTGTAACGGGAACGGAGCAAAGACTTAAAAAAGGGACAATTTTGCCTGGTCTTGCCGAATCCTGACTTCTTTCGGTGCTTTTCTTCTTCGAGAGGCTTCATTCCATCCCACTGTATCTTTAGGGGCTCGGGAACTAGTGCTTCGATCCAATTCAAGGAAATTAGACTTGTAGCTTCAATCTGCTCCACCGCAACTTCAGGGAGATAAGATTTGCCATCTTCAGTCTGCTCCGCTGCAACTTCAGGGAGATAAGGTTTGGTAAATTTGATCATACCTACTGCAACTTCAGAGGTATAGGATACGTCGTTTTAATCCGCTCCACTGCAACTTCAGGGAGATAGGATTAACTATCTTCAGTCTGCTCCACTGCAACTTCAGGGAGATAAGACTTGTGACTTCAACCTGCTCCACTGCAACTTCAGGGAAATAAGGTTTGTTTTGATCTGCTCTACTGCAACTTTAGAGAGATAAGATCTGTAATTTATAGCTTCAATCTGTTCCACTACAACTTCAGGGAAATAAGATTCGATATCTTCAGTCTGCTCCACTGCAACTTCAGGGAGATAAGGCTGATGGCTTATTCAATCCGACCTACTGCAACTTCAGAGGTATAGGATTTGTAACTTCAATCTTTTCCACTGCAACTTCAGTGGAAATAAGACTTGCTGTCTTGACCTGTTTCTATCGCAACCGAGGAGATAAGGTGGTGGCTTCAATCGCTCCATTGCAACTTCGTGGGAGATGAGATTGGTAAATTTGATCTAACCTCATCGCAACTTCAGAGGTATAAGATACGTCGTTTTAATCCGCTCCACTGCAACTTCAGGGAGATAGGATTAACTGTCTTCAGTCTGCTCCACTGCAGCTTCAAGGAGATAAGATTTGTGACTTCAACCTGCTCCACTGCAACTTCAGGGAGATAAGGTTTGTTTTGATCTGCTCTACTGCAACTTCAGAGAGATAAGATCTGTAATTTATAGCTTCAATCTGTTCCACTGCAACTTCAGGGAAATAAGATTCGCTATCTTCAGTCTGCTCCAGTGTAACTTCAGGGAGATAAGGCTGATGGCTTATTCAATCCGACCTACTGCAACTTCAGAGGTATAGGATTTGTAACTTCAATCTTTTCCACTGCAACTTCAGGGAAATAAGACTTGCTGTCTTCAGTCTGTCCCACTGCAACTTCAGGGAGATAAGGCTGATGGCTTAAATCTACTCCGCTGCTTCATGGAGATAAGATTCGCCGTCTTCGGTCTGCTCCACTACTGCTTAGGAAGACAAGATCTGTAATCTTTGATATTGCTACACCGTCCTCTGGGGGACATGTTCTGTAGACTCGATTTCTTATGCTTATGTTTATGCCAAATGATTAGGATGCAATGATCAGAGCGAATCTAATGCTCCTAACTAAATGTATTATGGACGACATTTGCATGAATGCAGAATGTCATGAGAATGGTCTTTTTACAATGATTAGGATGCAATGGCTAGAATGAATCGAATGCTCCTAACTAAATGATATTATGGATGACATTTGCATGAATGCAGAATGTCATGAGAATGATCCTTTGTTAAATGTATAAGGATCAGGATGCAATGATCAGAATGAATCAAATGCTCCTAACTAAATGTGTCTCGCATGAATGCAGAATTTCATGAGAATGATATTTTTACAATGTTTAAGGTGTCATCGCTCATTGTTTATCAGGGCTTTATCACTGACGTATTGTGCTGTCATCTTGTTTGGCTGGTATTCTCGACAGAAAACCCGAGCAAACAATTATATCTTGCTAATAGATTTGCCCCACTGTAACTTCAGGGTTTATCTCATTGTGACTTAGGGGTATAGGATCTGAATCTTTTCCAATCCATCCCACTATAACTCAAGGGTATAGAATTTGTTTCATCTTCAATCCAACCTGCTGTAAATTAGGAGCATAGGATCTGCAACTTGTTCCATCAACTGATCACTCCCCGGGTGACCTAACCAAATGTGTATGCATGATATTTGCATGGATGCAGAATCATCATTTTTTTCGAGAATGATTCCCCTTTTGCACTCGGGTTAACATTGCCCCTTTTTTGTCAAGATTGTATTACTGACGCAATATCTTGTAATTTTGTTCAATCACCATTTTCGACAACAATCCGGAGAGATAGTCTCAGTTTAGACTCGTCTTCCACTAATATTTCCATCCCTCACACTTGGTGAGTTTTAAACAATAGTCCTGTTTCAGTTTCTTGTATTATTTAGAAGCTTCCAGAGTAATATGCGAAACTCCTTTCATAAAAGTATTATTAGTCCATTAATCGTTATTTCAATGCAAAATGCCTGAAAAAGATCATAACAATGGACAAGAAGGAAATTAATTAGGAGCATAGCTCGAAACAGATAAGTTAAGAAAATATAGCAAATGCAATCAAGAAATTTTATTGGGAGCATTTTTGAAAAGAATAAGATAATCACAAATAACAAATTTACAATGGGTAAAATGGAAACTAGGTGCCCTAGATATCGCAGCCTGAGCTTCTCTGCTCAAACATCTTGAGGACTATTTTAAGCTCGATATGTGTTTAGGGGATCCAGAGTATTTTGTTGATGCCCCAAGACGTAGCATACTTCCTCATTGTTAATTCAAGTATAGCAAGGCTACTGTATGCCTTACTTTCGACCAAAATTTTGAGCTGCCCTTTTCGGGTTTTCAACTCAAATCCCCTTTTGGTTTCAAAGCGCCCTTTGCGAGTTTTTGCCCTGGCTTCTCCTTTTTCTTTCTTTCTTCTTCTTCTTCTTCTTTTTTTTAAGGTCTCAAGGTGCCCCTTTGCGGGTTTTCACCTTGGCCTTTCCTTTTAGATGAAATCTGAAATCACCAGCTTGAGCATGTCCTTGCCAACCATCTTGGTCAAAGTTAATGATCTTCCAGAACAAGCCTTCTTCACCATATAAGGTTTTTCCAAATTCGGCATTTACTTTCCTCTGAAGTCCTTTTGGATGAGAAGAATCCTTCTTAATGCCAAGTCCACATTCATGAAATTCTCTTGAGTGAACCTTTTTGTCATAAGCCCGTATCATCCATTTTTGGTACATTCGACCATGATGAATACTTTCAATCAAGCTTACTGTAGACATTCTGCTTCATCCAGCTTGGAGAAAAGGAATCTTAACTTCCAACAATTGCTTCCCAATGAGAAAGATGTTGCCCTAGTGAAGGTCTTGGCCAACGTTCATGAAGCATAGAAGGTAAATGGTAACTTCTCTATGCCAACTTTTACAAATCTCAGTCATTTTTCAAACATTTTGAATGGTTTTTGGCCGCCTTTATTGCACTGATATGGTGTCTGATCTTTGAACAGACTGTAAATCTTTGACATTGTGCAATTATGCTAGACATGTTCCTTTCTGGCATTCTTTATTGCCACAGTTTTTTGAATTTGCGTTTGAATTTAAAATTGGATTTGGATTTGGATGTGGATTTGCATTTGGATTTGAATTTAAATTTGATGACTGCTGACTTTGTAACTTTGGCATATGAAGCGACCTTCACTCTCTTAGTGAAGTAATTGACAACCACGAAGATGAATTGGTGTCGGCTAGATGCTTTTAACGAGATCGGCCCCATAACATCTATGCCCCACATATAAAAAAAATGGATGAGGCACATAAATCTTGTCTTCCTCAATTTGGCATTTACGGCATAACTGATGCAATTTCCCTTTCTTGTTAAGCCAGTAGCCCGAACCTCTTGATTAGCCTGGCCATTGTAGAACCATTAACATGGGTTCTTTAAACACCAACCCTAACAGCATACCCACGTTTCAGTAGCCTGGTGTGCCTTGATATGATTGTGTAAAAACATCTTTGAATTCTTGAAAATAGCTCAATGACGTCTCGCCTTATTTCTATGGTGAGTTAGGCTTCGATCTTTACCCCTTTTCTAAGCTCACAACGTACACTGACCCTTTGCAAGGTAGAGTCTATTTTCATCTTGTTCTACCATCCTTAACAAATCAAAAGATAGTCTACAATCTATGTCATCTTCAAAGTCCTTAGATCCCTTAGACCCATATCTCCTTCAAAAAGGGAGTCAGTAACAACGTCGCTCATGTCTTTGATATCTGGGTACCTAGGTACGAAGGCAACAAATCCAAAGAATAAATGATTCTAAGGATGATTATTTGTATGGTATGGTCATGAATAAAGAATGAAAGAATATTCTAAAAAACAAAAGAATGTATAGTATGAAATGAAAAAAATATTTGCTTAAAAAGATGCATTTTATTGAAATAAAAATTCTGGAAACAAGCCTATTTCACAAAGGAATTCTTATTGCTTCTAGGCTTAAAGCAACAAGCATGTTTAAAATATTAATCTAGATTAGCTCTAAAAATACAGAGATCCCTTCCACAGTCCCATTGTTTAAAATCTTCCCAAGTATGTAAGGGTTTGGAAACTTTTATTTCCCGATCCCCTCTTCGGATATGTCATTAATGTTCAGATTCCCTAATATTCATTCCAAGCCTCCGACTTCTTCAAGGAATTGCAACTCTTCTGCCTCCACTTTCAACTATCATATTCATTACTTCATCTGAGTGATTAATTTCTGAGGAATCGTCGATTTTCACAATTCCCCTTTCAATGAGCCTTTCGACCAACTTTTTAAATGTAGTGCAGTTTTCAATTGAATGCCCTGTTATTCCCGCGTGGTACTCGCATTGAGCATTCTCATTATACCATTTTGGGTACGGAGGTTGCATAGGTTCCGAGTAGAACGGATACACTACATGCACATCATAAAGATTCTGATACAGCTCTTTATATGTTATCGGATGGGTGTGAACTGGAGCCTTTCTGTATTTGGCCTCGAGTTGGATTCTTGCCTTGAAGAGCCTTGATAGCTATTGGTTTTGGTCTTATGCGTGCTCAGGATATTTACTTCATTTTCCTTTTTTCTCGAAATTGATCTTTTGGTGCTTTCTCCCGCGTCTATCTTTCCGCTTCTTATAGCATTCTCAATTATCTCATCGGACATTACCATAGCTGAAAAGCTCATGGTGGTACTTCCCAACATATAGTTAATGAACGGGGCCTTCAGAGTATTGATGAAGAGCATTATGGTTTCTTTTTCCAGTAGAGGTGGCTGGACTTGTATAGCGACTTCCCTCCATCTTTGGGCATACTGTCAAAAACTTTCATTTGTTCTCTTCTCCATGTTCTGCAAAGTAATTCTATCAGGAGTCATATCCGTTACATGACTATACTGCTTCATGAAAGCTTGAGCTAAATCTCTCCATGAACTAATCTGGGTACGACTCAATTGGTTATACCATTTGGATGTCGCCCGATTAGATCTTTAGAAGCATGGATCGAAGAATTGATCATTATTGACATGCCCAGTCATACGTCTGCAGAACACAGTGATATGAGATTCGGGACAAATATTTTCGTTGTACTTCTCAAACTCCGGCATTTTGAATCTGTGGGGAAGTACTAGGTCCGGAACCAAGCTTAGATCCTTAGCATCGATTCCTCTATAATTATCAGTGTTTTCCATTGCTCTGAATTTTTCTTCCAGCCATTTACATCGGTCCTCTAACTGCTTTGGGAGTTCCCTTCTTGCTCTTTCTCTTTCTGTTACAGTATCTAGATCGAGAACAGCGGGATTGGTAGGATTACCCTCTGGAGTAGAGCCTGATCCAGTTTGGGAATTCACCAGTATCGAAGCCCCAGCCTGAAACTGTTGGGAATTAATCGTGACAGATGGTCTCGGTGGGTTTATCTCAGGTTGTGCCTGTACATGTGTTGGAGTAAAACCAGGAGGATATTGAGGATCTTCATTATCTTCCCCGACATTATCCATGGCGTCTTTCCTTTTGTCCATCCTTCCTACCAGCAGTTGGGATAATTGAGCCATCATGTTCCTTTGGGACTCCATGATTTGATCCCTCATATCTTGCTGGATCTTAGCTAGCTGCTCTTGCATCTGTGCCTGCATTTGTTCTTGCATATCCTTTTGCATTTGCTCCAATTTTTCTAGCCTTTTATCCATTGACTTGGTCCTTTTTTCTTGTGCCGTAGGAATGCGTATTTGGTAAGGTTTTGTCGGTTTCCAGGTTGCTGAAATAATTTTTAATTAATTAGAGTCTTTCGACAAATTTTAATGCATATGATGTGATGTAATGCAAATGCACGAAATGCAATGCAAATGCATGGAATGAATGCAAAAAAGAAAGAGAGGCGTTGATTCTGAATTCAATTCCATTAGAAGAACTTTTCTAGAAAATAAATTTCTTTACATAAAGTGGATTACATATGTGGCTTTGTCCTCATAGCCCAAGTAAAGACACCAATCCTTTTCCTCATATCTGGATGTTAGGGTCGTGTCCCGTGAACTTTCTCAATAGATGCCTCTTCTAGCTTCTTGTTGCTTGACCCAGGCCATGACTCTTCACTCACTTATCCTCCACGATGCTCATAAGCTTCTTAAGAAAATTGGGACGTGATGACTCTCGAATAATCCTTGTTGGCTTGAATCCCCGGGCAACGAGGAAAAGTCATATTCTATCAATCTTTTCCTGTTGTGTTTACTTTAGACTATATTTGGACGGACGCATTATAACCCACTTTATCAAGCAATCCATTTTCCTATGACAAACTCTTCTATTTAGCCATCGAATATGAATCAACACCTCCTTTCTATGATGATGAAATGCAATGTAGTCATAAACAAAAGAAAACATGTTAGTATCATATACAGATGGTAAAAATCAAATCAAACAGAAAATAGTCAAACACCTATCCAAGTGACTACTAAGGTTTGGCGTGGTTCTACTTAAAGTAGGCTCCTAGGGCTCACTATATGTGGTTCGGTTCTAAAGTAAGAGTACCTGAACCAGCAGATTCTTTAATCCTCACCCATTATAGGCTCATATGGATCAAGTTCGGTTCAGGGGAATACATTTGCCTATGGCCATGCGGAGATGAAAATCTCACGAAGACATAGGTACGGATGTATCCCGAAAGTAATCCCCTAGCCCATGCGGAGGTGAAAACCTCACGAATGCATAGTTTCTTACTCCCACTTAAAAGGTGTAACCACAACGGTCATGCAATGCAATGCCAAAGTATTTTATGAGACTCGACATTATTGCAATTATGGCACCAACAAATGCATCAAAAGAAACATGATTTTTCAAAACAATTTTCCAAATTTTCAATCAAAAGGACAAAAATTAATCAATCTATAAAAAAAATTTATTATATTTACGAATTCCAAGAAAAACGGGTTCGGGAGTCGGTTACGCACGAGGAAGGATTAGCACCCTCGCAATGCCCAAAATTGGTACCTAATTGATTATTTAATGTCCTAATGCCAAAGTTTTGAAACGATTTTAAAATTCCGTTTTAAAAAAAATTTAAAAAACTCGAATTGGATATTGAGATTCTCTTGTCCCGAAGGAATAAAATATCACATCCAGCACGATAGGATATGACGTTTCAAACCGTCGATGCCGAGATCCTCTCATGATTTCCAAAGTTCATGCATTGAGATTTTTATAAGGATATTCAATTATTTGGACAAATGAAAAATCGAAGCCCAGCACGGTAGGGTACAAGTTCTCGAATTTCCAAACACGAAATATTGCCGTGTTTTTTAGAAAACATGGACAAAACTTTAAAAGGATATTTGGTCATTTGGTCAAACGGAAAACCGAAACCCAGCACGATAGGACACGATTTCTCGAATTTCCAAACACGAAATATTGCCTTGTTTTTTAGAAAACATGGACAAAATTTTAAAAGGATATTTGGTTATTTGGTCAAACGGAAAACTGAAACCCATCATGATAGGGCACGATTTCTCGAATTTCCAAACACGAAATATTACCTTATTTGGAAAAACTTTTGAATAAAATGGAGTAATTAAACGAAATACGTTTTTATTTAAAACAACGATCTATTAATAAAACCATTACATCAACAAAATACAATATACGAATACTAAAAGGAATATTACGAGAAAATTACATGACATATATCATTTAAATACTAACATTAATAATTAAAGAAAAATGAAATAAATAAATAATATAAGAAATAATTTGAAGTAAATAATGTTTTAAAACAAGTGACTTATATAAAAAGGGAATCAAAATAAAATAATGAAAGAATTTGAGATGGATAAAATAAAAATTTAAAATGAATAACATATAAAACAATTTAAACTAAGTAATTCATACGAATATTTAAAATAGATAATATGTTCAAGAGCTTAAAAATAATAAATAATAGGTGTAGATTTTAAAATAAATAATGCATATAAAAAGAGTTTTTTTTTTTTTTTAAAAAAACAATATATATATATATATATATATATATATAACATTTACAATAATAAGACAATTTTAGATAAATAATAAGACAATTTTAGATAAATAATACATGAAATATTTTATAATAAATAATATACAAATTAATTAATTTAAAACAAATAACATACAAAGCAATTTAAAAGTGAATAATATATAAAAAAGACAATTCAAAATAAGCAATACAAATAACAATTTAAAATAATGTAATACATGAAGCCATTCAAAAATAATAATATATGAAATAATTCGAAACAAATAACATCTAAACAAGCTAAAATAAACAATATCTAATATTAATTCAAAAAAGAAAATAATTAGACAAATTATTATGCAAATAATAAAACAAATTAAACATAGGACCATATTTAAGTCAAAATAAAATTAGGGGGGCTAAAATCGCAATAAATTAAAAGATAAGATCGAAATAGGACTAGAAAATAATGCGCTTAAGGCAAGAGGATCCGCGCGTTGACCTGAGACCCGGGGAGGATCCGCGCATTTTTTAAAAAGGGTTTAATTGCCTCTTTAGTCCTTCCAAAATTTTATTTAGTTCAATTTAATTTTTATTTTATTTTTAATCCAGCCCTAAATGTTTGCTTATGTTTCAATCTGGTCCCACGGGCTATTTAAAGATTGATATCAAAACGGCGTAGTTTAGGAGATAGGGCATAATTGCCCAATAAGTCCCTAAGGTGTGATGCGCGTTTTGATTTGATCCTTTTGCATTTTATTTTTATTAAATTTTTTCCCTATTTCTTTGTTTATTTTTAAACCCTTTTATTTTTATTTTATTTTTAAGTCATTTTAACATTATATTAAATTATTTCATTGTGTAAAAATTCTGTATTATATTTTAATATTTGTATAGTGTATATTAATAATAATATAAAGTTTTTATATATTGTTTATTTTGAACACTTATTATTTTCATGTATTCATTATTTATATTAGGTTATTAATATTATTTTAAAATTTTGCATATTATTTATTATATTATATTTTTATTTTATATACTATACATTATTATATTATATTTTATATATAACTCTTAAATTATTTTTAATATTGTATATAATTTTGTATAATATATTGATTATTCTTAAATATGTAGTTTTTTTATATGTATTAGATTATTATAAATATGTTTTTTATTTAAAATTATAAATCATTTACTTATTTCAAAACGTATTTTATTTATTTTCTCAAAAATATATATACTATTTTTTTATTTTTTATTATTTGATATATGTCATTGCATGAAAAGTTTAATCTTGCATGAAAAGTTTTCATATTTATTTAGTAGTTTTCCTTTTTATTATTTTGTTATTTATTGCTTTATAGATTCTATTTGTCCATACTCTTTTATTTATTTATTATTTTATGTTTGCTTTAGTGTAGTTATTTTTATTAGTTGTTATTTTATATTATTATTTCTTTTATTGTCTATATTAGTATTAATCGTTAATATAACTTGTGATTATAGTGAATTGATATTTGATATTTATATTTTGTAATGTATCAATGCAAAATCGGTTCATATCGTTTTTATAAAAACACATTTTGCAAAATTGTCATATTTTATTCAAAGTTTTTTTAAAAAAAATATGGTGATACGTAATATTTGGGGACTTCGAGAAAAATTGTGCCCTAACTCACTGGGTTTCGATTTTTCTCGTTGAACTTAGGATATTAAGTATCTCTTCTCTTTTAAAATTGAAACTTACAAACTTCAAATCAAAACTTATTCTCGGGAATTCAAAATGTTATATCCTAACTTATTGGATATGATTTTTTGTGTTTCGAGGTAAGAATTTTCTACAAATAAAGGCGAGCCTAGTTTCGAAGTCATGAGATGTTACATCCTAACTTATTGGGTATAGCATTTTATTTCTTTGAGATAGGTAAGTCTTGGCTTTCTTTCAAATAAAAGGATCATATTTTGAATTTTTCAAAATTTCGATATTAGGACATGAAATTATCAATTAGGTGCTAAATTTTTGGGCGTTACGGGGCTGCTAACCCTTCCTTGTACGTAACCGACTCCTGAACCCGTTTTCTCGAATTTCGTAGACCAAAATCAATGTTTTGAAATAAAATGTTTTATAAGGTGATCCAATCACACCTAAGTAAAAGGGATTGGTGGCGACTCCCGTTTCATTTTTCAAAGTCGACCCCGGTTTTTATAAAACCTTAAAAATGGTTTCGACAGCTTGGCGACTCCACTGGGGACCAATAAGAGAGTCAAGCCGTAAAATTGATTATTTCTTGTCCTTTTGTCCAAATTTAAAAGTTTGATTTGAAAAACCATGATCCTTTTTATTGCATGTGGTTCTATTTTATAAAATATCTCTGCATTGCATTGCATGACCGTTGTGGTCGCACCTTTAAGTGGGAGCGAGAAGCTATACCTTCGTGAGCTTTTCACCTCCGCATGGGCTAGTGGATTGCTTCCGGGATACATCTGTACCTATGTCTTCGTGAAGTTTTCACTTCCACATGGCTATAGGGAAATGTATTCCCCTGAACCGAACTCGGTCCGTATGAGCCTATAATGGGTGAGGATCGAGGAATCTGCTGGTTCGGGTACCTCAAATTTAGAGCTAAACTGTAACACCCCAAACCCGGCCCATGCGTTATGAGCGGATTTGGTATGTCACACGAGCAAAACATGTTAAACCCTTTTTGTTCGTACTAAAATATTGCTTTGTTAAAAATCAAGAAAACAAGTTTGATTTGATAAAATACTACTAACCTCAAAGATTTGATTGATAAATCGATAAATTTGAACTAATGATCTTACAAAACCGTGACTTTTGAAAACGACGTTGAAAATTCGAAAGAGAATCCAAGTCTTTTAAAAATATTGTTAATAGTTCGAGAGAAAATATCCGTGTTAAAAATATTTGTAAAAGTTTATTTTGAAATCCATTTGTTAATCGATTTTGGAAACCATTGAAAATTCCCCTTTTTAAACAATTTAAGAAAAATAATAAAAACATCCCAACCAAAAAGAAAAAATAAAAATAGTCCAGAGGCCTTATTACAACATTTAACCCAAAAAGTAAAGTAATAAAATAAACGAGAAAGAAGTCTAAAGTCCAAATAAACCATTTCCAAGTATGGCCTCCTCGAGTCATCCATAGCCCAAGTCCATATCATCAAGCATTACCTACAAGGGTTAAGAGAAAGGGGGTGAGTTACAAGAACTCGGTGTGAAATCCCCTTACTGTTATTCATTGGGCGGAACCCAATTAGCAATATTTTGGGCCTAAGCCCATTTACAACAACAATAATGTATCAAATAGAATATGCATATGATATGCAATTCCCAAACCAAACCTAGTTTTCCATCCGCTACACACCACCCGTACCAACCAGCACACCTGTGGGGAGCTTTAGTCACCCACCCCGCCAACACACCAAACGTAGGCATTAAGCCGATTATATCAAATTTGTGGACAAGCCACCAGATTAACAAAATTTACATGGCATTGCCATTTTTCATATTTGTGGCAGAGCCACCAGAATTATGTAGCAGAGCTACCAGAACTTCTCTTCATCATTATCGCATCCCATGCAAATCATGTATATAATGCATAGCCATTCACAACAATTTATTCAGATATTTATTACAAAATTATGGCCCATTACAACAATTAATCAAAAGGCCCATTAAGCAAATTATCATATTTGGCCCATTTAGCAAAATATCAGATTGGCCCATATAGCAAAATATCAGATCGGTCCATTTATCAAAAATATCAGATTGGCCCATTTATCAAAATATCAGATCGGCCCATTTATCAAAATATCAGATTGGCCCATTTATCAAAATATCAGATTGGCCCATATAACAATTTCGTAATTCGGCCCTTTAGGGGCATTTTCGTAATTTCGACCCATAGGGGCATTTTCGTAATTTTGATAATTTACCCACTAAGGGTAATTCGATAATTTCGCAACCTAGACTTAACTACTAATGTGGAGCATAAAAATCGAAACTGTCCATCTACGTCGTACTGACTAAGTTGACTATAAATCGAGTTAGGAATCTCGAAATCTAAATCCGTAAATTTTCCTTGAAACTAGACTTATATACCCTCTTACTACTACTTTTCCAGAATTTTTGGCTTAACCATTTAGTACAGTTTATTCCTTAAATTTTCCCTTGTTTCACTATCCAACGATTCTGACCTCTCTTACCTTAACTTCAAATATCTCACTGTACGGTTTTCATATGTTGCTCCAACTTGTTTCTATTGAAAATAGACTCACTAAGGAATCTGTACATATAAACTATAACTCATAATTCACTTTGTACAATTTTATACCATTTTTCCAAGACAGATCAGGGAACCACGAAGTCATTCAGAACTAGTCTCACTAAAATTAAGATATCTCAGAATATAGAATTCCGTTTCCTTCTCCGTTTCTTCCTTATCAAAATAGACACAGTAAGCTTTAATTCGATATCTTATTCACTTTCTAATTCCATTTCTCCTATTTTCCGTGATTTTTCCAAAAACATGTCACTGCTTCTAACTGAAACTGTTTTATTACAAAATATGATTACCACTGCGATCATACGCACGCCCGAGTGATCACGGATGCCGGTTTTTGGTGTTCTTCGGTATTTTGACCGATTCAAAGAATATTTCATACAAACTTTCAGAGAAGTGTGAGATTACACATCATTTCAGATATGTATACGAAAGGTACGGGATTACACACCTGATTTTGATTTCCTAACGAACCACTCGTCGATGACCTAGAACAATACCAACCAAAAGTTAGCCTCGGATTTCCAAAAGATTTCGTATCACTTACACTTGAATCACTTACCACTATGTCCGAAGGTAGAATATATTGAGTGATTTCGTCCCTAAAACATAATCGATTAGTCACAACCACTATTATCCTTTAAACGAATAAAGAATGATTTCCAATAATCCATGAAGAACTCCTTACCTTTTCGATATTGGATCCAATTTCCACCGTTTGACTTAGGGCTAGAATGATACACGACCACCCACTTAGAACACTATGAAAAAGAGGGTGATTACAATATGAAGGAATGGAAGATAACACCATTTCGGTTAAGATCAAGATTTACAACTGAATAGTGATAAATACCTATTCGGCTAGAAAGAAAAGAATATGAACATAGAAAAGAATTCACTTACTGATTCAATCGAAGAAAAGAGTGTCAACCCACTTGAGAAAATGATAAAGAAGAGATGAATGAACAAATTTTGGTCTCAATGGTTTGGGTACATTCGGCAACAAGAAGAAAGGAGGAAGAAAATATGTTCTTTAGTGGCTTGTAATTTCGGCACAAGGTAGAAAGAAATTGGGAGAATACAAATAGTGCAAAGAGAAAGGTTTTGGCCTAACAAGCACCAAAAATTCAATCAAAAGGCAAAGGAGAATTCGGCTATCAAGGAAGGTGGAAAGAAAATGAGTATGTGACCAAACAAAAGAGAAAAACAATGCACTATTGTGCTAATATGTTTCGGCAAGGAGGGTTGCAAATTGGGAGAAATGACACAAAGTTGCCAAAGGGAATTTTTGCCAAAACACTACTAAGTCTTTACCAATGCCAACTAAAAATTCAGCTACCTATTCTCCCCAAAACCGTCCACATGCATCCCCCCTAGGATAAGAGTTTGGCCACCCAAGCTTTCCAAAACATCACCCACGAAATAAGCCTCATGTCCCCCTTTCTTTCCTATTTCCCTTGATTCCTTTCCCCAACTTCAACCTTGCCTTATTCATATAGCCACCTTATCAAAATAATGAAGTCAACCTTGCCATGAATGCCTCTTGGCCGACACTTAAGGAAAGGGTGCAAAAATAAAAGTCAAAATTTGCACACAAAGTGATTCGAACCTCTTCCCTCAAGGTACTACATGTGGCGCCATAACTCTTTTACCAATTGCTCATTTATGCTAGCAATTTACTCTTTTATTTTCATAAGCCTTGATGCCACTTACTATCTCTCCTTAATAGGCTTAAACACAAAATTTTACTAAGGCCCAACTTGAACCCGGAACTTCATAGAAACCTCGTAACTTTCCAAAATTACCTTCTTAATAAGTCCAACTTGAAATAGTGCCGTTCTCTTGTTCTCAAAATTTTAAAATGCTTCTACGCTCGAGGCCCATTGGGCCCAAATTCTACTAGGCCCAATTTCGGGATGTTACATAAACCACACGTAGAAAACATAAGGACTTACCCTAAGCAGAACTATGCCAAACCTTAGTAGCTACCCAGATATGTGTTTGTTTATTTTACTTACTTTATATTTTATTCCATGGTACTAACTTGTTGTGTTTTAATTTTTATGCATGTCATTTCATATTAAGAGGTATCGATTCACGGTCAGTTTCTAAGTTAGAAAGCTGGTTATGGAGAACGAATTCCTTGATAAAGTGGAAGACAATGCAACCGTCCGCATGTGGTCAGAGCAAATGCAATTAGAGAAAGGGGATAGTTTAGCTGAGGGGTATGTGTCGGAACTCTGGGATTTCGCTCGTATTAGTGTAACGCAAAATGAACTCCAGGAGTTAAAAGGAATATGGACCCAGTGAAACGATGAGGCAAAGTAGCTGTTCTATCGTAATTATGGCGATCTACCTTATTTGCTCGACGTCAAGGTAGATAAGCATCTGTTCCGGGCTATGACTCAGTTTTGGAATTCTGCTTATAGCTGTTTCTCTTTCGAAAAAGTAGATTTAGTGACCACGGTGGAGGAATATACAACCTTGCTTCGCTGTCCAAGGATACAAGTCGACAAAGCTTATTCTAGGGCTGCTAGTGTCCCAACTTTTGTGAAGAAGTTAATGAATATCACCGGGATGAGTGAGCAGTGGGTTGCAGCCAGAATTCAAGAGAAAGGTGAGGGTAAATGCATACTTTGGGTGAGTTTGAGGGACCTGACCCTAGTACATCGAGATGTAAAGAAGAAGATCGACGTCTTTGCCTTGTGTATTTACGGTTTGGTAATTTTCCCTAAAGCTCTCAGACATGTAGATGAAGCAGTTACTGATCTATTCGATCGACTTGACAAAGGGGTCACGCCCGTACCTGCGATCTTAGCCAAGACGTTCAGATCTTTGAATGCATGTCAGAGATCAGGTGAGGGTAGGTTCATTGGATGTGCACAGTTGTTATTAGCCTGGTTCCACAGTCATTTCTAGAAGGTGGAGAAAGTTTCTTATCGGGTTTTTTCTGAGAATTATTCTCCGTTAAAAGAAATAGTGGCTACACATAGGAGAGAAGACGTGTCCGAGGAAAACTGGATGGTGCTCCTTCAAAACCTTCAAGAGGAAGACATCGAGTGGAGGGCTCCTTGGATGATTCCCGATGAAATCCTTTATCGGTGTGGGAGTTTTGACTGGGTTCGTTTACTTGGAATTTGGGGTGCAGTCGGGTATGCCCCTTTGCTCGTACTAAGGTAATATGGATCAAGACAGTTCGTACCAGCAACATATGGGTTGGCTCAATGTGAGTTCTTGTACAGAGGGGAAAACTATAAGAAGAGGGTTAAGGAGATTTCTGGTGCTTGGAATCAGATTCGTAGGATGAAGAGATTATCCACAAGCTCAATGACGACCCCAGAATACAGTGGATGGAGGATTAGAAGGATTAATGATAACATCCCTGAGCTGAATCCAGAAGGCGCTCGATCAAGAGAGGAATGCTTGCAAGTGGTCCCATCAGAGTTAGAGATTGTAAAACAAGATTTCGAAAAGATGAGTTCAGAGCTTGGAAAGAGGATAGAGAAGTTGGAAGAAGAGAAAATGTACCTGAGGTTAGACGTGGATGTTCAGAAACTGGAGGCCGATAAGTTAAGAAAGGGGAAGAAAAGGGTCGAGGAAGACCTGGACAGCCTAAAGATCGAGTAAAAGAAGCTGCGTCTATCAATGAAAAATGCCGGATTGGGGAAGACTTCAGAACAGTGGCAACAGGAGGTTCAGGAGGAAAAGGCCAAAGCTGACCATTGGGAGAGAAAATTCCAAGAGATGCAGATGCGAAACGAGGCCCTGGAAAGGAGTTTGGCAGAGAGCCAAAAGGAGAAATGTGGATTAAAGGCTAAAGTGACTGAACTGGGACGGTCTCTTCACCACCATCGAAGCCGTAATTCTACAAATGAGCTAAAGTCAAGTCTGAACAAGATTGAGGAAATGAAGGGCAAGATCGAAAAATTAGAATCGGCATTGCAGAATTGTGAACTCTGGATCGAGCATCTTGAAGTAAGAGAAGGGCATTGGAAGGAAGAGCTCTATCATTCTCATGATCAAGTTAGAAATCTGGATTATCTCATAGGTGAAGCAATAGTCAAGATTCGAGAGGTAGCTGATCACCTACAGACTTTGGCAGTACAGGCTGATACATTGAGCACGAAATATGAGCTATAGTCAGATCGTGGTCAAGAGTTAGCCTTATTGTTTGGGAAAATCAAAACTTTGGGCCTTAGGGCGAAAGTATATTTGTAGTCCGTTTTATGTAAAGGATTTTGTTTTCTAATAAAGTTTTTTAAATGAAGTTGAATCGGAATCGATGCCTCCTTGCATTCATGCATTTGCATTACATTGCATCATTTGCATTAGACTTTTACAAAAGGACCCTAATTAGGTAAAAATATTTCAGTTAACCTGGAAAACATGGAACAAAGGTTGGAGAGATTAGAGCAAAGGCAAATACAAATGCAAGAGCAATTGACCAAAATTCAACAAGATATGCGGGAATTCCAAAAGAATATGATTGGCCAGTTAAGTCATTTACTAGTTGAAGGGCTTGAAGAGAGGAAAGGTCTAGTAGTCAACAGTGGGGATGATAATGAAGACCTCGTCTATCCCCCAGGTTTTACTCCAATAAACGTCCAGACTCAACCAGACGCACATCCAAAAGGGGTACCTGTTACTATCAGACCCCAACAACATCAGGTCGGTATGTTGGCACTAAGGAATTACTCGATAGGCTCAGGTCCCAATCCGGGGGGAAATCCAACCAGTCCCATTGTCATTGATCTGAGTAGTATAGAAGAAACAAGGAAGGCTAGTGTGGAGATCCCGAAATAATGTGAAGATCGTTATAAAAGGAAAAAGCGAGACTGGAGTTCCCAAGTTAATACTTTAAGGGCCCCAAAGAAAAAAGAAAATGAGGCGAGTAACACGAGCATGTATAGCAAGGATTATTCAAAGCCGAATACCATAGGTCGGTCAAATACTAGCCATCAGGTCTCCTCAGGGCAAGAACCCAATCCAGGACCGAACTCAGAAAAATCCTAATTCTCGCCCATCCCAATCACGTATAGGGAGTTGTACCAAATTTTGTTTGATGCACATGTAGTATCCCCTTTCTACCTAAAACCAATACAATCTCCATACCCTAAATGGTACGACACGAATGCTCAATGTGAATACCATGCGGGAATCACAGGACACTCGATCGAGAACTGCACCGCTTTCAAAAAGATGATCGAAAGACTTGTCAAAATGGGTTTTGTCAAATTCAATGATCCCTCTGGGGCAGAAAATTTGTCACCTAACCATTTAGATAAAGGGGTGAGATCTATGAGATTCAAGAATGCATCGAGTTTAGGGCTTTAGTGCAAGACCTGATATTGGAAAATCTGAATATTAACGACATATCTGAAGAAAGAACTGGATTTTTCCAAGCGTCTGCCCTCACATACTTGGGAGTATTTTGAACAATGGGACTGTGGAAGAGATCCTTATATTTTTTAGAGCTAATTTAGAGTAATATTCAAAACACGCTTGTTGCCTTAAGCCTAGAGGCAATAAGAATCCTTTTGTGAAATAGGCTCGTGTCCGAAATTTTTATTTCAATAAAATGCATCTTTTGGAGCAAATATTCTTTTATTTTTTTCAATTTCATACTGTACAAAAAAATTGTTCTTAGTTTTTCTTCTTTTGTTTGTTCTTTGGACTTTCTTTCAAGTATTCTTTCATTATTCATTTATGACCATACAAATAATCATTCTTTGAATCATTTATTCCTTGAAATCTTCCTTCGAACCTACAATAGGTCTCCAGATATCAACGATGTGAGTAACGCTGCTACTAACTCAGAGTCTCCTTTCGAGTAAGATATGTGTTTAGAGGGATCTCAGGACTTTGAAGATGACAGAGACTGTAACCTATCTTCTAATTTGTAGAACAGACCCTACTCTACAAAGGGTTAGTGGATATTATGAGCCTAGAAAGGATGTGAAGATTATAGCCTAGCTCACCACAGAAATAAGACAAGACATCTTTGAGTTATTTTCAAGAATTCAAAGATGTTTTAGCACGATCATATCAAGACACGCTTGGAAAATCTTAAAAGAGGTCCATAAGGGTGTTTAAAGAACATGATAATGGTTCTACAATAGCCAGGCTAATCATAAGGTTCGGGTACTATTGATCCACCATAAAAGGGAGATTGCTTCAGTTATGTCGTAAATGCCAAATTGAGGAAGACAAGACTCATGTGCCTCATCTATTTCTTCACACTTTTTTTTATATGTGGGGAATGGATATTATGGGGCCGATCTCGTCAAAAGTTTCTAGTTGACATCGATTCATCGTCGTGGTCGTCGTCTACTTTACTAAGAGGGTGGAAGCAGCTTCATATGCCAATGTTACAAAGTCGATAGTCATCAAATTCTCAAAAAAAAAAAAAAGGATCAGGTGCCGACAAAGAGTGCTAAAAAGGACAATGTCAAAAGTTTGAAAGTTTGTTCAAAGATCAGACGCCATATCACAATGCAGTAAAGGCAGCAAAAAAAAGGGAAAATAAAAACAAAAACAACAAAACAAGGACCATGGGAAAGATGACTGAGATTTGTACATATTGACATAAAGAAGTTACCATTTACCCTCTGTCTTATCGAATGTCGGTTAGAACCTTCGCTGGGGAAATACATTTCTCATTGGAATAGAAATAGTTTTGCCAATTGAACCTAATCGAAGAAAAAAGGTTAAAAGCTATCTATCACGGCCAGATGATACGAGCTTATGTTAAAGAGGTTCATCTTAGAAATTCTACGAAAGGAACCTGATGTTGAAAAAGATCCTTCTCATACAAAAGGATTTATGAGGAAAGCAGAGGCCAAACCGGGAAGGACCTTATGAAATAAAAAAAAGGGCCTGTTCTAGAAGAGCATTGATATTGGCCGAGATGGATGGCAAAGACTTGCCCAATTCGGCAAATTCAGGTTCAGTCAAGAAGTATTTTACCTGAGGCCAAGGTGAAAACATGCAAAAGGCTCATTGAGATCAAAAAAAAAAAGGAGAGGCCAAGGCGAAAACCCGTAAAGGGCGGCTCAAATTTTGATCAAAGATAGGGCATATGGTAGTCTTGCTATGCTTAAATTAACAATGAGGAAGTATGCTACGTCTTGGGGGCATTGACAGAGTACTCCGGATCCTCTAAACACGTATTGAGCTCAAAATGGTCCACAAGAAGTTTGTACAGAGAAGCTCAGGCTGCGGTATCTGGGGCACCTAGCTTCCATCTTACCCATTTTGAATTTGTTATCTTTGATTACTTTATTCTTTTCAAAGATACACCTCAGTCAATTTTCTTTTATGGCCTTGTCTATCCTTGATTACTTTATTCTTTTCAAGATACACCCCAATCAATTTTCTTTTATTGCCTTGGTTATCTTTGATTAACTTATTTGTTTCGAGCTATGCTCGTGATTAATTTCTTTCTCGTCCATTGTTGGGATCTTTTTCAAGCATTTTATATTGAAATAACGATTAATGGACTAATAATACTTTCATAAAAGGAGTTTCGCATATTACTCTGGAAGCTTCTAAATAATATGAGAATCTGAAACAGGACTATTGTTTAGAACTCTGCCTAAGGGTTGGAAATATTGAAGGATGATTATCTCTTCGGATTTTTATTGGATAAGACATTTCGTTGGTGATACTATTTCGAAAAATGACGAGCAATGTCAACCCAAGTGTAAAAGGGGATCATTCTCAGGAAAAGATACCCCACATTCATACATCTGGTCATTACACCGAGGAAATGGTGTAACAGATTAAATTGAAGATGATACAAATTCTATACCTCTGAGTGGTAACAGGATGGGTGGAAGAAACTAAATGTTATTCCCCTGGAGTTGCGGTGAGAGGTACAAACCTTATGTCCCAAGGTTCAAGTGGAATAGACTCAGAATTACCATGGGGCAAATTATTTGAGCATATATGATTGACACTTTGAGAGGAATGAAGATGAAACCTTGACGAATAAATGAGTGATGACACCTAAAATAGGAATCATTCTTATAACATTTTTGCATTCATATATCATAACATGTCTAATTAGGAGCATTTGACTCATATCGATCAGGGCATCCTAATCATTCGGCATAAGCATATACCCATTTTACTGGTCACAGGACGATGTAGTAGGGTAAATTGTCACTTTCAGCCTTGTCTCCCTGAAGTTGCAGTGGAGCAGATTGAAGATAGTAGATCTGGCATTCCTGAAGTTGTAGTGAAGCAGATCGAAGACATCAGTCTGGTATCCTTGAGTTTGCAGTGGAGCAGATTGAACATAGCAGATCTTGTCTTCCTGAGTTTGCAGCAAAGCGGATCGAAGATACCAATCTGGCATCCCTGAGTTTACAGTGGAGTAGATTAAAATAGCAGATCCGCATTCCGAAGTTGCGATGAAGCGGATCGAAGACATCGATCCGCATCCCGAGTTTGCGATGGAGCAGATTGAAGATAGCGAGATCTTGTCTTCCCGAGTTTGCGTGAAAGCGGATCGAAGATACCAACGGCATCCCGAGTTTGCGATGGGAGCAGATTAAAGTAGCAGATCGGCATTCACGAAGTTGCGAGTGAAGCGGATCGAAGACATCGATCCGCATCCCCGAGTTTGCGGTGGGAGCGATTGAAGATAGTAGATCTTGTCTTCCCGAGTTTGCGTAAGCGGATCGAAGATACCAATCGGCATCCTTGAATTTTTGCAGGAGCGATTCAAATAGTAGATCTGGCATTCCTGAAGTTGCAGTGAAGTAGATCGAAGACATCAGCCTGGCATCCCTGAGTTTGCAGTGGAGCAGATTGAAGATAGCAGATCTTGACTTCCTGAGATTGCAGCGAAGCAGATCGAAGATACTAGTCTGGCATCCCTGAGTTAGCAGTGGAGCAGACTAAATATAGTGGATATTGCATTCCTGAAGTTGCAGTGAAGCAAATTGAAGCCGTCAAACTTATATTCCAATACACCTAAAGTTGCAGTTGGGTTGGAAGCCATTTGGAGAAGACAAGGACCAAGAAATCAAGACTCGGCAAGACTGTGCAAAATTGGTCCTTGTATAGTCTTTGCTCTATTCCCGTTACACGATAATGAGCAAAGAAGGGCAGCTGTAATCGGCCCATTTTGCCCGGGCCCATTCCATTCAGAAAAAAACCAAAAAAATAAAAATAATGTTTAATAAAGTCCTTTTACAGTCCAGTACAGACCCAAAACATTAAACTACCTGTGGCCCAAATTACAGACCCACTACTCTACCCCAAACCCAATTACACCCACAGACCCAATCCTAACCTAACCCAAACCTACGCGGCCCAAAAAGGCCCAAAACCTAAACAGCTTCAGAGAAACCTAGGGTTTCTGGGAAACCCTCGCGCCGCAAGCTTCAACACCAGCCACCAGTCGCACCGCAGTTAGTGCGAGTCGCACCCTATCGCCGCCGCGTTCCGCGCCAATGACCTGCAAAAAGGGAAGGAAACAGCATATATGGCAAGAAACAGCAAAACAGAATTTGTAATTTTATTTTCGGGGCTATATAAACCCCAATGTAATCTGTAAAAAGGAGGCAAACAATATACCACACAACCAAAAAATACAGAAATAAAGGATAAAATCTTCGAAATATAGAAGGTGATTTTCAATAGTACAATTCTTTTTTTTTCTTCTTTTCTTCGTTTTATTTTTGCTTATAAACAAAGTAAAGAGTTTACCTTTCAATCGGCTTTAAAAAATGGATTTTTGAGCCTCCGGCCACCGGATATGGTGGCGCTTGTGACGGCGCCTGTGATGGCCCATCACCGAAGTCCTAGCCGAAGGCCAAAGGACAGAGAGATTTTCGGCTTGTTTTTTTTTCTGGAAATGGTTTGAAATGATTTTTTAACAAAAATTTTAGCTTATATAAGCCATCAATACGACGCCGTTTTGGGGGTCTCCTTTTAAGGCCAGAACGACGTCGTTCTAGGGCTAGATCCGCGCGTTGACCCGAGACCCCGGGAAGGATCCGCGCATTTTTTAAAAAGGGTTTAATTGCCTCTTTAGTCCTTCCAAAATTTTATTTAGTTCAATTTAATTTTTATTTTTATTTTTAATCCAGCCCTAAATGTTTGCTTATGTTTCAATCTGGTCCCACGGGCTATTTAAAGATTGATATCAAAACGGCGTAGTTTAGGAGATAGGGCATAATTGCCCAATAAGTCCCTAAGGTGTGACGCGCGTTTTGATTTGATCCTTTTGCATTTTATTTTTATTTAATTTTTCCCTATTTCTTTGTTTATTTTTAAACCCTTTTATTTTTATTTTATTTTTAAGTCATTTACATTATATTAAATTATTTCATTTTGTAAAAATTCTGTATTATATTTTAATATTTGTATAGTGTATATTAATAATAATATAAAATTTTTATATATTGTTTATTTTGAACACTTATTATTTTCATGTATTCATTATTTATATTAGGTTATTAATATTATTTTAAAAATTTGCATATTATTTATTATATTATATTTTTATTTTATATACTATACATTATTATATTATATTTTATATATAACTCTTAAATTATTTTTAATATTGCATATAATTTTGTATAATATATTGATTATTCTTAAATATGTAGTTTTTTTTATATGTATTAGATTATTATAAATATGTTTTTTATTTAAAATTATAAATCATTTACTTATTTGAAAATGTATTTTATTTATTTTCTCAAAAATATATATACTATTTTTTTTATTTTTTA
This sequence comes from Gossypium sturtianum, assembly GCA_025698515.1. NCBI lineage: Eukaryota > Viridiplantae > Streptophyta > Magnoliopsida > Malvales > Malvaceae > Gossypium > Gossypium sturtianum. The sequence continues at coordinate 22,844,907 of CM046945.1, forward strand.
TTATTTGATATATGTCATTGCATGAAAAGTTTAATCTTGCATGAAAAGTTTTCATATTTATTTAGTAGTTTTCCTTTTTATTATTTTGTTATTTATTGCTTTATAGATTCTATTTGTCCATACTCTTTTATTTATTTATTATTTTATGTTCGCTTTAGTGTAGTTATTTTTTTTAGTCGTTATTTTATATTATTATTTCTTTTATTGTCTATATTAGTATTAATCGTTAATATAACTTGTGATTATAGTGAATTGATATTTGATATTTATATTTTGTAATGTATCAATGCAAAATCGATTCATATCGTTTTTATAAAAACATATTTTGCAAAATTGTCATATTTTATTCAAAGTTTTTTTTTTAAAAAAAATATGGTGATACATAATATTTGGGGACTTCGAGAAAAATTGTGCCCTAACTCACTAGGTTTCGATTTTTCTCGTTGAACTTAGGATAATAAGTATCTCTTCTCTTTTAAAATTGAAACTTACAAACTTCAAATCAAAATTTATTCTCGGGAACTCAAAATGTTATATCCTAACTTATTGGATATGATGTTTTGTGTTTCGAGGTAAGAATTTTCTACAAATAAATGCGAGCCTAGTTTCGAAGTTATGAGATGTTACATCCTAACTTATTGGGTATATCATTTTATTTCTTTGAGATAGGTAAGTCTTGGCTTTCTTTCAAATAAAAGGATCATATTTTAAATTTTTCAAAATTTTGACATTAGGGCATGAAATCATCAATTAGGTACCAAATTTTTGGGCGTTACGAGGGTGCTAACCCTTCCTTGTACGTAACCGACTCCCAAACCCGTTTTCTCGAATTTTGTAGACCAAAATCAATGTTTTGAAATAAAATGTTTTATAAGGTGATCTAATCACACCTAAGTAAAAGGGATTGGTGGCGACTCCCGTTTCATTTTTCAAAGTCGACCCCCATTTTTATAAAACCTTAAAAATGGTTTCGACAGCTTGTCGAAACCATCTTTAATTTTTTTAGAAAACGGGGATCGACTTAAAAAAAAATGAAAACGGGAGTCGCCACCAATCCCTTTTTGCTTAGGTGTGATTGGATCACCTTATAAAACGTTTTATTTCAAAACATTGATTTTGGCCTACGAAATTCAAGAAAATGGGTTTGGGAGTCGGTTACGTATGAGGAAGGATTAGCACCCTCGTAACGCCCAAAATTGGTACCGGATTGATTAGTTATTTCCTAATGTCGAAAATTCGAAAAGATTTGAAAACATGATTTCTTTAAAAACTTGAACAATTTGAGTTGGAACTTGAGATTCCTTTGTTCGAAGAATACAAACATCACATCCAAAGACGTTAGGACATGATGTTTAAACCCTCGTAACCAAAATCATCTCATGATTTACAAAATTCATTAAAGGGATATTTAGTTATTTAGTCAAACGGAAAATCGAAACCCAGCGCGTTAGGGCACTATTTCCCGAATTTCTAAACACAAAACATTGCCTTATTTAAGAAAAACTTTTGGATAAAATGTGGTAATTAAAGAAAATAAATATTTTTAAACAAAGATTTGAAAAAAGTAACATTAAGTTATTACAAAAAAGTGCAATTTACTAAAGTTACAGATTATATTAACAATTAGCACTAACATAAACAATTAAGTAAAAGAATGACAAGCAATAAGAATAATGTTAAGGTAAACAAAGATAATGGATTCAAAATTTTTTTTAAAAAAAATGAACAATCAAAATAAAAAATATAGAGTAGATAATAGCAATTTTAAAAGAATCTATGAAAAATTAAGGAAAAAAAATTATTCACAAGATTAAATTCAAATAAAAAAATAATAATATAAGGTAAATAATATACTCAAAACAATTAATGAATATTATAACAATTTTTAGAAAAATGAAAAAAAAAGAACCGATATGGCAAAATCTAAAATAGTTAATATATACATAATAAAATAAATAAATAAATTTTAAATAAATAATATAAAAACTTTGAATAAAAATGTATGAGGGATAACTTATAATAAGTATATAATATACCATTTAAAAATAGATAATATACATTTTTTAAATAAACAATATATGGAAAATTTTGCCTTAATAATAAAACAATTTAGACGATGTACAACATACAAATTTTCAAATAATACATAATATGATTAAAGTTAAATAATATATAATATATAGATAATATATAACAAATAATAATAATAATATATATGATAAAAAAATTTAACGTAAATAGGGAAAAGCAAAAAAGAAAGACAAGTTTAAAATAATGAAAATAAATGAATAAATAATGATTAAGCAATTAAATGGATAAATAAAAAAAAAGTTAACAAAAATGCATAAGTCAACCTAACTCCCGCAATATGTGGACTCAACGAAATTCCTCCACCAAAATCTAACTCGAACGGAAGCAACTCAAAAAGAAACGAAGATGAACGAAGAACAAAATAGGAACAAACCACAGAAAATAAGAACGCAAAAGAGAGAAATTTAAGTGAATGCTCTCAAGAATTTTTTATTACTCAAAATTAAAGTGTGTCTTACAATGAAGGGAGAGGCCTCTATTTATAGTTGAGCCTCCCTAAATCCAACGGTACAGATCAATCACATCAACGGCTAAGATTAAAAGGTATCTACAAATTAAATCTCTAAGATTACAAAATCATATCTTCTAAGATTGCATACCATATCTTCTAGGATTGCATATCATATCTAAGATTTGCATATCATATCTAAGATTGCATATCATATCTTCTAGGATTGCATATCATATCTAAGATTTGCATATCATATCTAAGATTGCATATCCTTGAAGATTGTGTTTCCATATACGTCAAGCTTGTAGATGGACCTTCAATCTTTTCAAGTAATGGGTCATTCCGATCGGGCCAAATGATATATTTTGGACTGGACTTGGACTTTGTTTTATTATTTTGGGTTTATTATTTTTTTTGTATGGGCCTGGGCTAAATTGGCATATTACAGCTGCCCCTCTTTGCTCATTGTCGTGTAATGAGAATGGAGCAAAGACTATAAAAGGACTAATTTTGCCCGGTCTTGCCGAGCCTTAACTTCTTGATCCTCATCTTCTTCCAGTAGTCTCTAACCCAACTGCAACTTCAAGGAGATTGAATCTGTAGCTTTAATCTTATTCTATTGCTACTTCAGGGAGACAAGACCTGCTCTTGTAGATTTAATCCATCCTACTGTAACTTAAGGAAAGTGAGACTAGTATCTTTGATCTTGCTTCATCTGCAATATTCGGGGAAGACAAGATCTGCTATTTTCTAGATCTGCTCCATTTGCAAACTCGGGGAGGCAAGCTAATATCTTCGATCCGCTTCCTGCAAACCCGGAAGATAAGACTCTCTTTGTCATCGATGCGCTCGCTGCGACTTTAGGGTGGCAGCTAATATCTTTAATCGCTTCCTGCAACTTCAGGAAGATAAGATCTGCTGTTTTCAGTCTGCTCCGTTGCAAACTCATGGAGGCAAGCTAATATCTTCGATCTGCTTCCTGCAACTTCAGGAAGATAAGATCTGCTGTCATTAGTGCCGCTCATTGCAACTTCAGGGAGGCGAGCTAATATCTTCGATCCGCTTCCCGCAACTTCGGGAAGATAAGATCTCATCTGTCTTCGATGCGCTCATTTGCAACTTCGGGGAGGCAGGCTAATATCTTCGATCTTCTTCCCCGCAACTTCGTAAAGATAAGATCTGCTGTCTTGATGCTGCTCATTGTAATTTCAGGAGGCAGCTAATATCTTCGATCTTCTTCCCGCAACTTCGGGAAGATAAGATCTCTTGTCTTCACCGCTCCTTTGCAAACTCGGGGATACAGATCGATATTTTCGATCCGCTTCACTGCAACCTCGGAAGGCGGATCTCGCTATCTTTAGCTTCGCTCCACGCAAACTCGGGAGACAAGGTCGATGTCTTCGATACGCTTCATCAGTAACCTCGGAAGGCGGATCGCTATTTTAGTCTGCTTCCATCGCAAACTCGGGGATGCGGTCGATGTTTTCGATCCACTTCATGCGCAACCTCGGGAAGGCGAGGATCTGCTATCTTTTAGCTCGCTCCACTTTGCAAACTCGGGAGACAAGGTTGATGTCTTTGATCCGCTTCATTGCAACCTCGGGGAAGGCGGGACCGCTATTTTAGTCCGCTCCACTACAAACTCGGAGATGCAAGATTAGTATCTTCGATCCGCTTCTCGCAACCGGGAATGCGGATCTCGCTTTTTTTAATGCTCCATTGCAAACTCGGGAGACAAGATCGATGTCTTCGATCCGCTTCTCGCAACCGAGGAATGCGGATCTGTTATCTTCAATCTGCTCCACTTTGCAAACTCGGGAGACAAGATCGATGTCTTTGATGCGCTTTCGCAACTTTAGGAATGCGGATCTGTTATCTTCAATCGCTCCTTTGCAAACTCAGGGAGACAAGATCTGATGTCTTTAATCTGCTTCCTGCAACTTCAGGAATGCCAGATCTGCTATCTTCAGTCTGCTCCACTGCAAACTTAGGGAGACAAGGCTGAAAGTGTCAATTTACCCTACTACATTGTCCTATAGAGGACATAACCTGTAGAATGGGTATATGCTTATGCCTAGTAATTAGGATGCCTTGATCGAAATGAGTCAAATGCTCCTATTTAGACATGCTATGATATGCAAAAATGTTATGAGAATGATTCCTATTTCAGGTGTCATCACTCATTTATTCGTCAAGGTTTCATCTTTATTCCTCACATAGTGTCAATCATATTCTGCTCAAATAATTTGCCCCATGGTAATTCTGAGTCCATTCCACTTGAACCTTGGGACATAAAGTTTGTACCTCCCACTGCAACTTCAGGGGAATAACATTTGGTTTCTTCCATCCATCCTGTTACCACTCAGAGGTATAGAATTTGTATTATCTTTAATCAATTTGATCATTACACCATTCCACAGGTGTAATGGCGGATGTATGAATGCGATGTATCATTTTTCTTTTCCTGAGAATGATCCCCTCTTATACTTGAGTTGACATTTCTCGTCATTTGTCGAAATGGTATCATCGACGAAATGTCTTATCCAATAAAAATCCGAAGAGATAATCATCTTTAAATATTTCCAACCCTTAGGCTTGGTGAGTTCTAAACAATAGTCTGTTTGATTCTCATATTATTTAAAAGCTTCAGAGTAATATCACGAAACTCCTTTTATGAAAGTATTATTAGTCCATTAATCGTTATTTCAATATAAAATGCTTGAAAAAGATCACAACAATAGACGAGAAAGAAATTAATCAAGAGCATAGCTCGAAACAAATAAGTTAATCAAAGATAACCAAGGCAATAAAAGAAAAATGATTGGGGTGTATCTTGAAAAGAATAAAGTAATCAAAGATAGCAAATTCAAATTGAGTAAGATAGAAGTTAGGTGCCCCAGATATCGCAGCTTGAGCTTCTCTGTACAAACTTCTTGAGGACCATTTTGAGCTCAATACGTGTTTAGAGGATTCGGAGTACTCTGTCAATGCCCTAAGACGTAGCATACTTTCTCATTGTTAATTTAGGCATAGCAAGACTACCACATGCCCTAACTTTGATCAAAATTTGAGCCGCCTTTTTCAGGTTTTCGGTTCAAAACCCCTTTGGTCTCAAAGCGCCCTTTGCGGGTTTTCGCCTTGGCCTCTCCTCTTTTTTTTTTTTGAACTCAAGGTGCCTTTTGCGGGTTTTCACCTTGGCTTTTCCCCTTTCAGGTAAAATACTTCTTGACTGAACCTGAATTCACTGGATTGGGCAAGTCTTCGGCATCCATCTCGGTCAATATCAATGCTCCTCCAGAACAGGCCTTCTTTACAATGTAAGGTCCTTCCTAGTTTGGCATCTGCTTTCCTCTGAAATCCTTTTGTATAAGAAAAATCTTTTTCAACATCAGGTTCCCCTCGTGGAATTTTCTAGGATGAACCTCTTTGTTGTAAGCTTGCATCATCTGATCGTGATGGACAACTTTTAACCTTTTCTTCGATTAGGTTCACTTGGTAAAAACGCTTCCATTCCATAAACCAATGGGTAAGATGCTGCCCCAGCGAAGGTTCTGGCCGACGTTCGATGAGACAGAGAGTAAATGATAACTTCTTTATGCCAATCTTTACAAGTCTCAGTCATCTTTCCCATGATCCTTTTTTTTGCCGCCTTTACTGCGCTGTGATATGGTGTCTGATCTTTGAACAGACTTGCAAACTTTTGACATTGTCCTTTTTATCACTCTTTGTCGGCACCTGATCTTTTTTTTTGAGAATTTGATGACTATCGACTTTGTAACATTGGCATATGAAGCTACTTCCACCCTCTTAGTGAAGTAAACAACGATCACGATGATGAATCGATGTCGACTAGAAGCTTTTGACGAGATCGGCCCCATAATATCCATTCCCCACATATAGAAAATCTGTGAAGAAATAGATGAGGCACATAAGTCTTGTCTTGCTCAATTTGGCATTTACGACATAACTGAAGCAATCTCCCTTTTATGGTGGACCAATAGTACCCGAACCTTATGATTAGCCTGGCTATTGTAGAACCATTATCATGTTCTTTAAACACCCTTATGGACCTCTTTTAAGATTTTCCCAAGCATGTCTTGATATGATCGTGTGAAAACATCTTTGAATTCTTGAAAATAACTCAATGATGTCTTGCCTTATTTCTGTGGTGAGCTAGGCTATAATCTTTACATCCTTTCTAGGCTCATAATATCCACTGACCCTTTGTAGAGTAGGGTCTATTTTTCATCTCGTTCTACCATTCTTAACAAATCAGAAGATAGGTTACAATCTCTATCATCTTCAAAGTCCTGAGATCCCTCTAGACGCATATCTTACTCGAAAGGAGACTCTGAGTCAGTAGCAGCGTTGCTCACATCGTTGATATCTGGAGACCTATTGTAGGTTCGAAGGAAGATTCCAAAGAATAAATGATTCAAAGAATGATTATTTGTATGGTCATGAATGAAGAATGAAAGAATACTTGAAAGAAAGTCCAAACAAAAGAAAAAAAAAACTAAGAACAATTGTTTATACAGTATGAAATGGAAAGAATAAAAGAATATTTGCTCAAAAAGATGCATTTTATTGAAATAAAAATTTCGGACACGAGCCTATTTCACAAAAGGATTCTTATTGCCTCTAGGCTTAAGGCAATAAGCGTGTTTTGAATATTACTCTAGATCAGCTCTAAAAATACAGGGATCTCTTCCACAGTCCCATTATTCAAAACACTCCCAAGTACGCAAGGGCTTGGAAACTTCGTTCCCCGGTTCCCTCTTCGCTTTTGATTTCTTTAAGGAGTCGCATTTACTGCCTCGTCAAAGTGATCAGGTTTTGATGAATCGTCGAACTTCACAATTCCCATTTTAATGAACCTTTCGACCAACTTTTTAAACGTAGTACAGTTTTCAATTGAGTGACCCATTATTCCCGTGTGGTACTAGCATTGGGCATTCTCATTATACCATTTTGGGAACGGAGGTTGCACGGGTTCCGAGTAGGACGGAGACACCACTTGCACATCAAAAAGATTCTGATACAGCTCCTTATATGTCATCGGGATGGGTGTGAAATAGAGCCTTTCTGCATTTGGCCTTGAATTGGATTCCTGCCTTGAAGAGCCTTGATAGCTAGTGGTTCTGACCCTCGGTGGCCTCTGATGGCCCGATTTGGGATGCACGCTCGGGATACTCACTTCATTTTTCTTGTTTCTCAGGGCTGATCTTTTGGCGCTTTCTCCCGTGTCTATCCTCCCACTCCTTATCGCATTTTCAATCATCTCGCCAGACATTACTATATCTAAAAAGCTTATGGTGACGCTTCCCAACATATGGTTAATGAATGGGGCTTTTAGAGTATTGATGAAAAGTATTGTGGTCTCCTTTTCTAAAAGCGGTGCATTTGAACTTGTAGGGCAACTTCCCTCCATCTTTGCGCATCTTGCTGAAACTTTCATTCAATTTTTTCCATGTTCGTAAGGTGATTACATCGGGGATCATATCTGTCACATATTTGTATTGCTTCATAAATGCTTGCGCTAGGTCTCTCCACGAATTAATCCTAGCACGGCTCAGTTGATTATACCACTTGGATGCTGCTCCCACCAAACTATCTTGGAAGTAGTGGATTAGCAATTGATCATTATTAACATACCCAGTCATCCGTCTACAGAACATGGTAATATGGGCTTCAGGACAGCTAGTCCCATTGTACTTCTCAAATTCTAGCATTTTGAACTTGTGAGGAAGCACCAAATCTGGAACCAAGCTCAAGTCTTTAGCATCGATTCCATGGTGATTATCAGCGTTTTCCAAGGCCTTGAACTTTTCTTCTAACCATCTACAACGGTCCTCTAACTGCCTTGGTAATTCAACTCTCGTCCCTTCCCTCTCCGCTATATCTAAATAAGGGATAATAGGATTAGCAGGGTTATCTCCTGGGTTAGATCCTGAGTCAACTTGGAAATTCATGGGTACCCCAGTATCAGCTTGACCTTGTTGAGGCCTAATTGTAACAGATGACCTTCGAGGATATGCTTCAGGTTGTGTTTGTGCATACGGTGGGGTAAAACCCGGAGGATAATCCTCATTATTTTCTCCAGTATTAGTCATGGGACCTTTTCCCTTGTCCATTGCCCCATTCAATAGCTGAGTCATTTGAGCCACCATATTTCTTTGGGCTTCCATCATTTGTTCCCTCATATCTTGTTGGATCTTTGCCAACTGCTCTTGCAGCTGGTCTTGCATGTCTCTTTGAAATTGTTCAAGTCTTTGATCCATATCTTTCATCTTAGCACGAGTACCATAACGATGTTTAGTTTCCAGATTAACTTTCTCTCTTTCTCTCTTTTTCTAAAATAACTTCAACTAATTAGTGTCCTTTTGTAAAAGTCTAATGCAAATGATGCAATGCAATGCAAATGCATGGAATTAATGCAAAAGAAAGAGAGGCGTTGATTCTGAATTCAATTCCATTAGAACAACTTTTCTAGAAAGCAAATTTCTTTACATAAAACGGATTACATATGCGGCCTTGCCCTCATATTCCAAGCAAAAACATCAATCCCCTTATTCACAAAGGTCAAATCTTGCAAACTTCTAATAGATGCCTCCACTAGCTCCTTTTTGCTTGGGCCGTGACTCATTACTCACTTATCCTCACGATGCTTGTTAGAAAATTGAGACGTGACGGCTCTCGAATAGTCTTCGTCAACTTGAATCCTTGGGCAATAGAGTCTTGTGTTCCTTCACGGAATATCAGTCTTCTCTCATTGTGTTTACTTGGACCATATTCGGACGACCGTATTATAATCCACTTTATCAAGAAATCCATTTTCTCATGACAAACTCTTCTATTTAGCAATTGAATTTGAATCAACACCTCTTTTCTATGATGTGAATGCAATGCAATCAAAACAAAAAAGAACACGTTAGCACAAGAGAAATAAATAACAAAATAGGGCACCTATCTGGGTGACCACTAGGGTTTGGCATAGTTCTACCTAAGGTGGGCTCTTAGGGTTCACTATATGCGGTTTAGTTCTAAAGAAAAGGTACCTGAACCAGCAGATTCCTCAATCTTCACCCATTATAGGCTCATACAGATCGAGTTCAGTTCAGGGGAATACATTTCCCTATGGCCATGCGGAAGTGAAAACCTCACGAAGACATAGGTACAGATGTATCCCGGAAGCAATCCACTAGCCCATGCAGAGGTGAAAACCTCACGAAGGCATAGTTTCTCACTCCCACTTAAAGGTGCGACCACAACGGTCATGCAATGCAATGTGCGCAAAAAAAAATAACAATTATATGCAATGACACAAACAAATGCAACAAAAGGATCGTAATTTTCAAATCAAATTTTCAAATTTCCGACAAAGGACAAAAAATAATCAATTTTACGGCTTGACTTTCTTATTGGTCCCCAGTGGAGTTATAAGTATGTCGAAACCATCTTTAATTTTTTTAGAAAACGGGGATCGACTTTAAAAAAACGAAAACGGGAGTCGCCACCAATCCCTTTTTGCTTAGGTGTGATTGGATCACCTTATAAAATGTTTTATTTCAAAACATTGATTTTGGCCTACGAAATTCAAGAAAACGGGTTCAGGAGTCGGTTACGTACGAGGAAGGATTAGCACCCTCGTAACGCCTAAAATTGGTACCGGATTGATTAGTTATTGTCCTAATGTCGAAAATTCGAAAAGATTTGAAAACATGATTTCTTTAAAAACTTGAACAATTTGAGTTGGAACTTGAGATTCCTTTGTTTCAAAAGAATACAAACATCACATCCAGCACGTTAGGACATGATGTTTTAAACCCTCGTAACCAAAATCATCTCATGATTTACAAAATTCATTAAAAGGATATTTAGTTATTTAGTCAAACGGAAAATCGAAACCCAGCACGTTAGGGCACTATTTCCTGAATTTCTAAACACAAAACATTGCCTTATTTAAGAAAAACTTTTGGATAAAATGTGGTAATTAAAGAAGATAGATATTTTTAAACAAAGATTTGAAAAAAAGTAACATTAAGTTATTAAAAAAAGTGCAATTTACTAAAGTTACAGATTATATTAACAATTAGCACTAACATAAACAATTAAGTAAAAGAATGACAAGCAATAATAATAATGTTAAGGTAAACAAAGATAATGGATTCAATTTTTTTTTTTAAAAAAATGAACAATCAAAATAAAAAATATAGAGTAGATAATAGCAATTTTAAAAGAATCTATGAAAAAATTAAGGAAAAAAAAATTATTCACAAGATTAAATTCAAATAAAAAAATAATAATATAAGGTAAATAATATACTCAAAACAATTAATGAATATTATAACAATTTTTAGAAAAATGAAAAAAAAATAAGAAACGATATGGCAAAATCTAAAATAGTTAATATATACATAATAAAATAAATAAATATATTTTAAATAAATAATATAAAAACTTTGAATAAAAATGTATAAGGGATAACTTATAATAAGTATATAATATACCATTTAAAAATAGATAATATACATATTTTAAATAAACAATATATGGAAAATTTTGCCTTAATAATAAAATAATTTAGATGATGTACAACATACAAATTTTCAAATAATACATAATATGATTAAAGTTAAATAATATATAATATATAGATAATATATAACAAATAATAATAATATATATGATAAAACAATTTAACGTAAATAGGGAAAAGCAAAAAAGAAAGACAAGTTTAAAATAATTAAAATAAATGAATAAATAATGATTAAGCAATTAAATGGATAAATAAAAAAAAGTTAAAAAAACGCATAAGTCAACCTAACTCCCGCAATATGTGGACTCAACGAAATTCCTCCACCAAAATCTAACTCGAACGGAAGCAACTCAAAAAGAAACGAAGATGAGCGAAGAACAAAATAGGAACAAACCACAGAAAATAAGAACGTAAAAGAGAGAAATTTGAGTGAATGCTCTCAAGAATTTTTTATTACTAAAAATTCAAGTGTGTCTTACAATGAAGGGAGAGGCCTCTATTTATAGTTGAGCCTCCCCAAATCCAACGGTACATATCAATCACATCAACGGCTAAGATTAAAAGGTATCTACAAATTAAATCTCTAGGATTACAAAATCATATCTTCTAAGATTGCATATCATATCTTCTAGGATTGCATATCATATCTAAGATTTGCATATCATATCTAAGATTGCATATCATATCTTCTAGGATTGCATATCATATCTAAGATTTGCATATCATATCTAAGATTGCATATCCTTGAAGATTGTGTTTCCATATACGTCAAGCTTGTAGATGGACCTTCAATCTTTTCAAGTAATGGGCCATTCTGATCGGGCCAAATGATATATTTTGGACTGGACTTGGACTTTGTTTTATTATTTTGGGTTTATTATTTTTTTTTGTATGGGCTTCGGCTAAATTGGCCTATTAAAAATAATATACAAATTAATTAATTTAAAACAAATAACATACAAAGTAATTTAAAAGTGAATAATATATAAAAAAGACAATTCAAAATAAGCAATACAAATAACAATTTAAAATAATGTAATACATGAAGCCATTCAAAATAATAATATATGAAATAATTCGAAACAAATAACATCTAAACAAGCTAAAATAAACAATATCTAATATTAATTCAAAAAAGAAAATAATTAGACAAATTATTATGCAAATAATAAAATAAATTAAACATAGGACCATATTTAAGTCAAAATAAAATTAGGGGGGCTAAAATCGCAATAAATTAAAAGATAAGATTGAAATAGGACTAGAAAATAATGCGCTTAAGGCAAGAGGGATCATCGGGGAAATTATCCCCTCTTCCCGAAACGGAGCTGTTTAACGCGGGGCTAAAATGGAACAAAAATGAAATCATAGGGGCAAATTCGACAAATAAAAAAAATAAAAAAAATTGAATTAAAACAACTAAAAACACGGAAGGGCCTCGAGCGTAAATAACCCATTTGTTGAAAACGCGCGGACCCTCCTTGCAGGTCGGGTCGCGCGCACGGGCTGGGGTTAAACGGCGCCGTTTTGACGATGATGGACTTGGTGCAAAACGGCACCGTTTCATGGCTGTATTTAAACCAGTTTTTTTTTTTTAAATTTCATTTCTCATTTCATTTCTTCAAAAACACCAAAAAACCTCAAATCCTTCTCTGCTCTCTCCGATTTCCGGTGGGAGCTCCAGTGAGATTTCGACCGTCCTCCGCCGTCGCTGGCCACTGTACACGGTGGCCGGAGCTACCAAAATGCCCCTTTTTCGACCGATTAAACCCCTACAACGCCTTTTTTCCCTTTTATACCCAAGAGGGCCTTCGAAGATCACAGGAAAGACTGAAAACTTTTCAGCTTCCTCCCTTCCGGCGACCGACGAGGTAAGGCTCCTCTCCCTTTCTCTCTTGATTTTCGAAAGCAAAAACAGAGACGAGCATGAAAATATATAAAAAGCAACGAAACGAAATGCAACCGAAAATAAAAATGCAACATTTTTCTATTGATTTGCTGTGGTTTATTTTAAACTTCTCCCTTTTTTTTTGCGTTCGTAAAACAGTGAGTAGAGAAAAAATACAATGATTTCCTTTCCTCTTTATATCCGGAAAAAAAATCGAAGAAAAATCCTATATATTACAATATATTTTGCATTTTTCTGCTGTTATTTGCTTCCCCGTGTAGGTACGGAGACCTACGTGGTGTGCGGTGGTGCGTGGAGGAGTACAGAGGCCGTACGCGCAGACGTGGCAGGTTGGAAGCTTGTTGGGGCGCACCCTAGCTGGCTAGGGTTTCTGATTTTGTTTCATTGTAGGCTAGGATTTGGGCATTTGGGTAGTAGTTTGGGCCTCTATTGGGCCTGCTGTAAACTTTTATGTAGTGGACCTTAAAAATGGACTTTTATATTGGATTTTGTTTTTTTAATGGGCCAGGCCAAAATTGGCCTATTACAGTGATACTTTAAGAAATACTTTATCGCCAACAGAGTATTCAATATCTCGACGTTTCAAATCTGTATATGATTTCTGTCTATCAAAAGTTGTATTCAATCTGTCTCGAATTTTCTTAAAAAAGTCTTCCGTTTCTTGAATTAATTCCGGCCTGATCATTCTCCTTTCACTCAATTCCATCCAACAAACAGGTGTTCGACACCTACGACCGTATAAGGCTTCATACGGAGCCATTTGAATACTCGATTGAAAGCTATTGTTGTATACAAATTCGGCCAAAGGTAAGTAATGCTCCCATCCCGATTCAAAATCAATAATACAAGTACGAAGCATGTCTTCCAAAATCTGAATAACACGCTCAGATTGTCTGTTAATCTACGGGTGAAAAGCTGTGCTAAAATTAAGTTGCGTACCAATAGATTCGTGAAACTATTTCCAAAATCTTGAAGTGAACTGCGGATCTCGATTAGAGATTATCGACATAAGGACACCGTGTAACCTCATGATTTCTTGAATATAAACTTCAGCAAGCTTTTGAAGTGACCAATCAGTCCTGACTGCAATCAAGTGAGCTAATTTCGTAAGTCGATCAATAATCACCCAAACAACATTTTTCTTACTTGCCGATAAAGGTAACCCGTTATAAAATCTATTGTGATACGATCCCATTTCCATTCAGGAATAGAAATAGGCTGAAGTAATCCGGTGGGAACCTGATGTTCCGCCTTAACTCGTTGACAAGTTAAACATTTAGCCACATACTCGACCACGTATCTTTTCATTCCTGGCCACCGATAAGATTCTCACAGATCACGATACATTTTCGTTCCTTCGGGATGTAAAACAAAAGAACTATCATAAGCTTCGCGAAGTATCAACTCTTTTAATTCAGAAACATCCGGAACGCAGATTCAGTTATGAAATCTCAAGAAACCACAATCATCAATGCTGAAATTTTCTAATATACCATTCTGAACCATTTCTCTTTTCTTCGTCAACTTGTCATCCTCTAACTGCGCTAACTTGATCCGATCAAACATCATCGGTTTGATCTTTAATTCAGCCAATAGGCTTCCATCGTTATTGATACTGAGCTGAGCAAACGTTGCTCTCAATTCAATCGCTGCTTTTCTACTCAACGCATCAGCTACGACATTAGCTTTACCAGGGTGGTAATCAATAACGCAATCAAAATCTTTCAAAAGTTCGACCCAACAACACTGTCTAAAATTCAACTCCTTTTGATATAGGATTTATTTGAGACTCTTATGATCGGTATAGATATGACACTTTTCGCTATACAGGTAGTGTCTCCAGATCTTTAGAGCAAAAACCACAGCAGCTAGCTCTAAATCGTGCGTCGGATAATTGCGTTCATGCATTTTTAGCTGACGAGAAACATAAGCAATCACTTTCCCGTCTTGCATCAAAAAACAACCAAGACCGCTCAAGGAAGCATCACTATAAATGACAAAATCCTTTCCCGGTTCTAGTAAAGTCAAAACCGGCACTTCAGTCAACATCTGCTTCAATTTATCAAAACTTTCTTGACATTGATTGTCCCAGATGAATTGAACATTCTTATGCAACAACTTTTTCATCAGTAAAGCTATCTTCGAAAATCCATTTACAAATCTTCGGTAATAACCAGCTAGTCCAAGAAAACTACGAACCTCTGACACATTCCTCGGTGCTTTCCACTGAACAATTGCCTCGATCTTTTTTAAATCAGATTTAATTCCATCTTCCGAGATAACATGACCTAAAAATACAACCTCTGATAACCAGAATTCACACTTACTAAGCTTTTTGTATAACTGTTTTTCTTGTAAAACTTGCAAAACAATTCTGAGGTGTTGTTCATGCTTGGATTCGAATTTCGAATAGATCAAAATGTCGTCAATAAAAACAACCACAAATTGATCCAAATACGGTTGGAAAATACGATTCATGAGATCCATAAATGCTGCCGGAGCATTCGTCAATCCAAAAGGCATCACTAAGAATTCATAATGGCCATAACACGTACAAAATGCCGTCTTCAGTACATCACTATCTTTCACTTTCAATTGATAGTAACCCGATCTCAAATCGATCTTTGAAAAGACAGAAGCTCCTTTTAGTTGATCGGATAGGTCATCAATATGGGGTAGAGGTGGAAACACGAAAATTTATACACTTTTTTATGCCCTTTTTAAACCAAATTCATGCAGTTTCGATTAAATTCTTGTCGGAAAATAATTAAATATTATAAAATAATTAAATTGTGCTAAAAATATGAACATGATGAATTTGAATTAATTTTATAGTTAATTTTGACTTATTTTGACTATTTTCGACAGAATCGCACAAAGGGCGAAAATTGGCTCGGCAGACACTGCTCGAAGAATAAACACGAGAAGCAATTTGAAGTATCGAGGCAAATTTATTTCCAGCCATTGACGGTCCAATTATGAATATTTAATCATAACATAATTAATTTTAATTTATTCCCAATTTAATTTGGGTTAAATAAATTAATCTTAATTAATTATGAAAAAGGCCCAGTTGAACCGCATCAGTTGAACCAAACCGGTTGAACCAAACCAGCCACTAATTGGGCAGCCCAAACCGTCCACATTGCTGGCCCAAATCAGCTTATTAGCTGATTAACTAAGCTTGCAAAGAAGCCCTTGAAGACCTTTTAAAATTGCATTCAAACCCCTCCAAAAATTATGGCTTTGTAGATTTGCCCCATGCTATTTTTAGCAAAGTTGAATCCATCAACTTTGCCACATAGGTGGTCGGCCAAGGGAGGCCTCTTTTGCTGCTGCTATTTGCTATTTTTAGCAGCCTTGATCAGCTATAAATACACCCCCTTCCTGCTCATTCAAAACACACCTCAAGCATCCAACATTCTCTTCTCTCACTTTCTCTCAATTTCCATTTTTTCCATTTTCCCTTTGTGTGTTCTTGTGCCGATTTCTCCTCTTGGAAAAGAGGTATTTTTCCAGCCATTTGGAGCAGCAATTGTAGTGTTCATAAGCCACTTTGATAGCCGAGGCCAACGAAGAACGAAGAACGGAGCAATCAGTCAAGCCACAGAGAAACACCGGATTTGCTTCTTGTTCCCTATCTCTTTTAATTTTCGTTGTTGTTTTGACAAACATGTTTATGAATATTTATGCTTTTGGAATGATTAATTTAATCAATTTAGCTTGAATTTAATTCGTGTTGGGTTGATTGCATTTCGTCCTATTAAATTATTAAAATTGTGTTTATCTTTGTTAAAAGGCCTCAGTAAAATGCTTGATTAAGTAAAATCATGTTTAAGTTATCTAGCATTCTAATTGTTTAGATAGCTAATGAATTAATTATTTAAACGCATTGGAATTGTAATTAATGGACACAATACTGAATCTGTGCATGTTTAATTCTTCTAAGGTAGCTGAAGATTAAATTAGCATTGTATTTGGAGATACATATGCCTTGCATAACTTGCAGGATTTTTGTGATTAAGTGTTTCAAGGTAAAAATACTTTGTTAACTCGCATGATCTTTTATATGCTTATTAGGTTGAATTAATCAGTTGAATCACATAGGAATATGTGAGAGATTGTTTAATTTATTAAGCATGTATGTTGAATAACATGTTTACTTTTAGAAGTCTGTTTAATCGATCGAATTTGCATAGAAATATGTACAAGAGATGAATGGATTTTTATTTGTAAGTATGTTCATAAGTTAGCAAATTACCGAGTTGCCATGTTTTAACAAGTATAAACACGAGTTTAATAATTCTAAGGTAAGAAATGTGATTAATCCAACACAATTATATCATCTTGATTAAAACCAGCTTTTGAAATCGTGCACTAGAACTTTGTTTTATTTTATTTTACTTTGTTTTTTTTAGTTTTTAAATTTTTATTAAATCCAAATATTTTCCCTTCACCAAAGTGTTTAAAATCATTTTCATAAATAATTCTTTTACAGTCCCTGTGGGTACGATAACTCGACATTTACTTGTCACTTTATTACTTGTTACGATTGTGTACACTTGCACATTTCCACCGTTCCAAGTTTTTGGCGCGTTCTTTGGGACTGCTTTTTCAAAGCCATTATTTGTGAATTTGTTTTACATTTTGGTATTTATTTTTCATATTGAAATTTTTACTTACTCAATTTTTCTGTGATTATTTCAGGTATTTATGAGTATTGACCAAATTATTGATTTACTCCACGTGTACCCTGAAATAGAACGAACCTTTTGACAACGAAGAAGACAAGCAAACCAGAGAAGGACCGAAGAAATGAACTTCGAGAATATGAACCAAGGAAACGGAGCAAACCCTGCTCAGAATCCTATCCTTATTGCTAATGATAGGGGTAGAGCTTTACGACAGTATGCTGTGCCAGTATTTAACGATCTTAATCCAGGTATTAGGAGACCCAAAATCGAGGCACACCAATTCGAGCTGAAGCCAGTCATGTTCCAGATGCTTCAGACAGTGGGCCAATTCAGTGGGATGCCTACTGAAGATCCTCATCTTCACTTAAGACTATTTATGGAAGTGAGCAATTCTTTCAAGTTAGCCGGAGTTTTCGAAGATGCCTTACGATTGAAGTTGTTCCCATATTCGTTAAGGGACAGAGCTCGTGCCTGGTTGAACTCATTGCCACCGAACTCCATTTCTACATGGCAAGAATTAGCCGAGAGATTCCTCATGAAGTATTTTCCGCCAAGCAAGAATGCTAAGCTGAGGAACGAGATCACTGCCTTCCACCAAATGGATGATGAGTCCTTGTATGAGGCATGGGAAAGATTTAAAGAGTTATTACGAAAATGCCCTCATCATGGAATCCCACATTGCATTCAACTTGAGACATTCTATAATGGTCTCAATGCTCAAACAAGGATGGTAGTGGACGCCTCTGCTAATGGTGCTCTTCTTTCTAAGTCTTATAACGAGGCTTATGAAATTATTGAGAGGATTGCCAACAACAATTATCAATGGCCAACCAATCGTGCAGCGTCAGGAAGACGAGTCACTAGAATTCATGAAGTAGACGCTCTTACTTCACTCGCATCTCAGGTATCATCAATATCCTCAATGCTTAAAAATCTTACTACTAATGGGTCTAATAGTTTTGCAGCACAACCGCCTAATCAATTTGAAAATATAGCCTGTGTTTACTGTGGGGAGGGACATTTGTTCGAAGAATGTCCGTCGAACCCAGAATCTGTATACTACATGGGTAATCAGAACCAAAACCGAGGAAGGCAAGGGCTGCAATCGAATTTCTATAACCCATCGTGGAGGAACCATCCAAATTTCTCCTGGAGTAACCAAGGGGCTGGAACCAGTACCACTTACACTCAACCCAGACCAACCCAACCGCCTAATTTTCCGCAACAAGTTAAGAAACCAGTTCAAGCTGAGGCATCCAATAGCCTGGAGAGTTTGCTAAAGACATACATTGCAAAGAATGATGCCTTGATCCAGAGCCAAGAAGCTACATTGAAGAATTTGGAGAATCAAGTGGGCCAGCTTGCAACTAAACTTAGAAACTGACCACAGGGTACCTTACCCAGTGATACGGAAAATCCAAGAAATTCGAGAAAGGAGCATTGCAAATCGTTGACATTGAGGAGTGGAAAGATAGTAGAGCCCAACACTGTCGAAGTTGAAAAGGAGCAAGCTGATGCTCAAGAAGAAGTTCAACCAAGTGTTAAAACCCCAGTTTCACCAGAACCGAAATCTGCAAAACCATACAAAGTAACCTCAAGACCAGTCAATTCTGATCAACCAACAACTTCATTAGATGCAGAATTACCGCCAAAGGCGAATCAACCATAATCAGTTCCAGTAATGAAACCACCACCACCCTACCCTCAAAGACTTCAGAAGCCGAAGCAGGAGATTCAATTCAAGAAGTTCCTTGGCGTACTCAAGCAACATCACATCAACATTCCGTTGGTCGAAGCACTTGAGCAAATGCCGAACTACGTCAAGTTCATGAAAGATATCTTGTCTAAGAAACGAAGGCTTGGAGAATTTGAGATGGTAGCTCTGACGAAGGAATGTAGCGCATACCTTCAGAACAAACTACCCCAAAAATTGAAGGATCCTGGATGTTTCACCATACCATGCAATATTGGATCAACATATTATGGTAAAGCATTATGTGACTTAGGCGCAAGTATCAACTTGATGCCTATGTCAATATTTAGGAAGTTGGGGATAGGAAAAGTTAGACTAACTACGGTTACACTTCAACTAGCAGATCGATCCTTAGCGCATCCAGAAGGAAAAATCGAGGACGTATTGGTACGTGTAGATAAATTTATCTTCCCTGTTGACTTTGTAATTCTAGAATTTAAAGCAGACAAAGAAGTGCCAATTATCCTAGGAAGACCATTCTTAGCAACTGGAAGGACCCTTATTGATGTGAAAAAACGCGAGCTGACTATGCGTGTTCAGGATGATCAGGTAACATTTAATGTTTTTAAGTCAATGCGATTTCCTGACACAATGGATGATTGTTCTGCAGTAGCCGATTTAGAGGGATTAATAGTAGAGAAGGAACTTAACTGTGTTGAGGACCTACTGGAAAGAATTTTGACATTAGATCCCCCAAATGATGAAAAGGAGGATGAATACTTAGCTGTGCTAGAAGCTAATAAAAAAGGATTTAATCTGCAACCCCGTTTTGAATCTTTGGAATTAGAGAAAAGAGATTACAGCCAGCCAAAAGCATCAATCAAGGAGCCACCTAAGTTAGAACTCAAGGTATTACCTTCACACTTAAAATATGTTTATTTAGGTAACGCCTCAACTCTGCCTGTGATTATTTCAGCAGAATTAACTACTGAACAAGAAGAGAAACTTATCATAGTTTTGAAACAATTCAAGAAGGCTATCGGATGGACCATAGCCGATATTTGCAGTATTAGCCCATCTGTATGCATGCACAAGATCATATTAGAAGATGGCGAGAGAGGAACGATTGATGGACAACGGAGGTGAACCCCATCATGAAAGATGTAGTGAAAAGGAAATTATCAAGTGGTTGGATGCGGGTATAATTTACCCCATCTCGCATAGTTCATGGGTGAGTCGATCCGATGCGTGTCAAGAAAAGAGGTATCACGGTCGTGGAGAACGAGAACAACGAGTTGATACCAACGAGGACAGTTACGGGATGGAGAATCTGTATCGATTACCGGAAGCTGAACAAGGTGATTAGGAAAGATCACTTTCCTCTACCATTCTTAGACCAGATGCTGGATAGACTCGCAGGACGAGATTACTACTGTTTTCTCGATAGATACTCAGGGTATAATCAGATTACAGTAGCACCGAAAGATCAACACAAAACGACACTCACCTGCCCGTACGGTACATTTGCATTTAGACGCATGACATTTGGTTTATGTAATGCACCTGTTACATTTCAAAGATGTATGATGTCTATTTTTACTGACATGGTTGAGAAGTATTTGGAAGTTTTCATGGACGATTTCTCAGTATTCGGAGAAACTTACGATAATTGCTTAGCCAATCTAGCTAAGGTACTGAGGCGATGCGAAGAAACGAATCTCGTACTCAACTGGGAAAAGTGCCATTTTATGGTACAAGAAGGAATTGTTCTAGGGCATCGGATAACGAGACATGGGATCGAGGTGGACAAAGCAAAAGTAGACGTTATTGAGAAACTCCCACCTCCAACATCTGTAAAAGGTGTTAGGAGCTTTTTGGGCCACGCCGGTTTCTATCGAAGATTTATCAAGGACTTCTCCAAAGTGGCCAAACCCTTATGCAAGCTATTGGAGAAAGACTCGGTATTCAAGTTTGATGAGGAACGTTTAAAAGCCTTCAACGATCTGAAGAGTCGTTTAGTCACGGCACCCATCATCGTCACACCAAACTGGGATTCGCCATTCATATTGATGTGTGATGCAAGTGACTTCGCCATTGGAGCTGTCATGGGCCAGCGAAGGAACAAAGTTTTTCATCCCATCTACTACGCAAGTAGAACTCTAACCGGAGCTCAACTGAACTATACGGTAATAGAAAAAGAGTTACTTGCTATTGTGTTTGCCTTCGACAAGTTTCGATCTTATCTTGTAGGTACCAAAGTGATTGTCTATACGGACCACTCCGCAATCAAGTACTTATTAGCCAAGAAAGATGCTAAACCGAGATTGATCCGGTGGGTGCTTCTACTTCAAGAGTTCGATCTAGAAATTTAAGATCGAAGGGGAGTAGAAAACCAAGTAGCAGATCACTTATCCAGATTAGAGCCGCAAGAGAGAAATTCTCCACTTTTACCGATCCAAGAAACATTTCAAGATGAACACATACTGAAGGTAAATCATGTCCATAATATTCCGTGGTTTGCTGATTTTGCTAACTATTTAGCTTGTGGTTTGATGCCGATTGATAAAACGAATCAGTAAAGGAAAAAGTTTCTTCACGATGTGAAGTACAATTTCTGGGAAGAGCCATGTTTGTTTAAAAAGTGTGCAGATCAGATGATTAGGAGATGTGTGACAGAAGATGAAATACCGAATATTTTATATCACTGTCATTCAGCTCCAAGTGGGGGACACTTCGGAGGTACTCGTACAGCGGCCAAAGTATTGTAAGCCGGATTCTTTTGGCCAACACTATTCAAGGATGCATACGCTTACGTAAAGAATTGTGATCGATGTCAGAGGGTTGGAAATGTCACCAACAGAAATGAGATGCCTCAAACAAATATCATTGAGGTAGAATTGTTCGATGTTTGGGGTATTGACTTTCTTGGTCCTTTCCCTCCATCTTTTGGTCACAAATACATATTGGTAGCAGTAGATTATGTGTCCAAGTGGGTCGAGGCTGAAGCTTATCCGACAAACGATGCCAAGGTTGTGATGAAATTCTTGCAGAAACATGTGTTCACAAGGTTCGGAACCCCAAGAGCTATTATCAGCGATGAAGAGACCCACTTTGTGAACAAGTGGTTAAAATGGTTACCAGATAAACATGGAGTGAAACACAAGGTTGCTACAGCTTACCATCCGCAGACAAATGGGCAAGCTGAGCTAGCAAATAAGGAGATCAAAGGCATACTTGAGAAGGTAGTTTGCCCGAACCGACGAGATTGGTCCAAGAGACTAGATGATGCTTTATGGGCTTACAAAATAGCATACAAGACACCCTTAGGAATGTCACCCTACAGGTTGGTCTTTGGGAAAGCATGTCATCTACCTCTGGAGTTAGAGCATAGAGCTTACTGGGCTCTTCGACAACTCAATTTGGATCTCAAGCTTGCTAAAGAGAAACGAATGCTCCAACTCAATGAGCTAGATGAATTTTGAATGTTCTCATATGAAAATGCCAAATTACTCAAAGAAAGACTCAAGAAATGGCATGATAAGCATATCTGAGTTCGAGAGTTTGAAGCAGGTCAGCAAGTCTTGTTATTTAATTCCAGATTGAAGTTCTTTCCAGGTAAGTTAAAATCACGTTGGTCCGGTCCATTTACGATTCATCGCGTCTATCCATAAGGAGTTGTTGAACTCCAAGGTAAGGGAGGTAATTTTCGAGTCAATGCTCAGCGTTTGAAACACTACTACGGAGAAAAACCCGAACGGGATAAAATCTCGTTCAGTTTATCTGATCCTTAGATTTTCTTGCTTTCAATAAATTATTTAGGGTATATTTTCAGGTTTATTATGTTCAAATAAATTCTGTCTAGGAGATTGGAACTTAAGCGGGACCACTTGTGACCCCTCCAATCTTTCCTGGGAATTGATTTTTACATAATTTTCCAAGAAATTAGCCCCTAAATGACAAAATAAATTTTTGGTTGTTCAAATAAAAAGGTCAATTTTGACCCAAGTCTTAAATTGCAACTCAATTTCAAATTTTCATTAAGTTTAGGGGCTTAATTGAATTATTTTCAAATTTTGGTTGCTATTTTCGTAAATAATAAAAACTAGGTGCCTCTCTTTGTAAATATTTTTTAAAAAAGGCATCTAGAATAAATATTTTTATTTAATATCATACTTATAAATTATTGATAAACTTTAATATATAATTATATTTATTATAATTTATATATTAACTTTTATCAACTTAGCTTAGGATTAGAATTAATTTTATTTTATATTTATCTTGGCAATTTAATAGCAATTGATAATTTTATACATGTATATTTAATTATTAATTGTTGTTAATCTTGAGTAAATTTAGAATTGGACTCTTATTTTTAATTCTTTAATTGTTCTAAGAGTTCTACTCTAATTCATACTTCTCCCTTTATAAATTGCACCCTTGTTCTCCCCATTTACTCATCATTCAAATCCCCTATCACCAAAACACCAAAGTGCCGCAAGTCCCTAGCCACTCACGCAACCATTCGCCGAGAGCTTGCCCCCCCAAAGACACGCCGCAGACGCCAGCGCCTTGTTGCCCAGTCGTGGCCTTCACGTCTGCTGCCTTCAGCCCGTGTGCTTGCTGCGCACCATTGCCCCACACACCCGACCAGCCCGTGGCCTACCTGTCGCAAGGCCTTGCACGCCACCTGCTCGCAGCCCCTCGCACCTTGCTGCCTTGTGCGACTATGCGCACACTCCTCCTTCACCCAACCTAAGCCAAAGCCTTCTTTAATTTCCATCTTTTGTTCATTAGTTATTTTATTTTCAGAGTTCTTAATTTTTACGAGGAAGGTGGTAAGAAATTTTTTTTCCTTAAGTTTAATTTTTATTCAATTATTTAATTTTTCAATTTATTGAAATATTAGTAATTGTTATTAAATTTTCAAGAAACTAATTTTTTTTCTTTCCATCTGATATTCAGGTTAATCATGTCTCGCAAAAGAACTCGTGCCTCTGCCCAAATCGACAAAACACAAAGCAAATTTCACTGTGAAGAAGCCAAAGTAAGATACGAAAGTATTTTCAAAAATCAATAGATGCATCCAGAGAAAGGCTTCACATTGAAGGAAAGCAACTATAGAGACTTTATGGCACGAATTCATCAAGTTGCTGAAGCCCTCAATTGGGAATTGTTTTGTGAAAAGAGACCAAGTGTGGATGAGGAATTAGTTCGTGAATTCTACGCGAACTTAACTTCAAGCGAATTGACTGAAGTTCCAGTCCACGGAATCAAGGTACCGATAAATTCTAATGCTATTAATGAGTTCTTTGAATTACCTGATTTCGACAACGACGAATATTCCTCTCTGTTGAGCAACATTAAGCTGAAAATCTGCAAGAAATCCTCAAGAACTCACAGTTCCGGGTTCTAAGTTAATTTGTGTCAAAGCAAGGAATCCACACGTGTGAAGAGAGTATTTGACACCACTTGCGAAGGTATGGTTCTATTTCATTGCGTTTCAGCCTTATGCCTAGTTCGCATGGGACTACAATCTCATTAGAGCAAATGGTCTTATTACATTCGATTCTAACTGGAAAGACCATTGATGTAGGCAAAATCATTCTGAGAGAAATGCGAAATTGTGCTGTTAGACGCTCTGGCCAACCTATTTCCCCTTTACGATCACAATTTTGTGCTTAAAAGCAAAACTCCTTACGGACGTAAAGAAAACAGAGTATAGTCAAGGCACAATCACCGATTGGGACCTTTACCGAGTAGCCGGAGATTCTGTTCTTCAGCAACGAATTAAAGAGAGCGAGGATCCCAAAGAGGCAGAAGATGATCCCATAGAAATCCAGCCAGACCAATCAACTGAAGTCCCTAATGAGGCGAAGCAATGAAACGGAAGTGAACACGATATCGAACCCTCAATGTTTGGAGCTCCACTGCCTAGCCCAGATCTTCGTGATGAGCTGTTAAAGCTGATAGACTTAATGCAACACATGCAATGGCAGCAACAAGCCTACTGGAGATATGCAAAAATAAGAGATGACTCGATGAGGAGCGCCCTAAAGAAAATTTATAATGACCCATTTATTTTTGTGCCTGAGTTTCCAGATTTCATATTTGAACCATGGGTGTCATCATCAAAGAGGGAGCAAGACGATTCATGCAAAGATAATACTAATGGAGCAAAAGATGAGTCAAATTCGGAAGGATCGGCGAACAAATAAAAAAGGGGAGGACTTCAACTTTCGTTTATTTCTTTCTTAAGTATTTTAGGATTAGGTTAATTAGGAATTTTTATTTTTGCACAATAAAATAAGAGATAGGAATCATGAATAAAATCTGAACAAGTCACAAAGGCTAAAGTGTGGCAATAGATATATACATGTCTAGGATTGGATTTTAGGAAGAGCCTGGTACTTAAGCAGTCAATTTGACTCACCTCCTCTTTTCTAATTATCCTACCTGGTGTATAGTATCTATTCACTTTAAACAATGAGGACATTGTTCACTTTAAGTAGGGGGGACCGAAAATTGAATTGATTCCGCTCAGAATAAAATTTTCTTTTAATTATGATTAGGATATATTTTGTTCAATAATTTGAAATTTTGTTAAGTATGCTGAACTTCAGTATTAATAAAGTTCTATTATTTCAATAATTTATTATGTTAGCTTAATAAAGATATGAATGTATTTTTAATAAAGCATGTAAATTCCTACCATAAAATTTTTAATTCCCTACGAAAAAATTAGGCATGCATGAAAGTTTAAGTCTTTAGAATTGACTTAGTAATTTCTTGAGGCGAAATCCTAGGAAGCATGGAATGTTGAAAATGATTTAGGCAGTTGTTGTTTGGACCATTTGAGCCTTTCAAGCCGACCCTGATAAAATTATCCTTTGGAACCCAACTTTGAGACTATATGGCCTAATTTTATTTGGACCTATGCAATATTTAGCCATCAATTTTCTCTTCATTACTTCTAAAATTGTCCCAAACACTAGACTCAGTACTATTTAGAAGATCGTTTGAAAATAAGTTTGGGGGAGTTGAAAAGGAGTATCAATTGCTTGAAAAAATTGTAGTACATGAAGCAAGTGCTCGAATGTGAGCTTGAAAAATCGAATTTAAAAAAAAAACATGTACTCGAAATAAATGGTCGAAAGAGCAAAAGTTTGTGTATCAAGGGTGAGAATTCCGAAGGTTCGATTTTAAGCTGAGTCTAGGGTTTTTAAGCCAAAAATTTGTCTATCTTGTACCTACCCTTAAGCCCAGCCACGTTACAACCGTATTAAAGACCTATTGATTCAAAATTCCAATGTTACCTACATTAGTGGAGAGAAATTGCTCTGTTCAACATATGAAGACATTAGTTAAGCTTAATGATTGCAGTTTAATTTTGAATAAGGAATTAAAATCAAATTGGTAGGGATTAACATATCTTTATTAAGAAACATTTAGTCTAATTCTGCTAGTATAATAATTGTTGGAGGTAATTTGAACGATATATATACTTAAGTAGCATAATTATCAAATTTCTTTGAAACACCCCACACCCGGCCCACGAGCCTGAACCGGATCTGGTATGTTCCTTAAGTAAACCGGTTTCAAAGTTCTTTGTTTCTTAGAGAAAATTTGTGTATTTTCAGGAAAATTTCGTTTTGGGTTGGGCTTAGATTAAAAACCCATTTATTTAATTTTATAAATCCAATTTAATTAAGGTGACAAAAGAATTTTTGAGTTCATTTTTAAGAAAAATAATTTTGTACTTACTTAAATCCAAATTAGTTCGTGACATAATATCTAATAGTAAAGCTAAAAAAATAAAGAAATTCACTTGGGCCTTATGGCCTTATTACATCAATCAAAACCCAAAAAAAATAATAAAATTTAAGTACTTAATATAAATAACAGTCCCAAATAATAAAAGTCTTTCCTTGCTATGCATGGCCACCTTTAGCTCCAGCCGACCCGGTCCATTACTGATCATCTCCTGAAAATATTCCCCAACGGGGTGAGTCAACAGACTCAATGTGTACACAAACTAACATTCAACAATTCAGGCATACATGTTCATATCAAAGACATATTCATAAAAAAAATGATGCAACCCAAACCCAAGCCTATTTGTCCATCCGCTACACACCACCCGTACCTGCCAATCACACCGTGGGGACTACTAAGTCAACCCTCCATCCGCTACACACCATCAAGGCGATCAGCTGCGATCGGACGTGCTCATCGCCCATATAATTTGTGTCATTAGACACCATATTCAAATAATGTAACCGAAGTTACCAAATTCAAGATAATGTAACCGAAGTTACCATATTCAAATTTTGTGACCGTAGTCACCATATTCCGTTGGTGAGACCAAGTCAACACCTTCTTCCCCTTTCACATAGATCCCGAATGCCCCAAATATTTTATGACATATATAACATACTTATTTTCTCATTCATGATACTATTCACATGTTCAAAATATATCATATTCATAATCCTATCAGAGGTAGGAAACGTAGCTGGTACTTCTTACCACATTTATGGTACTTATCCATATTCACATTCTTATGCATATTCATATATTAAAAATAATTGCCATATGATATATCGAAAGTTAGTGTGAGTACACACTGATTTGCTTAATAGATTCCTTGAGATCCCGAAAATCCCGATCTAGGCTTTAGATACATTAATTCCTATATTCGGCCCATCATATATAAACATATTAATACCCTTTTCGATTTTAAAACCAAATCCTACTAGGAATGGTATTACTAACACTTACCTTGTTTGCCGATTTGATTGATAATCAAATCCCGTAGATTTGTGTTCTTCCCTTGAAATCGGCTAACCATTAAATCCATTGATTTGATTAGTCTCTGGTTAAAACAAATAGATCTAGACATTTAAGAAAGAACCTTGGCGATTATAACCACTTACTTTAAGATGAGATCTCAAAATCGGTTCCTTGCTCCCTTTAGTGATATCGAAATTCCTATAATTCATATGTTAGATCTAACATATAAAACGTAACCTTCGACCAAATATATATTTATCTTACCTTAGATCCTTGATCCTTGTTTTCAACAATTGTAGAAACCTGAGAGACCCCTTGCAGATTCGGCCAAAAAAAAACAAGAATAGGGATTAGACCCTTCTCTTTCGGCAACTAGCAAAGAAAAGAATTTGAATAGCTTAACCTTACCTTTAATGCCTTTAGCCGATTGCTTCCTTGCCTAGGGTCACAGAGATTCGGCTATGGAGTTTTAATCAGGGATCAAAAGAAAAGGTTTTGGCTTGACAGATGAAGAAAAGAGAAGAAGAAAAGATGAAAAGAAAATTCGGCAGAGAAGGTTTAGCTAGGGAATTTTCGGCAGAGCTTAAAACAGATGGGAGATTAACCTTAACTCTCCTCCTTTAGCCGAAATTATCAGGCCAAGAGTCCTTGACTTGGCCACCACTCTTCCTTTGTGATAATATCCTTTCTTTTATTTAAAAATAAAAGTGTTTAATCCATTATTTATCTCCTCAATAATCATATTAAAATTAATCCTATATTTATCACTTATTATTCACATATTTGTGAAAATAAAACACTAGCTTGTTCTAGAAACCAGTGCCGTCCACCTCAGCCTTCTGGAAGCAAAAAATATAACCTTCATTATTTGCTTCCCAAGTGACTCGAACTCAGGCCCAACACCTTGCATGTGGCGCCATTTCCAGAGGCCCTAAGTGGCATCTTCAGGCCACTTTTCCAAGCCTGTTTGTGTGTCAAATTTTACCAACTTTTTCTTTTAAGGCCCCCTTGCCTTAATTTCCTATTTTAAACTTTAAAACTTGGCATTTCTCGATTATTTCTAAGTTTCCTAAAATTTTCGATCGGCTCTGTAACTTGCCATTTTTCTTACATTTCCAGGTTTCCAGAAATGTTTACTTTCCATTTTTGAAACATTTCCAAAAATGTTTAGGTTTCCAAAAATGTTCAGGTTTCCAAAATGTTCATTTCCATTTCCATGCATTTCTAGGTTTCCAAAATTATCAAAAATTTATTCATAATGCTTAAGACTTGTTATTTCATACAATTAAACTGAAAATGCATAGGCCCTTTCCAGGATGTTACAGTTCTACCTCCCTTAAACAAAATTTCGTCCTCGAAATTTCCTAACTAAACAACTGAGGGTATTGCTGTCGCATTGTCTCTTCTGACTCCCACGAAGCTTCTTCCGATCCATGATTGCGCCATAATACTTTGACTAGAGGCACTGACTTCCTTCGTAGTACTTTCACATCACGTTCCAAGATTCGAATCGGCTCTTCCTCGTAGGATAGATCTGGCCTTAGCTCCACCTCTTCAACAGGTACCACATGAGATGGGTCCGATCGATAGCGACGTAGCATGGATACATGGAATACGTTGTGCATCTGCTGCAACTCTGGTGGCAACTCCAATTGGTATGCCACTGGCCCAACTCGCTTCAGTACTCGATAAGGCCCTATAAACCTTGGGCTTAACTTCCCTTTGCGACCGAACCTCATTACCTTCTTCCACGGCGAGACTTTCAGGAATACTTGCTCTCCCACTTCAAACTCGATCTCCTTCCGCTTAAGGTCCGCGTACGACTTCTGCCTATCAGAGGCTTCCTTCAATCGTGCCCGAATTAACTCAACTTTCTCTTCCGTTTCAGCCATTAACTCTGGACCCAAAACTCGACGTTCTCCTAACTCGGTCCAACAAGTAGGTGTTCTACACTTCCTACCGTACAATGCTTCATATGGTGCCATCCGTATGCTTGCCTGATAGCTGTTGTTGTAGGCGAACTCAGCTAAAGGCAAGTAATCTTCCCAACTTCCTCGAAAATCCACCACACAGCCTCTCAACATATCCTCCAACACTTGTATAACCCGTCTGCATTGCCCGTCGATTGTGGATGAAAAGCCGTTGAGAAGTCTAACTTAGTGCCTAAAGCTTGATGGAGTGCCTTCCAAAATCGAGGCGTAAACCTTGGGTCTCGATCGGAGATGATCGATCATGGTACTCCATGCAACCTTACGATCTCCGCCACATATAGCTTGGCTAATTTACGGAGAGAATAATCAACCTTCACCGGAATAAAGTGCGCGGTCTTGGTCAAACGGTCCACTATCACCCATACCGAGTCCTTCTTAGTAGGCGTGGGGAAGCCCACTAACGAAGTCCATGGTAATCCTTTCCCACTTCCATTGGGGAATCTCAATTGGTTGAAGTAATCCCGATGGAACTTGGTGTTCACCTTAACTGGCGACACGCGGACACTTTCCCACGAATTCCGTCACTTCCCGCTTAAGATCGGGCCACCAAAATTGTTCTCTTAAATCTCTATACTGACTTAATGCCTCGGGATGCATAGCATAAGGGCTACCATGCGCTTCCAGAAGAATCCTTTGTCTCAACTCTTTGTCCCTCGGCATGCGGACTTTTCCTTTGTAGCACAAGACTCCACCATCAATGACGCCATAATCCTTTACTTCTCGCTCTGTACTTGTAACGTAACTTAGCACTTAGATCCTTATCCGCCAATGGCCCTCTTTCACCTCATTCGACCATGTGGGCTTGACTTGTAATTCCGCCAAAAGGCTTCCATCATCATATAGACTTAAGTGAGCGAACAAAGCCCTTAGATCCGACACAACCTTCCTACTCGGAGCATCGGCTACCACATTCGCCTTGCCGGATGATATTCTATCGAACAATCGTAGTCTTTCGGTAATTCCACCCACCTTCACGCCTCAAGTTCAACTCCTTCGAGTCAACAAATACTTAAGGCTCTTGTGGTCGGTGTAGATCACCGACCTTTCTCCATAAAGGTAGTGCCTCCAAACCTTAAGGGCGAAAACCACTCTGCTGCTAGTTCCAAGTCATGAGTTGGGTAGTTAACCTCATGAGGCCTTAATTGCCGAGACGCATACGCGACCACTTTTTCTTTCCGCATTAGTACACAACCTAACCCCGTGTGCGAAGCGTCACAATATACTACGAAATCCTTGCTCGCCTCTGGGCCGAATTAACACTGGAGCTCAGTCAAGACCTTCTTGAGCTTATCAAAGCTCTCCTGTTGCTTATTAGTCCATTCAAAGGGTACTTCCTTCCTTAGCAACTTTGTCAAAGGCGCGGCTATTGACGAGAACCCTCCACAAACCTTTACGTAATAGCTCGCTAAGCTTAAGAAACTTCGTATTTCAACCACGGACCTAGGTGGTTTCCATTCCAACACCGCCTCGATCTTCCTAGGGTCCACTCTTATTCCTTCTGCGGATACCACATGTCCTAAGAATGCCACCTCCTTTAGCCAAAATCCGCACTTGCTGAATTTGGCATAAAGCTTCTTTTCCCTTAACACTTCCAACACCACTCGGAGATGCTCATCATGCTCCTCCTCCGACCTTGAATACACCAAAATATCGTCGATGAACACCACGACGAACCTATCCAAATAGGGTTGGAAAACCCGATTCATCATATCCATGAACGCGACTGGAGCGTTCGTCAACCCAAACGGCATCTGTAACATCCCCAAACCCGGCCCATTCACTACGACCGAATCTGGTTATGTCACTGGGAAAAGACGGTTGAAAATCTTCTTAATTTAAAATAAAACATCGTAGTTTGCTGAATTTTGGAAAACATATCTTTGGAATAAAACTTTGCTATTAAACTCATTCATTTTTAAAACTTTAGTTTATAATATCCAATTTGAATAAATAGGTTGCAAACCATAAATCATTTTCACGTAGCAATTTAATTTAAATAAACCATAGTTAAAGTAATACCAAAAACATAAAATGGCCTTTATTACAACCCAACAATTCAAATAAAGTACTTATATCAAAATCAAGCATGGAATAATTGAACATCATCTTTGGCATGGGCCACCTTGTCCTCTCCGATCCCGGTCGACTTTATGCACTACGAAATGGTTAAGGAAAAGGTGAGTCACCTGCACTCAGTGTGCTACCCTTTTTCCCGGATTAGCAAAATATCACATACAAACATAATCATGATCATCATGCATCCCAATCATATGCACCCAATCCTAACCGTCCATACACCTTTTCTACCCCGTGTGGTACCAAACCCTTTGGTGGTGCCAAACCACCGGTGACGTATAGTCACAATGTGTTACCAAAACACTTGGTGACCGAAGTCACAAATCCAATGATGGGGCCAACCCATCGTGTGATACCAAATCTTTGGCGCGACGATCCCATATCTCAAAGTGGGGCCAACCCACGGTGGTGTTAACCACGTGGGGACGAGTCGCAATGAGGTGCCAAACCTCCGGTGTCCCAAAGACACAAATGTGGTACCAAACCACCGTGACCGTAGTCACGATAATCGAGTGATGGGGCCAACCCATCGTGTGATACCAAATCACCGCGCACGATCCCATATCTCAAAGTGGGGCCAACCCACGGTGGTGTTAACCACGAGGGACGAGTCGCTATGAGGTACCAAACCTCGGAGGTACCAAACCTCGGTGACATATAGTCACGCAGTGTGTTACCAAAACACCGGTGCTCGTCGCCGCGAAATATCCTTGCCCCCTCCACTCATATCACCCATCATCATACCAACTCATGTATAGTATTCAAATCATGCAAACATGTTTAACGTTGCATCTCATAGCACATACATCATAAATCATGACATCATGTATCAATAACAGTACTCATAATGAAACGGACTTACCTGAATCCGTGCACATACCCCATAGGGTATCATATCACTCAACCATACTATTTCAGTTTTACCAATCAATCAGTTTATCAAACATATACAAAGCAATAAGTGTGTTAGCTTACACACCTGATTACTAATGCGACTATCAAATCCCGTAGATCAAGATCTAACGCACTAGATCCCCCATTCCTTAACACTTTTCGAGCACTAGCCACAACCCGAGATATGCGAGATCAAGCCTTCCCCTACAATCGGCCAAAACTAAACAACATAATCATGCTAATCAACCTTTAAGGGTAAAATCGTAATTTTACCTACTAAGGGTATTTTCATAAATTCACACCTGCAATGGCCTTTCTGAAGGCCTAATGTCGCCACTAGCGACTCAGCTACCACTTCCGGTTGTAATGGGACGATTGGGCCTAAAACCCGATTTCGGCCCATCCGGGCCCACACGCTCGTGTGGCCCACCTAACACGAATCTAGCCACGTATATAACTTCCACCTAGTCTAGTTCAACATATACTAACCAATCATGCAATTTACTCATATGGGCCCACGGGCCCATTGGGCCCACTTCGGCCCATCGAGGCCCAAGCAGCCCCAACCCACGAGAATACACCGATGGCCGCAACTATCGCGCCGAAGCCCCACACGTGCACGCCGCGCGCTCGTGTGGCTACTATTGCCGTGGCCGCACGCCGGCATTTGCCGCTCTACAACTAGGGTAGAGAGAGTTACACACACGATAGGACTCTGGGCTAATCAGCGCTCCGATCACTCTTGTGCCCAAACGCCCTCCAAGATGTGTTTACTCTCCTCCTAGGATGCTCCTTATATAGCTAGCTCTTCACCTTCATTCTTTGTGTCTTTCCGATGTGGGATCCTTCGTCGAGAGAGTTTAAATTCAACTGAAACTCTTGCCGCCCAATCCGCAAAAATAAATACTCCATTGCTTGTCATGAGAATCGAACCAGGCTCCTTGCTGCTGCACGCCTTACTTCCAACGCCTGTGCCACTCGGCCACTTTGATTTTATGCCATAAAGCCACACCATTTAATCTTTAAAGGCTTCCTACTCAAGCCCCCAGTCGCATAAGAAAAATAAAACACGCAAAGCTACTTCCGTCGCTCGAACCAGCGCCACGCGCACCTCCAGACTCCTAAGTGCCACACAGAACCACTTGGACAAGTTCTTTGTTTGCGTCAAAACACGCCCTACTCCTTTTAAGGCCTCCCCTCCTTGTAACGCCTGTAACCCAAAAATATTAAAACCCCTTGTAGCCGCGCTGGACTCGAACCCAGGCCCTCACTGGCGTCCTCCCCAAGCTCTTAAGCGCGTGACGGAGACCACTCTACCACCGCCTTCCCTTGTGCCAAAAATTACGTAGAAAATTATTCTTAAGACCTCCCTTGGCCCGATTCCCTTTTCCACTAAAAATCCAAAATTTTCCAAAATCTCCCCTTTCATCCAAGCATTCTTAAAACCCCAAAACACATCCAAGCACACCCAAGAACCTTCCAACACCTACATTATACTCAAACCGCATAGCCCCTAAACCAGGGTGTTACAGCATCACCACAAACTCAAAATGGCCGTACCTTGTCCTAAAGGCCGTCTTGTGGATATCTACCTCCTTCACCTTTAACTGGTGATATCCCGACCTTAGGTCTATCTTCGAGAACACAGCTGCCCCTTTCAGCTGATCGAACAAGTCGTCTATCCTTGGCAAAGGATACTTGTTCTTGATGGTCAGTTTATTCAACTGACGGTAGTCTATGCACATACGCATAGTTCCATCCTTCTTCTTCACAAACAGGACTGGTGCTCCCCATGGAGACACACTGGGTCGAATGAACCCACGATCCAACAATTCTTGGATCTGAGCCTTGAGCTCAACTAACTCCTTTGGCACCATTCGGTATGGAGTAATTGACACAGGAGCTGTTCCTGGTAGCAAATCTATCCCAAATTCCACTTCCCTATCTGGGGGTATTCCTGGTAATTCCTCTAGAAATACATCCACGAAGTCCCTTACCGTCCTAACTCCATTAATACCTTCCTCCTTCCCACCTATCGTACTAATGAAGGCTAAGAATGCCTTACACCCCTTCTTAACCATCTTCTCGGCCTTGGTGCAAAACCACGTTAGACAAGTAGTTCCTCCTTTCTCCGATCATAGCTACCACTTTATCCTCCGGGGTTCTTAGCTCCATCCGTTTAGCCGCACAATCCAACACGGCTCGGTGTTCTACTAACCAATCCATTCCGAGTATAAGTTCAAACTCCCCGAAGAAGGGTAGTTCCATTAAGTCACCAGAAAGTTTACTCCTGAATCTCTAGGGTACATTCCGAAAGATCTTGTCTACCACTACGGTTTGGCCTAATGGGCTTACTACAGTCATCTGTCTATCAGAGAGTTCTGAGTCTAGGCCTAGTGTTTCCACTACACTACATGCAACATAGGAATGGGTCGAGCCCACATCAATCAGAGCAAAATAGGGTTTGTCAGAAATGAAGAAGCGTCGGTTATTACATCCGGTGCGTCACCATCCTCCTTCGGCGAACCGCATAAACCAATCTGGTTGCCTTGCTTCGCATTAGTAGCACATCGCCCCGTGCTCCATGGCCTCTGCCGATACCATTACCTCTGTTAGCCGAACCACGACCCCGCTTGAAAGGCTTTGTCCGCCTCTACCGGTCGCTAGCATTACAGCGCGCCGGTCGGCTCTCATCCGGTTGTTTGGGACAATCCTTAAGCATATGGTCCTTGGATCCACATTTGAAACATCCACCTGTCTTTCTCCAAAGACTCTCCCAAGTGCTTCTTTCCACAATGCTCACAAGGGGCGTCATCGCCGGCCGCATCCGACTTGTTGATTTCATGGCCCGTCAACCCTAGGCCTCTTATGACCCTTTCCAGATGGTCCAAAACCTCTCTTAGGCTTATTCTTATCCACAGCCTGCTTGGTAGCGTCTTTAATTCCCTCGGCCACCTTGGCCTTTTCCACCAAAGAAGAGAACTCCCGCTCCTGATGCGGTGCTATCAACAGTCTCAGGTCGTCTCTCAGTCCGTCCTCAAATCGGACACAGCGTTCATGTTCAGTCGCTACTACCCCTCGAGCATAACGGCTCAACCTCAAAAATTCTGCCTCATATTCGCTACGGACTTGTTCCTTGAACTAGCCCGTAAAAGCTTTTCTTTGCTCGTCAGTATACTGGTTCCTACATATTTCTTCGGAATGCCTCCTTAACATATTCCCGTGTCGATCCTCCGCCATAGCACCATCTCGCGCACGATTAACCACCAGCGATACGCTTCATCACGTAAAGTGCCACCATTCCTTTCAACTTCTCCTCGAGGGGTGGTCGAGCTCATCTATGATGCGCTCCGTCGCCTCCAACCAAGACTTTCGGTGTCTTTGGGTGCCACTCCCGACACTCCACGAAACATCTCGGCTCCATTAGCTCGGAGCCGTTCAGAGCCTGCATTTTTGGGTTCCCGAATTTCCACCCGCACCAGACCACCAATTCCAAAACTCACAAAGGCCGCTGACTGCGACACAAAGATCTTTCCCCGTCCGAGCTTGCTCCACATTAACGGTGGGGTGGTGGTGGCGGTGGTATCTCATTGTCGAGAACCCCGACCCGATCTAACGGGTTACGACACGATCATCCTTCCTCTACCTCGTCCACGGCGACCCCGTCCTCTGGAGCTCATTTCTACCGTTGAGATCCGATTAAAAAGTTTTATGGATTAGTCATTGTTCCACTTATTATCCGCGAAGGAGTTTTATGAAAAGAGTTTTAGGAGTGGTTCTTTCGTATTCACACAAGCACACAGTCTTTCATTCATTCATCCATCCATCGAACAATTATGAACTTTCATTCATTCAGAGAAATGTTGTAGTTTTCATTGTTATTGTTTTTCCACTACCTAGGGGTATTTTCGTAATTTTGTCCTCTGAGGGCATTTTCGTAATTTTTCAAAACAGAATGTTCCTTGGTGATTTTGTCAAAAGTATTTTGGAAATTTTAAAGTTCCGGGGTAATTTTGGGAAAAAAATTTTGGAATCCAGGGGCGTTTCGGTAATTTTTGACCTCGGGGGTATTTTGGTAATTTTACCACTAGGGCGTTTTTGTAATTTTCACAAATTAGGAATTTTCAGAATTTTGTTGTAAGATAGTTTCCACAAAATTAAAAGAAAAATCGTAAGAATTTTAAAACTAGGGTTTGTTGTTTTATTCTCTCTCTCTTTTTTTTTTTCAAACATGGCTAGTTCCCTTTCGGGTTTTAGTCATTATGTTTAGCCTATGACCCTCTTTGGTCAGGGTGAACCAAAGCTACGCACCAGGTAGGATTCGAATGGAGAGGAGGTGAGTCACGCGGACTGCTTAAATACCAAGCTCCCATCGAAACCATTCCTAGACATGCGCACAGAAGTTGCCACACCGCTGAGCCCTCTGAGTTAGGGTGAACCGAAGCTACGCACCAGGTAGGATTCCTGCGAAGAGGAGGTGAGTCACTAAGGACTGCTTAAATACCAGGCTCTTTCCGGATCCAATCCTAGACATGCGTCAGGGGTTACCACACCCTAGCTCTGTGACTTAGCCATAGGTTTGTTTAGTGCATTAAGTCTTATGTGGTTACGTGTTTGAGTAATCTAGTCCTAAGGTTCATGTTCCTATCATTCTATTCTACGTTCCATGCCTTTTCTACATAAATCACGTAATCACACATAAAGTTAGGTACTTACCGGTGGATCATGGTCGGAGACTTAGGTGCCATGCCGAAACACCGCTTTATTTTAAAGAAAATAATTTGGGCTCGAATTAAAAATGTTTTGGGCCTTAGCCCACAGTGCCGAGAGTTTAAAAGCGGGCTCGATACCAAATCGAACACACCTACACCCGCCCACGAGCCACGAGCAGGATCTCGTATGTTCTTTAAACCGGTTTCAAAGTTCTTTGTTTCTTAGAGAAAATTTGTGTATTTTCAGGAAAATTTCATTTTGGGTTGGGCTTAGATTAAAAACCCATTTATTTAATTTTATAAATCCAATTTAATTAAGGTGACAAAAGAATTTTTGAGTTCATTTTTAAGAAAAATAATTTTGTACTTACTTACATCCAAATTAGTTCGTGACATAATATCTAATAGTAAAGCTAAAAAAAAAATAAAGAAATTCACTTGGGCCTTATGGCCTTATTACATCAATCACAACCCCAAAAAAAAAAATTTAAGTACTTAATATAAATAACAGTCCCAAATAATAAAAGTCTTTCCTTGCTATGCATGGCCACCTTTAGCTCCAGCCGACTCGGTCCATTACTGATCATCTCCTGAAAATATTCCCCAACGGGGTGAGTCAACAGACTCAATGTGTACACAAACTAACATTCAACAATTCAGGCATACATGTTCATATCAAAGACATATTCATAAAAAAAATGATGCAACCCAAACCCAAGCCTATTTGTCCATCCGCTACACACCACCGTGCACTCGCCAATCACACCGTGGGGACTACTAAGTCAACCCTCCATCCGCTACACACCATCGAAGGCAGTCACTGCAGTCGACGTGCTCATCGCCCATATAATTTGTGTCATTAGACACCATATTCAAATAATGTAACCGAAGTTACCAAATTCAGA
Source organism: Gossypium sturtianum (assembly GCA_025698515.1). Taxonomy (NCBI): domain Eukaryota; kingdom Viridiplantae; phylum Streptophyta; class Magnoliopsida; order Malvales; family Malvaceae; genus Gossypium; species Gossypium sturtianum. The sequence goes on from CM046945.1 coordinate 22,883,655, forward strand.
TAATGTAACCGAAGTTACCATATTCAAATTTTGTGACCGTAGTCACCATATTCCGTTGGTGAGACCGAAGTCAACACCTTCTTCCCCTTTCACATAGATCCCGAATGCCCCAAATATTTTATGACATATATAACATACTTATTTTCTCATTCATGATACTATTCACATGTTCAAAATATATCATATTCATAATCCTATCAGAGGTAGGAAACGTGCACAGTACTTCTTACCACATTTATGGTACTTAGCCATATTCACATTCTTATGCATATTCATATATTAAAAATAATTGCCATATGATATATCGAAAGTTAGTGTGAGTACACACTGATTTGCTTAATAGATTCCTTGAGATCCCGAAAATCCCGATCTAGGCTTTAGATCTCATTAATTCCTATATTCGCCCATCATATATAAACATATTAATACCCTTTTCGATTTTAAAACCAAATCCTACTAGGAATGGTATTACTAACACTTACCTTGTTTGCCGATTTGATTGATAATCAAATCCCGTAGATTTGTGTTCTTCCCTTGAAATCGGCTAACCATTAAATCCATTGATTTGATTAGTCTCTGGTTAAAACAAATAGATCTAGACATTTAAGAAAGAACCTTGGCCGATTATAACCACTTACCTTAAGATGAGATCTCAAAAATCGGTTCCTTGCTCCCTTTAGTGATATCGAAATTCCTATAATTCATATGTTAGATCTAACATATAAAACGTAACCTTCGACCAAATATATATTTATCTTACCTTAGATCCTTGATCCTTGTTTTCAACAATTGTAGAAACCTGAGAGACCCCTTGCAGATTCGGCCAAAAAAACAAGAATAGGGATTAGACCCTTCTCTTTCGGCAACTAGCAAAGAAAAGAATTTGAATAGCTTAACCTTACCTTTAATGCCTTTAGCCGATTGCTTCCTTGCCTAGGGTCACAGAGATTCGGATATGGAGTTTTAATCACGGATCAAAAGAAAAGGTTTTGGCTTGACAGATGAAGAAAAGAGAAGAATAAAAGATGAAAAGAAAATTCGGCAGAGAAGGTTTAGCTAGGAAATTTTAGTGAGCTTAAAACAGATGGGAGATTAACCTTAACTCTCCTCCTTTAGCCGAAATTATCAGGCCAAGAGTCCTTGACTTGGCCACCACTCTTCCTTTGTGATAATATCCTTTCTTTTATTTAAAAATAAAAGTGTTTAATCCATTATTTATCTCCTCAATAATCATATTAAAATTAATCCTATATTTATCACTTATTATTCACATATTTGTGAAAATAAAACACTAGCTTGTTCTAGAAACCAAAGTGCAGTCCACCTCGTATTCTTCGGAAGCAAAAATATAACCTTCATTATTTGCTTCCCAAGTGACTCGAACTCAGGCCCAACACCTTGCATGTGGCGCCATTTCCAGAGGCCCTAAGTGGCATCTTGAGGCCACTTTTCCAAGCTGCTTTGTGTGTCAAATTTTACCAACTTTTTCTTTTAAGGCCCCCTTGCCTTAATTTCCTATTTTAAACTTTAAAACTTGGCATTTCTCGATTATTTCTAAGTTTCCTAAAATTTTCGATCGGCTCTGTAACTTGCCATTTTTCTTACATTTCCAGGTTTCCACAAATGTTTACTTTCCATTTTTGAAACATTTCCAAAAATGTTTAGGTTTCCAAAAATGTTCAGGTTTCCAAAATGTTCATTTCCATTTCCATGCATTTCTAGGTTTCCAAAATCATCAAAAATTTATTCATAATGCTTAAGACTTGTTATTTCATACAATTAAACTGAAAATGCATAGGCCCTTTCCAGGATGTTACATTCTTATTTTTGAGCATAAGTATATTAAATTCATAATTTTGAGAAGAAAGTTGTTCTGAAGGAGTTTTTCAAAGGTGTTTCCGAGAAAATTCTTTTAAAATTTGTGCATTATTCGGGACGAGCAATGAATTAAGTTTGGGGGTGTGGAAACACGAAAATTTATACACTTTTTCATGCCCTTTTTAAACCAAATTCATGCAATTTCGATTAAATTCTTGTCGGAAAATAATTAAATATTATAAAATAATTAAATTGTGCTAAAAATATGAACATGATGAATTTTAATTAATTTTATAGTTAATTTTGACTTATTTTGACTATTTTCGACAGAACCGCAAAAAGGGCGAAAATTGGCTCGGCAGACACTGCTCGAAGAATAAACCCGAGAAGCAATTTGAAGTATCGAGGTGAATTTATTTCCAGCCCAAGACGGTCCAATTATGAATATTTAATCATAACATAATTAATTTTAATTTATTCCCAATTTAATTTGGGTTAAATAAATTAATCTTAATTAATTATGAAAAAGGCCCAGTTGAACCGCATCAGTTGAACCAAACCGGTTGAACCGAACCAGCCACTAATTGGGCAGCCCAAACCGTCCAAATTGCTGGCCCAAATCAGCTTATTAGCTGATTAACTAAGCTTGCAAAGAAGCCCTTGAAGACCTTTCAAAATTGCATTCAAACCCCTCCAAAAATTATGGCTTTGTAGATTTGCCCCATGCTATTTTTAGCAAAGTTGAATCCATCAACTTTGCCACATAGGTGGCCGGCCAAGGGAGGCCTCTTTTGGTGCTGCTATTTGATATTTTTAGCAGCCTTTATCAGCTATAAATACACCCCCTTGCTGCTCATTCAAAACACACCTCAAGCATCCAACATTCTCTTCTCTCACTTTCTCTCAATTTCCATTTTTCCATTTTCCCTTTGTGTGTTCTTGTGCCGATTTCTCCTCTTGGAAAAGAGGTATTTTTCCAGCCATTTGGAGCAGCAATTGTAGTGTTCATAAGCCACTTTGATAGCCGAGGCCAACGAAGAACGAAGAACGGAGCAATCAGTCAAGCCACGGAGAAACACCGGATTTGCTTCTTGTTCCCTATCTCTTTTAATTTTCGTTGTTGTTTTGACAAACATGTTTATGAATATTTATGCTTTTGGAATGATTAATTTAATCAATTTAGCTTGAATTTAATTCGAGTTGGGTTGATTGCATTTAAATCTATTAAATTATTAAAATTGTGTTTATCTTTGTTAAAAGGCCTCAGTAAAATGCTTGATTAAGTAAAATCATGTTTAAGTTATCTAGCATTCTAATTGTTTAGATAGCTAATGAATTAATTATTTAAACGCATTGGAATTGTAATTAATGGACACAATACTTAACCTGTGCATGTTTAATTCTTCTAAGGTAGCTGAATATTAAATTAGCATTGTATTTGGAGATACATATGCCTTGCATAACTTGCAGGATTTTTGTGATTAAGTGTTTCAAGGTAAAAATACTTTGTTAACTCACATGATCTTTTATATGCTTATTAGGTTGAATTAATCAGTTGAATCACATAGGAATATGTGAGAGATTGTTTAATTTATTAAGCATGTATGTGCAATAACATGTTTACTTTTAGAAGTCTGTTTAATCGATCGAATTTGCATAGAAATATGTACAAGAGATGAATGGATTTTTATTTGTAAGTATGTTCATAAGTTAGCAAATTACCGAGTTGCCATGTTTTAACAAGTATAAGCACGAGTTTAATAATTCTAAGGTAAAAAATGTGATTAATCCAACACAATTATATCATCTTGATTAAAACCAGCTTTTGAAATCGTGCACTAGAACTTTGTTTTATTTTATTTTACTTTGTTTTTTTTTAGTTTTTAAATTTTTATTAAATCCAAATATTTTCCCTTCACCAAAGTGTTTAAAATCATTTTCATAAATAATTCTTTTTACGATCCTGTGGAGTACGATAACTCGACATTTACTTGTCACTTTATTACTTGTTACGATTGTGTACACTTGCACATTTCCACCGTTCCAAGAGGGTATCGATTCTTAATCGTCAACTTATTCAATTGCTGATAGTCAATACAAAGCCGCATTGAGCCATCTTTCTTTTTGAAAAAAAGCACTCGAGCTCCCCAAGGCGATATACTAGGGCGTATAAAGCCACGATCCAATAAGTCTTACAATTGTACTTATAATTCTTTCAACTCCGTGGGTGCCATACGATAGGAGGACATTGACACCAGAGCTGTACCAGGAAACACTTCAATTGCAAACTCAACCTCCCGATCTAGTGGTAATCCCGGTAATTCCTTGAGAAACACATAAGGAAATTCGTAAACAGTTCGAATTTTATTGCACTGACTATCACCAGAATTCGAGTTGATAACATAGGCTAGAAAAGCTTCACAACCTTGATTAAGAAGTTTATCAGCTCGAATTGCTGAAATGATACGAGTTGAACCACTCGTTCGAACACCATTCACCTTAATCATATCACCAACTTTACACTGAACAATAAACTTCTTTTTACAGCAATCTAGTATCACCCTGTGCTCCTGTAACACCCCTTACCCGTGTTCAACGCCGGAACAGGGTACGAGGCGTTACCGGACAATAACACTTGCAACTGAACAAATTCAAGGTATAAATTTTCGTTTAAAATTTAAAACTTTTATCTTATATCATCAAGTCCCTAAAATGGGCCTACGAGGCCCAAAACATGCTTTGGGAGTGATTCGGGACTAAAACGAGAACTTTTAAAACTATTGGAACATTTAGAAAATTTCCTTGTTTTGGAAAGTCACACGCCCGTGTGGGCAGGCCGTGTGGTCACACCCGCCCGTGTCCTCCGCCCGTGTAACTCTCTGTTTATGACATCATCATTCGTTTTGGATCACACGACCAAGTCACACACCTGTATGCTAGATCGTGTCCTCCACACGGCTGAGACACACAGCCGTGTCTCTGCCTGTGTGGTCAAGAAGATGACTATTTTCCAAGCCAATTTCTACCCTGTCCTGCCCAAACTTGAGTATAACTTGAATGAAACATTTCATGACATATTAAAGCTATCAAAACATCCACCACACACACGTAACAAGTCATAGCATACAGTTTACTCAACCATGGAATGCGTCATCATGAGTTTATAGCATAACCAATTCATTGGCCACATTAAATGACTTGATACAACAATGAACTCCGAATATCATGGGTCATTGTTCTAGGAAAACTCATAGTAACATATACACATGACCAAGTTTCCTATACATGCCATAACCTTAAGTATAAAATCATCGATACCTAAATTTTAAGCTCTATAGTGTGATAGGTTCTCCGGTAACTTCCAACCCGAGCTAACCTGAGTACATTATAAACACGAAAAACAACGGAGTAAGCTATAAAGCTTAGTAAGTACGTATGTAAATAATAAACAATTGATTACCATGCTTTTAACAATTCTCATTATAAGCTCTCAAGATAATACCATCATTATTGCATAAAATTTCAAAATTCATTTATGTTCATCTTGAGCTATTTACTCGAGTTACAGTCACTAAATTATTTTTTTTATGGAGCTACAGAACTCCAAATTAAGATCCGATAATTTTCCCTGAAACTAGACTCACATATCTTCTTACCATAAAATTCCCAGAATTTTTGGTTCAGCCAATCGGTACAGTTTATTCTTTAAAGTCTCCCCTGTTTCGCTATTTGACAATTTAGACCCCTCTTCACTAAAAAGTAATTATATCGTTGTACAGAACTTGAATGACATTCTCGTTTGATTCTATTGAAAATAGACTCATTAATAATTTCAAGCATATAAATTTTATCCCATGATTATTTTTTTACAAGTTTTAATGAATTTCCCAAATCAAAACAGGGGATTCTGAAATCATTCTGACCCTGTCTCACTAAAATCCAATTATCTCACCATATGAAATTCTTTTGCTTATTCTATTTCTTTTATGTAGAAATAGACTCAGTAAGATTTAATTTTATATCTCATTCAACCTCAAAATCGATTTCCACCATTTTTGGAAAATTTTTCAAAGTTACACAACTACTGCTGGCTAAAACTGTTTTATTTCAAATTTCACTCTTTCATGAAACATCTTAACAATATGCTCACATTCAATAACATAATTTGATTAGAATGAATAATACAAAACTTTATCACTTCACTTATTTTAATCCTCACCAAAATTCATCACATATCGAATTCATTGCTCACATGAAATTCCACTTAGTCGAATTTTCCCAATGAACTCTTCGGAGTAATTACGGATACACGGTGGTTTCGCACATAGCCCACCCAAAATAATAGATACACGGTGGTTTCGCACGCAGCCCACCAATAATAACAGATACACGGTGGTTTCACACACAGCCCACCAATAATAACAGATACACGGTGGTTTCGCACACAGCCCACCAATAATAACAGATTCACGGTGGTATCGCACACAACCCACCAATATTAACAGATGCACGATGGTTTCGCACACAACCTACCAAGAATAACAGATTTACGGTGGTATCGCACACTGCCCACCAATAATAACAGATTCACGGTGGTATCACACACAGCCCACCAATATTAACAGATGCACGGTGGTTTCGCACACAGCCCACCAATAATAACAGATGCTATCCGGTGCACTTAGTAGCCTGCACTTAGTACTACACATGTGACCATAGCTATTTTATTCCATAATCTCACATAGAACCATATCTCGATGCCATAGTCTAACTATGGTCTTACATGATTTCACTTAGTCACACTTTGCCACGACTCATTCATGGTCTTTTCCGTCAATTCATCTTTTAGTACCGAACGAAAGTGTTCAACTTTGCATTCGCTAGTCTCGAACATCGGATTTTCATTGTACGGCAAATATTATAATTAAATTCACAAATTATTCATCAATTTATCAAATAAACATTTATGATTAACATACGAACTTACCTCGGTATGAAACGACGAAATAAGTCAATTACTCGATTATCTTACTTTTCCCCCGATCTAATTCCAAATCTCATCTTCCTTGATCTATAACAACACATTTAATTTATTTATTCATCATGCTATTCAAATTAGCCCAATTTCACATTTTTGGTAAAATTACACTTTTACCCCTAAACTTTGTCATATTTACACTTTTCCCTAGGCTCGTTAAATGAAATGTGTTCAATTTCTTTACTACCCATGCATAGTGAGAACTTTTTCATGCTTATAGTAGCCCACATTTTCCATTATTTCACACCTTTACTACCTATTTTACAACTTTTACAAAATGGTCCATTTTAGGTGTTTTCATGAAAATCACTTAACAAAAGTTGTTTATTTAACAACCAAGATTCATTTTCTTCCATAAAAATTCAGCAAACAACATGAATATTCTCATGGAAAAACCCTATACTTTAAACCATTTTGCAAAATAGTCCCCTCATTAGCTAGATTAAGCTACAAGGGTTCCAAAAATACAAAAATCATCAAAAATGACCATCAAAATCACTTACTTGTGAGAGTTAGAAGTTGCTGAAATTTTCAAGCTTCCATAGTCATTTCCTTGGGTAAGAATCGGTGGAGAAGAAGAGAGAGTGAAAAAGATGACAACTTTTTCTTATTTTATTTTATTACATCAATTTAAGTCACTTAATTTCCACCAACTTTGACCAATTTGTATTTTCTTGTCCCCTATGGCCGGCCAACTCTTTTCTAAGGGCCTAATTGCACATTAAGGACCTCCAATTTAAGGTTCTATAGCTATTTGACACCTTTAGCTTATAGAACAAAACTTTCGCACTTAATGCGATTTAGTCCTTTTTCAAAATTAAGCATGCAATCACTAAAATTAATTCACCAAAATTTTCATGCACTCATATAATTATGCTATAACACATAAAATAATATTAAATAATTTCTCCGACCTCGGATCTATGGTTTCAAAACCACTATTCCAACTAACCCCAAAATCGGGCTATTACAATTCTCCCCCTTAGGGATTTTCGACCCTGAAAATCTTACCAGAATCTAGATTTGAGATTCGTTTTCTCAGTGCCTTATCAATTTCTCACATAACCCCGGATTCTCCATTCTTTGATCTCGCAAGCTAAGATTCTGATCCGTTCTTCACTTTTCATCAAACCAAACTAAATTCTAACTTCTCTTTATAACTAAATCGAGAATTTCTATTTCCACAGCTATACTTTCATAAACATTTAGTTCACTTTCTTAAATTCAACGATTTTACGTATCAAGTCTGTATATATTTTCTGTCAATCTGAAACTGCTTCTAACTGTTATGAGTTACTTTCACTTTCTGCTCAAATTCTCTGATGAAATCAATCCCGTGGATCTTTTCTCACAAAGCTCGATCAAGTGTCAACCGAGTTCGGTAATTGCAACCATACACACTCCATACGAGGCCATCTTTACGCGCACTAAAATATTATTATTACACACAACTCAATTAATGGTAATTGTTTTTCTCATTCGCTTTCAAATTCTAAAGCACCACAACGAAACATTTCCTCGAGGATCTAAAATTCCCTTTCGGTTTAACTATCAGAAATATTAGAGTTTAGCATGCTGATTGATCTAAAAGTCTCCGACATGTATAATTCAATCTATCAAAAGAGTAATCTATACATACCGAGATAAAATATGCACACTTCTCCACATGATCAACAATAATTCAAACATCGTCTTCCTTTTACACAAAATCCTTTGAAATTTTATTTTCTCACCACTCAGATAATAACACAGACTGTAACAGTCCTGAAGGTACTTAATAGTCAGTTTTAACCTGTTGATAATTTAGACATCTGGACACATAGTTAGAGGTATCACGTTTCATACTCATTCGTTAGAACAATCATCTCAGATTATCGTACATCTTAGTACTCCCCGAATGAACATATAATTGTTTTATAATCTCAGGGTTTCTTAATACACGAACTCTATCCCGAAACAACGAATAATCATCATTTCCAATTTGAAATTCTGAATCAGGAGTCAATTTACTTTGACCCCTTTTTTAACTTGTGATTCACTGACACATTTCTAGGCTTCGTAAATTCGATGAATACACACAATTTAGTTTCTAACTTAGCTAACGACTATCCATCATCCGATATAATCAATCGTATAATCATCGCTCGCAAAGTACACATAGGTATCCTACTCAGAACATCCGTGACTGTAATCGTTTTCTATGGATAATAATCAATCACTGACTCAAAAGCTTTCGACAGTTCAAGCCATCTTAGCAGTCCCAAATTCAGATCTCTTAGAAACATCAAACGTTTTAAATTTTTGTGGTCATCAAAAGGTTACATTACTTATCAAATAATTAATGTTGCTTATTATTCAGCACAATTGCAAATAATTCGAAAAATCTTTCAAGCAAATAATCTAATCAAACTAGACATCTGAATCAATCTTGACTGTCAAATTATAACTTTTCAATTATTAACCAACGAAGCTTTGAACCACCCTGAAGCCACAACCATCACATGGATTAAAACCATAGTGCCATAATAAGGCTGACATCTTAACTGTATGGATAAATAATATCTCAGAGAAAATCTGGGAATAAAGCATTTTTCTTCTGCACTGTAATCAACTGTGACCAAGGCTATATAATCCCTAGTATACTAAGCAGACAATAGCCGGTAGAAGCAGAATACTACCATCACCTGAATTCTATCACCAATTTTTCTTTAACAAAAGAGAGATAGAATACCAGGGTAAGATGGAACAATGCCAAACATAGCCCAAACGGACCAACCATGCTTTCGTCGATTAGTATATTTAGTTAACGTTTTCATACAATAAGAATTTCATCTGAAACATATAGTCATATATACCTCTGAGAGTAGATAAATACACATGGTACTCAGAAGAAATCGTCATAAACCATTCGACTATAATCATCGTAATCAACTATCTTTACAATTCAAACATTATTCCATTGCTACAGAAATCATTTCAGAAGAACTTCCAGTTAATACATACATTCTTTAGGTATCATACCTGAATATTTTGTCTCATCGAATTCAACTTTTTCTTTAACCGTGACATTGCATAATCCGTATAATTCTTAAAACAATCTGATATTTCTTTTAAAACTGAGTTCATTTGTCACACTATACTCAACTCTGTTTGCATTACTAATTATTTCACCACTGAACTCTTTAGTTCACACTTATAAACTTATTCAACTTGATTCTCGTAAAATTTCGTCATAAAGCAACACTGGTAAGGGGGGGTGAGGTTGTAAAGCCTCTAACTTAACTCTCATAAATACATACATATGACTTAGCATTCATCACTAATGTAATACCATCATAATCACATAGTTCATTCCAAGCAAATTAACACATCTATTTATTATACAAATGTTTTCTGTTATCCACAATTTCACACAATGAATTTACTTACTCGAGCTCAATATTAATATCTAATTAAATTCCAACACTTGGCTTCAATTTTACTTACCGACATTTGTCAAATTAGAGAATGCCTTACGGGTTTGAGTACGTCGTTCACTTGATGCCATAGTCCAACTATGGTCTTACACAAAGTCTCACATCGATGCCATGTCCCAGACATGGTCTTACACAGAATCACAATGCCATAGCCCAGCTATGGTCTTACATTCCATACTTTGCCATGGTCCAACCATGGTCTTATCCGTCAATTCTTCATTGAACGATCATACTCATTTCCTGCGTTCTACTCGGTTTACACATTTAATTCCTTTTTCATAACTTCTTAACATTTATAAAATTTTATCTATTGAATAAAATCATCATAATTCATCGAAATACGACATTCAACCAGGACAGTAACATTGTACCCAAAATTCTCAATTTATGGCTATTTCATTTTATACATCATCACATGCATATTATGAACTTTTATTCGTACCTTACCACATTTCAACTTATCACAAACACATTTTCAAATATCTCAGTGTCAATGTCAGCATTTTCAAAAATAGCTCGGTTGGAAAGCACCTCTGTCTCAACAGAACAATTTAGTTAGAGCCCGGAGATATCACACTATCACGGTCCACATATGGCATGTATAGCTAGACTCTTACTCATGCTAGGTTAGTCCGAGAACCGACTAAACCATAGCTCTGATACCACTAAATGTAACACCCCTTACCCGTGTTCAACGCCGGAACAGGGTACAAGGCGTTACCGGACAATAACACTTTCAACTGAACAAATTTAAGGCATAAATTTTCGTTTAAAATTTAAAACTTTTATCTTATATCATCAAGTCCCTAAAATGGGCCTACGAGGCCCAAAACATGCTTTGGGAGTGATTCGGGACTAAAACGAGAAATTTTAAAACTATTGGAACATTTAGAAAATTTCCTTGTTTTGGAGAGTCACACACCCGTGTGGGCAGGCCGTGTGGTAACACCCGCCTGTGTAGCCCAAGACACGCCCGTGTCCTCTGCCCGTGTAACTCTCTGTTTATGACGTCATCATTTGTTTTGGATCACACAACCAAGTCACACACCCGTGTCTCTGCCTGTGTGGTCAAGAATATGACTATTTTCCAAGCCAATTTCTACCCTATCCTGCCCATACTTGAGTATAACTTGAATGACACATTTCATGACATATTAAAGCTACCAAAACATCCACCACACACACGTAACAAGTCATAACATACAATTTACTCAACCATGGAATGCGTCATCATGAGTTTATAGCATAACCAATTCATTGGCCATATTAAATGGCTTGATACAACAATGAACTCCGAATATCATGGGTCATTATTCTAGGACAACTCATAGTAACATATACACATGACCAAGTTTCCTATACATGCCATAACCTTAAGTATAAAATCATCGATACCTAAATTGTAAACTCAATAGTGTGATAGGTTCTCCGGTGACTTCCAACCCGAGCTAACCTGAGTACATTATAAACACGGAAAACAACGGAGTAAGCTATAAAGCTTAGTAAGTACGTATGTAAATAATAAACAATTGATTACCATGCTTTTAACAATCCTCATTATAAGCTCTCAAGATAATACCATCATTATTGCATAAAATTTCAAAATTCATTTATGTTCATCTTGAGCTGTTTACTCGAATTATAGTCACTAAATTATTTTTATCCGGAGCTACGGAAATCTAAATTAAGATCCACTAATTTTCCCTAAAACTAGAGTCACATATCTTCTTACTATAAAATTTCCAGAATTTTTGGTTTAGCCAATTGGTACAGTTTATTCTTTAAAATCTCCCCTGTTTCGCTGTCTGATAGTTCAAACCCCTCTTCACTAAATATTAATTATCTCGTTGTACATAACTTAAATGACATTATTTTTTGTTTCTCTTGAAAATAGACTCATTAATAATTTCAAGCATATAAATTTTATCCCATGATTATTTTTGTACAATTTTTAATGAATTTCCCAAGTCAGAACAGGGGATTCCAAAATCATTCTGACCCTTTCTCACAAAAATCCAATTATCTCACCATATGAAATTCTTTTGCTTATTCTGTTTCTTTTATGTATAAATAGACTCAATAAGCTATAATTTCATATCTCATTCAACCTCAAAATCGATTTCCACCATTTTTGGAAATTTTTCAAAGATACACAACTGCTACTGTCCAAAACTGTTTTATTTCAAATTTCACTCTTTCTTGAAACATCTTAACAATATGCTCACATTCAATAACATAATTTGATTAGCATGAATAATACAAAACTTTATCACTTAACTTGTTTTAATCCTCACCAAAATTCATCACATATCGAATTCATTGCTCACATGAAATTCCACTTAGTCAAATTTTCCCGATGAACACTTCGGAGTAATTACGGATACACGGTGGTTTCGCACATAGCCCACCCAAAATAACAGATGCACGGTGGTTTCGCACACAGCCTACTAATAATAACAGATACACGGTGGTTTCACACACAGCCCACAATAAAATAACAGATTCACGGTGGTATCGCACACAACCCACCAACAATAACAGATTCACGGTGGTATCGCACACAGCCCACCAGTATTAACAGATGCACAGTGGTTTTGCACACAGCCCACCAACAATAACTGATGCTATCCGATGCACATAGTAGCCTGCACTTAGTACTACACATGTGACCATAGCTATTTTATTCCACAATCTCACATAGAACCATATCTCGATGCCATAGTTTAACTATGGTCTTACACGATTTCACTTAGTCACACTTTGCCACGACTCATTCATGGTCTTTTCTGTCAATTCATCTTTTAGTACCGAACGAAAGTGTTCAACTTTGCGTTCGCTAGTCTCGAACATCGGATTTTCATTGTACAACAAATATTATAATTAAATTCACAAATTATTCATCAATTTATCAAATAAACATTTATGATTAACATACGAACTTACCTCGGTATGAAACGACGAAATAAGTCAATTACTCGACTATCTTGTTTTTCCCTCGATCTAATTCCAAATCTCATCTTCCTTGATCTATAACAACACATTTAATTTATTTATTCATCATGCTATTCAAATTAGCCCAATTTCACATTTTTGTTAAAATTATATTTTTACCCCTAAACTGTCATATTTACACTTTTTTCCCTAGGCTCGTTAAATGAAATGTGTTCAATTTCTTTACTACCCATGCATAGCCGAACCTTTTTCATGCTTATAGCAGCCCACATTTTCCATTATTTCACACCTTTACTACCTATTTTACAACTTTTACAAAATGATCCATTTTAGGTGTTTTCATGAAAATCACTTAACAAAAGTTGTTTATTTAACAACCAAGATTCATTTTCTTCCATAAAAATGCAGCAAAAAACATGAATATTCTTATGGAAAAACCCTAGACTTTAAACCATTTTGCAAAATAGTCCCCTCATTAGCTAGATTAAGCTACAAGGGTTCCAAAAATACAAAAATCATAAAAAAATGACCATTAAAATCACTTACTTGTGAGAGTTAGAAGTTGCTAAAATTTTCAAGCTTTCGTAGCCATTTCCTTGGGTAAGAATCGGTGGAGAAGAAGAGAGAGTGAAAAAGATGACAACTTTTTCTTATTTTATTTTATTACATCAATTTAAGTCACCTAATTTCCACCCACTTTGACCAATTTGTATTTTCTTGTCCCCTATTGCTGGCCAACTCTTTCCTAAGGGCCTAATTGCACATTAAGGACCTCCAATTTAAGGTTCTATAGCTATTTGACACCTTTAGCTTATAGAACAAAACTTTTGCACTTAATGCGATTTGGTCCTTTTTTAAAATTAAGCATGCAATCACTAAAATTAATTCACCAAAATTTTCATGCACTCATATAATCATGATATAACACATAAAATAATATTAAATAATTTTTTCGACCTCGAATTTGTGGTTCCAAAACCACTGTTCCGACTAACCTCAAAATCAGGCTGTTACAGTTCCGTAAGCCAATCCATACCCAAAATCATATCAAAATCACCAAACGGCATTATCAACAAATCAACAGGGAAGTTTATATTCTGTATCACTAATGGACATCTTCTACACACTTGATCCACTAACACAGATTGTCCTAATGAACTAGACAACACTATCGATACTCTAGACGTCTCAGATTTTAAGCTTCCCGACTCAACCAATTCAGTATTACCATACAAATGAGAAGATTCCAGATCTATCAAAGCATAAACAAGTTCTGAATGTAATAAAAAGATACCTATCACAACGTCATTTACATCGCCATCCTCACGAGTTCGCACAAAATAAGCTCGGGCTGGCGCTCTGACCTCCGACTGATGAGTAACAACATCATTCCCTTTTCTAGCACCACCTCTCAAAAATGAACCACCTCGACTCGACCCGCGACCCCTAGGAGCAGGCATAGATCTCTGAGAAGTAACAAGTGTAGCATTCTCATTCTTCGGACATTCCCTAACAAAATGTTCCGTAGATCCACAACGAAAATAGCCTCGAGTTAACTTCCAGCATTCACCACGGTGCTTTTTCCCGCAGTGCTCACAATTTGGAATATCAATATCCCTGGATGGACCTCGCACACTACCCGTAGACACAGTCGGTTGTCTATCACGATTTCTATCAGCTCTATCTAACTTAAAATTTGATCTCCAACTACCACGAAATTCTTTTGATCTATTCGGTCATGGATTTGAACTCGCAGCTCTAGGACGCTTTCCAATAGTACGAGTATTCTTAGTCTTTTTATCAAAACCCAGAACTTGTTCTACCATTCTAGTCTGTTCAACTAGATCCGCAAACTCATTAATTTTGTGCGGTACTAACTGTACTCGCAACTCATTGCGTAAACCACGCAGAAATCGCTTGCAACTATCAATTTCAGTCTGCACAAACTCAACAGCGTACCTATTAAGTCGCGAAAACTCTTATTCATAATCAACCACAGACATCCCACCTTATTTCAACATAAAAAACTCTTGTCTTCTATCTTCGATATACAATTCGCCAACATATTTCTTTTGGAATTCTTTTTTGAAGAATTCCCAATTAGCCTGATCTGTAGATACATGGCGTGTCATTGACTGCCACCAGATATATGCTTCTCATTGCAGTAGAGAAACATCACATATTACACTTTCACGCTGGTTGCATCCAAGTTGTTGCAAGATACGTTTAGTGGATTCAATCCAAACTTCAGCTGCAAAAGGATCAACTCTTTTCAATCCTAAGAATTCAGTCGCACCGTATCTACGCAACTCTTTAATTGGAGCTCGACGAACAGTAGGTGCAGATGCCATAGTGGATGTTATTCCCACCACACGTTCAGTGATAACTCGAAGCAACTGTGAATCACCTCCTCCCTCAGTATTACCTCGCTCAAAGTTAGGTTGTTGAGTACTAACTGGATTAACACTTGGTGTTACCGATTCAGTTCCATCTAAATCATTGGAATCTTTGGTATACATCTCTTGATCAACATCATCATTATAATCATTCGACATTTTCAACTATAAAACAAAAATAAATATATCAGCATCCAAATCCTGACTCAATTCGAATCAATTATGGCATGTACCTCTAGACTCAATTTTGAGCTCGATTTAGTCTGAGAATCGGCTAAACCTGTAAGCTCTAATACCACTAAATATAACACCCTTAACCCGTATCCGTTGCAAGAATAGGGTTTCAAAGCATTACCGAGTAATCGTAATCTAATCATTCATTTCAAGCATTTCAAAAATCATAAAGTGATTCATCATTAACATGCATAGAGTCCCTTATTAAATCCTTTGAGGGTTTGAAATCACTTTAGAAACGATTTAAGACTAAATCGGGAAAATTTGAAAATTTTCGAAAAAAGTTAGAAAAATTTTAACTGCAGGGTTCACACGGCCGTGTGGTCAGGCGGTGTGAGTACGCCCGTGTGTTTGGTCGTATGGGAATTCAAAGTAGAGATACACGGCCGTGTCCCAGCCCGTGCCTGTGCCCATGTAACTCTCTAACTTGGTTCACACGACCAAGCCACATGCACATGTGCCAGGCCGTGTACCCTTCGAAATAGCCTCGCACGCCCGTGTGTTAATCGTGTGTCTCACACGGCCAAGTCACACGCCCGTGTGTTTGGCCTTGTAGACCTAAAATGTGCCTGAAACAAAAAAATTACCATTTCCTACATGCTTGGGCATTAAACAACTCAAAAACCATTTGTTTAACCTGTTCAAAACACGATCAAACACATTCAAAACAAGCCAAAACAATTGTCCTAGGTGCCTAACCAATGTACCCTCATTGGTACCACATTTATATCATCAAAACATATTATCAATGCATCATTCAAATTAAAATTATAAACATGCCAAAATCCATCAATTTGGCCTAGCTCATATCTACCTAAAGCATTAACTGTAACGCCCCAAAAATGTGGGGTTGGTAATTTTGCTGAATTTGCTTAAATTCCAGGATGTGCTTGAACGGCTAGTTATTTGAGTGTATTTGGGGGTTTTTAGGAAGCCGGGATCCGAGTCTGAGCTTTGGAAAATTTTTAATTTTTTCCCTTAAGTGGAACTGGCTGTTAGCAGTAGGACTTATGTATAAGTGTGTGCGTTTATGTGTCACAAAGAGAGCTTGTGACTTAGTGGCTGTGGCGTCACTGAGATGGCAAGGGGAGTGGGGTTCGAATCCATGACAAGCAAATAGGGGATTTTATTTTATGGATTGATGGTGCAAGAGGTAGAGTTTGGATCAAACTCTGCAGATGAGGTTGAAGACTTGGTCAGCAAATTTGAATGGGAGGCTGTGAGCAATTCAAGGAGGATTTGGTGGAAAGTTTGAGGGAGTTGTGGAGTGTAGGAGTCTTAGCCGAATTTGGGAAGAGATGAGTAAGGGAATTTCGGCTAGGGGGTTCTCAATTGTGCAATTTCGGCAATTTGGGTGAGTGAGGAAGCCGAATATTCTCTTTGTTTTTTTAAGTTTTTCTTTTGTTGCATTTCGGGATTTATTCCTTTTGGGTGGCGTCTCGTGTAAACTTTTACCATTCGGGTCTTATCGTTCTCTCTTCTTTTCATTGTTATTTCTCTGTTACTGCCTACTTTCTACCGAATTACCTTTTTTTCTTCGGTTTCTCCTTTAGCCGAACACAACTCTTCTTTTCCCTCTTGTCGTTCTTTTCTTTTCTCTGCAAGATAGTCGAACACTTTCTTTCTTCTTGTGTCAGCCGAATCTTCTAGGGCCTAAGTATCTTCTTCTTTTCGTTTCTAACTGTTTCTGAACCTCTTCGATTGGATTGGTAAGTGGTGAATATAGCCGAATCTAGGTTGGCTTTTTCTCCTTATTCGATTTTGTTCTCTTGGGCCGAAAGGTTTTTCCCCTTGTTGCCGTGGAAATATGTATGGCTAACACTTTCTTTCTCGTCGAATGTTGCTAGGGACTCGTTTTCCTTAGCCAAGAGGGTAGGCCAATTACCCTTCCACTGTAAGGGATCTTTTGTTTCGTGGTAAGTGAAGTTAATTTGATTAAAGCGTTTCAATATTATGGATTAACAAGGGTTGTGACTAATTAATGGGACGGTTGTTATCATAGGTATCTTGGAAGCGCTTCTAACTACAACCCATAACAGGTGTGTAATCGTTCGCCCAATACCGTACTGTTTAAACGCTGGATAAAAGTGTTCTCATACTCTTGCGCTACTGTGAATCGACAAAAGTTGAAAAGTCGAGACTTCGGCATCTGAGGGCTCTTGAGTGTGCGAACGCTCCTAGGGGCAAACCGAGCTACAATTGTTGGCGATAGACCGTTGAGGCTGCCACGAACATTCTCGTGGGCTTAGGTCGTAATGGGTCTCGTTGGGTCGAGATGGGCCATGTGGGCCCATAGGCCCCACATAGGTAAAATTCACGATAGTGACAAATAATGGATTGGGTTGCGAAGTCCGCATAGCCATGACTGAAATTGGGCTGAATGGGCCACACGAGTGAGTGGGCCCACTTGGGTCAAAAACTGGGCTTTGGGCCCAATTACACTGTTTCGACCAAAAAAGGTATCTGTGTCGCTTGAGGCGACTGTAGGCCTTCAGGAAGGTCGTTATAGGACTAAAATTACCGAAATACCCTCGATGGGTAAAATTACCGAAATACTCTCGATGGGTAAAATTACCGAAACACCCTCGATGGGTAAAATTATCGAATTACCCTCGATGGGTAAAGTTACCGAAATACCCCTGAGGGGTGAAATTACCGTTTTACCCCTAAGCGACAAAAATGACCGTTATACCCCTAGTGGTAGTTTAGGTGATGTGTGTACGATATTTATATGACTGATTATGGTTGTTACATACTGCATACACGAATTATTTATGACACGACATTCTGCATTGGGGTTGGGTTTCTGTTCTGGAGGAAGTACTGTACTAGTGGCTCTGCCACGTTTTTATCGTTTTAGTGGCTTCGCCACGTATACTAATTTTAGTGGCTTGGCCACGTTAACTGTTATTAGCAGCTTTGCTGCGTTATTATTAGCAGCTATACTGCGATATTGGTGTGCTGGCTGGGTGGGTCGACTTGGTCCCCACATGGTGTGTTGGTTGGTACGGGTGGTGTGTTGGCTGGACTGGGTTGGGTTGCATCTTTGTTCTGCATTGTTATGATTTTGGGCTTAGACCCACTTTGTTACTGTATAGGGCTAAAGCCTGCATCGATCTCATTCATTGAATAGGGCTTGGGTCGGCATTCTATCGTGCTGGGGATTACACACTGAGTTCTCGTAACTCACCCTTTTCTTTTAACTGTACAGGTAATCCCCAGCCTTAGAGGATTTGGAGCTGCGAGGGACTCGAAGATGACCACATGTTCGCAAGTATTTTAATTTAGAGCTAGCTTTTTAAATAATTTATTAAGGGGTTGATATTTTTGTAATAAGGCCATTCGAGATTTTAACTTTTATTTGGCGTTTTCTTTTAATTTCTACCTGCTAGACTAGGAAACACGGGTTTTTAAAATAATAACCGTTTTTCTTAAAATCACGTTTTCAAACCTTAAGGTTGGCATCTAGAATAAGCTTCCGCGATATTTAATCCTGATTAATAGATGATATGACCATTAAGAGAATAACAAGTTTTGTTTTTACAACCCCAACGTTTTCCAAAAGGATTTAAAATCTGGTAATGAGCTATTATCGACAAGCCCGATCCTCAAACGACACTTTAATGTGACACGTCAGATCCGTCTGTAACGTCTAGGCCGGGTTTGGGGTGTTACATTAACTTAAATTCACATGCACATACCAAGCTTTGGTTCAATTTACCATACCATACTATGGCTTCAAACACGAACACATGTTTATATATATACCAAACTGATGGAGCTCGAAACTAACTATTATTTTGACAAAGGCAAGCGCACCTATCGAACAGTAGTATAGCTATGGTGAGTCCGGAATATCGTATCCTCAAGGACCAAGAGTACTAGTATTAACTATCTTTTTATTATCTAGCCTATTAATTAAGGGGATTTATTTTTAATCTAAAATTAACTAACTAATTTAACTAACTATGAACGCGACAGAGAGTAAATTAGGGAAAATACTTTTAAACAACTTATATGAGATGGACAATACCTAAGGAAGAATCCACCTAGACTTCACTTATTACTTTTGATTCATGCGATTTATTCACTTGGCTTAATCCGTAGAAATCCCTAAATTATATTAATACCTCTCTCAATGCTACTAACAACTGACTCTAGGTTGATTAATTGAAATATCTTTCTAATTAAAACCCCTATTGTCGCATTAACTCGATCTATGGACTCCCTTATTAGGTTTGACCCTAATCCGGTAGATTTTTGTCGCCCTATCTCTAGGGTTGCGATCAACTCCGCTTAATTGTGTTGATCTACTCTTAGACAGGGACTTTTGCTCCACTGAATAAGCACATTCGACTTGAATCAATAACCTGAATCATCAAAACAATAATAAGAACTCACAATTAAGAATAAGCACAAGTATTTATCTCATAAATCAAATAATAATAAGATCTGTCTAGGTTTCATCCTCCCTCGGTATGGAGGGGATTTAGTTCATACTAAAAGAGGGGAACATCATAAAAGAGGAAAAACAACAAAACATAAGAAAACCCAAAAACTTCTAAAGAACTTGATGGGAGATCCTCCGTCTTGATGGAGATCCTTCTCCTAAGCTGTTCCCGACGGCTGTCTTAGAGTATTTTCTCCTTCTACTCGGCATCTATTCGACGTCCTGTCGAGCTCTCTTTTTAGGTTGCCCCCTAGGGTGTTTATATAGGCTTCGAGATGCTTTTCTTGGCCCACAAGTATCCTATTCCGAATGAAACTCATCTTGATTTCGGCAGGGACACACCCGTGTGACATGCTCGTGGTGGACTCCCTTGGCCGTGGTCGATCCTGCTCGCCACACACGGCCGTGTGATCTACCCATGGTCGATAGTCCAGGCTGTGTCTAGGTTGTTGCTCGAAACACACGGCCGTTGGTGATAGCCCAGGCCGTGTGAGTCTCTAAGGTAGGCCTATTTTGTCCTTTTTTGGCTCGTTTCTCATTCTTTTCGATTTCCTATGCTCTCATGAGTATAAAACATGAAATCAAGAGATTAGGAACATCGAATTCATCAAATCTAATGAATATTCATCCAAAATTAAGCCAAGCATGGGGTTAAAATATGTGTAAATTATGGTTTATCAAATACCCCCACACTTAAGCGTTTGCTTATCCTCAAGCAAAATCCTCAACTCACAATTAAAATTAACTCCCTCAATTCATAATCCTCATCAATAATGTTTCATCATAATTCATAGATAATTCATACATTGATAAATTAACTAGAAGAGTCCTAGAGATTCAAACAATCTAAGTCATAATTTTTTATAGCACGAAAATATAGGTGTCTCCCGTTACCTAAATAATTACCTCTGATTCACAACCGACAAGGATTGATATCCTCACTAAGGATTCACTCAAATCACTCAAAGTGTTTAAGGTTCAAATTAAGCACTCAGAAGTCAAACATGAAAAGTTAACCCCATAGGCTTGCATGAAAATCAAATCCCCACCACTATAAAATGAGATGATACACAAATCAAAAGGTCTTTAAAAAGGGTTGTAACGGGGCTTGGGTTTAAGGTGTGGATACAGGCTGAATTAGATGGTTAAAAATCGAGATTGAATTTAAAAATTACCTAACTAGAAAAATAAACTAAAACTTGAATAATTACATCAATTAAGAATTCATCACTAATAACACGAGCTTCTTCTCAAAATGTAAAATTAAACGTAAGCTCAAATAACATAGAACTAATAATGAATATACTTCTTTTTTTTTAAGAATATACAATAATAATAAGATAGAATTTAACAACTGAAATAAAGAAAATAGTTAAGAAACTGATCAAATCAAATCTCGATATAAGGGTAGTCAAGAGAAATGGTGATAACAAATACAAAGTGGGTTTTGGGTTAATATTAATGGGTGAGTCAAGAAATGGTTTATTAGACTCAAAGGGGTTTACTAGGGGTTAATTATGAAGGTAGGCTTTTCATGGAGTAAGTGGGTTAAAACCCAGGTGCCTTTATCATCTCAGTATATCAAATCATAGGTGTGGTCTTGACATGTATAGTCGAAGCAAGTTCTAGAATAACAAATCAATGTTGACACACTCATAATCAATAAAGTGAGCAAGAAAAGAATATGCTCTAAAAGGCTCAAAATCTCACAAAATTATGGCTTTTGATGTCAACCTTGCAAATTTCAAATTTCAAAGTAATATTTAAATTTAGGAAAACAACCTAGAAATTTTAATTATGAAAAATAGACTTATCATGCTTGATTCTCTAATATCTTAAAGTTTAAATCATCAATGCACAATTAACTATGACTTAATCCAAAATATATCAATGAAAATCATAAATCAAAAGAAATTTCATTCTAACAGTGATATGAGAAAGTGGCTTGAGAAAAAGAAAAAAAATTCAGGGATTTGAGAATAATGCAATAATGCAAAAAGTTAGGAACTTGAATAAAATTCACCCCCCACACTTAAGATGTACATTGTCCTCAATGTACAAAAATAGATATCCACAATATAGTAAGAAAATCATAAGAGGGAGAGAAGTGAAACTTCCAGAAGTTTGGATGGAGTAAAAGAAAAGAAACGAGGGAAATTCGGGCAGAGTTGGAGGAGGAAGCGCCGGTGGTGGTGGATACTAGGGTCGTGGTGCGGTGATTCCCTAGCAGCCTTTAGAACCTAAATTAAAGAAATCAAAATATAATAATATAGTTTTAGCCCAAGAAAGATAAAAGAAAAGAAATTAAAAATGAAAATAAGAGAAAAAGAAAAAAATAAATGGACTCAAAGGTCCCACGGGCATGTCGCACGCCCATGTAGATTTCTCAGTTTCGACCACGGCCGAATCGCACGGTCGTGGCATTTTATCGCAGCCCGTGTTTTGGGATAAGTTTTGTCCTGTTTTCGCATAGACACGGCCACGCCCGTGTGTAAGGCCGTGTGGGTAGGGAAACCTGCGCCTAAAAATTTGGTTAGTTTTTAGTTAGATGTTAAAATTCGAAAATATGGACGTTAGTGGGGTTAGTGCTCGGGTTGCCTCCCGAGAAGCGCTCATTTAAAGTCTTAAGCTACACTTACCTGCCATTCGCATAACTATGGTGGTTTGAGGAGTAGAAACTCCTTTTTCTTATGATCAATTCTATCAACATATGGTTTGAGTCGAGTAATATTTACCTTAAAAGTGTCGAAATTAGAATGAGTTACCTCGACTGTTCCGTATGGAAAGACCTTAAGTACCGTAAAAGGAGTCGCACTGTTTGTATTAAGCTCTGAAGTGGCTATTCGAGGGTCGGTTGTATCTAACAGGACCTGATCCCCGATCTGAAATTGGTATGTATCATCTTTAAGTTTGACATGGTTTTGCTTTGGTTCTTCGTGTTTTTTCAGTTTTTCCTTGACGTGTGTCCGCCTTTCATCTAGTTCATCGATTTGTAACCTTCGTTCCTCATGAACAGTTGTATTCTCAGTATGAACACGAGATCCTGGCTCTATTATCTTTTCCTGAGAGATTTCCTGTAAAGAAGATTGAACGTTAAGTTTATTTATATTAACAGGACTTGTATTTTCTTGATCGTTAGATATTTTGTCAGAATCACGTGCTTTGAGTTTAATCATGTCATCACCTACACGAAGTGTTAGTTCACCTGTATCAATATCAATTTTAGTTCTGGCAGTTGCTAAAAAGGGGCTTCCTAAAATTAAAGGAACATTATTATCCTCATCCATGTCTAAAACGAAAAAGTCTACCGGGAATATGAATTTATCAATTTTTACTAGTACATCTTCGATTATACCCCTAGGAATTCTTATAGTTTTATCAGCTAGTTGTATGCTCATCCTAGTTTATTTGGGTTTCCCGAGACCTAGTTGTTTAAACATTTTATAAGGCATAACATTGATGCTTGCCCCTAAATCAGCTAAGGCATTATTAATAGATAAACTACCAATTAAACATGAAATTGTAAAACTCCCTGGATCTTTTAATTTTCGTGGTAGTTTATTTTGCAAAATTGCTGAGCACACTGCGTTTAGTTCCACATGTGACGCCTCGTCTAATCTCCGTTTGTTCGTCAACAGCTCCTTTAAAAATTTCCTTGAATTTGGCATCTGCGAAAGAGCTTCAAGAAACGGTAAGTTAATATGAAATTTCTTTAGAAGTTTAAGAAACTTACCAAATTGTTCATCTGTGCTGTCTTTCTTCATCGCATTGGGGTATGGCACTCGAGGTTGGTACTCTGTAATTACCGGTTTTGGTTTATCATGGTTTACCTCAACCTTACCTTTCCCTACCACATTCTCTTGCCTCAAGTCTGGTTCGTCTAACCCCTCACTGTCGTGAACAGAGACGGCATGAATTTGCTCCTTTGGGTTAGTTTCAGTGTTACTCGGCAAGCTGCCTTGTGGTCGTTCAGAGATGATCTTAGCAAGTTTTCCTAATGGGTTCTCAATCCCTTGAATCGATGCTTGTTGATTTTTGAGCGTTATTTCGGTGTTTTGAAAACGTGTCTCTGACACCGCGATGAATTTCGTTAGCATCTCTTCTAGGTTCGACTTTTCCTCTTGCTGGTAGGGTTGTTGTTGAAAGCCTGGAGAGGGTTTTGGGTGGTTCCTCCAACCTAGATTATAATTGTTACTATAGGGGTTATTTTGAGATCTAAAATTATTACCCATATAGTTCATCTGCTCGCTTTCTACGCCAGGGTTGTAGGGTGGGTATTCTGTATTGTTCGTCCCTCCTCCATTTGTATCACATTGCATCACTGTTTGTACCTGCGAAGAACCACACAAACCATCAATTTTCTTGTTAAGGAGTTCTACCTGGGTTGATAGCATGGTCACTGTGTCGAGGTTGAAAACACTAGCGGCTTTTGTCGGCTTTGTCCTTGTAACTTGCCACTGATAATTATTCAGTGACATCTCCTCTATAAACTCATAAGCTGCCTCAAGAGTCTTGTTATTTAGGGCTCCACCGGCGGCTGAATCAATCAATTGCCTACTTGAGGGGTTCACACCGTTGTAAAAGGTTTGAACCTGTAGCCACAAAGGTAACCCATGGTGAGGGCACCTTCTTAATAAATCCCTGTATCTCTCCCATGCGTCATAAAGTGTCTCCAAATCTATCTGCACAAAAGAAGAGATATCATTCCTCAACTTAGCCGTTTTAGCTGGCGGAAAATATTTTAATAAAAAATTTTCGGTCATTTGATCCCATGTAGTGATTGATCCTCGTGGTAACGAGTTCAACCACTGTTTAGCTTTGTTTCTCAACGAAAAGGGAAATGATAAACCGAAATAGTAACATATTTTAGGCCCACATTTAGTATGCTTTTGGATGAATTACCCCTTGATTTATGTAAAAAGGTGCTCTTAATCCTTTCTTTTCATGTCTTATACTCAGGAAAGCACCCAAGGATAAAAAGAACGAGAAACGGGCTCAAAACAGACCAAAACGGGCCAAAGAGGAAATCAACACGGCCTGGACTTGGACCCACACGGCCGTGCCAAGTCAATTATCTAGAACACGGTCTAACCCCGACTCACACGGCCGTGCCTCATTAAAGAAATTCGAACACGGCCTGGCCACGATTCACACGGGCGTGTGCCATGGCCGTGTCCCTGTCGCGGCCAAGAGGAGTTTTACTCGGATTTGGATACTTGGAGGCAAAGAAAGGCATTCCAAAGCCTATTCAAACACCCAAATAGGAATCCTATTTGAATTAGGATACTTGGAGGCCAAGTAACACATCTCAAAGCCTATATAAACACCCTAGGGGGCAACTTATTCAGGGGAGTTCGATAGAAACCCTCTGTCGAGGGGGATCCCAAAGCCATCGCCTAGGGGCGTCGTGCTAGGCCAGAGAAGGCAGATTTGTGGGGATTCACTCAGGGATAGCCAGTTGATCCATCCCAAGAAGCCAGAATTATACTTAAGAAGGAGGATCTCTCCTTCAATTCCTTCAGGGGGTTTTAGGGATTTCTTATGTTTTGTTTTATCTTTTCTCTTGAGATGTTTTCCTTTATTGTTATGAACTAAACCCTTCGGATACCCGAAGGGGATGAAACCTATGATGAATCTTGTTATTGTTTTTTGAATTATATGATAAATACTTAGTTTGTTCTTAATTATGTGAGCTTAATCCAAATCTAATGTGCTTAGGTGGAGGAGGAATAGACCACGCCTAAGAGTAGATCCAACATAATTAAGCGGAGTTGATCGCACGCTAGAGAGATAGGGTGACGAGATTTTGCAGATTAGGTGAAACCTAATATGGGAATCCATAGATCGATTTATTGCTATTCTAGGGGTTATTATAAGAGAACGAGAGTTCCACTAATTAACCTAGGGTTAGATGTTATTCGCCTCGAGAGAGGGTTTAATATACGTTAGGAGTCTTACGGATCAAACCAAGTGAATAAATCGTATGGTTCAAAGGTGTTAGATAACAAGTGAAGTCTAGGTGGATTCTTCCTAGGTATCGTCCAAATCAACCGAGTTTTTTCCAAGTTATTTTCCAAATTCATTCTTCTTTGTCTTAGATTCTTTAGTTTAGTAGTTAATTAATTTAGATTAGATAAACAATCTCTCTTTATTTTTAGGCTAAATAATAATAAGAAAGTTAGTATTAGTACTTTTAGTTCCTTTGGGTTCGATAATCCGGTCTTGCCTAAGCTATACTACTGTTCGATAGGTGCACTTGCCTCAATCATTGTCAGAGTTAGTTTCCAGGTTCGATCACAGAGTTAGTTTCCAGGTTCGATCATTCTTTTTATAAATTTTAAAGCTCTGATTCACAGCGATCAAGTTTTTGGCGCCGTTGCCGGGGAACTAAAATATTAAGAAAGCTCTATTTTTATTACTTTAGCCATTTTTTTATTGCAATTTATTTTCATTAATATTATTATTATTATTATTATTATTATTATTATTATTTTATTTTTATTTTCACTTTGCTAATTTTTCCTCCATTTACTTTTGGCAGATAATTTTAGTTTTTAGAGAAGATGCCATTGAATAACTATCAGTGGCAAGTTACAAGGACAAGGCCAGCCAAAGCAGCCAGTGTCTTCAACCTCGACGTACACCCAATAATGCAATATGACTCAAATCTAGGAGGCGTGGCGAATCCTGAGTACCCACCCTACGGATATGGCATGGAGAACGAACAAGTCCACTCCATGGGTAACTATTCTAGACCTCAAAATAATTTTTATGATAACACTTATAATGCAGGTTAGAGGTACCACCCCAATTTCTCGTGGGATGATCAAAGTATCCAAAGACCGAAACTTCCTCCAAACTTTCAACAACCACCTCACCAATGTAAAGAGGAGTCGAACCTTGAAGAGATCTTGACAAAATTCATGACATGACTCACATGATAACCGTCTCCAAAAAAGCGAGACAACACTTAATGACCAAAAGCATCGATCAAAGGGATCAAGAACCAAGTTGGGGAACTTACTTGAGTCGGTTGGGGAACTTACTAAGTCGGTTATACAACTTGCTAAGTGATCTCGAGAACTACCACAAGGAAGCTTGCCAAGTAACACTGAAACTAACCCGAGTGAGCAAAATCAAGCCATTTACGATAGTGAAGGGTTAGGCGAACCAAACCCAAGGGAAGAACTGTGGTAAGTGAAGGTAAGGTTGAAGTGTGCCATGATATACCAAAACCAAGCAATTACAGTGGTACCAACCTCGTGTGCCATATCCCGATGCAATAAAGAAAGACCACACAGAGGAAGAATTCGGTGAACTCATACTTCGTGTAGACGATGAAACAATCACTCTTCAAGCTCTTGACTCAGTTAGGACATCGAGTAATAAAGGTATGAACATTAATTCTATTGATAACCATTTGGTTCAACCTTCTTTACAGGAAGCATCACGAAATCACCTAACTGAGCTAGATCTTAGACCTTGTACCCATAAAGAAATAATTCATGAAGAACTAAGGCTTCAGGTCGATGAACTAGACGAGTGGAAAACACACTTTAAAGAGAAACTAGGAATACACGAAGTGAAACTGAAGGAAACCCCAGACGAGCTGATAGGAACAACAAATCACTTCAAAATAGGGGATCAGGTATTGTTGAATAAGGAAGACCCTCGAATCACCAATTCAGACCTTAAGACAAACGAAGAAATCACTTTTGAGGTACTTAATGTCTTCCTATACTGCCTGATCGAGGTAAGCAATCCTAAATTCAACACTTTTGAGGTAAACATTACTCGACTTAAACTATTTATCAAAAACCGAATTGATCGCATGAGAAAGGATTTTCACCTCCTCAAACCACCATGATCATACGAATGAGAGGTAAAGTCTAGCTTAAGACTATAAATGAGCGCTTCTCGGGAGGCAACCCGAGCACTAACCCCACTAATTTTTACATTTTTTAAATTATTCTTTTACTTTTATTTTTCCTTTTTAGCACCTAACTATAAACTAACCAAAGTGCAGATTTCCAGACCACACAGCCTTACACACGGACGTGGTCGTGGCCGTGTGGCCACCATAGGAAGGTACAAGGGCAGGGGCAACCACCAGATCCATAATTTTTATTTAACCCCCTTCTTCCTTTTTCTTTTCCAGTTGTTTTTCTTTTTTTTTCATTTTCCATTATTTACTTTTATTTTTATTTTTATTTTTATTTTTATTTCTTTTAATTTTCTTTTATTTTCTTTACTATTTTCTTATTATTATTCATTCCATTTAGATTTAGCTTAGGATACAATAAAATTAGGACGGCTGCTTAGAGGACTCAAACAGTTCAAGACGCTTCCCCACGTTCACCTCCAATCCTATCCGGTTTCTTTTCATTGACTTCATCCAAAATTCAGGAAGTTTCACTTCTCTCCCCATCTTATGATTTTATAATTATTTTGCTATTATCTATCTTTGTACATTGAGGGCAATGTACATCTTAAGTGTGCGGGGGTTAACTATAGTATTATTTGAAAATCCCTGAATTATGCCTTGTCTTAAAGTAAGTTTCTCATATTATGATTAGAATGAAATTTCTGATGATTTATAATTTTTATTGATATGTTTTAGATTAAGTCACTGATAATTGTGCATTGATAATTAAATTCTAAGATACTAGAGAATCAGGTATGATAAGTCTATTTTTCAGAAATTAAAATTTTTTTAGGATTCTACCTGAATTTAAATATTACTTTGAAGTTTGAAATATACGAGGTTGACATCAAAATACCCATAATTTTTGTGAGATTTTGAGCCTTATAGAGCATAAATTCTTTTTCTTGCTCACTTTATTGATTATGAGTATGTCAACATTGATTTGCTATTCTAGAACTTGCATCGTTTATGCATATCGAGACCACACCTATGTTTTGATACACAGAGATGATTAAGGCATCTAGGTTTTAACCCACTTACTCCATAAAAAGCCTACCTTTACAAATTAACCCCTAGTGAACCCCTTTTAATCCTAACAACCCTATTTATTGACTCACCCACTAATATTAACCCAAAACCCTTTGTAATTGTTATCACCATTCTTTCTAACTACCCCTATATCGAGATTTGATCTGATTAGTTGCCTAATTATGAATTTTAGTAATTTATTATGTATTTATTATGTTCTTAAAAAAAACGAAGTATATTCATTATTAGTTATGCGATTAAACGAGCTTATACAAATATCAAAGAAGAAGCTCGTATTATTAGTATTATTAGTTTTCAATTGATGTAATTATTAGTTCATTAGTTCTTAGTTAGGTAATTTGTCAATTCAATCTCGATTCTAACCTCTAATTCAGCCTTATTCCACAACCTTAACCCTAGCCCCGTTACAACCCTAACAAAGACCTTTTGATTTGTGTTTCATCTCATATTTCAGTGGTGGAGATTTGATTTTCATGCAAGCCTATGGGATTAACTCTTCATGTTTGACTTTTGAGTGCCTAAATTTTGAACCTTAAACACTTTGAGTGATTTGAGTGAATCTTTAGTGAGGATGTCAATCCTTGTCGATTTTGAATTAAAGGTAATTATTTAGATAATGGGATACACCTATATTTTTGAGCTACAAATTCTATGACTTAGATTGTTTGAATTTTTAGAACTGTTTGAGTTGAATTATCCATGTATAAATTATCTATGAATTATGATAAAACATTGTTGATAGGAATTATGAATTATAGAAAGTCCATTTTAATTGTAAGTTGAGAATTTTGCTTGAGGACAAGTAAAAGCTTAAGTGTGGGGGTATTTGATAAACCGAAATAGTAACATATTTTAGGCCCACATTTAGTATGCTTTTGGATAAATTATCCCTTGATTTATGTAAAAAGGTGCTCTTAATCCTTTCTTTTCATGTCTTATAGTCGGAAAGCACCCAAGGATAAAAAGAATGAGAAGCGGGCTCAAAATGGACCAAAACGGGCCAAAGAGGAAATCGACACGGCACGGACTTGGACCCACACTACGCGTGCCAAGTCAATCATCTAGAACACGGTCTAACCTCGACTCACACGCGCCGTGCCTCATTAAAGAAATTCGAACACGGCCTGGCCACGATTCACACGGGCGTGTGCCATGGCCGTGTCCCTGCCGCGGCCAAGAGGAGTTTTACTCGGATTTGGATACTTGGAGGCAAAGAAAGGCATTCCAAAGCCTATTCAAACACCCAAATAGGAATCCTATTTGAATTAGGATACTTGGAGGCCAAGTAACACATCTCAAAGCCTATATAAACACCCTAGGGGGCAACTTATTCGGGGGAGTTCGACAGAAACCCTCTATCGAGGGGGAGCCCAAAGCCATCGTCTAGGGGCGTCGTGCTAGGCCAGACAAGGCAGATTTGTGGGGATTCACTCAGGGATAGCCAGTTGATCCATCCCAAGAAGCCAAAATTATACTCAAGACGGAGGATCTCTCCTTCAATTCCTTCAGGGGGTTTTAGGGATTTCTTATGTTTTGTTTTATCTTTTCTCTTGAGATGTTTTCCTTTATTGTTATGAACTAAACCCTTCGGATACCCGAAGGGGATGAAACCTATGATGAATCTTGTTATTGTTTTCTGAATTATATGATAAATACTTAGTTTGTTCTTAATTATGTGAGCTTAATCCAAATCTAATGTGCTTAGGTGGAGGAGGAATAGACCACGCTAAGAGTAGATCCAACATAATTAAGCGGAGTTGATCGCACGTCTAGAGATAGGGTGGCGAGATTTTTCCGCATTAGGGTGAAACCTAATATGGGAATCCATAGATCGATTTACTGCTATTCTAGGGGGTTATTATAAGAGAACGAGAGTTCCACTAATTAACCTCGGGTTAGACGTTATTCGCCTCGAGAGAGGGTTTAATATACGTTAGGAAGTCTTACGGATCAAACTAAGTGAATAAATCGTATGGTTCAGTGTTAGATAACAAGTGAAGTCTAGGTGGATTCTTCCTAGGGTATCGTCCAAATCAACTGAGTTTTTTCCAAGTTATTTTCCAAATTCATTCTTCTTTGTCTTAGAGTCTTTAGTTTAGTAGTTAATTAATTTAGATTAGATAAACAATCTCTCTTTATTTTTAGGCTAAATAATAAGAAGAAAGTTAGTATTAGTACTTTTAGTTCCTTTGGGTTCGATAATCCGGTCTTGCCTAAGCTATACTACTGTTCGATAGGTGCACTTGCCTCAATCGTTGTCAGAGTTAGTTTCCAGGTTCGATCATTCTTTTTATAAATTTTAAAGCTCTGATTCACAGCGATCAGGAAACAACCAAAGACGAATGGCATCATCAGAAACGCCATTGATTTTGAAAGTGTCACAAAACTCAAGAAAGTTTGCTAAGTGATTGTTTGGATCCTCATCCTGCAAACCATCAAACTGAACAAATTGTTGAATCATCTGTATAGTGTTAGGTTTCAGTTCAAAATTATTTGCTGCAATAGTAGGTCTAACAATACTTGATTCAGTTCCTGTTAAAGTAGGTTTAGCATAATCATACATAGTACGAGGAATAGGATTTTAATTCACCAGATTTGCGGCAACCACAGGAGGTAGCGGATTATTATTAGCCATCTCTTCGGTAGTGTTGGTATCGTCCTCTTGCTCTTCTTCTATGTCTTTGTAGGCTTCGCTTTATTTCCCTACGACTCATGAACGGTACCTTCTATATCTTTGTCAAAAATCAAGGGTCTGGCGGGCTCCTCCTAGTCATAAACTAGAATTACCTGGCAGAAGCAAATAAAAGAAAAATTAGCAAAGTTAAAAATAGAATAAATATAAATTGCAAATAAATAAAATGGCTAAAGTAATAAAAAAATAGTTTTCCTAATATCTTAGTCCCTGGCAACGGCGCCAAAAACTTGATGGAGCTCGAAACTAACTATTATTTCGACAAAGGCAAGCGCATTATATCGAGCGAAGAGTATAGCTATGGTGAGTCCGAATATCGTATCCTCAAGGACCAAGAGTACTAGTATTAACTATCTTTTTATTATCTAGCCTATTAATTAAGGGGATTTATTTTTAATCTAAAATTAACTAACTAATTTAACTAACTATGAACGCGACATAGAGTAAATTGGGGAAAATACTTTTAAACAACTTATATGAGATGGACAATACCTAAGGAAGAATCCACCTAGACTTCACTTATTACTTTTGATTCATGCGATTTATTCACTTAGCTTAATCCGTAGAAATCCCTAAATTATATTAATACCTCTCTCGAGGCTACTAACAACTGACTCTAGGTTGATTAATTGAAATCTCTTTCTAATTAAAACCCCTATTGTCGCATTAACTCGATCTATGGATTCCCTTATTAGGTTTGACCCTAATCCGGCAGATTTTCGTCGCCCTATCTCTAGGGTTGCGATCAACTCCGCTTAATTGTGTTGATCTACTCTTAGACAGGGACTTTTGCTCCACTGAATAAGCACATTCGACTTGAATCAATAACCTGAATTATCAAAACAAGAATAAGAACTCACAATTAAGAATAAGCACAAGTATTTATCTCATAAATCAAATAATAATAAAATCTGTCTAGGTTTCATCCTCCCTCGGTATTGAGGGGATTTAGTTCATACTAAGGGGAACATCATAAAAGAGGAAAAACAACAAAACATAAGAAAACCCAAAAACTTCTAAAGAACTTGATGAGAGATCCTCCGTCTTGATGGAGATCCTTCTCCTAAGCTGTTCCCGACGGCTGTCTTGGAGTATTTTTCTCCTTCTACTCGGTGTCTATTCGACGTCCTGTCGAGCTCTCTTTTTAGGTTGCCCCCTAGGGTGTTTATATAGGCTTTGAGATGCCTTTCTTGGCCCACAAGTATCCTATTCCGAATGAAACTCATCTTGATTTCGGCAGGGACACGCCCGTGTGACATGCCCGTGGTGGACTCCCTTGGCCGTGGTCGATCTTGCTCGCCACACACGGCCGTGTGATCTGCCCGTGGTTGATAGTCCAGGCCGTGTCTAGGTTGTTGCTCGAAACACATGGCCGTGGGTGATAGCCCAGGCCGTGTGAGTCTCTAAGGTAGGCCTATTTTGTCCCTTTTTTGCTCGTTTCTCGTTCTTTTCGATTTCCTAAGCTCTCCTGAGTATAAAACATGAAATCAAGAGATTAGGAGCATCGAATTCATCAAATCTAATGAATATTCATCCAAAATTAAGCTAAGCATGGGGTTTAAATATGTGTAAATTATGGTTTATCACAAACCAACATTACACTTATAACCTCATTTACAATCCATCCACAAAATTACTATCATTTAGACATCCTAGGTACAGGCCGACACAAAAGATAAACACCACCACATTTGAGTTCGGGATCGTTGTTGAATGCTAAATCGGCGATCAAAAGTGAAGTATCTAACCTACGCACAGAAAAACAAAACCGTACGCTGAATAAAACTCAGTGATATTTCTATAATCCGAACATTTAAAGACAGGATAATATAAAATGCACAATTGAATTTTAAACACATATTATTGTTTAAGATCACAATTATTATATGCCAACCTTTTTAATTCATACATATTAGCATACCATTTCATACTATTTTCAATTCTCATCACTTGCTATATAAATAGCATTTCACAATTTGATTCACATTTCATTTAAACAATGACATTATCCATTCCATATCCACTTCATGAGTACATAACTCATGTATTCTCATTTAATCACAACATATCTCATTTTCATGTTTCAAATCACTATCCCATTTTAAATTCTCATACAATATCATTCAATATCAATCATAGAACCGTTTTATTTAATTACCCCCATTAACATGACTTGGACTCGGACGGATACATGGATCTGACCAACACACCAGTTTGGCATCCAGTGCTTCATCGGATAAATCCGAAGTAGTAACTGCGCCTAGCGCTATATAAATTGACACCCAATATCTCATCGGTTAAACCAAAGTAAATTGACACCTAGTGCCTCGTTGACTCGAAGTCGAAGAAATCCCTGAACTCTTCCTATCTTATGGCATGCCATCTATATTCGACTCAGCCCGATACAGTTAATAGGGTTCCAATTCACTTTCCAAATACAACCAATATCCAATTATCATATTTGCACATTATCACATTTACACATATATATTCATTTCAATTCAAATAATCGATACATTCATAATATATATATACCAATTCAATACATTTCAATCAACTTTAATTCAATTCAACATCAAAGTGCCAAATACTCACCTCAACCACTTACCATATGCGTTAAATCAAAATACAACAATTAGTAACTATGTTCAGATTATAGAAATACAAACCGTGGATTCAAAGCTATTCGACGTCGATTTTATCCTTCTCCTTTTTAGTCAAGGATTCCGGTACAACGTTAGCAATTGAAGTTTGAACCCTAGAAGTCTTTAGGCCGTGCGTGACTTTCATTCTCCCTTTCTTTATTTTTATTTCTTTTATTTCTTAGTTTTTTATGGCTTTCTCTTTTATTACCTATTTGTTTTATTATACTTTAATTTATTATTATATAATACATATATACATTTAATTAATTATTAAGATTTCTTAATATTACAACATATTTTAACTTTAATTATTATAATATATAAAATAAATTTACATATAAGTTGCATATATAATTCACTAATGTCGTCCCACTTAAAGAAACAATGGTGTAATTGCTTCTTGAGTCTCTTTAATTATTTTTAAATCATAAATTAACTTTTACCTTAAACGGGATTTACTCCTTATACTATAATAACTCTTAATTCATGCAAATTCACTTAATCGAAACCTAATTAACTACATAATTAGCTTCGTAAATATTTATTAAATATTTACGAGTCCGATTTACAGGAACGGAGTCCCGGGAATGCACTTTCCGGCACCCCTGACTATCTGGTCATTACACTTGAGACCAACCTCCCTTGTTTTCTTAATTTAGATCCGATATTTGAATGCCTCGAGACAAGGGATTCCTGTCTTGAGACCTGGAATAAGGAAAAACTAATTTAGCTTCGATGTTTCCTTAACTCGAGACAAAAACCACTTGTCTCGGGACATAAATGGGATTGTCTCTAGACTAGCTTGACAAGTCTCGAGACACTAAGTGTAATAGGCCAATTTAGCCCGGGCCCATACAAAAAATAATAAACCCAAAATAATAAAACAAAGTCCAAGTCCAAGTCCAGTCCAAAATATATCATTTGGCTCGATTGGAATGACCCTTTACTTGAAAAGATTGAAGGTCCATCTACAAGCTTGACGTATATGGAAACACAATCTTCAAGGATATGCAATCTTAGATATGATATGCAAATTTTAGATATGATATGCAATTCTAGAAGATATGGTATGCAATCTTAGAAGATATGATTTTGTAATCTTAGAGATTTAATTTGTAGATACCTTTTAATCTTAGCGGTTGATGTAATTGATCTGTACCGTTGGATTTGGGGAGGCTCAACTATAAATAGAGGCCTCTCCCTTCATTGTAGGGAGACTTGAATTTTGAGAAATAAAAAATTCGTGAGAGCATTCACTAAAATTTGTATGTTGTACATCATCTAAATTGTCTTATTATTAAGGCAAAATTTTCCATATATTGTTTATTTAAAATATGTATATTATCTATTTTTAAATGGTATATTATATACTTATTATAAGTTATCCCTTATACATTCTTATTCAAAGTTTTTATATTATTTATTTAAAATATATATATTTATTTTATTATGTATATATTAACTATTTTAGATTTTGCCATGTCATTTTTTTTTATTTCATTTTTCTAAAAACTGTTATAATAATCATTAATTGTTTTGAGTATATTATTTACCTTATATTATTTTTTTATTTGAATTTAATCTTGTGAATAATTTTTTTTCCTTATTTTTTTCATAGATTCTTTTAAAATTGCTATTATCTACTCTATATTTTTTTATTTTGATTGTTCATTTTTAAAAAAAAAAATTGAATACATTATCTTTGTTTACCTTAACATTATTATTGCTTGTCATTCTTTTACTTAATTGTTTATGTTAGTGCTAATTGTTAATATAATCTGTAACTTTAGTAAATTGCACTTTTTTGTAATAACTTAATGTTACTTTTTTCAAATCTTTGTTTAAAAATATCTATCTTCTTTAATTATCACATTTTGTCCAAAAGTTTTTCTTAAATAAGGCAATTTTTGTGTTTAGAAATTGGGAAATAGTGCCCTAACGTCTTCGGGTTTCGATTTTACTGTTTGACTAAATAACAAAATATCCTTTTAATGAATTTTGTAAATCATGAGATGATTTTGGTTACGAGGGTTTAAAACATCATGTCCTAACGTCTTTGGATGTGATGTTTGTATTCTTTCGAACAAAAGAATCTCAAGTTCCAACTCAAATTGTTCAAGTTTTTAAAGAAATCATGTTTTCAAATCTTTTCGAATTTTCGACATTAGGACAATAACTAATCAATCCGGTACCAATTTTGGGCGTTACGAGGGTGCTAATCCTTCCTCGTACGTAACCGACTCTCGAACTCGTTTTCTTGAGTTTCGTAGGCCAAAATCAATGTTTTGAAATAAAACATTTTATAAGGTGATCCAATCACACCTAAGCAAAAAGGGATTGGTGGCGACTCCCGTTTTCGTTTTTTTAAAGTTGATCCCTATTTTTTCAAAAAAAAATAGTTTCGACAGGTTGGCGACTCCACTGGGGACCAATAAGAAAGTCAAGCCATAAAATTGATTATTTTCTGTCCTTTGTCGGAAATTTGAAAATTCGATTTGAAAATTTGAAAATTTGATTTGAAAATTACGATCCTTTTGTTGCATTTGTTTGTGTCATTGCATATGATTGTTATTTTTTTTGCGCACATTGCATTGCATGACCGTTGTGGTTGCACCTTTAAGTGGGAGTGAGAAACTATGCCTTCGTGAGGTTTTCACCTCGACATAGGCTAGTGGATTGCTTCCTGGATACATCTGTACCTATGTCTTCGTGAGGTTTTCACTTCCGCATGGCCATAGGGAAATGTATTCCCCTGAACTGAACTCGATCTATTTGAGCCTATAATGGGTGAAGATTGAGGAATCTGCTAGTTTAGGTACATTTTCTTTAGAACTAAACCGCATATATTGAACCCTAAGAGCCCACCTTAGGTGGAACTATGCCAAACCCTAGTGGTCACCCAGATAGGTACCCTATTTTGTTATTTATTTCTCTTGTGCTAACGTGTTCTTTTTTGTTTTGATTGCATTGCATTCACATCATAGAAAAGAGGTGTTGATTCAAATTTGATTGCTAAATAGAAGAGTTTGTCATGAGAAAATGGATTTCTTGATAAAGTGGATTATAATCTGATCGTCAGAATATGGTCCAAGTAAACACAACAAGAGAAGGCGATAGTCCTGTGAAGGAATACAAGACTTTATTGCCCAAGGATTCAAGCTGACGAAGACTATTCGAGAGATGTCACGTCTCAATTTTCTAACAAGCATTGCGAGGATAAGTGAGTAATGAGTCACAGCCCAAGCAAAAAGGAGCTAGTGGAGGCATCTATTAGAAGTTTGCAAGATTTGACCTTTGTGAATAAGGGGATTGATGTTTTTGCTTGGAATATGAGGGCAAGGCCGCATATGTAATCCGTTTTATGTAAAGAAATTTGCTTTCTAGAAAAGTTGTTCTAATGGAATTGAATTCAGAATCAACGCCTCTCTTTCTTTTGCATTCATTCCATGCATCTGCATTGCATTGCATCATTTGCATTAGACTTTTACAAAAGGACCCTAATTAGTTGAAGTTATTTTAGAGAAAGAGAGAAAGAGAGAAAGTTAATTTTGAAACTAAACATCGTTACGGTACTCGCGCTAAGACGAAAGATATGGATCAAAGACTTGAACAGTTCCAAAGAGACATGCAAGACCAGATGCAAGAGCAGTTGGCAAAGATCCAACAAGATATGAGGGAACAAATGATGGAAGCCCAAAGGAATATGGTGGCTCAAATGACTCAGCTACTGAATGGGGCAATGGACAAGGGAAAAGGTCACATGTCTAATACTGGAGAGGATAATGAGGATTATCCTCCAGGTTTTACCTCACCACATGTACAAACACAACCTGAAGCATATCCTCAAAGGCCATCTGTTACAATTAGGCTTCAACAAGGTCAAGCTGATACTGGGGTGCCCATGAATGTCCAAGTTGGCTCAGGACCTAACCAAGGAGATAACCCTGCTAATCCTATTATCCCTGATTTAGATATAACGGAGAGGGAAGAGATGAAAATTGAATTACCGAGGCAGTTAGAGGACCGTTGTAGATGCTTAGAAGAAAAGTTCAAGGCCTTGGAAAACGCTGATAATCACCATGGAATTGATGCTAAATACTTGAGCTTAGTTCCAGATTTGGTGCTTCCTCACAAGTTTAAAATGCCAGAATTTGAGAAGTACAATGGGACTAGCTGTCCTGAAGCCCATATTACCATATTCTGTAGACGGATGACTGGGTATGTTAATAACGATCAACTGTTGATCCATTGTTTCCAAGATAGCTTGGTGGGGGCACCGTCCAGGTGGTACAACCAATTGAGCCGTGCTAGGATTAATTCCTAGAGAGACCTAGCACAAGCATTTATGAAACAATACAATCATGTGACAGACATGAAGCCTGATAGAATCACCTTGCAAAACATGGAGAAGAAATCAAATGAAAGCTTCAGGCAGTATGCACAAAGATGGAGGGAAGTTGCCATGCAAGTTCAGCCACCGCTCCTAGAAAAGGAAACAACAATGCTTTTTATCAATACTTTAAAGGCCCCATTCATTACTCACATGATAGGAAGTACCACAAAGAGCTTTGCGGATATAGTAATGGCGGGAGAAATGATTGAAAAGGCCATAAGGGGTGGTAAGATAGAAACAGGGGAAAACACCAAAAGGTCAGCTCCAAGGAAAAAGGAGAACGAGGTGAATAATATGAGTACATATAACAAAGGGCACTTGAAGTCAATTACTGTCAGTCAACCAAAAGTAACCACTAGCTATCAAGGCTCTTCAAGGTAGGAATCCAATTCGAGGCCAAATACAGAAAAGTTCCAGTTCACACCCATCCCGATGACATATAAGGAGCTGTATCAGAATCTTTCTTATGTGCATGTGGTGTCTCCTTCCTACTCAAAACCCATACAACCTCCGTTCCCAAAATGGTATAATGAGAATACCCAATGCGAGTACCACGCGGGAATAACGTGTCACTCAATTGAAAACTGTACTATGTTGAAAAAGTTGGTCGAAAGGTGTATTAAAATGGGAATTGTGAAGTTCGACGTTTCATCAGAACCTGATCACTTTGACGAGGCTGTAACATCCCGAATTATTGGGTCTGTGCATTTTATGTGATGTATGCTTAATATGTTAATTTGAGAATTTGAGGTGCAAATTGGGTTTAGGTTTGGGCTGAGGCCTTGATTAAATATTCTGTTAAGATACTCTAGGGCTTAAAATAAGGTTTTGGTGGTTTAAAATGTCAAATTGGGCTTGTGGTCCCAAAGTAGGGTGGCGCCATAGAGGAGAAAAGGGGGGCGTCACTAGTGGATGGAGAAGGCCCAAATTTTGGCTACTTGGAGCCCAAGTTTTTGGGCCAAATTCGGCACTTAAAGAGGAGCTAGGGGGGACGGCAACAAGGCTAAAATTTAGGGATTTTCAATGTTTAAAATATGTGGATATTGTGCTGATAAAGGAGGGAGGAGTTGGAGCTAATTAAGTCTCTTTTGATAGGTGTTCTGATAAGGATAAGGGAAAGGATGAGGAGCTATCTAGGAGGATAGAGGTGGCCAAATATGGGACTGTATGTGTAAAGGGGGGGACGACTACATAGAGTTAGGCAAAGCCGAATTCTGTCAGTTTTTCCCTTTTTTTCTTCTTTTCTCTGAAGCTCTCTCTCTCTCTTAATTTTCTCTATTGCCGAAACTTTTCTATTCTTTTTCTTCTTCTGTCAAAATTACTTCCTAGCCGAAATCTCCAAGGCTCTTTTGTTTTCTTTTCCTAAGCCAAAACCAAAACTCCTCACTCAGTTCTTCTAAAAGCCGAAAATGCATTAGCCTTTTTGTTCATCTTTTTTGGGATTTTCTTAAAAGCCGAAATTCCTAGATCTCTAATCTTCTACGCTTCGATCTTCTTCTGTGATTGCCGAATCTTCCTGCAATGGGGTAGCCAAAATCTTCTGAAGTGGTAAGTGTCGATTATGTTATTCTTTCAATCTTTTTCGACTTTTGGAGACCATAGCCGAATGGCTAGATGGTTGACTAATCTCGTATTTTCTTTCATGGGCGGTATTCTGAGATTTGAAGAAGATCTAGTCGCATAGGTTTCTAAATCGGTAGCACTCGAATCATCCTACTACGGGATCTAATCATTTTAGGTAAGGAGATCACATTAATTTAAGCATATAATTCGGGTAAAACACTAACCCTTGGGTAGAATAGGAGAGAGGCCTTATCTTCGCGTTCTTCCGCTTTTGAGCAAAGTTGTAGACAAAGGCGATGATCCGATTAGCGAGGGTATCGACATAGAGGGTAGTCCTACGTATTAATCAGGTGTGTAACATTCTCACACCATTTGGATTTCTTGTTAGTATATGTTATAAATCTGTTATATTCTGCTAAATGCCGAAATACCGGCATGGCTGTTGAAAACCCGAGGAGGGTAAGGGCGAATCACCAGGTTAGTGATCTCTGTCATTCTAAAGTGAATGTTTCTGTCAATTTGGTATGATGAACATGTATGCCGGTTTCTGTGATTGCATGGGGTTGGGTGATTGATGAAAGGGGAAGTGATCTGTTGTAGTGGCTAATGCCATGATCTGTTGTAGTGGCTTTTTCCATGATCTGTTGTAGTGACTAATGCCATGATCCGTTGTAGTGGCTATTGCCATGATCTGTTGTAGTGGCTATTGCCATGATCGGCGATGAGCGACTATCTGCAGCATGACCGCCATCGATGGTGTGTAGCGGTGTGGGTTGATTGTAGAAATCCCCAATGGTGTGATTGGCGGTAAGGGTGGTGTGTAGCGGATGGAAACCTAGGATTGGGTTGGGCTTTGCATATTTTACGATATATTATACTCGTTATATGTTACGTGGGGCTAAGGCCCAACTGGTGGTGCACGAGGGTTGCACACCGAGTCTCGCGACTCACCCTATTATTTAACATCTTTTGTAGCACCTAGTGCATCAATTTGGGTTGGAGAGGAGCGCAAGGTGGCCATGCGAGGGATTATTTTGATTCAGCAAAAGGCTTTACTAGTTTATTTAATTTTAACATTTTTAATTAGTGGGTTTAAATTTCATTGTAATAAGGCCATGGGCCATTAGTTTCATGTTTTCGTTTGTTTTGGGCTTCTAATATTATTAGACATTTACATTTTACGTTTTAATTAAGTTAAGGCATGTAACAAATTTCGGTTTTTAATCCACTAAGGCATAAATATAAAATGTATATCTTTTACAAATCATCCAACCATTTAGTTTTCTCGAATAAAATGTTAAACTCAAGAAAAATATTTTTCCGAAATTGCGACATCTTTTAAAATCTCCCTAAGTGACATGCCAGATCCAGTCATGGTGTTTGGGCCGGGTTTGGGGTGTTACAAATTGGTATCAAAGCCAGGTTCAAAACTCGGCTTTGGGGTTTTGGGCTCAAAACGTTTTCTAAAGTTGGGTTTTTGAAAACATGCATGTTTATAAATAACACAGGAGGGTTTTCTCGGCATGGCACTGCGTCTCGGCCCAAGTCAAGTCCGCTGTAAGTATTCAGAACTCACTGTGTGTTATATATATATATATATGTGGGCTTGATGGGCTTTAACGGACGTAGATTATTTTAATTAGAGCTTGATGAACCTTAGGCCTAGTTAAACAACTCTCAATTGCATAAGACTTAATCCAACCGAACAAACTCTGTAGACAAGTCGCAAGACTAGGGTGTGGCAACAGCATGCGCATGTCAGGATTGGATCAGGAAGAGCTCAGTACTTAGCGGTCCTAGTGACTTACCTCCTCTTCATTTGGAATCCTACGGTGCATAGTGACTGCTCACCCTAGCCACGAGGATTTGTTGTGGGCCAAAATCTATAACTAAAACCCGAAAGGGACCAAACCACTGATTTTCACAAAATTGCTTGAGATGTCCCTAGTTTTGAAAAAAATTTGAAACACCACAGTTGGAAAAATTACCAAAATACCCCGGATTTTCAAATTACCAAAATACCCCGAAATACAAAATTACCTTATTTCACAAAGGAACCATATTTTGGAAAATTACGAAAATACTCCTGTAGGATAAATTACGAAAATACCCCTGGGTAGTGAAACGATGAAGACACCCCTACATGATGAATGTAAGTTCGTGGATGCTACTTGTATATGGATGGTTAATGATTGAACGTATGTGCTTCTTAGGACTAGAAGATGTGAACTTGAGACTGAAAGTTGTGGATGTGATTCGAATTCGAAAGAACTACTCTTAAACTATCGCTCATAAGACTATTGCGTGGTTAATCGGTGGAAGAAAACTATTAATTCATAAAAAATTCTAATCAGATAAACGTCAACCGGAAGAATGAGTACAAGGGGTCGAGGACGTCCGCCGCGTGGTCGTGGTAGGGGTAGGATGATCGCGTCGGAGCCAATAGGGTCTAGCCACGGGTCAGGAAACGAGATGCCGGATCTGCCGGCTGTAGAGGAAGAATTTCGGGATCAGGCGCCCGGAGATGATGCAGTATCTCGGCGATGTTGCGGGTCCTCGAAAAGAGTTCTTTGAGGCGAGCACGGGTTCGGAGATCGGAAATCTGTGTCGGAACGACTCCGAGCCAACGGAGCAGAGATGCTTAGGTGTGTTTCTGGCGTAGCCCCTAATACAGCTGAGTATTGGTTAGAGGCAAGTGAGCATATAATGGATGACCTTGACTTTACTGTAGAGGAGAAGTTGAAGGGGGTCGTGTCTCTTCTTTGAGACGAGGCTTATCAGTGGTGGCTCACGGTAAAGGAGGGTACTGCCGCAGACCGAATTGACTGGGATTTCTTTAAGGAATCATTTCAGGGAAAGTACATTGGGGCCAGCTATGTGGATGCACAGAGGAAGGCATTCCTGAATTTGGTGCAAGGAAGTAAGTCTGTATCTGAATACGAGGCAGAGTTTCTGCGGTTGAGCCGTTACGCTCGAGGGATTGTAGCGACTG
The DNA here is from genome assembly GCA_025698515.1 of Gossypium sturtianum. Classification (NCBI taxonomy): domain Eukaryota; kingdom Viridiplantae; phylum Streptophyta; class Magnoliopsida; order Malvales; family Malvaceae; genus Gossypium; species Gossypium sturtianum. Next base: position 22,927,278 of record CM046945.1, read on the forward strand.
ACTATGAGTGTTGCGTACGGTTCGAGGATGGACTAAGGGATGAGCTAAGGGTATTAGTAGCACCGCAGCGGGAGAGGGACTTTGCAGTTTTGGTTGAGAAAGCTAAGATATCTGAGGAGGTTAAGCGGACTGAGAAACAAAATAAGGATAAGGATAGGAATAGGAATAAGAGGAATTTTGGGCCGTCGGGATCATCTGGAAATTTTCAGAAAAGGCCTAGGACTGATGGGCTAGCTCGTGCTCCGACGGGTCAGAATCGGTCATGTCCTTCGTGTGGGAAGGTACATTATAGGGAGTGCAGAAGGAGAACCGGTGGATGTTTCAGGTGTGGATCCACAGAGCATATGATTAGGGACTATCCACAGAAGGATCAGGTGCAGCCAGCTGGACGAGGTTCTGATCAGGCTGGGAGAGGTGGTCACCAAGATCAAAGGGCGTGGCGCGACGAGAGGAGGAAATGGATTCGGTCGGGGTCGTGGAGCACCTGGTAGGGTTGCAGGTAATGTGGATGCAAGGCAGCCGGGTTTGGTTTATGCAGCTCGCCGACGGGAGGATGGTGACGCACCAGACGTCATAATCGATACGTTTCTCATTGCCGATAACCCTTTTCTTGCTCTGATTGATATTGGATCAACTCACTCTTACGTAGCATGTTCGGTATCTGAGACCTTAAGTATAGACTCTGAAACAACTACTAGGATGATGACTGTGGTTAGTCCTTTAGGACAATCTAGGGTAGTGGACAAACTGTTTAGAAACGTACCCTTAGAGACTCAAGGAGTAGTGTTCCCGGCAGACTTAATGGAATTACCGTTTGGAGAATTTGACCTTATTTTGGGAACGGATTGGTTGACTAAACACCGTGCTAAGTTGGATTGTGAGACTAAGCGCATGGTGTTGAGTGCCCCGGAAGGCGGGGAGGTGGTTGTGTTAGGAGAAAAAGGAATTACTTGTCCAATGTAGTGTCCGCATTAAAAGTCACATTAAGATGATTCGGAAGGGATGTAATGCGTTTCTAGCCTTTATCGTTGCTTTGGATGTTAAGGAGGTGATCATCAATGAGGTTCAAACAGTCAAGGATTTCACAAGATGTCTTTCTGAAGAATTGCCCGGTTTACCCTCAGATCGCGAAGTGGAGTTTGGAATAGAGCTACTTCCGGGTACGGCTCCGGTGTCTATTGCTCGTATAGAATGGCGCCAGAAGGAGCTGGTGGAGCTCAAGCCCGGATCCGAGGCTGTTGGATCATGGATTTATCCGACCGAGTGTGTCTCCGTGGGGAGCCCCGGTCCTGTTTGTGAAGAAGAAGGACGGATCCATGCGTATGTGCGTGGACTACCGTCAACTAAATAAGTTGACGGTTAAGAATAAGTACCATCGCCAGGATCGACGACTGTTCGATCAACTCAAAGAAGCTTCGGTCTTTTCTAAGATTGACTTAAGGTCGGTTTATCATCAGTTGAAGGTAAAGGAAGGAGACATTCATAAGACAGCGTTTTGAACTCGCTACGGTCATTATGAATTTTTGATGATGCCGTTCGGATTAACAAACGCGCGCCAAAGAAAGATTTATGGATATGATGAATCGTGTTTCAAAGCCATACCTTGATCGGTTCGTGGTGGTGTTCATCGACGATATTCTGGTTTATTCCAAGTCTGAAGAGGAGCATGATGCACATCTTCGTGTGGTGTTGCAAATTCTGAGGGAGAAGCAGTTGTTCGCTAAGTTCAGCAAGTGTGAGTTCTGGCTAAGGGAAGTAACTTTCTTAGGACATGTGGTTTCTGCAGAGGGAATTAGAGTTGACCCTCGAAAGATAGAAGCTGTATTGGATTGGAAACCGCCGAAGTCGGTGGCAGAGATTCAAAGTTTTTTGGGATTGGCGGGGTATTATAGGAGGTTTGTGGAAGGGTTCTCGTTAATAGCGGCACCTTTAACTAAGTTGTTGAGGAAGGGAGCACCATTTGTATGGACCGACAAACAGCAGGGGAGCTTTGAGAAACTGAAGAGAATCTTGACAGAAGCGCCAGTGTTAATTCAGCCAGAGGTGGGAAAAGAATTTACCGTCTACTGTGATGCGTCACACAAGGGTTGAGGATGTGTGTTGATGCAAGATAGAAAAGTTGTTGCATATGCGTCTCGACAGTTGAGACCGCATGAATTGAACTACCCTACGCATGATTTAGAATTGGCGGCGGTAGTGTTCGCTCTGAAGATTTGGAGGCACTACCTGTATGGGGAGAAGTCGGTTATTTACACGGATCATAAAAGCCTGAAGTATCTCCTTACCCAGAAGGAGTTGAATCTGAGGCAACGTAAGTGGATTGAGCTCTTGAAGGACTACGATTGCTATCGAATATCATCCGGGTAAGGCTAACGTGGTGGCAGATGCGCTGAGTAGGAAGGCGATAGCAGATTTGAGGGCGATGTTCGCTCATCTTAGTCTGTATGAGGATGGAAGTCTGGTAGCTAAACTCCAAGTGAAACCAACGCGGACAAATCAGATTAAGGAAAAGCAGCTGTTGGAAGATGTTTTGAGGGCTCGACTCCGGCAAGTGCAGAATGGTGAAGTAGAGGACTATAGTTTGAATGGTGATGGAGTCTTGTGTTTTCGGGAAAGAGTTTGTATGCCAAAGGATGTGGAGTTAAGGCAGATGATTCTTCAGGAGGCGCATAGTAGTCCTTACGCTATGCATCCTAGAGGGGTTAAGATGTATCGGGATTTGTGAGAGCAATTCTGGTGGCCAGGTCTGAAGCGAGAGGTAACGAAATTCGTGGGTAAATGTTTGATGTGTCAGCAGGTGAAGGCGGAACACCAGCTACCTTCGGGGTTGCTACAGCCGGTGAAGATTCCACAGTGGAAATGGGAAAGAATCACGATGGATTTTGTTAGTGGGTTACCTCTTACGCCCACTAAGAAGGATTTGATTTGGGTGATTGTGGATCGTATGATGAAGTCTGCTCACTTCATACCGATTCGGGTCGACTACTCTCTACAAAGGTTGGCTAAGCTATATGGGGCTGAGGTAGTGAGACTGCATGGTGTACCTGGGTCGATCATATCGGATAAAGACCCTAGGTTCACGTCACGATTCTGGAAGGCTCTGCATCAGGCAATGGGAACAAGGTTAGACTTTAGTACCGCTTTTCATCCGCAGACTGATGGTCAGTCTGAGAGGGTAATTCAGATCTTAGAGGATATGTTAAGAGGTTGCATCATTGATTTCAAGGGAACTTGGGAGGAGTATTTACCTTTGGCAGAATTCGCGTACAACAACAGCTATCAATCTAGTATTCAGATGGCGCCTTATGAAGCGTTGTACGGACGGAAGTGTCGCACTCCTACTTGTTGGACGGAGTTGGGTGAACATCGGTGTTGGGTCCGTAACTAGTTTGAAACGAAGAGAAAGTTAGGTTAATTCGAGCTCGATTGAAGGAAGCGCGTCGATCGGCGTAAATCGTCACGTGGATCTTAAGCGTAAGGAGGTGGAATTCGCGCAGTGGGATACCAAGTCTTTTGAAGGTATCTCCATGGAAGAAGGTAATGAGGTTTGGACGGAAGGGTAAGCTAAGTCCCCGATTTATTGGACCTTATCGGGTACTAGAACGTGTGGGCTCAGTGGCGTATCGATTGGAGTTGCCTTGAGTTGGAGCGGATACATGGCGTGTTCCATGTCTCGATGCTAAGACGTTATCGTTCGATCCCTCGCACATTGTGCCAAAGTGGAAGAGATTGAAGTAAGGCCGGACTTGCCCTTTGAGGAGGAGCGGTGCAAATCTTGGATCGAGGCGTAAAAGTATTAAGAAGGAAGTCTGTCCCTTTGGTCAAGGTGTTGTGGCGAAACCACGGCCTGAGAGGAAGCGACATGGGGGAGCGGATGATGTTATCGATGACAATATCCCCATCTCTTTTGACGGAGGTAAATTTCGAGGCCGAAATTTATTTTAAGGGGGTAGAACTATAACATCCCGAATTATTGGAGTGTGCATTTTATGTGATGTATGCTTAATATGTTAATTTGAGAATTTGAGGTGCAAATTAGGTTCATGTTTGAAATTTGAGGCCTTGATTAAATATTCTGTTTAGATACTCTAGGGCTTAAAATAAGGTTTTGGTTGTTTAAAATGTCAAATTGGGCTTGTGGTCCCAAAGTAGGGTGGCGCCATAGAGGAGAAAAGGGGGGCGTCACTAGTGGATGGAGAAGGCCCAAATTTTGGCTGCTTAGAGCCCAAGTTTTTGGGCCAAATTCGGCACTTAAAGAGGAGCTAGGGGTGACGGCAACAAGGCTAAAATTTAGGAATTTTTAATGTTTAAAATATGTGGATATTGTGCTGATAAAGGAGGGAGGAGTTGGAGCTAATTAAGTCTCTTTTGATAGGTGTTCTGATAAGGATAAGGGAAAGGATGAGGAGCTATCTAGGAGGATAGAGGTGGCCGAATATGGGACTGCGTGTGTAAAGGGGGGACGGCTAGATAGAGTTAGGCAAAGCCGAATTCTGTCAATTTTTCCCTTTCTTCTTCTTTTCTCTGAAGCTCTCTCTCTCTCAGTTTTCTCTATTGCCGAAACTTTTCTATTCTTTTTCTTCTTCTGTCAAAATTACTTCCTAGACGAAATCTCCAAGGCTCTTTTGTTTTCTTTTCCTAAGCCAAAACCGAAACTCCTCACTCAGTTCTTCTAAAAGCCGAAAATGCATCAGCCTTTTTGTTCATCTTTTTCGGGATTTTCTTAAAAGTGAAATTCCTAGATCTCTAATCTTCTACGCTTGATCTTCTTCGTGATTGCCAAATCTTTCCGTAAAGGGGTAGCGAAATCTTCGAAGTTGTAAGTGTTGATTATGTTATTCTTTCAATCTTTTAGGCTTTTGGAGACCATAGCCGAATGGCTAGATGGTTGACTAATCTCGTATTTTCTTTCATGGGCGACATTAGGGATTTGAAGAAGATCTAGTCGCGTAGGTTTCTAAATCGGTAGCACTCGAATCATCCTACTACGGAATCTAATCATTTTAGGTAAGGAGATCTGTTAATTTAAGCATATAATTGGGTAAAACACTAACCCTTGGCCGAATATAGAGAGGCCTTATCTTCGCGTTCTCACAGGCTTTTGAGCAAAGTTGTAGACAAAGGCGTGAGATCCGATTAGCGAGGGTATCGACATAGTGGGTAGTCCTACGTATTAATCGGTGTGTAACATTCTCACACCATTTGGATTGCTTGTTAGTATATGTTATAAATCATTATATTACGCTAAATGCCGAAATACTGGCATGGTGTTGAAAACCGAAGAGGGTAAGGGCGAATCACCGGAGTTAGTGATCTCTGTCATTCTAAAGTGAATGTTTCATCGATTTGGTATGATGAACATGTATGCCGGTTTACGTGATTGCATGGGGTTGGGTGATTGATGAAAAGGGAAGTGATTCGTTGTAGTGGCTAATGCCATGATGCGTTGTAGTGGCTTTTGCCATGATCTCATTGTAGTGGCTAATGCCATGATCTGTTGTAGTGGCTATTGCCATGATCTAACGATGAGCAGCTATCTGCAGCATGAATGCCATCGATGGTGTGTAGCGGTGTGGGTTGATTGTAGAAATCCCCAATGGTGTGATTGGCAGGTAAGGGTGGTGTGTAGCGGATGGAAACCTAGGATTGGGTTGGGCTTTGCATATTTTCTAATATATTATACTCTGTTATTCTGCTACGTGGGGCTAAGGCCCAATCTGGTGGTGCACGAGGGTTGCACACTGAGTCTCGCGACTCACCCTATTATTTAACATCTTTCAGGTAGCACCTAGTGCATCGGACCGGGTTGGAGAGGAGCGCAAGGTGGTCATGCGAGGGATTATTTTGATTCAGCAAAATACTTTACTAGTTTATTTATTTTTAATATTTTTAATTAGTGGGTTTAAATTTCATTGTAATAAGGCCATGGGCCACTAGTTTCATGTTTTCGTTTGTTTTGGGCTTCTATTATTATTAGACATTTACATTTTACGTTTTAATTAAGTTAAGGCATGTATCAAATTTCGGTTTTTAATCCACTAAGGCATAAATATAAAATGTATATGTTTTACAAATCATCCAACCATTTAGTTTTCTCGAATAAAGTGTTAAACTCAAGAAAAATATTTTTTCGAAATTGCGACATCTTTTAAAATCTCCCTAAGTGACATGCCAGATCCGGTCATGGTGTTTAGGCCGGGTTTGGGGTGTTACAGAGGTAGTAAATGCGATAATTGAAGGCGGAGACAAGAAAATTGCGACTCCTTGAAGAAGTCAAAAGCGAAGAGGGAACCGGGGAACGAAGTTTCCATGCCCTTGCATACTTGGGAGTGTTTTGAATAATGGGACTGTGGAAGAGATCCCTGTATTTTTAGAGCTAATCTAGAGTAATATTCAAAAGACGCTTGTTGCCTTAAGCCTAGAGGCAATAAGAACCCTTTTGTGAAATAGGCTTGTGTCCGGAATTTTTATTTCAATAAAATGCATCTTTTTGAGCAAATATTCTTTTATTTTTTCCATTTCATACTGTACAAACAATTGTTATTAGTTTTTTTTCTTTTGTTTGTTCTTTAGACTTTCTTTCAAGTATTCTTTCATTCTTCATTCATGACCATACAAATAATCATTCTTTGAATCATTTATTCTTTGGAATCTTCCTTCGAACCTACAATAGGTCTCCAGATATCAACGATGTGAGCAACGCTATTACTGATTCAGAGTCTCCTTTCGAGTAAGATATGTGTCTAGAGGGATCTCAGGATTTTGAAGATGACAGAGATTGTAACCTATCTTCTGATTTATTAAGAATGGTAGAACAAGATGAAAAACAGACCCTACTCTACAAAGGGTCAGTGGATATTATGAGCCTAGAAAATAGGTGAAGATTGTAGCCTAGCTCACCACAGAAATAAGGTGAGACATCATTGAGTTATTTTCAAGAATTCAAAGATGTTTTTGCACGATTATATCAGGACATGCCTGGGCTACTGAGACGCGGGTACGTTGAAATCTTAAAAGAGGTCCATAAGGATGTCAGAAGGACACATGCTAATGGTTTTAAAATAGCCAAGCTAATCATGAGGTTTGGGTACTGCTAATCTACATAGAAGGGGATTGCATCAGTTATGCCGTATTTAAGGAGACAAGATTCATATGCCTCATTAATTTCTTCACAGACTCTCTCTATGTGGGGCAGGCCAATCTTGGCAAAATTTCTAGTATACATCGATTTATCTTGGTGGTCGTCGATTACTTCACGAAGAAGGAGAAAGTAGCTTCACATGTCAATTTTACAAGGTCGACGGTAAAAAAAAAGATCAGGCGCCGACAAAAAAATGCCAAAAAGGACAATGTCAAAACTTTGTAGTATGTTCAAAGATCAGACGCCATATCATAAAGCAACAAAGGCAGCCAAAAAGAAAAAACAAAACAAGGATTGTAGGAAAGATGACCGAGACTTGTAAAGATTGGCATAAGAAGCTACCATTTACTCTCTATGCTTATCAAACGTCGACCAGGACTTTCACTGGGGCAATACTTTTCCCATTGGTTTATGGAATAGAAGTGGTTTTACCCATGAAAATCGAGATTCCTTTGCTCCAAACTTTGATTGAGCCAAGAATTGGATGAAGTAGAATGTCTCCAGTGAACTTGGCTGAAGAAAAGGGTTTGAAAGTATTCATCATAGTCAAAAAATGGATGATGCTGATTTATGTCGAAAATGGTCCACCCAAGGGAATTTCATGATGGGGACCTGGTATTGAGGCTTCTTATACAAAAGGATTCCAGAGGAAAGCAGATGTCAAACTGGGAAGGACCTTATGTAGTAAAAAAGGGCCTGTTCTAGAGGAGTATTGATGTTGACCAAGACGGATGGCAAAGACTTGCCCAATCCGGCGAATTCAAGTTCAGTCAAGAAGTATTTTACCTGAAAGGGGAAAGGCCAAGGTGAAAACCCGCAAAGGGCCCCTTGAAAAAAAAAGGGAGAGGCCAAGGCGAAAACCCGTAAAGGGCGCTTTGAGACCAAATGGGTTTTGAGCAGAAAACCTGAAAAGGGCGGCTCAAATTTTGATCAAAGATAGGGCATGTGGTAGTCTTGCTAGGCCTGAATTAACAATGAGGAAGTATGCTACGTATTGGGGCATTGACAAAGTACTCTGGATCCTCTAAACACGTATTGAGCTCAAAATGGTCCTCAAGAAGTTTGTACAGAGAAGCTCAGGCTGCGATATCTGGGGCACCTAGCTTCTATCTTACCCATTTTGAATTTGCTATCTTTGATTACTTTATTCTTTTCAAGATACACCACAATCAATTTTTTTTATGGCCTTGGCTATCTTTGATTACTTTATTCTTTTCAAGATACACCCCAATCAATTTTCTTTTATTGCCTTGGTTATCTTTGATTAACTTATTTGTTTCGAGCTATGCTCCTGATTAATTTTTTTCTCGTCTATTGTTATGATCTTTTTCAAGCATTTTATATTAAAATAACAATTAATGGACTAATAATACTTTCATAAAAGGAGTTTCGCATATTACTCTGGAAGCTTTTAAATAATATGAGAATCTGAAACAGGACTATTGTTTAGAACTCACCAAGCCTAAGGGTTTGAAATATTGAAAGATGATTATCTCTTTGGATTTTTATTGGTTGAACAAAAGATAAGACATTAAATCGATGATACCTTCTCGACAAATAACGAGCAATGTCAACCCAAGTGTAAAAGTGGATCATTTCTGGGAAAAGAAAATGATACTCTGCATTCATGCAAATTTCAGGCATATACATCTGGTCATTACACCCAGGGAATGGTGTAACAGATCAAATTGATTGAAGATGATACAAATTCTATACCTCTGAGTGGCAGCAGGATGGATGGAAGAAACCAAATGTTATTCCCCTGAAGTTGCAGTGGGAGGTACAAACTTTATGTCCCAAGGTTCAAGTGGAGTGGACTCAGAATTACCATGGGGCAAATTATTTGAGCAGAATATGATTGATACTTTGAGAGGAACGAGGATGAAGAACAAATGAGTGATGACACCTTAAGTTGGAATCATGCTCATAACATTTCTGCATTCATATAACATAGCGCGTCTAATTAGGAGCATTTGATTCATTTCGATCAGGGCATCTTAATCATTCGACATAAGCATATACTCATTCTACAGGTTATGTCCTCTGTAGGACAATGTAGTAGGGTAGATTGAAGCTTTTACTTTGCCTCCACGAGTTTGCAAATGAGCAGATCGAAGACAAGCAGATCTTATCTTCCGAAGTTGCGGAAGCGCGATCGAAGATATTAGCCTCGCCTCCCTCGAAGTTGTAGCGAGAGCAGATCAAGATAGCAGACCTTGTCTTCCTGAGATTGCAGTGAAGCGGATCGAAGATACTAGTCTCGCCTCCCTGAAGTTGTAGCGGAGCGCATCAAGATAGCAGATCTTGTCTTCCCGAGATTGCAGTGAAGCGGATCGAAGATACTAGTCCGCATCCCCGAGTTTGCGATGGAGCGCATCAAGATAGCAGATCTTGTCTTCCCGAGTTTTGCGTGAAGCGGATCGAAAACATCGGCTGGCATCCTTGAGTTTGCGATGGAGCGATTGAAGATAGCAGATCTTGTCTTTCCGATATTGCGTGTGAAGCGGATCGAAGATACTAGTCCGGCATCCCCGAGTTTGCGATGGAAGCGAGACTAAAAGATAGCAAATCTTGCCTTTCTGAGGTTGCAGTGAAGCAGATCGAAGACACCAGTCTTGTTTCCCTGAGTTTGCAGTGGAGCAAACTAAAAATAGCAGATCTGGCCTTCCTGAAGTTGCAGTGAAGCAGATCGAAGACATCGCCCTTGTCTCCCGAGTTTGCATGGAAGTGGCAGACTAAAAGATAGCAGATCCTACCTTCACGAGGTTGTAGTGAAGCGCATCGAAGACACCGATCTTGTTTCCACCGAGTTTGTAGTAGAGCGGCCAGAAGATAGCAGATCTTGTCTTCACGAGTTTGCTGTGAAGCGGATCGAAGATACGATCGCATCCACGAGTTTGCAAATGGAGCGCATCAAGATAATAGATCTTGTCTTCCTGAGTTTGCAGTGAAGCAGATCAAAAACATCAGTCTGGCATCCCTGAGTTTGCGATGAAGCGATTGAAGCCGTCGGACTTATTTCCACTGAAAGAAGCGAAAGAGAACAGATAGTCCAATACTTACGAAGTTGCGTAGTTGCAGAGAAGTAAAGATAAGTTGAAATTCCAATACCCCTGAAGTTGCAGTTGGGTTGGAAGCCATTTGGAGAAGACGAGGAACAAGAAGTCAAGACTCGGCAAGACCGGGCAAAATTGGTCCTTTTATAGTCTTTGCTCCATTCTCGTTACACGACAATGAGCAAAGAGGAGCAGCTGTAATAAGCCAATTTAGCCCGGGCCCATACAAAAAATAATAAACCCAAAATAATAAAACAAACTCCAAGTCCAGTCCAAAATATATCATTTGGCCCGATCAGAATGGCCCATTACTTGAAAAGATTGAATGTCCATCTACAAGCTTGACGTATATGGAAACACAATCTTCAAGGATATGCAATCTTAGATATGATATGCAAATCTTAGATATGATATGCAATCCTAGAAGATATGGTATGCAATCTTAGAAGATATGATTTTGTAATCTTAGAGATTAATTTGTAGATACCTTTTAATCTTAGCGGTTGATGTAATTGATCTGTACCGTTGGATTTGGGGAGGCTCAACTATAAATAGAGGCCTCTCCCTTCAGACTTGAATTTTGAGTAATAAAAAATTCTTGAGAGCATTCACTCAAATTTCTCTCTATTTAACGTTCTTATTTTCTGTGGCTTGTTCCTATTTTGTTCTTCGCTCATCTTCATTTCTTTTTTAGTTGCTTCCGTTCGAGTTAGATTTTGGTGGAGGAATTTCGTTGAGTCCACATATTGCGGGAGTTAGGTTGACTTATGCGCTTTTTTAAATTTTTTTTATTTATCCATTTAATTGCTTAATCATTACTTATTCATTTATTTTAGTTATTTTAAACTTGTTTTTCTTTTTTACTTTTCCCTATTTACGTTAAATTGTTTTATCATATATATTATTATTTTTATTTGTTATATATTATATATTATCTATATATTATATATTATTTAACTTTAATTATATTATGTATTATTTGAAAATTTGTATGTTGTACATCATCTAAATTGTTTTATTATTAAGGCAAAATTTTCCATATATTGTTTATTTAAAATATGTATATTATCTATTTTTAAATGGTATATTATATACTTATTATAAGTTATCCCTTATACATTTTTATTCAAAGTTTTTATATTATTTATTTAAAATATATATATTTATTTTATTATGTATATATTAACTATTTTAGATTTTTCCATATCGTTTTTTATTTTTTTTATTTCATTTTTCTAAAAATTGTTATAATATTCATTAATTGTTTTGAGTATATTATTTACATTATATTTTTTTTTATTTGAATTTAATCTTGTGAATAAATTTTTTTTCCTTATTTTTTTCATAGATTCTTTTAAAATTGCTATTATCTACTCTATATTTTTTATTTTGATTGTTCATTTTTTTTTAAAATTTTGAATCCATTATCTTTGTTTACCTTAACATTATTATTATTGCTTGTCATTCTTTTACTTAATTGTTTATGTTAGTGCTAATTGTTAATATAATCTGTAACTTTAGTAAATTGCACTTTTTTGTAATAACTTAATGTTACTTTTTTCAAATCTTTGTTTAAAAATATCTATCTTCTTTAATTACCACATTTTATCCAAAAGTTTTTCTTAAATAAGGCAATGTTTTGTGTTTAGAAATTCGGGAAATAGTGCCCTAACGTGCTGGGTTTCGATTTTCCGTTTGACTAAATAACTAAATATCCTTTTAATGAATTTTGTAAATCATGAGATGATTTTGGTTACGAGGGTTTAAAACATCATGTCCTAACGTGCTGGATGTGATGTTTGTATTCTTTCGGAACAAAGGAATCTCAAGTTCCAACTCAAATTGTTCAAGTTTTTAAAGAAATCATGTTTTCAAATCTTTTCGAATTTTCGACATTAGGACAATAACTAATCAATCCAGTACCAATTTTGGGCGTTACGAGGGTGCTAATCCTTCCTCGTACGTAACCGACTCCCAAACCCATTTTCTTGAATTTCGTAGGCCAAAATCAATGTTTTGAAATAAAACGTTTTATAAGGTGATCCAATCACACCTAAGCAAAAAGGGATTGGTGGCGACTCCCGTTTTCGTTTTTTTAAAGTCGATCCTTGTTTTTTCAAAAAAAAATGGTTTCGACACTAAGCATATAGGTTGAACAATAAGATAAATTTTGTTCTTATGATCTTGAGACATGTTCATGTTGTCTCAAGACGCAATGGTAAAAGGACCCTAAATGTACATTTTCAAGTATTCAAACCATACCAAAATGTACCTTAAACACACCTAAACCTTACCTCAATGTAAGACCCTCAATTTAGCACATGTAAACACAACCAAACATCATCAAATCATAACAATCAATTTATCATTAATTAACCAACTAATTTACATATTCAAACTCATATAAACTAAGCATATTTATCTACTAATCTAGGGATGAAGTTCACCTTTATAAACCTTATAGGCTAAGTATCAAATATACCAAAATGTTAACTGAAGCAACATGCTTAAAATAACCTAGTTACATGCTATTTCAACCCAAGCACATATATACATACAAAATAGGTAGAAAAATGATTCCTGAGTTGAGTTGTTGAGACAAATACTTGAACACTTTTAATCTACGAAAATCCTTGATCGAGTCCTACGCATGGAAATAAACATGATCGTACACTGAGTATTGAAGTATTGAATACTCAGTGGTGCTAATATAATTCAAATTCAAATTCAATATATTTAAACTAAATTAAAACAAATACATAAATATAACATTAGCTACTTTGTTTTACTATATCACAAAATCTAGAATCATATCATTCCCAAACTTGTCATTCATTTCTTATCTCAATATTTCATAATTCTATATCATCACGTACTCAATGGTTCAACATATTACTCAATGTCTTTTTCGTTACTTACTATTTTCGACCCTTATTAATCGACGATAAACATTAGGACGAATACTTAAATCTATATAAAGAGAAGTCTATGACCCTATGAAAATTGGGATTGTTTCATTCTGTCACCTCGGGTTGCCCAACAACAATGGCTTTTAGTTTCTGCCCAAGACCCTCTGGGAATTGGAGCTAATAAATCACTGATAATGGTGACCCTATGGCATGCCAACTATACCCGACACTACGTTTAACATAGTTTAACAGGAAATTAACATCGTAATCATAATTTTTACATATATCGACATAATATCAATGTCTCAATACAACATATATACAACACAATTCAAGCATTCAAGATTGATTGCAACAATCACAACATTAAATTCATCATTTCATAGTTTGGGAAAGATACGATTACGTAGACATTTATATTATGTTCTCTTATAACAACTTACTAGACTACAAACAAGTTATTAAAATTGAATTTTAGAACAAACCAAAAAAGCTATACGATGTTTGTCTTTTCCTTTCCTTTTGCCTTTGACGTTCCAGCATTGTCTTTGACTACGTTCGATAGTACAATTACAGAAATGTCATTAGCCACACAATTCAACACAAATTCAATGAAATCAAACATGATGCATTCAATTCAATTTAATCCTTACAACCCTAATATTCAAAACATCCATATTACACAATTTATTCAATCGAATTTAGATCCGCCTTAATAAATATAGTTTAGGGTCCTCTAGCTTCCAATTTATTACAAAAATTTTTAGTAGCTTTTAATTTATTTAATTAGATTATTAAAATTTCATAATTGATCAAATGATCTTAATTTTAGCTTGTTTCACTACCATCTATCATACTTAAAACATTATCTTTCCTAATTTAATTAACCCATTCATGCATGAATTTCAAATTACCTTAATCAAATGTTTTAAAGCTTTTTAACAATGAAATCCAACTTAAAAAATTATTAATTCTTAGATTTATTATATTTGCTTCCATTATGTAACATTATTCATTAAATTTTTAACTAAAATTTGAAAAAAAAAAACTTACTAAATAGCTATGGGGTCACGACAATGATGAGATCTTGAAGGAGATGTTTTTTCTTTCCTTTGTTTTGTTTTAACGAATGGAGAATAAGAGTATTCGGTTTTCTTCTCTTTCTTTCCACTAATATCATCATGCTAATATAAATTTTTAATTAAAATTTACCATAAAATTAATGGCTCTCATCATAACATAATTGCATAAGTGGAATTCTATGTCCATGATCAAGCAAGGCCACTAGCTTGATTTTAATTTACGAATATTTGTTTTTTTAGGGTGTGCCTCGTATTTTTGGAGAAACAGATGGCGACATCGCGACGAGGCGAAAACGACGTCACAACGTGTTCTATTTGGCAGCTACGTTTTAGACTTCAAGTAGGACTTCTTCTCCCAGTTAGACTTTGATTATTCTAGAGATATTTTAGTATGATTAGAACTCTAATCTTAGCCTATTTAAAGGGACCATTGTATCCCTGTTTTGTTAAGCCAATCAAGATATAGTCGTAGGTTTTTTCTTAGAGGGCGACAAGATGTAGTCATAGGCTTTTTTTTAGGACGACAAGATGTATTCGTATATGAGTTTTGGTGAGAGTTTCGTGGTAATTATGGATAGTATTTTATACCCCTTTTGTGAGTACCTTATGAGATTTATGATTTTGTTTACTGGTTTTCTCTTTGGAATTTTGAGCTTTGTAGTCTGGGTTTTAGGTAATGTACATGTTGTGCATTTAGGTTATTTTCTTCATATTGTACTCTTGTTTGTTTACTTATTTAGTGAGAAGCTGATACCTCCTTTGCCCGTGGTTTTTCCCTCTTTGAGGGTTTTTCACGTAAAATATTTGTGTTCGTTCTTCTCTACGTTTACTATCTCATTGTTTATACGGGTCGATCCCCAACAAATTGGTATCAGAGCTACAATTCAGCTTTCGCAGATTGATTCATTCGATGACACAACTACTTTTTTGGATATCAAAAAGTTCGATGAATTGCAAATTTCAGTTTCTGGTACTTTCGAATAATTACACAGGTAACTGATGTGGCTGAGAACAAGGGTGATGATTCGTTGCTCTCCACATAATCCGATTGAAGGTGGAGTTGTGTTAGATGTCAGGCATGTGCCTGATTTAGAGAAGAATCTCATCCTCTTTTTGGTCTTTAGGACTTGAATGGTTCACAGAATGTTTGAGGCAAGGTTGGTCGTAGAAGGTTACAATCAGGTGGAGAGAGGTGATGTTTTCTCTCCTGTTCGGGTATTACTGGCCCTTGTTGCATTATACAATTTTGATTTGAAGATTGAGAGTCTTTCATTTCCCAAGTTCGAGCACGATTTAGACTTGGTTGACATTCTAGAAAATTCGAGTTTGGCTCGTGATGGGGCATGAAAAAGGAGGCTTGATAAATATGAGTCAATGTGGAGATTTATGGGGTGTGCCTTATATTTTAGAAGAAACAGATGGCGACATCTCGACGAGGCGAAAACGATGTCATGACATGTTCTTTTGGTAGCCACGTTTTAGACTTCAAGCAGGACTTGTTCTCCCAGTTAGACTCTGATTATTCTAGGGATATTTTAGTATGCTTAGAACTCTAATCTTAGTCTATTTAAAGGTGCCATTGTATCCCTATTTTGTTAAGCCAATCAAGATGTAGTCGTAGGCTTTTTCTTTGAGGGCGATAAGATGTAGTCGCATGTGAGTTTTGGTGAGAGTTTTGAGGTAATTATGGAGAGTATTTTATACCTCTTTTGTGAGTGCCTTATGAGATTTAGGGTTTTGTTTACCGATTTGCTATTTGAGAATTTGAGCTCTGTATTCAGGGTTTTAGGTAATGTACAGGTTATACATTTAGGTTATTTTCTACATCTTATGTTCTCGTTTGTTTACTTATTTAGTGAAAAGCTGATACCTCATTTGCCTGTGATTTTTCCCTTTTTGAGGGTTTTTCACGTAAAATATTTGTGTTCGTTCTTCTCTACTTTTACTATCTCGTTGTTTATATGGGTCGATCCCTAACAGTTTTCAAGGACATGGCAATTTACTCATCAAGGACATGCACAAAGTTTCAATCAAATTTTCTTCTTTTAATCATCTTATAATCTAGTCCCTGAACTATTTTATAAATAAATTTAATCTATTTAATTACTATTCGGTTCTATTTATTAATATCACAGGCAACTTGCTAACTTTTCAGCTTAACATTTTAAATTCCTCGATTTTCAGGAATCCAATCTTGAACCGGGTTTTTTCGACACCGACGAAAATTAGGTTGTTACATAAGCAGTTTTTGATTGGGCTAAATTGAATGAAAGTAAAAAGTACCAAGACTAAATTGTAAAATTTCTACTTTATCGGAAAAGGTCATAAATGCAAAATTTTGCACAAGCCATTAATAATTGAGGAGGCCAAGTTTGGTTAAATTTTTTTGAAGTACTAAGTGTTGAGGATGAAATTAGAGAAAGATAATAAGTGATAAGGGGATAAAATGTATTTTTTTTCCGCAAAAAAAAAAAGAAAAAAGAAAAAAGAAGAAGCTATTTTGGTGAATATTATACTGGGAATATTAAATAGTGAGATATTATATTTTTAGAATCAATTTCAAAAGGGACTGGAATTAGGTGAAAATATTATGTGAACCACACATTTTAAATAATTGACTTTTTAACTTAGGACCAATTTTTAATTAGTGAATAAAGAAAGGTTAAAATTTTCTTACCCTTTCTTCCTCAAATTCATCATACCTCCCTTTGCATGGCTATTTCTTCCCCCTCCCCCCCCCCCCTCTTCCAAATAAAACTCCACTCTAACACTTAAGTTTCCTCCTTGCTAGAAAACAATCTTTTTTTGTTGTTTTCCATTGCCACCATCTTCATTCAAGACTTAGGTTTTTTATGGTTTAGTGAGAAAAAAGTTGAAGTTAGTGAGAGAAAACTCCAAATCAAGGTAAGAAAGTATGTTTTTTTTTTCATCTACACTTTAGTTATTTGAGGTATTTAGTATGAGAAAATTGATTGAAGGTGTATTTTAATATTTTTTCTTATATTTTAGTGTTGAGAAATGCTGAATGGGTAGAAAAATGGACTTTGAATAAATGCTTAAGTGGATTCAAGTGTAAAGAAAATAAAAAGAACCTTGTTTTGATTTTTTTCATCTAAAGAGGTAAGTACTCTTGAATTTTGCAAACTTTACCTTAATAAATATGTGATTACGAGTTAAGACAAAAATATTGATTGGAAAAATGAGAATGAGTAATATCGAAACTCAATATTTAACAATAATAACAAGAATGGAATACTAAAAAAAGAAAATTTAAAATACACTACATTACGATACAGGCTACACAAGTGGAATCCGTATTGGAGTTTACTTCCTCTATTTGATATTTGATTAGAATAAGGTGTTTTAATATTACTGCATTACTTCTATTAGACTTTGATTAGAATATGGTTTTACAAACCTATAAATAGACATAGTCTATACTCCTCTTGTAATCATTCAAATTTGACATAGTGAATTTTCTTCTCCTTTGCTTGTTATTTTTTTCCCCGAAAGGGTTTTCACGTAAAATTCTGTGTGCTCTATTTTCTCTCTTTCTTTGCGATTCATTGTCATTATTGACGCTCAATTTTCGCATATTTATATATACAAGTTAATATATTAAATAAATATAGACATTTACTGCACATCTTTCCATGTACCTTAAATATGTATAAAAGATAGGTAAAAGTACGAGGGAAATCCTTGTATTTAGAGGAAGATTGTATTTCGTTCTCTTTATTGAAAAATGAACAAATTAGCCCTTTTATATTTTGAAACGTGTAAATTAGCCCATTCGTTAAGTTTTATTTGTTAAATGATGATGTGGAATGTTAAATCCATGCTGAAAATTATTTTTTTATAGGTAAACTATAAAAATGGTCACCCAATTATGTCTTTCATTCTATTTTGGTCACCCAACTATTAATTTTTTTAGTTTAGTCACTAAACTTTTCGAAATTAAATATTTTAGTCACTTTGAGCTGATGTGGTCTTTTTTTTTTTATTTGTCTAGTATCAAAATTAGCCCTCTATTGTTTACACATTCTATTAATTTGATCCTAAATATAAAAAATTCAACAAATTTAGCTCCCAATGCTTACTAAACTTGCCATTCTAGTTCTAATTCTAAAAAATTCAATAAATTTGGCCCTCAATATTTACACAATCTGTCAATTTAGTCCTAACTCTAAAAATTAAAAAATATTTAAAAAATCATTTTTAGCCATTTATAACCCATTTGAGGTATAAAAATAAGAAGAAAAAAAGTACTCTCTTTCAAGTAATTTGCAACAATTTCTTTTACTATAATTTGAGTTTCGCACTGGACCAAACCAATTTATTTGGAACATATTTGGACTAATTGGTTGCATTACTACTCAAACATATGACATTTTTAATGCATTTATTTTCTTTTGTATATTAAATTTTGTGTGTTTTATCCCAACTTTTTAGAATTCTTCTACAAGTGACTTGAAAGAAGGTGCTTTTTTTTCTTATTTTAATATTTGACATAGGTTAGCTGATGGATTATAAGGGGCTAAAAATGATTTTTTTATAAATATTTTTAATTTTTAGAGTTAGGACTAAATTGACAGACTTTGTAAATATTGAGGGCCAATTTTTTTTTAAGAATTAGAACTAAAATGACAAATTTTGTAAACATTGAGTGCTAAATTTGTTGAATTTTTTTTATATTTAGGATCAAATTGATAGAGTGTAAAAATTAGAGGGTTACTTTTGTTACTAGACCGAAAAAAAATTCCACATAAGCTCAAAGTGACTAAAATATTTAATTTTAAAAAGTTAGTGATTAAATCGAAAAAGTTAATAGTTTGATGACCAAAATAAAACGAAATGCATAATTGGGAGACCATTTTTATAATTTACCCATAAAAAAAATTCAGCATGAATTTAACATTCCACATTATTATTAAACACATAAAATTTAATGGAAGAGTTAATTTATACATTTCGAAATGTATAATAACTAATTTATCTTCTTTTTTTAATAAAAGGTCAAAATAAAATCCACCCTTAAGACTTTTCTAATACTTTTAACATAAAATATATAATATATACCTACGCTGCTCCTTTTATGTATTATTGGGTTTCTACTTTCTATTCTAAAACTGATAATAAAAAAATAAAAAGTCAATTGGGATTCTTAGGGTCCGTTTGTTTACATGTAAAAGGTTTTCCTGAAAATGTTTTCTGCATTTTTCTTGGTTTGTTTCACAGAAAATAGTTTGGTCAACGGAAAATGACTTACAAGTCAAGGTAAAATAAGCCATTTTTCCTGTAAAATGACTTACCCTTTTGAAAAGCGTAAGTCATTTTCCGAAAAAGAGCTCATCTATAGATAATTTTATTTTTATATAAAAATTAACTTAAATCAAGCTTAATATTATTATATTGATAATAAATTTTTATTTTTAAAAATATTTAAAATATTATATTTTTCAATATTATTAAACATACATATTTAATTATTTATATTTAGTCATATAATAAATTATTAATAAAACAAATATAATTTATTATTTTAATAAATTATTTAATATTTCAATTTTATTTTAATAGTAAATTTTAAAAATAATAATTTTAAATAATATTATTCACATATTATTGAAAATATTCAATATTAATATTTTAATAATAAATATTTATTACAATTATAAATATATTAATAATAAATGTTTTGTAGTATAAAGGTTAAAATATGTCATAAGTCTAGGTACACTTCACAGATTTATAATTTAGTCTTTGTACTTTTATTTTCAAAAATTTTGTCCATTTACTTTTCAAATTTGAAAATCAAGTCCAATCGTTAACATTGTTAAATTTTTTTTTGTCAATTTTGTTGATGTCACATTTTTAAATAAAAATACTCACTTAGTAGTCATGTAATTAAAAAAATGACGTTGCAGTGAATCTGAATTTAACATAATATTTTTAATATATGCAAAAACAATGTAAAATATAAAATTATAGATAAAAATAAATTCAATTAAACAATGAAAAAAATAAGAAAATCTCAAATGTATGTTTGTTTAATTGAAAACAACTTTTATAAAATATTTTAAAGAAATTTACCAAACAACAGAAAATATTTTATACAGATTCATCCAAATACCAGAAAATATTAACTTTTTCAAAACTCATTTTTCGGAAGTCATTTTCAATGAAACAAATGGAGCCTTTTAGATCCGACACTATAAAAAGTCTCTCCACTCTGGACGTTGCATTCACCGGCGTGGGTTCTGGAGGAGCAAGATTTCATTCTCTTGCAAAATTTCACCGCTCCATTTCACCTTTTATGATGCTATATTTGTAAAGTTTTGGTGTTTAACTAATTATTCTTTTATTGTAGTAATATTGGCTTCTGAAATCGCAACAGAAGATTTGGCGATTAATTATTCATTTGTTTGCAAAGTATTAATATATTCAACCATGTTGATGACCAAATTACAGTATCTTTATCCAACATTTTTCTTTATAAAAGTCTACCCAAGTTGGAATTAATTAGAAATAATTATTTAAGTCTGAAGACTCTACCTACCAAATTAAAATATATTTTGAAAATAAAAATAAAAAAGTAAGTGAAAAATGTGTTACCCCATTAAATTTTATTTTGGTTATGCTTTTAATATGAAAAGAAGCCAATATATAGATTGAAATGTTATATTGGTTTTAGTATGTCTGCACCAAACATTTTCTTTTATTTTCACCCTAACTAAATAATACAAAGCATATTGATATCTTTTTATATTGAAGTTGATTACAATTGATACCTATATAAATTTAAACCCTTACAATAAGTTAAATTTAAAAAAAAAAAAAGGAAAAGCAATAGAGATACATGGAATTTTGAGATTACATTTTAACATTTAAATTAATGAAGCTTTGGAAGAATTAAAGTAGGATCCGGAGAATAAAAAAAGATTAAAAAAATTAGAATAATGAATTATAATTAAAAAACTTTTAAATATTTATATTTATGGTAATTAATAGTTGTCAATCCAATTAAATTATTTATAATTATATATTTATTTACTAAATTCATTCTAATATTTTAATATGAAAATTTATTTACTAAATTTATAAAATAAATAAATTATTTTAATAAATATATAATTATAAATTGAAAAAGTTTAATTGATACATATTTACACATGTTTTAATTGATGCATCGGTTTACATCTATTTTTAAAATTTTATGATCAATTAAATATATTTATACATGTCAATAAATCATATATTTATTTGATCATAAAATTTTTAAATTTATAATAAATTATGATTATTTTAATTTACCAATTAAATTTATAATATATAAAATATATACAAATGAACCCAATATTAGTTTAAATCTTAAAGTTGCTTAGGTGTCAATCATTGAATGATGACACTTGACAATTAGAAAATTCATCTAAAACTAAAAGTTTGTTTTTCAATTAATGTGTGTGTATATATATATATATATATATATATAAGAATGCAAAGTTTCATCAAATTCTCATCTATACTCTAAAATACTTTCACCCTTGAAGAATTTAAGTTCTCCTTTACTATTTGCTTCCATTCAAGTCTCTTCATAGGTAGCAATTGGTAGCTTAATTTAGTGTTGGAGTTTTATTTATGTACAAGACAAAACTCATGAAATTTTAGGTGGAAGGTCAGGCTTTTGTAAGTTTCTTCTCTATTCCCAATTTGGCCCATTGTAGACAAATGTGTTTCTTCCCTTTACGGTTCCTTCTCTTTATTCCAACCTCATCCTAAATGTTATCATCATTTTTCCTCTCTATCACCCTATGCTTCCCATGCATATATGGGATTTTTGCCTCTTTCTTTTTAAGACACCTAGTCTTGCATTACGATTTGACACCTACCTCCCATACAATCGGTGTAAGAAGCAAGTTAAAAGGAAATTGCTACTTAATACTTATCATTCTCCCACGTTTTCACCCATGCTTAAAGCTTAAAGATTGGCAAATAGTCACTTGTTGGCCACCTTTCACCACCGATTCTTCGTTGCTTAATGACAGTTTTAAAAAAAAAAAAAAAAAAAAACCCTTAACTAATGGTAAGTGCCAATTATATCATCATTCCGGTGTCCCATTACAAGATTAGCATTGCTTGGGTTAATTGCCACTTCCCACAATCATAAAGTCTTTCACAAAATTGTCTAATTTCTCTTTAAGTCCCTCATACTTCATTTCAATTTCCAATCTAGTTCTTGGCCACATGATAAGTCCTATTTCCCTCCAATTAAATAATCTATTCAAGACCCAATTTAATACTATTAATAACATATAAAATACATCACTCCCAAAATAAATAAATAAAAGTTTCGTATCCTCCGAAAACTTACTATTTAAAACTTTGAATAGTAGATAGATTAACTTCATAATTAGATTATTCTTAAACATATCGTGACACAAAAAGGAATGGACTTCTTCCTCAAACATTTGGATCAAATTCGAATTTGGAGTTGTCATTATTGGGAGGGCTTTATTTGAATACTATCCCAGCTCAAATAAGACTCGACTTAGACCATAAAACATGTGAAGACGCTAGTGTTATATATACCAAAAGAAAATCTTCTACACTTCCAATTCAACCATGCCATGTTGTAGAGCTTGGATTTGAAATTAATTTCTTTTCCATCCCTTTGGGGATGCTAAAATTGGAGAAATTAGGCATATATGTCGATTTTAAAAAATAATTAGGGAAATAGGATTTTTTTTTTTTTTGAAATTTAGGGAAATAGGCCGATTTGGGGTAGGGGTGACAAAAACACTCCATGCAGGAAGCATTTTTTGGTGATCCACATTAGCCAAAAAAAAAAAAGTTACTAGCTGTGGGATTAAAACTTTAAAGAAAAATAAAAGAAATTAGCAGTTGGATTGAAATTTGAAAAAATCGAGAAAAGTTTAATAATATTCTGAAAACTCGAAAATATTGGGATAAAATTTGCAATTCATCTTGTCTTTTCCATGAAAAAATTTTGTCATAAGAATATGAATCTTATGAAAGAAAAACTTTTTAGAAAAACCCTTCTAGCAAAAAGCATTTTTTTTATTTGTGAGTAGGTTCGATCTTTTCCAACATTTTGAAAAATGTTTCACATTCGGTGGTAGCGTTTCTTATAAAATGAAGATTGATATGGAGAGGTTTTCAGAGTTAAATTTTGAGCAGAAAATTTGCATGTTGAGGAGAAGATTGTTGATGTTAAAAATTTTGAAGTTGGAAAATCAACCCGACAAAGTAAATTAGTTCAAGTAAGTAAATTTGGTGTCGTTGTTTGAATTTGGTTAATGAGTATTTGTTTTTCTTTATAATGTTTTCATTTTAATTTTATATTAAACATGTGAGATAGGTTTTTTTGACGAAGATGAGTAAACGAATTAGAGCCGTTATTTATTACGACGGTCAAATTTGTGACATTGAAATTGTGGTTGTTTTTTGTATCAGCCCAATCTAACCGGAGCATCAAACTAAATGAGCTTCAGTCAAGAATTGGAAGGAAAGTCTTTACTTCAAATTGGAGAAGAATTTCGAGCTTGAAATATAGATATCTAATGTTATTGAACCCTGTAAGATATGATACATTTGAACTCAAAGGTGACACGAATGTCGAGTTAATGTTTGATATGTATTGCTTATGCTATTACTATGCCCAGTTTGTCGATGTAGAGGAAGGTGATTCGAGTTCAACAACAATTTTAGTTAATTTATTTCAGGAACAAGAAGTAGAAAGTCCAACCACATGGTTGTGCGGTGGTTTTATCGTGTTGTTGCAAATATCGTATCAGGGAATGCCAAAATCATCAATGGGAAGACATTCATCGGTTTCAACCTTCGATTTTAACTTTTGATATAGTCGAGGTTAATTGGTGTAACACCCCCCGCCCGACCCGATCGTCGGGTCTAGGTATGGAGTGTCACAGGTTAACCTGAATAGAAAATACACCTTTTACCCTTTTATCGAGAAAAGACCATTATCCATTTTAGTGGATACCCCCTATGCTATAGCAGTATTCCTTTAGGGTTAAGACCTCTTATATTTGAAAGTACGACTTTAGAATGACAACCTGCCACATTTAAGGTTTTAAAGATGCACAAATCAATCTTTGGCGGCTACTTAAATTCACATCAATAGGTCATAAATAATGTTATGTCGTCAAGGCTTCCATTCAACATACGAAGTGTTCAAAATAACATTCAATACATCCTAATAGTTTCAAAATGGCAGTTTCTAACAGTTGACCTATCACCCCAAACAAATATATGTTATCCACATAACTAAGAAGGCTAAAAAATGGTCGTGGATTTGGCTGTATCCCTTCGATCACCACACTTAACCTAAGAACCTGAGAGAAAGAAGAAAGTAGGTAAGTTTGTAAGAACTTAGTGAGTTCCCAAGAAGAACAATCTCACCAAGATTACTACTAGAAATTAAGAAAAAGAAAGGTTCCAACTACTTTGCCATAATTAGCAGATACATTACCCTGGTCTGTAGATCATTTGGCGGACGATACCACAATCAATCTCAGCCCATTAGCGAACAACACTAGTTTCTAAACGCATATAAGACAGTTACAGGCTCATCTATTCTGCGAATACACCACTTGTGTGGATTACCATTTACGTTCAATAGGCTTACTATTTATGTTTTCATGCAACGTGCACTACTACATGCACCCTTTTCTTTCACGTACTCCTTTCATTGTGCTAACTTTTGATCCCGGTTCTCAAAGAACTAATTTTTTTTCCTGTATCTTCATATCTACTTATCTGAGCTATATAACATCTCCTCCATATCCTCCTAGCTCCCCTCCTTGTATGAACATATGAGTGTTCTCCCGCAAGGTCAGGTTTTCACCAATCACGGTTTGCATCTAAGTGTCATACTGAATGTAAACATTTTATCATGTGTCTTCTTTATCATAATACACAAAATCCCTCTTATACCTCCTTACACCTTTATGGATATGGAGCTTGAGCTCCAATGAGTACTCATACTATATATATATATATATATATATATATCAGGTTTTTCAGTTCTGTTTAATCGCATTTAACCATGCATGCTTTGACTCTTTGATTGGGTTTTCTCAAACATGAACACCAAAGACAACTAACAAAATCACTTACCTGACTGTACGATATTTAGGAGTAAATGAATTAGCACAGATATCAGACACAAGGTACAGAGGAACTCACCATAATATATTACTTAGAGCTTTGTCTACTCTACTGGTTCTTTCTCTTTGTTACTGGGACCTTCTTTTGTTTCTTTGGCTAAAACAATAAAATAACTTCTTTAATAATAAAAAATGACTAAACCTTCACGATTTAGCAAGAATTTATAGACATGCAAACAGTTTTCGAGTAAAAGTTTTCGTCCTACCCATTTTTCTAAAAGTTCCTTCCAATCATTTCTTAAATTAGTTTCTATCTACCTAGTAAAGCT
The DNA here is from genome assembly GCA_025698515.1 of Gossypium sturtianum. NCBI lineage: Eukaryota > Viridiplantae > Streptophyta > Magnoliopsida > Malvales > Malvaceae > Gossypium > Gossypium sturtianum. Next base: position 22,952,942 of record CM046945.1, read on the forward strand.
TAAAGGAAGGTTTAAGAATTAACCAACAGACAAATAGTACAAAATTTTTCCTACGCTCTTACAGTTAACACCCTTATTAACAAAGAAGAACTCTTCTGGCTCTTTCGATGATAACAAAGTCTAGTGGAGAGGATGAACCATAAATCTTCTCTCCACTACCACGTTATCTTATTTATAGATAACCTACGTCCAAATCCCAATCAAGATTATCTCTAATCATTACTCATCCTCACATACTTCCACTAATTAATCACATCTAACAAGGCTCTACAAGTGTCCTAATTACTAACACGTAGCCTCCACTAGGATGCATGGTGACCTAAACGTATCCTACAAGCCATCGTACTTACTTAAGTGATGACACTAAAACACGGGTGGTGATCTTATTAGGGTAAAAGTCCACCTAATAAGGTCTTCGCCCTAACTACAACCTCGTTATCGCTCGAGTACTCCGCAATATTGGTGAAGTTTTTGGTAGCACTCTGCTACAAAGTTACCAACCTTATTCAGTCTAAGTCTTGTAACTTACATGGTTTTCGCTGGCGTAGTCTCCCGAACCGATCCAGCTCGCCAAACCAGGGTGTGATAGTTGGTAACCCGAATGCGGAGACTCACGCACGACATTCTGTGAGTGCCTTTGATTTCAACTTCAAATTGCCGTTGTCTTATGTTGGAAACACTTATGCGAGTATGTCATTAAGTTACACGGGTGGACAATCCGTAAGTAATATTGGTTTTAACGTAGGGTTGACAAGAACGGATGATGTTCTCCCTACAAATTGCACCGGCGAAAGGACATTTAATCTGATACATGAAACCGCAACTGAGGTTAATAACGAAGAGGAAGTTGAAACTGATGAAAACCTAATCCAGGAGTCCGTGCCCGATATATTAGAAATTGCATTATTTTCTGAACCAGAGGCCATTCTTACTAAACTAGAAGGGAGTGATTTCACAGTGATGGTTTGGACAATGCTAGAGGAACTCAACCAGATTTTACTATGTATGAACCTCCACTTACATACTTAATGTCGACATTGATGCTCAAGATGGGCTAGAATTTCCAGAATTTCCTTATAGAAGATTGGGCTATACGAGTTCTTTTACAAATTTTGGCGATTTACAAGTTGGAATGAAGTTTTCTTCCAAAGATGTTATTGCAGTGAAGCGGTATAACATAAAGCATATGGTCAATTTTCATGTTAAAAAATCGCGAGAAAAGAAAAGAGATAAAGTGTGCAATTGATCTGTCGTAATTCGATGTAGTAGATTAAACTAGTTTTCGCACTTTAGGAGCTTGAGCACAAGCATTTTTGTTTCATTTTAATTATGTTTTCGTAGTTTTAGTTACATTCAATAAAGTGTGTAATTTGAGTCTTTTATTGACTTTAGGGGTCGAATGTGGCCTAAGGGTGAGCTAATATACTTTGTGAGTGTGTAGGAGACCATTAAAAGGTATACTAATTCGATATTGGTCATTTTGTTACAACACAAAGAGCTGGAGGTCACAACATAGAAGAATTTCAAGACTGCCTTCAGTGTCGCGACAAAGCTTGATGATGTCACGACACAGGACCTGGTGTGTCGTGACATCACCTCTGTACAGGAAATAATTACGAGTCAGAGTCGTTTTGGCCCGTACAATCAAAAATTAAGCACAAGGACAGGAGTTGACCTAAGGTTAAAGACGACGACCACTCTAAATTCTATAAATAGGCTCATTTAACACAGGTTATAGACGGCTTTTGATATTGTATAATTTTCTTCCTAGATTTAGTCTTTAGTTTTTCTCTTTTCTTAGGTTTTAAGTTTATTTCAATTTTTGTTATTTGTTTTTGTGGAAGAAATCAAATTTGTGAAACATAATCAACTATGTGAGGATTCTGCACTCAATTCTAATACAAATTAGGCTTCTGCTAAACTTTATACTCTTGAATTATTATTCATGTCTACTAATTCTATCAAGTTTATATTGTTTATGAGGTCCATGAGGAACTAATCCTCCTGTGGGGTATTAGCGAGTGGAAGTATGATTAATTAACTATTTTGTAGGGTTCTCTTAGCGAATCAGTTGTTCAACAAAGGAAGAACCTAAACCCTAGGCCTGACAACCCTAGGAAGTCATTAAGGTGGGAATTAACCCAAATTTGGTATGGCCTATTTGTGAACACCTTAACCCTGAACCAGTCAGGACTATAAGGTCGAGAGATAAGTAGTTCTTGCCGACTCGTTTTTCTAGTGGAAGATCGGAAGATCCTACTGGGATATCAACTAGTTGATTCAAGAAGAAAACCTAAAGTGACAGTTGATTATGATTACCGAAGCGAGCTAATCATGCATGCCTAGATTTGATATATTCTATTATTTTATTTCTCGTGATTTATTTATTTCTTTTTCTTTCTTTTATTATTATTATTAGCATAGATCAAAAAATTTAAGAAGAAAATTATACAATACGAAATTTATCCATAACATGTGTTAAATGACCCTACTTATAGACTTTAGAGTGGTCGTCGTCCTTAACCCTAGGTCAGCTATCTTCCTCATACTTAACATTTGATTGCGCGGACCAAAATGCCCCTGGCTCATTATTATTTTTCGTATAGAAGTGATGTCGCGACACACCAGGTCTTGTGTCGCGACATTTGTGTCGCAACATCGAGGACAATATACTTCATCTTCAAGGTGTCTTTAGGGGTGTGTCGCGACATCCTCAGGATGTGTCACGACACTGAAGGCAGTCTTGGAATTCTTCTATTCTGCTCCCTATGTTGCGACATCCAGCTATCCGTGTTGTAACATAGTGACAAGTATCAGGTTAGCACGCCTTCTAATAGTCTCCTGCATGCTCACGAAGTATATTAGCTCACCCTTAGGCCTCATTCGGCCCTTAAGGTTAATAAAAGATTCAAATTACACACTTTATTGAATTTAACTAAACTTACGAAAACGTAATTAAAACTTAACTAAAATGCTTGTGTTCAAGCTCCTAAAGTGTGAAAACTAGTTTAATATGTTACACCGAATTATGGCAGATCACATATCCGATGTACTGTCAGCCCAATCAGTCACGTTTATGTCTCTATCTTCTAGGAGTCATCCGCTCCGATGCCCAAGAAAAAACATCTCCCTAATTGGACTTGATAGATGACATATTAGTCTTTCAATCGGTTTGCTAATTTTTTATTAGACTAAGGACATGGCTAGGTTCGTTTACTAATACAAGTTGTCTTTCTATACTACAATCTGACCACTAATGAGCAAATTTGCTTTAATTTTGCTTTGCGTGCAAAAATCATGTGAGGACAATTGTACAAAATATATTAATGTAATCAATGAATTTTTTTATTAACCAATCTGTTCAGAAAAATTACAAGTGTATATTGATGAAAATACTATACTTAGGGCACCAGATCCAACACTCTAAATTTTTAAAATTTTACAATTTGGTCATATTTCGTACTTGGGTTGACAAAAGAGCTTTCGTAAGCTTGATTAAGACCTGGATTTGATTATTTAACATAAAATGAATATGATTAAGATTAAATCACTTGTGCATATGAATATTTTACTATGAATTTAATTGTAGTTGCTCCGACAACGACTGTAGTATCCTATAGCGCGGATCCAACGATCAGGTTGGACAAGGGGTGTTACAATACAATATTCAATTCTCATATTAGAGTAGGGGTGAGCGTTCGATCGAATTGGATAAAAAAAATTGAGTTAATCGAGTTGACAATCCTATTTTATCATTCTAAATCGATTTGAAATTTTCTCGAATCGAGTCAAGTGAGATGGAATTCGAATCGAATATATTTGTTCGAGTTAATTTAAAAAATGATTTTGGTGTTTTTTATTTTTATGTAATTTTTAAAAAATATTTTTCTATAAAGTTTTTAAAAATGATCATACAAAGAAAAATTGAAGTGAACAAATAAAAGTAATTGATGAAAATAAAATAAGAGGGTTTTGATTTTTTGGGGTAAAAGGGGAGAAATAAATGATTTTTGGGGGATTTTGATTTTTGAAAGTAAAAGGGGAGGGAAAGTAAAAAATTTTGGAGGTAAGGTGGATAAAAAAATTGTGGGGATTTGATTTTTGGGGTAAGAAGGGAGGGAAAGTAAAAAAAATTGAAAAGAAAGGGAAAGTAAAAAAAAAAAAAAATTGAAGAGAAGAGTTGATGAGGCAAAAAGGGGGGTTGGGGGTTGGGGTGGTGTAGTTTAATACTCGATTTATTCGAGTTATTCGAATTCGAAAATTCAACTTAATTCAAACTTAAAATTTGAAAAAAAAAATCGAGTTGACTTGATTAACTCGATTCGAATAATTCAAAATTTATATTTTTTTTCGATTTTTTCAAGTCGAATCGAATTTTGTTCATCCCTATATTAGAGTATGACATCCATTCAAGCTGCAATACGAAATTATAAATTTCATTACATACCTAATATTAAATTTCAAATCCTTACGTAATTATTTTTTAATTAAAAAATTCAAAAATTAACCTCCACTTTTGACCTGTGATCTAACAAAAATCTAATGTCTTCAAGCTCATTCGGTATGCCCACATGACTTGCGTCATGTTCCACCTATTCAAATAATGTTATTCCAAAAATATAATAACGAAAAAATAATATGATAACTATATTATTAAATGAATTTTACCTTATTACATGTGGAAATTGATAAGGGAAGTGTAACACCCCAAACCCGGCCTAGACGTTATGGCCGAATCTGGCGATGTCACATGGAATGGAATTTGAAATCGAATTATCAAGTTAAAACCGTTTCCGTTTGTTATCTTCTATTTATCTCCCGTCAATTTTAAAATTGTTTACTCGTTAATCCGATTCGCTTAAAAACATATTCTGTAGCGGAAGCTTTTTAAACCGTAATATTTTAAGAAAATCGTTCGCGTTTAGGAAAGACGTTGTGTTTAGTAAACCGAGGTTTCGTTGCAGTTCAGAAATTCATGAAAACAGTTAAAAATCCCAAAACAAAAGCAAACAGTCCAAAAGTCCATATTACATCAAAAATTACTCCAAAAATAATAGGAATTAAAATCGTAAATGAAATTAAACCGTTCAGTAGATATGTGGTCACTGAAGAGTCTTCCGCCGCACCGATCCGTCTAAGTCTGGGGATTACCTGTACAGATAAAACAGAAATGGGTGAGTTTACGTAAACTCAGTGTGTAATCCCCACAAAAGACATGCATACAGTCAAACACAAATTATCAGTCAAATGCGATGCAGGCCTAAGCCCATTTCGATTTCGATGTGACTTGGGCCTTAGCCAATTTGGGCCGATGATCGGATATGCATTAGGGCCTAAACCCATCACGGTGGCAGTATCAGATATACATTAATCAGTAAACAGAGTCCTACCCAACCAGCCTCTACACACCATCTTCGTCCATCTCTACACTCTATGTGGGGTTTAAAACACCCACCCATCCCTACACTCTAAGTAGTACCGAATGCGGCACATAATCGAAGAAATTGCAACTGAAACGCGGATAATAGGCTTAAGAGCCTTCAAAGTATACTTCCTCCAAATATCAACATCCCAACCCAATGCAATGCAACATACAGTATATGACATGCTAATACATGAATATCAGTTATACATACAGTTCAGTATTCATTCATATAATCATCATGCTCAGTACATACATCATACATACAATTCACGTATTTAAGGGTCTAAGTAGTGCTTACCGAACCTACAATAGGTTCACAGTGGACTTGGGCGGCCCGTGCAACCTTAGAACACATTTCAGTTAAATGGGCTCACAAGCCCATGTGGCCTGCCCGTCTGGGCCCACACGCCCGTGTGGCCCACACGGCCCAATTTAGCCTTGGTTGTGTGGATCACACGGCCTGGCCCAGAATCTCACACGCCCGTGTGGACTACCTGTGTAGACCCACACGCCCGTGTTGCCCACACGGCCCAAATCAGTCTAGCCCGTGTGTCGCACACGGCCTACCTGGCCATCACACGACCGTGTCTTGCACACACGGCCTGGCCTCGTCGATTACACGCCCGTGTTATGGCACACGGCCTACCACACGAGCGACCACACGTCCGTGTAGCGTCGACAGTGGAGTTTTCAGCTTTCGTCGAAACCTTGTTTTCTACGTTTTTAGGTACACACCTGATATCGGTTTGATGCGAAAACGCTCCCGAGCCACACAACACCTAAAATTATCCAATATCACACGAAATTAGCCGTCATAAACGATACCAAACCAAACCTCAACGAAAACAACGACTCTAGAACCTACCAAAATCCTTACTTCCAAACGATCAGCGAAGATTTCGTATAACAAGAACGCTGATTAGCAGCCTCCAACTCTTTGCACTTCTCCTAAGCCACAAAACGAAATTAATCAATTAACAGATTCACTAACAAAACCAAATCCTCACTTATTACACTTACCAGAATGCACCAAAACCACCAAAATGCCGAAATAGGACGATTTGATCAAAAATAAAAGTAACAAAACGAAGGGAGGATGAAACGAAGAAAATTTTGTAAAAAAATAGAATAGGGAGAATAGAAACTTCAGAAACCTTTAGAAGTGAGAGAAACATTTTTTTTTCCACAAAAACAAAATAAAACTACAATGATTTGATAAAATCTTAACTCCCCACTAACCCCTCTATCTCAACCACCTCAGAAACCCAACTCCACTGAGACTCTTGCGCAGAATCGAACAAAAATAAATACCCCTGCCTGCACAGGGATTCGAACACAAGACCTCCAGCAAACTAACACTCAACTTAACCACCAGACCAGCAGGCCTATTCTGATATGGTTTTATAAACTAATAAATATAAGCCCATTGAACAGAGATAGGGCTTAAATCCAAAAATAACCAAAACTGCTAAAGGCAAGGCTTGAGCTTAAGACCTCTCAGACACTCCTAGAACACTTAACCACTGAAGCAGATACACAGTTGTTTCACATTTTAACAAAAACAAAAGTAAGAATTTTGGGGCGTTACAACTCCACCCCCCTAAAAGAAAATTTCGGCCTCGAAATTTACCTGATCAGAACAGATGAGGATACTGCTGGCGCATCGCATCCTCAGGCTCCCACGTGGCCTCCTCAGTGCTATGGTTCCGCCACAGCACCTTCACTAATGGGATAGAATTCCTCCGAAGAACCTTTACATCGCGATCTAGAATATGAACCGGCTCCTCCTCAAAGGTCAAATCTGGACTAACCTCAATCTCCTCAACAGGGACAATATGAGTAGGATTAGAGCGGTAATGCCTTAACATCGAGACATGGAATACGTCATAAATACGGTCTAGCTCTGGAGGTAGCTTCTTAGGAAAGACATCCGGAAAATCCCTTACAGTTCTTATGTCCTTTATAGTAGAGTCCCCAGAAACAGAAACACTAACATAGGCCAAGAACGCCTCACATCCCTTACAAACCAGTTTCTCAGCCACCAGTGCAAAGATCACATTAACCAGATAATTCCGACGTTCTCTAATTATAGCTACCTCATTATCCTCCTCAGTTCTGAAGACGACCCTCTTAGTTGCATAGTATAGACTAACACGGTGCTTGACCAACCAGTCCAAACCCAAAATTAGGTCAAACTCTCCAAACAGAAGCTCAATCAGATTAGCCAGAAATACCAACCCTTGAACCTCTAGCGGAATATCTCTATACAGTTTGCTAACCCGAACCGATTGCCCCAGTTAACTCAGTATAGTTACCTCACTAGAAGTACTCTCAACCAATATCCCCAAGTTTCCAGACACAGTGCTAGCTACATAGGAATGTGTGGAACCTATGTCTATCAAAGAAAGATAAGGTACATCATAAATTAAGAACGTACCGGTAATGACGTTTGGAGCATCTCTGTCCTTTCAGCGACAACCAGCACAAACAAGAGCAGGCTGCCTCGCCTCAGTCTGTCCAGCACCTTTTCCTGGTGCCTTCTGTCAACGGCCCATATCGTTACCACCCCTGGCCTGACCACGGCCCCTCGGTGGCTGTTGAACTACCCACTGTGGCTGCGCAGTATCAGAACCCGGAGCTTGCATCTGATCAGCCCTTAGCGGACACTCCCGAATACGGTGCTCTAATGACCCACACCTCAAACACGCCTCAGTCCTCTTCCAACACTCGTCCTGATGGCGTCTACCACAATCTCCACACAACTGTAATCCAGTAGGAGCAACAGGAAGCCCAACTCTAATCGGCCCATCAGTCCTGGCCTTTTTGTTAGGCCTCTGTACTGAACGCGAGAGCTCCAAATCCCTCTTGTTCTTACCCCTCTCACGATCTCTATTTTGGCGCTCATCGCGCTTAACCTCCTCGGTGGTCTTCGCATTCTCTACTAGGACAGAAAACTCGTGCTCCCTTTACGGAGCTATCAGCACCCTCAGATTATCCCTGAGACCGTCTTCAAAACGGACACATCTCTCATACTCATCCGCCACTATGCCTCGAGTATAGCGGCCCAGTCTCAAGAATTTGGCCTCATACCTGGCCACAGATCGGTCTCTCTGAGTGAGATTTAGGAACTCACGCCTCCGAGCATCAATGTAACTGGCTCCCACATACTTACTCTGGAACGAATTCTTAAAGAACTCCCAAGTTAGACGGTCAAGCTGAGTACCCTCCTTAACGGTCAGCCACCACTGATACGCTTCATCGCGAAGCAAGGAGACCGCACCCTTCAATTTCTGCTCGGGGGTGCAGTCCAAATCGTCCATAATCCTCTCTGTGGCCTCTAACCAATACTCAGCCACATTAGGGGCGACTCCTGTGACACCCCTAAATAACTCAGCCCCATTAGACCGGAGTCGCTCAGTTACCGACCCTCGGCCCCTAGATCCAGAATTGGGCCCAGCGACCCTCTCTAATATCCTCAGCATGGCTTGGGACAGTGCGTCGTCCCCAGCCGATTGACTCTGAGACCCAGTCTTAGTAGCAGGTGACACAGGTGTCTCACTCATGTCCAGATTCGGTATGCTGCCCATAGAAGAAGATTCAGCTCGAACCCCCCTACGGCCTCTACCTCATCCTCTAATACCATGTCTACGGATACCTCGTGCACTCATGTCTATTCGGATTTATCTGTATTACAAATTTTATGAATCAGTTACAGTTTCAGTATTTATTACCAGATATTTTATGTAAAGCCGTATCATAAATTCAGAGTTTGTTTTCGCAAGTACAGCCTCTATTAGTTTCAGTTTCACTACAGTTTCAGTATACACTAACTAGAGTGTTTCAGAATAGACTATCTATCATAATAGTTTATCAGAATACCTACAGGATCGGCGCAGGAGACTCAGTGTACCACATTCTTAGTCAAATCATTTGAAAATCAGTTCTTAAAAACCAAGTTTTAAAACCCAAAATCCACAGCTGAGTTTTGCAACTAGGCTCTGATACCACTAAATGTAACACCCCAAATCTGGCCTAGACGTTATGGCCAAATCTGGCGATGTCACATAGAATGAAATTTGAAATCGAATTATCAAGTTAAAACCGTTTCCGTTTGTTAGCTTCTATTTATCTCCCGTCAATTTTAAAATTGTTTACTCGTTAATTCGATCCGCTTAAAAACATATTCTATAGCGAAAGATTTTTAAACCGTGATATTTTAAGAAAATCGTTCGCGTTTAGGAAAGACGTTGTGTTTAGTAAACTGAGGTTTCGTTGTAGTTCAGAAATTCATGAAAACAGTTAAAAATCCCAAAACAAAAGCAAACAGTCCAAAAGTCCATATTACATCAAAAATTACTCCAAAAATAGTAGGAATTAAAATCGTAAATGAAATTAAACCGTTCAGTAGATATATGGTCACCAAAGAGTCCTCCGCCGCACCGATCCGTCTAAGTCTGGGGATTACCTGTACAGATAAAACAGAAAGGGGTGAGTTTAGGTAAAATCAGTGTGTAATCCACACAGAAGACATGTATACAATCAAACAACAAATTATCAGTCAAATGCAGTCTGGGCCTAAGCCCATTTTAGTTTCAGTAGTTGTTCGGGCTTTAGCCCATTTCAGTTTCAGTATCAGATATGCATTAGGGCCTAAGCCCATCACAAATGTGATGATCGGATATACATTAATCGAAATGTGAGTCCTACCCAACCAGCCTCTGCACACCATCTCCGTCCATCCCTACACTCCATGTGGGGTTTAAAATACTCACCCATCCCTACACTCCAAGTAGTACCGAATGCGGCACATAATCAGTAAATTGCAGCTGAGCTACCAGATAATAGGCTTAAGAGCCTTTCAGTACACTTCCTCCAAATATCAACATCCCAACCCAATACAATGCAACATACAGTATATGAAATGCTAATACATGAATATTAGTTATACATACAGTTCAATTTTCATTCATATAATCATCATGCTCAGTACATACATCATACATACAGTTCACGCCTTTAAGGGTCTAAGTAGTGCTTACCAACCCTACAGTAGGTTCACAGTCGACTTGGACGACCCATGCAACCTTAGAACACATTTCAGTTAAATGGTCTCACACGCCCATGTGGCTTACCCGTGTGGGCCCATAAGCCCGTGTAGCCCATACGGCCCAATTTAGCCTTGGCTGTGTGGATCACACGGCCTGACCCAAAATTCTACACGCCCGTGTGGACTACTCGTATGGACCCACACGCCCATGTGGCCCACACGGCCCAAATCAGTCTAGCCCGTGTGTCGTACACGGCCTACTTGGACATCACACGACCTTGTCTTGCACGCACAGCCTGGCCTCGTCGATCACACGCCCATGTTATGGCACACGGCCTACCACACGAGCGACCACACGCCCGTGTGGCGTCAACAGTGGGGTTTTTAAATTTCGTCGAAACCCTATTTTCTGCGTTTTCAGGTACACACCTGATATCGGTTTGATGCGAAAATGCTCCCGAGCCACACATCACCTAAAATTATCCAATATCACACAAAATTAGCCATCATAAACGATACCAAACCGAACCTCAACGAAAACAACGACTCTAGAACCTACCAAAATCCTTACTTCCAAATGATCAACGAAGATTTCGTATAACGAAAGCGCCGATTAGCCGCCTCCAACTCTTTGTACTTCTCCTAAGCCACAAAACGAAACTAATCAATTAACAGATTCACTAACAAAACCAAATCCTCACTTATTACACTTACCAGAACGCACCAAAACCACCAAAATACAGAAATAGGACGATTTGCTCAAAAATAAAAGTGACAGAACGAAGGGAGGATGAAACGAAGAAAATTTTGTAGAGAAATAGAACAGGGAGAATAGAAACGTCAGAAACCTTTGGAAGTTAGAGAAACGTTTTTTTCCACAAAAACAAAATAAAACTACAATGATTCGATAAAATCCTAACTCCCCACTAACCCTTCTATCTCAACCACCTTAGAAACCCAACTCCACTGATACTCTTGCGCAGAACCGAACAAAAATAATTACCCCTGCCTGCGCAAGGATTCGAACACAAGACCTCCAGCAAACTAACACTCAACTTAACCACCAGACCAGTAGGCCCATTCTGATATGATTTTACAAACTAATAAATATAAGCCCATTGAACAGAGATAGGACTTAAATCCAAAAATAACCAAAATTGCTAAAGGCAAGGCTTGAACTTAGGACCTCTCAAACACTCCCAGAACACTTAACCACTGAAGCAAATACACATTTGTGTCACATTTTAACAGAAACAAAAATAAGAATTTTGGGGCGTTACAGGAAGTTTACTCGATGATGTAAAAATGGTAAGTGATATTATGCCCATGATTGAAGGAGTATACAACCATCGATTTTAATTTTTTGTGCTTTAGTTGCTCGACACATATCTCAATACAATGTAGCCAAGACAGTAGATCCCCAACTAAGTCACTTGACTTCTTTTAGGTCAATTAGTTCTAGGAACCACCTCAACTGTACCGATTTCGAGATTTATCTAGTATCAGAAGATCCCTGATCAACCTAAATATGAATGCTTGAGCGAATTATTGTCTTTCAGTTGTACTAGAAGAGCTGTCGAGATGTGAGAAATTATCTTCTAACCATTTCATGTCGAGTTATCGAGCGAATTGCATGTCACTTTGTCTAATAGCTGGTGGAAAATTGGCCTCCAATCCCCATCGTGCACTATCCCCGAAACGACTGCCCCATCAATTGGTAGATCGAGTTGTAATGCTATATCTTCGAGTGTAATCGTACAGTCATTGAATTGAAGATGAAATGTGTGTGTTTCGGGTCCCCATCTCTCCAACAAAGCATTGATAAGTGTGAACTCCAATTTAACCCCACCGAGCATACGAGACACGTGGTGTTGTTGCACTTCAATTGTGTATATATGTTTCAACAATGTAATCTGTGTCCTAATTATATAAACATAAAAATATAATAATATTAACAACATAATAATGATATTAATTAAAATAAACAATATAATAATATTTTCTTACCATTTGTAATTGGACCCGGATATGTGTTTGTGAATCAAACAAATCAGAGACATTGACATTTTTAAAATCTGTAATGTTTATCAAATTAGATAAGATTAATTAATATATACAATGAAATTAACTAAAAATTTATAATATTATTAAATTACCACTAAATTAACAATTTATTTAGCATAAAATATATCGTTAAACCTTATTTTACTTGAAACCATTGAGATGATGGAAATCGAATAAAATTAAAAATTTACTAACGGATAGAAAATTGAGAGAAGAAAAATTTGAGAAAAAATTAAGAGATTAGGATAGAAAATTAAAAGAAAAAGAATTTGAAATTGAGAGAAAAAATGGATGAAATTTAATAAAGAAAATGATAAGTGTACGGGTTTATACAGGGCTAGAGTTTGAGAGCCTTTTCATTTTCCAGTTTCTAACAGTTGGTTCAACAATTAAAAAATCGATGATCCATATTTTTAACCGTTGAGGATCCAACCGTTCAATTTTTTTTTTAAAATTCTATGTAGGGTGTGGCTGTGACACAAGTAAAAACGTACCTGCTAAAAGTGTTTTTAGCACACTTTTACTTACGTGACAGTAAAATCCCACAAAATCAACCTATTTCATTAAATTTCGAAAAAATAATCTATTTCACTAAATTTTATTTGAAATCAACGTATTTGCAACTCTTATTGCTCTCTCTATTGCTGATATTCATAAAGACATTAACCACCAAAAAGGGTAAACTTCCTCCAGGCCCTCCTAAGCTTCCTATTCTGGGTAACTTGCATCAACTTGGCCCATTCCCACATCGTTCGACGTGGCAACTCTCGAAAAAATACGGGCCCATCATGCTTCTTCAACTCGGTTCTACGCCCACCCTCGTGGTATCCTCAGCTGAAGCTGCCAAAGAGGTGTTGAAAATTCACGATCTTGAATGTTGCAGTCGACCTCCATTAACTGGCCCTAAAAGGCTTACTTACAATTTCCAAGACGTTGCTTTCGCACCCTATGGACATTACTGGAAAGAGATGCGAAAGATCTGTGTTGCTGAGCTTTTCAGCATGAAAAGGGTTCAGTCGTTTCAATCTGTTAGGGAAGAAGAGGTTGATTTGTTAATCGAATCAGTCTCAGGATCGGCTACTTTAGCGAACCCGTTAGATCTCAGCAAATGTTCCTTTTCGCTCACCGCTAGCATAATCTTTAGGATTGTTTTCGGTAAACAATTTCAAGGAAGTGAACTTGACAACGATAAGTTACAAAAACTGGTGTTTGAGGCGGAAGCTATGTTGGGAAGCTTTTGTGCCTCGGATTTTCTCCCGTACGTGGGAAAAGTGATTGACTGGTTTACTGGTTTTCATACAAGGCTTGAGAGTAGCTTTTATGAACTTTGTCGAAACCATTTTTAAATCGGTTTAAAAACGGGGTCGACTTTTAAAAACGAAAATGGGAGTCGCCACCAATCCCTTTTTACTTAGTTGTGATTGGACCACCTTGTAAAACGTTTTATTTAAAACATTTAATTTTGGTTTACGAAAAACCAGAAAACAGGTTCGGGAGTCAGTTACGTATGAGGAAGGGTTAGCACCCTCATAACGCCTAAAAATTGGTACCTAATCGATAAAATCATGTCCAAATATTTGAAATTTAAAAGTATTTAAAAATATGATTTCTAAAAAAACTTTGATTTAAAATTTGAGAGTTCTTCGATCCGAAAGAATATAAACATCACATCCAGCACGATTGGACACGATATTTTTAAACTCTCGTAACTAAGATCATCTCACGATTTACAAAACTTGTTAAAAGGATATTTAGTTATTTAGCTAAACGGAAAATCACAACCCAGCACAATTGGGCACTATTTCCCGAATTTCTAAATATCAAAACATTGCCTTATTTTAAAAACCTTTAGATAAAATATAATAATTTTGTAAAAATATATTTTAAAATGATGACCTATGAAAATACATTATCAAACATCAAAAGCAATTATAATATACTAACATTTAATATACAAAATATGACAAATAATAAATCATATACTATAGCAATTATAAATATATGATGAAGTATAAACAAATACAATAAACAATAAAACAAATATGAACACATTTAATATAAAATTAAACCTTTCAAGCAATAACATATACCAAATATTAAATAAATGTTGTAAAATAATGAAAAGCATAATATATGTATATTTTGAATAAATAAAATACATTTGAAATAAATAGATGGTTCATAGTTTTAAATAAAACATTTTCATAATAACTTAATATACATATAAAAAAAACTATATTCAAGAATAAATAATATATTATCCAATATAAATAAATTTTAAACAAAATAAGAAAAATATATAATATGATATAATACTATATAATATACAAATTAAAATATAATAAATAATATATAAATTATAAAATAATATACAAATTATTAGACCAAGTAGAATAATATATAATAATAATTAAATATATATAAAAAATAATACATATAAAATATATATATGTGAACTTCATACTATTAATAAATTAATAAATATAGGAAAATAATATAGAACATTTAACATAATAAGATAATTAAATACAATGTAAAATAATAAAATGGAATAAAAGGATAAAAATAAAATAGAACAAAGAAAAACAGGATTAAATAGCAATTAAAACAGATTTAAAGATTAAATTAGAACAGCGCGTTAAATCCCGAGGACTAATATGGAAATTATGCCTCTTTTTCAAAACAGCGTCGTTCGGTTTTGGCCTTTAAATTGCCGGGATTCAATTGAAAGCGAGAATATGAATTTTGGGGCCAAATTAAAAATAAAAAGAATTTAAATTAAACGGAATTAAAAATAATAAAAATGCGGGAGGACTAAAATGGCAATTAGACCATTTAACGAAAACGCGCGGATCCTCCCCGGGTCGGGTCAACGCGCGGATCCTGGCCTGCTAAACGGCGTCGTTTTAACGCTTATTTGCTTAAGTTTAAAACGGCGGCGTCGTTTTTAAATACTATATAAGTAAAAATCCGCCCAAAATTCATTTTAAACATTGAAATAAAAAAAAAATCAGAGAGCTTCTGAAAACTCTCTCTGGCCTTCGGCCTGAGACCCGAATCCGGCTAGGGTTTCGCCGCGCGTGTGGCCACACGCGCCACCTCGGCGGTCAGAAAGCCCAAGATCTCCGTCCTCAAAGGTATTTTCTCGCCCTTTTTATTTTATTGCATGTATGTTTACTGTTTGCAGAAAAAAAAACAAAAGAAAAATAAAAATAAAATAATATGAATATAAAACGAAGAAATCACCTCTGTTTGATGAGGTTTTTTATTAATCTCTGTATTCAAAAATTTTTGTGTATTCTGTTTTCTCTTTTCTTTTTCTACTCTCTCTGTATATCCGTGTGTCTGTTACAAATCATTGTGGGTTTTTATAACCCGAAGAAAGAAACACAAAAAGGAAATAACGATTTCGTTTTATTTCTTTCTATATTTGCTGTCGTCTTTTTCCTTTTTTATGCAGGTGAGACGGAGAATCTGGCGACGATGGTGATTCGGGCGTGAATCCATGCACGATCGAAGGCCGGACAAGGCTTGCTGCTGCTGAAAAGTTTCGGAGTATCGTGGCGCGACGATCAAGCTTCGCTATTGCGGCGCCAGGAAACCCTAGGGTTTGATATTTCCAGTTTCGGGAAACAAGTTTGGGCTATTGGGCTGTGTTGGGCTAGTGGGTCACAAGTTTAGGTATTGGGCTCGGGTGTAATGGTCTCCCCGAGTTTGGGCCCTAAGGTTGTAAATGGACTGTTTAAGGACTCTGGGTTTTATTTTTATTTTTTTATTCTGGTTTTATGGGCCGGGCAAAATGGGTTACTATAGCTGCCCCTCTTTGCTCATTGTCGTGTAACGAGAATGGAGCAAAGACTATAAAAGGACCAATTTTGCCCGGTCTTGGCGGAGCCTTGGCTTCTTGGTCCTCATTTTCTTCAAATGGTTTCCAACTCCACTGCATCTTTAGGGGTACTGGAACTTCATCTTGATTTCAGTAAATTTGATAGCTTCAATCTGTTTCACTGCAACTTCATGAAGGCAGTATCCACTATCTTTTGATTTGCTCCACTGCAAACTCGGGGAGACAAGATCTCGATATTTTCGATCCGCTCCCTACAAACTCGAGGATTGCTGGTGGTGTCTTCGATCCGCTTCCTTTCTATCTTCAGGAAGACTTCAATCTTCAGTCTGCTCCACTACCATCTCTAGGGAACAAAATCTGAAATTTTTGTTTGCTTCCTTACTATCTTTAGGAAGACTTCATTCTTCAGTTTGATCCACTAGGGAACAAAATCTGAAATTTTCAATTCTTCAGTTTGCTCCACTAGCATTTTTAGGGAACAAAATCTGAAATTTTCAATTTGCTTCCTTACTATCTTCAGGAAGACTTCATTCTTCAGTTTGATCCACTAGGGAACAAAATCTGAAATTTTCAATTCTTCAGTTTGCTCCACTAGGGAACAAAATCTAAAATTTTCAATTCTTCAGTTTGCCCCACTAAGGAACAAAATCTGAAATTTTCAATTCTTCAGTTTGCCCCGCTAGGGAACAAAATCTGAAATTTTCTATTCTTCAGTTTGCTTTACTAGGGAACAAAATCTGAAATTTTCAATTCTTCAGTTTGCTTCACTAGGGAACAAAATCTGAAATTTTCAATTCTTCAGTTCGCTCCACTAGGGAACAAAATCTGAAATTTTTAATTTGCTTCCTTACTATCTTCAGGAAGACTTCATTCTTCAGTTTGATCCACTAGGGAATAAAATCTGAAATTTTCAATTCTTCAGTTTGCTCCACTACCATTTCTAGGGAACAAAATCTGAAATTTTCAATTTGCTTCCTTACTTTCTTCAGGAAGACTTCATTCTTCAGTTTGATCCACTAGGGAACAAAATCTGAAATTTTCAATTCTTCAGTTTGCTCCACTACCATTTCTAGGGAACAAAATCTAAAATTTTCAATTTGCTTCCTTACTATCTTCAGGAAGACTTCATTCTTCAGTTTGATCCACTAGGGAACAAAATCTGAAAGTTTCAATTTTGCTACACCGTCCTCTGAGGGACATGTCCTGTATACTCAAATGTTTTATGGATGAATGCAGAATGTCGTAAGAATGATGATTAGGACGCATGATCGGAATGAATCTAATGCTCCTAACTAAATGATATTAGGGATGACATTTGCATGAATGTAGGATGTCATGAAAATGATTTTTTTTTCTTTTTTTTTTTTTGAAAAACAATTAGGACACAATGATCGGCATAAATCAAATGCTCCTAATTGGAAATGAGAGAATGATCCCTATGGGTTGTCATTGCTCATAGTTCATCAAGGTTCTATCAGCGATGCGCTACCATGCTTTCTCGTTCAATTTGGTATCTTGGACAAAAACCCAAAGAAACAATCATTACGCTTTCGGCAAGCTTGCCCATTTGTAATTCCGAGTCCCTTTCCTTAAACCTTAGGACATAAAAATTTATACCTCCCATCGCAACTTCTCGGGAATAACATTTGGTTCCTTGCATCTTTCTGTTACCACTCGAGGTACAGAACTTGTATCACTTTTAATCAATTTGATTTGTTACACTATCCCCGAGTGTAATAATCGGTTGTATGAATGCGCAGGTATCCCGACAATAATCCCCTTTACACTTGGATTGACACTGTCGTCATTTGCCGATGTGGTATCACCAACGAAATTGTCTTATCCAATAAAAATCTGAAGAGATAATCATTCTTCAATGTTTCCATTTCTTAGGCTTGGTAAGTTCGAACAATAGTCATGCTTTGATTCCTCATATTATTTAGAAGCTTCTAGAGTAATATGCGAAACTCCTTTTATGAAAGTGTTATTAGTCCATAAATTGTTATTTCAATATAAAATACTTGAAAAAGGTCACAAAAATGGACGAGAAAGAAATTAGTCAGGAGCATAGCTCCGAGAAATAATTTAATCAAAGATAACCCAGGCAATAAAAGAAAATTGATTTGAGTGTATCTCAAAAAAGAATAAAGCAATCAAAGATAACGAATTTCAAAAATGGGTAAGAATGAAGCTAGATGCCCCAGATATCGCAGCCTGAGCTTCTTTGTTCCAACTTCTTGAGGACCATTTTAAGCTCAATATGTGTTTAGGGGATCTGGAGTACTTTGTCGATGCCCTAAGACGTAATATACTTCCTCATTGCTAATCCGGACGTAGCAAGACTACTATATGCCCCGTTTTTTAGTCAAAATTTGAGTCGCCCTTTTCGGGTTTTCAACTCAAATCCCTTTTGGTCTCAAAGCGCCCTTTGCGGGTTTTCGCCTTGGCCTCTCCTTTTTCTTTTCTTTTTTTCTTTTTTATTTTTTTTATGCGCCCTTTACGGGTTTTCACCTTGATCTTTCGTCTTTTAGGTAAAATATTTCTTGACTGAACTTGAATTCACCGGATTGGGCAAGTCTTCGCCATCCGTTTCGGTCAATGTCAATGCTCTTCTAGAACATGCCTTCTTTACAACATAAGGTCCCTCCCAGTTTGGCATCTGCTTTTCTTTGAAATCCTTTTGCAGAAGAAAAATCATTTTCAACATCAGGTTCCTTCATGGAATTCCCTAAGATGAACTTCTCTAAGCTTATATCATCTGGCTGTGACAAATAACTTTTAACCCTTTCTTCAATTAAATTCAATCGACAAAAATGCTTCAATTCCATAATGGGTAAGATGTTGCCCAGTGAAGGTTCTGGCCTACGTTCAATAAGATAGAGGGTAGTGATAACTTCTTATGCTAATTTTTACAAGTCTTAGCCACCTTTCATTCATTTTTTTGGCAACTTTTGTTGCACTGTGATGTACTGCCTGATCTTTTGGACAAACTATAAACTTTGTCTCTGTACAATTATTTAAACGCGATCCTTTATGGCATTCTGCTAGCATCTTGATCCTTTTTTTTGGCGAATTTGATGACTTCGACCTTGTAATATTGGCATATAAAGCAACATTCACCCTCGACCATGACGACAAATTGATGTCAACTAGAAGCGTTTGGCGAGATTGGCCCCATAATATCCATACCCCATGTAACACCCCAAACCCGGCCCATGAGTCCTGACCGGATCTGGTATGTCACGGAGTAAAATAATTTGGACCAATTTGAAAGTTGGGTGAAAATTTGATAAAATTTGGCTAAGGTTTTAAAACGGTGTTGGAAAACTCAATTGGGCTTTTATAAACATGGTTGAGTTGATGAACCCTTTGAAATTGTCTGATTATTTAAAATTTAAGGAACTTTCAAAAGCATGATTGACGTGGGGAATTTTGTTACCCGATGGTAACTTCTTTGAAAGCTCGTAAAAGTTATTAAGTTAGAAAAGCTACTTTTAACCGGTTCAATTAATTTTTATAAGATTCCATTTGAAATAACATAAGTAAAGTGAAGCAATACAATGAACATCCAAGAATTAGCGGCCTTATTACAACCCAAATTAAAAGACTCAAAAAAATAAATAAGATTAACTTAAACAAAGTAATTTCAGATCCACTGATAAGCATGGCCGCCTCGAGTCCTCTCGGCTCCATCTCGCGTTCTACTCATCCGCAAAATGGTAAAGGAAGGGGTGAGTCACCAAGACTCGGTGTGTAATCCCCCACCCGGTAAGGTGACTCATACACAAGTCATTAATAAACATGCACGTGCAACCCAACCTAACCATCCATACTCCTTTCCTACCCCGTGTGGTCAAAACCACTGGTGGTCAAAACCACCGATGACTTAGAGTCACAAATCGATGATGGGGCCAACCCATCGTGTGGTCAAAACCACTGATGACCATAGGTCACAATATATCAAGTGTGGTCAAAACCACTGGTGGTACCAAACCACTGGGACTTAGTCGCAAATAATCAATCGTTGTGGTCAAAACCACTGATGACCATAGGTCACAATAATCTGATGGGGCCAACCCATCTTGTGGTCAAAACCATCGACGACGATCCATAGTTCATCCCCTCCTCTCATCAATCCCACCATCACATGCTTACACATCAAATTTCATATATCATGTCATAGTATTAAACATCATGTGATGGCATGCAAACATATAAAAATTACAAGTTAGGGGACTTACCCGAAATCCATGATTATGCCACAAACTAACCACGACCAAAAGATCTAAGGCAAATAATAACAGCATGTAAATTAATAAAGTGTGTAGAGAGATCTTACACACCTGTTACTATCGTAATTCCTAGATCCCGAAAAGCTGATCTACGATGCTAGATCTCTTATCCTTACAAATGATTTGGTTTCCTACCAAATCCCGAGCCAAACGATAGTTCACCTACGGCAATCGGCCACACCTTAAGACACAAAATAGTTAACCTCCAAGCCTTCGGCTTAACGAATACCTAAAGGAAAAAGATTACTAAATCAAGTCCTTACCACCACTTACCTTCCTCTTAAACCGATTGGGGAAGAAGAGAGCACCCTTTTCTTTGATGTTGGCCAAAACCACAAAGCAAATAGGGAGGAGTAGATTCGGCTAAAGAGATGCTGGAATTTTAAATAATTTTGGGCAATTTGTCTAAGGGAATTTCAGCAGCAAGATGGTAGGGGTTCGGCTAATGGAGGAAGAAAAGAAAAAGAAAATATGTAGGGGAAATCAATGGTGATTTTTGGCTAAGTAAAAGAGGAAGATCTGGAAAAATTTTGAAGGATTTCCTAGGGGAAATTCAAGACAGAAGAGAGGAAAAAGAAGAAGAAATAGTTGCTGGAATTTTGGGCACTTCTTCTTTGTACAAAAATCGATTTTGAACACCCCCAAGGAGTCCCAATGCTGGCCAATTCCTCTCCTTTTAGGTGATAAATTCCAGCTTTTATTTATCACAAAACAAAGCAGAATTATCCTACATTTAATCCCTTATTCACCTTCAACAATTAATAACAATTAAACTACTAATAATCCCCCTTCCAAAGCAGTAATTTTTGCAAAAATAAAACCTTATCTTTATCAATTTAAAGAGTCCACATTCATGCCAATTCTTTCTCTCATTCACGCCAGCAGCAAAGAGGAAAAATAAAAATCCAAATGTCGCTTCTCGGACTCGAACCAATGACCCCAAGCAAAGCAAAGAAAGAAGAACCACCTTTAAGCGCCCCAAACCAACTCTTCCTTTTGGACTTTCATGTTAAGTATTCCCACCATTTATTTATAAGGCCATCCTAGGCCGATCCTCTTTAATGCAAAAGAAAATAAAACTCCCAGAACGCATCTTTGGGTAGCTCGAACCCAAGCTCCCCGCTCAACGCCACCTCCAGGACTCCTAGTGGCGCTCCAAGCCGCTCCACCACCCCGACTTTCATGCCATAAACCTCACCATTTAACTTTTAAGGCCCTCCTTCTTGGCCCCCTTTTCCTTAACGCCAGAAGCCCAAAAATAAAACTCCTCCCCCTTGTAACTCCCAAGATTCGAACCTAAGACCTCCCTTTGACGCCACCTCCAAGGCACCTAAGTGGCGCATGAAGACCACTTAGCCATGCTGTTCTTTGTGTCACGTTTCGCCTAAAATTTTATTTAACCCCTATCCCCTAGCTTCCTTCCTTTTAACACTTAAAAAGAAATTTTTGACACTAAGTCAGGCCTAGCTCGGGTTTAAATCTAGACCTTAGAACATGCGAAATAAATCATAGTATTTATTTCTTCAAGCAGACACACACATGGAAACAAATAATTAAATTACACACAACCCCTAATTTAGGATGTTACACCCCACATATAGAAAAGTCTGTGAAGAAAATAGAAGAGTCACATAAATCTCGTCTTCTTCAATTCAGTATTTGTAGTATGACTGATGCAATCCCCTTCCATGGTAGACCAACAGTGCCCCATCCTCTTGTTTAGCCTGCGTCTTATTAGTCCAGGCATGTCCTGATATGATCGTGCGAAAACATCTTTGAATTCTCGAAGATAATTCAATAATGTCTCGCCTTATTTCTGTGATGAGCTAGGCTACAATCTTCACCCCTTTTCTAGGCTCATAATATCCGTTAACCCTTTGTTGAGTAAGGTCTGTTTTTCATCTTGTTAAACCATTCTTAACAAGTTAGAAGACATGTCACAATCTCTGTCATCTTCAAAGTCCTGAGATCCCTTAGACCCATTTCTCGTTCAAAAAGGGAGTCAGTAACAACGTCGCTCATATCGTTGATATCTGGGTACCTAGGTACAAAGGCAAGAAATCCAAAGAATAAATGATTCTAAGGATGATTATTGGTATGGTCATGAAAGAATATTCTAAAAACAAAAGAATGTACAGTATGAAATGTAAATAATAAAAGAATATGTATTCAAAAAAAAGATGCATTTTATTGAAATAAAATTTCGGACACAAGCCTATTTCACAAAAGGGTTCTTATTGCCTCTAGGCTTAAGGCAACAAGCATGCATGTTTTGAATATTACTATAGATCAGCTCTAAAAATGCAAGGATCTCTTCCACAATCCCATTATTCAAAACACTCCCAAGTACACAAGGTTTGGAATTCTTGCATTTGTTCCCGCATTTGTTGAATCTTGGTTAATTGCCCCTGCATCTGTATTTGCATTTGCTCTATTCTCTCCAATCTTTGTTCCATGTTTTTCCGAGTTAATCGAGATAATTTTACCTAATTAAAGTCTAATGCAAATGATGTAATGCAAATGCATGAATGCAAAAAAGGCATCGATTCTGATTCAACTTCATTTTAGAAAACTTTATTAGAAAACAAAATCCTTTACATAAAACGGGCTACAAGTATGCTTTTGCCCTATGTCCTAAGGTCTTGATTTTCCCAAGCAATGAAGTTAGCTCTTTATTACGGTCAGACTGTAGCTCATACTTTATGCTCAACATATCAGCCTGTGATGCCAAAGTATGTATATGATCAGCTACCTCTCGAATCTGAACTATTGCTTCACCCATGAGGTAATCTCGACTCCTAACTTGATTATGAGAATGGCGAAGCTCTTCTTTCCAATGCTCCTCTCTTGTTTCAAGAAGCTCGATCCGAAGTTCACAACTGTGCAATGCTGATTCTAACTCTTCAATCCTACCCTTCATTTCCTCAATCTTGTTCAGACTTGATTTCAACTTGATTGCAGAATTACGGCTTCGATGGTGGTGTAGAGACCGTCCCAGTTCAGCAACTCTAGCCTTTAGTCCACGTTTCTCTTCTTGGTGTTCTGCCAAACTCTTTTCTAGGGCCTTATTTCGCATCTGCATCTCTAGGAACTTTCTCTCCCAATGGTCAGCTTTGACTTTTTCCGTTTGTATCTCTTGTTGCCACTGTTGCGAAGTCTTCCCTAATCCGGCATTTTTCATTGATAAATGCAGCTTTTTATATTCCATCTTTAAGTCATTCAAATCTTCTTCGACTCTTCTCTTCCCTTTTCTTACTTCTTCGGCCTCTGATTTCTGCACGTCCATATCTAGCCTCAAGTGCATCTTTTCTTTTTCCAGCTTCTCTATCCTCTTTCCAAGCTCTGAACTCTTCTTTTCAAAATCTTGCTTCACAATTTCTAACTTTGATGGAACCACTTGTAAGCATTCATCTCTCGATCTCTCGATCGAGCATCTTCTGGATTCAGTTCAGGAATGTTATCATTAACCCTTCTAATCCTCCATCCAATGTATTCTGGGGTCGTCATTGGACCTGCAGATATCCTCTTCATCCTACAAGTTTGATTCCAAGCACCAGAAATCTCCTTAACTCTCTTTTTATAATTGTCCCCTCTATAAGAGAACTCACACTAAGCCAGCCCATGTGTTGCAGGTACGAACTGTCTCGATCCATACTGTCTTAGTACAAGTAGAGAGCGCGCACTCCAACGCCTCCCAAATTCCAAGTAAAGGAACCCAGTCAAAACTCCCACATCGATAAAGAATTTCATCTGGAATCATCCAAGGGGCTCTCCACTCGACGTCTTCCTCTCGGAGATTTTGAAGGACCGCCATGCGGAGGTGAAAACCTCACGAAGGCATAGCTTCTCGCTCCCACTTAAAGGCGCAACCATGACGGTCATGCAGTGCAATGCGAAGAGATATATCTTAAAATCACATGCAATAAAAGGATCATATTTTTAAAATCAGAATTTTAAATTCAAACAAAAGGACATGAAATTATCGATTTTACGGCTTGACTCTCTTATTGTCCCCGGTGGAGTTGCCAAGCTGTCGAAACCATTTTTAAATCGGTTTAAAAACGGGGTCGACTTTTAAAAATGAAAATGGGAGTCGCCACCAATCCCTTTTTACTTAGGTGTGATTGGCTCACCTTGTAAAATGTTTTATTTAAAACATTTAATTTTGGTCTACGAAAAACCAGAAAACAGGTTCGGGAGTCGGTTACGTATGAGGAAGGGTTAGCACCTTCATAACGCCCAAAAATTGGTACCTAATCGATAAAATCGTGTCCAAATATTTGAAATTTAAAAGTATTTAAAAATATGATTTCTAAAAAAACTTTGATTTAAAATTTGAGAGTTCTTCGATCCGAAAGAATATAAACATCACATCTAGCACGATTGGACACGATATTTTTAAACCCTTGTAACTAAGATCATCTCACGATTTACAAAACTTGTTAAAAGGATATTTAGTTATTTAGCTAAACGGAAAATCGCAACCCAGCACGATTGGGCACTATTTCCCGAATTTCTAAATATCAAAACATTGCCTTATTTTAAAAACCTTTAGATAAAATATAATAATTTTGTAAAAATATATTTTAAAATGATGACCTATGAAAATACATTATCAAACATCAAAAGCAATTATAATATACTAACATTTAATATACAAAATATGACAAATAATAAATCCTATACTATAGCAATTGTAAATATATGATGAAGTATAAACAAATACAATAAACAATAAAACAAATATGAACACATTTAATATAAAATTAAACCTTTCAAGCAATGACATATACCAAATATTAAATAAATGTTGTAAAATAATGAAAAGCATAATATATGTATATTTTGAATAAATAAAATACATTTGAAATAAATAGATGGTTTATAGTTTTAAATAAAACATTTTCAAAATAACTTAATATACATATAAAAAAATTATATTCAAGAATAAATAATATATTATACAATATAAATAAATTTTAAACAAAATAAAAAAATATATAATATGATATAATACTATATAATATACAAATTAAAATATAATAAATAATATATAAATTATTAGACCAAGTAGAATAAAATATAATAATAATTAAATATATATAAAAATAATACATATAAAATACATATATGTGAACTTCCTACTATTAATAAATTAATAAATATAGGAAAATAATATAGAACATTTAACATAATAAAATAATTAAATACAATGTAAAATAATAAAATGGAATAAAAGGATAAAAATAAAATAGAACAAAGAAAAACAGGATTAAATAGCAATTAAAGCAGATTTAAAGGATTAAATTAGAACGCGTTAAATCCTGTGGACTAATATGGCAATTATGCCTCTTTTTCAAAACGGCGTCATTCCGGTTTGGCCTTTAAATTGCCAGGATTCAATTGAAGCGGAATATGAATTTTGGGGCCAAATTAAAAATAAAAGAATTTAAATTAAACGGAATTAAAAATAATAAAAATGCGGGAGGGCTGAAATGGCAATTAGACCATTTAATGAAAACGGGCGGATCCTCCCGGGTCGGGTCAACGCGCAGATCTGGCTCGCTAAACGGCGTCGTTTTAACGCTTATTTGCTTAAGAAAGCGGCGTCGTTTTTAAATACTATATAAGTAAAAATCCGCCCAAAAATTCATTTTAAACATTGAAATAAAAAAATCAGAGAGCTTCGAAAACTCTCTCGCCTTGACCGAGACCCGAATCCGGCTAGGAGTTTCGCGCGTGTGGCCACACGCGCCACCTCCAAGGCGGTCGAAAGCCCAAGATCTCCGTCCTCAAAGGTATTTTTCGCCCTTTTTATTTTATTGCATGTATGTTTTCTTGTTTGCGAAAAAGAAACAAAGAAAAATAAAAATAAAATAATATGAATATAAAGCGAAGAAATCACCTCTGTTTGATGAGGTTTTTATTAATCTGTGATTCGAAAATTTTTGTGTATTCATTTTCTCTCTTTTTTCTACTCTCTGTATATCAGTGTATTATCATTACAAATCATTGTGGGTTTTTATAACTAGAAGAATGAAACACAAAAAGGAAATAATGATTTCGTTTTATTTCTTTCTATATTTGTTGTCGTCTTTTTCCTTTTTTATGCAGGTGAGACGGAGAATCTGGCGACGATGGTGATTCGGGCGTGAATCCATGCACGATCGAAGGCCGGACGAAGCTGCGGCGCGAAGGCTGGAGTACTGTGGCGCGACGATCAAGCTTCTGCTATTGCGGCGCCTAGGGAAACCCTAGGGTTTGGTACTTCCAGTTTCTGGAAACAAGTTTAGGCTATTGGGCTGTGTTGGGCTAGTGGGTCACAAGTTTAGGTATTGGGCTCGGGTGTAATGGTCTCTCCGAGTTTGGGCCCTAAGGTTGTAAATGGACTGTTTAAGGACTCTGGGTTTTATTTTTATTTTTTTATTCTGGTTTTATAGGCCGGGCAAAATGGGTTACTACAAACTTCTCTGTTTTCCAGCGGGTTATTGAAGATCATCTTGATTCGGGACCGACCAAGGACGAAGAAGAAGACATAGTCGATGTGCTGCTGAGAATGGAGAAAGATCAAACCCAGAATGATGCCATTCAACTTACTAAAGATCATATCAAGGCAATCCTTATGGTAGATAACGAAACTTACCTTTATTTATTTATTATTATTCATCTATTTTTTTATCATGTGTTAAAATATTGTCTATAAACCTCAACATTAGGACATCTTCGTAGCTGGAATAGATACTGCTGCAATTAGCATGATCTGGGCAATGGCAGAGCTAGCAAGGAAGACAAGAGCCATGAAGAACGCACAAAATGAGATTTGAAGTTGCGTTGGGAAGAAAGGAAAACTAACAGAAAACGATGTTAGCAAGCTTACATACCTCAACATGGTAATTAAAGAAACTCTTAGATTACATCCTCCAGGTGTACTTCTTCTTCCAAGAGAAACTATGTCCCAAATAAAGATCGGAGATTATGATATCAACCCCAGAACTAGAATCGCAGTAAACGTTTGGGCAATAGGACGAGATCCTGATATCTGGGACAACCCTGAAGAGTTCATACCCGAAAGGATAATCGATAATCCAATCGATTTGAAGGGGCTAACATTTCGAATTATTGCCGTTCGGTGGTGGTCGAAGAATTTGCCCTGGAATTAACATGGGAATGACTGTTTTAGAGTTGGCACTGGCGAACCTGCTCTACTTTTTTGACTGGAAATTACCAATTGGGATGAGGGAGATAGACATTGACATGGAAGAGAAAGTAAGTTTAACAGTTGGTAAGAACACATCTCTTATGCTTATTCCCATCAAGTATAACATGTAGGAAAATGATGAGATTAAGCATTGCTGAAAAACACAATTCGGAAAATAATTATGCACTGGGTCCATCTAGGAAAGTGTGATATTTGTATCAAAATGAATGGACGATACTACATTATAATCATTTGCTTCCATTTTACTTGTCCTTGAAATGTTGAAGGACTAATAATATTCTATCCTGATTTAACATATATCATGGACTTGACCGGTGTATTTGTTATAACCAAATTGTTAAAAGAGTTATAAAGTGTTCATAATGATCTGTGAATGTTTGATTTGTATTTATCAACACAGTTCTTGTTGAGTACTTAGTGCCAACACTGTCAGCCACTATCAGTACTGGAACCTCAAGAAGTCTCCAAAGCAGTCTCAACATTGGTATGAAGCTTCACCATGTGATCTGCGACTTGATTTGCTTCACAGAAAGTTTGAATTATGTTAAACTCTCCAATTTCGCGTGCATATATGTGTAATGGAACAACCTGTAATCCATATTGTCCTCGAATAAATGGATAGCCAAAAGGACCTCATAATTAAAAGTTAAAACTAAGCTCCATACCTAATATAATGGCCCATTTTTGCCCGGGCCCATTTTTACCTGGGCCCATGCCATAAAAAAAAACAAACAACAAAAAAAAAAAATTTTAAAAGTCCATTTTACAGTCTATAATAAAAAATAAATTCAAAACCCAAATACAAGCCCAATTTACATAAAACCTAACCCAAATTTCATAGCCCATTTGGCCCAAAGACCCTAAAAATTTTGAGCAAACCCTAGCCTAACAACATGGTGCCGTCACAGCCTCCATCATGCCATCACTGCCGGACATCGCGCCGCAAATCAGCGCACGGACAGTGCTCTGTCGTCGGATTTTCGCCATACACCGCAAACAAGGAAAGAAATGGACAAGAGCAAAAGATATTGCGATTTTGCATTTATTTTCGATTTTATTTTTAGGGTTATAAATAACACCAAACAATCTGTAAAATGGGGAGACAGTGTATCATTCACACAGAATATACAAAAAAATACCAAAATCAACAAAGGTTTTTTATTAATTTTTCCTTGTTCTTTTCATTTCCGAATACTACATTATTTTTTTGTTCTATTTTTTATTTCGTATATATATAATATAAAATATATAAAAAAAGAGAAAATTACCTTTTTTTTTAATTTCGCCATTGCGTGCATGGCGGCGGCGCGGCGGCGGCAAAGCGGCGGTGGTCGTCGCGGAGGGTCGCGTAAATCGCTGGAGTGCACAGGAGAGGGTGTTTGGAAGTATTTTTTCTGTTTTTGAAGAAGTGAAAGGGAAAATGAATTTTTTTTTTTTTAAAAATGACTTAAATAGCACTGCGAAACGGTGCCGTTTTGCACCTGGATTTCGAATGCCAAAACAACGTCGCTTTATCCATGACCCGCGCGTGTGACCCGACCCGCAAGGAGGATCCGCGTGTTTTTATAAAAGGGGTTATTTGCTGTTTTAGCCCTTCCGCATTTTCTTGTTTTTAAATTAAGTTTATTTTATTTTAATTTTGCCCGATAATTTACAACGGTTTTTAATTGGGTCCCCCCGCTGCTGTGCGTTTTGGAGGGAGGGGATATTTCCCCTTTTAGCCCCTCCTGGTTACTAGCGTGTTCTAATCAGTCGCTCCTTTTAATTTTATTTTCGATTTCGCCCCAAATTTTTATTTCAAGTTCAATTTCATCTTTTTTTATTTTCTTTGTGATTTTTGTTACTTCATTATTAATTTTTTTTATATTATTATTAACACTACTATTATTTGACTATTATAATTATTACTTTAAATATTATTATTATTATCATTTTATTTTTAATTTTATAATTATCATTATATTCATTTGTATTATTATTATTTTTTATTACGACCATTATTTTTATATATATATTATTTTTACTATAGTTATATTTATTATTATTATTATATTTCTCATTATTAGTATTATTATTATTATTATTATTTTAGTATCACCATTATTATTACTATTTTCATTATTGTTGTTTTTATCTTTACTATTATTTGTATATTAACGTATATTTTTATTTTTATTTTTATTAATATATTCTTATTATACTACTACTATTATTTTTATACTATTATTACTATTAATTTTAATATCCTTACATTATTTTATTATTATTAATACTATTTTTATTTTTGCTATTATTTTTATCATTATTTTTATTATTATTTTTATTTTATAATTGCTAATATTATTTTTATTATCATTTATTTATTAACATATTTCCATTTTATTATTATTATTTTTTATTATTACTATTATTATTATTATTTTATTATTTTTAAATTATTGTATATATTATTTATCTATTTGTTAATTTGATATTAGCTTTATTTTTGTTATTATTTTCTTTTCTTTTATTTATTTTATTTGTTTATTTATTTATTATTATTATTTTTACTTAATATATTTTTTTTATTATTTTTGCCTTCATTATTATTATTCATATTATCACCCACACTTTTATTCCATTGAGCATATTGGCATTATGATTTATTTTTCATTTTATTACAATCATATTATATTTTCTTTGATGCATCAAAAATTTGGTTTTGAAATAAGCAAATACTTTGCGTTCTAGGGTTCGAAAGAAATCGTACCCTAACTTACTGAGTTTCGATTTTTCTCTTCGAGTCCAAAGAACTTGTTACTTTCTTTTTTTAAAAAAGGTTAAATAAAAACTTATTTCCGAGAATTCAAAATTGTCGTGTCCTAACTCACTGGATATGACTTTTTTGTTATCTCGGGATAAGGATTTCAGAAAAAAAGGCAATGTTTCGTGTTTGGAAGTTCGAGAAATTGTGCCCTAACGTGCTGGGTTTCGGTTTTTCGTTCGTCCAAATAACTAAATATCCTTTTAATGAAATTTGTAAATCATGAGATGATTTTGGTTACGAGGGTTTAAAACATCACGTCCTAACGTGCTGGATGTGATGTTTGTATGCTTTTGGAACAAAGGAATCTCCAATTCCAACACAAATTGTTCAAATTTTTAAAGAAAACATGTTTTCAAATCTTTTCGAATTTTCGACATTAGTGCAATGACTAATCAATTAGGTACCAATTTTTAGGCGTTACGAGGGTGCTAATCCTTCCTCGTACGTAACCGACTCCCGAACCCGTTTGCTTGTATTTCGTGGACCAAAATTAACATATTGAAATAAAACGCTTTATAAGGTGATCCAATCACACCTAAGTAAAAAAGGGATTGGCGGCGACTCCCGTTTTTATTTTTTAAAGTCGACCCCCGTTTTTATAAAAACTTTAAAAATGGTTTCGACAGCTTGGCGACTCCACTGGGGACATCATCAGAGATTCAAGCCATAAATTGATTATTTTTGTCCTTTTATCGAAAATTAAAATTTGATTTTGATTTTTTTCACCGCATGAGTCTGTGTTGTGTCATAGGGTTGTGAGTCTTGTAGGGTACTCTTGCATCATATTGCATGACCGTTGTGGTCGCACCTTTTAAGTGGGAGTGAGAAACTATGCCTTCGTGAGGTTTTCACCTCCGCATAGGCTAGTGGACTGCTTCCGAAATACATCCGTACCTATGTCTTCGTGAGGTTTTCACCTCCGCATAGTCATAGGGAAATGTATTCCCTTGAACTGAACTCGATCCATATGAGCCTATAATGGGTGAGGATCGAGGAATCTGCTGGTTCGGGTACCTCAACTTTAGAGCTAAACCACATGTAGAAAACCTAAGGGCTTACCCTAGGTAGAACTATGCCAAACCCTAGTGGTCACCCAGATAGGTGCCCTATTTTGTTATTTATTTCTCTTGTGCTAACGTGTTCTCTTTTGTTTTGATTGCACTTCATTCACATCATAGAAAAGAGGTGTTGATTCAAATTTGATTGCTAAATAGAAGAGTTTGTCATGAGAAAATGGATTTCTTGATAAAGTGGATTATAATACGGTCGTCCGAATATGGTCCAAGTAAACACAACGAGAGAAGACTGATAGTCCGTGAAGGGATACAAGACTTTATTGCCCAATGATTCAAGCAGACAAAGACTATTCGAGAATCACCACATCTTGGCTTTCTTGAAGAGGCTAACAAGCATTGCGAGGATAAGTGAGCAGTGAGTCGCGGCCCAGATCAAGCAAAAAGGAGCTAGTGGAAGCATCTATTAGAAGTTTGCAAGTTTTGACCTTTGCGAAGAAGGGGATTGATGTTTTTGCTTGGAATATGAGGGCAAGGCCGCATATGTAATCCGTTTTATGTAAAGAAATTTTCTTTCTAGAAAAGTTTTTTCTAATGAAATTGAATTCAGAATCAACGCCTATCTTTCTTTGCATTCATGAATTTGCATTACATCACATCATATGCATTTAAGTCCATAGAAAGAGTCTAATTAGTTGAAATTATAACAGAGAGAAAAGAGAAGGAGGGAAAGAAAAATCTGGAAACTAAACACCGTTACGGTACATGTGTCAAGACCAAGAAAATGGATCAAAGACTTGAACAAATTCAAAGAGACATGCAAGACCAGATGCAAGAGTAATTAGCAAAGCTCCAACAAGAGATGAGAGACCAAATGCTGGAAGCCCAAAAAAATATGATGGCTCAAATGGCTCAGATTGCTGAAGATAATGAGGACTTTCCTCCGGATTTTACTCCACCGCATACACAAGTACACCCTGAAGAATATCCCCGAAGGCCATCTGTCACGATTAGGCCTCAACAAGGGCAAAATGACACTGGAGTGCCCATGAATTTTCAAGTTGGCACAGGATCCAACCCAGGAGATAACCCTGCTAATCATGTTATCCCTGACTTAGATATAGCAGAGAGGGAAGGGACAAGGACTGAATCCTCAAGGCAGTTAGAAGATCGCTGTAGATGGTTGGAAGAGAAGTTCAACTTTAGAAAATGCTGATAATCATCATGGAATTGATGCTAAAGATTTGAGCTTGGTTCCAAATTTGGTACTTCCTCACAAGTTCAAAATGCCAGAATTTGAGAAGTACAATGGGACCAGCTGCCCTGAAGATCATATTACTATGTTCTGTAGACGGATGGCCGGCTACGTTAACAATGATCAACTCTTGATTCATTATTTCCAAGATAGTTTGGTGGGGGCAGGGTCCAGGTGGTACAATCAACTCAGCCGTGCTAGGATTAGCTCATGGAGAGATTTGGCCCAAGCCTTCATGAAGCAATACAATCATGTCACAGACATGACGCCTGACAGAATCACTTTGCAAAACATGGAGAAAAAGTCAAATGAAAGCTTCAGGCAGTATGCGCAAAGATGGAGGGAGGTTGCCATGCAAGTTCAGCTACCGCTCTTAGAAAAGGAAACTACAATGCTTTTCATCAATACCTTGAAGGCTCCATTCACCACTCACATGATAGGGAGTACCACTAAGAGCTTTGCAGATATAGTGATGGCAGGAGAAATGATTGAAAATGCCATAAGGGGTGGCAAGATTGAAGCAGGGGAAACCACTAAAAGGTCTGCTCCTAGGAAAAAGGATGACGAGGTGAACAATACGAGTACATACAACAAAGGGTACTCAAAAGTAATTACTGTTAACCAGCTAAAGGTAATCACTGCTGGGCAACAAGGGTCAGTGAGACAAGAATCGGACACAAGGCAAAACTCTGAAAAGCTCCAATTTACGCCAATCCCCATGACGCATAAGAAGCTATATCAAAGTTTGTTTGACGCACACGTGGTGTCCCCGTCTTATTTGAAACCGTTACAGCCCCCATATCCCAAATGGTATGATTCAAACGCTCAATGTGACTATCATGCGGGTATAACAGGGCATTCAATAGAAAGTTGCACTGCCTTCAAAAAGTTAGTCGAAAGATTCATCAAGATGGGAATTGTGAAGTTCGACGTTTCATCAAAATCTGATCACTTTGACGAGGCAGTAAATGCGATAATTGAAGGAGGAGACAAGAAATTTGCGACTCCTTAAAGAAATCAAAAGCGAAGAGGGAACTGGGGAACGAAGTTTCCAAGCCCTTGCGTACTTGGGAGTTTTTTGAATAATGGGACTGTGGAAGAGATCCCTGTATTTTTAGAGCTAATCTAGAGTAATATTCAAAACACGCTTGTTGCTTTAAGCCTAGAGGCAATAAGAATCATTTTGTGAAATAGACTCGTGTCCAAAATCTTTATCTCAATAAAATGTATCTTTTTGAACAAATATTCTTTTATTCTTTCCATGTATAGATTCTTTTATTTTTTGGACTTTCTTTCAAATATTCTTTTATTCATTCATGATCATATCATACAAATAACCATTCTTTGAATCATTTATTCTTTAGAATCTTCCTTCGATCCTACAATAGGTCTCCAGATATCAACGATGTAAGCAACACCGCTACTGACTCAGAGTCTCTTTTCGAGTAAGATATGTGTTTAGAGAGATCTCAGGACTTTGAAGATGACAGAGATTGTAACCTATCTTCCGATTTGATAAGAATGGTAGAACAAGATGAAAAATAAGACCATACTCTACAAAGGGTCATTGGATAATTATGAGCCTAGAAAAAGGGTGAAGATCGAAGCCCAGCTCACCATAGAAATAATGCGAGACATCATTGAGAATTCAAAGATGTTTTTGCACGATCATATCAGGACATGCCTGGGCTACTAAGACGCGGGCTAAACATGAGAATCGGGCACTGTTGATATACATAGAAAGGGGTGGTATCAGTTATGCTGTATTTAAGGAGACAAGATTCATGTACCTTCTTCAGTTCTTCACAAATTTTCCATATGTAGGGCA
Organism: Gossypium sturtianum; assembly: GCA_025698515.1. Classification (NCBI taxonomy): domain Eukaryota; kingdom Viridiplantae; phylum Streptophyta; class Magnoliopsida; order Malvales; family Malvaceae; genus Gossypium; species Gossypium sturtianum. Next base: position 22,987,738 of record CM046945.1, read on the forward strand.
TGGATTTTATGGGGCCGATCTCGTCAAAAGCTTCTAGTCGATATCGATTCATCGTCGTGGTCATCATTTACTTCACTAAGAGGGTGGAAGTAGCTTCATATGCCAATGTTACAAAGTCGATAGTCATTAAATTTTCAAAAAAAAAGAGAAATCAGGCGCCGACAAAGAATGCCAAAAAGGACAAAGTCAAAAGTTTGTAGTCTGTTCAAGGATCAGACGCCATATCATAGAGCAACAAAGGCAGCTAAAAAAAACAAAGGATTGTAGAAAAGATGACCGAGACTTGTAAAGATTGACATAAAGAAGTTATCATTTACCCTCTGTCTTATTGAACATCGGCTAGAACCTTAGCTGGGGCAACACATTTCTCATTAGAATAGAAACAGTTTTGCCAATTGAACCTAATCGAAGAAAAGGATAAAAGTTATCCATCACAGTCAGATGATACGAGCTTACGATAAAGATGTTTATCCTAGAGAATTCCACGATAAGAACCTGATCTTTCTTTTACAAAAGGGTTTCAGAGAAAAGCAGATGACGAACTGGGAAAGACCTTATGTTGTAGAGAAGGCATGTTCTGGAGGAGCATTGATATTGACTGAGATGAATGCCAAAGAATTGCCCAATCCGATGAATTCAGGTTCAGTCAAGAAGTATTTTACCTGAAAGGGGAAAGGCCAAGGTGAAAACCCGCAAAGGGCGCCTTGAGTTCAAATTCAAAAAAAAAAAAAAGAAAGAAAGAAAGAAAAAAGAAAAAGAAGGAGAGGCCAAGGCGAAAACCCGCAAAGGGCGCTTTGAGACCAAAGGGGTTTTGAGCCGAAAACCTAAAAAGGGCGGCTCAAATTTTGATCAAAGATAGGGCATGTGGTAGTCTTGCTATGCCTGAATTAGCAGTGAGAAAGTATGTTACGTCTTGGGGCATTGAAAAAGTACTCCGGATCCTCTAAACATCTATTGAGCTCAAAATGGTCCTTAAGGAGTTTGTACAGAGAAGCTCAGGCTGCGGTATCTGGGGCACCTAGTTTTTATCTTACCCATTTTGAATTTGCTATTTTTGATTACTTTATTCTTTTCAAAGATACATCCCAATCAATTTTCTTTTATGGTCTTGGTTATCTTTGATTACTTTTTTTCTTTTCAAGATACACCTTGATCAATTTTCTTTTATTGCCTTGGTTATCTTTGATTAACTTATTTGTTTCGAGCTATGCTCCTGATTAATTTCTTTCTTGTCCATTGTTGTGATCTCTTTCAAGCATTTTATATTGAAATAACGATTAATGGACTAATAATACTTTCATAAAAGGAGTTTCGCATATTGCTTTGGAAGTTTCTAAATAATATGAGAATCTGAAACAGGCTATTGTTTAGAACTCACCAAGCCTAAGGGTTGGAAACATTGAAAGGTGATTATCTCTTCGAATTTTTATTGGATAAGACATATACATCTAGTCATTATACCCAGGGAATGGTGTAACAGATCAAATTGATGATACAAATTCTATACCTCAGAGTGGTAACAGATTGGATGGAATGTTATTCCCCTGAAGTTGCAGTGGGAGGTACAAACTTTATGTCCCAAAAGGTACAGTGGAAGAGACTCTAAAATTACAGCGGGGCGAGCTTGTTGAGCAGAATATGATTGTTTCTTTGGGTTTTCTGTCAAAGATACCATCTGAACGAGAAAGCATGGTAATGCATCAGTGATAGAACATTGATGAACTATGAGCAATGACAACCCAAACATTAAAAAGAGATCATTCTCACACTTCTAATTAGGAGCATTTGATTCATTCCGATCATTGTATCCTAATCGTTGTACAAAAAAAAAGGAGATCATTCTCAAGACATTCTGCATTCATGCAAATTGTCATCCCTAATATCATTTAGTTAGGAGCATTAGATTCATTCCGATCATTGTATCCTAATCATTATACATTTAAAAATAGGATCATTCTCATGACATTCTGCATTCATGCAAATGTCATCCATAATACATTTAGTTAGGAGCATTAGATTCATTCCGATTATAGTATCCTAATCATTTGGCATAAACATAAGTCTACAGGATATGTCCCCCAGAGGACAATGTAGCAACATCGGTGAATTCACCAGTCCTATCTCCCTGATCAGCAGTGGAATGGGACGAAAATTGTAGATCTTATCTCCCTAAGCGGTAGCGGAGCAGATCGAATTTAGCGAATCTTATCTTCCTGATGTAGCAAGGGAGCAGATTTTAGCCACTAGCCTTATATTCCTGATGTAACAAGGGAGCAGGCTGAAGATTACAGTCTTATCTTCCTGAGGTAGCAAGGAAGCAGACTGAAGATTGTAGATCTTATCTCCCTAAGCGGTAGCGGAGCAGATCGAATTTGGCGAATCTTATCTTCCCGATGTAGCAAGGGAGCAGATTTTAACCACTAGCCTCATCTTCCTGATGTAGCAAGGGAGCGGACTAAAAATTGTAGATCTTGTCTCCTCGAGATAGCAGGGGAGCAGATTCAAACCTCCAGCCTTACCCCCTAAGCAGTAGTGGAACAGGCTAAAAATTACAAGTCTTATCTCCATGTATTGGCAATGGAGCAGACTGAAGAAATCAGATCTTATCTCCACTGAGCAGGAGTGGAACAGATAGAATTTGAGCAAGTCTTATCTCCATGTTTTGGCAATGGAGCAGACTGAAGATAACAGATCTTATCTCCACTGAGCAGGAGTAGAGCAGATCGAATTTGAGCAAGTCTTATCTCCATGTTTTGGCAATAGAGTAGATCAAGAAATCAAATCTTTTCTCCATCGAAAGGAGAGTGGAGCAGATCGAAGACATCAAGTCTTATCTCCATGTATTGGCAATGGAGCAGACTGAAGAAATCAGATCTTATCTCCACTGAGCAGGAGTGGAGCAGATCGAATTTGAGCAAGTCTTATCCCCATGTATTGGCAATGGCTGCATGAAGAAATCGAGATCTTATCTCCATCCGAAAGCAGAATGGAGCGGATCGAATTTGAGCAAGTCTTATCTCCATGTATTGGCAATGGAGCAGACTGAAGAAATCAGATCTTATCTCCACTGAGCAAGAGTGGAGCAGATCGAATTGGAGCAAGTCTTATCTCCATGTATCGGCAATGGAGTAGACTGGAGATATCAGATCTTATCTCCACTGAGCATGAGTGGGGCAGGTCGAAAACAGTAAGTCTTATCTCCATGTATCGGCAATGGAGCACACTGAAGATATCAGATCTTATCTCCACTGAGTAGGAGTGGGAAAGATCGAAGACAACAAGTCTTATCTTCATGTATCGGCAATGGAGCACACTGAAGATGTCAGATCTTATCTCCACTGAGTAGGAGTGGGGCAGATCGAAGACAGCAAGTCTTATCTCCATGTATCGGCAATGGAGCAGACTGAAGATATCAGATCTTATCTCCACTGAGCAGGAGTGTGGCAGATCGAAGACAGCAAGTTTTATCTCCATGTATTGGCAATGGAGCAGACTGAAGATTGCAGATCTTATCTCCACTGAGCAGGAGTAGAGCAGGTCGAAGACAGCAGATCTGGTATTCCTGAAGTTCCAGGAAGTAGATCGAAGACATCAGCTTGACCTCCCTGAAGTTGCAGTGGAGCTAACTGAAGAAAGCAGATTGAAGCCATCAGACTTATTAGAACAGATAGTCCAAAAGTAAAAATGAAGTTCCAATATCTCTGAAGTTGCAGTGGAGTTAGAAGCCATTTGAAGAAGACGAGGACCAATAAGTCAAGGCTCGGCAAGACCGAGCAAAATTGGTCCTTTTATAGTCTTTGCTCCATTCTCGTTACACGACAATGAGCAAAGAGGGGCAGCTGTAATGGCCCATTTTTGACCGGGCCCATGCCATAAAAAAAACAAACAACAAAAATAATAATAATAATTTTAAAAGTCCCTTTTACAGTCCATAATAAAAAATAAATTCAAAACCCAAATACAAGCCCAATTTACATAAAACCTAACCCAAATTTCATAGCCCATTTGGCCCCAAAACCCTAAAAATTTTCAGCAAACCCTAGCCTAACAACATGGTGCCGCCGCAGCCTCCATCATGCCATCACTGCCGGACATCGCGCCGCAAATCAGCGCACGGACAGTGCTCCGTCGCCGGATTTCTCGCCATACACCTACAAACAAGGAAAGAAATGGACAGTAGCAGTATATTGCGATTTTGCATTTATTTTCGATTTTATTTTTAGGGTTATAAATAACCCCAAACAATCTGTAAAATGGGGAGACAGTGTATCATTCACACAGAATATACAAAAAATACCAAAATCAACAAAGGTTTTTTATTAATTTTTTCTTGTTCTTTTAATTTCCGAATACTACATTTTTTTTGTTCTATTTTTTATTTCGTATATATATAATATATAATATAAAAAATGAGAAAATTACATTTTTTTAATTCCGGCCGAGCAGGCGGCGGTGGTCGGTGCTGGAGGGTCTGCCGGAAATCGCCTGGAGTGCACAGGAGAGGGTGTTTGGGAGTTTTTTTTTTCTGTTTTTGAAGAAGTGAAAGGGAAAATGATTTTTTTTTTTAAAAAAATGACTTAAATAGCACTGCGAAACGGTGCCGTTTTGCACCTGGATTTCGAATGCCAAAATGGAGTCGTTTTATCCATGACCTGCGCGTATGACCCGACCCGCAAAGAGGATCCGCGTGTTTTTATAAAAGGGGTTATTTGCTATTTTAACCCTTTCGCATTTTCTTGTTTTTAAATTAAGTTTATTTTATTTTAATTTTGCCCGATAATTTACAACGGTTTTTAATTGGGTCCCCCCGCTGCTGTGCGTTTTGGAGGGAGGGAATATTTCCCCTTTTAGCCCCTCCTGGTTACTAGCGTGTTCTAATCGGTCCCTCCTTTTAATTTTATTTTCGATTTCGCCCCAAATTTTTATTTCAAGTTCAATTTCATCTTTTTTTATTTTCTTTGTGATTTTTGTTACTTCATTATTAATTTTTTTATATTATTATTAACACTACTATTATTTGACTATTATAATTATTACTTTAAATATTATTATTATTATCATTTTATTTTTAACTTTATAATTATCATTATATTCATTTGTATTATTATTATTATTTTTATTACGACCATTATTTTTATATATATATATTATTATTACTATAGCTATATTTATTATTATTATATTTATCATTATTAGTATTGTTATTATTATTATTATTTTAGTATCACCATTATTATTACTATTTTCATTATTGTTGTTTTTATCTTTACTATTATTTGTATATTAACGTATATTTTTATTTTTATTTTTATTAATATATTCTTATTATACTACTGCTATTATTTTTATACTATTATTACTATTAATTTTAATATCCTTACATTATTTTATTATTATTAATACTATTTTTATTTTTGCTATTATTTTTATCATTATTTTCATTATTACTTTTATTTTATAATTGCTAATATTATTTTTATTATTATTTATTTATTAACATATTTCCATTTTATTATTATTATTTTTTATTATTACTATTATTATTATTATTATTTTATTATCTTTAAATTATTGTATATATTATTTATCTATTTGTTAATTTGATATTAACTTTAATTTTGTTATTCTTTTCTTTTCTTTTCTTTTCTTTTATTTATTTATTTATTATTATTATTTTTACTTAATATTTTTTTTTATTTTTGCCTTCATTATTATTATTCATATTATCACCCACACTTTTATTCCATTGAGCATATTGTTATTATGATTTATTTTTTATTTTATTACAATCATATTATATTTTCTTTGATGCATCAAAAATTTGGTTTTGAAATAAGCAAATACTCTGTGTTCTAGGGTTCGAAAGAAATCGTACCCTAACTTACTGGGTTTCGATTTTTCTCTTCGAGTCCAAAGAACTTGTTACTTTCATTTTTTAAAAAAGGTTAAATAAAAACTTATTTCCGAGAATTCAAAATTGTCGTGTCCTAACTCACTGGATATGACTTTTTTGCTATCTCAGGATAAGGATTTCAGAAAACAAGACAATGTTTCGTGTTTAGAAGTTCGAGAAATTGTGCCCTAACGTGCTGGGTTTCGGTTTTTCGTTCGTCCAAATAACTAAATATCCTTTTAATGAAATTTGTAAATCATGAGATGATTTTAGTTACGAGGGTTTAAAACATCACGTCCTAACGTGCTGGATGTGATGTTTGTATGCTTTCGGAACAAAGGAATCTCCAATTCCAACACAAATTGTTCAAATTTTTAAAGAAATCATGTTTTCAAATCTTTTCGAATTTTCGACATTAGGGCAATGACTAATCAATTAGGTACCAATTTTTGGGCGTTACGAGGGTGCTAATCCTTCCTCGTACGTAACCGACTCCCGAACCCGTTTTCTTGTATTTCGTGGACCAAAATCAACATTTTGAAATAAAACGCTTTATAAGGTGATCCAATCACACCTAAGTAAAAAGGGATTGGTGGCGACTCCCGTTTTTGTTTTTTAAAGTCGACCCCCATTTTTATAAAAACTTTAAAAATGGTTTCGACACCTAAAACTAAGCTTATTCCGATATTTCTCTTCTAGCCAAGGACCCCACTCATCAATATGGTTCCTAAAGACTCCACCAGAGGATGCGATGCCATTCAGTAAATCAGCTGCTCTATTAATATTACTTGTGGTCCATCTATATATCATGCACTAGTTCTCATCCAACAGTTGTTGGATTGTGTCGCTTTGTGCCATCTAGTTGAGCTGTTGTGGTAAAACCAAGGTTTATCATATAGGATTGGTGCTCGAATTAGTTAGGTTATTGGATTATTGGTTCAATTAATTTAACTAAATAAATTATTAAAAAATTTATAAAAATAAAAAAGCAACTTGTTTTTTTATACTGATTCACATTTCAACAAATTTAATACCTCTCTTCGAATCAGTACCCCAATTTGTTCATAGTCCGATCAGTCGATCTGGTTCAATTCAAACAACAATGGTTAAAACTTTTTGCCCATTTCAAACTTCACCAAAAGACACTTCTATGGAAAAATTATCTTTGGGAAATGTAAGATTATCGACTCAAGGTAATCTTTGCAAACCAAACATGATTATATTATGCCAAAATTTCACATTACCCTTAGGAATCTTACATGATTCAAACCAAGCGCTCTATTAGCATATTATCAAGTATGCTACATTACCTTGTTTGATCCATTTGATTTGTTAGAGTTGCGTGACCCAAATTCTAAGATATTGCTTGCAAGTCAAGTTAAACAAAATATATCTTCTTTCTAGAAGATTTAGTATTTATGAGTATAATATATTTAGCATTTATTAGCATAATATATTTTTACTTTGATTAGAATTAGGTTTTACAAGCCTATAAATAGACATAGTCTATTCCTCTTGTAATGTGTTCGAATTCGACATAGTGAATTTTTCTTCTCCTCTGCCCGTGGTTTTTTTCCCGAAAGGGTTTCCACGTAAAATCTGTGTGTTCTTTATTTTATTTCTCTTTTCTTTGCGATATATATTGTCATTACCGATATTTATATTTTTCACATGATTTGAATGTAAAATTGTATTATTTAGTTTGTGAAATTTAAGATTATCTAAAAACACATTTTACTATATTTTTTCTCATAAAATTTACTTTTTTTTTCTTTACTACAGTGTAAAAATGTTGAAGTTTATAAAATTTTATTTTATTGATAAATAAATACATGTATCTAGTAAACTAATTTCATATTTTCTCTATTAAATAAATAAAATGGGTAAAGAGTATAAGCAGGTAGGGTTTCTCTTGTGATCAAAATGACAAGAAAAAGAAAGAAGAAAAATGATGCTTTTATTATTATTATTAAAATGTGTTGTTATGGTTTAAGGTCAATTTGATAAAAAATGATAAAGTTATTATATAAGTAACATTTTGAGTGGAAGTAATAGGCAAAATGTTAATTTTGCTCAACTAATAATAACAATACTACTAATAACAAAATATATATAAATGAATGTTACTTGTATGTCAAAGAATTAGAATTTTGATTCATTAGTTGTTGTTGATGTAATGCTTATCATTTGGTATTTAAGTTTGATACGATTTTTTAATATTGTATTTATGTTATTTTTTGGTCTAATCTGGTATTTATATTTATATATTTTGATACCTAAAAGGTAACATTGTTAACTTTTTAATATTTAGTTATTAATTTTGTTCATAGAATAAATTTAATGTTAATAGCAAATGTCATATATAATTGTTTTTAAGTCCGTTGGATGAATTAAAAAAATTTGGAATCCCTACCAATCTTCTTTGATTAGGTGTGGTTGGCCACCTAAAAACTACCCTTTTAATAAAAAATTTAAAATTTATTAAAAAAGTTTAATCTACGAAATAAGAATCTAATTCGGGAGTACGGTTACGCGCGAAGAAAATATTAACACCCTTACAATGTCTATTAACAAAAACGATACTATTTATTTAATTATGTGTTATCATTAACCATGAAATATCGAAAATAAGTTTGATATTTAAAAGAGATTCTCTCTAATAAAATATTTGTTTTGTTTTGAATAATAAAAATAAAAAAAATATTTTAAAAAATGATAATCCCAATAGAAATCCGAAAGTAGTTCTCAAATAATAATAAAATCATTTTATTTGTGAAAATGATATTCTTTTTAGATTAAGTAATTATCAAAGGTCCCGACAGAAATCCGACACTGACATTCTATATTTAATAAATAAATAATCAAGCTAACATGGATATGGATAACTTTTTTTTCAAGACGAGAATCCCGACAATAATTTTAAAAATCTTATTTTGCTTCACAATAAATAATTATCGAGTGTTGTAGTGAAATTCCGGATAATTACTTTCAATATTATTATCGCATAAAAAATTGAATGATTCCGCATGCAGTATAAAAAATATAGATAAAACATTACCTTAAACAAATTAAAATTTCTACAATCACCGTGTGTTCACAACATCATACATGTACATGCATTAAACCAAGCAAAAGTAGAAACATGTAGGTTGCAGTTTACTACTGAAAAATACTATAAATTTACACACACTCATAGAAACATATAAAATAATATCAATCATAATTAACTATACAGAATTTATGTATATCGAAATGACAATTACATCATGATGCAAACATTTATTATAAGGGCATAAATAGAGTAATTAAAAAGATCATAGCTTAAAGTTGAAAAATTACCAAGGGGTTTAGATGACATAACTCCAATATGCAAAAACCAATCTGAGTGGCACTTCTCCCTTCTTGCTCAGTTCTTCTCCCGTTTTCTTTTGCTTATTGGGTTGTTTTTTTCTTAGATTTTATTGAATTTGCTTTGGTTCCTGTAAATATGAGTTACTGTGATGATGGGACGTGTGATGATGGATTGTGGAATGATGAATCGTAATGGTTATGTATTTATGGTGATTGGTAGATGGTTAAAAAAAATAGTACTGTATCTGATGATACAATGGTGAAGGTCTTGAGAGTTTTTTTTTCTTCCTTTTATCCCTATTAACTAGTGAGGTGAATAAGAGAGGAAGACGGTAGATAAAAGGAGGATGGGGTGAAAATTGGAAGAGATGTATGTTTGTGGAAAGGTTTGGGAATTTAGGAAGGAGTCTTCACGTGAATTTGTATGACTTATTTGTATGACCTTTTTATAGTGAGAGATAAGTTTAAATATGTGTCCTAAAATTACTGATGTGGAAATTTGATTTGATATTCTTAACAATGATGGTGATACTATGTCCTAGGATGAGACGTTTTAGGGTGACTAGCAATCAATCACTCTAAACCTCCACATGGCCCTCACATAGTATTAGCGGAGATGCCTAGTTCTAAAGTTTGTCTATTTAAGATTCACAAACTAATCCTAGGTCTGGGGTGTCATTGGTTCTCTTGGGAGACATGTCGAACTCTCTATTAGTATACTATGAGATTCATGAGGTACACCATAAGGTCCGCAAGTTTCGCTGCACAAGGTATAACAATTGCCTCCCAGACAAGTGAAGACTATAAAATGACCTTCGCGAGCTTGGTAGGGAGGTCTGCAGTATAGATATAGGTAATGAAGATTTGGACAGTTAATTTAACATCAATGTTGAAGTATTATTCATTGTATGAAGATTTTTATTTTGTGAAGGAGTATGCTTGAAATTTTGAAATTTGAATAATTGAATTTTATAAGTCCTTTGGACTTATGGCGGGATTAAAAGATCCGTATATGGAGTTCTGTATACATTTAATGATAGAGTTGGTGAAATGTGCGATATGTTGCGGCATATTATTGGGTTCCCAATGAAACCGTCATCAGTATTATTGTTTGGATACACATGTTGGACTCTGATTGGAACAGCTTTTTGTATATAAGTAACAGTGCATGTGTGAGCGCGTGGTAACTTACTTGGTAAGTTTCGAAGTAGTTGAAGGGTTTTATTTTAAGTTATAAATAGGGATAAGGGTTTGCAATGTCATCATCTTTTTCCCGAGTTTTCTATTTTTTGGAATCTGTATCTTTTTATATTTGTTACCAATGTTGATTTGATTTCCTTCCTCGTTTTTTTTTTTTTTGGTATATTGTTACTTGTAGGTCCCTATTGTCTTTACTTTCTTTATATTGTTCTTAATTTTTATTTTAAAGTTATTGAAACCAGACCCCGAGACCGATTAGTGTTTCTAATGAGAGAGAAGAATTTATGTGTTCAACATCATTAGAGGAAATGTGTAAATTGTTAGCATGTAAGGGAATTACCTATTTTGATAATTTCAAAATATAAATTTGATATTGTGATGGGAAATATCGGTTGAGTGAGATGAACAACCATAAGATTATAATTTATTGATAAATTTTTTTTTTAACACTTTAGATTAAATATTACTCCTCCGACATTGAAAAACTCAAAAAATTTTAGTTTACAATGCGAGAAAGATCATAAGTTGTCAGAGAGTTCTTTTTTATATAATTTTTATATAAAACAATAGTTTTTCGATTCCAAAAAACTCAAAGCTTATTGGCATCAAATAAAAAATTATAAAACTCATGCCATATAATGGCATGACTGAGAAACTTAACTACTACTTTAGTGAATGAAGACACTTTTACTCTGTAAACCAATTTGTTCAATTTTTTTATTTACATTTGGTGGGATTTGAATCCATGCCATATAATGGTATGACTGAGAAACTTAACTACTACCTTAGTGAATGAAGACAGTTCTACTCTGTAAACCCATTGAAAGAAAAACAAAAGACAAAATCTAAAGATAAAACCGAATATAAATACCCAAGAACACATTTGTTCGAAAATGTAAGAAGATCCCAACACCATTCAATCTTAATAATTTTTTTTTTAGAAAAAGAACTAAGTACAAAATTAGACATTTAATAGCTAATTATGAACACTTTATAATTCTTTTAACACTTTGGTTATAACAAAAATTCCGGTCTAGGTCCATGATACATTGGATAAGATGTTAATTCTTCAATATGACAAGTTGATTAGTACCGATATTCTTATTAGTATAATAAACATAAGTTTAAGTATGCTCAAATAAGTTAAATTTTTAAATTTAAGATTCGAGAAAGAATTAAAAATAATTTTAAAGATTGAATAAAAAAACATGTTAAAAGGATAAGTAAAATGGATGCAACTGATTATATGTATATATTGCCGTCCATTTATTTTGATACAATAATCACACTCTTCCAAATGGTCCCAGTGCATAATTATTTTTCTATATATATACTTCAATCATACAGATTCTTAAAACTTCCGAAATCCGGATGTGTTATTCAGCAATGCTTTATCTCATCATCTTCCCACATGTTATAGTTGATGGGCATAAGCATAAGAGGAAATTTTTTACCAACGGTTATACTTACTTCCTCCTCCATGTCAATGTCCATCTCCGTCATCCCACTTGGTAATTTCCAGTCAAAACAATAGAGCAGGTTCGCCAGTGCCAACTCTAAAACAGCCATTCCCATGTTCATTCCAGGGCAAATTCTTTGACCAGCACCAAACGGCAACAACTCGATATGTTGCCCCTTCAAATCGATCGGATTATCGATGAACCTTTGGGGAATGAAGTCTTCTTGGTTGTCCCAGATATCAGGATCTCGTCCTATTGCCCAAACATTTACCGCAATTCTAGTTTTGGGGCAGATATCATAATTTCCGATCTTTATTTGGGACATAGTCTCTCTTGGAACAAGAAGTACAACTGGAGGATGTAATCTAAGAGTTTCTTTAATTATCATCTTCAGGTATTTAAGCTTACTAACATCATTTTCTGTTAGTTTTCCTTTCTTCCTAATGCAACTTCTAATCTCATTTTGTGCTTTCTTCATGGCTGTTGGCTTCCTTACTAGCTCTGTCATTGCCCAGATCATGGTAATTGCACCAGTGTGTATTCCAGCTACGAATATGTCCTAATGGATGATAAAGTAAGAATCAGTGCCATACAAAAAGATGAATTGCCAAAAAAAGGGAGAAGTTTGGTTATTTACCATAAGGATTGCCTTAATATGGTCTTTAGTAAGTTGAATGGAATCATTCTGGGTTTGATCTTTCTCCATTCTCAGTAGCACATCGACTTTGTCTTCTTCATCGTGCTTGGTCGGTCCTGAATCTAGATGATCATCGATTACTTGCTGGAAGACAGCATCAAGTTCATGAAAGCTACTCTCAAGGTTTATATGAAAACCAGTAAACCAGTCAATTACCTTTCCTACATAAGGGAAAAATCCGAGGCACAAAAGCTTCCCAACATAGTTTCCGCCTCAAACACCACTTTTTGTAACTTATGGTTATCAAGTTGACTCCCTTGGAACTGTTTCCCGAAAGCAATCCTAAAGATTATGCTAGCGGTGAGCGAAAAGAAACATTTGCTTAGATCCACCGGGTTCGCTGAAGTAGCCGATTCCGAGACTGATTCGATTAGCAAATCAACCTCATCTTCCCTAACAGATTGAAACGATTGAACCCTTTTCATGCTGAAAAGCTCAGCAAAACATATCTTCGCATCTCTCTCCAGTAATGCCCGTAGGGTACGAAAGCAACGTCTTGGAAATTGTAAGTAAGCCTTTTAGGGCCAGTTAATTGAGGTCGACTGCAACATTCAAGATCGTGAGTTTTCAACACCTCTTTGGCAGCTTCAGCTGAGGAGACCACGAGGGTGGGCGTAGAACCGAGTTGAAGAAGCATGATGGGACAGTGTTTCTTGGAGAGTTGCCAGGTTGAACGATGGGGGGATGGGTCAAGTTGATGTAAGTTACTGGAACGACGGAAATGTGTAAGTGTACACAATCGCAACAAGTAATAAAGTGACAAGTAAATGTCAAGTTATCGTACTTACAGGAACTGTGAAAAGAATTATTTATGAATGCTATGTAAAACACTTTGGTGAAAAAATACTTTGTTTGAAGAGGGTGATTAAAAACCAAGATTTAAAACTAAGTAAACTAAATAAATAAATCTCAAATGCACGATTTCAAAATACGGTTTTAATCAAGATGACATAATTGTGTTAGATTAATTACATTTCTTAACTTAGAATTATTAAACTCATGTTTATATTATTACGAATAAATTCACGGCAACTCGATAATTTGCTAACTTATGAACATACTCACCCACCAAAATCCATTCATCTCTTGATTATATCCCTGCAAGGCAAATGTATCGTCAGATACCGTTGCTAATTTAACCCTCAGCTACCTTAGATGATTAAACATGCACTGATTAAGTACTATGTCCATTAATTACAATTTCAATCCGTTTAAATAATTAATTTATTAGCTACCTCACAATTGTAATGCAAGAATAACTTAGTCATGATTTTACTTAATCGAGCATCTTACCGAGGCCTATAACAACATAAACACAATTTTAACAATTTTAGCAAATGAAATGCAATCAACCTAACACGGATTAAATTCAAGCTAAATTGATTAAATTAACCATTCCAACAACATAAATATTCATAGATATGTTCATCATAGCAACAACAAAAATTAAAGAGATAGGGAACAAGAATCAAATCCTATGTTTTTCCGTGGCTTGACTAGTTTGCTCCGTTCTTCCTTCTCCGTTGTCCTCGTCGACCAAGGCTGCTATGAACACTTAATTGCTGCTCCAAATGGCTGATGAATGCCCTTTTTCCAAGAGGAGAAATCGGCAAGAGAGCAAGGGAATTTGGAATGGAAAAGAAGAGGGAAAGTGGAGAGAAGAGAGAAAAGATGTGAATGCTTGAGATGTGTTTCAAATGACCAGCCTAAGGGGGTTTTTATAGCTGAAGAGGGCTGCTAAAAATAGCTAAAATTATCAGCCAAAGAGCCCTCCCTTGGCCGGCCACACATGTGGCAAGGTTGATAGTTTCAACTTTGCTAATTTAGGCTTGGGGCAAATCTATAAAGCCACCAATTGTGGAGGGGTTTGTTTGCAACTTGAACAAGTCTTCAAGGGCCTCTTTGCAAGTTAAATAATCAGCCAATAAGCTGATTTGGGTCAGCATATGGACGGTTTTGGGCTGTCCACTTTTTGGTCGGTTCGGTTCACTCGGTTCGGCTCAACTGGACCACTTTTCATAATTAATTAATAATAATTTATTTAATCCAAATTAAATTAGATATAAATTAAAATTAATTACATCATGAATTAATACACATAATTGGACCGTTTTAGGCTGAAAATTAATTCGCCTTGATACTTCAAATTGCTTCTCGGTTTTGAACTTCTAGCAGTGTCTGCCGAGTCGTTATTTGCCCTTTGTGCAAATCTGTCGAAAAATGATCAAAATTAATCAAAATTAATTATAAAATTAATTAAAATTCAACATGTTCATAATTTAAGTACAATTTAATTATTTTATAAAAATTAATTATTTTTCGACAATAATTTTGTCGAAACTGCATGAATTTGAGTTAAAAAGGGCATGAAAAAGTGTGTATATTTTTGTGTTTCCACACCCCCAAACTTAATTCATTGCTCGTCCCGAGTAATGCACAAATTGAAAAGAATTTCTCAGAAACATCTTTGAAAAGTTCCTTCAGAACAACATTCTTCCCAAAATTATGAATTTGGTATACTTATGCTCAAAAACAAGAAATTTGATATTTATGCTACTTAAGTATACATATCGTTCAAATTAATCTCAACAACTATTATGATAGCAAAATTAGACTAAATGCTTCCTTAACAAAGACATGTTAACCCTTACCAATTTGTAACGTGGCTAGGCTAGGGGTAGGTAAAAGATAGATAAATTTAGGCTAAAAACCCCTAGACTCAGCTTCAATCGGACCTTCGGAATAATTACCTTCAATACGCCAAATTACTTTTCTTTCACATGCTCTTTTTTTACATATATTTTCTTTCAAGTACGTATGCTCTTTCTTTTTTTCGAGCATTTTGCTTATGTACTACAAAATTTTTGAGCATTTGATACTTCTTTTCAACTCCCCCAAACTTATTTTCAAAGAATATTCTGAATAGTACTGAGTCTAGTGTTCGAGACAATTTAAAGATAATTAAGAGAGAAGTGATGGCTAAATATTGCAAGGGTTCAAATAAAATTAGGCCATATAGTCTCAAAGTTGGGTTTCAAAGGATAAAATTTCATCAAGGTTGGCTTGAAAGGCTCAAACGGTCCAAACAAGAGTTGCCTAAATCATTTTCAACATTCCATGCTTCCTAGGATTTCGCCTCAAGAAACTACTTAGTCAATTCTAAAAGACTTAAACTTTCATGCATGCCTAACTTTCTTAAGGAACTAAAACTTTTATGGTACAATTTGCATGCTTTATTAAAAATACATTTATATCATTATTAAGCTAACATAACAGTTTATTGAAATAATAGAACTTTATTTATACTGAAGTTTAGCAAACTTAACAAAATTTCAAATTATTGAACAAAATATATCCTAATCATAATTAAAAGAACTATTTATTCTGAGTGGAAATAATTTCAATTTTTCGGTCCCCCTACTTAAAATTAACAATGTCCTCATTGTTTAAAGTGAATAGATACTATACACCAGGTAGGATTCTAAAAAAGAGGAGGTGAGTCAATTTGACTGCTTAAGTACCAAGCTCTTTCTAAATCCAATCCTAGACATGTATATATCTATTGCCACACTTTATACTTCGCGACTTGTTCAATTTTATTAATGATTTCCATCTCTTGTTTTATTATGCGAGAATAAAAGTTCCTAATTAACTTAATCCTAAAATAACCTAAGAACATAAATAAAATAAAGTCGAGATCCCTCTTTTATTTATTTGCAGATCCTTCCGAAATCGACTCATCTTTTGCTCCATCATTATTGTCTTTGCATGAATCGCTTCGCTCCTTTATCGATAATGGGCTCCATGGTTCAAATATGTAATCTAGAAACTTAGGCAAAAAAATAAATGGGTCATTGTAAATTTTCGTAAGAGCACTTCTCATCGAGTCATCCTTTATTTTTGAGTATCTCCCGTAAGCTTGTTGTTGCCACTGCATATGTTGCATTATGTCCATCAACTTTGACAGCTCATCTCGAAGATCTGGGTGAGGCGGTTGAGATATGAACATTGAAGTCTCGACATCAGGTTCAGCTTCTGGTTCCATTGGTTCCACCTTATTAGGGACTTCAGCCGATTGCACTGGCTCGATCTCTATGGGATCTTCTTTTTCTTCTTCTTCGGGATCCTCACTTTCTTCAACTCGTTGCTGTAGAACAGAGTCTCCAACTATTCGATAGAGGTCCCAATCTGTGATTGTGCCTTGGCTATATCCTGTCTTCTTTACGTTTGCAAGAATTTTAGCTTTCAAGCACAGAATTGTTATTGTAAACGGAAAGTAAGCTGGGCCAGAACATCTAACGGCACAATTCCGCATTTCTCTCAGGATTATTTTTCCCACATCAATGGTCTTTCCAGTTAAAATCGAGTATAATAAGACCATTCGCTCTAATGAGATTGTAGTCCCATGCGAACTAAGCATAAGGCTGAAACGGATAAAATAGAACCATACCTTTGTGAGTGGTGTCAAATATTCTCTTCTACAAGTGTGGATTCCTTGCTTTGACACAGTCCACTTAGAACCTGGAACTGTAAGTTCCTCGAGTATTTCTTACAAATTTTCAGGCTCTATATTGCTCATTAAGGAAGAATATTCATCGTTTTTGAAATAAGGTAATTCAAAGAACTCATTAATCGAATTTGAAGTTATTGGTACCTTGATTCCGCGAACTGGAACTTCCGTCAACTCACTTGAGGTTAAATTCACATAGAATTCAAGCACTAACTCTGCATCCACACTAGGTCTTTTCTCACAAAACAACTCCCATTTGAGAGTTTCAGCAACCTGACGAATACGCGCCATAAAATCAATATAGTTGCTTTCTTTCAATGTGAAGCCTTTCTCTGGATGCATCTGTTGATTCTTGAAGATACTTTCGTATCTTACTTTGGCTTCTTCACAGTGGAATTTGTTTTGTGACTCGTCAATTTGGGCAGAGGCACGAGTTCTCTTGCGAGGGATGATTAACCTGAACATAAGATGGAAAACAATTATTTTCTCAAAAATTTAATTAATAAAAATTATTAATAATTCAATAAATTGAAAAATTAAATAATTGAATAAAATTAAAATTTAGGAGACAAATTGGTCTTACCACCTTTTTTGTAAAAATTAGGAATTCCTAAGAAAATAATTATGAATCAAAAGATGGCAAATTAAAAGAAGTTGGAGGGTTTTCGGCTAAAAGGGTTGGTTTGGTGCAAGGTCGAGTGTGCTTGCTGGGGTGTGCGGCGTGCAAGTGTGCAGCAAGGGTTGGATGAAAGCAGCAACGCGCGCGGGCTAGGCTGGATGTGCGAGCAGCGTGTGGATCCTCGTTGAGCAGTCCTGGAGTGAGCGTGCGCAGAAGCTGGGCGCAGGTGCGGGATGAAGGCCTGGACAGCTGGAGCTGGAGCAGCACAAGGCGCGCAATGCAGCGCGCATAGGGCAGGCGTGCGCGTGGTGGAGCTGGGCTGCTGGCCGAATGGCTGCTAGGTAGCTAGGCAGAGTTAGCTAGGAGGCTGCAGCACTTAGGGATTTTGGTGTTTGGAAGGAATGACGTATGAAAAAAATAAGCATAGATGGGTGGATTTTATAGTGAGAGGAGTAGGAATTAGAGTAGAATTCTTAGGAAAATTTAATAATTAAAAATTCTAAGTTCTAATTCTACTCAAAGTTAACAACAATTAATAATTAATAAAACGCATATTAAATTATTATTTGCTATTAATTTATTTAAGATAAAAACTTATCAAAATAAAACATGATTAAATCTAAACTAATCCTAACTCTATGTAAAGTTGATAATAATTAATATATATTATAATGGATATAATTATATATTATCTTTTTTTATATTAAATTAAAAACATTTATTCTAGATGCCTTAAAAATATTTACAAAAAGAGGCATCTAATTTTTAATATTTACAAAAAGAGCAACCAAATTTTAAAATTAGTTCAATTAAGTCCTTAGACTTAATGAGAATTTGAAATTGAGTTGCAATTTTAAAACTTGGATCAAAATCGACCTTTTTATTTGAAAATTTATTTTGCCATTTAGGGAATAATTTCTCGGAAAATTATGTCAAAATCAATTCCCAGGAAAGATTGGAGGGGTCACAAGCGGTCCTACTTAAGTTCCAATCTCCTAGACAAAATTTATTTAAACATACTAATCTCGAAAATATACCCTAAATCTTTTATTTAAAAAGAAAAATAAGGAAAATTAAATATTCGATAAAATGAACGAGATTTGATCCCGTTCAATTTTATCCCCCCAGTAATGTTTCAAGCGTTGAGCATTGACTCGGAAAATACCTCCCTTACCTTGAATGTCAACAACTCCGTATGGATAAACTCGGTGAATTGTAAATGGGCCAGACCAACGTGATTTTAACTTACCTGGAAAGAACTTTAATATGGAATTATATAACAAGACTTGCTGACCTGCTTCAAATTCTCGAACTCGAATGTGCTTGTCATGCCATTTCTTAAGTCTTTCCTTGAGTAATTTGGCATTCTCGTATGAAAACATTCGGAATTCTTCTAACTCGTCGAGTTGGAGCATCCGTTTATCTTTAGCAAACTTAATATCCAAGTTGAGTTGTTGGAGAGCCCAGTAAGCTTTGTACTCTAACTCCAAGGGCAGATGACAGGCTTTCCCAAAGACCAACCTATAGGGTGACATCCCTAAAGGTGTCTTGTATGCTATCCTGTAGACCCATAAAGCATCATCCAGTCTTTTGGACCAATCTCGTCGGTTTGGGCAAACTTCCTTCTCAAGTATGCCTTTGATCTCTTTGTTTGCCATTCGACTTGCCCATTTTAAATGCATGGATGGTAAGTTTGGCAACCTTGTGCTTCACTCCGTGTTTGCCAAGTAACCATTTCAACCACTTGTTCACAAAATGGGACCCTTCATCACTAATGATGGCTCGTGGGGTTCCAAACCTTGTGAACACAAGCTTCTGCAAAAACTTCATCACAATTTTAGCATCGTTTGTTGGATATGCTTCAACCTCAATCCACTTAGACACGTAGTCTACAGCTACCAAGATGTACTTGTGACCAAAAGACGGAGGGAAAGGACCGAGAAAGTCAATACCCCAAACATCGAACAATTCTACCTCAATGATGTTTGCTCGAGGCATCTCGTTTCTGTTGGTGACATTTCCGACCCTTTGACATTGATCACAACTCTTTACGTAAGCATATGCATCTTTAAATAGTGTTGGCTAAAAGAATCCGACTTGTAATACTTTGGCCGCAGTAGGTATACCTCCAAAGTGTCCCCCACTCGGAGCTGAGTGACAATGATATAGAATCTTATGTACTTCATCTTCTGCCACGCATCTCTTGATCATTTGATCTGCACACTTTTTAAACAAGTATGGTTCTTCCCAGAAATAGTACTTCACATCGTGAAGAAACTTTTTCCTTTGATGATATATCTTACAAATCAGCATCAAACCACAAGCTAAATAGTTAGCAATATCAGCAAACCAAGGGGTATTATGGACATGATTTACTTTCAGTATGTGTTCATCTAGAAATGTCTCCTGAATTGGTATAAGTGGAGAATTCCCTTCTTGCGGCTCCAATCTGGACAAGTGATCTGCTACTTGATTTTCTACTCCCTTTCGATCTTGAATTTCTAGATCAAACTCTTGAAGTAAAAGTACCCACCGGATCAGTCTCGGCTTAGCGTCTTTCTTGGCAAGCAAATACTTAATCGCTGAGTGGTCCGTATAGACAGTAACCTTGGTACCTACAAGATAAGATCAAAACTTTTCAAAAGCAAACACAATAGCAAGTAACTCTTTCTCTGTTACCGTATAATTTAGTTGAGCTCCTGTCAGAGTTCGACTTGCGTAGTAGATGGGATGAAAAACTTTGTTCCTTCGATGGCCCATGACAGCTCCTATCGCGTAGTCACTTGCGTCACACATCAATTCAAATGGCAAATCCCAGCCTGGTGTGACGATTATGGGTGCCGAAACTAATCGACTCTTCAAATCATTGAATGCTCTTAAGCACTCTTTATCAAATTTGAATATCATGTCCTTTTCCAATAATTTGCATAAGGGTTTAGCAATCTTGGAGAAGTCATTGATAAATCTTCGATAGAAACCGGCGTGGCCTAAAAAGATCCTAACACCCTTTACAGATGTTTGAGGTGGGAGTTTCTCAATAACGCCTACCTTTGCTTTATCTACCTCGATTCCATGTCTCATTATCCGATGCCCTAGAACAATACCTTCTCGTACCATGAAATGGCACTTTTCCCAGTTGAGTACAAGGTTTGTTTCTTCACATCGCCTTAGTACCTTGGCTAAATTGGCTAGGCAATCATCATATGTATCTCCAAATACTGAAAAATCATCCATAAAGACTTCCAAGTATTTTTCAACCATGTTAGTAAAAATAGACATCATACATCTTTGAAATGTAGCAGGAGCATTACATAAACCAAATGGCATGCGTCTAAATGCGAATGCACCGTACGAGCAGGTGAATGTTGTCTTGTGTTGATCTTCCGGTGCTACTGTAATCTGATTATACCCCGAGTATCCATCGAGAAAATAGTATAGTCTCACCCCGCGAGTCTATCAAGCATCTGGTCCAAAAACGGAAAAGGAAAGTGATCTTTCCTAGTCGCCTTATTCAGCTTCCGGTAATCGATGCAAATTCTCCATCCCGTAACCGTTCTAGTCGGTATCAACTCGTTATTCTCATTTTCAATGACCGTAATACCTCCTTTCTTTGGCACGCACTGGACCGGACTTACCCACGAACTGTGTGACATGGGGTAAATTATACCCGCATCTAACCACTTGATGATTTCTTTCTTGACTACGTCCTTCATGATGGGGTTCTGTCTTTGTTGTCCATCAATCGTCCCTTTTTTGCCATCTTCCAGGGATAATCTTATGCATGCATACAGACAGACTAATATCGCGAATATCGGCTATGGTCCATCTGATAGCCTTCTTGAATTGTTTCAATACCAAGATGAGTTTCTCTTTTTGCTCAATAGTTAATTCTGTTGAAACAATCACAGGCAGAGTAGAAGCGTTACCTAAATAAACATATTTCAAATGTGAAGGAAGTACCTTCAGATCTAATTTATGTGGCTCCTCGATTGACGCTTTTGGTTGGGCATAATTCCTTTTCTCTAACTCCAAAGATTCAAAACGGGATCACGAATTAAATTGTAACACCCCTAACCTGTATCTGTCGCCGAACTAGGGTTAAGAGGCATTACCAGATAACCGGAAACTTTTACAAACATTTCATATTATAAAGTATATTATCGTCAAATCATAACATAATACAAACATATAGTCCCTTAATGAGGTCTACGAGACCTTAGACATGCATTAGAAATGGGTCGGGACTAAACCAGGATCATACGAAATTTTTCCAAAATTCAAACATTTTTCAAAGTTACAGAGGTCACATGCCCGTGTGGGCACGCTGTGTGCCTCCCACGGCCTCAGACACGCCCATGTGCCCGAGTCGTGTCAAAACAGGGTATACTGTAACATCCTGAAATTCAAAATTTTATGCTTTGCATTATATCATGCAATAGGCTAGTTAAGAATGTTAATTGTGTATGATTAGGGGTCCTTAGAAGGCACGGGATTGAGTTGGGCCTTAGCAAAATTTTTGTGTTTGAGCACTTTAAGGGGAGAAGGTAAGTGGCATCAATGCTTAAGGAAATAAGTGTGTATTTTTCTAGCATAAGTGAGCATATGGCAAGGAGGTAGTGGCGTCTAGTGGAGAGCTTGGAGGGAAGGGGTTCAAATCCCACCTAGTGCAAAATTTTTGATTAATTTTTGTACTTCTCTTCCAAGTGTCGGCCATGGTGATAATTAAGGTAAGGAAGACTTTTTATTTATGGAAAGCTGACTAAGGATTATAGTAAGGAGGAAAACAAGGGAAAATGAAGGAAAGAAATCAAATAAAAAGGCAAGGGAGGGAACATGTTGGCCAATTTTGTGTAAGGTATTTTGGAAAGAGTTTGTGGTCAACCAAGACCTTTTTGGTGCTTAGGATGCACGGTTTTGATAGGGTAAAGAGGGGAGCTGAATTTCTTTAGGCATTTTGCAAATTTTGGTGCATGAGAGGTTGCTTTTTTTTTTGCATTTTGGTGTCTTCTTTTCCTATTCTTTTCCTTCATTTGCCGAAACTCTAAAGCCAAAGATTGTCCACTTTTCTCCCTTGATGCCGAAACACTCACCTTGTTGCTCATCTTCCTTTTGTTAGCCGAAACAAATTTAGAACACTTCTCTCTTCCATCTCTTCTTTTCCTTCCTCATTATTTTTCCAACCTTTTGGCCGAAACACTCTAGCCTTTTGTTCTTTTCTCCTTTCTTTTGGTTTTGCCAAAACACTCAATCCAATTGGGTTCATTTTCTTTTGGTAATAGCCGAACCTCTATACTCCTTTGTTCATCACTTCTTTTCTTCTTCACCATTTCCTCAATCATTCTTCCTTTCTCTTCAATAGCCGAATCTTTAACATCTTTTCTCTTCTCCATCTTGCGTGGTGCACATTTCCTTCTTGGTTGAATCGGTATTATAGTGGGAAGCCAAATCTTACATCCTTGTTAATTCATCCGTAGACATAAGTTCAAACGGTGGAAATCGGATCTATCAACGTTAAGGGATTATATCGCTCGTTTCATCCACTCGTTGTTTCTTCGGAATAAGTGGTAAGCCAAATCCTATTCCAAAACAAATACATTCTCTCATCATAGAACTTTCTAACCGAGATCTTTTCAATGGAGGCAAGTGGTAACGATTTGAAGGGAAAAGCGTTAGTAGGAGACAAAAGGAGTGGATTTGTAATTCCTACTCCTAAGTTTAAATGAAGGGCGGTATCGGCGGTTCGGGATTTTCCACCGGGTTGTGGACCATCATCCGGTGAGAATAGACAAATCGTGGTCATTCACGATACTAATAGTAAGCAATTCATTAGATCGTCTGATTTAGTTTTGGATTAATAAAATCTCGTTTGTTGGTTAATTGAGTGTAATGGTGATTTAGGTGCCGACGATCAAGAAGGTTTAGTCCTTACCGTAATCAGGTGTGTAATCTCACATCGAAATCCCGTAAATCTGTGATTTATCATCATTTTAGAAAATCGGTCGATGTTGCTTAAGAACTTAAAAACGATATTATGGTATAAATCGAGTGATTTGCTTAAACATCGTTAATACTAAGATTTGACAAAATCGGAGTTAATTTTTAGAATTACAAAAATGCCCTTATGAAATTTGAATTACGAAAATACCCTCAATGAAATTTGTTTTTATGAAAATGCCCTATGGGCCGAATTGCTAGAATGCCTTAGTGGACCGAATTACAAAGTTCTATAATGAGCCGATTCACAGTAATAAATTATTGGATTAATGATTGTTGTACATATATGTGGATATTATGCTTTATTATGTATGTTGCATGTTACATATCGCATGGGTTGGGAAAAATTGTATGAATAGCAGTGTAGCCTGGTGGCATTGCCACAAAATATCACTTATGATTTCGGTGGCTTGGCCACAATAAACAAATATATTATAAATGGCAACTTGCCTGCGAATTAGTGTGAGCGGCGGGGTGGGTTGACTTGATCCCCACAGGTGTGATTGGCTGGTCGGGGGTGTGATGGGTGGATGGGTTGGGTTACATTCATATCATTTTAATATTTTTATGTAAATGGGCTTAAGCCCAAGTTATTGCTAAATGGATTCAGGGCCAGTGGATGACGGTAAGGGATTATTATGCCGAGTTCTAGTAACTCACACCCTTTTCCTTAACCTTTGCAGTAATGCTCAGTAATATGGACTTGGGCCATGGATGACTTGGTGGAGGCCATACTTTAGAAATGGTGTTTCGAACTTTAGTAAATCCCCTTTTCCGTTTATCTTGTTACTTTTACTATTTTGGATTTTAAAGTTGTAATAAGGCCTCTGGACTATTTTTATTTTATTTTTATGTTTGGGATGTTTTTACTATTTCACTTAAATAGTTTAAAAAGGGGATTTTTCTAAAATCATAAATAACGGTTTCCAAAGTTGATTAACAAATGGATTTCGAAAACACACTTGTACAAATAATTTAACTTGGAATATCTTTCAAATTATCAACAATATTTTCAAAAGTCACAGTTTTAATATCATAAATTTGAATATCGATTCTTCAATTAAACCTCTCGGGATTAGTAGTATTTCTAATCAAACTCGTTTTCTTAACCATAACCAAATAATACCTATTTTAGTACGAATCACAAGGTTTTTATACGTTTTCCCTTATGTGACATGTCAGATCCGGTCATAACGCATGGGCCGGGTTTGGGGTGTTACATATACATACTGACTTGACCACACGGCCTGAGACACGCCCGTGTGTCTCACCCGTGGTCGGGCCTGACTTGCAACACACGGCCGATCCGCGCGTGTGTCGGCTCGTGGTCGAGCCTGACTTGTGTTGAAATTTTAACCACGAAGGACACGGTCGAGCCACACGCCCGTGTGTCAATCAGCGTGTGGGCAATTATAGGCCATTTGCAAGGCCAAAATGCCACCCACACTTTAGGCTATCCCTACAAGCATTATACCAATTCCAATCATGCCAAAATAACCAACTTTTCCAAGCATAATTCATCACAAACTTACCATTTCATTTTAACCACCATTCATCAATTATATGCTTACTTTGCATCAATATGCTTACCATTATTTTGACCATTACACTAACCATCAAACCATACCAAAACCAAGCATCATATAGCATGACTACTCATTCATACCATAATCATTTATCTAGCCATATCACATGGCTATGTACATATCTCAAACATAATTCAAAGTGACTAGCTTATACATGCCATACTTTAGTATATACACTTTCAAATGTTACCAAAATGAGTTTGATAGTGTGGTGACGATCCTCGACAATCCCCGAGCCTTCCGTAGCTTTAACGATCTATAAAACAATGCAAACATACATAAGTAAGCTTTCAAAAGCTTAGTAAGCCATATACAAATAAACTTAACATATAAACTTTAAGTATCATATCAAACTCAAGATCATTCATTTATATATATGTCATTTGCAAATTCTTAATTCATCCTTGGCTCATTTGTATAACCATTTCTTACCAACAATATTGTGTCACCAAATACCTCCTTTGATCATAGCACCTTTTCATATATATATCACATATTATTTCATCAGATCCAAGCACATAATTCACCTAGGTGAGTTCATATATATATATACTTACCTTTCATACACATATATAGTGTACATTTTAGACGTACCTATTTCTATTGTACATTATACTTAGTCTTTCGTTTCTCGAAATTGCCCGTTGAACCATTCAGAATTAAATAGGATACTCGAAATACTCGATATAATCATATAAAGCCAACGTCCCAGACGCGGTCTTACATGTAACTAGATATCGATGCCACTGTCCCAGACAGGGTCTTACACGAATCAAATATGATGCCTATGTCACAGACATGGTCTTACACGTAAATCTCAAATTGACGCCAACGTCCCAGACGTGGTCTTACACGATATCATATATCGGACACCTATGTCATGACATATACAATCCTATTTATTCCTAGGTTCGTACGGGACTTCTCGGATGTTGATGTATTGTCGATACTTCCTCGGATTTCATGTATATATACCATCTCGATCTCATTCATCACGATTAAATTTTATATGAACATACATAAATCAACACAAATATATTTATTTGTATATAGACTTACCTCGTACGGGAAGAACGGAAACGAACGACTATTCAACTACTTTCGACTTTCCTCGATCTAAATCTGTTTTCTTCGGTTCTTGATCTATACATATTCAAATTAAACTCTTTTACTCACAAATTCATTCAATTCAATCCAAGAACACATATTTAGGGAAATTTACAATTTAGCCCTCGTATTTCACATTTTGACATTTTAGTCCCTAATTCACAAAATCACAAAATACACAAAATTTGTACACATCATGCTTAGGCCGAATGTTACCCATGCTCATACAAGTTCATACGTTTCATTTATTTAACATTTTAGTCCCTCAAAATATTATTTTCTCAATTTGGTCCAAATTACTCAAATTCACTAAAAATCCAAAGACAAAACATGTTAATCTAACACATATATTTCATATTTCATCAACAACCAACATAAAGCTCATGAGTTCATCAATGGAACTTTTCAAAATCTTCATCAATTCACAAAATTAAGACATGGGTTTTGAAAAACACGAAGCAACAATTACAAAAACGTAGAAATTATCAAAAACCGAACAAAAACTAACCTTGAATCAAAGAACTTGATGGCCGAATATTTGGAAGCTTCAAACTTTTTCTTTTTCTTTCAACAATCGATGGTAAAAGATGATAATGGCCATCTTTTAATGTTTTATTTTATTTAACTTAACATTAATACACATTTTACTAATTTAACCTTACTAATTAACATTCAAATTCCACTAACTATGTACATCTTTGTCATTTAAAACATTCAATGGTTAAATAACCACATAAGGACCTCACCTTTATAAAGACACATCAATTCGGCACATAATTAATTAGAAGGCCAATTTTACAATTTCTGCAATTAAGTCCTTTTATCAAATTAAGCACAGAAACGAATAAATTAAATCACAGAAATTTCACACATATTAATTCATATACTATAAGCACGAAAAATAATATTAAAATATTTTTCTGACTTGGATTTGT
The DNA here is from genome assembly GCA_025698515.1 of Gossypium sturtianum. NCBI lineage: Eukaryota > Viridiplantae > Streptophyta > Magnoliopsida > Malvales > Malvaceae > Gossypium > Gossypium sturtianum. Next base: position 23,015,090 of record CM046945.1, read on the forward strand.
GGTCCCGAAACCACTATTTCGACTAGGGTCTAAACCGGACTGTTACAATTCTCCCCCTTTAGGGATTTTCGTCCCCGAAAATCTTACGAGCCAAGATACGAATCGGTTCTTCTTCGTAAGTCATATCGGATCGAATTTCAATCTCAGATGGAGAAATCACATGTGCTGGATTAGATCTGTATCGTCTAAGCATTGACACGTGAAACACATTATGTATCTTTTCTAGTTCCGGTGGCAACAACAATCTGTATGCAACATGCCCAATATATTCAATGATCTCGTACGGCCCGATGAACCTCGGACTTAATTTGCCTTTACGTCCAAATCGAAGTATTTTCTTCCACGGAGATACTTTCAAGAACACTTTGTCACCGATATCATATTCAATATCTTTTCTTTTCAAATCTGCATAAGATTTCTGACGATCTGACGCGGCTTTCAGACTATCACGAATCACTTTCACTTTCTGTTGAGTTTCTTTGATCAAATCAACCCCGTGTATCTTATTTTCACTGAGTTCAGACCAATACAGAGGTGTCTGACATTTACGTCCGTACAAAGCTTCATATGGTGCCATTTTGATGCTTGACTGAAAACTATTATTATACGCAAACTCAATCAATGGCAAATATTGTTCCCATGTACCATTAAACTCAAGAATACAACATCTCAACATATCTTCGAGAATCTGAATGATCTGATCGGACTGACCATCAGTCTGTGGGTGAAAAGCCGTACTGAAATGCAATTTAGTACCCAAAGTTTTTTGCAATTTCTTCCAGAATCGTGATGTAAATCTCGGATCTCTGTCAGATACAATAGATAGTGGCACCCCGTGCAATCTCACAAGATTGGAAATGTATAACTCAGCTAACTTATCAAGTGAGTAATCAGATCGTACCGGAATAAAATGGGCTGATTTCGTCAATCTATCAACTACGACCCAAATTGCATCTTTCTTTATTGGAGTCGAAGGCAACCCAGAAACAAAATCCATTGTCACTCTATCCCATTTCCACTCGGGAATCATTATCGGTTGTAACAAACCAGATGGAACCTGATGTTCTGCTTTAACTTGTTGACAAACTAAACGTTTCGAAACAAAGTCAGAAATGTCTCGTTTCATACCAGACCACCAATAATGTTGCTTCAAATCATGGTACATCTTTGTACTTCCCGGATGAACAGATAGGCTATTGTTATGAGCTTCATTCAAAATTAACTGTAATAACTCTGGATTTCTCGGAACACAAATTCGATCTCGAAATCTCAAGCAGTCATCAACATCAACTCGAAATTTAAAATCAGAGTTCGAACCACACTGAGATCGTTTCGCTAACATTTCATTATCAACTTTCTGAGCATCACATATTTACTGTAAGAACAACGGTTTCGCTTTCAACTCAGCCAAAACTGAACCACCATCAGACAAGTCTAAATGAGCATTCATCGCACGTAATGCAAACAACGATTTTCGACTCAATGCATCAGCAACAAAATTTGCTTTACCCGGATGATAATCTATCACAAGTTCATAATCTTTCAGCAGCTCTAACCATCAACTTTGTCGCAAATTCAAGTCTTTTTGAGTCATCTAATATTTCAGACTTTTGTGATCCGAAAACACATGACATTTCTCACCGAAAAGATAGTGACGCCAAATCTTTAAAGCAAACACAATCGCAGCTAGCTCAAGGTCGTGTGTCGGATAATTCTTTTCATGTAGCTTTAATTGTCTCGAGGCATAAGCTATAACTTTGCCTTCCTGTATCAGAACGCATCCCAGACCATTCAACCAAGCATTACTATAAATCACGAACTCTTTACCCGATTTTGGCTATACTAGCACCGGAGCTTCGGTCAAAAGGGCTTTCAACTGATCAATACTTTTCTGACATTTATCGGACCATTCAAATTTTGTATCTTTCTGAAGCAATCTAGTCAATGGAGTAGCAATCATCGAAAAGCCTTTTACAAACCTTCGATAATAACCAGCAAGTCCCAGAAAACTACGGACTTCAGACACATTTCTCGGAGAATTCCACTCCAAAATAGCTGAAATCTTGCTCGGATCAACCCGTATACCAGATGTTGACACAATATGCCCCAGAAAACCGACTTCACTTAACCAGAATTCACATTTACTAAACTTTGCATACAATTGCTTATCTCGTAGAGTTTGTAGCACGATTCTCAGATGTTCAGCATGCTCAATTTCATCACGCGAATAAATTAAAATGTCGTCAATGAATACAACAACAAATTGATCTAAATACGGTCTGAAAATTCTGTTCATCAAATCCATAAAAATAGCAGGAGCATTCGTTAGTCTGAAAGGCATAACTAAAAACTCATAGTGCCCGTACCTCATTCTGAAAGTAGTTTCAGAATGTCTGAATCTTTTACTCGCAACTGATAATATCCTGATCTCAGATCTATCTTTGAAAACACAGTGGCTCCTTTAAGCTGATCAAACAAATCATCAATTCTCGACAGAGGATATTTGTTCTTTATTGTCACTTTGTTCAACTGACGATAATCAATGCACATTCTCATCTTGCCATCTTTCTTTTTCACAAATAAAACAGGAGCACCCCAAGGTGAGAAACTCGGTCGAGCAAATCCTCTATCGGTCAATTCTTGCAACTGAGACTTCAACTCTTTCAATTCTTTTGGTGCCATTCTATACGGAGCTATAGAAATAGGAGTCGTTCTCGGCATTAAATCATTACCAAACTCAACTTCACGTATCGGAGGTAATCCTGGTAACTCTTCAGGAAACACATCAGAGAATTCACAAACAACTGGCACAGATTCAACTTTCTTTTCAGTTGCTCTCGAATCAATCACATAGGCAAAATAGGCTTCGCAACCCTTTTTCACATAACTCCGAGCTTTCAACACTGATATCACAGCCGGTAGTCCATTCACATCATTAGATTTAATTCGAACTATTTCATCATTCTGACATCTCAAATCAATAGTATTTCGTTTGCAGTTCACAACAGCATCATGCAATGTTTGCCAATCCATACCCAAAATTATATCAAATTCATCAAAAGGTAATAGCATTAGATCAGCCGAAAAGCAACATCTCGAAACATCAACGGATAGTTCTTGCATACTTTGTCAACCAGGACACTTTTACCTAAGGGGTTCGATACTCTAATAACAAATTCAGTAGACTCTACAGGCAAAGTTTTACTGGATACTAAGTTCATGCATACATACGAATGACTAGATTCTGGATCTATCAATGCAATCACAGAAGTTTCATAAAGATTAAATGTACCCGTAATAACATCTGGATATGAAGCTTCCTCACGGGCTCGAATGGCATAAGCTCTAGCCGGCGCTCTAGCTTCAGATCTCGCAACTGTGTCTTTTGTAGCTCTTTGACTACCACTGACATTTCTTGCATTCCTAGAAGGTCTACCTCTAACTGACACATTATCTGATCTCGGATTCTGAACAATCTCTTGCTCAACAGATTCTGGGCAATCTCGAATGAAATGGTCTAATGATCCACATCTGAAACAGGCTCGATCATTTAATCTACAACTACCCGGATGTCTTTTTCCATAATGTTTACATTCAGGTTGATCGGATCGGACATTTCCTACACTAGCTACTGAAGATGCTGGAGCTTTGGAGTTCGACTGCGATCTAGCTTGATCTCTATTTGAATGTCCCACATTAGCCTTTGAACGGCTATGCTTATCTCTGAATTTCTTTGCTGCAGACTGAAATGATTTGCTTGAGAATCTCTTTCTCACATCTCTAGCTTCAGACTCAGCTTTTCTTTTGTCTTTCCCGAGTGCCTCAGCTTTGCATGCACGATCAACAAGCACAACAAACTCTTTTATTTCCAGAATCCCAACAAGCAAACGAATATCTTCGTTCAGACCATCTTCAAACCTTTTGCACATTATCACTTCAGTTGAAACACATTCCCGAGCATATTGACTTAGTCTCATGAACTCTCGTTCATACTCAGTGACAGTCATGCGACCCTGTTTCAATTCCAGAAACTCTTTCCATTTTTTATCTATAAATCTCTGGCTAATGTATTTCTTTCAGAATTCAGACTGGAAGAAATCCCATGTAACCCGTTCTTTCGAAACAACAGAAATCAAAGTCTTCCACCACTGATAAGCTACGTCTCGTAACAAAGAAACAACACATTTTATGCATTCTTCAGTAGTCAATGACATTTCATCAAATACTCAGATTGTATTCTCGAGCCAAAACTCAGCTCTCTCAGCATCATCATCACAAGTGGCCCTGAATTCTTCGGCCTCATATTTACAGATCTTATCGACTGGAGGTTTATTCAACAGATTCAGATTCACAGCTGGAGGTACAACAGAAGTCTGAGGAGGATTAGACGGGGGCGGAGGTTGTGTAACAGCCGGATTTGTTCTTACGTACTGAGTGAACCACTCATTCATCATTTGGAAGAAGGCTTGCGCTAGTAGCCGGTCTCAAATCAGATGGCGCTGTCCCTTGAATGGGAGCAGGCGCATTACTTTCAACATCTTCAGCTACAGCTCTTTCGGGATCCATTTACTATACGAAAACACATTTTGTACGTCAGGATTCATCACACTATCACAGTTCGTATATATGGCTGATAAACCATAATTTACACATATTTTAACCCCATGCTTGGCTTATTTTTGGATGAATTTTCATTAGATTTGATGAACTCGATGCTCCTAATCCCTTAATTTCATGTTTTACACTCAGGAGAGCTTAGGGAGTCGAAAAGAACGAGAAATGGGCCAAAAAGGGACAAAATGGGCCTACCTTAGAAACCAACACGGCCTGGATCAACGTACACGGACAGACCACACGACCGTGTGTGGCGAGCAAAAGTGAGCACGGTCTAAGGAATCGAACACGAGCGTGTCACACGGGCGTGTCCCTGCCGTATCTTTACTTGTGGGCCAAGTAAGGTGTTCTAAAGCCTATATAAACACCCTAGGGGGTGACCTAAAGTGAGACGCAGAATAGAACGCAGAAAATACTCGAAGACAGCCATCGGAAGCAGCTCGGAGGAAGAATCTCCATCAAGACTGAAGATCTCCCATCAAGTTCTTTAGAAGTTTTTGGGTTTTCCTATGTTTTGTTATTTTCCTTATTTTGAGATGTTTCCTTCTATCAGTATGAACTAAATCCCTTAGATACCTAAGGGGATGAAACCTAAGACGAATCTTATTACTATTTGATTTATAAGATAAATACTTGTTCTTATTCTTAATTGTGAGTTCTTATTCTTGTTTTGATAATTAAGGTTATTGATTCAAGTCGAATGTACTTATTCAGTGTTGCAAAAGTCCCTGTTTAAGAGTAGATCAACAAAATTAAGCGGAGTTGATTGCAACCCTAGAAATAGGGCGACGAAAATCTGCCGGATTAGAGTCAAATCTAATAAGGGAATTCATAGATCGAGTTAATGCGACAGTAAGGGGTTTTAATTAGGAAGAGATTCCAATTAATCAACCTAGAGTTAGTTGTTTTTAGTCTTGAAAGAGATATTAACATAATTAAGGGATTTCTACGGATTAAGTCAAGTGAATAAATCATATGAGTCAAAAGTAATAAGTGAAGTCTGGGTGGATTCTTCTTGGGTATTGCCATTATCATATAGTTGTCTTAAAGTATTTTCCCAATTCATTCTCTGTCGTGTTTTTAATTAAGTTTTAGTTTAAAAGAATTCACTCCAATTTTTAGGCTAGATAATAAGAAGATAGTAATTACTAGTACTCTTGGTCCTTGTGGATACGATATTTCCGGTCTTATCATAACTATACTATTAAACGATAGGTGCGCTTGCCTTTATTGTGGTCATAGTTAGTTAGAGACACATCAAGTTTTTGGCGCCGTTGCCGGGGACTAAGATATTAGGAACACTAAATTTTTATTACTTTAGCCATTTTATTTATTTGTAATTTATTTTTATTTTAACTTTTCTAATTTTTCTTTTATTTACTTCTGGCAGGTAATTTTAGTTTATGACTAGAAGAAACCCGTCAGGACCCTTGATTTTTGACAGTGAGATTGAACATACCGCTCGCAGAAACCGAAGAGAAATAAGGTGAAGTCTACAATACATAGAAAAAGAGCAAGAAGATGAAACTAATACTACAGAAGAGATGGCTGATAATAATTCGCTACCTCCCGTGGTTGCCGCGAATCCGGTGAATCAAAATCCTGCTCCTCGTACTATGTATGATTATGCTAAACCTAATTTAATAGGAACCGAATCAAGTATTGTTAGACCTGCTATTGCTGAAAATAATTTTGAACTGAAAACTAACACTATTAAGATGATTCAACAAATTGTTCAGTTTGATGGTTTGCAGGATGAGGATCCAAACAATCACTTGGCAAATTTTCTAGAGTTTTGCGACACTTTTAAGATTAATGGCATTTCTGATGATGCCATTCGCCTTCAGTTGTTTCCCTTCTCGTTGAGGAACAAAGCTAAACAGTGGTTGAACTCGTTACCACGAGGATCAATCACTACATGGGACAAAATGACCGAAAAATTTTTACTTAAATATTTTCCGCCGACTAAAACGGCTAAGTTGAGGAATGATATCTCTTCTTTTGTGCAGAAGGATTTGGAGACACTTTACGATGCATGGGAGAGATACAAGGATTTACTAAGAAGGTGCCTCACCATGGGTTATTTTTGTGGTTACAGGTTCAAACCTTTTACAATGGTGTGAAACTCTCAACTAGGCAGTTGATTGATCCAGCCGCCGGTGGAACCCTAAATAATAAGACCCCTGAAGCAGCTTATGAGTTTATAGAGGAGATGGCACTGAATAACTATCAGTGGCAAGTTATTAGGACAAAGCCAACAAAAGCAGCCAGCGTTTTTAACCTCGACGCAGTGACCATGCTATCAAACCAGGTAGAACTGTTAAATAAAAAGATTGATGGTTTGTGTGGTTCGCAGGTACATCCAGTGATGCAGTACGATACAAATGGAGGAGGGACGAGCAATACAAAATACTCACCCTACAACCCTGGCATAGAAAACGAACAGATGAACTATATGGGTAACAATTCTAGACCTCAAAATAACCCTTATAGTAACACTTACAATCCAGGTTGGAGGAACCACCCAAACTTCTCATAGGGTGGCCAAGGAAATCAGAGACAACAACCCCCTCCAGACTTTCAACAACAATGCTACCCACAAGAGAAAAATTCAAACCTTGAGGAGATGCTAACAAAATTTATTGTGGTGTCAGAAACCCGTTTCCAAAACACCGAAATAAGACTCAAAAATTAGCAAGCATCGATTCAAGGGCTCGAGAACCAATTAGGACAACTTGCTAAGCTCATATCTGAACGACCATAAGGCAGCTTGCCAAGCAACACTGAAACTAACCCAAAGGAGCAAATTCATGCCATTATTGCTCACGATAGTGAAGGGTTAGATGAACCAAAATTGAGGCAAGAGAATGTTGTGGAAGAAGGTAAGGTTGAGATAAGCCATGAAAAACCAAAACTGGTAAGTACAGAATACCAACCTCGTGTGCCATATCCCAATGCGACAAAGAAAGACCGCACAGATGAACAATTCGGTAAATTTCTTAAACTCTTAAAAAAATTACATATTAACTTACCATTTATTGAAGCTCTTTTGTAGATGCCCAATTCAAAAAAAATTTTAAAAGAGCTTTTGACAAACAAACGAAAGTTAGACGAGGCGTCGCATGTGGAGCTAAATGCAGTGTGCTCAGTAATCTTACAAAATAGACTACCACAAAAGTTAAAAGATCCAAGGAGTTTTACGATTCCTTGCTTAATTGGTGGTTTATCTGTTAATAATGCTTTAGCAAATTTAGGGGCAAGCATAAATGTTATGCCTTATAAAATGTTTAAACAGCTAGGTCTTGGGAAACCCAAACAAACTAGGATGAGCATTCAATTGGCTGATAAAACTATTAGAGTTCCTAGGGGTATAATCAAAGATGTATTAGTAAAAATTGATAAATTTATATTCCCAGTAGACTTTGTTGTTTTAGACATGGATGAGGACAATAATGTTCCTTTAATTTTAGGAAGACCCTTTTTAGCAACTACTAAAACTAGAATTGATGTTGGTACAGGTGAACTCACACTTCGTGTAGGTGACAAAACGATCACTCTTCAGGCTCTTGACTTGGCTAGGACATCGAGTAATAAATGTGAGAACATAAATTCTATTAATGACCATTTGGTTCAACATTCTTATCAGGAAGCACCATGAAATTGCACAACTGAGCCATATTCTAGACCTCGTGCCAACAAAGAAATAACTCATGAGGAGCGAAGGCTTCAGATCGATGAACTAGACGAGTGGAAGACACATGTTAAGGAGAAACCAAGAACACACAAAGCAAAACCGAGGCAATTCCATAACGAACTTAAAGATGAAGCAAACTACTTCAAGGTTGAAGACCAAGTTCTAATGGATAATACAGATCCTTGTGTTGCCACTTCTGAACCTAATAGAATAACTCCTTTCATGGTACTTAATACTTTCCCATACGGCACAGTCGAGGTAACTCATTCTCAATTCGACACCTTCAAGGTAAATCATACTCGTTTAAAACCTTATTTCAATACAATCGATAGCAAGAATGAGGAGTTTCAACTCCTCAAACCACCATGATTATGCGAATGAAAGGTAAGTCTAGCTTAAGACTTTAAACGAGCGCTTCTCGGGAGGCAACCCGACCATTAACCCCATTAATTTTCATATTTTTTATTTTTAGCACCTAACTAAAAACTAATCAAATTAATAAAGCGTAGGTTTCCCTACCACACGGTCTTACACACGGGCATGGCCTTGGCCGTGTGGACACCACGAATATGCACATCGGCGTGGCAGAGACCGTGCGAACCAAGGACGACAATTTTCTCAAAACACGGGCTGCGATAAAATGCCACGGCCGTGCGATACGGCCGTGGTCAACACTGAGAAAGTAACACGGGTGTGTGACACGCCCGTGTACCTAGGCCGTGGTCGATACTGATCAAACGACATGGGCATGGAAACCTCTACACGGCCGTAGGAGAAACGAACGAAGCATCACACGGCCGTGCGACTCGGTCGTGTGACCTAACACGCCCAGGGCACATGGGCGTGGGCAGCTACCAGATGCCACGATTTCTATTTAAACCCCCTTCTTCTTTTCATTTTCTTCTCTAATTTTTCTTCTACCTAACCCTAGCCACCACACCCCTTTCTTTTCCCATTATCTTCTCCCTTCATTTTCCTTTCCCCCTTTCCCTTACTCTTTCTTTACACCACCACCACACCAACCACCATCCTTGCCACCGTACACAAAGATTAAATACTAGAGGCAAGAGCAAAGCCACCATCTCCATGTCGAAAAAGCGAAAGGCCCTAGCACAGTCTCCTCGTGCGTGACCACTCCACATAAGTTCATGTCGGCCGCTTCATTTACTCAACAAGACAATGACCTTTGAGTCCATTTATTTTTTCTTTTTCTTTTATTTTCATTTTTAAATTCTTTCCTTTTATCTTTCTTGTCTTTAAGTTATATTATTACATTTTGATTTCTTTAATTTAGGTTCAATGGGCTATTAAGGATCGACCACACCACCACCGGAGTATCCACCACCCCTGCCCAACTTTACACCGTTTCTTTTCTTTGACTCCATCCAAAATTCAGGAAGTTTCACATCTCTCCCTCTCTTATGATTTTATTACTATGTTGTCATTATTTATCTTTGTACATTGAGGACAATGTACATCTTAAGCGTGGGGAGGTGTCAACAATACTGAATTATGCCTTGTTCTTAAGTAATTTTCTCATATTACTATTAGAATGAAACTTCTATTGATTTATGATTGTCATTGATATGTTTCGGATTAAGTCATAGGTAATTGTGCATTGATGGTTTAAACTTTAAGACATTAGAGAATCAAGCATGATAAGCCTATTTTCCGTAATTAAATTATTATTTTTAGGTTGTTTCCCCAAATTTAAATATTACTTTGAAGTTTGAAATGTGCAAGGTTGACATCAAAAACCATAAATTTTGTGAGTCTTTGAGCCTTTTAGAGCATATATCTTTTCTTGCTCACTTTATCGATTATGAGTGTGTCAATATTGATTTGTTATTCTAGAACTTGCCTCGATTATGCATGTCGAGACCACACCCTTGATTTGACATACTGAGATGATAAAGGCGTCTAGGTTTTAACCTACTTATTCCACACAAAAAACCTACCCTTATAATTAACCCCTAGTGAACCCTTTTTAGCCTAATTAACCATTTCTTGACTCACCCATTAATATTAACCCAAAACCAAATTTTTACTTCTCCTCCTTTGACCCCCCTTATGTCGAGATTTGATTTGATCAGTTGCCTAACTATTTTCTTTATTTCAGTTGTTAAATTCTATCTTATTATTGTATGTACTTATTGTAAAATATATATATATATATATATATATATATATTCATTATTAGTTCTTCATTAATTGAGCTTAAGCAGTTAATTTCACATTTTGAGAAAAAGCTCGTTTTTTTTAGTGATAAGTTTTCAATTGATGTAATTATTCAGTGTTAGTCCATTTTTCTAGTTAGGTGAACTGTCAATTCAATCTCGATTTTAACCCTCTAATTCAGCCTTTATCCACACCTTTAACCCAAGCCCCGTTACAACCCTTTTAAAGACCTTTTGATTTGTGTATCATCTCATTTTATAGTGGTGGAGAGTTGATTTTCATGCAAGCCTATGGTAATAACTTTTCATGTTTGACTTTTGAGTGCTTAATTTTTGAACCTTAAACACTTTGAGTGATTTGAGTGAATCTTTAGTGAGGATGTCAATTCTTGTCGGTTTTAGATTAAAGGTAATTATTTAGATAAGAGGAAACGCCTATGTTTTCGTGCTACAAAAATTTGTGACTTAGATTGTTTGAATCTTTAAGACTCTTTTAGTTAAATTATCAATGTATGAATTCTCTATGAATTATGATGAAACATTATTGATGAGGATTGTAAATTGTGGAAGTTAATTTTAATTGTGAGTTGAGGATTTTGCTTGAGGACAAGCAAACGCTTAAGTGTGGGGATATTTGATAAACCATAATTTACACATATTTTAACCCCATGCTTGGCTTATTTTTGGATGAATTTTCATTAGATTTGATGAACTCGATGCTCCTAATCCCTTAATTTCATGTTTTACACTCAGGAGAGCTTAGGGAGTAGAAAAGAACGAGAAACGGGCCAAAAAGGGACAAAATGGGCCTACCTTAGAAACCAACACGGCCTGGATCAACGTACACGGATAGACCACACGACCGTGTGTGGCGAGCAGAAGCGAGCATGGTCTAAGGAATCAAACACGGGCGTGTCCCTACCGTACCTAAGTTTAATTCTATCCGGAAAAAGTTACTTGTGGGCCAAGTAAGGTGTTCTAAAGCCTATATAAACACCCTAGGGGGTGACCTAAAGGGAGACGCAGAATATAATGCAGAAAATACTCGAAGACAGCCATCGAAAGCAGCTCGGAGGAAGGATCTCCATCAAGACTGAAGATCTCCCATCAAGTTCTTTAGAAGTTTTTGGGTTTCCTATGTTTTGTTGTTTTCCTTATTTTGAGATGTTTCCTTCTATCAGTATGAACTAAATCTCTTAGATACCTAAGGGGATGATACCTAAGACGAATCTTATTACTATTTGATTTATAAGATAAATACTTGTTCTTATTCTTAATTGTGAGTTCTTATTCTTGTTTTGATAATTCAGGTTATTGATTCAAGTCGAATGTGCTTATTCAGTGGAGCAAAAGTCCCTATTTAAGAGTAGATCAACAAAATTAAGCGAAGTTGATTGCAACTCTAGAAATAGGGCGACGAAAATCTGTCGGATTAGAGTCAAATCTAATAAGGGAATCCATAGATCGAGTTAATGCGACAATATGGGTTTTAATTAGGAGGAGATTCTAATTAATCAACCTAGAGTTAGTTGTTTTTAGTCTTGAAAGAGATATTAACATAATTAAGGGATTTCTACGGATTAAGTCAAGTGAATAAATCATATGAGTCAAAAGTAATAAGTGAAGTCTAGGTGGATTCTTTTTGGGTATTTCCATTATCATATAGTTGTCTTAAAGTATTTTCCCAATTCATTCTCTGTCGTGTTTTTAATTAAGTTTTAGTTTAAAAGAATTCACTCCAATTTTTAGGCTAGATATTAAGAAGATAGTAATTACTAGTACTCTTGGTCCTTGTGGATACGATATTTCCGGTCTTACCATAACTATACTATTAAACGATTGGTGCGCTTGCCTTTATTGTGGTCATAGTTAGTTAGAGACACACCAATGGCATGTATAGCTAGACTCTTATACGCTACGTTAGTCCTAGAATCGACTAAACCGTAGCTCGGATACCAATCAAATGTAACACCCCTAACCCGTATCCGTCGCCGGACTAGGGTTAAGAGGCATTACCAGACAACCAGAAACTTTTACAAACATTTCATATTATAAAGTATATTATCGTCAAATAATAACATAATACAAACATATAGTCCCTTAATGAGGTCTACGAGACCTTAGACATGCATTAGAAATGGGTCGGGACTAAACCGGGATCATACAATTTTTTTTGCAAAATTCAAACATTTTTCAAAGTTACAGAGGTCACACGCCCGTGTGGCAGGCCGTGTGCCTCCCACGGCCTCAGACAGGCCCATGTGCCCGAGCCGTGTCAAAACAGGGCATACATACTGACTTGACCACATGGCCTGAGACACGCCCGTGTGTCTCACCCGTGGTCGGGCTTGACTTGCACCACACGGCCAGTCACACGCCCGTGTGTCCAGCCCGTGGTCGAGCCTGACTTGTGTTAAAATTTTAACCACGAAGGACACGGTCGAGCCACACGCCCGTGTGCTCAACCGTGTGGGCAATTATAGGCCATTTGCAAGGCCAAAATTCCACCCACACTTTAGGCTATCCCTACAAGCATTATACCAATTCCAATCATGCCAAAATAACCAACTTTTCCAAGCATAATTCATCACAAACTTACCATTTCATTTTAACCACCATTCATCAATTATATGCTTACTTTGCATCAATAAGCTTACCATTATTTTGACCATTACACTAACCATCAAACCATACCAAAACCAAGCATCATATAGCATGACTACTCATTCATACCATAATCATTTATCTAGCCATATCACATGACTATGTACATATCTCAAACATAACTCAAAGTGACTAGCTTATACATGCCATACTTTAGTATATACACTTTCAAATGGTACCAAAATGAGTTTGATAGTGTGGTGACGATCCTCGGCGATCCCTGAGCCTTCCGTAGCTTTAACGATCTATAAAACAATGCAAACATACACAGAGTAAGCTTTCAAAAGCTTAGTAAGCCATATACAAATAAACTTAACATATAAACTTTAAGTATCATATCAAACTAAAGATCATTCATTTATATATATGTCATTTACAAATTCTTAATTCATCCTTAGCTCATTTGTATAACCATTTCTTACCAACAATATTATGTCACCAAATACCTCCTTTGATCGTAGCACATTTTCATATATATATCACATATTATTTCATCAGATCCAAGCACATAATTCACCTAGGTGAGTTTATATATATATACTTACCTTTCATACACATATATAGTGTACATTTCAAACGTACCCGTTTCGGTTGTACACTATACTTAGTCTTTCGTTTCTCAGAATTTCCCGTTGAACCATTTAGAATTAAATAGGATACTCGGAATACTCGGAATAATCGTACAAAGCCAACGTCCCAGACGTAGTCTTACATGTAACCAGATATCGATGCCACTGTCCCAGACAGGGTCTTACACGAATCAAATACGATGCCTATGTCCCAGACATGGTCTTACACGTAAATCTCAAATCGACGCCAACATCCCAGACGTGGTCTTACACGATATCATATATCGGACACCTATGTCATGACATATACAATCCTATCTATTCCTAGGTTCGTACGGGACTTCTCGGATGTTGATGTATTGTCGATACTTCCTCAGATTTCATGTATATATACCATCTCGATCTCATTCATCACGATTAAATTTCATATGAACATACATAAACCAACACAAATATATTTATTTGTATATAGACTTACCTTGTACGGGAAGAACGGAAACGAACGGCTATTCAACTACTTTCGATTTTCCTCGATCTAAATTCGTTTTCTTCGGTTCTTGATCTATACATATTCAAATTTAACTCTTTTACGCACAAATTCATTCAATTCAATCCAAGAACACATATTTAGGGCAATTTACAATTTAGCCCTCACATTTTCACATTTTGACATTTTAGTCCCTAATTCACAAAATCTCAAAATACACAAAATTTGTACACATCATGCTTAGGCCGAATGTTACCCATGCTCATACAAGTCCATACATTTAATTTATTTCACATTTTAGTCCGTCAAAATATTATTTTCTCAATTTGGTCCAAATTACTCAAATTCAATAAAAATCCAAAGACAAAACATGTTAATCTAACACATATATTTCATATTTCATCAACAACCAACACAAAGCTCATGAATTCATCAATGGCACTTTTCAAAATATTCATCAATTCTCAAAATTAAGACATGGGTTTTGAAAAACACGAAGCAACGATTACAAAAACGTAGAATTTATCAAAAACCGAACAAAAACTAACCTTGAATCAAAGAACTTGATGGCCGAATATTTGGAAGCTTCAAACTCTTTCTTTTTCTTTCAACAATCGGTGGTAAAAGATGATAATGTCCATCTTTTAATGTTTTATTTTATTTAACTTAACATTAATACACATTTTACTAATTTAACCTTACTAATTAACATTCAAATTCCACTAACTATGTACATCTTTGTCATTTAAAACATTCAATGGTTAAATAACCACATAAGGACCTCACCTTTATAAAGACACATCAATTCGGCACATAATTAATTAGAAGGCCACTTTTACAATTTTTGCAATTAAGTCTTTTTATCAAATTAAGCACAGAAACGGATAAATTAAATCACATAAATTTCACACATATCAATTCATATACTATAAGCACGGAAAATAATATTAAAATATTTTTTTGACTCAGCGTTGTGGTCTCGAAACCACTATTCTGACTAGGGTCTAAACCGGACTGTTACATAAATCCCCTTTGATTAGCTTCTAGCAAAGCTAAGTATTCATCCTCCTCTTCTTCATTTGGAGGATCTGATGTCAAAATTTGTTCCAATAGGTCCTCAACATAGTTGAGTTCCTTTTCCATGATTAACTCCTCTAAATCGGAAACTGCAGAACAATCATCAATTGTGTCAGGAAATCGCATAGACTTAAAAAAATTAAATGTTACCTGATCATCCTGAACACGCATAGTAAGCTCGCCCTTTTACACATCAATGAGGGTCCTTCCGGTTGCTAAGAAAGGCCTTCTTAGGATTATTGGCACTTCCTTGTCTGCTTCAAAGTCTGGAACCACAAAGTCAGCAGGAAAAATAAATTTGTCTACACGTACCAATACGTCCTCGATTTTTCCTTATGGATGTGCTAAGGATCGATCTGCTAGTTGAAGTGTAACCGTAGTAGGTCTAACTACACCTATCCCTAACTTCTTAAATATTGACATAGGCATCAAGTTGATACTCGCACCCAAGTCACATAATGCTTTACCACAATATGTTGCTCCAATGTTGCAAGGTATGGTGAAATATCCAGGATCTTTCAACTTTGAGGGTAGTTTGTCTTGAAGATATGCACTGTATTCCTTTGTCAAGGCTACCGTCTCAAATTCTCCTAGCCTTCGTTTTTTAGACAGGATATCATTCATGAATTTGACGTAGTTTGGCATTTGTTCAAGTGCTTCAACCAACGAGATGTTGATATGAAGTTTCTTGAGTACGTCTAGGAACTTCTTGAATTGAATTTCCTGCTTCTACTTCTAAAGTCTTTAAGGGTAGGGTGGTGGAGGTTTCTTTACTAGAACTGGTTGATTCGTCTTCTGTGGCAATTCTGCATCTAACGGAGTTGTTAGTTGATCAGAATTAGTTGGTTCTGAAGTTACCTTATCGGATTTTGCAGATTCTGGTTCTTATGAAACTGGAATTTCAACACTCGATTGAACTTCCTCTGAGTCTTGAGCGTCAGTTGGCTCTTTCTCAACTTCGACGGAATTGGGCTCTAAAGTATTTTCGCTCCTCAATGTCAATGCTTTACAATGCTCTTTCCCTGGATTCCTCGGATTCTCCGTATCACTAGGTAAAGTATCTTGTGGTCAGTTCCTGAGTTCAGTAGCAAGTTGGCCCATTTGGTTTTCCAGATTTTTCAATGTAACTGCTTGGCTTTGAATTAAGGCATCATTCTTCGCCATGTATGCCTTTAACAAATTTCTAAGCCATTGGATGGTTTAGCTTGGGTTGGTTTCTGAACTTGTTGGTGAAATCTAGGTGGCTGGGTCGATCTAGGTTGGGCGTAAGTGTTACTGGTTCCAGCCCCTTGGTTACTCCAGGAAAAATTTGGGTGGTTTCACCATGATGGGTCATAGAAATTGAATTGCAGTCCTTGCTTTACTCGATTTTGGTTCTAGTTACCCATGTAATATACGGATTCTGGGTTCGATGGACATTCTTCAAACAAATTTCCTTCCCCACAATAGACACACGCTATATTTTCAAATTGATTTAGTGGCTGTGCTGCAAAACTATTAGACCCATTAGTAGTAAGATTTTTTAACATTGAGGATATTGATGATACCTGAGATGCGAGTGAAGTAAGAGCGTCTACTTCATGTATTCCAGCAACTCGTCTTCCCGACACGCTTTCGATTGGTTGGCCATTGATAATTGTTGCTGGCAATCCTCTCAATGATTTCATAAGCCTCATTATAAGACTTAGAAAGGAGAGCACCGTTAGTAGAAGCATCCACTACCATCATCGTGTGAGCATTGAGACCATTATAAAACGTCTCAAGTTGGATGCAATGTGGGATTCCATGATGAGGGCACTTCCGTAATAATTCTTTGTATCTTTCCCATGCCTCATACAAGGACTCATCATCCATTTGTTGGAAGGCAGTGATCTCGTTCCTCAACTTAGCATTCTTGCTAGGCGGGAAATACTTCATGAGAAATCTTTCTGCTAACTCTTGCCATGTGGAAATTGAATTTGGTGGCAATGAGTTCAACCAGGCTCGAGCTCTGTCCCTTAGTGAATATCGAAACAACTTCAATCGTAATGCATCTTCGGGTACTCCGGCTAACTTGAAAGAATCGCTCACCTCCATAAACAGTCTTAAGTGTAGGTGAGGATCTTCGGTAGGCATTCCACTGAATTGGCCCACTGTTTGAAGCATCTGGAACATGACTGGCTTCAGCTCGAACTGTTGTGCCTCGATTTCGGGTCTCCTAATACCCGGATTAAGATCATTAAACACTGTCACTGCATACCGTCTTAAAGCTCTATCCATATCATCAGCAATAAGGATTGGATTTTGAGCAGGGTCTGCTCCGTTTCTTTGATTCGAATTTTCGAAGTTCATCTTTTCGGTCCTTCTCTGACTTGCTTGTCTTCTTTAATTAGAAAAGTTCGTTCAATCTCAGGGTCTACAGGGAGTAAATCGATAATTCGGTCAATACTCATAAACACCTGAAATAATCACAGAAAAATTAATTAAGTTAAAATTGAACAGAAAAATAAACCAAAATGCAAAACTAACAAATTCACAAATAATGACTTTTTAAAACAGTCCCTGGCAACGGCGCCAAAAACTTGGAACGATGGAAATGTGCAAGTGTACACAATCGCAACAAGTAATAAAGTGACAAGTAAATGTCGAGTTATCGTACCCACAGGGACTGTGAAAAGAATTATTTATGAATGCTATGTAAAACACTGTGGTGAAAAAATATTTTGTTTGAAGAGGGTGATTAAAAACCAAGATTTAAAACTAAGTAAACAAAATAAATAAATCTCAAATGCACGATTTCAAAATACGATTTTAATCAAGATGACATAATTATGTTAGATTAATTACATTTCTTAACTTAGAAATATTAAACTCATGTTTATATTGTTACGAATAAATTCACGGCAACTCGATAATATGCTAACTTATGAACATACTCACCTACCAAAATCCATTCATCTCTTGACTATATCCCTATGTCAATTCAACCGATTAAACAAATCTTAATAGGCAAATATGTTACTGCACATACATACTTATTAAATTGAAATAATCTCTTGTACATAGCCCTATGTCAATTGAAACGATTAATTAAATCTAATAAGCACATAAAAGACTACGTGAGGTAACAAAGTATCCCTACCTTGAAACAGTTTAATCACAATAATCTTGCAAGTTATGCAAGGCAAATGTATCGTCAGATACCGTTGCTAATTTAACCCTCAGCTACCTTAGATGATTAAGCATGCACTGATTAAGTACTATGTCCATTAATTACAATTTCAATCCGTTTAAATAATTAATTCATTAGCTACCTCATAATTGTAATGCAAGAATAACTTACTCATGATTTTACTTAATCAAGCATCTTACCGAGGTCTATAACAACATAAACACAATTTTAACAATTTTAGCAAACGAAATTCAATCAACCTAACACGAATTAAATTCAAGCTAAATTGATTAAATTAACCATTCCAACAACATAAATATTCATAGATATGCTCATCATAACAACGACAAAAATTAAAGAGATAGGGAACAAGAATCAAATCCGGTGTTTTTCCGTGGCTTGACTAGTTTGCTCTGTTCTTCCTTCTCCGCTGTCCTCGTCAACCAAGGCTGCTATGAACACTTAATGCCCCTTTTCCAAGAGGAGAAATCGGCAAGAGAGCAAGGGAATTTGGAATGGAAAAGAAGAGGGAAAGTGGAGAGAAGAGAGAAAAGATGTGAATGCTTGAGATGTGTTTCAAATGACCAGCCTAAGGGGGTTTTTATTGCTGAAGAGGGCTGCTAAAAATAGCTAAAATTATCAGCCAGAGAGCCCTCCCTTGGCCGGCCACACATGTGGCAAGGTTGATAGTTTCAACTTTGCTAGGCTTGGGGCAAATCTATAAAGCCACCAATTGTGGAAGGGTTTGTTTGCAACTTGAACAATTCTTCAAGGGCCTCATTGCAAGCTAAATAATCAGCCAATAAGCTGATTTGGGTCAGCATATGGACAGTTTTGGGCTGTCCACTTCTTGGTCGGTTCGGTTCACTCGGTCGGCTCAATTGGACCACTTTTTGATAATTAATTAATAATAATTTATTTAATCCAAATTAAATTGGATATAAATTAAAATTAATTATATCATGAATTAATACACATAATTGGACCGTCTTAGGCTGAAAATTAATTCGCCTTGATACTTCAAATTGCTTCTCGGTTTTAAACTTCTAGCAGTGTCTGCCGAGTCGTTATTTGCCCTTTGTGCAAATCTGTCGAAAAATGATCAAAATTAATCAAAATTAATTATAAAATTAATTAAAATTCAACATGTTCATAATTTAAGTGCAATTTAATTATTTTATAAAAATTAATTATTTTTCGACAATAATTTTGTCAAAACTGCATGAATTTGAGTTAAAAAGGGCATGAAAAAATGTGTATATTTTTGTATTTCCAATTACCCAGAATAGGAAGCTTAGGAGGGCCTGGAGGAAGTTTACCCCTTTTTGTGGTTAACTTGTTTATGAATATCAGCAACGAAGAGAGCAATAAGAGAGGGAATTAGCAGCATTGTTATGGAGAGTGGGAAATAAGATTGCTTGATTTTCTTTATCTCACTTATGGACATAGCTTCAAAGATGTTAACCATTTATAGGAAATCAGTTACCTGTTACTAGATTTTTCAACGTGGAAGTTAATTTTAAATGAGTTTCTTCAGCCGCCCAACAGGATTACGTCGACAACTATATCCATTTTTGTAATTCATATATTCACAGTGAATAGACTTGTGGATAAGTGCAGTTGAGCTGTAATTTAATTCAAAGTAATTAGGCTTGAAATCCACCGTCTGATGCTTCTTTTAACTTTTATATATATATATATATATATATTTATACTAAAATTAAATTTAAATAGAATTTTTTTTATTTAATTTAAATACGGACTAAGCAAGACAAGTTTAAAATAAAATAAAAGTTCAAAACTCGATTATATAGATAATACAGATAATTAAATCTTTTAATACGTAATGTCAGAGTGCATTAAATGTAAAACTATTAGACTTGGAGATAAGACATTGATTTTTCACAAATAGCATGCCTGGTGGTTTGGAAGCGCAGATCACAAATCAAAGTGAAACTTGGCCATAAAATTCTTGTGCAGTCAGTCAGTCAGTCTCGGCGGCGAGACACAGAATTAAATTGACTTTAACAAGACCTGCTTCAATTGGAAGTTTACAAAGATCCTTAATTAGCAGTTTGTGTCACCAGAAATTCAAAATTGCCTAAACTTTCATTTGTCAAATTTTAATTATTAAATTTTTTCGGTGAATGAAAAAATAATAGAGTAAAATTAGTTTGGATTACATTCAAGCTTCCTTGGAGGCGTATCAAAAACTAGAGTATCATCACTCCTACCAACATTCATTTTAGTTAGACTATCAGTCTCTTTGTTATGATCTATGGAGACGTGTTGAATCGACCATTACACCAAATGATCCAACAATATATTGATTGTTTTAACCAAAGCAAAATTTATCACCTTTGTAGCACTCTCCTGAACAGCTTGAACCACCTTTTGACTGTCTGATAAGATAAACACTCTATCAAAACCTCTATCAATTGCAATCGCCAATCTTTCCAAAATGCCCAACAATTCAGCATCAAGAATTGAACAAATGCCCACAAACCGTTTGTACCCAAGAATCCATTTGCCATGTCTGTATTGAATAATGCCCCCAATCCTAGCTAGACCGAAATCCTCTTTTACTGTCCCGTCAGAGTTTAATTGAATCCAATTTCCAAACAAGGGTGGAACTGAAACTGGAACTTTCCAGTTGGAAACATTAACCTTAAGTGAGGAGGTGTATTGTTTAGCCTAACTATAAGAAACTTTAATCACATCCTCAATACTCCACGTAATACCTTGGAAGATGCATAAATTCTGATTTTTCCATATACACCAAGTTACCATTCCAAAGAAGCACTGCCATTCTACCCCATCCAATTGCAAATTAAGATTATTATGAATATTAGCCGTAATCTACTCATGCAAATTACTTGAGAAAAAAGAATTAAGTTTGGCTGCTGGTTCAACTTGTGACCAAATATCCATAGTTGCAAGACAATCACGAATGGCGTATAGAATGTCTTCATATCCATTCCCGCATAGACCACAAGAACTATCTAGCCCGATTCATTTTTTTATATGCTCTGAATTAGTAAGAAGGCATTGTTTGAGAATGAGTCAGATAAAATATCTAACCCTCTGAGGGCCTTGAAACTTCCAAGGGAGATGCCAAATGACATTCTTAGGATTCCATGACCCTTCCCTAATTCTCCAATATGCACTCTTGATTGAAAAGGAACTGTTTGAGGACCCAACCCAAATGATCTTATTTGGCCCAGCTTCTGGCTGAGGTGGCAGAATACCCATAATGCGCCTAACCGCATCCTTTGCCACCCATAAATGAAATAAATCGAAATTCCAAAAACCATCCACCGTGACCAATTCACTAAGCAAATTTTCCTTCTCCATATTCGATTGGGGAGTGGATATGATTTACCAAAGGACCATAATTCGGAATCCATGGATCACGCCAACAATTTATCAACTTACCATCACCGACAAACCAAAGAAAATTCTCTCTGACGAGTGGCTAGACTTTAGAAAGGTTTCTCCAAAGAAAAGAACATCGCCCCTATGCTAAGGACTCAGGTAATCCATTAGGGACTCTATATTTCACCTTGAGAACCCAAACCCAGAAAGAACTTGAATTTGAAACAATATTGAATCCGAGATTCATCAAGAATGATGTATTTTGATCTTCTATCCATTAGATCTTGGCTGATAGGCAAACTCCCAACTAAGAAGCATCATCTTCCTTTCCCCTCTTGATGGCCCCCAATTGAACTGTCTAACCATTTGCTCGATTTCCTCACAGAACCCTTTAGGAATCCTGTAACATCCTGAATAATTGGGTCTGTGCATTTTATGTGTTTGGATGCTTAAAATATTAACTTGAGAATTTGAGGTACAATTGGGGCTCAAATTGGGCTGAGGCCTTGTTTTAAATATTTTGTTTAGACACTCTAAGGGCTTAAATTGAAGTTGTAGTAGTTTAATTAACATATTGGGCTCGTGGCCCAGCAGCTAGGGGCACAGTAAGGTGAGCTATAAGTGGCATCACTAGTGCATGAGGAAGGCCCAAATTTTTGGTTGCTTGAAGCCCAAGTTATAGGGCTAGATTTCGGCACTTAATTGAGTAAGGGGGACGGCACAAGGCTATTTTTTTTGGGAATCTTATTATATTTATTTCATGTGGATAATAAGCAGATAAAGGCTATTATTTAGGGATTTAGTCTTTAAGGATAATAAGAAGATAAAGGCTATTTTTGAGGAGATATGATTAAGATAAGGGAAAAGGGATAGGAGCTATCATGTGTGGTGAGTGTTGGCCCAGAAAATCAATCTCTGCTAAAGGGAGGAATCGGTTTTCTATATAAAGAGGGGGTGTGCTAAAATTTTGAAGCCTCTCTTTTATTTTCTTTTCTCATCTTCTTCCTCTCAAAAGCCGAAAACCACCATCTTCTTCACCCTTTCTTCCTCTCTAAAATTTCCTGGTTGGCCGAATCTTTTAACCTCTATTGTTATTCTTCTTTTATTCCCTAAAAGCCGAAATCACATCTCTATTATTCTATTCTTCTCCTTAATATTCATTGGTCGAATCTCTCTTAGCCATCTCTTCAATTCGTACATCTTCTAAAAGCCGAAATTCTTAGATCTCACTTCCTGAAGTTGCCGAATTCTCTTCAAAGGAGTTTGCTTATGCCGAATCTTGAAGGAAACAATAGGTAAGTATTGATTTTGGGATTTCAATGTTCTTCCGGCTTTTCAAAAGTCCTTAGTCGAATGGCTATTAGAAACTAATCTCTTATTTCACTCTTCTTTTCGGCATTCTGGGATTTGAAGAAGGAGGCCAATCGCATAGATCTCTAAGTTATAGAATCGTGTTACTTTCGAGATTTCAAGGTAAGAGGATTTGTTTATTTATATATATAAAATCGGGTAGAATACTAACCATGGCCGAATATAGGAGAGGCCTATTTTCGTAATTGTTCGGCTTTTAAGCAAGGCTATAGATTGAGGATAATAGATCCGGATAGCAAGGACATCGACTAAGAATATTGGATTTCGCAATATCGGTGTGTAATTCTCCACACCATCTAGATCTGTTTGATTAATATATGAAAATAAGTATTACATGTTTTGTTAAATGTCGAAACCCGGCATATTGCAGGAACAAAGAGGGTAAAGCAAATCACCAGGTTAGTAAATGATCCGATTAAATGTTATAAGTATACCGATTTTATGTGATTGCATGGGTTGGGTTTGATGAAAGGAGGAAGTTATATGTTGTAGTGGTTTTTACCGTGATCTCGTTGTAGCGGTTCCTTACCGTGATCTATTGTAGCGGCTTCCGCCGTGATTCATTGTTGTAGTGGCTACGGCCATGATCGATGATGAGCAAAGACGATCGCCATCAAGGCGTGTAGCGGTGTGGGTTGATTGTAGAAATCTCCAATGGTGTGAATGGTGAGTGCGGGCGTGTAGCGGATGGACACCTAGGATATGGGTTGGGCTTTGCATATTATTTTTGTTACTTATATTTTGATTATTTTATTTTATGGGGCTAAAGCCCAAATCTAATGGTGCATGAGGGTTGCACACCGAGTCTCGCGACTCACACTTTAATTTTAACCATCTCGAGGTGACACTTAGGGCATCGGACCGGTGGAGAGGAGAGCAAGGTGGTCATGCGTGAGCTTTGAGAATTCAACAAAAAGACTTAGTCTAATTTTTTTATTATTTTCATTTAATTAATGGGTTCAAATTTCCTTGTAATAAGGCCATGGGCCACTAGACTACCATTTATGTCTTGGGATTTTGTTGGGCTTTTATTCTTTGGGTTTTAAGTTTTACGTTTTCAATTAAGTTAAGACTGCATGAAATTTCGATTTTTATTTAAAATCTACCAAGATAATTGGTTACTTAATATTTTATACTTTAATGAATTATTAAGCTTTGAAATAAAGGTGTAAACCTAGTAATTGTTTTCCAAAATGCGACATGTTATGTAAAATCTCTTAAGTGACATACGAGATCCGGTTGTAAGCGTTTGGGCGGGTTTGGGGTGTTACAAATTGATATCGAGCCCGGTTCAAAACTCGGCTCTGGGGTTTTTTGCGGCTCAAAACGTTTTCTAAAGTTGGGTTTTGAAACATGCATATTTATACAGTCTGTTAGCTCAAGATGGCACTGCGTCTCGGCCCAAGTCCGCTGTAAGTATTCGAACCATTGTGTGATATAATATATGTGGGCTTGATGGGCTTTATGGGACGAGATTAGTTAGATTAGAACTTGATGGACTTTAGGCCTAGCTAAAACAACTCTTAAAATCTCATAAGACTTAACTTCACTAAACAAACCCGTGAACGAGCCGCAAGACTAGGGTGTGGTAACAGGCATACGCATGTCTAGGATTGGATCCGGAAGAGCCTGGTATTTAAGCAGTCCTAGTGACTCACCTCCTCTTCGCTGGAATCCTACCTGGTGCGTAGTGACTGTTCACCTTAGCCAAGTTAGGGTGTGGCAATGGGCATACGCATGTCTAGGAGTGGATTCAGGGAGAGCTTGGTACTTAGCGCCCTAGCGACTCACCTCCTCTTCACTAGAATCCTACCTGGTGCGTGGTGACTATTCACCCTAGTTACGAGGACTTGTTGATGGGCTAAACCTTATAATTAAAACCCGAAAGGGACCAGCCACCCTAGTTTGAAAAAAAAAAAAGAAAGAAAATTTCTCAAGTTTTGCAAAATTTTCAAAATACGTTTGATTTGTGAAAACTACCAACCAGCCATGAATTTGTAAAATACCTATGTTTTGAAAATTTACCCGAAAATCTCATGTTTATAAGAGTAACCCGGACCATGAAACTAGATTTTTCCCCAAAGTACCCTGTTTGTAAAATCCTACCTGGTGCGTAGTGACTGTTCACCTTAGCCAAGTTAGGGTGTGGCAATGGGCATACGCATGTCTAGGAGTGGATTTAGGGAGAGCTTGGTACTTAAGCAGTCCTAGCGACTCACTTCCTCTTCACTAGAATCCTACCTGGTGCGTGGTGACTATTCACCTTAGTTACGAGGACTTGTTGATGGGCTAAACCTTATAATTAAAACCCGAAAGGGACCAACCACCCTAGTTTGAAAAAAAAAAAGAAAGAAAATTTCTCAAGTTTTGCAAAATTTTCAAAATACGTTTGATTTGTGAAAACTACCAACCAAACCATGAATTTGTAAAATACCTATGTTTTGAAAATTTACAGAAAATCTCATGTTTATAAGAGTAACTTAGGACCATGAAACTAGATTTTTCCCCAAAGTACCTGTTTGAAAAAAAACAACAAAAAACAACAACATCGAAATATCACGGTTAGAAAAAATTACCAACCTACCCTCGTTTTGTCAAATGACCAAAATACCCACTGGTTTGTATAATTACCAAATTACCCCGATTTGCAAAATTACTAAATTACCCTAATTGCAAAATTACCGAAATACCCCAGATTTCAAAATTATCGAAATACCCTCGGATTTCAAAATTACCAAAATACCCCCAGATTTTAAAGTTACCAGAATACCCTCACTTCACGAAATCAACACGAAACTTTATTATGAAAAATTACGAAAATACCCTTATAGGATGAAATTACGAAAATACCCCTGGGTAGTGAATCAACGAAAACACCTTTACGTGAAGAATGTAAGTGCTTGGATGATTTTTGTATGATGTATGTGTTTTATTTTAGTTAGAGGTTACAAACTTGAGATCAGTATTGTGAATGCGAATTGAAAGAACCACTCTTAAAACTATTATTCATAAGATCATTAGTGGTTAACTAGTGAAAGAAAACTAATAATCCATAAAATTCTTAATCGATAAACGCCAATCGGAGGAATGAGTTCAAGGGGTCGGGACGTCCGCGCGTGGCGGCAGTAGGGGTAGAATGACCGCGTCGAGCGTGAGGAGTCGCAACGTGTCAGAAACGAGATGCCGAATCGCGCATCGTAGAAAGAGAATTTCGGGATGAGGCGCCCAGAGATGATGTTGTATCTCAGGCGATGTTGAGGGTTTTAGAGAGGGTTGCTGGAGTAGGCATGGGCACAGGAGCCTAGAAATCTGTACCGGAGTGGCTTAAGGCCAATGGGGCAGAAGTGTTTAGGGAGTTTCGTGTGTAGCCCCTAACACAGCTGAGTATTGGATGGAAGCGACTAAGCGCATGATGGATGACTTAGACTTCACGGTAGAGGAAAAGTTGAAAGGGGTTGTGTCTCTTCTTCGAGACGAGGCCTATCAGTGGTGGCTCACGGTGAAAGAGGGTACTGCCGCAGACTGTATTGACTGGGATTTCTTTAAGGAATCATTTCAAGGGAAGTATGTTGGGGCTGGGCTACGTGGATGCACAGAGGAAGGCATTCGAACCGTGTGCAGGAAGTAAGTCCGTGGTCGAGCACGAGCGCGAGTTTTGCGCGCTTGAGCCGCTACGCTCGGGAATGGTAGCAACGAGTATGAACGTTGTGTACGGTTCGAGGATGGGTCTGCGGAATGAGTTAAAGGTTACGATAGCACATAGACGGGAGAGAGTTTTTTGCTGTTTTGGTAGATAAGGTTAAAATAGCTGAGGAAGTGAAACGGGTCGAGAGACAAGAAAGGGATAAGGATAGGAGTAAGAGTAAGAGAATTTTCGAGTAGTCAGGAGCATCTGGGAATTATCAGAAAAGGCCTAGGATCGATGGGCGGCTCGTGCTCGACGGTCGAGAATCGAGCATGTCCTACATGTGGGAGGACGATTATGGGGAGCGCAGAATGAATGGCGGTGGATGCTTTAGGTGTGGATCCACAAGACATCCGATTAAGGATCGCCTCGATGGATGGATCGGGTGCGGCCAGCGCGGGACGAGGTTACGATCAGGCTGGGAGAGGTGATCAACAACCACCAAGAGGCCGCAGACAAGTCAGGGGCGATAATGGTAGTGAACGCGGTCGTGGAGCACCAGGTAGAGGTGCAGGTTATGCTAAGGCGAGGCAGCCATCGTTGGTCTATGCAGACATCGCCAAGGAAGAAGACGCGCCCAGATGCGAACAATGGTGCGTACCTACCATAGTATACTAAGTGTTTATTTTTTTGGCTTTAGAAATTAGAGAGCGCATGGCGAAAGCATAGTGGTGCGACTTAGGTAGTACGATTACTAGTTAGTTGGAAATTTCGAGGACGCGAAATTTTTTTAAGGTAGAAGCTGTAACATCCCGAATAATTGGGTCTGTGCATTTTATGTGTTTGGATGCTTAAAATATTAATTTGAGAATTTGAGGTACAATTGGGGCTCAAATTAATGAGGCCTTGTTTCAAATATTTTGTTTAGACACTCTAAGGGCTTAAATTGAAGTTGTAGTAGTTTAATTGACATATTGGGCTCGTGGCCCAGCCAGCCTAGAGGCCTGATGAAGGTGAGCTATAAGTGGCGTCACTAGTGCATGAGGAAGGCCCAAATTTTTGGTTACTTGAAGCCCAAGTTATAGGGCTAGATTTTGGCACTTAATTGAGTAAGGGGGGGACGGCACAAGGCTATTTTTTTGGGAATCTTATTATATTTATTTCATGTGGATAATAAGCAGATAAAGGATATTATTTAGGGATTTAATCTTTAAGGATAATAAGCAGATAAAGGCTATTTTTGAGGAGATAACAGATTAAGATAAGGAAAAAGGGATAGGAGCTATCATGTGTGGCAGTGTTGGCCGAAAATCAATCTCTGCTAAAGGGAGGAATCGATTTTCTATATAAAGAGGGGGTGTGCCGAAATTTTGAAGCCTCTCTTTTATTTTCTTTTCTCATCTTCTTCCTCTCAAAAGCCGAAAACCACCATTTTCTTCACCCTTTCTTCCTCTCTAAAATTTCCTGGTTGGCCGAATCTTTTAACCTCTATTGTTATTCTTCTTTTAATCCCTAAAAGCCGAAATCACATCTCTATTATTCTATTCTTCTCCTTAATATTCATTGGCGAATCTCTCTTAGCCATCTCTTCAATTCGTACATCTTCTAAAAGCCGAAATTCTTAGATCTCACTTCTGAAGTTGCGAATTCTCTTCAAAGGAGTTTGCTTGTGCCGAATCTTGAAGGAAACAATAGGTAAGTATTGATTTCGGGATTTCAATGTTCTTAGGCTTTTCAAAAGTCCTTAGTCGAATGGCTATTAGAAACTAATCTCTTATTTAACTCTTCTTTTCGGCATTCCGGGATTTGAAGAAGGAGGCCAATCGCATAGATCTCTAAGTTATAGAATCGTGTTACTTTCGAGATTTCAAGGTAAGAGGATTTGTTTATTTATATATATAAAATCGGGTAGAATACTAACCATGGCTGAATATAGGAGAGGCCTATTTTCGCAATTGTTTCAGCTTTTAAACAAGGCTATAGATTGAGGATAATAGATCTAGATAGCAAGGACATCGACTAAGAATATTGTATTTCACAATATCAGGTGTGTAATTCTCCACACCATCTAGATCTGTTTGATTAATATATGAAAATAAGTATTACATGTTTTGTTAAATGCTGAAACCCCGTCATATTGACGGGAACCCAAAGAGGGTAAAGCAAATCACCAAAGTTAGTAAATGATCCGATTAAATGTTATAAGTATCACGATTTTATGTGATTGCATGGGTTGGGTTTGATGAAAGGAGGAAGTTATATGTTGTAGCGGTTTTTAGCGTGATCTCTTGTAGCGGTTCCTTACCGTGATCTGTTGTAGCGGCTTCTGCCGTGATCTGTTGTAGTGGCTATGGCCATGATCTGATGATGAGCAGCACGACTTCCATCAAGGCATGTAACGGTGTGGGTTGATTGTAGAAATCCCCAATGGTGTGAATGGCTGGTACGGGGGCGTGTAGCGGATGGACACCTAGGATATGGGTTGGGCTTTGCATATTATTTTTGTTACTTATATTTTGATTATTCTGTTTTATGGGGCTAAAGCCCAAATCTAATGGTGCATGAGGGTTGCACACTGAGTCTCGCGACTCACCCTTTAATTTTGACCATCTCAGGTGACACTTAGGGCATCAGACCGGGCTGGAGAGGAGAGCAAGGTGGTCATGCGACAGAGCTTTGAAAATTCAGCAAAAAGAGTTAGTCTAATTTTTTTTATTTTCATTTAATTAATGGGTTCAAATTTCCTTGTAATAAAGCCATGGGCCACTAGACTACCATTTATGTCTTGGGATTTTGTTGGGCTTTTGTTACTGGGTTTTAAGTTTTACGTTTTCAATTAAGTTAAGACCTGCATGAAATTTCGGTTTTTATTTAAAATCTACCAAGATAATTGGTTACTTAATATTTTATACTTTAATGAATTATTAAGCTTTCGAAATAAAGGTGTAAACCAAGTAATTGTTTTCGAAAATGCGACATGTTATGTAAAATCTCTTAAGTGACATACCAGATCCTGTTGTAGCGTTTGGGCCGGGTTTGGGGTGTTACAAATCCTCATCGATTGCATGAAGTAGCTTGGTATCATTAACAAAACTGACTGGGCCAAGGTGGCTCTGCCGGTTAAGGATAATTTTTTAGCCTCCCAACTTTGCAGTTTGTTATGAACTCAATTAACAACAAATCTTAGAGTACTATTAGTCACTTTCGCATGAAAGAGAGGAATTCCAAGATATGAACCAAGATTTTGCACCCTATTGATACCCAACATGTCACTAAGGTGTTTCCCGATCTTTTCACTAACTCCTTTAGAGAAGAAAATATTAGATTTCCTTGTGTTACCTGTTGGTCGAAAAAATTACAAAAACCTTTTAAATTCCACTCAACACCCTAATTTGATTATTGCCTACTTTTCCAAAAATGATAAGGTCGTTTGCAAAAAAAACAAATGGGAGATAGCTGGGCCTAAACGACTGAGGTGAATAGGCTGCCACCAACCACTTTAAATTGCCGAGTGAATGTTGTGACCAAGCCACTCCATACATAGAACAAATAAACACGGAGATAAAGGACACCCCTAAAGGATACCCCTGGCTAGTCAGAACTTTGGGGATGGTATACCATTCTAAAGTATCTGCATAGTAGAATTAGAAATAGTAGACATAATAACATTTATCAAGAAATCAGGAATACCTGTAGCAATAAAAGAAACCTCAATAAAATCCCATCGAACTTGATCATAGGCCTTCTCCAAGTCAATCTTCACTGCCATCCATTTTCTATTCTTTTGCCTGCTTCTCATAGAGTAGATGACTTCTTGTGCCATAATGATGTTATCTGTAACACCCCCTAACCCGTCTCCATCGTTGGATTAAGGTTATAGAGCATTACCACGCATATCATAACAAATACTAACATTTAACCATTCAAATATCAAATTAAATAACATATTATCAATTTCAAATGTCATTCATAGCATAAATATAATTATTGACCTTAAATCGGGCTTACAGTGCCTTAAAGATAATTCAGGAACAATCAGGGACTAGTTTGAAACAAAATAGAAAGTTTTAGAAAAAACTAAAAATTTTGAAAACAAGGGTCACACGGTCGTGTGACAAAGCCCAGGCCATGTGGGTCAGGGACATGGCTATGTAACTCACTGTGCCCGTGTAATCAGGGTCACACGGTCGTGTCGCCAAGCCGTGCAACTCAATGATGCCGTGTGGAAAATCCTGCATACAAAATCAAGGTGACACACGACTGTGTGATGTGCCCATGTGTGACACATGGTCATGTGGCAGTCCGTGTGCCAGACCGTGCGGGCCTAAAAAACCTTCAAAATCAAGCTATTTCAAACCCTATTTTTGCACACCCAAGACACACATTTTCAACCTATTTCCACATGCATATAAACACTTGTAAAAACAGATAAAACATGCCAAATTCAATCATCCTAAGCCTAACCAATATGCCTTCATTTGGCACCACAACTCATATACCAAAAAAATCAAAACTAATCCTATACTTTCATGTCACAAGCCTATACCAAATGGTTTGCACTTAAGCACAAAAACCATACATTAACTCATGTCAAAACTTACCATTATTCTTCTCATTCAACCACATTCATTTGTACCATAATTCAAACACCTTTGTAAAGTTTATATCAAGTGATCAATGAGCACAACTAGACCATATACACACCAAGGTATAAAACATGATCACATACAAGCTATTACAAAGCATAAACATTATTTCATCAATCTAACCAATACCATATATAATACACAATCAAAGCATATAAAAATTTCAACTATTACATGACAAGTTTCACACCATATTTGAATTTTCATACCAAACCATGAACTAGCACATCATTAACTAAAGCATATATTCATCACACAAGTAAAGAACATACCATTTGTAATAAGTACTTAAAACATATACAAGATACTCCTATTACATGCCACATATGCCAAAATTAAATGTTTTCAAAATCTACCAAAAAGAATCTGGATAGTGTGATATTCGCGTTGATCCAATCGTATGAATCTACAAAATGTTATCTACAAGGAAACAGGAAATGAAACGAGTAAGCTTTAATAAGCTTCGTAAGTTCACAGGTTAAAACGAAAAAACTTACCGAATAAACATAATAAATCATTTAATAACAATGATAATAGACATTAGTCCTGCCAACCACAATCAATCAATGGTGAGTTATACAAATATACAAGTTGCATAATCCGTTCAATCATACGAATTCAATCAATATCAAGTCACGATATACTATCGAAAATCAAGCAAATATTTATACAATTCAATATGCAAGCCATTTAACCATTTTAAATCTGCCCTATGAACGATAAAATAGATATGGATATGCGGTTATCCACTAAAACGCACCAAAACACTCCAACGAGCCAAACCAACTGAGAACACACCTTGATACCAAGTGCCAAGCCCAAAGGCTTTAGATTTGCCCTCGGTAACACGCCAGAAACACTGTAAATATAACATGATAGTTCGCAACAAATGATGGACTCCAGTATATTCAGTGGACATGAATAAATCAAGAATCATCATCTCATCTCAAGTCAGACCTGTACAGCACGCGATATAACCTATTGGCATGCCAATTGTATCCTATCCTATGTTCATCTGGGCTCAATACAAGTAATCATATAACTTTTACAATTTAGTTTATTTTCTCACATTGTACCAATTTATTATAATTCAATTACATGTATATTATTAACATACCACAACTCATATAATCAATATAATAATAATATATATATCATATCTAATTAAACTGTATGAACTTACCAGGGCTAAACTGCAGAAATAGCAAAAATCAGGGACTAATCAACAATTTTCTCTTTTTCAAGATTTTCTACCGGTTCTTGATCTATACAATAATTTTTATTTCAACTATCAGTCCCAGATACATTATAAAAGTCCATTTAATACATATGATTTCTTAATTGACATTTTTCACAATTTCCCTAAAATTTTGCACTTTGTTCAATTTAGTCCCTAATCTTGAAACTTTGACATTTATCACAATTAAATCAAATTCAAGATAGTCAAATTCTCTCTCATACATAAATAACCCATGATTATTGAAATTTCTCAAGAATTTCATGCTAAATTTTCTATTTTATCAATTTAATCCTTAAACTTCAAAATCAATTAAAATCACTTTATAAAATAGTCCTAATCAACAACCAATACATCAAACTCATCATTTAACATTAATAATAACAAAGATTAATCAATGGAAAAATTCAAAATCTTTAACAATTTCGAAAATAGAGATACGAGTTAGCTGGACCTAGTTGCAACGATCTCAAAAATATAAAAATTATTAAAAACTGGATTAAAAAACATTACCATGCAAGAAAAATGGTTTGGTCGAAAGTGAGAATCTCTCAACCATGGCTGTTTGGTGTTCAAAATTAAAAGAAGAAGAAAATGCCACCATTTTTTTATGTTTTCTTTCTTTTAATTTTACTTATTTTATTTTCTTTATTATTTTAACTTATAAATTAACATATATAATCAATAAATATATACCTTAACCGTCCACTACTATTGGAAACATGGTATAATTACTTCATGAGTTCTCATACATCTACTAATTAAACTATTTATACAATAAAATTCAATAGTGATTAAATTTTACGATTTTTGTGATTTGGTCCTTTTTAATTAATTAACTATCTAAACACTAAAATTTCCAAACCAAACTTTCACATATCAAAATAATAACTCCATAAATATTTAATAAATATTTAATAAAAATATTTATGGGCCCAGTTTTTAGAAATGAGGTCCTAATACCTCATTTTCCTAAACCACTTGACTTTCAGGGTAACCACCTATACTTAACCATTTATTCAATTAGTTAAAATTTATCTAATCAAAATTCAATATAAAACTATAATAGACTCGTATTAATAAAATAATTATTAATACGAATTTACTCGTCGGTTTGTGGTCCCGAAACCACTGTTTCTGACACAACTAGAAAACAAGTTGTTACATTATCAGTAATGTTACACCATGCTATGAACCCCGCTTATTTCAGAGCAATGATCTTTGGAAAAATCGTCTCAAAGCGATTGACAACAATCTTCATCACCAACTTATATAAGACAGAGCATAAACTAATCAGCCTGAACTAGGCAAAAATTCTAGGGGCATTTACCTTGGGTAAAAGAACTATCAAAGTATTATTTAAACTTGAGTCAATAATTTCCCCATCGAAAATATTTTTAACCCATCCACAAACAGAACTCCCAATGTGTTCCCATTGGCTTTGGAAAAAAAATGCACGGAAACCATCACTTTCGGGGGCCTTCAATAGGGCCATATCAAATAGAGCAACATTAATCTCCTCATCTGTAACTACTTTACCTAAGGAATAAATGTCCTCTCGAGAAAGTTTTGGAAAAGAGCTAGAAGGTGTTCCCATCATAGGTTTCGGTTGCTCACCATATTGCCGCTGGAAAAAAAATTGATTACTTCATTCTGAAGGACATCATCATCATAAACCCATTCCCCTTGGTCATTCTTCAGAGCAGAAATCTTATTTTGTTTTCTTCTCTGAAGTGAAGAACTTTGTGTTACGATCCCCCAAAAGAAGCCAATTGCATCTAGCTTTCTATTTCCACAAAAGTTCCTCGTGGTGGAGTATGTTTTCTAGATCTTCCATAACCTTCATTTCAGCACTGATCAAATAATTTTAATCCGATCTGTCCAATGCCTTCTGAATACCAGCTAATTCCTGCAACAAGATTCTTTTACGAGAACATATATGCTCATATATGTTCCTATTCCAATGCTTCAATTTGTCCGATAACTGCTTAATAGAGGCCCTCATATTACTGTTGAAACTCCAAGAGTCCTAAACAAATTTAGGGAAACCCGGATTCTCAACCCAACCAATAAGAAATCTGAAAGGCTTACCTTTGTTCAAATTTGTATCATGCCTTAGAGATAGGATAAGAGGCCGATGATCTAACTTAGGCATAGGGAGATGGTTTACGGAACAACTCGGTAATTTTGAAATCCACGCATCATTGCAAATGGCTTTGTCAAGCCTCACAATGATCCTTCCTCTCTGCCAAGTAAAGGCTGGACCTTTGAATCTTAAATCATGAAGCTTAGCAGAATCAACAAAATTACCAAAAGTGGAACATCTTTTCCCTTCTCTCTGTCTTCCCCTCTTCTCGTTGGGAGAGAGAATGGCATTAAAATCCCCTATCGCCATCCAAGGATCATCTGTATTAGTCACCACTGAATCCAGAACCTCATAAAGAAGCTTCATCTTTTGCTTATTTGGACTACCATAAACAGAAGAGATTAATATCAGCCTTAAGAAGGAATTATCTAAAATCCAAATTAGAACAAATTGAGGATGACTGCAAACCACTTCATGTTGGAAAAATGGGTTTGGAAAACGTAGCGGAAAATAAATTTAGGGAAAAACCAGAGTTTTAAATTTTTTTCCAAAATAAGACCTTGGTTGAGATATCTAAAGTAATAAACACTTAATCAAAATTGTACCTTTTTTATCTGTCTAGGATGAGCGCTTCGACTGAGTAGTCTTTTCCGCTATCCTCAAGCTCATGTCTATCGAGTGTGGGCTCGCTTCAAAACAGAAAATTTTTCACAAAAATTATCGATGAGGTAATTTTGCAATTTCTCTAAACTTTTAGGTCAAGTTGTAAATCAGAAAAATTATTGGTGATACAGGTGCGACACCCTTACAGCACCCTCGAGCCAGTTCAACTGTCGCCGATTTGGTCCGGGTCATGATGACCCGACCGGTCCGGTCTAGCAACC
Organism: Gossypium sturtianum; assembly: GCA_025698515.1. NCBI lineage: Eukaryota > Viridiplantae > Streptophyta > Magnoliopsida > Malvales > Malvaceae > Gossypium > Gossypium sturtianum. The sequence continues at coordinate 23,050,747 of CM046945.1, forward strand.
AGTTGGACCGTCATCTCGATTTCACATATCGGGCCTGGTTCGACCAATTTTTGGGTCTTGGTCTCGACTTTGGGCTCTCAGACCCAATTTATGATCTCAGGTCCAATTTTCAAGTTCAATTACCCATTGGGTCAATTGTTTGACTTGTAAATTAACTTCCAAAAATATCATATTAATTTTAATTGATTTGATTAATTTAATTTTACTTGATCAAAATTAATTTTTCCAAAAATCACTTAGATTTTTCAAATTAATTTTTTAAGAAAATTCATTAATCAAATTCTCTAGTTAAAAAATTCTCACGACCACCTAATTTAATTCCACATCGAATAAATCAACACAATTAAATTATTCCCAGAGTCGTAGAATTTTCTTCTGATTCAAATGCAGTTTGATCGAGTTTTTGTTGAGCTAGCAGAAGGACCAATCAAACATATACAATTAGGCTCTAGTGATTGCAATTATGTCTAGAAGCATCGTTCCGATAATTCATAATTACTTAATCATAGAGTCAGTCCACAAGAAGTACCATGATTGAAAACTCCTTATTGTATACTCTTTGCGAAAGCAATTCATCCAACTATTTTGTCTAATGACCAATGACCTCATATGATAACTGTTCACTCAATACAATCCTATTTTATCTCATTGTCACCATTGTGTCTTCTTAATGATTAATATGATCACTGTCAACAAATTACTGTCATAAATTACTCATTTGAGAACAAGCAACTCGTTGCCATATTCCATATTTATCAATCCACACAATGCCAATGAGAGGATATCATTAACTCTTTAATTTAGCTATGAATTCCGCTGTTGCTAGTAAAGCCATGCCATACATAATTCATGTACCCAACATACCGGTTATGGGCTTGATCATCTTTAGAGCATAAGCCTCCATTTATATCAGAGCACATGAGTTGCATACGCATGGTTAGTGACCAACTCGGGATTCAGGTAAATCACACCATGAATGTCACAAGTGAATTAATTCACAAACGGGTTCAAAATTAATTTATCTTGGGTCCAGTCCAATGTATCATTTACCAATGAATACATCTATGTCTTTACTTGTGGAGTCAAGTGCTCCAATAGCCAAGACTAGCCATCTCCCCAATTGGAATTATAGACGACATAATAATCATTTTCAGTATTTGAATCAAATGCTCACTTTGATTATTTTACAAGATTACGGACTCATTTAGATTATCTACTGAAGTAATTTGTCTTTCTCGCAATGTAAGCTTCTTTACAATGCCACTTATCTTTAATTTAAACTTTAGACAATCAATGAGCTAATATTTGTTTGTCACAATTTCGCTATGCATGCAAAATATAAAAGACAGAAAATACAAAAGACATAATAGTAAAATGTGAAATTGACTTTATTTATTTATTCATCGTTCAAATAAATAGAAAACAATTGTATATTTACTACAATGTGGGCACATTTCCCAACAATCTCTCACTTGCCCTAGTGAAGTAAATGTGTCATGTTTCGCATTCCCATATCCTCGACGTGTTTGTTAAAACTCTTAGTTACAAGATTTTGAGTAAACAAATTCACAAAGTTACTTTCAGAAGCTACTTTCATCACATCTACAATTCCTTCGGCTACTACATCTTGTATCAAGTGATACTTTTGATCAATGTGTTTCGTTCTCTTGTGACTTTTCATTTCCTTAGTATTACCTATTGCAGCACTGTTATCATAATACAGTGTTATAGCTTTTTCCATACCAGGAATAACTTCAAGTTTAGTTAAGAACTTTCAAAGCCATATTGCTTCTTTTTTTGCCTCGGAAGCAGCCACATAATCGGCCTAGAACGAATACATTTCTCGACGTCGATTTCCTCGAATCTTTACAGGTTTGGAAATCTGAGTCTTTATATCCAATAGGAGTAAGGTCCTCCTCTAAATACACAAGCATATAATCCCTCGTTCTTTTAAGATACCTTAATATATGCTTTACAACTTGGCAATGCATGTGACCTGGATTCGTCTGATATCGACTAACCATTCCTACTGCGAAACGGATATTTGGATGTGTGTAAAACATCTCATACATAAGGCTTCCAACTGCCGAAGCATATGGAACCTTACTCGTATGCTCTCTTTCTTCCGTTGTCTTAGGACAGTCATCCAAAGAAAGATGAAAACCTGATGCAGTCAGCTGAACGCCTGGCTTTGCATAGGTCATTGCAAAATGTTCCAGTACCTTATCGAAGTATGAAGCTTGAGATAGTGCTATCGTTTTATTCTTTCGATCCCTAAGGATTCGAATTCCAAGAATATAACTAGCTTCACCCAAGTCTTTCATGCTAAATTGTTGAGCTAACCACAATTTAACCAATGACAATTCTCCTACATCATTTCTGATAAGTAGAATATCATCGACATACAAAACGAGGAAGATCACCTTTTTTTTCCTTTATACGCTTATAAACACAAGGTTCATCAGTGTTTTGCTCAAATCCAAAAGTCTTGATCATTTAATCAAATCTTTTATTCCATGAGGGGGACGCCTACTTAAGTCCATAAATGGATCTTAGCGGTTTGCAAACTTTCTGCTCATTTCCTTTGACAACATAGCCAGTAGGTTGAGCCATATAAATGGTCTCATCAAGATAGCCATTCAAGAACGTTGTCTTGACATCCATTTTCCAGATCTCGTAATTGAAGGCAGTGGATAAGAGTATGCGGATAGACTTGAGCATGACTACCAGAGAAAAGGTCTCATCGTAATCAATGACTTCTTTCTGTGTGTAGCCTTTCCCTACAAGTCTAGCTTTGTGTGTTTCCATATTCCCTTCCGCATTTGTTTTCTTCTTGTACATCCACTTACACCCTATGGGTTTAATCCCAATCGGTATTACAATTTCCCACATCGTATTTGATTTCATAGAATCCATCTCGACATCCATGGCTTGTTCCCAAAGCTTGGAATCAATGTCCTGTATAGTCTCCTCGTAAGTGAATGGATCATCATCCTCATGATTGACTTCCATATTATAAATACTACCATCATAGATGAAGAAGTTCGATTTCTTAAAAACTCTCCCACTACAACGAATTCCCCTATGTTGTTGATCGTTTGCAGGTCTTTCTATAACTTTCTCGAGAATTGAACCGGTGATTGTTCTACCACTTCCAAAAGTTTCTCGAGTACCACTTTACTTTGAGGCTTAAAGTTATCCATGTAGCTTTCCTCGATGAAAGTAGCATGAGTAGAAACTTGAATCGTATTATCTTTCAAATTGTAGAATAATCATTTTTTTGTTCCTTTTGGATATCCTACAAACATGCATAATTTTTTCCGTGCATCCAACTTCTTTGCATCCTTATCCAGAATGTGTGTTGGACAACCCCATATTCTAAATTGATTTAGAGCAGGTTTCTTTCCATGCCACAGTCCATAAGGTGTCTTACAATAAAACTTGGTTAGTACATCATTCAGAATATAGCAAGCCGTTTGTATCGCATATCCCAGAAGGAAGTAGGAAGTTGTGAATAGCTTAACATTGAACGAGCTATGTCAAGCAAGGTTCTATTCCTTCTCTCAACTACGACATTCTATTGTGGAGTGCCCGGCGCAGTCAATTGGGATAAAATCTCATTCTCTATAAGGTATCCTAAGAACTCATTGGACAAATATTCCCCACCTCGGTCAGACCGAAGATTTTTTATGGATAAACCTATTTGTTTTTCCCACTTCCGCACGAAACTCTCAAAATTTATCAAAGGTTACGCTTTTGCGGTGTATAGATACACATATCAATATCGAGAATAGTCATCGATAAAAGTTACGTAATAATCATAACTTTCTCTGACACTGATGCTCATGGGACCACATACATTAGTGTGCACAAGTTCTAAAGGTTGGTTGGCCCTTTTACCTTTCGCATTAAAAGACCTCTTAGTTATTTTACCTTCCAAGCAAGATGTATATTGTGGAAGACTAACTTTCTTAAGCATACTTAAGGGACCATCTTTCATGAGTCTAGTGTTTCTTCCTTGGTTACTATGACCAAGTCTTAAGTGCCATAGGTACCCCTTATTAGAATGAGAAGTTTTAAGCTTTTTATTCACTATTTCAGTTTGAAGCATCGAATAGTTATTTGTTTTGATAAAGTAGAGATTGTTTTCCATCCATCCATTATAGATTAAAGAACGATTTCTATTAATAACAATCCCTTTATTGAATTTCACGGTATAATTGTCATAAAATAAACATGCTATAGAAATTAAATTGCTCTTAAAATGAGGTACATAAAACACGTTCTTTAAAACAATCTTCCTAAAATTATCAAAGTGTAAAATAACTTCTCCCACTGCTTTGGCTGAAACATAGCTCCCATTTTCGATTCGTAACGATAGGCTCCTGTCATGCAGACTTCTTGTTTCGCTGAACCCCTGTAAAGAAACACACACATGGTTAGTGGCTCCAAAATCAATAACCCAGTTGTCAATTGATTCTTCCACTAAGTAAGCTTCAACCATAAAGAGTTCCATACATTTTCCCTTTTTGGCTAGGTAATCCAAATACTCCATACAGTTTGATTTGAAATGCTCTTTCCTGTTGTAGAAGAAACATTTGATATTTTAAAGATATTTTGACTTCTTAGCCTTCTTCCTATCCACACGAGGTGGAACCGAAGATTTAGTTGATTTCTTCTTTCCCTTAGCTTTTTGTTTCCCCTTAGAGGACTAGGGGCCCACAGCTAAGTTTGGCTCAGGTTTCTCCTGAACCAGCTTACCACCATTGATGGTCACTAAACTAACTATAAATACGACAAAGGCAAGCGCACCTATCGAACAATAGTATAGCTACGGTGAGTAGGGAATATCGTATCCACGAGGACTAAAAGTACTATTAATTACCGTTTTTCTATTATTTAGCCGATAAATTGGAGTGATTATTTTTAATCTAAATTTACTAATCTAATTTAACTAAGAATGCAATAGAGAATGAAATAGGAAAATAATCGAAGATAAACAATGAGAAAGACAATACCCAGGAAAGAATCCACCTAGACTTTACCTATTATTCTGAATCTGAATTAAACGATTTATTCACTTGCGACTTGACCCGTAGAAATCCCTAAATTATGCTAATATCTCTTTCGAGAGTAAGAACAACTGACTCTAGGTTGATTAATTGAAATCTCTTTCTAATTAAAACCCCTATCATCACAGTAACTCGATCTATGGATTCCCCTATTAGATTTGACTCTAATCCGGTAGATTTATGTCGTCCTATTTCTAGGATTGCATGCAACTCCACTCAATTATGCTAGATCTACTCATAAACAGGGACTTTTTCTCCACTGAAATAAGCACATTAAACTTGAATTAACATCCCAGAAATATTGAAACAAGAAATAAGTATACATAATTGAGAATAATAATCAAGTATTTATCGCGTAAATTAGAAATCAAATAATAAGAGTCATCATAGGTTTCATCTTCCCTAGGTATCTAGGGAATTTAGTTCATAATTCTGAATAGAAACATCTCAAAGTTAGGGTAACCACAAGACATAAAGAAACTCAATAAAACTTCAAAAGAAATTAAAAGGAGATATTTGATCTTGATGGAGATCCGCTTTCGAGTTGATTCCGATGGCGTTCTTCGAGTGTTTTTCTTCAATCTTCTCCGATGGCTCCCTTAGGTCTTATTCTAATTGGTATTTATAGACTTTAGAATGCTCAGAAAAATTAAAAATTGGGTTTTTCCGCGTATCTGGGAAGCAGGGTGCGATATCGACATGGGCTGGCACATGAGCATGTGGCCAGCCCGTGTGGAAATTCCCAGGCTGTGTGGATCCTGGAAACAACTCTATTCGTCCGATTTTGGCTCATTTTTCGCTCGTTTCACTCCCAAATGCTCTACTAAGTAGAGAAACATGAATTTAAAGGATTAGGAGCATCAAATTCACTAATTTACATAATTAATCATCCAAAGATGCATTAAGAATGAGATTAAAATATGTTACTTTTATAGCTTATCAAATATCCCCACACTTAAGCGTTTGCTTGTCCTCAAGCAAAATCCTCAACTCACATTAAAAATAATATTTCTCAACTTGTAATTCCCATCAATAATGTCTCAAAATAATCCATAAATAACCATGCATTGGCAATTCAACTAAAAGAGCACTATAGTCTCAAACAATCCAAGCTAAAAATTTTAAACACGAAAACATAGGTGTTTCTCCTTATCTAAGAAATTACCTTTAATTCAACATCGACAAGAATCGACATCCTCACTAAAGATTCACTCACTAAAGATTCTGTAACACCCCAAACCCGGCCCATAAGTTTCGACCAGATCTGGTATGCTACGGGTTGTACATTGAAAACTTTTGCTGCGTAGGTTTTGGAAAGTATAAGTTAATTAGACCATATTTGAATAAATAAATATCATTTGTAAAAAAACAAACCTTGTATTATTATTTTGAATAATTAAACCTTAGACAAAGTTTCATAAGTTGCAAATATTAAAAACTATGTAGTGAAATATAACTATGGGGCCTTATTACAAAAATGTTTCCAAAATTAAAAACTTAAGGAAAAACCGAAATAATCTATAGGAATAAAAACTTGATGGCCCCTCGAGTCCGCCTTTGCTCCCATGTCCACGATCTACTGCTCATCTGCAAAGTTAGGGAAAAATAATAGGGTGAGTCACCAAGACTCAGTGTGTAAATCCCGAAAACACATCAAAGGCTTGGCCCACAAACATATTATGGCCTTGGCCCGTATACAAGGGTAACTATATATGCATCATGGCCCATCCCAGCCTAGAAATCCATCCTCTACACACCAACCCGTACCAACCATCACACCTTGGGGATTTCTACAATCAACCCTCCAACCGCTACACACCATATCGACAGCTGTGCTGCTTGTCTTAAAGACCGATCACTGTGTGACCTATGTGGCAAAGCCACCGATCGCCATGCGACCTTAATAATACATCGTAGCATTTCGACAGCTGAGCTGCCTGTCATAAAGACCGATCACTATGTGACCTATGTGGCAAAGCCACCGATCGCTATGCGACCTTCTTCCCCTTCATCATATCAATCCCATCCCATGCATACATACATGCAGAATCAAAACAATATACTACCTAAAAGTTCACAGTCTATCACATACATCGATACACATAGAGAAGTTTCTATGATTACGTACCTGGCATCCCTTGCCTACCCTTTTTGGGTAATCCGACTGTCTATACAGCCTTTTTTCGGCTTTTAGCCCATAACATATATTTAGTACAGATTACTATACAACCTTTTTCCGGCTTTTAGCCCATAACATATATTTAGTACAGATTACTAGTGTGTTAGAGATCTACACACCTAATTACTGTTAGAATGAGACCCTCTAAGTCGACGCTATCCGTAGCCAACACCACCGCTATCTGCCTTGAAATCCCGAAAAGTGATATGAGACTCGGGAACTAGTGTTTAGGCTTTTAGATCTAAGAGATCTTACTAGAAAGATTCGGCTACTCCCGGAGGATTAGACTTTTTGCGAAAAATCAGGAAGAGAAGATGATTCGAAGAAATCTATAGAGATTCGGCTTTTAGAAGAAAGAAGAGAAAAGAATAATGGAGTTTTTGGCTTTCAGCTTTTTAGAAGAAAGAAGAGAAGAGAATAATGGAGTTTTTCGGCTTTTAGAAGAAAGAAGAGAAAGAAAAGGTGGAAACCCTAAATCTTAGAAAAATAAAGAAGAGAACCCTCCCTATTTATAGAAATTTCGGCACTTACCAATGAAAAACCGAAAGTGCCCTTCCTGATAACTAAAAATTAATCAAATAAAAAGGGAAAATTCGGCACCCCCTTTGCCATAAAGAAACCGATTTCTTCACTTCTCTAGGTGATGGAATTTCGGCCAACTCTAGCCTTGTAGATAGCTCCTATCTTTTCTCCTTTTTTTCTTCCATATTATCAACTATATTATCTACATTATCCCATTCACATAAATCCTCCTATTTTTGAGCCTTGTTGCCGTCTACTCTACCTAACCCTAATGCCGAAATTTAGCTAACTTAAATTAAAAGAGTTGGGCTCCATGTAACTTAAATTTGGGCCCCTTACTCCCTTGTGTGGCGTCACATCCTTGCTCCCTAAGTGGCGCCACTGACCACTGGGCCACAAGCCCATTTTGATATTTTAAACTCAGATACCACCCTTTTAAACCCTATAGTGCCCAAACAAAAATTTAACTAAGGCTTCAGCCCAATCTTGAGCCCAATTTGGACCCCTAATGCTCAAATTAACTCATTACACATATTCACCCATTAAATGCATAGGCCCAAAAATTCAGGATGTTACAGATTCACTCAAATAACTCAAAGTGTTTAAGGTTCAAGAATAAGCACTCAATAGTCAAACATGAAAAGTCATTACCATAGGCTTGCATGAAAATCAAATCTCTACTACTATAAAATGATATGATACACAAATCAAAAGGTCTTTAAGAGGTTGTAATGGGGCTTAGGTTAAGGGTGTGGAGAAAGGCCGAAAAAGATGGTTAAAATCGAGATTGAATTGATAAATTACCAAACTAGAAAAATAACAAATGCTGAATTAAAAACAAGTGCATAAATCAAGAACTATTCAAGAATAAGAAAACGAGCTTATTCTCAAAATATTAATTTAAGGGTCCGTTTGTTTACATGTAAAATGTTTTACGGAAAATATTTTCTGCATTTTCCTGTGTTTGTTTCACAGAAATAGTTTGGTCAACAGAAAATAACTTATAGGTCAAAGTAAAATAAGCCATTTTTCCCTGTAAAATGACTTACCCTTTTGAAAAGCATAAGTCATTTTCCGGAAAAGAGCTCATTTATAGATAATTTTATTTTTATATAAAAGTTAACTTAAATCAAGTTTAATATTATTATATTGATAATAAAATTTTATTTTTATTTTAAAAAATATTTAAAATATTATATTTTTCAATATTATTAAACATACATATTTAATTATTTATATTTAGTCATAAAATAAATTATTAATATAATAAATATAATTTATTATTTTAATAATTTATTTAATATTTCAATTTTATTTTAATAATAAATTTTAAAAATAATAATTTTAAATAATTATTATTCACATATTATTGAAAATATTCAATATTAATATTTTAATAATAAATATTTATTACAATTATAAATATATTAATAATAAATGTTTTGTAGTATAAAGGTTAAAATATGTCATAAGTCTATGTACACTTCACAGATTTGTAATTTAGTCTTTGTACTTTTATTTTCAAGAATTTAGTCCCTTTACTTTTCAAATTTGAAAATCAAGTCTAATTGTTGACATCGTTAATTTTTTTTTGTCAATTTTGTTGATGTCACATTTTTAAATAAAAAATAATCACTTAGTAGTCATATAATTAATAAATGACATTGTAATGAATCTGAATTTAACATAATATTTTTAATATATGCAAAAACAATGTAAAATATAAAATTATAGATAAAAATAAATTCAATTAAACAATGAAAAAATAAGAAAATCTCAAATGTATGTTTGTTTAATTGAAAACAAGTTTTATGAAATATTTTTAAGAAATCTATCAAACAACAGAAAATATTTTACACAGATTCATCCAAACACCAGAAAATATTAGCTTCTCCAGAAAAGTAAATCATTTTCCAGAAATCATTTTTCGGAAGCCATTTTCAGTGAAACAAGTAGAGCCTAACTGTTCAAGCTCAAAGAACTAAATAATAATCAAAATGTAAATATATATATATATATTTTTATTTATTTCTTTTTTTAACAATAAAAAATAATTCAGCAAATCAAACAAAAGAGCATAGTTAGGCAACTAACCAAATCAAATCTCGACAAAAAGGGAGTCAATAAAATGGGAAAATTTCTCAACGAACAAAAAAAGAGTTATGGGTTAACATTAATGGGTAATTTAAGAAACGGTGTGTTAGGCTCAACGGGGTTCACTAAGGGTAAATTAAAAAGGTAGGCTTTTATGGGATAAGTGAGTTAAAACCTAAATGCCTTTATCATCTCAGTATATCAAATCAAAAGGTGTGGTCTCGACGTGTATAATCGACGCAAGTTCTAGAATAACAAATCAAATTGACACACTCATAACCAATAATAAAATTAGCAAGAAAAATGTATGCTCTAAAGGCTCAAAATCTCACAAAAAAATCGAGGTTTTTTATGTTAATCTTGCAAATCTCAAACTTCAAGATAATACTTCAATTTAAAGAAACAGCCTAAAATTTTTAATTTCTGAAACGTAGCCTATCATGCTTGATTCTCTCATGTCGCCAAGTTTAAAACAACCAATGCACAATTATCCACAAATTAATCCAAAACACATCAATAAAAATCTCAAATCGATAAAATTCAGTCTAATGAAAATATGAGAAAATTACTTAAGATATAATTCAGGAATTTTCTAATAATTATAAAAATAACCTCCCCACACTTAAGATGTACATTGTCCTCAATGTACAAATAGATATAAGCACAATATAAACAGAATATCATAAGAGAGGGAGAAAACTGAAACTGCCCTGAATATTGGATGAAATTGCCAGAATGGTGAAAAGCGAAATTGTAGACAAATCTAGATGTAGTGCATGATTCCGAGCAAACTAATAAGAAAATAAACACAAATAGTGAAGAAGATTAAGGGGTTATAACTCGATTAGAAACAACCATAAAAATAAAAATATAGTTAAAAACGAAATAAGTCTAAGAAAATAACAATAAACATAAACATAAACATAAAAATAAAAATAGAAATAGAAATAGAAATAGAAATAAAACAAATAAACTTAATGGTCCTCATCATCAGAAGCGTCGGTGTCGTGAGTCGTCGGCACAGAAGAGGAGATATGAAGATGATGACAGATCTGTTGCAATGTCGTGTCAATACTGTCAAACCTCTGAAAGCAGTGCTGCTCGAAGCGAGTGAACCGCTCGGAGAGGTTCGCTAAAGTAGCAGTAGAAGAAACAGGACGGTGACTCAAAGGTGAAGGATGAGGTGGATCCTCGTGATGAAAAGGGACATCATCAGTGAAGTCATCGGGTTTATTCTGAGAGTCAGAATGAAATAATCGATACTGAGGAAGATCTACTCCACGAAGCCGCTCAATCATCCTCATATGGGTCATGCTCGATATTCCCTGTGGGGACATCTGGCCGGCGAGTGTAAGCGTAGGGAACTGCTCTGGTGTGTCGAGGAGATCGAAGTGTCGAGCTAGTCGAGTCACATAAGAGCCTAAACAGATAGGACCCTTTTTGTTGCGGTCTGTCTGATGACGGAAGGCGAGGGCGATGAAGTAGGCTAAATCAAAAATATGTCCGGTGACCATGCTCCATATATGCATCGGTAGTACTGATAACTCCGGTGCTCTCTCTCCTATCGGTCAAAGTATAAGCTAAAAGGGCATGAATATACCGTAAAGTTGGAGGGAGAGAAGTCACCTTCGAGTGACTCGCATCATAAGGTGTTGTACTCGCGGTAAGATCTACCCAACAACTAGATGGCGAGTAGTGGATGTGCTGATGTAGGTGGAGGAAGTTCTCGGCACGCATAAACTCCTCAATGTATAGTCCCAAAGCAGCCCCAAACTCAAGGGCACCCATATGGCACACCAGGCCATCGAGCCAGAAAGTGATGGTGCCCGGCTCGTCATGAGTCGTCAAAACATGCTGTAGAGTAAATGTAGAGCAGAACTCCAAAGTCAGATCCATGTATGTGGGCTTGAGGATAGAGAAGAACCGGTCCCACGGGGCTGTGGCAATAAAGGCTCGAACAAGATTAGCTAACTAGACCTGCTCCAAAGCGGCTCAATCAATACATCGGCCTAAGCCGAGTGGTCGCAGTTGAAGTAGCTGAAATAAGTCCTCTTGGGGACCTGTTGAAAATTGGATATAGGGGTGGCGGGCCTCGGCGGAAGTGTTCAAGGAAGAGGTCGTGCTAGGGGTATTCTGCTTTTTCAAAGCAAGGACGGCGACCTTGGACTTGCTACGAGTATTTGTCATGGTGTGCTTGAAAAAGAAAAGAATTCATCAAGAAAATAAAGCATCACCAAATATGCAAACAAAGGCCAAGAAGGTAAAATCCAAGTAGTCCAAATAGCAAATTTCTCCTAAAACAGTATGTATGAATACCCAAGCATGCAAAAACCATATAGTGAAGCTATTATGAACCAAAGTGATGAAAACAATAAAGAATAATAAATAAAATAACGAAATCAGAACTAAAAGACAAATCATGACATACTTAAAACAAGAATAATCCAAGAGTAATTAAGAAGAATAAAAAGAATAATAAAATATATAGTAACCTAAATAGACAGACCATATTAGAAATAAAAGCAATAACCAATATTATAACACAAATTTAAGGAAGCAGTGAAGAAAAATATAAGCAAACTATAAAAATAAAAATACGAAATGGACTAAATAATTAACACAAAAAGAAGCAGAATAATAAAATAAAATAAACTAAGAAAGGAACTAAAAAATAATTATAATAAGAATAAATATAAAATATAAAATAACAAACAAAAAAATAATAAGAATAATAAAGTAAAATAAAATAAAATAAAAATAAAGAACTAAAAATGGGAAAATAGGGAGGACCGACAGAGGGTGGTGGTCGGAGGTGCGGGTCGGCGGTTGAAGCTGGAAGAGGCGCGAGGGAGAAGGGCTAGGGCGAGGCTTGTGGCACGGGGGTTGCAGCTTGGTGGGAGGCTGAGAAAGGGGGATGCGAGGGGGACGAGGAGGGTGTGGTCGATGGGTGTGGACTGTGCGACGAGGGTTGGCGGTCAGAGTATGACGTAGCTGGGACGTGGGTGTTGGCCGAACGGTGAGAAGGGGAAAGGGAAATGGAAGGGGCAAGGTTGAGGAGGGTGCGGGCTTGGGTGCTCGACGAGGTGAGGAAATGTAGAATGAAAGGAGAAAAGAGGGAGAGGGCGTGAGGGTGGTGGAGAACGATGGTGGCCGGAGAGGTTTAAGAGATTTGGTTGGCGGCGGCTAGGGGTAAGGTGTTAAAGTTTGGGGAAGACGAAAGTGAAACAAAAGATTTAAGGTTTCGGATTTAAATGGGTGACACGATCGTGCGGGGCCCGTGTTGGGCCACACGGCCGTGTCACATGCCCGTGTCCCTTTCAACCCGTGTGCATTTTAAAAATATAGGCCCAGTCTTCACACAGCCTTGGACACACGGCCAGGCTGTGTGGCACACACGGCCAGGCTGTGTGGCACACACAGCCGTGTTGCACGGCCATGTGCAATCTCCTTCGCTTCTCCCACGCCCATGTGAGATCCTAAATGCTGGTATGGAGCGGTCGTGTCTCGTACACAGCCGTGTGCTTTGCCTGTGTAACTCTCTGACTTGATTTAAAAAATGAAAAAATTAGCTCCAGGTTTCACATTGCCTAGGACACGCCCGTGTAACTCTCTGGGAAGCAGGGTGCGATATTGACACAGGATGGCACATGGGCGTGTGGCCAGCCCGTGTGGAAATGCCCAGGCCGTGTGGATCCTAGAAACAACTCTATTCATTCGATTTTGGCTCGTTTTTCGCTCCTTTCGCTCCCAAATGCTCTCCTAAGTATAGAAACATGAATTTAAAGGATTAGGAGCATCAAATTCACTAATTTACATAATTAATCATCCAAAAATGCATTAAGAATGGGATTAAAATATGTTACTTTTACAGCTTATCAACCATTCAACATCAACTCATGGGATTGTAATTCCTTCATGAGTTGAGTCAAGGTAAGTGCCTTTTTCCCTAAGTTGTAAGCGGCCTTAAAACTAGCAAACTCATTGGTTAAGGATTTGAACACTATTTCAATTTGTGTGTTCACGTCTAGTTCAGCCCCATTGTCATCCACTTCCACAAAGAATCCCATAAGCTTAATCATATGTTCTTTGACTAGAGTGCCAGGTTTCTGCTGAGAATTCATCAAATTTGTAATAGCAGATTGTCGAGCCAATGCAACTTGGCCTCTAAGTAAATCCTCCAAATTTTTCATGATTTCTTTGACAATACAAAAATTCTCGTGTTGCTTTTACAACACACTACTCATGCTTGCTAACATATAACATCGAGCAATTGAGTCAGAATCTCTCTAGCAGTTTCTTGCTTTGGGCTAAGCTTCAGGAAGGCACATTTCGTTAATAACGAATTTGAGTTTCTCACAACTGAGAACTATCAGTAAGTTTTGTTTCTATTCTCGAAAGTTATCCCCATTTAATTTATTCTTAGTAAGAATGCTAATAAGAGGAGTAGGAAACATATGTGAACTGAAAAAATAAAAATTTCACTAATTACTATCTTTGTATTAAGCAAATCTTTTTCATTTCAGCAACATATCAAGAAGGCAATATGACTCATGCGTCTTGTATTAAAACCTTGAAAAAATATTTTTTTGTTGCTACGATCATTCTCACACCCATCAACCATGTCGCCTTAGGGTCCCATGATTAACTAGAAAGAAGATGGATTACATCCAATCGGTTCGTGAATCTTAATTCTCAAGACTCCACAGGAACTAACGGCCGTTTAACGTTTGGCCGTCATCTCTAGTTTAAATATCGTTTCTTGGGAAACTATTTAATAAGAGATGATCTTGAGTGTGCAACCATTGACTCAACACCAATCATGAACATGCTTTCATTTGTGAGTCATCTTGGGGCAATCTCTCTGAAAGTCATGCATGACTAGTTGTCCTTAAAAGGAAATCCCATCTAGTGAACCCACATGACAAAGTTTACCTTGGGGTGCGGCCAGGATAGGAACCGGCTCGAAACTTTATCATGCTATCACTTAGGGACCATCAATGGAAGTCGTAGACCTTCTCCCATTCAATATTTCAAAAACATGCAAGGTTTTTTTATCCCAAATTTCAACAATGATCATACAATAGTTCTAGTGTCATCTTACCTAATCTAGATAGCATGCTTCCAATATATGCATGACATGTTATGGCAATGATATCCATTCACAAGAATCAATCAATCTTAAAACAAACAATTTTGATTCTCCACAGTTTTTCTTTTAAGGGAAAAACCGATGAAGTGAATGTGAACCGTGCACCAGGTAAGGTCCAAGGAAAGGGAGGTGAGTCAAATTTGACCGCTTAAAAACCAAACATTTCCTAGCCAGAGCAAATCTTAGACATGCACCTTCTCATTACCACACTTTTCACAGTTATCGAATAACCTAAAGAAGTGAATAGAACAATACAACACATGTATTTTCTCATTACCACACTTCTTATTTTTAATCGATCAACTGTGGATCATCTCATATATATATCACAATTATAACATTACATAATATTATAAAGAATTATAAAATATATATATAATGAGATAGGTAATTAAAATAAAACTGCCAGCCAAGGTTTTCATGGTTCTATTTCTAGAAAATAAATGGAAAAATAAAATTACATAATTTTTCTCCACAAGGCACTCATTGGGTCTTCAACCGCCATCGTATCTTTTACTCATCATGGACTCCTTTTGGAAAAATTACAATTAAGTCCTATGTTCGTTTTCGGCTCACAAAAATTCTATGAATTTTAAAAAAATAGCCCTACGTGGAGATGATAGTCCACGATCTATTTCCTAAGAACCATAACCTCTGCCAAAAACAATTATATAAAAAATATATAATATCTCATCCATTCCCATATATAACTCAAAACATGCATAAGATCTAAATAATGTCAATTTCTATGTAATCAAATCATTCAAGAAAAAGAGAAATTTATTTTGATTATCTGTTTATACTTATAGATAGAACACAACCTGGCTCATGATACCAATTATTGGAAAAACGGGTTTGGAAAACACAGCAGAAAATAAATTTAGGGAAAAATCAGAGTTTTAAAAATTTATCCAAAACAATATCTTAGTTGTGATATCTAAAGTAATAAACACTTAATCAAAATTGTACCTTTTTTATTCGTCTAGGATGAGCGCTTCAACTAAGTAGTCTTCTCCGCAGTCTTAAGCTTACGTCTGCCGAGTGTGGGCTCGCTTCGAATTAGAACATTTTTAACAAATATTACCAGTGGCGTAATTTTGCAATTTCTCTAAACTTTTGGGTCAAGTTGTAAATCAGAAAAATATCTCTAGAAATTTTCTGGAATAATCTCTTCAGAGAATTTTGTCTCTTCAACTTTCTCCTGAATTCAAGTGTGTGTAAATAATGACCCATTGCTATTTTTATATAGGGAGAGTTTAGAGAGTTCAACTATGATTAAATTTAATCACTTTAATATTAAATTAATATAATATTTATCAAGAGAAATATTAGATTAAATTTAATATTAAATTTTATTAAAATAATAGAATGTTTATCTACAAGATAAACAATAAATTAAATTTAATATTAAGATAATCACTTTAATATTAAATTAATAAAATACTATTAAGATAAGTATTAAATTTAATTTAATATTAAACTATTAAAATAATATTATTTTTGGAATAATTAATTTGAAATCAAATTCACTAGTAGAGTCCCAGTATGAATGTAACTCTTCCACTACTTAACTACCGACGACCAACTGCCGCCGGCCACCAGGACGCCGCCGTCGTAGTTGTAACACCCCAAACCCGGCCCATGCGTTATGACCGGATCTAACATTTTACATGAGAAAACGTGTAAAATCCTTTTGATTCGTACTAAAATAGGTATTATTTTGTTATAATCAAGAAAAACAAGTTTGATTTGAAATATTTGATAAAATACAACTAATCTCGAAGGTTGATTGATAAATCGATAATTTGAACTAGTAATCTTATAAAACCGTGACTTTTGAAAATATCGTTGATAATTCGAAAGAAAATTTCCGAGTTAAAATATTTGTAAAAGTTTGTTATGAAATCCATTTGTTAATCTATTTTGGAAAATCTTTATTTAAATTTTTAGAAAAATCCCCATTTAAAACAATTCAAGCAATATAATAAGTACGTCAAAACATAAAGCAAAAATAAAAATATTCCAGAGGCCTTATTACAACATAAAAACCCAAAATAGTAAAAGTAATAAAATAAACGGAAATAGAAATCTAAAGTTCAAAAACACCATTTCTGAAGTATGGCCTCCACCGAGTCATCCATGGCCCAAATCCACATCACTGAGCATTACCTACAAGGGTTAAAGAAAAAGGGGGTGAGTTACTAAAACTCAGTGTATAATCCCCTTACCATTGTCCACTGGGCTTGAACCCGTATAGCAATAACTTGGGCTTGAGCCCATTTACATAATCAATAACTAAATGAAGTTAATGTATGTATATATGCAACCCAACCCATCCTAGTAATCCTTCCGCTACACACCACCCGTACCATCCCATCACACCTGTGGGGATCAAGTCAACCCACCCCGCCAAACACACCAATCGCAGGCAAGTTGCCATTTATAATATATTTCTATTGTGGCCAAGCCACCAAAATCATAATGGAACATAATAACAAACATCTTTGTGGCAATGCCACCGGGCTACACTTCTCTTCAACATTTTTCCCATCCCATGCAAATTATGTAGATGCAACATACATAATAAAGCATAATATCCACAAATATAAACAACAATCATTAATCCAGTGATTTATTACCAGAATCGCCAATTATAGTACCTGTAATACGCCCACTAAAGCATTCTAGCAATTCGACCCATAGGAGCATTTTGGTAAATCGGCCCGTAGGGGCATTTTCGTAATTCGACCCATAAGGGCATTTTCGTAATTTGGTAATTTTACCCACTAAGGGTAATTCGGTAATCTCGCAACCCAGGGGTATTTCGGTAATTTACCCTCCAAGGGTATTTTGGTAATTTCGCAATCCAGACTTAACTACTAATGTGGGGCATAAAAATTGAAACTGTCCATCTGCGTCATATTGACTAAACTGACTATAACTCGAGTTAGGAAACTCAAAATTTAGATCCGTAAATTTTCCTTGAAACTAAACTCATATATCTTCTTACAAAAAATTTTCTAGAATTTTTGGCTTAGCCATTTAGTACAGTTTATTCATTAAAGTTTCCCTTGTTTCACTGACCAATGGTTCTGACCTCTTTTACCCTAAATTCAAATATCTCACTGTACAGTTTTCATATGTTGCTCCCACTTGTTTCTATTGAAAATAGGCTCACTAAGGAACCTATACATATAAATCATAACTCATAATTAACTTTGTACAATTTTAAATGATTTTTCCAAGACAGAATAGGAAACCACGAAGTCATTCAGAACCAGTCTCACTAAAATTAAAATATCACAGAATATAAAATCCCTCTTCCTACTCTGTTTCTTTCATTTAAAAATAGACACAGTAAGATTTAATTCTATATCTTATTCACTTTCTAATTCCCTTTCTCTTATTTTTCGTGATTTTTCAAAATCACGTCACTGCTTCAATCCAAAACTATTTCATTGCAAACTATGGTTACCACTACGAACATAGCCCGAGTGGTCACGGATGCCGGTTTCTGGTTTTCTTCGATATTTCGACCGAACCACGGAACATTGCATGCAAACATTTAGAGAGGTATGAGATTACACACCATTTCAAACATGTATTCGGAAGGGTACGGGATTACACACCTGATTTGGATTTCCTAAAGAACCCCTTTTCGTTGACCCACTATGTGATCTCCCTCTACGGAGTCCCGATATTCAACCCCGCCTTCTGACTACCACCGCACGCTCCTTTACTGCCACTGATGTTAACGATCCTCACCCTTTGATTATCAAAAGAATCGACAAAAGAGTGTTTCGGCTTAACTTAACTTTGAGAAAAGTCGAATGGAAGAGAAGATTCGGCACAACAGCAAAACGTAAGAACCACTATTCAGTTTTGGGACACACTACAATGGAAACCGAAAGATGAGAAGAATGGAATCAACCACTTGAAGATTAGGAGGGAAAAAGAAGTAGGGGTTTCGGCCAAGAAGAGATTTGCAACACACGGCTCAAGTTGTACTAGCTAGAATCGGATGAACAGAGAGAAAAGATGAGTAGAAGGAACACTATAGAAGAAGAGGGGATTTCGGCAAGGAGGAAATGTAACCAAAAGAAACAAAATATTAGGTAAAGAAAAAGTGACCCAAAAATGTGAAAATACAAGGGAGAGCTAGAGAAATTCGGCTCCCCAAAACCATGTATCATCTCTTCCAAAAGATGAGTGTTGACCCCAAAATATTCTTTCCAAAACATCCACCTCATAATAGGCCAACATGTTCCCTTCTCTTACCTTTTTCCTTCATTTCTTTTCTTGTTTTTCCCTTGCTTTCCTCCTTACCATATCCTTAGTCTTCTTTCCCAAATTAAAAAGTCTTCCTTACCATAATAAAGCCATGGCCGACACATGAAATGTAGCACAAAAATTAATACAAAATTTGCAATAGGTGGGTTTCGAACCTCAGACCATTAGCACACTCCACACGCCACTTTCCACCTTTACCAATAGACTCCTTGTGCTAGCAAAATGCACACTTATTTCCTTAAGTCTTGATGCCACTTACCTTCTCTCCTTTAAGTGCTTAAACACAAAATTTACCTATAGCCTAACTTGAACCCGAACTTCCTAGAAACCTCGTAACTTTCCAAAATCACCTTCCTATTAAGTCCAACTTGAAATAATGTTGTTCTCTTGTTCTCAAAAATTTTAAACACTCCTACTCCCCAATTAGGCCCAATGGGCCCAATTCTACTAGGCCCAAATTCGGGTCGTTACAATTCTACCCTCCTTAAAGAAATTTCGTCCTCGAAATTTCCAACCAACTACTAAATGCACCGCTCAAATCACACCACTATGCTTTCGCTGCGAACTCTGATCTTAATAACACTAATGTACTTTTAACATAATCATGAATCCTCTTTCACCCAATCAAACATCTAACCATAGAAGCAAGCAGTTATCTACCACTTATACCTAAAATTTTCTACATTCAATCATCACGTCCAACCAAAACATACCTGACTTGATAGTGATGAAACAATATCGGGCCTTATGCTCCTTAGACCCGCATCTCAAGCATGCTCCTGACCTCCTCCAGCATTCTCCCGGATGACGTCTTCTGCAATAATCGCAAGCCGAAAAGTTTGGATGTGCCTTAACACGCTTTACGGAACGAGACTGCGTCCCAAAAGAACCGCGATCTCTTTTATTCTTACAGTCCACACACTCAACTTGAAGTGCTTCACCGATTCCTTTAACCTCCTCCAATACCTCCTTAACTATTTGAGTCAGCTCATCAACCCTAGCTCGATCATGAGATCCCGTCTCAGCCACTGGTGATGCCAGCGCCTCCCTTTCGGGCACATGCCTCGGTGCCGAAAATCCAACCCTAGCACCTCGGCCTCTATCACGGTCGCGTCCACTACGTCCACATCCTCTAGCGCTCATATTTGCTAAGTCGATTTAATCTGACTAAGAGTCTTATGAATCATTATGCTATTCAATGTTTATTAAACAATATTTTATGGAATATAAGAAGTGAAGTTGTTTTCGCAAAACGCATCCTAAAGTCTCAATCTCTATAGTTTCAGCTCCTAAAGCTAAAAGTTCTAGAGTATTTCTACAGTTATACCACAATAATCATAAAATGAAAACATAAACTTACTTGACTTGGTGCCGGATACCCGTGGTGCCATACTTCCTTTAGAACATGTATGTATAAATTAAGATTTTAAACAGCATTGGAAAACGTTTTTGAACCCAAACCACAGCCGAGTTTTGTAACCGGGCTCTGATACCATAAAATGTAACACCCCAAACCCGACCCATGCTTTATGACCGGATCTGACATGTCACATGAGAAAACGTGTAAAATCCTTTTGATTCGTACTAAAATAGGTATTATTTTGTTATAATCAAGAAAAACAAGTTTGATTTGAAATATTTGATAAAATACAACTAATCTCGAAGGTTGATTGATAAATCGATAATTTGAACTAGTAATCTTATAAAACCGTGACTTTTGAAAATATCGTTGATAATTCGAAAGAAAATTTCCGAGTTAAAATATTTGTAAAAGTTTGTTATGAAATCCATTTGTTAATCTATTTTGGAAAACCTTTATTTAAATTTTTAGAAAAATCCCCATTTAAAACAATTCAAGCAATATAATAAGTACGTCAAAACATAAAGCAAAAATAAAAATATTCCAGAGGCCTTATTACAACATAAAAACCCAAAATAGTAAAAGTAATAAAATAAACGGAAATAGAAATCTAAAGTTCAAAAACACCATTTCTGAAGTATGGCCTCCACCGAGTCATCCATGGCCCAAATCCACATCACTGAGTATTACCTACAAGGGTTAAAGAAAAAGGGGGTGAGTTACTAGAACTCAGTGTATAATCCCCTTACCATTGTCCATTGGGCTTGAACCCGTATAGCAATAACTTGGGCTTAAGCCCATTTACATAATCAATAACTAAATGAAGTTAATGTATGTATATATGCAACCCAACACATCCTAGTAATCCTTCCGCTACACACCACCCGTACCATCCCATCACACCTGTGGGGATCAAGTCAACCCACCCCGCCAAACACACCAATCACAGGCAAGTTGCCATTTATAATATATTTTTATTGTGGCCAAGCCACCGAAATCATAATGGAACATAATAACAAACATCTTTGTGGCAATGCCATCGGGCTACACTTCTCTTCAACATTTTTCCCATCCCATGCAAATTATGTAGATGCAACATACATAATAAAGCATAATATCCACAAATATAAACAACAATCATTAATTCAGTGATTTATTACCGTAAATCGGCCAATTATAGTACCTTGTAATACGGCCCACTAAAGCATTCTAGCAATTCGGCCCATAGGAGCATTTTGGTAAATCGGCCCGTATGGATATTTTCGTAATTCGGCCCATAAAGGCATTTTCATAATTTGGTAATTTTACCCACTAAGGGTAATTTGGTAATCTCGCAACCTAGGGGTATTTCGGTAATTTACCCTCCAAGGGTATTTTGGTAATTTCGCAACCCAAACTTAACTACTAATGTGGGGCATAAAAATTGAAACTGTCCATCTGCGTCATATTAACTAAACTGACTATAACTCGAGTTAAGAAACTCAAAATTTAGATCCGTAATTTTTTTTTGAAACTAGGCTTATATATCTTCTTACAAAAAATTTTCTAGAATTTTTGGCTTATCCATTTAGTACAGTTTATTCATTAAAGTTGCCCTTGTTTCACTGACCAATGGTTCTGACCTCTCTTACCCTAAATTCAAATATCTCACTGTACAGTTTTCATATGTTGCTCCCACTTGTTTCTATTGAAAATAGGATCACTAAGGAACCTATACATATAAATTATAACTCATAATTCACTTTGTACATATTTAAATGATTTTTCCAAGACAGAATAGGGAACCACAAAGTCATTCAGAACCAGTCTCACTAAAATTAAAATATAACAGAATATAAAATCTCTCTTCCTACTCTGTTTCTTTCATTTAAAAATAGACACAGTAAGATTTAATTCTATATCTTATTCACTTTCGAATTCCCTTTCTCCTATTTTTCGTGATTTTTCAAAATCACATCACTGCTTCAATCCAAAACTGTTTCATTGCAAACTATGGTTACCACTACGAACATACACACGCCCGAGTGGTCACGGATGTCGGTTTCCGGTTTTCTTCGATATTTCAACCGAATCGTAGAACATTTCATGCAAACATTCAGAGAGGTATGAGATTACACACCATTTCAAACATGTATTCGGAAGGGTACGGGATTACACACCGATTTGGATTTCCTAAAGAACCCTCTTCGTTGACCCACTACGTGATCTCCTCACGAGTCCCGATATTCAACCCGCTTCCGACTACCATCGCACACTCCTTTATCGCCATCGATGTTAACGATCCTCACCCTTTGATTATCAAAAGAATCGGCAAAAGAGTGTTTCGCTTAACTTAACTCGAGAGAAAAGTCGAATGGAAGAGAAGATTCTACATAACAAAGAAACGTATGAACCACTATTCGGTTTTGGGACACACTACAATGGAAGTCAAAAGATGAGAAGAATGGAATCAACCACTTGAAGATTAGGAGGGAAAAAGAAGTAGGGGTTTCGGCCAAGAAGAGATTTGCAACACACGACTCAAGTTGTACTAGCTAGAATTGGATTAACAGAGAGAAAAGATGAGTAGAAGGAACACTATAGAAGAAGAGGGGATTTCGGCAAGGAGGAAATGTAACCAAAAGAAACAAAATATTAGGTAAAGAAAAAGTGACCCAAAAATGTGAAAATACAAGGGAGAGCTAGAGAAATTCGGCTCCCCCCCTCCCAAAACCATGTATCATCTCTTCCAAAAGATGAGTGTTGACCCTAAAATATTCTTTCCAAAACATCCACCTCATAATAGGCCAACATGTTCCCTTCTCTTACCTTTTTCCTTCATTTCTTTCCTTGTTTTTCCCTTGCTTTCCTCCTTACCATATCCTTAGTCTTCTTTCCCAAATTAAAAAGTCTTCCTTACCATAATAAAGCCATGGCCGACACATGAAATGTAGCACAAAAATTAATACAAAATTTGCAATAGGTGGGTTTCGAACCTCAGACCATTAGTACACTCCACACGCCACTTTCCACCTTTACCAATAGACTCCTTGTGCTAGCAAAATGCACTTTTATTTCCTTAAGTCTTGATGTCACTTACCTTCTTTCCTTTAAGTGCTTAAACACAAAATTTACCTATAGCCTAACTTGAACCCGGAACTTCCTAGAAACCTCGTAACTTTCCAAAATCACCTTCCTATTAAGTCCAACTTGAAATAATGCCGTTCTCTTGTTCTCAAAAATTTTAAACACTCCTACTCCCCAATTAGGCCCAATGGGCCCAATTCTACTGGGCCCAAATTCGGGTCGTTACAGTAGCCACCAGAACCTCTGTGTTCGGTGATGCAGGTGCGACACCCTTACGGCACCTTGAGCCGATTTTTCAATGATGACCCGACCGGTTCGGTCTAGCCACCGATTGGACCGTTGGCCAGGTTTCACATACCGGGCCTGATTCGACTAATTTTTGGGTCTTGGTCTCAGTTTTGGGCTCCCGAACCCAATTTACGATCTCAAGTCCAATTTTCAAGTTTAATTACCTATTGGGCCAATTGTCTGACTCGTAAATTAACTTCCAAAAATATCATATTAATTTTAATTGATTTGATTAATTTAATTTTACTTGATCAAAATTAATTTTTCTTAAAATCACTTAGATTTTCCAAATTAATTTTTCAAGAAAATTCTTTAATCAAATTATCTAGTTGAACATTTCTCACGACCACCTAATTTGATTTCACATCAAATAAATCGACTCAATTAAATTATTCTCAAAGTCGTAGAATTTTCTTCTAATTCAAATACAGTTCGATCGAGCTTTTGTTGAGCTAGCGAAAGGACCAATCGGACGTATACAATTAGGCTCTAGTGATTACAATTATGTCCAGAAGCATCGTTCCGATAATTCGCAATTACTTAACCATGGAGTCATCCACAAGAAGTACCATGATTGAAAACTCCTTATTGTATACTCTTTTACGAAAGTAATTCATCCAAATGCTTTGTCTAATGACCTCGTCATGTGTGTGTTACCCTCAAATGATATCCTTGATTCCTTCAAGTTAAATACGTTCACTCAATACAATCCTATTTTATCTTATTATCACAATTGTGTCTTCTTAATGATTAATATGATCACTATTAACAAATGACTATGATAAATTGCTCGTTCGAGAACATGCAACCCGTGGCCACGTTCCATATTTATCAATCCACACAATGCCAATGAGAGGATATCATTAACTCTTTAATTGAGCTATGAATTCCACTGTTGCTAGAAAAGCCATGCCATACACAAGTCATGTACCCAACATATCGGCTATGGGCTCGATCATCTTTAGAGCATAAGCCTCCACTTATATCAAATCACATGAGTTGCATATGCATGGTCAGTGACTAACTCAGGATTTAGGTAAATCACACCATGAATGTCACAAGTGAATTAATTCACAAACGGATTCAGAATTAATTCTTCTTGGGTCTAGTCTAATGTATCATTCTACCAATGAATACATATATGTCTCTACTCGTGGAGTCAACTGCTCCAATAGCCAAGATTAGCCATCTCCCCAATTGGAATTGTAGACGACATAATAATCCTTTTCAGTATTTGAATCAAATGCTCACTTTGATTTTTTTATGGGATTACGGATTCATTTAGATTATCTACTGAAGTAAGTTGTCTTTCTCGCAATGTAAACGTTCTTTACAATGTCATTTATCTTTAGTTTGAACTTTAGACAATCAATGAGCTAATATTTGCTTGTTACCATTTCGCTATGCATGCAAAATATAAAAGACAGAAAATACAAAAGACATAATAGTGAAATATGAATTAACTTTATTTATTTATTCATCGTTCAATTAAATAGAAAGTAATTACATATTTACTACAATATGGACATATTTCCCAACACTTCAAGTCTAATAGAATCCCTCTACCCAATCAAAATATCTCCGGAAAAACCTATAGCCTCAATCTTATGAGAATACTGAAAACCCAGATTAGCAATAATCACATCAGCTTTACCACCACTGAATTTTGTCTCAAGAAAACCCACAATGTCTGGCTTATAATCCCAATTATATTCCAAAAAAATCCATGGAAACTTACTGCTGACACATCCCTGGCAATTCTAAGAAAAAAATAGACAAACTCTTAAAATCAAGAAAAATAGGAAAGGGAAGAAAACCAACCTCTACTAAATCGAATCAGTGCCAACACTCTGTTGTTTGCTATCCGGAACCACTATAGCCTTATTATGCTCGATTTCAATTTGAGAATTTATTAGCGCCACCATAGAGTTCATCGAATCGAAAAGAGAAACTTTGTTATTTTTAGATGCCTTGAAACGGTCTCCATGGTCCTTAATGGTTTTATTAAGAAACTTTCTTTTCCTAAAAGTAGTGCCTTTCCCAAAAGACCCATGCATTTTTTAGCTTGAACCCCCAGATTCAAAATTCGTCGAACCACCAACCTCAAATAATCAGTGGCATTCGCCCCAAAATTATCCTTAAATACCATTACTGAATGTTTCATAGGATCAAGCACTTTTGAATTAAGAGTTAACCCCATTTCAATCGGACCTTCAAATGTTGGGTTAAAATGTGAAGTGGCTTTTAAATGGAAATCCTCTAAAACATTAGGCCTTGTTTTATAATTTTCCATCATAATTCTAGTATGTTGTGGCACTTATGTAGCTTTAAACTGCCTATTATTAACATTAGCCACAATAGTCTTTTCGACTGGGCTTGAAACGCCAAGGTCCACTAAATGGTTATCACCATCTAGCTCAGAAAGGGAGGGGACCATTACGTTAGCATCATTTGTCTGTTTCCCAGCTGCGCCTTTACCCCCCCCCCCCCCAAGCTACCAATTAGGCTCAAAACAGCTCTAGCCTCATAAGACAGTGCAACTCCTATAGGAATGACCCCCAAAAACTCAGCCTACTTTTTAAACCCACTCATGCTTCTACAACCCAGCTCGCCTACACTCTCTTTAACCTTTTTTGACCCAACAGACCATCTCTTTTCAAATTAGCATGTTCCCGTTCAAACCTTTTATGGAAATTTCCTTTCTTGAATTTAACTAGGGGTGTGCAAATTTTGGGTAAAATTAAATTAATTCGGTTAACCGATCAAATTCGGCTAATCAGTCGGTTAATCGAATTAATTCAGTCGGGGTCGGTTAATATTTTTTTAGAAGTTCGGTTAACGGTTAATTCGGTTCGAATTCAGTCGGTTAACCGAATTAACCTAATTTAATAAATAATATTATAATATATAAGTATTCGGTAGGTTTGGTTAATATTTTGGAAATATAAATTAATTGGTCGGTTAAGTTGATTAATTTTTTATATGTTTTATGCTTATTTTAACCAAAAATAAAAAATATATATAAATTTCGGTTAACTCGGTTAACCGACCGAATTAACTGAAAAAGTTCGGTTCGGTTAATTTTTTTGAAAAAAATTCGGTTCGGTTAATGGTTAAGGGTTTAAAAGGGTCAGTTAATTCGGTTAATGGTAGTTCAGGTCGGTTAACTGATTGAACACCCCTAATTTAACCCCCGTAAAATTAGCTCCCAAAACATTTCCTTCCCCTTTTTCATTAACCCTAAAAATAATGCCCTAAATCTAAACCCACCTTTATCACTAATCGGATTTTTAGCCGCCGTTTTACAATTTTCCTTCAGATTCCGACAAGGACGCCTTTCAACAACCATCCAAGGGCCAAACCCAGTCGTGTTTTCTGCCGTAACACCTACTGCTGATTCATCCACTTTTGACCCCTCATTAACTCCGGTAAAATATTTATCGCCAGACGAGAACGAGTAAAGCTCCTTAACGTGGCCGTTGATCAGGATCTAAGAAGTTAGGGGTTTATCCAAATTTATGAATACTTTCATTCTAGCAAACCGTCCCCTCAGTCTATTGTCCGTATTGAAATCAAGTTTTGCGACCTTCCCTATTAATCTGCCAATCTCCCCAAGATTTTTTTTATTATTCAAATAACCAGGAAGTCCTGGCAGTCGGATCCATGCCATAAGAACCGACGGGAAGGGTTGGAATGGATTAAAATCCAATGTCCACATTTGAACCATAAGATATTGGCCGAAGACAATCCAAGGTCCTTGGGTAAGCACTCTCTCATAATCTTCTTTCCTCTGAAATTTTACGAAAAAATACCCATTCTCCATATCCATAAGTTAAAACGGCTTTGAGGGTCGCCATAGACTCGAGATCCTATTTTGCAGAGTAGCATAACCAGTGCTCCGACCCCAAAACTTCACCACTATCGTGGTTTTCATATCCTTTAACAGGTATTGCTGAACCCGATCTGAGAAAGTAACCGCGGGAAACTTAGTGAAATGTTCTTCTACAAAGTCAAAAATTTCCCCACCATCTTCCCCTGGTTCCTTCGCAGACTCAACGGATTTACGCAATAGCATATCTTTCCATGACACAGTAGAGGCTGGTTTCGGGTCTATTGACATTTCTATGCTATCCACTCCTTTGTCTTTGAAACAGACTTTTCTAGTGTTGCGGGTATCTGTCGAACACTCATTGTTGTCCTCGATATTGCTGAAAGTTGACATCAGAGAACTTTTTTAAAAACACGTGTATTTTAATTATTCTAGTAACTTTTAATTATTAATTTAATTGTTAATTTTTTACATATAAACTATTTAACGCCGTAAAATTTATTGGCACTTTTATCTAATTAAATTACCTTCACAAAAATTTGACATTAAATAAGAGAGATCAACTTTTCAATTTTCACAAAATAGAATTATGAAATTGCAGGTTTTAATTTGTATTAGTTTGCTTTTTCCGGTTTCAAGATAGTATTGTTTCGTAATATTGTTTTTGAAGTTGTTTTAAGAAGCAAGAACGAAGTAAAATATTTTATTTAAGAAATTAAGATAAAATTTTAAAATTTTGAAGCACTGAAGCTAAAAATTATATTCTAAAAAAAATTAAATTATATAATTAATTTTTAATTAGAGTGAAAATTATAAATCTTTCCTTTATTCGAATAATTGAAGGATTTAAAATGACTGCCATTTAACTCGTTATATGTGGACATGATTTTAGAATTTTACAAATAGATGACTAATGCGTACTTTTCAGAATTTAGACTACTGTCCTGAGGGTGCATAATTAAAGGAGATTTTTTTTTAGAGAGAAAGGAGAATTTAATGTATCTTAAAAACTTTGATGTTCTCTAAAAAAAAGACTTTGATGTTAATTTGAGGTTGTAAATATTAATAATGAAATTAACCGTTAATTTTATGCTAAATTTCAGATCAAGTTTATAAGGTAATTTTTTAGTTGTGATCTTACATATTTTTGTTTTTTTTAACATGATTAATTGCGTTTAATGAAATAAATTCTTGAATAATAAAAGAAAACAAAATTGAATTGTAAAATATATATATATATATATATATATATATATATTAAATTAAATGAAAAAGTAACGAGAAAAATATTGTTTTGGCATATTGTTTTACACTTAAAAATAAATAAATAGCAACTTTGACTTTATATAATTTTCTACTCCTAAAAATTTATTCAGTTTATTATTCCATGCACACAAATTTTAAATCACGTTTTATATTATAATCGAAATTTATGTAAAGTGCTACATTCATCATTCATTTTATATTTGAAGAACATAAAATATTTTAAGAAGTTTAGTTTTATTAAGCAAAAGTTCATATGTTCTTTTATTTATTTTAAATGAGGTCTATATTTAAGAAAAATAAAATATAATTATTCAAGAGTGTTTATTTCATTAATTGTATTATATTAAAAAATATTTTTATTTATGCATGGATTTAAAAATAGTATACTCTAAAACACTTTCAAATATATGAAAAAAAACTTTTAAAAAATAAAATATACTCATTTTTAACACAGATATCAGTACCCCACGCTCACAGTAACATAAATATTGAACAATAATCTACTTACAGCATTACCAATTTGACAATGGAGAAAAACTAGTTAGAGCAACAGAAAGAGGACCCCCATGAGTAAATACATGTACAAGAGAAATAGAAGAAGCTGCATCATCTTGACCAACATCTATAGATAGGACACAAATTATAAATAAATCAGCAACTACTCCACATAAGAAGCATTAACAATAAACATTCACTTCAGCTGAAAGTACCTTGAGAATATAAGAACTCCATTGAGTCTCATGTATCGACTAAGCATTCTTTGTTCATCAGAGATTTCACCAATGGTTCTCTCCTTGCTGCTTTCTACTTGCCATACCGAAAAGCAGCTATTGAGACCTCAACTATCAATTGCTCTTCCTCACCTGTTCAAATTGTTTGAAACGAACAGCAAGAATTTTTCTTTCAACAACGATCAAAGCCCTGAAATGAATAGAGAGAGAAAAGGGAAAAGGAAAAGAGATGATAAACTCCGACGATGACATTAAGAACAAAACAGAATTGAAAAGGAAAACCAAAACAATGGAAAATAGATGAGTTTGATTATAAAGATTCGTTGCCATGGAAGTATGAACAAGAAAGATTCAACTCTCGGAAATCATTGCCATGTCAGAATTATAGAAGTGACAAAATCATTGCAAATGAATGAGCTTTGAAGAATGAAATTACTATGAACTGATTTTACACAGAAAAAGAGAGAAGTATAATCAGAGAAGAGGTTCAGAAAGTGGTTCAGAAAGCTCCATTTCATTTGAACTCTGTTGCTGTGTCTCTGGTTTATGAAACCCTACAAAGTCCAGCCCAAGCCACTGCCATGGCCAACAAACATATCTCGGTCCACTTCGACCCCTTGAGTCTTCTCGTGTTTCAAACTCTTCTAGCTGACGGGTAAGCTCCTCTACTCTTTCCCTCAGCCTACTTGCCCTCATATCTGCCAGCTTCAATGATTTCTCAGCTGCATCTCTTGCTGCCATGGCAGCAGCAGCAGTTTCTTCTTTGAATTTTAGCTTCTTCTCAGATTCTAACATGGCTTGCTTCGCCTCTTCAAGCTCCAGCTTAACTGCTGATAGCTGCGAATATTTATTAAATCATGATGATTAGGAGTAAATTGATATCTGGTAATAAGAAAAATAATAAGATACAATTGCATCACATCAAATAATTAGGTGCAACTTCATGTTCTTGCTCATGTGCATCATATATTGAACAGTCCTAGATAGACTACAAAAGTACCAGAATTCGGACTATTCCCAAACATTTTCTTGTATTTTTGAAAGGCATAATGATAAATTTATCCCCTAATGTTTACCCATTTTGTCTCTGTGGCCCTATTTTTTTTTTTTTTTCACTTTGGCCCTCAACTTTCAAAATTTAGTCAAATTGGATTTTTTTGGATGAAAAAGCTAACTAAACTGTCAAAATTTTAACAGCATTATTGGATTTGTTTCACTTTGCCCCTAATGCTTGACATCCATGTTTTCATAATAGCCTTTTTTTCGTTCACTGGATTACAAAAATACACACTATCTCCTGACAATAACTCATCAGGTTGGTTGATTCAATAATTCTTCTCAAGAAATACCATCCACAAAAGAAACCAAAAAAAAAAAAAAAAAAAAAAAAAAATCTCTTTTGAGGTTATTTTTGGTAAGTTTCTCCAGCTTATGCCCTACGGAAATGTTATACAACTTCAAGTTATCCAAACATATTGTCACTTATCCTATATCTAGTACACAACGCTTCCCTCCCCACTGGAAGTATGTACATCAACCAAACACAAAAACACAGTTTTGGTTTTAATCTCATTTTACAATCCAAACCTACTTGACTTTACAACATACCCTATATGATTCTCCTATTATTGCGGCATATTATTCTTTAACATTAGATGCATTTGATCTTGTCTAGATGTGTTAAGATTCAAACCTCAGTCTACAGCTAAATTGTAAATTCCATACTGGCAGAACTTCAAGATGATGACTACTCAAAACTGCCACCACAAAGACCTTCGATAACTGTTCACAAAACAAGATATATAGTATCTATTAAAAGACCTGTAGCATCTTAGCAAACATACCTGAGCTAAGAACTCTTGCTCTACAGCTCTTCCTGCAGCAGCCTCTTGCTCAGCTGCTGATTTCCATCTTGTAATTTCTTCCTCAGCAGCAGCAATGTCCATCATAAGTCCTTCAACCTTCACATTAGTTAAGTCAGCATTAAATGTCCACAAAGAAGCATAAATGCAACTTAGCCAGTTCTTCTAACACTTAAAAATTAACCTAAGAATCTGATAACTGTACTCCAAGAAAATGGGAACAAACATTAAGCTAGTTTACTGTAAAAATTAAAGAGAGAGAGAGATGTTACTTACACTTTCATTTGCTACTCTCTCCTTCTCTTCAAGCTCCTCTATATGATGCATTCTTTGGTTGAGCTCCTTGGCTTGAGCCTCCACATGTTCTTTAAGTACACTCGACTCTGCCCTTAATACATTAGAACAGTATGCAGTTCAGTTCATGCAGAAAAACTCTCTATGTTAACCTATTCTACTCCTAATATTCCTTTAATCGTCCCATACAAAAGCAGGATGATAAAATATTGATTTTGTGCAATTTTAAAAATCCGAAATAACAGGTACCTTAATTCCTCCACAGAATGTTGCAGTTCAATTATCTCAAGCTGAGATGTTTTGACAATATTCTCCAAAGCACCAGCCTGTCAAATGACATAATAGAACCTCAAAAAGGAAAGATATGACCTTGAAACACTATCCAAACTTAAAGAGAACATGTAACAAATCAATGGCAATAGAAAAAATCTAACCAGAGTGTATATTTCATCCTGGTCTGAGCCTGGATCTTCAGCTTTATTTCCATCGCCAATAAGATTACTAAATTTGAAGTCAATTCCAGCCTCTCTCAAACCATTCTCAGCAGTTTGAAACAACTCGTTAGTTTTGGACTTATTTTCAGATACCATCCTCCTGGACAATGCACTCCTAAGTAAAGAACCAATATGTTCTTTCTCCTTAATCAATCGAGCAACTGTTTCCTTTAAACTCTTTACTTCACGATTCTTTTCGTCCACTAAGTCCTTTGTTTTCCCAGCAAGAATTCCTGTTAATTCATAGATAGACTCCATCCCCGCCAAACAAGCGCGTATATTTTCCTCAGAATCTGTCTCTTGTGGAAGAAAAAAGGACTCCGATACATCTGACTGATCCATATTATCAGCATCAACAATCTTAATAACATCATAAATAATTTCATGAATTCTAGAAACGAAATTCAACTGATCAACCAGTAACGGTCTCTGTAATTCCATCCTCATCTGCCAAATTCTCAATTTATCATCATATTCACTGGTCAAGTTCCTCAACTCCATTAATTCATCCTCTGCCAAATTAATCTTCTCCGACATCTCTTTTTCAATCTCCCCAATCTTCCCATCCTTTTCAGCTATATTCTTCTCTAAATTTTCAATTATATTAGTTTTCTTTGCCACCTCATCTCGTAACCCACTTATTGTAGCTTCAAGCTGAGAAACTTCAATGGCAATTTCGTAATTTCGTTGCTCTATCTGCTCCCTGGCTTCGTTTCTAGATTTGGTTGTGGTTTCGATCTGTTTAACGAGCTCTTCAACGATCTCGTTTGTTCTTTTGATTACTCCATAAGCAACGGAGGGCAGTCCGGTGTACTTTTGCGATCGCGGCAATCCTCCAGCAGAGAAGTTCTTGAAATTACTAACTTTTCCAGATATTTTTTCGATACCTGAAACAAGCATATGAGCAGAAGTCTCGATCTCCGATCGCAATCCATCTTTTCCCTTGGACGCTTCCTCCAATTGCTTCGCCAAATCTTCTCTCTGTTTGGTAACCTCGTCTTTGATCTTATTAGCTTCAGCTAATTGCGCCGTTAAGTTATCGTTCGATCTCAAAGCTTCTTCTTTCTCGCGGAGAGCTTCGTCACGTTGTCTCCCACACTCATCTCGCTTCTTAATCGCCTCGTGAGCCAAAGCTTTTAATCGATTAAACGAAACTTGAAGTTCTGATTTGGAATTCTCGGCCGCTTCTCGTGCTTGTTTCTCGCGATCGAGCTCCGCCAGAATTTCACGGAATTTCTCGACCGATACATCCTCTCGAGACGGATCTTTAATAACTATAGGTACCGGCTCATCAGACTCCACGTCACTGAGCACCGCATCGACTTCTTCATCGCCCGCACTCGTCATTTAAAAAAGAAGCCAATTATTTATATAATCGACAGTAAAAAATCCCGTATTTTGGTGCGATCGGAACCCTAGAATTGGAAGCAGAGGAGGTAGATAATGGAAGTAACCGATCGATATTAGTTGAGAGGGGAGGAAGGAAAAGAAATCATTGAAATGGGGAAAAAACAGGTGAAGATAAATTACGATTAAATTATAACCAGAAATTGCTTCCAAAAAGAGGTCTAGTGAAATTAAGGTTAAGGGAAACAGGGGTGTCGTTACCTAAACGAGACGGTGAAGCCGGTGAAGCCGAAGAACAAAGAACACGATTAGCTACCAACCAGTCTCTCCTTGGTCTCTTCTATTTTATTTTATTAGCGCCTTGAAAGGAAATTAACTTCACAAGGAAAACAATTTTAAATTTTTAAAATATGAAATTACAAGGCTTATGTTTTGGTGAATGATACGGCTTAGATGGTGCCACGTTGAGTAGCTTCTTTTTGGTATTCTAATTTGACGGGTCAGATTGATTAAGAGGAATACGTTTTAGGATTTGACTTCCAACCGGAAAATTTAGGGGTTGAAAAAACAATTAAAAAAACCCTTAAATGCCAATAATTTCTCATAATTGCACTTAAAAATTATTGATTTCTTAGTATAGGTTTGAATAAGCGGTTGAGTGCTGTGTGGTGTATTTACTTTTTTTCTCTCACGTTATAATATTTAATCTCACCGTTATTACTATTTTTATACTAATAGCAAATAAATCTACCGCTCATCCAAACTCACTCTTAATTGAAAGTTCATAGTGTAGTTTTTTTATTATTTAGATTTAATTATTAATTTTTTAACATTTAAGTTCCAAGGATAAAACTTTATTCCAAGTTATAAAAATGATAAAATTTTATTCTAAAAATCCTAAAAAATATGAAAATATTAAATAAAATATAAATTTTCAAATGATGAAAAAAATAAAAAAATGAAAACTTTTTAAAAATAAAAAATCAAATAAACTGTTACAAATAAATGTGGATGTCCATATTCTAACCCCTTTATTTATGAGATAAAACCCCCTTATTCATTATGAAAGTAAATATGCAAGTTGTGTTAATGAAGCACTTAAGTAAGCTTCATTTATATGTGTTGCGTTAAATGATAATGAATTATAAATACAACCCTTGTATGAGTGAAATGAGATATAAGAAAATTTTTTGTTAATTTGATCTATTGTTTATTTTTTATTATTATTTTATTTAATTATTTTATAACACGTTATCTACAGGAGCCTCTACGAGCTCATAGTGAAGTTCACGTTATTACAACTATATATAACTTGCCTATAAAGCTTCCATTGAACTATATATGACATACGTATTTTCATCATTGTTTTAATTTGTTCATCATATTTTAATAGAAAGAGAAATATTCAAAGCATACAATTCTTTTTTTTTTTTTTGGTTAAACTATTTGATTTATTCACTATTTTTTTAAAAGGTTAGTATTTTTTTTTCAATTATTTCAATTTGTTTTAATTTATATCTTATTTTCTTGATCTAGATAATTTGCATAAAATTTTAAATTATTTTATTTATTTGTTTGTTTTACATTGCTGCTTGCATGCTCTTTCATGAATTTACTATTTATGGACTACGTGGTAGTTTGGGATTTCATGTTGATGCATAATGGATATAGATTTGCAGTGATGTTATATGTAACCTATCAAGCATTTTGAAAGAGATTTATTGACTGTTAATTTTGTGTGTTTTGCATTCAATTGACATGTGCATTAAGTTCCTAATTTTATTTAAAATATGATTGGCCAATACACTATTTGACATTTTCTATAAGTAGCTCTTGAAATTCTTGATGAATATTACCTCTTTTACTGTTATTATTGTTCATAGTTTTTTCCCTTTAATTTGTTGATTTATGATGGAAGTTACCACTTATCTTTCTTTATAAATATCCACCATGCATCATTTCAACTTAACCGAGTAAATCTGGTTAATTATTGATTATTATGCACTGGTAAAATGTAATATATATTTTTAATGCATTTAGTTTAACTATAAGAACTAGATCTTACGGGCTAGTAAGTTTAGTACATGCTAACTTGTATAAAGATGATCAAACCTCACAAAGAATTTTTCTTTGCAACCGAGAATTTCTTTATGGGTTTCTATACCTCCATCTTTGTTTTATTTGCAGTAATGAGAATAATATTTTTAAAATTGTTTACTCCTTTTATTTAATGTTCACATGTAGCTTAGTGGTAATCTTGATTGGGTCAATAATTCTCTGCTTACTATTTAAAATGTTTTAAAAAAGTATTATGAATTGATCTCATGTATTCTTATAGCTAAATAAAATAAAGAGTTTATTCGTTTCACTGATTATGCTTCATTCCCCGAAGTGAATGTAGCAATATATAACAATTATGAAAAATGAAAATATAGAGTTCATGGTTGTCATTGTAATTGAGGATGTGGTTGGAGATGTAATAATAACTAGTGGTACTTCTAACAACTAGAAAAAGAATAATAATGAAAAACAAGAAATTTGTAGTCAAAATATTTAAAGGTTATTGAAAATTCATACTACCGATGTGGTATGAAAATGCATTGGTCATGTACCTGTCGTACGTTTAAGCATATAGTAAAACTTTACCAAAGCATCCATTATAAGAAGAAGAAGAATAAAAACAATATTGAAGCAAATTTCGTTATCCCAAATGATGAAATGGATGATAGCTTTTCCAAAAAAAAAAAAAAAAAATATATAATGCTAAAGCTAACTATGCATACAAGGATGGTGATTTTAAAGGCGTTAATGATATAGCTTATTTGTATGTTTCTAATTTTCCTTCATAAAAAATAGTTTTATATATTTTCCCATGACTATTTGCAATATTTCTTAAATAATGTTTTCTTTTAAAGAAAAATATGAAAATTTCTAATTTTTTCATTAAACCCGAGAATAAAGACATATGTTACGTAGATTTTGCTATAACATATTCTATCTTTAAAGGTAAAAGATTATTCTCATTTAATATCATATTAGGTGAATGCAAAAGTAATAAAAGGCTCAAGAAGAGCTATAATAGTATTATTTCAAGGGTAAAGTATATTATAGATGATGCATTGTTTTCTTTTAAGTCTAATTTTTTTTTTAGCTTTATAGATATTCGCTGAAATGGATATCATATCAAGACTACAAATGAGAAAAATATTGACTATCTATATATTAAAATGTTGAATGTGGAAAAAATATGTTTTGGAAAGAGTACCTGCTTTTCATCAGGTTATATTATGCACATATTAGTGCAATTGAGACACATGTTACTACAAACTAGAAGTTTGTAAAAGCATATACTTTTACTATTTGATATGAACGGTTAGACCATCCTGGATCATATATGATGAAAAAAAATTGAGAATTCATATGGACATTCAGTACGGAACCAGAAGTTTCTTTAACTTAAAGAATTCTCATGTGTTGTTTGTTCTCAATGATAATTGATTATTATAAGCTCATTAGTTAAAGTTGAGATTTAGAGTTTTGCATTTCTGAAATGAATATGGGCTCATTCATCCACCATGTGGATGGTTTTGATATTATATGATTTTGGTAGATGCATCTACAAAATAATCACATATGTATTATCAACGCACAACCTGCCGTTTGTGAGATTGCTTGTTTAAATGACTAATTTTAGATTATACAATTAAAACAATTCATCTTGTTAATGCTGGCGAGTTTACATTCCAAGTTCTCAATAATTATTGTATGTCAATTGGGATAAAAGTTGAACATCCTGTAGCTCATGTTCACACACAAAACGGTTTAGCTGAATCGTTTATCAAACGCCTCCAACTAATAGTTAGGTCATTGCTTATGAGAACAAAACTCCCTGTTACAGCTTGGGGATATGCTATTTTGCATGCAGTAGCACTTGTGCGCTTTAGGCCAACAAGTTATAATAAATACTCCCCATTACAATTGGCTTTTGGTCAGGAGCCAAATATTTCCCATCTTAGAATTTTTGGATGTGCAATATATGTTCCAATTGCTCTACCACAACACACAAAGATGGGTCCTCAAAGGAGGTTGGGAATATATGTTAGTTATGAATCTCCTTCTATAATTAAGTATGTTGAACCATTAACTGAAGATTTATTTACTGCATGACGTTGATTGTCACTTTGATGAAACAACATTCCCAACATTAGGGGAGAGAATAAAAAGCTGGATGAATAAAGTACTTGAAATTAATTATCATTTTCTAATATCCTTATACAAAGCAATGCAAATAAGAAGTTCAGTAAATAATTCATTTTACAAATCAAACGACCAGATTCATTTACTGACCTAAAGAGAATTACAAAATCTCACATACCAGCTGAGAATGCTCCAATTCGAATTGATGTCTCAATAGGGCAAACTGTTAGTACAAAAGAAAGTAGTCCACGCTTGAAGCGTGGAAGACTAGTTAGTTCCAAAGATAAAAAATTCTCGTAAAAGAAAATGAGCAAACATTCAAGATGATCATATAGTTGAGGCAGGAGTTCTTGAAGAAACCCATGACA
Source organism: Gossypium sturtianum (assembly GCA_025698515.1). Taxonomy (NCBI): domain Eukaryota; kingdom Viridiplantae; phylum Streptophyta; class Magnoliopsida; order Malvales; family Malvaceae; genus Gossypium; species Gossypium sturtianum. The sequence goes on from CM046945.1 coordinate 23,089,155, forward strand.
TAACTAATTATAAAACTCAAGAAGAGATTCAGGTACCTAAAAGTGAAAATGAAAATGATGAAAATAAGGAGATCTCAATAAGTTATGTCAATATGAGAAAAAGATGAAATCGCAAAAATATAGTTGTCGACAACAATTTTGCTTATAATGTTGCTATTGAAATAGCAAAAAGAAAATGAGGATCTTGAGCCTAAATCTATTGGGGAATATAGAAATAGAAAAGATTGGTCAAAATGGAAAGATGCAATTCAAGCAGAATTAAAATCACTTTCTAAACATGAGGTTTTGGACCTATAATCCAAACACCTAAGTATGTAAAGTCGGTAGGATATAAATGAATATTTGTGTGAAAACGAAATGAGAAAAATGAAGTCGTAAAATATAAAGCACGACTTGTAGCACAAGGATTTTCGCAAAGGCCCGACATTGATTACGAAGAGACATATTCTCATGTGGTGGATGCAATCACATTTAGATACCTTATTAGTCTAGCAGTATGTAAAAAACTTGACATGCATCTAATAGATGTTGTTACAGCCTATTTGTATGGTACACTTGATAGTGAAATTTATATGAAAATCCTTGAAAGATTTAAAATCCCTGAAGTATATAGAGTTTCTCGGGAAAATTGATCAATCAGATTAAAAAAAAGTTTATATGGATTAAAACAATTTGAACGTATGTGGTACAATCATCTTAGTGAATATTTGTTAAAAGAAGGTTATAAAAACGATCCAATTTGTCTATGTGTTTTTATAAAAAGGCCTGGTTCAGATTTTGTGATAATTGCTATTTATGTTGATGATATAAATATTATTGGAACTCTTAAAGAGCTTCAAAATGCAGTAAATTATTTAAAGAAAGAATTTGAGATGAAAGATCTTGGAAAAACAAAGTTTTGTCTTGGCCTGCAGATCGAGCATTTAAAAGATGAAATTCATGTTCATCAGTCAACTTATATGGAAAAGATATTAAAGAAATTTTACATGGATAAAGCACATCCATTGAGTACCCCGATGATTGTTTGATCGTTAGATGTGAATAAAGACCAATTTCATCCTTGCGAGAATGATGAAGAGTTTCTTGGTCCTGAAGTACCATATCTAAGTGTCATAGGGGCATTGATGTATCTTGCAAACAACACAAGACCTGATATAGTTTCGTTGTAAACTTATTAGCAAGATTTTGTTCTTCTCCAACATGTTGACATTAAAATAGAATTAAACATGTATTTAGATATCTCAGAGGGATCATTGATATGGGTTTATTTTATTCAAATGATTCAAAATCTCTATTAGTTGGTTATGTTAATGCTGGATATTTATCGGATCCACATAAAGGTTGATCCCAAACGGGGTATTTATTTACATGTGGAGGTACTGCCATATCATGGCGTTCAACAAAGTAGACATTAGTTGCTGCCTCTTCAAATCATGTTGAAATAATTGCAATGCATGAGGCAAGCCGAGAGTGTGTTTGGCTAAGGTTATTAACCCAACATATCCAGAAGATATGTAATTTGCCTTTACAAGAAAAGATGCAAACTATCTTATACGAAAATAATGCAACATGTATAGCTCAATTGAAGGGTGATTACATCAAAGGTGACAAAACGAAACATATTTCACCAAAAAGTATTCTTCAACCATGATCTTGAGAAGAAATGTGACATTAAAGTTCAACAAATTCGTTCTAGTGATAATTTAGCAGATTTTTTTTACCAAGATATTGCCAACTTCAATGTTTGAAAGACTACTACACAAGATTGAGATGTGTCAACTAAAAGTAATGTGATATTGTCATTAGGGGGAGTCAAAAACACGTTGCACTCTTTTCCTTTAACCAATGTTTTGTCCCACTAGGTTTTCCTGGTAAAAGTTTTTAACGAGGCAACTTGTATCAGGAGATTGTATACTCTTTTTCCTTTATTAGGTTTTTATCCCACAAGGTTTTCCTAATAAAGGTTTTAATGAGGCACAATTTTCTCTAGTGGACATCCAAGGGGGAGTGCTACAAATAAATGTAGATGTCCATATTCTAACCTCTTAATTTATGAGATAAAACCCCCTTATTCATTATGAAAGTAAATATGCAAGTTGTGTGAATGAAGCACTTAAGTAAGCCTCATTTATATGTGTTGCATTAAATGATAATGAATTATAAATACAACCCTTGTATGAGTGAAATGAGATATAAGAAAATTTTCTGCTGATTTGATCTATTGTTTATTTTTTTAGTATTCTTTTATTTGATTCTTTTACAACACAAATAAATTAATAAAAAAAATTAGTTCAAGTACATATTTGTTTAAATAATTGGTGCATCTATAAATGATGATAAACTTTTTTTTTTAGGTTTCCCATAAATGTTGACTTGTGTATGAAAGTGGCATTAACTATTTCCTTAAAAGCCACAATTAAATAAATCAATATAGTGAGATATAGCCCAGTATTTATGTTCTGAAAATATGCTTTATTGTTTACCTTAGTTACATTCACTATAAAAGAAATAGTTTTTTATGCAATATCCGAATGAGTAAGTTGATATAAAAGAGATTTTAGTAAAAAATGTGTTGATTAATTTTTTTATTGATTTATATTAAATTTCTATAAAAATCCATTTCCATTTTTGTAGTTTATAATATTTTAGCTTTTCTCATAATTTTTATATATTATTAATTTTTTCATGAGTTGAGTTTTTATAATTTATAGAATCTTTAAAGAAATTAAAATTTTCTAGAATTTTTTTAACTTTCTTAGAATCTTCTAGTTTTTTTTAATTCTAGAATTTTTTTAATTTTTTATGATTTTTAAAATTTTCTTTTAACGCTTGCACTTTTTATAAATCTTTATAACCTTTTAGAATTTTAGATTCTTTTTAGAATTTTCAAAATCTTTTTTTTTTAACTTGATTTTTAAATTTTTTTCTTAAATGTTAAAAAGCGATTATAAAATAACTAAAAAAAATTAATTAAACTTCATCAAGTTAGTTGACATATCATCACTTAATGGACAGTAAGTGGCTTTGACAAAAAATTAAATTTGAAGAGATTAGCTAGCTTTCAATTAAGACCTCAATTGAGTCTAGTTTTTGATTAACGGCTTAATTGATTTTTTTTAACATTTAAACAAAATTGATGAATTTCAATGTGATTCGAAAAAATAAAGTTTAATTTTTTTTAAATTGATTTTGAGTTAAGATGGAAAAAGTCGCCTCTTCTTATTTTGAGATTATTATGAAAATATTCCTATATAACATAATTTTACTTAAGTTTTTTATGCTATGATGTATTGCATTCTAAGAAAAACACACAAAAAAGTATTACATAGTTACTGTTTAATTGATTTTATTATATTGTACTATGGTTATATTTGGGTGACATATCGAGTTGGGTCGAGTCAAAGTCAAGTACATAATTTATTTTAGGGATTGAGTTTTTGCCCGATAAAATAATATCAAAGTAGAGGGATGATCAATTTCAAGTACATCATTTATTTTGTGTAGTGGAGAACTCGGTGGGCATTAAGGCCAATTTTTGCAGGTATCATAGCTTCAGAGGCAAGCATTAGGTTGAAGGGTGTTTCTTTTGTGCTCGAGTGGGATGTAGTTCGAAGGGCTCAAAGAATACTAGTCAGTTCATCCAACCATCCACCCTTGGCATCATCTAATTTCTTCTTCAAGGCCTAGAGAATCTTCTTGTTGGTGACCTCTGCTTGACTATTCATCTTACGGGTCTTAACAAAATTATGAGTCAAGGTAATATGAAGGCTTCCACAGCAGTTCTCAAAATTTCCTTGGAATTGTGTCTCGTTGTCTGTGGTGATCAGTCGTGGGATCCCATATTTACAGATGATGGTCTTCCACACAAAATTCTCCATATGTTTCTCGGTTATGGTGGCCAAGGCCTCTGCTTCCATCCACTCTAAAAGTATTCAGTGGCTACCACAATATATTTCTTTTTTGTCACGGCTTGCGAGAAAGGCCCAACAATATCTATCCTTAAAGTTGAGAAAGGCTAAGGACTGTAGATGATTTGCAAAGGCTCGGTTGGTGTCCTAGGCATGGGTGAGTATTTCTGTTAGGGCTCACATTCAACACAAAGGTTACGGTACAGGCCAATAGTAAACTTGCCAGAGAATCTTCTAAGCGAGAGCCTTTGCACCCGAATGGGACATATAAATCCCTTCATGTACTTCTCACATCACATATTTCGCCTCGGAAGGGCCCAAACATCTTAGGAGTGGTTGCAAATACCCTTTCTTGTACAAAACCCTGTCAATAAGTGAATACCTGGAGGGAAGATTATTGGGAAATGTGTCCATATTGTAGTAAACATGTAACTGTTTTCTAGGTGTTTGAGCAATGAATAAATAAATAAAGGTTATTTTACATTTCACTGTTATATCTTTTTTGTTTTTGTCTTTCATGTTTTACATACATAGCAAAATTTTGACGATCAAATATTAACTTATTGATTGCATAAGTTCAAACTGATGATAAGTGACACTGTAAGAACGCTTACATTGCGAGAAAGGCAACTTACTTCAATAGATAATCTAAACGAGTCCGTAATCCCGTAAAAGAATCAAAGTGAGCGTTTGATTCAAATACTTAGAAGGATTATTATGTCGTCTAAAATTCCAATTGAAGAGATGACTAGTGTTAGCTACCGGAGTAGTTGACTCCACTGGTAGAGACATAGATGAATTCATTGGAAGAATGATACATTGGACTGGACCCAAAATGAATTAATTCCGAATCCGTTTGTGAATTAATTAACTTGTGACATTCATGGTGTGATTTACCTAAATCTTGAGTTAATCACTAACCATGCGTATGTAACTTGTGTGCTTTGATATAAGTGGAGGCTTATACACTAAAGATGATCAAGCCTATAGCTAGTATGTTGGGTACATGACTTGTGTATGGCATGACTTTACTAGCAATAATGGAACTCATAACTCAATTAAAGAGTTAACGATACCCTCTCATTTGCATTGTGTGGATTGATAAATATGGAACGTGGCCACGGGTTGCTCGTTCGAGAACGAGCAATTTATCACAGTCACTTGTTGACAATGATCATATTAATTATTAAGAAGACACAATGGTGACAATGAGGTAAAATATGATTTTATTGAGTGAACGGATTTAACTCAAAGGAATCAAGGATATCATATGAGGGTAAAACATACATGATGAGGTAATTAGACAAAACAGTTGGATGAATTGCTTTCTTAAAGGGTACACAATAAGGAGTTTTCAATCATGACACTTATTATAGATCGACTCCATGATTAAGTAAATTGAGAATTATTGGAACGATACTTCTGGACATAATTGCAATTACTAGAGCCTAATTGTATATGTTTGATTGATCCCTCAGCTAGCTCAACAAAAAACTTGATCGGACTGCATTAGAATCAGAAGGAAGTTCTACGACTTTGGAAATAATTTAATTGAATCGATTTATTTGATGTGGAATTAAATGAGCCAGTCGTGATAATTGTTCAATTAGAGAATTTGATTAAAGAATTTTCTTGAAAAATTAATTTGGAAAATCTTAGTGATTTTTGGGAAAATTAATTTTGATCAAGTAAAATTAAATTAACTAAAATAATATGATATTTTTGGAAATTAATTTTCAAGTCAGACAATTGGCCTCATGGGTAATTGAACTTGAAACTTGGACATGGGATCGAAAATTGGGCTCGAGAACTAAATATTGAGACTAAGACCCAAAATTGGTCAAATCAGGCCCGGTATGTGAAACCGCGCTGATGTTCCAACTGGTGGCTAGACCGGATCAGTCGGGCCGTCACTGGCTCGGATCGAACCGGCTCAAGGTGCTGTGAGGGTGTCACACCTGCGAAGGCACTGTCGAACACGGTAGTGCCGGCGACTATGACGGTAGTATTCCGATGCCTGACAGATGATCGATAACAATGGTTCTTCGGTGGTTAAGTAGTGGAAGAAGTACATTCCTACTGGGACTCTACCAGATAATTTGATTTCAGATTAAGTATTCCAAAAAAAAAATATTATTTTATTATTTTAATATTAAATTAAATTTAATACTTATTTTGATAGTATTTTATTAATTTAATAATAAAATGATTATCTTAATATTAAATTAAATTTAATATTTATCTTATGGATAAATATTCTATTAATTTAATAAATTTAATATTAAATTTAATCTAATATTTATCTTGATAAGTATTATATTAATTTAATATTAAAGTGAATAAGTTTTATCGTAGTTGAACTCACTAAACTCTCTTTATATAGAGTCATAAGTCATTATTTTACATACATTTGAATTCAAGAGAAAGTTCTAAAGAGAAAATTCTTTGAAAAAATTATTTTAGAAAATTTCTAGAGATATTTTTCATATTTACAATTTGACCCAGAAGTTTAGAGAAATTACAAAATTACCCTACTAGTAATTTTGTGGAAAATTTTCTGATTCAAAACGAGCCCAATCTCTGCAGACATGAGCTTGAGATAACAGAAAAGACTACTCGGTCAAAACGTTCATCCTAGACGAATTGAAAAGGTATAATTTTGACTAAGTGTTTATTATTTTAGATATCACAACCAAGTTCTTGTTTTTGGAAAAAAAAATTAAAATTCTGGTTTTTCCGTTAAACTTATTTTTCGCTGCGTTTTCCAAACCTGATTTTCCAACAATTGGTATCAGAGTCAGGTTGTGCTCTATCTATAAGTATAAACAGATAATCAAAATAAATTTCTCTTCTTCTTGAATGATTTGATTATATAGAAAGTGACATTCTTTAGAACTTATGCATATTTTGAGTTAAACATGGGAATAGATGTGGTATTATATATTTTGTTATATAATTGTTATTTTTTGCCAAGATTTTGGTTCTTAGGAAATAGATTGTGGACTATCATCTCCACGTAGGACTCTTTTTTTTTAAATTGATATAATTCTTGTGAAGTCGGAAACGGACAAAGGACTTAAATGTAATTTTTTCAAAAGAGGTCCATGACGAGGAGAAGATGGAACGATGGCGGTTGAAGACCCAAGGAATGCCTTGTGGTGAAAAACTGTGTAATTTTTTCTTTTCATTTATTTTCTAGAAATAGAACCATGGAAACCTTGGCTGACAATTTTATTTTAATTACCCATCTCATATATTGTTTTATAATTGTTTATAATATTTATACTATGGTATATTATAAGTTTGATATATATGTATGAGATGATCCACAGTTGATTGATTAAAAAAAAAAGAAGTGTGGTAATGAGAAAATACATGTGTTATATTGTTCCATTCACTTCTTTAGGTTATTTGATTGTTGTGAGAAGTGTGGTAATAAGAATGTGCATGTCTAGGATTGGCTTTGGCAAGGAAAGACTTGGTTTTTAAGTGGTCAAATGTAACACCCCAACCCCGACCTAGACATTAAGGTCAAGTCTGAAGAGCTATATTAAACCATTTCTGGAAAATCCACCTTTTAATAATGAAGTTCAAACGATTTGAAACCATATAAATGATTATAAACAATCAGAAAGTCGAAGAAATAACAATGAAATTACTGATAACATAATAAGATAATTAACCAGAATGACTAAGCTCCTGATACGCGGACTCGATCAGGTCTGTGGGTTACCTGAAATCCAAACATACAAACTAAATGAGTTTATAACTCAGTGTGTGTAACTTATGTATACAATCAAACAAAAATATATATATTAGTTAGGTGTTCAATTTCTCTTTATTTAGATAACTCTCAAATTCGAATATAGAGTTAGAAATAAAGGATATTCATTATAGATACAGAACAGATCAGATACAGATGCAGAACATATCAGATACAGATGCAAATTCCTACCCCCATTCGCTACACACCATCTTCGTCCATCCCAACACACCATATTGGGTATAAAGTACTCATCCAGCCCTACACACCACTTAGTGTTGGTATGACATGTTTCAGAATGCTTGTAGACTAGCTGCCAGATCAGAATGCGATAAATCACCAGAATCAGATAGATGATTGTGGCTTAGCCACTAAAATTGAAAAATTACTAAACTGCCCACACTTTTTCCTCTACACAATCCCAACCTAATAGAGATACAGATTTATCAGATATCAGATATGCATATACAATGATACAAATTCATATCATACTCATATAATGCTGTCACATTAAATTATTACATTTCAAATCAATATATATGTGTAAATAAAAAATTATTTAGTAATAGATCATCAGATAACAGATTTCATTGCCTAAATTAGATCATATGAACCCTACGGTAAGCCTACGTTCAAATTGAATGACATTTACGACCATAGGGAAAAATTTCGATTCTTAGCCCATACGTCCGTGTGGATTCACACGACCTGGATGGCTAGCCCGTGTGGTCCACATGACCTAGCACACACCCGTGTGGCCCACCTTAGTGTCGCACACGGCTTGTCACACGGCCTAGCACATGACCTAGCACAAGGTTGTGTGACCCAAAGCAATGAGTTACATGGTCTAGCACACGACTAAGCACACATCCGTGTGACTCAAGACCTAAAAATTCTCTCACACAGCTTGGACACACGTTTGTGTCTCTGGCCCGTGTGACTCTAATTCCAAAACAGTGAGTTACACGACCTGGACACAAGTCTGTGTCTCTGACCTGTGTGACTTTAATTCCAAAACAGTGAGTTACACGACCTAACACATGACCTAACACACGGTCGTGTGGCTCACACTACCTACCACATTGCCTGGCACACGACCATGTGGCATCGACAGTCGTGGTTTCCGACTTCAGCTGTTTGCAAAATTTTGGGTTTTTGTTACACACCTAGTATGAGTTTGACGTAGAAGCAGCAAGGGTGAATCCAAAACCTAAAAACGATAATCTGATTACCAATTAAACAATTATTCTCAAACGAATCGCAAAAATTATCTTATCAAATCAAAACAATGTCGAAAAGTTTCGACACAAAACCCCTAAATCGAAATTCACACGCTCATTGTGCACGTAACAACAATTTACTGAACTAGCACACTAGAGGAATGTTACCGTCAATATCTTCGCCTAAAAAGAATACCAATCTAACACTTAAACAGAGAATTCAAGCAAATCAAGCAGAAACCTATTTTGACAAAACGAACGAGAGAGAACGTTTAACAGAAATTCTATAATAAACTCACGCAATTAACCTTGTAGTCGAATGACAAAGGAATGTGCTACTTCTCTGACCACACAATAGCAAAAATTTAATGACAGACTTCATAGATCAAGAAAGAAAAGAAAAAGAAAGAAAAAGAAAAAGAAAAAGAAAAAGAAAAAGAAAAGAAAAGAAAAGAAAAAGAACGTAGAGGAGAAAAGAAAGAAAAAAACATTTTAATCATTATATATATTTAAAAAAACAAATAACTAACCTTGTAGAGCGGTAAAAACATATATTCACTTCCTTACGTAGAGGCTCGAACACAAGACCAAATAATATACAGAAGCTTAACCATTGAACCAACAGGCTCATTCATGACATAGAATTACACAAAATTTAACTTAAGTCCAAAGATCATAGTAATGGTTGATTCAAAACAATTAACAAAATTTTCCAGAAATGGGGTTGAACCTCGGACCTCAAACACACAACTTAGGCTCTAAACCACTAAAGAAGATACTTATTTCTTGACAGAATTTAACAAGCAAAAGTTCAAGATTTGGGGCGTTACATCAAATATGCTCACCTCCCTTTGTTGGGACCCTACCTGGTGCACTGTTCACACTCACTTCTTCGATTTTTCCCTTAAAAGAAAAACTGTGGAGAAACAAAATTGTTTGGTTTTATGATTGATTAATTCTTGTGAATAAATGAATATGGATATTATAAAATTGTAATAGTATGTCATCATATATTTGAAACATGTCATATAGATTAAGTAAGAATGCCACTAGGACTATTGTATGATCATTATTAAAATATGGGATAAAAATCTTGCATGTTTTTAAAATGTTGAGTGGGTGAAGTGTTGTAAAAAAATTCAGTGTTGAAAACGATTTTCTTACACAGCGAAAAATTAAAATTTTGATGATTTTTCCCCTGATACAATTTTTGATGATTTTACCCCTGGTAAAATTTTGAGAAATATGTTCAATATTTCAAAAATAAACATGTTCACTGTGACCAAATGGTTTATTTTCATTTTTGAGCTTCAAAACAGCTCAAAAACATAAACTCATTCTTCCGATCATTTTATGTAATCCATATAGAATAGCAAATGGATTATTCTCATTTCCATTTTTGGAAACCTACATTCATTTCCAAATGATTCCATTTTTCCATTTCGAAAAAAACCATAATCATTCCTGAATTTTTTCCATTTCTTTTTTTCTATTCATTATGTTCATTTCTATTCAAACTCGCAATTCATTTATGGTTTCAATGAGCTAGCGGAGGGACCGATTTGACATATGTAATTAGGGCTTAAATGATTTATAATTAAGTTTCGGCTTTTCACCTATTAATTATAAACTCATTTAGCCATGAAGTCATTCCACTATAGTATTGTGACTAAACTTTCCGTAACGGCATACCATTACGAAGGCAACTACTTAGTGGTCGTCCAATGACCTTGTCATAAGTGTGCTACCCTCATAGGATATCCTTGATATCTTTGGGATAATATCCACTCTCCCAATATGACCCTATTTTATCTCATGGTAACCATTACATCTTCCTTCATGAAAAATCAATCACTGTCAAATAGTGATTAAGTCATCCATTATAAAGATGAACGACTAGTGACCACGTTTACTTTTCATCAACCATGTAACGCCTATGAGATGATATCATTTTCCCATGTCTCGGGTTATGAATTCCACTGTTTTGAATGACGCTACATACTGCAGAAGTCGTACACCTAACATGCCAGCTTTCGATTCCTTATCTATTTGAATTCAGGCATTTACTTACATTAAAGTGTACGAGTCATACATACATAGTCTACCATCCACTCAGGATTTAGGTATGCCACACTATGAACGTCACAAGCAAATAAATCCATAAACGGATTTAGAATCTATTCTACTTAGGTCCAGTTCGATGTACTTTCAGTCCAGTCAATCACATATATTTCTCCATCTTTTGGGAGTCATTCGCTCCGATACCTAAGGCAAAACATCTCCCCAATTGGACCTGATAGACAACGCATTAGTCTTTCAATTAGTTTGCTCATTTCCAATTAGACTAAGGACATGTTTAGGTTCATCTACTAATATAAGTTGTCTTACCGTGTTACAATCTGACCACGTAATACTGCTTAGTATTAGTTAAACATTAGATAACCAGTGAGCAACATTTGTTTCCATTTTGCTTTTCACGCAAAAACCATGTGAGGACAATATACAAATTATTAATGTAACTCATGAATAATTATATTAATCAATCTATTTGAAAAATTACAAGTGTACTTAGACGAAAATACTAGACCTAGGACACTAGATCCAATAAGAAGGTCATTGAACAAGACCTACGGCATCTATTGATGGTCCCTCAGTGATAGCATGATAAAGTTTTGAGCCGGTTCCTACCTTGGCCGCACCCCAAGGTAAACATTATCATGTGGGTTCATTGGATGAGATTTCCTTTTAAGGAAAACTAGTCATGCATGACTCTCAATGAGTTTGTCCCAAGATGACTCACAAATGAAAGCATGTTCGTGATGGGTGTTGAGTTAATGGTTACACACTCAAGATTGTCTCTTATTAAATAGTTTCCCAAGAAACGATATTTAAGCTAGAGATGATGATTAAACATTAAATGGTCATTGGTTCGTATGGAGTATTGAGAATAAAAAATCACGAATTGATTAGATGTAATCCATGTTTTAATACAAGACATATGCATCATACTGCATTCTTGATAACTTGTTGAAATGAAAATATTTTCTTAATACAAATATAGTAATTAGTGAATCTTTATTATTTTTCAGTTCAAATATGTCTCCTACTCCTCTTATTAGTATTCTTACTAAGATTAAATTGAATGGGGATAACTTTCGAGAATGGAAACGAAACTTATTGGCAGCTCTCAGTTATGAGAAACACAAATTCATCCTTGACGAATCTTGCCCTCCTGAAGCTTAACCTAGAGTGAGAAACCGCTGGAGAAATTCTGACTTGATTGTTCGATGTTATATGTTAGCGAGCATGAGTAGTGTGCTGCAAAAGCAACACGAGAATTTCCATAATGCCAAAGAGATCATGACAAATTTGGAGGATTTGCTTGGAGGCTAAGTCGTATTGGCTCGGCAATTTACTATTACAAATTTGATGAACTCTCAGTAGAAACCCGTCACTCCTGTCAAAGAACATATGTTTAAGCTTATGAGATTTTTTGCTGAAGTGGAAGAGAATGGGGGTGAACTAGACGTGAACACTCAGATTGAAATAGTGTTTAAATCCTTGACCAATGAGTTCGCTGGCTTTAGTGCCGCTTACAACTTGGGGAACAAAACGTTTACCTTTACTCAGCTCATGAAGGAATTACAATCCTATGAGTTGATGCTGAATGGTGGTAAGTCGATTCAGGAGAAACCTGAGGCAAACTTAGTTGTGGGCTCCTCGTCCTCTAAGGGAAAGCAAAAAGTTAAGGGAAAGAAGAAACCGACTAAGTCTTTGGTTTCACCTTGTATGGATAGGAAGAAAACTAAATAGTCAAATGATCCTAAAAAGATCAAATGTTTCTCCTACAACAAGAGAGGCAACTTTAGATCAAACTGCAATGAGTATTTGGATTACCTAGCTGAAAAGGGAAAAAGATATGGAACTCTTTGTGGTTGAAGCCTACTTAGTAGAAGAAACAATTGACAATTGAATTATTGATTTTGGAGCCACTAACCGTGTGTGTGTTTCTTTATAGGGTTCAGTGAAACGAGAAGTCTACGTGACAGGAGCCTCAAATTGTGGATCAGAGAAGGGAGTTATGTTTTAGCTGAAACAGTGATAGAAGTTATTTTAAATTTTGATAATTTTAGAAAGATTGTTTTAAATGGAGTGCTTTATATACCTTATTTTAAGAAGAATTTAATTTTTGTAGCATGTTTATTTTATGACGGTTATTCCATGACATTCAATAAAGTGGTTGCTATTTGCAAAAATCTTTTTTAATTTGTAATGGACAGATGGAAAACAATATCTATTTTATCAAACCAAATAACTACTTGATGCTTCAAACTAAAATAGTGAATAAGGAACTTAAAAATTCTCACTCTAATGAGGTGTACCTATGGCACTTAAGACTTGATCATATTAACTATGAAAGAATCACTAAACTCGTGAAAGATGGTCCCTTAAGTATGCTTAAGAAAGTTAGTCTTCCAAAATGTGAATTTTGCTTAAAAGTTAAAATGACTAAGAGGTCTTTTAATAAGAAAGGTACAAGGGCCAACCAACCTATAGAACTTGTGCACACTGATGTATGTGGTCCCATGAGCATCAGTGCCCGAGGAGGTTACGATTATTATGTGACTTTCATCGATGACTATTCTCGATATTGATATGTGTATCTAATACACTACAAAAGTGAAACCTTTGATAAATTTTGAAAGTTTCATGCGAAAGTGGAACAACAATTAGGTTTATCCATAAAATATTTTCGGTCTGACTGAGGTAGGGAATACTTACCCGATGAGTTCTTAGGATACCTCATAGAGAATGAAATTTTATCCCAATTGACTGCGTCGAGCACTTCACAGCAAAATGGTGTAGTTGAGAGAAAGAACATAACCTTTCTTGACATGGTTTATTCAATGTTAAACTATTCACAACTCCCTACTTCCTTCTAGGGATATGCGATACAAACAACTTGCTATATTCTAAATGATGTGCCAACCAAGTCTACTTGTAAGACACCTTATGAACTGTGGCATGGAAAGAAACATGTTCTAAATCACTTTAGAATATGGGGTTGTCCAACACACCTTTTGGATAAGGATGCAAAGAAGTTGGATGCACAGGCAAAATTGTGCATGTTTGTAGGATATCCAAAAGGAACAAATGGTGGATTATTCTACAATCTAAAAGGTAATATGATTAAAGTTTCTACTCATGTTGTTTTCCTTGAAGAAAGCTACATGGGTAACTTTAAGCATCGAAGTAAAATGGTACTCGAGGAACTTTCGAGTGTTGTAGACAATCCCCAAGTTCAATTTTCGAGAAAGTGGTAGAAAGACCTGAAAACAATCAACAACATAGGGGAATCTGTCGTAGTAAGAGAGTTTCTAAGAAACCAAACTTCTTAATCTATGATGGTAGTATGTATAATACGGAAACCATTCATGAGGGTAATGATCCACTCACTTACGAGGAAGCTATGCAGGACGTTGATTCTAAGCTCTGGAAATAGGCCATGGATACCGAGATGGATTTGATGAAATTCAATACAGTGTGGGAACTTGTAGACTTATCGGTGTGGATTAAACTCATAGGGTGTAAGTGGATCTACAAGAAGAAGAGAAATGCAGAAGGGAAAGTGGAAACACATAAAGCTAGACTTGTAGGGAAAGGCTATACATAGAAAGAAGGCATCGATTATGATGAGACATTCTCTCTGATAGCCATGCTCAAGTATATCCGCATACTCTTATCCATTGTCACTGCTCTCAATTACGAGATCTGGCAAATAGATGCCAAGAGAGCATTCTTGAATGGCTATTTTGATGAGACCATTTATATGGTTCAACCCACTGGCCATGTTGTCAAAGGAAAGGAGGAGAAATTTGCAAATTGCTAAGATACATTTATAGACTTAAGCAAACTGATGAAGCTTGTTTTTATAAACGTATAAAGGATAAAAATGTGGTCTTCCTCGTTCTGTATGTCGATAATATTCTACTTATAAAAAATGATGTAGGAGAATTGTCATCGATTAAGCTGTGGTTATATCAACAATTTAGCATGAAGGACTTGGGTAAAGTTAGTTATATTATTGGAATTTTAATCTTTAGGAATCGAAAGAATAAAATGATAGCTCTATCACAAGATTCATAAATCGATAAGGTACTGGAACAGTTTGCAATGATCAATGTGGAGCCAGGCGCTCAACCAATTGCATCAGATTTTCATCTTTCTTTGGATGACAATCCTAAGACAGTAGAAGAAAGAGATCATATGAGTAATGTTCCATATGCTTTGACAGTTGGAAGCCTTATGTATGTGATGCTTTGCATACGTCCAGATATCTACTTCACAGTGAGAATGGTTAGTTGATATTAAACGAATCCTGGTCTCAAGCATTGGTAAGCTGTAAAGCATATATTAAGGTATCTTTAAAAAACCAAGGATGATATGCTTGTATATTATAGGGAGAACCTTACTCCTATTTGATACACAGACTCAGACTTCTAAACCTATAAAGATTCGAACAAATCGACATTAGGAAACATATTCGTCCTAGGCAGTGGAACCATAGTATGGAGAAGTGTATAAAAAACTTGCACTTCTGACTTTACTATGGAGGCTGAGTATTTGGCTACTTCTAAGCCAACGAAAGAATCAATATGGCTTCGAAAGTTCCTAACCAATCTTGTAGTCATTCCTAGTATTGAAAAAGTTATAACACTATATTATGATAATAGTGCTGCAATAACTAATACCAAGGAAATGAGAAGTCACAAGAGGACCAAACACAGTAATCGAAAGTATCACTTGATACGAGAGGCAGTACCCACAGGAATAGTAGATGTGATGAAAGTAGCTTTTGAAGATAACCTTGCAAATCTATTTACTAAGACTCTTGTAACTAGGAGTTTTAACAAACACGTCGAAGATATGAGAATGCGAAACATGACACATTTACTTCACTAGGGCAAGTAGGAGATTGTTGGGAAATGTGCCCATTTTGTAGTAAACATGTAACTGTTTTCTAGGTATTTGAACGATGAATAAATAAATAAAGTTTATTTCACATTTCACTGTTATATCTTTTGTGTTTTTGTCTTTCATGTTTTTCATACACAACAAAATTGTGGCAAGAAAATATTAGCTCATTGATTTTCTAAGTTCAAACTAATGATAAGTGGCACTGTAAGAACGTTTACATTACAAGAAAGACAACTTATTTCAGTAGATAATCTAAACAAGTTCGTAATCCCGTAAAATAATCAAAGTGAGTGTTTGATTCAAATATTTAGAATGATTATTATGTTTTCTACAATTCCAATTGGGAAGATGGCTAGCCTTGGCTACCGAAGTAGTTGACTCCTCGGGTAGAGACATAAATGTTTTCATTAGAAGAATGATACATTGGAACGGACCCAAGTTGAATTAATTCTGAATCTGTTTGTAAATTAATTCACTTATGAGGTTCATGGTGTGATTTACCTAAATCTTAAGTTAGTTATTCACCATACTTATATAACTCATGTGCTTTGATATAAGTGGAGACTTATACTCTAAAGATGGTCGAGCCCATAGCCGGTATGTTGGGTATGTGACTTGTAACATCCTGCTCGGAGAAGTCTTAGTGTTTGAATATTGTTCATCTTACTATGATGCTTGAGAGTGAGATCTGAGTGGGTAAGGTATTAATTATGACTAAGTATTTAAGTCTGTGAGTGCGCCTTTGTAACAATCCGTTTTTAGTCGAATCAGAACGGTGGTTTTGGGACAAAAAATCTGAAGTCAAAATATTTATTTTATTATTTTATTAAATTTTACAGCATGATAGAATTATTGTGTGAAAGTTTCGTAAAGAAATTTTACTTGAATGCTTAATTTGATAAAAAGGACTAAATCGCGTAAAGCGTAAAAGTGGAGTTCCATTAGCTAAAGGTATCTAATGGCTCTGAAATTAAATAGAGGAGGTCCTTATGTTGTAATTAGACCATTATTAAGGTGGCTGGACATTTATGTACATAGTTTATATGAATTTTAAATGTTTAAGTAAAGATTAAATTAGTAAATTATAAAATAAATTAAGTTAAAATAATAAAAACATGGTGTCATCTTCACCATTAAGCTCCCACCACCGAAACTAGGGCTAAGAAAACACCATTGTTGTGTTATTCATTCGACCAAGCTTGTATAGCTAATTAAGGTACGGTTTTTGTCCCGTTTTTAATGATTTTTACGTTTTTAAGATCGTTGCTTCGTAATCTAGCTAGCTCGTACCTTCGATTTCGAAACTGTTAAAGATTTAACATGTTTCCATTGTTGAATGTTTCAGTAAATTGATATTGATGATAGATTATGAAGGTTTATTGATAGATTTACTAGTTTTGTAAAGTGATTTTTGACAAAAATGTCAAAAAGGGATTAAATTGTGAAATTGTAAAATTATGTGGGTAAAAGTGTGATTAAACAAAAGATATGGGCTGATAGGGACTTGATTAAAATTCAGCTAAGCATGGTTTTGTACTAAATTGCATGAATTTGCAATTTTATGTGATAAGGACTAAATTGTAAAAATGTGAAAGTTTAGGGGAAAATGTGTAAAATAGCCCTAATGTGTGTTTTGGACTAAATTGAATAAATATTTGATTAAATAAGCTGATTTTAATAATATATAGATCAAGATAAGCCGAGATCTGGATTAGATCGGGGAAAAGGAAAGGTTGACGATTAGCCGATATTTCTATCCGGGCAACTCGAGGTAAGTTCGTATAATTAGAATCAAACTTTTAAATACTTGTAATTATTTGAAATCAATGTATATAATTGGGTAATTGATCTACTTGAAATAAGTATGCCTTATTGATAAATTCTGATGGTTACCGAGCCCCGTTTGAACCGTAGGAATTCGTAGGATACGAGTGACATGTCACTAGGGTTACCATTTAGGTTGAGATCCTGCATGTGTTGCGGACTCACCGCAGCTCGTATGAGCTTACTGATATATCAGATCGTAAGAGCTTACTGTTTTCAGCTCGTCAGAGCTTACCATTTTAGCTTAATAAAGCTTATTGTCCATCAGCTCAGGAGGAGCTTACTGATCATAGCTCAAAAGAGCGGAAATGATAATGAATTGACTGATTACTGATTTATATGTTATGTATATCACCTGAGTATCCCTCGATATTCTAATAGGTTCAATGGGCATAAATTCTGTTATTGGTTATGTGAATAAGGTATGTGTTATACGGATGAGTTACTGTTATAGAATGATTTACTGTTTATATGATTGTGAGTGAAATGTTACAAATGATGTACATGATATATGAATTTGATATGATACAATGTATTGAGTATTAAATTGAGATAATGAATGATTACATGCACTTATGTGACTAACTTGTTGATGAATGCTTGTGTATAGGCATTTGGCAAGTGAATTTGATATACTTTGTTTAATTGTTTGATTATGTATAAATGGTAAGTTAAATTCTGAATTATAAGGGCATACTAAGCTTTAAAGCTTACTCTGTTTCTTTTTCCGTGTTTTATAGAGGTTCAATAGCTCGCTCGATGCGGATAAAGTCGGAGTTACGCATCACACTATCTAGTTGCCGTTTGGTACTTTTGAACTCATGGTTATATGTAAATATGGCATGTATAGGCTAGTTGTAAAGATGATAGTTATGGTTATTTGAGATAGTGATTTTGGTACCTGTTGTGGTATAAGTTAAAGCCATGTGATTTGGCTTAGTTTGGTATAATGTTTTGGTTGTGTATAAGTATTCAAATATGGCATGTTTTGGCAAGTAGTAGATGGAATGGAATTATGCAAATATTGTCTTGATTTGTAATAGGCATATGAATGGAAAATGCATGATATCAATTAGGTATTTGAATACTATGTCGAATTAGTATAAAATGTGTATGAAATGTTGTGGATTGGCTACCTATTGGATTATAAAATTTTGCAATTTATGCTTGTGCATGCATGTATAAATAGGGTGGCAAATAGGCTTTGCAAATAGCCTCTTTTTGTTCACATGGGCAGAGACACGGGCATGTGTCTCGACCGTGTGCGACACACGGTCATGTTACACGGCCATGTGTCCCCTGGTGTTGATATTAAAACCAAGTCAGTATTCTCCACACGGCCTCACACACGGGCGTGTGACTGACCCTGTGGTACAAGTCAGTATACCCCCCTAATTGGCACACGGCCTAGCACACGGGCGTGTGACTTGGCCGTGTTGCATAAGTCAGTATACCCTACAGGATTGGCACGGCCTAGCACACGGCCCGACACACAGCGTGTGTGGCCCCTTCGAAGAGCACACGGGCAGACACTGCGGGCGCGTGGTTGGCCGTGTGACCCAAGTCAGTATGTACCCACTGTTTTCAGACAGCCGGTGACACGGGCGTGTCTAGTGGCTGTGTGAGACACACGGCCTGGCCACAACGGCGTGTGTCCCCTGTTTTGAGAAATTTTTCTAAGTTTCGTGAAAGTTTTATAAGTTATCGGTTTAGTCCCGAACCACTCCTAAAGCATGTTTAAGGCCTTGTAGGCTATTATAAGGGACAAATTGATTGAGATGGAATGATGATTGCAACACCCCTCACCCGTATTTAACGCTAGAATAGTATTACGGAGCATTACCGAACTTATGAAACTTTAAAACACACATTTTATATACAATTTAACATTTCAAATACAATTCAATCACAACCAATGGTAGTGTCCCTTAAATGAGCTTACGAGGCCTTAAACATGTATTAGAAATGGTTCAGGACTAAACCGATAACTCGGAAAATTTTTAAACACTTAGCAAATTTTTCTTCAAACTAGGGACACACGACCGTGTGGCCAGGCCGTGTGAAAATAGGGGGTACATACTGACTTGGGTCACACGGCCAACCACATGCCCGTGTGTCTAGCCCGTGTGCCCTTCGAAGTGGCCACACACGCCCGTGTGCCAGGCTGTGTGTTAGGCCCTGTCAAACCTGTGGGGTATACTAACTTATGCAACACGGCCAAGTCACACACCCGTGTGCTAGGCCGTATGCCAATTAGGGGGTATACTGACTTGTGCCACACGACCAATCACACGCCCGTGTGTGAGGCCGTGTGGAGCATACTGACTTCATTTCAATTTCCACACTAGGGGACACACGGCCATGTAATTTGACCGTGTGTCAGACACGACTGAGACACACGCCCGTGTCTCTGCCTGTGTGGACAAAAATAGGCAATTTACCAAGCCAATTTGCCACCCAAACTCATGCACACCTATACCAATTTCAATGTAACCAAAACATAACACTTATAAGCATTTAAAACAACCTCAATCAAACATCTTTCATACCACTTCAATACCAACAAATACAATACATACTATTTCCCAACATGTCTTCCAAAACATACCAATATTCACAAACTCAATTCATCAATATGAACACATTCAAACATGCATTAATTTACCTAATATCACCAACATATCATTCATCAAACATGGGCTCTTTCATACTCCAAATACTATTTTAAAATCTACGCATCACAATTAGCATTTATAAGACAATTACCAAACTCAAAACAAAGGTCATTTGCACACTTATACATCATCAAAATCATCAATATAGCCAACTCACATGACTATATATATACAAACCAAAATATAGGCATTCATAAGCCAATTCAAATGACAAAAGTCACTACCAAAATAATTATCAAAATGACCACAAAACCTATACATCATTATCAAGCCAAATCTCATGGATAAATACATATCAAGCACATATGTATCAATCACCAAAATTACTTATACTCAACAAATAACCACAAAACCTATACATGCCATATAACCAATATCACAAAGCTTATAAGTACCAAACCATAGCTGGATAGTGTGATATGATCTCCGCTGACTTCCAACCCGAGCGAGCCTCCAAATCACTATAAATATAGAAAAGATAACAAAGTAAGCTATAAAGCTTAGTAAGCTCGTATGATAATAACTCATCTCATAAAATAAACACATTTTAAGCCATTATAAATACTATAATATAACTTGTATAATTCCACCTTTATGTCATGTATCCATTCACATAGTTAACCAAAAATTTCACAGGTTTATTCATTTCAATGCTAATATGGTTTGAATACTTCTTGTAACACCCCTAACCCGTATCCGACGTCGGACTGGGGATAAAGGCGTTATCGGACGAATCGGAAACTTTAACAGACAATTTCATAAGATCATACATCAATTACAATCATAGTGTCCCTTAAGTAGGTCATTGAAACCTTAAGTATGCTCAGAAATAGGGTCGGGACTAAACCGGAACACATACAGAATCTCATGGAAAAAAATTTAAAACTTTTCTAAAATACAGGGGAGACACGCCCGTGGGAGGAGACCGTGTGCCCTCCACGGCTTCTAGATATCCCCGTGTGTCCATCCGTGTCTATATACTGACTATATCAACACGGTCACTAGGCACGCCTGTGTGCCATGGCCGTGTGCTACTAGGCCATATCTCGACTTCCCCACCACGGCCACCAAGCACGCGGGTGTGCCATGGCGTGTGCTCTTAGCTAGCTAATCGACTTGCACACCACGGCTAGCTGACACCCCCGTGTCGAGGCCGTGTGCTACTAAGCTACATTCTGCTAATTCAACCACGGTCTTTAGGCACGCCCGTGTGCCACAACCGTGTAACATTATAGGCCATTTACAAGGCCAAAATGCCATCCATAAGGGTCAAACCTACAAGCAACATATATCATCCCATTTCATTCACATATAACCACCAAAATATACCAAATAGCCATCCCAAATCATGCATATTTGACAACTAAGGAAATCACACAATAATACATTCAATATCCATTCTATCTTTACATTCAAAACCAATTCCAAACATACCAATTTGCATGACCAAATCACAATTATGCCCAAACACCATTCATCTATATACTTACCATATCATAACCATTTCATATATCAACTAATCTTACCAAAACAACTTCACATATTACATTCCTTTAAGCATATTACCAAAACATAACTAGCCAAATCACATGGCTAAGTTCACATAATAAATCATACCAATGACTAGCCTATACATGCCATATCTAGCCATATACATTTTCAAAGTGTACCAAAATAAGTTTAGTAGTGTGATGACGATCCGTGACGGTCCCGAGCCTTCAGTAGTTTTGATGACCTATAAAACAGAGAAAACACATATATAGTAAGCTTTCCAAAAGCCTAGTAAGTCAATATACAATCAAACTTAGCATGGATTTCACATAACCAATTTAATAAGATGATCAATATGGTTCTCATGACAAAAATCACTTCATTCTTTCTCAAGCTCATATGCTTATTCATAACTTACCATATATACATACAGTTCACATAGTCAAGACATTACATATCGTATTATAAATCCCATATACATAACATCATGATATAATCACACGGATACTTACCTTATATACACAATTAGTGTATAAGCAACGTACCTGAAACGGATGTTCATTTATTAATTTTATCAAAGTTCGGATTTGCATTTCGTACCACAGAGTTGCCTGTTGAACCGTAAAGAATCTAGTAGAATACTCAGAAATCTCGAAATGGTCGTACAATGCCAACGTCCCAGACGAGGTCTTACATGCACTCAGACATCGATGCCACTGTCCCAGACAGGGTCTTACACGAATCAATATGATGCCGATGTCCCAGACATGGTCTTACACGTAAAACTCATATCGATGCCAACGTCCAGACGTGGTCTTACACGTAAAACTCATATCGATGCCAACGTCCCAGACGTGGTCTTACACGTAATCATATATCGATGCCACTGTCCCAGACAGGGTCTTACTCGTATTCAGATATTGATGCCACTGTCCCAGACAGGGTCTTACTCATATTCAGATATTGATGCCCTTTCGCCCCCGAGACGGTCTTACTCGTATTTAGATATTGATGCCTTTGTCCCGCATGTGGTCTTACTCGTATTGAGATATTGATACCTTTGTATTCCTAAGTTCGTACGGGATTTCTCAGACTTATCACTATATCGACCTTATCCCAAAATTCATATACATAGCATCTCATAAGCATTCATTATCATTTATAGTCATGGAAATAAACTCAATTCAATACAATAACATTTATTTGCAATATGACTTACCTCGGATTCGGTTTATCGGAATGAAAACGGCTACTCGGTTACTTTCGCTTTCCCGCGATCTAAATCCGTTTTCCTCGGTTCTTGATCTAAACATATTCAGAATTAACCCTTTTATTCACTAATTCATTCAATTCAATCCAAGGACACACATTTAGGGCTATTTGCAAATTAGCCCTCACATTTGCACAATTTATCAATTTAATCCATTTTTCACAAAACATCAAATTCACAAAATCCACCCATACACATGTTTGGCCGAATACATATACATCACATACAAGCCCACATTTTTCATCAAATTTGCAAATTAGTCCTCAAAAATAATATTTTCTCAATTTAGCCCTAATTAACTAAATTCATCAAAAATTCAAGAACAAAGTATGTTCATCTAACTCAAATCTTTCATTTAACAACTAAACTCATTTCAAAACTCAACATATCAACAATGACATCTCACACAAACATCATCAATACTCAAAATTAGTACATGGGTTTGATAGTTTTCGAAGCAACGATTACAAAACGTAGAAATTATCAAAACGAAACAAAATCTAACCTTGAATTTAAGCTTGTATGTAGAAAATTTGAAAGCTTTTATTCTTTCTATTCTTTTGAATTTTGGTGGATGAATGCATGAATGAAATCCACTACTTTGTTTTCTTTTATTATAATATATCTATATAATATATGTAATATAACTTTAACTTATAAAAATAACATAAAAAAACAATATACATAAGCATGTTACCTGTAGTCCACTCACATATTTTTGGCTTAATTGACACATAAGTCCTCATATTTATAAAGCCACAACCCCTTAGTACTTAACAAATGGCATACTACTTTCGCATTTAATGCAATTCAATACTCTACTCAAATTAAACACACGAACAGACAAATTAACTTACGGAAATTTAACACATGCTTAATCACATATTAACGACATTGAGAAATTAATATTAAAATATTATTCGGACTCAGATTTGTGGTCCTGAAACCACTATTCCGACTAGGGTATAAACCGGACTGTTACACTTCTTATCAATTCATTCACATTTACATAAGCATAAGCAAATAGAAATAAACTATATTCAATTCAATAGCCATCACATTTATATACATTTCATTAAACCATATGAATTCTCTTAATTTTCCACTTACTCATCATATGAAATTCACTTTTAACACTTACTTGTCAATTTCTGTCACAAGTACCTTGACTGAGTCGTACCATCACTTGTAACCACGTTTCGTCAACATTTCCCGTTGAACCATTTGGAATACTAAAGGATACTCGGGAATCTCGTACACACAGTACCGTACCAATGCCATATCCCAGATATGGTCTTACATGTAATCTCGTATCGATGCCAATAGCCCAGCTATGGTCTTAGACGAAGTCTCATATCGATGCCATATCCCAGATATGGTCTTACTTGTAATATCAGTAACTCTAATGTCATGACATTTGTATCCTATCTATTCCTAAGGTTCAACCGGGACTTTCGCTGTATCGAATCTCTGTCGATCATTTCCGTAGTATCGTACTCAATAGCATTAACATTTCATTTCAATAATATAGCATTTACCACAATTATATTGATTAAGCATTTATACATATGTAATTCAATGCTTATTAAACATACGAACTTACCTCGTTCGCTGTAACGACGAATTAGATCGACTAATCCGATACTTTGTTTTCCCCTATTCTAGATCCAAATCTCGTTTATCTCAATCTATATAATATCAAAATTTATATTTAATCATCATTTCATTCAATTTAGCACAATTTACACAATTTGGAAAAATTACATTTTGCCCCTATTATTTCACATTTTTGCAATTTAGTCCTTATCACATAAAATCACAATTCATTCAATTTAGTACAAACCCATGCTTAGCCGAATTTAGTACATATTACTAGCAGCCCATATTTTCAATTTATTCACACTTTTACCCACATAATTTTACAAATTCTCAATTTAATCCCTTTTTTGACATTTTTGTCAAAAATCACTTTACAAAACTAGAAAATCTATCAGTAAACCTTTATAATCTAACATCAATCATCAAATTACTCAAGCATTCAAAAATGGCAACATGTTAAATCTTTAACAATTTTGAAATCCAAGGTACGGACTAGCTAGAATACAAAGCAACGATCTCAAAAACGTAAAAATCATTAAAAACCGAGCAAAAATCGTACCTTAATCAATGATCCAAATGGCCGAACCTCAAAGGAAAAAAAATGGCTATTCTTTCTTCTGAGTTTCGACAAGAAGATGATGATAATGGGTGGGAATTTTTGTTTTATTTAACTTATTATAACATAATTCATAAATTACAAAAATAACCTTAATAAATAACATCAAAATAAACCTAATACATGTCCAAACTTGTCCACTCAAACAACCATTGGTCTAATTGCTGTTTAAGGACCTGAATTTAAATTTCTATAGCTATTAAACATCTTTAGCTATTAGAACATCACTTTTACACTTTACGCGATTTAGTCATTTTTACCGAATTAAGCATTCAAACAGTAAAATTTCTTTACGAAACTTTCACACAATAATTCTATCATGCTGTAGACCTTATTAAAATAATAAAATAAATATTTTGACTTTGGATTTGTGGTCTCGAAACCACTGTTTTGATTTGACCCAAAAACGGGCTGTTACAATGATTGTATGAATTGATCTAATGTATGAGAAAAATACGGTTATGTAACACCCCTCACCCGTATTCACCATCAGAATAGGGTTACGAGGTATTACCGATCAATACACATCATTTAACATCCAATACTCATACATTTAAGCATTCATACTCAAATACCATTCAACACAATCACATTGTCCCTTATAAGAGCCTACGAGGCCTTAAGCATGCCTTAGAAGTGGTTCGGGACTAAATCGATAACATACGAAATTTTTGGAAAACTTAGAAATTTTTATTCATTCAGGGGTCACACGCCCGTGTGAACAGGCCGTATGCCTCACATGGCTTTAGACACACCCGTGTCACAGGCCGTGTGAAAACAGGGCATACATACTGACTTGGGGCACACGGCCGACCACACGCCTGTGTGTCTAGCCCGTGTTGTAACACCCCTTACCCGTATTCTATGCCGGAACCGGGCACGAGGCGTTACCGTACTTAACGCGCATAATCATACAACTTGGGCTATCAAACTCATTTCGAATTAAAACTTTTTCAATCATGGTTCTATCATCCTTATAATGGACCTACGAGGCCCTAAACATACCTCCAAAAGGTTTCAGAGACAATTTGGAAACTTATACGTACTTAAGAAAATTTTACTTAAACAGGGGTCACACACCCATGGGGGAGATGACATGCCCGTGTATCATCTCACACGCCCGTGTTCGATGCCCGTGGTCGACACTGACTTGAATCACACGGCTTGGACACACGCCCATATGGCTAGCCCGTGGTCGCCTCTGAGTAATCCACAGGGCCTGGGCACACGCCCGTGTGCATCAACTGTGTGGCGACTCAAATTCCAAAATCAAGGTGCAGACTTCACACGGCTTGGGCACACGCCCATGGACTGACCGTGTGTCACACACGGCTTAGTCAAACGCCCGTGTGCCTATCCATGTGGACCAGAACAAGGCTATTTGCCAAGCTCTTTGCACCCCGCTAACTCACACCACATGAACATATTCAACATACTAATAAACAACTCATAAATTCAACATGAACTCCCAAGAATAACTTTGTATTTTAATCAATGATAAAATGAGCCATCTATCATGGCAATATACAAAATAATTATCTTAACGAGGGGCCAACACACTTTTGGCCAAAATAACAAAATAATCCAACTAGTCTAGCCCCTATACATGCCATACACAAAACCACTAAGTTTAAATATACCGAGATGAGTTGATAGTGTGAGCGATCTTCTGGTTAACGGCGTATCCCAGCTCAGCTCTTGAACTCTATAAAACAAGGGAGAAGAAAGGGGAAGTAAGCATTAAGCTTAGTAAGTTTACATGTAAACAATATAACATTATAGCATGTGCTAAACAATTATATAGCATTACATACTAAACAAGGAACAATCAACATTCATAATAAAGTTTACTCATTTCTTCCATCCCCATATTCCAACCTTATCACAAGCTTAATGTATACACTCATTAGCATGCTTCCCTGCGCTTAGCACCACACTGTCACACAATTCAACACATCACAATCTCTTAATCAATTACTCATAATCAAATTACTCGGTGGTTTCGCACTTAGCCCACCATCAGTCCTTATCAGGGTGGTCCACCATCAGTCCTTATCAGGGTGGTATCGCACATAGCCCACCAAATGATAAATAGACAATGGTATCGAACATAGCCCATAGTAACTAAATAACTAGGTGGTATCGCACATAGCCCACCAAAATGATAAATGAACGATGGTATTGCACATAGACCATCGTAATTAAATAACTAGGTGCTATCGCACTTAGCCCACCATCAAGTGTTTATTACATGTTTATATGACTATCTCGTCGTTCATACAATAATTATACAATAGCTACCGCATTCAATCCACTTGAATCACACATATTCTCAATCATGCCATGCACCAATCAACAATGACAATGTATGTATATAAAATGTATAGTTTACACATAAACTTACCTCGGTGCAAAATGCGTCAACTAACGGTTTAATCAGTAACCTTGCCTTTTCCCCGGTCAAGGTCAATTCCGCGCTCTTCTTGATCTATAACAATAAAATTCATTCATTTAGATCATTTTATGATCATAATGCACCAAAATCTACACTTAGGCAAAATGACCATTTTGCCCTTGTACTATGGCAAAATTACGATTTTGCCCCTAGGCTCATAAATAATTTTTCATCACATTTTCTCAATAAACAAGCCTAGCTGAACATTTATTTCTCTTACCACTACTCACAATCCTTACGATTTCATGCATTAATGACACAATTTCAATCTTTGCATTCAAGTCATAAATAGGTGTTTTCATGCTAACACCTTTCACAAAAGTTGTTTCTCATCTCCTTAACATTCTTTTTCTTCCATAAAAACTCAGCTAACATCATAAATACTCTCATGGAAAGTCCCTAGACTTTCAATCATATCTCAAATTAGTCCTCTCATTAGCTAGCTTAAGCTTTGGGGACTCCAAAAACACAAAAATCATCAATTAAAACCACCTAAATCACTTACTTGAATATGAATTGAGTGGCTGAAAGTTTGAACCCCAAGAGCTCTATTTCTTATTCAATTTTCGGTGGAAAGAGATGAGTGAATAGTGAAAGATGATAGTCTTTCTTTTTGTCATATTTTATTCATCTTTTCTCACCTAATTTTGACTAAGCATTAAATGCTATTGTCTCCCATACCACATGGCCGGCCATCACACTCCAAAATGGCCTATTTGCACTTTAAAGACTTCTAATTTACATTCTATAGTTATTAGGTACTTCTACCTGGAAAAATAGAACTTTCGCACTTTATGCGATTTTGTCCTTTTTCACCATTAAGCATGCAATCATTAAAATTAAAATACCAAAATTTTCACATGGTCATATATTAATGCTATAACTCATAAAATTACATCAAAATAATTTTCCTCGACCTCGGTTTAGTGGTCACGAAACCACTATTCTGACTAGCCCCCAAAATCGGGCTGTTACAACTCTCTCCCCCTTTAGAGATTTTCTCCCTCGAAAATCTTACCAGTAAAGAGGTTTGGATATTGCTCCCTCATGCCTTTTTCTGGTTCCCACGTAGCTTCTTCTACACCGTGTTTTTGCCACAACACTTTCACTAAGGCTATGTCTTTATTTCTCAACTGTTTCACCTCTCGAGCCAAGATTTTAATCGGTTCTTCCTCATATGTCATATCCGGTCGTACCTCAATTTCTGTCGGAGAAATCACATGTGAAGGATTGGAGCGATAATGCCTTAACATCGATACATGAAACACATTGTGCATTTTCTCTAACTCTACTGGCAAAGCCAACCGGTATGCCACTGGCCCAATCCTTTCGGTAATCTTATACGGCCCTATGAACTGCGGACTCAATTTCCCTCTTCGACCGAATCTCAATATTTTTTTCCACGGGGACACTTTCAGGAATACCTTATCGCCCACTTTAAACTCGATTTCCTTTCTTTTCAAATCCGCATACGACTTTTGTCGGTCTGAAGCAGCTTTTAAACTATCCCGAATCACTTTCACTTTTTCCTCAGTCTCTTTAACCAGATCAACCCCATGAATTTGCTTCTCACTAAGCTCGGTCTAATACAAAAGAGTCCGACACTTACGACCATACAAGGCTTCATACGGTGCCATCCGTATACTCGACTGATAACTGTTATTGTAAGCAAATTCGACCAAGGGTAGGTATCTTTCCCAACTACCTTCGAACTCTAGTACACAACATCGGAGCATATCCTCTAAAACTTGAATTACTCTCTCTGACTGACCATCAGTTTGCGGATGGAATGCAGTACTAAAATTTAACCTCGTACCCAAGGCCTCCTGCAACTTCTTCCAAAACCTCGAAGTAAATCTCGGATCTCTATCCGAGATAATGGATACAAGCACTCCATGTAATCTTACCACTTCCGCAATATACAACTCGGCTAACTTATCCAGTGAATAATTAATATGAACCGGTATAAAGTGAGCTGACTTCGTTAATCTATCAACAACAACCCACACAACATCTTTCTTTTTCGGAGTCATAGGCAACCCCGTCACAAAATCCATGGTAATCCGATCCCACTTCCACTCGGGAACCATCACTGGCTGAAGCAATCCCGAAGGCACTTGATGTTCAGCTTTCACTTGTTGACAAATTAGACATCTTGTTACATACTCCGAGATGTCCCTTTTCATTCCCGGCCAAAATAATATTTCTTCAAATTATTGTACATTTTCGTACTGCTCGGATGTACTGACAAATAACCATTGTGTGCTTCATTTAATATCTTTCGGATCAATTCATCATTCTTAGGTACACAAATCCTATCATGAAACATCAAACAACCATCCGAACTCATCCGAAAATCAGAATCCTCCCCCGATTCACACTTAGCTCTCTTAGCTTGCATCTCATTATCTTTCTTTTGAGCTTCACATATCTGTTGAATAAATAGTGGCCTAGCCCTCAACTCGGCTAATATAGCACCATCGTTAGACCATGCTAAGCTCGTGCTCATAGCTCTCAAAGCATACAAGGATTTCCTACTCAGAGCATCCGCAACCACATTCGCTTTTCCCGGATGGTAATCGATTACTAGCTCATATTCCTTCAATAATTTGAGCCACCGTCGTTGCCGCAAATTTAAATCCTTTTGATCCATCAAATACTTCAAACTCTTATGATCCGTGAAGATTCGACACTTTTTTCCATATAAGTAATGTCGCCAAATCTTTAACGCAAAAACAATCGCGACCAACTCCAAGTCATGAGTCGGATAATTTTTCTCATGCGGTTTTAGCTGTCTCGAGGCGTAAGCGATTACTTTACCCTCTTGCATCAACACACAACCGAGACCATTTAACGACGCATCACTATAGACCACAAACTCTTTCCCTGATTCTGGTTGAACCAAAACCGGCGCCTCAGTCAACAATGTTTTTAATCTCTCAAAACTCTGTTAACATTTTTCAGTCCATTCAAACTTAATATCTTTGTGCAATAGTTTGGTCATCGGGGTAGCAATCATGGAGAACCCCTTCACAAAACGTCTGTAATACCCTGCTAAACCCAAAAAGATTCTGACTTTCGACACATTTCTCGGTGGTTTCCACTCCACAATAGCCGAGATCTTACTTGGGTCAACTCTAATACCATCACCCGACACAATGTGTCCAAGAAATCCGACCTCTCGGAGCTAAAATTCACTCTTGCTAAATTTAGCATAGAACTGCTTGTCTCTTAAAGTCTGTAAGATAATCCTCAGATGTTCCGCATGATCACCCTCATCTCGAGAATAAATTAATATGTCATCAATAAAGACAACCACAAACTTGTCTAAATACGGTCGGAAGACACGGTTCATTAAGTCCATAAAAATCACAGGAGCATTCGTTAAACCGAACGGCATAATCAGAAACTCATAATGGCCATACCTCGTCCGAAATGCAGTTTTCGGCATGTCTTGCTCCTTAACCCTCAACTGGTAATAGCCAGACCTCAAGTCTATCTTGGAGAATACCGTAGCTCCCTTCAGTTGATCAAATAGAACATCTATCCTTGGTAAAGGATACTTATTCTTCACCGTCACCTTGTTGAGTTGTCTGTAGTCTATACACAATCTCATCGACCCATCCTTCTTCTTTACAAAAAGCACCAGAGCACCCCACGATGAATAGCTCGGTCACGCAAAAACCTTGTCCGTTAACTCTTGCAACTGAACCTTCAATTCTTTCAACTCTAGCGGGGCCATCCTATACGGAGCAACCGAAATAGGTGCCATTCCTGGAACTAACTCAATTCCAAACTCGACCTCTCTAACTGGAGGCAATCTAAGTAACTCTTCCGAAAATACATCCGAATACTCGCATACAACCGGCACCGTTTCAATCTTTACATCAGACTCTTGAGTATTTAACACGAAAGTGAGATAAGACTCGTACCATTTTCTCAAATACTTCTCAGCCACCATGGAAGAAATCATCACCGGTAAACTATCTGACCCACCTGATTCAACCCAAATAACATCTCCATTTTCACATGTCAATTCAATAAATTTACTACCACAGTTCACTAAAACACTATGGGTAGTCAACCAATCCATGCCAAGAATCAAGTCAAATTCATCAAACGGCAACAACAATAGGTTTGCCAGAAAACAATGACCCCTAATTGTCAAAGGACAACTTCTACACACCTTGTCAATTAGCACATGTTTACCTAACGGGTTTGACACCTTTACCACTAATTCCGTAGACTCAACAGTCATACTCAAACTAGATGCCAATCTCATGCAAATATAGGAATGGGTAGACCTCGGATCAATCAAAGCAATAACAAGGGTGTCATAAAGAGAAAAAGTACCCGTTATTACATCTGGAGGTGATGCCTCTTCGCGAGTGCAAATGGCATAAGTCCTTGCAGGTGCCCAACCCTCTGGCCTCACAGTAGAGTCTCGTGATGCACCTCTACCACTAGTCCCACCTCCCGGGTTCTTTTGTGGCCTGCCCCTAGAAGATGCACTGCTTGATCTTATCTCCTGCTTCCTCTCCTTGTCATCCTTCTCAGGGCAGTTTCGGATGAAATGGTCGGGGGAGCCATACTTATAACAATTCCGGTTGTTTCCCCAACACTCCCCAGTGTGATATCTGCCACAACTTGGGCACTTCGGGTTGGATTTTGAATTGCCCACACTTGCCATCGAGGTGGCTTGGAATCTTGAACCCGAGTACGTGTTGCCTCGCTCTCTTAGTGAAAATCCAACTGATGCAGTCGTCCGAGGGTTCAGTTCCTTGGACCTCTTCGATTGAGCTTGGTAGGATTTACTCATCGGCCTTTTTCTTGCATCCCGGGCCTCACACACGGCTTTCCTCTTTTCCTTACTCATTTCTTCGGCCTTATTGGCCCTATCCACCAATACTTCAAATTCTTTTAGTTCTAAAATCCCAACTAAAAGTCTGACATCCTCGTTCAGCCCATCTTCGAACCTCTTGCATAGAATGGCTTCTGTAGACACGCACTCTTGCGCATACTTGCTGAGCCTAACAAATTCGCGCTCATATTCTGCTACAATCATTTTTCCTTGCTTTAACTCAAGGAATTCCTTCCGTTTCTTGTCCACAAACCGTTGAATTCTATACTTCTTTCGAAACCCTTCCAAAAAGAAGTCCCACGTCACTCTCTCATTCGAAACCACTGATGTCAACGTTTTCCACCAATGGTATGCCGAGTCCCTCTGCAAAGACACGGCACATTTTAAGCTCTCCTCGGGTGTACATGAGAGTTCATCAAATACTCTCATTGAGTTCTCAAGCCAGAACTCCGCCCTCTCAGCGTCATCATCTATATTTGCTCGAAAGTCCTCAGCCCCTTGCTTCTGAATTTTGTCTACCGGGGGCTTAGTTGTCCTCACTAATTCTATACCTTGGGGAGCCACAGAAACTGGCTGGGGTATAGGAGGGGGTGGAGGAGGTTGAGTATTGGGGTTTGCTCGTACATACTCAGTGTACCAGTTACTCATCATTTGGAGAAAGGCTTCTCGAGCCACTTCTCCTTGGCCCCTAGTCTCGGGTCCACTCTGCACAGGCGCGGTCCCTTGCGCGGGAGCCGGCGCATTACTAGCTGCGTCATCAACAGCCGATTGATCGGGATCCATACACTATATATAAACAAAGTTTAAAATCATCAGAAGCCACCACACTATCATTATACGCTTATGGCATGTATAGCTAGACTCTTACACATGCTACGGTAGTCTGAGAACCGACTAAACCATAGCTCTGATACCACTAAATGTAACACCCCTTACCCGTATTCTATGCTAGAACCGGGCACGAGGCGTTACCGTACTTAACGCGCATAATAATACAACTTGGGCTATCAAACTCGTTTCAAAGTAAAAATTTTCCAATCATGGTTCTATCATCCTTATAATGGACCTACGAGGCCCTAAACATGCCTCCAAAAGGTTTCGGAGACAATTTGGAAAGTTATACGTACTTAAGAAAATTTTACTTAAACAGGGGTCACACGCCCATGGGGGAGATGACACGCCCGTGTATCATCTCATACGCCCGTGTTCGACGCCCGTGGTCGACACTGACTTGAATCACACGGCTTGGACACACGCCCATATGGCTAGCCCGTGGTCGCCTCTGAGTAATCCACACGGCCTGGGCACACGCCCGTGTGCATCAACCGTGTGGCGATTCAAATTCCAAAATCAAGGTGCAGACTTCACACGGCCTGGGCACACGCCCATGGACTGACTGTCTGTCACACACGGCCTAGACACACGCCCGTGTGCCTATCCATGTGGACCAGAACAAGGCTATTTGCCAAGCTCTTTGCACCCCGCTAACTCACACCACATGAACATATTCAACATACTAATAAACAACTCATAAATTCAACATGAACTCCCATGAATAACTTTGTATTTTCATCAATGATAAAATGAGCCATCTATCATGGCAATATATAAAATAATTATCTTAACGAGGGGCCAACACACTTTTGGCCAAAATAACAAAATAATCCAACTAGTCTAGCCCCTATACATGCCATACACAAAACCACTAAGTTTAAATATACCGAGATGAGTTGATAGTGTGAGCGATCTTCTAGTTAACGGTGTATCCCGGCTTAGCTCTTGAACTCTATAAAACAAGGGAGAAGAAAGGGGAAGTAAGCATTAAGCTTAGTAAGTTTACATGTAAACAATATAACATTATAGCATGTGCTAAACAATTATATAGCATTACATACTAAACAAGGAACAATCCACATTCATAATAAAGCTTACTCATTTCTTCCATTCCCATATTCCAACCTTATCACAAGCTTAATGTATACACTCATTAGCATGCTTCCCTGCACTTAGCACCACACTGTCACACAATTCAACACATCACAATCTCTTAATCAATTACTCATAATCAAATTACTCGGTGGTTTCGCACTTAGCCCACCATCAGTCCTTATCAGGGTGGTATCACACATAGCCCACCAAATGATAAATAGACAATGGTATCGCACATAGCCCACCAAAATGATAAATGAACGATGGTATCGCACATAGCCCATTGTAATTAAATAACTAGGTGGTATCGCACTTAGCCCACCATCAAGTGTTTATTACATGTTTATATGACTATCTCGTCGTTCATACAGTAATTATACAATAGCTACCGCATTCAATCCACTTGAATCACACATATTCTCAATCACGCCATGCACCAATCAACAACGACAATGTATGTATATAAAATGTATAGTTTACACATAAACTTACCTCGTTGCAAAACACGTCAACTAACGGTTTAATCAGTAACCTTGCCTTTTCCCCGGTCAAGGTCAATTCCGCCCTCTTCTTGATCTATAACAATAAAATTCATTCATTTAGATCATTTTATGATCATAATACACCAAAATCTACACTTAGGCAAAATGACCATTTTGCCCTTGTACTATGGCAAAATTATGATTTTGCCCCTAGGCTCGTAAATAATTTTTCATCACATTTTCTCAACAAACAAGCCTAGCTTAACATTTATTTCTCTTACCACTACTCACAATCCTAACTATTTCATGCATTAATGACATAATTTCAATCTTTGCATTCAAGTCATAAATAGGTGTTTTCATGCTAACACCTTTCACAAAAGTTGTTTCTCATCTCCTTAACATTCTTTTTCTTCCATAAAAACTCAGCTAACATCATAAATACTCTCATGGCAAGTCCCTAGACTTTCATTAGCTAGCTTAAGCTTTGGGGACTCCAAAAACACAAAAATCATCAATTAAAACCACCTAAATCACTTACTTGAATATGAATTGAGTGGCTGAAATTTTGAACCCCCAAGAGCTCTATTTCTTCTTCAATTTTCGGTGGAAAGAGATGAGTGAATAGTGAAAGATGATAGTCTTTCTTTTTGTCATATTTTATTCATCTTTTCTCACCTAATTTTGACTAAGCATTAAATGCTCTTGTCTCCCATACCACATGGCCGGCCATCACACTCCAAAATGGCCTATTTGCACTTTAAAGACCTCTAATTTACATTCTATAGTTATTAGGTACTTCTACCTGGAAAAATAGAACTTTCGTACTTTATGCGATTTAGTCCTTTTTCACCCTTAAGCATGCAATCATTAAAATTAAAATACCAAAATTTTCACATGGTCATATATTAATGCTATAATGCATAAAGTTACATCAAAATAATTTTCCTCGACCTCGATTTAGTGGTCCCGAAACCACTGTTCCGACTAGCCCTCAAAATCAGGCTGTTACACGTGTGCCCTTTGAAGTGGCCACACATGCCCGTGTGCCAGGCCGTGTACTAGGCCATGCCAAACCTGTAGGGTATACTGAATTATTCAACACGGCCAAGTTACACGCCCGTGTGCTAGGTCGTGTTCCATTTAGGGGGTATACTGACTTGTACCACACGG
Organism: Gossypium sturtianum; assembly: GCA_025698515.1. Classification (NCBI taxonomy): domain Eukaryota; kingdom Viridiplantae; phylum Streptophyta; class Magnoliopsida; order Malvales; family Malvaceae; genus Gossypium; species Gossypium sturtianum. The sequence continues at coordinate 23,125,399 of CM046945.1, forward strand.
CCAGTCACACGGCCGTGGACTTAACCGTGTGTCACACACGATTGAGACACACACCCGTGTCTCTGCCCGTGTGGACAAAAATAGGCCATTTGCAAGGCCAATTTGCCACCCATTATGCACATACCTATTCAAGCTCAAATGGCACCATTTCAAGACACTAATAGGCATCCAAATACCAACAATACCAATCACAAACATACTATAGTTTGTCATCAAATTTTCATGCATGAATTCACATATAAAATTCAATCAACTAATCATTCCACACTTAAATTAATCAAACATAATTTCACTAGTACATAAACTCTCAAATTATCAATTTCCATCACACCATATAAGTCAATTACCAAGCTCCAAATCTAACCATTTTGAGCAACTAAAAACCACAACCTCATTCATGCCAAATCATACCAAAATAAGCCATCACTCATGGCTACATATATATACAAACCAAAACATATTCATTTACAAGCCACATCTCATGGCTATCATCACAACCAAAATACCACAAGTAGCCTATACATGCCATATACCATATATACAAAACTCAAAAGTACCAAATAGATGTTCGATAGTGCGATGATGTTCCTGACGACTCTCGGATCCGAGCTAGCCTTGATTCACAATAAAACATAGAAAAATAACACAAAGTAAGCTTCATAACTTAGTAAGTTCATACTAATATACTCAACAATTCATAAAATACAATTCATCAATTTTAACAAGTTAATGTATCATTCTTGATAAAATCAAACCTTTCATAAACTTATTCATATACTAATATGAAAAGTCATAATATTTTCTATTTGATCTTCATACATACATGTACAAACCTGTACAAATTCATAACAAACTCATACCTTCCCGTAGCACTGTCGAATACTCGATGTTTCGCACACTAAGTGCTATCGCATAGCCGAAGCTATTATAATTCCGCACACTAAGTGCCTTACTCGATGTTTCACACACTAAGTGCCATCGCATAGCCGAAGCTATTATAATTCCACACACTAAGTGCTTTACATAGCCGAAGCTATCTCAGTCTCGCACACTAAGTGCCGTATATAGCCGAAGCTATCTCAAATCGCACACTAAGTGCTAAACATTGTCAATTTATCGTCGAACATGACCTTAGTCTCGTGTATACAATTTATGCAATATCAAAGCATTAAAAAGCATAATTGTAATAATGTTTATCATGTACGAACTTACCTCGAATGCTAAAACGTCGAATCAAGTCGTTTAGTCGATAACTTTCGTTTTTCCCCGATCCTGATCTGAATTCCTCTTTTCTTGATCTAAATGTATTCAAAATTAACTTATTCAATCTCATATTCATTCAATTTAGTCCAAATCACACTTTAAAGTACTTTTACACTTTTACCCCTAAATTTTCACATTTAATCAATTTAGTCCCTCTTTCACAAATACACAAAATTCACATAATTTCTTTAAACCCAAGCTTGGCTGAATTTCATATAAGTCCCTAGCAGCCCAAAACTTTTATTTATTTCACATTTTAACCACTCAATTTGTATATTTCACAATTTAATCCCTTTTTGACATTTTTGTCAAAAATCCCTTTGCAAAACTAGTTTAACTATTAACAAACTTTCATAATCTATCATAATTCATCAAATTACTCAAGCATTCAACAATGGCAACTTGTTAAACCTTTAACAATTTCAAAATCTAAGGTACGGGCTAGTTAGAATACGAAGCAATGATATCAAAAACATAGAAATCATTAAAAATCGAGCTAAAAATAGACTTACATGTTCAAAACACCATAGTCGAATGTCAAAGCTCTCTAATGGTAATTTTCAAGCCCTAAATTCGGTGGTGATGTTTTATGAATAAGAAAACAAATTGGTTTTATCATATTTTAACTTAAATTATTATAATTACTATAGTAACCTTTAATAAAACCTTAATATAACATATAAACCATGGACATAAATGTCCACTAACCTTTAATATGGTCAAATTTCAACATAAAGACTCTCAAAATTTAATTTCATAACCATTTAGTACTTTTAACAAGTAGAATGCAACTTTTGCATTTTACGCGATTAGGTCATTTTTCTCAAATTGAGCAATTAAACGATAAAATTAGCTCACGAAATTTTCACACATATCAAATAACATGCTGTAAACACATAAAATAATATTAAAATAATTTTTTGACATCGAATTTCTGGTTCCAAAACCACTGTTCCGATTTAGCTAAAATCGGGCTGTTACAACTCTCCCCCTTAGGGATTTTCGTCCCCGAAAATCTTACTAGCGAATAGGTTCGGGTATTGTTTTCTCATAGCATCCTCGGGTTCCCATGTAGCTTCTTCAACCCCGTGTCAATGCCATAATACTTTCACTAACACTATTCTCTTATTTCTTAGCTCTTTGATCTCACAAGCTAAAATTCGAATCGGTTCTTCAGCATACGACATATCAAACTGAATTTCAACCTCGGTCGGGGAAATGACATGTGAAGGGTCGGATCGGTATCGTCGAAGTTTTGACACATGAAACACATTATGTATCTTTTCCAACTCAGACGGTAAGGACAACCGATATGCCACTGGCCCAATTCGCTCAGTAATCTCATACGGTCCTATGAATCGCAGACTCAATTTCCCTTTTCTACCGAATCTAAGTATTTTCTTCCACGGTGAGACTTTTAAAAATACTTTATCCCCGATCTGAAACTCAATATCTTTCCATTTCAAGTCTGCGTACGATTTTTGTCGACCCGAAGCTGCTTTCAAACTATCACGAATCACTGTCACTTTTTCTTCTATTTCTCTGATCAGATCAACTCCGTGAATTTTATTCTCCCTAAGCTCAGTCCAATACAACGGTGTTCAAAATTTACATCTGTATAGAGCTTCGTACAGTGCCATCTTTATACTCGATTGAAAGCTATTATTATAAGCAAATTCAATTAGCGGTAAATATTTCTCCCAGCTACCTTCAAACTCAAGAATGCAACATCGCAACATATCCTCAAGTATTTGAATAACTCGTTTGGATTGATCATCCATTTACGGATGAAACGCAGTGCTAAAATGCAGCTTTGTACCTAAAGCTTTTTGCGATTTCTTCCAAAATCGTGAAGTGAATCTCCGATCTCTATCCGAAACAATAGATAGTGGCACTCCGTGCAATCGAACAATCTCTGATATATACAACTCAGCCAATTTATCTAGCGAGAAATCTGTTCGTACCGGAATAAAATGAGCTGATTTCGTCAATCTGTCAACAACAACCCAGATTGCATCTTTCTTTTTTGGAGATAAGGGCAAACCCGATACGAAATCCATTGTTACTCTACCCCACTTCCACTCGGGAACCATAATAGGCTGTAATAAACCTGACGACACTTGTTGTTCAGCTTTGACTTGCTGACAAATCAAACATTTTGAAACAAATTCTAAGATATCTCGTTTCATGCCGTGCCACCAATAAAGTTGTTTCAAATCATTATACATTTTTGTGCTTCCCGGATGCACTGATAAACAACTACTGTGTGCTTCGTTTATAATTCTTTTAATAAGCTCGGGATTTCTCGGTACACAAATTCTTCTTCGGAACATCAAACATTCATCAGGCCCTATTCGAAACTCTGAATCAGAAGTCGACTCACACTGAGTTCGTTTTGCTTGCAATTCATTATCAAATTCTTGAGCCTCACAAATCTGTTGTAGAAATAACGGTCTCGCTTTCAACTCGGCTACTATCGAACCGTCATCAGACATAGGTAACTGTGTGTTCAAAGCACGTAGAGCAAATAAGGACTTTTGACTCAAAGCATCAGCAACTACATTCGCTTTTCTTGGATGATTGTCAATCACTAATTCATAGTCTTTTAGCAATTCTAACCACCTCCGCTGTCACAAATTCAAGTCTTTCTGAGTCATCAGATATTTCAAGCTTTTGTGGTCGGTATAAATATGGCATTTCTCACTAAACAAGTAATGGTGCCAAATTTTCAATGCGAACACTATCGTGGATAATTCAAGATCGTGCGTCAGATAACTCTTTTCGTGTGGCTTCAACTGTCTTGAGGCATACGCTACAACTTTGCGTTCCTGCATCAAACAACAACCCAAGCCATTTAACGATGCATCACTGTAAACTACGAATTCTTTACCCGACTCATGCTACACTAACACTGGTGCTTCAGTTAATAATGCTTTCAACTACTCGAAGCTCTGCTGACACTTTTCTGACCATTCAAATTTAACATCTTTTTGAAGCAATCTTGTTATCGGATTCGCAATCATTGAAAAACCTTTCACAAATCGTCTATAATAGCCGGCTAGTCCCAAAAAACTACGGACTTCGGATACATTTCTCGGAGGTTTCAAATCTATAATCGCAGAAGCTTTGCTTGGGTCAACTCGGATACCCGCGGCTGAAACTATATGTCCCAGAAAACCAACCTCACTTAGCCAAAATTCACATTTGCTGAACTTTGAAAACAATTGTTTATCTCTCAAAGTTTGTAACACGATTCTCAAATGCTCGACATGCTCAGATTCATCACGGGAGTAGATCAAAATGTCATCAATAAACACAACTACAAATTGATCTAAATACAGCCAGAAAATTCGGTTCATCAAGTCCATAAAAATAGCAGTTGCATTTGTTAGTCTGAAAGGCATAACAAGAAATTTGTAGTGTCCGTACCTTGTTCTAAATGCAGTCTTTGGCACATCGGAGTCTTTAACTCGCAACTGGTAATAACCCGATCTCAAATCAATTTTAAAAAACACCGTTTCCCCTTTTAACTGATCAAACCTATTCGTGGCAAAGGGTATTTATTCTTGATCGTCACTTTGTTGAGCTGTCAATAGTCTATACGCATTCTCATCGTGCCATCTTTCTTTTTCACAAATAACACCGGTGCACCCCAGGGAGAGAAACTCGGTCTAGCAAAACCTCTATCTGTCAATTCTTGCAACTGAGCTTTCAATTCTTTTAACTCTGTCGGGGCCATTCTGTACGGAGCTATCAATATCGGCGTTGTTCCCGGTACTAATTCAATACTAAACTCAACCTCTCTAATAGGTGGTAAACCCGGTAACTCTTTGGGGAATACATCTGAATACTCGCACACAATTGGTACTAATTCAATATTTTTTTCTGTCACTTTTGTATCTAGTACATATGCAAGATAAGCTTCACACCTCGTTCTCACAAATCTCTGAGCTAACATAGAAGAGATCACAACTGGCGTACTGTTCAAATCATCAGATTCAATTCTAATAATCTCATTATTCTGACATTTCAGTTCAATTGTCTTTTGTCTACAATTCACTATAGCATTATGCATCGTTAGCCAATCCATACCCAAAATTACATCAAATTCATCGAATGGAAACAACATCAGATTAGCCGAAAAATAGAAATCCCGATGCATTAACAAACAATTCTTGCAGACTTTGTTAACCAAAACACATTTGCCTAAGGGGTTCGGTACTCTAATCAAAAATTCAGTAGACTCTATAGGAAAAGTCTTACTAAATACTAAATTCATGCATATATAAGAATGAGTTGATCCTGGATCTATCAATGCAATCACATTAGTATCATAGAGAGTGAAAGTACCGGTGATAACATCTGGAGATGACGCTTCTTCACGAGTGCGAATAACGTAGGCTCTAGTAGGTGCTCTGGCCTCAGATCACACGGTAGAGTCTCTCGTCGCCCCTCGACTACCACTCACATTCCCAACATTTCTTGGTGGTCTTCCCCTAGCTGACATATTAATCGGTCTTGCATTTTGAGATTTATCTTTTTCATTTAGCTCGGGACAATCTCTGATAAAATGATCTCGTGAACCACAACTATAACAAGCTCTACTATTATTTTAATGCCATCTTCCACACTGTTGACACTCGGGTTTAACATCTTTCACATTGCCAACACTTGATACCGATGTAGTTTGAGCTTTAGGGCTGGTATACTGCTTACCACGATCCTTAATAGAATATCCCACTGAAGCTGTCGATCGGTTAAAATAGTCTCTGGATTTCTTCGATGAAGATTTATACGGCTTACTCATCGACCTTTTTATCGAATCTCTAGCTTCTGAATCTGCCTTTCTCTTTTCTTTGCTAAGATCCTCGGCTTTACAAGCCCTTTCAACAAGAACGACAAATTCTTTCAACTCTAGAATTTCGACCAGTAGTTTTATATCTTTGTTCAATCCATTTACGAATCGCTTGCACATAATTTCTTCAGTGGAAACATATTCCCGAGCATACTTGCTCAATCGAACAAATTCTCTTTCATACTACATACGATCTTTCGACACTGTTTCAACTCTAGAAATTTTTATGCTTACGATCGAGAAATCTTTGGTGATGTATTTTTTTGAATTTGATTGAAAGAACTCCCAAGTAACCCGTTCTTTCGGAACCACAAATATCAGCGTTTTCCACCATTGATACGCGGTGTCTCTCAGCAAAGATACAACACATTTAATAATTTCATCAGGAGTACAAGATAATTCATCGAATACTCGAGTCGTATTTTCGAGCCAGAACTTAGCTCTCTCAGCATCATCATCAACAGTAGCCCGAAACTCTTCAGCCCCATGTTTACGAATCTTATCTACTGGCGGCTTGTTCAATCGTATCGGATCTACAACTTGAGGAACAATAGGGATTTGTTAAGGAATAGGTAGGGGTAGAGGTTGTTGAGCAGCCGGATTCGTTCGAACGAACTCCGTGAACCACTCGTTCATCATTTGTAAAAAGGCTTGCTTAGCCTCTCCCTCGTGGCTACTTGACACGGGTTTAGATTCAGTAGGCGCTGTCCTTTGAGCGGGAGAGGGCGCATTACTCTCTACATCATCAGCTATCGCTTGTTCGATATCCATTACTATACGAAAACACAATTTAAGCTGTCAGGAATCATCACATTATTGCAGAGTAAATATGGCATGTATAGCTAGACTCTCATACACGCTACGTTAGTCCTAGAATCGACTAAACCATCACTCTGATACCAATAAATGTAACACCCCTCACCCATATTCACCGTCAGAATAAGGTTACGAGGTATTACCGATCAATACACATCATTTAACATCCAATACTCATACATTTATGCATTAATAATCAAATACCATTCAACACAATCACATTGTCCCTTATAAGAGCCTACGAGGCCTTAAGCATGCCTTAGAAGTAGTTCGGGACTAAACTGATAACATACGAATTTTTTGGAAAACTTAAAAATTTTTCATTCATTCAGGGGTCACACGCCCGTGTGAATAGGCCGTGTGCCTCACACAGCTTCAGACACGCCCGTGTCACAGGCCGTGTGAAAATAGGGCATACATATTGACTTGGGTCACACGGCCGACCACATGCCCATGTGTCCAGCCCGTGTGCCCTTCGAAGTGGCCACACATGCCCGTGTGTCAGGCCGTGTACTAGGCCATGCCAAACCTGTAGGTTATACTGACTTATGCAACACGGCCAAGTCACACGTCTGTGTGCCATTTAGGGGGTATACTGACTTGTACCACACGACCAGTCACACGCCCGTGTGTGAGACCGTGTGGAGCATACTGACTTCAATTTAATATCAACACTAGGGGACACACGGCTGTGTACTTATCCGTGTGTCACACACGGCTTAGACACACACCCATGTCTCTGCCCGTGTGGACTAAAATAGGCCATTTGCAAGGCCAATTTGCCACCCATTATGCACATACCTATTCAAGCTCAAATGGCACCATTTCAAGACACTAATAGGCATCCAAATACCAACAATACCAATCACAAACATACTATAGTTTGTCATCAAATTTTCATACATGAATTCACATATAAAATTCAATCAACTAATCATTCCACACTTAAATTAATCAAACATAATTTCACTAGTACATAAACTCTCAAATTATCAATTTCCATCACACCATATAAGTCAATTACCAAGCTCCAAATCTAACCATTTTGAGCAACTAAAAACCACAACCTCATTCATGCCAAATCATACCAAAATAAGCCATCACTCATGGCTACATATATATACAAACCAAAACATATTCATTTACAAGCCACATCTCATGGCTATCATCACAACCAAAATACCACAAGTAGCCTATACATGCCATATACCATATATACAAAACTCAAAAGTACCAAATAGATGTTCGATAGTGCGATGATGTTCCTGACGACTCTCGGATCCGAGCTAGCCTTGATTCACAATAAAACATAGAAAAATAACACAAAGTAAGCTTCATAACTTAGTAAGTTCATACTAATATACTCAACAATTCATAAAATACAATTCATCAATTTTAACAAGTTAATGTATCATTCTTGATAAAATCAAACCTTTCATAAACTTATTCATATACTAATATGAAAAGTCATAATATTTTCTATTTGATCTTCATACATACATGTACAAACCTGTACAAATTCATAACAAACTCATACCTTCCCGTAGCACTGTCGAATACTCGATGTTTCGCACACTAAGTGCTATCGCATAGCCGAAGCTATTATAATTCCGCACACTAAGTGCCTTACTCGATGTTTCACACACTAAGTGCCATCGCATAGCTGAAGCTATTATAATTCCACACACTAAGTGCTTTACATAGCCGAAGCTATCTCAGTCTCGCACAGTAAGTGTCGTATATAGCCGAAGCCATCTCAAATCGCACACTAAGTGCTAAACATTGTCAATTTATCGTCGAACATGATCTTAGCCCCGTGTATACAATTTATGTAATATCAAAGCATTAAAAAGCATAATTGTAACAATGTTTATCATGTACGAACTTACCTCGAATGCTAAAACGACGAATCGAGTCGTTTAGTCGATCACTTTTGTTTTTCCCCGATCCTGATCTGAATTCCTCTTTTCTTGATCTAAATGTATTCAAAATTAACTTATTCAATCTCATATTCATTAAATTTAGTCCAAATAACACTTTAAAGTACTTTTACACTTTTACCCCTAAATTTTCACATTTAATCAATTTAGTCCCTCTTTCACAAATACACAAAATTCACATAATTTCTTTAAACCTAAGCTTGACCAAATTTCATATAAGTCCCTAGCAGCCCAAGACTTTAATTTATTTCATATTTCAACCACTCAATTTGTATATTTCACAATTTAATCTTTTTTTTTGACATTTTTGTCAAAAATCCCTTTACAAAACTAGTTTAACTATTAACAAACTTTCATAATCTATCATAATTCATCAAATTACTCAAGCATTCAACAATGGAAACTTGTTAAACCTTTAACAATTTCAAAATCTAAGGTACGGGCTAGCTAGAATATGAAGCAACGATCTCAAAAGCATAGAAATAATTAAAAACGAGCTAAAAATAGACTTACATGTTCAAAACACCATAGCCAAATGTCAAAGCTCTCTAATGGTGATTTTCAAGCCCTAAATTCAGTAATGATGTTTTATGAAGAAGAAAACAAATTGTTTTTATCATATTTTAACTTAAATTATTATAATTACTATACGAACCTTTAATAAAACCTTAATATAACATATACACCATGGACATAAATGTCCACTAACCTTTACTATGGTCAAATTTCAACATAAGGACTCTCACAATTTAATTTCATAACCATTTAGTACTTTTAAGAAATAGAATGCAACTTTTGCATTTTACGCGATTAAGTCCTTTTTCTCAAATTGAGCAATTAAACGATAAAATTAGCTCACGAAATTTTCAAACATATCAAATAACATGCTGTAAACACATAAAATAATATTAAAATAATTTTTTGACATCGAATTTATGGTTCCAAAACCACTGTTCTGATTTAGCTAAAACTGGGCTATTACAGGTTATATGTGTTATAAGTCAGGTAATGCTCCGTAACCCTATTTCGATGTTAAATACGGGTGAGGGGTGTTACATTTATTGGTATCAGAGCTACAGTTTAGTCGATTCTAGGACTAACGTAGCGTATGTGAGTCTAGCTATACATGCCATATAAAGAAACTGTGATAGTGTGATGACTCTTGACATTTTCAAATGTGTTTCTGTATAGTAAATAGATCCTGATCGAGCTGTAGTTGATGAAGTTGAGAGTAATGCACCTGCTCCCACTCAAGGGACAGCGCCTTTTGATTCTATACCCGTAACGGGCAGCCAGGGAGGAGAGGCTAAAGAAGCCTTCTTCCAAATGATGAATGAGTGGTTCAATTAATACATGCGTACGAACCCGGCTGCTCAACAACCTCCACCCCCACCTATTCCCCAACCGATCCCTGTAGTTCCTCAAGGTATGGATCCTTTGCGATTGAATAAACTACCTGTTGATAAGATATGGAAACACGGGGCTGAGAAATTCAGAGCCACTGTTAATGATGACCCTGAGAGAGCTGAGTTTTGGCTTGAGAACATGATTCAGGTATTTGATGAATTGTCTTGCACACCTAAAGAATGTTTGAAATGTGCTGTATCACTGTTGAGAGACACTGTGTATCAGTGGTGGAATACCTTGATATCTGTAGTTTCGCGAGAAAGAGTTACTTGGGAGTTCTTTCAAGTTGAATTTAAAAAGAAATATATCAGCCAAAGGTTCATTGATCAGAAACGAAAGGAATTTCTTGATTTGAAATAGGGTCGTATGTCGGTAACAGAATATGAAAGAGAGTTTGCACGACTCAGCAAATATGCTTGTGAATGTGTTTCTTCCGAGGCTATAATGTGTAAAAGATTCGAAGATGGATTAAATGAAGAAATCAGACTGTTAGTTGGGATTCTTGAGCTGAAAGAGTTTGTTGTTCTATTTGACAGAGCTTGCAAAGCCGAAGAGCTTAGCAAAGAGAAAAGAAAAGCCGATTCTGAGGCTAGAGACTTTAGAAAGAGATTTGTGGGCAAATCAAATTAGTCAGCATCAAAGAAATCTAGAGAATATCATCCTCGTTCTACTGTTTCTGCGGGGAGTTCGATCAGAGATAGAGATGCGAGACATTTTAGTTCTAAACCTCAGACGACATCTGTTGCCAGTGTAGGTAGTGTTAGAAATGTTGGACCTGAATGTAAGCACTGCAATAAGCGAAATTATGGTGAATGTAGATTAATGACCGGAGCTTGTTTTAAATGTGGATCTCTTGATCATTATCTCCGGAACTGTCCAGAAAAGTCTATAGCTGAAAGAGATCAACCGGCGAAAGTAAGTAATACGGCCACTAGAGGAAGACCACCCCGAAACACTGGAAATACGAGTGGTAACCGAGGTGCTATGAGAGATTCTGCTGTGAGATCTGAGGCACGAGCACCTGCCCGAGCTTATTCCATCCGTGCACAGGAGGAGGCATCATCGCTAGACGTTATTACCGGTACCTTTTCTCTTTTTTATACTTATATAATTGCATTGATAGATCCTGGATCAACCCATTCATATATCTGAATGAATCTAGTATTTAAAAAGAGTTTACATGTTGAGACTATAGAGTTTGTAATTAAAGTATCGAACTCCTTAGGCAAGTCTGTTTTAGTTGATAAAAATTGTAAGAATTGTTCTTTGATGACTCGGGGTTACTATTTTCTGGCTGACTTGATGCTTCTACCATTTGATGAGCTTGATGTGATTTTGGGTATGGACTGGCTGACTATGCATGATGCAGTTGTGAATTGTAGACGAAAGATTATCGAATTGAAATGCCAGAATGGTGAAATTCTTCGGATTGAGTCTGATGATTCGAGTGAATTACCTACTGTGATATCGTCTATGTTAGCTCAGAAATGTATGAAAAAGGGCTATGATGCATATCTTGCATACGTACTGGATACAAAGGTGTCTGAATCAAAGATTGAATCTGTACCTGTTGTTTATGAGTTTTCAGATGTATTTCCAGAAGAATTACCAGGTTTGTCACTAATTAGAGAGGTTGAATTTGGTATTGAATTAGTACCGGGAACAACACCGATATCGATAGCTCCGTACAGAATTGCTCCAACAGAATTAAAAGAGTTGAAAACTTAGTTGCAAGAATTGACAGACAGAGGTTTTGCACGACCGAGTTATTCGCCTTGGGGTGCACCGGTATTGTTTGTAAAGAAGAAAGACGGCACGATGAGAATGTGTATTGATTACAGACAGCTGAATAAAGTGACTATAAAGAATAAATACCCTCTACCGCGAATTGATGATTTATTTGATCAGTTGAAAGGGGCTACAATATTTTCAAAGATTGATTTGAGAACGGGTTATTATCAGTTGCGAGTTAAAGAGTCAGATGTGCCAAAAACCGCGTTCAGAATGAGGTACGAACATTATGAATTTCTTGTTATGCCTTTCTGATTAACTAATGCTCCTGTAGTTTTCATGGACTTAATGAACCGGATATTCAGACCGTATTTAGACAGATTTGTTGTTGTATTCATTGACGACATTCTAATCTATTCGCGAGATGAATCTGAACATACCGAGCACTTGAGAGTTGTGTTACAAACTCTACGTGATAAGCAATTATTTGTAAAGTTCAGCAAATGTGAGTTTTGGCTCCGAGAGGTTGGATTTTTGGGGCATATTGTTTCAGCTAAAGATATTGGAGTTGACCCGAGTAAGATTTCTGCTATTTTTGATTGGAAACCTCCGAGAAATGTGTCTAAAGTCTGTAGTTTTCTGGGATTAGCGAGCTATTACCGAAGATTCGTGAAAGGATTTTCGATGATTGCGACACCGATGACACGACTGCTTCAGAAAGATGTGAAATTCGAATGGTTAGAAAAATGTCAGCTGAGTTTCGAACAGTTGAAAGTACTATTAACTGAAGCACCAGTTCTGGTTCAACCTGAATCGGGGAAAGAGTTTGTGATTTATAGTGACGCGTCATTAAACGGTCTGGGATGTGTTTTAATGCAAGAAGGAAAAGTTATAGCTTATGCTTCCCGACAATTGAAACCACATGAAAAGAACTATCCGACACACGACTTAAAGTTGGCTGCAATTGTGTTCGCATTGAAAATTTGGCGACACTACTTATACAGTGAAAAATGCCACATTTATACGGATCACAAAAGCTTAAAATATCTAATGTCACAGAAAGATTTGAATCTGCGACAACGAAGATGGCTCGAGTTATTGAAAGATTATGAATTTGTGATTGATTAACACCCGGTAAAAGCTAATGTTGTTGCTGATGCCCTGAGCCGAAAATCTTTGTTTGCACTATGAGCAATGAATACCCAGTTGATGATTTGTGATGATAGGTCTATTTTAGCTGAATTAAAAGCTAAACCGATATTTCTTCAACAAATCTGTGGAGCTAAGAAAGATGACCGTGAATTTCAAGCTAAACGGACTCAATGTGGGATTATTCCTAATTCAGAATTTTAGATTGGAGTTGATGATTGTTTAAGGTTCCGAAATAGAATTTGCATACTGAGAAATTAAGAACTCATTCAGAAGATTTTGCAAGAAGCGCACAATAGCTGTTTATCTGTTCATCCAGGGAGTACCAAAATGTACAACGATTTGAAACAGTTTTATTGGTGGCAAGGCATGAAACGAGCTATATCAGAGTTTGTCTTTAAATGTTTGATTTGTCAGCAAGTCAAAGCTGAACATCAAGTACCATCGGGTTTACTGCAGCCTATGATGATTCTCGAGTGGAAATGGGATAGAATTACAATGGATTTTGTGTCGGGATTGCCCCTAACCCCGAAAAAGAAAGACACTATCTAGGTTGTCGTTGATCGACTAATGAAATCTGCTCATTTCATACCGGTACGTACAAATTATTCACTTGATAGACTAATTGAATTGTACATTTCTGAGATTATTCGATTGCATGGGGCGCCACTATCTATTATTTCTGATAGAGATCCGAGATTTACGTCGCGATTCTAGAAGAAACTACTAGAAGCTCTGGGAACACGGTTGAATTTCAGTACTGCCTTTCATCCTCAGACTGATGATCAGACTGAGAGAGTTATTCAGATTCTTGAAGACATGTTAAGATGTTGTATCTTAGAGTTTGAGGGCAGTTGGAAAAATACTTTTCGTTGATTGAGTTCACGTATAGCAACAGTTTTCAGGCGAGTATAAAGATGGCACTGTATGAAGCTTTATATGGTCACAAATGTCAAACTCCGTTGTACTGGATTGAACTAAGTGAGAAAAAGATTCACGGGGTTGAATTGATCAGAGAAACTGAAGAAAAAGTGAAAACGATTCACGACAGTTTAAAAGCAGCTTCAGATCGACAGAAATCATACGCAGATTTGAAATGTAAAGAAATTGAATTTCAAGTCGGGGACCGAGTGTTTCTAAAGGTGTCACCATGGAAAAAGGTTCTTCGATTCGGCCGTAAAGGAAAGCTGAGTCCGCGATTTATCGGACCGTATGAGATCGTCGAAAGAATAGGGCCTGTAGCGTATCGACTAGCTTTACCATCAGAACTTGAAAAGATTCATAATGTCTTTCACGTTTCTATGCTATGTCGATATAGATCTGATCCGTCAAATGTGATTTCTCCGGTAGATGTTGAGATACAGACTGATTTGACGTATAGCGAAGAATCGATCAAGATTTTAGCTCGTGAAATCAAAGAATTGAGAAATAAACACATAGACCTAGTAAAGTTTCTTTGGCATAAACACGGGATCGAGGAAGCTACGTGGGAACCCGAGAAAGCTATGAGAAAATAGTACCTAGCCTATTTATCGGTAAGATTTTCGGGGACGAAAATCCCTAAGAGGGGAGAGTTGTAAGAGCCCGTTTTTAGTCAAATCAAAACAATGGTTTTGGGACCACAAATTTGAATTCAAAATATTTATTTTATTATTTTATTAAAGTTTACAGCATGATAGAATTATTGTGTGAAAGTTTCGTAAAGAAATTTTACTGTTTGAATGCTTAATTTGATAAAAAGGACTAAATCGCGTAAAGCGTAAAAGTGGAGTTCCATTAGCTAAAGGTATCTAATGGCTATGAAATTAAATAGAGGAGGTCCTTATGTTGTAATTAGACAATTATTAAGGTGGGTGGACATTTATGTACATAGTTTATATGAATTTTAAATGTTTAAGTAAAGGTTAAATTAGTAAATTGTAAAACACATTAAGTTAAAATAATAAAAACATGGTGTCATCTTCACCATTAAGCTCCCACCACCGAAACTAGGGCTAAGAAAACACCATGTTGTGTTCTTCATTCGGCCAAGCTTGTATGGCTAATTAAGGTAAGGTTTTTGTCCAGTTTTTAATGATTTTTATGTTTTTGAGATTGTTGCTTCGTAATCTAGCTAGCCCGTACCTTCGATTTCGAAACTGTTAAAGATTTAACATGTTTACATTGTTGAATGTTTGAGTACATTGATATTGATGATAGAATATTAAGGTTTATTGATAGAATTACTAGTTTTGTAAAGTGATTTTTGACAAAAATGTTAAAAAGGGATTAAATTGTGAAATTATAAAATTATGTGGGTAAAAGTGTGATTAAACAAAAGATATGGGCTGATAGGGACTTCATTAAAATTTGGCTAAGCATGGCTTTGTACTAAATTGCATGAATTTGCAATTTTATGTGATAAGGACTATATTGTAAAAATGTGAAAGTTTAGGGGCAAATGTGTAAAATAGCCCTAATGTGTGTTTTGGACTAAATTGAATAAATAGTTGATTAAATAAGCTGATTTTAATAATATATAGATCAAGATAAGCCAAGATCTGGATTAGATCGGGGAAAAGGAAAGGTTGACGATTAGCCGATATTTCTATCCGAGCAACTCGAGGTAAGTTCGTATAATTAGAATCAAACTTTTAAATACTTGTAATTATTTGAAATCAATGTATATAATTGAGTAATTGATCTACTTGAAATAAGTATGCCTTATTGATAAATTCTGATGGTTACCGAGCCCCGTTTGAACCGTAGGAATTCGTAGGATACGAGTGACATGTCACTAGGGTTACCATTTAGGTCGAGATCTTGCATGTGTTGTAGACTCACCGCAGCTCGTATGAGCTTACTGATATATTAGCTCGTAAGAGCTTACTGTTTTCAGCTCGTCAGAGCTTACCGTTTCAGCTTAATAAAGCTTACTGTCCATCAGCTCAGGAGGAGCTTACTGATCATAGCTCGAAAGAGCGGAAATGATAATGAATTGACTGATTACTGATTTATATGTTATGTATATCACCCGAGTATCCCTCGATATTCTAATAGGTTCAACGGACATAAATTCTGTTATTGGTTATGTGAATAAGGTATGTGTTATACGGATGAGTTACTGTTATCGAATGATTTACTGTTTATATGATTGAGAGTGAAATGTTACAAATGATGTACATGATATATGGATTTGATATGATACAATGTATTGAGTATTAAATTGAGATAATGGATGATTACATGCACTTATGTGACTAACTTGTTGATGAATGCTTGTGTATAGGCATTTGGCAAGTGAATTTGATATACTTTGTTTACTTGTTTGATTATGTATAAATGGTAAGTTAAATTTTGAATTATACGGCCTTACTAAGCTTTAAAGCTTACTCTGTTTCTTTTTCTGTGTTTTATAGAGGTTCGATAGCTTGCTCGATCCGGATAAAGTCAGAGTTATGCATCACACTATCCAGTTGTTGTTCGGTACTTTTGAACTCATGGTTATATGTAAATATGGCATGTATAGGCTAGTTGTAAAGATGATAGTTATGGTTACTTGAGATAGTGATTTTGGTACATGTTGTGGTATAAGTTAAAGCCATGTGATTTGGCTTACTTTGGTATAATGTTTTGGTTGTGTATAAGTGGAAACACAAAAATATACACACTTTTTCATGCCTTTTTTAACTCAAATTAATGCAGTTTCGGCAAAATTATTGTCGAAAAATAATTAATTTTTATAAAATAATTAAATTGCACTTAAATTATGAACATGTTTAATTTTAATTAATTTTATAATTAATTTTGATTAATTTTGATTATTTTTCGACAGATTTGCACAAAGGGCAAATAACGACTCGGCAGACACTGCTAGAAGTTCAAAACTGAGAAGAAACTTGAAGTATCAAGGCGAATTAATTTTCAGCCTAAGACGGTCCAATTATGTGTATTAATTCATGATATAATTAATTTTAATTTATATCCAATTTAATTTGGATTAAATAAGTTATTGTTAATTAATTATGAAAAAGTGGTCCAGTTGAGCCAAACCGAGTGAACCGAACTGACCAAGAAGTGGACAGCCCAAAACCGTCCATATGCTGACCCAAATCAGCTTATTGGCTGATTATTTACCTTGCAAATAGGCCCTTGAGGACTTGTTCAAGTTGCAAACAAACCCCTCCACAATTGGTGGCTTTATAGATTTGCCCCAAGCCTAAATTAGCAAAGTTGAAACTATCAACCTTGCCACATGTGTGGCCAGTCAAGGGAGGGCTCTTTGGCTGATAATTTTAGCTATTTTTAGCAGCCCTCTTCAGCTATAAAAACCCTCTTAGGCTGGTCATTTGAAACACATCTCACGCATTCACATCTTTTCTCTCTTCTCTCCACTTTCCCTCTTCTTTTCCATTCCAAATTCCCTTGCACTCTTGCCAATTTCTCCTCTTAGAAAGGGGCATTCATCAGCCATTTAGAGCAGCAATTAAGTGTTCATAGCAGCCTTAGTCGACGAGGACAAAGGAGAAGGAAGAACGGAGCAAACTAGTCAAGCCACGGAAAAACACCGGATTTGATTCTTGTTCCCTATCTCTTTAATTTTTGTTATTGTTATGATGAACATATCTATGAATATTTATGTTGTTGGAATGGTTAATTTAATTATTTAGCTTGAATTTAATTCGTGTTAGGCTGATTTCATTTCATTTGCTAAAATTGTTAAAATTGTGTTTATGTTGTTATAGGCCTCGGTAAGATGCTTGATTAAGTAAAATCATGACTAAGTTATTCTTGCATTACAATTGTGAGGTAGCTAATGAATTAATTATTTAAACATATTGAAATTGTAATTAATGGACATAGTACTTAATCAGTGCATGTTTAATCATCTAAGGTAGCTGAGGGTTAAATTAGCAACGCTATTTGACGATACATTTGCCTTGCATAACTTGAAAGATTATTGTGATTAAACTGTTTCAAGGTAGGGATACTTTGTTACCTCACGTAGTCTTTTATGTGCTTATTAGATTTAATTAATCGTTTGAATTGACATAGGGATATGTACAAGAGATTATTTCGATTTAATAAGTATGTATGTGTAATAACATATTTGCCTATTAAGATTTGTTTAATCGGTTGAATTGACATAAGGATATAGTCAAGAGATGAATGGATTTTGGTAGGTGAGTATGTTCATAAGTTAGCAAATTACGGAGTTGCAGTGAATTTATTCGTAACAATATAAAAATGAGTTTACTAATTCTAAGTTAAGAAATGTAATTAATCTAACATAATTATGTCATCTTGATTAAAATCGTATTTTGAAATCGTGCATGTAACACCCCTAACCCGAGACCGTCGCCGGATCAGGGTTAAGAGGCATTACCTAACAATTCAGAACATTCAATATCATTCCACATCCAAACATAACAATTCACATTCATATAGTCCCTTAAATAGGTCAATGAGACCTTAAATACGTGTTAGAAAGGGGTCAGGACTAAACCAAACACATACGAAAATTTTTGAAATTCAAACATTTTTCTAAGTTACAGAGGTCACACGCCCATGTGGGTAGGCCATGTGCCTCACACGGCCTCGGTCACGCCCATGTGTCCAAGCCGTGGCAAAATAGGGCATACCTACTCACTTGCCCACACGGCCTGAGACACGCCTGTGTGCCTCACCCATGGTCGACACTGACTTGCATCACACGGCCGATCCTGCGCCCCGTGTGTCGGCCCGTGGTCGAGCGACTTGTTTCAATTTGCAAACTCGAAAGACACGGTCGAGCCACACGCCTGGTGTGCTCAAGCTGTCAATGGTGGGCAATTATAGGCTATTTTCAAGGCCAAATTGCCATCCACACTTTGAAATCACCTACAAGCTTCAAATCTCATGCATTTATACCTCAATTGGCAACCAAAACATACCAATATATGCACCAAATAATCATCATCTATATCATCTAGTTCCATACTCAATATCATCTCAAATAAGTCCATCCAAAGTATCAAATTCACATTTCAAAACATATAAATCAAGCATCATATAATCCAAACCATAAGTTCACATTTAAACCATAATTCTCATCAACCAATTCAAGCATGAAATATTCCATTTCCATCCTCACTACTTCATACCACATTCATCATTTTCATAGCCCACATATAAAAAGCTTATATCATTCAACTTCCAAGCCATATCACATGGCAAGGTTCAAACATCCCATAATCACTAGCCTATACATGCCATATATCAAATATATACAATTTCCAAAGTACCAAAATAGTTAGCCGATAGTGTGATTGAGTCGCTGACGATCCCCAAATCTGAGCTAGCTTTACTGACACTGTAAAACAGAGAAATACATCACACAGTAAGCTCTAAAGCTTAGTAAGTTCGTAATATAATACATATTACTCAAAAATACAATATCAATACATAAATAAATCATCACTTAGATAGATTCACAACTAAACACATTATCATCCTCAACCATATACTCATATATACATCTATTTAACCATAACCATTATCATCAACCACATAGGTTCGAAACATACCTTTGCCAACACTTAGTTAACAAATGTTCTTGCTATTCAATGCTCGATACCATAATTTATTCAATGTTCACTATCTCTTCAGTTCAATCGCACACTTAGTGCCCCAATTCATAGCCGAAGCTTGATTAACATCGCACACTTAGTGCCATAATATAAAACCGAACTTAAATCGGTATCGCACACACAGTGCCAATTAAAAAGCCAAAGCTTCTATTATTTCGCACACACAGTGCTAACCATTTCGGTCTCATTTCCAAATACGCACACTTAGTGCCACCTAACTCGATTCCACACATAGCATTACTAATCCAAAATCACAGAACTATTCATTTCATAGCATTTAAACATAATATAAGAACACGTATTATATCCGAACTTACCTCGGACGTCGAAATACCGAAACTAGCCGATCAATCGAGTACTTTGTCTTTGCCTCGATCTCGATCCGAATCTATCCTTTCTTGGTCAATTGAAGCTTCTCTTGACCGAACCCTAAATAGCCATGAAAGTTCTCTTTTTCTTCTTGATATTTGGTGGAAAGATGAACAAAAATGACTTACATTTTGTTTTGTTTTAATTTATTAACATTAATACAAATTTTACCATTTTACCCTTAGTTTAAAACATTATAACTCATTCATTTAATGGCCATTTATGTCCATCTCCACTACCAAAGGGCTAATTACCACATAAGGACTTCCCATTTAATAAGCCATGCCAAATAGACACTTCAACAATCAGCACACAGCTTTTACATTTTATGCGATTAAGTCCTTTTTCATAATTCGACACACAAACGATAAAATTTTCACACGAAATTTTCAAACATACTCAATCACATATTATAAACATCAAAAATAATATTAAAATATGTTTTCCAACCTTAGATTTGTGGTCTTGAAACCACTGTTTCGACTAGGATCTAAACCGGGCTGTTACAACTCTCCCCCTTAGGGATTTTCGTCCCCGAAAATCTTACCAGTGAATAGGTTTGGATATTGCTCTCTCATAACATCTTCAGGCTCCCACGTAGCTTCTTCTACTCCATGTTTGTGCCACAACACTTTCGCTAAGGAAATTCTCTTATTTCTCAACTCTTTAATCTCACGTGCCAAAATTCGGATCGATTCTTCACTATACGAAAAATCTGACTGAATCTCAACTTCAGTAGTAGCAATTACATGCGATGGATCAGATCTGTATCGTCGAAGCATCGATACATGAAATACATTATGAATCTTTTCCAATTCAGGTGGCAACAACAACTTATAAGCAACTGGCCCAATCCTTTCGATAATCTCATACGGCCCGATGAACCTCGGACTCAGCTTGCCTTTTCGGCCAAATCGAAGTATTTTCTTCCACGGAGACACTTTCAAAAACACTTTGTCACCAACCTCAAATTCGATATCTTTTCGTTTCAAGTCTGCATAAGACTTCTGACGATCTGACGCTACTTTCAAACTGTCACGAATCACTTTTACTTTCTGTTCAGTCTCTTTTATCAAATCAACCCTGTGAATCTTATTCTCACTCAACTCAGTCCAATACAATGGAGTTCGACATTTTCGACCGTAAAGAGCCTCATATGGTGCCATTTTGATGCTAGATTGAAAACTATCATTGTATGCGAATTCAATCAACGGCAAATGCTTTTCCCACGTACTTTCAAATTCAAGAATACAACATCTCAACATATCTTCGAGAATCTGAATGATCCGCTCGGATTGTCCATCCGTTTGCGGATGAAATGCAGTACTGAAATACAACTTTGTGCCTAAAGCCTCTAGTAATTTCTTCCAAAACCGCGAGGTGAATCTCGGATCTTTGTCAGATACAATGATAATGGCACTCCGTGCAATCTCACAATCTCAGCAATATACAGTTCAGCTAATTTTTCAAGTGAATAATATGTTCTCACCGGAACAAAATGAGCTAACTTCGTCAATCTATCAACTATCACCCAGACTGCATCTTTTTTTCTCGGAGATAAAGGCAATCCTGACAAAAAGTCCATCGTGATTGTCTCCCATTTCCACTCAGGAACCATAATCGGTTGTAACAAACCGGATGGAACCTGATATTCAGCTTTAACTTGCTGACAAACCAAACATCTCGAAACAAATTCTGAGATACTTCGTTTCATACCATGCCACCAATAAAACTATTTTAGATCGTTATACATTTTTGTACTCCCAGGGTGAACAGCCAAACGACTATTGTGAGCTTCATTTAAAATCATCTGAATCAACTTTGAATTCATCGGAACACAGATCCGATCTTTGAATCTCAAACAATCATCATTATCAACTCGAAATTCTAAATCAGAGTTCAAATCACATTGAGTTCGTTTTGCTATCATCTCATCATCACTTTTTTGGGCATCACAAATCTGACGTATAAACATAGGCCTAACTTTCAACTCAGCCAAAACTGAACCATCATCACATAGATCTATCTGAGTACTCGTTGCTCGCAAAGCACATATAGACTTTCGACTCAATGCATCAGCAACAACATTAGCTTTACCCAGATGATAATCAATCACAAGCTCGTAGTCTTTCAACAATTCTAACCATCTTCTCTGTCGCAAATTACATTCTTTCTAAGTCATCAGATATTTCAAGCTCTTATGATCAGTATATATATGACATTTCTCACCAAATAGGTAGTGACGCCAAATCTTCAATGCAAATACAATCGCGGCTAATTCAAGATCGTGCGTCGGATAGTTCTTTTCATGCGACTTTAACTGCCTTGAAGCGTAAGTGATGACTTTTCCTTCTTGCATCAGCACACAGCCCAAACCATTCAACGATGCATCACTGTAAACTATAAACTCTTTACCCGATTCAGGTTGAACTAACACTGGTGCTTCATTATGATGCTTTCAAGCATTCAAAACTATCTTTGGCACTTTTCTGACCACTCGAATTTAACATCTTTCTGTAACAATTTTGTTAACGGAGTCGCAATCATTGAGAAGCCTTTCACAAACCGCCTATAATATCCCGCTAGTCCCAGAAAACTACGGACTTCAGACACATTTCTCGGAGGCTTCCATTCTAAAATAGCTAAAATCTTACCCGGATCAACTCATATTCCCGCAGTTGATACAATATGTCCCAAAAAACTGACCTCGCGTAACCAAAACTCACATTTGCTGAACTTTGCATACAATTGCTTCTCACGCAGAGTCTGTAACACAATTCTCAAATGCTCGGGATGTTGAGTCTCATCACATGAATAAATCAGAATATCATTAATTAACACCACAACAAAACGATCCAAATACGGTCTAAATATCCGATTCATCAAATCCATAAACACTGCAGGAGCATTCGTTAGTCCAAAAGGCATAACTAAGAATTCATAATGTTCGTACCTCGCTTAAAGCGATCTTGGGACACATCGATTCTTTAACTCTCAACTGATAATAGCCCGATCTCAAATCTATTTTAGAAAACACTGTAGCTCCTTTAAGCTGATCAAACAAATCATCAATACGTGGCCGAGGATACTTATTCTTTATCGTCACTTTGTTCAATTATCGGTAATCAATACACATCCTCATAGTGACGTCTTTCTTTTTCACAAACAACACAGGAGCACCCCAGGGCGAGAAACTCGGTCGTGCAAATCCTCTATCTGTCAACACTTGCAACTGAGACTTTAACTCTTTCAGCTCTATTGGTGCCATTCTATACAGAGCTATTGAGATATGAGTCGTCCCCGGCACTAAATCAATACCAAATTCAACTTCCCGTATCGGAGGTATTCCCGGTAGTTCTTCAAGAAACACATCAGGGAATTCACAAACCACAGACATAGATTCAACTTTCTTTTCTGACATTTTTGTATCAATCACATATGCAAGATAAGCTTCGCAACCCTTTTTCACATACTTCAAAGCTTTCATAGATGATATAACAGCCGGTAATCCATTCAACTCACTGGATTCAATTCAAACCATCTCACCATTCTTACTTCTCAAATCAACACTCTTCCGTTTAAAATTCACAATAGCACTATGGAAAAGTGAGCCAATCCATACCTAGAATGATATCAAATTCATCGAAAGGTAGCAACATCAAATTAGCCGAAAAACAAATATCCCGAAACATCAATGGGCAGTTCTTGCACACTTAATCAACTAAGACACACTTGCCTAAGGGGTTCGATACTCGAATCACGAATTCAGTAGACTCAACAGGTAAAGTCTTACTTGATACTGAATTCACATACACATAGGAATGAGTAGAACTTGGATCTATCAATGCAATCACATCAGTATCAAATAGAGTAAAAGTACCAGTAATGACGTCTGGAGATGACGCTTCTTCTCGTACGCGAATAGCATAGGCTCGGGCAGGTGTTCTCGCCTCGGATCTCACAACTGTATCCGTAGTCCCTCTTTGGCTTCCACCCACATTTCCGGTGTTTCTGGGTGGTCTACCCCTAGCCGTCGTATTACTCGGTCTCGCAATCTGAACATTGTCTTTCTCAGCTAACTCTGAGCAATCTCGAATAAAATGATCTCGGGATCCACACTTATAACAAGTTCTATTACTGTACTTGCCCCAGCACTCTCCAACGTGTCGTCTTCCACATTGTCTACACTCAGGCTTGTTGCTTTTGACACTTCCAACACTTGATTCGGTCGGAATTTGAGTTCTTGGACCAACACCTTGTCTTGCACGATCTCTACCCAAATGTCCAAACGAAGCATTTGAACGATTGCTTACATCTTTAAATCTCTTCGTTGAAGGTTAAGACGATTTGCTCATTGATCTTTTTCTTTCATCTCTAGCCTCAGAATCTGCTTTCTTCTTTTCTTTGCTAAGCTCCTCGGCTCTGCAGGCTCTTTCAACTAATACAACAAATTCATTCAAGTCAAGTATTCCAACCAGCAATTTAATGTCTTCATTCAGCCCTTCAACGAAATGTTTACACATAGTAGCTTCGGTCGAAACACATTCCCGTGCATACTGACTCAATCTCACAAACTCTTATTCATACTCAGTAACGGACATACGGCCTTGTTCCAGCTCTAGAAACTCTTTACGTTTCTGATCTACGAATCGTTGACTGATATACTTCTTTCGAAATTCAGCTTGAAAGAAATCCCAGGTGATTCCCTCTCTCAGAACCACTGATATCAATGTTTTTCACCAATTATATGCCGTATCTCTCAACAAGAAAACTGCACATTTAATGCATTCATCAGGAGTCAGCGACATCTCATCAAACACTCGAATGGTATTCTCGAGCCATAACTCAGCTCGCTCAGCATCATCATCGGCTGTGGCCCTAAATTCTTCGACCCCATACTTTCAAATTTTGTCTACAGGAGGCTTATTCAATCGAATCGGATCTGTCACTTGTGGCACAACAGGCACTTGTGGGGGTGGAGGTTGTGGAGCAGCCGAATTCGTTCGAACGAACTCCGAAAACCACTCACTCATCATTCGGAAAAAGGCTTGCTTAGCCTCTCCCTCTTGGCTACTATCATTCGGCCTAGATGCGGCCGGCACCATCCCTTGAGCGGGAGCAGGTGCGTTACTCTCTACATCATCAGCAACTGCTCGATCGAGATCCATTTGCTATATAAAAACACATTTTTTTAGCTGTTAGGATTCATCACACTATCGCAATTATATATATGGCATGTATAGCTAGACTCACACGCGCTACGTTAGTCTGAGAATCGGCTAAACCGTAGCTCTGATACCAATAAAATGTAACACCCCTAACCCGTCACCGTCACCGGAATAGGGTTAAGAGGCATTAATAATCTTTTGCGAACATTTCATAACAAATCACAACCAAACATAACAATTCACATTCATATAGTCCCTTAAATAGGTCAATGAGACCTTAAACACGTGTTAGAAAGGGATCGGGACTAAACCGAACACATACGAAAATTTTCGAAATTTAAACATTTTTTTAAGTTACAGAGGTCACACGCCCGTGTGGGTAGGCCGTGTGCCTCACACGGCCTCGGACACGCCCATGTGTCCAAGCCGTGGAAAAATAGGGCATACCTACTGACTTGTCTATACGGCCTGAGACACGCCCGTGTGCCTCACCCGTGGTCGACACTGACTTGCACCACACGACCAGTCACACGCCCGTGTGTCCAGCCTGTGGTCGAGCCTGACTTGAATCAAATTACAAACTCGAAAGACACGGTTGAGCCACACGCCCGTGTGCTCAACCGTGTGGGCAATTGTAGGCCATTTTCAAGGCCAAATTACCATCCACACTTTGGAATCACCTAAATGCCACAAACCAATACCAATTCATGCCTCAAATGCAACCAAAACATACCATTTCAAGCACCAAATAATCATCAACTATACCATCTATTCTTATACTCAATTTCTACTCAAATAAGTCTATCCAAGACACTTAATTTCACATCCCCAAAACATATAGATCAGGCATTATACAAACCTTACCACAATTCACATTTAAACCACAATTTTCATCACTCATTTAAGCATGAAACATACCATATTCATCACTCACTTAATCACACACACATATATATATACTAACATCATTCAACTTTTAAGCCATATCTCATGACTAGATTTATACAACTCAAAACATGCCACATTCAATAGCCCATACATGCCATATACCACATATATATATACATCTTTCAAAAAACTAAAATAGATGGCCGATAGTGTGATTAAGTTGTTGACGATCCCCGGATCCGAGCTTGCTTTAAAAACACTATAAAACAGAGAAACATTTCACACAGTAAGCTTTGGAGCTTAGTAAGTTCGTAGTATAATACATATTACTCAAAAATACAATACCAATACATAAATAAATCATCACTTAGATAGATTCACATCTAAACACATTATCATCCTCAACCATATACTCATACATCCATCTATTTAACCATAACCATTATCATCAACCACATAGGTTCGAAACATACCTTTGCCAACACTTAGTTAACAAATGTTCTTACTATTCAATGCTCGATACCATAATTCATCCAATGTTCACTATCTCTTCAGTTCAATCGCACACTTAGTGCCCCACTTCATAGCCGAAGCTTAAATAACATCGCACACTTAGTGCCATAATATAAAACCGAACTTAATTCGGTTTCGCATACACAGTGCCAATCAAAAAGCCGAAGCTTCTATTATTTCGCACACACAGTGCTAATCATCTCGGTCTTATTTCCGAATACGCACACTTAGTGCCATCTAACTCGATTCCACACATAGCATTACTAATCCAATAATCACATAACTATTCATTTCATAGCATTTAAACATATTTTAAGAACACGTATTATATCCGAACTTACCTCGGATGTCGAAATACCGAGACTAGCCCATTAATCGAGTACTTTGTCTTTGCCTCGATCTCGATCCGAATCTCTCCTTTCTTGGTCTATACATGTTCAAATTTAGCTCATTTAATCACCAATTCATTCAATTTAGTCCAAACACATATATTTAGGGCATTTTACAAAATAGCCCTCACATTTTCACATTTCGACACTTTAGTACCTATTTCATAAAATCATCAAATACACAAAATTTTACTACACCATGCTTAGGCCGAATTCTCCTTAGTCTCATACAAGCCCATAAATTTCATTTATTTCACATTTTAGTCCCTCAAAATATTATTTTCACAATTTAGTCCAAATTACTCAATTTCACCAAAAACTCAAAGACAAGACATGTTAATCTTTCACATATCTTTCATATTTCATCATCAACTATCACAAAACTCAAACATTCATCAATGGCATATATCAAAATCACCATCAATTTCTAAAATTAAAGCATGGGTTTTGAAGAACACAAAGCAACGATCACAAAAACGTAGAAATTATCAAAAATCGAGTCAAAACATACCTCAATCAAACCCAAAAATGTGCCGAACCCTAACTTGTTCTTCTTCTTTTCTTTTCTTGATAATTTCGGCAAAGGATGATGATAATGGAGCTTATTTTCTTATTTGTTTTATTTTAACATACATTAATTATCATTTTACCAATATAACCTTATTAATATCCTTTAAAATTCCATTAACTAAAACCCATTTTTGTCCATCCATTTAACACATGGAATAATAGCAACATAAGGACTCCCATTTAAGTAAGCCATGTCAAATTAACACTTTAACATTCAAAGACATGACTTTTGCATTTTATGATTAAGTCCTTTTTCATAATTCGACACACAAACGATAAAATTTTCACACATGCTCAATCACATATTATAAACATCTAAAATAATATTAAAATATTTTTTCGACCTCAGATTTGTGGTCTCGAAACCACTGTTCCGACTAGGGTCTAAACCGGGCTGTTACAACTCTCCCCCCTTAGGGATTTTTGTCCCCGAAAATCTTACCAGCGAATAGGTTTGAATATTGTTCTTTCATAACATCTTCAGGCTCCCGCGTAGCCTCTTCTACTCCGTGTTTGTGCCACAATACTTTCACTAAGGAAATTCTTTTGTTTCTCAACTCTTTAATCTCACGAGCCAGAATTC
Organism: Gossypium sturtianum; assembly: GCA_025698515.1. Lineage (NCBI taxonomy): Eukaryota > Viridiplantae > Streptophyta > Magnoliopsida > Malvales > Malvaceae > Gossypium > Gossypium sturtianum. The sequence continues at coordinate 23,153,648 of CM046945.1, forward strand.
GAATCGATTCTTTAGTATACGACAAATCTGTCTGAATCTCAACCTCAGTAGGAGCAATCACATGTGATGGATCAGATCTGTATCGTCGCAGCATCGATACGTGGAATACATTATGAATCTTTTATAATTCAGGTGGCAACAACAATCTATAAGCAACCGGCCCAATTCTTTCGATAATCTCATACGGCCCGATGAACCTCGAACTCAGCTTGCCTTTTTGGCCAAATCGAAGTATTTTCCTCCACGGAGACACTTCCAAAAATACTTTGTCACCAACCTCAAATTCAGTATCTTTCCGTTTCAAGTCTACATAAGAATTCTGACAATCTGACGCTGCTTTCAAACTGTCACAAATCACTTTCACTTTCTACTCAGTCTCTTTTATCAAATCAAGCCCGTGAATCTTATTTTCACTCAACTCAGTCCAATACAATGGAGTTCGACATTTTCGACCGTAAAGAGCCTCATATGGTGCCATTTTAATGCTAGATTGAAAGCTATTATTGTATGCGAATTCAATCAATGGCAAATGCTTTTCCCACGTGCTTTCAAATTCAAGAATGCAGGATCTCAACATATCTTCAAGAATCTGAATAATCCGCTCGGATTGACCATCCGTTTGCGGATGAAATGCAGTACTAAAATGCAGCTTTGTGCCTAAAGCATCTTGCAATTTCTTCCAAAACCGCGAGGTAAATCTCGGATCTCTGTCAGATACAATAGATAGTGGTACCCCGTGCAATCTCACAATCTCAGCAATATACAGTTCAGCTAATTTATCAAGTGAATAATATGTTCTCACCGGAACAAAATGAGCTGATTTCATCAATCTGTCAACTATCACCCAGATTGCATCTTTCTTTCTCAGAGATAAAGGTAATCTCGACACAAAGTCCATCTTGATTGTCTCCCATTTCCACTCAGGAATCATAATCGGTTGTAATAAACCGGATGGAACCTGATGTTCAGCTTTAACTTGCTGACAAACCAAACATCTCGAAACAAATTCTGAGATATCCCATTTCATACCATGCCACCAATAAAACTGTTTTAGATCGTTATACATTTTTGTACTGCCCGGATGAACTGTCAAACGACTATTGTGAGCTTCGTTCAAAATCAACTGAATAAACTCTAAATTCCTCGGAACACAAATTCGATCTCTGAATCTCAAACAATCATCATTATCTACTCGAAATTCTGAATCAGAATTCAAATCACATTGAGTTCGTTTTGCTATCATCTCATCATCACTTTTCTGGGCATCAACAATCTGACGTATAAACATCGGTCTAACTTTCAACTCAGCCAAAATCGAACCATCATCACATAGATCTATCTGAGTACTCGTTGCTCGCAAAACACATATAGACTTTCGACTCAAAGCATCAGCAACAACATTAGCTTTACTCGGATGATAATCTATTACAAGCTCATAGTCTTTCAAAAGCTCTAACCATCTTCTTTATCACAGATTCAAATCTTTCTGAGTCATCAAGTATTTCAAGCTCTTGTGATCAGTATATATATGACATTTCTCACCAAATAGGTAGTGACGCCAAATCTTCAATGCAAATACAATCGCGACTAATTCAAGATCATGCGTCGGATAGTTCTTTTCATGCGGCTTTAACTGCCTCGAAGCGTAAGCGATGACTTTACCTTCTTGTATCAGCACACAACCCAAACCATTCAACGATGCATCACTGTAAAATATGAATTCTTTACCAGACTCAGGTTGAACTAACACAGGTGCCTCTGTCAACATTGCTTTCAACTGTTCAAAACTCTGCTGGCACTTTTTTGACCACTCGAATTTAACATTTTCTGAAGCAATTTTGTCAACGGAGTTGCAATCATCGAGAACCTTTCACAAACCGTCTATAATATCCCGCTAGTCCCAGAAAACTACGGATTTCAGACACATTTCTCGAAGGCTTCCATTCTAAAATAGCTGAAATCTTACTCGGATCAACTCGTATTCCCGCAGCTGATACAATATGTCCCAGAAAACCAACCTCACGCAACCAAAACTCACATTTGCTAAACTTAACATACAATTGCTTCTCACGCAGAGTCTGTAACACAATTCTCAAATGCTCGACATGTTACGTCTCATCACATGAATAAATCAGAATATCATCAATGAACACCACAATAAAACGATCCAAATACGGTCTAAATATTCGATTTATCAAATCCATAAACACTACAGGAGCATTCGTTAGTCCAAAAGGCATAACTAAGAATTCATAATGTCCGTACCTCATTCTGAAAGCAGTATTCGGTACATCTGGTTCTTTAACTCTCAACTGATAGTAGCCCGATCTCAAATCTATCTTAGAAAACACTATAGCTCCTCTCAGCTAATCAAACAAATCATCAATACGTGGCAGGGGATACTTATTCTTTATCGTTACTTTATTCAACTGTCAGTAATCAATACACATCCTCATAGTGCCATCTTTCTTTTTCACAAACAACACAGGAGCACCCCAGGGCTAGAAACTCGGTCGTGCAAATCCTCTATCTGTCAACTCTTGCAACTGAGACTTTAAATCTTTCAGCTCTGTTGGTGCCATTCTATACATAGGTATTGAGATAGGAGTCGTCCCCGACACTAATTCAATACCAAATTCAACTTCTCGGATTGGAGGTAATCCAGGTAGTTCTTCAGGAAACACATCAGGGAATTCACAAACCACAGGCATAGATTCAACTTTCTTTTCTGTCACTTTTGTATCAATCACATATGCGAGATAAGCTTCGCAACCCTTCTTCACATAGTTCAAACCTTTTATCGAAGATATAACACCCGGCAACCCATTCAAATCACTGGACTCAATTAAAACTATTTCACCATTCTGACTTCTCAAATCAATACTCTTTCGTTTACAATTCATAATAGTACTATGCAAAGTGAGCCAATCCATACCCAGAATGATATCAAATTCATCGAAAGGTAGCAACATCAAATTAGCCGGAAAACAAATATCCCGAAACATCAATGGGCAGTTCTTGCACACTTTTTCAACCAAGACACACTTGCCTAAGGGGTTTGATACTCTAATCACGAATTCAGTAGACTCAACAGGTAAAGTCTTACTTGATACTAAATTCACACACACATAGGAATGAGTAGAACCTGGATCTATCAATGCAATCACATCAGTATCAAATAGAGTTAAAGTACCAGTAATGACGTCTGGAGATGACGCTTCTTCTTTTGCGCGAATAGCATAGGCTTGGGCAGGTGCTCTCGCCTCAGATCTCACAGCTGTATTCGTAGTCCCTCTTTGGCTTCCACCCACATTTTCAGTGTTTCTGAGTGGTCTGCCCCTAGCCGTCGTATTACTCGGTCTCACAATCTGAACATTATCTTTCTCAACTAACTCTAGGGAATCTCGAATGAAATGATCTCGGGATCCACACTTATAACAAGTTCTATTATTGTACTTGCCCCAACACTCTCCAACGTGTCATCTTCCACATTGTCTACACTCAGGCTTGTTGCTTTTGACACTTCCAACACTTGATTCGGTTGGAATTTGAGTTCTTGGACCAACAACTTGTCTGGCACGATCTCTACCCAAATGTCCAAATGAAGCATTTGAACGATTGCTTGCATCTTTAAATCTCTTCGTTGAAGGTTGAGAAAATTTACTCATTGATCTTTTTCTTTCATCTCTAGCCTCAAAATCTGCTTTCTTCTTTTCTTTGCTAAGCTCCTCGGCTTTGCAGGCTCTTTCAACTAATACAACAAATTCATTCAAGTCAAGTATTCTAACCAGCAATTTAATGTCTTCATTCAGCCCTTCAACGAAACACGGCCTTGTTTTAGCTCTAGAAACTCTTTACGTTTCTGATCTACGAATCGTTGACTGATATACTTCTTTCAAAATTCATCTTGAAAGAAATCCCAGGTGATTCTCTCTCTCAGAACCACTGATATCAATGTTTTCCACCAATTATATGTCGTATCTCTCAACAAGGAAACTGTACATTTAATGCATTCATCAAGAGTCAGCAACATCTCATCAAACACTCGAATGGTATTCTCGAGCCAAAACTCAGCTCGCTCGACATCATCATCGGCTGTGGCCCTAAATTCTTTGGCCCCAAACTTTTGAATTTTTTCAACAGGAGGCTTATTCAATTGAATCGGATCTGTCACTTGTAGCACAACAGGCACTTGTGGGGGTAGAGGTTGCGGAGCAGCCGGATTCGTTCGAACAAACTCCGAATACCACTCCCTCATCATTCGAAAAAAGGCTTGCTTAGCCTCTCCCTCTTGGCTACTATCATTCGGCCTAGATGCGGTCGGCACCATCCATTGAGCGGGAGCAGGTGCGTTACTCTCTATATCATCAGTAACTGCTCAATCGGGATCCATTTGCTATATAAAAACACATTTTTTAGCTGTCAGGATTCATCACACTATCGCAATTATATATATGGCATGTATAGCTAGACTCACACGCGCTATGTTAGTCCGAGAATCACAACCAAACATAACAATTCACATTCATATAGTCCCTTAAATAGGTCAATGAGACCTTAAACACGTGTTAGAAAGGGGTCGGGACTAAACCGAACACCTATGAAAATTTTTGAAATTCAAACATTTTTCTAAGTTACAGAGGTCACACGGCCTCGGACACGCCCATGTGTCCAAGCCGTGGAAAAACAGGGCATACCTACTGACTTGTCCACACGGCCTGAGACACGCCCGTGTGCCTCACCCGTGGTTGACACTGACTTGCACCACACGGCCAGTCACACGCCCGTGTGTCCAGCCCGTTGTCGAGCCTGACTTAAATCAAATTACAAACTCGAAAGACACGGTCGAGCCACACGCCCGTGTGCTCAACCGTGTGGACAATTGTAGGCCATTTTCAAGGCCAAATTACCATCTACACTTTGGAATCACCTAAATGCCAGAAACCAATACCAATTCATGCCTCAAATGCAACCAAAACATACCATTTCAAGCACCAAATAATCATCAACTATACCATCTATTCTTATACTCAATTTCTACTCAAATAAGTCTATCCAAGACACTTAATTTCACATCCCCAAAACATATAGATCAAGCATTATACAAACCTTACCACAATTCACATTTAAACCACAATTTTCATCACTCATTTAAGCATGAAACATACCATATTCATCACTCACTTAATCACACACACATATATATACTAACATCATTCAACTTTTAAGCCATATCTCATGACTAGATTTATACTGTAACATCCTAAATTTACGGGCCTATACATTTAGTGTAGGGATAGGTTTACTATGTTAATTTAATTGATAGGGGTCTAAATTTGGGCTTAGAATTAGGCAAAAAGGCCCAGATTAAAGTGGCATCATTAATGATTAAAAGGAACAAGTTTTGGGTCGCAAGGAGCCCATGTTTTAGGCCAAATTCGGCACTTTAAATGAAGAGAGGGTGACGCCACACACAAGGAATTAGGGGCCCAAGTATTAAGTTTAATGAGGCCCAAATATTTTAATTTAAGTGAGTTAAATTTGGCATTAGGGATTAGTAGAGGTGGACGGCTACAAGGCTATAAAATAGGAGAATTTATGTGGATTTTTAAGTGATAATATCATAGATAAAAAGGAGAAAAGTTAGGAGCTTATCTTCAAGGGAAGTGTTGGCCGAAAATCCACCACCTAGAGGAGTGTAAAATTCAGCTACTGCATGGCAAGGAGGGTGCCGAATTTCTCCTCTCTTTTAGATTGAATTTTAAGGGCGTTTTCGGTTTTTAGCAGTAGGTGCCAAAATACCTATAAATAGGGGGGGCTAGCTCCTTGATTCTGACACTGAAAACCCTAAATTTCTCTCCCATTGTGCCGAAATTTTGAAGCCTCTCTTTTATTTTCTTTTCTCATCTTCTTCCTCTCAAAAGCCGAAAATCACCATCTTCTTCACCCTTTCTTCCTCTCTAAAATTTCCTGGTTGGCCGAATCTTTTAACCTCTATTGTTATTCTTCTTTTAATCCCTAAAAGCCGAAATCACATCTCTATTATTCTATTCTTCTCCTTAATATTCATTGGCCGAATCTCTCTTAGCCATCTCTTCAATTCGTACATCTTCTAAAAGCCGAAATTCTTAGATCTCACTTCTTGAAGTTACCGAATTCTCTTCAAAGGAGTTTGCTTGTGCCGAATCTTGAAGGAAACAATAGGTAAGTATTGATTTCGGGATTTCAATGTTCTTCCAGCTTTTCAAAAGTCCTTAGTCGAATGGCTATTAGAAACTAATCTCTTATTTCACTCTTCTTTTCGGCATTCTGGGATTTGAAGAAGGAGGCCAATCGCATAGATCTCTAAGTTATAGAATCGTGTTACTTTCGGGATTTCAAGGTAAGAGGATTTGTTTATTTATATATATAAAATCGGGTAGAATACTAACCATGGCCGAATATAGGAGAGGCCTATTTTCGCAATTGTTCTGGCTTTTAAGCAAGGGTATAGATTGAGGATAATAGATCCAGATAGCAAGGACATCGACTAAGAATATTGGATTTCACAATATCAGGTGTGTAATTCTCTGCACCATCTAGATCTGTTTGATTAATATATGAAAATAAGTATTACATGTTTTGTTAAATGCCGAAACTCCAGGCATATTGGCGGAACTTAGAAGAGGGTAAAGCAAATCACGAGTTAGTAAATGATCCGATTAAATGTTATAAGTATCCGATTTTATGTGATTACATGGGTTGGGTTTGATGAAAGGAGGAAGTTATATGTTGTAGCGGTTTTTACCGTGATCTGTTGTAGCGGCTTCTGTCGTGATCTGTTGTAGTGGCTACGGCCATGATCTGATGATGAGCAGCACGACGATCGCCATCAAGGCGTGTAGCGGTGTGGGTTGATTGTAGAAGTCCCCAATGGTGTGAATGGTTTGTACGGGGCGTGTAGCGGATGGACACCTAGGATATGGGTTGGGCTTTGCATATTATTTTTGTTACTTATATTTTGATTATTCATTTTATGGGGCTAAAGCCCAAGTCTAATGGTGCATGAGGGTTGCACTGCCGAGTCTCGCGACTCACCCTTTTATTTTAACCACCTCAGGTGACACTTAGGGCATCGAACCGGGCTGGAGAGGAGAGCAAGGTGGCCATGCGACAGAGCTTTGAGAATTCAGCAAAATGACTTAGTCTAATTTTTTTTATTTTCATTTAATTAATGGGTTCAAATTTCCTTGTAATAAGGCCATGGGCCACTAGACTACCATTTATGTCTTGGGATTTTGTTGGGCTTTTATTACTTGGTTTTAAGTTTTACGTTTTCAATTAAGTTAAGACCTGCATGAAATTTCGGTTTTTATTTAAAATCTACCAAGATAATTGGTTACTTAATATTTTATACTTTAATGAATTATTAAGCTTTCGAAATAAAGGTGTAAACCTAGTAATTATTTTCCAAAATGCGACATGTTATGTAAAATCTCTTAAGTGACATACCAGATCCGGTTGTAGCATTTGGGCCGGGTTTGGGGTGTTACAAATTGGTATCGAGCCCGATTCAAAACTTCGGCTCTGGGGTTTTTTGGGCTCAAAACGTTTTCTAAAGTTGGGTTTTGAAACATGCATATTTATACTGTGTCATTAGCTCAAGATGACACTGCGTCTCGGGCCAAGTCCGCTTGAGATAAGTATTCGAACCATTGTGTGATATAATATATGTGGGCTTGATGGGCTTTATGGGACGTAGATTTGTTAGATTAGAACTTGATGGACTTTAGGCCTAGTGAAACAACTCTTAAAATCTTATAAGACTTAACTTCACTAAACAAACCCGTGAAGCGAGCATAAGACTAGGGTGTGGTAACAGCATACGCATGTCTAGGATTGGATCCGGAAGAGCACGGTATTTAAGCGATCCTAGTGACTCACCTCCTCTTATTTGGAATCCTGCAGTGCGTAGTGGACTGTTCACCTTAGCCAAGTTAGGGTGTGGCAATGGGCATACGCATGTCTAGGAGTGGATTTAGGGAGAGCCTGGTACTTAAGCAGTCCTAGCGACTCACCTCCTCTTCACTAGAATCCTACCTGGTGCGCGGTGACTATTCACCCTAGTTATGAGGACTTGTTGATGGGCTAAACCCTATAATTAAAACCCGAAAAGGACCAGCCACCCTAGTTCGAAAAAAAAAATTAAGTTTTGCAAAATTTTCAAAATACATTTGATTTGTGAAAACTTCTAACCAGCTATGAATTTGTAAAATACCTATGTTTTGAAAATTTGCAGAAAATTTCATGATTTCACGAGTAACTTGGGACTACTGAAACTAGATTTTCCCAAAGTACCCTATTAAAAAAAAACAACAACAACAACCACAACAACATCAAAGTTTGAAAAAAGACCAAAATACCCCTGGTTTGTACAATTACCAAATTACCCCTAATTTGCAAAATTACTAAATTGCCCGGATTGTAAAATTACCAATATACCCCCGGATTGTAAAAATTACCAAAATACCCTTCTTTCACAAAATCACCAAGGAACTTTATTATGAAAAGTTACGAAAATACCCCTATAGGATAAAATTATGAAAATACCCCTGGGTAGTGAATCAACGAAAACACCTTTACGTGAAGAATGTAAGTGCTTGGATGTTATTTTATGCGATGTATGTGTTTTATTTTAGTTAGAGGTTACAAACTTGAGATTTGTATTGTGAATGTGAATTGAAAGAACTACTCTTAAACTATTGTTCATAAAACTGTTCGTGGTTAATCAGCGAAAGAATAATTCATAAAATTTCTAAACAGATAAACGCGAATCGGTAAAATGAGTACAAGGGGACGAGGACGCTCTAGATGCTAACACTGGTGCGTACTCTACCTTAGTATACTAAGTGTTTCTTTTGGCTTTGGAATCGGAGTGCGCAGCGAAAGCATAGTGGTGAGACTTGGGTATTACGATTAATAGTTAGTTGGAAATTTCGAGGACGAAATTTCTTTAAGGGGTAAAGCGTAACATCCTAAATTTTCTGAGGCCTATACATTTAGTGTAGGGATAGGTTTACTATGTTAATTTAATTGATAGGGGTCTAAATTTGGGCTTAGAATTAGGCAAAAGGCCCAGATTAAAGTGGCATCATTAATGATTAAAAAGGAACAAGTTTTGGGTCGTAAGGAGCCCATGTTTTAGGCCAAATTCGGCACTTTAAATGAAGAGAGGGTGACGCCACACACAAGGAATTAGGGGCCCAAGTATTAAGTTTAATAAGGCCTAAATATTTTAATTTAAGTGAGTTAAATTTGGCATTAGGGATTAGTAGAGGTGGGCGGCTACAAGGCTATAAAATAGGAGAATTTATGTGGATTTTTAAGTGATAATATCATAGATAAAAAGGAGAAAAGTTAGGAGCTTATCTTCAAGGGAAGTGTTGGCCGAAAATCCACCACCTAGAGGAGTGTAAAATTCGGCTACTGCATGGCAAGGAGGGTGCCGAATTTCTCCTCTCTTTTAGCTTGAATTTTAAGAGGCGTTTTCGGTTTTTAGCGAGAGGTGCCAAAATATCTATAAATAGGGGCTAGCTCCTTGATTTCGACCTTTGAAAACCCTAAATTTCTCTCCCATTGTGCAGAAATTTTGAAGCCTCTCTTTTATTTTCTTTTCTCATCTTCTTCCTCTCAAAAGCCAAAAATCACCATCTTCTTCACCCTTTCTTCCTCTCTAAAATTTCTGGTTGGCGAATCTTTTAACCTCTATTGTTATTCTTCTTTTAATCCCTAAAAGTCGAAATCACATCTCTATTATTCTATTCTTCTCCTTAATATTCATTGGCCGAATCTCTCTTAGCCATCTCTTCAATTCGTACATCTTCTAAAAGCCAAAATTCTTAGATCTCACTTCTTGAAGTTGCGAATTCTCTTCAAAGGAGTTTGCTTATGCCGAATCTTGAAGGAAACAATAGGTAAGTATTGATTTTGGATTTCAATGTTCTTCCCGACTTTTCAAAAGTCCTTAGTCGAATGGCTATTAGAAACTAATCTCTTATTTCACTCTTCTTTTGGCATGCGGGATTTGAAGAAGGAGGCCAATCGCATAGATCTCTAAGTTATAGAATCGTGTTACTTTCGGGATTTCAAGGTAAGAGGATTTGTTTATTTATATATATAAAATCGGGTAGAATACTAACCATGGCCGAATATAGAGAGGCCTATTTTACGCAATTGTTCGGCTTTTAAGCAAGGCTATAGATTGAGGATAATAGATCCGGATAGTAAGGACATCGACTAAGAATATTGGATTTCGCAATATCGGGTGTGTAATTCCGCACCATCTAGATCTGTTTGATTAATATATGAAAATAAGTATTACATGTTTTGTTAAATGCCGAAACCCGGCATATTATTGGGAACCCAAAGAGGGCAAAGCAAATCACCGGTTAGTAAATGATCGATTAAATGTTATAAGTATACGATTTTATGTGATTGCATGGGTTGGGTTTGATGAAAGGAGGAAGTTATATGTTGTAGCGGTTTTTACCGTGATGCATTGTAGCGACCTGCCGTGATGCATTGTAGTGGCTACGGCCATGATCGATGATGAGCGGCACAGCGCCATCAAGGCGTGTGGCGATGCAGGTTGATTGTAGAAATCCCCAATGGTGTGAATGGGTGAGTGCAGGGTCGTGTAGCGGATGGATACCTAGGATATGGGTTGGGCTTTGCATATTATTTTTGTTACTTATATTTTGATTATTCTGTTTTATGGGGCTAAAGCCCAAGTCTAATGGTGCATGAGGGTTGCACACCGAGTCTCGCGACTCACCCTTTTATTTTAACCACCTCGGTGACACTTAGGGCATCGGACCAGAGGGTGGAGAGGAGAGCAAGGTGGCCATGCGTGAGCTTTGAGAATTCAAGCAAAAGACTTAGTCTAATTTTTTTATTTTCATTTAATTAATGGGTTCAAATTTCCTTGTAATAAGGTCATGGGCCACTAGACTACCATTTATGTCTTGGGATTTTGTTGGGCTTTTATTCTTTGGGTTTTAAGTTTTACGTTTTCAATTAAGTTAAGACCTGCATGAAATTTCAGTTTTTATTTAAAATCTACCAAGATAATTGGTTACTTAATATTTTATACTTTAATGAATTATTAAGCTTTCAAAATAAAGGTGTAAACCTAGTAATTGTTTTCCAAAATGCGACATGTTATGTAAAATCTCTTAAGTGACATACCAGATCCGGTTGTAGCGTTTGGGCCGGGTTTGGGGTGTTACATATACAACTCAAAACATGCCACATTCAATAGCCCATACATGCCATATACCACATATATATATACATCTTTCAAAATACCAAAATAGATGGCCGATAGTGTGATTAAGTTGCTGACGATCTCCAGATACGAGCTTGCTTTAAAAACACTGTAAAACAGAGAAACATTTCACACAGTAAGCTTTGGGGCTTAGTAAGTTCGTAGTATAATACATATTACTCAAAAATACAATATCAATACATAAATAAATCATCACTTAGATAGATTCACATCTAAACACATTTTCATCCTCAACCATATACTCATACATCCATCTATTTAACCATAACAATTATCATCAACCACATAGGTTCGAAACATACCTTTGCCAACACTTAGTTAACAAATGTTCTTGCTATTCAATTCTCGATACCATAATTTATCCAACGTTCACTATCTCTTCAGTTCAATCGCACACTTAGTGCCCCATTTCATAGCCGAAGCTTAAATAACACCGCACACTTAGTGCCATAATATAAAACCAAACTTAATTCAGTATCGCACACACAGCGCCAATCAAAAAGCCGAAGCTTCTATTATTTCGCACACACAGTGCTAATCATCTCGGTCTCATTTCCAAATACGCACACTTAGTGCCATCTAACTCAATTCCACACATAGCATTACTAATCCAATAATCACATAACTATTCATTTCATAGCATTTAAACATGATTTAAGAACACGTATTATATCCGAACTTACCTCAGATGTCAAAATATCGTGACTAGCCCATTAATCGAGTACTTTGTCTTTGCCTCGATCTCGATCCAAATCTCTCCTTTCTTGGTCTATACATGTTCAAATTTAGCTCATTTAATCACCAATTCATTCAATTTAGTTCAAACACACATATTTAGGGCATTTTACAAAATAGCCCTCATATTTTCACATTTTGACACTTTAGTCCCTATTTCATAAAATCATCAAATACAAAAAATTTTACTACACCATGCTTAGGCCGAATTCTCCTTAGTCTCATACAAGCCCATATATTTCATTTATTTCAAATTTTAGTCACTCAATATATTATTTTCATAATTTAGTCCAAATTACTCAATTTCACCAAAAACTCAAAGACAAAAAATGTTAATCTTTCACATATCCTTCATATTCCATCATCAACTATCACAAAACTCAAACGTTCATCAATGGCATATCTCAAAATCACCATCAATTTCTAAAATTAAAGTATGGGTTTTACAGAACACAAAGCAACGATCACAAAAACGTAAAAATGATCAAAAATCGAGTTAAAACATACCTCAATCCAACCCAAAAATGTGCCGAACCCTAACTTGTTCTTCTGTAATACCCCAAACCCGGCCTAGAAGTTAGGCCCAAATCTGGCGTGTCACATGGAAAAACTTGTTTCAGAATTACAGCCTCTTTGTTAAAACCCAAAACACTTAAGCAATTGTTAACTACTTGAAAAAGTAATTATCTTTAAAAAACCTTTTTGGTGGCGAAAGCATATTTGAAATAAACAATTTACAAAAAAATGTGATGTTTAGAAATAAAGCTGCAGAAGTATTTTGAAATCGTTGCGGAAACGTAGATAAAATACAAGTATTTTTGAGAGATCGTATGAGTCGAAAATCGAGGTAGTGAGCTTTAAAACCGTGGCTTTTGAAAATATTGTTGATAATTCGAGAGAAAATTTTTGAGTTAAAATATTTGTAAAAGTTTGTTATAAAATCCATTTATTAATCAATTTTGGAAAACCATTATTTATGATTTTAGAAAATCCCCGTTAAAACAATTCAAGCAATATTATAAGTACGACTAAACATAAAGCAGTTTAAAACATATCCCAGAGGCCTTATTACAACTTAAACCAAAATAGCAAAATAATAAAATAAACCGAAATAGAAATTTAAAGTTCAATAACACCATTTCTGAAGTATGGCCTCCACCGAGTCATCCATGGGCCTAAGTCCTCATTACGGAGCATTACCTACAAGGGTTAAGAAAAAGGGGGGTGAGTTACAAGAACTCAGTGTGGAATCCCTTACCGTCATCCACTGGGCTTGAACCCATATAGCAACATCTTGGGCCGGAGCCCACTATCATAACAGAACATATATATATGAAGCAAATGTATGCAACCCAACCCATCCAACCAGTCTCTCCTGTGGGGATCAAGTCAACCCACCCCGCCAATCTCTCCAATTTGCAGACAAGCTGCCATTTATAATAATTTTGTGGCTTAACCACCAGAGTATCATATACGGTAATATAATCGGCACACAGCCTTAATCACGATGGCACAAAGCCATATTTAAATTGGCACATAGCCATTATCAGAATTTGTGGCAAAGCCACCAGAATCATATACGGTAATGTAATCAGCACACAGCCTTAATCACGATGGCACAAAGCCATATTTAAATTGACACATAGCCATTATCAGAATTTGTGGCAAAGCCACCAGAATCATATACGGTAATGTAATCGGCACACAGCCTTAATCACGATGGCACAAAGCCAAATTTAAATTGGCACATAGCCATTATCAGAATTTGTGGCAAAGTCACCGATCTATACTTCTCTTCAGTCAAGTTTCCCATCCCATGCAATATGTGATGATGCAATACACATAACAACACAAGATATCCACATGTATAACAACCATTAGTCTAGTGATTTAATACGATGAATCGGCCCATTATTGAGCCTTGTAATTCAGCCCACTAAGGCATTCTATCAATTCGGCCCATAGGGGCATTTCGGTAAATCGGTCCATAAGGACATTTCAGTAAATCAGCCCATAGGGACATTTCGTAATTCGGTAATTTTACCCACTAAGGGTAATTCGGTAATCTCGCAACCCAGGGGTATTTCGATAATTTACCCTCCAAGGGTATTTTGGTAATTTCGCAACCTAGACTTAACTACTAATGTGAGGCATAAAAATTGAAACTGTCCATCTGCGTCATACTGACTAAATTGACTATAACTCTAGTTAGGAAACTTGAAATTTAGATCCGTAAATTTTTCTTGAAACTAGACTCATATATCTTCTCACTAAAATTTTTCCAGAATTTTTGGCTTAACCACTTAGTACAGTTTATTCATTAAAGTTCCCCTTGTTTCACTGACAAATGGTTGTGACCTCTCTTAACCAAAATTCAAATATCTCACTGTACGGTTTTCATATGTTGCTCCCACTTGTTTCCATTGAAAATAGGCTCACTAAGGAATCTATACATATAACTTATAACTCATAATTCACTTTGTAAAATTTTAGACGATTTTTCCAATACAGAACAGGGAACCACGAAGTCAATCAGAACCAGTCTCACTAAAATTAATATATCACAGAATATACAATTCCTCTTCCTCCTCTGTTTATTTCATATAAAAATAGACACAGTAAGCTTTATTTTGATATCTTTTTCACTTTCTAACTCCCTTTATCCTATTTTTCGTGATTTTTCAAAACCATGTCACTGCTGCTGACCAAACTATTTCATTGCAAAAATATGGTTACCACTACGAATATACGCACGCCCGAGTGGTCACGGATGCCGGTTTCCGGTTTTCTTCGATATTTCGACTATATTATAGAATATTACATACAAACATTCAGAGAGGTGTGAGATTACACACCATTTCAAACATATATTCAGAAGGGTACGGGATTACACACCTTATTCGGAATCCGTAACACGATACTCTCCGCGGCACCTAAAGGTACAATCGGTTAACAATTAGTCCAAAGCCCAAAATACAACGTCAACCAAGTATTGCGATTGATTAACAATCTATATCACTTACCAACAATCCGAGTCTCTTATTACGAGGGATAGGTGATCGGGCGATTTGGTTCCTATAGTGACCGATTAGTCCAAACTATTAATCCATTTAGCAACCAATCGAATAATGAACGATATCAAATAATCCATAAAGAACTCCTTACCTCGTTGCGATTTCCACCACTTGACTTATAGCTAGAATGATATTCGGCCACCCACTAAGATCACTACGAAATAGTATTGATCACAACATGAGAATGATGGAGAGAGTGATGTTTTGATAAGAAACAAAGTTGACTAACCGAATAACGATGAACATTCATATTCGGTTAGGAAGAAAAAAGAACATAAAAATAGAAAGAGGGATATAAGATCACTTACCGATTCGATTAAGAAGAGATTTTCCTACACGATGGCGAACGAAATGATGAAGAAATAGGATGATAAGGGGTTCGGCTATAGAGAAAATCGAACAGGAAATGTGATCACAAAGTGATGTCGATTAAAGAAGAAGAAAAGGTTGATGAAATGGTCAAAAGAGAAAAATGAATGGAGAAAAGTGCTTTGGTAATTTCGGCTATCAAAGAGGAGATGAGCAAGGTGAGTGTTTCGGCCAAACAAAAGAAAAAGAATGCACAAATGTGTTAGGAGATTTCGGCCAAAGCAAAGAGGAAGATGGATTTGAAAAGAAGACACAAATGTTCAAAGAGAAAAGTGTACCTCTCATGCACCCAAAAACTAACAAAATGATCTAAAGAGAAAAGAGAAATTTGGCTCTCCCTTCCCCCTAACAAAACCGTGCGAACTCTAGCCAAAACGGGTGGATGTTGACCAACAAAAATCTTTCCAAAACATCACCCATGAAAAAGGCCAACATGCTCCCTTATCTTGCCTTTTTCTTTTGATTCCTTTCCCTACCTTCATCCTTTCCTAATATCCTTAGCCACCTTGCCAAAATTAAAAAGTCCAACTTGCCTTATTTACTAGCTTGGCCGACACTTAGGGAAAGAATACAAAAATAATAGTCAAAATTTGCACATTATGGGATTTGAACCTCTTCCCTCCATACTCTTCACTTAATGACATAACCTCTTTGCCATATGCTCAATTATGCTAGCACATTACTCATTTAATTCCATAAACATTGAGGTCACTTATTATATCTCCTTAAAGTGCTAAAACATAAAATTTACCTATAGCCTAACTTGAACCCGGAACTTCCTAGAAGCCTCGTAACTTTCCAAAATCACCCTCCTAATAAGTCCAACTTGAAATAATGTCGTTCTCAAATTCCCATAAATTTTAAAACGCTTCTACGCTCAAGGTCCAATGGGCCCAATAGGTCCAATTCTACTAGGCCCAATTTTGGGATGTTACAATTCTACCCTCCTTAAAGAAATTTCGTCCTCGAAATTTCCAACCAACTACTAAACGCATCGCTCAAATCACACCACTATGCTTTCATTTGCGCACTCGATCTTAATAACACTAATGTACTTTTAACAAAATCTTGAATCCTCTTTCACACAACCAAACACCTAACCACGAGAGCAAGCGAGTTATCTACCACTTATACCTAAAATTTTCTACATTCAATCATCACGCCCAACCAAAATATACCCGACTTGATGGTGATGAAACAATCCGAGCCTTATGCTCCTTAGACCCGCATCTCAAGCATACTCTCGACCTCCTCCAAGCATTCTCGGATGACGCTTACGCAATAATCGCAAGCCGGAGAGTTTGGACGTGCCTTAACACGTTTTACGGAACGAGACTGCGGCCCTAGAGAACCGCGATCTAATTTCTTCTTACAATCCACGCGCTCAACTCGAAGTGTTCGACCAATTTCTCTAACCTCCTCCATAAGCTCCCTAACTAGCTGAGTCAGCTCATCAATTCCAGCTTGGTCATAAGACTCCGTCTCAGCCACTGGCAATGCCAACACCTCCCTTTCGGAAACATGCCCCGATGCTGAAGATCTAGCCCTAACACCTCGGCCTCTACCACGTCCACGTCTACCGCATCCACGTCTTCTAGCGTTCATGTTCACTAATGTCGACTTAATCTAATTACGAGTTTTATGAATCAGTATACTATTTCAGTGTTTATTAAACAATGTTTTATGGAGTATAGGAAGTAAAGTTATTTTCGCAATACGCATCCTAAAGTCTCAATCTCTATAGTTTCAGCTCCTAAAACTAATAGTTCTAGAGTATTCTATTTTGTGAAATTTTCTTACCACAGTACTAACACAATAATCATAAAATAAAAACACATACTTACTTGACTTGGTGTCGGATACCCGTGGTGCCATACTTCTTTTAAAACATACATGTATAATTTTAAATTCAAATAGCTTTGAAAAATGCTTTTGAACCCAAACCACAGCCGAGTTTTGCAACCGGGCTCTGATACCATAAAATGTAACACCCCAAATCCGGCCTAGAAGTTAGGCCCGAATCTGGCGTGTCACATGGAAAAACTTGTTTGAGAATTACAGCCCTCTTTGTTAAAACCCAAAACACTTAAGCAATTGTTAACTACTTGAAAACGTAATTATCTTTAAAAACCTTTTTGGTGGCGAAAGCATATTTGAAATAAACAATTTACAAAAAAATGTGATGTTTAGAAATAGAGCTGCAGAATTATTTTGAAATCGTTGCGGAAACGTAGATAAAATACAAGTATTTTTGAGAGATCGTATGAGTCAAAAATCGAGGTAGTGAGCTTTAAAACCGTGGCTTTTGAAAATATTGTTGATAATTCGAGAGAAAATTTTCGAGTTAAAATATTTGTAAAAGTTTGTTATAAAATCCATTTATTAATCAATTTTGGAAAACCATTATTTATGATTTTAGAAAATCCCTGTTAAAACAATTCAAGCAATATTATAAGTACGACTAAACATAAAGCAATTTAAAACATATAACAGAGGCCTTATTACAACTTAAACCAAAATAGCAGAATAATAAAATAAACCGAAGTAGAAATTTAAAGTTCAATAACACCATTTCTGAAGTATGGCCTCCACCGAGTCATCCATGGGCCCAAGTCCTCATTACGGAACATTACCTACAAGGGTTAAGAAAAAGGGGGGGTGAGTTACAAGAACTCAGAGTGAAATCCCTTACCGTCATCCACTGGGCCTGAACCCATATAGCAACATCTTGGGCCGGAGCCCACTATCATAACAAAACATATATATATATGAAGCAAATGTATGCAACCCAACCCATCCAACCAGCCTCTCCCAGTAACAACCGGTCTCTCTCCGTGGGGATCAAGTCAACCCACCCCGCCGCCTCTCTCAATTTGCAGACAAGTCGCCATTTATAATAATTTTGTGGCTTAACCACCAGAGTATCATATACGGTAATATAATTGGCACACAGCCTTAATCACGATGGCACAAAGACATATTTAAATTGGCACATAGCCATTATCAGAATTTGTGGCAAAGCCACCGGTCTATACTTCTCTTCATTCAAGTTTCCCATCCCATGCAATATGTGATGATGCAATACACATAACAACATAAAATATCCACATGTATAACAACCATTAGTCTAGTAATTTAATACGATGAATCGGCCCATTATTGAGCCTTGTAATTCAGCCCACTAAGGCATTCTATCAAATCGGCCCATAGGGGCATTTCAGTAAATCGGTCCATAAGGACATTTCGGTAAATCAGTCCATAGGGACATTTCGTAATTTGGTAATTTTACCCACTAAGGGTAATTCGGTAATCTCGCAACCCAGGGGTATTTCGGTAATTTACCCTCCAAGGGTATTTTGGTAATTCCGCAACCTAGACTTAACTACTAATGTGAGGCATAAAAATTGAAACTGTCCATCTGCGTCATACTGACTAAATTGACTATAACTCGAGTTAGGAAACTCGAAATTTAGATCCGTAAATTTTCCTTGAAACTAGACTCATATATCTTCTTACTAAAATTTTTCCAGAATTTTTGGCTTAACCAATTATTAAATTTTATTCATTAAATTTTTCCTTGTTTCACTAACCAATGGTTCTGACCTCTCTTATCCAAAATTCAAATATCTCACTGTACGGTTTTCATATGTTGCTCCCACTTGTTTATATTGAAAATAGGCTCACTAAGGAATCTATACATATAACTTATAACTCATAATTCACATTGTAAAATTTTAGACGATTTTTCCAAGACAGAACAGGGAACCACGAAGTCAATCAGAACTAGTCTCACGGAAATTAATATATCACAGAATATACAATTCTTCTTCCTCCTCTGTTTCTTTCATATAAAAATAGACACAGTAATATTTATTTCGATATCTTTTTCACTTTCTAACTCCCTTTATCCTATTTTTTGTGATTTTTCAATATCATGTCACTGCTGCTGACCAAACTGTTTCATTGCAAAAATATGGTTACCACTACGAATATACGCACGCCCGAGTGGTCACAGATGCCGGTTTCTGGTTTTCTTCGATATTTCGACTAAATCATAGAACGTTACATACAAACATTCAGAGAGATGTGAGATTACACACCATTTCAAACATATATTCGGAAGGGTACGGGATTACACACCTTATTCGGAATCCGTAACACGACACTCTCCGTGGCACCTAAAGGTACAATCGGTTAACAATTAGTCCAAAGCCCAAAATACAACTTCAACCAAGTATTGCGATTGTTTAACAATCTATATCACTTACCAACAATCTGAGTCTCTTATTACGAGGGATAGGTGATCGGGCGATTTGGTTCCTATAGTGACCGATTAGTCCAAACTATTAATCCATTTAGCAACCAATCGAATAATGAACGATATCAAATAATCCATAAAGAACTCCTTACCTCGTTGCGATTTCTACCACTTGACTTATGGCTAGAATGATATTCGGCCACCCACTAAGATCACTACGAAAGAATATTGATCACAACATGAGAATGATGGAGAGAGTGACGTTTTGATAAGAAACAAAGTTGACTAACCGAATAACAATGAACATTTATATTTGGTTAGAAAGAAAAAAGAACATAAAAATAGAAAGAGGGATATAAGATCACTTACCGATTCGATTAAGAAGAGATTTTCCTACACGATGGCGAACGAAATGATGAAGAAATGGGATGATAAGGGGTTCGGCTATAGAGAAAATCGAACAGGAAATGTGATCACAAAGTGATGTCGATTAAAGAAGAAGAAAAGGTTGATGAAATGGTCAAAAGAGAAAAATAAATGGAGAAAAGTGCTTTGGTAATTTCGGCTATCAAAGGGGAGATGAGCAAGGTGAGTGTTTTGGCGAAACAAAAGAAAAAGAATCCACAAATGTGTTAGGAGATTTCGGCCAAAGCAAAGAGGAAGATGGATTTGAAAAGAAGACACAAATGTTCAAAGAGAAAAGTGTACCTCTCATGCACCCAAAAACTAACAAAATGATCTAAAGAGAAAAGAGAAATTCGGCTCTCCCTTCCCCCTAACAAAACCGTGTGAACTCTAGCCAAAAAGGGTGGATGTTGACCAACAAAAATCTTTCCAAAACATCACCCATGAAAAAGGCCAACATGCTCCCTTATCTTGCCTTTTTCTTTTGATTCCTTTCCCTACCTTCATCCTTTCCTAATATCCTTAGCCACCTTGCCAAAATTAAAAGTCCAACTTTCCTTATTTACTAGCTTGGCCAACACTTAGGGAAAGAATACAAAAATAATAGTCAAAATTTGCACATTATGGGATTTGAACCTCTTCCCTCCATACTCTTCACTTAATGACATAACCTCTTTTCCATATGCTCAATTATGCTAGAACATTACTCATTTAATTCCATAAACATTGAGGTCACTTACTATATCTCCTTAAAGTGCTAAAACATAAAATTTACCTATAGCCTAACTTGAACCCGGAACTTCCTAGAAGCCTCGTAACTTTCTAAAATCACCCTCCTAATAAGTCCAACTTGAAATAATGCCGTTCTCAAATTCCCATAAATTTTAAAACGCTTCTACGCTCAAGGTCCAATGGGCCCAATAGGTCCAATTCTACTAGGCCCAATTTTGGGATGTTACATCTTCTTATTTTCTTTTCTTGATAATTTTAGCAAAGGATGATGATAATGGAGCTTATTTTCTTATTTGTTTTATTTTAACATACATTAATTATCATTTTACCAATATAACCTTATTAATATTCTTTAAAATTCCATTAACTAAAACCCATCCATCCATTTAACACATGGAATAATAGCAACATAAGGACTCCCATTTAAGTAAGCCATGTCAAATTAACACTTTAACATTCAGCACACAGCTTTTGCATTTTATGCGATTAAGTCCTTTTTCATAATTCGACACACAAATGATAAAATTTTCACACCAAATTTTCACACATGATCAATCACATATTATAAACATCTAAAATAATATTAAAAATATTTTTTTAACCTCGGATTCGTGGTCCCGAAACCACTGTTCCAACTAGGGTCTAAACCGGGCTGTTACATGAGGAATAGGAAGAGAGCGGGGATGAAGAAGGAGAAGAGGTTGACGAGATGGATTTTGAGGAGGACGATTGAACTTATTAACTGTTAATGTTTAAAGATTGTATTTGGGATACTTTTTAATTTTTATTTTTACGAGTAAGATTAATAGTTGGTTGTTATTTGCTTCATTTTTCTATTTTAAGTTGTTTTAGGAACCTCACATGAAATAAACATAACAAGTTAGAGCTTTCAATGAAAAATGGAAGGGAGCAACGACCAAGAGATTATGAAACTACCACGATCAATCGGGTTATTTCTTTACTTATCCTTTCAGAGCTCTACATTGAGGACAATGTGTTATCTAAAGTGTGGGGGAGTAACATCGATTTTTTTTTAAAAGTTTATGCTTTTCTTTAATTTTAATTGTCAATTGTGTGCTTGTGGTTGTAGAAATATAAATGATTGGTTTTGAGTATATATGTAGGTTGATTGTATTTACTATAAGCTTGGCATGATAATAGATGATTTTAATTTTTTTATTATTAGACTAATAAGTTCTATATATTACACTGTAAATAGACATTGAGCAATTGAATTTACCAAATGATATAGAGTACAGGGAAACGAGTATGCTAATATATATGATACATTGTTGAATTTGTGATTGTTTGATTGATTAAATTTGTGAATATTGAGATACCTAGGGATGACCTAAGACTTTGTTTGGTATCCACCTATAGCCGAAAAGCTAACCCTATTTATTCCTCTGTAGTACCTATTTTTGAGCTAAAAAACACTTCTTGATGAATATTCGTACAAAACCCGAGCCAAAATATCAAATTGTACTTACCCTTTTTCTTTGGTCCTGAATTGCATGACTATAGATGTCTGGCCATACACATTGAGGGTTAAGTAGATACATTACGATGGATTTTTTAAAAAGTTGAGTGAAATAGGAAGGATCAATGTGATATAGTGATTATAGGTTAGCCAATATGTACAACAAAGAAAAATTCAAAAAGAAAATCAAAATGAGTAAAACAAGTGCTTAAAAAGTAAAAGCATTTATAAGTGATATGTATTGAAAAATAAAAAAAAAATGTGACAAAGTCACAAAAGTAGAAAAGCTCGTTCATTAGTGCACAAAAACTTGTGAGCTAACCGTAATTTTTATATTATGTTGTGACTTCCTATGTGGAGAACTAATGAAGGTGAGAGAAGGAGAAATAAGACGGTGAGCGGGTAAGGGTCACTAAGGGGGAGAATAGGGAAGAACATGATGTGCCAAACTATTTCCGTGCTTGAAACTATTTTGATGCTTACTATTTTTGAATTACATACCTGTCCCAAGCCTCACAACGTTACAAGCCAAAAATTCCTATGTGATCTAGGTAGACGTACTTATGAATTGACATTATATTAAACAATTGCATTATCGACTATTTGTATTCTGCTAGGATAATCAAATTACCTATATGATTTATTGATGGACTCACACATTTGAAAACCTTAACGTTTGTCTACCTCGTAATATACTAAACTTAAGTGTTTGATATCAAAAGTAGTAAGTCAGTTATATATCATGTCAAGATTATGTGTAAATATGAAATGCCTAGTTATGTAATCCGAAACCACCATTTGTACTATACTTGCTCAAGGGTCACCTTTTAATTTGCTGTTTTTGTTGCTTTGCTTGAGGACAAGAAATGACTTAAGTGTGGGAGAGTTTGATCTGTCGTAATACAGTGTAACAGATCAAACTAGTTTTCGCACTTTAGGAGCTTGAATACAAGCATTTTTCATTATGTTTTAGCTAAGTTTTCATAATTTAGTTTAAATTCAATAAAAAGTGTATTTTGAGTCTTTTATTGACCTTAGGGCTGAATAAGGCTTAAAGGTGAGCTAATGGACTTAGTGAGTGTGCAGGAGACCATCTGAGGGCATATAAACTCAATACTGATTGTTGTGTTGCAACACGGGAAGTTTGATGTCGCAACATAGGGAGCAGAATGCAAGAATATCGAGACTGCCTTCAGTGTCGCGACACAGCCCTAAAGCTACCCTGAACTTGAGCGTACTATAAATAGACATTGAGCAATTGAATGTACCAAATGATATAGAGTACAGGGAAATGAGCATGCTAATATATATGATACATTGTTGAATTTATGATTGTTTGATTGATTAAATTTGTGAATATTGAGATACCTAGGGATGACCTAAGGCTTTGTTTGGTATCCACCTATATCCAAAAAGCTAACCCTATTCATTCCTCCATAGTACCTATTTTTGAGCTAAAAAACACTTCTTGATGAATATTCGTACAAAACCCGAGCCAAAATATTAATTTGTACTTACCCCTTTTTCTTTGGTCCTGAACTACATGACTATAGACGTCTGGCCATACATATTAAGGGTTAAGTAGATACATTACAATGGATTTTTTAAAAAGTAGAGTGAAATAGGAATGATCAATGTGATATAGTGATTATAGGTTAGCCAATATGTGCAACAAAAGAAAAATTCAAAAAGAAAATCAAAATGAGTAAAAAAAGTACTTAAAAAGTAAAAGCATTTATAAGTGATATGTATTGAAAAAGAAAAAAAAATGTGACAAAGTCACAAAAGTAGAAAAGCTCGTTCATTAGTGCATAAAAACTCGTGAGCTAGCCGTAATTGTTATATTATGTTGTGACTTCCTATGTGGAGAAATAATGAAGGTGAGAGAAGGAGAAATAAGATGGTGAGCAGGTAAGGGTCACTAAGGGGGAGAATAGGGAAGAATATGATGTGTCAAACTATTTTCGTGCTTGAAACTATTTTGATGCTTACTATTTTTGAATTACATACCTGTCCCAAGCCTCAGAACATTACAAGTCAAAAAGTCCTATGTGATCTAGGTAGACGTACTTATGAATTGAACTTATATTAAACAATTGCATTATCAACTATTTGTTTTCTGCTAGGATAATCGAATTACCTATATGATTTATTGATGGACTCACACGTTTGAAAACCTTAACGTTTGTCTACCTCATAATATACTAAACTTAGGTGTTTGATATCAAAAGTAGTAAGTCAGTTATATATATTGTCAAGATTATGTGTAAATATGAAATGCCTAGTTATGTAGTCCGAAACCAACATTTGTACTATACTTGCTCAAGGGTCGTCTTTAAATTTGCTGTTTTTGTTGCTTTGCTTGAGGACAAGAAATGACTTAAGTGTGGGGGAGTTTGATTTTTCGTAATACAGTGTAACAGATTAAACTAGTTTTCACACTTGAGGAGCTTGAATACAATCATTTTTCATTATGTTTTAGCTAAGTTTTCATAATTTAGTTTAAATTCAATAAAAAGTGCATTTTGAGTCTTTTATTAACCTTAAGGCCAAATAAGGCTTAAAGGTGAGCTAATGGACTTAGTGAGTGTGCAGGAGACCATCTGAGGGCATATAAACTCAATAATGATTGTTGTGTTGCAACACGGGAAGCTTGATGTCGCAACATAGGGAGCAGAATGCAAGAATCTCGAGACTGCCTTCGGTGTCGCGACACACCCCTAAAGCTACCCTGAACCTGAGCATATTGCCTTCGATGTCACGACATAGACACTAGGGTGTTGCGACATTGGTCCTGTACAAGAAACATTTACGAGCTAGGGGCATTTTGGTCCGCAAAATCAAAAGTTAAATACGTTAGTGTCAGCTGACCTAGGGTTGAGGACGACGGCAACCCTAACTCTATAAATAGGCTCTTAAACATTTGTTAAGAACAACTTTTGATATTCTAAGTTTTTTTCTTCATAAATTTAGTCTTTAGTTTTTCTTTTCTTTTAGGCATTAGGTTTATTTTAGTTCTTTTCTATTTTGTGTTATTTGGAGAAGCTGATTTGTAGATTCGAACCAAATCTTGTAGATTTTGTGCTACATCAATCAATACAATTCAAGATTATCTAAACCTTATTCTTGATTTATTTTCTTTATGCATATATTATTTGTTAAGTTTATTGTGTTTATGAGATCCATGAGGAACTAATCCTCTTTTGGGGAATTAGCAAGTGGAGGTGTGACTAACTAATTACTATGTAGGGTTTTCTTAACGAATCAATTGTTTGGGAGAGGAAGAACTTAAACCCTAAGCTTGACGACCCTAGGAAGTCATTTAAGTGGGAATTAACCCAAAATTGGTATGGCCTATCCGTGAACACCTTAGCCCCAAACCGGTTTGGACTGTGAGGTCGAGAGATAAGTAGTTCTTGCTGACTCATTAATTTAGTGGAAGTTCGAGAGATCCTGCTAGGTTAATAACTAGTTGATTTAATAGAAATCCAAAAATAGGAGTTAGTTATGATCACCAAAGCGAGCTAATCACTCATAGCTAGATTTGATAGAGTTTATAAATTATTTATCTAAAGTTCTTTTCATTTATGTTATTTTGTTCCCTTATTTATAAAACCCCAAAAATTTCTATTTATATTTTATCGTAATATGATTTATTTAAAGTACTAATTAGATCTATTTATGTTTAGGTTAGAATTAATTTAGTACTCGCCTCCCTTGGGTATGATCCTCGGAGTACCTACTTTGTTGTAACTATATTACAACCTGACCCATATACTTGCGGACACCGCTTATCTTATATCTTTTATGCAGTGTTCTCACTCTGCTGAAAAATAGGGAGAATTTATTCTCAACTATTAAATATATTTTTCCAAAATAACAATTTTACCAATTTTTATTAAATAAGAGATAATTTTCGTTTTCACCTAAAAAAAGAAAGACAACTTTTTCTAGTTCTGTGTTTTGATTCAATTAGTTCAAGCCCACACTCGAAGCATTTCATGGTATGAGAATAGCAGAGAAGATCATTTGGTTGAAAGCCAAAAAACATCTAGGATCCGCTTATCCGAAAACACATAAACGATTTCTGTCTAAGGTTTATTGCTATAAATATCACAAACCGGGTCGGTTTTCAAATTTTTAATTTTCCCCTGTGCAAGAAAACCATTTTCAAATATGATTTTTCAAACATTGACTTGTTCTTATAGGTCACAATACACATAGTTGGTGTTTATAACCAACATATGCTGCCAACTTATCAACCTGTTGCCCCAACTAATCAAAAAACTGCCTGAAGAGAAAAGCTTCCATTCAAGAGGAAACCAACTGGACAACAAACCATATGTAGATAGATTCCTTCTAGTTAAGAGTCATCTGTCTTAGACCCATTGATGACTGTGAACCAAACTTGGAAGATGGAAGTTTAAACTTAAGCAGATTCCTTCTTCTTCTTTTTTTAAATTTGCCTATTATTGCTACTAATATCTAAACTTAGGCAGATAGCTACATTGATGCTATTGATTTCTAAACTTAGGCATATTCTTTTTTGTAAATTTTCATATTATTGCTACTGATATCTAAACTTAGGCAGATAGTTACATTCTTTTTTATAAATTTGCCTACAATTCAACTAAGATCAATTGTATTGTAGGCAAATTTGGAAACAGTTTGGCCTTCTAAACATATGTAGTTACAAGTCATATAGTATGATCTTGTTTTTGTAAATAGTGACTTTATTAATGAATGAATTACAATGTTTTGCAATGTTTTATGCTTTTGTTTCATTGGTACAAAATAGGTTTTTGTGTTTTTAATCCATTCCATAAAACAAAATCAAAGTGTAACAGCCTGATTTTGGGGCTAGTCGGAACAGTGGTTTCGGAACCACTAATCCGAGGTCGGAGAAATTTTTTTAATATTATTTTATGAGTCATAACATGATTGTATGAGTGCATGAAAATTTTGGTGCATTAATTTTAGTGATTTCATGCTTAATTTTAAAAAAAAAGGACTAAATCGCATAAAGTGCGAAAGTTTTATTTTACAAGCTAAGGGTGTCAAATAGCTATAGAATATTAAATTGGAGGTCCTTAAAGTGTAATTAGGCCCTTAGAAAGTGTTGGCCGGCCATAGGGGACAAGAAATTTCAAAATTGGTCAAAGTTGGTGGATTAGGTAACTTAATTAGAGAAATAGAATAAAATAAGAAAAAGTTGTCATCTTTTTCATTCACTCTCCTCTCCACCGATTTTTACACTCAAGAAAGGGCTATGGGAGCTTGAAAATTTCAGCAATCTTTAATCCTTGCAAGTAAGTGTTTTTGATGACCATTTTTGATAATCTTTGTACTTTTGGAACCCTTGTAGCTTAAGCTAGCTAATGAGGGGACTATTTTGCAAAATGGTTGAGAGTCTAGGGTTTTTCCATGAGAGTGTTTATGTGTTTGCTGAAATTTTATGAAAGAAAATGAATCTTAGTGGTTTAATGAACAACTTTTGTGAAAGGATTTTTATTGAAAACACCAAAAATGGACCATTTTGTGAAGTTTATAAAATTAGTAAATGTGTGAAATAATTGGAATTGTGAGTTGCTATAAGCTTAAAGTATATTCGGCTAGGCTTGGTTAATAAGGAAATTTGATGAAAATCGATTTACGAGCCTAAGGGAAAAATCATAATTTTGTGAAAGTCTAAGGGCAAAACGATAATTTTGCCAAAATAGGAATTTTGGAATAATTTGATTTATGTGATTATTTAATAAGCTAAGTATGTCATTATAGATCAAGAAGAACGAGGAATCAACCTTGACCGAGGAAAAGGCAAGGTTTCGGACTAAATTGCAAATTGACATATTTTGTATTGAGGTAAGTTTATATGTAAATGATACGTCCTTTTTACTTATGTTTTTACATATTAATGCATTGTGTGAAATGTGAATGAATATTATCGATATCTATTAAAATGATAAAGAGTGAGGAAAATTCTCGGATGAACCTTCAGAATAAGTAATTGTTGGTGGGCTATGTGCGATACCACCGTGTTATTTATTAATGGTGGGTTGTATGTGAAACCACCTTGTATCTGGTATTATTTCAAAGTGTTCATCGAGAAACTTTGACTAAGTGAAAATTACGCGTGCCTATGTGGTGATAAGTGCAGGGTACAAGTGCATGTAAATGTGAGCAATGTTTATGATAAGTATTTGGAATGTGGTAAGATTTGAAATGAGTAAGTACAACTACAAGGTTCAGAATTGTTCTTGAGTTGTATGTAATGTACTTGATGAATAAGTATGTGGTATGGTGTTCACTGTTTACATGTAAACTTACTAAGCTTTATGCTTACTCCCTCTCTTTTCCATTTCCTTGTAGTTTCGCCAAGTTAGCTCGGGAATTCAAAGGACGTCGGAGGCTCGATCACACTATCAAACTGAACATTTGGTATAGTTAGTTTCATCTTTTTGAGTATGGCATGTATAGGGGCTTAGTATTTGTCGAGTGTCATATGGTTTTGGCCAAATGTGTTGGCTTAATTTGAAGATGAATTCTTTTTGTATAAGGCCATAGTTAATGGCTAATATTTATTGTTGAGTTATAAAGATGATGGTGTTTATTATGAATGTGCAAATTGTATGGTTGAGAAATTGATATATCTATGCATGAATGAGTAGGTTGTTTGAGGTGACTTATGCTGGTGCAAGTAGGGGTGGCAGAAAGGGTTTGGTAAATAGCCTTGTTTTTGTCCACACGGGTAGACACACGGGCATGTGTCTAGGCCGTGTGAAGTCTGCACCTAAATTTAGGAATTTAATTCGCCACATGGTCTAAGGACACGTGCGTGTTCCTTGGCCATGTGACCCTATAGGGATGATGACGTCAGAAATAGAATGTCAAGATTTTTACACACGGGCTAAGATACGGGCCTGTCATAGCCGTGTGTGGGACACGGGCTATGGACACGGGCATGTGTCAGGCCGTGTGGAAACCCCCTGTAGGTTCGAATTGAGAAATAAATCCACATGGGCCTGGGACACGGATGTGTCCCTATATGCTTAGGCCGTGTGAATCACACGACCTATCAACATGGCCATGTTATCAAGTCACACGGGCGTGTCACACTTCCACACTGGCGTATGCCCCTGTTTTAATGACTTTTTCCAAGGTTTTCCAAAGAACTAGATCTGATCTCAAAACGTTTCTAAGATGTATTTTGGGCCTCGTAGGCCCATATTAAGGATGTTAAGAGGAAGTTTGAAAAGTTTTAAATTTGAACGGACTTTTATGATTCGGAATTGTGTGTATGCATGTATTTAATTTAGGTAACGCCTCGTATCTTGTCCCGGCGTTGGATACAGGTAATGGGTGTTACACAAAGATTTCATAAATTAAACTTTCCAACATTCATTACATAAAGCAAATTTCAGATAACATACTTTTTACTCACACCCTAAACCCTTTCAACCATTTAACATTGATTCCTTCTTGCACATAAGCTGGTTCTTGAACAATACCAACCATCACTAAAACCACTGATCCAAAAAAAAACCATAAGTTGGTTTTTCATTTCAATAACCACAACAAAATTACAAATAATAGCACCATCAACCATGTTTTTCTCTCCCTCATTGCATCCTCTATTATCCTGACTTTTTTCAAAACACCCAACAACACAATTCGTGAACGGGGCGTCAAAGGTGGATCAAGCCAAGCGAAAAAGCAACGTGCATTTTGAAAACCACTCCCATACTTCTTGCACCCCAAAAGCCTCCTACATTGGTTGTCATTGGACCAAAAAGTCCTTAAATTGGCGGGGTTTCCATAGTAGCATGCCGAAATCGCAGTGGGTATCTTCATTTCTTGTCTTCTTCTTCTTCTTCTTTTTTTCTTTTTCTCCTCTTCTTCTTCACCTACTGCCCCAGGTAAAGTTCTTCTAAAATGGGTGGGTTTCCACCGTAGCTAGTTAACGGGCCACATCAGCTCTTCGTTACGTTTGTAACGAAAAAAGGCCGTTAGTGACTAGTTTGTAATTTTCATAAATTATAGTGACTGAGTTGTCATTTTTGAAAGTTTAGTGACTGAAATGTTATTTTAACCAAAGTTGAGTGACTGTCAGTGTACTTTTCCCTTTGATCAATTACAACATAATCTACTCACAAATAGGAGCGCTCAAACGCTCAACCAAACTAAATTATAATGAACTCAATTAATCAAAGTTATAAAATTTTGACTTAAAAAGGTCAAAAAACTCTCGATAAAGATAAAAAAAAAAAAACTCAATTGAGCTTTTATGAGAAAAGTGCACTCAATTGAGCCTTTAGTAATCCAAAAGTGCACCCGATTGACCGATTTGATTGTTAATCTCGCTGACATGGCTAACAGAAGTTATAAAAAATTGCCACATGCCACATCAACAAATATATATATTTTTAAAAATATTAAAATGTGTATATATAATGAATCTAGACAAATAGTTGTTCAAATTCATTTTGGATGAGTGCAAAACTAAAAAAACTTCAAAAATATAAAAAAAAAATATTGAGAATGAATCTATGGTTTTTAAAAAATTAATCATTTTAAATATATTTTTTTATAATTTTTGAAGTTTTTTTAGTTTTGCATTCATCCAAAATGAATCTGGATAACTATTTATCCTGATTTATTATATATGCTCATTATAATTATTTTTAAAAATATATATATTTTTTATTTTTACTAATGTGGCATGCCACATTAACATACTGCCACATGGTAGTTTTTGGTGACTTTTATCAACCATGTCAACAAGGTTAATGGTCAAACAGGTCAACTAAAAGTGTCCGTTAAAATAGAAGGGGCCAATCAATATTTTTTTTTTTTTTTGGATCACTGAGAGCTCAATTGGATGCACTTTTTTTTATAAGGACTCAATTGATTTTTTTAATTTTTTACTAAGGATTTTTTTGACCCTTAAACCTAAAATTTTTAACTTGGATTAATTTAGTTGATTTTTGAATTAACTAAAACTTGTATAACATGTTTTTTAGTTCAAATAAGTTTAAAACATGACCAAAGTTACGACAATAGTATTATTATATTTTGTATCTTTCATTTTATTTTACAATCTATGTTTCATGTCTGATTTTCATGATAGAGTTTAATTTTTATGAAGTTTTTATTTTTATTTTAATATTTTTATGATTTTTAAATTATTTGTTGATTTCACATATAAGATAAATAATGCTTTGTTAATATAAAGTATATGTGTCAGCCAACATCATTAAAAAATTAATATTTTAATTAGTATTTCCATTAAAGAAAAACGATTTAACTCTTCTTTTGAAAAGCCAACAGTCAAATTTAACTTAAAAAAATCATATTAACCAAAAAATTATAAACATTGATGACTAAACTTTTCATCATGTCGAAAATAAATAGAAGAAGCTTCAAAATAGTGACGGGTATTTAGATTATTAAAAAAATGCTTAATAACAAATTTGGCCACTAACGTTAACTTGTTTTGTCAAAATGGCTTTAATTGTATTTTTAAACTTTTTTTGCCATTAACTTTTGTTTTTTCTAATTGATATGATGAAAGTACCATTAAAAAAAATTAACGGGTATAATGTGGAATTGTTTGAATGAGATATAATTTATTACTTAGGTAACCAAAAACATAATTATATGTGAAAAATAATAAAATAAATAAATCATACATGAAATCAAAAAAATAACTCTTAATTTAAAAAAAATAAACATAATTATCTAAAAACAATGTTTCAAAATGTTTGTTTATTAAGAGGTTCCAAAAAGATAGTTAATAAATCAAACCGAAAATACTGAATGTGTGCATTCATTTTGAAACCTTTTTTTAGATAATTACATTTATTTTCTTTTAATTAAGATTTAATTTTTTTAACTTCATGAATTATTTATTTATTTTATTATTTTTCACATGTAATTATTTTATTAGGTTATCTAAGTAATAAATTACATCTCATTAAAAATATTTCAGATATGAAATTTCACATCATCCCGTTAACCTTTTTAACGGTACTTTCATTAAATCTGTTAAAAAAAGCAATTTAGAAAAGAATAAAATTTGATGGAAAAAAGACTCAAAAATACAATTAATACCTTTTTGACAAAACATATAAACGTTAATGACTAAATTTGTCATTAAGTAAAAAAAAAAAGCGCTATATAGTGATTCCTAATTTGAATTCCAAAATAAAAAGCAATTATGTAGCAATATATATGTTAGGGTAATATTCAATTTAAGTATGATATATTCATATATATGCATATAAAATATTATATATAAAAATGTAAATATTTGTTATACTGATAGTAAATAGTTTAAAAAAATTAATATATATTAATATTTAATTTTAAATATTTTATTACATCTTAATAAGACGTATGTTAACCATTGATTTTATTCGTGAAGACTAAAAACTTCACTAAAATTATACCAAATAATTTCCTATATAAAAAAAACATTTGACTTTCACTATTGACTAGATGACGAATTTGCATGGAACTCACGTCGGTTCCAAAGTCAGGTGGAAATTAGAGGCACCGTTCACACTGGTAGTTCCACGTGCCGCACTCTCTGACCTTCCTTTCAAAAGTTTGCTACTTCGCTATTAGGGTAAATACATAACCACTTCAACATATTTAATTGAAAACAAAAATATAATATTTTATTAAATTAGATGATAAATGATTATGTTTAGGTCAAACTATAGTCATGATATTTTTATTATGTTAAAATTTAAATTTAAGTTTAATATAATTTAGTTGTTATTAGCTAATTTAAATACTTTAACATATATAATTTATTTCAGTTAAAATGAGATTACATTTTTTTCTTGAAATTGCAATTTCCAACTTATGAAATAGATTTTTTTTTTCGTGTTAACTATTTGAATTAACTAATATCGCGATCAAAGTAGAAAACTAAATTATAACAAATTAAAATATAAAAATTAAATTTTAAATGTAAACATAGTAGAAGGATCAAAACTACAATTTAACCATCCTAATGATTAAAGGTAAGAAGACAAAGAGAGTTGGACACCCATCAATGAGGGAAACACTTAGAGCGTTTCTTTTATATATAACTAAATTATGGTACAATCATGATGTTGATGAAAAGTTTATGTCGAAACCATTTTTTTAATTGAAAAAATAGAGATCGACTTTAAGAAAATAAAAACGGGAGTCGCCACCAATCCATTTTTGCTTAAGTGTGATTGGATCACCTTATAAAACGTTTTATTTCAAAATATTGATTTTGGCCTACGAAATTCAAGAAAACGGGTTCGGGAGTCGGTTGCGTACGAGGAAGGATTAGCACCCTCGTAACGCCCAAAATTGGTACCGGGTTAATTAGTTATTGTCCTAATGTCGAAAATTCGAAAAGATTTGAAAATATGATTTCTTTAAAAACTTGAACAATTTGAGTTGGAACTTGAGATTCCTTTGTTCCGAAAGAATACAAACATCACATCCAACACGTTAGGACATGATGTTTTAAACCCTCGTAACCAAAATCATCTCATGATTTTCAAAATTCATTAAAAGGATATTTAGTTATTTAGTCAAACGGAAAATCGAAACCCAGCACGTTAGGGCACTATTTCCCGAATTTCTAAACACAAAACATTGCCTTATTTAAGAAAAACTTTTGGATAAAATATGGTAATTAAAGAAGATAGATATTTTTAAACAAAGATTTGAAAAAAGTAACATTAAGTTATTACAAAAAAGTACAATTTACTAAAGTTACAGATTATATTAACAATTAGCACTAACATAAACAATTAAGTAAAAGAATGACAAGCAATAATAATAATGTTAAGGTAAACAAAGATAATGGATTCAAAATTTTTTTAAAAAAAATGAACAATCAAAATAAAAAATATAGAGTAGATAATAGCAATTTTAAAAGAATCTATGAAAAAATTAAGGAAAAAAAATTTATTCACAAGATTAAATTCAAATAAAAAAATAATAATATAAGGTAAATAATATACTCAAAACAATTAATGAATATTATAACAATTTTTAGAAAAATGAAATAAAAAAATAAAAAAAACGATATGGAAAAATCTAAAATAGTTAATATATACATAATAAAATAAATATATATATTTTTTAAATAAATAATATAAAAACTTTGAATAAAAAATGTATAAGGGATAACTTATAATAAGTATATAATATACCATTTAAAAATAGATAATATACATATTTTAAATAAACAATATATGGAAAATTTTGCCTTCATAATAAAACAATTTAGATGATGTACAACATACAAATTTTCAAATAATACATAATATGATTAAAGTTAAATAATATATAATATATAGATAATATATAACAAATAAAAATAAAAATATATATGATAAAATAATTTAACGTAAATAGGGAAAAGCAAAAAAGAAAAACAAGTTTAAAATAATTAAAATAAATGAATAAATAATGATTAAGCAATTAAATGGATAAATAAAAAAAATTTAAAAAAACGCATAAGTCAACCTAACTCCCGCAATATGTGGACTCAACAAAATTCCTCCACCAAAATCTAACTCGAACGGAAGCAACTAAAAAAGAAACGAAGATGAGCGAAGAACAAAATAGGAACAAGCCACAGAAAATAAGAACGTAAAAGAGAGAGAAATTTGAGTGAATGCTCTCAAGAATTTTTTATTACTCAAAATTCAAGTCCTTTACAATGAAGGGAGAGGCCTCTATTTATAGTTGAGCCTCTCCAATTCCAATGGTACAGATTAATTACATCAACGGCTAAGATTAAAAGGTATCTACAAATTTAATCTCTAAGATTATAAAATCGTATCTTCTAAGATTGTATACCATATCTTCTAGGATTGCATATCATATCTAAGATTTTGCATATCATATCTTCTAGGATTGCATATCATATCTAAGATTTACATATCATATCTAAGATTGCATATCCTTGAAGATTGTGTTTCCATATACGTTAAGCTTGTAGATGGACCTTCAATCTTTTCAAGTAATGGGCCATTCTGATCGGGCCAAATGATATATTTTGGACTGGACTTGGACTTTGTTTTATTATTTTGGGTTTATTATTTTTTTTATGGGCTCGGGCTAAATTGGCCTATTATAGCTGCCTCTTTGCTCATTATCGTAACGAGAATGGAGCAAAGACTATAAAGGACCAATTTTGCCCTGGTCTTGCCGAGCCTTAACTTCTTGATCTTCATCTTCTTCTAGTAGTCTATAACCCAATCTGCAACTTCAAGGAGATTGAATCAGTAGCTTTAATCTTATTCTCATCGCAACTTCAGGGAGATAAGACTCGCTCTTGTAGATTTAATCCATCCCATCAGAAACTTAAGGAAAGTGAGACTAGTATCTTTGATCTTGCTTCACTACAATATTCGGGAAGACAAGATCTCGCTATTTTCGGGTCTACTCCACTGCAAACTCGGGAGGCAAGCTGATATCTTCGACCGCTTCGCAACTTCGGGAAGATAAGATCTCATTGTCATCACCGCTCCTCCACTGCAACTTTAGGGAGGCAAAGCTAATATCTTCAATCGCTTCTGCAACTTCCAAGAAGATAAGATCTGTTGTTTTGGCCTACCCCACTGCAAACTCGTGGAGGCAAGCTAATATCTTCGATCCGCTTCTCGCAACTTCGAAAGATAAGATCTGCTTGTCATCGACCGCTCATTGCAACTTCGGGAGGCAAAGCTAATATCTTCAATCGCTTCTCGCAACTTCCCGGGAGGTCGGTGAAAGCGCGTCAATCTACTCCTACTACATTGTCCTATAGAGGACATGACTTGTAGAATGGGTATATGCTTATGCTGAATGATTAGGATGCCCTGATCGAAATGAATCAAATGCTCCTAATTAGACGCGCTATGATATATGAATGCAGAATTGTTATGAGCATGATTCCTACTTAAGGTGTCATCACTCATTTGTTCTTCATCCTCGTTCCTCTCGAAGTATCAATCATATTCCGCTCAAATAATTTGCCCCATGGTAATTCTGAGTCCACTCCACTTGAACCTCGGGACATAAAGTTTGTACCTCCCACTGCAACTTCAAGGGAATAACATTTGGTTTCTTCCATCCATCCTGCTGCCACTTAGAGGTATAGAATTTGTATCATCTTCAATCAATTTGACCTGTTACACCATTCCCTGGATGTAATAACCAGATGTATATGCCTAAAATTTGCATGAATGCAGAGTATCATTTTTCTTTTCCCAAGAATGATCTCCTTGTACACTTGGGATGACATTGATCGTCATTTTTCAAGATGGTATCATCGACGAAATGTCTTATCCAATAAAATCCGAAGAGATAATCATCTTTCAATATTTCCAACCCTTAGGCTTGGATAGTTCTAAACAATAGTCTTGATTCAGATTCTCATATTATTTAGAGCTTCCAAAGTAATATGCGAAACTCCTTTTATGAAAGTATTATTAGTTCATTAATCGTTATTTCAATATAAAATGCTTGAAAAAGAACACAACAATGGACGAGAAAGAAATTAATCAGGAGCATAGCTCGAATCAAATAAGTTAATCAAAGATAACCAAGGCAATAAAAGCAAATTGATTAGGGTGTATCTTTGAAAAGAATAAAGTAATCAAAGATAGCCAAAGTCATAAAAAAAATCGATTGGGGTGTATCTTGAAAACAATAAAGTAATCAAAGGTAGCAAATTCAAAATGGGTAAGATAGAAGCTAGGTGCCCCAGATATCGCAGCCTAGGCTTCTTTGTACAAACTTCTTGAGGACCATTTTGAGCTTAATACGTATCTAGAGGATTCGGAGTACTTTGTCAATGCCCCTAAGACGTAGCATACTTCCTCATTGTTAATTCAGGCATAGCAAAACTATCACATGCCCTATCAAAATTTGAGCCGCCCTTTTCGGCTTTTCGGCTCAAAACCCCTTTGGTCTCAAAGCGCCCTTTGCGGGTTTTCGCCTTGGCATCTCTTTTTTTTTTGAATTTGAATTTGAACTCAAGGCGCCCTTTGCGGGTTTTCACCTTGGCCTCTTCCCTTTCAGGTAAAATACTTTTTGATTGAACCTGAATTCACTAGATTGGTCAAGCCTTCGGCATCTATCTCGATCAATATCAATGCTCCTCCAGAACAGGCCTTCTCTACAACATAAGGTCCTTCCCAGTTTGGCATCTACTTTTCTCTGAAATCCTTTTGTAAAAGAAAGATCAGATTCCCCTCGTGTAATTCTCTAGGATAAACATCTTTGTCGTAAGCTTGCATCATCTGACCGTGATGGATAACTTTTAACCTTTTTTTCGATTAGGTTCAATTGGTAAAAATGCTTCCATTCCATAAACCAATGGGTAAGATGTTTCTCCGGCAAAAGTCCTGGCCAACGTTTGATAATCATAGAAGGTAAATAATAACTTATTTATGCCAATCTTTACAAGTCTCGGTCATCTTTTCTACAATCATTGTTTTGTTTTTTTGTTTTTTTTTCTTTTTGGCTGCCTTTGTTGCTCTATGATATGGCGTCTGATCTTTGAACAGACTACAAACTTTTGACTTTGTCCTTTTTGGCATTATTTGTCGGCGCCTGATCTCTTTTTTTTTAATGATTTTGACCTTGTAATATTGGCATATGAAGCTACTTCCACCCTCTTAGTGAAGTAAATGACGACCACGATGATAATTCGATGTCAATTAGAAGCTTTTGACGAGATCGGCCCCATAACATCCATGCCCTACATATAGTAAAGTCTGTGAAGAAAATGGAGGAGTCACATAAATCTCGTCTTCTTCAATTCAGTATTTGCGGTATAACTGATGCAATCCCCTTCCATGGTAGACCAATAGTGCCCGATCCTCATGTTTAGCCCGCATCTTAGTAGCCCAGGCATGTCCTGATATGATCGTGCGAAAATATTTTTGAATTCTTGAAAATAACTCAATGATGTCTCGCTAGGCTACAATCTTCACCTCTTTTCTAGGTTCATAATATCCACTGACCCTTTGTAGAGTAGGGTCTGTTTTTCATCTTGATCTACCATTCTTAACAAATCAGAAGATAGGTTACAATCTCTGTCATCTTCAAAGTCCTGAGATCCCTCTAGACACATATCTTACTCGAAAGGAGACTCTGAGTCAGTAACAGCGTTGCTCACATCATTGATATCTGGAGACCTATTGTAGGTTCGAAGGAAGATTCCAAAGAATAAATGATTCAAAGAATGATTATTTGTATGGTCATGAATGAAGAATGAAAGAATACTTGAAAAAAAGTTTAAAGAACAAAAAAAAAAACTAAATACAATTGTTTGTACAGTATGAAATGGAAAAAATAAAAGAATATTTGCTCGAAAAGATGCATTTTATTGAAATAAAAATTCCGGACACAAGCCCATTTCACAAAAGGGCTCTTATTGCCTCTAGGCTTAAGGCAACAAGCGTGTTTTGAATATTACTCTAGATTAGCTCTAAAAATACAGGGATCTCTTCCACAGTCCCATTATTCAAAACACTCCCAAGTATGCAAAGGCTTGGAAACTTCGTTCCCCGGTTCCCTCTTTGATTTTGACTTCTTCAAGGAGTTGCAACTTTCTTGTCTCCTCCTTCAATTATCGCATTTACTGCCTCGTCAAAGATCAGGTTCTGATGAAACGTCGAACTTCACAATTCCCATTTTAATGAACCTTTCGACCAACTTTTAAATGTAGTACAATTTTCAATTGAGTGA
This sequence comes from Gossypium sturtianum, assembly GCA_025698515.1. Lineage (NCBI taxonomy): Eukaryota > Viridiplantae > Streptophyta > Magnoliopsida > Malvales > Malvaceae > Gossypium > Gossypium sturtianum. The sequence goes on from CM046945.1 coordinate 23,192,767, forward strand.
CCCGTTATTCCCGCGTGGTACTCGCATTGGGCATTCTCATTATACCATTTTGGGAACGGAGGTTGAACGGGTTCCGAGTAGGATAGAGACACCACATGCACATCAAAAAGATTCTGATACAGCTCCTTATATGTCATCGGGATGGGTGTGAACTGGAGCTTTTCTATATTTGGCCTCGAATTGGATTCCTGCCTTGAAGAGCCTTGATAGCTAGTGGTTACTTTTGGTTGACTGACAGTAATTGACTTCGAGTACCCTTTGCTATATGTACTCATATTATTCACCTCGTTCTCCTTTTTCATTGGAGCTGACCTTTTGGTGTTTTCCCCTATTTCTATCTTGCCACCCCTTATGGCATTTTCAATCATTTCTCCCGCCATTACTATATCCGCAAAGCTCTTTGTGGTACTTCCTATCATGTGAGTAATGAATGGGGCCTTTAAAGTATTGATAAAAAGCATTGTTGTTTCCTTTTCTAGGAGCAGTGGCTGAACTTGCATAGAAACTTCCCTCCATCTTTGTGCATACTGCCTGAAGCTTTCATTTGATTTCTTCTCCATGTTTTGCAAGGTGATTCTGTCAGGGGTCATGTCTGTCACATGACTGTATTGCTTCATAAATGCTTGCGCTAGGTCTCTCCACGAATTAATTCTAGCACGGCTCAGCCCACCAAACTATCTTGGAAGCAGTGGATCAGTAATTGATCATTATTAACATACCCAGTCATCCGTCTACAGAACATGGTAATATGAGTTTCAGGGCAGCTAGTCCCGTTGTACTTCTCGAATTCTGGCATTTTAAACTTGTGAGGAAGTACCAAATCTGGAACCAAACTTAAGTCCTTGGCATCAATTCCATTGTGATTATCAGCATTTTCCAAGACCTTGAATTTTTCTTCCAACCATTTACAACGGTCCTCTAACTACCTTGGCAATTCAGTTCTTGCCCATTCTCTCTTTGCTATATCCAAATCAGGGATAACAGGATTAGCTGAGTTATCTCCTGGGTTAGATCCTGGGCCAACTTGGAAGTTCATGGGCACTCTAGTATCAACTTGACCTTGTTGAGGCCTAATCGTGACAGATGGCCTTTGAGGATGCACCTCAGGTTGTATCTGTACATGTGGTGGGGTGAAACCCGAAGGATAGTCTTCATTATCCTCTCCAGCATTAGTCATGGGGCCTTTTCCCTTGTCCATTTCCCCATTCAGTAGTTAAGTCATTTGAGCCACCATATTCCTTTGGGCTTTCATCATTTGTTCCCTCATATCTTGTTGGATCTTTGTCAATTGCTCTTGCAGCTGGTCTTGCATGTCTCTCTGGAACTGTTCAAGTCTTTGATCCATATTTTTTGTCTTAGCGCGTGTACCGTAACGGTGTTTGGTTTCCAGATTTTTCCTTCTCTCTTTCTCTCTCTGTGATAATTTCAACTAATTAGGATTTTTCTATGGACTTAAATGCATATGATGTGATGTAATGCAAAGGCATAAAAGGAATGCAAAAAGAAAGAGAGGTGTTGATTTCGAATTCAATTCCATTAGAACAACTTTTCTAGAAAATAAATTCCTTTACATAAAACGGATATTTATACGGCCTTTCCCTCATATTCCAAGCGAAGACATTGATTCATTTCTTCTTGTCCGGATATTAAGGTCCAATCTCGTGAACTTTCTAATAGATGCCTCCACTAGCTCCTTTTTGCTTGGGCCACAACTCATTCCTCACTTATCCTTGCAATGCTTGTTAGCCTCTTCAAGAAAGCCGAGACGTGGTGATTCTCGAATAGTCTTTGTCAGCTTGAATCCTTGGGTAATAAATTCTTGTATTCCCTCACGGACAATCAGTCTTCTCTCGCTGTGTTTACTTGGACCATATTCGGACGACCGTATTATAATCCACTTTATCAAGAAATCCATTTTCTCATGACAAACTCTTCTATTTAGCAATCGAATTTGAATCAACACCTCTTTTCTATGATGTGAATGAAATGCAATCAAAACAAAAGAGAACACGTTAGCACAAGAGACATAAATAAAAAAATAGGGCACCTATCTAGGTGACCACTAGGGTTTGGCATAGTTCTACCTAGGGTAAGCCCTTAGGTTTTTTACATGTGGTTTAGCTCTAAAGCTGAGGTACCCGAACCAGCAGATTCCTCGATCCTCACCCATTATAGGCTCATACAGACCGAGTTCAGTTCAGAGGAATACATTTCCCTATGGCTGCACGGAGATGAAAATCTCACGAAGACATAGGTACGGATGTATCCCGAAAGCGATTCACTATCCTGCACGGAGGTGAAAACCTCACGAAGGAGTAGCTTCTCACTCCCACTTAAAAGGGTGTGACCACAACAGTCATGCAATGCAATGCAAAGGCATTTTATAAAATTAGAACCACATGCAATAAAAAAGATCATATTTTTTTTTAAAATCAAATTTTTAAATTTGGACAAAAGGACAGAAAATAATCAATTTTACGGCTTGACTCTCTTATTATGTCCCAGTGGAGTCGCCAAGCTGTCGAAACCATTTTTTAATTGAAAAAACAGGGATCGACTTTAAAAAAAATGAAAACGGGAGTCACCACCAATCACTTTTTGCTTAGGTGTGATTGGATCACCTTATAAAACGTTTTATTTCAAAACATTGATTTTGGCCTACGAAATTCAAGAAAACGGGTTCGGGAGTCGGTTGCGTACGAGGAAGGATTAGCACCCTCGTAACGCCCAAAATTGGTACCGGATTGATTAGTTATTGTCCTAATGTCGAAAATTCGAAAAGATTTGAAAACATGATTTCTTTAAAAACTTGAACAATTTGAGTTGGAACTTGAGATTCCTTTGTTCCGAAAGAATACAAACATCACATCCAGCACGTTAGGACATGATGTTTTAAACCCTCGTAACCAAAATCATCTCATGATTTTCAAAATTCATTAAAACGATATTTAGTTATTTAGTCAAACGGAAAATCGAAACCCAGCACGTTAGGGCACTATTTCCCGAATTTCTAAACACAAAACATTGCCTTATTTAAGAAAAACTTTTGGATAAAATGTGGTAATTAAAGAAGATAGATATTTTTAAACAAAGATTTGAAAAAAGTAACATTAAGTTATTACAAAAAAGTACAATTTACTAAAGTTACAGATTATATTAACAATTAGCACTAACATAAACAATTAAGTAAAAGAATGACAAGCAATAATAATAATGTTAAGGTAAACAAAGATAATGGATTCAAATTTTATTTTTTTAAAATGAACAATCAAAATAAAAAATATAGAGTAGATAATAGCAATTTTAAAAGAATCTATGAAAAAAATTAAGGAAAAAAAAAAGTATTCACAAGATTAAATTCAAATAAAAAATAATAATAATATAAGGTAAATAATATACTCAAAACAATTAATGAATATTATAACAATTTTTAGAAAAATGAAATAAAAAAAAATAAAAAATGATATGGCAAAATCTAAAATAGTTAATATATACATAATAAAATAAATATATATATTTTAAATAAATAATATAAAAACTTTGAATAAAAAATGTATAAGGGATAACTTATAATAAGTATATAATATACCATTTAAAAATAGATAATATACATATTTTAAATAAACAATATATGAAAAATTTTGCCTTCATAATAAGACAATTTAGATGATGTACAACATACAAATTTTCAAATAATACATAATATGATTAAAGTTAAATAATATATAATATATAAATAATGTCGAAACCATTTTTAAAGTTTTTATGAAAAACGGGGATCGACTTTAAAAAACGGAAATGGAGTCGCCACCAATCCTTTTTACTTAGGTGTGATTGGATCACCTTGTAAAACGTTTTATTTCAAAAAATTGATTTTGGTCCAAGAAATACAAGAAAACGGGTTCGGGAGTCAGTTACGTATGAGGAAGGGTTAGCACCCTCATAACGCCAAAAAATTGGTACCTAATCGATAAAATCATGTCCTAATATTGAAAAATTAAAAAAAATTAAAAAATGATCCTTTTATTAGAAAGAAAACCAAGACCTACCTATCTCAAAGAAATAAAATATTATACCCAGTAAGTTAGGATATAACTTCTCATAGCTTCGAAACTAGGCTCACCTTTATTTAGAAAATTCTTATCTCGAGACACAAAACATCATACACAATAAGTTATGATATAACGTTTTGAATTCCCGTGAATAAGTTTTGATTTTAAGTTTATAAATTTCAATTTTTAAAGAAAAGGGATACTTAATATTTTAAGTTCAACTATAAAAATCGAAACCCAATGAGTTAGGGCACAATTTTTCTCGAAGTTCCCAAATATTAGATATCACCGTTTGAATAAAATGCGTCAATTCAAAAGGTTTTTTTTTTTATTTTATAAAACAATGGTTTAGGTAAGATATTGCAACATACATATTTAATAGCAATTCTTCATAACTACAAATTATACTAATAATAAATAATAAAAGAATAATATAACATGAATAAGTATATAAAGAACTATGTTAAGCAATAATAAACAATTAAAAGAACATAAATAAATAAACATGGGATAAAATAAGTAGCGATAATTAAGATCTTCATGAAATAACAAAATCAAACGAAAAGGGAATGATATATTTAAACATTTAATGAATATTATGACAAAAAAAAGAATATGACGATTTATAAAACGATTTTATATATAAACAATATTTTAAATGAATAAAAAATTAAAATATAAAAAAATAAGAATATTTATAACAAATACATAATTTAATAATTTAATACATATATAAATGATTATATATAATAAAAACAATTAGTAAACAGTATATAATAATTTTATATAAAAACATATGTATAATATACTAATCATAAAATTACATATATAATATAAACAATCTAAGTAAAATATGTTATATAATATAAATAAATTTTATACAAAATAAAATTTCAAAAAAATGGTATAATATAATACTATATAATATAATTTTTTTAAAAATATATAATATAATATTTAATTATAAAATAATAGGTAATATATAAATAATTAATAATAAATAATAATAATTAAATATTTATGAAAATAATATGTATTTAAGAAAAACTATACATAAAAATTTTATGCTATTAACAGGTTAATATACAAATAATAAAAAATAATATAGAATTTTTAATATGATAAAATGATTCAATATAAATTTAAAAATAAAAAATAACATAAAATAATAAAGGGTTTTAAAAATAAACAAAGAAATAAAAAAATCTAAAAAATAAAATGTACAGGGATCAAATCAAAACACGCGTCACATCTTAGGGACTTATTGGGCAATTATGCCTTCTTTCCAAAACGACGTCGTTCTGATTTTGGTCTTTAAGGAGCCCGAGGGTCAAATTGAAACAAGCTATAAGTTTTAGGGCTAATTTAATAAGAAGTAAAAATTTAAATCGGACTGAATTAAAAATAATAAAATAGCGGAAGGATCAAAGAAGGAATTAGCCCTTTTAACAAAAACGCGCGGATCCTCCCCGAATTTTCAGGTCAACGCGCGGATCCCCAGCCCTGAACGACGTTGTTTTGTGCTTATTAGCTTAAGCAAAAACGGCGCCGTTTCCTCATTTCTATATAAGTTAAAAAATCAGCTAAAAAAATCATTTTAAAACTCTTAAAAAAAACAAACAAAAGCTAAAAAGTTTCTCTCCCCCCTCTTCGGTCTGAGGCCAAAGCCCGGCCTATGCTCCGGTGTCCGTCCGCCACACGCGCCGCCACAGGCGATGACCGGAGGTCAACAGCTCCTTTTTTAATCGCGATTTCGAAAGGTAATACTCTTTTTATTGTTTATTCGAATAGAACAAAAAAACAAAAAAAATGGAACTGTTGTCGAGAATCACCTCTATTTTCTGAATATTTGCTTTCGCTTTCGTATTATTATTTTTTTGTATTCTCTACGTATTCTTGTGTGTATTCTCCCTATTACAGGTTTATTGCAGGGCTTTTATAGCCTCAAAAATAAAAATAAAAAAGGAATACAAATATTTTTTATTGCATTTGCCATGTTTACTGCTTATTCTTTCCTTTTTTGTGCAGGAGAATAATGAGAATCTTGCGACGGAGCCTCCATCTGTGCGCTGAATGCGGCATGAGGAAGGGCTGCTTGCTGGGGCACTTGCGGCGCAGTGGAAACCTAGGGTTTCCTATGTCCGCAAGCCATTTGGGCCACTTGGGCCAGATTAGTTTTGGGTTAGGGTTTAGTTTTAGGGTCTTGTTTTTGGGTCTGGGTCTTTAGGGTGTAATTGGGCTAGTCGGGTTTGGGTTTTAGTTTTGGGTTGTAATGGATTGACTTGTAATTGGGTTTAGGGTAGAGTAATGGGTCTGTAATTTGGGCCATGGGTAGTTTAATGTTTTGGGCTCTGTAAATGGACTGTGCTGGACATTTATTATTTTTATATTTTTTTTGGTTTTTTTATTCTGGTTTATTTCATTTACACGGGCCCGGGCTAAATTGGGTTCTTACAGCTGCCCCTCTTTGCTCATTGTCGTGTAACGAGAATAGAGCAAAGACTATAAAAGGACCAATTTTTCCCGGTCTTGTCGAGTCTTGACTTCTTGGTCCTCATCTTCTCCAAATGGTTTCCAACTCAACTGCAACTTTAGGGGTACTGGAACTGCAACTTTAGAATTATTGAACTATAAGTCTAATGGCTTCAATCTACTTCGCTCCAGCTCAGTGGAGATAAGATCTGCTATCTTCAGTCTGCTCCATTGCCGATACATGGAGATAAGACTTGTTGTCTTTGATCTGCCCCACTCCTGCTCACTGGAGATAAGATCTGCTATCTTCAGTCTGCTTCCATTGCCAATACATGGAGATAAGACTTGCTATCTTCGATCTGCCCCACTCCTGCTCAGTGGAGATAAGATTTGATATCTTCAGTCTGCTCCATTGCCGATACATGGAGGTAAGACTTGCTCAAATTCAATCTGCTCCTCTCGCCGCTCGGTGGAGATAAGATCTCGATTTCTTGATCGCTCCATTGCCAATACATGGAGATAAGACTTGCTCCATTCGACCGCTCCACTCTCGCAAAGTGGAGATAAGATCTCGATTTCTTCATCCGCTCCATTGCCAATACATGGAGATAAGACTTGCTCACCTTCGACCGCTCCTCCTCGCGCGGTGGAGATAAGATCTTCTATGGTAAATTCAATCCGACCTCATCGCAACTTCGTAAGTATAGGATTCATCATTTTAATCCGCTCCATTGCAACTTCAAGGAGATGGGATTAACTGTCTTCAGTCTGTTCCACTGCAACTTCAGGGAGATAAGACTGGTGAATTCATCGATGTTGCTACACCGTCCTCTGAGGGACATATCCTGTAGACTTATGTTTATGCCAAATGATTAGGATGCTATAATCGGAATGAATCTAATGCTCCTAACTAAATGTATTATGGACGACATTTGCATGAATGCAAAATGTCATGAGAATGATCCCATTTTTTAAATGTATAATGATTAGGATGCAATGATCGGAATGAATCTAATGCTCCTAACTAAATGATATTAGGGATGAATGCAGAATGTCATGAGAATGATCTCCTTTGTTTTACAATGATTAGGATACAATGATCGGAATGAATCAAATGCTCCTAATTGGAAGTGTAAGAATGATCCCTTTTTAATGTTTGGGTTGTCATTGCTCATAGTTCATCAAGGTTCTATCATTGATGCGTTACCATGCTTTCTCGTTCAGCTGGTATCTTTGACTGAAAACCCAAAGAAGCAATCATATTCGCTTTCAAATAAGCTTTCCCCATTGTAATTTTGAGTCCCTTCCACTGTACTTTTTGGGACATAAAGTTTGTACTTCCTACTGCAACTTCAGGAGAATAACATTTGGTTTCTTCCATCCCTCCTACTGCAACTTCGAGGTATAAGATTAATTTTATCTGTTACACCACTCGCTGGGTGTAATGACCAGATGTATATGCCTGATATTTGCAAAGTATCATTTTCTTTTCCCGAGAATGATCTCATTGCTCATCATTTGTCGAGATGGTATCACCGACGAAATGTTTTATCCAATAAAAATCTGAAGAGATAATCATTTTTCAATGTTTCCAAATCTTAAGCTTGGTGAGTTCTAAACAATAGTCCTGTTTCAAATTTTCATATTATTTAGAAGCTTCCAGAGTAATATACGAAATTCCTTTTATGAAAGTATTATTAGTCCATTAATCGTTATTTCAATATAAAATTCTTGAAAAAGATCACAACAATGAACAAGAAAGAAATTAATCCGGAGCATAGCTCGAAACAAATAAGTTAATCAAAGATAGCCAAGGCAATAAAAGAAAATTGATCAGGGCATATCTTGAAAAGAATAAAGTAATCAAAGATAGCCAAGACCATAAAAAGAAAATTGATTGGGGTGTATTTTTTAAAAGAATAAAGTAATCAAAGATAACAAATTCAAAATGGGTAAGATAGAAGCTAGGTGCCCCAGATATCGCAGCCTGAGCTTCTCTGTACAAACTTTTTTGAGGACCATTTTGAACTCAATACGTGTTTAGAGGATCTAGAGTACTTTGTCGATGCCCCAAGACGTAGCGTATTTCCTCATTGTTAATTCAGGCATAGCAAGACTACCACATGCCCTATCTTTGATCAAAATTTGAGCCGCCCTTTTCGGGGTTTTAGCTCAAAACCCCTTTGGTCTCAAAGCGCCCTTTTCGGGTTTTCACCTTGGCCTCTCCTTTTTCTTTTCCTTTTCTCTTTTTTATTTTTTTTATTTTTTTAGAATTTGATCTCAAGTCGTCCTTTGCGGGTTTTCACCTCGGCCTTTCAGGTAAAATACTTCTTGTCTGAACCTGAATTCGCCGGATTGGGCAAGTCTTCGCCATCCGTCTCGATCAACATCAATGCTCCTCTAAACAGGCCCTACATAAGGTCCTTCCCAGTTTGGCATCTGCTTTCCTCTGAAATCCTTTTGTATAAGAAGGATCTTCCTCAATACCAGGTTCCCCTCGTGGAATTCCCTAGGCTGAACTTCTTTTTCGTAAGCTTGTATCATCTGACCATGATGGATAACTTTTAACCTTTTCTTCAATTAGGTTCAATTGGCAAAAAATGCTTCCATTCATAAACCAATAGGTAAGATGTTGCCCCGTCAAAGGTCCTGACCAACGTTCGATAATCATAGAGGATAAATAGTAACTTCTTTATGCCAACCCTTACGAGTCTCAGTCATCTTTCCTACAATCCTTATTTTGTTTTTTTCTTTTGTATTTTTTTTTTGGCGCCCTTTGTCGCCTGTGATATATCTTGCCTAATCTTTGAACAAATCTGTAAACTTTGACATTGTACAGTTATGCATTACTAAACATGATCCTTTCTTTCCTTTCTGTTTTTTTTTTAGAACTTGATGACTATCGACCTTGTGACATTGGCATATGAAGCTACTTCCACCCTCTTAGTGAAGTAAACGACGACCACGAAGATGAATCGATATCGACTAGAAACTTTTGACGAGATTGGCATCATAACATCCGTGCCCCACATATGGAAGAGTCACATAAATCTTGTCTTCTTCAATTCAGAATTTGCGGTATAACTGATGCGATCCCCTTCCATGGTAGACCAACAGTACCTGATCCTCATGTTTAGCCCGCGTCTTAGTAGCCCAGGTATGTCTTGATATGATCACGCAAAAACATCTTTGAATTCTTGAAAACAACTCAATGATGTCTCGCCTTATTTCTGTGGTAAGCTAGGCTTCAATCTTCACCCCTTTCCTAAGCTCGCAATGTCCTTTAACCCTATGTAAGGTAGGATCATGTTCTACCATCCTTAACAAATCAGAAGATAGGTTACAATCTCTGTTATCTTCAAAGTCCTGAGATCCCTCTAAACACATATCTTACTTGAAAGGAGACTCTGAGTCAGTAGCAGTGTTGCTCACATCGTTGATATCTAGAGACTTATTGTAGGTTCGAAGGAAGATTCTAAAGAATAAATGATTCAAAGAATGATTATTTGTATTATTTGTATGATCATGAATGAAAAATGAAAGAATACTTGAAAAAAAAGTCCAAAAATAAAAGAATCTATTTATGGAAAGAATAAAAGAAAATTTGTTCAAAAAGATGCATTTTATTGAAATAAAAATTTCGGACACGAGCCTATTTCACAAAAGAATTCTTATTGCCTCTAGGATTAAGGAAACAAGCGTGTTTTGAATATTACTCTAGATTAGCTCTAAAAATACAGGGATCTCTTCCACAGTCCCATTATTCAAAACACTCCTAAGTACACAAGAGCTTGGAAACCTCGTTCCTTGGTTCCCTTTTGGCTTTTGATTTCTTCAAGGAGTCGCAACTTTCTTGTATCCTCCTTCAATTATCGCATTTACTGCCTCGTTAAAGTGATCAGGTTTTGATGAATCGTCAAATTTCACAATTCCCATTTTAATGAACCTTTCGACCAACTTTTTAAACGTAGTACAGTTTTTAATTGAGTGACCCGTTATTCCCGCGTGGTACTCGCATTGGGCATTCTCATTATACCACTTTGGGAACGGAGGTTGCACAGGTTCCGAGTAGGACGGAGACACCACATGCACATCAAAAAGATTCTGATACAGCTCCTTGTATGTCATCGGGATGGGTGTAAACTGGAGCTTTTCTGTATTTGGCCTCGAATTGGACTCCTACTTTGAAGAGCCTTGATAGCTAGTGGTTACAGCCCTCAGCCGGCCTACGGTGACTAATTTGGGATGCATGCTCAGGGTATTCACTTGATTTTCTTTATTTCTTGGGGCTGATCTTTCGGTGCTTTCTCCCGTGTCTATCCTCCCACTCCTTACCACATTTTCAATCATCTCGCTAGACATTACTATATCTGAAAAGCTTATGGTGGCGCTTCCCAACATATGGTTAATGAATGGGGCTTTTAAAGTATTGATGAAAAGCATTGTGGTCTCTTTTTCTAAAAGCGACGGCTGAACTTGTAGGGCAACTTCCCTCCATCTTTGCGCGTACTGCCTGAAGCTTTCATTTGGCTTCTTCTCCATGTTTTGCAAAGTAATTCTGTCAGGCGTCATGTCTGCGAAATGATTGTATTACTTCATGAAGGCTTGGGCTAGGTCTCTCCAGGAGCTAATCTTAGCACGGCTGAGTTGATTGTACCACCTGGACGCTGCCCCCATCAAACTGTCTTAGAAACAATGAATCAAGAGTCGATCATTGTTAATGTAGCCAGTCATCCGTCTACAGAACATAGTTATATGGGCTTCAGAGCAGCTGGTCCCATTGTACTTCTCAAATTCTGGCATTTTGAACTTATGAGGAAGCACCAAGTCTGGAACCAAGCTTAAGTCTGTAGCATCAATTCCGTGATTATTATCAGCATTTTCTAAAGCCTTAAACTTCTCTTCCAACCATCTACAGCGGTCCTCTAACTGCCTTGAGGATTCAGTCCTTGTCCCTTCCCTCTCTGCTATATCTAAGTCAGGGATAACATGATTAGCAGGGTTATCTCTTGGGTTGGATCCTGTGCCAACTTGGAAATTCATAGGCACTCCAGTGTCATTTTGCCCTTGTTGAGGCCTAATCGTGACAGTTGGCCTTCGGGGATATTCTTCAGGGTGTACTTGTGTATGCGGTGGAGTAAAATCCGGAGGAAAGTCCTCATTATCTTCAGCATTAACTATGGGAACCTTTCCTTTGTCCATTGCCCGGTTCAGCATCTGAGCCATTTGAGCCATCATATTTCTTTGGGCTTCCAGCATTTTGTCTCTCATCTCATGTTGGAGCTTTGCTAATTGCTCTTGCATCTAGTCTTGCATGTCTCTTTGAATTTGTTCAAGTCTTTGATCCATTTTCTTGGTCTTGGCACGTGTACCGTAACGGTGTTCAGTTTCCAGATTTTTCTTTCCCTCTTTCTCTTTTCTCTCTGTTATAATTTCAACTAATTAGACTCTTTCTATGGACTTAAATGCATATGATGTGATGTAATGCAAATGCATGAATGCAAAGAAAGAGAGGCGTTGATTCTGAATTCAATTCCATTAGAAAAACTTTTCTAGAAAGCAAATTTCTTTACATAAAACGGATTACATATGCGGCCTTGCCCTCATATTCCAAGCAAAAACATCAATCCCCTTCTTTGCAAAGGTCAAATCTTGCAAACTTCTAATAGATGCCTCCACTAGCTCCTTTTTGCTTGATCTGGGCCGCGACTCACTGCTCACTTATCCTCGCAATGCTTGTTAGCCTCTTCAAGAAAGCCAAGACGTGGTGATTCTCGAATAGTCTTTGTCTGCTTGAATCCTTGGGCAATAAAGTCTTGTATTCCTTCACGGACTATTAGTCTTCTCTCGTTGTGTTTACTTGGACCATATTCGGACGACCGTATTATAATCAACTTTATCAGGAAATCTATTGTCTCATGACAAACTCTTCTATTTAGCAATCAAATTTGAATCAACACCTCTTTTCTATGATGTGAATGAAATGCAATCAAAACAAAAGAGAACACGTTAGCACAAGAGACATAAATAAAAAAATAGGGCACCTATCTAGGTGACCACTAGGGTTTGGCATAGTTCTACCTAGGGTAAGCCCTTAGGTTTTCTACATGTGGTTTAGCTCTAAAGTTGAAGTACCCGAACCAGCAGATTCCTCGATCCTCACCCATTATAGGCTCATATGGATCGAGTTCAGTTCAGGGGAATACATTTCCCTATGGCTATGCGGAGGTGAAAACCTCACGAAGACATAGGTACGGATGTATCCCGGAAGCATTCCACTAGCCTATGCGGAGGTGAAAACCTCACGAAGGCATAGTTTCTCACTCCCACTTAAAAGGTGCTACCACAACGGTCATGCAATATGATGCAAAAGTACCCTACAAGACTCACAACCCTATGACACGACACAAACTCATGCGGTGAAAAAAAATTAAAATCAAATTTTAATTTTCGATAAAAGGACAAAAATAATCAATTTATGGCTTGACTCTCTGATGATGTCCCCAGCAGAGTCGCCATGCTGACGAAACCATTTTTAAAGTTTTTATAAAAAACGGGGATCGACTTTAAAAAACGAAAATGGAGTCACCACCAATCCTTTTTACTTAGGTGTGATTGGATCACCTTGTAAAACATTTTATTTTAAAAAAAATTGATTTTGGTCCACGAAATACAAGAAAACGGGTTCGGGAGTCAGTTACGTATGAGGAAGGGTTAGCACCCTCATAACGCCCAAAAATTAGTACCTAATCGATAAAATCATGTCCTAATATTGAAAAATTAAAAAAAAAATTAAAAAATGATCCTTTTATTAGAAAGAAAACCAAGACCTACCTATCTCAAAGAAATAAAATATTATACCCAGTAAGTTAGGATATAACATCTCATAGCTTCGAAACTAGGCTCACCTTTATTTAGAAAATTCTTATCTCGAGACACAAAACATCATACCCAATAAGTTAGGATATAACATTTTGAATTCCCGTGAATAAGTTTTGATTTGAAGTTTATAAATTTCAATTTTTAAAGAAAAGGGATACTTAATATTTTAAGTTCAACGATAAAAATCGAAACCCAATGAGTTAGGGCACAATTTTTCTCGAAGTTCCCAAATATTAGATATCACCGTTAGAATAAAATGCGTCAATTCAAAAGTTTTTTTTTTATATTATAAAACAATGGTTTGGGTAAGATATTTAATAGCAATTCTTCATAACTACAAATTATACTAACAATAAATAATAAAAGAATAATATAACATGAATAAGTATATAAAGAACTATGTTAAGCAATAATAAAAAATTAAAAGAACATAAATAAATAAACATGGGATAAAATAAGTAGCGATAATTAAGATCTTCATGAAATAACAAAATCAAACGAAAAGAGAATGATATATTTAAACATTGAATGAATATTATGACAAAAAAAAAAGAATATGACGATTTATAAAACGATTTTATATATAAAAAATATTTTAAATGAATAAAAAAATTAAAATATAAAAAATAAGAATATTTATAACAAATACATAATTTAATAATTTAATACATATATAAATGATTATATATAATAAAAACAACTAGTAAACAGTATATAATAATTTTATATAAAAACATATATATAATATACTAATCATAAAATTACATATATAATATAAACAATATAAGTAAAATATGTTATATAATATAAATAAATTTTATATACAAAATAAAATTTCAAAAAAATGGTATAATATAATACTATATAATATATTTTTTTAAATATATATATATATATAATATAATATTTAATTATAAAATAATAGGTAATATATAAATAATTAATAATAAATAATAATAATTAAATATTTATGAAAATAATATGTATTTAAGAAAAACTATACATAAAAATTTTATGCTATGAACAGGTTAATATACAAATAATAAAAAATAATATAGAATTTTTAATATGATAAAATGATTCAATATAAATTTAAAAATAAAAAAAATAACATAAAATAACAAAGGGTTTTAAAAATAAACAAAGAAATAAAAAAATCTAAAAAATAAAATGTAAAGGGATCAAATCAAAACGCGCGTCACATCTTAGGGACTTATTGGGCAATTATGCCTTCTTTCCAAAACGACGTCGTTCTGATTTTGGTCTTTAAGGAGCCCGGGGGTCAAATTGAAACAAGCTATAAGTTTTAGGGCTAATTTAATAAGAAGTAAAAATTTAAATCGGACTGAATTAAAAATAATAAAATAGCGGAAGGACCAAAGAGGCAATTAGCCCTTTTAACAAAAATGTGCGGATCCTCCCCGGATTTCCGGGTCAACGCGCGGATCCCCAGCCCTGAACGATGTCGTTTTGTGCTTATTAGCTTAAGCAAAAACGGCGTCGTTTCCTCATTGCTATATAAGTTAAAAAATCAGCTAAAAAAATCATTTTAAAACTCTGTAAAAAAACAAACAAAAGCTAAAAATTTTCTCTCCCCCCTCTTCGGTCTGAGGCCAAAGCCCGGCCTATGCTCCAGTGTCCGTCCGCTACACGCGCCGCCACAGGCGTTGATCGGAGGTCAACAGCTCCTTTTTTAACCGCGATTTCGAAAGGTAATACTCTTTTTATTGTTTATTCGAATAGAACAAAAAAAGAAAAAAGAAAATAAAAATGGAACTGTTGTCGAAAATCACCTCTGTTTTCTGAATATTTGCTTTCGCTTTCGTATTATTTTTTTGTATTCTCTATGTATTCTTGTGTGTATTCTCCTTATTACAGGTTTATTGCAGGGCTTTTATAGCCTCAAAAAAAAAAAAAAAGAATACAAATATTTTTGGTTGCGTTTGCCATGTTTACTGCTTATTCTTTCCTTTTTTGTGCAGGAGAATGACGAGAATCTCGCGACGGAGCCTCCATCTGTGCGCTGAATGCGGCATGAGGAAGGGTGCTTCTTTGGGGCGCTATATGTGCATGGAAACCTAGGGTTTCCTGCGTCCGCAAGCCATTTGGGCCACTTGGGCCAGATTAGTTTTGGGTTAGGTTTAGTTTTAGGGTCTTGTTTTTGGGTCTGGGTCTTTAGGGTGTAATTGGGCTAGTCGGGTTTGGGTTTTAGTTTTGGGTTGTAATGGATTGGCTTGTAAATGGGTTTAGGGTAGAGTAATGGGTCTGTAATTTGGGCCACGAGTAGTTTAATGTTTTCGGCTCTGTAAATGGACTGTGCTGGACATTTATTATTTTTATATTTTTTTTGTTTTTTTATTCTGGTTTATTTCATTTACACGGGCCCAAGCTAAATTGGGTTCTTACAGATAATATATAACAAATAAAAATAATAATATATATGATAAAATAATTTAACGTAAATAGGGAAAAGCAAAAAAGAAAAACAAGTTTAAAATAATTAAAATAAATGAATAAATAATGATTAAGCAATTAAATGGATAAATAAAAAAAAAGTTAAAAAAACGCACAAGTCAACCTAACTCCCGCAATATGTGGACTCAACAAAATTCCTCCACCAAAATCTAAATCGAACGGAAGCAACTAAAAAAGAAACGAAGATGAGCGAAGAACAAAATAGGAACAAGCCACAGAAAATAAGAACGTAAAAGAGAGAGAAATTTGAGTGAATGCTCTCAAGAAATTTTTATTACTCAAAATTCAAGTCCTTTACAATGAAGGGAGAGGCCTCTATTTATAGTTGAGCCTCCCCAAATCCAATGGTACAGATCAATTACATCAACGGCTAAGATTAAAAGGTATCTACAAATTAAATCTCTAAGATTACAAAATCATACCTTCTAAGATTGTATACCATATCTTCTAGGATTGCATATCATATCTAAGATTTTGCATATCATATCTAAGATTGCATATCATATCTTCTAGGATTGCATATCATATCTAAGATTTGCATATCATATCTAAGATTGCATATCCTTGAAGATTGTGTTTCCATATACGTCAAGCTTGTAGATGGACCTTCAATCTTTTCAAGTAATGGGCCATTCCGATCGGGCCAAATGATATATTTTGGACTGGACTTGGACTTTGTTTTATTATTTTGGGTTTATTTTTTTTTTGTATGGGCCCGGGCTAAATTGGCCTATTACACTTTATATAGTAAAAATATTTATTTTTGTTTAAAATAACAAATATATTCATCAAAAGTTTATTTAAGAACCAAATTAATAGTTCAAATACTAAACTTAAAGATTTTGAATTTAGAGTGTCTTTGGTTTACAAATTTTACTATGTGAATATTGATATGGTAAGACAACAAGGAGGAGGTATGAAGGAGAGAGTGGTGATTGCTGCGAAGGTCGATTCACCTAATTGGGATGGAGAGCCAGAAGCACTAAGGAGTGAAAGTGAGGAAAGTGGTAAAGTTAGAAGCTAAAGGTAAGTTGACAAAATATTGACTTGGTCTCTCTTTAGAGTTGGTCCTCTTTCATCGTTCCTAGAAATATTTATAGGCGAGGGTCCCGTGTAAGGTGATGTCAACGTGTTGAGCTTGTCATTTACCCATTATTGCGAAACACATGGGGGTGGGGTTTTTGATGGGATGAGGATGTCTATGATGGGACAAATTCTGTCATTCATTCTGACTTGACGGTATAGAGCAGTTGAACCCACGTGATGTTTGGCGACCAACAACATCACATTCCCAATGAAAGCTTGAAAGGTCGAGTACTAGATGGTTTGGACTTGTTTGGGTGGTTGTCCCGGAAGGTAGGATTTGTGAATGACTACCCGATTCACTGTGGACTGGCTTGCTGTTTGGGTATCCTTTTAGCTTGTCACGTGTCCTCACACGGATGGGAGTGTAGCAGTGCAATTTTTCATTGATTTATAAAATATAAAAAAATAAAAATAATCTTATAATAATATAATTCACTTAATAAAAGAATGTCCGATTGAATTTATTTTTGATAGAGATAATTACTTATTCATCTTTTATTAAAATCCATGGATGTTGACTAAAGCTATAGGTGAAATAGAAAAAGTCTCGGATTTAATGTCCGGATAATTCCTACTCCTTTCTCTTATTAAAAAAAAAAAAAAAACAATAGTGATGTCCCTGAGTTCTAACCATTCTGGTTGAATATGATAGGCGGATTAATTTCTTGCAGGTGAGGTTTCTTATAGATATGGTTCCTATATATAATTTTATATGTATATGCATCACTTTCACTTTCATTAATTTTGACGAAAATTTGGATTAAAAATATCAAATATTTTGAATGTAGTAAAATACTTCATCCGCAAGATTGTAACTATCACTTGCGTGTTCATCACCGGATGAGAAAAAAAAAAGCCAGCTAGAATTTCTTCTCTTACTGTATTTTCTTGGAGTTCCTTGAAGTGTTTAATTTTCAAATTTCCACTTTTTCATTGCAAGAACTTTCCATTGATTGCATAACCTTTGAACCGGTCATTAATTATCCCCCACCCTTTTCTGCATTTTCTTGATTTCCCATGGAAATTTTGTTTTTATCTGAAACATTTAATTACTTTAATAGAATTAGAGTACAATAAGCGTACAACCTTTTCGTATCCTTCACCATTATCATTTCCCAGCTCTTGGTTCAACCCTCAAAGGTACATTAACAGGTTTTCGAGTTATTTTGTCACGAGTGTCAAGATTTTCAGCCTATTCAATACTAACAATGATTTTAATGGACTTTACTTTGGTTTGCAGGAGGGGAAGCATTGGAGTAAGCTTAATCTGTCGATTATATTTAGTTATGGGAAGCAAAATCTCAAAGGGTTGTAGCAGAAGGAGGTCTCGAACTAGCAGGTCAGGTGGTACAGATTCATGGAGTCCTTACGGATACCCCACGCCACCACAATCTGCATATCCTCAACAAAATTATTACTACACGCCGCAACATCCTAGTTATGCACCATCGCCGTCATATAATTATGTACCGCAAACGCCTGGGTGTGTACATAGGACTATGGAGAGGAAATACTCAAGGATAGATGATAACTACCAGACATTGGACCAGGTTAGCTTCCTGTTCTGCTATTCTTTTGAGTTTTTATCTGTTTTGTTCTTTTGTATTGGTTAATATGGAGAAATGGTGTGATTATTGTTTACTGTCAAACATGAAGGCCCTGGAAAGCAAACAGATTAACGAATTATAAAGAAATGACATGTAAGAAATTGATGATTACAGGTTACTGCTGCTCTTGCACAAGCTGGCCTTGAGTCCTCTAATCTTATTGTTGGTATTGATTTCACAAAGAGCAACGAATGGACAGGTATTGCTCATTAACACCATCAGATGCCTATAAATTCATTGTTGTTTTTTTCTTTCAAAATGATCTGCAATGCACCATGCTTAAACTGTCATGGAAAACCAGGAGCGATGTCATTCAACCACCGAAGCTTGCATCACATCGGACATGGTCAAAATCCCTACGAACAAGCTCTATCGATTATTGGACAGAGCTTATCTGCTTTTGACGAGGATAACTTAATTCCCTGTTATGGATTTGGAGATGGTAAGGTTCATCCAAATTGTTTTCTTACCATTCTACATTGATTTGATTTCGCTATTCGGATTATATAACGACACTATTCATATATTTGCCAGCATCAACACATGATCAAGACGTCTTCAGTTTCTATCCAGAAGAGATATTTTGTGAAGGATTTGAGGAGGTGCTCGCACGATACAGAGAAATTGTTCCTCAACTTCGACTTGCAGGTGCCCTGTATTACTTGGTTCATTAGCTTATTCTTGTTATATAAGTCGAAGCAGTTGGTTCTTACGGCGATCCTTTATATTTTCTTATGGCAGGACCGACATCTTTTGCACCCATCGTTGAAATGGCGATGACTATTGTTGAGCAAAGTGGTGGTCAGTACCATATTTTGCTGATAATTGCTGATGGACAGGTAAATTCACAACAGTACTTCAGTTTTTGTACAATATCAATGGCATTCACTCCAAAAGCCTAGATTAGAGTAACAAAATTTCATCATTAGAAAGTAGATCATGTTAATCATCATTGGTTTGGGCAATAAATGAGATTAGAATAAGAATTGATAGTAAAAGATAGAACTCTGATTTTACTCTTATGATGAATCATCCAAAACACATATGATCTCAGCTCTCCAACTCTTCTGTCTTATCTTTACGTACATTTTAGGTGACTAGAAGTGTTGACACACAGCCTGGTCTACTTAGCTCCCAAGAGCAAAACACAATTGATGCAATTGTAAAAGCAAGGTAAGTCTCATCAACTTCCTATATGCTTTAAATTGCCTAGCACCAAATATATATCCTCACATGCTCATTTGGTTGCAGTGAATTCCCCTTGTCAATTGTCCTAGTTGGGGTAGGTGATGGACCATGGGACATGATGAGGGAGTTCGACGATAACATCCCTGCTCGTGCCTTTGACAATTTTCAGGTGAACAATATTTTATCTGTTGTAATTGTTGCAAACTGTAACTTTTTTTTTGGTATAAAAGAGAATAAAGTGGAACTTAGATCTGTTGAATGGCAACTCTTTTTGTTTTCGATCATGCTAGTTTGTGAACTTCACCGAGATAACGTCGAACATCATGAATCCATCAAGAAAGCAGGCAGAATTTGCACTGTCAGCCTTGATGGAAATACCTTCTCAATATAAAGCAACGATTGAGCTTGGCTTATTGGGGTAATTTATTTATGTTATTTGACATCCATTCATGATCATTTATTTTAAATGTATTAATTAGTATCTTTTTGGTTATCTTTGTACCATTAAAATCAGAAGAAGGAAGGGAGATACTACAGAGAGAGTTCCCCTCCCTCCTCCCATTTATGGTACCCCAAACCCTTATTCACGCGCAAGCAGTTTCCAGCAGAATGTATCTCCTTATTCTGGATATCATACTTCAGCCACTGCTCCATCTTTAAGCTCCCTCGACAATAACCAGGTACACCATTCCAATGAAAATAACACTCGGACTCAATTATGAGCGTTAAATACGAGCACTTAAAACAAAGTAAAGATGTCTTAAGTAACAAAGACATTACCATAAGGTATTAATCCTTTTCTTTTCCCTTTTGCTCCTGCAAATTTGACAGGTTTGCCCCATTTGTCTTGTTAATCCCAAGGATATGGCCTTTGGTTGTGGACACCAGGTTGATTACTTTCTGTATTTCTCATTTCTCATTTCATAAAATCATACAATATAACGAGTAGTGATATCATTAATTCTCTTTTTTTTTTTTTTCTTTTTTGTTCATTTTATTAATCCTTCAAATTTGACAGACTTGCTGTGACTGTGGAGAACATCTGCAACTTTGCCCCATATGTCGTACAACTATCCAAACGCGAATCAGACTCTATTGATCTGCACCCCTTCTCTTAAACAGCATTTTTGATTTGGGTTACAGCTGAGTCCGGTATTTCAAATTCCAAAAGAAAGGAAAGGTCAGCCATTCAGTCATTCTAACCTGAATATATATATATATATATATATATATATATACATATCCTGATATCCATTGATGAGATTTTACAATTCTAAGCAATTGTAACATGTACAGGGGAGGTCTGTGGGGAATGGAGTTCCAATATCCAGGGAGATTGAACAATTCAAATGGATTGAGATCGCTTTCATTCTTTTTTTATTACTTTATGATTGTTATAATTGTCTCTTTTTGATGAGTTTTTCTCACTTTTTTTTTTTTTTTTTGGTTTTTGTGGGCGGGGGGGAGTTTCAATGCTTTTTCCTTTGGGTGTCATTGATATATACATATAAAGTCTGTTGAAGCAAATATATAGTACTGTTTACTTATTTTCACAATGGAAAAAGTTCCAACATATTCTCGGTAGAAAAACGAAAACGAGATAAAGTTAGAATGCTACCTTCCCACCATTCTCCCACATCAGACATTAGAATGGTTTGAAGTAGAGAATTTGGACAAAAAAAAAAAAAGAATGATTTAAAATTAGCAGAGTTTGGTTCAAGCTCAGTTCAGTTTAACTCGTTTATAGTGGTGATAATATTTTATTTTTATATATAATATAATTTATATCTCATAAAAATTAAATTTATAGTATGTAATATTATAATACAAACATTAAAAAATATTTTAATTTTTTTATATTTTAAAATTTTAAAATTTTTAAAAAATAAAAATATAAAATTATTGAAGGTTGAATTAAAATAGTATAGATTTATTTTTTTATTTTTTATTTAAATATCAACAGTCCTAAAACAAGTATGAATTAACCATCTATAATTATAACTATATAAGCGATGAAGCTTATACTTTGAATTAGAGTAAGCTTGGACAATTTGGCTGAGCCTATGAACGAGTACAGTTCAAAATTTTAAAGCTGTAAAACCTATTTTATTATGTAATTTTGTAACTTTTTTTGTTGTTGATAAAACAACATATGCCTCATTAAAAGATCATTCATCAAGATGACGAGCGGAAAAAGAGTGCATCTAAAAACTATCATTCGAATTAAAGATTGTTAATACATAACCAATGACGAATAAAAATAGGGGGATTATGCCACCAACTAGAAACATTATCATCCTGGGTAAAACATAAGAGTATTTAGATTTGATGCTTTTAAGTGTAGTATATTCGTTAATTTATATTTGTAATTTTTATTTAAATAAAATTCTATTATACATTAATATCATTTGTATATGTCTTCACTAGTTTTTTGTATGCAAAGTAAAATGTAAGCAAATATTGGTTTATTGAGTATCTAATGTTTAATTAATATTAAGTTGCATTGTGTGGTCAGATCATAGTGCAAGTAGACAACTTATATTAGTAAATAACCTAAACAATCTATAGTCTAGTTGAAATTGAGCAAATCTACTAAAAGACTATTATGTCGTCTATCAAGTCCAATTGCAGAGATGCCTTATCTTGGGCATTGGAGTGGATGACTCCCAAAAGATAGACACATAGATGTCATTGTCTAGACTGACAATACATCAGACAGCACTCAAATTAAATTTATTCTATCTATTTATGGATTTATTCACTTGTGACATTTATAGTGTGACATACATTAATCCTAAGTGGATGATGAACTATGTATGCGTGACTCATATACTTTGATGTAAATGAAAGTCTAAGTTCAAATAGATAAGGAACTGAAAGCTGTTGCATTGGGTATACGACTTTTGCATGATGTAGCATCATTCCACAATAGTGGAATTCATAACCCTATAAAGGGTAAATGATATTCTCTTGTTGGCATTACATTATTGATGAAAACTGAACGTTGCCATGGGTCATTTGTCATAAGAAAAATTGACTTTTTCATAATCAGAAGATGTAATGTAAGTCATCAGATAAAAAAGGATTATATTGGGAGAATGAATTTTATCCCAATATGATCAATGACATCCTATAATGGTAACACACTAATGACAAGGTCATTGGACAAACACGTAATAAAGTAACTTTTGTAATGATATATAATAAGAGAGAGTTCAGTTATGGTACTATAGTAGAATGACTCCATGATTAAATAAATTGTAATTAATAGGCGAAGAGTAGGAATTTAATAACAACTTATTTGAGTCCTAATCATACATGTCCAATCAGTCCCTACGATAGCTTGAGATAACCCGAAATGAATTGCGTGAAGAACCAGTAAATTGTGGAATAAATGAAAATGAAAAGTAAGAGAAATAGATTGCATGTATTATTGTTCGCAGTGAATGCGCTTTCTCGCTAAGTACAAAAGATGACTTAAAATTAATTTAGTTTATTCGAATTATTATTTAATTGATTGTAATTTAATAATTGAAGTTCAAAAAAAATTAAATTAATTAATTGTTTTAGATTTGTTGAATAAGGAAATTAAATTGGTTTCCGCATAGATTCTAATACGGTAAAGTTGTCATGACTTTTATGATTTTAACGAAATTAAAATTGGTTTAAGAAAATAATGTAATTGAAAAATAATTTAGTAAATATAAATTAGTTAAATTAATTAATTAAGTAAATAATATTTTTGGAAATAGAAAATAACTATTGAATTGGATAAATTATAAGTGTTGAATAAAAGTTCATGAAACACATATAATTAGACCTAATACATGAAATACCTAATTAGGCCTTGTTACATGATAGGGGTGGTAAACCCTAGTATTTTATTAGGGGTGCTGCCGCCCCTTGTATTCTAGATATACTAAAATATTGCATTTTCTATCTAAATATTATTATTTAATTAGACATTATTCAAAAAAAAACTTTTGTACAAATTCTCTATAAAGAGGAACTGTGAAATAACTTATTGAAATAACTTTTTAGCATCAATATTTTGTTGAAAAATAGTGGTAATTTATTTCAAAGAATAAATTTTGTTTTTCGCAAGAATACTCATAGTTTTTGATTTGTGAGAGAATTAACTTTCCTATTGAAAATTAAATAAAAATTTCATTTTGTGCACCGGTTCCATTCGTTTAAGCCCACACTCAAAGCGATTCGGGATTTGAGGATAGCAGAGAAGATCGATCGATTGAAAATCGGGAAATGACCTAGACTGCCTTCGCACAAAGCACATGTATAATTTCTGTTAAAGTTTATTACTAAAAATATCATAAGGGCTCGGTTTTAAGAAAAAAAATTAAAACTTTCATTATGCCTAAAAACATTATTTTCTAAATTGATTTTTTTCCAACAGTGAGCAGGTTCATCACCTACTTTCAGCACATACGTAAATAAAATGGAATAAAAATCCAAGCATAAGGATTTAATATCGTTCATCAAATACTTTAAGTTTGATATTATATAATCTAAACTTGTAAGGTGCCTAATTAGAATAAGGAGACAATCACTTTCCATTTCTATCTTCAACATTTGTAGCTCCTCCAACCATTGTAACCCCAAAATTATTGCCTTTACTTCTATGAAGATCATGCCTTACACCCTATCAATTTTTCACGTCCTTGCAACCCAAAAATTACCACTTGTCTTGCAAAATTACCACACAACTAACTGTTTATGCAATGAATCCAATACCACATTGCCGTTAACATTTACTACCTTATTCAAAGGTCGACTCCATCGAGCAGAAATGCTACACAACACCGAACATGGAAGTCTATTGGCAGTAAACTCTGGTAGAAAATCGAATTTGGGTGTACCAAATTCTCCAACAAACCACTACATACATTTGTAATGTATTATAGTCACTGGCTAGTACTATATTACGAATTAAATCACAACAAAAGAGATGTTGCAAACTAGAAAATATAGTACAACAATTATCATGAAAAACTTCTTGAACACTTGAGCAATACCAAAACTAGTGCACATCATCCTTAATTGATTGGAAACATAAGCCTCACTCCTCATTCAAAGGAACATCCCGATTAGCTAAATTAGCCTTAGTTGGAAGCAAATTATTATAAAGCCACCATCCAAAACTTAAAATTTTAGCAAGGATTTTGACCTCTATAACAATTTATTTACTTCGGTATCTAGTACCGAAGATTGAGAAGGTACCGAAAAATTACTATGGGCATGTCTTGCAAGTTCGATCCTATTTGTGGACTTCATCGAGTACTACCCACTAGGCTTATGGAGTCAATAACAATTATCCAGACCAATTGTTAAAGGAATTAGAAGTAAGCTAACAAAGTGCCAACCTTTACCACCAGCCATTACTCTACAATTAGTTATAAACTATACGATCATATATACATGTAATAAGTATAAATCACATCCATATTAAGCTACATAATCATTTTCGGGTCCCAAACGAGCTTACGAAAGCTCATTTGCTAACCTGAAGGTGAATTAGAACCAAATTGTAAAGCTTTCAAAATCTCGGGTCGACGCCACGACTCCATGGTTTCCACATCGCGACATTTCCAACTCAGTAAGTAACATAGCGACTACATGAATATCGACATCACGACGTCACTCACTATCGGCCCATGTTGTGACATCGGAGGTTAGTGGTCTCAAGGTTGCCCCTGTTTTTGGCAAAAACCCCATTTGGTACCAATTCATTAGTTTTCAAACCAACCTAAATGCTTTCATACATCTTTTTACAATAAAAAACAAAATCACTCCATAACATTCTATACCAATATGTTCACATAAACATTTCAACCAAGCATTTAATATGCCAAATACAACATGTTCATCATTGAGTTCAAATTCATCTTTAGTTATGCCATATGAGAGTTAAGGACTTATATGACCTAATTTGGATTCAATCAAAACATAGTTTAACCATATTTCATGTTTTACATCTAAACATACCAATTTTACCTTATTTATCAACTTATTATACCTAACTACCTCACTTTACAGTCCTTAACCTAACAATTTATGCAAGTTTATGATCCTTACTTTTAGTAGCATCAAACATAACTAAACGAGTCCATTTATGCAATTTAATGACATTTCAAATTGATGTTCAAGTCCACTTCATCACGTTTTCAAGTTCCCAATTTCATTTATACCATTTCGCTCTATGGTACCTGACTGTCTATAAACGAGATATCGTTTATAGAATAAATATAACACTAAAATATAGAATCTCATTGGTCCGATCCATTCATTACTCATCAAGTCTTCTCATACAGGGTTGTTTTACTTCACGGTAAATGATAGTTGCTAAAAGTAACATGTTTTAATCTCATTTTTAATGCATTTTTAGGTGATTATTCGATGTTAATGATGAATGTAATAACCCATTTTGCCCGGCCCATAAAATCAGAATAAAACAAAAATAAATAAATGTTCAGTGTCCTTTTACAGAGCCCAATCCAGAGGCCCAATTCTTAAACAAATTACCCAGCAACCTAATTAGCCTAAACCCTTGGCCCAAACACCCATGGCTTGACCTATTAACCCATGACCCAATAGACTCTGGTGACCCAAGACAGAGTCGGCCCAAAAGGGCCCAAATGAGTTTCACTAGGGTTTTCAAACCCCAGGCGCCGCAAACCTTCACGCCCGCGCCAGATCCCAACGATCAGCCGCGCCGCAAGAACGAATACCCAGTGCCACAGGTCCGATCGTCGCGCGCAATGGTAGGAGCCCGATCGCCGCACCTTCGCAGACCACGAATCCCCTCGATAGCGCCGCTATTCTCGCGCCTAGTCCTCACCGCGAAATCGTCGTCATCAACCTGCGGAAAAAAGGAAACAAGCCGCAGCAAAAAGGAAAGAACGATATGGGAAGATATATTTCCCTCTTTATTTTGTTTTTTTGGGGTTATAAAACCCCTTTGTAAAAACCTGTAAAAGGGGGATTTTCACGGAGAGATTTTGAGAGAAAAAACAAGAGAAGCGGAGACAGAATACACAAACAAAAATACAGAAATAAAAGAGCAAATTTTCACAACAGAGGTTTTTTTCTGTTTTTATTCATATTATTCTTTTATTTTTATCTTCTTTTGTTCTTTTTCCTGTGAATAGTAAACAAACAAGCAATAAAAAGAGAAAAGGGGGTTTACCTTTCGACGGGCTTGAAAAGGAGAGGTTTGGCCTCCGGCCACCGCCCGTGGCGGAGCGTGAGGCGCGTGACGAAAGCCCGAATATTCGACGATCGGGGCCAGACGAAAAGGGCAGAGAGCATTTCAGAGCCCTCTTACTCTTTTTTTTAAAACATTGAATAAAAATGATTTTTTTGAACTGTTTTTGACATTTATAGCAAACAAAGAATGATGCCGTTTTCAAGTATGCAGGGTCCGCGTGTTGACCCGACCCGGGGCAAAGATCCGTGTTTTTTTCTTTGGATGGCCTAATTGCCGTTTCAGCCCTCCTGATTTTTATTATTTTTTAATTCCGTTTAATTTAAATTCTTTTTATTTTAATTTGACCCTAAAAGTTTGTTTTTAATTCAATTAAGTCCTCGGGCTCTCTAAAGGCTAAAAATCAGAACGACACCGTTTTTAAAAAAAGGCTTAATTGCCACATTAGTCCCTGGGATTTAACGCGCGTTCGATTTTAATCTTTTTATATTTGTTTTAATCTCTTTGTTTAACCCTGTTTCTTTATTTGTTTTTAATTTTCTTATTTTCTTTTATTTTAAATTATTTCTATTGTTTTGTCATGTTAAATGTTTTATATTATTTTCCTACATCTATTAATTTATTAATAGTTTATATATTCTATATGTATTATTTTATATATATTTTATTATTATATATTATTTTACTTAGTTTAATAAATTTTATATTATTTTATAATCTATATATATATATTATTTATTATATTATGTTTTTAATATATTATATAGTATTATAGTATTATACATTTTTAATTTTGTTTTGTATAAAGTTTATTATATCATATAATCTTTTTTTATATTATTTATTATATATATAATTTTTATGATTAGTATATTATGTATATATATATATATGTTTTTATTTAAAATTATTATATATATATTATTTGCTAATTATTTTTTATAAATATTACATCATATATTATTTTTAACTAAAATTTACTTATATTGTATATTATATTCTATTTATATTATATATGTGTAATTTTATATATCTTTATTTAAATTTTTTTTATATGTATATAATTTTATTTATCATTTAATCTTACTTTAAAATTTTCATATTTATTTAATAATTTTCTTTTATTTTGATATTTATTGTTTTATGCATATTTTGCTGGCCCATACTCTTTTAATTGTTTATTTATGATTGCTATTTTGTAGTTATTTCTATTAACTATCATTCTACATTATTCTTACTCTATTATTTATGTTAGTGTGCTATAAATTGTTTTTGATATTGTATTTTTGATAATATAGAAATCCGATATTGTCTCATAAATTGTTGCTTAAAATATATTTTATTATATTTCATCCAAAGGTTTTTAAAATAAGGCAATGTTTAGGTATTTAGAAATTCGGGAAATAATGCCCAATCGTGCTGGGTGTCGATTTTCCGTTTGGCTAAATAACTAAATATCCTTTTAACAAATTTTATAAATTATGAGATGATCTTAGTTACGCGGGTTTAAAAATATCATGTCCAATCGTGCTGGATGTGATGTTTATATTCCTTCAGATCGAAGAAATCTCAAATTTTAAATCAAAATTGCTCGAAGTTTTATAAAATTTGAGATGATCTTAGTTACGAGGGTTTTAAAACATCATGTCCAATCGTGCTGGATGTAATGTTTATATTGTTCCAGATCGAAGAATTCTCAAAATTTAAATCAAATTGTTCGAAGTTTTTTTAGAAATCATATTTTAAATACTTTTAAGTTTCAAACGTTTGGACATGATTTTATCGATTAGGTACCAATTTTTGGGCGTTATTAGGGTGCTAACCCTTCCTCATACGTAACCGACTCCCAAACCTGTTTTCTGGTTTTTCGTAGACCAAAATTAAATGTTTTAAATAAAACATTTTACAAGGTGATCCAATCACACCTAAGTAAAAAAGGATTGGTGGCGACTCCCATTTTCGCTTTTAAAAGTCGATCCCCATTTTTTTAAACCGATTTTAAAATGGTTTCGACAGCTTGGCGACTCCACTGGGGACCTAAGAGAGTCAACCCGTAGAATTGATAATTTTATGTCCTTTTGTTTGAATTTAAAATTTTTGTTTTTAAAAAAAATATGATCCTTTTATTGCATGTGGTTTCAAATATATTTCTCTGCATTACACTGCATGACCGTCGTGGTCGTACCCTTAAGTGGGAGCGAAAAGCTATGCCTTCGTGAGGTTTTCACCTTCGCATGGGCTAGTGGATTGCTTCCGGAATACATCTGTACCTATGTCTTCGTGAAGTTTTCACTTCCGCATGGCCATAGGGAAATGTATTCCCCTGAACCGAACTCGATCCATATGAGCCTGTAATGGGTGAGGATCGAGGAATATGCTGGTTCGGGTACCTCAACTTTAGAGCTGAACCACACGTAGAGAACCTAGGAACCCGCCCTAAGTAGAACTATGGCAAACCATAGTGGTCACCCAGATAGGTGTCCTATTCTGTTATTTATTTCTTTGTGCTAACGTGTTCTCTTGTGTTTTGATTGCATTGCATTCATATCATAGAAAAAAAGGTGTTGATTCAAATTCGATTACTAAATAGAAAAGTTTGTCATAAGAAAACAGATTTTTTGATAAAGTGGATTATAATACGGTTGTCTGAATATGTTTCAAGCAAACACAACGAGAGAAGACTGATAGCCTGTGAAGGAATGCACGAGTTTATTGCCCAATGATTCAAGCTGACAAAGACTATTCGAGAACCACCACCGCAAGGTTTTCTTGAAGAGGCTAACAAGCATTGTGAGTATCAGTGAGCAGTAAGTCGTGGCCCAGATCAAGCAAAAAGGAGCTAGTGGAGACATCTATTAGAAGTTTGCAAGATTTGACCTATGCGAAGAAGGGGATTGATGTTTTTTCTTGGAATATGAGGGCATTATCGTATATGTGATCCGTTTTATGTAAAGAAATCTGCTTTCTAGAAAAGTTTTTCTAATAGAATTGAATTCAGAATCAATGCCTCTCTTTCTTTGTATTCATGCATTTGCATTACATAACATCATTTGCATTTAAGTCTATAGAGAGAGTCTAATTAGTTGAAATTATAACAGAAAGAGAGAAGAGAAAAAAAAGGGAAGGAAAATCTGGAAGCTGACCACCCTTACGGTACACGAGCTAAATCAAGGAAAATGGATCAGAGAATGGAACAATTCCAAAGAGACATGCAAGACCAGATGCAAGAGCAGATGGCAAAGCTCCAGCAAGAGATGAGGGACCAGATGTTGGAAGCCCAAAAGAATATGATGGCCCAAATAGCCCAGATGCTGAGTGGGGCAATGGACAAAGCAAAAGGTCCCATAGTCAATGCTGAAGACAATGAGGACTTTCCTAGGGGATTCACTCCACCACACGTGCAAACACAGCCTGAAGAGTATCCCCAGAGGCCATCTGTCACAATAAGGCATCAACAAGGGCAAGCTGATATTAGACCTCCCATGAACTTTCAAGTCGGCATGGGATCCAACCCAGGGGACAACCCCGCTAATCCTGTTGTCCCTGACTTAGACACGGCAGAGGGAGAGGGAATTAGAGCTGAATCTGCAAGATAGTTGGAGGATCGCTATAGGTGGTTGGAGGAAAAATTCAAAGCTTTGGAGAATACTGACCATCATCATGGTATTGGCGCCAAGGACTTAAGTCTGGTCCCGGATCCGGTACTTCCTCATAAATTCAAGATGCCAGAATTTGAGAAGTACAATGGAGCTACTTGCCCTGAAGCCCACATCACTATGTTTTGCAGGCGCATGACCGGCTATGTTAACAATGATCAACTCTTGATTCATTGTTTCCAAGACAGTTTGGTGGGGGCAGCATCTAGGTGGTACAATCAACTCAGCCGCGCCAACATTAGCTCCTGGAGAGACTTAGCTCAAGCCTTCATGAGGCAATACAACCATGTCACGAACATGACGCCTGACAGAATCACTTTCCAAAACATGGAGAAGAAATCAAATTAAAGCTTCAAGCAGTATGAGCAAAGATGGAGGGAGGTCGCCATGCAAGTTCAGCCACCACTCCTAGAAAAAGAGACTACAATGCTATTCATCAATACCTTGAAGGCTCCATTCATTATTCATATGATAGGAAGCACCACCAAAAGCTTTCCGGATATAGTGATGGCAGGAGAGATGATTGAAAATGCCATAAGAGGTGGCAAGATTGAAGCAGGGGAAGCCACTAAAAGGTCTGCTCCTAGGAAAAAAGACGACGAGGTGAATAATACGAGTACATACAACAAAGGGTACTCAAAAGCAATTCATCGTTAACTGACCAAAAGTGATCACTGCTTTGGGCAACAAGGGACTGGTGAGACAAGAATCGGGCACTGTGTAAAACTCGAAAGACTCCAATTTACGCCAATCCCAATAACGTATAAGGAGCTATATCAAAGTTTGTTTGACGCACACGTGGTGTCTCTATTTTATTTGGAACCGTTGCAACCTCCGTTCCTAAAATGGTATAATGAGAATGCCCAATGTGATTACCATGCGGGAATATCAGGGCATTCCATAGAAAACTGCACTGCCTTCAAAAAGGTAGTTGAGAGGCTCATCAAAATGGGAATTGTGAAGGTCAACGATTTATCAAAACCTGATCACTTTGACGAGGCAGTAAATGCTATAATTGAAGGAGGAGACAAGAAAGTTGCGATCCCTTGAAGAAATCGAAAGCGAAGAGGGAATCAGAAAATGAAGTTTCCAAGCCCTTGTATATTTGAGAGTGTTTTGAATAATGGGACTGTGGAGGAGATCCCTGTATTTTTAGAAGCTGATCTATAGTAATGTGTGAAACATGCTTGTTGCCTTAAGCCTAGAGGCAATAAGAACTCTTTTGTGAAATAGGCTTGTGTCCAAAACTTTATTTCAATAAAATGCATTTTTAAGCAAATGTTTTTTTATTCTTTCCATTTCATATTGTACATTTTTTGTTTTACAATATTCTTTCATTCTTTATTGATGACCATACAAATAACTGTTCTTTGAATTATTCTTTTGAAATATTCTTTCGAACCTATACTAGGTCCCCAGATATCAATGACATGAGCGATGTTGTTACTGACTCCCTTTTTGAATGAGATACGGGTCTAGAGGATCTAAGGACTTTGAAGATGACAGAGATTGTGACTATCTTATGACTTGTTAAGAATGGTTTAACAAGATGAAAAATAGACCTTACTCAACAAAGGGTCAACGGATATTATGAGCCTAGAAAAATGAGAAGACCGAAGCCTAGCTCACCATAAAAATAAGGCAAGACATCATTGAGTTGTTTTCAAGAATTCAAAGATGTTTTCGCACAATTATATCAGGACATGCCATGGCTAATAAGAAGCAGGCTAAACAAAAAGGATCGGGCATTGTTGATTCACCATGGAAGGGGATTGCATCAGTCATACCGCAAATGCGGAATCAAAGAAGACAAGATTCATATGCCTACTCCAGTTTTTCATAAATTTTTCATATGTGGGGGCATGGATATTATGGGGTCAATCTCGCCAAACACTTCTAGTTAACATTAATTTGCCGTCATGGTCGTCGTCTACTTCACTAAGAAGGTGGAAGTAGCTTCATATGCCAACATTGCAAAGTCGACAGTCATCAAATTTCAAAAAAAAAGGAGAAGAAGAAGAAGAATAAAGGAAAGGATCAAATGCCAGCACAGAATGCATAACTGTACAAAGTCAAAGTTTACAGTTTGTCTAAAGATCAGGCAGCATATCACTGTATAGTAAAAGTTTCAAAAAAAAGGGGGGTGACTTAGACTTGTAAGGATTGACATAAGGAGCTACCGTTACCTTCTGTCTTATTAAATGTCAGCCAGAATATTCGCTGGGAGCAACGTCTTACCCGTTGGTTTATGGAAATAAAGCATTTTGCTAATTGAACTTAGTTGAAGAAAAGGTTAAAGTTATGACAAAGAGGTTCATCCTAGAGAATTCCACAAGGGGAACCTGATGTTGAAACATATTTTTCTTCTGCAAAATGATTTTAGAGGAAAGCATATGCCAAACTGGGAAGGTCTTATGTAGTGCCTATTCTAGAGGAGCATTGATATTGACCGAAACAAATGGCGAAGACTTGCCTAATCCGACGAATTCAGGTTCAAACAAGAAGTATTTCACCTGAAAGGGGAAGGTCCAAGGTGAAAACTCGCAAAAGGGTACCTTGAATAAAAAAATAAAAAAAAAAAAGAAAAAGGAGAGGCCAAGGCGAAAACCCGCAAAGGGCGCTTTGAGAGCAAAGGGGCTTTGAGTTGAAAACCCGAAAAGGGCGGCTCAAATTTTGAATAAAAGTGGGGCATACAGTAGTCTTGCTACATCTGAATTAGCAATGAGGAAGTATGTTACATCTTGGGGCATTGACAAAGTACTCCGGATCCCCTAAACACATATTGAGTTTAAAATGGTCCTCAAGAAGTTGGAACAAAGAAGCTCTGGTTGCGATATCTGGGGCACCTAGTTTCTAACTACCCATTTTTGAATTCTTTATCTTTGATTGATTTATTCTTTTTGAGATACACCCTAATCAATTTTCTTTTATTGCCTGGGTTACCTTTGATTAAATTATTTTTCTGAGTTATGCTCCTGACTAATTTCTTTCTTGTCCATTGTTGTGATCTTTTTCAAGCATTTTATGTTGAAATAATGATTAATGGACTAGAAACACTTTGTAACATCCTGAATAATTGGGTCTGTGCATTTTATGTGTTTGGATGCTTAAAATATTAATTTGAGAATTTGAGGTACAATTGGGGCTCAAATTGGGGTGAGGCCTTGTTTTAAATATTTTGTTTAGACACTCTAAGGGCTTAAATTGAAGTTGTAGTAGTTTAATTGACATATTGGGCTCGTGGCCCAGCAGCTAGGGGTACAGTAAGGTGAGCTATAAGTGGCGTCACTAGTGCATGAGGAAGGCCCAAATTTTTGGTTGCTTGAAGCCCAAGTTATAGGGCTAGATTTCAGCACTTAATTGAGTAAGGGGGGACGGCACAAGGCTATTTTTTTGGGAATCTTATTATATTTATTTCATATGGATAATAAGCAGATAAAAGCTATTATTTAGGGATTTAGTCTTTAAGGATAATAAGCAGATAAAGGCTATTTTTGAGGAGATAACAGATTAAGATAAGGGAAAAGGGATAGGAGCTATCATGCGTGGCAGTGTTGGCCGAAAATCAATCTCTGCTAAAGGGAGGAATCGGTTTTCTATATAAAGAGGGGCTGTGCCGAAATTTTGAAGCCTCTCTTTTATTTTCTTTTCTAATCTTCTTCCTCTCAAAAGCCGAAAACCACCATCTTCTTCACCCTTTCTTCCTCTCTAAAATTTCATGGTTGGCCGAATCTTTTAACCTCTATTGTTATTTTTCTTTTAATCCCTAAAAGCCGAAATCACATCTCTATTATTCTATTCTTCTCCTTAATATTCATTGGCCGAATCTCTCTTAGCCATCTCTTCAATTCGTACATCTTCTAAAAGCCGAAATTCTTAGATCTCACTTCCTGAAGTTGTCGAATTCTCTTCAAAGGAGTTTGCTTGTGCCGAA
Source organism: Gossypium sturtianum (assembly GCA_025698515.1). Lineage (NCBI taxonomy): Eukaryota > Viridiplantae > Streptophyta > Magnoliopsida > Malvales > Malvaceae > Gossypium > Gossypium sturtianum. The sequence continues at coordinate 23,227,341 of CM046945.1, forward strand.
TCTTGAAGGAAACAATAGGTAAGTATTGATTTCGGGATTTCAATGTTCTTCCGGCTTTTCAAAAGTCCTTAGTCGAATGGCTATTAGAAACTAATCTCTTATTTCACTCTTCTATTCGGCATTCCGGGATTTGAAGAAGGAGGCCAATTGCATAGATCTCTAAGTTATAGAATCGTGTTACTTTCGGGATTTCAAGGTAAGAGGATTTGTTTATTTATATATATAAAGTCGGGTAGAATACTAACCATGGCCGAATATAGGAGAGGCCTATTTTCGCAATTGTTCCGGCTTTTAAGCAAGGCTATAGATTGAGGATAATAGATCCAGATAGCAAGGACATCGACTAAGAATATTGGATTTTGCAATATCAGGTGTGTAATTCTCCACACCATCTAGATCTGTTTGATTAATATATGAAAATAAGTATTACATGTTTTGTTAAATGCCAAACCCCAGAGCATATTGACGGAACCCAAAGAGGGTAAAGCAAATCACCGAGTTAGTAAATGATCCGATTAAATGTTATAAGTATACCGATTTTATGTGATTGCATGGGTTGGGTTTGATGAAAGGAGGAAGTTATATGTTGTAGCGCTTTTTACCGTGATCTCGTTGTAGCGGTTCCTTACCGTGATCTCGTTGTAGCGACTTCTACCGTGATTCGTTGTAGTGGCTACGGCCATGATCTCGATGATGAGCGCACGATCGCCATCAAGGCGTGTAGCGGTGTGGGTTGATTGTAGAAATCCCCAATGGTGTGAATGTGACGTGCGGGGCGTGTAGCGGATGGACACCTAGGATATGGGTTGGGCTTTGCTTATTATTTTTGTTACTTATATTTTGATTATTCTGTTTTATGGGGCTAAAGCCCAAATCTAATGGTGCATGAGGGTTGCACATCGAGTCTCGTGACTCACCCTTTAATTTTAACCATCTCGGGTGACACTTAGGGCATCGGACCGGGTCAAGAGGAGAGCAAGGTGGTCATGCGACAGAGCTTTGAGAATTCAGCAAAAAGACTTAGTCTAATTTTTTTATTTTCATTTAATTAATGGGTTCAAATTTCCTTGTAATAAGGCCATGGGCCACTAGACTACCATTTATGTCTTGGGATTTTGTTGGGCTTTTATTACTGGGTTTTAAGTTTTACGTTTTCAATTAAGTTAAGACCTGCATGAAATTTCGGTTTTTATTTAAAATCTACCAAGATAATTGGTTAATTAATATTTTATACTTTAATGAATTATTAAGCTTTCGAAATAAAGGTGTAAACCTAGTAATTGTTTTCCAAAATGCGACATGTTATGTAAAATCTCTTAAGTGACATACCAGATCCGGTTGTAGCGTTTGGGCCGGGTTTGGGGTGTTACAAATTAGTATCAGAGCCCGGTTCAAAACTCGGCTCTGGGGGTTTTTTGGGCTCAAAACATTTTCTAAAGTTGGGTTTTCGAAACATGCATATTTATACAGGTCTGTTAGCTCAGCATGGCACCTGCGTCTCCGGCCCAAGTCCGCCAGGTAAGTATTCTGAACCATTGTGTGATATAATATATGTGGGCTTGATGGGCTTTATGGGACGTAGATTAGTTAGATTAGAACTTGATGGACTTTAGGCCTAGCTGAAACAACTCTTAAAATCTCATAAGACTTAACTTCACTAAATAAACCCGTGAACGAGCCGCAAGACTAGGGTGTGGTAACAGCATACGCATGTCTAGGATTGGATCCGGAAGAGCACAGTATTTAAGCAATCCTAGTGACTCACCTCCTCTTTCTTTGGAATCCTACCAGTGCGTAGGACTGCTCACCTTAGCCAAGTTAGGGTGTGGCAATGGGCATACGCATGTCTAGGAGTGGATTCAGGGGAGAGCTTGGTACTTAAGCAGTCCTAGCGACTCACCTCCTCTTCACTAGAATCCTACCAGTGCGTGGTGACTATTCACCCTAGTTACGAGGACTTGTTGATGAGCTAAACCTTATAATTAAAACCCGAAAGGGACCAAAGCCACCCTAGTTTGAAAAAAAAAAGAAAGAAAATTTCTCAAGTTTTGCAAAATTTTCAAAATACGTTTGATTTGTAAAAACTACCAACCAGCCATGAATTTGTAAAATACCTATGTTTTGAAAATTTACCCGAAAATCTCATGTTTATAAGAGTAACCCGGACCATGAAACTAGATTTTTCCCCAAAGTACCCTGTTTGAAAAAAAAAACAACAACAACAACAACATCGAAATATCCCTGGTTAGAAAAAATTACCAACCTACCCTCGTTTTGTCAAATGACCAAAATACCCCTAGTTTGTATAATTACCAAATTACCCCTGATTTGCAAAATTACTAAATTGCCCCTGATTGCAAAATTACCGAAATACCCCCAGATTTCAAAATTATTGAAATACCCCAGATTTCAAAATTACCAAAATACCCTCGGATTTTAAAACTACCAAAATACCCCTGGATTGTAAAATTACCAGAATACCCTCACTTCACGAAATCAACAAGGAACTTTATTACGAAAAATTACGAAAATACTCCTATAGGATGAAATTACGAAAATACCCCTGGGTAGTGAATCAACGAAAACACCTTTACGTGAAGAATGTAAGTGCTTGGATGATTTTTGTATGATGTATGTGTTTTATTTTAGTTAGAGGTTACAAACTTGAGAATGTATTGTGAATGCAAATTCGAAAAAACCACTCTTAAAACTATTATTCATAAGACTGTTAGTGGTTAACTAGTGAAAGAAAACTAATAATCCATAAAATTCTTAATCAGATAAACGCCAATCGGAGGAATAAGTTCAAGGGGTCGAGGACGTCCGCCGTGTGGACGCGGTAGGGGTAGAATGACCGCGTCAGAGCCAGTAGGGTCTGGCCACGGGTCAGGAAACGAGATGCCGAAACTGCCGGCTGTAGAAGGAGAATTTCGGGATGAGGCGCCCGGAGATGATGCTGTATCTCAGGCAATGTTGAGGGTTTTAGAGAGGGTTGATGGAATAGGCATGGGCACAGGAGCCCGAAAATCTGTACCGGAGCGGCTTAAGGCCAATGGGGCAGAAGTGTTTAGGGGAGTTTCTGGTGTAGCCCCTAACACAGCTGAGTATTGGATGGAAGCGACTGAGCGCATAATGGATGACTTAGACTTCACGGTAGAGGAAAAGTTGAAAGGGGTCGTGTCTCTTCTTCGAGACGAGGCCTATCAGTGGTGGCTCACGGTGAAAGAGGGTACTGCCGCAGACTGTATTGACTGGGATTTCTTTAAAGAATCATTTCAAGGGAAGTATGTTGGGGCCAGCTACGTGGATGCACAGAGGAAGGCATTCCTGAATCTGGTGCAGGGAAGTAAGTCTGTGGCTGAGTACGAGGCAGAGTTTCTGCGCTTGAGCCGCTACACTCGGGGAATGGTAGCAACAGAGTATGAACGTTGTGTACGATTCGAGGATAAATTTCTTGCCGAATGAGTTAAGGGTTACGATAGCACCGCAACGGAGAGATTTTTCTTTGTTTTGGTAGATAAGGTTAAAATAGTGAGGAAGTAAAGCGGGTCGAGAGACAAGAAAGGGATAAGGATAGGAGTAAGAGTAAGAGAAGTTTTGAGCGATCGGGAGCATCCGGGAATTATCGAAAAGGCCTAAGACTGATGGGCCAACTCGTGTCTCGACGGTCGAGAATCGAGCATGTCCTACATGTGGGAGGACGCATTATGGGGAGTGCAGAATAAAAGCGGTGGATGCTTTAGGTGTGGATCCACGGGACATCCGACAGGGGACGTCCTCGGATGGATCGGGCACAGCCCACGGGACGAGGTTACGATCGGTGGGAGAGGTGATCAACAACCACCAAGAGGTGCGCAGACAAGCCAAGGCGATAATGGTAGTGAACGCGGTCGTGGAGCACCAGGTAGAGAGTGCAGTTATCGCCGAGGCGAGGCGGCACGGTGTTGGTCTATGCAAAGCACATCGCCAAGGGGAAGAAGACGCCCCAGATGCGAACAATGGTGCGTACCCTACCATAGTATACTAAGTGTTTATTTTTTTGGCTTTAGAAATTAGAGTGCAAATGAAAGCATAGTGGTGCGACTTAGGTAGTACGATTACTAGTTAGTTGGAAATTTTGAGGACGAAATTTCTTTAAGGGGGGTAGAACTGTAACATCCTGAATAATTGGGTCTGTGCATTTTATGTGTTTGGATGCTTAAAATATTAATTTGAGAATTTGAGGTACAATTGGGGCTCAAATTGGGCTGAGGCCTTGTTTTAAATATTTTGTTTAGACACTCTAAGGGCTTAAATTGAAGTTGTAGTAGTTTAATTGACATATTGGGCTCGTGGCCCAGCAGCTAGGGGCACAGTAAGGTGAGCTATAAGTGGCGTCACTAGTGCATGAGGAAGGCCCAAATTTTTGGTTGCTTGAAGCCCAAGTTATAGGGCTAGATTTCGGCACTTAATTGAGTAAGGGGGGACGGCACAAGGCTATTTTTTTGGGGAATCTTATTATATTTATTTCATGTGGATAATAAGCAGATAAAGGCTATTATTTAGGGATTTAGTCTTTAAGGATAATAAGCAGATAAAGGCTATTTTTGAGGAGATAACAGATTAAGATAAGGGAAAAGGGATAGAAGCTATCATGTGTTGCAGTGTTGGCCGAAAATCAATCTCTGCTAAAGGGAGGAATCGGTTTTCTATATAAAGAGGGGTTGAGCCAAAATTTTGAAGCCTCTCTTTTCTTTTCTTTTCTCATCTTCTTCCTCTCAAAAGCCGAAAACCACCATCTTCTTCACCCTTTCTTCCTCTCTAAAATTTCCTGGTTGGCCGAATCTTTTAACCTCTATTGTTATTCTTCTTTTAATCCCTAAAAGCCGAAATCACATCTCTATTATTCTATTCTTCTCCTTAATATTCATTGGCCGAATCTCTCTTAGCCATCTCTTCAATTCGTACATCTTCTAAAAGTCGAAATTCTTAGATCTCACTTCCTAAAGTTGCCGAATTCTCTTCAAAGGAGTTTGCATGTGCCGAATCTTGAAGGAAACAATAGGTAAGTATTGATTTTGAGATTTCAATGTTCTTCCGGATTTTCAAAAGTCCTTAGTCGAATGGTTATTAGAAACTAGTCTCTTATTTCACTCTTCTTTTCGGCATTCCGGGATTTGAAGAAGGAGGCCAATCGCATAGATCTCTAAGTTATAGAATCGTGTTACTTTCGGGATTTTAAGGTAAGAGGATTTGTTTATTTATATATATAAAATCGGGTAGAATACTAACCATGGCCGAATATAGGAGAGGCCTATTTTCGCAATTGTTCCGGCTTTTAAGCAAGGCTATAGATTGAGGATAATAGATCCAGATAGCAAGGACATCGACTAAGAATATTGGATTTTGCAATATCATGTGTGTAATTCTCCACACAATCTAGATCTATTTGATTAATATATGAAAATAAGTATTACATGTTTTGTTAAATGCCGAAACTCCGGTATATTGACGGGAACCCAAAGAGGGTAAAGTAAATCACCAGTTAGTAAATGATCCGATTAAATGTTATAAGTATACTGATTTTATGTGATTGCATGGGTTGGGTTTGATGAAAGGAGGAAGTTATATGTTGTAGCGGTTTTACCGTGATCTATTGTAGCGGTTCCTTACCGTGATCTCGTTGTAGTAAGCCTGCCGTGATTCTGTTGTAGTGGCTACGCCATGATCTCGATGATGAGCAGCACGAGCGCCATCAAGGCGTGTAGCGGTGTGGGTTGATTGTAGAAATCCCCAATGGTGTGAATGGTTGAGTGCGGGGCGTGTAGCGGATGGACACCTAGGATATGGGTTGGGCTTTGCATATTATTTTTGTTACTTATATTTTGATTATTCTGTTTTATGGGGCTAAAGCCCAAATCTAATGGTGCATGAGGGTTGCACATCTGAGTCTCGCGACTCACCCTTTAATTTTAACCATCTCGGGTGACACTTAGGGTATCGGACCGGGTCAAGAGGAGAGCAAGGTGGTCATACGTGAGCTTTGAGAATTCAAAGCAAAAAGACTTAGTCTAATTTTTTTATTTTCATTTAATTAATGGGTTCAAATTTCCTTGTAATAAGGCCATGGGCCACTAGACTACCATTTATGTCTTGGGATTTTGTTGGGCTTTTATTACTGGGTTTTAAGTTTTACGTTTTCAATTAAGTTAAGACCTGCATGAAATTTTAGTTTTTATTTAAAATCTACCAAGATAATTGGTTACTTAATATTTTATACTTTAATGAATTATTAAGCTTTCGAAATAAAGGTGTAAACCTAGTAATTGTTTTCCAAAATGCGACATGTTATGTAAAATCTCTTAAGTGACATACCAGATCCGATTGTAGTGTTTGGGCCGGGTTCGGGGTGTTACACACTTTCATAAAAGGAGTTTCGTATATTACTCTAAAAGCTTCTAAATAATATGAGGAATCTGAAACATGACTATTGTTCAGAACTCACCAAGCCTATGGGCTGGAAACATTGAAAAATGATCATCTCTTCGGATTCTTATGGGATAAGACAATTTCGTTGGTGATACTATATTGGCAAATGACGAATAAGGCCAATCTATGTGTCGGGATACCCTGCATTCATGTAAATTTTAGACTCATACATCTGGTCATTACACTTAGGGAATGGTGTAACAGATTAAAGTTCTGTACCTTTGAGTGGTAATAGAAATATGAAAGAAACCAAATGTCATTCCTCTAAAGTTGCAGTGGGAGATACCAATTTCATGTCTCAAGATCCAAGCGGGGCTGACTCAGAAATCACATTGGGGCGAGCTGGTTAAGCAGAACATGATTGATGAACAAGAATAAAAAATGAGTGATAACACCTAAAGTAGGAATCATACTCATAACATTTTTGCATCATAGCAAATCTCATTAGGAGCATTTGATTCATTACAATCTTTGCATCCTAATCCTTTAAAAGGAATCATTTTCATGACATGTTGCATTCATGTTACTCATAATACATGTAGCTAGAAGCATTTGGTTATTCTGATCATAGCATCTTAGTCATGTGACATAGACATATGGAACCGAGTCTACAGGACATGTCCTTTGGTGGACGGTGTAGCAATATCAGTAAATTTGCAGATCTCATCTTCCTGAAGTTGTAGGAAGCAGATCGAAGACCCTTTCAGTCTTATCTCCCTGAAGTTGTAGCAGAGTAGACTAAAGATAGAAGATCTTATCTTCCTGAAGTTGTAGGAAGCAGATCGAAAAGAATTTCAGCCTTATCTCCCTGAAGTTGTAGGGAGTAGACTGAAGACAGAAGATCTCATCTTCCTGAAGTTGTAGGAAGCAGATCGAAAAGAATTTCAGCCTTATCTCCTTGAAGTTGTAGGGAGTAGACTGGAGACAGAAGATCTCATCTTCCTGAAGTTGTAGGAAGCAGATCGAAAAGAATTTCAGCCTTATCTCCCTGAAGTTGTAGGGAGTAGACTGAAGATAGAAGATCTCATCTTCCTGAAGTTGTAGGAAGCAGATCGAAAAGAATTTCAGCCTTATCTCCCTGAAGTTGTAGGGAGCAGACTGAAGACAGAAGATCTCATCTTCCTGAAGTTGTAGGAAGTAGATCGAAAAGAATTTCAGCCTTATCTCCCTGAAGTTGTAGGGAGTAGACTGAAGATAGAAGATCTCATTTTCCTGAAGTTGTAGGAAGCAGGTCGAATAGAATTTCAGCCTTATCTCCCTGAAGTTGTAGGGAATTGTAACATCCCGAAATTGGGCCTAGTAGGATTGGGCCTTGAGCTTTAGGAAAAATTTGAGTATTATTTTTGTGTTGGCTCGGGTAGGAATTTTTTGTGTTAGCATAGTCTTGTGAAGGCTTGATTTTATTTAGGAAGTTAGATAATTTTTAGTATGGTTTATTTAATGAAGTGGATTAAGTGAGCTTAGCACTTAAGTTAATTTAAGTGTTAAATTCTAACACATGAGGAGTTAGTGGCATAGTGGATAAGGAGCTTGAAAGGTTACTTGAGGGAAGTGGTTCGAGTTGCTTGGAAAGCATTTTGAAGACTTTATTTTTGTATCCTAGCATTGATGGACGGTCAAACTCTAATTATGATAGGTTGGACCTTAAGTTTTTGGTAAGTTGAATATTGGTTTAAGGAAAGCTTGAAATAGGGGATAAGAATCTTAAAGTTATGGAAGGTTGGGGAGACAAAGGGCTTGGCTTAAGGAAGATGTTTTGGAAACTCTTTCAAGGCTTTTTTTAGTGCATGTATGTGGACGGCAAGTGTGGCTAGGGGTGGCCGAATGTTGTTAGGTGGTTTGGGGAGGATATTTGGTCAACCTTTGGCATTTGTGCATCTTTTGGCATTGTTTTCTTTCTCTCCAAAAACCCCTCTTTGGCCGAATGTTTTTGTGCATTTTGTGCAAATTTTGCTTTTGGTTTAGCCTTCATTTTGTTTGAACCAAAAATGTTATTTCCTTTCTCTCATCTTTGCTCTTGAAACCGAAACCTCACTTGGCTTTTGTGCATTTTCTTTTTGGCAAATAAGTGTTTGGCCGAATCTCTCTCTCACATATCTCACTTTTCTTCTTTTGATATTGATTCATAATCACATTTTCTTTTATACTCTCTCTTGGCCGAATCCTTCTCCTTCTCAAGTTCCATTTCTTTTTCATCCATTTCCATTCTATTTCTCTTTCTTCCACTTTTGCTCAAAACTGAAAACATTCCTCTCCTATTGCAATTTCTTTCTTTTTTCTCTTTCTCCACTCTAGTCAAATCCTTTTGTTATTACAAATCAACCATAGCCGAAATTCCCTTCACCATTTAACCATATTGCCGAAACTTCCCACTCTCTTTTGAATTGTCTTGGCGAACATCAACAAGGGTAGGTCTTCATTTGGTTTTCTTCAATCGGTCTTGAAAGATAGACTCTTTGGGACTTTGGAAGCAATCGTTCTAAGCCTCAATTCTTTGACAACCGTTTTGGGGTAAGTCAAGTAGTAAGGATCTTTATACTTGTTATATCGTTTTAGATGGACTACTAATCGATTACATTTTTTTTGGGGACTCTATCTCTCGTTTATTATATTTTTCCGTGAACGTTAGATTTTTGGGGCAATCAAGAATGGGTTCGAAAAGAGCAGTTAATAGTGTTTGGAAGAAGGGTGGATCTGCTATACCCTCAAATTTCAAACGAAGGGGCTGTGTGTCGTTAGATTCGAGACTTTCCACGGGATGTGGACCCTCTCCGCGGCGATAATCGTTTATTTGAAGTCGTTCGTACCCCCGAGCCATTGTTTGTTCGTGGTTCTTCACCGGGTTATGAACCATCAATCGGAGAGAAATCGCCTATAGTTGTTATTAGAGATTCCGAGGGTATCGACGAGCGGGAAAGTTTAGTTATCACTATTATCAGGTGTGTAACTTATGCTAAACTTCTAATAGATCAATAGCTTTATTGATAAAAAAGTGTTTATGGCTTCGGGTACCATTCAATGGTACAGTGAATTGAGGTATGTTATTCCTTCGTACTATGTATGATTCTAATATGAAACATATTCGATATTTGATTATGATTTTGATATAATGTACAAGGCATAATATATACATCGCTAATAATGCTATATGCATAATATGAAATGTGTCCGATTCCGATATGATAATGGGGCATATGGCATGATAATGAAATAATATGTTATTGCATGGGCATATGGGTAATATTGAAAGGGGAAGTGTTCGGTGGTTTTACCACATTATCCGGTGACTTCGGTCACGATATTATGAATCCGGTGACTTCGGTCACGATATTATGAATCCGGTGACTCTGTCACAATTATCCGTGGCTATGCCACGATTATAAGGGCGATGTGCATGTTGATTGCAGCAATCGCTTCGATGGTGTGTAGCGGATGGAGGGTCGATTTAGTAATCCCCACGGTGTGATTGGTAGGTACGGGTGGTGTGTAGCGGATGGATATCTAAGTTGGGTTCGGGATTGCATTTCATTTTATATGTACATGTGATTATCTGGATTTGCTATATTATGGGCTTATGGCTAAATGTGATTTAAATGGGCTTTATTGCTATGATCGATTGGGTTTTTAGTGTACTGTTACACATTGAGTCTGTTGACTCACCCTTCAGTGGGATATCTTTTCAGGTGATTCGTGAGATCGCGGATGTGGAGCCGGATGAACTCGAGGAGGCCATGCAATAAAATTTGATTTTACAAGAACTTCCATTTGGGTACCTTATTATATTTTAATTTGGGTTTTCATATTTTATAGATTTGTAATAAGGCCTCTTTAATTATGGTTTTGGATTATTTATATGCTTTGGGATTTATTCTAAACATGTTTAAGTATATCACTTGATTAATTTAATAATTGAGCTAAAGTTTTCTAAACTATAAAAACGCTATGGTATTTTATCTTACCATCAGGTAATCTAAATTGTTGATAATAAAATTATAAATTAAGTGTTTTCTACAACTTAAATGATTTCCAAAATTTTAAGTTTCTACATTCAAATGCAAATGGTTTCAAAGTATTAATTCGAGTTTTCTTAAAATGAAACAAATGTTTTCTAACCTATGATTTATCCACTTAGTTTAAAAGTTTTATTTATGGAATTTCAAAGTAAATTTCCAGTTTTTAACTTATTAAACATCTGATTTCTACAAATATAGAATTACAAAGAATTTTTCACTAAAATTTAATCGCTATCTCAATTTTCTTCGAAACGTTTTTCTTCGTAGCATGCCAAATTCGGTCGTGGCGTATTGACCGGGTTTGGGGTGTTACAGGAATAGACTGAAGACAGAAAATCTTATCTTCCTAAAGTTGTAGGAAGTAGATCGAAGACAGAAGATCTTATCTTCCTGAAGTTGTAGGAAGTAGATCGAAGACAGAAGATCTTATCTTCCTGAAGTTGTAGGAAGTAGATCGAAGACAGAAAATCTTATCTTCCTGAAGTTGTAGGAAGTAGATCGAAGACAGAAAATCTTATCTTCCTGAAGTTGTATGAAGTAGATCGAAGACAGAAAATCTTATCTTCCTGAAGTTGTAGGAAGTAGATCAAAGACAGAAGATCTTATCTTCCTGAAGTTGTAGGGAGTAGATCAAAGACAGAAGATCTTATCTTCCTGAAGTTGTAGGAAGTAGATCAAAGACAGAAGATCTTATCTTCCTGAAGTTGTAGGAAGCAGATTGAAGACATTAGTCTGATCTCCCTGAAGTTGCAGTGGAGCAAATCGAAAGCAGAAGATCTTATCTTCCTAAAGTTGTAGGAAGCAGATCGAAGACGTTTTAGTCTTATCTCCCTGAGGTTGCAGTGGAGCAGACTACAAACGGAAGATTTTATCTCCATGAAGTTGCAGTGGAGCAAATCGAAAGCAGAAGATCTTATCTTTCGAAAGTTATAGGAAGTAGATCGAAGACGTTTTAGTCTTATCTCCATGAGGTTGCAGCGGAGTAGACTACAAACAGAAGATTTTATCTCCCTGAAGTTGCAGTGGAGCAAATCGAAAGCAGAGGATCTTATCTTCCTGAAGTTGTAGGAAGCAGATCAAAGGCACTTTCAGTTTTGTCTCCACTGAGCAGGAGTGGAGCATGTTAAATATACCCGCCATTTGACAAGACCGGGCAAAATCGGTCCTTTTATAGTCTTTGTTCTATTCTTGTTTCACAACAATGAGCAAAGAGGGGCAGCTGTAATAACCCATTTTGCCCGGCCCATAAAATCAGAATAAAACAAAAATATATAAATGTTCAGTGTCCTTTTACAGAGCCCAATCCAGAGGCCCAATTCTTAAACAAATTACCCAGCAACCTAATTAGCCTAAACCCTTGGCCCAAACACCCATGGCTTGACCTATTAACCCATGACCCAACAGACTCTGGTGACCCAAGACAGAGTCGGCCCAAAAGGGCCCAAATGAGTTTCAGCCTAGGGTTTCTGAAACCCTAGGCGCCGCAAACCTTCACGCCCCAGCAGGATCCCAACAGTCGCGCCGCAAGAACGAATACCCCAGCAGAAGCCCGATCGTCGCGCCACAATGGTAGGAGCCTGATCGTCGCACCTTCACAGCCACCAGAATCCCCTCGATAGCACCGCTATTCTCGCGCCTAGTCCTCACCGCGAAATCATCGTCATCAACCTGCGGAAAAAAAGGAAACAAGCCGCAGCAAAAAGGAAAGAACGATATGGGAAGATATATTTCCCTCTTTATTTTGTTTTTTTGGGGTTATTAAACCCTTTGTAAAAACCTGTAAAGGGGGGGATTTTCACGGAGAGATTTTGAGAGAAAAAACAAGAGAAGCGGAGACAGAATACACAAACAAAAATATAGAAATAAAAGAGCAAATTTTCACAACAGAGGTTTTTTCTATTTTTATTCATATTATTCTTTTATTTTTATCTTCTTTTGTTCTTTTTCCTGTGAATAGTAAACAAACAAGCAATAAAAAGAGAAAAGGGGGTTTACCTTTCGACGGGCTTGAAAAGGAGAGGTTTGGCCTCCGGCCACCGCTGTAAATGTGCGTGTTAAACCCGAATATTCGACGATCGGGGGCGGGACGAAAAGGCGTAGAGCATTTCAGAGCCCTCTTACTTTTTTTTTAAAAACATTGAATAAAAATGATTTTTTTTGAACTGTTTTTGACATTTATAGCAAACAAAGAACGACGCCGTTTTCAAGCATGCAGGGTCCGCGTGTTGACCCGACCCGGGGCAAAGATCCACGTGTTTTTCTTTGGATGGCCTAATTGCCGTTTCAGCTCTCCTGATTTTTATTATTTTTTAATTCCGCTTAATTTAAATTCTTTTTATTTTAATTTGACCCTAAAAGTTTGTTTTTAATTCAATTAAGTCCTCGGGCTCTCTAAAGGCTAAAAATCAGAACGACACCGTTTTTAAAAAAAGGCTTAATTGCCACATTAGTCCCTGGGATTTAACGCGCGTTCGATTTTAATCCTTTTATATTTGTTTTAACTGTTGTTTAACCCCTGTTTCTTTATTTGTTTTTAATTTTCTTATTTTCTTTTATTTTAAATTATTTCTATTGTTTTATCATGTTAAATGTTTTATATTATTTTCCTACATCTATTAATTTATTAATAGTTTATATATTCTATATGTATTATTTTATATATATTTTATTATTATTATATATTATTTTACTTAGTTTAATAATTTTTATATTATTTTATAATCTATATATATTATTTATTATATTATGTTTTTAATATATTATATAGTATTATAGTATTATACATTTTTAATTTTGTTTTGTATAAAGTTTATTATATCATATAATCTTTTTTATATTATTTATTATATATATAATTTTTATGATTAGTATATTATGTATATATATATATATATGTTTTTATTTAAAATTATTATATATATATTATTTGCTAATTATTTTTATAAATATTACATCATATATTATTTTTAACTAAAATTTACTTATATTGTATATTATATTCTATTTATATTATATATGTGTAATTTTATATATCTTTATTTAAAATTATTTTTTTATATGTATATAATTTTATTTATCATTTAATCTTACTTTAAAATTTTCATATTTATTTAATAATTTTCTTTTATTTTGATATTTATTGTTTTATGCATATTTTGTTCGCCCATACTCTTTTAATTGTTTATTTATGATTGCCATTTTGTAGTTATTTCTATTAACTATCATTCTACATTATTCTTACTCTATTATTTATGTTAGTGTGCTATAAATTGTTTTTGATATTGTATTTTTGATAATATAGAAATGCGATATTGTCTCATAAATTGTTGCTTAAAATATATTTTATTATATTTCATCCAAAGGTTTTTAAAATAAGGCAATGTTTAGGTATTTAGAAATTTGGGAAATAATGCCCAATCGTGCTGGGTGTCGATTTTCCGTTTGGCTAAATAACTAAATATCCTTTTAACAAGTTTTATAAATTATGAGATGATCTTAGTTACGAGGGTTTAAAAATATCATGTCCAATCGTGCTAGATGTGATGTTTATATTCCTTCAGATCGAAGAAATCTCAAATTTTAAATCAAAATTGCTCGAAGTTTTATAAAATTTGAGATGATCTTAGTTACGAGGGTTTTAAAACATCATGTCCAATCGTGCTGGATGTAATGTTTATATTCTTTTGGATCGAAGAATTCTCAAATTTTAAATCAAATTGTTCGAAGTTTTTTTAGAAATCATATTTTAAATACTTTTAAGTTTCAAACGTTTGGACATGATTTTATCGATTAGGTACCAATTTTTGGGCGTTATGAGGGTGCTAACCCTTCCTCATACGTAATCGACTCCCGAACCTGTTTTCTGGTTTTTCGTAGACCAAAATTAAATGTTTTAAATAAAACGTTTTACAAGGTGATCCAATCACACCTAAGTAAAAAAGGATTGGTGGCGACTCCCATTTTCGCTTTTAAAAGTCGATCCCCATTTTTTAAAACCGATTTTAAAATGGTTTCGACAATGAATTTTATGCTTCTAGTCCTTTAAATTCATGGTTTTTATACTTAGGAGAGCATTTGGGAGCAAAAGGAATGAAAAATGAGCAAAAATTTCCGTCAAGAATGAAGCTGATTCTAAAGCAGATTTCCGTCAAGATTGAAAACTCCGAGTTGATTTCTTAGGAGATTATAATGAGTTTCTTTATTTCTTTCGGTTATACTGTCTCTAGGTTGTTTTTATTTTCAAGCATGAACTAATTTTCTAAATACCTAGGGAGATGAACCCTAGGATGGATTCTGTTGTTTGATTTTTATTTTACGCAATAAACACTTAGATCTTGTTCTCAATTATATGCGGTTCTAGATTATTGATCCATGTTTGATTGCTTAAATCAGAGGAGGAATAAACTCTGTTTAAGAGCACATCTAGCATAATTGAGTGGAGTTGCATACAATCCTAGAAATATGACGACATAAGTCTACTGGATTAGAGTCAATCTAATAGGGGAATCCATAGATCGAGTTAATACGATAATAGGGGTTTTAATTAGAAAAAAATTTCAATTAATCAACATAGAGTCAGTTGCTATTATTATTGAAGAGACATATTAGCATAATTTAGGGATTTTTACGAATCAAGATACTAAGTGAAGAAATTGCGTAATTTAGATTGATAGTGACAGATGAAATCTAGGTGAATTCTTTCCTGGGTATTGTTTTGGTTCTTGGTTGTTTACTCGATTATTTTCCTGATTTGTTCTTTGTTTCATTCGTAGTTAATTAATTATTTAATTTTAGTTATCAATCAATTGCTCCAATTATTTGGTTAAATAATAGAAAGACAGTAATTACTAGTACATTTAGTTCTCGTGGGAACGATATCTTTGCTCATCGTAGCTATACTATTAATTGATAGGTGCATTTGCCTTAGTCAGATTTTTAATTGGTTTCGTGGACATCAATAAGAAAAGTAATTTCAGAGTTAATGCTCAACGCTTGAAACATTACTGGGGTGATAAAATTCAGCGAAATAAGACCTCGCTCATTTTATCTGATTTTTAATATCTTTTTCATTCTTCTTTTCAAATAAATTAACTTAGGAATTAATTTCTTGATCAGTATAATAAAAGAAATTTTGTCTAGGAGGTTGGATTTTAAGTGGGACCATTTGTGAACCTTCTAATATTTCCTGGGAATTGCTTTTTATATACTTCTTTGAGAAAATATTTTCTAAGTGTCTTAATAAATTTTTATTTTTATTTTTATTTGTTTTTCTGAATAATAGGTCAATCTTGATCCAAGTGTTAATTCTATGTTTTTTTTTTCAGTGTAGGTAATTAATTGAACTGTTTTTAATAAATGGTTGTGTTATTTGTAAATATTTTTAACAGCCAAAATATAAAAAATTTATTTCATTTTTAGTTAATAAATAAGATAATAATAAGATTATATTAATATATACTTATATTATATATTAATTGTTATTAACTTTGTATAGAATTAGGAATAGTAATATTTTAAGATTATTTTTATTTAGAGTTGTGTTTAAAATATACCTATTAACTTCTTTAAATACCACCACCTCCTCTCCCTCTCCATACATTCTTTCCGCCGTCGCCCATACTTCTCCACTGCCAGCCTCTGCTATTTTCTTTCCTCTCCACCACCGCACGTTCCTAAGCCATCACCATTAACCTCCCAAAACCTGCCGCATACTTTCCATCCACCACTACAAGTTGTCTTACCTTCAACCCCAAAATTGTTGAACCTTGCGCCTTCTCCTCACCTCAAAGTTGCGGCAATTCCCCATCACAACCAGCAACAGCTTCACCGTGCGCCCTCCTCTCAACCCAAAGTTGTTGCAACTCTAACGTACAACAACCACTGTAAGTCACCCTCCAACTCTAAACCCGATGTCACTTGCTTCACCATCAACTTGTTCTTTCTTTTCTTTCGATACCAACAAAGGTGGTAAGAATTTGTGTTCCCAAATTTTTAATTAAAATTTAAATTTAAATTTTCGATTATATACGAATTGTTAATATTCTATTCTAATTAATTTTTGGGAAATTATTACTTGTCTCCATCTTCTGTCAAGTTCAGGTTGAATCATGTCTCGTAAAAGAACTTGAAGATCTGTCCAAATCGAAGAATCACAAAACAATTTCCATTCTGAAGGAGAAAAAGCGAGATACGAAAGCATATTTAAGAAACAACAAATGCTTCCGGAAAAAAGGATTTACTTTGAGAGAAAGTAATCACACTAAATTCATGGAGAGCATTCGAAAAATTGCCGAATCGTTGAATTGGGAAGTGTTTTGTGACCAGAAACCGACCCCAGATCCTAAGTTAATTCGAGAATTTTATGCAAACCTAATATCTTCGACTGCAACAAAAGTAATTGTCCAAGGAGTTAAGGTACCTTTTAATTCAAAAACTATTAATGATCTCTATGATTTACCTACCTTTGAAGGCGATAATTATTTCTCTATAATGAAAACCATCGAAAAAGAGATGTTGCAAGAAATCAGTTCTTGGTTCTAAATGGACTGTGTCAAGGTATAGGATTCATACTTGTCGTAGAGAAAATTTAACTCCATTAACTAAGGAATGGTTTTATTTCGTGCATTTCAGCCCAATGCCTATCTCATATGGTGCCACAATTTCTGTGAAAAGAATGGTTTTGTTATATTCCATTATGACAGCAAACACTATTAATGTGGGAAAGATTACGTAACACCTCTAACCCGTCTCTGTTTTCGAATTAGGATTACGGAGTATTACAGTACAATTAGAAACATTTAACTTCAAACAGAAACAATTATTCAAATTAAATAATAACATTCAAATACACATTTTATTTAAAGTAAAAATACACTTACGGGCATTAAACCAAGCCTATGGAGCCTTAAAAATAGTTTGGGAACGTTCAGGGATCATTTTGAAATAAAATAGAAAATTTTGGAAAAATTGAAAAATTTTGGAAACAGGGGTCACACGATCGTGTGGCCAGGCCGTGTGGCTTGAAGACATGTTCGTGTGGCCAACCGTGTACAATTCGAAGTATGGGACACACAGTCGTGTCCTAGCCCATGCATCCGCCCATGTGGGTATTCGAAATAGGGTCACACGGCCGTGTCGTTGACCATGTGCCAGACCGTATGTGCATTCGAAGTTAGGTCACACGGCCGTGTCGCCAGGCGGTGTAACTCTCTGTGACCCCGTGGTTCATCCTGCACTTAAAATTTAAAGGACACACAGCCGTGTGGTGTGACCGTGTGTGGCACACTTTCGTGTGACAGCCTGTGTCCTAGATCGTGTGCTCCCTAAATAACCCCTAATGCAAGCCATTTCAAACATCATTTCTTACACACCAAGCCAAACCATTTCTAGATACTTTCACATGATTAAAACAGATTCAAGGACATCAAAAACATTCCAATAATCATTCATCCTATGTCTAACCAATATGCCATCAATAAGCACCACAATTCATACACCAAATCAACTCAAGTACAAAACTACAAATCCATACCTTAAACATATAACAATTATACCAAAAAGCCATTTCATTCTCAATATAAACCACCATGACTTTGAAACTTTATATAGGCATAACCAAAGTGTCCATAAAACACCTAAACTTAGGCATTTACAAGCCAAACCAAAACCATATATGCAAGTAGCTACAAGTAAGATCAAATCACACCATATTGGCAAAATAGCTCAAAACACCTATTACATGCCATTTATAACCTCAAATTAAGTAACCAAAAACTACCAAAGGGAGGGATGGATAGTGTGATTGTGCTCCGACAAAATTCTAACCACTTAAGCTTTTCGATGATCTACAAGACAAAGAAAACAACTAAATAAACAACTAGTGCTTAGTAAGCTCGTATAAAGGAAACTTAAACTTACCGAACATAATATGATTAAACCAAGAATAATTTCATTAAATCATGAGCAAAATTTCCTTTCCTAAAGACACCACTTAACAAGGTTAGTAGGTGTATAGATGAGCATATAAATCCAACTAATTCATGGAACATATCTCAATAAGAATTCAATATATATTTCATCCATCATGTCTTAAAAACATACCCTTTTCATTTCAAGTACATATATTAACCTTTTTCCATTTCATCTTTTAATAACATAGACCATTTCATATACATACATATTCAGATTAAAACTTAATTTCCCGTTGAACCAAATGGAATATCATCGGATACCCAGGAAATGCTCACACGATCTGTGACTGTAACATGTAATCGTATATGCTCACATGAGCTGTAAAATGGGCCTGCTCACATGAGCTGTAAAATGGGCCTACTCACATGAGCTATGGGTCATGATGTTAAGCTACACGATGTTGCTCGCACGAGTTGCAGAGAATCCGCAACAAATGCAGGACCTTAGCCATCAGTAGTACATCCAAGACCAGCACTTGAAACCGTGTAACCCCTAATGACATATCATCTGTATCCTATGTATTCACAAGGTTCAAACGAGACTGTTGTACATATCCAAATCTTTAATTTGCATTGCATTGTACTATATCAAACATGCTTCCATGAAATACACATTTTTCAAATATAACACCCAATTTAATTAACATCACCATTTGATCCAATACCAAACAACGTACAACTATCAATCTAAAATATACATAGTATAATATTTATTAATATTACATTAAAAACATCAATTAATAAGTTTAATACTTATGCAAACTTACCTTGACTAAAACAGTTGCAAAAACAGACACGACAACTATTCTAATACTTTTACTTTTCCTTGATTCAAATCCGGTTGTTGCGTTTTTTTATCTAAATAGTAATTTCATTCAATTAATACTATTCCAGCATGTAAATAAGCAATATTATAAAATGAAGCCCTTCCATCATTATTTTACAAACTTACCCCAACATTTTTACTTTTATACAATTTAGTCCCATAACCCGAAACTTGCAAATTTACCATTTTTAAAGAAAAACCATGCTAGCCAATTTTCCTAGGGGTCTATTACAGCCCATAACTTTCATCATTTCACCCTATTTTCATTGAATTTTACTATTTTCTCAAATAGGTCCCTAAACATTAAAATCACTTAACAAAATAAGCTTATTTATCAACCAAGCTTAGTATTCCTTCAACTAAGTTCACAAACACACCCAAATCATTCATGGTAAGTCCATAAACTTTTAACACCTTTACAAGTTGACCCCCGAGTTAGCTAAATTAAGCTAAAACGATAACAAAAACGTAAAAATAATTAAAAACAGGATCAAAATCAATCATATGCACACCAAAGTAGCTTGGTCGAATGCTTCACACCTTTAGCTATGGAGGTTTTGGTTTTCAAACAAAAGAAAAGGAAGAAGATGATGATAATTCTTTTATCATCTTTTGTTTAATTTTCTAATTTGCCTAATTACAACACTAACCTTTATAAATCATCAAAATTACACCAAAACCATGCTATAACCATCCAATAACTAAAGATATAGTATTTTTAACCATTAAGTCCATTAATTTAAGATTTCATAGTCGTTTAATACTTTTAGCTAATAAACATAAACTTTTGTAACTTTATGATTTAATCCTTTTCACTTAATTAACTAACTAAACGTTAAAATTTCTTAAACAAAATTTAATATGACTATAATAAATACTCATAAATATTAAATAATTAATCAAATACTAAATTGCTTGTCGAAATCGTGGTCCCAAAACCATTGTTTCCGACACCACTAAAAGTGAGTTGTTATAGATTATCCTAAAGGAGATTCAAGACTGTGTGGTAAGACGTTCTGACTCAACATATTTCCCTTCTACAATCACGAGACTGTGTATGAAAGCTCGTGTCCGTCCAACTGTAAAGATGGTAGGGTATAATCAAGGAACAATTACTGATTAGGACCTTGTTAGAGAAGCAGGAGATGCTATCTTTCAACAGCACTCAGAACCAATTGATGAAGCTGAAAACAAGGACGTTCTTATAGAACTAGAACCAGTAGAGCCGATTAAAACTCCTAATGTGGCAAAACATACTGAAACGATTCCTGACTAGAGAGAGAAAATTTGACGCCTCAAGTTCCTTCATCGAGTGTCATTCCATGAAGTAAACAGTCAAATATAATGGACATTTTGTAGCATATGCAATGACAACAACAAGCTTTTTGGAGATACTAAAAATACAGGATGATTCATTTAGAGATGCATTCAAGAAAATATTTCATAACTCATTTGTTTTTGTGCCTAAATTTCTAGATTTTATATTTGAACCATGGACTCCAATGTCAAGGAAGGAGCAAGATGATTCAAGCAAAGACAAAGATGACGAAGTAAAAACTGGGTTAGATTCTGAGGGGTCTACGAATAAATAAAAAGGGGGTCTTTCCTTTCCTTTATTTTTCTTTTTAGGATATTTTAAGTTTTTAGTTTTAAGTTCTTTTAGGATATTTCTATTTCTCGCATAATAAAACAATAAGTTGAATTCATGAATAAAATTAAACAAATTGCATTTTGTTTAAGAAAATTCTTGAAAAATAAGAAGTGTGGCAATAGATTTGTATATGTCTAGGATTGGATCTATCTAGGAAAGGCTTGGTATTAAGTAGTCAAACTTGACTCACCTCCCTTTCTTGGGATCTTACTTGCTGTACAATATTTATTCACTTCTATATTTTCGTTCTTCTATTTGTCATTTTTAACAATGAGGACATTGTTCTTCTTAAGTCTGGGGGACCAAAAATTGAATTGTTTTTGTTTTTTTTTTCAAGAATTTATTTTTCTATCAAATAATGATTAAGTTAAATTTGCTCAAGAATTTAAATTTTTGTTAGTTATGTTAAACTTTAGTATAAATAAAAATTCTGTTATCTCAATAAATTGTTATGTTAAGCTAAATTATGAAATAAATGTTAATCTTAATAAATCAAGCCATGAAATTTTTAATTTCCTTAGAAAAACTAAGCATGCATGAAAGTTTAAGTCTCTAGAATTGACTTAGTAATTTCTTGAGGTAAAATTGTAACAGCCTGTTTTTCAGTAGTGCCGAAAACAGTGGCTTCGTGGTCACCAAATTTGACGAGTAAGTTCGTAAATATTGAATAGAGTCAAACATGGTTTTAAAAAGGTTTTTGATATAGTAATTTTTGTTATATAAGCGATTTATTAAGTTCAAGTGGTAAGACCCTAAGGTCAAGTGGTTTTAGAAAATGAGGTATCGGGACTTCGTTTCTATAAATCAAGCTGTAAATATTTTTATAAATATTTATGGAGTGTCATTAAGGTGGTATTAAAGTTTTGTTGAAAAATTTTAACGTTTCGATAGTTAATTAAGCGAAAAGGACTAAATCATAAAAGTTGAAAAAGTCAATCGTTATTAGTTTAAAGGTGTTAATTGATTAATAAATTATAATTGGGTGACCTTATTGAGTAAATTATTCATCCCAAAGACAATGGGATGGTTGGATGCTTAAATTTCTTTTTATTATAATGTTTTATATGTTATTATTATGTGATAAAGATAAAATATTGAATAAAAAAAGGTTAATAAAATTAAAACATAAGCCATCATCTTCTTTAACACCGAATGTCCATGGAAAGAAAAAAATGGAGAAGCTTCAAGCTTCGACCTAGCTTTGGACGATGCATGTAAGTCCGTTTTAGCCCCGTTTTCAATAATTTTTATATTTTTGAGATCGTTGCAATTAGGTCCAGCTAGCCTGTACCTTCAATTTTGAAACTGTTAAAGATTTTGAATGTTTCCATTGATGAATCTTGTGATTTTTGTTGTTAAATGATGAATTTGGAATGTTGATTGATAATTAAAAGTATTTTGTTAAATGATTTTTGATGAATTTATTGATTAGGGACTAAAGTATTAAATTAATAAAATTACAAGGATTTAATGTGAATTTTTTTCATAAATGGGCTTTTATGGATACCATGAACATTCGACTATGCTCAATTTTGGGTAAAAATGGTTAATTTGCATGTATTGGGCTTAGGGACTAAATTGAATAAAAGTAAAACTTTAGGGGCAATTTTGTAAAAATGTAAAAATGACCAAATTTCATGAAATGAAATTTTTTTATTTTCTAAATTAATATATTGAATGAAATATTAAATTAGATCAAGATCGGGTGAAAAATCGAGGAAAATAGAAAATTACCAAAATGCCCCTAAACCTTGGTATTTCTGCAATTTAGCCAGGTAAGTTCGTATGAACTATATTCTGTATAATTTTGATTAAATTGAATGTTAATATGTGATTATATTGTGATTAAATCAATATATATATGCTAGTATGCAATTTACCGTGTTATGAAACGACGTAAATCCAACGACGTATGATGATTATCGAGCCCCGTTTGAACCTTAGGAATTAGTAGAATACAAATGACAGGTATTAGGGTTACATGATTTGGGTGCTGGTCCTGAACGTCCTACCAATGGCTGAGGTCCGGCATGTGTTGCGGATACTCCACAGCTTGTGTGAGCAGCATCGTGTAACTACGTTTCGACCCACAGCTCGTGTGAGCATACCGATTTACAGCTCATGTTAGCATACTGATTCACAGCTTATGTGAGCATACATGTACAGGATTTGACGGATTACAGTTATATGAGCTAGCAAACTATGTGTGAGGTATCCCGGTATCCAACGGGTATTCTAAATGGTTCAACGGGCATTATTCGGATATGAAGTGGTAAGAGTTCGATATGAACTAAGATAAAGATACATGTGAATTTCATTGAAATGGTATTACATGGTATATTGAAAGTGGAAATGGATGATATATGTATATGATACATGAATAAATGTTGTGCTCATCCATGTTTATAATGCTTATGTTATATGTTTGTTTGGCTAACATGTTTGGTGTACATGCTTAGGCTTTGGCCAAGTTGTGGTTGGATTATGCCACGTTAAACTTATAAGTTATGCATTGAAATGATAAGTGCCTAAATGGAAATATGCTAGTGATCATGAAAGGGAAGTAAGGTTTAAATTATGTAATTTCTATTGAAATGGTTTATCATGTGGTTAGTTCCAAAAAGAATTATGTTTAAGTGCACTAGCTTGTGGCTATGGTTGAATGATATGTTTATGTCTCGTGTGATATGCATATGAAACGGGTGTGGAAAGGTAATGAAATAGTAAGTTCATACTTGAAGTGTAAAATGATGAAAAAGGAAATGATGAGTTGAATTGATGTTGTTATTTAAGCTAAAGATAGTAAATGCAATGGAAAGTAATGAAATGCAAATGAAAATAGGAAAATTTGAAAGGGTTTAAAGTTTTATAAAATTCTACTATGCTAGGGACGATATGTATATGTGATGCTGTGGTTTCATTCAATTAGTAAGTTGTTGAATATGGTTTCATGAATCTTGCAGTATTGGTATAAAATTATCTTTGATATGTATAAAGTTCATATTTGAAATGGATTGATATGATCAAAGTTTATACGAGCTTACTAAGCATTCATTGCTTACGCAATTTTTTTCCTTTACCTTACAGATTATCGGAAGCTCGATCGAGTTGGAAGCTCGTTGGAAATCTATCACACTATCCAGCGATTATATCGGTAGATTTTGATGTCTTGGTTAAGTTTATAATGGCATGTATAGGTGGACTATGTCTAATGTTTAATTGATGATTTTGGTATATATATATGTCATTTTGGTTGATGTTTTAGCTATTATGTTTTGGCTTGTAGATTTGGTACTTTGAATGGTTGATATGTTGATATATGTGTGATGGAAGTTGAACATGTTCATATTGGTATGAAAAATGTAGTTGTCATAAATGATTATTGATGCTAATTGTTAAATGGTAAATTTAATATATTTGAATGTGAATTTGATATGTGAACAAAGTGGTAAGTTATGACATAAGTTTAGTTATAAGTTAGTTGAACACTTGGCCAATTTATGTATATGGATATACATGTTTAATGGTTGTAAATGCTTATGTACCTTGATTGGATAGCTTGTTATAGCATGGTTTGTTGTAGTTTGGGTGCTTGATTATATGTGGAAAATTGGTGGTAGGTGGATGCATGTTTGGGTGAGAAAAATGGGTTGAAAGTGGCCTATTTTTATCCACACGGGCGTGTGTGACACACGGCCAAGTGACACGGCCGTGTGTGACACATGGCCAAGTGACACGGCCGTGTGTCCTCTGTAGCTTTCAAAAGGTTGCAAGTCAGGCTGTTACACGGTCTAGCACACGGCCTGGCACACAGGCGTGTGATGCTATTTCGAAGGGTACACGGCCTAGCACACGGGAGTGTGACGCTATTTCGAAGGGTACACGGCCTAGCACACGGGCGTGTGGCTTGGCCGTGTGACCCAAGTCAGTGAGTTACACGGGAATAGACATGGGATGGGACACGACTGTGTGTCCCTACTTCGAATGTCCACACGGCCTGCCCACACGGGCGTGTGACCCCTGTATTTTGAAAATTTTCATCTTTTCCCTGAAATTTCTATATGTTTCCAATTTAGTCCCGATTTGTTTCTAATGTGTTTTTAGGGCCTCGAGGCTCATATAAGGGACAATATTCATGCTATTGATGGAATTTGCTATGATAAATGTTGTGAAGTAAATGATTATATTTTTGAAAAGTGCTGAAATGTAAACTCCAGTAATGCTCCGTAACTCTATTCCGACGACGAATACGGGTTAGGGGTGTTACAGAAATCCTAAGGGGCATGGAATTTTGAAAATGATTTAGGCAAAATTTTTGGACCGTTTGAGCCTTTCAAGCCTACCTTAAAGAATAATTATCCTTTGAAACCCAATTTCGAGACAATATGGCCTGATTTTCTTTGAACCCTACAATAATAAGTCATCCCTTCTCTCATAATTATGTTTAAATTGTCCCAAACACTAGATACAAATTATTCAGAATATTTTTGAAAAATAAGTTCGGGGGAGTTGAAAAGAAGTAGTAAATTCTCAAAAATATTGAAGTACATGTAGTAATATGCGCAAAAAAAAAAAAGAAAAAGAAAAAAAGAGAGAGCATATGTACTAAAAATGTACAAAGAGCATGAGTACTCAAAATCAAGAATAGTTGGTGAATTTGGAGACATTTATTTCGAAGGTCCAATGCAAGTTAAGTTTAGGGTTTTTTTTAAGCTTAAAAATCATCTATCTTTTACCTACCCCTAGCCAAGCTACATTACAACAGAATTAAAGACCTATTGATTCGAATTTCTGTGCCGACTACATCAGTGGAGAGAAATTACTAAGCTCAACATATGAAGGCATATTTAAGCTTAAGGATTGCAATTTAGTCTTAAATAAGGGAATAAAATTTAATTGGTATGAATTTAGCACATATTCATTAAGAAAAAGCATTTAGTCTAAATTCTTGCTATCATGATAATAATTGGGAGTAATTGAACGATATGTATACTTAAGTTACATTGTTACACTTTTTTTTTATTGAGCATAATTACACTAAACTCATAATTGAGGGAATGAATGATTTTTGAAGAAATTTTCGAAAGGTGATTTTCTTAGTTTACTTTTTGTAATTTTTGCATTACCGGGATGAGCAATGAATAAAGTTTGGGGGTGTGGAAACACTAAAATATATAGACTTTTTAAGCACCTTTTGAACATTAATTCATGGAAATTCTAAGTAATTTTTCTCGAACTTTATACTTTTATTATAAAATAATTAAATTGAACGTAAATTATGATACATTTTGAATTTCAGTTATTTTATACTAAATTTGCATAATTTTGCTAATTTTTTATAGTTTTGCACAAAAGGGTGAAAAATCAGCTCAGTAGTCACCGTGAAAGAATTAATTTCCAAGGCATCTTTGGAGCATAAGCTGATGAATTAAAAGCCATAGAGGACTTAAATTTATGCTTTCAGAATTTCTTGAATCAATTGGTCCGATTGAATTTTTATCGAGAAAAGTGACAGCCTGAATCGAGCAATTAAAGAGGGAGGATGGACAAGCCCAAGAGAGAAGCCCAAACTGTCCCAACTTGCTGACCAAATCAGCAAATTTAAGCTAATTTCAAAATTTAGAAAACAACCCCTAAACTCTTCCCAATTATCGTTCTAACCCATCCTATTTTTTAGGTTTTCACTCAAGCCCCAAGCTAAAAATAGCAAGTCTTCAACCACTCCTCTATCTTAGCTTGGCCAGTCACGTGAGGGAGAGATTCAAGGCTCCCAATTTGATATTTTTAGCCCTCCACCTCTAGTATAAATAAAGCTCTAAGTTTCCTTCTCAAATCACTTATTCAGCACTCATTTCTCTCATTCACTCATCTATTCTTTAATTTCCTTTTGCCTTTCCATTTTCTTTTCTTTCCCTTGTCGGTTTCCCCTCTTGAGAAAGAGCTAAAAAGATTCTTGGAGCAACATCAATTGAGCATCTTGAAGGCCTTTGATTGGGAGAACAAAGTAGAGAGAAAGAGACGCACGCTAGTCTAGCTTCGGAAAAATACCGGATTTATCTTCTAGTTTTCCTCTCTACTTTTTTTTTTTTAAATTGTTTTGCGATCATAAACATGAATGCTAATTGTTTTGATGCTTCTAATTTAATTAAGATAAGTTAAATTATGTTTGTGTTAGATTGATTGCACTTTGTCAACTTAAATTGTTAAAATCATGTTTGTGTTATTATTGGCCTTGGTATTTTGTTTGATTAGATAAAATCATGCATATGATATACTTGCATTATAATTGTAAGGTAAAAATTGAATTAATTATTAATCGGACTGAAATTGTAATTAATTGAAAAAATATTTAATTAGTGCATGTTTAATCTTCTTAAGTGTAAAAGTGGGTTAAATTAACAATAGTATTAAATAATTTTCTTGCTTTGCATAACTTGTAAGATTATTGTGATTAAATTGGTTTCAATACAGAAATGTATTGTTACTTCACTCTGTCTTATACTTGCTTATGAAAATTGGTTAATTAATTTAACATAGGAATATATTTGAATGATTGATTAATTTAGTAAGTGTGTATGTGCATTAGTTATCAAAAGACCAAGTTGCCATGAAATTATTCGTAAGAACATGAACATAGTTTTAATAACTCTAGATTAAAGGAACGAGATTAATCTAACACACTTATGTTATAATGATTAAAACCTAATAGAAATTGTGCTTGGAATTATAGTTTAATTTTAATTTTTTACTTAGATTTAATTTATAGCTCACCTTTTCCAAAAATATAATTTTCTCTACCAAATTGCTTAAATTTACATTTCATAAATACTTGCTTGTATAGTCCCTGTGGATACGATAGCTTGACATACTTGTCACTTTATTATTTGTTACGATTGTGTACACTTGCACATTTCCCTCGTTCTAGCCGTTCCATGAACTCAGCCCCTTTTCTTTCGCGCCAAGTGGCGTCATCGGGATGTCCAACACACCTCGTCGGAACGTCACGCATCTTGCTCACCTGGGATGCTTTGCAATGTCATGTTATGCCATGGGATGTTGTGTCATGCCACGACCATCACTCCTTGTAGTTTTGGGCTTGAATGGACAATCCTACACACTTAAAAAGCCCATTAGTCGCTCAATAGGCCCGAGTCGGCCTTACAGGTCATAGACATGGCAAAAAATGCGTATACACACTTATTTTATTAATATTATATTCCCAACATGCTAATACCTAAAATGTAATATTTAATTATAAAAGTGCTAGAAAACAAACTGGTTAAATGTGAAAATTTCCTAAAATAACTACTACTAGTGACGTCAGGTCAATACCCAAGTAAAATGGACTCGGGTACACGGGTGAACTACCCTACACCAAGTTGCTCGTCCGAGCTGAATAAATATACATCAGCTTACCCATCTGGGCTAAACCTATATCACGAAACGTTAGGTTACTAGTCCGAGCTAAACCTTTTTCACATGATACTCAAGAATCTGCAATTAATATTGGATCTCGTTAAAGTTGTAATAATCTCTATACAAGCGCGCACAAGACCCTATTGACATGCCAATCGTATCCTAACCTTTTTACTAAATTCACACGGGCATCATTTCCATGTGTATGTCATTACCAACCCTTGTAATTATCCATATTTTATATCGTACCTTGTAGTTTCACATAATCAGCAACAATCATAGAACATTTTGATTCAGTCCATTTTCTAGCCATACATGTCAATTTTACTAATGTTCCAATTATACTCAAACATATATATATATATATAATCAAACAAAAAATTTCAAATAAGATAACATGAAATAAAATAGTAAGTTCCATGTGAACTTACTTGTTAAAGAGTGGATTACTTCAAGGACTAGTCCGTAATTTTTCCTTTTCCCATATTATTTCTACTTTGGTCCAAATCTTGATCTATACAATTATTTTATATAACAAATCAATACCAAACACTTTCATACAATATTACAATATGCATGAACCTATATGAATTTATTTTTCGATTTCCCTTATATTTTACATTTTATTCAATTTAGCTCTAGAACTCGGGATAAGCATAACTTTCGATTCCTAGCTCAAAATTAGAACCCAATTTCATATATTCTCATTGGGGACCTTATACTTCCTATTTATAACAAATTTCATGACAAGTTTTACATTTATTCAATTTGGTCCCTAATGTAACAAAGTTAATAATAAGCTAAATTAACTTTACAATCTAGTCCTGTTCATAATCTAAGCTTAAAATCTATCAATTTCAAGCCTAATTCATCAAGAAATTGACAATGACAACTTTCTAAAACTTTAACAGTTTCATAATACCTGGGCTAGCTAAATCAAGCTCCCATGACCTTAAATATATAAAAATTACAAGAAAAGGACCTAATTTACTTACCTAATAAATTGGCTAAATGGTAGAAAACCCTTGAAGATTTTCTTTGTTTTTCTCTTATCCTGGACGACCTAATGTTGAAGACGAAGAGAAAATTGGGTACACAGTCGTTATCAAGTAATAAGTAAGTATATGAGTTATCGTCTCCACAAGGACTGTATATGTTAATCAATATTTTGCAAAATTAATATTAACATTTTGGTAATAAAAACACAATAATTTTGAGTGTTGGAAAAAATAAATGACTAGATGTAAAGTGATCCCTAATGCAAGTTAACCTAAATGCAAATGAAATGAATGGATGAGATGGATTTAGCAACAGAATTCACAAGATTTCAACAACAATAACATGAATAGGTGAGGATAGTCACATTATTCATTTTAGTTCATTTTCATCATGCTTACAATATTCTGGAAAAATAATCTAGGGCAACTCGATCTTTCATGAGTTTCAAACCAAAATTAAGTCCTTTCGGAACCTTTTACTTAGAAAAACATGCATTTTACTGATCATATTTGTAAGAGCCCATTTTCGCCCGGCCCATTCTTTAAACCAAAAGCAAGACCAAAATTTAAAACCAAATAAAATAAATTAAATGTCCAATAAAAAATGTCCATTACAGATTTATAATAGCAGGCCCAATAACTTAAACTTGCCTCTACCCAATTATAGTGGCCCAAATTCATTACCCAATTAACCCCAAACTAGCCCAATAAACTAAACACAAATAGCCCAAGGTTAAAACGGCCCAAATGGCCCAATCGCATTAAGAAATTCTGGAAACCCTAGAGGCTTCCAGATTGTCGTGCACCATGATAGCCTCCACCCCTCACGCACGCGTGTGTGCCACGCCAGCCAGGCACTCGGGCCACCCCGCCTCCACGACGTCTTCACCTGCACACAAAGAAGCAAAACAGAGAGCAAATGGCAACAATATACAGCTATTGTAACAAAAATTTAGGGGGATTTTTGTATTTTTATTTATTTTATTTTCTTTTATTTTTCGAAATCGGTTATAAAAACCGAAGAAGAAAGAGTTGTAAGGGGGACAATTTTTTTTACACTACGAATACTGAATCAAAATAAAAAAAATCTTAGAAAAGGTGATTTCTAGATTCTAATTTCTCTTCTGTATATACTTTTATTCCTTTTGCATGCAAAGAAGAAGGAGAATAAACGAAAAGGGTTTTCGTACCTGTTATCGGACCTCTGTTTGCTTCGCCATCGTCGAAGCTCATACGAGGGAGGTAAAAAGCCATCCGATATATGCTCAAATGGCCTAATCGACTTTTGGATAATCGCTCGTCGTTCATGGTGGCAGAGTGGATGTCGATTCAGTTCGCTAGGCTGAGCAAAGAAGGAGACGCTTAGGTTCTCCTTTTGTTTTGATTTCTGATTAAGAGGGCTAAGTGTGTGTGTGTTCAGGTTTTTTTTTTAATTATTGGGAATGTGTTGAACGATGCCGTTTAAGCCAAATTCATTGGTTTTGAAACGACGCCGTGTAAGCCTTAAACCATTTCAACCTGATGACCTGACCCGATTACAGCCAAGATCCGCGCGTTTTGGTTCTGATGGGTTATTTACCCATTTAGTCCTTCTGAATTCTAGTTGTTTTAAAATTAAGTTTATTTTTCTTTTAATTTTGCCTAGAAACTTTGCGCCGTTTTAAATTTAATCCTTCTTTAAACGCAGTGTTTAATAACTTGGGTAAATGGCACTTTTAGTCCCTTTTAATTCACGCGCGTGGCGTTTTAGTCCTCTTTTCGATTTCTTCTTTAATTTATTGCTTTTAGCTCTAATTTTGTTTGGATTTCAATATGGTCCTTCAATTATTTTATTTAATCATTTGCTTATTGTTTTTTAAAATTATTCTTCTTTTAAAAATTAATATTATATTATATATTTTAAATCATGCAAAATATTATTTATTTCCCTTTATATGTGGTTTATTTACTTAAATTATATATATATATAAACAAGATTTTTACGTATTATTTCATATGTATATTTCATTTTAAATTTATATTTTATTTCATTTAGAATTACTTATATACATGTTTTTTTATATAATGTATTCATATAATGTATTAATTTGAAAGAGTATCTATTGTATATTTTAATTCATTTCATATATTTTTATATCTTATTATTTGTATACGTTTACATATATATATATATATATTTAAATGCATAAATTCTCTCTTTAAAATAAGTTCTAATAAGTATATTCATAAATTATTTCATTGTAAATAATCTCATAAAGTGTTAATTTCAAAATCAACTTATTTTATTTATTTTAAATATTTTTGTTAGCATCCAAGATTCTATTTTATGTTAACTGTCCATGATCAATTTTTGTAGAATCATTACATTTTATAGCCTATTGTTAATATGATTGTTTAATTGGGTATATTTCATGATTAATGTTTGTGCATCTTGTTGTATTATGCCTCAAATTCCAATATATTCAAGTCTCTATTAAATGTTCCATTTTATTAAAAATGCATTTTGAGCCGAATTTGAGATTGTGTAAAAACTTTTTTTCCAAAATAAGGTAATATTTGTGCATTTGGAAAGTCGAAAAATTATGCCCTAACGTACTGTGTGTCAATTTTCCGTCCAACCAAATGGCCAAATACCCTTTTTAATTGCATGTTTTTGAAGATTAAAGATGATCTCAGTGTCGAGATATAAACGTGTTATATCCTAACGTACTGGGTATGATATTTTTATTCCTTCAAACGAAAGTTAATCTTGAGATTCAAATTCAACATTAATTTTATGTTAATTTGTCATTGTCAATTTGGTAAGATTATTCCATTTTATAGCCTATTGTTAATATGATTGTTTAATTTGGGTATATTTCATGATTAATGTTTATGCATCTTATCATTGTATTATACCTCGATTTCTAATGTATTCAAGTCTCTACTAAATGTTCCATCTCATTAAAAATGCAATTTGAGCCGAATTTAAGATTGTGTATTTAAAAACTTTCTCCCAAAATAAGGCGATATTTGTGCGTTTGGAAGATCGGAAAATTATGCCCTAACGTACTGGGTGTCAATTTTCCATCCAACCAAATAGCCAAATACCCTTTTTAATTGCATGTTTTGAAGCTCAAAGATGATCTCGGTGTCGAGATATAAACGTGTTATATCCTAACGTACTGGGTATGATATTTTTATTCCTTCGAAACGAGTTAATCTTGAGATTCAAATTCAACATTAAATTAACCTTCTTTAAAAAAGAATTATATTTTAAACATTTTCAAATTTTCAACGCAAGGACATTGATTAATCAATTTGGTACCAATTTTGGGCGTTGCAAGGGTGCTAACCCTTCCTTGCACGTAACTGACTCCTGAATCCATTTTCTCGAATTTCGCAGACCAAAATATTTTTATAGGTGATCCAATCACACCTAAACAAAAAGGATTGGTGGCGACTCCACATCCCATTTGTCATTTTAAAGTCGATCCTTATTTTTTAAACTAAAATAAAATGGTTTCGATAGCTTGGGGACTCCACTGGGGACTGGTTGAGAGTCAGGCCATAAATTGATTAATTTTTGTCCTTTTGATTGAAAATTTTGAAAATTGTTTTGGAAAATCATTTTTTTGATGCATTTATTTGTGCTATGATTGCAATAATGTCGAGTCTCATAAAATACTTTGGCATTGCATGACCGTTGTGGTTACACCTTTAAGTGGGAGTGAGAAACTATGCCTTCGTGAGGTTTTCACCTTCGCATGGGCTAGTGGACTGCTTCCGGGATACATCTGTACCTATGTGCTTTGTGAGATTTTCATCTCCGCATGGCCATAGGGAAATGTATTCCCCTAAACTGAACTCAATCCATATGAGCCTATAACGGGTGAAGATTGAAGAATCTGCTGGTTTAGGTACCTATTCCTTAGAACTAAACCACATATAGTAAACTCTAAAAGCCCACCCTGAATGGTGCTGCAATAAACCATAGTGGTCATCCGAATAAGTACTCTACTGGTTTCTTTTTGTTTACTTTTATCTCTTACTAATGTGTTTCATTTTGTTTTGGTTGTGATCATATCACATATCATCTCATATCTAAAAGAGTGTCGATTCGTATTCGATTACCAAATTAGAGAGTTTGTCATGGAGAACGAATTTCTTGATAAAACGGAATACAATACGGTTGTCCGTATATTTGTAATTTGTTTCATGTAAATAATTTTGCTCTCTAGAAAAGTTTTCAAATGGAAATTGAATTAGAATCGATACCTTTTGCATCCATGGCATGCATTCACATGGCATTAAATCATATGCATTAGATTTCATGAGAAGACCCTGATTGGTTGAAATTATTTCAGCATTAACCTAGACATCGGTAAAACCAAACACCCCTACGATATTCGGACTAAGACGAAAGATATGGACAAAAGACTAGAAAAGTTGGAACAAATGCAGAAAGAAATGCAAGAACAAATGCAAGCACAAATGCAGGAGCAGCTTGCTAAGATTCAGCAGGATATGATGGATCGGATGATGGAATCGCAAAAAACCATGATGTCCCAATTGACTCAATTACTGGCAGGAGGAATAGACAAAGGGAAAAGCCCTATGGATAATATCATGGAAAGTAACCAATATCCTCATGGTTTTACTCCAACGCATGTACATGCACCACCAGAAATAAATCCACAAAGGCCATCTGTCTCTATTAGGCCGCAACAGATTTAGGACGGAGCCTCGACACCGATGAATTTCCAAACTGGTTCAGGCTCTAACCCTGGTCATAATTTAAACAATCCAATTGTTCCTGACTTGGATGAAATGGTAGGAGAGGAAGGAGTAACGACGGAAGCCCAAAGGCAACTAGAAGAGAGGTGTAAGTGGCTGGAAGAAAAGTTTAAAGCAATGGAAACTACGGATTCCTGTTGCGGGATCGATGCGAAAGATCTAAGTTTGGTGCCAGATCTAATACTTCCCCACAAATTCAAGATGCCAGAATTTGAAAAATACAATGGGACTACTTGCCCCGAAGCTCACATAACCATGTTTTGCTGAAGAATGACTGGGTATGTTAATAATGACCAGCTGCTAATACATTGCTTCCAGGAGAGTCTGGCGGGAGCAGCATCTAAATGGTACAATCAGTTGAGCCGTACCAAAATTGGTTTTTGGAGGGATTTAGCACAGGCGTTTATGAAGCAGTACAGTCATGTGGCAGACATGACTCCTGACAGAATTACTCTTCAAAACATGGAGAAAAGGGCGAATGAAAGTTTTAGACAGTATGCGCAGCGGTGGAGAGAGGTTGCCATCCAAGTCCAGCCACCACTTCTGGAGAAAGAGACCACAATGCTCTTTATTAATACACTGAAGGCCCCGTTTATCACTCATATGCTTGGAAGCGCTACAAAGAGCTTCTCGAATATTGTAATGACAGCCTGATATCGATCTACACGGATGTGTCCTCATTAGAAGTCTGAACACGGCCTGGCCATGATTCACACGGGCGTGTGCCATGGCCGTGCCTCTACCGTGGAGAAGAGCAATTTCATTCGGGAAATGATACTTAGGGGCAAAGAAACCTATTTCAAAAGCCTATAAATACACCCTAAGTATGACCTAAAAGGGGGGCCCAAAGCCATCGTTTAGGGGCGTCTTGCAAGGCCAGAGAAGGCAGATTTGTGGGGATTCACTCAGGGATAGCCAGTTGATCCATCTCTAGAAGCCGGGATTCTACTCAAGACGGAGGATTTCTTCTTCAATTCTTTCAGGGAGTTTTAGTGATTTCTTATGTTTTGTTTTATCTTTTCTTCTGAGATGTTTTTCTTTACTATTATGAACTAAACCCCTCAGATGCCTGAGGGGGATGAAACCTAGATGAATCTTGTTATTGTTTTCTGAACTATATGATAAATACTTGATTTGTTCTTAATTATGTGTGCTTAATTCTTGTGTTGATATTTCGCGGATATTAATTCAAGTTTAATGTGCTTAGGTGGTGGAGCAAAAGTCCCTGCTTAAGAGTAGATCTAGCATAATTAAGCGGAGTTGATCGCACGCCTAGAGATAGGGTGACGAGATTTTGCTGGATTAGGGTAAAACCTAATATGGGAATCCATAGATTGATTTACTGCTATTCTAGGGGGTTATTAATGGGAAAGAGATTTCAATTAATTAACCTAGGATTAGACGTTATTCGCCTCGATAGAGGGTTTAATATACGTTAGGGAGTCTTACGGATCAAGTCAAGTGAATACATCGTCTGGTTCAGAGTTAGATAACAAGTGAAGTCTAGGTGGATTCTTCCTTGGGTGTCGTCTTAATCAACTGAGTTTTTCCCAAGTTATTCTCCCAATTTCATTCTTCTTTGTCTTAGAATTTTTAGTTTAATAGTTAATTAATTTAGACTAGATAAACAACTTCACTTATTTTAGGCTAAATAATAGAAAGAAAGTTAGTATTAGTACTTTTAGTTCCTTTGGGTTCGACAATCCGATCTTGCCTAAGCTATACTACTGTTCGGTAGGTGCACTTGCCTCAATCGTTGTCATAGTTAGTTTCCAGGTTCGATCATTATCTTTATAAATTTAAAACTCTGGCTTCACAGCGATCAAGTTTTTAGCACCGTTGCCGGGGAACTAAAATATTAAGAACACTCTATTTTTATTAATTTAGCCATTTTTATTTTTTTCAATTTAATTTTATTTCTTATTTTATTTGCTAATTTTTCTTCTTTTATTAATTCTTCCTTCCAGGTACCTCTAGTTTATGACTAGAAGGAACCCGAAAGGACCACTAGTATACGACAGTGATATTGAAGCTATCGCTCGAAGAAATCGCAGGGAAATTAGGCGAGTCCTAAATTACCAAGAAGAAGAGCGAGAAGACAGATCCAATGCTACTGAAGGGATGGACGAAAATAATCTACCACCACAAGATGTGGCAGAAAATAATGCTCCGCGTACTATGTATGATTATGCTAAACCTCATTTAACAGGAGCAGAATCAAGTATTGTTAGGCCTGCTATAGCTGCTAATAATTTTGAATTAAAGCCTAACACTATACAAATGATTCAACAATTTGTTCAATTTGATGGTTTGCAGGACGAAGACCCGAATACTCATATAGCTAATTTTTTAGAGTTACGTGTGATACCTTCAAAATAAATGGCGTTTTCGATGATGCCATAAGGCTTGGTTATTTCCCTTTTCATTAAGGAATAAAGCCAAACGTTGGTTAAACTCGTTACCACAAGGGTCAATCACCACATGGGATCAAATGACCGAAATTTTTTTATTAAAATATTTCCCACCGGCCAAAACGGCCAAATTACGGAATGATATCTCTTCTTTTGTGCAGATGGATTTAGAGACATTATATGACGCATGGGAGAGATATAAGGATCTCTTGAGAAGGTGTCCGCACCATGGTTTACCCCCTGTGGCTCCAAGTCCAAACTTTCTATAACAGTGTAAACCCCTCAACGAGGTAACTAATTGATTCAGCCGCTGGTGGAACCCTGAACAATAGAACTCCTGAAGTAGCTTACGAGTTTATTGAAGAGATGTCATTGAATAACTTTTAGTGGCAGGTTACAAGGACCAAACCAACAAAATCTGTCGGAGTTTTCAACATGGATGCAGTAACCATGCTATCAACACAGGTAGAGATGATGAATAAAAAGCTTGATAGTTTGTGTTCTTCGCAGGTACATCCAGTAATGCAGTGCGACGTAAGTGGAACCGTGGCGAATCCTGAGTACCCACCCTACCAACCGGGCACAGAGAGCGAACAGATGAACTATATAGGTAACAATTTCAGATCCAATAATAATCCTTATAGTAATAATTATAACCCAGGTTGGAGGAACCACCCAAATTTTTCGTGGGGAGGTCAAGGAAATCAAGGAAATCAAAGACAACAACCTCCTCAAAACTTCCAAAATCAGCCCTATCCACAGGAGAAGAAGCTGAACCTTGAAGAGATACTGACAAGATTCATGGCATCCACAGAAAATCATCTCCAAGACACTGAAACCACCCTTAAGACCCAACAAGAATCGATCAAAGGGATCGAGAGCCAAGTTAGGGAAGTCACTAAGTCAGTTGAGGAAGTTTCTAAGTCAGTTGGACAACTCGTGAAGCTAATGTCTGAACGATCGCAAGGGCGTCTACCAAGCAACACTGAGATTAATCCAAAGGAGCAAATCCAAGCCATAACAGGTCAAGAAAGTGAAGGATTAGACGAACCCAGTCCAATACAAGGAAACAAGGTAGAAAAAGGTAAAGTTGAGGTAACACAAGAAAAACCAAAATCGGTAATCAAGGAGTACCAACCTCGCATACCATATCCTGAAGCATTAGCGAGAGACGACACAGAGGAACCGTTCAGTAAGTTTCTTAAACTTTTAAAGAAATTAAATATTAACTTACCGCTACTTGAAGCTCTTTCACAGATGCCAGATTCGAGGAAATTTTTAAAACATCTCTTGATGAACAAATGCAAATTAGACGAGGATCCACATGTGGAATTAAACGCAGTATGCTCAGCAATGTTACAGAATTGACTACCACAAAAGCTAAAAGATCCAGGGAGTTTTACAATTCCATGTTTAATTGGTAGACTAACTCGTTGATAATGCGTTAGTGATTTAGGGCAAGCATAAATGTCATGCCTTATAAATTGTTTAAACAATTAGGTCTAGGAAACCCAAGCAAACTAGGATGAGCATTTAATTAGCTGATAAAACTGTTAGAATTCCTAGGGGTATTATCGAAGATGTTCTTGTAAAAATTGACAAATTCGTTTTCCCAGTAGATTTTGTTGTCTTAGACATGGATGAGGATAATTTGATTCCCTTAATATTAGGAAGACCATTTTTAGCAACTTCCAGGACTAAAATTGATATTGATGCAGGAGAACTCATACTTCGTGTAGGTAACGAGACAGTCACCCTCAAGGCTCTCGACTCAGCCAGAACATCGAGTAATCAAGGTGAGAACGTAAATTCTACTAATAACCATTTGGTTAACCCTTCTTTTCAGGAAGCACCACAAAAGAATACAACTGAACCCAATCCTAGACCCAGTGTTAACAAAGAAATAACTCATGAGGAATGAGGGATTCAA
Source organism: Gossypium sturtianum (assembly GCA_025698515.1). Taxonomy (NCBI): domain Eukaryota; kingdom Viridiplantae; phylum Streptophyta; class Magnoliopsida; order Malvales; family Malvaceae; genus Gossypium; species Gossypium sturtianum. The sequence goes on from CM046945.1 coordinate 23,265,800, forward strand.
TTCGATGATCTAGACGAGTGGAAGACGCATTTCAAGGAGAAATTAGGAATACACGAAGCAGAACCAGAACCACTCCACGAAGCAAACAAACTCAAAATAGGAGACCAGGTACTGTTAGATAACGCAGATCCTCGAATATCTCCTCTGGACCCTAACACAAACAAAGAAATACCTTTTAGGGTAACCAGTGTTTTCCCATACGGAACAGTCTAGGTAAGTAATCCTATTTGTGGTACTTTTACTGTAAACGAATCTCGACTTAAACTTTTTCACGAGGATAAAACTGATAGCATGAGGAAGGACTTCCAACTCCTCAAACCACCCTGATGATGCAAACGAGAGGAAAGTCTAGCTTAAGACTATAAACGAGCGCTTCTCGGGAGGCAACCCGAGCACTAACCCTATTAACTTTTACATTTTTATTTTTCTTATTTATTCTATTTTACCCTTTCTTTATAGTATCTAGCTTTAAACTAACCAAAAAGTGCAGATTTCCAGTCCACATGGCCTAGCACACGGCCGTGGCCGTGGCCGTGTGGATGTCCCGGATCACCATACTGACATGGCAGAGGTGGTACAAGTCAGAGAGAATCAAATCTTCGAAGTCACGGACTCCAACCACTGCCCCACGAGCACCGACAGAATGCCACGACCGTGCGACGCGGCCGTGGACGACACTGACTTATCACCAACGGGCGTGGCAATCTGTAAAATGGGTGTGGGTGAACCAACACACCTATACACACAGCCGTGCGAGGCGACCGTGTGAATCGACACGCCTAAGGAGCACGGGCGTGGGATGGTACCAGGTTTGAAAATCTATTTAATCCTCCCCTCCCTTCCCTCTTCTCCTACTAACTTTCAACCTTCAACTTTTCATTTTCTTTCCTACCCCTTTTCTCTATACCCTTGAGCTACACCAAAACAATGCCAAAGAAGCGGAAGAAGCCAAGCACAGTCTCCCTCATGGAGACCGATACATATAAGTTCATGCCGGCCGCTTCAATCATTCGACGAGCCAAGGATATTTTAGGCCATTTAGCTTTTATTTCGTTTTTCTCTTTTGCTTCAATTTCCTTATCTTTACTTCTCTTCTGCTTAATCTAGTTTATTTTATCTTAGTTTCTTAATTTTAGGTTCTAAAGGCTACTAGGGAATCACGCCACGACCACCACCATATCCTCAGCCTTAGAAATCACACCCAACAATAAGGACTCTACGGTCCATCCATCTTTTCTTTTAATTTTAGTTTCATCTTTATTTTTCTCCACTTTAGCTTGCTTTTCTTTAAATATTCGATTAGTATAGTTTTAATTATTATTATCATATCTTGGCTAATCCTCCATGAGATACCCAATTTCTTCATCTAGCGCAGGATCGTCATCCAGACCGGCCCTCCAACTTATCTTTCACCTCCATCTCAAGGAATCCATCCATAATTCAGGAAGTTTCACTTCTCCCCATATCTTATGATTTTAGTATTATTATGTTATTATCTAACTTTGTACATTGAGGGCAATGTACATCTTAAGTGTGGGGGGGTGAACAACCTAAAAAGGCGCCTAAATTTTTTCATTATTCTCAAATTTCTGAAATTAGGTGCCAAACTTTTTGCATTGTTCTCAAAATCCTGAATTTAGTCTTGTTTTTAAGTAAATTCCTCATATTACCAATTAGGGTGAAATTTCTAATGATTTATGATTTTTATTTATATGTTTTAGATTAAGTCATTGATAATTGTGTATTGATAATTAAATTCTAAGAATACTAGAGAATCAAGCATGATAAGTCTATTTTTTAGAATTAAAAATTTTCTAGGTTGTCTACCTGAATTTAAATATTACTTTGAAATTTGAAATTTACGAGGTTGACATCAAAATACCCATAATTTTTGTGAGATTTTGAGCCTTATAGAGCATAAATTTGTTTTCTTGCTCACTTTATTGATTATGAGTATGTCAACACTGATTTGTTATTCTAGAACTTGCATCGATTATACATGTCGAGACCACACTTTTTGATTTGATACACAGAGATGATAAAGGCACCTACGATCTAACCCACTTACTCCATTAAAAAGCCTACCTTCATAATTAACCCCTAGTGAACCCCGTTTAATCCTAACAACCCATTTATTGACTTACCCGCTAATATTAACCCAAAACCCTTTTTATTTGTTTTCACCATCCTCTTTAACTACCCTTATATCGAGAGTTGATTTTGATTAGTTGCCTAACTATGATTTTTACTTCAGTAATTTATCCTTTATTATGTACTTATTATCTACTCATAAAAAAATAAATCGAAATATATTCATTATTAGCTTTGTGATTAAATGAGCTTACACATTTAAATTCCAAATATTGAAGAAAAAGCTCGTAGTATTAGAATTATTAATTTTCAATTAATATTATTCAGTTCATTATTTCTGGTTAGGTAATTTATCAATTCAGTCTCGATTTTAACCTTCTAATTCAACCTTATTCCACACCTTTAACCCAAGCCCCGTTACAACCCTTTCAAAGACCTTTTGATTTGTGTTTCATCTCATATTTTAGTGGTGGAGATTTGATTCTCATGCAAGCCTATGGGATTAACTCTTCATGTTTGACTTTTGAGTGCCTAATTTTGAACCTTAAACACTTTGACTGATTTGAGTGAATCTTTAAGTGAGGATGTCAGTCCTTGTCGATTTTAAATCAGAGGTAATTGTTTAGATGAAGGGAAACACCTATGTTTTGTGCTACAAATGTATGACTTAGACTGTTTGAATTTTTAAGACTCTTTGAGTTGAATTATCCATGTATGAATTATCTCTGAATTATGATGAAACATTATCAATGACTATTATGAATTATAGAAAGTTCGTTTTAATTGTAAGTTGAGAATTTTGCTTGAGGACAAGCAAAAGCTTAAAGTGTGGGGTATTTGATAAACCGAAATAGTAACATATTTTAATCCCACATTTAGCATACTTTTGGATGATTTATCCCTTGATTTATGTAAAAAGGTGCTCTTAATCCTTTCTTTTCATGATATATACTCAGGAAAGCACCAGGGGATGAAAAGAACGCAAAACGGGCTTAAAACGAGACAAATGGGCCAAAGCATGAAATCGACACAGCCTAGACTAAAGCCCACACGGCCGTGCCTCCTCAATACATTAGAACACGACCTGATATCGATCTACATGGACGTGTCCTCATTAGAAGTCCGAACACGGCCTGGCCACGATTCACACGGGCGTGTGCCATGGCCATGCCTCTACCGTGGAGAAGAGCAATTTCATTCGAGAGAGGATACTTAGGGGCAAAGAAACCTATTTCAAAAGCCTATAAATACACCCTAAGTATGACCTAAAAAGGGGGCCCAAATCCATCGTTTAGGGGCATCTTGCTAGCCCAGAGAAGGCCGATTTGTGGGGATTCACTCAGGGATAGCCAGTTGATCCATCTCTAGAAGTCAGAATTCTACTCAAGATGGAGGATTTCTTCTTCAATTCCTTCAGGGAGTTTTAGGGATTTCTTATGTTTTTTTTTATCTTTTCTTCTGAGATGTTTTTCTTTACTATTATGAACTAAACCCCTCAGATACCTGAGGGGGATGAAACCTAGATGAATCTTGTTACTGTTTTCTGAACTATATGATAAATACTTGATTTGTTCTTAATTCTTGTGTTGATATTTCGCGGATATTAATTCAAGTTGAATGTGCTTAGGTGGTGGAGCAAAAGTCCCTGCTTAAGAGTAGATCTAGCATAATTAAGCGGAGTTGATCGCACGCCTAGAGATAAGGTGACGAGATTTTGCTGGATTAAGGTGAAACCTAATATGGGAATCCATAGATCGATTTACTGCTATTCTAGGGGGTTATTAATGGGAAAGATATTTCAATTAATTAACCTAGGATTAGACGTTATTCGCCTCGATAGAGGGTTTAATATACGTTAGGGAGTCTTACAGATCAAGTCAAGTGAATACATCGTCTGGTTCAGAGTTAGATAACAAGTGAAGTCTAAGTGGATTCTTCCTTGGGTGTCGTCTTAATCAACTGAGTTTTTCCCAAGTTATTCTCCCAATTTCATTCTTCTTTGTCTTAGAATTTTTAGTTTAATAGTTAATTAATTTAGACTAGATAAACAACTTCACTTATTTTAGGCTAAATAATAGAAAGAAAGTTAGTATTAGTACTTTTAGTTCCTTTGGGTTCGACAATCCGGTCTTGCCTAAGCTATACTACTGTTCGATAGGTGCACTTGCCTCAATCGTTGTCATAGTTAGTTTCCAGGTTCGATCATTATCTTTATAAATTTAAAACTCTGACTTCACAGCGATCAGAAGCTGCACTTATTTTCGTTTATTTTATTAATCATATTCATTCCTTTATTATTATTGGAATATTTCATTTTGAGAGTTTATATTATGATGTTATTAATTATTCTAAGGTTTGTATTTTTTGGTCCACATGTTTCTTTTCACCCCCTAAAGTTGAGCATGTTAAATTGTCTAAAAAACTATTATTTGTGTGTTTTTAGCCTGTACATTGGATAAAGGAAATATAGTTGTTATGATCCTAATGTAAATAAACTTTATGTTTTTAGAAGAACATCCCCCTATATTCTTGTCTAGATTTCGTGAATCTATGATTGAAACTACTAAGTCTTTTGTGTTTCTTTTATCCTTTTGTTTATTTAAATGACACCTCTCCTAGAACTTAGACGTTCAATAGGTGAACAAAATCCTTCTCAAGATTATCTCGATACATTGTTTCTTATTTATAGTTGTTTCCATTTATGAGCTTAAGTATGATCTAATCCTCTTTGGCAAGTAGTTATAAGCAAAAAACTAGACACCTTAAAGAAAATTTAGAATTCGTATCACATTGATTAAGATCTTGGGAAAACTACAATGGATTGAAAATGGGTATGCAAGGTAAAGAATAAATCAAATGGGTTTATTGAAAGATATAAAGCCAAGTTGGTTTCGAAAAGGTTTATGCAAGAGTGTCATATTGACTATGAAGAAACTTTTGCTCTAGTTGATTGAATGACTTATGTTCAAACTCTTATAATTGTTGCTTTTATTTGAGTTTGGGATTTGTCTTAAGTGGATATTAAAAATTCCCTCTTATATGGAGATCTTTATGAAAAAGTTTAGATGAAACCTCCTTTTTGTTTGTCTTTCTAAGAAAATAATGTATTACAAGCTTCGACAAGCTTTATATAGCCTTAAACAAGCATTGCGTGCATGGTTTGAGAAATTTAGCAACACTATGCTTGACACCAAATTTGTGTAGAGTCATTATGATGCAACATTATTCATTCATCATTTTAATAAATGTATTCTATCATTACTTCTCTATGGTAAAGATATGGTGATAATTGGTGTTGCTAATCTTGGTATTCAAAATACAAAAAATGATTTTGATAAAGGATCTAGATCTATTACGATATTTTTTAGTTATTAAAGTTGACTTTATCTCTCTTAGATTTGTTTGTCTCAAGTGGAATATGCTCACAATATTATTTCCAAAACTTGTTTATCTCATAATAAGGTTTTTGAAGGGGGTCAACTCTTTCAGTAGAAGTTTTCGAAGTGTCGTTTACCAACAACCGACTGGTCCCTTAACGATTGAAGGTCTTATCACCTGGTGGGGATTTTGTCTCTTGTAATGTATTGAGAGCTAGCGTGCCTTGAGCGACTGCTTGATGGGTTTGGTTCACTAAACTGAATTCAGTTGGTGAACCTATAGATGGAGACATGATCTACCATAATTCGATGTAACATATTAAACTAATTCTCGCACTTTAGGAGCTTGAAAAAAAATTATCATTAGGTTTTAATTATGTTTTAGGAAGTGTAATTAAAGTCAATAAAATGTGCAAATTGAATCTTTTATTGACCTTAAGGGCCGAATGAGGCCTAAGGGTGAGCTAACAAACTTTGCAAGTGTGCAGGAGATCATTAGAAGGCATGCTAAACCGATACTGGTCAATATGTCGCAACACGGAGGGTTTGATGTCACAACATAAGGAGTAGAATGGAAAAATTCTGAGACTGCCTTCGTTATCGCGACACAACCTAAGGGTATCGCGACATACCTTTGAAGACATCCCAAGAAGAGTATACTGACTTCTATGTCGCGACACAGGTCCTAATGTGTCGCGACAACGACGCTAGAAGGGAGGTAATACGAGCCAAGGGGCGTTTTGGTCCGCATAAGCAAACTTAAAGCTCGAGAATGTAAGCTAACTCAGGGTTAAGGACGATGACCACCTTAAATCTATAAAAAGTCTCATTTGTCACATATTATGGATATCAATTACTTAGCTTAGAATCTCTATTTTAATTCTAGCTTAGCTTTTATCTTTTATTGGGTTTTAGATTTATTTTTAGTTTGTTCTTTGTTTTATTTTGGGAGATCTATTTTGAGGATACAATCAACTCTTATGGATTCGCTTTTATTGATAATACAAATGAGACTTATTCTTAAACTCCATACTTTCGATTTACTTATCATGTTTACATTTTATATCAGATCTATACTGTTTATGAAAACCATGAGGAACTAATCCCTCTGTGGGGGATTACCGAGTGGAGGTATGATATATTAACTGTTTTGCAGGGTTACTCAACGGATCAACTGTTTGAGAAAGGAAGAAGCTAAACCCCAGGCTTGACAACCCTAGGAAGTCATCAAGGTGGGATTTAACCCAGAATTTGTATGGCCTATCCGTGAACATGATACGAGCAACTCAGGCCAATTCAAAGGCCATAATAGAGATGAGCTTAGTTTCCCTCAAGGCCCAATTATGAGATCCAAATCCAAACAGATAAAGTCAAAACTCAACTTAGTTGTTCAAGACTTTATCACGAAAAAAATTCAAGAAGAAGAGTTGAAGTTTTAAGATGATGAATTCTGGAGTAATGATGAATTAGAAGAGACTAATTATGTTCGTGGGCCTAAACTCTCAATCTATGATGACAAGCCCATGTGGAAAATGCTAACAAGCTTAGGCATTTCACTTCAAGAACCCTAATTGATCTCACAAGCCTAGACATTTCATATTGGGTTCGAGTTTTAGGCTTAATTTTTATTATATATGAGCCCAATATTTTATTTATCAGCTCTTATATCTTATTCTGAATTTTTTATAATTATTAAGTATTTTAAGTTATTTAGGAGTTTTATGTTAACAAGAAAGTTTAGTTTAAAACTACTTCTTGCTTAGATTAAATTAGAGTTCTAGTATACTTAGGAGTTTTATTTAGATTTATTTAGCTAGCCTATATATAGGCCTTTCCATTGCACACAATACATTCAATTCATTATTATTCTATTTCTCTTTTGAGTTAATAAATTCTCTCTGGGTTTTTCTTTTCAAGAATTTCTCTTGAGTTTCTTTTAGAAGAGTTTTAATAATCTTTTTAGATTGTGGGGATCATCTTCAAACGTTTTTCTTGCCAAGGTTTCTATCTTGGAGGGGAAATTAAAGCCACTTGAAGGGGGTTGTGGATTCTTCGTGTTTCCAAGGCTTCTTAGGACTTCTACACGCCACGTTCTATCTTTCCATTTATCTTCTTTATTCGCTTCCTTAATCTTTGATTTATTATTTTATTTTAGTTATTTATCTTAATTGTTTTATCTGACTTGGATTCAATTTCGTTTCAGGTTGTGTCAAAATCCAAGTTTCTTTCCGAACGTCTGGAGCTCTTAGTCAAATCCGCGACTTTGATAAACTTTACAATCCGCATTCGCGTTCATCCTTCTCATCCTTTATCAGAACACCTTCACCCCAAGCCAGTATGGACTGTGAGGTCGGAAGATAAGTAGTCCTTGCTGACTCGTTATTCTAGTGGATGTATCGAAAGATCCTGCTAGGATATCGACTAGTTGGTTGATGAGGAACCTGAAGCGACAATTAATAAGGATTGTCGAAGCAAGCTAATCACCCATAATAAGATTTGAACAATTCCACTTCTCATTTGCTTGATATTTGTTTACTTATCATATTGTTTGTCTTATTATAAAAAAAACCCTAAAAATTTCACTGTTTCATTGAATTTCTTTTCTTGATATTTTGTTTTAGTTCTTAGTTTAACAATAATGTCTCCTAGAAAAGTTAAACAAGCTAATGAACCAGGGCCATTGACGGTTCAAATTCCCTCTAGTTTTGTGAACCCGAATGTTGAAAATTAGTTTAATGAACTTCAAGGGAAAACATTCATTCAAGAGAGGGGATTTGATTCGTCGATGATCCTTTGTAAGGAGATATGGCCTCTATTTAGGTATCAAAGGTGGGAACATTTTTGGACGATCCCGAAAGATATTGTTGTGGTCCCGATAATTTAAGAATGTTATGCATATTTGTAGGATCATAAGTCTAGAAATACTGAAGGCCATATATGGGATACTGTATCTATGCGGGGGATAGAAGTTAAAGTAACCCTTGAATTATTTGCGATTTTTACAATGCTCTATTCTATGACCAAGATTTTATCGATGAAACCGATTTGGAATACTTTAGGGACATAGATATGGAAAATATTATTAAATACTTAATAGAGGGAAGGGGTGAATAGAAATATCACCCAGGTACTAGTACCCCAACCTCCTTCAATCAAGCTATCATGTTCCCAGAGGCTAAAATATGGATTCAATTTTTGTGCACAAGAATAATCCCTTCTTTAAATGTATCTAACGTTAATACCTTTTGAGCAGTTTTACTTTATGCTATTTTGCAGAAAAAACAAGTGTATTGGAAAGTAGATCCATCAAAACATGAAGAGATGTATTAGTGGCCAGAAAGTGGGAGTTTTCTTTCCCCACTTAGTGACGGTCTTATGAAAAGAGTAGGTGTTCCTATGGCATCCATCGAGTCATTGAAACCATCTTGAAGTATTATCAGCGATACTTTGTTCCAAAAATACGTAGAGCTATGAGCCAAACAAATAAAATATTGGAACAAACGACAATAAGAAGATACGACTACACCAACTTCGTCACAAAGGTTGACATGAGCTGAACAGGAAGTTGGTGAGAGTAGTCATACTAAATTAGACTAGATGATACAGTGGATGCAAGAGTCGGGGCCAATATTTTAAGAATTTGCAAGGCAAAACAATATCAGGGTCCCAATTATACACCAAACATGTTTTGGCCTATGCTATCCGAACAAGAAAAAGGAGATCATGAAAGTGAAGAGGAATGAGAGGGAGACGAAAGCGACGAGATGGATGATGAGGAGGATGATTAGAACTTATTTTTGTTTTGGATTGTATTAAACTTAAGGATGATTTTAATTTGTTTTTAGGAGTAGGATAGAAATAAACTTTTAGTTGCTTTGTTTTGTGTTTGGTTTTGATTTTCTATGTAGGAACCCCACAAGAAAGAAACACAACAATTTGAGCTATTAATGAGCAGAGGAGGAAGCACACACCAATAGCAGATGGAACAACCACGATCAATTGGTTAACTTCTTTCCTTATCTTTTTACTGGTTATATATTGAGGACAATGTGTTAACTAAAGTGTGAGTGGGTAACATAGAAAATTTGTCTCAATCTTTATGCTTTTCTTTTAATTTTCTTGTCAATTGTGTGCTTGAGCTTGTAAAAATACAAATGACTGGTTAGGGGCATGTACATACGTTACTTATGTTTACAAATAAATTTGGCATGATGGTAGGTGATTTTAAATTTTTTATTTTTAAACTACTAAGTTTTATATGTTACACTATAAATAGGCATTAAGCAATCAACCGTATTAAATGATATAGAAAATACAAGGAAACGAGCATGCTAAAATGTATGATAAATGGTTGAATTTGTGTTTGTTTGGTTGATTAAATTTGTGCATATTGAGATATTTAAAGGATGACCTAAGGCATTGTTTAGAACACATCCAGAGCCAAAAAGCTGACATGTAATTATTCACCCTTAGTACCTATTTTGAGCTTGTAAACACTTCTTGATGAACCTTATTACAAAGCCCAGGCCTGAAACGATAATTTGTATTTGCCCCCTTTCTTTGGTCTTGTACTGCACAACTATAGACATCTATCCATACATATTGAGGGTTAAGTAGATACCTCTCGGAGAATTTTGTAAAAATAGAGTGAAATAGGAAAGATTAGTGTGATATAGGAACTATAGGTTAGCCCAAAGTGCAGAACAAAAGAAAAATTCAAAAAGAAAATCAATACGAGTAGGAAAAATTCTTGAAAAGAAAAACATTTGTGAGTGAGATGATTTGAAAAGGAAAGTGACAAAGTCTCGAGAATAAGAAAAACTCGTTCATTAGTGTACAAAAAGTCGTAGGCTAGCTGTAGTTACTATATAATGCTATGATTTCCTATGTGGAGAAATAAGAAAGGTGAGAGAAGGAGAATTAAGGCGGTGAGCGGGTAAAGGTCACTAATGGGGAAGAAATAGGGATCAATACGATGTGCTAAACTATTTTCGTGTTTGTAACCATTTTGTATGCTTACTATTTTTTAATTCCATACATGTCCTAAGCCTCAGAATGTTACAAGCCGAGAAGTCATATGTGACCTCAGTATCCTTATGCATAAATGGACATTATACTAAACAATTGCATAAGCTGCCATTTGTATTATGCTAGGATAATCAAACTACTTGTATGATTTGTTGATGGATTCCCGCATGTTAAACCCTTAATGCTTGTATACTTTGTAATGCACTGAACTTAGATGTCTGAGGTCAAAAGTGGTAAATCACATATTTATCATGTCAAAAGTATTTGTAAAGATGAAATACCTAGTCATGTGCTTCGCAGGCAATATTTGTATCATGTTTGCTCAAGGTCGTCTTTTCTATTTCTTGTTTTTGTTTGTGTTGCTTGAGGACAAGCAATGACTTAAGTGTGAGGGAGTTTGACCTGTCTTAACTTGGTGTAGTAAATTAAACTAATTTTTTCACTTTAGGAGATTGAAAACAAGAATTATCATTAGGTTTTAATTATGTTTCAATAAGTTTAATTAAAGTCAATAAAATGAGCAAAATGGGTCTTTTATTGACCTTAAGGGCCGAATGAGGCCTAGGGTGAGCTAATGAACTTTGCAAGTGTGCAGGAGACCATTAGAAGGCGTTCTAAATTGATATTGGTCACTATGTTGCAAAATTCACTATGTCGCAACACAGAGGGTTCGATTTTGCAACATAGGGAGCAGAATGGAGAAATTATGAGACTGCCTTCGATGTCGCGACTTAGTCGAAGGGTGTCACAACATACCCCTGAAGACATCCCAAAAAGAGTATACTGACTTCTATGTCGTGACACAGATCTTGATGTGTCGCGACATCGACTTTGGACGGCAATTAATACGAGGCAGGGGGCATTTTGGTTTGCACAATCAAACTTAAAGCTCAGGAATGTCAGCTAACCTAGGGTTAAGGATGACGGCCGCCTTAAATCTATAAATAAGCTCATTTCTCACATATTATGGACATCAATTACTTAGCTTAAAATCTCTCTTTTAATTCTAGTTTAGCTTTTCACTTTTCTTAGGTTTTAGATTTATTTTCAGTTTGTTCTTTATTTTATTTCAGAAGATCTGATTTGACGATACAATCAACTCTTGTGGATTCACTTTTATTGATAATACAAATCAGGATTTTTCATAAACTCTATAGTTTCGATTCACTTATCATGTTTACACTTTATAACGACTCTATATTGCTTATGAAAACCATGAGGAACTAATCCCTCTATGGGGGATTAACGAGTGAAGGTATGATCTATTAATTGTTTTGTAGGGTTACTCAACGGATCAACTATTTGGGAAATGAAGAACCAAAACCCTAAGCTTAACAACCCTAAGAAGTCATCAAGGTGGGAATTAACCCAGATTTGGTATGGCCTATCTGTGAACACCTTCATCCCAAGCCGGTCTGGACTGTAAGGTCGAAGGATAAGTAATCCTTGCTGACTCGTTATTCTAGTGGACGTATCGGAACATCCTGCTAGGATATCGACTAGTTGATTGACGAGGAACTCGAAGCGACAGTTAATAAGGATTGTCGAAGCAAGCTAATCACCCATAATCATATTTGATCAATTCCACTTCTAAATTTCTTGATATTTATTTACTTATCATATTATTTGTCTTATTATAGAAAAACCCCAATAATTCGTTTTATTTATATGTTTGTAATATAACTTATTTTGAGTACTAATTAGATCTTTTGGTGTTTAGGTTAAAATTGACTTAGTGCTAGCCTTCTTTGGGTACGATCCTCGGAGTACTCACCTACTCCATTGTAACTATATTAGAACCTAACCTGTATACTTACAGATATCGACTCATTTATATATCTTTTGCTGCATTATTCACACTCTAGATGTTAGTATGTCCGGAGGTGGTGTAACACTCATATCCCAATTCCATTAACGGAATAGGACACCGGATGTTACCATTCAAGTTGGAACAGTTAATACGATTTACATTCAATAATCAATTCAATTCCATAATTACAAGTAATATTCATTTTAAAAGAGATCATTCGATTTTGGGTCTTAAATCGAGCTTTCGAAGCTCCAAAAATAAGTTACAAACATTCAGGGACCAAATTGGATCAAATTAGAACTTTTAGGAAAAATTCAAAAAAATTCAAATCAGGGGTCACACGGCCGTGTGTCCAGGCCGTGTGGCTCCAAACATGGCCATGTGGTTAACCTACATGCCTGTGTGTGACCTCACACGCCTGTGTGTATGGACCATGTAACTCTCTGATTTGGATCACACGACCGTGTCGCAAGCCATGTGTCTACCCGTGTGAGAACTGCACCTATACTGTTTAAAAACACGCTTTGGGCACACGCCTGTGTGGGTTTCCCATGTGCTTCACACGACCGTGTGACAACCCGTGTCCCAAGCCGTGTGAGCCCAAAAATGGCTCATTCCATGCACAAGTTTCCTCCATTTGCTTAGGTACTAAAACATTTTCTAACATACAATTTTATAGGTCATTAGACATCCCTAGTGGCATCCAAAACATATAATAGAATCAATTCAAATGTCTAACCAATGTTCCATCATTGACACTTCAATACTTCATGACAGAAAACTTCCATACTAACATATACAAAGCACAAATACATAATGAAATTTACTCCCATTTCATCACTTTCCACAATTCAATATAGGGTCATTAATTTCACTTAAATCATTCATTTCAACTTAAGCAAACAAGCATGCTTTCTTAGTTATTCAACCTAGCAACACAAATTTAAAGATATCACTTGCACAACTAGGATTCAATATCACACATACAAAAGAGTTCTAGTACATGCCATATATACCAAACTAAAACAAAGTCTACCAAAGATCTCTTGGATAGTGTGATTTCTTGTGTTGATCCGATCCTTTAAGCCTTCAAAACGTAATCTACAAAATGAGACAATCACAAGTAAGCTTGAATGGAGCTTAGTAAGTTTGTTTGTATATATTGATAAACCTTTCCAATTAAACATAGTAATCAATTAAAATTAAATGTTGAAATTCCATAAAATACAACCTTTATCAATAATTAACAATCAGTATAGTAGTCCAGTATATTCATTGGATAATGCTCGTTTGAGCTTTACTCGGTATATTAGTAGATTTCACTCGACTGAGCTTGTAACGCCCCAAATTTGGGCCTAGAAGGAATGGGCCTTGAGCAGGGGAGCAGTGGACATAAGTATTTGGATGTGCAAGGGAAGGTCACAAATAAATAACTGCTTGAGTGGTTAAGGGTCCTGAGAAGTGTTGGAGAAGTCCTGGGTTCAAACCTGGGCTTTAGCAAAAATTTGTTCTTTCTTAATTAAAGGGGGTTGAGCTTAGCAGGTAGACTTTATAAATAATTGTAGGGGAAAGGAGACACAAGATGAGCTTGTGGCTTGGTGGCAAGTGGCGTGATTTGGCTGAGGGGAGAGCTTGGGTTCGAATCCCTTGGCATATAAAAGAATAATTATTTTATTTCCTTGCAGCAGGAGAAGTGGAGTTGGACTGAAACTCTGCCAGGTGAAGTTTGAATTGGTCTTGGAGTTGTTATGGAGGATATCAAGGAGGGATAAGGGGAGTGATTTTTGGAGATTTTCAAGGAGTTTGAAGTGTGAGGAGAGTTGTGGCTGAATGGGACTCTAAGGCCTTAGTGAAATTCAGCTTGGGGGGAAAAGAAGGAGCATTTTCGGCACTAGGATTTCCTTGTTCAGTTCTTGTGAGTGTGGATAGGAGAGTGCCGAATTTCTTTGCTGAGAGTTTGGGGTTTTTTTTCACTTTTTGCATTTTGGGTTCTATCAAGTCTTATCTGTGCTACGAAACTGACAACTCGTGTCATTTCCCTTATGACCATTCGTGTCATTTTTCTCCTTATCTTTGATATTTTCTTTCTCTCATAGCCGAACCTTCATTTCTCTTCTTTTAACTTCTGTTCATCTTCTATTCTTTGTTGGCCAAATATCACTGTTGTTAATCCTTCTCTGCACCGATCCACTGTAAAGGTTCTGACTATCGGTAAGTGATCAAAATCTATTCTCTGCTTTTCTTTTATAACCGAATGCACCTATACTCTTCCTTTCTTTTCCAAAACCAAATAACCCCATTAAGCGATTGTTATTTCATTCTTCACGTACTACACTCATTGCGATGCTAGGGTCTTCCTCGAGGAGTGGTGAAGTGTGAACGGTTTGGAGGAGTCACACTTTCGTTCTCAAACGTCCGGTAAGGTAATAAGGTTACCTCATGTTTTTGGGGTTGGCCGAATATGCCCTACCACTTTCTAATCGGTTCTTGACTGTACTTTAGGAAAGCAGCGAAGGCGTGTGATCGTTTCTGAACAGCGAGCGTTGAGGGATTAAGGTCACCCTCATTCACACAAGGTAAGAAGGGTATTTCGGATTAAGTGTTATTATGAGGGTGTTACCCTAACAATTAAGGACTAACATTGGATCTCGATGAATCAAGGTTGGGTGCTCGTAGATCTTGGAACGACTCCGTAAACAGGTGTGTAATCACACTATCTCCGCTGTGAATCGGCAAAAGCCGAAAAGCCGAAACTTCGGCATTTGAGGCCTCATGAGCGTGCGATCGCTCGGGTGGTAAAATTTGAGCCCACAATCGTGGGCAGTAGACTGAAGAGGCCACCACGAGGGTTCTCGTGCACTTGGGCCGTTATGGGCCTCGTTGGGTCGAAATGGATCGTGTGGGCCCAATAGGCTCGTGGGCCCTACACGGATAAAATTTACGAAAAGTAGCAAAAACTGGATTGGGCTATGAAGTTCGCATAGCCGTGATTGAATTTGGGCCAAATGGGCCACACAAGCGTGTGGGCCCATTTGGGCCGAATATTGGGCTTTGAGCCCATCTACAATTATTTTGACCAAATGGATTATCCGTGTCGCCGAGGCGATCGTAGGCCTTCGGAAAGGTCGTTAATCGCATCGAGACACCAAGGTAGGTAAAATGACCAAAATACCCGAGAGGGTAGAATTCTTGAAATACCACCGTAGGTAAAATGACCGTAATGCCCCCGTAGGTAAAATGACCGTAATGCCCCGTAAGGTAAAATGACCGTAATGCCCCCGCAGGTAAAATGACCGTAATGCCCCCGTAGGGTAAAATGACCGTAATACCCCCATAGGGTAAAATGACCGTAATGCCCCTGTAGGGTAAAATGACCGTAATGCCCCTGTAGGGTAAAATTACCGTAATGCCACTTGGGGGTAAATGACTGAATTTTGCTATGATTGGACTGATTTGACCGTGATTGTATGACTATGATTTGATTGACTTAACTGTGAATGATATAATGATTTGTGGGCTAGACATTGTGCATACATGACATACTACATGGGGTTGGGATATTGGTTATGGAGGAAATCGCTCGATAGGTCGCACGTCGGTCACACGAGACGCATCGTGGACCCGAGAATGATCTCGTAAGGGTCACACGGGTCACACGAGACGACTGTGGACCTACCGATGGCTTTAAGCCAGTTAATCTGATTATGGCTCTGTGCCGTCTTGATTATGACTTTGTGTCGATCATACTTACCCATGGCTGTGTGCCGGTTATATTACCGTAGCTGATGGCTATATGCCGATCTTATTACAGTTACCGATGGCTATGTGCCAATTATGAGACCGTTACTGAAGGCTTAAAGCCGTGCATATACTATTACTGGTAGCTTTGCTGCATTACTATTACCGCGGCCTTTGCCGCGATATCGATACTAGCGGCTCTGCCGCATTATTATTCTTGCGCGGCTATCTTTGTAATATTGGTGTGTTGGCTGGGTGGGTCGATTTTATCCCCACATGGTGTGTTGGTTGGTACGGGTGGTGTGTTGGCTGGATTGGGGTGGGTTGCATATGTGTACCATACTGATACTGTGATGGGCTAGGCCCAATTGATTCTGTTATGGGCTGTGACCCAAATGATATTGTTTTGGGCTTTGGCCACTTATACTCTGAATCGAATCTGCATCATTATCGTGAAAGGGCTTAGGCCTGACTTATTCTGCTTTCAGATAATCGATTGTTTCTTTAATAAGGGGATTACACACTGAGTTTTTCGTAAACTCACCCCGTTTTTAAACTTTCAGGTAATCCCCAGTGTTGGACGGTTCGGAGCTGCGAGGGACTCGGAGAGGGCCACACAACTGCACTTCTGTTTTGCTCATTTACTTAATCACGTTGATTTTGATTCGGGTTGTGATAAGGCCTCTATAATTTCTGGATTTTAAATTTGGGATTTTATTGATTGTAATTTATATCTGCTAAAAGTAGAACACGGTTTTCCAAAACAATAACTATTTTCAAACGCTACGTTTCCGCAACTCAATTTTTAAATATCATGTTTTCGTAAATCATTTGTTTTAAATTAAGCTTCCGCAACAAATAAGGTTTTAAAGGTAATAACATTTTAAAAAGGGAATAACTTTTTAATAAACCACGATTGGAAGTAAACAAATGCAAACTGAGGTTTTGTACAAGTTTTGAATGGCAAGCAATTTTAAATTTCAAGAAGGGTTTCCAATGAAAACATGGTTTTCGAAAAACACTTCAATGTGACACGCCAGATTCGGTCATGACGTTTAGGCCGGGTTTGGGGTGTTACAGAGCTTCTTCAATATACCAGTGGATAGCGTTCCTTGAGATTTATTTAGTATATAAGTAGATTCTTTTACTCGCTAGAGCATTCTTTTCAATAAATTCAATAGGTATGGCTTAAGTGCTCATACGTTTCAGTAGATTAAGTAGGTATGACTCGTCTGAGCACCAATAAATATATCAGTGGGTAACGCTTGCTGATCTCATTCGGTATAAAATATAACATTCAATAAAAGTATATTAACAAGAGTATAAGGATTATTAGAATCATAATTAAGTGCATGAACTTCCAGGATTAATTTGCCGTAATGATTCATAGTATCTCAATTAGTGATCAATGTCATTTCAATTCCTTATTTCCATTTCCAATTACACACATCAATATAATCCAATATTATGCAATTAAGTTCCTATAATACATTTAAAAATGTACTAAAATTAAACCGTACGAACTTACCTGACTAAATTGCAGTAATGAAAAAGGTATAGGGACTATTCGATAATTTCTCTTTCCCTCGGTTTTCCACTCATTCCTAATCTAAAATAATATTTTCATTCAATTAACTAATTCAAATATTAAAATTAACACATTTTATGCAATTAAGTCATTTTTGGCATTTTTACAAAATTACCCTAATATTTTATTTTTATTCAATTTAGTCCCTAAGCCATCATGCAAATTAACCATTTTTATTTAAAAACATCCATGGAAGAATATTAAATGACCTCAATAGAGCCCATATTTGCAATTATTTCTCATCAAGTCCTTGTAACTTCATCACTTTAACAATTTAGTCCTTAAACCTTAAAATCATTAAAAACTACTTTACAAAATAGTCCTATCTAACAACCAAAATCAATATTATTTAATAAAGTTTCAAGAATAAAAAAAACTCAAAAATGGCACAATCCAAAACATTTAACAGTTTCACAAATTAGTCATCGAGTTAGCTAGATTAAGCTAATACGAGTTCAGAGACAAAAAAATTACTGAAAACGGACGAAATTTCACTTACCTATTGAGGATTCAAAGTTATCCGAATGCAATACTCTTCTTACTCTAGGGTTTCAGATTTCATTGGTGAAGAAGAACATGAAATTAAATTGATTTTTAACTTATTTGTCTATTACATTTAACTTAATTCCTAATTTACCAAATTGTCCTTTTAATTACTTATTAATTTCAACATTTTAAAGCCCAATACCGTCCACCATCTCTTCTAATGCTCTATTTACTATTTAGGGGTCTTGCCTTTCCTTTCCATTAAAATTTGATGCCTTTAATCTATAGAATTCTACTTTTACAGTTTTTACGATTCAATCCTTTTTATTTAATTAACTATCTAAATGATAAAATTTCATAACCAAATTTTAACATGACATTAATGACCCTATAAATATTAAATAATTAATATTTACGGTTTGACTCATCAAAATTGTGGCCCCGAAACCACCATTTTCGATCATGCAGGAAAACAAACTAATTAGTAAATCCTCAATTAATTAGGAATTAAATGCAGTTTACCAAAATCTAGAGAATTCATATCACTTCTATTATTAGGTCATTTAAGGAGGGTCCAATTACACCATTAGTCCTTCAATTAAATTAAATTCCAATTAAACAAACTTATTTACACTTTGGCCTTAAACTAATTAGGACTAAATAAAAAAATAAACCAAAAGTTAGTGGAATGATTAACATCCACCACCGCTTGGACTTTTAGACCATGGTTTAATTATCATTTTGATCCTTTTACTATTCTAAATCTATAGAAATTAACTTTTACCTCTTTTACAATTTAATCTCTTTACCTCAATTAAGCAATAAATCATCAAAATTACTAGACCCAACTTCAATTCACGTATAACACGACTCTGTAAATATTTAATAAAAATATTTATGGCTAAACGAGGTCTTAGTACCTCGTTTTCAATAATCACTTAACTTTTGAACCAAATCACATATACTAACTTTAATTCAATTGTTTAAAACCATCAAATCAAAATTGAATATAAAAATTACTATTGACTCGTATAATTTAAATATTCATTATACGGACTTACTCATCGGATTTGTGGTCCCGAAATCACTGTTTTCGAAACCACTAAAAATTGGGTTGTTACAGGCGGTCAATACACTTTTGGCTGTGTCAACCAGACCCACTGAGTAGCCACTCATGGCACACTAGCTCTTGGTAGAGTATGGGAGATAAAACCCGCACAAAGGGGCAATATCTTTAATTGTTAGGTGACTTATCGACTGCTGTATGGACGACACTTCGAAGATTTCTCATAAAGGAGTTAATGCAGGGTTGTTGATAGTCCTCTTTAAACTAATGCTGAATTGAAAACTATAGATGGAGAACTTCTAAATGATGCAATTCTTTATAGACAGTTGGTAGTCTTATATATTTGATAGTTGCAAGACCTGACATTAGTCATGCAATTCAGATTGTAAGCCAATTTATGACGACACATTAGATAGTTCACTATGTTGTAGTTCTTAGGATATTAATATACTTGTGCAGAACATTACTAAAGGCCTGTTGTTCTCTTCAACCATTTAAACCCAAACTTTGTGCATTCTCGGATTCTAATTAGGGTAGTGATTTTAATGATCAGTGTTCTAAACTATTTTTTTCTTCATTTTTGGCAACCCTTTGATATCTTGGAAAAGAAAAAAAAAAATAACCGGCAATTGTAGGTCATTCTAGTGTTGAAGCGAAATAAAGAGCCTTATTAGTAGGGTAGAGCATTCGATTTTTTGGTTGGTTTGGTCGGTTTTTCTATTAAATTGACTTAATCAATCATAATCTTTAAAAGCCAACCCGACAAATAAAAGCTTAAGAACCGACATAATCAAACCGACTTTAGGTTGATTGGTTCGATTGATTAAACAATTTTAATTATTGAACTTGAATAATATATATTATACTTTTAAATAATTAAAAATATATTAAATTAAGCCTAGTTTTTAGGTCAGGTCATTTTGAAAATTTAAAAACGATAACTGAACCAAATAACCAAAACAAACCCATAACCGATAATTACTCTCCCCTGTTTATCAAACACTAAAGCAAAGATAATGTGATTGTATTGATTACTTATAGATTTAGGCATAACATGCTTATTACTATTGCATTGTTTCCTGACAATAAAAATGCAATTCAAATAGCTAATAATAATGTTTTCTATGAACCAACGAACTAAACATACTGAAATAAGTTGTCATTTCATCAATCATCAAATATGAAAAGGCACTTCATATTTCTTCTGAATTACAAGTGGTGGATCATTTTATGAAGTTTCTTTTATTTTCATGTTTTCATTTTTTTTCTTCCAAACTTCAACTGTTTCTCTTTGAACCATTTTAAGCTTGAGGGGAGTAATTCAAGACTGATGCTAATTGAAAACTTGAACGAAATTTTTTTTGCTACTCCACCCATGATTTAGTTGAAATTAAGTCGTATTATTTTTGTATATTATAACATATTATGTATTTATAGAAAATATTAGGTATGGAGATTATATCTGCAGGCTTGAACTTTAGCCATTAGAGTGCTAAATAAAGAGTTTAACCATGCTGTATTATGCTATTAGTGTTTCTTTTTAACTATTAGTGCTAAACAAATATTCACTTGAATATGTATCGATGTATATATATATATATACACATGAAATTCTAATTGTTTTATATATTTAAATAAATCATAAATACTCACATTCAAAATCTAGTATATAAGTATTAGGTTCGAATACTTTATCAAAATAAAAGTATCAGATAATGCGGACCACTTGGTATTACCTATATATTGTTGTCATGATGATTTATTTGGCCCTCCAACTTTATAAAAAAAAAAAAAAGTCATTTTAGTTCATTCATTTAATGTTTAGTCTTTTTTAGTTTTTAAATTTGTGTTTTTTTTTGTCAAGTCACCCTAAAATTAATGGAAAAATTAATGCTTTTTAACTTTCTTACGTTGCATACACGTGGATTGTCATGTGGATGACACATTAGTATTTAATTAATTTTTTAAAATTAAATAAAAACTATAAAAACTATTTTAAAAATTAAAAATAATTAAAAATATAATTTTTTTTAAAAATTTAAAAAATTAATTAAATGATGATGTGTCATCTACATCAAAATTTACTAATGTTAACTTTTCCATCTATTTTGGACTGAATTGACAAAAAATATAAATTTAAAGACTAATAAAAGAGACAACAAATTAAATAGAAGGCTAAAATAATATTTTTTTATAAAGTTGGAAGGTAAAAAAAGTCATTATCCTTATATTGTTTTTTCATATTGTATTGAATGGTAGTATCAACTATTAAGATCTCAAAGACTTGGGCTAAGCAGTACATTATGACACATAATATGGAGATATCCAGAGGGAGTTCTTCAGAGTCTGGGGTTTGTTCAGGTTTTTTGGATTGATAGGATTGTGGATTCTTATGTTTTGATTAGGTTGTGTAGTTAGGTTTTTTTCCAAAAAGAAAACTATAATATAACTTTTAAAAATTCCAATAGGAAAGGGTATAACAAAGAACAATACTGTAAATCCAAAAATTGACCAAGGAGCTAAAAGATCCAAACAGTTAATCACATTAATAGAGGTTTATCGTTTAATTCAACCAAGCACACAAAAGGTAAAAATAAATACGAGAATGAGTAAACAAAAAACAAATCAAATCTGCATATTCCTCACATTCATCTCAATTATTCTGCGTTATATTTTCACTCCAAGTTTTATAATATAGGCAGCACTAAGCATTGTTTACCAACCTAGGCTTTAGCGTCACCATTAAACCATTTTTCATGTAGAGTGTGGTGGTCAGCTTTGGTACAACACTGTGACCTTCAACAACCTTAACCGAATACCTTAATAGTACTGAAGCAGCCACCATTTTCATCTGAGTGTAAGAAAAATTCTTCCCCAGACATAGCCTCGGACCGGCATTAAAAACGGGGTATTTGAATTGGTTTGCACTCACGAACTTCCCATCTTTGATCCACCTCTCTGGCTTGAACTCCAAGCAATCTTTGCCCCATATGGATTCCATACGAGCCATTGAGAATAGGAAGTTGAAGACTCGAGCACCCTTTTTTACCCTTGTTCCATCAGGGAGCACATCGTCTTCTAGAACTTGTTTCATTTCAATCGGCACTGATGGGTAGAGCCGTAGGGATTCAGATAATGCTGCTTGGAGATAAACCATCTTTTTCAATCCATCTTCTGTGAAAACTGTGATGTGATCATCTTGTGTTCTACACTGGGGATGGCATAAAATTTCGTAGATTTCGGCCAGGATTTTGTTTTCCACTTGTGGGTTTTTGTGTATAAGCCAGAAAAACCAGGCTAATGCAACCGACGTTGTGTCTCGACCTGCTAAGATGAAACTTACGCAGAAATCTCTCAAGAAATTACCTGGAAAATACCTGTTTTGGCCTTGTTTATTTTCACTCTCAATAAGCCTCGACAAGAAATCAGATTGATTGCTTAAGTTCCCAAGTATGTTCCTTCGATCTCTCACTTTCTTATCTGCGAAATCGTGGACAACTTTTATTGCTTCCTTGAGCCGTCTCTCATTTCCAAGTCCGAAGAACTTCAACGGCTTCCATACAAAAGGTGGCATCAAGAATCTTAATAAGGTGAGTTCGGTGGCCTCTTCGAATGCTTTCGCAAAGGGAACTTCGGGCAAATCAAGGGCCAAGCACCCAGGATGAACGCCAAGAGCTACTGTGCAAATGTTATCGAATGTAAGCCGAAGAAGCACTTCTTGTAGATCAAAACACTGCCCTGAAATACTCTGCTTTTGCAATAAAATCAATAGCTTTTTGTGCACTAAATCTTGCATGGTTTTGAAGGAGTGCTCCATAAAACGACTCGAATGCATCTCATGCTTCGCAAGTTGCCTTTTCTCCCTCCATGATTCATTATCGGCGTTGAAAATCCCATCCCCCAGCAGGTCGCGAAATCTCTCTCTGTAGTAATTCCCTTTAGGGAAATTCTGGAAATTTGTCTTGAGCATATATTCAATGTTGGAAGGGTCAGTTGTGACGATCCCATACGCACCTCCCATCCACATTCCCCTGTAATGAAATGTTCCCCCAGCTTTTATCAAAACTCTGGTGCCCCAATTATATGCGTCACTCAAGTGGAAGACAATTGATGGTATTATTCCAAACACTGGCCACATCATCGGACCTTTTCTTGTAAGTCTCTCATGCAAACAACTGAAAATGAATAGCCCCAACAACGCAATCGACACGTCCCAAAACGTCAGACGAGAAATATCCCACTTAATTACTGAAAAGGAAACCATTTCCGCCATTGCTCTCATGTCCTAAGTTTAGAACAAGCTTTTGTAATTGTAAAGCCAGTTAAAAAGATGTGGACGAATTAATGTCAGTACCAGCTAACTTGACTTTGATGAGGTAGAGTTTAGGTAGGTATTGACGAATTGAAGACAAAATTACTCACATATGTTGCATGATGGAGTTGTCTGATTGGTTTCGGGTTCACTTAGTGTACTTCAAAAATGAAGTTGAGAATGATAGTGTGTTTTCCCTTAAAACAGAAAAGTTTTCCTCACACTAACACTGTGTATGAATAAATAATTATAAAAGAAAAGAAAGTAAAGCGAAGAAAGAAATGTTAAACAAAAGAAACGATATATGCGCATTTTAATTGGGAGAAATTATTATATAGACTATTCCTACCGTATCAACAATGATCCCATCTAATTATCTTAGGTTATATCAGCAATTTTTTCCACAGTAGTCAATCTACTCTCATGACACAAAATCTCCCTTGTTTTAGAATATCTCGTGTTGGTGCGTGGGATAAAAATAAATTTACGATAAATTAACCGAAGGTTTCATGACGTGTAACCATGTCACTTTCTTTAAGGTTCTATTTGTCCCTCGCTTATACTTTGATGAGCAAAAGAGTTACTAGCAAATAAACATCGATGATACAATGAAACCCAATTATTGTTGGCATTTTGCACTGACGATGACGAAAGCAGTCTATTGAACATTGAGTGGAACATAGCAAGAGAATCAAATTTTATAAAGAACTTTTGTACTAATTCTTTATAGAAAAATCTTTGAATATTAGAAGATTGAGGAGAATAGAGAAACTTTTGTTTATGAGTTTTTGGTATGTCTTTGTACTTCTTAGTATGTCATATAAATAAAATTTCTCTCTTATTTATAACAATTCTCATGTACCTTAATAGAAACACAAATATCCAAATGGACAAACACATCTTTTAACAATAAATATAATTATTTATGTCTACTTGAATAATCATGACTCTTTCTTAATGATCAAGTGACATAATTTTTAGTAACAAACATAACACATCACTATGAATAGTGAAAACTTTTGGTTAACAACAAAGTGAAATAAATTTTGGATTACTTGTAACTTGTCAATTACAACTATTGGAACATTATAAATATTTTGAAAATGTTTCAACAATCTCCTTGCTATTGTCAAAATATCTAGCTTTTGGTAATCTTGAAAATCAATTGCATAAATGAAGGTAGCTTACGATTGAGCATTCATATAACGAAAATATGTTAAAGATAATTGAAATATCATGGCAGGCTATGCTTTGAACCAGCTATTCAATTTGATTAATCAAACACTGACCGTTGCATCTAAAGATATGGAATAGGCGGTGTTTGCAAGTATACGGGTTAGGGTGTAATATAGTTTGACAATAGAATATGGGAGTACTCCGAGGATTGTACCCAAAATAGGCTGAGTTAAATTAGTAGATAATCTCTACACTAACAAGTCTAAATAGTACTCAATTAAAATTATGTTACGATAATTCATAAATAAAAATATGCCGAATGAAAATATGCAAAACAAGAAACTAAAAGAAACAATTGTAAATCACTCAAATAAACAAATAGAAGATTAACTCATTTCCATGTTTATAATTAACTTCCTGTTTAGGGTTTTAATTAATTAGCTAGTAATTAACCTAGTTATTACCTTCTGGCCTCTAACTAAATTAACAAATTGACAAGAACTACTTATCTTCCGACCTCATAGTTCAAACCAGGACAAGTTGGGAGATGCTTGATAGACAATTCTTCCGATCTCATAGTTCAAACCAGGACAAGTTGAAAGATGCTCGATAGACTATTCTTCTGACCTCATCTACTTAAATAACATCTTAGGGTCGTCAAGCCTAGGGTTTAATTTCACTCAATCCAATCCAACTAATTCTACAATAAACCCTAATATTCAGTTAATTAATCCCAGATCCACTCGTTAATCTCATTAATGCAGAAATATCTAATTTAAATTCAGACAATAAAGTAAATATCAAAACACAAAAGAGAGAAAGGAGAAATTAGATCCGGAGATATCGATTGCGCACATGAACTGAAAATCCCCTAACAGATGTTGAGCGATTTGCGATACAAAATAGAAAACACGAACAATTGAAGAAAATAAACTAAAACTGAAATTGAAATTAAAAGTAATTCAATTTGAACAGAGAAATCCCTAAAATAATACCCTAATCTAAAAACTAAACTCAAATTAAGGAAAATATCCCCTCTATCAGGTCCTGGGCAATAGTATTTATAGGAGTTATGTTAGATGACTCATTTAGACCTAATACAATTGACTAATCATAGCTGATTGAAGCTATATGGATGAAAACACCCTTAATAAATTAGGTGGCCTCATCACAATGGTGTCGGGACATCCTTAGGTTGGTGTCGCGACATCAAGGGCAGAATACTCCTTTCCACATCCAGGTTGGGTGTCGCAACATTGCATGGCTGGTACCGTGACATTAAAGGTAGAATGCTCCTTAGGTGGTCTTGAGTTGGTGTTTTGACATCCAAGTTGGGTTTTGCAACATCGAGAGAACTCTAATGATTTCTTGGCACGACTTGATGTCTTGCACTCTTAATCAACATGTTAGTCTTCCCTTAAGCCTAGATTGGCCTAAAAGGTCATAAAACCATCAAAATTACTCATTTTATTAACTAAGTACTAAAATATAAAATTAACTAAAATAATACTAATTTGCTAGAAAATAATCTTGCTAAGTGCTAAAAAGGACTTAATTTGCCACAAGAAATTGTGGCAGATCAAACACATCTCACACAACAATTTCAACACTAGTCAATACACAATATCCAGGGACACTATTATGGTCATGTGTCTCTAACCTCTTTTCATGTGTTGTTAGAGCCAAGCCCTTGAGCTCCTAGAAGTGGCTACACTTCACTTACATAGGTAGATCCCATTAAGATTATTCCCGATGGACTCATTCCATTTTCCTGACAACTCGATTTAGTTTCATTAACTATCACATTTTACAATACCTCTTCATCTAAAACATTAATTGGATTCTTCCCACTTGAACCAATACAAATATAAATTGAGTCAAACTTCATCTATAGTTTTTCTAATAAAGTATCAACCCCAACATCATCATTATTAAGTCCTCTACTGAATCTTGTCCCTAACAACCTCGAAAATAAAAAAAGACGGCTACTTGCTCCCTAGAAGCTTCTTAGTCTTCTTTTGCGCGATCCAATTTTTGCTTTATTTTTGCATTACAAACCATCTTAGCCCCCTTATTCTTTGTTGGATCTGATGCCATGAGTGTAGTATATTCATTTGTAAACATGTAATTTTGTAGATTATATGGATTCCAACTCAGTGTGGGAACTTGTAGACTTATTGAAATTGATAAAACCTATAAGGTGTAAGTGGATCTACAAGTGGAAAAGAAATATGGATATTGTTGGAAAAATCCCGATTTGAAAATGATTTTCTCGCATAGCAGAAAACTAAAAATTTGAAAATCGACCCGGTTTGTGATATTTCTTGTAACAGCCCGATTTTGGGGTTAGTCGGAACAGTGGTTTCGGAACCACAAATCTGAGGTTAGAGAAATTATTTAATATTATTTAATGTGTTATAGCATGATTATATGAGTGCATAAAAATTTTGGTGAATTAATTTTAGTGATTGCATGCTTAATTTTGAAAAAAGACTAAATCGCATTAAGTGCGAAAGTTTTGTTCTATAAGCTAAAAGTGTCAAATAGCTATAGAAACTTAAATTGGAGGTCCTTAATGTGCAATTAGGCCATTAAGAAAGAGTTGGCCGGCCATAGGGGACAAGAAAATACAAATTGGTCAAAGTTGGTGGAAATTAGGTGACTTAAATTGATGTAATAAAATAAAATAAGAAAAAAATTGTCATCTTTTTCACTCTCTCTTATTCTCCACCGATTCTTACCCAAGGAAATGGCTCTGGAAGGTTGAAAATTTCAGCAACTTCTAACTCTCACAAGTAAGTGATTTTGATGGTCATTTTTGATGATTTTTGTATTTTTGGAACCCTTGTAGCTTAATCTAGCTAATGATGGGACTATTTGCAAAATGGTTTAAAGTCTAGGGTTTTTCCATGAGAATATTCATGTTGTTTGCTGCATTTTTATGGAAGAAAATGAATATTGGTTGTTAAATAAACAACATTTGTTAAGTGATTTTCATGAAAGCACCTAAAACGGACCATTTTGTAAAAGTTGTAAAATAGGTAGTAAAGGTGTGAAATAATGGAAAATGTGGGCTGCTATAAGCATGAAAAAGGTACGGCTATGTATGGGTAGTAAAGAAATTGAACACATTTCATTTAACGAGCCTAGGGGTAAAAGTGTAATATGACAAAGTTTAGGGGTAAAAATGTAATTTTACCAAAAATGTGAAATTGGGCTAATTTGAATAGCATGATGAATAAATAAATTAAATGTGTTGTTATAGATCAAGGAAGATGAGATTTGGAATTAGATCGGGGGAAAAGCAAGATAATCGAGTAATTGACTTATTTCGTCGTTTCATACCGAGGTAAGTTCTTATGTTAATCATAAATGTTTATTTGATAAATTGATGAATAATTTGTGAATTTAATTATAATATTTCTTTGTACAATGAAAATTCGATGTTGAGACTAAGCGACATAAAGTTGAACACTTTCGTTCGGTACTAAAAGATGAATTGACGGAAAAGACCATGAGTGAGTCGTGGCAAAGAGTGACTAAGTGAAATCGTGTAAGACCATTGTTAGACTATGGCATCGAGATATGGTTCTATGTGAGATTGTGGAATAAAATAGCTATGGTCACATGTGTAGTACTAAGTGTAGGCTACTATGTGCACCGGATAGCATCTATTATTATTGGTGGGCTGTGTGCGATACCACCGTGCATCTGTTAATATTGGTGGGTTGTATGCGATACCACCGTGAGTCTGTTATTATTGATGGGTTGTGTGCAATACCACCGTGCATCTGTTAATATTGGTGGGCTGTGTGTGATACCACCGTGAATCTGTTATTATTGGTGGGCTATGTGCGAAACCACCGTGCATCTGATAATATTGGTGGGCTGTGTGCGATACTACCGTGAATCTGTTATTATTGGTGGGCTGTGTGCGAAACCACCGTGTATGTAACACCCTTAACCCGTAACCATCGCCGGTCTAGGGTTAAAGGCGTTACCGGACGAATCGAAAACTTTTACAGACATTTCATAATATAATTTATCAAATCAAATCAAAGTGTCCCTTAAATAGGTCTACAAGACCTTAATCATGCTTTAGAATAGGGCCGGAACTAAACCGAACACATACAGAAATTCTCAGAAATTTTAATTTTTTTTTCAAAGTTACAGAGGTCACACGCCCGTGTGGGCAGGCCGTGTGCCTTCCACGGCCTCAGACACGCCGATGTGTCTAAGCCGTGTCAAAACAGGGCATACATACTGACTTGTCCACACGGCTGTGGACACGCCCGTGTGCCATACCCGTGGTCAAGCCTGACTTGCACCACACGGCCAGTCACACGCCCGTGTGTCTAGCCCATGGTCGAGTCTGACTTGTTTTTGAAATGCAACCACGAGGGACACGGTCGAGCCACATGCCCGTGTGCTCAACCGTGTGGGCAAATATAGGCCATTTGCAAGGTCAAAATGCCACCCACACTTTGGGTCATTCATACAAACACCTACAAGCATCATACCAAACACAATTGGCAACCAAAAACACACCAAATGGTCATTCTTCTCAACTCATTCAAGTATATTTCATCACAACATATTATATGCCATTTAATTCAACCAAATCACAAGTATATCTAAGTAATATTCACCCATAAACTTACCAATTCATTATGGCATCTCTCCATCAATATTATACCAACTTTTCATCACCAAAACATAGATCAATATTACCATATGCTCAACCTTTAACAAAACACATAACATAGCTTATCTACTTATTCATAACATATCATCAACTAGCCATATCACATGGCTATGTACATATCACAAACATAATTCAAAGTGACTAGCCTATACATGCCATACTTATTATATATACACTTTCAAAAGGTACCAAAAATAGGATTGAGTAGTGTGATGACGATCCTCGACGATCCATGAGCCTTTCATAGCTTTGAAGACCTATAAAACAGAGTAAACACACACAAAGTAAGCTTTCCTAAAGCTTAGTAAGCCATATACAAATAAACTTAACATATAGGCATTCATTACTTATAACAAATATGAGTTTACTACTAGCTCATTTGCACATTCATGATTCTTCTTGGCTCATTTATGTAGCCATTTGCTTTCCAACATATTTATCTCCATGTACTTCTTTAGATCATAGCTCATTCACACATAGAACACATTTTACCTTATCAAATCTATTCATATATCTCATCTAGGTAAGTTCATATAAACACTTACCTTTCATACACTTGCTTAGTGTACAATTCAAACGTACCTGATTCGTTTATACAATTCACGTAGACTTCCTTTTCTCAGATTTGCCCGTTGAACCGTTCGGAATCTAATAGGATACTCAGAATGCTCGGAATAGTCGTACAATGCAAACGTCCCAGACGTGGTCTTACATGTAACCAAATATCGATGCCACTGTCCCAGACAGGGTCTTACACGAATCAATACGATGCCAATATCCTAGACATGGTCTTACACATAAATCTCATATCGATGCCAACGTCCCAGACGTGGTCTTACACGATGTCTCATATCGATGCCAACGTCCCAGACGTGGTCTTACACGATATCACATGTCGGACACCTATGTCATGACATGTGTAATCCTATCTATTCCTAGGTTCGTACGGGACTTTTTCGGATATTGACACCATGTCGATACTATTTCAGATTTCATGTACTCATCATCTCTTATACATTCATCATTATAAAATTTCATATGAACATACATATATCAATGTAAATACATTTATTTGTATATAGACTTACCTCGGATTCAGATAAACGGAAACGAACTCGGCTACTCAATTACTTTCGATTTCTCACGATCTAAGCCCGTTTTCTTCGGTTCTTGATCTATACATATTCAGATTTAACTCATTTATTCACTAATTCATTCAATTCAATCCAAAAACACATATTTAGGGAAATTTACAAATTAGCCCCCATATTTTCACATTTTGACATTTTAGTCCTTATTTCACAAAATCACAAAATACACAAAATCTCAATACACCCATGCTTAGCCAAATTCTCTATAGGTAACTAGAAACCCATATTTTTCATTTATTTCACAATTTAGTCCCTCAAAATATTATTCTCTCAATTTAGTCCAAATTACTCAAAATCATCAAAACTCCAGAGACAAACTATGTTAATCTATCACATATAATTCATATTGCATCCTCAAACATCATAAAACTCATGAATTCATCAATGGCTCATTTCGAAATCATCATCAATTCACAAAATTGAGGCATGAGTTTTGAAGTATACAAAGCAATGATTACAAAAACGTAAAAATTATCAAAAACCGACACAAAACATACCTTGAATTAAGCTTGTTAATAGCCGAAACCTAAAAAGCCATGGATGTTTTCTTTCTTTGATACATTCGTCCAACAAAGATGGATAATGGCCTATTTTCATGCTATTTGTTATATTAAAATTAAACTTAATTATCAAATTCTAAATTTAGCCCTTTTAATATCATTGAAATTCCACTAACTTTAGGCATTAATGTCCATCCATATTTCCAATGGTTCAATTGCATTATAAGGACCTCACATTTATAAAGACATGACACATAGGTGCTTTTAACATATGGCATGCTAATTTTGCATTTAATGCAATTTAACCCTTTTCTCAAATTAAACACACAAATGATCAAATAAATTCATGAGACTTTTACAAATGCTCAATCATATACTGCAGACACAGAAAATAATATTAAAATATTTTTTTGACTCAGATTTGTGGTCTCGAAACCACTATTCCGACTAGGGTCTAAACTGGACTGTTACAATTCTCCCCCTTAGGGATTTTCGTCCTCGAAAATCTTACCGTTGAATAGATTCAGATATTGTTGTCTCATTGTATCTTCAGGCTCCCACGTAGCCTCTTCAACTCCGTGTCGATGCCACAATACTTTAACTAACAGAATTTTCTTATTTCTCAACTCTTTAATCTCACGAGCCAAGATACGAATCGGTTCTTCTTCATAATTCATATTAGATCAGATTTCAATCTCAGACGGAGGGATCACATGTGATGGATCAGATCTGTATCGACGAAGCATTGACACGTGGAATACATTGTGAATCTTTTCTAATTTCGGTGGCAACAATAATCGATACGCAACAGGTCCAATTCGTTCATTGATCTCATACGGCCCTATGAATCTCGGACTTAATTTACCTTTACGTCCAAATCGGAGTACTTTCTTCCAAAATCGTGATGTAAACCTCGGATCTCTGTCAGACACAATAGATAATGGAACTCCGTGCAATCTCACAATATCAGAAATGTAAAGCTCAGCTAACTTATCTAGGGAGTAATCAGATCGTACCAGAATAAAATGGGCAGATTTCATCAATCGATCAATTACAACCCAAATTGTATCTTTCTTTCTCGGAGTCAATGGCAATCTAGAAACAAAGTCCATCGTCACTCTATTCCATTTCCACTCGAGAATCATAATCGGTTGTAACAAACCAGATGGAACCTGATGTTCAGCTTTAACTTGCTGACAGACTAAACATTTCGACACAAAATCAGAGATATCTCTTTTCATACCAGACCACCAATAGTGTTGCTTCAAATCATGATACATCTTTGTACTACCCAGATGAACAGATAGGCGACTGTTATGTGCTTCATTCAAAATCAACTGAATCAACTCTGGGTTTCTCGAAATGCATATTCGATCTCGAAATCTCAAAAAATCATTATCATCAACTCGAAATTCAGAATCAAAGTTCGAATCACACTGAGCTCGTTTCGCTAACATTTTATTATCCACTTTCTGAGCATCACATATTTGTTGTAAGAACAACGATTTAGCTTTCAATTCCGCCAAAACTGAACCATCATCAGACAGGTCCAAATGAGCATTCATAGCACGTAATGCAAACAGTGATTTCTGACTCAAATCATCGGCAACTACATTTGCTTTACACGGATGATAATCTATCACAAGTTCATAGTCTTTTAACAACTCTAACCATCTTCTCTGTCGCAGATTCATGTCTTTCTGAGTCATTAGGTACTTCAAACTTTTATGAACTAAAAACACGTGGCATTTCTCACCGAAAAGATAATGACGCCAAATCTTTAATGCAAAAACAATTGAAGCTAGTTCAAGATCGTGTGTCGGATAGTTCTTTTCATGCGACTTTAGTTGTCTCGAGGCATAAGCTATAACTTTGCCTTCCTTCATCAAAACACATCCCAGACCATTCAATGAAGCATCACTGCAAATCACAAATTCTTTACCCGATTCTGGCTGTACTAGCACTGGAGCTTCAGTCAAAAGGGTTTTCAACTGATCAAAGCTTTTCTGAAATTTATCGGACCATTCAAATCTCACATATTTCTGAAGAAATCTAGTCAACGGAGTAGCTATCATCGAAAATCCTTTTACAAACCGTCGATAATAACCAGCCAGTCCCAGAAAACTGAAAAATTCAAACACATTCTTCGGAGGTTTCCCTTCCAGAATAGCAGAAATCTTACTCGAGTCCACTCGTATTCTAGAGGCTGATACAATATGTCCCAAACTTCTCGCAACCAAAATTCACATTTACTGAACTTTACATACAATTGCTTATCTCGCAGAGTTTGCAAAACAATTCTCAAATGCTCAGCATGCTCAATCTCATCACGTGAATAAATCAAGATGTTGTCAATGAATACAACAACAAATTGATCTGGCATGGTCGAAAATTACATTCATCGATCCATAAAAACAGTAGGAGCATTGGTTAGTCCAAAAGGCATAACTAAAAACTCGTAATGCCCGTACCTCATTTTGAAAGCAGTTTTCAGAATGTCTGAATCTTTTACTCTCAATTGGTAGTATCCCAATCTCAGATCTATTTTTGAAAACACAGCGGCTCCTTTTATCTGATCAAACAAATCATCAATTCTGGGTAGAGGATATTTATTCTTTATAGTCACTTTTTTCAATTGACGGTAATCAATGCACATTCTCATTGTGCCATCCTTCTTTTTCACAAACAGAATGGGAGCACCCCAAGGTGAGAAACTTGGTCTTGCAAACCCTATGTCAGTTAACTCTTGCAACTATGACTTTAACTCTTTCAGCTCTATTGGTGCCATTCTATACGGAGCTATCGAAATAGGAGTCGTACCAGGCAACAGATCAATACCAAATTCAACTTCAGGTATTGGAGGTAATCCCGGCAATTCTTCAGGGAATACATCAGGGAATTCACAGACAACTGACACTGATTCAACTTTCTTTTTGGTTACTTTTGAGTCAATCACATAAGCAAAATAAGCTTCATAACCCTTTTTCACATAATTCTGACCTTTTAACATAGATATCACAGCAGGTAATCCATTCAAATCATTAGACTCAACCCGAACTATTTCATCATTCTGACATCTCAAATCAATAGTCTTTCTTTTGCAGTTCACAATAGCATCATGCAATGTTAACCAGTCCATACCCAAAATTATATCAAACTCATCAAAAGGTAATAACATTAGATCAGCTGGAAAGCAAACATCTCGAAACATCAACGGACAGTTCTTGCATACTTTATCAACCAGAACACTTTTACTTAAGGGGTTCGATACTCTAATAACAAATTTGAGAGACTCTACAGCAAAGTCTTCTTTGGATACTAAGTTCATACATATATACGAATGTGTAGAACCCGGGTCTATCAATGCAATCACGTAGTATCATAAAGAGTAAATGTACCCGTTATAACATCTGGAGATGAAGCTTCCTCACGAGCTCGGATGGCATATGCTCTGCGGCGCGCCTAGCTTCAGATCTCGCAACAGTGTCTTTCATAGTTCTCTGACTACTACTGACATTTCTTGCATTTTGGGAAAGTCTACCTCTCGCTGAAACATTATCAGATCTCGAATTCTGAACAATCTCTTGCTCAATAGACTCTGGGCAATCTCGAATGAAATGATCTAACAATCCGCATCTGAAACAAGCTCGATCATTCAATCTACAACTTCCCGGATGTCTTTTACCATAATGTTTACATTCAGGTCATTTAGATCAGATATTTCCCACACTAGCTATCGATGTAGCTAGAGCTTTAGAATTCATTTGTGATCTAGCTCGATCTCTCAGATTTGAATGTCCCATATTAGTTCTAGAACGGCTATGCTCATCTCTGAATTTCTTTGAATGGACTGAAATAATTTGCTCGAAAATCTCTTTCTCGCATCTATGACTTCAGACTCAGCTTTTCTTTTATCTTTTCTGAGTGCCTCTGTTTTGCACGCTCGATCAACAAGCACAACGAACTCTTTTATTTCTAAAATCCCAACAAGCAAACGAATATCTTCATTTAAGCCATCTTCAAATCTTTTGCACATTATTGCCTCGGTGGATACACATTTTTGAGCATACTGACTTAATCTCACGAACTCCCATTCATACTCGGTCACGGTCATCCAACCTTGTTTCAACTCAAGAAATTCTTTTCGTTTCTGATAAATAAACCTCTGACTGATGTATTTCTTTCTGAACTCAGACTGAAAGAAATCCCATGTAATCCGTTCTTTCGGAACAACGAAAATCAAGGTCTTCCACCATTGATAAGCTGCGTCTCGTAGCAAAGAAACAACACACTTTATACATTCTTCGGGGTTCAATGACAATTCATCAAATACTCGAATAGTGTTCTCTAACCAAAACTCAGCTTTCTCGGTATCGTCATCACTGGTGGCCCTAAACTCTTCAGCCCTATACTTACGAATTTTGTCAACCGGAGGCTTATTCAATAGATTCAAATTCATAACCGGAGGCACAACTGAAGTCTGAGGAGGGTTAGGCGGGGGCAGAGGTTGTGAAACAGCCGGATTAGTTCTTACATACTGAGGGAACCACTCGTTCATCATTTGGAAGAAAGATTGTTTAGCCTCTCCCTCTTGACCGCTCGTAGCCGGTCTCGAATCAGATGGCGCTGTCCCTTGAGCGGGAGCAGGCGCATTGCTTTCAACATCGTCAGCTACAGCTCTTTCGGGATCCATTATTATATGAAATACACATTTTATACGTCAGGATTCATCACACTATCACATTTCATATATATGGCATGTATAGCTAGACTCTCACATGCTACGTTAGTCCGAGAATCGACTAAACCGTAGCTCTGATACCAATCAAGTGTAACACCCCTAACCCATAACCATCGCCGGTCTAGGGTTAAAGGCGTTACTGGCCGAATCAGAAACTTTTACAGACATTTCATAATATAATTTATCAAATCAAATCAAAGTGTCCCTTAAGTAGGTCTACGAGACCTTAATCATGCTTTAGAATAGGGTCGGGACTAAACCGAACACATAATAAATTCTCAGAAATTAAATTTTTTTTTTCAAAGTTACAGAGGTCACACGCCCGTGTGGGTAGGCCGTGTGCCTTCCACGACCTCAGACACGCCCGTGTGTCTAAGCCGTGTCAAAACAGGGCATACATACTGACTTGTCCACACGGCTGTGGACACGCCCGTGTGCCTCACCCGTGGTCGAGCCTGACTTGCACCACACGACCAGTCACACGCCCGTGTGTCCAGCACATTGTCGAGTCTGACTTGTTTTTGAAATGCAACCACGAGGGACACAGTCGAGCCACACGCCCATGTGGGAAAATATAGGCCATTTGCAAGGTCAAAATACCACCCACACTGTGGGTCATTCATACAAACACCTACAAGCATCATACCAAACACAATTGGCAACCAAAAACATACCAAATGGTCATACTTCTCAACTCATTCAAGTACATTTCATCAAAACATATTATATGCCATTTAATTCAACCAAATCACAAGTATATCTAAGTAATATTCACCCATAAACTTACCAATTCATTATGGCATCTCTCCATCAATATTATACCAACTTTTCATCACCAAAACATAGATCAATATTACCATATGCTCAACCTTTAACAAAACACATAACATAGCTTATCTACTTATTCATAACATATCATCAACTAGCCATATCATATGGCTATGTACATATCACAAACATAATTCAAAGTGACTAGCCTATACATGCCATAATTATTATATATACACTTTCAAAAGGTACCAAAAATAGGATTGAGTAGTGTGATGACGATCTTCGATGATCCCCAAGCTTTTCGTAGCTTTGACGACCTATAAAACAGAGTAAACACACACAAAGTAAGCTTTCCTAAAGCTTAGTAAGCCATATACAAATAAACTTAACATATAGGAATTCATTACTCATAACAAATATGAGTTTACTACTAGCTCATTTGCACATTCATGATTCTTCTTGGCTCATTTATGTAGCCATTTGCTTACCAACATATTTATCTCCATGTACTTCTTTAGATAATAGCTAATTCACACATATAACACATTTTACCTTATCAAATCTATTCACATATCTCATCTAGGTAAGTTCATATAAACACTTACCTTTCATACACTTGCTTAGTGTACAATTCAAACGTACCTGATTCGTTTATACATTTCACGTAGACTTCCAATTCTCGGATTTGCCCGTTGAACCGTTCGGAATCTAATAGGATACTCAGAATGCTCGGAATAGTCGTACAATGCCAACGTCCCAGACATGGTCTTACATGTAACAAAATATCGATGCCACTGTCCCAGACAGGGTCTTACACGAATTAATACGATGCCAATGTCCTAGACATGGTCTTACACGTAAATCTCATATCGATGCCAACATCCCAGACATGGTCTTACACGATGTCTCATATCGATACCAACGTCCCAGACGTAGTCTTACACGATATCACATATTGGACACCTATGTCATGACATGTGTAATCCTATCTATTCCTAGGTTCGTACGAGACTTTTTCGGATATTGACACCATGTCGATACTATTTCGGATTTCATGTACTCATCATCTCTTATAAATTCATCATTATAAAATTTCATATGAACATACATATATCAATATAAATACATTTATTTGTATATAGACTTACCTCGAATTCGGATAAACGGAAACGAACTCGGCTACTTAATTACTTTCGATTTCCCACGATCTAAGTCCGTTTTCTTCGGTTCTTGATCTATACATATTCAGATTTAACTCATTTATTCATTAATTCATTCAATTCAATCCAAAAACACATATTTAGGGCAATTTACAAATTAGCCCCAACATTTTCACATTTTGACATTTTAGTCCTTATTTCACAAAATCACAAAATACACAAAATCTCAATACACCCATGATTAGCCGAATTCTCTATAGGTCCCTAGCAACCCATATTTTTCATTTATTTCACAATTTAGTCCCTCAAAATATTATTCTTTCAATTTAGTCCAAATTACTCAAAATCATCAAAACTCCAAAGACAAACTATGTTAAACTATCACATATAATTCATATTTCATCCTCAAACATCATAAAACTCATGAATTCATCAATGGCTCATTTCAAAATCATCATCAATTCACAAAATTGAGGCATGGGTTTTGAAGTATACAAAGCAACGATTACAAAAACGTAGAAATTATCAAAAACCGACACAAAACATACCTTGAATTAAGCTTGTTAATAGCCGAAACCTAAAAAGCCATGGATGTTTTCTTTCTTTGATACATTCGACCAAAAAAGATGGATAATGGCCTATTTTCATGCTATTTTTTATATTAAAATTAAACTTAATTATCAAATTCCAAATTTAGCCCTTTTAATATCATTGAAATTCCACTAACTTTAGGCATTAATGTCCATCCATATTTCCAATGGTTCAATTACATTATAAGGACCTCGCATTTATAAAGACATGACACATAGGTGCTTTTAACATATGGCATGCTAATTTTGCATTTAATGCAATTTAACCCTTTTCTCAAATTAAACACACAAATGATCAAATAAATTCATGAGACTTTTACACATGCTCAATCATATACTGCAGACACAAAAAATAATATTAAAATATTTTTCTGACTCGGATTTGTGGTCCCGAAACCACTATTCTGACTAGGGTCTAAACCGGACTGTTACAGTGTATCTGTTATTATGGGTGGGCTATGTCCGAAACCACCGTGTATCCATAATTACTCTGAAGTGTTCATCGGGAAAATTCGACTAAGTGGAATTTCATTTGAGCAATGAATTTGATATGTGATGAATTTTGGTGAGGATTGAAATGAGTAAGTGAAGTGATAAAGTTTTGTATTATTCATGTTAATCAAATTATGTTATTTAATGTGTGCATATTGTTATGATGTTTCATGAAAGAGTGAAATTTGAAATAAAACAGATTTGGACAGCAGCAGTTGTGTAACTTTGAAAAATTACCAAAAATGGTGGAAATCGATTTTGAGGTTGAATGAGATATGAAATTAAATATTATTGAGTCTATTTATACATAAAAGAAATAGAATAAGCAAAAGAATTTAATATGGTGAGATAATTGGATTTTAGTGAGACAGGGTCAGAATGATTTCGGAATCCCCTGTTTTGACTTGGGAAATTCATTAAAAATTGTACAAAAATAATCATGGGATAAAATTTATATTCTTGAAATTATTAATGAGTCTATTTTCAAAATAAATAAACAAGAATGTCATTAGAGTTCTGTGCAACTACATAATTAATTTTTAGTAAAGAGGGGTCAAAACTGTCAGACAACAAAATAGGGGAGGATTTAAAGAATAAAATGTACTGATTGGATAATCCAAAAATTCTGAAAATTTTAGGGTAAGAATATATGTGAGTCTAGTTTTTGGGAAAATTATTTTATCTTTATTTGGATTTCCATAGGTCCGGATAAAAATAATTTAGTGACTGTAACTCGAGTAAACAGCTCAAGATGAATATAAATAAAATTTGAAATTTTATGCAATAATGATGGTATTATCTCGAGAGCTTATAATGAGGATTGTTAAAAGCATGGTAATAAATTGTTTATTATTTACATACATACTTACTAAGCTTTATAGCTTACTCTATTGTTTTCCGTGTTTACAATGTACTCAGGTTAGCTCGGGTTGGAAGTCACCGGAGAACCTATCACACTATTGAGCTTAAAAATTTGGTATCGATGATTTTATACTTAAGGTTATGGCATGTATAGGAAACTTGGTCATGTGTATATGTTACTATGAGTTGTGTAACATCCCAAAATTTGAGTATTATTTGTGTTGGCTCGGGTATGAATTTTGTGTGTTAGCATAGTCTTGTGAAGGCTTGATTTTATTAAGGAAGCTAGAATAATTTTTAGTATGGTTTATTTAATAAAGTGGATTAAGTGAGCTTAGCACTTAAGTTAATTTAAGTGTTAATTAAAGCACAAGAGGAGTAAGTGGCAAGATGGTTAAGGAGCTTGAAAGGTTGCTTGAGGATAGAGGTTCGAGTAGCATGTTTAGCATTTTGAAGGCTTATTTTTGAATCCTAGCATTTATGGACGGTCAACCATTGTTTATGATAGGTTGGACTTTCATCTTTTGGCAAGTTGAATTTTTGTTTAAGGAAAGCTTGAAATTGGGGATAAGAATCTTAAGGTTATGGAAGGTTGGGGAGACATAAGGCTTGGTTTTAGGATGATGTTTTTGAAGGTATTCCTAGGCCTTTAGTGGATGTATGTGGGACGGCATGGGTGTCTAAGGGGTGGGCCGAATGTGATAGGTAGCTTGGGGGGGATAGTTGGCCAATTTTTGTCATTTGAACATCTTTTTGCAATTGTTTTTTTTTCCTCTCCAAAAACTTTCCTCCTTGGCCGAATGTGTCTTGTGCATTTTGGTGCATTTTGCTTTTGATTTTAGCCTCATTTTGTTGAATCAAATCATACCATTTTCCTTTCTTTCATTTGCTCTTTTGAAACCGAAACTACAATCTATCTTTGTGCATTTTTGTGCACTTTCTTTTTGGCAAAGAAGTGTTTGGCGAATCTCTCCCACATCTCTCTCTTTTTCTTTCTTTCAATATTAGTCAAATCACATTTTCCTTTACACTCTCTTGGCCGAATCATTCTTCATCTCAAATCCCATTTCTTTTTCATTTACTCAAAGTTAAAACACCCATTTACATTTTATTTCTTCTTCTCTTTTTATAGCGAAACTCTCATATTCTTTTGATTTATTTTGGCCGAATATTCAAGGGTAGGACTTCATTTGATTTCTTCAATCGGTTTTGGTAATAGGTAAGTGTTCATGGCCGATTTTATTATTATTTCTTTTCTCTTTTCTAAGTCATTTTCTTGTGGACAAAAGCTGAATCTTTGGGCATTGTTAGCAAGGTTCTAACCATTATAGGAATCGATTATTCATTTAGGCTTTTGGGACTTGGAAGCAATCGATCTAAGTTTCTCTAGCGATCAAAGGTTGGTAAGTCAAGTGGTAAGAAATCTTGTCGATTCATTATTCTTTAATGGATGTAAAGCCAAAGGCTATGGTGGATAAGGATTGTGGTTGGCGAATGGTCTATAGTAATGATTTAAGTATTGGCCGAATGTAGGGGCAAGGTGATCTAGTGCGGTAGAGCGGATCTTTGGATTTTAGTATTGCGTTGGTGAGAGGTGTGTATCTTACACACTTTATAACTTGGTTTATATATGTATATTTGTGTGTTATAACTAATCATATTATGAAAGTGGGTAAATCGATGAGATTCGGATATGATACCATGATGGTATGAATGAGGATTCGGGTAAGTCCGTTTCAATATGTTGTTAATACATGTGGATTGAAATTATGATCTACGATTTATGATATATTCGTTATGAGATACATATCAAAGTTTATTGACGTGATTTGTCTATCTATTGCATTGGTATGGGCAATATGAGTGGAGGGGAAGATTGATGATTCGTGTCTTGGACACCGGTGGTTTGGCACCACCGGTGATTTGGTATCACATTCGTGTCTTCGGACACCGAGAGGTTTGGCACCTCATAGCGACTTGTCCCTCGTGGTTAATTCCACCGTGGGTTGGCCCCACTTTTGAGATATGGGATGGAAATGCGCGGTGATTTGGTATCACACGTGGGTTGGCCCCACAACTTGATGATTCGTGTCTTGGACACCGGTGGTTTGGCACTACCGGTGATTTGGTATCACATTCGTGTCTTGGACACCGTGAGAGGTTTGGCACCTCATAGCGACTTGTCCTCGTGGTTAATTCCACCGTGGGTTGGCCCCACTTTTGAGATATGGGATCGTCCGCGGTGATTTGGTATCACACGTGGGTTGGCCCCACAGATGGATTATTCGTGACTACGGTCACCAAAGTGATTTGGTATCACA
This sequence comes from Gossypium sturtianum, assembly GCA_025698515.1. Classification (NCBI taxonomy): domain Eukaryota; kingdom Viridiplantae; phylum Streptophyta; class Magnoliopsida; order Malvales; family Malvaceae; genus Gossypium; species Gossypium sturtianum. Next base: position 23,307,764 of record CM046945.1, read on the forward strand.
TTTGTGTCTTTGGACACCGGTGGTTTGGCACCACCAAAGTGGTTTGGTACCACACGGGTAGAAAAGGAGTTATGGATGGCTAGGTTGGGTGCATTATACATATATGTTGCTTTGTTATAATTTGTGTAAGTATGTGGTATTTACCGGAGAGGGAATATGCATCGAGTCTTGGTGACTCACCTTCTCCCTTATCTTTTCAGGTGATTTCCGAGATCGCGGATATGGAGTAGGATGAACTCGAGGAGGCCATGCAATAAAGTTTGGTTTTACACGAACTTCCATTTGGGTACCATATTTTAATTTTGGGTTTTCATATTTTATGGATTTGTAATAAGGACTCTTTAATTATGGTTTTGGATTATTTATATGCTTTGAGATTTATTCTAAACATGTTTAAGCATGTCACTTGGTTAATCTAATAATTGAGCTCAAAGTTTTCTAAACTAAAAACTCGCAATGGTTTTAAAAATCTTACCATCGGGTAATATGAATAGTTTGATAGAAAAAAAAATTTACAAGTTAAGTGTTTTCAACAAATTAAGTGATTTCCAAAATTCAAGTTTCTATACTCAATTGCAAATTGATTTTCAAAGTGATATTTCAAATTTTCTTAAAAAGATATAAATGTTTTCTTATCTATGATTTATTCACTTATTTTAAAGTTTTATGTAATTCAAGGTAAATCTCAGTTTTAACTTATTTTCGACAAATAAAGAATTTCCAAGAGTTTTTCACAAAATTTAATTGTTAATTCGATTCTTTCAAAAATATTTTCCTTAGTGACATACCAGATTCGGTCGTGGCGTATTGACACCACCAGTGGTTTGGTACCACACGGGGTAGAAAAGGAGTTATGGATGGCTAGGTTGGGTGCATTATACATATATGTTGCTTTGTTATAATTTGTGTAAGTATGTGGTATTTACCCGGGAGAGGGAATATGCACTGAGTCTTGGTGACTCACCTTCTCCCTTATCTTTTCAGGTGATTCGTGAGATCGCGGATATGGAGCCGGATGAACTCGAGGAGGCCATGCAATAAAGTTTGGTTTTACACGAACTTCCATTTGGGTACCATATTTTAATTTTGGGTTTTCATATTTTATGGATTTGTAATAAGGCCTCTTTAATTATGGTTTTGGATTATTTATATGCTTTGAGATTTATTCTAAACATGTTTAAGCATGTCACTTGGTTAATCTAATAATTGAGCTCAAAGTTTTCTAAACTAAAAACTCGCAATGGTTTTAAAAATCTTACCATCGGGTAATATGAATAGTTCGATAGAAAAAAAAATTTACAAGTTAAGTGTTTTCAACAAATTAAGTGATTTCCAAAATTCAAGTTTCTATACTCAATTGCAAGTGGATTTTCAAAGTGATATTTCAAATTTTCTTAAAAAGATATAAATGTTTTCTTATCTATGGTTTATTCACTTATTTTAAAGTTTTATGTAATTCAAGGTAAATCTCAGTTTTAACTTATTTTCGACAAATAAAGAATTTCAAAGAGTTTTTCACAAAATTTAATTGTTAATTCGATTCTTTCAAAAATATTTTCCTTAGTGACATACCAGATTCGGTCGTGGCGTATTGACCGGGTTTGGGGTGTTACAAATTGGTATCAGAGCCAAGTTCAAAAGCTCGGCTGTGGGCCCGAGGCCCAAAATGTTTTAAAGAATGGATTTTAAAATGTTTTGTTGAAAATTATATGGTTGGAAAGGCATGGCCTCGAGTCTCCAACATCAATCCGCCCTGGTAAGTACATCAAACTATTGATTTTGATGATATGATATGATGATGTTGGCATGATTGTATAGTAGTAGGAACTACTCTAGAAACCCAAACTATAGGTTGAATGTACTCGCGAAACAACTTCTTATTAAAATTATTCATAAAACTGTGCTTTAAAGAAAGTGGAATATTGACTAATGCATAAAAAATTTTAATCAGATAAGTCGAGACTTTAGAGATGAGTACTCGTGGTCGAGGTCGTATGATTCGTGGACGCGGTCGGGGTAGGATGGCTGTGTCTGAGCCAGTGAGGTCCGGTCAAGGATCCGAAAATGAGGTACCACTACCCCCACCACCGGCGGTTGGAGTTGAGCAACGAGGATCAAGCGGGGATGACGCAGTTGTCTCGAGCGATCTTTGCGAGTTCTTGAGAGGATAGTTTGGAATAGGTGGAGGCGCGGGAATTCGTAAATCCGTATTTGGCGACTTGAGCCAATGGAGCAGAGGTATTTCGAGGTGTTTCAGCGTGGCTCTAGTGCGGCTAAATATTGGCTAGAGGCGACGGAGCGAATCATGGATGATTTGGATCTGAATGCCGAGGAAAAGCCGAAAGGAATCGATCGCTTCTTCGGGATGAGTCATATCGGTGGTGGCTCACGAAGATGAATGGTCTTTGCGGCGGAGGATCTCACTTGGGATTATTTCAAGGCGCGATCGTCAAAAATCGTTGGGTCTAATTACATTGATGTGCGGCGTAAGGCATTTACGAGTTTGATCCAAGGTAGTAAGTCCGTGTCGAATATGAGGCGAGAATTTTTAAGACCGAGCCGGTATCTTTGGAGGTATTGTGGCATCGAGCACAAGCGATGTGTTCGATTCGAAGATGGTTTGAGGGACAGTGAGATTGTTGATTGCTCCACATCGGGAGCGCGAGTTTCTTGATTTGGTTGAAAAGGCTAAGATAGCCGAAGGAATCAAGGAATCTGCAAGGCGAGTTACGACCGGAACAAGCATAAGAGAGGTTCTGAGATCATCGGGATCACCGGTAATTCTCAAAAGAGGGCTAGGCAAAGTGGGCGAATCGATGCTGGGAGGCCTCATTGCATCGCTAATCGGGGACCAGCACGGTGTAATCGATGTGGGAAATATCATTGGGGCGAATGTTGGACCGAAGGGAAAGGATGTTTCGAGTGTGGCTCGCTGGATCATCGTGTGAGAGACTGTCCACATAAGCTAGCTAGGAACCAGTCAGAGGGTCAAGGTCGTGCTCAGTTCAGAAATGAGGGACCGCCACCACATAGAGGTCGTGGTAATGGTAGAGGAGGTAATGGTTCTGGTCGAGGTCGAGGAGCATCTGGCAGAGGTGCTGGCAACACTGAGGCAAGACAGCCTGGTTTGGTGTATGCAGCGAGACGTCGAGAGGAGGGCGACGCACCGGACGTCATAACCGGTACGTTCTTAATCTTTGGTGAACCATATATTGCTTTGATAGATGTGGGTTCGACACATTCGTATGTTGCCAGTAACATAGTAGAGACCATGAGCTTAGTTTCTGAGACTGCTTCTAGGAGGATGACCGTATTTTAGCCCTTTAGGTCACTCTGTAGAAGTAAATAAGTCAGTATAGAGATGTACCCCTAGAACTCCAAGGGGTAGCGTCAGAGGCGATCCGATGGAATTGCCATTTGAGGAGTTCGATCGATACTTGGGATGGATCAGTTAGCCAAGTACCGCGCGCAAGTTTGGATTGCGCCGCTAAGCGCATGGTTTTGAAGTCGATTGAGGCGAAGAGGTGGTCATGATAGGTAATAGAAGAGATTATCTATCCAACGTGGTATCTGCGTTGAAAATTTGTGAAGTTGGTTAGGAAGGGTGTGAGGCATTCGTTGTCCATGTGTGTGCGTTGGAGGCTAAGGAGTCTAATGTGGGGAATGTCCGCACGGTAAAGGAATATGTTGACGTATTTCCTGAAGAACTTCAGGGACTACCTCCGGACCGTGAAGTTGAATTTGGTATAGATCTGTTACATTATCGGAACGGCGCCAGTGTCTATAGCTCCGTATAGGATGGCACCGAAGGAATTGATGGAATTAAAGGCTCAGATTCAGGAGTTGTTGGATCGAGGTTTCATTCGACCAAGTGTTTCGCCATGGTGAGCGCCGGTACTTTTTGTCAAGAAGAAAGATGGTACGATGCGGATGTGTATAGACTACCGCCAGTTGAATAAGCTGACGATCAAAAACAAGTATCCTTTGCCGAGGATAGATGACTTGTTTGATCAGCTTAAGGGGGCAGCGATTTTCTCCAAGATTGATTTAAGGTCTGGATATCATCAGTTAAAGGTGAAAGAGGCTGATATCCATAAGACAGCTTTTCGCACTCGGTATGGGCACTACGAGTTTCTGGTGATGCCGTTTGGGTTGACTAACGCGCCGGCTGCATTTATGGATATGATGAATCGAGTATTCCAGCAGTTTTTGGATCAGTTTGTTGTGGTATTTATAGACGATATTTTGGTATACTCAAAGTCAGAGGAGGAGCATGATGCGCATTTGCGAGTAGTGTTGCAGATTTCGAGGAAAAGCGGTGTGCACGCCAAATTTAGTAAGTGCGAGTTCGGCTTAGGGAGGTGACTTTCTTGGGTCACGTAGTATCAGCTGAGGGGATTAGAGCGGATCCTCGGAAGATTGAGGCAGTGTTGGATTGGAAGCCGCCTAAGTCAGTGGCTGAGATTCGGAGTTTTCTAGGTGCGCGGGGTATTACAGAAGATTTGTAGAAGGATTTTCTTTGATAGCAGCACCTATGACCAAGTTATTGAGGAAAGGAGTTCCATTTGTGTGGACCGAGAAGCAGCAAGGAAGTTTCGACAAGTTGAAGAAGATTCTGACTGAAGCTCCGGTTTTAATTCAACCTGAGGCAAGCAAGGAATTCACGGTTTATTGTGATGCATCACATACTGGTTTGGGATGTGTACTGATGCAGGAAGGGAAGGTAGTGGCTTATGCATCTCGACAGTTGAGACCACATGAGGTTAATTATCCGACGCATGACTTGGAATTAGCTGCTGTGGTTTTTGTTTTGAAGATATGGAGACACTATTTGTATGGAGAGAAGTCGATAGTCTACACGGATCACAAGAGTCTTAAGTACCTTTTGACTCAGAAGGACTTGAACTTGAGGCAGCGTAGATGGATCGAGTTGTTGAAGGACTATGACTGTTCGATCGAATATCATCCCGGCAAGGCTAACGTGGTGGCAGACGCGTTGAGCCGTAAGGTTGTATCGGATTTAAGATCGTTGTTTGCTCGTCTTAGCTTATATGACGATGGGAGTCTTTTGGCTGAACTGAAAGTCAAGCCGACTTGGTTAGAGCAAAACAAGGAGAAGCAATTAGAGGATGATGGTTTAAATGATCGGAGGTTACAGATTCAGAACGGAGGTTTAGAGGAATATAGTTTGTCCAGCGATGGAGTACTGTGTTTTAAAGGGAGAGCTTGTATGCCGAAGGATGTTGAGTTGAGGCAAAGGATTCTTCGGGATGCACATAACAGCCCATATGCTATGCATCCTGGAGGAAGCAAGATGTATCGGGATTTAAGAGAGCAGTTTTGGTGGCCAGGTCTGAAACGTGAGGTAACTGAGTTTGTGGGTAAATGTCTGACGTGTCAGCAGGTCAAGGCGGAGCATTAGTTACCGTGCAGGTTACTTCGGTGGTGAAGATTCCATGATGGAAGTGGGAAAGGATCACTATGGACTTTGTCGAGTGGATTACCTCTTACGCCTAGTAAGAAGGATTGATTTGGGTGATTGTGGATGATCGTCGACTAAGTCACTCATTTCATTCCGGTAAGGATGGATTATTCGCCAGAGGTTAGCTAAGTTGTATGTAGCGGAGATAGTGAGGTTGCACGGTGTGCCGGTGTCGATCATCTCGAGATAGAGATCCTAGATTTACATCGAGATTTTGGAGAGCGTTACATCAAAGCTTTGACGCAGATTGGATTTTGATCGCATTTCATCCATGATCGACGGGCGATCGGAAAGGGTTATTCAGATTTTAGAAGATATGTTGAGAGGATGTGTTTTGGACTTCAGAGGCAGCTGGGAAGAGTTTTTACCATTAGCTGAGTTCGCATACAACAATAGTTACCAAGCAAGCATTAAGATGGCACCATATGAGGCGTTGTATGGTAGGAGGTGTCGCACGCCTACATGTTGGACCGAGTTGGGTGAGCGTCAGATGTTAGGACCAGAGTTGGTTGCAGAGACTGAGGATAAGGTTAAGACGATTCAGGCTCGTCTGAAGGAAGCTTCGGATAGGCAGAAGTCATATGCAGATCTCAAGCGGAGGGATATAGAGTTTGCCGTGGGTGACAAAGTTTTTCTGAAGGTCTCGCCATGGAAGAAAGTGTTAAGATTTGGGAGAAAAGGCAAGTTAAGTCCAAGGTTCATTGGACCGTATAAGGTGTTGAGACGAGTGGGGGACGATAGCCTATCGGCTCGAGTTGCCATCGAGTGAGTCGATTCACGATGTGTTCCATGTCTCCATGCTTAGACGCTATCGTTCTAATCCATCGTATGTTGTGGCAGTAGAGGAAATAGAGGTGAGTCCAGATCTGACGATAGAAGAAGAACCTGTGCAGATCCTAGATCGAGATGTGAAAGTTTTGCGTAGGAAGACAGTTCCTTTAGTGAAGGTTTTATGGCGGAATCATGGCGTGGAGGAAGCTACGTGGGAACCAGGAGGATGTAATGAGGCAAAGCAGATCCTCAACTCTTTTGATCGGGTAATTTCGAGGACGAAATTTTCTTAAGGGGTAGAATTGTAACATCCCAAAATTTGAGTATTATTTGTGTTGGCTCGGGTATGAATTTTGTGTGTTAGCATAGTCTTGTGAAGGCTTGATTTTATTAAGGAAGCTAGAATAATTTTTAGTATGGTTTATTTAATGAAGTGGATTAAGTGAGCTTAGCACTTAAGTTAATTTAAGTGTTAATTAAAGCACAAGAGGAGTAAGTGGCAAGATGGTTAAGGAGCTTGAAAGGTTGCTTGAGGATAGAGGTTCGAGTAGCATGTTTAGCATTTTGAAGGCTTATTTTTGAATCCTAGCATTTATGGATGGTCAACCATTGTTTATGATAGGTTGGACTTTCATCTTTTGCAAGTTGAATTTTTGTTTAAGGAAAGCTTGAAATTGGGGATAAGAATCTTAAGGTTATGGAAGGTTGGGGAGACATAAGGCTTGGTTTTAGGATGATGTTTTGGAAGGTATTCCTAGGCCTTTAGTGGATGTATGTGGACGGCATGGGTGTCTAAGGGGGTGGCCGAATGTGATAGGTAGCTTGGGGGGGATAGTTGGCCAATTTTTGTCATTTGAACATCTTTTTGCAATTGTTTTTTTTTCCTCTCCAAAAACTTTCCTCCTTGGCCGAATGTGTCTTGTGCATTTTGCTTTTAATTTTAGCCTCATTTTGTTGAATCAAATCATACCATTTTCCTTTCTTTCATTTGCTCTTTTGAAACCGAAACTACAATCTATCTTTGTGCATTTTTGTGCACTTTCTTTTTGGCAAAGAAGTGTTTGGCCGAATCTCTCCCACATCTCTCTCTTTTTCTTTCTTTCAATATTATTCAAATCACATTTTCCTTTACACTCTCTTGGCCGAATCATTCTTCATCTCAAATCCCATTTCTTTTTCATTTACTCAAAGTTAAAACACCTATTTACATTTTATTTCTTCTTCTCTTTTTATAGCCGAAACTCTCATATTCTTTTGATTTATTTTTGGCCGAATATTCAAGGGTAGGACTTCATTTGATTTCTTCAATCGGTTTTGGTAATAGGTAAGTGTTCATGGCCGATTTTATTATTATTTCTTTTCTCTTTTCTAAGTCATTTTCTTGTGGACAAAAGCCGAATCTTTGGGCATTGTTAGCAAGGTTCTAACCATTATAGGAATCGATTATTCATTTAGGCTTTTTGGGACTTCAGAAGCAATCGATCTAAGTTTTCTCTAGCGATCAAAGGTTGGTAAGTCAAGTGGTAAGAAATCTTGTCGATTCATTATTCTTTAATGGATGTAAAGCCAAAGGCTATGGTGGATAAGGATTGTGGTTGGCCGAATGGTCTATAGTAATGATTTAAGTATTGGCCGAATGTAGGGGCAAGGTGATCTAGTGCGGTAGAGCGGATCTTTGGATTTTAGTATTGCGTTGGTGAAAGGTGTGTATCTTACACACTTTATAACTTGGTTTATATATGTATATTTGTGTGTTATAACTAATCATATTATGAAAGTGGGTAAATCGATGAGATCTGGATATGATACCATGATGGTATGAATGAGGATTCGGGTAAGTCCGTTTCAATATGTTGTTAATACATGTGGATTGAAATTATGATCTACGATTTATGATATATTCATTATGAGATACATATCAAAGTTTATTGACGTGATTTGTCTATCTATTGCATTGGTATGGGCAATATGAGTGGAGGAAGATTGATGATTCGTGTCTTGGACACGGTGGTTTGGCACCACCGGTGATTTGGTATCACATTCGTGTCTTGGACACCGAGGTTTGGCACCTCATAGCGACTTGTCCCCGTGGTTAATTCCACCGTGGGTTGGCCCCACTTTTGAGATATGGGATCGTGCGCGGTGATTTGGTATCACACGTGGGTTGGCCCCACAACTTGATGATTCGTGTCTTGGACACCGGTGGTTTGGCACCACCGGTGATTTGGTATCGCATTTGTTTCTTGGACACCGGAGGTTTGGCACCTCATAGCGACTTGTCCCTCGTGGTTAAATTCCACCGTGGGTTGGCCCCACTTTTGAGATATGGGATAAATGCGCGGTGATTTAGTATCACACGTGGGTTGGCCCCACAGATGGATTATTCGTGACTACGGTCACCACGGTGATTTGGTATCACATTTGTGTCTTTGGACACCGGTGGTTTGGCACCACCGGTGGTTTGGTACCACACGGGGTAGAAAAGGAGTTATGGATGGCTAGGTTGGGTGCATTATACATATATGTTGCTTTGTTATAATTTGTGTAAGTATGTGGTATTTACCCGGAGAGGGAATATGCATTGAGTCTTGGTGACTCACCTTCTCCCTTATCTCTTTCGGGTGATTCGTGAGATCGCGGATATGGAGCCGGATGAACTCGAGGAGGCCATGCAATAAAGTTTGGTTTTACACGAACTTCCATTTGGCTACCATATTTTAATTTTGGGTTTTCATATTTTATGGATTTGTAATAAGGCCTCTTTAATTATGGTTTTGGATTATTTATATGCTTTGAGATTTATTCTAAACATGTTTAAGCATGTCACTTGGTTAATCTAATAATTGAGCTCAAAGTTTTCTAAACTAAAAACTCATAATGGTTTTAAAAATCTTACCATCGGGTAATATGAATAGTTCGATAGAAAAAAAATTACAAGTTAAGTGTTTTCAACAAATTAAGTGATTTCCAAAATTCAAGTTTCTATACTCAATTGCAAATGGATTTTCAAAGTGATATTTCAAATTTTCTTAAAAAGATATAAATGTTTTCTTATCTATGATTTATTCACTTATTTTAAAGTTTTATGTAATTCAAGGTAAATCTCAGTTTTAACTTATTTTCGACAAATAAAGAATTTCAAAGAGTTTTTCACAAAATTTAATTGTTAATTCGATTCTTTCAAAAATATTTTCCTTAGTGACATACCATTTTCGGTCGTGGCGTATTGACCGGGTTTGGGGTGTTACAAGTTGTCCTAGAATAATGACCCATGATATTCGGAGTTCATTGTTGTATCAAGCCATTTAATGTGGCCAATGAATTGGTTATGCTATAAACTCATGATAACACATTCCATGGTGGAGTAAATTGTATGCTATGACTTGTTATGTGTGTGTGGTGGATGTTTTGGTAGCTTTATTATGTCATGAAATGTGTCATTCAAGTTATACTCAAGTATGGACAGGATAGGGTAGAAATTGGCTTGGATAAATAGTCATCTTCTTGACCACACAGGCAAAGAAACGACCGTGTGTCTCAGCCGTGTGGAGGACACGATCAAGCACACGGGTGAGTGACTTGGTCGTGTGATCCAAAACGAATAATGATGTCATAAACAGAGAGTTACATGGGCGGAGGACACGGTCGTGTCCTGGGCCACACGGGCGGGTGTGACCACACGCCCTGCCCACATGGGCGTGTGACTCTCCAAAACAAGGAAAGTTTCTAAATGTTCCAATAGTTTTAAAAGTTCTCGTTTTAGTCCCGAATCGTTCCCAAAGCATGTTTTGGGCCTTGTAGGCCCATTTTAGGGACTTGGTGATATAAGATAAAATTTTTAAATTTTAAACAAAAATTTATGCCTTGAATTTGTTCAGTTGCAAGTGTTATTGTCCCAGTAACGCCTCACTGCTGTTAGGCGTTGAACGGGGTAGAGGGTGTTACATTTAGTGGTATCAGAGCTATGATTTAGTCGGTTCTGGGACTAACCTAGCATGAGTAAGAGTCTAGCTATACATACCATATGTGGAGTATAGTGTGACAAATAATTATTAATGCAAACAGAGTTGAGTATAGTGTGACAAATGAACTCAGTTTTAAAAGAAATATCAGATTGTTTTAAGGATTATACGGATTATGCAATGTCACAGTTAAAGAAAAAAGTTAAATTCGATGAGACAAAATATCCAGGTATGATACCTAAAGAATATACGTATTAACTGGAAGTTCTTCTGAAATGATTTCTGTAGCAGTGGAATAATGTTTGAATTGTAAAGATAGTTGATTACGGTGATTATAGTCGAATGGTTTATGACGATTTCTTCTGAGTACCATATGTATTTATCTACTCTCGAGGAGGTATATATGTTGTATGTTTGAGATGAAATTCTTATTGTATGAAAACGTTAACTAAATATACTAATCGACGAAAGCATGGTTGGTCTGTTTGGGCTATGTTTGGCATTGTTCCATCTTACCCTGGTATTCTATCTCTCTTTTGTTAAAGAAAAATTAGTGATAGAATTCAGGTGATGATAGTATTCTGTTTCTATCGGCTATTGTCTGCTTAGTATACTAGGGATTATATAGCCTTGGTCACAATTGACTACAGTGCAGAAGAAAAATGCTTTATTCCTAGATTTTCTCTAAGATATTATTTATCCATACAGTTAAGATGTCGGCCTTACTATGGCACTATGGTTTTAATCCATGTGATGGTTATGGCTTCAGGGTGGTTCAAAGCTTCATTGGTTAATAATTGAAAATTCATAATTTGACAGTCAAGATTGATTCAGATGTCTAGTTTGATTAGATTATTTGCTTGAAAGATTATTCAAATTATTTGCAATTGTGCTGAATAGTAAGCAACATTAATTATTTGATAAGTAATGTAACCTTTTGATGACCACAAAAATTTAAAACATTTGATGTTTCTAAGAGATCTGAATTTGGGACTACTAAGATGGCTTGAACTGTCGAAAGCTTTTGAGTCAGTGATTGATTATTATCCATAGAAAACGATTACAGTCACGGATGTTCTGAGTAGGATACCTATGTGTACTTTGCGAGCGATGATTATACGATTGATTATATCAGATGATGGATAGTCGTTAGCTAAGTTAGAAACTAAATTGTGTGTATTCATCGAATTTACGAAGCCCAAAAATGTGTCAGTGAATCACAAGTTAAAAAGGGGTCAAAGAAAATTGACTCCTGATTCAGAATTTCAAATTGGAACCGATGATTATTCGTTGTTTTGGGATAGAGTTCGTGTATTAAGAAACCCTGAGATTATAAAACAATTATCTGTTCATTCGGGGAGTACTAAGATGTACGATAATCTGTGATGATTGTTCTAGCGAATGAGTATGAAACGTGATACCTCTAACTATGTGTCCAGATGTCTGAATTATCAATAATTTAAAACTGATTATCAAGTACCCTCAGGACTGTTACAGTCTGTGTTATTATCTGAGTGGTGAGAAAATAAAATTTCAAAGGATTTTGTGTAAAAGGAAGATGATGTCTGAATTATTGTTGATCGTGTGGAGAAGTGTGCACATTTTATCTCGGTATGTACAGATTACTCTTTTGATAGATTGAATTATACATGTCTGAGACTTTTAGATCAATCAGCATACTAAACTCTAATATTTCCGAAGGCTAACTCGAAAGGGAATTTTAGATCCTCGAGGAAATGTTTCGCTGTGGTACTTTAGAAGTTGAAAGCGAATGAGAAAAATAATTACCATTAATTGAGTTGTGTGTAATAATAATCTTTTAGTGCGCGTAAATACGGCATTGTATGGAGTGTGTATGGTTGCAATTACCGAACTCGGTTGACACTTGATCGAGCTTTGTGAGAAAAGATCCACGGGATTGATTTCATCAGAGAATTTGAGCAGAAAGTGAAAGTAACTCATAACAGTTAGAAGTAGTTTCAGATTGACAGGAAATATATACACAGACTTGTAACACCCCTTACCCGTATCCAATACCGGAACGGGGTACGAGGCGTTACCGGACTTAAGCCTCACAGTCGCTACTTAGGCTAATCGTGACTACTCTCTTCATTCACCTCAACCACCTCATTCTCGATTTACGAGGCCTCACTCATACACACGAGAGCTCTCGAGACTAATCCGGAACTTTTACGATTCTTAAAATCTTTCTCTTCAATTACAGGGCTCACATGCCCGTGTAGAACGAGACACGCCCGTGCATAGGCACACACACCCATGTCCCCAGACCGTGCCTAAAAACCCAGTATTCTGCCAATTTGCCCATGATTAAGGCACACGCCCATGCATTTTGGGAGCACGCCCGTGTACCCTATCACACGTCCGTGCCTTTCACCCGTGGTCGACACTGACTAATCACACACGGTTTTGACACGCCCGTGGGCCTAAACTGTGTGCCATACCTTAGTATTCTGAGTTATTCAACACGGCCTCAGCACGCCCGTGTGCTTTAACCGTGTGACCATTCCAATTCTAACTTTAAAGTGCAGACTTCACACGGCCTAGACACACGCCCGTGTGCCTACCCATGTGAACCAGAACAAGGCTATTTGCCAAGCTCTTTGCATCCTTATAGCTTACACAACTTATACTCATCCATCACATTCATAATTACTCAAATTGAATTTCCATCCCACATATATAAATACATCTTTTCATATAACATAATAGCCAACAACTATGGTATTATAGAATTATCCCATAACTCATTTAGGCCAACACATTTGGCACAATAACAATGACTTAATCAACCTCATGTACTAGCCCTATACATGCCATGACTCATAATAACTTGATACCTGATACCAAGTGTCTCCTCGATAGTGTGAAAATACCTCCGGCGGTCTCCAACCCGAGCTAGCTAAATTAACCTATAAGAGATGAGAAAGAAAGAAGGGTAAGCAATAATGCTTAGTAAGTTCATATGTAATTAAGAATCAACTATCAATATTCATATGCTTATACTCAATCACAAGGTATTAGAATGAGTTTTACTCTTGAACTCACAGTTACCTATTCAATCGTTCATAATGCTTACTCATTTCGTCTCTTACCACATTCTAACCATATCTCGGCTTAATGCTTGCATTCATTAACTTACCATGCCACAAGCCAATTCGCTCATTTAATTAGCATACATCCTGCACTGATCATCACAAGATCATATAAAACAACACATCATGCATTCTCAATAAACCACTCATGCTACCAATCTCTCGATGGTTACGCACTTAGCCCACCATCAAATCTCTTATAGGGTGGTATCGCACTTAGCCCACCATCATTCTTTAATAGGGTGGTATCGTACTTAGCCCACCAATTGAAACTAAACTCGATGGTATCGCACACAGCCCACCGGTAATGAATAATAAGGTGGTAACGCACTCAGCCCACCATTAATAACATTATTGATGGTATCGCACATAGCCCATCACTAATAATTAGGAAGGTGGTATCGCACACAGCCCACCATTATTATACATTTACGGATATACATATATATAATCACCTGCATTTCTCCATTTCAAATGTTCATCTGAGAACATCCTCACACATTGACATCGTTACATATATTTCTACAATAATCATTTACTTTTACGCAATGCAATTATAAAAACAACACATACAATTAAGATGCATCATACACACATGACCCACTATGGGTTAATCACGTACCCAATTCACCTTAATTTCGTTCTAACACATACCTGTACCTCTCATGATACAACCACATATATTCTCGTTTTCAACATATCTGTACAATCACTCAAATTATTAAATAACACTTTTGAATCTCATACATACAATCTCACCTCAACATCATGCCCCTGATAGGGCCTCACATGAAATATCATATCGGTGCCATGTCCCTGACATAGTCTTATTCAATATCTCATACCGTGGCCATATTCCAAATATGGTCTTATACGGAACCTTAATTATCAACATACCTTACTATTTGCTTTCCCTCTATTCCTAAGAACAATTCTCTTGACATCTCATTAAAATACATTCAATACACTCATAGTGTGATTATGCATTCCACACGATATTGGAACATTAAATACTTCACTTAGAATTGCATAATTTAGCACATGAACTTACCTCGATGTCGAAAGGTCCAAAAATGGACTTTTGCCCACCTTTCTCTTTTCACCCGTTCTAGGTCCGAAACTCGATTTCTTTAATTTGAAGAGGAAATGAGTTGCTAAAATTTTGAGCTTCAAACACCCCTTGTTTGCTGCAAATTTTAGTGGAGAAGAAGAGAGAAAAAGATGATATCTTTTTCCTTTCTTTATTTTATTATATAACATCCCTTTAACCCACCAACTTCGACCAACATTAAAAGCTCTTATCCCCTCTTGTCTACATGGTCGGCCATCATATCCAAGATGGTCTAATTGCCCTTTAAAATCCTCCAATTAATGTTTTATGGCTATTTGGTACCTTTAGCCTATAGAATGGAACTTTTGCACTTTATGCGATTTAGTCCTTTTTCACAAGTTAGCTAGAAATTGCTAAAATTAAGGCACCAAAATTTTCATGCATCCTTATAAACATGTTATCACACATAACATAACATGAAAATAATATTCCCTATCCTCGAATTAGTGATTCTGAGATCACTGTTCTGACTAGCCCCTAAATCGGGCTGTTACAAGACTTGATATGTAAAATCGTTGAATTTAAGATAGTGAACTAAATGTTTATGAAAGTATAGCTGTGGAAATAGAAATTCTCGATTTAGTTATAAAGAGAAGTTGGAATTTAGTTTGATTTGATGAAAGTGAAGAACAGATGAGAATCTTAGCACATGAAGAATCCGGGGTTATGTGAGAAATTGATAAGGCACTGAGAAAACGAATCTCAAATCTAGATTCTGGTAAGATTTTCGGGGTCGAAAATCCCTAAGGGGGGAGAATTGTAATAGCCTGATTTTGGGGTTAGTCGGAATAGTGGTTTCGAAACCACAGATCCGAGGTCAGAGAAATTATTTAATATTATTTTATGTGTTATAGCATAATTATATGAGTGCATGAAAATTTTGGTGAATTAATTTTAGTGATTGCATGCTTAATTTTGAAAAAGGACTAAATCGCATTAAGTGCGAAAGTTTTGTTCTATAAGCTAAAGGTGTCAAATAGCTATAGAACCTTAAATTGGAGGTCCTTAATGTGAAATTAGGCCCTTAGAAAAGAGTTGGCCGGCCATAGGGGACAAGAAAATACAAATTGGTCAAAGTTTGTGGAAATTAGATGACTTAAATTGATGTAATAAAATAAAATAAGAAAAAGTTATCATCTTTTTCACTCTCTCTTCTTCTCCACCCATTCTTACCCAAGGAAATGGCTATGGAAGCTTGAAAATTTCAGCAACTTCTAACTCTCACAAGTAAGTGATTTTGATGGTCATTTTTGATGATTTTTGTATTTTTGGAACCCTTGTAGCTTAATCTAGCTAATGAGGGGACTATTTTGCAAAATGGTTTAAAGTCTAGGGTTTTGCCATGAGAATATTCATGTTGTTTGCTGCATTTTTATGGAAGAAAATGAATCTTGGTTGTTAAATAAACAACTTTTGTTAAGTGATTTTCATGAAAACACCTAAAATGGACCATTTTGTAAAAGTTGTAAAATAGGTAGTAAAGGTGTGAAATAATGGAAAATGTGGGCTGCTATAAGCATAAAAAAGGTTCGGCTATGCATGGGTAGTAAAGAAATTGAACACATTTCATTTAACGAGCCTAGGGGTAAAAGTGTAAATATGAAAAAGTTTAGGGGTAAAAATGTAATTTTACCAAAAATGTGAAATTGGGCTAATTTGAATAGCATGATGAATAAAAAAATTAATTGTGTTGTTATAAATCAAGGAAGATGAGATTTGGAATTAGATCGGGGGAAAAGCAAGGTAATCGAGTAATTGACTTATTTCGTCGTTTCATACCGAGGTAAGTTCGTATGTTAGTCATAAATATTTATTTGATAAATTGATTAATAATTTGTGAATTTAATTATAATATTTGTTGTAAAATGAAAATCCGATGTTCGAAACTAGCGAACGCAAAGTTGAACACTTTCGTTCGGTACTAAAAGATGAATTGACGGAAAAGACCATGAATGAGTCGTGGCAAAGAGTGACTAAGTGAAATCATGTAAGACCATAGTTAGACCATGGCATGGAGATATGGTTCTATGTGAGATTGTAGAATAAAATAGCTATGGTCACATGTGTAGTACTAAGTGTAGGCTACTATGTGCACAGGATAGCATCTATTATTATTGGTGGGCTGTGTGCGATACCACCGTGCATCTGTTAATTTTGGTGGGCTGTGTGCGATACCACCGTGAATCTGTTATTATTGGTGGGCTGTGTGCGATACCACCGTGCATCTGTTAATATTGGTGGGCTATGTGCGATACCACCATGAATCTATTATTATTGGTGGGCTGTGTGCGATACCACGGGTGCAGATCCATTAATATTGGTGGGCTCTGTGCGATACCACCGTGAATCTGTTATAATTGGTGGGCTGTGTGCGAAACCACCGTGCATCTGATAATATTGGTGGGCTATGTGTGATACCACCGTGAATCTTTTATTATTGGTGGGCTGTTTGCGAAACCACCGTGTATCTGTTATTATGGGTGGGCTATGTGCGAAACCACCGTGTATCCATAATTACTCCGAAGTGTTCATCGGGAAAATTCGACTAAGTGGAATTTCATGTGAGCAATGAATTCGATATGTGATGAATTTTGGTAAGGATTAAAATGAGTAAGTGAAGTGATAAAGTTTTGTATTATTCATGCTAATCAAATTATGTTATTGAATGTGAGCATATTGTTATGATGTTTCATGAAAGAGTGAAATTTGAAATAAAACAGTTTTGGATAGCAGCAGTTGTGTAACTTTGAAAAATTACCAAAAATGGTGGAAGTCAATTTTTAGGTTGAATGAGATATGAAATTAAATATTATTGAGTATATTTCTACATAAAATAAACAAAATAAGTAAAAGAATTTCATATGGTGAGATAATTGGATTTTAGTGAGACAGGGCAGAATAATTTTGGAATCCTCTCTACTGACTTGATAAATTCAGTAAAAATTGTACAAAAATAATAATGGGATAAAATTTATATGCTTGAAATTCTTAATGAGTCTATTTTCAAGAAAAATAAATGGGAATTTCATTCGAGTTCTTTGCAACAAGATAATTAATTTTTAGTAACGAGGGGTCGGAACTGTCAGACAGCGAAATAGGGGAGAATTTAAAGAATAAAATGTACCGATTGGATAAATAAAAAATTCTGGAATGTTTATGGTAAGAAGATATGTGAGTCTAGTTTAGGGGAAAATTATCGGATCTTAATTTTGAGTTCCGTAGCTCTAGATAAAAATAATTTAGTGACTTTAACTTAAGTAAACAACTCAAGATGAACATAAATAAATTTTGAAATTTTATGCTATAATGATGGTATTATCTTGAGAGCTTATAATGAGGATTGTTAAAAGCATGGTAATCAATTGTTTATTATTTATATACGTACTTACTAAGCTTTATAGCTTACTCCGTTGTTTTCTGTGTTTACAATGTACTCAGGTTAGCTCGGGTAGGAAGTCACCGGAGAACCTATCACACTATTAAGATTACAATTTAGGTATCGATGATTTTATAGTTAAGGTTATGGCATGTATATGAAAATTGGTCATGTGTATATGTTACTATGAGTTGTCCTAGAATAATGACCCATGATATTCGGAGTTCATTATTGTATCAAGCCATTTAATGTGGCCAATGAATTGGTTATGCTATAAACTCATGATAACGCATTCCATGGTTGAGTAAATTGTATGCTATGACTTGTTACGTGTGTGTGGTGGATGTTTTGGTAGCTTTAATATGTCATGAAATGTGGCATTCAAGTTATACTCATGTATGGGCAGCATAGGGTAGAAATTGGCTTGGAAAATAGTCATCTTCTTGACCACACAGGCAGAGACACGGCCGTGTGTCTCAGCCGTGTGGAGGACATGATCTAGCACACGGGTGAGTGACTTGGTCGTGTGATCCAAAACAAATAATGACGTCATAAACAGAGAGTTACATGGGCGGAGGACACGGGCGTGTCCTGGGCCACACGGGCGGGTGTGACCACACGGCCTGCCCACATGGGCGTGTGACTCTCCAAAACAAGGAAATTTTCTAAATGTTCCAATAGTTTTAAAAGTTCTCGTTTTAGTCCCGAATCGCTCCCAAAGCATGTTTTGGGCCTCGTAGGCCCATTTTAGGGACTTAGTGATATAAGATAAAAGTTTTAAATTTTAAACAAAAATTTATGCCTTGAATTTGTTCAGTTGCATGTGTTATTATTCGGTAACGCCTCGTATCCTGTTCTGGTGTTGAACACGGGTAAGAGGTGTTACATTTACTGGTATCAGAGCTATGGTTTAGTCGGTTCTCGAACTAACCTAGCATGAGTAAGAGTCTAGCTATACATGCCATATGTGGACCGTGATAGTGTGATATCTCCGGGCTTTAACGAAATTGTTCTCTTGAGACAGAGGTGCTTTCCAACCGAGCTATATTCGGAAATGCTGACATTGACACTGAGATAATTGAAAATGTGTTTGTGATAATTTGAAATGTGGTAAGGTATGAATAAAAGTTCATAATATGATTGTGATGATGTATAAAATGAAATAGCCATAAATTGAGAATTTTGGGTACAATGTTACTGTCCTGGTTGAATGTCGTATTTCGATGAATTATGGTGATTTTATGCAATAGATAAAATGTTATAAATGTTGAGAAGTTATGAAAAAGGAATTAAATGTGTAAACCGAGTAGAACGCAGGAAATGAGTACGATAATTCAATAAAGAATTGATGGATAAGACCATGGTTGGACCATGGCAAAGTATGGAATGTAAGACCATAGCTGGGCTATGGCATTGTGTTTCTGTGTAAGACCATGTCTGGGACATGACATCGATGTGAGACTTTGTGCAAGACCATAGTTGGACTATGGCATCAAGTGAATGACGTACTCAAACCTGCAAAGCGTTCTCTAATTTGACAAATGTCGGTAAGTAAAATGGAAGCCAAGTGTTGGAATTTAATTAGATATTAATATTGAGCTCGAGTAAGTAAATTCATTGTGTGAAATTGTGGATAACATAAAACATTCGTATAATAAATAGATGTGTTAATTTGCTTGGAATGAACTATGTGATTATGATGGTATTACATTAGTAATGATTGCTAAGTCATATGTATGTATTTATGAGAGTTAAGTTAGAGGCTTTACGACCTCACCCCCCTTACCAGTGTTGCTTTATGACGAAATTTTATGAGAATCATGTTGAATAAGTTTATAAGTGTGAACTACAGAGTTCAGTGGTGAAATAATTATTAATGCAAACAGAGTTGAGTATAGTGTGACAAATGAACTCAGTTTTAAAAGAAATATCAGATTGTTTTAAGGATTATACGGATTATGCAATGTCACGGTTAAAGAAAAAAGTTAAATTCGATGAGACAAAATATCCAGGTATGATACCTAAAGAATGTATGTATTAACTGGAAGTTCTTCTGAAATGATTTCTGTAGTAGTGGAATAATGTTTGAATTGTAAAGATAGTTGATTACGGTGATTATAGTCGAATGGTTTATGACGATTTCTTCTGAGTACCATATGTATTTATCTACTCTCAGAGGTATATATGATTGTATGTTTCAGATGAAATTCTTATTGTATGAAAACATTAACTAAATATACTAATCGATGAAAGCATGGTTGGTCTGTTTGGACTATGTTTGGCGTTGTTCCATCTTACCCTGGTATTCTATCTCTCTTTTGTTAAAGAAAAATTGGTGATAGAATTCAGGTGATGATAGTATTCTGTTTCTACCGGCTATTGTCTGCTTAGTATACTAGGGATTATATAGCCTTGGTCACAGTTGACTACAGTGCAGAAGAAAAATGCTTTATTCCTAGATTTTCTCTAAGATATTATTTATCCATGTAACATCCCGATTTAGGGCCTAGTTGGAACAGTGGTGCGAGACCACAAATCCGAAGTAGTAAAATGAGTTTTGATGTTTAAGATATGTTTGCATAATAGTATGAAAGTTTCATGTAGAAATTTTATGAAATTGTCATTGAATGGTCCATTAGGACTAAATTGCAAAAGTTGCAAAATTTGATATTCTAGAAGCTTTTAGTATGAAATAGCTTTGGGATATTAATTAGAAGTCCTTAAATAGCAATTTTCCCAAATTATAATTTTTGAACAAAAATGGACATGAGTTAGAAATTTTGAAAGTTTAGTGAGAAGGGCATTTTGGTCATTTATCAATTAAATGATTAAAAAGGGAAAAAGATGACAAAAATCTTATTCATCTTCTTCCCCTTGTGCCGAAAATTTGAGAGACTCCATAGCTAGGGTTCTTCAATTTTTTGAAGCTTGCTAGTAAGTGCATCCTAGCCCCGTTTTTAATATTCTTCGTATTTTTGGAGTCCTCGTATTATGAATTAGCTATTTATAGCTATAAGTTGAGCTAGAATTCATGTTCATAAATCTACCCATGTATGACATGCTTGTAAAATGATGTTTTATGAAATATTATGAGAGTTTGATGTTAGATAAACATCTTTTCCTAAATGAATTTCATGAAAAATGCTAGTAAGGACTATTTTGTAAAAGTTGTGGAATTTGTCATACATGATAGAAATAGTGAGAATTGATTGTTGCTATAGTTAAGAGAATGAATTAGCTGAGCATGAAGTTCACAAAAGTTGAATAAAAATCACTTTACGAGCCTTGGGGCAAAAGTGTAATTATGAGGAAGTTTAAGGGAAAAATAGTAATTTTGCCGAAGTATGAGTTAAGAGTCAATTTAGTCAATGTGTGTATTAAATGAGCTAAATTATTATTATAGATCAAGAAAAACGGTTCGAATCGAAACCGAGGCAAGAACAAAGTCGAGGACTAAATTGCATTTCTACATACATTTTGTACATTGAGGTAAGTTTGTATGATTTCTAAGCTTTATGATTAATATCATTGAATTGCTTAGTATGATGTAGAATATATCTTAATTCCATGAGATTTTTGATGCTATCCGAAACAATGAAATCAATGAGATTAAGTATGAGAAAGTCCCGATTGAAGTTGAATTACTTAGGATACTCGATCTATCACATGAGACAAGGAAGTCCGTATAAGACCAAGCCAAGGCATGGCATCGGCAATCAAGCAAGTTATCATGTAAGACCAAGACAAGTCTTGGCATTGAAGAGTTATTATGAGATGAAGACCCATATAAGCCCAAGCCAAGGCATGGCATTGGTGAGTCTCCATGTAAAGATGTCATGTAAGTCCAAGACAAGTCTTGGCATTGAAAAGCTATCATGAGATAGAGATCCCATGTTAGTCCAAGCCAAGGCATGGCATTGGTGAGTAACAAGGAAGATTTCATGTAAGTCCAAGCCAAGGCTCGGCATTAACCCGTTCATGAGTAAAGATACCAAGTAAGACCATGCCAAGACATGGCAATGGTAAGTTCCTAATGGAACACACAAGGAAGACTCCGTGTAAGTCCATGTCAAGACATGGCATCGATACAAGTTGAGAGATCCCATGTAAGACCATATCTAGGGTATGGCTTTGGCATCGAGATATTTTTGAGATGAGATTCAGTATCCTCGGTTGTTCATAGTAATGCATCGGGCAAAAGAGTAAAGAATAAATGAGAAAGCAAGAAAGTTAAGCAAGTAAAGCTATCATCAAAGTATGCTAGTCATAGCGAACTAAGAGTATTATTCATTTTATGAATGATGAAGTTAAGATTATGCTTACCTTAACAAAGTATGCTAATCTATATGATTAAGTGATATAGGTACCTTGTTTACCTTACAAACACGAGACTAGTAAGTACCATGATAAGTGTAAGAATCATTAAGAGTAAGTAAGCTCAAGCATGTGAACTTAGCAATGCCTTTGCTTATGATGAATGAGTATGTTAAGTATATATATTTATATATGTTGTTATATGCATTATATGCAAACTTACTAAGTGAAATGCTTACGTCTTTAATTCTTTCTTTCCATGTAGTCCCGCCAAGCTAATCTCGTGGATCATCGTCATTAGAGCTCGGAGCACACTATCAATCGCTATTTTGGTATAGCCAAGTTGTTTATATTAAGTATCGCATGTATAGGAAGCATTTCATTTTGAGTTATGTTTTAGAATTAGCCAAAGTGTTGGCTATCAAGCTTAGTATTCTTTTTGTATATGGCCAAAGAGATGGGTCATGAATGATTAAGTATGTATGTTTTTATCTGTCAATGAAGTATGCATCCTTGTTCATGTTAGATGTAATACTTGAGTTATTGAATTGAGTATTGGATTGATCTTGATCTCAGGGTGGCAATTGGCTTGGAAAATAGCCTCTTGGTGCCCACACGGATAGACACACGGGCGTGTGTCTAGGTCGTGTGTCCCCTGCACATTAGTGTTTTAAGTAAGAATAGACCATGGGCTAATCACACGGTCGTTTGTTTAGGCCGTGTGTGACACACGGTTAAGTCACATGGGCGTGTTTCCTGTCTGTGTGAAGTCTGCACCTTGCACTTGTAATTGAATTACCACACGGCTGAAGTACACGGGAGTGTGTATGGACCGTGTGGATAAGTCAGAATGCCAAAGTTTAGCACACGGGCCAAAGCCACGGGCGTGTCAAGGCCGTGTGAAATTAGTCAGTGTCGACCGCGGGTGGAAGACACGGGCATGTCTTAGGGGTACAGGGGCGTGTCCCAAGTCACATGGGCGTGTGACCCCTGTTTCGAGGAAAAATTCTTGATTGAGTTTCGAAAGTTTTCGGATAGGTGTTTAAGGCCTCGTAGGCCCATGAAACGTATGTTTTGATTAAGAAAGAGAAGTTTCTGTTTCGAAACAAAATTTTAAAGCCCGTAAGTACATGTTTTTTTAAGTTCAAGTATGGTAATGTCTCGTATCCAGTCTCAGTATCAAACTTGGGTATGGGGTGTTACATTTAGTGGTATCAGAGCTACGGTTTAGTCAGTTCTAGGACTAACGTAGTACGAGCACGAGTCTAGCTATACATGCCATACGTAAGAATTTTTTTATAATGATAGTGTGACGACTCCTGACGACTTAAATTATGTTTATACATATAGTAAATGGATCCCGAAAGAGCTGTAGTGGATGACGTAGAAAGTAACGCGCCAACTCTTGCTGAATGGATGGTGCCTAACGAGAATGAGAATAGACCCACTACGGTGAGTCAGAGAGGAGGAGAAGAGGCTAGAGAAGCCTTCCTCCATATGATGAACACGTGGTATACGGAGTTCGTTCGTACGAACCCGAATGCTCAAACCCTTCCACTTCGCGCCTATTCCTCAACCTATCCCAAGAGCCCCTCAAGTAGTAGAGGTGGTAAGAGGAGAGAAGCCTCCGGTTGATAGGATCAGGAAACATGGGGCAGAAGAATTTCGGGCTAAAAAGGATGATGATCCGGAAAAGGCCGAGTTCTAGTTAGAGAATACCATCAGGGTATTCAATGAATTGTCATGCACGTCTGAGGAATGCATGAAGTGTGTAGTCTCTCTTTTAAGGGATTCTGCTTACCAATGGTGGAACACCTTAGTGCCAGTGGTACCACGAGAAAAGATCACGTGGGAGTTCTTTCAAGAAGAGTTCAGAAAGAAGTATATCAATCAAAGATTTGTCGATCAGAAGAGAAAGGAATTTCTAGAGTTGAAGCAAGGCAAGATGTCCGTAACTGATTATGAGCGTGAGTTTGTACGACTCAGTAAATACGCTCGAGAGTGTGTATCCACCGAGGCCATCATGAGCAAGAGATTCGAAGATGGACTAAATGAGGACATTAAGTTGTTTGTTGCTGTCCTAGAATTAAAAGAATTTGTTGTGTTAGTGGAGCGGGCTTGTAAAGCCGAAGAGCTAGTAAAAGAGAAAAGAAAATCTGAAATGGAGTCTCGTGACTCAAGAAAGAGATAGTGAAATAAGTCATTCCAACCCTCTTCCAAGAAGTCAAGAGATTTCTCTACTCGATCGGCTTCATCCACAGGGTTTTCAAGTAGAAACAAGGGTAAACAGTATTCAGGAAATAAGGCACAGACTACTTCAGTAGCTAGTGTGGGGAACATTCGATCTGATAGACCAGAATGCCCACAGTGCGGTAGATGTCATCATGGTGAGTGCCGAGCGCATGAAAATGCTTGTTTCAGATGTGGTTCCCAAGACCACTTTATAAAAGATTGCCCTGAGACGATGAAGGAAGAGAGAGCACAGAACCCGAGATCTGGGAGTATGGTCAGAGGAAGACCGCAAAAGAACCCGAGTAGTGGAGCAAGTGGTAGAGGTAACCCTAAAGAGCAGGTTGCGAGACCCGAGGGTAGGGCACCTGTAAGGACGTATGCCATTCGCGCTCGCGAAGAGGCATCTTCTCCTGATGTTATTACGGGTACCTTTTCTCTTCATGATATTAAAGTTATTGCTTTAATAGATCCCGGATCCACACACTCTTACATTTGCATGAAACTAGTATCCAAAGATGAGTATGCCTATAGAGTCTGCTGAATTTGTGATTAAAGTGTCTAATCCATTAGGCCAAAGTGTGCTGGTCGATAAAGTATGTAATGATTGCCCATTGATGATTAGAGGTCATTATTTTAAAGCAAACCTTATGTTGTTACCATTTGATGAGTTTGACATAATTCTTGGTATGGACTGGTTGACCACTCATGATGTAATAGTAAATTATGGGAAGAAATATAGTGGGATGAGATGTGAGAATGGGGACACTCTCCATGTAGAATCAGACGAACAAGGTAGATCGCCGGTAATGATTTCTCATATGACGGCACAAAAATACATAAGAACAGAGTATGATGCATATTCGGCCTTCGTGATGAATGATAGAGAAACAGAGTTATAGATTGAGTCAGTACCGATAGTATGTGAGTACTTGGATGTTTTTCCCGAGGAATTACCAGGACTACCACCAGTTAGAAAGGTTGAGTTCAACATTGAGCTAGCTCCTGGTACTGTACCAATATCTATTACTCCTTACAGAATGGCTCCAACGGAGTTGAGAGAGTTGAAGTCACAGTTCCAAGACTTGACAGATAAAGGTTTTGCAAGATCAAGTTGTTCTCCATGGGGTGCTCCAATTTTATTTGTGAAAAAGAAAGATGGCACCATGAGATTTTGCATAGATTACCGTCAGCTTAATAAAGTGACAGTAAAGAACAAGTACCCATTGCCAAGGATCGATGATTTGTTCGATCAATTGAAGGGGGCCACTTTGTTCTCTAAGATAGACTTGAGATCTGGGTATTACCAATTGAGAGTAAAGGATTCAGATGTATCCAAGATCGCTTTTCGAACGAGGTATGGGCATTATGAATTTTTAGTCATGCCCTTTGGTTTGACCAATGCTCCTGCGGTATTCATGGACTTAATGAACCGCATGTTTAGGCCATACCTCGACAAGTTTGTAGTCATTTTTATCAACGACATATTGATTTATTCTCAAGATGAGAATGAGCATGCTGAGCATCTATGAACGGTCTTGCAGACTCTACGAGAAAATCAGCTTTATGCCAAGTTCAGTAAAAGTGAATTTTGGCTCAAGGAAGTATGATTTCTGGGACATATTGTCTCAGGAGATGGAGTCCGAGTAGATCCAAGTAAGATTTCGGCCATAATGGACTGGAATCCACCGAGGAATGTCTCAGAGATTAGAAGTTTTCTAGGCCTAGCTGGCTATTATAGACGATTCGTCAAGGGGTTTTCCATGATTGCAACTCCGATGACGAAATTGTTACAGAGAAATGTGAAGTTTGAGTGGACAGAAAGATGCCAACAAAGTTTCGAAAAACTAAAGGCATTATTGACAGAAGCTCCGATTTTAGTACAACCCGAGACAGGGAAAGAGTTCGTGATATACAACGATGCATCCTTAAACGGATTAGGATGTATACTTATGCAAGAAGGCAAAGTGATTGCTTATGCCTCAAGATAGCTAAAGCCCCATGAGAAGAATTATCCGACGCACAATTTAGAGTTGGCTGCCATAGTCTTCGCATTGAAGATTTGGAGACACCATTTATATGGTGAAAGATGTCGGATTTTCACCGATCACAAAAGTTTGAAGTACTTGATGACGCAGAAAGAGTTGAACTTAAGGCAACGGAGATGGTTAGAGTTGATAAAAGACTATGAATTGGTCATTGACTACCATCCCGGAAAGGTGAATGTGGTCGCTGATGCTTTGAGTAGAAAGTCCTTATTTGCATTAAGGGCAATGAATTCGCGGATGACTTTATCCGATGATAGTTCTATTCTAGCTGAGTTGAGAGCTAGACCAATGTTTCTCCAGGAGATCATTGAAGCTCAAAAAGAAGTTAGTGAATTGCAAATCAAGAGAGCTCAGTGCGAGACAGATGTTGAGTCCGATTTCCAGATTAGTCCCAACGGAAGTTTGATGTTCAAAGATAGAACTTGTGTACCGAGAAAGGAGGAGCTTATTCAGAAAATTTTGCATGAGGCACATAACGGATGTTTATCTGTACATCCGGTAGTACCAAGATGTATAATGACTTGAAGCAATCAGTATTGGTGGCCAAGAATGAAGAAAGATATTTTGAGTTTGTTTCAAATGCATGATTTGTCGCAAGTAAAAAAGTGAACACCAAGTACCTTCAGGTTTGCTTCAACCCATTTCGATTCCTCGAGTGGAAATGGGACCGTATCACCATGGATTTTGTAACGGGTTTACCATTGTCACCAAGCAAGAAAGATGCTGTATGGGTTGTGGTTGACAGACTTACAAAGTTAGCCCATTTCATACCTGTGCGAGTGGATTACTCACTCGACAAGTTGGCAAACTTGTATGTTTCAGATTTAGTAAGGCTACATGGAGTTCCTTTGTCAATCATATCGGATAGAGATCCGAGATTCACCTCTAGATTTTGGAAGAAGTTACAAGAGGCCTTGGGTACTAAATTGAGTTTTAGTACAACTTTTCATCCTCAAACTGACGGTCAGTCAGAGAGGTTAATACAAGTACTCGAAGATATGCTCCGGTGTTGTATTCTTGAATTCCAAGGCAGTTGGGAAATGTTTCTTCCATTAGTAGAGTTTGCCTACAATAATAGTTTTCAGTCGAGCTTGAAGATGGCGCCCTATGAGGTTTGATATGGGTGTAAGTGTTGAACGCCTTTATATTGGACTGAACTCAAGGAAAACCAGATTCACGGGGTTGATTTGGTTAGAGAAACCGAACAGAGGGTGAAAGTAATTCGAGAAAGTTTAAAGGTCGCTTCGATGGACAAAAATCCTACTCGAATTTAAAAAAAGAAAAGAGATCTGATCGTGTCGGGGATAAAGTTTTCTTGAAAGTGTCACCATGGAGAAAGGTTCTCAAATTTGGCCGTAAAGGCAAGTTGAGTCCATGTTTTATCGAACCATACGAGATTATTGAGAGAGTTGGGCCGGTAGCTTATCGATTGGCTTTGCCATCAGAGTTAGAAAAGATACATGATGTGTTTCACGTGTCCATGTTGCGACGCTATCGATCAGACCCTTCACATATAATTGCCCCGTCAAAGATAGAGATTCATCCCGACATGACTTATGGTGAAGAACCAGTTAAGATTTTAGCTCGGAAAGTCAAACAACTAAGAAATAAAAGTATTGCCCTAGTGAAAGTGTTGTGGCAAAGACATGGGATAGAGGAAGCTACGTGGGAACCAGAAGAGAGCATGTGAAACCAGTACCCAAACCTATTTGCTGGTAAGATTTTAGGGCCTAGTCGGAACAGTGGTGCGAGACCACAAATCTGAAGTAGTAAAATGGGTTTTGAGGTTTAAGATATGTTTGCATGATAGTAGGAAAGTTTCATGTAGAAATTTTATGAAATTGTCATTGAATGGTCCATTAGGACTAAATTGCAAAAGTTGCAAAATTTGATATTCTAGAAGCTTTTAGTATGAAATAGCTTTGGAATATTAATTAGAAGTTCTTAAATAGAAATTTGCCCAAATTATAATTTTTGGACAAAAATGGACATGAGTTAGAAATTTTGAAAGTTTAGTGAGAAGGGCATTTTGGTCATTTATCAATTAAATGATTAAAAAGGGAAAAAGATGACAAAAATCTTATTCATCTTCTTTCCCTTGTGCCGAAAATTTGAGAGACTCCATAGCTAGGGTTCTTCAATTTTTTGAAGCTTGTTAGTAAGTGCACCCTAGCCCCGTTTTTAATATTCTTCGTATTTTTGGAGTCCTCGTATTATGAATTAGCTATTTATAGTTATAAGTTGAGCTAGAATTCATGTTCATAAATCTACCCAAGTATGACATGCTTGTAAAATGATGTTTTATGAAAGATTATGAGAGTTTGATGTTAGATAAACATCTTTTCCTAAATGAATTTCATGAAAAATGCTAGTAAGGACTAGTTTGTAAAAGTTGTGAAATTTGTCATACATGATAGAAATAGTGAGAATTGATTGTTGCTATAGTTAAGAGAATGAATTAGCTAAGCATGAAGTTCACAATATTTGAATAAAAATCACTTTACGAGCCTTGGGGTAAAAGTGTAATTATAAGGAAGTTTAAGGGCAAAATGGTAATTTTGCCAAAGTATGAGTTAAGAGTCAATTTAGTCAATGTGTGTATTAAATGAGCTAAATTATTATTATAGATCAAGAAAAACGAAGCCCGAATCGAAATTGAGGCAAGAACAAAGTCGAGGACTAAATTGCATTTCTACATACATTTTGTACATTGAGGTAAGTTTGTATGATTTCTAAGCTTTATTATTAAAATCATTGAACGGCTTAGTATGATGTAGAATATATCTTAATTCCATGAGATTTTTGATGCTATGCTAAACAAAGAAATCAATGAGATTAAGTATGAGAAAGTCCCGATTGAAGTTGAATTACTTAGGATACTCGATCTATCACATGAGACAAGGAAGTCCGTATAAGACCAAGCCAAGGCATGGCATCGGCAATCAAGCAACTTATCATGTAAGACCAAGACAAGTCTTGGCATTGAAGAGTTATTATGGGATGAAGACCCATATAAGTCCAAGCCAAGGCATGGCATTGGTGAGTCTCCATGTAAAGATGTCAAGTAAGTCCAAGACAAGTCTTGGCATTGAAAAGCTATCGTGAGATAGAGATCCCATGTAAGTCCAAGCCAAGGCATGGCATTGGTGAGTAACAAGGAAGGTTTCATGTAAGTCCAAGCCAAGGCTCGGCATTAACCCGTTCATGAGTAAAGATACCAAGTAAGACCATGTCAAGACATGGCAATGGTAAGTTCCTAATGGAACACACAAGGAAGACTCCGTGTAAGTCCATGTTAAGACATGGCATCGATACAAGTTGAGAGATCCCATGTAAGACCATATCTAGGGTATGGCTTTGGCATCGAGATATTTGTGAGATGAGATTTAGTATCCTCGGTTGTTCATAGTAATTCATCGGGCAAAAGAGTAAAGAATAAATGAGAAAGCAAGAAAGTTAAGCAAGTAAAGCTATCATCAAAGTATGCTAGTCATAGCAAACTAAGAGTATTATTCATGTTATGAATGATGAAGTTAAGATTATGCTTACCTTAACAAAGTATGCTAATCTATATGATTAAGTGATGCAGGTACCTTGTTTACCTTACAAACACGAGACTAGTAAGTACCATGATAAGTGTAAGAATCATTAAGAGTAAGTAAGCTCAAGCATGTGAACTTAGCAATGCCTTTGCTTATGATGAATGAGTATGTTAAGTATATATATTTATATACGTTGTTATATGCATTATATGCAAACTTACTAATCGAAATGCTTACGTCTTTAATTCTTTCTTTCCATGTAGTCCCGCCAAGCTAATCTCGTGGGTCATCATCATCGGAGCTCGGAGCACACTATCAATCACTATTTTGGTATAGCCAAGTTGTTTATATTAAGTATGGCATGTATAGGAAGCATTTCATTTTGAGTTATGTTTTAGAATTAGCCAAAGTGTTGGCTATCAAGCTTAGTATTCTTTTTGTATATGGCCAAAGAGATGGGTCATGAATGATTAAGTATGTATGTTTTTATCTGTCAATGAAGTATGCATCCTTGTTCATGTTAGATGTAATACTTGAGTTATTGAATTGAGTATTGGATTGATCTTGATCTCAGGGTGGCAGTTGGCTTGGAGAATAGCCTCTTGGTGCCCACACGGATAGACACACGGGCGTGTGTCTAGGTCATGTGTCCCCTGCACATTAGTGTTTTAAGTCAGAATAGACCACGGGCTAATCACACGGCCCTTTGGTTAGGCCGTGTGTGACACACGGTTAAGTCACATGGACGTGTGCCTTGGCCGTGTGAAGTTTGCACCTTGCACTTGTAATTGAATTACCACAGGGCTGAAGTACACGGGCGTGTGGATAAGTCAGAATGCCAAAGTTTAGCACACGGGCCAAAGCCACGAGCGTGTCAAGGCCGTGTGAAATTAGTTAGTGTCAACCACGGGTGGAAGACACGGGCATGTCTTAGGGGTACACGGGCGTGTCCCAAGTCACATGGGCGTGTGACCCTGTTTCGAGGAAAAATTCCCGATTAAGTTCCGAAAGTTTCCGAATAGGTGTTTAAGGCCTCGTAGGCCCATGAAACGTATGTTTTGATTAAGAAAGAGAAGTTTCTGTTTCGAAACAAAATTTTACAGCCTGTAAGTACATGTTTCCTTAAGTTCAAGTATGGTAATGTCTCGTATCCAGTCTCAGTCTTAGACTTGGGTATGGGGTGTTACAATCCATACAGTTAAGATGTTGGCCTTACTATGGCACTATGGTTTTAATCCATGTGATGGTTGTGGCTTTAGGGTGGTTCAAAGCTTCGTTGGTTAATAATTGAAAAGTCATAATTTGACAGTCAAGATTGATTCAGATGTCTAGTTTAATTAGATTATTTGCTTGAAAGATTATTCGAATTATTTGCAATTGTGCTGAATAGTAAGCAACATTAATTATTTGATAAGTAATGTAACCTTTTGATGACCACAAAAATTTAAAACATTTGATGTTTCTAAGAGATCTGAATTTGGGACTGCTAAGATGGCTTGAACTGTCGAAAGCTTTTGAGTCAGTGATTGATTATTATCCATAAAAAATGATTACAATCACGGATGTTCTGAGTAGGATACCTATGTGTACTTTGCGAGCGATGATTATACGATTGATTATATCGGATGATGGATAGTCGTTAGCTAAGTTAGAAACTAAATTGTGTGTATTCATCGAATTTACGAAGCCCAGAAATGTGTCAGTGAATCATAAGTTAAAAAGGGGTCAAAGTAAATTGACTCCTGATTCAGAATTTCAAATTGGAACCGATGATTATTCGTTGTTTTGGGATAGAGTTCGGGTATTAAGAAACCCTGAGATTATAAAACAATTATCTGTTCATTCGGGGAGTACTAAGATGTACGATAATCTGAGATGATTGTTCTAGCGAATGAGTATGAAACGTGATACCTCTAACTATGTGTCCAGATGTCTGAATTATCAACAGGTTAAAACTAATTATCAAGTACCCTCGTGGATCAAGATGATCACGTGTTATTATCTGAGTGGTGAGAAAATAAAATTTCAAAGGATTTTGTGTAAAAGGAAGATGATGCCTGAATTATTGTTGATCGTGTGGAGAAGTGTGCACATTTTATCTCGGTATGTACAGATTACTCTTTTGATAGATTGAATTATACATGTCTGAGACTTTTAGATCAATCAGCATACTAAACTCTAATATTTCCGATAGCTAACTCGAAAGGGAATTTTAGATCCTCGAGGAAATGTTTCGCTGTGGTGCTTTAGAAGTTGAAAGCGAATGAGAAAAACAATTACGATTAATTGAGTTGTGTGTAATAATAATCTTTTAGTGCGCGTAAATACGGCCTTGTATGGAGTGTGTATGGTTGCAATTACCGAACTCGGTTGACACTTGATCGAGCTTTGTGAGAAAAGATCCATGGGATTGATTTCATCAGAGAATTTTACCAGAAAGTGAAAGTAACTCATAACATTTAGAAGCAGTTTCAGATTGACAGGAAATATATATACAGACTTGATATGCAAAATCATTGAATTTAAGATAGTGAACTAAATGTTTATGAAAGTATAGCTGTGGCAATAGAAATTCTCGATTTAGTTATAAAGAGAAGTTGGAATTTAGTTTGATTTGATGAAAAGTGAAGAACGTATCAGAATCTTAGCTTGCGAGATCAAAGAATGGAGAATCCGGGGTTATGTGAGAAATTGATAAGGCAATGAGAAAACGAATCTCAAATCTAGATTCTGGTAAGATTTTTGGTGTCGAAAATCCCTAAGGGGAGAGAATTGTAACAGCCCTATTTTGGGGTTAGTCGGAATAGTGGTTTCAAAACCACATATCTGAGGTCGAAAAAATTATTTAATATTATTTTATGTGTTATATCATAATTATATGAGTGCATGAAAATTTTGGTGAATTAATTTTAGTAATTGCATGCTTAATTTTGAAAAAGGACTAAATCGCATTAAGTGCGAAAGTTTTGCTCTATAAGCTAAAGGTGTCAAATAGCTATAGAACCTTAAATTGGAGGTCCTTAATGTGTAATTAGGCCCTTAGAAAAGAGTTGGCCGGCCATAGGGGACAAGAAAATACAAATTGGTCAAAGTTGGTGGAAATTAGATGACTTAAATTGATGTAATAAAATAAAATAAGAAAAAGTTGTCATCTTTTTCACTCTCTCTTCTTCTCCACCGATTCTTACCCAAGGAAATGGCTATGGAAGCTTGAAAATTTCAGCAACTTCTAACTCTCACAAGTAAGTGATTTTGATGGTCATTTTTGATGATTTTTATATTTTTGGAACCCTTGTAGCTTAATCTAGCTAATGAGGGGACTATTTTGCAAAATGGTTTAAAGTCTAGGGTTTTGCCATGAGAATATTCATGTTGTTTGCTGCATTTTTATGGTAGAAAATGAATCTTGGTTGTTAAATAAACAACTTTTGTTAAGTGATTTTCATGGAAACACCTAAAATGGACCATTTTGTAAAAGTTGTAAAATAGGTAGTAAAAGTGTGAAATAATGGAAAATGTGGGCTGCTATAAGCATGAAAAAGGTTCGGCTATGTATGGGTAGTAAAGAAATTGAACACATTTCATTTAACGAGCCTAGGGGTAAAAGTGTAAATATGAAAAAGTTTAGGGGTAAAAATGTAATTTTACCAAAAATGTGAAATTGGGCTAATTTGAATAGCATGATGAATAAATAAATTAAATGTGTTGTTATAGATCAAGGAAGATGAGATTTGGAATTAGATCGTGGGAAAAGCAAGATAATCGAGTAATTGACTTATTTCGTCGTTTCATACCGAGGTAAGTTCGTATGATAGTCATAAATTTTTATTTGATAAATTGGTAAATAATTTGTGAATTTAATTATAATATTTGCTGTACAATGAAAATCCGATGTTCGAGACTAGCGAACGCAAAGTTGAATACTTTCGTTCGGTACTAAAAGATGAATTGACGAAAAAGACCATGAATGAGTCGTGGCAAAGAGTGACTAAGTGAAATCGTGTAAGACCATAGTTAGACTATGGCATCGAGATATGGTTCTATGTGAGATTGTAGAATAAAATAGCTATGGTCACATGTGTAGTACTAAGTGTAGGCTACTATGTGCACCGGATAGCATCTATTATTATTGGTGGGCTGTGTGCGATACCACCGTTCATCTGTTAATTTTGGTGGGCTGTGTGCGATACCACCGTGAATCTGTTATTATTGGTGGGCTGTGTGCGATACCACCGTGCATCTGTTAATATTGGTTGGCTGTGTGTGATACCACCATGAATCTGTTATTATTGGTGGGCTGTGTGCGATACCACCGTGCATCTGTTAATATTGGTGGGCTGTGTGCGATACCACCGTGAATCTGTTATTATTGGTGGGATGTGTACGAAACCACCGTGCATCTGATAATATTGGTGGGCTGTGTGTGAATCCACCGTGAATCTGTTATTATTGGTGGGCTATGTGCGAAACCATTGTGTATCTGTTATTATGGGTGGGCTATGTGCGAAACCACCGTGTATCCATAATTACTCCGAAGTGTTCATCGGGAAAATTCGACTAAGTGGAATTTCATGTGAGCAATGAATTCTATATGTGATGAATTTTGGTGAGGATTAAAATGAGTAAGTGAAGTGATAAAGTTTTGTATTATTCATGCTAATCAAATTATTTTATTGAATGTGAGCATATTGTAATGATGTTTCATGAAAGAGTGAAATTTGAAATAAAACAGTTTTGGACAGCAGCAGTTGTGTAACTTTGAAAAATTACCTAAAATGGTGGAAATTGATTTTGAGGTTGAATGAGATATGAAATTAAAGCTTATTGAGTCTCTTTCTACATAAAAGAAACAAAAAAAGCAAAAGAATTTCATATGGTAGGATAATTGGATTTTAGTGAGACAGGGCAGAATGATTTCAGAATCCCCTTTTTTTACATGGGAAATTCAGTAAAAATTGTACAAAAATAATAATGGGATAAAATTTATATGCTTTAAATTTTTAATGAGTCTATTTTCAAGAGAAACAAACAAGAATTTAATTTGAGTTCTGTGAAACAAGATAATTATTTTTTAGTAAAGAGGGGTCGGAACTGTCAGACAGCGAAACAGGGGAGAATTTAAAGAATAAAATGTACCGATTGGATAAATCAAAAATTCTGGAAAGTTTATGGTAAGAATATATGTGAGTCTAGTTTAGGGGAAAATTAGCGGATTTTAATTTTGAGTTCTGTAGCTCCGGATAAAAATAATTTAGTGACTGTAACTCGAGTAATTAGCTCAAGATGAACATAAATAAATTTTGAAATTTTATGCTATAATGATGGTATTATCTTGAGAGATTATAATGAGGATTGTTAAAAGCATGGTAATCAATTGTTTATTATTTATATACGTACTTACTAAGCTTTATAGCTTACTCCGTTTTTTCTGTGTTTACAATGTACTCAGGTTAGCCCGGGTTGGAAGTCACTGGAGAACCTATCACACTATTGAGCTTATAATTTAGGTATCGATGATTTTATACTTAAGGTTATGGCATGTATAGGAAACTTGGTCATGTGTATATGTTACTATGAGTTGTCCTAGAATAATGACCCATGATATTCGGAGTTCATTGTTGTATCAAGCCATTTAATGTGGCCAATGAATTGGTTATGCTATAAACTTGTAACATCCTAAAATTTGGAATTTTATGTGTTGCATTATTTCTTATGTTAAGCTAGTAAATTACTAATCGTGCATGTTTTAAGGTCTTAAGAAGGCTCGGGGTTTAATTGGGCCTTAGTAAAAAAATTGGTATTTTAGCACTTTAAGGAGATATAGTAAGTGGCCTCATTGCTTATGGGAATAAATGAGTAATTTGCTTGCATAATTGAGCATATGGCAAAGGGGTTATGGCGCCACATGAAGGACTTTGGGGGGGAGGTTCAAGTCCCATCAAGTGCAAAATTTTGATATATTTTTTTTGTATTCTTTCCCTAAGTGTCGGCCAAGATGATATATAAAGCAAGGTGGACTTTTTAATTTTGGCAATGTGGCTAAAGAAATAAGGAAAGGATGAGGGTAGGGAAAGAAATCAAAAGAAAAGGCAAGTATAGGGAACATGTTGGCCTTTTTCAAGGGAGATGTTTTGGAAAGTTTTGGTTGGCCAAATTTTTGACCTTATTGTCATATTATGGACGGTTTTGGTATAGGGGGTAGCCGAATTTTTCTTTGTCTTTTGGTAAAAACTTTGGTGCTTGTTTTGGTCAAAATTCCTTTAGCATCATTTTGTGTCATTTTTCTTCTCTCCAAATTTATTCTTCTCTTTGCCGAACCTTCAAGCCTTTAGTGTGCATTTTTGTTTCTTCTTTTTCTTCTTGTTTGCCGAATGTACCAAACCATTGAGACCAAACCTTTCTCACTTATCTTCTCTTGAAAACCGAAACTAATTAGCACCCTTCTCTCCCTTTCTTTTCTTTCAATCATCTTTTCAATCCTTCTTCCACTTCTTAAAAGCAAATTTCACTTTGATCAAATTCTTTTCTTTATTCATTCTCTCCATAGCCGAATCTAGCAACAACTTGTCTCCTCACTATCTCTTTTTCCTTCGTGATTGGATATTATCTTCTTGTCGAATTGGTGAGTAAAAATCTTCTTTTTAAATTCTTCTCTTAATGCCGAAGGTATGCCCTTGTCATGGGATGGTTCTATTAATAGAAATCATCATTTCTTTCTACTCTCTCACAACGTGATCAATTTCCCTTTTGTAGTATCCTAGAGGGAGGCCGAACATTATTCTAGCCTTAAGTTGAACGGTGAAAATCGGATCCAATATCGATAAGGTAAGGAATTCTCCATGGATTATTTGAAATCGTTCTGTATTCGTTTAAGTTTTTATTGGGATAACAGTGGTTGTGACAAATCAATTATATTTTTAGGGATTTAATCGCTCGATCTATCCTCTTGTTGATCAAATGATTATAGTGGTAAGCCGAACCCTTTGTCATTTGACAATCCATATTTATATCGTAATATCGTTTTGACTAAGATCTTATTCAATGGAGACAAGCGATATCGAATCGAAAGGGAAAGCATTTGGAGATCACAAAAGGAGCGGATTAGCGATCCCTACTCCTAAATTCAAACGAAGGGCAGTATCGGCGGTTCGGGATTTTCCACCGGATTGTGGACCATCGTCTGGGGATAATCGACAAATCGTGGTCGTTCACAATTCTAAGGGTAAACACTTTAGATCGTTTATTTTAGAGTTGTTTAATTAAATCGCGTATGTCGTCTAATCGAGCGTTATGATATCTTAGGTGTCGAAGATTAATAAAGCTTAGTACTTACCGTAATCAGGTGTGTAATCTCACATCGTTTTTCGTGGGTTTAAGATTGATATCATATTGGAAATATATTGCTACGATTAAAAACGTTTATTGGAGTAACTGGGAATAGTGGCCTAAATTACACTATTTTTGATAAAATTGACAAAATCGGTATTAACACTGTGAGAATTACGAAAATGCCCTAAAGGGCCGAATTACGAAATTGCCCCTAATGGGCCGATTTGTTATATTGCCTTAACAGACCGATTTGATATGTTGCCGTAATGGGCTGATTTGTTATATTGCCGTAATAGGCCGATTTTTTATATTGCTCAAATGGGCCGATTTGATGTATTGCTTAAAAGGGCTGATTTGATATTTTGCCATAATGGGCCGTTTTGATATATGGTCTTAATGGGCTGATTTGCAAGTGCTACAATGGGCCGAATTATTGTAATGAATCCCTGAATTAATTATTGTTGTTTTTATTTGTAAATATCATGATTTGCTATGTATGATGCATTTACATGATTTGCATGGGATGGGAAAATGTTGAAGAGAAGTGATTCCGGTGGCTCTGCCACATAAATGTTTGTTAATACGATATTGTGATTCTGGTGGCTCGGCCACAACCAAAATTTGTTATAAATGGCATAATGCCTGCGATTGGTGTGTTTGGCGGGGTGGGTTGACTTGATCCCCACAGGTGTGATGGGCTGGTACGGGTGGTGTGTAGCGGATGGATTATTAGGATGGTTTGGGATTTGCATTACATTCATATGATATATTTGATATATATTATTATGTAAAAAGGGGCTTAGGCCCAAAATATTGCTAAATGGG
Source organism: Gossypium sturtianum (assembly GCA_025698515.1). NCBI lineage: Eukaryota > Viridiplantae > Streptophyta > Magnoliopsida > Malvales > Malvaceae > Gossypium > Gossypium sturtianum. The sequence goes on from CM046945.1 coordinate 23,345,866, forward strand.
TTTCAGGCCCAGTGGACAACGGTAAGGGGTTTCACACTGAGTTCTTGTAACTCAGTCCCCCTTTTCTTAACCCTTGTAGGTAATGCTCAGTGACGAGGACTTGGGGCCATGGATGACTCGGTGGAGGCCATACTTTTGGAGTGTTATTTTCGGACTTTAGTAAATTCCTATTTCCGTTCACTTTACTATTTTGGGGTTTTTTATGTTGTAATAAGGCCTCTGGAGTATTTTATTACTTGCTTTATGGTTGTTATACTTATTATTTTGCTTGAATTGTTTAAAATGAGAATTTTTCTAAAAACTTAAATTAAGGTTTTCCAAAATCGATTAACAAATATATTTCAAAATAAACTTTTATAAATATTTTAACACGGAAGTTTTCACTCGAACTTTCAAACGATATTTTTAAAGGACACGATTTTATAAGATCATTAGTCCAAATTTTTGATTTCTCAATTAACTTTCGAGGATTTGTAGTATTTTATCAAATGTTTCTAATAATATATGTTTTCTTGTTTATAACAAAATAACATCTATTTTAATACAAATCAAAAGGGATTTAACACATTTTTCTCATGTGACATGTCAGATCCGGTCATAACGCATGGGCCGGGTTTTGGGTGTTACATTTTATGGTATCAGAGCTCGGTTGCAAAATCGACTGTGGTTTGGGTTCAAAAGCGTTTTTCAAAGCTGTTTGAATTTAAAATTTTAAATGTATGTTTTAAAGGAAGTATGGCACCACGGGTATCCGACACCAAGTCAAGTAAGTATACGTTATCATTGTATGATTATGATTAGTGTGATATGACTGTAGGAATACTCTAAAACTTTTAGTTTTAGGAGTTGAAACTATAGAGATTGAGACTATAGGATGCGTTTGTGAAAACGACTTTACTACTTATACTTCATAAAACATTGTTTAATAAACAATGAAATAGTATACTGATTCATAAGACTCTTAATCAGATTAAATCAAATTACCCAATATGAGCGCTAGAGGACGTGGTCGTGGTAGACGTGGCCGGGGTAGAGGCCGAGGCGCTAGAGTTGTGTCTGAGGCGTCGGGACATATGCCAGAAATGGACGCACCTGCTTCACCTGTGACTGAAGCTGGGTCACATGATCGTATGAGGGAGGACGACGCTCTATCCCAAGCAATGTTGCGAGTTCTGGAAAGGGTTACTAGGGCAAGAACTGGGCCGACAGCTCGTGGGTCAATTTCGGAAAGACTCAGATCGAATGGTGCTGAGGTTTTTAAGGGTATCTCGGGTGTGGCCTCAAATGTAGCAGAGTATTGGCTTGAGGCAGTGGAGCGGATCATGGATGATTTGGATTGCACTGCCGAACAGAATCTGAAAGGGGCTGTATCATTGCTGGGAGACGAAGCGTATCAATGGTGGCTCACTGTTCGGGAAGGCACTCAAGCCGATCGTATTACCTGGGATTTCTTCAAGACAGCATATCAGGGAAAGTATGTCAGGGCTAGTTATGTGGATGCCCGAAGGAAAGAATTCCTAAATCTAGTCCAAGGAGGTAAGACTGTGGCAGCTTACGAGGCAGAATTTCTGCGTCTGAGTCGGTATGCCCGGGGAATAGTGCCAACTGACTACGAACGCTGTGTGCATTTTGAGGACGGGTTGCGTGATGAGTTGCGGGTACTGATACCCCACAAAAAGAGAGGAATTTTGCCACACTAGTGGAGAAAGCCAAGATAGTTGAAGAGGCTAAGCACTCGGAGCGGCAAAATTGAGACAATGATAGGGGCACGAGCAAGAGAGACTTTAGGTACTTATGTCCTGCTAGAGGATTTCAGAAGAGGCCCAGAAATGAGGAGCCAGCTCGATCTAGATTACCAGCTGCTACCAATCAGTTGCAGCCATGTGTGGATTGCGGAAGACGACACTCGGGTGAAGGCTAGAAGAGAACTGGCTGTTGTTTCAAATATGGATCTAAGGACCATCGGCTTAGAGATTGCCCTCGACAGACTGCACAGACTCAGGATGTTCGTAACTATGATGCACATCCAGCTAGAGGCGCTCAGCAGCCACCGAGATGCCGTGGGCCAGGTCGAGGTGGTAATGGCGTAGGACGAGGTCAGGGTGCACCAGGTAGAGGTACCGGTAATAGGGGTAACGTGGAGGCAAGACAGCCAGGGTTGGCCTATGCGGTCATACGTCGGGAGGATGGTGATGCACCGGATGTCATAACCGGTACGTTCTTCATATCTGATGTACCTGTTACTGCTTTGGTAGATATCAGATCCACCCATTCGTATGTTGCTTGTGCTGTATCTGGAAATCTGAACATTAGATCTGAGATTAGTGCTAGAGAAACAACTGTAATTAGCCCTCTAGGACAGTTGTAACATCCTGAATTTATGGGCTTGTGCATTTTGTGTAGTGTATGCTTAAAATATTAATTTAAGGGTTGGATGTGCAAATGGGGCTCAGGTTTGGGCTGAGGCTTTGATTAAATATCCTCTTTAGACACTCTATGGGCTTGAATTAAAGTTTTAGTAGTTTAATTGACATATTGGGTTTGTGGCCCAACAGTCAGGAGCACAGTAAAGGGGAGCTATAGTTGGCGTCACTAGTACATGAGGAGGGCCCAAATTTTGGCTGCCTGGAGCCCAAGTTATAGGGCCAAATTTGGCACTCATAAGGGACTAAGGGGCGACGGCAATAAGGCAAAATTTTAGGGATTTTTATTGTGTGGATATTAAGTAGATAAAGGGAGAAGGAGTTGGTGATAATTAGGGGCTATTTTTGAGGAGATAACAGATTGAGATAAGGGAAAAGGGATAGGAGCTATCGTGTGTTGCAAAGTTGTTAGAAAATCAATCTACATTAAGGAGGAATCGGTTTTCTATATGCAGAAGGGGTGCCGAAATTGCTGCTAAAGCTCCCATCTTTTCTTTTTTTTTCTCTGCCGAAATTTCTACTCTATTCTCCCTCTCTTTTCTTTTTCTTTAGTTGGCCGAATCCTCTCTTTCTCATCTCTTTGAGACACCTTAGCCGAATCATCAAGTCTCTCTTTACTCTCTTCTCACTTTCCCTTGTTAGCAGAAACATACAACCTGGATCTTCTAAAAGAAAAAAAGCCGAAAATGCAATAGGTTATCTTTTTCGAGATTTTTCATAAAAGTCGAAATCGTGAGATCTAGTCTTCTGTGTGTGCCGAAATTAGTCTGGGGTGCCTACTTGTGCCGAAATCTGAAGGAAACTTTAGGTAAGTGTTGATTTGAGAAAACCAAATCTTTCTCGGCTTTTCAAAGTCCCTAGCCGAATGGCTATTTAGGAACTAATCTCTTATTTTTCTCTTATTTTCGGCATTCCGGGACCTGAAGAGGAGTAAATCGTGTAGATCTTTAAGTCATAAGTTTACTAATACTCGAATCGTGTCACTTTCGGGATTTCAAGGTAAGGAGATCTATTGATTTTAGTATGTAAATTTGGGATTTACTAACCTTTTGCCGATTATAGGAGAGGTCAATTTTCGTGATTTTTCGGCTTTTGGTTGAACCAAGTTATAAATCCGGATAGCAAGGATACCGACTAAGAGTTTAGTACTTCGCGATAACAAGTGTGTAACTTTTCAAACCATTAGATTGATTGTATATATATATATATGTATATGTGTAATAAATCTGCTATACTCTGTTAAATGCCGAAATCCCGGCATAACGTTTGGAAACCTGAGAAGGGTAAAGGCTAAATATCAGGTTAGTGATTTCTGCCATTCATCAGTGAATGTTTCTGTTAAAAACGATATGTTTTATATGTCTATTTTTATATATGCTTGGGGTTGGGTGATTGATAAAAGGGGAAGTGATCTGTTCTGGTGGCTTTTGGCATTTCAGCCTGGTGACTCTGTCACAAATCTGTTTCTGGTGGCTCTTGCCATTTCAGCCTGGTGACTCTGTCACGATTTGACGATGAGTAGCTAACTGCATCATGACTGCCATCGATGGTGTGTAGCGGTGTGGGTTGATTGTAGAAATCCCCAATGGTGTGATTGGCAGGTAAGGGTGGTGTGTAGCGGTTGGAAACCTAGGAGTTGGGTTGGGCTTTGGATAATTTCTGTTATAATATATTATGATATATGTTCTGTGGGGCTAAGGCCCAAATCTAATGGTGCATGTGGGTTGCACACTGAGTCTCGCGACTCACCCTATTATTTTAACAATTTGTGTAGCACTTAGTGCATCGGACTGGTGGAGAGGAGAGCAAGGTGACCATGCGATAGAAATCTTGGATTCAAACAAAAGACTTTATTTTATTTATTTTTAAGAAATTTGTCTTAAGTGGGTTTTATATTTTGTTGTAATAAGGCCATGGGCCACTAGACTATTATTTCTGTTTTGGATTCATGTTGGGCTTTCATTTATGGGCATTTAAATTTTATATTTAAACTAAGCTAAGACATGTATGAAATTTTGGTTTCTATTTAAAATTCACCACGGCATTTTATAACTTTATATCTTATATGAACTTAATAAATTATTAAGTTTTTGGTATGACTATCTAAACCTGATAATTGTTTTCTTAAAAGTGCCACATGTTTTTGTAAATCACTCAAGTGACATACCAGATTCGGTTGTAGTGTTTGGGCCGGGTTTAGGGTGTTACAAGTTGGTATCAGAGCCCGGTTCAAAACTCGACTTTGGGGTTTTGGGCTCAAAACATTTTCTAAAGATGGGTTTTTGAAACATGCATAACAGGTTTGTTAGCTCGGCATGGCACCTGCGTCTCCAGCCCAAGTCCGCCAGGTAAGTATTCTGAACTCATTGAGTGTTATATGTATGTGGGCTTGATGGGCTCTATGGGACGTAGGTTAGTTAGATTAGAACTTGATGGACTCTAGGCCTAGCTGAAACAACTCCTGAAATCTCATAAGACTTAACTTCACTAAACAAACCCGTGAACGAGCCGCAAGACTAAGGTGTGGTAACAGGCATACGCATGTCTAGGCTTGGATCCGGAAGAGCCTGGTACTTAAGCAGTCCTAGTGACTCACCTCCTCTTCGCTGGAATCCTACCTGGTGCGTAGTGACTGTTCACCTTAGCCGAGTTAGGGTGTTGCAACGGCCATACGCATGTCTAGGAGTGGATTCAGGGAGAGCTTGGTATTTAAGCAGTCCTAGGGACTCACCTCCTCTTCGCTGGAATCCTACCTGATGCGTAGTGACTGTTCACCCTAATCATGAGGACTTGTTGACAGGCTAAACCTTATAATTAAAACCCGGAAGGGACCAGCCACCTTATTTTTACAAATTTCTAAAACACCCTTACTTCGAAAACAAATACCAAGATACTCATGATTTGCAAATACACCCCGATTTACAAAGTCAACGAAATTTCCCCTAGCAAAGAAAAACTCACACAACACACGACATCAAACCCACAAACACCTGAACACTATTATTATTCCTCCGAAATCAAATTCTCCAAGACACCCCTGTTTTTTTTAAAAAAAATAAACTTCTTAGTTTTGTAAAATTTTCCTTTGAAAATACCTTTGATTTGTAAAATTACCAAACCACCCCTGATGTGCGAAATGACCGAAAAACCCCTGGATGTCAGAATTATCGAAATACCCCCGTATGTCAAAATTATCGAAATACCCCCGGGTTGCAAAATTACCAAAATACCCTTATTTCACAAAATCACCAAGGAACCCTATTTCGGAAAATTACGAAAATACCCTTGTAGGATAAAATGACGAAAATACCCCTGGATAGTGAAACAATGAAAACACCTTTATTTGCTGAATGTAAGTTCATGGATGATTCTTTGTATGTTAATTGAGTGTATGTGTTTCCTAGAACTAGAGGGTACGAACATGAGACTAAATTATGAATACGAATTCGAAAGAACTACCCTTAAAATTGCTGTTCATAAGATTGTTCGTGGTTAATCAGTGGAAAGAATTAATGATTCATAAAATTCTTAATCAGATAAACGTCGATCGAAAGAATGAGTACAAGGGGTAGAGGACGTCGCGCGCGTGGACGCGGTAGGGGTAGGAGGGACCGTGTCGAGCCGTAGAGGTCCGCCATGGATCGAGAAACGAGATCTTTGGATCTGCCAGGGTGTAGAAGGAGAATTTCGGGATGAGGCACCGGAGATGATCTTTGTATCTCGAGCGATGTTGAGGGTTTTAGAGAGGGTTGCTGGAGTAGGCATGGGCACAGGAGCCCGAAAATCTGTTTCGGAGCGGCTTAGGGCCAATGGGGCAGAAGTGTTTAGGGGAGTTTCTGGCGTAGCCCCTAACACAGCTGAGTATTAGATGGAAGCAACTGAGCGCATAATGGACGATTTAGATTTCACGGGGGAGGAGAAGTTGAAAGGGGTCGTGTCTCTTCTTCGAGACGAGGCCTATTAGTGGTGGCTCACGGTGAAGGAGGGTACTGTCGCAGATCGGATTGTCTGGCACTTCTTTAAGGAGTCGTTCCAGGGAAAGTATGTTGGGGCCAGCTATGTGGATGCACAGAGGAAGGCATTCCTGAATTTGGTGCAGGGAAGTAAATCTGTGGCTGAATATGAGGAGGAGTTTCTGCATCTGAGTTGCTACGCTCAAGGAATGGTAGCAACCGAGTATGAACGTTGTGTGCGGTTTGAGGATGGGCTGCGAAATGAGTTAAGGGTGTTGATAGCTCACAAATGAGAGAGGGACTTTCTTTATTGCTCGTTGAGAAAGTTAAGATAGTGAGGAGGTAAAGCGGGTCGATAGACAAGAAAGAGATAAGGAGCGGGGAAGGAATAAGATAAATTTTGGGCGCGCAGGAGTATATCGGGAATTCGCGAGAAAAGGCCTAGGTCGATGGGCGGCTCGTGCTCGACACTTTGGGTGAACGAGAATCGATTATGTAATTGGTGCGGGAAAGCACATTCTGGGGAGTGTAGAAGAAGAACGGGTGGTTGTTTCAGGTGTGGATCCACGGAGCATCTGATTAAGGACTTTTCTGCAGTGGATTAGGTACACCAACGGGCCGAGGTTACTGACCGGGCTGGGAGAGGTGGTCAGGCCAGTGCAGAGGGGGTCGTGGCCCAGGTAGAGGAGGAAATGGGGCTGGTCGAGGTCGTGGAGCATCTGGTAGAGAGTGCAGTAACGTGAGCCGCGAGGCGGTGGGTTTAGTTTATGCGGTTAAATCGACAAGAGGATGGTGGACGACCGGACGTCATAACCAGACGCTTTTTATTAATGCGATAGCCCTTTTCTTGCCTTGATTGATATTGGGTCAACCCACTCCTATGTTGCATGTTCAGTATCTGAGACCCTAAGTATAGACTCTGAAGCAACCACTAGGAAGATGACTGTGGTTAGTCCCCTAGGACAATCTAGGGTAGTGGACAAGCTATTTAAGGATGTACCGTTAGAAACTTAAGGGGTAGTGTTTCCGGCAGATTTAATGGAATTGCCATTTGGAGAGTTTGATCTTATTTTAGGAATGGATTGGTTGATTAAGCATCGTGCCAAGTTGGATTGTGAGACCAAGCGTGTGGTGTTGAATACCCCGGAAGGCGGGGAGGTGGTTGTGTTAGGAGAAAGAAGGAACTATTTGTCCAACGTAGTATCGGCATTGAAGGCTGTTAAGATGATTCGGAAAGGATGCAACGCATTCTTAGCTTTTATTAGTGCGTTGGATGCTAAGGAGGTGACTGTCGATGAGGTTCGAACAGTTAAGGATTTTGCGGATGTCTTTTCGGAGGAGTTGCCAGGATTACCCCCGGATCGCGAGGTGGAGTTTAGAATAGAGCTACTTTCGGGTACGGCTCCGGTATCCATTGCTCCTTATCGAATGGCACCAAAGGAGTTGGTGGAACTCAAAGCTCAGATCTGGGAGCTTTTGGATCGAGGATTTATTCGACCGAGTGTGTCTCCATGGGGAGCGCCGGTCCTATTTGTGAAAAAGAAGGATGGATCCATGCGTATGTGCGTGGACTATCGTCAACTGAATAAGTTGACGATTAAGAACAAGTACCCACTACCGAGAATCGATGATCTATTCGATTAGCTCAAAGGAGCTTCGATCTTTTCTAAGATTGACTTGAGGTCAGGGTATCATCAGTTAAAGGTGAAGGAAGGGGACATTCGTAAGACGGTGTTTCGAACACGTTACGGTCATTATGAATTCTTGGTAATGCAGTTCGATTTGACAAACGCGCCAGCAACATTTATGGATATGATGAACCGGGTGTTCCAACCATATCTTGATCAGTTCGTTGTGGTGTTCATTGACGACATCTTGGTTTATTCCAAGTCGGAGGAGGAACATGATGAACATCTTCGTGTGGTGTTGCGAACTTTGAGGGAGAAGCAGTTGTTCACAAAGTTCAGTGAGTGTGAGTTTTGGCTAAGGGAAGTGACTTTCTTAGGGCATGTAGTTTCTGCAAAGGGAATCAGGGTAGACCCTCAAAAGATAGAAGCTGTATTAGATTGGAAGCCGCCGAAGTTTGTGGCGAAAATCCGAAGTTTCTTGGGATTGGGAGGAGTATTTACCTTTGGCAGAATTCGCATACAATAATAGTTATCAAGCTAGTATTCAGATGGCGCCGTACGAAGCGTTATATGGAAGGAGATGTCGTACCCCTACTTGTTGGACGGAGTTGGGTGAACGTTAGGTGCTGGATCCAGAGTTAGTTTTGGAAACGGAGGAGAAGGTTAAGTTAATACGGGCTCGGTTGAAGGAAGCGTCTGATCGGTAGAAGTCTTATGCGGATCTAAAGCAGGAGGTGGAATTTGCAGTAGGAGACCAAGTCTTTTTGAAAGTATCTCCATGGAAGAAGGTAATGGGGTTTGGACGGAAGGGTAAGTTAAGTCCCCGGTTTATTGGCCCTTATCGGGTATTGGAACATGTGGGGCCAGTGGCTTATCGTTTGGAGTTGCCTTCAGAGTTGGAATAGATACATGACGTATTTCATGTCTCGATGCTAAGACGTTATCATTCTGATCCATCGCATGTGGTGCCAGTGGAAGAGATTGAAGTAAGGCCAGATTTATCCTTTGAGGAGGAACCAGTGCAAATCTTGGATCGAGACGTAAAAGTGTTGAGAAGGAAGTCCGTCCCTTTTGTCAAAGTTTTGTGGCGAAATCACGGTGCAGAAGAGGCGACGTGGGAGCAGGAGGATGTTATACTACAGTTAAAGATATCCCCATCTCTTTTGATCGTAAATTTCGAGGCCAAAATTTATTTTAAGGGGGTAGAATCGTAACATCCCGAATTTATGGGCTTGTGCATTTTGTGTAGTGTATGCTTAAAATATTAATTTAAGGGTTGGATGTGCAAATGGGGCTCGAGTTTGGGGTGAGGCTTTGATTAAATATCTGTTTAGACACTCTAGGGGCTTGAATTAAAGTTTTAGTAGTTTAATTGACATATTGGGTTTGTGACCCAACAGTCAGGAGCACAGTAAAGGGGAGCTATAGTTGGCGTCACTAGTACATGAGAAGGGCCCAAATTTTGGCTGCTTTGAGCCCAAGTTATAAGGCCAAATTCGACACTCATAAGGGACTAAGGGGGGGACGGCAACAAGGCAAAATTTTGTGTTGATATTAAGCAGATAAAGAGAGAAGGAGTTGGTGATAATTAGGGGCTATTTTTGAGGAGATAACAGATTGGGAAAAGGGAAAAGGGATAGGAGCTATCAGGTGTTGCAGTGTTGGCCGAAAATCAATCTCTGTTAAGGGGAGGAATCGGTTTTCTATATGCAAGGGGGGTGCCAAAATTGCTGCTAAAGCTCCCATCTTTTCTTTTTTTTTCTCTGCCGAAATTTCTACTCTATTCTCCCTCTCTTTTCTTTTTCTTCAATTGGCCGAATCCTCTCTTTCTCATCTCTTTGAGACACCTTACCCGAATCATCAAGTCTCTCTTTACTCTCTTCTCACTTTCCCTTGTTAGCCAAAACATACCACCTGGATCTTCTAAAAGAAAAAAAGCCAAAAATGTAATAGGTTACCTTTTTCGGGATTTTTCATAAAAGCCGAAATCATGAGATCTAGTCTTCTGTGTGTGCCAAAATCAGTCTGGGGTGCCTACTTGTGCCGAAATCTGAAGGAAACTTTAGGTAAGTGTTGATTTGAGAAAACCAAATCTTTCTCGTCTTTTCAAAGTCCCTAGCCGAATGGCTATTTAGGAACTAATCTCTTTATTTTCTCTTATTTTTGGCATTAGGGATCTCAAGAGGAGTCAATCGTATAGATCTCTAAGTCATAAGTTCAGTAATACCCGAATCGTGTCACTTTCGGGATTTCAAGGTAAGGAGATCTATTGATTTTAGTGTGTAAATTTGGGATTTACTAACCTTTGGCCGATTATAGGAGAGGTCAATTTTCGTGATTTTTCAGCTTTTGGTTGAACCAAGTTATAAATCCGGATAGCAAGGATACTGACTAAGAGTTTAGTACTTCGCGATAACAGGTGTGTAACTTTTCACACCATTAGATTGATTGTATATATATATATATATATGTATATGTGTAATAAATCTGCTATACTCTGTTAAATGCCGAAATCCCGGTATAACGTTTGGAAACCCGAGAAGGGTAAAGGCTAAATATCAGGTTAGTGATTTCTGCCATTCATCATTGAATGTTTCTGTTAAAAACGATATGTTTTATATGTCTATTTTTATATATGCTTGGGGTTGGGTGATTGATGAAAGTGGAAGTGATCTGCATTCGGTGGCTTATGGCATTTCACTGGTGACTCTGTCACAACTCGCATTTCGTTGCTCTTGCCATTTACCTGGTGACTCATCACGATTTGACGATGAGCGACTAATCTGCAGCATGACCGCCATCGATGGTGTGTAGCGGTGTGGGTTGATTGTAGAAATCCCCAATGGTGTGATTGACAGTAAGGGTGGTGTGTAGCGTTGGAAACCTAGGAGTTGGGTTGGGCTTTGCATAATTTTCTGTTATAATATATTCGATATATATCCGTGGGGCTAAGGCCCAAATCTAATGGTGCATGTGGGTTGCACACTGAGTCTCGCGACTCACCCTATTATTTTAACAATTTGGTAGCACTTAGTGCATCGGACTGGGCCGAGAGGAGAGCAAGGTGGCCATGCGATAGAAGTCATCGAGGATTCAAAGAAAAGACTTTATTTTATTTATTTTTAAGAAATTTGTCTTAAGTGGGTTTTATATTTTGTTGTAATAAGGCCATGGGCCACTAGACTATTATTTCATTTTGGATTCATGTTGGGCTTTCATTTATGGGCATTTAAATTTTATGTTTAAACTAAGCTAAGACATGTATGAAATTTCGGTTTCTATTTAAAATTCACCACGGCATTTTAAAACTTTATATCTTATATGAACTTAATAAATTATTAAGTTTTCGGTATGACTATCTAAACCTGATAATTGTTTTCTCAAAAGTGCCACATGTTTTTGTAAATCACTCAAGTGACATACCAGATTTGGTTGTAGTGTTTGGGTCGGGTTTGGGGTGTTACAACAGTCGGTGGTAGTAAATAAGCTATTTAGGGATGTGCCCTTATAAATTCAGGGGGAAATATTTTTGGCGAATTTGATGGAACTGCCATTCGACGAGTTCGACCTTATTTTGGGCATGGACTGGTTGGTGAAACACCGTGGGAACTTGGATTGTGCTGCAAAGCAGATGTTACTAAGAACTTCGGAGGATAAAGTAGTGATGGTGATAGGTGAAAGAAGAAACTACCTATCTAATGTGGTATCTGCTTTAAAGGCAGAAAAGTTGGTGAGAAAAGGGTGTGGAGCATTCCTAGCTTTCATTAGTGCTTTGGATGCTAAGGAGTTGTCGGTGGAAAGTGTTAGAACGATGAAAGAGTTTTCGGATGTCTTTCCCGAGGAGCTTCTAGGATTGCCTCCGGATCGGGAAGTAGAGTTTGGCATTAAGTTATTGCCAGGAACTGCTCCGGTGTCCATTGCTCCTTATAGAATGGCGCCGAAAGAGTTAGCGGAGCTTAAAGCTCAGATTCAAGAGTTGTTGGATCGTGGATTCATTCGACCGAGTGTGTCACCGTGGGGAGCACCGATCTTGTTCGTCAAGAAGAAGGATGGGTCGGTGTGTATGTGCATCGATTATAGACAGTTGAATAAATTGACGATCAAGAACAGGTATCCGTTGCCGAGAATCAACGATCTATTTGATCAACTGCGAAGAGCTTCGGTTTTCTCGAAGATAGATTTGAGATCGGGTTATCACCAACTTAAGGTTAAGGAGGCGGATACTCATAAGACTACGTTTCGAACTCGTTATGGGCATTATGAGTTCTTGGTGATGCCATTTGGGTTGACTAATGCACCTACTGCATTTATGGACATGATGAACCGGGTCTTCCAACCCTATTTAGATCAGTTTGTGGTGGTGTTCATAGATGACATCTTGGTGTACTCGAAGAATGAAGAAAAGCATGATTCGTATCTGCGGTTAGTATTACAGATATTAAGGGAGAAGCAACTTTATGCCAAATTCAGTAAGTGTGAATTTTGGTTGAAGGAAGTAACCTTTTTGGGGCATGTTGTGTCTGCTGAAGGAATTAGAGTTGATCCCCTTAAGGTCGAGGCTGTGTTGGATTGGAAACCACTGAAGTCAGTGGCCGAAATTCGGAGTTTCCTAGGGTTGGCTGGTTATTACAGGCGTTTCGTTGAGGGGTTTTCGTTGATTGCTGCACCTAACTAAGTATGTTGCACAAGGGAGTACCATTTGTGTGGTCGATCAGCGAAGAAGAGCTTTGAGAAATTGAAGAAGATTCTGATAGAAGCGCCGAGATTGATTCAACTCGAGGTGGAAAAGAGTTTATTGTTTACTGTGATGCCTTACACACAGGCTTGGGATGTGTGTTGATGCAAGGAGGAAAAGTGGTGGCTTATGCATCTCGTCAATTAAGGCCGCACGAGGTGAACTATCCCACTCATGATTTGGAGTTAGCTGCAGTGGTGTTTGCTCTGAAGATTTGGAGACACTATTTGTACGGTGAGAAGTCGATTATCTACACGGATCATAAGAGTCTAAAGTACCTCCTTACCTGCATGAGTGAACTTAAGACAGCGGAGGTGGATAGAACTGTTGAAAGGTTATGACTTCTCAATCGAGTATCATCCTGGAAAGGCTAACGTGGTGGCTAATGCGTTAAGTCGAAAGGTGATATCGGACTTGAGAGCGATGTTCGCTCATCTCAGCCTGTATGAAGATGGTAGTCTGCTAGCCGAACTTCAGGTGAAGCCTGCGTGGGTAAGCGATTAAGAAAAACAGTTATTAGATGAAAGGTTGGGTTCCTTACTTCAGCAAGTGGAAGGTGGTGTGATAGGGGATTTTGGATTGAATAGTGATGGAGTATTGTGTTTCCGCGGAAGAATTTGTATGCCCAAAGATTCGGAATTGAGACAAATGATTCTGCGTGAGGCGCATAGCAGCCCATATGCTATGCACCCCGGGGAAATAAAATGTATCGAGACCTCCGTGAGCAGTATTGGTGGCCAGGGTTGAAACGGGAAGTTACAGATTTCGTGATTAAGTGCTTAACATGTCAGCAGGTGAAGGTGGAACATCAATTGCCATCGGGATTGCTACAACCGGTGAAAATTCCATTATGGAAATGGGAAAGGATAACGATGGACTTTGTTAGTGGGTTACCCTTAACGCCTGCTAAGAAGGATTCCGTTTGGGTAATAGTGGATCGGTTGTGACGAAGATCGCTCATTTCCTACTGCGCGCACGGATTACTCATTGCGTGAAGTTGGCCAAGTTGTATGTAGCAGAGATCGTGAGGTTACATGGGGTACCAGTGTCTATTATATCGGACAGGGACCCTAGGTTTACATCAAGATTTTGGAAATCTTTACATGAAGCTTTGGGAACAAGGTTAAATTTCAGCACGGCATTTCATCCTCAGACAGATGGTCAATCGGTGAGAGTAATCCAAATTCTAGAAGACATGCTAAGGGGCTGTGTGATCGACTTCAGGGGTAGTTGGGAGGATTTCCTACCGTTGGCAGAGTTTGCATACAACAATAGTTATCAATCCAGCATCCAGATGGCACCCTACGAGGCGTTGTATGGTCGTAGGTGTCGTACTCCTACTTGTTGGACTGAGCTGGGGGAGCGACAGTTATTGGGTCCTGAGCTGATATCAGAGACGGAGGAAAAAGTAAAGGTAATTCGGGCACGATTAAAGGAAGCTTCGGATAGACAAAAATCGTATGCGGATCTGAAGCGTAAGGATATTGAGTTTGCGGTGGGAGATCAGGTCTTTCTAAAGGTCTCACCTTGGAAGAAGATTTTTAGATTTGGAAAGAAGGGCAAGTTAAGCCCTAGGTTCATCGGGCCATACCGTGTATTGAAGCGTGTTGGGCCAGTGGCTTATCAGCTTGAGTTACCTCCGGAGTTGAGTCAGATACATAGTGTTTTTCATGTCTCAATGTTAAGGCGTTATCGATCGGATCCGTCTCATATAGTACCGGTGGAGGAAGTTGAGATAAGACCTGACTTATCTTTTGAAGAGGGGCCAGTACAGATTTTAGATCGGGACATTAAGGTGCTGAGAAAGAAGTCAGTGCCGTTAGTCAAAGTATTATGGCGTAATCACGGATCGAAGGAAGCTACATGGGAGCCCGAGGAAGCGATTCGGCAGCAATATCCTCACCTTTTCTAATCAGGTAAATTTCGAGGATGAAATTTTTTTTAAGGGGGTAGAATTGTAACATCCTAAAATTTGGAATTTTATCTGTTGCATTATTTCTTGTGTTAAGCTAGTAAATTACTAATCGTGCATGTTTTAAGGTCTTAAGAAGGCTCGGGGTTTAATTGGGCCTTAGCAAAAAAATTGGTATTTTAGCACTTTAAGGAGATATAGTAAGTGGCCTCATTGCTTATGGGAATAAATGAGTAATTTGCTTGCATAATTGAGCATATGGCAAAGGGGTTATGGCGCCACATGAAGGACTTTGGGGGGGGGAGGTTCAAGTCCCATCAAGTGAAAAATTTTGATATATTTTTTTTGTATTCTTTCCCTAAGTGTCGGCCAAGATGATATATAAGGCAATGTGGACTTTTTAATTTTGGCAAGGTGGCTAAAGAAATAAGGAAAGGATGAGGGTAGGGAAAGAAATCAAAAGAAAAGGCAAGTATAGGGAACATGTTGGCCTTTTTCAAGGGAGATGTTTTGGAAAGTTTTGGTTGGCCAAATTTTCGACCTTATTGTCATATCATGGACGGGTTTGGTATAGGGGGGTAGCTGAATTTTTCTTTGTCTTTTGGTAAAAACTTTGGTGCTTGTTTTGGTCAAAATTCCTTTAGCATCATTTTGTGTCATTTTTCTTCTCTCTAAATTTCTTCTTCTCTTTGTCGAACCTTCAAGCCTTTAGTGTGCATTTTTGTTTCTTCTTTTTCTTCTTGTTTGCCGAATGTACCAAACCATTGAGACCAAACCTTTCTCACTTATCTTCTCTTGAAAACCGAAACTAATTAGCACCCTTCTCTCCCTTTCTTTTCTTTCAATCATCTTTTCAATCCTTCTTCCACTTCTTAAAAGCAAATTTCACTTTGATCAAATTCTTTTCTTTATTCATTCTCTCCATAGCCGAATCTAGCAACAACTTGTCTCCTCACTATCTCTTTTTCCTTCGTGATTGGATATTATCTTCTTGTCGAATTGGTGAGTAAAAATCTTCTTTTTAAATTCTTCTCTTAATGCCGAATGTATGCCCTTGTCATGGGATGGTTCTATTAACCGAAATCATCATTTCTTTCTACTCTCTCACAACGTGATCAATTTCCCTTTTGTAGTATCCTAGAGGGAAGCCGAACATTATTCTAGCCTTAAGTTGAACGGTGAAAATCGGATCCAACATCGATAAGGTAAGGAATTCTCCATGGATTATTTGAAATCATTCTATATTCGTTTAAGTTGTTATTGGGATAACAGTGGTTGTGACTAATCGATTTTATTTTTAGGGATTTAATCGCTCGATCTATCCTCTTGTTGATCAAACGATTATAGTGGTAAGCCGAACCCTTTGTCATTTGACAATCCATATTTATATCGTAATATCGTTTTGAGTAAGATCTTATTCAATGGAGACAAGCGATATCGAATCGAAAGGGAAAGCGTTTGGAGATCACATTAGCGATCCGTACTCCTAAATTCAAACGAAGGGCAGTATCGGCGGTTCGGGATTTTCCACCGGGTTGTGGACCATCGTCTGGGGAGAATCGACAAATCGTGGTCGTTCACGATTCTAAGGGTAAACACTTTAGATCGTTTATTTTAGAGTTGATTAATTAAATAGCGTATGTCGTCTAATCGAGCGTTATGAGATCTTAGGTGTCGAAGATCAAGAAAGCTTAGTACTTACCGTAATCAGGTGTGTAATCTCACACCGTTTTTCGTGGGTTTAAGATTGATATCATATTGGAAATATATCGCTACGATTAAAAATTTTTGTTGGAGTAACTGGGAAAAGTGGCCTAAATTACACTATTTTTGATAAAATTGACAAAATCGGTATTAACACTGTGAGAATTACGAAAACGCCCTAAAGGGCCGAATTAAGAAATTGCCCCTAATGGGCCGATTTGTTATATTGCCTTAACGGACTGATTTGATATGTTACCGTAATGGGCCGATTTGTTAGATTGTCGTAATGGGCTGATTTGTTATATTGCTTAAATGGGCCGATTTGATGTATTGCTTAAAAGGGCTGATTTAATATTTTGCCATAATGGGTAATTTTGATATATGGTCTTAATGGGCTGATTTGCAAGTGCTACAATGGGCCGAATTATTGTAATGAATCCCTGAATTAATTATTGTTGTTTGTATTTGTAAATATCATGATTTGCTATGTATGATGCATTTACATGATTTGCATGGGATGGAAAAATGTTGAAGAGAAGTGATTCCGGTGGCACTGCCACATAAATGTTTCTTAATACGATATTGTGATTCTGGTGGCTCGGCCACAATCAAAATTTGTTATAAATGGGACAATGCCTGCGATTGGTGTGTTTGGCGGGGTGGGTTGACTTGATCCCCACAAGTGTGATGGGCTGGTACGGGTGGTGTGTAGCGGATGGATTATTAGGATGGTTTGGGATTTGCATTACATTCATATGATATATTTGATATATATTATTATGTAAAAAGGGGCTTAGGCCCAAAAGATTGCTAAATGGGTTTCAGGCCCAGTGGACAACGGTAAGAGGTTTCACACTGAGTTCTTGTAACTCACTCCCCCATTTCTTAACCCTTGTAGGTAATGCTCAGTGGGGCCATGGATGACTTGGTGGAGGCCATACTTTTGGAGTGTTATTTTTGGACTTTAGTAAATTCCTATTTCCGTTCACTTTACTATTTTGGGTTTTTTTTTATGTTGCAATAAGGCCTCTGGAGTATTTTATTACTTGCTTTATGGTTGTTATACTTATTATTTTGCTTGAATTGTTTAAAATGAGAATTTTTCTAAAAACTTAAATTAAGGTTTTCCAAAATCGATTAACAAATGGATTTCAAAATAAACTTTTATAAATATTTTAACACGGAAGTTTTCACTCGAACTTTCAAACGATATTTTTAAAGGACACGGTTTTATAAGATCATTAGTCCAAATTTTTGATTTCTCAATTAACTTTCGAGGATTTGTAGTATTTTATCAAATGTTTCTAATAATATATGTTTTCTTGTTTATAACAAAATAACATCTATTTTAATACAAATCAAAAGGGATTTAACACGTTTTTCTCATGTGACATGTGAGATCCGATCATAACGCATGGGCCGGGTTTGGGGTGTTACAAAACTCATGATAACGCATTCCATGGTTGAGTAAATTGTATGCTATGACTTGTTACGTGTGTGTGGTGGATGTTTTGGTAGCTTTAATATGTCATGAAATGTGTCATTCAAGTTATACTCAAGTATGGGCAGGATAGGGTAGAAATTGGCTTGGAAAATAGTCATCTTCTTGACCACACAGGCAGAGACACGGCCGTGTGTCTCAGCCGTGTGGAGGACACAATCTAGCACACGGGTGAGTGACTTGGTCGTGTGATCCAAAACGAATAATGATGTCATAAACAGAGAGTTACACGGGCGGAGGACACGGGCATGTCCTGGGCCACACGGGCGGGTGTGACCACACGGCCTGCCCACATGGGCGTGTGACTCTCCAAAATAAGAAAATTTTCTAAATGTTCCAATAGTTTTAAAAGTTCTCGTTTTAGTCCCAAATCGCTCCTAGAGGACTTGGTGATATAAGATAAAAGTTTTAAATTTTAAACGAAAATTTATGCCTTGAATTTGTTCAGTTGCAAGTGTTATTGTCCGGTAACGCCTTGTACCCTGTTCCGGCGTTGAACACGGGTAAGGGGTGTTACATTTAGTGGTATTAGAGCTATGATTTAGTCGGTTCTCGGACTAACCTAGCATGAGTAAGAGTCTAGAGTCTAGCTATACATTCCATATGTGGACCGTGATAGTGTGATATCTCCAGGCTCTAACGAAATTGTTCTGTTGAGACAAAGGTGCTTTCCAACCGAGCTATTTTCGAAAATGCTGACATTGACACTGAGATAATTGAAAATGTGTTTGTGATAAGTTGAAATGTGGTAAGGTATGGATAAAAGTTCATAATATGCATGTGATGATGTATAAAATGAAATAGCCATAAATTGAGAATTTTGGGTACAATGTTACTGTCCTGGTTGAATGTCGTATTTCGATGAATTATGGTGATTTTATGCAATAGATAAAATGCTATAAATGTTGAGAAGTTATGAAAAAAGAATTAAATGTGTAAACCGAGTAGAACGCAGGAAATGAGTACGATCGTTCAATGAAGAATTGACGGATAAGACATGGTTGGACCATGGCAAAGTATGGAATGTAAGACCATAGCTGGGCTATGGCATTGTGATTCTGTGTAAGACCATGTCTGGGACATGATGTAACATCCTGAATTTTTGGGCCTATGCGTTTAATGGGTGGATATGTTTAATGTGTTAATTTAAGTGTTAGGGGTCCAAATTGGGCTCAGGCTTAGGTAGAGGCCTTGATTAAAATTATCTGTTTGGGCATTATAGGGTTTAAAAGGTAGTATCTATGTTTAAAATATGTGGATAATAAGCAGATAAAGGCTATTATTTAGGAATTTATTTTATGTAGATAATAAGCAGATAAAGGCTAAAATTTAGGGATTTTAATGATTAAAATATGTGGATAATATCTCTTTGATAAAGGAGGGAGGAGTTAGAGATAATTAAGTCTCTTTTAGATGAGCTAGTAGATTAAGATAAAGGAGAAAAGATAGGACTTATTTGCAAGGTTAGGTAAGTGCCGAAGTTTCTATAAATAGGGGGAATATCTCTTCAATTTCGGCATTTGGGTTTTTCTCTCATTCTTTTCTCTTCTTCTCTGAGTAAAAGCCGAAAACTCCTAAAGTTCCATCTTCTTCTTCATTCTCTGCAAAAGCCAAAATTTCTAAGCCTATTCCCTCATCTTCACTTTGATTCAAAATCCGAAACTCTTTCCATTCTTTTTCCTCCTAGCCAAAATCTTCAAGTCTCTTCCTTGTTTTCTTTTCTTCTTCTCTTTTCCAGTCAGAAACCGAAACTCCTCACTCAAGTATTTTAAAAGCCAAAGACAAATCAGCCTTCTCTTGTTCATACTTTTTCCGGGATTTTCCTAAAAGTCGAAATCCCTAGATCTCATCTCCTGTGATTGCCGAATTACTTCCGTGGTGCCTACTTGTGCCGAAATCTGAAGGAAACTTTAGTGGAGTCAAACGCATAGATCTCTAAGTTATAGAATCGTGTTACTTTCGGGATTTCAAGGCTTTACATTGAGGATAATAGATCCGGATAGCAAGGACATCGACTAAGAATATTGGATTTCGCGATATCGTGTGTGTATACTTCCCACCATCTAGATCGATTATTAATGTATACTCATAAGTTTATATGTTGTGATAAATACCAATATCTCGGTTTAATGTTGGAAACCCGAAAAGGGTGAAGCAAATCACGTGTCGTTGAATGTTTGACTTTATATGATAAAAGCATATTGATTTTATGTTGCATGGGTTGGGTTGATGAAAGGAGGAAGTTATACGTTATATGTGTAGCGGTTTATACCGTGATCTCGTTATATGTTGTAGCGGCTAATGCCGTGATCTCATTATAAGGGCTTCGCCATAATATGTTAATGAGCAGCATGACCGCCATCTTGGCGTAGAAGCGGTGTGGGTCGATTGTAGAAATCCCCAATGGTGTGAATGGCTGAGTGGGGCGTGTAGCGGATGGAAACCTAGGCAAACGGGGTGGGCCTTGCATATTATTTGTTATTTTTTTATAAATGGAATTATTAATCGCATTTTATGGGCCTAAGGCAAAAATCTAGTGGTGCATGAGGGTTGCACATCGAGTCTCGCGACTCACCCTATTAATTAACCTTTCGTGTGATACCTAGTGCTTCGGACGGGTGGAGAGGAACGCAAGGTGGCCATGCAAAAGACCAAGCTGGATCCGCAAAAAGTCTCAAGTTAATACTTTATATTTTTAATTAATGGATTTTAAATCTCGTTGTAATAAGGCTATGGGCCACTAGTTTATGTTTTGTTTTATTTTGAGCTTTAATTACTTTTAGTTATTTAAATTCTTATTGAACTAATGTATCTATTTAAATTTGGGTTTTTTTTAATTTATAAAGGCATATTTTATTTAAACTATCAACTATTAAATTTCTCTCGAATAAGAAGATAAACTTTAGAAAAATATTTTTTAAAAAATACGACATGTTCTTCCAAAATTTTCTTAGTGACATACCGGATCCAGGTCATGGTGTTTGGGCGGTGGTTTGGGGTGTTACAAATTGGTATCGAGCCCGGTTCAAAACTCGGCTTTGGGTTTTGGGTTCAAAACGTTTTAAAAAAAGGTTTTTAAAACATGAATGTTTTTAAATGATAACAGTCATTAGCTCAAAGATGGCACATGCGCCTCCTACCAAGTCTGCGGGTAAGTATTCGAACCATTGTGTGATATAATATATGTGGGCTTGATGGGCTTTATGGGACGTATATTAGTTACATTAGAACTTGATAGACTTTAGGCCCTAGTGAAACAACTCTTAAAATCTCATAAGACTTAACTTCACTAAACAAACCCGTGAATGAACCGCAAGACTAGGGTGTGGTAACAGCATACGCATGTCTAGGATTGGATCAGGAAGAGCACGGTATTTAAGCGGTCCTAGTGACTCACCTCCTCTTCGCTGGAATCCTACCAGTGCGTAGAGGACTGCTCACCCTAGCCACGAGGACTTGTTGTGGGCCAAAATCTATAATTAAAACCACGAAAGGGACTAGCTACCTTATCTTTACAAAATTGCTAGAAACCCTTGTTTTGGAAAAAAAACCCAAGATACCCATGATTTGCAAATATACCCCGATTTACATAGTCAACGAAATTTTTAAAGTAAAAAAAAACAACACAACACATGACAACAAAATGTAAATCCACAACCAATTGAATATTACTATTTTCTTTTGAAATCAAATCCTTCAAGATACACTGTTTGTTTTAAAAATTAAAAAAATTATTTTGAAAATATTCTGATTTGTAAAAATTACTAAATTGCCCCTAATGTGTAAAATGACAAAAGTACCTTTGATTACAAAATTACCAAAATACCCTTATTTCACGAAATCAACAAGGAACTCTATTTTGAAAATTACGAAAATACCCTGTAGGATAAAATTACGAAAAATACCCATGGGTAGTGGAATAACGAAAATACCCTATGTGTTGAATATGGGTGCATGGATGTTGTCCAGATGTTGATAGTTGAATGTATGTAGTTCTTAGAACTAGGAAAGGTGAACTTGAGACCGAATTGCGAATTCGAAAGAACTACTCTTAAAACTACTAATCATAAGACTGTTCGTGGATAATCGGTGGAAGAAAACCAATAATTCATAAAAATTTTAATCAGATAAACGCGAACCGATAGCATGAGTACAAGGGGACGATGACGCTTTAGATGCGAATACCTAGGTGCACTACCCTACCATAGTATACTAAGTGTTTATTTTGACTGTAGAATTAGAGTGCACAATGAAAGCATAGTGGTGAGACTTGGGTAGTACGATTAATAGTTAGTTGGAAATTTCGAGGACGAAATTTCTTTAAGGGGTAAGAACTGTAACATCCTGAATTTTTCGGCCTATGTGTTTAATGGGTGGATATGTTTAATGTGTTAATTTAAGTGTTAGGGGTCCAAATTGGGCTCAGGCTTAGGTAGAGGCCTTGATTAAAATTATCTGTTTGGGCATTATAGGGTTTAAAAGGTAGTATCTATGTTTAAAATATGTGGATAATAAGCAGATAAAGGCTATTATTTAGGAATTTATTTTATGTAGATAATAAGTAGATAAAGGCTAAAATTTAGGGATTTTAATGATTAAAATATGTGGATAATATGCTGATAAAGGAGGGAGGAGTTAGAGATAATTAAGTCTCTTTTAGATGAGCTAGTAGATTAAGATAAAGGAGAAAAGATAGGACTTATCTGCAAGGTTAGGTAAGTGCCGAAATTTCTATAAATAGGGGGAATATCTCTTCAATTTTGGCATTTGGGTTTTTCTCTCATTCTTTTCTCTTCTTCTCTGAGTAAAAGCCGAAAACTCCTAAAGTTCCATCTTCTTCTTCATTCTCTGCAAAAGACGAAATTTCTAAGCCTATTTCCTCATCTTCACTTTGATTCAAAAGCCGAAACTCTTTCCATTCTTTTTCCTCCTAGCCGAAATCTTCAAGTCTCTTCCTTGTTTTCTTTTCTTCTTCTCTTTTCCTGTCAGAAACCGAAACTCCTCACTCAAGTATTTTAAAAGCCAAAGACACATCAGCCTTCTCTTGTTCATACTTTTTCTGGGATTTTCCTAAAAGCCGAAATCCCTAGATCTCATCTCCTTTGATTGCTGAATTACTTCTGTGGTGCCTACTTGTGCCGAAATCTGAAGGGAACTTTAGTAGAGTCAATCGCATAGATCTCTAAGTTATAGAATCGTGTTACTTTCGGGATTTCACGGCTTTACATTGAGGATAATAGATCCGGATAGCAAGGACATCGACTAAGAATATTGGATTTCGCGATATCAGGTGTGTAATACTTCCCCACCATCTAGATATGATTATTAATGTATGCTCATAAGTTTACATGTTGTGATAAATACCGATATCTCGATTTAATGTTGGAAACTCGAAAAGGGTGAAGCAAATCACCAAGTCAGTGAATGTTTGACTTTATATGATAAAAGCATATTGATTTTATGACTGCATGGGTTGGGTTGATGAAAGGAGGAAGTTATACGTTATATGTGTAGCGGTTTATACCGTGATCTGTTATATGTTGTAGCGGCTAATGCCGTGATCTGTTATAAGGGCTTCGGCCATAATATGTTGATGAGCAGCATGACTGCCATCTTGGCGTGTAGCGGTGTGGGTCGATTGTAGAAATCCCCAATGGTGTGAATGGCTGGTACGGGGGCGTGTATGTAACACCCCCAAACCCGGCCCACGAGCCTTGACCGGATCTGGTATGTTACTACGGAAAACGGTTGTAAAGAATTTGACTTAAAGGTAAAATCGTTAAAATCTATTGTCATTTGTAAAACATTGTGTATTTAAAATTCTAAGTAAAACTTTGATGTTACAAAGTATCCGAGTTGAGAACTTTAATATAAGTCTCAGAATGTGTAAATTGCGAAATTAAAAACATTTCCCCAAATAATAATTTAATCGTCAAACCAACATAAACATAATAACAATTTCCCGAATACTTAAAGCGGCCCTTATTACAATAAATGATTGATCAAAATACTGAAAATATAAAAGTACGTAAACAAATAACTTCTGCATGGCCACCTTTTGTATCCACTCCAACCCGGTCCAAGAATCACGATCATCTGCGATGTTGATAAATATTTGGGTGAGTCACACGGACTCAGTGTGCAATTAGACCACTGAATTCCACCCACAAATTAAACCATATATCAACCCGCATAACAGTTAACAAGGCAGCTTATTCTTATAATATCACATTTTGGGCTTGGCCCATATTCATACCACTTATCAGATAATACAAAGAATTAACCACTTGTTTCCACATAATGGGCTTAGCCCATTTCCCACATCGATCCACATTCACATATAGGGCTTGGCCCGTAATCCCATTAGATACACATATCCGATGTAATTATGCAAATGCACTCAACCCAAACCTAGGGTCCCTCCTCTACACACCCCCGTATCCAGCCACCACACACCAGGGGATTACTAAATCACCCTCCAACCGCTACACACCATTTCGGCAATTTATGCCGTCCACGATGTAGCTCGTAGCTAACATCAAACCACGATGAGGCACATAGCTACTCATCAACCACGATATGACACACAGCCGATATCAACCACGATGAGGCACAGAGCCACTCATCAATCCACGTGAACTTAATCACAAGTAATCCACAACGCGACCTCGATCGGCGCCAATCCACGATGTAGCTCATGGCTAACATCAAACCACGCACTCAAGTACACCCATACCTTCTTTCATATTCATAACCCATCCCATGCACATGCAACATATAATAATGTCATGATAAATAATGCATGTACATGTTATCCAAGCATTCAATCGTATTCACATTCATAATCCACATTTCATCGATTTGCTACTAACTCCGATTATTGACATACCCTTTAAGGGCATCCATTTCATAATTGCCACTTTGCACTTATTAGCACATATATAACATATATACAACACATGCAAGTATCACATCAATCCCGAAAAACGGTAGGCTAACTACACACCTTATCACTTGAAGCACTACGCCTCGATCCCGATGCTATCGCTTAAACGAAACTACAAACTATCCGCCTATTTTCCCCTCTCTCCTTCTGGCCGCCCACACCCCGGCGGCCAATCCCAAACGGCAAAACCGATCTCTTCTTAAACTTCGGGATAGGGACTATCCCTTTACCTTCTTGACCAGCATCCATGTCCATTAATGATATCTTAATCATAACCAAATGGTTAACCGATAACATCATAATCTAAATATACCAAATCTAAACCATACTTACTGAATATTCTTACCAACGAATCGAAATCCAGGAAGCCTTGCTTACTACTGTCGATTTGCCCCTAAACATCCATAGACAGAATCGGTCAATACTAGAATACCAAAATGGCCTATGGCCGAATATTACAAACCACTTACCTAGCTTACCTGAATCCCGAAACACCACTTGTTCCTACCGATTTGCTCCTAAGAACCATAGTACACAATCGGTCATCACTAATAGACAAAATGGCCTCATGGCCGAATATTACAAGTCACCTTACCTTGTTTAACTAAATCCCAAAATACTTGCTTGCTCCTTGATATTGTCGAAATCCTATATGCCATTGTTAGAATCGGCCATACATAATAAATCCATGAAGATGGCCTTTGGCCGAATAGCACCTATCACTTACCTTTGTCGAAATCCCTTGATCACTTCAAATCCCAAAAAAACCTCCTTTAACGCTCCTTGATGTTATCACATACAAAAGAAACACAAAGTTATGCCACTATACACATTCGGCCAACATTAGAAGTCAAGGCCTACCCTTGATTTCGGCACACTAAAAGGATAGGAACCCAAATCGATTGCTAAGGGTGAATACACTTACCACTACACATGTTGCTTACCACTTATGAACAACTTCCCGATTCACCCTCCTAGGTTCGGCCACAACCAAGAAATAGAGTTATCTCTCTAACTTTCGGCTTTTGTCAAAGAGAAAATAAGGTGCAAATTCGGCAAAGCAACTAAAAGGGAGAAAAAGATGAATGCTTAATTAAAAGGAATTTCGGCACACACTCTTTACTAAACATCAAAGCCGAAAATGCCACCCCAAGGAGTCCTATATTCGGCCACTAGCTCTTCCCATATCAAATCCCTTGATAATCTCCTATTTTATCTCTTTAACACCCATTCAAAAATAAACAAATAAATCTAAAATTATCTTCTATCTACCAACTTAAAATAAATCAACCTTTATCATATATCCTAGCCGAATTTTTTTAAAAAGAAAAATCAAGCCTTATCCTTATCTTTCAAAGCCCCAATGTCGTCCAACACTCCCCCTCTCCCTTAACGCCAACATGTAAAAAAAAACACACTTAACGCTGCCATCAAGACTCGAACCTCCTCCCTTCCCCCTTGCTTGAGGCGTCATTCACCAAGGCCCTAAGTGGCACCTTCAAGCCACTTTACCAAGGCACTCTTTGTGTCATAACTCCTCCACTTATTCCTTTAAGGCCTCCTTAGCCTAGCTTCCCTTCTTAAGCTTGAAATCTCATAATTTCTTAAGGCACTCTCCTACATCCCGTGGTTCTCAAAACCCCTAAAACCCCTCCATACTCACTCAAAGCCTACCAGCTTATGAGTTATGCATTAAATGCATAACCCCTAATTCCTGGATGTTACAGTGTAGCGGATGGAAACCTAGGCAAACGGGGTGGGCCTTGCATATTATTTGTTTTTTTTTTATAAATGGAATTATTAATCTGTTTTATGGGCCTAAGGCCAAAATCTAGTGGTGCACGAGGGTTGCACACTGAGTCTCGCGACTCACCCTATTAATTAACCTTTCGGTGATACCTAGTGCTTGGACCGGAGTGGAGAGGAACGCAAGGTGGCCATGCAAAAGACCAACTGGATCCAACAAAAAGTCTCAAGTTAATACTTTATATTTTTAATTAATGGATTTTAAATCTCGTTGTAATAAGGCTATGGGCCACTAGTTTATGTTTTGTTTTATTTTGAGCTTTAATTACTTTTAGTTATTTAAATTCTTATTGAACTAATGTATCTATTTAAATTTGGGTTTTTTTTTTAATTTATAAAGGCATATTTTATTTAAACTATCAACTATTAAATTTCTCTCGAATAAGAAGATAAACTTTAGAAAAATATTTTTCTGAAAATACGACATGTTCTTCCAAAATTTTCTTAGTGACATACCAGATCCGGTCGTGGTGTTTGGGCCGAGTTTGGGGTGTTACACATGACATCGATGTGAGACTTTGTGTAAGACCATAGTTGGACTATGGCATCAAGTGAACGACGTACTCAAACCCGTAAGGCGTTCTCTAATTTGACAAATGTCGGTAAGTAAAATGGAAGCCAAGTGTTGGAATTTAATTAGATGTTAATATTAAGCTCGAGTAAGTAAATTCATTATGTGAAATTGTGGATAACATAAAACATTCGTATGATAAATAGATGTGTTAATTTGCTTGGAACGAACTATGTGATTATGATGGTATTACATTAGTGATGAATGCTAAGTCATATGTATGTATTTATGAGAGTTAAGTTAGAGGCTTTACGACCTCACCCCCCTTACCAGTGTTGATTTATGACGAAATTTTACGAGAATCATGTTGAATAAGTTTATAAGTGTGAACTAAAGAGTTTAGTGGTGAAATAATTAGTAATGCAAATAGAGTTGAGTATAGTGTGACAAATGAACTCAGTTTTAAAAGAAATATCAGATTATTTTAGGGATTATACGAATTATGCAATGTCACGGTTAAAGAAAAAGTTAAATTTGATGAGACAAAATATTCAGGTATGATACCTAAAGAATGTATGTATTAACTGGAAGTTCTTCTGAAATGATTTCTGTAGCAATGGAATAATGTTAGAATTGTAAAGATAGTTGATTACGGTGATTATAGTCTAATGGTTTATGACGATTTCTTCTGATTACCACATGTATTTATCTACTCTCAGAGGTATATATGACTGTATGTTTCAGATGAAATTATTATTGTATGAAAACGTTAACTAAATATACTAATCGACGAAAGCATGGTTGGTCTGTTTGGGCTATGTTTGGCATTGTTCCATCTTACCCTGGTATTCTATCTCTCATTTGTTAAAGAAAAATTGGTGATAGAATCCAGGTGATGATAGTATTCTGTTTCTACCGGCTATTGTCTGGTTAGTATACTAGGGATTATATAGCGTTGGTCACAGTTGACTACAGTACAGAATAAAAATGCTTTATTCCTGAATTTTCTCTGAGATATTATTTATCCATACAGTTAAGATGTCGGCCTTATTATGGCACTATGGTTTTAATCCATGTGATGGTTGTGGCTTCAGGGTGGTTCAAAGCTTCGTTGGTTAATAATTGAAAAGTCATAATTTGACAGTCAAGATTGATTCAGATGTCTAGTTTGATTAGATTATTTGCTTGAAAGATTATTCGAATTATTTGCAATTTTGTTGAATAGTAAGCAACATTAATTATTTGATAAGTAATGTAACCTTTTGATGACCACAAAAATTTAAAACATTTGATGTTTCTAAGAGATCTGAATTTGGGACTGCTAAGATGGCTTGAACTGTCGAAAGCTTTTGAGTCAGTGATTGATTATTATCCATAGAAAACGATTATAGTCACGGATGTTCTGAGTAGGATACCTATGTGTACTTTGTGAGCGATGATTATACGATTGATTATATCGGATGATGGATAGTCGTTAGCTAAGTTAGAAACTAAATTGTGTGTATTCATCGAATTTACGAAGCCCAGAAATGTGTCAGTGAATCACAAGTTAAAAAAGGGTCAAAGTAAATTGACTTCTGATTCAGAATTTCAAATTGGAACCGATGATTATTCGTTGTTTTGGGATAGAGTTCGTGTATTAAGAAACCCTGAGATTATAAAACAATTATCTGTTCATTCGGGGAGTACTAATATGTACGATAATCTGTGATGATTGTTCTAGCGAATGAGTATGAAACGTGATACCTCTAACTATGTGTCCAGATGTCTGAATTATCAACAGGTTAAAACTGATTATCAAGTACCCTCAGGACTGTTACAGTCTGTGTTATTATCTGAGTGGTGAGAAAATAAAATTTCAAAGGATTTTGTGTAAAAGGAAGATGATGCCTGAATTATTGTTGATCGTGTGGAGAAGTGTGCACATTTTATCTCGGTATGTACAAATTACTCTTTTGATAGATTGAATTATACATGTCTGAGACTTTTAGATCAATCAGCATACTAAACTCTAATATTTCCGATAGCTAACTCGAAAGGGAATTTTAGATCCTCGAGGAAATGTTTCGCTGTGGTGCTTTAGAAGTTGAAAGCGAATGAGAAAAACAATTACCATTAATTGAGTTGTGTGTGATAATAATCTTTTAGTGCGCATAAATACGGCCTTGTATGGAGTGTGTATGGTTGCAATTACCGAACTCGGTTGACACTTGATCGAGCTTTGTGAGAAAAGATCCATGGGATTGATTTCATCAGAGAATTTTACCAGAAAGTGAAAGTAACTCATAACATTTAGAAGCAGTTTCAGATTGACAGGAAATATATATACAGACTTGATGAGAAACCGTAAATTATACATATTTTAATCCCACATTTAGCATGCTTTTTGGATGATTTATCCTTTGAATTGTGGAATTTGATGCTCCTAATCCTTTAATTTCATGTTTTATACGTAGGGAAGCATAGGAGGATGAAAAGAACGAGAAACGGGCTAAAAACAGACCAAATGGGCCAAAGTAGGAAATCAACACGACCTGGGTCCAAGCCACACAGCAGTGCCCCTTCAGCAGGCTCGACCACGGCCTGGATTTGATTCACACGGGCGTGTTGCACGGGTGTGTCCCTGCCGTGACAAAGAGGAATTTCACTCGGAATAGGGTACTTAGAGGCAAAGAAAGACATTCCAAAAGCCTATATAAACACCCTAAAGGCCAACCTTGAGGGGGCGTCTAGCTAGGCCAAGGAGCCAAGGCAGAGAGGCTAGAATTGTGGGATTTACTCGAAGAAAGCCAGTTGATTCATCTCAAGAAGCGGAGATCATACTCTAGATGGAGGATCTCTCCTTCAATTCCTTTAGGGGGTTTTAGGGTTTTTTATGTTTTGTTTTATATTTTCTTCTGAGATGTATTCTTTTATGATTATGAACTAAACCCCTCAGATACCTGAGGCGGATGAAACCTAAGACGGATCTTGTTATTGTTTTCTGAACTATATGATAAATACTTGATTTGTTCTTAACTATGTGTTCTTAATTCTTGTTTTGATATTTCAGGATATTAATTCAAGTATTGATGTGCTTAGGCAGTGGAGGAATATTCCCTGTTTAAGAGTAGATCTAGCATAGTTAAGCGGAGTTGATCACAACCCTAGAGATAGGATGACGAAAATCTGCCGGATTAGGGTCAAACCTAATACGGGAGTCCATAGATCGAGTTAATGCAATCCTAGGGGTTTTAATTAGAAAGAGATTTCAATTAATCAACCTAGGGTTAGAAGTTAGTAGCCTCGAGAAAGGTATTAATATAAATTAGGGAATCCTACGGATCAAGTCAAGTGAATAAATCATCTGGTTCAGAGTTAAATAACAAGTGAAGTCTAGGTGGATTCTTCCTTGGGTATTGTCTTAATCAATTTGTTTTTCCCACAAGTATTTTCCCCAATTCATTCTCTGTGTCTTAGCGTCTTTAGCTTAGTAGTTAGTTAATTTTAGAATAAACAACAAATCCCTTAATCCTTAGGCTAAATAATAAAAAGAAAGTCAGTATTAGTACTTTTGGTTCCTTTGGGTTCGACATTCCGGTCTTGCCACTAAGCTATACTACTGTTCGATAGGTACACTTGCCTCAATCGTGGTGATAATTAGTTTCTAGGCTAGATCATTCATTTTATAAATATTAAGACTCTCGACACACGATCACTTGATATGTAAAATCGTTGAATTTAAGATAGTGAACTAAATGTTTATGAAAGTATAGCTGTGGAAATAGAAATTCTCGATTTAGTTATAAAGAGAAGTTGGAATTTAGTTTTATTTGATGAAAAGTGAAGAACGTATCAGAATCTTAGCTTGCGAGATCAAAGAATCGAGAATCCGGGGTTATGTGAGAAATTGATAAGGCACTGAGAAAACGAATCTCAAATCTAGATTCTGGTAAGATTTTCGGGGTCGAAAATCCCTAAGGGGGAGAATTGTAACAGCCCGATTTTGGGGTTAGTCGAAATAGTGGTTTCGAAACCACAGATCTGAGGTTGGAGAAATTATTTAATATTATTTTATGTGTTATAGCATGATTATATGAGTGCATGAAAATTTTGGTGAATTAATTTTAGTGATTGCATGCTTAATTTTGAAAAAAAGACTAAATCGCATTAAGTGCGAAAGTTTTGTTCTATAAGCTAAAGGTGTCAAATAGCTATAGAACCTTAAATTGGAGGTCCTTTATGTGCAATTAGGCCCTTAGAAAAGAGTTGGCCGGCCATAGGGGACAAGAAAATACAAATTGGTCAAAGTTGGTGAAAATTAGGTGACTTAAATTGATGTAATAAAATAAAATAAGAAAAAGTTGTCATCTTTTTCACTCTCTCTTCTTCTCCACCAATTCTTACCCAAGGAAACAGCTATGGAAGCTTGAAAATTTCAGCAACTTCTAACTCTCACAAGTAAGTTGTAAAGCCCAATTTTAGCCCGGGCCCAGTCAAAACCTAAGACAAAAGATTACAACCCAAAAATAAAACAAGCCCAAAATGGCCCAGATTTAAACAATATTCAGCAAAAGGGTCAGAAACCCTAACCCTAGCCACAAGGCGCCGCAGCCCCCATGTGCGCCTCAGCGCGCACCACGCCCTCTGCCCACCTGCTCCACCTATTCCACCTGCAACACGCAACAGCAGAGGACAAGCAGAGGAAACAAGAGAAAATAGACAAAAAAGATAGAAAAAAAAATAAGAGAACTAGTTTATAAAAAGGCCTCAAATGGCCATTTAGTTTTTGGGGCTTCTTCTTTTTCGATTCGAAAAATAAAAAAAATACATGAACACTTATAAATCAAAAAGAAGAACAGAAACTTGAAGGTTGAGTTGTTATTTCTATTTTTCTATCATTATTTACATTATTATTATTATTTTATTTTCGTTATTTCAAAACTTTACAAACAAACACACACACAAAAAAAAAAGAGCAAAAGGGAAAGAAAACGAACCTGAATCTTGGGGCGCGTCGTCGGAACCTCTTTTCCGTCGTCGTGGCCGAACCAAAGGCAGAGGGGTTTTCTCTTCTTTCTCTCGCGTTTTGGGGCTTCGAAAAAGGCTGAAATGCCTGGGCCTTTGAGCACCACTGGCCACCGATACGGTGGTGGCACGGTGGTGAGACGGACGGCCGGAGAACCCCCTTCCAATCGGGGAAGATGAAGGAGAAAGAGGGGGTTGAGGCTGCTGTGTTTTGAATTTGTTAGGGTTAAAATCAGATTTTGGGGGGAATTTTGGGGTTTTTCTATATTTAACAAAACGGCACCGTTTGGTTCATAGGGAAGCTGCCCATATCCCTCCAAGGGGATATTTGCGCTATGACCCCCTCCTTTTTTGCGCCTTTGATTTCAGCCCAGTTCTGTTTTTTTTCCTTTTTTTTTTTAAATTTTACCCCATTATTTCCGCTCCATTTTTAATTGGATCCGTGCCTCAGCCGAGCGAAACGCTGCGCATTATGAACTGGGTTATTCACCCATTTGGTCCTCGCAAGTTTAGGCGCGTGTTGTTATGGTCCCTATCATTTTTTGTTTTATTGCAGTTTCAGTCCCTTGCTCTTTATTCTGATTCCAGTATAATCCCCAACCTGTTTAATGAGTTTATTTATTTATTTATTTTCCTTAAAAATATTATTATTATTATTATTATTATTATTATTATTATTATTACTATTACTATTACTATTATTATTTATCTTTTTTTTTAATTTTTATTTCATTCTTAAAATATTAGTTTATTACTCTTACTATTATTATTTTTATCATTTTTATTGTAACCACTATCACTATTACTATTGTTTTTTATTGACAGTATTATTATTTCTATTTTTATTACTATTAATTTTATATATTATTATTACTATTATTATACTCATTATTACTAACTTCCTTATTATTTTTGCTATATATGATTATTTTATATGTTATTATATTTATTGCTATATATTATTATTATATTATATGTTATTATTCTTTATTCTATTTATCACCGTCCTATTATTATTATTATTACTACTATTTTCAGTATCATTTTATTATTGTTATTATTTTTATTATTTTATTATTATTATTATCTTTACTATTACTGTTGTTAATAATATATTATTCTTTATCACTATTTGTTATTACCATTATTTTATTTTTACTACTATTATTGTTATTATTATTATTATTACTATTATATTTTGCTATTATTTGTTTATTATTTGTCTTTATTATTATTATTATTATTATTATTATTATTATTATTATTATTATTATTATTATTATTTTTGTTACTATTATTATTTTCTTTACCATTATTATTACTATTATTATTAGTATTTTATGTTATTACTAGTACCATTATTATTGTTTTATTTTTACTATTACTCTTATTTATTTATTTATTTATTTTATTATTATTATCCATTTATTAATGTATTATTATTTTTATTATCATCATTATTTAATTTAAATTTGATCTTCATTCACTTAATTTTCACCATTTATAAATTTTTTTTATATTATTTTATTCATTATTTATTTATTTGTTATTTTATTTATTTATTTGTCATCTCATTTACTTATTATTTATCCGTTTATTGCTCTTTACTTTTTTAGTATTTTAAAGCAATTTATTTATTTATTTATTTATTGTTATTATTGTTATATTATTATTATTATTATTATCATCATTCTATGATTTTATTATTGTTATTCTTATTTCACTATTTATTTGCTCATTCATTTATTTATTTATAAGAATTAGATTTATTCACGCATTTGCTTATTTGTTATTATCGTTACTTTTAACATTTTTATTTTTATTCCTTTCATTTTCGCATTTTCGTTGCTATATTATTTTTATTCTTAACATTATTTTATTTAGTTTTTGTGCTTTATCCATTTTGTTTTATTTCTAAGATTCCATATTTTATTTATTATACAAGTGGGTCATTAATAATTGTTATTATTACAATCATGTTCGCATCATCAAAATATTTCATCCATCATCGATACTTTAAGTTTGGATATATTTATTTATTATATTTAAACAAAATAAGCATATTGTAAACATTATGTCTAATATTAATCAAACAAATCTTCAAAATAAAGGAAATGTTTGGTATTTGGAAATTCGAACTATCGTGCCCTAACTTACTGGGTTGCGATTTTTCTAATTGAATCTAAATAATCGAATACCCTTTTAATTTTAAAATACATAAATTTTAGAAAGCTTATTCTCGAGGATTCGAGATGCTGCGTCCTAACTTACTGGATGTGACATTTTGTTACCTTGAGATAAGATTTTTTTAGGCAATGTTCCGTGTTTGGAAATTCGAGAAATCGTGCCCTAACGTGCTGGGTTTCGGTTTTTCGTTTTGCCAAATAACCGAATATCCTTTTAAAAATCTCAATGCATGAACATTGGAAATCATGAGAGGATCTTGGCATCGAGGGTTTGAAACGTCATATCCTATCGTGCTGGATGTGATATTTTATTCCTTCGGAACAAGAGAATCTCAATATCCAATTCGAGTTATTTAAAACTTTTTTAAAACGAAATTGTATTCTAAAATCATTTCAACTTTCGACATTAAGATATTAATTAATCAATTTGGTACCAATTTTGGGCGTGACGAGGGTGCTAATCCTTCCTCGCACGTAATCGACTCCCGAACCCGATTTTTTTTCGAATTTCGCAGACTAAAAACACCGTTTTAATAAACCAAAATGCTTTATTAAAACAAAGGTGATCCGATCACACCTAATAAAGATCGGTGGCGACTCCCATTTTTATTTTCCTTTTCAAAACCCTAGTCGATTCCCGTTTTTCAAAAAAATGGTTACGACAGCTTTGGCGACTCCACTGGGGACATAAAGAGAGTCAGGTCGTAAATTGATTATTTTCTGTCCTTTGTCGAAAATTTGAAAATTCGATTTGAAATTGTGATTTGAAAATTACGATCCTTTTGTTGCATTCGTTTGTGTCATTGCATACGATTATTATTTTCTTGCGCACTTTGCATTGCATGACCGTTGTGGTCGCACCCTTAAGTGGGAGTAAGAAACTACGGCTTCGTGAGGTTTTCACCTCCGTATGGGCTAGTGGATTGCTTCCGGGATACATCCGTACTTATGTGCTTCATGAGATTTTCATCTCCGCATGGCCATAGGGAAATGTATTCCCCTGAACCGAACTTAGTCCGTATGAGCCTATAATGGGTGAGGATTGAGGAATCTGCTGGTTCAGGTACCCTTCTTTAGAACCGAATCCCATATCGTGAACCTTAAGAGCCCACCTTAGGTAGAACCATTCCAAACCCTTAGTGGTCACCCAGATAGGTACTCTATTTTGTTTATTTCTCCTGTGCTAACGTGTTTCTCTTGTTTTCATTGCATTGCATCGCATCATCTTAGAAAGGAGGTGTTGATTCATATTCGATTGCTAAATAGAAGAGTTTGTCATAAGGAAATGGGCTACTTGATAAAGTGGATTATAATACGGTCGTCCGAATAGGGTCCAAGTAAACACAACGAAAGAAGACTGATAGTCCGCGAAGGAAAACAAGACTTTGCTTCATTGCCCGAAGATTCAAGCCAATAAGGATTATTCGAGAGCCGTCACGTCTCAACTCTTTTAAAAGGAGTTAATGAGCATTGCGGGGATGAGTAAGCAATGAGTCGCAGTCCATATCAATCAAAAGGAGCTAGTGAAGGCATCCATTAGAGAATTCGCGAGATTCGATCTTAGCACACCCAGATATGAGGAAAAGGGTCAATGTCTTCGCTTTTGAGCATTTACAAACTGGATGTTTTCCCTAAAGCACTAGGGCGTGGACAAGGCAGTTTCAGACTTGTTCGATAGACTTGACAAGAGGGTCACGCCCGTCCTTGTAAATCTGGCCGAGACATTCTGATCTTTGAAAACATGCTGAGGAGCAGGTGAAGGAAGATTCATTTGAATGTGCGGAACTCTTGTTGGCGTGGTTCAATAGCCGCTTTTGGAGAGTGAAAAGGGTTTCTTATCAAGTATTCTCTGAGAACTACTCTCCATTGAAAGAATTAGTTGCTCAAAAACAAGAGGTGACGAATCATTGGCAAACCGTAGTAGTTCAAGCTAACGTGCTAAGTTTGAAGTGAATTAGAATCAGATTAGGGTTAGGAGTTAACCTGGCTTCTATGGAAAGTTAAGGCTTCGAGCGTTAGGGCATGGTCGTATATGTAATCTGTTTTATGTAAAGAAATTTGTTTTCTAGAAAAGTCCTTCTAATGGAATTGAATTCAGAATCAACGCCTCTCTTTCTTTTTTGCATTCATTCCATGCATTTGCATTGCATTTCATGCATTTGCATTACATCATATCACATGCATTAAAATTTGTAGAAAGACCCTAATTAGATAAAATTATTTCAGTTAACCTAGAAGACATGGAACAAAGGTTGGAGAGATTAGAGCAAAGGCAAATACAGATGCAGGAGCAATTGACCGAAATCCAACAGGATATGCGAGATCAAATGAATGTGATGAGCCAATTAACCCAGTTTCTAGCTGGAAGGCTTAAAAAAGAGGGTGACCCAGTGGTCGACAGTGTGGATGATGATGAAGACATCGTTTATTCTCCAATAAGTGTCTCGACTCAACTAGACGCTCGTTCGTAAGGGGTACCTGTTATTATCAAACCCTTATATCAGACTGATACCTCGGCATTGTTGAAGCTCCCAATGGTTTCAAGTTTTAATTCAGGGGATGATTGAGTCAATCCTGTGGTACATGGCTTAGCCAAAACAAAGAAAAAAGGGAGAGTGGACTTTAAAAGCCCCGAAGCTGAAGTAAAAGGAACCGAATAATACGAGTAGGTATAACAAGGGCCATCCGGAGCCGATTACAGTAAACCAGCCAAAGACAGCGACTACCAGCTATCAGGTCTCCCCAAGACAAGAGCCTAATCCAAAATCAAACTCGAAAAAACTCCAGTTCACACCCATCCTGATGACATACAAGGAGCTCTATCAAAATTTATTTGATGCGCATGTGGTGTCTCCTTACTACCCAAAACCAATGCAGCCCCCATACCCCAAATGGTATGACTCAAATGTTCAATGTGAGTACCATGCCGGGATTACAGGACATTTAATAGAAAATTGCCCTGCTTTCAAGAAGCTGGTTGAAAAATTCATCAAAATAGGAGTTATAAAATTCGATGATCCCTCTGGTGCAGAGAATCCGTTACCCAACCATGCGGTTAAAGGGATAAATATTGTGTGTACCATGATGAATGGGGGCATGAGATCAGGAGTACATCAAGTTCAGGGCTCTAGTGCAAGACCAGATATTGGGAAATCTGAACATTAATGACGTATCCAAAGAGGGAACCGGGGAATAGAATTTTTAGAGCATCTACACTTAAATACTTGGGAGTGTTTTGAACAATGGGACTGTGGAAGAGATCCCTATATTTTTAGAGCTAATTCAGAGTAATATCCAAAACACGTTTATTGCTCTAAGCCTAGGAGCAATAAGAATCTTTTTGTGAAATAGGCTTATGTTCAATATCTATATTTTCAATGAAAATGCATTTTTGTATCTCATTTTGAGCAAATATTCTTTTATTCCTTTATTTTATTCATGTTTATACCACATAAATAATTATTCTTAAATTCATTTGGCCTTTGAATATTCTTTCGTACCTACAATAGGTCCCTAGATATCAACGATATGAGCGACACTGCTACTGACTTAGAGTCTACTTTTGAGCAAGATATGTGTCTAGAGGGATCTTAGAACTTTGAAGATGACAGAGATTATGGCTTATCTACCTGATTCATTAAGAATGGTAGGGCAAGATGAAGAATAGATCCTACCTTACAAAGGGTCAGTGCATATTGCGAGCCTAGGAAAGAGAGCCTAGCTCACTACAGAAATAAGGCGAGACATCGTTTCAAAGATGTTTTCGCACGATCATATCAAGACACGCCTGAACTACTGAGGCGTGGGCATGCTGTTAAGGCTAAGGAAATCCTAAAAGACGTTCATAAGGGTATTTGAAGATCACATGCTAATGATTTCACGATAGCCAAGCTAATCATGAGATTCAGATTCTGCTGGTCCATTACAGAAAGGGATTGCATCAGTTATGCCGTAAATGTCAAATTCATAAAGACAGGATTCATGTACCTCCCTCATTTCTTCGTAGACCTCATCTATGTGGGGCATGGAGTTTATTGGGACGATCTCGTCGGAAGCTTCTAGCAGGCATTAATTATTTCGCTAAGAGGGTGGAAGTATCTTCGTAGGTCAATATTACAAAGTCGATAGTCATCAGAACAAAAAAAAAAACAAAAAAGGGGTCAAAAGATCACATTTAACCGCGCAATGTCAAAAGTTTGCGGTCTGCTCCAAGGTCATGTGCCACATCACCATGCAACAAAGGCAAAAAAAAAAAAGAGAAGAAAAAAGTAACAAAACAAGGATCATTAGAAAGATGACCTAGACTTGTACAGATTGGCATAAAGAAGTTACATTTACCCTCTATGCTTATTAAACATTGGTCAAGAACTTCGCCGGGGCAATGCCTTAATTTGTGGAATAAAAGTATTTTGTCTATTGAAGTCGACATTATTTTTTCGAGTCTTGTCAGAACTGAAGTTGGAAAAGGATTTAATCCCGATATGATCAGTTGAATTGGAAGAAAAATGTTAAAAGCTATCTGTCACGGTCAGATAATGAGAGCTTACAACAAAAAGGTTCGTCCTAGAAAATTTCATGATAGGGCTTTGAAGAAGATTTTTCCCATATAAAAGGGACTACAGAAGAAAGTGGATGCCAAACTAGGAAGGACCTTATGAAGCAAAGAAGGCTTGTTCTAGGGAAACATGGACATTGACCGAGATGGATGACAATGACCTGCCCAATCCAGTGAATTCAGATTCAATAAAAAGTTTTCCAAAAAAAAAAGAGAGAAAAAAAGAAAAAGGAGAGGCCAAGGCGAAAACCCGCAAAGGGCGCCTTGAGACCAAATGGGATTTGAGTTGAAAACCCGGAAAGGGCGGCTTAAATTTAGATCAAAAGTGGGGCATACAGTAGTCTTGGTATGCCCGAATTAACAAGGAAGAAGTATGCTACGGCTTGGGGCATCGAAAAAGTACTCCGAATCCTCTAAACACAGATTGAGCTCAAAGTGGTCCTCAAGAGGTTCGTACAGAGAAGCTCAGGCTGCGATATCTGGGGCACCTAGTTTTCATCTTACCCATATTGAATTACTTTATTCTTTTCAAGATACGCTCCTAATAAATTTCATTTGTTATCTTGATTACTTCATTCTCATTTTGTGCTTTTTCAAAATTTGATATCTTGATTAATTTATTCATTTCGAGCTTAGCTCTCAATATATTTCCATTTCATCCATCATTATGATCTTTTTCAAGCATTTTGCATTGAAATAACGATCAGTGGACTAATAACACTTTCATAAAAGAAGTTTCGCATATTACTTTGGAAGTTTCTAAATGATACGAGAACCTGACACAGGTATATTATTTAGAGCTCACTAAGCTTAGGGGTGAAGATATTTGAGAAGAAAGAGTCTAAATTGAGACTATCTCCTCGGAGTTTCTGTCAAAACTAACGATTGAACACAAAAAGCGAGATATTGCATCGATGATAGAATCCTGACAGAAAACGAGCAATGCCAACCCAAGCGAAGAAGGGATCATTCTCGAGAAGAAAATGATATTCTGCAAACATATATATCTGGCTAAATGATATTCTGCAAACATATATATCTGGCTATGGCATCCGGGGATTTGTGACAGACCAAATTGATGGGAAAGGATTCAGATCCTATACCCCTGAATTGCAGTGAGAGGGTCTGAAGATGGTATAAGCCTTAAAGTCCCAGAGGTACAGTGGAATGGACCCTGAAATTACAGTGGGGCAAACCTGTTGAGCGAGATATAATGGTTTCTTCGAGCTCTATCAAAATACCAGCCGAGCGAGATAGCAGCATAATACGTCAGCAATAAAACACTGATGGACGACGAGCAGTGACAACCCTAAGCATAAAAAAGGGATCATTTCATTTTTCATTCATACATCATTATTCAAGACACATTTAGTTAGGAGCATTCGATTCATTCTGATCATTGCATCCTAATCATTGTAAAAAAATCATTCTCATGACATTCTACATTCATGCGAATGTCGTCCATAGTACATTTAGTTAGGAGCATTAGATTCATTCCGATCATTGCATCCTAACCAGTTTGCATAAGCATAAACATATAAAACTGAGTCTACAGGATATGTCCCCCAAAGGACGGTGTAGCAACATCGGTGAATTCAATAGTCTTATTTCCCTGACCAGCAGTGGGATAGGTCGAAGATTGTAGATCTTGTCGCCCTAAACAGTAGTGGGGCAAGATCGAAGGAAAATCTTGGCTCCCTAAATAGTAGGGAACATGATTTAAGCCAATAGTCCTACTTCCCTGACCAGCAGTGGGATAGGTCGAAGATTGTAGATCTTGTTGCCCTAAACAGTAGTGGGACAAGATCGAAGGCAAATCTTAGCTGCCTAAGCAGTAGTGGAACAAATTTAAGCCACCAGTCCTATCTCCCTGACCAGCAGTGGAATAGGTCAAAGATTGTAGATCTTGTCGCCCTAAACAGTAGTGGGGCAAGATTTAAGGCAAATCTTGGCTCCCTAAACAGTAGGGAACATGATTTAAGCCAATAGTCCTATTTCCCTGACCAGCAGTGGGATAGGTCGAAGATTGTAGATCTTGTCACCCTAAACAGTAGTGGGGCAAGATCGAAGGCAAATTTTGGCTCCCTAAAGAGTAGGGAACATGATTTAAGCCAATAGTCCTATTTCCCTGACCAGCAGTGGGATAGGTCGAAGATTGTAGATCTTGTTGCCCTAAACAGTAGTGGGACAAGATCGAAGGCAAATCTTGGCTCCCTAAGCATTAGTGGAACAGATTTAAGCCACCAGTCCTATCTCCATGACCAGCAGTGGAATAGGTCGAAGATTGTAGATCTTGTCACCCTAAGTAGTAGTGGACCAAGATCGAACAGCAAATCTCGTCTCCCTAAGCAGTAGTGGAACAGATTTAAGCCACTAGTCTGGCATCCCTGAGTTTGCAGTGGAGCAGATTGAAGATAGCAGATCTGGCATTCCTGAAGTTGCAGGAAGCAGATCGAAGACATCAAATCTTGTCTCCCTGAGTTTGCAGTGGAGCAGATTGAAGATAGCAGTTCTTGAGCGAAGCGGATCGAAGATACCAGTCTGGCATCCCTGAGTTTACAGTGGAGCAGATTGAGGATAGCAGATTTGGCATCCCTTTGAAGTTCCAGCGAAGTAGATCGAAGCTACAAATCTCTTCTCCCTGAGATTACATTGGAGCACAATCCTTACTTCTTTGAAGTTCCAGTGGAGTAGATCGAAGCTACAAATCTCTTCTCCCTGAAATTACATTTGAGTGGATCGAAGTAACAAGATGCAGTGGACAGAAACGAAGCTGCTTGAAGAAAAGAAGCACCCAAGAAGTCAAGACTCGGCGAGTCCGGGCTAAATTGGTCTTTCTTAAAGGTCTTTACTCCGTTCTCGTTACACGACGACGAGCAAAGAGGGGCAGCTGAAAAGCCCAATTTTAGCCCGGGCCCAGTCAAAACCTAAGACAAAAGATTACAACCCAAAAATAAAACAAGCCCAAAATGGCCCTGATTTAAACAAATTTCAGCAAAAGGGTCAGAAACCCTAACCCTAGCCACAAGGCGCCACAACCCCCATGTGCGCCTCAGCGTGCACCACGCCCTCTGCCCACCTGCTCCACCTGTTCCACCTGCAACACGCAACAACAGAGGACAAGCAGAAGAAACAAGAGAAAATAGAAAAAAAAAGATAGAAAAAAATAAGAGACTGTAACTAGTTTATAAAAAGGCCTCAAACGGCCATTCAGTTTTTGGGGCTTCTTTTTTTTCGATTCGAAAAATCAAAAAAAATATATGAACACTTATAAATCAAAAAGAATAACATAAACTTAAAGGTTGAGTTGTTATTTCTATTTTTATATCATTATTTACTTTATTATTATTATTTTATTTTCGTTATTTCAAAACTTTACAAACAAACACAAAAAAAAAAAGAGCAAAAGGGAAAGAAAACGAACCTGAATCTTGGGGCGCATCGTCGGAACCTCTTTTCCGTCGTCGTGGCCGAACCGAAGGCAGAGGGGTTTTCTCTTCTTTCTCTCACGTT
Source organism: Gossypium sturtianum (assembly GCA_025698515.1). NCBI lineage: Eukaryota > Viridiplantae > Streptophyta > Magnoliopsida > Malvales > Malvaceae > Gossypium > Gossypium sturtianum. The sequence goes on from CM046945.1 coordinate 23,388,246, forward strand.
TTGGGGCTTCGAAAAAGGCTGAAATGCCTGGGCCTTTGAGCACCACTGGCCACCGATACGGTGGTGGCACGGTGGTGAGACGGACGGCCGGAGAACCCCCTTCCAATCGGGGAAGATGAAGGAGAAAGAGGGGGTTGAGGCTACTATGTTTTGAATTTGTTAGGGTTAAAATCATATTTTGGGGGGAATTTTGGGGTTTTTATATATTTAACAAAACGACACCGTTTGGTTCATAGGGAAGCTGCCCATATCCCTCCAAGGGGATATTTGCGCTATGACCCCTCCCTTTTATGCGCCTTTGATTTCAGCCCAGTTCTGTTTTTTTCTTTTTTTTTTAATTTTACCCATTATTTCCGCTCCATTTTTAATTGGATCCGTGCCTCAGCCGAGCGAAACGCTGCGCATTATGAACTGGGTTATTCACCCATTTGGTCCTCGCAAGTTTAGGCGCGTGTTGTTATGGTCCCTATCCTTTTTTTGTTTTATTGCAGTTTCAGTCCCTTGTTCTTTATTCCGATTCTAGTATAATCCCCAACCTGTTTAATGAGTTTATTTATTTATTTATTTTCCTTAAAAATTTTATTATTATTATTATTATTATTATTACTATTACTATTATTATTTATTTTTATTTTTATTTTTATTTCATTCTTAAAATATTAGTTTATTACTCTTACTATTATTATTTTTATCATTTTTATTGTAACCACTATCACTATTACTATTGTTTTTTATTGACAATATTATTATTTCCATTTTTATTACTATTAATTTTATATATTATTATTACTATTATTGTACTCATTATTACTAACTTCCTTATTATTATTGGTATATATTATTATTTTATATGTTATTATATTTATTGCTATATATTATTATTATATTATATGTTATTATTCTTTATTCTATTTATAACCGTCCTATTATTATTATTATTATTACTATTTTCATTATCATTTTATTATTGTTATTATTGTTATTATTTTATTATTATTATTATCTTTACTATTACTGTTGTTAATAATATATTATTCTTTATCACTATTTGTTATTACCATTATTTTATTTTTACTACTATTATTGTTATTATTATTATTATTACTATTATATTTTACTATTGTTTGTTTATTATTGCTATTTATTATTATTATTATTATTATTATTATTATTATTATTATTATTATTATTATTTTTGTTACTATTATTATTTTCTTTACCATTATTATTACTATTATTATTAGTATTTTATTTTATTACTAGTACCATTATTATTATTTTATTTTTACTTTTACTCTTATTTATTTATTTATTTATTTATTTATTTTATTATTAATATCCGTTTATTAATGTATTATTATTTTTATTATCATCATTATTTAATTTAAATTTGATCTTCATTCACTTAATTTTCACCATTTATAAATTTTTTTATATTATTTTATTCATTATTTATTTATTTGTTATTTTATTTATTTATTTGTCATCTCATTTACTTATTATTTACCCGTTTATTGCTCTTTACTTTTTTAGTATTTTAAAGCAATTTATTTATTTATTTATTGTTATTATTATTATTATTATTATCATTCTATGATTTTATTATTGTTATTCTTATTTCACTATTTATTTGCTCATTCATTTATTTATTTATAAGAATTAGATTTATTCACGCATTTGCTTATTTGTTATTATCGTTACTTTTAACATTTTTACTTTTATTCCTTTCATTTTCGCATTTTTGTTGCTATATTATTTTTATTCTTAACATTATTTTATTTAGTTTTTGTGCTTTATCCATTTTGTTTTATTTCTAAGATTCCATATTTTATTGATTATACAAGTGGATCATTAATAATTGTTATTATTACAATCATGTTCGCATCATCAAAATATTTCATCCATCATCGATACTTTAAGTTCGGATATATTTATTTATTATATTTAAACAAAATAAGCATATTGTAAACATTATGTCTAATATTAATCAAACAAATCTTCAAAATAAAGGCAATGTTCGGTATTTGGAAATTCGAAATATCGTGCCCTAACTTACTGGGTTGCGATTTTTCTCATTGAATCTAAATAATCGAATACCCTTTTAATTTTAAAATACATAAATTTTAGAAAGCTTATTCTCGAGGATTCGAGATGTTGCGTCCTAACTTACTGGATGTGACATTTTGTTACCTTGAGATAAGATTTTTTTAGGCAATGTTCCGTGTTTGGAAATTCGAGAAACCGTGCCCTAACGTGCTGGGTTTCGATTTTTCGTTTTGCCAAATAACCGAATATCCTTTTAAAAATCTCAATGCATGAACATTGGAAATCATGAGAGGATCTTGGCATCGAGGGTTTGAAACATCATATCCTATCGTGCTGGATGTGATATTTTATTCCTTCGGAACAAGAGAATCTCAATATCCAACTCGAGTTATTTAAAACTTTTTTAAAACGGAATTGTATTCTAAAATCATTTCAACTTTCGACATTAAGTTATTAATTAATCAATTTGGTACCAATTTTGGGCGTGACGAGGGTGCTAATCCTTCCTCGCAGGTAATCGACACCCGAACCCGATTTTTTTTTGACTTTCGCAGACTAAAAACACCGTTTTAATAAACCAAAACGCTTTATTAAAACAAAGGTGATCCTATCACACCTAATAAAGATCGGTGGCGACTTCTATTTTTATTTTCTTTTTCAAAAACCTAGTCAATTCCTGTTTTTCAAAAAAATGGTTACGACATAAGTGATTTTGATGGTCATTTTTGATGATTTTTGTATTTTTGGAACCCTTGTAGCTTAATCTAGCTAATGAGGGGACTATTTTTCAAAATGGTTTAAAGTCTAGGGTTTTGCTATGAGAATATTCATGTTGTTTGCTGCATTTTTATGGAAGAAAATGAATCTTGGTTGTTAAATAAACCACTTTTGTTAAGTGATTTTCATGAAAACACCTAAAATGGACCATTTTGTAAAAGTTGTAAAATAGGTAGTAAAGGTGTGTAATAATGGAAAATGTAGGCTGCTATAAGCATGAAAAAGGTTTGGCTATGCATGGGTAGTAAATAAATTGAACACATTTCATTTAACAAGCCTAGGGGTAAAAGTGTAAATATGACAAAGTTTAGGGGTAAAAATGCAATTTTACCAAAAATGTGAAATTGGGCTAATTTGAATAGCATGATGAATAAATAAATTAAATGTGTTGTTATAGATCAAGGAAGATGAGATTTGGAATTAGATTGGGGGAAAAGCAAGATAATCCAGTAATTGACTTATTTCGTCGTTTCATACCGAGGTAAGTTCGTATGTTAATCATAAATGTTTATTTGATAAATTGATGAATAATTTATGAATTTAATTATAATATTTTCTGTACAATGAAAATCCGATGTTCGAGACTAGCGAACGCAAAGTTGAACAATTTCGTTCGATACTAAAAGATGAATTGACGGAAAAGACCATAAATGAGTCGTGGCAAAGAGTGACTAAGTGAAATCTGTAAGACCATAGTTAGACTATGGCATAGAGATATGGTTCTATGTGAGATTGTGGAATAAAATAGCTATGGTCACATGTGTAGTACTAAGTGTAGGCTACTATGTGCACCGGATAGCATCTATTATTATTGGTGGGCTGTGTGCGATACCACCGTGCATTTGTTAATATTGGTGGGCTGTGTCCGATACCACCGTGAATCTGTTATTATTGGTGGGCTGTGCTGGGCTGTGTGCGATACCACCGTGAATCTGTTATTATTATTATTGGTGGGCCGTGTGCGATACCACCATGCATCTGTTAATATTGGTGGGGTGTGTGCGATACCACCGTGAATCTGTTATTATTGGTGGGCTGTGTGTGAAACCACCGTGCATCTGATAATATTGGTGGGCTGTGTGCGATACCACCATGAATCTGTTATTATTGGTGGGCTGTGTGCGAAACCACCGTGTATCTGTTATTATGGGTGAGCTATGTGCGAAACCACCGTGTATCCATAATTACTCCGAAGTGTTCATCGGAAAAATTCGACTAAGTGGAATTTCATGTGAGCAATGAATTCGATATGTGATTAATTTTGGTGAGGATAAAATGAGTAAGTGAAGTGATAAAGTTTTGTTTTGTTCATGCTAATCAAATTATGTTATTGAATGTGAGCATATTGTTATGATGTTTCATGAAAGAGTGAAATCTAAAATAAAACAGTTTTGGACAGCAGCAGTTGTGTAACTTTGAAAAATTACCAAAAATGGTGGAAATAGATTTTGAGGTTGAATGAGATATGAAATTAAATCTTATTGAGTCTATTTCTACTAAAAGAAATATAATAAGAAAAATAATTTCATATGGTGAGATAATTGGATTTTAGTGAGACAGGGTCAGAATGATTTCAGAATCCCCTATTCTGACTTGGGAAATTCATTAAAAATTGTACAAAAATAATCATGGGATAAAATTTATATTCTTGAAATTATTAATGATTCTATTTTCAATATAAACAAACAGAAGTGTCATTCGAGTTTTGTGCAACGAGATGATTAATTTTTAGTAAAGAGAGTTCGGAACTATCAGACAGCGAAACAGGGGATATTTTAAAGAATAAACTGTACCGATTGGCTAGACCAAAAATTTTGGAAATTTTATGGGAAGAAGATATGTGAGTCTAGTTTCGAGGAAAATTATAGGATCTTAATTTGGAGTTTGGTAGCTCTGGATAAAAATAATTTATTGACTATAACTCGAGTAAACAGCTCAAGATGAACATAAATAAATTTTGAAATTTTATGCAATAATGATGGTATTATCTTGAGAGCTTATAATGAGGATTGTTAAAAGCATGGTAATAAATTTTTTATTATTTACATACGTACTTACTAAGCTTTATAGCTTACTCTATTGTTTTCCGTGTTTACAATGTACTCAGGTTAGCTCGGGTTGGAATTCACCAGAGAACCTATCACACTATTGAGCTTACAATTTAGGTATCGATGATTTTATACTTAAGGTTATGGCATGTATAGGAAACTTGGTCATGTGTATATGTTACTATGAGTTGTCCTAGACTAATGACCCATGATATTCGGAGTTCATTGTTGTATCAAGCCATTTAATGTGGCCAATGAATTCGTTATACTATAAACTCATGATGACGCATTCCATGGTTGAGTAAATTGTATGCTATGACTTGTTACGTGTGTGTGGTGGATGTTTTGGTAGCTTTAATATGTCATGAAATGTGTCATTCAAGTTATACTCAAGTATGGGCAGGATAGGGTAGAAATTGGCTTGAAAAATAGTCATCTTCTTGACCACACAAGCAGAGACACGGCCGTGTGTCTCAGCCGTGTGGAGGACACGATCTAGCACACGGGTGAGTGACTTGGTCGTGTTATCCAAAACGAATAATGACGTCATAAATAGAGAGTTACACGGGCGTGTCCTGGGCCACACGGGCGGGTGTGACCACACGGCCTGCCCACATGGGCCTGTGACTCTCCAAAACAAGGAAATTTTCTAAATGTTCCAATAGTTTTAAAAGTTCTCGTTTTAGTTCCGAATCGCTCCCAAAGCATGTTTTGGGCCTAGTAGGCCCATTTTAGGGACTTGATGATATAAGATAAAAGTTTTAAATTTTAAACGAAAATTTATGCCATGAATTTGTTCAGTTGCAAGTGTTATTGTCCGGTAACGCCTCGTACCCTATTCCGGCGTTGAACACGGGTAAGGGGTGTTACATTTCTTGCAATAAAACCTAATCGAACTCAAACCTATGTTTTCGACTTAGCGGACCTTCTTTGTTCCCAAATTTCAACCAAATGATCTTCTCCGCTATTCTCGTACCACAAACTGCTTCGAATGCGGGCTCGATCGAAACACAAAACTAGAAAAAAATTTCTCTTTTATTTGGGGTGAACAATAATTTTCTCATCTTAATAGAAAGCGATAGAATTGTTATTCTAGAAAAATATTTTTAATAGTTAAGAATAAATTCTCTCTATTTTTGGACAGAGTAATAATCTCTCAAAGTTTTGTTTTATGCCCTAACGGTGCTATCTGTTTATAAAAAGAGAAGGTAGAACCCTTGTTGAGTTGTAGCGGTTTATTTCAAATAGAAAAATAACTTCCTACTAGAAGTGGTGTGGATGGCACACCCTAGTATTCCCACTAGAGTTGCCGCCCCTTTCATGTAATATGATGGGTTTTGAGCCTCTCTCACATCGAGTCCCATTACGAGTACTTTTTGGGTCTTTTGACCCAATACTCTGTAATGTGATCTAGCCCAATTCGAATTTTCTATTTCCCAAATAAACTTTAATATTCTATATTAAAAAAATTCATCCCTATTTTTTCCTCGATAAATTTTGACGATTTTAACCCTGGTAAAATTTCAAGAAAATATGTTTAGTATTTAACAACTCAACATGCTGACCTTGACCAAATGGTTTATTTTCATTTTCGGGCTTCAAGGGAGCTCAAAAACATAAACTTATTCTTCTAATCATTTTTAAGTTATCCATACAGAATTGCATATGAATCATTTCCATTTTGGAAACCTACATTCATTTCCAAATGATTCCATTTTTCCATTTTTGGTAAAACCGTAATCATTCCTGAATGTTTCCCATTTATCTTTTCATATTCATTTCATTCATTTCTATTCAAACACGCAATTCATTTATGGTTTTAATGACCTAGCGGAGGGACTGATTAGACATATGTAATTAGAGCTCAAATTATTTATAATTAAGTTCTGACTTTTCGTCTATTAATTATAAACTCATTTAGTCATGAAGTCATTTCACTATAGTATGGTGACTGAGCTCTCCCTAACGACATGCCATTACGAAATCAACTACTCAATACTCGTCTAATGACCTTGTTATAAGTGTGTTATCCTCATAGGATATCCTTGATCTCTTTGGGATAATATCCGTTCTCCCAATATGATCATATTTTGTCTCATGGTAGCTATTACATCTTTATTCATGAAAAGTCAATTACTATCGAATAGTAATTAAGTCATTCATCAAAAAGATGAAAGCACCATGACCATGTTTACTTTTCATCAACCACATAATGCCAATGAAAGGATATCATTTACCTATTTCTAGGGCCATGAATTCCATTGTTGTGAATGACTTTACATATTGCAGAAGTCGTACACCCAACGCACCAAATTTCGGCTCCATATCTTTTTGAACTCAGGCTTTTATTTACATCAAAGTGTACGAGTCACGCAAACATAATCCTCCATCCATCAAGATTTAGGTATTACACACTATAAATGTCACAAATGAATAAATCTGTAAATGGATTCATGATCTATTCTATTTGTGTCTAGTCCAATGTACTGTCAGTCCAATTAATCACATCTATGTCTCTATCTTCTGGGAGTCATCCGCTTCGATGCCCAAGTCAAGAAATCTCCCCAATTGGACTTGATAGATGACATATTAGTCTTTCAATCGGTTTGCTCATTTCTGATTAGACTAAGGACATGTTTAGGTTTGTCTACTAATACAAACTGTCTTTTTGTATTACGATCCGACCACGTAATACTGCTTAATATTAGTTAAACACTAGACATCTAGTGAGCAACTTTTGCTTCGATTTTTCTTTGCCTGTAAAAACCATGTAAGGACAATATAAAAAGTATTAATGTAATTAATGAATAGTTTTACTAACAAATCTGTTCGAAAATTTACAAGTTGAATTCGATAAAAATACTACACTTAAGGCATCAAATCCAATAGTCTCCCACTTGCCCTAGTGAAGTAGATGAGTCATGTTTCGCATTCTTGTGCCCCTTCCTATGTTTCCCAAAGAGATTTCAAGCCAGTAGAGTCTTGGCAAAACAAATCCCCAGGGTTTTTCCTCATATGTGATATTTGACTACATCCACTATTCCGTCAAACATTACCGTCTCCCTTTTGATACTTTGTATTAATGTGTTTTGTCCTTCTGTGTTTTTTTAGCCTTATCTATATTCACACGTTTACAGTGCCATAGCTTTTCCATGCCTCATATTTGGCCCTCTATAGTGGAGTCAGTAGTGCAACCCTACTTGACACTTATTCACACTATGGACCCATCTTCTAGGACAAAAACATAGCTTGATATCGATTTCCTCAAATCCTGACAGGTTTGGAAATTAAAATTAGTATATTCGATAAGAGTAAGATCTCCTCTAGAATACACAAGCATGTAATCCCTCGTTCTCTGTAAATACTTAAGTATATGCTTAACTGCTTATCATTTTATTGGTCCTAGATTTGCCTAATATCGATTTAGCAACCCCACTACAAAACATATATCTAGGTGTGTGCATAACATAGCATACATGAGACTTCCTGCTATTGAAGCCTAAGGAACATTTCCCATGTCTCTTTCTTTCGCTGTCTTATGACAGTTCGCTAAAAAGAGATATGAAATCCCGATACAGAAGGTTGATTTCCCTTCTTCGAATCGATCATTGCATAATGATCCAATATATTGTCTATGTATGAAGCCTAATAGAGTGATATCACTTTGTTCTTTCGATCCCTTAGGATTCGAATGCCCATAACAAAATTAGCTTCTCCCAATTCCAATTAAATAACTCTCTCAACCTTATTATAATTTTGTTAAAGTCAAGGCAACTTTACCAAAAAAGAATCTATGAGAAAATATATTTAATTTTCATATTCAACAGATTCACAATGACTAATTAATTTAATTCTATATTTGAACTTCAAGTAATTAATTAATTATTTTAAAAGCTTGAATTAATTCTGAAGTGATTTCTATATTCAGTGAGAAAACAGATTCATTTGTGAATGTGACTCATGTCTCTAGCTTCATCATTTCTATCCATTTTTGTTCATTTGCTTCTACATACAATTCATTTCTAGTTTCAACGAGCTAGTGGAGGGACTAATTGGACATATGTAATTAGGACTTAAATAATTTATAATAAAGTTTTTAGTCACGAAGCCATTCAATTACAACATCATGACTGAGCTCTCCCTAGTTACATATCATTACAAAAGCTACTCAATCAATGCTCGTCTAATGACCTTGTCATCAGTGTGTTACCATAGGTTATCCCTAACCTCTTTGGGATAAATTTATTCTCCCAATATGATCATATTTTATCTCATTGTAACTTTACATTTTCCTTCATGAAAAGTCAATTACTATAAAATAATAATTAAGTCATTTATCAAAAAGACAAACGACCCATGACCACGTTTACTTTCATCTATCAAGTAATTTCAATGAGAGGATATCACTTACCCATTAATTGGGCTATGAATTTCACTATTGTGAATGATGCTACATACTGCAAAAGTCGTCTACCTAACGCACTAGCTTTCAGTTCTTTATATTTTTGAACTCAGGCTTTTACTTACATCAAACTATATGAGACACGCATACATACTACATCATCCACTCAAGATTAAGGTATGTCAAACTGTGAATGTCACAAGTGAATAAATCCATAAATAAATCTAGGTTATATTCTGCTTAGGTCCTGTTCGATGTACTGTCAATCTAGCCAATCACATCTATGTCTCTATCTTGTAGGAGTCATCCACTCCGATGCCCAAGACAAATCATCTCCCTAATTGAACTTGATAGACACCATATTAGTCTTGCAATCGGTTTGATTATTTCTGATTAGACTAAGGACGTGTTTAGGTTCATCTACTAATACAAGTTTTTTTTCCGTATTATGATACGACCATGTAATACTACTTAGCATTAGTTGAACATTAAATAACTTGTGAGTCAATATTTACTTCCATTTTGCTTTGTGTGAAAAAAACATTGAGGATAATATACAAAGAGTATTAATGTAATGAATGAATATTAATAAACCAATTTGTTCAAAAAATATAAGTATAAAAAAATTAATATACTACACTTAGGGCATCAAATCCAACATATGCTTACACATTGTTATTTTTGCATGTAGATGATCTGTCGCAATTTGTTGTAGCAGAATTGTAATATCCCGGGTTAGGGGCTATTTTGTTGTTGCATGAAATTGCATGTGTTTAGTGTGCTGTGTTGCTATTTCGGTGTTTTAGGGGCTTAATTGTGGGCTAGGAGTGTGCCTGAGGGAATGGGAAGATTTTTGTTTTTGGGTGTTAAGTGAAGGGAGCTGAGGAAGCTGGGGTTTAAGAATTTTAATTGATGTTTTGTTGCACAAATAAGGAGTTAGCTTAGTGGCAAAGCATGCGCTACATGGGGAAAGCTTGGTGTGGCGTCATCTACATGGAGTGGAGGTCCAGTGTTCGAGCTGCAGAGTCCCCATTTTGGCTTCTTTTTGGGACGGCATGGAGGAGAGGTAGAAGGCTAGTGAAATTCTACTTGGACTTGGTCTTCACTTTCAAATGTAAGGTGGAGAGTGATGGTAGGAGTAAGACTTGGTCCACTCATTTGAAATGAGTGGTGGTGAGTGTGTTTGGGGATTATGGCCGAATTTGGGGGAGTGTGGAGTGGGGGAAGTGGACGGCATGGTATGGTGTTGGAGGGGCCGAAATGCATTTGGCATTTTGGGTGTGTTCGGTCACTTTTTGTCAAAGAAATTCGTACATTTTTTCTTCTTTTGAAACCGAGAGTTCAAGAGCATTCAACTGAAATTTGCCTGTTTTCTCTTAAGTTTTCTTGGTAGCCGAATATCCCCCTCTTCATGTTCTTTTTTCTTTTTGTCATTTGTGTAAACCGAATGGTATTTTCTCTTCTTCATAATTCTTTCGTTGACTTAAAAACATTGATAGCCAAACTAATACCTTTTCTTATCATATTTTCGTCTCTTTTCTCTTAATACATTAGTGCGAATTCACATTGCTCTCTTAGCCGAATTTCCATTTATTTTCTCCCATTTCTTGAAGCACTTGAGCCGAATATCTCTTCAACCATTGACCGATTTCTTTCTTCTCTTAAACCACATCTATTTCTTTTATTATTTTCTTTTCTAGTTTGTAGCCGAATCCTCCTTGGTGATTGCCGAAATTTCCTTCTAGCTTGTGTTTTCATCTTGGCCGAATCTTTGTTGGTGTTGGGGTTTTGCTTCAATCGTTTGGGTGTTGGTAAGCCCTTGGCCGAATGGTCATTTAGTTTCTTTCTTTCTCTTAATCGATTTGAGTTGTTTAAGAGTTGTATATGACAACTATTGATGGGTGTTATTCTCCTTTGTTAAAACCGATTGCTTGTTAGGGCATTTGGGATTTTGAAGCCACCAAGTGAGGCCTTTTTACTGTTAGAGGCGGTTGGTAAGCGAGTGCCGATTGCTAAAGGAGAACCTTCGCTTGGTTCAGTTTGGTAGGAAACAGATCATCTTCAAGGTAAGGGATTGAAATTAACCCCTTTGGGTTTATATGTCTTTGGCCGAATGGTCTTAGTGCCTAATCTGTGTTGGCCGATTGTTATAGGAGCTTGATAATCGAGGGACATAGATCGGTCGTTGGGATTTTTAGACTCGTATTACCAGGTGTGTAAACTAACACACTGATACCTAGTAATGTTATTAATAAACCTGTTTGCCTGTTAAAAACTATACCAGTATGACGGATAGTTGGATACCCAAACGGGGTATGTGTACGTATCCGGGTAAGTCTAATTTATTACAAGTTCTATTATGGATACCTTGGGTATTATGATCCATGTTATGTATGCTATGAGATGTAATGCTAGACATGTTGGCATGATATGCATGACGTGTATGATATGCATGATTACATGAGTATGGTATGTTGATGGGTGATATGAGTGGAGGGAGCAAAGTGATATTTTGTGCCGACGAGCACCAGTGTTTTGGTAACACAACTTTGTGACTTTGGGTCACCAAAGTGGTTTGGTACCACATTTGTGTCTTTGGGACACCAGAGGTTGGGCACCTCATTGCGACTCGTCCACGTGGTTAACACCACTGCGTGGGTTGGCCCCACATGAGATATGGGATCGTCTGCGCTAGTGATTGGGTATCACACGATGGGTTGGCCCCATCATTCGATTATTATGACTACGGTCACCGGTGCTTTGGTAGCACATTTGTGTCTTTGGGACACCGAGGTTGGGCACCTCATTGCGACTCGTCCACGTGGTTTGATACCACCGTGGGTTGGCCCCACATGAGATATGGGATCGTCTGCGCTAGTGATTGGGTATCACACGATGGGTTGGCCCCATCATTGGATTCGTGACTTCGGTCACGGTGCTTTGGTAGCACAAGCGTGTCTTTGGGACACCAAAGTGGTTTGGCACCACATTGATGGATATTGTGTCTTTGGGACACCGGTGTTTTGGTAACACATTGTGACTATATGTCACGGTGGTTTGGCACCACCGGTGGTTTGGTCCCACACGGGGTAGAAAAAGGAGATACGGATGGTTAGGATTGGGTTGCATTAATTATGTTGCTATGTATGATGTGTGTTAGCATGTTGTTTCATCGGGAGCGGATTTATGCATCGAGTCATTCGACTCACCCTCTCCTTTGACATTTCGGGTGACCAGTAGACGCGGACATGGAGCCAGGGGTGGACTCGGGGTGCACATGCCATGCTTTAATAAAAGTTTTGCTCGGACTATTCACTTTGGGTACTTTAGCTTATTTATTTTTATTTGAGATTTAATTTGGATTTGTAAAAGGCCTTTAAATTATGTTTTATGATGGTTATGTTTTAATTAGATTCTCAACCTGCTTAACAAATAACTTGGTATGGAATTTTACTAAAAATTTGGTAAGATAATGTTTTCAAAACTATAACGCAATGTGTTTTAAACTATACCATCGGGTATCTCACTATGCTTTGCTATAAAGTAAACTCAAATGATTTTCAAACCAAACTCGATATTCTACTAAGTCAAAAATGTTTCAAAATAGTACTAAGAAACTATTGGAAATGCTAAAGGAAATCAACTCGTTTTTAACTATATACTTTGGATTCTCAAAAACATTTTCCCCGTAACATACCAGATTCGGACGTGGTGTCCTGTCCGGGTTTGGGGTGTTACAATTGTGGTATCAGAGCCAAGTTCAAAGGCTCGGCTGTGGGCCTGAGGCCCAAAATGTTTTCAAAAGATTGTTTTGTTAGTCTTTATTCTTAAAGTATGGGTTGGAAAGGCATGGCACCGAGTCTCCGGCACCAGTTCGCCCAGGTAAGTACCCTTACTATTGCTTGTGAATTGATTGGATGTGATATGATTTGATGAATAGCAATAGTATACTACTTTAGAGATTGAAACTGATAGGATTCTGTGAACTCGCGAGAACCAATCCTCCTTAATATTCATAAGACTTGCTTTTAAACAAGTGGAATAAATACTGATGCATAAAATTCTTAATCAAATACGTAGAAGTTTAGTCATGAGCACTCGAGGCGGACGTGGTCGTGGACGAGGTCGTGGTAGGATGACAGTTTCTGAGCCCGTAGGATGCAGTCGTGGGTCGAAAATGAGATACTGGATTTCGCCACCGGTGGAGGTGGTGAGTTCCAAGATCGCCCGGGGACGACGCAGATGTCACTGCGATGCCGCGAGTGTTAGAAAGGGTAGCAGGAGTTGGTGGTGGCGCGGGGGTTAGGAAATCTGTTCCTGAGCGACTTCGGGCAAATGGGGCCGAATTCTTCCGAGGTGTTTCTGGTGTTGCTCCAGCACTGCTGAATACTGGCTAGAGGCAACTGAGCGGATCATGGACGATCTGGACTTGACTGCTGAAGAGAAGCTGAAGGGCATCGTATCGCTTCTCCGGGATGAGTCATATCAGTGGTGGCTCACGGTTCGGGACAGTGTGGTAGCAGAGGATTTGACATGGGATTATTTCAGGGCTGCATATCAAAAGAAATACATCGGAGCTAGTTATATTGACTCCCAGCGGAAGGCATTTCTGAGGCTTGTTCAGGGGAGTAAATCTGTTTCTGAGTACGAGGCTGAGTTCCTGAAGCTGAGTAGGTATGCCAGGGGCATTGTGGCCACTGAGCATGAGAGGTGTGTTCGTTTTGAGGATGGTCTGCGAGACGAGTTGAGGCTGCTGATTGCTCCTCAGCAGGAGCGCGAGTTTGCTGTCTTAGTTGAGAAGGCTAAGGTAGCCGAGGGTGTTAAGGAGTCAGTGAGACAGGGCATGGACAGAAATAGGCATAAGAGGAGCTTTGGGTCTTCTGGATCGTCGGGTAATCCGCAGAAGAGAGCTAGACCGAGTGGGCCCAATCGATCCGCTAGGTTTGTTTCTTTGCTAGGAAGGGACCGCCGTGGTGTGATCGATCTTGGGAAATCTCATTGGGCTGGTTCTTTGGACTGGAGGAAAGGGTTGCTTTGAGTGTGGTTCTCTGGAGCACCGTGTGAGGGACCGTCCGCATAGGTTGGCGAGATTCGGCCCGAGAGTCGGGGCCGTGTCGGTTCAGAGGTAATAGACCGCCACCGCGAGAGGGGCCGTGGTAATGGCGGTGGTGGTAATGGTTCGTCGGGCCGTGGAGCACCGGGCGAGGTGCGGTGTAGTAGTTACGATGCTAGAGCGGCTGGATTAGTGTATGCCGCGAGGCGCGAGAGGAGGCGATGCACCGGATGTCATAACCGACGTTTTTGATTTTTGGTTCTCCTTATACTTGCTTTGATTGATGTGGGTTCAACGCACTCTTATGTTGCCGATAGTATAGTAGAGACTATGGATTTAGACTCGAGATATCTTCTAGGCGGATGACCGTGATTAGCCCTCTAGGTCACTCTGTAGTAGTAGATAAAGCTGTTTAGAGAGGTACCCCTAGAACTCCAAGGGGTAGTGTTTGTTCGATGTCGATGGAACCGCCGTTTGGGGAGTTCGATCCGATTCTTGGGATGGATTGGTTGGTCAAGTACCAAGGCGAGGTTGGATTGCGCGCCCAGCGCATGGTTCTTAAGACGGTTGAGGGTGATGAGGTGGCTATGATAGGTAATAGGAGGGATTACTTATCAAATGTGGTATCCGCTCTGGAAGCGAGAGAAAATGGTCGAGGAAGGGTCGTGTGAAGCATATGTAGTTCATGTGTATGCCTTGGAGGCTAAAGAGTCTTGTAGAGAAGGTTCGTGCTTGTTAAGGAATTTTCTTGATGTGTTTCCGAGGAGCTTAGGGTTTGCCGCCGGATCGCGAGGTAGAGTTCGGGATAGATCTATTACTCGAAGGCTGCGCGGTGTCTATTGCTCCGTATAGGATGGCGCCAAAGGAGTTGGTGGAGCTTAAGGCTCGAGATCCAGGAGTTATTGGATAGAGGTTTCATTAGGCCAAGTGTTTCGCGTAGTAGTAAGTGCGCGGTATTCTTTGTCAAGAAGAAAGATGGTACGATGCGGATGTGCATAGACTACCGCCAGATTGAACAAGGCGACGATTAAAAACAAGTATCCGTTGCCACGGATAGATGACTTGTTTGATCATTTGAAGGGTGCTGCGGTATTCTCGAAGATCGACTTGAGGTCCAGGTATCATCGGTTGAAGGTTAAGGAGGTCGATATCCATAAAAAAGCGGCGTTTGGACTCGGTATGGGCACTACGAATTCTCGGTAATGCCGTTCGGGTTGACTAACGCACCGGCGGCGTTTATGGATATGATGAATAGGGTGTTTCAACAAGATCTGGATCGATTCGTCGTGGTTTTCATAGAGCGACATCTTGGTGTACTCAAGGACGGAGGAAGAGCATGATAAGCATTTGCGAGTGGGTGTTGCGATTTTGAGGAAGAGCGGCTCTATGCTAAGTTCGGTAAGTGTGAGTTCGGCAGGAAGTGACTTTCTTGGGTCATGTAGTGTCGGTGAGGGATTCGAGTAGATCCTCGTAAGATTGAGGCGATTTTGGATTGGAAGCCGCCTAGGTCAGTGGCTGAGATTCGGAGTTTTCTGGGTTTGGCCGGATACTACCGAAGGTTTGTTGAGGGTTTCTCGTTGATAGCAGCGCCGATGACCAAGTTGTTGAGGAAAGAAGTTCCGTTTGTATGGGTCGAGAAATAGCAGAAAGCTTCGATAAGTTAAAGAAGATTTTTGGTGAGGCTCCGGTTTTGATTCAACCTGAGGCTGGTAAGGAATTCACAGTCTATTGCGATGCATCACATACGGGCTTGGGTTGTGTGCTGATGCAAGAAGGTAAGGTTGTGGCTTACGCTTCGTATTTGAGGCCACATGAGATCAACTATCCGACGCACGACTTGGAGCTAGCGGCTGTGGTCTTCGCCTTAAAGATTTGGAGGCACTACTTGTATGGAGAAAGATCGATAGTCTACACAGATCACAAGAGTCTAAAGTATCTGGCGACTCGGAAGGATTTGAATTTGAGGCGCGCAGATGGGTTGAGTTCTTTGAAAGATTACGATCGCTCGATTGAGTATCATCCGGGCAAGGCTAACGTGGTGGTGGCGCGTTGAGCCGCAAGGTTGTTTCGGACTTAAGAGCATTGTTTGCCCACTTGAGCTTGTATGGCGACGGAGTGTTTTGGCGAGTTGCGAGTTAAGCCTCACCAGGTTGAGCAGATCGAGAGAGAAACAGCTAGAGGATGAGGTTACGAGTGCGCGAAGGTTACAAGTGCAGGATGGTGGTTTGGAGGGTTCTGAAACATGCGATGATGAGGTGTTGTGCTTTCGAGGTAAGGCTTGTATGCCTAAAGATGTTGAGCTAAGGCAAAAGATTCTTCAGACGCTTTATAGCGATCCTCATGCTATGCATCCTGGAGGTAGCAAGATGTATAGGGATCTTAGAGAGCGATTTTGGTGGCTCGGCTTGAAGAAGGAGGTGTGAGTTTGTGGGGAAGTGTCGACATGTCACAGTCAAGCTGAACATCGATTGCCGTCGAGTTTGCTTCACCTGTGAAGATTCCTCGGTGGAAGTGGGAAAGGATAACCATGGATTTCGTCGGTGGGTTACCGCTTACGCCAAGCAAGAAGGATTGATTTGGGTAGTGGTGGATCGTCGACTAAATCACTCACTTTATTCGGTGAGGGTTGACTACTCACTTCGAAGCTAGCGAAAGTTTGTATGTGTCGAGAGATAGTAAGGTTGCATGGTGTGCGGTTTGATAATCTCGGATAGGATCCTAGATTCACGTCAAGGTTCGGAAAGCATTGCATCGAGCTCTGGGTACTCGTTTGGATTTCAAGACGGCTTTTCACCCATGATCGGCGGTCAATCGAGAAGGGTCATTCGAGATCTTGGAAGATATCTTTGAGAGGTTGTGTCCCGGATTTTGAGGTAGTTGGGAGGAGTTTCTACCATTAGCTGAGTTTGCCTACAACAACGATTACCAAGCGAGCATCAAGATGGCACCATATGAGGCGTTGTATGGTAGGAAGTGTCGCTCACCTACGTGTTGGGCGGAGTTGGGTGAACGCCGGTTGTTGGGATCCGAGTTAGTAGGCGAGACCGAGGACAAGGTTAAAGTGATTCGAGGCTCGATTAAGGAAGCTTGGACCGCGAAGTCTTATGCCGATCTTAAGCGAAGAGATATAGAGTTTCTTGAGGGGATCAAGTTTTCTGAAGGTCTCGCCTTGGAAGAAGGTGTTGAGATTCGGAAGGAAAGGCAAGCTAGTCCGAGGTTCATTGGGCGTATAAGGTTACGAGACGAGTTGGACCGATGGCGTATCGGCTTGAGTTGCCGGCAGAGCTTAGTCGATTCACGACGTATTCCACGCGTTCGATGCTTGGAGGTATCGTTCGATCCGTCGCATGTGGTAGCGATGGAAGAGATCGAGGTAAATCCGGACTTGACCATGAAGGAGGAAACGTGCGATTCTTGATCGAGATGTGAAGGTTCTGCGTAAGAAGTCCTGTGCCTTTGGTTAAGGTTCTTTGGCGGAATCATGGCGTAGAAGAAGCTACGTGGGAACCCGAGGATATGATGAGACGGCAATACCCGCAAATCTTACGATCGGGTAATTTCGAGGCCGAAATTATTTTTTAAGGGGTAGAACCGTAATATCCCGGGTTAGGGGCTATTTTGTTGTTGCATGAAATTGCATGTGTTTAGTGTCTTTGTGTTGCTATTTCGGTGTTTTAGGGGGCTTAATTGTGGGCTAGGAGTGTGCTGAGGAATGGGAAGATTTTGGTTTTGGGTGTTAAGTGAAGGATTTGAGGAAGGTGGGGTTTAAGAATTTTAATTGATGTTTTGTTGCACAAATAAGGAGTTAGCTTAGTGGCAAAGCATGCGCTACATGGGGAAAGCTTGGTGTGGCGTCATCTACATGGAGTGGAGGTCAAGTGTTCGAAGTGCAAAGTCCCCATTTTGGCTTCTTTTGGGACGGCATGGAGGAGAGGTAGAAGGCTAGTGAAATTCTACTTGGACTTGGTCTTCACTTTCAAATGTAAGGTGGAGAGTGATGGTAGGAGTAAGACTTGGTCCACTCATTTGAAATGAGTGGTGGTGAGTGTGTTTGGGGATTATGGCCGAATTTGGGGGAGTGTGGAGTGGGGGAAGTGGACGGCATGGTATGGTGTTGGAGGGGCCGAAATGCATTTGGCATTTTGGGTGTGTTCGGTCACTTTTTGTCAAAGAAATTCGTACATTTTTTCTTCTTTTGAAACCGAGAGTTCAAGAGCATTCAACTGAAATTTGCCTGTTTTCTCTTAAGTTTTCTTGGTAGCCGAATATCCCCCTCTTCATGTTCTTTTTCTTTTTGTCATTTGTGTAAACCGAATGGTATTTTCTCTTCTTCATAATTCTTTCGTTGACTTAAAAACATTGATAGCCGAAACTAATACCTTTTCTTATCATATTTTCGTCTCTTTTCTCTTAATACATTAGTGCCGAATTCACATTGCTCTCTTAGCCGAATTTCCATTTATTTTCTCCCATTTCTTGAAGCACTTGAGCCGAATATCTCTTCAACCATTGACCGATTTCTTTCTTCTCTTAAACCACATCTATTTCTTTTATTATTTTCTTTTCTAGTTTGTAGCCGAATCCTCCCTTGGTGATTGCAGAAATTTCCTTCTAGCTTGTGTTTTCATCTTGGCGAATCTTTGTTGGTGTTGGGGTTTTGCTTCAATCGTTTGGGTGTTGGTAAGCCCTTGGCCGAATGGTCATTTAGTTTCTTTCTTTCTCTTAATCGATTTGAGTTGTTTAAGAGTTGTATATGACAACTATTGATGGGTGTTATTCTCCTTTGTTAAAACCGATTGCTTGTTAGGGCATTCGGGATTTTGAAGCCACCAAGTGAGGCCTTTACTGTTAGAGGCTGGTTGGTAAGCGATTCAGATTGCTAAAGGAGAACCTTTGCTTGGTTCGGAGTTTGGTAGGAAACCAGATCATCTTCAAGGTAAGGGATTGAAATTAACCCCTTTGGGTTTATATGTCTTTGGCCGAATGGTCT
This sequence comes from Gossypium sturtianum, assembly GCA_025698515.1. Lineage (NCBI taxonomy): Eukaryota > Viridiplantae > Streptophyta > Magnoliopsida > Malvales > Malvaceae > Gossypium > Gossypium sturtianum. Next base: position 23,407,562 of record CM046945.1, read on the forward strand.
TAGTGCCTAATCTGTGTTGGCCGATTGTTATAGGAGCTTGATAATCGAGGACATAGATCGGTCGTTGGGATTTTTAGACTCGTATTACTGGTGTGTAAACTAACACGCGATACCTAGTAATGTTATTAATAAACCTGTTTGCTGTTAAAAACTATACGATTATGACGGATAGTTGGATACCCAAGCGGGGTATGTGTACGTATCCGGGTAAGTCTAATTTATTACAAGTTCTATTATGGATACCTTGGGTATTATGATCCATGTTATGTATGCTATGAGATGTAATGCTAGACATGTTGGCATGATATGCATGGCGTGTATGATATGCATGATTACATGAGTATGGTATGTTGATGGGTGATATGAGTGGAGGAGCGGTGATATTTTGTGTCTTGTGAGCACCGGTGTTTTAGTAACACAACTTTGTGACTTTGGGTCACCGGTGGTTTAGTACCACATTTGTGTCTTTGGGACACAAGAGGTTGGGCACCTCATTGCGACTCGTCCACGTGGTTAACACCACCGTGGGTTGGCCCCACATGAGATATGGGATAAATGCGCTAGTGATTGGGTATCACACGATGGGTTGGCCCCATCATTCGATTATTGTGACTACGGTCACGGTGCTTTGGTAGCACATTTGTGTCTTTGGGACACGGAGGTTGGGCACCTCATTGCGACTCGTCCACGTGGTTTGATACCACCGTGGGTTGGCCCCACATGAGATATGGGATAAATGCGCTAGTGATTGGGTATCACACGATGGGTTGGCCCCATCATTGGATTCGTGACTTCGGTCACGGTGCTTTGGTAGCACAAAGCGTGTCTTTGGGACACCGGTGGTTTGGCACCACATTGATGGATATTGTGTCTTTGGGACACGGTGTTTTAGTAACACATTGTGACTATATGTCACGGTGGTTTGGCACCACCGGTGGTTTGGTACCACACGGGTAGAAAGCGGAGATACGGATGGTTAGGATTGGGTTGCATTAATTATGTTGCTATGTATGATGTGTGTTAGCATGTTGTTTCATCGGGAGCGGGATTTATGCTTCGAGTCATTCGACTCACCCTCTCCTTTGACATTTCGGGTGACCCGTGAGACGCGGACATGGAGCCAGGGTGGACTCGGTGTAACACCACGGTTTTAGGGGTTAGGCTTTTGGGGCTTAGCTCGGGGTTGGCACACTTTAGTGTGTGGTTGGGTAAGTTTTAGGGGTCCCGAGAACCCTAGGTGGTGGTAGGTTGCTTTGGTAAATTTTGAGTTTAGGGGATAAAAGGGGAGTTTGGATGGAGAGGGCCTTAAGAGAAATTTTGGTGGGAATTAGGCACAAGAAATAAGTGGCAGAGTGGCAAGGAGGCGCCACATAAGGCATGGGAAAAGTGACGCCTCAAGGGGGAGCGGTAAGGGTCTCTGAGTTCGATTCGCAAGAGGCGCAGGAGGCCTTTGTTTTTGCGTCATAAAGGTAGAGTGTTGGACGGTTTTTGGATGCTTAAATGAAGGATATTTGACTTGTTCAAATGTTTTGAATGGATGGCTAGGAGAAGAGGTGGGTTGGTTACTTTTTGATTTTATTTGAAGGGATGGTGTAGAGTGTTTTTAGGAGAGAATGTTGGGATTTTGTGGGGAGGTGGAGTGTTTGGCGAATTTTGTTTCTTCTAGGGGAGCTTGGCCGAATGTTATAAATAGGGAAGGTGCTCATCCTTTGGGTTTTTCCCATGTGCTTGCTTGCCGAAAATTTCTTCACACATCTCTTCCATTTCACTTGAGCCGAAACCTTCATTGCCATCCTTCCTCTCTTCCTTTTGGACCCTTGGCCGAGCCACTCATCTTGCATTCCCCCTTTTTCTTCCATTTTTTTTAAATCGAAGGTACACCCCACACCTTTCTTTCTCTTCTCTTTGGCCGAAACCACTATTCCCTACCCCTTGATTTTATTGATAGCCGAATCTACACCACCACCTTTGCCAAATTTCTTTCCCTCAATTTGGTAGCACTATTGGCCGAATATTAGTTTAGACCTCTTCGGGTTTTGTTGCAATCGTGGTTGAAGGTATTCTGGGATTTTAAGGCTTTCGGTCTAGTCTCAGTAGTTAGCAGTCGGCTTGGTAAGTGGTGGTAAGGCTTTTTGGTAAGCTATGTATGTGATATTTCGATTAAGTTTAAGGTTGTTAAAGTATATGATGATAAGGCCGTTTGTAGGGGGGAGAAGAGCCTAACGCAGGAGACCTTTTCGGGTTTCGTATAGGCAGCATTTGGAGAGGCATAGAGTAGCGTTTCGGGGTTGATCGGTTGTGCTAGTAATTAGGTGCGTAAACATCGCACTATTTCTCGGTTTGCTTGCTAACGTTTTTACATGTGTATTATGTGTGCGGTAGCCGATTAGGATGGCTTAAGTGGTGAGTCAAACGGTGATGGTAAGTTAATTATGATGTATATTTATATATGTATGATGTAGTGATGATATGATAAATATGTATATATATATATATACTCATGTTATATGATGATTTAACCTGTGACATTTATATAGTTGCATGGGATTTGGGCTTGATTCGATGAAGGAGGAAGTGTACACGAGGTGTACGTGGTCTAATGATAGCTCCGGCTACATTAGCGCTTGATGGTTAGCTTTGTGCTACCTCAAGGGAGATGTTGGCTTGGTGCCCATCTCGGCGGTTGATTGCTATGTGCATCGCAGAGGCGATTACGATATTTGGATCACTTTGGTTGATCGGTGGCTCACCACGGCCTCGAGCGGCGAGATTGCGAAGTAAGATTTATGGATCACGATGTGATCGGTTTGTGGATCACTATGTGATCGGTGGATTAGCCACGGCCTTGAGCAGCAAGTGCGCCGGGTAAGATATGTGGTTCACTATGTGAGCGGTGGATTAGCCACACGGCCTTGGCGGAGTGCGCTAAGGTTGGTGTTACGGTTGGAGTGGGATGGGTGAGATGCATATGTGCATGACTTGCTATGTGAATTGTTTGGTATGGGGCCAAGCCCATACGCTGAAACTGTGTTGTGATTATGCACTGAGTCAGTGGACTCACTCTTTTCATTAACCATTTCAGGTGATGCGTAGATTGGACCGGGATTGGAGAGGACACAAGGTGGCCCATGCAGAAGATGTGTTACTCCATTTAAGTATTTTATATTATCAATATTCTGGAATTTTACTTGATGTAATAAAGGTCCCTTTGATTTAAAGTACTCTATTTATTAATGTTGAAGTTTACACTACACTTAGGAATATTTTCGCAAAAGATTCATATTATAGCAACTTATAAAAATGTCTTAATTTGGAAGTTTTCAACAAGCTTACATTATTTAATAATTTTAAATGGACACGATTTTCAGCGATAACAAATTTTCAAGTTTAATTCTAAGGTCAAAGATTTCCAACCGTCTTTCCCAAAGTGACATAACCAGATCTTGGTCGTAGTGAATGGGCCGGGTTTGGGGGTGTTACAGTTTGGTATCAGAGCCCGGTTCAAAACTCGGCTTTGAGGGTTTTGGGCCCAAAAACATTTTTAAATGGGTTTTCAAAGATATGGGTTTCGTGAAATATTTTTCAAAGTTATTACGGCATGGCACTGCACCTCTACCGAGTCCGCAGTAAGTACTTCGACTTTCAAGTGAATTGTTATGTGAATTGTTATGGGCTTAGTTGGGCTCGTAGATTAGAATATTAGGGCCATTGAACCCTAGGACTAGTCTACTCAAACACATGCATAAGACTTAAGGTTACTAAACAAACCCGTGATTAAGTCGTAGAGTTGAGGTGTGGCAACCATTGTGCGCATGTTCAGGAGTGGATCCGGAAGAGCACAGTACTTAAGCGATCCTCGTGACTCACCTCCTCTTCGCTGGAATCCTGCAGTGCGTAGCTACGGTTCACCTTAACCAAGAGGACTTGTTCATAGGCTAAACCAATTATTAAAACCCGAAAGGGATTTGCCTCACTGTTTTAAAATCCTTAGTTTTAAAATTTCCAAAATTTACCCCTTTGGTTTGTAAACTCTAAATCTGATTTTGAAAGAGGTTTCCTCGATTTACAAAATTACCAAAAATACCCCTGTAGGAAAATGACGAAGTTACCCCTGGGTAGGAAGGAAACTTTGATTGCTCGAAAGAACTACTCTCGAAAACTTCATTGCATAAAATTGCTCGTGGATAAAACAGTGAAACAATAATTTCTAATGCATAAAACTTTCTAAACAATGCATGAATCGAGGCGCTAGATATGAGTTCTAGGGGCGTGGTCGCAATACTCGTGGACGTGGTAGAGGCGGGATGTCGATGAACCAACAGGTTGGGTCTCGCCATGGGTCGAGAGCGATGTGCCGCCACCACCGGTGTTGAGGTGGAACAAGGAGATCGACCGAGGAGACGATGCGATGATCGCGAGCTATCTTTGCGGTGCTTGAGCGAGTGGCGAGAGCCAATGGGGCGATGGGACTCGGAAGTCGATGACCAAAGGCTTAAGGCGAATGGAGCCGAGGTCTTCGAGAGGAGTATCCGGGGTAGCTCGAACGTGGCGAATCTTGGCTTGAGGCGATGGAAAGGATTATGGACGACTTAGACTTAGCTGCGAGGAGAAGCTTAAGGGTGTTGTTTCGTTGTTGCGAGATGAGGCCTACGGTGGTGGCTCACGGTTAAGGAAAGTACCCCGCGGATCGAGTGGTCGGGATTATTTTAAGATCAAGTTCGAGGGGAAGTATGTCGGGGCGAGCTATGTGGATGCTCGGAGGAAGGCGTTCCTCAACGGTGCAAGGTAGCAAATCGATAGCGGAGTACGGCCGAGTTTACTGCGTTTGAGCCGGTATGCTAGGGGAAATGTGGCAACCGATTATGAGAGATGCGTCGATTTGAAGATGGGCTACGGGATGAGTTGCGAGTTTTGATTGCTCCGCATCGGGAAAGAGACTTCGCCGTTTTAGTGGAGAAAGCTCGAATAGCTGAGGAGGTCAAGAAGGCTGAGAGGCTCAATAGGGAAAGGAACCGTGATAAGAGAAGTGTTGGATCGCCAGAAGTGGTTGAGAGGGTCCAGAAGAGACCGAGGGTTGAGACTCTGTTCATATTGTTAAGACAAGCGAGAGGAATCCGGATCGTCCGTGCGCAGTGGTGTGGAAGGTACCATGTTGGCGAATGCTGGAATCGTGTTCGAGAGTGCTTCAGATGCAAGTCCAAGTCTCATCTGATTAAGGATTGTCCTCAGAATCCGAATAGGACTCGGACAGAAGGTCAAGGTTTTGTGCAACCAGGCAGAGGTGGTCAGCAAGCGGCAAGAGGTCGTGGTCCGAACCATGGAGGAAATGGTTTCGGCCGAGGTCGTAGAGCAGTAGACCGCGGTAATGGTGGCACTGAGGCAAGGCAGCCAGGTCTGGTTTATGCAGTTCATCGGAGAGAGGATAATGATGTGCCTGATGGGTCAACTGGTAAGTTCCTTAAGTCTGGAATACTCTTTGGAGTTTTGTTCGCTTTGGTGATTGTTTGATCTGTTGCTCGTAAAGTAGTTGGAACCTTGAGTATGAACTTAGAAACGGTGCCTAGAAGGTATGATCAGAGTGCGCAGCTATAGCGTAGTGTGGTGTTAGTTTAGACAAGTAATTTCGAGGACGAAATTATTTTAAGGAGGGTAGAATTGTAACACCCTGGTTTTAGGGGTTAGGCTTTTGGGGCTTAGCTCGGGGGTTGGCACACTTTAGTGTGTGGTTGGGTAAGTTTTAGGGGTCCTGAGAACCCTAGGTGGTGGTAGGTTGCTTTGGTAAATTTTGAGTTTAGGGGATAAAAGGGGGAGTTTGGATGGAGAGGGCCTTAAGAGAAATTTTGGTCAGAATTAGGCACAAGAAATAAGTGGCAGAGTGGCAAGGAGGCGCCACATAAGGCATGGGAAAAGTGACGCCTCAAGGGGAGCTGGTAAGGGTCTCGAGTTCGATTCGCAAGAGGCGGCGAGGAGGCCTTTGTTTTTGCGTCATAAAGGTAGAGTGTTGGGCGTTTTTGGATGCTTAAATGAAGGATATTTGACTTGTTCAAATGTTTTGAATGGATGGCTAGGAGAAGAGGTGGGTTGGTTACTTTTTGATTTTATTTGAAGGGATGGTGTAGAGTGTTTTTAGGAGAGAATGTTGGGATTTTGTGGGGAGGTGGAGTGTTTGGCGAATTTTGTTTCTTCTAGGGGAGCTTGGCGAATGTTATAAATAGGGGAAGGTGCTCATCCTTTTGGGTTTTTCCCATGTGCTTGCTTGCCAAAAATTTCTTCACACATCTCTTCCATTTCACTTGAGCCGAAACCTTCATTGCCATCCTTCCTCTCTTCCTTTTGGACCCTTGGCCGAACCACTCATCTTGCATTCCCCCTTTTTCTTCCATTTTTTTTAAATCGAAGGTACACCCCACACCTTTCTTTCTCTTCTCTTTGGCCGAAACCACTATTCCCTACCCCTTGATTTTATTGATAGCCGAATCTACACCACCACCTTTGCCGAATTTCTTTCCCTCAATTTGGTAGCACTATTGGCCGAATATTAGTTTAGACCTCTTGGGTTTTGTTGCAATCGTGGTTGAAGGTATTCGGGATTTTAAGGCTTTCGGTCTAGTCTCGTAGTTAGCGATCGGCTTGGTAAGTGGTGGTAAGGCTTTTGGTAAGCTATGTATGTGATATTTCGATTAAGTTTAAGGTTGTTAAAGTATATGATGATAAGGCCGTTTGTAGGGGAGAAGAGCCTAACGCAGAGACCTTTTCGGGTTTCGTAGGGCGGCATTTGGAGAGGCATAGAGTAGCGTTTGGGGTTGATCGGTTGTGCTAGTAATTAGGTGCGTAAACATCGCACTATTTCTCGGTTTGCTTGCTAACGTTTTTACATGTGTATTATGTGTGCGGTAGCCGATTAGGATGGCTTAAGTGGTGAGTCAAGCGGTGATGGTAAGTTAATTATGATGTATATTTATATATGTATGATGTAGTGATGATATGATAAATATGTATATATATATATATACTCATGTTATATGATGATTTAACTGTGACATTTATATAGTTGCATGGGATTTGGGCTTGATTCGATGAAGGAGGAAGTGTACACGAGGTGTACGTGGTCTAATGATAGCTCGGCTACATTAGCGCTTGATGGTTAGCTTTGTGCTACCTCAAGGAGATGTTGGCTTGGTGCCCATCTCGGCGGTTGATTGCTATGTGCATCGCCGTAGACAGATTACGATATTTGGATCACTTTGGTTGATCGGTGGCTCAGCCACGGCCTCGAGCAGCGAGATTGCCGAAGTAAGATTTATGGATCACGATGTGATCGGTATGTGGATCACTATGTGATCGGTGGATTAGCCACGGCCTTGAGCGGCAAGTCCGCGGGGTAAGATATGTGGTTCACTATGTGAGCGGTGGATTAGCCACGGCCTTAGGCGTGGAGTCCGCTAAGGTTGGTGTTACGGTTGGAGTGGGATGGGGTGAGATGCATATGTGCATGACTTGCTATGTGAATTGTTTGGTATGGGGCCAAGCCCATACGCGGAAACTGTGTTGTGATTATGCATCGAGTCGGTGGACTCACTCTTTTCATTAACCATTTGGTGATGCGTAGATTGGACCGGGATTGGAGAGGACACAAGGTGGCCCATGCAGAAGATGTGTTACTCCATTTAAGTATTTTATATTATCAATATTCTGGAATTTTACTTGATGTAATAAAGGTCCCTTTGATTTAAAGTACTCTATTTATTAATGTTGAAGTTTACACTACACTTAGGAATATTTTCGCAAAAGATTCATATTATAGCAACTTATAAAAATGTCTTAATTTGGAAGTTTTCAACAAGCTTACATTATTTAATAATTTTAAATGGACACGATTTTCAGCGATAACAAATTTTCAAGTTTAATTCTAAGGTCAAAGATTTCCAACCGTCTTTCCCAGTGACATAACCAGATTCGGGTCGTAGTGAATGGGCCGGGTTTGGGGGTGTTACACTCGGGTGCACATGCCATGCTTTAATAAAAGTTTTGCTCAGACTATTCACTTTGGGTACTTTAGCTTATTTATTTTTATTTGAGATTTAATTTGGATTTGTAAAAGGCCTTTAAATTATGTTTTATGATGGTTATGTTTTAATTAGATTCTCAACCTGCTTAACAAATAACTTGGTATGGAATTTTACTAAAAATTTGGTAAGATAATGTTTTCAAAACTATAACGCAATGTGTTTTAAACTATACCATCGGGTATCTCACTATGCTTTGCTATAAAGTAAACTCAAATGATTTTCAAACCAAACTCGATATTCTACTAAGTCAAAAATGTTTCAAAATAGTACTAAGAAACTATTGGAAATGCTAAAGGAAATCAACTCGTTTTTAACTATATACTTTGGATTCTCAAAAACATTTTCCCCGTAACATACCAGATTCGGACGTGGTGTCCTGTCCGGGTTTGGGGTGTTACAAGAATAAAGTGGTTTTCATACTTAAAGAGCTTGAATATGAGAGATTTTATTATGTTTTATTTTGTTTTTCTACTTTCGTTTCAATTTAATAAAAAGTATTATTAGAGCTGATTTTATGACCTTAACAGTCAAAGGAGGCCTAAGGAAAGACTAACGTATTTGGTGAGTGTACAGGACATTACTCGGAGACATAAGAACTCGAGGTTGGTCGCCATGTTACAAAACGGGAGTTAAATGTCACAAAATAATGAATAGAAGGCCAAAATATTAAGTCTACCTTTGGTGTCACGACATAGCTAGTGGATGTCGTAACACACCCCTGATGCTGAGCCTAAGCAAAGAAAACTTCCTTCAGTGTTGCGACATAAGCAGAGGATGTCGCGACATCAGCTTTGTACGTGAAAACGTTAATGAGCTAAGGGTGTTTTAATCTGCACAATGAAAATTAACATAAATATGTCAGCTGACCTAGGTCTAAGGACAGCAACCAACCCTTACATTATAAATATGCTTATTAAACACTTGAGAAGGGACTTCTTTTGTAACTTAAGATTTTCCTTTCAATTTAGTTTTCAGTTTTCAGTTCTTTTTAGACTTAGGATTTTTTTAGTTTGTTTTCGTTCGTGATTTTCAAAGAATTTGATTTGTGGGTTCAACCAAACATTCTATGGATTTCTATGCTTCAATCATTTAATACAATTAGGATTTCTTCTTTAACTTTTATTCTTGATTGATCTTCATGTTTACTTTATTTATCAATTTTACATTGTTTATGAAATCCATGAGAAACTAATCCTCTTATGGGGGATTAGTGAGTGGACGTGTGATTAATTAATTTCTATGTAGGGTTTCCTTAGCAAATCAGTTGTTTGGGATAGGAAGGACATAAACCCTAGCCCTGACAACCCTAGGAAGTCATTTAGGTAGGAATTAACCCAAAGTTGGTATGGTCGATCTGTGAACCCCTTATTCCAGTCCAGTCTAGACTGTGAGGTTGAGAGATCAATAGTTCTTATTGACTTGTTAGTTTAGTGGAAGATCGAGAGATCCTGCTAGAGTAACGACTAGTTGATTGAGTAGAAACCTGAAATAGGAATTAGTTATGACCACCGAAGCAAGCTAATCACCTATGCTTAGATTTGGTTAAGTTTATATCTTAGTCTTTCATTTTCACTCTTTTATGCAGGTTTATTTCTTTTCTTATAAATATATTTCAATTTATACTTTGTTGCACTATGATTTATTTACAGTACTAATTAGATCTATTTACGTTTAAGTTAATATTAATTTAGTATTCGCCTCCCTTAGGTACGATCCTCAGAGTACTTACCGACTCCGTTGTAAAAACTATATTACAACCTGACCCATATACTTGCGAACACGGCCTCAAATTTCATATCTTTAGTTGTAGTATTCACACTCTAGACGTTAGTATGTCCAGAGGCAGTCAGTAGATTACCAACCTGTGGATCCTTAAAGCCTTGTTTAATCTGGGACAACACACTATCATCAAGACTAACAAGAGTATGAAAGTATTGTATTTATAGTTTGTGGCAAGTAATAGGGTGTCTATATGTATAAATATGTTGATTTCATATGTTAATTGGTGCTTGAGAAATTATCCTTTATTTATGTTTGAGCTTGGAGGCTCTACTTGATGTTTACAACTTATCTCTCTTTTGATCACTTGAGGGTATGTGTGCCTCCTCTTCATTTAATGATAATGAATATGAATTAAGGCGTTTTATAATGGTTCTAAAGTAATCACGAATTCTTTTAAAGTGATCATGAAAAAAATTTCTATGATTGGAATAAGTCGTAAATAGATGTTTCAATATTTTAAAGCATTTTTAAGTCTTTTAATTTGCTTGCATGGTTATGAGGTGTTTTGGAATGGTTTTGGCATGTTTTCAACTTGTTTTTAAGGCCCCCTGCCTTAAGTCTCGAGAGATGGCACATAAGTCCTGGGACTTGCATGTTCTAAAACTCAATGTTGCTCCAAGGGTCTAAGGCCTTGAAACTTGAACTTAAGTCTTGAGGCTCACAAATAACGAAGCTAAATTTCTAAAGTGTTTCCTCTAACTCTCAATACCTTTCGCATAAGTCTCGAGACTTATAGCCTTTGCACCTGCACAACTTCATTTTTTATCGTTTAGAGTCCTTGTTACTTTATTTTATGTTTTGGTCAAGTTCAAACTTCTTAGAAAGGTTCCAAAATGATTTTAAAAATATTCTTAAACTTAGGTTCTAGTAGCATCTCCTATTCATACTGAGTGTCAGAGCATGTACGGGGTGTTACATTTAATGGTATCAAAGTTTGAGTTTAGCCAGTTCTATTGCATTGAGTCTAGAAGTACATACCATAATAGTCTGTGATAGTGTGATGTAATTCTAAATTGATTTGGATTCAATTTCCTTTATAGATCATCGATGTTAGTCAATTCCCAGCAAGTGGTTGACGAGGAGGTAGAGAGCAATGTTGTTCCTTAACCAAGGTGTCCCAAATCCCCTCGAGGACTTGAATGCGAGGCTAGAGATTCCTTCTTATATATGATAAATCATTTATTTGACTACTACCTAAGAGATGCTCCTCTAATTCCCTGACCTTAAGAACCACCTCCTCCAGCTGTGGCACCCCTAGTTCCTCAACCACCACATCTTACCCATGTGTCTGCTCAAGGACCCTCACTTGAGAAACTCATAAATTTGGGGCAAAAAATTTAAAGGCAAAAAAAAATGATCAAATCAAGGTCGAGTATTGGTTAGAGAATACCTAGAGAGTTGTCAAAGAGCTTTATTGCATATTGAATTATTGCTTAAGGTGTTTAATATCTTTTCTTCAGTAAGAGGCGTATCAGTAGTGGGTCTCTTTAACGAACATGACCCCCTGAGGCCGTATGAACCGGGATTTCATCCAAAGTGAGTTAAAAAAATATGTGAGCCACATTTACCTCAAGAAGAATAGAAGAGAGTTTATTAATTTAAAATAAGGGAATATTACCATGGAGGAATACAAACGGGAGTTTCTTCAACTGAGTAAGTATGCTTGGGAACTTGCGAGCACTAAGGTAGACATGTACATCGATTTTGGATGAGGAGTCAATGAGGACATTAGGATGTTAGTTGGAGCTTTAGAATTGAGAGAATTTACTGTCTTGTCGAAGAGAATAAAAAAAATGCAAGATATGAGGGTGAGAAAAAAAGGTCAAGTTAATAAGCAAATAGCAAGGAAAAAGAAGTATTGCTAGTTCGATGCCACCACCATCAACCAAGAGGGCTGAGGATTATAGAGGTTAATTTTCCAGCCCTTTACGATCTCTAAGGATAATAGCATAGAGACATGATAGTCAACGACCTCAAACTATTTCGGTAGCTACTACTAATGGTATGAAAAGTGCAATTGCACTTGTTTGTGAACAATGTGAGAGGAGTCATATAGGCAAGTGTCGAAAATCAACAGGGGCCTGTTTAGATGTGGCCCATAGATCACTTCATTATGGATTGCTCAAAGAAGACTAAAAATCCCACCAAAAAATTTGCGAGACATGCTCCCACACCACATCGAGATAGAAACCAGGGGTGAACAACAATATGAGAAGTAATCAGAGGATTTCTAGGGATGTTTCCACCAGACTTGAGTCCTGAACACTAGCTAGAGCCTATGTTATTATGGATAGAAAGGAGGTTGATGCTTTTTATGTTATCACCAGTATATTCTCTTTATTTGATTTATCTATACATGCATTAGTTAACCCTAGGCCAACTCATTCATACAATTGCATTGCATTGGTTGAGGAAACAAGTCTTTTAGTTGAGTTCAGTGAGTTTGATGTGTGAGTCACAAATCCATTGGGTCAAAGTGTCATCATTAACAAAGTGTATAAAGATTTTCCCTTAAAAGTTCAAGATTATGAGTTTTCAACTAACCTTCTGTGTCACGTCCCAAAATCCTTTATAATTATTTTCGTATGTTGTTGTTACACAACTGTGTATCTGCTTCAGTGGTTATGTGTTCTAGGTGTGTGTGTGAGGTCCCAAGTTCAAGCCTTAGCTTGGGTAATTTTTGCTTTTAAATGAATAAACCCCTATCTCTAGTCAGTAGGTTTATAAATAAACATGGATAAAATATAGCATAATGGGCCTGCTGGTCTGGTGGTTAAGTGGAGTGCAGATAAGCAGGAGGTATGGAGTTCGAGTACTGATGCAATCATAGAATTTATTTTTACTGCTAGTGCCGTGGGAGTGTTGTGGTTTGACCAAGACACTAAAGAGTTTGAGTGGAATTTGAAGTAGGTGGTTGAGGGAGGGATGGACGGTTTTGGGGAGAAGATTAAGAGATTTTGGTGAGAAAATTAAGGAGTGAGGAGTTTGAGCACAATCAAACTGTATTTGCAAGTTCAGCAATCCCTCTCCCTCTTTCTTTTTTGACATTACTCCCTCTTCTTCCATCTTTCTTTTCTTTTTGCCTCCATAGTCGAATTCTATCTCACTTTCCCCCACCCATTTCGTTTTTCCTTTGACCTCAATCTCCCTGTGTTGCTGCCGAATTTTAAGTGCTTTCCCTTTTACCTGCTGATTTGTTTCCTCTCCATCCTTTTCCCTTCTTTTTTTTAGCTGAAATTCCCCATTGATGCTATCTTTCTCTCCAATTCTCTCTTATAGTTGCCGAAACTTTAGGTTTCCCCTTACCTTTCGTTTTCGGTTTATCCTGCTCTTTGCCGAATTAGTGTTCTATTTCTATTCTACGGGAAGAGCTTTCGGTAAGTGGTACTCGTTCTGGCTTAGACTGTTCTTGTTAATATTCTTTTAATAGGGGTTTCGACTGGAATTGCAAGAATTAATCGAGGAGCTAGTGATCATTCTTTTCCAACGATTTAAGTGAGTGGGGCTTAGGCTGTCCAAACAAGGTAAGTGGTTGTCGATCAAGTGCATAAGTGTTAGAATAGGGATCGTTTTAAATTTGTTTGAGGTGCGATTAATCGTGTGATCATGGGTGAACATAGGTTTCGGAGTGCTCGAGGATTGTGAGCGCATCTTTCGTAATCAAGTGTGTGAACACTATTCTAGAAATGAAAGTCGCTGAAAAGCCAAGAAATGCGAATGTCGATGCTGCACGGACGTGCGACTGCCCGTGTGGTAGGCCGTAGGGCCGAACATGGGCGTATGATCGACGAGGCCGGCCATGTGCGATTTCATGGGCCGAGCCAAACTGGGCCGTGTGGGCCACACGGGCGTGTGGGCCCCACAAGAGCAAACCACACGGGCGTGTGGAAATTGTTGGGCCAGGTCGTGCATTTCACACGACCAAGGCCATTATGGGCCGTGTGGGCCACATGAGTGTGTGGGCCCACATGGGCTAGCAACATGGGCTCATGGGCCCATTTTCACTGTTTGACTGCTAAGGTTGCACGGGTTGTCCGAGACGACTGTGGACCTACTGTAGGGTCGGTAAGCTATACCTAGATCCCTAACTGACTGTATGACATTTAAATATGTAACACGGTTTACTGAGCATGATATCTACACTGTTCTGATTATATGCACGTTTCCATGAGATGGCATGTCACGATTGTATGATGCATTGCATGGGGTTGGGAAAAATATGATTGGAGGAAGTGTACTGTATTGGTAGCTCTGATGCAAATTACTGAAAGGCTTCGAGCCTAAATTACTAGCAGCCCAGCTGCATATCATTGTATAGTGTCGCATTTGGTACTCTCTGGAGTGTAGGGATGGGTGGGTTGATTATATCCCCACATGGAGTGTAGGGTTGGACGGAGATGGAGTGTAGAGGTTGGATGGGTAGGACTTGTATACTGTTTCATATGTTACTGCACTGATTAATGTTACTGTAATGGGCCAGGGCCCAAGCACATGACTGTTCTGTATTGAGATGGGCCAAAGCCCAAACTGAAATTGTCACTGATACTGAATAAAGGGCTTAGGCCTGCATCGTGTTTGTTTTCATGTCATTTTGCTAAGTATGGGATTACATTAATCGAGTTTTCGTAAACTCACCCATATGTTTTTAACTTTACAGGTAATCCTCAGTCTTAGGCGGATCGGTGTAGCGAGGGACTCAGAGGTGGCCACACGTCCGCATACATTTTCGTACATGATTATGTTTTTAAGTATTATTATTTGGGGTATTTTTACTTTAAATGGCCTTTATTGGTTTGTACTTTAATTTGGGACTTTTGTTTTGATTTATAACTGCTAGCAGTAGGATAAGATGCGAGTTTTCAAAAAGGAAAAATGTTTTAGCAAAAATACCACAATACGCAACCTATTTCAAAGCTTTCGCAATAAATGACGTTTTAAAAATTAATAACGTTTTAAAAGTGAATAACTTTTTGATAATGACTCACGTTTTGAAAATGAATGACACGTCTTGGAATCATCATAAAATAACGCAAAGAGGTTAAATAGGAAAGGGGTTTTCATCGATATCACACTTTACGAAAAACACTTCAATATGACATCGCCAGATTCGGCCATAGCGTCTAGGCCGGGTTTGGGGTGTTACATTTAGTGGTATTAGAGCCAGGTTGTAAAAGACGGCTGTGGATTGGGTTTTTAAACTGGAATTTCTGAAGAACTGTTTTCAAATGGTTTGAAGTGTTTTTGAAATATTTTACTGAATGTGTGGCACGTTGGGTCTCCGAAGCCGATCCTATAAGTTCTCTCTAACTACTGCATTATGACTGTGACTGAAACTGTTATATGTTCTGAATTGAAACTCCTATAGGTAGTACATCCTACGACTATTATAGATGGACTGTACTGAAACACTTACGTTAGTGTATACTGATACGGTAGTAAATCGATAAACACTGCGACGTACGAAAACAAACGTTACACTTTTGATACCGTTTTCATAAAATATTTGTTAATGAACAACTGGATTTGTAAACTGATACATAAAAATATTAATACAGATAAACGCGAATAGACAATGAGCGCTAGAGGTACTCGTGGACGGGGTACAAGAGGCCGTGGTAGAGGCCGTAGAGGGGCTCGAGCTGGGTCCTCATCTTCTGGCAACCTGCCTAACCTCGACACTAGCGAGACGTCAGTTTCACCTACTACTGAGATTGGATCTGGGACTCATGATCAAGTGGCTGGGGACGACGCACTGTCCCAAGCCATGTTAAGAGTTCTAGAGAGGGTCACTGGGGCCAATATTGGTACTGGGGGCCGAGGGTCGGTTACCGAACGAATCCGGTCCATTGAGGCTGAGATTTTTAGGGGTATTGCTGGAGTTGCCCCTAACGTGGCTGAGTACTGGATAGAGGCCACGGATTGAATTATGGATGTAACATCCTTAAATCGGGGTCTCTGCATTTTGCTTGTGTTGCATGTGATGAATTGTTTATAATGTTGATTTAACATGTTTTGGGGTCTAGTTATAACCCTAGGTTAGGCCTGAGTTAGGGCTAAGAATTTTGTTTTAGCACTTAAGGAAATGGATCTAAGGGAAATAGGGGTTAAAAGAATTTATTGGAGGTTTTAGACACAAGAGGAGTTTTGGTAAAGTGGCAAGCAGGCGCCACTTAAAGCTTGGAGGAGGTGACGCCACAGGGAGCAAGGGGGCCTTGGTTCGAGCTGCAAAAATCCCCCTTTGTGTCTTTATTTTTGACGCCACAAGCAGGAAGTGGAGTGTTCAGGAGGGACTCTTGAAGATGAGGATGGAAGGGGTCAAACAAATTTGAATTGGTGGAGGGGAGGAAATTTAGGAGTTTGAATTATTTCAAACTCACTTGGGAAGAGTTGGCCGAATTGTGGACCGTGGGCAAGGAGGCTATCGGTTTTGGGGAGCTTTTGGTGTGGCCGAATGTCAATAGGGGTTTTAGGGAGTGTTTCGGCTAGCACACCAAAGTACTTTTTCTTTTCTTCTTTTTCGGCAACTCTAACTGCTGGCCGAATTACCCCTTTTGCAAGTTTTGCCAAAGTGCCGAAACTCAATGCTCACACTTCCTTTCTTTACCTTTTTGGTCATTCATTGTTAGCCATATTGCCGAATTTACCTTTCTCCTTCTTCTTCCTATTGTGTTCAAAACCGAAACCACCATTGCTCATCTTCTTTTCCTCCTATTTTTGATCATAGCCGAAACTTTATCCACTCTTCCTTGCCGAAATCGATCCCATTCCATCTTCTTCCATCTTTTCCTTATTTTGAAAACCCGAAGCCAATACCCTCTACTCTATTTGACTTCTTCTTTTAGTCCCCTTGTGCTGAAAAACTCAACCTTCTTCTCTTCTACCATTCGGCATCATCAGTCTTCTTCTTTTACGTTTCATTTTTCTTTTCTTCTCTTTTGGACTCATAGCCGAATCCTCCTAGTGAGTATAGATTCTTTATTTTCTCTTTCTCAATTGCTTTGGGTTAAGCTGAAATCTCTTTTATCATGATTCTTTTATTTTCCATTCATTGTAGATTGAGATCTCTTTGTTTTGTGGAGTAGCCGAAACCCCTAACATCACTTAGGGGTGCCGAATGTTGGTGCTTGATAGCCGAACTTGTCATTAAGGTAAGGGCGCCAACTCATGTGGTTTCGGATTTGTTAATCATGGCCGAATGGCCTATGGATTCTAAGCGTTGTGTAAAACCGATTGTAGAGAGGAGTAAAGCCAAACGCAGTGAATCTCCGGGATTGGTGGTCGATCTAGGTAAGGGTTTTAAAATCTCAAGATCTATTTCTTGATTGATCAAAAGCCGAAGGCTAATTGTTTCTATATGTTAGTGGTTGGCCGATTGTGAAGGAGATCAGCACGTAGCTTCGGGATTTGGTTGGAAACCAAATCGGCTTTAAGGTGAGTACAATATTGGGCGACATATCCCTTGGGTTTTTAATAGAGCCAAATGGGCTTTTGGATTACTAACTAATGTTGGCCGGATGTAGGAGGGAGCAACGTTCAGGATTCTTACTTAGATCTGCGATTAGTCAGGTGTGTAAACTCTTACACACTTTATTAGTATAATGATGCTTACTATGTTATCAGATAAATCGTTGGTATTCGTGACTTGCCTTGTGGGCACGAGCTTGGTTTCCGGGTAAGTCCCCTGTTATGTGATTTATGATATACATCGTCATGTTTTGTTAAATGCTATGCTATGCCTTAAATGCATGATACATGATATTATGACACGTATGATATGAGCATGATGATGATGGGATTGATGAGAGGAGGGGATGATTTATATGGGTGTCACCAGTGGTTTTGACCACAAGATGGGTTGGCCCCATCATTTGATTTGTGACTACGGCCACCAAAGTGGTTTTGACCACACTACTATTATTATTTGTGACTAAGTCCCAGTGGTTTTGACCACCATTGGTTTTGACCACACTATTGATATTTGTGACTACGGTCACCAGTGGTTTTGACCACACATGGATTATTATGACTCGTCCCAGTGGTTTGGTACCACAGCTGGGTTGGCCCCACATGATATATTACGGGATTGTCATCAAGTGGTTTTGACCACACGATGGGTTGGTCCCATCATTTCATTTGTGACTACGGTCACCAAAGTGGTTTTGACCACAACGATATATATTTGTGACTTTGGTCACAATGGTTTTGACCACCGGTGGTTTTGACCACACGGGTAGTTAAAGGAGATTGGATGGCTAGGTTATGGGTTGCATAATCTGCATGTTTTCTCGATGATCTATGTAAGTGCTTGAATTATCGGGTTGGGGATTTATACACTCGAGTCTTGGTGACTCACCCTTCCCTTATATTTTTGCAGATGAGGCATAGATCGTGGATATGGAGCCCGGGGAGGACTCGAGGTGGCCATGCATCTTAGTTGGTTTTGATTTTAAACCGCTATTTCAATTTTAGTAATTTTCCTTAAATTTGGTTTTGGTTTTGTAATAAGGCCGCTAAGTTTATTTTGGGTTTTTGTTATTACTTGCTTTTATTCTTCCTATATTTTACATATGTTGGATTTATGGACTTGATAAAATTAACCGGTAAAAAGTAATGTTTTCTAAACTATATCTCTTCGGGTTTTCAAACGTTACCATCGGGTACAAAATAATAAGGTAACTTGGATATTTTTATAACTCAAATTTTCAAATCAATTTAAAGGCAAATGGTTCGGAACTTGATTTCACTTATCGCGTTCAGTTCTAATAAGTATCCAATGTTTTCTAAAATCGGCAATCACAAATGGGATTTAATCACGAGTTTTTTTCAAGTATTGCGACAACTACTAGAACAACTTCAACATCCATTATTATTGAGTTTTCTAAACCCTAAAACAAAACTAGAGTCTTCTTTAAAGATTTTTCCGACAAACTTATGATTTTAAAATGATTTCACTCCGTAACATACCAGATTCGGTCGTGGTGTGTTGACCGGGTTTGGGGTGTTACAATGGATGACCTGGAATGCACCCCTGAGCAAAAATTAAAGGGTGATGTATCGCTGTTACGAGATGAAGTATATCAGTGGTGGCTCACTGTGAAGGACTGCACTCAGCCCGAACGATTGACCTGGAATTCTTAAAATCTGCCTTACAGGGAAAGTACGTGGGTGCCAGTTATGTGGATGCCCAGAGGTGAGAGTTTTTAAATCTGACTCAGGGGGACAGATCAATGGCCGAATATGAGGCCGAGTTCTTAAGGCTGAGCCGCTATGCGAGAGGTATGGTGGCGACTGAGTACGAGCGATGTGTTCACTTCGAGGATGGCCTCAGAGATAACTTAAGAGTTCTGATAGCTCCACAGAGGGAGCGAGACTTTGCTACCCTAGTGGATAAGGCGAAGATCACTAAAGAGGTTAAGCGCACTGAGCGCCAGAACCGTGAGAAAGAGAGAGGTAGGAATAGGAGGGATTCGGAGCCCTCGAGTTCCATTCAGAGGCCTAAGAAAAAGGCCAGAGTGGATGGGCCAGTTAGAGTTGAGGGCCCCTATGGTTGCTACTAGTCAACAGCCTTATACCGATTGTGGGAGACGCCATCAGGACGAGTGCTGGGAAAAAACAGGGGCATGTTTGAGGTGCGGTTCATTGGAACACCGTATCAGAGAGTGTCCACGGAGGCCTGATCAGATGCAAGCTCCTGGTTTGGGTACTGCACAATCGCCGAGGGGTGTTCAGCAGCCACTGAGAGGCCGCGGTTAGGCTCGAGGTGGTAATGGGTTGGGCCGTGGGCAGAGAGCACTGCGCAGAGGTGCTAATCAGACTAAGGCGAGGCAACCAGTTCTTGTATATACAGCACGTCACCGAGAGGAGGGAGATGCTCCGGATGTCATCACAGGTACGTTCTTAATTTTTAATGTACCTTATACTGCATTGATAGATATAGGATCCACCCATCCCTATGTTGCCTACTCTATTACTGAAAACTTGGGGATTCCAGTTGAGAGTACTCCGAGTGAAATTACGGTATTAAGTCCATTGGGGCAGTCTGTCCGGGTTAATAAGTTATTTAGAGACGTTCCTTTAGAGGTACAAAGAGTTATTTTTCTGGCCGATTTAATGGAACTTCCTTTTGGAGAATTTGATCTGATACTGGGCATGGATTGGCTAGTTAAGCACTGAGTGAACTTGGATTGTGCCACTAAACGGGTAGTATTCAGAACTGAGGAAGACAACGAAGTGGTTGTAATCGGGGAACGTCGGAACTACTTGTCGAATGTGATTTCTGCATTGAGGGCAAAAAAGTTGGTTCATAAGGGATGTGAGGCGTATCTGGCCTACATCAGTGTTTCAGATTCGGAGGATTCTACTGTTAAAGATATCCGAAAGGTAAAGGATTTTTCGGATGTGTTTTCTGAAGAGCTACCTGTGTTACCTCCAAACCGTGAAGTTGAGTTTGGGATTTAGCTCCTTCCTGGTACAGCTCCGATGTCCATCGCCCCTTATAGAATGGCACCGAAGGAGCTTGTGGAGCTTAAGGCTTAAATCCCAGAGTTACTGGATCGTGGGTTCATCCGCCCTAGTGTGTCTCTATGGGGAGCACCAGTGTTGTTTGTGAGAAAGTAGGATGGATCCATGCGTATGTGCACTAATTATCGGCAACTGAACAAGTTTACCATCAAGAATAAGTAACCCCTGCCGAGGATAGACGATCTGTTCGATCAGTTAAGGAGGCTGATGTATACAAGACTACGTTTAGGACTCGCTATGGGCACTACGAGTTCTTAAAAATGCCGTTTGGATTGATGAATGCACCAGCAACCTTTATGGATCTGATGAACCGAGTGTTCCAGCCCTATCTGGATCGGTTCATGGTAGTCTTTATTGACGACATTCTGGTGTATTCGAAGACTGATGATGAACATGATGAACATCTCCGAGTGGTTTTGCAAGTTTTGAGGGAGAAACAACTGTACGCCAAGCTCAGTAAGTGTGAGTTTTGGTTAAAATAAGTAACATTTCTAGGCCATGTAGTATATGCTGAGGGGATTAGGGTCGATCCTCGAAAGATTGAGGCTATCTTGGATTGGAAGCAGCCTAGGACTGTATCGGAGATTCGCAGTTTTCTAGGACTGGCTGGATACTATTGACGATTTGTAGAAGGCTTTTCTATTATTGCAGCACCCTTGACTAAGCTGCTATGTAAGGGTGTACCATTTAACTGAACTGATGCACAGCAAAAGAGCTTTAAGAAGCTCAAGACTGTATTGACCGAGGCCCCTATTCTGATACAGCCAGAGTCTGGAAAAGAGTTTACTGTGTACAGTGTTGCCTCACATGTTGGTTTAGGATGTGTACTGATGTAAGGGGGTAAGGTGGTTGCGTACGCATCTCGACAACTTAAGACTCATGAGAAAAATTATCCGACGCATGACTTGGAGGTGGCCGCAGTAGTATTTGCACTAAAAATCTGTAGACATTACTTTTATGGTGAGAAGTGTATCATTTACACTGATCACAAGAGTCTCAAATATCTCCTCACTCAGAAGGAGTTAAACCTTAGGTAGCGTAGATAGATTGAGCTGCTAAAGGATTACGACTGTACGATTGAATACCATCCTGGTAAGGCCAATGTGGTGGCCGACGCACTGAGCCGTAGAGCTATAACTGATCTGAGGGCGATGTTTGCTCGCCTCAATTTATTTGATGATGGTAGTCTGTTGGCTGAACTCCAGGTTAAACCGATGTGGATCGAGCAAATTAAGGGTAAACAGTTGGAGGATGGGTCACTGGGTCTTCGATTCCGGCAGATTGAGAGTGGTAACACATTAGACTTTGGACTAAATAATGAAGGGGTACTCTGTTTCCGTGGGAGAATCTGTGTTCCAAAGGATACTGATTTGAGGTAGTCCATACTGCGAGAGGTGCATAGTAGCCCTTATGATATGCATCCTGGCAGAAATAAGATGTACTGAGACCTTCGAGAGTTGTACTGGTGGCCAGGTCTTAAGCGAGAGGTTACTGATTTTGTGAGTTAATGTTTGACTTGCCAGCAGGTTAAAGCTGAGCATCAGCTACCCTGCCATCTGCGGCCCGATTAAGATCCCGCTCTGGAAGTGGGAGAGAGTGACTATGGACTTCGTTAGTGGGTTGCCCTTAATGCCCACTAAGAAGGATTCTGTATGGGTCATCGTGGATCGATTGACCAAGTCCGCCCATTTCATACTGGTTCGTACTGACTACTCTCTGCAGAAGCTGACTAAACTATATATGTCTGAGGTAGTGAGACTGCATGGGGTACCGGTTTCGATAATATCTGATAGGGATCCTCGCTTCACGTCTCGGTTCTGGAAGAAGCTACATGAAGCTCTAGGTATAAGGTTGGACTTCAGTATTGCGTTCCATCCTCAAACAGATGGTCAATCTGAGAGGGTGATTCAGCAAATAGAGGATATGTTAAGGGGTTGTGTGATTGACTTCCGAGGCAGTTGGGAGGAGTTTTTGCAGTTGGCAGATTTCGCTTACAACAACAGTTACTAGTCTAGCATACAGATGGCACCTTACGAGGCACTCTATGGTCGTAAGTGTCGTACTCCTTAGTGTTGGACTGAGTTGGGTGAGCACCGTATTCTGGGTCTTAAACTGGTTTCTGATACTGAGGATAAGGTCAGGTTGATTCGAGATTGATAAACCGTAATATGTTCATATTTTAATCCCACATTTAGCATACTTTTTGGATCATTTGTTCCCTGAATTATGGAATTTGGTGCTTCTAATCCTTTATTTTCATGTTTTATACTTAGAAAAGCATATGAGGATGAAAAGAACGAGAAACGGGCTAAAAATGGACCAAATGGGCCAAAGTAAGAAATCAACACGGCCTGGGGTTTCACCACACGGCCGTGCCTCCCTAGCAGACCCAACCACGGTCTACAATTCGATTCACAAGGGCGTGTTGCACGGGCGTGTCCCTGCCGTGACAAAGAGGAATTTCACTCGGATTAGGATACTTAAAGGCGAAGAAACACATTCCGAAGCCTATAGAAACACCCTAAGTATAACCTAAAAGGTGCTTTGGGCAGGGGCGTCCAGCTAGGCCAAGGAGCCAAGCCAGAGAGGTCAGAATCGTGGGATTTACTCAAAGAAAGCCAGTTGATTCATCTCAAGAAGCCGAAATCATACTCAAGAAGGAGGATCTCTCCTTCAATTCCTTCAGGGGGTTTTAGGGTTTTCTTATGTTTTGTTTTATCTTTTCTTCTGAGATGTATTCTTTTATTATTATGAACTAAACCCCGCAGAAACCTGAGGGGGATGAAACCTAAGACGGATCTTGTTAGTGTTTTCTGAATTATATGATAAATACTTGATTTGTTCTTAATTATGTGTTCTTAAATCTTGTTTTGATATTTCAGGATATTGATGCAAGTATTGATGTGCTTTGGCAGAGGAGGAATAGACCCTGCCTAAGAGTAGATCTAGCATAATTAAGCGGAGTTGATCGCAACCCTAGAGATATGATGACGAAAATCTGCCAGATTAGGGTCAAACCTAATATAGAAGTCCATAGATCGAGTTAATGCAATTCTAGGGGTTTTAATTAGAAAGAGATTTCAATTAATCAACCTAGGGTTAGACGTTAGTAGCCTCGAGAGAGGTATTAACATAAATTAGGGAATCCTACGGATCAAGTCAAGTGAATAAATCGTCTGGTTCAGAGTTAGATAACAAGTGAAGTCTAGGTGGATTCCTCCTTGGGTATTGTCTTAATCAATTGGTTTTTCCCACAAGTATTTCCCCTTTTCATTCTTTGTGTCTTAGCATCTTTAGCTTAGTAGTTAGTTAATTTTAAATTAAACAATAATTCATTTCAATTCTTAGGCTAAACAATAGAAAGAAAGTTAGTTTTAGTACTTTTGGTTCCTTTGGGTTCAACATTCCGGTCTTGCCACTAAACTATACTACTGTTCGATAGGTGCGCTTGCCTGAATCGTTGTCACAGTTAGTTTCTAGGCTAGATCATTCATTATATAAATATTAAGACTTTGACATAGGATCAAGTTTTTGGCACCGTTGCCGGGGAACTAAAATATTAAAAACGCTTAATTTTTATTACTTTAGTAATTTTTATTATTGTGATTTACTTTTATTTTGTTTTTAACTTTACTAATTTTTCTTATTTTATTTTGTTCCTAGCAGGTACCCCTAGTTTATGACTAGAAGAAACCCGACAGGACCCTTAATTTATGACAGTGATATTGAAGGTACCGTTCGCAGAAATCGTAGAGAAATAAGGCGAAGCTTAAATTACATTGCAGAAAAGCAAGAAGACGAAACCAATACCACCGAAGAGATGGCTGAAAATAATCTGCTACCTCCGGAGGTGGCCGAAAATCATGCTCCTCGAACTATGTATGATTATGCTAAACCTAATTTAACAGGAACTGAGTCAAGTATTGTTAGACCTACTATTGCTGCAAATAATTTTGAATTGAAACCTAACACTATACAGATTATAAAATAGTTTGTTCAGTTTGATGGTTTGCAGGATGAGGATCCTAACACACACTTAGCAAATTTTCTTGAATTCTGTGATACCTTCAAAATAAATGTTGTTTCTGATGATGCCATCCGTCTTCGGTTGTTTCCCTTTTCTTTGAGGAATAAAGCCAAACAGTGGTTGAATTCTCTTCCACGAGGATCAATCACTACATGGGAGCAAATGATCAAAAATTTTTTATTAAAATATTTTCCGCCGGCTAAAACGGCTAAGTTAAGGAATGATATCCCTTCTTTTGTGCAGATGGATTGAGAGACACTTTATGATGCATGGGAGAGATACAAAGATCTATTGAGAAGGTGCCCACACCATGGATTACCCTTGTGGCTACAGGTCCAAACCTTTTACAATGGTGTAAACCCTTCAACCAGGCAGTTGATTGATTCAACCGCCGGCGGAACGCTGAACAAAAAAACTCCTAAAGTGGCCTACGAGTTTATAGAAGAGATGTCACCGAATAACTATCAGTGGCAAGTCACAAGGACAAGGCCAACAAAAACAGCCAGAGTTTTCAACCTCAACACAGTAACCATGCTATCCAATCAGGTAGAACTCTTAAATAAAAAGATTGATAGTTTTTGTGGTTCTTCACAGGTACATCAAGTTATGCAGTGCGATACAAATGGAGGAGAAATGAGGAACACAGAATATCCACTTTACAACCTGAGCACTGAAAACGAGCAAGCTCACTATATGGGTAACAATTTTAGACCTCAAAATAACCCTTATAGTAATACTTATAATCCAGGTTGGAAGAACCACCCTAATTTCTCATGGGGTGGCCAAGGAAATCAGAGACAACAACCCCTCCCAGGCTTCCAACAGCAGCCCTACCCACAAGAGAAAAAGCCGAACCTTGAGGAGATGCTAACAAAATTCATCGCAGTGTCAGAAACCCGTTTCCAAAACACCGAAACAACACTCAAAAAGCAAGAAGCATCTATTCAAGAGATCAAGAATCAGTTAGGACAACTTACCAAGATCATATCAGAACGACCACAAGGTAGATTGCCAAGCAACACTGAAACTAACCCAAAGGAGAAACTTCAAACCTTAACCGCTCATGATAGTGAAGGGTTAGATGAGCCCAATTTAAGGCAAGAGAATGTGGTAGAAGAAGGTAAAGCTGAGGAAAGTCATGATAAACCAAAACCGATAATCGAAGAGTACCAACCTCGCATACCATATCCCGAAGCAATGAAGAAAGATAACACAGAGGAACAGTTTGGTAAGTTTCTTAAACTTTTAAAGAAATTACATAACAACTTATCGTTTCTTGAAGCTCTTTCGCAGATGCCAGATTCAAGGAAATTTTTAAAAGAGCTTCTGACAAACAAACGAACGTTAGACGAGGAGTCACATGTGGAATTGAACGCAGTATGCTCAGCAATGTTGCAAAATCGACTACCACGGAAATTAAAAGATCCAGGGAGTTTTACGATTCCTTGTTTAATTGGTAGTTTATCCATTGATAATGCTTTAGCAGATTTAGGGGCAAGTATAAATGTTATGCCTTATAAAATGTTTAAACAGCTAGGTCTAGGGAAACCCAAACAAACTAGGATGAGCTTTCAATTAGCTGATAAAACTATTAGAATTCCTAAGGGTATAATCGAAGATGTACTCGTGAAAATTGATAAATTTGTATTCCCAGTAGACTTTGTTGTTTTAGACATGGATGAGGACAACACAATCCCTTTAATTCTGGGAAGACCCTTTTTAGCAACTGCTAGAACTAAAATTGACATTGATATAGGTGAACTCATACTTCGTGTAGGCGACGAGACAGTCACTCTTCAAGCTCTTGACTCGGCTAGGACATCAAGTGATAGATGTGAGAAAGTAAATTCAATTGATAACTAATTTGTTCAACCTTCCTCACAGGAAGCACCACGGAACTACAAAACTAAGCCAGATCCTAGACCCCATGCAAACAAGGAAATAACTCATGAGGAACGAAGGCTTCAGATCGATGAACTAGACGAGTGTAAGACACATTTTAAAGAGAAATTAAGGATACACGCAGCAGAACCAACGCCATTCCATGGGACAAACAAATTTAAGATCGGAGATCAGGTATTATTAGATAAAACAGACCCTCGAATATCTCTTTCAGACCTTAATACAAATGAAGAAATCTCTTTTAAGGTAATCAATGTTTTCCCATACGGAACAGTCGAGGTAAGTAATCCTATTTTCAGCACTTTTAAAGTAAACGCTACTCGACTCGAGTTATATCATGATAGTAGAACTGATAGCATGAAAGAGGATGTTCAACTCTTCAAACCACCCTGAATATGCGAATGAGAGGTAAGTCTAGCTTAAGACTTTAAACAAGCGCTTCTCGGGAGGCAACCCGAGCACTAACTCTGTTTATTTTTACATTTATTTCTACTTTTATTTCTCCTTTTAGCATCTAACTATTAACTAACCAAAGTGCAGATTTCCATACCACACGGCCCTGCACACGGTCGTGGCCGTGGCCATGTGGATGCCACAGATTTCTGTACTGACATGGCAGAGGTTGTACGAGCCGATGACGAAAGATCCCCAGATCACGGACGGCTATAAATTACCACGGCCGTGCGATATGGCCGTGGCCGACACTGAGGAAGTCACATAGGTATGAGACACGTCCGTGCTTTGAGGTCGTGGCCGACACTGAGAAAGAGACATGGGCGTGGAGACCTTACACACAGGCGTGGGAGAAATGAACGACCCACCACATGGCCGTGCGATATGGCTGTGCGATGCAACACGCCCACGACACACGATCGTGGGGATGTACCAGACCTGAAATCTCTATTTAAAAACACCCCTCTCCCTTTCCCACATACTCCCTATTCCCTTTCTTCCATACCCTTTCATCCTTCCCCTTTCCATTTCCTCTCATTCTCCTGTCCCAAGCTCTCCATCACCACCATCCCCATGCCGAAGAAATGAAAGGACCCTAGCACAGTCTCCCCGTGCGAGACCAAGCCACATAAGTTCATGCCGGCTGCTTCATTTACTCGCCAAGCTAAGGACATTTGAGTCCATTTATTTTACCTATGCCTTTTCTCTTCTCCTTTATTTTCCTTCTCTTTATCTTCCTTGTCCTTAAATACATAATTAGTTTATTTTAAAATTTTCTTATTATTTCCTGGTTTTTTCTTCACGAGCTACCCAATTTCTTCATCTAGCACAGCGATTATGGGCAGCCACCATACCACCACCAGAGACGCCTCCTCCAACTTATCTTTCACCTCTGAATCAAGTTTCCACACTTCCAACTCAAGGAACCCAGCCTAAATTCAGGAAGTTTCACTTCTCTCCCTATATTTTGATTTTCTGTATCTATATATATCCTTGTACATTGAGGGCAATGTACATCTTAAGTGTGGGGGGTGAATCTTAAAAGTGCCTAACTTTTTGCATTATTCTCAAATCCCTGAATTAGGCCTTGTTCTTAAATAATTTTCTCATATTACGATTAAAATGAAATTTCCTTTGATTTATGATTTTCATTGATATGTTTTGGATTAAGTCATAGTTAATTGTAGATTGATGATTTAAACTTTAGGAGACTAGAGAATCAAGCATGATAAGTCTATTTTTCATGAAATTAAAAATTTGTTAGGTTGTCTACCTGAATTTAAGTATTACCTTGAAGTTTGAAATTCACAAAGTTGACATCAAAAGCCCATAACTTTTGTGAGATTTTGAGCATTTTAGAGCATATACATTTTTCGTGCTCACTTTATTGATTATGAGTGTGTCAACATTGATTTGTTATTCTAGGACTTGCTTCGATTATACATGTCGAGACCACACCTTTGATTTGATATACTAAGATGATGAAGGCACTTAGGTTGTAACCCACTTACTCCACTAAAAGCCTACCCTCACAATTAACCCCTAGTGAACTCCTTTGATCCTAACAACCCTTTTATTGACTCACCCATTAATATTAACCCAAAACCAACTTTGTATTTGTTATCACCATTTTTTTTACTACCCCTATATCAAGATTTGATTTGATCGATTACGTAACTATTTTTGTTATTTTAGTTATTAAATTCTATCTTATTATTATTGTACTTGATTTGTTCATAAAAAA
Source organism: Gossypium sturtianum (assembly GCA_025698515.1). Lineage (NCBI taxonomy): Eukaryota > Viridiplantae > Streptophyta > Magnoliopsida > Malvales > Malvaceae > Gossypium > Gossypium sturtianum. The sequence goes on from CM046945.1 coordinate 23,436,060, forward strand.
AATCGAAGTATATTTATTATTAGTTGTATAATTGAGTGAGCTTATAAGTTTAAATTCCACATCCTGAAAAAAGAAGCTCGTATTATTAGTATTACAAGTTTTCAATTGATGTAATTATTCATTATTAGTTCATTGTTTCTAGTTAGGTAATTTGTCAATTCAATCTCGATTCTAACCCTCTAATTCAGCCTTTATCCACACCTTTAACCCAAGCCTCGTTACAACCCTTTTTAAAGACCTTTTGATTTGTGTATCATCTCATATTATAGTGGTGGAGATTTGATTTTCATGCAAGCCTATGGGATTAACCTTTCGTGTTCGACTTTTGAGTGCTTAATTTTGAACCTTAAACACTTTGACTGATTTGAGTGAATCTTTAGTGAGGATGTCAAATTTTGTCGATTTTGAATTAAAGGTAATTATTTAGGTAAGGGGAAACACCTATTTTTTGTAATATAAAAACTATGACTTTGATTGTTTGAATCTTTAGGAACTTTCTGGTTAAGTTATCAATGTATGAATTACCTATGAATTATGATGAAACATTATTGATGAAGGTTATGAATTGAGGAAGTTTGTTTTAATTGTAAGTTGAGATTTTTGCTTGAGGACAAGCAAAAGCTTAAGTGTGGGGGTATTTGATAAACCGTAATATGTTCATATTTTAATCCCACATTTAGCATACTTTTTGGATGATTTGTTCCCTGAATTGTGAAATTTGGTGCATCTAGGAGGATGAAAAGAACGAGAAACAGGCTAAAAACGGACCAAATGGGCCAAAGTAAGAAATCAACATGGCCTAGGGTTTCACCACACGACCGTTCCTCCCTAGCAGACCCAACCACGGTCTATAATTCGATTCACACGGGCGTGACCCTGTCGTGACAAAGAGAAATTTCACTCGAATTAGGATACTTAGAGGCGAAGAAACACATTCTGAAGCCTATATAAACACCCTAAGTATAACCTAAATGGTGCTTTGGGCAGGGGGCGTCCAGCTAGGCCAAGGAGCCAAGCCAGAGAGGTCAGAATCGTGGGATTTACTTGAAGAAAGCCAGTTGATTCATCTCAAGAGGCCGAAATCATACTCAAGACGGAGGAACTCTCCTTCAATTCCTTCAGGGGTTTTTAGGGTTTTGTTATGTTTTGTTTTATCTTTTCTTCTGAGATGTATTCTTTTATTATTATGAACTAAACCCCTCAGATACCTGATGGGGATGAAACCTAAGACGGATCTTGTTATTGTTTTCTGAACTATATGATAAATACTTGATTTGTTCTTAATTATGTGTTTTTAATTCTTGTTTTGATATTTCAGGATATTGATTCAAGTATTGATGTGCTTAGGCGGAAGAGGAGGAATAGACCACGCCTAAGAGTAGATCTAGCATAATTAAGCGGAGTTGATCTCAACCCTAGAGATAGGATGAAAATCTCACGGATTAGGGTCAAACCTAATATGGGAGTCCATAGATCGAGTTAATGCAATTCTAGGGGTTTTAATTAGAAAGAGATTTCAATTAATCAACCTAGGGTTAGATGTTAGTAGCCTCGAGAGAGGTATTAACATAAATTAGGGAATCCTACGGATCAAGTCAAGTGAATAAATCGTCTGGTTCAGAGTTAGATAACAAGTGAAGTCTAGGTGGATTCCTCCTTGGGTATTGTCTTAATCAATTGATTTTTCCCACAAGTATTTCCCCTTTTCATTCTTTGTGTCTTGGCATCTTTAACTTAGTAGTTAGTTAATTTTAAATTAAACAATAATTCACTTCAATTCTTAGGCTAAACAATAGAAAGAAAGTTAGTATTAGTACTTTTGGTTCCTTTGGGTTCGACATTCCGGTCTTGCCACTAAACTATACTACTGTTCGATAGGTGCGCTTGCCTCAATCATTGTCATAGTTAGTTTCTAGGCTAGATCATTCATTATATAAATATTAAGACTCTGACATACGATCAGTGATCGACTAAAAGAGGCATCTGATAGGCAAAAGTCGTATGCGGATCTGAAGCGTCGAGAGATTGAGTATTCTGTGGGGGACTTCATTTTTCTCAAGGTCTCGGCGTGGAAGAAGGTATTGAGATTTGGTCGTAAGGGCAAGTTGAGCCCTAGATTCATTGGACCTTATCGCATACTGAGGCTTGTGGGACCAGTTGCCTACCAGTTGGAGCTACCTCCGGAGTTAAAGTGGATTCACGATGTGTTCCATGTCTCTATGTTGAGACGCTACCGCTCTGATCCCACACATATTGTTCCAGTTAAGGAGATTGAGGTTAGGCCAGATCTGACCTTCGAGGAGGAGCCGGTACAGATATTGGATCGCGATGTGAAAGTTCTGAGAAGAAAGTCCATCCTACTGGTTAAGGTTCTTTGGCGTAATCATAGTTCTGAGGAGGCCACGTGGGAGCCTGAGGATGCAATGCGGCAGCAATATCCTCATATTTTCTGATCAGGTGAAATTTCAGGGCCAAAATTTTCTTTAAGGGGGTAGAGTTGTAACGCCCCAAAATTCTTTATAATTATTTTCGTATGCTGTTTTTACACAACTGTGTATCTGCTTTAGTGGTTATGTGTTCTGGGTGTGTGTCTGAGGTCTCAAGTTCAAGCCTTAGCTTGGGCAATTTTTGCTTTTAAATTAATAAACCCCTATCTCTAGTCAGTAGGTTTATAAATAAACGTGGATAAAATATAGCAGAATGGGCCTACTGGTCTGGTGGTTAAGTGGAGTGCAGATAAGCGAGAGTGCAGAGTTCGAGTCTTGACGCAATCATAGAATTTATTTTTCTTCTTTGGTGCCGTGAGAGTATTGTGGTTTGACCGAAACACTAAAGAGTTTGAGTGGAATTTGAATTAGGTGGTTGAGGAAGGGGTGGACGATTTTGGGGAGAAGATTAAGGGATTTTGGTGAGGAAATTAAGGAGTGAGGATTTTGAGCACAATCAAATTGTATTTGCAAGTTCAGCAATCCCTCTCCCTCTTTCTTTTTTGACGTTACTCCCTCCTCGTCCATCTTTCTTTTCTTTTTGCCTCCATAGCCGAATTCTATCTCTCTTTTCCCCACCCCTTTTCGTTTTTCCGTTGACCTCAATCTCCCTGTGTTGTTGCCGAATTTTAAGTGATTTCCCCTCTACCAGCTGATTTGTTCCCTCTCCATCATTTTCCCTTCTTTTTGTTTAGCCAAAATTCCCCATTGTTGCTGTCTTTCTCTCCAATTCTCTCTTATAGTTGTCGAAACTTTAGGTTTTCCCTTACCTTTCATTTTTGGTTTATCCTGATCTTTGCCGAATTAGTGTTCTATTTCTATTCTACGGGTTTCGCTTTCGGTAAGTTGTACTCGTTCTAGCTTAGACTGTTCTTGTTAATATTCTTTTAATAGGGGTTTCGACTTGAATTGTAGATATTAATCGAGGAGCTTGTGATCATTCTTTTTCAACGGTTTAAGTGAGTGGGGCTTAGGCTGTCCAAACAAGGTAAATGGTTGTCGATCAAGTGCATAAGTGTTAGAATAGGGATCATTTTAAATTTTTTTGAGGGGCGATTAATCGTGTGATCATGGTTGAACATAGGTTTCAGAGTGCTCGAGGATTGTGAGCGCATTTTTCGTAATCAGGTGTGTGAACACTATTCTAGAAATGAAAGTCAACAAAAAGCCAAGAAATACGAATGTCGATGCCGCACGGGCGTGCGGCCGCCCGTGTGGTAGGCCGTAGGGCCAAACATGGGCGTATGATAGACGTGGCCGGCCATGTGCGATTTCATGGGCCGGGCCGAACTGGGTCGTGTGGGCCCCACAATAGCAAACCACACGGGCGTGTGGAAATTGTTGGGCCAGGACGTGTATTTCACACGGCCAAGGCCATTATGGTCCGTGTGGACCACATGAGTGTGTGGGCCCACATAGGCTAGCAATATGGGCTCATGGGCCCATTTTCACTGTTTGACTGCTAAGATTGCACGAGTCGCCCGAGACGACTATAGACCTACTGTAGGGTCGGTAAGCTATACCTAGATCCCTAACTGACTGTATGACATTTAAATATGTATGACTATTTACTGAGCATGATATCTACACTGTTCTGATTATATGCACGTTTCCATGAGATGGCATGTCACGATTGTATGATGCATTGCATGGGGTTGGGAAAAATATGATTGGAGGAAGTGTACTGTATTGGTAGTTCTGCTGCAAATTCTTTGAAAGGCTTGAGCCTAAATTGCGCGCCCGGTTTGCATATCAGCATGTATAGTGCCACATTCGGTACTCTGCGGAGTGTAGGGATGGGTGGGTTGATTATATCCCCACATGGAGTGTAGGGTTGGATGGAGATGGAGTGTAGAGGTTGGATGGGTAGGACTTGTATCTTTGTTTCATATGTTATTGTGACCGATTAATGTTACTGTAATGGACCAGGGCCCAAGCACATGACTGTTCTGTACCGAGATAGGCCAAAGCCCAAACTGAAATTGTCACTGATACTGAAAAAAGGCTTAGGCCCTGCATGTGGTTTGTTTTCTCATCATTTGCTAAGTATGGGATTACACAGTTTTCTGTTTGTTTGCTAAGTATGGGATTACACACTGAGTTTTCGTAAACTCACCCATCTGTTTTTAACTTTACAGGTAATCCCCAGTCTTAGGTGGATCGGTGTAGCGAGGGACTCAGAGGTGGCCACACGTCCGCATACATTATCGTACTTGATTATGTTTTTAATTATTATTATTTGCGATATTTTTACTGTAAATGGCCTTTATGGGTTTATACTTTAATTTGGGATTTTTATTTTGATTTATAACTGCTAGTAGTAGGATAAAACGCGAGTTTTCAAAAAGGACAAATGTTTTAGCAAAAATACCACGAATACGCAACCTATTTCAAAGCTTCCGCAATGAATGTCGTTTTGAAAATTAATAACGTTTTAAAACTGAATAAATTTTTCATAATGACTCACGTTTTGAAAATGAATGACACGTCTTGGAATCATCATAAAATAATGCAAAGAGGTTAAATAGGAAAGGGGTTTTCATCGATATCACACTTTACGAAAAACACTTCAATGTGACATCGCTAGATTCGGCCATAGCGTCAAGGCCGGGTTTGGGGTGTTACATTATGACACTTCTGTTTGACTAGTTTAACGTGTTTATTGGAATGGATTCGTTGACTACTCATGATGCCATATTGAATTATAAAAGGAAGAATATTACCTTGAAGACTTTCTATGGTAAGTTAGTGGAGGTTATAGGTGTAACAGCCCGATTTAGGGCCTAGTCGGAATAGTGGTTGTGAAACCACAAATCCGAGGTAGAAATATGTGTTTTATGGTTTTTTTATGAGGTCTATGGCATGCTTGCATGATTGTGTGAAAATTTCATGAAGAAATTTTATTAATTAGTGCTCAATTTATTCATTATGACTAAATTGCAAAGACTGAAAAATATGATATTCTAGAATATTCAAGAATGGAATAGCATTAGACAAATTTTTAGAGGTCCTTATTTAGTAATTAGACCATTATATGTCAAGATGGACAAAAATAGACATGGGAAGGAAAAATCTCAAGAAAGGGACCTTAAGGGCATTTTTGTCATTTGGTTAATAAAAGAATTAAAAGGGAAAAAGAAGTCAAAATTCATGTCCATCTTCTCCATGCTAGCCAAAAATTTCAAGGGCACCATAGCTAGGGGTTCTTCATATTTCAAGATTAATTGTAAGTACCTCCTAGTCCCGTTTTTAATGTTCTTCGTATTTTTAAAATCCTCGTAGCTCGATTTAACTATTTCTAGCTATATTTTGAGCTAGGGTTCATGTTCAAAATTTTACCCATGCATGACATGCATGTATTTTGATTATTTATGGAGGAATATGAAAGTTTGATGTATGATAAACATCTTTTTCTAAGAGATTTTCATGAGAAACTCGTAAAAGGACCAAATTGTAAAAGTTATGAAAGTTGTCATAAAAGTGTGAATTAGTGGAAATTTATTAATGTTTTAGTTATGAAAATGGTTTGGCTAGGCTTGAAATACAAAGAAATTGGATAAAAATCATTTTACGAGCCTAGGGGTAAAAGTGCTAAAGTAAGCATGAGTAAGTTACGCCAAGTACTTGAGATCTTATATTATAACACAATGCAATGTATGGATGTTATCATAAGATTTATGTTGTTATTTATTGCATATAAACTTACTAAGCCTTATGCTTACTCCTTTTCTTTTCCATTGCCTTGTAGTATCGCCAAGTTAGCTCGGGGATCATAGGACGTCGGAGTTCGACTCACACTATCAAGCTATTCTTTTGGTATAGTAAAGTTCGATTATTTTGAGTATGGCATGTATAGGAACTTGGTCATTTTGTGAATGTCATATTTGTTAGCCAATGTGTGGCTATTAATGTCATTCACTTCATTTTGTAAATGGCCATTGGAATTGGCCAATACTAGTTAAGTTATATCTAATCAATGATGATGAAGTTCATGAAGTGCATGTTTATACAATTGTGTGAGTAAAGTATAAAGTGTGAGCATGAAAAATGTAGTGGGATTCAAGGTGTGGATGTCTTGATTTTGGATATTTGAAGCGCATTAATATTATGTCAAGTGTTGCTAGAAATAGTATAAGTGTGGTTGCTTTTTAGGGTGGCAAATGGCTTGGTAAATAGCCTTGCCTTTTTCCACACGGATACACACACGGGCGTGTGTCTAGGCCGTGTGTGACACACGGTCAGCCCCATGGGCGTGTGGATAGGTCGTATGTCCCCTGTATTTAATTTACGAAAAATTCAGTTTGTCACACGGGCGTGTGACTAGGCCGTGTTGTAACATCCCAAAATTGGGCCTAGTAGAATTGGGCCCAATGGGCCTTGGGCGTAGTAGCATTTAAAATTCGGGAATTTATGTTTTGTGTTATATCATGTGATAGGCTAGTTTAAAATATTAATTGTGTATGTATAGGGGTTCTAAGAAGGCTCGGGGTTGAATTGGACCTTAGCAAAATTTTTGTGTTTTAGCACTTTAAGGAGAGAAGGTAAATGGCATCAAGGCTTAAGGAAAAAAATGTTTTGTTAGCATAAGTGATCATATGGCAAAGAGGTAGTGGCGTCTAGTGGAGAGCTTGGAGGGAAGGGGTTCAAATCCCATCTAGTGCAAATTTTGATTAATTTTTATGCTATTCATCCATAGTGTCGGCCATGGTGGTATTTAAGGCAAGGAAGACTTTTTAAATTATGGAAAAGTGGCTAAGGATTATTGTAAGGAGGAAGATAAGGGATAATGAAGGAAAGAATCAAAAGAAAAAGGCAAGAGAAGGAAACATGTTGGCCTATTATGTGGAGGATGTTTTGGAAAGCATTTTGGTCAACACTCATCTTTTGGTAAAGATGATACATGGTTTTGTTAGGGGGAAGAGGGGGAGCCGAATTTCTCTAGCTCTCCTTGCATTTTCACATTTTTGGGATCACTTTTCCTTTTTGAGGCATTTTGGGGGTCTTCTTCAATTTTTTCCTAACCAAAACCTCAACTTCACCATGTCTTTCTAACCCTTTTCTTCCTTAGTCGAATCTCTCCTATAGCTACCATTTCGGTTTGTGTTCTTTAATAGCTTGTTCTTTGATTGGTTTTCTTTTCGGTATAGTCTCCATAGCCGAACCTAGAGTTGTTGTCTTGTTGCTAGTGCCAAACCTTGTTATCCCTTTCGACTCATCCCTGTTATTAAGGGCCGAATCAAGCCATCCTTTGTTGCTACTTATCATTCTCTTAGCCTTGGTTTCGGAAGTTGATTGGTAAGTGGGTGATTAGGCTGAATATTGGTGGTAAGATGTTACTCTTTATTTCGATGTTTTGCGCCGCTCATGTGATTCTATTTAGTGGTGAAGATATCAACTTCCTACTATTGTGGAAGGGCTGAATATTGGATGAAGGCTAACCCCTTTGGTACATCACTTATTTACTTTAGGAACTCGTTGCAATAGCCAAGGTGCAAGGCCGGATTTTTGAATCTAGTAGGGAAGGATCACGACTGTGGGGGCAACGAAGAGTGGTTCTTTAGGAAATCCAAATCAGGTGTGTAATCCCGTACCCTTCCGAATACATGTTTGAAATGATGGGTAATCTCAAACCTCTTTGAATGTTGCATGGAATGTTCTATGATTCGGTCGAAATACCAAAAAACCGGAAACTGACATCTGTGACCACTCGGGCGTGCGTATGTTCGTAGTAGTAACCATATTTTGCAATGAAACAGTTTGGTCAGCAGCAGTGATGTGATTTTGAAAAATCACGAAATATAGGATAAAGGGAATTAGTAAGTGAAAAAGATATCAAATTAAAGCTTACGGTGTCTATTTTTATATGAAAGAAATAGAGGAGGAAGAGAAATTTTATATTCTGTGATATTTTAAATTTAGTGAGACTGGTTCTGATTGACTTCGTGGTTCCCTGTTCTGTCTTGGAAAAATCATTTAGAATTGTACAAAGTGAATTATGAGTTATAATTTATATGTATAGATTTCCTAGTGATCCTATTTTCAATAGAAACAAGTGGGAGCAACATATGAAAACTATACAGTGAGATATTTGAATTTAGGTTACGAGAGGTCAGAATCGTTGGCCAGTGAAACAAGGGGAAATTTAATGAATAAAATGTACTAAATGGTTAAGCCAAAAATTCTGGAAAAATTGTAGTAAGAAGATATATGAGTCTAGTTTCAAGGAAAATTTACGGATCTAAATTTCGAGTTTTCTAACTCGAGTTATAGTCAATTTAGTCAGTATGATGCAGATGGACAGTTTCAATTTTTACGCCCCACATTAGTAGTTAAGTCTGGGTTGCGAAAATACCAAAATACCCTTGGAGGGTAAATTACAAAAATATCCCTGGGTTGCGAGATTATCGAATTACGAAAATGCCCTTATGGGCCAAATTACGAAAATGCCCCTACGGGCCAATTTACGAGAATGCCCCTATGGGCCGAATTGCTAGAATGCTTTAGTGGGCCGAATTACAAGTTCTATAATTGGCCGATTTACCGTAATAAATTACTGGATTAATGATTGTTGTTTATATATGTGGATATTATGCTTTATTATGTATGTTGCATTTACATATTTTGCATGGGATGGGAAAAATGTTGAAGAGAAGTGTAGTTCGGTGGCTTTGCCACAAATATTATGAAAAGCGGTTTGATCTGCAGATGATATATTTCGATTCGGTGGCTCGCCACAATTACATCTCGTGGCTATGCCACGTATAATCTGTTATTCGGTGGCTTCGCCACAAATTTCAGATATGGCAGCTTACTGCGATTGGTGTGTTTGGCGGGGTGGGTTGACTTGATCCCCACGGTGTGATGGGATGGTACGGGTGGTGTGTAGCGGATGGATTACTAGGATGGGTTGGGTTGCATACATTCATATGTTATAATTGTTGTTATCATGCTATGTGGGCTTAGGCCCAAGTTATTGCTATATGGGCTCAGGCCCAAGAATTATGTTATGCGGGTTCAGGCCCAGTGGATGACGGTAAGGGGATTATACACTGAGTTCTAGTAACTCACCCCGTTTCCTTAACCCTTGTAGGTAATGCTCAGTAATGTGGACTTGGGCTATGGACGACTCGGTGGAGGCCATACTTCAGTAATGGTGTTATTGAACTTTAGGTTTCTATTTCCGTTTACTTTACTACTTTTACTATTTTGGGTTTTTATGTTGTAATAAGGCCTCTGGAATATTTTATTTTGCTTTATGTTTGACGTACTTATTATCTTGCTTGAATTGTTTTAAATGGGAATTTTTATAAAAACTTAAATAAAGGTTTTCCAAAATAGAATAACAAATGGATTTTATAACAAACTTTTACAAATATTTTAACTCAAAAATTTTCTCTGAAATTATCAATGATTTTTTTAAAAGTCACGGTTTATAAGATCTCTAGTTCAAATTATCGATTTATCAATCAACCTTCGAGATTAGTAGTATTTTATCAAATGTTTCAAATCAAATTTGTTTTCTTGTTTATAATAAAATAATACCTATTTTAATACGAATAGAAAGGATTTAACACGTTTTTCTCATGTGACATGTCAGATCCAGTCATAACGCATGGGCCGAGTTTGGGGTGTTACATTTTATGGTATCAGAGCCCAGTTACAAAACTCAGCTGTGGTTTGGGTTCAAAAGCGTTTTCCAAAGCTGTTTGAATTTAAAATTATAAATGCATATTTTAAAGGAAGTATGGCACCACGGGTATCCGGCACCAAGTCAAGTAAGTATATGTTATCATTTTATGATTAAGATTAATGTGGTATGACTGTAGAAATACTCTAGAACTTTTAGTTTTAGGAGCTGAAACTATAGAGATTGAGACTATAGAATACGTTTTTGCGAAAACAACTTTTCTTCCTATACTTCATAAAATATTGTTTAATAAACACTGAAATAGCATATTGATTCATAAGACTTTTAATTAGATTAAATCGAATTAGCAAACATGAGCGCTAGAGGACGTGGATGCGGCCGTGGTAGAGGTCGAAATGTTTGGGTTAGATCCTCAACATCGGGGCTTATGCCCGAAAAGGAGACGCCGGTATCACCAGTGACCGAGACGGAGTCTTATGAACGAGCTAGAATTGATGAGCTAACTCAGCTAGTTAGGGAGGTTGTGGAGGAGGTTAGAGAAATTGGTCGAACACTTCGAGTTGGGCGCGTGGACTGTAAGAAGAAATTAGATCGCAATTCTCTAGGGACGCAATCTCATTCTGTGAAGCATGTTAAGGCACGCCCAAACTTTCCGGCTTGTGAATATTGCAAAAAGCGTCATCCGGGTGAATGTTGGAGAAAGTCTGGAGCATGCTTGAGATGTGGGTCTAAGGAGCATAAGGCTTGGGATTGTTCCATCACCATTAAGTCAGGTATGTCTTGGTTGGATGAGGTGTTTGAATGTAGAAAATCTTATGAATGCGTGATAAGTACCTGTTTGCTTTTGTGGTTGAATATCTGGTCGGGTGAAGACATTTCTAGATTAGGTTAGAAGCGTATTAGTGTTTTGGGAATCAGAGTGCGCAGCGGTAACGTGGTAGAGTAGTCTGTGTTAAACCATTATTTGATAGTCGAAAATTTTGAGGACGAAATTTCTTTAAGGGGGTAGATTTGTAACATCCCAAAATTGGGCCTAGTAGAATTGGGCCCAATGGGCCTTGGGCGTAGTAGCGTTTAAAATTCAGGAATTTATGTTTTGTGTTATATCATGTGATAGGCTAGTTTAAAATATTAATTGTGTATGTATAGGGGTTCTAAGAAGGCTCGGGGTTGAATTGGACCTTAGCAAAATTTTTGTGTTTTAGCACTTTAAGGAGAGAAGGTAAATGGCATCAAGGCTTAAGGAAATAAAATGTTTTGTTAGCATAAGTGAGCATATGGCAAAGAGGTAGTGGCGTCTAGTGGAGAGCTTGGAGGGAAGGGGTTCAAATCCCATCTAGTGCAAATTTTGATTAATTTTTATGCTATCCATCCATAGCGTCGGCCATGGTGGTATTTAAGGCAAGGAAGACTTTTTAAATTATGGAAAAGTGGCTAAGGATTATGGTAAGGAGGAAGATAAGGGATAATGAAGGAAAGAATCAAAGAAAAAGGCAAGAGAAGGAAACATGTTGGCCTATTATGTGGAGGATGTTTTGGAAAGCATTTTGGTCAACACTCATCTTTTGGTAAAGATGATACATGGTTTTGTTAGGGGAAGAGGGGAGCCGAATTTCTCTAGCTCTCCCTTGCATTTTCACATTTTGGGATCACTTTTCCTTTTGAGGCATTTGGGGGTCTTCTTCAATTTTTCCTAACCAAAACCTCAACTTCACCATGTCTTTCTAACCCTTTTCTTCCTTAGTCGAATCTCTCCTATAGCTACCATTTCGGTTTGTGTTCTTTAATAGCTTGTTCTTTGATTGGTTTTCTTTTGGTATAGTCTCCATAGCCAGAACCTAGAGTTGTTGTCTTGTTGCTAGTGCCAAACCTTGTTATCCCTTTCGACTCATCCCTGTTATTAAGGGCCGAATCAAGCCATCCTTTGTTGCTACTTATCATTCTCTTAGCCTTGGTTTCAGAAGTTGATTGCTAATTGGGTAATTAGGCTGAATATTGGTAGTAAGATGTTACTCTTTATTTTGATGTTTTGCGCCGCTCATGTGATTCTATTTAATGGTGAAGATATCAACTTCCTACTATTGTGGAAGGGCCGAATATTGGATGAAGGCTAACCCCTTTGGTACATCACTTATTTACTTTAGGAACTCGTTGCCATAGCCAAGGTACAAGGCCGGATTTTTGAATCTAGTAGGGAAGGATCACGATTGTGGGGGCAACGAAGAGTGGTTCTTTAGGAAATCCAAATCAGGTGTGTAATCTCGTACCCTTTCAAATACATGTTTGACATGGTGGGTAATCTAACACCTCTTTGAATGTTGCATGGAATTTTCTATGATTCGGTCGAAATACCGAAAAACCGGAAACCGACATCTGTGACCACTCGGGCGTGCGTATGTTCATAGTAGTAACCATATTTTGCAATGAAACAGTTTGGTCAGCAGCAGTGACGTGATTTTGGAAAATCACGAAAAATAGGATAAAGGGAATTAGTAAGTGAAAAAGATATCAAATTAAATCTTACGGTGTTATTTTTATATGAAAGAAACATAAGAGGAAGATGAATTTTATATTCTATGATATTTTAATTTTAGTGAGACTGGTTCTGATTCACTTCGTGGTTCCCTGTTCTGACTTGGAAAAATGGTTTAGAATTGTACAAAGTGAATTATGAGTTATAATTTATATGTATAGATTCCTTAGTGAGCCTATTTTCAATAGAAACAAGTGGGAGCAACATATGAAAACTGTACAGTGAGATATTTGAATTTAGGTTAAGAGAGGTCAGAATCGTTGGTCAGTGAAACAAGGGGAACTTTAATGAATACACTGTACTAAATGGTTAAGCCAAAAATTCTGTAAAAATTTTAGTAAGAATATATATGAGTCTAGTTTCATGGAAAATTTACGGATCTAAATTTTGAGTTTCCTAACTCGAGTTATAGTCAATTTAGTCAGTATGATGCAGATGGACAGTTTCAATTTTTACGCCCCACATTAGTAGGTAAGTCTGGGTTGCAAAATTACCAAAATACCCTTGGAGGGTAAATTACCAAAATACCCTTGGGTTGCAATATTACCAAATTACGAAAATGCCCTTATGGGCCGAATTACGAAAATGCCCCTACGGGCCAATTTACGAGAATGCCCCTATGGGCCGAATTGCTAGAATGCTTTAGTGGGCCGAATTACAAGTTCTATAATTGGTCGATTTACCGTAATAAATTACTGGATTAATGATTGTTGTTTATATATGTGGATATTATGCTTTATTATGTATGTTGCATTTATATATTTTGCATGGGATGGGAAAAATGTTGAAGAGAAGTGTAGTTGGTGGCTTTGCCACAAATATTATGAAAAGCGCTTGTTTATTTGCAGCGATATATTCTAATTAGGATGGCTCGCCACATTACATGCAGTGGCTATGCCACGTATAATCTGTTATTTGGTGGCTTCGCCACAAATTTTGTATATGGCAGCTTGCCTGCGATTGGTGTGTTTGGCGGGGTGGGTTGACTTGATCCCCACAGGTGTGATGGGATGGTGCGGGTGGTGTGTAGCAGATGGATTACTAGGATGGGTTGGGTTGCATACATTCATATGTTATAATTGTTGTTATCATGCTATGTGGGCTTAGGCCCAAGTTATTGCTATATGGGCTCAGGCCGAAGAATTATGTTATGCGGGTTCAGGCCCAGTGGATGACGGTAAGGGGATTATACACTGAGTTCTAGTAACTCACCCCATTTCCTTAACCCTTGCAGGTAATGCTCAGTAATGTGGACTTGGGCCATGGACGACTCGGTGGAGGCCATACTTCTGTAATGGTGTTATTGAAATTTAGATTTCTATTTTCGTTTGCTTTACTACTTTTACTATTTTGGGTTTTTATGTTGTAATAAGGCCTCTGGAATATTTTATTTTGCTTTATGTTTGACGTACTTATTATCTTGCTTGAATTGTTTTAAATGGGAATTTTTCTAAAAACTTAAATAAAGGTTTTCCAAAGTAGAATAACAAATGGATTTTATAACAAACTTTTACAAATATTTTAACTCGAAAATTTTCTCTCAAATTATCAATGATATTCTTAAAAGTCACGGTTTATAAGATCTCTAGTTCAAATTATCGATTTATCAATCAACCTTCGAGATTAGTAGTTTTTTATCAAATGTTTCAAATCAAATTTGTTTTCTTGTTTATAATAAAATAATACCTATTTTAATACGAATAGAAAGGATTTAACACGTTTTTCTCATGTGACATGTCAGATCCGGTCATAACGCATGGGCCGGGTTTGGGGTGTTACACGTGTGATCCTAGAGGTTTGCTGACGTCATAAATAGAATACTAAGGTTTTCACACACGGGCTAAGACACGGGCGTGTCATGGCCATGTGAGGGACACGGTCCATAGACATGGGCGTGTGCCAGGCCATGTGAAAACCCCTGTAGGTTCGAAATGAAAAATAAAATCCACACGAGCTAGGGACATGGGCGTGTGTGACTACACGGCCTGCCCACACGGGCATGTCCCTCTCCACACGGGCGTGTGGCCCTGTCTCAAGAAAAAACTTTCTAAGTGTTCTAAGTTTCCGGTTCAATTCTGAACCATCCTATAAGTATGTTTCGGGTCTCGTAGACCCATAATAAGGACATTAAGAGTTCAAATGAAAAAGTTTAAGTTGAAAAGAAAGTTCATTGCCCGATTTCGTACGAATAAGTAAGTTAAGTCCAGTAATGCCTCGTACCCGGTTCCAGCGTCGAATACGGGTAAGGGATGTTAAATTTAGTGGTGTCAGAGCTACAGTTTAGTCGATTCTCGGACTAACGTAGTCTAGCTATACATGTCATACATATGAGTATTTATATAATGATAGTGTGACGACTCCTGACAATTTAAATTATGTTTTTATATAGTAAATGGATCCCGAAAAGGCTGTGGCAGGTGATGTAGAGAGTAACGCACCGGCTCCCGCTCAAGGGACGGTGCCAAATGAAAATGAGAATAGACCAACGATTGTAAGTTAGAGAGGAGGAGAAGAGGCTAGGGAAGCCTTTCTTCACATGATGAATGCTTGGTATACGGAGTTCGTTTGAACGAACCCAAATGCGCAACCCCCTCCTCCCCCACTTATTCCTCAGCCTACCCCTGTAGCTCCCTAAGTTGTAGAAGTGGTAAGAAGGGAAAAGCCCCCTGTTGATAGAATCCAGAAACAATGAGCTGAAGAGTTTCGAGCTAATAAAGATGATGATCCAGAAATAGCAGAGTTCTGGCTTGAAAATACCATCAGGGTATTTGATGAACTATCTTGCACACCCGAAGAGTGTATGAAGTGTGTCGTGTCTCTTTTAAGAGATTCGGCTTACCAGTGGTGGAACACCCTTGTGTCGGTTGTACCAAGGGAGAAAGTTAATTGGGAATTTTTCCAAGAAGAGTTCCGAAAGAAGTATATTAGCCAAAGGTTCATCGACCAGAAAAGAAAAGAATTCCTTGAGTTAAAAGAAGGCAGAATGTCGGTGACTGAATATGAACGTGAGTTCGTAAGGCTTAGTAAATACGCCCGGGAGTGCGTATCCACCGAGGCCATCATGTACAAAAGGTTCGAGGACGGATTAAATGAGGATATCCGATTGTATGTTGGTATCCTAGAATTGAAGGAATTTGTTGTGTTAGTAGATAGAGCTTGCAAGGCCGAGGAGTTGGCCAAAGAGAAAAGAAAGGCTGAAATTGAGTCTCGTGACTCGAGGAAGAGACAATTGGGTAAGTCATTTCAATCCTCATTGTCGAAACCATTTTTTTTTTGAAAAAATAGGGTCGACTTTAAAAATGAAAATGGAGTCGCCACCAATCTTTTTTCGAGGTGTGATCGGATCACCTTGAGATTGACCATTAAAACATTTTGATTTATTAAGACAATGATTTTGGCCTACAAAATTCGAGAAAACGGGTTCGGGAGTCGGTTACGCACGAGGAAGGATTAGCACCCTTGTAACGCCCAGAATTGGTACCTAATTGATTAATTAACGTCTTAATGTCTAAATTTTGAACAGATTTTAAAATACGATCCTATTTAAAAGAAAACTTGAATAAATTAAATCGGATGCTAAGACCCTCCTATTTCGAAGAAGTAAAAAGTCACGTCTAATGAGGTAGGATACGACATTTCAAATCCTTGAAACTAAGCTTGTCTTTTGACTTTTAAAACTCATGCATTTAAGTTCAAGAAGGATATTCGGTTATTTGGGTCAAGTGAAAAAATTGAAACCCAGTAAGTTAGGGCAAGATTTCTCAAAATTCCAAATACAGAATATTGCCTTTATTTTTAGAAATCCTTACCTCGGGATAACAAAATGTCACATCCAGTGAGTTAGGACACAACATTTTTGAATTCCCAAGAATGTTCAAAAAACTTTAAAACGTTCGTTTATTTGAATTTATCGAGAAAGTCGAAACCCCGTAAGTTAGGGAACGACTTTTCGAATCTCGAAATACGAAAAAAATGCTTATTTAAAACAAGCTTTTTGATGTATCGGATGAAATGTAACACAATTTTATGGTAAAATGTAAAATGAATTACGGTGCTAATATGTGTAACAATATAATGATGATGACAATGACAAATATAAATAACAATAATGATAAAGTTAATAATAATAATGAATATTCGAAATTTGAAAGTATATATAACAAAATATAAATACGTAAATAAATAAATAATGAAATGACAATAATAAGGGTAAAAGTTAAAATAAAACAAACCAAAAATAAAAATGAATAATAAGAGTAAAAATAAATATAAGATAAATAACAAAAACAAAAATAAATAAATAAAAACTAAAACAAACTAATTATATAAAAAATAATAATGAGTAAGTAAATAAATGAAAACTAAAAAATAATTAAAAAAATTAATAGTGAACAAATAAATAAATAAATAACTGAATATTAGGTAAAACGATTTAAAAATAATAATAATGAATAATAATAGTAAATAAATAAATAAACAATAGTAGTAATAATAATAGTAATAATATTAATAATAATAATATCAAAATTAATTAAATTAATAGCAAAAATAACGAAAGAAATAAAAAGAAGACTAAATTGAACTTAAAACCAAAATTTGGGGCAAATCTGAAAATAAATAAAAGGGAAAGGACCCTATCACAATGCGCGAACGAAGTGGAGGGACTAGAAGTGAAATTATTTCTTCCTCTTAAACGGCGTCGCTCTTCAGAGGGCCGAAGTAGAATAAAAACAAAATTATGGGTCAAAATTCAAAGGGAAAGAAAGGAGAGAGGACCAGATTGAAACAGGTCATAAAGGCAGAAGGGCTTGTGGCTCAAATAGCCCATTTTACCTTAAAAACACGCGGATCCCCTAACGGGTCGGGTCACGCGTGTGGGTCTGGAGTAAAACGGTGCCGTTTTGGCGCTGATGAACCTGGTGCATAACGGCACCGTTTCATGACTGTATTTATATCAGTTTTTTTTTTAAAAAAACCTCATTTTCACTTCATTTCTTTACAAAAAGAAAGAAAAAAAAACAAAGCTCTCTCAAAAAACCCTAGGCCGGCCATAGAGTGCCGCCGCGCCTCAGTCGCACCTCCGCCGTGCCTCCGCCTTGGACGGTGGCCGGAGATGCACCAAAATCGACCCTTTAGGTCCTTTTCAACACCCCTTTCCCTTTACAAACCCGATTTGGGTGTTTTGAAACAAAAAAAATGAAAACGAGAAGAGAAAAAAAGGGCTTTCGGTTACTATTTCCCCTTTTGGACTCTCTCGTCGGAAACCCAGCGGGCTTCGAGATGTCCATGAATCGGTGATAGCCTCCGTCAGTGACGAGAAAGCAAAACGGCGGTAGGTTATTTATTTATTTATTTATTTTACAAAAAATAAAAGATTGAAGACATGAAAAAAAAATCACCTTTCGAATCTGTATTTCTGTTTTTGATTTCTTTTTATCGTCCGTAAAAAAAATTACAAAGGTTTCTTCTATCATTTTTATAGCCGAATGTTGAAGAAAAAACAAATACAATATATTTTTGTTTTCTTTGCTGTGTTGTTGTTTGTCCTTTGCAGGTACGGAGGCCGTACGTGGCGGCGACGTGGAGGAGCGGCGTTGGAGGCATGCGGCGCACCATAGCTAGGGTTTCTTGTTTTTCTGATTTGGTTTAGGTTTTGGGCCATTTGGGCATAGGGTTTAGTATTTGGGCTGATGTTGATTGGGTTTAATTGTCTTTGTTTGGGACTGTTTTAGCCCGGGCCAAAATTGGGCCTTACAGCTGCCCCTCTTTGCTCGTTGACGTGTAACGGGAACGGAGCAAAGACCTTAACAGGGCCAATTTTGCCCGGCCTCGCTGGGTCTCTAATTGTTTTGGTGCCTCTCTTCTTCGAGTAGCTTCATTCCATCCCACTGCATCTTCAGAGGTATAGGAACTAGTGCTTCGATCCAATTCAGAGAGATTAGACTTGCTATCTTTAGTCCGCTCCACTGCAACTTTAGGGAGATAAGGTTTATAACTCGTGGCTTCAATCTACTCCACTACCACTTCAGGAAGATGAGATCCGCCATAATTTGTAGCTTCAACTGCTCCACCGCATCTTCAGTGGAAATAAGATTCGCTATCTTGACTGCTCCATTTGTAACTTCGTGGAGATAAGGCTGGTGGCTTCATCTGCTCCATCGCAACTTCGGGAAGATAAGATTCGCCATAATTTGTAGCTTTAACTGTTCCACTTTGCAATGCCGTGAAATAAGATTCATTGTCTGACCGCTTCACGCAACTTCAGGGAGATAAGGCTGGTGGCTTCAATCTGCTCTACTACAGCTTCAGGAAGATAAGATCCACCATCTTCGATCTACTCCACTGCAACTTCAAGAAGATAAGATCTACAACTTCAATCTGCTCCACTGCTACTTCAGGGAGATGAGATTTGTGGATTCACCGATCTTGCTACACCGTCCTCTAGGGGATATGACGTGTAGAATCGATTTCATGGGCCTATGCTTATACCAAATGATTAAGACGTCATGATCAGGATGAATCAAATACTCCTAATTGGATATGTATGAATGATATTTGTATGAATGCAGAATATCATTTTGCGAGAAGGATCCCTTCCTAATGCTTAGTTTGTCATTGCTCGTTGTTCATCAAGGTTGTATCACTGACGCAATATCCTGTCTTCTTGTTCAACTGATATCCTTGACAGAAAATCTGAAGAAATAGTCACAATTTAGACTCTTCTTTCTCAAATATTTCCAACCCTTAGGTTTGGTGAGTTCTAAATAATAGTCCTGTTTCAGGTTCTTGTACTATTTAGAAGCTCCTAGAGTAATATGCAAAACTCCTTTTGTGAAAGTATTATTAGTCCATGAATCGTTATTTCAATGCAAAACGCTTGAAAAGGATCATAATGATGGATAAAACTGAGATTTATCAGGAACAAAATCTGAAAAGAATAGATTAATTAAAGAAAGCAAAAATTGCTGGAATACAACATAGGTGAGGGGAATCGCAGCCTGAGCTTCTCTGTACGAACTTTCTGAAGACCATTTTAAGCTCAATATGTGTTTAGAAGATCTAGAGTACTTTGTCGATGCCCTAAGATGTAGCATACCCTCTCTTTGTTAATTCAGGCATATTAAGACTACCACATGCCCCACCTTCGATCAAAATTTGATTTGACCTTTCGCGGGTTTTCAATTCAAAACCCCTTTGGTCTCAAAGCGCCCTTTGCGGGTTTTCGCCTTGGCCTCTCCCTTTTTTTAAGAGAAGTACTTCTTGACTGCGTCTGAATTCACTGGATTAGGCAAACTCTTGCCGTTCATTTTAGTTAAAATCAACGCTCCTCCAGAAAAGGCCTTTTTTTACCACGTAAGGTCCTTCCCAGTTTGGCATCCACTTTCCTCTGAAGTCTTTTTGTAGGGGTAAGATCTTCTTCAATACCAAGTCCCCTTTATAGAATTCTCTAGGGTGAACCTTTTTGTTGTAAGCTCACATCATTCGTTTCTGGTACATCTGACCATAACGGATATCTTTCAGCCTTTTCTCTTCAATTAGGTTCAATTGGTCATATCGAGATTGGATCCATTCTGTTTCATCCAACTTCAGCTCTGACAAGACTCGAAGGGAAGGAATTTCAACTTCGATGGGTAACACTGCCTCTATTCCTAGACCAATGAGAAATGAGTTGCCCCGGTAGAGGTCATGACTGACATTCGATAAGCATATAGAGAAAATGATAATTTCTCATGCCAATCTTTATAAGTCTCAGTCATCTTTCCCATAATCTTCTTGATATTCTTATTAGCCGCCTCAACTGCACCATTCATTTTTGGGCGATATGGTGACGAGTTGTGGTGCTTAATTTTGAACCGATTTGCAGCACTGCTATCGTCTTCGTTGTTCAAATTTAGTGCGTTATCCAATATGATCCTTTCTGGCATTCCATATCGATAGATGATCTCCCTCTTTAGGAACTTGCTGACCGCCGACTTAGTGACATTGGCATATGAAGCAGCCTCTACCCACTTGGTGAAGTAATTGATGACCACAAAGATGAATCGGTGCCTGTTAGAGGCCTTTGGCGAGATTGGCCCACTGACATCCATGCCCCACATAGAGAAAGTCCATGGAGATGTCATACATGAAGAGATGAAGGAGGCACAGGAATCTTGTCTCCATAAATTTGGCACTTATAGCATTTCTTGATATAACTTATGCAATCCCCTTCCATGGTGGACTAGCAGTAACCGAACCTCATGATTTGCCTGGCCATTGTAAAACTATTAGCATGTGTTCTTCAGACACCCTTATGGATCTCTTCTAAGATTTTCTTAGCCTTAACAGCGTCCACACGTCTTAGTAGCCCAAGCATCTCTTGATATGATCATGCGAAAACATCTTTGAATTTTTGGAATAACTCAATGACGTCTCGTTTTGACTCTGTGGTGATACATGCTTTGATCTTCACCTCTTTCTCTTCTCCTAGGCTCACAATGTCCAATGACTCTTTGTAAGGTAGGATCTGTTTTTCATCTTGTTCTACCATTCTTAACAAATCAAGAGATATTACAATCTCTGTCGTCTTCAAAGTCCTGAGATCCCTCTAGACACATTTCTTACTCAAAAGGAGATTATGAGTTAGTAGCAGCGTCGCTCATGTCGTTGGTATCTGGAGACCTGTTGTAGGTACAAAGGAATATTCAAAGAAAAAATGAATCTAAGAATAATTATTTATGTGGTATGAACATGAATGAAATGAAGGAATAAAAGAACATTTGCTCAAAGTGAGACACAAAAATGCATTTTTCATTGAAAATAAAGGTGTTGGACATGAGCCTATTTCACGAAAGGATTCTTATTACTTCTAGGCTTAAAGCAACAAGCGTGTTTTGAATATTACTCTAAATTAGCTCTAAGAAATACAGGGATCTCTTCCACAGTCCAATTGTTCAAAACACTCCAAATATGTAAGGGCAGACGCTTGGAAAATTCTATTCCCCGGTTCCCTTTTCAGATACGGCGTTAATGTTCAGATTCCCCGATATTTCTTCTGGGCTTTTGACTTCTTCAAGGAATTCTAGTTCATTATTATCCATCAGGCCTTGCACCAAGGATCTGAATTCACTGCAGTTTTGAATCTCGTGACCCACTTCATCATGGAACTCACAGTAGTTCCTTGCTTCTCCAGGTTCCTCCCCTGAGTCCTGTGTGATTAATCCACTTTCTACCATTTTCTTCCAAACCTCTCTTAGTGGGGTTTTCACTTCTGCTATATTCATCTTGATTCTCTTCCCCGTATTTTCAATTATCGCTTTTACCCCTTTGTCAGAATGGTAGGGTAACGGATTTTTTGCATCAAATGGATCATCGAATTTCACAATACCCATGTTGATGAGTGTTTTGATTATCTTTTTGAAAGCGGTGTAGTTCTCAATCGAGTGTCCTGTGATTCCCGCGTGGTACTCGCATTGGGCGCTCGCGTCGTACCATTTGGGAAAGGGAGGCTGTATAGGTTTTAGGTAGAAAGGGGATACTATATGTGCATCAAACAAACTTTGGTACAACTCCCCGTACGTGATCGGGATGGGCGTGAACCGGAGTTTTTCTGAGTTCGGTCTTGGATTGGAATCTTGCCTTGGATGGACCTGATGGCTAGTGGTTGTCGTCATTGGCTGGCTTACGGTGATCAGCTTTGAATAGCCCTTGTTATACATACGTGCATTATTCACTTCATTTTCCATCTTCCTCGGGGCCTTTAAAGTATTGATTTGGGAGCTCCTCTCTCGCCTTTTTCGTTTGTAATGATCTTCAAATTGTTTTGGGAGCTCCACTTTCACCTTTTTTGTTTTCGCTAGATCATCCAGATCAAGGACAATAGGATTGATTGGGTTATCCCCTGGACTAGAACCTGAACCTATCGGGAAGATCACCGGTGTCGAGGTACCGGTCTGGTATTGTGGTCTAATGTTAACGGACACCCTATGTGGATACGTATCTGGTTGTGCTTGGGTGTTTGTTGGGGTAAAGCCTGAATGATAAGCGGAGTCCTCGTTATCGTCCCCGGAATAAACCATAGGGCTTTTTCCTTTTTCTAACCCTCCAGCTAGCATCTGGGTTAACTGGCTCATCATGTTTCTTTGAAATTCTAGCATCTGATTCTTTATATCTTGTTGAATTTTGGCCAATTGCTCTAGCATCTGTATTTGCATTTGCTCTAATCTCTCCAACCTTTGGTCCATTTCTTTAGTCTTTGTTCGGGTACCGTAATGATGTTTGGTTGATAAGTTTTTGTTGGTTTCCAGATTAACTCTGAAATGATTTTAACCAATTAGGGTCTTTCCATGAAATTTAATGCACATGATGTGATGTAATGCGAATGCATGAAATGAATGCAAAAAAGCGTCGATTCTGATTCAATTTCATTTATAAAACTTTACTAGAAAAAAAAATTCTTTACATAAAACGGATTACAAATATGACTTTGCCCTAATGCTTAAAGTTTTAACTTTCCTAAGCAACGAAGCTAACTCTTAACCTCGATTTGATTCTAGCTCATACTTCACGCTTAGCATGTCAGCCTGAATTGCCAAGGTCTGTAAATGATCGGCTACCTCCCGAATCTGAGCCACGGCCTCGCCCATAATGTAATCTCTATTCCTAACTTGATTATGAGAATGGTGAAGCTGTTCCTTCCAACGTTCCTCACTTACCTCAAGAAGCTTTACCCGGAGCTCACAGTTTTGTAATGCAGACTCTAGTTCTTCTATCTTTCCTTTCATTTCTTCAATCTTGTTCAAACTTGCCCTCAACTCAACCCTAGAATTACAATTTCTATGCTGATGAAGTAATTTTTCAAGTTCTGCCACTCTAGCCTTAAATTCTCTTTCGTCATTTTTGGGTTTCTAGCAAACTCTTTTCTAGGGCCTCTTTCTGTGCCTGAGCCTCCTGGAATTTTCTCTCCCACCGATCGGCTTTGGTCCTTTCTTCTTGGATCTCTTGTCGCCATTGCTCCGACGTTTTTCCCAATCCGGCGGTTCTCATCGATAGATGCAATTTCTTGTAATCCGTCTTCAAACTATCCAAGTCTTTCTCGGCTTTATTCTTTCCTTTCCTTAGTTTCTCGGCCTCTAGCTTTTGAACATCAGCATCTAACCTTAAATGCATCTTTTCTTCCTCCAATTGTTCTATCTTCTTTTCAAGATCCCAATTCCTCCTCTCGAAGTCTTGCTTTATGATTTCTAGTTCTGACGAGATCACTTGTAAGTACTCTTCTATCGGTCGAAAGCCCTCTAAATTTGGCTCGGGGATATTATCATTAATTCTTTTACTCCACCATCCACTGTACTCCGGAGTCATCATTGAACCTACTGTAACACCCCTAACCCTAACCATCACCGGTTTAGGGTTAAGAGGCATTACTAGACAATCGAAAACTTTTACGGACATTTCATAATATAATTCATCAAATCCAATCAAAGTGTCCCTTAAATAGGTCTACGAGACCTAAAGTATGTTTTAAGAAGGGCCCGGGACTAAACTGAATACATATGGAAACTTTCAGAAAACTTAATTTTTTTTCTAAGTTATAGAGATCACACGCCCGTGTGGGCAGGCCGTATGCCTCCCACGGCCTCAGACACGCCCGTGTGCCTCTCACGGCCTCAGACACACCTGTGTGTCTTAGCCGTGTCAAAACAGGGCATACATACTGACTTAACCACACAGCCGTGGACACGCCCGTGTGCCTCACCCGTGGTCGCTACTGACTTGCACCACACGACCAGTCACACGCCCGTGTGTCCAGCCCGTGGTCAAGCCTGACTTGTTTCGGAATACAACCACGAAGGACACGGTCGAGCCACACGCCTGTGTGCTCTACCGTGTGGGCAATTATAGGCCATTTTCAAGGCCAAAATGCCACCCAAACTTTGGGCTATCCCTACAAGCACATACAAGCATCATTTCAATTCAATTCATGTCAAAATAACCAACTTATTCAAGCATTCAAAAACATATCAAGCACACCATCTTATATAACAATTAGCTCAACTAAAAGACCATCATTTTTAAGCAAGTTTCCTTCACAAATTTACCATCATATTATAAGACATTTCTTATCAAACATATACCAAGTTTTGCATCAACAAACTTACCCTTACCTTGACCATTTCATTAGCTAACAACCATATCAAACCAAACATCATATAGCTTGATCACTCATACATATTACAAACATTTATCTAGCCATATCACATGGCTATTACATATCATAAACATAATCTATTTTAACTAGACCATACATGCCATACTTAATTTATACATGATCATAAGGTACCAAAATGTGATTTGAGTAGTGTGATGACAATTCTCGACGATCCCCGAGCCCTCAGTAGCTTTGATGATCTATATAACAAAGCAAACACACACAAAGTAAGCTTTCAAAAGCTTAGTAAGCCATATACAAATAAACTTAACATAAAATGCACATAATCACATTGATACAATGTCATTATTGTTTCTCATTTGCAAATCCATAACCTTTTTCTTTGGCTCTTTTGTTTAGCCATAGCTTACCCACATTTCAACTCAAAGTATCACTTTTGCTCAAAGCACATTAAATCATATATCACATATTATCTCATCAAATCTATACACATCTTCACATTAGTAAGTTCATATATTCACTTACCATTCATACACATACTTAATGTACCTTTTAGACATACCTGACTCGTTTATACATCTTACGCAGTCTCTCATTTCTCGTATTTGCCCGTTGAACCGTTCAAAATCAAATAGGATGCTCGAAATTCTCAGAATAGTCGTACAATGCCAATGTCCCAGATGTGGTCTTACATGTAACCAGATATCGATGCCACTGTCCCAGACAAGGTCTTACACGAATCAATAAGATGCCAATGTCCCAGACATGGTCTTACACGTAAATCTCAAATCGATGCCAACGTCCCTGACGTGGTCTTACACGATATCACATATAGGACACCTATGTCATGACATATACAATCCTATCTATTCCTAGGTTCATACGGGACTTTTTCGGATGTTAACATCATGTCGATACTATCTCAGATTTCATGTACTCATCATCTCGTATACATTCATCATTATAAATTTTCATATGAACATACATATATCAATGTAAATACATTTATTTGTATATAGACTTACCTCGGATTCGGATAAACAGAAATGAACTCGGCTACTCAATTACTTTAGATTTCCCATAATCTAAGTCCGTTTTCTTCGGTTCTTGATCTATACATATTCAAATTTAACTCATTTATTCACTAATTCATTCAATTTAATCCAAAAACACATATTTAGGGCAATTTACAAATTAGCCCTCACATTTTGACATTTTAGTCCCTATTTCATAAAATCACAAAATACACATAATTTGCTTGTACCATGCTAAGGCCGAATGTCACCCATGCTCATACAAGTCTATACATTTCATTTATTTCACATTTTAGTCCCTCAAAATATTATTTTCACAATTAAGTCCAATTTACTCAAATTCATCAAAAATCCAAAGATAAACTATGTTAATCTAACACATATATTTCATATTTCATTATCAAACATCACAAAACTCATGAATTCATCAATGACACATTTCAAAATCATCATTAATTCACAAAATTGAAGCATGGGTTTTAAAAAACACAAAGCAACGATTACAAAAACGTAGAAATCATCAAAAACTGAACAAAAACTAACCTTGAATCACACTAAATGTTGGCCGAATATGAAGGAGCTTGAAACCCTTATTTCTTTTCTTAATTTCGATGATGAAGGGATGAAGAACAGAGCTTATTTCTTTTATGTTTTATGATATAATGACTTAATTTTCATTTTACAATTTTAACCTTTATTACTAAATATATAAAACATATAATACAAGGTCATTCTTGACCATTGCCGTCCACTCACTTTAATAGTGGGCTAATTTCCTATTTAGGACTTCACATTATAAAGACATTAACAAATTAACACTTATACATTAATTAGCCATTTTTTCATTTTACGCGATTAAGTCCTTTTCTCAAATTAAGCACATAAATAACCAAATTAAATCACGAAACTTTCACACATATTTAATCACATATCATAGGCACGAAAAATAATATTAAAATATTTTTCTAACTCGGATTTGTGGTCCCAAAACTAGTATTCCGACTAAGGTCTAAACCGGACTGTTACAATTCTCCCCCCTTAGGGATTTTTGTCCCCGAAAATCTTACCGTTGAATAGGTTCGAATATTGTCGTCTCATTGTTTCTTCAGGCTCCCATGTAGCCTCTTCAACCCCGTTTCGATGCCATAACACTTTCACTAACGAGATTTTCTTATTCCTCAATTCTTTCACTTCACGAGCTAAGATACGGATCGGTTCTTCTTCATAAGTCATATCAGATCGGATTTCAATCTCAGACGGAGCAATCATATGTGATGGATCGGATCGGTACCGACGAAGCATTACATTATGAATCTTTTTTAATTCTGGTGGCAACAACAATTTATATGCAACAGGTCCAATGCGCTCGATAATCTCATACGGTCCGATGAACCTCGGACTCAACTTGCCTTTACGTCCGAATCTGAGAACTTTCTTCCATGGAGATACTTTTAAAAATACTTTATCACCGATTTCGAATTCAATGTCTTTTCTTTTCAAGTCTGCATAGGACTTCTGATGATCAGACGCTGCTTTCAGACTATCACAGATTACTTTCTCTTTCTGTTCACTGTCTTTTATCAAATCGACCCCGTGTATCTTACTTTCACTGAGATCAGTCCAATACAGAGGCGTCCGACATTTGCGTCCGTAGAAAGCTTCATAAGGTGCCATTTTAATGCTCGACTGATAACTATTTTTGTACGCAAATTTAATCAATGGAAAATATTGTTCCCACGTACCATCAAACTCAAGGATGCAACATCTCAACATATCCTCGAGAATCTGAAGAATCCATTCAGACTGACCATCTGTCTGCGGGTGAAAAGCTGTACTGAAATGCAATTTTGTACCTAAAGCTTCTTGAAATTTCTTCCAAAATCGTGATGTAAATCTCGGATCTCTATTAGACACAATAGACAATGGCACTCCGTGCAATCTCACAATATCAGAAATATAAAGCTCAGCTAACTTATCAAGTGAGTAATCAGATCGTACCGGAATAAAATGGGCAGATTTCGTCAATCGATCAACTACGACCCAAATTGCATCTTTATTTCTCGGAGTCAATGGCAATCTAGAAACAAAGTCCATCGTCACTCTATCCCATTTTCACTCGGGAATCAGAATCAGTTGTAGCATACCAGATGGAACTTGATGTTCAGTTTTAACTTGCCGACAGACTAAACATTTCGACACAAAATCAGAGATATCTCTTTTCATACCAGACCACCAATAGTGTTGCTTCAAATCATGATACATCTTTGTACTTCCCGGATGAACAGATAGACGATTATTATGAGCTTCATTCAAAATTAACTGAATCAACTCTGGATTCCTCAGAACACAAATCCGATCTCAAAATCTCAAACAATCATTATCATCAAGTCTAAATTCAGATTCGGTGTTTAAATCACACTGATTTCGTTTCACTATCATTTCATTATCAACTTTCTGAGCATCACATATTTTTTGTAAAAACAACGGTTTCGCTTTCAATTCCGCCAAAACTGAACCATAATCAGACAGGTCCAAATGAGCATTCATAGCACACAACACAAACAGTGATTTCCGGGTCAGTGCATCAGCAATAACATTTGCCTTACCCGGATGATAATCTATCATAAGCTTATAATCTTTCAACAGCTCTAACCATCTTCTCTGTCGCAGATTCAAGTCTTTCTGAGTCATTAGGTACTTCAAACCTTTATGATCTGAAAACACGTGGCATTTTTCACCGAAAAGATAATGACGCCAAATCTTTAATGCAAACACAATCGCAGCTAGCTCAAGATCATATGCCGGATAGTTCTTTTCATGCGGCTTAAATTGTCTCGAGGCATAAGCTATAACTTTGCCTTCCTGCATCAAAACACATCCCAGACCGTTCAATGAAGCATCACTGAAAATCACGAATTCTTTACCCGATTCTAGCTGTGTCAAAACTGGAGCTTCAGTCAAAAGGGCTTTCAACTGATCAAAGCTTTTCTGACATTTATCGGACCATTCAAATCTCACATCTTTCTGAAGAAATCTAGTCAACGGAGTAGCAATCATCGAAAATCCTTTTACGAACCTTCGATAGTAACCAGCAAGTCCCAGAAAACTACGGACTTCAGACACATTTCTCGGAGGCTTCCACTCCAAAATAGCTTATATCTTGCTCGGATCAACTCGTATACCATATACTGACACTATATGTCCCAGAAAACCGACTTCACGCAACCAAAATTCACATTTACTAAATTTTGCATACAATTGCTAATCTCGTAGATTTTGCAACACAATTCTCAGATGTTCAGCATGTTCAGTTTCATCTCGCGAATAAATCAAAATGTCATCAATAAATACAACAACAAAACGATCTAGGAACAGTCTGAAAATTCTGTTCATCAGATCCATAAAAATAGCAGGAGCATTTGTTAGTCCAAAAGGCATAACTAAAAACTCATAATGCCCTTACCTCGTTCTGAAAGCAGTCTTCGGAATATCTGAACCTTTTACCCGCAACTGATAGTATCCCGATCTCAGATCTATCTTTGAAAACATAGTGGCTCCTTTAAGTTGATCAAACAAATCATCAATTCTGGGCAAAGGATATTTATTCTTTATAGTCACTTTGTTCAATTGACGATAATCAATGCACATTCTCATCGTCCCAGACATTGTCTTACACGTAAATCTCAAATCGATGCCAACGTCCCAGACGTGGGCCAATGTCTCAGACATTTTCTTACAAGTAAATCTCAAATCGATGCCAACGTCCCAGATGTGGTCTTACACGATATCACATATCGGACACCTATGTCATTACATATACAATCCTATCTATTCCTAGGTTCATACGGGACTTTTTCGGATGTTGACATCATGTCGATACTATCTCGGATTTCATGTACTCATCATCTCATATAAATTCATCATTATAAATTTCCATATGAACATACATATATCAATGTAAATACATTTATTTGTATATAGACTTACCTCGGATTCGGATAAACGGAAACGAACTCGGCTACTCAATTACTTTAGATTTCTCACGATCTAAGTTCGTTTTCTTCGGTTCTTGATCTATACATATTCAAATTTAACTCATTTATTCACTAATTCATTCAATTTAATCCAAAAACACATATTTAGGACAATTTACAAATTAGCCCTCAAATTTTCACATTTTAACATTTTAGTCCCTATTTCATAAAATCACAAAATACACATAATTTGCTTGTACCATGCTTAGGCCAAATATCACCCATGCTCATACAAGTCCATAAATTTTATATATTTCACATTTTAGTCCCTCAAAATATTATTTTCACAATTAAGTCCAATTTACTCAAATTCATCAAAAATCCAAAGACAAACTATGTTAATCTAACACATATATTTCATATTTCATTATCAAACATCACAAAACTCATGAATTCATCAATGGCACATTTCAAAATCATCATCAATTCACAAAATTGAAGCATGGGTTTTGAAAAACACGAAGAAACGATTACAAAAACGTAGAAATCATCAAAAATCAAACAAAAACTAACCTTGAATCACACTAAATGTTGGCCGAATATAAAGGAGCTTGAAACCCTTATTTCTTTTCTTAATTTCGGTAATGAAAAGATGAAGAACATAGCTTATTTCTTTTATGTTTTATGATATAATGACTTAATTTTCATTTTACAATTTTAACCTTTATTACTAAATATTTAAAACATATAATACAAGGTCATTCTTGACCATTGCCGTCCACTCACTTTAATAGTGGGCTAATTTCCTATTTAGGACTTCACATTATAAAGAAATTAACAAATTAACACTCATACATTAATTAGCCACTTTTTCATTTTACGCGATTAAGTCCTTTTCTCAAATTAAGCACATAAATAACCAAATTAAATCACGAAACTTTCACACATGTTTAATCACATATCATAGGCACGGAAAATAATATTAAAATATTTTTCTAACTCGAATTTGTGGTCTCGAAACCACAATTCTGACTAAGGTCTAAATCAGACTGTTACACCTACGACCAGCCTTTTCATTCGACGAGTCTGATTCCAAGCGTTAAAAATCTCCTTTACCCTTTTCTTGTAGTTATCTTCTCTATACAGAAACTCACATTGAGCTAGTCCATGCATTGTCAGTATGAACTGTCTTGGTCTGTATTGCCTCAATACGAGCAAAGGGGCA
The DNA here is from genome assembly GCA_025698515.1 of Gossypium sturtianum. Classification (NCBI taxonomy): domain Eukaryota; kingdom Viridiplantae; phylum Streptophyta; class Magnoliopsida; order Malvales; family Malvaceae; genus Gossypium; species Gossypium sturtianum. The sequence goes on from CM046945.1 coordinate 23,467,108, forward strand.
TACCCAACAGCTCCCTAGATCCCAAGAAAAGGGACACAGCCAAAACTCCCACATCAGTACAGAATTTCGTCGGGAATCAACCAAGGAGCTCTCCACTCGACGTCTTCTTCCTAGAGATTTTGGAGGAGCGCTATCCAATTTTCCTCTGATATGTCATCCCTTCTTAGTGTGGCCACTATCTCCTTTAATGGGGAGTAATTCCCGGAGAAAACCAGATAAGAAACCTTACCTACTTTCCAGAAATGACTGTGGAACCAAGCTAACAAGAACTATGCGCACCCTATAAATTTGCCCTCACCGGCCCTTCTACATGTGTTCAAAGATCTAAATGTCTCAGCCAAGATTACAGGAACAGGTGTGACCCCTTTATCAAGTCGATCAAAGAGATCCGAGACCGCCGCATCTAGATACCTTAATGCCCTAGGGAAGATCATTAGTCCGTAGATGCTCAAAGCAAACCCATCGACTCTCTTTTTCGTATCAGGATGCGCTAGAATCAAATCTTTCAAATTCTTCCATGGGATGCACTTACACTCACCTTTTTGCTTGATCCTAGCTGTAATCCACTGTTCGCTCATTCCTATAATGCTCATCAACTTCTTCCAAAAGGTCGGGACATAAGCGACTCTAGAATAAGCTTTATCGACTTGAACCTTTGGACAATGCAGTAGGGCTGTATATTCTTCCACAGTGGGCACTAAATTTACCCTCCCAAAGGTAAAGCAACTGTATGTGGTTCCAGGTTCGAAGCGAGGGTCGGAATAAATACTCGTCTACCTTGATGTCGAGTAGATACGGCAAATCCCCATAATTATAGTAGAACAACTGCTTGGTCTCATCATTCCACTGATCCCATATCTCTTTTAATTCCTGAAGGTTATTTTGAGTCACGCTAATATGGGTGTAGTCCCATAATTCTGACGTGTACCCCTCGGCTAGACTATCCCCTTTCTCTAATTGCGTTTTCTCTGACCACATACGGACAGTCGCGTTATCTTCAACTTTATCAAGAAATTTGTTCTCCGTGACAAGCTCTCTAATTTAGTAATCGAACGGGAATCGACACTCTTTTAAATATGAAATGACATGCAAACATAGCAAAAACACAATATGTCAGTACAATATACAAAGAACAAAACTCAAAACAAATGAAAGAGAATCAAGCACCTATCTGGGTAACTGCTAGGGTTTGGCGCAGTGCTATCTAGGGTGGGCTCCTAGGGTCTTCTACATGGGTTTGGTTGTAAAGTTGAGGTACCCGAACCAGCAGATTCCTCAATCTTCACCCATTATAAGCTCATACGGACCAAGTTCAGTTCAGGGGAATACATTTCCCTATGGCTGTATGAAGATGAAAATCTCACGAAGACATAGGTACGGATGTATCCCGAAAGTGATCCACTATCCTGGACGGAGGTGAAAACCTCACGAAGGAGTAGCTTCTCACTCCCACTTAAAAGAGGTAAGACCAAACGGTCCTTATGCAATATGATGCAAAAATATTCTACGAGACTCAAACCACAGCAATTATATGAAATAACACAAACAAATGCAATAAAAGGGTCGTAATTTTTCAAATCAGATTTTCAATTTTCGACAACAAGACAAAAAATAATCAATTTTACGGCTTGAATCTTACTCCCCAGTGGAGTCGCCATGCTGTCGAAACCATTTTTTTTTAAAAAATAGGGTCGACTTTAAAAACGAAAATGGAGTCGCCACCAATCTTTTTTCGAGGAGTGATCGGATCACCTTGAGATTGATCATTAAAACATTTTGATTTATTAAGACAATGATTTTGGCCTACAAAATTCGAGAAAACGGGTTTGGAGTCGGTTACGCATACGAGGAAGGATTAGCACCTCGTAACGCCTGTAATTGGTACCCCAATTGATTAATTAACGTCTTAATGTCAAAAATTTGAAAAGATTTTAAAATACGATCCTCTTTAAAAGAAAACTGAATACATTAAATCGGATGCTAAGACCCTCCTATTTCGAAGAAGTAAAATGTCACGTCCAATGAGTTAGGATACGACATTTCAAATCCTCGAAACTAAGCTTGTCTTTTGACTTTTAAAACCCATGCATTTAAGTTCAAGAAGGATATTCGGTTATTTGGGTCAAGTGAAAAATCGGAACCTAGTAAGTTAGGGCACGATTTCTCAAAATTCCAAATACAGAATATTGCCTTTATTTTTAGAAATCCTTACCTTGGGATAACAAAATGTCACATCCAGTGAGTTAGGACAAAATATTTTTGAATTCCCGAGAATGTTCAAAAAACTTTAAAACATTCGTTTGTTTGAATTTATCAAGAAAGTCGAAACCCCTTAAGTTAGGGAACGACTTTTCGAATCTCGAAATACGAAAAAAATGCTTATTTAAAACAAGCTTTTTGATGTATCGGATGAAATGTAACACAATTTTTTGGTAAAATGTAAAATGAATTACGGTGCTAATATGTGTAGCAAGATAATGATGATGACAATGACAAATGTAAATAACAATAATAATAAAGTTAATAATAATGAATAGTCAAAATTTGAAAGTATATATAACAAAATATAATTACGTAAATAAATAAATAATGAAATGACAATAATAAGGGTAAAAGTTAAAATAAAACAAACCAAAAATAAAAAGGAATAATAAGAGTAAAAATAAAAATAAGATAAATAATAAAAACTAAAATAAATAAATAAAAACTAAAACAAACCAATTATATAAAAAATAATAATGAGTAAGTAAATAAATGAAAACTAAAAAATAATTAAAAAAATTAATAGTGAACAAATAAATAAATAAATAAATAACTGAATATTATGTAAAACGATTTAAAAATAATAATAATAATAATAATGAATAATAATAGTAAAAAAAATAAACAATAGTAGTAATAATAATAATAATAGTAATGATATTAATAATAATATCAAAATTAATTAAATTAATAGCAAAAATAACGAAAGAAATAAAAAGAAGACTAAATTGAACTTAAAACCAAAATTTGGGGCAAATCTAAAAATAAATAAAAGGTAAAGGACCCTATCGCAATGCGCAAACGAAGTGGAGGGACTAGAAGTGAAATTATTCCTTCCCCTTAAATGACGTCGCTCTTCAGAGGGCCGGAGTAGAATAAAAACAAAATTATGGGTCAAAATTCAAAGGGAAAGAAAGGAGAGAGGACCAGATTGAAACAGGTCATAAAGGCGGAAGGGCTTGTGGCTCAAATAGCCCATTTGACCTTAAAAACACGCGGATCCCCTAGCGGGTCGGGTCACGCGTGCGGGTCTGGAGTAAAACAGCGCCGTTTTGGCGCTGATGAACCTGGTGCAAAACGGCACCGTTTTATTACTTTATTTAAATCAATTTTTTTTTAAAAAAAAACTCATTTTCACTTCATTTCTTCAAAAAAAAAAGAAAAAAAAGCTCTATCAAAAAACCCTAGGTCGGCCATAGAGTGCCGCCGCGCCTCAGCCGCACCTCCGCTGTGCCTCCGCCTTGGACGGTGGCCAGAGATGCACCAAAATCGGCTCTTTAGGTCCTTTTCAACACCCATTTCCCTTTACAAACCCGATTTGGGTGTTTTGAAACCAAAAAAAAAATGAAAATGAGAAGAGAAAAAAAAAGGGTTTCGGTCACTATTTCCCCTTTTGGACTCTCTTGTCGGAAACCCAGCGGGCTTCGAGATGTCCAGGAATCAGTGATAGCCTCCGTCAATGACGAGAAAGCAAAACGACGGTAAGTTTTTTTTTTATTTTACGAAAAATAAAAGATTGGAGACATGAAAAAAAATCACCATTCGAATCTGTATTTCTATTTTTGATTTCTTTTTTTCGTCCGTAAAAAAAAATTAGAAAGGTTTCTTCTCTCGTTTTTATAGCCGAATGTTGAAGAAAAAACAAATACAATATATTTTTGTTTTCTTTGCTGTGCTGTTGTTTTTCCTTTGCAGGTACGGAGGCCGTACGTGGCGGTGATGTGGAGGAGCGGCGTTGGAGGCATGCGGCGCACCTTAGCTAGGGTTTTCTTGTTTTTCTAATTTGGTTTAGGTTTTGGGCCATTTGGGCCTAGGGTTTAGTATTTGGGCTGATGTTGATTGGGTTTTAATTGTCTTTGTTTGGGACTATTTTAGCCAGGGCCAAAATTGGGCCTTACACTAATCAAAGAAATCAAGAGAGTTTGTTACTCGATCAGCTACTTCAGCTGGGTTTTCAAATCGAAGTAAAGGTAAACAGTACTCAGGTTCCAAAGCTCAGACCACCTCAATTGCTAGTGTTGGTAATGCTCGACCAAGTAGACTGGAATGTTCACAGTGTGGCAGACGTCACCTCGGTGAGTGCCGAGCACATGAGAGAGCTTGTTTCAAGTGTGGATCTGAAGATCATTTTATTAGAGAATGCCCTGAGATGGTCGAAAAACAAAAATTTTAGAGTGCAAGGTCGGGTAGCACTATTAGAGGGAGATCAAAGAGAAATCCAGGAAATAGAACGAGTAGTAAGAATACACCTAGAGAGCAGACTGGAAGATCTGAGGGTAGAGCGCCTGCGAGGACTTACGCCATTCATGCTCACGAAGAGGCGTCATCCCCTGATGTGATCACGAGTACATTTTTTCTTTATGATACTCATGTTGTTGCTTTAATTGATTCGGGATCTACCCACTCGTATATTTGCATGAAATTAGTAACTAGTATGAACATGCCTGTAGAGTCTACAGAATTTGTGATAAATGTAACACCCCAAACTCGGACAGGACACCACGTCCGAATCTGGTATGTTACGGGGAAAATGTTTTTGGTTGATCAGATTTTTCGTTTAAAAGCGGGGCGAAAACATAGTGAATTTGAGGAAAATTGGAGTAAGCTTGTTTGATTAGTTTTGAAAACTTATCCAAAGTATACAGTTAAAAACGAGTTGGTTTCATTTAGTAATTCCAATAGTTTCTTAGTGCTATTCTAAAACATTTTTTTTTGACTTAGTAGCAAATCGAGTTGATTTGAAAATCATTTGAGTTTACTTTATAGCAAAGCATAGTGAGATACCCGATGGTATAGTTTAAAACACATTGCGTTATAGTTTTGAAAACATTATCCTTCCAAATTTTTAGTAAAATTTCATGCCAAGTTATTTGTTAAGCGGGTTGAGAATCTAATTAAAACATAACCATCATAAAACATAATTTAAAGGCCTTTTACAAATCCAAAATTAAATCTCAAATAAAAGTAAATAAGCTAAAGTACCCAAAGTGAATAGTCCGAGCAAAACTTTTATTAAAGCATGGCATGTGCACCCGAGTCCACCCTACCCATGTCCGCGTCACGGGTCACTGAAATGTCAAAGGAGAGGGTGAGTCGAATGACTCAAGTGCATAAATCCCGCTCCCGATGAAACAACATGCTAACACACATCATACATAGCAACATAATTAATGCAACCCGATCCTAACCATCCGTATCTCCTTTTTCTACCCCGTGTGGTACCAAACCACCTGGTGGTGCCAAACCACTGGTGACATATAGTCACAATGTGTTACCAAAACACTTGGTGTCCCAAAGACACAATATCCATCAATGTGGTGCCAAACCACTTTGGTGTCCCAAAGACACGCGTTTGTGCTACCAAAGCACGGTGACCAAGTCACGAATCCAATGATGGGGCCAACCCATCGTGGTGATACCCAATCACTAGCGCACGATCCCATATCTCATGTGGGGCCAACCCACGGTGGTGTTAACCACGTGGACGAGTCGCAATGAGGTGCCCAACCTCCGGTGTCCCAAAGACACAAATGTGCTACCAAAGCACCGGTGACCGTAGTCACAATAATCGAATGATGGGGCCAACCCATCGTGTGATACCCAACCACTAGCGCACGATCCCATATCTCAAAGTGGGGCCAACCCACGGTGGTGTAAACCACAGGACAAGTCGTAATGAGGTGCCCAACCTCCGTGACCCAAAGTCACAAAGTGTGTTACCAAAACACCGGTGCTCGTCAAGACAAAATATCACCGCTCCCTCCACTCATATCACCCATCAACATACCATACTCATGTGATCATGCATATCATACAAGTCATGCCTATCATGCTAATATGTTTGACTCATACCCCATATCACATACATACATAGTCATGATACCATATAGATCATCAGTAAACTTGTAACAATACTGACTTACCCGAGTCCAAGATCATACCCATTAGGGTATCGTATCAATCATCACTGTTTCATTAATTATCACACAGGTTATCAATCATATTACTAAACGGAAGTGTGTTAGTTTACACACTGTAATCTGAGTCTAAAATCCCAACGAAACAATCTAAATCCCTCGAGTGACTTGCTCCTTGCTAATGGTTTGATTTCTTATCAAACCCGAACCACAAAGGTTCTCCTTCCAACAATCGTCTATACCTTCAAAAGAGAACTGTTAATCTTTTGTTACCCTTGCCTTAATCGAACCTAAAAGATTGAAATAATAACAATACCAAATACTTACCCCTACTTACCAACCACCAAAAATTCGGCCACAAGAACCCCTAGGAGAGAAGGGAGATTCGGCTCAAGAGCTTTTGAAATGGAAGAAAGAAAGAAAAAGAAATAGAAAATGGATGGGGACAAGTACTTACGGTTTTGAAAGAAAAAAAAGAGATGAAAATGTGTTTTGGGAACTAGTGTTTCGGCTTAATGAAATGGTAAGGCACAAATGAAAGATTCGGCTAGGATTATTGAGAAAAGCAAATGAGAGTTTGAGGGAAGAAGATGATATGGTTTCGGCTTACTAGTAATGGAGAAGTAAAAATAGAGAACTTGGTTTAGAAGTAGTATGATTTCGGCACAAGTATGACAAAAGAGAATGAATGAAAGTGTGAGAAGAAAGGATACCCGATTCAGCTTACACAAATGAAGAAAGAAGAATAGATGCAAGAGTGTATTCGGCTACACACACAAAACCATGTGAACAAGACAATTTTAAGCAACTAAAGGGACTTGGTATTTCGGTTCAAGAGGTGAGAAAAAGATGAGAGAATTCTTTAGAATTTCGGCTTTGGTTTGTCAAAAAGAAAAAAGAATTTGATTTGGTCTCCTAATGGCCAAATATTCACCAAATTCCAAAAGGAATAATTCGGCCTTCTCTCTCCCCACTTCCCAAAACCGGCCATACACTCCACCACTCCCCCAACATTCGGCCAAATCCCCCCATTCACTCACATCCACACATTCAAACCAACAAGACCAAGTCTCCCTCCTACAAATGCTCTCCACCTTTCATTTGAAAGGTATGACTTGGTCCAAGGTAGAATTTCACTAGCCTTCTACCTCTCCTCCATGCCGTCCCAAAATGTAGCCAAAATGAGGAATTCGCAGCTCGAACACTAGACCTCCACTCCATGCAGATGACGCCACCCCAAGCTCCCCATGTAACGCATGCTTGCCACCTTGCCAGCTCACTTTTTTGTGCAACAAAACAACAAGTAAAATTCTTAAACCCCAGCTTCCTCAGCTCCCTTCACTTAACACCCAAAAACCAAAATTTTCCCATTCCCTCAGGCATACTCCTAGACTACAATTAAGCCCCGATACAACACAAACAACAACACAGCACACCAAACACATGCAATATCATGCAACAACAAAATAGCCCCTAACCCGGGATATTACAGTTCTACCCCGCTAAAAAATAATTTCGACCTCGAAATTACCTGATCAAAAGAGTTGCGGGTATTGCTGTCTCATCATATCCTCGGGTTCCTACGTAGCTTCTTCTACGCCATGATTCCGCCAAAGTACCTTAACCAAAGGCACAGACTTTCTACGCAGAACCTTCACATCCCGATCAAGAATCTGCACAGGTTCTTCCTCCATGGTCAAATCTGGATTTACCTCGATCTCTTCCACTGCTACCACGTGCGACGGATCTGAACGATAACGCCGAAGCATCGAAACGTGAAATACGTCGTGAATCTGACTAAGCTCTGCTAGCAACTCAAGCTGATACGCCACTGGTCCAACTCGTCTCAGAACCTTATACGGTCCAATAAACCTCGGACTTAGCTTGCCTTTCTTCCCGAATCTCAACACCTTTTTCCAAGGTGAGACCTTCAGGAAAACTCGATCCCCCACAGCGAACTCTATATCTCTTCGCTTAAGATCGGCATAAGACTTCTGCCGGTCCGAAGCTTCCTTTAATCGGGACTGAATCAACTTAACCTTGTCTTCGGTCTCAGCAACCAACTCGGGTCCCAAAGAATCGATGTTCACTTAACTCGCCCAACACGTAGGTGAGTGACATTTCCTACCATACAACGCCTCATACGGTGCCATCTTGATGCTCGCTTGGTAACTGTTGTTGTAGGCAAACTCAGCTAATGGTAGAAACTCCTCCCAACTACCTCTGAAATCCAAGACACAACCTCTCAGCATATCCTCTAAGATCTGAATAACCCTTTCTGATTGACCGTCAGACTGCGGGTGAAAAGCCGTGCTGAAATCCAAACGAGTACCCAAGGCCTGATGCAATGCTTTCCGTAACCTTTGACGTAAATCGGGATCCCTATTCGAGATTATCAAACCGCACACCATGCAACCTCACTATCTCTCGACACATACGGACTTCGCTAGCTTCTAAAGCGAATAATCAACCCTCACCGGAATAAAGTGAGCTGATTTAGTCAGTCGATCCACCACTACCCAAAGCTGAATCTTTCTTGCTTGGCGAAGCGGTAACCCACCGACAAAATCCATGGTTATCCTTTCCCACTTCCATCGAGGAATCTTCACAGGTGAAGCAAACCCGACAGTAATGGCGATGTTCAGCCTTGACTACCGACAAGTCGACACTTCCCAACAAACTCTGTCACCTCTTTCTTCAAGCCAGGCCACCAAAAGCGCTCTCTAAGATCCCTATACATCTTGCTACCTCCGTGGTGCATAGCATGAGGACGCTATGTGCGTCCCAAGAATCTTTTGCCTTAGCTCAACATCTTTAGGCATACAAGCTTTACCTCGAAAACACAACACCTCATCACTAGACAAGTCAGTAACCCTCCATACCACCATCCTGCACTTGCAACCTTCGCGCACTCGTAACCTCATCCAATAATCTGTTTCTCTACGATCCATTCAACCGGTGAGGCTTAACTTGCAACTCGCGAGAATACTCCCATCGTCATACAAACTCAAGTGGGCAAACAAAGCTCTTAAGTCCGAAACAACCTTGCGGCTCAACGCGTCGACCACCACGTTAGCCTTGCCCGGATGATACTCAATCGAGCGATCGTAATCTTTCAATAACTCAACCCATCTGCGGCGCCTCAAATTCAAATCCTTACGAGTCGAGATACTTGGACTCTTATGGTCGGTGTAGACTATCGATCTCTCTCCGCACAAGTAGTGCCTCCAACTCTTTAAGGCGAAGACCACGGCCGCTAGCTCCAAGTCATGCGTCGGATAGTTGACCTCATGTGGTCTCAATGCCGAGAAGCGTAAGCTACAACCTTACCTTCTTGCATCGACACGCCCAAGCCCGTATGTGACGATCGCAAAAAAGACCGTGTATTCCTTACCACCTCAAAGTTGAATTAAAACGGAGCCTCGGTCAAAATCTTCTTTAACTTATCGAAGCTTTCCTTGTTTTTCGATCCATACAAAGCGGAACTTCTTTCCTCAAAGAACTTGGTCATCAGTACGCTATCAACGAAAAACCCTCAACAAACCTTCTAGAGTATCCGCCAAACCCAGAAAACTCCGAATCTCACACCACCGACTTAAGCGGCTTCCAATCCAAAATCGCCTCAATCTTACGAGGATCTACTCGAATCCCCTCACCGACACTACATGACCCAAGAAAGTCACTACTCTAAGCGAACTCGCACTTACCGAACTTAGCATAGAGTCGCTTTTCTCTCAAAATCGCAACACCACTGCAAATGCTTATCATGCTCTTCCTCCGCCCTTGAGTACACCAAGATGTCGTCTATGAAAACCACGACGAATCGATCCAGATCATCGTTGAAACACCTATTCATCATATCCATAACGCCGGCTGCGGTCGTTAGTCAACCCAACGGCATTACTGTGGAATTCGTGAGTGCCCATACCGCAGTCCGAACGCTGTTTTATGGATATCGACCTCCTTAATTCTTAAGCGGTGATACCCGGACCTCAAGTCGATCTTGAAAATATGCGGCACCCTTCGGTGATCAAACAAATCGTCTATCCGTGGCAACGGATACTTGTTTTTAATCGTCGACTATTATTCAACCGGCGGTAATCTATACACATCCGCATCGTGCCATCTTTCTTCTTGACAAGGAGTACCGGCGCACCTTACCGGCGAAACACTTGGCCTAATAAAACCTCGATCCAATAACTCCCGGATCTCGAGCCTTAAGCTCCACCAATTCCTTTGGCGCCATCCTATACGGAGCAATAGACTTTGGCGCGATTTCTGGTAATAGATCTATCCCGAACTCTACTCGCGATCTGGCGGCAAACCGGAAGCTCCTCGGGGGAAACACATCAGCAAATTCCTTAACATGCATTTAACCTTCTCCACAGCGAGACTCTTTAGCCTCCAAGGCATACACATGAACTACATATGCTTCACGGCCTCTTCCGACCATCTTCTCCGCTTTCAGAGCGGATACCACATTTGATAAGTAATCTCTCCTATTACCTATCATAGCCACTTCATCACCATCAACCGTCTTAAGAACCATGCACTTGGCGCGCAATCCAACATCGCTTTGGTACTTGACCAACCATTCCATCCCAAGAATCGATCGAACTCCCCAAACGGCGGCACTCCATCGGATCGTGAAGCAAACACTACCCCTTGGAGTTCTAGGGGTACCTCTCTAATGCAGTTTATCTACTACTACAGAGTGACCTAGAGGGCTAATCACGGTCATCCGCCTAGAAGATATCTCGAGTCTAAATCCAAGGTCTCTACTATACTACTCGGCAACATAAGAGTGCGTTGAACCCGCATCAATCAAAGCGGTATAAGGAGAACCAAAAATCAAAAACGTCACGGTTATGACATCCGGTGCGTCGCCTCCTCTCGGCGCCTCGCAAAGATACACTAATCGGTAGCGCGCCTCGAACTACCGCACCTGCGCCGCGGTGCTCACGGCCCGACCGACGAACCATTACCACCTCGCCATTACCACGGCCCCCTCTGCGGTGGCGGTCATTACCTCTGAGCGATTACGTACGACTCTCGGTGAATCTGGCCAACCTACGCGGACGAGTCCCTCACACGGTGCTCAGAGAACCACACTCGAAGCAACCTTTTCCTCCGATCCAAGCAACCACCCCAATGAGATTTCCCACACCGATCACCACTGCGGCGGTCCACCTTAGCGACAACAAACCTAGTAGGACCGATTGACCCACTCGGTCTAGCTCTTCTGCGGATTACCCAAGCGATCCGAAGACCCAAAGCTCCTCTTATGCCTATTTTACGTCCATGCCTGTCTCACGCGACTCCTTAACACCCTCGGCTACCTTAGCCTTCTCAACTAAGACAACAAACTCGCTCCGCCGAGGAGCAATCAGCGATCTCAAGTCGTCTCGAGACCATCCTCGAAAGCGAACACACCTCTCATGCTCGGTGGCCACAATGCCCCCGGCATACCTACTCGGCCGGGAACTCGGCCTCGTAAAAAGCATTTACTTCCCCTGAACAAGCCTCGAAATGCCTTTATTTGGGAGTCGATATAACTAGCTCCGATGTACTTCTTTTGATATGCGGCCACGAAATAATCCCATGTCGGATCCTCTCTGCGCCACACTATCTCGAACCGTGAGCCACCACCGATATGACTCATCCGGAGAAGCGTCGATGCCCTTCGGCTTCTCTTCAAGCGATCAAGTCCAGATCATCCATGAAACGCTCGGTTGCCTCGGCCAATACTCAGCATCTTTGGAGCGACACGGATACACCTCGGAAGAATTCGGCCCCATTTGCCCGAAGTCGCTCAGTACGCATTTCCTAACTCCTGCACCTCCACCTACCCCGGCTACCCTTTCCAACACTCGCAAAGGCATCGCTGTGACCTTCGCATCGTCCTGGTGCGATCTTAGAACTCACCACCTCCGGTGGTGGCGTAACCGTATCTCATTTTTCGAACCCGACCCGGATCCTACGGGCTCGAAACCGTCATCCTACCACGACCTCGTCCACGACCACGTCCACCTCTAGCGCTCATGACTAAATTCTCTACGTATCTGATTAAGAATTTTATGCATCAGTATTTATTCCACTTGTTTAAAAGCAAGTCTTATGAATATTAAAGAGGATTTGTTCTCGCGAGTTCACAAAATCCTATCGGTTTCAATCTCTAAAGTAGTATACTATTGCTATCAAATCATATCACATCCGATCAATTCACAAGCAATAGTACGGGGTACTTACCTGGGCGAACTGGTGCCGGAGACTCGGTGCCATGCCTTTCAAACCATACAACCACTTAAAATAAACTCTTAAAAACTTTTTGGGCCTCAGGCCCACAGCCGAGCCTTTGAACTTGGCTCTGATACCACAATTGTAACACCCCAAACTCGAACAGGACACCACATCCGAATCTGGTATGTTACGGGGAAAATGTTTTTGGTTGATCAGATTTTTCGTTTAAAAGCGGGGCGAAAACATAGTGAATTTGAGGAAAATTGGAGTAAGCTTGTTTGATTAGATTTTGAAAACTTATCCAAAGTATACAGTTAAAAATGAGTTGGTTTCATTTAGTAATTCCAATAGTTTCTTAGTGCTATTCTAAAACATTTTTTTTTGACTTAGTAGCAAATCGAGTTGATTTGAAAATCATTTGAGTTTACTTTATAGCAAAGCATAGTGAGATACCCGATGGTATAGTTTAAAACACATTGCGTTATAGTTTTGAAAACATTATCCTTCCAAATTTTTAGTAAAATTTCATGCCAAGTTATTTGTTAAGCGGGTTGAGAATCTAATTAAAACATAACCATCATAAAACATAATTTAAAGGCCTTTTACAAATCCAAAATTAAATCTCAAATAAAAGTAAATAAGCTAAAGTACCCAAAGTGAATAGTCTGAGCAAAACTTTTATTAAAGCATGGCATGTGCACCCCGAGTCCACCCAGGCTCCATGTCGCGTCTCACGGGTCACTGAAATGTCAAAGGAGAGGGTGAGTCGAATGACTCGATGCATAAATCCCGCTCCCGATGAAACAACATGCTAACACACATCATACATAGCAACATAATTAATGCAACCCGATCCTAACCATCCGTATCTCCTTTTTCTACCCCGTGTGGTACCAAACCACCGGTGGTGCCAAACCACCGGTGACATATAGTCACAATGTGTTACCAAAACACTGGTGTCCCAAAGACACAATATCCATCAATGTGGTGCCAAACCACTTTGGTGTCCCAAAGACACGTTTGTGCTACTAAAGCTTGGTGACCGAAGTCACGAATCCAATGATGGGGCCAACCCATCGTGTGATACCCAATCACTAGCAGACGATCCCATATCTCATGTGGGGCCAACCCCTGCGGTGGTGTTAACCACGAGGGACGCAGTCGCAATGAGGTGCCCAACCTCTGGTGTCCCAAAGACACAAATGTGCTACCAAAGCACTTTGGTGACCGTAGTCACAATAATCGAATGATGGGGCCAACCCATCGTGTGATACCCAATCACTAGCAGACGATCCCATATCTCAAAGTGGGGCCAACCCACGGTGGTGTAAACCACAGGGACAAGTCGCAATGAGGTGCCCAACCTCTGGTGACCCAAAGTCACAAAGTGTGTTACCAAAACACTGGTGCTCGTCAGCACAAAATATCACTGCTCCCTCCACTCATATCACCCATCAACATACCATACTCATGTGATCATGCATATCATACAAGTCATGCCTATCATGCTAATATGTTTGACTCATACCCCATATCACATACATACATAGTCATGATACCATATAGATCATCGAGAAACTTGTAACAATCTTCGACTTACCCGAGTCCAAGATCATACCCATTAGGGTATCGTATCAATCATCACTGTTTCATTAATTATCACACAGGTTATCAATCATATTACTAAACGGAAGTGTGTTAGTTTACACACCTGGTAATACGAGTCTAAAATCCCAACGAAACAATCTAAATCCCTCGAGTGACTTGCTCCTTGCTAATGGTTTGATTTCTTATCAAACCCGAACCACAAAGGTTCTCCTTCCAACAATCGTCTATACCTTCAAAAGAGAACTGTTAATCTTTTGTTACCCTTGCCTTAATCGAACCTAAAAGATTGAAATAATAACAATACCAAATACTTACCCCTACTTACCAACCACCAAAAATTCGGCCACAAGAACCCCTAGGAGAGAAGGGAGATTCGGCTCAAGAGCTTTTGAAATGGAAGAAAGAAAGAAAAAGAAATAGAAAATGGATGGGGACAAGTACTTACGGTTTTGAAAGAAAAAAAAGAGATGAAAATGTGTTTTGGGAACTAGTGTTTCGGCTTAATGAAATGGTAAGGCACAAATGAAAGATTCGGCTAGGATTATTGAGAAAAGCAAATGAGAGTTTGAGGAAGAAGATGATATGGTTTTGGCTTACTAGTAATGGAGAAGTAAAATAGAGAACTTGGTTTAGAAGTAGTATGATTTCGGCACAAGTATGACAAAAGAGAATGAATGAAAGTGTGAGAAGAAAGGATACCGATTCAAACTTTACACAAATGAAGAAAGAAGAATAGATGCAAGAGTGTATTCGGCTACACACAAAACCATGTGAACAAGACAATTTCGGCAACTAAAGGGACTTGGTATTTCGGTTCAAGAGGTGAGAAAAAGATGAGAGAATTCTTTAGAATTTCGGCTTTGGTTTGTCAAAAAGAAAAAAGAATTTGATTTGGTCTCCTAATGGCCGAATATTCACCAAATTCCAAAAGGAATAATTCGGCCTTCTCTCTCCCCACTTCCCAAAACCGGCCATACACTCCACCACTCCCCCAACATTCGGCCAAATCCCCCCATTCACTCACATCCACACATTCAAACCAACAAGACCAAGTCTCCCTCCTACAAATGCTCTCCACCTTTCATTTGAAAGGTATGACTTGGTCCAAGGTAGAATTTCACTAGCCTTCTACCTCTCCTCCATGCCGTCCCAAAATGTAGCCAAAATGAGGAATTCGCAGCTCGAACACTAGACCTCCACTCCATGCAGATGACGCCACCCCAAGCTCCCCATGTAACGCATGCTTGCCACCTTGCCAGCTCACTTTTTTGTGCAACAAAACAACAAGTAAAATTCTTAAACCCCAGCTTCCTCAGCTCCCTTCACTTAACACCCAAAAACCAAAATTTTCCCATTCCCTCAGGCATACTCCTAGACTACAATTAAGCCTCAATACAACACAAACAACAACACAGCACACCAAACACATGCAATATCATGCAACAACAAAATAGCCCCTAACCCGGGATATTACAATAAAAGTGTAAAATACCCTAGGCAAATGTGTGTTAGTTGACAAAGTATGGAAGGATTGCCCTTTGATGATTAGAGGTCATTACTTTTCGGCTAATTTTATGTTATTGTCGTTTGATGAATTTGATTTAATTATTGGTATGGGTTGGCTAATTGCTCATGATGTGATAGTAAATTGTGGAAGGAAGTTCATTGAGTTAAAATGTGAAAATGGGGATATTCTTCGTGTTGAATCAGATGAACAGAACCGATTGCCTGTAGTGATTTCTCATATTTCTGCCCAGAAATATGTAAGAAAGGATACCAAGCTTATCTTGCTTTTGTGATGAACTCTAAAGAATCAGAGTTAAGAATTGAGTCGGTACCGATAGTATGTGAGTATTCAGATGTGTTTCCAAAAGAACTGCCGGGTTGCCTCCAGTTAGAGAGGTTGAATTTGGCATTGAGTTAGCCCCTGGTACTGCCTCTATTTCAATTGCTCCGTACAGGATGGCTCCAACCGAGTTGAAAGAATTGAATACACAGTTGCAAGAGTTGACGGATAAAGGTTTTGCTAGACCGAGTTATTCTCCGTGGGGTTGTAACAGTCCGGTTTAGACCCTAGTCGAAATAGTGGTTTCAGGACCACAAATCTGAGTCAAGAAAATATTTTAATATTATTTTCCACGCCTAAAATACGTGATTAAGCATGTGTGAAATTTCTGTGAATTTATTTGTCCGTTTGTGTGCTTAATTTGAGAAAATGACTAAATCGCATAAAAGGTAAAAGTGGTCTTCTATTTGATTGAGTGGCTTAATTGGTGTGTCTTCTTTTAGATGATGATTTATGTTGCAATTTGGCCATAAATGAGAATAGTGGACGGCATATTGCTAAGTTATATAGCTTAATTTATTTAGTATAATGGTTTAATAAATAATAATGATAAAAGAATATAAGGTTATAATAAAACAAAAGAAAATAGATAGTGGAATGTTCATCTTGGTTCCACTAAATTTAGAGAGATAGAATAAGGCTTAAGTTCTTCAAAACATTCAGCCATAAAGCTCTGTGATTCAAGGTTAGTTTTTGATCGGTTTTTGATCATTTCTACATTTTCGTAATCGTTGCTTCGAGTACTTTGAAACCCGTGCTTTAATTTTGTGAATTGATGAATATTTTGTAATGTGCCATTGATGAACATATGAGTTTTGGGATGTTTGATGGTGAAATATGAAATATATGTGTTAGATTAACATGTTTTGCCTTTGAAGTTTTGATGACTTTGAGTATTTTAGATTTAATTGAGAAAATAATATTTTTGAGGGACTAAATTATGAAATAAATGAAAAATATGGGTTTGTAGGGACCTATAGAGAATTCGGCTAAGCATGGGTGTATTGAGATTTTGTGTATTTTGTGATTTTGTGAAATAGGGACTAAAATGTCAAAATGTGAAAATGTGAGGGCTAATTTGTAAATTGCCCTAAATATGTGTTTTTGGATTAAATTGAATGAATTAGTGAATAAATGAGTTAAATTTGAATATGTATAGATCAAGAACCGAAGAAAATGGAATTAAATCGCGGAAAGTCGAAAGTGATTGAGTAGCCGAGTTCATTTCTGTTTATCCGAATCCGAGGTAAGTCGATATACAAATAAATGAATTTGAATTGAATTATTTATGCATTCATGGAATTTAGATTGCAATGAATATTGCTCGAGATGTTATGTACATGAAATTCGAGGGATTATCGACAAGGTATAAATGTCCGAGAAGTCCCGTACGAACCTAGGAATAGATAGGATTGCGTATGTCATGACATAGGTGTCCGATATGTGATATCATGTAAGACCACGTCTGGGACGTTGGCATTGATTCGAGATTTCGTGTAAGACCACGTCTGGGACGTTGGCATCGATATGAGATTTACGTGTAAGACCATGTCTGGGACATTGGCATCGTATTGATTCGTATAAGACCCTGTCTGGGACAGTGGCATTGATATTTGGTTACATGTAAGACCGCGTCTAGGAATTTGGCATTGTACGATTATTCTGAGCATTCTGAGTATCCTATTTGATTCCGAATGGTTCAACAGGTAAGTCCGAGAAATGAATGTCTATGTGAAATGTAATAATGATTCAGGTACGTTTGAAAGATACATTACGTATGTATATGAAAGGTAAGTGTTTATGTGAGCATAGTAAAGTGAATATGTGTATAGATTTGATGAGATAATATGTGATACATGCTTGAATAAGCTATGAGTAAGGTGATACTTTGAGCTATGAAATGTGTGTATGTAATGGCTAAACAAATGAGCCAAACAATATGTGATGAATTTTGCAAATGAGAAACATTAATGTCATTGTATCAATGTGGCTATGTGCATTTTATGCTAAGTTTATTTGTATATGGCTTACTAAGCTTTTGAAAGCTTACTTTATGTGTGTTTGCTCTGTTTTATAGATCGTCAAAGCTACTGAAGGCTCGGGGAATTCGTCGAGGATCATCATCACACTACTCAACCTTGTTTTGGTACCTCTTGAAAGTGTATTTATTAAAGTATGGCATGTATAGGCTAGTCACTTTGAATTATGTTTGTGATATGTACATAGCCATGTGATATGGCTAGTTGATGATATGTTATGAATAAGTAGATAAGCTATGTTATGTGTTTTGTTAAAGGTTGAGCATATGGTAATATTGATCTATGTTTTGGTGATGAAAAGTTGGTATAATATTGATGAGAGATGCTATAATGAATTGGTAAGTTTATGGGTGAATATTACTTAGATATACTTGTGATTTGGTTGAATTAAATGGAATATAATATGTTGTGATGAAATGTACTTGAATGAGTTGAGAAGGATGACCATTTGGTATGTTTTCAGTTGCCAATTGTGTTTGGTATGATGCTTGTAGGTGTTTGTATGAATGACCCAAAGTGTGGGTGGCATTTTGGCCTTGCAAATGGCCTATATTTGCCCACATGGTTGAGCACACGGGCGTGTGGCTCGACCGTGTACCTCGTGGTTACATTTCAAAAGAAAGTCAGGCTCGACCACGGGCTAAACACACGGGCGTGTGAATGGCCGTGTGATGCAAGTCAGGCTCGACCACGAGTGAGGCACACGGGCGTGTCCATGGCCGTGTGGGCAAGTCAGTATGTATGCCCTGTTTTGACACGGCTCGGGCACATGGGCGTGTCTGAGGCCGTGGGAGCCACACGGCTTGCCTACACGGGCGTGTGACCTCTGTAACTTAGAAAATATTTTAAATTTTTGAGAATTTCCGTATGTGTTCGGTTTAGTCATGGCCCCTTACTAAAGCATGATTAAGGTCTCGTAGACCTATTTAAGGGAAAATTTGACGTGATTTGTGAAATTATGTTATGAAATGTCTGTAAAAGTTTCCGATTGTCCGATAATGCCTCTTAACCCTAAACCGGCGATGGTTACGGGTTAGGGGTGTTACATTTGGTTGGTATCAAAGCTACGGTTTAGTCGATTCTCGGACTAACGTAGTGTGTGAGAGTCTAGCTATACATGCGATATATCTGAACTGTTATAGTGTGATGAATCCTGACATGTAAATTTGTTTTTCACATAGTAATGGATCCCGAAAGAGCCGTAGCTGATGATGTTGAAAGCAATGTGCCTGCTCCCACTCAAGGGACAGCGCCATCTGATTCGAGACCGGCTACGAGCGGTCAAGAGGGAGAAGCTAAACAAGCTTTCTTCCAAATGATGAGTAAGTGGTTCACTCAGTTCGTAAGAAATAATCCGGCTGTTTCACAACCTCCGCCCCCGCTTAATCCTCCTTAGACTTCTGCTATACCTCCGGCCATGAATCTAAATTTGTTGAATAAGCCTCCGGTTGATAAAATTCATAAATATGGGGCTGAAGAGGTCAAGGCCACCAGTGATGATGATGCTGAGAAAGCCGAGTTTTGGTTAGAGAACACTATCCGAGTATTTGATGAAATGTCACTGAATCATGAAGAATGCATAAAATGTGTTGTTTCCTTGCTACGAGACGCAGCCTATCAATGGTTGAAGACCTTGATTTCCGTTGTTCCAAAAGAACGGGTCACATGGGATTTCTTTCAGTCTGAGTTCAGAAAGAAATACATTAGTCAGAGGTTTATTGATCAGAAACGAAAGGAATTTTTGGAGTTGAAACAGGGTTGGATGACCGTGAACGAGTATGAACGAGAGTTCATGAGATTAAGTCAGTATGCTCGAGAATGTGTAACAACTGAGCCAATAATGTGCAAAAGATTTGAAGACGGCCTAAATTAAGATATCCGGTTACTAGTAGGGATTCTGGAGATAAAAAAGTTTGTTGTGCTTGTTGATCGAGCATGCAAGGCTGAGGCACTTGGGAAAGATAAAAGGAAAGCTGAGTCTGAAGCTAGAGATGTGAGAAAGAGATTTCTGAGTAAATCATTTCAGTCTGCATCAAAGAAATTCAGAGATGAATATATCCGGTCCAAGGCTAGTGTGGGACATTCGAATAGAGATCGTGCGAGATCACAGCTGAATTCTAAAGCTCCAGCAACTTCGATGGCTAGTGTTGGAAATGTCCGATCCGAGAGACCTGAATGTAAACATTATGGTAAAAGGCATCCAGGAAGTTGTAGATTAAATGATCGAGCCTGTTTTAGATGCGGATCATTGGACCATTTTTTTCGAGATTGCCCAGAGTCTGTTGAGCAAGAGATTGTTAAGAATCCGAGATCTGATAATGTTTCAGCGAGAGGTAGACCTTCTCGAAATGCAAGAAATGTCATTGGTAGTCAGAGAACTACTAAATATTCAGTTGCGAGATCTGAAGCCAGAGTGCCTGTCAGAGCATATGCCATCCGAGCTCGTGAGGAAGCTTCATCTCCGGATGTTATAACGAGTATATTTACTCTTTATGATACTTCTATGATTGCATTGATAGATCCTGGTTCTACTCATTCGTATATATGCATAAACTTAGTATCCAGTAAGACTTTTCCTGTATAGTCTACTAAATTTTTATTAGAGTATCGAACCCCTTAGGTAAAAGTGACTTGGTTGATAAAGTATGCAAGAACTGTTCGTTGATGTTTAGAGATGTTTGTTTTTCGGCTGATTTGATGCTATTACCATTCGATGAGTTTGATATCATTTTGGGTATGGACTGGTTGACACTACATGATGCTGTTGTGAATTGCAAAAGAAAGACCATTAATTTGATATGTCAGAATGATGAAATAGTTTGAGTCGAGTCTAATAATTTGAATGGGTTACCTGGTGTGATATAAGTGATGAAACCTCAGAATTATTTGAAAAAGGGTTATGAAGCTTATTTTTCTTATGTGATTGATTCGAAAGTAACTAAAAAGAAAGTTGAATCAGTGCCAGTGGTTTGTGAATTCCCTGATGTATTTCCTGAAGAATTACCGGGATTGCCTCCGATACGTAAAGTTGAATTTGGTATTGATTTGTATTCGGGAACAACTCCTATTTCGATAGCTCTATATAGAATGGCACCAACAGAGTTGAAAGAGTTAAAGTCACAGTTGCAAGAGTTGACTGACAGAGGGTTTGCATGACCGAGTTTCTCACATTGGGGGTGCTCCTGTTCTGTTTGTGAAAAAGAAAGATGGCACGATGAGAATGTGCATTGATTACCGTCAGTTGAACAAGGTAACTATAAAGAACAAATATCCTTTGCCGAGAATTGATGATTTATTTGATCAGCTTAATGGGGCCACTATGTTTTTAAAGATAGATTTGAGATCGGGATACTACCAGCTGCGAGTAAAAGATTCAGATATTTCGAAGACTGCTTTCAAAATGAGGTACGGGTATTATGAGCTTTTAGTTATGCATTTCGGACTAACGAATGCTCCTGCTGTTTTTATGGATTTGATGAACAGAATTTTTAGACCGTACCTAGATCGATTTGTTGTCGTATTCATTGATGACATTTTAATTTATTCATGTAATGCGATTGAGCATGCTGAGCATCTGAGAATTGTATTACAGACTCTGCGTGAAAAGCAATTGTATGCGAAATTCAGCAAATGTGAATTTTGGTTGTGAGAAGTTGGTTTTCTGGGACATATTGTATTAGCCTCTAGTATACGAGTTGATCCGAGTAAGATTTCTGCTATTTTGGAATGGAAACCTCCGAGAAATGTGTCTGAAGTCCGAAGTTTTCTGGGATTAGCTGGTTATTATCACCGGTTTGTAAAAGGATTCTCGATGATAGTTACTCCATTGGCTAGATTGCTTCTGAAAGATGTGAGGTTTGAATGGTCTGATAAATGTCAAAAAAGGTTTGATCAGTTGAAAGCTCTATTAACCGAAGCTCTAATTTTGGTACAACCAGAATCGGGTAAAGAATTCGTGATTTACAGTGATGCTTCATTAAGTTGTCTGGGATGTGTTTTGATGCAGGAAGGCAAAGTTATAGCTTATGCCTCGAGACAACTAAAGCCGCATGAAAAGAACTATCCGACACATGATCTTGAGCTAGCTACGATTGTGTTCGCATTAAAGATCTGGCGCCACTATCTTTTCGATGAGAAATGTCACGTGTTTTCAGATCATAAAAGTTTGAAGTACCTAATGACTCAAAAAGATTTGAATCTACGACAGAGAAGATGGTTAGAGTTGTTGAAAGATTACGAGCTTATGATAGATTATCATCCGGGTAAGGCAAATGTTGTTGCTGATGCTCTAAGTCGAAAATCACTGTTTGCACTGCGAGCGATGAATGCTCATTTAGACTTATCTGATGATAGTTCAGTTTTAGCTGAATTGAAAGCGAAACCATTGTTTTTATAACAAATATGTGATGCTTAGAAAGTTAATAATGAATTGCTAATGAAACGAGTTCAGTGTAATTCGAATTCTGATTCTGAGTTTCGAGTTGATGATGATGATTGCTTGAGATTTCGAGATCGAATTTGTGTTCCGAGAAATCCAGAGTTGATTCAGCTAATTTTGAATGAAGCTCATAATAGTCATCTATATGTTCATCCGGGAAATACAAAGATGTATCATGGTTTAAAGCAACACTATTGGTGGACTGGAATGAAAAGGGATATCTATGACTTTGTATCGAAATGTTTAGTCTGTCAGCAAGTAAAAGCTGAACATCAGGTTCCATCTGGTTTGCTACAACCGATTCTTATTCCCATGTGGAAATGGGATAGAGTGACGATGGACTTTGTTTCTGGATTGCCATTGACTCCGAGAAAGAAAGATGAAATTTGGGTAGTAGTTGATCGATTGACGAAATCTGCTCATTTTATTCCGGCACGATCTGATTACTCACTCAATAAGTTAGCTGAACTTTATATTTCTGATATTGTGAGATTGCACGGAGTGCCATTGTCTATTGTGTCTGATAGAGATCCGAGATTTACATCACGATTCTGGAAGAAATTGCAAGAAGCTTTAGGTACTTATCGTGTGTCGAGAGTCTTAATATTTATAAAATGAATGATCTAACCTAGAAACTAACTATCACCACGATTGAGGCAAGCGCACCTATCGAATAGTAGTATAGCTTAGTGGCAAGACGGAATGTCGAACCCAAAGGAACCAAAAGTACTAATACTGACTTTCTTTTTATTATTTAGCCTAAGGATTAAGGGATTTGTTGTTTATTCTAAAATTAACTAACTACTAAGCTAAAGACGCTAAGACACAGAGAATGAATTGGGGAAAATACTTGTGGGAAAAACCAATTGATTAAGACAATACCTGAGGAAGAATCCACCTAGACTTCATTTGTTATTTAACTCTGAACCAGACGATTTATTCACTTGACTTGATCCGTAGGATTCCCTAATTTATATTAATACCTCTCTCGAGGCTACTAACGTCTAACCCTAGGTTGATTAATTAAAATCTCTTTCTAATTAAAACCCCTAGGATTGCATTAACTCGATCTATGGACTCCCATATTAGGTTTGACCCTAATTCGGCAGATTTTCGTCATCCTATCTCTAGGGTTGCGATCAACTCCGCTTAACTATGCTAGATCTACTCTTAAACAGGGAATATTCCTCCACTGCCTAAGCACATCAATACTTGAATCAATATCCTAAAATATCAAAATAAGAATTAAGAACACATAGTTAAGAACAAATCAAGTATTTATCATATAGTTCAGAAAACAATAACAAGATCCGTCTTAGGTTTCATCCCCCTCAGGTATCTGAGGGGTTTAGTTCATAATCATAAAAGAATACATCTCAGAAGAAAATATAAAACAAAACATAAGAAAACCCTAAAACCCCCTGAAGGAATTGAAGGAGAGATCCTTCGTCTTGAGTATGATTTCGGCTTCTTGAGATGAATCAACTGGCTTTCTTCGAGTAAATCCCAAAATTCTGACCTCTCTGGCTTGGCTCCTTGGCCTAGCTGGACGCCCCCTTAAGGTTGGCCTTTAGGGTGTTTATATAGGCTTTTGGAATGTCTTTCTTTGCCTCTAAGTACCCTATTCCGAGTGAAATTCCTCTTTGTCACGGCAGGGACACGCCTGTGTGAATCGAATCCAGGCCGTGGTCGAGCCTGCTAAAGGGGCACGACCGTGTGGCTTGGGCCCAGGGTGTGTTGATTTCCTACTTTGGCCCATTTGGTCCATTTTTAGCCCGTTTCTCATTCTTTTCATCCTCCTATGCTTCCCTAAGTATAAAACATGAAATTAAAGGATTAGGAGCATCAAATTCCACAATTCAAAGGATAAATCATCCAAAAAGCATGCTAAATGTTGGATTAAAATATGTATAATTTATGGTTTATCAAATACCCCCACACTTAAGCATTTGCTTGTCCTCAAGCAAAATTCTCAACTCGCAATTAGAATTAACTTCTCTCAATTCATAACCTTCATTAATAATATTTCATCATAATTCATAGGTAATTCATACATTGATAATTTAACCAGAAGGTTCCTAAAGATTCAAACAATCAAAGTCATAGTTTTTATAGTACGAAAAATAGGTGTTTTCCCTTACCTAAATAATTACCTTTAATTCAAAATCGAAAAAAAGTGACATCCTCACTTAAAGGTTCACTCAAATCACTCAAGGTGTTTAAGGTTCAAAAATAAGCACTCAAGAGTCGAACATGAAAAGTTAATCCCATAGGCTTGCATGAAAATCAAATCTCCACCACTGTAAAATGATATGATACACAAATCAAAAGGTCTTTTATGGGTTGTAACGGGGCTTGGGTTAAAGGTGTGGATAAAGGCTTGAATTAGAGGGTTAGAAATCGAGATTGAATTGACAAATTACCTAACTAGAAAAATAAACTAAAACTTGAGGAATTACATCAATTGAAACTTATCAATAATATCGAGCTTCTTTTCCAAATAAGAGATTCTTCACTTAAGCTCAGATAACATGGAACTAATAGTAGCATATATTTCAATTTTGTTTTCTTTTTCTTTTTTTTTAAGAACAAATCATCCAAATAATAATAAAGAACTTTTAACAACTGAAATAGAGAACATAGTTAGGCAACTACTCAAATCAAATCTCGATAAAAAGGGTTAAAACAAGAAGGAAAAATTCTCATTGAATCAAAAAGAATGGGGCTTGGGTTAATATTAATAGGTTAGTCAATAAACGGTTTATTAGTCTCAAAGGGGTTCACTAAGGGTTAATTATGAAGGTAGGCTTTTTATGGAGTAAGTGGGTTAGATCCTAGGTTCCTTTATCATCTCAGTATATCAAATAATAGGTGTGGTCTCAACATGTATAATCGAAGCAAGTTCTAGAATAACAAATCAATGTTGACACACTCATAATCAATAAAGTGAGCACGAAAAGGAATGTATGCTCTAAAAGGCTCAAGATCTCACAAAAATTATGGGCTTTTGATGTCAACCTTGTAAATTTCAAATTTCAAGGTAATAATTAGATTCAGGTAGACAACCTAACAAAATTTTTGAAAATGAAAATAAACTCATCATGCTTGATTCTCTAGTTTCCTAAAGTTTAAATCATCACTGCACAATTAACTATGACTTAATCCAAAACACATCAATGAAAATCATAAATCAAAAGAAATTTCATTCTACTAGTAATATGAGAAAATTACTTAAGAATAAGACATGATTAAGGGATTTTCAAATAATACTGTAGTTAACCCCCCCACACTTAAGATGAACATTGTCCTCAATGTACAAAGATAGATAATAGAAATATAGTAATAAAATCATAAGGTAGGGAGAGAAGTGAAACTTCCTGAATTTTGGATGGAGTCAATGAAAAGAAACGGTAAAGTTGGAGAGAGGTGAAGATGGGGAGGATACTCCGGTGGTGGTGTGGTCGTTCATTAACAGCCTTTTGAACCTAAATTAAGAAAATCAAAATATAATAATATAAATTAAAGACGAGAAAGATAAAAGAAAAGAAATTAAAAAAATGAAAATAAGAGAAAAAGAAAAAGAATAAATAGACTCAAAGGTCCTACGGGCGTGTCGCACGCCCGTGTAGATTTCTCAGTTTCGACCACGGCCGAATCGTACGGCCGTGGTGTTTTATCACAGCCTGTGTTTGTTTTTTTGGGATAAGTTTTGTCCTGTTTCCACACGGCCACGGCCACGCCCGTGTGCAAGGCCGTGTGGGTAGGGAAACCTACGCCCAAAAAATTGGTTAGTTTTTTTAGTTAGATGCTAAAATTTGAAAATATGAAAATTAACGGGATTAGTGCTCGGGTTGCCTCCCGAGAAGCGCTCGTTTAAAGTCTTGAGCTAGACTTACCTGTTATTCGTATGGCCATGGTGGTTCACGGAGTCGAAACTCCTTTTTCTTACTATCAATTCTATCAACATATGGTTTGAGTCGGGTAATATTTACCTTAAAAGTGCTGAAATTAGAATGAGTTACCTCAACCGTTCCGTATGGAAAGACCTTAAGTACCGTAAAAGGAGTTGCACCGTTTGTATTAAGCTCTGAAGCGGCTATTCGAGGGTCAGTTTTATCTGACAGTACCTGGTCCCCAACTTTGAAGTGATTGGTTCCACCTTTAATACCCGATGTCCTAGCTGTGTCAAGAACCTGAAGAGTGATCATTTCGTTACTTACACGAAATGTGAGCTCACGTGGTAGTTTATTTCATAGAATGGCTGGGCACACTGCGTTTAGCTCCACATGCAATGTATCTTCTAACTTCCGTTTGTTTGTCAAAAACTCTTTTGAAAATTTCCTTGAATTTGGCATTTGCGAAAGAGCTTCAAGAAACGGCAAGTTAATATGTAATTTCTTTGGAAGTTTAAGAAATTTACCAAATTTTTCCTCTGTGTGGCCTTTCTTTATCGCATTGGGGTATGGCACACGAGGTTGGTACTCTGTAATTACCGGGTGATAAACAGTAATATGTTCATATTTTAATCCCATATTTAGCATACTTTTGGATGATTTATTCCCTGAATTGTGGAATTTGGTGCTCTTAATCCTTTAATTTCATGTTTTATACTCAGGAGAGCATAGAAGGATGAAAAGAACGGAAAACGGGCTTAAAACAGACCAAATGGGCCAAAGAAAGAAATGCACACGCCTGGGCCCAAGCCACACGGTCGTGCCTCCTTAACAGACCCAAACACGGCATGAAGTCGATTCACACGGGCGTGCTACACGGGCATGTCCCTGCCGTGACAAAGAGGAATTTCACTCGGAATAGGATACTTGGAGGAAAAGAAACACATTCCAAAGCCTATATAAACACCCTAGGGGGCAACATAAAGGGGGAGTTCGACAAAAGCCCTCTGCCGGGGCGTCCCGCTAGGCCAAGGAGCCGAGCCAGAGAGGTTAGAATTATGGAATTTACTCGAAGAAAGTCAGTTGATTCATCTCAAGAAGCCGGAGTCATACTCAAGACGGAGGATCTTCTCTTTAATTCCTTCAGGGGTTTTAGGGTTTTTCTTATGTTTTGTTTTATCTTTTCTTCTGAGATGTATTCTTTTATAATTATGAACTAAACCCTCAGATACCTGAGGGGGATGAAACCTAAGATGAATCTTGTTATCGTTTGCTGAACTATATGATAAATACTTGATTTGTTCTTAATTATGTGTTCTTAATTCTTGCTTTGATATTCCATGATATTGATTCAAGTACTGATGTGCTTAGGTGGTGGAGCAAAAGTCCCTGCCTAAGAGTAGATCTAGCATAGTTAAGCGAAGTTGCTCGCGCGCCTAGAGATAGGGTGACGAAAATCTGCCGGGTTAGGGTCAAACCTAATATGGGAGTCCATAGATCGAGTTAATGCAATTCTAGGGGTTTTAATTAGAAAGAGATTTTAATTAATCAACCTAGGGTTAGACGTTGATCACCTTGAGAGAGGGATTAATATACATTAGGGAATCCTACGGATCAAGTCAAGTGAATAAATCGTCTGGTTTAGAGTTAAATAACAAGTGAAGTCTAGGTGGATTCTTCCTCGGGTATTGTCTTAATCAAATGGTTTTCCCCACAAATATTTTCCCCAATTCATTCTCTTTGTCGTAGCGTCTTTAGCTTAGTAGTTAGTTCATTTTAGTTTAAACAAAAAATTCTTTAAATCTTAGGTTAAATAATAGAAAGAGAGTCATTATTAGTACTCTTAGTTCCTTTGGGTTCGACATTCCGGTCTTGCCACTAAACTATACTACTGTTCGATAGGTGCGCTTGCCTTAATCATTTTCATAGTTAGTTTCTAGGCTCGATCATTCTTTATATAAATTTTTAAGACTCTGACACACGATCAAGTTTTTGCCTTAGTTCTGTTGGGAACTAAAATATTAAGAACACTCAATTTTTATTACTTTAGCCATTTTATTGCAATTTATTTTTATTCTTATTTTTATTTTTTATTTTTTTACTTTGCTAATTTTTATTTTATTTATTTTTGACGGGTAATTTTAGTTTATAGAGGATATGGCACTGAATAAGTATCAGTGGCAAGTTATGAGGACAAAGCCAACAGAAGCTGCCAGTGTCTTCAACCTCGATGCGGTCACCATGTTATCTAACCAAGTAGAGCTTTTAAATAAAAAATTTGATGGTTGGTATGGTTCTACGCAGTACTTAGAATGTCTGATGCGATACAAATGGATGAGGGGTGAACAACACAGAATATCTATCCTACAACCCTAGCACAGAGAACAAACAAGTCAACTATATGGGTAACTATTCTAGACCTCAAAATAATCTTTATAGTAACACTTATAATGCAGGTTGGAGGTACCGTCCCAACTTCTCATGGGGAGATCAAGGAAATCAGAGACAACAACCCCTCCCAGGCTTCCAACAGCAGCCCTACCCACAGGAAAAGAAGCCGAACCTTGAGGAGATGCTGACAAAATTCATAGCAGTGTTAGAAACTCGCTTTCAAAACACCGAGACAATACTTAAAAATCAACAAGCATCGATTCAAGGGATCAAGAACAAGTTAGGAAAACTTGCCAAGATCATATCAGAACAACCACAAGGGTTAAATGAACCAGAACCAAGGTAAGAAAATTTTGCAGATAAAGGTAAGGTTGAGGTGAGCCATGATATATTGAAACCGGCAATTACAGAGTACCAACCTCGTGTACCATATCCCGATACAGTGAAGAAATACCACACAGAGGAACAATTCGGTGAACTCACACTTCGTGTAGGCGACGAAATGATCACTCTTCACGCTCTTGACTCGGCTAGGACATCGAGTAATCAAGGTAAAAACATAAATTCTATTAACAATCATTTGATTCAACCTTCTGTACAGGAAACACCACAAAACTACACAACCGAGCCAGAGCCTAAACCTCGTGTCGATAAAGAAGAAATTCATGAGGAACGAAGGCTTCGGATCGTTGAACTAGATGAGTGGAAGACACACTTCAAAGAGAAACTAAAAACACACGAAGCAAAAACGAGGCAACTCCACGACAAACCTAACGATGGGACAACCCAGCTTAAGATAGGAGATCAGGTACTCAAAATCCTCCCAAATGGAACAGTCGAGGTAACTAATCCTAAATTCAACACTTTTAAGGTAAACACTACGCAACTTGAACTATACATCAATAAACGAATTGAATGCATGAGAAAGGATTTTCACCTCCTCAAACCACCATGATCATACGAATAACAGGTAAGTCTAGCTCAAGACTTTAAACGAGCGATTCTCGGGAGGCAACCCGAGCACTAACCCTACTAATTAGTTTAGTTTTATTTATTTCCATGTTTAGGCACAGGTTTCCCATACTCACACGGTCTTGCACACGGCCGTGGCCGTGTCCGTGTGGGCACCACAGGTAGGTAAAAGGGCATGGCCGTAGACGTTTAGCAACAGGACAAAATTTTTCCAAAAACACGGGCTACATCTCTATTTAAACCCCCTTCTTCCTTTTTCTTTTCCAGTTGTCTTTCTTCTTTCATTTTCCATTATTTACTTTTATTTTTTTATTTTTTTATTTTTACTTTCTTTATTATTTTCTTATTATTCTTCATGCCATTTAGATTTAGCTTAGGATACAATAAAATCAGACCAGTTGCTTCGAGGATTCAAATCCAAACAGTTCGAGGCGCTCCCCCACAATCACCTCCGCCCAATTCTCTCCGGTTTCTTTTCATTGACTCCATCCAAAATTCAGGAAGTTTCACTTCTCTCCCTATCTTATGATTCTATTATTATTTTGCATCTATATCTATCTTTGTACATTGAGGGCAATGTACATCTTAAGTGTAGGGGGTGAAACTTAAAAGTGCCTAACTTTTTGCATTATTCTCAAATCCTGAATTATGTCTTGTTTCTTAAGTAATTTTATATATTATGATTAGAATGAAATTTCCTGTGATTTATGATTTTTATTGATATGTTTTGGATTAAGTCATAGTTAATTGTACATTGATGATTTAAACTTTAAGATTGATGATTTAAACTTTAAGATACTAGAGAATCAAGCATGATAAGTCTATTTTTCATAATTAAAAAGTTACTAGGTTGTCTACCTGAATCTAATTATTACCTTGAAGTTTGAAATTTACAAGGTTGATATCAAAAACCCATAATTTTTGTGAGATTTTGAGCCTTATAGAGCATATATTCTTTTTCTTGCTCACTTTATTGATTATGAGTGTGTCAACATTGATCTGTTATTCTAGAACTTGCATCGATTATACATGTCGAGACCACACCTTTGATTTGATATACAGAGATGATAAAGGCACTTAGGTTTTAACCCACTTACTCCACTAAAAGCCTACCCTCACAATTAACCCCTAGTGAACCCCTTTTGATCCTAACAACCCTTTTTATTGACTCACCCACTAATTTTAAACCAAAACCCTTTGTATTTGTTATCACCATTCTTCTTGACTACCCTTTTTGTCGAGATTTGATTTTGAGCAGTTGTCTAACTATGTTCTATATTTCAATTGTACTTTCTTATTATTGTAAATAATTAATGATTTGTTCTTAAAAAAAACGATGAAGTTTATTCATTATTAGTTTTATTAGTAAGTGAGCTTACATATTTAAATTCCACATCTTGAAGAAAAAGCTCGTATTATTAGTATTACAAGTTTTTAGTTGATGTAATTATTAGCTCATTTTTCTAGTTAGGTAATTTGTCAAGTCAATCTCGATTCTAACCCTCTAATTCAGCCTTTATCCATACCTTTAACCCAAGCCCCATTACAACCCTTTTTAAAGACCTTCTGATTTGTGTATCATTTCATATTATAGTGGTGGAGATTTGATTTTCATGCAAGCCTATGGGATTAACTTTTCATGTTTGACTTACGAGTGCTTTATCTTGAACCTTAAACACTTCGAGTGATTTGAGTGAATCTTTAGTGAGGATGTGAACTCTTGTCGATTTTGAATTAAAGGTAGTTATTTAAATGAGGGGAAACACCTATGATTTCATGCTACAAAAATGTATGGCTTAGATTGTTTGAATCTTTAGAAATCTTTGAGTTAAATCATCCATGCATGAATTATCTATGAATTATGATGAGACATTGTTAATGAGAATCATGAACTGAGGAAAGTTAGTTCTTAATTGTGAGTTGAGAATTTTCCTTGAGGACAAGCAAAAGCTTAAGTGTGGGGGTATTTGATAAACCGTAATATGTTCATATTTTAATCCCACATTTAGCATACTTTTGGATGATTTATTCCCTGAATTGTGGAATTTGGTGCTCTTAATCCTTTAATTTCATGTTTTATACTCAGGAGAGCATAGGAGGATGAAAAGAACGGAAAACGGGCTTAAAACGGACCAAATGGGCCAAAGAAAGAAATGCACAAGGCCTGAGCCCAAATGTCTTTCTTTGCCTCTAAGTACCCTATTCCGAGTGAAATTCCTCTTTGTCACGGTAGGGACACACCCGTGTAACACGCCCGTGTGAATCGAATCTAGGCCGTGGTCGAGCCTGCTAAAGGGGCACAGCCGTGTGGCTTGGGCCCAGTCCGTGTTGATTTTCTACTTTGGACCATTTGGTTCGTTTTTAGCATGTTTCTCGTTCTTTTCATCCTCCTATGCTTCCCTAAGTATAAAACATGAAATTAAAGGATTAGGAGCATCAAATTCCACAATTCAAAGGATAAATCATCCAAAAAGCATGCTAAATGTGGGATTAAAATATGTATAATTTATGGTTTATCAGGTACAAAATTGCATTTCAGTACAGCTTTTCACCCGCAGATTGATGGTCAGTCCGAGCGGATCATTCAGATACTCGAGGATATGTTGAGATTTTGCATTCTTGAGTTTGATGGTTCGTGGGAACAATATTTTCCATTAATTGAATTTGCGTATAATAATAGTTTTCAGTCGAGCATCAGAATGGCACCTTATGAAGCTTTGCACGGACGTAAATGTCGGACACCTCTGTATTAGACTGAGCTCGGTGAAAGTAAGATACACGGGGCTGA
Source organism: Gossypium sturtianum (assembly GCA_025698515.1). Taxonomy (NCBI): domain Eukaryota; kingdom Viridiplantae; phylum Streptophyta; class Magnoliopsida; order Malvales; family Malvaceae; genus Gossypium; species Gossypium sturtianum. Next base: position 23,499,502 of record CM046945.1, read on the forward strand.
TTTAATTAAAGACACAGAACAGAAAGTGAGAGTAATCCGTGATAGTTTGAAAGCAGCGTCTGATCGTCAGAAATCTTATGCAGACTTGAAAAGAAAAGACAATGAATTTGATATCAGTGACAAAGTGTTCATTGGACCGTATGAGATCATTGAGCGTGTTGGACCTGTTGCATATCGATTGTTGTTGCCATCAGAATTGGAAAAGATTCATAATGTATTTCACGTGTCAATGCTTCGTCGATACAGATCTGATCCATCACACGTGATTCTTTCGTCTGAGATTGAAATTCGATCTGATATGACTTATGAAGAAGAACCGGTCGGAATCTTAGCTCGTGAAGTGAAAGAATTGAGAAATAAGAAAATCTCGTTAGTGAAAGTATTATGGCATCGACACGGAGTGGAAGAGGCTACGTGGGAGCCTAAAGATTCAATGAGACAGCAATATCCGAACCTGTTTAACGGTAAGATTTTTGAGGACGAAAATCCCTGAGGGGGGAGAATTGTAGCAGTCCGGTTTAGACCCTAGTCGGAATAGTGGTTTCGGGACCACAAATCTGAGTCAGAAAAATATTTTAATATTATTTTCCATGCCTACAATACGTGATTAAGCATGTGTGAAATTTCTGTGAATTTATTTGTCCGTTTGTGTGCTTAATTTGAGAAAAGGACTAAATCGCATAAAAGGTAAAAGTGGTCTTCTATTTGATTGAGTGGCTTAATTGGTGTGTCTTCTTTTATATGAGGATTTATGTTGCAATTTGGCCATAAATGAGAATAGTGGACGGCATATTGCTAAGTTATATAGCTTAATTTATTTAGTATAATGGTTTAACAAATAATAATGATAAAAGAATATAAGGTTATAATAAAACAAAAGAAAATAGATAGTGGAATGTTCATCTTGGTTCCACCGAATTTATAGAGATAGAATAAGGCTTAAGTTCTTCAAAATATTCGGCCATAAAGCTCTTGGATTCAAGGTTAGTTTTTGATCGATTTTTGATAATTTCTACGTTTTCGTAATCGTTGCTTCGAGTACTTTGAAACCCATGCTTCAATTTTGTGAATTGATGAATATTTTGTAATGTGCCATTGATGAACATATGATTTTTGGGATGTTTGATGGTGAAATATGAAATATATGTGTTAGATTAACATGTTTTGTCTTTGAAGTTTTGATGATTTTGAGTATTTTGGATTTAATTGAGAAAATAATATTTTTAAGGGACTAAATTGTGAAATAAATTAAAAATATGGGTTGCTAGGGACCTATAGAGAATTCGGCTAAGCATGGGTGTATTGAGATTTTGTGTATTTTGTGATTTTGTGAAATAGGGACTAAAATGTCAAAATATGAAAATGTGAGGGCTAATTTGTAAATTGCCCTAAATATGTGTTTTGGATTAAATTGAATGAATTAGTGAATAAATGTGTTAAATTTTAATATGTATAGATCAAGAACCGAAGAAAACAGAATTAGATCGCGGAAAGTCGAAAGTGATTGAGTAGCCGAGTTCGTATCCGTTTATCCGCATCCGAGGTAATTCGATATACAAATAAATGCATTTGAATTGAATTATTTATGCATTCATGGAATTTAGATTGCAACGAATATTGCTCGAGATGTTATGCACATGAAATCCGAGGGATTATCGACAAGGTATAAATGTCCGAGAAGTCCCGTACGAACCTAGGAATAGATAGGATTGCGTATGTCATGACATAGTTGTCCGATATGTGATATCATGTAAGACCACGTCTAGGACGTTGGAATTGATTCGAGATTTCGTGTAAGACCACGTCTGGGATGTTGGCATCGATATGAGATTTACGTGTAAGACCATGTCTGGGACATTGGCATCGTATTGATTCGTGTAAGACCCTGTATGGGACAATGGCATCGATATTTAACTACATGTAAGACCACGTCTGGGACGTTGGCATTGTATGATTATTCCGAGCATTCTGAGTATCCTATTTGATTCCGAATGGTTCAACGGGCAAGTCCGAGAAATGAATGTCTATGTGAAATGTAATAATGATTCAGGTACGTTTGAAAGATACATTACGTATGTATATGAAAGGTAAGTGTTTATGTGAGCATACTAAAGTGAATATGTGTATAGACTTGATGAGATAATATGTGATACATGCTTGAATAAGCTATGAGTAAGGTGATACTTTGAGCTATGAAATGTGTGTATGTAATGGCTAAACAAATGAGCCAAAGAATATGTGATGAATTTTGCAAATGAGAAACATTAATGTCATTGTATCAATGTGGCTATGTTCATTTTATGCTAAGTTTATTTGTATATGGCTTATTAAGCTTTTGAAAGCATACTTTGTGTGTGTTTGCTCTATTTTATAGATCGTCAAAGCTACTGAAGGCTCGGGGAATTCGTCGAGGATCATCATCACACTACTCAACCTTGTTTTGGTACCTCTTGAAAGTGTATATATTAAAGTATGGCATGTATAGGCTAGTCACTTTGAATTATGTTTGTGATATGTACATAGCCATGTGATATGGCTAGTTGATGATATGTTATGAATAAGTAGATAAGCTATGTTATGTGTTTTGTTAAAGGTTGAGCATATGGTAATATTGATCTATGTTTTGGTGATGAAAAGTTGGTATAATATTGATGAGAGATGCTATAATGAATTGGTAAGTTTATGGGTGAATATTACTTAGATATACTTGTGATTTGGTTGAATTAAATGGCATATAATATGTTATGATGAAATGTACTTGAATGAGTTGAGAAGGATGACCATTTGGTATGTTTTTGGTTGCCAATTGTGTTTGGTATGATGCTTGTAGGTGTTTGTATGAATGACCCAAAGTGTGGGTGGCATTTTGGCCTTGCAAATGGCCTATATTTGCCCACACGGTTGAGCACACGGGCGTGTGGCTCGACCGTGTACCTCGTGGTTGCATTTCAAAAGCAAGTCAGGCTCGACCACGGGCTAAACACACGGGCGTGTGACTGGCTGTGTGATGCAAGTGAGGCTCGACCACAGGTGAGGCACACGGGCGTGTCCATGGCCATGTGGACAAGTCAGTATGTACGCCCTGTTTTGACACAGCTCGGGCACATGGGCGTGTCTGAGGCCGTGGGAGCCACACGGCCTGCCCACACGGGCGTGTGACCTCTGTAACTTAGAAAATATTTTAAATTTATAAGAATTTTCGTATGTGTTCGGTTTAGTCCCAGCCCCTTACTAAAGCACGATTAAGGTCTCGTAGACCTATTTAAGGGACACTTTGATATGATTTGTCAAATTATCTTATGAAATGTCTGTAAAAGTTTTTGATTGTCCGGTAATGCCTCTTAACCCTAAACTGGCGATGGTTACGGGTTAGGGGTGTTACAAGGGTGCTCCCGTATCATTTGTGAAAAAGAAAGATGGTTCTATGAGGTTGTGTATAGATTATCGGCAGCTTAATAAAGTAACCGTAAAGAACAAGTATCCCTTGCTAAGGATCAATGATTTATTTGATCAATTGAAGGGAGCCACGGTATTTTCCAAGATAGACTTGAGGTCTGGATATTACTAGTTTAGAGTCAAAGACTCAGATGTGCCGAAAACCGCATTTCGGACAAGGTATGGTCACTACGAGTTTTTAGTTATGCCTTTCGGTTTAACCAATGCCCCTGCTGTGTTTATGGACTTAATGAATCGCATCTTCCGGCCATGCTTGGATAATTTGTCGTTGTTTTTATTGACGACATAATGATCTACTGTCGTGATGAGAACGAGCATGCTGAGCACTTGAGAACAGTCTTACATATTTTACGAGATAATCAGTTATATGCCAAGTTTAGTAAAAATAAATTTTGGCTTAAGGAAGTCAGATTTTTGGGGCACATTGTCTCGGGAGATGGAATTAGAGTTAACCCGAGTAAGATTTCAGCAATTGTGGATTGGAAGCCGGCAAGGAATGTATCCAAGGTTAGAATTTTTCTGGGCCTAGCTGGTTATTACAGACGGTTTGTCAAGGGATTTTCCATGATAGCTACACCAATGACGAAGTTATTGCAAAAAGATGTGAAGTTTGAGTGGACAGAAAAGTGCCAACAGAGTTTTGAGAAATTGAAGGCATCGTTGACTGAGGCTCCAGTTTTAGTACAACCCGAACCAGGAAAAGAATTTGTGGTCTATAGTGATGCATCCTTGAATGGATTGGGTTGTGTACTTATGCAAGAGGGCAAGGTGATAGCTTATGCCTCTAGACAGTTAAAGTCGCATGAGAAGAACTACCCGACCCATGATTTGGAATTAGCCGCCATTGTATTTGCGTTGAATATTTGGAGACACTACTTGTATGGTGAGAAATGTCGGGTATTCACTGATCATAAGAGCCTAAAGTATTTGATGACTCAAAAGGAATTGAATTTAAGACAAAGAAGATGGCTAGAGTTGATAAAGGATTACGAGCTAGTAATTGACTACCACCCGGGTAAGGCGAATGTGGTCGTCGATGCCTTGAGTAGGAAATCCTTGTGTGCATTGAGGGCCATGAATACACGAACGGCTTTGTCAGATGATGGTTCTATTCTAGCCGAATTGAGAGCTAGACCGATGTTTCTCCAAGAGATTTGTGAAGCTCAGAAGAGCGACAATGATTTGCAAGCTAAAAGAGTTCAATGTGAGTCGAATGTTGAGTCAGACTTTCGGATTAGTCCTGATGGATGTTTGATGTTCCGAGATAGGATTTGTGTACCTAGAGATGATGAGCTTATTCGAAAAATTTTATACGAAGCACATAGTGGATGCTTATCTGTACATCCAGGTAGCACAAAAATGTATAATGACTTGAAGAAATGGTATTGGTGGCCGAGTATGAAGAAAGATATTTCTGAGTTTGTATCGAGATGCTTGATTTTTTAGCAAGTGAAAGTTGAACACTAAGTTCCCAAGTGGAAATGGGACCGTGTTACCATGGACTTTGTGACGGGCTTGCCTTTGACTCCGAAAAAGAAGGATGCCGTATGGGTTGTAGTTGATAGACTTACAAAGTCAGCCCATTTTATATCGGTACGCCTTGACTATTCACTTGATAAGTTGGCGGATTTGTATGTGTCAGAAATTGTGAGACTTCACGGAGTACCGTTGTCGATTATATCGGATAGAGATCCAAGATTTACCTCACGATTTTGGAAAAAGTTGCAAGAAGCTTTGGGCACAAAGTTGAGTTTTAGTACAGCCTTCCATCCACAGACTGACGGACAGTCGGAAAGGATAATTCAGATACTTGAAGACATGCTTCGATGTTGTGTTCTAGAATTTCCAGGTAATTGGGAAAAGTACTTACCATTAGTAGAATTTGCCTACAATAACAATTTTAAGTCGAGCTTGAAAATGGCTCCTTGTGAGGCATTATATGGACATAAGTGCCGAACGCCCCTGTATTGGACTGAACTCAGAGAGAAACAGATTCACGGGGTTGATTTAGTTAGAGAAACTGAAGAGAAGGTAAAAGTGATTCGTGATTGTTTAAAAGCTGCCTCAGATAGAAAAAAGTCCTACGCGGATTTGAAATTAAAAGAGATTGAGTTTCAAGTTGGTGATAAGGTATTTTTGAAAGTATCACCATGGAAGAAAGTTCTCAGATTTGGTCGGAAAGGCAAGTTTAGTCCGTGCTTTATCAGACCATATGAGATTACTGAGAGGATAGGACCGGTAGCCTCTCGTTTGGCATTGCCATCTGAGTTGGAAAAGATTCATGATGTGTTTCACGTGTCTATGTTACGTCACTACCGATCGGACCCTTCGCATGTGATTGTACCGGCAGAGGTTGAAATTCAACCAGACATGACTTATGGCAAAGAGCCGGTTAAGATTTTGGCACGAGAAGTTAAACAGTTAAGAAGTAAAAGTATAGCCCTTATGAAAGTACTATGGCAAAGACATGGGGTAGAAGAGCCTACATGGGAGCCCGAGGATACCATGAGAAACTAATATCCCAACCTTTTTACTAGTAAGATTTTCTGGGACGAAAATCCCTAAGGGGGAGAATTGTAACAGCCCGATTTAGGGCCTAGTCGGAATAGTGGTTGCGAGACCACAAATCCGAGGTAGAAATATGTGTTTTATGGTTTTTTATGAGGTCTATGGCATGCTTGCATGATTGTGTGAAAATTTCATGAAGAAATTTTATTAATTAGTGGTCAATTTATTCATTAGGACTAAATTGCAAAGATTGAAAAATATGAGATTCTAGAAGATTCAAGTATGAAATAGCATTTGAAAAATTGTTAGAGGTCCTTATTTAGTAATTAGACCATTATATGTCAAGATGGACAAAAATAGACATGGGAAGGAAAAATCTCAAGAAAGGGACCTTAAGGGCATTTTTGTCATTTGGTTAATAAAAGAATTAAAAGGGAAAAAGAAGTCAAAATTCATGTCCATCTTCTCCATGCTAGCCGAAAATTTCCAGGGCACCATAGCTAGGGTTTCTTCATCTTTCAAGCTTGATTGTAAGTACCTCCTAGCCCCGTTTTTAATGTTCTTCGTATTTTTGAAATCCTCGCAACTCGATTTAACTATTTCTAGCTATATTTTGAGCTAGGGTTCATGTTCAAAAATTTACCCATGCATGACATGCATGTATTTTTATGATTTATGGAGGAATATGAAAGTTTGATGTATGATAAACATCTTTTTCTAAGAGATTTTCATGAGAAACTCGTAAAATGACCAAATTGTAAAAGTTATGAAAGTTGTCATAAAAGTGTGAATTATTGGAAATTTCTTAATGTTGTAGTTATGAAAATGGTTCGGTTAGGCTTGAAATACAAAGAAATTGGATAAAAATTATTTTACGAGCCTAGGGGTAAAAGTGTAAATATGTAAAAGTATAGGGGTAAAATTTAAATTTTGCTAAAGTATGATTTATGGTTCAATTTAGTCAATGTAATCATTAAAAGAGTGAAATTGTCCTTATAGATCAAGAAACACTAAGTCCGGACCGAAACCGAGGCAAGAACAAGGTTGTGGACTAAATCGAATAACTATACATATTTTGGTACCGAGGTAAGTTTGTATGTGATAATTCAACGCCATGTTATTATGTTTTAAAATTTTTCTATTGCATGAAGATGTATATTATTGTATGAAATCAATTAATGATGCTTTTATGAGAATACTATAAAGAATTATGATGTTGAAGTCCCAGTTGAACCTTAGGAAAAAAAGATACCAATGTCACGACATGAGACAAAGGAAGGTCCCGTATAAGACCATGTCTGGGACATGGCATCGACACCAAAGGAAGGTCCCGTATAAGACCATATCTGGGACATGGCATCGGCACCAAAGGAAGGTCCCGTATAAGACCATGTCTGGGATATGGCCTCGACACCAAATAGAGATCTCGTGTAAGACCATGTCTGGGACATGGCATCGACATCGATTTGAGATCCCGTGTAAGACCATATCTGGGATATGGCATCGGCATCGAGATGTGATCCCATGTAAGACCATATCTGGGATATGGAATTGGCATTGTGTTACACGGATGATGAGTTTGAGTATCCTTCGATATTCCAAGTGGTTCAACGGGATAAAGAGTTAAGTCTATATTCAAGATGATAAAAGTGCTAAAGTCATGTGATGAGTGTTACAGGTACTTATGAGTAACTTATGAGAAATGAGTTTGATAAGTGATATGTGATTGGTAAGAGTAAGCATAAGTAAGTTATGCCAAGTACTTGAAATCTTATACTATAACACAATGCAATGTATGGATGTTATCATAAGATTTATGTTGCTATTTATTGCATATAAACTTACTAAGCCTTATGCTTACTCCTTTTCCTTTCCACTGCCTTGTAGTATAGCCAAGCTAGCTCGGGGATCGTAGGACGTCGGAGTTCGACTCACACTATCAAGCTATTCTTTTGGTATAGTAAAGTTCGATTATTTTGAGTATGGCATGTATAGGAACTTGGTCATTTTGTGAATGTCATATCTGTTAGCCAATGTGTGGCTATTAATGTCATTCACTTCATTTTGTAAATGGCCATTGGAATTGGCCAATACTAGGTAAGTTATATCTAATCAATGATGATGAAATTCATGAAGTGCATGTTTATACAATTGTGCGAGTAAAGTATAAAGTATGAGCATGATAAATGTAGTGGAATTCAAGATGTGGATGTCTTGATTGTGGATATTCGAAGCGCATTAATATTATGTTAAGTGTTGCTAGAAATAGTATAAGTGTGGTTGCTTTTCAGGGTGGCAAATGGCTTGGTAAATAGCCTTGCATTTGTCCACACGGATAGGCACACGGGCGTGTGTCTATGCCGTGTGTGACACATGATCAGCCCCATGGGCATGTGGATAGGCCGTGTGTCCCCTGTATTTAATTTACGAAAAATTTAGTTTGTCATACGGGCCAGCACACAGGCGTGTGACTAGGCCGTGTGATCCTAGAGGTTTGCTGACGTCATAAACAGAATACTAAGGTTTTCACACACGAGCTAAGACACGGGCGTGTCATGGCCGTGTGAGGGACACGGGCCATAGACACGGGCGTGTGCCAGGCCGTGTGAAAACCCCTGTAGGTTCAAAATGAAAAATAAAATCCATACGGGCTAGGGACATGGGCATGTGTGACTACACAGCTTGCCCACACGGGCATGTCCCTCTCCACACGGGCATGTGGCCCTGTCTCAAGCAAAAACTTTCTAAGTGTTCGTAAGTTTTCGGTTCAATTCCGAACCATCCTATACGTATGTTTCGGGTCTCGTAGACCCATAATAAGGACATTAAGAGTTCAAATGAAAAAGTTTAAGTTGAAAAGAAAGTTCATTGCCCGATTTTGTACGAATAAGTAAGTTAAGTCCAGTAATGCCTCGTACCCGATTCCGGCGTCGAATATGGGTAAGGGGTGTTACAATGGGAGAAAAACCTAAAGGTATATCCAACGTGATCTCTACAATGGTAGCTCAACACTTAATTAAAAAGGGGTGTCAGACGTACTTAGCCTACATTTTGGGTACTCATATTTCTAAGCCTAAAATTGAGAAAGTTTCCACTTTTTGAGATTTTGCAAATGTGTATCTAGAAGAGTTTCTTGGAATACCACCCGACCGAGAGGATGAATTCTCTATAAAAGCACTAGACAATGCATCTATTTCAATTGTACCTTATCAAATAGCTCCAACTGAATTGAAGGAACTAAAGACACAGTTCCTAGAACTACTTGATGAAGGCTTTATTTTACTGAATATATCACCTCGAGGCACTCAAATTTTATTTGTTTAGAAAAATGATGGAAAATTGATATTGTGTATTGATTATCGACATCTTAACAAAGTTATGGTGAATAATACGTATTTGCTTCCTAAGATTGATGATTTGTTTGATCAATTCAAGGGAGCAGGTGTATTTTCAAAGATTGATCTTCACTCGAGATACTATCAGCTTAAACTTAAGGAATCAAATGTACCAAAGATTGTCTTCAAGACTTGATATGACCACTATGAGTTCTTAGAAATACCATTTGGGCTTACCAATGCACCAACAGCTTTTATGGACTTGATGAATTGAATTTTTCCATCGTACTTGGATCGATTTCTATTGGTGTTCATCGATGATATATTGGTCTACTTGATAGACGAAAAAGAGCATGATAAGGACTTGAGGATTATTCTACAAACATTGAAGGTACAACAGTTATATGCTAAGTTCAATAAGTGTGAGTTTTGGCTCCGAGAGGTATCTTTTTTGGGACATGTGGTATTCGTAGAAGTCATCTACTAAATGTAACCTCCCTAACCCGGCCTAGACATTATGGCTAGATTGAAAAGGCTGCATTAGCCACCAAAATGGCTAAGCTAACTTACGTTACTTTTCAAGACTTTAAATAAACTCATTTTAGAGAAAAACTGTATTTGCACTTTGAGTTAGTTTAAAAGAGTTCATTTATTAGATAATCTATACTTAAGACTCATTTTATTATTGATAGTGTTGTTTAAGAAAAAAATCGTTTGCTTGTCACTCTTGTTTGTAAAAACTCGATGTTAAACTAATGAAGCAGAAAAACCATTTTTCAAGTCATTTTCAAAACTTAGTTGCCTTATCGATTTGTTTTTCAAAAACGGTTCATTTGCAATGCAGCAGAAATTAGGGAACAATGTCAAATTTTAGTTAAGCCCGATATCATGCATTTTTCGATTATTATGCTTGAGTAATCCATGCATGCAAAAATCCCCAAAAGAAAAGTTACCAAGCCACAGACCAGAAATAATTAAAAATTACAAACCAAAACCAATAAAGACTTATAATACTTATTAAGAATAGTCTGAGATCCAAGGTGGTTCTCTGAATGCTGAGTCTGGTGCTAATTTCGAGGTTTACCTAAAAGTTAAACAGTATTGGGGGTGAGCTTATGAGAGCTCAGTGTGAGTGGAACAATTATTTAAACAGATATAAATATCGAATACAGTGAAATATATTAGCTTTAACTGAAGAACACATAACCATCATTGGAATTTCATATCATTACATAGTCATTATCAAACTGATGTCAAATGGTGTATGAGCATGGGTCATCATTCATTCGAGTAACAATCATTAATTTCGATACCATTCAATACAATACATAGCATTAATCAATAACATTCGAATATGTCATGAACATGATGCAATGCAAAAAGGTTCCTACCCATACCATCCGCTACACACCACGAGTTCCCCAAAACCTGTCTGCCAAACTCCAACAAATGTGAGCATAGCTCGATGTGGTAAAACCACCGAATAATCAATAATGCAGAAAATCTGTCAGATATCAAATAGTGTAATACAATCGCCAATGACATATAATATGCGATAAAATCGCCGATCCCCTCAGTACTCTAGGTTCAGTGCACTGACTACATATAAATGCGGACTTAATATGTCGTCAGTACTCCACGGAACTCTCCGTCAACCACAAGATATCTCCAATGCAAATGCAATATGTCACACAAACTCATACATAATCATATCTCAATCCTTTTAACATTTATTTGACATGTTCAACATGCCCTCAATAATCACATACTTTCAGTAAATGGAAACAGTGTTCCAACTTTAAATTACCATTAAGATGATATCATACAACATTACACAATTTCACATACTTTTACGATTTTCCAATGTGCATGTATAGCATCCTTTCCAATATAGCAAACTATCCACGCAATTATATCATGCATAAACTTATATTGTAACGCCCCAAAAATGAGGGGTTGGTAATTTTGCCTAATTTCCATGTTGTGCTTGAACTGCTAGCTATTTGAGGGTATTTGGGGGTTCTAAGGAGGCCTGGGTTTGATTCTGAGCTGTTGAAAATTTTTAGTTTTTGCTCATAAGAGGAAACGACAGTTAGCAGTAGGACTTATGTATCATTATGTGTGTTTTGTGACACAAAGAGAACTTGTGGCCTGATGGTGGTGGCGTCATTAGGAAGGCAATGAGAGAGGGGTTCGAATCCCATGGCAAGCAAATGAGGGCTTTTATTTTATGTCAGGGGAGTGGAAGAAGTAGAGTTTGGATCAAACTCTGCAAGGGAGGTTGAAGACTTGGTCAAAAATTTCAAATGGATGGATGGGAGCAATGCTAGGAGATTTTGGTGGAGGAAATCAGGGAAGTGGATGTGTGTGGGAGTGTTGGCTGAATGTGGAGAGTTTAGGTAGGAAGAGAATTTCGGCTAGGGGTTGGTATGATACAATTTCAGCTGAGGAGTCATTTGGAGCATTTCGGGATTCCTTCTTTTGAAGCCTTTCGTGCATTTTTCTACCTTTCGTGCTTTTCTTCTTTCCTTGCTAATAGCCATTCATACACGTTAGTTGCTCGGTTTAGCATTTCGTCTGCAAACACTTGGTTTGCTGAATCTTTACTTCTCTTCCCATTTCATCTGTCTTCTTTTTTTTTCTCTAAGCCGAATATCTACACTTCTTCCCTTCTCGGTTTCTTCTCTAGCTGAACACAATCCTTCTTAAAACTTTGGTTCTCCTTCTGCTGACCGAATCCTGTTAACCAAACCTACATACTCTCTTCATCCCGAATCCTTTTGTTCTCTGTGGTTAGGGCCGAATCCTCTTGTCAGATAACTGACGAATTTTGTAACACCCCAAACCCGGCCTACACGTTACGACCGGATCTAGTATGTCACAAGGAAAGGTAGTTAAAAAAATTCGCAATCGTTTAAAAATTTCGAGTTTTGATTATCAGTAGTTTGTGAACCGTTTATTAATATTTTGGAAAACAGTTATTTGTGTTTTTAGGAAAACTCCGTATTGATCATTTCATCATAGATAATAACCGCATTAAAACAAAAACCAAATTAAAATCCCAGTGGCCTAATTACAGAACATAATCCCGGATTAAAATGAAATTTAAAAGAAAATAACACTTAATTTACTAAAGTGACGACGTATGGCCACCACAGAGTCCACCTCGGCTCCAAATCCTCAAGCTAGGGGTTACCTGCAAAAGTTAAAGCAGAGGGGGTGAGTCACCGAGACTCAATGTGCAATTACTCTACATACACCATTACTGGGCCCGAGCCCATTCTTTTGCCAACTGGGCCTTAGCCCTTACAAATCATTTTGGGCGAAGCCCGCACAGAAACAGACTGGGCCTTAGCCCTTTTAGCAGAGTATAGCAGATAATCAGATATAAGTGCAATATGATGCAAATCCCAACCCAACCTAGTTTCCATCCGCTACACACCACCCTTACCTGCCAATCACACCAATGGGGATTTCTACAATCAACCCTCACCGCTACACACCATCGATGGCAGTCATGCTGCAGTTAGCTGCTCATCATCAAATTGTGACAGAGTCACCAGACTGAAATGGCATGGCGACCAGAACAGAGTGTGGCAGAGCCACCAGATCAGATTGTGGCAAAAGCCACCAGAACAGATGTGACATATTCACCAAATACACTTCCCCTTTTATTAATAGCATATGCCCATCCCCATGCAACATAAAATCATGATGTATGGATGCAGCAGATATCTATATATATAAGATGTTCAAAGTACATACATAATCATGTCAACATAATTGCTTATATAGCATAATCAGAAGTCACTAACCTGATGTCTTGTTTTTACCCTCCATGATAGCCAATACCGAATTTTCGTCATTTAGTAATACAGATACATATTAACAAAAACAACAGGCAAAGGTGTGAGAATTACACACTTGATAACGCTCAACACTACCTACCAAGGGTATTCTCGTAATTTACCTATCGAGGGTATTTCATTAATTTTGCACCTGTAATGATCTTTCCGAAGGCCTAATGTCGCCCCGAGCGACTCGGCCACCACTTTCTGGCCGTTATCGAACTATTGGGCCTAAAACCCGATTTCACCCATCATCGGGCCCACACGCTCGTGTGGCCCAACTAGCACAAATTTAGCCACAGATATGAGATTCACCTAGTCCAATCTAATATATACTACACAATCATACAATCTACTCATATGGGCCCACGGGCCTATTGGGCCCACTTGGCCCCTATCAGCCCATCGTGGCCCAAACAACATCAACCCACAAGAACACTAACGATGGCCTAAACTATCGCGTCGAAGCCCCCACACGTGCGCTCGCACGCTTGTGTGGCTACTATCACCGTGTGACCGGTATTCGGCATTTGTCGCTCTACAACTAGAGTAGAGAGAATACACACCTGATAGGAATCTGGTGCTAAACCGCGCTCCGACCACTCCTGTGCCCAAACGCCAACCAAGGTATCCTTCCTCCCATCATAGATAGCTCTATATATAGCCAGCTTCTCACCTTCCTTCTTGGTATCTTTCCGATGTGGGATCCCTCCGCTAGCAGAGTTTAAATCCAACTCAAACTCTGACCGTCCAATCCGTAAAATAAATACTCCCTTGCTGATCCCGAGACTTGAACCTCAGACCTCTTACCAGTTGTAACGCCACCTTGCCACTAGGCCACAAGCTCCTCTTGTGTCTTAAAACATGCCCAACTAAAAATAAGTCTATGGCCAAGGTCTAAATCCATTTAATAAAATAATCTAAAAGAAATGCAAGTTCCACGCCTTGAACCTTGGACCTCCTTCCTTCCTTGTGGCGTCACTCCCTTGCCTCCTAAGTGGCGTCACTTTGCCACCACACCACACACTCCACTTGTGTCATTTTCCTCCACATTTTATTCTTAAAGCCTACTACTAACACCCAGGGTTTTATTCACCTAAAACCAAAATTTTCCTAAAGCCTAAATTTGATCTCGAGACTTCATAGAAGCCCCCTAACCTTCCAAAATCACTCACCTAATAGGTCCAACTTGCACTAATGCCGATCTCTTGATCTCAAAAATTTTAAGCGCTACTACGCTCAAGGCCTATTGGGCCCAATCCTACTAGGCCCAATTTCAGGACGTTGACAAATTTCATTGTGCATTGGTAAGTGTGGAGTAATGTAAATATTTCTTTTTAATTCGTTATTAGTTAGATCTCTTGTGATTTTGTGAGCAAACTTCAGTTTTTCCTCTTTTCTCTGTGGGGGTCGAATGTTGGATTATTGCTAACAATCTTTGTATACCAAATCAAGTTAGGAGGGGGAGATCATCTTTGTTCAGCAGGGAGGCGCTAGTGGTTGCTAGTCCTATCAAGGTGAGTAATTGTGGGTTATGACAATAACGGTGGTGGACTGAGTGTGTACGTTAGCCTATTAAGTATAAGCTGAAATAAATGTTGGTGGATTGTAGGAGTTGGAGAGCGTGGATCTCGCCTAATCGCGCTAACAGGTGTGTAATCGTACACCCTTTACTGTATTGTTCAAACACTGGATATCGGTGTCTCACACTCTTGTGCTACTGTTTATCCACAAAAGTCGAAAAGCCGCATTTCCGGTATCTGAGGGCCCTCGAGCGTGCGAACGCTCGTAGGGATAAAAATCGAGCCACATTCGTTGGCTATAGATCATGGAGGCCACTACGAGCGTTTCTGTGGGTTTAGGTCGTAATGGGCCTCGATGGGCCATGGAGGCCCAATGGGCCCCACATGGGTAAAGTCCTCGGTGAAGTGATAATAATGAAATGGGCTGTGAAATTTCGCATAGCCGTGATCGACATTGGACTGAGTAGGCCACAGGAGCGTGTGGGCCCACTTGGGCCGAAAATTGGGCTTTGGGCCCAATTGCACTGTTTTGACCAGAAAGGGTATATGTGTCGCTCGAGGCGACTGTAGGCCTCCGGAAAGGCCGTCATATGACGAAATTACTGAAATACCCTCAATAGGCGAAATTACTGAAATACCCTCAATGGGTGGAATTACTGAAATACCCTCGATCGGTAAAATTACTAAAATACCCTCAATGGGTGGAATTACTGAAATACCCTCGATGGGTAAAATTACTGGAATGCCCCTGAGGGGTGAATTACCGTTTTACCCCCAACCGACCAAATGACCGTTATACCCTTAGCGGTCGTGTCAGTGATATATGTGTAATATTTGTATGATTGATTATGATTGTGATACACTGCATACATAGATTATTTATGACAAGACATACTGTATTGGGTTGGGTTTTGTATTTTGGAGGAAGCATTGTACTGGTGGCTCTGCCACGTTTTACTGATATAGTGGCTTCGCCACGTATACCGATTTTAATGGCTCAGCCACGTATACTAACCTTTAGTGGCTCAGCCACGATATCTTTATATGGCGGCTTTCTTTGCGTTGTTGTCTTGAGCTAGGGTGCGTTATTGGTGTCTTTGGTTGGGTGGGTTGACTTGGTCCCCACGGTGTGTGTTGGTTGGCACGGAGGTGTGTTACCGGACTGGGTTGAGTTACATTTCGTGTTGCATTGATATGATTTTTGGGCTTAGGCCCACTCGACATCTTGAATAGGGCTTGGGCCTGCATCACATCTTGTAGTAGGGGATTACACACTGAGTTCTCGTAACTCACCCTTTTCTTTAACTGTACAGGTAATCCCCAGTCTTAGATGATTTGGAGCTGCGAGGGACTCAGAGGTGGCCACACGCTCGATATGTTCTAAGCGTAAACTTAGCTATTTTAGTTAATTTTAATATATTGGGCTAATGATTTTGTAATAAGGCCATTTGGGATTTTTTTAACTTTTAATTGGTATTTTCTTTGCATTACGACCTGCTAGACTAGGAAACGTGGGTTTTTTTTTTTAAATGACAACGATTTTTAAAGGAAATTACGATTTTCAAACCTTAAAATTTACAACTTGAACGAGCTTCCGCGATATTTAATTTTGTTAAACAAATGATTTGATTAACAAGGAAATAATGTGCTTATGAATTTACTACCCTAAAAGTCTCAAAGTGAATAAATGTTTAGTATTGAGCTTTTACCGAACTAGCCGATTTTCAAACGACACTTTGATGTGACACGTCAGGTCCGGTCGTAACGTCTAGGCCAAGTTTGGGGTGTTACACATATCCCAGCAAATCATGCTATATATACAATCAATATCATACCAAATAACACAATCATGCATCACAATACCATTCACACAGTCAAACTACCAACTTTGCTAAATTATCAATATTTTAGGGCTCGAAACGTACCTGGTTTGGCCACTTACAAAATTAATTATTTGGATATTAAGATAATCTAATCAGCAAGCTAAATCATCAAATATATCAAAAAAATTATCATTTTTAATTAAGTTTTTGAGTTTAGCACCCACACCTTATTTTTTGCTTTCTCACAGCACACTAACAAATCTTCCAATTTTCCTTAATAAACCTTAAAATGAACAGAAGTAAAAAATTAGTATAAATTCCATCAATTCATCTCTTAACCAAACCTTAAACACCCACTTTTGGGTTCCAACCAATCATCAAAATTACTACTATTTTACAAATCCAAACTAGTTAGATTTCTTACACTATTTTGTTGCGAATCGTGCGTGCGAACGTCTTTCGACTTTACGGTTGATTTGGGGTGTTCCGGTCAGAACCTAACACAATTACATACTGGAAAATCAGTAGCTAATATTGATTAAAATCTCTCATTTAATCAATCCATAACCTTTTCCCAAAAACTTTGTCGAAACAACAAACTAGTTTACAATTAATCGCACTTACACTTCCCGAATTGTGAGATCAGAATGGCTAATTGATCAAAAACGTATTTTCCTAATTAACATGTGATTAAAGCCTGATTAGGAGGGTTCAAGAACTCTAATTAATGTTTGGAAAATATGGGCAAGAACCAAGAAACAAAACAACACTATTTCTTGCACATAGGCGCACGCACCACCACCCATGGTGGCCAAATTCGGGATAATTTAAAAATGATTTAAAGATCCATTAAAAATATGAAAAAATACCTAAATTCTATATCTATAAATTTAGGTTTTTAATTGACAAGATTAATCAACAAATTGAAGAAAGAAGAGATCTTACACAAGCTAGTTGAAAGAAATGACAATGACACTTTCATGGCAATGTTCGGGATCGATCTTAGAGTTCAAGATTTCATATTTGGGGCTGATTTTAATGAAGAAAAATATCAGTAAGATGGTGGAGAATATTTTAACAAATCTTGAGACAAAAAATAAAAAAGAAAGAGATGGTAAAACTAGGTGTAGGCGGCGACAACAAGGGAGAAAGGGAAAAAATTTAAAACCAAAGAGAGTGAGAGGAAGAGGGGAGAGGGGAGGAACGGCTACGGTGAGTAAAAATGGAATAAAATCTGATTATTTTGTGTAAAATTAACATTTATACCTAGGGTTAAAGGGCATGGCTGACACACACATTAAAAACAATGGCTTTTGGCAAAATTTAATTATTTTGCATGGGAAAGGATTCAAACTTCGGACCTCAATTAAATTTTCATACTTTTCTATTTATCAATTAACCACTAGACTATTTTTTTATTTTTGAAATAATTTTGGAATATTTATTTTAAAAACAAGGCGTGTCACCTACTAGGGTTTATGAAAATTTACCAAATTAATAAAAATGGTGAGAGAGAAGGGATTTGAACTTGGGTTTCATCACTAACACTTATCCAACAAACCAATACCTCATTTATTTCTAAAAACGCATAGATAATCTCAAAAATTAGGGCATGACCACTCTCTCTTTATTCCCAAACCCGATTCTACTAACCCCCAATTTTTGGGATGTTACAATCTGCGTAGATCCAAGTAAGGTTACAACCATTTTGGATTGAAACCCTCCAAAGAATTCCACTAAGGTGAGAATTTTTTGGGTTTGGCTAGATATTACAGGAGGTTTGCAAAAGGATTCTAGATGATCGCTTCTTTATTGACCAGACTACTACAGAAATATGTTAAGTTTGAACGGTCAAATAAGTGTCAGTAGAGTTTTGAGAGATTGACAGCAATGTTGACAAATAAACTTGTTTTGACACAACCTAAGTACAAGAAGGATTTTTTAGTATTTAGTGATGTGTGTCATAATGGTCTAGGGTGTGTATTGATGAAAGAGGGTAAGGTGGTCACATATGCTATGCGAAAACTAAATCCACATAAGAAAAAGTATCACACCCATGACTTAGAACTCGCAATGGTTGCTTTCGCTTTGATGATTTGGAGACACTACCTTTATGGTAAGAAGTGTCACATTTATAGATATCATAAGAGTATAAAGTATTTGCTCACTAAAAAAGAGTTGAACTTGAGACAACGCAAGTAGGTTAAGTTGTTGAAAACATCCAATTTAAAACTGATTTTCTTTCATAGCAAAAAATTAAAATTTTGAAAATTGAGCCTGTTTGTGATATTTATAGCATTAAAATTTTCTTGAAACATACATATGCTTTGTGTGAGACGGATCCTAGACATTCTTGGCTTTTAACTGAACGGTCTTTTCTGCTATTCTCGTACCACGAATCGCTTCGAGTATGGGCCCGAACAATCATGAATCAAACACAAAACCAAAAAAAAAAAATCAATTTCAATATAAATGTAATTCTCTCTCAATAGAAACAGGTAAAATTGTTATTCTCAAAAAATATAATTTATACTTAGAAAATAAAGTCTCACGATTTTCAGGCAAAATAACAATTGATGGAGCTCGAAACTAACTATTATTTCGACAAAGGCAAGCGCACCTATCGAACAGTAGTATAGCTGTGGTGAGTTCGGAATATCGTATCCTCAAGGACCAAGAGTACTAGGATTAACTATCTTTTTATTATCTAGCCTAATAATTAAGGGGATTTATTTTTAATCTAAAATTTAACTAACTAATTTAACTAACTATGAATACGACGGAGAACAAATTGGGAAAATACTTTTGAACAATGATAAACCGTAAAAGTAACATATTTTAATCCCACATTTAGCATACTTTTGGATGATTTATCCCTTGATTTATGTAAAAAGGTGCTCTTAATCCTTTCTTTTCTCGTTTTATACTCGTGAAAGCACCGAGGATGGAAAGAACGAGAAACGGGCTTAAAACGGACCAAATTGGGCCAAAGTGAAAATCAACACGGCCTCGACTTGAGCCAACACGGCCGTGCCTCCCTGATAGACTAGAACACGGCCTGATCATGATTTACACGGGCGTGTCCCCTCATTAAAAGTCCGAACACGGCCTAAAGACGATTCACACGAGCGTGTGTCATGGCCGTGTCCCTGCCGCAGAGAAGAGCAATTTCACTTGGAAAAGGATACTTAGGGGCAAAGAAACCTATTTCAAAAGCCTATATAAACACCCTAAGTATAACCTAGAAGGGGGGCGGTGAGCTAGGCCAAGGAGCCCAGCCGGAAAGGTCAGATTTGTGGGAAACACTCGAAGATAGCCAGTTGATCCATCTCAAGAAGCCGGAATTCTACTCAAGACGGCGGATCTCTCCTTCAATTCCTTCTGGGGTTTTAGGGATTTCTTATGTTTTGTTTTATCTTTTCTTACGAGATGTTTTCTTTTATTATTATGAACTAACCCTTGAGATACTGAAGGGGATGAAACTTAGATGAATCTTGTTATCGTTTATTTGAACTATATGATAAATACTTGATTTGTTCTTAATTATGTGTTCTTAATTCTTGTGTTAATATTTTCAGGATATTGATTCAAGTTTGATGTGCTTAGGTGGAGGAGCAAAAGTCCCTGCTTAAGAGTAGATCTAGCATAATTAAGCGGAGTTGATCGCGCGCCTAGAGATAGGGTGACGAGATTCTGCCGGATTAGGGTGAAACCTAATATGGGAGTCCATAGATCGAGTTAATGCAATTCTAGGGGTTTTAATTAGAAAGAGATTTCAATTAATCAACCTAGGGTTAGACATTATTCGCTTCGAGAGAGGGTTTAATATACATTAAGGAGTCTTACGGATCAAGTCAAGTGAATAAATCGCCTGGTTCAGAGTTAGATAACAAGTGAAGTCTAGGTGGATTCTTTCTAAGGGTATCGTCTTAATCAACTGAGTTTTTCCAACAGTATTTCCCCAATTCATTCTTTTTGTCTTTGCGTCTTTAGCTTAGTAGTTAGTTAAATTTAGATTAAATAACAACTTCACTTATTTTAGGCTAGATAATAAAAAGAAAGTTAGTATTAGTACTTTTGGTTCCTTTGGGTTCGACAATCCGGTCTTGCCTAAGCTATACTACTATTCGATAGGTGCGCTTGCCTTAAATCGTTGTCATAGTTAGTTTCCAGGTTCGATCATTCTTTTTATAAATTTTAAGACTTTGACATTGCGAAAACAACAATCAGACAACTTATATGAGATAGGCAATACCTAAGGAAGAATCCACCTAGACTTCACTTATTACTTTTGATTCATGCGATTTATTCACTTGACTTAATCCGTAGAAATCCCTAAATTATATTAATACCTCTTTTGAGGCTACTTACAACTGACTCTAGGTTGATTAATTGAAATCTCTTTCTAATTAAAACCCCTATTGTCGCATTAACTCGATCTATGGATTCCCTTATTAGGTTTGACCCTAATTCGGTAGATTTTCGTCGCCCTATATCTAGGGTTGCAATCAACTCCGCTTAATTGTGTTGATCTACTCTTAAATAGGGACTTTTGCTCCACTGAATAAGCACATTCGACTTGAATCAATAACCCGAATTATCAAAACAAGAATAAGAACTCACAATTAAGAATAAGCACAAGTATTTATCTCATAAATCAAATAATAATAAGATCTGTCTTAGGTTTCATCCCCTTAGGTATTTAAGGGATTTAGTTCATATTGAAAGAGGGAAACATCATAAAAGAGGAAAAACAACAAAACATAAGAAAACCCAAAAACTCCTAAAGAACTTGATGGGAGATCTTCAGTCTTGATGGAGATCCTTCTCCTAAGCTGTTCCTAACGACTATCTTCGAGTATTTTCTGCCTTCTACTCGGCCTCCTCTTTTAGGTCACCCCCTAGGGTGTTTATATAGGCTTTGGAACGTCTTTCTTTGCTCACAAGTAACCTTTTTCGGATAGAATTACACTTAGGTACGGCAGAGACACGCCCGTGTGACACGCCCGTGCTCGATAGCCCTAGGCCGTGCTCGCTCCTGCTCACCACACACGGCCGTGTGGTCTGCCCGTGTACGTTGATCCAGGCCGTGGTTGATCTCGCCAGAGCAGCACACGGGCCGTGTCGATAGCCCAGGCCGTGTTGAATTCTAAGATAGGCCCATTTTGTCCCTTTTTGGCCCGTTTCTCGTTCTTTTCGATTCCCTAAGCCCTCCTGAGTGTAAAACATGAAATTAAAGGATTAGGAGCATCGAATTCATCAAATCTAATGAAAACTCATCCAAAAATAAGCTAAGCATGGGGTTAAAATATGTATAAATTATGGTTTATCAACAATATTGAAAATTGTTGTGTGTATAGCTCTACCAATATCACCTGTGTATAGGGAGATATAGGAGAGTCCTGGTTGAATTAGTAAAACACAAATAATATTCATTTAATAGAAAAGCTAGTTTTCTAGTTTAACTATAAGAAGGGGGCGACACACCCTAGTTAAATACACTAGGGTTGTCGCACCTTATATGTAGTATGAGGAGATTTTGGGCCTCTCTTGTATTGTGTCCAAGTATATGTCCTTCTTAGACTTTTAACCTAGCACTTTATAATTTAATTCAATCCAATACATGTTTTTTGATTTCTCAAAATAAATATTATTTATTAATTTAATTAAATAAAATAAATTTTCAATTAAATAATTTTCTCAACCTAATTCTAGTTCCGTTAAAATCATGAAAACTTTATCGTAAAAGAGTTTATGAGAAAATATATTTAATTTTCTTATTCAACGGATTCAAAAAAAACTCATTAATTTAATTACATTTTCGAACTTCAATTATTTTAACAAATAATAATTCGAAAAAACTTAAATTAATTCTCAAGTTATTTCCAAACTTAGTGAGAAAACACATTCATTTTCGAATGTGACCATTCTCTATCATTTTCATCCATTTATGTTCATTTGATTCTATACACGATTCTTTTCTAGTTCCAACGACCTAATAGAGAGAACGATTTGACATATATAATTAGTGCTTAAATAATTTATAATTAAATTCTAGCTTTTCATCTATTAATTATAAACTCATTTAGTCATGAAGTCATTCCACTATAGTATTGTGATTGAGCTCCCCCTAATTACATATCATTATGAAAGCTACTCATTCACTGTTCGTCCAATTACCTTGCCATAAATGTGTTACATTCATATGATATCCTTAATCTCTACGAGATAAATCTATTCTCCTAATATGATCCTAAATTATCCCAACAACAAAATTAACTTTAGAAAAAAAAACTAAATTAACTCAAACTATTACTTAAAAAAACTCAAACTAACTAATTAACTAAGATAAATCTAAAATAAGAACTTTCAAAATAACATGACTAAAATTTAAAATCTCAAAATTTTCGATTATTGAATCTTACTAATAAGCCAACAACTCATATTTTGTACCCACTTCTTAGTTCATCTTTTCTTTTCTTATTTAGGGTGACCACGTCTTAGTTAATCACTTTAACGGAAATGGCAATTTGGCTAATAATTAGATCTATCAAATACTGTATCTCTAATCTTTCATTTTCGTACAAAAACAATCAAAAGGGGCACCGAGACTTGTTTTCCACACTTTTGCTACTTTGAAGTTAAAATATAACGTGGGCTTTGGGTCTATTTTAGAAAAAAGTTGGTGGCATATTAATAATATTCATTTTTGTATGCTTTGAAGTTTCGTATAGGAGGAAAGGGATTTGAATCTTAAATAAGGAGATTCCATACACTTAATGTTGAATTAATTAGGTAGGTGAGCATGCTTAATAAATATAAATATGTTAGATTACCTTTAATATGTAAATTGGTCTAAGAATTATTTGGATGTTTCATTCCAGTCATCTTACACAATTGATTAACACTAGATCATAAATAGATATGAAAAATAGTTTAGTTTTATTAAAGAAATATCAATTTATTAACACTAAGACATCATGTATAACGTTAGTACCGTCAAAATATTTAGACAAATTTACATGACACGTAATTTTTTTTAGTACTGATCGATCATTTTATTTCAGTATTTTAGTTAATGTTGATTAATTTATTTAAGTAATCCGTTGATGGAATATGAATAAAATACTTAATTAAATATTAAATCGTATGGATGCTAGCTGTAATATTTTTCTTTGTAAATATCAAGAGTTGTTTTCAGAAATCAAAAGGAACCGATGTTTCATGTACAAGACAATAATACAAGAAAATCACCCAAGTTGTCTCAAATGAGTTTTCATCAATATGAGATAAAAGAAAATGCATCCAAAAAGAATGAGGCAATACAATTTGTTTATTTCAAATTAATTTTTAAAACAATATTAAACGACTGCAATAAGCACGAATCTCCATAAAAGAAATTACTATTTTAATCAATTTCAACTATGAAAATGTGATTTAAAAAATTATTAAGATTCAAGTTGGAACCTTATAAATTTGAAACAACTCATCTTTATAAATCCTAAAATAGATATAAAAATAACTCAGTCATACCGTGAAAAAACATTCAAGACATTGCATTTGCGGCAGGCCCAGCACCGGCTTTACCAAAACTTTAACTTGTCAATTAAGAGGATTAAAAGCAAAGTCTGCAAAAGAAGAAAATAAAATGTGGCTTTAGCTGCATTATGAAAATAGAAAAGTGCTGGATTGAAGGCATTTTATTAATACAGTGTTTGGCTATAATTATCCAAGGAAGAAAAATTTACTCATTGAATTTCTAAAAGATGTCGTTTTTTTAAAAAAAAAAATTGAGACTAGATATTTTTTAAAAAAAATTTACGGGATTAGGTCGATTTTACGAAAACGCTTTCAACTAGAAAAATTTTCAGCTGATTTGTAAAACAATGTTTTCAACTAAAAGAGTTTTCAGTTGATTTGCAAAAGAACGCTTCCAGCTAGAAGCGCTCTCTACTCCCAATATCTTTTTTTTTGCCACTTTTTGTGAAAATAAATTTTACGAAACGGGTTTTTATATAGACCCCAACTAGGGGAAAGCAAAATCTGATTCGATTCGAAAAACTTGATAAAAAAATTTAATTTTTGAATTAAATAGTTCGAGTTAATCAAATTATTCGGATCAACTCGAATAAAAATAATCTTTTTCCGGTTTAACTCGAATATGAATTACACAATTCGAGTTATCTGAAAATCTGAATAAGAAAAGGCAAAATTACGTCGTTTTGATAAATGCTTACCTTTTCTAAAGTTAAAAATCAAAACCATTAAGTTAAAAGGCAAAATCATTATATTGTTTATGTAGTTAAATAATCTTGTACTTCGTCTACTAGTTAAATAATCAATCCATGTAAATGCAACATTGAGTATAAATAATATGATTTGTTAACTCGACTTGACTTGACTCGAAAAATTTTTACTCGATTCGACTCGATTTGACTCGAAAAAAATTTAAATTGAGTTCGGTTGTTAAAAGAGGATTTGTCAACTCAACTAACTCGAAATTCTTTTACTTGACACGATCGAATGCTCACCCCTAACCCGAAGTCTCATTTCCCTTATTTTCTTAAGTGATGTGGAATATGGGTTGCTTACTTTTTTAACTAACAACATAAGATTAAAGGATACACTTAATTTTTAAAAATTAAATACAAAACTGTACAACAGTAAACTCTAACAAAATAAAACGTTATAAACTCTTATACAAATATTATCGTTCTAAAAAAAAGTCCAATAAAAAAACAAAAACAAAGTTACACATATAGTAACACATAATATTTTTTTATATAGATATTAAAGTGAAAAAATTAATAGAGATAATATAGTGACTATTTCAAATTTAATAGAGATAATATAGTGACTATTATCAATATCTTATTAAGTGGATGTCCATCAAAATCAAGATAAGTTTTGATGTACTTTAAATTCTAATAGTCATTAGAAGTAGATCTCTACTTCATTTATACTTCTTATGCCTATAAATAGAGACTTTGGAGAAGCTTTGTAAATATTCTAATTGATCAATAAAATATGTCATCTCTTTTGCTCTCATATTTTCTTTATTCTTTACTTTATGTCTTTTTATTTTATAACACATTATCAGCACGATTCTCTTTTAATTGTTTTTCTCCATAAGCCACAATTTTTTTCCCTTTCACCAAGCCTTACCCCTTTCAAGCAACAACCAATGTAATAATCAGTCACTCAAATTTGCTACTCAAGCTGTTGTCGATTGCCTTCTAGAGCTATTGTTATTTCAGTCTTCAAATGAGGTCTGTGCATTATGGGTAATCATTATGCAAAAAAATTTATATAATCCTTACATGGTATGTTTTTCTCCTTTGTTGATTGATTTTTGGTAAAATTATTTTGTGAAAAATATTATTACTTTAAGGTTTCTTTTAAACTAAGATTATTTTATTAAATTACGGTATGTATGATATTTGGATGATTAAAATCTTTTATGATTAAATTATTGTTATTAAATATGCTTGAAATTATTGTATTATATCTTTTAAATTGAATTTATAAATATTTGATTAGAGCATTATAAGATTTTATAACATATATGTGGTATTAAAATTTGGTACAATGTGTATCGGATAACTTTCAAGCATCGTACACGAAAATTTTGATTTTGTTTATTAAATGACTTTTTACTATTATATTATAAATGTTATTACAGAAACAAAGTTGTTTTACTACTTATAATAGTGCTCGTGAAAATAGCCAGGGTAATAACAATGATGTTAAAGAATCTCAGGTATATTTTACTATGATTTATTTATTATATCATGTTTATTATAATTGGAGACTAATCATGACAGCGTGAATAGATAGATTTTGATTTGAAATTCATGCATGCTTTGCGATGGTGATTATGAAATAAAGAATCAATGGAGGCGTTTAGAAGTTTGTCCTACCAGATTTGTTGTATTCCCTGAAGTGAATGCAAACATAAAGAAAATAAAATATATAATCATGCACGACTAAAAGTGAGAACATAGTAATAAATAAGAGAAAAACGAGAGTTCTTAAGATAACTCTTCAAAGGGTAAAGATAACTTATGTTATCAATGTAATATGAAAATTATTGGCCACATTCGTGGCCATCCCAAATATTTTGTTTATGTTAATATTCTTTGAGGAAGGATATGAGAATGTAGTAATGAATTCTATCATTATAGATAGAAAATATTTATCTTATTTTGTACTGAAACAAACAAATATTATTTCAATATTTGATAGTACAAAATTAGTTGAAAGTTCTAGAAGAGCTAATACATCAATATCTAAAAGAACAAACTTTTTGATGGTTAATGCATTGGTTTTAAAAGATATTCATTGTAATGGATCTCATATTGAGATTGTGAATGAAGAAAAGATTATATTTCATATGAATCACTATTGTTATAAATATCTATTTTGGAATGATGGAAAAAAGGGAGGATTAAGTTATTGATATGATTTGAAGATTTTGACATATTCCCTAAAGCGAATATTACATATAATTGTTTGGATATTATATTTATTTTGTTGACTTAGTAATATTATAAACTTCACATTGATTTAGACATTTCCAGTAGTAGTAAATGTCACAATAGCACTTATATGTGGATACAAAGTAAAATGAATGATAGTAAAATTATAACTTGTCACAATTTATATTGACATTATTAATACAAATGAAATGCATGTTAAAGTAAACCAGAAGTTTACTGATACAAATGCATTTACTACTTGGCATGACCAGTTAGACCATCTTGGATCATATATGATGCAAAAATTAATTGAGAATTCATATGGACATTCATTAAAGAACTAGAAGATTCTTTAATTTAAAGAATTCTCATTTGTTGCTTGTTCTCAATGAAATTTAATTCTTAGAAACTCACTAGCTACAATTCAGATTTAATGTCTTGCATTTCTGAAATGAATATGGGCTCATTCATCCACCATGTGGATGGTTTTGATATTATATGATTTTGGTAGATGCATCTACAAAATAATCAAGTATGTGTTATCAACTTGCAACATGTCGTTTTGCAAGATTGCTTGTTTAAATAATTAATTTCAGATTATGCAATTAAGATAATTCATATTGCTAAAGCTGACGAGTTTATATCTCAGTCTTTTATTGATAAAGTTTGAAAAACTTTTGTAAAAGTTTGTTATTTATGCGCATAATGGTTTAGAGAAATTATTGATTGAACGTCTCTAATTAATGTCTAAACCATTACTTATGAGAACTAAACTTCCTATTTCAACATGAGATTATGTTGATTTACGTGTTGTACGCATCAAGCCAATATAAATACTCCCCATTACAATTGGTTTTTGATCAAGAACTAAATATTTCTCATCTTTGAATATTTGTATATGCGTATATGTTCCAATTGCTCCACCATATTGTACAAAGATGAGTGAATCCTCGAAGAAAGTTGGAAATATATATTAATTACAAGTTTCTTTGTACTATTAGATGTTTTGAATGTATTGGAGATTCAATTATGACATGATTTGTGATTACAATTTTGATTCGATAATTTTCTCGACATTAGGGAGAGAGAAATAATAACTTGTAATGAGTTATGGGGAGAGTAATTTGAACCAGAAGTTCAACAAGGATAACTCTGTTGGAAAATAATGGATATTTTGGAACTTTGAGGCATATTATTTTATTGATAAAATTGAAGGTTTGAATAATAAATTATGGATTTATATTCTATATAATATGCTCAAAATTGTTGAGTGATGAATGATAAATTGATGCTCAAATTAAACGATAATTTTGTCTCTTGATGAACAATTGTATCTTTTGAACGATTGTATCTCTTGGTGAACAGATTCACTGCTCTTGGTTTAATATTGCATCTTTTCATTCATTGTGTCTGTTCACTTATATCTATTAACTTTTCAACAAAACTCTTCATGAATCAGTCTAAATCTCTTCATTTATTTCCTCCCCTCTATATAAAGCCAAGTTAGGAGACTTCCAAAACACATCATCAAAAACCATGAATATCAAAAATTCCTTTTAAATTCATTCCTCCTGGTGATAGAGAAAGGAAAGATTGTGTTTGATTAATCACTATTGTTGTGCTACAACTGTGATCGTTTGTTGTTGTATCCTGAGAGGCAGACATCCAATGTTGCTCAAAGCACCGAGGAGAGGTCGAATCTGTCTTAAGGAAACTATTCATATAGGTCTCAACAAAATTCTTCTTCTAATTTTAAACTATGTCCGATTACAGGCATTCTGTTGTGTTACTGCAAATACATTGTATTCCATTATTATTATTACTGACATATTAATACTACATACAGTATTATATTTTCTTACAATCTTAAGATAGAATATTTGTTATAGTTTTAATCTAAGGTGTACAGATTACCATCGTAACTTATTTAGGTTGGTTTATACTTCTATTTCAGATTTTAATTTATTTACGGATTCTAGTTCTTCATTCTGAATACAGAAAAATGTCTCATACTTCAAAAAACTCATCCAATTCAAAGGCTGAGGTGATTGTCGCTGCTCGGGCTTAGGCTGCAAGCTAAACATTGTGACTATGAGTCATAATGAAAAGCCTGCGAAATTCACTGGAGAGAATTTTAAAACATTGCAACAGAAAATGTTGTTCTATTTGACCTTGTTGAATATGGCAAATTTTCTGAAGGATGATCTTCCTATGTTTAGAGAGGATGAGGAAGATGCTATTACCGCCTTCAACACTACTGAAGTATGGAACAAGATGTTAGTGCTAAGAAATTCTTAGTTGTCGAGTTCTTAAACTTTGTAATGGTTGATTCTAAAGCTGTTGTAAATCAGGTGCAAGAATTCCAATTGATCATTCATGGTATTTTTGTAGAAGGGATGGTTATAAGTAATCCTTTCAGGTGGCAACCATTATTCAAAAACTCCCCCTACTTGGAATGACTTCAAGAACTATCTTAAGCGTAAGAGAAAGGAAATGGCAGTGGAAGATCTTATTGTCGGACTTCGAATTGAAGAAGACAATCGAGGTGCGGCTAAAAGGCTAAACAAAGCAACCAATCCTAACTTTGCCAAGGCAAACATAGTGGAAGTCAAGAAGGACTCCAAGAAAAGAAAACATTCTCAGACGGGGTCTAAACTAGGACCAAAAGGCGGTGTCCTCAAGAAGCCAAAATTCCAAGGAAAATGCTTTAATTGCAATAAGACAGGACACAAGTCATCCGATTGTAGGCTTCCAAAGAGGGTCAGAACAAATGAGGCCAACACTTTAGAAAATATTTCTAAGGAAGTATCTGATCTTGACCTCTGCAATGTGATTTCTAAAGTCAACTTGGTTGATTCAAATCCAAGAAAATGGTGGCTTGATACTGGTGCCACACATCATATTTGTTGTGACAAGGACTCCTTTGTTGAGTTGGTTCCTTGTGAGAAAGGGGAGAAGATCTATATGGGCAATGCTGTAACTTCCAAGATTAAGGGGAAAGGCACTGTGATTTTGAAGATGACTTCTGGCAAAGAGTTGAAACTTCAAAATGTGTTGTATGTTCCTGACATACGCAAGAACCTTGTCTCTGGGACCCTCCTAAGTATGCATTGCTTTAGGATGGTATTTGAATCCCAGAAGTTAGTTTTGTCAAAAGGGGGGACGCTTGTGGGAAGGGGATATGTATTAAATGATATGTGAAACCTTAAGGCTATCTCTGTAAAAGCTAATACTATGAAAAAGAATTATGCTTCTTCTTCGGTTTATATGCTTGAGTCATTTGATTCGTGGCATGGTCGGCTCGGGTATGGTAATTTTGATACTTGACATAGATTAATTAACTTAGATCACATTCCTTCATTTCACATTAATTATAATCATAAATGTGAAACATGTGTTGAGGCAAAACTAACAAGGTCTGCATTTCAATCTGTTGAAAGAAATACTGAACCAGTTGAGCTAATACATAGTGATATTTGTGACTTAAAGTTTATTCAAACTAGAGGAGGGAATAAATATTTTATTACCTTCATTGATGACAGCACAAAATATTGCTATGTATATTTGCTTAAAAGTAAAGATGAAGCTATAGAGAAATTTGTTGTCTATAGCTTAAAAAAAGAATTAAGAGGGTGAAAAGTGACCATGGTGGTGAATATGTTGAACCATTTGGTAAATTTTGTGCACAACATGGTATTATTCATAAAGTGACACCACCATACTCTTCTCAATCCAATGGAGTAGCAGAGCGAAAAAATCAAACCCTAAAGGAAATGATAAATGCAATGCTAGTAAGTTCTGGGTTGTCACAGAACATGTGGGGGGAAGCTATTTTATCAGCGAATTACCTTTTAAATAAGGGGCCCTGTAACACCCCTTACCCGTATTCAATGCTGGAACAAGGCTCGAGGCATTACCAAACTTATAACACAAGCATTCACACAATTCCGAGTCATAAATTTGCGTCCAAATTAAAACCATTCATATTCAATCATAAAGTCCCTTATACGAGTCTACGAGGCCCAAAACATGCTTTGGAGGTGGTTCGGGACTAAACCGAGAACTTTAGGAATTTTTACAAAACTTAGAAAATTTTTGCTAGATGCAGGGTCACACGCCCATGTGGTCTAAGGGACACGCCCGTGCTTCAGACCGTGTTCGATTTATGGTGCTCTCTGACTTGTGCCACATGGCCGTGCCACACCCCCGTGTGCTAGGCCGTGTAGCACACATGGCTGAGACACCCACCCGTGTCTCTGCCCGTGTGCTAAATCCTGGACATTCTGCTTCTCAAAATTTAGGTGCAGGGGACACACGGCCAGAACACATGCCCGTGGGGCAGACCGTGTGTCACACACGATCTAGACACACGCCCATGTGTCTACCCATGTAGACAAAAATAAGGCTATTTACCAAGCCATTTTGCCACCCTCACTTGCACACATCAACACAACATCACATGGCACAAATTCAAGCATATAAGAGCAACCAAACAACCACAACCAAGACAATAACATGTCATCCTCATGCCATTATTTATCATGCTTAGAACATCAACCTTTCCACACCAAATCATGCAAGATTCCACATTCACAAATGACATTAATATATAAATATACTTATAACCAATATTAGCCAACTTCCATGGCTATATACGAAAATGAACCATAAACCATTATAAGCCAACACATATGGCCAAACTAATAATGACACATATAACCAAAAGACCAAACCCCTATACATGCCATAAACTCAAAATACTTGAATTCATCAATACCCAAAGTGATAGCTTGATAGTGTGATAGGATCTCAGGCGATATCCAATCCAAGCTAGCTCAATGACACTATAAAACATGGGAAAGGAAGGGGGGTAAGCTATATAGCTTAGTAAGTCCGTATGAATATAATAAGCAACTATTACCAATCATTTACCAAGTCCAATAAGATAATATAAATTGCTATAAATCTCACAGTTACAATTTATTCAGTCACATTGTTTGTTCTACTAATTTGTAAGTATAATTTAACATGTCTTGCCATTTGCCTAACCACCGCAATCTCTCCATTATAACATATTACCACAACCAACAAACCATTTCAAACCTCATAGAAAACATACACATTAATTATGAGTATTTACATTTCAAGCATATATTTTAACATCTTTCAATTACCTAAACTCTTATCTTCCCATACTTCCATAACCATTTTAATAGGAAATTATGCCAATCTTCCCTTTTCTCATATCCGATAAATCACAATTTGTGTGAATAAAACATGCTATATCATAACTCAATTTGGCCCGAAAACCAATCACATAACCACATGGGTTCCTAGTGACATGTCACTTGTATCCTAATCTATTTCATATATCACAAGTATAGACCAATGATCACAAGGTTCCCACAAAAACATTCTCGTGGAAACCATGAACTCACAATATCATGAAGTCAATGCTTATAAACTTTATGTACATACCTGTACTAATTCGTAATACTTACATGTTCTTTCTCTTCTTTGACATACCCGTTGAATTTTCCCGTCGAACCACTTGGAATACTATCGGATACACGGAAAATCTTGCACATAAGTGCCACATATGTAGCCACTGCTCTCAAGCTATCCGCGGGCCTGCTCACACAAGTTGTCAGTCAAGATGTAGCTACGCGGTACTGCTCACACAAGCTGTCAGGTATCCGTAACATATGCCGGTATACCCAGCCACCGGTAGGACGTACAGGACCAGCACCCGGGACTCATAAATCACATAACCACATGGGCTCCTAGTGACATGTCACTTGTATCCTAATCTATTCCTAAGGTTCAACCGAGATTTTATCGCTTGTCGAAACTTCGTCGAATATGCTCATAGAATCAATCATACAATTCATGCAATATCAAAACATTAAAATACAAATATAACATTGCATTATTAACATACGAACTTACCTCGACATAAAAACGGCAAAAAGGACCTAACCGTTAAATACTTGTTTTTCCCCCGTTCTAATTCCGAACCTCATTTTTCTTGATCTATAATATCACATTTAACTCATTTAATCATTGTACTACTCAAATCAGCCCAAAACCACATTATGGCAAAAATTACATTTTTGCCCCTAAAGTTTGACATTTTTACATTTTAGTCCCTAGGCTCGTAAAATGAAATGTACTCAATTTCTACAATACCCATGCCTAGTCAAACCTTATACATGCATATAGCAGCCCACATTTTTCTCTTATTCACATCTTAACACCCATTTTTATAACTTTTTTACAAATAGGTCCTTTTTAGGCATTTTCATCGAAAATCACTTAGCAAAAGTTGTTTATCTAACAATTATCATGCATTTTCTACCATTAAACATAAAAATACATACATGTTCAACATGGGTCAAACCCTAGACCTTCAACCATGTCTCAAATTAGTACCAGAAATAAGTAGATCATGTTACAAGGATTTCAAAAACATAAAAATCATTAAAAACGGGGCTAGAACGGATTTACAATCGAGCTTGGAAGCTTGGCCAAAACCCTAGCTATGGATTCTTGGTACATTCGGCCATGGGAGGAAGAAGATAGACAAATTTTGGCTTTATTTTGGCTTTATAATTCATTTAATTACCGAATTACTAAAATGCCCTTAATGAAAAACTTTAGAAACATACCTAGCCATGTCCATTTTTGTCCACCAACTTAAAAAATGGTCTAATTACCATTTAAAGACCTCCAATTTAAAATTTCATAACAATTAGACACCTTTAACCTATAGAACTCACATTTTGCACTTATTACAATTTAGTCCTTTTGACTAAATTGAGTGCCCAAACGTCAAATTTTTGAACAAAATTTTTTATGAAATCATTCCATAAAACTGTAGACCATAAAAATATAATAAAAATAATTTTTTTTGCATCGGATTTGTGGTCCCGAAACCACTGTTCCGACTAGACCCAAAATCAAGCTGTTAGAGGCCCCGAAGAAAAAGAACAAGACACCATATGAGTTATAGAAGGGCAAGAAACCTTCCTACAACTACTTGAAAGTGTGGGGATGTCTTGCAAAGGTAATGTTTCCTTTACCGAAGCAAATGAAAATAGGTCCTAAAATGGTGGATTGTATTTTCATTTGTTATGCACGCCACAGCAATGCATATCGGTTTCTTGTGCATGAATCAAAGAATCCTAAAATTCACAAGAATACGATATTGGAATCTAAAAATGTCTCATTCTTTTAAAATATATTCCCTTGTAAGACTAGGGAACTTGGGTCAAGTTCAACAAAACGAACTTTAGAGATTACTGATAGTCAAGACTTTCAACAAGAGGTCGAAGTCGAGACAGAGCCAAGAAGAAGTAAAAGGGCAAAGGTGGAAAAGTTCTTTGGATCGGATTTTCTAACCTATATGCTAAATACTGAACCTCAAACTTATAGTGAAACTATACTCTCATCTGAAAGCACTTTTTGGAAAGATGATATCAAGAGTGAAATTGATTCTATCATGAAAAATCACATATGGGAATTAGTGGATCTACCATAGGGAATTAAACCACTAAATTCTAAATGGATTTTCAAATGAAAAATGAAAGCAGATGGAACAATGGATAAGTACAAGCCAAATTGGTTA
The DNA here is from genome assembly GCA_025698515.1 of Gossypium sturtianum. Lineage (NCBI taxonomy): Eukaryota > Viridiplantae > Streptophyta > Magnoliopsida > Malvales > Malvaceae > Gossypium > Gossypium sturtianum. The sequence continues at coordinate 23,534,100 of CM046945.1, forward strand.
TAAAAGGTTATAGACAAAAGGAAGGCCTTGATTACTTTAATACATTTTCTCCTGTATCAAAAATAACTTCTATAAGGATAATACTTGTTATTGTCACTTTGCGGAATCTAAAAGTTCATCAAATGGATGTCAAGATAGCTTTTCTAAATGGAGATATTGGTGAGGATATTTTCATGGAACAACCTGAGGGTCATGTAGCTCTAGGGCAAGAAAAAAAAGTCTGTAGTTGGTGAAGTCTTTGTATGGACTTAAGCAAGCACCAAAGCAGTGGCATGAAAAGTTTGATAGTGTCATGATATCAAATGGATTTAAAATTAATGAGTGTGACAAATGTGTGTATGTCAAAACCACTTTTAATGGATATGTAATTCTATGTTTATATGTTGACGACATACTCATTATTGGAAGTAACAATGAAATGGTAAAACGTACCAAAAACTTGTTAAATTCAAGGTTTGACATGAAAGATATGAGACTTGTTAACATGATTTTGGGCATCCAAATCAAAAGGTCATCTGAAGGTCTCTTATTGATTCAATCACATTACGTAGAAAAGATTCTTGAGAAATTTGGCGAGGATGATTTTGGTGTAGCCAGAACTCTGATAGATATAAGTCAACATCTGTCCAAAAACTAAGGTTAAAGTGTTAACCAAGTGGAATATACAAGAGTCATAGGCAGTCTAATGTACCTTATGAGTTGTACTAGACCTGATATTCCTTTCACTACAAGCAATTTAAGCATATTCACAAGCAATCCAAGGGAGAACCACTGGAAAGTGATTGTGAGGGTACTGAGATATCTCAAATATACTCGGAATTATGGATTACATTATTCCAGAGATCCTGCTGTGTTATAAGGACTCTCCAATGCCAATTGGATATCTGATATTCAAGATACCAAAGGTACAAGTGGTTACATTTTTACATTGGGAGGAGGAGCTGTGTCTTGGAAATCCTCAAGGCAAACGATTATAACCAATTCACAATGGAATCTGAGTTTGTAGCTTTAGACAAATCTGGAGAAAAGACAGAATGATTACGAAAATTTTTAAAGGATATTCTTAAATGGCCAAAGCTTGTGCCCATAATATGCATATATTGTGATAACCAAGCAAAAATTGGTAGAGCACAGAACGTAATGTATAATGGTAAGTTGAGACACATGCGTCGTCAACACAATACCATTAGACAACTAATCTCAACTGGAGTTATCTCTATTGACTTTGTAAGATCAAAAGATAACACTGCGGACCCGCTAACCAAATTGTTAAACTGAGATCAAGTTGATAAAACATCGAAAGGAATGAAACTAAAGCCCATGGATATTTAAGGCACTATGTGAAAGAAAACCCAACCTAGTTGACTAGAGATCCTGATATCTAGGTTCAATAGGACAACCTACTTGCATAGACCTTGTGAGGTCACTATAGAGGTTATTATCCCAGTCCATTCCTATGATAAAAACATTGATTAAAATGTGGAAAAGGTTAAGCAATGCTTTTAATGACCATTGTGTGTTTCGGTGAAACGAACAACATAAGTCACCTATGTGAGAGTGAAGTGGGGCCGTTTCAAGGAGACTATTGGGGCATAGTTCTCTAAGCTCTTACAGAACCAGGACGACGTTCACAGCCATATAAACATACCCATGAGAACCAAAATCTTGTTAGAGAGGTGTTTGTGTGAGGTATATCATCGTTTACACAAACGACAGAACAGTTCAAGGACATCGCGTCTACTGGTCAACTAGTAAAGTAAATATACTTTCACAAGGGAAGGTTGAAGGGTTTATACCTACCTATCTTATGCAAATATCTAACATAGAATCTATCACCTCTTTGAGTCTTTGAGTCTCTTTGATCCATCAATTCCATTCATGTGGGGGATTGTTGGAAAATAATAGATATTTTGGAACTTTGAGGCATATTATTTTATTGATAAAATTGAAAGTTTGAATAATAAATTATGAATTTATATTCTATATAATATGCTCAAAATTGTTGAGTGATGAATGACAAATTGATGCTCAAATTAAATAATAGTTCTGTCTCTTGATGAATAGTTGTATCTTTTGAACAATTGTATCTCTTGGTGAACAAATTCATTGCTTTTGGTTTAATATTGCATATTTTCATTCATTGTGTCTGTTCACTTATATCTATTAACTTTTCAAAAAAACTCTTCATGACTTGATCTAAATCTCTTCATTCATTTCCTCTCCTCTATATAAACTCAAGTTAGGAGACTTCCAAAACACATCATTAAAAACCATCAATATAAAAAATTCCTTTTAAATTCATTCATCTTGGTGATAGAGAAAGGCAAGATTGTATTCGATTGATCACTGTTGTTGTGCTACTACTGTGATCATTTGTTGTTGTATCCTGGGAGACAGACGTCCAACATTACTCAAAGCATCGATGAGAGGTTGAATCTATCTTAAGCAAACTGTTCATACAGGTCTCAACAAAATTCTTCTTCTAGTTTTCAACTCTATCCAATTACATGTATTCTGTTGTGTTAATGTTACTGCGTTATATTTCATTATTATTGTTACTGACATATTAATACTACATACAATATTACATTTTCTTTCAAACTCATTACAAGTTAACTGTCAGATGTATTTACAAACTTAATAAGAATAACCAAGTGTTATATACTATCTAATATTTTAATTTGAATTAAAGTCCTAGTAGGACAATCAGTTAGAATAAATAATAGATTGATCGGTTCCAAAGATGAAAATTCTTCTAGATGGTCATATAGTGGAGACGGGTGCTCCAGAAGAGACCTAAGACATAACTAATAAGTAAAACTCCAGAAGAGATTCAGTTACCTGAAATTGAAGATTAAATAATGAAAATAAGATATCTCGATAAGTTATGTCAATTCAAGAAAATGTGGAACCGAATAATAAAAGTGGTCGACAATGATTTTGCATGCAATATTATTATTGAAATAATGAAATAAAAGGAGGATCTTGAATAAATCTATTGAGAAATATATATGTGGAATAAATTGATCAAAATAGAAAGACACAACTCAAATACAATTAAATTCATGGAGTTTTTGGACCGATAGTCCAAATATCTAAAGGTATAAAGCCAATGAAAGTGCAAATGAAATAGTTTTGCAAAAGTGGAATAAAAATATAAAGTTTTTCGCTAAGTCCTGGCATTGATTATGAAAAGATATAATATTATTTTGTGGTGGATGCAATTACCTTTAAATATTTTATTTTGACAATTCGTAAAAGATTTAACTTGAGTCTAATGGTTGTTGTTAGAACCTTTTATGAACCACTATATAGTAAAGTTTATATTAAAATCCTTGAAGGATTTAGGATGCTAAAAGCATATTGAAATTCTCAGGAAATTGTTAATTTATATGAATTGAAATAATTTAAACATATGTAGTAAATATTAGTTGAAAGAGGATTATAAAAATATCCAAAATACCTATTTGTGTTTTTATAGAAGAATTATGATTAAAGTTTGCTATGATTATTGTTGAAACTCCTAAAGAGATCAAAATATATTTACCCCAAATTTTCCCTCACTCATGACTTTCAAAAGAATGGTGATATAAATGCTTAGCAAATACACTTAAAGAGTCATTTGAAAAACTAGTATTCATGTAACAGCTCGATTTTGGGTCTAGTCAGAACAGTGGTTACGGGACCACAAATCTGACACAGTAAAATTTATTTTTATTATATTTTTATGGTCTGCAATTTTATGGAACGATTTCGTGAAAATTTCGTTCGAAAATTTTGACGTTTGGGCACTCAATTTAGTTAAAAGGACTAAAATGCAAAAGGTGCAAAATGTGTGTTCTAGAAGCTAGAGGTGTCTAATTACTATGAAATTTTAAATTGGAGGTCCTTACATAGTAATTAGACCATTATGCTTTAATATGGACAAAAATGGGCATGGTTAGTGAAAAATTTCAAAGTTTAGGTGAAGGGCATTTTGGTAATCTAGTAAATAAAGCCAAAATAACTAAATAAAAGATGTCATCTTCATCAAATTAGTCCCCATGGCCGAAATTCACAAGGAGAAGACATAGCTAGGGTTTGTTCATATTTCAAGCTCGATTGTAAGTCCGTTCTAGCCCCGTTTTAATGATTTTTATGTTTTTGAGATCCTTGTAACCTAATCCAGCTATTTCAAGGACTAATTTGAAAAGATGTCAAAGTCTAAAATTTTACCCATGTTAGATATTTGTGTAATTTTATGTTTAATGGTAGAAAATGTATGTTTGATGTTAGATAAACAACATTTATCAAGTGATTTTTGATGAAAATGCCTAAAATGACCTATTTGTAAAAGTTGTAAAATATGTAGTAGAAGTGTGATTTAATGAAAAATGTGGGTTTTTATGAGTATGAAAATGGTTCGGATAGGCTTGGGTAATGAAGAAATCGAATGAAAATCATTTTACGAGCCTAGGGACTAAAATGTAAAAAGTTGAAAAGTTAGGGGCAAAAATGTAATTTTTGCCATAAGGTGTTTTTTGGAATTAAATTGAATATGTGATAATTGAATAAGTTAAATTTGATATTATAGATCAAGAAAGACAAGGTTCTGACCTAGACCGAGGAAAGAACAAAGTTGTGGACTAAATCGAACTATTAGCCATTTTGTACCGAGGTAAGTTCGCATGTTAAAAATAAGCTTTAATATGATTGTATTTTATTGCTTTAATATTGTATGAATTGTACGCTTGATAAACGTGGATGAGCTTAATTCTATGAACGAGTCCGAAGACGAATCGACAGGCAAGAAATCCCGTTTGAACCTTAGGAATAGGGTAGGATACAAGTGACATGTCACTAGGGTTAGTATGTGTTATGTGATTATGTGATCCGGGAGCTGGTCTTGTACATCCTACCGGTGGCTGAGTATACCGGCATATGTTGCGGATACTTGACAGCTTGTGTGAGCAGCACCACGTAGCTACGTCTTGACTGACAGCTTGTCTGAGTAGGCCCGTTGATAGCTCGAGAGCAAGCAACTATGTGATATGTAATTGAGGTAGCATTGGCGACATATGTGGCACTTAGTGTGAAAGAATCCCGAGTATACAACAGTATTATTCTGAGTGGTTCACGGGTATGTCAAAGATGAGATTATGTGTAAATTCATTTCGAGATGGTACAGGTATGTACTTGAATCTCATATCTATTAAATGCTTGAAATGATGAATATGAGGTAAGTTTTGCGATGGAATGAGTTATGGTTATGAGACCATGGTAATTGTACATTTAATTATGTTATATTATTTGAATGTTATATGCATGGTAAGGTTGCTTATTTCTTGCATACGAGCTTACTAAGCTATATAGCTTACTCCCCTTTCTTTCCCTTATCTTATAGTGTCACCAAGCTAGCGCGAGGTTCGGAGATCGTCGGAGATCCATACACACTATCAACAATTATTTTGGTACCAATGAATTCAACATTTTGAGTTATGGCATGTACAGGGGACTTGGTCAATTTGTTATGTGCCATAATTGATTTGGCCAAATGTGTTGGCTTATGTTGGTTAGAAGTTCATTTTGTATAAGGCCATTTGAAATTGGCTAATATTGGTGTAAGTATATTCATATGATGATGCCTTTCATGAATGAGGAAACTTGCATGATTTGAGTTGATAAGTTATGTGGTGTTTATGTATGATAGATGTTGGCATGTGAATGATGTGTTGATGTCTTGGTTGTGGATGATTTGGTTGTATGTATAAGCTTGAATTGGTGCTATGTTATGTTATGTAGGTGTGTGCATAAAAAGGGTAGCAAATGGCTTGGTAAATAGCCTTATTTTGTCCACACGGGTAGACACACGGGCGTGTGTCTAGGCCGTGTGCGACACACGGCTTGCCCCATGGGTGTGTGTATCAGTCGTGTGTCCCCTGCACCTTAATTGTTGCAAAACAAAATGTCCAGAATATAGCACACGAGAAGAGGCACGGGCGTGTGTCTCAACCATGTGTGCTATATGGCCTAGAACACGGGTGTGCGTCTTGGCCGTGTGAAACCTGCATTTAATTCAAATTAAATTAAATAAGCACACGGCCTAGCATACGGGCATGTGACACAAGTCAGAGAGCACCCTAATTTGAACACGGTCTGAAGCACGGGCGTGTCCCAGGGTCACACGGGTGTGTCTCTTGGACCACGCGGGCGTATGAGCCCTGTAGTTAGCAAAAAAAATTTAAGTTTTGTAAAAAATTCATGAGTTCTCGATTTAGTCCCGAACCTCTTCCGATGCATGTTTTGGGCCTCGTAGGCTCGTATTAGGGACCTTATGATCGATTATGAATGCTTTTAATTTGGACGCAAAATTTATGACTCGAAATTGTGTGAATGTTCGTGTTGTAAGTTCGGTAATGCCTCGTACCCTATTTCGATGATAAATATGGGTAAGGGGTGTTACATTCAGTGGTATTAGAGCTACGGTTTAGTCGATTCTCGGACTAACGTAGCGTGTGTGGAAGTCTAGCTATACATGCCATAAATGAACCGTGATAGTGTGATGACTCCTGACAACTTTAAATTGTGTTTTCATATAGTAAATGGATCCCAATCGAGCTGAAGCTGATGACGTAGAAAACAATGCGCCGGCTCCCGCTCAAGGGACCGCGCCATCTGAAAGTAGACCGGTGACAATTGGTCAAGGAGAAGGGGCTAGGGAAGCCTTCCTTCACATGATGAACGAGCAGTATATGGAGTTTGTTCGAACAAATCCGAATGCTCAACCCCTCCACCCCCACCTATTCCTCAGCCGGTTCCCGTAGCTCCACAAGGTATGGAATTTATGAGACTGAGTAAGCCTCCGTTTGATAAGATCCGAAAACATGGGGCTAAAGATTTTAGAGGAAATGTCGATGATGATCCTGAAAGAGCAGCAGTGCTGCTCAAAACTCCATCGTGGTATTTGATGGTATCTTGCACACCGGATGAATGTCTGAAATGTGCTGTGTTGCTTCTAAGAGACTCAGCATACTGGTGGTGGAAAACTCTTGTGTGAGTAGTACCGAGAGAGAGGGTTAATTGGGAATTCTTCCAAGATGAGTTTAGGAAGAAATATATCAGCCAACAGTTCATTGATCAGAAATGTAAGGAGTTCTTAGAGTTGAAACAGGGCCGAATGTGTAACAGCCCGATTTAGGGCCTAAACAGAATAGTGGTTTCGAAAACCACAAATCTGAAGTAGAAAAATTTTTTGCGATTAAGTTTTAAAGTTTATAGTGTGATAGAATGGTTATGTGAAATTTTCGTTAAGAAATTTTATCGATTGGGTGTCCAATTTGATAATTAGGACTAAATTGCAATATGTGAAAAATGTGAGTTCTAGAAGCTAAGGTACTTATTTGAAATGGGTTTTTAAAGTGGAGGTCCTTAAATGGCAATTAGACCATTATATCTTAGTTTGGACAAAAATGGACAAGGATGGATAAAATACTAAAGGTTTTAATGAAGGGCATTTTGGTCATTTGGTAATTAAAAGAAATAAAAAGGGAAAATAGGCCAAAAACATGTTCATCGTCTTCATGTGTTGGCCGAATGTTGCTATGGACACCATGGCTAGGGTTTTCGAGCTTTCAAGCTCAATAATAAAGAAAAACGAGTTTCGGACTTAGAACGGGGGAAAGACGAATATTGGACGACTCGGTCCCTTTTGCCATTTTAAGTCGAGGTAATTTCGTATGGTAAACATTAATGTTTATTTGTTAGATTGACGAATAATTTATGAAATTACTCGTATTATTTGTTGAATATTGGAAACTAATGTTCGAACAAGTAAACGCAGAGTTGAACTATTATGTTCAGTGCTAAATGATAATTTGACGGAAAAGACCATGGACGAACCATGGCATAGTGGGACAATGTGAAAACTATGTGAAATTGTGACTAAGTGAATCCGGGTGCTGGTCTAGTACGTCCTACCAGTGGCTGGGTATTCCGGTATATTGCGGATACCTGACAGCTTGTGTGAGCAGCACTGTGTAGCTACGTCTGACCGGCAGCTTGTGTGAGTAGACCCGAGAATGTAAATGTGAATAGCTCAAGAACGAGCCTATGTGTGTTATGTGAATATGTGATTCGGGTGCTAGTCTTATAAGTTCTACCAGTGGCTGGGTAATCCGGCATGTGTTGCGGATACCTGACAGCTTGTGTGAGCAGCACTGAATAGTTACGTATGACCGAAAGCTTGTGTAAGCAAACCCGAGAATGTAAATGTGAATAGCTCGATAACGAGCCTAGGTGTGTTATGTGATTAGGTGATTCGGGTGCTGGTCTTATAAGTTCTACCAGTGGCTGGGTAATCCGGCATGTGTTGCGGATACCTGACAGCTTGCGTGAGTAGCACTGAGTAGTTATGTATGACCGACAGCTTGTGTGAGAAGACCTGAGAATGTAAATGTGAATAGCTCGAGAACGAGCATATATCTGAAATGTGATGAGAGGTAGCTTCGGCTACATATATGTGGCACGTATGTGCAAGCGTTTCGAGTATCCGTTAATATTCCGATGTGTTCAACGGGAAAATGACTAAAGTGTAAATGAATGTGAACATGTGATGATCAAGTGCAGGTATATGTATGTATACACTCATGAGCAATGTGCTCGGTATTTGATCGAATTTTGGTAAGAATGTAAACGAGTAAGTTATACCTATGAGAATGACCTTGTGATTATAAGTCCATGCTTATGATGTATGAATATGTGGTAAATGTGATTGATGATCATGTGTGAGGCTTTTAGGCCAAATTAAATTGAGAAATGATATGTTCAAGTCTTTGTTGTTGATGTATAGGTTAAATTGGCCAATGAATGTGTAACATCCTGGAAAGGGCCTATGCATTTTCGGTTTAATTGTACGAAGTAACATGTTTTATGTACTAAGAATAAATTTTGAACATTTTTGGAAACCTAAAAATGGATGGAAATGATTTGGAAATGATTCAAAATAGGAAAGTGCACATTTCTGGAAACTTTGAAATGTAAGAAAATGTCAAGTTTACAGAGTCGAACGAAAATTTTTGGAAACTTAGAAATGACTTAGAAATGTCGAGTTTTAAAGTTTAAAAGAGGAAATTAAGGCAAGGTGGCCTTAAAAGAAAAAGTTTGTGAAATTTGACACACAAACAGGCTTGGAAAAGTGGCCTAAAGATGCCACTTAGGGCCTCTGGAAATGGCGCCACATGCAAGGTGTTGGGCACAGGTTGAGTCACTTGGGAAGCAAATAAAAGAAGTTTTATTTTTGCTTCCAGAAGCTCTGAGGTGGACGGCACAAGCCTTCTAGAAAGGAGGAGTTTTATTCTCTTTAATATTCGATTAATAAGGTGATAAATAAGGGATTTAATTTGGATTATTTTTGAAGAGATAATAAAGGATTATTCTCTAATTATTTTAAATTAAGAGATAAAGCTATCAAATAAAGAAGAGTGATGGCCAAGTAAGGGATTCGAGGAGTAGTTTCGGCTATAAAAGGAAGGAAATAGGGCTACTCATCAATTTTTCTTCCTCCTCCTCTCTCTGCCCGAATTTACGAGTGCTCTCCTCTCTTCTCTTCTCTTTTCTTTTGCCAAGCTGAATCTATAGTCCACCATTGCCAAAATTCTCAAGTTTCTTTTCCTTATTTTCGTGGAAACCAAATACCCCAAGAGAACCTCTAGTCGACTTCTCCATTAAATCCCAAAAGCCGAAACATTATCATCTAGTCATCAAGGCCGATTCTTTAAGGGGCTTTTAACAAGGGTGCTACCGATTTCTTAAAAGGGTAAGATCCAAAGTTTGGTTTCAATTCTTTTATATTTTAAACCTATCTAAAATTTAGGGACTAATCTCTATTATGGATTTTGGCCGAGTTATGGAAGGGTGTTTTTGGATTTAAGAAATTGTCAACTACAAGAAGGTATCCTTGGAACTTCTAAGATCTAAGGTAAGTTATGAATACCATTCGCCATAAGCTATATTATTATGATTTAATGTTAGATTGGATCTAACATGGGTACATAGGGATTTAGCTGAATAAAGAAGCAAGGATCCAATTTGGGATTTAAGATTTGGAAGGTAAGAACAAAGGTAAATTCGGCAAGGCCTATTTTAGTAGTAGATCTATTATTATGTGTTTTAAGCCGAAAACTAACCAATTCAAGGGATTTAGTGACTAGCCGATTTCAAAGGGAAAAATACGAGTTTCGGGATTTGATTAAATCATCAAATCGACACCAAGGAACTTGAGATCTAAGGCGATGATTTCGGATTTCAAGTGAAGTGGTTAAGCAAATCAGTGTGTGTACCCCACACTACTTCTTAATATGTTTCATGGCCTGTTTTATTAAAATATGTGATATTAAGAATATGAAAGTGTCTAGGGTACCATGTTATGGTACTAAGTACTCGTGCACGTTTCCTACTTCTACAAAGAATATGAAAAGGTCATTAGTAACATGAGAATATGATAAGAATGTGAACTCTGGCATATTTATGCATATCATTATTATATGGGGCATATGGGTTTGTTTGAAAGGGGAAGTGAATATGGTGACTTAGGACCACGAACACGGTGACCTAAGACCGTGATATCTGAAAGTGGTGACCTAAGACCACAGTAAACTGAACGTGGTGACCTAAGACCACGAATGCGGTGACCTAAGACCGCAATTTGGAGTGTAGCGGAAGGATGGTCGACTTAGTAGTCCCCACGGTGTGCATGGTTGGTACGAGGGTGTGTAGCGGATGGACAATTAGGTTTGGGTTTGGGAATGCATCATAACTTGTATTCTATGTTTTGAAGGTGTAACTCCTATATGCCTAATTCTATTATGACTTAGTGTCGTGTACACATTGAGTCCGTTTGACTCACCCTGTTGTGGGACCATGTTTCAGGTGATGAACAGTGATGGACCGGGACGGCAGAACTTGTGGTGGCCATGCTCAACATGAAGTTTTTATTTTATGAACTACTATTTTTATTTAAGTACTTGAATAACTTGGAAATTATTTGATGTAATAAGGCCATAATGCCATAGTTGAATTGTTTTCCATTTATTTCTATTTATTATGATTATGAGTTTTACCTATTAAAGTTTAAGTAAACTTTTTAATATAAAGAATTGAATTCGCTTTCAACACAAGCCCAACCCAAACAATGTTTTTTTTTTTTCAAAATCGCAAGTTTCTCTAGGTAACGAAAGAATTTTGAAACCGGTTTATTTGAGGAACATACCAAACTGGGCAAATCTCGTGGGCCAGTTTGAGGTGTTTCGATTTGGTATCGAGCCGGTTTTAAAACTCTCTTCACTGTGGGCCAAGGCCCAAAACATTTTCAAAGCGAGCCCAAATGAGTTTTTTTGGAAATATTTTATGAAACAAGCAGGTTTTCCGGCATGGCACCTAAAGTCTCCACCATGATCCACGGTAAGTACCCTAACTATTTGTGTGATTATGTGTAATGAATATTAGAAGGGTAGAAAAGGAATGGAACGTAGAATAGCATGATAGGAACTTGAACCCTAGGACTAGTCTACTCAAACACAAACACATAAGACTTAAGGAACGTTAAACAAACCCATGGCTAAGTCACTAAGTTAGGGTGTGGTAACCCCTATGCGCATGTCTAGGATTGGATCGGAAGAGCTCGGTATTTAAGCGAGCCCTAGTGACTCACCTCCTCTTCGCAGAATCCTACCTTGTGCGTAGCTTCTGGCTCACCCTAACCCGAGAGGGCTCGATGAGGTGTGGCAACCTCTCGTGCGCATGTCTAGGAATGGTTTCGGTGGGAGCTTGGTATTTAAGCAGTTCGCGTGACTCACCTCCTCTCCACTCGAATCCTGCCTGGTGCATAGCTTTGGTTCACCCTGACCAAGAGGACTCGGTCATAGGCTAAACACAATAACTAAAACCCGAAAGGGAATTAGCCGTGTTTTTATAAAAACAACAAAACCCTAGTTTTAGAATTCTTAAAACTTTCTTCTAAATTCATGAAAACCATCTTTACAAAATTTTTCGAAAGATTTCCGATTTATACAAAAATGCCCCTAGTGGTAAAATTACCAAAATACCCTTGGTTTATAAAATGACCAACTACCCCAACAGTTTTGCCAAAATTTCATTATTTTATCAATGTTCAAAAACCCTAATTTGCAAATTATCAAAAATACCTTGAATTTTGGAAATTTCAAAATTGCCCCTAACTTATAAAATTACCAAAATGATACGATTTTTAAAATTTTTGCAACATCACCGTTTTGAAAAGTACAATTCTCAAAAAGAACCCTCAAAGTTTTGCAACCTTTGAAATATCCCTGATTTATAAGATTTTACAAATTTACCCCGGCTTGGAAAAAAAATCACCAAAATACCCTCGAGGTCCAAAATCACCGAAATACCCCTGGATTTCAAAATTTTTCAAAATACCCCAAAAATTTAAAAATACCAAAATACTTTGTGACAAAATCACCAAGGAACTTTTTCCTTTTGAAAATTACGAAAAATACCAGTGAGGACGTAATTACTAAAATACCCCGGGTAGTGGAAGAAAAACAATAACAATGAAAACTACAACCTTTCTCTGAATGAACGAGTTCATGATTGTTTGATGGATGTATGGATGAATGAATGGAAAGACTGTGTGCATACGAAAGAACCAAAGACTAATTCATAAAACTTCTTAATCGGATCACGACGTTAGAAATGAGCTGCAGAGGACGTGGTCGCCGTGGGACGCAGGTAGAGGAAGGATGACGGTGTCAGAACCCGTTAGATCGGGTCAAGGGTCTGACAATGAGATACCACCGCCACCACCACCCCCAGCTGTTGGTGTTGAGCAGCAAGCTCAGACGGGGGATGATGCTGTGTCGCAGGCTGTGCTGCGAGTTTTGGAGTTGGTGGCTGGTGCAGGAGGAAATTCGGGAACCCGTAAGTCTGTGCCTGAGCGGCTCCAAGCTAATGGAGCCGAAATGTTTTGTGGAGTATCGGGTGTGGCACCCAGTTTAGCTGAGTACTGGTTGGAAGCAACAGAGCGCATCATGGATGAGCTTGACTTGACCCCTGAGGAGAAGTTAAAAGGAATGGTGGCACTGTTACGCGATGAAGCGTATCAGTGGTGGTTGACTGTTCGGGATGGTGCCACGGCTGAGGATCTGACCTGGGAATATGTTAAGGAAGCATTTCAGAAGAAGTATGTGGGAACCAGGTATACTGATGAGCAAAGGAAGGCATTTCTGGGGCTGGTTCAAGGGAACAAGTCCGTGGCGGAGTATGAGGTGAATTTCGAGGTTGAGCCGATATGCTCGAGGAGTAGTGGCAACCGAGTATGAGCGCCGTGTCCGCTTTTGAGGACGGGCTAAGGGATGATCTCGAGATCGTTGATAGCACCGCATCGAGCGGGAGTTTTTTCGCTTTGGTAGAAAAGGCCAAGGTGGGTGAGGAATCAAGGATTCTACAAAGCGGGCTATGGATAGGAATAGGCCCAAAAGAGGTTTTGGAACGTTTGGAAAGGTTCATAAGAGGCCTAGAGTTGATGAGCCGCGAGGTCGCAAGTTGGTTCGGAAGGGCGTATCGACCTTGTGATGTGTGTGGAAAGAAGCACTTAGGAGAGTCTTTGGAAGAAAACAGGAGGATGTTTTAGATGTGGGTCCAAGGACCATGTGATCAAGGATTGTCCTAAGCAATCGATGAAAGCCACCAACACTCGTAATGTTGGTCGGTGGTAGAGGAGGACCGCACCTCAACGAGGTCGTGGTTCGAGTAATGAGGTAATGGTGCCTTTGGCAGAGGCCGTGGAACACAAGGCAGAGGTGCCGCTTATGCCGAGGCAAGGCAACCAGTGTTTGGTGTATGTGGTTCGTCGGAGGGAAGATGGAGACGCACGGACGTTATAATCTGCACGTTCTTTATTTTTGACAAGCCCTATTTTTCTCTAATTGATGTGGGCTCGACCCATTCCTATGTTGCATGTAGTGTAGTGGAAACACTAGGCCTAGACTCGAACCTTTCGAGGCAGATGATGATCGTAGTAAGCCCATTAGGCCTAATCAGTAGTGGTGGATAAGATCTTTTGAATGTACCCTAGAGATTCGGGGAGTGAACTTTCTGGCCGACTTAATGGAACTACCTTTCGGGAGTTTAAACTTATACTTGGAATGGGTGGCTAGTAGAGCATCGAGCCGTGTTGGATTGTGCGGCTAAACGAATGGAACTAAGGACCCCAGAGGATGAAGTAGTAGTAATGATTGGAGAGAGAAAAAATTACCAGTCCAACGTAGTTTCGGCGTTGAAGGCTGAGAAAATGGTTAAGAAAGGGTGCAAGGCGTTCTTAGCCTTCGTAAGTGCGTTAGGTGGAAAGGAAGAAGGTGTCAGTGGAGTTAGAATGGTGAAAGACTTTGAAGATGTATTTAGGAGGAATTACTGTGAATACCCCCAGATAGGGAGGTGGAGTTTGGAATAGACTTACTACCGGGAACAGCTCCTGTGTCAATCGCTCCATACCGAATGGCGCCAAAGGAGTTAGTTGAGCTCAAGGCTCAAATCCAATAGTTGTTGGATCGCGGGTTCATACGACCCAAAGTGTGTCTCCATGGGGAGCACCATTCTGTTTGTAAAGAAGAAGGACGGAACTATGCGTATGTGCATAGATTACCGTCGATTGAATAAGTCGACCATCAAGAACAAGTATCCTTTGCCAAGGATCGATGACTTGTTCGATCACCGGTGAAGAGGGGCCGCAGATTCTCAAAGATAGACTTAAGGTCGGGATATCGCCGATTGAAGGTGAAGGAGGCAGATATCCATAAGACCGCTTTAGGATAAGATGCGGCCATTTTGAGTTTGTGGTGATGCCGTTTGGATTGACAAACGCCCGGCCGCGTTCATGGATATGATGAACCGAGTTTTTCAACCCTACTTGGATAGGTTCGTCGTTGTGTTCATCGACGATATTTTGGTGTATTCTAAGTCCAAGAGGAGCATGATGAACATCTCCGAGTGGTGCTACAAGTGTTAAGGAGAAGAAGCTCTATGCCAAATTCAGCAAGTGTGGATTTTGGCTTAAGGAGGTGGCATTCTTAGGGCATGTGGTATCCGCAGAAGGAATAAGAGTGGATCCTAGGAAGATCAAGGCGTTGTTGGATTGGAAACCACCTAGGTCCGTGGGTGAGATTCAAGTTTCTTAGGTTTGGCAAAGCTATTACGTAAGGTTCGTAGAAGGATTCTCGCCAATAGCCGCGCTTTGACAAAGTTACTAAGGAAGGAAGTACCCTTTGAATGGTCCGATAAGCAATGAGAAGAGCTTTGACAACCTTAAGAAGGTGTTGACAGAGGCTCCAGTGTTAATTCACCCAGAGGTGGGAAGGATTTTGTGGTGTAATCGTGACGCCGTGATACGGGATTAGGATGTGTGCTAATGCAAGAAGGAAAAGTAGTCGCTTATGCATCTCGGCAACTAAGGCCTCATGAGGTTAACTACCCAACTCATGACTTGGAACCGCAAGCAGTGGTTTTCGCCCTTAAGGTTTGGAGGCACTACTCTATGGAGAAAGGTCGTGATCTACACGGACCACAAGAGCCTTAAGTATCTGTTGACTCGGAAGGAGTTGAACTTGAGGCAACGAAGGTGGGTGGAGTTGTTGAAGGACTACGATCGTTAGATAGAATATCATCCGGCAAGGCGAATGTGGTAGCCGATGCCCTAAGTCGGAAGGTTGTGTCGGATCTAAGGGCTATGTTCGCCACTTAAGTTTGTATGATGATGGAAGCTCTGTTGGCGAGTTGCAAGTCAAGCCCACATGGTGAAGGAGGTGAAAGAGGGACGCTTGGTTGATAAGGATCTAAGTGCTAAGTTACGCAAGTGCGAGCGGGAATTAAAGGATTATGGCGTTAATGATGAAGGAGTATTGTGTTGCAAAGGAAAAGTCCAGATGCCTTAGAAGGACAAGGAGTTAAGACAAAGGATTCTTTGGGAGGCGCATAGTAGCCCTTATGCTATGCATCCCGGAGGCATTGTCTGCACAGAGATCTAAGGGAACAATTTTGGTGGTCCGATCTTAAGCAAGAAGTGACCGAATTTGTGGGGAAATGTTTGACGTGTCGCCAAGTTAAATTTGAACACCAAGTTCCATCGATTGCTTCAACCAATCGAGATTCCGCAATGGAAGTGGGAGAGAATTACCATGGATTTCGTTAGTGGGCTTCCCCTTACGCCTACTAAGAAGGACTCGGTATGGGTGATAGTGGACCGTTTGACTAAGTCCGCGCACTTCATCCCGTAAGAGTTGACTATTCTCTTCTAAGTGGCTAAGTTATATGTGGCGGAAATTGTGAGGTTACATGGTGTACCGCAGATCGATCATCTCCGATGAGAGACCCAAGGTTTACGCCTCGATTCTGGAGGGCACTTCATCAAGCTTTAGGCACTAAGTTGGACTTCACTACGGCTTTTCATCCACAATCGACGGGCAGGCGAACGAAGTTATACAAGTGTTGGAGGATATGTTGAGAGGTCGTGTGATGGATTTCCGAGGAAGTTGGGAAGACTATTTGCCTTTAGTTGAGTTCGCCTACAACAACGACTATCAAAGCTAGCATTCGGATGGCACCATATGAAGCATTGTATGGTCGGAAGTGTAGAGCTCCTACTTGTTGGACCGAGTTAGAGAACGCCGAGTTTTGGGTCCGAGTTAGTGGCCAAATCAAGAGAAGGTTGAGATGATTCGAGCACGCAAGTTAAAGGAAGCCTCGATAGGTAGAAGTCGTCGACGCAGACCTTAAGCGGAAGGAAATAGAGTTTGAAGTGGGAGACCAAGTGTTTCGAAAGTCTCGCCTTGGAAAAAGGTAATGAGGTTGGCCGCATGAGGAAGTTAAGCCCAAGGTTTATAGGGCCCTATCGAGTAATCAAGCGAGTTGGAGCGATGGCATACCAATTGGAGTTGCCACCGAGTTGTTGGCAGATGCACGACGTATTCCATGTATACATGCTACGTCGTTACCGATCGGATCCGTCTCATGTGGTACCGTCGAAGAAGTAGAGCTAAGGCGGACTTATCCTACGAGGAAGAGCCGATTCGGATATTGGAACGTGATGTGAAAGTGCTACAGAGGAAGTCAGTTCCTCTAGTCAAGGTGTTATGGCGCAATCATGGATCGGAAGAAGCTTCGTGGGAACCAGAAGAGGCAATGCGACAACAATACCCTCAATTATTTTAGTTAGAAAATTTTGAGGACGAAATTATTTTAAGGGGGGGTAGAACTGTAACATCCTGGAAAGGGCCTATGCATTTTCGGTTTAATTGTATGAAGTAACATGTTTTATGTACTAAGAATAAATTTTGAACATTTTTGGAAACCTGAAAATGGATGGAAATGATCTGGAAATTATTCAAAATAGGAAAGTGCACATTTCTGGAAACTTGGAAATGTAAGAAAATGTCAAGTTTACAGAGCCGAACAAAATTTTTTGGAAACTTAGAAATGACTTAGAAATGTCGAGTTTTAAAGTTTAAAAGAGGAAATTAAGGCAAGGTGGCCTTAAAAGAAAAAGTTTGTGAAATTTGACACACAAACAGGCTTGGAAAAGTGGCTCAAGATGCCACTTAGGGCCTCTGGAAATGGCGCCACATGCAAGGTGTTGGGCACAGGTTCGAGTCACTTGGGAAGCAAATAAAAGAAGTTTTATTTTTGCTTCCGAAGCTCGAGGTGGACGGCACAAGCCTTCTAGAAAGGAGGAGTTTTATTCTCTTTAATCTTCGATTAATAAGGTGATAAATAAGGGATTTAATTTGGATTATTTTTGAAGAGATAATAAAGGATTATTCTCTAATTATTTTAAATTAAGAGATAAAGCTATCAAATAAAGAAGAGTGGTGGCCAAGTAAGGGATTACGAGGAGTAGTTTCAGCTATAAAAGGAAGGAAATAGGGCTACTCATCAATTTTTCTTCCTCCTCTCTCTCTCGCCGAATTTCTCAGTGCTCTCCTCTCTTCTCTTCTCTTTTCTTTTGTCAAGCCGAATCTATAGTCCACCATTGCCAACATTCTCACGTTTCTTTTCCTTATTTTCGTGGAAACCAAATACCCCAAGAGAACCTCTAGTCAACTTCTCCATTAAATCCCAAAAGCCGAAACTTTATCATCTAGTCATCAAGGCCGATTCTTTAAGGGGCTTTTAACAAAGGTGCTACCGATTTCTTAAAAAGGGTAAGATCCAAAGTTTGGTTTCAATTCTTTTATATTTTAAACCTATCTAAAATTTAGGGACTAATCTCTATTATGGATTTTGGCCGAGTTATGGAAGGGTGTTTTTGGATTTAAGAAATTGTCAACTACAAGAAGGTATCCTTCTGGAACTTCTAAGATCTAAGGTAAGTTATGAATACCATTCGCCATAAGCTATATTATTATGATTTAATGTTAGATTGGATCTAACATGGGTACATAGGGATTTCGGACAAACAATAAAGAAGTAAGGATCCAATTTGGGATTTAAGATTTGGAAGGTAAGAACAAAGGTAAATTCGACCAAGGCCTATTTTAGTAGTAGATCTATTATTATGTATTTTAAGCCGACAACTAACCAATTCAAGGGATTTAGTGACTAGCCGATTTCAAAGGAAAAATACCGGTTTCGGGATTTGATTAAATCATCAAATCAACACCAAGGAACTTGATATCTAAGGCGATGAGATCGATTTTGGGATTTCAGTGAAGTGGTTAAGCAAATCAGTGTGTACCCTACACTACTTCTTAATATGTTTCATGGCCTGTTTTATTAAAATATGTGATATTAAGAATATGAAAGTGGCTAGGGTACCATGTTATGGTACTAAGTACTCAGGTACGTTTCCTAATTCTACAAAGAATATGAAAAAGGTCATTAGTAACATGAGAATATGATAAGAATGTGAACTCGGCATATTTATGCATATCATTATTATATAGGGCATATGGGTTTGTTTGAAAGGGGAAGTGAATGTGGTGACTTAAGACCACGAACACGGTGACCTAAGACCGTGATATCGAAAGTGGTGACCTAAGACCACCAAGAAACTGAACGTGGTGACCTAAGACCACGAATGCGGTGACCTAAGACCGCAATTTGGAGTGTAGCGGAAGGAGGGTCTACTTAGTAGTCCCCACGGTGTGCATGGTTGGTACGGGGGTGTGTAGCGGATGGACAATTAGGTTTGGGTTTGGGAATGCATCATAACTTGTATTCTATGTTTTGAAGGTGTAACTCCTGTATGCCTGATTCTATTATGACTTAGTGTCGTGTACACATTGAGTCCGTTTAACTCACCCCGTTGTGGGACCATGTTTCAGGTGATGAACAGTGATGGACCGGGACGGCAGAACTTCTGGTGGCCATGCTCAACATGAAGTTTTTATTTTATGAACTACTATTTTTATTTAAGTACTTGAATAACTTGGAAATTATTTGATGTAATAAGGCCATAAGGCCATAGTTGAATTGTTATCCATTTATTTCTATTTATTATGATTATGAGTTTTACCTATTAAAGTTTAAGTAAACTTTTTAATATAAAGAATTGAATTCGTTTTCAACACAAGCCCAACCCAAACAATGTTTTTTTTTTCAAAATCGCACAAGTTTTCTCTAGGTAACGAAAGAATTTTGAAACCGGTTTACTTGAGGAACATACCAAATCTGGGCAAATCTCGTGGGCCGGGTTTGGGGTGTTTCAGAATGGCTTGTAAATATTTGATAATGACTAGTTATTGGAATGGCTAACCATGGATATACTTTGGTGTTATATGTGTAAATGAAAATTAATATAAAGGAAACATGAAAGAGCAAAATTAGCAATAAAATAGTTTAGACAGCAGCAGTTATGTGACTTTGCAAAATCACCAAAAAAATTGTAGAAATTGAATTATAGGTTGAATGAGATATGAAATTAAAGCTTATTGAGTCTAGATCTACATAAAAGAAATAGAATAATCAAAAGAATTTCATATGGTGAGATATTTGGATTTTAGTGAGACAGGGTCAGAATGATTTCGGAATACCCTATTATGACTTGGAAAATTCATTAAATATTTTACAAAATTAATCATGTGATAAAATTAATATTCTTAAATTTCTTACTGAGTCTATTTTCAAGAGAAACAAACGAGAACATCATTCGAGTTCTGTACAACAAGATAATTAATTTTTAGTGAAGAGGGGTCGGAACTGTCCGACAGCATAACAGGGGATACTTTAAAGAATAAACTGTACTTATTTGCTAAACAAAAATTCTGAAACTTTTATGGTAAGAATATATGTAATTCTAGTTTCAGGGAAAATTAACGGATCTTAATTTGGAGTTCTTTAGCTCGATATATAAATAATTTAGTGTCTGTGACTCGAGTAGACAGCTTAAGATGAACATGAGTAAATGGTGGAACTATGTGTAATTATGATTGCATTATCTTGAGAGCTTATAATGAGGATTGTTAAAAGCATGGTAATCAATTGTTTATTATTTACATACTTACTTACTAAGCTTTATAGCTTACTCCATTGTTTTCCGTGTTTATAATGTACTCAGGTTAGCTCGGGTTGGAAGTCGACGGAGAACCTATCACACTATCAAGCTTACAATTTAGGTGTCGATGATTTTATACTTAAGGTTATGGCATGTATAGGGAACTTGGTCATGGGTATATGTTACTATGAGTTGTCCTAGAATAATAACCCATGATATTTGGAGTTCATTGTTGTATAAGGCCATTTAATGTGGCCAATAAATTGGTTATGCTATAAACTCATGATGATGCATTCCATGGTTGAGTAAATTGTATGCTATGACATGTTACGTGTGTGTGGTGGATGTTTTGGTTGCTTTAATATGTCATGAAATGTGCCATTCAAGTTATACTCAAGTATGGGCATGACAGGGTAGAAATTGGCTTGGAAAATAGCCAACTTCTTGGCCACACAGGTAGAGACACGACCGTGTGTCTCAGTCGTGTAGAGGACACGGCCTGCCCATACGGGCGTGTGACTCTCCAAAACAAGGAAATTTTCTAAATGTTCCAATAGTTTTAAAAGTTCTCGGTTTAGTCTCGAATCGCTCCCAAAGCATGTTTTGGGCCTCGTAGACCCGTTTTAGGGACTTGATGATATAAGATAAAAGTTTTAAATTTTAAACAAAAAATTATACCTTGAATTTGTTCAGTTGCAAGTGTTATTGTCCATTAACGCCTCGTACCCTGTTCCGGTGTTAAACACGGGTAAGGGGTGTTACATTTAGTGGTATCAGAGCTATGGTTTAGTCGGTTCTCGGACTAACCTAGCATGAGTAAGAGTCTAGCTATACATGCCATATGTGGACCGTGATATTGTGATATCTCCGGGCTCTAACGAAATTATTTTGTTGAGACAGAGGTGCTTTCCAACCGAGCTATTTTCGAAAATGTTGACATTGACACTGAGATGTTTGAAAATGTGTTTGTGATAAGTTGAAATGTGGTAAGGTACGAATAAGAGTTCATAATATGCATGTGATGATGTATAAAATGAAATAACTACAATTTGAGATTTTTGGGTACAATGTTACTGTTCTGGTTGAATGTCGTATTTTGATGAATTATGGTGATTTTATGTAATAGATAAAATGTTATAAATGTTGAGAAGTCATGAAAAAGGAATTAAATGTGTAAACCGAGTAGAACGCTGGAAACGGGTACTTTCGTTTAGAGACATGTGATGAATTGACGATAAAGACCATGGGTTGACCATGGCAGCATGTGAAAAATGTTACTATGTGATTTTCGTATAAGACCATAGCTGGGCTATGGCTTCGGTGTGTATATGTGAAAGACCATAGTTGAACTATGATTTTGTGCAAAACGAAGTACCCAATTTCGGAAGACGTTCTCTAATTTGATCAAGTGTAGTAAATGAAAGTGTACGAGGATTTAAAGGATAAATTTGTAGTGAACATGAAATTGAGCTTGAATGAATGATTTTATTAAAGAAATATTGTGGCAGGATGTGATAGTAAATTAAATGTTGTAAATGGATACTTAAAGTTCGATAATTGATGTATGAAACTAATATGGGAAAGTGAAACTAAATGAATGTTTATATTATGACAAGCATTCATGTTTGTTTGGCATTCACATGATGTAATGTGCCTAACTTGTGTGATTAGGTAAATGCGATAAGAAAATTTTTCAAAATTTATGGAATGTATATATAAACGCGTCTGTTCGAATAAGATAATCGGAAAATTTTTGTAACATGAATATGTGTGTTAAATTGCCTAAAACAACTGGTGTGTTATGATGAAATTTTATGAGATTTATGTTGAATGAACTCACAAATAAGAGACTAAAGAATTTAGTAGCAGATCAAGTATTATGGTGGCCAGATAAAAGAATGAGTCGATAAGTAAGGATGGAACTAAAAGAGATATTCAATCATTTTGAAGATCATTCAGATTATGCAAGGCTAAGGTTAAATAAGTCAACTTCGATGAAACAAAACATACAGGTATGATACCTAAAGAATGTACTAATTGAAAGTTTTTCTGAGTTGGTTTATGATAGTGGATGGAATAATATAAACCTAATGATGACAGAATTAGACAGTGAGATAATGTTCGAATTGTATCGATAGCTAAGTCCAGTGATTATAGTTGAGTAACCTACCTTAGTTCCTTCTGGGTATATTATGTGTTCGATAAATCTCAGAGGTGTATGAGGTTATTTATTTTCAAGTAAAACTTTTATTGCAAGGGGTACGATAGCTAAAGATACAGGTAGGCGAAGGCCTTGTTGACCTGTTTGGATTATGTTCGGCATTTTCCTATCTTTCATTTGTATTTCATTTCTTTTATTAAAGAAAAGATGACGACAAAATTTGTGTGATGATATATCCGGTTCCTACTGGTCATTATTCTGTTTAGTGTACAAGAAGATTGTGTTGCTTCTGTTACAATTGATTGTAGTGTGGATGAGTGATGTTTCTTTCGAAATTACTCTGAGACCTCGTTGAGGTATTTATCATTTGGCAGGAGTTGTGTTCTTAAATTTCGGTATAGCTTTGTAGCTGGAATATTATTTATCTATACAGTTGAAATGTTGACTTTATTTTGGCATTTTGATTTTAAAAATATCCGATGGTTATGGCTTTATCAAAGTTCAACATTGTGATGATTAGTAATGGAAGACGGTTTGGATATGCACCGTCCTTCCTAGTTGTAATTGAGTTGCATTGGTAAATGTGAAAATCAGAAAATATTAATGTTAATCAAGTGGTGTAATGAGGGGGACCATCACGCTTGAGAAGCCTAATTAGTGGTATTACTTATTAGTAAAGTTAGAAATAGTTGAAACATGATTAACAGAATCACCAATTCTGATTTAGCCTGAGTTAAGAAAAAGGTTTATGTTTTTCAGTTAAGTATTATTGCATGACCTGGGTATAAATAATACTAAAATGTAAAGTGATGGTTCATATTTTTATAAGGTTAATACCACATTAAAAGAGAACTGTTCGACCAGTGATTTAGAGACGATCACTTCTATGTTCATATTGAGAATTTAGTGATATCGTTTATTCGACAAAAGGTGTCACATGTTCTCTGATTTCAAGGATTAAAGTAACGAATGTTATAGAAAGATCTGAAGATAGTGTTAAAAACCCTAGCTATTGGAAGATCGCTAGTAGTTATTAATTTATTTCTGGAAAAGCCGATATAATTACAGATGTTGAATGGAAGAATCTTTGTTTATGTTGTGAATGGGTTATACGGTTAACCTTAATTAATGAGGATCTAATTTTAGCCATATTGAAAGTTAAAGCGATGTTTTTTTTTTATAGGTTAGAGAGGTTCAGGAATGTGTTAGTAAATGAAATTTGCGTACAAATGAATCCAGAACTTATGCAGAAGTTTTCGTACGAGGCTCAGAAGTAGCACATCTATTTATTCAAGGGCAGTAAGGTGAGCAGTGATATGTAGTAGATGTTCTGGTGATTGAGTATGTACCACGATATTTTTAAATTGATTTTCAGATGTCTATTTGTTAGCAAGTAAGCCTAACATCAAGAGCACTCAGGACTATTGTAGTCAGTGATAATACTGGTGTATTACAGATAGAATCACTATAGATTTCATATTGGGATTACTTCCATCCCTGAAATGGATGATGTTACTAGAATGTTGATCGTTTGATGAAATTCGCATGAATGTTTCAATAGGTAACGAGTTCTTATTTGACAGATCAACTGAGTATATGTGTTCCTAAGAGAATAATTTAGGTCTTTGACGATATGCTCCGGCACTGTGTGCTAAATTTCAAAGGTTATTGGAAAGAGATATATGAAGTTAAATCAATTTGTGATTCTGAGAAATTAGTGAAAGCGTTTCATGAGAATTGGAAACGACTTCTTCTGGTAAGATTTTCGGGGACGAAAACCCCTAAAGGGGGGAGACTTGTAACAGCCCGATTTAGGGCCTAAACGGAACAGTGGTTTCGAAAACCACAAATCCAAAGTAGAAAATTTTATTGCGATTAAGTTTTAAAGTTTATAGTGTGATAGAATGATTGTGTGAAATTTTCGTTAAGAAATTTTATCGATTGGGTGTCCAATTTGATAATTAGGACTAAATTGCAATATGTGAAAAATGTGAGTTCTAGAAGCTAAGGTACTTATTTGAATGGGTTTTTAAAGTGGAGGTCCTTAAATGGTTATTAGACCATTATATTTTAGTTTGGACAAAAATGGACAAGGATGGATAAAATACTAAAGGTTTAAATGAAGGGCATTTTGGTCATTTGGTAATTAAAAGAAATAAAAAGGGAAAATATGCCAAAAACATGTTCATCTTCTTCATGTGTTGGCTGAATGTTGCTATGGACACCATGGCTAGGGTTTTCAAGCTTTCAAGCTCAATAATAGAGAAAAACGAGTTTCGGACTTAGAACGGGGGAAAGACGAATATTGGACGACTCGGTCCCTTTCGCCATTTTAAGTCGAGGTAAGTTCGTATGGTAAACATTAATGTTTATTTGTTAGATTGACGAATAATTTATGAAATTACTCGTATTATTTATTGAATATTGGAAACTAATGTTCGAACAAGTAAACGCATGGTTGAACTATTTTGTTCAGTACTAAATGATAATTTGACGGAAAAGACCATGGACGAACCATGGCATAGTGTGACAATCTGAAAACTATGTGAAATTGTGACTAAGTGAATCCTGTCTTTGGTCTAGTACGCCCTACCAATGGTCGGGTATTCGGTATATTGAGGATACCCGACGAACTTTGTGTGAGCGAAAGACTGCAGTAGCTACGTCTGACCGACAGCTTGTGTGAGCAGACCCGAGAATGTAAATGTGAATAGCTCAAGAACAAGCCTATGTGTGTTATGAGATTATGTGATTCGGGTGCTGGTCTTATAAGTTCTACCAGTGGCTGGGTAATCCGGCATGTGTTGCGGATACCTGACAGCTTGTGTGAGCAGCACTGAGTAGTTACGTATGACCGATAGCTTGTGTGAGCAGGCCCGAGAATGTAAATGTGAATAGCTCGAGAACGAGCCTATGTGTGTTATGTGATTATGTGATTCGAGTGCTGGTCTTATAAGTTCTACCAGTGGCTAGGTAGTCCGGCATGTGTTGCGGATACCTGACAGCTTGTGTGAGCAGCACTGAGTAGTTACATATGACCGACAGCTTGTGTGAGAAGACCCGAGAATGTAAATGTGAATAGCTCGAGAACGAGCATATATGTAAAATGTGATAAGAGGTAGCTTCGGCTACATATATGTGGCACGTATGTGCAAGCGTTCCGAGTATCCGTTAATATTCCGATGTGTTCAACAGGAAAATGGCTAAAGTGTAAATGAATGTGAATATGTGACGATCAAGTGCAGGTATATGTATGTATACACTCATGAGAAATGTGCTCGGTATGTGATCGAATTTTGGTAAGAATGTAAACGAGTAAGTTATACCTATGAGAATGACCTTGTGATTATAAGTCCATGCTTATGATGTATGAATATGTGGTAAATGTGATTGATGATCATGTGTGAGGCTTTTAGGCCAAATTAAATTTAGAAATGATATGTTCAAGTCTTTGTTGTTGATGTATAGGTTAAATTGGCTAATGAATGGCTTGTAAATATTTTATAATGACTAGTTATTGGAATGGCTAACCATGGATATACTTTGGTGTTATATGTGTAAATGAAAATTAATATAAAGGAAACATGAAAGAGTAAAATTAGCAATAAAACAGTTTGGACAGCAGCAGTTGTGTGACTTTGAAAAATCACCAAAAAATGGTTAAAATTGAATTAGAGGTTGAATGAGATGTGAAATTAAAAATTATTGAGTCTATTTCTACATAAAAGAAACAGAATAATCAAAAGAATTTCATATGGTGAGATACTTGGATTTTAGTGAGACAGGGTCAGAATGATTTCGGAATCCCCTGTTCTGACTTGGAAAATTCATTAAAAATTGTACAAAAATAATCATGTGATAAAAATCATATTCTTAAATTTCTTAATGAGTCTATTTTCAATAGAAACAAACCAGAACGTCATTTGAGTTCTGTATAACGAGATAATTAATTGTTATTAAAAAGGGGTCGGAACTGTCCGACAGCGGAACAGGGGAGATTTTAAAGAATAAAATGTACTTATTGGCTAAACCAAAAATTCTGAAAATTTAATGGTAATAAGATATGTGAGTCTAGTTTCAAGAAAAATTAATAGATCTTAATTTGGAATTTTGTAGCCTGAGATATAAATAATTTAGTGATTGTGACTCGAGTAGACAGCTTAAGATGAACATGAGTAAATGGTGGAACTATGTGTAATTATGATTGCATTATCTTGAGAGCTTATAATGAGGATTGTTAAAAGCATGGTAATCAATTGTTTATTATTTACATATGTACTTACTAAGCTTTATAGCTTACTCCGTTGTTTTCCGTGTTTATAATGTACTCAGATTAGCTCGGGTTGGAAGTCGACGAAGAACCTATCACACTATCAAGCTTACAATTTAGGTCTCGATGATTTTATACTTAAGGTTATGGCATGTATAGGGAACTTGGTCATGGGTATATGTTACTATGAGTTGTCCTAGAATAATGACCCATGATATTCGGAGTTCATTGTTGTATAAGGCCATTTAATGTGGCCAATAAATTGGTTATGGTATAAACTCATGATGATGCATTCCATGGTTGAGTAAATTGTATGCTATGACTTGTTACGTGTGTGTGGTGGATGTTTTGGTAGCTTTAATATTTCATGAAATGTGTCATTCAAGTTATACTCAAGTATGGGCATGACAGGATAGAAATTGGCTTGGAAAATAGCCAACTTCTTGGCCACACAGGTAGAGACACGACCGTGTGTCTCAGTCACGTAGAGGACACGGCCTGCCCATACGGGCGTGTGACTCTCCAAAACAAGGAAATTTTCTAAATGTTCCAATAGTTTTAAAAGTTCTCGGTTTAGTCCCGAATCGCTCCCAAAGCATGTTTTGGGCCTCGTAGGCCCGTTTTAGGGACTTGATGATATAAGATAAAAGTTTTAAATTTTAAACAAAAATTTATACCTTGAATTTGTTCAGTTGCAAGTGTTATTGTCTAGTAACGCCTCGTACCCTATTTCGGCGTTGAGCACGGGTAAGGGGTGTTACAGAATGTCGGTAACCGAGTACGAGCGGGAGTTTGTCAGGCTCAGTAAGTACGCTCATGAGGGTGTTTACACCGAGGCTTTCATGTGCAAAAGGTTCGAAGACGGGTTGAATGAGGATATCCGATTGTTAGTTGGAGTCCTTGAGCTAAAAGAATTTGTGGTGCTATTCGACTGAGCTTGTTGTAACGCCCCAAAATCTAAGTAATTATTTTTGTATGTTTGTAGCACAAATATCTGCCTGTCTCAGGGGTTAAGTGATTTGGGTGTGTTTGGGAATGTCTGAGAAGTCTTGGGTTCAGGCCTGGGCATGTGCAAAAAAAATTTGTTCTTAAGGAATAAACCTTTATCTCTATTTAGTAGGCTTTTAAATTATTGTGTGTAAAGCATGACATATAGAGTCTGCTGGTCAAGGGGGTAAGTGGCGTGTTACCTTTGCCAGAGGACTGATGTTCGAATCTTGGTGGGGGCAGTGGAGTTTTTATTTTTCTTTCTTGTCTTTGTGGGGTGTTGTGAGTTGGATCAAACATCAAGTGGTTGAGGAGAATTCAAATTAGGTAGTTGAGGGGAGGTATGGTCGGTTGGAGAGATTTGAGGGGGATTTTAGGAGAAAATCAAGGGAAGTGAGAGGAGATGGAGTGTTGTGCCGAAATTGGACTATGGGCACTCAAGAATTCGGCTAGAGTGGTATGCTCCTCATTTGTTTTGTTTTCCCTCTTTTTGCTTGAAGGCCGAATGTGTTAAGGGTGTATTCGAGTACTCTTCGTTTCTTTTCCAATTAATTCTGTTGTTGGTCGAATATACCTTCTTCCCCTCCTTTGATCCTTTTGTTAACAGATTTTCTTTCTCCTTATTTTGCTTCTGTGACCGAATATTCCAATATTTCTCTTCTATTTTCTCCTGTAAACCGTTTTCTCTTATCATCTCTCTCTAGTTGGTACCCAGGCGGATTACTTCACTCTTCTATCGCTATTTTGTCTTCTGTTTAGCGATTATTCTCTAACAAATCGGTAAGAGCACTCGACTCCTTCCTGTTTTCTCTTAATATGTATCAAGTCTTCCCTTTCTTACACTGTTTAAAGCCGAATACCCTTTTCTCTTATTGCTGATTCTCGGCTTCCTTCCCTTATGTGTGGTGTTTCTTTCAGTTTTTAGGACTTCCCGAGGAGTGAAGGAGGTTGCAAATAGTATTGAAGCATTCGAAACCTTTCTCTCATCACTCGATCGAAGGTAACTATATTCTTAATCAGTGTGTCAAATCTGAGTATTTCGTCTTGCATTTCATGGGTGTAGGCCAAACGCTCTTTCCCCTACTTTTGGGTTTTGTGGTGCTGTAAGATTATCACATGTGGATTTAAGCCATGTGTATAAACAATCTTGTTTAATAAAATCCGCTTGTAACGCAGATATTCGTCAAGGGGTTTGAAATCAACCTTCGTCAGCGGTCTGAGAGGGCTAAGCCACATTTTTTCAATCAAGGCCGGTTTGGTGCTCGCGGGTTATTCACATGTTTTCGCAAGCAGTTGTGTAAACACTGCCCAAATCGTAAATCGGCAAAAGCCGAAAAATATGACAGTTGATGCTACACGAGTGTGCGCTCGCTCGTGTGGTAATCTGAACGCATAAAACGTGGGCGTTTGACTATTGAGGCCACCATGAGCGATTTAATGGTCTTAGGTCATTTTGGGTCATGTTGAGCCGAAATGGGCCGTGTAGCCGTGTAGGCCCAATGGGCTTGTGGGATCCACACAGGTAAACCACACGAACGTGTGGAGAATATTGGTTCAAGTTGTGTAATTTACATGGTCGAGACCAATTCTGGGCTATGTGGGCCACCCGGGCGTGTGGGCCCACATGGGCCTGCATTATGGGCCTTGGGCCTATTTGCATTGTTTGACTGTTAAGGTTGCACGGGTCGCCCGAGACGACTGTGAATCTACTGATGGGTCAGTAAGTATACCTAGACCCCAAACTGATGAATTGACTGTTATGTCCCTATGATATAAAATAACTGTTATGCCCCTATGATATTAAATGACTGTATGCCTTATGTTATGTATGATTGTATATGAGCATGCCACGATATATATGTTGCATACATGTGTGATATGTTGCATGGGGATGGGATTATTATGATTTGAGGAAGTGTATTGTACTGGAAGCTCTACTGTAAATACTGTTTAGTGCCGCAACCGGTGCTAATTTGTGGAGTGTAGGGAAGGGTGGGTGACTTTATCCCCACATGGAGTGTAGGGCTGGATGGAGTGGAGTGTAGCGGCTGGTTGGGTAGGATTTCTGATTGCATGTCTGAACTGTCATCATCCTTTGAAATGGGCTAAGGCCCACACCGACATCGATGCATCAGAATGGGTCAAGGCCCCAACCTGAACTAAATCAGCATCGATTTGGGCTTAGGCCCAGACTATACTTGCCTACGGCGTGATTGGCCATTTTGTTTATATGGGGTTACACACTGAGTTTCGTAAACTCACCCCTCTGTTTATCTGTACAAGTAATCCCCAGTCTTAGGCGGATTGATGCTGCGAGGGATTCGTAGGTGGCCACACAACCGCACCTGCTTCTATATTTGACTTTTTATTTACAAGAAATTTAATTTGGGTATTTGTTTTTGTAATAAGGCCTCTTTAAAATTTTAAACTTTTAATTTGGGATTTTACTTATTTTAATTCATATTTGAGAGTAGTAGGACGCGGATTTTCAAAAGATAAATGCTTTTCAAAACACCACGTTTTCGTAACATACTATAAAAGCTTTCGCATCAACCATTGTTTTAAAGTATAGTAACAAACTAATATGATCAACATTCTGCTAAAAACAACTTGAGTTTTCAATGAACAGGATACCCTAAAATTTCGGTTAAGATCGTAAACGAGAATTAATGTAACATCCTGAAAAGGGCCTATGCATTTTCAGTTTAATATTACGAAATGACAAGTCTTAAGCACTATGAATAAATTTTTGAATATTTTGGAAACCTAGAAATGCATGGAAATGGAAATGAACATTTTTGGAAACTTGAACATTTTGGAAACCTGAACATTTTTGGAAACCTGAACATTTCTGGAAACCTGGAAATGTAAGAAAATGGTCAGCAAACAGAGTCGATCGAAAATTTTAGGAAACTTGGAAATGACCCTAAAATGATGAGTTTTAAAGTTTAGAATAGGAAAATAAGGCAAGGTGGCCTTAAGAAAAATAATATGAGGAATTTGACACACAAACAGGCTTGGAAAAGTGGCACGAGATGCCACTTAGGGCCTCTGGAAATGGCGCCACATGCAAGGTGTTGGGCCCGAGTTCGAGTCACATGGGAAGCAAATAAAAGAAATTTTATTTTGCTTCTAGAAGAAGTGAGGTGGACGGCACATGGCTATAAATTAGGAGCTTTTATTCTTTTATTTTTAAGAGATAAAGGGTGGATAAATAAGGGATAAATAATGGATTTATTTTAGATTATTTTCAAGAGATAAATGTGGATATTATTTCTTTTATTTTGATAGATAAGGAAGAGATAAAAGAGGATTATTATTAGTATTATTTTTATTAAGAGATAAGAGATAATTATTGGATTAAGTTTTATTAAAGTGATAAATCAAGGGATAAAGCTATCAAAATAGAAGAGTGGTGGCCAAGTAAAGGACTCTAGCTAGTAATTTTGGCTATAAAAGGAAGAGTAAGGCTATTCTTCATTCATTCTTTTCTTTTCAAGAAAACCTCTCACGAAATTCTCTAAAGTTTCTCCTCTTCTCTCTGTAGAATTTTCTCTGCCATTATTCTCTTTTTCTATTTTCTTTTCTTCTTCTATTACAAACACAATCAAAAGCCGAAGATACCAATAGCCCTAGTCGATTTCTCACTAAAGCCTCAAGAGCCGAAATTGTTATCCACATCAAAGCCATAGCCGAATACTGCTAAGGGTTCAAGCAAGAGTTCCATCAAATTCTTCAGAAGAGGTAAGATTAGGTTAGATTCTCATTCTATTTCTTTTAAGGTCTGTCGAAATTAAGATTCTAATACCCTTAATATCATTCGAAGAGATCTTTGGGATTTACTAAGTGTCAACTACAAGGAAGGAGAAGTTCTTTTCAGAAGGTACACCATAAGCCGCGTGTTCCTAGTTATTCGGTGAATTTTGGATTTAAGAATCTAAGGTAAGTCATATTTAACATACGGCTAAGGGTTATTTGTTGTGAATAAATGTTAGAAATTGATCTAACATGTAGTTATAGGGATTTCAATGAGAGGATACAAGGATTTTGGGATTTGAGAATTTCAAGGTAAGTTTTAAGAATACTAATCCTACTAGGATTTGGATTTATGGCCGAATGGCTTTTTATTAAATTAGTAAGTGATTAATCAAATGTAGGAATTTGAGATCTAAGGCAGTAGATCAGATTTCGGGATTTCAAGGAATTCGTTAAGCAAATCAGGTGTGTACCCTACCCTAAGTTTTGATAGGTTCATGGCTATGTTTAAATTAAATGTATTATTAAGAATGTGTGTACTCACACTAATTTTCAATATATTATGGCAATAATTATTTTAATATATGAATATGCATAAGAATGAGAATGTGGCTAAGTACCACAAATGTGGTAAAGAATACCCAGGTACGTTTCCTATTTTTGATAGGA
The DNA here is from genome assembly GCA_025698515.1 of Gossypium sturtianum. Lineage (NCBI taxonomy): Eukaryota > Viridiplantae > Streptophyta > Magnoliopsida > Malvales > Malvaceae > Gossypium > Gossypium sturtianum. The sequence goes on from CM046945.1 coordinate 23,566,443, forward strand.
CGAATGTGATATATTTTGAACATGTGAATAGTAACATGAATGAGAAAATAAGTATGTTGTGCATGATAAAATATGTGGGGCATTTCGGGCTATATGAGAAAGGGGAAGAAGGTGTTGACTTCGGTCTCACCAACGGAATATGGTGACTACGGTCACAAAATTTGAATATGGTAACTTCGGTTACATTATCTGAATTTGGTAACTTCGGTTACATTATTTGAATATGGTTTCTAATAACACAAATTATATGGGCGATGAGCACGTCGATCGCAAATGATCGCTTCTTCGATGGTGTGTAGCGGATGGAGGGTTGACTTAGTAGTCCCCACGGTGTGATTGGCAGGTACGGGTGGTGTGTAGCGGATGGACAAATAGGCTTGGGTTTGGGTTGCATCATTCATTTTATGAATAAGTCTTTGATATGAACTTGTATGCCTAAATTGTTGAATGTTAGTTTGTGTACACATTGAGTCTCTGTTGACTCACCCGTTGGGGAATATTTTTCAGAGATGATCGTAATGGGCCGGGCCGGCAGGAGCTAAAGGTGGCCATGCATACCAAGGAAAGACTTTTATTATTTGGGGATCATTATTTATATTAAGTACTTAAATTTTATTATTTTTTTGGGTTTTGATTGATGTAATAAGGCCATAAGGCCCAAGTGAATTTCTTTATTTCTTTTTGCTTTACTACTAGATAATATGTCACGAACTAAATTGGATTTATAAAATTAAATAAATGGGTTTTTAATCTAAGCCCAACCCCAAACGAAATTTTCCTGAAAATACACAAATTTTCTCTAAGAAACAAAGAATTTTGAAACCTGGTTTACTCAAGGAACATACGAGATCCTGTTGTGCTCGTGGGTAGGGTGTGGGGTGTTTCACTTTGGTATCGAGCCAGTTTTAAACTCTCTACTTTGTGGTCTAAGGCCCAAAACATTTTCAAATCGAGCCCAAATGAGTTTTATGAAAATATTTTTGGAAATAAGCAGGTTTTCGGCATGGCACCTAAGTCTCCAGACCATGATCCCACTGTAAGTACTTGATCTCTTGTGTGATTTATATTATGATTTGTGGAAGGGTAGAAATGGAATGGAACGTAGATTAGTGAACTAGAATCTATTGAACCATAGGACTAGTCTATTCAAACACAAGTGCATAAGACTTAAGGACCATTAAACAAACCTATGACTAAGTCGCGAGTTAGGGTGTGGCAACCATTGTGCGCATGTCTAGGATTGGATCCTAAGAGCCTGGTATTTAAGCGATCCTAGTGACTCACCTCCTCTTCGCAGAATCCTACAGTGCGTAGCTTCGGTTCACCCTAACCAAGAGGACTTATTCATAGGCTAAACCCCTAACTAAAACCCGAAAGGGAACTAGCCGTATTTTCAAAAAAAAAAAAAAACCTAGTTTTAAAACTCTTAAAATTATCCTTTTGAATTGCAAACATGATTCTATAAAATTTTCTGAAGTATTCTTGATTTATAAAAATTACTAAAATACCCCTATTTGCAAAATTACTAAATTGCCCTTGGTTTATGAAATTTCCAAAATACCCACAGTTCTTATCAAAAAAATTCATTACTTTATAAAATGTCCAAAAACCCTAATTTGCAAAATATCAAAATACCTTGATTTTGGAAAATTACAAAACTGCCCCTAACTTACAAAATTACCAAAATGACCCTAATTTCCAAATTTTTGCAACATCACCGTTTTGGAAAGTACAATTCTCAAAAAGAACCCTCAAAGTTTTGCAAAATTTGGAAATACCCTGAAAATATTAAACTCTACAAATTTACCATGGTTTATTACCAAAATACCCCCGAGCTCCAAAATTACCGAAATACCCCCGGATTTCAAAATTTTTCAAAATACCCCGGGAATTTAAAAATTCCAAAATACTTTTTGACAAAATCACCAAGGAACCTCATTTTGAAAAATTACAAAAATACCCCTGTAGGGCAAATTACGAAAATACCCCTGGGTAGTGGAAAAACAACAACAATGAAAACTACAACATTTCTCAATGAAACGAAAGTTCATAATTGATTGATGGATGTATGAATGTAAAGACTGTGGTGCATGTATGGATACGAAGAACCACTCCTAAATTTTTCCATAAAAATTCTTCGCATGAATAATCAGTGAAACAAGGACTAATTCATAAAACTTTTTACTCGGATTAAATCGCGACGTTAGAAATAAGTTCTAGGGACGTGAACTTAGGGATTGTGCCTAGAAAGTATGATGGTTCTATTAAGATCAGAGTGCGCAGCGTAAGCATAGTGCGGTGAGAAGGATTGCACGACTGTTAGTAAGTAATTTCGAGGACGAAATTATTTTTAAGGAGGGTAGAACTGTAACATCCTGAAAAGGGCCTATGCATTTTCAGTTTAATATTACGAAATGACAAGTCTTAAGCACTATGAATAAATTTTTGAATATTTTGGAAACCTAGAAATGCATGGAAATGGAAATGAACATTTTGGAAACTTGAACATTTTGGAAACACAGAACATTTTGAAACTCAGAACATTTGAAACTCGAAATGTAAGAAAATGGTCAGCAAACAGAGTCGATCGAAAATTTTAGGAAACTTGGAAATGACCCTAAAATGATGAGTTTTAAAGTTTAGAATAGGAAAATAAGGCAAGGTGGCCTTAAGAAAAATAATATGAGGAATTTGACACACAAACAGGCTTGGAAAAGTGGCCTGGAGATGCCACTTAGGGCCTCTGGAAATGGCGCCACATGCAAGGTGTTGGGCCTGAGTTCGAGTCACATGGGAAGCAAATAAAAGAAATTTTATTTTGCTTCTAGAAGAAGTGAGGTGGACGGCACATGGCTATAAATTAGGAGCTTTTATTCTTTTATTTTTAAGAGATAAAGGGTGGATAAATAAGGGATAAATAATGGATTTATTTTAGATTATTTTTAGAGATAAATGTGGATATTATTTCTTTTATTTTGATAGATAAGGAAGAGATAAAAGAGGATTATTATTAGTATTATTTTTATTAAGAGATAAGAGATAATTATTGGATTAAGTTTTATTAAAGTGATAAATCAAGGGATAAAGCTATCAAAATAGAAGAGTGGTGGCCAAGTAAAGGACTCTAGCTAGTAATTTTGGCTATAAAAGGAAGAGTAAGGCTATTCTTCATTCATTCTTTTCTTTTCAAGAAAACCTCTGCCGAAATTCTCTAAAGTTTCTCCTCTTCTCTCTGCCGAATTTTCTCTGCCATTATTCTCTTTTTCCATTTTCTTTTCTTCTTCTATTACAAACACAATCAAAAGCCGAAGATACCAATAGCCCTAGTCGATTTCTCACTAAAGCCTCAAGAGCCGAAATTGTTATCCACATCAAAGCCATAGCCGAATACTGCTAAGGGTTCAAGCAAGAGTTCCATCAAATTCTTCAGTAAGGGTAAGATTAGGTTAGATTCTCATTCTATTTCTTTTAAGGCTGTCGAAATTAAGATTCTAATACCCTTAATATCTATTGCCGAAGAGATCTTTTGGGATTTACTAAGTGTCAACTACAAGGAAGGAGAAGTTCTTTTCCCGAAGGTACACCATAAGCCGCGTGTTCCCTAGTTATTCGGTGAATTTCGGGATTTAAGAATCTAAGGTAAGTCATATTTAACATACGGCTAAGGGTTATTTGTTGTGAATAAATGTTAGAAATTGATCTAACATGTAGTTATAGGGATTTACTGAGAGAGGATACAAGGATTTTGGGATTTGAGAATTTCAAGGTAAGTTTTAAGAATACTAATCCTACTAGGATTTGGATTTATGGCCGAATGGCTTTTTATTAAATTAGTAAGTGATTAATCAAATGTAGGAATTTGATATCTAAGGCGATAGGATCGATTTGGGATTTCAAGGAATTCGTTAAGCAAATCAGTGTGTACCCTACCCTAAGTTTTGATAGGTTCATGGCTATGTTTAAATTAAATGTATTATTAAGAATGTGTGTACTCACACTAATTTTCAATATATTATGGCAATAATTATTTTAATATATGAATATGCATAAGAATGAGAATGTGGCTAAGTACCACAAATGTGGTAAAGAATACCAGTGCACGTTTCCTATTTTTGATAGGATTACGAATGTGATATATTTTGAACATGTGAATAGTAACATGAATGAGAAAATAAGTATGTTGTGCATGATAAAATATGTGGGGCATTTCGGGCTATATGAGAAAGGGGAAGAAGGTGTTGACTTCGGTCTCACCAACGGAATATGGTGACTACGGTCACAAAATTTGAATATGGTAACCGGTTACATTATCCGAATTTGGTAACCGGTTACATTATTTGAATATGGTTTCTAATGACACAAATTATATGGGCGATGAGCACGTCGACTGCAGCGACTGCCTTCGATGGTGTGTAGAGGATGGAGGGTTGACTTAGTAGTCCCCACGGTGTGATTGGCAGGTACGGGTGGTGTGTAGCGGATGGACAAATAGGCTTGGGTTTGGGTTGCATCATTCATTTTATGAATAAGTCTTTGATATGAACTTGTATGCCTAAATTGTTGAATGTTAGTTTGTGTACACATTGAGTCTGTTGACTCACCCCGTTGGGGAATATTTTTCAGGAGATGATCAGTAATGGGCCGGGTCGGCAGGAGCTAAAGGTGGCCATGCATACCAAGGAAAGACTTTTATTATTTGGGACTGTTATTTATATTAAGTACTTAAATTTTATTATTTTTTTTGGGTTTTGATTGATGTAATAAGGCCATAAGGCCCAAGTGAATTTCTTTATTTCTTTTTGCTTTACTACTAGATAATATGTCACGAACTAAATTGGATTTATAAAATTAAATAAATGGGTTTTTAATCTAAGCCCAACCCCAAACGAAATTTTCCTGAAAATACACGAATTTTCTCTAAGAAACAAAGAATTTTGAAACTGGTTTACTCAAGGAACATACCAGATCCGGTTCAGGCTCGTGGGCCGGGTGTGGGGTGTTTCAATTAATATAGAACGGGTTTTCCAATGAAACTATGTTTTCGAAAAACACTTCAATGTGATACTACCAGATTTGGCCATAACGTCTAGGCCGAGTTTGGGGTGTTACATTTAGTGGTATTAGAGCCAAGTTTTCAAAACTCGACTGTGGTTTTTGGGTTTCTTCTAAAAACTCAGATTTTTCAAAAAGAACTGTTCCAAACGATTTGGAAGTATTTTGAAATATTTTTACTGAATGTGTGGTACACCGAGTCTCCGGCGCCGATGTGGTAAGTCCTCTGAAACTTTTGTTTGTTTAAAGTGAAATATTGAGACTATTATAGGTAGTAGACTGTACTGAAATATTCTGGTTAGGGAAAACTAAAACTGTAGTAAGACTGCGTTCTGCGAAAACAAACTCTTAAATACTGATATTGCTTTCCATAAGATATCTGTTAATCAACACTGAATCTAAACCGATGCATAAAATTGTTAAAAAGCAGATAATATGCAAATATATAATGAGCACCAGAGGTACTCGTGGAAGGGGTACAAGAGGCCGTGGCGGAGGCCGTAGAGGTGCTCGGGCTGGGTCTTCATCATCGGGCCACATGCCAAATGCTAAAGCTAGAGAGGCATCGGCTTCACCTGTGACTGAGACTGGGTTCACGATCGAGCGGCTAGGGACGACGCATTGTCCCAAGCTATGTTGCGAATTCTGGAAAGGGTCGCTGGGCCCAATACTGGTACTATGGGTCGTGGGTCGGTCACAGAACGAATCCGGTCTAATGGGCTGAGATTTTTAGGGGTATTGCTAGAGTTGCCCCTAACGTGGCTGAATATTAGATTGAGGCCATAGAGAGGATCATGGATGACCTCGACTGCACCCCCGAACAGAAACTAAAAGGTGTAGTGTCATTGTTACGAGATGAAGCCTATCAGTGGTGGCTTACAGTTAAAGAGGGTACTCAGGTTGACCGATTGACATGGGAATTCTTCAAGACTGCTTTCCAAGGGAAGTATGTGGGTGCTAGTTATGTGGATGCCCGGAGGAGGGAGTTTTTAAATCTGACTCAGGGGATTAAATCAGTGGCTGAATATGAAGGTGAATTTTTGCGATTAAGTCGCTATGCGCGTAGGATGGTGGCAACTAAATATGAGCGGTATGTTCGTTTCGAGGACGACCTCAGGGATAGTCTGAGAGTTTTGATAGCTCTATAGAGGGAGCGAGATTTTGCCACACTGGTAGATAAGGCGAAGATTGCTGAGGAGGTGAAGCGTACTGAGCTTCAGAATAGAGAAAAGAGTAGGAATAAGAGGGATTCGGAGCTCTCAAGTTTCGTTCAGAGGCTGAAGAAAAAGGCCAGAGTGGAAGGGCCGGTCAAAGTTGGGGCCCCTATTGCTGCTAGTGGACCGCAGCCATGTGTTAACTGTGGTAGATGCCATCAGGGCGAGTGCTGAAAAACGATTGGGGCATGTTTGAGGTGCGGATCATTAGAGCACCGTATCAGAGATTGTCCACAGAGGCCATAGCAGATACAAGTTACAGGTCCGGGTACTGTTAAGCCGTCGAGAGGTGTTCAGCAGCCACCGAGAGGTCGTGGTCAGGCCAGAGATGGAAATGGTATGGGCCGTGGTCGTGGAGCATTGGGCAGAGGTGCTGGTCATGCGAGGTGAGGCGACCGGCTACGGTTTATCTTTGCGTCGTCGTTGAGAGGACGAGAGCGCCTGCAGATGTTATTACTGGTACATTCTTTATCTATAATGCACCTTATACTGCACTGATTGATGTTGGGTATATGCATTCTTATATAGCATGCGCGGTGTCTGAGACATTGGGTATAATGGTTTAAACTACTGCAAGCGAGGTTACTGTGTTGAGTCCTTTAGGGCAGTCAGTTAAGGTAAACAAATTGTTCAGAGATGTACCTTTGGAGGTACAAGGAACCATTTTTTTGGCGGATTTAATGGAACTTCCTTTTGGAGAATTCGACTTAATACTGGGCATGGATTGGCTGGTTAAGCATCAAGTGGATTTGGATTGTGCTACTAAACGGGTGGTACTGAAAACTGTGGAGGGTGATGAGGTGGTGGTAATAAGGGAGCGTCGGAATTATTTGTCAAATGTGATTTCTGCCCTGAAGGCCAGGAAGTTGGTTCGTAAGGGTTGTGAGGCGTATATAGCCTACATCCATGTTTTTTATTCTGAGGTTTCGTCTGTTAAAGATATCAGAACAGTCAAAGATTTTCAAGATGTTTTTCTCGATGAACTACCTGGACTACCTCCAAACCGTGAAGTTGAATTTGGGACTGAGCTCCTACCGGGTATAGCTCTGGTGTCCATCGCTCCTTATAAAATGGCACCGAATGAGCTAGTGGAGCTTAAGGCTCAGATTCAAGAGTTACTGAATCGAGGGTTCATCCGCCCTAGTGTGTCTCCATGGGGAGCACCGGTGTTATTTGTGAAAAAGAAGGATGGATCCATGCGTATGTGCATCGACTACCGGTAACTAAATAAATTGACTATTAAGAATAAGTACCCCCTGCGAAGGATTGATGATCTATTCGACCAGTTTCGAGGAGCTTCGGTCTTCTCTAAGATTGATCTCCGATCGGGGTACCATCAACTGAGAGTCAAAGAGGCTGATGTTCACAAGACAGCATTTAGGACTCGTTATGGTCATTATGAGTTCCTTGTGATGCCGTTTGGACTGACGAATGCACCAGCAGCTTTTATGGATCTGATGAACCGATTGTTCCAGCCTTATTTGGATCGGTTCGTAGTGGTTTTTATAGATGACATCATGGTGTATTCGAGAACTGAGGATGAACATGACGCACATCTCCGACTTGTTCTACAGATTCTGACGGAGAAATAATTATACGCTAAGTTCAGCAAGTGCAAATTCTGGCTACGATAGGTAACATTTCTGGGCTATGTGGTATCTACTGAAAGGATTAGAGTTGATCCTCGGAAAATTGAAGCTGTTTTGGATTGGACGCCGCCTAAGACGGTATCTGAGATTCGAAGTTTTCTGGGTCTGCCAAGGTATTATAGACGTTTTGTTGAGGGGTTTTCGTTGATTGCTGCACCTCTAACTAAATTGTTGCGTAAAAGGGTGTCGTTTGTCTGGAATGATAAGCAGTAAGAGAGTTTTGAGAAACTTAAGAAGGTTCTGACGGAGGCCCCTGTCTTAATACAGCCAGAGTCTGGGAAAGAATTCACTGTCTACAGCGATGCATCACATGTCAGTTTGGGATTTGTGTTGATGGAAGAGGGAAAGGTAGTGGCATATGCATCTCTCCAGCTTAAGTCTCATGAGGCAAATTATCCGACGCATGACTTGGAGTTGGCCGCGGTGGTATTCGTACTGAAAATCTTAAGGCATTACCTGTACGGTGTAAGTGTATCATTTACACATATCACAAGAGCCTCAAATACCTCCTCACTCAGAAGGAGCTAAATCTTAGGCAGCTTAGATGGATTGAGCTGCTTAAGGATTATGACTGTTCAAATGAATACCATCCTAATAAGGCCAATGTGGTGGCTGACGCACTGAGCCGTAGGGCTATGGCGGATCTGAGGGCGATGTTTGCGCGTCTCAGCTTATTTGATGATGGTAGTTTGTTGGCCGAACTTCAAGTTAAACCGTCGCGGATTGAGCAGATTAAGGGTAAAAAGTTGGAGGATGGGTCTTTGGGTCCTCGATTCCGATAGATTGAGAGTGGGGAAACTTCAGATTTTGGATTGAATAGCGAAGGGGTACTGTGTTTCCGTGGGAGAGTCTGTGTACCAAGGGATACTGATTTGAGGCAGTCTATACTGCGAGAGGCGCATAGTAGTCCTTATTCTATGCATCCCAGCGGGAATAAAATGTACCGAGACCTTCGTGAGTTATATTGGTGGCCAGGTCTTAAGCGTGAAGTTACCGAATTTGTGAGTAAGTGTCTGACTTGCCAGCAGATTAAGGTGAACATCGATTACCTTCGAGGTTGCTTGACCCGATTAAAATTCCACTTTGGAAGTGGGAGAGAGTAACTATGGACTTCGTTAGTGGGTTGCCCCTAACGCCTACTAAGAAGGATGCAGTATGGGTCATCGTGGATCGGTTGACCAAGTCAGCCCATTTCATACCAGTTCGTACTGATTACTATTTGCAGAAGCTGGCTAAACTGTATGTGGCTGAGATAGTGAGACTGCATGGGGTATCGATTTCCATAATATCAGATAGAGATCCTCGCTTCATGTCTCGATTCTGGAAGAAGTTACACGAGGCCTTGGGTACAAGATTGGACTTCAGTACTGCGTTTCACCCCCAGACAAATGGTCAATCAGAGAGGGTGATTCAAATACTGGAGGATATGTTAAGGAGTTGTGTAATAGATTTCCGAGGCTGTTGGGAAGACTATTTTCCATTGGCAGAGTTTGCTTATAGCAATAGCTACCAGTCTAGCATACAGATGGCACCTTACGAGGCATTATATGGCCGTAGGTGTCGTACTCCTTCGTGTTGGTGACCGAAAGGCGGCGTGTTTCGGGGCCCTGAATTGGTTTCTGATACCGAGGACAAAGTTAGATTAATTCGGGATCGATTGAAGGCGGCATCAGACAGACAAAAGTCGTATGCAGATTTGAAGCGCAAGGAGATTGAGTATTCTGTGGGGGACTTCGTTTTTCTTAAGGTCTCTCCATGGAAGAAGGTACTGAGGTTTGGACGGAAGGGCAAGTTGAGCCCTAGGTTTATTGGGCCTTATCGCATACTGAAACGTGTGGGACCGGTTGCCTATCAACTTGAGTTACCTCTAGAGTTGAATCGAATTCATGATGTGTTCCACGTGTCTATACTAAGGCGTTATCGCTCTGATCCCACACATGTGATTTCAACTGAGGAGATTGAGGTTAGACCAGACCTGACTTTTAAGGAGGAACCGGTTTAGATTTTAGATCATATTGTGAAAGTTTTAAGGAAGAAGTCTATCCCACTGGTTAAGGTACTTTGGTGCAATCACAACTCAGAGGAGGCCACGTGGGAACCCGAAGAGGCGATGCATCAACAATACCCTCATCTATTTTGATCAGGTAAATTTCAAGGCCGAAATTTTCTTTTAGGGGGTAGAGTTGTAAGGCCCCAAAATCTAAGTAATTATTTATGTATGTTTGTAGCACAAATATCTGCCTGTCTCAGGGGTTAAGTGATTTGGGTGTGTTTGGGAATGTTTGAGAAGTCTTGGGTTTAAGCCTAGGCATGTGCAAAAAAATTTTGTTCTTAAGGAATAAACCATTGTCTCTAGTTAGTAGGCTTTTAAATTATTGTGGGTAAAGCATGACATATAAATTCTGCTGATCTAGGGGGTAAGTGGCGTGTTACCTTTGCCAGAGGACTGATGTATGAACCTTGGTGGGGGCAGTGGAGTTTTTATTTTGCTGCAGTGCCGGGGGGTGTTGTGAGTTGACTGAAACACTGAAGTGGTTGAGGAGAATTCAAATTAGGTAGTTAAGGGGAGGTGTGGTCGGTTGGAGAGATTTGAGGAGGAATTTTAGGAGAAAATCAAGGGAAGTGAGAGGAGAGGGAGTGTTGTGCCGAAATTGGACTCTGGGCACTCAAGAATTCGCCCAGAGTGGTATGCTCCTCATTTGTTTTGTTTTCCCACTTTTTGCTTGAAGGCCGAATATGGTAAGGGTGCATTCGAGTACTCTTCGTTTCTTTTCCAATTAATTCTGTTGTTGGCCGAATATACCTTCTTCCCCTCCTTCGATCCTTTTGTTAACAGATTTTCTTTCTTCTTATTTTGCTTCTGTGACCAAATATTTCAATATTTCTCTTCTCTTTTCTCCTGTAAACCGTTTTCCCTTATCATCTCTCTCTAGTTGGTACCCCGGTAGATTACTTCACTCTTTATCGCTATTTTGTCTTCGGTTTAGCGATTATTCTCTAACAAATCGGTAAGAGCACTCGACTCCTTCTTGTTTTCTTTTAATATGTATCAAGTCTTCCCTTTCTTACAATGTTTAAAGCCGAATTCCCTTTTCTCTTATTGCCGATTCTCGGCTTCCTTCCCTTATGTGTGGTGTTTCTTTCGGTTTTTAGGACTTCCCGAGGAGTGAAGGAGGTTGCAAGTAGTATTGAAGCGTTCAAAACCTTTCTCTCATCACTCGATCGAAGGTAACTATATTCTTAATCAGCGTGTCCAATCTGAGTATTTCGTCTTGCATTTCGTGGGTGTAGGCCGAACGCTCTTTCCCCTACTTTTGGGTTTTGTGGTGCTGTAAGATTATCACATGTGGATTTAAGCCATGTGTATAAACAATCCTGTTTAATAAAATCCGCTTGTAACGCAGATATTCGTCAAGGGGTTTAAAATCAACCTTCGCCAGCGGTCTAAGAGGGCTAAGCCACATTTGTTCAATCAAGGCAGGTTTGGTGCTCGCGGGTTATTCACACGTTCTCGCAAGCAGGTGTGTAAACACTGCCCAAATCGTAAATCGATAAAAGCCGGAAATTATGACAATTGACGCTACACGAGCGTGCGCTCGCTCGTGTGGTAATATGAATGCATAAAATGTTGGTGTTTGACTATTGAGGCCACCATGAGCGATTTCATGGTCTTAGGCCGTTTTGGGCCATGTTGAGCCGAAATGGGCCGTGTGGCCCAACGGGCTTGTGGGCCCCACACGAGTAAACCACACGAACGTGTGGAGAATATTGGGCCAAGCTGTCTAATTTACATGGCCGAGACCAATTCTGGGCTATGTGGGCCACCTGGGTTTGTGGCCCACATGGGCCCATATTATGGGCCTTGGACCCATTTGCATTGTTTGACTGTTAAGGTTGCACGGGTCGCCCGAGACGATTGTGGACCTACTGATGGGTCAGTAAGTATACCTAGACCCCAAACTGATGAACTGACTGTTATGTCTCTATGATATAAAATGACTGTTATGCCCCTACGATATTAAATGAATGTACGCCTTATGTTATGTATGATTGTATATGAGCATGCCACGAAATATATGTTGCATGGGGAATGGATTATTATGATTGGAGGAAGTGTACTGTACTGGCAGCTCTGCTGCAAATACTGTTAAGTGCCGCAACCGGCGCTAATTTTTGGAGTGTAGGGATGGGTGGGTGACTTTATCCCCACATGGAGCGTAGGGCTGGACGGAGTGGAGTGTAGCGGCTGGTTAGGTAGGATTTGATCGCATGTCCGAACTCATATCACATCTTTGAAATGGGCTAAGGCCCACACCAAATCGAGCATCTTGTAATGGGCCAAGGCCCCCAATCTGAATCTGAATCATTATCGATTTGGGCTTAGGCCCAGACTGTACTTGCCTACGGCGTGATTGGCCATTTTGCTTATATAGGGTTACACACTGAGTTTCGTAAACTCACCCCCTCTGTTTATCTGTACAGGTAATCCCCAGTCTTAGGCAGATCGGTGCTGCGAGGGATTCGGAGGTGGCCACACAACCGCACCTGCTTCTATATTTGACTTTTTATTTACAAGATATTTAATTTGGGTATTTGTTTTTGTAATAAGGCATCTTTAAAATTTTAAACTTTTAATTTGGGATTTTACTTATTTTAATTCATATCTGAGAGTAGTAGGACGTGGATTTTCAAAAGATAAATGCTTTTCAAAACACCACGTTTTCGTAACATACTATAAAAGGTTCTGCATCAACCATTGTTTTAAAGTATAGTAACAAACTAATATGATCAACATTCTGCTAAAAACAACTTGAGTTTTCAATGAACAGGATACCCTAAAATTTCCGTTAAGATCGTAAACGAGAATTAATATAGAACGGGTTTTCTAATGAAACTATGTTTTCGAAAAACACTTCAATGTGATACTGCTAGATTCGGCCATAACGTCTAGGCTGGGTTTGGGGTGTTACACTTGTAAAGCTGAAGAATTAAGCAAGGAGAAGAGGAAAGCTGAGTCTGAGGCTAGAGATACAAGAAAAAGGCCGATGAGTAAGTCATTTCAATCTCAGTCTAAGAAATCGAGAGATTTGTATGCTCGTCCGAGTGCTTCAGCTGGGTATTCCAACAGAGATCGTGGGAAACAATATTCGGGTTCTAAAGCCCAAACTACATCGATAGCAATAGTTGGTAATGTTAGATCTAATCGACCTAAATGTCAACACTATGGTAAGCAACATGCCGGTGAATGTAGAATGAATGATCGGGCTTGCTTTAAGTGTGGCTCACAAGACCACTTTATTCGGGACTGCCCTGAGATGGCTGAGAACGACAAGATTCAGAATGCAAGATCGGGCAACACTGCCACTAGAGGGAGACCCCCGAGGAATACGGGGAATGCGACCAGTAGTAAAGGTGTAACTAAAGATTCAACTGTAAGATCCGAGGCTAGAGCACCTGCTAGAGCCTATGCTATCCGTGCTCGTGAAGAAGCGACATCTCCCGATGTTATCACTGGTACTTTTTCTCTCTATAATACTAATGTAGTTGCATTGATTGATCCTGGATCAACTCATTCTTATGTTTTCATGAAATTGGTAGCTAGTAAGAGCTTGCCTGTTGAGTTTACTGAGTTTGTGATTAAAGTGTCAAACCCCTTAGGCAAACATGTATTAGTTGATAGAGTTTGTAAGAATTGTCCCTTGATGATTCGAGGCCACTGTTTTCCGGCTGATTTAATGTTGTTTCCATTTGATGAGTTTGACGTTATTTTGGGTATGGATTTGTTGACATTGCATGATGCAGTAGTGAATTGTAGACGAAAATTTATTGAATTGAAATGTGAAAATGGTGAAATTCTTCGGATTGATCCAGATGAGTCGGTGAGTTATCTGTTGTGATCTCTTCGATGTCTGCCCAAAGATATGTAAGAAAAGGTTGCGAAGCTTATCTAGCTTATGTGTTGAATACAAAAGTGTCTGAACTGAAAATTGAATCAGTGCCGGTAGTTTGTGAATATCTGGATGTTTTTCCAGAAGAGTTGCCTGGGTTGCCACCGGTTAAAGAAGTTGAGTTTGGTATTGATTTATTGTCAGGGACTTCACCGATATCGATTGCTCCATATAGAATGGCTCCTACCGAATTGAAAAAATTAAAGTCTCAGTTACAAGAGTTGACAGATAAGGGTTTTGCAAGACCTAGTTTTTCCCCCTGGGGTGCACCAGTATTATTCGTCAGGAAGAAAGACGGATCCATGAGACTTTGTATCGATTATTGCAGCTCAACAAGGTTATGATAAAGAACAAGTATCCCTTACCAAGGATTGATGATTTGTTCGATCAGTTGAAAGGGGCAACAATATTTTTAAAGATAGATTTGAGATCCGGCTATTATCAGCTGAGAGTTAAAGACTCGGATATGCCAAAAACCGCGTTCAGAACGAGGTATGGGCATTATGAATTTCTTGTTATGCCTTTTGGATTAACTGATGCTCTTTCTGTTTTTATGGATTTGATGAATCGGATCTTTCGACCGTATTTGGATAAGTTCGTGGTTGTATTTATTGATGACATTTTGATTTATTCTCGAGATGAGTCTGAGCATGCCAAACATTTAAGAATTGTGTTGCAGACTTTGAGAGATAAGAAATTGTTTGCTAAGTTTAGCAAAAGTGAGTTTTGGCTCCGAGAAGTCAGATTTTTGGGACATATTGTTTCAGAAGATGGTATTCGGGTTGATCCGAGTAATATTTCGACAATTGTTGATTGGAAGCTGCCGAGAAATGTATCAGATGTTAGAAGCTTTTTGGGCTTAGCCGGCTATTATCGCGATTTGTTAAGGGTTTTTCGATGATTGCTACTCCTATGACTAAGTTGTTGCAAAAATATGTTAAGTTTGAATGGTCCGAGAAATACCAAAAGAGTTTTGAGCAGTTGAAAGCCTTATTGACTGAGGTGTCAGTTTTGGTACAACCTGAGCCGGGAAAAGAGTTTGTAATTTATATCGACGCATTACTAAATGGATTAGGATGTGTGTTGATGCAGGAGGGCAAAGTGATAGCCTATGCTTCAAGACAGTTGAAACCGCATGAGAAGAATTATTAGACGCACGATCTAGAGTTGGCTGCCATAGTATTTGCTTTGAAGATTTGGAGACATCACTTGTATGGTGAGAAATGTCATGTCTTTTCGGATCATAAAATTTTAAAGTATTTGATGACTCAGAAATATTTGAACTTGTGACAACGGAGATAGCTCGAGCTACTGAAAGATTATGAGCTAGTAATTGACTACCATCCCGGAAAAGCGAATGTAGTCGCAAACGCTTTGAGCAGAAAGTCCTTGTTTGCCTTGAGAGCTATGAATACGAGGTTGACTTTATCTAATGATGGTTTGATTCTGGCTGAGTTGAGAGCTAGAACATTATTTCTTCAGCAAATTTGTGAAGCTCAGAAGTGTGACGAAGAACTTCAAGCTAAGAGAATTCAGCGCGAATCGACTAGTGATTCAGATTTTCAAATTGGGGCTGATGATTGTTTGATGTTTCGAGGAAGGATTTGTGTACTGATAGATGCTGAGCTTATTCAGAAAATTCTTCATGAAGCACACAGTGGTTGTCTGTCTGTTCATCAAAAAAGTACGAAGATGTACAATAATTTGAAGAAACTGTATTGGTGGTCAGGTATGAAACGAGATATCTCTGAATTTGTATCGAGATGTTTGATTTGTGAACAAGTAAAAGTCGAACACCAAGTACCTTCGGGTTTACTTCAGCCAGTGATGGTACCCGAGTGGAAATGGGACAGAATTACGATGGATTTTGTAACGGGTTTGCCTCTGACTCCGAAAAAGAAAGATGTCGTTTGGGTCGTTGTTCATAGATTGACGAAATCGGCTCATTTTATACCGGTACGTACCGACTATTCACTTGATAAGCTAGCTGAATTGTACATTGCTGAAATTGTTAGATTGCACGGAGTGCCTATTTCTATTATTTCGAATAGATATCCGAGGTTTACGTCGAGATTTTGGAAGAAGTTGCAACAAGATTTAGGTACAAATTTGAATTTTAGCACCGCATTTCATCCGCAAACTGACGGTCAATCTGAGAGAACGATTCAGGTACTCGAAGATATGCTTCGCTGTTGTGTATTAGAGTTCGAAGGTAGTTGGGAGAAATATTTACCATTAGTCAAATTTTCCTATAACAATAGTTTTCAGCCGAGTATTAAGATGGCACCATATGAGGCATTGTATGGCCGCAAGTTTCGAACTCCGTTGTACTGGACCGAGCTCAGTAAGAGACAGATTCACAGGGTTGGTTTGGTTAGAGAGACCGAAGATAAAGTGAAAGTAATTCGTGATTATTTGAAAGCAACTTCCGATCTACAGAAATCCTACGCGGATTTGAAAAGAAAAGAGATTGAGTTTCAAGTCGGTGATAAAGTATTTCTGAAAGTGTCTCCGTGGAAGAAAATCCTTAGATTCGGTCGCAAGGGTAAACTGAGTCCGTGTTTTATTGGTCCTTATGAGGTTATTGAAAGAATAGGACCAGTGGCATACCGGTTAGCTTTGCCGATAGAGTTGGAAAGGATTCACAATGTGTTTCATGTGCTGATGTTACGAAGTTATGGATCAGATCCTTCGCACATAATTTCACAAACAGAGGTTCAGATTCGACCCGATATGACTTATGGTGAAGAACCGATCAAGATTTTAGCTCGGGAAGTTAAACAGTTGAGAAATAAAAGTATAGCCCTAGTGAAAGTTTTATGGAAATGACATGGGGTCGAAGAGGCTACGTGGGAACCCAAGGAAGCTATGAGAAAACAGTACCCAAACCTCTTTCCTGGTAAGATTTTTGGGGACGAAAATCCCTAAGGGGGAGAGTTGTAATAGCCCGATTTTGGGTCTAGTCGGAATAGTGGTTTCGGGACCACAAATCTGACACGGTAAAATTTATTTTTATTATATTTTTGTGGTCTAAAATTTTATGGAATGATTTCTTGAAAATTTCATTCGAAAATTTTGACGTTTGGGCACTCAATTTAGTTAAAAGGACTAAATTGCAAAAGGTACAAAATGTGTGTTCTAGAAGCTACAGCTGTCTAATTGCTATGAAATTTTAATTGGAGGTCCTTAGATGGTAATTAGACCATTATGCTTAGTATGGACAAAAATGGGCATGGTTAGTGAAAAATTTCAAAGTTTAGGTGAAGGGCATTTTGGTAATCTAGTAAATAAAGCCAAAATAACTAAATAAAAGATGTAATCTTCCTCAAATTAGTCCCCATGGCCGAAATTCACAAGGAGAAGACATAGCTAGGGTTTTTTCATCTTTCAAGCTCGATTGTAAGTCCGTTCTAGCCCCGTTTTTAATGATTTTATGTTTTTGAGATCCTTGTAACCTAATCTAGCTATTTCAAGGACTAATTTGAAAAGATGTCAAAGTCTAAAATTTTACCCATGTTAGGTATTTGTGTATTTTTATGTTTAATGGTAGAAAATGTACCTTTGATGTTAGATAAACAACATTTACCAAGTGATTTTTGATGAAAATGCCTAAAAGGACCTATTTGTAAAAGTTGTAAAATATGTAGTAGAAGTGTGATTTAATGAAAAATGTGGGTTGTTATGAGTATGAAAATGGTTCGGCTAGGCTTGGGTAATGAAGAAATCGAATGAAAATCATTTTACGAGCCTAGGGACTAAAATGTAAAAAGTTGAAAAGTTAGGGGTAAAAATGTAATTTTTGCCATAAGGTGTTTTGGGATTAAATTGAATAATGTGATAATTGAATAAGTTAAATTTGATATTATAGATCAAGAAAGACGAGGTTATGACCTAGACCGGGGAAAGAACAAAGTTGTGGACTAAATCGAACTATTAGCCATTTTGTACCGAGGTAAGTTCGTATGTTAAAAATAAGCTTTAATATGATTGTATTTTATTGCTTTAATATTGTATGAATTGTACGTTTGATAAATGTGGATGAGCTTAATTCTATGAACGAGTCCGAAGACAAATCGACAGGCAAGAAATCTCGTTTGAACCTTAGGAATAGGGTAGAATACAAGTGACATGTCATTAGGGTTAGTATGTATTATGTGATTATGTGATCTGGGTGCTGGTCTTGTACGTCCTACCGGTGGCTGAGTATACCGGCATATGTTGTGGATACTTGACAGCTTGTGTGAGCAGCACCGCATAGCTACATCTTGACTGACAACTTGTGTGAGCCGGCCCGTTGATAGCTCGAGAGCGAGCAACTATGTGATATGTGATTGAGGTAGCATTGGCTACATATGTGGCACTTAGTGTGTAAGAATCCCGAGTATGCGACAGTATTATTCCGAGTGGTTCACGGGTATGTCAAAGATGATATTATGTGTAAATTCATTTCGAGATGGTATAGGTATGTACTTGAAGCTCATATCTATTAAATGCTTGAAATGATGAATATGAGGCAAGTTTTGCGATGGAATGAGTTATGGTTATGAGACCATGGTAATTGTACATTTAATTATGTTATATTATTTGAATGTTATATGCATGGTAAGGTTGCTTATTTCTTGCATACGAGCTTACTAAGCTATATAGCTTACTCCTTTTTCTTTCCCTTATCTTATAGTGTCACCAAGATAGCTCGGGGTTCGGAGATCGTCGGAGATCCATACACACTATCAACAATTATTTTGGTACCAATGAATTCAACATTTTGAGTTATGGCATGTACAGGGGACTTGGTCATTTTGTTATGTGTCATAATTGATTTGGCCAAATGTGTTGGCTTGTGTTGGTTAGAAGTTCATTTTGTATAAGGCCATTTGAAATTGGCTAATATTGGTATAAGTATATTCATATGATGATGCCTTTCATGAATGAGGAAACTTGCATGATTTGAGTTGATAAGTTATGTGATGTTTATCTATAATAGATGTTGGCATGTGAATGATGTGTTAATGTCTTGGTTGTGGATGATTTGGTTGTATGTATAAGCTTGAATTGGTGCTATGTTATGTTATGTAGGTGTGTGCATAAAAGGGGTGGCAAATGACTTGGTAAATAGCCTTATTTTGTCCACACGGGCAGACACACGGGTGTGTGTCTAGGCCGTGTGCGACACACGGCTTGCCCCATGGGCGTTTGTATCGGCCGTGTGTCCCCTGCACCTTAATTGTTGCAAAACAGAATGTCCAGAATATAGCACACGGGCAGAGGCACAGGCGTGTGTCTCGGCCGCGTGTGCTACACGACCTAGAACACGGACGTGTGTCTTGGCCGTGTGAAACCTGCACTTAATTCGAATTAAATTAAATAAGCACACGGCCTAGCACATGGGTGTGTGGCACGGCCGTGTGAGACAAGTCAGAGAGCACCCTAATTTGAACACGGTCTGAAGCACGGGCGTGTCCTAGGGTCACACGGGCGTGTGAGCCCTGTAGTTAGCAAAAATTTTCTAAGTTTTGTAAAAATTTCCTGAGTTCTCGGTTTAGTCCCGAACTACTTTCGATGCATGTTTCGGTCCTCGTAGGCTCGTATTAGGGACCTTATGATCGATTATGAATGGTTTTAATTTGGATGCAAAATTTATGACTCGAAATTGTGTGAATGTTCGTGTTGTAAGTCCGGTAATGCCTCGTACCCTGTTCCGATGTTGAATACGGGTAAGGGGTGTTACAATTCAAGATTGAATACGTAGAACATGAGAAAGTATGTCATGTGTTCATGAGGGGGAGTAAATACGCACTGTACTCTTTTTCCCTTAACCGAGGTTTTGTCCCATTGGGTTTTCCTTGTAAGGTTTTTAATGAGGCAGCATATTATTCATATTATAGATATGTGTAATCTTTTTCCTTCAGAAGGATTTTTTTTCCACAGGATTTTTATCTTAATAAGGTTTTAACGAGACACATTATCTACCAATGGACATCTAAGGGGGAGTGTTTTGAATATCTTATTAAGTGGATGTCCATCAAGATCAAGATAAATTTTGATGTACTTTAAATTCTAATAGTCATTAGAAGTAGATCTCTACTTCATTTATACTTCTTATGCCTATAAAAAGAGACTTTGGGGAAGCTTTGTAAATATTTTGATTGATCAATAAAATATGCTCTCTCTTTTGCTCTCATATTTTCTTTATTTTTTACTTTCTATCTTTTTATTTTATAACAGTTATGTATATTTTAGTTTTTATTTATGAATATTATTTTATCAATAATTATATATATTGTTGTATTAACCCGATATGTTTATTTTTACATTTCTCTATATTTCTAAAAGTAAAAAGTATATTAGTCAATAAATAACTCGGTGACAAAGAATTTGTATTATTATTTAGTCTTCTATTAACACATAATTTTATATTCAAACATGAAACAACTCTACCTCTCTTCCTATAAAAAATTAAATAAAAGAATAATGTAAATTTAGTGTCGAGTTGAGGCTAAATCAATCAAGAAATTTACTTAAATAATTTTACATATTTACAAAAAAAAATTATGAGAATATTTTTATTTTTTTTCTTATTTGTAAAAAAAAAGATAAAAAATTTGTAAGTGTAAATAATATTTTTAAATATAAATTAATACATGAGTATAAAATGAAAAATAACACAATTATTGAAAATTGTCGATTGAGTTTTAGTTCAGTTGACATTATTGCTATTGCAACAAATAAGAAGACATAGATTTGAGCACACTTAAACACATTTTTCATTAGGCAACTTCATAAATTCATAAAGAGTCTACAATTACAATATCATGTACCCGTGGAGGTAGTCTGCATCAAATCGGGTTTCATGTATACTATTGAAGCCAATACGGCTAATGTTATCAACCACTCTTTTAATCGATTTAGGAACATAACAAAAATGTAAAGAGCTAAAGCTAGAAAACATTAAACACAAAAAGACCCAAATGTGTTAAGTCTAGAGTAACATTTGAGAATTTATAGACAACAAAAAACAATTTGTATCAATAATAATATCCACGAAGCCCATCACTTGAGCAAAATCAAGCCCCATTCGGATAGCATAGGCTTTTACCCACACTCAAGACAAATGTTGCGCCAAGCCACCTAGGACCACTCCATCTTCATCTTACACCACACAACCAAGGCTTGCTACCAGCGTGCAGGGGTGAAGCCAGACAATTTTTTAGGGGGGCCAAAATTAAATTGTATATTTTCACGATAGTAAAAATACAATTTCACCATTTTAATCTCTATATCTTTATAATTTTTGAAGGATTAAATCAAATTTTTATCATTTTTAGGGGGTCAAAGTATAATTTTACTTTTACTAATTTAAATTTTAATAAATTTTAAAGGGGCCTAAATGGAAAATTTTCCATTATAGGGGGGTAGGGCCCCTGCCAACCCCCTGGCGGCGTGTTCTCATCCTAAGCGCATCCATGGACACTTTAATTGTCCCTATGCTAGGCGCACGCCATTGCTCCTCTCTCGGTTGTCTAGGCAAAATGGGTCGATTATGAAAGTTATAGAGTTAAAATTCCTCGTGCAATGATCGAGCAAAACTAAGGGCAATATGCGGTGGTGTAAGGTAACCTTTGATTACTTCATTGTTGTGCACATTCCATAGTTCCCATAACGTCATGCAAAGGCTCACCATATCCACCTTGTTTAACTTTTGCAAAGTGAACTCTAACCAATCAGCACAAGAAAAAGTATTAAAAGATAGTATGGCATCATCTATACCTACTAATTTAAGAGTGGCATTCGAAGTTGGGCAACCACGCAAAGCATGTAAAGCTATTTCATTTGAACAAATGGACCTTTGGCATCAAAGGGAGCTTCCACAAGATTTACCAAAGAACCCTATGCGAGCCAAACCCAAAGGAATGCAATAAAAGCCAAGAATAACCTTGCATAGTAGTGTACACACCCGAAAGAGAATGCCCCTAAATCATAACACCTCTAGCATCATTGCAAAGAAAAGGGATAAAAAGTATCATCTCAAATAGTTGTCTCACCAACAATGAATTCCACCTACGACCTTCCATCAAAGAACTCATCAAAGCGTTGCATAACAAAGTACCATCAAAAGCTAAGTCCTCCCTTTCCAACCCTTTAGCGACCCACCGAGATAGCAAAATTCTCTGTCGCAACCCATCAGCAACTTGCCAATAGAACCCTGGTTCTAACTGCTCCTTTACTCGGCAAATACGTTTCCAAAAAATAAGAAGGTTTGTCCACAATGTGCGCGAGTTGAAACCGTTGCCATCTGGGACATAGTTTATGTTTAGAAGTTGATTATGTGTGGAAGTTTGTAGCTGTGCAAGCTCCAAAAATTGATACCTTGCTAGTCACACTTTATATTTAGTCTCGAAAATTAAATGTTGAACTTTTTGTATTTAATTATGAAATCTTTTTTGATACAATAATAGATGCTGGAGATAGGTCTAATACAGTTTGAACTCATGTTAAATGTGTATCTATCTAGAGCTTTAATCACCACTCTATATAAGTCAAGACTTATTTATGAAATACTAAATAATTATGAAAAAATAACTTTATATTTTTAGTGAATCAAATTTTTGAAAATAACAAATTTCCTCACCGTTGTTCAATGATTGAACGAAAATTAGACTTTTATTAACCTTCTTATGAGAAGGATAAATAAATAAATTTACTTTATTTAAAAAATGCATTCGTTAACTAA
This sequence comes from Gossypium sturtianum, assembly GCA_025698515.1. NCBI lineage: Eukaryota > Viridiplantae > Streptophyta > Magnoliopsida > Malvales > Malvaceae > Gossypium > Gossypium sturtianum. The sequence goes on from CM046945.1 coordinate 23,589,037, forward strand.
GTCTCAGTTAGGTTAGCATTAGTATAGTTACTAGTGCATGAAAACGTGGGTTTGAGCATACTGAAGTATTTTTATCCTCCTATTTAAGAGTTGAAGAAAGATTATAGGTATTTCTAAATATTGTATAAAAAAATACATTCCATCATTAACAATAAATCACACTTTCTAACAATAAATCAATTCTTCTTAATAACATTTTAACCTTAATTAGTGTTGATTAATGTAAAAATAAAAAATAAAACTAACAAATAGTAATGCAAAGTTTATGTTTTTTTTTTTCAATTTATGATTAGGGTAAACTACATAGATAGTCACTCCAACTATAAAAAATTTTAATTTAGACACTCAAAATAAAACATTTGCAATTTAAGCACTCATGTTACATAGTTCAATCATTTTGGTCATTCTCGTTAAAATTAAAAACGATAAGTTGACATGGAAGTTAAAAATCGGTATAATAACAAACTTAGCCCTCAACTTTTACATATTATATCGATTTGTCATAATTTTAAAAAATTAAACCTCAAAATTTACCGTTGCTTTCAATTTGATCCTAATTCTAAGAAATTCAAAATATATAAATACATAAATATTTTCAAAAAATATAATAATAAATTTAAATTTTGTAATAATATTATTATATTAATATTAAATAAAATAAAATTTCCCCCCTCTCCCACCGGACCTCATCACCGTCCCTCCCCCTCGCCCCACGTCGTCCCTCTCCCCCTCCTTCCCCCACCACCGTCGCTCTATCTTTTCCTCTATGCTGCTGTAAATTTGTATTGACAGCCTAGTTGCCTGAAACTAGTGATTATGTTCAATCCCTTTTCCATTAATGCAATATTACTAATGCACCTCCCTGCATGGTGCAAAACACAACCACAAACAACACAGACCTCTATCTTGAGATCCTTGTGAATTTGCTAAAAGTTCATTATATGGTAAAGGTAACAGAGAGACCCTCATTTGATAAGCCTAATCACTAGTTAGATTCATTGACAGAAGGTCGCTCTGCATATTTTATAGCAGTAGAGAGAGAGGGACATTGATAGGGTGAGGGAGGGGGACAGGGACAGGGGTGGGGGAGGCTCGGTGGGAGAGGGGCAATTTTTATTTTGTTTAATATTAATATAATTATATTTATTCAATAATAATATAAATATTATATTTATTATTATATTTTTTGAAATTATTTTTTTATATATTTTTAATATTATTATATTTTTAAAAAATTTATGTATTTATATATATAATTTTAAATTTATTAGAATTAGGATCAAATTGAGAACATTTGTAAATTTTGAGGTTTAATTTTTTAAAATTATGATTAAATTTATATAATATGTAGAAGTTGAGGGATAAATTAGTTATTATACCGGTTTTTTAATTGTCACTTGGGTGACTATTTGTGTAGTTTACTTTATGATTTATGATATGATGAGTTTTTTATATAATATTAAGGGTAGAGAATGAGAGTAGCACAATTTGAAATCGTGCCAAATGAGTGTCTAACAAAAGCCGTAACCACCGTTCCAATCAAGTTTAGACATTACAGTGAGTTAGAATTCAGAATTTTAAGATTTATGTTTTTAGTGAAAGGATTAGATTAGAATTTAAGATCTTAAAATTTTATTAAAAAAGAAGATTAATTTTATTAATTGTAGAGATAATAATAAGAAGAAGAATTAATTTAATGTTTCTTAATGTATTATATTATTAATGCATTTTAAAAATATATGATGTGGTTGTTTAAAAAATTGACTTTTTAATATCATCCACATCCAAGTTAAACTCTTATATAAGTTTATATGTATTTTAAAAAAAGATTCTTAATATAAAAGTAATACTAACAACAATCGTATGATAGGAAAAAGCAACAACAATAATAATTAGTATGGTTCCGCCCTTCAGAGTAGGTACTCATAGACAGGGGCGAAGTCAGAACAATTTTTTAGGGGGGCCGGATGAAATTTTAATTTTTTATAGTTTATATCTTTATAATTTGTAAAGGAGTAAATCAAATTTTTATAATTTTAGGGGGGCAAAGTGCAATTTTACCTTTACTAATTTAAAATTTTTAAAAAAATTTAAGGGTCTAAATAATAATTTTACATTTTAGGGGTGGCCGGGGCCCATGCCAGCCCCCTGGCTTCACCCCTGCTCATAGATTTGAAATTTAGTATCATATTTTAATTTTACTTTTTAGAATTTAAAATTTCAGATTTAATTATTAACATCATTAAATTATTTAAAAAAGATTAATTCTTTTTTTTGAATATTAATCGGCTAAATTTTATTAACAAATGAAAAATAGAAACAGAATTGGGCTTTTGTTTTTTGTTTAAAATAAACCTAAGGCATGTTAAAAAACATTCAGTTAGGCCGAAACTAAAGCAACATAAAAAACAGATATCAGACTCCTAGGGAAAGCAAAAGATTAAGACTAAAAAAGAAAAAAGGAAACCTAGAAAAATTAAAAAGTAGCCTATTCTCAATATCTGGGCGTCATTTCGTGATGTCTTTTCGTCTTCGTCCAGTCCCATCCTTCATCAGACGATAGCCGCTTCATATCCTTCATTTCGCTATCTGTTGTTCTTGATCTTCCTTTGCATCATTTCAATCTGGAGATCTTCTCCATCTACCTTCTGGAACTGTTTGTGGGTTGTGCGAATCCCCTCCTCCCAGGTACGCTCGTTCTTCTCTTTTTAAAGCTTCCTCCGCTATTCTGTGCACCATTTTGTTTTCATTCCTGTTGACGAACTGAAAATCGATTTTTAGAAACTGTTTCGATAAATCCTGAATGTCCCTGATTATTACGCTGATCACTGATTTGTCTGTCTTGTTTGTTTGGCATTTCTTAATGACTGTTCGTGAGTCCCCCTTTATTTTGATTGATTGAAATCCCATTGATCTTCCGAGCTTGACTGCATGAAATCCCGCATATACTTCTGCAGTGAAAGGAGATGAAACATTTGAGTTTGATATAGTCTCTGTTTTAATGATACCTCCTGTTCGATCCATAACCACCAGACCCGCCATCGATTTGTTGCTTCTTTCATTGAAGGCAGCATCAAAGTATATCGTTGTCTCTGAAGATACATCTTGCTGATTCATGTTTGTGATTTTGTTTAAGGTACTCTTCCCTTCCTGTATGCCATCAATCTCTGCTATATATCGCTTTACACCTGCTGATAACTCCTCTGCTGATTCGATTTTCTTTTCATGAATGAGTCTATTTCTTGCCCCCCACATTAGCCATATTGTGCTGTAAAAAAGTCGACTTTGCTTGTGACTGCTTCTTCCAAAAACCCAGGTAATCCATTCCCAGAAATTTTGGGTTGTGGAATTATTAACCCAGGCCAGTTCTAACAATTGCCATATTTCATTTGTTGCGAGACGAGAATCAAAGCGTGTCCAATATCTCTCTTCCCAGGATCTATACCGAGGACAAACCGTATTGGCAGCTATCTTCCTTGATCTAAGATTAACAAGTGTAGGTAGATAGTTCCACGAGGCTCTCCACATTGTAATCAAAATCTTATATGGTAGCTGTAAATTCCATAGCTTTTTGTAGAAATTTTTTGTATCAGTCTGTAATAATAGGTCATTAGGATCCATTCTAGCATTCTGTAATAGTTTGTAGGCGCTTCTGACTGAGAAATCGCCAGAAAGTTCTCCCCTCCATACCTGAAAATCTGCTCCTGGATTCTTTGCCAAAGGAATTTGCAGGATATTTTTGGCAATGTCTGCTGTGAAGGTACATTCCACTAAATCTGTTTTCCACTCACTATTTTCAGCATCAATTAAATCCGCAACTAATTTCACTTCATTATCGGTTCGACGGCCCCATCCATCAACCTCCTTTCCTGGTATCCAATGGTCGTCCCAAACAGAGATTTCAGTTCCCCGTCCTACTCTCCAACCCATTCCACTACGAAGCAATCCCTTAGCAGCCCACATGCTCCTCCAGGTAAGTGAAGGTAAGTTACCTAATTGCGCATTCAAAAAGTCTGAATTTGGATAATACTTTGCTTTAAGAACTCTCGCTAATAATGAATCCGGATAATTAATTAATCTCCAACCCTGTTTAGCAAGCAAAGCAATATTAAATTGGCAAACATTTCGAAAACTACGACCACCATTCTCTTTTAAAGCACATAATTTCCTCCACTCACACCAGTGAATACCCTTTTTCCCATACCTCTTCTGCCACCAGAATTTGTCCATGATGCTCTCAATCTCAGCACATAACGTTTTAGGCAAAAGGAAACATGCCATCGTATAAGTCGGAATGGCTTGCAGAATTGACTTAATAAATACTTCCTTCCCCCCTTGCGATAGATGTCTCGTACTCCAATGGTCAATACGCTGTTTCATTCTGTCCTTCAGGATCTGAAAACACTCTTTTTTCTTTCTTCCCACCATGTTTGGCAACCCTAAATATCGCTCTGGATTATTCGAACTTTTTACTCCTAAAGTATTAATCACCAAATTTCTTTCCGTCTCTGAAGTATTTTTGCTGAAAAAAATAGTCGACTTGTCAAAATTAACGCATTGTCCGGAACTTCTTCTATACTTCCTGAGAATTTCCTTTAGAACGGTAGCCCCTCTACTTGATGCTTCACTAAATAAAATGCAATCATCTGCAAAGAGTAAGTGTGAGATCTTCGGTCCACTTCTACTAGCTTTGACCCCTTTCAAGATGCCTTCACTCATTGCCAACCGCATTAAGCTTGATAACCCTTCTCTGCACACAAGAAACATGAATGGACTAAGTAGGTCACCTTGGCGCAATCCCCTAGTTGGCCGAAATTCTCCCTTTAAAGCCATTTATAACCATTAGAATAAGAGACAGATGTAATGCACTCCATGATTGTTTCTATCCAACCAGTCGCAAAACCCATTCGAATCATAACCTCTTTTACAAAATTCCATTCCACTCTATCATAAGCCTTACTCATATCGAGTTTAACTGCCATAAAACCTTTTCTCCCCACTCTCTTCTGTTTTAGTGTATGAAGAATTTCGTAAGCAAGAAGAATATTGTCCGAAATCAACCTCCCAGGTACAAAAGCGCTCTGAGCCGTATCTATGCATTTCTCAATAACTCCTCTTAGCCTATTTGCAATAGCTTTTGCCATAATTTTGTAAATTACATTACATAGGCTAATTGGCCTAAACTGCTTCATATTTGTTGGATTCGCAATTTTAGGAATAAGTACTATATTTGTGGAATTTACATTTAAAATCTCTTCCTTCATTCGTAATTTGTAAGCATGAATCTGTTGACCTCATCTTGAACAATATGCCAACACTGTTGATAAAAAATTACCGGAAAACCATCCTCCCCTGGGGCTTTTGTAGGTCCCATCCCAAATGTTGCTACCTTGATCTCTTCCTTCGTATAGGGTGCCATGAGAATTTGATTGTCCTCTTCAGTAATGCATCTTTTGACTCCTGATAGCAAATAATTACAACACTCCCTTTCCTCTGATCCGAACAGGTTCTGAAAATAGGCTCTTGCAATGTTCTCTATATCTTGAATGTTCTCTGTTACCCTTCCATTGTCATCTTGAATTTTTTGGATCGTGTTCTTCCTTCTTCAAGAAGTTGCCTGACTATGAAAAAAAATAGTATTTTTGTCCCCGTGTCTCAGCCAGTTTATACGCGCTCTTTGCTCCCAATACCATTCATCTTTGTCAATTTCCAGATTCAGTTGAATTTTAGTGTCAATCAACTCAGCCATATTCTGATCATCTCTATCTTCTGCTAGAATTTCTGAAAGTCTGTTGTTGAGAAATGTTTTCCTTTTCTTCCGATCCGCTTGAATTCTATTAGCCCATCTTCGTAAACCAATCTTCAATTTATCTAATTTTAGCAGCAAATTGCCTGACGACGATTCCAAAATATTTCTAACTTCACTGTCAAAAGTTTCCTCCATTAGCCACCATGCCTCGAATATAAAATCTGCTGCTTTAGCCCCACATTCTATCCTTCTTGTGTTCACTAAAAGAGGGCAGTGATCAGAAAAATAATAAGTTAAATGTTGAATGAAACCTTCAGGAAACATAATCTGCCAATCTTCATTTGCAACTCCTCTATCAAGCCTTTCACGTATATTGGTCTCAGGTAAATTTCCCCTCTCCCATGTAAACCATCTTCCAGAAAATCCCATGTCTATCAGCCCACATTCAGCTAAGACTTCTCTGAATACCTCCATTCGTCTTTCATCTCTGGGTACCCCTCCCTTTTTTTCAAAGCCGTACATAATCTCGTTGAAATCCCCACAAACGAACCATGGAAATCGCTCTCCTGTATATAAGCTTCTTAATTCCTTCCATGAATTACTTCTATCTCGCTCATACGGGGACCCATAAAAACCAGTGAACCTCCATTTACCTCTTGCCTCGTCATCATCAATCACCACATCTATATGTCTTTTGGAAAATTGTCGAAGTGTAACACTCACCCCCTGTTTCCATGCCAAACATAACCCTCCTTTTGTACCCTCTGAATCAACTTCAATTCCATTAACATATCCACAACGGTATCGAATTCTTTCCATTCTGCTTCTACAAATTTTCGTCTCCATAAAGAAGACAATTTGGGGATTTTGTAACTTCAGCATATACCGAAGTCTTCGAACTGCTCGTGGACTCCCCAATCCACGAACGTTCTAGCTTAACAGTTTCATTGCGACCGGTCGGCTTGCCTCTTGCCAGCCGCCGATATAAATTGGTTACCTTCCAACACTCTCCCATTCCACCCTACCGATGTTTTCTCATCTCCTATAACTACCATATTGCTCATCTCCCCTTAGCATGTTTCTTCCCTTCTTCTCCAATCAGAAACCCATCCTCCTTATCTTGCTCCATGTCAACTATAGAATGATCAACTCTTTGGTTAACCTCTAACTGCTTCTCCCAGAACTTTCGGCCTTCCAAATTGAATCCCAAAACTGGATCAATGAATTCTCCATGTTTTACTACCTGATTTTTCCCGGCCCTAGCATCAACCTCTACTGTAGGCGTATATTTAGCGTTGACTCTTAGCTTCCCGTCCACTTCCTCTCTCAGCCACACACTATTCGTTGTTACTTCCCTCCTAGATTGCGCCCGTAATGATAAATCCCAGCCCATTTCCGCCACTTTCATTCCTAACATCATCTTTGCTTCACAAAACGAATCATTATGCCTCAACCTCCCACAAAAGAAGCAAAAGAGTGAGAGCCGTTCGTATCGAAACTTTACATATGAGAGCTTCCCATAACACAAGATTTGTTTCCTCCTCTTTAGTGGGCGTCTAACATCAATCTTAACTCTTATCCTCATATAATTTCTATTCTCCTTGCCCAAATTAGATCCATCGTATTCCAGAAATTCCCCTATGAAATTGCCCAATTGAGTCGCCAAATTTTCAGAAAAAAATCTAATAGGGATGTCATGGATTTGGATCCAGAAAGGTGCCTTGATTAGAGGAATTCTAAGAGGATCTTCACCCACTGAATCGTATGAAGTACCAGCAAATGGTTATTAAAAGTCCATGGGCACCCTTTCAACACTCTCTCAGATCCATACTATGATAAAATTGGAACAAAAATCTTTTTCACCCGGATCCCGAATATTCACCCGTGCATGAGGATGCCACAGATTTGCCATAGTATTTTTCATTCTTTGGAAAATTTATAACACTAATGAGTTAGAAAACACCCCACTAACCTGAAAACTTCTTCACTTCTTCCTTCAATTCGTTCTGTTTGGATCTGTAAAACTTCATCTTCTTCTTCATCAAGTGATAATCCTGCTAATCCATTCTCCATTTGTTACAGATGGATCCTTGCGCACGAACCACTATATGACAACACAAATCCAGGAACTTTGATCTTGTTGATTCCTCTTCTCCACCAGTAAAGCAAACTAAAACCAGAAAACACACAGAAACCCTAACCAAGAAACGTGCCAATTAGGGCAGACCAGAGACGTGCCAGAGCAGGCAGACTTTCGTTACTTGAAATTTAGTTTATAACTATAATTCTTTTTATTAAATTAAATGAAAAATGTTTGTGCTAAGCATAAATTGTTATAGATCAAATAATGGTTATAATCCCACCACTATATTATAAATTCTAACTTATCATGTCGAAATAAAATTTTTTTTTTTTTGTATGTGTATATGTTAGAGAGGGGTTTTTAAAAAATCACATAAACACTTTAACTGGAACAATAAAAGGTGTTAACAATTTAGACTAACTGATGTCATTGCAAAAGTAAATCTCAACTATAAGCATAGTATGGGGATCAAATTTGTCATTTAACTATTATTTTATAATGGATAAAAAAGCCTTTTGGGCATTCTTTATATATATACAGAACTTTTTATTAATATACTAAAAAACCCTAAACTATTAAATTTTGTTTACACAAGCCCTTAAATTATTTTTGTAGTTAAATAAGCCATTAATCTATGACTTTTACTCATGAAAACTCTTGATTTTAATATTAAAGTAAAAATATTTTAAAGTTTTAAACTATTTTGCATTTTATGCTTACGTGAATTTGTGGAGAATAATTCATTAAATAAAAAATAAAATAATTTTTTAAAATTTCTTGAAAGTGCTTATATACATAACACTTAATCATTCTTTTGAAAATTTTATTACTCTTTTAAATTTTATATTGATGCTAAAGTGTATATATCCTATTTCATCAATAAAAAATTAAGATAAGAGCTTGAAATTTAAAATATATTTACTTTAATATTAAAACAAGGGTTTTTATAAGTAAAAATCATAAGTTAAGGACTTATTTAACTATAAAAATAGTTTAAAGGCTTTTTTAGTATATTAGCCTAGTTTTTTTTTCTTAAAAACATATTTTTAATACAAAAATATCTCGATATGATAAGTTAAAATGTGTATTTTTTAAAAAAAAAAAAGTAGCCTCAACAATTTAATCAAAATAGTTGAAGATAAGAACTAATTGGGCTTGCTAATGTCGTAGAGTGTCAAATTACATTAAATTGAAATAAAAAAAAATTAAATATTAACACACAAAAAGATCTATCTTGACAAAATAAATTAGAATGTAATTTTTTAAAAAAAATTAACTTGAACATTTTAATTAAAATGGTTGAAGATAATAACTATTTTAATTTAATAATGTCATTATAAAAGTAGACTACCAAATTAGAACATAAAAATTTAATCTTAAAGGTGATTATAGTAGAGGATTAGAATTGAAGGAAAAAAAAAAAGACACACATGTTGTGTAGGTAGGCATATATACAGGGGCGAAGCCAGAACAATTTTTTAGGGGGGTCAGATGAAATTTTAATTTTTTATAGTTTATATCTTTATAATTTGTAAATGATTAAATCAAACTTTTATAATTTTAAGGGGGCCAAAGTGTAATTTTACCTTTATTAATTTAAAATTTTTAAAAAAATTTAAAGATTTAAATAACAATTTTACATTTTAGAGGGGCCGGGTCCATGCCACCCCTAGCTTCGCCCCTGCATATATAAGTTATATGGTTAATAAAGAAAAAGGGTAATTGTGCCATAGAAAAATGGTGGCTATTGTCATTGTCGTCACAACAACAACAAAAACAATAACAACTTGCAACAATTTTAATAAATAAAATAACAAAAATAAAAATATAATGACACAATCATATTTATAATAAAAATAATATAACTTGAATGTTTATAAAATATATCCTACGACCCACGGTTGAATTAGTGGGTTCAACTTTCAAGCTTACTTCCTCTTTTTCCTTAGGTCGACAACAACTGGGTTGGCATTTATTACTAAGCATAACACTTTCCTTCCTTGTTGACCAGGTTGAAATTTGGTCGGGCGCGCTCCACGAGTGAACATGCCAAACCCCTGGCCATTTTTAAAGTGTTTAAACTACTTTTCTTTTAACAAAAACACCAAAACCTTTTTTGCTTTGCATTTCAAAGTATCTTTTTTTAGCTAAACCAGCTTTGGGATCTATAAACAATACTAAACAATAAACTTTCAAGCTTACTTCCTCCTTTCCATTGGGCCAAAACAACTTGGTTAGGATTTGCTGCTAGGCATGGTTTGTTGACCCGATTGAAATTAGGTTAGGTGCTCTGCACAGGTGAACATGCTAGATCCTTGACCCTTTTATTGTTCTTCTAAAGTTAAATTACTTTCCTTTTATTAAAAATATACTAAAAGGTTTTTTAGCATTGCTTTTCAAATTAGTTTTTTAAGCTAAGCCAACTTTATGACTTATAAGCGATAGTAAACGATCAATATTCAAGTTACTTCCTTCCTCTTTTTCTTTGGGTTGATAATTAGAGGTGAGCAAAATTTAAATTTATTTAAAAAATAAAAAAAAAAATTAAATTTTCGAATTGAATTATTTGAGATATTCAATTTTTCAAATCAATTCGAATAATTGAATCGATTTTTCGAATCTGAATCAAGTTAAATTTTTATAACTTGAATATAGGAAAAAACAGATTAAGCAAAACAGCGTAATTTTGGAGTAAAGGTATAATTTTAATCTCAACTACACCTTCCGGCGTGGTTTTACTCTGTCTTTTAAAATGAAAAAAAGGGTAAGGCTGCTTTAATTTTTACTTCATTGTTCTCAGATCTCCCTTCCTTGACTAAACAAACCAATTTCTCCTCAAATTAGAAACCCTATTTTTTTTACTCCCAAATTGGACGGTACAGAGATGGGAAGGAACTAGCAGATTGGGTTGAGAAACCCATCTTGTCTTTGCTTCATTCCTCCTTGATATTTTTTTTTATTTTTATTTTTTTATGATGAACTTTTTTTTAGTTTCATTTTTGTTAATAAATGATCTTATTGCTAAGCTTCCACGAGTCTGCTAATGGTGATGGGTTATTTCTACGTGTTATGTTTTTTTAATCAATGGAATGATGATATGTTTGATGGCCAAAAATATCATATTCGACTATGGACTTCTAAATAATTTATTTTATTTTATTTTGATTTTTTTTCTTGTATTCATTATTTGAATATGTTTTATTTATGTAGAAAATTTTTATCTATTAATTATATATATTTAATCTAATATTCATAATGGTTATTTTTTAAAATTTAACTCGAACAATATATTTGATTTCATTCAATTTCTATATTACTTAATTTGATTCGAAAAATTTTAATATCGACTTTGGTTAATAAAATATGGTTCTTCAACTTGATCAACTCAAACTTTTTTCATTCGACTCGAGTCGATCGAATGCTCACCCCTACTGACAACAATTGGGTGGAGCTTTGTTGCTAGGCATAACTGACCGTGCCCCGGTATACGTGCATCGAGGCTTAAAACAATGCAATTAAATATAAAAATAATGTGCGATGTCTATAGGTGTACAATTAAAATTGTAATATAGTTTAATTTTTTACAACGAAATACTGGAGTATTCCGAGGATCGTACTCAAGGGGGTATGAGCTAAACCTGAATCAAGGCGAGTAAAAATATGCAATGAAAAGGATAAATAACTAATATCTATTAACTATAGTGCGATGGATGTTACACTCCTTACCCGTGTTCAACGCCGGAACAGGATACGAGGCGTTACCAGACAATAACAGTTGCAACTGAACAAATTCAAGGTATACATTTTTGTTTAAAATTTAAAACTTTTATCTTATATCATCAAGTCCCTAAAATGGGCCTACGAGGCCCAAAACAGGCTTTGAGAGCGATTCGGGACTAAAGCAAGAACTTTTAAAACTATTGAAACATTTAGAAAATTTCCTTGTTTTGGAGAGTCACACGCCCGTGTAGGCAGGCCATGTGGTTACACCCGCCCGTGTGGCCCAGGACACGCCCGTGTCTTCCACCCGTGTAACTCTCTGTTTATGACGTCATCATTCGTTTTGGATCACACGACCAAGTCACACACCCATGTGCTAGATCATGTCCTCCACACGGCTGAGACACACGGCCGTGTCTCTGCCTGTGTGGTCAAAAAGTTGGCTATTTTCCAAGCCAATTTCTACCCCATCATGCCCATACTTGAGTATAACTTGTATGACACATTTCATAACATATTAAAGCTACCAAAAAATACACCACACACACGTAACGAGTCATAACATACAACTTACTCAACCCTAGAATGCATCCCCATGGGTTTATAGCATAACCAATTTATTTGGTCACATTAAATGAACTTATACAACAATGAACTCCGAACATCAAGGTTCATTATTCTAGGACAACTCATAGTAACATACACAGGTGACCAAGTTCCCTATACATGCCATAACCTTAAGTATAACATCATCGATACCTAAATTGTAAGCTTGATAGTGTGATAGATTCTCCAGCGACTTCTAACCCGAGCTAACCTGAGTACATTATAAACACGGAAAACAACGGAGTAAGCTATAAAGCTTAGTAAGTACGTATGTAAATAATAAACAATTGATTACAATACTTTTAACAATCCTCATTGTAAGCTCTCAAGATAATACAATCATTATTACATAAAATTTCACAATTCATTTATGTTCATCTTGAGCTATTTACTTGAGTTACAGTAACTAAATTATTTTTATCCGGAGCTACGGAACTCCAAATTAATATCCGCTAATTTTCCCTGAAACTAGACTCACATATATTCTCACCATAAAATTTCCAGAATTTTTGGTTCAGCCAATCAGTACAGTTTATTCTTTAAAGTCTTCCCTGTTTTGCTGTCCGATAGTTCTGACCCCTCTTCACTAACAATTAACTATCTCATTGTACAGAATTCGAATGAAGTTCCCATTTGTTTATATTGAAAAAAGACTCATTAAAAAATACATTCATATAAATTTTATCCCATGATTATTTTTGTACAATTTTTAATGAATTTCCCAATTCAGAACAGGGGATTCCGAGATTATTCTAACCATGTCTCACTAAAATAAAAATATCTTACCATATGAAATTCTTTTGCTTATCCTGTTTCTTTTATGTAGAAATAGACTCAATAAGCTTTAATTTCTTATCTCATTCATCCTCTAATTCAATTTCCACCATTTTAGGTGAGTTTTCAAAGTGATACAACTGCTGCTGTCCAAACTGTTCTATTGCTAATTTAACTCTTTCATGTTTCCTTTATATTAATTTTTCATTTACACACATATAACACCAAGTATATCCATGGTTATCCATTCCAATAACTAGTCACTATCAAATATTTACAAGCCAATCATTGGCCAATTTAACCTATTCATCAATAGCAAAGACTTAAACATATCATTTCTCAATTTAATTTGGCCTAAAAGCCTCACACACGATCATCAATCACATTTACTATGTATTCATACCTCATAAGCATGGACTTATAATCACAAGGTCATTCTCATAGGTATAACTTACTCGTTTACATTCTTACCAAAATTCGATTACATACCGAGCACATTGCTCATGAGTGTATACATACATATACATACACTTAATCGTCAGATAATCACATTCATTTACACTTTAGTCATTTTCCATCTTTAACATAAACTTTAATTCTTTACCCCGTTGAACCATTTGGAATATCGAAGGATACTCGAAATTGTCATACACGTAGGATGCCAATGCCATATCCCGAGATATGGTCTTACTCGCAGCTCTCATAATGTGGCCGATGCCATGTCTCCGACATGGTCTTACACTAGCACACATATCACCCAAATGTCATGGCATTTGTATCATATCTATTCCTAAGGTTCAACTGGGATTCTCATTCTTGATTCTTCGCCAAATCATCATCAATCGAATCTGTAGAAACATATATATACAATTCATGCAATATCAAAATATTAATTGCATAATATAATGTTGTATTATTTATACACGAACTTACCTCGACTTAAAATGGCGAAAGGGACCGAGTCGTCCAATATTCATCTTTCCCCCATTCTAAGTCTGAAACTCATTTTTCTTTATCTAAATATCACATTTGACTTATTTAGTTATTATACTATTCAATTCAGTCCAAAAATATATTATGGCAAAATTACATTTTTGCCCCTAAACTTTGTCATATTGACACTTTTGCCCCTAGGCTCGTAAAATGATTTTTTTATTCAATTTCCTTGTATTTTAGGCCTTGCCGAACCATTTTCATAACTATAGAAGTCCACAATTTACATTATTTCACACCTTTACCACCTATTTTACAACTTTTACAAAATGGTCCATTTTAGGTGTTTTCATGAAAATCACTTAACAAAAGTTGTTTATTTAACAACCAAGATTCATTTTCTTCCATAAAAATGCAGCAAAAAACATGAATATTCTCATGGAAAAACCCTAGACTTTCAACCATTTTGCAAAATAGTCCCCTCATTAGCTAGATTAAGCTACAAGGGTTCCAAAAATACAAAAATCATAAAAAATGGCCATCAAAATCACTTACTTGTGAGAGTTAGAAGTTGCTGAAAATTTCAAGCTTCCATGGCCATTTCCTTGGGTAAGAATCAATGGAGAAGAAAGAGAAATAAAAAAAGATGGTAGCTTTTTGCTATTTTGTCCTATTCCCCTATTAACTTATTTACCAAATTAAACCTTTTAATAACTTCACCAAATCCACCTACTACATGTCCATCATTGTCTCCTCACTTTTCTATTGGTATAATTACCATGCAAGTGCTCATACTTTTCAATTTTTATAGCTATTTAGTGCCTTTATCAATTAGACCTCAATTTTTGCACCTTACGCGATTTATTCTTTTTTATCAAATTGAGCACTCAAACGAGGAAATTTCTTTATGAAAATCTCACACAACTTTAGTATCATACTATAGACATCAAAATAATAATAAAATAAATTTTTTGATGTCGAATTTGTGGTCCCGCATCCACTGTTCCGACTAGGCCCAAAATTAGGATGTTACAATTCTCCCCCCTTAGGGATTTTCGACCCTGAAAATCTTACCAGAATCTAGATTTGAGATTTGTTTTCTCAGTGCCTTATCAATTTCTCACAAAACTCGATCAAGTGTTAATCGGGTTCGGTAATTGCAACCATACACACTCCATACAAGGCCGTCTTTACGCGCAACTAAAAGATTATTATTACACACACTAAATCAATGGTAATTGTTTTTCTCATTCGCTTTCAAATTCTAAAGCACCACAACGAAACATTTCCTCGTGGATCTAAAATTACCTTTCGGGTTAACTATCGAAATATTAGAGTTTAGTACACTGATTGATCTAAAAGTCTCCGACATGTATAATTCAATCTATCAAAAGAGTAATTTGTACATACCGAGATAAAATGTGCACACTTCTCCACACGATCAACAATGATTCAGACATCATCTTCCTTTTACACGAAATCCTTTGAATTTTTTTTTCACCACTTAGATAATAACACAGACTGTAACAGTCCTGAAGGTACTTGATAATCAGTTTTAACCTGTTGATAATTCAGACATCTGGACACATAGTTAGAAGTATCACGTTTCATACTCATTCGCTAGAACAATCGTCTCAGATTATCGTACATCTTAGTATTCCCCGAATGAACAGGTAATTGTTTTATAATCTTAGGGTTTCTTAATGCACGAACTCTATCCTGAAACAACAAATAATCATCGGTTCCAATTTGAAATTCTGAATCAGGAGTCAATTTACTTTGACCCCTTTTTAACTTGTGATTCACTGACACATTTTTGGGCTTCGTAAATTCGATGAATACACACAATTTAGTTTCTAACTTAGCTAACGACTATCCATCATCCGATATAATCAATCGTATAATCATCGCTCGCAAAGCACACATAGGTTTCCTATTCAGAACATCCGTGACTGTAATCATTTTCTATGGATAATAATCAATCACTGACTCAAAAGCTTTCGACAGTTCAAGCCATCTTAGCAGTCCCAAATTCAGATCTCTTAGAAACATCAAATGTTTTAAATTTTTGTGGTCATCAAAAGGTTACATTACTTATCAAATAATTAATGTTGCTTACTATTCAGCACAATTGCAAATAACTCGAATAATCTTTCAAGCAAATAATGTAGTCAAACTAGACATCTGAATCGATCTTGACTGTCCAATTATAAGTTTTCAATTAGTAATCAACTGTGACCAAGGCTATATAATCCCCCGTATACTAAGCAGAAAATAGCCAGTAGAAATAGAATACTATCATCTCCTGAATTCTATCACCAACTTTTCTTTACAATTCAAACATTATCTCACTGTCTAATTCTGTCATCATTAGGTTTATATTATTCCATCCACTATCATAAACCAACTCAGAAAAACTTCCAATTAGTATATTCTTTAGGTATCATATCTGTATGTTTTGTTTCATCGAAGTTGACTTCTTTAACCTTAGCCTTGCATAATCCGAATGATCTTCAAAATGATTGAATATCTCTTTTAGTTCTATCCTTACTTATCGACTCATTCTTTTATCTGGCCACCATAATAGTTGATCCGCTAATAAATTCTTTAGTCTCTCATTTGTGAGTTCATTCAACAAAATTCTCATAAAATTTCATCATAACACACCAGTTATTTTCGGTAATTTAACACACATATTCACAGTATTCATCCGTATCCTTTGTCTCTTCCGAAGGTTCATCCGAGAATTTTCTCACTTTCCATCATTTTAATAAATATCAATAATATTCACTCACATTTCACATAATTCATTAATATGTAAAAACATAAGTAAAAAGGATGTATCATTTACATATAAACTTACTCATTTCAAATCTTACCACATTCCAAATACATATCATAAACATTGCTCACATTTACATGCACTTATACCCTGCACTTGTCATCACATAGTCACACGTAATTTCACTTAGTCAAAGTTTCCCGATGAACACTTCAGAATAATACCGAATACATGGTGGTTTCACACACAGCCCACCAGTAATAATAAATACGGTGGTATCGCACATAGCCCACCAATAATAATAAATACGGTGGTATCGCACACAGCCCACCTATAATAATAAATACGGTGGTATCGCACACAACCCACCAATAATAATAAATACGGTGGTATCGCACACAGCCCACCAATAATAATATATTCACATGCTGCCATGGTCAACCCATGGTGTTTATCCTCAATCCATCACATGTCTCTAAACGAAAGTACCCGTTTCCAGCGTTCTACTAGGTTCACACATTTAATTCCTTTTTCATAACTTCTCAACATTTATAACATTTTATCTATTGCATAAAATCACCATAATTTATCGAAATACAACATTCAACCAGGACAGTAGCATTGTACCCAAAATTCTCAATTTATGGTTATTTCATTTTATACATCCTCACATACATATTATGAACTCTTATTCGTACCTTACCACATTTCAACTTATCACAAACATATTTTCAAATATCTTAGTGTCAATTTCAGCATTTTCAAAAATAGCTCGGTTGGAAAGCACCTCTGTCTCAACAAACAATTTCGTTAGAGCCTAGAGATATCACACTATCACGGTCTACATATGGCATGTATAGCTAGACTCTTACTCATGCTAGGTTAGTCCGAGAATCGACTAAACCATAGCTCTGATACCACTAAATGTAACACTCCATACCCGTGTTTAACGCCGGAACAAGGTACGAGGCGTTACTGGACAATAACACTTGCAACTGAACAAATTCAAGGTATAAATTTTTGTTTAAAATTTAAAACTTTTATCTTATATCATCAAGTCCCTAAAATGGGCCTACGAGGCCCAAAATAGGCTTTGGGAGTGATTCGGGACTAAACCGAGAACTTTTAAAACTATTGAAACATTTAGAAAATTTCCTTGTTTTGGAGAGTCACACGCCTGCAGTGTGGCAAGCGAGCCGTGTGGTTACACCGCTGCCCGTGTGGCCCAGGACACGCCCGTGTCTTCCACCCGTGTAACTCTCTGTTTATGACGTTATCATTCATTTTGGATCACACGACCAAGTCACACACCCGCGTGCTAGATCGTGTCCTCTACATGGCTGAGACACACGGCCGTGTCTCTGCCTGTGTGGTCAAAAAGTTGGCTATTTTCCAAGCCAATTTCTACCCCATCATGCCCATACTTGAGTATAACTTGAATGACACATTTCATAACATATTAAAGCTACCAAAAAATACACCACACACACGTAACGAGTCATAACATACAATTTACTCAACCCTAGAATGCATCCCCATGGGTTTATAGCATAACCAATTTATTTGGTCACATTAAATGACCTTATACAACAATGAACTCCGAACATCAAGGTTCATTATACTAGGACAACTCATAGTAACATACACACCTGACCAAGTTCCCTATACATGCCATAACCTTAAGTATAACATCATCGATACCTAAATTGTAAGCTTGATAGTGTGATAGATTCTCCGGCGACTTCTAACCCGAGCTAACCTGAGTACATTATAAACACAGAAAACAACGGAGTAAGCTATAAATCTTAGTAAGTACGTATGTAAATAATAAACAATTGATTACAATGCTTTTAACAATCCTCATTGTAAGCTCTCAAGATAATACCATCATTATTACATAAAATTTCACAATTCATTTATGTTCATCTTGAGCTATTTACTTGAGTTACAGTAACTAAATTATTTTTATCCGGAGCTACGGACCTCGAAATTAATATCCACTAATTTTCCCTGAAACTAGACTCACATATATTCTTAGCATAAAATTTCCAGAATTTTTGGTTCAGCCAATCAGTACAATTTATTCGTTAAAGTCTCCCCTATTTTGCTATCTGACAGTTCCGACCACTCTTCACTAAAAATTAACTATCTCATTGTACAGAATTCGAATGATGTTCCTGTTTGTTTATATTGAAAATAGACTCATTAATAATTCATGCATATAATTTTATCCCATGATTATTTTTTTACAATTTTTAATGAATTTTCCAAGTCAGAACAGGGGATTCTAAGATCATTCTAACCCTGTCTCACTAAAATTCAAATATCTCACAATATGAAATTCTTTTGCTTATCATATTTCTTTTATGTAAAAATAGACTCAATAAGCTTTAATTTATTATCTCATTCAACCTCTAATTCAATTTCCACCATTTTTGGTGAGTTTTCAAAATGATACATTTGCTGCTGTCCAAACTATTCTATTGCTAATTTAACTCTTTCATGTTTCCTTTATATTAATTTTTCATTTACACACATATAACACCAAGTATATCCATGGTTAACCATTCCAATAACTAGTCACTATCAAATATTTACAAGCCAATCATTGGCCAATTTAACCTATTCATCAATAGCAAAGACTTAAACATATCATTTCTCAATTTAATTTGGCCTAAAAGCCTCACACATGATCATTAATCACATTTACTATTGATTCATACCTCATAAGCATGGACTTATAATCACAAGGTCATTCTCATAGGTATAACTTACTCGTTTACATTCTTACCAAAATTTGATTACATGCCGAGCACATTGTTCATGAGTGTATACATACATATACCTACACTTAATCGTCAGATAATCACATTCATTTACACTTTAGTCATTTTCCATCTTTAACATAAACTTTAATTCTTTACCCCGTTGAACCATTTGGAATATCGAAGGATACTCGGAAATTGTCATACACGTAGTAGGATGCCAATGACATATCCCAGATATGGTCTTACACTGGCTCTCAGAATGCGGTCGATGCCATGTCCCCTACATGGTCTTACACTAGCACACATATCACCCAAATGTCATGGCATTTGTATCCTATCTATTCCTAAGGTTCAACCGGGATTCTTGTTCTTGATTCTTCGCCAAATCATTATCAATCGAATCCGTAGAAACATATATACTCAATTCATGCAATATCAAAATATTAATTGCATAATATAATGTTGTATTATTTACACACGAACTTACCTCGACTTAAAATGGCGAAAGGGACCGAGTCGTCCAATATTCATTTTTCCCCCGTTCTAAGTCCGAAACTCATTTTTCTTTATCTAAAATATCACATTTGACTTATTTAGTTATTATACTATTCAATTCAGTCAAAAAATATATTATGACAAAATTACATTTTTACCCTTAAACTTTATCATATTGACACTTTTGCCCCTAGGCTCGTAAAATGATTTTTTTATTCAATTTCCTTGTATTTTAGGCTTTGCCAAACCATTTTCATAACTATAGCAGTCCATAATTTGCATTATTTCACACCTTTACCACATATTTTACAACTTTTACAAAATGGTCCATTTTAGGTGTTTTCATGAAAATCACTTAACAAAAGTTTTTTATTTAACAACCAAGATTCATTTTCTTCCATAAAAATGCAGAAAAAAACATGAATATTCTCATGGAAAAACCCTAGACTTTCAACCATTTTGCAAAATAGTCCCCTCATTAGCTAGATTAAGCTACAAGGGTTCCAAAAATACAAAAATCATAAAAAATGGCCATCAAAATCACTTACTTGTGAGAGTTAGAAGTTGCTGAAATTTTCAAGCTTCCATGGCCATTTCCTTGGGTAAGAATCAGTGGAGAAGAAAGAGAAATAAAAAAAAATGGTAGCTTTTTGCTATTTTGTCCTATTCCCCTATTAACTTATTTACCAAATTAAACCTTTTAATAACTTCACCAAATCCACCTACTACATGTCCATCTTTGTCTCCTCACTTTTCTATTGGTATAATTACCATGCAAGTGCTCATACTTTTCAATTCTATAGCTATTTATCAATTAGACCTCAAGTTTTGCACCTTACGCGATTTAGTCCTTTTTATCAAATTGAGCACTCAAACGAGGAAATTTCTTTATGAAAATCTCACACAACTTTAGCATCATACTATAGACATCAAAATAATAATAAAAAATAAATTTTTTGATGTCGGATTTGTGGTCCCGCAACTACTGTTCCGACTAGGCCCAAAATCAGGATGTTACAATGGATCATAAAGTGGAATTTTGACTATCAACTAAACTAGAGGACTTACTGCAAAATTACCCAAATTATCAATGGAATCAATTAGAGTGATAAACAGTAATTGGTTACTCGCCATGGTCACAATTAATCTTCAGTTTAGGGATTTTAGTGGATAACACATCAATTGCTCATTATATCCTTTCGGCCTGTAACTTACCAATTGACAATTTAGCCTAATCTTATCTTTCAACCTTAACAAAACTAAATGGGACAATTGAATTTGGTGCCCAATAAAATATCTTTTCGATCTCAGTTATCTAAACTTTCATCTAAAGTCATCAATTCTAGGTTTTAAACTTCATTTAATTTAATCCTATTACGTTTGATTAAACCTTAACCTTAGATTAATCGATCCCACTTTGATTACCCAACTCCTAGTGAATTCAGTTCCTACCCTTTTTTCATATTATAAAACCCTATTAATGCAAATGCCATTAAATAAATTAACGACAAGAAAAGTGAGGCTTTAGAGATGCTCAATAATGAAGTTGAAGCTCTGGCATGTAGATGATGGTGGACGAAATTTGAATCTCATTGGAATTGATTCAATCAGTGTTTTTGATAACGAACGAGAGTAATTAAAATAATTGGAATTGATTAACTTGAAGAAAAGCAACAACTATTTTAAAGAAAAGAAAAATTGAAATCTAAACTAAAGCTAATGAGCAATCTTGAATGATCCTTAGACAAATCTCTACAAATCTCTGAAAAAGCTCTCCTAACATATTTTCTAAACTAATATATATAATAATGCGTCCTAACTTAACCTAGGCAAGTCCACCTTGAATTACATGTAAAAAATCATTGTGATGACAGAAATGTCCCTTAAGTAATTTGGCCCGTTGAGCTTCGATGTCACGACACCATAGGGCCGGTGTCATGACTCTGTGGATAGTTTACTTGAGGTCATGTGATTGGCCTTTATTGTCGCAACTTTTTCTTGTGTATGTCACGACTTTATTTCTTTGCTACAATAACTCCCAACTCTGGCTACTGTTGTTGATGTTGCAACATTGCCTATGGAATGTTGCGACTTTAAACTTTAGTGTCGCAACTTTGAGTCTTTGATGTCGTGACTTTTCCATCAATTTGCCTGAAGGGGTGTTGTTGCTAAAAAAATCTTCAAAGTGTTGAGTTGTAATAGTCTGATTTTGGGGCTAGTCGGAACAGTGGTCTCGGGACCACTAATCTGAGGTTAAGGAAAATCATTTTCATATTATTTTATGTGTTATAGCATAATTATATGGATGTATGAAAATTTTGGTGCATTAATTTTGGCAATTTCATGCTTAATTGTGAAAAAGGACTAAATCGCGTTAAGTGCGAAAGTATTGTTTTACAAGTCAAAGGTGTTAAATAGCTATAGAATTCTAATGGGAGGTCCCTAATGTGCAATTAGGCCTTGTTTAATGTAGTGGCCGGCCATAGGGACAAGAATTGACATGGTCAATTGGTTAGGTGGGGTTTTGGTGACTTATTTGATAAATTAAAATAAAATAAGAATAAAGATGATAAAACCTATCATCTTCACCATTTTTTACCACTGAAAATACCAGCAAAGAGGGGGTTTTGAAAGCTTGAAAATTTCAGCAACTCATCTTCTCTACAAGTAAGTGATTATGATGGTTTTACTTGATAATTTTTGTACTTTTGGAGTCCCCAAAGCTTAAGCTAGCTAATGAGGGGACTAATTTGCCAAATGGTTGAAAGTTTAGGGACTTTCCATGAGAGTGTTCATGTTGTTTGCTGAGTTTTTATGGAAGAAAATGAATGTTAGTGAGTGAAGGAACAACTTTTGTGAAAGGTGTTACCATGAAAACACCTAAATGAGACTTAGTTGTAAAGATTGTAAATATGTAATAAATGCATGAAATAAATGGTTTTGTGAGTTGTTGTTAGAGGAATAAATGTTCATCTAGGCTTGTTTAATGAGGAAATGTGATGAAAAATGATATACGAGCCTAGGGGCAAAATCGTAATTTTGCCAGAGTATAGGGGCAAAATGGTCATTTTTGCCTAAGTAGAAAATTTGATGTATCATGAGTTTTAAATTGATTGAATGAGTGAATTTTATTATTATAGATCAAGAAGAACGCGAAAACAACCTTGACCGGGGAAAAGGCAAGGTTACGGATTAAGCCGTAGATTAACACATTTTGTATCGAGGTAAGTTTATGTGTAAACGGTACATCTTGAATATTTATGTTGTTATTTATTGGTGTATCGTAGGAATGAGATCATTTATGATTGAGATGGATTGAATTCGATAGAAAATGAGTAATTCCCGTAAGAACCTTGAAATAGATATGTAAGTGTAGAATATTATTCGTAATAATCATTGGTGGGCTGTGTGCGATACCATCGTAAATATTCTTATTGGTGGGCTGTGTGCGATACCACCTTAATACTTACTCACGATGGGCTGTGTGCGATACCATCGTTTATATTATCATTTGGTGGGCTAAGTGCGATACCACCGTAAATATTCTTGTTGGTGGGCTATGTGCGATACCACCCTATTATAGATTAATGGTGGGCTGTGTGCGAAACCACCGAGTGTTTGGTATTATTCTGATTGATTAATTGAGAAATCATTTAAGTATATGTTTCATATGATGTTGTGGTGATGAGTGCAGGGAATATATGCAAATAATTGAGAGCATTATATTTGTTATATGGTTGAAATGTGGTAAGAGATGAAATGAGTAAGCATGATTATGATATGTGGATTGTTTTTTCTTGGTATGAAAAGCATTGATTGATATATATATAAATGTGTTATGATGCTATTTGTTTACATGTAAACTTACTAAGCTTAAAGCTTACTCTCTTTCCTTTTTCCCTTGTTTTATAGTGTCAAAGAGCCGGTTCGGGATACGAAGTTATTTGGAAGATCACCCACACTATCAGCTCATCTCGGTATAGTTAGACTTAGCATTTTTAAATATGGCATGTATAGGGGCTAGGCTTAGTGGAGATGTTTTGTTATTTTGGCCAATTGTGATGGCTCATTATAGATGAATTCTCTTGTATATGGCCATAGTTAATGGCTCATTATTACTAATTTATGAAAAGATGAGGTTATTCATGAAAGTGTATGTTGCACAATTGGGTTGCTTAGTGAATGGTTGAATGGATTTTTGATGTGTGAGTTAGGGTGGCAAAAAGAGCTTGGCAAATAGCCTTGTTCTTGTCCACATGGGTAGGCACACGGGCGTGTGTCTAGGCTGTGTGTGACACACGGTCAGTCCCACGGGTGTGTGGCTAGGCCGTTTGTGACACACGGTCAGTCCCACGGGTGTGTGGCTAGGTCGTGTGTCCCCTGTATGTTAATGTTGCAAGTTAGTGTCGACCACGGGCTAGACACACAGGCGTGTGCCTAGGCCGTGTGACCCTTATGAGGTTGCTGACGTCACAAATAGAATACCCAGGTTTTTACACACGGGCGGGGACACGAGCGTGTCTAGACCGTGTGAAGCACACGGGCCATTGACACGGGCGTGTGTCCGGCCATGTGAAAACCCCTGTAGGGTTGAAATGAAAAATAAATCCCACACGGGCTAGGGACATGGGCGTGTGTGACCACACGGCCTGCCCACACGGGCGTGTCCCATTTCACACGGGTGTGTGGCCCTGTTAAGGCAAAATTTTTCCAAGTTTATAACAGTTTCCGGTTTGATCCCGAGGTCCTTCGTTTAAATGTTTTAAGCCTCGTATGTCCGTAACAAGAACGTTAGACATGTGACTGAAAGGTTTTAAATTTGAATGAAATTTGATAGCTCAAAGTTGTATGTTCAAGCGAGATAAGTCCGATAATGCATCGTACCTGGTTCTGGCATTGAATACGGGTAAGGGGTGTTACATTTAGTGGTATCAGAGCTATGGTTTAGTTGGTTCTCGGACTACCGTAGCGTGTGTAAGGGTCTAGCTATACATGCCATAGAATACAATGATAGTGTGGTGAGTTCTGACTATATTTAACTATGTTTTTGTATAGTAAATGGATCCCAATCGAGCAGCTGCTGATGACGCTGCTAGTAACGCGCCACCTCTCGCGCAAGGGACCGCACCTGTAGAGAGTAGACCCTAGACTTTGGGTCAAGGTGAAGAGGCTCGGGAAGCCTTTCTTCATATGATGAGTAATTGAAACACGGAGTATGTACGAGCGAACCCTAATGCTCAACCTCCTCCACCGCCTCTTATACCTCAGCCAGTCCTTGTGGCTCTGCAAGTTATAGATTTGGTGAGGATGACCAAACCTCCGGTAGATAAGCTTTGGAAGTAAGGGGCTGAGGATTTTAGGGCTAACATAGGCGATGACCCCGAGAAGGCGTAGTTCTCGCTTGAGAACTCAATGAAGGTGTTTGATGAACTCTCCTGCACACCTGAGGAGAGCTTGAAATGCGCCGTGTCATTGCTGAAGGACTCGGCATATCGTTGGTGGGAAACATTGACGTCGGTAGTTCCAAGGGAGAGGGTAATGTGGGACTTCTTTTTGGAAGAGTTCCGAAATAAGTACATAAGTCAGAGATTTATGGATCAGAAACGGAAGGAGTTCCTTGAGTTGAAGCAAGGTAGAATGACTGTGGCAGAGTGTGAGAGCGAGTTCGTTAGGCTCAGCAAGTATGCACAAGAGTGTGTTTCCACAGAAGCTATCTTGTGCAAGAGGTTTGAAGATGGGTTAAATGAGGATATCAGACTGCTAGTTGGGATCTTGGAATTGAAAGAATTCGTAGTGTTAGTCGATAGAGCTTGTAAGGCGGAGGAGTTGAATAAGGAAAAGAGAAAAGCCATGAATGAGGCCCGAGATGCGAGGAAGAGGCCAATGAGTAAATCATATCTGTAACACCCTAAAATTTGAGTATCGATTATTGCATGTTTTGGTGTTTAGATTATGTAGGAAAAATTTTCTTATTTCTTTTTGTGCCTACTATAGTTCGGAAGAAGAGTATAGAATTATTCGGGTATGGAATAATTTTTAGTTTGAGAATTTATTGAAGTGAAGCAAGTGGCATTGACACTTAAGTTGAATTAAGTGATAAATAGTAGCATAAGATGAGTATATGGCAAAGTGGTGTTGGCGCATGAGTTAGTGCATGAGGGAGAAGGTTCGAATCCCTTGTTTAGCATCTAGATGAATTTTATTTTTAATTTTTCTACACATGTATAACAAGTGTCGGCCAAGTACATATATGGTAAGTGTTGACCTTGTTATTTTTGGTTAGTATATCAAAGGATTAAGGAAAGTGTTAACTTATGGTATAGAATCAAGAAAGTTTGGAAAGATATGGGGACATAAGGCATATATCAAGGAAAAGTTTTGGAAACAAATTCATGGTCATTTGACCAATGAATATGGACGGCAATGAGGCTAGGGGGAGGTTGGCCGAATATGCTTGTAGCTTGGTAAGGTTTAGGAGTTGTTTTTGGTCATTCTTAGTTTTTGTGCAAGTTTTGCAACCTTTTCTCAACCTTTCTCCTTTAGCCGAATTTGAGCATTGGTAAGCCTTAATTTTTTTTAACCATTTGGTCACTTTTGTCTATTACTTTGGTATTCTTTGTATGCCTTTTCTTTTAGTGCCGAAATCACCTATACGAAAAAGCCATTCTTTTTCTTTTCTTTTTATCATTGCCGAATGTACCTAGCTCCTAAACACATCCTTTTCTTCTCTTCTCTTTGAAAACCGAAACAACATCATCACCATCTTTTCTCTTATTTTTATTTCTTTTCACTCAAATTTTCTCCATTAAACTCTCTCATGGCCGAATGCTAGTGTGCCCATAGCCGAAACATTATCTCTTTTTCTTTGGTTATACATAGCCGAATCCTTCATCAAACATCATTCTCAATCCTTTCTTTTCGACCGTGGAAAATAGGTAAGGGTTCTTTTTGTCTTCGATTAGTTTATAGTATTGGCCGAATATGGATGGTGGTTTGAAGGCTTTCTTAGATCAAAATAAACGTTCATTCTATTAACATTTATTTTTGTTATACTTTAGTGCGATAACGGAAGATTGGAAATCAAGAGTTCGTGTGTGACATAGTACGCTTGGATCGATTACCCTTGTGGAACAAGAATATTTGTGGTAAGGAAATCTTGTTCTCAAAGCCTTTAGTCATAATCGATATTTATATATATATGATTAGGACGTGCTAACGATCTTTGTCTTTGAAGACAAACAAGATAGGGAAGAAGCGGGCCGTACATAGTGTTCGGAAGAAGGGTGGTACCATTAATCTCCTAAGTATAAACAAAGGATCATGATCGGCAATCCGGGATTTCCACCGGGTTGTGGGCGTTCATCCGAGGAGAATCAATCTGTTTGAAGTAGTTCGTACTCCGAACCATTATTTGTTCGTGGATTTGATTCGGTTAACGAACCATCAATCGGGAGAAACCGCAAGTGGAAGTAGTTCAAAAATCCGAGGGTAAATTTTAGATCGTTATGTTTAGATCGGTTTTATTATTAGATTATAATGATCATAAGTTATCGTGATATGTATAGGTGTTGTGAGCGGGAAAGTTTAGTTCTCACCATAACTGGTGTGTGTAACTTCACACTTATCTTTCGGGTTAGATACTAAACAGTAAGTATTTTGATAAATCGTAAAAAATGGCAAAATCGAAATTATGTGATAATTAACACTTTTGTGTAAATGCATGAAAACGGTTAAAGTTGGAAAAATTGCTAGATTGTTAAATTGGGCCGAAAAATTGCTAGATTGTTAAATTGGGCCGAAAAATTGCTAGATTGTTAAATTGGGCCGAAAAACTGCTAGATCGATAAATTGGGTCAAAAGACTGCTAGATCGCTAAATGGGCCAAAAACCTTCTAGTTTGACATTTGGGCCTAAGTTTCGCTAGATTGTTAAATGGGCTAAATACTATTTTGTTTAATGGACCCAAATGAAAAGTTTAATTAAAAACTCATTTGTATTATGGATTACTTGATAAATAATTTATGATTAAAGTTTGTTATTCATACATAATTACATGGGATGGGATACATGATGAAGAGAAGTAAGGCCTGTGGCCATGAATCTAGTTCGGTGGCTCTGCCACAAATTTTGGCTTAATGCCTCTAGTTCGGTGACTATGTCACAATCTAGTTCGGTAGTGCACTACAATATTATTAAAAAGGCTTAATGCCTACAATTGGTGTGTTTGGCGGGGTGGGTTGACTTGATCCCCACAGGTGTCTTTGGTTGGTACGGGGTGTGTAGCGGATGGAAATTAGGCTTGGTTGGGAAATTCATTTTTTCATGCATTATAATTATTTTATCTCATGCTATATTGTTTAAATCAAATTGGGCTCAAGCCCAAATTAATGCCTTGATGGTGCGGCCCGACAATGATGGTAAGTGAGTTACACACCGAGTTCTTTGTAACTCACCCGTTTTATTATCCATCTCGGGTAATGGAAATTGATGTGGACTTGGGTAGGGAATGACATGGTGGAGGCCATACTACGAGCTTGGGTTTTATAAACTATGAACTTTATTTAAGTTACTTATTTTAATTACTATTTGGGTATGATGTAATAAGGCCTCTAATTATATTTTTATGGATTTTTATGTGTGGATGGATTTAATTTTATTTTAAGACTCTTAATATGGGCGTATATTAAAATCTATAAAGTTTTCTTAAAAATATTGTGTTTTATAACAATTTTGGACACCTACATTACTTTTCAATTTCTTTCAAATTCTTTTAAAACTACGTTAAGGTTTTGCATTTCTGATCACTTAAATCATTAGAGAAATTTTGGATGTTCGTTCGGTGTGACAAACCAAATCTCGTCTTAACGCATAGACCTGGTTTGGGGTGTTACATTTAATGGTATCAGAGCTAGTTTCAAAACTCGGCTGTGGTTTGGGTTCAATAAAGATATTTGTTTGAGAAACAACTCAAAATTTCTAGACTTTTTGATTTAAAGGTAGTATGGCACCAAGAGCATCCCGCGCCAAGTCAAGTAAGTATCTGTATATTGATTGTTTATTATCATTGTGATATGATCATAAGAAACACTCTAGAACTTCTAGTTTTAGGTGTAGAAAACCGTAGAGATTGAGACAATAGGATATGGTTGCGAAAACAACTCTATCTCTTTCATATCATAAAACATCGTTAATAAACAACTGAAATAGTATTTTGATTCATAAAACTCTTAATCAGATTAAATCAGTCATTATGAGCTCTAGAGGGCGTGGTCGTGGACGCGTAGACGTGGCCGTGGTAGAGGACGAGGTGTTAGAGGCGCAAGCAAGCGCCGGATCATATGCCGAAATGGATGCACTGCGTCACTCGAAAGTGAGACGGGATCACATGATCATATGGAAGAAGATAATGCGGTAACACGAGCAATGCTGCGAGTCCTTGAAAGGGTCATTTGGAGCTAGAAGCGGGCCAACGGCTCGTGGGTCGATATCGGAACGATTGAAATCAAGTGGTCTTGAGGTTTTCGAGAGGTGTCTCGGTGTAGCTCCAAATGTCGCTGAATATTGGCTTGAGGCGGTGGAGCGAATTATGGGCGATCTTGAGTGTGCTTTGTGGAACAAAAATTAGGGAGCGGTGTCCTTGTTAGGGACGAAGCATACCAATGGTGGCTTCTTGTCCGAGAAGGCCTTTGAAGCTACATTAGTTAATTGGGAATTCTTTAAAGTTTCCTTCCAAGGGAAATATGTAGGAACGCGAGTTATGTTGATGCGGAAGGAAGGAATTTTGAATCTGGTCCAAGGGAATAAGACAGTGGCAGCATATGAAGCTGAGTTTTTGCGCTTGAGTCGCTATGCTCGAACAATAGTGGCAACAGATCATGAGCGTTGTGTACGCCGTGAGGATGGTAATGCACCTGACGTGATAACTGGTACGTTCTTCATTTTTGATGTACCTGTTATTGCTTTGATAGATATTGGTTCTACCCATTCGTATGTTGCTAGCACCATATCTGGAAACTTGAAATTAGACTCTGAAATTTCTGATAATGAGATGAAGGTAATTAGTCCTTTAGGACAATCGGTATTGGTAAATAAATTGTTTAGAGATGTGCCCTTAGAAATCCAAGGAGAAATATTTGTGGCAAATTTGATGGAATTGCCTTTTGGCGAGTTCGATATCATTTTGGGCATGGATTGGTTGGTTAAGCAGGCGAAATTGGATTGTCTTGAAAAGCGGATGTCAATAAGGACGGTGGAGGATAAAGAAATAATTATGATAGGCGAGCGAAGGAATTACTTGGCAAATGTGGTATCCTGCACTTAAGGCGAGAAAAGTTGGTGCGAAAAGGGTATGGAGCATTTTTAGCATTTATTAGTGCTTTAGATGCCAAAGAGTTGTCGATGGAAGATGTGAGGACGGTGAAGGAATTTCGGATGTATTTTGGAAGAACTTCAGGTGTACCTCCGGATCGGGAAGTGGATTTTGGTATTGAGCTTTTGCGGGCAGCTCCGGTGTCCATTGCTCCTTATAGAATGGCACCGAAGGAGTTTGGCGGAGCTTAAAGCTCAAATTCAAGAATTGCTAGATCGAGGCTTTATTCGACCGAGTGTGTCTCCGTGGGGAGCACCGGTTTTGTTTGTTAAGAAGAAAGATGGGTCGATGCGTATGTGTATTGACTACGAGCAATTAAATAAATTGACGATCAAGAATAGGTACCCTCCGCCAAGAATTGGCGACTGTTTGATCAATTGAAGGGAGCTTGATTTTCTCCAAAATTGATTTGAGATCGGGTTATCATCGCCTTAAGGTGAAAGAAGCGGATATTCACAAGACGGCTTTCGAACTCGTTATGGACATTATGAGTTTTTGGTGATGCCGTTTGGGTTGACCAATGCACCAATTTGTATTTATGGATATGATGAAGCAAGGTCTTTCAACCATATTTAGACCGGTTTGTGGTGGTATTCATAGATGACATTCGGTATATTCAAGGAATGAAGAAGAGCATGATTCGCATTTGCGAATTGTATTGCGATTACTTCGAGATAATGACTGTATGCCAAATTCGGTAAATGTGAATTCAGTTAAGGAAGTGACTTTCTTGGGTCATGTGGTGTCGGTAGAAGGAATAAGGGTGGATCCTCGGAAGATTGAGGTCAGTATTGGATTGGAAACCACCAAAGTCGATGGTGAGATTCGGAGTTTCTTGGGTTTGGTCAGTTACTATAGACGCTTTGTTGAGGGGTTTTCGTTGATTCTTTGCACCCTAACTAAGCTTTTTTGCGAAAGGGAGTACCGTTTATATGGGTGAAAAATAGCAAGAAAGTTTTGATGAATTGAAGAAGATTTTGTGAAGCGCTAGTATTGATTCAACTCGAGGGTGAAAAGGAGTTTACTGATTTATTGTGATGCGTCGCATACGAGATTAGGTTGCGTATTGATGCAAAATGGGAAAGTGGTAGCTTATGCTTCCCGTCAGTTGAGACCGCACGAAGTAAACTACCCTACTCATGACTTGGAGTTAGCTGCAGTAGTGTTTGCTCTAAAGATTTAGAGGCATTACCTCTACGGTGAAAAGTCTATCATCTATACGGATCACAAGAGTCTTAAGTATCTTCTTACTCAGAAGGAATTAAACTTGAGACAACGAAGATGGGTGGAGCTGTTAAAGGACTATGATTTCTCAATCGAGTATCATCCTGGAAAAGCTAATGTGGTAGCAGACGCGTTAAGTCGTAAGGTGGTATCTGATTTGAGAGCAATGTCTGCCCATTTAAGTTTGTACGAGGATGGTAGTCTGATAGCGGAACTTCAGGTGAAGCCTCTGTGGTTGGAGCAAATTAAGAAAAAGCAAATATTAGATGGAAAGTTGGGACCTTTACTTCAACAAGTTGAAAATGGAGGAATAGAGGATTTTGGTATAAACACGGAAGGTGCATTGTGCTTTCGTGGAAAAGTCTGTATGCCTAAGGACTCAGATTTGAGACAAATGATTCTTCGAGAGGCGCATAGTAGCCCTTATGCTATGCACCCCGAAGGAAATAAGATGTATCGGGATCTTCGTGAACAATATTGGTGGCCAGGGTTGAAGCGTGAGATTTCTGAATTTGTGGGAAAATGTTTAACTTGTCAGCAAGTGAAGGCGGAACATCAATTGCCGTCGGGATTATTACAACCGGTAAAGATTCCTCTTTGGAAATGGGAGCGGATAACAATGGATTTTATTAGTGGGTTACCTTTAACACCTACTAAGAAAAACTCGTTTGGGTAATTGTTGATCGTTTGACGAAGATCGCTCATTTTCTACCGGTTAAGACGGATTACTCGTTACGTGGTTGGCTAAGTTAGACGTATCCAAAATCGTGAGGTTGCAAAATTTCAAGCGTCTATTATATCGAGATAGGGATCCTAGGTTTACGTCACGGTTTTGGAAAGCATTGCATGAAGCTTTGGGAACAAAGCTAAACTTCGATCTGACTTTTCATCCTCGATCGGATGGTCAATCGGAAAGAGTAATTCAGTTACGGAAGACATGTTAAGGGGTTGTATAATCGACTTCAAAGGTAGTTGGGAGGATTTTCTACCCTTGGCGTAATTTGCTTACAACAATAGCTATCAATCTAGCATTCGGATGGCACCCTACGAGGCATTATATGAGTCGTAGGGTGTCGCGTTCCTAGTTGTTGGACTGAATTGGGCGAACAGCAGATGTTAGGTCCAGAGTGATCTCTCAAAGCGGAAGAAAAGTAAAAGCTATTCGAGCACGGTTAAAGGAAGCTTCGGATAGACAAAAGTCGTATGCGATCCGAAGCGTAGAAGTATCGAGTATGCTATGGGGATCAAGTGTTCTTGAAGGTCTCACTTTGGAAGAAGATTTTTAGGTTTGGGAAGAAGGGCAAATTGAGTCCTAGATACATTGGACCATATCGTGTGGTGAAGCGTGTTGGTCCAGTGGCCTATCAGATCGAATTACCTCCGGAGTTGAGCCAAATTCATAATGTTTTTCATGTTTCCATGCTGAGGCGCTATAGATCGGATCCTTCGCACATAGTACCGGTAGAAGAAGTGGAGTTGAAGTCGACTTGTCTTTTGAGGGAGGAACCAGTGGAAATCTTAGACCGAGATGTTAAGGTGCTAAGAAAGAAAACCGTGCCGTTGGTCAAGATTTTATATGGTAAACCACGGAGTGGAGGAAGCTACGTGGGAGCCTGAGGATGCAATTCGACAACAATACCCTCACCTTTTTCAACCAGGTAAATTTCGAGGACGAAATTTTTTTTTAGGAGGGTAGAGTTGTAACACCCTAAAATTTGAGTATCGATTATTGCATGTTTTGGTGTTTAGATTATGTAGGAAAAATTTTCTTATTTCTTTTTGTGCCTACTATAGTTCGGAAGAAGAGTATAGAATTATTCGGGTATGGAATAATTTTTAGTTTGAGAATTTATTGAAGTGAAGCAAGTGGCATTGACACTTAAGTTGAATTAAGTGATAAATAGTAGCATAAGATGAGTATATGGCAAAGTGGTGTTGGCGCATGAGTTAGTGCATGAGGGAGAAGGTTCGAATCCCTTGTTTAGCATCTAGATGAATTTTATTTTTAATTTTTCTACACATGTATAACAAGTGTCGGCCAAGTACATATATGGTAAGTGTTGACCTTGTTATTTTTGGTTAGTATATCAAAGGATTAAGGAAAGTGTTAACTTATGGTATAGAATCAAGAAAGTTTGGAAAGATATGGGGACATAAGGCATATATCAAGGAAAAGTTTTGGAAACAAATTCATGGTCATTTGACCAATGAATATGGACGGCAATGAGGCTAGGGGGGAGGTTGGCCGAATATGCTTGTAGCGTGGTAAGGTTTAGGAGTTGTTTTTGGTCATTCTTAGTTTTTGTGCAAGTTTTGCAACCTTTTCTCAACCCTTCTCCTTTAGCCGAATTTGAGCATTGGTAAGCCTTAATTTTTTTAACCATTTGGTCACTTTTGTCTATTACTTTGGTATTCTTTGTATGCCTTTTCTTTTAGTGCCGAAATCACCTATACCAAAAAGCCATTCTTTTTTTTCTTTTTATCATTGCCGAATGTACCTAGCTCCTAAACACATCTTTTTCTTCTCTTCTCTTTGAAAACGAAACAACATCATCACCATCTTTTCTCTTATTTTTATTTCTTTTCACTCAAATTTTCTCCATTAAACTCTCTCATGGCCGAATGCTAGTGTGCCCATAGCCGAAACATTATCTCTTTTTCTTTGGTTATACATAGCCGAATCCTTCATCAAACATCATTCTCAATCCTTTCTTTTCGACCGTGGAAAATAGGTAAGGGTTCTTTTTGTCTTCGATTAGTTTATAGTATTGGCCGAATATGGATGGTGGTTTGAAGGCTTTCTTAGATCAAAATAAACGTTCATTCTATTAACGTTTATTTTTGTTATACTTTAGTGCGATAACGGAAGATTGGAAATCAAGAGGTCGTGTGTGACATAGTACGCTTGGATCGATTACCCTTGTGGAACAAGAATATTTGTGGTAAGGAAATCTTGTTCTCAAAGCCTTTAGTCATAATCGATATTTATATATATATGATTAGGACGTGCTAACGATCTTTGTCTTTGAAGACAAACAAGATAGGGAAGAAGCTGGCCGTACATAGTGTTCGGAAGAAGGGTGGTACCATTAATCTCCCTAAGTATAAACAAAGGACTGTATCAGCAATCCGGGATTTCCCACCGGGTTGTGGACGTTCATCCGAGGAGAATCAACTGTTTGAAGTAGTTCGTACTCCCGAACCATTATTTGTTCGTGGATTTGATTCGGTTAACGAACCATCAATCGGGGAGAAGCCGCAAGTGGAAGTAGTTCAAAAATCCGAGGGTAAATTTTAGATCGTTATGTTTAGATCCGTTTTATTATTAGATTATAATGATCATAAGTTATCGTGATATGTATAGGTGTTGACGGCGGGAAAGTTTAGTTCTCACCATAACCAGTGTGTAACTTCACACTTATCTTTCGGGTTAGATACTAAGCAGTAAGTATTTTGATAAATCGTAAAAAATGGCAAAATCAAAATTATGTGATAATTAACATTCGTGTAAATGCATGAAAAGCAGTTAAAGTTGGAAAAATTGCTAGATTGTTAAATTGGTAGAAAAATTGCTAGATTGTTAAATTGGGCGAAAATTGCTAGATTGTTAAATTGGGCGAAAAATTGCTAGATTGTTAAATTGGGCGAAAAATTGCTAGATTGTTAAATTGGGTAGAAAAAGCGCTAGATCGATAAATTGGGTCAAAAGATCGCTAGATCGCTAAATGGGCCAAAACCTTCTAGTTTGACATTTGGGCCTAAGTTTCGCTAGATTGTTAAATGGGCTAA
Organism: Gossypium sturtianum; assembly: GCA_025698515.1. Classification (NCBI taxonomy): domain Eukaryota; kingdom Viridiplantae; phylum Streptophyta; class Magnoliopsida; order Malvales; family Malvaceae; genus Gossypium; species Gossypium sturtianum. The sequence continues at coordinate 23,624,329 of CM046945.1, forward strand.
ATACTATTTTGTTTAATGGACCCAAATGAAAAGTTTAATTAAAAATTCATTTGTATTATGGATTACTTGATAAATAATTTATGATTAAAGTTTGTTATTCATACATAATTGCATGGGATGGGATACATGATGAAGAGAAGTAAGGCCTGTGGCCATGAATTTAGTTCGGTGGCTCGCCACAAATTTTGGCTTAATGCCTCTAGTTCTGGTGACTATGTCACAATCTAGTTCGGTAGTGCACTACAATATTATTAAAAAGGCTTAATGCCTACAATTGGTGTGTTTGGCGGGGTGGGTTGACTTGATCCCCACAGGTGTGCTGGTTGGTACGGGGGTGTGTAGCGGATGGAAATTAGGCTTGGTTGGGAAATTCATTTTTTTTCATGCATTATAATTATTTTATCTCATGCTATATTGTTTAAATCTGAAATTGGGCTCAAGCCCAAATTAATGCCTTGATGGTCTGGCCCAACAATGATGGTAAGTGAGTTACACACTGAGTTCTTTGTAACTCACCCCGTTTTATTATCCATCTCAGGTAATGGAAATTGATGTGGACTTGGGCCGGGAATGACATGGTGGAGGCCATACTACGAGCTTGGGTTTTATAAACTATGAACTTTATTTAAGTTACTTATTTTAATTACTATTTGGGTATGATGTAATAAGGCCTCTAATTATATTTTTATGGATTTTTATGTGTGGATGGATTTAATTTTATTTTAAGACTCTTAATATGGGCGTATATTAAAATCTATAAAGTTTTCTTAAAAATATTGTGTTTTATAACAATTTTGGACACCTACATTACTTTTCAATTTCTTTCAAATTCTTTTAAAACTACGTTAAGGTTTTGCATTTCTGATCACTTAAATCATTAGAGAAATTTTGGATGTTCGTTCGGTGTGACAAACCAAATCTCGTCTTAACGCATAGACCTGGTTTGGGGTGTTACAGTATCAAACTCAATCAAAGAGGTCCAAGGAGACAAACCCTCGGATGACTACTTCAGCTGGGTATTCACATCGAGATTGAGGTAATACATATTCGGGCTCGAGAGTACAAGCCACCTCGATGGCAAGCGTGGGCAACCCAAAGTCTAACAAACAGGGGTGTCCAAATTGTGGTAGGCAACACACTGGGGAGTGTTGGGGTAACAACTGAAGTTGTTACAAGTGTGGTTCATCCGATCATTTTATTCAGAATTGTCCTGAGAGGGATGAGAAGGAAAGAAAGTAAGAAGTAAGGGCAAGCAATGTATCCTCGAGGGGTAGATCACAAAAGAACCTGGGAGGTGAAACTAGTAGTAGAGGTGTGCCCAGAGACTCTGCTGTGAGGTCGGAGGGCCGAGCACCTGCAATGACCTATGCCATTAGCGCTCGTGAAGAGGCGTCCTCTCCAGATGTGATAACGGGTACTTTTTCCCTTCATGATATCTCTGTTGTTGCTGTGATCGATCCGGGGTCTACCCATTCTTATATTTGCATAAAATTGGCAACTAGCATGAGTATGATTGTTGAGTCTACAGAAATTATAGTAAAAGTGTCCAACCCGTTAGGCAAACATGTGCTAGTTGACAAGGTGTGTAGGAATTGTCCTTTGATAATTAGAGGTCATTGTTTTCCGGCTAACCTTATATTGTTTCCGTTTGATGAATTTGATTTGATTCTTGGCATGGATTGGTTGACTGCTCACAATGTTTTAGTGAACTGTGGTAGCAAGTTTATTGAATTAAGATGTGTAAATGGGGATATCATTCAGGTTGAATCAGGTAAATCGAATAGTTTTCCTGTAATGATTTCATCTATGGTAGCCGAGAGATACTTGAGAAAAGGGTACGTGTCCTACCTCGCCTTCGTATTGAATACTCAAGAGTCAGAGGTGAAAATTGAATCAGTTCCTGTGGTGTGGAGTATCCGGACGTGTTCCCGAAAGAATTACCCGGATTGCCTCCAGTTAGAGAGGTCGAGTTTGGTATAGAGTTAATTCCGAGTACGACACCTATTTCGGTTGCTCCGTATAGGATGGCACCATTGGAGCTAAAAGAGTTGAAGGTTCAGTTGCAAGAGTTAACGGATAAAGGTTTTACAAGGCCGAGCTTTTCACCGTGGGGTGCTCCGGTACTTTTTGTGAAAAAGAAAGATGGGTCGATGAGATTGTGCATAGACTACAAACGGCTCAACAAGGTGACAGTGAAGAGTAAGTATCCTTTGCCAAGGATAGATGACTTGTTTGACCAATTGAAGGGAGCTACGGTGTTCTCTAAGATAGATTTAAGGTCTGGCTATTACCAATTAAGGGTTAAGGAGCAAGATGTGTCGAAAACTGCATTTCAGACGAGGTATGGCCATTATGAGTTCCTTTTCATGCCATTTGGCTTAACGAGTGCTCCTACGATTTTTATGGATCTAATGAACCGTATCTTCCGACCGTATTTGGATAAGTTTGTAGTTGTCTTTATCGATGACATACTGATTTATTCTCGGGATGAGAGTGAGCATGCTGAGAATCTGAGAGTTGTTTTACAGACTTTAAGAGACAAGCAGCGGTATGCTAAATTCAGCAAGAGTGAGTTTTGGCTCCGAGAGGTCGAATTCTTAGGACACAATGTGTCGGGTGATGGCATAAGAGTTGACCCAAGTAAGATCTCGGCTATTGTGGAGTGGAAACCGCCAAGGAATGTGTCAGAAATTAGAAGCTTTTTGGGTTTAGCGGGGTACTACAGACGGTTCGTAAAAGGGTTCTCCATGATTGCTACCCCGATGATGAAACTGTTGCACAAGGACGTTAAATTTGAATGGACTGAGAAATGCCAAGGAAGTTTTGAGAGATTGAGAGCATTGTTGACTGAGGCACCGATTTTATTACAACCTGAGTCGGGGAAAGAGTTTGTGGTCTACAGTGATGCGTCATTAAATGGTCTTGGCTGTTTGTTGATGCAAGAGGGTAAGGTAGTAGCTTACGCCTCGAGACAACTAAAACTGCACGAGAAGAATTATCCGACTCATGATTTGGAGTTGGCTGCGATCATTTTCGCTTTGAAGATTTGGTGTCATTATCTATATGGTGAGAAGTGTCGAATCTTCACCGATCACAGGAGTTTGAAGTACTTAATGCACCAAAAGGATTTGAATTTGCGACAACGGCGGTGGCTTGAATTATTAAAAGATTACGAGTTAGTAATCGATTACCATCCGGGGAAGGCGAATGTGGTTACGGATGCCTTTAGCAGAAAATCCCTATATGCTTTGAGAGCTATGAGTACGAGCTTAGCATTGTCTGATGATGGTTCTATATTAGCCGAGTTGAGGGCTAGACCATTATTTATTCAGCAGATATGTGAAGCTCAAAAGAATAATAGTGAGATGCAAGCTAAGAGAGCTCAGTGCGAATCGGGAGGTGACTCTGATTTTCGAGTTAGCTCAGAGGATTGCTTGATGTTTCATGGTAGAATTTGTGTGCCAAAGGAGGACGAGTTAATTCGGAAAATTTTACATGAAGCACACAGTGGTTATTTGTCAGTACACCCGGGCAGCACAAAAATGTACCATGATTTGAAGAAGTTGTATTGGTGGCCGGGTATGAAAAGAGATATCTCCAAGTTTGTTACCAAGTGTTTGGTCTGTCAACAAGTGAAAGCCGAGCATCAAGTACCTTCGGGATTGTTTCAGCCGGTGATGGTCCCAGAGTGGAAGTAGGATCGAATCACAATGGATTTCATAAGGGGGTTACCTATGACTCCGAGAAAGAAAGATGATGTGTGGGTTATTGTTGATAGATTAACAAAGTCGGCTCACTTTATACCGATACGTGTGGATTACTCACTTGATAAGTTAGCCGAGTTGTATATTGATGAGGTGGTGAGATTTCATGGGGTGCCTATATCTATTATCTTGGATAGAGATCCGAGGTTTACTTCGAGGTTTTGGAAGAAGTTGCAAGAAGCCTTGGGTACAAAATTGAATTTTAGTACCACGTTCCATCCTCAAACCGATGGCCAATCTGAAAGAGTGATTCAAGTTCTTGAGGATATGCTCCGATGCTATGTGTTAGAGTTCGAAGGTAGCTGGGAAAAATATCTACCTTTAGTTGAGTTTGCCTATAACAACAGTTATCAGTCGAGTATACGGATGGCACCGTACGAAGCTTTGTATGGTCGTATGTAACATCCCAAAAATTTGAGTATTATTTGTGTTGGCTCGGGTATGAATTTTTGTGTCTTAGCATAGTCTTGTGAAGGCTTGATTCTATTTAGGAAGATAGAATAATTTTTAGTATGGTTTATTTAATGAAGTGGATTAAGTGAGCTTAGCACTTAAGTTAATTTAAGTGTTAATTAAAGCATAAGAGGAGTAAGTGGCAAGTTGGTTAAGGAGCTTGAAAGGTGGCTTGAGGTTAGAGGTTCGAGTATCATGGAAAGCATTTTTGAAGACTTTATTTTGTGTTCTAGCATTGATGGACGGTCAACCTATGTTTATGATAGGTTGGACCTTAAGTTTTTGGTAAGTTGAATTTTGGAAAAGGAAAGCATGAAATAGGGATAAGAATCTTAAGGTTATGGAAGGTTGGGGAGACATAAGGCTTGGTTGTAGGAAAATGTTTTGGAAAGTATTCCAAGGCCTTTAGTGAATGTATGTGGACGGTATGGGTGTCTAAGGGGGTGGCCGAATTTTGTTAGGTAGCTTGGGGGGATATTGGCCAATTTTTGTCATTTGAACATCTTTTTGCATTTTTGTTTTCCTCTCCAAAAACTCTTTCTTTGGCCGAATGTCATTGTGCATTTTGTGCAAATTTAGCTTTTGTTTTAGCTCTTATTTTGTTGAACCAAAAATGCTATTTCCTTTCTTTCATTTTTCTTTTGAACCAAAACTTCATTTTGGTATTTTTGCACTTTTCTTTTAGGCAAAAGAGGTGTTGGCCGAATCTCATCTCTCCCACATCTCTCTTTTCTTTTCTTTTTGACATTGGTTCATAATCATATTTTCTTTTACACTCTCTTGGACCGAATATTTCTCCATCTCAAATACCATTTCTTTTCATTTGTTCAAAGATAAAACATCTACCTCCATTCTATTTTTCTTTTCTTTTTCACTTCACCATAGCCGAATCTTCCCACTTCCTTTTAGTTTTAGTTTGGTCGATTATTCAAGAGTAAACTCTCTTTGGTTTCTTCAATCGATTTTTGATAAAAGGGGAAAGTGTTCATGGCCTTCTCTCCTTCAATTCTTTTCTCGTCTCTATGTTATTTTCTTGTGGATTAAGGCCGAATCTATGGGCATTGGTTTGCAAGGTTCTAATCATTCTTAGAAACCGATCTCTTTTAGGCTTTTCGGGACGTTGGAAGCAATCAATCTAAGCCTCGTTTCTTTGTCAATCGATTTGGGTAAGTTTAGGTAAGATTTGGTATTACAAGTGATAACTCTTTGGGATTTAGTAGTATGGCCGAATGGCCTTTGTTCATAATTTTAGTATTGGCCGATTGTAGGACAAGGTGTTCTAGTGCGGTAGATCGGATTCGGGAGTTAGTTCTTGCGTTGGTGAAAGGTGTGTATCTTACACACTTTATAACTTGGTTTATATATGTATATTTGTGTGTTATATAACTAATCATATTATGAAAGTGGGTAAATCGATGAGATCCGGATATGATACCATGATGGTATGAATGAGGATTAGGTAAGTCCGTTTCAATATGTTGTTAATACATGTGGATTGAAATCATGATCTACGATTTATGATATATTTGTTATGAGATACATATCAAAGTTTATGGACATGATTTGTTTATCTATTGCATTGGTATGGGCAATATGAGAGGAGGGGGAAGATTGATTCGTGTCTTTGGACACCGTGAGGTTTGGTACCTCCGGTGATTTGGTATCACATTCGTGTCTTGGACACCGAGGTTTGGCACCTCATAGCGACTCGTCCCTCGTGGTTAATACCACCGTGGGTTGGCCCCACTTTTGAGATATGGGATCGCCTCGCCGTGATTTGGTATCACACGCGTGGGTTGGCCCCACAACTTGATGATTCGTGTCTTGGACACCGTGGTTTGGCACCACCAGTGATTTGGTATCACATTCGTGTCTTCGGACACCGAGGTTTGGCACCTCATAGCGTCTCGCCCTCGTGGTTAACACCACCGTGGGTTGGCCCTACTTTTGAGATATGGGATCGACGCCAGTGATTTGGTATCACACGTGGGTTGGCCCCACAGATGGATTATTTGTGACTTTGGTCACCAGTGATTTGGTATCACATTTATATCGTGACTTCGGTCACGGTGGTTTGGCACCACCAGTGGTTTGGTACCACACGGGGTAGAAAAGGAGTTATGGATGGCTAGGTTGGGTGCATTATACATATATGTTGCTTTGTTATAATTTGTGTAAGTATGTGGTATTTACCCGGGAGAGGGAATATGCACTGGTCTTGGTGACTCACCTTCTCCTTATCTTTTCAGTGATTCGTGAGATCGCGGATATGGAGCCGGATGAACTCGAGGAGGCCATGCAATAAAGTTTGGTTTTACATGAACTTCCATTTGGGTACTTTATTTTAATTTGGTTTTCATATTTTATGGATTTGTAATAAGGCCTCTTTAATTATGGTTTTGAATTATTTATATGCTTTGGGATTTATTCTAAACATGTTTAAGTATATCACTTGATTAATTTAATAATTGAGCTCAAAGTTTTCTAAACTATAAAATCGCAATGTTTTTTAAAAAATCTTACCATCGGGTAATATGAATAGTTTGATAGAAAAATTACAAGTTAAGTGTTTTCAACAAATTAAGTGATTTCCAAAATTCAAGTTTCTATGCTCAATTGCAAACGGATTTTCAAAGTGATATTTCAAATTTTCTTAAAAAGATATAAATGTTTTCTATCCTATGATTTATCAACTAAGTTTTAAAGTTTTATGTAATTCAAAGTAAATCTCAGTTTTAACTTATTTTCGACAAATAAAGAATTTCAAAGAGTTTTTCACAAAATTTAATTGTTAATTCGATTCTTTCAAAAATATTTTCCTTAGTGACATACCAGATTCGGTCGTGGCGTATTGACCGGGTTTGGGGTGTTACAAATTGGTATCAGAGCCAAGTTCAAAAGCTCGACTGTGGGCCCGAGTCCCAAAATGATTTAAAGTATGGTCTTAAAATGTTTTGTTTAAAATTATATGGTTGGAAAGGCATGGCCCCGAGTCTCCGACATCAATCCGCCCTGGTAAGTACATCAAACTGTTGATTTTGATGATATGATATGATGATGTTTGCGTGACTGTATAGTAGTAGGAACTACTCTAGAAACTCAAACTATAGGTTGAATGTACTCGCGAAACAACTTCTTATTAAAATTATTCATAAAACTGTGCTTTAAAGAAAGTGGAATATTGACTAATGCATAAAAATTTTTAATCACATAAGTCGAGACTTTAGACATGAGTACTCGTGGTCAAGGTCATATGATTCGTGGACGCGGTCGGGGTAGGATGGCTGTGTCTGAGTCAGTGAGGTCCGGTCAAGGATTCGAAAATGAGGTACCACTACCCCCACCACCAGCAGTTGGAGTTGAGCAACAGGATCAAACGGGGGATGACGCAGATGTCTCGAGCGATCTTCGCGAGTTCTTGAGAGGGTAGCTGGAATAGGTGGAGGCGCGGGAATTCGGAAATCCGTATCTGAGCGACTTCGAGCCAATGGAGCTGAGGTATTTCGAGGTGTTTCAGGCGTGGCTCCTAGTGCGGCTGAATATTGGCTAGAGGCGACGGAGCGAATCATGGATGATTTGGATCCGAATCTTTGAGGAAAAGCCGAAAAGGATCGTATCGCTTCTTCGGGATGAGTCATATCAGTGGTGGCTCACAGTACAAAATGGTGCTGCAGCGGAGGATCTCACTTGGGATTATTTCAAGGCAGCGTATCAGCGGAAATACGTTGGGTCTAATTACATTGATGTGCAGCGTAAGGCATTTCTGAGTTTGATCCAAGGTAGTAAGTCTGTGTCAGAATATGAGGCAGAATTTTTAAGACTGAGCCGGTATGCTGGAGGTATTGTGGCATTGGAGCACGAGTGATGTGTTCGATTCGAAGATGGTTTGAGGGACGAGCTGAGATTGTTGATTGCTCCACATCAGGAGCGAGAGTTTGCTGCTTTGGTTAAAAAGGCTAAGATAGCCGAAGGAATCAAGGAAAGGAATGCGCAAGCGAGAGTTACGACCGGAACAAGCATAAGAGAGGTTACGGATCATCGGGATCACCGGTAATTCTCAAAAGAGGGCTAGGCAAAGTGGGCGAATCGATGCGGGAGGCACATTATGCGCTAATCGAGGACCGGCAGCGGTGTAAACGGATGTGGGAAATATCATTGGGGCGAATGTTGACCCGGAGGAAAGGATGTTTCGAGTGTGGCTCATTTGGATCATCGTGTGAGAGATTGTCCACGTAAGCTAGCCAGGAATCAGTTCGAGGGTCAAGGTCGTGTTCAGTTTAGAAATGAGGGACCGCCACCACAGAGAGGTCGTGGTAATGGTAGAGGAGGTAATGGTTCAGTCGAGGCCGGGAGCATCTCGCGAGAGGTCTTTGGCAACACCGAGGCAAGACGACTGGTTTGGTGTATGCGTGAGGCGTCGAGAGAGGAGCGGCGACGCACCGGACGTCATAACTGGTACGTTCTTAATCTTTGGTGAACCATATACTGCTTTGATAGATGTGGGTTCGACACATTCGTATGTTGCCAGTAGCATAGTAGAGACTATGAATCTAGACTCTGAGACTACTTCTAGGAAGATGATGATACTTAGTCCTGCGGGTCACTCTGAGAAGTAAATAAGTCAGTATAGAGATGTGCCCCTAGAACTCCAAGGGGTAGCGTTCAGAGGCGATCGATGGAATTGCCATTTGAGGAGTTCGATCTGATACTTGGGATGGACTGGTTGGCCAAGTACCGAGCAAGTTTGGATTGCGCTGCTAAGCGCATGGTTTTGAAGTCAGTTGAGGGCGAAGAGGTGGTCATGATAGGTAATAGAAGAGATTATCTATCCAACGTGGTATCTGCGTTGAAAGCTGTGAAGTTGGTTAGGAAGGGCTGTGAGGCATTCGTGGTCCATGTGTGTGCGTTAGAGGCTAAGGAGTCTAATGTGGGGAATGTCCGCACGGTAAAGGAATATGTTGACGTATTTCCTGAAGAACTTCAGGGACTACCTCCGGACCGTGAAGTTGAATTTGGTATAGATCTGTTATTTGCTAAGCAGCGCCGGTGTCTATAGCTCCGTATAGGATGGCAAGAAGGAATTGATGGAATTAAAGGCTCAAATTCAGGAGTTGTTGGATCGAGGTTTCATTCGACCAAGTGTTTCGCCATGGGGAGCGCCGGTACTTTTTGTCAAGAAGAAGGATGGTACGATGCGGATGTGTATAGACTACGCTTGATTGAATAAGTCGACGATCAAAAACAAATATCCTTTGCCGAGGATAGATGACTTGTTTGATCAGCTTAAAAGGGCAGCGATTTTCTCCAAGATTGATTTAAGGTCGGATATCATCGGCTAAAGGTGAAAGAGATCGATATCTATAAGGCGGCATTTCGTACTACTCGCACGGGCACTACGAAGTTTTGGTGATGCCATTTGGGTTGACTAACGCGGCGGCATTCATGGACATGATGAATCGGGTATTCCAGCAGTTTTGGATCGATTTGTTGTGGTATTTATAGACGATATTTTGGTATACTCAAAGTCGGAGGAGGAGCATGATGCGCATTTGCAGAGTAGTGTTGCGGATTCTCGAGGAAAAGCGACTATACGCCAAATTTAGTAAGTGCGAGTTCGGGCTTAGGAGGTGACTTTCTTGGGTCACGTAGTATCGGTGAGGGGATTAGAGTGGATCCTCGGAAGATTGAGGCGATGTTGGATTGGAAGCCGTCTAAGTCGGTGGCATTTGAGATTTGAGTTTTCTCGATGCAGCGAGGTATTACCAAGATTTGTAGAGGGATTTTCTTTGATAGCAGCACCTATGACCAAGTTATTTAGGAAAGGAGTTCCATTTGTATGGACCGAGAAGCAGCAGGAAAGTTTCGACAAGTTGAAAAAGATTCGATCAAGCTCCAGCTTTGATTCAACCCGAGGCATGCAAGGAATTCACGGTTTATTGTGATGCATCGCATCTTGGTTGCAGGATGTGTCTTGATGCAAGAAGGGAAGGTAGTGGCTTATGCATCTCGGCGAGCTTGAGACCACATGAGGCTAATTATCCGACGCATGATCCGGAATTAGCTGCAGTGGTTTTTCGCTCAAGATTTGGAGACACTATTTGTATGGAGAGAAGTCGATAGTCTACACGGATCACAAGAGTCTTAAGTATCTTTTGACTCCAGAAGGACTTGAACTTGAGGCAGCGTAGATGGATCGAGTTGTTGAAGGACTACTGATCGTTCGATCGAATATCATCCCGGCAAGGCTAACGTGGTGGCAGACGCGTTGAGCCGTAAGGTTGTATCGAATTTAAGATTGATGTTTGCTCGACTTAGCTTATACGATGATGGGAGTCTTTTGGCAGAATTGCAAGTCAAGCCGACTTGGTTAGATCAGATCAAGGAGAAGCAAAGTTAGAGGATGATGGTTTAAATGATAGGAGGTTGCGGGTTGAGCGGAGGTTTAGAGGAATATAGTTTGTCCAATGATGGAGTAACTGTGTTTTAAAGGGAGAGCTTGTATGTAGAAGGATGTTGAGTTGAGGCAAAGGATTCTTGGGATGCACATAATGGCCCATATGCTATGCATCTGGAGGAAGCAAGATGTATCGGGATTTAAGAAGCGATTTTGGTGGCAGTGCAAGCGTGAGGTAATGGCGAGTTTGTGGGTAAATGTCGACGTGTCGTAGTCAAGGCGGAGCATCGGCTATCGTCCCAGGTTACTTGACCGATGAAGATTCCATGTGGAAGTGGGAAAGGATCACTATGGACTTTGTTAGTGGATTACCTCTTACGCCTAGTAAGAAGGATTCGATTTGGGTGATTGTGGACCGTCGACTAAGTCACTCATTTCATTCCGTAAGGATGGATTATTCGCCGAAGTTAGCTAAGTTGTATGTGGCGAGAGATAGTGAGGTTGCACGGTGTACGGTGTCGATCATCTCGCGAGAGATCCTAGATTTACGTCGAGGTTTTGGAGAGCGTTACATCGGGCTTTGGGTACGCAGATTGGATTTTAGTACCGCATTTCATCCACGATCGACAGGCGATCGGAAAGAGTTATTCAGATTTTAGAGGATATGTTGAGAGGTTGTGTATTGGACTTGAGGCGGTGGGAAGAGTTTTTACCATTAGGTGAGTTTGCATACAACAATAGTTACGAGAAAAGCATTAAGATGGCACCATATGAGGCGTTGTATGGTAGGAGGTGTCGCACACCTACTTGCCGGACAGAGTTGGGTGGCGTCGGATGTTAGGACCGAGTTGGTTGCGAGGCGAGGATAAGGTTAAGATGATTCAGGGCTCGTCTCGAAGGAAGCCGGATAGGCAAAAGTCGTATGCCGATCTCAAGCGGAGGGATATAGAGTTTGCCGTGGGTGACAAAGTTTTTTAGAAGGTCTCGCCATGGAAGAAAGTGTTAAGATTTGGGAGAAAAGGTAAGTTAAGTCCAAGGTTCATTGGACCGTATAAAGTGTTGAGACGAGTGGGACCGGTAGCCTATCGGCTCGAGTTGCCATCGAGGTGAGTCGATTCACGATGTGTTCCATGTCTCCATGCTTAGACGCTATCGTTACGATCCATCGCATGTTGTGGCAAAGAGAGGAAATAGAGGTGAGTCCAGATCGACGGTAGAGAAGAAGAACCCGTGCGATTCTAGATCGAGATGTGAAAGTTTTTGCGTGGGAAGTCCGTTCCTTTAGTGAAGGTTTTATGGAGGAATCATGGCATGGAAGAAGCTACGTGGGAACCAGGAGGATGCGATGAGGCAGCGCAGATACCCTCAACTCTTTTGAGCAGGTAATTTCGAGGACGAAATTTTTTTTAAGGAGGGTAGAATTGTAACATCCCAAAAATTTGAGTATTATTTGTGTTGGCTCGGGTATGAATTTTTATGTCATAGCATAGTCTTGTGAAGGCTTGATTCTATTTAGGAAGATAGAATAATTTTTAGTATGGTTTATTTAATGAAGTGGATTAAGTGAGCTTAGCACTTAAGTTAATTTAAGTGTTAATTAAAGCATAAGAGGAGTAAGTGGCAAGTTGGTTAAGGAGCTTGAAAGGTGGCTTGAGGTTAGAGGTTCGAGTATCATGGAAAGAATTTTTGAAGACTTTATTTTGTGTTCTAGCATTGATGGACGGTCAACCTATGTTTATGATAGGTTGGACCTTAAGTTTTTGGTAAGTTGAATTTTGGAAAAGGAAAGCATGAAATAGGGGATAAGAATCTTAAGGTTATGGAAGGTTGGGGAGACATAAGGCTTGGTTGTAGGAAAATGTTTTGGAAAGTATTCCAAGGCCTTTAGTGAATGTATGTGGACGGTATGGGTGTCTAAGGGGGTGGCCGAATTTTGTTAGGTAGCTTGGGGGGGATATTGGCCAATTTTTGTCATTTGAACATCTTTTTGCATTTTTGTTTTCCCTCTCCAAAAACTCTTTCTTTAGCCGAATGTCATTGTGCATTTTGTGCAAATTTAGCTTTTGTTTTAGCTCTTATTTTGTTGAACCAAAAATGCTATTTCCTTTCTTCCATTTGTCCTTTTGAACCAAAACTTCATTTTGGTATTTTTGCACTTTTCTTTTAGGCAAAAGAGGTGTTGGCCGAATCTCATCTCTCCCACATCTCTCTTTTCTTTTATTTTTGACATTGGTTCATAATCATATTTTCTTTTACACTCTCTTGGACCGAATATTTCTCCATCTCAAATACCATTTCTTTTTCATTTGTTCAAAGATAAAACATCTACCTCCATTCTATTTTTCTTTTCTTTTTCACTTCACCATAGCCGAATCTTCCCACTTCCTTTTAGTTTTAGTTTGGTCGATTATTCAAGAGTAAACTCTCTTTGGTTTCTTCAATCGATTTTTGATAAAAGGGGTAAGTGTTCATGGCCTTCTCTCCATCAATTCTTTTCTCATCTCTATGTTATTTTCTTGTGGATTAAGGCCGAATCTATGGGCATTGGTTTGCAAGGTTCTAATCATTCTTAGAAACTGATCTCTTTTAGGCTTTTCGGGACGTTGGAAGCAATCAATCTAAGCCTCGTTTCTTTGTCAATGATTTGGGTAAGTTTAGGTAAGATTTGGTATTACAAGTGATAACTCTTTGGGATTTAGTAGTATGGCCGAATGGCCTTTGTTCATAATTTTAGTATTGGCCGATTGTAGGACAAGGTGTTCTAGTGCGGTAGATCGGATTCGGGAGTTAGTTCTTGCGTTGGTGAAAGGTGTGTATCTTACACACTTTATAACTTGGTTTATATATGTATATTTGTGTGTTATATAACTAATCATATTGTGAAAGTGGGTAAATCGATGAGATCTGGATATGATACCATGATGGTATGAATGAGGATTCTGTAGGTAAGTCCGTTTCAATATGTTGTTAATACATGTGGATTGAAATCATGATCTACGATTTATGATATATTTGTTATGAGATACATATCAAAGTTTATGGACATGATTTGTTTATCTATTGCATTGGTATGGGCAATATGAGAGAGGGGGAAGATTGATTCGTGTCTTGGACACGGAGGTTTAGTACCTCCGGTGATTTGGTATCACATTCGTGTCTTCGGACACGAGAGGTTTGGCACCTCATAGCGACTCGTCCCGTGGTTAATACCACCGTGGGTTGGCCCCACTTTTGAGATATGGGATAAATGCGCGGTGATTTGGTCTCACACGTGGGTTGGCCCCACAACTTGATGATTCGTGTCTTGGACACGGTGGTTTGGCACCACCGGTGATTTGGTATCACATTCGTGTCTTCGGACACGAGAGGTTTGGCACCTCATAGCGTCTCGTCCCGTGGTTAACACCACCGTGGGTTGGCCCCACTTTTGAGATATGGGATCGGCGCCGGTGATTTGGTATCACACGTGGGTTGGCCCCACAGATGGATTATTTGTGACTTTGGTCACCAAAGTGATTTGGTATCACATTTATATCGTGACTTCGGTCACGGTGGTTTGGCACCACCGGTGGTTTAGTACCCACGGGGTAGAAAAGGAGTTATGGATGGCTAGGTTGGGTGCATTATACATATATGTTGCTTTGTTATAATTTGTGTAAGTATGTGGTATTTACCGGGAGAGGGAATATGCACTGGTCTTGGTGACTCACCTTCTCCCTTATCTTTTCGGGTGATTCGTGAGATCGCGGATATGGACCCGGATGAACTCGAGGAGGCCATGCAATAAAGTTTGGTTTTACATGAACTTCCATTTGGGTACTTTATTTTAATTTGGTTTTCATATTTTATGGATTTGTAATAAGGCCTCTTTAATTATGGTTTTGAATTATTTATATGCTTTGGGATTTATTCTAAACATGTTTAAGTATATCACTTGATTAATTTAATAATTGAGCTCAAAGTTTTCTAAACTATAAAATCGCAATGTTTTTTAAAAAATCTTACCATCAGGTAATATGAATAGTTCGATAGAAAAATTACAAGTTAAGTGTTTTCAACAAATTAAGTGATTTCCAAAATTCAAGTTTCTATGCTCAATTGCAAACGGATTTTCAAAGTGATATTTCAAATTTTCTTAAAAGATATAAATGTTTTCTATCCTATGATTTATCAACTAAGTTTTAAAGTTTTATGTAATTCAAAGTAAATCTCGGTTTTAACTTATTTTTCGACAAATAAAGAATTTCAAAGAGTTTTTCACAAAATTTAATTGTTAATTCGATTCTTTCAAAAATATTTTCCTTAGTGACATACCAGATTCGGTCGTGGCGTATTGACCGGGTTTGGGGTGTTACATCGTAAGTGTCGGACTCCGTTGTATTGGACTGAGCTTAGCGAGAAGCAAATTCACGGTGGTCGACTTAGTTAAAAGGCGAGGAGAAAGTGAAAGTAATGCGAGATAGTCCGAAAGCTGCTTTGGATCGACAAAAGTCATACACGGATTTAAAAAGGAAAGAAATCGAGTTTCAAGTGGGTGAAAAAGTATTCCTGAAAGTATCTCCGTGGAAGAAAATATTGAGATTCGGTCGAAAGGGCAAATTGAGTCCATGATTCATAGGACCGTATGAGGTTATTGAGAGGATTGGGCCAGTAGCATACCGGTTGGCTTTGCCGGAAAAATTAGAGAGAACACACAACGTGTTTCATGTGTCGATGTTGCGGCGATATCGTTCCGATCCTTCGCATGTGATTCCTCCAACTGAAATTGAGATACGACCAGACATGACGTATGAGGAGGAACCAATTAAGATATTGGCTCGAGAGGTTAAACAGTTGAGGAATAAGAGTATAGCTTTAGTAAAAGTGTTATGGCAAAGACACGGTGTGGAAGAGGCTACTTGGGAACCGAAAGAAGCCATGAGAGAACAATACCCAAACCTTTTTATCGGTAAGATTTTCGGGGACGAAAATCTCTAAAGGAGGGGAGAGTTGTAACAGCCCGATTTTGGGGCTAGTCAGAATAGTGGTCTCGGAACCACTAATCCGAGGTTTAGAAAAATCATTTTCACATTATTTTATGTGTTATAGCATAATTATATGGATGTATGAAAATTTTGGTGCATTAATTTTGGCGATTTCATGCTTAATTGTGAAAAAGGACTAAATCGCGTTAAGTGCGAAAGTATTATTTTACAAGTCAAAGGTGTTAAATAGCTATAGAATTCTAATGGGAGATCCCTAATGTGCAATTAGGCCTTGTTTAATGTAGTGGCCGGCCATAGGGACAAGAATTGACATGGTCAATTGGTTAGGTGGGGTTTTGGTGACTTATTTAATAAATTAAAATAAAATAAGAAGAAAGATGATAACACCTATCATCTTCACCATTTTTCCACCAAAAATACCAGCAAAGAGGGGGTTTTGAAAGCTTGAAAATTTCAGCAACTCATCTTCTCTACAAGTAAGTGATTATGATGGTTTTACTTGATAATTTTTGTACTTTTGGAGTCCCCAAAGCTTAAGCTAGCCAATGAGGGGACTAATTTGCCAAATGGTTGAAATTTTAGGGATTTTCCATGAGAGTGTTCATGTTTTTTGCTGAGTTTTTATGGAAGAAAATGAATGTTAGTGAGTGAAGGAACAACTTTTGTGAAAGGTGTTACCATGAAAACACCTAAATGGGACTTAGTTGTAAAGATTGTAAATGTGTAATAAATGCATGAAATAAATGGTTTTGTGAGTTGTTGTAAGAGGAATAAATGTTCAGCTAGGCTTTTTTAATGAGGAAATGTGATAAAAAACGATATACGAGCCTAGGGGCAAAATTGTAATTTTACTAGAGTATAGGGGCAAAATGGTTATTTTTGCCTAAGTAGAAAATTTGATGTATCATGAGTTTTAAATTGATTGAATGAGTGAATTTTATTATTATAGATAAAGAAGAATGCGGAAACAACCTTGACCGGGGAAAAGGCAAGGTTACGGATTAAGCCGTAGATTAACACATTTTGTATCGAGGTAAGTTTATGTGTAAACGGTACATCTTAAATATTTATGTTGTTATTTATTGGTGTATCGTAGGAATGAGATCATTTATGATTGAGATGGATTGAATTCGATAGAAAATGAGTAATTCCCGTAAGAACCTTGAAATAGATATGTAAGTGTAGAATATTATTTGTAATAATCATTGGTGGGTTGTGTGCGATACCACCGTAAATATTCTTATTGGTGGGCTGTGTGCGATACCACCTTAATACTTACTCACGATGGGCTGTGTGTGATACCATCGTTTATATTATCATTTGGTGGGCTAAGTGCGATACCACCGTAAATATTCTTGATGGTGGGCTATGTGCGATACCACCCTATCATAGATTAATGGTGGGCTGTGTGCGCAACCACTGAGTGTTTGGTATTATTCTGAATGATTAATTGAGAAATCGTTTAAGTATATGTTTCATATGATGTTGTGGTGATGAGTGCATGGAATATATGCAAATAATTGAGAGCATTATATTTGTTATATGGTTGAAATGTGGTAAGAGATGAAATGAGTAAGCATGATTATGAAATGTGGATTGTTTTTGCTTGGTATGAAAAGCATTGATTGATATATATATATATATAAATGTGTTATGATGCTATTTGTTTACATGTAAACTTACTAAGCTTAAAGCTTACTCCCCTTCCTTTTTCCCTTGTTTTATAGTGTCAAAGAGCCGGTTCAGGATACAAATTTATTTGGAAGATCACCCACACTATCAGCTCATCTCGGTATAGTTAGACTTAGCATTTTTTAATATGGCATGTATAGGGGCTAGGCTTAGTGGAGATGTTTTGTTATTTTGGTCAATTGTGATGGCTCCTTATAGATGAATTCTCTTGTATATGGCCATAGTTAATGGCTCATTATTACTAATTTATGAAAAGATAAGGTTATTCATGAAAGTGTATGTTGCACAATTGGGTTGCTTAGTGAATGGTTGAATGGATTTTTGATGTGTGAGTTAGGGTGGCAAAAAGAGCTTGGCAAATAGCCTTGTTCTTGTCCACACGGGTAAGCACACGAGCGTGTGTCTAGGCCGTATGTGACACACGGTCAGTCCCACGGGTGTGTGGCTATGCTGTGTGCCCCCTATATGTTAATGTTGCAAGTCAGTCTCGACCACGGGCTAGACACACGGGCATGTGCCTAGGCTGTGTGACCCTTATGAGGTTGCTGACGTCACAAACAGAATACCCAGGTTTTTACACACGGGCGAGGTCACGAGCGTGTCTAGGCCCTGTGAAGCACATAGGCCATTGACACGGGTGTGTGGCCGGCTGTGTGAAAACCCCTGTAGGTTTGAAATAAAAAATAAATCCCACACGGGCTAGGGACATGGGCGTGTTTGACCACACGGCCTGCCCACACGGGCATGTCCCATTTCACACAGGCGTGTGGCCCTGTTAAGGCAAAGTTTTTCCAAGTTTATAACAGTTTTTGGATTGATCCCGAGGTCCTTCATTTGCATGTTTTAGGCCTTGTATGTCCGTAAAAAGAACGTTAGACATGTGAATGAAAGGTTTTAAATTAGAATGAAATTTGATAGCTCAAAGTTGTATGTTCAAGCGAGATAAGTCCGGTAATGCCTCGTACCTGGTTCCGGCGTTGAATACGGGTAAGGGGTGTTACATGAGTAGCTTCAATGTCATGACTTTGTGGGCAATTTCCTATTTCCTTGGCCATTTTGTCCTAAGTTGTTTCCTACATCACTCAAGTAACTTGTTAAATCTTATTAGGCAAGACTTTGCCAAATTGGTCTCAAAACATAAAATAAAAAAATAACTTATTGAAACAAAAACATAATGTAAATATAATTAACAAAGACTACGAAAATAACAGGAAAAGAGTTGATTAGAAGCTCGTTAATTATAAAAAAAAACTCAATTTGTGATATCAAATTATGACAGACCAATAACCCTCTCATTCCTCGTTGACACGGTTGAAATTAGGTCAGGTGTGTCTATGGGTGTACGTGCCAAACCCTCGACCCTTATATTATTTTTGTAAAGCAAGTACATGGGCCAATGACTTAGGCATAAACATCTTAATAAGTTGTTGAATGTTACTATTCAACCCATTATAAAAATTTGATTACATACTCCTCATTAATATCAACTTTGCATGATAGCATTTCAAATTGATCACGATAAAGGTTAAGAATACTTTTTTTCTTCAGACTTAAGAGCTCAGCCATGGGATCACCAAAGAACATTTCGTCAAAACTTTCTTCCAAAGGTTCTACATAGTCTTTCTAAGAAAACTCTTCAAAACTTCCTTTAAATTATACATAAGTCTGATGCCACTGCAATAGTTTTCCTTTTAGAAAAATCATAACCAACTTTACCTTCAAATCAACAGGTGTTTAATCCACATTAAAGAAATGCTTAAATATGAACAGCCATCATTCATATCATCTCCATTAAACTTAGGAAACCCCTTATTGGATTGCCTACTAACAAAGTAATGAGACTTACGAACCGTGTAAATGCACTTCAACATCACCTTGTAACTGACTCATGATTTGAGTCTGTTGAAGGTTCAAAGTAGTAATATCATTTTTCAATACCGGTATGATCCTTTCTTGATTTTGCTTTTGTCCTTGTACCTTTTCCAAATATTCTTGAAAAAAAATTCTTTAACAGATTCTTTGAAATGTCTAATGTCATGTAAACGAGTAGCTTCCACCATCATAGATGTCAAATGATGGCTTTGATTCTACTTGGTACAAGATTAAATGGTCAAGGGAACTTCTCAGGTAAGTTGGAAAAAAACAACTATCAAGAGAGAGATCTAAAATTTAGAGAGAACAAGATATAGGTAATTGTGTTAATTCTTGAACATGCAACTTGGTTTATTCATAGGTTGTAATAGGTTACAATCCATTGTTTCTCAAATTCATTTTTAAATATTAAATATTTTAAAAGATATTTTTTATAATTTAATTTAAATGAAAATAGTTATTTAACTAATAGTAATTTGAGTCAAATCAACTCGAATTGCAAACTCAATTATCCAGGGTATATCTCGAACATATAACTCAATTCTTAAACAACTCTACAGCTATTTTCTACTTGAAAGAAAATCAATCTCATTCTTTCAATAAAATAAAATAAAAACCCATTCCTAGTATTAGGGATGGCACTAAGAAAACTATTTTTAGTTTCGATAATATCTAAATCTGTATAACTGTTGGTAGGTGGGGATAAAAATGAACTTATGAGAAATTAACCGAAGGCTTCAAGGCGTGTAACCATGCCACTATTTTTAATGTTATATTCATTCCCACGTATATTCTGGTGTTGAAAAGAGTTACTGACTGTCGAAACCATTTTAAAAGTTTTAGAAAACGGGGTCGACTTTTAAAAACAAAAATGGTAGTCGCCACCAATCCCTTTTTACTTAGGTGTGATTGGATCACCTTGTAAAACGTTTTATTTTAAAACATTTGATTTTGGTCTACGAAAAACAAGAAAACGAATTCGGGAGTCGATTACGTATGAGGAAGGGTTGGCACCCTCATAACGCCCAAAAATTGGTACCTAATCGATAGAATCATGTCCAAATGTTTGAAATTTAAAAGTATTTAAAAAATATGATTTCTTAAAAACTTCGACAATTTGAGTTAAAATTTGAGATTTCTTTGTTCCGAAGGAATATAAACATCACATCCAGCACGATAGGACACGATATTTTAAAACCTTCGTAATCAAAATCATCTCATGATTTACAAAATTTATTAAAAGGATATTTAGTTATTTGGACGAACGAAAAACCGAAACCCAGCACGTTAGGGCACAATTTCTCGAACTTCCAAAACACGAAACATTGCCTTATTTTCAAAAGCCTTATCTCGAGATAACAAATGTCACATCCAGCACGTTAGGACACGACATTTTGAATTCCAGAGAATAAGTTTTTATTTAATTTTAAAAAAAATAGTGAATCAAATAAATAAATAAAAGGATATTAAATAAATAAATTAATAATAGAAAAATAATTATATAAAAATATTGTTAATAATAATAATAATAGGAAAATAATGATAATAGGGTATGATATTAGTAATAGTAATATATACAAATAATAGTAAAAATATGAGGATAATAAAATTAATTATAAATAAAATTTAAAAATAGTAGTAGCAAAATTAAAATAACAACTTTAATAGTAAAATAATAATAATACTAAATTAGTGATAATAATAGTAATAATAATATTAATGAGAATAATAATAAAAATACTAGTATAAACAAAAATAATATTAATAATAAGATAATAGTAAATATTGAAATTAATAGTGATTAAAAATTATGGTAAAAAAATAATACTAGCAATATTGTAAGTAAGTAAGTAATAATAATATTAATGATAATAAAAATAATAGTAAATATGAAAATAATGAATATGGTAATAATAGAATAATAATATCTATATAGAAATAATATAAAAATAATAATGTTTTTAAAAAAAATGGCAAAATAGTAAAAAAAATAATAAAAGAAAATAAAGAAGGGACTGAATTAAACTTAAAATGAAACTTTGGGGCGAAATCGAAAATAAATAAAAGGGGAAGGATCAAATTGTAATACACGCGCATAATAGAAGGACCAAAACAGAAAATAACCCCACCCTCAAGAACGGTGTCGTTCGAATGCGGACCAAATTGAAACAGGGGAAAAATTATTGGGCAAAATTGGGAATAAAATAAATTTAATTATAAAACAGTAGAAAAGCGGAGGGGCTAAATGTGCAATTAGCCCTTCAATCAAAAACACGCGGATCCTGAGACTGGGTCGGGTCAAGGCGTGGGTCAGCCCCCAAAATGACGTCGTTTTAGGCGTTAAGGGGGCTGCCCAAAACGGCGCCGTTTCAATAGGCTATAAAAGCCATATTCCCTTCAAAAAAAATCATTTTTTTCAGTTCTTAAAAAAGAGAGAGAGAGAGCTCCAGAGAGCCCAGCTCTCAGCGATTTCCGGCGAATGCTCCGGTGAGGTCTCCGGTGACGTGCCGCCGTCTGCCGCCGTCTCCGGCCACCGTGCACGGTGGCCGAAATTCCAACAGGGTAGTTTTTTATCTTTTTAATAATTAAAGTATTTTATATGTAAAAAAATAAAAGAAATAAATAAAAAATTGACAGATTCGTGAATGAAATAAAGAAAAAAAAAACCTTTTCGTGATTCTGTTTATTTCTTTTGTGTATCTCTGTATATTTTTTCTTTGTGTCTCCCTTTTAGTTACAAAATATTCGGCTTTTATAGCCTTGAAAAAAAATGAAAAAAGGAAAACATTATTTCTGCCATTATTGCTGCTGTCTTCTTTCCTTTCTTTTGCAGGTGGACGGAGATCTCGCGACGAAGATGAGGCTCGCGTGGATTGCGGCGCGACTGAGAGCTGATGGGTGCGGCGTTTGCGGCGCGTCTGTTGGCCTGGGTGCGAGGCTGCGGCGCAAGGGTTTCCCAGAAACCCTAGATTTCTGCTGAAGCTGATTTAGTTATTGGGCCTTTTGGGCCGTTTTTATCTGAGTCTAGGACTGGGGTGTAAGTGGGCCACTGGTTTAAGTTTAAAGTTGGGCTGATCGGGTTTGGTTTGAGTCTGGTGGGTAGTCTGTTTAGGATTGGGTTTTAGGTTAGTTTACTTTGGGCTTCTGGTAATATTTGGGCCTGTGAATGGTTTTGTACATGGACTGTATTGATGGACATTTGGTATTTATTTTTGGCTTTTGTTTGCTACAAGCCCGGGAACAAATGGGCCTCTACAGCTGCCCCTCTTTGCTCATTGTCGAGAAATGAGAATAGAGCAAAGACAATAAAATGACCAATTTTGCCCGGTCTTGCCGAGCCTTTCCTTCTTGGTCATCGTCTTCTTCAAATGGCTTCCAACTCCACTGCAACTTCAATAGTACTTGGAACTTCATCTTGATTTTAATAAGTCTGATGTCTTCAATCTGCTTCTTGCAACTTCAAGAATGCCAGATCTGCTATTTTAATCTGCTCCACTGCAATCTCAGGAATGCCACATCTACAATCTTCAATCTACCCCACTACTATTACGAGAGGACAAAATCTGAACTTTTCAATTCGCTTCCTTACTATATTCAGGAAGACTTCAATCTTCAGCCTGCTCCACTATCATCTCTAGGGAACAAAATCTGAACTTTTCAATTTGCTTCCTTACTATCTTCAGGAAGACTTAAATCTTCAGCATGCTCCACTATCATCTCTAGGGAACAAAATCTGAACTTTTCAATTTGCTTCCTTACTATCTTCAGGAAGACTTCAATCTTCAGTTTGCTCCACTACCATCTCTAGGGAACAAAATCTGAACTTTTTGGTTTGCTTTCTTACTATCTTCAGGAAGACTTCAATCTTCAACCTGCTCCACTATCATCTCTAGGGAACAAAATCTGAACTTTTCAATTTGTTTCCTTACTATCTTTAGGAAGACTTCAATCTTCAGTTTGCTCCACTATCATCTTTAGGGAACAAAATCTGAACTTTTCAATTTGCTTCCTTACTATCTTCAGGAAGACTTCAATCTTCAGTTTGCTCCACTACCATCTCTAGGGAACAAAATCTAAACTTTTTGTTTTGCTTCCTTACTATCTTCAGGAAGACTTCAATCTTCAGTTTTCTCCACTACCATCTCTAGGGAACAAAATCTTAACTTTTCAATTTGCTTCCTTACTATCTTTAAGAAGGCTTCAATCTTCAGTTTGCTCCACTACCATCTCTAGGTAACAAAATCTGAACTTTTTGGTTTACTACACTGTCGTCTGAGGGGCATGTCCTGTAGACTCGAATGTATTATGGATGACATTTACATGAATGCAGAATGTCATGAGAATGATCCCATTTTTTAAAATGTAAAATGATTAGGATGCATGATCGGAATGAATCTAATGCTCCTAACTAAATGATATTAGGGATGACATTTGCATGAATGCAGAATGTCATAAGAATGATCCTATGTAATGATTAGAATGCAATGATCGAAATGAATCTAATGCTTCTAACTAAATGTATTATGAATGACATTTGCATGAATGCAGAATGTCATGAGAATAATTTCCTTCTTTTTCCCTCTTTTTTTTTGTACAACGATTAGGATACAATGATCGGAATGAATCAAATGCTCCTAATTGGAAGTGTGAGAATGATCCCTATTTAATTTTTGGGTTGTCATTGCTCAAAGTTCATTAAGTTTCTATCACTGATGTGCTACCATGCTTTCTCGTTCAACTGGTACCTTCTGACAAAAAACCCAAAGAAACGATCATGTTCTGCTCAACAGACCTGCCTCGCTGTATGTACCACCCACTGCAATTTTAGGGGAATAACATTTGGTTTTCCTCATCCATCCCGTTACCACTCAGAGGTATGGATTCTATTATGTTCAATTTAATCTGTTACACCATTCCCTGGGTGTAATGACCAGATATATGTGCTTGAAATTTGCACGAATGTAGGGTATCCTTTTCTTTTCCGAGAATGATCCCCTTTTATTTCTATGTTGACATTGCCCGTCATTTGTCGAAATGGTATCATCCACAAAATGTCTTATCCAATAAGGATCCGAAGAGCTAATCATCTTTCAATATTTCCCAACCCTTAGGGCTTGGTAAGTTTTAAACAATAGTTTTGTTTCAGATTCTCATATTATTTAGAAGCCTCCAGAGTAATATGCGAAACTCCTTTTATGAAAATATTATTAGTCCAATAATCATTATTTCAATATAAAATGCTTGAAAAAGATCACAACAATGGACTAGAAAGAAATTAATTAGGAACATAGCTCGAAATAAATAAGTTAATTAAAGATAACCAAGGCAATAAAAGAAAATTGATTTTGGTGTATCTTGAAAAAAATAAAGCAATCAAAGATAACAAATTCAAAAATGGGTAAGATAGAAGCTAGGTGCCCCAGATATCGCAGCCTGAGCTTCTCTGTTCAAACTTCTTGAGGACCATTTTAAGCTCAATATGTATTTAGGGGATCCGGAGTACTTTGTCGATGCCCCAAGACGCAGCATACTTCCTCATTGTTAATTTAGGCATAGCAAGACTACCACATGCCCTATATTTGATCAAAATTTGAGCCGCCCTTTTGGGTTTTCAGGTCAAAACCCCTTTGGTCTCAAAGCACCCTTTGCGGGTTTTTGCCTTGGCCTCTCCCTTTTTTTTTTTTGAATTTGAACTTAAGGCTCCCTTTGCGGGTTTTCACCTTGTTCCTTCCTCTTTCAGGTAAAATCCTTCTTGATTGACCCTGAATTCACCGGATTGGGTGAGTCTTTAGCATCCATCTCGGTCAATATCAATTCTCCTCCAGAAAAAGCCTTCTTTTCAACATAAGGTATTTCCAGTTTGGCATATGCTTTCCTCTTAAATTTTCAATATCAGGCACCCATCATGAAATTTCTTTGGGTGGACCATCAGCATCATCAATTTTAGTACATTTTACCATGATGAATACTTTCAAACCCTTTTCTTCATCCAAGTTCACTGGAGACATTCTTCTTTATCCAATTCCTGACTCAATCGAAGCTTAGAGTAAAGGAATCTCGATTTTCATGGGCAAAACCGCTTCATAATTCAATGGGAAAAATGTTGCCCCAGCGAAAGTCCTGGTCGACGTTTGATAAGCATAGAGAGTAAATGGTAGCTTCTTATGCCAATCTTTATAAGTCTCAGTCACCTTTCATAGTTTTTTTGACAACTTTTGTTGCACTGTGATATACTGCCTGATCTTTGAACAAACTGTAAACTTTGACTTTGTACAGTTATTTATTAGACGTGATCCTCTATGGCATTCTTTGCTGGCATCTAATTCTTTATTCTTTATTCTTTTTTTTTTTATTTTTAAAATTTGATGACTTCAACTTTGCAATATTGGCATATGAAGCAACATTCACCCTCTTAGTGAAGTAAACGACAACCATGGTGATAAATCGATATTGGATAAAAGCTTCTGACGAGATTGGCCCCATCACATCCATGCCCCACATATGAAAAATCTGTGAAGAACTGGAGAAGGCACATGAATCTCGTCTAATTCAGTATTTGCAGTATAACTGATGCAATCCCCTTCCACAGTAGACCGACAGTGCCTGATCCTCATGTTTAGCCCGCGTCTTAGTAGCCCAGGCATGTCCTGATATGATCGTGCAAAAACATCTTTGAATTCTTGAAAATAACTCAACGATGTCTCGCATTATTTCTATGGTGAGCTGGGCTTCAATCTTCACCCATTTTCTAGGCTCGCAATATCCATTGACCGTATGTAAGGTAGAATTTGTTTTTCCTCTTATTCTACCATTCTTAATAAATCAGAAGATATGTTACAATCTTTGTCGTCTTCAAAGTCCTGAGATCCCCTAAACCCATATTTTATTCAAAAAGGGAATCCGTAACAACGTCGCTCGTGTCATTGATATCTGAAGACCTAGTGTAGGTTCAAAGGAAGATTTCCAAAGAATAAATAATTCAAAGAATGATTATTTGTATGATATGAATGAATAAAATAATATTTGAAAGAAAAATAAAAGAATCTATACATGGAAAGAATAAAAGGATATTTGTTAAAAAGATGCATTTTATTGAAATAAGAATTTAGGACACAAGCCTATTTCACAAAAGGGTCCTTATTGCCTCTAGGCTTAAGGCAACAAGCGTGTTTTGAATGTTACTCTAGATTAGCTCTAAAAATACAGAGATCTCTTCCACAATCCCATTATTCAAAACACTCCCAAGTATACAAGGGCTTAGAAACTTCGTTCCCCGATTCCCTCTTCGCTTTTGATTTCTTCAAAGGATCGCAACTTTCTTGTCCCCTCCTTCAATTATTGCATTTACTGCCTCATTAAAGTGATCAGGTTCTGATGAATCGTCGAACTTCTCAATTCCCATTTTAATGAACCTTTCAACCAACTTCTTAAACGTAGTACAATTTTCAATTGAGTGACCCTTTATTCCCGCATGGTACTCACATTGGGCATTCTCATTATACCATTTTGGGAATGGAGGTTGCAACGGTTTCAAATAAAATGGGGACACCACGTGTGCGTTAAACAAACTTTGATATAGTTCCTTATACGTCATTGGGATTGGCGTAAATTGGAGCTTTTTAGAGTTTTGCCTTGTACCCAGCTCTTGTCTCACCGACCCTTGTTGCCCAGCAGTGATCACCTTTGGCTGGTTAACAGCAATTTCTTTTGAGTACCCTTTGTTGTATGTACTCGTATTATTCACCTCGTCGTCCTTTTTCCTAGGAACAGACCTTTTAGTGGTTTCCCCTGCTTCAATCTTGCCACCCCTTATGGCATTTTCAATCATCTCTCCTGCCATCACTATATCCGCAAAGCTCTTGGTGGTACTTCCTATCATGTGAATGATGAAGGGAGCCTTCAAGGTATTGATGAAGAGCATTGTAGTCTCCTTTTCTAAGAGTGGTGGCTGAACTTGCATGGTGACCTCCCTCCATCTTTGCGCGTACTGCCTGAAGCTTTCATTTGACTTCTTCTCCATATTTTGCAAAGTGATTCTGTCAGGCGTCATGTCTGTGACATGGTTGTATTGCTTCATGAAGGCTTGAGCTAAGTCTCTCCATGAGCTAATGTTAGGGTGACTAAGTTGATTGTACCACCTAGACGCTGGCCCCACCAAACTGTCTTAGAAACAATGAATCAAGAGTTGATCATTGTTAACATAGCCGGTCATGCGTCTGCAAAACATGGTAATGTGGGCTTCAGGGTAGCTAGTCCCGTTGTACTTCTCAAACTCTGGCATCTTGAATTTATGAGGAAGCACCAAATCTGGAACCAAACTCAAGTCCTTTGCGTCAATACCATGATGATGATCGGCATTTTCCAGAGCCTTGAACTTTTCCTCCAACCATCTACAGCGATCCTCTAACTGCCTCAAAGATTCAGTACTTATCCCTTCTCTTTCTACTATATCCAAATTAGGGATGACGTGATTAGCAGGGTTGTCTCCTGGATTAGATCCTGAGCCCACTTGGAAGTTCATGGGCGGTCTATTATCAGCTTGCCCCTGTTGAGGCCTGATTCTGACAGGTGGCCTTTGGGGATACTCCTCCGGTTGTACATGCGGTGGGGTGAAACCCCGAGGAAAGTCCTCATTGTCTTCGGTGTTAACTATGGGACCCTTCCCTTTGTCCATTGCCCCACTCAGCATTTGGGCCATTTGAGCCATCATATTCTTTTGAGCCTCCAACATCTGGTCCCTCATCTCTTGTTGGAGTTTTGCCATTTGCTCTTGCATCTGGTCTTGAATGTCTCTTTGGAATTGTTCCATTCTTTGATCCATTTTCTTCGATTTGGCGCGTGTACCGTGAGGATGTTTAGCTTCCAGATTTTCCTTTCCTTTTTTTCTCCCCCTCTCTCTCTCTGTTATAATTTCAACTAATTAGACTCTCTCTATGGACTTAAATGCATATGATATGATGTAATGCAAATGCATGAATGCAAAGAGAGAGAGACGTTGATTCTGAATTCAATTCCATTAGAAAAACTTTTCTAGAAAGCAAATTTCTTTACATAAAACGGATCACATATACGGCCATGCCCTCATATTCCAAGCAAAACATCAATCCCCATCTTCGCATAGGTCGAATCCTGCAAACTTCTAATAGATGCCTCCTATTAGCTCCTTTTTTGCTTGATCTGGGCCGCGACTCACTGCTCACTTATCCTCGCAATGCTTATTAGCCTCTTCAAGAAAGCCTTGCCGTGGTGATTCTCGAATAATCTTTGTTAGCTTGAATCCTTGAGCAATAAACTATTGTATTCCTTCACAGACTATCAGTCTTCTCTCATTGTGTTTGCTTGAAACATATTCGGACAACCATATTATAATCCACTATATCAAAAAATCCATTTCCTTATGACAAACTTTTCTATTTAGCAATCGAATTTGAATCAACACCTCTTTTCTATGATGTGGATGCAATGCAATCAAAACAAAATAAAAATGTTAGCATAGGGAAAAAAATAACATAGAACATCTATCTGAGTAACTACTAAGGTTCGACATCATTCTACTTAGGGTAGGTCCCTAGGTTTTCTATGTGCGGTTCAGCTCTAAAGTTGAGGTACCTGAACCAGCAGATTCCTCGATCCTCACCCATTATAGGCTCATATGGACCGAGTTCAGTTCAGGGGAATACATTTCCCTATGGCCACGCGGAAGTGAAAACTTCACGAAGACATAGGTACAGATGTATTCCTGAAGCAATTCACTACCCCATGCAGAGGTGAAAACCTCACGAAGGCATAGCTTCTCGCTCCCACTTAAGGGTGTGACCACGACGGTCATGCAGTGCAATGCAAAGAGATATATTTTAAAATCACATGCAATAAAATGATTATATTTTTAAAATCAGAATTTTAAATTCGAACAAAAGGACATGAAATTATCAATTTTACGGCTTGACTCTCTTATAGTCCCCAGTGGAGTCGCCAAGCTGTCGAAACTATTTTAAAAGTTTTAGAAAACGGGGTCGACTTTTAAAAACAAAAATGGGAGTCGCCACAAATCCCTTTTTACTTAGGTGTGATTGGATCACCTTGTAAAACGTTTTATTTTAAAACATTTGATTTTGGTCTACGAAAAACAAGAAAACGAATTTGGGAGTCGATTACGTATGAGGAAGGGTTAGCACCCTCATAACGCCCAAAAATTGGTACCTAATCGATAGAATCATGTCCAAATGTTTAAAATTTAAAAGTATTTAAAAAATATGATTTCTTAAAAACTTCGAGCATATTGAGTTAAAATTTGAGATTTCTTTGTTCCGAAGGAATATAAACATCACATCCAGCACGATAGGACACAATATTTTAAAACCTTCATAATCAAAATCATCTCATGATTTACAAAATTTATTAAAATGATATTTAGTTATTTGGACGAACGAAAAACCGAAACCCAGCACGTTAGGGCACAATTTCTCGAACTTCCAAAACACGAAACATTGCCTTATTTTCAAAATCCTTATCTCGAGATAACAAATGTCACATCCAGTACGTTAGTACACGACATTTTAAATTCCAGAGAATAAGTTTTTATTTAATTTTTTTAAAAAAATAGTGAATCAAATAAATAAATAAAAGGATATTAAATAAATAAATTAATAATAGAAAAATAATTATATAAAAAAATATTGTTAATAATAAAATAATAATAATAATAGGAAAATAATGATAATAGGGTATGATATTAGTAATAGCAATATATACAAATAATAGTAAAAATATGAGGATAATAAAATTAATTATAAATAAAATTTAAAAATAGTAGTAGCAAAATTAAAATAACAACTTTAATAGTAAAATAATAATAATACTAAATTAGTGATAATAATAGTAATAATAATATTAATGAGAATAATAATAAAAATACTAGTATAAAGAAAAATAATATTAATAATAAAATAATAGTAAATATTGAAATTAACAGTGATTAAAAATTATGGTAAAAAAAATAATACTAGCAATATTGTAAGTAATAATAATAAAAATATTAATGATAATAAAAATAATAGTAAATATGAAAATAATGAATATGGTAATAATAGAATAATAATAATATCTATATAGAAATAATATAAAAAAATAATGTTTTTAAAAAAATGGCAAAATAGTAAAAAAAAATAATAAAAGAAAATAAAGAAGGGACTGAATTAAACTTAAAATGAAACTTTGGGACAAAATCGAAAATAAATAAAAGGGGAAGGATCGAATTGTAATACACGCGCATAATAGAAGGACGAAAACAGAAAATAACCCCACCCTCAGAAACAGTGTCGTTCGAATGCGGACCAAATTGAAACAGGGGAAAAATTATTGGGCAAAATTGAGAATAAAATAAATTTAATTATAAAACAGTAGAAAAGCGGAGGGGCTAAATGTGCAATTAGCCCTTCAATCAAAAACACGCGGATCCTGAGATTAGGTCGGGTCAAGGCGCGGGTCAGCCCCCAAAACGACGTCGTTTTAGGCGTTAAGGGGGCTGCCCAAAACGTCGCCGTTTCAATAGGCTATAAAAGCCATATTTCCTTAAAAAAAATCATTTTTTTTCAATTCTTAAAAAAAGAGAGAGAGAGAGCTCCAGAAAGCCCAGCTCTTTGCGATTCCGTGAATGCTCGGTGAGGTCTCGATGTGCGCGCGGCAAATCTGCGCCGTAATCTCCGCCACCGTGCGCATTTTATATTTAAAAAAATAAAAGAAATAAATAAAAAATTGACAGATTCAGGAATGAAATAAAGAAAAAAAACCTTTTCATGATTCTGTTTATTTCTTTTGTGTATCTCTGTATATTTTTTCTTTGTGTCTCCCTTTTAGTTACAAAATAATCGGCTTTTATAGCCTTTAAAAAAATGAAAAAAGGAAAACATTATTTCTGCCATTATTGCTGCTGTCTTCTTTCCTTTCTTTTGCAGGTGGACGGAGATCTCGCGACGAAGATCTCGCGATGAAGATGAGGCTCGCGTGGATTGCGGCGCGACTGGGAGCTGATGGGTGCGGCATTTGCTGCGCGTCTGTTGGCCTGGGTGCGAGGCTGCGGCGCAAGGGTTTCCCAGAAACCCTAGATTTCTGCTGAAGCTGATTTAGTTATTGGGCCTTTTGGGCCGTTTGTATCTGGGTCTAGGACTGGGGTGTATGTGGGCCACTGGTTTAGGTTTAAAGTTGGGCTGATCGGGTTTGGTTTGAGTCTGGTGGGTAGTCTGTTTAGGATTGGGTTTTAGGTTAGTTTACTTTGGGCTTCTGGTAATATTTGGGCCTGTGAATGGTTTTGTACATGGACTGTATTGGTGGACATTTGGTATTTATTTCTGGCTTTTGTTTGCTACAAGCCCGGGCACAAATGGGCCTCTACACTGACAAATAACCTCAAGGATACAATGAAGCCCAACGACTGTTGACATTTTGCACTAACAAAAATAGTCCACTGAACATTGAGCAGAGCATAGCAAGAATATCAATTTCTATAAAGAACTTTTGTAGTAATTCTTTATAAAGCAATATTTGGATATAAAATATTGTGGGAGAATAGAAAGAAATTTTGTTTCTATGGTTTTGGTTGTGCCATACAAACGAAAGTTCACTCTTATTTATAGGAGTTCTTATGTCTTTCACAAAAAACTTAACTATCCAATATGCTTATTTGGATAGTCACATCTATTACTAGTAAGCTTAAATATTCAATAGATATATACTTGAATAATTATAATTCTTTGTTAATTAACCAAGTGCCATAACTTTTGGTATTTAAGTGACATATTATATCGCTATGTATAGTAACAATTCTTGATCAACAATCAAGTGATAAAATTATTGGTTACTTAAAACTTTTAATTTGAAACCATTGGAACACTTATATATATTCAAAATGTTCCAAAAATCTCCCCCTAAATTTTCAAAATATTCTAGACTTTGATAACCTTTTAAATCAATTTCATAAAGAAATGTGTCCTACGATTAAACCTTCATTTATTGAAACATGTTAAAGTTAATTGAAATTGCATGGTAGACTAAGCTTTGAACCGATTGTTGCATTTTATTAACTGAAAACATCTCACACAATTATATCAACACCAGTCAATGCATAGTATCCAAGGGGTACTATTATGACCATATGTATGTAACCTCTTTTCATGAGTGTTGTTATAGCCAAGCCCTTGAGCTCTTAGAAGCTGTCACACTTCCACTAACATAGGTAAAACCCATCAAGAGTATTCCCATTATTATTACACTCTAAGACATTTATGTTATGGGTCTATTAATAGTATATTACTCATCTTTCCCCTTACCGTTACGAGTACCTAACACTTTTTATCTTGGAATGATATATTATATATTATTTTATAGTGCTAACAATCACATACTTACGATGTACTTTGTATTATTGAATATAAGACTTGTATTATACCAAGCATTGAGTTGAGTTTCCATCATGGGTAACTCAAATAGTATGGGCTTGTACCCCATCCGTAAATTTCAAAAATTCCAACATAGCTATGTTAATTATTTATACCACATGGTGAAACTTTATATTTATTTGTCTCTTGAAAATTCACAAGACCAACGTCTTCACTACGGGTAATTATTCATTCTTTTGCAAAAAATGTTATCAAGGATATCTGTTATATGATTACCAATTCACTATCATATGATGTTCAAAGTGATCACTTTATCTTTTATAATGATGGTTCCAAATTTACTCACTTTATGCATTTCTTGGAATCCAAGAAATTAAATTTCACAATTAAAAAAAATAAATGAAACTGTAACAGCCCATTTTTCAGTGGTGTCAGAAACAGTGGTTTCAGGGACACAAATTCAACGAGTAAG
The DNA here is from genome assembly GCA_025698515.1 of Gossypium sturtianum. Classification (NCBI taxonomy): domain Eukaryota; kingdom Viridiplantae; phylum Streptophyta; class Magnoliopsida; order Malvales; family Malvaceae; genus Gossypium; species Gossypium sturtianum. Next base: position 23,657,355 of record CM046945.1, read on the forward strand.
TTTGTATGAACTGTTATTGCTTAAATGTTGTTTAAAGTGAATGTTTATTATGTTATTTTGATGTAAATAAATCATTGTACAAATGTATCAATGTTATGATGAATTGACGAATATCGAGCCCCGGTTGAACCTTAGGAATTCTTAGGATACAAATGACATGTCATTAGGGAGATGTTTCGGGTGCTGGTCTTGAATGTCCTACCGATGGCTGAGGTCCTGCATTTGTTGCGGATTCTCCACAGCTATGTGAGCAGCATCGTGTAGCTTACATTCCAACCCACAGCTCATGTGAGCAAGCCCATTTCACAGCTCGTGTGAGCAATTATGTAAAGGAAAGGTTACAGTTATATGAAAAGGCACACTTCGTGTGAGCTTTCTTGAGTATCCGATGAAATTCTAGAGGGTTCAACAGGTAAGAAAAGGAATGGAATGGTAAGTGCCTAAATGAAAAGGTTTATGCTATATAAAAGGGTTTAAAGCTTATATGGTGTATTTTATGAAATTCTACTTATGATGTAAATAAGTTTATATATGTTGTTGATGAACCTATTAACATGTGAGTTTGATGATGCTTGAATATGTTTGTACTAAACTTATGGTATTGGAAATGATAAGTCTGCAAATGAAATGAATCATGATCTTATCGTAACGATGATGAATTAAATGTTATGTTTATACATGGTTGATCTCATATGTATCATGAACGAGTATGCTAACTTGTGAGTTTGATGCTGTTGTATAGGATTTTATTAAGGTTATGACATTGGTTATGGTTTGTACTTGTTCTATAAATTTCATTATTGAAATGGTAGGTTATGTTTTAGGTTTATACGAGCTTACTAAGCATTCATTGCTTATGTAGTTATTTTCCTTGTTTTACAGTTTATCGAAAGCTCGATCTGTTGAAAGTTCGTCGGAGATCTATCACACTATCTAGTAGACAAAATGGTAGTTTTTGAGTAATTTGGCTAAGGTTTATAATGGCATGTATAGGGTGATTTGTAATGGTTTGGTATGTATAAGCTTTGGAAAGCTTTGTTGGTTTGGTACACCTTGAATCCTTACCAAGTTATGTGATTTTGGTTACTTTAAAGTGCCTGTTGATATGGATATCTTGGCATGTTGATAATGGTTTGAAAATGGACACTTGTGACATGTTTTAGTTCATAATTGAACTAGGTTAGTATGTATGGAAATTTGGTAATTTGGTATATTTGTACCTTGATGTTTATGTAAGGTTGATGGAATTATAATGCTTGTTTAAAGAAGTTCTTTTGGTCATTTTTTTAATGATGGATGTGTATGAAATTTTGGTATAAGATGTGGCTTGGAAATGGTCAATTATGAAGTGTTTTAGGCACATAATAGAATGAGGTCTTTAAACATGGAATTAGGTAATGTTCACATGTTTTGGTAAACATTGTCTTGTTATAATTGTGGTGCCTTTGAATGGCATATTGATTAGTTTATTTAGGGTCATGAAATGGCATTTTGGAGTATTATTGGATGATGTTTAGGTCCCTTTAAGGTTTGCACAAATGGATTGAATGTTTATGCATGAAATGGTTTTGGAATGACTTGATTTTAGGTAAATTTTGGGTCCACACAGCCCGAGACATGGGATTGCGACTCAGCCGTGTAAGACACACGGCCTGGTGACACGGCTGTGTGTCATTTGATAATTTCCTTAGGTTGCAAGTTAGTGAGTTACATGGCCTGGCACACGGGCGTGTGACGTGGCCCTATGACCCTACTCAGAGAGTTACACGGGTGAGAGCACAGACTAGGACACGGACATGTGTCCCTAGTTCGATTGTTACACGGCCTGAGACACGGGCATGTCTCTCAGCCGTGTGACCCCTGTTTTCCATTTTTTGTGACTTTTTCCTAAATTTTCCAAATGCTTTCAAATTTGTCCCGATTTGTTTCTAAGTTATTTTAAGGCCTCGAAGGCTCGATTAATGGACAAAGTGCATGTGATATGATGGTTATGATATGTTTAATTTATTTGAATATTGATGTTAAATGTTTCTGATTGTACGGTAATGTTTCGTAACCCTAATCTAACGACGGAGACGTGTTAGGGGTGTTACAGAAACCATACATCATGTCTTTTCCACCAAGTAAGTTGTTGTAAAGATGCTTAAAATCACTTGGTGAAACAAGACAACATATTTGTTAATTCTCATAAATTCTTTTCATATTTAATATATGACCGCAAAACTTCATGTATATGCATAATCAAATTGTAACACCCCATACTTGACCCGATCACCAAGTCCGAGCTATAGGATGTCATATTCATTTTCGAAGCAACTACGATCGACTATATTCAAATACAAACATTTAACATTTAAATATGAGTAAAATATGCATTAAACATGATAATTAATCATTTTCGGGTCAAATACAAGCTTATGAAAGCTCAGTACCATCTTTGGATCGAGCAAGGACTAAACTGTAATTGTACCACCCCAAACCCGGCCTAGACGCTAGGCCCAAATCTGGCGTGTCACATTGAGGTGTTTTTTGAAAACCGAGATTTCATTGAAAACCCTTCTTGATATAAAAAAAACTAAAGTCTCAGTTTGCGTTTGTTTATTTTTAATCGATGTTTATTAAAAGTTATTAATTTCAAAACCTTGTTGTTGCAGAATCTTAATTTAAACCAATGTTTTACGAAGACGTGTTATCCAAAAATTGAGTTGCGAAAACGTAGTGTTTTGAAAACAGTTATCGTTTTGGAAAAATCGTGTTCAACTTATAGCAGAGTTAAAACATAATAAACTGAAAATTCCAAATTAAAAACCAGAATTTAAGAGAGGCCTTATTACAACCCAATAAGAATACAGTTTAAGTAAGTAAAATAGAATACTAAGATTCAAGCTGCTCGTAATGTGGCCACCTCCGAGTACTCCAGTACGTTGAACCGCCTATTGAGGATTACCTGAAAAAAATATTAAAAAGAGAGGGGTGAGTATATAAAAACTCAGTGTGCACAACCCTCATCAGTAAAATCATGAATCACAATAATCCGGGCCTAAGCCCATTACAGTCATCAATGTGGGCCCAAGCCCAACACAGTAACGGTGGCAATTGGGCCTTAGCCCATGATGGCCTCGGTTGGGTCTTAGCCCATAACAAAAGTCACAGATCACATCTATCTGGGCCCAAGCCCATTCAAATAATAGAACAAGTGAATGCAATGCATTAATGCCCATGTAACCCCCTAAACCCGGCCTAGAAGTTAGGCCCGAATCTGGCGTGTCACATGGAAAAACTTGTTTGAGAATTACAGCCTCTTTGTTAAAACCCAAAACACTTAAGCAATTGTTAACTACTTGAAAACGTAATTATTTTTTTTAAAACCTTTTTGGTGGCGAAAGCATATTTGAAATAAACAATTTACAAAAATGCGATGTTTAGAAAAAAAGAGTTTGAAGTATTTTGAAATCGTTGAGGAAACGTAGATAAAATACAAGTATTTTTGAGAGATCATTTGATGAGTTGAAAATCGAGGTAGTGAGCTTTAAAATCGTGGCTTTTGAAAATATTGTTGATAATTCGAGAGAAAATTTCCGAGTTAAAATATTTGTAAAAGTTTGTTATAAAATACATTTATTAGTCAATTTTGGAAAACCATTATTTATGATTTTAGAAAATCCCCGTTAAAACAATTCAAGCAATATAATAAGTACGACTAAACATGTAACACCCCAAACCCAGTCTAACCACTACAACCGAGTCTGGCGTGCTACGGGAAAGAAAATGTTTGAAAATCGACTTGTCAATTTTGTTTAAGGAGAAAACTGTTGAATAATTTTTAGAGAAAACGAATTTGAATCCTTTGGTGTTCAAAACGTGTTAAATCTTGCTTTAGAAAGACTTAGTTGCTCAATTGTTACTCCATACTTACTACTTAATCAGTGAATATTTTAGAAAACACATTCTTATCGAGGTTTTAAAAACAACCAATTCACATTTACCAAGTATGCTTATCGGAAGTTATAAAAAAAAAACAACCAAATAAAACATCACAGAAATAAAAGTTAGGCGGCCTTATTACAACGAGGAAAACCCAAGATTTAAATAAAACAGCTAAGTCCAAACAGAAAACTTTGATATAAAACAAATGCTGAGCATGGCCACCTCGAGTCCACTCCGGCTCCATAGCCACGATCTAAGTCTGATCTGCAAAATGTAAAGGAAGGGGTGAGTCACCTAGACTCAGTGTATAAATCCCCATCCCAAGAGAAGTTATGCTCTTACACAAATTCATTTACACATATGCATGTCATGCAACCCGTCAACCTAAGTATCCATCCATGTCTCCCAAATCTACCCCTTGTGGTACCAAACCACTGGTAACTGAAGTTAAAAAAATAACATATGTGGTACCAAACCACTGGTAACCGAAGTTACAAAAATAACATATGTGGTACCAAACCACTGGTGGTGCCAAACCACTGAGACTTAGTCACAATTTTTATAATATGTGGGGCCAACCCACTGTTGTGATGCCAAATCACTGGTGACAGTTTGATAGATCATACTTCCCCCTCCTCTCATCACCCATAACACAGAGTTATGCTAACAATATCAGTATGATCATGCTTAACATACATAATTAGGTATACAGAATATCATGCTCTCATAGATCACAATCAACGCGAGAAACATAACAACTTACCCGGCATCCTCGCCTTTTACCCACAAGGGTAATTTGGTAACCATTGCCGTCATTCCGGCTTTTAACAACACATAACATTTAAAATAATAAGTAAAGAAAGTGTGTAAGAGTTACACACCTGATTCTCGTACTAACGCTTTTACTGCTTCTACGCTACCGTCTCTCGAGACTACCATTATAGGCCTACAATCCAACTCTCGATACTTATTCGTTTCTTGTACTTTAGCGTTGGATTTACAGATCCAACCTCCACTGCTTGACTGTTCTTCGAGTTCAAAATAACCCCTTGGTCACTAAACCAATCAAACCGATGAGATCTAATATATAATCATAGTGTTTAGACGAAACCCTTACCTAAACTGTCGAATCCCGAAAGTCTTTAAGAAAACGTCACCGCCAACCTACATTCAGCTTTCCACAAATCGGCACACTACAGCCACAAAGACAACAGATTCGGCTTTCAAGAGCAGAGAGTGAAACCGATAGGGCCTTAGAACAAATGATTCGGATTAGAAACTTGATGAAAAATAGAGAAATCGCAGAGAAGAGAAATCCGAAAACTCACCAATCTCCCTTGAAGACTATTCGGCTATGGTGCACCTTTGGAAAACGAAACCACCCTTGTAGATTCGGCTATGGGAGAAGGAGTATGAACATAGGGGATTCGGCTTTTTAGAAGAATTTTGAGAGGGAAATAAGGCTAGGGAATTTCGGCTATAAGAGAGAAAAGTATGAGAAAAGAAAGAAAAGAAGAAAACAAATGAAAGAAAAGATGGACCACTGGCTACTAATTTGGCTACACACACACACCTTGAGTTGGAGTTTGGCCAACTCTCCCCTCTCCGATAACTTTTATCCATCTATTATCACATCCATTATCCTTTCTTTAGATGAGACCACCTTAAAACCAACTCTTTCCCTTCCTTATTATCAGCATTTAATCTCTAAAATAAAAGAATTAAAGCTCCTAAAATGTAGCTCATGTGCCGTCCTTCCCTCCCCCCTAGGAGTGCCGAATTTTGGACCCCTTAAACTTGGGCCCCAAGCGGCCACACATGGCCCAATCTCCCTCCTAAGTGACGCCACCTCTATGCTCACCCATAGCACCTCCAACCTTTAGGCCACGAGCCCAACTTACTACTAACATAATTACTTAACTCAACTTAACTTAAATTATAAACTAGCATTATTTTTAAGCAACTTAACTTGATTTAAGTCCAAGCTCGAGCCCAATACATACCTCAAAGCCTCAACCTACCAACTTAGCCACCCAACCTACCAAATGCACAGACCCACCAAATCAGGATACTACAGTTCTACCCCCCTTAAAATAAATTTTGACCTTGAAATTTACCTGGTTAGAAGAGTTGAGGATATTGCTGTCGCATGATATCCTCCGGCTCCCATGTCGCTTCCTCCGATCCATGGTTCCGCCGTAATACCTTTACCAAAAGGACCGATTTCCTACGCAAAACCTTAACATCCCGATCCAGGATCTGTATTGGTTCCTCCTCAAAAGACAAGTCTGGACTCACCTCAATCTCCTCCACTGGCACCACATGAGACGGATCCGAGCGATAGTGTCTAAGCATGGAAACATGAAATAGATTGTGAATTAGACTCAACTCTGGTGGCAACTCGAGCTGGTAAGCCACTGGTCCTACTCGCTTCAATACCCGATAAGGCCCAATAAACCTAGGGCTCAACTTGCCTTTCCTACCGAACCTCAGAACCTTCTTCCATGGCGACACTTTCAAGAAGACCCTGTCACCCTCTGCAAACTCTATATCCTTCCGTTTAAGGTCGGCATAAGACTTCGCTGTCTCAAGCTTCTTTCAACCGAGTTCTAATCACCTCCACCTTATCTTACATCTCAAGAACCAACTCACGGACCCAATAAGCGCCACTCTCCCAACTCCGTCCCAAAGACGTAGGAAGTGCACGACACTTCCGACCATATAACGCTCGTATGGTGCCATCTTAATACTACCGATAACTATTGTTGTAGGCGAACTCCGCCAACGGTAACAATTCTTCCCAACTACCTCTGAAATCCAAGACACAACCCCTTAGCATATCTTCCAAGACTTGAATCACCCTCTCCGATTGTCCATCCGATCGGGATGGAATGCCAGATGAAATCCAACCTTGTACCCAATGCTCGATGCAAAGCCTTCCGAACACGGATGTAAATCTAGGGTCTCTGTCAAATAATCGACACTGGCACCCCATGCAACCTTACAATCTCCGCTATATATAGTCTCGCTAAGCTTCAAGAGAGAAATCCATACGCATGTGTATGAAATGAGCAGACTTCGTCAGACGGTCCACAATCACCCAAACCGAATCCTTTTTAGTGGGTGTGAGGGTAACCCACTCACAAAATTCATTGTGATCCTTTCCCACTTCCATCGTGGAATCTTAATCGGTTTGTAACAAACTTTGTGATGGCGATGATTGACCTTGACTTGTCGACATGTCGGACACTTACCCACAAATTTTGTTACCTCATGCTTAAGACCCAGCCACCAAAATTGCTCCCGTAAATCCGATACATCTTACTACCTCCGGATGCATAGCATATGGACTGCTATGTGCCTCTTGCAAAATCTTCTGCCTTAACTCCACATCCTTAGGCATACACACCTTCCCCGAAAACATAATACTCCATCACCGCTCGGACTATACCCTCCAATCCACCATTACGCACTTGCAAGCATCGAGCACTTAAAACTTCATCTACCAAATTGTTTCTCCTTAACTCGATCTACCCATGATGGCTTCACCGCAATTTCGCTAATAGGCTTCCGTCCTCATACAAACTAAGATGAGCGAACATCGCCCTCAAATTCGACACCACTTTCTGACTTAGCGCATCCGTCACCACGTTTGCCTTTCCCGGGTGATACTCAATCGAGCAGTCGTAATCCTTTAATAATTCCACCCACCTTCGTTGCCTCAAATTCGGCTCCTTCCGAGTCGTGAGATACTTCAAGCTCTTATGGTCCGTGTAGATCACCGACTTCTCCCGTACAAATAATGCCTCCACACCTTCAAAGTGAAGACCCACTGTGACTAACTCGGATCATGCGTCGGATAGTTAACTTCATGTGGTCTCAACTACCGAGACGCATAAGTAATAACCTTCCCCTCCTGCATCAATACACAACCTAACCTCGTATGGGAAGCGTCACAATACACCACAAAATCTTTCCCCGCCACAAAGTGAATCAAGACCAAGCCTCGGTCAAAACCCTCTTCACTTCTCAAAACTCTCCTCATCGCTTATCCAGTCCATACAAAAGGTACCTCCTTCCTCAGCAATTTTGTCAAAGGTGCCGCTATCGAAGAAAACCCTTCCACAAATCTCCTATAGTAGCCTGCTAACCCCAAGAAACTGCGAATCTCCGCCATCGACTTGGGTGGTTTCCAATCCAATACTGCCTCAATCTTCCGAGGATCCACTCTTATCCCTTCTGCTGATACCACATGCCCCAGAAAAGTAACTTCCTTCAACCAAAACTCACACTTACTAAACTTGGCGTATAAATGTTTTTCCCTTAAAATCTGCAACACTACCTGCAAATGCGCGTCGTGTTCCTCTTCCGTCCTCGAGTACACCAGAATATCATCTATAAATACTACAACGAACCGATCCAAATGCGGTTGAAACACACGGTTCATCATATCCATAAACGATTTGCGGTGCGTTCGTCAACCCAACGGCATTACCGTAAATTCATAGTGCCCATATCGAGTACGAAACGCCGTTTTATGGATATCTACCTCCTTTACCTTAAGTTGGTGATACCCGACCTCAAATCTATCTTGAAAAGACCGATGCTCCCTTAAGGTGGTCGAGCAGGTCATCTATCCTAGGCAAGCGGATACTTGTTCTTAATTGTCAATTTATTCAATCGACGGTAGTCTATGCACATTCGCATCGACCCGTCCTTTTTCTTAACAAAGAGCACAAAGCGCTCCCAAGGTGATACACTTGGCGAATGAAACCCGATCCAATAACTCCCGAATCTGTGCTTTCAACTCCACCAATTCCTTTGGCGCCATCCTATACGGAGCAATAGACATCGGTGCTATTCCGGTAGAAGGTCAATACCGAACTCCACCTCCGATCCGGTGGCAAACCGGAAGCTCCTCGGAAAGACATCGACAAAGTCCTTCACCATTCGAACACCTCCTACAGCCAAATCCTTAACTTCCAAGGCACAAACATAAACCACAAACGCCTCACATCCTTTCCTTACCATCTTTTCCGCCTTCAGCGCGGACACCACATTAGATAGGTAATTCCTTCTCTCACCTATCATTACCACCTCTCCACCCTCGGCCAATTTTAGCACCATGCGCTTAGCCGCACAGTCCAGTTCTGCCCGATACTTAACCAACCAATCCATTGCTAAGATTAAATCGAACTCCCCGAAGGGTAGTTCCATCAAATCCGCTTGAAACACGGCCCCTTGAAGTTTTAGGGGTACATCCCTATACAGTTTGTCTACTACCACAGAGTGTCCTAGAGGGCTAACTACTGTCATCTTTCTAGCAGAAATCTCATAGGCTAAGTTTAGAGTTCCCACTACGCTACTAGCTACATATGAGTGTGTTGAACCAACGTCAATCAAAGTAGTATAAGGCAACCCAGAAATTAAAAACGTACCGGTTATGACGTCCGGTGCGTCGCCCTCCTCTCGACACTTGGCTGCATAGACCAACCCAGGTTGTCTAGCATTAGCACCCCCAGCACCTCGGCCAGGTGCTCCACGGCCTCGTCCGTTACCATTACCACCCCTAACTGCACCTCGACCCCTCTGTGGTTGCTGGCCATCTCTCCTGAATTGACCACGTCCTTGACCCTCAGCTTGAGTCCTAGCTAACTTTCGCGGACAATCCCTTACCCGGTGCTCCATTGACCCACACTCAAAGCACCCTCTATTACCAGCCCAACACTCTCCCGAATGAGACTTCCCACATCTAACGCACTGAGGTGGCCATTGAGCAGCGGCAGGCTTTGCGGCTCGATCCGGTCCATCAAATCTAGCCCTTTTCTAAGTACTTCCACCAGACCCTGATGGCCCAAAACTCCTTTTATCCCTGTCTCTCTCCTGATTTCGTTTCTCGATTCGCTTCACCTTCTCAGCTATTTTGGCCTTTTCCACGAGAACGGTGAATTCCCTTTCTCGCTGAGGTGCAATCAACACCCACAGCTCATCTCTTAGCCCATCCTCGAACCTAACACAGTGCTCATGTTCCGTAGCCACCATACCCCAAGCATACCTACTTAACCTCAAAAATTCTGCCTCGTACTCAGGTACCGACTTACTCCCCTGAACCAAATTCAGGAACGCCCTACGTTGCACATCAGTATAACCAGCTCCCACATACTTCCTCTGATAGGTGCCTTAAAATAATCCCCGGTGATATCAACGGCCCATGCATGATCCCCGACCGTGAAGCACCACCGAATACGACTCATCCCGGAGAAGAGACACTATCCCCTTCAACTTCTCCTCAGTCGAGAAGTCTAAGTCATCTATTATACGTTCTGTTGCCTCTAACCAGTACTCAGTAGTGTTGGGAGCTACACCAGACACCCCCTAAACACCTCCGCTCCGTTAGCTCAGAGTCGCTCGACCAGCGATTTTGGGCTCTGTACCCGCCGCCCCGCCCGGCAACTCTCTCCAAAACTCGCAATACTGCCTGGGATATTACATCATTATCACCAGTCTGATCCTGAAACTCAGCTTCCTCCGCCGGCAGATCTGGCAGCACATTCCTAGACCCATGGCCAGACCCTGCTGGCTCTGACAAGGTCATCCTACCCCTACCCCGGCCACGTGGCAGACGTCCACGACCTCGTGTACTAATTCTTCCCGTTCGCATTTATCTGGTTAAGAATTTTATGTATTATTAATTCTGTTCACTGTTTATCCACGAGCAATTTTTATGGAAAATAGTTTTAAAAGTGATTCTTTCGAAGTCGAATCTATCTATAGTTTCAGTTTCAGGCTTATCTTCTAATTCTAAGTGCATTCATCATACAAACAACATCCACATACCACATTTAACGTGTAGGGGTATTTTCGTCATCTTCACTACCCGGGGGTATTTTCATAATTTTTACCTACAAGGGTATTTTTAAAATTTTTCCAAAACAATGTTTCGGGTGATTTTGCAAATTAAGGGTATTTTGGTAATTTCGTGAAGTAGGGATATTTTGGTAATTTTGCAACTCGGGGGTATCTTGGTAATTTTGTCAATCAGGGGTAGTTTGGTAATTTACAAACCAGGGGTACTTTGGTCTTTTTTCCAAATTCAGGGTAGTTTTCACAAATCAAGGGGTAATTTGATAATTTTAAAACTAGGGTTTTTACAAAACAGTGTGGCTGGTCCTTTTCGGGTTTTAATTATCGGATTTAGCCTGTGAACAAGTCCTCATGGTCAGAGTGAACAGTCACTATGCACCAGGTAGGATTCGAGCGAAGAGGAGGTGAGTCACTAGGACTGCTTAAATACCAAGCTCTTCCTGAATCTAATCCTAGACATGCGCATGGCGGTTGCCACACCCTAACTCGGCGGCTTACTCACAGGTTTGTTTGATTCGGCTTAAGTCTTATGTAATTAAGAAGTTGTGTAAACTAACCCTATGGTCCATCAGTTCTACCATGCTCAACTACGTCTAAAGCCCCCAAAGCCCACACATAAACATTAAATCAAAGGTTAGGGTACTTACCTGGGTGGATCGGCGTCGGAGACTCAGGTGCCATGCTTTCCTAGATATTCATCTCCTTAAAAATCATTTTACACCCCTCAAAACATATTTTGGGCCTTAAACCCACAACCGAGCTTTTGAACCTAGCTCTGATACCAAAATGTAACACCCTAAACTCGGTCTAACCACTACAACCGAGTCTGGCATGCTACGGGAAAGAAAATGTTTGAAAATCGACTTGTCAATTTCGTTTAAGGAGAAAACTGTTGAATAATTTTTAGAGAAAACGAATTTGAATCTTGTGGTGTTCAAAACGTGTTAAATCTTGCTTTAGAAAGACTTAGTTGCTCAATTGTTACTCCATACTTACTAATTAATCAGTGAATATTTCAGAAAACACATTCTTATCGAGGTTTTAAAAACAACCAATTCACATTTACCAAGTATGCTTATCGAAAGTTATAAAAAAAAAACAACCAAATAAAACATCACAGAAATAAAAGTTAGGCGGCCTTATTACAACGAGTAAAACCCAAGATTTAAATAAAATAGCTAAGTCCAAACAGAAAACTTTAATATAAAACAAATGCTGAGCATGGCCACCTCGAGCCCACTCCGGCTCCATATCCACGATCTAAGTCTGATCTGTAAAATGTAAAGGAAGGGGTGAGTCACCTAGACTCAGTGTATAAATCCCCATCCCAAGAGAAGTTATGCTCTTACACAAATTCATTTACACATATGCATGTCATGCAACCCGTCAACCTAAGTATCCATCCATGTCTCCCAAATCTACCCCTTGTGGTACCAAACCACTGGTAACCGAAGTTACAAAAATAACATATGTGGTACCAAACCACTGGTAACCGAAGTTACAAAAATAAAATATGTGGTACCAAACCACTGGTGGTGCCAAACCACTGAGACTTAGTCACAATTTTTATAATATGTGGGGCCAACCCACTGTTGTGATGCCAAATCACTGGTGACAGTCTGATAGATCATACTTCCCCCTCCTCTCATCACCCATAACACAGAGTTATGCTAACAATATCAGTATGATCATGCTTAACATACATAATTAGGTATACAGAATATCATGCTCTCATAGATCATAATCAACACGAGAAACATAACAACTTACCCGGCATCCTCGCATTTTACCCACAAGGGTAATTTGGTAACCATTGCCGTCATTCCGGCTTTTAACAACACATAACATTTAACATAATAAGTAAAGAAAGTGTGTAAGAGTTACACACCTGATTCTCGTACTAACGCTTTTACTGCTTCTATGCTACCATCTCTCGAGACTACCACTATAGGCCTACAATCCAACTCCCGATACTTATTCGTTTCTTGTACTTTAGCGTTGGATTTACAGATCCAACCTCCACTGCTTGACTGTTCTTCGAGTTCAAAATAACCCCTTGGTCACTAAACCAATCAAACCGATGAGATCTAATATATAATCATAGTGTTTAGACGAAAGCCTTACCTAAACTGTCGAATCCCAAAAGTCTTTAAGAAAATGTCACCACCAACCTACATTCGGCTTTCCCACAAATTGGCACTACAGGCCACAGCACAACATGATTCGGCTTTCAAGAGCAGAGAGTGAAACCGATAGGGCCTTAGAACAAATGATTCGAATTAGAAACTTGATGAAAAATAGAGAAATCGCAGAGAAGAGAAATCCTGAAAACTCACCAATCTCTCTTGAAGACTATTCGGCTATGGTGCACCTTTCGGGAAAAACGAAACCACCCTTGTAGATTCGGCTATGGGAGAAGGAGTATGAACATAGGGGATTCGGCTTTAGAAGAATTTTGGAGAGGAAATAAGGCTAGGGAATTTCGGCTATAAGAGAGAAAAGTATGAGAAAAGAAAGAAAAGAAGAAAACAAATGAAAGAAAAGATGGACCACTTGGCTACTAATTTCGACTACACACACATACCTTGAGTTGGAGTTTCGGCCAACTCTCCCCTCCCGATAACTTTTATCCATCTATTATCACATCCATTATCCTTTCTTTAGATGAGACCACCTTAAAACCAACTCTTTCCCTTCCTTATTATCAGCATTTAATCTCTAAAATAAAAGAATTAAAGCTCCTAAAATGTAGCTCATGTGCCGTCCTTCCCTCCCCCCTAGGAGTGCCAAATTTTGGACCCCTTAAACTTGGGCCCCAAGCGGCCACACATGGCCCAATCTCCCTCCTAAGTGACGCCACCTCTATGGTCACCCATAGCACCTCCAACCTTTGGGCCATAAGCCCAACTTACTACTAACATAATTACTTAACTCAACTTAACTTAAATTATAAACTAGCATTATTTTTAAGCAACTTAACCCAGATTTAAGTCCATGCCTGAGCCCAATACATACCTCAAAGCCTCAACCTACCAACTTAGCCACCCAACCTACCAAATGCACAGACCTACCAAATCAGGATATTACAAAACATAAAGCAATTTAAAACATATCCCAGAGGCCTTATTACAACTTAAACCAAAATAGCAAAATAATAAAATAAACCGAAATAGAAATTTAAAGTTCAATAACACCATTTCTGAAGTATGGCCTCCACCGAGTCATCCATGGGCCCAAGTCCTCATCACGGAGCACTACCTACAAGGGTTAAGAAAAGGGGGGTGAGTTACAAGAACTCAGTGTGAAATCCCTTACCGTCATCCACTGGGCCTGAACCCATATAGCAACATCTTGGGCCGGAGCCCACTATCATAACAGAATCTTATATATATGAAGCAAATGTATGCAACCCAACCCATCCAACCAGTCTCTCCCCCGTACCAACCAGTCTCTTCTGTGGGGATCAAGTCAACCCACCCCGCCAGTCTCTCCAATTTGCAGACAAGTTGCCATTTATAATAATTTTGTGGCTTAACCACCAGAGTATCATATAAGGTAATATAATCGGCACACAGCCTTAATCACGATGGCACAAAGCCATCTTTAAATTGGCACATAGCCATTATCAGAATTTGTGGCAATGCCACCAGAATCATATACGGTAATATAATCGGCACACAGCCTTAATCACGATGGCACAAAGCCATCTTTAAATTGGCACATTGCCCATATCAGAATTTGTGGCAATGCCACCGGTCTATATTTCTCTTCATTCAAGTTTCCCATCCCATGCAATATGTGATGATGCAATACACATAACAACATAAAATATCCACATGTATAACAACCATTAGTCTAGTAATTTAATACGATGAATCGGCCCATTATTGAGCTTTGTAATTCAGCCCACTAAGGCATTCTATCAATTCGACCCATAGGGGCATTTCGGTAAATCGGTCCATAAGGACATTTCCGTAAATCGGTAATTTTACCCACTAAGGGTAATTTGGTAATCTAGCAACCCAGGGGTGTTTCGATAATTTACCCTCTAAGGGTATTATGGTAATTTCGCAACCTAGACTTAACTACTAATGTGGGGCATAAAAATCGAAACTGTCCATCTGCGTTACACTAATTAAATTGACTATAATTCGAGTTAGGAAACTTGAAATTTAAATCCGTAAATTTAACTTGAAGCTAGACTTATATATATTCTTACTAAAATTTTTCCAGAATTTTTGGCTTAACCATTTAGTATAATTTATTCCTTAAAGTTTCCCTTGTTTCATTGACCAACGGTTCTGACCTCTCTTACCCGAAATTCGAATATTTAACTGTAAAGTTTTCATATGTTGCTCCCACTTGTTTCTATTGAAAATAGGCTCACTAAGGAATCTATACATATAAATTATAACTCATACTTCACTTTGTACAATTTTAAATGATTTTTCTAAGACAGATCAGGGAACCACGAAGTCAATCAGAGCCAGTCCCGTTAAATTTAAAATATCACAGAATATAAAATTCCTCTTCCACCCCTGT
Source organism: Gossypium sturtianum (assembly GCA_025698515.1). Classification (NCBI taxonomy): domain Eukaryota; kingdom Viridiplantae; phylum Streptophyta; class Magnoliopsida; order Malvales; family Malvaceae; genus Gossypium; species Gossypium sturtianum. The sequence continues at coordinate 23,672,688 of CM046945.1, forward strand.
TTCTTTCATATAAAAATAGACACAGTAATCTTTAATCAGATATCTTTTCCACTTTCTAATTCCCTTTATCCTATTTTTCGTGATTTTTCAAAATCACGTTACTGCTGCTGACTAAACTGTTTCATTGCAAAAATATGGTTACCACTACTAATATACGTACGTCCGAGTGATCACGGATGCCGGTTTCCGATTTCCTTCGGTATTTCGACCAAATTACAGAACATTTCATGCAAACTTTCAGAGAGATATGAGATTACCACCATTTCAAACATGTATTCGGAAGGGTACGGGATTACACACCTTATTCGGAATCCGTAACATGATACTCTCCGCGGCACCTAAAGGTACAATCGGTTAACAATTAGTCCACAGCCCAAATTTTCAACTTCAACCAAGTATTGCGATTGATTAACAATATATATCACTTACCAACAATCCGAGTCTCTTATTACGAGGGATAGGTGATCGGGCGATTTGGTTCCTATAGTGACCGATTAGTCCAAACTATTAATCCATTTAGCAACCAATCGAATAATGAACGATATCAAATAATCCATAAAGAACTCCTTACCTTGTTGCGATTTCCACCACTTGACTTATGGCTAGAATGATATTCGACCACCCACTAAGATCACTACGAAAGAGTATTGATCACAACATGAGAATGATGGAGAGAGTGACGTTTTGATAAGAAACAAAGTTGACTAACCGAATAATGATGAACATTCATATTCGATTAGGAAGAAAAAGAACATAAAAATAGAAAGAGGGATATAAGATCACTTACCGATTCGATTAAGAAGAGATTTTCCTACACGATGGGGAACGAAATGATGAAGAAATAGAATCTTCTTTCACTCAACCAAACATCTAACCACAGAAGCAAACAGTTATCTACCACTTATTCCTAAAATTTTGTACATTCAATCATCACGTCCAACCATAACATACCTGACTTAATGGTGATGAAACAATCCCGAGCCTTATGCTCCTTAGACCCGCATCTCAAGCATGCTCCTGACCTCCTCCCGTATTCTCCCGGATGATGCCTTCTACAATAATCGCAAGCCGGAAAGTTTGGACATGCCTCAACACGCTTTACAGAATGAGACTGCAGTCCTAGAGAACCGCAATCTAATTTCTTCTCATAGTCCACGCGCCCAACTCGAAGTATTCGACCAATTTCTCTAACCTCCTCCACAAGCTCCCTAACTAGCTGAGTCAGCTCAACAACCCAAGCTCGATCATGAGATCCCGTCTCAGCCACTGGCAATGCCAGCGCCTCCCTTTCGGAAACATGCCCCGATGCTGAGATCTAGCCTTAGCACCTCAGCCTCTACCACGTCCACATCTATCGCGTCTACGTCCTTTAACGCTCATATTTGCTAAATCGATTTAATCTTATTATAAGTCTTATGAATCAGTATAATTATTCAATGTTTATTAAACAATGTTTTATGGAGTATAAGAAGTAAAGTTGTTTTCGTAGTACGTATCTAAGGTCTCAATTTCTATAGTTTCAGGTCCTAAAGCTAAGAGTTCTAGAGTATTTCTACAGTCATACCATAATAATCATAAATTGAAAACATAAACTTACTTGACTTGGTGCCGGGTACCCGTGGTGCCATACTTCCTTTAGAACATACATTTATAAATTAAAATTTTAAATAGCTTTGGAAAACACTTTTGAACCCAAACCACAGCCGAGTTTTGCAACCGAGCTCTAATACCATAAAATGTAACACCCCAAACCCGACCTAGAAGTTAGGCCCGAATCTGGCGTGTCACATGGAAAAACTTGTTTGAGAATTACAGCCTCTTTGTTAAAACCCAAAACACTTAAGCAATTGTTAACTACTTGAAAACGTAATTATTTTTTTTAAAACCTTTTTGGTGGCGAAAGCATATTTGAAATAAACAATTTACAAAAATGTGATGTTTAGAAAAAGTGTTTTGAAGTATTTTGAAATCGTTATGAAACGTAGATAAAATACAAGTATTTTTGAGAGATCGTTTGATGAGTTGAAAATCGAGGTAGTGAGCTTTAAAACCGTGGCTTTTGAAAATATTGTTGATAATTCGAGAGAAAATTTTCGAGTTAAAATATTTGTAAAAGTTTGTTATAAAATCCATTTATTAATCAATTTTGGAAAACCATTATTTATGATTTTAGAAAATCCCGTTAAAACAATTCAAGCAATATAATAAGTACGACTAAACATAAAACAATTTAAAACATATCCCAGAGGCCTTATTACAACTTAAACCAAAATAGCAAAATAATAAAATAAACCGAAATAGAAATTTAAAGTTCAATAACACTATTTCTGAAGTATGGCCTCCACCGAGTCATCCATGGGCCCAAGTCCTCATTACGGAGCATTACCTACAAGGGTTAAGAAAAAGGGGGGTGAGTTACAAGAACTCAGTGTGAAATCCCTTACCGTCATCCACTGGGCCTGAACCCATATAGCAACATCTTGGGCCGGAGCCCACTATCATAACAGAACATATATATATATATGAAGCAAATGTATGCAACCCAACCCATCCAACCAGTCTCTCCCCCGTACCAACCAGTCTCTCCTGTGAGGATCAAGTCAACCCACCCCGCCAGTCTCTCCAATTAGCAGACAAGCTGCCATTTATAATAATTTTGTGGCTTAACCACCAGAGTATCATATACAATAATATAATCGGCACACAGCCTTAATCACGATGGCACAAAGCCATCTTTAAATTGGCACATAGCCATTATCAGAATTTGTGGCAATGGCACCAGAATCATATACGGTAATATAATCGGCACACAGCCTTAATCACAATGGCACAAAGCCATCTTTAAATTGGCACATAGCCCATATCAGAATTTGTGCCAATGCCACCGGTCTATACTTCTCTTCATTCAAGTTTCCCATCCCATGCAATATGTGATGATGCAATACACATAACAACATAAAATATCCACATGTATAACAACCATTAGTCTAGTAATTTAATACGATGAATCGGCCCATTATTGAGCTTTGTAATTCAGCCCACTAAGGCATTCTATCAATTTGACCCATAGGGGCATTTCGGTAAATCGGTCCATAAGGACATTTCGGTAAATTGGTAATTTTACCCACTAAGGGTAATTTGGTAATCTCGCAACCCAGGGTATTTCGGTAATTTACCCTTTAAGGGTATTATGGTAATTCCGCAACCTAGACTTAACTACTAATGTGGGGCATAAAAATCGAAACTGTCCATTTGCGTCATACTTACTAAATTGACTATAACTCGAGTTAGGAAATTCAAAATTTAAATCCGTAAATTTTCCTTGAAACTAGACTCATATATATTCTTACTAAAAGTTTTCCAGAATTTTTGGCTTAACCATTTAGTATAGTTTATTCCTTAAATTTCCCCTTGTTTCACTGACCAACGGTTCTGACCTCTCTTACCCGAAATTCAAATATTTAACTGTACAGTTTTCATATGTTGCTCACACTTGTTTCTATTTAAAATAGGCTCACTAAGGAATCTATACATATAAATTACAACTCATACTTAACTTTGTACAATTTTAAATGATTTTTATAAGACAGATCAGGGAACCACAAAATCAATCAGAGCCAGTCCCGCTAAATTTAAAATATCACAGAATATAAAATTCCTCTTCCACCTCTGTTTCTTTCATATAAAAATAGACACAGTAATCTTTAATCTGATATCTTTTTCACTTTCTAATTCCCTTTATCCTATTTTTCGTGATTTTTCAAAATCACGTCACTGCTGCTGACCAAACTGTTTCATTGCAAAAATATGGTTACCACTACTAATATACGTACGCCCGAGTGATCACGGATGCCGGTTTCTGATTTCCTTCGATATTTCTACCAAATCATAGAACATTTCATGCAAACTTTCAGAGAGATATGAGATTACCACCATTTCAAACATGTATTCGGAAGGGTACGGGATTACACACCTTATTCAGAATCCGTAACACGATACTCTCCGCGGCACCTAAAGGTACAATCGGTTAACAATTAGTCCACAGCCCAAATTTTCAACTTCAACCAAGTATTGCGATTGATTAACAATCTATATCACTTACCAACAATCCGAGTCTCTTATTACGAGGGATAGGTGATCGGGCGATTTGGTTCCTATAGTGACCGATTAGTCCAAACTATTAATCCATTTAGCAACCAATCGAATAATGAATGATATCAAATAATCCATAAAGAACTCCTTACCTTGTTACGATTTCCACCACTTGACTTATGGCTAGAATGATATTCGGCCACCCACTAAGATCACTACGAAAGAGTATTGATCACAACATGAGAATGATGGAGAGAGTGACGTTTTGATAAGAAACAAAGTTGACTAACCGAATAACGATGAACATTCATATTCGATTAGGAAGAAAAAGAACATAAAAATAGAAAGAGGGATATAAGATCACTTACCGATTCGATTAAGAAGAGATTTTCCTACACGATAGGGAGCGAAATGATGAAGAAATAGGATGATAAGGGGTTGGCTATAGGGAAAATCGAAGCAGAAATGTGATCACAAAGTGATGTCGATTAAAGAAGAAGAAAAGGTTGATGAAATGGTCAAAAGAGAAAAATGAATGGAGAAAAGTGCTTTGGTAATTTCGGCTATCAAAGGGGAGATGAGCAAGGTGAGTGTTTCGGCCAAACAAAAGAAAAGAATGCACAAATGTGTTGGGAGATTTCGGCCAAAGCTAAGAGGAAGATGGATTTGAAAAGAAGACAAAAATGTTCAAAGAGAAAAGTGTACCTCTCATGCACCCAAAACTAACAAAATGATCTAAACAGAAAAGAGAAATTCGGCTCTTCCTTTCCCCCTAACAAAACCGTGTGAACTCTAGCCAAAAAGGGCAAACATTTTGGCCATAAAAAACATTCCAAAACATTTTCCTCTCTTTGGGCCAACATGTTCCCTATTCTTGCCTTTTCTTTTGATTTCTTTCCCTACCTTCATCCTTTCCTAATATCCTTAGCCACCTTGCCAAAATTAAAAAGTCCAACTTGCCTTATTTACTAGCTTGGCCAACACTTAGGGAAAAAAATACAAAAATAATAGTCAAAATTTGCATCAAGGGGATTCGAACCTCTTCTCTCCATACTCTTCACTTAATGCCATAACCTCTTTGCCATATGCTCAATTATGCTAGCACATTACTCATTTAATTCCATAAACATTGAGGTCACTTACTATATCTCCTTAAAGTGCTAAAACATAGAATTTTTGCTAAGGCCCAATTTGAACCCGAAACTTCCTAGAACCCCGTAACTTTCCAAAATCACCTTCTTAATAAGTCCAACTTGAAATAATGCCTTTCTCAAATTCCCATAAATTTTAAAACGCTTCTATGCTCAAGGTCCAATGGGCCCAATCCTACTAGGCCCAATTTCGGGTCGTTACAATTCTACCCACCTTAAAGAAATTTCGTCCTCAAAATTTCCAACCAACAACTAAACGCACCGCTCAAATCACACCACTATGATTTCGCTGCTGTAACACCCCAAACCCGGCCTATGCCTTAAGACCAGACTTGGCATGCCACACAATTCGAACTTACATCTAGTCATCACTGCTTTTAATGAAAACAATTCTTCAAAACGATTTTGAAAAATGGAATTTATCATAAACTGAGATTTATTTGAAAACCATAATTTTAAAACATAAGAATTTACAATTTGATTTTCAGAGAAATAATTGGTGGAAATCTTAAACTTATAAAAGAGTTTTCACGAAATATTTTGGATTAAGTGATATTTAAGAAAATCCTTTTTTTTATTTTTTTTATACGCAAGTTTAAGAAATCATTTATAAAATTTAAACAGCCCCATTTAAGTAACTAAAACATATTAAAATTCCATCCACGAATAAAAATCCATAAAATAATACCAGAGGCCTTATTACATCGCAATCAAAATAGTACTTAAATAAAAATAAAAATATTAAAAAGAAGTTCAAGTTTATAAAAACCCATCATTCGTAGTATGGCATCCACACGAAGTCATCCCCGGCCCAAGCCTCCATCAATTATTATTACCTGAGAAGGGTAAGAAAAACAGGGTGAGTTACTTAGAACTCAATGTGTAACCCACTTACAGTGTCCACTGGGCCAAATCCTTTTAAACATTAAATTGGGCTTGAGTCCATTTACAAAATACAATATATAAATCAAATATATAAAAAAAATGCATGTGATATGCAATTCCCAACCAAGCCTAATTTTCATCCGCTACACACCACCCGTACCAACCATCACACCTTTGGGGATCAAGTCAACCCACCCTGCCAACACACCAATCACAGGCATTAAGCCATTTAAAATATTTGTGGCGAGCCACCGAACTAGATTGTGTGTGAGTCACCGAACTAGATTGTGATGGTGTCACCGAACTAGATTTTGGCATGTGAGCCTTTCTTCTCTTCGTCAATTATCCCAACCCATGCAGTCATGTATATATAGAATGCATCACAATATATTCATAAGGTAAATTTCAACAAAAAAAAGCCCGTATTACAAGTTATCAACTTGGCCCATTAGTCAAAATAACAATTTAACCCATTTAACGATCTAGCAATTTTCGCCCTTATATCAATCTAGCAGTTTTGGCCCATATATACACATGAGGCCCTTTTCACAATTTTCTCAATTGGCCAATTTATCAAAAATAATTCATATGGCCCAAAATATCACTTTTTAACAATATAGCTTATTAAGGGCAACTTCGTAATTTTCACAACTTTAATACCGTTTTCATGCTTTCACACCAAAAGTGCTAATAAATCTTATTTTCCAATTTTACCGACTTTACGATTTTTAATCGAATACTTACGGCATAGTATAACCCATGAGATAAGTGTGAAGTTACACACCTGATTACGGTGAGTACTATACTTTCCCGCTCGTCGATACCTAAATATTTATCACGCTTAATTAGAACACTAATATTTAATATAAAGCTATTCTAATGATGAACGATCTAGATCTTTACCCTCGAAATCTCGAACAATAGTTATTTGTGATTTCTCCTCGATCGATAGTTCATAACCCGATGAAGAACCACGAACAGTCAAAGGCTCAGGAGTACGAATGACTTCAAATAATTGATTTTCACTGGATGAGGGTCCACAACCCGGTGGAAAATCTCGGATTCTTTGAAAGCAGATCCTTCGTTTGAATTTAGGAGGAATAGCGGAACCACCCCTCTTCCAAACGCTATTAACAACCCTTTTTGTCCCTATCTTGATTGCCACGAAGTTCTTACGTTCACAAAAAGAGAGTCGATTAATAGGGTCCTTATGATAGAATCGATTAATCAATACCATCATAATCCAAATAAAAAATAACATAGAACCCCCTTCGAAATAAAATGAATCCCTTACCTTGAATGATGAAATCCTTTTCCACACGTTCTTATGATGACTAAGATCGACTATCGATGAAGAAATGATCGACACTCCACTACACCACGATTGATCAAGGTATGAATAAAAAGAATGATTGAGAAGTGAATAGATGTGGAGAGAAGGATTTGGCTAAGGAGATTGTCATCAACATTCGGCCATAGTGGAAAATTTTTGGAAGAGAGAAATGTTTGTGAGTCTTTTGTGAGAAGTAAAAAGAAAAGAAAAAAAAATGGAGATGAGAGGTTTGTATTTCGGTTCTCAAGGATGGAAGATGAACCAAGAAGAAACTTTGAAACCAATATGCATTCGGCAATGAAGAGGAAAAAGAGAAGAAAAGAAATGGTCCAAGATGGTTATATGGTTTCGGTCACAAAGGGAAGAAAAAGATTTGGAGAATAATCAATCCTAAGACCGAAATGGTAAAAGAAATAAATGGCCAAAAGAAACAATTGCTTCCCTAAAGCTTATGGCACATTCGACTAGGGAGAGGGAAAAATGGAGAAATTTTTTTAAGAAAAGCACCCAAAATAACCAAATGAAAGATGTGCTCATTTAGCACCTAATCCTACCAAGCTAGCACCAAAACCGACCATCCCCCTTAGCCCCCTATGCCGTCCACATACATGGTCAAACTTGGCCATCATACCTTTCCAAAACACTCACCCTTAAGAGGTGCCTTATGTTCCTCCACCTTCCAAAAGTTTTGAAATCCTATCCCCAAAATCAAGCAAATTCTATCCCTAAATTCATGTTTGCCATAACCTTTAGCCACCTTACCATAAAAGAATTAGTCCATCCTTACCAAGAATAGAGCTTGGCCGACACTTGCAAAGAAAGAGCAAAAATAAATGTCACCAAAATGCTATCCATGGGATTCAAACCTCTTCCCTCAAGCAACACTCATGGCGCCTATTCCACCTTACTACTAGTTCATCTTATGCTTGTTTTTGCCATTTAATTACCTTAAGCATCAGGGTCACTTGTTCCACTTCAATAAAGTACTCATTACTAAAATTTATTCTAATTCCAAATAATCCCATGCCTTCTCAAGACTATATTAAGCACACAAATTTAATCATTCACAAGCTAAACACCAAAACATGCAACATATCGATACTCATATTTTTAGGATGTTACAATTCTACCCTCCTTAAAAAAAATTTCATCCTCAAAATTTACCTGATTAAAAGAGATGAGGATATTGTTGCCGAATTGCGTCCTCAGGCTCCCACGTAGCTTCCTCTGCTCTGTGATTACGCCATAGAACCTTAACCAACGGCACAGTCTTCTTTCTTAGCACCTTAACATCACGGTCTAAGATTTTCACTGGTTCCTCCTCGAAAGACAAGTCTAGCCTTAACTCCACTTCTTCTACCGGTACTATGTGAGATGGATCCGATCTATAACGCCTCAGATAGAAACATGGAAAACACTATGAATCGACTCAACTCGGAGGTAATTCAAGCCGATAGGCCATTTGGTCCTACACGCTTCAACACACGCATGCGATCCAATGAACCTAGGGCTCAACTTGCCCTTCCTTTAAAATCTGAAAATTTTCTTCCAAGGTGAGACTTTCAGAAAGACACGATCTCCACCGCAAACTCAATATCCTTACGCTTCAGATCCGCATACGACTTTTGTCTATCCGAAGCTTCCTTTAACCGCGCTTTCGAATCACCTTTACCTTCTCTTCCGTCTCAGTTATCAACTCAAGACCCAACAACTGCCGTTCCCCCAATTCAGTCCAACAAGTAGGGGTACGACACTTACGACCGTATAACGCTTCATAGGGCGCCATTTGAATAATGGATTGGTAAGCTGTTATTATACGCGAACTCGCCAACGGTAGTAGAAAATCCTCCCAACTACCTCTGAAGTCAATCATGCAACCTCTTAACATGTCTTCCAAAATCTGAATTACTCTTTCTGACTGACCATCTGACTGAGGATGAAAAGCCGTACTGAAGTTTAACTTTGTTCCCAAAGCCTCATGCAAAGCTTTCCAAAACTGCGATGTAAACCTAGGATCCCTATCTGATATGATAGACACTGGTACCCCATGCAACCTCACAATCTCAGATACATACAGCTTAGCCAACTTCTGCAGCAAGTAATCCGTACGAACAGGTAGAAAATGAGCAGTCTTCGTCAATCGATCAACTACCACCCAAACGGAATCTTTCTTAGTAGGTGTTAAGGGTAACCCACTAACAAAATCCATCGTTATCCACTCCTATTTCCATAGAGGAATCTTTACCGGTTGCAATAAACCTGATGGTAATTGATGTTCTGCCTTCACTTGTTGACACGTCAAACACTTTCCTACAAAATCAATAACCTCCCGCTTTAACCTTAGCCACCAATACTGCTCACGGAGATCCCGATACATCTTATTTCCTCCGGGGTGCATAGCATAAAGGCTACTATGCGCCTCTCGTAGAATCATTTGTCTCAAATCCGAATCCATGGGCATACAAACTCTTCCACGAAAACACAGCACGCCATCCTTGTTTAATCCAAAATCCCCTATTATACCACTTTGAACTTGTTGCATTAAAGGACCCAACTTTTCATCTAATAACTGCTTTTCCTTGATCTGTTTCTAACCACAATGGCTCACTGAAGTTCCGCTAGTGCATCGCCATCCTCATACAAACTGAGATGAACAAACATTGCTCTTAACTCCGATACTACCTTACGACTCAACGCGTCTGCCACCATGTTAGCCTTTCCAGGATGGTACTCGATTGAGAAGTCATAATCCTTTAACAACTCCACCCATATCCGTTGTCTCAAGTTCAACTCCTTTTGGGTAAGGAGGTACTTAAAGACTCTTATGGTCCCTATAAATGATCGACTTCTCACCGTAGAGATAGTGCCTCCAAATCTTTAAAGCAAACACCACCGCAGCCAACTCCAAGTCATGAGTAGGGTAGTTGACTTCGTGCGGCCTCAACTGACGAGAAGCATAAGCCACCACTTTTCCACCTTGCATCAGTACACATCCTAAACCCGTGTGTGATGCATCGCAGTAAACGATAAACTCTTTTTCAGCCTTAGGCTGAATCAGTACTGGCGCTTCCATCAAAATCTTCTTCAGTTTCTCAAAACTTTCTTGCTGTTTATCGGTCCACACATACGGTACCCCCTTTCGCAACTGCTTGGTTAGAGGTGTAGCAATCAACGAAAACCCCTCAACAAAGCGTCTATAGTAACCAACCAAACCCAAGAAACTCCGGATCTCAGCCACTGACTTCGGCGGTTTCCAATCCAACACTGTCTCAACCTTCCGAGGATCAACTCTTATTCCTTCGGCTGACACCACATGACCCAAGAAAGTCACTTCCTTCAACCAAAATTTGCATTTACTGAATTTGGCATAAAGTTGCTTATCTCGCAAAATTTGCAACACAATGCGCAAATGTGAGTCATGCTCTTCTTCATTCCTCGAATATACCAAGATATCATCTATGAACACCACTACGAACTGGTCTAGATAAGGTTGAAAGACTCGATTCATCATGTCCATAAATGCAGCTGGTGCATTGGTTAAACCAAACGGCATAACCAAAAACTCATAATGTCCATAACGAGTTCGGAATGCCATTTTATGAATATCTGCCTCTTTCACCTTGAGTTGATGATAACCCGATCTTAAATCAATCTTGGAGAAAACTGAAGCTCCTCTCAATTGATCAAACAAGTCATCAATTCTCGGCAATGGATACCTATTCTTGATCGTCAATTTATTCAACTGCCTATAATCAATGCACATACGCATCGACCCATCCTTCTTCTTGACGAACAAAATCGGTGCTCCCCACGGGGACACACTCGGTCAAATAAATCCCCAATCTAACAATTCTTGAATTTGAGCTTTAAGCTCCGCTAACTCCTTCAGCGCCATTCTATAAGGAGCAATAGACACTGGAGCCATTCCGGGCAAAAGCTCAATGCCAAATTCTACTTCCCGATCTGGAGGTAGACCCAGAAGTTCTTCAGGAAAGACATCTGAAAATTCTTTCACCGTTCTCACACCTTCCACCGATAGTTCCTTGGCATCCAAAGCACTAATGAAGGCTAGGAATGCTCCATACCCTTTCCGCACCAACTTCTCTGCCTTCAAAGCAGATACCACATTTTCCAAAAAGTTCCTTCGCTTGCCTATCATTACTACCTCCTCATCCTCCATAGTCCTTATTGACGTTCCCTTTTCGGCACAATCCAATTGCGCCCGGTGCTTCACCAACCAATCCATGCCCAAAATAAGATCAAACTCGCTAAAGGCAATTCCATCAAATTCGCCAAAAATATTTCTCTTTGAATTTCCAAGGCACGCGTCTCTAAACAATTTATTCACGATTACCGACTGTCCTAAAGGACTAATTACGGTCATCTCTCTATCGGTAATCTCAGATCTAATATTCGGGTTTCCAGATATGGCACTAGCAACATACGAGTGGGTAGACCTAATATCTATCAAAGCAGTAACAGGTACATCAAAGATGAAGAACGTACCAGTTATCACATCAGGTGCATCGCCATCTTCCCGATGCCTAACCGCATAGACCAACCCCGGCTGTCTTGCCTCCGCGTTACCTCTGAAGCCATTACCTCGACCTGGTGTACCTTGACCACGTCCGTTACCATTACCACCACGACCCGATCCATGACCTCTCGGTGGCTGCTGAGTACCTCTAGCTGGCTGAGCATCAGGGTTACGAGCTTCCTGATTCGTATCAGACCGTCGAGGGTAATTCTTATACTGATGATCCTTGGAACCACATTTATAGCAAGCACCAGTTTTCCTCCAACATTCCCCGGGGTGTCGCTTCCCACAGTAAGCACAGTCCTGACTTTGATTGGTAACCACAGGCGCTCTAGCTTGAGCTGGCTCATCATTTCAAGGCCTTTTCTGGAACCTTTTAGCAGAACCCGAATACTTAAAATCCCTCTTGCCTCTGACTCTTTCCCAGTTCTGATGTTCTGAATTCTTAGCCTCTTCGGCTATCTTGGCTTTCTCCACAAGCGAGGCAAAAATTCGTACTTGTTGTGGGGCTATCAGTACCTGCAACTCATCATTCAGCCCATCTTCAAAGCGTACACAATGCTCATGATCTGTCGGCACTATTGTGCGAGCATATCAGCTCAAACGAAGAACCTCGTAAGCTGCCACTGTCTTATTTCCTTGAACCAAATTCAGGAATTCCTTCCTCCGGGCATCTACAAAACTTGTCCCGACGTACTTCCCTTGAAAAGTAGCTTTGAAGAAATCCCAAGTAACCAATGCAGCCTCGGTGCCTTCTCAAACAGTAAGCCACCATTGATACGCCTCGTCCCTTAATAAGGACACAACTCCTCTTAGTTTCTGCTCGGCGGTGCACTCCAAATCATCCATAATCCGCTCTCTGACCTCGAGCCAATATTACGCAACATTCGGAGCTACAGGAGACACCTCTAAAAACCTCGGCACCACTTGATTTAAGTCGTTCCGAAATTGATCCACGAACTACTGGACCAGTTCTAGTCCCAGTAACCCTTTCAAGGACTCGCAACATTGCTTGAGTCAAAGCATTATCCTCTCTCGAATGGTCATGTGATCCAGTCTCACTCCCGGGTGAAGCAGGTGAATCCATTTTTGGCATATGACCCGGCGCTTCAGTTGCATCTCTAGCACCTCGTCCTCTACCATGGCCACGTCTACCACGTCCACGACCACGTCCTCTAGTGCTCATAATGACTAATTCGATTTAATCTGATTACAAGTTTTATGAATCAGAATACTACTTCAGTGTTTATTAACGATATTTTATGAGATATAAGAGGTAAAGTTGTTTTCGCAATTACGTCCTATAGTCTCAATCTCTACCGTTTTTGACACCTAAAACTAGAAGTTCTAGAGTGTTCCTATGTTCATATCACAATAATAAACATTTAATATACAAATACTTACTTGGCTTGGTGCCGGATGCTCGTGGTGCCATACTACCTTTAAAACATAAAGTCTAGAAATTAAAACAGTTTTAAACAAAAAATTTTGTTGAACCCAAAGCACAGCCGAGTTTTGAAACTAGCTCTGATACCATAAAATGTAACACCCCAAACCCGGCCTATACGTTAAGACAAGACTTGGCATGCCACACAATTCGAACTTACATCTAGTCATCACTGCTTTTAATGAAAACAATTCTTCAAAACGATTTTGAAAATGGAATTTATCATAAACCGAGATTTATTTGAAAACCATAATTTTAAAACATAAGAATTTACAATTTGATTTTCAGAGAAATAATTGTTGGAAATCTTAAACTTATAAAAGAGTTTTCACAAAATATTTTGGATTAAGTGATATTTAAGAAAATCCTTTTTTTTTATACGCAAGTTTAAGAAATAATTTATAAAATTTAAACAGCCCCATTTAAGTAACTAAAACATATTAAAATTCCATCCACGAATAAAAATCCATAAAATAATACCAGAGGCCTTATTACATCGCAATCAAAATAGTACTTAAATAAAAATAAAAATATTAAAAAGAAGTTCAAGTTTATAAAAACCCATCATTCGTAGTATGGCCTCCACACGAAGTCATCCCCGGCCCAAGCCTCCATCAATTATTATTACCTGAGAAGTGAAAGAAAAACATGGTGAGTTACTTAGAACTCAATGTGTAACCCACTTACCGTGTCACTGGGCCAAATCCTTTTAAGCATTAAATTGGGCTTGAGTCCATTTACAAAATACAATATATAAATCAAATATATAAAAAAATGCCTGTGATATGGAATTTCCCAACCAAGCCTAATTTCCATCCGCTACACACCACCCGTACCAACCATCACACCTGTGGGGATCAAGTCAACCCACCCCGCCTAACACACCAATCACGGGCATTAAGCCATTTAAAATATTTGTGGCAGAGCCACCGAACTAGATTGTGTGAGTCACCGAACTAGATTGTGACAGTGTCACCGAACTAGATTTTGGCAACAGCCTTTCTTCTCTTCGTCAATTATCCCAACCCATGCAGTCATGTATATATAGAATGCATCACAATATATTCATAAGGTAAATTTCAACAAAAAAATCCTGTATTACAAGTTATCAACTTGGCCCATTAGTCAAAATAACAATTTAACCCATTTAACGATCTAGCAATTTTGGCCCTTATATCGATCTAGCAGTTTTGGCCCATATATACACATGAGGCCCTTTTCACAATTTTCTCACTTGGCCAATTTATCAAAAATAATTCATATGGCCCAAAATATCACTTTTTAACAATATAGCTTATTAAGGGCAAATTCGTAATTTTCACAACTTTAATACCGTTTTCATGCTTTCACACCAAAAGTGCTAATAAACCGTATTTTCCAATTTTACCGACTTTACAATTTTTAATCGAATACTTACGGCATAGTATAACCCATGAGATAAGTGTGAAGTTACACACCTGATTACGGTGAGTACTATACTTTCCGTCACGATACCTAAATATTTATCACGCTTAATTAGAACACTAATATTTAATATAAAGCTATTCTAATGATGAACGATCTAGATCTTTACCCCCAGAATCTCGAACAACAGTTATTTGTGATTTCTCCTCGATCGATAGTTCATAATCCGATGAAGAACCACGAACAGTCAAAGGCTCAGGAGTACGAATGACTTCAAATAATTGATTTTCGTCGGATGAGGGTCCACAACCCGGTGGAAAATCTCGGATGCTGAAACTGTCCTTCGTTTGAATTTAGGGGGAATAGCGGAACCACCCCTCTTCCAAACGCTATTAATAACCCTTTTCGTCCCTATCTTGATTGCCACGAAGTTCTTACGTTCACAAAAAGAGAGTCGATTAATAGGGTCCTTATGATAGAATCGATTAATCAATACCATCATAAGCCAAATAAAAAATACCATAGAACCCCCTTCGAAATAAAATGAATCCCTTACCTTGAATGATGAAATCCTTTTCCACACGTTCTTATGATGACTAAGATCAACTATCGATAAAGAAATGATCGACACTCCACTACACCACGATTGATCAAGGTATGAATAAAAAGAATTATTGAGAAGTGAATAGATGTGGAGAGAAGGATTCGGCTAAGGAGGTTGTCATCAACATTCGGCCATAGTGGAAAATTTTTGGAAGAGAGAAATGTTTGTGAGTCTTTTGTGAGAAGTAAAAAGAAAAGAAAAAAAAATGGAGATGAGAGGTTTGTATTTCGGTTCTCAAGGATGGAAGATGAACCAAGAAGAAACTTTGAAACCAATATGCATTCGGCAATGAAGAGGAAAAAGAGAAGAAAAGAAATGGTCCTAGATGGTTATATGGTTTCGGTCACAAAGGGAAGAAAAAGATTTGGAGAATAATCAATCCTAAGACCGAAATGGTAAAAGAAAGAAATGGCCAAAATAAACAATTGCTTCCCTAAAGCTTATGGCACATTCGGCTAGGGAGAGGGAAAAATGGAGAATTTTTTTTAAGAAAAGCACCCAAAATAACCAAATGAAAGATGTGCTCATTTAGCACCTAATCCTACCAAGCTAGCACCAAAACTGGCCATCCCCCTTAGCCCCCTATGCCGTCCACATACATGGTCAAGCTTGGCCATCATACCTTTCCAAAACACTCACCCTTAAGAGGTGCCTTATGTTCCTCCACCTTCCAAAAGTTTTGAAATCCTATCCCCAAAATCAAGCAAATTCTATCCCTAAATTCATGTTTGCCATAACCTTTAGCCACCTTACCATAAAAGAATTAGTCCATCCTTACCAAGAATAGAGCTTGGCCGACACTTGCTAAGAAAGACCAAAAATAAATGTCACCAAAATGCTATCCATGTGATTCGAACCTCTTCCCTCAAGCAACACTCATGGCGCCTATTCCACCTTGCTACTAGTTCATCTTATGCTAGTTTTTGCCATTTAATTACCTTAAGCATCAGGGTCACTTGTTCCACTTCAATAAAGTACTCATTACTAAAATTTATTCTAATTCCAAATAATCCCATGCCTTCTCAAGACTATATTAAGCACACAAATTTAATCATTCACAAGCTAAACACCAAAACATGCAACATATCGATACTCATATTTTTAGGATGTTACAACTGCGCATTCTGATCTTAATAACACTAATGTACTTTTAACAAAATCTCGAATCCTCTTTCAATCAACCAAACATCTAACCACAGAAGCAAGCAGTTATCTACCACTTATTCCTAAAATTTTCTACATTCAATCATCACGTCCAACCATAACATACCTGACTTGATGGTGATGAAACAATCCTTTAATGCCCATATTTGCTAAATCGATTTAATCTTATTATGAGTCCTATGAATCAGTATAATTATTCAATGTTTATTAAACAATGTTTTATAGAGTATAAGAAGTAAAGTTGTTTTCGTAGTACGTATCTAAGGTCTCAATTTCTATAGTTTCAGCTCCTAAATCTAAGAGTTCTAGAGTATTTCTATAGTCATACCATAATAATCATAAATTGAAAACATAAACTTACTTGACTTGGTGCCGGGTACCCGTGGTGCCATACTTCCTTTAGAACATACATTTATAAATTTAAATTTTAAATAGCTTTGGAAAACGCTTTTGAACCCAAACCACAGCCGAGTTTTGCAACCGGGCTCTGATACCATAAAATGTAACACCCTAAACCCGGCCTAAAAGTTAGGCCCGAATCTGGCGTGTCACATGGAAAAACTTGTTTGAGAATTACAGCCTCTTTGTTAAAACCCAAAACACTTAAGCAATTGTTAACTACTTGAAAACGTAATTATTTTTTTTAAAACCTTTTTGGTGGCGAAAGCATATTTGAAATAAACAATTTACAAAAATGTGATGTTTAGAAAAAGTCTTTTGCAGTATTTTGAAATCGTTATGAAACGTAGATAAAATACAAGTATTTTTGAGAGATCGTTTGATGAGTTGAAAATCGAGGTAGTGAGCTTTAAAATCGTGGCTTTTGAAAATATTGTTGATAATTCGAGAGAAAATTTACGAGTTAAAATATTTGTAAAAGTTTGTTATAAAATCCATTTATTAATCAATTTTGGAAAACCATTATTTATGATATTAGAAAATCCCCGTTAAAACAATTCAAGCAATATAATAAGTACGACTAAACATAAAACAATTTAAAACATATCCCAGAGGCCTTATTACAACTTAAACCAAAATAGCAAAATAATAAAATAAACCGAAATAGAAATTTAAAGTTCAATAACACCATTTTCAAGTATGGCCTCCACCGAGTCATCCATGGGCCCAAGTCCTCATTCACAGAGCATTACCTACAAGGGTTAAGAAAAATGGGGTGAGTTACAAGAACTCAGTGTGAAATCCCTTACAGTCATCCACTGGGCCTGAACCCATATAGCAACATCTTGGGCAGAGCCCACTATCATAACAGAACATATATATATATATATATATATATGAAGCAAATGTATGCAACCCAACCCATCCAACCAGTCTCTCCCGTACCAACGGTCTCTCTCCTGTGGAGATCAAGTCAACCCACCCCTTGATCTCTCCAATTTGCGCACAAGTCGCCATTTATAATAATTTTGTGGCTTAACCACCAGAGTATCATATACAATAATATAATCGGCACACAGCCTTAATAACGATGGCACAAAGCCATCTTTAAATTGGCACATAGCCATTATCAGAATTTGTGGCAATGCCACCAGAATCATATACGGTAATATAATCGGCACACAGCCTTAATCACGATGGCACAAAGCCATCTTTAAATTGGCACATAGCCCATATCATAATTTGTGGCAATGCCACCGGTCTATACTTCTCTTCATTCAAGTTTCCCATCCCATGCAATATGTGATGATGCAATACACATAACAACATAAAATATCCACATGTATAACAACCATTAGTCTAGTAATTTAATACGATGAATCGGCCCATTATTGAGCTTTGTAATTCAGCCCACTAAGGCATTCTATCAATTCGACCCATAGGGGCATTTCGGTAAATCGGTCCATAAGGACATTTCGGTAAATCGGTAATTTTACCCACTAAGGGTAATTCGGTAATCTCGCAACCCAGGGTATTTCAGTAATTTACCCTCTAAGGGTATTATGGTAATTCCGCAACCTAGACTTAACTACTAATGCGGGGCATAAAAATTGAAACTGTCCATTTGTGTCATACTGACTAAATTGACTATAAATCGAGTTAGGAAACTCAAAATTTAAATCCGTAAATTTTCCTTGAAACTAGACTCATATATCTTCTTACTAAAAGTTTTCCAGAATTTTTGGCTTAACCATTTAGTACAGTTTATTCCTTAAATTTTCCCTTCTTTCACTGACCAACGGTTCTGACCTCTCTTACCCAAAATTCAAATATTTAACTGTACAGTTTTCATATGTTGCTCCCACTTGTTTCTATTTAAAATAGGCCCACAAAGGAATCTATACATATAAATTATAACTCATAATTCACTTTGTACAATTTTAAATGATTTTTCTAAGACAGATCAGGGAACCACAAAGTTAATCAGAGCCAGTCCCGCAAAATTTAAAATATCACAGAATATAAAATTCTTCTTCCACCTCTGTCTCTTTCATATAAAAATAGACACAGTAATATTTAATCCGATATCTTTTGCACTTTCTAATTCCCTTTATCCTATTTTTCGTGATTTTTCAAAATCACGTCACTACTTCTTGACCAAACTGTTTCATTGCAAAAATATGGTTACCACTACTAATATACGTCATGCGCCGAGTGATCACGGATGCGGTTTCCGATTTCCTTGGTATTATGACCAAATCACAGAACATTTCATGCAAACTTTCAGAGAGATATGAGATTACCACCATTTCAAACATGTATTGTTCGGAAAGTGCGGGATTACACACCTTATTCGGAATCCGTAACACGATACTCTCCGCGACACCTAAAGGTACAATCGGTTAACAATTAGTCCACAGCCCAAATTTTCAACTTCAACCAAGTATTGCGATTGATTAACAATCTATATCACTTACCAACAATCTGAGTCTCTTATTACGAGGGATAGGTGATCAGGCGATTTGGTTCCTATAGTGACCGATTAGTCCAAACTATTAATCCATTTAGCAACCAATCGAATAATGAACGATATCAAATTATCCATAAAGAACTCCTTACCTTGTTACGATTTCCACCACTTGACTTATGGCTAGAATGATATTCGGCCACCCACTAAGATCACTACGAAAGAGTAGTGATCACAACATGAGAATGATAGAGAGAGTGACGTTTTGATAAGAAACAAAGTTGACTAACCGAATAACGATGAACATTCATATTCGATTAGGAAGAAAAAGAACAGAAAAATAGAAAGAGGGATATAAGATCACTTACCGATTCGATTAAGAAGAGATTTTCCTACACGATGGGGAACGAAATGATGAAGAAATAGGATGATAAGAGGTTCGGCTATAGAGAAAATCGAACAAGAAATGTGATCACAAAGTGATGTCGATTAAAGAAGAAGAAAAGGTTGATGAAATGGTCAAAAGAGAAAAATGAATGGAGAAAAGTGCTTTGGTAATTTCGGCTATCAAAGGGGAGATGAGCAAGGTGAGTGTTTCGGCCAAACAAAAGAAAAGAATGCACAAATGTGTTGGGAGATTTCGGCCAAAGCTAAGAGGAAGATGGATTTGAAAAGAAGACACAAATGTTCAAAGAGAAAAGTGTACCTCTCATGCACCCAAAACTAACAAAATGATCTAAACAGAAAAGAGAAATTCGGCTCTTCCTTTCCCCCTAACAAAACCGTGTGAACTCTAGCTAAAAAGGGCAAACATTTTGGCCATCAAAAACATTCCAAAACATTTTCCTCTCTTTGGGCCAACATGTTCCCTATTCTTGCCTTTTTTTTTGATTTCTTTCCCTACCTTTATCCTTTCCTAATATCCTTAGCCACCTTGCCAAAATTAAAAAGTCCAACTTGCCTTATTTACTAGCTTGGCCGACACTTAGGGAAAAAAATACAAAAATAATAGTCAAAATTTGCATCAAAGGGATTCGAACCTCTTCTCTCCATACTCTTCACTTAATGCCATAACCTCTTTGCCATATGCTCAATTATGCTAGCACATTACTCATTTAATTCCATAAACATTGAGGTCACTTACTATATCTCTTTAAAGTGCTAAAACATAGAATTTTTGCTAAGGCCCAATTTGAACCCGAAACTTCCTAGAACCCCGTAACTTTCCAAAATCACCTTCTTAATAAGTCCAACTTGAAATAATGCCGTTCTCAAATTCTCATAAATTTTAAAATGCTTCTACGCTCAAGGTCCAATGGGCCCAATCCTACTAGGCCCAATTTTGGGTCGTTACAGCCCATACCAACCCTGCACTCCATCTCCTGTCCAACCCTGCACTCTTGTGGGGATTTAATCGACCCACCCATCCCTACACTCCTTATGTAGCACCGGTTGTGGCACTAACCAATATTGCAGTAGAGCTGCCAGTCATATAATCGGCTTAAAGCCATCGATGGATCCACAGTCGTCCAACGACCATGCGATCCTATTAGAACTTCCTCCATAACCAATATCCCAACCCCATGCAACATAATATCACATGAATGCAACATACCATAACTAACATACGATAACAATCATATAACATGTAGGGCATTTTAGTCATTCTGCTCTTCAGAGGCATAACGATCATTTTACCCTCTAGGGGTATTTTGGTCATTTTACCCTTCGAGGGTATTTTAGTAATTTTAAGCCCTTTCCAAGGGTCTACAGTCGCCTCGAGCGACAACATAACATATTTAATCAAAACGGTGCATTTGGGCCCAAAGCCCAAAACTCGACCCCAGTGGGCCCACACTCTCGTACGGCCCATTTGGCCTAAAACGACCTTTGGCCATGTTATCGCCATGGCTGGCTCCTTATTTCCTATTCGTTCACAAAATTTACTCGCGTAGGGCCATGGGCCCACTCGGCCCATTTCAGCCAAACGAGGCCCAAAATGACCTAAGCCCATGAGAACACTCATGGTGGCCTCAAGCGTCGTACGCCCACACTCGTGGGCTTGGTCCACCACACGTACGATTGCAAGCTCATGTGGCATTGTTTGCCAATACCTAGGCTTTTTGGCATTTGCCGATCTACAGTTGGAATGGTGTGAGTACACACCTTGTTATGAGCGTAGGTTGAAGCTCCCAAGATTAAGCACCTATGACAACAATAAATTCTAATCCATTAGTCTTAACCATGATATGACATCACCAGAGATTGAAATCGGTTAATCAACTAACACTACTTACTACCAAAGAAGAGATCTACTGCAAAGGAAGAGTGTTCAGCCGGCTCCTTGGTTAAGCAAGTCGAGTCCCTAGCAACGCTTAAACAGAGAGGAGATGTTAGCTACACAATACCCACGGCCAATATTGAAACAAAACAGCCTTTCGGCTTGAGAGAACCCAAAACGATAAGATAAGGAAGGAACTCAGCCAACCCATATTCGGCCTTAGTCACACTTACCAACCACTGTTCGAGATTCGAAGGCTGAACGAACAGAGGGAAGGATATGCTTAGATCCTATTAGGTTCGGCCCTACTCTAAAGGGTCAAAGTCTAAGTGCTTCAGTTTCTGCTTTGAATGGAGAGGAAAAGAACAATAAGAGGAAAAAGAAGGTGTTGTATTCGGCTATGGAGAAAAGACAAGAAAAGAAGATGAGAGAAAAAGAAAAGAACGGATGAAAAGAGATGGGAAGAAGAGTTTCAGCCAACAAGTGATCAGGCTTTGCACAAAGAAAACACACGAAAGGTAAGATGGAGATGAGAAAAAGAGACTAAGAATTCGGTAGAAGTAAATTGAAGAGGAACTGACCCGAAATGCACTAGAAAATGTGACACAAAATGTAAAAACTTACCAAAGAGTACTAGAGAAAAATCGGCACACTCTCTCCTCTCCCTACCGAATATGCTATCAAAACACCCCTCACCAGCCGAAATTCCCTTAGATAGCTTCCCACTTTCAGCCAACACTACTCACACACACCCACTCCTTGATTTTCTCCCCTTTTTTTCCTCCTAAATTTGCTCCCCTTCATCCGTTTGAATTGTTTGACCCATTCTTCAACTCCCATAGCAGAGTTTGATCCCAACTCTGCTTCCTCCTCTCCTAAAGCATAAAATAAATACCTTTAATTGCTTGCCAAGGGAATCAAACTCCACTCCCCCTTGTCCCCTAGTGACGCCACAACCAACTTGCCACCAGCTCAATTGTGTCAATAAAACACACGCAAATTCCCTTAAGGCTATGAGATGGCACTTAGTGTGCGAGACATCAAGAATGGCACTTAGTGTGTGAGACATCGAGTATGGCACTTAGTGTGCGAGATATCAAGTATTCAACGACATTCCGTGTAAGCATGAACTTGTTATGGATTAGTACAGGTACGTATATGTATATTATGAGATTAAAATCAAAAAAGTTACAAAGTTTGAATATAAGATTATGAATAAGCATATGAAAGGTTTGTTAGTAATCTTGAATTTCATGATAATATGTTTAGATTGATGATTTTTGTTTTATGATTTGTTGAGTATATTTAGTACGAACTTACTAAGCTTTGTTGCTTACTTTGTTTGTTTTTCCCGTGTTTTATAGTGATTTCAAAGCTAGCTCGGATTCAGGGGTCGTCAGAGTCTATGTCACACTATCCAACCATCTACTTGGTACTTTTGAGTTGTGTATATATGGTATATGGCATGTATAGGCTTGAGTCATTTTGGTTATGTTTTGAAAGTGAATATTTCCATTTGAGATGACTTATGAATTGTTATGTCTTGTTTGTATTTATAACTATAAGATTTGGCTTAATTTGGCTAGTTTGATTATGTATATATAAGTGTGCTTATGGCTTATATTATGAGGTTTATGGAATTGGTATTATGTTTGTGAAATCGAACAAAATGATGTATGTTTGGTAAATGTTTTTAGATATAAGCTAATGTTATTTTGTAAAGTGTTTAATGTTACTTGGAAATGGTTGGTAAATTGATGGTGATTGTGATTGAAGTTTAGGCTAAGAAATGTTAGATGAAATGGTAAGATTTATGGTTGATTTGGTTGTTATGGATTGCCTATTTTGCTTTGTTTTTGTGCCATATGTGTAGGTGAAGGTGTGTACCAAATAGGGTGGCAAAAATGGTTTGGTAAATAACCTATTTTTGTCTACATGGGCAGAGATACGGGCGTGTGTCTCAGCCGTGTGTGACACACGGTCAAATTACACGATCGTGTGTCTCCTGGTGTTGAAATTAAATTGAAGTCAGTATGCTCCACACGGTCTCACACACGGGCGTGTGACTGGCCATGTGGTACAAGTCAGTATACCCTTTAAATGGCACACGGCCTAGCACACGGGCGTGTGACTTGGCCGTGTTGCACAAGTTAGGATACCCTATAGTTTTGGCATGGCCTAACACACGGCCTGGCACACGGGCGTGTGTAGCCACTTCGAAGGGTACACAGGCTAGACACACAGGCGTGTGGTCGGCCGTGTGACCCAAGTCAGTATGTATGCCCTATTTTCACACGGCCTGAGACACAGGCGTCTCTACTAGCCGTGTGAGGCACACAGCCTGTTCACACGGGCGTGTGACCCTTGTTTACATGAAAAATTTCTAAAAGTCCAAAATTTTCGTATGATATCGGTTTAGTCTCGAACCACTTCTAAAGCATGTTTAAGGCCTCGTAGGCCCTTATAAGGGACAATGTGATTATGTGGAATGATTTATGAGAATAAATGCTTATTGTTGCATAAATGTATACTATATGTGTCGTGAATTGGTCGGTAATACCTCGTAACCCTATTCCGGTGTTGAATATGGGTGAGGGGTGTTACAGAGTTACATGTTAAGCTGGTTAGGAACTAACCGAATGTGAAGCGAGATAGTTAAAAGGTAAAGAGAAATACTCAATTAGGTTTCTTGAAAGTTGTAAACCTTTGATAAGACAAATCAGAAATGATGTGACATTTGTCAAGTTCCAATAAAGATTTAGATTATATTAATAGGTTCTCAAGTTTGAATAAAAGAGAGTTCTCTTCTTCCTTATGAAAAACATCGAAAAACTAAGGCTAGAAAGAACAGAAGCGGTCCCTTTAAGCCGGGTTCGAAACTTTGGATTTTTATAAAAAATTCCTTTATGAGAAGGTAAGTTTTATGGCACTGCATGTTATGAAAAATAGACATGTAACAGTGCATGAAACAAGTAAGGTTGTGCATGGGGTTTCTCTGGGCTTCCGATGATTGTACAAATAGTATAAACGAGTTTTAATGATGTTTCCGTGCCTTGTAAGCAGCGATTTCTATTGTTTCTAGTTGGACCAATAGCTCAAGCTACTGATTTTGGATGTCAAGTGAGTCCCTAAGATAACTCCTTTGCGTGTTTTGATTTATCTAGAAAATTCTGTGTAGAATTTTATGAATCTATGAACTAGGAAAGAATGATATGATGATGTTGCTAAGGTTTGAAAGTTAGTTAAGCATGTGAATGGATAATCTGAGGAAGAAATAGGCCTGTATGGGTGTTTTAGGAATATATGTGATGATATGAAATGGAATGTGTAAAGTCTTAAATGTGGTCAATGCATGAAAGGTCTGTTATATGAGTTCATGTCTATCTCCATGGAGTCGTCTAAAGGGGTCCGTCGGGACTTTACACACGAAACTATAAAAGGAAAGGTCCATGGACATCGCACTAAAGGACCATATCATGTAAGACCATAACTGGTGGGTTATGGCATCATATGGGAAGAACTGAAGGAATTTTATTACCTAATGGGGTTCTCTGTGCAATCCAGAACGATAAGGGGCAAACTTCACGAAAGGTGAGTCTAGGAAAATCTTTATCTTGAGAATGCTAGAAATGGGAGCTTTTGTGGCAATCTTAGAAACGGAAGATATGCCTTTGCGGCGTACTCAAAAGAATGGTTATCACAACACTTATGTGAAGGGAATGCCTTGATGGAAGACTCTGAATGAAAGAACGGGATTCCAGGTGAACTCTGAAGAAACGATAAGTGTGATAAATTTTGAAAGAACCATACGAAGGGCGAATTCTAAAGTAGTGACGTGCATGGAAAACTCTAAAAGAATGGCATGTAAGGCAGACTTCGAAGGAACGAATTAGTATGAAATGTTATGGTGTGACCTTCATGATCTTAAGACAAGAGGAGAGAGAATGGAACACACCTAAACATGTGGCGTATTCGGGAGTGCGGATCAAATAGACTTAAAGAACAAATTGGAGTAAGGCTTTTTCTAGCAAGGATGGGTTAAGGACTTAAGAAAAAGGGCAAGGTGAAGAACATGAGCAAAGCATCAAAATTGTGAAGGATAAGGTTTGGTCTCGGCACAAGATATGACGTCTATGACATAAAGAATGAAAGTTTGGAATAGTATGCACCAGAGATAAGTTGGAGTACGAAAATAATGAGAAGGACAATCAAATGAGTAATTGTGATGTCCAATTACGAATCAAGTAATATATGTTTACCTCACTAAGTTTATATGAACTTACCTCTGTGAATTATAATATAAGTAAATCATTTTGGAGTCTACGCCTAGAGGGACGACGCCAGGACTGCGCCAAAAGAGCGGTAAAATGGGCGATTATGCATACAGAGTGAGATTGGGTTGACGTGACCGAGTTTGATATAGATAAAGTAACTAAGCTATGGGGTTCGTTTACAAGTCTTTGTAATGTATACAGGACATGTTGGTAGTATATTTGCATTCAATGGTACCACTTAGGGGCAAAATGAATAGGCCAAAGTAAATAAGTTATGATAATCACACGTAAGATCTCATGATTGTAAAATCTACTACAGTGATAGTAAATTTTCTATTGTAACAGCCCGATTTTAGCTAAATCAAAACAGTGGTTTCGAAACGAAAAATTTGAGGTTAAAAATTATTTTTAATATTATTTTATGTGTTTACAGCATGATAGCATGTATGTGTGAAAGTTTCGTGATTTAATTTTATCGATTGGATGTCTAATTTGATAAAAGGACTAAATCGCGTAAAATGCAAAAGTTGCATTCTACTTGTTAAAAGTTTTTAATTGCTAAGATATATTAAATATGAAGTCCTTATGTTATAAATGAACCATTAAAAGAGTGAGTGGACAAAGATGGACATCCATTATGTGTTTATAAATGTTTATAACCAAGGGTATTTTAGTAAACTAGTAATTAAGTTATAATTTAACAAATACAAAGCCAAAATTTCATATTCATTCATCTTTGGCAGCCGAATATTAGAGAAGAAAGAAAGAGTTGAAGCTTTTTAGGGTTCGACACCTTACTAGCTTGATTAAGGTATGGTTTTAGCTCGGTTTTTGATGATTTCTATGTTTTTGTAATCGTTGCAGCTCAATCTAGCTAGCCCGTACCTTTAATTTCAAAAACTGTTAAAGATTTTAAGAGTTGCCATTGTTGAATCCATGTATTCTTTGAGGTTTGATGATAGTTTATGAAAGCTTTGTGATAGATTTTCATGTTTTGTAAAGTGATTTTTGACAAAAATGTCAAATATGGATTAAATTATGAAATGCGTAAATTGGGGGGTTGAAATGTGAAATAAATGAAAGTGTTGGGCTGCTAAGGACCTATATGAAATTCGGCTAGGCTTGGGTTTAATGAAATTTCATGAATTTTGTGTAATTGTGAAATAGGGACTAAATTGTAAAAATATGGAACTTTAAAGGCTAAAGTGTAAAAATGCCCAAATATGTGTTTGTGGACTGAATTGAATGAATTGATGAATAAATGAGTTAATTTTGAATGTATATAGATCAAGAACGAAAGAAATCAGATTTAGATCGGGGAAAATCAAAAGTTATCGAATAGTCGATCCAGTCCGTTTATCCCGAATACAAGGTAAGTTCATATGCAAATAAATGTATTTAAATTGAATTATATATGTTTAATTGTCATTGAAACGTTATGAATGTTGAATGATCAAATACGAGTAAGAATCGACAAGGTTACAATATCCGAAAGTCCCGTACGAACCTTAGGAATAGTATAGGATACAATTGTCATGACATTAGGATTACCAAGATGTGATTACGTGTAAGACCATGTCTGGGACATTGGCATCGTTATATGATTTTGTATAAGACCACATATGCGGGACGATGGCATCGATATGTTATAACATGTAAGACCATATCCGGGATATGGCATTGTACGAGTTATATGTGATTTTCGAGTATCCTTAATGATTCTGAATGGTTCAACTGGCAAAGCCAAGTCGAGAAAGAATGTGTGAATGAGTTAAGTGACTCAGGTAAGTACAAGATTCATACGAGTATTGAAACGGGAAGTATTTGATAAATTCACTTATGATTTTGAACATGTCTTCAATGGGAAAGGTTTGTAAGCTTTTATATGCTTATTCATGATTTGCCTATTACTGAAAATGATGTTGATTCATGTGTAATTTTTTTTTTTGTATATGGCTTACTAAGCTTTTAAAGCTTACTTTGTGTGTTCTTTCCCTATTTTATAGATAATTGAAGCTAGCTCATACTCGGGGATCATTAGGAACATCGTCACACTATCAAACAACTTGTTGGTACTTTTGATGCTATGTAAATATGGTATATGGCATGTATAGGCTAGTAATAAGATGTTATGTTTTGAGTTATGATATTAGCCATGAGATTTGGCTCAAAAATGATGTAAATGTGGGTGTGTATTTGGCCATTTGAGTTGGCTAAATTTATGAATTTGGTAAGTGATATGTGATGTATATATGGCCTTGTGTTTTGGCATGTTTGGTATGGTTGAAGATGAAATGGCATGTTGTGGCTTGATTTTTAAGATGATGATTTGGAATGTTTTATGACATGAATTAGTTGATAAGATGATGAGAAAAATGCATAGAGAAGATAGGTGAAATTGTTGGTAATGGCATATTGTTTTAGAATGTTTTGGATTATGATTTGAGAAGTGAAATGGATGGATTTTTAAATGGCATGATTTGTATATGAAATAGCATGTTTTGGTTTCCTATAAATGTGTTGGAATGGTATTATTTTGGTTGTTTAGGTGAGCATGAGAAAGGGTGGCAAATTGGTCTTGAAAATGGCCTATTTTTGTCCATACGGGCAGAGACACGATCGTGTGTCTAAGCGGTGTGTGACACACGGTCATGATACACGGTCGTGTGTCCCCTGGTGTTGAAATTGAATTGAAGTCAGTATGCTCCACACGGTCTCACACACGTGCGTGTGACCGGCTGTGTGGTACAAGTCAGCATACCCCCTAGATGGGACACGGCCTAGCACATGGGCGTATGACTTGGCCGTGTTTCATAAGTCAGTATACCCTACAGGTTTGGCACAGCCTAACACACGGCCTAGAACACGGGCGTGTGTGGCCATTTCGAAAGGCACACGGGCTAGACACACGGGCGTGTGGTCAGCCATGTGACCCAAGTCAGTATGTATGCCCTGTTTTCACACGGCCTGGGACACGGGCGTGTCTGGAGCCGTGTGAGGCACACGGCCTATTCACACGAGCGTGTGACCCTTGTATGTTTGAAAAATTTCTAAGATTTTGAGAATTTTTGTAAGTTATCGGTTTAGTCCCGAACCACTTCTAAAGCATGTTTAAGGCCTCGTAGGCCCTTATAAGGGACAATGTGATTATGATTGAATGGTATTTGAGAATAGATGCATAAATGTATGTTGTATGTTGTGATTTGATCGGTAATGCCTCGTAACCCTATTCTGGTGACGGATACGGGTTAAGGGTGTTACATTTATTGGTATTAGAGCTATGGTTTAGTCGATTCTAGGACTAAGATAGCGTGTGTGAGAGTCTAGCTATACATGCCATATATACTCTACGATAGTGTGATGATTCCTGACAGCTTAAATTGTGTTTTCGTATAGAAATGGATCCCGAAAGAGCTGTAGCTGACGATGTAGAGAGTAATGCGCCCACTCCTGCTCAGAGGGCAGCGCAATCTGACTCTAGACTTGTAACTAGTAGCCACGAGGGAGAGGCTAAACAAGCCTTCTTCCAAATGATGAGTGAGTGGTTCATAGAGTTCATTCGAACGGATCCGGCTGCTCAACAACCTCCACCCCCGGCTATTCCTCAACAAGTCCCAGTTGTGTCACAAGTGATAGATCCGATTTGATTGAGTAAGCCACCTGTTGATAAGATTCATAAATATGAGGCTGAAGAGTTTCAGGCTAATGTTTATGATGATGCTGAACGAGCTGAGTTCTAGCTCGATAATACAATCTGAGTATTCGATGAGTTACCTTGTACTCCTAATGAATGTATCAAATGTGCCATATCTTTGTTAAAAGACGCTGCGTATCACTGGTGGAATACATTAGTATCGGTGGTTCCAAAAGAACGGGTTACTTGGGAGTTTTTCCAAACCGAATTCCTGAAGAAATATATTAGCCAGAGATTCATTGATCTGAAATGCAAAGAGTTTCTTGAGCTGAAACAGGGCCGTATGTCTATTGTAACACCCCTAACCCGTATCCCAGAATTAGGGTTACAAGGCATTACCGAACACAACACAGTTCAGAACAGACATTTATTACAATTCCTGCTTCGTAATTTAAACTCATCAGAACACTTATCTTAATCACTTTTGAACTTAAATCTACTATATTACTTTCATTGGCATATTTTAAAATTACTCAGATATATATATATATATATATATATATATATATCATTACACAACATATACCAAACATATAATAACTATTTATCATAAGCTAATTATCAAAAATCACATTTTATAAACTAAGCATGTTCACATATTAAAATCAATTTACAACCATGCAAAAATGCAATTTTGGTTATCCTACATTATGGCAGAATATATTAATGGTTATTAACAAACATGATACGCATTCACATCCAAACAAAATGAACCATAACTCAACTTAGGTATCACTCATTTATGCGGCATAGATGTAACAGCCCGATTTTAGCCCTAATCGGAACGGTGGTTTCGGGACCAAGAATCCAAGTCGGAAAATTTTTAAATATTATTTTCTGAGTTATTTATGTGTGAATTGCTATGTGTGAAATTTTCGTGATTTAATTTTATTGTTTGAATGTCGAATTATTAAAATGGGCTTAATCGCGTAAAGTGAAAACTTGATAGTTTAATGTGTTAGGACCAAATTGTGGATGTCTTTTTAATTGGAAGCCTTTAAGATGCAAAAAGTCCATTTTAATAGATAGTGGCCGGTCATGGACTATAATGAACTTATATTATAATGTTTTATTAAATTATAATAAAGGTTATAAAAGTAATTAAATATTAAGTTAATATATATGTTAATAAAACATAAAATAATAGCATTTTTTTCATCTTGTTTCTCTTGACCGAATACATGCAATAAAAGAAAGAAATAGACAAAGCTTAGGTTCAGCCACTCTTAAGCTTGAATCAAGGTATGTAACTCGCTCGGTTTTTGATAATTTTTACATTTTTGAGATCGTTGCTTCGAATACTATTCGACCCATGCTAGAATTTCTGATTTTGATGCATGTTTGGAGTTTGGCCATTGATGAGAATTTGTGTTTTTGATGTTTGATGATTATATATTAAAGATATGTTTTAGATTAATATGTTTTATATTGGAAATTTTGATGATTTTGAGTAATTAGGACTAAATTGTGAAATTTGTAAATTGAAAGGTTAAAATGTGAAATAAATGGATTGTATGGATTTGTATGGACATGAATAACATTCGACCCTAAAGAAGTATGTTCAAATTTTGTGTATTTTGTGTTTTGTGCAATAGGGACTAAATTGTAAAAATTGTAAATGTCAGGGGTAAAATGGTAATTTGCATAATTATGTTTTTTTGGATTAAATTGAATGAAAATATATTTGAATGAGCTTAATTTGAAATTATTTAGATCAAGAACAAAAAGAATCAGGATTGGATCGGGGAAAAGCAAAGTTGAACGAATAGCCGGGAAACTTAATCCGTTAATTTTCGAGGTAAGTTTTTAAGCAATTAGGTTGAATTGAATTTTAATCTAAATTAATATGCATATGTAAATAGAAATAAGTTTGTTTAATCTCATAGTGCCGAATGTGACATTGAATGTATTATGTATTAGCTGAATGTAAGGTTAGTATACCTATATATAAGCTTTGATTATTTGAGTGAATGAATATGTATATATATATGTACTAAGGGTTAGTTAGATGTGAAAATGAAAAGAGAGAGATGGTTGTATTTGAATTGGTGGATATATATATATATGTATATTGAGTGTTGCCAAATGTGATGGTATTTGGTAGGAGAAATGAGTTGTTTGAACAAGTACATATATGTGTGTATATGAATGAAAATGAAATCATATGTGTTCTTATGAATGAGGAAAGATGGGTTAATGAGCACTATGTGTGCAAACTTAAATACTGAGCACTATGTGTGCGAAATCGGTCGTCTGGCACTAAGTGTGCGGAAAATAAGTAATGGCACTAAGTGTGCGATACATTACAAGTAAATGGCACTATGTGTGCACTTTATCAAAGTAACAGCACTAAGTGTGCGATACGTTACATGATTTGCACTATGTGTGCAGGTTTACGGATCCTCCAAGGATATCAACTAATGAATGGTGATAAATGAGAGGAAATAAACAGGTAAGTGATGCATGATAGTTGAATAATTTAGTACTAATGAGGTAAGTTATTCTTGTTTATGAAACTAAAGAAATGAAATGTGATTATTGATTTTTGATTTTGTTTGAGATGGAAAAATGATATATGAGTATTCAGTCTTGAGATTACTAAATATGGTAGTTATTGAATGGTGATATGAGGTATATTTACGGTTATGAGTTTATTGATGATCATGTTAGATTGATTTAATTTGTATAATGATTAATTGTATATTTTACCATTGCTTATAACTTACTAAGCTATGTTAGCTTACTTTATGTATTCATTTGACTATTTTATAGATTTTGAAGTCTACGTTCGAGCTCGGGGATCATCGTCAAAGTCAATCACACTATCAACTATCTTTGGTACCTTTTATAAGTTGAACTTTTGGAATTATGGCATGTATAGGCTATATTAATCTTTTGAGTTTATTATAACTAAGATGTATAACAAAGGCCATGTGAAAATGGCTATATTTTTATATATGGGCGTGATTTGGTTATACATGATAATGATAATATTTGTGTATGTTCGACCTTGTTATAAGCTTAACTTGGAAACTCATTTCTGATATGTTATATATATGATATTTGATTGCATGGATATGGTTTTGAGTGAGACATATATTATATTATGGTTGTTGGATGAATTCATGCATATGTATATGTATGTACCGTATGTTAATTTATGAAATAACTATGTTATGCCTTATATACATAACTATTGGATGTGTTTTGTGAATGATTGAATAAGGGCATGTACGTGTGAATTAGTAAGTATGGTTACATGATAAGGAGTAAATGACATCATGAGTTATGTTCTTAAGTGTGTATATTCGAACATAATATGTGTGATTTCTTGTTTGGAAATGGATATTTTATGATTTAGGTCATATATATATGAAATGTATGGTTTTGAGTATTTTAGTTATGTCATTTATAAGAAAATGAGTACTAATGTAGTTGAATGTACTCGGCAATAAATTTTGTAATTGATATATGTTTAAGCTAGTTTGGTTTGGCTAAGTTTTGGCATGAGTATATTTGGTCTAAAATGCTTAGCACATTGTTGGTAAAATGAATAAGAACCATATGCATATTCGGCCTTTGCTTTTAAAATGACCAAATGAATAGTATTTTTTAATAGGTGATGTAAGTATATACTTTCATGCGTATATTTGATTGATTATGGTTAAGTTGAGAGCACATTTACTTAATCGTTCCATGAAGTTATATTATCTTTAGCTAAATATTCGATTATGATTGATTATATAGTACTTATTTTGCTATGGTCTTTGCTATGTTTAGTAATTTCCTGTAACCCTAATCCGGCGACAGATGTGGGTTAAGGGTGTTACATTTTAATTAGTATCAGAGCTACGGTTTAGTCGGTTCTCGGACTAACGTAGCGCGTGTGAGTCTAGCTATACATGCCATAATTTATAATGTGATAGTGTGATGACTTCTGACAATGAAATGTGTTTTCTTCTTTAGTATAGTAAATGGATCCTGATCCCGAGCGAGCTATAGCTGACGATGTCGAAAGTGTGGCACCTGCTCCCGCGCAAGGGATCGCGCCGGATGAATCTCGATCAGCTACGAGTAATCCTGATGAGGGGGCTAAACAAGCCTTCTTTAGCATAATGAATGATTGGTTCAACCAATACATCCGGACCAATCCAGCTGTTCAACAATCCCCGAATTCAAATACTCCACTTGTAGCACCGGTGGTACCCCCGACCATTAATCCTGAGAGAATAAATAAGCCTCCGATCGACAGAATTAGAAAACACGGGGCTCAAGAGTTTAGAGCTGAAGATGATGATGATCTTTGAACAGAAGTGAATTTTGGCTCGATAATACAATTCGTGTTTTCGATAAACTATCTTACACACCTAATGAGTGCCTGAAATGTGCTATATCCTTATTACGGGATTCTGCCTACTATTGGTGGAATACTCTCGTATCGGTTGTTCCAAAAGAACGAGTTACTTGGGACTTCTTTCAGACAGAGTTTCACAAGAAATACATCAGCCAGTGATTTATTGATTTGAAACGTAAGGAATTTCTCGAGCTTAAATAGGGTCATATGACCGTATCTGAGTATGAGCGCAAGTTTGTAAGACTTAGCCGATACGCCCGTGAGTGTGTTTCATCTAAGGCTGCTATGTGTAGAAGATTTGAAGAAGGGTTAAACGAAGATATAAAACTACTGGTTGGCATACTTGAAATAAATGAGTTTGTGGTACTTGTTGAGCGAGCTTGTAAAGCCGAAGAGCTGGGGAAAGAAAAACGAAAAGCTGAGTTTGTAACATCCTAGATTAGGGGTTATGCGTTTGTGCATAATTCATGAGTTAGTAGGTTTTTGCAGTATTTGGAAGTGTATTAAGGGTATTGAGAACCCTAGGGTGTAGGTGAAAGTTTAGGGAAAATATTGGATTTTAAGTATAAAAGGGGGAGCTGGGTGAATGAGCCCTTAAGAAAAGTTTTGGGAGTTTAGGACACCAAGAGGCGTGTGGTAAAGTGGCAAGGACGCCACAGGTCTTTGGGAGTTTGCGTCAAGTGGAGTGCCAAGGGAGGAGGTTCGAGCTGCAGGAATCGCACTTGGGAGTTTTTATTTTTGTCGTTAAAGGGGAGCAAGGCCAGGGAGGCCTTAAGGGAAAAATCTTAGGCGTGTTTGGCATAAAACAGGCCTTGGTAAAGTGGCTGCAAGGTGCCACTTAAGGGCCTGGAAATGACGCTGTGCTGGTCTTGGGTTCGAGCAACGTAGGAAGCAATGGACTTTTATTTTTGGCGTTAAAAGGGGAGTTGGGCTAAGGAGGCCTTAAGAATAATTGTAAGGACTTTTGGACATGAAAGTGAGCCTGGTAAAGTGGCTTGGACGCTTGCGGCAAAGGGAGTTTCAAGAGGGCTCAGGTTCGAGCCTTGTTGACAGCAGTAGGCGTGTTTTTATTTTGTTTCTGGCGTTAAGACAAGGGGGAGCTAGGGAAGGAGGTCTTAAAACGAATTGGGGCAAGTTTATGTCACAAAAAAACGCCTTGGCAAAGTGGCCTGGGGCGTTGCCTGTAAGCTTGCTCCAACCAGGTTATGGTTCAAGGCTTGTGAGCAGCAAAGGAGGGTGGTTTTATTTTGTTTTTTGCGTTAAGGTAGGGAGGGGAAGGTTATACGGCAATTGGAATTCTATTTGGATGAAGATTAAGCTTATTTTATCCTATTAATATTCAGCCAAGAGTAGGATAATTGTAGTTTTATTTGTTTATTTTATTATAGGATAATTATGGTTTTATTTACATTAAATGAGATTTTATTTTATTTATTTTAGTTTAATAGATAGATAAGAGATAAGGTGTTGGATTAATTATTTTATTTGTTAAGAGATAAAATAGGAGTTTAAGTTGGGATTTGATAAGTGGGAAAGTGGTGGCCGATTGTTGGACTCTAGGAGCTTGAATTTTTGGTATAAATATGGTGCTAGTGTGTGCTAAATTTCCCCTTTCAAAACCTTTCTTTTTCATATTGGTTATTGCCGAAATTTAGTACCTCTTTTCCCATTGGTGCCGTTCTTCCTCTTGTGCAAAAGCCATTTATATTTCTTTCTTTCTTAAATTTTCTAAGTGCTTGAAATTCTTCTACTTTTCCCTTATTCATCTTTTTTATTTCTTCCAACCCCAAATTCCCTTGTAGCCGAATATTTCTTGTGATTTAAAGCCTTAGCTGAATCTTATAGCTTTCTCCTTCTCCTTTCTTCTCTTGAGATCATAAAGTGCCGAACCACCATTGTTGTTCTCAGAAGCCGAATCTTTAAAGGAGAGGGTTTGTCGACTACTTACTTTAGGCTCTTCAAAGCAAGCGTGTAATAGTGGGACTTATTTGTTCAAGGAGTAAGTGGTGATTCGGGATTTTCGGTAAGTTAGGTAAGTGTTATGTGATATTCGGCTATAAGCCATATTTTGGATATTAAGGGTTGATCGATTGAGTACTTTGGTTCTTAGGAGCAAATCAGCGGGAGTAAGAAGAGTTTTGGGATTCTAGATTGTGTTAGATTCGAGTAGTTCGGGATTTCGCTAAATAGACAGGTGTGTGATTAACCCACTATTTTTAGGGTTTATGGTATATTGTATGTGTTGTGTAAATGCTAATACGTACAGTGGCGATTGTGAATGGTTACCCTTAAGGGGTATATCAGAAATCAGTCGATGTTAATTATTAAGAATGTGAATATGCCAATGAGAATATGTTTGTATGCCGAATAGCATGTGCATGCATTATTTTACTATGTTATGACATTGTCATATGTTGCATGTGCATGGGATGGGATATGAATGTGACTATCGAAGGAAAGGGTGTACTTTATGTACGTGGTCTAATGTTAGCCTTGTGCTACATTAGCGCTTGATGTTAGCTATGTGCTTCATCAAGGGAGGTGTTGGCTAGGTGCCACATCTCGGCGGATGATAGCTGTGTGCATCACCGTGGATTAAGGATGACCTCGAGTCACCTCGTG
This sequence comes from Gossypium sturtianum, assembly GCA_025698515.1. Lineage (NCBI taxonomy): Eukaryota > Viridiplantae > Streptophyta > Magnoliopsida > Malvales > Malvaceae > Gossypium > Gossypium sturtianum. The sequence goes on from CM046945.1 coordinate 23,709,396, forward strand.
GATATTGACATGTGGGGTCACTCAGGTGATCGGTGGCTTAGCCATGGCCTTGAGCAGCAGGTCTGTCAAGGTAAGATACGTGGGATCACTTAGTTGATCGGTGGATTAGCCACGGCCTTGGGCAGCAGGTCTGCCAAGGTAGGTGTAATGGATGGACCCTAGGTTGGGTTGGGTGCACTTTGCATAAACTCATTATCTGTCATATGGGTTGATGATGAAATGGGCCAAGCCCAGTATGTGGAAATTATGTGGTTAACTACCCTATTAGATGAATGTGATATGAATATGGGCCAAGCCCAGAATGTGATAACATGTGAATTTGATAATTGATATCCGATATATGAGTTAATATGTGGTTAACATGTGGGTGGAATTCGGTGGATTAATTACACATCGAGTGCGTATGACTCACCCAATTTTTATTAAACATCGCAGATGATTCGTAGTGATTGGACCGGGTTGGAGTGGATACGAGGTGGCCCATCAGAAGACATCTTCTTTATTTTATTCAGTTTATTACTAAGAACTTTTGTTTAATTATTTGTTGTAATAAGGCCCAGTTAAAGTATTTAAGTATTTTTATTATGTTAAAGCAAAGTGACGATTGAATTATTATTTTGAAACCGGTTTATTTTCGGCAAAACTATATCCTAAAATGTATCATAAAGTTTTAACCAGGACATTTTTATAAACACCACACTTTACTTAAGATTTTAAATGGTCACCGTTTTACAAACTCAACAAGTTCTCATGATTTTATCTTTAGGTCGAATCTTCTCAAACGTTTTTCCGCAGTGGCATACCAGATCCGGTCAGGGCTTGGGGGCCGGGTTTGGGGTGTTACAGAGTTTGAAGCTAGAGATTTCCGTAAGAGATCAGCGGGTAAATTTCCTCAAATGTCATCAAAGAAGTTCAAAAATGACGATGAGCCGATCCAAAGCTAATCTGAGGGATCTCTATACGAGCGACCACCGGTGAGTTCACGAGCTACCTCGATTGCTAGTGTCGGTAATACTCGACTGAATAAGCCCGAGTGTCAACAGTGTGGTAGGCGGCATTTTGGTGAATGTTGGAGCAAGTCCAACAACCGAGCTTGCTACAAGTGTGGTTCGCAGGACCACTTCATTTAGGATTGCCCGGAGATAGTGAAAAGACAATGCTCAGAGTGCAAGACCGAGCAAGAAGATGCTGACTAGAGGTAGACCACCTCGTAATGTGGGAGGTAGGAGCGGCACTCAGAGAGGGACTTTGGATACAGCTATTCGATCAGAGGCTCGTGTGCCAGCTAGAGGCTATGCCATTCGTGCAAGAGAGGAAGCTTCATCTCCAGATGTTATCACCGGTATATTTACTCTCCTTAATACTAGTGTAATTGCTCTGATTGATCCTGTTTCAACCCATTCCTACGTGTGTGAAACATTAGTATCCAGCAAGACTCTACCTGTTGAGTCTAATGAGTTTGTGATTCGGGTTTCTAATCCTCTGGGCCGGTGTGTGCTAGTTGATAGAGTGTGCAAGAATTGCCCTTTAATGATTCGAGATTCATGTTTTCCGACTGATTTGATGTTGCTACCATTTGATGAGTTCGATATTATCCTCGGTATGGATTGGCTAACCGTGCACGATGCGGTAGTGAATTACAGACAAAAGACTATTGATCTGCGGTGTCAGAATAATGAGATAATTCAAATTGAATCTACAGATTTGAATGGGTTACCAGTAGTGATATCTTTGGTGTTGGCTCGACAGTATTTGAGAAAGGGTTGAGAAGCTTACTTTGCTTATGTGATTAATAGTAAAGTGACCGAAAAGAAGATAGAATCCGTACCAGTTGTCTGTGAGTATCCAGATGTGTTCCCGGAGGAATTGCCGAGATTGCCACCTGTTCGGGAGGTAGAGTTTGGTATTGAATTAGTGCCAGGAACGACCCCGATCTCGATAGCTCCATATAGAATGGTACCGACCGAATTAAAAGATTTGAAAGCTCAATTGCAAGAATTAATAGATAGAGGTTTTGCCCGACCGAGTTTCTCTCCCTGGGGTGCGCCAGTTTTATTTGTGAAAAAGAAGGACGGAACTTTGAGAATGTGCATCGACTACCGACAACTCAATAAAGTGACTATAAAGAATAAATATCCGTTGCCACGTATCGATGATTTATTTGATCAGCTAAAGGGGGCTTCAGTATTTTCGAAAATCGATCTGAGATCAGGTTATTATCAGCTGCGAGTTAGAGACTCAGATGTACCTAAGACCACTTTTCGGACGAGATACGACCATTACGAGTTTTTGGTGATGCCGTTCGGACTCACTAATGCCCCTGCTATTTTCATGGATTTGATGAATCGAGTATTCAGACCATATCTGGATCGGTTTGTGGTTATATTCATAGATGATATTTTGATCTATTCGCGTGATGAAACCGAGCATGCCGAACACTTGAGACTTGTTTTACAGATTTTATGGGATAAGCAGTTGTACGCGAAATTCAGCAAATGTGAGTTTTGGTTGAATGAAGTCGATTTCACGGGGCATGTTGTTTCAAACATCGCATTTGGGTTGACCGAGTAAAATCTCGGCTATACTTGATTGAAACCCCGCGAAATGTTTCGAAGTTGAGTTTTCTAGGACTTGCCGGGTACTATAGACGCTTTGTGAAAGGGTTTTCTATGATTGCAGCTCCGATGACAAAGTCATTCTGAGAAAGAGCGTTAAGTTCGAGTGGTCAGAGAGGTGTCAGAAGAGTTTTGATCAGCTAAAAACCTTGTTAACGGAAGCTCCAGTGCTTATTCAGCCAGAATCGGGTAAGGAGTTCGTTATCTTCAGCGATGTATCCTTAAATGGTTTGGGCTGTGTTTTGATGCAGGAGGGTAAAGTTGTTGCCTATGCCTTGAGACAGTTGAAGCCGCACGAAAAGAACTATCTGACACACGATCTCGAGTTGGCTGCCATAGTTTTTACGTTGAAAATATGGCGTCACTATCTATTCGGTGAAAAATGTCATGTCTATTCTGATCACAAGAGTCTAAAATATTTAATGACTCAGAAGGATTTGAATTTGAGACAGCGACGATGGTTGGAACTGTTAAAAGATTACGAGCTCTTGATTGATTATCACCCGGGGAAAGCTAATGTGGTTGCCGATGCACTAAGCCAAAAATCACTCTTTGCTCTACGTGCAATGAATGCGGATATAGCTATGATTGATGATGGTGCGATTATTACAGAAATGAAAGCGAGACCGTTATTTGTTCAACAGATTTGCGAAGCTCAAAAGGTTTATAATGATTTATTAGCAAAAAGGAATCATTGTGGTTCGAATACTGATTCAGAATTTCAGATTGATGCTGAGGGATGCCTACGGTTCAGAAACCGAATATGTGTGCCAAAGAATACTGAGTTGATTCAAATGATTTGTAATGAAGCTCATAATAGTAGATTGTCTATTCACCCGGGTAGTACAAAGATGTATAATGATTTGAGACAACATTACTGGTGGCACGGTATGAAACGAGATATTTTAGACTATGTGTCGAACTGTTTAATATGTCAACAAGTAAAAGCAGAGCATCAGGTGCCATTTGGGTTACTTCAGCCGATTATGATACCCGAGTGGAAATGGGATTGAGTCACGATGGATTTCGTATCTGGGTTGCCGTTGACACCGAGGAAGAAAGACTCAATCTGGGTTATTGTTGATAGATTGACAAAATCGACCCATTTTATTCCGGTACATACGGATTTCTCGCTTGATAAGTTAGCTGAATTGTACATTTCTCAGATTATACGATTGCACGGAGTACCTATTTCTATCGTTTCGGATATAGATCCGAGGTTTACATCGCGGTTTTGGAAGAAACTGCAAGATGCCCTAGGTACAAAATTGCATTTCAGTACCGTGTTTCACCCTCAGACGGATGGTCAATCCGAACGTATTATTCAAACACTCGAGGATATGTTGAGATGTTGTGTTCTTGAGTTCGAGGATATGTGGGAACGATACTTGCCTTTGATTGAATTTGCGTACAATAATAGCTTTCAATCAAGTATCAAAATGGCACCTTACGAAGCTTTATACGGCCGTAAATGTCGTACACCTTTATACTGGATTGAGCTAAGCGAAAGCAAGATACACGGGGTTGATTTTGTCAAAGAGACCGAACAGAAAGTAAAAGTGATCCGAGAAAGTTTGAAAGCAGCGTCAGATCGTCAGAAGTCATATGCGGACTTGAAACGTAAAGATATAGAGTTTCAGGTGGGTGACCGAGTATTTTTGAAAGTTTCGCCTTGGAAGAAAATACTTAGATTTGGTCGCAAAGAAAAGCTGAGCCCGAGATTTATTGGGCCGTACGAGATTATTGAGCGTATCAGATCGGTTGCGTACAGGTTGATTGTAACACCCCAAACCCGGCCCATGCGCTATGACCGGATCTGACATGTCACATGAGAAAACGTGTAAAATCCTTTTGATTCGTACTAAAATAGGTATTATTTTGTTATAATCAAGAAAAACAAGTTTGATTTGAAATATTTGATAAAATACAACTAATCTCAAAGGTTGATTGATAAATCGATAATTTGAACTAAGGATCTTATAAACTATGACTTTTGAAAATATTATTGATAATTTGAGAGAAAATTTCCAAGTTAAAATATTTGTAAAAGTTTGTTATGAAATCCATTTGTTAATCTATTTTGGAAAACCTTTATTTAAATTTTTAGAAAAATCCCCATTTAAAATAATTCAAGCAATATAATAAGTACATCAAAACATAAAGCAAAATTAAAATATTCCAGAGGCCTTATTACAACATAGAAACCCAAAATAGTAAAAGTACTATAGTGAAGCGAAAATGGAAATCTAAAGTTCAATAAAAACCATTTCTGAAGTATGGCCTCCACCGAGTCATCCATGGCCCAAGTCCACTTCATCGAGCATTACTGCAAGGGTTAAGGAAGAAGGGGGTGAGTTACTATAACTCGGTGTATAATCCCCTTACCGTTTTCCTTTGGGCACGAACCCATTTAGCATCAACTTGGGCCTAAGCCCATAATAACATCTTGGGCCTGAGCCCATATAACATAATCTTGGGCCGAAGCCCAATTACAAAACAGTATATATATAAATGCAAATTATGCAACCCAACCCATCCATCCAATCTCTCCCCCGACCAACCAATCTCTCCTGTGGGGATCAAGTCAACCCACCCTGCCAGTCTCTCCAATTTGTAGACAAGCTGCCCTTTATAATAATTTTGTGGCTAAGCCACCAGAGTATCATATACAGTAATATAATCGGCACACAACCTTAATCACGATGGCACAAAGCCGTATTTAAATTGGCACATAGCCATTATCAGAATTTGTGGCAATGCCACCGGTCTACACTTCTCTTAGTTCAAGTTTCCCATCCCATGTAATATGTAAAGATGCAATATGCATAGTAACATATAATATCCACATATAAATACAACCATTAATCTATAGAATATTTTTAATGAATCAGCCCATCATAGCATTTTGTAATAATTCGGCCCACTAAGGCATTTTAATAATTCGGCCCATAGGGGCATTTCGGTAATTCGATCCATAGGGACATTTCGGTAAATCAGTCCATAGGGACATTTCGGTACATCGGTCCATAGGGACATTTTCGTAATTCTAACAACTTTAATGCCGATTTTGTCAAATCTATAAAAATAATGTACTTTATGCAAATTTCTCGTTTAATGCCAATTTTACGATCATTAGTTGTATAACAATCAACTATCAAACATGTTACCGAATCATAATCTACAGAATTACGGTGTGAGATTACACACCTGATTATGGTAAGTACTAAACCGTCTTGATCGTTGGCACCTAAGACATCATAACACTCGGTTAATCTAACGAACGAGATTTTTTATTAATCTAAAACTAAACCGAGCGATCTATTGAAACGCTTACCCTCGGTATCGTGAACAACCACGATCTGTCTATTCTCACCGGATGATGGTCCACAACCCGGTGGAAAAAGATACCGCTCTACGCTTGAATTTAGGAGTAGGAATCGCAAATCCACTCCTTTTGAGTTCTCCGGTCGCTTTTCCTTTCAACTCGGTTCCACTTGCCTCCATTGAAAAGATCTTGGTTAGAAAAACTACTACTATGAAAGAAAGTAGTCGTTTAGGGATAAGATTCGGCTTACCTCTATTTCCGAAAGATCAACGATTGAATAAGAACGAACGATAAATCCCTATAATAGCCGTTTAGTCAAAACTTCGGTCCGATTTGCATCATAGCCAAGTAGAGATATAACAAAAAATCCAAAAAGGAACCCTTACCTAAATGATGATAGATCCGACTTCGATCGCTTGACTTAAGACTAAAGAGGAATCGACAAGAATGTACTTTCCGGCCACTCACTAGAACACGATTCGGTCAAGAAGTGAGTGCCAACATGAACGAGAAAGGCATAATGGAGAAGAGATAAAAGATTCAAAAGTTCGGCTATGGAGGAAAATGAGCAAGAATATTCGGCCTCAAGGAACTATTGTTTTTAAGAGAAAGAGAGAGAGTTGAGGAAATAATCAAAAGAAAAGAGAAGATGGGCAAGAGTGCTAAACTTGTTTCGGCTTTCAAAGGGAAAAATGAGTAGAAATAATTTGGACACAAAGGCTAAATGGTTTCGGCAAAGCAAAGAAAAAGATACTCACTAGTGGCTTTGGTGTTTCGGCAATGAGAGAAGAAATTGGAGAAAAAGAACACAAAAGTGCTAAAAGAAAGTAGGCCATACAAGCACTAAATTTGCCAAAAGGCAAATGCAAAATTCGGCTATCCCAAAACCTCTCCCAAACCGTGCATACCTTACCAATAGGATCAAAAATTGACCACAAACACTTTCCAAAACACCACCCACGTATTAAGCCAACATGTTCCCTTCTCTTGCCATTTTCTTTTGGTTCTTTCCTTCACTTCTCCTTGTTTACCTCCATACCATATTTCTTTAGCCACCTTTCCATAATTAAAAAGTCTTCCTTGCCTTATATACCACCTTGGCCGATAATTAGGGAAGGAATACAAAAATAAAATCCCAAAATTTGCACTAAGTGGGATTCGAACTCCACCCCTCAAGCCCATACATGCAACGCCACACCACTCCTCTTCTAGCTTCACTTGTGCTAGCAAAATGCACACTTATTTCCATAAGCCTTGATGCCACCTACCTTCCCTCCTTAAAGTGCTTAAACACAAAATTTTTTGCTAAGGCCCAATTCAACCCCGAGCCTTCTTAGGACCCCTAAACATACTCAATTAATATTTTTAACTAGCTTAACGCAAGAAATAATGCAACACATAAAATTCTAAATTTTAGGATGTTACAATTCTACCACCTTAAAGAAATTTCAGCCTCGAAATTTACCTGATTAAAAGAGATGAGGATATTGTTGCCGAATTACGTCCTCTGGCTCCCATGTAGCTTCCTCTGATCCGTGATTACGCCATAATACTTTGACTAACGGTACCGACTTCCTTCTCAGCACCTTAACGTCCCGATCTAAAATTTGTACTGGCTCATCTTCAAAAGACAAGTCAGTTCTTAATTCAACTTCCTCCACCGGTACAACATGAGATGGATCCGAACGATAACACCTTAACATAGAGACATAGAATACACTATGTATCTGACTTAACTCCGGAGGTAACTCAAGTTGATAAGCCACTGGCCCAACACATTTCAGTACACGGTACGATCCGATGAACCTAGGGCTCAATTTTCCTTTTGCCCAAATCTAAAGATCTTCTTCCATGGTGAGACCTTCAGAAAGACCTGATCACCCACCGCAAATTCTATATCTTTACGCTTCAGATCCGCGTACGATTTCTGTCTGTCCGAAGCTTCCTTTAACCGTGCCCGAATTACCTTTACTTTTTCTCCGTCTCCGAGATCAACTCAGGACCCAACAACTGTCGCTCCCCCAGCTCAGTCCAACAAATAGGAGTAGGACACCTACGACCATACAACGCCTCGTAAGGTGTCATCTGGATGCTGGATTGATAGCTGTTGTTGTATGCAAACTCCGCCAAATGTAGAAAATCTTCCCAACTACCCCTGAAATCGATCACACAGCCTCTTAACATGTCTTCCAAAATCTGAATAACTCTCTCTTACTGACCATCTGTCTGCGGGTGAAACGCCGTGCTGAAATTTAACCTTGTTCCCAAAGCTTCATGTAAAGCCTTCCAAAATCGCGATGTAAACCTAGGGTCCCTGTCTGATATAATAGACACTGGTACTCCATGCAATCTCACGACTTCTGCTATATACAACTTGGCCAACTTCTGCAATGAATAATCCGTACGAACATGTAGGAAATGAGCAGTCTTCGTTAACCGATCCACTATAACCCATACTGAATCTTTCTTAGTAGGCGTTAAGGGTAACCCAATAACAAAGTCCATCGTTATTCTTTCCCATTTCCATAATGGAATTTTCACTGGTTGAAGCAACCCTGACGGCAATTGATGTTCCGCCTTCACCTGCTGACATGTCAAGCACTTACTCACGAAATCAGTAACCTCCTGTTTCAACCCTGGCCACCAATAATGTTCACGGAGATCTTGGTACATCTTATTTCCCCCGGGGTGCATAACATATGGACTACTATGCGCCTCACGCAAAATCATTTGCCTCAATTCTGAATCCTTGGGCATACAAACTCTTCCGCGGAAACACAATACTCCATCACTATTCAGTCCAAAATCCCCTATCTCACCACCTTCCACTTGTTGAAGTCGAGAACCCAACGTTTCATCTATCAACTGCTTTTCCTTAATCTGACTTACCCATGCAGGCTTCACCTGAAGTTCGGCTAGTAGACAACCATCTTCATAAAGACTGAGATGAGCAAACATTGCTCTCAAATCTGATATCACCTTACGACTCAATGCATCTGCCACTACGTTAGCCTTTCCGGGATGATACTCGATTGAGAAGTCATAATCCTTCAATAGTTCTATCCACCTCCGTTGTCTTAAGTTCAACTCCTTCTGGGTAAGAAGGTACTTCAGACTCTTATGAACCGTATAGATAATCGACTTCTCCCAGTACAGATAGTGTCTCCAAATCTTCAAAGCAAACACCACTGCAGCTAACTCCAAGTCATGCGTGGGATAGTTCACCTCATGCGGCCTTAATTGACGAGATGCATAGGCCACCACCTTTCCCCCTTGCATCAACACACATCCCAAGCCCGTGTGTGACGCATCACAATAAACAATAAACTCCTTACCACCTCAAAGTTGAATCAATACCGTGCCTCTGCCGAGAATCTTCTTCAATTTCTCAAAGCTCTCTTGTCGCTTATCCGACCACACAAGCGGTACTCACTTCACGCAATGGCTTAGTTAGGGGTGCAAAGCAATCAACGAAAACCCCTCAACGAACTGCCTGTAATACCCAACCAAGCCTAGAAAACTCTGAATTTCTGCCACTGACTTCGGTGGTTTCTAATCCAAAACAGCCTCAACTTTTCGGGGATCCACTCTAATTCCCTCGGCAGACACAACATGCCCCAAAAAGGTCACTTCCTTCAGCCAAAATTCACACTTACTGAATTTGGCATATAGCTGCTTCTCTCTCAAAATCTGCAATACAATCCGTAGATGCGAATCATGCTCTTCTTCAGTCTTTGAGTACACCAAGATGTCATCTATGAACACCACCACAAACCGGTCTAGATAGGGTTAGAAAACCCAGTTCTTCATGTCCATAAATGCAGCTGGTGCATTTGTCAACCCGAACGGCATCACTAAGAACTCGTAATGCCCATAACGAGTTTGAAATGCAGTCTTAAGAATATCCGCCTCCTTGACCTTAAGCTGGTGATAACCCGATCTCAAATCTATCTTCGAGAAAACCGAAGCTCCTTGCAATTGATCGAATAGGTAATCGATCCTTGGCAATGGATACCTGTTCTTGATCGTCAACTTATTCAGCTGTCTGTAATCGATCCACATACGCATTGATCCGTCTTTTTTCTTAACGAACAAGACCGGCGCTTCCCACGGTGACACACTCGGTCGAATAAATCCACGATCCAACAACTCCTGAATTTGAGCTTTAAGCTCCGCTAACTCTTTCGGCGCCATTCTATAAGGAGCATTGGACACCGGAGCCGTTCTTGGCAACAGCTCAATGCCAAACTCTACCTCCCGATCCGGAGGCAATCCTGGAAGCTCCTCGGGAAAGACGTCCGAAAACTCTTTCACCATTCTGACACTTTCTATCGTCAACTCTTTGGCATCCAAATCACTGATAAAGGCTAAGAATGCTCCACACCCCTTTCGCACCAACTTTTCTGCCTTTAAAGCAGATACCACATTAGACAAATAATTCCTTCTTTCACCTATCATCATCACTTCCTTATTCTCCGAAGTTCTTAGCACCATCTGTTTTGTAGCACAATCTAAGTTCGCACAATGTTTCACCAACCAATCCATGCCCAAAATAAGATCGAACTCGCCGAATGGCAGTTCAATCAAATCCGCCAGAAAAACTTCCGCCTGAATTTCTAAGGGCACCTCCCTAAACAATTTATTTACTATCACCGACTGTCCTAAAGGGCTAATTACAGTTGTTTCTCTAGCAGTAATCTCAGATCTAATGTTTAGAGTTCCAGACACAGCACAAGCAACATACGAATGGGTGGATCCAATATCTATCAAAGCAGTAACAGGTACATCAGCTATGAAAAACGTACCGGTTATGACATCAGGTGCATCGGCATCCTCTCGACTTCTGACCGCGTAAACCAACCCTGGCTGTCTCGCCTCCGCGTTACCCCTATTACCAGTACCTCTACCTGGTGCACCCTGTCCTCGTCCTACGCTATTAGCACCTCGACCTGGCCTACGGCCTCTCGACGGCTGTTGAGCGCCTCTAGCTGGCTGCGCAAAATCATTACGAACACCCTGAGTATGAGCAGGCTGTCGAGGACAATCCTTAAACCGATGATCCTTGGAACCACATCTGAAACAACCATCGGTTCTCTTCCAACATTCACCCGAGTGAAGCCTCTCACAATTCGCATAAGGCTGTAACTGATTAGTAGCAGCTGGAGCACCCGCTCGAACTGGTCCCTCATTTCTGGCCCTTTTCGAAAACCTCTAGCGGGACTCCGAGTACCCGAGTCTCTCTTGTTCTCGCCCCTATCCTTGTCTCGGTTTTGCCTCTCTCGAGTGTTTAACCTCCTCAGCTATCTTGGCTTTCTCCACCAGTGTGGCAAAATTCCTCTCCTTCTGTGGGGCTATCAGTACCCGCAACTCATCACGTAACCCGTCCTCAAAACGCACACAGCATTCATAATCAGTCGACACTATTCCCCGGGCATACCGACTCAGACGCAGATATTCCGCCTCATATGCTGCCACAGATTTACCTCATTGAACCAGATTCAAGAACTCCTTCCTTCGGGAATCCACATAGCTAGCCCCGACATATTTTCCTTGAAATGCGATTTTAAAGAATTCCCAGGTAATACGATCGGCCTGAGTGCCTTCCCGGACAGTGAGCCACCACTGATACGCCTCATCTCTCAGCAAAGACACCACTCCCTTCAGTTTCTGCTCGGCGGTGCAATCCAAATCGTCCATGATTCGCTCCACCGCCTCAAACCAGTACTCCGCTATATTTGGAGCTACACCCTAGATACCCCTATAAACCTCAGCTCCATTCGATCTGAGTCACTCCGATATCGACCCACGAGCTGCTGGCCCAGTTCTTACTCCAGCAACCCTTTCCAAAACTCGCAACATTGCTTGAGACAGTGCATCGTCCTCTCTCAAATGCGATCATGTGACCCGGCTTGATCCACGGTGACGCAGGTGTGTCCATTTCTGGCATATGTCCCGATGCCTCAGATACAACTCTAGTGCCACGGCCTCTACCACGGCCACGTCTACCGCGTCCACATCCTCTAGCGCTCATATTTGCTAATTCGATTTAATCTGATTAAGAGTCTTATGAATCAGTTATACTATTTCAGTGTTTATTAAACAATATTTTATGAAGTATAGGAAGTAAGGTCGTTTTCACAAAATGCATCCTATAGTCTCAATCTCTATAGTTTCATCTCCTAAAACTAAAAGTTCTAGAGTATTTCTACGGTCATATCACAATAATCATAATCATAAAATGATAACATATACTTACTTGACTTGGTGCCGGATACCCGTGGTGCCATACTTCCTTTAGAACATGCATCTATAAATTAAAATTTTAAACAGCTTTGGAAAATGCTTTTGAACCCAAACCACAGCCGAGTTTTACAATCGGGCTCTGATACCGTTAAATGTAACACCCCAAACCTGGCCCATGCGGTATGACCGAATCTGACATGTCACATGAGAAAACGTGTAAAATCCTTTTGATTCATACTAAAATAGGTATTATTTTGTTATAATCAAGAAAAACAAGTTTGAATTGAAATATTTGATAAAATACAACTAATCTCAAAGGTTGATTGATAAATCGATAATGTAACACCCCAAACCCGGCCCAAACACTACGACCAGATCTGGCATGTCACTTGGAAAAGGTTTAAGAAGTTTGACTGATTTCGAAAAAATTTTAAGTCGTTTCAAAATTTCAAACTTCGTGGTTCAGTTGAAAACCTATCGTTTAGTTAACTTTGACATTTAATGAGTTGGGCGTTTTGATTAGGTGACATTGTAAACACTTACCAATTATACATTTATCAGGTTTTAAAAAAATGCCTCATTTTTTTCATAAGAAACGTTATTTGGCAGGTTATAAGAAAAACTTTACTTTGTAATTTAATTTTTAAAACATCCATTGAACAGTCTGTTATTATAACCAAAGTTTAAAACCCAAAAGGAAGTTACCAAATTTTATAATGGCCTTATTACAACTCAAAATATCAAATTTGTAAAATAATAAATAGAAATAGTGTTTACTAACAAAACCCATGCTTGGCCACCTCGAGATCCCTCCAGCCCAGTCCGTTAAGCTAAGAGTCACCTGCAATTGTTAAACGAAAGAGTGAGTCACAAGACTCAGTGTGCAATTATTCCACGTAAATCCACATATGGGCCAAAGCCCTCAAAACACCACCGGCCGAAGCCCAATTTATACGATGCAACAATAATTAACATGATAACCCAATCAAGCCTAATTTTCCATCCTCTACACTCCACTTCATCTGTCCATCCTCAACACACCTGGGGATTTCTACAATCGACCCTCCATCTGCTACACTCCACTTTGGCAGTCATGCTGACAGTCATGCCGCACAAAGATAATAAAACGTGGCCTAGCCACCGATCACTATGTGACCAAATAACCGATCACTAGGTGACCAAATAATCGATGCCAAAATGAGGCACCCCAACATCATTCTGTGTGACTATGTCACTGATGTACACTTCCCCTGTATAACGTTAATAACCCAAATCCTATGCACATGCAACATAAAATATAATGAACAGGTTTATGATGTCATACCCACAATCATGCTATCAAACTTATAAAATTGAATCAAGGTACACTAACCTGATGCTTTGGTTTTTACCCATCTTGGGCAATTCAGTCACCATTGCCGATATTTCGGCTTTCAACCATAACACATATATGATTTACAAAATAAAAGGGAGATAGTGTGATAATTACACACCTGTAAACCAGAAGAACTAAGCTATCGAGCTCACTAGTGTCCTCACTCGCGGGGATCACAACAATTTGTTTATCCCTTCGTGAGCCGCCCCACAACTGGTGGCAGTCTCAGCTCGCCGACACCGCACGCTTCTTGAATTTAGGGGCTGGGGCTACGTGTCCAACCCCTTTCTTTTCTTGACTGGTACTCGATTCCATTAAAACGATCTTGATCAGAGACCTAGGTTAAAGCAATGAATGGGAGAAAACGAAGGAATAGGCACTCATACAAAGAAACCACTTACCTAGATTAATGTGTTTAACACCATTGATTGACCTTAGAAATCGTTTGGGTCCCTAGAATGTTACTATGTTAAAATCGTTTATCCCACAAGAATAAGAAAATGATCTTTCGGCCAAATAAACAGATCACAATCCCTTACCAAAAACCCCTTGAAGACAACCGCACGACCTCAAGATGTTAGAATCTCTACCTTCTACAATCGGCCATAAACCCAAAGTGTGAGTCGAAATTCTGATTTAATCAGACTAGAAGAAAACAGATGATTTATGAAAAGAGAAGAGAGAAAACTCCTTACCGAACTAACAGATTGGCGAATGGAGAAACAATAGTCAGCTTCTAGCAACCCGATAGAGAAAGTCGCCTACACCAAACGCAAAGAGGGGTTTCGGTTTCCTCAGAATTATGACATAAAGAAAGAAAAGAACCAAATAAAAGCAAGAATGAGTTTCGGTTAATAAGGAACAAGTAAAAATGGCTAAGGAGATTCGGCTAGAGTAAAATAAGTTAAAGAAGTGAATGATGTAGGAGATGTTTTAATCAAGAACAAGGAAGAAATAGAGGAGTCAGAATGTTTGAGCAAGATTCGGCTAGAAAAGAAGTGAAGAGGCTAAATGGTTATTCGGCTAACATTCATATCAAGATTAAAGAAGAGGAAAAGGGAGTGGTCTAGGTATAGAGAATGGACAAAATGCCGAAAAGAAACACAAATGGAAATCGAAATGTACCAAAAGAAGGTGCTCCAAAACTCAAAATGATTCGATTACTCCCCCCTTTCCCCAAATGCCGAAATGCACTACTAAACTCTCCCTAAACCTGAAAATACCCATCCAAGCACTCCCACAACCGGCCAACTCTCTTCTCCCACTCCAAATCCCTTATTTTCCTCCTACAATTACTCTTGTCCCCTCCTTTGAAATGGTTTGAAAAGTTCAAACTCCCCCCTTCTCTCCTGACCACCCATTCAAATTATTTGACCCCTTCAACACCCCTCCTAGAAGTGTTCCAGCCGAACTCCACTACCTCTCAACTTGACGCCAAAATATCTCAAAAAAATAATCCACGCGACTCGAACTTGCTCCCTTACTGCTCCTTGTGGCGTCATCCACTTGTACCTTATGTGGCGTCACTTGCCACTCTTCCATTTCAATTTTTATGTCAACAAGCACCAAAAATAACCCTTAAGTCCTGCCCCCAAACAACTTCCCTCCTAAAATGCCCAAAATTAAAATTTTGGCCAAGGTTCCGAATTAACCCCGGGCCTTCCCAGTGACCCCAAACACACTCACACAACATACAGAGCATACCAAACACACACAAACAAGATAGAAGCAATGCCCCTAAATCCCAGATGTTATAGTTCTACCCCCTTAAAGAAATTTTGACCTCGAAATTACCTGGTTAAAAGAGATGCGAGTACTACTGATGCATCGTATCCTCTGGCTCCCATGTCGCCTCTTCCATTCCATGGTTACGCCATAAGACTTTAACTAACGGAACCGATTTCCTTCTTAGCACCTTGACGTCTCGATCCAAGATCTGGATTGGTTCCTCTTTATAGGACAAGTCTGGCCTTACCTCAATTTCCTCCACTGGCACAACGTGAGACGGATCCGAACGATAGCGTCTTAACATTGAAACATGGAACACATCGTGCATTTGTTTCAATTCTGAAGGTAACTCTAGTTGATACGCCACCGGTCCCACTCGTTTCAAAACCCGATAAGGCCCGATGAACCTAGGACTTAGCTTACCCTTTCGTCCAAACCTCATTACCTTCTTCCAAGGTGAAACTTTCAAGAAAACACGATCACCTTGCGCAAACTCTATCTCCTTACGCGGATCTGCATAAGATTTCTGCCTATCGGAAGCTTCTTTCAACCAAACCCTGATTAGCTTAACCTTCTCCTCTGTCTCTACAACCAATTCTGGACCCAAAATTTGGCGTTCACCTAATTCTGTCCAACAGGTAGGAGTACGACACCTCCGCCCATACAACGCTTTATATGGTGCCATCCGAATACTAGATTGGTAACTGTTGTTATATGCGAATTCTGCCAACGGTAAAAATTCTTCCCAACTACCCTTGAAATCGATGACAAAGCCCCTTAACATATCCTCCAAGATCTGAATTACTCTCTCAGACTAACCATCAGTCTGTGGATGAAAAGCTGTGCTGAAGTCCAGCCTTGTACCCAATGCCTGATGCAGTGCCCTTCAGAATCGCGATGTAAACCTAGGATCTCTATCTGATATGATCGATACTAGGACCCCATGCAGCCTCACAATTTCTGCCACATACAGCTTAGCTAACCTCTGAAGAGAGTAGTCGACACGAACAGGTATGAAATGAGCGGACTTCGTCAACTGATCCACAATCACCCATACCGAATCTTTCTTAGTAGGCGTAAGAGGTAGCCCACTAACAAAATCCATAGTGATCCTTTCCCATTTCCACTGAGGAATCTTCACCGGCTACAACAACCCCGAAGGCAACTGATGCTCGGCTTTAACCTGCTGACAAGTTAAACATTTTCCCACAAATTTCGTAACCTCTCGCTTCAATCCAGGCCACCAGAACTGTTCATGTAGATCCCGATACATCTTACTCCCTCCAGGATGCATAGCGTAAGGGCTACTATGCGCTTCCTGAAGAATCTTCTGCCTCAACTCCCCATCCTTCGGCATACAAACCTTCCCACGGAAACACAAAACCTCATCACCGTTCAAACTGTAATCTTCTACCCCACCATTCATTACTTGCAGACGTCGAACACTCAGGACTTCATCCGATAACTGTTTCTCTTTAATCTGATCTACCCACATCGGCTTCACTTGAAGTTGGCTAATGAGACTTCGTCCTCATACAAAGGCGAGATGGGCGAACATCGCTCTCAAGTCTGATATTAACTTCCAACTTAACGCATCTGCTACTACGTTAGCCTTACCCGGATGATATTCGATCGAGCAGTCGTAATCTTTCAATAGCTCAATCCACCTTCGCTGCCTTAAATTTAACTCCTTCTGAGTTAAAAGATACTTTAAACTCTTGTGGTCGGTGTAGATAACAGACTTCTCTCCATACAAAAAATGTCTCCAGATCTTCAGAGCGAACACTACTGCAGCCAACTCCATATCATGCGTAGGATAGTTACTCTCATGCGGTCTTAACTGCCGAGACGCATATGCAACAACCTTCCCATCCTACATTAACACACATCCTAATCCCGTGTGTGAAGCATCACAATAAACCACGAACTCCTTTCCGGCTTCAGGCTGAATCAACACCGGAGCTTCTGTTAAAATCCTCTTCAGCTTCTCAAAACTCTCTTGCTGCTTGTCAGTCCAAACAAATGGTACCCCTTTCCTCAACAACTTAGTTAAAGGTGCTGCAATTAATGAGAATCCTTCAACGAACCTTCGGTAATACCCAGCCAGGCCAAGGAAACTCTGAATCTCGGCCACTGACTTAGGTGATTTCCACTCTAACACCACTTCAATTTTTCGAGGATGCACCCTAATCCCTTCTGCCGATACCACATGACCCAGAAATGTAACCTCTTCCAACCAAAACTCACACTTACTAAACTTGGCGTATAGTTGCTTCTCCCTTAAAATCTGCAGAACCACCCGAAGATGCGAATCGTGCTCTTCCTCAGACTTGGAATATACCAAAATGTCGTCTATGAATACAACGACGAACCAGTCAAGATAGGGTTGAAAAATTCGGTTCATCATATCCATGAATGCTGCTGGTGCATTCGTCAACCCAAACGACATCACCAGGAACTCGTAATGGCCATAGCGAGTCCGAAAAGCCGTTTTGCAAATATCCACTTCCTTGACCTTAAGCTGATGATATCCCGACCTTAAATCTATCTTTGAAAAGACCGAGGCCCCTTTGAGCTGATCAAACAGGTCATCTATCCTCGGCAGCCGGTACTTGTTTTTGATAGTCAACTTGTTCAGCTGACGGTAGTCAATGCACATTCGCATGGACCCGTCTTTCTTCTTCACAAACAATACCGGCGCTTTCCATGGAGATACACTGGGACGGATGAAACCATGGTCTAACAACTCTTGGATCTGAGCTTTGAGTTCAACAAACTCTTTTGGTGCCATCCTGTAAGGAGCGATGGACACCGGAGCCGTACCTGGAAGTAGCTCAATTCCAAACTCCACCTCACGATCCGGAGGCAACCCTGGAAGCTCTTCCGGAAAGACATCCACAAATTCCTTTACTGTTCTAACCTCACTCACGGTCACCTCCCTTGCATTCAAAGCATTGACAAATGTTAAGAAAGCCCTGCACCCTTTTCGCACCATTCTTTCCGCCTTAAGAGCAGACACCACGTTGGACAAGTAGTCTCTCCTCTCACCTATTACCAAAACTTCATCATCCTCGAAAGTCCTTAACACCATGCGCTTAGCAGCACAATCCAAGTTTGCACGGTATCTTACCAACCAATCCATGCCTAAGATCAAATCGAATCCCCCGAATGGTAGTTCCATCAAATCAGCCGGAAAAATCAACCCTTGTACTTCTAGAGGCACATCTCTAAAAAGTTTGTTAATCACTACAGTCTGTCCTAAGGGACTAAGTACAGATATTCCCCTAGAAGTAGTTTTAGAGTTCATATTCAAGGTTCCAGACACCACACTAGCAACATAGGAGTGCATCGACCCAATATCAATTAATGCAGTAAAGGGTAAACCAAAAATAAGGAACGTACCCGTTATCACATCTGGCGCATCTCTCTCTTCTCGGCGTTTGACTGCATAAACTAACCCGGGCTGTCTCGCCTATGTATTCCCAGCACCTCTGCCTGGTGCTCCACGACCCCGACCAGAACCATTTCCACCTCTGTTCGATCCACGACCTCTCAGCATCTGCTGTCCACCCCTACCTGGCTGCACATACCCTTGACCTACCATCTGAGCTCTGTTCCTCTCTAACGGACAATCCCTGATCAGATGATCCTTTGACCCACACCTGAAACATACCCTATCTCTACCCCAGCATTCTCCTGTATGTGACCTCCCACACTGAGCACACAGTCGAGAAACAACAGCTGGAGTTGCAACGCGACTCGGCCCATCAACCTTAGGCCTCTTCTGAAAACCCCCAGGTGACCCTGACGGTCCAAAACTCCTCTTATTTCTGCCTCTATCCCTGTCCTTATTTTGCTTCTCAGCCCGCGTCACCTCCTCGGCTATTTTGGCCTTCTCCACCAGAGTAGCAAAATCTCTCTCCCGCTGAGGGGCTATCAACACTCGCAGCTCGCCACGCAGCCCATCTTCGAACTGTACACAACGCTCATACTCAGTTGCAACTATCCCTCGGGCGTACCGGCTTAACTGCAGAAATTCCACCTCATACTCAGCTACCGACTTACCCCATTGAACTAAATTTAAAAAGGCTTTCCTCTAAGCATCCACGTAACTGGCCCCAACATACTTCCCTTGGAATGTCACCTTAAAGAAATCCCAGTCAACTCGTTCTGCCAGAGTACCTTCTCTCACGGTGAGCCACCACTGATAGGCCTCATCCCTAAGTAAAGACACTGCGCCTTTCAGTTTCTCCTCTACCGTGCAGTCCAAGTCATCCATGATTCTTTCGACGGCCTCCAGCCAATACTCCGCCACATTTGGAGCTACTCTAGAGATACCTCGAAACATTTCGGCTCCATTAGCTCGGAGTCGCTCAGGGATGGACTTCCGAGTTTGTGTTCCACCGCCTGCCCCAGCCACTCACTCTAGCACACGCAACATAGCTTGGGATAGGGCATCATCTCCACCAGTTCTATCTTGCGAACCCGCTCCTGCCACAGGTGATGCTGGCGCCTCAGCCTCAAGCTCATTCCTCGCTTCTTAAAGTTCAACCTCATGACTTTGACCTCTCCCACGGCCACGAGTAACACGTCCATGTCCCCTACCACTCATATCTATTGCTCTGCTTTACTCTGATTACAAATTTTATGAGTCAATATTTCCTTCCACTGTTTATTAACGAGTATTTTATGAGATAGAATTATAAGTAGTTCCTTTGCAAAGTACATACATTCCTAAGGGTCTCCATCTCTATAGTAAAGTTTCTAAATTTCCACATTCACAACAATGCATCATATAACCACCACATGCAATTCACTTAACAACCAGAAAACTTACCTGGTGGACCTGGGCTGGAAACTCGAGTGCCAATCCTCCAAAACACAAGTTCATAAGAATTTTCTTTTTAGCCATTTTAAATACATATTTCGAAAACGTTTGTGGCCCCAAAACCCAAGGCCGAGTTTTTAAAACTTGGCTCTAATACCAAATTGTAACACCCCAAACCCGGCCCAAACACTACGACCGGATCTGACATGTCACTTAGAAAAGGTTTAAGAAGTTTGACTGATTTCGGAAAAATTTTAAGTCGTTTCAAAATTTCAAACTTCGTGGTTCAGTTGAAAACTTGTCGTTTAGTTAACTTTGACATTTAATCAGTTGGGCGTTTTGATTAGGTGACATTGCAAACACTTACCAATTATTCATTTATCAGGTTTTAAAAAAATGCCTCTTTTTTTTCATAAGAAATGTTATTTGGCAGGTTATAAGAAAAACTTTACTTTGTAATTTAATTTTTAAAACATCCATTGAACAGTCTGTTATTATAACCAAAGTTTAAAACCCAAAAGAAAGTTACCGAATTTGATAATGGCCTTACTACAACTCAAAATATCAAATTTGTAAAATAATAAATAGAAATAGTGTTTACTAACAAAACCCATGCTTGGCCACCTCGAGATCCCTCCAGCCCAGTCTGTTAAGCTAAGAGTCACCTGCAATTGTTAAACGAAAAAGTGAGTCACAAGACTCAGTGTGCAATTATTCCACGTAAATCCACATATGGGCCAAAGCCCTCAAAACACCACCGGCCGAAGCCCAATTCATACGATGCAACAATAATTAACATGATAACCCAACCAAGCCTAATTTTCCATCCTCTACACTCCACTTCATCTGTCCATCCTCAACACACCTGGGGATTTCTACAATCGACCCTCCATCCGCTACACTCCACTTTGGCAGTCATGCTGACAGTCATGCCGCACAAAGATAATAAAACGTGGCCTAGCCACCGATCACTATGTGACCAAATAACCGATCACTAGGTGACCAAATAACCGATCACTAGGTGACCAAATAACCGATGCCAAAATGAGGCACCCCAACATCATTCCGTGTGACTATGTCACTGATGTACACTTCCCCTGTATAACTTTAATAACCCAAATCACATGCACATGCAACATAAAATATAATGAACAGGTTTATGATGTCATACCCACAATCATGCTATCAAACTTATAAAATTGAATCGAGGTACACTAACCTGATGCTTTGGTTTTTACCCATCCTGGGCAATTCAGTTACCATTGCCGATATTTCGGCTTTCAACCATAACACATATATGATTTGCAAAATAAAAGGGAGATAGTGTGATAATTACACACTTGTAAACCTGAAGAACTAAGCTATCGATCTCACTAGCGTCCTCACTCGCGGGGATCACAACAATTTGTTTATCCCTTCGTGAAGCCGGCCACAACTTTGGTGGCAGTCTTGAATCTATCGACACGCATGACGCTTCTTGAATTTAGGGGCTAGGACTACGTGTCCAACCCCTTTCTTTTCTTGACTGGTACTCGATTCCATAAAAATGATCTTGATCAGAGACCTAGGTTAAAGCAATGAATGGGAGAAAACGAAGGAATAGGCACTCATACAAAGAAACCACTTACCTAGATTAACAGAAGCCGAACACCGCTGATTGACCTCAGAAATCGCTTGGGTCCCTAGAATGTTACTATGTTAAAATCGTTTATCCCACAAGAATAAGAAAATGATCTTTCGGCCAAATAAACAGATCACCATCCCTTACCAAAAACCCCTTGAAGACAACCGCACGACTTCAAGATGTTAGAATCTCTACCTTCTACAATCGGCCATAAACCCAAAGTGTGAGTCGAAATTCTGATTTAATCAGACTAGAAGAAAACAGATGATTTATGAAAAGAGAAGAGAGAAAACTCCTTACCGAGCTAACAGATTGGCGAATGGAGAAACAATAGTCAGCTTCTAGCAACCCGATAGAGAAAGTCGCCTACACCAAACGCAAAGAGGGGTTTCAGTTTCCTCAGAATTATGACATAAAGAAAGAAAAGAACCAAATAAAAGCAAGAATGAGTTTCGGTTAATAAAGAATAAGGAAAAATGGCTAAGGAGATTCGGCTAGAGTAAAATAAGTTAAAGAAGTGAATGATGTAGGAGATGTTTTAATCAAGAACAAGGAAGAAATAGAGGAGTTAGAATGTTTGAGCAAGATTCGGCTAGAAAAGAAGTGAAGAGGCTAAATGGTGATTCGGCTAACATTCACATCAAGATTAAAGAAGAGGAAAAGGGAGTGGTCTAGGTATAGAGAATGGAAAAAATGCCGAAAAGAAGAAAAGAAACACAAATGGAAACCGAAATGTACCAAAAGAAGGTGCTCCAAAACTCAAAATGGTTCGGTTACTCCTCCGTTTCCTCAAATGCCGAAATGCACTACTAAACTCTCCCTAAAGCCGAAAATACCCATCCAAGCACTCCCACAACCGGCCAACTCTCTTCTCCCACTACAAATCCCTTATTTTCCTCCTACAATTACTCTTGTCCCCTCCTTTGAAATGGTTTGAAAAGTTCAAACTCCCCCCTTTTCTCCTGACCACCCATTCAAATTATTTGACCCATTCAACACCCCTCCTAGAAGTGTTCCAGCCGAACTCCACTACCTCTCAACCTGATGCCAAAATATCTCAAAAAAAATAATCCACGCGACTCGAACTTGCTCCCTTACTGCTTCTTGTGGTGTCATCCACTTGTACCTTATGTGGCATCACTTGCCACTCTTCCACTTCAATTTTTATGTCAACAAGCACCAACAATAACCCTTAAGTCCTGCCCCCAAACAGCTTCCCCCCTAAAATGCCCAAAATTAGAATTTTGGCCAAGGTTCCGACTTAACCCCAGGCCTTCCCAGAGACCCCAAACACACTCACACAACATACAGAGCATACCAAACACACACAAACAAGATAGAAGCAATGCCCCTAAATCCCAGATGTTACAGATAATTTGAACTAAAGATCTTATAAACTATGACTTTTGAAAATATTATTGATAATTTGGGAGAAAATTTCCAAGTTAAAATATTTGTAAAAGTTTGTTATGAAATCCATTTGTTAATCTATTTTGGAAAACCTTTATTTAAATTTTTAGAAAAATCCCCATTTAAAACAATTCAAGCAATATAATAAGTACGTCAAAACATAAAGCAAAATAAAAATATTCCAGAGGCCTTATTACAACATAGAAACCCAAAATAGTAAAAGTACTATAGTGAACGGAAATAAAAATCTAAAGTTCAATAAAAACCATTTCTGAAGTATGCCTCCACCGAGTCATCCATGGCCCAAGTCCACTTCACTGAGCATTACCTGCAAGGGTTAAGGAAATGGGGTGAGTTACTATAACTCAGTGTATAATCCCCTTACCGTTGTCCACTGGGCCTGAACCCATTTAGCATCAACTTGGGCCTAAGCCCATAATAACATCTTGGGACTGAGCCCATATAACATAATCTTGGGCCGAAGCCCCATTACAAAACAGTATATATATAAATGCAAATTATGCAACCCAACCCATCCATCCAATCTCTCCCCCGACCAACCAATCTCTCCTGTGGGGATCAAGTCAACCCACCCCCCCAGTCTCTCCAATTTGCAGACAAGCTGCCCTTTATAATAATTTTGCGGCTAAGCCACTAGAGTATCATATATGGTAATATAATCGGCACACAGCCTTAATCACGATGGCACAAAGCCATATTTAAATTGGCACATAGCCATTATCAGAATTTGTGGCAATGCCACCGGTCTACACTTCTCTTCATTC
Organism: Gossypium sturtianum; assembly: GCA_025698515.1. NCBI lineage: Eukaryota > Viridiplantae > Streptophyta > Magnoliopsida > Malvales > Malvaceae > Gossypium > Gossypium sturtianum. The sequence continues at coordinate 23,733,329 of CM046945.1, forward strand.
AAGTTTCCCATCCCATGTAATATGTAAAGATGCAATATGCATAGTAACATATAATATCCACATATAAATACAACCATTAATCTATAGAATATTTTTAATGAATCAGCCCATCATAGCATTTTGTAATAATTCAGCCCACTAAGGCATTTTAACAATTCGGCCCATAGGGGCATTTCGGTAATTCGGTCCATAGGGACATTTCGGTAAATCAGTCCATAGGGACATTTCGGTACATCAGTCCATAGGGACATTTTCGTAATTCTAACAACTTTAATACCGATTTTGTCAAATCTATAAAAATAATGTACTTTATGCCAATTTCTCGTTTAATGCCAATTTTACGATCTTTAATCGTATAACAATCAACTATCAAACATGTTACCGGATCATAATCTATAGAATTACGGTGTGAGATTACACACCTGATTACGGTAAGTATTAAACCATCTTGATCGTCGGCACCTAAGACATCATAACACTCGATTAATCAAACGAACGAGATTTTTTATTAATCCAAAACTAAATCAAGCGATCTATTGAAATGCTTACCCTCGGTATCGTGAACAACCACGATCTGTCTATTCTCACCGGATGATGGTCCACAACCCGGTGGAAAATCTCGAACTGCCGATACCGCTCTACGCTTGAATTTAGGAGTAGGAATCGCAAATCCACTCCTTTTGAGTTCTCCGGTCGCTTTTCCTTTCAACTCGGTTCCACTTGCCTCCATTGAAAAGATATTGGTTAGAAAAACTACTACTATTAAAGAAAGTAGTCGTTTAGGGATAAGATTCGGCTTACCTCTATTTCTGAAAGATCAACGATTGAATAAGAACGAACGATAAATCCCTATGATAGCCGTTTAGTCAAAACTTCGGTCTGATTTACATCATAGCCAAGTAGAGATATAACAAAAAATCTAAAAAGGAACCCTTACCTAAATGATGATAGATCCAACTTCGATCGCTTGACTTAAGACTAAAGAGGAATCGACAAGAATGTGCTTTCCGGCCACTCACTAGAACACGATTCGGTCAAGAAGTGAGTGCCAACATGAACGAGAAACGCATAATGGAGAAGAGATGAAAGATTCAAAAGTTCGGCTATGGAGGAAAATGAGCAAGAATATTCAGCCTCAAGGAACTATTGTTTTTAAGAGAAAGAGAGAGAGTTGAGGAAATAATCAAAAGAAAAGAGAAGATGGGCAAGAGTGCTAAACTTGTTTCGGCTTTCAAAGGGAAAAATGAGTAGAAATAATTTTGACACAAACGCTAAATGGTTTCGGCAAAGCAAAGAAAAATATACTCACTAGTGGCTTTGGTGTTTCGACAATGAGAGAAGAAATTGGAGAAAAAGAACACAAAAGTGCTAAAAGAAAGTAGGCCATACAAGCACTAAATTTGCCAAAAGGCAAATGCAAAATTCGGCTATCCCAAAACCTCTCCCAAACCGTGCATACCTTACCAATAGGATCAAAAATTGACCACAAACACTTTCCAAAACACCACCCACGTATTAAGCCAACATGTTCCCTTCTCTTGCCATTTTCTTTTGGTTCTTTCCTTTACTTCTCATTGTTTACCTCCATACCATATTTCTTTAGCCACCTTTCCATAATTAAAAAGTCTTCCTTGCCTTAAATACCACATTGGCCGACACTTAGGGAAGGAATACAAAAATAAAATCCCAAAATTTGCACTAAGTGGGATTCAAACTCCACCCCTCAAGCCCATACATGCAACGCCACACCACTCCTCTTCTAGCTTCACTTGTGGTAGCAAAATGCACACTTATTTCCATAAGCCTTGATGCCACCTACCTTCCCTCCTTAAAGTGCTTAAACACAAAAGTTTTTGCTAAGGCCCAATTCAACCCCGAGCCTTCTTAGGACCCTAAACATACTCAATTAATATTTTTAACTAGCCTAACGCAAGAAATAATGCAACACATAAAATTCTAAATTTTAGGATGTTACATTGCTGTTACCACCTGAGTTAGAAAAGATCCACAATGTTTTCCATGTTTCGATGCTTCGACGATATAGATCCGATCCTTCTCATGTGATTAGTCCATCAAAAATTGAGATTCAGTCTGATTTGACTTATGAGGAAGAACCGATTAGTATTTTGGCTCGCGAAATGAAAGAGTTGCGCAATAGGAAAATCTCGTTGGTGAAAGTACTATGGCATAAGCACGGGGTCGAAGAAGCAACATGCTAGCTTGAGGATTCAATGAAAGAACGCTACCCACATTTATTCATTGGTAAGATTTTCGGGGACGAAAATCCCTTAAGGGGGGAGAGTTGTAACAGCCCGATTTTAGCCCTAATCGGAACAGTGGTTTCGGGACCATGAATCCGAGTCAGAAAATTTTTAAATATTATTTTCTGAGTTATTTATGTGTGAATTGCTATGTGTGAATTTTTCATGATTTAATTTTATTGTTTGAATGTCGAATTATTAAAATGGGCTTAATCGCGTAAAGTGAAAACTTGATAGTTTAATGTGATAGGATCAAATTGTGGATGTCTTTTTAATTGGAAGCCTTTAAGATGGAAAAAGTCCATTTTAATAGATAGTGGCCGGTCATGGACTATAATGACCTTATATTATAATGTTTTATTAAATTATAATAAAGGTTATAAAAGTAATTAAATATTAAGTTAATATATATGTTAATAAAACATAAAATAATAGCATTTTCTTCATCTTGTTTCTCTTGACCGAATACATGCAATAAAAGAAATAAATAGACAAAGCTTAGGTTCAGCCACTCTTAAGCTTGAATCAAGGTATGTAACTAGCTCGGTTTTTGATAATTTTTACGTTTTTGAGATCGTTGCTTCGAATACTATCCGACCCATGCTACAATTTCTGATTTTGATGCATGTTTAGAGTTCAGCCATTGATGAGAATTTGTTTTTGTGATGTTTGATGATTATATACTAAAGATATGTTTTAGATTAATATGTTTTATATTGGAAATTTTGATGATTTTGAGTAATTAGGACTAAATTGTGAAATTTGTAAATTGAAAGGTTAAAATGTGAAATAAATAGATTGTATGGATTTGTATGGACATGAATAACATTCGGCCCTAAAGGAGTATGTTCAAATTTTGTGTATTTTGTGTTTTGTGCAATAGGGACTAAATTGTAAAAATTGTAAATGTTAGGGGTAAAATTTTAATTTGCATAATTATGTGTTTTTGGATTAAATTGAATTAAAATATATTTGAATGAGCTTAATTTGAAATTATTTAGATCAAGAACAAAAAGAATCGGGATTGGATCGGGGAAAAGCAAAGTTGAACGAATAGCCGGGAAACTTAATCCGTCAATTTCCGAGGTAAGTTTTTAAGAAATTGGGTTGAATTGAATTTTAATCTAAATTAATATGCATATGTAAATAGAAATAAGTTTGTTTAATCTCATAGTGCCGAATGTGACATTGAATGTATTATGTATTAGCCGAATGTAAGGTTAGTATACCTATATATAAGCTTTGATTATTTGAGTGAATGAATATGTATATATATATGTACTAAGGGTTAGTTAGATGTGAAAATGAAAAGAGAGAGATTGTTGTATTCGAACTGGTGGATATATATATATGTATATTGAGTGTTGCCGAATGTGATGGTATTTGGTAGGAGAAATGAGTTGTTTGAACAAGTACATATATGTGTGTATATGAATGAAAATGAAATCATATGTGTTCTTATGAATGAGGAAAGATGGGTTAATGAGCACTATGTGTGCGAACTTAAATACCGAGCACTGTGTGTGCGAAATCGGTCGTCTGGCACTAAGTGTGCAGAAAATAAGTAATGACACTAAGTGTGCGATACATTACAAGTAAATGGCACTATGTGTGCACTTTATCAAAGTAATGGCACTAAGTGTGCGATACGTTACATGATTTGCACTATGTGTGTGGATTTACGGATCCTCCAAGGATATCAACTAATGAATAGTGATAAACGAGAGGAAATAAACAGGTAAGTGATGCATGATAGTTGAATAGTTTAGTACTAATGAGGTAAGTTATTCTTGTTTATGAAACTAAAGAAATGAAATGTGATTATTAATTTTTGAGTTTTTTTGAGATGGAATAATGATATATGAGTATTCGGTCTTGAGATTACTAAATATGGTAGTTATTGAATGGTGATATGAGGTATATTTACGGTTATGAGTTTGTTGATGATCATGTTAGATTGATTTAATTTGTATAATGATTAATTTTATATTTTACCATTGCTTATAACTTACTGAGCTATGTTAGCTTGCTGTATGTATTCATTTGACTATTTTATAGATTTTGAAGTCTACGTTCGAGCTCGGGGATCATCGTCAAAGTCAATCACACTATCAACTATCTTTGGTACCTTTTACTATCTTTGGTATCTTTGGAATTATGGCATGTATAGGCTATATTAATCTTTTGAGTTTATTATAACTAAGATGTATAACAAAGGCCATGCGGAAATGGCTATATTTTTATAATGGGCGTGATTTGGTTATAAATGATAATGATAATATTTGTGTATGTTCAGCCTTGTTATAAGCTTAACTTGGAATGAAACACCCCAAACCCGGCCCACGAGCTTTGACCAAATTTGGTATGTTCCTCAAGTAAACCGGTTCAAAATTCTTTTGTTCTTAGGAAAACTTGTGTGATTTTAAGAAAAATATTGTTTTGGGTTGGGCTTGTGTTGAAAACAGGTTCGTTTTATATTGAAATCCCTTTTATCTTAAGTGACAAAATATTTAGGGTTTAGTTTAAAAGAAATTTTAATTAAATTTTAATAGATAAAATTCATAATCATAATAAATAAAAATAAGTGTAAAGTAATTCAACTATGGCCTTATGGCCTTATTACATCAAATAATTCCCAAAATAATTCAAAGTACTAAAATAAATTCAAGAGTCCTCAAAAATATAAACTTCATGTTGAGCATGGCCACCACAAGTTCTTCTGCCGTCAGGTCCATCATCACTGTTCATCACCTAAAAATGTTCCCAACAGGAAGTGAGTCAAACAGACTTAATGTGTACACGACACTAAATCATAATAGAATCGGGCATATAACATATTACACATTCAAAACATAGAATACAAGTTATGATGCATTCCCAAACCCAAACCTAGTTGTCCATCCGCTACACACCCCGCACGCCGGTCACCGCAGTGGGACTACTAAGTCAACCCTCCATCCGCTACACACCATCGAAGCGCGCTGCGATCGGCGTGCTCATCGCCCATATAAAATTTGTGGCATAGCCACAGATAATTGTGTCATGAGACACCACATTCGAGATAATGTAACGAAGTTACCACATTCGGATAATGTGACCGAAGTCACCACATTCGGATAGTGAGACCGTAGTCATCACATTCACTTCCCCTTTTTCATATATCCCGAATGACCCATATTATTCATATTATGCATATCATACTTAAATTCGCATTCTTATCATATTTCACATGTTAAAAATAACATATTTCATAATCCTAGTGGAAGTAGGAAACGCACGAGTACTTTGTACCATATCATGGTACCTTAGCCACTTTCATATTCTTAATATCACATATTTTAATTAAACACAGCCATAAAACATATTAAGAATTAGTGGGGTACACACACGATACACTTAGCGGTTCACTTAAATCGAAAAACCGATCTATCGCTTTAGATCCTAAATCCCTTGCTGCTGATTTGATAATTAATCAAATCCCGGAAACTTGTATTCTTCCCCTTTGAAATCGGCTAATCACTTAAGGATCTTAAATCCCGAAATTATCCACTGGTTATAGCTTCTTGATGGTCAAATCCCGAAGATGTTTTCCTTTATAGTCGACTATGGAAAAAATCCCGAAAGAATCCTTCCAAATTTTGGCAAATAAGAATATTGATGGGATTAGTCCTAGATTTCGACAAATCTAAAAGAAAAGAATAGAAATCAAAACTTGTTCTTACCCTTTCTTGAAGAAATCGACAGCACCTATGCTTGAAGCCCCTCAAAGATTCGGTTTTTGATGGATTGGAAAGAAAAGAGAAAGAAGAATAAAGATGGAGGATTCGGCTATGGCTTCTAATGGAGAGGAAAATATTCGGCTAGGTTCCAACAATTACTTAATCTCGACTTGACAAAAGAAAAGAAAGAAAAGAAGAGAAGAGAGCACTAAGAATTCGGCAGAGAAAGGAGGAAGCACAAATTGATGAGTAGCCCTCCTTCCTTCCTTTTATAGCTGAAATTATCATCTAAGGAGTCCCTTACTTGGCCACCACTCCTCTATTTTAATAGCTTTATCTCTTTAATTATCACTTAAAATAAAAGATAATTCAGCAACTATCCTTACTTAGCCGAAATTATTAAACTCAAAGTCCCTTATTTGGCCATCACTTCTCCCTTATTTTCCTCTTTATTTCTTTATTCAAATTAAAAGAATTTAATCCAACAATTATCTCTTGAAAATAATGATAAATAAATCCCTTATTTATCCACTATTTATAAAATAATAAAAGCTCCTAATTTATAGCCATGTGCCGTCCACCTCTCTGCTCCTTGTAGCAAAATAAAATTTCTTTTATTTGCTTCCCATGTGACTCGAACTTAGGCCCATTCCTCTTGCATATGGGGCCATTTCCATAGGCCCTAAGTGGCATCTTCAGACCACTTTTCCAAGCCTGTTTGTGTGTCAAATTTCACAAACTTTTCTTTTAAGGCCACCTTGCCTTAATTTCCCCTTTTAAACCTTAAAACTCGTCATTTCTAGGTCATTTCTAAGTTTCCAAAAATTTTCGATCGGCTCTGTAAACTTGACATTTCCTTACATTTCCATGACATTTCCTTACAAGACATTTCCTTACATTTCCAAGACATTTCCTTACATTTCCATGACATTTCCTTACAAGACATTTCCTTACATTTCCAAGGTTCTAAAAATGTTCACTTTCCTCTTTTAAACTTAACATTTCCATACATTTCCAGGTTTCCAAAAGTGTTCAAAATATATTCATAACACATAAGATATGTCATTTCGTACAATTAAACCAAAAATGCATAGGCCCTTTTCAGGATGTTACATGGAAACTCATTTCCGATATGTTATATATATGATATTTGATTGCATGGATATGGTTTTGAGTGAGACATATATTATATTATGGTTGTTGGATGAATTCATGCATATGTATATGTATGTACCGTATGTTAATTTATGAAATAACTATGTTATGCCTTATATACATAACGATTGGATGTGTTTTGTGAATGATTGAATAAGGGCACATACGTGTGAATTAGTAAGTATGGTTACATGATAAGGAGTAAATGACATCATGAGTTATGTTCTTGAGTGTGTATATTCGAACATAATATGTGTGAGTTCTTGTTTGGAAATGGATATTTTATGATTTAGGTCATATATATATGAAATGTATGGTTTTGAGTATTTTAGTTATGTCATTTATAAGAAAATGAGTACTAATGTAGTTGAATGTACTCGGCAATAAATTTTGTAATTGATCTATGTTTAAGCTAGTTTGGTTTGGCTAAGTTTTGGCATGAGTATATTTGGTCTAAAATGCTTAGCACATTGTTGGTAAAATGAATAAGAACCATATGCATATTCGGCCTTTGCTTCTAAAATGACCAAATAAATAGTGTTTTTTTTTAAATAGGTGATGTAAGTATATACTTTCATGCGTATATTTGATTGATTATGGTTAAGTTGAGAGCACATTTACTTAATCGTTCCATGAAGTTATATTATCTTTAGCTAAATATTCGGTTATGATTAATTATATAGTACATATTTTGCTATGGTCTTTGCTATGTCTAGTAATATCCTGTAACCCTAATCCGGCGACGGATGTGGGTTAAGGGTGTTACAATTGATTTCATTTAAACTAACATGATTTAAAACTAAACTTACTTCTTTTCTAATCACCAAAACCATGCGCATATGACCTTGTTATCTTAAGCCATTTTAAGCACAAATAACAACTACAAATACACATAGTTCACATGCCAATTTTATATGCTTTAATTAGTGCCAAAATTTCATTCACACAACCAAGCTGAATTGTTTCTTATTCGGTCATTCTATATAACATTCAATACAATATATATTTAGGTAAATATACTATAAACCAAATATCATGCTTATTTTTTTATAGTTCCAACGCCTTATTCATATATACAAATACACTTACATTATCATTTCTAAACCAAATTACTCATTTAAGCATGTCACATCAAATCAATACAAAAACCACATTTCATAATCCAATTTTCACAGTCTATTTTTAGTTCACATATGTCCAATATCACAAATCCATTATTAACATATAACCAAACACTTGATGATAAGATTTAATCACCAAAGCCGAATTATTATTAACTTCAAACCATCACATACATATTCCATTTCAAATTCGAATACATAATTACTTTATAAATAATGTTCAAACCAATTTATATTACAATTTAGGCATCTCAATAATAAATCATTAACTATGCATAACTTAATTATATTCATCAACCTCATATATTAAATTTATCAAATAAAAAATCATGAGCTTTACTTAACCTTACTTAAACCTTAAGCATATTCCAAACACATCACACACATACAACATTGCATATTACTCAACTAACATATCAAACCACATTTACACATCATGCCAAGCCCATCACACATATATATTTCATAACTGAAATCACCAAAACCAAAGATAACAAACATTTAACCAAGAACATATAAAAATCAAACTTAAACATAAAGATCAAGCCATTTTCGCATGGCTTTATATATATATACATGTCCCAAAATCAAACATTCCATCTATGCTATACATGCCATAAGCCCAAATTCAACTTAGTAAAATACCGAAAAAACTGTCGATAGTGTGATAGGCTTTGCTGACAATCCCCGAGCTCGTAATGTGACTCCAAAATCTATAAAACAGAGGTAAACAAGAACACACACAGAGAGTAAGCTATTTAAGCTTAGTAAGTCATAAGAATAATATATATATCAACGATTATATATTAACACTAAGTTAATAAGGTCGAATATACATAACCTCAAATACCAAGTTATCATTTTAATCATTCAAACATATATCATATGGATAAATGCATAATTACACATGAACATATATATAAATCTCACTACTAATATCACATATACCTCATTTGGCTGAATATACACAATCACATATGTATACACATAATTCACATTTATAACTTAAACATTTATGCAATCAATTTAACATCCAACTTACCTTATTTTCACAACTTAGGATAAGCACATACCTGAACCTTTTTACTCGATTTCATATTCGTTCTTTACTTAACATTTCCCGTTGAACCGTTCGGAATTAAAAAGGATACGCGGATAGTCGGAAGCTCATACAATGCCAACGTCCCAGATGTGGTCTTACATGTAATCACATATCGATGCCACTGTCCCAGACAGGGTCTTACACGAATCAAATACGATGCCAATGTCCCAGACATGGTCTTACACATAAACACATATCGGAATCCTATGTCATGACATATGTATCCTATCTATTCCTATGGTTCTTACGGGGCTTTCAGGCATTAAATCTTGATCGAATCGAACTCAAAATATGTCTCCCTTGCTCAATTCACATTCGGCCAACACAAGAATAAATTCACAAAATTTCATTTATCATGTAACATATATCTATTATCAAATTTAACAACATTTATGTGCTTATAGACGTACCTCAGATATTGACGGGCGAAATCAACTACTCGACTACTTTCGACTTCCCCCGATCTAATTCCGTTTTCTTTCGTTCTTGATCTAAATAAATTCAAATTTAACTAATTTAATCACACATTCATTCAATTTAATCCAAAAACACATAAATGGGCAAATTACCATTTTACCCCTGACATTTTAAACTTTTTACAATTTAGTCCCTATTGCATAAGACACAAAATACACAAAATTTGCATATACCATAGCTAGGCCGAATCCTCCTATAGTCCATCTAAGTCCACAAATTTCATTTATTTCACACTTTAGTCCCACAAAATATTATTTTTACAATTTAGTCCTAATTACTCAAATTCACTAAAAATTCCAAGAGAAAACATGTTAATCCTTCACATATCTTTAATATTTCATCATCAAACAACAAAAATCACAAGCTATCAACAATGGCAAAACACAAAATCATCATCAATTTCAAAAATTCAAGCATGGGTTTTGTAGTGCTCGAAGCAACGATCTCAAAAACGTAAAAATTATCAAAAACAGAAACCGAAACATACCTCAATTTGCTTGAATAAGGGCCGAATACCTAGCTTGTTTTCTTGTTTCTTTTTCTTTTCTTTTTTTTGGTCATAAGATGAACACAAAAAGGTGGCTTTTAATGTTTTGTTTTATTATAACATATTTTATTAATTCTTTTACTTATTTAACCTTTTATTAAACATATAAAATATATATACATTAAGGTTATTTTGTCCATTGCCGCCCACTAACCTTATTAGTGGCCTAATGGTTCATAAAGTCTCCAAATTATAAAGACAACCATTATTCAGCCCCTTTGAATTTAACCACTAAATTTTCATTTTACGCGATTAAGCCCTTTTATTTAATCGGACACTCAAACGATGAAATTAAAACACGAAAATTTCACACAAGCAAATTCACACATAATAAACACAGAAAATAAATTTTAAAATATTTTTCGGACTCAGATTCGTGGTCCTGAAACCACCATTCTGAATAGGGTTTAAATCGGGCTGTTACAACTCTCCCCCCTTAGGGATTTTCGTCCCCAAAAATCTTACCGGTGAATAGGTTCGGATAATGCTCTTTCATTGTATCCTCTGGCTCCCAAGTTGCTTCCTCAACTCCGTGTTTATGCCACAATACTTTAACTAACGAAACTTTCTTATTTCACAATTCTTTAACCTCACAAGCCAGAATGCGAATCGGTTCTTCTTCATATGTCATATCAGACTTAATCTCAATCTCTGTCGGACTAATCACATGTGAGGGATCAGATCGATATCTACGGAGCATCGAAACATGGAATACATTGTGAATCTTTTCTAGTTCGGTGCAAATGATGAGTCTATAAGCAACCGCCCGGGACACGCTCTATAATTTCATACGGTCCAATGAATCTCGGACTCAATTTGCCTTTACGACCGAATTTGAGTATTTTCTTCCACGGTGAAACTTTCAAAAAGACTTTGTCTCTGATCTGAAACTCTATATCTTTTCTTTTCAAATCTGCATACGATTTCTGACGATCCGATGCTGTTTTCAGACTATGGCGAATCACTTTCACTTTCTGTTCAGTCTCTTTGATCAAATCGATCCCGTGTATCTTATTTTCACTAAGCTCAATCCAATACAATGGTGTACGACATTTACGATCGTACAAAGCCTCATAAGGTGCCATTTTGATACTAGATTGAAAGCTATTATTATACGCAAATTCAATCAAAGGTAAGTATCGTTCCCACGTACCTTCAAACTCGAGAATGCAACATCTCAACTTATCCTCAAGTATGTAAATAATTCGTTCAGATTTGCCATCTGTTTGCGGATGGAAAGCAGTGCTAAAGTGTAGTTTCGTACCTAAAGCATCTTGCAGTTTCTTCAAAACCGCGATGTGAACCTCGGATCTCTGTCCGAAACAATAGAAATAGGCACTCCGTGCAATCTCACAATCTGAGAAACATATAATTCAGCCAGCTTATCAAGCGAATAATCTGTACGAACCGGAATAAAGTGAGCCGATTTAGTCAATCTATCCACAATAACCCAGATTGCATCTTTCTTGCTCGGTGTCAACGGTAAACCAGATACAAAATCCATCGTGACTCTGTCCCACTTCCACTCGGGTATCATAATCGGCTGAAGTAACCTAGAAGGTACTTGATGCTCGGCTTTTACTTGTTGGCAGACTAAACATTTCGAAACAAAGTCAGATATGTCTCGTTTCATACCAGGCCACCAATAAAGCTGTTTCAGATCATTATACATTTTCGTACTACCCGGGTGAATAGATAACTGACTGCTATGAGCTTCGTTCAAAATCATCTGAATCAACTCTAAATTTCTCGGAACACATATTCGGTTTCTGAACCTCAAACAATCATTAGTATCAACTCGAAACTCAGATTCAACATTCGATTCACATTGAGCTCGCTTTGCTAACAAATCATTACCAACTTTCTGAGCATCACAAATTTGTTGAACAAACAACGGTCTTGCTTTTAATTCAACTATTTTCTAACCATCATCAAATATAACCATATGCGCATTCATTGCACGCAAAGAAAATAATGATTTTCGACTTAAAGCATCCGCAACAACATTAGCCTTTCCAGGATGATAGTCAATCACAATCTCGTAGTCTTTTAACATCTCTAACCATCGATGTTGTCTGAAATTCAGATCTTTCTGAGTCATCAAATACATCAGGCTTTTGTGATCAGAATAAACATGACATTTCTCACCAAACAGATAGTGGCGCGAAATCTTCAATGCAAACACAATAGCTGCCAATTCCAGATCGTGCATCGGATAATTCTTTTCATGCGGCTTTAACTGTCTCGAGGCATAAGCTATGACATTGCCTTCCTGAATCAAAACACAACCCAAACCACTCAAAGATGCATCACTATAAATGACAAATTCTTTACCCGATTCTGGCTGAACTAACATTGGAGCTTCGGTCAAAAGAGCTTTCAACTGATCGAAACTTTTCTGGCACTTTCCTAACCACTCAAACTTAACATCTTTCTGTAACAACTTCGTCATCGGTGTTGTAATCATAGAGAAACCTTTCAAAAATCGTCAATAGTAACCAGCAAGTCCCAGAAAACTCCGAACTTCAGAAAAAAATTTTCGGAGGTTTCCAATCAAGTATAGCTGAAATTTTACTCGGATCAATCCGAATACCCGATGCTGATACAACATGGACTAGAAAACTGACTTTGCGTAACCAGAACTCACATTTACTGAACTTTGCATACAACTGTTTATCTCGCAAAGTCTGTAACACAAGTCTCAGATGTTCGGCATGCTCGGTTTCATCACGGGAGTAGATCAAAATGTCATCTATGAATACTACCACAAACCAATCCAGATACTGTCTGAAGATCCGAATCAACAAATCCATGAAAACATCAGGTGCATTAGTAAGTCCGAAAGGCATAACCAGAAACTCATAGTGTGTCCGCACTGCGTTCGGAAGCGATCATTGGTACATCGAGTCTTTAACTATGAATCGATAGTAGCCTGATCTCAAATCTATTTTTGAAAATACTATAGCCCCTTTCAACTGATCAAACATATCGTCAATTCGTGGCAACGGATACTTATTCTTTATAGTCACTTTATTGAGCTGTCTGTAATCGATACACATTCTCATAGTTCCGTCTTTCTTTTTCACAAATAAAACTGGTGCACCCCAAGGAGAGAAACTCAGTCGCGCAAAACCTCTATCTGTCAACTCTTGCAACTGAGCTTTCAGTTCTTTTAATTCCGTAGGTGCCATTCTGTATGGAGCTATCGATATCAGAGTCGTCCCCGGCACTAATTCGTTACCAAATTCAACTTCTCGTATAGGTGGCAAACTCGGTAATTCTTCAGAAAACACATTCGGATACTTGCACACAACAGGTACTGATTCAATCTTTCTTTCGGTTACTTTACTATCAAGCACATATGCAAAGTAAGCTTCACAACCTTTTCTTACATATTTCTGAGCTAACATTGAAGATATCACTGCCAGTAAACCATTCAGATCATTAGATTCAATCTGAATAATCTCATCATTCTGACACCATAAATCAATAATCTTTTGTTTGCAGTTCACAATAGCATCATGCAGAGTTAGCCAATCCGTACCCAGAATTATATCAAACTCGTCGAATGGAAACAACATCAAATCAGCCGCAAAATATGAATCTCGAATCATCAACAGACAATTTTTGCACACTTTATCAACCAAAACACACCGGCCTAAGGGGTTCGATACTTTAATCACAAACTCAGTAGACTCTACAGGAAAAGTCTTACTGGATACTAAAGTCTCACACACATAAGAATGAGTCAAACCAGGATCAATTAATGCTATAACACTAGTATCATAGAGAGTGAAAATACCAGTAATAACATCCGGAGATGAGGCCTCTTCGCGTGCGCGAATAGCATAGGCTCTGGCAGGTGCTCGAGCCTCGGATCTAACAGCTATATCTTTGGTCCCTCTCTGACTGCCACTCACATTACCCGTATTTCTGGGTGGTCTACCTTAAGCTGCAGTGTTACCCGATCTCGCATTCTGTACCAGATTTTCTTCAGCTAACTCTGGGCATTCACGAATATAATGATCCGTCGATCCACATTTAAAGTAAGCCCAATCATGCAATCTGCAACTGCCGGGATGTCGTTTACCACAATGTTTACACTCGGGTTAATTTGATCTAACATTACCCACACTAGCTACTGAGGTAGCTCTCGAGCTCACGGGTGGTCTATCCCGATCTCATCTAGAATTCCCCACAGTAGCCTTTGAACGACTAGCATCATCTCAGAACTTCTTTGATGCCGACTGGAATGACTTACTGAATGATCTCTTACGTGTATCTCTAGCTTCAGAGTAAGCTTTTATTTTCTCTTTCCCGAGCTCTTCGGCTTTCCAAGCTCGCTCAACAAGTACCACGAACTCTTTTATCTCAAGTATGCCAACTAACAGTTTAATGTATTCGTTCAGCCCATCTTCGAATCTTTTACACATTATAGCTTCGGTCGAAACACACTCTCGGGCATACCGACTGAATCTCATGAATTTCCGCTCATACTCTGTCACAGTCATCCGACCCTGTTTCAACTCAAGAAATTCTTTACGTTTCTGGTCAATAAATCTCTGGCTGATGTATTTCTTACGGAACTTAGTCTGAAAGAATTCCCAGGTCACTCGCTCTTTCAGAACCAACGATACTAGTGTATTTCAGCAGTGATATGCAGTGTCTCGTAGTGATCGCTGTGAATCAGAGCTTTAAAATTTATAAAAAAATGATCGTACCTGGAAACTAACTCTGACAACGATTGAGGCAAGTGCACCTATCGAACAGTAGTGTAGTTTAGGCAAGACCGGATTATCGAACCCAAAGGAACTAAAAGTACTAATACTAACTTTCTTTCTATTATTTAGCCTAAAATAAGTAAAGTTGTTTATTAAAGTAAATTAATTAACTACTAAGCTAAAGACTCTAAGACAAAGAAGAATAAATTTGGAAAATAACTTGGGAAAAACTCAGTTGATTTAGGAGATACCCTGGGAAGAATCCACCTAGACTTCACTTGTTATCTAACACTGAACCATACGATTTATTCACTTAGTTTGATCCGTAAGACTCCCTAACGTATATTAAACCCTCTCTCGAGGCGAATAACGTCTAACCCTAGGTTAATTAGTGGAACTCTCGTTCTCTTATAATAACCCCTAGAATAGCAAAGACATCGATCTATGGATTCCCATATTAGGTTTCACCCTAATCGGCAAAATCTAAATCACCCTATCTCTAGGCGTGCGATCAACTCCGCTTAATTATGTTGGATCTACTCTTAGGCAGGGTCTATTCCTCCTCCACCTAAGCACATTAAATTTGGATTAAGCTCACATAATTAAGAACAAACTAAGTATTTATCATATAATTCAAAAAATAATAACAAGATTCATCATAGGTTTCATCCCCTTTGGGTATCCGAAGGGTTTAGTTCATAACAAAAAGGAAAACATCTCAAGAGAAAAGATAAAACAAAACATAAGAAATCCCTAAAACCCCCTGAAGGAATTGAAGGAGATATCCGTCGTCTTGAGTAGAATCCCAGCTTCTTGAGATGGATCAACTGGCTATCCCTGAGTGAATCCCCACAAATCTGCCTTCTCTGGCCTAGCACGGCGCCCCTAGACGATGGCTTTGGGCCCCCCTCGACAGAGGGTTTCTGTCGAACTCCCCGAATAAGTTACCCCCTAGGGTGTTTATATAGGCTTTGAGATGTGTTACTTGGCCTCCAAGTATTCTAATTTGAGTGCAATTCCTAATTGGGGGTTTAATTAGACTTTGGAGGGTGTTTCTTTGCCTCCAAGCATCCAAATCCGAGTGAAATTGCTCTTTCGGTGATGAGGGACACGGCCATGGCACACGCCCGTGTGGATCGTGGCCAGGCCGTGCTCGGACTTCTTTAATGAGGCACGGTCGTGTAAATCATGGTCCAGGCCGTGTTCGAGATCTTTAACGAGGCATGGCCGTGTGATCTTTGGTCCAGGCTGTGTCGATTTCATGCTTTGGCCCATTTGTCCCGTTTTAAGCCCGTTTTGCGTTCTTTTCATCCCCTGGTGCTTTCCTGAGTATAAGACATGAAAAGAAAGGATTAAGAGCACCTTTTTACATAAATCAAGGGATAATTCATCCAAAAGCATACTAAATGTGGGCCTAAAATATGTTACTATTTCGATTTATCAAATACCCCCACACTTAAGCTTTTGCTTGTCCTCAAGCAAAATTCTCAACTTACAATTAAAATGGACTTTCTATAATTCATAATTCCTATTGATAGTGTCTCATCATAATTCAGTGATAATTTATATATGGCTAATTCAACTCAAAGAGTCCTAAAAATTCAAACATTATAAGCCTTATATTTTGTAGCACAAAACATAGTTGTTTCCCTTCATTTAAATAATTACCTCTGATTCGAAATTGTGAAGGATTGACATCCTCACTAAAGATTCACTCAAATCACTCAAAGTGTTTAAGGTTCAAAATTTAGGCACTCAAAAGTCATACATGAAGAGTTAATCCCATAGGCTTGCATGAAAATTAAATTTCCACCACTGAAATATGAGATGAAACACAAATCAAAAGGTCTTTGTTAGGGTTGTAACGGAGCTAGGGTTAAGGTGTGGAATAAGGCTGAATTAGAGGGTTAGAATTGAGATTGAATTGACAAATTACCTAACTAAGAACTAATGAACCAATAATAATAATTACATCAATTGAAAACTAATAATACTAATAATATGAGCTTCTTCTTTGATATTTGGGATTTAAATAAATGTATAAGCTCGTTTAATCACATAACTAATAATGAATATACTTCGTCGTTTTTTTAAGAACAAACTAAATACATAATAAAGGATAAATTACTAAAATTCATAATTAGGCAACTAATCAAATCAAATCTCGATATAAGGGTAGTCAAAAGGAATGGTGATAACAAAAACAAAGGGTTTCTGGGTTAATATTAGCGGTTATGTCAATAAATAGGGTTGTTAGGATTAAAAGGGGTTCACTAGGGGTTAATTTGTGAAGGTAGGCTTTTAATGGAGTTAGTGGGTTAAAACTTAGGTGCCTTTATCATCTCTGTATATCAAATCAAAAATATGGTCTCGGTATGTATAATCGATGCAAGTTCTAGAATAACAAATCAGTGTTGACACACTCATAATCAATAAAGTGAGCAAGAAAAAGAATTTATGCTCTATAAGGCTCAAAATCTCACAAAAATTATGGGTATTTTGACATCAACCTTGTAAATATCAAATTTCAAGGTAATATTTAAATTCAGGTAAACGACCTAAAAAAATTTTAATTAAAAAAAATTGACTTATTATGCTTGATTCTCTAGTATTCTTAGAATTTAATCATTAATGCACAATTATCAATGACTTAATCTAAAACATATCAATAAAAATCATAAATCATCAGAAATTTCATCCTAATTAGTAATATGAGGAATTTACTTAAGAACAAGACTAAATTCAGGGATTTGAGAATAATGCAAAAAGTTTGGAATATCTAAGATTCACCCCCCCACACTTAAGATGTACATTGCCCTCAATGTACAAAGATATATAACATAAATGTAATGTTCAGATCAGAAGATATGGGGAGAAGTGAAACTCCCTGAATTATGGATGAGCTCATTGAGTTGACAGTGGTCGTGGTGTAGTGGTTGGATCCGTGACGTCGAAAAGTGGTTGGAGTTGATTCGTACGGCCTCTGCTATGTCAGTACGGGGATTCTTATGGTCTACACGACCACGGCCACGACTGTGTGTAAGGCCGTGTGTCCCGAAATTCTGCACTTCTGGTTAGTTTATAACTAGGTGTAAAGAAAAGAAGAAAAAAAGAAAAATAAATTTAAAGCAAAATGTAAAAAAAAAATTAATTGTGTTAGTGCTCAGGTTGCCTCTCGAGAAGCCTCATTTATAGTCTTAAGCTAGACTCTCCTCTCGTTCGCTTTGTCAGGGTGGTTTGAGGAGTTGGAAGTACTTCCTCATGCTATCATTTGTGTCTTTGTGAAAAAAATTAAGTCGAGATGTGTTTATAGTAAAAGTACCAAAAATAGAATTACTTACCTCGACTGTTCCGTATGGGAAAACACTAGTTACCCTAAAAGGTATTTCTTTGTTGGTGTTAGGGTCCGGAGGAGATATTCAAGGATCTGCCTGATCTAACAGTACCTGGTCCCCTATTTTGAAGTGGTTTGTTGTTCCTATTAGCTCTTTTGGGGGCTCCTTCGATTTTATCTTGTGTGGTTCCGATTCTTCGTCATGTATCCCTAATTTCTCCTTGAAGTGTGTTTTCCACTCGTCTAGATCATCGAACTGAATCCCTCGATCTTCATGAGTTATTTCTTTGTTGGCATGGGGTTTAGGATCGGGTTCAGTTGTATTCTTTGGTGGTGCTTCCTGAAAATAAGGGTTAACCGAATGGTTATCAGTAGAATTTACGTTCTCACCTTGATTACTCGATGTTCTAGCCGAGTCGAGAGCCTTGATGGTGACTGTCTCATTACCTACGCAAAGTATGAGTTCTCCTGCATCAACATCAATTTTAGTCCTGGCAGCCGCTAAAAAGGGTCTTCCTAAAATTAGGGGAATCGAATTATCCTCATCCATGTCTAAGACAACGAAGTCTACTGGGAAAACGAATCTGTCGATTTTTAAAAGAACATCTTCGATAATACCCCTAGGAATTCTAACAGTTTTATCAGCTAATTGAATGCTCATCCTAGTTTGTTTGGGTTTCCCTAGACCTAATTGTTTAAACAATTTATAAGGCATGACATTTATGCTTGCCACTAAGTCAGCTAACGCATTATCAACAGTTAGTCTACCAATTAAACATGGAATTGTAAAACTCCCTGGATCTTTTAGCTTTTGTGGTAGTCTATTTTGGAGAATTGCTGAGCACTTTGCGTTAAGTTCCACATGTGATGACTCGTCTAACTTATGCTTATTCGTCAAGAGATGTTTTAAAAATTTCCTCGAATCTGGCATCTGTGAAAGAGCTTCAAGTAGCAGTAAGTTAATATGTAATTTCTTTAAAAGTTTAAGAAACTTACCGAACTGTTCCTCTGTATCATGTCTTGTTAACGCTTCGAGATATGGTATGCGAGGTTGGTACTCCTTGATTACCGGTTTTGGCTTGTCTTGTGGTACCTCAACTTTACCTTTTTCTACCTCGTTTCCTTGTGTTTGACTGGGTTCGTCTACTTCTTCGCTTTCTTGAGCTGTTATGGCTTGGATTTGCTCATTTGGATTAATTTCAGTATTACTCGGTAGACGCCCTTGCGGTCGTTTAGATAATAGCTTTGTAATTTCTCCGACTGACTGGGTAATTTCCCCGATTGCATTTGTAAGGCCTCCAACTTGGTTCTCGATCGTTTTGATCGATGTTTGTTGGGTGTCGAGTGTTACCTCAGTTTTTTGGAGACGGGCTTCTGTGGATGCTACGAATTTGTTCAACGTCTCTTCAAGATTCGGCCTCTTTTCCTGTGGATAGGGCTAATTTTGGAAATTTTGAGGAGGTTGTTGTCTTTGATTTCCTTGTCCTCCCCACGAAAAATTTGGGTGGTTCCTCCAACCTGGATTATAATTATTACTATATGGGTTATTATTAGATCTGAAATTGTTACCTATATCGTTCATCTGTTCGCTCTCTATGCCTGGTTGGTAGGGTGGGTACTCAGGATTCGCCACAGTTCCACTTGTGTCGCACTGCATGACTGGATGTACCTGCGAAGAACACAAACTATCAAGCTTTTTATTCATCAACTCTACTTGATTTGATAGCATGGTTACTGCGTCGAGGTTGTAAACTCCGGCTGTTTTTGTTGGCCTTGTCCTTGTAACTTGCCACTGATAGTTGTTTAGCGACATCTCTTCTATAAATTCGTAGGCTGCCTCAGGATTTTTGTTGTTCAAAGTTCCACCGATGGCTGAATCAATTATTTGCCTCGTTGAAGGATTCACACCGTTATAAAAAGTTTGGACTTTGAGCCACAAAGGTAAACCGTGGTGTGGGCATCTCCTCAAGAGATCTTTGTATCTCTCCCATGCATCGTATAATGTTACTAAATCCATCTGCACAAAAGAAGAGATATCATTCCGTAATTTGGCCGTTTTGGCCAGTGGGAAATATTTTAATAAAAACTTATCAGTCATTTGATCCCATGTGGTGATCGACCCTCGTGGTAACGAGTTTAACCACTGTTTGGCTTTATTTCTTAGTGAAAAGGGAAATAACCGAAGACGTATGGAATCGTCAGAAAAGCCATTTATTCTGAAATTATAACAGAACTCTAAAAAGTTAGCTATATGAGTGTTTGGATCTTCGTCCTGCAAACCATCAAATTGAACAAATTGTTGAATCATTTGAATAGTGTTAGGCTTTAATTCAAAATTATTAGCAGTTATAGCAGGCCTAACAATACTCGATTTTACTCCTGTTAAATGAGGTTTAGCATAATCATACATGGTACGAGGAGCATTCTAATCCGCCACATCATTTTGTGGTGGTGGATTATTCTCGTCCATCCCTTCAGTAGGATTGGATCTGTTTTCTCGCTCTTCTTCTGTGTAGTTTAGGGCTCACCTAATTTCTCTACGATTTCTTCGAGCGGTAACTTCAATGTCACTATCGTATACTAATGGTCCTGTTGGGTTCCTTCTAGTCATAAACTAGAGGTACCTGCTAAGAAAAGAAAGAAATAAAATTAGCAAAATTGAAAACTAAACTATAAACCAAAAATAAAGTGCGAAAAATAAAAAAATAATGGCTAAAGTAATAAAAATAGAGCTTTCTTCATATTTTATTTCCCCGGCAACGGCGCCAAAAACTTGATCGCTGTGAATCAGAGCTTTAAAATTTATAAAAAAAATGATCAAACCTGGAAACTAACTCTGACAACGATTGAGGCAAGTGCACCTATCGAACAGTAGTATAGTTTAGGCAAGACCGGATTATTAAACCCAAAGGAACTAAAAGCACTAATACTGGAGTGAGTGGCCGTGTGGTCTGAAAATCTACACTTTGGTTAGTTTAAAATTAAATGTTGTAAAGGAAAAATAAAAGTAAAAATAAAAAAAATGTAAAAATTAATGGAGTGAGTGCTCGGGTTGCCTCCCGAGAAGCGCTCGTTTAAAGTCTTAAGCTAGACTTACCTCTCGTTTACATCATCAGGGTGGTTTGAGGAGTTGAAAGTCCTTCCTCATGCTATCAGTTTCATTATCACGATAAAGTTCCTGTCGAGATGCGCTTATATTGAAAGTACCAAAAATAGGATTACTTACCTCGACCGTTCCGTATGGGAAAACACTAATTACCCTAAAAGGGATTTCTTTATTTGTATTAGGGTCAGGAGGAGATATTCGAGGGTCTATTTTATCTAATAATACCTGGTCTCCTATTTTAAAGTGATTTGTCTTTCCTACGAGCTCGTCTGGTGGTTCCCTCAATTTCTCTTCGTGTATCCCTAGTGTTTCCTTGAAATGTGTCTTCCACTCGTCTAGTTCATCAACTTGATCCCTTCGATCCTCATGAGTTGTTTTTTTGTTGGCATTGGGTCTAGGATCGGGTTTAGTTGTGTTCTTTTGTGGTGCTTCCTGTAAAGAAAGGTTAATCGAATGGTTATCAATAGAATTTACTTTCTCACCTTGTTTGCTCGATGTTCTAACTGAATCGAGAGCCTGAAGAGTGACTGTCTCGTCACTTACACAGAGTATGAGTTCACCTGCGTCGACATCAATTTTAGTCCTGGCAGTTGCTAAAAAGGGCCTTCCTAGAATTAATGGGATACTATTGTCCTCATCCATGTCTAAAACAACAAAGTCTACTAGGAATACGAATTTATCAATCTTTACTAGCACATCTTCGATTATACCCCTAGGAATTCTAATAGTTTTATCAGCTAATTGAATGCTCATCCTAGTTTGTTTGGGTTTCCCTAGACTAAGTTGTTTAAACATTTTATAAGGCATGACATTTCCGCTTGCCCCTAAATCAGCTAACGCATTATCAATAGATAAACTACCAATTAAGCATGGAATTGTAAAACTCCCTGGATCTTTTAATTTTTGTGGTAATTTATTTTGGAGAATTGCTGAGCACTTTGCGTTGAGTTCCACATGCGATTCCTCGTCTAGCTTTCGCTAGTTTGTCAAAAGCTTTTTTAAGAATTTCCTCGAATCTAGCATCTGCGAAAGAGCTTCAAGTAATGGTAAGTTAATATGTAATTTCTTTAAAAGTTTAAGAAACTTACCGAACTGTTCCTCTGTGTCGTCTTTCTTCATCGCCTCGTGGTATGGTATACGAGGTTGGTACTCTTCAATTACCGGTTTTGGCTTTTTACTTCCTTCCTCAACCTTACCTTCTTCTACCATATTCTCTTGCCTTAAATGAGGCTCATCTAACCCTACATTATCATGAGTTGATATGGCTTGAATCTGCTCCCTTGGGTTAGTTTCAGTGTTGCTTGGCAATCTACCTTGTGGTCGTTCAGTCAAGATCTTGGTGATTTGCCCAATTTCATCTTTCAGCTCTTGTGTCGATGCTTCTTGTTTTTCAAGTTTTGTTTCTATACTTTGGAAACGTGTTTTCATGTTGCTATATATTTTGTCAAGATCTCCTCAAGGTTCGGCTTCTTTTTCTGTAGGTGCTCTTTGTTGTTGGAAATTTGGAGGGTGTTGTTGTCTTTGATTTCCTTGACCACCCCATGAAAAATTGGGGTGGTTCTTCCAACCTGGATTGTAAGTATTGCTATAAGGGTTATTTTGATATCTAAAATTATTACTTACATAGTTCATTTGTTCGCCTTCTATGCCATGTCCGTAGGGTGGGTACTCAGGATTCGCAACACCTCCACTTGTTTCGCACTACATAACGGGTTGTACCTGCAAGGAATTACACAAACCATCAAATTTTTTAGTTAACACATCTACCTGATTCGATAGCATGGTTACTGCGTCGAGGTTGAAAACACTGGTAGCTTTCGTGGGCTTTGTCCTCGTGACTTGCCACTGATAGTTATTTGGGGACATCTCCTCTATAAATTCTTAAGCTGCTTCAGGTGCTTTATTATTCAGAGTTCCACCGGCTGGTGAATCGATCAACTGCCTAGTTGAGGGGTTCACACCGTTGTAAAAAGTTTGGACCTGTAGCCACAAGGGTAATCCATGGTGTGGGCACCTTCTCAATAGATCTTTGTATCTCTCCCATGCATCGTAAAGTGTTTCTAAATCCATCTGCACAAAAGAAGAGATATCATTCCTTAATTTGGCCATTTTGGCGGTGGAAAATATTTTAATAAAAAATTTCTGTCATTTGTTCCCATGTAGTAATTGATCCTCGGGAAGAGAATGCAACTCTTTGTTTAGCTTTATTCCTCAAAGAAAAGGGAAATAACCGAAGTCGGATGGCATCATTAGAAACGCCATTAATTTTAAAAGTGTCGCAGAATTCCAGAAAATTCGCTAAGTGTGTGTTAGGATCCTCATCCTGGCAAACCATCAAACGGAACGAACTGTTGTATCATCGTATAGTGTTAGGTTTCAATTCAAAATTATTTGCAGCAATAGTAGGTCTAACAATACTAGATTCAGTACCAACTAAACTAGGCTTAGCATAATCATACATAGTTCGATGAGCTTGATTTTCGGCCATCTCTGGAGGTAGCTGATTATTTTCACCATCTCTTGGTGGTATTGATGATGTTTTCTTGCTCTTCTTACGTGTGTATTGTAGACTTCGCCTAATTTCTCTCCGGTTTTACGTGAGCGGTTGCTTCGATCTCACTATCGTAAATTAAAGGTCCTGTCGGGTTCCTTCTAGTCATAAACTAGAGGTACCTACAAGGAGCAAAGACTAAAATTTAGAAAGATAAAAATGGAAAACAAAATAAGAGTAAAATTGTAGAAAATAAAAATGGCTAAAGTAATAAAAATTGAGTGTTCTTAATATTTTAGTTCCCCAGCAACGGCGCCAAAAACTTGATCGGTGTGTCACAGTCTTAAAATTTATAATGAGAATGATCGAGCCTAAAAACTAACTTATGACAACGATTGAGGCAAGTGTACCTATCGAACAGTAGTATAGCTTAGTGGCAAGACCAGATTGTCGAACCCAAAGGAACCGTAAGTACTAATACTAACTTTCTTTTTATTATTTAGCCTTAAAATTGGAATGAATCGGTTTAATCTAGAAAATTAACTAACTACTAAGCTAAAGACGATGAGACAAAAAGAATGAAATTAAGGAAATACTTGTGGGAAAAACCAATTGATTAAAACAATACCCAAGGAAGAATCCACCTAGACTTCACTTGTTATCTAACTCTGAACCAGACGATTTATTCATTTGACTTGATCCGTAAGACTTCCCTAATGTATATTAAACCCTCTCTCGAAGAAAATAATGTCTAACCCTAGGTTGATTAATTGAAATCTCTTTCTAATTAAAACCCCTAGAATTGCATTAACTCGATTTATGGAATCCCATATTGGGTTTCACCCTAATCCGGCAAAATCTCGTCACCCTATCTCTAGGCGAGCGATCAACTCCGCTTAACTATGCTAGATCTACTCTTAGGCAGGGACTTTTTCTCCTCCACCTAAGCACATCAAACTTGCATTAATATCCGCAAAATATCAACACAAGAATTAAGAACACATAATTAAGACCAAGTCAAATATTTATCATATAGTTCAGCAAACGATAACAAGATTCATCTTAGGTTTCATCCCCCTCAGGTATTTGAGGGTTTAGTTCATAATGATAATAAAATACTTCTCAAAAGAAAAGATAAAAAAAACATAAGAAAAACTCTAAAACCCCCTGAAGGAATTGAAGAGAGATCCTCCGTCTTGAGTATAACTCTGGCTTCTTGAGATGAATCAACCGGTTCTCTTCAAGTAATTTCCACAATTCTGATCTTTCTGGCTCGGCTCCTTGGCTTAGCTGGACCCCCTGACAGAAGGCTTCTGTCGACTCCCCGCTTAAGTTTCCCCCTAGGGTGTTTATATAGGCTTTGAGATGCCTTATTTGGCCTCCAAGTATCCTAATCTGAGTTAAATTCCTATTTAGGTGTTTAAATATGCTTTGGAATGTGTTTCTTTGCCACCAAGTATCCAAATCCGAGAAAAACTCCTCTTGGCCGCGGCAGGGGCACGACCATGGCACACGCCCGTGTAAATCGTGGCCAGGCCGTGTTGGGTCTATTGTTGAGGCACGGCCGTGTGGTCTTGGGCCCAGGCCGTGTCGATTTCGTGATCTGGCCCATTTGGCTCGTTTTAGCCTATTTCTTGTTCTTTTCATCCTCCGGTGCTTCCCTGGGTATAAAACATGAAAACAAAGGATTAAGAGCACCAAATGACATAAAATAAGGGATAATTCATCCAAAAGCATGCTAAATGTGGGCTTAAAATATGTTACTATTTCAGTTTATCATGCCTCGAGACAGTTGAAACCGCATGAAAAGAATTACGCAATACATGATTTGGAGTTAACAGCTATTGTGTTCGCGTTGAAAATTTGGTGTCACTATTTTTTTGGTGAGAAATATCACATTTATACCGATCACAAGAGTTTGAAATATTTGATGACTCAAAAAGATCTGAATTTGCGACAACGGAGGTGGCTTGAATTACTAAAAGATTATGAGTTAGTGATCGATTATAATATGGGAAAGGCTAATGTTGTTGCTGATGCTTTGAGCCGAATATCCCTATTCGCTCTACATGCGATGAACACTCAAATAGCTTTGTGTAATGATGGATCGATTGTGGCCGAGATGAAAGCGATACCATTATTTTTACAGCAGATTTGTGAAGCTTAGAAAGTTGATAATGAAATGTTAGCAAAACGAGCTCAATGTGATTTGAACCCTGATTCAAAGTTTAAAGTTTATTCCGATGATTGTTTAAGATTCAGAGGCCGAATATGTGTTCCGAGAAATTCAGAGTTGATTCAGATG
Organism: Gossypium sturtianum; assembly: GCA_025698515.1. Classification (NCBI taxonomy): domain Eukaryota; kingdom Viridiplantae; phylum Streptophyta; class Magnoliopsida; order Malvales; family Malvaceae; genus Gossypium; species Gossypium sturtianum. The sequence continues at coordinate 23,759,668 of CM046945.1, forward strand.
ATTTTGAATGAAGCACATAGTATTTGTTTATCTGTTCATCCGGGAAGCACAAAAATGTATAATGACTTGAAACAGCTGTATTGGTGGCACGACATGAAAAGAGATATCTCCGAGTTTGTTTCGAAATGTTTAATCTGTCAGCAAGTCAAAGCTGAGCATCAAGTACTGTCGAGTTTATTGCAACCAATCATGATTCCCGAGTGGAAATGGGATAGAGTGACTACGAATTTTGTATCGGGTTTACCCCTATCTCCGAGAAAGAAAGATGCAATCTGGGTTGTTGTTGACCGGTTGACGAAATCAACTCATTTCATTCTTGTATGTACAGATTTTTCTCTTGATAAGTTAGCTGAGTTATATATCTCCAAGGTTGTGAGATTGCACGGGGTACCTATTTCCTTTGTTTCGGATAGTGATCCAAGGTTCACATCGCGGTTTTGGAAGAAACTGCAAGACGCACTGGGTACAAAGCTACATTTCAGTACTACGTTTCACCCGCAGACAGATGGTCAATCCGAGTGAGTTATTCAAATACTCGAGGATATGTTACGTTGTTGCATTTTGAGTTCGAAGGTACATGGGAAAAATATTTACCATTGATTGAATTTGCTTATAATAATAGCTTTCAATCAAGTATTAAAATGGCACCGTACGAGGCTCTATACTGACATAAATGTCGAACACCGTTGTATTGGAGTGAGCTCAGCGGAAATAAGATTCACGGGGTTGCTCTGATCAAAGAGACTGAAGAAAAAGTGAAAGTAATTCGTGATAGTTTGAAAGCAGCATCGGATCGACAGAAATCTTACGCAGACTTGAAGCGAAAAGATATTGAGTTTTAGATCGGGGATAAAGTATTCTTGAAAGTGTCACCGTGGAAAAAGATATTGCAGTTTGGTTGAAAAGGAAAATTGAGTCCACGATTCATCGGGCCGTATGAGATTATCGAGCGAGTCAGACCAGTTGCTTATCGATTATCTCTACCGTCTGAGTTAGAGAAAATACATAATGTGTTCCATGTGTCGATGCTTCGACGATACCGATCCAACCCTTTACACGTCATTTCCCCGGCCGAGGTTGAAATTCAGTCTGATATGTCATATGCTGAAGAACCAATTCGAATTTTAGCTCGTGAGATCAAAGAATTGAGAAATAAGAAAATTGCGTCAGTGAAAGTCTTGTGGCATCGACACGGGGTTGAAGAAACTACGTGGGAACCCGAAGATGCTATGAGAAATCAATACCCAAACCTATTCACTGGTAAGATTTTTGAGGACGAAAATCCCTAAGGGGGGAGAGTTGTAACAACCCGGTTTTAGCTAAATCGGAACAGTGGTTTTAGAACCACAAATCTGAAGTCAAAAATTATTTTTAATATTATTTTATGTGTTTACAGCATGATAGCATGTATGTTTGAAAGTTTCGTGATTTAATTTTATCGATTGGATGTATAATTTGATAAAAGGACTATGTAACATCCTAAAATAGGGCCTATGCATTTTCGGTTTAATTGTATGAAGTGACATGTTTTAAGTATTATGAATAAATTTTGAATATTTTTGGAAACCCGGAAATGAGTGAAAATAAGTTAGAAATGAACATTTTTGGAAACCTGAAAATGTATGGAAATGTTAAGTTTAAAAATGGAAGGTGAACATTTTTGGACACTAGGAAATGTAAGGAAAATGGAAAGTGAACATTTTTGGAAACTTGGAAATGTAAGGAAATGTCAAGTTTACAGAGCCGATCGAAAATTTTTGGAAACTTAGAAATGACCTAGAAATGACGAGTTTTAAGGTTTAAAAGGGGAAATTAAGGCAAGGTGGCCTTAAAAGAAAAAGTTTGTGAAATTTGACACACAAACAGGCTTGGAAAAGTGGTCTGAAGATGCCACTTAGGGCCTATGGAAATGGCGCCATATGCAAGAGGAATGGGCCTGAGTTCGAGTCACTTGGGAAGAAAATAAAGGAGGTTTTATTTTTGCTTCCAGAAGACTGAGGTGGACGGCACATGCTTCTAGAAAGGAGGTGTTTTATTTTCATAAATATTCGATTAAAAAGGGTGATAAATAAAGGATTTTTTAAATTGGATTATTTTGAAGAGATAAATGTTGGATTTAAACTCTTTTATTTATGATAATTAAAGGATAAAGTTATCAGATAGAGGAGTGGTGGCCAAGTAAGGGACTCCTTAGATGATAATTTCGGCTATAAAAGGAAAAGAGAGGCCATTCTGCATTATTTTTTGTTCTTTGAAAGCCTCTGCCGAATTCTCTTCACCAAATCTTCTTCTTCTTTTATTTTTGCCAAGCCGAAATACCTTGTGATCTAGCCGAATCCTCCATCTTTATTCTTCCTTCTCTTTTCTTTCTAATCCCTCCAAAAGCCGAAAGTTGTGAGATCATCATCTAGCCATAGCCGAATCTCTGAAGGTTGAAGTGAAGGTGCAATCGATTTCTTCAAGTAAGGGTAAGATCTCATTCGGTTTCATCCTTTTTTCTTAAGATTTGCCGAAATCTAGGACTAACCCCATTAATATCTTGTTGCCGAAACTTTGAAGAGATCTTTCGGGATTTACTAAGTGTCGACTACAAGGAAGGAGAAGTTCTTTTCCCGAAGGTACACCATAAGCCACGTGTTCCCTAGTTATTCGGTGAGTTTTGGGATTTAAAATCCACAACGTAAGTGTCTATAGTATTCGGCCAAGGCCATGTTTGGTAAATATATGTGTTCATTAATTATTCAAAAGCCGAAAACTAACCAAGTTAATTGATTCAATGCTTGGCCGAATGCAAGAAGAGTATAGCAGAGATTTCAAGACTTGATTCTTAAGTCAAACGGAAACAAGGTAAGTTTAAGTATACTAATCCTACTAGGATTTGGATTTATGGCCGAATGGCTTTTTATTAAAGTAGTAGGTGATTAATCAAATGTAGGGATTAAGGATCTAAGCATTAGATCAAGCTTTTCGGGATTTCAAGACCCTTTCGGTAAGTATGATAAGTTGTGGATATTTTGTTAAGAATTCGTATATTGATGATTAAATCGATTGTTCTGATTAAGTGTGTTGATGGAGGCGAATACCATTCAAGAAGGGAAAGGGAAGGTCCCTATCTCGAAGTTTAAGAAGAGATCTGTCTCGGCAGTTAGGGATTGGCCACCGGGGTGTGGACCAGCGTCAGAACAAGAAAGTAGGCAAATAGCCGTAGTATCGCCTAGTGATAGCATCAGTATCGAAAGCATAGTTCTCCAAGTGATCGGTGTGTGATTAACCCACCGTTTTCCGGTATATGATATGTATGTGAAATGTGTATGTGTTATGAATGTGCTAACTAGTGCAAGTGGAAATTGTGATAAGGATACCCTCAAGGGTATGTCGATAATCCGGTAAGTACCAAACCTGATGATATGTGATTATTAATATGAATATGTGATAATATGCTTGATGAACATGCTCATGCATCATTACATTGTATCATTATTTTATGTGGCATGTGCATGGGTGGGATATGATATGAAAGAAGGTACGAGTGTACTTCGAGTACGTGGTTTGATGTTAGCCTTGAGCTACATCGTGGATTGACGTTGACTGAGGTCACGTTGTGGATTAATTGCGATTTAGTTCGCGTGGCTTGATGAGTGGCTATGTGCCTCATCGTGGTTGATATCGGCTATGTGCCATATCGTGGTTGATGAGTGACTATGTGTCCCATCGTGGTTTTGGTGTTAGCTACGGCTACATCGTGGATTGGCGCTGACTGAGGTCGCGTTGTGGACTATTGTGCTTAATTGCCCGTGGACGGCAGTGATTGCCTTTGGAGTGAAAAGGAGAGGGTGATTTGATAATCCCCTGGTGTGTGGTAGGATGGATAAGGGGGTGTGTAGCGGATGGACCCTAGGTTTGGGTTGGGCTTCATAATTGCATGATTTCGTATGTGAACATATGTGGAAATGGGCCAAGCGCAATATGATATGTGGATTAATGTGGAAATGGGCAAAGCCCAAGATATGAATGTGGATCAATGTGGAAATGGGCTAAGCCAAAGATGTGGAAATTATGTGGTTAACTACCCTATTAGATGAATGTGATATGAATATGGGCCAAGCCAGAATGTGATAACATGTGAATTTGATAATTGATATCTGATATATGAGTTAATATGTGGTTAACATGTGGGTGGAATTCAAAGTGGACTAATTACACACTCGAGTCTGTATGACTCACCTAATTTTTATTAAACATCGCAGTGATCGTGATTTTTGGACCGGGTTGGAGTGGATACAAAGGTGGCCATGCGAAAGCGATTTCCATGCAGAAAGATATTTTAATTAATTAAGTAGTTATATTTTCAGTATTTTGATTAAGTGTTTATTGTAATAAGGCCCATTAAAGTGATTGAACATTTTTATTATGTTTAAGCTAGACGACCATTAAATTATTATTGGGAAGTGCTTTTAATTTTGGCAACTTATATTTTAAAAGCTTATAATAAAGTTTTAATTTGGATATTTTTATCAAGCTTATATTATTTAAAATTTTTAATTGGACATGGTTTTCAAATGACAAAATTTTTAATGTTTTTCCCAAAAGTGAAATCGGTCTTCAAACGTTTTTCCCAGAGTGGCATTTCAAATTCGATGGTAAGAACGAATGGGCCGGGTTTGGGGTGTTACAGTTTGGTATCAGAGCCCAGTTCAAAACTCAGCCTTGAGGGTTTTGGGTCCAAAAATATTTTTTTTCAAAGATGGGCTTTTCAAAAGTATGGGCTTTCATAAACTTTTCAGGTTATTTTGGCATGGCACCTGTATCTCTACCCGAAGTCCACTGTAAGTACTTCAAATTATTGAAGTGACTTGTTTATGTGAACTGTTATGGGCTTATTTGGGCTCGTAGATTAGAATATTAGGGCTATTGAACCATAGGGCTAGTGCACTCAAACACATGCATAAGACTTAAGGACTATTAAACAAACCTGTGAAGTAAGTCGCCGAGCTAGGGTGTGGCAAAATCATTTGCGCATGTCTAGGAGTGGATTCAGTAAGAGCTTGGTATTTAAGCAGTCCTAGCGACTCACCTCCTCTTTACTCGAATCCTACCTAGTGCGTAGCTACGGTTCACCTTAACCAAGAGGACTTATTCACGGGCTAAACCCGCTAATTAAAACCCGAAAGGGACTAGCCATGCGCTTTTTATAAAAACCCTAGTTTTAAAATCCCTAAATTACCCTTTTAATTGTAGTAAAAGATTAATGTGAAATTTTTTTTCCAAAATATCTCCGATTTACAAAATTACAAAAATGCCCCTGTATTGTAAATTACTAAAATACCCTTAATTCTTAAGATTTTCAAAAATACCCTCGACGTTTGCTACAATATTTCTACTTTACAAAAATACCAAAAACTTCTACATTTTACAAATAACAAGATACTACGATTTGGAAAATTTACAGAATCGCCCATGACTTCCAAAATTACAGAAATAACCTCGATTTCTGAAATTTTTGCAACACCTCTGATTTGGAAAACAAATTTTCAAGATAACCCCCGAGGTTTTGTAAATTCTGAAATACCTTTGATTTGTAAAAAAAAAAATTCGAAGTGACCCCGATTTATTACCAAAATACCCCTATAGGGAGAATGACGAACTTACCCCTGGGTTGGGAAAGGACTGAAATGGCCATAAAAGTGTAGTGAATGATGTTGTGAATGAATGTGACTTCATGGATAAATGAATGTGTCTCTGCTTATGAATGTGAATGTGACTCCACGAGTTAGAGTAGTGAACTTGGCCCGAACCTTTGTGTGATCGAAAGAACTACTTCTAAATATCTGTATATCATAAAATTGTTCGCGGTTAATAAGTGGAACAAAAGCCTGATACATAAAACTTTTTAATCAGATAAGTCGCGACGTTAGAAATGAGTTCTAGGGGACGTGGTCATCGTGGACGCGGTAGAGGTAGAATGGCGATGATCGGAACCGGTGAGGGTCCAAACCATGGGTCGAAAATGATGTGTCGCCGCGCCGGTGTGGGCACGGAGGATCAAGATCCGATAGGAGAAGATGAAGCGATGTCACGAGCTATGTTACGAGTACTAGAAGCGTGTGGCGCGGAGCTAGCATGAGAAGTGGAGCTCGGAAGTCGTGATCGAAAAGGCTTAGGTCCAACGGGTGAAGTTTTTAGAGGAGTATTCGGAGTAGCTCCGAACGTAGCGGAGTATTGGTTGGAAGCGATCGAAAGAATAATGGACGATTTGGGTTGCATCTTGATGAGGAAAAGGCGAAAAGCGCGCGCCTCGCTCGTTCGAGAAGCTTATCGATGGTGGCTCTTTGTCAAACAAGGTGTCCGGCAGATCGATTGAATTGGAATTATTTTAAGGTTAAGTTCGAAGGAAGTATGTTGGAGCTAGTTATTTAGACTCGCATGGGAAGGCGTTTCTAAACTTGGTTCAAGGAAGTAAGTCAGTAGCAGTCACGGTTGAATTTGTGCGGTTAAGTCAGTACGCCAAGGGGATCGTGGCTACTGAGTATGAAAGGTGCGTCCGATTCAAAGATGGGTTGCATGATGAGCTACGAGTGTTGATTGCTCCGCATAGAGAAAGAGACTTTACCATTCTAGTGGAGAAAGCTTGGATAGCTGAGGAAGTTAAGAAGACTGTAAGGCAGAACCGAGATAAGGAAAGGAATGGGAATAAGAGAAGTTTTGGACCGTCAGCATCGTTTGAAGATGTTCGAAAAAGACCAAGGATCGAGAATTCTGTACGGGCACCTGTGCCAGTTTCTGAGAATCGGAATCGTTTATGTGCTCAGTGTGGAAGAGCTCATGCATGAGAATGTTGGGGAAATTGTAAGGCATGTTTCCGGTGTGGATCTAAGGCTCATTTGGTTAAGAAATGTCCTCAAGTGATGGATAGGGCTCGAGGCCAAGGTCGTGGAACACCCGACAGAGGAGCTGAAGGTTTGGATACGAGGCAACCAAGGATGTGATAGCGGGTAAGTTCCTTGTTTTGGAATATTACTTATTGCTTTAGAGATAATTCATTCTTGTGTTGCTAGTAAAATGCTTGAAACCCTGGTTGTGAACTTAAAAATTGTGCCTAGGAAGTATGATGGTTCTATTAAGATCAGAGTGCGCAGCATAAGCGTAGTGCGGTGAGTTAAGATGTACGATTACTCGTTAATAAGTAATTTCGAGGACGAAATTATCTTTAAGGGGGGTAGAACTGTAACATCCTAAAATAGGGCCTATGCAGTGATTGCCTTTGGAGTGAAAAGGAGAGGGTGATTTGATAATCCCCTGGTGTGTGGTAGGCTGGATAAGGGGGTGTGTAGCGGATGGACCCTAGGTTTGGGTTGGGCTTCATAATTGCATGATTTCGTATGTGAACATATGTGGAAATGGGCCAAGCCCAATATGATATGTGGATTAATGTGGAAATGGGCAAAGCCCAAAGATATGAATGTGGATCGGTGTGGAAATGGGCTAAGCCCGGTATGTGGAAATTATGTGGTTAACTACCCTATTAGATGAATGTGATATGAATATGGGCCAAGCCAGAATGTGATAACATGTGAATTTGATAATTGATATCCGATATATGAGTTAATATATGGTTAACATGTGGGTGGAATTCAGTGGACTAATTACACACTGAGTCTGTATGACTTACCCAATTTTTATTAAACATCGCAGGTGATCGTGATTTTTGGACCGGGTTGGAGTGGATACAAAGGTGGCCATGCGTAAGCGATTTCCATGCGAGAAAGATATTTTAATTAATTAAGTAGTTATATTTTCAGTATTTTGATTAAGTGTTTAATGTAATAAGGCCCATTAAAGTGATTGAACATTTTTATTATGTTTAAGCTAGACGACCATTAAATTATTATTGGGAAATGCTTTTAATTTTGGCAACTTATATTTTAAAAGCTCATAATAAAGTTTTAATTTGGATATTTTTATCAAGCTTATATTATTTAGAATTTTTAATTGGACATGGTTTTCAAATGACAAAATTTTTAATGTTTTTCCCAAAAGTGAAATCAGTCTTCAAACGTTTTTCCGCAGTGGCATTTCAAATTCGGTCGTAACGAATGGGCCGAGTTTGGGGTGTTACAGACTAAATTGCGTAAAATGCAAAAGTTGCATTCTACTTGTTAAAAGTGTTTAATTGCTAAGATTTATTAAATCTGAAGTCCTTATGTTGTAAATGAACCATTAAAAGGGTAAGTGGACAAAGATGGACATCCATTATGTGTTTATAAATGTTTATAACCAAGGGTATTTTAGTAAACTAGTAATTAAGTTATAATTTAACAAAAACAAAGCCAAAATTTCATATTCATTCATCTTTGGCAACCGAATATTAGAGAAGAAAGAAAAAGATGAAGCATTTTAGGGTTCAACACCTTACTAGCCTGATTAAGGTATGGTTTTAGCTCGGTTTTTGATGATTTTTATGTTTTTGTAATCGTTGCAGCTCAATCTAGCTAGCTTGTACCTTTAATTTCAAAATTGTTAAGGATTTTAAGAGTTTCCATTGTTGAATCCATGTATTCTTTGAGGTTTGATGATAGTTTATGAAAGCTTGGTGATAGATTTTCATGTTTTGTAAAGTGATTTTTGACAAAAATGTCAAATATGGATTAAATTGTGAAATGTGTAAATTGAGGGGTTGGAATGTGAAATAAATGAAAGTGTTGGGCTGCTAAGGACCTATATGAAATTCGGCTAGGCTTGGGTTTCATGAAATTTCATGAATTTTGTGTAATTGTGAAATAGGGACTAAATTGTAAAAAAATGAAACTTTAGAGGCTAAAGTGTAAAAATGCCCAAATATGTGTTTGTGGAATGAATTGAATGATTTAATGAATAAATGAGTTAATTTTGAATGTATATAGATCAAGAACGAAAGAAATCAGATTTAGATCAGGGAAAATCAAAAGTTATCGAATAGTCGATCCAGTCCGTTTATCCCGAATACAAGGTAAGTTCATATGCAAATAAAAGTCTTTAAATTGAATTATATAAGTTTAATTGTCATCGAAATGTTATGAATGTTGAATGATCAAATACGAGTAAGAATCGACAGGGTTACTATATCCGAAAGTCCCGTACGAACCTTAGGAATAGTATAGGATACATTTGTCATGACATTAGGATTACCAAGATGTGATTACGTGTAAGACCATGTCTGGGACATTGGCATCGTTATATGATTTCGTATAAGACCCTGTCTGGGACAGTGGCATCGATATGTTATAACATGTAAGACCATATCCAGGATATGGCATTGTACGAGTTATATGTAATTTCCGAGTATCCTTAACGATTCTGAATGGTTCAACGGGCAAAGCCAAGTCAAGAAAGAATGTGTGAATGAGTTAAGTGACTCAGGTACATACGAGATTCAGACGAGTATTGAAAAGGGAAGTATTTGTTAAATTCACTTATGATTTTGAATATGTGTTCAATGGGAGAGGTTTGTGAGCTTTTATTTGCTTATTCATGATTTGCCTATTAATGAAGATGATGTTGATTCATGTGTAATTTTATTTGTATAAGGCTAACTAAGCTTTTAAAGCTTACTTTGTGTGTTCTTTCCCTATTTTATAGATAATCGAAGCTAGCTCGTACTCGGGGATCATCAGGAACATCGTCACACTATTGAACAACTTGTTGGTACTTTTGATGCTATGTAAATATAGTATATGGCATGTATAGGCTAGTAATAAGATGTTATGTTTTGAGTTATGATATTAGCCATGAGATTTGGCTCATAAATGATGTAAATGTGGGTGTGTATTTTGTAACAGCCCGATTTAGGGGCTAGTCAGAACAATGATCTCGGAATCACTAATTCGAGGTTAGAGAAAATTATTTGCATGATATTTTATGTGTTATAATATGTTTATAAAAAGGCATGAGAATTTTGGTGCTTTAATTTTAGCGATTGAGGGCTTAATTGCGAAAAAAGACTAAATCACATAAAGTGCGAAAGTTCTATTTGAATTGCTAGAGGCGCCAATTAGCTAAGGGTTATAAATTGGAGGTCCTTAAAGTGATATTAGGCTATTTAATTAGTGATGGCCGGCCACATATGAAGCTAGGGGGACAAAGGCATTAAATGTTGGTCAAAAGTTGGTGATATTTGTTGACAAATGAATAAAATAAGATGAAATAAGCCAAGGCTATCATCTTTTTACTTTGCCTTCTTCTCCACTGAAAATATCAGCAAGCTTAAGGGTTTGAAAGCTTGAAAATTTCAGCTACATCTCATCCTTACAAGTAAGTCAATTTGATGTTTATTTTTTGATGATTTTTGCGTATTTGGAGCCCTCAAAGCTTAAGCTAGCTAATGAGAGGACTAGTTTGCAATATGGTTGAAAGTCTAGGGACTTACCATGATAGATTTTATGTTGTTTGCAGAGTTTTTATGGAAGAAAATGAATGATAGGATGATGAGAAACAACTTTTGTGAAAGGTGTTGCCATGAAAACACCTAATTGGGACTAAAATGCAAAAGCTGTAATTTGTTCATTAAGGCATGAAATAGATGGAATTGTGGATAGTTGTAAGAGGATTAAATGTTCAGCTAGGCTTGCTTAATAAGAAATTGAGATGAAATTTTTTTTTACGAGCCTAGGGGCAAAATCATAATTTTGCCAAAGTGTAGGGACAAAATAGTTATTTTTGCCTAAAGTGTAGATTATGGTGCATTATGATTCATAAGTGATTAAATTAGTAAATTCCATTGTTCTAGATCAAAGAAAACGAGTTTCGAACCTAGAACGGGTGAAAAGAGAAATGTGGGCAAAAAGGTCCCTTTCAGCCCTTTCGACATCGAGGTAAGTTCATGTGCGAATGTTGCAATTACGTATGAGTTAATTTAATGTTCCAATGTTGTATGGAATGTATATTTACTCTATGAATGTATGAAATATCTTTGATAAGAGGTCAAAAGAATTGAATCTAAGAGTAATAGGAAATGTATGTAGAATGATATGGTGATAGTTAAAGTCTCGTGTAATACCATATTGGAATATGACCTCCATGTAAGAATTCATATAAGACCATGTCAGGGACATGGCATCGATATGTTAATGCAAGTAAGATCCTATTGGGGTATAAATTCTATGTGACATTATGAGTATGAGACTCAAGAGAGTTATTTAATAACTTGAGTGATTCAACGTATATGTGGAAAGGAAGAAAGTATGTGGTTGTACCACAAAAAGCACAAGTGTGTGCTAGAATTGAATTGATATGGATTCAGTGTATGATGAACCCTTAGTGGGTTATGTGTATTCAATACACTTTAGTTGCATGAGATAGATTTATTAATGTATTGTGTGAATGCAAACGAGTATCATAGAAAGTTAAGTAAGAATAGAAGTGTGTGAGAATGTTCTCGGATGAATATTTGAAATAGAGATATACATGTGGATTACTATCCATGAATGTAAAATGAAAGGTGGGCTAAGTGCGGAACCACCATAAGTATAAATGATTGGTGGGCTATGTCCGATACCACCCTATTAGAGATTCAATGGTGGGCTAAGTGCGAAACCACCGAGATATTAGTAGCATGAGCGGCTTATTGAAAATGCTTGATGTTTTGTTTTATATGATCATGTGGTGATCAGTGCAGGAATGTATGCTAATTGACCGAGCAATTGGCTGTGACATGGTAAGAATGTGGTAAGAGATTGAATGAGTAAGTTTCAAGAATATTTGAGCAAGTAACCATGAGTTTATGAGAGACACTCTTCATGATACTTTATAATTATGTATATTCAATGAATATCAATATTTGACACATTATACGGATGAGCTTACTAAGCATTATTGCTTACTCCTTTACTTTTCTCATCCCTTATAGGTTATTTTAACTAGCTCGGGTTGGAGACCGCCGGAGATGTTTTCACACTATCGAGCAGACACTTGGCATGAGGTATCAAGTCCTTATGAGTCATGGCATTTATAGGGATTCTTTTAAAGTTGATTAAGTTCTAACCGATGTAGCCAAATTGTATTGGCCTAAGAGAATCTAGAGTTGGTTGTGTATGACCATATGATAAACCGTAAAAGTAACATATTTTAATCCCACATTTAGCATGCTTTTGGATGAATTATCCCTTATTTTATGTAATTTGGTGCTCTTAATCCTTTATTTTCATGTTTTATACTCAGGAAAGCACCGGAGGATGAAAAGAACAAGAAACGGGCTTAAAACGGGCCAAATGGGACACATCACGAAATCGACACGGCCTGGACCCAAGACCACACGGCTGTGCCTCCTTAATAATCTCAAACACGGCCTGAGCCCAAGACCACACGGCCGTGCCTCATTAGTCGACCCAACACGGCCTGGCCACGATTCACACGGGCGTGTGCCATGGCCGTGCCCCTGCCATGGCAAAGAGAAGTTTCATTCGGATTGGGATACTTAGGGGCAAAGAAACACATTCCAAAAGCCTATATATACACCCTAAGTATGACCTAAAAGGGAGAGCCCAGTACCTTTGACAGGGGGCGTCTTGCTAGGCCAGAGAAGGCAGATTTGTGGGGATTTACTCGGGGATAGCCAGTTGATTCATCTCTGGAAGCCGAAATTATACTCAAGACAGGGGATCTCTCCTTCAATTCCTTCAGGGGGTTTTAGGGATTTATTATGTTTTGTTTTATCTTATCTTCTGAGATGTTTTCTTTTATTGTTATGAACTAAACCCTCAGATACCTGAGGGGGATGAAACTTAGATGAATCTTGTTATCGTTTACTGAACTATATGATAAATATTTGACTTGTTCTTAATTATGTGTTCTTAATTCTTGTGTTGATATTTCACGGATATTAATTCAAGTTTGATGTGCTTAGGTGGAGGAGCAAAAGTCCCTGCCTAAGAGTAGATCTAGCATAGTTAAGCGGAGTTGATCGCGCGCCTAGAGATAGGGTGACGAGATTTTGCCGGATTAGGGTGAAACCTAATATGGGATTCCATAGATCGGGTTAGACGTTATTCGCCTCGAGAGAGGGTTTAATATACATTAGGGGATCTTACGGATCAAGTCAAATGAATAAATCGTCTGGTTCAGAGTTAGATAACAAGTGAAGTTTAGGTGGATTCTCCCTTGGGTGTCGTCTTAATCAATTGGTTTTTCCTCAAGTTATTTTCCCCAAAATTTATTCTTCTTTGTCTTAGAGTCTTTAGTTTAGTAGTTAATTAATTTAGATTAAACAACAAATTCCCTTTATTTTAGGCTAGATAATAAAATGAGAGTTAGTATTAGTACTTTTAGTTCCTTTGGGTTCGCCAATCCGGGCTTGCCTAAGCTATACTACTATTCGATAGGTGCACTTGCCTCAATCGTTGTCATAGTTAGTTTCCAGGTTGGATCATTCTCGTTATTTAAAATTTTAAAACTCTGACACACGATCAAGTTTTTGGCGCCGTTACCGGGGAACTAAAATATTAAGAAAGCTCAATTTTTATTACTTTAGCCATTATTATTATTATTATTATTTTATTTTATTTTTTTTACTTTGCTAAATTTTCTTTTATTTGATTTTGGCAGATAGAGGAGATGGCATTGAATAACTATCAGTGGCAAGTTATGAGGACAAAGCCAACAAAAGCAGCCGCTATCTACAACCTCGACCCAATAACCAGGCTATCAAACCAGTTAGAGATGTTAAATAAAAAGTTTGATGATTTGTGTTCTTCGCAGATACATCCAGTTATGCGGTACGAAACAAGCGGAGGCGTGGCAAATCTTGAGTACCCACCCTCTAAATAACAAGTCCAATATATGGGTAACTATTCTAGCCCTCAAAATAATTTTTATAGTGACACTTATAATGCAGGTTGGAGGTACCATCCTAATTTCTCGTGGGATGATCAAAGTAGCCAAGGACCGAAACTTTCTCCAAATTTTCAACAACCACCTTACCAACAGGAAGAGGAGTCGAACCTCGAGGAGATGCTGACAAAATTCATGGTAGCCACAGATACCCGTCTCCAAAAAACTGAGACAACGCTTAATAATCAATAAGCATCGATCAAAGGGATCGAGAACCAAGTTGGGGAACTTACTAAGTCAGTTGGACAACTTGCAAAGTTAATTTCCAAACGACCGCAAGGGCGTCTACCAAGCAACACTGAAACTAACCCAAAAGAGAAAAATTCAAGCCGTAACAGCTCATGACAGTGAAAGGTTAGTGGAATATGACCCAAGGCAAGAGCCTGTAGTAAGTGAAGGTAAGGTTGAGGTAAGCCATGATTTACCAAACCCGGTAGTTACAGGTTACCAAGCTCATATGCCATACCCTAATGCGATAAAGAAAGACCACACAGAGGAACAATTCGGTAAATTTCTTAAACCTCAAAAGAAGTTTCTTATTAACTTGCCGTTTCTTGAAGCTCTTTCGCAGATGCCAGATCCTAGACCTCGTGTCAATAAAGAAAAAATGCATGAGGAACGAAGGCTTCGGACCGAAGGACTAGACGAGTGGAAGACACACTTCAAAGAGAAATTAAAAATACACGAAGCAAAAATGAGGCAACTCCACGACAAACTTGACGATGGGACAACCCAGCTTAAGATAGGAGATCAGGTACTCAAAATCTTCCTAGATGGAACAGTCGAGGTAATTAATCCTATATTTAGCACTTCTAAGGTAAACACTACTCGACTTAAACTTTATATCCACAACCGAATTGATCGCATGAGAAAGGATTTTCACCTCCTCAAACCACCATGACCATACGAATGAGAGATAAAGTCTAGCTTAAGACTATAAACGAGCACTTCTCGGGAGGCAACCAGAGCACTAACCCCATAAATTTTTACATTTTTAATTCTTCTTTTACTTTTATTCTTTCTTTTTAGCACCTAACTATAAACTAACCAAAGTGCAGATTTCCAGACCACACGGCCTTACACACGGCCGTGTGGCCACCACAGGAAGGTACAAGAGCGGGGGCAACCACCAGATCCATAATCTCTATTTAGACCCCCTTCTTCCTTTTTCTTTCCCAGTTGTCTTTCTTCTTTCATTTTCCATTATATACTTTTATTTTTATTTTTATTTTTATTTTCCATTATTTACTTTTATTTTTATTTTTATTTTCTTTATTATTTTCTTCTTATTCTTCATACCATTTAGATTTAGCTTAGGATACAATAAAATCAGGCCGGCTGCTTCGAGGATTCAATTTCAAACGGTTCAAGACGCTCCCCCACGTTCACCTCTGCCAATCCTATCCGATTTCTTTTCATTAAAAATTTAGGAAGTTTCACTTCTCTCCCTATCTTATGATTTTATTTTGCTATTATCTATCTTTGTACATTGAGGACAATGTACATCTTAAGTGTGGGGGGGTTAACTATAGTATCATTTGAAAATCCCTGAATTATGCCTTGTCTTAAAGTAAGTTTCTCATATTATGATTTGAATGAAATTTCCATGATTTATGATTTTTATCGATATGTTTTAGATTAAGTCATTGATAATTGTTCATTGATAATTAAATTCTAAGAATATTAGAGAATCAAGCATGATAAGTCTATTTTTCAGAAATTAAAAATTTTTCTAGGTTGTCTACATAAATTTAAATATTACTTTGAAGTTTGAAATTTACGAGGATGACATCAAAATACCCATAATTTTCGTGAGATTTTGAGCCTTATAGAGCATATATTCTTTTTTCTTGCTCACTTTTTGATTATGAGTGTGCCAACATTGATTAGTTATTCTAGAACTTGCATCGATTATACATGTCGAGACCACACCTTTGATTTGATATACAGAGATGATGAAGGCACCTAGGATTTAACCCACTCACTCCACTAAAAAGCCTACCTTCATAATTAACCCCTAGTGAACCCCTTTTAATCCCAACAACCTTATTTATTGACTCAGCCACTAATATTAACCCAAAACCCAGTCTGTATTTGTTATCACCATTCCTCTTGACTACCCTTTTTGTCGAGATTTGATTTTGAGCAGTTACCTAACTATGTTCTATATTTCAGTTGTTAAAGTTCTTTATTATTATTTGTGACTTGTTCTTAAAAAAAAAATTCGAAGTGTATTCATTATTAGTTTTGTGATTAAGTGAGCTTATACGTTTAAATTCCAATTACTGAAGAAGAAGCTCGTATTAGAGTATTATTAGTACAAGTTTTCAATTGATGTAATTATTTATCAGTTCAATTTTTCTAGTTAGGTAATTTGTCAATTCAATCTCGATTCTAACCCTCTAATTCAGCCTTTATCCACACCTTGAACCCAAGCCCCGTTACAACCCTATTAAAGACCTTTTGATTTGTGTATCATCTCATATTATAGTGATGGAGATTTGATTTTCATGCAAGCCTATGGGATTAACTCTTCATGTTTGACTTTTGAGTGCTTAATTTCAACCTTAAACACTTGAGTGATTTGAGTGAATCTTTAGTGAGGATGTCAATTCTTGTCGATTTTGAATCAGAGGTAATTATTTAGATGAGGGGAAACACCTATGTTTTATGCTACAAATGTATGACTTAGATTGTTTGAATCTTTAGGACTCTTTGAGTTGAATTATCCATGTATAAATTATCCTTGAATTATGATAAAACACTATCAATGACTATTATGAATTGAAGGAAGTTTGTTTTAATTATGAGTTGAGAATTTTGCTTTAGGACAAGCAAAAGCTTAAGTGTGGGGGTATTTGATAAACCGTAAAAGTAACATATTTTAATCCCACGTTTACCATGCTTTTGGATGAATTATCCCTTATTTTATGTAATTTGGTGCTCTTAATCCTTTATTTTCATGTTTTATACTCAGGAAAGCACCGGAGGATGAAAAGAACAAGAAACAGGCTTAAAACGGGCCAAATGGGCCACATCACAAAATCGGCACGGCCTGGAACCAAGACCACGCGGCCGTGCCTCCTTAATAATCTCGAACACGGCCTGAGCCCAAGACCACACGGTCGTGACTCATTAGTTGACCCAACACGGCCTGGCCACGATTCACACGGGCGTGTGCCATGGCCGTGCCCCTGCCGTGGCAAAGAGAAGTTTCATTCAGATTGGGATACTTAGGGGAAAAGAAACACATTCCAAATGCCTATATATACACCCTAAGTATGACCTAAAAGGGAGAGCCTAGTACCTTTGACAGGGGGCGTCTTGCTAGGCCAGAGAAGGCAGATTTGTGGGGATTTACTCGGGGATAGCCAGTTGATTCATCTCTAGAAGCCGGAATTAACTCAAGACGGGGGATCTCTCCTTCAATTCCTTCAGGGGGTTTTAGGGATTTCTTATGTTTTGTTTTATCTTAATTTCTGAGATGTTTTCTTTTATTGTTATGAACTAAACCCTCAGATACCAGAGGAAGATGAAACTTAGATGAATCTTGTTATCATTTACCAAACTATATGATAAATATTTGACTTGTTCTTAATTATGTGTTCTTAATTCTTGTGTTGATATTTTGCGGATATTAATTCAAGTTTGATGTGCTTAGGTGGAGGAGCAAAAGTCCCTGCATAAGAGTAGATCTAGCTCAGTTAAGCGGAGTTGATTGCGCGCCTAGAGATAGGGTGACAAGATTTTGCCGGATTAGGGTGAGACCTAATATGCGATTCCATAGATCGAGTTAATGCGATTCTAGGGGTTTTAATTAGAAAGAGATTTCAATTAATCAACCTAGGTTTAGATGTTATTCGCCTCAAGAGAGGGTTTAATATACATTAGGGGATCTTACGGATCAAGTCAAATGAATAAATCGTCTGGTTCAGAGTTAGATAACAAGTGAAGTTTAGGTGGATTCTCCCTTGGGTGTTGTAACACCCCTAACCCGTATCCGACGATGGACTAGGGTTAACGGCGTTACCGAACAGATCGAAAACAATACATAACATTTCATACATTACAATCATCGTTAATGATCATAGTGCCCCTTAGATGAGTCATCAAGACCCAAAGCATGCATATAAACCGAGTTCGGACTAAACTAAAACACATATGAAATTTCATAAAAATTAAAGACTTTTCTAACTTTCAGGGGAGACACGCCTGTGGGAGGAGACCGTGTGCCCTCCACGGCTTCTAGACACCCCTGTGTGTCCATCCGTGTTTACATACTGACTATATCAACACGGTCACTAGGCACGTCCGTGTGCCATGACCGTGTGCTACCAGACCATATACTGACTTTTCCAACATGGCCACCAAGCACGCCCATGTGCCATGGCCGTGTGCTCTTAGCTAGCT
This sequence comes from Gossypium sturtianum, assembly GCA_025698515.1. Classification (NCBI taxonomy): domain Eukaryota; kingdom Viridiplantae; phylum Streptophyta; class Magnoliopsida; order Malvales; family Malvaceae; genus Gossypium; species Gossypium sturtianum. The sequence goes on from CM046945.1 coordinate 23,777,938, forward strand.
ACTGACTTGTATACCACGGCCAGCTAACACGCCCATGTCGAGGCCGTGTGCAACTTAAGTTACATTCTGCCAATTCAACCACGGTCTTAGGCACGCCCGTGTGCCACAACCGTGTGGCATTATAGGCTATTTACAAGGCCAAAATGCCACCCATAAGGGTCAACCTTCAAGCCATATTTACCAACATATCTCATGCACATATAACCATAAAAAACATACCAAAATAATCATTCAAACCATGCATTCAATACCATTTCCAACCATGACAATTTCAAAGAATAAAACTCATATCATTACAAGCATAATTCATTCATTTGCTCACTCAAACCTTGGCCATTTCACATGCTTTCACCATACCATGATATGCATCATATATCACATTCATTTAAGCAAAGTCTTAATTCAAAAATAGCCAAATCACATGGCTAATATCACATAACAACTTGTACTAAAATACTAGCCTATACATGCCATATCTAACTATATACATTTTCAAAGTGTACCAAAATGATTTTAGTAGTGTGATGACGATCCTTGACGGTCTCGAGCCTTCTGTAGCTTTGACGACCTATAAAACAGACAAAACACACACAGAGTAAGCTTTCCAAAAGCTTAGTAAGTCATATACAAATAAACTTAATAGACAAGTATATAAGCATATAGAAATATAGGCACATTTCATATACATAATATCTTCTCACATATATACTTTGATTCATACTATTTGCCACATTTGCCACATTCATCAATTCCAAAATCTCTTATGCACAAAACTATTTCAAAGGTCCATAACAATCATAGCAAGGTTACATAGGAACTTACCTTATATATTGTAACACCTCACACACGGTCAAAACGTTACGACCAGATCCGACATGTCACATAAAAGGGTTGTTTAAAAATTGCGCGTTTGTTAAAAATTTTGAGTTTAATTATGTATTCGCTTGTTATCCTTTTGTTAACATTTTGGAAAACAGTTATTAAGGGTTTAGGAAAATCTCGTATTAAACATTTAAGAATAATAGGCAGTATCATATTAAAAGCTAAACCAAATAAAATACCAAATTTAAAGTTAAAGCGGCCTTATTACAAAATATTAACCCAAGTTAAAAATAAGTAAAATACTAAAGTCCAAAACTGCTCGTAGTGTGGCCACCTCCGAGTCCTCCAAAGACGTCGAATAAACATCGAGGATTACCTAAGAAAAATTAAAAAGAGGGGGTGAGTTTACGAAAACTCAATGTCTAATTCCCCTTACGAACAAAATCTGTAAGAACATGCATCAAAACAATTCGGGCCCAAGCCCATCAAAGTAACGGTGGCAATTGGGCATTAGCCCAAAATAGCCTCGGTTGGGCCTTAACCCAAGTCAAATGTCACATGCCATACACATAAATCGGGGGCCTAAGCCCATCTCAGTAATATAATTCAGATATGCAATGAGTTAATGCCCATACTAACCCTGCACTCTGTCTCCCGTCCAACCTTACACTCCTGTGGGGATTTAATCGACCCACCCATCCCTACACTCCTTATGTAGCACCGGTCGCTGCACTAACTTATCGGTGCAGCATAGCTGCTCGGTGGGTAAAAAGCCTTCGGTGGCGGTATTACAATTGGCACAAAGCCATCAGTGATTGTATTATATTTGGCACATAGCCATCAGCGACGGTAATATAATCGGTACACAGCCTTGGGTAAATATGATCGACACAGAGTCATCGATATATAAGTTAGGCACATAGCCACGGTAAATACGATTGGCACAAAGCCAAAATATCGGCACAGTGCCTTCGGTATTGGCACAAAGCCCATAATTACGGCGCGAAGCCATATTAATGGCACACGACCCTCGATAACATTATCGGCAAAAGATGGTCGCTCGGTGGCTATAAAGCCTTCGGTGGATCCACAGAGTCAGTCAGCGACCATGCGATCCTATTAGCACTTCCTCCGTATTAATAATCCCAACCCCATGCAATATGTCGTGTATGTCATGCTCAATCATTACACGTGTATGCAAAATGGCCATGCTCAGTAACAATTATTTAAACATGTAATAAAAGCATATCAGTCATACAACCACAGCCAAATTAGTCCACTCATCGCACAAGTCGATCATTTACCTACAAGGGCAAATCAGTCATTTTACCCTATAAAGGTATTTCGGTAATTCTACCCTACAGGGGTAGTTCGGTAATTCTACCCATAACCAATCCATGTATGCAATGCACCTCAAACATAATCAATCATACAATTAACACATACAACGCTAGTACTACCACGAAGGTACAACGGTCATTTTGTCGTTTAGGGGTAAAATGGTAATTTTACAAACCGAGGGTATTTCAGTAATTTCACAAATCAGGGGTATTTCGCTAATTTCGCAAACCAGGGGTATTTTGGTAATTTTGCAAACCAGGGGTATTTCGGTAATTTCGATAACTGGGGGTATTTTGGTAATTTTGCAAATCGGGGTATTTTAGTAATTTCGTAAACTGGGGTATTTCAGTAATTTCACAAATCGAGGGTATTTTCGTAATTTTGCAAATCGAGGGTATTTTGGTAATTTTGTAAACCGAGGGTATTTCGGTAATTTCACAAATCGGGGGTATTTCAGTAATTTTACAAACCTGGGGTATTTCGGTAATTTTACAAACTGAGGGTATTTCGGTAATTTTGTAAACCAAGGGTATTTCAGTAATTTTGTAAACCAAAGGTATTTCAGTAATTTTGCACCTGCAATGGCCTTTCCAAAGGCCTAATGTTGCCTCGAGCGACTCAACTACCATTTCCGGTCGTACCGGACAATTGGTCCTAAAACCTGATTTCGACCCATTCGGGCCCACACGCTCGTGTGGCCCACCTAACACAAATCTAGCCACGTATATGAGATTCACCTAGTCTAGTTCACTATATACTACACAATCATGCATTTTATTCAATTGGGCCTACTTCGGCCCATCGTGGCCCAAGCAGCCTCAACCCACAAGAATACTACTGATGGCCTCAACTATCGCGTCGAAGCCCCACACGCGGCGCCGCACGCTCGTGTGGCTACTATTGCCGTGACCAGCACTTCGGCACTTGCCGCTCTACAACTAGAGTAGAGAGTTACACACACGATAGGAATCTGGTGCTAATCCGCGCTCCGACCACTCCCGTGCCCAAACGCCTCCAAGGTATCCTTCCTCCTATCATAGAATGCTCTATATATAGCTAGCTTCTCACCTTCCTTCTTTGTATCTTTCCGATGTGGGATCCTTCGTCAAGAGAGTTTAAATCCAACTCAAACTCTTGCCGTCAATTCGCAAAATAAATACTCCCTTGCTTTTCATGAGATTCGAACCAAAGCTCCCTTCAATAGTTCAACACGCCACTTGCCACCAAGCCACAAGCTCCTCTTGTGTCTTAAACCATGCGCAACTAAATATAAATCTGTAGCCAAATTCTAAAGTCCATTTAAAAAGAAAACCAAAATGCAAGAGCCAAGACTTGAACCTTGGACCTCCTTCCTTCCCTGTGGCGTCACTCCCTTGCCTCTTAAGTGGCATCACTTTGCCACTACACCACACACTCCACTTGTGTCATTTTTTGCCACATTTTATTCTTAAAGCCTACTTTCTAACTCCCAGGGTTTTATTCACCTAAAACTAAAATTTTCCTAAAGCTCAAGTTTAATCCCCGGGACTTCATAGAAGCCCCCTAACCTTCCAAAATCACTCACCTAATAGGTCCAACTTGTCATTCTCTTGTTCTCAAAAATTTTAAACGCTACTACGCCTAAGGGCCATTGGGCCCAATTCTACTAGGCCCAAATTCAAGTTGTTACATATACACACTTAGTGTATGAATCAACGTACCTGAATCAGATTCACTATTTACATGGCTATTTTGTATCACAAACTTGCCCGTTGAACCGTAAGGAATCTAGTAGGATACTCAGAAAGCTCGAAATGGTCGTACAATGCCAACGTCCCAGACGAGGTCTTACATGCACTCAGACATTGATGCCGCTATCCCAGACAGGGTCTTACACGTATCAATACGATGCCGGTGTCTCTGACATGGTCTTACACGTAAAGCTTATCTCGATGCCAACGTCCTAGACGTGGTCTTATACATAAAACTTATATTGATGCCAACATCCCAGACGAGGTCTTACACGAAGTCTCAAATTAATGCCAACGTCCCAGATGTGGTCTTACATAATAAAATAGAACAGATACCTATGTCATGACATGGCTAATCCTATCTACCCTAGGTTCACACGGGACTTCTCGGACTTAATCACTATATCGAACTTTCCTCGGAATTTATATGCAGAACTTCTCATAGGCATTCATTATCAACATTAATCATATGAACAATTATAATTACATACATATACATTTATTTGCATAGTGACTTACCTCGGATTCGGTTTATCGGAATGAAAACGGTTACTCGATTACTTTCGCTTTCCCTTGATCTAAATCCATTTTCCTCGGCTCTTGATCTAAACATACTCAGAATTAACCCTTTTATTCAATAGCTCATTCAATTCAATCCAAAGACACAAATTTTGGACTATTTGCAATATAGCCCTCACATTTGCACATTTTATCATTTTAGTCTATTTTTCTCAAAACATCAAATTCACAAAATCCATACATGAACAAGCTTAGCCGAATACATATGCATCACATACAAGCCCATATTTTCCATCAAATTTGCAATTTAGCCCCTCAAGTTACCATTTTCTCAATTTAGCCCTATTTAGCTAAATTCATCAAAAATTCGAGAACAAAGTATGTTCATCTAACTCATATCTTTCATTTAACACCAAAAATCATCGAAAAGCTTGACATATCATCAATGGCATCTCACACAAACATTATCAATTCATCAAATTGAGACATGGGGTTTAAAGCTCTCGAAGCAATGATTACAAAAACGTAGAAATTATTGAAAACCAACCGAAAACATACCTCTAATTTGGCTCTCAAATGGCCGAATATGACAAGCTCAAACCCTTTCTTTTCTTTCTTATTTTTGGTGGAGAATTCATGAATGAATGTTCCATTTTCATGCTTTATTTTATTAACAATTATATTATTAACCTTATTACCAAATTATCCTTATAATAAAAACATATATAACATATAAATCAAGGTCTTTTTTGACCTTAACCGTCCACTTACAAACTAATGGCTTAATTGCCACATAAAATCCTCATACTTATAAAGACATGACAATTAAGTACCTTTTCATGTAGCATGCTAATTTATAAATCAATGCAATTTAACCCTTTGTTTAAATTAAACACACAGATGGACGAATTAACTTACGAAACTTTAGCACATGCATATACACACATCATAGTCACAGAATATAATATTAAAATATTATACGAGCTCGGATTTGTGGTCCCGAAACCACTGTTTCGACTAGGGTATAAACTGGATTGTTATAGGTGTCGTCTTAATCAATTGGTTTTTCCTCAAGTTATTTTCCCCAAAATTCATTCTTCTTTGTCTTAGAGTCTTTAGTTTAGTTGTAACACCCCAAACCCGGCCCAAACATTACGACCGAATTTGGTGTGTCACAGAGAAAACCATTTTGAAAATCCCTTTAGCCGATTTTAGTTTTGATGAAAACATCTTCATTTTCAATTATCTTGCTAAAACCATACTTGGTTTGTTTTAAAAATGTTTATTAAGTCAAGTTGTTACAGGTTTCAAATGTACCCGATGGCACTTTAAAACATTTTGCGTTTGATTTGAGAAAACATGTGCACCCATTTTAATATTATTAAGTAGTTTAAACAAAATATTCAAAACATGTAAAGATAATAAAAATAATCCTAGGAGGCCTTATTACAACTTGATTAAAACAAAACCAACAATAAAAATAAAATAACTAAAATCCAAGTTCATTAAATTCAAATCCCCTTTGCATGGCCACCTCGAGTCCAACCTGGCTCCTCAACCGCCATCTACGAGTCACTGAAAAATGTTAAAGGAGAAGGTGAGTCACCAAGACTCAATGTGTAACCCTTCCCCAATTTAGTGCAACAACATACACAATTTATAACAAATTAACATGCACTAAATCATGCACCCAACCTAGCCATCCAAACACCTTTCTCTACCCCGTGTGGTACCAAACCCTTTGGTGGTGCCAAACCACTGGTGACTTATAGTCACGAAATCCGTCATATTCGGTGCCAAACCACTGGTGGTGCCAAACCACCGGTGACCGTAGTCACAAATCAAATGATGGGGCCAACCCATCGTGTGATACCAAATCACCGGCGCCAATCCCATAATGTAAAGCGTGGGGCCAACCCCTTTGTGGTGCTAAGCCACCGGGACGAGACGCTATGAGGTGCCAAACCTCCGGAGGTGCCAAACCTCTGGTGACCATAGTCACAATGTGGTACCAAACCACTTTGGTGCCCGTCGACACGAATATCATCGCTTCTCCTCTCATCAACCCACATTAGTCCATGATATATATATGTATATAATGTAATTCATGCCAACATGTACTTAAATCGCATATACCAAATATGCCATGCTTTCCAAAAGCATCAAATAGTAAACTCATACGAATGCAGTCTTACGAATCATAGCTTATATCGTTATGGTATTAAATCCAAAGCTACATAAACCAGATTTAGCATACACAAACATTTAGCACAGTTAATCAATCATAAAGTGTGTATGTACACACCTGATTCTAACGCTAACTCTAAACCCCCAAAGAGTCAATCGGCCACCTGTAATATCCCGGGTTAGGGGTTATTTTGTTGTTGCATGAAATTGCATGTGTCTAGTGTGCTGCGTGGCTATTTCTATGTTTTGGGGGCTTAATTGAAGTCTAGGTGTATGCCTGAGTGAATGGGAAAATTTTGATTTTTTGGGTGTTAAGTCAGGGGAGCTGTTGGAGCTGGGGTATAAGAGTTTTAATTGTTGTTTTGTTGCACAAAAAGGTGAGCTGGCTAAGTGGCAAGCATGCGTTACTTGGGGAGCTAGGTGTGGCGTCAACTGCATGGGGTGGAGGTCTAGTGTTCGAGCTGCGAAGACCTCACATTTTGCCTTTAATTTTGGACGGCATGGGGGAAGAGGTAGAAGGCAAGTTGAATTCTACCTTGGACCAAGTCATACCTTTCAAATGAAAGGTGGAGAGCATTTGTAGGAGGGAGACTTGGTCATGTTGTTTGAATGTGTGGATGTGAGTGAATGGGGGGATTTGGCCGAATTTGTTGGGGTGTGTTGGGGGAGTGGACGGCATAGTGTGGGTTAGGGGGGAGGCCGAATGTACTCTTGCATTTTGGTACATTTTCGGTCAAGCTTTGGTAAACAAAGAAAGCTCTCATTTTGTCAGTTTTAGCCGAATTTTCAATAGTGTTTCTTTTGTTTTTCTTCCTTTTGGAACAGAAAGTCAAGCTCTCATCTTGCCTTAGAAATTAGGTTGCCTTTTGAATTGGGTGGCGAATGTCATTTTGAAGGCACATCTTCTGGTTGCATCTCTTCTTTATTTTTTATTTTTTAGCAGAACCATTTCCCTACATTCTTCTTCTTCTTCTTCTTCATTTGAGCTAAGCCGAATCTAGCATCCCACCTTCCTCTCTTTTCTTCTCTTAACCTCTTGTAGCCGAAACACTCACCTTCTCAAGCACCTTCATCTTTTCTTTTCTTGTTCAAACCAGAAGTTTCTACCCTCTATCCATCTTTTGTTTCTTCTTTCCAAAAACCCTTAGCCGATTTCTCCAATTGTTCTTCTTATTTCTTTTGTGCGAACCTAGACTTTCATCAACATTTTCTTTATATCCTTTCTCTCGAAAACCGAATTTGGGGTGTGTGTTAAAACATCGTGGCGAATCCTTCTCCTGTTAAAGGTGTTAGCCGAATCCACTTTCTCTCCTAGAAGTCCCCTTTTGGCCGAATTTTGGGTGTTGGTAAGTTTTTGGCCGAATGGCCATTCCTTTTTCTCTCTAGTGCTATGTCGATTTTGGACTGGTGAAAGGAGTTAACCTTTTATTTTGGAATTCAAGGCTTTATAGGACATTCGGGATTCAAGCAGTTGGCAAAACCTGTTACAGAACTCGATCGATTAGTAAGTAGTGGTTGTGGTAAGTGATTGGTATTGGCGTTGGTCGTTCAATCTGTTGGTTTCGATTAAGTCAAGGTTATTAAGGTTTAACTGTTCTCTTTTAGGGGTTGGCCGATTATTGGAAAGAGAACTACTGTGGTTCGGGTTTGATAAGAAATCAATCCAATAGCAAGGTAAGGGTGATTCGACAAACCCTTTTGGTCTAAATGATGTTGGCCGGATGGTTTATATGTACTAACCCCCCCTATGTTTGACCGATTCTAGGAGCAAGTTAATCAGGGGACTTAGATCGCTTTTGTCAGGATTTCTAGACGCGTGTATACCAGGTGTGTAAACTAACACACTGATATCTAGTAATGTTATTAATAAACCTGTTTGCCTGTTAAAAACTATACCAGTATGACGGATAATTGGACACCCAAACGGGGTATGTGTACGTATCCGGGTAAGTCTAATTTATTACAAGTTCTATTATGGATACCTTGGGTATTATGATCCATGTTATGTATGCTTTGAGATGTAATGCTTGACATGTTGGCATGATATGCATGATTTGTATGATATGCATGATTACATGAGTATGGTATGTTGATGGGTGATATGAGAGGAGGGAGCAGTGATATTTTTGTCTTTGACGAGCACCAGTGTTTTAGTAACACACTTTGTGACTTTGGGTCACAAGTGCTTTGGTAGCACATTTGTGTCTTTGGGACACCGGAGGTTGGGCACCTCATTGCGACTTGTCCTCGTGGTTAACACCATCGTGGGTTGGCCCCACTTTGAGATATGGGATCGTCTGCTAGTGATTGGGTATCACACACGATGGGTTGGCCCCATCAATTGATTTGTGACTACGGTCACGGTGCTTTGGTAGCACATTTGTGTCTTTGGGACACAGTGTTTTGGTAACACATTGTGACTATATGTCACCGGTGGTTTGGCACCACCAGTGGTTTGGTACCACACGGGGTAGAAAAAGGAGATACGGATGGTTAGGATCGGGTTGCATTAATTATGTTGCTATGTATGATGTGTGTTAGCATGTTGTTTCATCGGGAGCGGGATTTATGCACTGAGTCATTCGACTCACCCTCTCCTTTGACATTTCAGGTGACTCGTAGACGCGGACATGGAGCCGGGGTGGACTCGGGGTGCACATGCCATGCTTTAATAAAAGTTTCGCTCAGACTATTCACATTGGGTACTTTAGCTTATTATTTTTATTTGAGATTTAATTTGGGTTTGTAAAAGGCCTTTAAATTATGTTTTTATGATGGTTATGTTTTAGTTAGATTCTCAACCTGCTTAACAAATAACTTGGCATGAAATTTTACTAAAACTTGGAAAGACAACGTTTTCAAACTATAACGCAATGTGTTTTAAACTATACCATCGGGTATCTCACTATGTTTTGCTATACAGTAAACTCGATATTCTACTAAGTCAAAAATGTTTCAAAATAGCACTAAGAAACTATTGGAAATGCTAAATGAAATCAACCCGTTTTTAACCATATACTTGGGATATGTTTTCAAAATCTAATCAAACAAGCCTACTCAAATTTTCCTCAAATTTACTATGCTTTCACCCCGCTTTTAAACGAAAAAAATCTGATCACTCAAAGACGTTTTTCCCCGTAACATACCAGATTCGGGCGTGGTGTCTTGTCCGAGTTTGGGGTGTTACAATTGTGGTATCAGAGCCAAGTTCAAAGGCTCAGCTGTGGGCCTGAGGCCCAAAATGTTTTCAAAAGATTGTTTTGTTAGTCTTTATTCTTAAAGTATGGTTTGAAAGGCATGGCACCGAGTCTCCTGCACTAGTTCGCCTGTGGTAAGTACCCTTACTATTGCTTGTGAATTGATTGGATGTGATATGATTTGATGAATAGCAGTAGTATACTACTTTAGAGATTGAAACCGATAGGATTTTGTGAACTCGCGAGAACAAATCTCCTTAAATATTCATAAGACTTGCTTTAAAACAGTGGAATAAATATCGATGCATAAAATTCTTAATCGACACGTAGAAAGTTTAGCCATGAGCGCTAGAGGTGGGCGTGGTCGTGGACGCAGGTCGTGGTAGGATGACAGTTTCGAGCCCGTAGGATCCAGTCGGGGTTGAGAAAATGAGATATCTGGGCCCGCCACCAGCAGGAGGTGGTGAGTTCCAAGATCGATCGGGGACGACGCAGTTGTCACAAAGCGATCTTTGCGAGTGTTGGAGAGAGTAGGCTGGTGTAGGTGGTAATGCAGAGTTAGGAAATCTGTTCTGGCGACTCGGGCCAATGGGGCCAAATTCTTCCGAGGTGTTTCGGTGTTGCTCCAAAGATCTTTGAATATTGGCTAGAGGCGATCGAGCGGATCATGGATGATCTGGACTTGATCGGCTGAAGAAGAAGTGAAGGGCATCGTATCGCTTCTCCGAGATGAGTCATATCGGTGGTGGCTCACGGTTCGAGAGCGAGTGTGGCGGCAGAGGATCCGACATGGGATTATTTCGTGGTTGCATATCAAAAGAAATACATCGGAGCTAGTTATATCGACTCCCAGCGAAAGGCTTTTTCGAGGCTTGTTCGGGGAGTAAATCATTCTGCCGAGTACGCAGGGTGAGTTCTGGTGAGTAGGTATGCCGAGGCGTTGTGGCCACTTGAGCATGAGAGGTGTGTTCGTTTCGAGGATGGTCTCATGAGACGACTTGAGGTGTGCTGATTACTCCTCGGGAGCGCGAGTTTCTTTGTCTTAGTTGAGAAGGCTAAGGTAGCCGAGGGTGTTAAGGAGTCAGTGAGGCAGGGTATGGACAGAAATAGGCATAAGAGGAGCTTTGGGTCCTCTGGGTCATCGGGTAATCCGCAGAGGAGAGCTAGACCGAGTGGGCCGAACCAGCCTGCTAGGTTTGTTGCTGCTAGGCAGGGACCGCCGCAGTGTGATTAGTGTGGGAAATCTCATTGGGGTGGCTGCTGGACTGGAGGAAAGGGTTGCTTTGAGTGTGGTTCTCTGGAGCACCGTGTGAGGGATTGTCCGCGTAGGTTGGCCAGGATTCGACCCCCGAGTCGTACGTGTCAGTTCAGAGGTAATGGACCGCCACCGCAGAGGGGCCGTGGTAATGGCAGAGGTGGTAATGGTTCTGGTCGGGGCCGTGGGCAGCAGGCGAGTTATGGTAGTTACGAGGCCGCACGGCTGGATTAGTGTATCTTTGCGAGGCGCCGAGAGGAGGGCGACGCACCGGACGCCATAACCGTGACGTTTTTGATTTTTGGTTCTCCTTATACTACTTTGATTGATGTGGGTTCAACGCACTCTTATGTTGCCAGTAGTATAGTAGGGACCATGGATTTAGACTCCGAGATATCTTCTAGGCAGATGACTGTGATTAGCCCTCTAGGTCACTCTGTAGTAGTAGATAAACTGTTTAGAGAGGTACCCTTAGAACTCCAAGGGGTAGTGTTTGTCTTGATCCGATGGAACCGCCGTTTGGGGAGTTCGATCCGATTCTTGGGATGGATTGGTTGGTCAAGTACCGGCGGCGAGGTTGGATTGCGCGGTCAAGCGCATGGTTCTTAAGACGGTTGAGGGTGATGAGGTGGCTATGATAGGTAATAGGAGAGATTACTTATCAAATGTGGTATCTGCTCTGAAAGCGGAGAAGATGGTCGAGGAAGGGTCGTGAAGCATATGTGGTTCATGTGTATGCCTTGGAAGCTAAAGAGTCGCCAGAGAGAAGGTTGCATCTTGTTAAGGAATTTCTTTGATGTGTTTCGAGGAGCTTCCGGTTGCCGCGTGATCGCGAGGTAGAGTTCGGGATAGATCTATTACCCGAATCGCGCCGGTGTCTATTGCTCCGTATAGGATGGCGCCAAAGGAATTGGTGGAGCTTAAGGCTCGAGATCCGGGAGTTATTGGATCGGGGTTTTATTAGGCCTAGTGTTTCGTAGTGTAAGTGCGCGGTACTCTTTGTCAAGAAGAAAGATGGAACAATGCGGATGTGCATAGACTCACCGCCGATTGAACAAGCCGACGATTAAAAACAAGTATCCGTTGCCACGGATAGATGACTTGTTTGATCGGTGAAGGGCGCTGCGGTATTTTCAAGATCGACTTGAGGTCCAGGTATCACGATTAAAGGTTAAGGAGGCTGATATCCATAAAACGGCGTTTCGGACTCGGTATGGGCACTACGAATTTCTGGTAATGCCGTTCGGGTTGACTAACGCACCGGCAGCGTTTATGGATATGATGAATAGGGTGTTTCAAAGAGATCTGGATCGCTTTGTCGTGGTTTTCATAGAGACGACATCTTAGTGTACTCAAAGACAGAGGAAGAGCATGATAAGCATTTTGCGAGTGGTGTTGCGATTTTGAGGAAAAGCGACTCTATGCTAAGTTCGGTAAGTGCGAGTTCTGGCTTAGAGAAGTGACTTTCTTGGGTCATGTAGTGTCGGCCGAGGGGATTCGAGTAGATCCTCGTAAGATTGAGGCAGTTTTGGATTGGAAGCCGCCTAAGTCAGTGGCTGAGATTCGAGTTTTTCAGGTTTGGCCGGATACTCACCGAAGGTTTGTTGAGGGTTTTCGTTGATAGCGGCGCCGATGACCAAGTTCTTTGAGGAAAGAGGTTCCGTTTGTATGGGAGAAACAGCAGAAAGCTTCGATAAGTTAAAGAAGATTTTGACCGAGGCTCCGGTTTGATACAACCCGAGGTCGGTAAGGAATTCACGATCTTTTTGCGACGCATCACATACGGGCTTGGGTTGTGTGCTGATGCAAGAAGGTAAGGTTGTGGCTTACGCTTCTCGGCGGTGAGGCCACATGAGGTCAACTATCCGACTTACGATTTGGAGCTAGCATTTGTAGTCTTCGCTTTAAAGATTTGGAGGCACTACTTGTACGGAGAGAGATCGATAGTCTACATGGATCACAAGAGTCTAAAGTATCTACCGACTCGCTGAAGGATTTGAATTTAAGGAAGCGCAGATGGGTTGAGTTCTTTGAAAGATTACGATTGCTCGATTGAGTATCATCCGGGCAAGGCTAACGTGGTGGTCGACGCGTTGAGCCGCAAGGTTGTTTCGGACTTAAGAGCATTGTTTGCCCACTTGAGTTTGTATGACGATGGGAGTATTCTCGCGAGCGCAAGTTAAGCCTACTTAGGTTGAGCGGATCGTAGAGAAACTTGATTATTGGATGAGGTTACGAATGCGCGAAGGTTACAAGTGCAGGATGGTGGTTTGGAGGGTTTGACTTGTCTAGTGATGAGGTTCGTGGCTTCCAAGGTAAGGCTTGTATGCCTAAAGATGTTGAGCTGAGGCAAAAGATTCTTGGGACGCACATAGCGATCCTTATGCTATGCATCCCTGGAGGTAGCAAGATGTATAGGGATCTTAGAGAGCGATTTTGGTGGCTCGGCTTGAAGAAAGAGGTGTGAGTTTGTTGGGAAGTGTCCGACTTGTCGTCAGTCAGTCAAGGCCGAACATCGCTTGCCGTCGTGGTTGCTTCATCCTGTGAAGATTCCTCTGTGGAAGTGGGAAAGGATAACCATGGATTTCGTCAGTGGGTTACCGCCACGCCAAGCAAGAAAGATTCGGTTTGGGTAGTGGTGGATCGATCGACTAAATCACTCACTTTATTCCGGTGAGGGTTGACTACTCACTTGCTAGCTAAGCGAAATTTGTGTGTGTGTCGAGATAGTGAGGTTGCACGGTGTGCCAGTTTCGATAATCTCGGATAGAGATCCTAGATTTACGTCAAGGTTCGGGAAGAAAGGCAAGCTAAGTCCGAGGTTTATTGGGCCGTATAAGGTTTTGAGGCGAATTGGACCAGTGGCGTATCAGCTTGAGTTGCCAGCAGAGCTTAGTCAGATTCACGATGTTTTTCACGTTTCGATGCTTCGGAGGTATCGTTCAGATTCGTCGCATGTGGTAGCAGTGGAAGAGATCGAGGTAAATCCAGATTTGACCATGGAGGAGGAACCTGCGCAGATTCTTGATCGAGATGTGAAGGTTCTGCGTAAGAAGTCTGTGCCTTTGGTTAAGGTTCTTTGGCGGAATCATGGCGTAGAAGAAGCTACGTGGGAACCCGAGGATATGATGAGACAGCGATACCCGCAACTCTTTTGATCAGGTAATTTCGAGGTCGAAATTATTTTTAAGGGGGGTAGAACTGTAATATCCCGGGTTAAGGGTTATTTTGTTGTTGCATGAAATTGCATGTGTCTAGTGTGCTGCGTGGCTATTTCTATGTTTTGGGGGCTTAATTGAAGTCTAGGTGTATGCCTGAGTGAATGGGAAAATTTTGATTTTTTGGGTGTTAAGTCAGGGGAGCTGTTAGAGCTGGGGTATAAGAGTTTTAATTGTTGTTTTGTTGCACAAAAAGGTGAGCTGGCTAAGTGGCAAGCATGCGTTACTTGGGGAGCTAGGTGTGGCGTCAACTGCATGGGGTGGAGGTCTAGTGTTCGAGCTGCGAAGACCTCACATTTTGGCTTTAATTTTGGACGGCATGGGGGAAGAGGTAGAAGGCAAGTTGAATTCTACCTTGGACCAAGTCATACCTTTCAAATGAAAGGTGGAGAGCATTTGTAGGAGGGAGACTTGGTCATGTTGTTTGAATGTGTGGATGTGAGTGAATGGGGGGATTTGGCCGAATTTGTTGGGGTGTGTTGGGGGAGTGGACGGCATAGTGTGGGTTAGGGGGGAGGCCGAATGTACTCTTGCATTTTGGTACATTTTCGGTCAAGCTTTGGTAAACAAAGAAAGCTCTCATTTTGTCAGTTTTAGCCGAATTTTCAAGAGTGTTTCTTTTGTTTTTCTTCCTTTTGGAACAGAAAGTCAAGCTCTCATCTTGCCGAAATTAGGTTGCCTTTTGAATTGGGTGGTCGAATGTCATTTTGAAGGCACATCTTCGGGTTGCATCTCTTCTTTTATTTTTTATTTTTTTAGCCGAACCATTTCCCCTACATTCTTCTTCTTCTTCTTCTTCTTCATTTGAGCTAAGCGAATCTAGCATCCCACCTTCCTCTCTTTTCTTCTCTTAACCTCTTGTAGCAGAAACACTCACCTTCTCAAGCACCTTCATCTTTTCTTTTCTTGTTGAAACCGAAGTTTCTACCCTCTATCCATCTTTTGTTTCTTCTTTCCAAAACCCTTAGCCGATTTCTCCAATTGTTCTTCTTATTTCTTTTGTGCCTAACCTAGACTTTCATCAACATTTTCTTTATATCCTTTCTCTCGAAACCGAATTTGGGGTGTGTGTTAAAACATTGTGGCGAATCCTTCTCCTGTTAAAGGTGTTAGCCGAATCCACTTTCTCTCCTAGAAGTCCCCTTTTGGCCGAATTTTGGGTGTTGGTAAGTTTTTGGCCGAATGGCCATTCCTTTTTCTCTCTAGTGCTATGTCGATTTTGGACTGGTGAAAGGAGTTAACCTTTTATTTTGGAATTCAAGGCTTTATAGGACATTGGGATTCAAGCGGTTGGCAAAACTCACATTGTGAGAACTCGATCGATTAGTAAGTAGTGGTTGTGGTAAGTGATTGGTATTGGCGTTGGTCGTTCAATCTGTTGGTTTCGATTAAGTCAAGGTTATTAAGGTTTAACTGTTCTCTTTTAGGGGTTGGCCGATTGTTGGAAAGAGAACTACTGTGGTTCGGGTTTGATAAGAAATCAAACCAATAGCAAGGTAAGGGTGATTCGACAAACCCTTTTGGTCTAAATGATGTTGGCCGGATGGTTTATATGTACTAACCCCCCCTATGTTTGACCGATTCTAGGAGCAAGTTAATCAGGGGACTTAGATCGCTTTTGTCGATTTCTAGACGCGTGTATACCAGTTGTGTAAACTAACACATCGATATCTAGTAATGTTATTAATAAACCTGTTTGCTGTTAAAAACTATACCAAAGTATGACGGATAATTGGACACCCAAACGGGTATGTGTACGTATCCGGTATGTCTAATTTATTACAAGTTCTATTATGGATACCTTGGGTATTATGATCCATGTTATGTATGCTTTGAGATGTAATGCTTGACATGTTGGCATGATATGCATGATTTGTATGATATGCATGATTACATGAGTATGGTATGTTGATGGGTGATATGAGAGGAGGGAGCAAAGTGATATTTTGTGCCGTGAGCACCAGTGTTTTGGTAACACACTTTGTGACTTTGGGTCACCAAAGTGCTTTGGTAGCACATTTGTGTCTTTGGGACACCAGAGGTTGGGCACCTCATTGCGACTTGTCCCGTGGTTAACACCACCGTGGGTTGGCCCCACTTTGAGATATGGGATCGTCTGCTAGTGATTGGGTATCACACGATGGGTTGGCCCCATCAATTGATTTGTGACTACGGTCACCAGTGCTTTGGTAGCACATTTGTGTCTTTGGGACACCAGTGTTTTGGTAACACATTGTGACTATATGTCACGGTGGTTTGGCACCACCAGTGGTTTGGTACCACACGGGGTAGAAAAAGGAGATACGGATGGTTAGGATCGGGTTGCATTAATTATGTTGCTATGTATGATGTGTGTTAGCATGTTGTTTCATCGGGGAGCGGGATTTATGCATCGAGTCATTCGACTCACCCTCTCCTTTGACATTTCAGTGACTCGAGACGCGGACATGGAGCAGGGGTGGACTCGGGGTGCACATGCCATGCTTTAATAAAAGTTTCGCTCAGACTATTCACATTGGGTACTTTAGCTTATTATTTTTATTTGAGATTTAATTTGGGTTTGTAAAAGGCCTTTAAATTATGTTTTTATGATGGTTATGTTTTAGTTAGATTCTCAACCTGCTTAACAAATAACTTGGCATGAAATTTTACTAAAACTTGGGAAGACAACGTTTTCAAACTATAACGCAATGTGTTTTAAACTATACCATCGGGTATCTCACTATGTTTTGCTATCTGAAGTAAACTCGATATTCTACTAAGTCAAAAATGTTTCAAAATAGCACTAAGAAACTATTGGAAATGCTAAATGAAATCAACCCGTTTTTAACCATATACTTGGGATATGTTTTCAAAATCTAATCAAACAAGCCTACTCAAATTTTCCTCAAATTTACTATGCTTTCACCCCGCTTTTAAACGAAAAAAATCTGATCACTCAAAGACGTTTTTCCCCGTAACATACCAGATTCGGGCGTGGTGTCTTGTCCGAGTTTGGGGTGTTACACCACCCTTGCTTTCTTGTCCCTATATTCGGCCAACCACAAGGTTAGTGCCATGGCCTATTCGGCCAAACCAAAACAATTGAAAAGGGTTCCTTGTGAACCCGAAACCTTACCCAAAACGTCTTTGGATACTAGCCACCACCCTCAAAGTGCTTCTGCTTCCCTAAATCGGCAATCATTAAGTTAATAGCCTTCGGCTTAATCGAATACCAAATAGAAAATAGATCCTTACCACCTTACCCCAAAACCGATTGATCAGAGATGATGGACTCACTTGCTCGCTTCCAAATCCCGAAGGCCCTATGACATATCGGTTTCAACATGTGATTAGCACCCTTAACAACAAATGCCGAAACCAACTCTTACCTTTGTAAAAGTCGACAGAGAACAGAGAGGGAAGAAATAGCCATTCAGCTAGCACACTTACCTACCCAAACTGATTTGGAAAACACTGAAAAGGGATCACCCTTGCTTCGATATTCGGCCAAGGCTACACCAAATAGAGGAAGGAAAATTTGGCACACCAAGGGAGTAGATTCGGCTATGATTGTTCAACACAATCAATCAGGGTTCGGCTTGTATGGAAAAAGAGAAAGTAAGAAAGTGAAATAAGAGTTTCGACTAAGGGTTTGAGAAGAGAAAAGAAAGAAATAGATGGGAGATTAAGGTATAGGAGATTCGGCCAAGGTTTTAGAAGAAGAGAAGGGTTTTCGGTTTTGAGAGAATGAAAAAGAGAAAAAGAAAAGATGGAAGATGAGAGAGTTTGGGAATCAAATGAAGGATTTTGGCACTCTCCCCCCTATCCTTGCCGTCCACTCCTATCAATCAAGGAGTTCAAATTTCGGCAATCACCTAAAATTCCTCTTGGCCAATTATTTAAAAATATTCAAAATAATTTGAATACTTAAATGCCTATATTTTCTCTTTGCCATCTTTTTGGAATTAATCAAAATAAAATCCAATTAATATCTAAATAATATCCTCATTATCCTTATTATCAAAAAGAGTTTGAAATGAGAAATTCTCTCCCCTATGCCGTCCCAATTAAGAGCAAAAGAGGGGTTTCGCGACTCGAACACAAGTTCCCTTGCTCTCCCCGTGGCGTCAACTCCAACTCTTAAGTGGCCTTCCTTTGCCACTTTTCCAAGGCCATTTCGTGTCAAAAGTTCCTCTTTTAACCTTGTAACCCCTACTTGCTAAGGCTCCCTACCTTTAAAGCTTACAAAAATATTTTTCTACCATTCCGAGCCTACTCAAGACCCCTAATTAAGCCTTACAACACCACAATTAATATCACAGTAATTCAAACACAAGAAAAATAATTCAATCACAAATAACCCCAAATTTTAGGATGTTACAGTTCTACCGCCCTTAGAATAATTTCATCCTCGAAATTACCTGATCAGAAGAGGTGGGGGTATTGCTGCCGCATCACATCCTCGGGTTCTCACGTAGCTTCCTCTACACCATGGTTTCGCTATAGCACTTTCACCAAAGGTACTGATTTCCTTCGTAGAGCCTTGACATCTCGATCTAGGATGTGAACTGGTTCTTCCTCGAAAGATAAGTCTGAGTTTACCTCAATCTCTGCGACTGGCACAACGTGTGATGGATCTGATCGATACCGTCTCAGCATCAACACATGAAAGACGTCATGAATCTGACTCAATTATGCGGGTAGCTTGAGCTGATAAGCTACCGGGCCCACTCGCTTCACTACTGTATATGGCCCGATGAACCTTGGGCTTAGCTTCCCTTTTCGTCCAAATCTCAATACCTTCTTCCAAGGTGACACCTTTAGAAAAACTTTATCTCCTACCGCATACTCCATTTCCTTACGCTTAAGATCAGCATAAGACTTCTGTCTATCTGACGCTTCCTTGAGACGAGCTCGAATTACCTTAACCTTATCTTCCGTTTTCGCTCACTAATTCGGACCCAAAACTTGTCGCTCACCTAACTCCGTCCAACATGTAGGAGTACGGCACTTCCGTCCATACAAAGGCTTCATATGGTGCCATCTCGGATACTCGCTGATAACTATTGTTATAAGCAAATTTCGCTAACGGTAGGTACTCCTCCCAACTACCATCGAAATCCAAAACACAACCTCTCAAAGATATCCTCTAAAATCTGAATGACCCTTTCCGATTGCCCGCCGACCGTGGATGGAAAGTCAGATCAAATCCAATCGTGTACCCAAAGCTTGATGCAATGCTTTCCAGAACCTTGACGTAAATCTGGGATCCCTATCCGAGATGATTGATACTGGCACTCCATGTAACCTCACTATTTCGACACATCTGACTTAGCTAGCTTCAAGTGAGTAATCCACTCACCGGGATGAAGTGAGTCGATTTAGTCGACGGTCCACAATCACCCAAACTGCGTCCTTCTTGCTGGGCGTGAGGGGTAGCCCATGACGAAATCCATAGTGATCCTTTCCCATTTCCACCGAGGATCTTCACCGGTTGAAGTAACCCGATGGCAACCGATGTTCACCTTAACACGTTGACACGCGGACACCTTCCCACAAACTCGGTTACCTCGCGCTTCAACCTCGGCCACCAAAACCGCGTCTCGCAAATCCCCATACATCTTGCTTCCTCCAGGATGCATAGCGTATGGGCTGCTATGTGCATCTTGGAGAATTCTTTGTCTCAACTCCACATCCTTCGGCATACATGCTCGTCCCTGAAAACATAGTACACCATCACCGGTCAAACTATACCCTTCTAACCCACTTTCTTGAACTTGCAACCTCCTTGCATTCAAACTATCATCCACCAATTGCTTTTCCTTAATCTCCTCAATCCAAGTTGGCTTAATTTGTAGCTCTGCCAACAGACTTCCATCGTCATATAGACTGAGGTGAGCAAACATCGCTCTTAAGTTCGTCACGACCTTCCGGCTCAACACGTCAGCCACCACGTTAGCTTTGCCGGATGGTACTCAATTGAACAAATCGTAGTCCTTCAACACTCAATCCATCGACGCCTCAAGTTTAAATCTTTCGGGTCAAAAGATACCTCTCGACTTTTGTGATCCGTAGACTATCGACTTCTCCCCATACAAGTAATGTCTCCATATCTTTAGAGCAAAGACCATCGCCGCTAACTCTAAGTCGTGAGTCGGATAGTTAACCTCATGCGGTCTTAATCGACGGGGATGCATAGGCCACTACCTTCCCTTCCTCGCATCAACACACATCCCAAGCCGTTATGGGATACATCGCAATAAACCGTGAACAATTTTCCCGCCTCAGTCATATCGTAATCGAGCTTCCGCCGAATCTTCCTTAGCTTATCGAAACTTTCGTGCTGTTTCTCGACCAAACAAATGGAACTCCTTTTCTTAATAACTTAGTCAACGGCGCTGCGATTAAAGAGAACCCTTCCACAAACCTTCGATAGTACCGCCGCTGCACCCGTAAAGCTTCAATTTCTACCACCGACCTAGGCGGTTTCCAATCCAACACCGCTTCAACCTTACGAGGGTCCACTCTAATCCCTTGGTGACACTCACGTGACCCAAGAAAGCCACCTCCCTAAGCCGCACTCGCACTTATCGAATTTGGCATATAATCGCTTCTCCTCAATACTTGTAGAACTATACGCAAATGCATGTCATGCTCCTCCTCCGTCTTTGAATAAACCAATATGTCGCCTATAAACACCACGATTTAATTGATCCAATCATCGCTGAAACACCCTATTCATTAAATCCATGAATGCGCGTAGCGTTGGTCAACCCAAACGGCATTACTAAAAACTCGTAATGCCCATACCGAGTAATTGCAAAAATGTCGATTGTGAACATCAACCTCCTTTACCTTAAGTTGATGATAACTTGACCTAAGATCTATCTTCAAAACACCGATGCACCTTTCAGTTGGTCAAACAAGTCATCGATCCGGGGTAAAGGGTACTTGTTTTTGATCGTTAACTTGTTTAGTTGACGGTAGTCGATACACATCCGCATTGAACCGTCCTTCTTCTTGACAAACAACACGGTGCTCCCCACGGAGATATGCTTGGTCGAATAAACCCTCTATCCAAGAGCTTTGAATTTGAGCCTTGGCTCCACCAACTCCTTTGGTGCCATTCGGTACGGTGCTATAGACACAGGTGCCGTTCCGGGTAACAAGTCTATACCGAATTCAACTTCCCGATCTGGAGGCAGACCCAGAAGTTCTTCTGGAAACACATCAGTGAATTCCCCTACTGTTCGGACCTTCCCCACTGTTAACTCCTTAGCCCCCAAGGCACAAATTCGAACTAAAAACACCTCACAACCCTTCTTGACCATTTTCTCAGCCTTCAAAGCAGATACCACGTTAGATAGGTAATCTCTTCTATTGCCTATCATGACCACTTCATCACCCTCACCATCTTCGTAACCATGCGCTTAATAATGCGCAATCCAACCTTGCTTGATACTTAACCAACCACCCATTCCAAGAATCAAATCGAACTCCCCAAACGATAGTTCCATCAGATCGACCAAAAATACTAGCCCTTGGAGTTCTAGGGGTACATCTCTATATAGCTTGTTCACAACTACAGAGTGACCTAGAGGGCTAATTCATCTGTCATCTCCTAGAAGCGATCTCAAAATCTAAGTTCATAGTCTCTACCACACTACTAGCAACGTATGAATGCGTCGAACCCACATCAATTAATGCAACATATGGAAGACCAAAAATTAGGAACGCATCGGGTTATGACGCCCGGTCGCCTCCTCCTCCTCTCGACGCTTCTTGCGTGAGACTAAACCAGTCGCTTGCCCTCGTGTTGCCTGCCCCTCTTCCAGGAATTCCGCGACCTCGATTAGAACCATTACCTCCTCTACCATTACCGCGACCCCTCTGTGGTGGTCCTACATTTCTAACCTGAGCACGATTCTGACCCTCTGGCTGATTCTTAGCTAACTTCCGAGGACAGTCCCTTACACGGTGATCCAATGATCCACATTCAAAACATCCCTTATCACCGGCCCAACAACCTCCCAAATGTGATTTCCCACAGCGATTACACTGCGCCGGTCTTTGATTAGTAGCCATGGGCCTCCCTGTCTGATTCGGCCCACTCTGCCTAGCCCTCTTCTGCGCATTACTACTCAATCCAGACGACCCAAAGCCTCTTTTCTGCTTATTCTTATCATAGTTCTGTCTCACGGACTCCTTGACCCCTTCGGCTACCTTAGCCTTTTCTACCGTAACAAAGAACTCACGCTCCCGCTGTGGAGCAATCAACAACCTTAATTCATCCCTAAGTCCGTCTTCAAAGCGGACACACTGCTCATGTTCGGTAGAGCCACGATGCCTCTAGCATATCGACTCGACTTTAAGAACTCGCGCTTATACTCGATATCGACTTATTTCCTTGTACCAATCCCAAAAAGGCTTTCCTTTGAGCATCGCAGTAGTTGGTGCCCACATACTTTCTTCCGATAAGCAATTTTGAAATACTCCCAAGTAAGATCATCTGCCGTAGCACCATCTCGAACCGTGAGCCACCACCGATATGACTCCTCCTTTAGAAGTGACACCGCTCCTTTCAGCCTTCTCCTCATTTGTCGATCGAGATCGCCCATGATCCTTTCAATCGATTCTAACCAATATTCCGCCAAGACGGGTGCCACTCCCACACACCCGGAATACCTCGGCTCCGTTGGATCGGAGTCGCCGGGAACAGATTTTCGAGCTCCCATTCCTCCACTAGCTCCAGCCACCATCTCAAGGACTCGCAACACGCTTGCGAGCATCGCTCACCACCGATCCCGATCCTCGCTCCTCGGCTCCAAAAGTTGGGGGTGGTGGTGGCGGTGGTACTTCATTCTTCGACCCTTGACCCGACCTAACGGGTTCGACACGGTCATCCGCCCCTACCGCAGGCCCATGACGGCCACGTCCTCTAGAGCTCATTCTAACTATCGCGCTTTAATCGATTAAGAAATTTTTATGGATTAGTGCTTGTTCCACTTTGTTATCCGCTAAGAAATTTTATAAAGAGAGTTTAATAGAAATTCTTTCGATCAATCAAAGGTTTAAGTCCTCTATCCTAGTTTACATGAAGAGCACATCCATTCCCTAATATCTTTCATACTTATTCACTCATCCTGTGGGTAGTTTCGTCTTTTTCCTACTGAGGGTGTTTTCAGTAAATTTCTAAAGTCGTGGTATTATTTATTGTGTTTGGCCTATGACCGAGTCCTCTAGGTTAGGGTGAACAGAAGCTACGCACTGTAGGAATCCCGCGAAGAGGAGGTGAGTCACAAGGACTCGCTTAAATACCGAGCTCTTAGGATCCAATCCTAGACATGCGCATGTGGGTTACCACACCCTAACTCGGCGACTTGATCGTAGGTTTGTTTAATTAAGCATTTAAAGTCTTATGTCTTTTGTTGGAGTGGGCTAGTCCTAAAATTCAAACACCTATCATACTTTCTACGTCCCATACCTACCCTTCTACCAATAATAATGCATACATAAGTCAGAAGTACTTACCTGGGCGGATTGGTGCCGGAGACTCGGGCCATGCTGTCTAAAACAAAAATCATTTTCACAAGGCCCACCAAAACATTTTGGGCCTTGGGCCCCCACAGCCGAGCTTTGAACTGGGCTCTGATACCAATTTGTAACACCCCAAACCCGGCCCAAACATTACGACCGAATTTGGTGTGTCACAGAGAAAACCATTTTGAAAATCCCTTTAGCCGATTTGAGTTTTGATGAAAACATCTTCATTTTCAATTATCTTGCTAAAACCATACTTGGTTTGTTTTAAAAATGTTTATTAAGTCAAGTTGTTACAGGTTTCAAATGTACCCGATGGCACTTTAAAACATTTTGCGTTTGATTTGAGAAAACATGTGCACCCATTTTAATATTATTAAGTAACAAAATATTCAAAACATGTAAAGATAAAAAAAATAATCCTAGGAGGCCTTATTACAACTTGATTAAAACAAAACCAACAATAAAAATAAAATAACTAAAATCCAAGTTCATTAAATTCAAATCCCACTGCATGGCCACCTCGAGTCCAACCGGCTCCTCAACCGCCATCTACGAGTCACCTGAAAATTGTTAAAGGAGAAGGTGAGTCACCAAGACTCAATGTGTAACCCTTCCCCAATTTAGTGCAACAACATACACAATTTATAACAAATTAACATGCACTAAATCATGAACCCAACCTAGCCATCCAAACACCTTTCTCTACCCCGTGTGGTACCAAACCAAACCACTGGTGCCCGTCGACACGAATATCACTGCCCCCTCCTCTCATCAACCCACATTAGTCCATGATATATATATGTATATAACAGAATTCATGCCAACATGTACTTAAATCGCATATACCAAATATGCCATGCTTTCCAAAAGCATCAAATAGTAAACTCATACGAACAGAGTCTTACCTGAATCATCGCTTATATCATTATGGTATTAAATCCAAAGCTACATAAACCATATTTAGCATACACAAACATTTAGCACAGTTAATCAATCATAAAGTGTGTATGTACACACCTGATTCTAACGCTAACTCTAAACCCCCAAAGAGTCAATCGGCCACCCTTACTTTCTTGTCCCTATATTCGGCCAAGCACAAGGTTAGTGCCATGGCCTATTCGGCCAAACCAAAACAATTGAAAAGGGTTCCTTGTGAACCCGAAACCTTACCCAAAACGTCTTTGGATACTAGCCACCACCCTCAAAGTGCTTCTGCTTCCCTAAATCGGCAATCATTAAGTTAATAGCCTTCGACTTAATCGAATACCAAATAGAAAATAGATCCTTACCACCTTACCCCAAAACCGATTGATCAGAGATGATGGACTCACTTGCTCGCTTCCAAATCCCGAAGGCCCTATGACATATCGGTTTCAACATGTGATTAGCACCCTTAACAACAATTGCCGAAACCAACTCTTACCTTTGTAAAAGTCGACAGAGAACAGAGAGGGAAGAAATAGCCATTCGGCTAACACACTTACCTACCCAAACCGATTTGGAAAACACTGAAAAGGGATCACCCTTGCTTTGATATTCGGCCAAGGCTACACCAAATAGAGGAAGGAAAATTCGGCACACCAAGGGAGTAGATTCGGCTATGATTGTTCAACACAATCAATCAGGGTTCGGCTTGTATGGAAAAAGAGAAAGTAAGACAGTGAAATAAGAGTTTCGGCTAAGGGTTTGAGAAGAGAAAAGAAAGAAATAGATGGGAGATTAAGGTATAGGAGATTCGGCCAAGGTTTTAGAAGAAGAGAAGGGTTTTCGGTTTTGAGAGAATGAAAAAAAGAAAAACAAAAGATGGAAGATGAGAGAGTTTGGGAATCAAATGAAGGATTTTGGCACTCTCCCCCCTATCCTTGCCGTCCACTCCTATCAATCAAGGAGTTCAAATTTCGGCAATCACCTAAAATTCCTCTTGGCCAATTATTTAAAAATATTTAAAATAATTTGAATACTTAAATGCCTATATTTTCTCTTTGCCATCTTTTTGAAATTAATCAAAATAAAATCCAATTAATATCTAAATAATATCCTCATTATCCTTATTATCAAAAAGAGTTTGAAATGAGAAATTCTCTCCCCCTATGCCGTCCCAATTATGAGCAAAAAGAGGGGTTTCTGTGACTCGAACACAAGTTCCCCTTGCTCTCCCTATGGCGTCAACTCCAACTCTTGAGTGGCCTTCCTTTTGCCACTTTTCCAAGGCCATTTCTGTGCCAAAAGTTCCCTCTTTTAACCTTGTAACCCCTACTTGCTAAGGCTCCCTACCTTTAAAGCTTACAAAAATATTTTTCTACCATTCCGAGCCTACTCAAGACCCCTAATTAAGCCTTACAACACCACAATTAATATCACAGTAATTCAAACACAAGAAAAATAATACAATCACAAATAACCCCAAATTTTAGGATGTTACATTAGTAGTTAATTAATTTAGATTAAACAACAAATTCCCTTTATTTTAGGCTAGATAATAAAAAAAGAGTTAGTATTAGAACTTTTAGTTCCTTTGGGTTCGACAATCCGGTCTTGCCTAAGCTATACTACTATTCGATAGGTGCACTTGCCTCAATCGTTGTCATAGTTAGTTTCCAGGTTCGATCATTCTCGTTATTTAAATTTTTAAAACTTTAACACACGATCACCATAGATGATGGCTTAGGTTGGCTATATTTGTATTGGGAGTAGTTCTCCCTAGTGTATGGGATAAAGACTTTATCCCTTTAATGATTAAATGTGTTAATTCATGTGTTTTAATTGATGATTTGAGAATGTTTTGAAGTAGTATATGAATGTATGCAAACGGGAGTGGTAAAAGGCTTGGCAAGACAGCCTCTAAGTGCCCACACGGATAGACACACGGGCGTGTGTCTAGGCCGTGTGTCTCCTGCACCTTAGTATCTTAAGTCAGATTAGACCATGGGCTGGTCACAAGGCCGTGTGATACACATGGTTGGCACTTGGGTGTGTGCCAAGGTCGTGTGAAGTCTGCACTCGACACTTAGAAATTTAATTGTCACACGGCTGACGCACACAGGCGTGTGTACAGACCGTGTGAATAAGTCAGAATACTAAGGTTTGACACACGGGCCAGGGCCACGGGTGTGTCCAGGCCGTGTGTAATTTGCCAGTATCCTCCACGAGTGAAAGACACGGGCATGTTTTAGGGGTGCACGGGCGTGTCCCAAGTCACACAGACGTGTGACCCCTGTTTCGAGAGAAAGTTTCCAGATGAGTTCCGAAAGTTTCGGGACGTAAGTCTGAGGCCTCGTAGGCCCATGAAATGTTTTATTTGACTAAGAAAGAGAGTTTTTAATTCAGAACAAAATCTTATAGCCCGTAAGTACATGTTTAAGAAAGTTCAAGCATAGTAATGTCTCGTATCCGGTCTTAGCCTCAGACTCGGGTATGGGGTGTTACATATTTGGCCATTTGAGTTGGCTAAATTTATGAATTTGGTAAGTGATATGTGATGTATATATGGCCTTGTGTTTTGGCATGTTTGGTATGGTTGAAGATGAAATGGCATGTTGCGGCTTGATTTTTAAGATGATGATTTGGTATGTTTTATGACATGAATTAGTTGATAAGATGATGAGAAAAATGCATAGAGAAGATAGGTGAAATTGTTGGTAATGGCATATTGTTTTAGTATGTTCTGGATTATGATTTGAGAAGTGAAATGGATGGATTTTTAAATGGCATGATTTGTATATGAAATAGCATGTTTTGGTTGCCTATAAATGTGTCGAAATGGTATTATTTTGGTTGTTTAGGTGAGCATGAGAAAGGGTGGCAAATTGGTCTTGCAAATGGCCTATTTTTGTCCACACAGGCAGAGACACGAGTGTGTGTCTTAGCCGTGTACGACACACGGTCATGATACACGGTCGTGTGTCCCCTGCTGTTGAAATTTAATTGAAGTTAGTATGCTCCACACGGTCTCACACACGGGCGTGTGACCGACCGTGTGGTACAAGTCAGTATACCCTCTATATGGCACACGGCCTAGCACACGAGCGTGTGACTTGGCCATGTTACATAAGTCAGTATACCCTACAAGTTTGGCACGGCCTAACACACGACCTGGCACACGGGCGTGTTTGGCCATTTCGAAGGGCACACGGGCTAGACACACGGACGTGTGGTCAGCCGTGTGACTCAAGTCAGTATGTATGCCCTATTTTCACACGGCCTAGGACACGGGCGTGTTTGGAGCCGTGTGAGGCACACGGCCTATTCACACGGGCTTGTGACCCTAGTATGTTTGAAAACTTTCTAAGTTTTGAGAGTTTTTGTAAGTTATCGGTTTAGTCTCGAACCACTTCTAAAGCATGTTTAAGGCCTCGTAGGCCCTTATAAGGGACAATGTGATTATGATTGAACGGTATTTGAGAATGGATGCATAAATGTATGTTGTATGTTGTGATTGATCGGTAAGGCCTCATAACCCTATTTCGGTGACGGATCTGGGTTAGGGGTGTTACATCTATAGTGCGCCCAGTTTTAAGATAGTTATAACAATGAATTTTAAATAAGATGTAAATGTTAAAATTTTCACTTTTAGTTTAAGTGTAAGCCTGTAATAGAGGTGTGACCTCGAGATCCGGATCCTGTTTTCTCTTATAATTTTAAATGAAATGTAATGAAAGATCAAAAAGCCTCTTTTAACAGCAGAGGGGTCATGTTTAATTGATTTTGGTTGATGGTAGTTAAAGAAACGGAAGATGCTTCATAGGCATAGAGGTCACGCAAAGGAAAGAATTCGAAGCTTTCAGTTGAAGAGGAAGGTTTAGGACGAGAAGTAGAATGGATTACAGGTGGATCTAATGGTAAGGACTCTGCTCGAAGATCAACTTGAGAAGGGTCCGCATCTTGAACAGGAGAAACTGCAGCTTGGGCGGGTTCCATTGAGACTGCTGGAGCAGTGGGCAAAAATGGAACCTTAGGAGAGGAAACTTTTGGACTAGGAAGTCATTTCTTAAGTCTACACCACTTAGGCTGTGGAGGCTCACTCTCCTTAGTAACCAGAGCATTTTTAATTGCTCGAGGCCTCTTTTGGTACTTCTTTGTGACTGATTTAGTAGGAGGAGGGGTTGAAGCACTCTCCTTACCATGAGAACCATTCAAAATGGCTTTGATGTCCATGTTAGGTACCTGAACAGCTACAGTATGGTTTGGATTGGATCCTGCACCACTAGCGTAAGTGTTAGCCTCACCTGAAGGGGGAGAAGAAGGATAAGAAATATGAGAAATGATCAGCCAATTTTCGGAACGTGTCCTACAGAATTCATATAAATAAAATGAGGGCTCTCTAGTATGCCCAGTTAAGATTTGTGCCAAGATGGTGTTGCCATTAAATGGACAAGCTTTCGAAGCTGAAGCAATGTTGTAATTGTCTAACCAACCAATTTAGTCACTACTTCTACGACCATTGGGACTTTGGTTCTGTAAGCAATATTGAAAGACATTCCTAACAGAAACCAATTCCACTAATTCAAGGACATGCCCCCTACTTAACCGCTTAATTTGTTTATTAGAAATCCTAGAGTCAACAAGCAACCTTTTTATACAAGTGAATTTTTTTGGGATGTGACCAACAGGTGGGGAAGCCAAACCCATCCTCGAGTTTGCAAATGACCTTCCTAAACTTCCCTCTCTTCCAGTGGAATTTGAAAGGCTATTTTGGATAATATGTTCGTAGCCACGACAAATGTTAAAGTGTGCGTGCCTAACATCATGCCCTTGTCTGGTAACCTTCATCTGATAGAATTTCTGAAAGAAACCCAATAGTGGTGGTTTTTTTGTGAACAACAATCTATAAAATAGGCTATAAGGGTACACCAGGACAAAGCTGATAGCTGCCCTGGTGCGATGCCACACTCATGAAGCACCGAACAAAAGAAGGGGTGTATGGGTAAATGGAAACTAGCCTCCAAAAGAATCAATGGAAGAACAAAACCCTGAGTATCATCACTTTAACTACACTTTGGTGGTATTTCAACATCGAAAGAAAAATTTGGACGACGGAGGCCTAGGGCTGCCAAAAATCAATTGCCCTATTCTGAATTGTACTACACTCGTATACGGGAGTGGAAACTTGAGGAAGAGAATCTTCAAGCTTTAAGGGCCCAAAAGGATAGGTTTTGACCACCCTGGTTGCTACCACTAACACGAACATTCATTCTCAACATTCTTGTAAGAAATAATGAAGTATGGAAAAGAAGAAGAGATAGTATTACCTTTAATGAATCTGGAGAATCGGAGAAGATGAAGGCAAAAAGAGAAGTTAGGAGAGCTATTGAGGAAATACAAAAGGTTTAAAAAGGTGTTAGAGGAAAGTTTACATTTATTGTTTTATAGAGATAATCGTGCCCAAGAAGTTATTCTGTGAAAACTGTTTACATTCTCCAATGCAAGTTTGATATATGTCAATGAGGTAAATATGTGATGTTTGTACTCGAATACTTAACCGCTAAAAATTTGATTCCACTTAGAAAAGCATTCTAATGATATCTCTTTAAGGCTTTTGAAGTGTATGCTAGTAAGAGAAAAAAAAACTTGAAGTGTGGGTAAAGAAATTTGTATAGTCACTGATATAGGATTAATGTGAATGACCAAATTCATTCAAGTAATAAAATTTCTAAGGGAGATGAAATTTTCGAGGATGAAATTTTTTTGTTAAGGGGGTAGTTGTAATGCCCCAGTTCTAGTGAATACAAGGCTAGGCATAGTGTCAGGCATAGTCTTTTAGAAATATGTTGGCGAAGCGGTATTCGCTGAAGTGCCCTTTCATCAAAATAAGGATCAAACTAATTAAATCAGCATCGAAGATACGTGCCCGTTGTAGGGACATAGTGTGCCTTCTTTCTGTGGTACTCTACAAGTTGAGTTACAAGTTAAAGCTGGAGTAGCGAGAACTTCATGCTGTTCTGCCTTTATTATTTATTTGAACTTTGTGATTTGTGAACTTAAATGATGATGTTGAATGGTTTTGTTTTGGATTTGAATGCCCAATCCATGAGCTAAATCTCATTGGGTTGGAATTATTTGGGTGAATTTTTATTATCTTTAATTCCCATGGTATGATTTTGTGTAGATTACTGTTTCATTCAATTTGTGATTATTTTAAATGCATGCATGCAAGCTCTAGACATAGATGATTGTATGGTATGGTAGTAGATTTGATTTAATTCTGAAAAGATTAAATAGACTGGATTATTATCGGTTGATATAGGCAAGTATTCAAAAGAATATTTGCAGCACTCTAGACATAGAAGTTGTAATCTATACAGGGAAAGGAAGAACAGTCTTGATATCATTCTTGAGTTCTGTAGACATACAAAAAACTCAGAAAGGTAGCTCAAAGTTTGGCTTTCGAAAGAAGCAGACTGCAGTAGTGAATCACTGAGCAGTAGAATGGTCAAGATTTTTCCATGGCATTATTGTGCTATAAGAATAAAACTTGAGTAATTCCAACCTTTATCATTCAATAGTTAAATCCTCCCTACTTATTCTTTGAGAATTGCCATAACATTTCAATTGCCCTAGCATTTTTTTAAATCATAATTGATTTTATTAATCCATTCATTAATTCTCTTCATCAATTAGTCATTTGTTTCTTTTGCACAATTTAATTAGTAAATTTCATAAGTGATAGCATAACCAATTATTTAATCAATTTTGATCCCTGTGGAGATGATAGTCACTCGTCACTTTATTACTTGATTCGACGTGTATACTTGCACATTCGCATTACACATTCACACACGACAAGTTTTTGGCACCCTTGTCGGGGATCAGTAATATTGATGAAAAATTTGGTGTGTTATTACCTCTTTAATTTTGTTAGTTAGCTTAATTAGTTGTTTTGATTTTTTTTTTGTTTTTCAGGATTTTTATTGGTGCATGAGTAGAGATATTTATGCAATTGAAGAGTATTATTTTGATCAAAAAATTGAGAGATCCTTGAGAAAAAGGAGAAAATAATTGCAAGAAATGGAAATAATTAGAAATGATCAGGTTAGAGAAGAACCATTACATCAGGATGGAAGGGATGCTGATATTCCTCGAATAATAGATGACAGAGACAGACCCATCAGAGAACATGTAGTGCCGATCTTGGATGATCTAAATCTAGGGATTGTCAAGCCACATATTCAAGCTTAACATTTCGATTTAAGGTCAGTGGTGTTTCAAATGTTACAAATTGTAGGGCAGTTTAGTGGATTCCCTGCTGAGGATCCACAGTTGCACTTAAGACTCTTTTTGGAAGTCTGTTATTCATTCAGACAACATGGTGTTCCTGAAGATGTCCTGAGGCTGAAGTTATTCCTTTATTCATTGCGGGATCGTGCCAGGGCATTTTTAAATGAATTACTATCAGGGATGGTGGCATCTTGGAATGAACTTTGTCAGAGGTTTCTGCTAAGATATAATCCTCCAAGCATGAATGCCAAATTGAGGAATGATATTACGTCTTTTCATCAATCTAAGGATGAAACATTATATGAATCATGTGAGCGATTCAAGGAGTTAATTAGAAAATGCCCAATGCATGGTTTTCAACATTGGATGCAAATGAAAATTTTTTACAATGGATTGAATGCACATACAATGATGGTGGTTGACGCATCTGCCAATGGGACTTTGGTTGATAAATCATATAATGTGGCATATGAAATTCTGGAGAGGATAGCAAACAACGATTATCAATACCCCACTAAAAGAGTAGGGACCGCTATAAGAGTTGCTGGAGTAATGGAACTTGATGCAATTACTTCCCTAACAACTCAAGTATCATCTTTAACGAATATGATTAAAACACTGAAAAGACCAGTTGCAGTGCAGGAAATGAAAGCAGCTGAGTTAGCATGTGTTTATTGCAGAGAAGATCATGTTTTTGATGAATGTCCATCGAATCCAGCCTCATTTTATTATATTGGGAATTTTAATCGCAACAACAACAACCCATATTCCAACACATATAATCAGGGGTGGAAGCAACATCCCAATTTTAGTTGGAGTAATCGAGGGGTGGGAAATTCTAGCAATGCTATTCGATAGAATGTTGCAAGTGCACCACCTGGATACAATTAACCCATCCCATGGAAAAATTCTTAGCAAAATTCAGCTTTGAGTTCTTCATCTATGGAAGATCTATTAAAGGAATACATGGTCAAGTATGGTGATATCATTCAAAGTTAAGCTGAATCTTTAAGAGCTTTAGAGAATCAAGTGGGGCAAATTGCCAAAGCATTAAGTTGAAGACCGCAAGGAGCACTGCCGACTGATACTGAAAATTCACGATCTCAATGGAAGGAACAATACAAAGCCATTACACTCAGAAGTGGTACGTAGCTACCAGGAGTTGTTAATGGCACCACTATTGAATATAGTAGTTCAAATTTAACAAATACAAAGAATTCATAACCAGTAGTGGAACAGGCTACAAAAGAAAACATTAACCAGAAAAATCTTGAAGCAGATCCATCTTTTAT
Organism: Gossypium sturtianum; assembly: GCA_025698515.1. Taxonomy (NCBI): domain Eukaryota; kingdom Viridiplantae; phylum Streptophyta; class Magnoliopsida; order Malvales; family Malvaceae; genus Gossypium; species Gossypium sturtianum. The sequence continues at coordinate 23,811,238 of CM046945.1, forward strand.
TTCCAATAAAAATTCCACGATAAAACAACCTCAACAATTGGAAGGAAAGCCACCGCCACCGCCACCTTTTCCTCAGCGTTTCCAAAAATCTAAGCAAGATTTTCAATTCAAGAAATTCTTGGATATCCTGAAGCAATTACATATTAACATATTGATGGTGGAAGCATTGGAACAAATGCCTAACTATTTGAGATTTATGAAAGATATCTTATCAAAGAAGAGAAGGTTAGGGGAGTTCGAGACTGTTGCTCTCACTGAAGGGTGCACAACAATGCTGAAAAACAAATTGCCACCAAAACTGATGGACCCAGGGAGTTTTACTATAACTTGCTCTATTGGAAACTATTATGTAGGCAAATCATTATGCGACTTAGGTGCAAGTATAAATCTAATGCCCCTGTCCATTTTCAGGAAGCTAGGAATAGGGAAGGCGAGACCTACAACTGTCATATTGTAATTAGCTGATCGTTTATATGCACATCCAGAAGGCAAAATAGAAGACCTGTTCGTTGGAGTTGACAAATTTATTTTTCTAGTAGATTTTATTATTCTGGAATATGAGGCTAATAAAGAGGTTCCAATCATACTTGGGAGACCTTTTCTAACAACTGGTAGAACATTAATTGATGTACAAAATGGTGAATTAACTATGAGAGTTAATGATCAACAGATAACCTTTAATGTTTTCGATGCTATGAAGTGTACAAATACAAATGAAGAATGTCACGCTGTTGAGATTGTTGACACAATAGTTCACGAATAATTTGCAAAAGTTTATCACAAATATTTTAATGATGATGCAGACTCATTTGAGTTAATTAAAGCAGAAATGATTGAAGAGCTTGGTGAATTGATGGAAGCTAAGCAAAGTGGGAATGGATTAAGGAGAAGTTTCAAATCATTAAATTTATCAGACTGTTCTTTTAAACCTCCCTGGCCATCCATAGATGATCTTCCTACGTTGGAATTGAAGCATTTTCCAGTACATCTGAAGTATGCTTACTTGGGAGATAATAGCACATTGCCTGTAGTTATTTCTACGGCATTGACATTAGATCAAGAGGTTCAATTGTTGAAAGTTTTAATGAAATCTAAGAAGGCATTGGGGTGGATGATTGTGGATATTAAGGGAATCAGTCCAGCAATCTGCATGCATAAGATATTATTGGAGGATTGCCATGGAAAATCTATCGAGCAGCAGAGAAGACTAAATCCCATTATGAAGGAAGTTGTCAAAAAGGAGATTATCAAATGGCAGGATGCTGGAATTATATACCCAATTTCTGATAGTTCTTGGGTGAGCCCTGTTCAATGTGTACCTAAGAAATGGGGTATCACCGTGGTAAGCAATGATAACAACAAACTCATTCCTACTCGTACTGTCATGGGATGAAGGGTTTGTATGGACTATTGGAAACTCAAAAAAGTAATAAGGAAAGACCATTTTCCTCTGCCATTTATTGACCAGATGTTAGATAGACTAGCGGGGAAAGCCTTCTATTGTTTTCTAGATGGTTATTCAGGGTACAACCAAATTTCCATAGCTCCTACTGATCAAGAGAAGACCACATTCACATTTCCTTATGGAACTTTTGCGTTCCGAAAAATGGCATTTGGATTATGCAATGCCCCTGCAACATTCCAGTGTTGTATGATGGCAATATTTCGAGCATGGTGGAGAAACTTTTAGAAGTTTTTATGGATGACTTCTCGGTGTTTGGTGATACCTTTGAAGATTGTTTAAAAAATTTTGAGTTAGTTCTTTGTCGGTGTGAAGAAACCAACCTTATTCTTAATTTGGAGAAATGCCACTTCATAGTCTGTGAAGGTATTGTTCTGGGACATAAAATTTTGCAGCAAGGGATTGCTGTTCACAAAGAAAAGGTTGAGGTTATTGAGAAATTGCAACCACCCTCCATAGTTAAAGGTATTCACATTTTTCTTGGCCATGCAGGATTTTATCGATGATTTATCAAAGATTTTTCAAAAATATCGAAACCCCTATGTACATTGTTAGAAGGCAAAAAATCTTTCAATTTTGATAAGTTTTGCTTACAAGCATTTGAGGAATTGAAAAAACGGCTAGTCACAGCACCAATAGTCATAGCACCAGGTTGGACTTTACATTTCAAACTTATGTGTGGTGCTAGTGATTTTGCCGTAGGAGCAGTATTTGGGCAAAGAAAGGACAAGGTATTTCATGCTATCTACTATGCAAGTCGCACATTGACATATTCATAGATAAATTATTTCACTATTGAGAATGAGGTATTAGCTGCGGTATTTTCCTTCGACAAATTCAGAGCTTATTTAGTGGGCACCAAAGTTACGGTTTATACAAACCACACTACTATTAGGTACTTGGTGACCAAGAAAGATGCCAAGCCTAGATTAATTCAATGGATACTACTACTGCAGGAATTTGATCTGGAAATTAGATATAGGAAAGGCATAGAAAATCAAATGCCTGATCACTTGTCTCGAATTGAAGTAGGAAATGAAAACGGTAATATTTAGTGCATTCAGGATGATTTCCCAGATGAGCAATTGTTAGTTGCCATGGCATTACCATGGTATGCTGATATCATTAATTTTTTAGTTAGTGGATTGCTGCCACCTGAGCTCACAAATCAAAGACGAATGAAATTTATCCATGATGCCAAGCAGTATTATTCGGGTAAGTTGTTTTTATTCAAACATTGTGCAGACCAGATAATTCGGAGTTGTGTTCCAGATGAAAAGATTCAAAATATTTTATATCATTGTCATTCAGCACCGTATGGAGGACACTTTGGGGGCATGATAACTACTGCAAAAGATTGGTCATCGAGATTGGATAAAGCTTTATGGGCATATCGCACTACATTCAAGACACCATTGGGGATGTCGTCTTTTCGGCTTGTTTATGGGAAACCCTGTCATTTGCTTGTTGAACTTGAACATAAGACATATTGGGCAATTAAGAAATTGAAAATGGATTGGAGTGCTGTTGGTACTAATCGCCTATTAGAGTTGAATGCGATAGAATAATTCAGAGCACAAGCTTATGAGAATGCCAAGTTGTACAAAGAAAAGACTAAACGATGGCATGACAACAATATTTTCCCACGACAATTTGCACCTGGACAACAAGTCTTGTTATTTAGTTCCAGGCTTAAATTGTTTTTTGGCAAATTAAAATATCATTGGTTTGGCCTATTCGAGATAATTCATGTCTATTCTCATGGAGTTGTAGCAGTCAAAGACAACAAGACTGGTTCTACTTTCAAAGTCAATGGCTAACGATTAAAGCATTACTTTAGAGCTCCTATAATTCGTGATAAAAATTCCATCATTTTTTGAGATGCTTAATATTTCTTTCCTGCACTGTTTTATTCATTTACCTTTTTTTTTAATTTCTTTGTTTAGTTTCTTCAATAAGTTTACTTAACTATTATTTTCTTTTTTTGCAGGCACATTATGGCTTAGGTTTGTAGAAATTAGCCCATTTAATATATTAGTTAATTTTTTGTTTAATAATTTTTCTTTTTTCCGCTCAACTTTTCTCTTTTCTATGTCAGGGCACAATCTCAGGTTAATCTTATTTCCCACGTTATTGCTATATTTTCTCTCACGTCTTACCCTAGTCAATTCACTTCTTTTCTAACTTCTTTTTCGTTTCATTTTCTTCACCCTTTTTAGTTTTTATTCCATAAAACTGTAAAGGTCTCACATTTTTTTCATTTATTATTGAAGCTTCAGTGTAGAGTTTGGTATCATTTCGTTCAAACTCGTCTCATCCCTTTTACTCAAAACTCAACTATTTCAAAAGAACGCCTGTTATTATTACACTCGATTATGACTGGCAGAAAGATCAATGTTGGAAGCATTATCTTTAGAGAAGTCCACAGCTATTTCCAAAAGAATGTCAATACCTTAAATTTTCCATCGCTCATTACGACACTTTTTCAGAGGGTGAAGGTTCCTATTCAAGCGAATGATGACACAATCCCAAAAAAATGAGACATAATAAGGTAACTCGTCCTGAGATTTTCTAGGGAGGAAATGCCACGGCATCCGAGCTCTACATCCACAACTTCTCCTCCTATGACTTTTGATACTGCCCCATCAATGTCTCATAATGACTTTGAACGGAAAATGATTGATACTATTGAGATGTTACAACAACAATTTTGAATGATAAAGAAACACCAACTAAGGCTAGTCACTGATCTTGGCTGGTCTGAAGAGGAAATGGCTATATTTTGGGGATATGTTCAACGAAGGGATAAGGCCATTAAGAAATATCTTCAGAAAAAATTTACCTGACCTATGCCAACGTTCTTTGTTTTTCCTAAAGAATTGTTATTGGAACCAGACGATGATGATGAAGATGGAGAAGAAGCCAGTGCGGAGAAGCAGACTATAAAAAAAGAGGGAGAAGAGGAGAAAACTAAATATGTACATATTGAATATGATAATGATGACGCTGATGTGACTCAAACTGCTACACCTGCTGACACTACCACTACACCGAAATCCACTACACCTATGAAAGAGCAAGAACGTGTGGTTCATCAACTTATTGATGATCTCACAAAGTCAAATACTGATGATGAAGAAGGGGTGCCAATCAACCAGCTAAAATGGAAGAGCTACAAGCAAGCTGCTGGGAAATCAGTTCACGCTGATGTTGGTGAAGTGGACAGGCAATTGCATTGCAAACACGCTACCAGAAAATCAACCCAACCCAATTCCTACCAAGCTTTTGTTTTTATTTTTATTTTTTTCATTTTATAACATGTTTCATGCATTCATATTTGATTGTCATGGCATTTGGTCATGTTTAATTGTTCATGCATTCATATTTGATTGTCATGGCATTTGGTCATGTTTAATTGTTCATGCATTAAAGACAATGCATCCTTTAGGTTTTGGGGTGTGTTGTGTTGTAAAAATAGTATGTAGTAGATTTATGTTTTAATATTCATGCATTTTTTCATTCATTTTGCTAGTACATACAAATGCCAAATAACTGCCAGACTATGCTGAGTATATTGTTATCGATGATGTTCGATGAGGATAATAACTCTTCGATTAATTTTGAAAATTGTGATAGTTGATTAAGCATGTTTAGCTTAGGATATTTGTTTGAAAATTGATTCCTAAAAGTAGAATAACTTAAGTATCATTGCAATTAATCTGTAGTAGGGTTCTTTTAATGCATTTGAATTTTCTTGAACCTAAATTCAATAATTTGGTTATGAATAATAAGGAATACTGTGGCAATAATTCTCCACTCCAATGTTTGAAATTGTTGAGTAGGTTAGTAATTCTTTATTTGCTCCATTATATTATTGATTAGAAAAACAAGTTCGAATAAGAATGAGTAAAAAAAATTATTTGTATTGATAATAATGATTTAGGGACACTCCACTGAAGTTCTAGTTCAGCAGCTAAGGACGTAGTTGTTTGCTCTATCCATCTTCTAAGTTAAAAGCCTTAGCTCCATGAGTGAACTACATTCAAATTATGGCATGATATACTACTTGGTAATCTAGTGTATGCTCCATTGAGATTGTCAAGTAAAGAAACCACGTGACAAGAAGAATTCCCTAGAAAAAATAATAAATAATATTTGTAATTGAAGTTTTGAAATGAAGAAATAAGTGAGAATAGAGAAACTGAATTTAGAGGAAAGATAACCTAAATACGTTGGGAGAGGTCTGCTATAGTCAGAATTGCATAATTACTGGGGAAATTTTTTTTAGGAAACATTTTCTGTACTTCATTTGCTAAATATAAGCCTACAAAACTTGAACCAATTTTTTTAGTAGAAGACTGCTGACTCCGCTTAACAATGGAGTTATAAGAGCCCTCGCCTTTTTTGAAATCCGAGTTATTACATCCATAAAGTCTTAAGTCAGCAAGTAAGAAAGCAGATAAGCTATTTCAACAAGAGAATTCTCTAACGTAAATCTATTTGATCTTTCTTTTACAACAATCTTTAGGTCTTTTCCAAGACAAGCAATTGAATGAAAAAGGTCAAGCATAGTCACTCAACTTTTTAGCCTTTCAAGCGGAAGCGATCCTTTACTTTACAAAAAGGCAGCTAGTAGGAGCCTCCTTTACATATGCTCTTGATCTTCTAAAAAGATTTGGTTTGAATGACTGCAAACCTGTTGTAACATCCCGAAATGGGCCTATGCATTTTTGATTTAATTATACGAAATGGCATGTCTTATGCGTTATGAATATATTGTGAACATTTTTGGAAACTTGGAAATGCAAGGAAATGATTTAGAAATGTTAAGTTTAAAGTTTAAAAAGGGGAAACTAAGGCAATGTGGTCTTAAGAGAAAATGTATGTGAAATATGACATACAAATAGCCTTGGTAAAATGGCTACAAGGCGCCACTTAAGGGCCTAGCAAGTGACGCCACATGCAGGAGCAAAAGGGTCTCGAGTTCGAGTCACTTAGGAAGCAAAATAAAGTTTTTATTTTTTTTCGGCACAAGGGGGAGGTAATGGACGGCACCAAGGCACTTGAAGAAGAGTTTAAACTCTCTTAAAATTTCGGCTAAGGGTGGATAAATATTAGATTTATTTTAGATTATTGTCAAGAGATAAATAAGGATTTATTCTTTAATTTTATTTTCAAATTAAGGTGATAAAGCCATCAAAATAGAAGTGATGGCCAAGTAAGGGATTCTCTTGGTGATAATTTCGGCAAAAGGGGAGGAGATTAAGGCTATCATTCATTCTTCTTCCTTTTCCTTCCCATTCTCTGTCGAATTCTCTACGCAACATCTTCTTTCTCTTCTTCTTTTGTCAAACCGAATTCCTCTTCTCCCCAAGTCCACCATTGCCGATTCTCCCTAAGTTCTTATCCCTCTCTTTTCAATTCAGTTGAAGCCGAATACATAAGTGACCATAGCCATCCAGTCTCCAAGTCTTCATAGCCGAATCATTGAAGGGCTTCAAACAAAGGTACTGTCGATTTCATCAAGTAAGGGTAAGATCCAAATTTGGTTTCCATTCTTTATATTTTAGACTTACCAAAATTTAGGGACTAATCTCTATTATCAATCTTGGTCAAATTATGGAAGGGAGGTTTCGGGATTTATGTGTTGTCGACATCAAGGAAAGATCTTTCGGGATCTTTAAGATTCAAGGTAAGATGACATTCGGCCTTAGGCCATTCTTAATGTGTTCAAATGATAGGAATTGATCTAACATAAATCCATGGGAATTTCGACGGACATCCGAGGCAAGGGATACTTTTCGGGATTTGAGAATTTCAAGGTAAGTGTACTCACATATTCGCCAAGGCCCTATCTTAAGTACTTAGATCTATTTGTTTTAACCGAAAACTAACCGATACAAGGGATCTAGTGCTTAGCCGATTTCAAAGGGAAGAATACAAGTTTCCAGGTATTTGATTACACATCAATCGGCACCAAGGTAAGTTTTGAGTAATAACAATCCTAATAGGATTTGGTTTTATGGCCGAATGGTCTTCATTAAATTTTTAAAGTGATGGACGAATGTAGGAAGTTAAAGATCTGAGGCAGTACATTGGATTTCGGGATTTCAGTGAATTGTTAAGCGAATCAGGTGTGTACCCCACACTAATCTTAATAGATTTATGGCTTTAACTTGATATATGTGTTAATATGAAAGTGTAAGAATGTGGCTAAGGTACCATGTTATGGTACAAAGTACTCAGGTACGTTTCCTACTCCTACTAGGATTATGAAATATGTTATGTTTAACATGTGATAAGTGATAAGAATGTGAAATTTGGCATGTTAATGCATAATATGTATGATATGGGGCATATGGGTTATTGAAAAGGGGAAGTGAATGTGGTGACCTAAGACCACGATATTTGAATGTGGTGACCTAAGACCACGGTATTTGAATGTGGTGACCTAAGACCACGATATTTGAATGTGGTGACCTAAGACCACGATATCTGAATGTGGTGACCTAAGACCACAAATATTTATAAGGGCGATGAGCACGTTGACTGCAGCGACTGCCTTTGATGGTGTGTAGCGGATGGAGGGTTGACTTAGTAGTCCCCACGGTGTGCAGGATGGTACAGGTGATGTGTAGCGGATGGCATATAGGTTTGGGTTTGGGTTGCATCACTTTTCTATCTGTTATGTGAATGTGAATGTAATATGATAATGTATGCTTGACTATTAAATTTTAGTGTTGGTTACACATTGAGTCTGTTGACTCACCCCGTTGTGGGAACATGTTTCAGGTGATGGACAGTGATGGACCGGGACGGCAGAACTTGTGGTGGCCATGCTCAGCTTGAAGTTTATTTTATTTGGACATTTTATTTCATTTAAGTACTTTAAATTATTTGGGTTTGTTTTGATGTAATAAGGCCACAATTGAACTATTTTACATTTATTTTTATGTTTACAAATTTTTATTAAGTCAAAGGTTAAGTAATTTATTTTAAATGTACTCTAAATGTTTTATCACCTAAAAATTTAAAAAGGGTTTCCATTATTAAAACGAATTTGTTTTCTACTCGAGCCCAACCCAAAACAATATTTCTTTCAAAACACACTATTTATCAGAGTAACCCATGAATTTTGAACCGGTTTACATCGAGGAGCATACCAGATCCGGTCAAGGCTCGTGGGCCGGGTGTGGGGTGTTTCACCTGTACCTACCCCTATGGTTCTTGGACAACAATTATCACAAGTATAGAATATATGGCAGATGGTTTAGTAGTATATATATGGTAACTATGTGCTTTGGAAAATTCATGCATTCGTGCATATTCATACATATTTTGCTTGAGGACAAGAAATAATTCAGGTTTGGTGGTGTGAGAACTCTTGAAAAGAGTTATATTTCAAGCCTCTAGAGTGAATTAATTGTTTGTAATTAAGTAAATATGTTTGCATTTTTAGGATATTTTTAGAACATTGCATAGCAAAACTTGGATTGTGATATAAATGTTATTATTTCTTACTTTTATTATTGGGGAAGAAAGGTGTTGGTTGTGGTTGGCAGCAGGTGCAGGATGAAGAAGAGAAGAAAGAAAAGAGTAGGAAAATAATGGAAGTGAAATATTGTCATGGCAAAATGCTGGTTAGATTGCCAACAAGAATGCCATAACAATTCTAGGAAGATGATGCATCACTCAGTCCACGTCACTCTCAAATAGCTGTACTTGTACCAGATAAACCACCCTGTAACACCCCAAACCCGGCCTAAATGTTATGACCGGATCTGGCATGTCACATGAAAGGAATGTCTAAAAACTGTGCGTTCGTTAAAAAGCTCATATTCTTTATAGTTGTGGTGAGAAATCGAGTTTAAGTAATTTTGAATAAGAAATGGTTTATTATCATTTTAGGAAAATCCCATATTGATCATTTAATAATAAGCAATAAACAAATTGAAAGCTGAAACCAAATAAAATACCCAAGGCCTTATTACATAACAAAAACTCAAATAAAAATAAGTCCAAATAAAAAAAAACGAATTTACGAGTAAACATATGTATGGCCTCTACGAGTCCACCTCAGCTCCCAAATCCGCGATCTAATGATTACCTGCAAAATTTAACTAAGGGGTGAGTCATCGAGACTCGGTGTGTAAATCCCCATCCAATGTGCCCTTACACAATTTCATATGAAAATATGCATATCATGCACCCAAACCTAGCCATCCGCAACTCCTTTTTCTACCCCGTGTGGTACCAAACCAATGGTGGTGCCAAACCACTGGTGACCCAAAGTCACTGATATCAATAATAATGTGGTGCCAAACCCTTTGGTGACCCAAAGTCACGAATAATCCAATTGTGGGGCCAACCCACGTTGTGATACCAAATCACTTTGGCGACAATCTCGTTTTATCAAATGTGGGGCCAACCCATTGTGGTGCTAAGCCACGGGACGAGTCGCTATGAGGTGCCAAACCTCCGTGACCCAAAGTCACGAAATCAACTGTGGTACCAAACCACTGGAGGTGCCAAACCTCCGGAGGTGCTAAACCTCCGTGACCCAAAGTCACAGATATCAATCTTCCCCCTCCTCTCATCATACCCATGCAATATGACATAATAATTCGTGTATGCAGTATGTCATGTATGCTAGACATATATCAAATATAAGTATAACATGAATCACCATCATAATCAGATAGACATAAAACAACATAATCACCCTAATCAACCTCTAAGGGTATAACCGTAATTTTACCTACCAAGGGCATTTTCGTAATTTACCCACCAAGGGCATATCGGTAATTTACCCACCAAGGGCATTTTCATAATTTACCCTTCAGTGGTATTTCAGTAATTTACCCACTAAGGGTATTTTCGTAATATACCCTTCAGGGGTATTTTGGTAATTTACCCTCTAAGGGTATTTTGATAATTTCACAAACCGGGGGTATTTCGGTAATTTTACAAACCGGGGGTATTTCGGTAATTTTGTAAACCAAGGGTATTTCAGTAATTTTGTAAACCAAGGGTATTTTAGTAATTTTGTAAACCAAAGGTATTTCAGTAATTTCGCACCTGCAATGGCCTTTCCAAAGGCCTAATGTCACCTCGAGCGACTCAACTACCATATCCGGTCGTACCGAACTTTGAGCCTAAAACCCGATTTCGGCCCATTCGGGCCCACACGTTCGTGTGGCCCACCTAACATAAATCTAGCCACGTATATGAGATTCACCTAGTCTAGTTCACTATATACTACACCATCATACATTTTACTCTATTAGGCCCACAGGCCCATTGGGCCCCCTTCGGCCCATCACGGCCCAAGCAGCCCCAACCCACAAGAATACTACTGATGGCCTCAACTATCGCGTCGAAGCCCCCCACACGCGCGCCAGACGCTCGTGTGGCTACTATTGCCGTGATCGGCACTTCAAAGATTTGCCGCTCTACTAGAGTAGAGAGAGTTACACACCGATAGGAATCGGTGCTAATCCGCGCTCCGACCACTCCTGGTGCCCAAACGCCCTCCAAGGTGTATTCATCCTCCTCCTAGAATGCTATATATATAGCTAGCTTCTCACCTTCCTTCTTTGTATCTTTCCGATGTGGGATCCTTCCGTCAGCAGAGTTTAAATCCAACTCAAACTCTTCCCGTCCAATCCGCAAAATAAATACTCCTTTGCTTGTCATGAGATTCGAACCCTTGCTCCCTTCAATAGCTCAACACGCCACTTACCACCAAGCCATAAGCTCCTCTTGTGTCTAAAGCCATGCGCAACTAAATATAAATCTAATGCCAAATTCTAAAGTCCATTTAAAAAGAAAACAAAAATGCAAGAGCCAAGACTTGAACCTTGGACCTCCTTCCTTCCCTGTGGCGTCACTCCCTTGCCTCTTAAGTGGCGTCACTTTGCCACTACACCACAACTCCACTTGTGTCATTTTCCTCCACATTTTATTCTTAAGGCCTACCTGCCAACTTCCAGGTTTTTTTCACCTAAAACCAAAATTTCTCCAAAGCCAAAGTTCGATCCCGGGACTTCATAGAAGCCCTCTAACCTTCCAAAATCACTTACCTAATAAGTCTAACTTGCATTAATGCCGTTCTCAAAAATTTTAAATGCTACTACGCCTAAGGCCCATTGGGCCCAATCCTACTAGGCCCAATTTCGGGATGTTACACACCCTGAAAAATAAGAAGCAAAATGTGTGTGCTGATAGGGAGGGACCTACTCTATAAAGGAGGAAAGAGAAAAGAAAAGAAGGGAGGATTTTTAGAAAGAGAGGAATTAGAGAGCAGTGTTTCTCTCTGCACCAGATTCTCGTGGAAAATATTAGAGAAAAGAAAGGAGAGGGTAGTAGCTTACAGAGCAAAAAAAGTCATAGACGCAAGGAAGGGGAAGAGAAATCTACCCTGGGTTTTACATAAAATCTCATTATTAAAGTGAATGTTGGAGTAGCGAGAGCTTCCTCCAATTCTGCCATTATTTTCTGATTTGAACTTTGTGATTCGTGAACTTAAAAGATGATGTTGAATGGTTTTGTTATAGATTTGAATGCCCAATCCATGAGCTAAATCTCATTGGGTTGGAATTATTTGGGTGAATTTTTATTATATTTAATGCCCATGGTATGATTTGGACTAGATTACTATTTCATTCGATTTTTTATTATTTTAAATGCATGCATGCAAGCTCTAGACATAGATGATTGTATGGTATGTTAGTAGATTTGATTTAATTCTGAAAAGATTAAATAGATTGGATTATTATCAGTTGAAAAGGCAAGTATTCGAAAGAATATTTGCAGCACTCTAGACATAGAAGTTGCAATCTGTACATGAAAAGGAAGAACAGTCTTGATATCATTCTTGAGCTTTGTAGACATACAAAAAACTCAAAATGGTAGCTCAAAGTCTGGCTTTCGAAAGAAGCAAACTGTAGTAGTGAAACCCTGAGCAGTAGAATGGTCAAGATTTTGCCATGGCAATATTATGGTATAAGATGGTCAAGATTTTGCGCTAGTAATTCCAACCTTTATCATTCAATAGTACAAATCCTCCCTACTTATTCTTTGAGAATTGCCACAACATTTCAATTGTCCTACCATTTTTTTCATTCATAATTGATTTTATTAATCCATTCATTAATTCTCTTCATCAATTTGTCATCTGTTTCTTTTGCATGATTTAATTAGTAAATTTCATAAGTAATAGCATAACCAATTATTTTAATCTATTATGATCCCTATGGAGATGATACTCACTCATCACTTTATTATTTGATTCAACTTGTATACTTGCACATTCGCATTACACATTCACACGCGACATTGAGCGATAGGGCTCAATGATACTTTCATGATTTAAGATAATATAACATAAACATTAACACTATAATTTGAGACAATTACATATACATATACATATGCATATACATATACATATATAGATACAGATACATATACATATACATATACATATACATATACATATACATATACATATACATATACATATACATATACATATATATTCCATGTCTAACCAATTCATGTCCTACAAATACAAATCAATTTTCATCATGTTTCAATACATATAAGTATACATATAACTGATCGTGTCCAAACTAACTATGACAACAAATAAGGCAAGCACACCTATCGTTCGGTAGTATAGCTATGGCAAGACCGGAAATATCATATCCTCAAGGACCAAGAGTACTAGTAGTTACTATCTTTTTATTATCTAGCCCAAGTATTAAGGGAATCGATGTTTAATTAACTAATTACTAAACTAAGGATGCTAAGACACAGAGAATGAATCGGGAAAATACTTTTGGGAAAACCAGTTGATTAAGACAATACCCAAGGAAGAATCCACCTAGACTTCACTTATTACTTAACTTTGAACCAGACGATTTATTCACTTGACTTGATCCGTAGGATTCCCTAATTTATATTATTATCCCTTTCGAGACTAATAACGTCTAACCCTAGGCTGATTAATTGAAATCTCTTTCTAATTAAAACCCCTAGTGTTGCATTAACTCGATCCATGGACTCCCATATTAGGTTTGACCCAAATCCGGCAGATTTTCGTCATCCTATCTCTAGGGTTGCGATCAACTCCGCTTAACTATGCTAAATCTACTCTTAAACAGGGACTTTTGCTCCACTGCCTAAGCACATCAATACTTGAATCAATATCCTGAAATATTAAAGCAAGAATTAAGAACACATAATTAAGAACAAATCAAGTATTTACCATACAGTTCAGAAATCGATAACAAGATCCATCTTAGGTTTCATCCCCCTCAGGTATCTGAGGGGTTTAGTTCACGTTTAATAAAGAATACATCTCAGAAGAAAGTAAATAACAAAACATAAGAAAAACCCTAAAACCCCCTGAAGGAGATTGAAGAGAAGATCCTCCGTCTTGAGTGTGATTTCGGCTTCTGGTGTAACACCCCATACCCGAGTCTGAGGCTCAGACCAGATACGAGACATTACAATGCTTAAACTTACTTAATCATGACATTACGGCTATAAAATTTTGTTCCGAAATTAAAACTTCTCACTCTTAAACAATTCGTACATTTCATGGGCCTACGAGGCCTTAAACTCGTACTGGTAAACTTTCGGAACCTTATCGAAAAAATTTTCTTTGAAACAGGGGTTACACGCCCGTGTAATATAAGACACTCCCGTGCATAGGCATACACACCCATGTCCTCGGATCGTGCCTAAAAACTCAGTATTCTGCCAATTCCACATGGCCCTGGCACGCCCGTGGACCTAGACCGTGTACTACATCTTGATATACTGACTTATTTCACACGACCGGGCACACGCCCATGCTCTAACCGTGTGTCATGCACGGCCTTAACACACGGCCGTGGGATTAATCCGTGGTCTATCCTTACTTATAAGACTAAGGTGCAGTTTACGCATGGCCTAGACACACGCCCGTGTGTCCAACCGTGTGGGCACTTAGAGGCTATTTACCAAGCCAATTGCCACCCTGAAATTAAGATCCAATTCATACTCATTTACAACAACTCAATACTACATCATTCATGAATAATACTACATGTTTCATTGATAATTATAAACATACACACTTGGCCAATCAGTTAGCCATATACAATGAAGAACAAACTTAATAGCCTATACTTTGGCTCTTCTTAAAACATTTACTCAAAATGTAATGCTACCTATACATGCCATACTTAAATAAACAACTTGGCTATACCAAAATAGCGATTGATAGTGTGCTCCGAGCTCCGATGACGATGATCCTCAATATTAGCTTGGCGGGACTACATGGAAAGAAAGAATGAAAGACATAAGCATTTAGCTTAGTAAGTTTGCATAATACACATAAAAATCTTCTTACTTAATAAAGACCATTTGATATAAACAATGGCATCATAAATTCAGCTATATAAAGCTTACTTACTCATACTTGATTCTTACATAACTCATGAAACTTACTAGTCTCATACTTGATAGGCAAACAAAGTACCTGTATCACTAGGTCACATTGATCAGCATACTTGAACATAATACTCATAATTTCAAATTCATCATTCATAACATGAATAATATTCTTTTTCACTTGATAATAACCTTACTTACTTAGCTTTCTTGTTATCTCTTTGGAGCTTAACTCGTTTGCCTGATGAATTTATATGAATAACCGAGGATACTAAATCTCATCTAAATTTCGAGGCCATGACTTAACATGGACTTATACGAAGTCTTTCTTGTTCTCACCAATGCCATGCCTTAACTTGGACTTATATGGGATCTCTTTCTCTTGATAACTTTTCAATGTCAAGCTTGCCTTGGACTTACATGATATCTTACTCAATGCCAAGCTTGCCTTGGACTTACATGATAACTTATTCAATGCCAAGCTTGCCTTGGACTTACATGATATCTTACTCAATGCCAAGCTTGCCTTGGACTTACATGATATCTTGCTTGCTTGCCGATGCCATGCCTCGGCTTGGTCTTATACGGACTTTCTTGTTTCATGTGGTAGATTGAGTATCCTAAGTTATTCAACTTCAATCGGGGCTTTCTCATGCTTGATCTCATTTATTTCTTTGTTTAACATAACATTAAACATTTTTCATAATAACATTGTACATTATACTAAGCAATTCAATGATATAAATCATAAAGCTTAGAAATCATACAAACTTACCTCAATATACAAAATGTAGCTAGGTATGCAATTTAGTCCTCGACCTTGTTCTTGCCTCGGTTTCGATCCGGGCTTCGTTTTTCTTGATCTATAGTCATAAATAGATCATTTAATATTCACATTGACTAAATTGACCCTTTACTCATACTTGGACAAAATTACTATTTTGCCCCTATACTTTCTCATATTTGCACTTTTGCCCCAAGGCTCGTAAAATAATTTTCATTCAACTTTCTTAGACTACATGCTTAGATGATTCATTTTCTCTACTATAGCCATTATCAATTCTCATTATTTCTAATAGGTATGACTAATTTCAAAACTTTTACAAACTAGTCCATACTATCATATTTCATGAAATTCATTAAGGAAAAGATGTTTATCTAACATCAAACTCTCATAATCTTCCATAAAACATCATTTAACAAGCATGTCATTCATAGATGAATTTTTGAACATGCATCTTAGCTTATTTTATAGCTAAAAATAGCTAATTCATAATACAAGGACTTCAAAAACACGAAGAATATTAAAAACGGGGCTAAGATGAACTTACTAGCAAGCTTGAAAAAAACGAAGAACCCTAGCTGTGGAGTCTTCAAATTTTCGGCAAGGGAAGGAAGAAGATGAATGAAATTTTATCATCTTTTTTCCTATTTTAATCACTTATTAGACAAATGACCAAAATGCCCTTCTCTTTAAAAATTTCTATTTTACTAACTCATGTCCATTTTTGTCCCAAATTTAAAATTTGGGCAAATTTCTATTTAAGGACTCATAATTAATATTCTAAAGCTATTTCATACAAAAAGTTTCTAGAAACTCATATTTTGCAACTTTTGCAATTTAGTCCTTTTTTTATCATTCCATGTCAATTCTACAAAATTTCTACATGGAACTTTAATACTATGATGAAAACATGTCATAAACCTTAATAACTCAATTTTACTGACTCGAGTTTGTGGTCTCACACCACTATCCTGACTAGGCCTTAAATCGGGCTGTTACAATTCTCCCCCTCTTACGAATTTTCGTCCTCGAAAATCTTACCAGCAAATAGATTTGGGTATTGGTTTCTCATGCTCTCTTCTAGTTCCCACGTAGCTTCTTCTATTCCATGTCTTTGCCACAATACTTTTACCAGGGCAATACTTTTATTCCTTAGCTACTTGACTTCCTGAGCTAAAATCTTAACTGGTTCTTCACCATAAGTCATGTCGGAATAAATCTCTATTTCTGACTGGGGAATTACATGTGAAGGGTCTGATCGGTAGCGTCTTAACATTGACACGTGAAACACATCATGTATCTTTTCTAACTCTGATGGCAAAGCGAATCTGTAAGCTACAGGCCCAACTTTCTCGGTAATCTCATACGGTCCAATAAAACGTGGACTCAACTTGCCTTTTCGGCCAAATCTGAGAACTTTTCTCCAAGGTGAAACTTTCAAGAAAACTTTATCTCCGACTTGATACTCGATCTCTTTTCTCTTTAAGTCCGAATAGGACTTCTGTCTATCTGATGTAGCTTTTAAACTTTCTCGTATCACTTTCACTTTCTCTTCAGCTTCTCTAACCAAATCAACCCCGTGAATTTGGTTTTCTTTAAGTTCAGTCCAATAAAGAGGCGTTCGGCACTTACGCCCATATAAAGCCTCATAAGGTGCCATCTTTAAGCTCGACTGAAAACTATTATTGTAGGCAAACTCTACTAATTGGAGAAACTTTTCCCAACTGCCTCGGAATTCAAGAATACAACATCTGAGCATATCCTCGAGCACTTGAATTAACCTCTCTGATTGACCGTTAGTTTGAGGAAGAAAAGCGGTACTAAAGTTCAACTTTGTACCCAAGGCCTCTTGTAACTTCTTCCAAAACCTGGATGTGAATCTCGGATCTCTACCCGATATGATTGACAAGGGGACTCAATGAAGTCTTACTATTTCTGAAACATACAAGTTTGCCAACTTGTCTAGAGAGTAATCAACTCGTACAGGTATAAAATGGGCTGACTTCGTAAGTCTATCAACCATAACCCATACAGCATCTTTCTTGCTCGGAGGCAACGGCAAACCCGTTACAAAATCCATAGTAATACGGTCCCATTTCCACTCCGGAACTAAAATAGGTTGAAGCAAGCCCGAAGGTACTTGGTGTTCAGCCTTTACTTGCTGACAAATCAAGCATTTGGAAACAAATTTTGAAATATCTTTCTTCATTCTCGGCCACCAATACTGTTGCTTCAAGTCATTATACATCTTGGTACTACCCGGATGTACAGATAAACATCCATTATGGGCCTCATACAAAATTCTCTGAATAAGCTCTTCTTTTCTCGGTACACAAACTCTGTCTTTGAGCATCAGACTTCCATTGGGACTAATCTGAAAGTCAGACTCAACATCTGTCTCATGACCGATCTCTACGAACTTGCAATTCACTATCCTCTTTTGAGCTTCAATGATCCCTTGGAGGAATATTGGTCTAGCTCTCAACTCGGCTAGAATAGAACCATCGTCGGACAAAGTCATCCGTGAATTCATTGTCCTTAATGCAAATAAGGATTTTTACGCTCAAAGCGTCGTGACCACATTCGCCTTTCGGGATGGTAATCAATAACCATCTCATAATCTTTTATCAACTCTAACCATCTTCGTTGTCTTAAGTTTAACTCTTTCTGCGTCATCAAGTACTTCAAACTTTTGTGATCAGTGAAAATCCGACATTTCTCACCATATAGGTGATGTCTCCATATCTTCGATGCGAAGACTATGGGAGCCAACTCTAAATCATGCGTCGGATAATTCTTCTCATGAGGCTTCAATTGTTTGGAGGCATAAGCAATAACTTTGCCTTCTTGCATAAGTACACAGCCTAATCCATTTAAGGATGCATCGCTGTAAATCACAAATTCTTTCCCTGTCTCAGGTTGAACCAAAACTGGGGCTTCCGTCAACATCGCTTTCAGTTTCTCGAAACTTTGTTGGCATTTTTCAGTCCACTCAAATTTCACATTTTTCTGTAACAATTTAGTCATCGGGGTTGCAATAATAGAAAACCCCTTGACGAATCGTCTATAATAGCCGCTAGACCTAGAAAGCTTCTAATCTCAGAGATATTCTTCGGTGGATTCCAGTCCATTATGGCCGAAATCTTACTGGGGTCCACTCGAACTAATTTTTCCGAGACAATATGTCCCAGAAACCCTACTTTCTTGAGCCAAAATTCGCTTTTACTGAACTTAGCACATAATTGATTTTCTCGTAGAATCTGTAAAACTGTCCGTAGGTGCTCAGTATGCTCATTCTCATCTTGAGAATAAATCAGTATGTCGTCAATGAAAATGACTACAAACTTGTCAAGGTATGGTCTAAACATGCGGTTCATTAAGTCCATGAATACTGCCGGAGCATTGGTCAATTCAAAGGGCATGACTAAAAATTCATAATGCCCATACCTTGTTCGGAAGGCTGTTTTAGGTACATCGATTCTTTTACTCGTAGTTTGGTAGTACCACGATCTCAAGTCTATTTTGGAGAACACGGTGGCTCCTTTCAACCGATCGAACAAATCATCGATTCTAGGCAATGGGTACTTATTCTTTCATTGTCACTTTATTAAGTTGGCGGTAATCTATGCACAATCTCATAGTGCCATCTTTCTTTTCACAAATAAAGCTGAGACCGCAGTGAGAGAACAACTTGACCTTGCAAAGCCTTTATCTGTCAAATCTTGTAGCTGCGACTTGGCTCCTTCAACTCCGTTGGAGCCATTCTGTAAGGAGTAATAGATATTGGTGCGATGCAGGGAGCTAGCTCAATTGAACTCAACCTCTCTAGCTGGTGGTAGTCTGGCAATTCCTCGGAAACACATCCACGCACTCGGATACTATTGGCACCGACTCAATCCTTAACTCTGTTTCTTTTTCATTCATCACAAAGGCCAAATATGCTTCATACCCCTTTCTCATGTATCTCTGTGCCGTCACATGAGAAATCAATTCTGACAATCTACTCTGTTTATCTGATTCTATGTGAACGGTGTCCCCATCCTCACATCTCATTTCAATGTATTTCTTCCCACAATTAACTATTACATTATGGGCAGTCAACCAGTCCATACCGAGAATGAGGTCAAACTAGTCAAATGGTAGCAACATTAGGTTTGCTTTAAAACAATGACCTCTAATCATTAATGGGCAATCTTTACATACTTCATCAACTAACACACTCTTACCTAAAGGATTAGATACTTTAATCACAATTTCTGTAAACTCTATAGGTATACTCATATCAGACACCAATTTCATGCAAATGTAAGAGTGGGTGGATCCAGGATCTATTAAAGTAATAACTTTAACATCATAAAGAGAAAAGGTACTAGTGATAACATCATGGGAAGATGCCTCTTCGCGAGCGCGAATGGCATAAGTCCATGCAGGCGCCCTACCCTCGGGTCTCGCGGCCTGCTCTCTAGGGTTACCTCTTCCACTTGCCCCACTTCCGGGGTTTCTCTGCGGCCTTCTTCTGACCATACTCCTGGATCTCGGGTTCTGAGTTTTGTCCTCTTTCATCATCTCTGGACAATCTTTTATGTAGTGGTCCTGGGAACCACATCTGAAACATGCATTTTCAGGCGCTCGACATTCACCGATATGACGTCTGCCACACTGTGGGCATTTGGGTCTGTCAGATCGAATATTCCCCACACTGGCAACTGAAGTAGTCTGTGCTTTGTTTCCTGAATTCTGTCTACTCTTGTCTTTCTTGGAAAATCCAGGGGAAGTAGCCGATCGGGTAGGGAAAACTCTTGACTTCTTGGATGAAGATTGGAATGGCTTATTCCACTGTCTCTTTCTCGAGTCACGAGACTCTATTTTAGACTTTCTCTTCTCTTTTACTAGCTCCTCGGCTTTACAAGCCCTCTCTACTAGTACCACAAATTCCTTTAGTTCTAAGACAGCAACGAACTGTTTGATGTCATCATTTAGCCCATCTTCAAATCTCTTACTCACAATGGCCTCGGTGGATACGCATTCTCGAGCGTATTTGCTGAGTCTTACAAACTCACACTCGTAGTCAGTTACAGACATCTTGCCTTGTTTTAGTTCTAGGAATTCCTTCCTTTTCTGGTCCACAAACCTTTGACTGATATACTTTTTCTTGAACTCTTGTTGGAAAAATTCCCACGAGATCTTCTCTCTTGGGACTACTGATACCAAGGTGTTCCACCATTGATAGGCAGAATCTCTTAAAAGAGAAACTACGCACTTCATGCACTCTTCAGGTGTACATGACAGCTCATTAAATACCCCGATGGTATTTTCTAAACTGATCGACTCTTTCTCGGATCATCATCTTTTCTAGCCCGAAATTCTTCTGCCCCATGTTTCCTGATTCTATCAACCGGAGGCTTCTCTCCTCTTACCACCTCTACTACTTGAGGGGTTATTGGGATAGGTTGAGGAATAGGTGTGGTTGGAGGGGGTTGTGCATTCGAGTTCGTACGAACGAACTCCGTGTACCATGTGTTCATCATATGGAGGAAGGCTTCTCTAGCCTCTTCTCCTCCTCCTTGACTCACCGTAGTGGGTCTATTCTCATTCTCATTCGGCACCGTCCCTTCAGCGGGAGCCGGCGCGTTACTTTCTACGTCATCCGCCATATCTCTTTCAGGATCCATTTACTATATATATAAACATAATTTAAGTCGTCAGGAGTCGTCACACTATCATTATAAAAACATTCTTACGTATGGCATGTATAGCTAGACTCGTGCTCATGCTACGTTAGTCCTAGAACCTACTAAATCGTAGCTCTGATACCACTAAATGTAACACCCCATACCCGAGTCCGAGGCTCAGACCGGATACGAGACATTACTATGCTTGAACTTACTTAATCATGACATTACGGCTATAAAATTTCGTTCCGAAATTAAAACTTCTCACTCTTAAACAATTCGTACATTTCATGGGCCTACGAGGCCTTAAACTCGTACTGGTAAACTTTCGAAACCTTATCGAAAAACTTTTCTTTGAAACAGGGGTTACACGCCCGTGTAATATAAGACACGCCCGTGCATAGGCATACACACCCATGTCCTCAGACCGTGCCTAAAAACTCAGTATTCTGCCAATTTCCACATGGCCCTGGCACGCCCGTGGACCTAGACCGTGTACTACATCTTGATATACTGACTTATTTCACACGACCGGGCACACGCCCATGCTCTAACCGTGTGTCATGCACGGCCTTAACACACGGCCATGGGATTAATCCGTGGTCTATCCTTACTTATAACACTAAGGTGCAGTTTACGCACGGCCTAGACACACGCCCGTGTGTCCAACCGTGTGGGTACTTAGAGGCTATTTACCAAGCCAATTGCGACCCTGAAATTAAGATCCAATTCATACTCATTTACAACAACTCAATACTACATCATTCATGAATAATACTACATGTTTCATTGATAATTATAAACATACACACTTGGCCAATCACTTAGCCATATACAATGAATAACAAACTTAATAGCCTATACTTTGGCTCTTCTTAAAACATTTACTCAAAATGTAATGCTACCTATACATGCCATACTTAAATAAACAACTTGGCTATACCAAAATAGTGATTAATAGTGTGCTCCGAGCTCCGATGATGATGATCCTCAATATTAGCTTGGCGGGACTACATGGAAAGAAAGAATGAAAGACATAAGCATTTAGCTTAGTAAGTTTGCATAATACACATAAAAACATTCTTACTTAATAAAGACCGTTTGATATAAACAATGGCATCATAAATTTAGCTATATAAAGCTTACTTACTCATACTTGATTCTTACATAACTCATGAAACTTACTAGTCTCATACTTGATAGGCAAACAAAGTACTGTATCACTAGGTCACATTGATCGCATACTTGAACATAATACTCATAATTTCTAATTCATCATTCATAACATGAATAATATTCTTTTTCACTTGATAATAACCTTACTTACTTAGCTTTCTTGTTATCTCTTTGGAGCTTAACTCGTTTGCCCGATGAATTTATATGAATAACCGAGGATACTAAATCTCATCTAAATTTCGAGGCCATGACTTAACATGGACTTATACGAAGTCTTTCTTGTTCTCACCAATGCCATGCCTTAACTTGGACTTATATGGGATCTCTTTCTCTTGATAACTTTTCAATGCCAAGCTTGCCTTGGACTTACATGATATCTTACTCAATGCCAAGCTTGCCTTGGACTTACATGATATCTTACTCAATGCCAAGCTTGCCTTGGACTTACATGATGACTTATTCAATGCCAAGCTTGCCTTGGACTTACATGATATCTTACTCAATTCCAAGCTTGCCTTGGACATACATGATATCTTGCTTGCTTGCCGATGCCATGCCTCGGCTTGGTCTTATACAGACTTTCTTGTTTCATGTTGTAGATCGAGTATCCTAAGTTATTCAACTTCAATCGGGGCTTTCTCATGCTTGATCTCATTAATTTCTTTGTTTAATATAACATTAAACATTTTTCATAATAACATTGTACATTATACTAAGCAATTCAATGATATAAATCATAAAGCTTAGAAATCATACAAACTTACCTCAATATACAAAATGTAGCTAGGTATGCAATTTAGTCCTCGACCTTGTTCTTGCCTCGATTTCGATCCGGGCTTCATTTTTCTTGATCTATAGTCATAAATAGATTATTTAATATTCACATTGACTTAATTGACCCTTTACTCATACTTGGGCAAAATTACTATTTTGCCCCTATACTTTCTCATTTTTGTACTTTTGCCCCAAGGCTCGTAAAATAATTTTCATTCAACTTTCTTAGACTACATGCTTAGCTAATTCATTTTCTATACTATAGCCATTATCAATTCTCATTATTTCTAATAGGTATGACTAATTTCAAAACTTTTACAAACTAGTCCATACTATCATATTTCATGAAATTCATTAAGGAAAAGATGTTTATCTAACATCAAACTCTCATAATCTTCCATAAAACATCATTTAACAAGCATGTCATTCATAGATGAATTTTTGAACATGCATCTTAGCTTATTTTATAGCTAAAAATAGCTAATTCATAATACGAGGACTTCAAAAACACGAAGAATATTAAAAACGGGGCTAAGATGAACTTACTAGCAAGCTTGAAAAAAACGAAGAACCCTAGCTGTGGAGTCTTCAAATTTTCGGCAAGGGAATGAAGAAGATGAATGAAATTTTATCATCTTTTTCCTATTTTAATCACTTATTAGATAAATGACCAAAATGCCCTTCTCTTTAAAAATTTCTATTTTACTAACTCATGTCCATTTTTGTCCCAAATTTAAAATTTGGGCAAATTGCTATTTAAGGACTCATAATTAATATTCTAAAGCTATTTCATACAAAAAGTTTCTAGAAACTCATATTTTGCAACTTTTGCAATTTAGTCATTTTTGATCATTCCATGTCAATTCTACAAAATTTCTACATGGAACTTTAATACTATAATGAAAACATGTCATAAACCTTAATAACTCAATTTTACTGACTCGGGTTTGTGGTCTCACACCACTATCCTGACTAGGCCTTAAATCGGGCTGTTACAATTCTCCCCCTCTTACGAATTTTCGTCCTCGAAAATCTTACCAGCAAATAGATTTGGGTATTGGTTTCTCATGCTCTCTTCTAGTTCCCACGTAGCTTCTTCTATTCCATGTCTTCGCCATACATATTTTTTTACCAGGGCAATACTTTTATTCCTTAGCTACTTGACTTCTGAGCTAAAATCTTAAGCGGTTCTTCACCATAAGTCATGTCGGAATAAATCTCTATTTCGATTGGGAATTACATGTGAAGGGTCCGATCGGTAGCGTCTTAACATTGACACGTGAAACACATCATGTATCTTTTCTAACTCACGATGGCAAAGCGAAACTGTAAGCTACAGGCCCAACTTTCTCGGTAATCTCATACGGTCCAATAAAGCGTGGACTCAACTCGCTTTTCGGCCAAATCGAGAACTTTTCTCCAAGGTGACACTTTCAAGAAAACTTTATCTCCGGACTTGATACTCGATCTCTTTTCTCTTTAAGTCCGAATAGGACTTCATCTGTCTCGATGTAGCTTTTAAACTTTCTCGTATCACTTTCACTTTCTCTTGACTTCTCTAACCAAATCAACCCAGTGAATTTGGTTTTCTTTAAGTTCAGTCCAATAAAGAGGCGTTCGGCACTTACGCCCATATAAAGCCTCATAAGGTGCCATCTTTAAGCTCGATTGAAAACTATTATTGTAGGCAAACTCTACTAATGGGAGAAACTTTTCCCAAGCGCCTCGAAATTCAAGAATACAACATCCGAGCATATCCTCGAGCACTTGAATTAACCTCTCTGATTGACCGTTAGTTTGAGGATGAAAAACGGTACTAAAGTTCAACTTTGTACCCAAGGCCTCTTGTAACTTCTTCCAAAACCTGGATGTGAATCTCGGATCTCTACCCGATATGATTGACAAGGGGACTCAATGAAGTCTTACTATTTCTGAAACATACAAGTTTGCCAACTTGTCTAGAGAGTAATCAACTCGTACAGGTATAAAATGGGCTGACTTCGTAAGTCTATCAACCATAACCCATACAGCATCTTTCTTGCTCGGAGGCAACGGCAAACCCGTTACAAAATCCATAGTAATACGGTCCCATTTCCACTCCGAAACTAAAATAGGTTGAAGCAAGCCCGAAGGTACTTGGTGTTCAGCCTTTACTTGCTGACAAATCAAGCATTTGGAAACAAATTTTGAAATATCTTTCTTCATTCTCGGCCACCAATACTGTTGCTTCAAGTCATTATACATCTTGGTACTACCCGGATGTACAGATAAACATCCATTATGGGCCTCATACAAAATTCTCTGAATAAGCTCTTCTTTTCTCGGTACACAAACTCTGTCTTTGAACATCAGACTTCCATTGGGACTAATCTGAAAGTCAGACTCAACATCTGTCTCGCACTGATCTCTCTGAACTTGCAATTCACTATCCTCTTTTTGAGCTTCAATGATCCCTTGGAGGAATATTGGTCTAGCTCTCAACTCAGCTAGAATAGAACCATCGTCGGACAAAGTCATCCGTGAATTCATTGTCCTTAATGCAAATAACGATTTTCTGCTCAAAGCGTCAGCGACCACATTCGCCTTCCCGGGATGGTAATCAATAACCATCTCATAATCTTTTATCAACTCTAACCATCTTCGTTGTCTTAAGTTTAACTCTTTCTGCGTCATCAAGTACTTCAAACTTTTGTGATCAGTGAAAATCCGACATTTCTCACCATATAGGTGATGTCTCCATATCTTCGATGCGAAGACTATGGCAGCCAACTCTAAATCATGCGTCGGATAATTCTTCTCATGAGGCTTCAATTGTTTGGAGGCATAAGCAATAACTTCGCCTTCTTGCATAAGTACACAGCCTAATCCATTTAAGGATGCATCGCTGTAAATCACAAATTCTTTCCCTGTCTCAGGTTAAACCAAAACTGGGGCTTCCGTCAACATCGCTTTCAGTTTCTCGAAACTTTGTTGGCATTTTTCAGTCCACTCAAATTTCACATTTTTCTGTAACAATTTAGTCATCGGGGTTGCAATAATAGAAAACCCCCTGACGAATCGTCTATAATAGCCGCTAGACCTAGAAAGCTTCTAATCTCAGAGATATTCTTTGGTGGATTCCAGTCCATTATGGCCGAAATCTTACTGGGGACCACTCAAACTCCTTTTTCCGAGAGAATATGTCCCAGAAACCCTACTTTCTTGAGCCAAAATTCGCTTTTACTGAACTTAGCACATAATTGATTTTCTCGTAGAATCTGTAAAAGCGTAAAGTAGGTGCTCAGTATGCTCATTCTCATCTTGAGAATAAATCAGTATGTCGTCAATGAAAATGACTACAAACTTGTGAAGGTATGGTCTAAACATGTGGTTCATTAAGTCCATGAATACCGCCGGAGCATTGGTCAAACCAAAGGGCATGACTAAAAATTCATAATGCCCGTACCTTGTTCGGAAGGCTGTTTTAGGCACATCTGATTCTTTTACTCGTAGCTAGTAGTACCCTGATCTCAAGTCTATTTTGGAGAACACAGTGGCTCCTTTCAACTGATCGAACAAATCATCGATTCTAGGCAATGGGTACTTATTCTTCTCTTGTCACTTTATTAAGTTGACGGTAATCTATGCACAATCTCATAGTGCCATCTTTCTTTTCACAAATAAACCGGAGCATCGCAGGGGAGAACAACTTGACCTTGCAAAGCCTTTATCATCAACTCTTGTAAGCTGCGACTTCAGCTCCTTCAACTCATTTGGAGCCATTCCGTAAGGAGTAATAGATATTGGTACAAGATCTGGGAGCTAGCTCAATGCTGAACTCAACCTCTCTAAGCGGTGGTAGTCCGGCAATTCCTCAGAAACACATCCACGCACTCGGATACTATTGGCACTGACTCAATCCTTAACTCTGTTTCTTTTTCATTCATCACAAAGGCCAAATATGCTTCATACCCCTTTCTCATGTATCTCTGTGCCGTCACATGAGAAATCAATTCTGACAATCTACTCTGTTTATCTGATTCTATGTGAACGGTGTCCCCATCCTCACATCTCATTTCAATGTATTTCTTCCCAAAATTAACTATTACATTATGGGCAGTCAACTAGTCCATACCGAGAATGAGGTCAAACTCGTCAAATGGTAGCAACATTAGGTTTGCTTTAAAACAATGACCTCTAATCATTAATGGGCAATCTTTACATACTTCATCAACTAACACACTCTTACCTAAAGGATTAGATACTTTAATCACAATTTCTGTAAACTCTATAGGTATACTCATATCAGACACCAATTTCATGCAAATGTAAGAGTGGGTGGATCCGGGATCTATTAAAGTAATAACTTTAACATCATAAAGAGAAAAGGTACCAGTGATAACATCATGGGAAGATGCCTCTTCGCGAGCGCGAATGGCATAAGTCCATGCAGGCGCCCTACCCTCGTGTCTCGCGGCCTGCTCTCTAGGGTTACCTCTTCCACTTGCCCCACTTCCGGGGTTTCTCTGCGGCCTTCTTCTGACCATACTCCTGGATCTCGGGTTCTGAGTTTTGTCCTCTTTCATCATCTCTAGACAATTTTTTATGTAGTGGTCCTGGGAACCACATCTGAAACATGCATTTTTCGGGCGCTCGGCATTCACCGAGATGACGTCGCCACTGCTTGTGGGCATTTGGGTCTGTCGGATCGAATATTCCCCACCGGCAATGAAGTAGTCGTGCTTTGTTTCACGAATTGCATCTACTCTTGTCTTTCTTGGAAAATCCAGTGGAAGTAGCCGATCGGGTAGGGAAATCTCTTGACTTCTTGGATGAAGATTGGAATGGCTTATTCCACTGTCTCTTTCACGAGTCACGAGACTCCATTTTAGACTTTCTCTTCTCTTTTACTAGCTCCTCGGCTTTACAAGCCCTCTCTACTAGTACCACAAATTCCTTTAGTTCTAAGACAGCAACGAACAGTTTGATGTCATCATTTAGCCCATCTTCAAATCTTTTACTCACGATGGCCTCGGTGGATACGCATTCTCGAGCGTATTTGCTGAGTCTTACAAACTCACACTCGTAGTCAGTTACAGACATCTTGCCTTGTTTCAGTTCTAGGAATTCCTTCCTTTTCTGGTCCACAAACCTTTGACTAATATACTTTTTCTTGAACTCTTGTTGGAAAAATTCCCACGAGATCTTCTCTCTTGGGACTACTGATACCAAGGTGTTCCACCATTGATAGGCAGAATCTCTTAAAAGAGAAACTACGCACTTCATGCACTCTTCAGGTGTACATGACAGCTCATTAAATACCCTGATGGTATTTTCTAACCAGAATTCAGCTCTTTCTGGATCATCATCTTTTCTAGCCCGGAATTCATCTGCCCCATGTTTCCTGATTCTATCAACCGGAGGCTTCTCTCCTCTTACCACCTCTACTACTTGAGGGGTTATTGGGATAGGTTGAGGAATAGGTGTGGTTGGAGGGGGTTGTGCATTCGAGTTCATACGGACGAACTCCGTGTACCATGTGTTCATCATATGGAGGAAGGCTTCTCTAGCCTCTTCTCCTCCTCATTGACTCACCGTAGTGGGTCTATTCTCATTCTCATTGGCACCAGTCCCTTCAATGGGGAGCCGGCGGCGTTACATTTCTACGTCATCCGCCATATCTCTTTCGGGATCCATTTACTATATATATAAACATAATTTAAGTCGTCGAGAGTCGTCACACTATCATTATAAAAACATTCTTACGTATGGCATGTATAGCTAGACTCGTGCTCATGCTACGTTAGTCCTAGAACCTACTAAACCGTAGCTCTGATACCACTAAATGTAACACCCCATACCCGAGTCCGAGGCTCAGACCGGATACGAGACATTACTATGCTTGAACTTACTTAATCATGACATTACGGATATAAAATTTCGTTCTGAAATTAAAACTTCTCACTCTTAAATAATTCGTACATTTCATGGGCCTACGAGGCCTTAAACTCGTACTGGTAAACTTTCGAAACCTTATCGAAAAACTTTTCTTTGAAACAGGGGTTACACGCCCGTGTAATATAAGACACGCCCGTGCATAGGCATACACGCCCATGTCCTCAGACCGTGCCTAAAAACTCGAGTGATTCTCGCCAATTTCCACATGGCCACGCACGCGCCAGTGGACCTAGACCGTGTACTACATCTTGATATATCGACTTATTTAACACGCCCGCACACGCCCATGCTCTAACCATGTCTCATGCACGGCCTTAACACACGGCCATGGGATTAATCCGTGGTCTATCCTTACTTATAACACTAAGGTGTGCTTTACGCGCGGCCTAGACACACGCCCGTGTGTCCAACCGTGTGGGCACTTAGAGGCTATTTACCAAGCCAATTGCGACCCTGAAATTAAGATCCAATTCATACTCATTTACAACAACTCAATACTACATCATTCATGAATAATACTACATGTTTCATTGATAATTTTAAACATACACACTTGGCCAATCACTTTGCCATATACAATGAATAACAAACTTAATAGCCTATACTTTGGCTCTTCTTAAAACATTTACTCAAAATGTAATGCTACCTATACATGCCATACTTAAATAAACAACTTGGCTATACCAAAATAGTGATTAATAGTGTGCTCCGAGCTCCGATGATGATGATCCTCAATATTAGCTTGGCGGGACTACATGGAAAGAAGGAATGAAAGACATAAGCATTTAGCTTAGTAAGTTTGCATAATACACATAAAAACATTCTTACTTAATAAAGACCATTTGATATAAACAATGGCATCATAAATTCAGCTATATAAAGCTTACTTACTCATACTTGATTCTTACATAACTCATGAAACTTACTAGTCTCATACTTGATAGGCAAACAAAGTACCCGTATCACTAGGTCACATTGATCAGCATACTTGAACATAATACTCATAATTTCTAATTCATCATTCATAACATGAATAATATTCTTTTTCACTTGATAATAACCTTACTTACTTAGCTTTCTTGTTATCTCTTTGGAGCTTAACTCGTTTGCCCGATGAATTTATATGAATAACCGAGGATACTAAATCTCATCTAAATTTCGAGGCCATGACTTAACATGGACTTATACGAAGTCTTTCTTGTTCTCACCAATGCCATGCCTTAACTTGGACTTATATGGGATCTCTTTCTCTTGATAACTTTTCAATGCCAAGCTTGCCTTGGACTTACATGATATCTTACTCAATGCCAAGCTTGCCTTGGACTTACATGATATCTTACTCAATGCCAAGCTTGCCTTGGACTTACATGATGCTTATTCAATGCCAAGCTTGCCTTGGACTTACATGATATCTTACTCAATTCCAAGCTTGCCTTGGACTTACATGATATCTTGGTTGCGTGCCGATGCCATGCCTCGGCTTGGTCTTATACAGACTTTCTTGTTTCATGTGGTAGATCGAGTATCCTAAGTTATTCAACTTCAATCGGGGCTTTCTCATGCTTGATCTCAGTAATTTCTTTGTTTAATATAACATTAAACATTTTTCATAATAACATTGTACATTATACTAAGCAATTCAATGATATAAATCATAAAGCTTAGAAATCATACAAACTTACCTCAATATACAAAATGTAGCTAGGTATGCAATTTAGTCCTCGACCTTGTTCTTGCCTCGATTTCGATCCGGGCTTCATTTTTCTTGATCTATAGTCATAAATAGATCATTTAATATTCACATTGACTAAATTGACCATTTACTCATACTTGGGCAAAATTACTATTTTGCCCCTATACTTTCTCATATTTGTACTTTTGCCCCAAGGCTCGTAAAATAATTTTCATTCAACTTTCTTAGACTACATGCTTAGCTAATTCATTTTCTCTACTATAGCCATTATCAATTCTCATTATTTCTAATAGGTATGACTAATTTCAAAACTTTTACAAACTAGTCCATACTATCATATTTCATGAAATTCATTAAGGAAAAGATGTTTATCTAACATCAAACTCTCATAATCTTCCATAAAACATCATTTAACAAGCATGTCATTCATAGATGAATTTTTGAACATGCATCTTAGCTTATTTTATAGCTAAAAATAGCTAATTCATAATACGAGGACTTTAAAAACACGAAGAATGTTAAAAACGGGGCTAAGATGAACTTACTAGCAAGCTTGAAAAAAACGAAGAACCCTAGCTGTGGAGTCTTCAAATTTTCGGCAAGGGAAGGAAGAAGATGAATGAAATTTTATCATCTTTTTCCTATTTTAATCACTTATTAGACAAATGACCAAAATGCCCTTCTCTTTAAAAATTTCTATTTTACTAACTCATGTCCATTTTTGTCCCAAATTTAAAATTTGGGCAAATTGCTATTTAAGGACTCATAATTAATATTCTAAAGCTATTTCATACAAAAAGTTTCTAGAAACTCATATTTTACAACTTTTGCAATTTAGTCCTTTTTTATCATTCCATGTCAATTCCACAAAATTTCTACATGGAACTTTAATACTATGAGGCAAACATGCCATAAACCTTAATAACTCAATTTTACTGACTCGGGTTTGTGGTCTCACACCACTATCCCAACTAGGCCTTAAATCGGGCTGTTACATCTGGGATGAATCAACTGGCTGTCTTCGAGTAATTTCCTGTGTTCAGCCCTCTCTGGCTTCGCCCCTCGTCAAAAGCCCTGACATAAGGCTTCTGTCGAACTCTCCCTTTAGGTTGCCCTCTAGGGTGTTTATATAGGCTTTCGGGATGCCTTACTTGGCCCACAAGTATCCTAATCTGAATTAAACTCATCTTGGCCACGGTAGGGACACGCCCGTGTGAAACGCCCGTGTGAATCGAGCCCAAGGCCGTGTTCGAGTCTGCTAAAGTGGCACGGCCGTATGGTGAACTCCAGGCCGTGTTGATTTCCTACTTTGGCCCATTTTCTCTGTTTTTAGCCCGTTTCTCGTTCTTTTCATCCTCCGATGCTCTCCTAAGTATAAAACATGAAATTAAAGGATTAGGAGCATCAAATTCCACAATTCAAGGGATTAAATCATCCAAAAGTATGCTAAATGTGGGATTAAAATATGTATATATTACGGTTTTTCAAATACCCCCACACTTAAGTATTTGCTTGTCCTCAAGCAAAATTCTCAACTCACAATTAGAATTAACTTCCTTCAATCCATAATTCTCATCAAAAAATGTTTCATCATAATTCATAGGTAATTCATACATTGATAATTTAACTCAAAGAGTCCTAAAGATTCAAACAATCTAAGTCATAGTTTTTATAGTACGAAAAATAGGTGTTTCCCCTTACCTAAATAATCACCTTTTAATTCAAGATCAATCAAGAATTGACATCCTCACTAAGGGTTCACTCAAATCACTCAAGGTGTTTAAGGTTTAAAAATAAGCGCTCAAGAGTCAAACATGAAAAGTTAATCCCATAGGCTTGCATGAAAATCAAATCTCCACCACTGTAAAATGATATGATACACAAATCAAAAGGTCTTTAAAAGGGTTGTAACGGGGCTTGGGTTAAAGGTGTGGATAAAGGCTAAATTAAAGGGTTAAGATCGAGATTGAATTGACAAATTACCTAACTAGAAAAATAAACTAATACTGAATAGTTACATTAAAATTTCATAACACGAGCTTCTTCTCAAGATGTGGAATTTAAACGTATCAGCTCAACTAACATAGAACTAATTATGAATATGCTTCAAATAATTTTTTTTTTTAAGAATAAGTACATCCAAATAATAATAAAGAACTTTTAACAACTGAAATAGAGAACATAGTTAGGCAACTACTCAAATCAAATCTCGACAAAAAGGGTTAAAATAAGAAGGAAAAATTCTCAATGAATGAAAAAGAATGGGTCTTGGGTTAATATTAATGGGTGAGTCAATAAACGGTTTATTAGTCTCAAAGGGGTTCACTAGGGGTTAATTATGAAGGTAGGCTTTTTATGGAGTAAGTGGGTTAGATCCTAGGGGCCTTTATCGTCCCTGTATATCAAATGAAAAGTGTGGTCTCGACATGTATGATTGAAGCAAGTTCTAGAATAACAAATCAATGTTGACACACTCATAATTAATAAAGTGAGCAAGAAAAGAATATGCTCTAAAAGGCTCAAAATATCAAAAAAATTATAGTTTTTGATGTCAACCTTGTAAATTTCAAACTTCAAAGTAATATTTAAATTTAGGAAAACAACCTAGAAATTTTAATTACGGAAAAATATACTTATCATTCTTGATTCTCTAATATCTTAAAGTTTAAATCATCCATGCACAATTAACTATGACTTAATCCGAAACATATCAATGAAAATCATAAATCAAAAGAAATTTCATTCTAACAGTAATATGAGAAAATTACTTAAGAACAAGGCATAATTCAGGGATTTTCAAATAATATTAATAGTTCCCCCCCCACACTTAAGATGTACATTGTCCTCAATGTACAAAAATAAATAGTGACAATATAGTAAGAAAATCATAAGATAGGGAGAGGGGTAAAACTTCCTGAATTTTGGATGGAGTCGATGAAAAGAAACGGTAAAGTTGGAGAGAGGTGAAGGTGGGGAGGATACTCCGATGGTGGTATGGTCATTCGTTAACAGCCCCTTGAACCTAAATTAAAGAAATGAAAATATAATAATATAAATTAAAGACGAGAAAGATAAAAGAAAAGAAATTAAAAATGAAAATAAGAGAAAAAGAAAAAATAAATGGACTCAAAGGTCCCACGGGCGTGTCGCACGCCCGTGTAGATTTCTCAGTTTCTACCACGGCAGAATCGCACGGCCGTGGTGTTTTATCGCAGCCCGTGTTTTTGGGAAAAGTTTTGCCTTGTTTCCACACGGCTACGACCACGCCCGTGTGCAAGGCCGTGTGGGTAGGGAAACATGCGCTTAAAAATTTGGGTAGTTTTTAGTTAGGTGCTAAAAATTGAAAATATGAAAATTAATGGGGTTAGTGCTCGGGTTGCCTCCCGAGAAGCACTTATTTAGAGTCTAAGCTCGACTTACCTCTTATTCGTATAGTCATGGTGGTTTACGGAGTCAAAACTGAAACAACCCAAACCCGGCCCATTCGTTACGACCGAATTTGAAATGCCACTGCGGAAAAACGTTTGAACACTGATTTCACTTTTGGGAAAAACATTAAAAAATTTGTCATTTGAAAACCATGTCCAATTAAAAATTCTAAATAATATAAGCTTTTAAAATATAAGTTGCCAAAATTAAAAGCACTTCCCAATAATAATTTAATGGTCGTCTAGCTTAAACATTATAAAAATGTTCAATCACTTTAATGGGCCTTATTACAATAAACACTTAATCAAAATACTGAAAATATAACTACTTAATTAATTAAAATATCTTTCTCGCATGGAAATGCTTCGCATGGCCACCTTTGTATCCACTCCAACCCGGTCCAAAAATCACGATCACTGCGATGTTTACTAAAAATTGGGTGAGTCATCTGGACTCGAGTGTGTAATTAGTCCACCGAATTCCACCCACATGTTAACCACATATTAACTCATATATCGGATATCAATTATCAAATTCACATGTTATCACATTCAGGCTTGGCCCATATTCATATCACATTCATCTAATAGGGTAGTTAACCACATAATATCCACATACTGGGCTTAGCCCATTTCACCTGTGATCACATTCATATCTTTGGGCTTTGCCCATTTCCACATTAATCCACATATCATATTGGGCTTGGCCCATTTCCACATATGTTCACATACGAAATCATGCAATTATGAAGCCCAACCCAAACCTAGGGTCCATCCGCTACACACCCCCTTATCCAGCCTACCACACACGGGGATTATCAAATCACCCTCTCCTTTTCACTCCAAAGGCAATCACGCCTTCCACGTGCAATTAAGCACAATAGTCCACAACGCGACCTCGGTCGGCGCCAATCCACGATATAGCCGTAGCTAACACCAAAACCACGATGGGACACATAGTCACTCATCAACCACGATATGGCACATAGCCGATATCAACCACGATGAGGCACATAGCCACACATCAAGCCACGCGAACTAAATCGCAATTAATCCACAACGTGACCTCAGTCAAAGTCAATCCACGATGTAGCTCAAGGCTAACATCAAAAACCACGATGGGACACATAGTCACTCATCAACCACGATATGGCACATAGTCGATATCAACCACGATGAGGCACATAGCCACTCATCAAGCCACGCGAACTAAATCGCAATTAATCCACAACGTGACCTCGATCCAACGTCAATCCACGATGTAGCTCAAGGCTAACATCAAACCTCGTACTCGAAGTACACCGCGTACCTTCTTTCATATCCCAACCCATGCACATGCCACATAAAATAATGATACAATGTAATGATGCATGAGCATGTTCATCATGCATATTATCACATATTCATATTAATAATCACATATCATCGGGTTTGGTACTTACCGGATTATCGACATACCCCTTGAGGGTATCCTTATCACAATTTCCTTTGCACTAGTTAGCACATTCATAACACATACACATTTCACATACATATCATATACCCGAGAAAGCGGTGGGTTAATCACACACACGATCACTTGGAGAACTATGCTTGACGATCATTGATGCTATCACTAGGTGATACTACGGCTATTTGCCTACTTTCTTGTTCGTATTTGGTCCACACCCGGTGGCCAATCCCTAAGCGCCGAGACAGATCTCTTCTTAAACTTTGGGATAGGGACCTTCCCTTTCCCTTCTTGAATGGTATTCGCCTCCATCAACACACTTAATCAGAACAATCGATTTAATCATCAATATACGAATTCTTAACCAAATATCCACAACTTATCATACTTACCAGAAAGGGTCTTGAAATCCCAAAAGCTTGATCTAATGCTTAGATCCTTAATCCCTACATTTTATTAATCACCTACTACTTTAATAAAAATCCATTCGCCATAAATCCAAATCCTAGTAGGATTAGTATACTTAAACTTACCTTGTTGCCGTTTGACTTAAGAATCAAGTCTTGAAATCTCGCTATACTCTTCTTGCATTAGGCCAAGCATTGAATCAATTAACTTGGTTAGTTTTCGGCTTTTGAATAATTAATGAACACATATATTTACCAAACATGGCCTTGGCGATTGCTATAGACACTTACCTTGTGGATTTTAAATCCGAAACTCACCGAATAACTAGGGAACACGTGGCCTATGGTGTACCTTCGGGAAAAGAACTTCTCCTTCCTTGTAGTCGACACTTAGTAAATCCCGAAAGATCTCTTCAAAGTTTCGACAACAAGATATTAACGGGTTAGTCCTAGATTTGGCAAATCCTAAGAAAAAGGATGAAACCGAATGAGATCTTACCCTTACTTGAAGAAATCGATTGCACCTTCACTTCAACCTTGAGAGATTCGGCTATGGCTAGATGATGATCTCACAACTTTCGGCTTTTGGAGGGATTAGAAAGAAAAGAGAAGGAAGAATAAAGATGGAGGATTGGCTAGATCACAAGGTATTTCGGCTTGGCAAAAATAAAAGAAGAAGAAGATTTGGTGAAGAGAATTCGGCAGAGGCTTTCAAAGAAACAGATAATAATGAGAATGGCCTCTCTTTTCCTTTTATAGCCGAAATTATCATCTAAGGAGTCCCTTACTTGGCCACCACTCCTCTATCGATAACTTTATCCTTTAGTTATCATAAATAAAAGAGTTTAAATCCAACATTTATCTCTTCAAAATAATCCAATTTAAAAATCCTTTATTTATCACCCTTTTAATCGAATATTTATGAAAATAAAAACCTCCTTTCTAGAAGAATGTGCCGTCCACCTCGGTCTTACGGAAGCAAAAATAAAACCTCCTTTATTTGCTTCCCAAGTGACTCGAACTCAGGCCCATTCCTCTTGCATATGGCGCCATTTCCATAGGCCCTAAGTGGCATCTTGGACCACTTTTCCAAGCTGTTTGTGTGTCAAATTTCACAAACTTTTTCTTTTAAGGCCATCTTGCCTTAATTTCCCCTTTTAAACCTTAAAACTCGTCATTTCTAGGTCATTTCTAAGTTTCCAAAAATTTTCGATCGGCTCTGTAAACTTGACATTTCCTTACATTTCCAAGTTTCCAAAAATGTTCACTTTCCATTTTCCTTACATTTCCTAGTTTCCAAAAATGTTCACCTTCCATTTTTAAACTTAACATTTCCATACATTTTCAGGTTTCCAAAAATGTTCATTTCTAACTTATTTTCACTCATTTCTGGGTTTCCAAAAATATTCAAAATTTATTCATAATACTTAAAACATGTCACTTCATACAATTAAACCGAAAATGCATAGGCCCTATTTTAGGATGTTATAGTTCTACCCCCCTTAAAAATAATTTCGTCCTCGAAATTACTTATTAACGAATAATCGTACCTCTTAACTCACCGCACTACACTTATGCTGCGCACTCTGATCATCATACTTCCTAGGCACAATTTTTTAAGTTCACATCCCCTAGAACTCATTTCTAACATCGCGACTTATCTGATTAAAAAGTTTTATGCATCAGAATTTTGTTCCACTTATTAACCGCGAACAATTTTATGAAGTAAAGTATTTAGAAGTAGTTCTTTCGATTACACAAAGGTTCAGTTCAAGTTCACTACTCTAACTCAGGGAGTCACATTCACATTCATAAGCAGAGACACATTCATTTCTCCATGAAGTCACATTCATTCACAACATCATTCACTACACTTTTATGGCCATTCCATCCATTTCCCTACCTAGGGGTAATTTCGTCATTTTCCTACAAGGGTATTTTGGTAATAAATCGGGGTCAATTCGAAAATATTTTTCAAATTAAAGGTATTTCAAAATTTACAAATCAGAGGTGTTGCAAAAATTTCAGAAATCGAGGTTATTTCGGTAATTTTGGAAGTCAGGGGCAGTTCCGTAAATTTTCCAAATCAGGGTATCTTGTTATTTGTAAAACAGAAGTTTTTGATATCTTTGTAAAGTAGAAATATTGTAGCAAACGTCGAGGGTATTTTTAAAAATCTTAAGAACTAAGTGTATTTTAGTAATTTACAATACAGGGGCATTTTTGTAATTTCACCACTAGGGGTATTTAGGTAATTTTGCCAACCGGGAATAAATCGAAAAAAATATTTTTCCAAAGTCTAATTTAGTGTTTTCAAATCAGAAAGGGTAATTTGGAGATTTAGAAACTAAGTTTTTTGTAAATAGTAAGGCTAGTCCCTTTCGGGTTTTAATCATTGGTTTGGCCGGTGACTAAGTCCTCTTGGTTAGGGTGAACCGTAGCTACGCACCAGGTAGGATTTGAGTAAAGAGGAGGTGAGTCACTAGGACTGCTTAAATACCAAGCTCTTACTGAATCCACTCCTAGACATGCGCACAATGGTTGCCACACCCTAGCTCGGCGACTTAGTCACTGGTTTGTTTAATGGTCCTTAAGTCTTATGCATGTGTTTGAGTGCACTAGCCCTAGGGTTCAATAGCCCTAATATTCTAATCTACGAGCCCAAATAAGCCCATAGCAGTTCACATAAACAAGTCACTTCAATAATTAGAAGTACTTTACGGTGGACTTCGGGTAGGAGATACAGTGCCATGCCAGAATAACTGAAAAGTTTATGAAAGCCCATACTTTTGAAAAGCCCATCTTTGAAAAAATTATTTTTGGACCCAAAACCCTCAAGGCCGAGTTTTGAACCAGGGCTCGATACCAAATGAAACACCCCAAACCCAGCCCATTCTATTCTAATCGAATTTGAAATGCCAACAATGGAAAACGTTTGAAGACCGATTTCACTTTTGGGAAAAACATTAAAAATTTTGTCATTTGAAAACCATGTCCAATTAAAAATTCTAAATAATATAAGCTTTTAAAATATAAGTTGCCAAAATTAAAAGCACTTCCCAATAATAATTTAATGGTCGTCTAGCTTAAACATAAAAAAATGTTCAATCACTTTAATGGGCCTTATTACAATAAACACTTAATCAAAATACTGAAAATATAACTACTTAATTAATTAAAATATCTTTCTGCATGGAAATGCATTCTGCATGGCCACCTTTGTATCCACTCCAACCCGGTCCAAAAATCAAGATCACTGCGATGTTTAATAAAAATTGGGTGAGTCATATGACTCGAGTGTGTAATTAGTCCATTGAATTCCACCCACATGTTAACCACATATTAACTCATATATCGATATCAATTATCAAATTCACATGTTATCACATTCAGGCTTGGCCCATATTCATATCACATTCATCTAATAGGGTAGTTAACCACATAATTTCCACATCTTGGGCTTAGCCCATTTCCACACCGATCCACATTCATATACTTGGGCTTTGCCCATTTCCACATTAATCCACATATCATATTGGGCTTGGCCCATTTCCACATATGTTCACATACGAAATCATGCAATTATGAAGCCCAACCCAAACCTAGGGTCCATCCGCTACACACCCCCTTATCCAAACCTACCACACACCGGGGATTATCAAATCACCTCTCCTTTTCACTCCAAAGGCAATCACGCGCGTCTCACGTGCAATTAAGCACAATAGTCCACAACGCGACCTCGGTCGGCGCCAATCCACGATGTAGCCGTAGCTAACACCAAAACCACGATGGGACACATAGTCACTCATCAACCACGATATGGCACATAGCCGATATCAACCACGATGAGGCACATAGCCACTCATCAAGCCACGCGAACTAAATCACAATTAATCCACAACGTGACCTCGATCCAACGTCAATCAACGATGTAGCTCAAGGCTAACATCAAAAACCACGATGGGACACATAGTCACTCATCAACCACGATATGGCACAAAGCCGATATCAACCACGATGAGGCACATAGCCACTCATCAAGCCACGCGAACTAAATCGCAATTAATCCACAACATGACCTCGATCAACGCGTCAATCCACGATGTAGCTCAAGGCTAACATCAAACCACGCACTCGAAGTACACCCGCACCTTCTTTCATATCCCAACCCATGCACATGCCACATAAAATAA
Source organism: Gossypium sturtianum (assembly GCA_025698515.1). Lineage (NCBI taxonomy): Eukaryota > Viridiplantae > Streptophyta > Magnoliopsida > Malvales > Malvaceae > Gossypium > Gossypium sturtianum. Next base: position 23,851,657 of record CM046945.1, read on the forward strand.
TGATACAATGTAATGATGCATGAGCATGTTCATCAAGCATATTATCACATATTCATATTAATAATCACATATCATCGGAGTTTGGTACTTACCGGATTATCGACATACCCGTTGAGGGTATCCTTATCACAATTTCCATCGCACTAGTTAGCACATTCATAACACATACACATTTCACATACATATCATATACCCGTAAAACGGTGGGTTAATCACACACCGATCACTTGGAGAACTATGCTTTCGATCATCGATGCTATCACTAGGCGATACTACGGCTACTTGCCTACTTTCTGTTTCGACGCTGGTCCACACCCGGTGGCCAATCCCTAATCGCAGAGACAGATCTCTTCTTAAACCGGGATAGGGACCTTCACTTTCCCTTCTTGAATGGTATTCGCCTCCATCAACACACTTAATCGAACAATCGATTTAATCATCAATATACGAATTCTTAACCAAATATCCACAACTTATCATACTTACCGAAAGGGTCTTGAAATCCCAAAAAGCTTGATCTAATGCTTAGATCCTTAATCCCTACATTTGATTAATCACCTACTACTTTAATAAAAAGCCATTCGCCATAAATCCAAATCCTAGTAGGATTAGTATACTTAAACTTAACTTGTTGCCGTTTGACTTAAGAATCAAGTCTTGAAATCTACGCTATACTCTTCTTGCATTCGGCCAAGCATTGAATCAATTAACTTGGTTAGTTTTCGGCTTTTGAATAATTAATGAACACATATATTTACCAAACATGGCCTTGGCCGAATGCTATAGACACTTACCTTGTGGATTTTAAATCCGAAACTCACCGAATAACTAGGGAACACGTGGCCTATGGTGTACCTTCAGAAAGAACTTCTCCTTCCTTGTAGTCGACACTTAGTAAATCCCAGAAAGATCTCTTCAAAGTTTGGCAACAAGATATTGATGGGCTTAGTCCTAGATTTGGCAAATCTTAAGAAAAAGGATGAAACCGAATGAGATCTTACCCTTACTTGAAGAAATCGATTGCACCTTCACTTCAACCATCGAGAGATTCGGCTATGGCTAGATGATGATCTCACAACTTTCGGCTTTTGGAGGATTAGAAAGAAAAGAGAAGGAAGAATAAAGATGGAGGATTCGGCTAGATCACAAGGTATTTTTGCTTGGCAAAAATAAAAGAAGAAGAAGATTTGGTGAAGAGAATTCGCAGAGGCTTTCAAAGAAGCAGATAATAATGCGAGAATGGCCTCTCTTTTCCTTTTATAGCCGAAATTATCATCTAAGGAGTCCCTTACTTGGCCACCACTCCTCTATCGATAAATTTATCCTTTAATTATCATAAATAAAAGAGTTTAAATCCAACATTTATCTCTTCAAAATAATCCAATTTAAAAATCCTTTATTTATCACCCTTTTAATCGAATATTTATGAAAATAAAACACCTCCTTTCTAGAAGCATGTGCCGTCCACCTCGGTCTTACGGAAGCAAAAATAAAACCTTCTTTATTTGCTTCCCAAGTGACTCGAACTCAGGCCCATTCCTCTTGTATATGGCGCCATTTCCATAGGCCCTAAGTGGCATCTTCAGACCACTTTTCCAAGCCTGTTTGTGTGTCAAATTTCACAAACTTTTTCTTTTAAGGCCACCTTGCCTTAATTTCCCCTTTAAACCTTAAAACTCGTCATTTCTAGGTCATTTCTAAGTTTCCAAAAATTTTCGATCGGCTCAGTAAACTTGACATTTCCTTACATTTCCAAGTTTCCAAAAATGTTCACTTTCCATTTTCCTTACATTTCCTAGTTTCCAAAAATGTTCACCTTCCATTTTTAAACTTAACATTTCCATACATTTTCAGGTTTCCAAAAATGTTCATTTCTAACTTATTTTCACTCATTTCTGGGTTTCCAAAAATATTCAAAATTTATTCATAATACTTAAAACATGTCACTTCATACAATTAAACCGAAAATGCATAGGCCCTATTTTAGGATGTTACAGTTCTACCCTCCTTAAAAATAATTTCGTCCTCGAAATTACTTATTAACGAATAATCGTACCTCTTAACTCACCGCACAACGCTTATGCTGCGCACTCTGATCATCATACTTCCTAGGAACAATTTTTTAAGTTCACGTCCCCTAGAACTCATTTCTAACGTCGCGACTTATCTGATTAAAAAGTTTTATGCATCAGAATTTTGTTCCACTTATTAACCGCGAACAATTGTATGAAGTAAAGTATTTAGAAGTAGTTCTTTCGATTACACAAAGGTTCAGTTCAAGTTCACTACTCTAACTCAGGGAGTCACATTCACATTCATAAGCAGAGACACATTCATTTCTCCATGAAGTCACATTCATTCACAACATCATTCACTACACTTTTATGGCCATTCCATCCATTTCCTTACCCAGGGGTAATTTCGTCATTTTCCTACCGGGGGTATTTTGGTAATAAATCGGGGTCAATTCGAAAATATTTTTCAAATTAAAGGTATTTCAGAATTTACAAAATCTACAGGTTATTTTGTTTTCCAAATCAGAGGTGTTGCAAAATTTTTTAAATCGAGGTTATTTTGGTAATTTTGGAAGTCGTAAGCGATTCCAGTAAATTTTCCAAATCAGGGTATCTTGTTATTTGTAAAATAGAAGTTTTTGATATCTTTGTAAAGTAGAAATATTGTAGCAAACGTCGAGGGTATTTTTAAAAATCTTAAGAACTAAGGGTATTTTAGTAATTTACAATACAGGGGCATTTTTGTAATTTCACCACTAGGGGTATTTAGGTAATTTTGCCAACCGGGAATAACTCGAAAAAAATATTTTTCCAAAGTCTAATTTAGTGTTTTCAAATCAAAAAGGGTAATTTGGAGATTTAGAAACTACGTTTTTTGTAAATAGTAAGGCTAGTCCCTTTCGGGTTTTAATCATTGGTTTGGCCGGTGACTAAGTCCTCTTGGTTAGGGTGAACCGTAGCTACGCACTAGGTAGGATTTGAGTAAAGAGGAGGTGAGTCGCTAGGACTGCTTAAATACCAAGCTCTTACTGAATCCACTCCTAGACATGCGCACAATGGTTGCCACACCCTAGCTCGGCGACTTAGTCACGGGTTTGTTTAATGGTCCTTAAGTCTTATGCATGTGTTTGAGTGCACTAGCCCTAGGGTTCAATAGCCCTAATATTCTAATCTACAAGCCCAAATAAGCCCATAACAGGTCACATAAACAAGTCACTTCAATAAATAGAAGTACTTACAGTGGACTTGAGTAGGAGATACAGGTGCCATGCCAGAATAACCTGAAAAGTTTATGAAAGCCCATACTTTTGAAAAGCCCATCTTTGAAAAAAATTATTTTTGGACCCAAAACCCTCAAGGCCGAGTTTTGAATCGGGCTCTGATACCAAACTGAAACACCCCAAACCCGGCCCATTCGTTACGACCGAATTTGAAATGCCACTGCGGAAAAACGTTTGAAGACTGATTTCACTTTTGGGAAAAACATTAAAAATTTTGTCATTTGAAAACCATGTCCAATTAAAAATTCTAAATAATATAAGCTTTTAAAATATATGTTGCCAAAATTAAAAGCACTTCCCAATAATAATTTAATGGTCGTCTAGCTTAAACATAATAAAAATGTTCAATCACTTTAATGGGCCTTATTACAATAAACACTTAATCAAAATACTGAAAATATAACTACTTAATTAATTAAAATATCTTTCTGCATGGAAATCGCATACGCATGGCCACCTTTGTATCCACTCCAACTCGGTCTAAAAATCACGATCACTGCGATGTTTAATAAAAATTGGGTGAGTCATACGGACTCAGTGTGTAATTAGTCCATGAATTCCACCCACATGTTAACCACATATTAACTCATATATCGGATATCAATTATCAAATTCACATGTTATCACATTCGGGCTTGGCCCATATTCATATCACATTCATCTAATAGGGTAGTTAACCACATAATTTCCATATCTTTGGGCTTAGCCCATTTCCACTGTGATCCACATTCATATCTTCGGGCTTTGCCCATTTCCACATTAATCCACATATCATATTGGGCTTGGCCCATTTCCACATATGTTCACATACGAAATCATGCAATTATGAAGCCCAACCCAAACCTAGGGTCCATCCGCTACACACCCCTTATCCAAATTTACCACACACCGGGGATTATCAAATCACCCTCTCCTTTTCACTCCAAAGGCAATCACTTTGCCGCCCACGTGCAATTAAGCACAATAGTCCACAACGCGACCTCGATCGGCGCCAATCCACGATTTAGCCATAGCTAACACCAAAACCACGATGGGACACATAGTCACTCATCAACCACGATATGGCACATAGCCGATATCAACCACGATGAGGCACATAGCCACTCATCAAGCCACGCGAACTAAATCGCAATTAATCCACAACGTGACCTCAGTCAACGTCAATCCACGATGTAGCTCAAGGCTAACATCAAAAACCACGATGGGACACATAGTCACTCATCAACCACGATATGGCACATAGCCGATATCAACCACGATGAGGCACATAGCCACTCATCAAGCCACGTGAACTAAATCGCAATTAATCCACAACGTGACCTCGATCCAACGTCAATCCACGATGTAGCTCAAGGCTAACATCAAACCACGTACTCGAACACACCGTACCTTCTTTCATTTCCCAACCCATGCACATGCCACATAAAATAATGATACAATGTAATGATGCATGAGCATGTTCATCAAGCATATTCTCACATATTCATATTAATATTCACATATCATTAGGTTTGGTACTTACCGGATTATCGACATAACCCTTGAGGGTATCCTTATCACAATTTCCACTGCACTAGTTAGCACATTCATAACACATACACATTTCACATACATATCGTATATTCAAAAACGGTGGGTTAATCACACACCTGATCACTTGGAGAACTATGCTTTCGATCATCGATGCTATCACTAGGCGATACTACGGCTATTTGCCTACTTTCTTGTTCGACTGGTCCACCCGGTGGCCAATCCCTAATCGCCGAGACAGATCTCTTCTTAAACTTGGGATAGGGACCTTCCCTTTCCCTTCTTGAATGGTATTCGCCTCCATCAACACACTTAATCAGAACAATCGATTTAATCATCAATATACGAATTCTTAACCAAATATCCACAACTTATCATACTTACCGAAAGGGTCTTGAAATCCGAAAAGCTTGATCTAATGCTTAGATCCTTAATCCCCACATATCATTAGGTTTGGTACTTACCGGATTATCGACATACCCCTTGAGGGTATCCTTATCACAATTTCCACCGCACTAGTTAGCACATTCATCACACATACACATTTTCACATACATATCATATACGGAAAACGGTGGGTTAATCACACACCGATCACTTGGAGAACTATGCTTTCGATCATCGATGCTATCACTAGGCGATACTACTACGCTATTTGCCTACTTTCTTGTTCCCGATTTGGTCCACACCCGGTGGCCAATCCCTAATCGCCGAGACAGATCTCTTCTTAAACTTCGGGATAGGGACCTTCCTTTCCCTTCTTGAATGGAATTCACCTCCATCAACACACTTAATCGAACAATCGATTTAATCATCAATATACGAATTCTTAACCAAATATCCACAACTTATCATACTTACCGAAAGGGTCTTGAAATCCGAAAAGCTTGATCTAATGCTTAGATCCTTAATCCCTACATTTGATTAATCACCTACTACTTTAATAAAAATCCATTCGGCCATAAATCCAAATCCTAGTAGGATTAGTATACTTAAACTTACCTTGTTGCCGTTTGACTTAAGAATCAAGTCTTGAAATCTCGCTATACTCTTCTTGCATTCGGCCAAGCATTGAATCAATTAACTTGGTTAGTTTTCGGCTTTTGAATAATTAATGAACACATATATTTACCAAACATGGCCTTGGCCGAATGCTATAGACACTTACCTTGTGGATTTTAAATCCCGAAACTCACCGAATAACTAGGGAACACGTGGCCTATGGTGTACCTTTCGGAAAAGAACTTCTCCTTCCTTGTAGTCAACACTTAGTAAATCCCGAAAGATCTCTTCAAAGTTTTGGCAACAAGATATTAATGGGGTTAGTCCTAGATTTGGCAAATCTTAAGAAAAAGGATGAAACCGAATGAGATCTTACCCTTACTTGAAGAAATCGATTGCACCTTCACTTCAACCTTCAGAGATTCGGCTATGGCTAGATGATGATCTCACAACTTTCGGCTTTTGGAGGATTAGAAAGAAAAGAGAAGGAAGAATAAAGATGGAGGATTCAGCTAGATCACAAGGTATTTCGGCTTGGCAAAAATAAAAGAAGAAGAAGATTTGGTGAAGAGAATTACAGAGGCTTTCAAAGAAGCAGATAATAATGCAGAATGGCCTCTCTTTTCCTTTTATAGCCGAAATTATCATCTAAGGAGTCCCTTACTTGGCAACCACTCCTCTATCGATAACTTTATCCTTTAATTATCATAAATAAAAGAGTTTAAATCCAACATTTATCTCTTCAAAATAATCCAATTTAAAAATCCTTTATTTATCACCCTTTTAATCGAATATTTATGAAAATAAAACACCTCCTTTCTAGAAGCATGTGCCGTCCACCTCAGTCTTACGGAAGCAAAAATAAAACCTCCTTTATTTGCTTCCCAAGTGACTCGAACTCAGGCCCATTCCTCTTGCATATGACGCCATTTCCATAGGCCCTAAGTGGCATCTTCTGACCACTTTTCCAAGCCTTTGTGTGTCAAATTTCACAAACTTTTTCTTTTAAGGCCACCTTGCCTTAATTTCCCCTTTTAAACCTTAAAACTCGTCATTTCTAGGTCATTTCTAAGTTTCCAAAAATTTTCGATCGGCTCAGTAAACTTGACATTTCCTTACATTTCCAAGTTTCCAAAAATGTTCACTTTCCATTTTCCTTACATTTCCTAGTTTCCAAAAATGTTCACCTTCCATTTTAAACTTAACATTTCCATACATTTTCGGGTTTCCAAAATGTTCATTTCTAACTTATTTTCACTCATTTCTGGGTTTCAAAAATATTCAAAATTTATTCATAATACTTAAAACATGTCACTTCATACAATTAAACCGAAAATGCATAGGCCCTATTTTAGGATGTTACAGAAACTCCTTTTTCTTACTATCAATTCTATCAACATATGGTTTGAGTCGGGTAATATTTACCTTAAAAGTTCCAAAATTAGAATGAGTTACCTCGACCGTTCCGTATGGAAAGACCTTAAGTACCGTAAAAGGAATTTCTCTGTTCGCTTTAAGCTCTGAGGTGATAATCCAAGGATCGGTTGAATCTAACAGCACCTGGTCCCCAACCTTGAAGTGATTTGTTCCTCCTTTAAGCTCGTCATGGAGCCGCTTTGGTTTATCGTGTATTTTTTATTTCCACTTGTCGTGTGTCTGCCATTCATCTAGATCATCGATTTGTAGTCTTCTTTCTTCATGATTTGTGTTTTTTGTGTCATATAAACTAGACCGTGGTTCTATCACGTTTTTTTCGAGGTGTTTCCTGCAAAGAATGTTGAGCCACAAGGTCATTAACATTAACAGAACTCGTAATATCATCTTGATCACTAGATATCCTAACGGAGTCACGAGCTTGAAAAGTGATCGTTTCATCACCTACACGAAGTGTGAGCTCACCTGTACCAACATCAATTCTAGTTTTAGTAGTTGCTAAAAAGGGTCGCCCTAAAATTAAAGGTGCGTTCTGTGTCTCATCCATGTCTAGGACAACGAAGTCAACTCGGGAATATAAATTTATCAACTTTTACAAGCACAACCTCAACAATTCCCCTAGGAAATCTAATAGTTTTATCTGCTAGTTGAATGCTCATCCTAGTTTGTTTAGGTTTCCCAAGACCTAGTTGCTTAAACATTTTATAAGGCATGACGTTAATACTTGCCCCTAAATCAGCCAAGGCATTGTTAGCATCTAAACTACCAATTAAACAAGGAATAGTAAAACTCCCTGGATCTTTTAATTTGTTGGGTAGTTTATTTTGTAAAAGGGCTGAGCAAACTGCATTTAACTCCACGTGCGACACTTCGTCTAACTTCCGTTTTTTTGCGAGAAGCTCCTTTAAAAATTTCCTTGAATCTGGCATCTGCGAAAGAGCTTCAAGAAACGGTAAATTAATATGTAATTTCTTTAGAAGTTTAAGAAACTTATCGAATTGTTCATCTTTGTTGTCTTTCTTCAACGCATTGGGGTATGGCACACGAGGTTGGTACTCTACAATTATCAGTTTTGGTTTATCATGGCTTACCTCAACCTTACCTTCCTCTACCACATTCTCTTGCCTCAGTTCTGGTTCGTTTAACCCTTCACTATCGTGAACAGTAATGGCGTGAATTTGCTCCTTTGGGTTAGTTTCAGTGTTGCTTGGCAAGTTTCCTTGTGGTCGTTTTGAGATCAGCTTAGCAAGCTGACCTATTTGGTTCTCGAGCCCTTTAATTGACGCTTGCTGATTTTTAAGTGCTATTTTGGTGTTTTGGAAATAGGTTTCTGACACCGCGATGAATTTTGTTAGCATCTCCTCAAGGCTCGGCTTTTCTCTTGTTGGTAGGGTTGCTGTTGAAACCCTGGAGGGGGTTGTTTTCTTTTATTTCCTTGGCCACCCCACGAAAAGTTTGGGTGGTTCCTCCAACCTGGATTGTAAGTATTACTAAAAGGGTTATTTTGAGGTCTAGAAGTATTACCCATATAGTTCATCTGTTTGCTTTCTATGCTAGGGTTGTAGGGTGGGTATTCTGTATTGTTCGTCCCTCCTCCATTTGTATCGCACTGCATCACTGGATGTACCTGCGAAGAACCACATAAACCATCAATTTTTTTACTTAAAAGCTCTACCTGGTTTGATAGCATTGTCATTGCGTTGAGGTTGAAAACTCCGGCGGCTTTTGTTGGCTTCGTCCTCATCACTTGCCACTGATAGTTATTCATTAACAGCTCTTCAATGAATTCGTAAGTCACTTCAGGAGTTTTGTTATTCAGGGTTCCACCGGCGGCAGCATCTATCAGTTGCCTAGTTGAGGGGTTCAAACCGTTGTAAAAGGTTTGAACTTGTAACCATAGAGGTAACCCATGGTTTGGGCACCTTCTCAACAAATCCTTGTATCTCTCCCATGTGTCATAAAGCATTTCTAAATCCATCTCACAAAAGAAGAGATACCATTCCTCAACTTGGTCGTTTTAGCCAGCGGAAAATATTTTAACAAAAATTTTTCGGTCATTTGCTCCCATGAAGTGATTGATCCTTGTGGTAACGAGTTCAACCACTATTTATCTTTGTTCCTTAATGAAAAGGGAAACAACCGAAGACGAATGGCATCATCAGAAACGCCATTTATTTTGAATGTGTCGCAAAACTCTAGAAAATTTGTCAAGTGATTGTTTGGATCCTCATCCTGCAAACCATCAAACTGAACAAACAGCTGAATCATTTGTATTGTGTTAGGTTTTCGTTCAAAATTATTTGCAGCGACAGGAGGTCTAACAATACTTGATTCAATTCCTGTTAAATTAGGTTTAGCATAATCATACATAGGTCGAGGGGGAGGATTTTCGGCAACCACATGAGGAAGTGGATTATTCTGGGGATCCGCCATCTCTTCCGTGTAATTAGTATCGTCCTCTTGCTCTTCTTGTATGTATTGTAGGCTTCGCCTTATCTCTCTTCGGTTTCTGTCAACGATTCCTTTTATATCACTATCAAAGAGTAATGGTCCTGACGGGTTCCTTCTAGTCATAAACTAGAATTACCTGCCAGAAACAAATAAAAGAAAAACTAGTAAAGTTAAAATAAAATAAAAAATAAAAATAAATTGCAAATAAATAAAATGGCTAAAGTAATAAAAATTTAGTTTTCCTAATATCTTAGTCCCCGGCAACGGCGCCAAAAAATTGATCGTGTCCAAACTAACAATGACAACGAATAAGGCAAGCGCACCTATCGTTCGGTAGTATAGCTATGGCAAGACTGAAAATATCGTATCCTCAAGGACCAAGAGTACTAGTAGTTACTATCTTTTTATTATCTAGCCTAAGTATTAAGGGAATCGATGTTTAATTAACTAATTACTAAACTAAGGATGCTAAGACACAGAGAATGAATCGGGAAAATACTTTTGGGAAAACTAATTGATTAAGACAATACCCGAGGAAGAATCCACCTAGACTTCACTTATTACTTAACTCTGAACCAGATAATTTATTCACTTGACTTGATCCGTAGGATTCCCTAATTTATATTATTATCCCTTTCGAGACTAATAACGTCTAACCCTAGGTTGATTAATTGAAATCTCTTTCTAATTAAAACCCTTAGTGTTGCATTAACTTGATCCATGGACTCCCATATTAGGTTTGACCCTAATCCGGCAGATTTTCGTCATCCTATCTCTAGGGTTGCGATCAACTCTGCTTAACTATGCTATATCTACTCTTAAACAGGGACTTTTGCTCCACTGCCTAAGCACATCAATACTTGAATCAATATCTTGAAATATTAAAGCAAGAATTAAGAACACATAATTAAGAACAAATCAAGTATTTATCATACAATTCAGAAATCAATAATAAGATCCGTCTTAGGTTTCATCCCCCTCAGGTATCTGAGGGGTTTAGTTCATGTTTAATAAAGAATACATCTCAGAAGAAAGTAAATAACAAAACATAAGAAAAACCCTAAAACCCCTTGAAGGAGATTAAAGAGAAGATCCTCCGTCTTGAGTGTGATTTCGGCTTCTGGGATGAATCAACTGGCTGTCTTCGAGTAGTTTCCTGTGTTTAGCCCTCTCTGGCTTCGCCCCTCGACAAAAGCCCTGACAGAAGGCTTCTATCAAACTCTCCCTTTAGGTTGCCCTCTAGGGTGTTTATATAGGCTTTCGGGATGCCTTACTTGGCCCACAAGTATCCTAATCTGAATGAAAATCATCTTGGCCACGGCAGGGACACGCCCATGTGAAACGCCCGTGTGAATCGAGCACCAAGGCCGTGTTCGAGTCTACTAAAGTGGCACGGTCATGTGGCGATGTAACACCCCAAACCTGGCCCATACATTACGACCGGATCTGACATGTCACATAAGGAAGACGTATAAAAACCTTGTGATTCGTACTAAAACAGGTGTTATTTGTTTATGGTTAAGAAAACAAGTTTGGAGATAAATTCTTGATAAAATGCAACTATTTGTCAGAGGTTGATTGATGAATGGAAAATCGAACTATTGAACTTTAAAATCGTGACTTTTGAAAATGACTTTGGTAATTTGAAATAGAATCCGAGTTAAATTATTTGTAAAAGTTTGTTATAAAATCCATTTAATAAATCAAGCAAAATAATAAGTACGTCAAACATAAAGCAAAATAAAATATTCCAGAGGCCTTATTACAACTTAAAAACCCAAAATAGTAAAAGTAATAAAGTAAACTGAAATAGAAATTTAAAGTTCAAAAACACCATTTCTGAAGTATGGCCTACACCGAGTCATCCATGGCCCAAGTCCACCTCACTGAGCATTACCTGCAAGGATTAAGAAAGGAGGAGTGAGTTACAAGAACTCAAAGTGCATAATCCCCTTCGACATCCACTGGGCTCGAATCCATTTAGCAATAACTTGGGCTTAAGCCCATTTACATAACAATATTAAAATGATATGAATGTAAACCAACCCATCCATCCATCACACCCCCGACCAGCCAATCACACCTGTGGAGATCAAGTCAACCCACCCCGCCGCTCACACCAATTCACAGGCAAGTTGCCATTTATAATATATTTGTTTATGGTGGCCAAGCCACTGAAATCATAAGTGATATTTTTGTGGCAATGCCACCAAAGCACTTGCTCTTCATACAATTTTTCCCAACCCATGCAATATGTAACATGCAACATACATAATAAAGCATAATAACCACATATATGTACAACCATTATTAATCCAATAATTTATTACAGTGCATCGGCCCATTATAGCACTTTGTAATTCGGCCCATTAAGGCATTCTAGTAAATTGGCCCATAGGGGCATTTTCGTAAATCAGCCCATAGGGGCATTTTCGTAAATCGACCCATAGGGGCATTTTCGTAAATCAGCCCATAGGGGCATTTTCGTAAATTTGCCCATAGGGGCATTTTCGTAATTTTAACAATTTTAATACCAATTTTGACAAGTTTATAGTAATAATGTAATTTAAGCAAATTTCTCGATTTGTGTAATATTACGATTTTTAGCCATCTAAATAATAACGATCTATTTTCCAACGTGATATCTAATTATGAATCTACGGGATTTCGGTGTGAGATTACACACCTGATTACGGTAAGGATTAGTCCTTCTTGATCGTCGACACCTATGACAACATAATACTCGATTAACTAACATAAGAGGTTTTTTTTCTTAATCCAAATCTAAATCAACGATCTAAAATACTTACTCTCAATATCGTGAACGACCAAGATTTGTCTATTTTCACCGGATGATGGTCCACAACCCGGTGGAAAATCTCGAACCGCCGATACCGCTCTACGCTTAAACTTAGGAGTAGGAATAGAAAATCCCCCCCTTTTGTGTTCTCCAATCGCTTTTCCTTTCAAATCGGTTCCACTTGCCTCCATATGAAAAATCTCGATTAGAAAACTACTATGAGAGGAAGTAGTTGTTTTAGTGATTGGAGTAGGCTTACCACTATTTCCAAAGGATCCACGAGTGAATAAGAACGAACGATTTAGACCCTAAAATAACCGTTTAGTCCAAACTATTATTCCGTTTAGCAACTAATCAAAAAATGAGCGATATCAAATAATCCATAAAGAAACTCCTTACCTTAACGATATTGAATCTGATTTCCTCCGATTGACTTAAGGCTAGAATTGAATCGGCTAGGATGATATTCGGCCACCCACTTAGAATACTACGAAAAAGAGGATGATTAAGATGTGAAGGAGTAGGAGGAAACACCATTTCGGTTTAGAAACAAGATACACAACCGAATAGTGATAGACACTTATTCTGGCTAGAAAGAAGGAAAAAATGAAAAGAAAAAGAAACCACTTACCGATTTGATCGAAGAAGAGGGTGTCAACACAAATGAGAAAGAAATTGTGAAGGAGAGATTAAGGGTTGAAAGGTTCGGCTATGGAGAAAAGAAAATGAACAAGAAGATTCGGCTATGAGAATATGGGTTAAAGAAGAAGAAAGAAAAGGTTGAAGAATTTGTGAAAAAGAAAAGAAAGGATGGAGAAAGAGTGCTTAACTAGTTTCGGCTATCAAAAGGGGAAATGAGCAAAATAAATTGGACACAATGGCTAGATGGTTTCGGAAAAACAAAGGAAAAAGAGATGCTCACTTTTGGCTTTGGATTTTCGGCAATGAGGGAAGAAATTTGAGAAAAAGAACACAAAAAAAATGCTAAAAGAAACAAGCCATACAAGCACCCAAAATTTTCCAAAAGACGAATGCAAAATTCGACTACCAAGACCCCTCCCAAAACCGTGTATCCTTTTACCAAAATGATCAAAATTGACCAAAAACTCTTTCCAGAACATCTTCCACATTATAGGCCAACATGTTCCCTTCTCTTTCCTTTTCTTTCATTTCTTTCCTTCTTTTTCCCTTATCTTCCTCCTTACCATATTCCTTAGCCTCCTTTCCATCAATAAAAAGTCTCCCTTACCATAAATAGGACCATGGCCGACACTTGGCATAGGGGTACAAAAAAAAAAATCCAAAATTTGCAAAAGATGGGTTTTGAACCCCTTTCCTCCATGCTCTCCACTTGACGCCATAACCTCCTTGCCATATGCTCACTTATGCTAGCAAAATACACACTTATTTCCTTAAGTATTGATGCCACTTACCTTCTCTCCTTAAAGTGCTCAAACACAAAAATTTTGCTAAGGCCCAACTCAATCCCGTGCCTTCTAAGGACCCCTAATCATACACAATTAACATTTTTAACTAGCCTAAAACATGATATACTTCAAAACGTAAAATTTCGAATTTCAGGATGTTACAATTCTACCCCCCTTAAAGAAATTTCGGCCTCGAAATTTACCTGATTAGAAGAGATGAGTATATTGTTGTCGAATTGTGTCCTTTGGCTCCCATGTAGCTTCCTCTCTCCCGTGATTACGCCATAAAACTTTGACTAACGGAACCGACTTCCTTCTTAGCACCTTAACATTCCGATCTAAAATCTGCACTGGCTCCTCTTCAAAAGACAAGTCAGGTCTTATATCGACTTCCTCTACAGGCACAATATGAGATGGATCCGAGTGATAATGCCTTAACATCGAGACATGAAATACACTATGTATCTGACTTAACTCCGGAGGTAACTCCAGCTGATAAGCCACTGGCCCAACACGCTTCAGTACACGGTATTGTCCGATGAACCTAGGGCTTAACTTGCCCTTCCGTCCAAATCTTAAGATCTTCTTCCAAGGTGAGACCTTCAGAAAGACTTGATCTCCCACCGCAAACTCTATATCCTTACGCTTTAGATCCGCGTACGATTTCTATCTGTCAGAAGCTTCTTTTAAACGAGCCCGAATTACCTTAACTTTTTCCTCCGTCTCTGAGATCAACTCAGGACCCAATAACTGTCGCTCTCCTAGCTCAGTCTAGCAAGTAGGAGTACGACACCAACGACCATACAACGCCTCGTAGGGTGCCATCTGGATACTGGATTGATAGCTGTTGTTGTATGCAAACTCTGCCAATGGTAGAAAATCTTCCCAACTACCCCTGAAATCGATCACACAGCCCCTTAACATGTCTTCTAAAATCTGGATAACCCTCTCCGACTGATCATCAGTCTGCGGATGAAATGCTGTGCTGAAATTTAGCCTTGTACCCAAAGCTTCATGTAAAGCCTTCCAGAACTGTGATGTGAACCTAGGATCCCTGTCTGATATGATAGAAACTGGTACCCCATGTAACCTCACGATCTCTGCTACATACAACTTGGCCAACTTCTGCAACAAATAATCTGTACGAACAGGTAGGAAATGAGCAGTCTTCGTTAACCGATCCACTATAACCCATACTGAATCTTTCTTAGTAGGCGTTAAGGGCAACCCACTAACAAAATCCATCGTTATCCTTTCCCATTTCCATAATGGAATTTTCACCGGTTGTAGCAACCCTGACGACAGTTGATGTTCCGCCTTCACCTGCTGACATGTCAAGCACTTGCTCACAAAGTCGGTAACCTCCCGTTTCAACCCTGGCCACCAATACTGCTCATGGAGGTCTCAGTACATTTTGTTTCCCCCGGGGTGCATAGCATATGGGCTACTATGCGCCTCACGCAGAATCATTTGTCTCAATTCCGAATCCTTGGGTATACAAACTCTTCCGCGGAAACACAATACTCCATCACTATTCAATCCAAAATCCCCTATCTCACCACCTTCCACTTGCAGAAGTCGAGAACCCAACGCTTCATCAATCAACTGCTTTTCCTTAATCTGGCTTACCCATGCAGGCTTCACCTGAAGTTCGGCTAACAGTCTACCATATTCATACAGGGTGAGATGAACAAACATCGCTCTCAAATCCGATAACACCTTACGACTTAACGCATCTACCACCACGTTAGCCTTTCCTGGATGATACTCGATTGAGAAGTCATAATCTTTCAACAATTCTATCCACCTCTGCTGTCTTAAGTTCAAATCCTTCTGGGTAAGAAGGTACTTCAGACTCTTATGATCCGTATAGATAATCGACTTCTCACCGTACAGATAGTGTCTCCAAATCTTCAGAGCAAACACCACTGCAGCTAACTCCAAATCATGAGTGGGATAATTCACCTCATGCGGCCCTAATTGAAGAGATGCATAAGCCACCACTTTTCCCCCTTGCATCAACACACATCCCAAGCCCGTGTGTGACGCATCACAATAAACAATAAACTCCTTACCAGCCTCAGGTTGAATCAATACTGGTGCTTCTGTCAGAATCTTCTTCAATTTCTCAAAGCTCTCTTGCTGCTTATCTGACCACAAAAACGGTACTCCTTTACGCAACAGCTTAGTTAAGGGTGCAGCAATCAACGAAAACCCCTCAATGAAACGCCTGTAATACCCATCCAAACCTAGAAAACTCTGAATTTCTGCCACTGACTTCGGTGGCTTCCAGTCCAACACAGCTTCGACCTTTCAGGAATCAACTCTAATTCCTTCGGCAGACACAACATGCCCCAAAAAGGTCACTTCCCTCAGCCAAAATTCACACTTACTGAATTTGGCATACAATTGCTTCTCCCTTAATATCTGCAATACGACCCGTAAATGCGAATCAAGCTCCTCTTCAGTCTTTGAGTACACCAAGATGTCATCTATGAACACCACCACAAACCGGTCTAGATAGGGTTGGAAGACTCGGTTCATCATGTCCATAAATGCAGCTGGTGCATTAGTCAACCCAAACGACATCACAAAAAACTCGTAATGCCCATAACGAGTTCGGAACGCAGTCTTATGAATATCCGCCTCTTTGACCTTAAGCTGGTGATATCCCGATCTCAAGTCTATCTTCGAGAAAACCGAAGCTCCTCGCAGCTGATCGAATAGATCATCAATCCTCGGTAACGGATACTTGTTCTTGATCGTCAACTTATTCAATTGTCTGTAATCGATGCATATACCATCGATCCATCCTTTTTCTTAACGAACAAGACCGGCGCTCCCCACGGTGATACACTTGGTCGAATAAATCCGCGATCCAACAACTCCTGAATTTGAGCCTTAAGCTCCGCTAACTCCTTCGGCGCCATTCTATAAGGAGCAATGGACACCGGAGCCGTCCCTGGCAATAGCTCAATGCCAAACTCCACCTCCCGATCCGGAGGTAATCCTGGAAGCTCATCGGGAAAAATGTCTAAAAACTCTTTCATCGTTCTAACACTTTCTACTGACAATTCTTTGGCATCCAAAGCACTGATAAAGGCTAGGAATGCTCCACACCCTTTCCGCACTAACTTTTCTGCCTTTAAAGCAGATACCACATTAGACAGATAGTTTCGTCTTTCACCTATCACCATCACTTCCTTATCCTCCAAGTTCTTAGTACCATCGCCGCAAAGACAATCCAAGTTTGCACGGTGTTTAACCACCAATCCATGCCCAAAATAAGATCGAACTCGCCAAATGGCGGTTCCATCAAATCGCCAAAAATACTTCCCTTGAATTTCTAAGGGTACATCCCTAAACAACTTATTTACTACCACCGATCATCCTAAAGGGCTAATCACAGTTGTTTCTCTAGCGATAATCTCTGATTTAATATTCGAGTTCCGCATACAAAGACAAGCAACATACGAATGGGTGGATCCAATATCTATCAAAGCCGTAATGTGGTACATCAGCTATGAAGAACATACCGGTTATGACGTCCGGTGCGTCGCCATCCTCTCGACATCTGACCGCATAGACCAAATCTGGCTGTCTCGCCTCCGTGTTACCCCTGTTACTGGTACCTCTACCCGGTGCACCTTGACCTTGTCCTACACCATTACCACCTTGACCTGGCCCACGACCTCTCGGCGGCCATCGAGCGGCGTCCACCGATCTGCGCCAAATCTGTTATGAATCGCTCGAGTTTGATCAAGGCTTTCGAGGGCAATCCTTAAACCGATGGTCCTTGGATCCACATCTGAAACAACCACCAGTTCTCTTCCAGCATTCTCCCGAGTGAAGTTTCCCACAATCCACGCAAGGTTGTAACTGATTAGTAGTAGCTTGGACTCTTACTCGAGCTGGCTCTTCATTCCTGGGCCTTTTCTGAAACCCTCTAGCAGGACCTGAGTACCCAGAGTCTCTCTTGATCCTGCCCCTATCCTTGTCTCGATTTTATCGTTCCGAGTGCTTAACCTCCTCAGCTATTTTAGCTTTTTCCACCACTGTAGCAAAATTCCTCTCCTTCTGTAGGGCTATCAGTACCCGCAACTCATCACGCAATCCATCCTCAAAACGCACACAACGCTCGTAATCATTCGGCACTATACCTCGGGCATACCGACTCAGACGCAGAAACTCCGCCTCATATGCTGCCACAGATTTACCTCCTTGGACCAGATTCAGAAATTCCTTCCTTCGGGCATCCACATAGCTAGCCCCGACATATTTCCCCTAGAATGCTATCTTAAAGAATTCCCCGGTAATACGATCAGCCTGAATGCCTTCCCGAACAGTGAGCCACCACTGATACGCCTCGTCTCTTAGCAATGACACAGCTCCTTTCAACTTCTGCTCAGCGGTGCAGTCCAGATCATCCATAATCCACTCCACTGCTTCAAGCCAGTACTCCGCTACACTAGGGGCTACACCCGAAATACCCCTAAAAACTTTAGCCCCATTCGATCTGAGTCGTTCAGATACCGACCCACGAGCTACCGACACAGTTCTTGCCCTAGCCACCCTTTCTAAAACTTGTAACATTACTTGGGACAGTGCGTCGTCCTCTCTCATTTGTTCGTGTGACCCAGCTTCAGTCACAGGTGATGCAGGGGCGTCCATTTTCGGCATATGTCCCGATGCCTCAGATACAACTCTAGCACCTCGGCCTCTACCATGGCCACGTCTACCGCGTCCACGTCCTCTAGTGCTCATGTTTACTAAATCGATTTAATTTGATTACAAGTCTTATGAATCAGTATATTATTCAATGTTTATTAAACAATGTTTTATGAAGTATATGAAGTAAAGTCATTTTCGCAAAATGTATCCTAAGGTCTCAATCTCTATAGTTTCAGCTCCTAAAGCTAAAAGTTCTAGAGTATTTCTCTGATCATACCACAATAATCATAAAATGAAAGCATAAACTTACTTGACTTGGTGCGGATACCCGTGGTGCCATACTTCCTTTAGATCATGCATTTATAATTTAAAATTTTAAACAGCTTTGGAAAACACTTTTGAACCCAAACCACAGCCGAGTTTTGCAGTAGGGCTCGATACCATAAAATGTAACACCCCAAACCCGCCCATACATACGTTAATCGAATCGACATGTCACATAAGGAAGACGTATAAAAACCTTGTGATTCGTACTAAAACAGTGTTATTTGTTTATGGTTAAGAAAACAAGTTTGGAGATAAATTCTTGATAAAATGCAACTATTTGTGAGAGGTTGATTGATGAATCGAATTTCGAACATTGAACTTTAAAATCGTGACTTTTGAAAATGACTTTGGTAATTTGAAAGAGAATCCGAGTTAAATTATTTGTAAAAGTTTGTTATAAAATCCATTTAATAAATCAAGCAAAATAATAAGTACGTCAAACAAAGCAAAATAAAATATTCAGGCCTTATTACAACTTAAAACCCAAAATAGTAAAAGTAATAAAGTAAACGAAAATAGAAATTTAAAGTTCAAAAACACCATTTCAAGTATGGCCTAAACCGAGTCATCCATGGCCCAAGTCCACCTCATCGAGCATTACTGCAAGGATTAAGAAGGGAGGAGTGAGTTACAAGAACTCAAAGTGCATAATCCCCCTTACCGACATTCATTGGGCTCGAATCCATTTAGCAATAACTTAGGCTTAAGACCATTTACATAACAATATTAAAATGATATGAATGTAACCCAACCCATCCATCCATCACACCCCGACCACCAATCACACTGTGGGGATCAAGTCAACCCACCCCGCCGCTCACACCACCCGCAGCAAGTTGCCATTTATAATATATTTGTTTATTGTGGCCAAGCCACTGAAATCATAAGTGATATTTTTGTGGCAATGCCACCAGGCTACACTGCTCTTCATACAATTTTTCCCAACCCATGCAATATGTAACATGCAACATACATAATAAAGCATAATAACAACATATATGTACAACCATTATTAATCCAATAATTTATTACAGTGCATCGGCCCATTATATCACTTTGTAATTCGGCCCATTAAGGCATTCTAGTAAATCGGCCCATAGGGGCATTTTCGTAAATCGGCCTATAGGGGCATTTTTGTAATTTTAACAATTTTAATACCGATTTTGACAAGTTTATAGTAATAATGTAATTTAAGCAAATTTCTCGATTTGTGTAATATTACGATTTTTAGCCATATAAATAATAACGATCTATTTTCCAACGTGATATCTAATTATGAATCTACGGGATTTCGGTGTGAGATTACACACCTGATTACGGTAAGGATTAGTCCTTCTTGATCGTTGACACCTATGACGACATAATACTCGATTAACTAACATAAGAGGTTTTTTTCTTAATCCAAATCTAAATCAACGATCTAAAATACTTACTCTCAATATCGTGAACGACCACGATTTGTCTATTTTCAACGGATGATGGTCCACAACCCGGTGGAAAATCCTGAATCGCAGATACCGCTCTACGCTTAAACTTAGGAGTATGAATAGAAAATCCACTCCTTTTGTGTTCTCCAATCGCTTTTCCTTTCAAATCGGTTCCACTTGCCTCCATAGGAAAAATCTCGATTAGAAAACTACTATGAGAGAAAGTAGTTATTTTAGTGATAGGAGTAGGCTTACCACTATTTCCGAAGGATCCATGAGTGAATAAGAACGAACGATTTAGACCCTAAAATAGCCGTTTAGTCCAAACTATTATTCCATTTAACAACTAATCGAATAATGAGCGATATCAAATAATCCATAAAGAAACTCCTTACCTTAACGATATTGAATCCGATTTTGTAACATCCCGAAATTGGGCCTAGTAGGATTGGGCCTTGAGCTTTAGGAAAAATTTGAGTATTATTTTTGTGTTGGCTCGGGTAGGAATTTTGTGTGTTAGCATAGTCTTGTGAAGGCTTGATTTTATTTAGGAAGTTAGATAATTTTTAGTATGGTTTATTTAATGAAGTGGATTAAGTGAGCTTAGCATTTAAGTTAATTTAAGTGTTAAATTCTAACACATGAGGAGTTAGTGGCATAGTGGATAAGGAGCTTGAAAGGTTACTTGAAGGAAGTGGTTCGAGTTGCTTGGAAAGCATTTTGAAGACTTTATTTTTGTATCCTAGCATTGATGGATGGTCAAACTCTAATTATGATAGGTTGGACCTTAAGTTTTTGGTAAGTTGAATATTGGTTTAAGGAAAGCTTGAAATAGGGGATAAGAATCTTAAAGTTATGGAAGAATGGGGAGACAAAAGGCTTGAAGAGTGGATGATGTTTTGAAGCTTTTCCATGGTCATTTGACCATGAACCTAGACGGCATAAGGGGCTAAGGGGTTGGTTTAATTGGGACGGAGATTAAGGGGTTGATAGGGAAGAATTGAGGAGGAAAAAGGGGATTGTGTTGGCTAATGTGTTGACCGAATATGGTATGGATTAGGAGGTGTTAGTTGACCAAAAGTTGTCAATTTGTGCATCTTTTTCCTTTGTCCAAATATTTTCTCTTAGCCGAAATTGTCAATTGGCATTTGGTAAAAACTTTGCTTTGTTTTGGCCATTACATTTTTGACCAAATTGGTATTTTTTTATTTCTTCTTTTCCTCTCAAGTTTTACTCTCTTTTGGTACCAAAACATTGCTACTTTTGAAGACATTTATCATTTCTTTTCTTTCTCTCTAGTGCCGAATTCATTCTATCACCAAAAGCATTTCTCATATTTTCGTTTTTTTTTCATTTCTCTTTCTTTCTCATGCTTGAAACTATCCTATACTTTTCACCATTTTTCTTTCTTTTCTTTTGTTAAAAACCAGAAACCATCATATTTGAAACTACCATCTCTTCTCTTCTTTTGTTAAAGCCGAAATCACCATTTCTCTTCTTTTTAATTGTCAAAGTCGAATCCTTTTTATAGTTCAAGTAAGGGTAAATCAATCTCCGTATTTCGGGTAAGGATTATCTATCAATCGTTTTCTTTATTTTCCTTTAGATTAACCGATTTTAGGAATCTAATTGTAACATCCCAAAATTGGGCCTAGTAGGATTGAGCCGATTGGGAATTGGGCTTTAGGAAAATTTGAGTATTATTTTTGTGTTGGCTCGGGTAGGAATTTTGTGTGATAGCATAGTCTTGTGAAGGCTTGTTTTTATTTAGGAAGTTAGAATAATTTTAGTATGGTTTATTTAATGAAGTAGGATTAAGTGAGCTTGACACTTAAGTTAATTAAGTGTTCATTTAAAGCATAAGAGGAGTAAGTGGCAAGTTGGTTAAGGAGCTTGAAAGGTAGCTTGAGGTTAGAGGTTCGAGTGGTATGTTTAGCATTTTGAAGGTTTATTTTTGTGTATTAGCATTGATGGCGGTCAAACTTATTTATGATAGGTGGACTAATAACTTTTGGTAAGTTGAATTTATGATTAAGGAAAGCTTAATTTAGGGATAAGAATCTTGAACTTATGGCATGATGAGGGGACTAAGGCATGGAAAGTGGATGATGTTTTGGAAAGTTTTCCTAGGCTTTAGTGGTTGAATGTGGACTGGCAAGGGTGTCTAGGTGGATGGCCGAATGTGTTTGGTGGTTTAAGGGAGGATATTTGGCCAACTTTGGCATTTGGGCACCATTTGGCATAGTTTCTTTTTCCTCTCCAAGCAAATTCCTCTTTGGCCGAATGCACTTAGGCATTTTTGTGCAAAATTGTTTTGGGATTTTAGCCTCATTTTGTTGAATCAAATACTATTTCTCTTTCTCACATTTTTTCCTTTTGACATCAAAACTACCTTTTTATTTATGTGCATTTTCTTTTGGGCAAAGAAGGTGTTGGCCGAATCTCATTTCTCCTATCTCTCTCTTTTCTTCCTTTGATTTGTGCTCAAACACAAATCCCTTTTCTTTCATTTGGCCGAACCTCTTTCTTCCTCAAATCCTCTTTTCTTTTCTTTCTTCCATTGTTGATTAAACCGAATCCCCATTCACTCATTGTTATTCTCTTTTCTACTTATATTCCCTCACTTTTATTCACATATTTTCTCCTTTCATTACTATATAGCCGAAATCTTTCCTTCTCCATTAGAGTTACTTTGGTCGAATATCAAGGGAGCACAAGATCCTTTTTGGGATTCTTTTTCAAGCATTAGTAAGAGGGAAGCCATAGCCATTAAGGGAAGCTTTTGGGATTTATTCTCCTAAGGAAAGGTGGTAAGTAACATTCGGCTATAGGCTTTGGTTATGAATAGATGTGCAAGCTAATTATTATCAAGTGTTTTGGTAGGAATCTCGATAGGACAAGTGACAAATACGGGAATTCGGTGAATTGGAGGAAACAACGTCTCGGGATTTCGCTAGTATATTCGAGAATTGCTAGAAAATAGGTGTGTAAGATCTCTATACACACTTTATTAATTTACGTGCTATTATTATTTGCCTTAGATCTTTTGGTTGTGATTTGCTTATGGCTAAGCATGGAATCTGAGTAAGTCCCCTAATTTGTAATTTTTGATATATGATTTGTATGCCATTACATGATGTTAAATGCTATGACATGAAACATGATAATTGATATATAAGCATGTGATGGTGGGATTGATGAGAGGAGGGGATGAATTATGGATATCGTCAGTGGTTTTGACCACAAGATGGGTTGGCCCCATCAGATTATTTGTGACCTATGGTCATCAGTGGTTTTGACCACAACGATTGATTAATTTGCGACTAAGTCCCAGTGGTTTGGTACCACCAGTGGTTTTGACCACACTTGATTATTGTGACCTATGGTCATCGGTGGTTTTGACCACACGATGGGTTGGCCCCATCATCCGATTTGTGACTCTAAGTCATCGGTGATTTTGACCACCGGTGGTTTTGACCACACGGGGTAGAAAAGGAGTATGGATGGCTAGTTGGGTTGCATGTGCATGTTTATTAATGACTTGTGTATGAGTTACCTTACTGGGTGGGGATTACACACCGAGTCTTGGTGACTCACCCCTTCCCTTAACATTTTGCAGATGAGTAGATCGCGGAAATGGAGCCGGATGGACTCAAGGTGGCCATGCAGTGGAGTTTTTAATAAATGAATTTTGGGTTTAATTATCTTTCTTTTGGATTTATGTTGTTTAATTGTAATAAGGCCTCCTAGGATTATTTTATTATTCTTTGCATGTTTTGAATGTATTGTTTAAACTATTCGATGATGTTAAAACGGATGCACATGTTTGCTCAAATTAAGCATAAAATGTTTTAAGGTACCATCGGGTACATTTGAAATTTGTAAACAACTCGACTCAACAAATATTTATTAAGTATGGTTTTTAACAAAGAAATTTAATTTGAAAGGCATTTCGACAAATTTTAAAATCAGTCTTAAAATGGTTTTCAAAATGTTTTCTCTGTAGCAAACCAAATTCGGTCGTAATGTTTGGGGTAGGGTTTGGGGATGTTCGAATTGGTATCGAGCCCAGTTCAAAGCTCGGCTGTGGGGGCCCAAGGCCTAAAATGTTTTAGTAGGCCTTTGAGAAATATTTTTGGTTTTGAATAGCATGGCACCGAGTCTCCGGCACCTATCCGCCCAGGTAAGTACTCCTAACTTCTGTATGATTTATTTTCTGTAGAAGGGTAGGAAGCATGGAACGTAGATAGTAACAAGTACTTTAAACCTTAGGATTAGTTTACCCCAACAAGGACATAAAACTTTAAAAGCCTAATTAAACAAACCTAGGATCAAGTCGCCGAGTTAGGGTGTGGTAACCCTGGTGCGCATGTCTAGGATTGGATCCGGAAGAGCTTGGTACTTAAGCAGTCCTCGTGACTCACCTTCTCTTTGCAGGAATCCTACCTGGTGCGTAGCTTCGGTTCACCCTAACCAAGAGGACTCGGTCATAGGCTAAACACAATAAATAAAACCGAAAGGGATTAGCCATGTTTTCATGAAAACTCGAGTTTTAAAATTGTTTAAGTACTTTCTAGATATTAGGAAAAATTTATTTTGGAAAAAAATCTTCAAAATATTCCCGGTTTACCAAAATTACCAAAATACCCCTAGTTTCCAAAATTTTTCCATACCTTTAATTTGAGAAATCTTTGAAAAGAACCCTCTAGTTTTGGGAAATTTCAAAAAGTTCTGAATTACGAAAGTTTTAAAAAAAAAAAACTTCGATTTATTACGAAAATACCCCTGTAGGAAAATGACGAAAATACCCTTGGGATAGAAACTGGACAGAAACGTCCGAAGAGTGAATAGGAATGAAAGGTATTAGGGAATGGATGTTCTTCTCTGTATGAACTAGGATAGAGGACTTAAAACCTTATGTGATCGAAAGAATCTCTATTAAACTCCCTTCATAAAAATTTCTTCGCGAATAACCAAGTGAAACAAAGTACTAATCTATAAAATTTTTCTAAATAGATTAAAAGCGCGATAGTTAGAATGAGCTCTAGAGGACGGGGTCGTCGTGGACGCGGAAGGGAAGGATGACCGTGTGTCGAACCCGTTAGGTCGAGTCAAGGTTACGAGAATGAAGTACCACCGCCACCACCACCTCCAACTTTTGGAGCTGAGGAGCAGGATCAGACCGGAGGTGAGGCAGTGTCGCAAGCTGTGTTGCGAGTCCTTGAGTTGGTGGCTGGGGCTAGTGGAAATTTGGGAGCTCGTGTCTGTTCCCGAGCGACTCCGATCTAACTGAGTGAGGTATTTCGGGGTGTGTCGGGAGTGGCACCCGGTCTGCGGAGTATTGGTTGGAATCCACCGAAAGGATTATGGGTGATTTGGATTTCACCACGAGGAGAAGTTGAAGGGTATTATCTCCTTGCTTCGGGATGAGTCTTATCGGTGGTGGCTCACCGTAAGGGATGGAGCGGTGGCGAGAAAATCTCACGTGGGAATTCTTCAGGAAGCTTACCAAAAGAAGTATATTGGAACTAGCTATGTAGACGCACAAGCAAAGGCTTTCTTGAACCTGGTTCGGGAAATAAGTCGATGGCGGAATATGAGGCCGAGTTCCTCCGGTTGAGTAGGTATGCTCGTAGTATGGTGGGTGCACCGAGCATGAACGTTGTGTTAGATTCGAAGATGGGGTGAGAGATGAGTGAGAATGATGATAGCTCCACAGCAGAGAGCGGGAGTTCTTTGTCCTAGTAGAGAAATCAAAGGTTTCAAGAGGTAAGGACAGTCAGTTAAGCGGAACCAAGAACGGAATTGGAATAAGAGGAGCTCGGAACCTTCAAGGTTCTCGGGTAATGAGCAGAAGAGGATGAGGTTTGATGGGTCGATCAAGGCGCTAGGCTGCTGCTTTGCTACTAATCCTCAATGGCCGCCACGGTGTGATAAGTGTGGCAAGTTTCACAGGGAGTGTTGGAATGGTAATCGAGGATGTTTTGAGTGTGGATCGTTCGATCACCGTGTAAGGGATTGTCCCGGAAGTTAGCTAAGAATCAGCCGGAGGGTCGAAGCGTGCTCGGGTTAGAAATGAAGGACCACCACAGAGAGGTCGTGGTAATGGTGATGGTAGCAGGCGTGGCCGAGGTGCTGAAGGTACAGAGGCGAGGCAACCAAGGTTGGTTTATGCAGTTGGCCGTCGCGAGGAGGAAGATGTGCCAGATATGACAACGGGTAAGTTCTTATTTCCGGAATACCCTCAATTGTCTTATTTGTTGTTACGTTAGTTTGTTCTTTTGAGTTGGTGAAGTGTGGGAAAAATTTGATTATGAACTTGGAGAATGTGTTTAGAAATATGACAATTCTTTAAGATCAGAGTGCGCAGTAGGAGCGTAGTGTGGCGAGATAGGAGGTACGACTGTGAGCTAGTTGGAAATTTCGAGGACGAAATTTCTTTAAGGAGGGTAGAATTGTAACATCCCAAAATTGGGCCTAGTAGGATTGAGCCGATTGGGAATTGGGCTTTAGGAAAATTTGAGTATTATTTTTGTGTTGGCTCGGGTAGGAATTTTGTGTGATAGCATAGTCTTGTGAAGGCTTGTTTTTATTTAGGAAGTTAGAATAATTTTAGTATGGTTTATTTAATGAAGTAGGATTAAGTGAGCTTGACACTTAAGTTAATTAAGTGTTCATTTAAAGCATAAGAGGAGTAAGTGGCAAGTTGGTTAAGGAGCTTGAAAGGTAGCTTGAGGTTAGAGGTTCGAGTGGTATGTTTAGCATTTTGAAGGTTTATTTTTGTGTATTAGCATTGATGGCCGGTCAAACTTATTTATGATAGGTGGACTAATAACTTTTGGTAAGTTGAATTTATGATTAAGGAAAGCTTAATTTAGGGGATAAGAATCTTGAACTTATGGCATGATGAGGGGACTAAGGCATGGAAAGTGGATGATGTTTTGGAAAGTTTTCCTAGGCTTTAGTGGTTGAATGTGGACGGCAAGGGTGTCTAGGTGGATGGCCGAATGTGTTTGGTGGTTTAAGGGAGGATATTTGGCCAACTTTGGCATTTGGGCACCATTTGGCATAGTTTCTTTTTCCTCTCCAAGCAAATTCCTCTTTGGCCGAATGCACTTAGGCATTTTTGTGCAAAATTGTTTTGGGATTTTAGCCTCATTTTGTTGAATCAAATACCATTTCTCTTTCTCACATTTTTTCCTTTTGACATCAAAACTACCTTTTTATTTATGTGCATTTTCTTTTGGGCAAAGAAGGTGTTGGCCGAATCTCATTTCTCCTATCTCTCTCTTTTCTTCCTTTGATTTGTGCTCAAACACAAATCCCTTTTCTTTCATTTGGCGAACCTCTTTCTTCCTCAAATCCTCTTTTCTTTTCTTTCTTCCATTGTTGATTAAACCGAATCCCCATTCACTCATTGTTATTCTCTTTTCTACTTATATTCCCTCACTTTTATTCACATATTTTCTCCTTTCATTACTATATAGCCGAAATCTTTCCTTCTTCATTAGAGTTACTTTGGTCGAATATCAAGGAGCACAAGATCCTTTTGGGATTCTTTTTCAAGCATTAGTAAGAGGAAGCCATAGCCATTAAGGGAAGCTTTTGGGATTTATTCTCCTAAGGAAAGGTGGTAAGTAACATTCGGCTATAGGCTTTGGTTATGAATAGATGTGCAAGCTAATTATTATCAAGTGTTTTGGTAGGAATCTCGATAGGACAAGTGACAAATACGGGAATTCGGTGAATTGGAGGAAACAACGTCTCGGGATTTCGCTAGTATATTCGAGAATTGCTAGAAAATAGGTGTGTAAGATCTCTATACACACTTTATTAATTTACGTGCTATTATTATTTGCCTTAGATCTTTTGGTTGTGATTTGCTTATGGCTAAGCATGGAAATTGAGTAAGTCCCCTAATTTGTAATTTTTGATATATGATTTGTATGCCATTACATGATGTTAAATGCTATGACATGAAACATGATAATTGATATATAAGCATGTGATGGTGGGATTGATGAGAGGAGGGGGATGAATTATGGACTGTCGTCAGTGGTTTTGACCACAAGATGGGTTGGCCCCATCAGATTATTTGTGACCTATGGTCATCAGTGGTTTTGACCACAACGATTGATTAATTTGCGACTAAGTCCCAGTGGTTTGGTACCACCAGTGGTTTTGACCACACTTGATTATTGTGACCTATGGTCATTAGTGGTTTTGACCACACGATGGGTTGGCCCCATCATCTGATTTGTGACTCTAAGTCATCAGTGGTTTTGACCACCAGTGGTTTTGACCACACGGGGTAGAAAAGGAGTATGGATGGCTAGTTGGGTTGCATGTGCATGTTTATTAATGACTTGTGTATGAGTTACCTTACCGGGTGGGGGATTACACACTGAGTCTTGGTGACTCACCCCTTTCCCTTAACATTTTGCAGATGAGTAGATCGCGGAAATGGAGCCGGATGGACTCGAGGTGGCCATGCAGTGGAGTTTTTAATAAATGAATTTTGGGTTTAATTATCTTTCTTTTGGATTTATGTTGTTTAATTGTAATAAGGCCTCCTAGGATTATTTTATTATTGCTGCATGTTTTGAATGTATTGTTTAAACTATTCGATGATGTTAAAACGGATGCACATGTTTGCTCAAATTAAACGCAAAATGTTTTAAGGTACCATCGGGTACATTTGAAATTTGTAAACAACTCGACTCAACAAATATTTATTAAGTATGGTTTTTAACAAAGAAATTTAATTTGAAAGGCATTTCGACAAATTTTAAAATCAGTCTTAAAATGGTTTTCAAAATGTTTTCTCTGTAGCAAACCAAATTCGGTCGTAATGTTTGGGCCGGGTTTGGGGATGTTACACTAATCCTCTTACTCCTTCGTGGCCAAATCTTTGAAGGAGGATTTAGGGGCTTCTTGTAGTTGACGATTAGGGAGAGATCGTTCGGGTTTCGAATAATCCAAGGTAAGGAAATGATGATATTCGGCCAAGGGCCATATCTTGTAATGATAATCGATTTCTAATATAGTGTTATGTAGGTGCTATCGACGTTGTAGGCAAGGGTCGGAAATCTTAAGTATTATATCGATTTTCGTGTTTGCAAGGTGTGTAACTTATGCTAAACTTCTAATAGATCAATAGCTTTATTGATAAAAATGTGTTTATAAAGAAATATAAATGTTTATGGCTTGGTACCATTCAATGGTACGGTGAATTGAGGTATGTTATTCCTTCGTACTATGTATGATTCTAATATGAAACATATTCGATATTTGATTATGATTTTGATATAATGTACAAGGCATAATATTTACATCGCTAATAATGCTATATGCATAATATGAAATGTGTCCGATTCGATATGATAATGGGGCATATGGCATGATAATGAAATAATATGTTATTGCATGGGCATATGGGTAATATTGAAAGGGAAGTGTTCCGGTGGTTTTACCACATTATCCGGTGACTTTGGTCACGATATTATGAATCCGGTGACTTGGTCACGATATTATGAATCCGGTGACTTTGTCACAATTATTCGTGGCTATGCCACGATTATAAGGGCGATGTGCATGTTGATCGCAGCAAGCGCCTTCGATGGTGTGTAGCGGATGGAGGGTCGATTTAGTAATCCCCACGGTGTGATTGGTAGGTACGGGTGGTGTGTAGCGGATGGATATCTAAGTTGGGTTGGGATTGCATTTCATTTTATATGTACATGTGATTATCCGATTTGCTATATTATGGGCTTATGGCTAATGTGATTTAAATGGGCTTTATTGCTATGATCGATTGGGTTTTTAGTGTCTTTGTTACACATTGAGTCTGTTGACTCACCCTTGATGGGATATCTTTTCAGGTGATTCATGAGATCGCGGATGTGGAGCGGATGAACTCGAGGAGGCCATGCAATAAAATTTGATTTTTACAAGAACTTCCATTTGGGTACCTTATTATATTTTAATTTCGGTTTTCATATTTTATAGATTTGTAATAAGGCCTCTTTAATTATGGTTTTGGATTATTTATATGCTTTGGGATTTATTCTAAACATGTTTAAGTATATCACTTGATTAATTTAATAATTGAGCTAAAGTTTTCTAAACTATAAAAACGCTATGGTATTTTATCTTACCATCAGGTAATCTAAATTGTTGATAATAAAATTATAAATTAAGTGTTTTCTACAACTTAAATGATTTCCAAAATTTTAAGTTTCTACATTCAAATGCAAACGTTTCAAAGTATTAATTCGAGTTTTCTTAAAATGAAACAAATGTTTTCTAACCTATGATTTATCCACTTAGTTTAAAAGTTTTATTTATGGAATTTCAAAGTAAATTTCCAGTTTTTAACTTATTAAACATCTGATTTCTACAAATATAGAATTACAAAGAATTTTTCACTAAAACTTAATCGCTATCTCAATTTTCTTCAAAACGTTTTTCTTCGTAGCATGCCAAATTCGGTCGTGGCGTATTGACCGGGTTTGGGGTGTTATAGATTTCCTCCGATTGACTTAAGGCTAGAATTGAATCGGCTAGGATGATATTCGGCCACCCACTTAGAATACTACGAAAAAGAGGATGATTAATATGTGAAGGAGTAGGAGGAAACACCATTTCGGTTTAGAAACAAGATACACAACCGAATAGTGATAGACACTTATTCGGCTAGAAAGAAAGGAAAAAAATGAAAAGAGAAAAAGAAACCACTTACCGATTTGATCGAAGAAGAGGGTGTCAACACAAATGAGAAAAAAATTGTGACGGAGAGATTAAGGGTTGAAATGTTCGGCTATGGAGAAAAGAAAATGAACAAGAAGATTCGGCTATTAGAATATAGGTTAAAGAAGAAGAAAGAAAGGTTGAAGAATTTGTGAAAAAGAAAAGAAAGGATGGAGAAAGAGTGTTTAACTAGTTTCGGCTATCAAAAGGGGAAATGAGCAAAATAAATTGGACACAATGGCTAGATGGTTTCGGCAAAACAAAGGAAAAAGAGATGCTCACTTTTGGCTTTGGAGTTTCGGCAATGAGGGAAGAAATTGGAGAAAGAGAACACCAAAAAAAATGCTAAAAGAAACAAGCCATACAAGCACCCAAAGTTTTCCAAAAGACTAATGTAAAATTCGGCTACCAAGACCCCTCCCAAAACCGTGTATCCTTTTACCAAAATGATCAAAATTGACCAAAAACTCTTTCCAAAACATCTTCCACATTATAGGCCAACATGTTCCCTTCTCTTTCCTTTTCTTTCATTTCTTTCCTTCTTTTTCCCTTATCTTCCTCCTTACCATATTCCTTAGCCTCATTTCCATCAATAAAAAGTCTCCCTTACCATAAATAGGACCATGGCCGACACTTGGGATAGGAGTACAAAAAAAAATATCCAAAATTTGCAAAATATGGGTTTGAACCCCTTCCCTCCATGCTCTCCACTTGATGCCATAACCTCCTTGCCATATGCTCACTTATGCTAGCAAAATACACACTTATTTCCTTAAGCATTGATGTCACTTACCTTCTCTCCTTAAAGTGCTCAAACACAAAAATTTTGCTAAGGCCCAACTCAATCCCGTGCCTTCTAAGGACCCCTAATCATACACAATTAACATTTTTAACTAGCCTAAAGCATGATATACTTCAAAACGTAAAATTCTAAATTTCAGGATGTTACAGGTGAACTCCAGGCCGTGTTGATTTCCTACTTTGGCCCATTTTCTCCGTTTTCAGCCCGTTTCTCGTTCTTTTCATCCTCCGATGCTCTCCTAAGTATAAAACATGAAATTAAAGGATTAAGAGCATCAAATTCCACAATTCAATGGATTAAATCATCCAAAAGTATGCTAAATGTGGGATTAAAATATGTATATATTACGGTTTATCAATAACATTGATAAGCCAATTCACTAGTTGATTACCATTCTTGAAGCTACTAGCTCATCATTAATTATAAACCAAGCGTGCAATTATATACTTCAACAATGAGCCACTCAATATCATATTCATTTAAAACCTTTTACCTTCTTAGTTTACCATTCAATCCCTTTTTTAGATTAGATTGACTCATTCACAATCCTTCGGCCCCTATGGTACATTTTCAAATGATTTTCTCAATAGCTTACATGATATTTTTATCACAATTCACATAGGAACCCTTATTAACATGACTCAGGCTCAGACGGATACATGGATCGCCCAATTAACACACCAATCTTTCATCAAAGTGCATCATCAGATAAACTAAAATAGGGCAAAGTGCATACTGGCGCACGAAGCACATCCTGGCACACAAAGCACATCCTGGTGCACAAAGCGCATCCTGGCACACGAGGTGCATCCTGGGACATAAGCGCATAATCTCATACATAATCCAATCCTATTGCATGTCAATTATATCCGACTTAGCCTAACTAGTTAATACAATACCAATGTTCAAATACAATATACAACTTGATACATATGCCATTTCCCATTCACATTCATAACCATAAGCCAATTCATCACCATACTCATTCATTTCATGTCATATAATATGTTTCTATCCTTTTCTATATCACCTATAACAATTCAAGCAATTTATATAATTTTATATTTGATTCACTTTAGTCCTCTCAATATTCCATATCAAACTCAATCAAAACAATTCATTCTATTTCAATATACTCACATCAATGGTCATCCATTCAACAAACATGTATATGTAAATGGATATTTCTATTTTGAATCATAAAAGTACGAACCGGGATTCCGAGTCACTCGTCAATACATTCGTTTTTCCTTTCCCTCTCGAAGGTTTCGTGTCGACGTTAGTTACAAATAATCATAAAACATATAACATTATTCATTTCCATTCAAATCACAATCAAATACAAGATCAAACATATTTTTCCCTTTATTCAGTTTACTCCATAGACTCGGGACAAGCATAACATTTTATCTAAATCTACGAATTAAATTTTGATTTCACATTTACCCATTAGGGACCTTCTACTTCTTATTCCTACCATAGTTTCATAATAGGTTTGCATTTTATTCAATTTAGTCTCTAATGTAAACAAGCTAACAATAAAGCTTGTTAAGATTTACAATTTTGTCATTTTCATAATCTAAACTTAATTTCTATCAATGTCACACCTAATTCATCCAATTCTAAAAAATGGCAACTTATCAGAATTTCACTAATTGGATAAATTGATACATGGGTTAGCTTAAAAACCTCCCATGATAAAAAAAATCTATAAAAATCAAAGAAAAATGGCTAGGGACTTACTTGTAATGTTGGCCGAATACCAAGCTAGGTTTTCACGCTTTCTTCCTTCTTCTAAAATGGTGGGTGGAGGCTTTGGGAAGAAGATGATAACTTTTTTCATATTTTTCTCACTAATTTTACTTATATACTAGGTTTAATTTTAGTTAAACTTAATCAATTTACTTAATCATGATTAATTAAACCTTAATCTTTAATTAACTTAAGCTAATGACATCCATCATAAAATCCAACTATCAACAATTTTAATTTGGTGTATATTTCATTTCTGTAACACTCCTCACCCGATCCGGCCGCTAGACTTGAGCGAAGATGTAACACCCCAAACTTGGCCTAGAAGTTAGGCCCGAATCTGGTGTGTCATATGGAAGTAAAAAGCATCTTTACGATTATTAAAAACTTGCTTGAGAAATACAGCCACTTTGTTAAAACAAAAAACACTTAAGCAATTGTTAACTACTTGAAAACGTAATAATCTTTAAAAACCTTTTTGGTGACGAGAGTATATTTGAAATAAACAATTTACGAAAATTTGATGTTTAGAAATAGAGTTGCAGAAGCATTTTGAAATCGTTGCAGAAACGTAGATAAAATGCAAGTATTTTTGAGAGGTTGTTTGATAAATCGATAATCGAACTAGTAATCTTTTAAAACCGTGACTTTTGAAAATATCGTTGATAATTTGAGAGAAAATTTCCAATGTTAAAAATATTTGTAAAAGTTTGTTATGAAATCCATATGTTAATCAATTTTGGAAAACCTTTATTTAAGTTTTAGAAAATTCTCGTTTTAAAAAATTTAAGCAAAATAATAAGTATATCAACCATAAAGCAAATAATAAAACACTCCAGAGGCCTTATTACAACATAAAAACCCAAAATAGTAAAGTGAACGGAATTAAAAATCTAAAGTTCAAAATAAAACACCATTTCAAGTATGGCCTCCACCGAGTCATCCATGGGCCCAAGTCCAAATCATGAGCATTACACCGCAAGGGTTAAGAAAAAGGGGGTGAGTTACAAGAACTCGAGTGTGAAACCCCTTACCGTCATCCATTGGGCCTGAACCCGCTTAAAAATATATTGGGCCTAAGCCCATTTAAGATAATCTTAGGCCGAAGCCCAATTACAAAATAGTATATATATATATATATATATATGAATGCAAAGTATGCAACCCAACTCATCCATCCAATCTCTCCCCGTACTCAGCCGGTCTCTCTCTGTGGGGATCAAGTCAACCCACCCGCTTGTCTCTCCAATTTGCAGTCAAGCTGCCATTTATACTATTTGTGGCTGAGCCACCAGATTCATATCTCACGGTAAAATGATCGACTGAGTCGTTAATTCATATGTTAGGAACATAGCCATTATCGTAATTTGTGGCAATGCCATAGGTCTATACTTCTCTTCATTCAAATTTTCCCATCCCATGCAATATGTAAAGATGCATCATACATAATCGTAAAACATCCATATAAAAATAACATCCATTAACCTATTGAATACTTTTTATGAATCAGCCCATTAAAGCAATATGATCATTCGGCCCATAGGGGCATTTTGATGATCGATCCATAAGGACATTTTGGTAAATCGGCCCATTATAACAATCTATCAAATCGGCCCATAGGGGCATTGGGAAAATCGGTAATTTTACCCACTAAGGGTAATCGGTAATCTCGCAACCAGGGTATTTCGGTAATTTACACTCCAAGGGTATTTTGGTAATTTCGCAACCTTGGACTTAACTTCTAATTTGGGCATAAAAATTTGAAACTGTCCATCTGCATCATACTGACTAAATTGACTATAACTCGAGTTAGAAAACTCGAAATTTAGATCCGTAAATTTTACTTGAAACTAGACTCATATATCTTCTTACTACAATGTTTCCAGAATTTTTGGCTTAGCCGTTTAGTACAGTTTATTCAATAAAATTTTCCTTGTTTCACTGTCCAACGATTCTGACCTCTCTTATCTTAATTTCAAATATCTCACAGTACGGTTTTTGTATACTACTCCCACTTGTTTCTATTGAAAATAGGTTCTCTAAGGAATCTATACATATAAATTATATCTCATAATTCCATTTGTACAATTTTAAACGATTTTTCCAAGACAGAACAGAGAACCGCGAAGTTGATCAGAACCAGTCTCACTAAAATTAAGATATCCCAGAATATAAACTTCCTCTTCCTCCTCTGTTTCTTTCATATAAAAATAGACACAGTAAGCTTTAATTCGATATCTTTTTCGATTTCTAATTCCCTTTATCCAATTTTTCTTGATTTTTCAAAAATCACGTCACTGCTACTGACCAAAATGTTTCTTTGCAAAATATGGTTACTACTATGAACATACGCACTCCCGAGTGGTCTCTGATGCCGGTTTCCAATTTTCTTCGGTATTTCGACCGAATCATAGAACATTTCATACAAACCTCCACAGAGGTATGAGATTACACACCATTTCAAACATATATTCGGAAGGGTACATGATTACACACCTTGATTACAAGTTGTGCTTTCTACCGTTTCAACACCATGAATGTGATCTCCCTCAGTGCACCAAAAATCTATCCTACCCTTTGGCTACTGAAATCCCGTCCTAACAATATTTGGTGATCGAAAGAGTCGGTAGCAATTATCCAACCATTGATCAAAACAAATATTATAACAACGTTCTTACCCCACTTGCTTGACAAGTCGACGATAACAATTTGGTTAATACAAATCACTTGTGCTCCTTCACCTTGTTGAAAGCCCTAAATCCAACGATGGCCATATCACAGAAAAGGATGTAACTCAGACCCAACGAGAGAGAAAGAAGAACACTCGATTATTAAGGAAAAACTTGGATGAAACAAAGTTATCGACAAAGAGAGAACTACTACTTACCGATTGTTAATTTCCTTGTAGCGCAACTCACTTAAATCACTACGAAAAGAGGATGATTTGATCACAAGGTAATGTCGAATTAAGAATAGAGAAAATGTTGATGAAAAGGTCAAAAGAAAAGAATGGATGGAGAGAAGAGTGCTAGATTGTTTCAGCTATCTAAGGGGAGAAGAACAAAAAGGTGAGTGATTCGGCCAAACAAAGGAGAAAGATGTACACTCAAAGCTTGAAGATTCGGCAGGAAGGAGAAGGAAATTTGGAGAGAAAAGAAAAAATGACACAAAAGTTGCAAATAGGAGTTTTTGGCCAAAACAACACCAAAACTTTTACCAATTGCCAAAGAAAATTCGGCTACCTCCCTCTACACCCAAAACCGTCCACATTCATGACCATAATGGTCAAAAATTGGCCAACCACACTTTCCATAACACTTCCATTGAAAAAGGCCACATGTTCCCCTTACTTTCCCCTTTCTCTTGATTTCTTTCCTCACCTTCATCCTTTCCTATTTTCCTTAGCCATCTTGCCAAAAATAAAAAGTCCACCTTGCCTTATTTACATGCTTGGCCGACATTTAGGGAAAGAATGCAAAAATAATAGTCAAAATTTGTACACAATGGGATTTGAACCTCTTCCCTCAAGGTACTTCATGTGGCGCCATAACCTTCTTACCAATTGTTCAATTATGCTAGTAATTTACTCATTTATTTCCATAAGCTTTGAGGTCACTTACTATTTCTCCTAAATAGGCTTAAACACTAAATTTTTACTAGGGCCCAATTCAACCCCGAGCCTTCATAGAACCCCGTAACTTTCCAAAATCACCTTCCTAATAAGTCCAACTTGAAAGAATGTCGTTCTCAAATTCCCATAAATTTTAAAACGCTTCTACGCTCAAGGTCCAATGGGCCCAATCCTACTAGGCCCAATTTCGGGTCGTTACAATTCTACCCTCCTTAAAGAAATTTCGTCCTCGAAATTTCCAACCAACTACTAAACGCATCGCTCAAATCACACCACTATGCTTTCATTGCGCAGACTCGATCTTAATAACACCAATGTACTTTTAACATAATCTTGAATCCTCTTTCACACAACCAAACACCTAACCACAGAAGCAAGCAGTTATCTACCACTTATTCCTAAAATTTTCTACATTCAATCATCACGTCCAACCATAACATACCTGACTTGATGGTGATGAAACAATCTCGAGCCTTATGCTCCTTAGACCTGCATCTCAAGCATGCTCCTGACCTCCTCCAGCATTCTCCCGGATGACGCCTTCTGCAATAATCGCGAGCCAAAAAGTTTGGACATGCCTTAACACGCTTTACGGAACGAGACTGCGACCCAAAAGAACCGCGATCTCTTTTCTTCTTACAGTCCACACACTCAACTCGAAGTGCTTCACTGATTCCTTTAACCTCCTCCAATACTTCCTTAACTATCTGAGTTAGCTCATCAACTCCAGCTCGATCATGAGTTCCCGTCTCAACCACTGGCGATGCCAGCGCCTCCCTTTCGGAAACATGCCCCGATGCTTAAGATCTAGCCTTATCACCTCGGCCTCTACCACGTCCACATCTATCACGTCTACGTCCTTTAACGCTCATATTTGCTAAATCAATTTAATCTTATTACGAGTCTTATGAATCGGTATAATTATTCAATGTTTATTAAACAATGTTTTATGGAGTATAGGAAGTAAAGTTGTTTTCATAGTACGTATCTAAGGTCTCAATTTCTATAGTTTCAGCTCCTAAAGCTAACAGTTCTAGAGTATTTCTATAGTCATACCACAATAATCATAAATTGAAAACATAACTTACTTGACTTGGTGCCGGATACCCGTGGTGCCATACTTCCTTTAACATATATATCTATAATTTAAAATTCATACAGCTTTTGAAAACGCTTTTGAACCCAAACCACAGCCGAGCTTTGAAACCGAGCTCTGATACCATAAAATGTAACACCCCAAACTCGGCCTAGAAGTTAGGCCCGAATCTGGTGTGTCACATGGAAGTAAAAACCATCTTTACGATTATTAAAAACTTGCTTGAGAAATACAGCCTCTTTGTTAAAACCAAAAACAATTAAGCAATTGTTAACTACTTGAAAACGTAATAATCTTTAAAAACCTTTTTGGTGACGAGAGCATATTTGAAATAAACAATTTATGAAAATGTGATGTTTAGAAATAGAGTTGCAGAAGCATTTTGAAATCGTTGCGGAAACGTAGATAAAATGCAAGTATTTTTGAGAGGTTGTTTGATAAATCGATAATCGAACTAGTAATCTTTTAAAATCGTGACTTTTGAAAATATCGTTGATAATTTGAGAGAAAATTTCCAATGTTAAAAATATTTGTAAAAGTTTGTTATGAAATCCATATGTTAATCAATTTTGGAAAACCTTTATTTAAGTTTTAGAAAATTCTCGTTTTAAAAAATTTAAGCAAAATAATAAGTATATCAACCATAAAGCAAATAATAAAACATTCCAGAGGCCTTATTACAACATAAAAACCCAAAATAGTAAAGTGAACGGAATTAAAAATCTAAAGTTCAAAATAAAACACCATTTCTGAAGTATGGCCTCCACCGAGTCATCCATGGGCCCAAGTCCTTGTCACTGAGCATTACCTGCAAGGGTTAAGAAAAAGTGGGGGTGAGTTACAAGAACTCAGTGTGAAACCCCTTACCGTCATCCACTGGGCCTGAACCCGCTTAGAAATATATTGGGCCTAAGCCCATTTAAGATAATCTTAGGCCGAAGCCCAATTACAAAATAGTATATATATATATATATGAATGCAAAGTATGCAACCCAACCCATCCATCCAATCTCTCCCCGTGCACTACCCGGTGTCTCTGTGGGGATCAAGTTAACCCACCCCGCCTTGATCTCTCCAATTTGCGGTCAAGCGCCATTTATACTATTCGTGGTGAGCCACAGATTCATATCTGGTAAAATGATCGACACGAAGTCGTTAATTCATATGTTAGGCACATAGCCATTATCAGAATTTGTGGCAATGCCACCGGTCTATACTTCTCTTCATTCAAATTTTCCCATCCCATGCAATATGTAAAGATGAATCATACATAATCGTAAAACATCCATATAAAAATAACATCCATTAACCTATTGAATACTTTTTATGAATCATCCCACTAAAGCAATACGATCATTCGGCCCATAGGGGCATTTCAGTAATTCGGTCTATAAGGACATTTCGGTAAATCGGCCCATTATAACAATCTATCAAATCGGCCCATAGGGGCATTTCGGTAAATCAGTAACTTTACCCACTAAGGGTAATTCGGTAATCTCGCAACCCAGGGGTATTTCGGTAATTTACACTCCAAGGGTATTTTGGTAATTTCGCAAGCCCGAACTTAACTACTAATTTGGGCATAAAAATTTGAAACTGTCCATCTGCGTCATACTGACTAAATTGACTATAACCCGAGTTAGAAAACTCGAAATATAGATCCATAAATTTTCCTTGAAACTAGGCTCATATATCTTTTTACTACAATTTTTCAAAAATTTTTGGCTTAGCCGTTTTGTACAGTTTATTCCTTAAAGTTTTCGTTGTTTCACTGTCCAATGATTCTGAGCTCTCTTAACTTAATTTCAAATATCTCACTGTACGGTTTTCGTATACTGCTCCCACTTGTTTCTATTAAAAATAGGTTCTCTAAGGAATCCATACATATAAATTATAACTAATAATTCCCTTTGTAAAATTTTAAACGATTTTTCCAAGACAGAACAGAGAACCGCGAAGTTGATCAGAACCAGTCTCACTAAAATTAAGATATCCCAGAATATAAACTTCCTCTTCCTCCTCTGTTTCTTTCATATAAAAATAGACACAGTAAGATTTAATTCAATATCTTTTTTGCTTTCTAATTCCCTTTATCCTATTTTTCGTGATTTTTCCAAAATCACGTCACTCCTGCTGACCAAACTGTTTCTTTGCAAAATATGATTACTACTATGAACATACGCACTCCCGAGTGGTCTCGGATGCCGGTTTCTGATTTTCTTCGGTATTTCGACTGAATCATAGAACATTTCATAAAAACATCCACAGAGGTATGAGATTACACACCATTTCAAACATATATTCGGAAGGGTACATGATTACACATATTGATTACAAGTTGTGCTTTCTACCGTTTCAACACCACGAATGTGATCTCCCTCAGTGCACCAAAAATCGATCCTACCCTTTGGCTACCGAAATCCCGTCCTAAAAATATTTGGTGAGCGAAAGAGTCGTTAGCAATTATCCCACCTTTGATCAAAACAAATCTTATAACAACGTTCTTACCCCACTTGCTTGACAAGTCGACGATAACGATTTGGTTAATACAAATCACTTGTGCTCATTCACCTTGTTAAAAGCCCTAAATCCAACGATGGCCATATCACAGAAAAGAATGTAACTCAGACCCAACAAGAGAGAAAGAAGAACACTCGATTATTAAGGAAAAACTCGGATGAAACAAAGTTATCGACAAAGAGAGAACTACTACTTACCGATTGTTAATTTCCTTGTAGCGCCACTCACTTAAATCACTACAAAAAGAGGATGATTTGATCACAAGGTAATGTCGAATTAAGAATAGAGAAAATGTTGATGAAAAGGTCAAAAGAAAAGAATAGATGGAGAGAAGAGTGCTAGATTGTTTCAGCTATCTAAGGGGAGATGAACAAAAAGGTGAGTGATTCGGCCAAACAAAGGAGAAAGATGTACACTCAAAGCTTGAAGATTCGGCAAGAAGCAGAAGGAAATTTGGAGAGAAAAGAAAAAATGACACAAAAGTTGCAAATAGGAGCTTTTGGCCAAAACAACACCAAAACTTTTACCAATTGCCAAAGAAAATTCAGCTACCTCCCTCTACACCCAAAACCATCCACATTCATGACCATAATGGCCAAAAATTGGCCAACCACACTTTCCATAACACTTCCCTTGAAAAAGGCCACATGTTCCCCTTACTTTCCCTTTTCTCTTGATTTCTTTCCTCACCTTCATCCTTTCCTATTTTCCTTAGCCATCTTGCCAAAAATAAAAAGTCCACCTTGCCTTATTTACATGCTTGGCCGACACTTAGGGAAAGAATGCAAAAATAATAGTCAAAATTTGCACACAATTGGATTTGAACCTCTTCCCTCAAGGTACTTCATGTGGTGCCATAACCTTCTTACCAATTGTTCAATTATGCTAGCAATTTACTCATTTATTTCCATAAGCTTTGAGGTCACTTACTATTTCTCCTAAATAGGCTTAAACACCAAATTTTTACTAGGGCCCAATCCAACCCCGAGCCTTCATAGAACCCCGTAACTTTCCAAAATCACCTTCGTAATAAGTCCAACTTGAAATAATGTCGTTCTCAAATTCCCATAAATTTTAAAACGCTTCTACGCTCAAGGTCCAATGGGCCCTATCCTACTAGGCCCAATTTCGAGTCATTACAGAAGAGATGCTACGACAGTTAACAGAATAGTTACATGTAATTCATAATTAAAAATTTTAATTAACAGTAATTAATTAAATATATTCACACAAATCATGTATTTAAAAAAATATCGAGTTTAATTGAGCATACAAAAGCTCTAGAATTGACCCAGAATTAAATAAGGATCATTTTGAAACTTTTACAAAAAGGATGAAAAATTTCGTAAAACCAAGGTCACACGGCTGTGCACCCAGGTCGTGTGGAAGGCTGTAGTTGTGTGGGGTTAGAGTCATACAACCGTGTATCCAAATCGTGCAACTCACTGTGGCCGTGTGGGACAAAATGTAATTATTCACTAAAAAGTCAAATGGCCATGTGGTTGACCTGTGTAACAACCATGTGACTGTGTACTATATATACATGCTAAAATTTTGTGGCACACGGTCGTGTCACTACCCCATGTATGGCACACAATTGTGTAGCTAGACCGCGTGGCACTAAAAAGTCTTTTAATGACCTACTTCATGTCTATCCACATCCATGCTTAATCTAGTTCCAAAACACAATGATATCTACATCTAACCTCCATAATTCAACTAAAAGAAATACCAATTTGACA
Source organism: Gossypium sturtianum (assembly GCA_025698515.1). Lineage (NCBI taxonomy): Eukaryota > Viridiplantae > Streptophyta > Magnoliopsida > Malvales > Malvaceae > Gossypium > Gossypium sturtianum. The sequence goes on from CM046945.1 coordinate 23,894,313, forward strand.
CATTCATAGTTCAATCCTTTCAAACTACAAATATTGTAACAGCCCATTTACAGTGAAATCGGAATAGTGGTTTCGGGACCACAAATTCGAGCCAGAAAGAAAATTTATTTTAATATTATTGCATGGTTTGCATTATAATAGGAATGTTACATGAAAATTCTGATAAGAAAATTTTACCGATTATGTGTTTAATCATGGAAAGGACCAAATTGCATAAAATGCAAAAGTTGAGTTCTAGTAGCTAAAAGGATCAATTAGCTATGGAATTCCAAATAAGAGGTCCTTACATGGTAATTATACCATTAAAGAAAAGTTAGTAGATATTTTTGATGAATCATCCATGGAAAATTAGAAAAAGAAAAGGATGAAATTGGAAAGTTGAAAAATTAAAGATGAAAAATGAAATAAATATCAAATAACATTATTATATATCATCTTCTTCTCCAAAATTTATATGGAAACCCTAGGAGAGAGAAAGGAAACTAATCAAGCTTAAATAGGTATGAATTCTTGTCTCGTTTTTAGTAATTTTTATATTTCCGAGATCGTAGTAATCTAATATATCTATTTTGAGGATTAATTTGTAAAGTTATCAAAGTATCAAAATTTTGCCATGGATGAATATGCTGAAATTTTGAAATTTATGGTAGAAAATGAAAGGTTGTTGATAGATAAATAACTTTTGTAAAGTGAATTTTGATAAAATTATGATTTAGGGACTAAATTGTAAAGATGTAAAAGTTATGGAAAAACTATGAATTTTGTGAAATACATGTGATGTAAATGTTATATGAAAATTTTGGTTGGGCTTGGAATAAGGATTTAATTGCATGAATTTCATTTTCCGAGCCTAGGGACGAAATTGTCATTTATGAAAATTATAGGGGCAAAATGGTAATTTTTCCTAGGATGTAAATTGATTGTAAATGAGTATGAAATGGATTAAATTGATGTTAAATTCATTTATAAAGATTCGGATAACTCAAATTCGAAGCTAGATCAAGGAAAAGAAAAAGTTTCGGATTAGTAGATATTCATACACAAACAAGTGTCGAGGTAAGTTCGTGTAACTTAATTATATATATTAATATGTTTAAATTGAATGTTGTATTTGTGTGAATTGCATAAAAGTTTAATGTATGAAATTAATCACATACCCGAAATTGCTCGATAAATAACAAGTTCCGTTTGAATAATGAAATGCGATGGATACAATAATTTCCCATACTGATTATAGTCATGCATATGTTGCGGACAATATAGCTCAGACGAGCATCCTGTTAAAAGCCTTCTCGAGCATCCTGTTATATAGTTCATGCAAGCATCCTAATCAGTAGTGATTTTGCATGTGTTGCACACTACCGCAGCTCTTTGTGAGCGTCTTGTTACATGATTCAATCGGTTGTGATCCAGCATATATTCCAGACACAAACGCAGCTCTATGTGAGCGTCCTGATATAGGCTCTTATGAGCTTCCTGACATGGCTCGCTTGAACTCCCTGTTACCTTATCCGGTGCTCCCTGATAATAACTCTTCGGAGTTACCTGTAAAGCTCTATGAGCTCTCTGAGTAAAACTCTTATGAGTTTCCTGTTTAGCCCGGATAAGTGTCCTGTTACATGGCTCATCTAAGCATCCTGATATGTGGCTCGAGAATGTGCTCCCTGATTATGTACCCTATCGGGTACCCCTGAACATGAATTGACGGATCACTGGTTTGTATACCTTGTGTATACAACCTGAGTATCCATCGAAATTTCAATAATTCAACAGATAAAACTCCAGACATGAGAAATTGTGAGAATAAAGAAATTATGTCTCGAATGCTTCTGAAGTACTTGAAAGTTTGTAACATGATTAGCTCATCCATGTTTATTTGATGTACATGTGAATTGTGTAACTAACTTGATTAATTGAGTGTATGTGATTAGGCAAATTTCCAATTTGTTGGGAAGCATGTTATTGTTATGCTTATTTAATTGAATATTATTGGTAAGTTTAATTTTTGTTATACGAACTTACTAAACATTAAATGCTTACTAGGTTTTCTTTTCTCTATTTTATAGTGTTCGAAAGCTCGAAAAGGTTGGAAATCGGTCGGAGTATCATCACACTATCCACTAGTTCATTTTTGTATAAATAATAAACTTATTTTTGTATAATGGCATGTATACGTAACACCCATAACCCGAGACCGTCGCCGGAATAGAGTTAAGAGGCATTACCAGACAATCAGAACGTTTCATTACTATTTCACGACACAAAGTCAAACATCAATCAAACATATTCATTAATAAGTATATAGTCCCTTATGGAGGTCTTGAGACCATAAACACGTGTTAGAAAGGGGTCGGGACTAAAGCGAACACATCTGAAATTCTCGGAAATTTAAAACTTTTCAAAATTTCGGGGTTACACTTGAGTGAAATGCGGCCGTGTGCCTCCCACGGTGATAGATACCCCGTGTGTCTTCCCCATGTTCGAACCTGACTTTACTCCACGGCCACCAAGCACGCCTGTGTACCTTGGCCGGGGTCAATTCTGACTTGGCTCCACGACCACCAAGCACGCCCTTGTACTTTGGCCGTGGTCGATCCTTTTGAAACCACACGGCTACGAGGGCACGTCCAGTGTGCCAAGGCCATGTACTCTTAGCCGACTCACTGACTTAGCCCCATGGTCACTAGGCACGCCCGTGTGCCAATCCGTGTGACAAAATAGGCCATTTACAAGGCCAATTTTCCACCCACACAAGGGTCAATCCTACAAGCACATTTAAGGATAATCCCACACAAAATTTAGCAACCAATTTCATGTCAAGTGATCATCATATCATCACATACAATCCTCATTACTAAATATGTCAACTTATATACCATATTGCTCAACCAAAATATACATAACCTATAATGCCATTCTTAACTATCATGAAATTATTTACTGCATCATATAAACACCGTGGTCGAAATTTCATATCTATAATTTAACTTAATGATCAATCAAGCCACATATTCAAATACCAAACATAAACACATCAGAAATTATAGTTTCATATTAAGTTAACATCATAGCCGAATTCAGTTAAGACCAAAATACTACAATTCAGCCATATTCGCATGGCATATATTTGTATACACACCATTCAGAATAACTCAAAAAGTAACACAACCTATACATGCCATAAACTTTAAGTTTAACCTCAAAAAGGTACCAAAATATAGATGATAGTGTGACGAGCTTTAACGATGATCCCCGAGCACGTAACGATCACCTAAAGTAAATCTAAAACACGAGAGCAAACAAGAACTAAGTAAGCTTTAACAGCTTAGTTAGTTATAAGCAATTATATAACAACAATGCATAATACTATCCTATATAATAGATCAATTTATTATAATGATCCTCAAGATTTATAATAAAAATTATAAGTTATAACACCATCCATAGACTTTCGTATTTCATAACCTTAGGACCGAACAATCACACATTCAATAATAGGTTCACATTGAACTATAAACCACCTTCTCGTCTCAAAACAATTACACACACACACATATATATATATGATCGTTAACGTCAGAGTCTTAAAAATTTATATAAAGAATGATCGAGCCTAGAAACTAACTGTGACAACGATTGAGGCAAGTGCACCTATCGAACAGTAGTATAGCTTAGTGGCAAGACTAGATTGTCGAACCCAAAGGAACCAGAAGTACTAATACTGACTCTTTTTCTATTATTTAGCCTAAGAAACAAGGGAATTTGTTGTTTAATCTAAAAGTAACTAACTACTAAGATAAAGACGCTAAGACAAAGAGAATGAATTTGGGAAGACACTCGTGAGAAAAACCAATTGATTAATACGATACCCAAGGAAGAATCCACCGAGACTTCACTTGTTATCTAACTCTGAACCAGACGATTTATTCACTTGACTTGATCCGTAGGATTCCCTAATGTATATTAATCCCTCTCTCGAGGCGACCAACGTCTAACCCTAGGTTGATTAATTGAAATCTCTTTCTAATTAAAACCCTAGAATTGCATTAACTCGATCTATGGACTCCCATATTAGGTTTCACCCTAATCAAAGCAAATTTTCGTCACCCTATGTCTGGCGCGCGAGCAACTCCGCTTAATTATGCTAGATCTACTCTTAGGCGGGGACTTTTGCTCCACCACCTAAGCACATCAGTACTTGAATCAATATCACTGGAATATCAAAGCAAGAATTAAGAACACATAATTAAGAACAAATCAAGTATTTACCATATAGTTAAACAAGCGATAACAAGATTCATCTTAGGTTTCATCCCCTCGGGTATCACGAGGGTTTAGTTCATAATTATAAAAGAATGCATCTCAGAAGAAAAGATAAAACAAAACATAAGAAAAACCCTAAACCCCCTAAAGGAATTAAAGAGAAGATCCTTTGTCTTGAGTATGACTCCAGCTTCTTGAGATGAATCAACTGGCTTTCTTCGAGTGAATCCCACACTTCTGACCTCTCTGTCTCGGCTCTTTGGCCTAGTTGGACGCCCCCTGAAGGTTGGCCTCTAGGGTGTTTATATAGGCTTTTGGAATGGCTTTCTTTGCCTTTAAGTACCCTAATCCAAATAGAATTCTTCTTTGTCACGTTAGGGACACGCCCATGGCACACGCCCGTGTGAATCGTGGCCAGGCCGTGTTCGAACCTGCTAAAGGACTACGGTCGTGTGGTCTTGGGTCCAGTCCGTGTTGATTTCGTGATATGGTCCATTTACTCTGTTTTAAACTCGTTTCTCGTTCTTTTCATCCTCTGGTGCTCTCTTGAGTATAAAACATGAAATTAAAGGATTAAGAGCACTGAATTACACAATTCAAGGGATAAATCATCCAAAAGTGTGCTAAATGTGGGTTTAAAATATGTTATTATTACGGTTTATCAAATGCCCCCACACTTAAGCTTTTGCTTGTCCTCAAGCAAAATTCTCAACTTACAATTAAAACGGACTTCCTCGATTCATAATATTCATCAATAATGTTTCATCATAATTCATAGATAATTCATACATTGATAATTTAAACGGAAGGTTCCTAAAGATTCAAACAATCAAAGTCATAGTTTTTATAGCATGAAAACGTAGGTTTTTCCCTCTTCTAAATAATTACCTCTGATTCAAAATCGACAAGGATTGACATCCTCACTAAAGATTCACTCAAATCTCTCGAGGTGTTTAAGGTTCAGGAAAAAGCACTCATAAGTCAAACATGAAAAGTTAATCCCATAGGCTTGCATGAAAATCAAATCTCCACCACTATAATATGAGATGATACACAAATCAAAAGGTCTTTAACAGGGTTGTAACATGGCTTAGGTTAAAGGTGTGGATAAAGGTGAATTAGAGGTTACAATCGAGGTGACGACAAATTACCTAACTAGACACAACGAACTGATAGTAAATAATTACATCAATTAAAAACTCATAATACTAATAATAACACGAGCTTCTTCTAAAGATGTGAATTTAGCTGTTTTAAGCTCATCGAACATAGAACTAATAATGAATATACTTTGTTTTTTTTAAGAACAAATCAAGTAATAATAAGATAGAATTTAACAACTGATAAAGAAAATAGCTAAGTAATCGATCAAATCAAATCTCGATATAGGGGTAGTCAAGAAGAATGGTGATAACGAATACAAAGGGTTTTGGGTTAATATTAGTGGGTGAGTCAATAAAAAGGGTTGTTAGGATCAAAGGGGTTTACTAGGGGTTAATTGTGAAGGTAGGCTTTTTATGGAGTAAGTGGGTTAATTCCTAGGTGCCTTTATCATCTCTGTATATCAAATCAAAGGTATGGTCTCGACATGTATAATCGAAACAAGTTTTAGAATAACAAATCAATGTTGACACACTCATAATCAATAAAGTGAGCATGAAAAAAAATATATGCTCTAAAAGGCTCAAGATCTCACAAAAATTATGGGCTTTTTGACATCAACCTTGTAAATTTCAAATTTCAAGGTAATAATTAGATTCAAGTAGACAACCTAACAAATTTTTTACTTCTGAAAAATAGACTTATCCTGCTTGATTCTCTAGTTTCCTACAGTTTAAATCATCACTGCACAATTATCAATGACTTAATCCAAAACATATCAATAAAAATCATAAATCAAAGGAAATTTCATTCTAATCGTAATATGAGAAATTTTACTTAAGAAACAAGATCTAATTCAGGATTTGAGAATAAAGAAAAAAAGTTAGGCACTTTTAATATTCACCCCCCCACACTTGAGATGTACATTGCCCTCAATGTACAAAGATAGATAAAAACATTATAGTAAATGTAACACCCCAAACTCGGACAAGACACCACGCCCGAATCTGGTATGTTACGGGGAAAAACGTCTTTGAGTGATCAGATTTTTTTTTTCGTTTAGAAGTGGGGTGAAAACATAGTGAATTTGAGGAAAATTTGAGTAGGCTTGTTTGATTAGATTTTGAAAACTTATCCAAGTATATAGTTAAAACGAGTTGATTTCATTTAGCACTTCCAATAGTTTCTTAGTGCCATTTTGAAACATTCTAGACTTAGTAGAAAATCGAGTTTGATTTGGAAATCATTTGAGTTTATTGTATAGCAAAACATAGCGAGATACCCGATGGTATAGTTTAAAACACATTGCGATATAATTTTGAAAACGTTGTCTTTCCAAGTTTTAGTAAAATTTCATGCCAAGTTATTTGTTAAGCAGGTTGAGAATCTAATTAAAACCTACCCATCATAAAACATAATTTAAGGCCTTTTACAAATCCAAATTAAATCTCAAATCAAAATAAGTAAGCTAAAGTACCCAAAGTGAATAGTCGGAGCAAAACTTTTATTAAAGCATGGCATGTGCACCCGAGTCCACCTGACTCCATGTCAGCGCCTACGGGTCACTGAAATGTCAAAGGAGAGGGTGAGTCGAATGACTCGGTGCATAAATCCGCTCCCGATGAAACAACATGCTAACACACATCATACATAGCAACATGATTAATGCAACCCGATCCTAACCACCCGTATCGCCTTTTCTACCCGTGTGGTACCAAACCCTTTGGTGGTGCCAAACCTTTGGTGACATATAGTCACAATGTGTTACCAAAACACACGGTGTCCCAAAGACACGTTTGTGCTACCCAAGCTTTGGTGGCCAGAAGTCACAAATCCAATGATAGGGCCAACCCATCGTGTGATACCCAATCACTAGCGAGCGATCCCATATCTCATGTGGGGCCAACCCACGGTGGTGTTATCCACGAGGGGACAAGTCGCAATGAGGTGCCCAACCTCAACGGTGTCCCAAAGACACAAATGTGCTACCAAAGCACTTGGTGGCCCGTAGTCACAATAATCGAATGATGGGGCCAACCCATCGTGTGATACCCAATCACTAGCGACGATCCCATATCTCAAAGTGGGGCCAACCCACGGTGGTGTTAACCACGGGGACAAGTCGCAATGAGGTGCCCAACCTCACGGTGTCCCAAAGACACAAATGTGCTACCAAAGCACTTTGGTGACCCAAAGTCACAAAGTGTGTTACCAAAACCACAGTGCTCGTCGGACAAAATATCTTTGCTCCCTCCTCTCATATCACCCATCAACATACCATACTCATGTAATCATGCATATCATACAAATCATGCATATCATGCCAACATGTCTAGCATTACATCTCAAAGCATACATAACATGGATCATAATACCCAAGGTATCCATAATAGAACTTGTAATAAATTAGACTTACGGATACGTACACATACCCGTTTGGGTGTCAATTATCCGTCATCATGCGGCATAGTTTTTAACTTGGGCAAGCGGGTTTATTAGTAACATTACTAGATATCGGTGTGTTAGTTTACACACACGGTAATTACTGAGTCTAGAAATCACGACAAAAGCGATCTAAGTCCCTTGATTAAGCGGCTCCTATAATCGGCCAACATAGGGGTTAGTACACAAAAACAATTCGACCAAGGCTTTATACCAAGAGAAGTCATCTCAAACCCTTACCTTCACTTCTTAACTTGGTTTCCAACCAACCCCGAACCACAATGGTCCTTCTAAGATGATCGGCCACCACCTTGAAAAGAATAACGATTAATCTTTTGCAACTCGATTTAGTGAAACTAACGGAATAGCCTAATAACATCACTCTTACCACCACTTACCAACGATCAACCAACGATGCGCTTCACTTGATCGCCACCAAAAATGCGGAGACCCTAAAGCGAAATAATTAACTCCTTCCAACCAAAACCAAAATAGACTTTAATCAAATCGAAACCACAAGCACTAGAGAGAAAAGAGAAATGGCCATTCGGCCAGAGAACTTACCCCAACACCAACCACTAACAGCCCAGCAAACCACTAGGAGAAAAGGGAGATTCGGCCAATATGAACACTACTAGGATCGGTTTAGCGTGAAAAAGAAATAAGAGTAAAGGTGAGAAGAAATAGAGAAATCGGCAATAGAGTTTAGGAGAAGAAAGAAAATAAAAGATAGATGAGGGAGGTACCTTCGGCTTGAAAGTGAAAGAAAATAAAGGAAGTGTTTTTAGGGAATGAAATTTGGCTAACAAGGTTTTCAAATCAAAAAGAAAAAAATATGGAGAGGAGAGAGTTCCACATTAGAAACACTCAAATGAAATAGAAGGAAGAAGTGAAAAGAAGCATTCGGCCACAAGCATAAAACCAAAGAAACAAAGCAACTTTTCGGCAACTAAAGGGGTTTGATGTTTCGGTTTCAAGAAGTGAAGAAGATGAGAGAAATTCTCTTGAAGTTTCGGCTACAAAAGACAAAAAGAGAGAGCTTTTCTTTTTACCAAATGTGATAGAAAATGCACCCCAAAACAAAGGTACATTCGGCCTTCCCTTCTCCCACACTAAAGCGTCCACACTCCCCCAAATCCCCTAAAATTCGGCCACCACTCCTCAAAGTACTCCAAGCCACTAATTCAAAAGCATTTGAATTAGTCCCCTTCCACAATTCACTCCTTGCCGTCCATCTCACCCATAGACTAGGTCAAGGCGAGTTTGAGCGCCTACAAACTCTCCCTTCCTAGGCGTCAAAAAAGAAAGCCAAAAGGTGGCCACTCGCAGCTTGAACACAAGATCTCTCCCTCCTGCTAATGACGCCACACACACAAGCCTTAGTGGCGCCTATCACGCCACTCCACCGGCTCCTTTCTTGTTCACAAAACACCAAATAAAACTCTTATACCCTAGCTCCAACGGCTCCACGACTTAACACCCAAAAAAAATCAAAATTTTCCCATTCACTCGGGCATACACTTAGACTTCAATTAAGCCCCAAAACATAGAAATAGCCACGCGACACACTAGACACATGCAATATCATGCAACAACAAAAGCGACCCCTAACCGGGATGTTACGGTTCTACCCCCTTAAAATAATTTCGACCTCGAAATTGCACGATCAAAAGAGTTGCGGGTATTCTTTGTCTCATCATATCCTCGGATTCCCCGTAGCTTCTTCGCGCATGATTCCGCCAAAGAACCTTAACCAAAGGCACGGACTTCTTTACGCGAGAACCTTCACATCTCGATCAAGAATGCGCACGGGTTCCTCCTCCATGGTCAAATCTGGATTTACCTCGATCTCTTCCACTTTGCTACCACATGCGGCGGATCGGCGATAACGTCGAAGCATCGAAGCGTGGAATCGTCGTGAATCGACTAAGCTCTGCTTTGGCAACTCAAGGCGTCGCATGCTTTGGTCCAACTCGTCTCGGAACCTTATACGGCCCAATAAACCTCGGACTTAGCTTGCCTTTTCTTAGAACCTCAACACCTTCTTCCAAGGTGAGACCTTGGGGAAAACTCGATCCCCCACGGCGAACTCTATATCTCTTCGCTTAAGATCGGCATAAGACTTTGCGGTCGAAGCTTCCTTCAATCGAGGTGAATCGACAACCTTGTCTTCGGTCTCGACAACCAACTCGGGTCCCAACAAGCGGCGTTCACCTAACTCCGTCCAACACGTGGGTGGCGACACTTCCTACCATACAGCGCCTCATACGGTGCCATCTTGATGCTCGCAGTAGCGTTGTTGTAGGCAAACTCACTAATGGTAGAAACTCCTCCCAACTACCTCTGAAATCCAAGATACAACCTCTCGGCATATCCTCTAAGACTGAATGACCCTTTACGATTGGCCGTCGATTTGCGGATGAAAAGCCGTCTTTGAAATCAAGCGAGTACCCGAGCGATGCAATGCTTTCCGAACCTTGGCGTGAATCTAGGATCCCTATCGAGATTATCGAAATTGGCTGCCGTACAACCTCACTATCTCGACACATACGGCTTAGCTAGCCACGAGTGAGTAGTCAACCCTCAGCGGAATAAAGTGGTGATTTAGTCGATCGATCCACCACTACCCAAAGCTGAATCTTTCTTGCTTGGCGTAGCGGTAACCTTGCGAAATCCATGGTTATCCTTTCCCACTTCCAGCGAGGAATCTTCACAGTGAAGCAACCCAAGCGGCAAGCGATGTTCAGCCTTGACTGTGACAAGTCGGACACTTCCCAACAAACTCATCACCTCCTTCTTCAAGCCAGGCCACCAAAGCGCTCTCTAAGATCCCTATACATCTTGCTACCTCCGGGATGCATAGCATGAGGCGCTGCTATGTATGCGTCTGAAGAATCTTTTGCCTCGACTCAACATCTTTAGGCATACAAGCCTTACCTTGAAAACACAACACCTCATCATCGGACAATTTGTAACCCTCCAAACCACCATCCTCGCACTTGTAACCTCAGCGCTTTTCGAGAACCTCATCCAATAAGCTTGTTTCTCTACGATCGCTCAACCCAAGTAGGCAACGCAACTCTGCGAGAATACTCCCATCGTCATACAAACTCAAGTGGGCAAACAATGCTCTTAACTCGAAACAACCTTACGGCTCAGCGCGTGCGCCACTGCGTTAGCCTTGCGGATGATACTCAATCGAGCGATCGTAATCTTTCGACCTTTCGACCCATACGCCTGCCTCAAATTCAAATCCTTACGAGTCGGTAGATACTTGGACTCTTGTGATCTGTGTAGACTATCGATCTCTCTCCGTACAAGTAGTGCCTCCAAATCTTTAAAGCGAAGACTACGTTTGCTAGCTCCAAATCGTGCGTCGGATAATTGACCTCATGTGGCCTCGGTGCCGAGAAGCGTAAGCCACAACCTTACCTTCTTGCATCAGCACACAACCCAAGCCCGTATGTGATGCGTCGCAATAGGCTGTGTACTCCTTACCGGCCTCGGGTTGAATTAAAGCGGAGCCTCGGTCAAAATCTTCTTTAACTTGTGAAGCTTTCTGCTTTGCTTCTCGGTCCATACAAGCGGAACTTCTTTCCTCGGCAACTTGGTCGCCGGTATTGCTATCAACGAGAAACCCTCAACAAACCGGTAGTATCGGCCAAACCAGAAAACTCGAATCTCGGCCAGCGACCTGGCGGCTTCAATCAAAAGCGCCTCAATCTTACGAGGATCTACTCGAATCCCCTCGGCCGACACTACATGACCCAAGAAAGTCACTTCTCTAAGCGAACTCGCACTTGCCGAACTTAGCATGGAAATTTGCTTTTCCCTCAAAATCTGCAACACCACTCGCAAATGCTTATCATGCTCTTCCCTCTGTCCTTAGTACACCAAAATGTCGTCTATGAAAACCACGACGAGGCTGATCGAATCTGCTGAAACACCTATTCATCATATCCATAAGCTGCTGCGGTGCGTTAGTCAGCGACGGCATTACGGAAAGTCGTAGTGCCCATACCGAGTCGAAGCGCTATTTTATGGATATCGGCCTCCTTAACCTTTAGCGGTGATACCCGGATCTCAAGTCGATCTTGAAAATACCGCGGCGCCCTTGGTGATCAAACAAGTCATCTATCACGGCAGCGAATACTTGTTTTTAATCGTCGACTTGTTCAAGTAGCGGTAGTCTATACACATCCGCATCGTGCCATCTTTCTTCTTGACAAAATGCTGGCGCACTTACGGTAAAACACTAGGCCTAATAAAACCTCGATCCAATAACTCACGGATGCGAGCCTTAAGCTCCACCAATTCCTTTGGCGCCATCCTATACGAGCAATAGACGGCGCGATTAGGATAATGAGATCAATCCCGAACTCCACCTCGCGATCGGCGGCAAACACTGGAAGCTCCTCGGGAAAAACATCGACCAAACTCCTTAGCAGTGCGAACCTTCTCCCACAGCGAGACTCCTTAGCCTCCAGCGCGCACACATGAACTACATCGCTTCCATGACCTTTCACGACCATCTTCTGCGCCTTGAGCGGATACCACATTTGATAAGTAATCCCTCCTACTACCTATCATAGCCACCTCATCACCTCAACCGTCTTAAGAACTATGCGCTTGGCGCGCGCAATCCAACCTCGCACGGTACTTGACCAACCAATCCATCCCAAGAATCGGATCGAACTCCCCAAGCGGCGGTTCCATCGGATCGGCGACAAACACTACCCCTTGGAGTTCTAAGGGTACCTCTCTAAAGCGGTTTATCTACTACTGAGTGACCTAGAGGGCTAATCACGGTCATGCGCCTAGAAGATATCTCGAGTCTAAATCCATGGTCTCTACTATACTCACGGCAACATAAGAGTGCGTTGAACCCACATCAATCAAAGCGTATATGGAGAACCAAAAATCAAAAAGCGTCTGCGGTTATGATGTCAGGTCGTCGCCCTCCTCTCGGCGCCTCGCGGCCATACACTAATCCGGTATGCGGCATCAGAACTACCCACACCTCTCGCGGTGCTCCACGGCCCGGCAGAACCATTACCACCTGCGCCATTACCACGGCCCCTCTGCGGTGGCGGTCCACTACCTACCTGGCCCGATTACGGTACGACTCTCGGGTGAATCCCTAGCCAACCTCGCGGGGCCCGGTCCCTCGCACGGTGCTCGAGAGAACCACACTCGAAGCAACCTTTTCCTCGATCCGGCAACCACCCCCATGAGATTTCCCTGCCCGATCACCGCTGCGGCGGTCCACGCCTAGCGGCAACAAACCTAGCGGTGGTTCGGCCCACTCGGTCTAGCCCTCTTCTGCGGATTGAAGCGACCCGAGAGGACCCAAAGCTCCTCTTATGTCTATTTCTGTCCATGCCTGCCTCTCCTTGACTCGTTAACACCCTCGGCCACCTTAGCCTTCTCAACTAAGGCGGCAAACTCGCTCTCCTGGCGAGGAGCAATCAGCGACCTCAAGTCGTCTCACGGACCATCCTCGAAAGCGAACACACCTCTCATGCTCGGTGGCCTGGCGCCCACGGCATACCTACTCGGACCAGGAACTCGACCTGCGTACTCGACCAATGATTTACTCCTGAACAAGCCTCGAGAAAAGCCTTTCATTTGGGAGTCGATATAACTAGCTCCGATGTATTTCTTTTGATATGCGACCACGAAATAATCCCATGTTAGATCCTCTCTTTGCCACCTTTGTCTCGAACCGTGAGCCACCAGCGATATGACTCATCCGGAGAAGCGTCGATGCCCCCGACTTCTCTTCAAATTGATCAAGTCGGATCGTCCATGATCCCGCTCGGTTGCCTCAAACCAATATTGGTGAGTCTTTGGGAGCAACACGAAACACCTCGGAAGAATTTGGCCCCATTGGCGAAGTCGCTCGAGGAGCAGATTTCCTAACTCTGCATTACCACCTACACGGCTACTCTCTCCAACACTCACGGCATCGCTGTGACGCTGCGTCGTCCCGATGCGGTCTTGGAACTCACCACCTCGGTGGTGGCGGAACCGGTATCTCATTTTCTAAACCCTGACCAGATCCTACGGGCTCAGAAACCGTCATCCTACCACGACCTTGTCCATGACCACGTCCACCTCTAGTGCTCATGACTAATCTTCCTACGTATCTGATTAAGAATTTTTATGCATCGATATTTATTCCACTTTGTTTAAAAGCAAGTCTTATGAATATTTTAAGAGGATTTGTTCTCATGAGTTCACAAAATCCTATCGGTTTCAATCTCTAAAGTAATATACTATTGCTATTCATCAAATCATATCACATCCAATCAATTCACAAGCAATAGTAAGGGTACTTACAGGCGGCCCAGTGTAGGAGACTCGGTGCCATGCCTTTCAAACCATACTTTGAGAATAAAAACTAACAAAACAACCTTTTGAAAACATTTTTGGGCCTCGGGCCCGCAGTAGAAACTTTTGAACTTGGCTCACGATACCACCATTGTAACACCCCAAACTCGGACAAGACACCACGCCCGAATCACGGTATGTTCACTGGGAAAAACGTCTTTGAGTGATCAGATTTTTTTCGTTTAGAAGTGGGGTGAAAACATAGTGAATTTGAGGAAAATTTGAGTAGGCTTGTTTGATTAGATTTTGAAAACTTATCCAAGTATATAGTTAAAGCGAGTTGATTTCATTTAGCACTTCCAATAGTTTCTTAGTGCCATTTTGAAACATTCTAGACTTAGTAGAAAATCGAGTTTGATTTGGAAATCATTTGAGTTTATTGTATAGCAAAACATAGCGAGATACCCGATGGTATAGTTTAAAACACATTGCGATATAATTTTGAAAAGCGTTGTCTTTCCAAGTTTTAGTAAAATTTCATGCCAAGTTATTTGTTAAGCGGTTGAGAATCTAATTAAAACCTACCCATCATAAAACATAATTTAAAGGCCTTTTACAAATCCAAATTAAATCTCAAATCAAAATAAGTAAGCTAAAGTACCCAAAGTGAATAGTCGAGACAAAACTTTTATTAAAGCATGGCATGTGCACCGAGTCCACCCGGCTCCATGTCGCGCCTACGGGTCACTGAAATGTCAAAGGAGAGGGTGAGTCGAATGACTCGATGCATAAATCCCGCTCCCGATGAAACAACATGCTAACACACATCATACATAGCAACATGATTAATGCAACCCGATCCTAACCACGTATCGCCTTTTCTACCCGTGTGGTACCAAACCTTTGGTGGTGCCAAACCAGCTCAGTGACATATAGTCACAATGTGTTACCAAAACCTTTGGTGTCCCAAAGACACGTTTGTGCTACCCAAGCACTTTGGTGACCGAAGTCACAAATCCAATGATGGGGCCAACCCATCGTGTGATACCCAATCACTAGCGAGACGATCCCATATCTCATGTGGGGCCAACCCACGGTGGTGTTATCCACGGGGACAAGTCGCAATGAGGTGCCCAACCTCTGCGGTGTCCCAAAGACACAAATGTGCTACCAAAGCACCTTTGGTGACCAAGTAGTCACAATAATCGAATGATGGGGCCAACCCATCGTGTGATACCCAATCACTAGCGACGATCCCATATCTCAAAGTGGGGCCAACCCACGGTGGTGTTAACCACGGGGACAAGTCGCAATGAGGTGCCCAACCTCACGGTGTCCCAAAGACACAAATGTGCTACCAAAGCCTTTGGTGACCCAAAGTCACAAAGTGTGTTACCAAAACAACTTTGGTGCTCGTCGGCACAAAATATCTTTGCTCCCTCCTCTCATATCACCCATCAACATACCATACTCATGTAATCATGCATATCATACAAATCATGCATATCATGCCAACATGTCTAGCATTACATCTCAAAGCATACATAACATGGATCATAATACCCAAGGTATCCATAATAGAACTTGTAATAAATTAGACTTACAGGATCGTACACATACCCGTTTGGGTGTCCAATTATCCGTCATCTTTGGTATAGTTTTTACGAGGCAAGCAGGTTTATTAATAACATTACTAGATATCGGTGTGTTAGTTTACACACTGGTAATTACTGAGTCTAGAAATCGACAAAAAGCGATCTAAGTCCCTTGATTAAGCGGCTCCTATAATCGGCCAACATAGGGGTTAGTACACAAAAACCATTCGGCCCAAGGCTTTATACCAAGAGAAGTCATCTCAAACCCTTACCTTCACTTCTTAACTTGGTTTCCAACCAACCCCGAACCACAATGGTCCTTCTAAGATGATCGGCCACCACCTTGAAAAGAATAACGAGTTAATCTTTTGCAACTCGATTTAGTGAAACTAACGGAATAGCCTAATAACATCACTCTTACCACCACTTACCAACGATCAACCAACGATGATTGCTTCACTTGATCGCCACCAAAAATCTGGAGACCTAAAGCGAAATAATTAACTCCTTCCAGCAAAACCAAAATAGACTTTAATCAAATCGAAACCACAAGTACTAGAGAGAAAGAGAAATGGCCATTCGGCCAAGAACTTACCCCAACACCAACCACTAAGCAGAGCCAAGCAAACCACTAGGAGAAAAGGGAGATTCGGCCAATATGAACACTACTAGGATCGGTTTAGCGTGAAAAAGAAATAAGAGTAAAGGTGAGAAGAAATAGAGAAATCGGCAATAGAGTTTAGGAGAAGAAAGAAAATAAAAGATAGATGAGGAGGGTACCTTCGGCTTGAAAGTGAAAGAAAATAAAGGAAGTGTTTTTAGGGAATGAAATTTGGCTAACAAGGTTTTCAAATCAAAAAAAAAAAATATGGAGAGAGAGAGTTCCACATTAGAAACTTACTCAAATGAAATAGAAGGAAGAAGTGAAAAGAAGCATTCGACCACAAGCATAAAACCAAAGAAACAAAGCAACACCGGCAACTAAAAAGGGTTTGATGTTTTGGTTTCAAGAAGTGAAGAAGATGAGAGAAATTCTCTTAAAGTTTCGGCTACAAAAGACAAAAAGAGAGAGCTTTTCTTTTTACCAAATGTGAATGAAAATGCACCCCAAAACAAAGGTACATTCGGCCTTCCCTTCTCCCACACTAAGCCGTCCACACTCCCCCAAATCCCTAAAATTCGGCCACCACTCCTCAAAGTACTCCAAGCCACTAATTCAAAAGCATTTGAATTAGTCCCCTTCCACAATTCACTCCTTGCCGTCCATCTCACCCATAGACTAGGTCAAGCGAGTTTGAGCGCCTACAAACTCTCCTTTCCTAGGCGTCAAAAAGAAAGCCAAAGGTGGCCACTCGCGGCTTGAACACAAGATCTCTCCCTCCTGCAAATGACGCCACACACACAAGCCTTAGTGGCGCCTATCACCGCCACTCCACGGCTCCTTTCTTGTTCACAAAACACCAAATAAAACTCTTATACCCTAGCTCCAACGGCTCCACGACTTAACACCCAAAAAAATCAAAATTTTCCCATTCACTCGGGCATACACTTAGACTTCAATTAAGCCCCCAAAACATAGAAATAGCCACATGACACACTAGACACATGCAATATCATGCAACAACAAAATGACCCCTAACCCGGGATGTTACGGTAAACAATCAAAAGATAGGGATAGAAGTGAAACTCCTGATTACGGATGGCTTCCTTGAGTTGGGAGTGGTTGTGGTGTGGTGGCCGCCACTATTATTATTGCGCTAGATGAAGAAATTGGGTAGCAGTGAAGAAATAACCGAGGAAATAGTAAGACATATTTAAAATAAACTAATTATGTATTTAAAGACAAGAAAGATAAAGAAAAAGAAAATAGAAAGTAAAATAATATTAAAAGAATAGATAAATGGACTAAAAAGTCCTTATTGTTAGTTGGTTCGCGAGGTGGGTGTGATTTCTAAGGCCGTGGTGTGTGATTCCCAAGCAGCCTGAAGAACCTAAAAATAAGAAAATAAAATAAGATACACTAAATTTAGTGGAAGAGAAGTTAAGATAAGGAAAATAAAGGAGAAGAGAAAAGAAAAATAAGAATTAAATGGCCTTAAAGACCCTTGGCTTGTCGAATAATTGAAGCGACCGGCATGAACTTATGTAGATCGATCTCCCACAGAGAGATTGTGCTTGGATCCTTCCGCTTCTTCGACATAGATGTGGTGGAGGTCAAGGGTTTGGGGAAGGACTAAAGAAGAAAAGTATGGAAGGGTAGGGGTCTGAGAATGTATGGAGGAAGGGGAATGGGGAGTAGTTGAGAATAGGGGGTGGTTTAAATAGAGTTTTGATGTCTGGTACATCCCCATGCTCGTGTACCATAGGTGTGTTGGGTCACACGGCCGTATCGCACGGCCGTGTTGTGCTTCGTTCGTTTCTCCCACACCTATTTCATGGTTACCACGCCCATGTTTGATAAAACAGTGTCGACCACGGCTGTATCGCGCGGCCGTGGTGTTTAGGCAGAGCCCGTGTGACTTCCCTTAGTATCAGCCACGGCCATATCACACGGCCGTGGCAATTTATAGTCATCCGTGAGGTGGGAATCTTTCGTCATTGGCTCGTACTACCTGCGCGCTATGTCGATGCGAGGAATCAAGTAGTATCCACCACGGCCACGGCCGCGGCGGTGTGCAAGGCCGTGTGGTATGGAAATCTACACCTTGTTTAGTTAATAGTTAGTTGCTAAAAAGGAGAAATAAAAGTAAAAATAAAATAAACTAAAATGTAAAAGTGCTTGAGTTAGTGCTCGGGTTGCCTCAGAGAATTTGTATCACCCAAACTGACCACAAGCCACATTTGGATCGGTATGCCCGCTGCGGAAAAAGCGTTTGAGAAGATTCGACCTAAAGATAAAATCATGACAACTTGTTGAGTTTGTAAAGCGGTGACCATTTAAAATCTTAAGTAAAGTGTGGTGTTTATAAAAATGTCTGGTTAAAACTTTATGATACATTTTAGGATATAGTTTTTTAGAAAATAAACCGGTTTCAAAATAATAATTCAATCGTCACTTTGCTTTAACATAATAAAAATACTCAAATAGAAATACTTAAATACTTTAAGCTGGGCCTTATTACAACAAATAATTAAACAAAAGTTCTTAGTAATAAAATGAATAAAATAAAGAAGATGTCTTACTGCATGGGCCACCTCGTATCCACTCCAACCGGTCCAATCACCACGAATCATCTGCGATGTTTAATAAAAATTGGGTGAGTCATACATACTCGGTGTGTAATTAATCCTTTGAATTCCACCCACATGTTAACCACATATTAACTCATATATCGGATATCAATTATCAAATTCACATGTTATCACATTACAGGCTTGGCCCATATTCATATCACATTCATCTAATAGGGTAGTTAACCACATAATTTCCACATCTTTGGGCTTAGCCCATTTCCACTGTGATCCACATTCATATCTTTGGGCTTTGCCCATTTCCACGATAATCCACATATCATATTGGGCTTGGCCCATTTCCACATATGTTCACATACGAAATCATGCAATTATGAAGCCCAACCCAAACCTAGGGTCCATCGCTACACACCCCCTTATCCGACCTACCACACACACGGGGATTATCAAATCACCCTCTCCTTTTCACTCCAAAGGCAATCACTGCTTTGTCCACGTGCAATTAAGCACAATAGTCCACAACGCGACCTCGATCGGCGCCAATCCACGATGTAGCCGTAGCTAACACCAAATCCACGATGGGACACATAGTCACTCATCAACCACGATATGGCACATAAGCGATATCAACCATGATGAGGCACATAGCCACTTATCAAGCCACGCGAACTAAATCGCAATTAATCCACAGCGTGACCTCGATCCAACGTCAATCACGATGTAGCTCAAGGCTAACATCAAAAACCACGATGGGACACATAGTCACTCATCAACCACGATGAGGCACATAGCCACTCATCAAGCCACGCGAACTAAATCGCAATTAATCCCCAGCGTGACCTCGGTCAGCGTCAATCCACGATGTAGCTCAAGGCTAACATCAAACCACGTACTCGAAGTACACGTACCTTCTTTCATATCCCAACCCATGCACATGCCACATAAAATAATGATACAATGTAATGATGCATGAGCATGTTCATCAAGCATATTATCACATATTCATATTAATAATCACATATCATCGGGTTTGGTACTTAGGATTATCGACATACCCCTTGAGGGTATCCTTATCACAATTTCCTTTGCACTAGTTAGCACATTCATAACACATACACATTTCACATACATATCATATACGGAAAGCGGTGGGTTAATCACACACACGATCACTTGGAGAACTATGCTTTCGATCTTGATGCTATCACTAAAGCGATACTACGGCTATTTGCCTACTTTCTTGTTACGATCTTTGGTCCACACCCGGTGGCCAATCCCCTAAGCTGCGAGACAGATCTCTTCTTAAACTTCGGAAAGGAACCTTCCCTTTCCCTTCTTGAATGGTATTTGCCTCCATCAACACACTTAATCAGAACAATTGATTTAATCATCAATATACGAATTCTTAACCAAATATCCACAACTTATCATACTTACCGAAAGGGTCTTGAAATCCCGAAAAGCTTGATCTAATGCTTAGATCCTTAATCCTTACATTTGATTAATCACCTACTACTTTAATAAAAAGCCATTCGGCCATAAATCCAAATCCTAGTAGGATTGGTATACTTAAACTTACCTTGTTGCCGTTTGACTTAAGAATCAAGTCTTGAAATCTCTGCTATACTCTTCTTGCATTCGGCCAAGCATTGAATCAATTAACTTGGTTAGTTTTCAGCTTTTGAACAATTAATGAACACATATATTTACCAAAGATGGCCTTGGCCGAATACTATAGACACTTACCTTGTGGATTTTAAATCCCGAAACTCACCGAATAACTAGGGAACACGTGGCCTATGGTGTACCTTCGGGAAAGAACTTCTCCTTCCTTGTAGTCGACACTTAGTAAATCCGAAAGATCTCTTCAAAGTTTCGGCAACAAGATATTAATGGGGTTAGTCCTAGATTTCGGCAAATCTTAAGAAAAAGGATGAAACCGAATGAGATCTTACCCTTACTTGAAGAAATCGGTGCACCTTCACTTCAACCTTGAGAGATTCGGCTATGGCTAGATGATGATCTCACAACTTTCGGCTTTTGGAGGATTAGAAAGAAAAGAGAAGGAAGAATAAAGATGGAGGATTGGCTAGATCACAAGGTATTTTGGCTTGGCAAAAATAAAAGAAAAAGAAGATTTGGTGAAGAGAATTCGTCGGAGAGGCTTTCAAAGAACAGATAATAATGCGAGAATGGCCTTTCTTTTCCTTTTATAGCCAAAATTATCATCTAAGAGTCCCTTACTTGGCCATCACTCTTCTATTTTAATAGCTTTATCTCTTTAATTATCACTTAAAATAAAAGATAATTCAGCAACTATCCTTACTTAGCCGAAATTATTAAACTCAAAGTCCCTTACTTGGCCATCACTTCTCCCTTATTTTCCTCTTTATCTCTTTATTCAAATTAAAAAAATTTAATCCAACATTTATCTCTTGAAAATAATGATAAATAAATCCCTTATTTATCCACTATTTATAAAATAATAAAAGCTCCTAATTTATAGCCATGTGTCGTCCACCTCTCTGCTCCTTGTAGTAAAATAGAATTTCTTTTATTTGCTTCCCATGTGACTCGAACTTAGGCCCATTCCTCTTGCATATGGCGCCATTTCCATAGGCCCTAAGTGGCATCTTCAGACCACTTTTCCAAGCCTGTTTGTGTGTCAAATTTCACAAACTTTTTCTTTTAAGTCCACATTGCCTTAATTTCCCCTTTTAAACCTTAAAACTCGTCATTTCTAGGTCATTTCAAAGTTTTCAAAAATTTTCGATCGGCTCTCTAAACTTGACAATTCCTTACATTTCCAAGACATTTCCTTACATTTCCATGACATTTCCTTACAAGACATTTCCTTACATTTCCAAGGTTCTAAAAATGTTCACTTTCCTCTTTTAAACTTAACATTTCCATACATTTCCAGGTTTCCAAAAGTGTTCAAAATATATTCATAACACATAAGATATGTCATTTCGTACAATTAAACCGAAAATGCATAGGCCCTACTTTAGGATGTTACAGTTCTACCCTCCTTAAAAATAATTTCGTCCTCGAAATTACTTATTAACGAATAATCGTACCTCTTAACTCACCGCACTACGCTTATGCTGCGCACTCTGATCTTAATAGAATCATCATACTTCCCTTCGGACTTAACCTTAAAATAATTCCAATTCAATCAATCTGCAGGGACACCTTGTTTTGTGGTGAGCCACCATCGATAAGCCGTCTCGAGCGAGAGCAGCGCCTTTCGGCTTTTCCTCATCGATGCAGTCCAAATTGTCCATTATTCTTTCGATTGCTTCCAACCAATACTCGCTACGTTCGAGCTACTCCGAATACTCCTCTAAAAACTTCACCGGTTGGACCTAAGCCTTTCCGATACCGACTTAGAGCTCCACTTCTCATGCTAGCTCCTGCCACACGTTCTAGTACTCGCAACATAGCTCGCGACACTACTTCATCTTCTCCTATCGGATCTTGATCCTCCGTGCCCACAGCTGGCGTTGGCACATCGTTTTCTGACCCATGGCCAGACCCTATTGGTTCCGATACTGCCATTCTACCTCTATCGCATCCACGATGACCAC
The DNA here is from genome assembly GCA_025698515.1 of Gossypium sturtianum. NCBI lineage: Eukaryota > Viridiplantae > Streptophyta > Magnoliopsida > Malvales > Malvaceae > Gossypium > Gossypium sturtianum. The sequence goes on from CM046945.1 coordinate 23,916,829, forward strand.
GTCCCCTAGAACTCATTTCTAACGTCGCGACTTATCTGATTAAAAAGTTTTATGCATCAGAATTTTGTTCCAATTATTAACCGCGAACAATTTTATGAAGTAAAGTCAATTTTATGAAGTAAAGTATTTAGAAGTAGTTCTTTCGATTACACAAAGGTTCAGTTCAAGTTCACTACTCTAACTCAGGGAGTCACATTCACATTCATAAGCAGAGACACATTCATTTCTCCATGAAGTCACATTCATTCACAACATCATTCACTACACTTTTATGGCCATTCCATCCATTTCCCTACCCATGGGTAATTTCGTCATTTTCCCTACAGGGGTATTTTGGTAATAAATCGGGGTCAATTCGAAAATATTTTCCAAATTAAAGGTATTTCAGAATTTACAAAATCTCTGGGTTATTTTGTTTTCCAAATCAGAGGTGTTGCAAAAATTGAGAAATCGAGGTTATTTCGGTAATTTTGGAAGTCGGGGTAGTTCCAGTAAAATTTCTAAATCGAGGGTATCTTGTTATTTGTAAAATGAAGTTTTTGATATCTTTGTAAAGTAGAAATATTGTAGCAAGCGTCGAGGGTATTTTTGAAAATCTTAAGAACTAAGGGTATTTTAGTAATTTACAATACAAGGGCATTTTTGTAATTTTGTAAATCGGAGATATTTTGGAAAAAAATTTCACAATAATCTTTTACTGCAATTAAAAGGGTAATTTAGGGATTTTGAAACTAGGAATTTTATAAAACTGCATGGCTAGTCCCTTTCGGGTTTTAATGATTGGTTTAGCAGTGAATAAGTCCTCTTGGTTAGGGTGAGCAGTTACTCTACGCACGGGTAGGATTCGAGTAAAGAGGAGGTGAGTCACTAGGATTTGCTTAAATACCAAGCTCTTACTGAATCCAATCCTAGACATGCGTACAATGGTTGCCACACCTTAACTCGGCGACTTACTTCACAGGTTTGTTTAATAATCCTTAAGTCTTATGCATGTGTTTGAGTGCACTAGCCCTAGGGTTCAATAGCCCTAATATTCTAATCTACGAGCCCAAATAAGCCCATAATGATTCACATAAACAAGTCACTTCAATAATTAGAAGTACTTACAGTGGACTTCGGGGTAGGAGATACAGTGCCATGCCGAATAACTTTGAAAAGTTTATGAAAGCCCATCTTTGAAAAAATTATTTTGGACCCAAAACACTCAAGGCCGAGTTTTGAACCGGGCTCACGATACCAATTTGTAACACCCCAAACCTGGCCCACAAGCCACGGCCAGGATCACGGTATGCCATTGCGGAAAAACGTTTGAGAAGATTCGACCTAAAGATAAAATCATGACAACTTGTTGAGTTTGTAAAGCGGTGACCATTTAAAATCTTAAGTAAAGTGTGGTGTGTATATAAAAATGTCTGGTTAAAACTTTATGATACATTTTAGGATATAGTTTTTTTAGAAAATAAACCGATTTTAAAATAATAATTCAATCGTCACTTTGCTTTAACATAATAAAAATACTCAAATAGAAATACTTAAATACTTTAAGCTGGGCCTTATTACAACAAATAATTAAACAAAAGTTCTTAGTAATAAATGAATAAAATAAAGAAGATGTCTTCGCATGGGCCACCTCGTATCCACTCCAACCCGGTCCAATCACCACGAATCATCTGCGATGTTTAATAAAAATTGGGTGAGTCATACGGACTCGGTGTGTAATTAATCCATTGAATTCCACCCACATGTTAACCACATATTAACTCATATATCGGATATCAATTATCAAATTCACATGTTATCACATTACAGGCTTGGCCCATATTCATATCACATTCATCTAATAGGGTAGTTAACCACATAATTTCCACATACCGGGCTTAGCCCATTTCCACTGTGATCCACATTCATATCTTTGGGCTTTGCCCATTTCCACATTAATCCACATATCATATTGGGCTTGGCCCATTTCCACTTATGTTCACATACGAAATCATGCAATTATGAAGCCCAACCCAAACCTAGGGTCCATCCGCTACACACCCCTTATCCACCTACCACACACACGAGGGATTATCAAATCACCCTCTCCTTTTCACCCCAAAGGCAATCACTGCCGTCCACGTGCAATTAAGCACAATAGTCCACAACGCGACCTCAGTCAGCGCCAATCCACGATGTAGCCGTAGCTAACACCAAAACCACGATGGGACACATAGTCACTCATCAACCACGATATGGCACATAGCCGATATCAACCACGATGAGGCACATAGCCACTCATCAAGCCACGCGAACTAAATCGCAATTAATCCACAACGTGACCTCAGTCAACGTCAATCCACGATGTAGCTCAAGGCTAACATCAAAAACCACGATGGGACACATAGTCACTCATCAACCACGATGAGGCACATAGCCACTCATCAAGCCACGCGAACTAAATCGCAATTAATCCATAACGTGGCCTCGATCCAGCGTCAATCCACGATGTAGCTCAAGGCTAACATCAAACCACGTACTCGAAGTACACCCGTACCTTCTTTCATATCCCAACCCATGCACATGCCACATAAAATAATGATACAATGTAATGATGCATGAGCATGTTCATCAAGCATATTATCACATATTTATATTAATAATCACATATCATCGGGTTTGGTACTTAGGATTATCGACATACCCCTTGAGGGTATCCTTATCACAATTTCCACTTTGCACTAGTTAGCACATTCATAACACATACACATTTCACATACATATCATATACGGAAAACGGTGGGTTAATCACACACACGATCACTTGGAGAACTATGCTTTCGATCATCGATGCTATCACTAGGCGATACTACGGCTATTTGCCTACTTTCTTGTTGATACGTATTGGTCCACACCCATGTGGCCAATCCCTAGCTCGCCGAGACAGATCTCTTCTTAAACTTGGGATAGGGACCTTCCCTTTCCCTTGTTGAATGGTATTCGCCTCCATCATCACACTTAATCAGAATAATCAATTTAATCATCAATATACGAATTCTTAACCAAATATCCACAACTTATCATACTTACCGAAAGGGTCTTGAAATCCTGAAAAGCTTGATCTAATGCTTAGATCCTTAATCCCTACATTTGATTAATCACCTACTACTTTAATAAAAAGCCATTCGGCCATAAATCCAAATCCTAGTAGGATTAGTATACTTAAACTTACCTTGTTGCCGTTTGACTTAAGAATCAAGTCTTGAAATCTCTGCTATACTCTTCTTGCATTCGGCCAAGCATTGAATCAATTAACTTGGTTAGTTTTCGGCTTTTGAACAATTAATGAACACATATATTTACCAAACATGGCCTTGGCCGAATACTATAGACACTTACCTTATGGATTTTAAATCCCGAAACTCATCGAATAACTAGGGAACACGTGGCCTATGGTGTACCTTCGGAAAAGAACTTCTCCTTCCTTGTAGTCGACACTTAGTAAATCCCGAAAGATCTCTTCAAAGTTTCGGCAACAAGATATTAATGGGGTTAGTCCTAGATTTGGCAAATCTTAAGAAAAAGGATGAAACCGAATGAGATCTTACCCTTACTTGAAGAAATCGATTGCACCTTCACTTCAACCTTGAGAGATTCGGCTATGGCTAGATGATGATCTCACAACTTTCGGGTTTTGGAGGGATTAGAAAGAAAAGAGAAGGAAGAATAAAGATGGAGGATTCGACTAGATCACAAGGTATTTTGGCTTGGCAAAAATAAAAGAAGAAGAAGATTTGGTGAAGAGAATTGTGAGAGGCTTTCAAAGAACAGATAATAATGCGAGAATGGCCTTTCTTTTCCTTTTATAGCTGAAATTATCATCTAAGGAGTCCCTTACTTGGCCATCACTCTTCTATTTTAATAGCTTTATCTCTTTAATTATCACTTAAAATAAAAGATAATTCAAAGCAACTATCCTTACTTAGCCGAAATTATTAAACTCAAAGTCCCTTACTTGGCCATCACTTCTCCTTATTTTCCTCTTTATCTCTTTATTCAAATTAAAAGAATTTAATCCAACAATTATCTCTTGAAAATAATGATAAATAAATCCCTTATTTATCCACTATTTATAAAATAATAAAAGCTCTAATTTATAGCCATGTGCAGCCCACCTCTCTGCTCCTTGTAGCAAAATAGAATTTCTTTTATTTGCTTCCCATGTGACTCGAACTTAGGCCCATTCCTCTTGCATATGGCGCCATTTCCATAGGCCCTAAGTGGCATCTTGAGACCACTTTTCCAAGCCTGTTTGTGTGTCAAATTTCACAAACTTTTTCTTTTAAGGCCACCTTGCCTTAATTTCCCTTTTAAACCTTAAAACTCGCCATTTCTAGGTCATTTCTAAGTTTCCAAAAATTTTCGATCGGCTCTGTAAACTTGACATTTCCTTACATTTCCATGACATTTCCTTACAAGACATTTCCTTACATTTCCAAGGTTCTAAAAATGTTCACTTTCCTCTTTTAAACTTAACATTTCCATACATTTCCAGGTTTCCAAAAGTGTTAAAAATATATTCATAACACATAAGATATGTCATTTCGTACAATTAAACCAAAAATGCATAGGCCCTACTTTAGGATGTTACAGAAGCACTCGTTTAAAGTCTTAAGCTAGACTTACCTCTCATTCGCATAATTAGGGTGGTTTGAAGAGTTGAACATCTTTCCTCATTCTATCTGTCTTATTATTAGTATATAGTTCAATTCGAGTAGCATTTATTTTAAAAGTGCCAAATGTAGGATTACTTACCTCGACTGTTCCGTATGGGAAGACATTGATTACCCTAAAAGGGATTTCTTTGTTTGTATTCAGGTCAGGAGGAGATATTCGAGGGTCTGCTTTATTTAACAATACCTGATCTCCGATTTTGAATTTGTTAGTCCCATAGAGTGGCTTGGGTTCTGCTTCGTGTATCCCTAGTTTCTCCTTGAAGTGTGTCTTCCACTCGTCTAGTTCATCAATATGAAGCCTTCGATCCTCATGAATTATTTCCTTGTTGGCATGAGATATAGGATCTGGCTCAATTGTGTTGTTCCGTGGTGCTCCCTGAAAAGAAGGTTTAACTAATTGGTTATCAATAGAATTTATTTTCTCACCTTGAGTGCTTGATGTCCTAGCCGAGTCGAGAGCCTGAAGACTGATTGATTGGTCACCTATGCGGAATATGAGTTCACCTGTATCCACGTCAATTTTTGTTCTGGCAGTTACTAAAAAGGGTCTCCCTAAAATTAAGGGGATACTATTGTCCTCATCCATGTCTAAAACTACAAAGTCTACTGGGAATACGAATTTAGCAATCTTTACGAGAACATCTTCGATTATACCCCTAGGAATTCTAATAGTTTTATCAGCTAATTGAATGCTCATCCTAGTTTGTTTGGGTTTCCCTAGACCTAGTTGTTTAAACAATTTATAAGGCATAACATTTATGCTTGCCCCTAAATCAGCTAAAGCGTTATCAATAGATAAACTACCAATTAAACATGGAATTCTAAAACTCCCTGGATCTTTTAACTTTCGTGGTAGTTTATTTTGTAGAATTGCTGAGCACATTGCGTTTAGCTCCACGTGTGATGCTTCATCTAACTTCCATTTATTTGTCAACAGCTCCTTTAAAAATCTCCTGGAATCAGGCATCTGCGAGAGAGCTTTAAGAAACGGTAAGTTAATATGTAGTTTCTTTAAAAGTTGAAGAAACTTACCAAACTATTCTTCTGTGTCATCTTTCTTCAACGCATCGGGGTATGGTATACGAGGTTGGTACTCTTTAATTATCGGTTTCGGCTTATCATGACTTACCTCGTTCTTACCTTCCTCTACCACATTCTCTTGGCTTACCTTAGGCTCATCTAACCCTACACTTTCCTGAGCTGTTATGGCTTGAAGTTGCTCCTTTGGGTTAGTTTCAGTGTTGCTTGGCAATCTACCTTGTGGTCGTTCTGACATGATCTTGGTAAGTTCACCTACCTAATTTTGGATCTCTTGAACCGATGCTTCTTACTTTTTGAGTGCTGTTTCGGTGTTCTTGAAACGTGTTTCTGACACCTCTATGAATTTTGTCAGCATCTCCTCAAGGTTCGGCTTCTTTTCCTGTGGGAAGGGCTGTTGTTGGAAGTTTGGAGGGGGTTGTTGCCTTTGATTTCCTTGACCACCCCATGAGAAATTGGGGTGGTTCTTCCAACCTGGGTTGTAAGTATTACTATAAGGATTATTTTGAGATCTAAAATTATTACTTACATAGTTCATTTGTTCGCCTTCTATGCCATGTCCGTAGGGTGGGTACTCAGGATTCTCCATACCTCCACTTGCTTCGCACTGCATAACGGGTTGTACCTGCAAAGAACCACATAGACCATCAACCTTCTTATTTAACATATCTACCTGATTTGATAGCATGGTTACTGCGTCAAGGTTGAAAACACTGGCAGCTTTCGTGGGCTTTGTCCTCGTGACTTGCCACTGATAGTTATTCAGTGACATCTCCTCTATAAATTCGTAAGCTGTAACACCCCGAAGCCAGCCTAAAAGTTAGGCCCGAATCTGGTGTGTCACATGGAAGTAAAAACTTGCTTGATAAATACAGCCTCTTTGTTAAAACCCAAAACACTTAAGTAATTCATGTCTAATTGAAAACGTAATTATCTTTAAAAATCTTTTCGTTTGCGGAAGCATATTTGAAATAAACAATTTACGAAAATGTGACGTTTAGAAATAGAGTTGCAGAAGCATGTTGAAAACGTTGGGGAAACGTAGATAAAATGCAAGTATTTTTGAGAGGTTGTTTGATAAATCGATAATCGAACTAGTAATCTTTTAAAATCGTAACTTTTGAAAATATCGTTGATAATTTGAGAGAAAATTTCCAATGTTAAAAATATTTGTAAAAGTTTGTTATGAAATCCATATGTTAATCAATTTTGGAAAACCTTTATTTAAGTTTTAGAAAATTCTCGTTTTAAACAATTTAAGCAAAATAATAAGTATATCAACCATAAAGCAAATAATAAAACACTCAGCAGGCCTTATTACAACATAAAAACCCAAAATAGTAAAGTGAACGGAATTAAAAAAATCTAAAGTTCAAAATAAAACACCATTTCAAGTATGGCCTCCACCGAGTCATCCATGGGCCCAAGTCCTCACATCGAGCATTACCTACAAGGGTTAAAAAGGGGGTGAGTTACAAGAACTCGGTGTGAAATCCCATACAGTCATCCACTGGGCCGAACCCATATAGCAACATCTTAGGCCGGAGCCCACTATCATAAAAGAATCATATATATATGAAGCAAATGTATGCAACCCAACCCATCCAACCAGTCCTCCCCGTACCAACCGTCTCTCCGTGGGGATCAAGTCAACCCACCCCTTGATCTATCCAATTTGCGGACAAGCCGCCATTTATAATAATTTTGTGGCTTAACCACCAGGGTATCATATACGGTAATATAATCGGCACTGACCTTAATCACGATGGCACAAAGCCATATTTAAATTGGCACATAGCCCATATCAGAATTTGTGGCAATGCCACCGGTCTATACTTCTCTTCATTCAAGTTTCCCATCCCATGCAATATATAAAGGATGCAATATCCATAGTAACATAAAATATCCACATATAAATACAACCATTAATCTAGTAATCTATTACAGTGAATTGGCCCATTATTGAACTTTGTAATTCGGCCCACTAAGGCATTCCATCAATTCGGCCCATAGGGGCATTTCGGTAAATCGGTCCATAAGGACATTTCGGTAAATCGGCCCATTATAACAATCTATCAAATCGGCCCATAGGGGCATTTTAGTAAATCAGTAATTTTACCCACTAAGGGTAATTCGGTAATCTCGCAACCCAGGGGTATTTCGGTAATTTACACTCCAAGGGTATTTTGGTAATTTCGCAACCCCGGACTTAACTACTAATTTGGGCATAAAAATTTGAAACTATCCATCTGCATCATACTGACTAAATTGACTATAACTCGAGTTAGAAAACTTGAAATTTAAATCCGTAAATTTTCCTTGAAACTATACTCATTTATATTTTTACTACAATTTTTCCAGAATTTTTGGCTTTTCCGTTTAGTACAGTTTATTCCTTAAAGTTTCCCTTGTTTCACTATCCAATGATTCTGACCTCTCTTACCTTAATTTCAAATATCTCATTGTACGGTTTTCATATACTGCTCCCACTTGTTTCTATTGAAAATAGGTTCTTTAAGGAATCCATACATATAACTTATAACTCATAATTCACTTTGCAAAATTTTAACCAATTTTTCCAAGACAGAACAGGGAACCACGAAGTCCATCAGAACCAGTCTAACTAAAATTAAGATATCCCAGAATATAAACTTCCTCTTCCTCCTCTGTTTCTTTCATATAAAAATAGACACAGTAAGCTTTAATTCGGTATCTTTTTCGCTTTCTAATTCCCTTTATCCTATTTTTCGTGATTTTTCAAAATCACGTCACTGCTACTGACCAAACTATTTCATTGCAAAAATATGGTTACCACTACAAATATACGCACGCCCGAGTGGTCACGGATGCCGGTTTCCGGTTTTCCTTCAGTATTTCGACCGAATCACAGAACATTTCATGCAAAATTTCAGAGAGGTATGAGATTACACACCATTTCAAACAGGTATTTGGAAGGGTACGGGATTACACACCATTTCAAACATGTATTCGGAAGGGTACGGGATTACACACCATTTCAAACATGTATTCGGAAGGGTACGGGATTACACACCTTGACTACGAGTTGTGCTTTCTACCGTTTCAACACCACGAATGTGATCTCCCTCAGTGCACCAAAATCGATCCTACCCTTTGGCTACTGAAATCCCGTCCTAACAATATTTGGTGAGCGAAAGAGTCGTTAGTAATTATCCCACCTTTGGCCAAAACAAATCTTATAACAACGTTCTTACCCCACTTGCTTGACAAGTCGACGATAATGATTTAGTTAATACAAATCACTTGTGCTCCTTCACCTTGTTGAAAGCCCTAAATCCAACGATGGCCATATCATAGAAAAGAATGTAACTCAGACCCAACGAGAGAGAAAGAAGAACACTCGACTATTAAGGAAAAACTCAGATGAAACAAAGTTATTGACAAAGAGAGAACTACTACTTACCGATTGTTAATTTCATTGTAGTGCCACTCACTTAAATCACTACGAAAAGAGGATGATTTGATCACAAGGTAATGTCGAATTAAGAATAGAGAAAATGTTGATGAAAAGGTCAAAAGAAAAGAATGGATGGAGAGAAGAGTGCTAGATTGTTTCAGCTATCTAAGGGGAGATGAACAAAAAGGTGAGTGATTCGGCCAAACAAAGGAGAAAGATGTACACTCAAAGCTTGAAGATTCGGCAAGAAGGAGAATGAAATTTGGAGAGAAAAGAAAAATGACACCAAAGTTGCATATAGGAATTTTGGTCAAAACAACACCAAAAATTTTACCAATTGCCAAAGAAAATTCGACTACCTCCCTCTACACCCAAAACCGTCCACATTCATGACCATAATGGTCACTTTCCATAACACTTCCCTTGAAAAAGGCCACATGTTCCCCTTACTTTCCCTTTTCTCTTGATTTCTTTCCTCACATTCATCCTTTCCTATTTTCCTTAGCCATCTTGCCAAAAATAAAAAGTCCACCTTGCCTTATTTACATGCTTGGCCGACACTTAGGGAAAGAATGCAAAAATAATAGTCAAAATTTGCACACAATGAGATTTGAACCTCTTCCCTCAAGGTACTTCATGTGGCGCCATAACCTTCTTACCAATTGTTCAATTATGCTAGCAATTTACTCACTTATTTCCATAAGCATTGATGCCACTTACCTTCTCTCCTTAAAGTGCTTAAACATAAAAATTTTGCTAAGGCCCAATTTGAACCCGGAACTTCCTAGAACCCCGTAACTTTCCAAAATCACCTTCCTAATAATTCCAACTTGAAATAATGCCGTTCTCAAATTCCCATGAATTTTAAAATGCTTCTACGCTCAAAGCCCAATGGGCCCAATAGGTCCAATTCTACTAGGCCAAATTTTGGGATGTTACATAAGCCGTTTCAGGTGTTTTATTATTTAGGGTTCCACCGGCTGCTGAATCGATCAACTGCCTAGTTGAGGGGTTCACACCGTTATAGAAGGTTTGAACCTGTAGCCATAGAGGTAGCCCGTGGTGAGGGCATCTTCTCAATAGGTCTTTGTATCTATCCCATGCATCATAGAGTGTTTCTAAATCTATCTGCACAAAAGAAGAGATATCATTCCTTAACTTGGCTGTTTTGGCCTGTGGAAAATATTTTAATAAAAATTTTTCGGTCATATGATCCCTTGTAGTGATTGATCCTCGGGGGAGAGAATGCAACCACTGTTTGGCTTTATTCCTCAACGAAAAGGGAAACAACCGAAGACGTATGGCATCATCAGAAACGCCATTTATTTTGAAGGTATCACAAAATTCTAGAAAATTTGCTAACTGTGTGTTAGGATCCTCATCCTGCAAACCATCAAACTAAACAAACTGTTGTATCATCTGTATAGTGTTAGGTTTCAATTCAAAATTATTTGCAGCAATAGTAGGTTTAACAATACTCGATTCAGTTCCAGTTAAATTAGGTTTAGCATAATCATACATAGTTTGAGGAGCATGATTTTCGGCCACCTCTAGAGGTAGCAGATTATTCTCAGCCATCTCTTCGGTGGTATTGGTTTTGTCTTCTTGCTCTTCTTGTATGTAATTTAAGCTTCGCCTTATTTCTCTGCGGTTTCTGCGAACGGTACCTTCAATATCACTGTCGTAAATTAAGGGTCCTGTCGGGTTCCTTCTAGTCATAAACTAGAGGTACTTGCAAGGAACAAATAAAAGAAGAAAAATTAGTAAAGTTAAAAACAAAATAAAAGTAAATTGCAAAAATAAAAAAATTGGCTAAAGTAATAAAAATTGAGCGTTCTTAATATTTTGGTTCCCTGGCAACGGCGCCAAAAACTTGATCGTTAACGTCAGAGTCTTAAAAATTTATATAAAGAATGATCGAGCCTGGAAACTAACTGTGACAACGATTGAGGCAAGTGCACCTATCGAACAATAGTATAGCTTAGTGGCAAGATCGGATTGTCGAACCCAAAGGAACCAGAAGTACTAATACTAACTCTTTTTCTATTATTTAGCCTAAGAAACAAGGGAATTTGTTGTTTAATCTAAAATTAACTAACTACTAAGCTAAAGATGCTAAGACAAAGAGAATGAATTTGGGAAGACACTCATGAAAAAAACCATTTGATTAAGACGATACCCAAGGAAGAATCCACCTAGACTTCACTTGTTATCTAACTCTGAACCAGATGATTTATTCACTTGACTTGATCCGTAGGATTCCCTAATGTATATTAATCCCTCTCTCGAGGTGACCAACGTCTAACCCTAGGTTGATTAATTGAAATATCTTTCTAATTAAAACCCCTAGAATTGCATTAACTCGGTCTATGGACTCCCATATTAGGTTTCACCCTAATCCGGTAAAATTTCGTCACCCTATGTCTAGGCGCGCGAGCAACTCTGCTTAATTATGCTAGATCTACTCTTAGGCAGGGACTTTTGCTCCACCACCTAAGCACATCAGTACTTGAATTAATATCCTGGAATATCAAAGCAAGAATTAAGAACACATAATTAAGAACAAATCAAGTATTTATCATATAGTTAAAGAAACGATAACAAGATTCATCTTAGGTTTCATCCCCCTCAGGTATCTGAGGGTCTAGTTCATAATTATAAAAGAATGCATCTCAGAAGAAAAGATAAAACAAAACATAAGAAAAACCCTAAACCCCCTGAAGGAATTAAAGAGAAGATCCTCCGTCTTGAGTATGACTCGACTTCTTGAGATGAATCAATTGGCTTTCTTGAGTGAATCCCACACTGACCTCTACTGCTCGGCTCATTGGCCTAGTGGATGCCCCCTGAAGGTTGGCCTCTAGGGTGTTTATATAGGCTTTTGGAATGGCTTTCTTTGCCTCTAAGTACCCTAATCTGAATAGAATTCTTCTTTGTCACGTCAGGGACACGCCCATGGCACACGCCTGTGTGAATCGTGGGCCAGCCGTGTTCGAACTCTTTGAAGGAGCACGCCGTGTGGTCTTGGGTCCAGGCCGTGTCGATTTCGCGATATGGCCCATTTACTCTGTTTTAGGCTCGTTTCTCGTTCTTTTCATCCTCTGGTGCTCTCCTGAGTATAAAACATGAAATTAAAGGATTAAGAGCACCAAATTACACAATTCAAGGGATAAATCATCCAAAAGTGTGCTAAATGTGGGTTTAAAATATGTTATTATTACGGTTTATCAATATATATAAATATACATCACATTTGCTTAATTTCATATGCATATATCACTTATCGAATTTAAATTTCTATTCCTTATAAATCACATATTGATAAGCAAAATACCTGGTCTCAGTTCGACCGCCCATACTTACTTCACTATCCATATAGGATATATCATCACATACATGCTCATTTTATTTTGCTTAATACTTTAAAAAACCGATATCCTTGATGGATCATTAAACCCGTACACTCAATGCCAAACCCTATAACGTATCGCACACGTAGTGCCGTTACATTAATATTTCGCACACTTAGTGCTAAATTCTCGTAACGCATTGCACACTTAGTGCCGTTACCTTTAATATCTCGCACACTTAGTTCCAAATGACCGATTTCGCACACATAGTGCTCGGTATTTACATTCGCACACATAGTGCATTACTTGAACTTGTTATTCAATTAATTAAACACATATATAAGACCTAAACCTCAATTACACATACATATACAAATTTGCTTATTACATCTCCATATCAACAACACATTCGGCTATATTATTGGCACATAAATATACATCATTTCCTGCTGTATTCATCTCTTAAATCCATATCACACAAAGCTATATTATTAACGTATATGTATGCATCACATTCAACTAAATTCATCTCCCAACCAATATCACATTCAGCAATATCAACATTGTACATATTTACCTCTATTAAATACATGTACATTATTATAGATAAATACAACTCAACTCAATTGCTTAAAACTTACCTCGAGTATCGACGGACTACGTTTTCCGACTATTCGATTAACTTCTCCTTTCCCCGATCCAATCCCGATCCTTTTTGTTCTTGATCTAAATAATTTCAAATTAAGCTCATTCAAACATATTTTCATTCAATTTAGTCCAAAAACGCATAAATGGGCAAATTACATTTTTACCCTTAATATTTCACATTTTCACAATTTAATCCCTATTGCACAAAACACAAAATATTCAAAATTTGACCACACTTCTTTAGGGCAGAATATTCATAGTCCTAATACAAGCTCATACATTTCATTTATTTTGCATTTTAGTCCCTCAAAAATTTATTTTTGCATTTTAATCCAAATTACTCAATTTCATCAAAAATTCAAAAACAAAATTTGTTAATCTAACACATATAATCAATATTTCATCATCAAACCACAAAAACAACAAGCTTTCTTCAATGACAATTTACGAAATACACAACCAATTCAAAAATTCAAGCATGGGCTAGCTAAATCACATAGTAACGATCTCAAAAACGTAAAAATTATCAAAAACCGAGCTAAACACATACCTCAATCAAGCTTAGATAAGGCCGAATGTAGCTAGGTTTTTTTCTTTCTTTTTCTTTTGATAAGTTTCGGCTATGGCTTAAAAAAAAGATGATAACCATGGCTTTGTTTTATTATAAATAACATATATATTAACATTTTATTTATTTACCTATTTAACCTTTATTATAAAATAACTAAACATTATAACATAAGGTTAATTTTGTCCATGGCCGGCCACTATCTAAAAATTTGGGCTATTTACTCTTTTAATATTTCTAATTAAAAAGACATCCTCAATTAAGCCCTTTTACTAATAATCACCAAATTTTTAACCTACGCGATTAAGCCCATTTATTAAATCGAACCTCCAAACGATAAAATTTTTAAACAAAAATTTAATACAGACAAATTCACACATTATAAACACCAAAATAATTAAGAAAAATATTTTTCGGACTCAGATTCGTGGTCCCGAAACTACCGTTCCAATTAGGGCCAAAATCGGATTGTTACAGTATATGCTAACTTTGCCAATGTTGGCATGTAAATGGTTGTTTGTAATCTAGCCATTGGAATGACTAGAATAGTATGTTTGATGTGTTTTGAAATGGTTAAGTAGTAGATAATATATGAATCAAATGATAAATGAATTTGAGTTAGTATAAATGATAGAAATTTACCTAAGAACATAAATGAAAATTTGGTAAGTATAATCATTTGAATATACATGTTAATATATCTTATACAATACTAGTATTAGGCTTGATTATAATGTCTTGAATTTGATGGTGAATGTGTATAAGTGTTTTTGTAGATTAATGGCAAGTTTAGGTGAGAAATAAGGCTAATAAATGGCCTTATTTTGTCCACACGGGTAAACAGACGGGCGTGTATCTAGACCGTGTGTGACACACGGCCTGGCACATGGGCATGTGGCTTGGTCGTGTGTCCCCTGCATCTTAAAATTTAGAAATAGAATGCTCAGAATTGATCACACGGGCAGAGACACGGGCTTGTGTCTCAGCTGAGTGTAACACATGACCTAGAAGAAGGGCGTGGGTCTTGGCATGTGAAACCTGCACCTAATTTGTCAAAATTAAATTGACCACACGGCCTAGCACACGGGCATGTGGCAAACCGTGTGGCACAAGTCAGAGAGTTACACGGGTAAGGACACGGGCTGGGACATGGCCGTGTGCCTCACATCGAATACCCACACGGCTTGAGACATGGGCATGTCACTTCACACGGCCTACTCACACGGGCGTGTGACCTTTGTATATAAGAAAAATTTTGAAATTTTTGCAAATAATTTTCTGAGATCCCGATTTAGTCCTGATTTGTTTCTAGTGCTTAAATTGGGCGTCGAGGGTCCAATCAAGAGACTGTATGATTAGTTTTGGATAGGAATAGTAAATGACATGAATTATTCGTATTTGTTCTGTAAACTCCGGTAATGCTTCGTAACCCTGTTCTGGCGACGGATACGGGTTAGGGGTATTACAAATATGCCTCAACATGGCACCCAAAACATATCAATATACAATACTTATTCAATCAATCAAT
Organism: Gossypium sturtianum; assembly: GCA_025698515.1. NCBI lineage: Eukaryota > Viridiplantae > Streptophyta > Magnoliopsida > Malvales > Malvaceae > Gossypium > Gossypium sturtianum. The sequence goes on from CM046945.1 coordinate 23,932,112, forward strand.
AATTAACCATTTCATACTTAACATTACCAACATCTACTTACTACATTCATATTAACAAAATCATGTTATATATTTAACCATTTCCACATCATAATATGACTTAAAGCACACCTACAAGTTATGGATCAAGCTTACCAAAATATTCAAGTTTAACACAATGTACCAACTATCCCATCACGTAAACTAATAAACAAGCATACTTATTCTATTCAACAAGAATTTCATCACTCAATATGCATATTCAGTTCATCCATATTTGACCATTTCATGCCTAATATATAATTAACATTTTCGTTACCTATTAATAGTAATATTAATATGTTATCTTAGTTATTCAAATCACATATAACATTCAATCAATTCACTATCAAACATTTGCACCACATATTTAACATTTACAAGTTTCATATCATTATCAACCAACTAAGACAAGTGTATGTACCATATGAAAATATCAATCCATCCATCAACTTAACATTATATAACATAAGACTCCCTAGGGTACATACCATTAAGTTAACAAAAACATCACCAACACGTTGAGTCCAGGATTACTTTTGGATGCTCTACAGATGAACATAATCAAACCTATCCTGTGCATAGAAAATAAAATTGTACGTTGAGTCTAACTCAGTTGTATTCCTATAATAGAACATTAAAACATAATTTAAATAATATAATGCGATGTCATATGTCAATCTACAAGTCCTAATACATCACCAAATTAATTAATCTAATTGCATATCTTAAACCGAGCTATCATAGTTGCAACATATACAGTTTTCCCTATCCCAATCGAATTGATTAAATTGAATAATGTTAAAGTCACAATTCCAAGCTTTTAGTCTGATATCTACTATCCATCCTTATTTCATTTTAATTTATACTCAATTTCTCAAATCCACACATGTGACAACTTCATGAGGAAACTGATTCAATTGCACATTTACAACAATATACAATGTTTTCAAAACTATTCGATTTAGTCCTTATCACTAACCATCAATTCTATTATGCTTGTTTTATCATAACTATCTTACCTTATGATCTTACCATGCAACACAGTTCATAAACGCAACAATTGAAAATGTTTGAATTATAGAAATACAAACCATAAACTCTGAGCTATTTGTCAATGACTTTATCTTTTCCTTTACGTTTTGAGGAATCCGGGTTGACATTAGTTGTAGATTAACATAAATACACCAAATCATCAATAAAAAATCAAATTCACACTGAATTTACAACTATACATAAATTTTATAATTTATTCAATTTAGTTCCTAAAATCGGGACTAACGTAACATCCAATTTAAAACTCAAAATTTTAATTTGATTTTACTATAGTGCATTTAGGACCTCTTATTTTCATTTTTATCACAAAACTTGATATTTATGCATTTTAGTCCCTATTGAGCAAAACAATAAATTAACTTCACAATCTAGTCCATTTTCATATCTAAGCTTAAAATCTATCAATTTGGTACCTAAAACTTTAAGATATCATCAATGGCATCTTTTCAAAACTTTAACAGTTCCAAAAAATAACACACAGGTCAACTAAATAAAGCTCCCGGGATTTTGAAAACATAAAAATTCAAAGAAAAGGACTAAATTGCAATAACCAATTAGAGCTTCAAAATCACAAACCCTTGGCGAAAAGTTTCCTTCTCTTTGGATATGGAGGTTCGACTATTTGGAGAAGAAAAGAGAATATTTCTCCCCACTACAAGCTTTATTTCATTGTTTATTTAACTTTATTTTATGTTTTTATCTTAATTTAATAAAGATTTAACTATATGAATCATCACTCAACCATCAACAACCGTCCACTTTCATTTATATAATGGTACAATTGTAACTTAAATCCCTTATCTAAGCTCTAATTAAATATTTCTTAGCAATTGAACTTTTACAACTTTTACAATTTAGTCCCATTACCTTATTTAATCACTAATTCGATAAAATTACCTATCCAAAATTTAATTTACCTATAATATAACTCTGCAAATATTAAATAAAAATATTTACAGGCTTAGTTCATGAAAACGGGGTCCCAAAACCGTGTTTTTCTTCACCACTAACTTTTGGGTCATTATAATTCTCCCCTCCTTAAGAAAATTCGTCCCCGAAATTTACATGAGAAAGATTTGAGTAATGAGATTTTATTTTGATTTTGATTTTTATTATCATTTAATTAAATTAAATCCTTTTCTATTCTTCCTCATCGGCTCTCGGACTAGTTTAGCTTTACTGCATGGTCTTTCACATGTCATCGATATTTATATATATATCACAATTTGTATCCAAGTCATCGTATCTCGATATCAATTCAATTCCTATTTCCTTTAACTCATTCATATGTTATAAATTTATCAACCTGACTCAGAATCAAACCATATGCATAGATTAATTTACTTGTATCTTGATCTAAAATCGAAACAATCATATTGGCACTCGAGTGCATCATTAGACAAATCGACACACTTATACTGGCATGTAAATGCATCATCAGGTAAAACTGAAATAACTATATTGATATACACAGTGCATCATCGAATATACCGAAGCAACTATACTGGCACACATAGTGCATCATCGAATAAACCGAAAAAACTATACTGGCACACACAATGCATCATCAGGTATATTTAAGAAACTATAATGGCACATACAATGAATCATCGGATATACCGAAAAAACTATATTGGCACACACAGTGCATCATTGGATATACCGAAGTAACTATACTGGCACATATAGTGCATCATTGGATATATCGAAGCAACTATACTAGCACACACAATGCATCATCGGATATACCGAAGTAACTATACTAGCACACACAGTGTATCATCGGATATACCGATGTAACTATACAGACAAACACAGTGCATCATCGGATATATCGAAGTACCCATTTTGGCACATACAGTGAATCATCGGATATACAGAAGTAACTATACTGGCACACATAGTGCATCATCGGATATAACGAAGCGTAATAAAAAAAATTATTAGGAAACAAATTTTCAATCTCATTATAAATTTAATTCACACTCCAATATAGTATGCAACATATTTCAACTCGGTTTAACATTGAGTACCTCATATCATTTAAATCGTATACTTTCTATTTTATTCACTTCAATCTGATTCTCAATTTTTCAGTACCCATAGTCACAATTCAATTTATACGATAATTATGAACTCATTTAATTCACCATCATGCGAATAACATAATTTTATAAACAGGTAAATAAGATCTTAAATCTTGAAAATACGCACCAAATCTGTAACACCCCAAACCAGGTCTATGCGTTTAGACAAGATTCGGTTAGTCACACCAATCGAATATTCATTTAATTCTCTAGTGATTAAAGTAAAACATTACTACCAAAACCTTTTGGAAATAGAGGTTAACAAAAATTTAGTACGATAATTCAAAATTGATGATTTAAGAAATTACTCGTTTGAAAATCTTATTATTTAAAATATATTTGTCAAAACCTTTAAGTAATTTTAAAAGAACTTGAAAGAATTTAAAAGAGTAATTTAGGTGTTTCAAAATGTTATAAAAGCATAATGTTTAAGGAAACTTTAAAAATTTAGCATAAGCCCATAATGAGAGTCTTAAACAAAATTAAATCCATCCACACATAAAAATCCATAAAAACATAATTAGAGGCCTTATTACATCATACCCAAAATAGTAAATAAAATGAATAACTTAAATAAAGTTCATAGTTTATAAAAACCCATGCTCGTAGTATGGCCTCCACCAAGTCATCCCCGGCCCAAGTCCACATCAATTTCCATTACCTGAAATGGGTAATAAAACGGGGTGAGTTACAAAGAACTCAGTGTGTAACCCACTTACCACCGTTGTTGGGCTAGACCATCAAGGCATTAATTTGGGCTTGAGCCCAATTACAAATTTCAACGATATAAATATGAAATAAATATATAAAATGCATGTAAAAATGAATTTCCCAAACCAAGCCTAATTTTCCATCCGCCACACACCCCCGTACCAACCAGACACCGTGGGGATCAAGTCAACCCACCCCGCCAAACACACCAATCGTAGGCATTAAGCCTTTTTAATAATATTGTAGTGCACTACCGAACTAGATTGTGACATAGTCACCGAACTAGAGGCATTAAGCCAAAATTTGTGGTAGAGCCACCGAACTAGATACGTGGCCACAGGCCTTTCTTCTCTTCATCAAATCCCATCCCATGCAATTATGTATGAATAACAAACTTTAAATCATAAAAATTTTATCAAGTAACCCATAACACAAATGAGTCTTTAATAAAACCTTTCATTTGGGCCTATTAACAATATAGTATTAAACTTTGGCCCATATCTCGAACTAGAGGGTTTTTGGCCCATTAGCGATCTAGCAAACTTTGGCCCATATTTATCGATCTAGCAGTTTTATGGCCCAATTTATCGATCTAGCAGCTTTCCGTAAATTTCTCGGTTTAGCCGTTTTCATGCATTTACACAAAAGTACTAATTACTACAACATTTCCGATTTGGCCATTTTTACGATTTATCAAATTTCTTACGGTTTAGTATCTAACCCGAAAGATAAGTGTGAAGTTACACACCTGGTTATAGTGAGAACTAGACTTTCCCGCTCGTCAACACCTATACGTATCACGATAATTAGAACACTATAATTTATTAATGAAACCGATCTAAAAATAACGATCTAAAATTTTACCTCGGGTTTTGAACTACTTCTACTTGCGGTTTCTCCCGATTGATGGTTCGTTAACCGAATCAAATCCACGAACAAATAATGGTTCGGGAGTACGAACGACTTGAGCAGTTGATTCTCCTCGGATGAAGCGTCCGCAACCCGGTGGGAAATCCGGATTGAAAACAAATCCTTCGCTTAAACTTAGGGGAATAACGGAACCACCCCTCTTCCGAACACTATTCATGTAACACCCCAAACCCGGTCAATACGCCACGACCGAATTTGGCATGCTACGAAGAAAAACATTTCAAGAAAATTGAGATAGCGATTAAATTTTAGTGAAAAATTCTTTTGTAATTCTATATTTGTAGAAATCGGATGTTTAATAAGTTAAAAATCGAAATTTACTTTGAAATTCCATAAATAAAACTTTTAAACTAAGTGGATAAATCATAGGTTAGAAAACTTTAGCTCAATTATTAAATTAATCAAGTGATATACTTAAACATGTTTAGAATAAATCCCAAAGCATATAAATAATCCAAAACCATAATTAAAGAGGCCTTATTACAAATCTATAAAATATGAAAACCCAAATTAAAATATAATAAGGTACCCAAATGGAAGTTCTTGTAAAATCAAATTTTATTGCATGGCCTCCTCGAGTTCATCCGGCTCCACATCCACGATCTCACGAATCACCTGAAAAGATATCCCATGAAGGGTGAGTCAACAGACTCAATGTGTAACCAAGACACTAAAAACCCAATCGATCATAGCAATAAAGCCCATTTAAATCACATTTAGCCATAAGCCCATAATATAGCAAATCAGATAATCACATGTACATATAAAATGAAATGCAATCCCGAACCCAACTTAGATATCCATCCGCTACACACCACCCGTACCTACCAATCACACCGTGGGGATTACTAAATCGACCCTCCATCCGCTACACACCATCAAGGCGATTCTTTGCGCAGTCAACATGCACATCGCCCTTATAATCGTGGCATAGCCACCAGATAATTGTGACAGAGTCACCGGATTCATAATATCGTGACCGAAGTCACCGGATTCATAATATCGTGACCAAAGTCACCGGATTCATAATATCGTGACCAAAGTCACCGGATAATGTGGTAAAAACCACCGGAACACTTCCCCTTTCAATATTACCCATATGCCCATGCAATAACATATTATTTCATTATCATGCCATATGCCCCATTATCATATCGAATCGGACACATTTCATATTATGCATATAGCATTATTAGCGATGTAAATATTATGCCTTGTACATTATATCAAAATCATAATCAAATATCGAATATGTTTCATATTAGAATCATACATATAATCTGAAGGAATAAAATACCTCAATTCACCGTACCATTAAATGGTACCGAAGCCATAAACATTTATATTTCTTTATAAACACATTTTTATCAATAAAGCTATTGATCTATTAGAAGTTTAGCATAAGTTACACACCTTGCAAACACGAAAAGCGATATAATACTTAAGATTTCCGACCCTTGCCTACAACGTCGATAGCACCTACATAACACTATATTAGAAATCGATTATCATTACAAGATATGGCCCTTGGCCGAATATCATCATCTCCTTACCTTGGATTATTCGAAACCCGAACGATCTCTCCCTAATCGTCAACTACAAGAAGCCCCGAAATCCTCCTCCAAAGATTTTGCCACGAAGGAGTAAGAGGATTAGATTCCTAAAATCGGTTAATCTAAAGGAAAATAAAGAAAACGATTGATAGATAATCCTTACCCGAAATACGGAGATTGATTTACCCTTACTAGAACTATAAAAAGGATTCGACTTTAACAATTAAAAAGAAGAGAAATGGTGATTTCGACTTTAACAAAAGAAGAGAAAAGATGGTATTTTCAAATATGATGGTTTCGGGTTTTTAACAAAAAGAAAAGAAAGAAAAATGGTGAAAAGTATAGGATAGTTTCGGCTATGAGAAAGAAAGAGAAGAGAGAAAGAGAATGAAAAAGAAAAACGAAAATATGAGAAATGCTTTTGGTGATAGAATGAATTCGGCACTAGAGAGAAAGAAAAGAAATGATAAATGTCTTCAAAAGTAGCAATGTTTTGGTACCGAAAAGAGTGTAAAACTTGAGAGGAAAAGAAGAAATAAAAAAAAATACCAATTTGGTCAAAAATGTAATGGCCAAAACAAAGCAAAGTTTTTACCAAATGCCAATTGACAATTTCGGCTAAGAGAAAATATTTGGACAAAGGAAAAGATGCACAAATTGACAACTTTTGGTCAACTAACACCTCCTAATCCATACCATATTCGGTCAACACATTAGCCAACACAATCCCCCTTTTTCCTCCTCAATTCTTTCCCTATCAACCCCTTAATCTCCGTCCCAATTAAACCAACCCCTTTAGCCCCTTATGCCAGTCTAGGTTCATGGTCAAATGACCATGGAAAAGCTTCCAAAACATCATCCACTCTTCAAGCCTTTTGTCCCCTAAACCTTCCTTAACTTTAAGATTCTTATCCCCTATTTCAAGCTTTCCTTAAACCAATATTCAACTTACTAAAAACTTAAGGTCCAACCTATCATAATTAGAGTTTGACCGTCCATCAATGCTAGGATACAAAAATAAAGTCTTCAAAATGCTTTCCAAGCAACTCGAACCACTTCCCTCAAGTAACCTTTCAAGCTCCTTATCCACTATGCCACTAACTCCTCATGTGTTAGAATTTAACACTTAAATTAACTTAAATGCTAAGCTCACTTAATCCACTTCATTAAATAAACCATACTAAAAATTATCTAACTTCCTAAATAAAATCAAGCCTTCACAAGACTATGCTAACACACAAAATTCCTACCCGAGCCAACACAAAAATAATACTCAAATTTTTCCTAAAGCTCAAGGCCCAATCCTACTAGGCCCAATTTCGGGATGTTACAAATCTACCCTCCTTAAAGAAATTTCGTCCTCGAAATTTCCAACTAACTAACAAATGATCGACATCCTATCTCGCCACACTCACGTTCTTCTTGTCGCAAGACTCGATCTTAATAAAACCACAATGTACTTTTAACAAAATCTTAATCCACCATAGCAAACCATTATCTAACACTTACACTTATACCAAAAATTTTCCTACAATCAACCATCACTTCCAACCAAAACATATACGACTTGAGAGTGAGGAAACAATCCTTAGCCTTAAGCTCCTTAGACTCGCATCTCAAGCATACTCCTATCTTCCTCCAACATTCTCCCGGATGACACCTTCCACAATAATCGCAAGCCAAAATGTTCGACCATGCCTTGACATGTTTTACGTGAACGAGATTGTGACCCTAGAGAACCGTGATCTCTGTTCTTCTTACAGATCCACGCACCCAACTCCAAGTGCTTCACCGATTCTTTAACTATCTCCGAGTCACTCATCAATCCGAACTCGATCATGATACTCTATCTCGGCCACTAGCGATGCTAACGCCTCATCGGAATTATGCCGGTGCATCTGAAAATCTAGCCCTAACACTTTGGCTTTTACCATATCCACAACGCCCACAATCTCGTGTGCTCATGTCTAACATCTCGACTTATCGATTTAAAAGTTTTATGCATTAGTCATTATTCCACTTTCTTTAAAACACAGTTTTATGAATAATTTTAATAAGAAGTTGTTTCATGAGTACATTCAACCTATAGTTTGAGTCTCTAGAGTAGTTCCTACTACTATACTGATCATGCCAACATCATCATATCATATCATCAAAATCAACAGTTTGATGTACTTACTGGCGGATTGATGTCGGAGACTCGAGGCCATGCCTTTCCAACCATATAATTTTCAACAAAACATTTTAAAATCCATTCTTTAAAACATTTTGGGCCTCGGGCCCACAAACAGCTTTTGAACTTAGCTCGATACCAATTTGTAACACCCCAAACCCGGTCAATACGCCACGACCGAATTTGGCATGCTACTAAGAAAAAACGTTTCAAGAAAATTGAGATAGCGATTAAATTTTAGTGAAAAATTCTTTGTAATTCTATATTTGTAGAAATCAGATGTTTAATAAGTTAAAAACTGGAAATTTACTTTGAAATTCCATAAATAAAACTTTTAAACTAAGTGGATAAATCATAGGTTAGAAAACTTTAGCTCAATTATTAAATTAATCAAGTGATATACTTAAACATGTTTAGAATAAATCCCAAAGCATATAAATAATCCAAAACCATAATTAAAGAGGCCTTATTACAAATCTATAAAATATGAAAACCCAAATTAAAATATAATAAGGTACCCAAATGGAAGTTCTTGTAAAATCAAATTTTATTGCATGGCCTCCTCGAGTTCATCCGGCTCCACATCCGCGATCTCGCGAATCACCAAAAGATATCCCATCAAGGGTGAGTCAACAGACTCAATGTGTAACAAAGATACACTAAAAACCCAATCGATCATAGCAATAAAGCCCATTTAAATCACATTTAGCCATAAGCCCATAATATAGCAAATCGAGATAATCACATGTACATATAAAATGAAATGCAATCCCGAACCCAACTTAGATATCCATCCGCTACACACCACCCGTACCTACCAATCACACCGTGGGGATTACTAAATCGACCCTCCATCCGCTACACACCATCGAAGGCGATTCTTTGCGCAGCCAACATGCACATCGCCTTATAATCGTGGCATAGCCACTGATAATTGTGACAGAGTCACCGGATTCATAATATCGTGACCAAAGTCACCGGATTCATAATATCGTGACCAAAGTCACTTGGATAATGTGGTAAAACCACGGAACACTTCCCCTTTCAATATTACCCATATGCCCATGCAATAACATATTATTTCATTATCATGCCATATGCCCCATTATCATATCGGAATCGGACACATTTCATATTATGCATATAGCATTATTAGCGATGTAAATATTATGCCTTGTACATTATATCAAAATCATAATCAAATATCGAATATGTTTCATATTAGAATCATACATAGTAATGAAGGAATAACATACCTCAATTCACCGTACCATTAAATGGTACCCAAGCCATAAACATTTATATTTCTTTATAAACACATTTTTATCAATAAAGCTATTGATCTATTAGAAGTTTAGCATAAGTTACACACCTTGCAAACACGTAAAAGTGATATAATACTTAAGATTTCCACCCTTGCCTACAACGTCGATAGCACCTACATAACACTATATTAGAAATCGATTATCATTACAAGATATGGCCCTTGGCCGAATATCATCATCTCCTTACCTTGGATTATTGAAACCCGAACGATCTCTCCCTAATCACAACTACAAGAAGCCCCAAATCCTCCTTCAAAGATTTGGCCACGAAGGAGTAAGAGGATTAGATTCCTAAAATCGGTTAATCTAAAGGAAAATAAAGAAAACGATTGATAGATAATCCTTACCCGAAATACGGAGATTGATTTACCCTTACTAGAACTATAAAAAGGATTCGACTTTAACAATTAAAAAGAAGAGAAATGGTGATTTCGACTTTAACAAAAGAAGAGAAAAGATGGTATTTTCAAATATGATGGTTTCGGTTTTTAACAAAAAGAAAAGAAAGAAAAATGGTGAAAAGTATAGGATAGTTTCGGCATGAGAAAGAAAGAGAAGAGAGAAAGAGAATGAAAAGAAAACGAAAATATGATAAATGCTTTTGGTGATAGAATGAATTTGGCACTAGAGAGAAAGAAAAGAAATGATAAATGTCTTCAAAAGTAGCAATGTTTTGGTACCAAAAAGAGAGTAAAACTTGAGAGGAAAAGAAGAAATAAAAAAAAAATACCAATTTGGTCAAAAATGTAATGGCCAAAACAAAGCAAAGTTTTTACCAAATGCCAATTGACAATTTCGGCTAAGAGAAAATATTTGGACAAAGGAAAAGATGCACAAATTGACAACTTTTGGTCAACTAACACCTCCCTAATCCATACCATATTCGGTCAACACATTAGCCAACACAATCCCCCTTTTTCCTCCTCAATTCTTCCCTATCAACCCCTTAATCTCCGTCCCAATTAAACCAACCCCTTTAGCCCCTTATGCCGTCTAGGTTCATGGTCAAATGACCATGGAAAAGCTTCCAAAACATCATCCACTCTTCAAGCCTTTTGTCCCCTAAACCTTCCTTAACTTTAAGATTCTTATCCCTATTTCAAGCTTTCCTTAAACCAATATTCAACTTACCAAAAACTTAAGGTCCAACCTATCATAATTAGAGTTTGACCGTCCATCAATGCTAGGATACAAAAATAAAGTCTTCAAAATGCTTTCCAAGCAACTCGAACCACTTCCCTCAAGTAACCTTTCAAGCTCCTTATCCACTATGCCACTAACTCCTCATGTGTTAGAATTTAACACTTAAATTAACTTAAATGCCAAGCTCACTTAATCCACTTCATTAAATAAACCATACTAAAAATTATCTAACTTCCTAAATAAAATCAAGCCTTCACAAGACTATGCTAATACAAAAAATTCCTACCCGAGCCAACACAAAAATAATACTCAAATTTTTCCTAAAGCTCAAGGCCCAATCCTACTGGGCCCAATTTCGGGATGTTACAATTCACCGCCCTTTTCTTCCCTATTTTGATTGTCTTCAAAGACAAAAGATCGTTAATCCAATCTAATATTACATCGAAATATGACTAAGGGTTTAAGGGTGAAATTTGCTTACCACAAAGATCCTTGTTCCAAAATATGAGAATCGATCAAACGTTCCTTTATCACCTTAAATCGATTCCAACGTTCTAAGATACCCACGAACACTTGATTTTCGATCTTCCGCTATCGCACTATTATCCACGATTGGAAAGAGACGATTGAGAAAGATGTTTGTGCAAGATGAAGGATCCGCTATATGACCAAAAAAATAGAAAAAGATTCGGCTATGGGTACATCAACATTCGCCATGAGAGAAAATAATAGAGAAAGTATGAGTATCAAGAATAAAAGATGAGAGAAGAATGATGATGATGTTGTTTCAATTTTCAAAGAGAATAAAAGAGAAAGAAAGAAAGAGATGAGTTTTGGGAGCAATGTATATTCGGCAATGGGGAGAAGAAAAATAAAGAATGGCTTTTTGGTGTTGGTAGAATCGGCACTATGAGAAAGGCACAAAATTGAACACTAAAGTGAAAAGCAAAATGACCAAATGGTCAAAATAATCAAGGCTTACCAAAAGATCAATTTCGGCCAAAAGGAAAAGTTGAGAAGAGGAATGCAAAATTTTGCACAAAAACTAAAATGACCAAAAGCAAACTCCTAAAGCTTACCAAGCTACTAGCAAAATTCGCCAACCTTCCCCTAGCCATATATTGCCGTCCAAATTCATTGGTCAAATGACCATGAATTTGTTTCCAAAACACTTTCCTTGATACTTGCCCTATGTCTCCATATCTTTCCATATTTTCTTGATTCCCTACCATAAATTCACTCTTACCTTATTCCTTTGATATACTAACCAAAAATAACAAGGTCAACACTTACCATAAATAAGCTTGGCCGACACTTACCATAGAAGAGCAAAATAAAAGTTGTCAAAATGCCATCCAAGGGATTGAACCACTCCCCTCATGCTATAACCCATGCGCCAACACCACCTTGCCATTACTCATCATATGTCACTTATTAACACTTAAATTAACTTAAGTGTCAATGCCACTTGCTCCACTTCAATAAATTTTCAAAACTAAAAATTATTCCATAACCGAATAATTCTATACTCTTCTTCAGACTATCATAGGCACTAAAAGTAATAAGAAAATTTTTCCTTTATAAACTAATCACCAAAACATGCAATATATCAAGACTCGGATTTTTAGGGTGTTACAACTCTACCCTCCTTAAAGAAAATTTCGTCCTCGAAATTTACCAGTTGAAAAAGGTGAGGGTATTGTTGCCGAATTGCATCTTCGTGCTCCCACGTAGCTTCCTCCACTCCGTGATTACGCCATAAAACCTTGACCAACAAAGACGGTTTTTTTTCTTAGGACCTTAACATCTCGGTCTAAGATTTCCACCGGTTCCTCCTCAAAAGACAAGTCCGAATTCAACTCCACTTCTTCTACCAGGTACTATGTGCGAAGGATCCGATCTATAGCGCTCAAAGATGGAAACATGAAAACATTATGAATCGACTCAACTCCGAGGTAATTCGATCCGATAGGCCACTGGACCAACACGCTTCACCACACGATATGGTCCAATGTATCTAGGACTCAACTTGCCCTTCTTCCCAAACTCGAAAATCTTCTTCAATTTCTTGAAACTTTCTTGCTATTTATCGATCCATATATATGGTACTCCCTTTTTTCGCAAAAGCTTAGTTGGGGGTGCAAAGAATCAACGAAAACCCTCAACAAAGCGTCTATAGTAACCACCAAACCCAAGAAACTCGAATCTCAACCATCGACTTTGGTGTTTTCCAATCCAATACTGACCTCAATCTTCCGAGGATCCACCCTTATTCCTTCTGGTGATACCACATGACCCAAAAAAGTCACTTCCCTTAACTGTAATTCACATTTATCGAATTTGGCATACATTGATTATCTCAAGTAATCGCAATACAATTTGCAAATGCGAGTCATGCTCCTCTTCATTCCTTGAATATACCAGAATGTCATTTATAAATACCACCACAAACCGGTCTAAATATGGTTGAAAGACCCAGTTCATCATATCCATAAATGCAGCTGGTGCATTGGTCAACCCAAACGGCATCACCAAAAACTCATAATGTCCATAACGAGTTCGAAAGCCGTCTTGTGAATATCCGCTTCTTTCACCTTAAGTGGTGATAACCCGATCTCAAATCAATTTTGGAGAAAACAGAAGCTCCCTTCATTTGATCAAACAGGTCATCAATTATTGGCAGAGGGTACCTATTCTTGATCGTCAATTCATTTAATTGCCTGTAGTCAATACACACACGCATCGACCCATCTTTCTTCTTAACAAACAAAACCGGGTGCTCCCACGGAGACACACTCGGTCGAATAAAACCCCGATCCAACAATTCTTGAATTTGAGCTTTAAGCTCCGCCAACTCCTTCGGTGCCATTCTATAAGGAGCAATGGACACCGGAGCTGCTCGGCAAGAGCTCAATACCAAATTCCACTTCCCGATCCTGGAGGTATGCCGAAGTTCTTCAGAAATACATCCGAAATTCCTTCACTGTTCTCACATCTTCCATCGACAACTCTTTGGCATCTAAAGCGATAATAAAAGCTAGAAATGCTCCATACCCTTCCGCATCAACTTTTCTCGCTTTAACGCAGATACCACATTTGCCAAGTAATTCTTTCGTTCGCCTATCATAACTATTTCTTTATCCTCCACCGCCCTTATTGACATCCGCTTTTTAGCACAATCCAATTTTGCCGGTGCTTAACCAACCAATCCATGCCCAAAATGATATCGAACTCGCCGAAAGGCAATTCCATCAAATTCGCCAAAAATATTTCTCCTTGAATTTCTAAGGGCACATCTCTAAACAGCTTTATTTACCAACACCGTCTCGTCTCTAAAGGACTAATTACCTTCATCTCACTATCGGAAATTTTGAGTCTAAATTCAAGTTTCAGATATGGTGCTAGCAACATACGAATGGGTAGAACCAATATCTAACAAAGCAATAATGTGTACATCAAAGATGAAGAACGTATCAGTTATCACATCAGTGCATTGCCATCCTCACGGCGCCTAACTCGCATATACCAATCCCGGGCCGTCTTGCATCCGTGTTGCCTCTAGGACCATTGCCTCGACCAGCGCACCTTGACCACGCCCAGCCCCATTACCACCACGACTGGTCCACGACCTCCGGTGGTTGCCGAATTCCTCTCTTGCGGTGGTGCATCAAGATACGAGCTTCCCGAGTTGTATCCATTCGACGAGGGCAATTCCTATATTGATGATCCATCGACCGCATTTATAGCAAGCACCCGCTTTCTTCCAAAGACTCTCCGTAATGCCTTTTCCCACAATCAAGACAATCTCGACTGCGATTCACGATTCTGGTGTTGTACCTTGAGTGGTTCATCATTCCGAGGCCTCTTCAAAACCTTTTGAAGAACCCGAATACTTCATATCTCTCTTGCCTCTAGCTCGTTCTCGATTCTCGACGGCGTTAGAAGTTCTTAGCCTCTTCGGCTATCTTGGCCTTTTCCACAAGCGTGGCAAAAGTTCTAACTTGTTGTGGGGCTATCAAAACCCGTAATTCATCGTTCAAGCCATCCTCAAAGCGTACACAACGCTCATGATCCGTTGCCACTATTGTTCGAGCATAGCGACTCAAGCGCAAAAACTCACTTCATATGTCGCCACCTGTCTTATTCCCTTGGACCAGATTCAGAATTCCTTCCTTACCGCATCAACATAACTCGTTCCTACATATTTCCCTTGGAAGGAAACTTTAAAGAATTCCCAATTAACTAATGCGAGCTCAAGTGCCTTCTCTGACAAGAAGCCACCATTGGTATGCTTCATCCCTTAACAAGGACACCGCTCCCCTTAGTTTTTGTTCCACTGTGCACTCAAGATCATCCATAATTCGCTCCACTGCCTCAAGCCAATATTCAGCGAAATTTGGAGCTACACCTGAGACACCTCTCGAAAACCTCGGCACCACTTGATTTCAATCGTCCGATATCGACCCACGAGCTATTGGCCCGGGGCTTCTAGCTCCAGCGACCCTTTCAAGGACTCGCAGTATTGCTCGTGTCACCGTATTATCTTCTTCCATATGATCATGTGATCCCGTCTCACTTTCGAGTGACGCAAGTGCATCCATTTTCGGCATATGATCCGGCGGGCCGGATTGCGCTCTAACACCTCGCCCTCTACCATGGCCACGTCTATCGCGCCCACGACCACGCCCTCTAGTGCTTATAATGACTAATTCGATTTAACTGATTAAGAGTTTTATGAATCGTAATACTATTTCAAAGTGTTTATTAACGATGTTTTATGATATAAAAGAGATAGAGTTGTTTCCGCAATCATATCCTATTGTCTCAATCTCTACAGTTTCAACACCTAAAACTAGAAGTTCTAGAGTGTTTCTTATGATCATATCACAATGATAATAAACAATCAATATACTGATATACTTACTTGACTTGGCGGGATGCTCATGGTGCCATACTACCTTTAAATCAAAAAGTCTAGAAATTTGAGTTGTTTCTCAAACAAATATCTTTGTTGAACCCAAACCACAGTCGAGTTTTGAAACTAGCTCTGATACCATTAAATGTAACACCCCAAACCAGGTCTATGCGTTTAGACGAGATTCGATTAGTCACACCAATCGAATATTCATTTAATTCTCTAGTGATTAAAGTAAAACATTACTACCAAAACCTTTTGGAAATAGAGGTTAACAAAAATTTAGTACGATAATTCAAAATTGATGATTTAAGAAATTACTCGTTTGAAAATCTTATTATTTAAAATATATTTGTCAAAACCTTTAAGTAATTTTAAAAGAACTTGAAAGAATTTAAAAGAGTAATTTAGGTGTTTCAAAATGTTATAAAACGCAATGTTTAAGAAAACTTTAAAAATTTAGCATAAGCCCATAATGAGAGTCTTAAACAAAATTAAATCCATCACACATAAAAATCCATAAAAACATAATTAGAGGCCTTATTACATCATACCCAAAATAGTAAATAAAATGAATAACTTAAATAAAGTTCATAGTTTATAAAAACCCATGCTCGTAGTATGGCCTCCACCAAGTCATCCCCGGCCCAAGTCCACATCAATTTCCATTACCGAAATGGGTAATAAAACGGGGTGAGTTACAAAGAACTCGATGTGTAACCCACTTACCACCGTTGTTGGGCTGGACCATCAAGGCATTAATTTGGGCTTGAGCCCAATTATAAATTTCAACGATATAAATATGAAATAAATATATAAAATGCATGTAAAATGAATTTCCCAAACCAAGCCTAATTTTCCATCCGCTACACACCCCGCACTCAACCAAAGACACACTGTGGGGATCAAGTCAACCCACCCCGCCAAACACACCAATCGTAGGCATTAAGCCTTTTAATAATATTGTAGTGCACTCATCGAACTAGATTGTGACATAGTCACCGAACTAGAGGCATTAAGCCAAAATTTGTGGCAGAGCCACCGAACTAGATACGTGGCCCACAGCCTTTCTTCTCTTCATCAAATCCCATCCCATGCAATTATGTATGAATAACAAACTTTAAATCATAAAAATTTTATCAAGTAACCCATAACACAAATGAGTATTTAATAAAACCTTTCATTTGGGCCTATTAACAATATAGTATTAAACTTTGGCCCATATCTCGAACTAGAGGGTTTTTGGCCCATTAGCGATCTAGCAAACTTTGGCCCATATTTATCGATCTAGCGCTTTATGGCCCAATTTATCGATCTAGCGACTTTAGTAAATTTCTCGGTTTAGCCGTTTTCATGCATTTACACAAAAGTACTAATTACTACAACATTTCGATTTGGCCATTTTTACGATTTATCAAATTTCTTACGCTTTAGTATCTAACCCGAAAGATAAGTGTGAAGTTACACACCTGGTTATAGTGAGAACTAGACTTTCCCGCTCGTCAACACCTATACGTATCACGATAATTAGAACACTATAATTTATTAATGAAACCGATCTAAAAATAACGATCTAAAATTTTACCTCGGGTTTTGAACTACTTCTACTTGCGGTTTCTCCCGATTGATGGTTCGTTAACCGAATCAAATCCACGAAAAATAATGGTTCGAGAGTACGAACGACTTGAACAGATTGATTCTCCTCGGATGAACGTCCGCAACCCGGTGGGAAATCCGGATTGTTGAAAGCAGTCCCTTCGCTTAAACTTAGGGGAATAACGGAACCACCCTCTTCCGAACACTATTCACCGCCCTTTTCTTCCCTATTTTGATTGTCTTCAAAGACAAAAGATCGTTAATCCAATCTAATATTACATCGAAATATGACTAAGGGTTTAAGGGTGAAATTTGCTTACCACAAAGATCCTTGTTCCAAAATATGAGAATCGATCAAACGTTCCTTTATCACCTTAAATCGATTCCAACGTTCTAAGATACCCACGAACACTTGATTTCCGATCTTCCGCTATCGCACTATTATCCATGATTGGAAAGAGACGATTGAGAAAGATGTTCGTGCAAGATGAAGGATTCGACTATATGACCAAAAAAATAGAAAAAAGATTCGGCTATGGGTACATCAACATTCGGCCATGAGAGAAAATAATAGAGAAAGTATGAGTATCAAGAATAAAAGATGAGAGAAGAATGATGATGATGTTGTTTCAATTTTCAAAGAGAATAAAAGAGAAAGAAAGAAAGAGATGAGTTTTGGGAGCAATGTATATTCGGCAATGGGGAGAAGAAAAATAAAGAATGGCTTTTTGGTGTTGGTAGAATAGGCACTATGAGAAAGGCACAAAATTGAACACTAAAGTGAAAAGCAAAAATGACCAAATGGTCAAAATAATCAAGGCTTACCAAAAGATCAATTTCAGCCAAAGGGAAAAGTTGAGAAGAGGAATGCAAAATTTTGCACAAAAACTAAAATGACCAAAAGCAAACTCCTAAACCTTACCAAGCTACTAGCAAAATTCGGCCAACCTTCCCCCTAGCCATATTGCCATCCAAATTCATTGGTCAAATGACCATGAATTTGTTTCCAAAACACTTCCCTTGATACTTGCCCTATGTCTCCATATCTTTCCATATTTTCTTGATTCCCTACCATAAATTCACTCTTACCTTATTCCTTTGATATACTAACCAAAAATAACAAGGTCAACACTTACCATAAATAAGCTTGGCCGACACTTACCATAGAAGAGCAAAATAAAAGTTGTCAAAATGCCATCCAAGGGATTCGAACCACCCCCCTCATGCTATAACCCATGCGCCAACACCACCTTGCCATTACTCATCTTATGTCACTTATTAACACTTAAATTAACTTAAGTGTCAATGCCACTTGCTCCACTTCAATAAATTTTCAAAACTAAAAATTATTCCATAACCGAATAATTCTATACTCTTCTTCAGGACTATCATAGGCACGAAAAGTAATAAGAAAATTTTTCCTTTATAAACTAATCACCAAAACATGCAATATATCAAGACTCGGATTTTTAGGGTGTTACAAAATCCTTGTGCTAATGGTTTACCCATAATTGTTCCCCGACCTTTTTTCAGCTAAAATAAATCTCTGGGTAACGACAGGAATATTACTAACTTTTCTTGGACAATTTCGAGTGATATGCTCTAAAGATAACCATCGAAAACATGGTTTCATTTTCTTCCACCATTCACTTATGTGTTTTCTGCCACAAAATTCAAAGTTCGAAATAGTTATGTCCTTTTTCGACTTCTTAATATTGCCAATAGATACTGATGGTTGTTTAACCCGATTTGTAACACCCGATTTTGGTGGGTTTTGAGTTTGGTGTAATGCCCCTACTTTCTTATATTTAAATTGCTTAAATTGTGTCAAGGAATCTGATTTGGTTTGGTGGTTAAGTGTCTTAAATGTCTGCTTTAGGTCCTAAGTTTAATTCCCTTGTTTTGGATTTTTCCTATTAATTTTGGTATTATGTTAGGCTTGAGCTCTTGGGCTTATCTTTTATTTTCGTTGGGTTGTTAACAAGGATGAGCCTGTTAGTTCAGTGGTAAGGCTTCAACTTACCCTTAGGTCTTGTGTTCGAATCCTATTGTGAGAAATTGTGAAATATTTTTGTTACTTGCTATTTGTTAAAGGTTGAATTCAATTTGAACTCTATTAAATCTAGTGGGTTAGGATTTGGTTAAAATTAAGTTTTTTTTTATTTTTTTTATTTTTGAAATTTATCCAAAATCTCTATCCTTTTCACGTTCTTCCCCTTTCTTTTGTTTCTTTTCTTCTTTTTTCTTTTTGTGAGTTTTTTTCCTTACTCATTTCCATTAATTTTACTTGTTTTCGTTTCATTTTTTCTTCTGTGTTCGTGCGTGAGGTTCGCTCTTCGATCATAGTTCAAAGCATGGTGTAAGTTTTTTTCAAGCTATTTTCTATTATTTTAGCTTTAATTTATTCTTGAACAAGACTAGAGTTGTTGGTTTTTAGTTTTCATTCCACATTGTGTTAAGTGTTCTCGTGATTTTGATTAGGCGATGAGTGTGAGAATCAAATTCCTCCAGTGGAGTAATTTTCGAATTGGATGTTGTTTTTTTGCGAAGTAAGTGCTCGAACCTCGCTTTAGGGACTGGAATTTTGATAAAAGGATGTTATCTTGGATGGATCTTTGATGGTTAATTTGTCTGCTTTGATAATTGATTGTAGGATTCATGAGTTCCCAGTTGTGTGGATAATCAAAAATATTGTTAGGTGTGTGAAACTAACCCAAAATCTGATTGCAACTTGGAAAAACCCGAAAACAGGGGCTATTTTCGAAATTACTCTGCATCACACGGCCGTGTGGTAGGCCATGTGGCAGATCGTGTGGGCATTTTTGGGCCAATTTGAAGGCCTAATTGGGGGCCGATTAAGGGACTCTAAAATTGGATCCATTTGCATTTTGTAGGCTTATAAAAGCGTAAATTCGGTATGTTACACATGAGTATGCTTAGAAAGCATGAGAAGTAAGCTTCATTTTGTGTATGTTATGTGATATGTTATGCTCTGTAAAGTATATATTTACGTATGCATGCCATACAACTTATGTGATATTTATGTATGTTAACATGATTATGCATATGCATTGGGATGGTTTTTGATTTAACGAAGGAAGTGTATTTTGGTAGTAATACTGCAATTCTGGCGGTTAAACCGCAATTTCTGTTTGGTAGTTCAGCTGCATTTATATGAGCGGCATACCGCCACATATCGGTGTGATTGGATGGATGGACTCATATAGTCCTAATTGGTGTGATTGGTTGGACGAAGATGGTGTGTAGCAGATGGAGGTAGGGTTTGCTCTTATATGCTATATGTTCTGAAAATATGAAAAATGAAATATGTTATGAAATTATGAAAATTTTGATATGATAATTGCATATGTGAACTCTATAAGTAAAATTCTGAATGTGGGTCAAGTCACACACTGGGCTTCTATCTCACTCGTTTGTTTCGTTTCATTTCAGGTGATCCTCAGACTTAGGATTAGGCGACGACTCTGGAGCTCGATTTAGTTATTGTGATTTTAATTATGTTTTGGCATAAATTATGGACTTTCGGTTATTAATTTGTTTTGGGACGTTAATATTGGTTTTGGTATTTATTTCGCAAACGTACTATTTATAATTTTTATTTTCATCTAAAACGATATAACTAATGGAATATTATGATTTTATAAGATTAAAATTCAAAATTATTTTCTGTTGCAAAGTTTGGGAATTTGATATGATGTTTTATGAAGCAAGTGGTTATGCAATTGGGTCTGTTTTATTAGAATCAATTAAACTCGGTTTTCATCAAAAGGGCACATGTAAACTTTTCTGAATATTTATATTTTTGAAAGACTAATCAATTTTGTTTACCCTAGAATTAAAATGCATTTTTCACGAAAATTAATCAACAATGTTTTTACTTAATGATGTAACCTTCATGATCCAACCGTAACATCTAGGCCAGGTTTGGGGTGTTACATTTGACGAGTAAATGTGTATAAGTAGGTGCACAGTAAAGTTTTGGAATATTATGAGGAATTATCTCAAAAAATGGTGAATAGTTAAGAGGAGAAGCTTGGTAAAGTATTAAGGAATTTCGAGTAATTGGTTTATCGCCAAAAAGTATTGTACGTGAAGTTTGGCTAGTTATGGTGTTGGTTACATTCTAACGTGGTGGTTAGGAATGAATGGTGGAATTGACCCAAAAATATGTATAAATTTTGGATTTTCATACACGTTTCCTTACAGTCGTTGTAACATCCCGAAATTGGGCCTAGGAGAATTGGGCCCAATGGGCCTTAGGCGTAGGAGCGTTTAAAATTTTTGGAAACAAGATAACGGCTTGTTGGACCTATTAGGTGAGTGATTTTGGAAGGTTAGGGGGCTTTTATGAAGTCCCGGGATTAAACTTGAGCTTTAGGAAAATTTTGGTTTTAGGTGAATAAAACCCTGGGAGTTGGTAGGTAGGCTTTAAGAATAAAAAGTGGAGAAAAATGACACAAGTGGAGTGTGTGGTGTAGTGGCAAAGTGACGCCACATAAGAGACAAGGGGGGTGACGCCACAGGGAAGGAAGGAGGTCCAAGGTTCAAGTCTTGGCTCTTGCATTTTGGTTTTCTTTTTAAATGGACTTTAGAATTTGGCTATAGATTTATATTTAGTTGCGCATGGTTTAAGACACAAGAGGAGCTTGTGGCTTGGTGGCAAGTGGCATGTTGAACTATTGAAGGAGCACAGGTTCGAATCTCATGAAAAGCAAGGGAGTATTTATTTTGCGAATTGGACGGCAAGAGTTTGAGTTGGATTTAAACTCTCATCGTGAAGGATCCCACATCGGAAAGATACAAAGAATGAAGGTGAGAAGCTAGCTATATATAGAGCATTCTATGATAGGAGGAAGGATACCTTGGAGGGCGTTTGGGCACAGGAGTGGTCGGAGCGCAGATTAGCACCATATTCCTATCAGGTGTGTAACTCTCTCTACTCTAGTTGTAGAGCGGCAAATGCCGAAGTGCCGGTCATGGCAATAGTTAGCCACACGAGCGTGCGAATGCACGTGTAGGGCTTCGACGTAATAGTTGAGGCCCTCAGTAGTATTCTTGTGGGTTGAGGCTGCTCGGGCCACGATGGGCCGAAGTGGGCCCAATGGGCCCGTGGGCCCAATTGAATAAAATGTATGATGGTGTAGTATATAGTGAACTAGACTAGGTGAATCTCATATACATGGCTAGATTTGTGTTAGGTGGGCCACACGAGCGTGTGGGCCCGAATGGGCTGAAATCGGGTTTTAGGCCCAATAGTCTGGTACGACCGGAAATGGTAGTTGAGTCGTTCGAGGCGACATTAGGCCTTTGGAAAGGCCATTGTAGGTGCAAAATTACTAAAATACCCTTGGTTTACAAAATTACTAAAATACCCTTGGTTTATAAAATTACTAAAATACTATTGGTTTACAAAGTTACTGAAATACCCTTGGTTTACAAAATTACCGAAATACCCCCAGTTTGTAAAATTACCGAAATACCCCCGGTTTGTGAAATTACCGAAATACCCTCAGTTTGCAAAATTAGCGAAATACCCCCGATTTGCAAAATTACTAAAATACCCTTGGTTTGCGAAATTATCGTTTTACCCCTAAACGACAAAATGACCGTTGTACCCTCGTAGTAGTACTAGCGTTGTATGTGTTAATTGTATGATTGAGTATGTTTGAGATGCATTGCATACATGGATTGGTTATGAGTAGAATTACCGAACTACCCCTGTAGGGTAGAATTACCGAAATACCATTGTAGGGTAAAATGACTGATTTGCCCTTGTAGGTAAATGATCGACTTGTGCAATGAGTGGACTAATTTGGCCGTGGTTGTATGACTGATATGCTTTTATTACATGTTTAAATAATTGTTACTGAGCATGGCCATTTTGCATACACGTGTAATGATTGAGCATGACATACACGACATATTGCATGGGGTTGGGATTATTAATACGGAGGAAGTGTTAATAGGATCGTATGGTCGCTTGACGACTGTGGATCCACCGAAGGCTTTATAGCCACCGCAGGCTTTTTAGCCACCCAGCTGACCATCATGCCGCACCGATAATGTTACCGAGGGTCGTGTGTGTCATTAATATGGCTTCGTGTCGTAATTATGGGCTTTGTGCCAATACCGAAGGCTTTGTGCCGATATTATGGCTTTGTGCCGTCGTATTTACCGTGGCTATGTGCCTAACTTATATATCGATGACTCGTGTCGATCATATTTACCCAAAGGCGTGTGTGCCGATTATATTACCGTCATTGATGGCTATGTGCCAAATATAATACGATTATTGATGGCTTTGTGCCAATTGTAATACCCAGATCGAAGGCTTTTTAGCCACCGAGCGGCTAATATGTTGCACCGATAAGTTAGTGCCGCAACCGGTGCTACATAAGGAGTGTAGGGATGGGTGGGTCGATTAAATCCCCACAGTGAGGGTTGGGTTGGACAGAGACTGAGTGGGTTGGTATGGGCATTAACGCATTGCATATCTGGATTATATTACTGAGATGGGCTTGGGCCCCGATTTATATGTATGACATGTGACATTTGATATGGGTTAAGGCCCAACCGAGGCTATTTTGGGCTAATGCCCAATTGCCACCGTTACTTTAATGGGCTTGGGCCCGAATTGTTTTGATGGATGTTCTTACAGATTTTGTTCGTAAGGGGAATTACACATCGAGTTTTCGTGAACCGACCCCCCTCTTTTAATTTTTCTCGGGTAATCCTCAAGAGGCGGTTCGACGTCTTTCGAGGACTCTGAGGTGGCCACACTACGAGCGATTTTGGACTTTAGTATTTTACTTATTTTTAACTTGGGTTAATATTTTGTAATAAGGACGCTTTAACTTTAAATTTGGTATTTTATTTGGTTTAGCTTTTAATATGATATCGCGCCTATTATTCTTAAATGTTTAATACAGGATTTTCCTAAACCCTTAATAACCGTTTTCCAAAATGTTAACAAAAGGATAACAAGCGAATACATAATTAAACTCGAAATTTTTAACAAACGCGCAATTTTGAAACAACCCTTTTATGTGACACGTCGGATCTGGTCGTAACGTTTTGACCGGGTTTGGGGTGTTACAATTATGGTATCAGAGCCAGGTTGCAAAACTCGACTGTGGATTGGGTTTTCAAAATTGAATTTCTAAAAGTATTGTTTCAAAAAGTCTTGAAAATATTTAAAGTTCTGAAATTGTATTGATCGATTTTTGAAAGTGTGGTACACCGAGTCTCCGGCGCCAAATCCGTAAGTTTCCTGACCTTATACTGCTATATGTCTTTGTAATGATTGTATTTTTGGTATTTATTTTGTATGTGTTTTGTTTGGATGTGATGTTTGGATATAGAAATTGGTTGATAAGAGATATCGCTCGCTTTAATGGTTAGGTGTTTTGAGTATGTGTAGGGAGTTCCAAATTCTAGTTAAAATGTGATAGGGATATTAGAATCAGAGTACGCAGTGGTAGCGTAGTGGGCGATTGTTACACGACTACCTGTTAGAATGGAAATTTTGGGGACGAAATTTCTTTAAGGAGGGTAGATTTGTAACATCCCAAAATTGGGCCTAGAAGAATTGGGCCCAACGGGCCTTAGGCGTAGGAGTGTTTAAAATTTTTGGAAACAAGAGAATGACTTGTTGGACCTATTAGGTGAGTGATTTTGGAAGGTTAGGGGGATTTTATGAAGTCCTGGGATTAAACTTGAGCTTTAGGAAAATTTTGGTTTTAGGTGAATAAAACCCAGGGAGTTGGTAGGTAGGCTTTAAGAATAAAAAGTGGAGAAAATGACACAAGTGCAGTGTGTGGTGTAGTGGCAAAGTGACGCCACATAAGAGACAAAGGGGGTGACGCCACAGGGAAGGAAGGAGGTCCAAGGTTCAAGTCTTGGCTCTTGCATTTTGGTTTTCTTTTTAAATGGACTTTAGAATTTGGCTATAGATTTATATTTAGTTGCGCATGGTTTAAGACACAAG
This sequence comes from Gossypium sturtianum, assembly GCA_025698515.1. Classification (NCBI taxonomy): domain Eukaryota; kingdom Viridiplantae; phylum Streptophyta; class Magnoliopsida; order Malvales; family Malvaceae; genus Gossypium; species Gossypium sturtianum. Next base: position 23,957,627 of record CM046945.1, read on the forward strand.
AGGAGCTTGTGGCTTGGTGGCAAGTGGCGTGTTGAACTATTGAAGGGAGCCTGGGCTCGAATCTCATGAAAAGAAAGGGAGTATTTATTTTGCGAATTGGACGGCAAGAGTTTGAGTTGGATTTAAACTCACTGATGAAGGGATCCCACATCGGAAAGATACAAAGAAGGAAGGTGAGAAGCTAGCTATATATAGAGCATTCTATGATAGGAGGAAGGATACCTTGGAGGGCGTTTGGGCACAGGAGTGGTCGGAGCGCAGATTAGCACCAGATTCCTATCGGGTGTGTAACTCTCTCTACTCTAGTTGTAGAGCGGCAAATGCCGAAGTGCCGGTCACGGAAATAGTAGCCACATGAGCGTGCGAACGCACGTGTGGGGCTTCGACGCGATAGTTGAGGCCATCAGTAGTATTCTTGTGGGTTGAGGCTGCTTGGGCCACGATGGGCCGAAGTGGGCCCAATGGACCCGTGGGCCCAATTGAATAAAATGTATGATGGTGTAGTATATAGTGAACTAGACTAGGTGAATCTCATATACGTGGCTAGATTTGTGTGGGGTTACGAGCGTGTGAGCGCGAATGGGCTGAAATTGGGTTTTAGGCCCAATAGTCTGGTACGACCGGAAATGGTAGTTGAGTCGCTCGAGGCGACATTAGGCCTTTGGAAAGGCCATTGGAGGTGCAAAATTACTAAAATACCCTTGGTTTACAAAATTACTAAAATACCCCTGGTTTACAAAATTATTGAAATACCCTTGGTTTACAAAATTACCGAAATACCCTCGATTTGTAAAATTACTGAAATACCCTCAGTTTGTGAAATTACCGAAATACCCTCGGTTTGCGAAATTAGAAAAATACCCCTGATTTGCAAAATTACTAAAATACCCTCGGTTTGCAAAATTACCATTTTACCCCTAAACGACAAAATGGCCGTTGTACCCTCGTGGTAGTACTAGCGTTGTATGTGTTAATTGTATGATTGATTATGTTTGAGATGCGTTGCATACATGGATTGGTTATGAGTAGAATTACCGAACTACTCCTGTAGGGTAGAATTACTGAAATACCCTTGTAGGGTAAAATGACTGATTTGCCCTTGTAGGTAAATGATCGACTTGTGCAATGAGTGCACTAATTTGGTTGTGGTTGTATGACTGATATGCTTTTATTACATGTTTAAATAATTGTTACTGAGCATGGCCATTTTGCATACACGTGTAATGATTGAGCATGACATACACGACATATTGCATGGGGTTGGGATTATTAATACGAAGGAAGTGCTAATAGGATCGCATGGTCGCTTGACGACTGTGGATCCACCGAAGGCTTTATAGCCACCGCAAGCTTTTTAGCCATCGAGCAGCCATGCTGCACCGATAATGTTACTGAAGGCTGTGTGCCATTAATATGGCTTTGTGCCGTAATTATGGGCTTTGTGCCAATACCGAAGGCTTTGTGCCGATATTATGGCTTTGTGCCAATCCTATTTACCGTGGCTATGTGCCTAACTTATATATCGATGGCTCTGTGTCGATCATATTTACCCAAGGCTGTGTGCCGATTATATTACCGTCGCTGATGGCTATGTGCCAAATATAATACAGTCACTGATGGCTTTGTGCCAATTGTAATACCGCTACTGAAGGCTTTTTAGCCACCGAGCAGCTATGCTGCACCGATAAGTTAGTGCCGCAACCGGTGCTACATAAGGAGTGTAGGGATGGGTGGGTCGATTAAATCCCCACAGGAGTGTAGGGTTGGACAGGAGACGGAGTGCAGGGTCGGTATGGGCATTAACGCATTGCATATCTAGATTATATTACTGAGATGGGCTTAGGCCCCGATTTATATCTATGACATGTGACATTTGATATGGGTTAAGGTCCAACCGAGGCTATTTTGGGCTAATGCCCAATTACCACCGTTACTTTAATGGGCTTGGGCCCGAATTGTTTTGATGGATGTTCTTACAGATTTTGTTCGTAAGGGGAATTACACACCGAGTTTTAGTAAACTCACCCTCTCTTTAATTTTTCTCTGTAATCCTCGGTAGGCGGTTCGACGTCTTTGGAGGACTCTGAGGTGGCCACACTACGAGCAGTTTTGGACTTTAGTATTTTACTTATTTTTAACTTGGGTTAATATTTTGTAATAAGGCCGCTTTAACTTTAAATTTGGTAATTTATTTGGTTTAGCTTTTAATATGATACTGCCTATTATTCTTAAATGTTTAATACGGGATTTTCCTAAACCCTTAATAACCATTTTCCAAAATGTTAACAAAAGGATAACAAGTGAATACATAATTAAACTCGAAATTTTTAACAAACGCGTAATTTTTAAACAACCCTTTTATGTGACATGCCGGATCTGATCGTAATGTTTTGACCGGGTTTGGGGTGTTATAGTCGTAAACCACTTATAAGGCATATTAAAATAATTATGATGTGTGTCAAGTTCCCATAGGGACAAAGGTTGTCTATCTAGATATTCAGGTTAGGAAAGAGGTAGTTTTCTTCTTCCTTCTTCAAGAAGTATTTCTGTTTAGATCTTAAGGATCCTAAAGTATTTTATTCTTTCTCTTGAGCTTAAATTCTAGATTTGAATCTTTACCAGTGAACACTACATGTCAATTAGTTGTTACTAATTGCACAATGGAAGTTTGTATTTGGAGTTTTGAATTGCGGTGGGTGAGAATCAGGTAAGTTCTCTCTACGTTGCCTCCATTTTGTGTTCTATTCACATCTTAAGACCTACTGAAAACTAATCAAAAGATGATATTGTTGTGATTGTCTGAGAAGTTATTTAAGGACATCCATGATGGTAAAGTTGTTAAAAAGGATATGTACATCTAGTATAAATCGGACAAGTCCAGGTATTGTGCTGGAGAGTATGTACATGTATATGTGTACTAAATGAATGTTGTGTAGTGTGTTTTGTTAAGAGTCTGTGTCTATCACCGTAGTTTCATCTAAAAGGGGTCTATTGGGACTTTAAACACGATCTCTGAAAGGAAAAGTCCATGGCCATGAATATTCTGAAAGGAACTAAAGGACCGTGATTACCCAATGGGGTTCGCTGCTTGTCCTAGGACGATGATGGGCAAACCTCATGAAATGTGAGTTTAGGCGAATCCATATTGTAAACATGTCAGGAAATGGAAAAATGCCTTTGTAGCAAATATCCGAAAGGAGTTTTCTTTTCTGGAACAGTTTCGTAACGAATGCCTTCATGGGTACCCCTAAAACGCACCCTAGTGGTGAGCTCTGAAGGAATAACCTTTGTGGTGGACTCCAAGATTATAGCACCCTTACCCGTATTTGATGCCGGAATAGGGTACGAGGCATTACCAGACATAAACACAAGCAAACATACATTTCCGAGTCATAATTTTTGTCCAAACTAAAGCCATTCATATTCAATCATGAAGTCCCTAATACGAGCCTACGAGGCCCAAAACATACTTTGAAGGTGGTCCGGGACTAAACCGAGAACTTTAGAAATTTTTACAAAACTTAGAAATTTTTTGCTAGAAGCAGGGCTCACACGTCCGTGTTGTCCAAGGGACACGCCCGTGTGACCCCGGGGACACGCCCGTGCTTCAGACCGTGTTCAAATTAGGGAACTCTTTGACTTGTGCCACACGGCTGTGCCACACGGCTGTGCCACACGCCCGTATGCTAGGCCATGTAGCACACACGGCTGAGACACACACCAGTGTCTCTTCCCGTGTGCTCAATTCTGCACATTCTGTTTTGCAACAATTAAAGTGCAGGGGACACACGGCCGGAACACATGCCTGTGGGATAGACCGTGTGGACAAAAACAAGGCTATTTACCAAGCCATTTTTCTACCATCACTTGCACACATCTACACAACATCACATGACACAAATTCAAGCATATAAATGCAACCAAACAACCACAAACAAGACAATAACATGTCATTCTTATAACATCATTTATCATGCTTAAAACATCATACTTAGCCCGTTAAAAACATACTAATTTCACATTCACAAGAGGGCATTAACATATGAATAAACTTATAATCAGCATAAGCCATCATTCATCGCTATATATAAAATGTGAAGAATTAACAATTACAAACCAACACATATGGCCAACTTAATAATGAAACATACAACAAATTGACCTAGTCCCTATACATGCCATAGACTCAAAATGCTTGAATTGATTTATACCCAAAGTGATAGCTTGATAATGTGATAGAATCTCCGACGTTCTCCAACCCGAGCTGGCTTGATGACACTATAAAACATGGGAAAGGAAAGGGGGGTAAGCTATATAGCTTAGTAATAATAAGCAACTCTTACAAATCTTTTATCAAGTTCAACAATTTAAACACAAGATAATACAAATTGCTATGAATCTCACAATTATAATTATTATTCAGTCATAATGTTTACTCTATCAACTTATAAACATAATTTATCATATCTTGGCATTAGCATAAGAACCATAATCTCTCCTTTGTAACAGATTACAGCAAATACAAATCATTTCAAACTTCATAGTAACCATGCACATTAATTATGAGTATTTACATTTCAAGCATATACTTTAACATCTTTCAATTTCATAATCTCTTATCTTCCTATACTTCCATAACCTTTTTAATACGCGATTATGCCAATCTTTCCTTTTTCTCATATCTGATAAATCACAATTTGTGTGAATAAAACATGCTATATCATAACTCAATTTGGCCCGAGGGCCAATCACAAAATCGTCAATCAAATTTACCATGTATTTCATACATCACAAGTATAGACCAATAATCACAAGGTTTTCATAAAATCATTCTCGTGGAAAAATCATGAACTCACAATTTCATGAAGTCAATGCTTATAAACTTTACGTACATACCTGTACCAATTCGTAATACTTACAAAATCTTTCTCTTCTTTGACATACCCGTTAAATTTCTCGTTGAACCATTTGGAATACTAAAGGGTACTCGGGGATCTCGTACACACAGTACCGTACCAATGCCATATCCTAGATATGGTCTTACATGTAATCTCGTATCGATGCCAATAGCCTAGCTATGGTCTTACACGAAGTCTCATATCGATGCCATATCCCAGATATAATCTTACACGTAATCACAGTAACCCTAATGTCATGACATTTGTATCCAATCTATTCCTAATGTTCATCCAGGACTTTCGCTGTATCGAATCTCCGTTGGTCATTTCCATAGTATCGTACTCAATAGCATTCACATTTCATTTCAATAATGTAGCATTTACCACAATTATATCAATCAAGCATTTATACACATATAATTTAATTCTTATTAAACATAAGAACTTACCTCGGCATAGAAACGACAAAAATGACCTAACTGTCAAATACGTGTTTTTCCCCCGTTCTAATCCCGAATCTTGTTTTTCTTGATCTATAACATCACATTTAACTTATTTAATCATTATACTATTCAAATCAGCCAAAAATCACATTATGGCAAAAATTACATTTTTGCCCATAAACTTTTAACATTTTACATTTTAGTCCCTAGGCTTGTAAAATGATTTTCATTCCCTTTCATTACACCAAAGCCTAGCCGAACCTATATCATGCTCATAACAGCCCACATTTTTCATTTATTCACACTTTTACTACTCATTTTACAACTTTTACAAACAATTCCTTTTAGGCATTTTTATCGAAAATCACTTAGCAAAAGTCGTTTAACAAACAACAAACATGCATTTTCCACCATCAAACATCAAAATACATACATGTTCAACATGGGTAAAATTTTAGAATTTGACATCTCTTCAAATTGTTTGTAGAAATAGATAGATCATGTTACAAGGATTTCAAAAACATAAAAATCATTAAAAATGGGGCTAGAACGGACTTACAATCGAGCTTGGAAGTTTGAAAAACCCTAACCATGGTTTCTTCTTGGTACATTCGGCCACGGGGTAGAAGATGTGTAACACCCCCTTACCCGTATTCTACGCCAGAACCGGGTCCGAGGCATTAACTGAGTAAAACCACTTGATCACCACTTAGGCTCAACGTGACTTCTCTCTCTTAGTCACCATAACGACCTCATTCTCAACTTACGAGACCTTACTCATATACACGAGGGCTCTCGAGACCATATCAGAAACTTTTACTATCTTAAAATTTTTCCATCTATACAGGGACCACACGCCCGTGGAGGTCACACACGCCCATGCCCCCATCCCGTGCATGAAAACCCACGCATTCTGCCAATGTCCCACGGCTAGGGCACAGGCCCATGTGGCTAGCCCGTGGCCTACACTACTCGAATCTGCCAAATTGACATGGCCAAGTCACACGCCCGTGGGCTGGCCGTGTGCCACACATGGCCTAGACACATGCCCATGTGTCTATCCACATGTACAAGAACAAAGCTATTTGCTAAGCTCTTCTCACCCTTCTAACTCATACAACATGTATACATTCAACTCATCCAAAATCAACTCATATTGTAACATAATCTTACATGGATAACTACATCTTTTCATATAATAAATTAGCCATCAACCATGGCATTATACAAAATAGATTATTCATCTAAAGGCCAACACATCTTAGCCATTACAACAAAACTCACTAACTTGTCTAGCCTCTATACATGTCATATACAAAATATTAAGTCTAATGTACCGGAGTGTGTTGATAGTGTGGGTGATCTTCCGATTAATCCGCGTATCACGATTCAATCCTTTTTCTCTATAAGATAAGGGAAAAGAAAGGAGTAAGCTTTGAGCTTAGTAAGTTTACACATAAACAATTTAAGCATTCTAGTGTAAGCTAAAAAACAATTAGCATTATACTAACATATGTAATTCACATCCACCACTATGCTTACTCTTTCTATCCCTTACCACATCTCCAACACATCATGAGTCACATACTCATAATCATTGCCATGCACCCCTGCACTTAATATCACATTTACTCAAAATACAATACATCATTATTTCTCAATAAGACATCCACACAACTAAATTACTCGGTGGTTTCGCACTTAGCCCACCACAATCAGATCATGAGGTAGTATCGCACATAGCCTACCACAAAGGATAATTATAGTGATTCCGCACATAGCTCACTAAATAATATGCTTAACAATAGTATCGGACACAACCCATCATTGTTAAGTATCAAGGTGGTATCGCACTTAGCCCACCATCAAGCATTATCACTACACATTCACATGTCTACTTTGTAATACATTCGATAAACCAAAATAGTAACATATTTTAAACCCACATTTAGCATGCTTTTGGGTGATTTAAGCCTTGAATTGTGTAATTTGGTGCTCTTAATCCTTTGTTTTCATGTTTTATACTCAGGAAAGCACCGGAGGATGAACAGAACAAGAAACGGGCTTAAAACTGACCAAATGGGCCAAATCACGAAATCGACACGGCTTGGGCCCAAGTAACACGGTCGTGCCTCCCTAATCAAACCTGAACACGGCCTGGCCACGATTCACACGGGCGTGTGCCAAGGGCGTGTCCCTGCCGTGGAGAAGAGGAATTTCACTCGGATTTGGATACTTAGGGGTAAAGAAACACATTCCAAAAGCCTATATAAACACCCTAGAGGCCAACTTTCATAAGGCCCAACTAGGCCAAGGAGCCGAGCCGTAAAGATTAGAATTGTGGAAATTACTTGAAGAAAGCCAGTTGATTCATCTCAAGAAGCCGGAGTTATACTCAAGATGGAGGATCTCTCTTCAATTCCTTCAGGGGGTTTTAGAGTTTTTCTTATGTTTTGTTTTATCTTTTCTTTTGAGATGTATTATATTATCATTATGAACTAAACCCTCAAATACCTGAGGGGGATGAAACCTAAGATGAATCTTATTATCGTTTGCTGAACTATATGATAAATATTTGATTTGTTCTTAATTATGTGTTCTTAATTCTTGTGTTGATATTTTTGGGATATTATTTCAAGTTTGATGTGCTTAGGTGGAGGAGCAAAAGACACTGCCTAAGAGTAGATCTACCATAATTAAGCGGAGTTGATCCCACGCCTAGAGATAGGGTGACGAGATTTTGTCGGATTAGGGTGAAACCTAATATGAGAGTCCATAGGTCGAGTTAATGTGATTCTAGGGGTTTTAATTAGAAAGAGATTTCAATTAATCAACCTAGGGTTAGACATAAGTCGCCTCGAGAGAGGGGTTAATATACATTAGGGAATCTTACGGATCAAGTCAAATGAATAAATCGTCTGGTTCAGAGTTAGATAACAAGTGAAGTCTAGGTGGATTCTTCCTTGGGTATTGTTTTAATCAATTTGTTTTTCCCACAAGTATTTCCCTAATTTCATTCTTTTTGTCTCATCGTCTTTAGCTTAGTAGTTAGTTAATTTTTTAGATTAAACCGATTCACTTCAATTTTAAGGCTAAATAATAAAAAGAAAGTTAGTATTAGTACTTTCAGTTCCTTTGGGTTCGACAATCCAGTCTTGCCACTAAGCTATACTACTGTTCGATAGGTACACTTGCCTCAATCGTTGTCATAGTTAGTTTTTAGGCTCGATCATTATCATTATAAATTTTAAGAATGTGACACATCGATCAAGTTTTTGGCACTGTTGCCGGGGAACTGAAATATTAAGAACACTCAATTTTTATTACTTTAGCCATTTTTATTTTCTGCAATTTTACTCTTATTTTTTTTTCTATTTTTATCTTTCTAAATTTTAGTCTTTGCTCCTTGTAGGTACCTCTAGTTTATGACCAGAAGGAACCCGACAGGACCTTTAATTTACGATAGTGAGATCGAAGCAACTGCTCGCAGAAATCGGAGAGAAATTAGGCGAGGTCTAGAAATACACAAAAGAAGAGAAAGAAAACATCATCAATACCATAGAAGAGATGACTGAATATAATCTGCTACCTCCAGAGATGGCCGAAAATCAGGCTCCTCAAACTATGTCTGATTATGCTAAGCCTCGTTTAGTTGGTACTGAATCTAGTAATGTTAGACCTACTATTGCTGCAAATAATTTCGAATTGAAACCTAACACTATACTGAGATGATACAATGATTGCTGGGGCTTTGATGGTTTGCAGGATGAGGATCCTAACACACACTTAGCAAATTTTCCGAATTTCGCGACACTTTTAAAATTAATGGCGTTTTCGATGATGCCATTCGACTTGATTATTTCCCTTTTCTTTGAGGAATAAAGCTAAATAGTGGTTGCATCCTCTTCCCGAGGATCAATTACTACATAGGAACAAATGACCGAAAATTTTTATTAAAATTTTCCACCGCCAAAACGGCCAAATTAAGGAATGATATCTCTTCTTTTGTGCAGATGGATTTAGAAACACTTTACGATGCATGAGAGAGATACAAAGATCTATTGAGAAGATGCCCACACCATGGATTACCCTTGTGGCTATAGGTCCAAACTTTTTACAACGGTGTGAACCCCTCAACTAGGCAGTTGATCGATTCAAAGAATTGCGGTGGAACTCGAATAATAAAACACTTGAAGCAAATTTTTACGAATTTATAGAGGAGATGTCCCTAAATAACTATCGGTGGCAAGTCACGAGGACAAAGCCCACGTAAAGTGCGCGATGTTTTCAACCTCAACCTCGACGCAGTAACCATGCTATCGAATCGGTAGATGTGTTAACAAAAAATTTGATGGTTTGTGTAATTCCTTGCGTGTACAACCCGTTATGCAGTGCCAAACAAGTGGAGGTGTGGCGAATCCTGAGTACCCATCCTACGGACATGGCATAGAAGGCGAACAAATGAACTATGTAAGTAATAATTTCAGATATCAAAATAACCTTTATAGCAATACTTACAATCCAGGTTGGAAGAACCACCCCAATTTTTCATGGGGTGGTCAAGGAAATCAAAGACAACAACACCCTCTAAATTTCCAACAGCAGCAGTACCTACAAGAAAATAAACCGAACCTTGAGGAGATGCTGACAAAATATATAACAGCAACAAAAACACGTTTCCAAATTATAGAAACAAAACTTGAAAAACAAGAAGCATCGACACAAGAGCTCAAAGATCAAATTGGGCAAATCACCAAGATCTTGATGGAACGACCACAAGGTAGATTGCCAAGCAACACTGAAACTAACCCAAGGGAGCAGATTCAAGCCATATCAACTCATGATAATGTAGGGTTAGATGAGCCTCATTTAAGGCAAGAGAATGTGGTAGAAGAAGGTAAGGTTGAGGAAGGAAGTAAAAAGCCAAAACCGGTAATTAAAGAGTACCAACCTCGTATACCATACCCCGAGGGGATTAAGAAAGACGACATAGAGGAATAGTTCGGTAAGTTTCTTACACTTTTAAAGAAATTACATATTAACTTACCATTACTTGAAGCTCTTTCGCAGATGCCAGATTCAAGGAAATTCTTAAAAAAGCTTTTGACAAACAAGCGAAAGCTAGACGAGGAATCGCATGTGGAACTCAACGCAAAGTGCTCAGCTATTCTCAAAAATAAATTACCACAAAAATTAAAAGATCCAGGCAGTTTTACAATTCCATGCTTAATTGGTAGTTTATCTATTGATAATGCGTTAGCTGATTTAGGGGCAAGCATAAATGTAATGCCTTATAAAATGTTTAAACAACTTGGTCTAGGGAAACCAAAACAAACTAGGATGAGCATTCAATTTAATGATAAATCACTGTTAGAATTCCTAGGGTATAATCGAAGATGTGGTAGTAAAGATTGATAAATTCGTATTCCCAGTGAGACTTTGTTGTTTTAGACATGGATGAGGACAATAGTATCCCATTAATTATAGAAAGGCCCTTTTAGCAACTGCCGGGACTAAAATTGATGTCGACGCAGTGCACTCATACTCTATGTAGGTGATTTAAACAATCACCCTTCGTGCTCTCGATTCGGCTAGAACATCGAGCAAACAAGGTGAGAAAGTAAATTCTATTGATAACCATTCGGTTAACCCTTCTTTGCAGGAAGCACCACAAAAGAACACAACTAAACCCGATCCTAGACCCAATGCCAACAAAGAAACAACTCATGAGGATCGAAGGGATCAAGTTGATGAACTAGACGAGTGGAAGACACATTTCAAGGAAACACTAGGGATACACGAAGAGAAATTGAGGGAACCACCAGACGAGCTCGTAGGAACAACAAATCACTTTAAAATAGGAGACCAAGTATTGTTAGGTAAAATAGACCCTTGAATATCTCCTATTGACCCTAATACAAACAAAGAAATCCCTTTTAAGGTAATCAAGGTTTTCCCATACGGAACAGTCGAGATAAGTAATCATATATTTGGCACTTTAAAAATAAACGCTACTCGACTTGAATTATACACGGATAATAGGACAGATAGCATGAGGAAAGATGTTTAACTTTTCAAACCACCCTGATTATGCAAATGAGAGGAAAGTCTAGCTTAAGACTTTAAACGAGCGCTTCTCGGGAGGCAACCCGAGCACTAACTCCATTAATTTTTACATTTTTTATTTTTACTTTTATTTTTCCTTTTCAGCATTTAATTTTAAACTAACCAAAGTGCAGGTTTTCAGACCACACGGCCTTGTACACGGTCGTGGTCGTGGCCGTATGGATACTACGGACTTTCGTACTGACATAGTAGAGGTAGTATGAGCCAATGACGAAAGATTCCCAGATCACGGACAACTATAAATTGCCAAGGCCGTGTGATATGGCCGTGGCCGACACTGAGGGAAGACACACAGGCTCCAACTAACTAGCCCGCGGCGTGCGATGCGCCGTGGTCGCACATCGCTTTGATCCTACATGGGTGTGGTGACCACGAAACGGGCGTGGGAGAAACGAACGAAACACAACACGGCTGTGCGATACGGCCGTTGACCCAACACGCCCATGGTACACGGGCGTGGGGTTGTACCAGTTTTGAAAATTCTATTTAAAACACCCCTTGCCCCCTTTTCTCACCCAATCCCCATCCCTTTTTCCCTACTCACATTCACCCTCCCCTCCCAACCCCTCCATTCTTTCCTCTATTCCTCCATCTACAAAGCCCTTGAGCTACACCACATCCATGTCGAAGAAATGGAAGGATCCAAGCACAGTCTCCCTGTGGGAGATCGATCTATATAAGTTCATGCTGGCCGCTTCAATTATTCGACAAGCCAAGGGTCTTTGAGACCATTCTATTTTTATTTTTCCTTTCACTTCTCCTTTATTTTCCTTTTCTTTATTTCTCTTATGATTAATTTAGTTTATTTTATATTAGTTTCTTGGTTTTAGGTTCTAAAGGCTGCTAGGGAATCACCCCACCACGACCACTGCCAACACCACCGCGGCCTTAGAAATCACACCCCCCTCGCGAACCATCCAACAATAAGGACCATTCGGTCCATTAATCTTTTCTTTTAATTTTATTTCATTTTTTTATTTTCCTTCACTTTAGCTTGTTTTTCTTTAAACATATAATTAGTATAAGTCAAATTATTCTTATTATCTCCTGGCTAATTCTTCATGAGCTTCCCAATTTCTTCATCTAGCGCAGAAATTATAGGCGGCTACCATACCACCGCCAGAGACGCCTCCTCCAACTTCTCTTTCACCTCCAAATCAAGTTTCCACACCTCCAACTCAAGGAACCCATCCAAATTCAGGAAGTTTCATCTCTCCCTTTCTTTTATAAATTTCTATATATCTTTGTACATTGAGGGCAATGTACATCTTAAGTGTGGGGGGTGAGCCTTAAAGGTGCCTAACTTTTTTCATCATTCTCAAATTCCTGAAATTAGGTGCCAAACTTTTTGCATTATTCTCAAATCCTGAATTATGTCTTGTTTCTTAAGTAAGTTTCTCATATTATGATTAGAATGAAATTTCCTGTGATTTATGATTTTTATTGATATATTTTAGATTAAGTCATTGATAATTGTGCATCAATAATTTAAACTTTAAGATAATAGAGAATAAAGCAGGATAAGTCTATTTTTCAAAATTAAATTTTTTAGGTTGTCTACCTGAATTTGAATATTACTTTGAAGTTTGAAATTTGCTAGGTTGACATCAAAAAACAATAATTTTTGTGAGATTTTGAGCCTTATAGAGCATATATTCTTTTTCTTGCTCACTTTATTGATTATGAGTGTGTCAACATTGATTTGTTATTCTAGAACTTGCATCGATTATACATGTCGAGACCACACCTTTGATTTGATATAATAAGATGATAAAGGCACCTAGGTTTTAACCCACTCACTTCACTAAAAAGCCTACCCATTTTATTAACCCCTAGTGAACCCCGTTGATCCTAACAACCCTTTTTATTGACTCACCCACTAATATTATCCCAAAACCCTTTGTTTTTGTTATCACCATTCCTTTTGACTACCCTTATATCGAGATTTGATTTGATCGATTGCCTATTGATTTCGATAGTAAATTCATCAATTATTATATATATCTGATTTGTTCTTAAAAAAAAGAAATCGAAGTATATTCATTATTAGTTCTGTGATTAAGTGAGCTTATACGTTTAAATCCTAATGGTTGAAAAAGAAGCTCGTATTAGTAATAGTATTATTATTACAAGTTCTCAATTGATGTAATTGTTTATTATCAGTTCATTGTTTCTGGTTAGGTAATTTGTCAGGTCAATCTCGATTCTAACCTTCTAATTCAGCCTATATCCACACCTTAACCCAAGCCCCGTTACAACCCTGTTAAAGACCTTTTGATTTGTGTATTATCTCATATTATAGTGGTGGAGATTTGATTCTCATGCAAGCCTATGGGATTAACTTTTCATGTTCGACTTATGAGTGCTTAATTTTTTAACCTTAAACACCTCAAGTGATTTGAGTGAATCTTTAGTGAGGATGTCAATCCTTGTCAATTTTAAATCAGAGGTAATTATTTAGATGAGGGGAAACACCTATGTTTTCATGCTACAAAATGTATGACTTTGATTGTTTGAATCTTTAGGACTCTTAGAGTTGAATTACCAATGTATGAATTATCTTTGAATTATGATGAAACATTATTGAAGAATATTATGAATCAAGGAAGTTCATTTTAATCATGAGTTGAGAATTTTGCTTGAGGACAAGCAAAAGCTTAAGTGTGGGGGTATTTGATAAACCGAAATAGTAACATATTTTAAACCCACATTTAGCATGCTTTTGGGTGATTTAAGCCTTGAATTGTGTAATTTGGTGCTCTTAATCCTTTGTTTTCATGTTTTATACTCAGGAAAGCACCGGAGGATGAAAAGAACAAGAAACGAGCTTAAAACAAACCAAATGGGCCAAATCACGAAATCGACACGGCCTGGGCCCAAGCAACACGACCGTGCCTCCCTAATCAGACCTGAACACGGCCTGGCCACGATTCACACGGGCGTGTGCCAAGGGCGTGTCCCTGCCGTGGAGAAGAGGAATTTCACTCGGATTTGGATACTTAGGGGTAAATAAACACATTCCAAAAGCCTATATAAACACCCTAGAGGCCAACTTTCAAGGGGCGTCAAGCTAGGCCAAGGAGCCGAGCCAGAAAGATCAGAACTGTGGAAATTACTTGAAGAAAGCCAGTTGATTCATCTCAAGAAGCTGGAGTTATACTCACGACGGAGGATCTCTCTTCAATTCCTTCAGGGGGTTTTAGAGTTTTTCTTATGTTTTGTTTTATCTATAGAGTTTTTCTTATGTTTTGTTTTATCTTTTCTTTTGAGATGTATTCTATTATCATTATGAACTAAACCCTCAAATACCTGAGGGGGATGAAACCTAAGATGAATCTTGTTATCGTTTGCTGAACTATATGATAAATATTTGATTTGTTCTTAATTATGTGTTCTTAATTCTTGTGTTGATATTTCTGGGATATTAATTCGAGTTTGATGTGCTTAGGTGGAGGAGCAAAAGTCCCTGCCTAAGAGTAGATCTAGCATAATTAAGCGGAGTTGATCGTACGCCTAGAGATAGGGTGACGAGATTTTGCCAGATTAAGGTGAAACCTAATATGGGAGTCCATAGGTCGAGTTAATGAGATTCTAGGGGTTTTTAATTGGAAAGAGATTTCAATTAATCAACCTAGGGTTAGATGTTAGTTGCCTCGAGAGAGGGGTTAATATACATTAGCGAATCTTACGGATCAAGTCAAATGAATAAATCATTTGGTTCAGAGTTAGATAACAAGTGAACTCTAGGTGGATTCTTCCTTGGGTATTGTTTTAATCAATTGGTTTTTCCCACAAGTATTTCCCTAATTTCATTCTTTTTGTCTCATCGTCTTTAGCTTAGTAGTTAGTTAATTTTCTAGATTAAACCGATTCAATTCAATTTTAAGGCTAAATAATAAAAAGAAAGTTAGTATTAGTATTTTCGGTTCTTTTGGGTTCGACAATCCAGTCTTGCCACTAAGCTATACTACTATTCGATAGGTACTCTTGCCTCAATCGTTGTTATAGTTAGTTTTTAGGCTCGATCATTCTCATTATAAATTTTAAGACTGTGACACATCGATCAACATTCATCCATTCACAACTACTATCTCATTCATTCCACTAGAACCGAATAGGTTCTAAATCATGCTACACATTAGCTAGCATTAACAATGTATACGCATAAATGCATCGTTTATACGTAAACTTACCTCGGTACTCAAAAGTATGGAGGTGTGCAATTTAGTCCACTACTTTGCTCTTGCCTCGTTTTCTATTCGGGCTTCATCTTTCTTGATCTATAATTATAAATCAACTCATTCAATACACACATTGACTAAATTGACCCTTATCTCATACTTTAGCAAAATTACCATTTTGCCCTTAAACTTCCTCATATTTACACTTTTGTCCCAAGGCTCGTAAAGTGATTTTCATTCAACTTTCTAGCCTTTCATGCTTAGCCGAATCATTTACTCAACTAAAGCAATCATCAATTCTCACTAAATCACTCATGTATGACCAATCTCAAGACTTTCACAAATTAGTCCTTTTGGACAATTCAACCGCAATTTAACAAAATTACTTCATGAAACTTCCACACTAACATGCAAACATAGCATAAACCTCAAAACTCATACATATACCTCGGATTTGTTGTCTCGCACCACTATTTCGACTAGGCCCTAAATCGGGATGTTACAACTCTCCCCCCTTTAGAGATTTTCGCCCTCAAAAATCTTACCTGTAAAAAGGTTTGGATGTTGCTCTCTCATGCTTTCTTCCAGTTCCCACGTAGCCTCTTCCACACTGTGTTTCTGCCAGAACACTTTCACTAGGGCTATGCTCTTATTCCTCAACCGTTTACTTCTCGAGCCGAGATCTTAATCGGCTCCTCTTCATAAGACATATCCGGTCTTATCTCAATTCCCATTGAAGGAATCACATGCGAAGGATCGGAGCGATACCGTCGCAACATCGACACATGGAACACGTTATGGATCTTGTCCAATTCTATCGGCAAAGCCAACCGGTATGCTACTGGCCAAACTCTATCTGTAATCTCATACGACCTTATGAATCTCGGACTCAATTTCCCTTTTCGTCCAAATCTCATGATTTTCTTCTACGGGGACACTTTTAAAAACACTTTGTCACCCACCTCAAACTCAATTTCTTTTCTTTTCAAATTCGCGTACGACTTCTATCGATCCGAAGCAACTTTCAGACTATTAGGATTACTTTCACCTTCTCCTCAGTCTCTTTTACTAGATCAACCCCATGGATCCGCTTCTCACTAAGCTCAGTCCAATACAGAGGAGTCCGACACTTACGACCATACAAAGCTTCATACGGTGCCATCTGTATACTCGACTGATAACTGTTGTTGTAGGTAAACTCGACCAAAGGTAGATACCTCTCCCAACTACCTTCGAATTCTAACACACAGCATCGAAGCATATCTTCGAGAACTTGAATCACTCTTTCAGACTGACCATCTGTTTGTGGATGGAATGCGGTACTAAAGTTCAACTTTGTACCCAAAGCCTCTTGCAACTTCTTCCAAAACCTCGAAGTAAACCTCGGATCTCTATCCGATACTAAAGACACAGGCACACTATGTAACCTCACTATCTCTGCAACATACAATTCGGCTAACTTGTCCAGTGAATAATCAACACGTACTTGAATAAAATGAGCCAACTTTTATCAATCTATCCACAACAACCCACACAACATCTTTCTTTTTCGGAGTCATAGGCGACCCCGTCACAAAAGTCATGGTAATCCGATCCCATTTCAATTCGGGAACCATCACTGGCTGAAGCAATCTCAAAGGCACTTGATGCTCAGCTTTCACTTGTTGACAAATCAAACACCTTGCCACATGCTCAGAGATGTCTCTTTTCATACCTGGCCACCAATAAAACTTCCTCAAGTTGTTGTACATTTTCGTACTGCCCGGGTGTACAGACAAATAACCACTATGTGCCTCATGCAAAACCTTTCGGATCAATTCTTCATCTCTAGGTACACAAATTCTATCATGGTACAACAAACAACCATTCAAACCCACTCGAAAATCAGAATCACTTTCTGATCTACACTTAGCTCTCTTAGCTTGCATCTCACTATCATTTCTCTGAGCCTCACATATCTGTTGAACAAATAATGGCTTAGCTCTCAACTCTGCCAATATAGCACCATCATCAGACAATGCTAAATTCGTGCTCATAACTTTTAGAGCATACAAGGATTTCCTACTCAAGGCATCCGCAACCACATTCGCTTTTCCCGGGTGGTAATCAATGACTAACTCATAGTCTTTCAATAACTCAAGCCACTGCCTCTACCGCAAATTCAAATCCTTTTGATCCATCAAATACTTCAAACTCTTGTGATCCGTAAAGATTCGACACTTCTCACCATATAAATAATGTCGCCAAATCTTTAACGCGAAAACAATCACAACCAACTCCAAATCATGAGTCGGATAATTCTTCTCATGCAGTATTAACTGCCTCGAGGCGTAAGCGACTACCTTACCCCCTTGCATCAACATGCAACCAAGACCATTAAACGACGCGTCACTGAAAACCACGAACTCTTTCCCCGATTCTGGTTGAACCAAAACCGGTGCCTCAGTCAACAATGTTTTCAATCTCTCAAAACTCTATTGACATGTCTCAGTCCAATCAAACTTGACATCCTTATGCAACAATTTCGTCATCGGGGTAGCAATTATAGAGAACCCCTTTACGAAACGTCTGTAATATCCTGTCAATTCGAAGAAGCTTCTGACTTCTGACACGTTCCTCTGCTGTTTCCAATCCACAATAGCCGAAATCTTACTCGGGTCAACTCTAATACCATCACCCGACACAATGTGTCCTAGGAATCCGACCTCTCGGAGCCAAAACTCACTCTTGCTAAACTTAGCATACAACTGCTTATCCCTTAAAGTTTGCAAGGCAATTCTCAAATGCTCATCATGATCGTTCTCATCCCGAGAATAGATCAATATGTCGTCAATGAAGACAACCACAAACTTATCAACATACGGTCGGAAGACACGGTTCATCAAATCCATAAAAATTGTAGGTGCATTCGTTAAACCAAACGGCATGACTAAAAACTCATAATGGCCATACCTTGTTCAAAATGCAGTTTCAACACATCTTGCTCTTTCACTCTCAACTGGTAATAACCAGACCTCAGGTCGATCTTGGAGAACATCAGTAGCTCTTTCGGTTGATCAAAAAGATCATCAATCCTTGGTAAAGGATACTTATTCTTCACCGTCACTTTGTTAAGTTGCCTATAGTCTATACACAACCTCATAGACCCATCTTTCTTTTTCACAAATAGTACCGGAGCACCACACGGTGAGTAGCTCGATCTTGAAAAACCCTTATCGACAACTATTGCAACCTGAACCTTGATTCTTTCAACTCTAAAGGTGCCATCCTATACGGAGCAATTGAAATAGGTGCCGTTCCGGAACTAACTCAATCCCAAACTCGACCTCTCTCACTTTGGAGGTAATCAGGGTAACTCTTGGGAATACATCCAGGATACTCACATACCACCACGTGCATGTATCAAACTTTACTCCAACCTCTTGTAATTCAAAACAAAGGCAAGATAGGACTCACACCCTTTTCTCAAACATTTCTCAGCCACTAGGGAAGAAATCATCACTGGTAGACTATCCGATCCACCTGATTCAACCCAAACAACATCTCTATTCTCACATTTCAATTCGATAAACTTACTACCACAGTTCACTAAGACATCATGGGTAGTCAACCAATCCATGCCAAGAATTAAGTCAAACTCATCAAACGGCAACAACATAAGGTTTGCCAGAAAATAATGACTCATAATCAACAAAGGACAATTCTTACACAACTTGTCCACTAACACATGCTTACCTAACGGGTTTGACACCTTAACCACAATATCCGTAAACTCAACGGTCATACTCAAACTAGATGCCAATCTCATGCAAATATAAGAATGAGTAGACCCTGGATCTATTAAAGCAATAACAAAGGTGTCAAAAAGAGAAAAGTACCCGTTATCACATCTGGGGATGATGCCTCTTCGTGGGCGCGAATGGCATACGTCCTCGCAGGTGCCCGACCCTCCGGTCTCACAGCAGAGTCTTTGGACGCACCTCTACCACTAGTCCCACCTCTCGGGTTCCTTGGTGGTCTACCCCTTGCAGACGCATCGCTAGGTCTTGTCTCTTGCTTCTCTTCCTTGTCATCCCTCTTGGGGCAATTTCAGATAAAATGGTCGGGGGAACCACACTTATAACAACTTCAGTTGTTTCCCCAACACTCTCCGGTATGATACCTACCACAACTTGGAGACTCCGATTTGTTCTTCGGATCGCCCACACTTTCCATCGAGGTGGCTTGGACTCTCGAACCCGAACGAGTGTTGTCCAAGTCTCGATGTGAATATCCTACTGGTGCTGTCGTCCGAGGATTCACTTCCTTGGATCTTTTCTACTGGGCTTGATATGATTTGCCCATCTGCCGTTTTCTCGCATCTCGGGCTTCACTCATAGCCTTTCTCATTTCCTTACTCAATTCCTCAGCCTTACTTGCCCTTTCAACCAACACCACAAACTCTTTCAATTCCAAAATACCCACTAGGAGCTTAATATCCTCGTTCAATCCATCTTCGAACCTTTTACACAAGATAGTATCCGTCGACAGACATTCTTGCGCGTACTTGCTAAGCCTAACAAATTCGTGCTCATATTCTGCTACTGTCATTCTTCCCTGCTTTAACTTAAGGGATTCTTTCCGTTTCCGATCAGTAAATCGCTGGCTTACATACTTCTTCTGGAACTCTTCCAGAAAGAAGTCCCACGTCACCCGCTCTTTCGGGACCCTCGACGTCAACGTCTTCCACCAATGGTATGCTTTGAGTCCTCAAAGAAAGATATGACACACTTCAAGGTTCTCTTCGTGTACAAGAGAGTTCATCAAATACTCTCATTGAGTTCTCTAACGAGAACTCGCCTCTCTGGGTCATCATCTACCTTAGCTCTAAACTCCTCACCCGTGTTTCCTAATCTTATCCACCGGGGGTTTCGATATCCTCACTACATCAATACCTTGAGGAGCCACTGGAATTGGCTGAGGTATAGGAGGAGGTGGAGGAGGTTAAGCATTAGGGTTCGCTCGAACATAATCTGAGTACCAATTACTCATCATCTGGAGAAAGGCTTCCCGAGCCTCTTCCCCTTGACCCCTAACCTCGGGTCCACTCTGAATAGGCGCAGTTCCTTGCGCAGGAGTCGGCGCATTACTAGCTGCTTCATCAGTAGTCGATTGATCGGGATCCATATACTATATAAAACAAGGTTTAAAATCATCAAAAACCACCACACTATCACTGTACACTTATGGCATGTATAGCTAGACCCTTACACCCACTACGGTAGTCCTAGAACCGACTAAACTATAGCTCTGGTACCACTAAATGTAACACCCCCTTACCCGTATTCTACGCCAGAACCGGGTCCGATGCATTACCAGAGTAAAACCACTTGATCGCCACTTAGGCTCAATGTGACTACTCTCTCTTAGTCACCATAACGATCTCATTCTCAACTTACGAGACCTTACTCATACAGACGAAGGTTCTCGAGACCATATCGAAAACTTTTACTATCTTAAAATTTTTCCATCTATACAGGGACCACACGCCCGTGGAGGTCACACACGCCCATGCCCCCATCCTGTGCATGAAAACCCAAGCATTCTGCTAATGTCCCACGGCTAGGGCACACGCCCGTGTGGCTAGCCCGTGGCCTACACTACTCGAATCTACCAAATTGACACAACCAAGTCACACGCCCGTGGTCTGGCCGTGTGCCACAAATGGCCTAGACACATGCCCGTGTGTCTATCCACATGGACAAGAACAAAGCTATTTGCTAAGCTCTTCTCACCCTTCTAACTCATACAACATGTATACATTCAACTCATCCACAATCAACTCATATTGTAACATAATCTTACATGGATAACTACATCTTTTCATATGATAAATTAGCCATCAACCATGGCATTATACAAAATAGATTATCCATCTAAAGGCCAACACATCTTAGCCATTACAACAAAACTCACTAACTTGTCTAGCCTCTATACATGCCATATACAAAATATTAAGTCTAATGTACCGGAGTGTGCTGATAGTGTGGGCGATCTTCCGATTAATCTGTGTATCACGATTCAATCCTTTTTCTCTATAAGACAAGGGAAAAGAAAGGAGTAAGGTTTGAGCTTAGTAAGTTTACACATAAACAATTTAAGCATTCTAGTATAAGCTAAACAACAATTAGCATTATACTAACATATGTAATTCACATCCACCACTATGCTTACTCTTTCTATCCCTTACCACATCTCCAACACATCATGAGTCACATACTCATAATCATTGTCATGCACCCCTGCACTCAATATCACATTTACTCAAAATACAACACATCATTATTTCTCAATAATACATCCACGCAACTAAATTACTCGGTGGTTTCGCACTTAGCCTACCACAATCAGATCATGAGGTAGTATCGCACATAGCCCACCACAAAGGATAATTATAGTGATTCCGCACATAGCTCACGAAATAATATGCTTAACAATAGTATCGCACACAGCCCATCATTGTTAAGTATCAAGGTGGTATCGCACTTAGCCCACCATCAAGCATTATCACTACACATTCACATGTCTACTTTGTAATACATTCATCCATTCACAACTACTATCTCATTCATTCCACTAGAACCGAATAGGTTCTCAATCATGCTACACATTAGCTAGCATTAACAATGTATACGCATAAATGCATCGTTTGTACGTAAACTTACCTCGGTACTCAAAAGTATGGAGGTGTGCAATTTAGTCCATTACTTTGCTCTTGCCTCGGTTTCTATCCGGGCTTCGTCTTTCTTGATCTATAATGATAAATCAACTCATTCAATACACACATTGACTAAATTGACCCTTATCTCATACTTTAGCAAAATTACCATTTTGCCCCTAAACTTCCTCATATTTACACTTTTGTCCCAAGGCTCGTAAAGTGATTTTCATTCAACTTTCTAGCCTTTCATGCTTAGCCGAATCATTTACTCAACTAAAGCAATCATCAATTCTCACAAAATCACTCATGTATGACCAATCTCAAGACTTTCACAAACTAGTCCCTACATGCATTTTTCATGAAATTCACTTAGCAAAAGATGTTTCTACTACATCAAGCTTTCATAATTTTCCATAAAACATCAAAATACATGCATGTCATACATGGGTACATTTTTGAACATCAATCCTGGCTCAACATATAGCTAAAAATAGCTTACTCATGTTACTAGGACTTCAAAAATACGAAGAATGTCAAAAACGGGGCTTGGATGCGCTTACTAGCAAGCTTGAAAAATTGAAGAGCCCTAACAATGGCTTCTTAAAATTTTCGGCAGCTTGGAGAAGAAGATGAATGAAATTTTGTCATCTTTTCCCCTTTTTAATCATTTAATTGTTAAATGATCAAAATGCCCCTTCTCACTAAACTTTCCAATATCATCCACTCATGCCCATTTTTGTCCAAAAATTAGAATTTGGGAAAATTACTATTTAAGGACCTCTAATTGATAATCCAAAGCTATTTCATACAAATAGCTTCTAGAATCTCACATTTTGTAACTTTTGCAATTTAGTCCTTTTGGACAATTCGACTGCAATTTAACAAAATTGCTTCATGAAACTTCCACACTAACATGCAAACATAGCATAAACCTCAAAACTCATGCATATACCTCGGATTTGTGGTCTCGCACCACTATTCCGACTAGGCCCTAAATCGAGATGTTACAAGATGAGCAAAAATTGACTCTTAATTTGGCTTTTTAATTCATTTTAATTACAAAATTACTAAAATGCCTTTAATGAAAAACTTTAGAAACATACCAAACCATGTCCATTTTTGTCCACCAACTTAACCAATGGTCTAAATACCATTTAAGGACCTCTAATTTAAAATCTCATAGCAATTAGACACCTTTAACATATAGAATTCCAGTTTTGCACTTTTTACAATTTAGTCCCTTTAACTAAATTTAGTGCCCAAACGTTAAAATTTTCGAACGTAATTTTCGTGAAATCGTTCCATAAAACTGTAGAACATAAAAATATAATAAAAAGAAAATTATCTGCGTCGAATTTGTAGTCCCAAAACCACTATTCTGACTAGACCCAAAATCGGGTTGTTACAACTCTCCCCCCATTTAGGGATTTTCGTCCCCAAAGTTCTTACAAGAATATAAATTCAATTTCCACGTAAACTCCTCTATCTCGTGACACTGCCAAAGAACCCTCATTGAGGTTATGCTTTTATTTCCCAACTTTTTAATCTCTCGTGTCAAAATTCCGATCGATTCTTTGTTATACAACATATCAGCTGAATCTTAATCCTTATCGGAGACTTCATACACAAAGAGTCCAATCGATACCATCGCAACATAGATACACAAAACACATTTTGAATCTTTTTCCAAAGCAATACTTTCGGAAGCATGTTATCCCTGAACGGGAATTTCATATCCTCATGTTTCAAATTCACATACGTTTTCTGACAAATCTAAAGTGGATTCTAAACTGCCACGAATCACTTTTACTTTCTGTACGATTTCTGATCGAATAGTCTCTGAAACATATAACTCAACTAATCTATCATGTTACATACCCAATCACCAGAACATCTATTTCAAGTAATTGTACATTTTATTACTCCCTGAATGAACAAACAAGCTACTACTGAGCTTCGTACAAAATTTTCTGCATAAGCTCTAAATTACTCAGTGCGCAAATTCTATCTCGGAATAATGATAACAGTCATCAGGTCTGACCTGAAATTCAGAATCAAAAGTCATCTCACACTATACTCGTGTAGTTTACCACTCACTATCACATTCCTGAGGTTCTCAATCTTGCAAAGAAAACATCGCTTTAGCTTCTAGTTTAGCTAGATTCAAACCGTCATCAAATAAGATTAATCATGTATCAAATGCTCACAAAATAATCAAAGGTTTTCCATTCAAGCATTTGCAACTATAACTGCTTCCCAAAGGTTAATCGATAATTGCTCACAATATTTCAATAGTTCAAGCCATCTATGCTGTTTTAAATTTAAATCCTTCTGTGACATTAGATACTTTAAACTCTTAGGATCAGGAAACATATGACACATTTTTTTTCGTCGAACAACCGATGTCATCAAATTCTCAACACAGACATAAAGAGTGGTCGACTTTAAATCACCCGTCGGACAGTTTCTTTCACGTGACTTTATCCGTCTGAAAGCATAAACTATCACTTTACATTCTTGTATTAAAATACATTCCAATCCGTTCAATTGTGCATCGCTAAAAAAATCACAAATTCTTTACTCAATTTAAGCTGGACCAAGAATCAGTGCTTCGGTTAACAATACTTTCAACTATTTTCAAATTTGCTAACACTCAACAGACCATTCAAACTTTCACAAATGTGATAACTTTATCAATCAAAGCAGTTTTAACTCATAATAATATCATCTAATTAGAACTGATCTAATATGTACGTCCTTGTATCACACCCTTTTTGGATATAAATTATTCATTCAGACTGTTCGTCAATTTACCAATGAATGTATAAGATTTTATCCTCTTACCTGAGGATAAACTTAAATGCATATAACTCAAATTACTTTTAAACTAACCAGCTCACTCAGATAAAAACAACGGAGTCGATCTCAATTATCAAATAATATCATATCAAAATACTCCCTTCTTTATGTTGTTAAAACAACTCAAACATACAATCTTTCAAAATTTCCTCACATGCTAGTCAAAGATCTTTACAACTGCATTAGCTCAAGGAAACAAAATATGCTGATTGAACTCATTGACATTAATCAAACTTACTTGAGAAAAGAAAACTATCATACAATTTGAGCTTAAGCTTCCACTATCTATACCTTTGCCGATGTCAATTCCTTTCACTAAAATTAAAGAAATCTTGATACCAGAGTCACCTCGTTCCTATGGTCGAACCAGAAATACAACCATAATAGACATAGTTACCATAAGCCAAAGAACACACTTTAAAGATGAGCCATGATTGATAATTTACTAAATAAGGATGATAAGAAAACCAAGATAAAGAAATCCAAGGTGTGATATCATACTGGAAGTCTGAGAACATAACTCATAAGAAGATAATAAAGATCTTAATGATTCCTCAGAGAAAACCAGAAGAAAACAATTACTTATACGCTCTGGAATCAATTGTAATAGAGATAATATAATTTCCATATATATATAAAAAAGAAAACAACATCTAGTAGGAACAGAAGAATAGCCTCACATAAATTTTCACCAACAACTTTTATTCCAAACATAATAGAATAGAATCCCAAAGATAGAGATAAGATATGCTGATCATCAACCAACCAGACCAACAGTGCTTTCATCTAACATTATAATCAGCTAGCATTCTCATACGATAAGAATTTCATCAGAAAATGAATAATTACATATATATCTCTAAGGATAAGTGAATATATATAATACCCAGAAGAGATCATCATAATCTATTCAATTACAACTGTTACACTCATACATCTTTACGATTCAAATATCATTTCTCTGACTAATTCTGTCATCACTAATCCCTTATTATTCCATTCACTAACAAAAATCAATATGGAAGAAATTCCAGCAAATACATACTTTAGACATCATACCTGAATGAGTCGATTAGCCGAGATTAACTTTTTCTTTAACCGTGACATCGTGAAATCCGAATGATCTTTAGAATAACCTGGCATCTTTTCCAGAACTATATTCACTTGTCAAACTATTCTTAACTCTGACCACATTATTAGTTATTCCACTACTGAACTCTTTAATCTCTTACTTGTGAGCTCATTCAACTTCAATCTCGTGAAATTTCATTATAGAATACCACATTGGTAAGGGGGTGAGGTCGTAAAGCCTCTAACTCAACTCTCATAAATACACACATATAATTTGGCATTCATCATCAACATAATATCTTCACAATCATATAATTCACTTCAAGCTAATTAACATACATATTTATGTTACACGAACTTTCCGATTATCATTATTCAAACAAGTGTACTTAAACATACATTCCATAAATTTTGAGTAAGTTCACTTATCGCATTCACTTAATCAAACAATTTAGGCACATAACATCATATGAATGTCAAACAAACATGAATGAGCTTATCACAATATAAACTTCCATTTCATTTCACCTTTCCATATTTCAAGAATAATTCCCATTGAACTATTGTAATTTCGATGGATACTCAAGTAGTATACTCAAGGTATGCATGTCAACAATCTGTCAATTCATATTCAAAAGTTGTAACACCCCAAACCTGGCCCAAACGCTACAACCGGATCTGGTATGTCACTTAAGAGATTTCACATAACATGTCCCATTTTGGAAAATAATTACTAGGTTTACACCTTTATTTCGAAAGCTTAATAATTCATTAAAGTATAAAATATTAAGTAACCAATTATCTTGATAGATTTTAAATAAAAACCGAAATTTCATGCAGGTCTTAACTTAATTGAAAACGTAAAACTTAAAACCCAGTAATAAAAGCCCAACAAAATCCCAAGACATAAATGGTAGTCTAGTGGCCCATGGCCTTATTACAAGGAAATTTGAACCCATTAATTAAATGAAAAAAAAAATTAGACTAAGTCTTTTTTTGAATTCTCAAAGCTCTGTCGCATGGCCACCTTGCTCTCCTCTCCACCCGGTCCGATGCCCTAAGTGTCACCGAGATGGTTAAAATTAAAGGGTGAGTCGCGAGACTCAGTGTGCAACCCTCATGCACCATTAGATTTGGGCTTTAGCCCCATAAAACAGAATAATCAAAATATAAGTAACAAAAATAATATGCAAAGCCCAACCCATATCCTAGGTGTTCATCCGCTACACGCCCCCGTACCAGCCATTCACACTATTGGGGATTTCTACAATCAACCCACACCACTACACGCCTTGATGGCGATCGTCTTTGCTCATCATCGGATCATGGCCGTAGCCACTACAATGCATCACGGCGAAGCCGCTACAATAAATCACAGTAAGGAATCGCTACAACAGATCACGGTAAAAACCGCTACAACATATAACTTCCTCCTTTCATCAACCCAACCTATGCAATCAAATAAAATCAGTATACTTATAACATTTAATCAGATCATTTACTAACCTGGTGATTTGCTTTACCCTCTTTGGGTTCCGTCAATATGTCGGGGTTTGGCATTTAACAAAACATGTAATACTTATTTTCATTTATTAATCAAACAGATCTAGATGGTGTGGAGAATTACACACACGATATTACTAAATCCAATATTCTTAGTCGATGTCCTTGCTATCCGGATCTATTATCCTCAATCAATAGCCTTGCTAAAAAGCGGAACAATTGCGAAAATAGGCCTCCTATATTCGGCCATGGTTAGTATTCTACCCGATTTTATATATATAAATAAACAAATCCTCTTACCTTGAAATCCCAAAATTGGAGACTTATGATTTTCGGCTTTCAGATCTAGTCGACTAAGCTTCCTTCAAATCCCGAATTGCCGCCCATCATAAAACCATTAAACTATTAGCTTTTGGCTTTTTCCTTTCAAAAACCGGGAATAGATCATGAGAACTAATCAAGAATCAACACTTACCTTAGCATAGGAGATTCGACTAGCACTAGAGAGAGGATTCGGCAATGCCCATGGAAGATTTAAATGCTGGAAGTATAGAACTAATTCTCAAATAGGATGAATAGAAGAAAAGACTATGGATGTGGCTTCCTAGAGAAATTGGCACAAGAAGGAAAAAGTGGAGAAGAGTTTGGCTTTTAAAGAAATTGGAGAAAAAAATTGGAGAGGGAGAGGCTAGGGAATTTTGGCACAATGGGAGAGAAATTTAGGGTTTTCGATTGTCGTAATCAAGGAGCTAGCCCCCTATTTATAGATATTTTGGCACCCTCTTGCTAAAACTCGAAAACGCCCTTAAAATTCAAGCTAAAGAGAGGAGAAATTCGGCACCCTCCTTTCCATGCGAGAGCGAATTTTACACTCCTCTAGGTGGTGGATTTTCGGCCAACACTTCCCTTGAAGATAAGCTCCTAACTTTTCTCCTTTTTATCTATGATATTATCACTTAAAAATCCACATAAAATCTCCTATTTTATAGCCTTGTAGCCAATCCACCTCTACTAATCCCTAATGCCAAATTTAACTCACTTAAATTAAAAGATTTGGGCCTCATTAAACTTAATACTTGGGCCCCTAATTCCTTGTGTGTGGCGTCACCTCTCTTCATTTAAAGTGCCTAATTTGGCCTAAAACATGGGCTCCTTGCGACCCAAAACTTGTTCCTTTTAACTCATTAATGATGCCACTTTAACTGGGCCTTTTTGCCTAATTCTAAGCCCAAATTTAGACCCCTATCAATTAAATTAACATAGTAAACCTATCCCTACACTAAATGTATAGGCCCGTAAATTTAGGATGTTACAGTTCTACCCCCTTAAAGAAATTTCGTCCTCGAAATTTCCAACTAACTATTAATCATACTACCCGAGTCTCACCACTATGCTTTCGCTGCGCACTCTAATTCTAAAGCCAAAATAAACACTTAGTATACTATGGTAGGGTACGCACCATCATTCGCATCTGGAGCGTCTCCGTCCCCTACCACGGCCACGCGGCGGTCGTCCTCGACCCCTTGTACTCATTCTATCGATTCGCGTTTATCTGATTAGAAATTTTATGAACTATTAATTTTCTTTCACTAGTTAACCACTAACAGTCTTATGAATAATAGTTTTAAGAGTGGTTCTTTCGAATTCGCATTCACAATATAGTCTCAAGTTTGTAACCTCTAACTAAAATAAAACACATACATCATACAAAAATCATCCAAGCACTTACATTCTTCACATAAAGGTGTTTTCGTTGATTCACTACCCAGGGGTATTTTCGTAATTTCATCCTACAGGGGTATTTTCATAATTTCATCCTACAGGGGTATTTTCGTAATTTCATCCTATAGGGGTATTTTCGTAATTTTTCATAATAAAGTTCCTTGTTGATTTTGTGAAGTGAGGGTATTCTGGTAATTTTGAAATTCAAGGGTATCTCGGTAATTTTGAAATTCGGGGGTATTTCGGTAATTTTGCAATCAGGGGCAATTTAGTAATTTTGCAAATCATGGGTAATTTGGTAATTGTACAAACTAGGGGTATTTTGGTCATTTGACAAAACGAGGGTAGGTTGGTAATTTTTTCTAACCGAGGATATTTCGATGTTGTTGTTGTTCTTTGTTTTTTTTCAAACGAGGTACTTTGGGGAAAAATCTAGTTTCATGGTCCGGGTTACTCTTATAAACATGAGATTTTCGGGTAAATTTTCAAAACATAGGTATTTTACAAATTCATGGCTGGTTGGTAGTTTTCACAAATCAAACGTATTTTGAAAATTTTGCAAAACTTGAGAAATTTTCTTTCTTTTTTTTTCAAACTAGGTGTGTTCTGGTCCCTTTCGGGTTTTAATTATAAGGTTTAGCCCATCAACAAGTCCTCGTAACTAGGGTGAATAGTCACCACGCACTGCAGGATTCTAGTGAAGAGGAGGTGAGTCGCTAGGACCGCTTTAGTACCAAGCTCTCCCTGAATCCACTCCTAGACATGCGTATGCCCATTGCCACACCCTAACTTGGCTAAGGTGAACAGTCACTACGCACCGTAGGATTCCAGCGAAGAGGAGGTGAGTCACTAGGACTGCTTAAATACCCGAGCTCTTCTCGGATCCAATCCTAGACATGCGTATGCCTGTTACCACACCCTAGTCTTGTGGCTCGTTCACGGGTTTGTTTAGTGAAGTTAAGTCTTATGAGATTTTAAGAGTTGTTTCAGCTAGGCCTAAAGTCCATCAAGTTCTAATCTAACTAATCTACGTCCCATAAAGCCCATCAAGCCCACATATATTATATCACACAATGGTTTGAATACTTACAGCGGACTTGGGCCGGAGACGCAGTGCCATCTTTGAGCTAATGACTGTATAAATATGCATGTTTTGAAAACCCAACTTTAGAAAACGTTTTGAGCCCAAAAAACCCCCAGAGCTGAGTTTTGAACCGGGCTCTGATACCAATTTGTAACACCCCAAACCCGGCCCAAACGCTACAACCGGATTTGGTATGTTACTTAAGAGATTTTACATAACATGTCGCATTTTGGAAAACAATTACTAGGTTTACACCTTTATTTCGAAAGCTTAATAATTCATTAAAGTATAAAATATTAAGTAACCAATTATCTTGGTAGATTTTAAATAAAAACCGAAATTTCATGCAGGTCTTAACTTAACTGAAAACATAAAACTTAAAACCCAGTAATAAAAGCCCAACAAAATCCCAAGACATAAATGGTAGTCTAGTGGCCCATGGCCTTATTACAAGGAAATTTGAACCCATTAATTAAATGAAAATAAAAAATTAGACTAAGTCTTTTTTGCTGAATTCTCAAAGCTCTGTCGCATGGCCACCTTGCTCTCCTCTCTAGCCCGGTCCGATGCCCTAAGTGTCACCTAAGATGGTTAAAATTAAAGGGTGAGTCGCGAGACTCAGTGTGCAACCCTCATGCACCATTAGATTTGGGCTTTAGCCCCATAAAACAGAATAATCAAAATATAAGTAACAAAAATAATATGCAAAGCCCAACCCATATCCTAGGTGTCCATCCGCTACACGCCCGCATCCGACCATTCACACCATTGGGGATTTCTACAATCAACCCACACCGCTACACGCCTTGATGGCGATCGTGTCGCTCATCATCGAGATCATGGCCGTAGCCACTACAATGAATCACGGCAGGCCGCTACAATAGATCACGGTAAGGAACGGCTACAGCAGATCACGGTAAAAACCGCTACAACATATAACTTCCTCCTTTCATCAACCCAACCCATGCAATCACATAAAATCGTATACTTATAACATTTAATCGGATCATTTACTAACTGGTGATTTGCTTTACCCTCTTTGGGTTCCGTCAATATGCTTAGGGGTTTGGCATTTAACAAAACATGTAATACTTATTTTCATATATTAATCAAACAGATCTAGATAGTGTGGAGAATCACACACCTGATATTGCGAAATCCAATATTCTTAGTCGATGTCCTTGCTATCTGGATCTATTATCCTCAATCTATAGCCTTGCTTAAAAGCTGGAACAATTGCGAAAATAGGCCTCTCCTATATTCGGCCAAGGTTAGTATTCTACCAGATTTTATATATATAAATAAACAAATCCTCTTACCTTGAAATCCCAAAATTGGAGACTTATGATTTTTGGCATTTAGATCTAGTCGACTAAGCTTCCTTCAAATCCCGAATTGCCGCCCATCATAAAACCATTAAACTATTAGCTTTTGGCTTTTGCCTTTCAAAAACCGGGAATAGATCATGAGAACTAATCAAAAATCAACACTTACCTTAGCATAGGAGATTCGGCTAGCACTAGAGAGAGGATTTGGCAATGCCCATGGAAGATTTAAATGCCGGAAGTATAGAACTAATTGTCAAATAAGATGAATAGAAGAAAAGACTATGGATGCTTCGGCTTCCTAGAGAAATCGGCATAAGAAGGAAAAAGTGGAGAAGAGTTTCGGCTTTTAAAGAAATTGGAGAAAAGAAATTGGAGAGGGAGAGGCTAGGGAATTTCGGCACAATGGGAGAGAAATTTAGGGTTTTCAAAGTGTCGAGAATCAAGGAGCTAGCCCCTATTTATAGATATTTTGGCACCTCATTGCTAAAAGCCAAAACGCCTTAAAATTCAAGCTAAAGAGAGGAGAAATTCGACACCCTCCTTGCCATGCAAGAGTCGAATTTTACACTCCTCTAGGTGGTGGATTTTCAGCCAACACTTCCCTTGAAGATAAGCTCCTAACTTTTCTCCTTTTTATCTATGATATTATCACTTAAAAATCCACATAAAATCTCCTATTTTATAGCCTTGTAGCAAATCCACCTCTACTAATCCCTAATGCCAAATTTAACTCACTTAAATTAAAAGATTTGGGCCTCATTAAACTTAATACTTGGGCCCCTAATTCCTTGTGTGTGGCGTCACCCTCTCTTCATTTAAAGTGCCGAATTTGACCTAAAACATGGGCTCCTTGCGACCCAAAACTTGTTCCTTTTTAACTGTTAATGATGCCACTTTAATCTGGGCCTTTTTGCCTAATTCTAAGCCCAAATTTAGACCCCTATCAATTAAATTAACATAGTAAACCTATCCCTACACTAAATGTATAGGCCCGTAAATTTAGGATGTTACAAAAGTGCCCTTTTGGCAGATATTCATATAGCACACTCCCGAGCCACATATGATATAACAGGATTGCCAATCCAGGCTAAATCCTTTCAGTAACGTATGCTCTAAAGGGCTTACTCTGGATTGCCAGTCCGGGCTAAATCCATTTCATAACATATGCTCGAGAGGGCTTAATTCAGGATTACCCTTTCGGGCTAAATCCTTTTTGCAACATTTAAAACTTTTATCCGTTTCATAAAATCACCATAATCCATCGAAATACAATGTTCAACCAGAATAATGACATTTTATCCATATTTCTCAACTTACGGTTATTTCATTTTGTACATCATCACATACATATCATGAAATCTTATTCATACCTTTCCAAGTTTCGACTCATCACAAACACATTTTCAAATATCTTAGTATCACTTTCAGCATTTTCAAAAATAGCTCGGTTGGAAAGCATCTCTGCCTCAACAAAACAATTTCATCAGAGTCGGGAGATATCACACTATCACCTGTAGTAATATGGCATGTATAGCTAGACTCACATACACTACGTTAGTCCAAGAATCGACTAAACTGTAGCTCCAATACCACTAAATGTAACACCCATTACCCGTGTTCGACGCCAGAACAGGGTACGAGGCATTACCTGACATAAACACAAGCAAACATACATTTTCGAGTCATAAATTTTCGTCCAAATTTAACCATTCATATTCGATCATAAAGTCCCTAATACGAGGCTACGAGGCCCAAAACATACTTTGAAGGTGGTCCGGGACTAAACCGAGAACTTTAGAAATTTTTACAAAACTTAGAATTTTTTTGCTAGAAGCAGGGCTCACATGCCCGTGTGGTCCAAGGGACACGCTCGTGTGACCCCGGGGACACGCTCGTGCTTTAGACCGTGTCCAAATTAGGGAGCTCTCTGACTTGCACCACACAGTTGTGCCATACGCCCGTGTGCTAGGCCGTGTAGCACACACGGCTGAGACACATGCCCGTGTCTCTACCCGTGTGCTCAATTCTGGACATTCTGTCTTGAAACAACTATGGTGCATGGGAAACACAGCCGGAGCACATGCCCGTGGGACAGACCGTGTGTCACACACGGCCTAGACACACACCCGTGTGTCTACCTCTGTGGACAAAAATAAGGCTATTTACGAAGCCATTTTTCCACCCTCACTTGCACACATCTACACAACATCACATGACACAAATTCAAGTATATAAATGCAACCAAACAACCAGAAACAAGACAATAACATGTCATTCTTGTAACACCCCTAACCCGTATCCGTCGCCGGAGTAGGGTTACGAGATATTAACGATCAATACTCATCATTTAACATACGTAATTCATATATTTATGCATTCATACTTGAATACCATTTAATCACAAACACATTGTCCTTTAATAAGGCCTACGAGGCCTTAAACATGCTTTAAGAGTGGTTTGGGACAAAACTGATAACTTATAAAAATTTTGGAAACTTAGAAAAATTTCAAACATACAGGGGTCACACACCCATGTGAACAAGCGCGTGCCTTACTTGCGACTCAGAACACACCGTGTGAAAACAAGGCATACATATCGACTTGGGTCACACACCACCACACGCGCGCAGTGTGTCTAACCCGTGTGCCCTTCGAAGTGGCCACACACGCCTGTGTGCCAGGTCGTGTACTAGGACGTGCCAAACCTGTAGAATACATTGACTTATGCTACACGGCCAAGTCACACGCCCGTGTACTAGGCCGTGTGCCATTTAGGGGGTATATTGACTTGTACCACACGGCCAGTCACACGCCCGTGTGTGAAACCGTGTGGAGCATACTGACTTCAATTTAATTTCAACACCAGGGGACACATTACCATGCAACATAACTGTGTGTCGCACACGGCTAAGACACACGCCCGTGTCTCTGCCCGTGTGGACAAAAATAGGCCATTTGTAAAGCCATTTTGCCACCTTATTTTTACATGCATACACAAGCATAAATTGCAACATTTCACAACTCAATTGGCAGCCAATACATGACATTTCATACACATATTACACCCATTTCAACATAGTATTCAAATGCCTGAAAAATAACATACATTTTCCATTCACATACTAACCATATATCAAGATAACATTTGCATATTTCCATTCCATCTATTACTAGCCAAAACATACCATATTTGAATACTTAAACACAACTAAAATATTATACCAAATTAATCCAAATCACATGGCTTAAAATTATACCATAACATGTACCAATATTACTAGTTCAAGTAACCATAACTATCATCTTAAAACTAGCCTATACATGCCATATTTACATATCCACAAATTCATAAGTACCAATCGGCAACTGGATAGTGTGATGCGTAACTCTAACTTTATCTGAACCGAGCGAGCTATCAAACCTCTATAATACACGGAAAACAAACAGAGTAAGCTTTATTGCTTAGTAAACCCGTATAATTAAGAATTAAACTTACCAATTTTACAATATCAAAACAATAAATAAGGTAAACTCAATTCAATCTCCAAATGCCTAACACAAGCATTCATCAACAAGTTAGTCATATAAATACATGAAATCATCTATTCTCTCAATTCAATACTTAATACATTGTATCATACCAAACTCATATATCATGTACATCATATTCAATATTTCACTCTCAATTATATAATCAATAATTCATTCAATAACAGTACCCATCTGTATAAATAATATTTATGCCCGTTGAACCCATTAGAACTTCAAAAGATACTCGGGTGATATACATCAGTAATCTGTCAATTCATTATCATTTCCGCTCTTTCGAGCTATGATCAGTAAGCTCCTCCTGAGCTGATGGACAGTAAGCTCTATTGAGTTGAAATGGTAAGCTCTAACGGGCTAAAAACAGTAAGCTCTTACGAGCTGATATATCGGTAAGCTCATATGAGCTGTGGTGAGTCCACAACAAATGCAGGAGCTTGACCAAAACAGTAACCCTAGTGACATGTAACTCGTATCCTAGGAATTCATACGGTTCAAACGAGGCTCGGTAACCATCAATCTATATCAAATAGGCATTCGTATTCCAAGTATATCAATTACTCAATTATACACATACATTTCAAATAATTACAAGTATTTAAAAGTTCGATTCTAATTATACGAACTTACCTCGAGTATGAAAATGGCGAAATTAGTTAATTACTCGATAATCTTGCCTTTCCCTCGATCCAATTCCGGATTCTTCCTTTCTTGATCTAAATATATTCAAAATTAACTTATTTAATTAAACATTCATTCAATTTAGTCCAAAACATACATTTAGACTTATTTGAACATTAGCCCCTAAACTTTCACACTTTTACAATTTAGTCCTTATTTCACAAAAATACAAATTCATGCAATTCAATCCAAATACATGCTAGATGAATTTCATAGGGACTCCTAGCAGCCCATAACTTTCATTATTTAACATTTTTACCACATAAAATTTCACATTTCACAATTTAATCCATTTTTGACATTTTTGTCAAAAATCACTTTATAAAACATGAAAATCTATCATCAAAAGTTCATATTTCAACTTCAAACACCAAAGAACACATAAAATCATCAATGGAAACTCTCAAAATCTTTAATAGTTTCAAAATCTAAGGTACGGGCTAGCTAGAATACGAAGCAACAATCACAAAAACATAAAAATCATTAAAAACGGATCAAAAACCATACCTTAATTGCTCAAAATAGCTTGGCCGCATGAAGAAGATAAAAATGGTTTTTTATTCACCCTAATTTCGGTTGATGAAGATGAATGGAGAAAGAATTTTGTTTTATTTTATTATAATTAACCTTAATTAACCAAATTACAAAAAATAGCCTTAATGAACATTAAAAATTTCAAATTTACCAAGCCACTATCATCCACTATCATGTTAATGGTCTAATTTCAACATAAGGACCTTAACTTTAAGGTTCTATAGCTATTAGACACTTTTAACTAATAGAATGCAACTTTTGCATTTTATGCGATTTAGTCCTTTTTTCTCAAATTAAGCAATTAAACGATAAAATTAGCTCACAAAATTTTTACACATCAAATAACATGCTGTAAACACAGAAAATAATATTAAAATAATTGTCTGACATCGGATTTGTGGTCCCAAAACCACTGTTCCGATTTGACCTAAAACGGACTGTTACAACTCTCCCCCCTTAGGGATTTTTGTCCCCGAAAATCTTACCAGTGAATAGGTTAGGGTACTGTTTTCGTATAGCTTCCTCAGGTTCCCATGTAGCTTCCTCAATCCCGTGTTTCTGCCAAATAACCTTTACTAGGGCTATGCATTTATTTCTCAATTCTTTGATTTCACGAGCTAAAATCCTAATCGGTTCTTCGCTATACGTCAAATCTGTCTGTATCTCAACATCTACCGGAGAAATCACATGTAACAGATCGGATCTATATCTACGTAACATAGAAGCATGGAAGACATTATGAATCTTTTCAAGTTTTGACGGTAAAGCTAGTCTATATGCTACAAGTCCTATTCTTTCAATGATCTCGTAAGGTTCGATAAATTGCGGACTTAACTTCCCTTTACGGCCGAATCGAATAACCTTTTTCCACGATGAAACCATTAAAAACACTCAGTCCCCGACTTGAAATTCAATTTCTTTACGTTTCAAATCTGTGTATGATTTCTGTCGATCTAAAGCTACTTTTACACTGTCGCGAATCGTTTTCAATTTTTCTTCAGTTTCTCTGATCAATTTCACCCCGTGAATATTTTTCTCACTTAGTTCAGTCTAGTATAGTGGAGTTTGACATTTGTGACCATATAAATCTTCGTACGGTGCCATCTTTATACTCATTTGAAAACTGTTATTATACGCGAATTCAATCAACGGCAAGTATTTTTCCCAACTGCCTTCAAACTCTAAAATACAACATCTCAACATGTCTTCGAGAATCTGAATAACTCTTTTAGTCTGACCGTCAGTCTAAGGATGAAAAGCTGTACTGAAATTCAACTTTGTACCCAAAGCTTCTTACAGTTTCTTCTAGATTCACGATGTAAATCTTAGATCTCTATCAGAAATAATAGATAATGGCACCCCGTGCAATCGAACAATCTCAGAAATGTACAATTCAGCTAATCCGTCAAGTGAATAATCTGTACGTACCGGTATAAAATGAGCAGATTTCGTTAGTCGATCAATGACGACCCAGATAACATCTTTCTTTTTCGGAGTTAGGGGCAATCCCGACACAAAATCCATTATAACTCTATCCCACTTCCACTCGGGGATCATCACAGGCTGTAGTAAACCCTATGGTACTTGATGTTCAGCTTTGACTTGCTGACAAATACAACATTTAGAAAGAAACTCTGAGTATCTCGTTTCATGTCTTTCCACCAGTAAAACTGTTTCAAATCGTTATACATTTTGGTACTTCCTGGATGAACATATAAGCAGCTATGGTGCGCTTCGTGCAAAATCTTATGAATGAGTTCTGAATTTCTCGGTATACAAATTCTATTCCGGAACCTTAAACAATCATCTGTTCCAATCTTAAACTCTGAATCAGGGATATTCTCACATTGAATCCGTTTAACTTGCAATTCACGATCCTTTTTCTGAGATTCATAGATTTGTTGAAGAAATACCGGTTTAGCTTTTAATTCAGCTAAAATAGACCCATCATCACAAATCATTAACTGGGTATTCATTTCTCGTAATGCAAACAAAGATTTTTGGCTTAGGGCATCAGCAACAACATTAGCTTTTCCTGGGTGATAATCAATCACAAATTCATAGTCTTTCAATAACTTGAGCCATCTTCGATGTCACAGATTCAGATCTTTCTGTAACATCAGATATTTTAAGCTTTTGTGATCCTTATAAATGTGGCATTTTTCACCGTACAAGTAGTGTCGCCAAATTTTCAACTCAAACACAATTGCAGCCAACTTAAGGTCGTGCGTCGGATAATTCTTTTCATGTGGCTTCAATTTTCGGGAAACATAAGCTATGACTTTTCCTTCTTGCATCAGAACACATCCCAAACCATTTAATGACGCGTCACTATAAATCACAAATTCCTTCCCGATTTGAGTTGAACCAAAATTGGTGCTTGATTAATGAGACTTTCAACTGTTTCAAAACTCAGCTGACATTTTTCTGACCATTCGAATTTCACATCTTTTTGAAGCAGTCGTGTCATCGATGTTGCATTCATAAAAAATCCTTTCACGAATCTTTGGTAATAACCCTCTAAGCCCAGAAAGCTACAGACTTCAGACACATTTCTCGGAGGTTTCTAATCAACAATAGCAGAAATCTTACTCGAGTCAACTCTAATACCGTTAGCTAAAACAATATGCCCCAGAAATCCAACCTCTCGGAGCCAAAACTCACATTTGCTGAACTTTGCAAATAATTACTTATCACGTAGAGTTTGTAACACAACTCTCAAGTGCTCGGTATGTTCAGATTCATCTCGCGAATATATCAGAATGTCGTCAATGAATACAACAACAAATCTATATAAATACAGTCTGAAGATCCGGTTCATCAAGTCCATAAAAACTACTGGAGCATTAGTTAATCCGAAAGGCATAACAAGGAATTCATAATGTCCGTACCTCGTTCTGAATGCGGTTTTCAGCACATCCGACTCTTTAACTCGCAACTGATAATAACCCGATCTCAAATCAATCTTTGAAAATACTGTAGCCCCTTTCAACTGATCAAATAAATCATCAATCCGCGATAGAGGGTACTTGTTCTTTATAGTCACCTTATTCAACTGTTTGTAATCGATACACATTCTCATTGTGCCATCTTTCTTTTTCACAAATAATACCGGTGCACCCCAGGGCGAATAACTCGGTCATGCAAAACCTCTATCTGTTAATTCTTGCAACTGAGCTTTCAACTCTTTTAATTCTGTTGGAGCCATTCTGTACAGAGCTATCAATATCAGTGTTGTTCCCGATACTAATTCAATACCAAATTCAACTTCTCTGATCGGTGGCAAACCCGGTAATTCTTTTGAAAATACATTCGAAAACTCACAAACAATAGGTACAGATTCAATCTTTGATTCAGTCACCTTAATATCTAATACATATGCAAGATATGCATCACAACCCTTTTTCATACATTTTTGGGCTAACATAGACGATATCGCAGTAGGTAATTCACTTGAATCATCAGACTCAATCCGAAGAATTTCTCCGTTTTGACATTTCAATTTGATAGTCTTTTGTCTACAATTCACAACTGCATCATGCATAGTCAGCCAGTCCATACCCAGAATCACATGAAACTCATCAAACAGTAGAAGCATTAAGTCAGCTGAAAAACAGTAACCCCGAGTCATCAAAGGACAGTTCTTACAAATTTTATCAATTAACACAGATTTACCTAAGGGGTTCGATACTTTAATTACAAACTCTGTAGACTCGACATGTAAACTCTTTTTAAATACTAAATTCATACAAATATATGAATGGGTTGATCCAGGATCCATCAACGCAACTATATCAGTATCAAAAAGAGAAAAAGTACCCATAATAATGTCTAGCAATGATGCCTCCTCCCGTGCACAGATAACATAAGCTCGGGCAGGTGCTCGTGCCTCAGATCTCACAGCAGAATCTCTCGTAGCACCTCAGTTACCACTCGTATTTCCAGTGTTTCGGGGTGGTCTCCCTCTAGTAGCCGTATTACTCACTTTCACTGGTTGATCTCTTTCAGCTATAGACTTTTCTGCACAGTCCCGGAGATAATGATCAAGAGATCCACATCTAAAACAAGCTCTGCTCACTATTCTACATTCACCGTAATATCGCTTTTTGCAATGCTTACATTCAGGTACAACATTTCTAGCGCTACCCACACTGGCAACAGATGTTGTCTGAGGTTTAGTGTAACACCCCTCACCTGTATTCACAGTCAGAATAGGGTTACGAGGTATTACTGATCAATAAACATTATTTAACATACATAATTCATACATTTATGCGTTCATTCTCAAATTCCATTCAATCATATTCATATTGTCCCTTATGAGGGCCTACGAGGCCTTAAACATGCTTTAGAAGTGCTTCGGGACTAAATCGATAACATATAAAATTCTCAAAAAACTTAGAAATTTTTCAAACATTCAAGGGTCACACGCCCGTGTGAATAGGCCGTGGGCCTCACACGGCTCTAGACACGCCAGTGTCCCAGGCCGTGTGAAAACAGGGTATACATACTGACTTGGGTCACACGGCTGACCACACGCCCGTGTGTCTAGCCCATGTGCCCTTCGAAATGGCCACACACGCCCGTGTGCTAGGCCATGCCAATCTTGTAGGGTATACTGACTTATGCAACACGGCCAAGTCACACGCTCGTGTGTTAGGCAGTGTGCCATTTAGGGGGGTATACTGACTTGTGTCACACGGCCAGCCACACGCCCGTGTGCGAGGTTGTGTGGAGCATACTGACTTCAATTCAATTTCAACACCAGGGACACACGGTCGTGTAGCATGACTGTGTGTCGCACACGACTGAGACTGTAACATCCCGAAATTGGGCCTAGTAGGATTGGGCCTTGAGCTTTAGGAAAAATTTGAGTATCATCTTATTGCTTGTGTTAATTCAGGTATGAATTTTTGTGTGTTAGCATAGTCTTGTGAAGGCTTGATTCTATTTAGGAAGATAGAATAATTTTTAGTATGGTTTATTTAATGAAGTTGATTAAGTGAACTTAGTGCTTAAGTTAAGTTAAGTGTTAAATTAAACACAAGAGGAGTTAGTGGCAAGATGGTTAGGATGCTTGAAGGGTTGCTTGAGGTTAGAAGTTCGAGTAGCATGATTAACTTTTTGGGAGACATTATTTTCATCCTAGTATTTATGGACGGTCAACCTTTATTTATGATAGGTTGAACTCTCAACTTTTGGAAAGTTGAATATTGGTTTAAGGAAAGCATGAAATTGGGGATAAGAATCTTAAGAATTAAGGAAGGATAGGGGGACAAAAGGCTTGAATGTTGGAGAGTGTTTTGGAAACTCTATTATGGCCTTTAGTTCATGTATGTGGACGGCATTTTGGTCTAGGGAGGGCTTGACCGATTTTTGATGGAGGCTTTGGTAGGTTAGTAGCTAGTTGGCCATTTTCCTAAGCATTTGAACACCAATTTCTTTTCTCTCCACAAACACTCCCTATAGCCGAATGTGTCATGGACATAAGGTGAGTTTTTGGTATTAGTTTTGGCCTTCGATATTTGTTCGTGTCATAACCGAAAATCCTTTTAGTTTTTGCAAATTTCTCCTAGTGCATCAAAGTGTAACAAAAACCGAAATCATCATAGTGCTTGGCCGAATATCTTTTGTTCACAACTTCTTTTCTATTCTTGTCATACTTGTTCAAAACCCACTTTTCTTTTATTTTCTCCAGGCCAAACTTCCTTCTCCCCATTTCTCTTTTTCTTTCTTCCACTTTTGCTCAAAACCCAAAAACATCTCTCTCATTTCAATTTCTTTCTTTCTCTTCCTTTTTCCTTTCTCTGTCTCTACTCTAGCCGAATCCTTTTTGTTGTTACAAATCAACCACATTGTCTTAGCCCAATATCAATAAGGGTAGATCTTCATTTGGTTTTCTTCAATCGGTTTTGGAAGATAGGTAAGTGTACATGGTCGTATTTCCTTTCTCTTTTCTATGTCGTTTTCTTGAGGGCAAAGGCCACTTTCTAATGCTTTTTGGTGTAGAGGCGAAACTAATATGGTTCCATTTAGGATTTCAGCAGACTTTTAGGTGCAAACGTGTGATCTCGGGTTTTTAGTCGATTTGTGCCAAAAAGGTGCGTAGTTATCGACCTTGTTCTTTTGTTGTGTGTATGTGTTTTAATATATAAATATGTATATGATGTGCATGGTAGCCGAATTAATGGCTAAAAAGGGTGGATGCCTATGTTGGGTAATCAATTGACAAGGTCGGTATTTTATGATTTTAATTTACATATGATCTATGTATGAAAATGTGATGGCATGTGATATATGCTTATTTTAATGATATTGTGGCATGATACATGGGACTTGGGATGTGACTATCGAAGGAAAGGGTGTACATTATGTACGTGGTCCGATGTTAGCCTTGTGCTACATTGGCGCTTGATGGTGGCTATGTGCTTCATCAAGGGAGGTGTTGGCTAGGTGCCCATCTCGGCGGATGATAGTGTGTGTGCATCACCGTAGATTGAGGATGACCTCGAGTCACCTTGTGGATACTGAGATATGTGGATCATTATGTGATCGGTGGTTTAGCCACGGCCTTGAGCAAAGCAAGTCCGCCGAGGTAAGTTATGTGGGATCACTTAGGTGATCGGTGGATTAGCCACGGCCTTGGGCGGCAGTGTGCCGAGGTTGGTGTAATGGATGGAACTAGGTTGGGTTGGGCTTCATTTTGCATAATTTTGCATGTGGGCTGTGTGGATATGGGCCAAGCCCATATGTGGGAACATGTGTAATAACTATGCACTGAGTCTGTGTGACTCACCCAATTTTTGTCAAACCTTACAGGTGATGCATAAAGCTTGGACCGAGTTGGAGTGGATACGAGGTGGCCCATGCAGAAGTTATTTTCCTTATTTTATATATATTATACATATTTTTAGAATTTCCGAATATTTGGTTATTGTAATAAGGGCCACTTAAAAGGTTTTGAAGTTTATTATTATGTTTTAAAGTGGATTGACAATTTTTATTATTTGGATATGTTATATTTTTTGCAACTCATATCTTAAAGATATATGTTAAAATTTCAAATCGAAGAATTTGTAACAACTTGATTTTATTTGGATTTATAAATATACAATGTTTTATTAAAGACAATAAATTTTTATGTTTTCACTCTAAGCCAAAATATTTTTCAAACGTTTTCCGCAATGGCATTCTAAATTCAGCCGTGGCGTATGGGCCGGGTTTGGGGTGTTACAGAGACACACACCCGTGTCTCTGCCCGTGTGGACAAAAATAGGACATTTAGAAGGCCAATTTTCCACCCTTTTCTCATGCTCACCTAAACAACCAAAATGGTACCATTTCATCATACAATAGACATCCCAAAATCATCAACCAAGTGCACAAATCATACCATATCCATTTCAATCAAATTTAATACCAAATCAATACCAATTACCTATTCAACTCTTATATCATTAAGCATCAATTTACAAGCACTTAACTACTCAAACTAACAACTTCAATCACCCCTTATAGATCAATTTCCAAATTCAAAATATAACCATAACCACATTCTTGCTAAACATAACAAAATGAGCCATTACTCATGGCTAAACACTAAAACATATACAATTTACAAGCCAAATCTCATGGCTATTATCACAACCAAAATATCTCATCTAGCCTATACATTCCATATACCATATGTACAATTCAAAAGTAC
Source organism: Gossypium sturtianum (assembly GCA_025698515.1). Lineage (NCBI taxonomy): Eukaryota > Viridiplantae > Streptophyta > Magnoliopsida > Malvales > Malvaceae > Gossypium > Gossypium sturtianum. Next base: position 24,002,008 of record CM046945.1, read on the forward strand.
CAACTTAGACGTTTGATAGTGCGATGATGTTCCCGACGACTCCCGGATTCGAGCTAGCTTTGATTCTCTATAAAACATAGGAAAACAACACAAAGTAAGCTTCACAGCTTAGTAAGTTCGTAAATGAATAACTCAGTTCATCAAATAAATGTATTTCCAACCAAATATACATGACAAAATCATATACTCATCATCTAAAAACCTTTCTCATGTCTTAAAACATGATCAAATACCATATCATTGAACTTTCTCTATTTAATATTCGAATAGGTTTTGTACATACCTGTATCGTCTCGTACTAACCTTTTTCTCACTCACCCCATTCGTTTACCCGTTGAACCATTCGAAATAGAAGTTGGATACTCAAAGAGCTCAATCGATAAGTACTTATACCATGGCCCGTAGCCAAATCAAGGTAACTCCTTTCTGAAATACCTATACCATGGCCCCTAGCCAAATCAAGGTATCACTCACACCCGTAGTGCCGATATCAAGGCCCGAAGTCAACACATAACCTAATGACATGTCACTAGCATCCTAAACTATTCCTAAGGTTCAACCGGGAAGTTTCACTTGTCGATTTCATCGTCGAATACATCCGTAAAGTTGTATTCACAATTCAAACATTATCCGTAACCTCATAATCACATTTTATGCAATATCAAAGCATTTAACATTCATTTATATTTTAGTTATCACATACGAACTTACCTCGTATTTGGAATTGACGGATCAGATCGACTACTCGTTAACTTTGCTTTTCCCTCGATCTAAATCGAAATTCTTTCTTTCTTGATCTATATATATTCAAAATTAACTCATTTAATCAACCAATCATTCAAATTAATCCTTAAATACTTATTTGGGCATTTTTACACATTATCCCCTAAACTTTCACATTTATTCAATTTAGTCCCTATTTCACAAATACACAAAATTCACAAAAATCAACTTAACCCATGCTTGGCCGAATTACACATAGGTCCCTAGCAGCCCAAAAATTTCATTTATTTTACATTTCAACCACACAATTTTCACATTTTACAAATTAATCCCTTTTTGACTTTTTTGTCAAAAATCACTTTACAAAATATTTAAATCTATCAACAAATAGTCATTTTCCATTATCAAACATTCAAAAGCTCAAATATTCATCAATGGCACTTCACAAAATCATGAACAAATTTGAAAATTAAGGCACGGGCTAGCTAGAATACGAAGCAACGATTACAAAAACATAGAAATCATAAAAAATCGAGCTAAAACGGACTTACAAATAGCAAGAGCAGTGGCCAACCCCTCAAAGCCCTAAAAATTGTGTTTTATTTCTCACTTTCGGCTATGTAAAGAAGAAATCAAGTTGATATCTTGTTTTTCTTTAATTTAATTCATCATTAATACTAAATTACATTATTAACCTTAACTAAAACATTATTATTTCACATAAACCATGTCCATTAATGTCCACTCATACTCTTGATGGTCTAATTACAACATAAGGACCATAACATTAATAAACCATAGCAATTAAACACCTTTAACAAGTAGAATGCAACTTTTGCATTTTACGCGATTAAATCCTTTTTCTCAAATTGTGCTATTAAACTATAAAATTAGCTCACAAAATTTTCACACATACATACTTTCATGCTGTAAACACCAAAAATAATTTAAAATAATTTTTTGACCTCAGATTTGTGGTTTCAAAACTACTATTTTGATTTAGCTAAAACCGGGCTGTTACAACTCTCCCCCTTTAGAGATTTTCATCCCTGAAAATCTTACCAGTGAATAGGTTCGGGTATTGTTTTCTCATAGCATCCTCGGGTTCTCAAGTAGCTTCTTCAACCCCGTGTCGATGCCATAATACTTTCACTAATGCGATTTTCTTATTTCTCAGCTCTTTGATCTCACTAGCTAAAATTCGAATCGGTTTTTCAGCATATGACATATCTGACTGAATTTAAACCTCGATCAGGAAAATGACGTGTGAAGGGTCGGATCGGTATCGTCAAAGCATCGACACATGAAACACATTATGTATTTTCTCTAACTCAGACGGTAAAGATAGTCGATATGCCACTGGTCCAACTCGCTCGATAATCTCATACTGTAACAGCCCGAATTAGACCCTAGTCGGAATAGTGGTTTTGAGACCACAAAATTGAGGTCGAAATAATATTCTAATATTTTTTTTTGGTGTGAATTATATGTGATATAGCCTATGTGAAAATTCTGTGTGATAATTTTATTAACTGTGTGTCAAATTGTGAGAAAGGACTTAATTGCATAAAGTGTAAAATGCTGTGTGCCGATTGTTATATATTTAATTGTTGTTGGCTTTTTAAGGTGGAGGCCTTATGTTGTTAATAACTCATTTTTAAGATAGTGGATGGTTAAATGACTAGATAACCATAATGTAAATTTGTCTTATATGACTAATAAAAGGGCAAAATTGGTATTAGATTATTAAGTTAATTTATAATAAAACAAAGCATTAAAATAAGTCATTTTCTATTCATCTTTGCACCGAATATTGAAGAAAGAAGAGAGGTTTTAAGCTTTGGTAATTTCAGCTAGGAATTGGCTTGATTCAAGGTTAAATTTTGCTCGGTTTTTATTAATTTCTACGTTTTCGTAATCGTTGCTTTGTGCTCTTTAAAACCCATGCTTAAATTTTTTGAATTTATGATGTTTATGAAATGTGCCATTGATGAAATGGTGAGCTTTGTGATGAGTGTTGGTGTTAAATGGAAGATATGTGTTTAATGAACATGTTTTGTTCTTGAATTTTTGATGAATTTTAGCTAATTAGGGCTAAATTGAGAAAATAGCATTTTGAAGGATTAAAATGTGAAATAAATGAAATGTGTGGGCTTGTATGAATATAGTAAGAATTCGGCTAGGCATGGGTGCAAGCTAATTATGTGTATTTGATGATTTTATGAATTAAGGACTAAAGTGTCGAAATGTGAAAATGTGAGGGCTATTTTGTAAAATGCTCTAAATATGTGTGTTTGGACAAAAATGAATGATTTGGTGATTGAATGGATTGAATTTGAATGTGTATTGACCAAGAAAGGAGAGGTTCGGATCGAGATCAAGGTAAAGATAAAGTGCTCGATTAATTGACCGTTTCGATAATTCAACGTCCGAGGTAAGTTCGGATATAATACATGTTATTAAGATATGTTTTAGTATTATGGAATGAATAAGTATATGATTATGATATTTGAGATGTTATGTGCAAAATTAAATTGGATGGCACTAAGTGTGCGAAATCGAGATCGAATCAGAGATGAATAGCACTGTGTGTGCGATGTTATGAAAGCTTCGGCTTATTGATTTGGCACTGTGTGTGCGATACCGAGATAAGTCGGTTAAAAGAATAGGCACTAAGTGTGCGATGACGAATATGCTTCAATTATGTTTATGGCACTGTGTGTGCGATTAAATTAGACGAATATCAGAGGATGATCGACGTGTAATATCGAGCATTGAATAACTATGTGTTGGCTAAGGTATGTATTAAACCTTTTTGGTTGACGAGTTTATAGATAAAGCCATGAATGGATGAATGAGTATTTTAGCTATGGATGATATGGTATGAATATAAGAGAATTGAACTCTGTGATGGTTTAATTATATACATTGGTTTGATCTGATGAGATAATGGTATTGTATTTCGAACTTACTAAGCTTTGAAAGCTTACTGTGTGATTGTTTCTCTGTTTTACAGTGCCAGCAAAGCTAACTCGGATTCGAGAATCGTCAGCATCTTTATCACACTATCGGCAATCTAATTTGGTACTTTTGGAAATATGTAAATAGATGAAATATGGCATGTATAGGCTAGAAGTTATGGTATGTTTTGGGAATGTTTAATCCTTGCCATGTGAGTTGGCTTGGAAGTGAAATGATGTTAACTTATGAATGAGTTATGTTTATGATATGTGAAGTACATTTTGGTATGGCTTGGTGATAATGATACGTTTTTAAGTATGGTAAGATTAGTGAAGAATTGGTGTCATAATAATATAATGATTTTGTGGATGAGTCATGTGATCACTGTAAATCAGAGTTTTAAAATTTATAAAAGAATGATCGAACCTGGAAACTAACTCTGACAACGATTGAGGCAAGTGCACCTATCGAACAGTAGTATAGCTTAGGCAAGACCGGATTATCAAACCCAAAGGAACTAAAAGTACTAATACTCACCATCTTTCTATTATTTAGCCTTAATATAAAGTGATGGTTGTTAACCTAAAAGTAATCTACTTACTAAGCTAAGACGCAAGGACAAAAAGAATGAATTCGGGAAATAACTTTTGGAAAAATTCAGTTGACTCAAGCGATACCCTTAGGAAAAATCCACCTAGACTTCACTTGTTATCTAACCTTGAACCATATGATTTATTTACTTAGTTTGATCCGTGAGACTCCCTAACGTATATTAAACCCTCTCTCGAGGCGAATAACGTCTAACCCTAGGTTAATTAGTGGAACTCTCACCGCTTATAATAACCCCTAGAATAGCGAAGAAATCGATCCGTGGACTCCCATATTAGGTTTCACCCTAATCCGGCAAAATATCGTCACCCTATCTCTAGGCGTGCGATCAACTCCGCTTAATTATGTTGGATCTACGCTTAGGCAGGGTCTATTCCTCCTCCACCTAAGTACATTAGATTTGGATTAAGTTCACACAATTAAGAACAAACTAAGTTATTATCATATAATTCAAAAATCAAATAACAAGATTCATCATAGGTTTCATCCCCTTCGGGTATCCGAAGGTTTAGTTCATAATAATAAAGAAAAACATCTCAAAAGAAAAAATAAAACAAAACATAAGAAATCCCTAAAACCCCTTGAAGGAATTGAAGAGGAGATCCTCCGCCTTGAGTCGAATTCCGGCTTCTTGAGATGGATCAACTGGCTATCTTCGAGTGATTCCCACAAATCTGACCTTTCCGGCTTGGCTTTTTAGCCTAGCTTTTCGCCCCCTTTCAGCTGGTACCTAGGGTGTATTTATAGGCTTTTGAAACACGTTTCTTTCTCCCTAAGTATCCTTTCCCGAATGGAATTTCTCTTCTCCACGGCAGAGGCACGGCCATGGCACACGCCCGTGTAAATCATGGCCAGGCCGTGTTCGAAACTGTTGAATGAGGCACGACCGTGTAAGTCACGGTCAAGGTCGTGTTCTAGTAGGAATGGTGGCACGGCCGTGTGGCTTGGAGTCCAGGCCGTGTCGATTTCGTGGCTTGGCCCAACTTGGTCCGTTTTAAGCCCGTTTCTCGTTCTTTTCGTCATCGGGTGCTTTCCTGAGTATAAGACATAAAAGGAAAGGATTAAGAGCACCTTTTTACATAAATTGAGGCTTAAATCATCCAAAAGCATACTAAATGTGGGCCTAGAATATGTTACTTTTTTGGTTTATCAAATACCCCCACACTTAAGCTTTTGCTTGTCCTCAAGCAAAATTCTCAACTTACAATTAAAACGAACTTCCTGTAATTCATAATTCCTATTGATAGTGTCTCATCAGAATTCATAGATAATTTATACATGGATAATTCAATTCAAAGTGTCCTAAAAATTCAAATAGTATAAGTCATAGGTTCTGTAGCACAAAACATAGGAGTTTCCCTTCATCTAAATAATTACCTCTGATTCGGAATCGACAAGGATTGACATCCTCACAAAAGATTCGCTCAAATCACTTAAAGTGTTTAAGGTTCAAAATTTAGGCACTCAAAAGTCAAACATGAAGAGTTAATCCCATAGGCTTGCATGAAAATCAAATCTCCACCACTGAAATATGAGATGAAACACAAATCAAAAGGTCTTTGTTAGGGTTGTAACGGGGCTAGGGTTAAGGTGTGGAGTAAGGCTTAATTAGAAGGTTAGAATCGACATTGAATTGACAAATTACCTAACTAAGAACTCATGAACTAATAATAATAAATACATCAATTGAAAACTAATAATACTAATAATACGAGCTTCTTCTTTGATATTTGGAATCCAAACGTATAAGCTCATTTAACCGCAACTAATAATGAATAATGGATATACTTCGTTTTTTTTAACAAACTAAATACATAATAAAGGATAAACTACTAAAATTCATAATTAGGCAACTAATCAGATCAAATCTCAATATAAGGGTAGTCAAAAGGAATGGTGATAACAAAAACAAAGGGATTCTGGGTTAATATTAGTGGGTATGTCAATAAAAAGGGTGTCCGGTTAAAACGGGGTTAACTAGGGGTTAATTTGTGACGGTAGGCTTTTTAGGGAATTAGTGGGTTAAATCCTAGGTGCCTTTATCATCTCTGTGAATCAAATCATAAAATGTGGTCTCGACATGTATAATCGATGCAAGTTCTAGAATAACAAATCAGTGTTGACATACTCATAATCAAAAAAGTGAGCAAGAAAAAGAATTTATGCTCTATAAGGCTCAAAACTCACAAAAATTATGGGTATTTTGATGTCAACCTCGTAAATTTCAAACTTCAAAGTAATATTTAAACTCAGTTCGACAACCTAGAAAATTTTTAATTTCTGAAAAATAGACTTATCATGCTTGATTCTCTAGTATTCTTCAAATTTAATTATCAATTCACAATTATCAATGACTTAATCTAAAACATATCAATAAAATTCATAAATCATCAGAAATTTCATCCTAATTAGCAATATGAGTAAATTACTTTCAAACAAGACTTAATTCAGGCTTTGAGTTAGGTATCTTTTTAGGTTGTTCACCCCCCACACTTAAGATGTACATTGACCTCAATGTACAAAGATATATAACAACCTTGTACTAAAATCATCAGATATGGGGATAAGTGAAAACTTCCTGAATTTTCGGATGATTCCTTGAGAGGAGATTGTGTCTTTGGTGGTGGTGATGGCCCGCCTGAATGATGAACCTGCGCTAGATGAAGAAATTGGGAGGCTCGTAGAGAATTAGCCAGGGATCATTAAGACATAATTAAAGTAAACTAAATATAAAATTAAGGACAAGAAAGATAAAGAGAAGGAGACTAAGAAGAAAACTAAAATTAAAAGAAGAGGTGAATGGACTGAGAGGTCCTTATTATTGGGTGTGATTTCTAAGGCTGAGGTTATGGTGGTGGTGGTGGCGTGATTCCCAAGCAGCCTTTAGAACCTAAAATTAAGAAATTAAGATAAAATAAGCTAAATTAAGTAGAAGAGAAGTAAATATAAGGAAAATAAAGGAGAAGATAAAAATAAAAAAAATAGATAATTGGTCTCAAAGACCCTTGGCTTGTTGTGTGAATGAAGCTGACGGCATGAACTCATGTGAATCGGTCTCCTTTGAGGAGATTGGCCTCTTACGCTTCTTTGCCATTGATATGATTTTGTTGTAGCTCAAGAGTCTAAGGATTTATTAGGAAAAGGAAAAAGGAAAAAAGATAGGAAAGAATGGAAGAAGGAAAGAAGAAAGAAGTGGGTTAAGAAGAGAAAGGAGAGGGGTATGGTGTTTAAATAAAATTTCAGGTCTGGCAGTTCTCCCACGCCCGTGGGTTGAGAGTGTGTCGATTCACACGGCCACCTCGCACGGCTGTACTCTAGGGCGTGTTGATTCCCCACGCTCATGTCTAGACTGTGTTCGACAAGTCAGTATATTACCACGGTTAGCTGGCACGGGCGTGTTCAGCCCGTGGTTGGCAAGTCAGTGGCCTCACACGGCCGTGTCACTTTTTCGGTGCCCGTGGGAGATTGGTTGAGTCAGTGATTGCCAGAAATTAGGTCATTCTGACTTGTACCGTCCTGCCCTGTTAGTACCAAGATTCTTGAGGTACACACGGTCACGGCCACGGCCGTGTGCAAAGCCGTGTGTCCTGGAATTCTGCACCCCTTGTTAGTTTATAACTACATATTCAGAAAGAAAAGAAGAAAAGAAAAATAAATTTAAAGCAAAATGTGAGAATAAGTTAGGTTAGTGCTCGGGTTGCCTCTCGAGAAGTGCTCGTTTATAGTCTTAAGCTAGACTTCTTCTCGTTTGCATCTTCAGGGTGGTTTAAGGAGTTGGAAGTCCTTCCCCACGTTATTATCTGTATCCTCGTGAAAAAATTTAAGTTGAGATGCGTTTATAGTAAAAGTACCAAAAATAGGATTACTTACCTCGACTATTTCGGATGGGAAAACACTGGTTACCCTAAAAGATATTTCTTTGTTTGTGCTAGGGTCAGGAGGAGATATTCGAAGATCTGCTTCGTCTAACAGTACCTTGTCCCCTATTTTGAAGTGGTTTGTTGTTCCTATAAGCTCTTCTGGGGGTTCTTTCGATTTTTCCTTGTGTGGTTCTGGTTCTTCGTCGTGTATCCCTAATTTCTCCTTAAAGTGTGTCTTCCACTGCCTAGATCATCGAATTGGATCCTCGATCTTCATGAGTTATTTCTTTGTTGGGGTTGGGGTCGGGATCGAGTTGGTTGTATTCTTTGGTGGTGTTTTCTCGAAAAGAAGAGTTAACCGAATGGTTATTAGGGACATTTACGTTCTCACCTTGATTACTCGATGTTCTAGCCGAATCGAGAGCCTTGATGGTGACGGTCTCATTACATACGCAAAGTATGAGTTCTCCGCATCAACATCAATTTTAGTCTGGCAGTGAGTTGCTAAAAAGGGTCTTCCTAAAATTAGGGGATCGAATTATCCTCATCCATGTCTAAGACAACAAAATCTCATTGGGAAAACGAATCATCAATTTTTACAAGAACATCTTCGATAATACCCTAGGAATTCTAATGATTTTATCACTAATTGAATGCTCATCCTAGTTTGTTTGGGTTTCCTAGACCTAATTGTTTAAATAAATTATAAGGCATGACATTTATGCTTGCCCCTAAATCAGCTAACGCATTATCAATAGTTAGTCTACCAATTAAACATGGAATTTTAAAACTCCCTGGATCTTTTAATTTTTGTGGTAGCTTATTTTGCAAGATTGCTGAGCACTTTGCGTTGAGTTCCATATGCGAATCTTCGTCTAGTTTCCGCTTGTTTGTCAGAAGCTTCTTTAAGAATTTTCTGGAATCAGGCATCTGCGAAAGAGCTTCGAGGAGTGGTAAGTTAATGTGTAATTTCTTTAAAAGTTTAAGAAACTTACCGAACTGTTCCTCTGTGTCGTCTCTCTTCAACGCTTCGGGATAAGGTATGCGAGGTTGGTACTCCTTGATTACCGATTTTGGCTTGTCTTGTGTTACCTCTTCTTTACCTTTCCCTACCTCGTTTCCTTGTGTTGATATGGATTCATCTACCCTTGTATTCTCCTGAGCTGTTATGGCTTGGATCTGCTTTTTAGGATTAATTTAAGTGTTACTTGGTAGACGCCCTTGCGGTCGTTCGGATAATAGCTTTGCAATTTCTCCGAATGACTGGGTAATTTCCCCGATTGCCTTTGTAAGTACTCCAACTTGGTTCTCGATCATTTTGATCGATGTTTATTGGGTGTTGAGCGTTACCTTATTTTATTGGAGACGGGCTTCTGTGGATGCTATGAATTTGTTCAACGTCTCTTCAAGACTCGACTTCTTTTCCCGTGGATAGGGCTGATTTTGGAAATTTTGAGGAGGTTGTTGTCTTTGATTTCCTTGATTTCCTTGTCCTCTCAACGAAAAATTTGGGTGGTTCCTCCAACCTGGATTATAATTATTACTATATGGGTTATTATTAGATCTAAAATTGTTACCTATATAGTTCATCCATTCGCTCTCGTGTGCTGGTTGGTAGGGTGGGTACTGACCGCCACGTTCCACTTGCGTCAGACCGCATGATTTGGATGTACCTGCAAAGAACACAAACTATCAATCTTCTTATTCATCAACTCTACCTGATTCGATAGCATGGTTACTGCATCAAGGTTGTAAACTCCAGCTATTTTTGTTGGCTTTGTTCTTGTAACTTGCCACTGATAGTTATTCATCGATATCTCTTCAATAAACTCGTAGGCTGCCTCAGGAGTTCTATTATTCAGGGTTCCACCAGCGGCTGGATCAATTAATTACCTCGTTGAAGGATTCACACCGTTGTAAAAAGTTTGGACTTGGAGCCACAATGGTAATCCGTGGTGTGGGCATCTCCTCAAGAGATCTTTGTATTTCTCCCATGCGCCGTATAATGTCTCTAAATCCATCTTCACAAAAGAAGATATATCATTATGTAACTTGGCCGTTTTGGCCGGTGGAAAATATTTTAGTAGATATTTTTCGGTCATTTGTTCCCATGTAGTGATTGACCCTCGTGGTAACGAGTTTAACCGCTATTTAGCTTTATTCCTTAATGAAAAGGGAAATAGTCGAAGACGTATGGCATCATCAGAAACACCATTTATTTTGAAGGTATCACAGAACTCTAAAAAGTTAGCTATATGAGTGTTTGGATCTTCGTCCTGCAAACCATCAAATTGAACAAATTGTTGAATCATTTGAATAGTGTTAGGCTTTAATTCAAAATTATTAGCAGCTATAGCAGGCCTAACAATACTCGATTCTGCCCCTATTAAATGAGGTTTAGCATAATCAAACATAGTACGAGGAGCATTATTTTCTCCCATATCTTGTGGTGGAGGATTATTTTCGTCCATCCCTTCAATAGGATTGGATATGTCTTCTCGCTCTCCTTGATAATTTAGGGCTCGCCTAATTTCTCTGCAATTTCTTCGAGCGGTAGCTTCAATATTACTGTCGTATTCTAAAGGTCCTCTCGGGTTCCCTCGAGTCATAAACTAGAGGTACCTGCTAGGAAAAGAAAGAACGAAAATTTAGCAAATTTAAAATTAAAACTAAAAATAAAAATAAATTGCGAAAAAATAAAAATAGTGGCTAAAGTAATAAAAATAAAGTTTTCTTAATATTTTAGTTCCCCGGCAACGGCGCCAAAAACTTGATCGCTGTAAATCAGAGTTTTAAAATTTATAAAAGAATGATCGAACCTGGAAACTAACTCTGACAACGATTGAGGCAAGTGCACCTATCGAACAGTAGTATAGCTTAGGCAAGACCAGATTATCGAACCCAAAGGAACTAAAAGTACTAATACTCACCGTCTTTCTATTATTTAGCCTTAATATAAAGTGATGGTTGTTAACCTAAAAGTAATCTACTTACTAAGCTAAAAAGCAAGGACAAAAAGAATGAATTCGGGAAATAACTTTTGGAAAAACTCAGTTGACTCAAGCGATACCCTTAGGAAAAATCAACCTAGACTTCACTTCTTATCTAACCTTGAACCATATGATTTATTTACTTAGTTTGATCCGTGAGACTCCCTAACGATATTAAACCCTCTCTCGAGGCGAATAACGTCTAACCCTAGGTTAATTAGTGGAACTCTCGTTCGCTTATAATAACCCCTAGAATAGCGAAGAAATCGATCCGTGGACTCCCATATTAGGTTTCACCCTAATCCGCAAAAATCTCGTCACCCTATCTCTAGGCGTGCGATCAACTCCGCTTAATTATGTTGGATCTACTCTTAGGCAGGGTCTATTCCTCCTCCACCTAAGCACATTAGATTTGGATTAAGTTCACACAATTAAGAACAAACTAAGTTATTATCATATAATTCAAAAATCAAATAACAAGATTCATCATAGGTTTCACCCCCTTCGGGTATCCGAAGGTTTAGTTCATAATAATAAAGAAAAACATCTCAAGAGAAAAGATAAAACAAAACATAAGAAATCCCTAAAACCCCCAGAAGGAATTGAAGAGGAGATCCTCCGTCTTGAGTAGAATTCCGGCTTCTTGAGATGGATCAACTGGCTATCTCGAAAGTGATTCCCACAAATCTGACCTTTCCGGCTTGGCTTTTTAGCCTAGCTTTCCGCCCCCTTTCAGCTGGTACCTAGGATGTATTTATAGGCTTTTGAAATACGTTTCTTTCTCCCTAAGTATCCTTTCCCGAATTGAATCCCTCTTCTCCACGGCAGAGGCACGGCCATGGCACACGCCCGTGTAAATCGTGGCCAGGCCGTGTTCGAAACTGTTGAATGAGGCACGACCGTGTAAGTCACGGTCAAGGTCGTGTTCTAGTAGGAATGGTGGCACGGTCGTGTGGCTTGGAGTCCAGGCCGTGTCGATTTCGCGGCTTGGCCCAACTTGGTCCATTTCAAGCCTGTTTCTCGTTCTTTTCGTCATCGGGTGCTTTCCCGAGTATGAGACATGAAAGGAAAGGATTAAGAGCACCTTTTTACAAAAATTAGGGCTTAAATCATCCAAAAGCATACTAAATGTGGGCCTAGAATATGTTACTTTTACGGTTTATCATCATGCTTGATAATGTATGTGATTTGGTTGAGCAAGATGGTATATAAGTTGACATATTTAGTAATGAGGATTGTATGTGATGATATGATAATCACTTAACATGAAATTGGTTGCTAAATTGTGTGTGGGATTATGCTTAAATGTGCATGTAGGATTGACCCTTGTGTGGGTGGCAAATTTGCCTTGTAAATGGCCTATTTTGTCACACGGTTATGGCACACGGGCGTGCCTAGTGACCGTGGGGCTATGTCAGTAGCTGGCTAAGAGTACACAGGCTTGGCACACGGATGTGCCTGGTAGCCGTGTGGTTTCAACAGGATCGACCACGGCCAAAGTACAAGGGCGTGGTTGGTGGCCGTGGAGCCAAGTCAAAATTGACCATGGCCAAGGTACACGGGTGTGCTTGGTGGCCGTGGAGTAAAGTCAGGTTTGAACACGGGGAAGATACACGGGGGTGTCTATCAGCCGTGGGAGGCACACGGTCTACCCACACGGGCGTGTAACCCCTGAAACTTTGAAAAGTTTTAAATTTCTGAGAATTTCTGTATGTGTTCCGGTTTAGTCCCGACCCCTTTCTAACACGTGTTTAAGGTCTCGAAGACCTTCATGAGGGACTATATATTTATGAATGAATATTTTTGATTGATATTTGACTTTGGGTCGTGAAATAGTAATGAAACGTTCTGATTGTCTGGTAATGCCTCTTAACTCTATTCCGGCGACGGTCTCGGGTTAGGGGTGTTACATTTTATTAGTATCAGAGTTATGGTTTAGTCGATTCTCAGACTAACGTAGCGTGTGTGAGTCTAGCAATACATGCCATATATGAAATTGCGATAGTGTGATTAATTCTGACAGTTATAAATGTGTTTTCGTATAGTAATGGATCCCGATCGAGTAGTTGCTACGATGTAGAGAGTAACGCGCCTACTCCCGCTCAAGGGACAGCACCGGCCACATCTTGGCCAAATGAAAGTAGTGAGGGAGGAGAGGCTAAGCAAGCCTTCTTCCGTATGATGAGTGAGTGGTTTTTGGAGTTTGTTCGAACGAACCCAGCTGCTCCACAACCTCCACCCCCACAAGTACCTGTTGTGCCACAAGTGATAAATCCAATTCGATTGAATAAACCTCCTGTGGATAAGATTCGAAAGTATGGGGCCGAAAAGTTTAGGGCCACAGCTGACGACGATGCTGAGCGAGCTGAGTTTTGGCTCGAGAATGCAATTCGGGTATTTGATGAGATGTCGTAAACCCCTGATGAATGTATCAAGTGTGCAGTTTCTTTGTTGAGAGATACGGCTTATAATTGGTGGAAAACATTGACATCCGTGGTTCCGAGAGAGAGAATCACTTGGGATTTCTTTCAAGTTGAGTTTAGAAAGAAGTATATCAGTCAACGCTTCATTGATCAGACACGTAAAGAGTTCCTTGAACTGAAACAAGGTCGTTTGTCCGTTACTGAATATGAGCGAGAATTCGTAAGATTGAGTCAATACGCTAGAGAATGTGTTTCGACCGAAGCTACTATGTGCAAATGCTTCATAGAGGGATCGAATGAAGATATTAAATTGTTGGTTGGAATACTTGATATAAATGAATTTGTTGTGTTAGTTGAAAGAGCATGCAAAGCTGAGGAGCTCAGTAAATAAAAGAAGAAAGCTGATTCTGAAGCTCGTGATGAAAGAAAAAGATCGATGAATAAGTTTTCTCAACCTTCGACAAAGAGATTTAAAGATGCAAGCAATCGTTCAAATGCTTCGTTTGGACATCCAAGTAGAGATCGTTCGAGACAAAAGTGCTGGTCCACGAACTCAAGCTCTGATTGAATCAAGTGTTGGTAGCGTTAAGAGTAACAAACCTGAGTGCAGACAGTGTGGAAGAAGACATGTGGGAGAATGCTGGGGCAAGTACAACAATAGAGTTTGTTATAAATGTGGATCCCGAGGTCATTTTATTCGAGATTGACCAAAGATGGTCGAAGAGGAAAATGTTCAGAATGAAAGACCGAGTAATGTGACGGCTAGGGTAGACCACCCAGAAACACCAGAAATGTGAGTGGAAGCCAAAGGGGGACTACTGACACAGCTGTGAGGTCAGAGGCGAGAGCACCTGCCCAAGCTTACGCTATACGTGCACGAGAGGAAGCATCATCTCGAGACGTCATCTCCGGTACTTTTACTTTATTTGATACTGATGTCATTGCATTGATAGGTCCAAGATCTACTCATTCATATATGTGTGTGAATCTAGTATCAAGTAAGACTCTACCTGTTGAGTCTACTGAATTTGTGAATAGAGTATCGAATCCCTTAGGCAAGTTTGTTTTGGTGGATAAGGTGTGCAAGAATTGTCCATTGATGTTTTGGGATGTTTGTTTTTCGGTTAATTTGATGATACTACCATTCGATGAGTTTGACATAATTCTGGGTATGGATTGGCTTACTCTGCATAATGCCATCGTGAATTGTAAAAGAAAGAGTATTGAGTTGAAAAGTCAGAATGGTGAGCTAGTTCGAATCGAATCCAATGATATGAAAGGATTACCAGCTATTGTATCTACGATGAAAGCTATGAACTATGTGAAAAAGGGTTGTGAAGCTTATTTGGCGTGCGTGATTGATACAAAAGTGTCGAAAAATAAAGTTGAATCTGTGCCTGTGGTATGTGAGTTTCCAGATGTGTTTCCTGAAGAGTTACCGGGATTACCTCCAATTTGGGAAGTCAAATTTGGTATTGAATTAGTGCCGGGGACCACTCCCATTTCGATAGCTCCGTATAGAATGGCACCAATGAGAATTGAAAGAGTTAAAGTCGATTTGCGAGGAGTTGGTAGACAGAGGATTTGCACGATCGAGTTTCTCACACCGGGAGCTCTGTGTTATTTGTGAAAAGAAAGATGGAACTATGAGAACATGTATTGATTATCGACAGTTGAACAAAGTAACGATAAAGAACAAATATTCGTTGCCTCGTATTCATGATTTGTTTGATCAGCTAAGAGGAGCTACAGTGTTTTCAAAGATAGATTTGAGATCAGGTTACTATCAGTTAAGAGTTAAAGAATTCGATGTGCCGAAAACTGCTTTCAGAACGAGGTACGGACATTACGAATTCTTAGTGATGCCTTTCGGACTAAGAAATGCTCCTGCAGTGTTTATGAATCTGATGAATCAGATATTCAGATCGTATTTGGATCGCTTTGTAGTGGTGTTCATTGATGATATTTTGATCTATTCGTGTGATGAGACGCAACATGCCGAGCATTTGAGAACTGTGCTACAAACTCTGCGTTAGAAATAGTTGTATGCTAAGTTTAGTAAATATGAATTTTGGTTGCGTGAAGTTAGTTTTCTGGGGCATTTTGTGTCAGCTGTCGGGATACGAGTTGATCCTAGTAAAATCTCTGCTATATTAGAATGGAAGCCTCCGAGAAATGTGTCTAAAGTCCATAGTTTTTTGGGACTAGCGGGATATTATAGACGGTTTGTGAAAGGCTTCTTGATGACTGCGACTCCGTTGACGAAGTTGCTACAGAAAGATGTTAGATTCGAGTGGTCAGAAAATGCATCAGATTTTTGAACAATTGAAAGTTTTGTTGACAGAAGCACCAGTGTTGGTTCAACCTGAATCGGGCAAAGAATTCATAGTTTACAGTGATGCCTCGTTGAATGGTTTGGGTTGTGTGCTGATGCAAGAAGGTAAAGTCATTGCTTATGCTTCGAGGCAACTAAAGCTGCATGAAAAGAAGTACCCAACGCACGACCTTGAATTGGCCACGATTGTGTTCGCATTGAAAATATGGCGTCATTATTTATTTGGTGAGAAGTGTCATATCTTTACAGATCACAAGAGTTTGAAGTACTTGATGACTCAGAAAGAATTGAATTTGCGACAGAGAAGATGGTTAGAGTTGTTGAAAGATTACGAACTTGTGATAGATTACCACTCGGGTAAAGCTAATGTTGTAGCTGATGCTTTGAGCCGAAAGTCCATATGTGCTTTGCGAGCAATGAATGCTCAGAAAGATCTGTGTGATGATAGTGCAGTTATGGCCGAGTTGAAAATAAAGCCGATGTTTGTACATCAGATTTATGATGCTCAGAAAAGTGATGTTGAAATGATGGCTAAACGAACTCAATGTGAATCGAATGCTGAATCAAAATTTCGAGTTGATAGTGATGATTGTTTGAGATTTAGAGATCAGATTTGTATTCCGAGAAATTCAGAGTTGATTCAAGCTATTTTAAAAAAGGCTCATAATAGTCGATTAACTGTACATCCTGGGAGTACGAAAATGTATAATGATCTGAAATAGTTTTATTGGTGGCATGGTATGAAACGAGACATCTCTGACTTTGCGTCGAAATATTTAATTTGTCAGCAAGTTAAAGTCGAACATCAGGTTCCGTTTGGATTGTTGCAACCGATTATGATTCCTGAGTAGAAATGGGAAATGATCACGATGGACTTTGTGTCGGAATTGCCTTTATCTCTGGGAAAGAAAGATGCAATTTGGGTGATAATTGACAGATTGACGAAATCAGCTCATTTTGTTCTGGTGAGAACAGATTATTCACTCGATAGATTGGCTAAAATGTATATTGCTGAAATTGTGAGATTGCACGGGGTGCCACTATCTATTGTATCTGACAGAGATCCGAGACTTACCTCGCAATTTTGGAAGAAATTGCAAGAGGCTTTAGGCACAAAATTGCATTTCAGTACTGCGTTTCATCCGCAAATGGATGGTCAGTCCGAGCGGATCATTCAGGTTCTTGAAGATATGTTGAGATGTTGTATTCTTGAATTCAAAATTGCGTGGGAAAAGCATTTACCGTTGATTGAGTTTGCGTACAATAATAGTTTTCAATCTAGCATTAAAATGGCACCATATGAGGCTCTCTACAGTTGAAAGTGTCGAACTCCATTGTATTGGACTGAGCTGAGTGAGAATAAGATTCACGGGGTTGATTTTATAAAAGAGACTGAGTATAAAGTGAAAGTAATTCATGGCAGTTTGAAAGCGGCCTCAGATTGTCAGAAGTCTTATGCAGATTTGAAACGAAAAGATATTGAATTTGAGGTGGGTGATAAAGTGTTTTTGAAAGTATCTCCGTGGAAGAAGATACTTCGATTTGGCCGTAAGGGCAAGCTGAGTCCGAGGTTTATTGGACCGTATGAGATTATTGAACGAGTTGGCCCGGTTGCTTACAAATAGATGTTGCCACCTGAGTTAGAAAAGATTCATAACGTGTTTCATGTGTCAATGCTTCGACGGGTGCAGATCGGACCGTCTCATGTGATTGCTCCACCGAGGTTGAGATCCAATCGGACTTGTCGTATAGTGAAGAACCGATCCGAATTTTGCACGAGAGACCAAAGAGTTGAGAAATAAGAAAATCTCTTTAGTGAAAGTATTGTGGCACAAGCATGGAATTGAAGAGGCTACGTGGGAGCCTGAGAATGTTATGAGAGAGCAATATCCACAGCTATTCACCGGTAAGATTTTCGGGGACGAAAATCCCTAAAGGGGAGAGAGTTGTAACAGCCCGAATTAGACCCTAGTCGGAATAGTGGTTTCGAGACCACAAATCCGAGGTATTGATAATATTCTAATATTATTTTTGGTGTGAATTATATGTGATATAGCCTGTGTGAAAATTCTGTGTGATAATTTTATTGACTGTGTGTCAAATTGTGAGAAAGGACTTAATTGCATAAAGTGTAAAATGTTGTGTACCGATTGTTATATACTTAATTGTTGTTGGCTTTTTAAGGTGGAGGCCTTATGTTGTTAATAACTCATTTTTAAGATAGTGGATGGTTAAATGACTAGATAACCATAATGTAAATTTGTCTTATATGACTAATAAAAGGGCAAAATTGGTATTAGATTATTAAGTTAATTTATAATAAAACAAAGCATCAAAATAAGCCATTTTCTTTTCATCTTTGCACCGAATATTGAAGAAAGAAGAGAGGTTTTAAGCTTTGGTAATTTCGGCTAGGAATTGGCTTGATTCAAGGTTAGATTTTGCTCGATTTTTATTAATTTCTACGTTTTCGTAATCGTTGCTTTGTGCTCTTTAAAACCCATGCTTAAATTTTTTGACTTGATGATGTTTATGAAATGTGCCATTGATGAAATGGTGAGCTTTGTGATGAGTGTTGGTGTTAAATGAAAGATATGTGTTTAATGAACATGTTTTGTTCTTGAATTTTTGATGAATTTAGCTAATTAGGGCTAAATTGAGAAAATGGCATTTTGAAGGATTAAAATGTGAAATAAATGAAATGTGTGGGCTTGTATGAATATAGTGAGAATTCGGCTAGGCATGGGTGCAAGCTAATTATGTGTATTTGATGATTTTATGAATTAAGGACTAAAGTGTCGAAATGTGAAAATGTGAGGGCTATTTTGTAAAATGCCCTAAATATGTGTGTTTGGACTAAAATGAATTATTTGGTGATTGAATGGATTGAATTTGAATTTGTATAGACCAAGAAAGGAGAGGTTCGGATCGAGATCGAGGCAAAGATAAAGTGCTCGATTAATCGACCGTTTCGATAATTCGACGTCCGAGGTAAGTTCGGATATAATACATGTTATTAAGATATGTTTTAGTTTTATAGAATGAATAAGTATATGATTATGAGATTTGAGATGTTATGTGCAAAATTAAATTGGATGGCACTAAGTGTGCGAAATCGAGATTGAATCAGAGATGAATAGCACTGTGTGTGCGATGTTATGAAAGCTTTGGCTTATTGATTTGGCACTGTGTGTGCGATACTGAGATAAGTCGGTTGAAAGAATAGGCACTAAGTGTGCAATGACGAATATGCTTCAATTATGTATATGGCACTGGGTGTGCGATTAAATTAGACGAATATCAGAGGATGATCGACGTGTAATATCGAGCATTGAATAACTATGTGTTGGCTAAGGTATGTATTAAACCTTTGTGGTTGACGAGTTTATAGATAAAGCCATGAATGGATGAATGAGTATTTTAGCTATGGATGATATGGTATGAATATAAGAGAATTGAACTCCGTGATGGTTTAATTATATACATTGGTTTGATCTGATGAGATAATGGTATTGTATTTCGAACTTACTAAGCTTTGAAAGCTTACTGTGTGATTGTTTCTCTGTTTTACAGTGCCAGGAAAGCTAGCTCAAATTCGGGAATCGTCAGCATCTTTATCACACTATCGGCAATCTAATTTGGTACTTTTGGAAATATGTAAATAGATTAAATATGGCATGTATAGGCTAGAAGTTATGGTATGTTTTGGGAATGTTTAATCCTTGCCATGTGAGTTGGCTTGGAAGTGAAATGATGTTAACTTATGAATGAGTTATGTTTATGATATGTGAAGTACATTTTGGTATGGCTTGGTGATAATGATATGTTTTTAAGTATGGTAAGATTAGTGAAGAATTGATGCCAAAATAATATAATGATTTTGTGGATGAGTCATGCTATATAATGTATGTGATTTGGTTGAGCAAGATGGTATATAAGTTGACATATTTAGTAATGAGGATTGTATGTGATGATATTATAATCACTTGACATGAAATTGGTTGCTAAGTTGTGTGTGGGATTATGCTTAAATGTGCTTGTAGGATTGACCCTTGTGTGGGTGGCAAATTGGCCTTGTAAATAGCCTATTTTGTCACACAGTTATGGCACCCGGGCGTGCCTAGTGACCGTGGGGCTAAGTCAGTAGCTGGCAAAGAGTACACGGCCTTGGCAGAAAGACGTGCCTGGTAACCGTGTGGTTTCAACAGGATCGACCACGGCCAAAGTACAAGGGCGTGCTTGGTGGCCGTAGAGCCAAGTCAGAATTGACCACGACCAAGGTACACGGGCGTGCTTGGTGGCCGTGGAGTAAAGTCAGGTTCGAACACGGGGAAGACACACGGGGGTGTCTATCAGCCATGGGAGGCACACGGTCTACCCACACGGGCGTGTAACCCCTGAAACTTTGAAAAGTTTTAAATTTCTAAGAATTTCTGTATGTGTTCCGGTTTAGTCCCGACCCCTTTCTAACACGTTTTTAAGGTCTCGAAGACCTCCATGAGGGACTATATATTTATGAATGAATATGTTTGATTGATGTTTGACTTTGTGTCGTGAAATAGTAATGAAATATTCTTATTGTCTGGTAATGCCTCTTAACTATATTCCGGCGACGGTCTCGGGTTAGGGTGTTACATTTTATTGGTATCAGAGCTACGGTTTAGACGATTCTCGGTCTCACGTAGCATGTGTGAGTGTAGCTATACATGCCATATATGAAATTACGATAGTGTGATGAATTCTGACAGTTATAAATGTGTTTTCGTATAGTAATGAATCCAAGATAGAGCAGTTGCTGATGATGTAGAGAGTAACCCGCCTGCTCCCGCTCAAGGGACAGCGCCAACCACATCTTGGCCAAATGAAAGTAGTGAGGGAGGAGAGGCTAAGCAAGCCTTCTTTCGTA
The DNA here is from genome assembly GCA_025698515.1 of Gossypium sturtianum. Taxonomy (NCBI): domain Eukaryota; kingdom Viridiplantae; phylum Streptophyta; class Magnoliopsida; order Malvales; family Malvaceae; genus Gossypium; species Gossypium sturtianum. The sequence continues at coordinate 24,022,815 of CM046945.1, forward strand.
TGATGAGTGAGTGGTTTTCGGAGTTTGTTCGAACGAACTCGGCTGCTCCACAACCTCCACCCCCACAAGTACCTGTTGTGCCACAAGTGATATATCCGATTCGATTGAATAAACCTCCTGTGGATAAGATCCGGAAGTATGGGGCCGAAGAGTTTAGGGCCACGGTGACAGCGATCTTTGTGGGTGAGTTTTGGCTCGAGAACACAATTCGGGTATTTAATGAGATGTCGTAAACCCCTGATGAATGTATCAAGTGTGCAGTTTCTTTGTTGAGAGATACGGCTTATAATTGGTGGAAAACATTGACATCCGTGGTTCCGAGAGAGAGAATCACTTGGGATTTCTTTCAAGTTGAGTTTCGAAAGAAGTATATCACTCAATGCTTCATTGATCAGAAATGTAAAGAGTTCCTTGAATTGAAAGAAGGTCGTTTGTCCGTTACTGAATATGATCGAGAATTTGTAAGATTGAGTCAATACGCGAGAGAATGTGTTTCGACCGAAGCTACTATGTACAAACGCTTCATATATGGATTGAATGAAGATATTAAATTGTTCGTTAAAATACTTTATATAAATGAATTTGTTGTGTTAGTTGAAAGAGCATGCAAAGCTGAGGAGCTCAGTAAAGAAAAGAAGAAAGCTGATTCTGAAGCTCGTGATGAAAGAAAAAGATCGATGAATAAGTTTTCTCAACCTTTGACGAAGAGATTTAGAGATGCAAGCAATTGTTCAAATGCTTCGTTTGGACATCCAAGTAGAGATTGTTCGAGACAAAGTGCTGGTCCACGAACTCAAGCTACGATTGAATCAAGTGTTGGTAGCGTTAAGAGTAACAACCCTGAGTGCAGACAGTGTGGAAGAAGACATGTGGGAGAATGCTGGGGCAAGTACAACAATAGAAATGTTGATCCCGAGTTCATTTTATTCGAGATTGGCCAAAGATGGTCGAAGAGGAAAATGTTCAGAATGAAAGACCGAGTAATGTGACGGCTAGAGGTAGACCACCCAGAAACACCAGAAATGTGAGTGGAAGCCAAAGGGGGACTACTGACACAGCTGTGAGGTCAGAGGAGAGAGCACCTGCCCGAGCTTATGCTATACGTGCACGAGAGGAAGCATCATCTCTAGACGTCATCTCCGGTACTTTCACTTTATTTGATACTGATGTCATTGCATTGATAGATCCAAGATCTACTCATTCATATGTGTGTGTGAATCTAGTATCAAGTAAGACTCTACCTGTTGAGTCTACTGAATTTGTGATTAGAGTATCGAATCCTTTAGGCAAATGTGTTTTGGTGGATAAGGTGTGCAAGAATTGTCCATTGATGTTTCGAGATGTTTGTTTTCCGGTTAATTTGATGATACTACCATTCGATGAGTTTGACATAATTCTGGGTATGGATTGGCTTACTCTGCATATTGCCATCGTGAATTGTAAAAGAAAGAGTATTGAGTTGAAAAGTCAGAATGGTGAGCTAGTTCGAATAGAATCCAATGATATGAAAGGATTACCAGCTGTTGTATCTGCGATGAAAGCTATGAACTATGTGAAAAAGGGTTGTGAAGCTTATTTGGCGTGCGTGATTGATACAAAAGTGTTAAAGTCTCCGGGGACCACTCCCATTTCGATAGCTCCGTATAGAATGGCACCAACTGAATTGAAAGAGTTAAAGTCTCGATTCTGCAGGAGTTGACAGAGGATTTGATTACGACCGAAGTTTTCTCACCCAGGTAGCTCGGTGTTATTTGTGAAAAAGAAAGATGGAACTATGAGAATGTGTATTGATTATCGACGAGTTGAACAAAGTAACGATAAAGAACAAATATTCGTTGCCTCGTATTGATGATTTGTTTGATCACCTAAGAGGAGCTACGAGTGTTTTCAAAGATAGATTTGAGATCGAGTTACTATCGATTAAGAGTAAAAGAATCCGATGTGCCAAAAGCGCTTTCGAGCGAGTACGGACATTACGAATTCTTAGTGATGCCTTTCGGACTAACAAATGCTCTGCGGTGTTTATGGATCGATGAATCGAATATTCGGACCGTATTTGGATCGCTTTGTAGTGGTGTTCATTGATGATATTTTGATCTATTCGTGTGATGAGACGCGACATGCCGAGCATTTGAGAACCGTGCTACAAACTCTGCGTTAGAAATAGTTGTATGCTAAGTTTAGTAAATGTGAATTTTGATTGCGTGAAGTTGGTTTTTCGGGGCATATTGTGTCACCGCCGGGATACGAGTTGATCCTAGTAAAATCTCTCGCTATATTAGAATGGAAGCCTCAGAATGTGTGTCTCAAGTCCGTAGTTTTCGGGACTAGCGGGATATTATAGACGGTTTGTGAAAGGCTTCTCGATGATTACGACTCCGTTGACGGTTGTTACTGAGAAAGATGTTAGATTCGAGTGGTCGGAAAAATGCCATCGAGTTTTGAACAATTGAAAGTGTTGTTGATGAAGCACGGTGTTGGTTCAACTTTGAATCGGGCAAAGAATTCATAGTTTCTGAGTGATGCCTCGTTGAATGGTTTGGGGTGTGTGCGCTGATGCAAGAAGGTAAAGTCATTGCTTATGCTTGAGGCAACTAAAGCCGCATGAAAGAACTACCCAACGCACGACCTTGAATTGGCGCGGTTGTGTTCGCATTGAAAATATGGCGTCATTATTTATTTGGTGAGAAGTGTCATATCTTTACTGAGATCACAAGAGTTTGAAGTACTTGATGACTCGTAAAGAATTGAATTTGCTGACAGAGAAGATGGTTAGAGTTGTTGAAAGATTACGAACTTGTGATAGATTACCACCCGGGTAAAGCTAATGTTGTAGTTGATGCTTTGAGCCGAAAGTCCATATGTGCTTTGCAAGCAATGAATGCTCAGAAAGATCTGTGTGATGATAGTGCGGTTATGGCCGAGTTGAAAATAAAGCCGATGTTTGTACATCAAATTTGTGATGCTCAGAAAAGTGATGTTAAAATGATGGCTAAACGAACTCAATGTGAATCGAATGCTGAATCAGAATTTCGAGTTGATAGTGATGATTGTTTGAGATTTAGAGATCGAATTTGTATTCCGAGAAATTCAGAGTTGATTCAAGCGATTTTAAAAGAGGCTCATAATAGTCGATTAACTGTACATCTTGGGAGTACGAATGTAACAGTCCGATTTAGGGGCTAGTCAGAATATTGATCTCAGGATCACTAATCCGAGATTGGAGAAAATTTTTTTCACGATATATTATGAGTTAGAACATAATAGCATATGAACATGACAATTTTGGTACTTTAATTTTAGCGATTTCATGTTTAATTGCAAAAAATGACTAAATCGCATAAAGTGCAAAAGTTCCATTCTACATGCTAAAGGTACCATATGGCCATGATTTGTTAATTGGGGGTCTTTAAAAGGCAATTTAGCCTTTGGAAGAGGCTTGGCCGGCCATAAGAAAGCATGGGAGACAAGATTATCAATTTTAGTCAAAGTTAGAAGTAGTGGGTGGACTAATTTGACTTGTAATAATAAAATAAAGAGAGAAAAGATATCATATTTTCCCCTATCATCTTCCACCGAAAATTTGCAGCATAGAATGGGTAGAAACCTTCAAAAATTTTAGCAAGCTCTCATCTACTCAAGTAAGTGTTCTAGTCAATTTTTCTTGAAAATAATTGTACTTTTGAGACCCCTAAAGCTTAAGCTTTCAAATAAGGGGACTATTGTGCAATATTGTGAAAGGTTTAAAGTTCTACCATGAGAGCTACCTTAGTTATTTGCTGCATTTTTTATGGAAGGACTTGAGTTTTAGTTACTAGATGAACAACTTTTAAAAAGGGTGTTAGCATGAAAACACCAAATAGGACCTTAATGAAAAGGTTATAACTTTTGTAGTAAGTATGTAGGATATTGATTTTTGTTGATAGCTTTAAGAGCATTAAATGTTTGCCTAGGCTTGTGGAGGATAAAAATGTGATTAGGATTAATTTCCGAGCCTAGGGGCAAAATGGTCATTTTGCCAAAATCTAGGGGTAAAATGGTAATTTTACCTAAGCATAATTATTGAGATGCTTATGTTAATGTAATGATTAAAATGAGCTAATTTGCTATTATAGAGCAAGAGGAGACGAGAATTCGCCTCGATCGGGGAAAGGACAAAATCATGGACTAAACCGAAGAACTAGCTCATTTTGAAAGCGAGGTAAGTTGTGTGTGATTTTTAATACAATATTGTATTAGCATAATTGAGAATGCTTAATGTCTTATTGATGCATGATACTTCAATAAATTGAGAAGTTTATATGAATGTGATAGTGAAGTTCTAATGGACCATGAGGTATACGAAAAATACTATCATCCAATGTGAGTGCCAGTGTAAGACCATGTTTGGAACATGGCATCGGCGTTGATACGAGTGCCAGTGTAAGACCATGTCTGGGACATGGCATCGGCCACATTATGAGTGCCAGTGTAAGACCATGTTTGGAACATGGCATCGGCGTTGATACGAGTGCCAATGTAAGACCATGTCTGGGACATGGCATCGACCACATTATGAGTGCCAGTGTAAGACCATGTTTGGAACATGGCATCGGTATTGGGACAAGAGCTGGTGTAAGACCATATCTGGGATATGGCATTAGCACATAGAGGTAATTCTCTATATGACCATGTCCGGGAGATGGCATCGGTATCTAGAGAAGACTTCATGTAAGACCACTTAGAGAATGTGATATTGACCTTATACTTATCGTAGAGATATGAATGAATACAAGCGCTATTGAATGAGTCATGAGAAATTGGCTCTATATGTGTTACGATAAACGTTAGATATGGGCGATTGTAAGTAAGGATTGTCAAGAAGTCCTTGTTTGTATATAATTATCTAATACTATGGATGAATTATTCTTTTATGAGGAGTATGATTTCTAATTATTATCATGCAACTTACTAAGCTTATTGCTTACCCCGTTTCATTGCCCTTCTTTCTTATAGTATTACCAAGATAACTCAAAGATCGTAGACGTAGGAATTCGGAGATCACACTATCAACAACACTTTGGTATAATAATTTTAGACTTGTTTTGAATATGGCATGTATAGGACTTGGGTATTTTGTCAAGTTGTAATTGTTAGTTAAAGTGTTGACTGTAAGTCATTTTGTAAATGATTTCTTGAGCTAGGCAAATATTTGGCAAACTCTTTGTTTTTCAATGAAGATGAAATTAATGAAGTGTATGCCTCTTTTATTATTCTTTAGTATTTGGTTAGGTGATTGGCCAAAATTGTCTATGTATGTATGTTTATTGAAGTCAATGAAGTATGTCTTCGTCTATGAGATGCATTGAATTGAGTTTGAGTTGATCTTGATTTCGAGGTGGCAAATGGCTTGGGAAATAGCCTTTAAGTGCCCACACGGTTAGACGCACGCACGGCGTGTGTCTAGGCCGTGTGTACCCTGCACCCTAATGTTATGAGTCAGGATATACCACGGTCATATCCCACGACCGTTTGTATGAGCCGTGTATAACACACGGTTAGGACACGGGCGTGTTCAGTCGTGGATTCGGATCGATGTCGACCACGGTTGGGAAGCGCAGGCGTGCCTTGGCCATGGGTAAATTGGCGAATGCCAGGTTTTTAGGCACGGACTAGGGACATGGGCGTGTGTGCCTATACGGGCGTGTCTAATCATGCACGGCCGTGTGAATATAGTCGATAACTCCCACGGTTTGTTGACATGGCGTGTCTAAGGGGGTACAGGCGTGTTCTAAGTCACATGGGCGTGTGAACCACGCTTCAAAGAAAAGTTTTTGATTAAGTTCCGAAAGTTATCGATTATGTGCCTAAGGCCTTGTAGGCCCATGAAATGTATGGTTAGACTAAGAAAGTGAAGTTTTTATGTCGAAATGAAATTTTTCCACCTATAAGAGAATGTTTAAGTGAATCCAAGTATGGTAATGTCTCGTATCCAGCCCTAGCATCAGTCTCGGGTACAGGGTGTTACATTTAGTGGTATCAGAGCTACAGTTTAGTTGATTTTAGGACTAACGTAGCATAAGTACGAGTCTAGCTATACATGTCATATGTAAGCGTGTCTGAGTAATGATAGTGTGATGGCTCCTGACGTATAAATTTGTGTTTTATGGAGTAAATGGATTCTGATCCAGACCAAACTGTAGCCGATGATGCTGCGAGTAATGCGCCGACTCCCGCTCAAGGGACCGCGCCAGCTAATAGTAGACCCGAGACCTTGGGTCAGGGGGGTGAGGCTCGAGAAGCTTTTCTCTACATGATGGTATACTGAGTATACCCGAGTGAATCCCAATGCTCAGCCCCTCCGCCCTCACCTATCCCTCAACCCGCTCCAGTAGCTCCTCAAGTGGTTGAGGTGGATAGAAGAGAAAGGCCTCCGGTAGATAAGATCTGGAAGCAAGGAGCCGAAGAATTTCGGGTGAATAAGGATGATGACCCGGAAAAAGTAGAATCCTGGCTCGAAAATACCATTCGGGTATTCGATGAGTTATCCTGCACACCTGAGGAGTGCTTAAAGTGTGAAGTATCTCCTCCTGAGAGATTCGGCCTACCGATGGTGGAACACCTTGGTGTCGGTGGTACCGAGGGAGAGGGTTAGCTGGAAATTCTTCCAAGAAGAATATCGGAAGAAGTATATCAGCCAAAGATTCATCAACCACAAAAGAAAAGAATTCTTGGAGTTGAAACAAGGTCGTATGTCAGTGACCGACTACGAACGGGAGTTTGTCAGACTTAGCAAGTATGCACGAGAGTGCGTGTCTACCGAAGCCATCATGTGTAAGAGGTTCGAGGATGGATTAAATGAAGATATCTTCTTATACGTGGGAGTTCTCGAATTAAAGGAGTTTGTAGTGTTGGTGGATAGGGCCTGTAAAGCCGAAGAGTTGGCTAAAGAGAAGAGACGAGCAGAATACGAGTCCTGTGACTTGAGGAAGAGACAATTGAACAAGTCTCACCTATCCTCATCCAAGAAAGCGAGGGATTTCACTACTCGATCAGTCACTTCTGCGGGGTTTTCAACCCGAAATAAGGGCAGGCAATTCTCGGGATCAAAAGGGCAATCTACATCAGTTGCTAGTGTGGGCAACATCTGTCCAAATAGACCGGAATGCCCTCAGTGTGGCGGGCACCATTTTGGTGAGTGCCGAGCTAATGAGAAAGGTTGTTTCAGATGTGGGTCCTTGGACCATTTTATTAGAAACTGCCCCGAGGTAGATGTGAAAGGAAGGCCTCAGAATGCGAGATCGGGAAGTACCCCTAAGGGAAGACCGTTGAAAAATCTGAGGAGTGAGATGGGAAACAAGAATCCACCTAAAGAACGAGCTGCTACAGTTGAGGGTAGAGCACCGGCGAGGACTTATGCCATCCGTGCTCGTGAAAAAGCGTCTTCCCCCAACGTAATCACGAGTATCTTTTCTCTCCATAATACTCGTGTTATAGCTTTAATTGACTCGGGATCTACCCACTCGTACATATGTACGAAACTAGTCTCTAGCATGAGTATGCCTATAGAGTCTACTAAATTCATCATAAGAGTATCAAATCCCCTAGGTAAGTGCGTTTTGGTTGATAGAGTTTGTAAAGGTTGTCCTTTGATAATTAAGGGTCATTGCTTCCCTGTCGATCTGATGATATTACCATTTGACGAGTTTGATGTCATTCTCGGGATGGATTGGTTAGTTACTCATAATGTAATTGTGAATTGTGGGAGGAAGCATATAGAGTTGAGAGATGAAAACGGTAATCTTATTTCTGTTGAGTTAGATAAATTGGATAGTTCACCAATAGTGATATCGACCATGTTAGCTCAGAAATGCCTAAGGAAGGGGTATGAGGCTTATCTTGCCTTTGTGTTAAACACCAAAGAGATTGAATCAAAAATTGAGTCAGTACCCATAGTATGTGAATACCTAGATGTTTTCCCAGAAGGGTTGCCAGGGCTACCTCCAGAGAGAGAAATTGAATTTGGAATTGATCTAGTTCCGGGTACTGCCCCTATTTCTATTGCTCCGTATAGAATGGCTCCAACCGAACTAAAAGAGCTAAAAGCAAAGTTGCAAGAATTAATGGATAAGGGTTTTGTGAGGCCGAGTTTTTCTCCATGGGGCGCTTTCGTTCTATTCGTGAAGAAGAAAGATGGTTCCATGAGACTATGTATAGATTATCGACAGCTCAACAAGGTGACTGTGAAGAAAAAGTATTCGTTGTCGAGAATTGACGATCTATTTGATCAGTTGAAGGGAGCTACGATATTTTCTAAGATAGATGCGAGGTCGGGGTATTATCGGTTAAGAGTCAAGGACTCGGACATACCACAAAAACCGCGTTTAGAACTAAAATACGACCACTATGAATTTTTGGTCATGCCTTTTGGTCTAACGAATGCCCCGCTATCTTCATGGATTTGATGAATCGCATTTTTAAACCGTTTTTGGATAGATTTGTTGTGGTCTTCATCGATGACATACCGATCTACTCCGAGATGAGAATGATCATCTTTGAGCACTTGAATATAGTTCTGCAAGTTTTAAGAGAAAAACAATTGTATGCTAAATTCAGTAAGAGTGAATTTTGGCTCAAGGAAGTGGGATTTTTGGGGCATATTGTCTCGGGAGATGGGATAAGAGTCGACCCGAGTAAAATCTCGGTAATTATCGAATGGAAACCGCCGAGGAGCGTAACTGAAGTAAGGAGTTTTCTAGGCCTAGCAAGCTATTATAGGCGTTTTGTCAAAGGGTTTTCTATGATAGCTACACCAATGACGAGACTTCTGCAGAAAGACGTAAAGTTTGACTAGACAGAAAAGTGTCAATAGAGTTTCGAGAAATTGAAGACACTATTGACTGAGGCTCCTGTATTAGTGTAACCTGAGTCGGGAAGAGAATTCGTGGTTTACAGTGACGCGTCTTTGAACGGTTTAGGCTGTGTACTTATGCAAGAGGGTAAAGTGATTGCATACGCCTCTAGACAGTTGAAGCCGCACGAGAAGAACTACCCGATTCATGATTTAGAGTTGGCCGCAATCGTGTTTGCGTTGAAAATTTGGAGGCATCATTTATATGGTGAAAGGTGTTGGATTTTCACCGACCACAAAAGCCTAAAATATTTGATGACCCAGAAGGAATTAAATTTGAGGCAACGAAGATGGCTAGAATTTATTAAAGATTATGAACTAGTAATTGACTATCATCCGGGAAAGGCAAATGTAGTCGCTGACGCTTTGAGCAGAAAATCATTGTTTTCATTAAAAGCTATGAGCACCCAGATGACCTTGTTAGATGATGGTTCCCTATTAGCCGAGTTGAGGGCTAAACCATTGTTCCTCCAAGAGATTTGTAAAGCTCAGAATGACGATAATAGTTTGCAAGCCAAAAGAGCTTTATGTGAGTCGGGCGTTGAGTCAGACTTTCGAGTAAATCTTGATGGATGTTTGACATTTTGAGATCGGGTCTGTGTACCCAGGAATGATGAGCTTATTAGCAAAATTTTGCAGGAAGCTCATAACAGATGTCTGAACGTGCATCCAGGCAATACAAGGATGTACCAAGATTTGAAGAAATGGTACTGGTGGCTAGGTATGAAGAAAGATATTTCTGAGTTTGTAACAAGATGCCTAATTTGCCAACAAGTGAAGGCTGAACATCAAGTACCTTCAGGTTTACTTCAGCCTATTATGATTCCTGAGTGGAAGTGGGACCGTATTGCTATAGATTTTGTGATGGGTTTACCGTTAACTCCTAAGAAGAAGGATGCAGTTTGGGTAGTGGTTGATAGACTCACTAAGTCAGCCCACTTTATACCAGTGCAAGTCGACTACTCACTCGATAAATTGGCAGACTTGTACATGTCTGAGATAGTGAGACTTCACGGTGTACCGTTGTCAATCATTTCAGATAGGGATCCGAGATTTACGTCACGGTTTTGGAAAAAGCTGCAAGAAGCTTTGGGCATGAAACTGAGTTTCAGTACTTCCTTCCATCCCCAAACCGACGGGCAGTCAGAAAAAACAATTCAAATACTAGAAGACATGCTTAGATGTTGTGTTTTGGAATTCCACGGTAGTTGGGAGAAATACTTACTATTGGTGGAATTCGCCTATAATAACAGTTTTCAGTCAAGTCTGAAGATGGCGCCTTATGAGGCATTGTATGGACGTAAGTGTCGAACTCTCTTGTATTGGTCAGAACTCAGAGAGAAACAGATACACAGGGTTGATTTTGTTAAAGAAACTGAAGAGAAAGTGGAAGTGATTAAGAAGCGCTGAAAGTCACTTGAGATAGGCGTAAGTCTGTTTAGATTTAAAGAGGAAAGAGATAGAGTACGAAGTTGGTGATAAAGTGTTCCTGAAAGTATCACCTTGGAGGAAAGTCCTCAAATTTGGATGAAAGGGCAAATTGAGTCCGCGCTTTATCGGACCTTATGAAGTTATTGAAAGGATAGGACCGGTAGCTTATCGACTAGCTTTGCCTCCTGAGTTAGAAAAGATTCATGACGTCTTCCATGTATCTATGTTGCGCCGATACCGTTCAGACCCTTCACATGTTATAGAGCCAACAGAGGTAGAGATACAATCAGATTTGACTTATGGTGAAGAACCAGTTAAAATATTGGCTCGTGAGGTCAAGCAGTTAAGAAATAAAAGCATAGCCCTATTGAAAGTCCTATGGCAAAGGCATGGAATAGAAGAGGCCACATGGGAGCCCGTGGAGACAATAAGAAACCAATACCCCAACCTTTTCACTAGTAAGATTTTCGAGGACGAAAATCCTTAAGGGGGAGAATTGTAACAGTCCGATTTAGGGGCTAGTCAGAATAGTGATCTCGAGATCACTAATCCGAGATTGGAGAAAATTATTTTCATGATATATTATGAGTTCGAGCATAATAGCATATGAACATGACAATTTTGGTACTTTAATTTTAGCGATTTTATGTTTAATTGCAAAAAAGGACTAAATCGCATAAAGTGCGAAAGTTCCATTCTACATGCTAAAGGTACCATATGGCCATGATTTGTTAATTGGGGGTCTTTAAAAGGCAATTTAGCCTTTGGAAGAGGCTTGGCCGGCCATAAGAAAGCATGGGAGACAAGATTATCAATATTAGTCAAAGTTAGTAGTAGTAGGTGGACTAATTTGACTTGTAATAATAAAATAAGGAGAGAAAAGATATCATCTTTTCCCCTATCATCTTCCACCAAAAATTTGCAGCATAGAAGGGGTAGAAACCTTCAAAAATTTCAGCAAGCTCTCATCTACTCAAGTAAGTGTTCTAGTGAACTTCTCTTGAAAATAATTATACTTTTGAGACCCCTAAAGCTTAAGCTTTCAAATGAGGGGACTATTGTGCAATGTTGTGAAAGGTTTACAGTTCTACCATGAGAGCTACTTTAGTTATTTGCTGCATTTTTTATGGAAGGACTTGAGTTTTAGTTACTAGATGAACAACTTTTAAAAAGGGTGTTAGCATGAAAACACCAAATAGGACATTAATGAAAAAGTTATAACTTTTGTAGTAAGTATGTAGGATATTGATTTTTGATGATAGCTTTAAAAGCATTAAATGTTTTCCTAGGCTTGTGGAGGATAAAAATGTGATTAGGATTAATTTCTGAGCCTAGGGGCAAAATGGTCATTTTGCCAAAATCTAGGGGTAAAATGGTAATTTTACCTAAGCATAATTATTGAGATGCTTATGTTAATGTAATGATTAAAATGAGCTAATTTTCTATTATAGAGCAAGAGGAGATGAGAATTCGCCTCGATCGGGGAAAGGACAAAATCATGGACTAAACCGAAGAACTAGCTCATTTTGAAAACGAGGTAAGTTGTGTGTGATTTTTAATACAATAATGTATTAGCATAATTGAGAATGCTTAATGTCTTATTGATGCATGATACTTCAATAAATTGAGAAGTTTATATGAATGTGATAGTGAAGTTCTAATGGACCATGAGGTATACGAAAAATACTATCATCCAATGTGAGTGCCAGTGTAAGACCATGTTTGGAACATGGCATCAGCGTTGATACGAGTGCCAGTGTAAGACCATGTCTGGGACATGGCATCGGCCACATTATGAGTGCCAGTGTAAGACCATGTTTGGAACATGGCATCGGCGTTGATACGAGTGCGGTGTAAGACCATGTGCAGGACATGGCATCGGCCACATTATGAGTGCGAGGTGTAAGACCATGTTTGGAACATGGCATCGGCATTGGGACAAGAGCTGGCGTAAGACCATATCCGGGATATGGCATTAGCACATAGAGGTAATTCTCTATAAGACCATGTCTGGGACATGGCATCGGTATCTAGAGGAGACTTCATGTAAGTCCACTTAGAGAATGTGATATTGACCTTATACTTATCGTAGAGATATGAATGAATACAAGTGCTATTGAATGAGTCATGAGAAATTGGCTCTATATGTGTTACGATAAACGTTAGATATGGGCGATTGTAAGTAAGGATTGTCAAGAAGTCATTGTTTGTATATAATTATCTAATACTATGGATGAATTATTCGTTTATGAGGAGTATGATTTCTAATTATTATCACGCAACTTACTAAGCTTATTGCTTACCTCGTTTCATTTCCCTTCTTTCTTATAGTATTACCAAGATAACTCGAAGATCGTGAGCCTTGAGAGTCGGAGATCACACTATCAACAACACTTTGGTATAACAATTTTAGACTTTTTTTGAATATGGAATGTATAGGACTTGGGTATTTTGTCAAGTTGTAATTGTTAGTTAAAGTGTTGACTGTAAGTCATTTTGTAAATGATTTCTTGAGCTAGGCAAATATTTGGCAAACTCTTTGTTTTTCAATGAAGATGAAATTAATGAAGTGTATGCCTCTTTTATTATTCTTTAGTATTTGGCTAGGTGATTGGCCAAAATTTTCTATGTATGTATGTTTATTGAAGTTAATGAAGTATGTAGTATTGTCTATGAGATGCATTGAATTGAGTTTGAGTTGATCTTGATTTCAGGGTGGCAAATGGCTTGGTAAATAGCCTTTAAGTGCCCACACGGTTAGACGCACGGGCGTGTGTCTAGGCCGTGTGTACCCTGCACCATAATGTTATGAGTCAGGATATACCACGGTTATATCCCACGGCCGTTTGTATGAGCCTTGTATAACACACGGTTAGGACACGGACGTGTTCAGGTTGTGTGGATTCAGTCAGTGTCGACCACGGTTGGGAAGCATGGGCGTGCCTTGGTCATGGGTAAATTGGAAGAATACCTGGGTTTTTAGGCACGGACTTGGGACATAGGCGTGTGTGCCTATACACGGGCGTGTCTAATCTTGCACGGCCGTGTGAATATAGTCAGTAACTCCCCACGGTTTGTAGACATGGGCGTGTCTAAGGGTACACGGGCGTGTTCTAAGTCACATAGGCGTGTGAACCCTACTTCAAAGAAAAGTTTCCGATTAAGTTCTGAAAGTTATCGGTTATGTGCCTAAGGCCTTGTAGGCCCATGAAATGTATGGTTAGACTAAGAAAGAGAATTTTTTATGTCAGAATGAAATTTTTCCACCTATAAGAGAATGTTTAAGTGAATCCAAGTATGGTAATGTCTCGTATCCAGCCCTAGCATCAGTCTCGGGTACGGGGTGTTACAACGAAAATGTATAATGATCTGAAACAGTTTTTTTGGGGGCATGGTATGAAACGAGACATCTCTGGCTTTGTGTCGAAATGTTTAATTTGTCAGCAAGTTAAAGCCGAACATCAGGTTCCGTTTGGATTGTGGCAACCGATTATGATTCCTGAGTGGAAATGGGAAAGGATCACGATGGACTTTGTGTCGGGATTGCCTTTATCTCCGGGAAAGAAAGATGCAATTTGGGTGATAGTTGAAAGATTGACGAAATCAGCTCATTTTGTTCTGGTGAGAACAGATTATTCACTCGCTAGATTGGCTGAAATGTATATTGCTGAAATTGGGAGATTGCACTGGGTGCCACTATCTATTGTATCTGACAGAGATCCGAGACTTACCTCGCGATTTTGGAATAAATTACGAGAGGCTTTAGGCACAAAATTACATTTCAGTACTGCGTTTCATCCACAAACGGATGGTCAGTCCGAACGGATAATTCAGGTTCTTGAAGATATGCTGAGATGTTGTATTCTTGAATTCAAAAGTGCGTGGGAAAAGCATTTACCGTTGATTGAGTTTATGTACAACAATAGTTTTCAATCTAGCATTCAAATGGCACCATATGAGGCTTTCTACGGTCGAAAGTGTCGAACTCCATTGTATTGGACTGAGCTGAGTGAGAATAAGATTCACGGGGTTGATTTTATAAAAAAGACCGAGAAAGTAAAGTGAAAGTAATTCGTGGCAGTTTGAAAGCGACCTTAGATCGTCAGAAGTCTTATGCAGATTTGAAACGAAAAGATATTGAATTTGAGGTGGGTGATAAAGTGTTTTTGAAAGTATCTCCGTGGAAGAAGATACTTCGATTTGGCGGAAGGGCAAAAGTGAGTCCGAGGTTTATTAGGCCGTATGATATTATTGAGCGAGTTGGCGGTTGCTTACAGATTGATGTTGCCACCGAGTTAGAAAAGATTCATAACGTGTTCATGTATCAATGCTTCGACCAGTGCAGATCGGACCCGTCTCATGTGATTGCTCCTCACGAGGTTGAGAATCCAGTCAGACTTGTCGTATAGTGAAGAACCGATCCGAATTTTGGCACGAGAGACCAAAGAGTTGAGAAATAAGAAAATCTCTTTAGTGAAAATATTGTGGCACAAGCACGGAATTGAAGAGGCTACGTGGGAGCCTGAGAATGTTATGAGAGAGCAATATCCACAGCTATTCACCGGTAAGATTTTCGGGGACGAAAATCCCTAAAGAGGGGAGAGTTGTAACAGCCCGAATTAGACCCTAGTCGGAATAGTGGTTTTGAGACCACAAATCCGAGGTCAAAATAATATTCTAATATTATTTTTGGTGTGAATTATATGTGATATAGCCTGTGTGAAAATTTTGTGTGATAATTTTATTTACTGAGTGTCAAATTGTGAGAAAAGACTTAATAGCATAAAGTGTAAAATGTTGTGTGCCGATTGTTATGTACTTAATTGTTGTTGGGTTTTTAAGGTGGAGGCCTTATGTTGTTAATAACTCATTTTTAAGATAGTGGATGGTTAAATGACTAGATAACCATAATGTAAATTTGTCTTATATGACTAATAAAAGGTCAAAATTGGTATTAGATTATTAAGTTAATTTATAATAAAACAAAGCATCAAAATAAGCCATTTTCTATTCATCTTTGCACCGAATATTGAAGAAAGAAGAGAGGTTTTAAGCTTTGGTAATTTCGGCTAGGAATTGGCTTGATTCAAGGTTAGATTTTGCTCGGTTTTTATTAATTTCTACGTTTTCGTAATCGTTTCTTTGTGCTCTTTAAAACCCATGCTTAAATTTTGTGAATTGACGATGTTTATGAAATGTGCCATTGATGAAATGGTGAGCTTTGTGATGAGTGTTGGTGTTAAATGAAAGATATGTGTTTAATGAACATGTTTTGTTCTTGATTTTTTGATGAATTTAGCTAATTAGGGCTAAATTGAGAAAATAGCATTTTGAAGGTACTTTGAAGGTAAGTAATGGTTCAATACATTGTGTGTTTGTATGATAAATTATGTCATCATATTGTCAATTTGCCAGTGGAGGACTGGAAAGTAATAATTTAAACCATAAAGTGCCGAGCCACTTCAACCTCCTCGACACTGAAGCTCAAATCACCTCCCTCACACTGATCAGCAACATGGTACCTCAAGGCATCCAAACAATGCTACACATGAGGATGATTAAACACCGACGAGGGACTGAACCCCCTCAATACCGATTAGTGACCGCCACAGACGAGGGGGAGCCCTAAATATGTGTGTTTGGACTAAAATGAATGATTTTGTGATTGAATGGATTGAATTTGAATGTGTATAGACCAAGAAAGGAGAGGTTCGGATCGAGATCGAGGCAAAGATAAAGTGCTTGATTAATCGACCGTTTCGATAATTCGACGTCCGAGGTAAGTTCGGATATAATACATGTTATTAAGATATGTTTTAGTATTATGGAATGAATAAGTATATTATTATGAGATTTGAGATGTTATGTGCAAAATTAAATTGGATGGCACTAAGTGTGCGAAATCGAGATCGAATCAGAGATGAATAGCACTATGTGTGTGATGTTATGAAAGCTTCGGCTTATTAATTTGGCACTGTGTGTGCGATACCGAGATAAGTTGGTTAAAAGAATAGGCACTAAGTGTGCGATGACGAATATGCTTCAATTATGTATATGGCACTGGGTGTGCGATTAAATTAGACGAATATCAGAGGATAATCGACATGTAATATCGAGCATTGAATAACTATGTGTTGGCTAAGGTATGTATTGAACCTTTGTGGTTGACGAGTTTATAGATAAAGCCATGAATGGATGAATGAGTATTTTAGCTATGGATGATATGGTATGAATATAAGAGAATTGAACTCTGTGATGGTTAAATTATATACATTGGTTTGATCTGATGAGATAATGGTATTGTATTTCGAACTTACTAAGCTTTGAAAGCTTACTGTGTGACTGTTTCTCTATTTTACAGTGCCAGCAAATCTAGCTCGGATTCGGGAATCGTCAGCATCTTTATCACACTATCGGCAATCTAATTTGGTACTTTTGGAAATATGTAAATAGATGAAATATGGCATGTATAGGCTAGAAGTTATGGTATGTTTTGGGAATGTTAAATCCTTGCCATGTGAGTTGTCTTGGAAGTGAAATGATGTTAACTTATGAATGAGTTATGTTTATGATATGTGAAGTACATTTTGGTATGGCTTGGTGATAATGATATGTTTTTAAGTATGGTAAGATTAGTGAAGAATTGATGCCATAATAATATAATGATTTTGTGGATGAGTCATGCTTGATAATGTATGTGATTTGGTTGAGCAAGATGGTATATAAGTTGACATATTTAGTAATGAGGATTGTATGTGATGATATGATAATCACTTGACATGAAATTGGTTGCTAAATTGTGTGTGGGATTATGCTTAAATGTGCTTGTAGGATTGACCCTTGTGTGGGTGGCAAATTGGCCTTGTAAATGGCCTATTTTGTCACACGGTTATGGCACACGGGCGTGCCTAGTGACCGTGGGGCTAAGTCAGTAGTTGGCTAAGAGTACACGGCCTTGGCACACGGACGTGCACGGTAGCCGTGTGGTTTTTCAAGGATCGACCACGGCCAAAGTACAAGGGCGTGCTTGGTGGCCGTGGAGCCAAGTCAGAATCGACCACGGCCAAGGTACACGGGCGTGCTTGGTGGCCGTGGAGTAAAGTCAGGTTCGAACACGGGGAAGACACACGGGGGTGTCTATCAATCGTGGGAGGCACACGGTCTGCCTACATGGGCGTGTAACCCATGAAACTTTGAAAAGTTTTAAATTTCTGAGAATTTCTGTATGTGTTCCGGTTTAGTCCCAACCCCTTTCTAACACGTGTTTAAGGTCTCGAAGACCTCCATAAGGGACTATATACTTATGAATGAATATTGTAAAAGCCTATTTTCGCCTGGGCCCATTTTTAACCAAAAATATAATAAACAATAAAACCAAAACAGAATAATAAAGTCCAATAAGCACAGTCCATTACAAAATAGTGGCCCAAATCCAGTACCCACATTAAAACCACTACCCAAATTTCAGCCCAATACATAACCCAATTTACAAAATAACCCTAGCCCAATTCTGAAGTTGGCCCAAATGGCCCAATGTGTTTGACGTTCCGGAAACCCTAGAGAATTCCAGAGGTTTCCAGCGCCGCGCGCGTGCCCCCACGCGCGCCACCATGCGCAAGCCATGAGCGAGCCTTCACCAGCGCATCAGTTCGTGTCTCCGCACACCCCACGCACCTCCATACGCCACATCCGCGCCATCCGTACCTGCAAAACAGGGGATCCAATAGTAGAGAAATAGCAAAATGTACAGAAAAAAAAGAAGCAGAATAAATTTGTATTTTACCTATTTTTTTGTTTTGGCTATAAAAGGAAAAAGGCTGTCGAATGTATTTTTTACGCACACTATTGATTACGAATATAGAATATACCAACAGAGATCAGAAACAAAAAGGTTTCTTTTCCGATTACTTATTTTATCGTCCTTTTTCTCTGTTTGAATCGATTTTTTTTTCTTTTTTCTTTTCAAGCATTCCTCTTTGTTTCGATACTTAAACAAAAGGGGAAACGGTTTACCTTCGAAATAGGGACCGTCGGGATGCTTTCTTCGCAGTGATCGGAGCAAAGCGGTCCTTCGGGGCGTTCAACACGAAGTATTCAGGTCAGATTTAAAGGGGCAGTCGCAGAATGGTCTCGATTCGGCCACTAATCGCCGATCATCATGACATTGTAGTGGTCGTTTCTTCTCTCTTTTCTTTGCGGCGGGGAACGAAAACGAAAACAAAAGGGGCACTTAGGGTTTTGGTTTAGGAAGAGCAGATAGGTTTTAAACTATCTTAATCGGTTTTTAAATCTGTTAGCAAAACGTGCCGTTCAGGCTTATAACGATAGCCTTTAAACGACACCGTATTGGCTTACACCCAGCGACCCGACCCGAATGCGGCCAAGATCCACGCATTTTGTATTAGGGGATATTTATGCGCTTAATCCTCCTTTTCGGTGCTATTTTTTCAATCAGATCCATTAAATGTTTGCCTAGTTCTTTAATTCGCCCCTATAATCTGCATGTTATATCAATTCAATCCAATTTGTATACTGCTTCTTGACTATGGAAATTTAGCACTTTTAATCCTTGTTCATTCACATATATATTATGATTAAAGCATGTGCTTCTAGTATTATTCTGTTTTGCATTAATTAACTAATTGTGATGCATTTCCAATTATCTACATGTATTTGGTTAACTGATATTGTACAAATATTAAATTTCAAAAGCATATATTAAGCATTCCTTTAATGATTTATATAATTGTTTTAATTTAAATATAATTATGTGTTATTATTTTGTACGTACATATATATATAATGATAATAGCTTTTTTAACATAATTTTACCTTATTTTATGTATATATATTTCTTCTTAAACTTATCTATATATATATTCAGTTTCTTTTAAAAATTACTTATATATTTGTATGTTAAATTATTATGTCCATTTGTATAATGTTGAGCTTTTTTATTACTTTGTTCCATGCTTGTGTTACTTATTACCGTTTCGTGTCTCTAATTCTAATGTATTCGAGTATTTATTAAATGTGTCATTTTATTACGCGTATACCAAATAGGATGCATTTTAAGTTGATTTCTAAAATCACTTATTTTAAAGTTTTTAATCGAGGCAATGTTTCGTGTTTGGAAATCTGAGAGATCGTGCCCTAACGTGCTGGGTTTCGATTTTTCGTTTGACCAAATATCCAAATATCCTTTTGAGACTTTATTCATGTTTTTCTCAACTTTAAAACGAGGCAATGTTTTGTGTTTTGAAATCCGAGAGATCGTGCCCTAACGTGCTGGGTTTCGGTTTTTGGTTTGACCAAATAACCAAATACCCTTTTAAAACCTCAATGCATGAGTTTTGAGAATTTCGGGATGATCTGGAATTCGAAGATTTAATTTGTTGCATCCTAACGTGCTGGATGTGATATTTTGTTCCTTCAGAACCAGAGAATCTTAATACTCAAGCTCGAGTATTTTCAAATGGGTCAAAGAAGGTCGTAATTTTAAAATCTTTCAAATTCTCGACATTAGGACAGTAATTAATCAATTTGGTACCAATTTTGGGCGTTGCGAGGGTGCTAACCCTTCCTCATACGTAACCGACTCCCGAACCTATTTTCTTAGATTTCGTGGACCAAAATTATTGTTTTAATAAATCAAAATGTTTTATTAAAATAATACATCTCAAGGTGATCCGATCATGCCTCGAATAAGGGATCGGTGGCGACTCCATATCATTAAAGTCGATCCCCGTTTTTCAAACTCTAAAAAATGGTTTCGACAGCTTGGCGACTCCGCTGGGGATCAAAAGAGAGTCAAGCCGTAAAATTGATTAATTTCTGTCCTTTCGTCGAAAATTGAAAATTTGATTTGAAAAATTACGATCCTTTTATTTGCATTCACTTGCGTCATCTCATTTGATTATTATGGTTCGAGTCTTTTAAAATACTTTTGCATCATATTGCATGACCGTCGGGTCATACCCTTTTAAGTGGGAGTGAGAAGCTACTCCTTCGTGAGGTTTTCACCTCCGTACAGGATAGTGAATCATTTTCGGGATACATCCGTACCTATGTCTTCGTGAGATTTTCATCTTCGTGCAGCCATAGGGAAATGTATTCCCCTGAACCGAACTCAGTCCGTATGAGCCTATAATGGGTGAGGATCGAGGAATCTGCTGGTTCAGGTACCTCAACTCTAGAACCGAACTGCATATAGAAAGCCCTAAGAGCTCACCCTAGGTAGATCTATGATAAACCCTAGTGGTAACCCAGATAGGCGCTTGAATGTTCTTTTACATGCTTTGAATTTTGTTTCTATTGTACTGACTTTTTGTTTTGTCTTTGTTACTTTACATGCATTTTCATATTAGAGAGGTGTCGATTCGGGTTCGGTTGCTAAATTAGGGAGCTCGGCATGGAAAACAACTTTCTTGATAAAGTGGAGGATAACGCGTCTGTCCAAGTTTGGTCAGAAATAGTACAATTAGAAAAGGGGGATAGCCTAGCTGCGGGGCATGTGTCAGAGTCATGGGACTACACTCGCATTACTGTTACGCAGAATAATCTCCAAGAGCTAAAGATGATATGGGATCAGTGGAATGAGGAGACCAAGAGGTTGTTCTACTAGAATTATGGGGATTTACCGTACTTACTTGGCGTCAAGGTAGATGAGCAGTTATTTCGAGCCCTTGCTCAATACTGGAATCCCGCGTATAGTTGTTTTACCCTTGGGAGAGTGGATTTGGTACCCACCGTGGAAGAATACACCGCTCTACTACATTGTCCGAGGGTTCAAAACGATAAAGTCTATGTGAGAGTTGCATATGTCCCAGCCTTTTGTAAGAAGTTAATGAGCATTACGGGAATGAGCGAGCAGTGGATAACAACCAGGATTAAGCAAAAGGGCGAGTGTAAGTGCATCCCATGGAGGAACTTGAGGGATCTCATTTTAGCTCATCCTGATATAAAGAAGAAAGTTGATTTCTTTGCATTAAGCATCTACGGATTGATGCTATTCCCTAAGGCTCTAGGATACGTAGATGAAACAGTCACAGATCTTTTCGACCGACTCAGTAGAGGGGTCACGCCGATCCCAATAACGTACAAGGAGATGTATCAAAACCTATTCGACGCGCATGTTATGTCTCCTCACTATCTAACACCAATGCAGCCTCCGTATCCCAAGTGGTATGACTCGAATGCACAGTGTGAGTATCATGCGGGGATCACAGGGCATTCAATAGAAAATTGCCTTGCCTTTAAGAAATTGGTAGAAAGATTTATCAATATGGGTGTTGTGAAGTTAGAGGACATGCCGAACGTAGAAAATCCATTACCCAATCATGCTAATAACGGGGTCAATGCAATTAGTGAAAGTTCAGAGAGAAGAACCAACGCAAGTGTCGCGGAGGTTAAGACTCCCTTAAGATTGGTCTGGAAAGAAATGGTCAAACAAGGACTAATTATGGCGGAAGAGAGTCAGGGAAAGCTGATAAATTATTATGAGTTCCATCGGGAATTGGGGCATGAGATTCAGAATTGTGGGGAATTTAGAACTTTGGTACAAAATTTGATGGACAACAAAGAAATTGAGTTTTGTGAAGAGGGTGCAGAAGAGAAGAGCATATGCGCATCAGAGTCAACAACAAAAAGCTCAAAAGTCAACTTTCCTGTGATCATTATTTCGCAACCCAAAAACAATGGAGCTGGAATACAGGCAGCACCAAGAGTGATAATACAAAGACCCGCGGCTTTTGCTTATAAGGATAGTAAGAAGGTTCTCTGGAACTATGAGTGTAATGTGGCAATACCAGGGAAGGAGAATTCAGCTATTGCTTCAAAAGAGGAACTAGATGTAGGTACTCATACACGTAGCGGGAGACACTATGATTTGACAAAAGGGAAAGCTCCAATGGTAGAGCAGGAGAAAGAAAGATCAGTCGAGCCTGAGTCACCTATTAAAGAACCAGTGAAAGAAGAAGAAGCCAAGGAGTTCCTAAAATTTTTGAAACACAGTGAATATTGTGTTGTAGAACAGCTGTATAAGCAACCAGCGCGCATATCTGTGTTGGCTTTGCTTCAGAGTTCGGTGGTACACAAGAATGCATTGATGAAAGTTTTGAATGAGACTTACGTCGCCAACGATATCTCAGTTAATAAACTGGATCGATTGATTGGTAATATAAGTGCTGACAACTTCATCTATTTCAATGACGACGAGATACCACCAGGTGGTAGAGGATCCACCAAGGCTTTGCATATCACCACTAGATGCAAAGGGTACACGCTACCAGGGGTCTTGATAGACAACGGTTCAGCGTTAAACGTAATACCCTTGTCCACTCTAAATAGATTGCCGGTGGATAGTTCGCACATGAAAGAGTGCCAGAGCATAGTGAAGGCATTTGATGGCACGCAAAGAAAGGTGTTGGGAAAAATTGAGATACCCTTATTGATTGGCCTAACTACTTACGAGGTGGATTTTTTGGTAATGGACATCAAGCCTTCCTATAACTGCTTACTAGGGAGACTGTGGATACATTCGTCAGGGGCAGTGCCCTCATCGTTACATCAGAAAGTGAAGTTGGTAGCGGATGGTCGGTTAATCACAATAAAGGCTGAGGAGGACATTATTGCAGCTGTGGCTAGTGATATGCTGTACTTGGAGATAAACGACGAGACAACCGAATGTTCTTTCCGGTCTCTCGAGTTCGTGAATGCAACTTTCATTACGGAAGGAAACATAATCCTGATACCAAGAATCTCCAAGACCACAAGAATGGGACTGAAAATGACCGTAGGGAAAGGAGCTTTGCCGGAAAAAGGACTTGGAAAGTATCTTCAGGGGAGAGTTGTGGCCCCGACGTTGAGAGAAAAATAGGATTGCTTTGGCTTAGGATTTAGGCCAGATGCAAAACAAAAAAAGAAAGAATTAGAAAAAAGGCAAGAAAGAAGACGTGCCCATCTGAAGGGCGAGGAAACCAAGGGGGAACCCATGATAATTCCACACATATCCAAAAATTTTGTGTCGGGAGGGGTAATCCATGCTGAGCCAAAGGTGCTAAAGGGAGAGGACATTGTAGCAATGTTTGGCAATGTCTGCATTAATGCCATATCCGTGGAGGCAGTTGAAGAAAGGACCTTATCAGATATACGACCTTATGAATCGGGAAGCGTTTTAGACAATTGGACTACAGAGGAAATTCCTGTAGTATTTAAAGCTTATTCAGAGTAATGTTCAGAACGCACTTATTGCTTTAAGCCTAGAAGTGATAAGGTTTCTTTTGTGAAATAGGCGCATGTTCAAACATTATTATATTAATGAAGTACATTTTTGCTATCATTTGAAGCAAACATCCTTCCATTCTTTCCTTTATTTTGTGATTCCCTCAAATCATTCTTTCATAATTATTATACATACAAATAATCATTCATAAATTCATTCATTCTTTCCATATTCTTTTGAATTTATAATAGGTCCCTGGATATCAATGACATGAGTGACGCTGCCAGGGATTCAGAGTATCCTTTTGAGCAAGACATGTGTTTAGAAGGATCACAGGATTTTGAAGATGACACGGATGGTGACTTATCTCCTGACTTGTTGAGAATGGTAGAGCAGGAAGAGAAACAAATTCTACCTCATAAGGAAACAATAGAGACTGTGACGTTGGAGGAATGGAAAGTAGTAAATATTGGAACGTGTATAGCCGAAGAAACGAGACAGGATCTTGTCGAGTTGCTACAGGAATTCAAGGATGCCTTCGCATGGTCATATAAGGATATGCTTGGTTTAAGCCCCGACATCGTAGTACACCGCCTGCCCATAAAAGAGGATTGCAAGCCAGTTCAGAAGAAGCTCCGAAGGATGAGACCGGATATTGTGCTAAAAATAAAGGAGGAAGTCAAAAAGCAGTTTGATGCCGGATTCTTGCAAGAGATCAAATATTTGGAATGGGTAGCCAACATCATGCCTGTCTCCAAGAAAGATTGGAAAGTACGAATATGTGTAGATTATAGAGATCTAAATAAGGCTAGCCCAAAGGATAATTTTCCTTTACCTCATATTGATACTCTGGTAGATAACACAGCAGGCTCTTCGTTGTTTTCATTTATGGACGGATTCTCGGGGTACAATAAGATAAAAATGCATCCTGAAGATATGGGAAAGACTACCTTCATAACATTGTGGGGTACGTTCTGTTACAAAGTAATGTCGTTTGGGTTGAAAAATGCGGGGGCTACATACCAAAGAGCTATGGTGACCTTGTTCCATGACATGATGCACAAGGAGATTGAAGTCTACGTCGATGATATGATTGTAAAATCCCGAACAGAAGTTGAACATATCCAAGTTTTGAGAAAATTGTTCTTGAGATTGAGGAAATTCCAGTTAAAGCTCAATCCCACAAAATGCACTTTTAGAGCTAGATCAGGAAAATTGTTAGGCTTCATAGTCAGTGAGAAGGGAATCGAGAATGACTCAGATAAGGTCAGGGCTATACAAGAATTGCCTCCACCACGCACTCAAAAAGAAGTTTGAGGTTTCCTTGGAAGGTTAAATTACATTACTCGGTTTATTTCACAGTTAACCGAAAAATGTGATCCTATATTTCGTCTTCTGAAGAAACATAATCCAGGTGTGTGGAATTATGAATGCCAGAAAGCTTTCGATAGGGTCAAACAGTACTTGTCGAATCCTCCAGTCTTGTCACCCCCTTACTCAGATAGGCCACTAATCCTGTACTTGACAGTGTTTGATCACTCTATGGGGTGTGTACTGGGTCAGCATGATGACTCAGGGAGAAAAGAAAATGCGATATATTACTTCAACAAGAAATTCACTGAGTGTGAGATGAGATATTCGCCAATTGAAAATTTGTGTTGTGCCTTGGTCTGGACAACTCGGAGGTTGAGGCAGTACATGTTGTACCATATGACCTGGTTAATCTCGAAACTGGATCCTCTTAAATACATGATAGAGTCAACCGCCTTGAATGGAAGAATGGCCCGATGGCAAATTTTGCTCTCTGAATTCGACATAGTCTATGTGAGCGAGAAAGGGTGTGAAGGGAGTGCAATAGCGATTTTTAGCCACAGAGCGCTAGCGACACTGAACCCTTGAACTTTGATTTTCCCAATGAAGATCGATGTTTGTAGCGGCCTCTCGAGGAAAATACCTAGACGATTGTCCTTGGAAGTTGAACTTCGACGGAGCATCAAATGCCGTTGGTAATGGAATTGGGGCAGTCCTGATATCCCCAAATGGAGATCATTACCCATTCACTTGCAAATTTGATTTTGATTGCACAAGTAATATGGCAAAATACGAAGCTTGTATCATGGGAATTCGAGCAGCCATAGACCGTCAAATCAAGGTGCTAGAAGTATATGGAGATTCCGCATTGGTAATTTATCAACTCAAAGGAGAATGGGAAACGAGGGATCCCAAATTGATCAGTTATCGAAAGTTAATTTTGGATTTAATTGAGGAGTTTGACGATATCACATTTTTTTACCTCCCGCGTGATGAAAACCAGATGGCTGACGCCTTGGCCACATTAGCTTCTATGATCAGAGTAAATGAGCAGGAAAGTATGAAGCCCATCCAAATGAGTATCTGTGAGGCTCCGGCTTACTGCTTAATATTGACGAAGAGGAGAGGAGAGATGATCATCCTTGGTATCATGACATTCTGCGATATGTGAAGAACCGTGAATACCCTGATCAAGCAACATAAAATGATAAAAGGACATTGAGAATGTTAGCCCGTGATTACGTCTTAGATGGGAAGGTCCTGTATAAAAGAAGAAAGTATAAAGTACTTTTGAGGTGTGTGGATGCTATTGAAGCTAAGAAAATTCTGGAAGAAGTCCATGAGGGTGTCTGTGGGACTCACGCTAACGACTTTACAATGGCCAGACAGATTATGAGATTCGGATACTATTGGTCAACCATGGAAGGTGACTACATCAACTATGCCAAGAGATGTCACAAATGCCAGATTTATGGAGACAAAATTCATGTGCCTCCTTCCCCTCTACACGTTATGACTTCTACATGGCCTTTCTCTCTGTGGGGCATGGATATCATCGGACCAATTTCGCCGAAAGCTTCGAATGGGCATCGATTCATTTTTGTAGTCATTGATTACTTCACCAAATGGGTAGAGGTTGCTTCATACGCCAGCGTCACCAAATCGGCGATTAGCAGATTCTTAAAAAAAGAAATTATATGCCGATATGAGATGCCTGATAAGATTATATCTGACAATGCACTCAACCTTAAAAATAGTACGATAGCGGAAGTTTGTAGTCAGTTCAAGATCAAACATCACAACTCGTCGTCGTATCATCCAAAAATGAATGGTGCAGTAGAGGCGGCTAATAAAAACATTAAGAAAATTGTAAGAAAGATGACAGAAACTTATAGAGATTGGCACGAGAAGTTGCCCTTTGCTCTATATGCCTATCGGACATCTGTCAGGACTTCTACTGGGGCAACACCTTTCTCGTTGGTTTATGGGATGGAGGCAGTTTTACCTATTGAAATAGAGATACCTTCCCTCCGAGTTCTGTCAGAGCTAAAGTTAGATGAAGTAGAATGGGTCCAGTCTCGATATGATCAATTGAACTTGATTGAGGAAAAAAGGCTAAGGGCTATCCAGCATGGGCAGATGTATCAAAAACGAATGATGCGAGCTTACTATAAAAAGGTCCGCTCAAGGGAATTTCATGAGGGAGACTTGGTATTGAAAAAGATTCTCCCTATACAAAGAGACTTCAGAGGAAAATGGATGCCAAATTGGGAGGGACCTTACGTAGTAAAGAAGGCTTTCTCCGGAGAGGCACTAATGTTGGCCGAAATGGATGGGAAAAACTTGCCCAATCCTATAAATTTGGATTTAGTCAAGAAATATTATTCTTGAAAAGGAAAAGAGGCCAAAGTGAAAACCCGCAAAGGGCGCTTTGAGACTTTCTTCAAAAAAAATGGAGAGGCCAAGGCGAAAACCCGCAAAGGGCGCTTTGAGACCAAAGGGGGTTTGAGTTGAAAACCCGAAAAGGGCAGCTCAAATTTGGACATGTGGGGATCCTGCTGTATTTGAATTAACAAGGAAAGGGTATGTTGCGTCTGGATGCATCGACAAAGTACTCAAGATCTCCTAAACACATGTTGAACTCAAAATGGTTTTCCAGACGCTCGGGCGGAGAAGCTCAAGCTGCGATATCTAGAGGGCGCATAGTATTCGTTTTTATACACACTAAATGTGCTATCTTTGAATATTTTATTCTTTTCAAGACGAGCATTTGTGATCAAGTTCTTTTGATAATTTATCTTAAGCTTTACTTCACACCATTTTTATTCTCATCTATTGTTATTACCTTTATGCAAGCATGTCGCATTGAAATAATGATGGATGAACTAATAATACTTTCATAGAAGAAGTTCCGCATATTACTCTAGAAGTTTCTAAATAATACAAGAGTCTAAAACAGGACTATTGTTTAGAACTCACCAGGTCCAAAGGCTTGATAATATCTGAGAAGAAGGAGTCTAAATAGTGATGATCTCTTCGTTTTTAAAGTACCACGGCAGAGATGAGGCTTTAATAAACAAACAATAAGAAGGAGACTGTTCTCAAAGATGAAATTCTGCGTTCAGGCCTAATACTTAGAGAATGGTGTAACAGGTTATTTTGGATCTTATACACTTGAGTCACGGCAAGTGGCAGAGCAATAATACAAACCTTGCGCCTTCGAGGTATGAGGGAGTAGACATTGAAGTTACAATGGAGGCAAATCAGTTGAGCAAAGTAGTGGTTCCTTCGAGTTTGGGGGTTAAATTACCAGCCAAACGAGGACAACATGATGCAAGAAAGGATGCCCTTAAACATTTGAAAAGGATCATTCTCATGACATTCTGCATTCATACAAATGTCATCCATAAGACACACCTATTTAGGGGCATTTGATTCATTCCAATCATTGCATCCTAATCTTTGTAAAAAGACTATTCACATGACATTCTGCATTCATGCAAATGTCGTCCATAATACATTTAGTTAGGAGCATTAGATTCATTCTGATCATTGCATCCTAACCATTTTGCATAAGCATAAACACAAAATTGATTTTAAAGCACAGGTCCCCTAGAGGACGTTGTCGCAACATCGGAATTTGAAGATCTTGCCTTCCTGAGCAAAACGGATAGAAGACAGTAGATCTGGCAATCCTAAAGTTGCAAGAGCAGATCGATGCCATACAATTCTTATCACCTCGAAGTTCTAGCGGAGTAGGTCAAAATTACAAATCCCGTCTCCCTAAGTTCACAACGAGGATCCAACTATATTTCCGAGAAGTTCAGTGAGAAGATTGAAGTTACAAATCCCTTCTCTCTGAATTCCTATCACCTCGAAGTCCCAGTGGAGTAGATGGAGGCTAGAAATCCCTTCTCCCTGAGGTTATTGAGGATCAAACTATATTTCTGAGAAGTTTCAGTGAGAAGATTGAAGTTACAAATCCCTTCTCTCTGAATTCCTATCACCTCGAAGTCCCAGTGGTGTAGATGGAGGCTACAAATCCCTTCTCCCTGAGGTTATTGAGGATCAAACTATATTTTTGAGAAGTTTCAGTGAGAAGATTGAAGTTACAAATCCCTTCTCTTTGAATTCCTATCACCTCGAAGTCCCAGTGGAGTAGATGGAGGCTACAAATCCCTTCTCCCTGAGGTTATTAAGGATCAAACTATATTTTTGAGAAGTTTTCAGTAAGAAGACTGAAGTTACAAATCTCTTCTCTTTGAATTCCTATCACCTCGAAGTCCCAGTGGAGTAGATGGAGGCTACAAATCCCTTCTCCCTGAGGTTATTGAGGATCAAACCATATTTTCGAGAAGTTTCAGTAGGAAAATCGAAGTTACAAATTTCTTCTCTCTGAATTCTCATCACCTCGAAGTCCCAGTGGAGTAGATCGAAGTTACAAATCTCTTCTCCCTAAAATTACAAGTTTGGAATTGAAGCGCTAGTTCCTAGGCCCTTGGAGATGCAGTGGGATGGAATGAAGCTACTCGAAGACGAAAAGCACCTAAAGAATTCCAAGACTCAAAGACCGGGCAAAAATGGTCCCTTTTGGAAGTCTTTGCTCTATTCTCGTTACACGAAAATGAGCAAAGAGGGGCAGTTGTAAAACCCATTTTCGTCCGGGCCCATTTTTAACCAAAAATATAATAAACAATAAAACCAAAACAGAATAATAAAGTCCAATAAGCACAGTCCATTACAAAACAGTGGCCCAAATCCAGTACCCACACTAAAACCACTACCCAAATTTCAGCCCAATACATAAACCAATTTACAAAATAACCCTAGCCCAATTCTAAAGTTGGCCCAAATGGCCCAATGTGTTTGATGTTCCGGAAACCCTAGAGAATTCCAGAGGTTTCCAGCGCCGCGCGCGTGCCCCCACGCGCGCCACCACGCGCGAACCTTCACCAGCGCATCAGCTCGTGTCTCCGCACGCCCAACGCGCCTCCGTACGCCACGTCCGTACCATCCGTACCTGCAAAACAGGGGCTCCAATAGCAGAGAAACAGCAAAATGTACAGAAAAAAAAGAAGCAGAATAAATTTGTATTTTACCTATTTTTTTGTTTTGGCTATAAATGGAAAAAGGCCGTCGAATGTATTTTTTTACGCACACTATTGATTACGAATACAGAATATACACTATCGATTTTTTTTCTTTTTTCTTTTCAAGCATTCCTCTTTGTTTCGATACTTAAACAAAAGGGGAAAGGGTTTACCTTCGGAATAGGGACTGTCGGGTTGCTTTCTTCGCAGTGATCAGAGCAAAGCGGTCCTTCGGGGTGTTGAACACGAAGTATTCAGGTCAGATTTAAAGGGGCAGTCACTGAATGGTCTCGATTCGGCCATTAATCACCGATCATCATGGCGTTGTAGTGGTCGTTTCTTCTCTCTTTTCTTTGCGGCGGGGAACAAAAACGAAAACAAAAAGGGGCACTTAGGGTTTTGGTTTAGGAAGAGCAGATAGGTTTTAGACTATCTTAATCGATTTTTAAATCTGTTAGCAAAACGGTGCCGTTCAGGCTTATAACGATAGCCTTTAAACGACACCGTATTGGCTTACACCCTGCGACCCGACCCGAATGCGGCCAAGATCCGCGCGTTTTGTATTAGGGGATATTTATGCGTTTAATCCTCCTTTTCGGTGCTATTTTTTCAATCAGATCCATTAATGTTTGCCTGGTTCTTTAATTCGCCCCTATAATCTGTATGTTATATCAATTCAATCCAATTTGTATACTGCTTCTTGACTATGGAAAATTAGCACTTTTAATCCTTGTTCATTCGCATATATATTATGATTAAAGCCTGTGCTTCTAGTATTATTCTGTTTTGCATTAATTAACTAATTGTGATGCATTTCCAATTATCTACATGTATTTTGTTAACTGATATTGTACAAATATTAAATTTCAAAAGCATATATTAAGCATTCCTTTAATGATTTATATAATTGTTTTAATTTAAATATAATTATGTGTTATTATTTTGTACGTACATATATATATATATAATGATAATACCTTTTTTAACATAATTTTACCTTATTTTATGTATATATATTTCTTCTTCAACTTATCTATATATATATTCAGTTTCTTTTAAAAATTACTGAAATATTTGTATGTTAAATTATTATGTCCATTTGTATAATGTTGAGCTTGTATATTACTTCGTGCCATGCTTGCGTTACTCATTACCGTTTCGCGTCTCTAATTCTAATGTATTCGTGTATTTATTAAATATGTCATTTTATTACGCGTATACCAAATAGGATGCATTTTAAGTTGATTTCTAAAATCACTTATTTTAAAGTTTTTAATCAAGGCAATGTTTCGTGTTTGGAAATCCGAGATATCGTGCCCTAACGTGCTGGGTTTTGGTTTTTAGTTTGACCAAATAACTAAATATCCTTTTAAGACTTTATTCATGTTTTTCTCAACTTTAAAACGAGGCAATGTTTTATGTTTGGAAATCCGAGAGATCATGCCCTAACGTGCTGGGTTTCGGTTTTTCGTTTGACCAAATAACCAAATACCCTTTTAAAACCTCAATGCATGAGTTTTGAGAATTTCAGGATGATCTGGAATTCGAAGATTTAATTTGTTGCATCCTAACGTGCTGGATGTGATATTTTGTTCCTTCGGAACCAGAAAATATTAATACTCAAGCTCGAGTATTTTCAAATGGGTCAAAGAAGGTCGTAATTTTAAAATCTTTCAAATTCTCGACATTAGGACATTAATTAATCAATTTGGTACCAATTTTGGGCGTTACGAGGGTGCTAATCTTTCCTCGTACGTAACCGACTCCCGAACCTGTTTTCTTAGATTTCATGGACCAAAATTATTGTTTTAATAAATCCAAATTTTTTATTAAAATAATCCATCTCAAGGTGATCCGATCATGCCTCGAATAAGGGATCGGTGGCGACTCCATATTTTTAAAGTCGATCCCCATTTTTCAAACTCTAAAAAATGGTTTCGACAAATATGTTTTATTGATGTTTGACTTTGTGTCGTGAAATAGTAATGAAACGTTCTGATTATCTAGTAATGCCTCTTAACTCTATTCCGGTGACGGTCTCGGGTTAGGGGTGTTACATTTTATTGGTATCAGAGCTACGGTTTAGTTGATTCTCAGACTAACGTAGCGTGTGTGAGTCTAGCTATACATGCCATATATGAAATTGCGATAGTGTGATGAATTCTGACAGTTATAAATGTGTTTTCGTATAGTAATGGATCCCAATCGGCGATTCTTGACGATGTAGAGAGTAACGCGCCTGCTCCCGCTCAAGGGACAGCGCCGGCCACATCTAGGCCAAATGAAAGTAGTGAGGGAGGAGAGGCTAAGCAAGCCTTCTTCCGTATGATGAGTGAGTGGTTTTCGGAGTTCGTTTGAACAAACCTGGCTGCTCCACAACCTCCACCCCACAAGTACCTATTGTGCCACAAGTGATAGATCTGATTCGATTGAATAAACCTCCTGTGGATAAGATCCGGAAGTATGGGGCAGAAGAGTTTAGGGCCACAGCTGACGACGATACTGAGCGAGCTGAGTTTTGGCTCGAGAACACAATTCGGGTATTTGATGAGATGTCGTTAACCTCTGATGAATGTATCAAGTGTGCAGTTTCTTTGTTGAGAGATACGGCTTATAATTGGTGGAAAACATTGACATCCGTGGTTCCGAGAGAGAGAATCACTTGGGATTTCTTTCAAGTTGAGTTTAGAAAGAAATATATCAGTCAACGCTTCATTGATCAGAAACGTAAAGAGTTCTTTGAACTGAAACAAGGTCATTTGTCCGTTACTGAATATGAGCAAAAATTTGTAAGATTGAGTCAATAAGCGAGGGAATGTGTTTCGACCGAAGCTACTATGTGCAAACGCTTCATAGAGGGGTTGAATGAAGATATTAAATTGTTGGTTGTAATACTTGATATAAATGAATTTGTTGTGTTAGTTGAAAGAGCATGAAAGCTGAGGAGCTCAGTAAAGAAAAGAAGAAAGCTGAATCTGAAGCTCGTGATGAAAGAAAAAGATCGATGAATAAGTTTTCTCAACCTTCGACGAAGAGATTTAGAGATGCAAGCAATCGTTCAAATGCTTCGTTTGGACATCCAAGTAGAGATCGTTCGAGACGAAATACTGGTCCACGAACTCAAGCTCCGATTGAATCAATTGTTGGTAGCGTTAAGAGTAACAAACCTGAGTGCAGACAGTGTGGAAGATGACATGTGGGAGAATGCTGGGGCAAGTACAACAATAGAGTTTGTTATAAATGCGGATCCGGATATCATTTTATTCGAGATTGCCCAAAGATGGTCGAAGAGGAAAATGTTCAGAATGAAAGACCGAGTAATGTGACGGCTAGAGGTAGACCACCCAAAAACACTAGAAATGTGAGTGGAAGCCAAAGGGGGACTACTGACACAACTGTGAGGTCAAAGGCGAGAGCACCTGCCCGAGCTTATGCTATACATGCACGAGAGGAAGCATCATCTCCAGACGTCATCTCCATTACTTTCACTTTATTTGATACCGATGTCATTGCATTGATAGATCCAGGATCTACTCATTCATATGTGTGTGTGAATCTAGTATCAAGTAAGACTCTACCTGTTGAGTCTACTGAATTTGTGATTAGAGTATCGAATCCCTTAGGCAAGTGTGTTTTGGTGGATAAGGTGTGCAAGAATTGTCCATTAATGTTTCGGGATGTTTGTTTTCTGGTTAATTTGATGATACTACCATTCGATGAGTTTGACCTAATTCTGGGTATGGATTGACTTACTCTGCATAATGCCATCGTGAATTGTAAAAGAAAGAGTATTGAGTTGAAAAGTCAGAATGGTGAGCTAGTTCGAATAGAATCTAATGATATGAAAGGATTACCAGTTGTTGTATCTACGATGAAAGCTATGAACTATGTGAAAAAGGGTTGTGAAGCTTATTTGGCGTACGTGATTGATACAAAAGTGTCGGAAAAGAAAGTTGAATCTGTGCCTGTGGTATGTGAGTTTCCAGATGTGTTTCCTGAAGAGTTATCGGGATTACCTCCAATTCGGGAAGTCAAATTTGGTATTGAATTAGTGCCGGGACCACTCCCATTTCGATAGCTCCGTATAGAATGGCACCAACAGAATTGAAAGAGTTAAAGTCTAAGTTGCAGGAGTTGACTGACAGAGGATTTGCACGACCGAGTTTCTCACCCTGGGGAGCTCCTGTGTTATTTGTGAAAAAGAAAGATGGAACTATGAGAATGTGTATTGATTATCGACAGTTGAACAAAGTAACGATAAAGAACAAATATCCGTTGCCTCGTATTGATGATTTGTTTGATCAGCTGAGAGGAGCTATAGTGTTTTCAAAGATAGATTTGAGATCAGGTTACTATCAGTTAAGAGTTAAAGAATCCGATGTGCCTTAAAGCGCTTTGAGCGCAGGTGCGGGCATTACGAATTCTTAGTGATGCCTTTCGGACTAACAAATGCTCCTGCTGTGTTTATGGATCTGATGAATTGGATATTCAGACCGTATTTGGATCGCTTTGTAGTGGTGTTCATTGATGATATTTTGATCTATTCGTGTGATGAGACATAGCATGCCCAGCATTTGAGAACCATGCTACAAACTCTGCGTGAGAAACAGTTGTATGCTAGGTTTAGTAAATGTGAATTTTGGTTGCGTGAAGTTGGTTTTCTGGGGCATATTGTGTCAGCTGCCGGGATACGAGTTGATCCTAGTAAAATCTCTGCTATATTAGAATGGAAGCCTCCAAGAAATGTGTCTGATGTCTGTAGTTTTCTGGGACTAGCGGGATATTATAGACGGTTTATGAAAGGCTTCTCGATGATTGCGACTCCGTTGATGAAGTTGCTACAGAAAGATGTTAGATTCGAGTGGTCAGAAAAATACCATCACAGTTTTGAACAATTGAAAGTGTTGTTGTGAAGCACCAGTGTTGGTTCAACTTTGAATCGGGCAAAGAATTCATAGTTTACTGATGATGCCTCGTTGAATGGTTTGGGGTGTGTCTTTGATGCAAGAAGGTAAAGTCATTGCTTATGCTTCAAGGCAACTAAAGCCGCATGAAAAGAACTACCAAACGCACGACCTTGAATTGGCTACGATTATGTTCGCATTGAAAATATGGCGTCATTATTTATTTGGTGAGAAGTGTCATATCTTCTACAGATCACAAGAGTTTGAAGTACTTGATGACTCGAGAAAGAATTGAATTTGCGGCAGAAGATGGTTAGAGTTGTTGAAAGATTACGAACTTGTGATAGATTACCACCCGGGTAAAGCTAATGTTGTAGCTCATGCTTTGAGCCGAAAGCCCATATGTGCTTTGCGAGCAATGAATGCTCAGAAAGATCTGTGTGATGATAGTACAGTTATGGCCGAGTTGAAAATAAAGCCGATGTTTGTACATCAGATTTGTGATGCTCAGAAAAGTGATGTTGAAATGATGGCTAAACGAACTCAATGTGAATCGAATCTTTGAATCGAATTTGAGTTGATAGTGATGATTGTTTGAGATTTAGAGATCGGATTTGTATTCCGAGAAATTCAGACTTGATTCAAGCGATTTTAAAAGAGGCTCATAATAGTCGATTAACTGTACATCCTGGGAGTACGAAAATGTATAATGATCTGAAACAGTTTTATTAGTGGCATGGTATGAAATAAGACATCTCTGACTTTGTGTCGAACTGTTTCATTTGTCAGCAAGTTAAAGCTGAACATCAGGTTCCGTTTGGATTGTTGCAACCGATTATGATTCCTGAGTGGAAATGGGAAAGGATCACAATGGACTTTGTGTCGGGATTGCCTTTATCTCCAGGAAAGAAAGATGTAATTTGGGTGATAGTTGACAGATTGACGAAATCAGCTCATTTTGTTCCGGTGAGAACAGATTATTCACTCGATAGATTGGCTGAAATGTATATTGCTGAAATTGTGAGATTACACGGGATGCCACTATCTATTATATCTGACAGAGATTCGAGACTTACCTTGCGATTTTGGAAGAAATTGCAAGAGGCTTTAAGCACAAAATTGCATTTCAGTACTGCGTTTCATCCGCAAACGGATGGTCAGTCCAAGCAGATCATTCAGTTCTTGAAGATATGTTGAGATGTTGTATTCTTGAATTCAAAAGTGCGTGGGAAAAGCATTTACCGTTGATTGAGTTTGCGTACAACAATAGTTTTCAATCTAGCATTAAAATGGCACCATATGAGGCTCTCTACGGTCGAAAGTGTCGAACTCCATTGTATTGGACTGAGCTGAGTGAGAATAAGATTCACGGGGTTGATATTATAAAAGAGACCGAGCGCGGCGAAAGTAATTCGTGGCGTTTGAAAGCGGCCTCGGATCGTCGAAGTCTTATGCAGATTTGAAACGAAAAGATATTGAATTTGAGGTGGGTGATAAAGTGTTTTTGAAAGTGTCTCCGTGGAAAAAGATACTTCGATTTGGCCGAAAGGGCAAAGCCGAGTCCGAGGTTCATTGGACCGTATGAGATTATTGAGCGAGTTGGCCGGTTGCTTACAGATTGATGTTGCCACGAGTTAGAAAAGATTCATAACGTGTTTCATGTGTCAATGCTTCGACCAGATGCAGATCGGACCCGTCTCATGTGGTTGCTCCTACCGAGGTTGAGACCCAGTCAGACTTGTCGTATAGTGAAGAACCGATCCGAATTTTGGCACGAGAGACCAAAGAGTTGAGAAATAAGAAAATCTCTTTAGTGAAAGTATTGTGGCACAAGCACGGAATTGAAGAGGCTACGTGGGAGCCTGAGAATGTTATGAGAGA
This sequence comes from Gossypium sturtianum, assembly GCA_025698515.1. Classification (NCBI taxonomy): domain Eukaryota; kingdom Viridiplantae; phylum Streptophyta; class Magnoliopsida; order Malvales; family Malvaceae; genus Gossypium; species Gossypium sturtianum. The sequence continues at coordinate 24,059,544 of CM046945.1, forward strand.
GCAATATCCACAGCTATTCACCGGTAAGATTTTTGGGGACGAGAATCGCTAAAGGGGGGAGAGTTGTAACAGCTCGAATTAGACCCTAGTCGGAATAGTGGTTTTGAGACCACAAATCTGAGGTCGGAATAATATTCTAATATTATTTTTGGTGTGAATTATATGTGATATAGCCTGTGTGAAAATTTTGTGTGATAATTTTATTGACTGTGTGTCAAATTGTGAGAAAGGACTTAATTGCATAAAGTGTAAAATGCTATGTGCCGATTGTTATATACTTAATTGTTGTTGGCTTTTTAAGGTGGAGGCCTTATGTTGTTAATAACTCATTTTTAAGATAGTGGATGGTTAAATGACTAGATAACCATAATGTAAATTTGTCTTATATGACTAATAAAAGGGCAAAATTGGTATTAGATTATTAAGTTAATTTATAATAAAACAAAGCATCACAATAAACCATTTTCTATTCATCTTTGCACCGAATATTGAAGAAAGAAGAGAGGTTTTAAGCTTTGGTAATTTCGGCTAGGAATTGGCTTGATTCAAGGTTAGATTTTGCTCGGTTTTTATTAATTTCTACGTTTTCATAATCGTTGCTTTGTGCTCTTTAAAACCCATGCTTAAATTTTTTGAATTGATAATGTTTATGAAATGTGCCATTGATGAAATGGTGAGCTTTGTGATGAGTGTTGGTGTAACACCCCTAACCCGTAACCGACGCCGGACTAGGGTTAGAAGCATTACCTGACAGATCGGAAACTTACACAACATTTCATACTTTACATTCATCATTAACGATCATAGTGTCCCTTAGATGAGTCATCAAGACCCAAAGCATGCATATAAACCGAGTTGGGACTAAACTGAAACACATATGAAATTTCATGAAAATTAAAACCTTTTCTAACTTTCAGGGGAGACACGCCCGTGGGAGGAGACCGTGTGCCCTCCCTCCACGGCTTCTAGGCACCCCCGTGTGTCCATCCGTGTTTACATACTGACTATATCAACACGGTCACTAGGCACGTCCGTGTGCCATGACCGTGTGCTACCAGACCATATACTGACTTTTCCAACACGGCCACCAAGCATGCCGTGTGCCATGGCCGTGTGCTCTTAGCTAGCTACTGACTTGTACACCACGGCCAGCTGACACGCCCATGTTAAGGCCGTGTGCTATTTAAGCTACATTCTGCCAATTCAACCACGGTCTTAGGCACGCCCGTGTGCCACAACTGTGTGGCATTATAGGCCATTTACAAGGCCAAAATGCCACCCACAAGGGTCAACCTACAAGCCATATTTACCAACATATCTCATGCACATATAACCATCAAAAACATACCAAATAATCCTTCAAACCATGCATTCAATACCATTTCCAACCATGACAATTTCAAAGAATAAAACTCATATCATTACAAGCATAATTCATTCATTTGCTCACTCAAACCTTGGCCATTTCACATGCTTTCACAATACCAAGATATGCATCATACATCACATTCATTTAAGCAAAATCTTAATTCAGAAATAGCCAAATCACATGGCTAAGATCACATAACAACTTGTACTAAAATACTAGCCTATACATGCCATATCTAACTTTATACATTTTCAAAGTGTACCAAAATGATTTTAGTAGTGTGATGACGATCCTTGACGGTCCCGAGCCTTCAGTAGCTTTGACGACCTATAAAATAGAGAAAACACACACAGAGTAAGCTTTCCAAAAGCTTAGTAAGTCAATGTACAAATAATCTTTGCATAAAATGCATATATTGCAAGTAGATACATTGGCACATCCAAATCACTAAGCATAATATCACAAATGTACTTTGTTTTATACACTTGTGGCCACATTTGCCACATTCATCATTTTAAGATCCACATCCTCACATTTAAGCATACATTTCTTCAAGTCAAAGTCGTATAAGTACTTACCTTTTTATACACACTTGTGTATATACTAAACGTACCTGAAACAAACATTCGTTCACTTATTTGCTCATAGCTCGGATTTGCAATTCATATCACAGACTTGCATGTTTAACAGTAAGGAATCTAGTAGGATACTCAGAAAGCTCGAAATGGTCGTACAATGCCAACGTCCCAGACGAGGTCTTACATGCACTCGGATATCGATGCCTTCGTCCCGCCTGCGGTCTTACGCAGAATTAATACGATGCCGATGTCCCAGACATGGTCTTACACGTAAGCTCAGATTGATGCCAACGTCCCAGACGTGGTCTTACACATAAAACTCATATCGATGCCTACATCCCGGACGAGGTCTTACACGAAGTCTCAAACCAACGCCAACGTCCCAGACGTGGTCTTACATTATAAAACAGAACAGATACCTATGTCATGACATAGCTAATCCTATTTATTCCTAGGTTCGTACGGGACTTCTCGGACTTAACACTATATCATCCATATCTCGGAATTCATATTCATAACCTCTCATAAGCATCCATCATCAAAATTTGTCATATGAACAAATATAATTGCATACATATACGTTTATTTGCATAGTGACTTACCTCGGATTCGATTTATCGGGAATGGAAACGACTACTCGTTTACTTTCGCTTTCCCGCGATCTAAGTCTGTTTTCCTCGGTTCTTGATCTAACCATATTCAGAATTAACTCTTTTATTCACTTATTCACTCAATTCAATCCAAAGACATACATTTAGGGCTATTTGCAAATTAACCCTCATATTTGCATAGTTTATCAATTTAGTCCATTTTTCTCAAAACACCAAATTCACAAAATCTATACACAACCAAGCTTAGCCGAATATATATGTACATCATACAAACCCATACTTTTCATCAAATTAGCAATTTAGTCCCTCAATTTGCTATTTTCACAATTTAGCCCTAATTAGCTAAATTCATCAAAAATTCAAGAACAAAGTATGTTCATCTAGCTCATATCTTTCATTTATCAACTAAACTCATTTAAAAACTCAACTTATCAACAATGGCATTTTACACAAACATCATCAATACACAAAATTAAGACATGGGTTTTATAGCTCTCAAAGCAATGATTGCAAAAATGTAAAAATTATCGAAAACCGATCAAAACGAACCTTGAATTTTGGCTTGATAGTAACCGAATGTTCAAAGCTTCCAAGCTTTCTTTTTCTTTGTGTTATTCGGCTAAAATAGAGAAATAAAAGATGAACAATTATCTTTTGCTTCATTAATAAAATGTTATTATTCAATTACTAAATTGCCCATCCATTAAACATATAAGACAAATTAATACTAAGGTTATTAAGACATTCTAACATCCACTATCTCAATGATGGCTTATTTGCCATATAAGGCCTCCATTTTTACAAAGGCACAAAACTTTGATACCTTAATAAATAGCAAGCAACTTTCACACTTAATGCAATTTCATCCTTTTGTCAAATTAAACACACAGACAAACAAATTAGCTCACAGAAATTTATCACATGCTTAATCACATATCAATGGCACAGAAAATAATATTAAAATATTATTTGGACTCGGATTCACGATCCCGAAACCACTATTCCGACTAGGGTATTAACTGGACTGTTACAATTCTCCCCCCTTAGGGATTTTCGTCCCCAAAAATCTTACCGTTAAATAGAGTCGGATATTGCTGTCTCATTGAATCTTCCGGCTCCCATGTAGCCTCTTCTATTCCGTGTCGATTCCATAATACTTTCACTAACGGGATTTTCTTGTTTCTCAACTCTTTTACTTCACGAGCTAAGATACGGATCGGTTCCTCTTCATATGTCATATCAGATCAAATTTCAATTTCAGATGGAGCAATTACATGTGATGGATCGGATTGATATCTACGGAGCATCGAGACATGAAACACATTTTGGACCTTTTCTAACTCAGACGGCAACTTTAATCTATAAGCAACAGGCCCGACACGTTCAATGATCTCATACGGTCCGATGAACCTCGGACTCAACTTACCTTTACGTCCAAAACGGAGTACTTTCTTCCACGGTGACAGTTTCAGAAATACTTTGTCACCAATCCCAAATTCTATATCTTTTCGTTTTAAGTCTGCATAAGACTTTTGATGATCAGATGCTGCTTTCAAATAATCTAGGATCAGTTTCACTTTACATTCGAATCCTTTATCAAATCAACCCCGTGTAGCTTGTTTTCACTAAGCTCGGTCCAATACAGAGGTGTACGACATTTACGTCCGTCTGAGCTTCATATGGTGCCATTTTGATGCTTGGTGAAAAGCGTTATTGTATGCAAATTCAATCAAAGGCGAATCATCGTTCCCACGTACCATTAAACTCAAGTACACGACATCTTAACATATCTTGAGAATCTGAATGATCCGCTCGGATTGACCATCGGTTTGCGGATGAAAAGTCATCTTGAAATGCGTTTTAGTGCCTAGAGCTTCTTGCAGTTTCTTCCAGAATCTCGATGTAAACCTCGGATCTCTATCTGACACAATGGATAGTGGCACACCGTGCAATCTAACAATCTCTGAAATATAAAGCTCGGCTAATCTATTAAGTGAATAGTCAGATCTTACCGAAACAAAATGGGTAGATTTCGTCAGTCGATCAACTATGACCCAAATTGCATCTTTCTTTCTCGGAGTCTGAGGCAAACCAAAAACAAAGTCCATCGTTACTCTATCCCATTTCCACTTAGGAATCAGAATCGGTTGTAGCAAACCAGACGAAACCTGATGTTCAGCTTTCACTTGCTGACAGATTAAGCATTTCGAAACAAAGCTAGAAATGTCTCGTTTCATACCAGACCACCAATAGTGTTGTCTCAGATCATGGTACATCTTTGTACTTCCCGGATGAACAGATAAACAACTGTTATGTGCCTCACTCAAAATCAGCTGAATCAACTTCGGGTTTCTCGGAACACAAATACGACCTCGGAATCTCAAATAATCATCAACCACTCGAAATTCAGATTCGAAATTCGAATCACACTGAGCTCGTTTTGCTAGTAGTTCAATATCAGATTTCTGAGCATCACATATCTGTTGTATAAACAATGGTTTCGCTTTTAACTCAGCTAACACAGTACTATCATTAGACAAATCTAACTGAGCATTTAAAACACATAATGCAAATAATGATTTTCGACTCAATGCATCAGCAACAACGTTTGCTTTACCCGGATGATAATCTATCACAAGCTCATAATCTTTTAACAACTCAAGCCATCTTCTCTGACGCGGGTTCAAATCTTTCTGAGTCATTAGATACTTCAGACTTTTATGATCTGAAAACACGTGACATTTCTCACCGTACAAATAATGTCGCCATATCTTAAGTGCGAACACAATCGCAGCTAGCTCAAGGTCGTGAGTCGGATAGTTCTTTTCATGAGGCTTTAATTGTCTCGAAGCATAAGCTATCACTTTGCCTTCCTACATCAGAACACATCCCAAACTGTTTAACGAAGCATCACTATAAATTACAAATTCTTTGCCCGATTCTGGTTGTACAAACACTGGAGCTTCTGTTAACAGAGCTTTCAACTGATCAAAACTTCTTTGACATTTATCTGACCATTCAAATCTAACATCTTTCTGAAGTAGTTTTGTCAACGGAGTAGCTATCTTCGAAAAGTCTTTTACAAATCTGCGGTAATAACCAGCTAGGCCCAAAAAACTTCGGACTTCAGACACGTTCTTTGGAGATTTCCAACTCAGAATAGCAGAAATCTTGCTTGGATCAACTCGAATCCGGTGTCGCGACACAATATGTCCCAGAAAACTAACCTCGTGTAACGAATTCACATTTACTGAATTTCGCATACAATTGCTTTTCTCTCAGAATTTGCAATACAATCCTCAAATGTTCAGCATGCTCCGTCTCATCCTGTGAGTAAATCAAAATGTCGTCAATGAATACTACAACAAATTGATCTAGATACGGATGCGAAAATTGCATTCATCGGATCCATAAAAGCAAAGCGAGTGCATTGGTTAGTCCAAATGGCATAACTAAAAACTCATAATGTCCGTACCTTGTTGCGAAAGCGGTTTTGAAATGTCGAGAATCGTTCACCCTCAATTGATAATATCCCGATCTCGAGATCTACCTTTGAAAATCTGATAGCTCCTTTTAACCGATCAAATAAATCATCAAGTGCAGGCAGCGAATATTTGTTCTTTATTGTCACCTTATTCAAGCGACGGTAATCGATGCACATTCTCATCGTGCCATCTTTCTTTTCACAAGCAGGCAGGAGCACCCCAAGGCAAAAAACTCGGTCTCGCGAACCCTCTATCAGTCAACTCTTGCAACTGTGACTTTAACTCTTTCAATTCTGTTGGTGCCATTCTATACGGAGCTATCAAAATAGGTGTCGTACCAGGCATCAATTCAATACCAAACTCAACTTCACGAATTGGAGGCAAACCAGGTAACTCTTCAGGGAACACATCAGAAAACTCACAGACAATAGGCACTGATTCAACTTTCTTTTCAGACCTCTTCGAATCAATCACATAGGCAAAATATGCCTCATAACCCTTTTTCATGTACCGATATCACAGCAGACAATCCATTCATATCATTAGATTCAACCCGCACAATTTCATCATTCGGACATCTCAAATCAACAGTCTTTCTTTTACAATTTACAACCGCATCATGCAATGTCAACCAGTCCATACCCAGAATAATATCGAACTCATTGAATGGCAGAAGCATCAGATCAGTAGGGAAACAGATATCTCGAAACATTAACGGACTGTTCTTGCATACTTTGTCAACAAGAACACTTTTACCTAAGGGGTTCGATACTTTTATAGTAAATTCAGTAGACTCTACAGGCAAAGTCTTATTGAATACTAAATTCATGCATATATACGAATGCGTAGAACCAGGGTCTATCAATGCAATCACAGAAGTATCATAAAGTGCAGAAGTACCAGTTATAACATAGGGTGATGAAGCTTCCTCACGAGTTCGGATAGCATACGCTCTAGCAGGCGCTCTAGCTTCATATCTGACAACATTGTCTCTTGTAGTTCTCTGACTACCACTGACATTCTTTACATTCTTCGATGGTCTACCTCTCACAGGTGCAATATCAGATCTCAGATTTTGAACCGTCTCTGGCTCAACAGGCTCAGGGCAATCACGGATAAAATGATCAAGCGATCCACATCTGAAGCAAGCTCTATCGTTCAATCTACAGCTTCTCGGATGTCTTTTTCCATAATGTTTACATTCAGGTCTCTCAGTCCGGACATTACCAACACTGGCTACTGAAGTTGCTGGAGTTTTGGAACTCATTTGTGGTCTAGATTGATTTCAGTTCGAATATCTCACATTATCCCTGAATTTTTTCGGAGCAGATTGAAATGATTTACTCTGAAATCTCTTTTTCATATCTCGAGTATCAGACTCAGCTTTTCTTTTATCTTTCCCGAGTGCCTCTGCTTTACAAGCTTGGTCAACGAGTACAACGAACTCTTTTATTTCTAAAATACCAACTAGCAAACGGATATATTCATTAAGTTCGTCTTCAAATATTTGGCACATTATAGCTTCGGATGATACACATTCCCGAGCATACTGACTCAGTCTCACGAATTCTCGTTCATACTATGAAACAGTCATTCTGTCCTGTTTAAGTTCCAGAAATTCCTTCCATTTTTGATCAACGAATCTTTCACAGATATATTTCTTTCGAAACTCGCTCTGAAAGAAGTCCTAGGTAACTCGTTCTCTCGGAACAACAGAAATCAGAGTTTTCCACCATTGATAAGCTGCATCTCAGAGTAATGATACAACACACTTTATGCATTCATCCGGAGTCAGAGACATTTCATTGAATACCCGGATAGTATTTTCAATCCAGAACTCGGCCTTTTTCGCATCATCATCTTTAGTAGCCCGAAATTTTTCGGCCCCATACTTGTGAATCTTGTCAACAGGAGGCTTATTCAACAGATTCGGATGCATATCTGGTGGCACAACTGTAGTCTGAGGGGATTAGCGGGGCGGGGTTGCGGCTTGATCATGTTATTCTTTACAAACTGAGTGAACCACTCACTCATCATTTGGAAGAAAGCTTGTTTAGCTTCTTCCCCTTGACCGCTAGTAGCCGGTCTCGGATTAGAGGGCGCTGTCCCTTGCGCGGGATCAGGCGCATTGCTTTCTACGTCATTAGCTACGGCTCTTTTGGGATCCATTACTATACGAAAATCACATTTTATACGTCAGGATTCATCACACTATCACAATTCAGATATATGGCATGTATAGCTAGACTCTGACACGCTACGTTAGTCTGAGAATCGACTAAACTGTAGCTCTGATACCAACCAAATGTAACACCCCTAACCCGTAACCGATGCCGGACTAGGGTTAGGAGCATTACCAGATAGATCAGAAACTTACACAACATTTCATACTTTACATTCATCATTAATGATCATAGTGTCCCTTAGATGAGTCATCAAGACCCAAAGCATGCATATAAACCGAGTTGGGACTAAACTGAAACACATATGAAATTTCATGAAAATTAAAAACTTTTCTAACTTTCAGGGGAGACACGCCTGTGGGAGGAGACCGTGTGCCCTCCACGGCTTCTAGACACCCCCGTGTGTCCATCCGTGTTTACATACTGACTATATCAACACGGTCACTCACGTTCGTGTGCCATGACCGTGTGCTACCAAACCATATACTGACTTTTCCAACACGGCCACTAAGCACGCCCATGTGCCATGGCCGTGTGCTCTTAGCTAGCTACTGACTTGTACACCACGGCCAGCTGACACGCCCATGTCAAGGCCGTGTGCTATTTAAGCTACATTCTTCCAATTCAACCACGGTCTTAGGCACGCCCGTGTGCCACAACCGTATGGCATTATAGGCCATTTACAAGGGCAAAATGCCATACATAAGGGTCAACCTACAAGCCATATTTACCAACATATCTCATGCACATATAACCATCAAAAACATACCAAATAATCATTCAAACCATGCATTCAATACCATTTCCAACCATGACAATTTCAAAGAATAAAACTCATATCATTACAAGCATAATTCATTCATTTGCTCACTCAAACCTTGGCCATTTCACATGCTTTCACCATACCAAGATATGCATCATATATCACATTCATTTAAGCAAAATCTTAATTCAAAAATAGCCAAATCACATGGCTAAGATCACATAACAACTTGTACTAAAATACTAGCCTATACATGCCATATCTAACTTTATACATTTTCAAAGTGTACCAAAATGGTTTTAGTAGTGTGATGACGATCCTTGACGGTCCCGAGCCTTTAGTAGCTTTGACGACCTATAAAACAGAGAAAACACACACAGAGTAAGCTTTCCAAAAGCTTAGTAAGTCAATGTACAAATAAACTTTGCATAAAATGCATATATTGCAAGTAGATACATTGGCACATCCAAATCACTAAGCATAATATCACAAATGTACTTTGTTTTATACACTTGTGGCCACATTTGCCACATTCATCATTTTAAGATCCACATTCTCACATTTAAGCATACATTTCTTCAAGTAAAAGTCGTATAAGTACTTACCTTTTTATACACACTTGTGTATATACTAAACGTACCTGAAACAAACATTCGTTCACTTATTTGCTCATAGCTCAGATTTACAATTCATATCACAGCCTTGCCCGTTGAACCGTAAGGAATCTAGTAGGATACTCAGAAAGCTCAGAATGGTCGTACAATGCCAACGTCCCAGACAAGGTCTTACATGCACTCGGATATTGATGCCACTGTCCCAAACAGGGTCTTACACGAATCAATACGATGTCGATGTCCCAGACATGGTCTTACACGTAAAGCTCAGATCGATGCCAACGTCCCAGACGTGGCCTTACATATAAAACTCATATCGATGCCTACGTCTCGGACGAGGTCTTACACGAAGTATCAAATCAACGCCAACGTCCCAGACGTGGTCTTACATGATAAAATAGAACATATACCTATGTCATGACATAGCTAATCCTATTTATTCCTAGGTTCATACGGGACTTCTCGGACTTAACACTATATCATCCATATCTCGGAATTCATATTCATAACCTCTCATAAGCATCCATCATCAACATTTGTCATATGAAAAAATATAATTGCATACATATACGTTTATTTGCATAGTGACTTACCTCGAATTCGATTTATCAGGAATGGAAACAGCTACTCGTTTACTTTCGCTTTCCTGCGATCTAAGTCCGTTTTCCTCGGTTCTTGATCTAAACATATTCAGAATTAACTCTTTTATTCACTTATTCACTCAATTCAATCCAAAGACATACATTTAGGGCTATTTGCAAATTAACCCTCATATTTGCATAGTTTATCAATTTAGTCCATTTTTCTCAAAACACCAAATTCACAAAATCTATACACAACCAAGCTTAGCCGAATATATATGTACATCATACAAACCCATACTTTTCATCAAATTAGCAATTTAGTCCCACAATTTGCTATTTTCACAATATAGCCCTAATTAGCTAAATTCATCAAAAATTCAAGAACAAAGTATGTTCATCTAGCTCATATCTTTCATTTATCAACTAAACTCATTTCAAAATTCAACATATCAACAATGGAATTTTACACAAACATCATCAATACACAAAATTAAGACATGGGTTTTATAGCTCTCAAAGCAACGATTGCAAAAACGTAAAAATTATCGAAAACCGATCAAAACGAACCTTGAATTTTGGCTTGATAGTAACTGAATGTTCAAACCTTCTAAGCTTTCTTTTTCTTTGTGTTATTCGGCTAAAGTAGAGAAATAAAATATGAAAAATTATCTTTTGCTTCATTAATAAAATGTTATTATTCAATTAGTAAATTGCCCATCCATTAAACATATAAGACAAATTAATACTAAGGTTATTAAGACATTCTATCATCCACTATCTCAATGATGGCTTATTTTCCATATAAGGCCTCCATTTTTACCAAGCCACAACACTTTGATACCTTAATAAATAGCAAGCAACTTTCACACTTAATGCAATTTCATCCTTTTGTCAAATTAAACACACAGACAAACAAATTAGCTCACAAAAATTTACCACATGCTTAATCACATATCAACGGCATAGAAAACAATATTAAAATATTATTCGGACTCAGATTCGCGGTCTCAGAACCACTGTTCTGACTAGGGTATTAACCGGACTGATACAGTTGGTGTTAAATGAAAGATATGTGTTTAATGAACATGTTTTGTTCTTGAATTTTTGATGAATTTAGCAAATTAGGGCTAAATTGAGAAAATAGCATTTTGAAGGATTAAAATGTGAAATAAATGAAATGTGTGGGCTTGTATGAATATAGTGAGAATTCGGCTAGGCATGGGTGCAAGCTAATCATGTGTATTTGATGATTTTATGAATTAAGGACTAAAGTGTCGAAATGTGAAAATGTGAGGGCTATTTTGTAAAATGCCCTAAATATGTGTGTTTGGACTAAAATGAATGATTTGGTGATTGAATGGATTTAATTTGAATGTGTATAGACCAAGAAAGGAGAGGTTCGGATCGAGATTGAGGCAAAGATAAAGTGCTTGATTAATCGACCGTTTCGATAATTAGACGTCCGAGGTAAGTTCGGATATAATACATGTTATTAAGATATGTTTTAGTATTATGGAATTAATAAGTATATGATTATGAGATTTGAGATGTTATGTGCAAAATTAAATTGGATGGCACTAAGTGTGTGAAATCGAGATCGAATCAGAGATGAATAGCACTGTGTGTGCGATGTTATGAAAGCTTCGGCTTATTGATTTGGCACTGTGTGTACGATACCGAGATAAGTCGGTTAAAAGAATAGGCACTAAGTGTGCGATGACGAATATGCTTCAATTATGTATATGGCACGGGGTGTGCGATTTAATTAGACGAATATCAGAGGATGATCGACGTGTAATATCGAGCATTGAATAACTATGTGTTGGCTAAGGTATGTATTGAACCTTTGTGGTTGACGAGTTTATAGATAAAGCCATGAATGGATGAATGAGTATTTTAGCTATGGATGATATGGTATGAATATAAGAGAATTGAACTCTGTGATGGTTTAATTATATACATTGGTTTGATCTGATGAGATAATGGTATTGTATTTCGAACTTACAAAGCTTTGAAAGCTTACTGTGTGATTGTTTCTCTGTTTTACAGTGCCAGCAAAGCTAGCTCGAATTCGGGAATCGTCAGCATCTTTATCACACTATCGGAAATCTAATTTGGTACTTTTGGAAAGATGTAAATAGATTAAATATGGCATGTATAGGCTAGAAGTTATGGTATGTTTTGGGAATGTTTAATCCTTGCCATGTGAGTTGGCTTGGAAGTGAAATGATGTTAACTTATGAATGAGTTATGTTTATGATATGTGAAGTACATTTTGGTATGGCTTGGTGATAATGATATGTTTTTAAGTATGGTAAGATTAGTGAAGAATTGATGCCATAATAATATAATGATTTTGTGGATGAGTCATGCTTGATAATGTATGTGGTTTGGTTGAGCAAGATGGTATATAAGTTGACATATTTAGTAATGAGGATTGTATGTGATGATATGATAATCACTTGACATGAAATTGGTTGCTAAATTGTGTGTGGGATTATGCTTAAATGTGCTTGTAGGATTGACCCTTGTGTGGGTGGCAAATTGGCCTTGTAAATGGCCTATTTTGTCACACGGTTATGGCACACGGGCATGCCTAGTGACCGTGGGGCTAAGTCAGTAGCTGGCTAAGAGTACACGGCCTTGGCACATGGACGTGCCTTGTAGCCGTGTGGTTTCAACAGGATCGACCACGGCCAAAGTACAAAGGCGTGCTTGGTGGCCATGGAACCAAGTCAGAATTGACCACGGCCAAGGTACACGGGCGTGCTTGGTGGCCGTGGAGTAAAGTCAGGTTCGAACATGGGGAAGACACACGGGGGTGTCTATCAGCCGTGGGAGGCACACGGTCTGCCCACACGGGCGTGTAACCCCTGAAACTTTGAAAAGTTTTAAATTTCTGAGAATTTCTGTATGTGTTCCGTTTTAGTCTCGACCCCTTTCTAACACGTGTTTATGGTCTCGAAGACCTCCATAAGGGACTATATACTTATGAATGAATATGTTTGATTGATGTTTGACTTTGTGTCGTGAAATAGTAATGAAACATTCTAATTGTCTGGTAATGCCTCTTAACTCTATTCCGGCGACGGTCTCGGGTTAGGGGTGTTACACATACGGCCCGATGAATCGCGGACTCAATTTCCCTTTCCGACCAAATCGCAATATCTTTTTCCATGGCGATACTTTTAAAAACACTTTATCCCCGATCTGGAACTCAATATCTTTCTGTTTCAAGTCTGCGACGATTTCTGTCAATCCGAAGCTGCTTTCAAACTATCACGAATCACTTTCACTTTTTCTTCTGTTTCTCTGATCAGATCAACTCCGTGAATCTTATTCTCACTAAGCTCAGTCCAATACAACGGTGTTCGACATTTACAACCGTATAAAGCTTCGTATGGTGCCATCTTTATTCTCGATTGAAAGTTATTATTGTAAGCAAATTCAGTCAATGGTAGGTATTTCTCCCAACTACCTTTAAACTCAAGAATGCAACATCTCACCATATCTTCAAGTATCTGAATAACTCGCTCGGATTAACCATCTGTTTGTGGGTGAAACGTAGTGCTAAAATGCAGCTTTGCACCTAAAGCTTCTTGCAATTTCTTCCGAAATCGCGATGTGAACCCCGGATTTCTATTCGAAACAATAGATAATGGCACTCCGTGCAATCGAACAATCTCTGAAATATACAACTCAGTCAATTTATCAAGTGAATAATCCGTACGTACAGGAATGAAATGAGTTAATTTCATCAATCTATCAATAACAACCCAGATTGCATCTTTCTTTCCCGGAGATAAAGGCAATCTCGATACAAAATCCATTGTTACTCTATCCCACTTCCACTCAGGAATCATTATAGGCTGTAATAAACCTGACGGCACTTGATGCTCAGCTTTGACTTGCTGACAAATCAAACATTTCGAAACAAATTCTGAGATATCTCGTTTCATGCCATGCCACTAATAAAGTTGTTTCAAATCGTTATACATTTTCGTGCTTCCTGGATGTACTGATAAACAACTACTGTGTGCTTCGTTTAGAATCTTCTGAATAAGTTCAGAATTTCTTGGTACACATATCCTATCACGAAACATCAAACAGTCTTCAGATCCTATTCGAAGCTCGGAATCAGAAGTCGACTCACACTAGTTTTGCTTGCAATTCATTATCAAATTTTTTAGCCTCACAAATCTGCTGTAGAAATAACGGTCTCGCTTTCAACTCAGCTACTACCGAACCATCTTCAAATAACGCTAATTGTGTGTTCAAAGCACGTAAAGCAAATAAGGACTTTCAGCTCAACGCATCAGCAACTACATTTTCTTTCCCCGGATGATAGTCAATTACAAATTCATAGTCTTTTAGTAATTTTAACCATCTCCGCTGTCTCAAATTCAATTCTTTCTGAGTCATCAGATATTTCAAACTTTTGTGGTCGGTGTAAATATGACATTTCTCACCAAACAAGTAATGATGCCAAATTTTTAATATGAACACTATCGCGGCTAACTCGAGATCGTACGTTGGATAATTCTTTTCGTGTGGCTTTAACTGTCTCGAGGCATAAGCTATAACTTTGCCTTCCTGCATCAAAACACAACCCAGGCCATTTAATGATGCATCACTGAAAACTACAAATTCTTTACCCGACTCAGGCTGAATTAACACCGGGGCCTCTGTCAATAATGCTTTCAACTGCTCGAAACTCTGTTGACACTTTTCTGACCATTCAAATCTAACATCTTTTTGAAGTAATCGCGTCATCAGAGTCACAATCATCGAAAAGCCTTCCACAAATCGTCTATAATAACCGGCTAGTCCCAAAAAACTACGGACTTCGATTACATTTCTCGAAGGCTTCCAATCTATAATCGTAGAAATTTTGCTTGGGTCTACTCGGATACCCGCGGCTAAAACTATATGTCCCAGAAAACCAATCTCTTGTAGCCAAAATTCACATTTGCTAAACTTTGCAAACAACTGTTTGTCTCTCAAAATTTGTAGCACAATTCTCAAATGCTCAGCATGCTCAGATTCATCACGAGAGTAAATCAAAATATCATCAATGAACACAACTACAAATCGATCTAAATAGGGCTTGAAAATCTGGTTCATCAGGTCCATAAAAATAGCAGGTGCATTCGTTAATCCGAAAGGCATAACAAGAAATTCGTAGTGTCCATACCTTGTTCTAAATGCAGTCTTTGGCACATCTGAGTCTTTAACTCGCAACTGGTAATACCCCTATCTCAAATCGATTTTCGAAAACACTGTTGTCCCTTTCAACTGATTAAACGAATCATCAATCCGCGGTAGAGGGTATTTATTCTTTATAGTCACTTTATTCAACTGTCTGTAGTCAATACACATTCTCATCGTGCCATCTTTCTTTTTCACAAACAATATCAGTGCACCCCAGGGAGAGAAACTCGGTCTAGAAAAACCTTTATCTTCAACTCTTGCAACTGAGCTTTCAATTCTTTTAACTCGGTCGGGGCCATTCTGTACGGAGCTATCGATATCAGCGTTGTCCCTGGTACTAATTCAATACCAAATTCAACTTCTCTGATAGGTGGTACACCCGGTAACTCTTCGAGAAATACATCTGGATACTCACACATAACTGGTACTGATTCTATATTTGTTTCTGTCACTTTTCATATCAAATATATAAGCCAGATAAGCTTCACACCCCTTTCTCACAAATCTCTGAGCTGACATAGACGAGATCACAACTGGCAAACTGTTCAGATCATCAGATTCAATTCTAATAGTCTTATTATTCTGACATTTCAGTTCAATTGTCTTTCGTCTACAATTCACTATAGCACTATGCATCATTAGCCAATCCATACCCAAAATCACATAAATTCGTCGAATGGCAACAACATCAGATTAGCCGGAAAACAGAAATCCTAATGCATTAACAGACAATTCTTGCAGACTTTGTCAACCAAAACACATTTGCCTAAGGGGTTCGATACTCTAATCACAAATTCAGTAGACTCTACAGGCAAAGTCTTACTAAATACTAAATCCATGCATATGTAAGAATGAGTTGATCCTGGATCTATCAATGCAATCACATTAGTATCATAGAGAGTGAAAGTACCGGTGATAACATCTGGAGATGACGCTTCTTCGCGAGCGCGAATAGCGTAGGCTCTAACAGTTGCTCTGGCCTTAGATCACACGGTAGAGTCTCTCGTCGCCCCTTGACTACCACTCACATTCCCAGCATTTCTTGGTGGTCTTCCTCTAGCTGACATATTACTCGGTCTTGCATTCTGAGATCTATCTTTTTCATTTAGCTCGGGACAATCTCTGATAAAATAATCTCGTGAACTACAACTATAACAAGCTCTATTATTATTTTTCATCTAGGACTCTCCAAAATGCCGTCTTCCATACTGTTGACACTCGGGTTTAACATCTTTCACATTGCCAACACTTGATACCGATATAGTTTGAGCTGTAGGGCTGGTATACTACTTTCTACAATCCTGATTAGAATATCCCACTGACGTTGTCGGTCGGTTAAAATAGTCTCTTGATTTCTTCGATGAAGATTGATACGACCTACTCATTGACCTTTTTCTCGAATCTCTAGCTTCTGAATTTGCCTTTCTCTTTTCTTTGCTAAGATCCTCGGCTTTACAAGCCCTTTCAACAAGTACGACAAATTCTTTCAACTCTAGAATTCCAATCAGTAGTTTTATATCTTCGTTCAATCCATCTATGAATCGCTTGCACATAATTTCTTCAGTGGAAACATATTCTCGAGCATACTTGCTCAACCGAACAAATTCTCTTTCATACTCTGTTACAGTCTTTCGGCCCTGTTTCAACTCTAAAATTCTTTGTGCTTTTGAACTAAAAACCGTTGGCTTATATATTTCTTTCGAAATTCAGTCTGAAAGAACTCCTAGGTAACCCGTTCCTTCAGAACAAAATATATCAGTGTGTTCCACCATTGATACGCGGTGTCTCTCAGCAAAGATACAACACATTTAATACATTTATCAGGAGTACAGGATAATTCATCAAATACCCGAATCGTATTTTCGAGCCAGAACTCAGCTCTCTCAGCATCATCATCAATGGTAGCCCGAAACTCTTTATCACCATGTTTACGAATCTTATCTACTGGCGGCTTGTTCAATCGTATCGGATTTACAACTTCAGGAACAACAGGGATTTGTTGAGGAATAGGTGGGGGTGAAGGTTGTTGAGCAGCCAAATTCGTTCGAACGAACTCCGTGAACCACTCACTCATCATCTGGAAAAAGACTTCTTTAGCCTCACCACCGTGATTACTTGACACGGGTCTGGATTCAGTAGGCGCTGTCCCATGAGTCGGAGCAGGTGCATTACTCTCATCATCATCGCTCTGACTCTTTGGGATCCACATCGCATCTGAAAAATACAATTTAAGCTGCCAGGAATCATCACACTATCGCAGAGTATATATGGCATGTATAGCTAAACTCTCACACACGCTATGTTAGTCCTAGAATTGACTAAACCGTAGCTCTGATACCAATAAATGTAACACCCCTCACCCGTATTCACAGTTAGAATAGGGTTACGAGGTATTACCGATCAATCAACATCATTTAACATACATAATTCATACATTTATGCGTTCATTCTCAAATGTCATTCAATCATATTCATATTGTCCCTTATGAGGGCCTACGAGGCCTTAAACATGCTTCAGAAGTAGTTCGGGACTAAACCGATAACATATAAATTTCTCGAAAAACTTAGAAATTTTTCAAACATACAAGGGTGACACGCCCATGTGAACAGGCCGGGTGCCTCACACGGCTCCAGACACGCCCGTGTCCTAGGCCGTGTGAAAATAGGGTATACATACTGACTTGGGTCACACAGCTGACCACACGTCCGTGTATCTAGCCCGTGTGCCAGGCCGTGTGCTAGGCCGTGCCAATCCTATAGGGTATACTGACTTATGCAACATGGCCAAGTCACACACCCATGTGTTAGGCCGTGTGCCATTTAGGGGGTATACTGACTTGTGTCACACGGCCAGTCACACAGCCGTGTAGCATGACCGTGTGTCACACACGGCTGAGACAAACGCCCGTGTCCCTACCCGTGTGGACAAAAATAGGCTATTTGCAAGGCTAATTTGCCACCCTTTTCTCATGCTCGCCTAAACAACCAAAATGGTACCATTTCATCATACAATAGGCATCCCAAAATCGTCAACCAAGTGCACAAATCATACCATATCCATTTCAATCAAATTCAATACCAAATCAATACCAATTACCTATTCAACTCTTATATCATTAAGCATCAATTCACAAGCACTTAACTACTCAAACTAACAACTTCAATCACCCCTTATAGATCAATTTCCAAATTAAAAATATAACCATAACCAGATTCTTGCTAAACATAACAAAATGAGCCATTACTCATGGCTATATATACACACTAAAACATATACAATTTACAAGCCAAATCTCATGGCTATTATCACAACCAAAATACCTCATCTAGCCTATACATGCCATATACCATATGTACAATTCAAAAGTACCAACTTAGACATTTGATAGTGCGATGATGTTCCCGACGACTCTCAGATTCGAGCTAGCTTTGATTCTCTATAAAACATAGGAAAATAACACAAAGTAAGCTTCACAGCATAGTAAGTTCGTAAATGAATAACTCAGTTCATCAAATAAATGTATTTCCAACCAAATATACATGACAAAATCATATAATCATCATCTACAAACCTTTCTTATGTCTCAAAACATGATCAAATACCATCTCATTGAACTTTCTCTATTTAATATTCGAATAGGTTTCGTACATACCTGTATCGTCTCGTACATACCTCTTTCTCACTCACCCCATTCGTTTACCCGTTGAACCATTCGGAATAGAAGTTGGATACTCAAAAAGCTCGATCGATAAGTACCTATACCATGGCCCGTAGCCAAATCAAGGTAACTTATCCCGGAGTACCTATACCATGGCCTGTAGCCAAATCAAGGTAACTCCTTTCCGAAATACCTATACCATGGCCCGTAGCCAAATCAAGGTATCACTCGCACTCGTAGTGCCAATATCGTCGCCCGAAGCCAACACATAACCTAATGACATGTCACTAGCATCCTAAACTATTCCTAAGGTTCAACCGTGAAGTTTCACTTGTCGATTTCATCGTCGAACACATCCGTAAAGTTGTATTCACAATTCAAACATTATCCGTAACCTCATAATCACATTTTATGCAATATCAAAGCATTTAACATCCATTTATATTGCAATTATCACATACAAACTTACCTCGTATTCGGAATTGACGGATCGGATCGACTACTCGTTAACTTTGCTTTCCCCCGATCTAAATCGAAAATCTTTCTTTCTTAATTTATATATATTCAAAATTAACTCATTTAATCAACCACTCATTCAAATTAATCCTTAAACACATATTTGGGCATTTTTACACATTAGCCCCTAAACTTTTACTTTTATTCAATTTAGTCCCTATTTCACAAATACACAAAATTCACAAAATTCAACTTAACCCATGCTTGGCCGAATTACAATAAGGTCCCTAGTAGCCCAAAAATTTTATTTATTTCACATTTCAACCACACAATTTTCACATTTTACAAATTAATCCATTTTTGACATTTTTGTCAAAAATCACTTTACAAAATATTTAAATCTATCAACAAATAGTCATTTTCCATTATCAAACATTCAAAAGCTCAAATATTCATCAATGGCACTTCACAAAATCATGAACAAATTCAAAAATTAAGGCACGGGCTAACTAGAATACGAAGCAACGATTACAAAAACTAGAAATCATCAAAAACTGAGCTAAAATGGACTTACAAATAGCAAGAGCAATGGCCAAACCCTCAAAGCCCTAACAATGGTGTTTTATTTCTCACTTTCGGCTAAGTAAAGAAGAAAACAAGATGATATCTTGTTTTTCTTTAATTTAATTCATTATTAATACTAAATTACATTATTAACCTTAACTAAAACATTATTATTTCACATAAACCATGTCCATTAATGTCCACTCATACTCTTGATGGTCTAATTACAAAATAAGGACCTTAACATTAATAAACCATAGCAATTAAACACCTTTAACAAGTAGAATGCAACTTTTGCATTTTACGCGATTAAATCTTTTTTCTCAAATTGAGCTATTAAACGATAAAATTAGCTCACGAAATTTTCACACATATATACTATCATGCTGTAAACACCAAAAATAATATTAAATTAATTTTCTGACCTCAGATTTGTTGTTCCAAAACCACTGTTCCGATTTAGCTAAAATCGGGCTGTTACATTTAGAGCTGAAATTTCTTGCATCTCTATCTCTGATCGAAATCCCCGTAAAAGTAGTAGAACGAGGATGATATTCATTAGATTTCTTTGATGCTGACTGATGTGATTTTCCCACAAATATTTTTCTAAAGTCTCTAGCCTCAGAATCGGCTTTGCAAGCTCTGTCAAATAGAACAACGAACTCTTTCAACTCTAGAATCCCAACTAATAGTCTGATTTCTTCATTTAACCCATCTTCGAACCTTTTACACATTATAGCTTCAGAAGAAACATATTCACGAGCATATTTCTTGAGTCGTACAAACTCTCTTTCGTACTCTATTACCGACATACGACCCTATTTCAATTCAAGAAATTCCTTTCTTTTCTGATCAATGAACCTTTGGTTGATGTATTTCTTTCTGAATTCAACTTGAAAGAATTCCCAAGTAACTCTTTCTCGAGGAACTGTGGATATCAAGGTATTCCACCACTGATACGCGGTGTCTCTCAACAGTGATACAACACATTTTAAACATTCTTCAGGTGTGCAAGACAGTTCGTCAAATACCCGAATCGTGTTCTCAAACCAAAACTCGGCTCTCTTCGGATCATCGCTAACAGTAGCTCTGAAGTCTTCAGCCCTATGTTTCCTTATCTTATCAATAGGTGGTTTATTCAATCGCAAAGGATCCATACCTTGAAGAACTACAGGGATTGGTTGGGGAATAGGTGGGGTGGAGGTTCTTGAGCGTCGGGGTCGTACGAATGTATTATGTGAACCATTCGTTCATCATTTGGAAGAAGGCTTCTTTAGCCTCTCCTCCTTCGCTACCCGTTACAGGTCTAGAGTCAGATGGCGTTGTCCCTTGCGCGGGAGCAGGCGCGTTACTCTCGACCTCATCAACTACAGCCTGATCAAGATTCATTTACTATATAAAAACACATTTAAAAATGTCAGGAGTCATCACACTATCACAGTTTATATATATGGCATGTATAGCTAGACTCACATACGCTACATTAGTCTTAGAATCGACTAAACCGTAGCTCTGATACTAATAAATATATCACCCCTAACCCGTATCCATCGCTGGAGTAGGGTTACGAGGTATTACCGATCAATACTCATCATTTAAAATACGTAATTCATATATTTATGCATTCATACTTGAATACCATTTAATCACAAACACATTGTCCTTTAATAGAGCCTACGAGGCCTTAAACATGCTTTAGGAGCGGATTGGGACAAAACTGATAACTTATAAAAATTTTGGAAATTTAGAAAAATTTAAAACATATAGGGGTCACACGCCCGTGTGAATAGGCCGTGTGCCTTACACGGCTCCAGACACGCCCCTGTCTCAGGCCGTATGAAAACAGGGCATACATACTGACTTGGGTCCCACAGCTGACCACACGCTCGTGTGTCTAACCCGTGTGCCCTTTGAAGTGGCCACACACGCCATGCCAAACCTGTAGGATATACTGACTTATGCAACACGGCCAAGTCACACGCCTGTGTGCTAGGCCGTGTGCCATTTAAGGGGTATACTGACTTGTACTACACGGCCAGTCACACGCCCGTGTGTGAGACCGTGTAGGCCATTTTTAAAGCCATTTTGCCACCCTATTTTTACATGCATACACAAGCATAAATTGCAACATTTCACAACTCAATTGGCAGCCAATACATTTCATACAGATATTACACCCATTTCAACATAGTATTCAAATTTCTAAAAAATAACATACATTTTCCATTCACATACTAACCACATATCAAGATAACATTTGCATATTTCCATTCCATCTATTACTAGCCAAAACATACCATATTTGAATACTTAAACACAACCAAAATATTATACCAAATTAAGCCAAATCACATGGCTTAAAATTATTCCATAACATGTACCAAAATTACTAGTTCAAGTAACCATAACTATCATCTTAAAACTAGCCTATACATGCCATATTTACATATCCACAAATTCATAAGTACCAATCGGCAACTGGATAGTGTGATGCGTAACTCTGACTTTATTCGAACCGAGCGAGCTATCGAACCTCTATAATACACGGAAAAGAAACAGAGTAAGCTTTATAGCTTAGTAAGCCTGTATAATTCAGAATTAAACCTACCAATTTTACAATATCAAAACAATAAATAAGGTAAACTCAATTCAATCTCCAAATGCCTAACACAAGCATTCATCAACAAGTTAGTCATATAAATACATGAAATCATCCATTCTCTCAATTCAATACTCAATACATTGTATCATACCAAACTCATATATCATGTACATTATATTCAATATTTCACTCTCAATCATATAATCAATAATTCATTCAATAACAGTACTCATCTGTATAAACAATATTTATGCCCGTTGAACCCATTAGAACTTTAAAGGATACTCGGGTGATATACATCAGTAATCCGTCAATTCATTATCATTTCCGCTCTTTCGAGCTATGATCAGTAAGCTCCTCCTGAGCTGATGGACAGTAAGCTCTATTGAGCTGAAACGGTAAGCTCTAACAAGCTGAAAAAAGTAAGCTCTTACGAGCTGATATATCGGTAAGCTCATACGAGCTGTGGTGAGTCTGCAACAAATGCAGGAGCTCGACCAAAACGGTAACCCTAATGACATGTCACTCGTATCCTACGAATTCATACGGTTCAAACGGAGCTCGGTAACCATCAATCTATATCAAATAGGCATTCGTATTCCAAGTATATCAATTACTCAATTATATACATACATTTCAAAGAATTACAAGTATTAAGAAGTTCGATTCTAATTATATGAACTTACCTCGAGTATGAAAACGGCGAAATGAGTTAATTACTCGATAATCTTGCCTTTCCCCCGATCCAATTCCGGAGTCCTCTTTTCTTGATCTAAATATATTCAAAATTAACTTATTTAATTAACCATTCATTCAATTTAGTCCAAAACATACATTTAGACTTATTTGAACATTAGCCCCTAAACTTTCACACTTTTACAATTTAGTCCTTATTTCACAAAAATACAAATTCAAGCAATTAAATCCAAATACATGCTAGCATAATTTCATAGGGACTCCTAGCAGCCCATATCTTTCATTATTTCACATTTTACCACATAAAATTCACATTTCACAATTTAATCCCTTTTTGACATTTTTGTCAAAAATCACTTTACAAAACATGAAATCTATCATCAAAAATTTATATTTCAACTTCAAACACCAAAGAACACATAAACTCATCAATGGAAACTCTCAAAATCTTTAACAGTTTCAAAATCTAAGGTACTGGCTAGCTAGAATACGAAGCAACAATCACAAAAACATAGAAATCATTAAAAACGGATCAAAAATCGTACCTTAATTGCTCAAAATAGCTTGGCCGAATGAAGAAGATAAAAATGGTGTTTTATTCACCCTAATTTCGGTTGATCAAGATGAATGGAGAAAGAATTTTTATTTTATTTTATTATAATTAACCTTAATTAACCAAATTACAAAAATAGCCTTAATGAACATTCAAAATTTCAAATTTACCAAGCCACTATCATCCACTATCATGTTAATGGTCTAATTTCAACATAAGGACCTTAACTTTAAGGTTCTATAGCTATTAGATACTTTTAACTAATAGAATGCAACTTTTGCATTTCATGCGATTTAGTCATTTTTCTCAAATTAAGCAATTAAACGATAAAATTAGCTCACGAAATTTTTACACATATCAAATAACATGCTATAAACACAGAAAATAATATTAAAATAACTTTCTGACATCGGATTTGTTGTCCCGAAATCACTATTCTGATTTAACCTAAAAACGGGCTGTTACAATTCTTATACCATCATTTATCATGCTTAAAACATCATACTTAGCCCGTTAAAAACATACTAATTTCACATTCACAAGAGGGCATTAACATATGAATAAACTTATAATCAGCATAAGCCATCATTCATGGCTATATATATAAGATGAAGCATTAACAATTACAAACCAACACAAATGGCCAACTTAATAATGACACACAACAACTTGACCTAGTCCCTATACATGCCATAGACTCAAAATGCTTGAATTCATTTATACCCAAAGTGATAGCTTGATAATGTGATAGAATCTCCGACGATCTCCAACCCGAGCTGGCTCGATGACACTACAAAACATGGGAAAGGAATGGGGTAAGCTATATAGCTTAGTAAGTCCGTACGAAAATAATAAGCATCTCTTAGAAATCTTTTATCAAGTTCAACGATTTAAACACAATATATACAAATTGCTATGAATCTCATAGTTATAATTTTTATTCAGTCATAATGTTTACTTTACCAACTTAGAAACATAATTTAACATATCTTGGCATTAGCCTAACAACCATAATCTCTCATTTGTAACAGATTACAACAAATACAAATTATTTCAATCTTTATAGTAACCATGCACATTAATTATGAGTATTTACATTTCAAGCATATACTTTAACATCTTTCGATTTTATAATCTCTTATCTTCCTATACTTCCATAACCTTTTTAATAGGTGATTATGCCAATCTTTCCTTTTTCTCATATCCGATAAATCACAATTTGTGTGAATAAAACATGCTATATCATAACTCAATTTGGCCCGAGGGCTAATCAAAAAATTGTCAATCGAATTCACTCGTGGAAAAAGCATGAGCTCACAATTTCATGAAGTCAATGCTTATAAACTTTATGTACATACCTGTACCAATTCGTAATACTTACATACTCTTTCTCTTCTTTGACATACCCGTTAAATTTCCCGTTGAACCATTTGGAATACTAAAGGATACTCGGGGATCTCGTACACACAGTATCGTACCAATGCCATATCCCAGATATGGTCTTACATGTAATCTCGTATCGATGCCAATAGCCCAGCTATGGTCTTACACGAAGTCTCATATCGATGCCATATCCCAGATATGGTCTTACACGTAATCATAGTAACCCCAATGTCATGACATTTGTATCTTATCTATTCCTAATGTTCAACCGGGACTTTCGCTGTATCGAATCTCCGTCGGTCATTTTCGTAGTATCGTACTCAATAGAATTCACATTTCATTTCAATAATGTAGCATTTACCACAATTATATCAATCAAGCATTTATACACATATAATTTAATGCTTATTAAACATACGAACTTACCTCGGCATAGAAACGGCAAAAATGACCTTACCGTTAAATACTTGTTTCCCCCCCGTTCTAATCCCGAATCTTGTTTTTCTTGATCTATAACTTCACATTTAACTTATTTAATCATTATACTATTCAAATCAGCCCAAAATCACATTATGGAAAAAATTACACTTTTACCCCTAAACTTTTGACATTTTACATTTTAGTCCCTAGGCTCGTAAAATGATTTTCATTAAATTTCATTACACCCAAGCCTAGCCGAACCTATATCATGCTCATAACAGCCCACATTTTTCATTTATTCACACTTTTACTACTCATTTTACAACTTTTACAAACAAGTCCTTTTAGGCATTTTTACCAAAAATCACTTAGCAAAAGTCGTTTAACAAACAACAAACATGCATTTTCCACCATCAAACATCAAAATACATACATTTTTAACATGGGTAAAATTTTAGACTTTGACATCTCTTCAAATTGGTGGTAGAAATAGATAGATCATGTTACAAGGATTTCAAAAACATAAAAATCATTAAAAACAGGGCTAGAACGGACTTACAATCAAGCTTGGAAGCTCGAAAAACCCTAGCCATGGTTTCTTTTTGGTACATTCGGCCCCGGGGTAGAAGATGAGCAAAAATTAGCTTTTAATTACGAAATTGCTAAAATGCCCTTAATGAAAAACTTTAGATACATACCAAACCATGTCCATTTCTGTCCACCAACTTAACCAATGGTATAATT
The DNA here is from genome assembly GCA_025698515.1 of Gossypium sturtianum. NCBI lineage: Eukaryota > Viridiplantae > Streptophyta > Magnoliopsida > Malvales > Malvaceae > Gossypium > Gossypium sturtianum. The sequence continues at coordinate 24,086,019 of CM046945.1, forward strand.
ACCATTTAAGGACCTCTAATTTAAAATCTCATAGCAATTAGACACCTTTAACATATAGAATTCAATTTTTTCACTTTTTTCAATTTAGTCCCTTTAACTAAATTGAGTGCCCAAACGTCAAAATTTTTTAACGAAATTTTCGTGAAATCGTTCCATAAAACTGTAGACCATAAAAATATAATAAAAATAAATTTATCTGCGTCGAATTTGTGGTCCCGAAACCATTGTTCCGACTAGACCCAAAATTTGGCTGTTACAAAGATGATAGTCTTTGTGGCGATAAATGGAAAGACTATCCTTGCTGGCAATCTTTGAAACAAAAAGTCGTTTGGGTATTGGTCTAAATGAAACACCACTATTGTGAACTTTGATATGGTGAATCATGGAATAGAAGCTTTCGTGGTGGATTACGAAGAGTCAACCTCTATGGCGAAGTCCTATAAGAAAGCTTTTATGGCGTACTCTTGAAGGGCAACTCATGTGGAGCGTTCTAGAAAGGCCCTTGGTAAAGAACTGTGAAAGACGTTCATGCAATTGACATTGTGCTGCACACTGTATGGTTCCTACATGTAAATAGGGAGATCAGTAAGTACAAAATGTTTATATGTACTATGTGGTAAGATATTTTTTATGAGTAAGACTCAGTAGAGATAGAGAATTAAAGAGATATAGTATAGTAATGAAGAGTGTATTCTGAATAAGGATGCAAGTTTTGGATGCTCGAAGGAAGTATTTGTCACCTGCGTAAGTGTTTCTTCCTAAATCATGATGAGGTGAAGGCTGACAGATTAGAGAATGTTGGTAAGGTACCGATGATATTGAAAGGAAGGGAATAGTCCCAGAGTAAGGTATCGAGCGTGTATAAAAAAATGAAATTTGAGGAAGTATCCGTAAAAAACAAACAAAATGATAAGAGCATTAAGATAGTCGTTGAATTAATAGATGCGTTTTGCAAGTATGATTCAGGTAATTGGTGTTTGCCTCACTAAGTTCTCTCAAACTTACCTTTGTGTGCTATGTTTCAAGTGAGCTGTCATGGGTCTGCGCCTAGAGGGATGACGCCAGGGCTACGTCGAAAGAGTGGTGTATTGGGCTATTATGCATACATAGCAAGTTTTGTGAGCGTGATTGAGTCTAGCTTGAGATATAGAAATCTTTAATGTGGAGTGACTTCAATTTCGTCATAGTTGTAATTAAATGCTCTATGTATAGTGATCGAAATCCCTCACTTTTTATACTTATGTATTTTATTATGAAGCTTTGTAATTGAGTAGTTGCTATCGAATAAAAATTGTATAAGTAGAATTGAGTTACATTTGTAATAGAGTTGTAGCACCCAAGTTTCGGATCGGGTTTGGGGTGTTACACGATCTTTCTTATATTGTACATTTGGTGGAACTAATTTCCTAGAACCTTGAGACTCTCTAGTTCATTTAGTCAAAGGTTGTGAGCCTATAGTCTCAACTCTCTTCCCAAATACTCGAAGAGACTTTTATTTCTTATATAGGCCCAAAGCTTGTTCAACCATTTTTGCTTGTTCAGCTAGACCGATAAACTTTTTTATTTTGTGCGAGACCAACTGAACTCAAAGCTCATCTTGCATTCCCTGAAGGAATCACTTACAACTTTCTTCTTCCGTCAAGAGAAGTTCTAAGGCGTACTTACTAAGCTACAGAAATTCGAGCTCATAATCAATTAATGTCATCTCACCTTGCTTCAACAATAGGAACTCTTGTTTTCAGTCCTCTAAGTACAGTTCACCAACATACTTTTTCTAGAAGTACTCGGCTTGTTGCCTCTAACCACATTTTGGCTGCCGAACGATCAACCCTTTTTACTCCCATAATCTCTAAGGAATCATAATTCCGTAATTCTATTATTGGCGCACGAAGAACTACAGGCAGAGGTACTATTGTCAGAGTAGCCTTCGTTCTCTGAAAGGCCTCAGCTATGACTCAGAGAATTTTCATTAGTCCACCTTCTACTTCTATGCCTACTTGCTCTAGGCTGACTAGCACCAGCTGGTTTTGTGCCAGGTGCCTCTGATTCAACCCTATTTTTGTTTTTAATGGAATGATCATTGTTGAATATGTCATTATCAACATCATTTCTGAATTCTCCAGCCATTTTAGCTATAAAGCAAATAATTTAATCATCAACATCCAAAACTCGACACCGACTCAACTTAACTCTGGCATATACCTCTAGAATCAAATTCGATCTCGATTTAGTCCAAGAATCGGCTAAACCTATAACTCTAATACCACTAAATGTAACACTCCTGACCCAATTCGGTCTCTAGACCCGAGTGAAGAGAAGCTACGATAGTTAATAGAATAGTTACACGTAATTCATAATTCAAAATTTTAAATTAAAATAATTAATTACATATATTCACACAAATCATGTATTTAAAAAAATATCGAGTTTAATTTGAGCATACGAAAGTTCTAGAATTAACCTAGGATTAAAGAAGGGTTATTTTTAAACTTATACAAAAAGGATAGAAAATTTCGAAAAACCACAATCACACGGCTGTGTACCTAGGCCGTGTGGAAGGACATAGCCATGTGGGGTTAGAGTCACATAGCTGTGTATCCAAACTCTGCAACTCATTGTGGCCGTGTAGTTAAAAATGTAATTATTCACTAAAAAGTCACACGATCGTGTGGTTGGACTGTGTAACAAACTATGACCGTGTACTATATATACATGCTAAAATTTTAGGGCACACGGTTGTGTCACTACCCCGTGTATGACACACGATCATTTGGCCAGATCGTGTTACACCAAAATGTCTTTTAACGACCTACTTCATGTCTATCCACATCCATGCTTAATCTAGTTCCAAAACACAATGATATCTACATATAACCTAAATAATTCCACTAAGAAAAACATACCAATTTGACACATTCATAGTTCAATACTTTCAAAATACTAATATGCCTCAATATGACACCCAAACCATATCCATATACAATACTTATTCAATCAATCAACAATTAACCATTTCATACTTAACATTACCAACATCTTCTTACCACATTCATATTAACAAAATCATGTTATATATTTAACCATTTCCAGATCACAATATGACTTAAAACAAACCTACAAGTTATGCATCAAGCTTACTACAACATTCAAGTTTAACACAACGTACCAACTATCCTATCCATTAAACTAATAAACAAGCATGCTTATTCTATTCAACAAGAATTTTATCACTCAATATGCATATTCAATTCATTCATATTTAACCATTTCATGTCTAATATATAATCAACATTTCCCTTACCTATTCATAGCTATATTAGTATGCTATCTTAGTTATTCAAATCACATATAACATTCAATCAATTCACTATCAAACATTTGCACCACATATTTAACATTTACAAGTTTCATATCATTATCAACCAACTAAGACAAGTGTATGTACCATATGAAAATATCAATCCACCCATCAACTTAACATTATATCACATAAGACTCCCTAGGGTACATACCATTAAGTTAACAAAAACATCACCAACACGCTGAGTCCAGGATTACGATTGGATGCTGATATCTGCAGATGAACATGATCAAACCTATCCTGTGCATAGAAAATAAAATTGTACGTTGAATCTAACTCTGTTGTATTCCTATAGTAGAACATTAAAACATAATATAAAACATATAATACGATTTAATATGTCAATATACAAGTCCTAATACATCACCAAATTAATTAATCCAATTGCATATCTTAAACTGAGCTATCATAGTTGCAGCATATACATTTTTCCTTATCTTAATTGAATTGGTTAAATCATACAATTGCAAAGTCACAATTCCAAGCTTTTAGTTTGATATCCATTATCCATCCTTATTTCATTTTCATTTATACTCAATTTCTGAATTCCACACATCTGACCGCTTACTTCATCTTGAAACTGATTCAATTGCACATTTATGACAATATACAATATTTTCAAAACTATTCGATTTAGTCTTTATCACTAACCATCAATTCAATTTAGCTCATTTTATCATTTCTATATTACATTATGATCTTACTATGCAACACAGTTCATAAATGCATCAATTGAAAAGGTTCAGATTATAGAAATGCATATTGTAAACTCCGAGCTATTCGTCGATCACTTTATCTTTTCCTTTCCGTTTTGAGGAGTCTGGGTCGACGTTAGCTACAAATTAACACAAATACGCAAAATCAAATTCACATTCAATTGCAACTTTACACATATATTACAATTTATTCAATTTAGTCCCAAAAACCAGAACTAAGGTAACTTCCAATTTAGAACTCAAATTTTTAATTTTATTTCACTATAGTCCATTTAGGACATCCTATTTCTCATTTCTACCACAAATTATGAAAGTTATGCATTTTAGTCCCTATTGAACAAAACTATAAATTATCTTCAGAATCTAGTCATTTTTCATCTTTAAGCTTAAAATCTATCAATTTAGTGCCTAAAACTTTAAGATATTATGAATAGTATCTTTCCAAAACTTTAACAGTTTCTGAAAAATAACACACGGGTCAGCTAGATTAAGCTTTCGGAATTCCAAAAACATTAAAATTACAAAAAGGACTAAATTGCACTAACCAATTAGAGCTTCAAAATCACAAACCCTTTGCCAAAAGTTTTCTTCTCTTTGACTATGGAGGTTCAGTTATTTGGAGAAGACAAGAGAAATGTTTTCTTTCTATAACACCACTATCCCGTCTCCGTTACTAAATTAGGGATTACGAAATGTTACCGAACAAAACAGAATAATTTGACTTCTTTACAAAATAGTTAAACAAATAAATTACAAACATATAACTTACTAATCAATTTATGATATAGTTACATTTATGGGCCTTAAATCGAGCTTAAGAGGCTCTAAAAATAGTTTGAGAATAATCTGGGATCAAATCGAAACAAATTATAAAATTTAAAAAACATTAAAAATTGCAAAACAGGGGTCGCACAGTCGTGTGACATAGCCTAGACCGTGTGAACATTCAAAGTCAGGACACACAGCCGTGCCTAGCCCGTGTGTCTGCCCATTTTACAGGCCGTGTGCCAAACCGTGTGTGTATTCGAAGTTAGGTCACACGGTCATCTGGATACTACACCTAAAAACAGTAAATACACGAGGTCATGTGAGGAGACCGTGTGTGGAACACAGCCATGTGACAGCCCGTGTATCAGGCTGCGTGCACCATTTTTTACCCGTAAAACAAGCAATTTCATGCCCCATTCCTTGCACAACAAGACATGTCATATCTAGATCATTTCCTAGGTTCAAAAACACATTAAAATCATCAATTACATTCCAACATTTTATCCATCCTATACCTAACCAATATGCCATTCAAAGGCACCACAATAAAAAATTATTCATTCAAACAACCAAGTTAAGAAGAACACATGACATTAACCCCCAATTCATGATCAAACCATCAACCAAGATGGTCAAATATAAAAACTAACATCAAGTTAGCAATCTAAGCATCATCACCTAATACATAGCCTTAAGGATCACCAACCCAAACACTTCAAATACCTACATTCAAAACTAACCATTTCACTAGAATTACCATTATAACATAACATTCACATATTCACAACAAAACACCTATATACATGCCACATCCCAAAACAAAATAGAAAAGCTACCAAAATGGCTAAATAGTGTGAGTTTCCAGTCGATCCGTCTGGTTAGTCTGCAACCTTGACAACTATAAAAGAACATAAATGAAAAAAGTAAACTAAAGTAGCTTAGTAAGCTCATAGTATAACATCAAATTAACTTACCTTAATCAAAATAAATATTCAAAGAGATAATTTATAATTCCTGATAACCAAATACAAATTCACAAATCACATTAGTAATTTGATCACATATTCAAATATATCACATCAACTCCCTTCTCATGGGACTTACTCATACCGTAAATCACAATCCTTCAATGTAACAATCCATAAATGTAACAAATAAATTTTTTATAATATTTCTCACTTACTAGTACTTATGATTATGCAATAACATTTTAGCACTTAGATAAGATGTAATTCAACTTTTACATAGCCTGATGAACTAGTAACTTGACTCGGATACTTGAGTAACTACACCACACTAGAAGCATCGTAGATGCGTAATAGAGGCACCAAAGTGCAGACAAAGGCACAATTGTGCAATCAAAGGCACCGAAGTGCAAATAGAGGCACCGAAGTGCAATCCCGTACAAGCGCGCATGCTAACCCTATTGGCATGCCAATCGTATCCTAGCAATTACTACGTTCAACCGAGCATTATATGTAAATTCGTTACCTTTATACATATTTATCAACCAGAGGCACTTCATCATTTTTGTACACATAATATAAATTCAATATACTCATGTCAAAAATGTACAATCACAAGGATTGTCACCATCCATTATTCATTTTTATATGAACTTGATTTCAATATCCAATATTATATAAGTAACTTATGAAATTTCACATACATTTATATAAATAACTAGAAACCAAGATATAATCTCAAGAAACTTACATTTACATGCCAAAACACTATGAACTTACCTATAGTCACTTCCGACTAAAATGCAGGAACTACTCCGCAATTTTCCCTTTTCCTCGATTATTGTCTTTTCGACTCGGGTCTTGATCTATATAATAATTAAATTCAATTTATCACAATCACATAGAATTAAAATTTAATTCAATGCATGAGACCCTTAAATTTTCATTATTCACACATTTTCCCTAAACTTTTACATTATTACAATTTAGCCCCTAAACCCCAAATTTCCAAATTTAACAAAATTTTATAACTTATCATACCAACTGAATTTTATCATTCCATTTATAGCCTACATTTATTCTAAATTCACAAAAATTTCCTATCAATTCTGACATTTAATTAATTTAATCCTTTAACCAAAAACTAACAAAAACCACTTTATAAATTAATCATAATCAACAACCAATGACTCAAATTCATCCTTTAACATCATAACATCAAATAATTCATCAATGGTGAAATCTAAAATTCTTAATAATTTCAAAAACGAAGGTACGAGTTAGCTGGACCTAGTTGCAATGATCTCAAAAACATAAAAATTATAAGAAACTGATATAAAAATCATACCATACAAGCCTAAAGGAGAAGACTGAAGCTCAAAAGTTCCCTTCCATGGAGGTTTCGGTTGTCCAAAAGAGAAATCATGATGATGCTACTTTTGTTTTATGGTTTTACTATTTTATTATATCTTTTATCATTAATAATAAATATTTTAATGTATAAAAACAATGAAATTCACCTAATAGCCGTCCCACATAAACATAAATGATATATTTACCATTTAAATCCTTCCTTTTATAATATTTAAGCCATTTAATCTATATAATTCAATTATAACTAGATTTTTCCATCTTTTACAATTTAACCTTTTTTCTTAGATCAACTAAGTAAACATCTAAATTTCTTCACCAAAATTTAATACAACTCTAATGGAACTCCATAACATTAACTAAAAAATAAAACATGACCTCACATATTGAAATTGTGATCCCAAAATCACTTTTTTTGACACCACTAAAAAATGAGATATTACACTTTCTCTCCGGTACAAGCTTTATTTCATTGTTTATTAAACTTTATTTTACGTTTTTATCTTAATTTAATTAAAATTTAACTATATTAATCATCACTTAACCATCCACCATTGTCCACTTCCTTTTATATAGTGGTATAATTGCCACTTAAGTCCCTTATCTAAGTTCTAATTAAATATTTCTTAGCAATTAAACTTTTATCACTTTTACAATTTAGTCTTTGTACCTTATTTAACCACTAATTCGATAAAATTACCTATCCAAATTTTAATTCACCTATAATATAACTCCACAAATATTAAATAAAAATATTTACGGGTTAGATTCACAGGAACGGGGTCCGAAAACCACGTTTTTCGTCAGCACTAATTTTCGGGTCGTTACAAATTTTTAATAAATGTAAAATTATATAATTCACCTATAAACCCATTCATCTTATTTCTTGCATGATATATAATATATAATATAATTTTATTATAAATTTAAAATTATGCATGCTAAAATATCATACATATGATAAACTAGTATTTGATTTCTATCAAATAAATAATTCATGAGACAATCATACTTTTTGTATAATATAGTTAATATCAGTATAATTTAACCATTCAAATCTAATTCATGCAACACAAGTAAAACAATAAATTTGGCATACCTTTTCTCTCGATATTTCATCTATATCAAAATTTAACAAGATCATTGACCTTGATGCAACCACATTTATCAATAGTCATCCTTATAGTACCATGCTTGTAATGGCATGTAAATGTGTAATAAACGAACACACCTTCTTTAATTTCTCATAAATTGGAAAAGTAAAACCTTAAAGTTGTTTTTGCGTGGGGATAAAAATAAACTTATGAGGAATTAATTGAAGGTTTCAAGGCGTGTAACCATACCCCTATATTTAAGATTCTATTCACCCCACCTATATTATAGTGTACAAAAGAGTGACTAGCAAATGAATCTCGATAATACAAAAGTCCAATGATTGTTGGTGTTTTGCACTAACGAAAATAATCCACTTAGCATTGAGCGGAGCATAGCAAGAACATTAATTTCTATAAAGAACTTCTACAATAATTATCTATAGAGCAAGATTTAAATATAAAAGATTGTGGGAGAGTAGAAATAACTTTATTTCTATATTTTTAGTTGTGTTATGCAAATTAAAGCTTTAAAATTTGAGTCCATTTGTTATCTATATATTCAAGTATTGTTTTGCAAATCTATATTTAAATTAAATAACATTATTCGTTGGACAAATGAGTCTCTTAAAAATCCTAATTTCCAAAATATCTAAATTTAGTAGATGATATAATATTTTTAAATAAGATAATATAATCTTTTAAAGTATAAATTTAAAAAATAAAATAGATAATAAAAAGTGGAAGTTAAAAAAAGTCAAAAGTGCTCTCTCTTAATTTCCCAAAGAAACAGTGATTACTATGGTTGGGCTGGAGGTGGGTGGTGACTTTTGGAGAATGGTGAGGAATGAGATTTCCCTTCTTGAAGAAGAACTTGTTCAACTATTGGTGACAAGCTCGTTGTTAGTTCCGAGTGATAATCTATCGCTAATATGATTTGTCTGGATTAGGAAGTCATATAATTCTAACAGTTTTCGTGCACAAATTAAGAGCAAATGGAACACCAAAAAGAAGTTTGAGATTTAAGTGGTAGGACAAAATTTATTCTTGATTTCGTTTGAGGACGAAGATGATTTGGAGATGATTATGGAAGGACTGGCTATTCCGAAGGAAATTGATTATTTTTTATCGACTGATCAATCCTATTGAAAGGAGTAAGATTCACATTGTCTTTTTCTCCGTTTTGGCTTAAGGTAGGTCGGTATCCGCCGGAGTAAGACAAGAAAGATCTTATGCATACAATCGGCTCCACTTTTGTTGGATTAATCAGATCAGAAGTTAAAGGGGAGTTTTGCTGCTTAAGGGTAAAATTAAATACTCAGAGGCCATTGAAGAGAGGGATTTTTATATCTACCGTTAATTAAGAAAAAGTTTAGCTTTCTTTTTAGGTATGAAATTTTGCTGATTTTTTACTTTGGATGTGGTCGAATGGGACATGGTGTTAAGGAATGCACCAGGATTTCGACTGAAGAACGTGAAAAATATGATGATGAACACTCATATTCAATGGCGCTTAAAGTTAAATCCAATATTATAGGAAACGAAAGCCTGAAGCTTGGTTTTTCCACAAAAAAAAGACAATGAAACATTGCTACTACGCAGGTGATGATGAAGTCAATAGGGGAGTTGTTTATTCTAAAAAGTTACCGGAATCAGGTCAACAGAAGGAGAAGCAAACCAGATTGGAGACGACATCTGAATTTTTGGCAACTAATGGATTGCAGCATAATTTTGAGGATCTTGCAGCTTTATCCCTTCCTTCAATCAAGGAGTCCAGGAAGATAATTAATGATTTATTTCCTTATCAGATTTTAAATGGTAATAATGCTGCCACTAATAATGTATTAAACCCCATGATATAGGCTACTGATTTAAAGTTGGTGGGTCGGGAGGGATTAAGCCCATATGATGAGTTGGATAACATGGATAAGGGAGGTAGTATGAGTGGGCTTGTTGGTTCATTGGGTGCTAATACCCATGATCGCAAGAAGAATAGCTGGCAAAAAATTGACAGAATAGAGATGTTCGATTCGTGTATGAATGATAGGGTGATTTTTAAGCGGAAAGATTGTATGGAATAGACATAGGTGTTTGAACAATCCAACTTTTCATCTGATGGAGCGAAGTGTATTCATTTTTCTAGTAGCACAAATTTGTCTAGAGATGTGGGTAAGGTTTCTTTGGACCTTTTAAAATTAGCTGAACCTGTAAGCCAGGTCAGCCAAAAATTATGAAAATCTTATTTTGGAAAGTTCGGGGACTGGGGAATCCTCGGACAGTGAAACGTCTCAAACATGCTTTATAAGACATCAACCCCATAATTTTATTTTTTTAGTGAGACGAAGTTACAACATTCTCGTATAGAGAAAGTGAGAAGATTCTGTGGATTTCAGTATGGTATTGAAGTTAATGCTTTTGGTAGTAGAGGGGGACATTCATTCGGTTGGAAATATGATAATTTGGTGAGCCTCAAAAGATTTTCTCCTCGGCATATTGATGTTATGACCCAATAGGATTTGAATATAGATCCGTGGAGATTTATTGGGTTTTATGGTAATCCGGAAGAACAATGTCGATACAATTCATGGAACCTCTTGCTAAATTTGAATCAAAACCCCGATATTCCTTGGCTTGTGGCTAGTGACTTTAACGAAATTCTTTATGCTACCGAGAATAATGAGAAATATTCGGCAAATGGATAATTTTTTATCGGCCCTTAATGATTGTTTATTGCATGATTTGGGCTATGAAGGGTCTTGGTTCACTTGGAAGAGGGGGCATTTGGAAGAAACAAATATTAGAGGAAGATTGGACGGGGGGTTTCCAATGATAACTAGAGACGAAAATTCCCTAATGTTAGTATGATGCATCTTTCACATTCTTTTTTTTTATCATTGCCCAGTCCTTATTAACACGAAGGGTTTTCATGTAGAGTATCACCCTCAGAAAACGAAAATTCGAGGCCCATTGGATCATGGAGGATTCTTGTGAACAAGAAGTGGAAAGAATATTGAGTCATTTAGTAGGGCCTGTGCTTGAGAAAACTGTAGCTATGGTTGATGGATTATGGTCTTAGTTAACACAATTGAAACATGAAAATAAAGCAAAATGAAGCTTGCCTGAAAAGTAAACTTAAGGAACTTAATTAGTTGCACCCCAATGATGATGTTTTAATGTAAATTGTTGACACTAAGCTTAAGATCAATTGGGAGGCTGATAATGTAGAGCGGTATTGGGAATAGAGAATAAGATTCAACTGGTTGAAAGAAGGGGATTGCAATACATCTTTTTTCCCAATTTTTGCTTCCAAGAGGCGCCGCGTTAATAGAATTAATCTTTGAAGGACTCGAATGGTAGGGATGTATCTGATCAAGAGGATTTAGAACATGTGGCTACTAGGTATTTGCTAAATTGTTCTCTTTATTGCGAGATGACCATTCATGCAGCAAGCACACTTGGCAAACCCATCAAGATTGGCGAGCTCACAGAAAGTGGCGAGCTCATTAATTTTGGCAAACTAAAAATATGAACAGGATTTGAAGAGTTTATTTGCAAGTCAAGTTTACTTGCAAGACAAGTTAAACAAAATATATTTACTTTATAGAAGACTTAGTTTTTTTTATTAGTATAATATATTTAGCATTTATTAGTATAAATGTCTTTGTTATTTCTTTCCATATTTATGAGTTTTTTCTAGTTATAAATACCTTTGTTAGATTGTTAAAAATAGATGAGTGAAAAAATAATAAAAAACCTTAGCAGTCAATTTTGTTGCTAATTTTTTCCCATTTCTTCTCTGCTATTCTTTCTTTCTTAGTATTAAAATTCTAAAAAGTGGTATCAGAGTTATCTTTTTAAGGGCCATAATTTTTTGTTATGAGTTACACATGGCTTCCGCAAGTTTTTCACCACATTCACCGTTCATTTTCAATGGCGAAAATTATCATATATGGGTTGTTAAAATGAAGACCTATCTACAAGGTTATGACTTGTGGGAGGTTGTGAATATTGACATTGAGCTCACACCATTGAGGGACAACATTGCAGTTGCTCAAATTAAACACCATAGTGACGAGCGAACTAAAAGATACAAGGCAATGTCTTGTATACAGAATGGCATTTCGGATGTCATATTCGCACGCATTATGGCTTGTGAAACTCCAAAGGAAGCTTGGGATAAGCTAAAGGACCCAGACAATAACAACTCACTAATCTCAAGAGAGATTTTGATAATTTGAAGATGAAGGAGTTAGATACAGTGAAAAAATATGCAGATATGATTATGGCGGTTGTAAATAACATCAAGTTACTTGGGGAAGAGTTCGCAGATAGCAGGGTCATTGAGAAGGCCATAACAACACTTCCTGAAAGGTATGAATCAAAGATTTCCTCACTCGAAGACTTAAAGGATCTCTCGATGATCTCTCTTTCAAAATTGATAAATGCACTATATGCTCAAAAACAAAGAATAGTATCAAGACATAAGGAGCACATAGAAGAAGAAGCTTTGCGAGCACCCAAAAACGTAAGGGAAAGAAAGGTTGGTCAGAGAGGAAGGAGAAGTCTAGGCAAGATTGTGGAAATAAGAAATATTCACCATGTTTGAATTGTAAGAAGAACACTCATCTTGAGAAATATTGCTGGTATAAACCAGATATTAAGTGCAGATCATGCAAGCAGTTAGGTCATATGGAGAAGGTATGCAAGAACAAAGGGCGAACCTCTTAATAGAATGTGCAAGCTTAGGCAATTGAGTATGATTGCATTCAAGAGAAGTAGGTGTTCGCAGCTACAAGTTCTACATCAAAGAACAAAGTCGTGATAGGTTGGTTGGTCGATAGTGGATGCACCAACCATATGACCTCAGATGAAAGCATCTTCAGGAAGATTGACTGAATTTGCGATCTTAAAGTGAGGATTGGTAGCAGTGAACTCTTAGAAGCTAAGGGTAAGGGAAAAGTTGTGATTAATTCTTCATCAGGTATTAAAGTAATTTCCGATGTTCTCTTTGTACATGTGGAAACATGAAAGTATACACACTTTTTCATGCCCTTTTTAACTCAAATTCATGCAAGTTCGGTAAAATTCTTGTCGAAAAATATATAATTATTATAAAATAATTATTTTGTACTTAAATTAATAACATAATTAATTTTAATTAATTTTATAATTAATTTTTATTATTTTCGACAGATTTGCACAAAGGGCGAAAAACGGCTCGGCAGACACTGTTAGAAGTGCAAAACCGAGAAACAATTTTGAAGCATCAAGGCGAATTAATTTTTCAGCCTAAGATGGTCCAAATTATGTGTATTAATTCATAATATAATTAATTTTAATTTATATCCAATTTAATTTGGGTTAAATAAATTATTATTAATTAATTATGAAAAGTGGCCCAATTGAGCTGAACCGAGAAAAACCGAACCAACCGAATACTGGGCAGCCCAAAACCGTCCCACATGCTGACCCAATCAGCTTTCTTGGCTGATCAATTAGCTTGCAAAATGGCCCTTGAAGACTTTTTCAAATTCCAAACAAACCCCTCCACTATTTGTGCCTTTCTAGATTTGCCCCTACCTTAATATAGCAAGTTTGAAAACTTCAAACTTGCCACATGTGTGGCCGACCATGGGAGGGCTCTTTGGCTGCTGATTTTGGCTATTTTTAGCAGCTCTCTCAATCTATAAAAACCCCCCTTGGCTACTCATTTGAAACACGCCTCAATTTTCTCATCTCTCTCAATTTTCTTTCTTCATTTCCCATCCATTTTTCTTTGTTCTCTTGTCGATTTCACCTTTTGAAAAAGAGTCATTCATCCAACATTTGGAGTAGAATTAAAGTGTTAGTAGCAGCCTCGGTTCGACAAGAACAAGTGCAGAAGGAAGAGTGGAGCAAACCAGTCAAGCCACGGAGAAACACCGGATTTGATTCTTGTTCCCTATCCTTTTAATTTTTGTTGTTGTTATGATGAACATGTTTATGAATATTTGTGATGTTGAAATTTTTAATTTAATTGATATGGCTTAAATTTAATTCGTGTTAGGTTGATTGCATTTCGTATACTTAATTTATTAAAATTGTGTTTGTGTTTGTGTTGTTATAGGCCTCGGTAAGATGTTTGATTAAGTAAAACCATGACTAAGTTATTCTTGCATTACAATTGTAAGGTAACTAATGAATTAATTATTTAAACGGATTGAAACTGTAATTAATTGAAACGATACTTAATAAGTGCATGGTTAATCATCTAAGGTAGCTGAGGGTTAAATTAGCAACGGTATCTAACGATACATTTGCCTTGCATAACTTGTAAGATTATTGTGATTAAACTGTTTCAAGGTAGAAATACATTGTTACCTCACGTAATCTTTTATGTGCTTATGAGATTGAATTAATTGTTTGAATTGGCATAGAGATGTGTACAAGAGATTATTTTAATTTCATAAGTATGTATGTGCATTAACACATTTGCCTATTAAAATTTGTTTAATCAGTTGAATTGACATAGAAATATAGTCAAGAGATGAATGGATTTTGGTAGAGATGAATGGATTTTGGTAGGTGAGTATGTTCATAACTTAGAAAATTACCGAGTTGCCGTTAATTTATTCGTAACAACATAAAAATGAGTTTAATAATCCTAAGTTAGGAAATGTAAGTAATCTAATACAATTTATGTCATCTTGATTAAAATTATCTTTTGAAATCATGCATTGGAACCTTTATTTTATTTTTATTTATTTTACTTAGTTAAAACCCTAGTTTTTAATCACCTCTTCAAATCAAAATATTTTTCTTCACCAAAGTGTTTTTAAATTAATTTCATAAATAATTCTTTTAACAGTCACTGTGGGTACGATAACTCAACATTTACTTGTCACTTTATTACTTGTTGCGATTATGTACACTTGCACATTTCCATTGTTCCAACCTGCGATAGATCAAAATATTCTGAGCATTGGTCAACTACTTGAGAAAAATTACAATGTAGTTTTTAAGAATTATGGCTGCATAATATTTGATCCATCGGGACATGAAATTGTAATAGTCTCGATGAAAAATAGAAATTTTATGTTGGACTAGAATTTGGCAAACTCAAGGGCCTACACCAATACGGTCAATGATGCAAACCTTTGGCACAAAACAATGGGACATGTGAACTATAAGTCCCTTAGTCAAATGTGCAATGCAGGTTTAGTTCAAGAAACAATCAGTGTTGAGAAGCAAAATGGTACTTGAAAAGTTTACCAACTTGGAAAGCAGGCGAGGTTACCATTCCCAGCGAACAAAGCTTGGCTAGCTCAGAAAAAGCTACAGTTGATGCACTCTGGCGTGTGCGGACCCATGAAAACACCCTCATTAAATGGGTGTAGATACTTTGTTTTGTTCATTGACAACTACACCAGGTATTGCTGGGTGTATTTTTTGAAACAAAAAACTGATGTTGCAGAAGTATTTTTAAAACTTAAAGTACAGATTGAAAACCAGACTGAGAGGAAGCTGAAGAAGATCAAGTCTGACAATGGAACCGAGTACACTTTTGAGAGATTCCAAAACTACTGTAAAGAAGCTGGAATCTATCACCAGCTCACCAATATTTACACTCCATAGCAGAATAAAGTGTGTGAAAGAAAAAATAGGACAGAAATGGATATGACGAGGTGCCTAATATTTGAAAGCAGGTTGCGAAATGAGTTTTAGGCTGAGGCAATGAACATATCAATCTATTTGCTGAACAGGCTACCATCTAAGGCAGTAAAAGAGATGACTCCATTTAAAGCATGTTTTGGAAACAAACCCTCTACTTCTCACTTAATTTTTTTTTGCTGTGTATGTTTTGTTCATGTTCCACAGGTGAAAAGGAGCAAGTTAAAAAGGAGGTCGCAGCTAGGTATCTTCCTTGGGTATAGCAACAATAGGAAGGGTTGTAGAATTTATGATCCTTCCTCCAAGAAAATTTTGGCGAGCAGGGATGTTGTGTTCGATGAAAGGAAAACATGGAATTGGGATGCTACTGAGGCTGAGCAAAGGTTGGGCAAACTGGGTTCGTAAAACCACTATGATGATGGCGAGTTGAGGTCCTAGTTTGGCAATGAGTTAACTTAAGAAGACTTTGATGACACTCCAGTAAGGGGCAGGCGATCCATTGATGAGATCTATCAGAGGGCTGACATAACACTACTTCAACCTATGAGCTTTGAAGTGGCTGACACTATTAAAGGCTGGAAAGAAGCCATACGAAAGGAAATGAGCATGATTCATAAAAACCAAACTTGGGAGCTCGTTGACAGACAATCGTACAAAAAGTTCATTGGTGTCAAGTGGGTGTTCAAAACCATGTTAAATGTTTATGGTTCGTTTAACAAGCTGAAGGAGAGATTGGTTGTGAAAGGTTTCAGTCAATAATATGGCATTGATTACTGGGAGACATTTGCACCAGTAGCAAGGCTGGACACGATCAGATTATTATTGGCCTTAGCAGAATAGATGGGTTGGAAAATTTCTCAGTTGGATGTTAAATCAGCCTTTCTTAATGGCTTTTTATAGGAAGAAATCTATGTGGAGCAACCTCTTGGGTTTGCAGTTAAGGGAAAAGAGGAGAAGGTATATAAGTTGAAGAAAGCCTTATACGATTTGAAACAGGCTCCGCGAGCTTGGTACGTGAGGATAGATGAGCACTTCGTAAGGTTGGGATTTGAAAAGAGTCCTAGCGAGCCTACTTTATATGTGAAGAAAACTGGTGAACTCACTTTGCTAATTGTTTTGCTATATGTAGATGATCTACTTGTGATTGGAAGCAAAAAAGTCCTATTAAAGGAGTTTAAAAAAAAATGGAGAACATGTTTGAAATGTCAGACCTTGGGGAAATGAGATATTTCCTTGGGATAGAAGTTAGACAAGTTCAAGAAGGAATTTTCATAAGTCAACAGGACTTTGCATTGAAGATTTTGAAAAGGTTCTGCATGGCAAAGTGTAAACCAATCAGCAAGCCTATTGCACTTGGAGAAAAACTCTACAGTAGTGAAAACTTTCAGAAAGTTGATGAGAAGAACTATCGAAGCCTTGTGGGTTGTTTGTTCTACCTAACAGCAACACGACCAGATATCATGTTAGCAGTAGGCTTGTTGTCAAGATTTATGCACTGCTGTGATACTTCTCATTTCAAAGCGACGAAGAGGGTGTTGTGATACATCAAAGGAACAATTGATTTTGGTGTTTGGTTCGTAATAGCGAACACCACAATGGCGAACTCCTTAAAACTTATTGGGTACACTGACAGTGATTAAGCTGGATCAGTGGATGATATGCGAAGTACCTCCGGATATTTCTTCTCACTAGGATCTGAGGTACTCTCCTGGAGTTCGAAGAAGCAATCAACAATTGCTCAATCCACAACTAAGGCTGAGTATGTAGCTACAACAATAGCAGCAGTTAATCAAGCAATTTGGTTGCGAAAAAATTTGTTTAATTTGAATCATTTGCAGTTTGAAACAACTCAATTTTTTTGCAACAATCAGCCTACCATAGCAATTACGAAGAACATATTTTTTCATAGAAAGACAACATCTTAAAATCAAGTGTTACTTTGTAAGAGAAGTCAAACAGAGCAAAGAAGTGACTTTGGTTCATTGCAGTATTGAGGATCAACTTGCAGACATCCTGACCAAACCACCTGGAAAGTCGAAGTTTGAAGAGTTAAGGAATAAAATTGGTGTTCACATCATGAAGGTCAAGGAGGAGTGTTGCGAGATGACCATTCATGCAGCAAGCCCACTTGGCAAACCCATCAAGATTGGTGAGCTCATAAAAAGTGGCGAGCTCATTAACTTTGGCGAACTAAAAATATGAATAGGATTTGAAGAGTTTGCTTGCAAGTCAAGTTTACTTGTAAGACAAGTTAAACAAAATATATTTATTTTCTAGAAGATTTAATTTTTTTATTAGTATAATATATTTAGCATTTATTAGTATAAATATCTTTGTTATTTCTTTCCATATTTATGAGTTTTTCTTGTTATAAATACCATTGTGACATTGTTCAAAATAGATGAGTGAAAAAATAATAAAAAACCTTAGCAGACAATTTTGTTGCTAAATTTTTCTCGTTTCTTCTCTGCTATTATTTCTTTCTTAGTATCAAAATTCCAACACTCTTCGCAAGGCATCAGCAGTTGTGATAATTTGCATGAGTGTGTGCCCTGTTGTATTACCGAGGAGATGAATGTCTAGCTGCGATCACCTTTTTTCAATAAAGAAAGCTACGTGGCTTTCAAAGAAATGCATCCTACAAAAGCTTCAGGAAATGATGGTATGCCAACTCTTTTTGTTCCAGAATTTTTGGCATATTATTGGTTCTGAAATGATAGACTACTGTCGCTCTTTGCTCAAAAATGAAATTTCCATGGATGTTATTAATTTTACAAATATTGAATTGATTCCAAAGTGTAATGCTCCAAACTATATTGCTTATGTCCGTCCTATTAGTCTATGTAATGTGATATACAAAATTGTTTCTAAGACAATTGTAAACCGTTTCCAAAAAGTTTTACATATATGTATCGACAAAGCTCAAAGTGTTTTTGTCCTAGGACGATTAATTTATGATAATATTATTATTTCTTATGAGATGTTCCATAGCTTGGAAAAGAAAACGATAGGGAAAGTAGGCTCTTTTGCTCTGAAGCTTGATATGAGCAAAGCCTATGATAGGGTGGAGTGGGGTTTTTTGGGAAAAATGCTAAGAAAGATGGGTTTTCAGGATGATTGGGTGTCCCAGATTATGAATTGCATTACAAGTGTTAGCTACTTTGTTGTCATTAATGGTAAACAAGGTGATTGGTTTAGACCATCTAGAGGGCTTTGCCAAGGGGATCCACTTAGCCCTTATCTTTATTTGATATGTAGAAAGGGTTTTTCCTCCTTGAAAAGGTCCTGTAATGAAAGTACTTTTAAAGGAATCAAGGCGAGTAAAGGAGGTCCACCATTGGCTCACCTATTCTTTGCAAATGATAGTTTTATTTTTGGGCAAACCACTGTTGAATCGGTGCGCACTATTAGAAGAATAATTGATGGGTTTGCTAGCTGTTTAGGTCAGTGTATCAACTATGAGACATCAACCATATTTTTTAATAGTAATACTTCAGAAAACACTAGGGCAATGGTAGTGAGAGAATTGGGTCTTTGAATTATCTTTTGTCTTGATAAATATTTGGGCCTTCCTCCTATTGTTGTTAGAATTAAAAGATTGATCCTTTAGGATATTAAGGATAGAATTCATAAGCGTGTTGTGAGCTGGGGTTCAAAACTATTACCACAAGGAGGTAAAGATTTTTTTATTAAATCTATTTTACATGCTATTCCCATTTACGCCATGTCCTGCTTTTTACTGCCCAAATCTTTATGTCATGATATAGAATCAATTATTACCAAGTTTTGGTGAAAAAAGGATAAGGATCAAAGAGGGATACACTGGTGCTCGTGGAGGGACCTTTGCATTTCAAAGACCAATAGAGGTATAGGGTTTAAAGACCTTGCAAAGTTTAATATTGCTATGTTAGCTAAGCAGGGATGGTGCATATTGATAAATCCTAACTTTCTTAAGGCGAGAGTGTTGTGTGCTAAATATTTTTGCAATTCTAATTTTTTAAAAGCAAGGTTAGGAAATCAACCTTCCTTAGTCTAGCGTAGCATATGGAGTGCTGGGGTTCTTTTGGAAAAAGGTCTTAAATGGCATATTGGTTCTGGGAATAATATGAGTATTTTGGAGGACTATTGGATATCAGGGGCAAAACCTTGCAAAATCCAAGCACCTCCAGTTAATGGTTTAGAAATGGTTGTTGATATTATTTTACCAAATCAAAGATAATGGGATGAGAATTTGATCCGTACCTCCTTTGATGGGAAAATTGCTGAGAATATTCTTTGTATTCCTCTAGCAAGTGTGATGAGTGTGCTGGAAAATATGGACATCACATATATAATAAGGGTAATTACATGTTATTATTTACTATCATGATAGGTTAGCCCAAATTAAAAGTGATCTAATTTGGTTAGAATTTTATTGGGCTTTAATTATTAAATAAAGTATGGGTCAAATATGTGTAGATACTCTAGTAATTGAGTTCTAATCAAATTCTAATTAATGATGGGCTAATTAGAATTTGATTAGAACTAATATGCCAAGGTTATAAATATTAGGGTTATGGTCCCTAAATTATTCACAAGATATCTTTTCTAATATCCCATCATTAGGGAAGAGAGAGCAGATATTCTCTGAATTTCTTGTATACTAATTTGGAAGATCAAATCCCCAAAATCCTGTAAAATTTCAAGGAATTCATGGATTCAGGTATGTTTCCGCATTTAGTTTTATTCTTGATTTATTCTTGATGATTTGACATGATAGATCTTGGTTTATTAAGTTTTATTTTAGATTTATTTTACAAATCTAACAAGTGGCATCCGAGCCTCACCATATCGAATCATTGGGAATTGATTAAGGTTCTTCATTTGAATGATTGATTCATGAAATTTCATTGGTTTCATATTTCGGATATATATGTTGATCTTTGAAGATTTATATTAAAGTATTTTTTTTTTAGATATTGATTATCTTGAATTCAGATTAAAAATTTTAGGGTTTTTTTTTAAATTTTTTTTATGCTTCAATTTATTGTATGTATACATGCATATATAATTACAAAACATGTGGTTATTATTATTAATTTTTTTAAAAAAAAGATCATATAAGGCATTTAAAAAAAAATTCAAAGTATAGAAATTGATTCATATGTATATTTATATATAAATATATAATATATGCATGTTTTGATTGGTTTAATGTATGTTGTTTTGGAAATTTATATAAATATATATAATTATCTTTTAATTTGATTGAAAGATGAAATTAAGGTAAATATTTTGAAAAAATAAATTCAGATTTTGGCTTTTAATTAAGGATGTCTAATATTTTAAATAAATTAGTTGAAACAAAATGCTGCCAAAGTGACCTCTTTTGTGTAGATTAGTTTATTTGAAATATTAAGATGATTATATGTTTTTGTGATTCATGCGTTTATTGATTGACCCAAAGGTAAGTTAATATTTGGCAGAATATCAACGACATCTGTGGTGATAAATGTGTGACAATTATAAGGTATTTTATTTGAGCAATAAGTTAGTCCAAATATTAATTCATTGTTTGGCATAATTTATTGTCAATGTTTGATTGCTACAACAAGAGTACCACTTACTGTTAATATTATTGTCCAAAGACTTGATATTAATGTTGTGCTTGGTATCTTGAGATGTGATTAGCCATTATCTTGAATTTATTGTTTACTTATGAATATTGATTTAAGCTTGTTTTTGTTCTATATTCACTAATTCATCTTCTTCTTTGCCACAATATCCGCTAATATAAATTCTATACCCATGCTTAATGGGACTAATTTTAAGGAATGGAAAAGGCACTTACTTATAGTGCTTGGCTGTATGGACATAGACCTTGCACTAAGGGAAGAACAACCTGCACCTCTCACTGCGGAAAACACCCCTGATGTTAAGAGGGATTTTGAGAGGTAGTATCGTTCAAATCGCATGAGTCTAATGATCATGAAACACAACATTCCAGAAGCCTTTAGGGGCACAGAATCTGAAGAGATTACTCAGGCTAAGGGTTTTCTTGATGAAATTGAGAAACGTTTTACTAAAAACGATAAGGTTGAGATGACATCATTTCTGACTTCTTTGATGTCTATGAAGTATAAGGGTCAAGGAAACGTAAGAGAGTACATTATAGAGATGTTCCATACTGCTTCAAGACTTAAGGCACTTAAGATCGAGCTTTCTGAGGAATTGCTTGTTCTTATGGTTTTGGTATCGCTTCCTGCACATTTTAATCAATTTAAAATTAGTTATAACTGTCAAAAGGAGAAATAGACCCTATATGAGCTCATTTCTCATTGTGTGCAAGAGGAAGAAAGGTTGAAGCGTGATAAGTCTGAAAGTGCTCATTTGGCCAATGCCCTTAAAAGCAAGGGAAAGAAAAGAAAATATCATAATGAAGCTGCTAAGGGTCCAGCTCAAAAGAAACAACAACAAGCTACAGAGAGTTGTTTCTTTTGTAACAAGTCTGGACACGTAAAGAAAGATTGTACCAAATATCATGCTTGGCGTGCAAAGAAAGGTATAATTCTTAATTTGGTATGTTCTGAGATTAATTTAGCTTCAGTACCTAGAAACACTTAGTGGATAGATTCTGGTGCTACTACTCACATAAGTGTCTCTATACAGGATTGCTTGAGTTACCGAAAGCCAAGTGATGGTGAAAGACACATCTTTGTGGGCGATGGAAAATCGGTAGAAGTGGAAGCAATTGGGCATTTTAGGTTTTTATTAGGAACTGGTTTTTATTTGGATTTAAAAGACACTTTTATTGTACCGTCATTTAGACGGAATTTAGTTTCTGTTTCTTCATTGGACAAATTTGGATATTATTGTTCATTCGGAAACAATCAATTTAATTTGTATTTAAATTCAAATGTTATTGGAACTGGTTATTTAAATACTTATGACAACCTTTATTTGCTAGAAACAGTTGCATCCTATAATGAAACCTTACATGTGGAATCACGTGGTATTAAACGCAAAATAAATAAGGAAAATTTAGCACCATTATGGCACATGCGCTTAGGTCATATCTCAAAAGTTAGAGTTGAACGCCTTGTGTCTGATGGTATTTTAGAGTCCCTTGACTTCACAGACTTTGATGTCTGTGTCAATTGCATTAAGGGAAAACAGACCAAAACCAAGAGATTGGGTGCCAACAGATCTTCAGACGTCTTAGAATTAATTCATACAGATATTTGTGGGTCATTCCCTACGACATCCTGGAATGGTCAACAATATTTCATAACATTCATAGACGATTACTCACGTTATAGGTACCTATATCTCATTCATGAGAAATCTCAGTCTTTGGACGTGTTCAAAGCTTATAAAGCTGAAGTTGAGAATCAACTCAACAAAAGGATTAAAAACATCAGATCTAATCGTGGTGGTGAGTACTACGGTAGATATGATGGCTCAGGTGAACAATGTCCAGGATCATATGCGAAATTCCTCGAGGAATGCGGTATTGTCCCACAGTACACCATGCCAGGATCACCTAGTATGAATGGTCTAGCTGAAAGACGAATTAGATCTCTTCAGGATATGGTAAGGAGCATGATTGCTCATTCTACCTTACTTGAGTCCCTCCGGGGAGAAGCATTAAAGACAGCAGCTTACATTCTGAATAGAGTACCTAATAAAGTAGTTGCAAAAACACCTTATGAGCTTTGGACAGGTCAAAAGCCTAGTCTAAAGCACTTTCACATTTGGGGATGTCCAGTTGAGGCAAGGCCTTATAGGCCACTTGAAAAGAAATTGGACTCCAAAACAGTAAATAACTACTTTATTGGCTATTCTGAGCGATCTAAGGGCTATAAATTTTATGATCCCATAATAAGGAATATTTTTGAGACGGGAACAACAACATTTTTTGAGGATGTTGAGTTTCGGGGGAGAAATAAGGTTAGAGACATTGCTTTTGAGGATGAATTAGATTCTAACTCAGTTCGTACTATCACTTTTGACGATTTTCAGGTTCTTATACCTATCATTGTTCAAGAAGTGAATTCAGAACCTCTACAAGACAATGTTGAACAACTCCCCATTCAAAATGAGGTAATTATTCCAGAAGAACAAACTCAACAATCTCAAGAACAAGTGCCATTAAGGAGGTCCATAAGAGAAAGGAGAAATGCTATTCCAGATGATTTATATTGTATTTCTCCAAGAACATGAGGATGATAATGGAATGATAGAAGATGATCCAATCAACTTTCATCAAGCCATGAAAAGTTCTAATTCTCAAAATTGGATTGATGCCATGAAAGATGAGTATAAATCTATGCAAGACAATAAAGTTTGGGAACTTGCCCCATTACCTGAAGGTGCAAAACCAATTGGTTGTAAATGGATATTTAAAACTAAGAGGGATGCAAATGGTAATGTGGAGAGGTATAAGGCGCGTCTTGTAGCTAAAAGATATACTCAGAAAGAAGGTATTGATTTTACAGAGACTTTCTCTCCAATTTCATCGAAAGACTCCTTCAGGATAATCATGGCGCTTGTTGCTCATTTTGATCTTGAGTTACATCAGATGGATGTTAAGACTGCATTTCTTAATGGCGACATTGAATAAACAATTTATATGGTGCAACCAGAAAATTTTGAGTCGGAAGACTCAAAGAATATGGTTTGCAAATTGACAAAATCCATCTATGGACTCAAACAAGCTTCCCGTCAATGGTACCACAAGTTTAATCAAATAATTGTTTCGTTCGGTTTTGAGATGAATATTGTTGATGATTGTGTGTATCACAAATTCAATTGGAGTAAGTACATATTTCTAGTTCTATATGTTGATGACATTTTGCTTGCCGCTAACGATATAGGCTTATTGCACGAAACCAAGAGGTTTTTATCTAAGCATTTTGAGATAAAAGATCTTGGGGATGCCTATTTTGTTTTAGGAATTCAGATACATCGAGATTGATCTCGAGGTATTCTTGGATTATCAAAAAAGAGCTATATCGATAAAGTACTCAAAAGGTTTGGCATGCAGAGTTGTAGACCAGGTGACACCCCTGTCGCTAAAGGAGGCAAATTTAGTCTTACTCAATGCCCTAAAAGTAACCTTGAAATTCAGGAAATGCAAAAGATTCACTATGCATCAGCTGTTGAGAGTTTAATGTATGCTCAAGTATGTACGCGTTCGGACATTGCGTACATTGTTGGGATGTTAGGCAGATATTTAAGCAACCCTAGTATAGACCATTGGATAGCAGCCAAAAGGGTTATGAGATATCTTTAGAGAACAAAAGATTACATGCTTACTTATAAGAGATCAGATCTTTTGGAGGTCATAGGTTATTCTGTTTATGATTTCGCTGGGTGCTAAGATAGTAGGAAATCTACATCAGGCTATATTTACCTGTTAGCTGGAGGAGCTATATCTTGGAAAAGTGTCAAACAGACACTTATAGCTTCGTCCACTATGGTAGTAGAGTTTGTAGCATGCTATGAGGCATCAAACCATGGAATATGGTTGTGGAACTTTGTCACAGGGCTGCGCATTTTGGAAAATGTAGAAAGACCACTCAAATTATTTTGTGATAATAAGTCAGCAGTGCTGTATTCCAATAACAACAGGAGTTCATCTAAGTCAAAGCATATTAACATAAAGTTCCTAGTTGTAAAAGAAAGAGTGCAAAATGGTCAAATATCCATAGAGCACATTGGGACAAACTCCATGATAGCGGATCCACTCACAAAAGGTTTACCACCCAAGGTCTTTCATGAGCACACTGCTCAAATGGGTGTTACATTGTTTAAGGATATCATGATTTAGTGGGAGTTTATATTTTATTTGTTTTCAGACATTTATGTATTTGGTTATTTTCTGATCAGAAATGAAGTATTATGTTTATTCACTCTGTTTATTGTTTTGAAATTGACCTCACTTAAGTTTAAAGAGGACTAGTTGGAAATAGACATGTTTAGATCATATTGCATGTAATTTTCATGCTAGACATCCATACTTGATTTATGTCATTTGGTTGTGTTAATATACGTGATCATGGATGGATTTAATTACGATATATGTAACGAAAATTGCATTGGTTCTATGTTAACATAATTAATGGACGAGATTGTTCGGAATACCTTTTGGATATGATAGTAAAATTTTGAGCCCATAAGGTTATATAATGACATGTAATTATAGAGTAATTAGTATATATATATATGTGATCCAAGTGGGAGATTGTTGGAAAATATGGACATCAAATATATAATAAGGGTAATTACATATTATTATTTACTATCATAATAGGTTAGCCCAAATTAAAAGTGATCTAATTTGGTTAGAATTTTATTGGACTTTAATTATTAAATAAACTATGGGTCAAATATGTGTAGATACTCTAGTAATTGAGTTTTAATCAAATTCTAATTAATTCTAATTAATGATGGGCTAATTAGAATTTGATTAGAACTAATATGATAATGTTATAAATATTAGGGTTATGGTCACCAAATTATACACAACATATTTTTTCTAATATCCCATCATTAGGAAAGAGAGGGCACATATTCTCTGAATTTATTGTGTGCTAATTTGGAAGATCAAATCCCTAAAATCCGGTAAAATTTCAAGGAATTTATGGATTCAGGTACGGTTCCGCATTTAGTTTTATTATTTGACCTGATAGATCCTGATTTATTAAGTTTTATTTTAGATTTATTTTATAAATAACATAGTGATGATAGGTTGGTTTGGAGGTCAGATAATACGGGTCTCTATACTGTTAAGTCTGGGTACAGGTTGCTTCAAAGTAATAATGGTACAGAAATACAGCCTACTGATAAAGCACTTTACAATAATATTTGGCAATTACAGGTGCCTTCGAAGATTAAAATTGCTAACTGGAGATTTCTCAAAAATTACATTCCCTCTAGGCATAATCTTTGTATTAAAAGGGTAGCTTCTGATCCGGTTTGTTCTCGTTGTGGTGTGGGGGTGGAGAATGTCATCAATGCTATCTGTGCCTGTGTATTTGTGTATAACGTTTTTTGGGAAGTTGGGTTTTGCTGGGATGCGACTCAGGTCTCTGATGTAAAAAGTCTTTTTGGGAGTATCTTCCAGACCTATACAGGAGACAAAAGAACAAAATTTGTAATTATAACATGGGCGTTATGGTTCTCTTGAAATAAACTCTTTCATGAAGGAAAAATACATACTGTGGATGATTTGGTTACTTTTGTCGAGGGGTACTGTTTGGAACTCTCGATGCTTCAGAGCAGGATGGATCCTCCTATGAAAAAACATTTGAATCGAGGGAAAGCCCCTAAAGATCCTATCCTGAAGGTCAATTTCGATGCAAGTTTTTGTAAAAATACCAACAAATCCAGTACTGGGGTTGTAATAAGAAATGGGAAAGGGCATGTTATGGGTACTTGTATCGTCCTTAATGTAAATGTCCCCACTCCATTTGCTACAGAGGCGTTGGCTTGTCTTCAATCCATGGCTTTTACTCGAGATTTGGGACTTGATAAGGTGGATGTCGAAAGGGATTCTCTTACTGTGATTAAAAAGGCCTCGTCTAACTATTCCTATTAGTCTCATTATGTATTAGACACATGAGAATTTTTTCAATATTGTGATTTTGTGTTTACTCCAAGACGAGGGAATATGGTCGTTAATCTCTTGGCAAGGTTAGGTAAGGATTATGGAGAAAATACCTTTTGGGTGGAGGACGGCCTGGAGCAGATTTATCGACTTCTGGAAGAAGATCGACATTTTCTCCAAGCAGAATAGTTTGTTTTGCTTTTCTTCTGCTTCCTTGGTCCGATTTTGTTTCTTGCATGTGGGTCTATGAAGCATGGACACTGACATGCAATAGGGGTACGACACGATACGGACACGGCAACACGGTAATTTTTAAAAAATAAGGACACGGATACAGCAAAAAATGGCAATAAAAAATATTTTTATATATATTTTTATGTTAAAATACTTGATATCTAACCTAATATTTTAAATCAATTTACAAATAGCCCAAAACTCTGCTTCTCCTTTCACTCTCAACTGGGGTTTTTCAATCTGGCACATCTATTCATTGTCACTGTGTGGGAAACATGTCCGAATTTTTTTTGACATATTCCAGTGTGTCCCATACGTATCCGGGCGTGTCCGACGAGTGTCCGTGTCGAACAAACGTACGACACCGATACGAAGAAGAATGAGCCGTGTCTGTGCTTCTTAGATGTGGGTAGTGGGAATGTTGTCACACAACATCTTGGTTGCAAGATTCGAAATTGTTCTCCCTTTTGGCTTCTTTGATCTGAGTTTTTCTGTGTTCTTTCTTTTCTTTAAGTTGGGGATATTTCTGATCTGGCTCTTCAGCTTCAATAGACATTGAGAGGGATTTGGTTTTTTTTTTTATTTGTTTTAGCTGTGAGAAAATTCATTTCTTTTTTGCTCTCTTTCTAAACGTTATTTATTGGTTTTTTTTTAGTTTGAGAACTGATTTTGTCAGGTGATTGGAAAATACCTTGCATTTTTACCCTCTTTTATGAATGACAGTTGAAAATACTTTCAAAAAATAAAATAAAATAGATAATAAATTTATTCAAGTCCATAAGTAATAAATACAATATCCAAATCCAAATTTATCTAAATTTGGATACTAAAATTATAAAAATATGTATGGAATATTTATAAAGATCTGAACTTACGCTAAGGAAAAAGAAGCTTCCTTATTCTCAATAAAACATTTGTCCCCACCTGTTCTCCAAGGTTAAAGCTCGCAATACAATATATATTTCTTTCTTTTCCGTAGCAAAGCTTGCCCACCACCTTTAATCATTTGAAAGCATCAATTTTAACAACAAAGAGAATATAAAGAAAGAAACCTCACGATAGCCCAATTTAAATAACCCAACCTTTTCTTCATTCCTCTATCAGATTAACAAATTGTTAAGAACAGTAAAAGAATCTCTCTTTCACTTTATAGTTCACTGTCGGACTGAACTCTCCAGAGACATCCAGGTAGTTTCATGGTTCACTTCACGGTCTTAATACATAATTAACCCTTAGCCCATCCAGAACCTGATGTCGAGTTGTCGACATATCTTCTTCTTGTAACATGCCTTCTTTTAACCTGTTTTAGTATCATTTTCTGCCGTGGTTATTGATACGTGTATATTTGTATAAAGTGACATACACATAATTATTGATACGTGTATATTTGTATGTATTTTGAGGATTCTTGGAAGATTATAACAAAAAATATGTCTGACATAAAGACGTTAGCATGACTTGTTTCTTCAGAAACCAGGCCATGCAAAGAAAGTGCTTTTGATTCTGCTTTGGATTTGATTCGGGTCCACATTTATAATTCTTTAAGCAATATCCACTTCTTTAGTTATTTCAATAGCTTAAAGCAGGAGACAAGATCGTTGCCCTTCGTGTTCAAAGCTTGAAACACCTTTGATTATATTTAGAACCGAAATTTGGGCAAGCTAAGTATGTTTATCTCAAGTTTTTTTGTTTTAAGGGAAACTATAATAACAAGCTTTATATTACATTACATGTCAACTGATGCATACTTTTGCCATTGATTCACCACCACTCAAGTCATGACTTCTGTTCAAAGCGGCAGCTTCTGGCAACATTCCCAGTCGTATTTAGATGATGAAATCCTGATAAAGAAGCTCCTCCTTAGCCATGATCCGGACCGCCGTTGCCTCAATTCCGAGATGCTACTTTCTGCAGTGGAGAACATCGTGTTTCATGCTACTGCATCAGAAGATCTAGTAACTCTCTGCTTGGTTACATAGTTGCTTTGCATTTAGATGTTTGCTTAGATCCCTATCTAGCTTGAATTCTTCATTTTTGACTCTCATTGCATCAACGAAGCTTTATATTAAATAATTTTTGTGTTTGTTCTTCATTTTGTTAACTCTGTCATGCCTGAAATACATTGAGTCAAAATGCTTTGTAATATGTAATACTACAACAATGTTCACTAATTTAAAGAATTGTTATTTCTGATATGGGTGTGAGGAATTGAAGTATGTTTTCAATGACCTTGATGATGTTTTTCTGACATAGGTTTCTGACAAATCCGTTAATGCAAATTTCAAGAGTAACATTAGCAACATTGAACTAATTGAATCACCAGAACCACTGATGCATACCATCTATAAAATTGCACATGAGGTAAGTCTTTCTCTCAATTTCTCCAGTCCTGTTGAATTAAAAAATGTAGTGATTTTACCTTTTCTTTTTCTTTTTCTTTTTTTGTGGTTGCAGATGCTTTGCAAGAGCCCTGGTAAAGAGGATCTTCATACGAGAACAATGGCGTCGTTCGATTTACTGGGAAGCCATAGATGGGGTGCGAAAGCTGCATTAGCACTTGCGGCTTTTGCAATTAGCTATGGTGAATTCAGCCTCCTAATGCAGCTACGCCCTCATATTCCCTTGGCAGTATCAATTGCAAATTTTAAACAAATTCCAAGTAACATGAGCATGTTGAAGCCTCAAGTGAAGGCCTTAAGATCGCTTTCTAAGACCATGGTGGACTTGACAAAGTGCATCATCGAATTTGAAGCTCTGCCTCCTGTACATGTTGGACCAGATATGGAGGACCTAGCCGTGATGAAGCCCAAAATCTATGTTACAGCTTACTGGATCATTAGAAGCACATTGGTTTGCTCTTCTCAAATCAAAAGCCTGTTGGCCATGAAGCCTGAGCAAGTGCATGTTCTGACCTGTCATAAATCTAAGAAAATGCTAATTTTCTTTTTACATGTTCCAATGATTTTTCTTCATATATTAAGGCCAAATACTTCAAGTTGAATAACTCTGCTAACTTCAGCTACTTCTCCAGGTATTCAAATATAACGATTGCGGCATGGGAGCTCTTGAGTTTAGACAACAGGTTAAGCAGCATATACAGTCACCTTAGGCCGCAGGTGGATGCTTTTCGTCGACAAACAGGTTATTGTCTGGATTGTTTAGAATGATTTAGAAGCCTTTCAATGAAAACAAGATTACATTTACATACAATGAGAGTGTGATACATTTATTTCTATTGCCTAACAGAGGCAAAGATGCACCAGAAGCTACTGAGCCTTTTTAAGAAGTCCCATATCGACAATCAAGACGTTCTTCAGATGTTGTTTGGTCTAAAAGATGACTTGCCACTTAAGGATTGTTCTACACAAGAAAAGGTAAAACCTCTCGTTCTTTCTTTCATTTCTTGTTTATTTACTTTCTCTCATTAAATGAATTATTCATTTCTAATTTGATCATCATTTAGTTACAGTGAAGAATAAATCAGGTGCTCTTCTGTTAACCCTTCACTCTAAAATGTTTCCATCATTTAGCAAATTTATGATTAAAAACTCTGTTTATCTTATTTAGCAAACTCCTGGATTGATTGCCAGTTAGGTGTTTCTGCATTGAAAAGCAAGGTTGTCCTACTTATGATTTCCAAGCCAGATCCCCTTCCATTTGAGCAGTTGTTTTTTCTAGTGAACCAAACATATGATCATCCTCACAATGACAAGATAGAAGGAAGCTATGCCATTATATGGGTTCCCATTTCATTTTATGAAGCATGGACAGATGCCGAGCAGAAATGGTTCGACTTTATATCAAACTCCATGCCATGTTACTTGGTACGACAACCTTGGTCTCTAAACTCTGCTGTGGTAAACTTCATGAAACAAGAATGGAACTATGGAGGTGAAGCCATTATGGTAGTTTTGGATTCAGAAGGGATGATTTCAAACTTGAATGCGCTTGATATGGTATTCATATGGGGTTCTAAAGCATACCCTTTTTCATTTTCAAGAGAAAATGAGCTTTGGGATGGGGAGCAATGGAAAATGCAACTTATCACAAATGAAATTCACCCCATCCTCACACAATGGGTAACTTATTGAAATTCTTGTTTCTTTTCTTTTCTTTTCTTCGGGATCTTTCATAGTCTACTTATTACTTCCGGATTCTTGTCAGGTTGAAGAAGGGAGAAATATTTGCATCTATGGAAGTGAAAACTTAGATTGGATTAGAGAATTCAATGCTAAAATGAAAGATATAAAGGATGCAGGTATGCAGCATGAGATGATATATGTTGGTAAGAATAACCCTGGTGAACATACAAAAGAGATTTTAAGCATTATGAATAGAGAAATACAGAGCAACTTACTCTCTTTCACAAAGATACAGCTCTTTTGGCTTAGATTAGAGAGCATGAGAAGATCTAAATCCAGACTAGGGAACAATGCCAGTACTGATAATGTTCTAGCTCAGGTCTCAGCCTTGCTGGATAACAATAATGACAATGGCTGGGCAGTATATGGCAAAGGATTGTCGACAGATATTGTAAGGGTTGAAGGGGATGAAATCTTTCGATGCTTGAATCTGTTTCGACAGTGGGGCGAAAATGTAGGTCGGTTGGAGTTCATAGATGCTCTCAGGACTGCCCTTGAACCGCCTCTGGTTGATGGGCCTTGCAATCACACACAAGTTGTTCCTTATTCTGAAGGGTTAGTTCAAGGAAACATGGTATGCCAGAATTGCAAGCGGCTTATGAAGAAGTTCACCATCTATGAATAAATTGTCAGTAATTAAAGTAGGAAATCTCAGTGAAGATTTTCCGACTCAAAAAACTTTTGTTGAATGGACTGATGATAATGCTGATTTAATCATCACACTTCTATGTGATCATTTCCGAAGCTAAATATTTATTACAGATAAATTTAACTTAGATGAATTTCAACCCTGAAAACCTTGAATCCTTTAACTTGGATAATTTCAACCCTGAAAACCTTGAATCCTTTAACTTGGATACCAATACCATTGTTATACTTATAGCAAGTCTTATTACGACCAAGCAAAAAGGTTTATTTTTGCTTTTAATACAAATTGGTGTGGTTGGTAGTTGAACTCATCAAGCTCTTTTAGAGTTTTTAATAAAAATTCTGATAATTAATATTCAGAATCAATATACATTTTCAAAATATTTATAATGTTTTAATAGTTATAATTCAAAAGTTACAAGTGATCCAAAAGTTAGTCACTCAGTTGTGAATTCAAGAGTTGCTATTATTCATAGTGATAAATTATATATCTTATTATCAAAAATTATAACACATGATTATTAGAGAAGAGTCATGATAATTCAAGTAGACATCTATTAAAAATTATGTTTATTGTTAAAAGATCTTACTCTATTTAGATAGTTATATCTCCTATAAATAAGACTGAAATTTTATACTATAAAAGACTAAGAGACTAACCAAAAACTTATAAACAAAAGTTTCATTTGTTAGGCAGTCGAGACCTACAAAAATAAAATCTACTTAAAAATATATAATTAATAGAAAGTAGCAAGTAGGATCATAATAATTCTATTTCTTATGTAAAAACAAGTAAAATAAATTGAGGGGTTTTATAAAATCAAAAACTAAAATTAAAATTAAAAGCTTAACAAATAAAGCAATAATTAAAAATTTTGGAAAAAATCAATGGTGAGAAACTCTAGCAAAAGTAAAATATTTGTTTGATTCTTAGACTCAATCATCAACACAAGAATGTATTTAATGCCTTTAATAAATTTGTTATAGTTGTTGACTCAACATCGAGCAACCGACCTCTCCTTAATTGTTCAATAACCAAGAGAAAACTTGTTTGAAATTACTTCCCTTACTAATAACGTTGTAACTCAACACCTAAGATTTTTCTTACTGGCAACAATAAGAACGAGAGAGACCTAAATCTAACTAACAAACCACCTCCACAAGGTTCATTTCAGCTAGATCACAAATCTTAGGTACTTGTGAACACATGCTTCTGCAAAAAACTTCATCACAACCTTAGCATCGTTCGTTGGATATGCCTCAGCCTCAACCCACTTAGACACGTAGTCTACTACTACCAATATGTACTTGTGACCAAAACATCGAATCCGAGAAAGTTAATACCCAAAACATCGAATAATTCTACCTCAATGATGTTTGTTCGAGGCATCTCATTTCTGTTTGTGACGTTTCCAACCCTTTAACATCGATCACAGCTCCTTACGTAAGCATACGCATCTTTAAATAGTGTTGGCCAAAAGAATCCGGCTTGCAATACTTTGGCTGTTGTAACACCCCTCACCCATATTCATCGCCGAAATAGGGTTTCGGAGCATTACCGAAATTATAACACAATTACACATACATTTACTTATACATTTCCAAATTTCATTCAAATATCAATCAACACATTCATATCGTCCCTAATACGAGCCTACGAGGTCCTAAACATGCATTAGGAGTGGTTCGGGATTAAACCGATAACTTTGGAAACTTTTTGAATATTTATAAAATTTTCTCAAAAACAGGGGACACATGCCCGTGTGGCCAACAGACACGCCCGTGTCACAGGCCGTGTGGACATTCGAAATGGGAGCACATGGCCGTGTCCCAGCCCGTGTCTGACCCCGTGTAACTCTCTGACTTGGGTCACACGCCCATGTAGCTAGCCCGTGTGCCCTACAAATGGCCATACACGCCCGTGTGCTAGGCCGTGTCAAACCTGTAGGGTATACTGACTTATGCCACACGGCCAAGTCACACGCCCGCGTGTGAGGCCGTGTGGAGCATACCACTTTATTTCTAATTCAACACCAGGGGACACGCGGCCGTGTACATGACCGTGTATCACACACGGCTGAGACACACGCCCGTGTGGACAAAAATAGGCTATTTACCAAGCCAATTTGCCACCCAATCTTATGCACACCTACAACAACCCAAATGGCACCAAAACATAACATAATTTGGCATTTAAACCAACAAATTCAAGCCTAAATCATACATATTCTATACCATTTCCAACATCAACCAATACAAAACATAAATACCACAATATGCCATACAAATTCATACCAAATTAAAATGTGCATCAATGCCTAAATACACTAGCATACCAATGTTCATAACCCAACCATTTGTTATCCATAATACTAATTATCCACAAGCATCACATATCCAACATTCAAAACATCACACAAGCCACACACACACACACACAGACACACATATATATATACATGATTCAATCATACCAAAATAAACCAACTTATATGGCAATATACCAAACCAAACTTAGAACATTTACAAGCCAACTCAAATGGCTACATTCATCATCAATTCATGAACCAAAATGACCAAATTCCCTATACATGCCATATACCAAAATACCAAAATTCAAAAGTACCAAAGTGATAGTAGGATAGTGTGACGAAGTCTCCGACGATCCCCGAATCCGAGCTAGCTTTGAAATCACTATAAAACATAGAAAAATAAACAAAGTAAGCTTTATAGCTTAGTAAGCTCGTATGAAATAAACTCAAACTAATCATAAATACACAAATCATCAATTTGAACATATCAACATGTAATTCATGTTAACTAACATACCTTTCACATGTTTAATCATATGCTTTTATGTGGACTTCACAACTTCTTCGATTTAAAGCTTATACGGTTCATGTACATACCTGTACCATCTCGTATCAAACTCATACTCAACCACATCTTTCATTTACCCGTTGAACCATTTGGAATACTATCGGATACTCAAAAAACTCGTACCAAAGTGCCACATATATAGCCGAAGCTATCTCAATCACATATCACATATAAGGTCACTCTCGAGCTATCAACGGGCCTGCTCACACAAGCTGTCAAGTAACCGCAACACATGCCGGTATACTCGATCCTTTGGTAGGACGTCTGAGGACCCAGCACCGGATCACATAATCACATAAATTTCCTAATGACATGTCACTAGTATCCAAATCTATTCCTAAGGTTCAACCGGGAATTTCAATGCCGAATCGTCGTCAAATCATTGTCGAATATGTCCGTAGTCTCGTATTCACAGTTTATACAATATCAAAGCATTTAAAACATAATTATTACAATGCTTATTACATACAAACTTACCTCGGACTCAAAAACGACGAAACGAGTCGATTAGTCGAGAACTTTATTTTTCCCTCGATCTAGATCCGAGTTTCGCTTTTCTTGATCTATATGTAATCAAAATTAACTTATTTAATCATCTCTCTATTCAATTTAGTCCAAAATTCACTTTAAGGCATTTTTACATAATTGCCCCTAATATTTCACATCTTTTACAATTTAGTTCTTATTTCATAAAATCACAAATTCATGAAATTCAATGCTAACCCATGCTAGCTGAATTACCATTATGCCCTTAGCAGCCCATAATTTTCATTTATTTCACATTTTAACCATGAATTTTACACTTTTCACAAATTAATCCCTAATTTGCATTTTCACTAAAAATCACTTAACAAAACTTGTATAACTATCATCAAACATTCATAATCTATCATTAAACATAAGAAAACACATGTATTCATCAATGGCAACATCTAAAATCTTTAACAATTTTGCAAAATAGTCCCTGGGCTAGCTAGACTAAGTTGCAATGATCTAAAAAACATAGAAATCATTAAAAACGGGACAAAAATGGACTTACAATTGAGCTAAGAAGCTTGGCCGAATAGAAAACCTAGCTTTTGGTTTTTCTTTTCTTCAAATTTCAGTTGATGAGGATGATGAAAGATGAATAAAATGATTTTGTTTTATTTATTTTATGTTTAATAACCAAATCACAAAATTAACCATAATTAAACATTTAAAAACACCTAATTATGTGTCCATAAATGTCCACTCACCCTTATAGTGGTCTAATTACTACTTAAGGACTTTACTTTAAGGTTTCATAGCTATTTTAATACCTTTAGCTATTAGAACATCACTTTTGCACTTTACGTGATTTAGTCCTTTTTATCAAATTGACTAATCAAACGATAAAATTTATTAACGAAATTTTCACACAAACATATTATCATGCCATAAACATTAAAATAATAATAAAATAATTATTTTGACTTCAGATTTGTGGTTCCAAAACCACTGTTCTGATTTGAGTAAAAACGGGCTGTTACAACTTCCCCATTTAGGGATTTTCGTCCCCAAAATTCTTACCAGTGAATAGGTTAGGGTACTATTTTCTCATAGCTTCTTCAGGTTCCCACGTAGCCTCTTCGACCCCGTGACGTTTCCACAAGACTTTCACCAAAGCTATACGTTTGTTTCTCAATTCCTTAACCTTTCAAGCTAAAATTCTAATTGATTCTTCATTGTATGTCATATCAGGTTGAATCGCAATTTCCGCCGGAGAAATTACATGTGATGGATCTGATCTATATCGGCGCAACATCGATACATGAAACACATTGTGGATCTTTTCTAATTCTAACGGTAAAGCTAGCTGATATGCTATTGGACCTATTCTTTCACTGATTTCTTACGGCCCGATAAATCGCGGACTTAGTTTACTTTTACGACCAAATCGAAGGATTTTCTTCCACGGAGAAACTTTCAGAAATACTTTATCACCGATTTGAAATTCAATGTCTTTACATTTCAAATCCGCGTATGATTTCTGTCGATCTGAAGCTGCTTTCAAACTATCACGAATTACTTTCACTTTATCTTCTGCCTCTCGGATCAAATCAACCCCGTGAATCTTTTTCTCACTAACTCAGTCCAGTACAATGGAGTTCGGCATTAGCGACCATATAAAGCTTTGTACGGTGCCATCTTTATACTCGATTGAAAGCTGTTGTTATATGCAAATTCAACCAACGGCAAAAATCTTTCCCAATTTCCTTCAAATTCTAAAACACAACAACGAAGCATATCTTTGAGAATCTGTATTACTCTCTCAGACTGACCGTCGGTTTGTGGATGAAATGCTGTACTAAAATTCAAACTCGTACCCAGAGCTTCTTGCAATTTCCTCTAAAATCGCGACGTAAACCTCGAATCTCTATGTAACACCCCTTACCCGTATTCGACGCCAGAACCGGGCACGAGGCATTACCGAAATTAACTTACTTAAATCATACAAAATTGACCATAACTTTCTTTTGAACTTTAAAACTCTTCATTCATGATCATATAGTCCCTATTACGGGCCTACGAGACCCGAGACATACAAATAAAGTGAAACGGGACGGAACCGGAAGCTTACAAACACTTAGAAAATTTTTACTCAAAACAGGGCCACACGCCCGTGTGGAAAGGAACACGCTCGTGTGGGCAGGCTGTGTGGTCACACACGCCCATGTCCCTAGTCCGTGTGGATTTTATTTTTCATTTCGATCCTACAGGGGTTTTCACACGGCCTAGCACACGCCCGTGTCTATGGCCCGTGTCCCTCACACGACCAGGACACGCCCGTGTACTAGCCCGTGTGTGAAAACCTTGGCATTCTGTTTATGATGTCAGCGGACACTTAGTGTCACAAGGCCGAGTCACACGCCTGTGTGCTAGCCCGTGTGACGAACTAAATTTTTCACAAGTTAGATGCAGGGGACACACGGCCAGGCTACACGCCCATGAGCCAGACCGTGTGTCACACACGGCCTAGACACACGCCCGTGTCTATGGCCCGTGTCCCTCACACGACCAGGACACGGCCGTGTATTAGCCCGTGTGTGAAAACCTTGGCATTCTGTTTATGATGTCAGCG
Source organism: Gossypium sturtianum (assembly GCA_025698515.1). Taxonomy (NCBI): domain Eukaryota; kingdom Viridiplantae; phylum Streptophyta; class Magnoliopsida; order Malvales; family Malvaceae; genus Gossypium; species Gossypium sturtianum. The sequence continues at coordinate 24,124,538 of CM046945.1, forward strand.
GACACTTAGTGTCACACGGCCGAGTCACACGCCCGTATGCTAGCCCGTGTGACGAACTGAATTTTTCACAAGTTAGATGCAGGGGACACACGGCCAGGCTACACGCCCATGAGGCAGACCGTGTGTCACACACGGCCTAGACATACGCCCGTGTGTCTACCCGTGTGGACAATTATAAGGCTATTTACCAAGCCATTTGCCACCCTGAAAGACAATCACTCTTATACCATTTCTAGCAACACATAATATAACAACAATGCACCTCTAATATTCACAATCAAGACATCCACACCATAAATTCACACCGCGTTCATCACGCATATACTTCACACTTTACTCATTAAATTGCACAAGCTTACACTTCATGAATTTCATCATCATTGAATAGATATAACTTAACAAGTATTGGCAAATTCCAATGGCCAATTACAAAATGGAATAAGTAACATTAATAGTCAACACCTTGACTAACCATTATGACATATAACAAAATGACCAAGTTCCTATACATGCCATACTCAAAATAATCAAACTTTACTATACCTAAAAGAATAGCTTGATAGTGTGAATCGAGCTCCGACGTCCTACGATCCCCGAGTTAGTTTGGCGATACTACAAGAAAAGGGAAAAGAGAGGGAGTAAGCATAAAGCTTAGTAAGTTTGCATGCAATAGATAACAACATAAAATCTTGTAATAATATCTACATATTACATCATGGATTAACACAAAATTCTCAAGTAACATAGACGTGACTTACTCATGCTCACTCTTACTAACCACATATCACATATTGGACTCATTTCTCGTGAGTTTTGCATATGCACCTGTTTCACTTCATCATATAACTTTAGCCCTCTTTACGTTTTTAACATAAACTTTATCACCTTACCCCATTGAACCACTTAGAATATTGAGGGATACTGGGAAACTGTCACCCACATAGTAAGATGCCAATGCCATATCCCAGATATGGTCTTACATGGGATCACATGTCGATGCCGAAGCCATATCCCAGATATACTCTTATACGGGATCTCATATCGATGTCGACGCCATATCCCAGATATGGTCTTACACGAGATCGTATATCGACGCCATGACCCAGACATGGTCTTACACGATTTCATACCGAAGCCAGGTCCCAAACGTGGCCTTACACGGAGTCACTAATCGATGCCGAGGCCATATCCTAGATATGGTCATATACGGGACCTTATTAATCTCATGTCGTGACAAGAGTATCCTTTCTATTCATAAGGTTCAACCGGGCTTCAACATAATAAAACTTCTTCATATTTTCATTAAAACCTCATTAACCAATTGCATAGAAAGAATATACACATCTCACGTAATATCAAGCATTTAAAAGCATAATAACACGATGTTGATTTATTACACACAAACTTACCTCGGTACCAAAATATAGATAGTTGTTCAATTTAGTCCACCACATTGTTCTTTCCTCGGTTTAGGTCCGGACTTCGTGTTTCTTGATCTATAATGAAAAATTTCACTTATTTAATTATCACATTGACTAAAACAACCCATGAATCATACTTTGGAAAAAAATATAATTTTTCCCCTAAACTTTAACATATTTACAAAATGGTCCCTAGGCTCGTATGATGAAATGTGTTCATTTTTCTCACACTCAAGCCTAGCCGATTCATACCCTCTCTTACAGCAGCCTAAGATTTCAACTATTTTACATTCTATATACATATTATTTCATCTTTTGTAAATAGATCCTTTTTATCAATTTCACCAAAAATCATCTAGCAAAAGTTGTTTATCACACTTCAAACTTTCATATTTTACCACTAGACATCAAAATACATGTATGTCATCCATGGGTAAAATTTTAAACACAAACCCTAGCTCAAAATAGTGGTAGAAATAGCTAAATCGAGCTACGAAGATTTCAAAAATACGAAGAACATCAAAAATAGGGCTAGGAGATACTTACAATCAAGCTTGAAAGGATGAACAAAACCCTTGCTATGGCTTCTTAGAAATTTCGGCAATGGGGGAGGAAGATGGACACCAATTTTGACTTCTTTTCCCCTTTTTATTAATTTATTAACCAAATGACTAAAATGCCCTTAAGGCCCTTCCTTGAGATTTTTCCCTTCCATGTCCATTTTTGTCCATCATGAGATATAATGGTCTATTTACTAAATAAGGACCCCTAATAACTTTTCTAATGCTATCTCATACTTAAAACTTCTAGAATCTCATATTTTTCAATCTTTGCAATTTAGTCCTAAAAGATAAATTGATCACTAAATCATAAAATTTCTTCATGAAATTTTCTCACAACCATGCAAACATATCATAAACCTCATAAAAACCATAAAACATACTACTTCGGATTTGTGGTCTCGCAACCACTATTCTGACTAGGCCCTAAATCAGGCTGTTACAATTCTCCCCCCTTAGGGATTTTCGTCCCCGAAAATCTTACGAGTAAAAAGGTTTGGATATTGGTTTCTTATAGCCTCCTCAGGCTCCCATGTAGCTCTTCTACCCCGTGTCGTTTGCCACAATACTTTCACAAGAGCTATACTTTTATTCATTAACTGTTTGACTTCTCGTGCCAAAATCTTAATCGGCTCTTTGCCATAAGTCATGTCGGGTTGAATTTCAATCTCTGTCAGTACAATCACGTGTGAAGGATCTGATCGGTAATGGTGCAACATAGACACGTGGAACACATCATGGATCTTTTCCAACTCAGATGGCAAAGCCAACCGATAGGCTACTGGCCCTATCTTCTCGGTAATCTCATACGGCCTGATAAAGCGTGGACACAATTTGCCTTTCCAGCCAAATCCGAGAACCTTCTTCCATGGTGATACTTTCAAAAATACCTTATCACCAACTTGAAACTCAATCTGTAACACCCCTTAACCCAAATCCGTCGCTGAAATGGAGTTACGAGGTATTACTAAGCAAATTACAACTCAGAACAGACATTCATATTTGTTTTATCAAATATAACACCTGATCGACATAAAATCAAACATACTTTACTACTTATAATACATAACCAATTCATGCTTTAAAAATTTAATCGTATAAACATTAATAATAATTTAATCATTTATTCAACACAACTAATTTACATCATATCATAACACATATACTATATAACTTCAATAGCCGAATCTTATGACCAAAGTTCATGACATTCGAATTCTTAATCAATCATCAATTCTATTATATAAATCCACCTATTTATAAACATCCATTTCAAAAGTTAAATACCAAACATATCAATCTATGTACTTATGCAAATTCACTTATTAAGCCAAAACAAAACATATAATTTAGCCTGCTCAATATCCATACATATAATATTAGCAAGCATTACCAATTAGCCTAATAATATCTTATTCATTACCAATCATATATATATATATACATTTTACATTAGTACTATTATGAATCATATTTAGTCATGAATAGGCAAATCATGTTACACTCAATTCACATGTTCAATAATAGATTCAAAATTTCATATACCCAACCATACATCTCCCAATTTAATCGGCTATCAAATTACCTATAAAATTTACATACTTGTCAAATTAAATCAATTACTAAGGCTGAATTTACTACCTCATATTTATCACATTTCGTAATCAATCATTGAACTTTTAAATAATGAACCACAATCAAACATATCATAGATATATCTATTAGTCTTACCCATCATTAACTAAATATATCTGCACATTGTTTATCACCTTCGAGCTTATTCACAAAATAAATTATACTTTATAAATGAGTCAATAATAAGCCAAAACCAAATCACATTCACTACATATCTTATTGCCAAAACATTTAACCAAGCACCATATTATATAACTATGATATTACTTCTCAAACAGACTTAAACAATAATCAAATATAATTAAACTCAAGCCTAGAAATCAAACTCATTAAGCATTTAACCATAAACATATAAACCAAGCTTAAACAAAATAGCAAGCCATTTTCGCATGGCTTTATATATACATGCCCCAAATTCAAACATTTCAACTAGACTATACATGCCATAAGTTCAATTTCAAACTTAACAAAATACCGAAAAGAGTTGATAGTGTGATAGGCTTTCTTTGACGATCCCAGAGCTCTAACGCTTGTGAATCCAAAATCTATAAAACAAAGATAAACAAAAACACACACAAAGTAAGCTATTTAAGCTTAGTAAGTCAAAAGTGAAGTATTATCAACCTTCTTAGCAAAATCAAATATACAAAGTTATATCAAGTAGTAAATTGTATACAATCACAAATAGTTACTCGAATTTCAATATCAAAGTCACACAATATACCCTTTGGCCGAATACACATAGCTGAATAATTATACATTTTTCGCATGTTTATACATTAACCTTAGTACAGTGAACTAAATATATAACTTACCTTTCTCTTTATAACACAGTTTATATACGTACCTGGGTTCTTTTAGTTTGAATTTCACATTTGGCCTTCACTTACACATGCCCATTGAACCATTCGGAATTAAAAAGGATACGCGGATAGTCGGAAGCTCGTACAATGCCAACGTCTCAGACGTGGTCTTACATGTAATCACATATCGATGCCACTGTCCCAGACAGGGTCTTACACGTAAACACAAATCGATGCCAACGTCCCAGACGTGGTCTTACACGATAACACATAACGAATATCCTATGTCATGACATATGTATCCTATCTATTCCTAAGGTTCGTACAGGGCTTACGGACGTCGAATCTCAATCGAATAAAGCTCAGAAGTTAGCTAAATCACAATACCCATATTCGGCCATAGCATATATAAATTCAAATAATTCATTTTGATACATAAAAAAATACATATCTATAGTTATTTAAACATTTAAATGCTAATTGACTTACCTCGGATGTCGTCGACTATTAAATCGGCTACTCGACCATTTCGTCTTTCCCCGATCAAATTCCGATTTCTTTAATTCTTGATCTAAACATATTCAAATTAAGCTTATTTAAACACCATTACACTCAATTTAGTCTAAAACACATAAATGGGCAAATTACAATTTTCCCCTAATATTTTACACTTTTTACAATTTAGTCCTTTTTACACAAAACACAAAATACACAAAATTTGACTATACACCTTAAGGGCCGAATATTCCTAGTCCTCATACAAGTCCATACATTTCATTTATTTCAAATTTTAGTCCCTCAAAAATTTATTTTTGCAATTTAGTCCTAATTACTCAATTTCATCAAAAATTCAAAGATAAAACTTGTTAATCTAACACATATCTTTTATTTTCTACCATCAAACAACAAAAATCACAAACTTTCAACAATATCATAACTCAAAATATTCACCAAAATAAAAAATTCAAGCATGGGTCTTGTAGATAACTTAGCAACGATCTCAAAAAACGTAAAAATTATCAAAAACCGAACTAGAACTCACCTTGAATCAAGCTTCAAAAGTGCCGAACCCTAAGCTTCTTTATTTATTTTTCTTTTCTTTGTGTTTCGGTCATAAGAAATAAAAGAGATGAACATGGCTTTTAATTGTTTTATGTTTGTTTTATTATAACAATATTATAATATATTATTTATTATAATAACCTTTATCATTAATATGAAAACTATATAATATTAGCCTAGTGCCGTCCACTATCTCCTTAAATAGGCTAATTGCCCTTTAAAGACCTCATATTAAAAAGCCAGTATCAAATAAGCACTTTACACTTTAATTTGTAACTTTTACATTTTACACGATTAAGTCCTTTTTTTAATTGGACACCTAAACGACAAAATTAATTCACGAAAATTTAACACAAACAAATTCACACATAATAAACACGGAAAATAATTTTAAAATATTTTTCAAACTCGAATTTGTGGTCCCGAAACTACTATTTCGACTAGGGTCAAAATCGTGCTGTTACAACTCTCCCCCCTTAGGGATTTTCGTCCCTGAAAATCTTACCGGTGAATAGGTTTGGATAACGTTCTTTCATCGTATTCTCTGACTCCCAAGTTGCTTCCTCAACTCCGTGCTTTTGCCACAATACTTTGGCCAACAGAATTTTCTTATTTCTCAATTCTTTTATCTTACGAGCCAGAATACAAATCGGTTCCTCTTCATATGTCATATCAGGCTGAATCTCGACCTCTTTCGGACTAATCACATGTGAAGGATTAGATCGGTATCTACGAAGCATCGAAACATGGAATACATTATGGATCTTTTCTAACTCAGGTGGCAACTGCAATCTATAAGCAACCGGCGTGATACGCTCCGTGATTTCATACGGTCCAATGAATCTCGGACTCAACTTGCCGTTGCGACCGAATCTGCGTACTTTCTTCCACGGTGAAACTTTCAAAAACACTTGATCTCCGATCTGAAACTCAATATCTTTACGTTTCAAATCTGCATATGACTTTTGACGATCTGATGCAGCTTCCAAACTATCACGGATCACTGCCACTTTCTGTTCAGTTTCTTTAATCAAGTCAACCCCATGTATCTTATTTTCACTGAGCTCAGTCCAATACAATGGTGTACGACATTTACGACCGTACAAAGCCTCGTAGGGTGCCATTTTGATACTGGATTGAAAACTATTATTATAAGCAAATTCAATCAAAGATAAGTATCGTTCCCACGTACCTTCGAACTCAAGAATGCAACATCTCAACATATCCTCAAGTATCTAAATGATTCGTTCGGACTGACCATCTGTCTGCGGATGAAAAGCTGTGCTAAAGTGTAGTTTCGTACCTAAAGCATCTTGCAATTTCTTCCAAAATCGCGATGTGAATCTTGGGTCTCTGTCCGAAACAATAGAAATATGCACACCATGTAATCTCACAATCTGTGATACATATAATTCAGCCAGTTTATCAAGTGAATAATCAGTACGAGCCGAAAAAAATGAGCAGATTTAGTCAATCTATCCACAATAACCCAAATTACATTCTTTTTGCTTGGTGTCAACGGTAAACCAGATACAAAATCCATCGTGACTCTATCCCATTTCCACTCAGGTATCATAATCGGTTAAAGTAACCCAGAAGGTACCTAATGCTCGGCTTTCACTTGCTGACAGACTAGGCATTTCGAAACAAAATCTGATATGTCTCGTTTCATACCAGACCACCAATAGAACTTTTTCAGATCGTTATACATTTTCGTGCTACCCGGATGAACAGATAACCGATTCCTGTGAGCTTCATTTAAAATTATCTGAATCAACTCTGAGTTTCTCGAAACACATATTCGGTTTTTGAACCTCAAACAACCATTTTCATCAACTCGGAATTCAGATTCAACATTAGTTTCACACTGAGCTCGCTTTACTATCAAATCGTTATCAACTTTCTGAGCATCACAAATTTGTTGAACACATAATGGTCTTGCTTTTAATTCGGCTATTATCGAACCATCATAGTATATAACCATATGCGCATTCATTGTACGCAAAGCAAATAATGATTTTCGGCTTAAAGCATCAGCAACAACATTAGCCTTTCCCGGATGGTAGTCAATCACTAGCTCGTAATCTTTCAACAGTTCTAACCATCGGCGTTGTCTCAAATTCAAATCTTTTTGAGTCATCAAATACTTCAGGCTTTTGTGATCAGAATAAATATGGCATTTCTCACCGAACAGATAATGACGCCAAATCTTCAACGCAAACACAATGGCTGCTAATTCCAAATCATGTGTCGGATAGTTCTTTTCATGTGGCTTCAATTGTCTCGAGGCATAAGCTATAACTTTGCCTTCCTGTATCAAAACACAACCCAGACCATTCAAAGATGCATCACTATAAATGACAAATTCTTTACCCGATTCAGGTTGAACTAACACTGGAGCTTCAGTCAAAAGAGCTTTCAACTGATCGAAACTTTTCTGACACTTCTCTGACCACTCAAACTTAACATCTTTTTGTAACAGCTTTGTCAACGGTGTAGCAATCATAGAGAAACCCTTCACGAACCGCCTATAGTAACCAATAAGTCCTAGAAAGCTTCGGACTTCTGAAACATTTCTCGGAGGTTTCCAGTCAAGTATAGCTGAAATTTTGCTCGGATCAACCCTGATACCTGATGCTGATACAACGTGGCCTAGAAAATTGACTTCACGTAACCAGAACTCACACTTACTAAACTTTGCATACAACTGTTTATCTCGTAAAGTCTGTAGCACAAGTCTCAGATGCTCGACATGCTCGGTTTTGTCTCTGGAGTAGATCAAAATATCATCTATAAACACTACCACAAACCGATCCAAATCATCCTCGAAAATCGATTCATTAGATCCATGAAAACAACAGTGCATTAGTAAGTCCAAAAGGCATAACCGAAACTTCGTGAGTGTCCGTACCTCAAATGAAAGCGATCTTTGGCACATTTGAGTCTTTAACTCATGAATCGATAGTATCCCGATCTCGAGATCTATCTTTGAAAACATCAGAGCCCTTTCAACCGATCAAACAGATCGTCAATTCGTGGTAACGGATACTTGTTCTTTATGGTCACTTTATTAAGTTGCTCGTAGTCAATACACATTCTCATAGTTCTGTCTTTCTTTTCACAAATAAAATCGGACGCCTCTGAGGGACGTAAACTCGGTCGCGCAAAACCTCTATCTGTCAACTCTTGCAACTGAGCTTTCAATTCTTTTAATTCTGTAGGTGCCATCCTGTAAGGAGCTATGGAAATTGGAGTCGTCCCCGGCACTAATTCAATCCCAAACTCAACTTCTCGAATAGGTGGCAAACCCGGTAATTCTTCAGGGAACACATCTGGATACTCACATACAACAGGTACTGATTCAATCTTCTTTTCTGTCACTTTAGAATCAAGCACATAAGCAAAGTAAGCTTCACAACCCTTTCTCACATATTTCTGAGCTGTCATAGAAGATATCACTGCTGGTAAACCATTCAAATCTTTAGATTCAATCCGAATAATCTCATCATTCTGACATCGCAAATCAATAGTCTTCCATTTACAGTTCACGATAGCATCGTGCAGAGTTAACCAGTCCATACCCAGAATTATATCAAACTCATCAAATGGTAACAACATCAAATAAGTTGGAAAACATGAATCTCGAATCACCAACGGATAATTTTTGCATATTTTATCAACCAAGACACACCGGCCTAAGGGGTTCGATACTTTTATTACAAACTCAGTAGACTCAACAAGTAAAGTCTTACTGAACACCAAAGTCTCACACATATAGGAATGAGTTGAACCAGGATCAATCAAAGCAATAACGGTAGTATCATAAAGAGTAAAAGTACCAGTAATGACATCTGGGGATGAAGCCTCCTCGCGTGCACGTATAGCATAAGCTCTGGCTGGTGCGGGAGCCTCAGATCTAACAGCTGAATCTTTAGTCCCTCTCTGGCTGCCACTAGCAATGCCCGTATTTCTGGGTGGTCTACCTCGGGCTGCAATATTACCCGATCTAGTATTCTGAGCCAGATTTTGATTAACTATCTCTGGACACTTTCGAATAAAATGATCTTTGGATCCACATTTAAAACAGGCTCTATCATGCAATCTGCAACTGCCGGGATGTTGTTTACCATAATGTTCATACTCGGGTTGATTTGATCTAACATTACCCACACTAGCCACAGAGGTAGCTCTTGAGCTCATAGGTGGTCTACCCCGATCTCGTCTGAAATGACTCGCAGTATTCTTCGAACGGCTAGTATCATCTAGGAATTTCTTTGAGGTCGACTGAAATGGCTTACTGAATGGTCTTTTGCGTGAATCTTTAGCTTCAGAATCAGCTTTTCTTTTCTCCTTCCTGAGCTCTTAAGCTTTACAAGCCTGTTCAACCAGTACCACGAACTCTTTTATCTCTAGTATGCCAACTAGCAGTTTAATGTCTTCATTCAGTCCATCTTCAAATCTCTTACACATAATAGCTTCAGATGAAACACACTCTCTGGCATATCTGCTGAGTCTGACAAATTTCCGCTCATATTCTGTCACTGTCATCCTCCCCTATTTCAGCTCAAGAAATTCTTTACGTTTCTGATCAATAAACCTCTGGCTGATATATTTCTTACGGAACTCTGTCTGAAAGAATTCCAAGGTCACTCGCTCCTTTGGAACCACCGATACTAGTGTATTCCACAAGTGATATGCAGTGTCCCGTAGCAGAGATATAGCACATTTCAAACACTCATCAGGGGTACAGGATAATTCATCAAATACTCGGATGGTATTATCAAGCCAGAACTCGGCTCGCTCAGCATCATCATCATCTGTGGCTCTGAATTCTACGGCTCCATGTTTTATTATTTTATCAATAGGTGGCTTTGACAATCTCATCGGATCACTCACTGAGGGTATAATAGGCACTGCAGATGGATTAATCGAGGGAGGAGGTTGTGGTGCAGCCGGATTAGTCCGGATATACTGTGTAAACCAATCATTCATCATTTGGTAGAAAGCTTGTCTAGCCTCCCCCTCTGGATTACTCAAAATAGGTCGAGAATCTATCGGCTCTGTCCCTTGCGCGGGAGCAGGCGCTACACTCTCGACATCATCAGCTACGGCTTGATCGGGATCCATTACTATATGAAAACACATTTTCAGATGTCAGAAGTCATCACACTATCACAGTATAACATATGGCATGTATAGCTAGACTCTTACGCGCTACGTTAGTCCTAGAATCGACTAAACCGTAGCTCTGATACCAATCAAATGTAACACCCCTTAACCCAAATCTGTTGCCGAAATGGAGTTACGAGGTATTACTAAGCAAATTAAAACTCAGAACAGACATTCATAATTTTTTTTTATCAAATATAACACCTGATCGACATAAAATCAAACATACTTTACTACTTATAATACATAACCAATTCATGCTTTAAAAATTTAATCGTATAAACATTAATAATAATTTAATCATTTATTCAACACAACTAATTTACATCATATCATAACACATATACTATATAACTTCAATAGCCGAATCTTATGACCAAAGTTCATGACATTCGAATTCTTAATCAATCATCAATTCTATTATATTTCATATATACCGCATACATAAATCCACCTATTTATAAACATCCATTTCAAAAGTTAAATACCAAACATATCAATCTATATACTTATGCAAATTCACTCATTAAGCCAAAACAAAACATATAATTTAGCCTGTTAATATTAGCAAGCATTACCAATAAGTCTAATAATATCTTATTCATTACCAATCATATATATATATACACATTTTACATTAGAACTATTATTAATCATATTTAGTCATGAATAGGTGATAAACCGTAAAAGTAACATATTTTAATCTCACATTTAGCATGATTTTGGATGAATTATCCCTTATTTTATGTAATTTGGTGCTCTTAATCCTTTATTTTCATGTTTTACACTCAGGGAAGCACCCGAGGATGAAAAGAACGAAAAACGGGCAAATTGGGCCAGATCACGAAATCGGCACGGCCTGGACCCAAGACCACACGGCCGTGCCTCATTAATAGAGTCCAACACGGCCTGGCCACGATTCACACGGGCGTGTGCCATGGCCGTGCCCCTGCCGTGGCAAAGAAAAGTTTCGTTCGGATTGGGATACTTAGGGGCAAAGAAACACATTCCAAAAGCCTATATATACACCCTAAGTATGACCTAAAAGGGAGAGCCCAAGGCTATCGTCTAGGGGCGTCTTGCTAGGCCAGAGAAGGCAGATTTGTGGGGATTCACTCGAGGATAGCCAGTTGATTCATCTCTAGAAGCCAAAATTATACTCAAGACGGAGGGACTCTCCTTCAATTCCTTCAGGGAGTTTTAGGGATTTCTTAATTTTTGTTTTATATTTTCTTCTGAGTTGTTTTCTTTTATTGTTATGAACTAAACCCTCAGATACCTGAGGGGGATGAAAGTTAGATGAATCTTGTTATTGTTTACTGAACTATATGATAAATATTTGACTTGTTCTTAATTGTGTGTTCTTAATTCTTGTGTTGATATTTCCGGGATATTGATCCAAGTTTGATGTGCTTAGGTGGAGGAGCAAAAGTCCCTGCCTAAGAGTAGATCTAGCATAGTTAAGCGGAGTTGATCGCGTGCCTAGAGATAGGGTGACGAGATTTTGTCGGATTAGGGTGAAACCTAATATGGGATTCCATAGATCGAGTTAATGCAATTCTAGGGGTTTTAATTAGAAAGAGATTTCAATTAATCAACCTAGGGTTAGACGTTATTCGCTTCGAGAGAGGGTTTAATATACATTACGGAATCTTACGGATCAAGTCAAATGAATAAATCGTCTGGTTTAGAGTTAGATAATAAGTGAAGTCTAGGTGGATTCTTCCTTGGGTGTCGTCTTAATCAATTGGTTTTTCCGCAAGTTATTTTCCCAAATTCATTCTTCTTTGTCTTAGAGTCTTTAGTTTAGTAGTTAATTAATTCAGATTAAACACACAAATTCCCTTTATTTTAGGCTAGATAATAAAAAGAAAGTTAGTATTAGTACTTTTAGTTCCTTTGGGTTCGACATTCCGGTCTTGCCACTAAACTATACTACTGTTCGATAGGTGCGCTTGCCTCAAATCGTTGTCATAGTTAGTTTCCAGGTTCAATCATTCTTTTTATAAATTTTAAGACTTTGACATCGCGAAAACAACGATCAAGTTTTTGGCGCCGTTGCCGGGGAACTAAAATATTAAGAAAGCTTAATTTTTATTACTTTAGCCATTTTTTTTATTTTTTGCAATTTAATTTAATTTTGTTATTTTAATTTTTAACTTAGCTAATTTTTCTTTTGTTATTGTTTCCTCCTTTCATGTACCTCTAGTTTATGACTAGAAGGAACCCGACAGGACCCCTACTTTACAATAGTGATATTGAAAGAACAGTTCATAGAAATCGTAGAAAGATAAGGCGAAGCTTAAACTACACAAAAAAGAGCAAGAAGGCGAAACCAATTCTACTGAAGGGATGGCTGAGAATCATCCGCCACCTCCAGAGATGGCCGAAAACAATGCTCCACGTACTATGTATGATTATGCTAAACCTAGTTTAACAGGAACTGAATCTAGTATTGTTAGGCCTACTATTGCTACAAATAATTTTGAACTGAAACCTAACACTATACAGATGATACAACAGTTTGTTCAGTTTGATGGTTTGCAGCATGAAGATCCTAACACACACTTAGCAAATTTTCTAGAATTCTGTGATACCTTCAAGATAAATGGCGTTTCTGATGATGCCATCCGTCTTCGGTTATTTCCCTTTTCTTTGAGGAATAAAGCCAAACAGTGGTTACATTCTCTTCCACAAGGGTTAATCACTACATAGGATCAGATGACCGAAAAATTTTTACTAAAAGATTCTCCACCAGCCAAAACGGCCAAATTGAGGAATGATATCTCTTCTTTTGTGCAGATGGATTTAGAGACACTTTATGACGCATGGGAGAGATACAAAGATTTGCTGAGAAGGTGCCCACACCACGGATTACCTTTGTGGCTACAGGTCCAAACTTTTTACGATGGTGTGAACCCTTCAACAAGGCAACTAATCGATTCAGCTGCCGGCGGAACCCTAAACAATAAAACTCCTGAAGCAGCCTACGAGTTTATAGAAGAGATGTCACTGAATAACTATCAGTGGCAAGTTACAAGCAGCTGAAGTTTTCAACATCAATGCAGTGACCGTGCTTTCAAACCAGGTAGAATTACTACATAAAAAATTTGATGGTTTATATGGTTCTTCGCAGGCACATCCAGTTATGCAGTGCGACGCAAGTGAAGGAGTGGTGAATCTTGAGTACCCACCCTACGGACAGGGCATGGAGAGTGAACAAATGAACTATATGGGTAACAATTTCTGATCTAACAATAACCCTTATAGTAATACTTATAATCCAGGTTGGAAGAACCACCCCAATTTCTCATGGGATGGTCAAAGAAATCAAAGGCAACAACCATCCCAAAACTTCCAACAACAGCCCTACCCACAGGAAAAGAAGCCAAACCTTGAAGAGATGCTGACAAACTTCATAGCAGCCTCAAAAATACGTTCCCAAAATACAGAAACACGTTTCCAAAAGATAGAAACAAAACTTGAGGCATTGACACAAGAGTTCAAGGATCAAATCGGGCAACTCGCTAAGCAAATCTCTGAGAGACCACATGGAAGACTACCGAGCAACACCGAGACTAACCCAAGGGAGCAAGTTCAAGCCATAACAGCTCAAGATAGTGAAGGGTTAGGCGAGCCCAATTCAAGGCAAGAGAATGTGGTCGAAGAAGGTAAGGTTGAGGTAAGTAATAATAAGCCAAAATCGGTAATCAAAGAGTACCAACCTCGCATATCATATCCCAAAGCATTAAGGAGAGACGACACAGAGGAACAGTTCGGTAAGTTTCTTAAACTTTTAAAGAAATTACATATTAACTTATCGTTACTTGAAGCTCTTACGCAGATGCGGACTCTAGAAAATTCCTAAAAGAGTCATTGATTGTGAAAAAGCGAAGGATAGACGAAGCATCACATGTGGAACTAAACGCAATGTGCTCGGCAGTATTGCAAAATAGACTACCACGAAAATTAAAAGATCCAGGGAGTTTTAAAATTCCATGCTTAATTGGTAGTTTATCTATTGATAATGCGTTAGCTGATTTAGGGGCAAGCATAAATGTCATGCCTTATAAATTGTTTAAACAACTAGGTCTAGGGAGGCCCAAACAAACTAGGATGAGCATTCAATTAGCTAATAAAACCGTTAGAAATCCTAGGGGCATAATTGAAGATGTACTCGTAAAAATTGACAAATTTGTATTCCTAGTAGACTTTGTCGTTTTAGACATGGATGAGGACAACACGATCCCCCTAATTTTAGGAAGACCATTCTTAGCAACTGCCAGAACTAAAATCGATGTTGATGCAGGCGAACTTATATTCAGTGTAGGTGACGAGACAGTCACTCTTCAAGCCCTCGATTCAACTAGAACATCGAATAATCAAGGTGAGAAAATAAATTCGAATGATAACCATTCGGTTAACCCTTCTTTTCAGGAAGCACCACAAAAGAATACAACTGAACCCGATCCTATACCATGTGCCAACAAAGAAATAACTCATGAGGAGCGAGGGATTCTGGATCGATGATCTAGGCAGTGGAAGACACAATTTAAGGAAAAATTAGGGATACACAAAAGCGAACCAGAGCCACTCCACGCGGCAAACAAGTTCAAAATCGGAGATCAAGTATTGATTGATAAAGCAGACCCTCGAATATCTCCTCCTGACCCTAACACTAACAAAGAAATCCCTTTTAGGGTAATCAGTGTTTTTCCATACGGAACAGTCGAGGTAAGTAATCCTATCTTTGGCACTTTCAATATAAGCGCATCTCGACTTAAGTTCTATCATGATAATGGAGTGCCAAAGATGAGGAAGGACTTTCAACTCCTCAAACCACCATGAATATACAAATGAGAGGAGAGTCTAGCTTAAGACTATAAACGAGCGCTTCTCGGGAGGCAACCCGAGCACTAACCCCATTAACTTTTACATTTTTATTTTGTCCTATTTATTCTATTTTATCCTTTCTTCATAGTACCTAACTATAAACTAACCAAAAGTACAGAATTCCAGGCCACACGGCCTTGCACACGGCTGTGCCTGTGGCCGTGTGGATGTATCGAATCTCTGTACTGACATGGCAGAGATGGTACGAGTCAGAGCGAATCAATTTTCAAATCACGGACTCCAACCACCACACCACGGGCACTGACAAAACCCCACGGCCGTGCGATGCGGCCGTGGTCGACACTGGTAGTTTACACACGGGCGTGGCACCCTGAACATGGGCGTGGGAAAAACGATACGATGCTCAACACGGCCGTGCGAGGCAGCCGTGTGACTTAGCACGCCCATGGTACACGGGCGTGGGGTTGTACCAGGCTTAAAAATCTATTTAAACCCGTTCATTTTTTCTCTTCCCTTACTCACTTTCCTACTCACCATCCCCTTTATTCTATCCCATTATTCAGACCTCCCCCTACTTTTCTTCTCCAATACATTCCCAAAACCCTTGAGCTACACCAAATGCCGAAGAAGCGGAAGGAATCAAGCATAGTCTCCCAGAGGGAGACCGATCTATATAGGTTCATGCCGGCTGCTTCAATTATTCGACAAGCCAAGGGTCTTTGAGACCATTCTATTTTTCTTTTTCCTTTCTCTTCTCATTTATTTTCCTTTTCTTTATTTCTCTTATGTTTAATTTAGTTTATTTTATCTTAGTTTCTTTGTTTTAGGTTCTAAAGGCTGCTAGGGAATCACACCTCGACCACGACCACCACTCCACCACAGCCTTAGAAATCACACCCACCTCGCAAACCATCCAACAATAAGGACTCTTCGGTCCATTAATCTTTTCTTTTAATTTGATTTCACTTTTTATTTTCCTTCACTTTAGCTTGCTTTTCTTTAAATATATAATTAGTATAGTTTGAATTATTATTATTATTATTTCCTGGCTAATTCTACACGAGCTACCCAATTTCTTCATCTAGCGCAGAGAATGTGGACGACCACCATACCACCACCAGAGATGCCTCCTCCAACGCAAGGAATCCATCCAAATTCAGGGAGTTTCACTTCTCTCCATATCTTTTAATTTTCTACTTGATTGTTTATATATATATCTTTGTACATTGAGGGCAATGTACATCTTAAGTGTGGGGGGTGAACAACCTAAAAAGGCGCCTATTTTTTTTCATTATCTGCAAATTCCTGAAATTAGGTGCCAAACTTTTTTGCATTATTCTCAAATCCTGAATTATGTCTTGTTTCTTAAGTAAGTTTCTCATATTATGATTAGAATGAAATTCCCTGTGATTCATGATTTTTATTGATATATTTTAGATTAAGTCATTGATAATTGTGCATTGATAATTAAATTCTAAGATACTAGAGAATCAAGCATGATAAGTCTATTTTTCAGAAATTAAAATTTTTTCTAGGTTGTCTACCTGAATTTGAATATTGCTTTGAAATTTGAAATTTACGAGGTTGACATTAAAATACCCATAATTTTTGTGAGATTTTGAGCCTTATAGAGCATCAATTCTTTTTCTTGCTCACTTTATTGATTATGAGTGTGTCAACATTGATTTGTTATTCTAGAACTTGCATTGATTATACATGTCGAGACCACACTTTTTGATTTGATATACAGAGATGATAAAGGCACTTAGGGTTTAACCCACTTACTCCACTAAAAACCTACCTTCATAATTAACCCCTAGTAAACCCCGTTGAATCCTAACAAACCTTTTTATTGACTTACTCGCTAATATTAACCCAAAACCCTTTTTATTTGTTATCACTATCCTTTTTAACTACCCTTATGTCGAGATTTGATTTGATCAGTTGCCTAACTATGATCATTATTTCAATAATTTATTCCTTATTATGACTTGTTCTTAATTAAAAAAAAATCAAAGTATATTCATTGTTAGATTTGTAATGAGCTTATACATTTGAATTCCAAATATTGAAGAAGAAGCTCGTAGTATTAGTATTATTAATTTTCAATTGATTACTTTTATTTAGTTCATTGTTTCTGGTTAGGTAATTTGTTAGTCCAATCTCGATTCTAACCCTCTAATTCAGCCTTTATCCACACCTTTAACCCAAGCCCCATTACAACCCTGTTAAAGACCTTTTGATTTGTGTATCATTTCATATCATAGTGGTGGAGATTTGATTTTCATGCAAGCCTATGGGATTAACTTTTCATGTTTGACTTTTGAGTGCTTAATTCTAAACCTTAAACACTTTGAGTGATTTGAGTGAATCTTTAGTGAGGATGTCAATCCCTGTCGATTTTGAATCAGAGGTAATTATTTAGATGAGGGGAAACACCTATGTTTTGTGCTACAATTGTATGACTTAGACTGTTTGAATCTTTAGAACCCTTTAAGTTGAATTATCCATGTATGAATTATCCTTGAATTATGACAAAACATTATTAATGACTATTATGATTTAAGGGAAGTTTGTTTTAATTATGAGTTGAAAATTTTGCTTGAGGACAAGCAAAAGCTTAAGTGTGGGGGTATTTGATAAACCGTAAAAGTAACATAATTTAATCTCACATTTAGCATGCTTTTGGATGAATTATCCTTTATTTTATGTAATTTGGTGCTCTTAATCCTTTATTTTCATGTTTTATACTCAGGGAAGCACCGGAGGATGAAAAGAACGGAAAGCAGGCTTAAAACGGGCCAATTGGGCCAGATCACGAAATCGGCACGGCCTGGACCCAAGACCACACGGCCGTGCCTCATTAATAGAGTCCAACACGGCCTGGCCACAATTCACACAGGCGTGTGCCATGGCCATGCCCCTGCCGTGGCAAAGAAAAGTTTCATTCGGATTGGGATACTTAGGGGCAAAGAAACACATTCCAAAAGCCTATATATACACCCTAAGTATGACCTAAAAGGGAGAGCCCAAGGCTATCGTCTAGGGGTGTCTTGCTAGGCCAGAGAAGGCAGATTTGTGGGGATTCACTCGAGGATAGCCAGTTGATTCATCTCTAGAAGCCAGAATTATACTCAAGACGGAGGGACTCTCCTTCAATTCCTTAAGGGAGTTTTAGGGATTTCTTATGTTTTGTTTTATCTTTTCTTCTGAGATGTTTTCTTTTATTGTTATGAACTAAACCCTCAGATACCTGAGGGGGATGAAACTTAGATGAATCTTGTTATCGTTTACTGAACTATATGATAAATATTTGACTTGTTCTTAATTATGTGTTCTTAATTCTTGTGTTAATATTTCTGGGATATTGATCCAAGTTTGATGTGCTTAGGTGGAGGAGCAAAAGTCCCTGCCTAAGAGTAGATCTAGCATAATTAAGAGGAGTTGATCGCGCGCCTAGAGATAGGGTGACGAGATTTTCCCAGATTAGGGTGAAACCTAATATAGGATTCCATAGATCGAGTTAATGCAATTCTAGGGGTTTTAATTAGAAAGAGATTTCAATTAATCAACCTAGGGTTAGACGTTATTCGCTTTGAGAGAGGGTTTAATATACATTAGGGAATCTTACGGATCAATTCAAATGAATAAATCGTCTGGTTTAGAGTTAGATAACAAGTGAAGTCTAGGTGGATTCTTCCTTGGGTGTCGTCTTAATCAATTGGTTTTTCCTCAAGTTATTTTCCCAAATTCATTCTTCTTTGTCTTAGAGTCTTTAGTTTAGTAGTTAATTAATTTAGATTAAACACACAAATTCCCTTTATTTTAGGCTAGATAATAAAAAAAGTTAGTATTAGTACTTTTAGTTCCTTTGGGTTCGACATTCTGGTCTTGCCACTAAACTATACTACTGTTCGATAGGTGCGCTTGCCTCAAACCGTTGTCATAGTTAGTTTCCAGGTTCGATCATTCTTTTTATAAATTTTAAGACTTTGACATCGCGAAAACATTGATCAATAGGCAAATCATGTTACACTCAATTCACATGTTCAATAATAGATTCAAAATTTCATATACCCAACCATACATCTCCCTATTTGATCGGCTATCAAATTACCTACAAAATTTTCATACTTGTCAAATTAAATCAATTACTAAGGCTGAATTTACTACCTCATATTTATCACATTTCGTAATCAATCATTGAACTTTTAAATAATGAACCACAATCAAACATATCGTAGATATATCTATTAGTCTTACCCATCATTAACTTAATATATCTGCACATTGTTTATCACCTTCGAGCTTATTCACAAAATAAATTATACTTTATAAATGAGTCAATAATAAGCCAAAATCAAATCATATTCACTACATATCTTATTGCCAAAACATTTAACCAAGCACCATATTATATATCCATGATATTACTTCTCAAACAGACTTAAACCATAATCAAATATAATTAAACTCAAGCCTAGAAATCAAACTCATTAAGCATTTAACCATAAACATATAAACCAAGCTTAAAAAAAATGAGCAAGCCATTTTCGCATGGCTTTATATATACATGCCCCAAATTCAAACATTTCAACTAGACTATACATGCCATAAGTTCAATTTCAAACTTAACAAAATACCAAAAAGAGTTGATAGTGTGATAGGCTTTGCTGACGATCCCCGAGCTCGTAACCCGAATCCAAAATCTATAAAACAAAGATAAACAAAAACACACACAAAGTAAGCTATTTAAGCTTAATAAGTCAAAAGCGAAGTATTATCAACTAGCTTAGGGAAATCAAATATACAAAGTTATATCAAGTTGTAAATTGTATACAATCACAAATAATTACTCGAATTTCAATATCAAAGTCACACAATATACCCTTTGGCCGAATACACATAGCTGAATAATTATACATTTTTCACATGTTTATGCGTTAACCTTGGTACAGTGAACTAAACATATAACTTACCTTTCTCTTTATAACATAGTTTATATACGTACCTGGGTTCTTTTAGTTCGAATTTCACATTTGGCCTTCACTTACACATGCCCGTTGAACCATTCGGAATTAAAAAGGATACGTGAATAGTCGGAAGCTCGTACAATGCCGACGTCCCAGACGTGGTCTTACATGTAATCACATATCGATGCCACTGTCCCAGACAGGGTCTTACACGTAAACACAAATCGATGCCAACGTCCCAGACGTGGTCTTACACGATAACACATAACGGATATCCTATGTCATGACATATGTATCCTATCTATTCCTAAGGTTCGTACGGGGCTTACGGACGTCTAATCTCAGTCGAATAAAGCTTAGAAGTTAGCCAAATCACAATACCCATATTCGACCATAACATATATAAATTCAAATAATTCATTTTGATACATAACAAATACATATCTATAGTTATTTCAACATTTAAATGCTAATTGACTTACCTCGGATGTCGTCGACTATTAAATCGGCTACTCGACCACTTTCGTCTTTCCCCGATCAAATTCTGATTTCTTTAATTCTTGATCTAAACATATTCAAATTAAGCTTATTTAAACACCATTACACTCAATTTAGTCTAAAAACACATAAATGGGCAAATTACCATTTTTCCCCTAATATTTTACACTTTTTACAATTTAGTCCTTTTTGCACAAAACACAAAATACACAAAATTTGACTATACACCTTAAGGGCTGAATATTCCTAGTCCTCATACAAGTCCATACATTTCATTTATTTCAAATTTTAGTTCCTCAAAAATTTATTTTTGCAATTTAGTCCTAATTACTCAATTTCATCAAAAATTCAAAGACAAAACTTGTTAATCTAACACATATCTTTTATTTTCTACCATCAAACAACAAAAATCACAAACTTTCAACAATATCATAACTCAAAATATTCACCAAAATAAAAAAAAAAATTCAAGCATGGGTCTTGTAGATAGCTTATCAACGATATCAAAAACGTAAAAAGTATCAAAAACCGAACTATAACTCACCTTGAATCAAGCTTCAAAGGTGCCGAACCCTAAGCTTCTTTATTTCTTTTTCTTTTCTTTGTGTTTCGGTCATAAGAAATAAAAGAGATGAACATGGCTTTTAATTGTTTTATGTTTGTTTTATTATAACAATATTATAATATATTATTTATTATAATAACCTTTATCATTAATATGAAAACTATATAATATTAGCCTAGTGCCGTCCACTATCTCCTTAAATGGGCTAATTGCCCTTTAAGGACCTCATATTAAAAAGCCACTATCAAATAAGCACTTTACACTTTAATTTGTAACTTTTACATTTTACGCGATTAAGTCCTTTTTTTTAATCGGACACCTAAACGAAAAAAATTAATTCACGAAAATTTAACACAAACAAATTCACACATAATAAACACGGAAAATAATTTTAAAATATTTTTCAGACTTGGATTTGTGGTCCCGAAACCACTATTCCGAATAGGGTCAAAATCGGGCTGTTACACAATCTCTTTCCGTTTCGAATCCGCGTAGGATTTTTGTCTATCCGAAGCAGCCTTTAAGCAATCACGAATCACTTTTAATTTCTCTTCGGTTTCTCTGACCAAATCGACTCCATGAATTTGATTCTCTCTAAGTTCGGTCCAATACAAGGGCGTTCGGCACTTACGCCCATATAATGCCTCATAAGGCGCCATTCTCAAACTCGACTGAAAACTGTTATTGTAGGCAAATTCCACTAACGGTAAACATTTTTCCCAATTACCTTGAAATTCTAAAACACAACATCGGAGCATATATTCAAGTATCTGTATTACCCTCTCCGACTGTCCGTCGGTTTGCGGATTAAAAGCTGTACTAAATGTCAACTTTGTGCCCAAGGCTTCTTGTAACTTTTTCCAAAACCGTGATGTAAATCTTGGATCTCTATCCGAAATAATTGACAACGGTACTCCGTGAAGTCTCACAATTTCTGAAACGTACAATTCTGGCAAATTGTCAAGCGAATAGTCAATGCGTACCAGTATAAAATAAGCCGATTTCGTAAGCCTATCAACCACAACCCACACGGCATCTTTCTTTTTTAGTGTCAAGGGAAAACCCGTCACAAAATCCATAGCAACACAGTCCCATTTCCACTCAGGAACCATAATAGGCTGAAGTAAACCAATAGGTACTTGGTGTTCAGCTTTCACTTGCTGACAAATCAAACATATCGATACAAACTCAGAAATGTCTTTCTTCATACTCGGCCACCAATACCATTTGTTCAAATCATTATACATCTTTGTACTGTGATCGTGTCTGAGAGTTTTAATATTTATATAATGAATGATCGAGCCTAGAAACTAACTATCACCACGATTGAGGCAAGCGCACCTATCGAACAGTAGTATAGCTTAGTGGCAAGACCGGAATGTCGAACCCAAAGAAACCAAAAGTACTAATACTGACTTTCTTTTTATTATTGAACCTAAGAATTAAGAGATTTGTTGTTTATTCTAAACTTAACTAACTACTAAGCTAAAGACGCTAAGACACAGAGAATGAATTGGGGAAAATACTTGTGGGAAAAACCAATTGATTAAGACAATACCCGAGGAATAATCCACCTAGACTTCACTTGTTATTTAACTCTGAACCAAACGATTTATTCACTTGACTTGATCCATAGGATTCCCTAATTTATATTAATACCTCTCTCGAGGCTACTAACGTCTAACCCTAGGTTGATTAATTGAAATCTCTTTCTAATTAAAACCCCTAGGATTGCATTAACTCGATCTATGGACTCCCATATTAGGTTTGACCCTAACGGTATATTTTAAATCATCCTATCTTTAGGGTTGCGATCAACTCCGCTTAACTATGCTAGATCTACTCTTAAGCAGGAATATTCCTCCAATACCTAAGCACATCAATACTTGAATCAATATCCTGAAATATCAAAACAAGAATTAAGAACACATAGTTAAGAACAAATCAAGTATTTATCATATAGTTGAGAAAACAATAACAAGATCCATCTTAGGTTTCATCCTCTGTATCTCGAGGGGTTTAGTTCATAATCATAAAAGAATACATCTCGAGAAGAAAATATAAAACAAAACATAAGAAAACCCTAAAACCCTGAAGGAATTGAAGGAGAGATCCTCCGTCTTGAGTATGATTTACGCTTCTTGAGATGAATCAAGCTGGATTTCTTGAGTAAATCCCACAATTCGACCTCTCCGGCTTGGCTCCTTGGCCTAGGCTGGACGCCCCCTCAAGGTTGGCCTTTAGGGTGTTTATATAGGCTTTTGGAATGTCTTTCTTTTCCTCTAAATACCCTATTCCGAGTGAAATTCCTCTTTGTCACGGCAGGGACACGCCCGTGCAATACGCCCGTGTAAATCGAATCTAGGCCGTGGTCTAGCCTGCTAAAGGGGCACGATCGTGTGGCTTGGGCCCAGGCCGTGTTGATATCTTACTTTGGCCCATTTGGTTCGTTTTTAGCCTGTTTCTCGTTCTTTTCATTCTCCTATGCTTCCCTAAGTATAAAACATGAAATTAAAGGATTAGGAGCATCAAATTCCACAAGTCAAGGGATAAATCATCCAAAAGTACGCTAAATGTGCGATTAAAATATGTATATATTACGGTTTATCAAATACCCCAACACTTAAGCTTTTGCTTGTCCTCAAGCAAAATTATCAACTTACAATTAAGAACTAACTTTCCTCAGTTCATGATTCTCATTAACAATGTCTCATCATAATTCATAGATAATTTATACATGGATAATTCAACTCAAAGAGTCCTAAAGATTCAAACAATCTAAGTCATATATCTTTGTAGCATGAAAACATCAATGTTTCCTCTCATCTAAATAATTACCTCTAATTCAAAATCGACAAGGGTTGACATCCTCACTAAAGATTCACTCAAATCACTCGAAGTGTTTAAGGTTCAGGAAAAAGCACTCATAAGTCAAACATGAAAAGTTAATCCTATAGGCTTGCATGAAAATCAAATCTCCACCACTATAATATGAGATGATACACAAATCAAAAGGTCTTTTAAAGGGTTGTAACGGGGCTTGGGTTAAAGGTGTGGATAAAGGCTGAATTAGAGGGTTAGATTCGAGATTGACCTAACAAATTACCTAACTAGAACAACGAACTGATAATGAATAATTACATCAGTTGAAAACTTGTAATACTAATAACACGAGCTTCTTCTAAAGATGTGAATTTAACTGTTTTAAGCTCATAGAACATAGAACTAATGATGAATAGATTTCCTAACATTTTTTTTAGAACAAATATTTAAGTACAATAATATAGAATTTGATAACTGAAATAAAGGAAATAGTTAAGTAACTGATCAAATTAAATCTCGATATAAGGGTAGTCAAGAGAGATGGCGATAACAAATACAAAGTGGGTTTTGGGTTAATATTAATGGGTGAGTCAAGAATTGGGTTGTTAGTCTCAAAAGGGGTTCACTAGGGGTTAATTATGAAGGTAGGTTTTTTATGGAGTAAGTGGCTTAAAACCTAAGTGCCTTCATCATCTTAGTATATCAAATCAAATGTGTGGTCTCGACATGTATAATCGAAGCAAGTTCTAGAATAACAAATCAATGTTGACACACTCATAATCAATAAAGTGAGCACGAAAAGGAATGTGTGCTCTAAAAGGCTCAAGATCTCAAAAAAATTATGGGCTTTTGATATCAACCTTGTAAATTTCAAACTTCAAAGTAATATTTAAATTTAGGGAAACAACCTAGAAAATTTTTAGTTCTGAAAATAGACTAATCATGCTTGATTCTCTAGTATCTTAAAGTATAAAGGATCAATGCACAATTACCTATGACTTAATCCAAAACATATCAATGAAAATCATAAATCAAAAGAAATTTCATTCTAATAGTAATATGAGAAAATTACTTAAGAATAAGACATAATTCAGGATTTTCAAATAATAATCGTAGTTAACCCCACACTTAAGATGTACATTGTCCTCAATGTACAAAGATAGATAATAGCAATATAGTAATAAAATCATAAGATAGGGAGAGAAGTGAAACTTCTTGAATTTTGGATAGAGTCAATGAAAAGAAACGGTAAAGTTGGAGAGAGATGAAGGTGGGGAGGACACTCCGGTGGTGGTGTGGTCGTTCGTTAACAGCCCCTTGAACCTTAATTAAAGAAATCAAAATATAATAATATAAATTAAAGACGAGAAAGATAAAAGAAAAGAAATTAAAAATGAAAATAAGAGAAAAAAAATAAATGGACTCAAAGGTCCCACGGGCGTGTAGAGGATCACACGCCCGTGTTCTTTAGTTAGTGTAATATCCGAGATTTGGGGGTTATGCATTTTAACTTGAATGTATGTAGTAGCATGTTTGTGTGTGGTTTGTATGTGTTTTGGGGGCTTCGGGAACCCTGGGGAGTAGGTAGATGCCTTAGAAAAATATTGGATTTTTAAGTCTTAAAGGAGAGCTAAGGGAGTTAGGCCTTAAGGAGTTTAGTGTGTGGGCTAAGACACAAGAAACCAGCTAGTAAAGTGGCAAGGGAGGCGCCACTTAGAGCACATGAGGGTGACACCTCAGGGAGTGAGAAGGGGCCTAGGTTCGAGCAACACAGGTAGCGTTTTGGGGCTTTTATTTTTTGCCAAGGAAGAGCAGTGTTGGACGGCACAAGGACTCTGAAGGGATGAGTGTGAGACTTGGTCAAATTCACTTGAAGATTCGGCTAACAAGGGAGATAAGTGTTGACTCATTCAAACACTTTTGAATGAGAGGTGAAGAGGAAAAATACGAGGAAAAGAAGGGATTTGAGAAGAGGGGGAGAGTTGGCCGGCCAAGGGACTCCTAGGATGACATTTTCAGCCATGTAATTGGGGGCAGGAAGCCGAATATGCATAGTGAGGTTTAGGCATCTTTTGTACGATTTATTTTTCCCGAAATCTTTCGTATTCTTTTGCCAATCGAGACCGTAAACCAAAAGAGACCACTCGTGCACTCTTTTTCTTCTTTTAGTTTGTTCTCTCTTTTTTCCACCGTAAGCAGATCGCTGTTATCCCTGATAGCGAGAGTGTCGGTATCGAGAGTGTCATTCTCACTGTTATCAGGTGTGTAACCCCACACTAATCTCCCAATAGATTAATAGTGTTAATGTTAAGCATGTGTTAATGAGAAATATGAATGAACGTGGCTAAGGGTACCATTCAATGGTATAGTGCATTCAGGTACGTTACCCCTTAACACACAGTTAATAATGGTTATAAACATGGATATGAAAATATGTGTAATTTCGTTATGGCTTTGGGGTAAGGTATATTGCATGCTATCTCAGTATATTTTGTATGATGCATGGGCACATGGGTGATAATGATAAAAGGGAAGTGTTCGGTGGTTTTACCACGTTATCCAAGTGACTTATGTCACATATTATGAATCCGGTGACTCTGTCACATTATCGAGTGGCTATGCCACATTATAAGGGCGATGTGTAGTTATTCGCAACGCATCGCCTTCGAGGGTGTGTAGCGGATGGAGGGTCGATTTAGTAATCCCCACGGTGTGGTTGGCAGTACGGGTGGTATGTAGAGGATGGATATCTAGGTGGGCTCGGGATTGCATTTCATTTTATACATAATATGGTTCAATATGTTGTGATTCGATATGCTATGTTATGGGTATATGGCCGAATGTGACTAAAGAATGGGCTTTGCCGAAATGTTTAAGATTAAGGCTATGATCGGTTGGGTTTTTGGTGTAGCTGTTACATATTGAGTCTGTTGACTCACCCTTCGTGGGATAACTTTTTGCAGGTGATGCATAGTATTATGGACCGGGTCAGCGAGGATTATGGGGTGGCCATGCTCAGCATTTTCGTGTTTTTGAACGGTTGAATTTTTCGTTTACTTTAGCATATTTTTCTTTCGGGATTTAATTGGTATTTTAAATTTTTAATAAGGCCACTATTTAATTGTTTAAGTTTTATGTTTTAAGTTTTATTTCCATTCGAAAATCGGCAAATGAATAACTAAATATTTTCCTTAACAACTTCCAATGTTTTGTCACCTAATCAATTCACTGTTTTCCAACTTAATGAGCTTTTAAATTTGGCAAATCATTTAATTCGTGAAATATGAAAGAAACGTTTTTTTTAAGATATACAAACTGGAATGACAACACAGTTTTCAACTTGACAAAACACAAATCTGATTTAAAAAACCACCATATTTCTCAAGATGATAAAACGAGATTTAGCTAAGTTTTACTCAAGGAACATGTCAGATCTGGTCGGGGCTTGTGGGTCGGGTTTGGGGTGTTTCAACTTGGTATCAGAGCCCAGTTTTAAACACTCGGCCTTGAGTTTTGAAGCCCACAACGTTTTCAAAATTTGAGCTAAAATGGGTTTTTGAAAATTTTTGTTAAAAGGGTCCTATGGAAGCATGGCACCCGAGTTCTCGGCCCAAGTCCGCCAGGTAAGTTCTTTAGATGATTAGTTGATTTGTATGTGGTAATGTATGATACTATAGATGACAGGCTTAAGAAACTATACTATAGAGACATGAACCCTAGGTATATGTGTACTTCTACGGAAAAACCACTGATTAAAACTCTATTGCATAAAACTTCTCTTTAAACAAGAAGTGAAAAGATTCTAATGCATAAAAATTTCGTAGAAACAGATAAACCGCGACGGTAGACATGATTTCTAGGGGACGTGGTCGCAATACTCGTGGGCGCGGCAGAGGCAGAATGACTGTGTCGGAACGATCGAGATGCAGTCGGGGTTCCAGAAATGAGGCGCCGCCACCGGCTGTAGGGACAGAATTTTAGGAGCAGACGGGAGGAGATGATGCAGTATCGCAAGCTATGCTGCGGGTGTTAGAGCGAGTAGCTGGAGCTAACATGGGAAATGGGGCTCGAAAGTCAGTATCTGAGAGACTTAGAGCAAATGGAGCCGAGGTTTTTAGAGGAGTATTCGGGTAGCTCGAACATAGCGGAGTATTGGTTAGAGGCGATCGAGAGGATCATGGATGATTTGGATTGCTTTGTTGAGGAGAAGCCGAAGGTCTTTGTTTCGTTGTAGCCGGGATGAGGCCTACCAGTGGTGGCTCACTCATCGAGAGAGGTACCCCTACGGATCGAGTGGATTGGGGTTATTTTAAAATTAAATTCGAGGAAAATACGTCGGAGCTAGCTACGTAGACTCACAGAGAAAGGCATTTCTAAATTTAATGCAATGAAGCAAGTCGGTAGCGGAATACGAAGCGGAGTTTTTGCAGCTAAGCCGGTATGCCAGAGGGATTGTAGCTACTGATTACGAGTGATGTGTCTGATTCGAGGATGGATTGCGAGATGAGCTGCGAGTGTTGATTGCCCCGCAGCAGGAAAGAGACTTTGCAATCTTAGTGGATAAGGCTCGGATAGCTGAAGAAGTTAATGCATCAGAGAGAGAGCGAGAACCGGGGACGCAGGTCGGGGTAAAAATAAGAGGAACTATGGGTCTTCAGGATCATCCAGGAATTTTCAAAAGAGACCTAGAGTTGATGGGCCGCGAGGTCAGCTGGTTGCTACGGGAGGACAGTATCGTACTTGTACTCAGTGTGGAAAGATGCACCCGGGAGAATGCTGGAAAAAGACCGGGGGATGTTTCAAGTGTGGGTCTAAAGATCACATGATTAGGGACTGTCCGGTGGAAACAGATAGGAATCGACCAACAGGTCAGGGTTTTAATCAGGCTGGTAGAGGTGGACAGCAGCCGCCGAGGGGTCGTGGTCCGATTGGCAGAGGTAATGGTTCTGGTAGAGGTCGCGGAACACCAGGCAGAGGTGGTGGTAGCGCGGAGGCGAGACAGCCAGGTCTGGTATATGCGGTTCGTCGGAGGGAGGATGGTGGCCTTTTGATGTCATAACGGTACGTTCCTTATTTACGGATTACCCTTTATTGCTCTGATAGATATAGGGTCAACTCATTCTTACATTGCTAGTGAGGTGTCTGGAACTCTGCATGTGAACTTTGAGACTGTACCTAGGAAGGTGACTGTACTTAGTCCTTTAGGGCAATCGGTAGTAGTAGACAAACTCCTTAGGGAAGTGCCTTTAGAAGTTCAGGGGGCGCAGTTTTCAGCTGACTTAATGGAGTTGCCATTCGGGGAATTTGACTTAATTTTAGGCATGGACTGGTTAGTGAAGTACCGTTCAAATATGGACTGTGCTACTAAGCGCTTGTCGTTAAGGACTTCTGATGACAATGAGATTGTGGTGATGGGTGAGAGGAGGAATTACCTGTCGAATGTAGTGTCTGCCCTTAAGGCGGAGAGGATGGTAAGGAAGGGATGTATGGCTTTTCTGATGCTTGTTAGTGTCTTGGAGGCTAAGGAAGCAGCTGTGGAAGGGGTTAGAATGGTAAAAGAGTTTGTGGATGTCTTTTCGGAAGAACTTCCAGGGTTGCCTCCGGATCGTGAGGTGGAATTTGGGATTGACTTGTTGCCTGGTACAGCGCCAGTATCTATCGCTCCGTACAGAATGGCACCAAAGGAGTTAGTTGAGCTCAAGGCTCAGATCTAAGAGTTGCTTGATCGTGGGTTTATCTGACCCAGTGTGTCTCCGTGGGGAGCACCGGTCCTATTCGTGAAGAAGAAGGACGGGACTATGCGTATGTGCATAGATTACCGGCAGTTGAATAAGTTGACCATCAAGAACAAGTACCCTTTGCCAAGGATAGACGACTTGTTCGATCAGCTTAAGGATTCCGCAGTGGAAGTGGGAGAGAATTACCATGGACTTCGTTAGTGGGCTTCCCCTTACGCCTACTAAGAAGGACTCGGTATGGGTGATAGTGGATCGGTTGACAAAGTCTACACATTTCATACCAGTGAGGGTTGACTATTCTCTGTAGAGGTTGGCAAAATTGTATGTGGCAGAAATTGTGAGGCTGCACGGAGTGCCAGTGTCGATTATTTCGGATAGGGATCCGAGGTTTACGTCTCAATTTTGGAAAGCCTTGTATCAGGTATTGGGCACCAGATTAGATTTCAGCACGGCATTTCATCCATAGTCGGACGGCCAATCTGAGTGGGTAATTCAAGTGTTAGAGGATATGTTGAGGGGTTGCGTGATAGACTTCAGAGGAAGCTGGGAGGAATTCTTGCCTTTAGCAGAGTTTGCGTACAACAACAGCTATCAAGCAAGTATTCGGATGGCACTGTATGAAGCACTGTATGGACGGAAGTGTCGCACTCCTGTGTGTTAGATAGAATTGGGGGAACGTCATGTTTTGGGTCCGGAGATTGTGGCAGAATTGGAAGAAAAGGTTAAGGTGATTCGAGCACGGTGAAGGAGGCATCTGACAGACAAAAGTCGTATGCAGATCTTAAGTGGAAAGAGATAGAGTTTACTGTGGGAGATCAGGTGTTTCTGAAAGTTTCACCGTGGAAGAAGGTGATGAGATTTGGTCGCAAGGGTAAGTTAAGTCCCAGGTTTATAGGACCTTATCGGGTTCTGAAGCGGGTTGGACCAGTGGCATATCAGTTAGAGTTGCCTTCGGAATTGAAGCAGATGCACGATGTGTTCCACATTTCGATGCTACGTCGTTACCGATCGGATCCATCTCATGTAGTGCCAGTTGAGGAGGTGGAGCTGAAGTCAGACTTGTCCTACGAGGAAGAGCCGATTCAGATTCTAGAACGAGATGTGAAGGTGTTACGGAGGAAATCAGTTCCTCTAGTCAAAGTGTTATGGCGTAACCATGGATCGGAAAAAGCTTCTTGGGAGCTGGAGGAAGCAATGCGCCAGCAATACCCTCACCTATTCTAGTCAGGTAATTTCGTGGCCGAATTTTTTTTTAAGGGGGTAGAACTGTAATATCCGAGATTTAGGGGTTATGCGTTTTAACTTGAATGTATGTAGTAGCATGTTTGTGTGTGGTTTGTATGTGTTTTGGGGCTTGGGAACCACTGGGAGTAGGTAGATGCCTTAGAAAAATATTGGATTTTTAAGTCTTAAAGGAGAGCTAAGGAGCTAGGCCTTAAGGAGTTTAGTGTGTGGGCTAAGACACAAGAAACCAGCTAGTAAAGTGGCAAGGAGGCGCCACTTAGAGCACTGAGGAGGGTGACGCCTCGGGAGTGAGAAGGGGCCTAGGTTCGAGCAACACAGTAGCGTTTTGGGGCTTTTATTTTTCGCCAAGGAAGAGCGGTGTTGGACGGCACAAGGACTCGAAGGGATGAGTGTGAGACTTGGTCAAATTCACTTGAAGATTCGGCTAACAAGGGAGATAAGTGTTGACTCATTCAAACACTTTTGAATGAGAGGTGAAGAGGAAAAATAGGAGGAAAGAAGGGATTTGAGAAGAGGGGGAGAGTTGGCCGGCCAAGGGACTCCTAGGATGACATTTTCGGCCATGTAATTGGGCGGAGGAAGCCGAATATTCATAGTGCGGTTTAGGCATCTTTTGTGCGATTTCTTTTTCTTGAAAGCTTTCGTATTCTTTTGCCAATCGAGACCGTAAACGAAAAGAGACCACTCGTGCACTCTTTTTCTTCTTTTAGTTTGTTCTCTCTTTTTTCCTTCACCTACTAAAAGCCAAATCCATCTAGCACCCTAGCCGAATCTTTAAGTCTCATTTCATCACTTCTCCATAGCTCTTCGGTTGAGTTTCTCTCTATACTTCCTTGAAGCCGAATCCTTGATTGAGCCACACCACCATTCATTTCTTCCTCTTTCTCACCAAAGCCGAATCGCACCAACCTTCAACCTTTTCTCTTTTTCTTTTCACGATTCTTCAAAAGCCGAAGGTATCTCTGGACTATAGCCGATTGTTCTCAAGCACTAAAAGCCGAAAGCCGATCATCTTTCTCCTCTTGTCGATTTCTTAGAAGCCAGTTGATCTTTGCGTTTGGTCACTCTTTTTTGGTAAGGGATCTCTTCTGGTTCAAATCTCTTTCTCTTATTTTAGCCTATCGAAATCTAGGAAGCTAATCCCTTTTTATCTCTTTGGCCGAAACCATGAAGGTGGGTTTCAGGATCTTTGTAGCCAACGATTAGGGGGAGATCTTTCGGGATTTGAGATCCAAGGTAAGCAGAATGTAACATTCGGCCAAGGGTCACTCTTATAGATTTTATACATTAAAGCCGACTCTAACTTAAGCCATGTAGGGATTTCGACCACTTCAAGGGCACACGATAGTTTTGGGATTTAAGCAAGCAAGGTAAGGGAGTTGTAATATTCGGCCAAAGGCCATGTTATTTATTAGGGGTTGGCCGATTCTAACTATGGTATTTTAGAGGGTTTCGACAGAGATAAAAGAGGAGTCTCAGGATTCAGATCTATTTCGGTAAGGGTATTTAAGTTATAGATTGTGTTCGTTTAGATCTTGTATATCGATTAACCGGGTTTCTGATTAAGTGATATTCGATGGATGCGAAGACCAGTGGAGGAGAGAAAGGGGTAGTTCCTACCCCTAGATTAAAGAAACGCTCGGTTTCTGCCGTGTGTGATTGGCCACCGGGTTGTGGGCCAGCATCGGAAAGGGATAAGCAGATCGCTGTTATCCCTGATAGCGAGAGTGTCGGTATCGAGAGTGTCATTCTCACTATTACCAGGTGTGTAACCCCACACTAATCTCCCGATAGATTAATAGTGTTAATGTTAAGCATGTGTTAATGAGAAATATGAATGAACATGGCTAAGGGTACCATTCAATGGTATAGTGCATTCAGGTACGTTACCCTTAACACGCAGTTAATAATGGTTATAAACATGGATATGAAAATATGTGTAATTTCGTTATGGCTTTGGGGTAAGGTATATTGCATGATATCTGTATATTTTGTATGATGCATGGGCATATGGGTGATAATGATAAAAGGGGAAGTGTTCAGGTGGTTTTACCACGTTATCCGGTGACTTATGTCACATATTATGAATCGGTGACTCTGTCACATTATCTCGGTGGCTATGCCACATTATAAGGTCGATGTGTAGTTATCTGCGGCGCGCTTTCGAGGGTGTGTAGCGGATGGAAGGTCGATTTAGTAATCCCCACGGTGTGACTGGCAGGTACGGGTGGTGTGTAGAGGATGGATATCTAGGTGGGCTCGGGATTGCATTTCATTTTATACATAATGTGGTTCAATATGTTGTGATTCGATATGCTATGTTATGGGTATATGGCCGAATGTGACTAAAGAATGGGCTTTGTCGAAATGTTTAAGATTAAGGCTATGATCGGTTGGGTTTTTGGTGTAGCTGTTACACATTGAGTCTGTTGACTCACCCTTCGTGGGATAACTTTTTCTTTGGTGATGCATAGTATTATGGACCGGTCGGCGAGGACTATGGAGTGGCCATGCTCGGCGTTTCGGGTTTTTTGAACGGTTGAATTTTTCGTTTACTTTAGCATACTTTTCTTTCAGGATTTAATTGGTATTTTAAATTTGTAATAAGGCCACTATTTAATTGTTTAAGTTTTATGTTTTAAGTTTTATTTCCATTCGAAAATCGGCAAATGAATAACTAAATATTTTACTTAACAACTTCCAATGTTTTGTCACCTAATCAATTCACGGTTTTCCAACTTAATGAGCTTTTAAATTCGACAAATCTTTTAATTCGTGAAATATGAAAGAAACATTTTTTTTAAGATATACAAACTGGAATGACAACACGGTTTTCAACTTGACAAAACACAAATCTGATTTTAAAAACCACCATATTTCTCAATATGATAAAATGAGATTTAGCTAAGTTTTACTCAAGGAACATGTCAGATCCGGTCGGGGCTTGTGGGCCGGGTTTGGGGTGTTTCAGTTAGTGTCGACCACGGCCGCATCGCACGGCCGTGGTGTTTTATTGTAGCCCGTGTTTTTGGGAAAAGTTTTGCCCTGTTTCCACACAGCCACGACCACGCCCGTGTGCAAAGCCGTGTGGGTATGGAAATCTGCGCTTAAAAATTTGGTTAGTTTTTAGTTAGATGCTAAAATTCAAAAATATGGATGTTAGTGGGGTTAGTGCTCGGGTTGCCTCCCGAGAAGCGATTGTTTAAAGGCCTAAGCTAGACTTACCTTTCATTCGCACGATCATGGTGGTTTGAGGAGTTGAAACTCCTCTTCCCTGCTATCAATTCTAACAATATATGGTTTGAGTCGAGTGGTGTTTACCTTAAAAGTTCCGAATTCAGAATTAGTTACCTCGACTGTTCCGTATGGGAAGACATTCAGTACCGTAAAAAGGATTTCTTCGTTTGTATTACGGTCTGAGATAGCGAATCGAGGGTATTTCTCATCCAACAATACCTGATCTCCTATTTTGAAGTGATTCGCTGTTCCTTTAAGCTCGTTTGGGGTTCCCGGTTTTGCTTTAAATCTGTTCCTAGTTTCTCCTTGAAATATGTTTTCCACTCGTCTAGTTCATCAATATAAAGCCTTCGATCCTCATGAATTACTTCTTTGTTGTCATGATGTCAAGGATCTGGCTCAGTTGTGTGGTTCTGTGGTGCTTCCTGAAAAGAAGGTTTAACTGAATGGTCATTAATAAAATTAATTTTCTCACCTTGATTACTTGATGTCTGATCGTGTGTCGAGAGTCTTAATATTTATATAATGAATGATCGAGCATAGAAACTAACTATCACCACGATTGAGGAAAGCGCACCTATCAAACAGTAGTATAGCTTAGTGGCAAGACCGGAATGTCAAACCCAAAGGAACCAAAAGTACTAATACTGACTTTCTTTTTATTATTTAGCCTAAGAATTAAAGGACTTGTTTATTCTAAAATTAACTAACTACTAAGCTAAAGACGCTAAGACACAGAGAATGAATTGGGGAAAATACTTGTGGGAAAAACCATTTGATTAAGATAATACCCGAGGAAGAATCCACCTAGACTTCACTTGTTATTTAACTCTGAACCAGACGATTTATTCACTTGACTTGATCCGTAGGATTCCCTAATTTATATTAATACCTCTCTCGAGGCTACTAACGTCTAACCCTAGGTTGATTAATTGAAATCTCTTTATAATTAAAACCCCTAGGATTGCATTAACTCGATCTATGGACTCCTATATTAGGTTTGACCCTAATCCGGCAGATTTTCGTCATCCTATATCTAGGGTTGCGATCAACTCCGCTTAACTATGCTAGATCTACTCTTAAACAGGGAATATTCCTCCACTGCCTAAGCACATCAATACTTGAATCAATATCCTGAAATACCAACACAAGAATTAAGAACACATAGTCAAGAACAAATCAAGTATTTATCATATAGTTCAGAAAACAATAACAAGATCCGTCTTAGGTTTCATCCCCCTCAGGTATCTGAGGGGTTTAGTTCATAATCATAAAACAATACATCTCAGAAGAAAAGATAAAACAAAACATAAGAAAACCCTAAAACCCCCTGAAGGAATTGAAGGAGAGATCCTCCGTCTTGAGTATGATTTTGGCTTCTTGAGATGAATCATCTAGCTTTCTTCGAGTAAACCCCACAATTCTGACCTTTTTGGCTTGGCTCCTTGGCCTAGCTTGATGCCCCCCTTCAAGGTTGGCCTTTAGGGTGTTTATATAGGTTTTTGGAATGTCTTTCTTTGCCTCTAAGTACCCTATTCCGAGTGAAATTCCTCTTTGTCAGGGCAGGAACACGCTCGTGCAACACGCCCATGTGAATCGAATCCAGGCCGTGGTCGAGCCTGCTAAAGGGGCACAGCCGTGTGGCTTGGGCCTAGGCCGTGTTGATTTCCTACTTTGGCTCATTTGGTCCGTTTTTAGCCCGTTTCTCATTCTTTTCATCCTCTTATGCTTCCCTAAATATAAAACATGAAATTAAAGGATTAGGAGCATCAAATTCCACAATTCAAAGGATAAATCATCCAAAAAGCGTGCTAAATGTGGGATTAAAATATGTATAATTTACGGTTTATCAAATACCCCCACACTTAAGCATTTGCTTGTCCTCAAGCAAAATTCTCAATTCACAATTAAATTTAACTCCCCTTAATTCATAATCTTCATCAATAATGTTTCATCATAATCCATAGATAATTCATACATTGATAATTTAACCAGAAGGTTCCTAAAGATTCA
This sequence comes from Gossypium sturtianum, assembly GCA_025698515.1. Taxonomy (NCBI): domain Eukaryota; kingdom Viridiplantae; phylum Streptophyta; class Magnoliopsida; order Malvales; family Malvaceae; genus Gossypium; species Gossypium sturtianum. Next base: position 24,161,134 of record CM046945.1, read on the forward strand.
AACAATCAAAGTCATAGTTTTTATAGTACGAAAAATAGGTGTTTCCCCTTACCTAAATAATTACCTCTAATTCAAAATCGACAAAAATTGACATTATCACTAAAGGTTCACTCAAATTACTCAAAGTGTTTAAGGTTCAAAAATAAGCACTCAGAAGTCGAACATGAAAAGTTAATCCCATAGGCTTGCATGAAAATCAAATCTCCACCACTGTAAAATGATATGATACACAAATCAAAAGGTCTTTTATGGGTTGTAACGGGGCTTGGGTTAAAGGTGTGGATAAAGGCTTGAATTAGAGGGTTAGTATCGAGACTGAATTGACAAATTACCTAGAAAGTTGGACTAATACTGAATAATTACATCGATTGAAAACTTAATACTAATAACGTGAGCTTATTCTCAAATTATAAAATTAACTGCTTAAGCTCCAACAGCAAAGAAGTAATAATAAATAGATTCCTAATAAATAATTTTTTTTAGAACAAATCATATAATAATATAGAATTTGAAAACTGAAATAAAGGAAATAGTTAAGTAACCGATCAAATCAAATCTCGATATAAGGGTAGTCAAGAGAGATGGCGATAACAAATACAAAGTGGGTTTTGGGTTAAAATATTAATGGGTGAGTCAAGAATTGGGTTGTTAGTCTCAAAAGGGGTTCACTAGGGGTTAATTATGAAGGTAGGCTTTTAGTGGAGTAAGTGGGTTAAAAGCTAAGTGCCTTTATCATCTCTGTATATCAAATCAAAGGTGTGGTCTCGACATGTATAATAGAAGCAAGTTCTAGAATAACAAATCAATGTTGACACACTTATAATCAATAAAGTGAGCACGAAAAGGAATGTGTGCTCTAAAAGGTTCAAGATCTCACAAAAATTATGGGCTTTTGATGTCAACCTTGTAAATTTCAAATTTCAAGGTAATTATTAGATTCGGGAAAACAACCTAACAAATTTTTAATTCTGAAAATAAACTCATCATGCTTGATTCTCTAGTCTCCTAAAGTTTAAATCATCACTGCATAATTAACTATGACTTAATTCAAAACATATCAATGAAAATCATAAATCAAAAGAAATTTCATTCTAATAGTAATATGAGAAAATTTACTTAAGAACCAGACATAATTCAGGGATTTGAGAATAATGAAAAAAGTTAGGCACTTTTTCAAAATAAAGTCCACCCCCCACACTTAAGATGTACATTGCCCTCAATGTACAAAGAAAGATAATAGCAATATAGTAATAAAATCATAGGATAGGGAGAGAAGTGAAACTTCCTGAATTTTGGATGAAAAGAAACGGTAAAGTTGGAGAGAGGTGAAGGTGGGGCGGATACTCCGGTGGTGGTGTGGTCGTTCGTTAACAGCCCCTTGAACCTAAATTTAAAGAAATCAAAATATAATAATATAAATTAAAGATTAGAAAGATAAAAGAAAAGAAATTAAAAAAAAAGAAAATAAGTGAAAAAGGAAAAAGAATAAATGGACTCAAAGGTCCCACGGGCGTGTCGCACGCTCGTGTAGATTTCTCAGTTTCGACCACGGCCGAATCGCACGTCCGTGGTGTTTTATCGCAGCTTGTGTTTTTTTTTGGGATAAGTTTTGTCCTATTTCCACATGGCCACGACCACGCCCGTGTGCAAGGCCGTGTGGGTAGGGAAACCTGCGCCTAAAAATTTGGTTAGTTTTTTTTTAGTTAGATACTAAAATTCAAAAATATGAAAATTAACGGGGTTAGTGCTCGAGTTGCCTCCCGAGAAGCGCTCGTTTAAAGTCTTGAGCTAGGCTTACCTATTATTCGTATGGCCATGGTGGTTCACGGAGTCGAAAATCCTGTTTCTTACTATCAATTCTATCAACATATGGTTTGAGTCGGGTAATATTTACCTCAAAAGTGCCGAAATTAGGATGAGTTACCTCGACCGTTCCGTATGGAAAGGCCTTAAGTACCGTAAAAGGAGTCGCACCGTTTGTATTAAGCTCTAAAGCGGCTATTCGAGGGTCAGTTGTATCTGACAGTACCTGGTCCCCAACCTTGAAGTGATTGGTTCCACCTTTAATACTCGATGTCCTAGCCATGTCAAGAACCTCAAGAGTGATCGTTTCGTCACTTACACGAAATGTGAGCTCACGTGGTAGTTTATTTCGTAGAATTGCCAGGCACACCGCGTTTAGCTCCACATGCGATGTATCATCTAACTTCCGTTTGTTTGTCAAAAACTCTTTTAAAAATTTCCTTGAATCTGGCATCTGCGAAAGAGCTTCAAGAAATGGCAAGTTAATATGTAATTTCTTTGGAAGTTTAAGAAATTTACCGAATTGTTCCTCTGTGTGGTCTTTCTTTATCACATTGGGGTATGGCACACGAGGTTCGTACTCTGTAATTACCAGTTTTGGTTTATCATGGCTTATCTCAACCTTACCTTCCTCTACCACATTCTCTTGCTTCAATTTTGGTTCATCTAACCCTTCACTATCATGAACAGTTATTGCTTGAGGTTGCTCTCTTGGGTTAGTTTTGGTGTTGCTAGGCAAGATACCTTGTGGTCTTCCTGATATCAGGTTAGCTAGCTGACCTAACTGGTTCTCGATCCCTTGAATTGATGCTTGCTAATTTTTGAGCATTGTCTTGTTGTTTTGAAAACAGGTTTCTGACACCGCGATAAATTTTTTTAGCATCTCCTCAAGGTTCGGCTTCTTTTCCTGCTGGTAAGGTGGTTGTTTAAAACCTAGAGGAAGTTGCTGTCTTTGATTACCTTGACCACCCCACGAGAAATTGGGATGGTACCTCCAACCTGCATTATAAGTGTTACTATAAAGATTATTTTGAGGTCTAGAATAGTTACCCATATAGTTGACTTGTTCGTTCTCTGTGCTAGGGTTGTAGGATAGATATTTTGTGGTGTTCACCCCTCCTCCATTTGTATCGTCTTGTACACGGATGTACTGCACAGAGAACCATACAAACCATCAATTTTTTTTATTTAAAAGCTCTACCTGGTTAGATAACATGGTGACCGCGTCTAGGTTGAAAACACCGGCTGCTTTATTAGGCTTTGTCATCATGACTTGCCACTGATAATTGTTCAGTGACATCTCTTCGGTTTCTGCGAGCGGTATGTTTTATTTCACTGTCAAAAATCAAGGGTCCTGACGGGTTTCTTCTAGTCATAAACTATAATTCCTGCCAGAAGCAAGGAAAAAGAAAAATTAGCAAAGTAGAAATAAAAATAAAAAGTTAATTGCAAAAATAAAAATGGCTAAAGTAATAAAAAATAAGTGTTCCTAATATCTTAGTTCCCCGGCAACGGCGCCAAAAACTTGATCATGTGTCGAGAGTCTTAATATTTATAAAATGAATGATCTAACCTAGAAACTAACTATCACCACGATTGAGGCAAGCGCACCTATCGAATAGTAGTATAGCTTAGTGGCAAGACCGGAATGTCGAACCCAAAGGAACCAAAAGTACTAATACTGACTTTCTTTTTATTATTTAGCCTAAGGATTAAGGGATTTGTTTTTTAATCTAAAATTTACTAACTACTAAGCTAAGATGCTAAGACACAGAGAATTAATTGGGAAAATACTTGTGGGAAAAAGCAATTGATTAAGACAATACCCGAGGAAGAATCCACCTAGACTTCACTTGTTATTTAACTCTGAACCAGACGATTTATTCACTTGACTTGATCCGTAGGATCCCCTAATTTATATTAATACCTCTCTCGAGGCTACTAACGTCTAACCCTAGGTTGATTAATTGAAATCTCTTTCTAATTAAAACCCCTAGGATTGCATTAACTCAATCTATGGACTCCCATATTAGGTTTGACCTAATCGCGATTTTAAATCATCCTATCACTAGGGTTGCGATCAACAACTCGCTTAACTATGCTAGATCTACTCTTAAACAGGGAATATTCCTCCACTGCCTAAGCAAATCAATACTTGAATCAATATCCTGAAATACCAAAACAAGAATCAAGAACACATAGTTAAGAACAAATCAAGTATTTATCATATAGTTCAGAAAACAATAACAAGATCCGTTTTAGGTTTCATCCCCCTCAGGTATCTGAGGGGTTTAGTTCATAATCATAAAATAATACATCTCAGAAGAAAAGATAAAGCAAAACATAAGAAAACCCTAAAACCCTCTAAAGGAATTGAATGAGAGATCCTCCATCTTGAGTATGATTTTGGCTTCTTGAGATGAATCATCTGGCTTTCTTCGAGTAAATCCCACAATTCTGACCTTTCTGGCTTGGCTCCTTGGCCTAGCTGGACACCCCCTTCAAGGTTGGCCTTTAGGGTGTTTATATAGGTTTTTGGAATGTCTTTCTTTTCCTCTAAGTACCCTATTTCGAGTGAAATTCCTCTTTGTCACGGCAGGGACACGCCCGTGCAACACGCCCGTGTGAATCGAATCTAGGCCGTGGTCGAGCCTGCTAAAGGGGCACGGCCGTGTGTCTTGGGCCCAGGCCGTGTTGATTTCCTACTTTGGCCCATTTGGTCCATTTTTAGCCCGTTTCTCGTTCTTTTCATCCTCTTATGCTTCCCTAAGTATAAAACATGAAATTAAAGGATTAGGAGCATCAAATTCTACAATTCAAAGGATAAATCATCCAAAAAGCATGCTAAATGTGGGATTAAAATATGTATAATTTATGGTTTATCAATGTCCTAGCTGAGTCAAGAGCCTGAAGACTGATTGATTCGTTACCTACACGGATTATGAGTTCACCTGTACCAACATCAATTTTAGTTCTAGCAGTTGCTAAAAAGGGTCTTCCTAAAATTAAAGGGATCGTGTTGTCCTCATCCATGTCTAAAACGACAAAGTCTACTGGGAATACGAATTTATCAATTTTCACGAGTACACCTTCAATTATACCCCTAGGAATTCTAATAGTTTTATCAGCTAATTGAATGCTCATCCTAGTTTGTTTGGGTTTCCCTAGACCTAGCTGTTTAAACATTTTATACGGCATAACATTTATACTTGCCCCTAAATCAGCTAAAGCATTATCAACAGATAAACTACCAATTAAGCATGGAATTGTAAAACTCCCTGGATCTTTTAATTTTCGTGGTAGTCTATTTTGTAACATTGCTGAGCACACTGCGTTTAGTTCCACATGCGACTCCTCATCTAACTTCCACTTGTTTGTCAAAAGCTCTTTTAAAAATTTCCTTGAATCTTGCATCTGCGAAAGAGCTTCGAGAAATGGTAAGTTAATATATAATTTCTTTAAAAGTTTAAGAAATTTACTAAATTGTTCATCTGTGTTGTCTTTCTTCATCACATCGGGATATGGCACGCGAGGTTGGTACTCTTTAATTGTCGGTTTTGGCTTATCATGACTTTCCTCAGCTTTACCTTCTTCTACCACATTATCTTGCCTTAATTTGGGTTCATCTAACCTTACACTGTTATGAGCTGTTATAGCTTGAAGTTGCTCATTTGGGTTAGTTTCAATGTTGCTTGGCAAGCTACCTTGTGGTCGTTTTGATATGATCTTGGCAAGTTGTCCTAACTGGTTCTCAATCCCTTGAATCGATGCTTGTTGATTTTTAAGTGTTGTTTCGGTGTTTTGAAACGTGTTTCTGACACCGCTATGAATTTTGTCAGCATCTCCTCAAGGTTCGGCTTCTTTTCCTATGGGTAAGGCTGTTGTTGAAAGTTTGGAGGGGGTTGTTGTCTCTGATTTCCTTGACCACCCCATGAAAAATTGGGGTGGTTCCTCCAACCTGGATTATAAGTATTACTATAATGGTTATTTTGAGATCTGAAATTGTTACCCATATAGTTCATCTATTCGTTTTCCATGCCATGTCCGTAGGGTGGGTACTCAGGATTCACCACACCTCCACTTGTTTCACACTGCATTACCGAATGTACCTGCGAAGAACACAAACCATCAATCTTTTGTTTAACATCTCTACCGATTTGATAGCATGGTTTCTTTGCGTCGAGGTTGAAAACTCCGGCTACTTTTGTTGGCCTTGTCCTTGTAACTTGCCATGCGATAGTTATTCGGTGACATCTCCTCTATAAACTCGTAGGCCGCTTGGGAGTTTTGTTATTCGTGGTTCACGGCGCTAAATCGATCAATTGCCTCGTTGAGGGGTTCACACCATTGTAGAAGGTTTGAACCTGAAGCCAAAAAGGTAGCCCATAGTGAGGGCACCTTCTCAACAAATCCTTGCATCTCTCCCATGCATCATATAGTGTTTCTAGATTCATCTGCACAAAAGAAGAGATATCATTCCTCAACTTGGCCGTTTTGGCCGGTGGAAAATATTTTAACAATAATTTTTCAGTCATTTGATCCCATGTAGTGATTGACCATCGTGGAAGAGAATTCAACCATTGTTTGGCTTTATTCCTCAAAGAAAAGGGAAACATCTGAAGACAGATGGCATCATCAGAAATGCCATTTATTTTGAAGGTATCACAGAATTCTAGAAAATTCGCTAAGTGTGTGTTAGGATCCTCATCATGCAAACCATCAAACTGAACAAACTATTGTATCATCTGTATAGTGTTAGGTTTCAATTCAAAATTATTTGCAGCAATAGCGGGTCTAACAATACTTGACTCAGTTCCTGTTAAATTAGGTTTAGCATAATCATACATAGTTCGAGGAGCATGATTTTTGGCCACCTTTTGAGGTAGCGGATTATTCTCAACCATCTCTTCGGTAGTATTTGTTTCGTCTTCTATGTAATTTAAGCTTCGCTTTATTTCTCTATGATTTCTGCGAACGGTACCTTCAATATCACTGTCGTAAATTAAGGGTCCTGCCGGGTTCCTTCTAGTCATAAACTAGGGGTACCTGCAAGGAAAAAATAAAAGAAGAAAAATTAGCAAAGTTAAAAACAAAATAAAAGTAAATTGCAGAGAATCAAAAATGGCTAAAGTAATAAAAATTGAGCTTTCTTAATATTTCAGTTTCCCATCAATGGCGCCAAAAACTTGATCGTGTCTGAGAGTTTTAATATTTATATAATGAATGATCGAGCCTAGAAACTAACTATTACCACGATTGAGGCAAGTGTACCTATCGAGCAGTAGTATAGCTTAGTGGCAAGACCGGAATGTCGAACCCAAAGGAACCAAAAGTACTAATACTGACTTTCTTTTTATTATTTAGCATAAGAATTAAAGGATTTGTTGTTTATTTTAAAATTAACTAACTACTAAGCTAAAGACACTAAGACACAGAGAATGAGTTGGGGAAAATACTTGTGGGAAAAACCAATTGATTAAGACAATACCCGAGGAAGAATCTACCTAGACTTCACTTGTTATTTAACTCTGAACCAGACGATTTATTCACTTGACTTGATCCGTAGGATTCCCTAATTTATATTAATACATCTCTCGAAGCTACTAACGTCTAACCCTAGGTTGATTAATTGAAATCTCTTTCTAATTAAAACCCCTAGGATTGCATTAACTCGATCTATGGACTCCCATATTAGGTTTGACCCTAATCCGACAGATTTTCGTCATCCTATCTCTAGGGTTGCGATCAACTCCGCTTAACTATGCTAGATCTACTCTTAAACAGGGAATATTCCTCCACTGCCTAAACACATCAATACTTGAATCAATATCCTGAAATATCAAAACAATAATTAAGAACACATAGTTAAGAACAAAACAAGTATTTATCATATAGTTTAGAAAACAATAACAAGATCCGTCTTAGGTTTCATCCCCCTCAGGTATCTGAGGGGTTTAGTTCATAATCATAAAAGAATACATCTCAGAAGAAAATATAAAATAAAACATAAGATAACCCTAAAACCCCCTGAAGGAATTGAAGGAGAGATCCTCTGTCTTGAGTATGATTTTGGCTTCTTGAGATGAATCAACTGGCTTTCTTCGAGTAAATCCCACAATTCTGACCTCTCTGGCTTGGCTCCTTGGCCTAGCTAGACGCCCCCCTCAAGGTTGGCCTTTAGGGTGTTTATATAGGCTTTTGGAATGTCTTTCTTTGCCTCTAAGTACCCTATTCCGAGTGAAATTCCTCTTTGTCATGGCAGGGACACCCCCGTGCAATACGCCCGTGTGAATCGAATTCAGGCCGTGGTCGAGCCTGCTAAAGGGGCACGACCGTGTGGCTTGGGCCCAGGCCGTGTTGATTTCCTACTTTGGCCCATTTGGTCCGTTTTTAGCCCGTTTCTCGATCTTTTCATCCTCCTATGCTTCCCTAAGTATAAAACATGAAATTAAAGGATTAAGAGCATCAAATTCCACAAGTCAAGGGATAAATCATCCAAAAGTACGCTAAATGTGGGATTAAAATATGTATATATTACGGTTTATCATACTGCCTGGATGAACAGATAAACATCCACTATGCGCTTCGTGTAAAATTTTCTGAATAAGCTCATCATCTCTCGGTACACAGACCCTATCTCAGAACATCAAACATCCATCAAAGCTAATCCGAAAGTCTGACTCCATACCCGTTTCACAGTGAACTCTTTTGTCTTGCAATCCACTGTCGCCTTTCTGAGCTTCACAAATCTCTTGGAGAGATATCGATCTAGCTCTCAATTCAGCAAGAATAGAACCATCGCCCGATAGAGCCAATCGTGTATTCATGGCTCTCAATGCAAACAAAGACTTCCTACTCAAGGCATCGGCGACCACGTTCGCCTTTCCCGGGTGGTAGTCAATCACTAGCTCGTAGTCCTTTATCAACTCCAACCATCTTTGTTGCCTTAAATTCAATTCCTTTTGTGTCATCAAGTATTTTAGACTTTTATGATCAGTAAATACCCGACATTTCTCACCATACAAATGGTGTCTCCAAATCTTCAATGCAACTACAATGGCAGCTAATTCCAAATCATGGGTCGGATAATTCTTCTCGTTCGGCTTTAACTGTGTAGAGGCATAAGCTATTACTTTGCCTTCTTGCATGAGTACACAACCCAATCCGTTCAAGGATGCATAAAAAAAAATATAAATTCCTTTCCCGGTTTAGGTTGCACCAAAACTGGAGCCTCAGTCAATAATGCCTTTAATTTCTCAAAACTCTGTTGGCACTTTTCTGTCCATTCGAACTTAACGTCTTTTTGTAATAGCCTCGTCACCGGAGTAGCAATCATAGAAAATCCCTTGACAAACCGTCTGTAGTAACCAGCTAGGCCTAGAAAACTTCTAACCTCCGATACGTTCTTCGGCGGTTTCCATTCAACAATGGCCGAAATCTTTCCTGGGTCAACTCTAATACCATCACCCGAAAAAATGTGTTCCAAAAATCTAACTTCTTTAAGCCAAAATTCACTTTTACTAAACTTGGCATATAATTGTTTATCCCATAAAATTTGTAGAACCGTCCTCAAGTGCTCCGCATGCTCGTTCTCATTCCGGGAGTAAATTAATATGTCATCAATAAAGACTACAAAAAATTTATCCAAATATGGTCGAAAGATGCGGTTCATCAAATCCATAAACACAGCAGAGGCATTGGTTAAACCAAAAGGCATAACTAGAAATTCATAGTGCCCATACTTTGTCCGAAATGCGGTTTTCGGCACATCTAAGTCTTTGACTCTTAACTGGTAATAACCGGACCTCAAGTTTATCTTGGAAAACACAGTAGCCCCCTTCAATTGGTCAAACAAGTCATTGATCCTTGGAAAGGGATACTTGTTCTTTACAGTTACCTTATTAAGTTGCCGATAATATATACATAACCTCATAGAACCATCTTTCTTTTTCACAAATAATACGGGAGCACGGAGAATAACTCGGTCTTGCGAAACCTTTATCCGTTAACTCTTGCAACTGAGCCTTCAATTATTTTAACTCGATCGGAGCCATCCTATACGGAGCAACCGAAATGGGCGCAGTACCAGGGGCCAACTCAATATCAAATTCAATCTCTCTAACCGGAGGCAACCCGGGCAATTCTTCCAGAAATACATCTGGATACTCACATACTATCGGCACTGATTCAATTCTTAACTCAGTCTTTTTGGCATTCATCACAAAGGCCAGGTAAGCTTCACAACCCTTTCTTATACATTTCTGAGCAGTCATAGAAAAAATTACTACAGGCAAGCTATTCGATTCATCTGATTCAATCCGAAAAATATCACCACTTTCACATTTCAACTCAATAAATTTTCTTCCACAATTTACTACCACATCATGAATAGTCAACCAATTCATGCCAAGTATTACATCAAATTCATCAAACGGCAAAAGCATAAAGTTAGCTAGAAAACAATGACCTCTAATCATCAAAGGACAATTATGATAAACCGTAAAAGTAACATATTTTAATCCCACATTTAGCATACTTTTGGATGATTTATCCCTTGATTTATGTAAAAAAGGTGCTCTTAATCCTTTCTTTTCATGTTTTATACTCAGGAAAGCACTGAAGTATGGAAAGAACGAGAAACGAGCTCAAAACGGACCAAATTAGGCCAAAGTGAAAATCGACACGGCCTGGACTTGAGCCAACACGGTCGTGTCTCCTTGATAGACTAGAACACGGCCTAATCACGATTTACACGAGTGTGTCACCTCATTAAAAGTCCAAACACGACCTAAAGACGATTCACACGGGCGTGTGCCATGGCAGTGTCCCTGTCGTGGAGAAGAGCAATTTCACTCAAAAAAGGATACTTAGGGGCAAAGAAACCTATTTCAAAAGCGTATATAAACACCCTAAGTATAACCTAGAAGGGGGCGGTGAGCTAGGCCAAGGAGCCGAGCCGAAAAGGTCAGATTTGTGAGAAACACTCGAAGATAGCCAGTTGATCCATCTCAAGAAGCCGGAATTCTACTCGAGACGGCGGATCTCTCCTTCAATTCCTTTAGGGGGTTTTAGGGATTTCTTATGTTTTGTTTTATCTTTTCTTCTGAGATGTTTTCTTTTATCATTATGAACTAAACCCTTCAAATACACAAGGGGATGAAACTTAGATGAATCTTGTTATCGTTTCTTTGAACTATATGATAAATACTTGATTTGTTCTTAATTATGTGTTCTTAATTCTTGTGTTAATATTTCTGGGATATTGATTCAAGTTTGATGTGCTTAGGTGGAGGAGCAAAAGTCCCTGCTTAAGAGTAGATCTAGCATAATTAAGCGGAGTTGATCACGCGCCTAGAGATAGGATGACGAGATTTTGCCAGATTAGGGTGAAACCTAATATGGGAGTCCATAGATCGAGTTAATGCAATTCTAGGGGTTTTAATTAGAAAGAGATTTCAATTAATCAACCTAGGGTTGGACGTTATTCGCTTCGAGAGAGGGTTTAATATACATTAGGGAGTCTTACGGATCAAGTCAAGTGAATAAATCATCTGGTTCAGAGTTAGATAACAAGTGAAGTCTAGGTGGATTCTTCCTAAGGGTATCGTCTTAATCAACTGAGTTTTTCCAACATTATTTCCCCAATTCATTCTTTTTGTCTTTGCGTCTTTAGCTTAGTAGTTAGTTAAATTTAGATTAAATAACAACTTCACTTATTTTAGGCTAGATAATAAAAAGAAAGTTAGTATTAGTACTTTTGGTTCCTTTGGGTTCAGCAATCCGGTCTTGCCTAAGCTATACTACTGTTCGATAGGTGCACTTGCCTCAATCGTTGTTATAGTTAGTTCCAGGTTCGATCATTATAAATTTAAAACTCTGAAATCACAGCGATCAAGTTTTTGGCGCCGTTCCCGGGGATAACCATTCGGTTAATCCTTCTTTTCAGGAAACACCAGGAAAGAATGCAACTGAACCCTTCAATCACTCGACAAGCCAAGGGTCTTTGAGACCATTTATTTTTTCTTTTACTTTTATCTTCTCCTTTATTTTCTTTCTCTTTGACTATCTTATGCTTAATTTAGTTCATTTTAATTTAGTTTCTTAGTGCCAGGTTCTAAAGGCTGCTTGGGAATCACGCCACTTCCGCCACCGCCAGCACCTCCGCAGCCTTAGAGGTCACACCCACCTCGCGAACCATCCAACAATAAGGACCCCTTAGTCCATCTATCTTTTCTTTTAATTTTATTTTACTTTCTGTTTTCTTTCTCTTTACCTTTCTTGTCTTTAATTATGTATTTAGTTTATTTTAAATCTGTCTTAATAATTCCTGGCTAATCCTCCATGAGCTACCCAATTTCTTCATCTAGCGCAGGATCGTCATAAAGAACGACCCCTCCAACTTATCTTTCACCTCCAACGCAAGGATTTCATCCATAATTCAGGGAGTTTCACTTCTGTCCATATCTTTTGAATTTATACTTAATTGTCTATATATATATCCTTGTACATTGAGGGCAATGTACATCTTAAGTGTGGGGGGTGAACAACCTAAAAAGGTGCCTAACTTTTTTTCATTATTCTCAAATTCCTGAAATTAGGTGCCAAACTTTTTGCATTATTCTCAATTCCCTGAATTATGCCTTATCTTAAAGTAAATTTCTCATATTATCATTAGAGTGAAATTTCCATGATTTATGATTTTTATTGATATGTTTTAGATTAAGTCAGTGATAATTGTGCATTGATAATTAAATTCTAAGATACTAGAGAATCAAGCATGATAAGTCTATTTTTCGGTATTAAAAATTTTTTCTAGGTTGTTAACCTGAATTTGAATATTACTTTGAAGTTTGAAATTTATGAGGTTGATATCAAAATACCCATAATTTTTGTGAGATTTTGAGCCTTATAAGAGCATATATCCTTTTTTCATGCTCACTTTTTGATTATGAGTGTGTCATTGAACTGTTATTCTAGAACTTGCCTCGATTATACATGTTGAGACCACATCTTTGATTTGATATACAGAAATGATAAAGGCACCTAGGATTTAACCCACTTACTCCATAAAAAGCCTACCTTCATAATTAACCACTAGTGAACCCCTTTGATCCTAACAACCATTTTTATTGACTCACCCATTGTAATATCCGGGATTTATGGCTTATGCATTAATGCCTAATTGTATGCTTATGTGTATATAAATGTGTTTTGTATGAATTTTTAGAACCTTAGAATAAAGAAGAATGCCTTAGAAAATATCAGATTTTAAGTCTTGAAGTGGAGCCAAGCTTGATAGGCCTGAAGAGAATTTGTAGGAGAAGTAGGACATAAAAATCAGCTTGGTAAAGTGGTAGGAAGGTGCCACTTAAAGCCCTAGTAAGTGACGCCACAAGCAGTACAAGGGGGCCTAGGCTCGAGCAGCAAGGGGAGCAATTTTGAGCTGCTTTTGCTTTGCGTCAAGCTAAGAGGGAGTTGGAATGACATTAAAACACTAAGGAGATGAGCACTAGATGTGGTCAAATTCCTTTAAAATTCGGCTAAAGGGAGGAGATAATTGTTGTTTTATTTAAATTATTTTAAATGGGTAAAGAAGAGAAGAAATAGGAGAAAAAGAAGGAAGTCGATAAGGGGAAGAGGAGTTGGCCGAATATGGGGCATTGGAGGATGGCATTTTCGGTTTGATGATAATAGGATAGGTGTGCTGAAAATTGATGCTCTTCTCATCTTTCTCATTTGTGTGCCGAAAATCCTTAGGAATTCAATTTGCTTTCTTTGCTTCCTACTTCCTTTTCTCTTCAATTGACCAAAGCCGAATATCCCTCTCTCAAAATCCCATCATTGCCGATTCTCCCTAAAGCCTCATACTCTCCCTCTCTTTCACTTGTTGAAGCCGAATCTCCCTAGTGTTCATAAAGTCGAACCTATAACCCTTTGCTATTCTTTCCTAAACCGAAAGTTCACTTCATTGACACCCATTGAAACCGATTACTCCTAAGCACCAAGATCCTATCATCTTTTCATTTGAACCAAGTTCGCTACTTCAGGATCTTCTGTCGATCCCTTGGAGGTGGTGACCATTTTGCGTTTTGGTCTTTCTTTTTGGTAAGGACCTCTTCTATGTCGATTTACTATTCTTTTTCTTTCTTTGGTGTCGAAATCAAGACTTTAACCACATAGTTTGCTCTATGGCGGGAAACTCGAAGGAGGGTTTGGGATTCGATTATTGTCGACTACAAGGAGGAGATCTTCGGGATTTCAAAGATCCAAGGTAAGCCATGTGTGGTATTCGGCCAAGGGCCATTTTCATAGATCTTGTGCAATAGGCTAACCCTAACATGTACCATGTAGGATTTCGACATCTTCATAGCCAAGTGACGATTTTTGGGATTTAGATCCGCAAGGTAAGAGAGTATCAATATTCAGCCAAGGCCATTTTAAGTGTTAGTGATTGGCCGATTCTAACTTTGATTTTTAAGGAAGAGTTCAATCTGTTTCGGTAGACTTTCGGGATTCAGTGAATACAATAGTAACCAGGTGTGTAGCCCTACACTAATTCCTAATAGATCTATGGTATTATTATTATGTGTGTGTTAATGGAAATATGAAAATATGGCCAAAGGTATCATTCAATGGTACAGAGTATTCAGGTACGTTAACATACTACTACTACTATGTTAATAATGTTTATGAACACTGAATATGACACATGTAACGAATGTGAAATAAGAGATATGGCATGATATTGCATATTTTGTATGACATGGGGCATATGGGTTATATGAAAAGGGGAAGTGATCTGGTGGTTTATACCACAATATCTGAATGTGGTGACTCATGTCACGAAATTTGAATGTGGTGACTTATGTCACAAATTACTATATGGTGACTTTGTCACATTATCTGGTGGCTATGCCACAAAATTTATAAGGGCGATGAGCAAGTCGTCTGCAGCTGACGCGCTTCGGCGATGTGTAGCGGATGGAGGGTCGACTTAGTAGTCCCCACGGTGTGATGGTTGGTACGGGTGATGTGTAGCGGATGGTTATCTAGGTTTGGGTTCGGGATTACATCATTACTTATATTCGTTATATGTGTATGATTTGATGTGCCTAAAATCGTTGGGATTGGTGTTGGTTATACACACTGAGTCTGTTTGACTCACCCCGTTGTGGGATATTTTTCAGGTGACACTCAGTAACGGATCGGGTCGGCAGGAGCTTAGTGGTGGCCATGTTCAACTCAGACTTTATTTTAATTTTGGACTTTTTATTTCTAGGTATTTTGGATTTATTTCGGGTTTTGCTTTGATGTAATAAGGCCATAGCTATAAACTGATTATGCATGCATGTTTATTTATTTTATTATGATACAATTTTTATCCATTTAAAGTTAAGCAACTTTACTTAAAAATAAAATTTAAATGTTTAGACACCTAAACACAAACGATTTTCGAGTTAAAGATTAACTCCAAAACAACTCGGCATTTTTTTTATAAACCACCCAAAATTTTCAAAATAATAAACATGAATTTGAAATGTTTTACTCGAGGAACATACCAGATTCGGTCTGGGCTCGTGGGCCGGGTTTGGGGTGTTTCATTTTGGTATCAGAGTCCGGTTTTAAACTCTCGGCCTTGGGTTTAAAGCCCATAACGTTTTCAAAATAGAGCCCAAATAAGTTTTGTGAAAATTTTTGTGAAATGAGCAGAGTTTTTACGGCATGGCACCTAAGTCTCCTACCAGAAGTCCACGGTAAGTACCCCTAACCGTTGTGTGAATTAATGTATGATTCAGTATATGGGTATAACAGAACGTAGATTAGTATATTAAGTTATGGAACCCTAGGATTAGTTTACCCCAACACAAGAACTACATAAAATCTAAGGCCTAACTAAACAAACCTGTGACTTAGTCGTCGAGTTAGGGTGTGGCAACCATTGTGTGCATGTCTAGGATTGGATTCAAGAAGAGCCCGGTATTTAAGTAGTCCTAGTGACTCACCTCCTCTTCACTTGAATCCTACCTGGTGCGTAGTAACGGTTCACCCTAACCAAGAGGACTCATTCACAGGCTAAACTCAATAATTAAAACCCATAAGGGACTAGCCATATTTTTATAAAAACCTTAGTTTTAAAAGCACCAAATTACCCCTTTGATTTGTAAAAACTCTTTTACAAAATTTTTTCAAAATATTCCCGATTTACAAAAATTTACTAAAATACCCTGGGTTTAGAAATTACTAAAATACCCTTGGTTTATGAAATTACCACACTACCCTCAATTTTTTCTAAAATATTCTTACTTTACAAAAATACCAAAAACCCCTATTTTGCAAAACATCAAGATACCCTGGTTTGGAAATTTACCAAAATACCCCTATAGGACAAATTACGAAAATACCCCTGGGATTAAAACGGACAAAAATGTACAAGTGATGAATGTGTGTAGTAGATACTACTGAATGAAGGTGCATCTTTCTCTGAACTAGGATAGAAGACTTGAAATGAAAACCCTGTAATGATCGAAAGCACTACTACTAAGCTCCTTTTCATAAAATTTCTTCGCGAATAATCAGTGGAACAAATACTAATGCATAAAATTCCTTAAATCAGATTAAAGCGCGATCGTAGAAATGAGTTCTAGGGGACGTGGTCGTAATGTGCGAGGACGTGGTAGAGGCAGAATGACCGTATCGGAACCCGTTAGGTCTGGACAAGGGTCCGAAAATAAGGTACCACCACCCCCACCACCAGCTGTTGGTGTTGAGCAGCAAGATCAGACGGGGGATGATACAGTATCGCAGGCGATGCTGCGGGTTCTTGAGATGGTGGCTGGAGCAGGTGGAGGTGGGAGAGCTCAAAAATCTATACCCGAGCGACTCTGAGCAAATGGAGCTGAAGTATTCCGTGGCATATCTGGTGTGGCACCCAGTACGGCTGAATATTGGATGGAAGCGACAGAGCGAATTATGGATGAGCTGGATCTGACTGCTGAAGAGAAGCTAAAGGGAATGGTGTCGCTACTTTGCGATGAGGCATATCAGTGGTGGCTCACAGTTCGGGATGGTGCTACAGCTGAGGATTTCACTTGGGAGTATGTTAAAGCGGCATACCAGAAGAAGTATGTTGGAACTAGTTATACTGATGCTCAGAGGAAGGCATTTCTGGGGCTGGTTCAAGGGAACAAGTCCGTAGCCGAGTACGAGGCTAAATTCTTAAGGTTGAGCCGGTATGCTCGAGGTATCGTGGCTACGGAGCATGAACGATGTGTCCGGTTTGAGGACGGACTTAGGGATGATCTAAGGTTGTTGATAGCTCCGCAGCAGGAGCGGGAATTTGCAGTGTTGGTGGAAAAGGCTAAGGTAGCCGAATGGGTTAAAGAATCTGTAAGGCAGAATACAGATAGGAACAGGCATAAGAGAGGGTTTGGATCGTCAGGGTCATCTGGGAATGCGCAGAAGAGGCCTAGAGTTGATGGGCCGTGAGGTCAGCAGGTTGTGATAGGAGGGCAGTATCGTACTTGTGATCAGTATGGGAAGAGGCACCTAGGAGAGTGTTGGAAGAAGACAGGGGGATGCTTTAAGTGTGGGTCTAAGGAACACATGATTAAGGACCATCCTATTAAGATAGACGGAGTCGCACCAACAGTCGGGGTTCTAATCAGTGGAAGAGGGGGGACAAAGAGCCTCGGCAGGTCGTGGTCCGATTGGCAGAGGAAACGGTGTTGGAAGAGGACGTGGAACACCAGGCAGAGGTGTTGGTAATGCTGAGGCTAGACAGCCAGGACTGGTATATGCGGTTCGTTGGAGGGAAGACAGCGATGCACCTGATGTTATAACAGTGCGTTCCTTATTTGAGTTACCCTTTATTGCTTTGATAGACATAGGGTCAACTCATTCCTATGTTGCTAGTGAAGTATCCGAAACTTTGCATGTAAACTTTGAGACTGTACCTAGGAAGATGACTGTACTTAGTCCTTTAGGGCAGACTGTGATAATAGATAAACTCTTTAAGGAAGTGCCTTTAGAAGTTCGGGGACGCGGTTCCACGGTGACTTAGTGGAACTACCATTCGGGAATTTGATCTAATCTTAGGCATGGATTGGTTAGTGAAGTACCGTGCGAATGTGGATTGCGCCGCTAAATGCATGTCGTTGAGAACTCCCGACGATAAGGAAGTTGTGGTGATGGGCAAAAGACGAAACTATTTGTCTAATGTAGTATCCGCCCTTAAGGCGGAGAAGATGGTAAGGAAAGGATGTCCAGTTTTTCTGATGTGGGTCAGTGCCTTGGACACTAAGGAAACAAGTGTGGAAGGCGTTAGAACAGTAAGGGAATTTGTGGATGTCTTTCCGGAGGAATTACTTGGAATACCCCCGGATAGGGAGGTGGAGTTTGGAATTGACTTGCTACTGGGAACAGCTCCTGTGTCAATCGCCCCATATAGAATGGCCCCAAAGGAATTGGTTGAGCTCAAGGCTCAAATCCAAGAGTTGCTTGATCGTGGGTTTATCCGACCCAGTGTGTCTCTATGGGGAGCACCAGTCTTGTTTGTGAAGAAGAAGGATGGAACTATGCGTATGTGCATAGATTATTGTCAGTTGAATAAGCTGACCATCAAGAACAAGTACCCGTTGCCGAGGATAGACGACTTGTTCGATCAACTGAAGGGGGCAGCAGTATTCTCGAAGATAGATCTAAGGTCTGGATATCATCAGCTTAAGGTGAAGGAGGTGATTATCCATAAGACAGCCTTCCGAACAAGATATGGGCATTATAAGTTCTTAGTAATACCGTTCGGATTGACGAATGCCCCAGCCGTATTCATGGATATGATGAACCGGGTTTTTCAACCTTACTTGGATAGGTTCGTCGTTGTGTTCATAGATGACATCTTAGTATATTCCAAGTCTGAAGAGGAGCATGATGAGCATCTCCGGGTTGTGTTGCAAGTATTAAGGGAGAAGAAGCTTTATGCCAAATTCAGCAAGTGTGAATTTTTGCTGAAGGAGGTTGCATTCTTAGGGCAAGTAGTGTCTGCAGAAGGGATAAGAGTGGATCCTAGGAAGATTGAGGCAGTGTTGGATTGGAAACCACCTAAGTCTGTGGCGGAGGTTCGTAGTTTCTTGGGATTGGCAGGCTACTACAGAAGGTTTGTAGAAGGGTTCTCATCAATAGCCGCACCTTTGACAAAATTGTTGAGAAAGGAAGTACCTTTCGTATGGACAGATAGGCAACAGGAGAGCTTTGAGAAGCTTAAGAGGGTCTTGACTGAAGCTCCAGTCTTGATTCAGCCTGAGGCAGGAAAGGATTTTGTGGTGTACTATGATGCTTCCCACACAGGATTAGGATGTGTCCTAATGCAAGATGGGAAAGTAATCGCTTATGCGTCTCGGCAATTAAGGCCGCATAAGGTTAACTACCCGACGCATGATTTGGAATTAGCAGCGGTAGTCTTTGCTCTTAAGGTATGGAGGCATTATCTTTATGGGGAGAAGTCGGTGATCTACATGGACCACAAGAGCCTTAAGTATCTCACGACTCGAGAAAGAGTGAACCGAGGCAGCGAAGGTGGGTGGAGTTATTGAAAGACAACGATTGTTCTATAGAGTATCATCGGGCAAGGCGAATA
Source organism: Gossypium sturtianum (assembly GCA_025698515.1). NCBI lineage: Eukaryota > Viridiplantae > Streptophyta > Magnoliopsida > Malvales > Malvaceae > Gossypium > Gossypium sturtianum. The sequence continues at coordinate 24,180,569 of CM046945.1, forward strand.
TAGTGGCGGATGCCCTAAGTCGGGAAAGTAGTGTCGATCTCGAGGGCAATGTTTGCACATCTTAGCTTGTATGATGATGGAAGTTTATTAGCGAGTTGCAAGTTAAACCGACATGGTTGAATGAGGTGAAGGAAAGTCGTTAATGGATGATGATCTAAGTGCTAAGCTACGGCAAGTGCAGAGTGGAGAGTTGGAAGATTATAGTATTATTGACGAGGAGTATTGTGTTTCAAGGGTAAGGTCGTATGATGAGAAGAACAAGGAGTTAAGGCAGAGGATTCTTCGGGAATCGCATAGTAGCCCCTATGCTATGCATCCTGGAGGTAGTAAGATGTATAGAGATCTAAGGGAACAGTTTTGGTGGCCTGGTCTTAAGAGGGAAGTTACAGAATTCGTAGGGAAGTGTTTAACATGTCAGCAAGTGAAGGCTGAACACCAAGTTTCGTCAGGGTTGCTTCAGCCGATAAAGATTCCGTAGTGAAAGTGGGAGAGAATCACCATGGACTTCGTTAGTGGGCTTCCCCTTACGCCTACTAAGAAGGACTCTATATGGGTGATAGTGGATCGATTGACAAAGTCCGCGCATTTCATTCCAGTGCGGGTTGACTATTCTTTGCATAGGTTGGCGAAGTTGTATGTGGCAGAAATTGTGAGGTTGCATGGAGTGGCAATGTCGATTATCTCATATAGGGATCTAAGGTTTATGTCTCGGTTCTGGAAAGCACTACATCAAGCTTTAGGCACCAGATTGGATTTCACTACGGCATTTCATCCACAGTCAGACGGTCAATCTGAGCGAGTGATCCAAGTGTTGGAAGATATGTTGAGAGGCTGTGTAATAGACTTTAGAGGAAGTTGGGAAGAATACTTGCCTTTAGCAGAATTTGCATAAAATAACAGCTATCAAGCCAGATATTCGGATGGCACCGTATGAAGCTATTGTATGGATGTAGTGTCGCACTCCTACGTGTTGGACGAATTAGGAGAACGTCAAGTTTTGGGGCCAGAGATTGTGGCAGAATCCGAAGAAAAGGTTAAGTTAATTCGGGCACGATTAAAGGAGGCATCTGACAGGCAGAAGTCGTATGCGGATCTTAAGCGAAAGGAAATAGAATTTGCTGTGGGAGATCGAGTGTTTCTTAAGGTTTCGCCTTGGAAGAAGATGATGAGATTTGGTCGCAAAGGGAAATTAAGTCCAAGGTTTATAGGACCTTATCGGGTATTGAAGTGAGTTGGTCCAGTGGCATACCAGTTAGAGTTGCCTTCAGAATTACAGCAGATGCACGATGTATTCCATGTTTCTATGCTACATCGTTATCGATCGGATCCATCTTATGTGGTGCCAGTTGAGGAGGTGGAGCTAAGGCCAGATTTGTCCTATGAGGAGGAGCCGATCCAGATCTTGGAACGAGATGTGAAGGTATTACGAAGGAAATCAGTTCCTTTAGTCAAAGTGTTATGGCGTAATCATGGATCGGAAGAAGCTTCGTGGGAGCCGGAAGAAACAATGCGACAGCAATACCCTCACTTATTTCAGCCAGGTAATTTCGAGGACGAAATTATTTTAAGGGGGGTAGAACTGTAATATCCAGGATTTATGGCTTATGCATTAATGCCTAATTGTATGCTTATGTGTATATAAATGTGTTTTGTATGAATTTTTAGAACCTTAGAATATAGAAGAATGCCTTAGAAAATATCAGATTTTAAGTCTTGAAGTGGAGCCAAGCTTGATAGGCCTTAAGAGAATTTGTAGGAGAAGTAGGACATAAAAATCAGCTTGGTAAAAAGAAGGGAAGGCGCCACTTAAAGCCCTAGTAAGTGACGCCACAAGCAAAGTACAAGGGGGCCTAGGTTCGAGCGGCAAGGGGAGCAATTTTGAGTCGCTTTTTGCGTCAAGCTAAGAGGGGAGTTGGACGGCATTAAAACACTAAGGAGATGAGCACTAGATGTGGTCAAATTCCTTTTAAAATTCGACTAAAGGGAGGAGATAATTGTTGTTTTATTTAAATTATTTTAAATGGGTAAAGAAGAGAAGAAATAGGAGAAAAAGAAGGAAGGCGATAAGGGGAAGAGGAGTTGGCGAATATGGGGCATTGGAGGATGGCATTTTCGGTTTGATGATAATAGGATAGGTGTGCCGAAAATTGATGCTCTTCTTATCTTTCTCATTTGTGCCGAAAATCCTTAGGAATTCAATTTGCTTTCTTTGCTTCCTACTTCCTTTTCTCTTCAATTGACCAAAGCCGAATATCCCTCTCTCAAAATCCCATCATTGCCGATTCTCCCTAAAGCCTCATACTCTCCCTCTCTTTCACTTGTTGAAGCCGAATCTCCCTAGTGTTCATAAAGCCGAACCTATAACCCTTTGCTATTCTTTCCTAAGCTGAAAGTTCACTTCATTGACACCCATTGAAACCGATTACTCCTAAGCACCAAGATCCTATCATCTTTCTCATTTGAACCAAGTTCGCTACTTCAGGATCTTCCTGTCGATCCCTTGGAGGGTGGTGACCATTTGCGTTTTGGTCTTTCTTTTTTGGTAAGGACCTCTTCTATGTCGATTTACTATTCTTTTTCTTTCTTTGGCTGTCGAAATCAAGACTTTAACCACATTGTTGCTCTATGGCCGAAACTCTGAAGGAGGGTTTCGGGATTCTGATTATTGTCGACTACAAGGAGGAGATCTTCGGGATTTCAAAGATCTAAGGTAAGCCATGTGTGGTATTCGGCCAAGGGCCATTTTCATAGATCTTGTGCAATAGGCTGACCCTAACATGTACCATGTAGGATTTCGACATCTTCATAGCCAAGTGACGATTTTCGGGATTTAGATCCGCAAGGTAAGAGAGTATCAACATTCGGCCAAGGCCATTTTAAGTGTTAGTGATTAGCCGATTCTAACTTTGATTTTTAGGGAAGAGTTCAATCTGTTTCGGTAGACTTTCGGGATTCAGTGAATACAATAGTAACCAGGTGTGTAGCCCTACACTAATTCCTAATAGATCTATGGTATTATTATTATGTATATGTCAATGGAAATATGAAAATATGGCCAAAGGTATCATTCAATGGTACAGAGTATTCAGGTACGTTAACATACTACTACTACTATGTTAATAATGTTTATGAACACTGAATATGACACACATGTGAAATTGTAACGAATGTGAAATAAGAGATATGGCATGATATTGCATATTTTGTATGACATGGGGCATATGGGTTATATGAAAAGGGGAAGTGATCTGGTGGTTTATACCACAATATCTGAATGTGGTGACTCATGTCACGAAATCTGAATGTGGTGACTTATGTCACAAATTACTATATGGTGACTTTGTCACATTATCTGGTGGCTATGCCACAAAATTTATAAGGGCGATGAGCAAGTCATCTGCAGCGACTGCCTTCGATGATGTGTAGCGGATGGAGGGTCGACTTAGTAGTCCCCACGGTGTGATGGTTGGTACGGGTGATGTGTAGCGGATGGTTATCTAGGTTTGGGTTCGGGATTGCATCATTACTTATATTCGTTATATGTGTATGATTTGATGTGCCTAAAATCGTTGGGATTGGTGTTGGTTATACACACCGAGTCTGTTTGACTCACCTCATTGTGGGATATTTTTCAGGTGACACTCAGTAACGGACCGGGTCGGCAGGAGCTTAGTGGTGGCCATGTTCAACTCAGACTTTATTTTAATTTTGGACTTTTTATTTCTAGGTATTTTGGATTTATTTCGGGTTTTGCTTTGATGTAATAAGGCCATAGCTATAAACTGATTATGCATGCATGTTTATTTATTTTATTATGATACAATTTTTATCCATTTAAAGTTAAGCAACTTTTCTTAAAAATAAATTTTAAATGTTTAGACACCTAAACACAAACGATTTTCGAGTTAAAGATTAACTCCAAAACAACTCGGCATTTTTTTTATAAACCACCCAAATTTTCCAAAATAATAAACATGAATTTGAAACGTTTTACTCGAGGAACATACCAGATCCGGTCTGGGCTCGTGGGCCGGGTTTGGGGTGTTTCACCCATTAATATTAACCCAAAACCCTTTGTAATTGTTATCACCATTCTTCTTGACTACCCTTTTTGTCGAGATTTGATTTGACCAGTTGCCTAACTATGTTCTATATTTCAGTTGTTAAAGTACTTTCTTATTATTTTAAATATTTGTGACTTGTTCTAAAAAAAAATCGAAGTATATTCATTATTAGTTTTGAGATTAGGTGAGCTTATACGTTAAATTCCAATTATTAAAGAAGAAGCTCGTATTATTAGTTTTCAATTGATGTAATTACTTTTATTCAGTTCATTGTTTCTAGTTAGGTAATTTGTCAATTCAATCTCGATTCTAACCCTCTAATTCAGCCTTTATCCACACCTTAACCCAAGCCCCGTTACAACCCTTTCAAAGACCTTTTGATTTGTGCATCATCTCATATTACAGTGGTGGAGATTTGATTTTCATGCAAGCCTATGGGATTAACTTTTCAAGTTTGACATTTGAGTGCTTAATGCTGAACCTTAAACACTTAGAGTGATTTGAGTGAATCTTTTGTGAGGATGTCAATCCTTGTAGGTTTTGGATCAGAGGTAATTATTTAGATGAGGGGAAACACCTATGTTTTGTGCTACATATGTATGACTTATATTGTTTGAATCTTTAGGACTCTTTGAGTTAAATTATTCATGTATAAATTATCTATGAATTATGATGAGACATTGTTGATAGGAATATTGAATCATGGAAAGTTCGTTTTAATTGTAAGTTGAGAATTTTGCTTGAGGACAAGCAAAAGCTTAAGTGTGGGGGTATGTGATAAACCGTAAAAGTAACATATTTTAATCCCACATTTAGCATACTTTTGGATGATTTATCCCTTGATTTATGTAAAAAGGTGCTCTTAATCCTTTCTTTTCATGTTTTATACTCAGAAAAGCACCGAAGGATGGAAAGAACGAGAAACGGGCTCAAAACGGACCAAATTGGGCCAAAGTGAAAATCGACACGGCCTGGACTTGAGCCAACACGACCGTGTCTCCTTGATAGACTAGAACACGGCCTGATCACGATTTACACGGGCGTGTCACCTCATTAAATGTCTGAACATGGCCTAAAGACGATTCACACGGGCGTGTGCCATGGCCGTGTCCCTGTCGTGGAGAAGAGCAATTTCACTCGGAAAAGGATACTTAGGGGCAAAGAAAGCTATTTCAAAAGCGTATATAAACACCCTAAGTATAACCTAGAAGGGGGCGGTGAGCTAGGCTAAGGAGCCGAGCCGAAGAGGTCAGATTTGTGAGAAACACTCGAAGATAGCCAGTTGATCCATCTCAAGAAGCCAGAATTCTACTCGAGACGGTGGATCTCTCCTTCAATTCCTTCAGGGGGTTTTAGGGATTTCTTATGTTTTGTTTTATCTTTTCTTCTCGAGATGTTTTCTTTTATCATTATGAACTAAACCCTTGGATAACGAAGGGGATGAAACTTAGATGAATCTTGTTATCGTTTCTTTGAACTATATGATAAATACTTGATTTGTTCTTAATTATGTGTTCTTAATTCTTGTGTTAATATTTCAGGATATTGATTCAAGTTTGATGTGCTTAGGTGGAGGAGCAAAAGTCCCTACTTAAGAGTAGATCTAGCATAATTAAGCGGAGTTGATCGCGCGCCTAGAGATAGGGTGACGAGATTTTGCCAGATTAGGGTGAAACCTAATATGGGAGTCCATAGATCGAGTTAATGCAATTCTAGGGGTTTTAATTAGAAAGAGATTTCAATTAATCAACCTAGGGTTAGACGTTATTCGCTTTGAGAGAGGGTTTAATATACATTAGGGAGTCTTACGGATCAAGTCAAGTGAATAAATTGTCTGGTTTAGAGTTAGATAACAAGTGAAGTCTAGGTGGATTCTTCCTAGGGGTATCGTCTTAATCAACTCAGTTTTTCCAACAGTATTTCCCCAATTCATTCTTTTTGTCTTTGCGTCTTTAGCTTAGTAGTTAGTTAAATTTATATTAAATAACAACTTCACTTATTTTAGGCTAGATAATAAAAAGAAAGTTAGTATTAGTACTTTTGGTTCCTTTGGGTTCGACAATCTGGTCTTGCCTAAGCTATACTACTGTTCGATAGGTGCACTTGCCTCAATCGTTGTTATAGATAGTTCTAGGTTCGATCATTATAAATTTAAAACTCTAAAATCACAGCGATCAAATTCTTACATACTTTGTCAACTAACACACATTTGCGTAAGGGATTTGACACTTTTATCACTAATTCTGTAGATTCTACGGGCATGTTCATATTAGTTACTAATTTCATACAAACATACAAGTGGGCAGATCCCGGATAAATTAAAGCAACAGCTAGAGTATTATAAAGAAAAAAATGTACCCGTAATCACATCAGGGGATGACGCCTCTTCGCGAGCGCGAATGGCATAAGTCCTCGTAGGCGCCCTACCCTCAGATCTTGCAGTCTACTCTCTAGGTGTATTCTTACTACTCGTTCCATTTCCCGGATTACTCTGTGGTCTCCCTCTAGTAGTACTACCCGATCTTGCACTCCGAAATTTCATTTTTTCACCCATCTCGGGGCAATCTCTAATAAAATGGTCTTGGGACCCACACTTGAAACAAGCTCTCTCATTTGCTCAGCATTCACCGGGATGACGTTTACCACACTATGCACATTCCGGTCTACTTGGTCGAGCATTACCAACACTAGCAATAGAAGTGGTCTGAGCTTTAGAACCCGAGTACTGTTTACCTTTACTTCTGCTTGAGAACCCAACTGAAGCAACTGATCGAGTATTTAAATCTCTTGATTTCTTGGATGAGGATTGAAATGACTTACCCAATTGCCTCTTCCTCAATTCACGGGACTCATTTTCAGCCTTTCTTTTCTCTTTGGCCAATTCCTCAGCCTTGCAAGCTCTCTCTACTAACACAACGAATTCCTTCAGTTCTAGAACACCAACAAACATTCGGATGTCCTCATTTAATCCATCCTCGAACCTCTTACACATGATGGCTTCAGTGGACACACACTCCCGAGCGTATTTACTGAGCCTTACAAACTCACGTTCATATTCGGTTATAGACATTCGACCTTGTTTTAACTCAAGGAATTCTTTTCTTTTCTGATCGATAAACCTTTGGCTAATATACTTCTTTCGGAACTCTTATTGGAAAAATTCCCAATTAACTTTCTCCCTTGGTACCACCGACACAAGGGTGTTCCACCACTGGTAAGCTGAATCTCTCAAGAGAGACACAACACATTTCATACACTCTTCGGGTGTGCAAGACAATTCATCAAATACCCGATGGTATTTTCAAGCCGCACTCGCTCTTTTCGGATCATCATCTTTATTAGCCCGAATTCCTCAGCTCCTTGTTTCTGGATTCTATCAACTGGGGGCTTTTCCCTTCTTACTAATTCTACAACTTGGGGAGCTACAGGGGTAGGCTGAGGAATAGGTGGAGGTGGAGGGGGTTGAGCGTTCGGGTTCGTTCGAACGAACTCCGTATACCAAGCGTTCATCATATGGGGAAAGGCTTCTCTAGCCTATTCTCCTCTTCTCTGACTCACAGTCATTGGTCTATTTTCATTTTCAGTTGGCACCGTCCTTGGGCGGGGGCCGGTGCATTACTTTCTACATCATCCGCCACTGCTCTGTCGGGATCCATTTACTATAAAAAAACATATTTTAAATCGTCAGGACTCGTCACACTATCATTATGTAAATACTTATACGTATGACATGTATAGCTAGACTCGTGCATATGCTATGTTAGTCCGAGAATTGACTAAACTGTAGCTTTGATACCACTAAATGTAACACCCCTTACCCGTATTCGACGCCAGAATCGGGCACGAGGCATTACCGAACTTAACTTACTTAAATCATACAAAATCGACCATAAATTTCTTTTGAACTTTAAAACTCTTCATTCATGATCATATAGTCCCTTTTACGGGCCTACGAGACCCGAGACATAAAAATAAAGTGAAACGGGATAGAACCGGAAGCTTACAAACACTTAAGAAAATTTTTACTCAAAACAGGGCCACACGCCCGTGTGGGCAGGCCATGTGGTCACACACGCCCATGTCCCTAGTCCGTGTATATTTTATTTTTCATTTCGATCTTACAGGGGTTTTCACACGGCCTGGAACACGCCGGTGTCTATGGCCCGTGTCCCTCACACGGCCAAGACACGCCCGTGTATTAGCCCGTGTGTGAAAACCTTGACATTCTGTTTATGACGTCAGCGGACACTTAGGGTCACACGGCCGAGTCACACGCCCGTGTGCTAGCCCATGTGACGAATTGAATTTTTCGCAAATTAGATGCAGGGGGCACACGGCCAGGCTACACGCCCATGAGGCAGACCGTGTGTCACACACGGCCTAGACACACGCCCGTGCGTTGATAAACCATAATTTATACATATTTTGACCCCATGCTTGGCTTACTTTTGGATGAATTTTCATTAGATTTGATGAATTCGATGCTCCTAATCCTTTAATTTCATGTTTTATACTCAGAAGAGCTTAAGGAATCGAAAAGAACGAGAAACGGGCCAAAAAGGGACAAAATGGGCCTACCTCAGAAATCAACACGGCCTAGACTATCAAACACGGCCGTGTGTTACGAGCAGAATCAAACATGGCCTGGATCAACATACACGGGCAAATCACACGGCCGTGTGTGACGACCAGAATCGAGCACGACCGAAGGAATCCACCACGGGCGTGTCACAAGGGCGTGTCCCTTCCAAACCCAAGTTTAATTCTATTCAGAAAAGGGTACTTGTGGGCCAAGAAAGGTGTTCCAAAGCCTATTTAAACACCCTAGGGGGTAAGCTAAACAAACACGCAGAGTAGAAGGCAGAAAATACTTGAAGACAGCCATCAGGAGCAGCTCGAAAGAAGGATCTCCATCAAGACTGAAGATCTCCCATCAAGTTCTTTAGAAGTTTTTGGGTTTTCTTATGTTTTGTTGTTTTCCTTATTTTAAGATGTTTCCCTCTATCAGTATGAACTAAATCCCTTAAATACCTAAGGGGATGGAACCTATGACGGATCTTATTACTATTTGATTTATAATATAAATATTTGTTCTTATTCTTAATTGTGAGTTCTTATTCTTGTTTTGATAATTCAGGTTATTGATTCAAGTCGAATGTGCTTATTCAGAGGAGCAAAAGCCCCTGTTTAAGAGTAGATCAATACAATTAAGCGGATTTGATTGCAACCCTAGAAATAGGGCGACAAAAATCTACCGGATTAGAGTAAAATCTAATAAGGGAATCCATAGATCGAGTTAATGCGATAATAGGGGTTTTAATTAGAAATAAATTTCAATTAATCAACCTAGAGTCAGTTGTTTTCAGTCTTGAAAGAGATATTAACATAAATCAGGGATTTCTACGGATTAAGTCAAGTGAATAAATCGTATGAATCAAAAGTAATAAGTGAAGTCTAGGTGGATTCTTCCTTGGGTATTGTCTTTATCATAAAGTTGTCTAAGAAGTATTTTCCCAATTCGTTCTCTGTCGTGCTTTTAATTTTAGTTTAAAAGAAATCACTCCAATTCTTAGGCTAGATAATAGAAAGATAGTAATTACTAGTACTCTTGGTCCTTGTGGATACGATATTTTCGGTCTTACCATAACTATACTACTAATCGATAGGTGCGCTTGCCTTTATTGTGATCGTAGTTAGTTAGAGACACATCAAGTTTTTGGCGCCGTTGCCGGGGACTACGATATTAGGAACACTAAATTTTTATTACTTTAGCCATTTTTATTTTTATTACAATTTATTTTTGTTTTTAGTTTAATTTACTAACTTTTATTTTATTTGCTTCTGGCAGGTATTTTTAGTTTATGACTAGAAGGAACCCGTCAGGACCATTACTTTTTGACAGTGAAATTGAAAGTATAGCTCGCAGAAACCGAAGAGAGATAAGGTGAAGCTTACAATACATGGAGGAAGAGCAAGAGGACGATACTAATACTACCGAAGAGATGGCTGATAATAATCCGCTACCCCCGGTGGTTGCCGAAAATCCTTCTCCTCGTACTATGTACGATTATGCTAAGCCCAATTTGACTGGGGCTGAATTGAGTATTGTTAGACCTGCTACTGCTGCAAATAATATTGAACTGAAACCTAACACTATTCAAATGATTCAGCAGTTTGTTCAGTTCGATGGTCATAAACCGTAAAAGTAACATATTTTAATCCCACATTTAGCATGCTTTTGGATGAATTATCCCTTATTTTATGTCATTTGGCACTCTTAATCCTTTGTTTTCATGTTTTATACTTCGGAAAGCACCAGAGAATGAAAAGAATGAGAAACGGGCTTAAAACGGACCAAATGGGCCAACTCACGAAATCGACACGGCCTGGGCCCAAGACCACACGGCCGTGCCTCATTGATGGACTCGAACACGGCCTGACCACGACTTACACGGGCGTGTGCCATGGTCGTGCCCCTACCGTGACAAAGAGAAAATTCACTCGGATTAGGATACTTAGGGGCAAAGAAACACATTCCAAAGCCTATATAAACACCCTAAGTATGACCTAAAAGGGGGGAGCCCAAGGCTTTTGTCAGGGGGCGTCTTGCTAAGCCAGAGAAGGCAGATTTGTGGGGATTCACTCGAAGATAGCCAGTTGATTCATCTCAAAAAGCCAGAATTATACTCAAGACGGAGGATCTCCTCTTCAATTCCTTTAGGGGGTTTTAGGGATTTCTTATGTTTTGTTTTATCTTTTCTTCTGAGATGTTTTCTTTTATCGTTATGAACTAAACCCTCAGATACCTGAAGGGGATGAAACTTAGATGAATCTTGCTATCGTTTGCTGAACTATATGATAAATATTTGACTTGTTCTTAATTATGTGTTCTTAATTCTTGTGTTGATATTTAGGGATATTGATTCAAGTTTGATGTGCTTAGGTGGAGGAGCAAAATTCACGCCTAAGAGTAGATCTAGCATAGTTGTTTTGAGTCGATCGCGCGCCTAGAGATAGGGTGACGAGATTTTCTTTGGATTAGGGTGAAACCTAATATGGGATTCCATAGATCGAGTTAATGCAATTCCAGGGGTTTTAATTAGAAAGAGATTTCAATTAATCAACCTAGGGTTAGACGTTATTCGCTTCAAGAGAGGGTTTAATATACATTAGGGAATCTTACGGGTCAAGTCAAATGAATAAATCGTCTGGTTCAGAGTTAGATAACAAGAGAAGTCTAGGTGGATTCTTCCTTGGGTATTGTCTTTATCAATTGGTTTTTCCCACAAGTATTTTCCCCAAATTCATTCTTCTTTGTCTTAGAGTCTATAGTTTAATAATTAGTTAATTTAGATTAAACAACAAATTCCCTTTATTTTAAGCTAGATAATAAAAAGAAAGTTAGTATTAGTACTTTTAGTTCCTTTGGGTTCGACATTCCGGTCTTGCCTTAACTATACTACTGTTCGATAGGTGCGCTTGCCTCAAATCGTTGTCATAGTTAGTTTCCAGGTTCGATCATTCTCATTTATAAATTTTAAGACTTTGACATCGTATAAACACAACGATCAAGTTTTTGGCACCGTTGCCGGGGAACTAAAATATTATGAACGCTCAATTTTTATTACTTTAGCCATTTTTTTTGCAATTTACTTTTATTTCTTATGTTATTTTTAACTTTGCTAATTTTTCTTCTTTTATTGTTTTCTCCTTTCAGGTACCTCTAGTTTATGACTAGAAGGAACCCGACAGGACCTCTAATTTACGACAGTGATATTGAAAGAACAAGTTCACGAAATCATGAGAGAAATAAGGCGAAGCTTAAACTATGTAGTAGAAGAAGGGCAAGAAGGCGAAACCAATCCTACTGAAGGGATGGCCGAGAACAATCCACCACCTCAAGAGATGGCCGAAAATCATGCTCCTCGAACTATGTATGATTATGCTAAACCTAGTTTAATAGGAACTAAGTCAAGTATTGTTAGACCTACTTTTGCTGCAAATAATTTTGAACTGGAACCTAACACAATTCAGATGATACAGCAATTTGTTCGGTTTGATGGTTTGCAGGATGAAGATCCAAATAATCACTTGGCAAATTTCCTAGAATTTTGCGATACTTTCAAGATAAATGGCGTTACTGACGATGCCATCCGTCTTCGGTTATTTCCCTTTCCTTTAAGGAATAAAGCCAAACAGTGGTTGCATTCTCTTCCACGAGGGTCAATCACTACATGGGATCAAATGACTGAAATTTTTTTATTAAAATATTTTCCGCCGGCCAAAATGGCCAAGTTAAGGAATGATATCTCTTCTTTTGTGCAGATGGATTTAGAGACACTTTACGACGCATGGGAGAGATACAAAGATTTACTGAGAAGATGCCCACACCATGGATTACCCTTGTGGCTATAGGTCTAAACTTTTTACAATGGTGTTAACCCTTCAACAAGGCAATTAATTGATTCAGTCGCCGGTGGAACTCTGAATAACAAAACTCCTGAAGCAGTTTATGAATTTATAGAAGAGATGTCACTGAATAACTATCAGTGGCAAGTCACAAGGACAGGGCTAACAAAAGCAGCCGGAGTTTATAACCTCGACGCAGTAACCATGCTATCAAATCAGGTAGAGATGTTACATAAAAAATTTGATGGTGTTTACGGTTCCTCGCAGGTACAACCAGTTATGCAGTGCGAAACAAGTGGAGGCGTGGCGAATCCTGAGTACCCACCCTACAGACAGGGCATTGAGAGCGATCAAATGAACTATATGGGCAACAATTTCCGATCTCAAAATAACCCTTATAGTAATACTTATAATCTAGGTTAGAAGAACCACCCCAATTTCTCATGGGGTGGTCAAGGTAATCAAAGACAACAAAACTTCCAACAATAGCCCTACCCACAGGAAAAGAAGCCCAACCTCGAGGAAATGCTGACAAAATTCATAACAGACAAAAAAACAAAATTTGAAAAATAGGAAGCATCGATACAGGAGCTCAAGGATCAAATTGGGCAACTTACTAAGTTAGTCTCTCGAAATACGATCGTAAAGCTTACCAAGGAAAAAAAGAGCGGTAAAGGCGTTGGACGCTAAGAAGTGGAAGGAGTTAGTCGAAACGAGGAAAGAGATACCACATGATATTGATAACGCAAAGGCAATCCCAACCCATGAGGAAATTAAACCAACAATCCCATATTCAGTAAAGTTAAAGAAAGACCGCTACGACATACAATATGGTAAATTTCTTGAACTTTTCAAACAGTTACATATTAACTTACCTTTTGTTGAAGCTATTTCGCAGATGCCAACATATGCAAATTTTTTAAAGGAGCTACTAACAAACAAAAGGAAGTTCGAAGAAATTTCAACAGTGGAACTTAATGAAGAATGCTCAGCTATCATTCAAAACAAGCTGCCAACCAAATTAAAAGATCCAGGAAGTTTCACTATTCCATGTTTAATTGGTAGTTTGAACATAGAGAAAGCACTTGCTGATCTAGGTGCCAGTATTAATTTAATACCTTATAAAATGTTTAAGCAACTTGGTCTCGGGGAACTAAAACCCACTAGGATGAGTATTCAACTAGCTGACAGATCTGTTAAATATCCTAGGGGAATTATAGAAGATATTCTAGTAAAAGTGGACAAATTTATATTTCCTGTTGATTTTTTTATGCTTGACATGAATGAGGACGTAGAGGTAGCTTTAATTTTGGGGCGACCCTTTTTAGCTACTGCTAGAGCTGTCATTGATGTTGGTGATGGTAAACTGGCACTAAAGGTAGACGATGAGGAAATTATTTTTCAAATTTACGATGCCGTGCGATATTCTAGAGAACAAGATGATTCTTGTTACTTTTTTGATGCCACTAATCACATTATTCAAGAGTCTTTGCAGGAAATCATGCACAATGACACGATGGAACTGTGTCTTACACAAGGTGAGGGGATAGATGACGATACCGATGAATTGAATCCTAATACATCCTCCTCTAGACAGACGAAAATAGAGGGTATTGAACTCAACAATGAACTAAAACAGAAACCCTCTATTGATGAACCGCCCAAATTAGAATTAAAACAGTTGCCAAAACATTTAGAATATGCATTCCTCGGGGATAATTCTACGCTACTAGTAATCATCTCTTCAGAACTAGGACCCAAAGAGAAAGAAGAGTTGCTAAAGGTACTAAGGAAACATAAAAGAGCCATAGCGTGGAAAATGTCTGATATTAAAGGAATACGCCCATCATTCTACACTCACAAAATTTTAATGAAGGATGAGTATAAACCATGTGTGCAACCTCAGAGACGTTTGAATCCCAATATGAAAGAAGTTGTCAAAGCTGAGGTAATTAAACTTCTAGATGCAGGAATAATTTATCCTATTTCTGACAGTACTTGGGTAAGCCCTGTGCAGGTAGTTCCAAAGAATGGAGGTTTGACTGTTGTAGCCAACGAAAAGAATGAACTGATTCCTACAAGGACAGTTACAGGTTGGAGAGTCTGTATTGACTATAGAAAACTGAACGACGCCACCAGAAAAGATCACTTCCCTTTACCCTTTATTGATCAGATGTTAGAAAGATTATCTGGGCATATGTATTACTACTTCTTGGACGGACTCTCCGGCTACTTCCAAATCCCAATAGCTCCTGAGGATCAAGAAAAGACAACATTTACATGCCCATACAGTACGTTTGCTTATCGTAGAATGCCTTTTGGATTATGTAATGCTCCTGCTACTTTTCAGCGCTGCATGCTAGCCATCTTTGACGAACTTGTGGAAGATATTATGGAGGTAATTATGGATGACTTCTCGGTATTCGGTAATTCTTTCCATCTTTGCCTTAAAAACTTAGAACGAGTTATAATGAGATGTGAGGAAACAAACCTTGTCTTAAATTGGGGAAAATGTCACTTTATGGTTAGAGAGGGGATTGTGTTAGGACATAAGATTTCTAGTAAAGGGATCGTGGTAGATAAAGCAAAGATCGAAACCATAGAAAAATTACCTCCCTCTAGTTCAGTTAAGGCTATTAGAAGCTTCCTAGGACATGCTGGATTTTATAAAAAATTCATTAAAGATTTCTCTAAAATAGCTAAACCTTTAATGAGATTACTAGAAAAAGATGTTCATTTCAATTTTGATCAGGAATATTTAGATGCATTCAATATCCTCAAAGACAAACTAATAAATTCTCCGATTATAATTGCACCTGATTGGAATCTACCCTTTGAACTAATGTGTGATGCGAGTGATTTTGCAGTAGGTGCAGTTTTGGGACAGAGGAGAAACAAGCATTTTCAGCCAATTTTTTATGCTAGCAGAACATTGACGCCTGCACAAGAAAACTACACCACCACAAAGAAAGAATTGCTAGCTGTGGTTTTTACATTTGACAAATTTAGGCAGTATCTGATATTATCTAAAGTTATTGTTTACACTGACCATTCAGCTCTTCGTTATCTTTTAACTAAACCTGATGCAAAACCCCGACTCATACGATGGATCTTACTCTTACAGGAATTCGATTTGGAAATTCAAGATAAGAAGGGAGCTGAAAATCCTGCAACAGATCACCTCTCCAGGCTTGAGAACCCACATATCGAAGTACTCGATGAGAGAGAGATAAATGACTCATTTCCTGAGGAACAACTCTTTTCTATAACTTGCTCCAAGGTACCATGGTTTTCAGATATTGCGAATTATTTACCTGCTAACGTCCTACCAAAAAGGCTAACACATCATCAAAAGAAGCGATTCTTTGCTGATGTGAAGAACTATTTTTGGGAGGACCCCTTTCTTTTCTGCATTTGTGCAGATCAAGTAATTCGAAGATGCGTTACAAAGGCATAAGCTAGCAAAATCCTAGAACATTTCCATTCAAGACCTTCAGGAGGACATTACAGCGGGATTAAGACGGCACACAAAACGCTCGAATCAGGATTCTATTGGCCAACTCTGTTTAAAGACGCCAACAGGTATGTCGCTTCGTTTGATAAATGCCAAAGAACAGGTAATATCTCTAAACACGATGAAATGCCTCAAAAATATATGTTATCATGTGAAATATTCGACGTATGGGGTATTGATTTTATGGGTCCATTCCCTAGTTCATTCGGAAATAAATACATCTTAGTAGCAATAGATTACATGTCCAAATGGGTGGAAGCCCAAGCTTTACCTACAAACGATGCTAGAGCTATAGTGAAGTTTCTTAAGAAACTCTTCTCTCGTTTTGAAACACCCAGAGCGATTATCAGTGATAGGGGTACTCACTTTTGCAATACTCAATTTGATAAAGTCTTAAGAAAATATGGAGTACACCACAGAACAACTACCCCTTATCATCCTCAAACCAGTGGGCAAGTGGAAGTGGAAAATCGAGAGCTTAAGCGGATT
Source organism: Gossypium sturtianum (assembly GCA_025698515.1). Taxonomy (NCBI): domain Eukaryota; kingdom Viridiplantae; phylum Streptophyta; class Magnoliopsida; order Malvales; family Malvaceae; genus Gossypium; species Gossypium sturtianum. The sequence continues at coordinate 24,197,045 of CM046945.1, forward strand.
TTAGAAAAAACAGTTGAATCCAACAGGAAAGATTTGGCAATAAAAGTAGATGATGCTTTATGGGCCTATAGAACAGCCTTTAAAACCCCTTTAGGAACATCCCCGTACAAACTTGTCTACGGGAAAAGTTGTCATCTACCATTTGAGTTAGAACACAAAGCTTACTGGGCTATAAAATTCTTGAATTACGATCTTAAAACTGCGAGTGAGAAGAGGATGATGCATTTGAACGAGCTGGATGAATGGCGAGCTGAAGCCTATGAAAACTCACGACTATATAAAGAGGCAACAAAAAGACGTCACGATGCTCGCTTAAAACAATCAAAGCAATTCAAACTAGGAGACTTAGTCTTGCTGTATAATTCAAGGCTCAAACTATTTCCTGGAAAGCTGAAATCAAGGTGGTCAGGCCCATTTGTGATCAAAACCATTTTTCCCTACGGCACAATTGAGGTAACCCATCCAACTCAGGGAACATTCAAGGTAAATGGTCACCGACTAAAACTTTATAATGGTGAAGATTTCAAGGAATTAAGAGAGGAGCTTCAGCTCCGTGAACCTTCATTTAGAAATGAAAACAGGGTGAGTCTAGCTTAAGACTTTAAACGAGTGCTTCTCGGGAGGTAACCCGAGCACTAACTTCCCTAACAATTTATTTGTGACTTTTAGCAACTAACCCCAAACTAACCGATTCAATGAAGCGCAGATTTACCAACCACACGGCCTTACACACGGGCGTGCCCGTGGCCGTGGGGATGCCATGGGATGAAGAACGGGCATGCAGGTAGTCTTGCGAGAGGAAGAAGAAAAATTTTCCCAACACGGGCTGCGACAACAGAGCCACGGCCGTACGATACGACCGTGGTCTATCCTGACTAAACAAACACGGGCTGCGACAACAGAGCCACGGCCGTGCGATGCGACCGTGAACTATCCTGACTAAACAAACACGGGCTTGAGCCATGCCCGTGCCTACTAACCGTGTGAGGTCCTGACTACATGGACACGGGTGTGACAACAAGAAACACGGGCGTGGGCAACATCTCAACCGCGCCTAAATTTGAAAATCACGAAACACACGGGCTAAATTAAAGAAACACGGGCGTGGCACCTACCCGTGTCCCCTTTCCTAATAAAACCACCGTCCGCCGTTTCTCCCTCAAATCTCCAACCCTAAACAATTTCCTCAAAACCCTTTCCCCCCCTCCGGCCACCATCAGAAAATCTCCCCCTCCTTGACTCTCTCTACTCATTATTACCCTCCTCCCTTTACAATCACATCAAAACAGATACACGCCCTTGTTAAAAAGAACCCACGCCTGCTCCACTGCCGTGTAACCCAGAATACTTACAGCACACGCCCGTGCCCCACCGTTCCACGCCCGTGCCCCACCAATCACACGCCAAAAACACTACTGGTCACTCCTCACTATCTCATTTCCATTTAGTTAAATATTTTATAATTATAATCTCATTTCGTTAAATTTAATTCGACTATTATTATTATTATTATTAATTTTTAGAGTTAATCCTTAGGATTTTTATCACTATTTTGATTACTATTTCGATTACTTTAGTCATTATGTACATAATAAAATGGGAATCATTCATTGTCAAAATGTTTGCTCAACCTAAATGTGGTTGAACGGTTCTATTATGATTTCAAGTTTTTGTATATTCTGAATATTGATCACAATATGTGATATTTCTTGATCGAAAAAATTACTTGAATAATTGATACTTTCAGGTACAATGTCGTCATCCCGAGGAAAGAAAACCGCAGTCCCTACGTCCAAAAAACAAAAAGGACCCGGTTCATCATCCACCACTACATCAACCGAAGTCCGACATCCATTCCTATGGTTTCCTCCTGGAACTAAAGACGAACTGTTTCAAATACTACGAGCACGACCTCTCAGTCAAGGTCGATGTATCGACTGGGACGCTCTGGAACATGTTCAACTCGCTGATGATATTTGGGCACTCCTGACGACTGACCCTTGGGAATGTTTTTTCGGTATAATCGAACCCACCTACCTTGAACTAACATTAGAGCTTTGTTCTACTTTCCATTTGCAGGTAGTAATGACACAACACGACGACTCGGGCACTATTCAGTTTCGTCTAGGAGGCTTAGTTCAGGAAATGAGTATTCCTGAATTTGGAATCGCTTTAGGTCTTTACACGGATAACTTCAGAAGGGAACATGATCTTGCGGAGCTCCGCCGCCACATCCATAAACCCCCTGCACAATGTTGGTATAATATAGCCCCTAACATAGGCACCTATGACCCCAGTCGTTCCAAAGCGACAGCCCTCGCCCCATCCTTACGATACCTACACGCCATCTTAGCCCACACATTGACAGGAAGGCGAGAGAGCACCGGGGTCGTTAACACGCATGACGCCTACTTCCTCTGGTGTATGGAAAATGGCTACGTCTTCGACCTTGCATACTTCACCGCTTTGGCCATTCAACATCAAACGGAGCGCCACCGGAAGGGGGTCATTTCTATGGGGCCTTATGTAACACGGCTTGCGAGGTACTTCGGTCTCCTCAACACTGCATCACAATCCGCCTCCCTCATACTGATAGGTCAGATGGCCCCACAGGGCATCCAGATGATGCTGCACATGAGGATGATTCAGCGTCGACGTGGGACTGATCCTCCCCAATATAGGCTAGCGCCTACCACTGAAGAGGAGGACCCTGAGGATATTACTGAAGATGTCCCCCCACCACAAGAAGCACCACAACAAGGCCATCGTCCAGTTCATTCGGCTACCTCCCTCTCAGACATTTCTGCACGTCTCACTCAGTTCGAGCACTCATCAGACGCAGCAATTTGATAACACCGTCAAGATTTGAAGGGATTGAGGCGACCCTTCAAATCAAATCACCACTTCCATATCTCACCACCGCCACCACCACGCGATCCAAATTAATGACGACGAGGACCTTTGAGTCCTTCTATTTCCTTTTTATTTTCCATTTTCATCTTTTATTTTTATTTTTATTTTTAAGACTTTTTGCAATTCATGTTTAAAACTTTTATTTATAGTTTAATTTCTTTTATCAACTGGTTGTGTAACGCTCGAGTATCTGTAACAACTCTCATTATTTATTTTCCCCTAAACATTTAATTGATGACTTTTGCAGATTAATTAGATTAAATATACCACTCAAGGAACGAAAACATCACTTTTACCTAGTCATCACATTTGTCATGGAACATCCTCCAAGGATTTCATCCATAATTCAGGAAGTTTCATCTCTCCCTATCTTTTATGAATTTCTATCTATCTTTGTACATTGAGGGCAATGTACATCTTAAGTGTGGGGGGTGAATCTTAAAAGTGCCAAACTTTTTGCATTATTCTCAAATCCTGAATTATGCCTTGTCTTAAAGTAAGTTTCTCATATTATGATTAGAATGAAATTTTCTTTGATTTATGATTTTTGTTAATGTGTTTTGGATTAAGTCATTGATAATTGTGCATTGATGATTTATACTTTAAGATACTAGAGAATCAAGCATGATAAGTCTATTTTTCAAAATTAAAATTTTTTCTAGGTTGTCTACCTGAATTTGAATATTACTTTGGAGTTTGAAATTTACAAGAATGACATCAAAATACCCATAATTTTTGTGAGATTTTGAGCCTTATAGAGCATATATTCTTGTTCTTGCTCACTTTATTGATTATGAGTGTGTCAACATTGATTTGTTATTCTAGAACTTGCATCGATTATACATGTCGAGACCACACCTTTGATTTGATATACAGAGATGATGAAGGCACCTAGGATTTAACCCACTTACTCCACTAAAAGCCTACCTTCACAATTAACCCCTAGTGAACCCCGTTTAATCCTAACAACCCTTTTTACTGACCTACTCGCTGATATTAACCCAAAAACCCTTCGTTTTTGTTATCACCATTCCTTTTGACTACCCTTATTTCGAGATTTGATTTGATCAATTGCCTAATTATTTCGATAGTAAATTCATCATTTATTATGTATTTATGATGTGATGACTTGTTCTTAAAAAAAAATCAAATCAAAGTATATTCATTATTAGTTTTGTGATTAAGTGAGCTTATACGTTTAAATTCCAATTACTAAAGAAGAAGCTCGTAGTAGTGGTATTATTATTACAAGTTTTCAATTGATGTAATTATTTATATTCAGTTCATTGTTTCTAGTTAGGTAATTTGTCAATTCAATCTCGATTCTAACCTTCTAATTCAGCCTTTATCCACACCTTTAACCCAAGCCCCGTTACAACCCTGTTAAAGACCTTTTGATTTGTGTATCATCTCATTTTACAGTGGTGGAGATTTGATTTTCATGCAAGCCTATGGGATTAACTCTTCATGTTTGACTTTTGAGTGCTTAATTCTGAACCTTAAACACTCCGAGTGATTTGGGTGAATCTTTAGTGAGGATGTCAATCCTTGTCAATTTTGAATCAGAGGTAACTATTTAGATGAGGGGAAACACCTAGGTTTTGTGCTACAAAGGTATGACTTAGATTGTTTGAATCTTTAGGACTCTTTGAGTTGAATCATCCATGTATAAATTATCTTTGAATTATGATGAAACACTATTGATGAATATTATGAAATGAGGGAAGTTCGTTTTTATTATGACTTGAGAATTTTGCTTGAGGACAAGCAAAAGCTTAAGTGTGGGGGTATTTGATAAACCGTAAAAGTAACATATTTTAATCCCACATTTGCATGCTTTTGGATGAATTATCCCTTATTTTATGTCATTTGGTGCTCTTAATCCTTTGTTTTCATGTTTTATACTCAGGGAAGCACCAGAGAATGAAAAGAACGAGAAACAGGCTTAAAACGGACCAAATGGGCCAAATCACAAAATCGACATGGCCTAGGCCCAAGACCACACAGCCGTGCCTTATTGATGGACTAGAACACGGCCTGACCACGACTTACACGGGCGTGTGCCATGGCCGTGCCCCTGCCGTGACAAAGAGAAAATTCACTCCAATTAGGATACTTAGGGGCAAAGAAACACATTCCAAAGCCTATATAAACACCCTAAGTATGACCTAAAGGGGGGGAACCCAAGGCTTTTGTCAGGGGGCGTCTTGCTAAGCTAGAGAAGGCAGATTTGTGGGGATTCACTCGAAGATAGCCAGTTGATTCATCTCAAGAATCCAGAATTATACTCAAGACGGAGGATCTCCTCTTCAATTCCTTCAGGGGGTTTTAGGGATTTCTTATGTTTTGTTTTATCTTTTCTTCTGAGATGTTTTCTTTTATCGTTATGAACTAAACCCTCAGATATCTGAGTGGGATGAAACTTAGATGAATCTTGTTATCGTTTGCTGAACTATATGATAAATATTTGACTTGTTCATAATTATGTGTTCTTAATTCTTGTGTTGATATTTCTGGGATATTGATTCAAGTTTGATATGCTTAGGTGGAGGAGCAAAAGTCCCTGCCTAAGAGTAGATCTAGCATAGTTAAGCGGAGTCGATCGCGTGCCTAGTGATAGGGTGACGAGATTTTGCCGGATTAGGGTGAAACCTAATATGAGATTCCATAAATCGAGTTAATGCAATTCTAGGGGTATTAATTAGAAAGCGATTTTAATTAATCAACCTAGGGTTAGACGTTATTCGCTTCGAGAGAGGGTTTAATATACATTAGGGAATCTTACGGATCAAGTCAAATGAATAAATTGTCTGGTTCAGAGTTAGATAACAAGTAAAGTCTAGGTGGATTCTTCCTTGGGTATTGTCTTTATCAATTGGTTTTTCCCACAAGTATTTTCCCCAAATTCATTCTTCTTTGTCTTAGAGTCTTTAGTTTAATAATTAGTTAATTTAGATTAAACAACAAATACCCTTTATTTTAGGCTAGATAATAAAAAGAAAGTTAGTATTAGTACTTTTAGTTCCTTTGGGTTCGACATTCTGGTCTTGCCTTAACTATACTACTGTTCGATAGGTGCGCTTGCCTCAAATCGTTGCCATAGTTAGTTTTTCAGGTTCGATCATTCTCATTTATAAATTTTAAGACTTTGACATCGCATAAACACAACGATCAGATGGTTTGCAGGATGAGGATCCAAACAATCACTTGGCAAATTTTCTAGAACTCTGTGACACTTTTAAAATTAATTGCGTTTCTGATGATGCCATTCGCCTTGGGTTGTTTCCCTTATCATTGAGGAACAAATCTAAACAGTGGTTGAACTCGTTACCACGAGGATCAATCACTACATGGGAACAAATGACTGAAAAATTTTTGCTTAAATATTTTTCGCCGGCTAAAACGGCTAAGTTGAGGAATGATATCTCTTCTTTTGTGCAGATGGATTTAGAAATACTTTACGATGCATGAGAGAGATACAAGGATTTACTGAGAAGGTGCCCTCACCATGGGTTACCATTATGGCTACAGGTTCAAACCTTTTACAATGGTGTGAACCCCTCAACTAGGCAATTGATTGATGCAGCCGTCGGCGGTACCCTAAATAAGAAAACACCTGAGGCTGCTTATGAGTTTATAGAGGAGATGTCACTGAATAACTATCAGTGGCAAGTTATGAGGACGAAGCCAACAAAGGCAGCCGGTGTTTTCAACCTCGATGCAGTCACATGGTATCAAACCAGGTAGAGCTTTTAAATAAAATGATTGATGGTTTGTGTTGTTCTTCACAGGTACATCTAGTGATGCAGTGCGATACGAATGGAGGAGGAATGAGCAATATAGAATATCCATCCCACAACCCTGGCATAGAAAGCGAACAGATGAACTATATGGGTAATAATTCTAGACCTCAGAATAACCCTTATAGTAACACTTACAATCCAGGTTGGAGGAACCACCCAAACTTCTCATACGGTGGTCAAGGAAATCAAAGACAATAGCCCCCTCCAGGCTTTCAACAACAACCCTACCCACAGGAGAAGAAGCCGAACCTTGAGGAGATGCTTACTAAATTCATCTTGGTGTCAGAAATGTGCTTCCAAAACACCGAGACCGCACTTAGAAACCAACAGGCATCGATTCAAGGGCTCGAAAATAAAATAGGTCAGCTTGCCAAGCTGATCTCTGAATGACCACAAGGCAGCCTGCCAAGCAACACTAAAAATAACCCAAAGGAGCAACTTCATGCCATTACTGCTCACGATAGTGAAGGGTTAGACGAACCAAAACCGAGGCAAAAAAATGTGGTAGATAAAGGTAAGGTTGAGGTAAGCCATAATAAACAAAAACTGGTAAGTACAGTGTACAAACCTCGTGTGCCATACCCTAATGCGACGAAGAAAGACCGCATAGATGAAAAATTTGGTAAATTTCTTAAACTATTAAAAAATTACATATAAACTTACTGATCGTGCACATCAGAGTCTTAAAAATTTATATAAAGAATGATCGAGCCTGGAAACTACCTGTGACAATAATTGAGGCAAGTGCACCTATCGAACAGTAGTATAGCTTAGTGGCAAGACCGGATTGTCGAACCCAAAGGAACCAGAAGTACTAATATTGACTCTCTTTCTATTATTTAGCCTAAGAAACAAGGGAATTTGTTGTTTAATTCTAAAATTAACTAACTACTAAGCTAAAGATGCTAAGACAAAGAGAACGAACTTGGGAAAACACTCATGAGAAAAACCAATTGATTAAGATGATACCCAAGGAAGAATCCACCTAGACTTCACTTGTTATCAACTCTGAACCAGACGATTTATTCACTTGACTTGATCCGTAGGATTCCCTAATTTATATTAATACCTCTCTCGAGGCTACTAACGTCTAACCCTAGGTTGATTAATTGAAATCTCTTTCTAATTAAAACCCCTAGAATTGCATTAACTCGATCTATGGACTCCCATATTAGGTTTGACCCTAATCCGGCAGATTTTCGTCAGCCTATCTCTAGGCGCGCGAGCAACTCTGCTTAATTATGCTAGATCTACTCATAGGCAGGGACTTTTGCTCCTCCACCTAAGCAGATCAATACTTGAATCAATATCCCGGAAATATCAAAACAAGAATTAAGAACACATAATTAAGAACAAATCAAGTATTTATCATATAGTTCAGCAAACGATAACACGATTCATCTTAGGTTTCATCCCCCTCAGGTATTTGAGGGTTTAGTTCATAATCATAAAAGAATACATCTCAGAAGAAAAGATAAAACAAAACATAAGAAAAACCCTAAAACTCCCTGAAGGAATTGAAGAGAAGATCCTTCATCTTAAGTATGATTTCGGCTTCTTGAGATGAATCAACTGGCTTTCTTCGAGTAAATCCCACGATTCTGACCTCTCCGGCTTGGCTCCTTGGCCTAGCTGGACGCCCCCGATAGAAGGCTTCTGTCGACCCCCCTCTTTAGGTCATACTTAGGGTGTTTATATAGACTTTGGAATGTGTTTCTTCGCCTCTAAGTATCCTAATTTGAGTGAAATTCCTCTTTGTCACGGCAGGACACGCCCTTGCACACACGCCGTGTGAATCGTGGCCGTGTCGTGTTCGAACTCTTTGAAGGAGCACTAGTAGTGTGGTCTTGGGCCCAGGCCGTGTCAATTTCGTGATATGGCCCATTTACTCTGTTTTAGGCCCGTTTCTCATTCTTTTCATCCTCCGGTGCTCGCCTGAGTATAAAACATGAAATTAAAGGATTAAGAGCACCAAATTACATAATTCACGAGATAAATCATCCAAAAGCATGCTAAATGTGGGATTAAAATATGTTACTATTACGGTTTATCAAATACCCCCACACTTAAGCTTTTGCTTGTCCTCAAGCAAAATTCTCAACTTGCAATTAAAACAAACTTCCTTGATGCATAATATTCATCAATAATGTTTCATCACAATTCAAAGATAATTTATACATGGATAATTCAACTCAAAGAGTCCTAAAGATTCAAACAATCTAAGTCATACATTTTGTAGCATGAAAACATAGGTGTTTCCCCTCATCTAAATAATTACCTCTGATTCAAAATCGACAAGGATTGACATCCTTACTAAAGATTCACTCAAATCACTCGAGGTGTTTAAGGTTCAGGAAAAAACACTCATAAGTCAAACATGAAAAGTTGATCCCAAAGGCTTGCATGAAAATCAAATCTCCACCACTATAATATGAGATGATACACAAATCAAAAGGTCTTTAACAGGGTTGTAACGGGGCTTGGGTTAAAGGTGTGGATAAAGGCTGAATTAGAGGGTTAGAATCGAGACTGACCTGACAAATTACCTAACTAGAAATAATGAACTGATTGTAAATAATTACATTAATTGAAAACTCATAATACTAATAATAACACGAGCTTCTTCTAAAGATGTGAATTTAACTGTTTTAAGCTTATAGAACATAGAACTAATAATGAATATACTTCGTCTTTTTTTAAGAACAAATCAAGTACAATAATAATAAGATAGAATTTAATAATTGGAATAAAGAAAATAGTTAAGTAACTGATCAAATCAAATCTCGATATAAGGGTAGTCAAGAGAAATGGTGATAACAAATACAAAGTTGGTTTTGGGTTAATATTAATGGGTGAGTCAATAAAAGGGTTGTTAGGATCAAAGGGGTTCACTAAGGGTTGATTGTGAGGGTAGGCTTTTTATGGAGTAAGTGGGTTAAATCCTAGGTGCCTTTATCATCTTAGTATATCAAATCAAAGGTGTTGACTCGACATGTATAATCGAAGCAAGTTCTAGAATAATAAATCAATGTTGACACACTCATAATCAATAAAGTGAGCACGAAAAAGAATGTATTCTCTAAAAGGCTCAAAATCTCACAAAAATTACGGGCTTTTTGATATCAACCTTGTAAATTTCAAACTTCAAAGTAATAATTAGATTCGGGTAGACAACCTAACAAAATTTTTACTTCTGAAAAATGGATTTATCATGCTTGATTCTCTAGTCTCTTAAAGTTTAAATCATCACTGCACAATTATCAATGACTTAATCCAAAGCATATCAATGAAAATCATGAATCAAAGGAAATTTCATTCTAACAGTAATATGAGAAGATTACTTAAGAACAAGATATAATTCAGGGATTTTGAAAAAAAATTAGGCACTTTTAAGATTCACCCCCCACACTTAAGATGTACATTACCCTCAATGTACAAAGATAGATATTAATCACATAGTAAGAAAATCAAAAGAGAGGGAGAGAAGTGAAACTTCCTGAATTTTGGATGGAATCCTTGGAGGATGATCAATGGTGAACATGATGACTAGGCATAGGTGAAGGTGGTGGAGAATACTCCGGTGGTGTGTTTGTTCCTTGAGTGGCACCTTGAACCTTTTTAAACTGCGAAGTCATCAGTAAAGTTTTTAGGGAGTTCTTATTTAATGGACGTTTGTTATAATTACTCGAGAGTTAAACAGCCAGAGATAAAAGAAATTAAATTATACTTAAGAATTTAAAGAGTTTAATAATAAAGGAAAATGAACTAAAATAAAAATAAATAAATAAAAATAAAAATAAAAATAAGAATAAATAAAATAAAAAGGACTCAAAGGTCCTCATCATTGGAGTGATCTCGAGGTGGTGGTGGCGGCGATATGTGAAAAAGCTGATAATATCAACCACAGCCGCCTCGCACAGCCGTGTAGATTTATCTCAGCCCGTGTTCTTTAGGCAGTTTCGACCACGACCGCGTTGCACGACCGTGGCATTTAGTCGGAGCCCGTGTCTTGGGGAAAATTTTCTTCCTGTTTCTGCACGATATCCGCCACACCGATATGCATACTGGTGGTGTCCACACGGCCACGGCCACGCCCGTGTGCAAGGCCGTGTGGTATGGAAACCTACGCCTAAAAATTTGGTTAGTTTTTTAGTTAGATGCTAAAATTCAAAAATATGGATGTTAGTGGGGTTAGTGCTTGGGTTGCCTCCCGAGAAGCGCTCGTTTAAAGTCTTGAGCTAGACTTACCTGTTATTCGTATGGCCATGGTGGTTTACAGATTCGAAACTCCTTTTTCTTACTATCAATTCTATCAACATATGGTTTGAGTCGGGTAATATTTACCTCGAAAGTGCCAAAATTAGAACGTGTTACCTCGACCGTTCTGTATGGAAAAACCTTAAGTACCGTAAAAGGAGTCGCACCGTTTGTATTAAGTTCTGAAGCGGCTATTCGAGGGTCGGTTGTATCTGACAGTACCTGGTCCCCAACTTTGAAGTGATTGGTCCCACCTTTAATACTCGATGTCCTAGCCGTGTCAAGAACCTGAAGAGTGATCGTTTCGTCACTTACGCGAAATGTGAACTCACGTGGTAGTTTATTTCGTAGAATGGCTGGGCACACTACGTTTAGCTCCAAATGCGACGTATCGTCTAACTTCCGTTTTTTTGTCAAAAACTCTTTTGAAAATTTCCTTGAATCTGGCATCTACGAAAGAGCTTCAAGAAACGGTAAGTTAATATGAAATTTCTTTGGAAGTTTAAGAAATTTACCGAATTGTTCCTCTGTGTAGTCTTTCTTCATCACATTGGGGTATGGCACACGAGGTTGGTACTCTACAATTACCGAGTTTGGTTTATCATGGCTTACCTCAACCTTACCTTCCTCTACCACATTCTCTTGTTTCAATTTTGGTTCATCTAACCCTTCACTGTCGTGAGTAGTTATTGTTTGGGGTTGCTCTCTTGGGTTAGTTTCGGTATTGCTAGACAAGATACCATGTGGTCTTTCTGAGATCAGCTTAGCAACCTGACTTATTTGATTCTCGATCTCTTGAATCGACGCTTGCTAATTTTTAAGTGCTGTTTTAGTGTTTTGAAAACGTGTTTCTGACACCGAGATAAATTTCGTTAGCATCTCCTCAAGGTTCGACTTCTTTTCCTGCTGGTAAGGTGGTTGTTGAAAACCTGGAGGAAGTTGCGGTCCTTGACCACCCCACGAGAAATCAGGATGGTATCTCCAACCTGCATTATATGTGTTACTATAAATATTATTTTGAGGTCTAGAATAGTTACCCATATAGTTGACTTGTTCGTTCTCTCGTGCTAGGGTTGTAGGATAGATATTCGTGTTGTTGTTCACCCTCCTCCATTTGTATAGTATCAGACATGGATGTACCGCATAGAACCATACCAATCATCAAATTTTTTATTTAAAAGCTCTACCTGGTTAGATAACATGGTGACCACGTCAAGGTTGAAAACACTGGCTGCTTTATTAGGCATTGTCCTCATGTCTTGCCATTGATAATTATTCAGTGACATCTCTTCATTTTCTGCGAGTGGTATGTTTTATTTCACTGCCAAAAATCAAGGGTCCTGACGGGTTTCTTCTAGTCTTAAACTAGAGGTACCTACTAGAAGCAAAGAAAGAGAAAAATTAGCAAAGTTAAAATAAAATAAAAATAAATTGTAAATAAATAAAATGGCTAAAGTAATAAAAATTGAGCGTTCTTAATATTTTGGTTCCCCGGCAACGGCGCCAAAAACTTGATCGTGTACGTCAGAGTCTTAAAAATTTATATAAAGAATGATCGAGCCTGGAAACTAACTGTGACAACGATTGAGGCAAGTGCACCTATCGAACAGTAGTATAGCTTAGTGGCAAGACCGGATTGTCAAACCCAAAGGAACCGTATACTACTATCTCGACTCTCTTTCTATTATTTAGCCTAAGAAATAAGGGAATTTGTTGTTTAATTCTAAAATCAACTAACTACTAAGCTAAATATGCTAAGACAAAGAGAACGAACTTGGGAAAACACTCGTGAGAAAAACCAATTGATTAAGACGATACCCAAGGAAGAATCCACCTAGACTTCACTTGTTATCTAAACTCGAACTGCACGATTTATTCACTTGACTTGATCCGTAGGATTCCTAATTTATATTAATACCTCTCTCGAGGCTACTAACGTCTAACCCTAGGTTGATTAATTGAAATCTCTTTCTAATTAAAACCCCTAGAATTGCATTAACTCGATCTATGGACTCCCATATTAGGTTTGACCCTAATCCGGCAGATTTTCGTCACCCTATCTCTAGGCGCGTGAGCAACTTCGCTTAATTATGCTAGATCTACTCTTAGGCAGGGACTTTTGCTCCTCCACCTAAGCACATCAATACTTGAATCAATATCCCAGAAATATCAAAACAAGAATTAAGAACACATAATTAAGAACAAATCAAGTATTTATCATATAGTTCAGCAAACGATAACAAGATTCATCTTAGGTTTCATCCCCCTCAGGTATCTGAGGGTTTAGTTCATAATCATAAAAGAATACATCTCAGAAGAAATGATAAAACAAAACATAAGAAAAACCCTAAAACTCCCTAAAGGAATTGAAGAGAAGATCCTCCGTCTTGAGTATGATTTCGGCTTCTTGAGATGAATCAATTGGCTTTCTTTGAGTAAATCCCACGATTCTGACCTCTCCGGCTTGGCTCCTTGGCCTAGCTGGACGCCCCCGACAGAAGGCTTCTGTCGACCCCCCTCTTTAGGTCATACTTAGGGTGTTTATATAGACTTTGGAATGTGTTTCTTCGCCTCTAAGTATCCTAATTTGAGTGAAATTCCTCTTTGTCATGGTAGGGACACGCCCTTGGCACACGCCCACGTGAGTCGTGGCCAGGTCGTTTTCGAACCTACTGAAGGAGCACGGCCGTGTGGTCTTGGGCCCAGGCTGTAACAGCCCGATTTAGGGGCTAGTCGGAATAGTGATCTCGGGATCACTAATCTGAGAATTCGAGAAATTTATTTTCATGATATATTATGAGTTAGAACATAATAGCATAGGTACATGAAAACTTTGATGCTTTAATTTTAGCGATGTTGTGTTTAATCGCGAAAAAGGACTAAATCGCATAAAGTGCGAAAGCTCCATTCTATAAGATAAAGGTGCCAAATAGTCTTAGAATGTTAATTGGAGGTCTTTAAAGGGCTATTAGACCCCCAATATATGCTTGGCCGGCCATAGACTAGATGGGAGACAAGGATGGACATTGTTGGTCAAAGTTGGTGATAGTTGGTGACTTATTTGACCAATATTAATAAAATAAGGAGAGAAAAAGATATCATATTTTTCTCTATTCGTCTTCCACCGAAAATTAGCAGCCAAATAGGGGTTTTGAATGCTCCAAATTTCAACAAACTCTTCTCCTTACGAGTAAGTGTTCTAGTGATTATTCCTTGATAAAAATCGTACTTTTGGAACCCCTAAAGCTTAAGCTTTCTAAAGAGGGGATTATTTTGTTAAATGGTGAAGAGTTTAGAGTTTTGCCATGAGAGATTTTAAGTTATTTGCTGCACTTTTATGGAGGAAAATGAGTATTAGTTGTTAGATGAACAACTTTTGTGAAGGTTGTTGCCATGAAAACACCTAAATGAACCTTTTTTGTAAATGTTGTGAAATTTGTAGTAAACATGTGGAATGTTGGGTTTTTATGATAGCCATAAGAGAAATAAATATTCACCTAGGCTCATTAAAGGTAGAAATTTGATTAGAATTGATTTCCGAGCCTAGGGGTAAAATGGTCATTTTGCCAAAGTATAAGGGCAAAATGGTAATTTTGCTTAAGCATGGTTATTGAAATGCTTGTATTAATGTAGTGAATAAAATGAGCTAATTTGCTATTATAGAGCAAGTGGAGACGAGAATCCGCCTCGAACGGGGAAAGAATAAAGACTTGGACTGAACCGAAGAAACTAGCTCATTTTGAAAACGAGGTAAGTTGTATGTGACTTAAACAATATTCATATTAGTATGTTGAGAAATGCTTGGAAATTATATTAAAGCATAATGCATTACTAAATTGAGTAGTTAATGTGAATGAGATGTTGGAGTCCTAATTGGGCCACGTTGATTATAGAAACGCTATCATTGAAATATGGCACCAATAAGGTCCCGTATAAGACCATGTCCGGGACATGGCCTCGGCATCGATTTGAGATCCCGTATAAGACCATATCCGAGTTATGGCTTCGGTGATGAACATGGAAATTGTATAAGATAATATTTGGGATATGGCATCGTACATGAAGAGTAATCCCATATAAGACCATATCCGGGATATGGCATTGGCACCTAGAAGTAATCCCATATAAGACCACGTCCGGGACATGGCATTGGTACTTAGAGAAGACTCCATGTAAGACCACCTCGAGGACGTGGCATTGACTTTATATTTATAGTAATGGCTATAAACTTATGTCTCTGACTAACCCTTGTGAGTGATGGGATAAGTAGATGAAATTTTAGAAGTAGAGAAGTGAATGATATTTAAGTCATGTGAATTAGTGAATACAGGTACTCGTGAATGAGTCACGAAGAATGGTCGCGATGTGTGGCACGGCATGTTCCAAATAAGGGAAATTGTAAGTAAGTATTGCAAGAGGCCTTGAGTTCGTGTATGTTTGGATAATACCGTGAATGAATCATTTTTATGGGTATTATGAATTGCTATTTATTTCCATGCAACTTACTAAGCTTTATGCTTACCCCTTTTTCATTGCCCTTCTTCCTTGTAGTATTGCCAAGGTAACTCGAGGATCGTGACTGCAGGAGCTCGGAAATTCACACTATCGACAGTACTTTGGTATAACAATTTTAGACTTGTTTTGAGTATGGCATGTATAGGACTCAAGTATTTGTCAAGTTGTAATTGTTAGTTAAAGTGTTGGCTATGTAAGTCATTTTGTAAATGGCCCTATGAGTTAGACAAGTTCTTGGCAAACTCTTTTGTTTAATGAAGATGAAATTCATGATTTGTGTTCATTTCAATATTGTGTATGTTGGATGAGTTTTTAGACTTGCAAAAGGGTTAGGAGTTGTATTGTTTTGAATGAAGGTATGTATGTGTACACTCTAAGGTGGCAATGGCTTGGTAGATAGCCTCTAAATGCCCACACGGATAGACACACGGGCGTGTGTCTAAGCCGTGTGTCCCCTGCACATTAGTGGTTCAAGTCAGATTAGACCACGGGCTAATCACACGGCCGTGTGTTTAGGCCGTGTGTGACACACGGTTAGCACTTGGGCGTGTGCACTAGCCGTGTGAAGTCTGCACCTTACTCATAAAATTATAAATTCCCCACGGCCATGTTACACGGGCGTGTCCAGGCCGTGTGGATTTAGTCAGTGTTGACCACGGTTGGGAAGCACAGGCGTGCCTTAGCCGTGGGCAAAGTGGCAGAATACTGGGTTTTTAGGCACGGTTCGGGGACATGGGCATGTGTACCTATGCACGGGCGTGTCTAATCTTGCACGGGCGTGTAAGACCTGTATAAAAGAGAAAAATTTTAATAATCGCAAAAGTTTCGGATTAGTGTCGAGAGCCCTCATGTGTATGAGTGAGGTCTCGTAAGTCGAGAATGGGGTTGTAGAGGTGATTTAAGAGAGTAATTACGTTAAGCCTAAGCAGTGACCATGTGTTTGAGTTCGGTAATGCCTCGGGCGCAGTTCCAGCATAGAAACCGAGTAACGGGTGTTACATTTAGTGGTATCAGAGCTACGGTTTAGTCGATTCTAGGACTAACGTAGCATAAGTACGAGTCTAGCTATACATGCCATATGTAAGAGTGTCTGAGTAATGATAGTGTGATGACTCCTGATGTTTAAATTTGTGTTTTATGTAGTAGATGGATTCCGATCCAGACCGAACTGCAGCCGATGATGCTGCGAGTAATACGGCTCCCGCCAAGGGACCATGCCGATTAATAGTAGACACGAGACTTTGAGTCGGGGAAGAGGCTCGAGAAGCCTTTCTCCATATGATGAGCAAGCTGGTATCACGAGTATACCCGAGCAAACCCTAATGCTCACCCCCTCCGCCCCTACCAATTCCTCAACCCGCCTCGTAGCCCCTCAAGTAGTTGAGGTGGTGAGAAGAGAAAGGCCTCTCCGTGGATAAGATCCGAAGCAAGGAGCCAAGAATTTCGGGCAAATAAGGATGATGACCAAGAAAGCGGACTGCTCGAGAATACCATTCGGTATTCGATGAGTTATCCCGCACGCTTGAAGAGTGCTTAAAGTGTGCAAGTGTCTCTCCCGAGAGATTCACCTACCGATGGTGGAACACCTTGGTGTCGGTGGTACCGAGGAGAGAGTTAGCTGGGAATTCTTCCAAGAAGAATATCGGAAGAAGTATATTAGCTAGAGGTTCATCGACCACAAGAGAAAGGAATTCTTGGAGTTGAAGCAAGGTCGTATGTCAGTGACCGACTACGAACGGGAGTTCGTCAGACTTAGCAAGTATGCACGAGAGTGCGTGTCTACCGAAGCCATCATGTGCAAGAGGTTCGAGGACGGATTGAATGAAGATATCCGCCTATACGTGGGAGTTCTTGAATTAAAGGAGTTTGTAGTGTTGGTGGATAGGGCCTATAAAGCCGAAGAGTTGGCTAAGGAGAAGAGAAGAGCCGAATACGAGTCTTGTGACTCGAGGAAGAGACAACTGAACAAGTCTCACATATCCTTATCTAAGAAATCGAGGGATTTCACTACTCGATCAGCCACTTCAGAGGGGTTTTCAACCCGAAATAAAAGCAAGCGACCCTCGAGATCAAAAGGGCACACTACATCGGTTCCTAGTGTGGGCAACGTTTGACCAAATAGACTGGAGTGCCCTCGGTGTGGTAGGCACCATTCTGGTGAGTGTAGAGCTAATGAGAAAGCTTGTTTCAGATGTGGGTCCTTAGACCATTTTATCAGAAACTGTCTCGAGGTGGACGAGAAAGGAAGGCCTCAGAATGCGAAATCGGGAAGTACCACAAGGGGAAGACCATTGAGAAACCCGGGGATTGAGATGGGAAATAAAAATCCAATCAGAGAACAAGCTGCTAAAGTTGAGGGTAGAGCACCGGCGGGGACATATGCCATTCGTGCTCAAGATGAGGCATCTTCCCCCAACGTGATCACGGGTATCTTTTCTCTCCATAATACTCGTGTTATAGCTTTAATTGACCCGGAATCTACTCACTCATACATATGCATGAAATTAGTCTCTAGCATGAACCTGCCTATAGAGCCTACCGAATTCGTTATAAGAGTGTCTAATCCCCTAGGCAAGTGTGTGTTGGTTGATAGAGTTTGCAAAGGGTGCCCTTTGATGATTAAGGGTCATTGTTTCCCGGTCGATCTTCTGTTATTACCGTTTGACGAATTTGATGTCATTCTCGGGATGGATTGGTTAGTTACCCATAGTGTAATTGTGAACTGTGGGAAGAAGCATATCGAGTTGAGAGATGAAAATGGTAATTTTATTCGTGCTGAATCAGATAAGCCTGATAGGTCACCGATAGTGGTATCGACCCTGTCAGCTCAGAAGTACCTAAAGAAGGGGTATGAGGCTTATATTGCCTTTGTGTTGAACACTAAAGAGACTGAATTGAAAGTTGAGTCAGTACCCATTGTATGCGAATACTTAGATGTTTTCCTAGAAGAGTTGCATGGACTACCACCGGATAGAGAGATTGAGTTTGGGATTGAATTAGCTCCGGGTACTGCCCCTATTTCTATCGCTCCCTATAGAATGTCCCCAACCGAACTAAAAGAGTTGAAAGCACAGTTGCAAGAATTGACGGATAAAGGTTTTGCGAGGCCAAGTTTTTCTCCGTGGGGAGCACCCGTCCTATTTGTGAAGAAGAAAGATGGTTCCATGAGACTATGTATAGACTATCGGCAACTCAACAAGGTGACAGTGAAGAATAAATACCCGTTGCCAAGGATCGACGATCTATTTGATCAATTGAAAGGAGCTACAGTATTTTCTAAGATAGACCTGAGGTCAGGGTACTATCAGTTGAAAGTCAAGGACTCTGATGTGCCGAAAACCGCGTTTAGGACTAGATATGGCCATTATGAATTTTTGGTCATGCCTTTTGGCCTAACGAACGCCCCTGCTATCTACATGGATTTGATGAATCACATTTTTCGACCGTACTTGGATAGGTTTGTGGTGATCTTTATCGACGACATACTGATTTACTCTCGAGATGAGAACGAGCATGCAGAGCATTTGAGTATGGTTCTACAAGTTCTGCGAGAAAAACAATTGTATGCCAAATTCAGTAAGAGTGAATTTTGGCTCAGGAAAGTGGGATTTTTGGGGCATATTGTCTCTGGAGAAGGGATTAGAGTTGACCCGAGTAAGATTTCGGCAATTGTTGAATGGAAATCGCGAGGAGCGAATCAAGTGAGGAGTTTCCTAGGCCTAGCAGTTATCATAGGCGTTTTGTCAGGGGTTTTCCATGATAGCTACCCGATGACAAGACTTTTGCGTAAAGATGTAAAGTTCGACTTGACGGAAAAGTGTCATGAGTTTTGAGAAATCCAAGAAGACATTGTTGGATCGAGGCTCCTATTTTGGTGCAAACCGAACAGAAAAGAATTTGTAGTTTATAGTGATGCGTCCTTGAACGGGTTGGGTTGTGTTCTTATGCAAGAGGGTAAAGTGATTGCATACGCCTCTAGACAATTGAAGCCGCACGAGAAGAACTACCCGACTCATGATTTGGAGTTGGCCGCAATTGTGTTTGCTTATGTTGAAAATTTGGAGACATCATTTATATGGTGAAAGGTGTCGATTTTCACGACCACAAAAGCCTAAAATATTTGATGACTCAAAAAGAATTAAATTTGAGGCAACGAAGATGGTTAGAGCTGATTAAAGATTATGAGTTGGTAATAGACTACCATCCGGGAAAAGCCAATGTAGTCGCTGACGCTTTGAGCAGAAAATCTTTGTTTGCATTAAAAGCCATGAATACTCAGATGACCTTGTTAGATGATGGTTCTGTTTTAGCCGAGTTGAGGGCTAAACCATTGTTTCTTCAGGAGATTTGGGAAGCTCAGAAGAATGATAATAGTTTGCAAGCCAAGAGAGTTTTATGTGAGTCGAGCGTTGATACAGACTTTTGAGTAAATCTTGATGGATTTCTAACATTTCGAGATTGAGTCTGTGTACCCAAGAAGGATGACCTTGTCCGCAAAATTTTGCACGAAGCACATAACGGATGTTTGAATGTACACCCAGGCAGTACGAAGATGTACCATGATTTGAGGAAATGGTACTGGTGGCTTGGTATGAAGAAAGATATTTCCGAGTTTGTATCGAAATGCCTAATTTGTCAACAAGTGAAGGCTGAACGTCAAGTACCTTCGGGTTTACTTCAGCCCATTATGGTTCCTGAATGGAAATGGGACCGTATTACTATAGACTTCGTGACGAGTTTACCATTGAATCCAAAGAAGAAAGATGCAGTATGGGTAGTGGTTGATAGACTCACTAAGTTAGCCCACTTTATACCAGTGCGAGTCGACTATTCGCTCGACAAATTGGTAGATTTGTATATGTCTGAGATAGTAAGACTTCATGGTGTACCGTTGTCGATCATTTCAGATAGAGATCCGAGATTCACGTTACGGTTTTGGAAAAAGTTACAAGAAGCATTAGGCACGAAATTGAGTTTCAGTACAGCTTTTCATCCACAAACTGATGGACAGTCAGAGAGGGTAATTCATATACTAGAAGACATGCTTCGGTGTTGTGTTTTGGAATTCCATGGTAACTGGGAGAAATACTTACCATTGGTGGAATTTGCCTACAATAACAACTTTCAATCAAGTTTGAAGATGGCACCTTATGAGGCATTGTATGGGCGTAAATGTCGAACGCCCTTGTATTGGTCAGAACTCAGAGAGAAACAGATACACGGGGTTGACTTGGTTAAATAAACTGAAGATAAAGTAAAAGTGATACGTGACTGTTTGAAAGTCACCTCAGATAGACAGAAGTCCTATTCGAATTTAAAAAGGAAAGAAATAGAATTCAAAGTTGGTGATAAAGTGTTCTTGAAAGTATCACCTTGGAAGAAAGTCCTTAGATTTGGCCGAAAGGGCAAGTTAAGTCCGCGCTTTATTGGGCCTTATGAAGTTACAGAAAGGATAGGACCGGTAGCTTATCGGTTAGCCTTGCCACCTGAGCTGGAAAAGATTCACGACGTCTTTCATGTGTCTATGTTGCGCCGATACCGTTCAGACCCTTCACATGTTATAGAGCCAACAGATGTAGAGATGCAACCGGATTTGACATATGGTGAAGAACCAGTTAGAATTTTGGCTCGTGGAGTCAAGCAGTTAAGGAATAAAAGTATAGCCCTAGTAAAAGTCTTATGGCAAAGGCACGGTATAGAAGAGGCTACATGGGAGTCCGAGGAATCGATGAGAAACCAATACCCCAATCTTTTCACCGGTAATATTTTTGAGGACGAAAATCCTTAAGGGGGGAGAATTGTAACAGCCCGATTTAGGGGCTAGTCAGAATAGTGATCTCAGGATCACTAATCTGAGAATTCGAGAAATTTATTTTCATGATATATTATGATTTAGAACATGATAGCATAGGTACATGAAAACGTTGATGCTTTAATTTTAGCGATGTTGTGTTTAATCGCGAAAAAGGACTAAATCGCATAAAGTGCGTAAGTTCCATTCTATAATATAAAGGTGCCAAATAGTCTTAGAATGTTAATTAGAGGTCTTTAAAGGGCAATTAGACTCCCCAATATGTGCTTGGCCGACCATAGACTAGATGGGAGACAAGGATGGACATTGTTGGTCAAAGTTGGTGATAGTTGGTGACTTATTTGACCAATATTAATAAAATAAGGAGAGAAAAAGATATCATCTTTTTCTCTATTCATCTTCCACCGAAAATTAGCAGCCAAATAGGGGTTTTGAATGCTCCAAATTTCAACACACTCTTCTCCTTACAAGTAAGTGTTCTAGTGATTATTCCTTGATAAAAATTGTACTTTTGGAACCCCTAAAGCTTAAGCTTTCTAAAGAGGGGATTACTTTGTTAAATAGTAAAGAGTTTAGAGTTTTTCCATGAGAGATTTTAAGTTATTTTCTGCACTTTTATGGAGGAAAATGAGTATTAGTTGTTAGATGAACAACTTTTGTGAAGGTTGTTGCCATGAAAACACCTAAATGAACCTTTTTGTAAAGGCTGTGAAATTTGTAGTAAACATGTGGAATGTTGGGTTTTGATGATAGCCATAAGAGAAATAAATATTCACCTAGGCTCATTAAAGGTATAAATTTGATTAGAATTGATTTCTGAGCCTAGGGGTAAAATGGTCATTTTGCAAAAGTATAAGGGCAAAATGGTAATTTTGCTTAAGCATGGTTATTGAAATGCTTGTATTAATGTGGTGATTAAAATGTGCTAATTTGCTATTATAGAGCAAGAGGAGATGAGAATCTGCCTCGAACGGGGAAAGAATAAAGACTTAGACTGAACCGAAGAAACTAGCTCATTTTGAAAACGAGGTAAGTTGTATGTGACTTAAACAATATTCATATTAGTATGTTGAGAAATGCTTGGAAATTATATTAAAGCATAATGCATTATTAAATTGAGTAGTTAATGTGAATGAGATGTTGGAGTCCTAATTGGGCCACGTTGATTATAGAAACGCTATCATTGAAATATTGAACCAATAAGGTCCCGTGATAAGACCATGTCCGAGACATGGCCTCTCAGACCGAGTTGAGATCCCAGATAAGACCATATCCAGGGATATGGCTTCGGTGATGAACATGGAAATCGATAAGACCATATATCGGGATATGGCATCGCATATGAAGAGTAATCCCATATAAGACCATATCAGGGATATGGCATTGGCACCTAGAAGTAATCCCATATAAGACCACGTCCGGGACATGGCATTGGTACTTAGAGAAGACTCCATGTAAGACCACCTCGAGGACGTGGCATTGACTTTATATTTATAGTAATGGCTATAAATTTATGTCTCTGACTAACCCTTGTGAGTGATGGGATAAGTAGATGAAATTTTAGAAGTAGAGAAGTGAATGATATTTAAGTCATGTGAATTAGTGAATACAGGTACTCGTGAATGAATCACGAAGAATGGTCGTGATGTGTGGCACGGTATGTGCCAAATAAGGGCAATTGTAAGTAAGTATGGCAAGAGCGCTTGAGTTCGTGTATGTTTAGATAATACCGTGAATGAATCATTTTTATGGGTATTATGAATTGCTATTTATTTCCATGCAACTTACTAAGCTTTATGCTTACCCCTTTTTCATTGCCCTTCTTCCTTGTAGTATTGCCAAGGTAACTCGAGGATCGTGACTGCAGGAGCTCAGAAATTCACACTATCGACAGCACTTTGGTATAACAATTTTAGACTTTTTTTGAGTATGGCATGTATAGGACTCAAGTATTTGTCAAGTTGTAATTGTTAGTTAAAGTGTTGGCTATGTAAGTCATTTTGTAAATGGCCCTATGAGTTAGACAAGTTCTTGGCAAACTCTTTTGTTTAATGAAGATGAAATTCATGATTTGTGTTCATTTCAATATTGTGTATGTTGGATGAGTTTTTAGACTTGCAAAAGGGTTAGGAGTTGTATTGTTTTGAATGAAGGTATGTATGTGTACACTCTAAGGTGGCAATGGCTTGGTATATAGCCTCTAAATGCCCACACGGACAGACACACGGGCGTGTGTCTAAGACGTGTGTCCCCTGCACATTAGTGGTTCAAGTCAGATTAGACCACGAGCTAATCACACGGCCGTGTGTTTAGGCCATGTGTGACACACGGTTAGCACTTGGGCGTGTGCACTGGCCGTGTAAAGTTTGCACCTTAGTCATAAAATTATAAATTCCCCACGGCCATGTTACACGGGCGTGTCTAGGCCGTGTGGATTTAGTCAGTGTCGACCACGGTTGGGAAGCACGGGCGTGCCTTAGCCGTGGGCAAAGTGGTAGAATACTGGGTTTTTAGGAATGGTCCGGGGACATGGGCGTGTGTACCTATGCACGGGCGTGTCTAATCTTGCACGGACGTGTAAGACCTGTATAAAAGAGAAAAATTTTAATAATCGCAAAAGTTCTGGATTAGTCTCGAGAGCCCTCGTGTGTATGAGTGAGGTCTCGTAAGTCGAGAATGGGGTTGTAGAGGTGATTTAAGAGAGTAATTACGTTAAGCCTAAGCAGCGACCATGTGTTCGAGTTCGATAACGCCTCGAGCGTGGTTCTGGCGTAGAAACCGAGTAAGGGGTGTTACACAGGCCGTGTCGATTTCGTGATATAGCCCATTTACTCAGTTTTTGGCCCGTTTCTCGTTCTTTTCATCCTTTGGTGCTCTCCTGAGTATAAAACATGAAATTAAAGGATTAAGAGCACCAAATTACATAATTCATGAGATGAATCATCCAAAAGCATGCTAAATATGGGATTAAAATATGTTACTATTACGGTTTATCAATTACCGTTTATTGAAGCTCTTTCGCAGATGCCTAATTCAGTAAAATTTTTAAAAGAGCTTTTGGAAAATAAACAGAAGCTAGACGATGCATCGCATGTGGAGCTAAATGCAATTTGCTCAGCAATTTTACAGAATAAACTACCCCGCAAATTAAAAGATCCAGGGAGTTTTACGATTCCTTGCTTAATTGGTGGTTTATCTGTTAATAATGCTTTAGCTGATTTAGGGGCAAGTATCAATGTTATGCCTTATAAAATGTTTAAACAGCTAGGTCTTGGGAAACCCAAACAAACTAGGATGAGCATTCAATTGGCTGATAAAACCATTAGAATGCCTAGGGGTATAATTGAAGATGTGCTAGTCAAAATCGATAAATTCATATTCCCAGTAGACTTTGTTGTTTTAGACATGGATGAGGATAGTGACGTTCCTTTGATTTTAGGACGACCCTTTTTCGCAACTGCTAGAACTATCATAGATGTTGGTACATGTGAGTTAATACTTAGTGTATGAAACACCCCAAACCCGACCCACGAGCTTTGACCAGATTTGGTATGTTCCTTAAGTAAACCGGTTTTCGAATTCTTCATTACTTAGAGAAAATTTGTAAAATTTTAGGAAATATTGTTTTGGATTGGGCTTAGGTTAAAACCCTATTTATTTAATTTTATAAATCCAACTTAATTAAGGTGACAAAAGAATTTTTTGAGTTCATTTTTAAGAAAAGTAATTTTGTACTTACTTACATCCAAATTAGTTCGTGACATAATATCCAATAGTAAAGCAAAAAGAAATAAAGAAATTCACTTGGGCCTTATGGCCTTATTACATCAATCAAAACCCAAAAATAATAAAATTTAAGTACTTAATATAAATAACAGTCCCAAATAATAAAAGTCTTTCCTTGCTATGCATGGCCACCTTTAGCTCCTCGCCACCCACCCATTCTCGCTCATCTCTGAAAAATATTCCCCAACGGGGTGAGTCAACAGACTCAATGTGTACACAAACTAACATTCAAAAATTTAGGCATACATGTTCATATCAAAGACATATTCATAAAAAAAATGATGCAACCCAAACCCAAGCCTATTTGTCCATCCGCTACACACCACCCGTACCTGCCAATCACACCGTGGGGACTACTAAGTCAACCCTCCATCCGCTACACACCATCGAAGGCAGTCACTGCAGTCGACGTGCTCATCGCCCATATAATTTGTGTCATTAGACACCATATTCAAATAATGTAACCGAAGTTACCAAATTCAGATAATGTAACCGAAGTTACCATATTCATATTTTGTGACCGTAGTCACCATATTCCGTTGGTGAGACCAAGTCAACACCTTCTTCCCCCTTTCACATATATCCCGAATGCCCCATATATTTTATATCATGCATAACATACTTAATTTCTCATTATTCACATGTAACAATATACATATTCAAAATCCTATCAAAAATAGGAAACGTACCTGGGTACTTTTACCATATTTATGGTACTTAGCCATATTCACATTCTTATGCATATTCAAATATTAAAATAATTGCCATATGATATATCGAAAGTTAGTGTGAGTACACACCTGATTGGCTTAATAGATTCCTTGAAATCTCGAAGAACGATCTACCGATCTAAAGTTTAGATCATTAATTCCTATATTCGCCCATCATACAAAAACACATTAATAACCTTTTCGATTTTAAAACCAAATCCCAATAGGAATGGTATTACTAATACTTACCTTGTTTGCCGATTGGATTGATCAAGTTCACAAAAATTACTAGTATCCCTTTTCCTTGAAATCGGCTAACACTAAATCATGTAATTTTGTCGGTTTCGACTTTTGGATCAATGAAAAATAATTCTAAATACCAAAAATAAGCCTTGGCCGATTAGATCTATGTACTTACCATACGCTTTCCAAATCAAGAGGATTCCTTGCCCTATATGTGTCTGTCGAAATCTTCATGTTAGATTTAATCTAACATATACATCATAACCTTTAATCAAATAAATTTATCTTACCTTAGATCCTTGATCCTTATATTCGACAGCTTGTAGACCCCTTTAGATGTCGTGAGTTGATTGCTCCTTTACTTAGAATCAACAAAGATTCGGTTTTGACAAAGAGAAACAGAGAAGAAAATAGAAGAAGAGGAGATGGATTTTGCTTAAAGAAAAATCGGCAGAGAGAGGGGAGAGAGCTAGGAAAATTTCGGCACAGAGGAAGAGAAAGCAACGTTGATGAGTAGCCCTCCCGCCTCCTTTTATAGCCGAAATGATCAGCCTAGGAGTCCCTTACTTGGCCACCACTCCTCTTTTGATAATATTATCTCTTTTATTTAAAAGATAAAAGCCTTTAATCCATCAATTATCTCCTCAATTTTCTTAAAAGAAAATCCTTTATTTATCACTTATTATTCACATATTTATGCAAATAAAACTCTTCCTTTTCTAGAAACCCATGCCGTCCACCTCTCCTTTCCGGAAGCAAAAATAAAACTTATTTATTTGCTTCTCAAGTGACTCGAACTCAGGCCTATTTTCCTGCATGTGATGCCACTTCCTTAGGCCCTAAGTGGCATCTTCAGGCCACTTTTCCAAGCCTGTTTGTGTGTCAAACTTCTCCAACTTTTTCTTTTAAGGCCCTCTAGCCCTTATTTCCTATTTTGAACTTTAAAATTTGACATTTCGGCATCATTTCTAAGTTTCCTAAAATTTTCGATCGGCTCTGTAACTTGCCATTTTCTTACATTTCAAGGTTTCCAGAAATGTTCACTTTCCATTTTTGAATCATTTCCAAAAATGTTCAGGTTTCCAAAAATGTTAATTTCCATTTCTATGCATTTCTAGAATTCCAAAAATACCAAAAATTTATTCATAGTACTTAAGACTTGTCATTTCGTACAATTAAACTGAAAATGCATAGGCCCTTTCGAGGATGTTACAGTGTAGGTGATGACACGATTAAACTCCAAGCTCATGATTCTGTAAGGATATCTAGTGATCAAGATGATATTACGAGTTCTGCTAATATTAATAACCTTGTGGCTCAACATTCTTTGCAGGAAACACCTCAAAAAAATGTGATAGAGGCACAGTCTAATTTATATGACACGAACAGAACAAATCATGAAGAAAGAAGACTACAAATCGATGAACTAGATGAATGGCAGACACACGTCAAGGAGAAATCGAGAATACACGATGAACCAAAGCAACTCCATGACAAGCTTAAGGATGGGACGAGCCAAATTAAGGTTGGAGACCGAGTTCTAGTGGATAATACAGATCCTCGTATTGCCGCTTCTGAACCTAATAGAATAACCCCTTTCACGGTACTTAATATTTTCCCATACGGTACAGTCGAGGTAACTCATTCCAAATTCAGCACCTTCAAGGTAAATATTACTCATCTAAAACCTTATTTTAACAAAATTGATAGTAGGAATGAGGAGTTTCAACTCATCGAACCACCATGACCATGCGAATGAAAGGTAAGTCTAGCTTAGGACTTTAAACAAGCACTTCTCGGGAGGCAACCCGAACACTAACCCCATTAATATTCATATTTTCAATTTTTAGCACCTAACTAAAAACTAACCAGATTAATGAGCGCATGCTTCCTTACCCACACGGCCTTGTACACGGGCGTGGCCGTAGCCGTGTGGACACCACGAGTAGGCATATCGGCGTGGCGGAGACCATGCGGGCCAAGAACAAAAATTTTCCCCAAAACACGGGCTACTATAAAATGCCACGGCCGTGCGATGCGACCGTGGTCGATACTGATTAAAGAACACGGGACTTTGATAAACTTACACGCCAGTGCCCAGAAGCCGTGGTTGAAACTGAGTAAGTGAGACGGGCGTGCGACACCCTCGTGCCTTTAGGCCGTGGTCGACACTGATAAATCAACATGGGCGTGGAAACCTCTACACAGGTGTGGGAGAAATGAACGGAGCATCACACGGCCGTGCGATTCGGCCGTGTGACTTAACACGCCCAGGGTACACGGGCGTGGGCCGCATCTCTATTTAAACCCCCTTCTTATGTTCACTTTCTTCCCCAAATCTCCTTCCCCCAAACCCTAGCCATTGCACCCCTTTCCGACCACCGCTCTCCACCTCCACTTTCTTCCCTCCTCCCTTCTTCCCCAGCCCGAAAACCCCCCCTTTTTCCCTTTTCTTTTCCCGTTGTCTTTCTTCCTTCTTTTTCCTATCCCCCTTCTCCCTTATTCCTTCTTTACACCGCCACCACACCAACCACCATCCTTGCCACCGTTTGTCACTCTTTTTCCCATTTATTTTTGAACTCATATCCATTTTTCCATTATTTATTTTTAGTTTCTTTATTAGTTAGTTCCTATTCTTCATGACATTTAGATTTAGCTTAGGATACCATGAGTTCATGCTGGCTGCTTCATTGATTCGATCTCAAAAGGTTCGAGGTACTGTCAGAGTATCCTTCCCCACGTTCACCTCTGCCCAATTTTAGCAGGTTTCTTTTCATTGACTCCATCCAAAATTCAGGAAGTTTCACTTCTCTCCATATCTTTTGACTTTATTACTATAACTATTATCTATCTTTGTACATTGAGGACAATGTACATCTTAAGTGTGGGGAGGTTATTTAACTGATTATCAAAAAGAAAATCCCTGAATTATGCCTTGTTCTTAAGTAAATTTTCTCAGATTACTATTAGAATGAAACTTCTATTAATTTATGATTTTTATTGATATGTTTTGAATTAAGTCATAGGTAATTGTGCATGGATGGTTTGAACTTTAAGATATTAGAGAATAAAGCATGATAAGTTTATTTTCAGAATAAAAAAACTCTAGGTTGTTTCCCTAATTTTAAATATTACTTTGAAGTTTGAAATTTGCAAGGTGGACATCAAAAACCATAATTTTTGTGAGATTTTGAGCCTTTTAGAGTATATATTTTTCTTGCTCACTTTATTGATTATGAGTGTGTCAACATTGATTTGTTATTCTAGAACTTGCTTCGATTATGCATGTCGAGATCACACTTTTGATTTGATATACAGAGATGATAAAGGCACCTAGGATTTAACCCACTTACTCCATAAACAACCTACCTTCACAATTAACCCCTAGTGAACCCTTTTGATCTTAATAAACTGTTTCTTGATTTACCCCTAATATTAACCCAAAACTCTTTTTTTTTCATTGATAATTTTTCCCATTGTTTTAACTCCTTTTTGTCGAGGTTTGATTTGAGTAGTTACCTAACTATGTTCTTTATTTCAGTGTTAAATTCTTTCTATTTATTGTACTTGTTCTTATTTAAAAAAAATGGAAATATTTTCATTATTAGTTCTATGGTAGTTGAGCTTAAACGGTTAATTTCACATTTTGAGAAGAAGCTCGGATTTTTAGTGATAAGTTTTTAATTGATGTAATTATTCAGTATTAGTCCATTTTTCTAGTTAGGTAAATTTTCAATTCGATCTCGATTTTAACCCTCTAATTCAGCCTTTATCCACACCTTTAACCCAAGCCCCTTACAACCCTTTTTAAGACCTTTTGATTTGTGTATCATCTCATTCTATAGTGGTGGAGATTTGATTTTCATACAAGCCTATGGGATTAACGTTTCATGTTCGACTTTTGAGTGCTTAATCTAAACCTTAAACACGTTGAGTGATTTGAGTGAATCTTTAGTGAGGATGTCAATTCTTGTCGATTTTGAATCAAAGGTGATTATTTAGGGAAGGGGAAACACCTATGTTTTTGTGCTATAAAAAATTGTGACTTGGATTGTTTGAATCTTTAGCACTCTTTTAGTTAAATTATCAATGTATGAATTACCTGTGAATTATGATGAGACATTATTGATGAGAATTATGAATTAAGGAAGTTAGTTTTAATTGTGAGTTGAGGATTTTTCTTGAGGACAAGCAAAGGCTTAAGTGTGGGGATATTTGATAAACCATAATTTATACATATTTTGACCCCATGCTTGGCTTACTTTTGGATGAATTTTCATTAGATTTGATGAATTCGATGCTCCTAATCCTTTAATTTCATGTTTTATACTCAGGAGAGCTTATGGGGTCGAAAAGAATGAGAAACAGGCCAAAAAGGGACAAAATGGGCCTACCTCAAAAATCAACACGGCCTGGACTATCAAACATGACCGTGTGTTACGAGCAAAATCAAACACGGCCTGGATCAACATACACGAGAAAATCACACGGCCGTGTGTGATGACCAAAATCGAGCACGGCCGAAGGAATCCACCACGGGTGTGTCACAGGGGCATGTCCCTGCCGAACCCAAGTTTAATTCTATTCGGAAAAGGGTACTTGTGAGCCAAGAAATGTGTTCCAAAGCCTATTTAAACACCCTCGGGGGTAACCTAAACCGACACGCAGAGTAAAAGGTAGAAAATACTCGAAGACAGCCATTGGGAGCAGCTCGGAAGAAGGATCTCGATCAAGACTGAAGATCTCCCATCAAGTTCTTTAGAAGTTTTTGGGTTTTCTTATGTTTTATTGTTTTCTTTATTTTAAGATGTTTCCTTCTATCAGTATGAACTAAATCCCCTAAATACCTAAGGGGATGAAACCTATGACGGATCTTATTACTATTTGATTTATAAGATAAATACTTGTTCTTATTTTTAATTGTGAGTTCTTATTCTTGTTTTGATAATTCAGGTTATTGATTCAAGTCGAATGTGCTTATTCAGAGGAGCAAAAGTCCTTGTTTAAGAGTAGATCAACACAATTAAGCGGAGTTGATTGCAACTCTAGAAATAGGGCGACAAAAATCTTCCGGATTAGAGTCAAATCTAATAAGGGAATACATAGATCGAGTTAATGAGACAATAGGGGTTTTAATAAGAAATAAATTTCAAAGAATCAACCTAGAGTCATTTGTTTTTAGTCTTGAAAGAGATATTAACATAAATCAGGGATTTCTACGGATTAAGTCAAGTGAATAAATCGTATGAATCAAAAGTAAGAAGTGAAGTGTAGGTGGATTCTTCCTTGGGTATTGTCTTTATCATAAAGTTGTCTAAAAAGTATTTTCCCAATTCGTTCTCTGTCCTGCTTTTAATTTTAGTTTAAAAGAAATCACTCCAATTCTTAGGCTAGATAATAGAAAGATAGTAATTACTAGTACTCTTGGTCCTTATGGATACGATATTTCTAGTCTTACCATAACTATACTACTGTTCGATAGGTGCGCTTGCTTTTATTGTGATCGTAGTTAGTTAGAGACACATCATGCGTCTACCCGTGTGGACAAATATAAAGCTATTTACCAAGCCATTTGCCACCCTGAAAGGCAATCACTCTTATACCATTTCTAGCAACACATAACATAACAACAATGCACCTTTAATATTCACAATCAAGACATCCACACTATAAATTCACACTGCGTTCATCATGCATATACTTCGCACTTTACTCATTCAATTGCACAAGCTTACACTTCACGAATTTCATCATCATTGAATAGATATAACTTAACAATTATTGGCCAATTCCAATGGCCAATTACAAAATGGAATAAGTAACATTAATAGCCAACACCTTGACTAACCATTATGACATATAACAAAATGACCAAGTTCCTATACATGCCATACTCAAAATAATCAAACTTTACTATACCTAAAAGAATAGCTTGATAGTGGGAATCGAGCTCCGACGTCCTACGATCCCCGAGTTAGCTTGGCGATACTACAAGAAAAGGGAAAAGAGAGGGAGTAAGCATAAAGCTTAGTAAGTTTGCATGCAATAGATAACAACATAAAATCTTGTAATAATATCTACATATTACATCATGGATTAACACAAAACTCTCAAGTAACATAGACATGACTTACTCATGCTCACTCTTACTAACCACATATCACATATTGGACTCATTTCTCGTGAGTTTCGCATACGCACCTGTATCACTCCATCATATAACTTTAGCCCTCTTTACATCTTTAACATAAACTTTATCACCTTACCCCGTTGAACCACTTGAAATATTGAGGGATACTGGGAAACTGTCACCCACATAGTAAGATGCCAATGCCATATCCCAGATATGGTCTTACATGGGATCACATGTCAATGCCGAAGCCATATCCCAAATATTCTCTTATTGTAACAGTCTGATTTAGACCCTAGTCGAAACAGTGGTTTTGGGACCACAAATTTGAGTCAGTAAAATATTTTAATATTATTTTCTGTGCCTTTGATATGTGATTAAGCATGTGTTAAAGTTCCGTAATTTAATTTGCTCGTCTGTGTGCTTAATTTGAGAAAATGATTAAATTGCATAAAAGGTAAAAGTGGCTTTCTATTTGATTAATGGCCAAATTGATATGGCTTTATTATGTGAAGTCCTTAATAGGCAATTAGCCATTAATGATGTTAGTGGATGTTTAAAGGACAAAAATGGCCTTGAATTATGTTTGTCTTATATGTTTATTAAAAGGTTAGTTGGTAAATTAATAATTATGTTTAATATGTAATAATAAAACATGAAAATGGTCATTGTTATCATCTTTACTCCACCGAATTTTGAAAGAAAAAGAAAGAACAAAAGCTTTCAAACATTCGACTAGCTTGAAGCATAAATTAAGGTATGTTTTTAATCGATTTTTGATAATTTCTACGTTTCTCTAATCGTTGCTTCGTATACTTTGAAACCCATGTTGTAATTTGAAGAATTGATGATGTTTATGAAATGTGCCATTGATGAAATGGTGAGCTTTATGATGAGTTTTGGTGTTAAACGAAAGATATGTGTTTAATGAACATGTTTTGTTCTTGAATTTTTGACGAATTTAGCTAATTAGGGCTAAATTGTGAAAATAGCATTTTGAGGGACTAAATTGTGAAATAAATGAAATGTATGGACTTGTATGAGACACAAGAATATTCGGCTAAGCATTGGGATATTGTAATTTTATGTAATTTGTGATTTTGTGAATTAGGGATTAAGTTGTCCAAATGTGAAATGTGAGGGCTAATTTGCAAATTACCCTAAATATGTGTTCTTTGGTTGAAATGAATGAGTTAGTGAATAAAAGGGTTAAATTTGAATATGTATTGATCAAGAACCGAAGAAAACAAACTTTGATCGCAGGAAAGCAAAAGTAGTCGAATAACCGAATCCAATCAACCATCCGAATCCGAGGTAAGTCTATATACAAATAAATGTATTTGTATTGAATTATGTATGTTCAGATGACTACTGATAATGATGAATGCTTATGAGACATTGTATCCATGAATTCTAAGATAAGATCGATATAGTGTTAACACTCAAGAAGTCCTGTACGAACCTAGGAATAGATAGGATTAACTATGTCATGGCATAGGGGTCCGTCGCTTGATATCATGTAAGACCACGTCTGGGACGTTGGCATTGATTCGAGATTTCGTGTAAGACCACGTCTGGGACGTTGGCATCGATATGAGATTTACATGTAAGGCCACGTCTGGGACGTTGGCATCGATATGAGATTTACGTGTAAGACCATGTTTGGGACATTGGCATCGTACTGATTTGTGTAAGACCCTGTCTGGGACAGTGGCATCGATATCTGGTTACATGTAAGACCACGTCTGGGACGTTGGCATTGTACGATTATTCTGACCACTCTGAGTATCCTATTAGATTCTGAACGATTAAACGGGCAAGTCCGAGATACGAACCATTATATGATTTGTATATCTATTTCAGGTACGTTTGATATGTACACTAAGTGTGTATGAAAGGTAAGTGTCTATATGAACTTACTAAGATAAATATGTGTATTGAAATGATGAGATAACATGTGAAGATATGCTTTAATAAGCCATGTGTATATGTGATATTTGACTTGAAGAATATGGTAAGATATGGCTAAGCAAATGAGCCAAAGAATATATGTGATGAATTTGCTATGAGAACCAATAATGTCATTGTTTCAATATGGTTATATGCATTTTATGCTAAGTTTATTTGTATATGGCTTACTAGGCTTTTTGAAAGCTTACTCTGTGTGTGTGTTTACTCTGTAACAGATCGTCAAAGCTACTGAAGGCTCGGGGATCGTCGAGGATCATCATCACACTAGTCAAACTCGTTTTGGTACTTTGAAAATGTGTATATAGCTAAATATGGCATGTATAGGCTAGTCATTTGGTATATGTTTGAGATGAAATTAGCTATGTGATGTAGCTTGTTATATGTTGGTATTATGCATTAATGAATATGGTATATGATGTTGGTTTTGGTATGATCACATGACTATGGAATGGTCAAGTTTATGGTAAGCATATGGATCAAATTTGAGTATATATGTTTGATCAAAGAAATGGTAATGTGGAAGGTAAGTGTGGATGAATCATGTTTGAATGTATAAGTGTTTTGGTTGTGCAAATTGATATACAAATCGACATGCTTAGAAATGAGATTGAATGTGGAGATTTGTTGATTATTTGACATGTCTTTGGATGTCAATTGTGCATGAAATGAGTTGGTATCTTGCTTGTATGTATGACCCTAATATGGGTGGCATTATGGCCTTGCAAGTGGCCTGTTTTGCCTACACGGCCATGGCCCAGGGGCGCGCCTAGTAGTCGTGTGAATAAGTCAGTAGCTAGCCTAGTTATACACGGCCATGGCACATGGGTGTGTCTTGTGGCCGTGTGGATAAGTCAGTATACATGCTCTGTTTTGGCATGGCCAGGACACATGGGTGTGTTTAGTAGCCGTGGGAGGCACACGGCCTGACTGCATGGGCGTGTGACCTCTGCAGTGTTGAAAAAGTTTTAAATTTTTCAAGAAATTCCATATGTGTTCAGTTTAGTCCCGACCCTATTTGGAAGTATGATTTAGTCTCGTTGACCTATAAAAAGGGACACTTTGATTGTGATTGATGATTTGTAATATGAAATGTCTGTAAAAGTTTTTCGATCTATCCGGTAACGCCTTTAACCCTAATCTGGCGATAGATTCGGGTTAGGGGTGTTACATTTGGTTGGTATCAGAGCTACGGTTTAGTCAATTCTCGGACTAACGTAGCATGTTAGAGTCTCGCTATACATTCCATATATATGAACTGTGATAGTGTGCTGAATCCTGACGTGTGGAATGTGATTTTTGTATAGTAATGGATCTCGAAAGAGCCGTAGCTGACGATGTAGAAAGTAATGTGCCTGCTCCCGCTCAAGGGACAACGCTGTCTGATCCGAGACCGACTACAAGTGGTCAAGAGGGATAAGCTAAACAAGCTTTCTTCCAAATGATGAGTGAGTGGTTCACTCAGTTTGTGAGAAATAAACCGACTGTCTCGCAACCTCCGACCCCGCCTAATCTCCCTCAGACATCTGCTATGCCTCCGACTATGAATCTAAATCTGTTGAACAAGCCTCCAGTTGACAAAATCCGTAAGTATGGGGCAGAAGAGTTCAGGGCTACCAGTGATGACGATGCCGAGAAAGCTGAGTTCTGGTTAGAAAACACTATTCGGGTATTTGATGAGATTGCTTTGACTCTGGAAGAAAGTATTATATGTGTTGTATCATTGTTACGAGATGCGGCCTATCAGTGGTGGAAAACTCTGATTTCTGTTGTTTCAAAAGAACGGGTGACATGGGACTTCTTTCAGATTGAGTTTCGGAAGAAATATATCAGTGAGAGATTCATTAATCAGAAACGGAAAGAATTTCTAGATTTGAAACAGGGCCGTATGTCTGTCACTGAATACGAACGAGAGTTTGTGAGACTAAGTCAGTATGCTCAAGAATGTGTATCATCGGAAGCAATAATGTGTAAAATATTTGAAGATGGCCTCAATGAAAATATTCGTTTGTTAGTTGGGATTCTAGAGATAAAAGAGTTCGTTGTGCTTGTTGATCGAGCGTGCAAAGCTGAGGCACTCGAGAAAGATAAAAGAAAAGTTGAATCTGAAGTTAAAGATGTTAGAAAAAGATTTTCAAGCAAATCATTTCAGTCTGCTTCGAAGAAATTCAGAGATGAACATAGCCGTTCAAACACTAATGTGGGATATTCTAGTAGAGATCGAGCTAGATCACATTTGAGTTCCAAAGCTCCGGCAACATCAATGTCAAGTGTTGGAAATGTTCGGTCCGAACGACCTGGGTGTAAGCATTGTGGTAAAAGACATTCGGGAAGTTGTAGATTGAATGATCAGGCTTACTTCAGATGTGGATCGTTAGATCATTTTATTCGTGATTGCCCAGAGTCTGTTGAGCCAGAGACTGTTTAGAATTCAAGATCAGATAATGCTCTAGTGAGAGGTAGACCTTCTCGAAATGTAAGAAATGTCAGTCGTAGTCAGAGAACTACGAGAGATACTGTTGCGAGATCTGAAGCTAGAGCGTCTGCCAGAGCGTATGCCATCCGAGATCGTGAGGAAGCTTCATCTTTGAATGTTATAACAGGTACATTTACACTTTATGATACTTCTGTGATTGCATTGATAGACTCTGGTTCTACTCACTCATATGTATGTATGAATTTAGTATCCAGTAAGACTTTTCCTGTAGAGTCTACTGAGTTTGTTATAAAAGTATCGAACCCCCTAGGAAAAAGTGTCCTAGTTGACAAAATATGCAAGAACTGCCCGTTAGTGTTTCGAGATATCTGTTTCCCTGCTGATCTGATGCTATTACCGTTTGATGAGTTTGATATAATTCTGGGTATGGACTGGTTGACATTGCATGATGTTGTTGTAAATTGCAAAAGAAATACTATTGATTTGAGTCGTCAGAATGGTGAAATAGTTCGTATTGAGCTAAATGATTTGAATGGATTGCCTGGTGTGATATTTGTATTGAAAGCTCAGAAATATGTGAAAAAGGGATATGAGGCATATTTCGCTTATGTGATTGATTCGAAAGTATCTGAAAGGAAAGTTGAATCAGTGCCAGTAGTTTGTGAATTTTCTAATGTATTCCCTGAAGAATTACCGGGTTTGCCTCCGATATGTTAAGTTAAATTTGGAATTGATCTGTTGCCTGGTACGACAACTATTTTGATAGCTCCATATAGAATGGCACCTACAAATTTGAAAGAATTAAAGTCACAGCTGCAAGAATTGACTGACAGAGGGTTCGCCAGACCGAGTTTTTCACTGTGGGGTGCTCCTGTTCTGTTTGTGAAAAAGAAAGATGGCACGATGAGTATGTGTATAGATTATCGTCAATTGAATAAAGTGACCGTAAAGAACAAATATCCGTTGCCCAGGATTGACGATTTGTTTGATCAGTTAAAAGGAGCCACTGTGTTTTCTAAGATTTATTTGAGATCGGGATATTAACAGTTGAGAGTAAAAGATTCAGATATTCTAAAAACTGCTTTCAGAACAAGGTACGGGCATTATGAGTTTTTAGTTATGCCTTTCGGATTAACGAATGCTCCTGCTGTTTTTATGGATCTGATGAACAGAATTTTCAGACTATACCTAGACCGATTTGTTGTTGTATTTATTGATGATATATTGATTTATTCACGGGATTAAATTGAACACGCTGAACATCTGAGAATCGTGTTGCAAAATTTGCGAGAAAAGTAATTATATGCGAAATTCAGCAAATGTGAATTCTGGTTACGTGAAGTTAATTTTCTGGGACATATTGTATCAACTTCTGGAATACGAGTTGATCCGAACAAGATTTCTGCTATTCTAGAATGGAAACCTCCGAAGAATGTGTCTCAAGTCTGTAGTTTTCTGGGACTTGCTGGTTATTACCGCAGATTCGTAAAAGGCTTTTCGATGATAGCTACTCCGTTGACTAGATTACTTCAGAAAGATGTGAGGTATGAATCGTCTGATAAATGTCAGAAAAGCTTTGATCAGTTGAAAACTCTGTTAACAGAAGCTCTAGTGCTAGTACAGCCAGAATCAGGCAAAGAGTTTATGATTTACAGTAATGCTTCGTTGAATGGTCTGGGATGCGTACTGATGCAAGAAGGCAAAGTCATAGCTTATGCCTCGAGACAATTGAAGCCGCATGAAAAGAACTATCCGACACGATCTTGAATTAGCTACGATTGTGTTCGCATTAAAAATTTGGCGACATTATCTGTTCGGCGAGAAATGTCATGTGTTTTCAGATCATAAAAGTCTGAAATATCTGATGACCCTGAAAGATTTGAATCTGCGACAGAGAAGGTGGCTAGAATTATTGAAAGACTATGAACTTGTGATAGACTATCATCCGGGCAAAGCAAATGTCGTTGCTGATGCATTGAGTAGGAAATCATTGTTCGCACTACGTACTTTAAATGCTCAATTAGATCTGTCTGGTGATAGTTCAGTGATAGCTGAATTGAAAGTGAAACCGTTGTTTTTACAGCAGATATGTGAAGCTCAGAAAGTTGATAATGAATTGTTAGTAAAGCGAACTCAGTGTGATTCAAACTTTGATTTTGAATTTCGAATTGATAATGATGATTTTTTGAGATTTCGAGATCGAATCTATGTTTCGAGGAATCCAGAGTTGATTCAGTTGATTTTGAATGAAGCTCATAGTAGTCGTCTATCTGTTCATCTGGGAAGTACAAAAATGTACCATGATCTGAAGCAACACTATTGGTGGTCTGGTATGAAACGAGACATTTCTGACTTTGTTTCGAAATGTTTAGTTTGTCAGTAAGTTAAAGTTGAATATCAGGTTCCATCAGGTTTGTTACAACCGATTCTGATTGCCGAGTGGAAATGGGATAGTATGACAATGGATTTTGTTACGGGATTGCCTCTAAATCTGAGAAAGAAAGATGCGATTTGGGTTGTAGTTGATCGATTGACGAAATCTGCCCATTTTATTCCGGTACGATCTGATTACTCACTTGAAAAGTTAGCTAAACTTTACTTTTCTGAGATTGTGAGATTTCACGGGGTACTGTTGTCTATTGTGTCTGATAGAGATCTGCGATTTACATCGCGATTATGGAAGAAATTGTAAGAAGCCTTAGGCACAAAATTGCATTTCAGTACAGCTTTTCATCCACAATCGGATGGTCAATCTGAATGAATTATTCAGATACTCGAGGACATGTTGAGGTGCTGCATTCTTGAATTTAATGGTACATGGGAACAGTAGTTGCCTTTGATTGAATTTGCATATAATAACAGTTTTCAGTTGAGTATTAAAATGGCACCTTATGAAGCTTTGTACGGACGTAAATGTCGTACACCTCTGTATTGGACCGAACTCAGTGAAAATAAGATACACGGGGTTGATCTGATAAAAGACACTGAACAGAAAGTGAAAGTGATCCGTAATAGTTTGAAAGCAGCATCCGATCATCAGAAATCTTATGCAGATTTGAAACGAAAAGAGATTGAACTTGAGATCGGTGACAAAGTGTTTTTAAAAGTATCTCCGTGGAAGAAAGTACTCCGATTCGGACGCAAAGGCAAATTGAGTCCAAGGTTTATCGGACCGTATGAAATTATCGAGCGTATTGGACCTGTTGCGTATAGATTATTATTGCCATCTGAGCTAGAAAATATTCATAATGTATTTCATGTATCGATGCTCCGTAAATACCGATCTGATCCGTCACATGTGATTTCTCCGTCTGAAATTGAAATCCGATCTGATATGACATATGAGGAGGAATCGATCCGTATCTTAGCTCGTGAAGTGAAAGAGTTAAGAAACAAGAAAATTCTGCTAGTAAAAGTGTTGTGGCATCGACACGGAGTGGAAGAGGCTACATGGGAGCCTGAAGATTCAATGAGACAATAATATCCGAAACTGTTTAACGGTAAGATTTTCGGGGATGAAAATCCCTAAGGGGGAGAATTGTAACAGTTCAGTTTAGACCCTAGTCAGAACAGTGGTTTTGGGACCACAAATCCGAGTCAGTATAATATTTTAATATTATTTTCTGTGCCTTTGATATGTGATTAAGCATGTGTTAAAGTGCCGTAAGTTAATTTGTCCGTCTGTGTGCTTAATTTGAGAAAAGGATTAAATTGCATAAAAGGTAAAAGTGGCTTTCTATTTGATTAATGGCCAAATTGATATGGCTTTATTATGTGAAGTCCTTAATAGGCAATTAGCCATTAATGATGTTAGTGGATGGTTAAAGGACAAAAATGGCCTTGAATTATGTTTGTCTTATATGTTTATTAAAAGGTTAGTTGGTAAATTAATAATTATGTTTAATAAGTAATAATAAAACATGAAAATGGTCATTGTTATCATCTTTACTCCATCGAATTTTGGAATAAAAAGAAAGAACAAAAGCTTTCAAACATTCGGCTAGCTTGAAGCATAAATTAAGGTATGTTTTTAATCGGTTTTTGATAGTTTCTACGTTTCTGTAATCGTTGCTTCGTATACTTTGAAACCCATGTTGTAATTTGAAGAATTGATGATGTTTATGAAATGTTCCATTGATGAAATGGTGAGCTTTATGATGAGTTTTGGTGTTAAATGAATGATATGTGTTTAATGAACATGTTTTGTTCTTGAATTTTTGACGAATTTAGCTAATTAGGGCTAAATTGTGAAAATAGCATTTTGAGGGACTAAATTGTGAAATAAATGAAATGTATGGACTTGAATGAGAACATGAATATTCGGCTAAGCATGGGTATATGGTAATTTTGTGTAATTTGTGATTTTGTGAATTAGGGACTAAATTGTCCAAATGTGAAATGTGAGGGCTAATTTGCAAATTGCCCTCAATATGTGTTCTTTGGTTGAAATGATTGAGTTAGTGAATAAAAGGGTTAAATTTGAATATGTATAGATCAAGAACCTAAGAAAACGGACTTTGATCGCGGGAAAGCAAAAGTAGTCGAATAACTGAATCCAATCAACCATCCGAATCCGAGGTAAGTCTATATACAAATAAATGTATTTGTATTGAATTATGTATGTTCATATGACTATTTGTAACACCCTGGTTTTAGGGGTTAGGCATTTGGTGCTTAGCTCGGGTGTTGGCACACTCTAGTGTGTGGTTGGGTAAGTTTTAGGAGTCCTGAGAACCCTAGGTGGTGGTAGGTTGCCTTAGAAAATTTTTAGTTTTAGGGGTTAAAAGGGGAGCTTGGCTAGGGGTGTCTTAAGAGAATTATTTGGGAGTTTATGTCACAAGAAAGGAGCTGGTGGAGTGGCAGGATAGGCGCCACTAAGGCCTTGTGTGTGTGACGCCATTTACAGGGGGGAAGAGGCTCTCAGTTCGATTCGCAAGAGAAGCGCAGAGATGGGCATTGTTTTTGCGTCATCTTGGTGGGGTGGATGGACGGTTTGAAAGGCTTAAAAGGTGGAGAAGACTTGGTCAAATTTTTTTGAATTTGGCTAGGTAAAAGTTTGACTCATTCAAACTTTTTGAATGGATGGAAGGGAGGTATTTTAGGAGAATTTTGAGGATTATTTTTGGGGGGTTGGAGCTTGGCCTTTTAGTATAAATAGGGGGGGAAGTGCTCATTATTCATTCACCATCTGCCTTCTCTCCCTTGCCGAATTTTGTTCCCCATTTCCTTGGTTGCCAAAACCTTTTCTCCAAAGCTTGTTGTTCCTCTCCTCTCACATTTTTTCCAAGTGGCCGAACCCTTCACTCTCCCTATTTCCCTTCCTTTTCACTTCAAAACCGAAAGTACACCCCACACCTTTCTTTCTCCTCTCTTTGGCTGAAACCAATGTTCCCTACCCCTTGATTTAATTAATAGCCGAATCTACATCCATCACTCCTTTGCCGAATTTCTTTCTCTCAACTTGATAGCACTTGGGCCGAATGTTAACTTAGATCTTTTCGGGTTAGTGATCGAGATACTCTGGGGTTTTAGTGGTTGGCCAAGCCTCCGCTTGTAGTGATCGGTTTGATCAAGTGGAGGTAAGGTTATTTATTAAGGTTAAATGCTTAAGTGGTGTTTTGGGGGTTAACCTGTTTACCTGATTAAGCTTTTTGATGGAGGCCACAACCAGTCAGAGTGGGCAAGGGAAGGTCCCTATTCCGAAGTTTAAGAAAAGATCCGTTTTGGCGCATGCGGGATTGGCCACCGTGGTGTGGGCCAAGCAACAGAAACGTTAAGCAAATAGTCGTAGTTTCGCTAGACGCGATAGCGTCGAGGATCGAGAGTCTAGAACTCCTAGTAATAAGGTGTGTAACTAACCCATCTGCTTCCGGGTTTTATGTGTTATATGTTTTACTAACAAGTGCGATGATGGGTGTGCCATATATACCCCTAAAGGGTATAGCGATGACCAAAGTTAGTATCGATCTATTGCGCAGTGTGATTAATTGTTTATGAGTATGTTTATGGACATTAATAAGCATGTGCATGCATTATCATGATTATATTTTATGTGGCATGTGCATGGGTGGGATATGAAAAGAAGGTGCGGGTGTACTTCTTGAGTACGTGGTTGATGTCACCGTGCTACATCGTGGATTGGCGCCGATCGGTCGCGTTGTGGATCTTTGCGATTTAGTTCGCGTGGTTACCTTGATTGATATGGGCTTTATGCCATATCGTGGCTTGATGGATTGCCGTGTGCTCCATCGTGGTTTGATGTTAGCTATACGCTACATCGTGGATGGCATTGGTTGCCTTTTTGGAGGGAAAGGAGAGGGTGACTCGATAGTCCCCGGTGTGTGGTAGGTGGATAAGGGGTGTGTAGCGGATGGACCCTAGGTTGGGTTGGGAATCATGTTGCATTATTTTTGTAATAATATGGAAATGGGCCAAGCCCAATATGACATGTGGATAGGTATGTTTTGGGAACATACGTGGAATAGCCAAGCCCAGCTTGATATGTGGTTTATTGAGAAATGGGACTAGCCCAAAGATTTGAGTATGATTTGAATGTGGGCCAAGCCCGGACTATGGTGATTGTTAAAATGAATATATATATATACTTGTTGCATTTGATAATTGGGATATTATGTGGCTAGCATGTGGGTGGATTTCAGTGGTTAACTTACACACTTTGAGTGCGTATGACTCACCCAATTATTTTTAATCATCGCGGTGAGTCGTGATTAATGGGTAGGTTGGAGTAGATACAAAGGTGGCCATGCGATGCGATTTTCATGCAGTAGACGTTTTGAATATTTTTCTTTCAAGCATTTTAATTACTTGGTTTAATTTATTTGATGTAATAAGGGCCACATTTGATTAAAGTACTTTATTTATAGTTGATAAAGGTTTCACAGTATTTAGTAATATTTTTACAAAGGCTTTATATTATGATAAATTATAATAAAGTTTTAATTCAAACCA
Organism: Gossypium sturtianum; assembly: GCA_025698515.1. Lineage (NCBI taxonomy): Eukaryota > Viridiplantae > Streptophyta > Magnoliopsida > Malvales > Malvaceae > Gossypium > Gossypium sturtianum. Next base: position 24,240,588 of record CM046945.1, read on the forward strand.
AGCTTATATTATTTATTAATTTTTAAGTGGACATAATTTTCAAAAGATAGTAAATTTTCAAGTTTAATTCTAAGGTCAAAGATTTCCAACCGTCTTTCCCAGTGACATAACCAGATTCGGTCGTAGTGAATGGGCCGGGTTTGGGGTGTTCTGATTTGGTATCGAGCCGGTTCAAAACTCGGCTTTGAGGGTTTTGGGCCCAAAAACATTTTTAAATGGGTTTTCAAAGATATGGGTTTCGTGAAATATTTTTCAGGTTATTCTGGCATGGCACCTGTACCTCCGACCCGAAGTCCACCAGGTAAGTACTTCAGACTTGTGAAGTAATTTGTTATATGAACTGTTATGGGCTTAGTTGGGCTCGTAGATTAGTGAACTAGGATCTATTGAACCCTAGGACTAGTTTACTCAAACATATGCATAAAACTTAAGGTTACTAAACAAACCTGTGAAGTAAGTCGCCGAGTTAAGGTGTGGCAACCATCGCACGCATGTCGAGGATTGGTATTCGATGAAGAGCTTGGTATTTAAGCGGTCCTAGCGACTCACCTCCTCTTTACTCGAATCCTACAGTGCGTAGCTACGGTTCACCTTAACCAAGAGGATTTGTTCACAGACTGAACTAATTATTAAAACCCGAAAGGGAATTAGCCTTGCTGTTTTCTAAATTCCCTGTTTTTAAATTTTCAAATTTACCCCTCTGGTTTGTGAAACCTTAAATCTGATTGTGAAGGACGTTTTTCTTTCGATTTACAAAATTACCAAAATGCCCTTAGTGGCAAAATTACCAAAATGCCCCTGTATTGCAAAATTACTGTACTACCCTCAAATTTTGATAAAATGCTCTTTACCTTGTAAAAAACTAAAATCCTAGTTTTCAAAATATTAGGATACTCTGACTTGTGGAAAAATGACGAAATTACCCCTGGGTAGGGAAAGGAAACTTGATTGCTCGAAAGAACTACTCTCGGAACCTTCATTGCATAAAATTGCTCGTGAATAAAACAGTGAAACAATAATTTCTAATTCATAAAACTTTCTAAACAGATTAAATCGAAGCGCTAGAGATGAGTTCTAGGGACGCGGTAGAGGTAGAATAGCCTTCGGAACCGGTAGGGTCCGCTATGGGTCGAAAGAAGTGCCGCAAGTGATGGGCGCAGAGGAACAAGATCAGACGGAAGAAGATGATGCAGTGTCGCAAGCCATGTTACGCGTGCTTCAGCAAGTGGCAAGAGCTAGTAGGGAAATGGAGCTCGGAAGTCGGTGTCCGAGAGACTTAGGTCGAACGGGGTGAAGTTTTTAGAGGAGTGTCGGGAACGGCCCGAACGTAGCGGAGTATTGGCTAGAAGCGATCGAAAGAATCATGGACGATTTGGACCGCACCAACGAAGAAAAGTCTGAAAGGTGTTGTTTCATTACTTCGCGACGGCTTATCGTTGGTGGCTCATCACAAACAAGGTGTACCGCAGATCGATTGGATTGGGACTACTTTAAGGAAAAGTTTGAAGGAAAATACGTTGGAGCAAGCTACTTAGATGCGCAAAGGAAGGCGTTTCTAAATCTGGTGCAAGGAAATAAGTCGATAGCGGAATACGAGCGAGTTTGTACGGCTAAGTCGGTATGCTAAGGAATTGTGGCCACTTGACTATGAGAGGTGCGTCCGGTTTGAAGACGGATTGCGAGATGAACTTCGAAAGTCTTGATCGCTCCGCAGAGAGGAAAGAGACTTCGCGGTGCTAGTGGAGAAAGCTCGTATAGCCAGAAGAAGTTAAGAGGGCGGTAAGGGAAAACCGAGGAAAGAGTAGGAACGAGAATAAGAGAAGTGTTGGATGGTCGAGATCGTTTGGAGATGCTCGAAAAGACCAAGAGTTAGAATACGGTACATACACTGTGCGATTCTTTGAGAATCGGAATTGTCTCTCGTGCTCAATGTGGAAGACCTCACGGGGAGAGTGTTGGGGAAATAGTAAAGAATGTTTCGGTGTGGATCTAAGGCACATCCGTTAAGAATTGTCCTCGAGCGACGAGGGGGTCGTGGTTCAAGTCATGGAAGGAATGGTTCTAGTCTGAGTCAACCAAGGATGTGATACTAGGTAAGCTCCTTTGCTTTGGTACATGCTTTAATTGCTTTGCTTGCTTGTGGGAATAGCTCTTTCTCGAGTTGCTTTGAATTTTGAGTGCGAACTTAGAGGCTATGATTGGGAAGTATGTTAGCTCTTTAAGATCGAGTCAGTGTGACATAAACGTAAGGTGGTAAGATAGGTTGTATGGACGTTTGTTAGTAAAGTAATTTCGAGGACGAAATTATTTTAAGGAGGGTAGAATTGTAACACCCTGGTTTTAGGGGTTAGGCATTTGGTGCTTAGCTCGGGTGTTGGCACACTCTAGTGTGTGGTTGGGTAAGTTTTAGGAGTCCCGAGAACCCTAGGTGGTGGTAGGTTGCCTTAGAAAATTTTTAGTTTTAGGGGTTAAAAGGGAGCTTGGCGAGGGGTGTCTTAAGAGAATTATTTGGGAGTTTATGTCACAAGAAAGGAGCTGGTGGAGTGGCGGGATAGGCGCCACTAAGGCCTTGTGTGTGTGACGCCATTTGCGAGGGGAAGAGGCTCAGTTCGATTCGCAAGAGCAAAGCAGATGGGCATTGTTTTTGCGTCATCTTGGTGGGGTGGATGGACGGTTTGAAAGGCTTAAAAGGTGGAGAAGACTTGGTCAAATTTTTTTGAATTTGGCTAGGTAAAAGTTTGACTCATTCAAACTTTTTGAATGGATGGAAGGGAGGTATTTTAGGAGAATTTTGAGGATTATTTTTGGGGGGTTGGAGCTTGGCCTTTTAGTATAAATAGGGGGGGGAAGTGCTCATTATTCATTCACCATCTGCCTTCTCTCCCTTGCCGAATTTTGTTCCCCATTTCCTTGGTTGCCGAAACCTTTTCTCCAAAGCTTGTTGTTCCTCTCCTCTCACATTTTTTCCAAGTGGCCGAACCCTTCACTCTCCCTATTTCCCTTCCTTTTCACTTCAAAACCAAAAGTACACCCGACACCTTTCTTTCTCCTCTCTTTGGCTGAAACCAATGTTCCCTACCCCTTGATTTAATTAATAGCCGAATCTACATCCATCACTCCTTTGCCGAATTTCTTTCTCTCAACTTGATAGCACTTGGGCCGAATGTTAACTTAGATCTTTTGGGTTCCGTGGACCGAGATACTCACGGGATTTTAGTGGTTGGCCAAGCCTCCGTTTGTAGTGATCGGTTTGATCAAGTGGAGGTAAGGTTATTTATTAAGGTTAAATGCTTAAGTGGTGTTTTGGGGTTAACTTTGTTTACCTGATTAAGCTTTTTGATGGAGGCCACAACCAGTCAGAGTGGGCAAGGGAAGGTCCCTATTCCGAAGTTTAAGAAAAGATCCGTTTCTGCTGTACGGGATTGGCCACCAGGGTGTGGGCCAGCAACAGGAAACGTTAAGCAAATAGTCGTAGTTTCGCTAGACGATAGCGTCGAGGATCGAGAGTCTAGAACTCCTAGTAATAAGGTGTGTAACTAACCCACTGTTTCCGGGTTTTATGTGTTATATGTTTTACTAACAAGTGCAGTGATGGGTGTGCCATATATACCCCTAAAGGGTATAGCGATGACCAGGTTAGTATCAGATCTATTGCAGTGTGATTAATTGTTTATGAGTATGTTTATGGACATTAATAAGCATGTGCATGCATTATCATGATTATATTTTATGTGGCATGTGCATGGGTGGGATATGAAAAGAAGGTACGGGTGTACTTCGAGTACGTGGTTGATGTCGACCGTGCTACATCGTGGATTGGCGGCCGATCGAGGTCGCGTTGTGGATCTTTGCGATTTAGTTCGCGTGGTTACCTTGATTGATATGGGCTTTATGCCATATCGTGGCTTGATGGATTGTTTGTGTGCTCCATCGTGGTTTGATGTTAGCTATACGCTACATCGTGGATGGCATTGGTTGCCTTTTTGGAGGGAAAAGGAGAGGGTGACTCGATAGTCCCCCGGTGTGTGGTAAATTTGGATAAGGGGGTGTGTAGCGGATGGACCCTAGGTTGGGTTGGGAATCATGTTGCATTATTTTTGTAATAATATGGAAATGGGCCAAGCCCAATATGACATGTGGATAGGTATGTTTTGGGAACATACGTGGAATGGGCCAAGCCCAGTTGATATGTGGTTTATTGAGAAATGGGCCTAGCCCAAGATTTGAGTATGATTTGAATGTGGGCCAAGCCCGGCATGTGGTGATTGTTAAAATGAATATATATATATACTTGTTGCATTTGATAATTGGGATATTATGTGGCTAGCATGTGGGTGGATTTCAAAGTGGTTAACTTTACACATCGAGTCTGTATGACTCACCCAATTATTTTTAATCATCGCGGTGAGTCGTGATTAATGGGTGGGTTGGAGTAGATACAATGGTGGCCATGCAGAAGCAGATTTTCATGCAGAAGTAGACGTTTTGAATATTTTTCTTTCAAGCATTTTAATTACTTGGTTTAATTTATTTGATGTAATAAGGGCCACATTTGATTAAAGTACTTTATTTATAGTTGATAAAGGTTTCACAGTATTTAGTAATATTTTTACAAAGGCTTTATATTATGATAAATTATAATAAAGTTTTAATTCAAACCAAGCTTATATTATTTATTAATTTTTAAGTGGACATAATTTTTTAAAGATAGTAAATTTTCAAGTTTAATTCTAAGGTCAAAGATTTCCAACCGTCTTTCTCAGTGACATAACCAGATTCGGTCGTAGTGAATGGGCCGGGTTTGGGGGTGTTACACTATTGATAGCGATGAATGCTTATGAGACATTGTATCCATGATTTCCAAGATAAGATCGATATAGTGTTAACATTCGAGAAGTCCTGTTCGAACCTAGGAATAGATAGGATTAACTATGTCATGACATAGGTGTCCGTCACTTGATATCATGTAAGACAACGTCTGGGACGTTGGCATTGATTCGATATTTCGTGTAAGACCACGTCTGGGATGTTGGCATCGATATGAGATTTACGTGTAAGACCACGTCTGGGACGTTGGCATCGATATGAGATTTACGTGTAAGACCTTGTCTGGGAAATTGGCATCGTACTGATTCGTGTAAGACCCTGTCTGGGATAGTGGCATCGATATCTGGTTACATTTAAGACCACGTCTGGGACGTTGGCATTGTATGATTATTCCGACCACTCTGAGTATCCTATTAGATTTTGAACGGTTCAACGGGCAAGTCCGAGATACGAACCATTATATGATTTGTATATTCATTTCAGGTACGTTTGATATGTACACTAAGTGTGTATCAAAGGTAAGTGTCTATCTGAACTTACTAAGATAAATATGTGTATTGAAATGATGAGATAACATGTGAAGATATGCTTGAATGAGCCATGTGTATATGTGATATTTGAGTTGAAGAATATGGTAAGATATGGCTAAGCAAATGAGCCAAATAATATATGTGATGAATTTGCTATTAGAACCAATAATGTCATTGTGGCAATATGGTTATATGCATTTTATGCTAAGTTTATTTGTATATAGCTTACTAAGCTTTTTGAAAGCTTACTCTGTGTGTGTGTTTACTCTGTAACAGATCGTCAAAGCTACTGAAGGCTCGGGGATCGTCGAGGATCATCATCACACTACTCAAACTCGTTTTGGTACTTTGAAAATGTGTATATAGCTAAATATGGCATGTATAGGCTAGTCATTTGGTATATGTTTGAGATGAAATTAGCTATGTGATGTAGCTAGTTATATGTTGGTATTATGCATTTATGAATATTGTCAAAACCTATTGTTTTGAAAAATGGGGATCGACTTTAAAACGAAATATGGAGTCGCCACCGATCTTTTATTCGAGGTGTGATCGGATCACCTTAAGATGGATTATTTTAATAAAACATTTTCATTTATTAAAACAATAATTTTGGTCTACGAATAGGCTTTGATACACCACATGCGCGTCGAATAGGCTTTGATACAACTCCTTGTACGTCATTGGGATCGGCGTAAATTGGAGTTTCTCATCGCTTTGTCTTGTGGTGCCAAATTTTTTCCTGGACGAACCCAGATGCCCCGTAGCCTCTGCTTTTGGCTGATTCACGGTGATCGACTTTGAGTACCCTATGCTTGCGTTATTCACTTCGTTTTCTCTCTTCCTTGTGGTCGTTCTTTTGTTACTTTCCCCTGCCTCAATCTTTTCGCTTTTTATGGCATTCTCGATCATTTCTCTGGTCATTACAATGTCCGAGAAACTCCTGGTTGCATTTCCTAGCATGTGCGTGATAAATGGGGCCTTCGGTGTATTGATAAAGAGCATTGTGGTCTCTTTCTCCGTAAGTGGTGGCATTTGGACTTGGATGGCAACCTCCTCCACCTCTGTGCGTATTGTCTAAAGCTCTCATTTCCTTTTTCTCCATGTTTTGAAGAGTAATCCTATCGAGTCATGTGCATCACATGGTGTCATTGTTTCATGAATGCACGAGCCAAATCTCTCTATGAACCAATTCAGCACGACTCAGCTGGTTATACCATTTGGTCTGCGGCTCCCACCGAGCTATCACGGAAGCAATGAATCAACAGTTGGTCATTGTTAATGTATCTGTCATCCTTCTACAAAACATAGTAATATGGGCCTCGGGGCAACTTGTCCCATTGTATTTCTCGAATTCAGGCATCTTGAATTTGTATGGGAGCACCAAGTCTGGGACCAAGCTTAAATCCTTGGAATCGATTCCATAACAGCTATCAGCATTTTCTATTTCCTTAAACTTCTCTTCCAACCATTTACATCTATCTTCTAGCTGCTTTGGTAATTCCACTTTTGCCCTCTCTCCTTCAGCTATCTCATCCAAATCAGGGACATTGTGATTGATTGGACTACGGCCAGGGTTAGAGCCTGAGCCGTCCTGGAAATTCATCGGTATCGAGGCTCCAACTGGAATCTGTTGCGGCCTGATAAAGACAGATGGCCCTTGTGGACTTATCTCTGGCAGTGCATGTACACGCGTTGGAGTAAAGTCAGGAGGATATTAATTACTTTCCGTGATATTATCCATAGGGCTTTTCCCTTTGTCTATTCCTCCTTCCAGTAATTGAGTCAATTGAGACATCATAGTCTTTTGTGATTCCATCATCCGATCCATCATATCCTGTTGGATCATAGCCATCTGTTCCTGCATTTGCAGCTGAAGTTTATCATGCATCTCCTTTTGGAGTTGTTCAAGCTTCTCTAATCTTTGATCCATATTTTTCGTCTTGGTTCGGGTACCGTAGGGATGTTCGATTTTGCCGGTGTCCAGGTTGATACTGAAATAATTTTTATTCGATTAGGATCTTTTAATGACCTTTAATGCATATGAAATGAAAACAAATTCCAATGCATGAAATGCAAAAGAAGTCGATTCTGATTCAATTCCATTTAGAAAACTTTATTAGAAAACAAAGATCTTTACATAAAGTGGATTACAAATACGGCCTTGCCCTAGCGCCTAAAACTTGAATTTTCCTAAGTAGTGAAGCTAACTCCTATCCACGATCTGACCGCGTCTCAAACTGCATGCTCAATATATCAGCTTGTACGGCCAAAGTCTGCAAGTAATCAGCTATCTCTCGCATTTGGGTTATGGATTCTCCCATGATGTTATCCCTATCTCTGACTTGATTCTGAGAATAGTAAAGCTCCTCTTTCCATCGTTCTTCATTCTCTTCTAGAGACTCGATACAGTTTTGACAATTCTGCAATGCCATTTCTAATTCTTCAATCTTCTTTTTCATTTCTTCAATTTTGCTCAAACTTACTCTTAATTCTTTCATAGAGTTACAGCTTCGATGATGATGAAGAGATCTCTCAAGTTTCGCGGCTATTGCCTTTAACTCGTTTTGTTCATTTTTGCTTTCCGAGAGGCTTTTTTCCATAGATTCATTTCGTGCTTGTGCTTCTCGAAATTTCTCCTCCCATTGGTTAGCTTTGGTCCTTTCGCCTTGAACCTCCTGACGCCATTGTTCTGAAGTTTTTCCTAAACCGGTGGTCCTCATTGATAGACGCATCTTTTTATAGTCAGTCTTTAAGCTGTTTAGATCCTCTTCAACCCGTTCTTTTCCTTTTCTGAATTTCTCAGCCTCTGCCCTTTGAACGTCGGCATCCAAGCCTAAATGCATCTTCTCTTCCTCTAATTGCTCTATTCTCTTCTCCAGCTCCCGATTCCTCTTTTCAAAATCTTATTTTATTATTTCTAATTCTGATGGGACTACCTGTAAATATTCCTCCATCGGTCGAGTTCCCTCCAGACTTGGCCCTGGGATGTTGTCATTAATCCTTTTACTGAACCATCCGCTATACTCGGGAGTAGTCATTGACCCTACCGTCAACTTTTTCATCCTATGAGTTTGCTTTCAAGTGTCAGCAATTTCCCGGATCCTTTTCTTGTAATTTTCTCCTTTATAGGGAAATTCACTTTGAGCTAACCCGTGTGTCGCCGGTACAAACTGTCTGGACTTATATTGTCTTACTGCAAGCAAAGGAGCATATCCAACGGCTCCCCAAATTCCTGGCAAAGGGACCCAATCAAAGCTTCCACATCTATAAAGTATCTCATCAGGCACCATCCATGGAGCTCTCTACTCGATATCCTCTTCTTGGAGATTCTAAAAAATCATCATCCACTTTTCTTCTGATATATCTTCACGCCTTGACGTAGCTACTTCTTCTTTTAAAGGTGAATAATTCTCATAGAAAGGTCAGTAAGAGACTTTATCTACATTCCAGAAGTGACCCTGAAACCAAACCAGTAACAGCTGAGCGTATCTTATGAACCTGCCCTCTTCGGATCGTCTACATGCACTCAATGACCTAAAAGTCTCGGCCAAGACTGCAGGAACTGGCGTGACCCCCTATTGAGTCAGTCGAAAAGATCTGTGACTGTTTCATCTGCGTACCCTAGAGCCCTAGGGATTAACATCAACCCGTAGATGCTCAATGCAAAGACATCAACTCTTCTCTTCTCATCCGGATGGGCTAGAATCAAATCCCTCAAATTCCTCCACGAGATGCACTTGCACTCGCCCTTTTGCTTAATTCGGGCTGTAATCCACTGCTCACTTATTCCGGTAATGTTCGTCAACTTTTTCCAAAAGGCTGGGACGTAAGCAGCTCTCACATAGACTTTATCATTTTGAATCCTCGGACAATGCAGTAGAGCGGTGTACTCTTCTACGGTGGGTACCAAATCCACTCTCCCAAGGGTAAAGCAACTATACGCGGGGTTCCAGTACTGAGCAAGGGCTCGGAATAACTGCTCGTCAACCTTGACGTCAAGTAAGCACGGCAAATCCCCATAATCCTAGTAGAACAACCTCTTGGTCTCGTTGTTCCATTGATCCCATATTTCTTTTAACTCTTGGAGGTTATTTTGCGTAACACTAACTCGAGTATAATCCCATAACTCTGACACATGCCCCGCAGCTAGACTGTCCCCCTTCTCTAATTGTGTTGTTTCTGACCAAGTTCGGACAGTCGCGTTATCCTCCACTTTATCAAGAAAGTCATTTTCCATGCCGAGCTCCCTAATTTAGCAATCGAACCCAAATCGACACCTCTCTCTAATATGAAAATGCATGCAAAGTAACAAAGATAAAACAAAAAGTCAGTACAATAGAAACAAAAATTAAAGCATGTAAAAAACATTCAAGCGCCTATCTGGGTAACCATTAGGGTTTATCACAGCTCTACCTAGGGTGGGCTCTTAAGGCTCTCTATATGCAGTTCGGTTCTAAAGTTGAGGTACCCGAACCGGTAGATTCCTCGATCCCCACCCATTATAGGCTCATACGGACCGAGCTCGGTTCAGGGGAATACATTTTCCTATGGCTGCACGGAGATGAAAATCTCACGAAGACATAGGTACGGATGTATCCCGAAAGCGATTCACTATCCTGCACGGAGGTGAAAACCTCACGAAGGAGTAGCTTCTCACTCCCACTTAAAAGGGTATGACCCGACGATCATGCAATATGATGCAAGAGTATTTTATAGGACTCGAACCACAGTAATGAGATGACACAGGCAAATGCAATAAAAAGGATCGTAAAATCAAATTTTCAATTTTCGACCAAAGGACAGGAATTAATCAATTTTACGGCTTGACTCTCTAAGGTAGTCCCCAGTGGAGTCGCCATGCTGTCGAAACCTATTATTTTGAAAAACGGGGATCGACTTTAAAACGAAATATGGAGTTGCCACCGATCTTTTATTCGAGGTGTGATCGGATCACCTTAAGATGGATTATTTTAATAAAACATTTTGATTTATTAAAACAATAATTTTGGTCTACGAAATCTAAGAAAACAGGTTCGGGAGTCGGTTACGTACGAGAAAGGATTAGTACCCTCGCAACGCCCAAAATTGGTACCAAATTGATTAATTAATGTCCTAACATCGAGAATTTGAAAGATTCTAAAATTACGACCTTTTTCGACCCATTTGGAGATACTCGAGTTTGAATATTAAGATTCTCTGGTTCCGAAGGAATAAAATATCACATCCAGCACATTAGGATGCAACAATTTAAGTCTTCGAATTCCAGATCATCCCAAAATTCTCAAAACTCATGCATTGAGATTTTGAAAGGGTATTTCATTATTTGGGATCAAACAGAAAATCGAAACCCAGCACGTCAGGGCACGATCTCTCAAATTTCCAAACACGAAATATTGCCTTGTTTTTAATTTAAGAAAATATGGACGAAATTTTGAAAGGATATTTAGTTATTTGGTCAAACGGAAAATCGAAATCCAGCACGTTAGGGCACGATCTCGCAGATTTCCAAACACGAAACATTGACTTATTTTGAAGTTAAGAAAATATGAATGAAATCTAAAAAGGATATTAGGTTATTTGGTCAAACGAAAAATCGAAACCCAGCACGTTAGGGCACGATCTCACGGATTTCCAAACACAAAACATTGCCTTATTTTGAAGTTAAGAAAACATGAATGAAATCTTAAATGGTGTTAAGGCATGATGTTTTTAAGTGAATAAAACGCGATGGCATAATAACATGTAATGCGGGGCAATTATTTACTAGCGAAATACAACACTATTGAATCGTAAATAGCAAATAAATATAAAATGAGAATTAAAACACACATAATAGCAATAATCAATTATCTACAAGTGAAATACGACACTATTGAATCGCAACTAGCAAATAAATACAAAATGAGGATTCACACACACGCAATAGCAATAATCACCAAACATTGAATCAATGGTAAGCAAAATTAAAAAATAAAACACATACAAGTATAATATATGTAACATATTCGAAATAAACCAATGTAATTTTAAACATGTTTTAACACAAAAAGACTCTTAAAGGATTAACGAAAAATATAAAAATATGCATGGATAAATAAAAAAATGAAAAAAAAACATATATAAACATATGAAATAATGATGAATTAACAAATGTATTAAGAATATCATATACATTTTGAATCAAAAAGTGTATATATATATAAAAATAACTAAATGAATCAATAAAAGAATAAATAAATAAAAACTACAAACATATTAAATATGAAAATGTAAGTTTAAAAAAAATGACAGGTTCAATCGAAACACATTCAAAATCCAATGACCAATTTAAAAAACTTATAAAGTCAGTAGGTTAAAAATAAGAACCAGAATAGAAGACATCCTGATATACGAGGACTAAAAGCGCCAATATTCCAGTTTATTAAACGTAGCGTTTAAAAGCGGACGAGATTGAAACGTCGTATAAAATTTGAGTGCAAAATTAAGAAAATAAGAGTACATATATGACTTAATTAAAATGAAACGAAACAGGGAAGGATTGAAAGTGCAAATATCCCTTCATGGACTGAAACGCGCGGATCTACGCTAAAATCGGGTCGGATCATCGATTAATGGTCAATACGGCTCCGTTTTAGAGCCACTAAAACAGGCCCTAAATGGTTCCGTTTCGGACTGTATATAAGAGGAAAAAAAACCTAAGCATTAGTATTCAGCCATTTTAAAAACAGAAAGCAAAAACCTAGCCCCTTTTTTACTCTCATTCTCAGCCGCCACTAAGAAAAACCCCTCCGTCCGACCACCAGAACGCCACTGTAAACGCCGCTTGTTGGTACACGAAGGTCCAAGGGGTCCCTTTCACACCGTCCTTGAAGCCTAGCCCTTCGGTCTACGCCCATATCCGAACTCCGATCGTGACGGAGAAGACACGGATGGAATCTCTCGAAGGTAGCTCCTCCCTTTTTTGTTGATGTATCGAAAAAGAAAGAAAAAAGAAATGCTCGAAATAGATTTAAAAAAAAAATAAAAGAACAATAAGAGAAAGATGTAATCGAAAAGAGAAACCTTTTTGTTTTTGGTTTCTCGTTGTATATTCTCTGTCTGCTTTTTTGTGTGTCTCCAAAAAAATGTTACAAGAATTTGAAGGCTTTTTATAGCCACCGAAAATACAAGTTTTCTTTTCTGTCTATTTTTGCTATTTTTCTTTTTTCTATTCTATTTCTACTGTTGTCGTAGTCTGATTTGCAAGTACGGAGGCAGCGTGGCATTCGACGCGAGGTGTACGATTGCCTGCTGGGGGTACGGAGGCGCGTGGTGATGCGCGTGAAGGCACGCGTGCGGCGCGAGGCTACCCTTGGAATCCTAAGGTTCTGTCTGCCTAAACCCTTTGGGCCATACGGGCCAGTTCCAGAGTTGGGTTAGGGTTTGTTTGCTGGGTCTGTAAATGGGTTAAAGGTTTTGGGTCCTAATTTGGGCCATTTGAAACTTAAGTGTAAATGGACTGATAAACTGTTTTGGATTTTATTATTCTGCTTTATTTCATTTTTTTATTTGGGTTTGGGCCCCGGGCTAAATTTGGCTAATACAAATATGGTATATGATGTTGGTTTTGGTATGATCACATGACTATGAAATGGCCAAGTTTATGGTAAGCATATGGATGAAATTTGAGTATATATGTTTTATCAAAGAAATGGTAATGTTGAAGGTAAGTGTGGATGAATCATTTTTGAATGTATAAGTGTTTTGGTTGTGCAAATTGATATACAAATCGACATGATTAGAAATGAGGTTGAATGTGGAGATTTGTTGATTATTTGACATGTCTTTGGATGGAAATTGTGCATGAAATGAGTTGGTATCTTGCTTGTAGGTATGACCCTAATATGGGTGGCATTATGGCCTTGCAAGTGGCCTGTTTTGCCTATATGGCCATGGCCCACGGGCGTGCCTAGCAGCCGTGTGAATAAGTCAGTAGCTAGCCTAGTAATACACGGCCATGGCACACGGGCGTGTCTGGTGGCCATGTGGATAAGTCAGTATACATGCTCTGTTTTGGCATGGCCATGACACATGGGTGTGTCTAGTATCCGTGGGAGGCACACGGCTTGATTGCACGGGCGTGTGACCTCTGCAGTGTTGAAAAAGTTTTAAATTTTTCGAGAAATTCCATATGTGTTCGGTTTAGTCCCGACCCTATTCGAAAGTATGATTTGATCTCGTTGACCTATAAAAAAGGGACACTTTGATTGTGATTGATGATTTGTAATATGAAATGTCTGTAAAAGTTTTCCGATTTGTCCGGTAATGCCTTTAACCCTAATTCGATGACGGATTCGGGTTAGGGGTTTTACACTTATACGGGATCTCATATCGATGTCGACGCCATATCCCAGATATGGTCTTACACGAGATTGTATATCGATGCCATGACCCAGACATGATCTTACACGATTTCATACCGAAGCCAGGTCCCAGACGTGGTGTTACACGGAGTCACTAATTGATGCCGAGGCCATATCCCAGATATGGTCTTATACGGGACCTTATTAATCTCATGTCGTGACAAGAGTATCCTTTCTATTCATAAGGTTCAACCGGGCTTCAACATAATAAAACTTCTTCATATTTTCATTGAAACCTCATTAACCAATTGCATAGAAAGAATACACACATCTCGCGTAATATCAAGAATTTAAAAGCATAATAACACGATGTTGATTTATTACACACAAACTTACCTCGGTACCAAAATATAGATAGTTGTTCAATTTAGTCCACCACCTTATTCTTTCCTCGGTTTAGGTCCGGACTTCATGTTTCTTGATCTATAATGACAAATTTCACTTATTTAATTATCACATTGACTAAAACAGTCCATGAATCATACTTTGGCAAAAATTATAATTTTTCCCCTAAAGTTTCACATATTTTCAAAATGGTCCCTAGGCTCGTATGATGAAATGTGTTCATTGTTCTCACTCTCAAGCCTAGCCATTCATACCCTCTCTTACAGCAACCCAAGATTTCAACTATTTTACATTCTATACACATATTATTTCATCTTTTGCAAATAGATCCTTTTTATCAATTTCACCAAAAATCATCTAGCAAAAGTTGTTTATCACACTTCAAACTTTCATATTCTACCACTAGACATCAAAATACATGTATGTCATCCATGGGTAAAATTTTAAACACAAACCCTAGCTCAAAATAGTGGTAGAAATAGCTAAATCGAGCTACGAGGATTTCAAAAATACGAAGAACATAAAAAACGGGGCTAGGAGATACTTACAATCAAGCTTGAAAGGATGAACAAAACCCTAGCTATGGCTTCTTAGAAATTTCGGCAATGGGGGAGGAAGATGGACAGCAATTTTGACTTCTTTTCCCCTTTTTATTAATTTATTAACCAAATGACTAAAATGCCCTTAAGGCCCTTCCTTGAGATTTTTCCCTTCCATGTCCATTTTTGTCCATCATGAGATATAATGGTTTATTTACTAAATAAGGACCCCTAATAAATTTTCTAATGGTATCTCATACTTAAAACTTCTAGAATCTCATATTTTTTAATCTTTGCAATCTAGTCCTAAAAGATAAATTGATCACTAAATCATAAAATTTCTTCATGAAATTTTCTCACAACCATGCAAACATATCATAAACCTCATAAAAACCATAAAACATATATTTCTACTTCAAATTTGTGGTCTCGCAACCACTATTCTGACTAGGCCCTAAATCAAGCTGTTACACTCTATCTGAAATAATCGAAACTGGCACCCCGTGCAATCTAACAATCTCTGAAATGTACAATTCAGCAAATTTATCAAGCAAATAGTCAGTATGTACCGTAATGAAATGTGCAGATTTCGTCAGTCGATCAACGATAACCCAAATGGCATCTTTCTTTTTCAGAGACATGGGTAATCCCGATATGAAATCCATTGTAACTCTATCCCATTTTCATTCTAGTATCATCACAGGCTGTAGTAATCCTGAAGGCACTTGATGTTAAGCTTTGACTTGTTGACAAACTAAACATTTCGATACAAACTCTGAAATGTCTCGTTTCATACTGATCGTGTGTCGAGAGTCTTAATATTTATAAAATGAATGATCTAACCTAGAAACTAACTATCACCACGATTGAGGCAAGCGCACCTACCGAATAGTAGTATAGCTTAGTGGCAAGACCGGAATGTCGAACCCAAAGGAACCAAAAGTACTAATACTGACTTTCTTTTTATTATTTAGCCTAAGAATTAAGGGATTTGTTTTTTATTCTAAAATTAACTAACTACTAAGCTAAAGACGCTAAGACACAGAGAATGAATTGGGGAAAATACTTGTGGGAAAAACTAATTGATTAAGACAATACCCGAGGAAGAATCCACCTAGACTTCACTTGTTATTTAACTCTGAACCAGACGATTTATTAACTTGACTTGATCCGTAGGATTCCCTAATTTATATCAATACCTCTCTCGAGGCTACTAATGTAACACCCCATCCCCAAGTCCGAGACTGAGACTGGATACGAGACATTACCATACTTGGACTTAAGGAAACATGTACTTACAGGCTGTAAAATTTTGTTTCGAAACAGAAACTTCTCTTTCTTAATCAAAACATACGTTTCATGGGCCTACGAGGCCTTAAACACCTATCTAGAACCTTTCGGAACTCAATCGGGAACTTTTCCTCGAAACAGAGGTCACACGCCCATGTGACTTGGGACACGCCCGTGTACCCCTAAGACATGCCCATGTCTTCCACCCGTGGTCGACACTGACTAATTTCACACGGCCTTGACACGTCTGTGGCTTTGGCCCGTGTGCTAAACTTTGGCATTCTGACTTATCCACACGGTCCATACACACGCCCGTGTACTTCAGCCGTGTGGTATTTCAATTTACAAGTGCAAGGTGCAGACTTCACACGGCCAGGGCACACGCCCATGTGCTAACCGTGTGTCACACACGGCCTAAACATACGGCCGTGTGATTAGCCCATGGTCTATTCGACTTAAAACACTAATGTGTGTGGGGACACACGGCTTAGACACACGCTGTGTGTCTATCCGTGTGGGCACCTAGAGGCTATCTTCCAAGCCAATTGCCACCCTGATATCAAGATCAATCCAATACTCAATTCAATAACTCAAGTATTACATCTAACATGACAAGGATGCATACTTCATTGATAGATAAAAACATACATACTTAATCATTCATGACCCATCTCTTTGGTCATATACAAAAAGAATACTAAGCTTGATAGCCAAAACTTTGGCTAATTCTAAAACATAACTCAAAATGAAATGCTTCCTGTACATTCCATACTTAATATAAACAACTTGGCTATACCAAAATAGCGATTGATAGTGTGCTCCAAGCTCCGATGACGATGATCCACGAGATTAGCTTGGCGGGACTACATGGAAAGAAAGAATTAAAGGCGTAAACATTTTGTTTAGTAAGTTTGCATGTAATGCATATAACAACGTATATAAATATATATACATAACATACTTATTCATCATAAGCAAAGGCATTTCTAAGTTCACATGCTTGAGCTTACTTACTCTTAATGATTCTTACACTTATCATGGTACTTACTAGTCTCGTGCTTGTAAGGTAAACAAGGTACCTATATCACTTAATCATATAGATTAACATACTTTGTTAAGGTAAGCATAATCTTAACTTCATCATTCATAACATGAATAATACTCTTAGTTCACTATGTGTAACACCCCAAACCCAGCCCAAACACCACGACCGGATCTGGTATGTCACTAAAAATTTTGGAAGAACATGTCGTATTTTCAGAAAAAAATATTTTTCTACAGTTTATCTTCTTATTCGAGAGAAATTTAATAGTTGATAGTTTAAATAAAATATGCCTTTATAAATTAAAAACCCAAATTTAAATAGATACATTAGTTCAATAAGAATTTAAATAACTAAAAGTAATTAAAGCTCAAAATAAAACAAAATATAAACTAGTGGCCCATAGCCTTATTACAACGAGATTTAAAATCCATTAATTAAAAATATAAAGTATTAACTTGAGACTTTTTGCTGGATCCAGTTGGTCTTTTGCATGGCCACCCTTGCGTTCCTCTCCACCCCGGTCCAGAAGCACTAGGTATCACTGAAAGGTTAATTAATAGGGTGAGTCGCGAGACTCGATGTGCAACCCTCATGCACCACTAGATTTTGGCCTTAGGCCCATAAAAGCATTAATAATTCCATTTATAAAAAAATAACAAATAATATGCAAGCCCCAACCCATTTGCCTAGGTTTCCATCCGCTACACGCCCGCGTACGACCATTCACACCATTGGGGATTTCTACAATCGACCCACACCGCTACACGCCAAGATGGCGGTCATGTCGCTCATCAACATATTATGGCCGAAGCCCTTATAATGAATCACGGCATTAGCCGCTACAACATATAATGAGATCACGGTATAAACCGCTACACATATAACGTATAACTTCCTCCTTTCATCAACCCAACCCATGCGGTCATAAAATCAATATGCTTTTATCATATAAAGTCAAACACTCATCGACTGGTGATTTGCTTCACCCTTTTCGGTTTCCAACATTAAACCGAGATATCGGTATTTATCACAACATATAAACTTATGAGCATACATTAATAATCAGATCTAGATGGTGGGGAAGTATTACACACCTGATATCGCGAAATCCAATATTCTTAGTCGATGTCCTTGCTATCCGGATCTATTATCCTCAATGTAAAGCCTTGCTCAAAAGCCGGAAAAATACACAAAGATTTAGCCCCTTCAACAATCGGCCAAGGTTAATAAATCCCAAATTATACGTTAAAACTAATAGATCCCTTACCTTGAAATCCCGAAAGTAACACGATTCTATAACTTAGAGATCTATGCGATTGACTCCACTAAAGTTCCTTCAGATTTGGCACAAGTAGGCACCACAGAAGTAATTCGGCAATCACAGGAGATGAGATCTAGGGATTTCGGCTTTTAGGAAAATCCCGAAAAAAGTATGAACAAGAGAAGGCTGATGTGTCTTTGGCTTTTAAAATACTTGAGTGAAGAGTTTCGGTTTCTGACAGGAAAAGAGAAGAAGAAAAGAAAACAAGGAAGAGACATGAAGATTTCGGCTAGGAAGAAAAAGAATTGAAAGAGTTTCGGCTTTTGAATCAAAGTGAAGATGAGGGAATAGGCTTAGAGATTTCGGCTTTTACAGAGAATGAAGAAGAAGATGGAACTTTAGGAGTTTTCGGCTTTTACTCAGAGAAGAAGAGAAAATAATGAGAGAAAGACCCAAATGCCGAAATTGAAGAAATATTCCCCCTATTTATAGAAATTTCGGCACTTACCTAACCTTGCAGATAAATCCTATCTTTTCTCCTTTATCTTAATCTACTAGCTCATCTAAAAGAGACTTAATTATCTCTAACTCCTCCCTCCTTTATCAGGATATTATCCACATATTTTAATCATTAAAATCCCTAAATTTTAGCCTTTATCTGCTTATTATCCACATAAAATAAATTCTTAAGTAATAGCCTTTATCTGCTTATTATCCACATATTTTAAACATTAAAACCCCTAAATTTTAGCCTTGTTGCCATCCACTCCACCTAATCCTAATGCCCAAAATTTAGCTAACTTAAATTAAAAGAATTGGGCTCCATGAAACTTAAATTTGGGCCCCGTACTCCCTTGTGTGGCGTCACCTCCTAAGATTGGGCCACAAGCCCACATTGGTATTTTAAACATAGATACTACCTTTTAAACCCTATAATGCCCAAATAGATAATTTTAATCAAGGCCTCTACCTAAGCCTGAGCCCAATTTGGACCCATAACACTTAAATTAACACATTAAACATATCCACCCATTAAACGCATAGGCCCAAAAAATTCAAGATGTTACACTATGACTAGCATACTTTGATGATAGCTTTACTTGCTTAACTTTCTTGCTTTCTCATTTATTCTTTAATCTTTTCCCCAATGAATTACTATGAATAACCGAGGATACTGAATCTCATCTCACCAATATCTCGATGCCAAAGCCATACCCTAGATATGGTCTTACATGGGATCTCTCAACTTGGTATCGATGCCATGTCTTGATATGGACTTACACGAAGTTTTCCTTGTGTGTTCCATTGGGAACTTACCATTGCCATGTCTTGACATTGTCTTACTTGGTATCTTTAATCATGAACGGGTTAATGCCGAGCTTTGGCTTGGACTTACATGAAATCTTCCTTGTTACTCACCAATGCCATGCCTTGGCTTGGAATTACATGGGATCTCTATCTCATGATAGCTTTTCAATGCCGAGACTTGTCTTGGACTTACATGACATCTTTACATGGAGACTCACCAATGCCATGCCTTGGCTTGGGCTTATATGGGTCTTATCTCATAATAACTCTTCAATCCCAAGACTTGTCTTGGTCTTACATGATAACTTGCTTGATTGCGGATGCCATGCCTTGGCTTGGTCTTATATGGACTTCTTTGTCTTATGTGATAGATTGAGTTTCCTAAGTAATTCAACATCAATCGGGACTTTCTCATACTTAATCTCATTGATTTCTTTGTTTAGCATAGCATCAAAAATCTCATGGAATTAAGATATATTCTACATCATACTAAGCAATTCAATGATATTAATCATAAAGCTTAGAAATCATACAAACTTACCTCAATGTACAAAATGTATGTAGAAATGCAATTTAGTCCTCGACTTTATTCTTGCCTCGGTTTCGATCCGGGCTTTGCTTTTCTTGATCTAAAATAATAATTTAGCTCATTTAATACACACATTGACTAAATTGACTCTTAACTCATACTTCGGCAAAATTACCATTTTGCCCCTAAACTTCCTCATAATTAAACTTTTACCCCAAGGCTCGTAAAGTGATTTTTATTCAACTTTCCTGAACTTCATGCTTAGCTGATTCATTCTCTTAACTATAGCAACAATCAATTCTCACTATTTCTATCCTGTATGATAAATTTCACAACTTTTACAAACTAGTCCTTACTAGCATTTTTCATGAAATTCATTTAGGAAAAGATGTTTATCTAACATCAAACTCTCATAATCTTTCATAAAACATCATTTTACAAGCATGTCATACATGGGTAGATTTATGAACATGAATTCTAGCTCAACTTATAGCTATAAATAGCTAATTCATAATACGAGGACTCCAAAAATACGAAGAATATTAAAAATGGGGCTAGGATGCACTTACTAGCAAGCTTCAAAAAATTGAAGAACCCTAGCTATGGAGTCTCTCAAATTTTCGGCACAAGGGGAAGAAGATGAATAAGATTTTTGTCATCTTTTTCCCTTTTTAATCATTTAATTGATAAATGACCAAAATGCCCTTCTCACTAAACTTTCAAAATTTCTAACTCATGTCCATTTTTGTCCAAAAATTATAATTTGGGCAAATTTCTATTTAAGGACTTCTAATTAATATTCCAAAGCTATTTCATACTAAAAGCTTCTAGAATCTCAAATTTTACAAATTTTACAATTTAGTCCTAATGGACCATTCAATGACAATTTCATAAAATTTCTACATGAAACTTTCGTACTATCATGGAAACATATCTTAAACCTCAAAAATCATTTTACTACTTCGGATTTGTGGTCTCGCACCACTGTTCTGACTAGGCCCTAAATCGGGATGTTACAATTCTCCCCCTCTTAGGAATATTTGTCCTTGAAAATCTTACCAGCAAATAGGTTTGGGTACTGGTTTCTCATGCTCTCTTCTGGTTCCCACGTAGCTTCCTCTATCCCATGTCTTAGCCACAACACTTTCACTAGGGCAATACTTTTATTTCTTAGCTGTTTGACTTCCCAAGCTAAAATCTTAACTGGTTCTTCACCATAAGTCATGTCGGGATGAATCTCTATCTCTGACGGGGTAATTATATGTGAAGGGTCTGATCGGTAGCGTCGCAACATGGACACGTGAAACACATCATGTATCTTTTCTAACTCTAATGGCAAAGCCAATCGATAAGCTACCGGCCCAACTCTCTCAGTAATCTCGTATGGTCCGATAAAACATGGACTCAACTTGCCTTTACGGCCAAATCTGAGAACCTTTCTCCATGGTGACACTTTCAAGAAAACTTTATTCCCGACCTGATACTCTATCTCTTTTCTTTTTAAATCCGAGTAGGATTTTTGTCTGTCAGAAGCAGCCTTTAAACTTTCTCGAATTACTTTCACATTCTGTTCGGTTTCTCTAACCAAATCAACCCCGTGAATCTGGTTTTCCTTGAGTTCAGTCCAATATAAAGGCGTTCGACACTTACGCCCATATAAAGCCTCATAGGGCGCCATCTTCAAGCTCGACTGAAAACTATTATTGTAGGCAAATTCTACTAATGGGAGAAACTTTTCCCAACTGCCTTGGAATTCAAGAATACAACACAGGAGCATATCTTCGAGTACTTGTATTAACCTCTCTGACTGACCGTCAGTTTGAGGATGAAAAGCTGTACTAAAACTCAATTTTGTACCCAAGGCCTCTTGTAACTTCTTCCAAAATCTGGAGGTGAATCTCAGATCTCTACCCGATATGATTGACAAAGGAACTCCATGTAGCCTTACTATTTCTGAAACATACAAGTTTGCCAACTTGTCGAGTGAGTAATCCACTCGTACAAGTATGAAATGGACCGACTTCGTAAGTCTGTCAACCACAACCCATACAGCATCTTTCTTGCTTGGTGACAACGGTAAACCCGTTACAAAATCCATGGTGATACGGTCCCATTTCCACTCAGGAATCGAAATGGGTTGAAGCAAACCCGAAGGTACTTGGTGTTCAGCCTTTACTTGCTGACAAATCATGCATTTGGAAACAAACTATGAAATATCTTTCTTCATTCTTGGCCACCAATACTGTTGCTTCAAGTCATTATACATCTTGGTACTACCCGGATGTACAGATAAACATCTGTTATGTGCCTCATGCAAAATTTTCTAAATAAGCTCCTCCTTTCTCGGTACACAAGTTCTATTTTTGAACATCAAACTTCCATTGGGACTAATCTGGAAATCGGACTCAACATCTGTCTCGCACTGAGCTCTCTTCACTTGCAATTCACTATCTTCTTTTTGAGCTTCAATGATCTCTTGGAGAAACATTGGTCTAGCTCTCAACTCAGCTAGAATAGAACTATAATCGGATAAAGTCATCCGCGAATTCATTGCCCTTAATGCAAATAGGGACTTTCTACTCAAAGCATCAATGACCACATTCACCTTTCCGGGATGGTAGTCAATGACCAACTCATAGTCTTTTATCAACTCTAACCATCTCCGTTGCCTTAAGTTCAACTCTTTCTGCGTCATCAAGTACTTCAAACTTTTGTGATCGGTGAAAATCCGACATCTTTCACCATATAAATGGTGTCTACAAATCTTCAATTTGAAGACTATGGCAGCCAACTCTAAATCGTGCGTCGGATAATTCTTCTTATGGGGCTTTAGCTGTCTTGAGGCATAAGCAATCACTTTGCCTTCTTGCATAAGTACACATCCTAATCCGTTTAAGGATGCATCACTGTATATCACGAACTCTTTCCCTGTCTTGGGTTGTACTAAAACCGGAGCTTCTATCAATAATGCCTTTAGTTTCTCGAAACTTTGTTGCCATCTTTCTGTCCACTCAAACTTCACATTTTTCTGTACCAATTTCATCATCAGAGTTGTAATCATGGAAAACCCCTAGATGAATCGTCTATAATAGCCACCTAGGCCTAGAAAACTTCTAATCTCAGAGACATTCCTCGGTGGATTCCAGTCCATTATGGCCGAAATCTTACTTGGATTTACTCAGACTCCATCTTCCGAGACAATATGTCCCAGAAATCCTACTTCCTTGAGCCAAAATTCACTTTTACTGAACTTGGCATAAAGCTGATTTTCTCGTAGAGTCTGCAAGACCGTTCGTAGATGCTCAACATGCTCATTCCCATCTCGGGAATAAATCAATATGTCATCGATAAAAATGACTACAAAGTTGTCGAGGTATGGCCTCAAGATGTGGTTCATTAAGTCCATGAATACCGCAGGAGCATTGGTCAATCCAAAGGGCATGACTAAAAATTCATAATGCCCATACCTCGTTCGAAAAGCGATCTTGGATACATCTGAATCCTTTACTCTCAACTGGTAGTACCCAGATCTCTAGTCTATCTTAGAGAACACAGTGGCCCCCTTCAATTGATCGAACAAATCATCGATCCTTGGTAATGGGTACTTGTTCTTTACTGTCACTTTATTAAGCTGACGGTAATCTATGCACAATCTCATGGTGCCATCTTTCTTTTTCACAAATAAAACTGGAGCACCCCATGGACAACAACTTGATCTTGCAAAACCTTTATCTGTCAAGTCTTGTAACTGTGACTTCAACTCTCTCAACTCCGTTGGAGCCATTCTGTAAGGAGTAATAGACATTGGAACAGTACCAGGAGCTAGCTCAATGCTGAACTCAATCTCTCTAACTGGTGGTAGTCCTGGTAATTCTTTGGGAAAAACTTCTAAGTACTCACATACTATCGGTACTGACTCAATCTTTAACTCTATTTCTCTATCATTCATCACAAAGGCCAAATATGCCTCATACCCTTTTCTTATGTATTTACGTGTCGTCATATGAGAAATCATTACCGGTGATCTACCTTGTTAAATCGATTCTACATAGAGAGTGTCCCCATTCTCACATCTCATCTCAATATATTTCTTCCCACAATTTACTATTACATCATGAGTGGTCAACCAGTCCATACCAAGAATGATGTCAAACTCATCAAATGGTAACAACATAAGGTTTGCTTTAAAATAATGACCTCTAATCATCAATAGAAAATCATTACATAATTTATCGACCAGCACACTTTGGCCTAATGGATTAGACACTTTAATCACGAATTCTGTAGACTCTATAGGCATACTCATACTGGATACTAGTTTCATGCAAATGTAAGAGTGTGTGGATTTGGGATCTATTAAAGAAATAACTTTAATATCATGAAGAGAAAAGGTACCCGTAATGACATCAGGAGAAGATGCCTCTTCGCGAGCGCGAATGGCATACGTCCTTGCAGGTGCCCTACCCTCAGGCCTCGTAACCTTCTCTTTAGGGTTACCTCTACCACTTGCTTCACTACCCGGGTTCTTCTGCGGTCTTCTTTTGACCATACTCCCAGATATCGGGTTCTGTGCTCTCTCTTCCTTCATCGTCTCAGGGCAATCTTTTATAAAGTGGTCTTGGGAACCACATCTGAAACAAGCATTTTCATGCGCTCGGCACTCACCAAGATGACATCTACCGCACTGTGGGCATTCCGGTCTATCAGATCGAATGTTCCCCACACTAGCGACTGAAGTAGTCTGTGCCTTATTTTCAAATCTTCATTTACCCTTGTTTCTACTTAAAACCACCGTGGATGAAGCCGATCGGGTGGAGAAATCTCTTGACTTCTTGGAAGAGGGTTGGAATGACTTATTCCACTGTCTCTTTCTCGAGTCACAAGACTCCATTTCAGATTTTCTCTTTTCTTTTACTAGCTCTTCGGCTTTACAAGCCCGCTCCACTAACACAACAAATTCTTTTAATTCTAGGACAGCAACAAACAACTTAATGTCCTTATTTAGTCCATCTTCGAATATCTTGCTCATGATGGCCTCAGTGGATACACACTCTCGAGCGTATTTACTGAGTCGTACAAACTCACGCTCATAATCAGTTACGAACATCTTGACTTGCTTCAGTTCTAGAAATTCCTTTCTCTTCTGATCGACAAATCTTTGACTGATATACTTCTTTCTGAACTCTTCTTGAAAGAACTCCCACGTGATCTTTTCTCGTGGTACAACTAACACTAAGGTGTTCCACCATTGGTAAGCAGAATCTCTTAAAAGAGAGACTACACACTTCATGCATTCCTTTTTAGCCCGAAATTCTTCTGCCCCATGTTTCCTGATCCTATCAACCAGAGGCTTCTCTCCTCTTACCACCTCCACTACTTGAGGGGCTACTGGGATAGGTTGAGGAATAGGCGGGGGTGGAGGGGTTTGAGCATTCGGGTTCGTACGAACGAACTCCGTATACCACGTGTTCATCATATGGTGGAAGGCTTCTCTAGCCTCTTCTCCTCCTCTCTGACTCACTGTAGTGGGTCTATTCTCATTCTCGTTAGGCACCGTCCCTTCAGTGGGAGTCAGCGCGTTACCTTCTACGTCATCTGCTACAGCTCTTTCGGGATCCATTTACTATATATATCAACATAATTTAAGTCGTCAAGAGTCGTCACACTATCATTATAAAAACATTCTTACCTATGGCATGTATAGCTAGACTCGTGCTCGTGCTACGTTAGTCTTAGAACCAACTAAACCGTAGCTCTGATACCACTAAATGTAACACCCCACACCCAAGTTTGAGACTGAGACTGGATACGAGACATTACCATACTTGGACTTAAGGAAACATGTACTTACGGGCTGTAAAATTTTGTTTCGAAACAGAAACTTCTCTTTCTTAATCAAAACATACGTTTCATGGGCCTACGAGGCCTTAAACACCTATCCGGAAACTTTCAGAACTCAATCGGAAACTTTTCCTCGAAACAGGGGTCACACGCCCATGTGACTTGGGACACGCCCCTATACCCCTAAGACATGCCCGTGTCTTCCACCCGTGGTCGACACTGACTAATTTCACACGGCCTTGACACGGCCATGGCTTTGGCCCGTGTGCTAAACTTTGGCATTCTGACTTATCCACACGGTCCATACACACGCCCGTGTACTTCAGCTGTATGGTAATTCAATTTACAAGTGCAAGGTGCAGACTTCACACGGCCAGGGCACACGCCCATGTGCTAACCGTGTGTCACACACGGCCTAAACATACGGCCGTGTGATTAGCCCGTGGTCTATTCTGACTTAAAACACTAATGTGCAGGGGACACACGGCTTAGACACACACCCGTGTGTCTATCCGTGTGGGCACCTAGAGGCTATCTTCCAAGCCAATTACCACCCTGATATCAAGATCAATCCAATACTCAATTCAATAACTCAAGTATTACATCTAACATGACAAGGATGCATACTTCATTGATAGATAAAAACATACATACTTAATCATTCATGACCCATCTCTTTGGCCATATACAAAAAGAATACTGAGCTTGATAGCCAACACTTTGGCTATTTCTAAAACATAACTCAAAATGAAATGATTCCTATACATGCCATACTTAATATAAACAACTTGGCTATACCAAAATAGCGATTGATAGTGTGCTCCGAGCTTCGATGACGATGATCCACGAGATTAGCTTGGCGGGACTACATGGAAAGAAAGAATTAAAGACGTAAGCATTTCGCTTAGTAAGTTTGCATGTAATGCATATAACAACGTATATAAATATATATACTTAACATACTTATTCACCATAAGCAAAGGCATTGCTAATTTCACATGCTTGAGCTTACTTACTCTTAATGATTCTTACACTTATCATGGTACTTACTAGTCTCGTGCTTGTAAGGTAAACAAGGTACCTGTATCACTTAATCATATAGACTAGCATACTTTGTTAAGGTAAGCATAATCTTAACTTCATCATTCATAAAATGAATAATACTCTTAGTTCACTATGACTAGCATACTTTGATGATATCTTTACTTGCTTAACTTTCTTGCTTTCTCATTTATTCTTTACTTTTTTGCCCGATGAATTACTATGAATAACCGAGGATACTGAATCTCATCTCACCAATATCTCGATACCAAAGCCATACCCTAGATATGGTCTTACATGGGATCTCTCAACTTGGTATCGATGCCATGTCTTGACATAGACTTACAAGAAGTCTTCCTTGTGTGTTCCATTGGGAACTTACCATTGCCATGTCTTGACATGGTCTTACTTGGTATCTTTACTCATGAACGGGTTAATGCCGAGCCTTGGCTTGGACTTACATGAAATCTTCCTTGTTACTCACCAATCCCATGCCTTGGCTTGGACTTACAGGGGATCTCTATCTCATGATAGCTTTTCAATGCTGAGACTTGTCTTGGACTTACATGACATCTTTACATGGAGACTCACCAATGCCATTCCTTGGCTTGGGCTTATATGGGTCTTATCTCATAATAAATCTTCAATGCCAAGACTTGTCTTGGTCTTACATGATAACTTGCTTGATTGCCGATGCCATGCCTTGGCTTGGTTTTATACGGACTTCCTTGTCTCATGTGATAGATCAAGTATCCTAAGTAATTCAACTTCAATCGGGACTTTCTCATACTTAATCTCATTGATTTCTTTGTTTAGCATAGCATAAAAAATCTCATGGAATTAAGATATATTCTACATCATACTAAGCAATTCAATGATATTAATCATAAAGCTTAGAAATCATACAAACTTACCTCAATGTACAAAATGTATGTAGAAATGCAATTTAGTCCTCGACTTTGTTCTTGCCTCGGTTTCGATCCGGGCTTCGTTTTTATTGATTTATAATAATAATTTAGCTCATTTAATACACACATTGACTAAATTGACTCTTAACTCATACTTTGGCAAAATTACCATTTTGCCCCTAAACTTCCTCATAATTACACTTTTTCCCCAAGGCTCGTAAAGTGATTTTTATTCAACTTTCGTGAACTTCATGCTTAGATGATTCATTCTGTTAACTATAGCAACAATCAATTCTCACTATTTCTATCATGTATGACAAATTTCACAACTTTTACAAACTAGTCCTTACTAGCATTTTTCATGAAATTCATTTAGGAAAAGATGTTTATCTAACATCAAACTCTCATAATCTTTCATAAAACATCATTTTACAAGCATGTCATACATAGGTAGATTTATGAACATGAATTCTAGCTCAACTTATAGCTATAAATAGCTAATTCATAATATGAGGACTCCAAAAATACGAAGAATATTAAAAACGGGGCTAGGATGCACTTACTAGCAAGCTTCAAAAAATTGAAGAACCCTAGCTACAGAGTCTCTCAAATTTTTGGCACAAGGGGAAGAAGATGAATAAGAATTTTGTCATCTTTTTCCCTTTTTAATCATTTAATTGATAAATGACCAAAATGCCCTTCTCACTAAACTTTCAAAATTTCTAACTCATGTCCATTTTTGTCCAAAAATTATAATTTGGGTAAATTGCTATTTAAGGACTTCTAAATAATATTCCAAAGCTATTTCATACTAAAAGCTTCTAGAATCTCAAATTTTGTAACTTTTTTAATTTAGTCCTAATGGACCATTCAATGACAATTTCATAAAATTTCTACATGAAACTTTCATACTATCATGCAAACATATCTTAAACCTCAAAACTCATTTTACTACTTCAGATTTGTGGTCTCGCACCACTGTTCTGATTAGGCCCGAAATTGGGATGTTACAACTAACGTCTAACCCTAAGTTGATTAATTGAAATCTCTTTCTAATTAAAACCCCTAGGATTGCATTAACTCGATCTATGGACTCCCATATTAGGTTTGACCCTAATCCGGTAGATTTTCATCATCCTATCTCTAGGGTTACAATAAACTCCGCTTAACTATGCTAGATCTACTCTTAAACAGGGAATATTCCTCCACTGCCTAAGCACATCAATACTTGAATCAATATCCTGAAATATCAAAACAAGAATTAAGAACACATAGTTAAGAACAAATCAAGTATTTATCATATAGTTTCGGAAACAATAACAAGATCCGTCTTAGGTTTCATCCCCCTCAGGTATCTGAAGGGTTTAGTTCATAATCATAAAAGAATACATCTCAAAAGAAAATATAAAACAAAACATAAGAAAACCCTAAAACCCCCTGAGGGAATGGAAGGAGAGATCCTCCATCTTGAGTATGATTCCGGCTTCTTGAGATGAATCAACTGGCTTTCTTCGAGTAAATCCCACAATTCTGACCTCTCTGGCTTGGCTCCTTGGCCTAGCTGGACGCCCCCCTCAAGGTTGGCCTTTAGGGTGTTTATATAGGCTTTTGGAATGTCTTTCTTTGCCTCTAAGTACCCTATTCTGAGTGAAATTCCTCTTTGTCACGGCAGAGACACGCCCGTGTGAATCGAATCCAGGCCGTGGTCGAGCCTACTAAAGGGGCACGACCGTGTGGCTTGGGCCCAGGCCGTGTTGATTTCCTACTTTGGCCCATTTGGTCTGTTTTTAGGCCGTTTCTTGTTCTTTTCATCCTCCTATGCTTCCCTAAGTATAAAACATGAAATTAAAGGATTAGGAGCATCAAATTCCACAATTCAAAGGATAAATCATCCAAAAGTATGCTAAATGTGGTACACAAATCAAAAGGTCTTTTATGGGTTGTAACGGGGCTTGGGTTAAAGGTGTGGATAAAGGCTGAATTAGAGGGTTAGAATTGAGATTGACCTGACGAATTACCTAACTAGAACAACGAACTGATAATGAATAATTACATCAATTGAAAACTTGTAATACTAATAACACGAGCTTCTTCTAAAGATGTGAATTTAACTGTTTTAAGCTCATAGAACATAGAACTAATGATGAATAATTTTTCTAACATTTTTTTAAGAACAAATCAAGTAATAAAAGATGGATTCAACTACTGAAATGAATAAAATAATTAGGCAATCGATCTAATCAAATCTCGATATAAGGGTGTCAAAAGAAATGGCGATAACAAATACAAGATGGGTTTTTAGTTAATATTAGTGGGTGAGTCAATAAAAGGGTTGTTAGGATCAAAGGGGTTCACTAGGAGTTAATTGTGAGGGTAGGCTTTTAGTGGAGTAAATGGGTTAAAACCTAAGTTCCTTTATCATCTCTGTATATCAAATCAAAGGTGTGGTCTCGACATGTATAATCGAAGCAAGTTCTAGAATAACAAATCAATGTTGACACACTCATAATCAATAAAGTGAGCACGAAAAGGAATGTATGCTCTAAAAGGCTCAAAATCTCACATAAAATTATGGGCTTTTGATGTCAATATTGTAAATTTCAAACTTCAAGGAAATAATTAGATTTATGTAGACAACCTAACAAATTTTTTAATTCTTAAAAAAACTCATCATGCTTGATTCTCTAGTCTCCTAAAGTTTAAATCATCACTGCACAATTAACTATGACTTAATCCTAAACATATCAATGAGAATCATAAATCAAAAGAAATTTCATTCTAATAGTAATATGAGAAAATTTACTTAAGAACAAGACATAATTCAGGGATTTGAGAATAATGAAAAAAAGTTAGGCACTTTTCACGATAAAATTCACCACCCACACTTAAGATGTACATTGTCCTCAATGTACAAATATAACATTTGTAAAAATAAAAGCGCAAGATAGGGAAGAGGTGAAACTTCCTGAATTTTTGATGGAGTCAGAGAAAAAAAATCGGGGAAGTTCAGGCCGAGTTGGAGGAAGACATTCTTGTGGCGACGGTGTCTATGGTCGTGGTGGGGTGATTCCCAAGCAGCCTGATGAACCTAAAACCAAGAAACTAGAACAAAATAAATTAAATTAAAAATAAGAGATTCAAAGTGAAGGAAAGTAAAGGAGAAAAGAAAAAACATAGGTAAAGTAATTGGACTCAAATGTCCTTGGCTTGTTGGGTCGATGAAGCAGCCGACATGAACTTATGTAGATCAGTCTCGCACAGGGAGACTGTGCTAGGGTCCTTCCGCTTCTTCGACATGGGTAAGGTGAAAATGGAGAGTTTGGGACAGGAGAATGAGAGGAAATGGAAAGGGGAAGGATGAAAGGGTATGGAAGAAAGGGAATGGGGAGTAGATGAGAAAGGGAGAGGGGTGTTTTTAAATAGAGGTTTCAGGTCTGGTACATCCCCACGCCCGTGTGTCGTGGGCGTGTTATGTCGCACGGACGTATCACACGGCCGTGTGGGGGGTTGTTTGCCTCTCCCACGCCTGTGTGCAGGTCGCCACGCCTGTGTTGACAAAATAGTGTCAGCCACGGCTGTGTCGCACGGCCGTGGTGTTTATTCAGAGCCTGTGGCTTGAAGATATTTTTCATCCTTGGTTCGTACTACATCTGCCATGTCAGTATGGAAATCTGTGGTGTTCACACGGCCACGGCCACGGCTGTGTGCAAGGCCGTGTGGTATGGAAATCTGTGCCTAAATATGGAAAGAAATAAAACTAAACTTAATTATTAGGGTTAGTGCTCGGGTTGCCTCCTGAGAAGCGCTCATGTAAAGTCTTAAGCTAGACTCACCTCTCATTCACATAATCAGGGTGGTTTGAAGAGTTGAACATCCTCTCTCATGCTATCAGTTCTACTATCATGATAAAGTTTGAGTCGAGTAGTGTTTGCCTTAAAAGTGCCGAATTCAGAGTGAGTTACTTCGACCATTCCGTATGGGAAGACATTGCGTACCTCAAAAGGGATTTCTTCATTTGTTTTAAGGTCTGAGAAGGTGATTCGAGCATCTCCCTTATTCAAAAATACTTGATCTCCTATTTTGAAGTTATTCGTTGTTCCTTTCAGCTCGTTTGGGGGTTCCCTTGGTTTTGCTTCATGTGATTTTGATTTCTCCTTGAAATGTGTCTTCCACTCATCTAGTTCATCAATATGAAGCCTTCGATCCTCATGAATTACTTCTTTGTTGTCATGCTGTCTAGGATCTGGGTCAGTTGTGTGGTTCTGTGGTGCTTCACGTAGTATGAGTTCACCAATTAAGCATGGAATTGTAAAACTCCCTGGATCTTTTAATTTTTGTGGTAGTCTATTTTGCAACATTGCTGAGCACACTGCGTTTAGTTCCACATGCGACTCTTCATCTAACTTTCGCTTGTTTGTCAAAAACTCTTTTAAAAATTTCCTTGAATCTAGCATCTGCGAAAGGGCTTCGAGAAATGGTAAGTTAATATGTAATTTCTTTAAAAGTTTAAGAAATTTACCGAATTGTTCGTCTATGTTGTCTTTCTTCATCGCATCGGGATATGGCACACAAAAGTGGTAATCTTTAATTACCGATTTTAGTTTGTCATGGTTCACCTCAACCTTACCTTCCTCTGCCACATTCTCTTGCCTTAAATTGGGCTCATCTAACCCTACACTATCATGAGCTATTATGGCTTGAATTTGCTCCTTTGGGTTAGTCTCAGTGTTGCTTGGTAGGCTTCCTTGCGGTCGTTCGGAGATCAGCTTAGCAAGTTGGCCTAACTGGTTCTCGATACCTTGCATCGATGCTTGTTGATTTTTAAGTGTTGTCTCAGTGGTTTGGAAACGAGTTTCTGACACCGCTATGAATTTTGTCAGCATCTTCTCAAGGTTCGGCTTCTTTTCCTGTGGGTAGCGCTGTTGTTGGAAGTTTGGAGGGGGTTGTTGTCTCTGATTTCCTTGCCCACCCCATGAAAAATTGGGGTGGTTCCTCCAACCTGGATTATAAGTATTACTATAAGGGTTATTTTGAGATTTGAAATTGTTACCCATATAGTTCATTTGTTCGTTTTCCATGCCGTGTCCTTAGGGTGGGTACTCAGGATTCGCCACACCTACACTTGTTTCGCACTGCATTACCGGATGTACCTGCGAAGAACACAAACCATCAATCTTTTTGTTTAACATCTCTACCTGATTTGATAGCATGGTTACTGCGTCGAGGTTGAAAACTCCGGCTACTTTTGTTGGCCTTGTCCTTGTAACTTGCCACTGATAGTTATTCAGTGACATCTCCTCTATAAACCCATAGGCTGCTTCAGGAGTTTTGTTATTAAGTGTTCCGTCGGCGGCTGAATCGATTAGTTGCCTTGTTGAAGGGTTCACACCGTTGTAGAAGGTTTGAACCTAAAGCCACAAAGGTAGCCCATGGTGAGGGAACCTTCTCAACAAATCCTTGTATCTCTCCTATGCATCATATAGTGTTTCTAGATCCATCTGCACAAAAGAAGAGATATCATTCCTAAACTTGGCCGTTTTGGCCGGTGGAAAATATTTTAACAAGAATTTTTCGGTCATTTGATCCCATGTAGTGATTGACCCTTGTGGAAGAGAATTCAACCACTGTTTTGCTTTATTCCTCAAAAAAAAGGGAAATAACAGGAGACGGATAGCATCATCAGAAACGCCATTTATTTTGAAGGTATCACAGAATTCTAAAAAATTCGCTAAGTGTGTGTTAGGATCCTCATCCTGCAAACCATCAAACTGAACAAACTGTTGTATCATCTGTATAGTGTTAGGTTTCAATTCAAAATTATTTGTAGCAATAGCAGGTCTAACAATACTTGACTCAGTTCCTGTTAAATTAGGTTTAGCATAATCATACATTGTTTAAGGAGCGTGATTTTCGGCCACCTCTGGAGGTAGCAGATTATTCTCAGCCATCTCTTCGGTAGTATTGGTTTCGTCTTCTTGCTTTTCTTCTATGTAATTTAAGCTTCGCCTTATTTCTCTACGATTTCTGTGAACGGTACCTTCAATATCACTGTCGTAAATTAAGGGTCCTGTCGGGTTCCTTCTAATCATAAACTAGGGGTACCTGCAAGGAACAAATAAAAGAAGAAAAATTAGAAAAGTTAAAAACAAAATAAAAGTAAATCGCAAAAATAAAAATGGCTAAAGTAATAAAAATTGAGCGTTCTTAATATTTCAGTTCCCCGGCAACGGTGCCGAAAACTTGATCGTGTGTCGAGAGTCTTAATATTTATAAAATGAATGATCTAACCTAGAAACTAACTATCACCACAATTGAGGCAAGCGCACCTATCGAATAGTAGTATAGCTTAGTGGCAAGACCGGAATGTCGAACCCAAAGGAACCAAAAGTACTAATACTGACTTTCTTTTTATTATTTAGCCTAAGAATTAATGGATTTGTTGTTTATTCTAAAATTAACTAACTACTAAGCTAAAGACGCTAAGACACAGAGAATGAATTAGAGAAAATACTTGTGGGAAAAACCAATTGATTAAGACAATACCCGAGGAAGAATCCACCTAGACTTCACTTGTTATTTAACTCTGAACCAGACGGTTTATTCACTTGACTTGATCCGTAGGATTCCCTAATTTATATTAATACCTCTCTCGAGGCTACTAACGTCTAACCCTAAGTTTATTAATTGAAATCTCTTTCTAATTAAAACCCCTAGGATTGCATTAACTCGATCTATGGACTCCAATATTAGGTTTGACCCTAATCCGGCAGATTTTCATCATCCTATCTCTAGGGTTGCGATCAACTCCGCTTAACTATGCTAGATCTACTCTTAAACAGGGAATATTCCTCCACTGCCTAAGCACATCAATACTTGAATCAATATCCTGAAATATCAAAACAAGAATTAAGAACACATAGTTAAGACAAAATCCAGTATTTATCATATAGTTCAGAAAACAATAACAAGATCCGTCTTAGGTTTCATCCCCCTCAGGTATCTGAGGGGTTTAGTTCATAATCATAAAAGAATACATCTCAGAAGAAAATATAAAACAAAACATAAGAAAACCCTAAAACCCCCGAAAGGAATTGAAGGAGAGATCCTCCATCTTGAGTATGATTTCGGCTTCTTGAGAGGAATCAACTGGCTTTCTTCAAGTAAATCCCACAATTCTGACCTCTCAGGCTTTGCTCCTTGGCCTAGCTGGACGCCCCCCTCAAGGTTGGCCTTTAGGGTGTTTATATAGGCTTTTGGAATGTCTTTCTTTGCCTCTAAGTACCCTATTCCGAGTGAAATTCCTCTTTGTCACGGCAGGGACATGCCCGTGCAACACGCCCGTGTAAATCGAATCCAGGCCGTGGTCGTGAAACACCCCAAACCCGGCCCACGAGCCCAGACCGGATCTGGTATGTTCCTCGAGTAAAACGTTTCAATTTCATGTTTATTACCTTGGAAAATTTGGGGTGGTTTTATAAAAATACCGAGTTGTTTTGGGGTTAATCTTTAATTCGAAAATCGTTTGTGTTTAGGTGTCTAAACATTTAAACTTTATTTTTAAGAAAGGTTGCTTAAACTTTAAATTGATAAAATTCGTATCATACTAAATAATTAAAATGCATGCATAAACAGTTTCATACTAGTGGCCTTATTACATCAAAGAAAACCCGAAACAAATCCAAAATACTTGAAAATAGAAAGTCCAAGATAAAATAAATTTTGAGCTGAGCATGGCCACCACTGAGCTCCTGCCGACTTGGTCCATCACTGAGTGTCACCTGAAAAGATATCCCACAACGGGGTGAGTCAAACAGACTCAGTGTGTATAGCCAACACTAAGTCCCAACGATTTAGGCATGTCAATTCATACATATACAAATAGCAATTAAGTATAATGATGCAATCCCGAACCCAAACCTAGATGCCATCCGCTACACATCACCCGTACCAACCATCACACCGTGGGGACTACTAAGTCGACCCACCCATCTGCTACACATCATCGAAGGCAGTCGCTGCAGACGACTAGCACATCGCCCTTATAAATTCGTGGCATAGCCACCATGTAATAGTCTGAATTTGACCCTAATCGGAACGGTGGTTTCGGGACCATGAATCCGAGTCCAATAAATTTTAAAATATTATATTCTGTGTTATTTATATGTGAATTAATGTGTGAAAGTTTCGTAGAAAAATTTTATTGTTTGAGTGCTTAATTTGATAAAAAGGACTAAATCGCGTAAAACGTAAAAGTTGCATTCTATAGTGTAAAGTACTAGAATGGTGATGGCTTTTTAATGTGGAGCATCTAAAGGGTAAATAGTCCATTTTTAAAGTTAGTGGGTGGCTAAAGTCACAATTGCCCTTATTAAATATAATAGATTTATTTTTATTTAAAGGTTATAATAGTAAACTAATTAAATGTTATATTATATGTTAAATAAAACATGAGAAAAGCCATTAGCATTTTATTTCTTTTCATGGCCGAATGTGTTAAAGGAAAGGGAGAAAACCTTGTTTAAATTTCGGCAACTTCAAGCTTTAATTTAAGATCAAGAGCAAAGAAAAACAGAATTGGATTGGGGAAAGACGAAGGTTCTCGAATAGCCGATTTACACGGTCTATCGACAGCCGAGGTAAGTTCTTGAGTCTAAGTACATGAAAGAGTTAATTACAAATATAGTCATTGATATTAATTGATTTATTTGAGCATTTAAATTGAGGATAGCCGAATGTTAAAGTTCACTATTGGACTTAATGTGATTTGAATTTGAAATGGAAACTTGTATGTATAAGATACGTTAAGTGATTGTGGTTTAAGTACATGAATCGATAATAATGTGATGTTAATATGGTGAATTGATGAATTATAGCTGTGTTATTCGGGCTTTTAGCCTAGCAGGCCCTGTACCGGTGTGTTATTCGGGCTTTTAGCCTAGCAGGCCTTGTGCCGGTGTGTTATTCGGGCTTTTAGCCTAGCAGGCCACGTGCCGGTGAAACGATTCGGGCTTAATACCTAACAAGTTTATTACCGGTGTGAAACACCCTACACCCAGCCCACGAGCCTGAACCGGATCTGGTATGTTCCTTGAGTAAACCGGTTTCAAAATTCTTTGTTTCTTAGAGAAAATTTGTGTATTTTCAGGAAGATTTCGTTTGGGTTGGGCTTAGGTTAAAAACCCATTTATTTAATTTTTTTCTTAAATCCAATTTAATTAAGGTGACAAAAGAATTTTTGAGTTCATTTTTTTACGAAAAGTAATTTTGTACTTACTTACATCCAAATTAGTTCGTGACATAATATCCAATAGTAAAGCAAAAAGAAATAAGGAAACTCACTTGGGCCTTATGGCCTTATTACATCAATCAAAACCCAAAAATAATAAAATTTAAGTACTTAATATAAATAACAGTCCCAAATAATAAAAGTCTTTCCTTGCTATGCATGGCCACCTTTAGCTCCTGTCGACCCGGTCCATTACTGATCATCTCCTGAAAAATATTCCCCAACGGGGTGAGTTAACAGACTCAATGTGTACACAAACTAACATTCAACAACTTAGGCATACATGTTCATATCAAAGACATATTCATAAAGAGAATGATGCAACCCAAACCCAAGCCTATTTGTCCATCCGCTACACACCACCCGTACCTGCCAATCACACCGTGGGGACTACTAAGTCAACCCTCCATCCGCTACACACCATCGAAGGCAGTCGCTGCAGTCGACGTGCTCATTGCCCATATAATTTGTGTCATTAGACACCATATTTAAATAATGTAACCGAAGTTACCAAATTCAGATAATGTAACCGAAGTTACCATATTCAAATTCTGTGACCGTAGTCACCATATTCCGTTGGTGAGACCGAAGTCAACACCTTCTTCCCCTTTCACATATATCCCGAATGCCCCATATATTTTATCATCATGCATAACATACTTAATTTCTCATTATTCACATGTAACAATATACATATTCATAATCCTATCAAAAGTAGGAAACGTACCTGGGTACTTTTACCATATTTATGGTACTTAGCCATATTCACATTCTTATGCATATTCATATATTAAAATAATTGCCATATGATATATCGAAAGTTAGTGTGAGTACACACCTGATTGGCTTAATAGATTCCTTGAAATCCCGAAGAACGATCTACCGATCTAAAGTTTAGATCTGTTAATTCCTTGTTTGTCGATTGGATTGATCAAGTTCCCAAAAATTACTAGTATCCCTTTTTCTTGAAATCGGCTAACACATACAAATTCCAAATCTGAAGAGGATTCCTTGCCCTATATGTCTGTCGAAATCTTCATGTTAGATTTAATCTAACATATACATCATAACCTTTAATCAAATAAATTTATCTTACCTTAGATCCTTGATCCTTATATTCGACAGTTGTAGACCCCTTTAGATGTCGTAGTTGATTGCTCCTTTACATAGAATCAACAAAGATTCGGCCTTGACAGTAGAAACAGAGAAGAAAATAGAAGAAGAGGAGATGGATTTTGCTTAAAGAAAAATTCGGCAGAGAGGGGAGAGAGCTAGGAAAATTTCGGCACAGAGGAAGAGAAAGCAAGCGTTGATGAGTAGCCCTCCGCCTCCTTTTATAGCCGAAATTATCAGCCTAGGAGTCCCTTACTTGGCCACCACTCCTCTTTTTGATAATATTATCTCTTTTATTTAAAAGATAAAAGCCTTTAATCCATCAATTATCTCCTCAATTTTCTTAAAAGAAAATCCTTTATTTATCACTTATTATTCACATATTTATGCAAATAAAACTCTTCCTTTTCTAGAAACCCATGCCGTCCACCTCAGCCTTCTGGAAGCAAAAATAAAACTTATTTATTTGCTTCTCAAGTGACTCGAACTCAGGCCTATTTCCCTGCAGGTGACGCCATTTCCATAAGCCATAAGTGCCATCTTCAGGCCACTTTTCCTAGCCCGTTTGTGTGTCAAACTTCTCCAACTTTTTCTTTTAAGGCCCTCTAGCCCTTATTTCCTATTTTGAACTTTAAAATTTGGCATTTCGGCATCATTTCTAAGTTTCTTAAAATTTTCGATCGGCTCTGTAACTTGCCATTTTTCTTACATTTCCAGGTTTCCCGAAATGTTTACTTTCCTCTTTTGAATCATTTCCACATCATTTCCTTACATCCCCTAGTTTCCAAAAATGTTCACTTTCCTCTTTTAAACTTAACGTTTCCAAAGCATTTCCTTACATTTCCTTACATTTCCATACATTGCCTTACATTTCCATACATTTCCATGCACCTTAGGGTTCCTAGAACTCCTCAGAACACATCCAAC
Organism: Gossypium sturtianum; assembly: GCA_025698515.1. Lineage (NCBI taxonomy): Eukaryota > Viridiplantae > Streptophyta > Magnoliopsida > Malvales > Malvaceae > Gossypium > Gossypium sturtianum. Next base: position 24,279,783 of record CM046945.1, read on the forward strand.
ACACCCACTGAGCCCACTATCTCATGAATTACACACGAACGCATAACCCCTAATCTAGGATGTTACACGGTGATTTATTTCGGACCTTGAGTCCAGCAGGCCAAGTGCCGGTGAATGTAATCTAAGCTCAGAATATTTGCAAATCGATTTATGCACATGTCAAGAAATTTCAGCTTTGAAACGTATTAATTCGACAGAGAGGTAAGTAGTTCATTTTCGTGCTACCCAAGAAAATAACGAACGAATACCTGAAGAAGTGGAAGTTAATTACCTTGATGAATGTTATATATATAGATATATATATATATGTGTGTTATAGATATGTTCGAATAGAGGATGAAAGATTATGTTATACCACTTGGTTGTGAAAAAATAGATGTGATGTATATGTTCATGGGAGTAGAATCGAGTATCTGCGGATGTGATAATTATGTATGTTCGAAGTTTAAGTATGTGATGATGAGATCAATGATATTATGTTAAATGAAGTAATGAGAGTTGGTATAAGTAATTATAAATTAAAATTTCATGTTTAATACCATGAATTTATGTATTTTATGCTTGATACTAAGTATTTTTAACATTTGAGACTTACTAAGCTAGTAAGCTTACTCCGATTTCTTTTGTTTAATTGTTTGTTTATAGATTCTGGTTAAGCTACAAGCTCGAGAGGGATCGTCAAGAAAGTCATCCACACTATCGCCTCTTTTTGGTATTTTAAATCTTGGTTTTGATTTGAAGGCATGTATAGGCTAGATTAAGTTTTGAAACATATGATGTTTGATCTTTTATATAAATATAGCCTTGCGAAAATGGCTATTTCTTTTGGTTAAGTATCATTTCTATAATTTGGATTTCATAGCTTGTTCATAATGTTAATGGATGTTTTAAATTCGGTAATGGTCTATATCACATGTGGAAGGTGCTAAATTGGTATATATATATGTATATTAGGTGATGGTTTTAGTAAACTTAGTCTTGGTTTTGGTTTATATGTGAATCATGTTTGCCATGTTTATGATACGTGCATGATCGCGATTAAGGTGAATTTATGTGTAATTGTTTATTACGTTTTACTAATGATATTTGAGTAAGACATGTGTTTCGGCCTTATGATAAATAGCATATGCTTGATATGTTTAGTAAGAATTAAATAATGCTATGTTTAAGTGATTTGGCTATGTGATATTTATACTTTTATAATGAGACATATATATGTGATAGTTGGCTATATAGATCTAATTATTGATGGTAAGAAATGAATATGTTTCTTGATTGGTTAATTCACGAATCCAAATGAAAGGTGAAATAGTATATTCGGCCAAGAGGTAATATTAATATGTTGGTATATGTAATTGATTATTAAATGGTATAATGGTTCAATTGTTTTAATATGCATATGTATTATAGTAATATATATATATATGAAACTCAGCTTATGTTATATGAATTTTGATTGATACCCGATATATGTTATAATTTGACATAATTTGAGATATGGTTCAAATTTATATATATATATATATATATATATGTGCCATGAATGTTTAAATTATGTGATTCAGACATTTGTGTGTATTAAGTATTGGTAATAAAATTCGTTATACATTTATTTTAATTTTTAAATAGATTGTAATGTTATATAATATAGTAATGATTGCATTGCTTGTGCTTAAATTCAGTTGAAGGTCTATTTCGGAATTGAGCTTAGTAAGGTAATGCCTCATAACCCTAATCCGGCGATGGATACGGGTTAGGGGTGTTACATTTTATTGGTATCAGAGCTTACGGTTTAGTCGATTCTAGGACTACCGTAGCGCGTGTGAGTCTAGCTATACATGCCTTGATCATATATTGATAGTGTGGTGACCTCTGACATTCTGAACTGTGTTTTATATAGTAAATGGACACGATCACGAAAGAGCCGTGAGCGGATGATGTAGAGAGTGTAGCGCCTGACCGTGCACACGGATCAGTGCCGGTAGACTCTCGACCAGTTTCGGGTAGCCACAAGGGGAAGGCTAAACAAGCCTTCTATCAGATGATGAACGAGTGGTTTACCCAGTTTATTCAAACTAACCCGGTTGTACACCAACCTCCACCCCCGAATAATCTAACTCTGATACCTTCAGCACCCCCGATGATAGATCCGATGAGATCTAGTAGGCCTCCAGTTGATAAAATCAGGAAATTTGGGGCCGAAGAATTCAGGGCCAACGATGATGATGACGCAGAGCGAGCTGAAATGTGGCTTGATAACACTATTCGGGTACTTGATGAGCTATCTTGTACTCCAGATGAATGCCTGAAGTGTGCTATATCTTTACTTCGGGACACTGCATATCACTGGTGGAATACACTAGTATCAGTGGTTCCGAAAGAAAAAGTGACGTGGGATTTCTTTCAGCATGAATTTCGCAAGAAATATATCAGTCAAAGATTCGTTGATCAAAAACGAAAAGAATTTCTTGAACTAAAATAGGGGCAAATGACCGTGACTGAATATGAGCGAAAATTTGTCAGATTGAGCCGATATGCTCGGGAATGTGTATCAACTTAGGCCATTATGTGCAAAAGGTTCGAAGACGGTTTGAATGAAGATTTAAAGTTGCTTGTTGGCATTCTTGAAATCAAAGAGTTTGTGACACTAGTCGAGCGAGCTTGCAAAGCTGAAGAGCTCGGGAAGGAGAAAAGAAAGGCTGATACAGAAGCTAGAGACACTCGTAAGAGATCGTCGGGTAAGAATTTCCATTCCACATCTAAGAAGTTCGAGAGATGACTTGGTAGACATAAAGCTACTTACTTGATTTACCTAGACGTGATCGACCTCCGGTGGGCTCCCGAGCTACCTCGATGGCGGTGTTGGTAACGTTCCACAGAATCGAGTTGAATGCAAGCACTGTGGGAAATGGCATTCCAGGAGTTGTAGATTCCATGATCGGTCTTGCTTTAAATGTGGATCGTCAGATCATTTTATTAGAGAATGTCCGATGTTAGTTGAGCAGAATACAGTTCAGAACATTAAGTCGAGCAACACGTCAGCGCGAGGCAGGCCACCCAGACATTCAAGCAATGTAGGTGGTAGTCAGAGAGGAATGAAGAACACTGTAGTTCGATCTGAGGCTAGAGCTCCAGCTAGAGCTTATGCCACACGAGCCAGAGAGGATGCTTCCTCCCCCGATGTCATTACCGGTACTTTCACCCTTTATGATACTACTGTGATTGCATTGATTGATCCTGGTTCGACTCATTCATATGTGTGTGAAACTCTAGTATTCGGTAAGACTCGCGATTGAGTCTCATCGAGTTTGTGATTCGTGTGTCCAACCCTTTGGGTAGATGTGTGCTTGTTAATAAAGTGTGTAAAGGTTGCCCGTTGATGATTCGGGATTTTTGCTTCCCAGCCGATTTAATGTTGTTGCCCTTCGATGAGTTCGATATAATTTTGGGAATGGGTGGTTAACTTCACATGACGCAGTGGTGAATTACAAAAGAAAGCTAATTGATTTGAGATGTCGAAGCACGGGAGATCATCGAATTGAATCCGATGATTTAAGTGGGTTTCCTCTGATAATATCTTCGATGTTAGCCGGAAATATGTGAGAAAAGGGTGTGAAGCGTATTTGGCGTATGTCTTTGGATAATAAAGTGTCCGAAAAGCATATTGAAATCTGCATCTAGGTTGTGTGTGAATACCCGGATGTGTTTCCTGAAGAACTACCGGGCTTACCACCAGTACGAGAGATTGATTTCGGCATTGAATTAGTACCGGGAACGACTCCGATTTCGATAGCTCCGTATCGGATGGCACCTACGGAGTTAAAAGAATTGAAAGCGCAGTTGCAAGAATTGACAGATAGGGGCTTTGCACGACCGAGCTTCTCTCCTTGGGGTGCACCGATTTTATTTGTGAAAAAGAAAGATGGGACCATGCGAATGTGTATCGACTATCGGCAACTAAATAAGGTAACTATAAAGAATAAGTACCCGTTACCTCGGATTGGTGACTTGTTTGATCAGCTAAAAGGGGCTTCAGTATTTTCAAAGATAGATTTGAGATCAGGCTATTATCAGTTGCGAGTCAGAGATACAGATGTGGCAAAGACTGCATTCCGGACGAGGTATGGACATTTTGAGTTTCTGGTTATGCCTTTTGGACTCACTAATGCACCTGCTGTTTTTATGGATCTAATGAATCGAGTTTTCAGACAGTTTTTGGATCGGTTTGTAGTAGTGTTTATTGATGATATACTGATCTATTCCAAAAATGAAACCGAGCATGCAGAGCATTTGAGATTAGTGCTACAAACTTTGAGAGATCAACAGTTGTATGCGAAGTTTAGTAAGTGTGAGTTCTGGATGAAAAAGGTCAGCTTTTTGGGACATGTTGTTTCAGCATCAGGTATTCGAGTCGATCCGAACAAAATTTCGGCTATACTTGATTGGAAGCCACCGAAGAATGTTTTCAAGATTTGAAGTTTTCTGGGGCTTGCGGGCTACTACAGACGGTTTGTGAAAGGTTTTTCTGTGATAGCTACACCTTTGACAAAGCTACTACAGAAAGATGTCAAGTTTGAGTGGTCAGAAAAGTGTCAGAAAAGTTTCGAGCAGTTGAAAGCCCTTTTGACCGAAGCTCCAGTGTTAGCTCAGCCTGAATCGGGTAAAGAATTTGTTGTGTATTCGATGCTTCCTTAAGTGGTTTGGGGTGTGTATTGATGCGGGAAGGCGAGTAGTAGCCTACGATCGAGACAATTGAAGCCGCATGAAAGAAATTACCCGACGCATGATTTGGAGCTTGCGACCATCGTGGTTCGTGATGAAGATTTGGCGTTATTACTTATTCGGCGAGAAATGCCATGTTTACTCGGATCATAAAAGTCTGAAGTATTTGATGACTCAAAAAGACCTAAATTTAAGACAACGCAGGTGGTTGGAATTGTTGAAAGACTATGAATTGGTGATTGACTACCATCCGGGAAAAGCTAACGTTGTTGCAGATGCGTTAAGTCGAAAATCATTGTTTGCTCTTCGTGCAATGAACGCATGAGATAGCTATGTCACGGTGATGGTTCGATCATAGCCGAGTTACAAGCAAGACCGATGTTTATTTAGCAAATTTGTGATGCACAGAAAGTTGACAAAGATTTGATTACTAGTCGAATTCAGTGTGAAAAAGGTGCAAAATCAGATTTTCAGATTGATGCAAATGTCTGTTTGAATTTTAAAAGCCGAATGTGTGTTCAGAAGAACTCGATTTGATACTGAGATGATTCGAGTGAGGCCCATAGTGGTCGACTATCGATACATCCGGTAGCACAAAAATGTATAACGATTTGAAAGCAGTTCTATTCTTGGCTTTGGCATGAAACGGATATATCTCGAATTTGTTTGAAATGCTTAGTTTTTCAGAAGTAAAAGCCGAGCATCAAGTACCATCTGGACTACTTCACCAATAATGATACCCGAATGGAAATGGGATAGAATTACAATGGATTTTGTATCCGGTCTCCCTATGACACCGAGTAAGAAAGATGCCGTTTGGGTTATAGTTGATAGACCCGACCAAATCAGCTCATTTTGTACCGGGGCCAGACGGACTATTCACTCGATAAACTTGCCGAATTGTATGTATCACAGATTGTGAGATTGCATGGTGTACCGAGTTCCATTGTTTCGAGCAGAGACCCGAGATTCACATCGCAGATTTTGGAAGAAGTTGCAAGATGCTTTAGGCACTAAACTTCATTTTATCTGACCTTTCATTCGCAGACAGACGGTCGATTCGAGCGAACTATTCAGATACTTGAGGACATGTTGAGATGTTGCGTTCTCGAGTTTGAAGGTACGTGGGAACGATACCTACCTTTGATTGAATTTGCTTAAAATAATAGCTTTCAATCTAGTATCAAAATGGCACCTTATGAAGCCTTATGCGGCGAAAATGTCGAACACCATTATCTTCGGGTGAGCTCAGTGAGAATAAGATACGGGGTTGATTTGATTAAAGAAACTGAACAAAAAGTGGTCGTGATCATAAATACTTTGAAAGTCGCCTCGGATCGACAAAAGTCTTATCTTTGACTTAAAGCGTAAAGATATTGAATTTCAAATCGGAGATCGAGTATTCTTGAAAGTTTCTCCGTGGAAAAAGGTACTCGATTTAGTCGGAAGGCAAACTTAGTCCGAGATTCATCGGACCTTATGAAATCACTGAACGTATTGGGCCTGTTGCTTATAGGTTGAAGTTGCCCTCTGAGTTAGAAAAGATACATGACCTATTTCATGTTTCGATGCTTCGTAAGTACAGATCAGATCCGTCTCATGTGATCACACCGTCAGAGATTGAAATCCGATCTGATTTGACATATGATGAAGAACCGATCCGTATCTTAACCCGGGAAATGAAAGAGTTAAGAAACAAAAGGATTCCATTAGTGAAAGTACTATGGAATCGGCACGAAATTGAAGAGGCTACGTGGGAGCCTGAGGTTTCAATGAGGCAATAATATCCGACTTTGTTTAACGGTAAGATTTTCGGGGACGAAAATCCTTAAGGGGGGAGAGTTGTAACAGTCTGAATTTGACCCTAATCGGAACGGTGGTTTCGGGACCATGAATCTGAGTCCAATAGATTTTAAAATATTATATTCTGTGTTATTTATATGTGAATTAATGTGTGTGAAAGTTTCGTAGAAAAATTTTATTGTTTGAGTGCTTAATTTGATAAAAAGGACTAAATCGCGTAAAACGTAAAAGTTGCATTCTATAGTGTAAAGTACTAGAATGGTGATGGCATTTTAATGTGGAGCATCTAAAGGGTAAATAGTCCATTTTTAAAGTTAGTGGGTGGCTAAAGTCACAATTGCCCTTATTAAATATAATAGATTTATTTTTATTTAAAGGTTATAATAGTAAACTAATTAAATTTTATATTATATGTTAAATAAAACATGAGAAAAGCCATTAGCATTTTATTTCTTTTCATGGCCGAATGTGTTAAAGGAAAGGGAGAAAACCTTGTTTAAATTTCGGCAACTTCAAGCTTTGATTTAAGATCAAGAGCAAAGAAAAACAGAATTGGATCGGGGAAAGACGAAGGTTCTTGAATAGCCGATTTACACGGTCTATCGACAGCCGAGGTAAGTTCTTGAGTCTAAGTACATGAAAGAGTTAATTACAAATATAGTCATTGATATTAATTGATTTATTTGAGCATTTAAATTGAGGATAGCCGAATGTTAAAGTTCACTATTGGACTTAATGTGATTTGAATTTGAAATGGAAACTTGTATGTATAAGATACGTTAAGTGATTGTGGTTTAAGTACATGAATCGATAATAATGTGATGTTAATATGGTGAATTGATGAATTATAGCTGTGTTATTCGGGCTTTTAGCCTAGCAGGCCCTGTGCCGGTGTGTTATTCGGGCTTTTAGACTAGCAGGCCTTGTGCCGGTGTGTTATTCGGGCTTTTAGCCTAGCAGGCCACGTGCCGGTGAAACGATTCGGGCTTAATGCCTAGCAAGTTTATTACCGGTGATTAATTTCGGACCTTGAGTCCAGCAGGCCAAGTGCCGGTGAATGTAATCTAAGCTCAGAATATTTGCAAATCGATTTATGCACATGTCAAGAAATTTCAGCTTTGAAACGTATTAATTCGACAGAGAGGTAAGTAGTTCATTTTCGTGCTACCCAAGAAAATAACGAACGAATACCTGAAGAAGTGGAAGTTAATTACCTTGATGAATGTTATATATATAGATATATATATGTGTGTGTGTTATAGATATGTTCGAATAGAGGATGAAAGATTATGTTATACCACTTGGTTGTGAAAAAATAGATGTGATGTATATGTTCATGGGAGTAGAATCGAGTATCTGCGGATGTGATAATTATGTATGTTCGAAGTTTAAGTATGTGATGATGAGATCAATGATATTATGTTAAATGAAGTAATGAGAGTTGGTATAAGTAATTATAAATTAAAATTTCATGTTTAATACCATGAATTTATGTATTTTATGCTTGATACTAAGTATTTTTAACATTTGAAACTTACTAAGCTAGTAAGCTTACTCCGATTTCTTTTGTTTAATTGTTTGTTTATAGATTCTGGTTAAGCTACAAGCTCGAGAGGGATCGTCAAGAAAGTCATCCACACTATCGCCTCTTTTTGGTATTTTAAATCTTGGTTTTGATTTGAAGGCATGTATAGGCTAGATTAAGTTTTGAAACATATGATGTTTGATCTTGTATATAAATATAGCCTTGCGAAAATGGCTATTTCTTTTGGTTAAGTATCATTTCTATAATTTGGATTTCATAACTTGTTCATAATGTTAATGGATGTTTTAAATTCGGTAATGGTCTATATCACATGTGGAAGGTGCTAAATTGGTATATATATATGTATATTAGGTGATGGTTTTAGTAAACTTAGTCTTGGTTTTGGTTTATATGTGAATCATGTTTGCCATGTTTATGATACGTGCATGATCGCGATTAAGGTGAATTTATGTGTAATTGTTTATTTCATTTTACTAATGATATTTGAGTAAGACATGTGTTTCGGCCTTATGATAAATAGCATATGCTTGATATGTTTAGTAAGAATTAAATAATGCTATGTTTAAGTGATTTGGCTATGTGATATTTATACTTTTATAATGAGACATATATATGTGATAGTTGGCTATATAGATCTAATTATTGATGGTAAGAAATGAATATGTTTCTTGATTGGTTAGTTACGAATCCAAATGAAAGGTGAAATAGTATATTCGGCCAAGAGGTAATATTAATATGTTGGTATATGTAATTGATTATTAAATGGTATAATGGTTCAATTGTTTTAATATGCATATGTATTATAGTAATATATATATATGAAACTCAGCTTATGTTATATGAATTTTGATTGATACCCGATATATGTTATAATTTGACATAAGTTGAGATATGGTTCAAATTTATATATATATATATATATATATGTGCCATGAATGTTTAAATTATGTGATTCAGACATTTGTGTGTATTAAGTATTGGTAATAAAATTCGTTATACATTTATTTTAATTTTTAAATAGATTGTAATGTTATATAATATAGTAATGATTGCATTGCTTGTGCTTAAATTCAGTTGAAGGTCTATTTCGGAATTGAGCTTAGTAAGGTAATGCCTCATAACCCTAATCCGGCGACGGATACGGGTTAGGGGTGTTACACACCAGATAATATATTTTGTGACATAAGTCACCACATTCAGATATTGTGACATGAGTCACCATATTCGGATTATGTGACCGAAGTCACCACATTCAGATATGGTGGTATAAACCACCAGATCACTTCCCCTTTCCTTATAACCCATATGCCCCATGTCATACAAATCATGCAATTATCATGGCTTAGGCCTTATTTCACATTCTTATCAATGTTCACATATGTGCCACAACAGATATTCATAATATCATAACTACAGTAGTAGTAAGTTAACGTACCTGAGTACTTTGTACCATTGCATGGTACCGTAGCCATAATTTTCACATTCTTAATAACACATGCATTAAAACAACACCATAAATCTATTAAAACTTAGGGTAGGGCTACACACCTGATATACTTATCGCTTTCACTGAGACTCCCGAAAATCCCGATCTAGCTTCCTAGATCCTTAGTTCCTACATTTGGTCAACCACTTAATGTTTAGCAAAAGCCTATTCGACTATATGACCAAATCCCGAAGGATTAACGTAACCAACTTCTTACCTTGCTGCCGATTGATTACTAACCAAATCCCGAAATTTTGTAGTATTTCTTCCTTAAAATCGGCTAACACTAGATCAATTGACTTGGTTAGTTTCCAGCTTTTGAATAAGCAAGAAATAGATTTGAATCACCAAATATGGCCTTAGCCGAATGTCAGATTCATAAACCTTGTGGATCTAAATCCCGAAAAGTGTCCCTTGGTTGGTAACTGTCGAAATACCTATAAGCTCATGTTAGATCTGACTTCCAATACTTAATGGACACCATACATGGCCTTCGACCTAATATTGCACTTTACTTACCTTGAAGAATCAAATCCCGAATGATCTCCCTAGAAGTCGGCTACACCAAAATCTGAAAAGATCCTTCATAGTTTCGGCCAAAGAGTAATATTGGGATTAGTTCCTAAGTTTTGGCTAAAAAGAAAAGAAAGGAAATTGAGTAGCATTTGATCTTACCCTTAATGCTGTAGTCGACTGCTCCCTTGCTTAAATCCACAGAGGAATTCGGCTATGGCTAGAACGAACTTGCTTTCGGCTTTTGAAACTTGCGACAAAGAGAGAAGAATAAGGCCTCCTTGAGATTCGGCTATGGCTCCTAATGGAGATAGAATATTCGACTATCTCAAGTGTATTTCGGCTTTTGAGAAACTATGAGAAGAAGAGATGATGAGAAGAAGAGAAGGTTATCTCGGCTTGGCAAAATAAAAGAGAAAAGAGAAGGTTTCCTAGAGAATTCGGCAGAGACACAGAAGAAGAGAAAAGAATGAATAATGGCCTTGCTCTCCTTCCTTGGCCGAAAATACCACCAAAAGAGCCCCACATTCGGCCACTACATCCTTCCCTATCAAATCCCTTATTTTTCTCCTTATTTTTCTCTTTATCACCTATTCAAAAAAATAATTGAAATAAACCAATAATTATCCCTTGCTTAGCCGAAATTTTAAAAGGATTTAACTTGATCTACACTCATCCACTCAGTGCCCCATTGCCGTCCATTACTACTTCCTTTTGCCGCAAAATTAAAGCTTTTATTTTGCTCCCCTTGTGACTCGAACCTTGGCCCACTTGTACAAGCTTGTGGCGTCACTTACAGAGGCTTTAAGTGGCGCCTCCTTGCCACTTTACCAAGACCATTTCTGTGCCTAATTTCACCTACAATTTCTCTTAAGGCCTATCAAGCTTAGCTCCCCCTTTTTAGACTTAAAGTCAAATAATTTCTAAGGCATTTGACTACACACTAGGGTTCACAAAATTCATAAAACATACTTATAATACACATAGGCATGCTTTTACGTAAAATTCAGCAATAATTCATAAGCCCAAAATCCCGGATATTACAGGTCGAGCCTACTAAAGGGGCACGGTCATGTGGCTTGGGCCCAGGCCATGTTGATTTGCTATTTTGGCCCATTTGGTCCGTTTTTAGCCCGTTTCTCGTTCTTTTCATCCTCCTATGCTTCCCTAAGTATAAAACATGAAATTAAAGGATTAGGAGCATCAAATTTCACAATTCAAAGGATAAATCATCCAAAAGTACGCTAAATGTGGGATTAAAATATGTATATATTACGGTTTATCTCATACCTGACCACCAATACAATTGTTTCAAATCATTGTAAATTTTGGTACTCCCCGGGTGAACAGATAAACAACCACTGTGTGCTTCGTGCAAAATTTTCTGAATGAGCTCAGAATTCTTTGGTACACGGATTCTACCTCGGAACATTAAACAATAATCGGATCTGATTTGAAAATCAGAATTACTGGTTGACTAACATTGCACTCTTTTGGCTTGCAATTCATTATCATATTTCTGAGCTTCGCAAATTTACTGAAGAAATACCGGTTTAGCTTTCAACTCTGCTAGAATCAAACCATCATCAGATAAGTTTAACTGAGTATTCATCGCTCTGAAAGCAAACAGAGATTTTCTACTCAAAGCATCAGCAACTACATTTGCTTTCCCCGGATGATAATCAATCACTAACTTATAGTCTTTAAGCAACTCGAGCCATCTTCGTTGTCGCAAATTCAAATCTTTCTGGGTCATTAAATACTTCAAACTTTTATGATAGGTAAAAATGTGGTATTTCTCACCGTACAAATGATGTCGCCAAATCTTCAATGCAAATACAATAGCGGCCAACTTTAGATCATGCGTCGGATATTACAGTTCTACCCCCTTAAAATAATTCATAAAACATACTTATAATACACATAGGCATGCTTTTACGTAAAATTCAGCAATAATTCATAAGCCCAAAATCCCGAATATTACAGTTCTACCCCCTTAAAATAATTTCGACCTCGAAATTACCTGGCTAAAATAAGTGAGGGTATTGCTGTCGCATTGTTTCTTCTGGCTCCCACGAAGCTTCTTCCGATCCGTGATTATGCCATAACACTTTGACCAAAGGAACTGATTTCCTTTGTAGCACTTTCACATCTTGTTCCAAGATCTGAATCGGCTCTTCCTCGTAGGACAAATCTAGCCTTAGCTCCACCTCTTCAACCGGAACTATGTGAGATGGATCCGATCGATAACGACGTAGCATAGACACATGGAATACGTCGTGCATCTATTTCAATTCCGAAGGTAACTCTAACTGGTATGCCACTGGTCCAACTCGCTTCAATACCTGATATGGTCCTATAAACCTTGGACTTAACTTCCCTTTGCGACCAAATCTCATCACCTTCTTCCAAGGCGAAACTTTAAGAAACACTTGATCCCCTACATCAAATTCTATTTCCTTCCGCTTAAGATCTGCGTACGACTTCTGCCTGTCAGATGCTTCCTTTAACCGTGCCCGAATTACCTCAACTTTCTCTTCAGATTCTGCCACATTCTCTGGACCCAAAACTCGTCGTTCCCCCAATTCTGTCCAACACGTAGGCGTGCAACACTTCCGTCCATATAGCACTTCATACGGTGCCATCCGAATACTGGATTGATAGCTGTTATTATATGCAAACTCAGCTAAAGGCAAATATTCTTCCCAACTTCCTCTGAAGTCTATCACACAGCCCCTTAACATATCCTCTAACACTTGGATCACTCGCTCAGACTGGCCATCCGACTGCGGATGAAATGCCGTAGTGAAATCCAATCTGGTGCCTAAAGCTTGATGTAGTGCTTTCCAAAACCGAGATGTAAACCTTGGATCCCTATCCGAGATAATCGACACCGGCACTCCATGCAACCTCACAATTTTTGCCACATACAACCTTGCTAACCTCTGCAAAGAATAGTCAACCCGCACTGGAATGAAATGCGCGGACTTCGTCAATCGATCCACTATCACCCATACCGAGTCCTTCTTAGTAGGCGTAAGGGGAAGCCCACTAACGAAGTCCATGGTGATTCTCTCCCACTTCCACTGCAGAATCATCGGCTGAAGCAATCCTGACGGAACTTGGTGTTCAGCCTTAACTAGCTGACACATCAAGCATTTCCCTACAAATTCGGTAACTTCCCTCTTAAGACCAGGCCACCAAAACTGTTCCCTTAGGTCTCTATACAACTTACTACCTCCAGGATGCATAGCATAAGGGCTACTATGCGATTCCTGAAGAATTCTCCGCCTTAACTCCTTATTCTTAGGCATACAGACCTTACCCTTGAAACACAATACTCCCTCGTCATTAATACCATAGTCTTCCAACTCCCCACTCTGCATTTGCTGCAACTTAGCACTGAAATCCTCATCCACTAACTGACTTTCCTTCACCTCATTCAGCCATGTCGGCTTAACTTGCAACTCTGCCAACAGACTTCCATCGTCATACAAGCTCAGATGTACAAACATCGCCCTCAGATCCGATACTACTTTCCGACTTAGAGCATCTGCTACCACATTCGCCTTCCCCGGGTGATACTCTATGGAACAATCATAATCCTTCAGTAATTCCACCCACCTTCGCTGTCTCAAGTTCAACTCCTTCTGAGTCAGCAGATACTTAAGGCTCTTGTGGTCGGTGTAGATCACTAACTTTTCTCCATAAAGATAATGCCTCCACACCTTAAGAGCAAAGACCACCGCCGCCAATTCCAAATCATACGTCGGGTAGTTAACCTCATGTGGCCTTAATTGCCGAGACGCATAAGCGACTACCTTCCCATCTTGCATCAGAACACATCCTAATCCTGTGTGAGAAGCATCACAGTACACCACAAAGTCCTTTCCTGCCTCCGGTTGAATCAAGACCGGAGCTTCAGTCAAAACCCTCTTAAGCTTCTCAAAGCTCTCCTGTTGCTTATTTGACCAGACGAAAGGTACCTCCTTTCTCAACAACTTCGTCAACGGTGCGGCTATTGACGAGAACCCTTCTACGAACCTTCTGTAGTAGCCTGCCAATCCCAAGAAACTCAAACCTCTGCCACCGACTTAGGTGGTTTCCAATCTAGCACTGCCTCGATCTTCCTAGGATCCACCCTTATTCCTTCAGCAGACACCACATGCCCTAAGAATGTGACCTCTTTCAGCCAAAATTCACACTTACTGAATTTGGCATAGAGCTTCTTCTCCCTTAATACTTGCAACACAATCCGGAGATGCTCATCATGTTCCTCCTCAGACTTGGAGTATACTAGGATGTCGTCGATGAACACAACGACGAACCGATCCAAGTAGGGTTGAAAAACCCAGTTCATCATATCCATGAACGCGGCTGGGGCGTTCGTCAATCCGAACGGCATTACTACGAACTCATAGTGCCCGTATCTTGTTCGGAAGGCTGTCTTATGGATATCTGCTTCCTTCACCTTAAGCTGATGATATCCAGACCTTAGATCTATCTTCGAGAATACCACGCTTCTTAAGTCGATCGAACAAGTCGTCTATCCTCGGCAACGGGTACTTGTTCTTGATGGTCACTTATTCAATCGACGATAATCTATGCACATACGCATAGTTCCGTCCTTCTTCTTCACAAACAAGACCGGTGCTCCCCATGGAGACACACTGGGTCGGATAAACCCACGATCAAGCAACTCTTGGATTTGAGCCTTGAGCTCAACCAACTCCTTCGGTGCCATTCTATACGGAGCGATAGATACTGGCGCCATTCCAGGCAACAAGTCAATTCCGAACTCCACCTCCCTATTCGGGGGTATTCCAGGTAATTCCTCCGGAAAGACATCCACAAATTCCCTTACCATTCTAACCCCTTCCACACTTGTTTCCTTAGTGTCCAAGGCACTGACCCACATCAGAAAAACTGGACATCCTTTCCTTACCATCTTCTCCGCCTTAAGAGCGGATACTACATTCGACAAATAGTTCCGTCTTTCGCCCATCACCACAACTTCCTTATCGTCAGGAGTTCTCAACGACATGCGTTTAGCGGCGCAATCCACATTCGCACGATACTTCACTAACCAATCCATGCCTAAGATTAGATCAAATTCCCCGAATGGTAGTTCCACTAAGTCAGCTGGGAACTGCGTCCCCTGAACTTCTAAAGGCACTTCCTTAAAGAGTTTATCTACTATCACCGTCTGCCCTAAAGGACTAAGTACAGTCATCTTCCTAGGTACAGTCTCAAAGTTCACATGCAAAGTTTCGAATACTTTACTAGCAACATAGGAATGAGTTGACCCTATGTCTATCAAAGCAATAAAGGGTAACTCCGAAATAAGGAACATACTCGTTATAACATTAGGTGCATCGCCGTCTTCCCTCCGACGAACTGCATATACCGATCTCCTGGGCCGTCTAGCCTCGTGATACCAACACCTCTACCTGGTGTTCCACGTCCTCTTCAAGCACCATTTCCTCTGCCATTCGGACCACAACCCCGCTGAGGCTGCTGTCCCCCTCTTCCAGCCTGATTAGAACCTTGACCTGTTGCTCAGCCCCCGTCAATTTTTATAGGACAGTCCTTAATCATGTGGTCCTTGGACCCACACTTGAAACATCCCCCTGTCTTCTTCCAACACTCTCCTAGGTGCCTCTTCCCACACTGATCACAAGTACGACATCGCCTCCTGTCACAACTTGCTGACCTCGCTGCCCATCAACTCTAGGCCTCTTCTGCGCATTCCCAGATGACCCTGACGACCCAAAACCTCTCTTTCGCCTATTCCGGTCCGTATTCTGCCTTACAGATTCCTTAACTCCTTTGGCTACCTTAGCCTTTTCCACCAACACGGCAAATTCCCGTTCCTGCTGCGGAGCTATCAACAACCTTAGATCATCCCTAAGTCTGTCCTCAAACCGGACACATCGTTCATGCTCCGTAGCCACGATACCTTGAGCATACCGGCTCAACCTTAAGAATTCAGCCTCGTACTCCGCTACAGACTTGTTCCCTTGAACCAGCCCCAGAAATGCCTTCCTCTAAGCATCAGTATAACTAGTTCCAACATACTTCTTCTGATATGCCGCTTTAACATACTCCCAAGTGAGATCCTCAGCTGTAGCACCATCCCGAACCGTGAGCCACCATTGATATGCCTCATCGCGAAGTAGCGACACCATTCCTTCGACTTCTCTTCTAAATCGAGATCCAGCTCATCCATAATTCGCTCTGTCGCTTCCATCCAATATTCAGCCGTACTAGGTGCCACACCAGATACGCCACGGAATACTTCAGCTCCATTTGCTCAGAGTCACTCGGGTACAGATTTTCGAGCTCCCCCACCTCCACCTGCTCCCGCCACCATCTCAAGAACCCGCAGATCGCGCGCGATCATCGCATCATCCCCGCCCGATCTTGTTTGCTCAACACCGCAGGTGGTGGTGGGGTGGTGGTACCTCATTTTCGGACCCTTGTCAAGACCTAACAGGTTCCGATACGGTCATTCTGCCTCTACCACGTCCTCGCACATTACGACCACGCCCCCTAGAACTCATTTCTACGATCGCGCTTTAATCTGTTTTAAGGAATTTTATGCATTAGTCTTTGTTCCACTAATTATCCGCGAAGAAATTTTATGAAAAGGAGCTTAGTAGTAGTGCTTTCGATCATTACAGGGTTTTCATTTCAAGTCTTCTATCCTAGTTCAGAGAAAGATGCACCTTCATTTAGCAGTATCTACTACACACATTCATCACTTGTACATTTTTGTCCGTTTTAATCCCAGGGGTATTTTCGTAATTTGTCCTATAGGGGTATTTTGGTAAATTTCCAAACCAGGGTATCTTGATGTTTTGCAAAATAGGGGTTTCTGGTATTTTGGAAAAATATCTTAGTAAAAGTCAAAGGTCGTATGGTAGTTTAAAATTTTCAAACCAAGGGCATTTTAGTAATTTTACAACCAGGGGTACTTAGGTAATTTTGTAAATTGGGAATATTTTGGAAAATTTTTCAAAATAATTTCGCTATGAATCAAAGGGGTAATTTGTTGATTTTTAAAACTAGGGTTTTTATAAAAATACGACTAGTCCCTTTCGGGTTTTAATTATTGAGTTTAGCCTGTGAATGAGTCCTCTTGGTTAGGGTGAACCGTTACTACGCACCAGGTAGGATTCGAGTGAAGAGGAGGTAAGTCACTAGGACTGCTTAAATACCAGGCTCTTCCTGAATCCAATCCTAGACATGCGCATAATGGTTGCCACACCCTAACTCGGCGACTTAGTCACAGGGTTGTTCAATTAGGCCTTAAAGTTTTATGTAATTGTTGGGGTATACTGGTCCTAGGGTTCAAGAACTTACAATATACTAGTCTACGGTCCCGTTATACCCGCATATATATCATATAGTAAATCACACAATAGTTAGGGTACTTTACCAGTGGACTTTGGTCGGAGACTTAGGTGCCATGCCGTAAAAACCTGCTCATTTCACAAAACTTTTACAAAACTTATTTGGGCTTAATTTTGAAGTCGTTATTGGCTTTAAACCCAAGGCCGAGAGTTTAAGCGGGCTCGATACCAAGTGAAACACCCCAAACCCAGCCCACGAGCCGCACTCGGATCGGTATGTTCCTCGAGTAAAACGTTTCAATTTCATGTTTATTACCTTGGAAAATTTGGGGTGGTTTTATAAAAATACCGAGTTGTTTTGGGGTTAATCTTTAATTCAAAAATCGTTTGTGTTTAGGTGTCTAAACATTTAAAATTTATTTTTAAGAAAGGTTACTTAAACTTTAAATTGATAAAATTCGTATCATACTAAATAATTAAAATGCATGCATAAACAGTTTCATACTAGTGGCCTTATTACATCAAAGAAAACTCGAAATAAATCCAAAATACTTGAAAATAGAAAGTCCAAGATAAAATAAATTTTGAGCTGAGCATGGCCACCACTGAGCTCCTGCCGACCCGGTCCATCACTGAGTGTCACCTGAAAAGATATCCCACAACGGGGTGAGTCAAACAGACTCAGTGTGTACAGCCAACACTAAGTTCCAACGATTTAGGTATGTCAATTCATACATATACAAATAGCAATTAAGTATAATGATGCAATCCCGAACCAAAACCTAGATGCCATCCGCTACACATCACCCGTACCAACCATCACACCATGAGGACTACTAAGTCGACCCACCCATCCGCTACACATCATCGAAGGCAGTCGCTACAGAGGACTAGCACATCGCCCTTATAAATTCGTGGCATAGCCACCAGATAATATATTTTGTGACATAAGTCACCACATTCAGATATTGTGACATGAGTCACCACATTCGGATTATGTGACCGAAGTCACCACATTCAGATATGGTGGTAAAAACCACCAGATCACTTCCCCTTTCCATATAACCCATATGCCCCATGTCATACAAATCATGCAATTATCATGGCTTAGGCCTTATTTCACATTCTTATCAATGTTCACATATGTGCCACAACAGATATTCATAATATCATAACTACATTAGTAGTAAGTTAACATACCTGAGTACTTTGTACCATTGCATGGTACCGTAGTCATAATTTTCACATTATTAATAACACATGCATTAAAACAACACCATAAATCTATTAAAACTTAGGGTAGGGCTACACACCTGATATACTTATCGCTTTCACTGAGACTCCCAAAAATCCCGATCTAGCGTCCTAGATCCTTAGTTCCTACATTTGGTCAACCACTTAATGTTTAGCAAAAGCCTATTCGGCTATATGACCAAATCCCGAAGGATTAACGTAACCAACTTCTTACCTTGCTGCCGATTGATTACTAACCAAATCCCGAAATTTTATAGTATTTCTTCCTTAAAATTGGCTAACACTAGATCAATTGACTTGGTTAGTTTCCAGCTTTTGAATAAGCAAGAAATAGATTTGAATCACCAAATATGGCCTTAGCCGAATGTCAGATTCACAAACCTTGTGGATCTAAATCCCGAAAAGTTTCCCTTGGTTGGTAACTGTCGAAATACCTATAAGCTCATGTTAGATCTGACTTCTAATACTTAATGGACACCATACATGGCCTTCGGCCTAATATTGCACTTTACTTACCTTGAAGAATCAAATCCCGAATGATCTCCCTAGAAGTCGGCTACACCAAAATCTGAAAAGATCCTTCATAGTTTCGGCCAAAGAGTAATATTGGGATTAGTTCCTAAGTTTTGGCTAAAAAGAAAAGAAAGGAAATTGAATAGCATTTGATCTTACCCTTAATGCTGTAGTCGACTGCTCCCTTGCTTAAATCCACAGAGAAATTCGGCTATGGCTAGAACGAACTTGCTTTCGGCTTTTGAAACTTGCGACAAAGAGAGAAGAATAAGGCCTCCTTGAGATTCAGCTATGGCTCCTAATGGAGATAGAATATTCGACTATCTCAAGTGTATTTCGGCTTTTGAGAAACTATGAGAAGAAGAGATGATAAGAAGAAGAGAAGGTTATCTCGGCTTGGCAAAATAAAAGAGAAAAGAGAAGGTTTCCTAGAGAATTCGGCAGAGACACAGAAGAAGAGAAAAGAATGAATAATGGCCTTGCTCTCCTTCCTTGGCCGAAAATACCACCAAAAGAGCCCCACATTCGGCCACTACATCCTTCCCTATCAAATCCCTTATTTTTCTCCTTATTTTTCTCTTTATCACCTATTCAAAAAATAATTGAAATAAACCAATATTTATCCCTTGCTTAGCCGAAATTTTAAAAGGATTTAACTTGATCTACACTCATCCACTCAGTGCCCCATTGCCGTCCATTACTACTTCCTTTTGCCGCAAAATTAAAGCTCTTATTTTGCTCCCCTTGTGACTCGAACCTTGGCCCACTTGTACAAGCTTGTGGTGTCACTTACAGAGGCTTTAAGTGGCGCCTCCTTGCCACTTTACCAAGACCATTTCTGTGTCTAATATCACCTACAATTTCTCTTAAGGCCTATCAAGCTTAGCTCCCCCTTTTTAGACTTAAAGTCAAATAATTTCTAAGGCATTTGACTACACACTAGGGTTCACAAAATTCATAAAACATACTTATAATACACATAGGCATGCTTTTACGTAAAATTCAGCAATAAGTCATAAGCCCAAAATCCCGGATATTACAGGTCGAGCCTACCAAAGGGGCACGATCGTGTGGCTTGGGCCCAGGCCATGTTGATTTGCTATTTTGGCCCATTTGGTCCGTTTTTAGCCCGTTTCTCGTTCTTTTCATCCTCCTATGCTTCCCTAAGTAAAAAACATGAAATTAAAGGATTCGGAGCATCAAATTTCACAATTCAAAGGATAAATCATCCAAAAGTACGCTAAATGTGGGATTAAAATATGTATATATTACGGTTTATCTCAAACCTGACCACCAATATAATTGTTTCAAATCATTGTACATTTTGGTACTCCCCGGGTGAACAGATAAACAACCACTGTGTGCTTCGTGCAAAATTTTCTGAATGAGCTCAGAATTCTTTGGTACACGGATTCTACCTCGGAACATTAAACAATAATCGGATCTGATTTGAAAATCAGAATTACTGGTTGACTAACATTGCACTCTTTTGGCTTGCAATTCATTATCATATTTCTGAGCTTCGCAAATTTACTGAAGAAATACCGGTTTAGGTTTCAACTCTGCTAGAATCAAACCATCATCAGATAAGTTTAACTGAGTATTCATCGCTCTGAAAGCAAACAGAGATTTTCTACTCAAAGCATCAGCAACTACATTTGCTTTCCCCGGATGATAATAAATCACTAACTTATAGTCTTTAAGCAACTCGGGCCATCTTCGTTGTTGCAAATTCAAATCTTTCTGGGTCATTAAATACTTCAAACTTTTATGATCGGTAAAAATGTGGTATTTCTCACCGTACAAATGATGTCACCAAATCTTCAATGCAAATACAATAGCGGCCAACTTTAGATCATGCGTCGGATAATTCTTTTCATGCAGCTTTAACTGTCTAGAGGCATAAGCTATAACTTTTCCTTCTTGCATCAAAATGTAACCCAAACCATTCAATGACGCGTCGCTATATATCACAAACTCTTTACCCAATTCAGGTTGAACTAAAACTGGTGCTTCAGTTAACAATGTTTTCAACTGATCAAAACTATGTTGACATTTTTCTAACCACTCGAACTTCACATCTTTCTATAGTAATCTGGTCATCGGTGTAGCAATCATCGAGAATCCTTTAACAAAACATCGATAATAACTAGCTAACCCCAGAAAACTTCTAACTTCAGATACATTTCTTAGTGGTTTCCAGTCAACGACTGCAGACATCTTACTCGGCTCAACTCTTATACCTTTCGCTAAAACAATGTGACCAAAAAATCCGACTTCTCTGAGCAAAAACTCACATTTACTGAATTTAGCATAAATTTGCTTATCTCTCAAGGTTTGTAGCACAATCCTCAAATGCTCGGTGTGCTCAGACTCATCTCGTGAATAGATCAGAATGTCGTCATTGAATACAACAATGAATCTATCTAAATACGGTCTAAAGATCTGGTTCATCAAATCCATAAAAACGGTAGGAGCGTTGGTTAATCCGAAAGGCATAACAAGAAATTCATAATGTCCGTACCTCATTCTGAATGCAGTTTTCGGTACATCAGAATCTTTCACTTGTAACTGATAATAGCCAAATCTTAAATCAATCTTCGAAAACACTGTTGCCCCTTTCAACTGATCAAACAAATCATCTATTCTCGGCAACGGATACTTATTATTTATTCTAACCTTGTTGAGTTGTCGATAGTCAATACACATACTCATCGATCCGTCTTTCTTGTTTACGAACAATACTAGCGCACCCCAGGGCGAAAAACTAGGTCGTGCAAAACTTCTATCTGTTAAATGTTGCAACTGAGATTTCAACTCTTTCAACTCTGTCGGAGCCATTCTGTACGGAGATATAGATATCGGTGAAGTTCCCGGTACTAACTCAATAGCGAATTCAACCTCTCTTATCGGTGGCAACCCCGATAATTCTTCAGGAAACACATCCGGATATTCACAGACAACTAGCACTGATTCAATCTTCGATTCAGACACATTTGTATCTAAAACATAAGAAAGATAAGCTTCGCAACCTTTTCTCACACATTTCTGAGCTGACATAGACGAAATCACAACAGGCAATTCACTCGATTCATCTGATTCAATTCGAATGATTTCATTATTCTGACATTTCAATTCAATAGTCTTTCATCTACAATTCACTACAACATCATGCAATGTCAACCAATCCATACCCAGAATTACATTGAACTCATCAAATGGAAAAAGCATCAAATCAGCTGAAAAATAGTAACCTCGAGTCATTAAAGGACAGTTCTTGCATACTTTATCAACTAGAACATACTTGCCTACGAGGTTCGATACTTTAATCAAAAACTTAGTAGACTCAACGGGCAAACTCTTATTAGACACAAAATTCATACATATATACGAATGAGTCGATCCAGGATCAATCAATGCAATAACATTAGTATCGTAAAGAGAAAATGTACCGGTGATAACATCTGGTGATGACGTATCTTCACGAGTGCGAATAGCGTAAGCTCTAGTAGGTGTTGTGGCCTCAGATCTCACTGTAGAATCTCTCATAGTACCGCGATTACCACTCGCATTTCTTGCATTTCTTCATGGCCTCCCTCTAGCAGCTGTATTGCTTGATCTTACATTCTGAGATTTATCTTTTTCATTTAACTCAGGACAATCTCGAATAAAGTGATCTTGTGAACCATATTTGAAACAAGCCCGATTATTCATTCTACATTCACCAGGATGACATCTTCCGCATTGCTGACATTTAGGTCTATAATTTCTCACACTGCCAACACTCGATACTGATGTAGCTTGAGCTTTAAGACTTGAGTATTCTTTTCCACGATATCTGTTCGAATGCCCGATTAAAACATTTGGACGAGTGAACGAATCTCTGAATTTCTTTGAAGAAGATTGATATGGCGTACTCATCAATCTTTTTCTCGAGTCTCTAGCCTCTGAATCTGTAACACTGCTAACCCGTAACCGTCGCCGGATTAGGGTTAAGAGGCATTACTACTCATTTCCGAACATTCCATATCATTTTAAACACAAAGTCAGTCAAACAAAATAATTCACAATCATATAGTCCCTTAAATAGGTCAATGAGACCTTAAACATGTGTTAGAAAGGGGTAAGGACTAAACTGAACACATACGAAAATTTATGAAATTTAAACATTTTTTCTAAGTTACAGAGGTCACACGCCCGTGTGGGTAGGCCGTGTGCCTCACACGGCCTCGGACAAGTCCGTGCATCCAAGCCGTGGCAAAACAGGGCATACATACTGACTTGTTCACATGGCCTAAGACACGCCCGTGTGCCTCACCCGTGGTCGACACTGACTTGCACCACACGGCCAGTCACACTCCCGTGTGTCTAGCCCGTGGTCGAGTCTGACTTGCATCAATTTACCAACCTGAATGACACGGTAGAGCCACACGCCCGTGTGCTCAACCGTGTGGGTAATTATAGGCCATTTTTAAGGCCAAATTACCATCCACACTTTGAGATCACCTATAAGCATCAATCCAATACCAAATCAAACCTCAAATGCAGCCAAAACATACCAATACAAGCACCAATTTATCATCTACTATACCATCTATAATCATATTCAATTCCATCTCAAATGAGTTCATCCACAATACCAAATTTCACATCCCAAATCATATAGGTCAAGCATCATATAAACCTTACCACATTTTACATTTAAACCATAATTTTCATCAATCATCTAAGCATGGAACATACCATATTCATCATTCACCTAACCCACACATAAACACACTAACATCATTCAACTTTTAAGCTTAAACCATATCTCATGGCAAGATTTATACATCTCAAAACATGCCACATTCAATAGCCTATACATGCCATATGCCACATATATATACACATCTTTCCAAAAGTACCAAAATAGATAGCGGATAGTGTGATTGAGTCGCTGACGATCCCCGGATCCGAGCTAGCTTTAAAGACACTGTAAAATAGAGAAACACTTCACACAGTAAGCTCTAAAGCTTAGTAAGTTCGAAATATAATACTATTAACTCATTGGATCAAATCAATATACAAATTAAATCATCACAAAGATAATTTAACAAAGTTACACACACTCAATTGTATCCAATACTCACATAATCATCCATTAATCAACTTTCAAATTTATCAACCACATAGGTTTATATACATACCTTCGCCAACACCTAGTTTACAACAAATTTTGCCACTCAAAGCTCGATACCACTTTTCGATCAACCTTTGTTTTTCATTCGATTTATTCGCACAGTTAGTGCCAAATTCATAGCCGAAGCTTAAATATCATCGCACACTTAGTGCCTATTCATAAAACCGAATTTATCTCGGGGTCACACACACAGTGCCAATCAATAAATCCGAAGCTTATATTATTTCGCACACGCAGTGCTATTCACTTCTGTCCGATTCTTATTTCGCACACTTAGTGCTACATTTCTCAATATCACATATAACATTTCTAATTCAATAATGATCGTTGGTATCGATAGTCTTAATATTTATATAATGAATGATCTAGCCTAGAAACTAACTATCACCACGATTAAGGCAAGTGCACCTATCGAACAGTAGTATAGCTTAGTGGCAAGACCGGATTGTTGAACCCAAAGGAACCAAAAGTACTAAGACTGACTTTTTTTTATTACTTAACCTAAGAATTAAAGGATTTGTTATTTAATCTAAAATTAACTGACTACTAAGCTAAAGACGCTAAGACGAAGAGAATGAATTGGGGAAATGCTTGTGGGAAAAACCAATTGATTAAGACAATACCTAAGGAGGAATCCACCTAGATTTCACTTGTTATTTAACTCTGAACCAGACGATTTATTCACTTGACCTGATCCGTAGGATTCCCTAATTTATATTAATACCTCTCTCGAGGCTACTAACGTCTAACCCTAGGTTGATTAATTGAAATCTCTTTCTAATTAAAACCCCTAAGGTTGCATTAACTCGATCTATGGACTCCCATATTAGGTTTGACCCTAATCCGGCAAATTTTTATTATCCTATCTCTAGGGTTGCGATCAACTCCGCTTAATTACGCTAGATCTACTCTTAAACAGGGAATATTCCTCCATTGCCTAAGCACATCAATACTTGAATCAATATCCTGAAATATCAAAATAAGAATTAAGAATACATAGTTAAGAATAAATAAAGTATTTATCATATAGTTCAGAAAACAATAACAAGATCTGTCTTAGGTTTCATCCCCCTCAGGTATCTGAGGGGTTTAGTTCATAATAATGAAAGAATACATCTCAGAAGAAAAGATAAAACAAAACATAAGAAAACCCTAAAACCCCCTGAAGGAATTGAAGGAGAGATCCTCCGTCTTGAGTATGATTTTGGCTTCTTGAGATGAATCAAGTGGCTTTCTTCGAGTAAATCCCACAATTCTGACCTCTCTGGCGCGACTCCTTGGCCTAGCTGGATGCCCCCTAAAGGTTGGCCTTTAGGGTGTTTATATAGGCTTTTGGAATGTCTTTCTTTGCCTCTAAGTACCCTATTTCGAGTGAAATTCCTTTTTGTCACGGCGAGGACACGCCTGCAACACGCCCCGTGTGAATCGAATCTGTGCCGTGGTCGAGCTCGCTAAAGGGGCGCCGGGTGTGGCTTGGGCCCAGGCCGTGTTGATTTCCTACTTTGGCCCATTTGGTCCATTTTTAGCCCGTTTCTCGTTCTTTTCATCCTCATATGCTTCTCTAAGTATAAAACATGAAATTAATGGATTAGGAGCATCAAATTCCACAATTCAAAGGATAAATCATCCAAAAAGCATGCTAAATGTTGGATTAAAATATGTATAATTTACGGTTTATCAAATACCCCCACACTTAAGCATTTGCTTGTCCTCAAGCAAAATTCTCAATTCACAATTAAAATTAACTCCTCTTAATTCATAATCTTCATCAATAATGTTATATCATAATTCATAGGTAATTCATACATTGATAATTTAACCAGGAGGTTCCTAAAGATTCAAACAATCAAAGTCATAGTTTTTATAGTACGAAAAATAGGTGTTTTCCCTTACCTAAATAATTACTTTTAATTCAAAATCGACAAAAATTGACATCCTCACTTAAAGGTTCACTCAAATCACTCAAGGTGTTTAAGGTTCAAAAATAAGCACTCAAGAGTCGAACATGAAAAGTTAATCCCATAGGCTTGCATGAAAATCAAATCTCCACCACTGTAAAATGATATGATACACAAATCAAAAGGTCTTTTATGGGTTGTAACGGGGTTTGGGTTAAAGGTGTGGATAAAGGCTTGAATTAGAGGGTTAGAAATCGAGATTGAATTGACAAATTACTTAACTAGAAAAATAAACTAAAACTTGAGGAATTACATCAATTGAAACTTATCAATAATATCGAGCTTCTTTTCCAAATAAGAGATTCTCCACTTAAGCTCAGATAACATGGAACTAATAGTAACATATATTTCAAAAAAAAATTTCTTTTTCTTTTTTTTTAAGAACAAATCATCCAAATAATAATAAAGAATTTTTAACAACTAAAATAGAGAACATAGTTAGGCAACTACTCAAATAAAATCTCGACAAAAAGGGTTAAAACAAGAAAAAAAAATTCTCAATGAATCAAAAAGAATGGGTCTTGGGTTAATATTAATAGGTGAGTCAATATACGATTTATTAGTCTCAAAGGGGTTCACTAAGGGTTAATTAAATGGGTAGGCTTTTAGTGGAGTAAGTGGGTTAAAACCTAGGTGCCTTTATCATCTCTGTATATCAAATCATAGGTGTGGTCTCAACATGTATAATCGAAGCAAGTTCTAGAATAACAAATCAATGTTGGCACACTCATAATCAATAAAGTGAGCACGAAAAGGAATGTCTGCTCTAAAAGGCTCAAGATCTCACAAAAATTATGGGCTTTTGATGTCAACCTTATAAATTTCAAATTTCAAAGTAATAATTAGATTCAGGTAGACAACCTAACAAATTTTTTGAAAATAGACTCATCATGCTTGATTCTCTAGTCTGCTAAAGTTTAAATCATCACTGCATAATTATCAATGACTTAATCCAAAACATATCAATGAGAATCATAAATCAAAAGAAATTTCATTCTAACAGTAATATGAGAAAATTACTTAAAAACAAGACATAATTTAGGGATTTGAGAATAATGAAAAAAATTAGGCCCTTTTCAGGATAATTTTTACCCCCCCACACTTACGATGTACATTGCTCTCAATGTACAAAAAAAGATAATAGCAATATAGTAATAAAATCACAAGACAGGGAGAGAAGTGAAACTTCCTGAATTTTGGATGAAAAGAAACGGTAAAGTTGGAGAGAGGTGAAGGTGGGGAGGATACTCCGGTGGTGGTGTGGTCGCTCGTTAACAGCCCCTTGAACCTAAATTTAAAGAAATCAAAATATAATAATATAAATTTAAGATTAGAAAGATAAAAGAAAATAAATTAAAAAAAGGAAAATAAGAGAAAAGGGAAAAAGAATAAATGGACTCAAAGGTCCCACGGGCGTGTTGCACGCCCGTGTAGATTTCTCAGTTTCGACCAAGGCCGAATCGCACGGCCGTGGTGTTTTATCGCAGCCCTTTTTTTTTGGAATAAGTTTTGTCCTGTTTCCACACGGCCACGGCCATGCCCGTGTGCAAGGCCGTGTGGGTAGGGAAACCTGCGCCTAAAAATTTGGTTAGTTTTTTTAGTTAGATGCTAAAATTTGAAAATATGAAAATTAACGGGGTTAGTGCTCGGGTTGCCTCCCGAGAAGCGCTCGTTTAAAGTCTTGAGCTAGACTTACCTATTATTCGTATGGCCATGGTGGTTCACGGAGTCGAAACTCCTTTTTCTTACTATCAATTCTATCAACATATGATTTGAGTCGAGTAATATTTACCTTAAAAGTGCCAAAATTAGAATGAGTTACCTCGACCGTTCTGTATGGAAAGACCTTAAGTACTGTAAAAAGAGTCGCACCATTTGTATTAAGCTCTGAAGCGGCTATTCGAGGGTCGCTTGTATCGGCGATGCACTGGTCCCCAACTTTGAAGTGATTGGTTCCACCTTTAATACCCGATGTCCTAGCCATGTCAAGAACCTGAAGAGTGACCGTTTCATCACTTACACGAAATGTGAGCTCACGTGGTAGTTTATTTCGTAGAATTACCGGGCACACTGCGTTTAGCTCCACATGCGATGTATCGTCTAACTTCTATTTGTTTCTAAAAAGTTCTTTTGAAAATTTCCTTGAATCTGGCACCTGCGAAAGAGCTTCAAGAAACGGCAAGTTAATATGTAATTTCTTTGGAAGTTTAAGAAATTTACCGAATCGTTCCTTTGTGTAGTCTTTCTTTATCGCATTGGGGTATGGCACACAAGGTTGGTACTCTGTAATTACCGGGTTCAGTTTATCATGGCTTACCTCAACCTTACCTTCCTCTACCACATTCTCTTGTTTCAATTTTGGTTCATCTAACCCTTCACTATCGTGAGCGGTTATTGCTTGAGGTTGCTCTCTTCGGTTAGTTTCGGTGTTGCTAGATAAGATACCTTGTGGTCTTTCTGAAATCAGCTTAGCAAGCTGACCTATTTGATTCTCGATCCCTTGAATCGATGCTTGCTGATTTTTAAGCGCTGTTTCAGTGTTTTGGAAGCGTGTTTCTGACACCGAGACAAATTTTGTTAGCATCTCCTCAAGGTTCGAATTCTTTTCCTGCTTGTAAGGTGGTTGTTGAAAACCTGGAGGAAGTTGCGATCTTTGATTACCTTGATCATCCCACGAGAAAGTGGGATGGTACCTCCAACCTGCATTATATGTGTTACTATAAAGATTATTTTGAGGTCTAGAATAGTTACCCATCTAGTTCACTTGTTCGTTCTCTGTGCTAGGGTTGTAAGATAGATATTCTGTGTTGTTCACCCTTCCTCCATTTGTATCGTACTATATTACCAGATGTACCTGCGTAGAACCATACAAACCATCAATTTTTTTTATTTAAAAGTTCAACCTGATTTGACAGCATGGTTACTGCGTCGAGGTTGAAAACACTGGCGGCTTTATTAGGCATTGTCCTCATGTCTTGCCACTGATAATTATTTAGTGACATCTCTTCGGTTTCTGCGAGCGGTATGTTTTATTTCACTGTCAAAAATTAAGGGTCTTGTCCGGTTCCTTCTAGTCATAAACTAGAGGTACCTGCTAGGAGCAAATCAAAGAAATAATATTAGCAAAGTTAAAAACAAAATAAAAGTAAATCGCAAAAATAAAAATGGCTAAAGTAATAAAAATTGAGCGTTCTTAATATTTTAGTTCCCCGACAACGGCGCCAAAAACTTGATCGTTGGTATCGATAGTCTTAATATTTATATAATGAATGATCTAGCCTAGAAACTAACTATCACCACGATTGAGGCAAGTGCACCTATCGAACAGTAGTATAGCTTAGTGGCAAGACCGAATTGTCGAACCCAAAGAAACCAAAAGTACTAATACTGACTTTCTTTTTATTATTTAACCTAGGAATTAAAGGATTTTTTATTTAATCTAAAATTAACTGACTACTAAGCTAAAGACGCTAAGATGAAGAGAATGAACTGGGGAAATGCTTGTGAGAAATACCAATTGATTAAGACAATACCCAAGGAGGAATCCACCTAGACTTCACTTGTTATTTAACTCGAACAGCACGATTTATTCACTTGACCTGATCCGTAGGATTCCCTAATTTATATTAATACCTCTCTCGAGGCTACTAACGTCTAACCCTAGGTTGATTAATTGAAATCTCTTTCTAATTAACACCCTTAAGGTTGCATTAACTCGATCTATGGACTCCCATATTAGGTTTGACCCTAATCCGGCAGATTTTTGTCATCCTATCTCTAGGCTTGCGATCAACTCCGCTTAATTATGCTAGATCTACTCTTAAACAGGGACTTTTGCCCCACTGCCTAAGCACATCACTACTTGAATCAATATCCTGAAATATTAAAAAAAGAATTAAGAACACATAATTAAGAAAAAAATCAAGTATTTATCATATAGTTCAGAAAACAATAACAAGATTTGTCTTAGGTTTCATCCCCCTCAGGTATCTGAGGGGTTTAGTTCATAATAATGAAAGAATACATCTCAGAAGAAAAGATAAAACAAAACATAAGAAAACCCTAAACCCCCTGAAGGAATTGAAGGAGAGATCCTCCGTCTTGAGTATGATTTCGACTTCTTGAGATGAATCAACTGGCTTTCTTCGAGTAAATCCCACAATTCTAACCTCTCTGGCTCGGCTCCTTGGCCTAGCTAGACGCCCCCCTAAAGGTTGGCCTTTAGGGTGTTTATATAGGCTTTTGGAATGTCTTTCTTTGCCTCTAAGTACCCTATTCCAAGTGAAATCCCTTTTTATCACGGCAGGGACACGCCCGTGCAACACGCCCATGTGAATCGAATCCAGGCCGTGGTCGAGCCTGCTAAAGGGGCACGACCATATGGATTGGGCCCAGGCCGTGTTGATTTCCTACTTTGGCCCATTTGGTCCGTTTTTAGCCCGTTTCTCGTTCTTTTCATCCTCTGATGCTTCTCTAAGTATAAAACCTGAAATTAAAGGATTAGGAGCATCAAATTCCACAATTCAAAGGATAAATCATCTAAAAAGCATGCTAAATGTAGGATTAAAATATGTATAATTCACACGGCCCAAACAAATAGAACACGGGCGTGGCCTCTACCCGTGTGACCGATTCCCTATTTAAACCCCCTCCTATTCATCTTGTTCCTCAATCCCCAACCCTAGCCGTTTCCTTCAAGCATCCCCAAATCCTCCTTCCCTCCCAATTCCGGCCACCGGCACCCTCTCCCCTCTCCTACCTTCACTTCCCCTCATTACCCTCTCCCTTCTCTCTCTTTATCTTTCTCACCCATATACAAACACAGACCACGCCCGTGTGAACGAAATACACACCCGTGTAAATGGTCCTACGCCCGTGTTCTTAAGTCATTATCGTCCACAGCCTTAGAGCACGGGCGTGTTTGACGACCGTGTCCTTTACTCAATGCAAGCCACGGGCTTTGACTAGACGACACGGCCGTGCGTCGCGGCCGTGGTCGAAACTGTCTAAGGAAGACGGGTGCGATAATTATACACACCCGTGCGATGTACCCATGGCCGATACTGATTAATCAACATGGGCGTGCGACATGCCCGTGCATCTAACCCGTGGCCAACATTAAGTAAAGGACACGGTCGTCAAACACGCCCGTGCTTTAAGGCCGTGGATGACACTTACTTAAGAACATGGGCGTAGGACCATTTACACGGGCGTGGGAGAAGCGAACGAGACAATACACGTGCGTGCAAAATGGCCGTGTGGCCCAACACGCCCACGTAACACAGGCGTGTGACACAATTCAGACGCGCCTAAATTCAAAACTCTCGATTCACACGGCCCAAACAAATAGAACACGGGCGTGGCTTTTACCCGTGTGACCGATTCCCTATTTAAACCCCCTCCTATTCATCTTCTTCCCCAATCCCCAACCCTAGCCGTTTCCTCCAAGCATCCCCAAATCCTCCTTCCCTCCCCATTTCGGCCACCGGCACCCTCTCCCCTCTCCTCCCTTCACTTCCCCTCATTACCCTCTCCCTTCTCTCTCTTTATCTTTCTCACCCACATACAAACACAGACCACACCGGTATGAATGAAATACACACCCATATAAAACACGACACAGCCTTGTTCCACCACCTACCCCCAGCACACGCCCGTGCATCAAGCCTCAATGACTGTGCGCCGTCCTCACGCTCCGTCGGTTTACTTTACTTCCCTCTTCTATACTTTGTTACTAATTTTATTTAGTCCATGTTTATTCTCTTTTAGACCTTAGATTTACTCGTTTAAATTTTTAGTATTCATTTTTTATTATTATCTTTGATATTGATATTACTTAAGTGTTATAGATAATATTACTCTGATTCTTGAACACCTAGTATTAGGAGAATACTTAAGAAAGATCCTCACTTTTTTTATCATGAGACACTAATTTTTGATTCATACATGCTATCATTCTTATGGCAAGATATGGGATAATGTTATTCGATCTATCTTGCAGGAACATAATGTCGTCCTCCCGAGGCAAGAAAACCGCAGTCCCTATCTCGAAAAAACGAAAGGGGTCCGACTCATCATCAGCTAGCGCATCGACCGAAGTGAGACATCCATTTTTACGTTTTCCCCCTGGACCTCAAGAGGAACTTTTTCATATCCTACGAGCGCGACCCCTCAGTCAAGGCAGATGTATCGACTGGGATGCTCTAGAACAAGTACAACTTGCTGATGATGCCTGGGCCCTACTAACCACGGACTCTTAGGAGCGATTTTTCAGTATTGTCGAGCCCACCTACCTCGAACTAATGCTAGACCATTGCTCCACTTTTCACTTGCAGGTGGTAATGACGAATCACGATGACCCGGGCACTATTTAGTTTCGTCTAGGAGGTTTAGTTTGGGAAATGAGTGTCCTCGAATTTGGCATTGCTCTGGGCCTATACACGGATGACTTCAGAAGAGAACATGATCTTGCGGAGCTCCATCGCCACATCCATAACTCCCCTACGAGATGTTGGTATAATATAGCCCCCAACACAGCCACTTATGACCCTAGTCGCTCCAAAGCGATAGCTCTCGTCCCATCCTTTCTGTACTTACACGCCATTTTAGCTCATACATTGACAGGAAGGCGAGAGAGCACAGGGGTCGTTAACACTCATGACGCCTACTTCCTCTAGTGTATGGCAAATGGGCACGTCTTTGACCTTGCCTACTTTATCGCTCTGGCCTTTCAGCATCAGACGGAGCGCCATTGCAAGGGGGTCATTTCTATGGGGCCTTATGTAACACGACTCGCGAGACACTTTGGTCTCCTCAACACCGCATCACAATCCGCCTCCCTAACCTTGATAGGCTAGATGTCTCCACAGGGCATCTCAATGATGATAAACATGCGGATGATCAAGCATCGTCGTGGGACCGATCCTCGCCAATATCGACTAGCCCATACCAACGAGGAGGAGGACCCTGAGGACATTACTGACGATGTCCCACACCCACATGAGGAGCCACAACCGAGCCCTCGACCAGTTCATGCGGCTGCTTCACTTTCAGACATCTCTGCATGCCTCACTCAGTTCGAGCATTACTGTACTCAGCAATTCAATGACACCGCTCGACGATTCAACAACATTGAGGCGACTCTTCAGCAGATTTGTCATCACTTTCACATATCGCCGCCCCCACCACCTCGCTATCCAACCGATGATGAGGACTTTTGAGTCCTTTTTATTTCTATCTTTATTTTTTATTTTTGCTTTTATTTTTATGTAACCTTTTATTATAATTTGCTACTTCACATCTTTACCTTTTATTTTGTTCAAAACTTTTAGTAAAAGTCCAATTTCTTTTACTTCCGACTGTCTAATTTTCGAGTAAATATAACAACGAAACCCCCTAAAAATTTACTGATGACTCTGCAGTTCTAAAACATTCAATGTGCTACTAAGGAACTGGAATATTTTCACATACCTTCATCTCTGCTTAGTTCATCATGCCTTTTATTTACTCCATCCCCACAAGCTTCATTCTCAAGGAATCCATCCAAAAATTCAGGGAGTTTCACTTCTATGCCTATCTTTTGATTTTCTACTATATTGTTTTGTATATCTTTGTACATTGAGGACAATGTACATCTTAAGTGTGGGGGGTGAATTTTATCGTGAAATAGTGCCTAACTTTTTGCATTATTCTCAAATTCCTGAATTATGTCGTGTTCTTAAGTAAAATTTCTCATATTACTGTTAGAATGAAATTTCTTTTGATTTATGATTCTCATTGATATGTTTTGGATTAAGTCATTGATAATTATGTAGTGATGATTTAAACTTTAGGAGACTAGAGAATCAAGCATGATGAGTCTATTTTCAAAAAATTTGTTAGGTTGTCTACCTGAATCTAATTATTACTTTGAAATTTGAAATTTACAAGGTTGACATCAAAAGCCCATAATTTTTGTGAGATCTTGAGCCTTTTAGAGCATACATTCCTTTTCGTGCTCACTTTATTGATTATGAGTGTGTCAACATTGATTTATTATTCTAGAACTTTCTTCGATTATACATGTCGAGACCACACCGATGATTTGATATATTGAGATGATAAAGGCACCTAAGTTTTAACCCACTTACTCCATAAAAAGCCTACCATCACAATTAACCCCTAGTGAACCCCTTTGATCCTAACAACCCTTTTATTGACTCACCCACTAATATTAACCAGAAACCCACTTTGTATTTGTTATCACCACTTCTCTTGACTAACCCTTTTTGTCGAGATTTGATTTGAGAAGTTGCCTAACTATGTTTTCCATTTTAGTTATTAAATTCTATCTTATTATTATTGTACTGGATTTGTTTTTAAAAAAAAACCAAAGTATATTCATTTTTACTTCTTTGTTATTGGAGCTTAAGCTGTTAATTTCATTATCTTTAGAAGAAGCTCATGTTATTAGTATTAAGTTTTTAATTGATGTAATTATTCAGGATTAGTTCATTTTTCTAGTTAGGTAATTTGTCAATTCAATCTCGATTTCTAACCCTCTAATTCAAGCCTTTATCCACACCTTTATCCCAAACCCCGTTACAACCCATAAAAGACCTTTTGATTTGTGTATCATATCATTTTACAGTGGTGGAGATTTGATTTTCATACAAGCCTATGGGATTAACTTTTCATGTTCGACTTTTGAGTGCTTATTTTTGAACCTTAAACACCTTGAGTGATTTGAGTGAACCTTTAAGTGAGGATGTCATTTTTGTCGATTTTGAATTAAAAGTAATTATTTAGGTAAGGGAAAACACCTATTTTTCGTACTATAAAAACTATGACTTTGATTGTTTGAATCTTTAGGAACCTTCTGGTTAAATTATCAATGAATGAATTACCTATGAATTATGATGAAACATTATTGATGAAGATTATGAATTAAGGGGAGTTAATTTTAATTGTGAATTGAAAATTTTGCTTGAGGACAAGCAAACTGTAACAGACCGAATTTGACCCTAATCGGAATGGTGGTTTCAGGACCACGAATCCGAGTCTGAGAAATATTTTAATATTATATTTTGTGTTTATTATATGTGAATTAATATGTGTGAAAGTTTCGGTAGAAAAATTTCATCGTTTGGGTGCTTAATTGATAAAAAGGATTTAATCGCGTAAATTTTAAAAGTCTCAAGCTATAGTGAAAAGTGCCTATTTGATGATGGCTTTTTAAAGTGGAGTATTAAAAGGTAAATAACCCATTTTTGAGTTAGTGGGTGGCTTATGTCAAGAATAACCTTAAGTTATATATTATGGAATTTTATATTATAAGGTTAGGTTAGTAATTAGTTAAATAACATACTATTAGTTAAAAATATCATAAAAAAATAAGCCATTATCTTTCATTTCTTCCTTGGCGAATATGGAGAAAAGAATAAGGGTTAGGGAACTTTGAATTTCGGCAATCAAATTGCTTGATTAAGGTATGTGTGATTTTCGATTTTTGATAATTTTTACGTTTTTGGATCGTTGCTTGAGAACGGTAGCTTACCCATGTTGAAATTTTTGAATCTAAGCATGTTTGATATTCGCCATTAATGTGTTCATGTAGTTTTTGATGTTTGATAATTTTATTCTAAAGATATGTTAAAGATTAGTATATTTTGTATTGGAAATTTTAGTGAATTTGAGTATTTTGGACTAAATTGCAAAAATAAATTTTTAGAGGGGCTTATTTGCGAGATAAATGAAAAAAATTGACTTGTATAGTCCCTATACATATTCAGCCCTTAAGTAGTGTTGAGAAATTTTGTGTATTTTGTGTTTTATGCAAATAGGACTAAATTGTGAAAATGTGAAATAGTAGGGGTAAAATGGTAAATTGCCTAATTATTTTCTTAGGGACTAAATTGAGATGAAATGTACTTGAATGAGCTAAATTTTAATGTGTTTAGATCAAGAACAAAGAAAAACGGATTTGGATCGAGGGAAAACAAAGGTTCTCGAGTAGCCGGTTTACGCGGTCCGTCGACAGTCGAGGTAAGTCCTTAAGCAAGTATACATCAAAGAATTATTTATGAACATAGTATATGATGATGTTTGAAAATTTAAAGCATAAATATACATGTTGGCCGAATGTGGAGTATGAGTTTGTAGTGAAATTAATTTGGTTAGTGCAATGTGAATATGTATGTTTGGATTAATAGGTGAAAGTAAAATGAAGAATATGAGATGGTTGATAGTTTAGTACTAAGTAATGTGTATCGCATGGTTGAATGTGTTGATATTCAGGCTTCGTGCCTAGCGAGCTTAGTGCTGGTGATATATTCGGGCCGTGCCTAGCGTGTGCTTAGTGCCGGTGATATATTCGAGCCGTGCCTAGCAGTGAGGCTTAGTGCCGGTGACATATTCGGGCTTCGTGCCTAGCAGGCTTAGTGCCGGTGACATATTCGGGCTTCTTGCCTAGCAGGCTTAGTGCCGGTGATATATTCGGGCTTCGTGCCTAGCAGGCTTAATGCCGGTGATACGTTAAAACGAAGGAACTATAAATTGCTCGAGGTGTAACATAGTTAATCTATTGAGTTAAAAACTCAGGTAAGCATAAGTACCATCTGAATTCATTAGAAGTAAGGTAAGTTGTGATTAATGCTACTCGAGTTGAAATATTATGTTAAGAACGGTGTTATGTGATTTTGAGCTTATAATCGACGTGTATGAATATATATATAACAGAATTTTTAGTGTGATAATGTAGTTGATATGAATGTTGAATTTATATGATTATAAACATGCGATTCATGTAATATATGTACTTTGTGGTTTAATGAGTTGCAGGTTGATGGTAGTGAAGCATAAGTAATTGAGTTAATATATTACTAGTATTCGACTTTGTATCAATTTCATATCGAAATGTACATATAAAATGTCCTATAATTATTGATTAAAAGTGTTTAAGTGCTTGATTAGTGAATTATCTTTTGCTTAAAACTTACTAAGCTAGTGAGCTTACTCTGTATGTGTTTGTATTTCTGTTTTATAGATCGTTGATTCAACTACGGGCTCAGGGGATCATCAAGAAAGTCGACCACACT
This sequence comes from Gossypium sturtianum, assembly GCA_025698515.1. Lineage (NCBI taxonomy): Eukaryota > Viridiplantae > Streptophyta > Magnoliopsida > Malvales > Malvaceae > Gossypium > Gossypium sturtianum. Next base: position 24,317,190 of record CM046945.1, read on the forward strand.
ATCACTCTCTTTGGTATATATGTTTACTTTTCGAATCAAAGGCATGTATAGGCTGAATTTTGATAAGTAATGAATGATGTTCGGTTTTGTAAATGTATATATATGGCCTTGCGAATAAGGTCATTATTTTTGTGTTAAGCATCATTTGAATGTTTGATATAATGGTGCATTTTAATCTTGGGTATAAGACATACGCATATTAGGCTTTAAAGTTAAATGTAGTTATATAGAAATGATCATATATATGTATAAGTATGCATATTATGTCGTGCGAATATCTCTTCTTAAATTATTATGTGTTTGGTTATAATTCAGAGATGATTATGAAATTGTATATACTAATGCTTTGTGTTGATCATTGAAGTTTTAAATTGAAGACCGAATATATGGTCAATGGATTGGTTGAATATATATATATTTTGGATTAGTCACATATCATGTGTGTTTGGTAGGTTATTCAATGATCTCTGTGTCCATTAATTAATAAGGTAGGATGAATTGATGATTATGGTTGGACATGGCTTTTGTTTTAGGGACATTGCGCATATCATGATAGCATGATGTGTATATTTAGTAATGCTATAATATTCGAGTGTCACATGTGTGAATGAAAGGTTAATAGAGTATCATGGACCTATCCGTTTTAATGTGCATAATTGTAGAATGTATAAAATGATATGTTGATATTCGACTAATGAAATAGATGTAATTATATATATGTTGGACAAACGAAATTTGGTGTTGTTATGTGGAAGCTTGATTCGAAACTTGTATGGATTATGAATAATGATGTGTTGCATTATGAAACCTGGTTTGTAACGTAAGTCTTGAACATTATTTGTTGATATGGAAAAAAATTTAAATATGCGTATTGGGTTTATTCCATAAATGACTGTGCTAAACTGTGTCTAGTTCGGTAACGCCTCATAACCGTAGTTCAGCAATGGATACGGGTTAAGGGGTGTTACATTTAATTGGTATCAGAGCTACGGTTTAGTCGATTCTAGGACTACCGTAGTGTGTATGAGTCTAGCTATACATGCCTTTGAAGTGTATATATGATAGTGTGGTGACTTCTAACAATTTCAATTGTATTTTATATAGTAAATGGATCCCGATCCTGATAGACCCGTAGTTGATGATGTGGAGAGTATTGCGCCTGGTCTCGCAAGTGGATCAGTGCCATTAGACTCTCAACCAGTTTCGGGTAGCCATGAGGGGGAGGCTAAACAAGCCTTCTATCAGATGATGAATGAATGGTTTACCCAGTTTATTTAGACTAATCCGGCTGTACAACAACCTCCACCCCCGAATAATCCAACTCCGGTACCTTCAGCACCCCCGATGATAGATCCGATGAGATCTAGCAGGCCTCCCGTTGATAAAATCAGAAAATATGGGGCCGAGGAATTCAAGGCCAATGATGATGATGACGCAGAGCGAGCCGAGATGTGGCTTGATAACACTATTCGGGTACTTGATGAGCTATCCTGCACACGGATGAATGCCTAAAGTGTGCTATATCTCTACTTCGTGACCTTCGCCTATCACCGTGGAACACACTGGTATTTGTGGTTCCGAAAGAAAAAGTAACTTGGGACTTCTTTCAAATTGAGTTTCGTAAGAAATATATCAGTCAGAGATTCATCGATCAGAAACAAAAAGAATTTTTGGAATTAAAGCAGTCGCATGTGTGTGATGAATATGAGCGGAAGTTTGTCAGATTGAGCCGTTACGCTCGGGAGTGTATATCTACCGAAGCCATTATGTGTAAAAGATTCGAAGACGGCCTGAATGAAGACATAAAGTTACTTGTTGGCATTCTTGAAATCAAAGAGTTTGTGACATTAGTCGAGCGAGCTTGTAAAAAGCGAAGAGCTCGGAAAGGAGAAAAGAAAAGCTGAAGTAGAAGCTAGAGACACTCGGAAAAGATCATCGAGTAAAACTTTCCATTCCGTGCACAAGAAGTTCAGAGATGACCCCAGTCGACATAAAGCCACTTCAGACTTGCCTAGACGTGATCGACCTCGGTGAGTTCCCGAGCCACTTCGGTAGCTAAGCGTTGGTAATGTTCCACGAGGCCCCGGGCGAGTGTAAACATTGTGGGAAATGGCATCCACGGGAGTTGTAGAGTTCGTGGTCGGTCCCGCCTTAAATGTGGATCGTCGGATCATTTTATTCGAGAGTGTCCGATGTTAGCCGAGCAAAATGTGACTCAGAACACTAGACCGAGCGAGTGTGCCAAAGACAAAGGGTAGGCCACTCGGACATATCGTGTGCAACGTAGGTGGCAGCCAGAGAGGGTCGAAGGACATCGCAATACGATCAGAGGCTAGAGCTCCAGCTAGAGCTTATGCTACACGAGCCAGAGAGGATGCTTCCTCCCGATGTCATTACCGGTACTTTCACCCTTTATGATACTCTCGTGATTGCATTGATTGATCCTGGTTCGACTCATTCATATGTGTGTGAAACTCTAGTATTCAGTAAGACTCTGCCAGTTGAGTCTACTGAGTTTGTGATTCGTGTGTCCAACCCTTTGGGTAGATGTGTACTTGTTAATAAAGTGTGTAAAGGTTGCTCGTTGATGATTCGGGATTCTTGTTTCCCAGCCGATTTAATGTTGTTGCCCTTCGATGAGTTCGATAAAATTTTGGGAATGGATTGGTTAACTTCGCACGATGCAAAGTGGTGAATTGCAAAAGAAAGCTTATTGATTTGAGATGTCGAAGCGGTGAGATCATCGTAATTGAATCCGATGATTTAAGTGGGTTTCCTACGATAATATCCTCGATGTTAGCCCAGAGTATGTGAGAAAAGGGTGCGAAGCTTATTTGGCCTATGTCTTTGGATAATAAAGTGTCCAAAAGCGATTGAATGCATGCAGGTTGTGTGTGAATACCCAGATGTGTTTCCTGAAGAGCTACCGGGTTTACCACCAGTATGAGAGATTGAGTTCGGCATTGAATTAGTACCGGGAATGACTCCTATTTCGATAGCCCCGTATAGGATGGCACCCTATTTGAGTTAAAAAAGAGTTGAAAGCACGATTGCAAGAGTTAACAGATAGGGGCTTTGCACGCCCGAGTTTCTCTCCTTGGGGTGCACCAGTTCTTTTTGTGAAAAAGAAAGATGGAGCGATGCGAATGTGCATTGATTATCGGCAACTGAATAAGGTAACTATAAAGAATAAGTACCCGCTACCTCGGATTGATGATTTGTTTGATCAGTTGAAAGGGGCTTCGGTATTTTTGAAAATAGATTTGAGATCGGGTTATTATCAGTTGCGAGTCAGAGATACAGATGTGCCAAAAGACTGCATTCCGAACGAGGTACGGACATTTTGAGTTTTTGGTTATGCCTTTTGGACTCACTAATGCACCTGCTGTTTTTATGGACTTAATGAATCGAGTTTTTAGACAGTTTTTGGATCGGTTTGTAGTAGTGTTTATTGATGATATACTGATCTATTCTAAAGATAAAACCGAACACGCTGAACACTTGAGATTAGTATTACAGACTTTACGGGATCAGCAGTTGTATGCAAAGTTCAGTAAGTGTGAGTTCTGGATGAAGGAAGTCACCTTTTTGGGTCATGTTGTTTCAGCTTCAGGTATTCGGGTTGATCCGAACAAAATATCAGCTATACTTGATTGGAAACCACCGAAGAATGTCTCTGAAATTCGGAGCTTTTTGGGACTTGCGGGATACTACAGACGATTCGTCAAAGGCTTTTCCATGATAGCTACACCTTTGACAAGGCTACTACAGAAAGATGTCAAGTTTGAGTGGTCGGAAAAGTGTCAGGAAAGTTTCGAGCAGCTGAAAGCCCTTTTGACCGAAGCTCCAGTGTTAGCTCAGCCTGAATCGGGTAAAGAATTTGTTGTTTTTAGTGATGCTTCTTTGAATGGTTTGGGTTGCGTTTTGATGTAGGAAGGCAAAGTTATAGCCTACGCTTCGAGACAGTTGAAGCCGCACGAAAGAAACTATCCGACTCACAATCTGGAATTAGCAGCCATTGTTTTCGCATTGAAAATTTGGCGTCATTACTTATTCGGCGAGAAATGTCACGTTTATTCGGATCATAAAAGTCTAAAGTATTTGATGACTCAGAAAGATCTGAACTTGAGACAACGCAGATGGTTAGAACTGTTGAAAGACTATGAGTTGGTGATTGACTACCATCCGGGAAAAGCTAATGTTGTTGCAGATGCATTAAGTAGGAAATCATTATTTGCTCTTCGTGTGATGAACGCACAGATGGTTATGTCTACTGATGGTTCGATCATAACTGAGTTACAAGCGAGACCGATATTTATTCAGCAAATTTGTGATGCACAGAAAGTTGACAAAGATTTGATTGCTAGACGAATTTAGTGTGAAAAAGGTGCGGAATCAGAGTTTCAATTTGATGCAAATGACTGTTTGAACTTTAAAAGCCGAATGTGTGTTCCAAAGAACTCGGATTTGATTCAGATGATTCTGAGTGAGGCTCATAGTGGTCGATTATTGATACATCCGGGTAGCACGAAAATGTATAATGATTTGAAACAGTTTTGTTGGTGGCCTGGCATGAAACGGGATATATCTGAATTTGTGTCAAAGTGCTTAATTTGTCAGCAAGTAAAATCCGAGCATCAAGTGCCTTCGGGGTTGCTTCAGCCGATCATGATACCTGAATGGGAATGGGATAGAATCACTATGGATTTTGTATCTGGGTTGCCTATGACACCGAGCAAGAAAGATGCAGTTTGGGTTATAGTAGATAGACCGACCAAATCAGCTCATTTTGTACCAGGTTCGCATGCATTATTCACTCGATAAACTTGCTTTGAGTTGTATATATCTCAAATTGTGAGATTACATGGTGTACCGAAGTTCTATTATCTCGAGACAGAGACCGAGATTCACATCGCGATTGTGGAAGAAGTTGCAGGATGCTTTAGGTACTAAACTCCATTTTAGCACCGCCATTCACCCGCATGATGGGCGGTCGATCTGAGCGAACTATTCAAACACTTGAGGACATGTTGAGATGTTGCGTTCTCGAGTTTGAAGGTACGTGGGAAAGGTACTTACCTTTGATTGAATTTGCTTATAATAACAGTTTTCAATCAAGTATCAAAATGGCACCCTATGAAGCTCTATATGGCCGCAAGTGTCATACGCCTTTGTACTGGACCGAGCTCAGTGAGAATAAGATATTTGGGGTCGATTTGATTAAAGAGACTGAACAGAAAGTGGCTATAATCAAAGATAGTTTGAAAGCTGCATCAGATCGTCAAAAGTCTTACGCTGATTTGAAACGTAAAGATATAGAATTTCAAGTAGGAGATCGGGTATTCTTGAAAGTATCTCCGTGGAAGAAAGTACTTCGTTTTGGTCGGAAAGGCAAACTGAGTCCGAGATTTATTGGACCGTATGAAATCATCGAACGTATTGGGCCTGTTGCCTATAGATTGAAGTTACCTTCTGAGTTAGAAAAGATACACGATGTATTTCACGTTTCAATGCTTCGTAGATACAGATCAGATCCATCACATGTGATAACCCCGTCTGAGATTGAAATCCGACCTGACATGACGTATGAGGAAGAACCGATCCGTATCTTAGCTCGGGAAATAAAAGAGTTAAGAAAAAAAAGGATTCCATTAGTGAAAGTACTATGGAATCGGCACGGAGTTGAAGAGGCTACATGGGAGCCTGAGGACTCAATGAGGCAACAATATCCGATGTTGTTTAACGGTAAGATTTCCGGGGACGAAAATCCTTAAGGGGGGGAGAGTTGTAACATACCGAATTTGACCCTAATTGGAATGGTGGTTTCAGGACCACGAATCCGAGTCCGAGAAATATTTTAATATTATATTTTGTGTTTATTATATGTGAATTAATATGTGTGAAAGTTTCGTAGAAAAATTTCATCGTTTGGGTGCTTAATTTGATAAAAAGGATTTAATCGCGTAAATTTTAAAAGTCTCAAGCTATAGTGAAAAGTGCCTATTTGATGATGGCTTTTTAAAGTGGAGTATTAAAAAGGTAAATAACCCATTTTTGAGTTAGTGGGTGGCTTATGTCAAGAATAACCTTAAGTTATATATTATGGAATTTTATATTATAAGGTTAGGTTAGTAATTAGTTAAATAACATACTATTAGTTAAAAATATCAAAAAAAAATAAGCCATTATCTTTCATTTCTTCCTTGGCGAATATGGAGAAAATAATAAGGGTTAGGGAACTTTGAATTTCGGCAATCAAATTGCTTGATTAAGGTATGTGTGATTTTCGGTTTTTGATAATTTTACGTTTTTGGATCGTTGCTTGAACGGTAGCTTACCCATGTTGAAATTTTTGAATCTAAGCATGTTTGATATTCGCCATTAATGTGTTCATGTAGTTTTTGATGTTTGATAATTTTATTCTAAAGATATGTTAAAGATTAGTATATTTTGTATTGGAAATTTTAGTGAATTTGAGTATTTTGGACTAAATTGCAAAAATAAATTTTTAGAGGGGCTTATTTGAAATAAATGAAAGAAATGGACTTGTATAGTCCCTATACATATTCGGCCCTTAAGTAGTGTTGAGAAATTTTGTGTATTTTGTGTTTTATGCAAATAGGACTAAATTGTGAAAATGTGAAATAGTAGGGGTAAAATGGTAAATTGCCTAATTATATGCTTAGGGACTAAATTGAGATGAAATGTACTTGAATGATCTAAATTTTAATGTGTTTAGATCAAGAACAAAGAAAAGCAGATTTGGATCGAGGAAAACAAAGGTTCTCGAGTAGCAGGTTTCACGTGATCCGTCGACGATCGAGGTAAGTCCTTAAGCAAGTATACATCAAAGAATTATTTATGAACATAGTATATGATGATGTTTGAAAATTTAAAGCATAAATATACATGTTGGCCGAATGTGGAGTATGAGTTTGTAGTGAAATTAATTTGGTTAGTGCAATGTGAATATGTATGTTTGGATTAATAGGTGAAAGTAAAATGAAGAATATGAGATGGTTGATAGTTTAGTACTAAGTAATGTGTATCGCATGGTTGAATGTGTTGATATTCAGGCTTCGTGCCTAGCAGGCTTAGTGTCGGTGATATATTCGGGCTTCGTGCCTAGCAGGCTTAGTGCCGGTGATATATTCGGGCTTCGTGCCTAGCAGGCTTAGTGCCGGTGACATATTCGGGCTTCGTGCCTAGCAGGCTTAGTGCCGGTGACATATTCGGGCTTCTTGCCTAGCAGGCTTTGTGCCGGTGATATATTCGGGCTTCGTGCCTAGCAAGCTTAGTGCCGGTGATATATTCGGTTTTCGTGCCTAACAGGCTTAATGCCGGTGATATGTTAAAACGAAGGAACTATAAATTGCTCGAGGTGTAACATAGTTAATCTATTGAGTTAAAAACTCAGGTAAGCATAAGTCCCATCTGAATTCATTAGAAGTAAGGTAAGTTGTGATTAATCCTACTCGAGTTGAAATATTATGTTAAGAACGGTGTTATGTGATTGTATTGTATATATAAAATTTACTATATTATAGCCTAACTTGAACCCGTATAGCAATAACTTGGGCTTGAACCCATTTACATAATCAATAACTAAATGAAGTTAATGTATGTATATATGCAACCCAACCCATCCTAGTAATCCTTCCGCTACACACCACCCGTACCATCCCATCACACCTGTGGGGATCAAGTCAACCCACCCCGCCAAACACACCAATCGCAGGCAAGTTGCCATTTATAATATATTTCTATTGTGGCCAAGCCACCAAAATCATAATGGAACATAATAACAAACATCTTTGTGGCAATGCCACCGGGCTACACTTCTCTTCAACATTTTTCCCATCCCATGCAAATTATGTAGATGCAACATACATAATAAAGCATAGTATCCACAAATATAAACAACAATCATTAATCCAGTGATTTATTACCGTAAATCGGCCAATTATAGTACCTTGTAATACGGCCCACTAAAGCATTCTAGCAATTCGGCCCATAGGAGCATTTTGGTAAACCGGCCCGTAGGGGCATTTTCGTAATTCGGCCCATAAGGGCATTTTCGTAATTTGGTAATTTTACCCACTAAGGGTAATTCGGTAATCTCGCAACCCAGGGGTATTTCGGTAATTTACCCTCCAAGGGTATTTTGGTAATTCCACAACCCAGACTTAACTACTAATGTGGGGCATAAAAATTGAAATTGTCCATCTGCGTCATATTGACTAAACTGACTATAACTCGAGTTAGGAAACTCAAAATTTAGATCCGTAAATTTTCCATGAAACTAGACTCATATATCTTCTTACAAAAAATTTTCTATAATTTTTGGCATAGCCATTTAGTACTGTTTATTCATTAAAGTTCCCTTGTTTCACTAACCAACGGTTCTGACCTCTCTTACCTTAAATTCAAATATCTCACTGAACAGTTTTCATATGTTGCTCCCACTTGTTTCTATTGAAAATAGGCTCACAAAGAAATCTATACATATAAATTATAACTCATAATTCACTTTGTACAATTTTAAATGATTTTTCCAATACAGAACAGGGAATCACAAAGTCATTCAGAACCAGTCTCACTAAAATTAAAATATCACAGAATATAAAATCACTCTTCCTACTCTGTTTCTTTCATTTAAAAATAGACACAGTAAGCTTTAATTCATATCTTATTCACTTTCTAATTCCCTTTCTCCTATTTTTGTGATTTTTCAAAATCACGTCGTCATCGCTGCTTAACCAAAAGCTGTTTCATTGCAAAATATGGTTACCACTACAAACATACGCACGCCCGAGTGGTCACGGATGCCGGTTTCTGGTTTTCTTTGATATTTCGACCGAATCACAGAACATTTCATGCAAACCTTTAGAGAGGTATGAGATTACACACCATTTCAAACATGTATTCGGAAGGGTACGGGATTACACACCTGATTTGGATTTCCTAAAGAACCCCTCTTCGTTGACCCTAGAACAATACCAACTAAACGTTAGCCTCGGATTTCCAAAAGATTTCATACCCAACGTATTACTTATACTTGAATCACTTACCACTACGTTATCTCCCTCTACGGAGTCCCGATAATCAACCCCGCCTTCTGACTACCACCACACGCTCCTTTACTGCAACTGATGTTAACGATCCTCACCCTTTGATTATCAAAAGAATCGGCAAAAGAGTGTTTCGGCTTAACTTAACTCAGAGAAAAGTCGAATGGAAGAAAAGATTTGGCACAATAGCAAAACGTAAGAACCACTATTCGGTTTTGGGACACAATACAATGGAAACCGAAAGATGAGAAGAATGGAATCAACCACTTGAAGATTAGGAGGGAAAAAGAAGTAGGGGCTTCGGCCAAGAAGAGATTTGCAACACACGGCTCAAATTGTACTAGCTAGAATTGGATGAAAAGAGAGAAAAGATGAGTAGAAGGAACACTATAGAAGAAGAGGGGATTTCGACAAGGAGGAAATGTAACCAAAAGAAACAAAACATTAGGTAAAGAAAAAGTAACCCAAAAATGTGAAAATACATGGGAGAGCTAGAGAAATTGGCTCCCTCCCCAAAACCATGTATCATCTTTACCAAAAGATGAGTGTTGACCCCAAAATATTCTTTCCAAAACATACACATCATAATAGGCCAACATGTTCCCTTCTCTTACCTTTTTCCTTCATTTCTTTACCAAAAAAATTAATACAAAATTTGCAATAGGTGGGTTTCGAACCTCAGACCATTAGTACACTCCACACGCCACTTTCCACCTTTACCAATAGACTCCTTGTGCTAGCAAAATGCACACTTATTTCCTTAAGTCTTGATGCCACTTACCTTCTCTCCTTTAAGTGCTTAAACACAAAATTTACCTATAGCCTAACTTGAACTCGGAACTTCCTAGAAACCTCGTAACTTTCCAAAATCACCTTCCTAATAAGTCCAACTTGAAATAATGTCGTTCTGTTGTTCTCAAAAATTTTAAACACTCCTACTCCCCAAGGCCCAATGGGCTCAATTCTACTAGGCCCAAATTCGGGTCGTTACACGGACAGTCGGAAGCTTGTACAATGCCAACATCCCAGACGTGGTCTTACATGTAATCACATGTCGATGCCACTGTCCCAGACAGGGTCTTACACAAATCAAATATGATGCCAATGTCCCAGATATGGTCTTACACGATAACACATATCGGATATCCTATGTCATGACATATGTATCCTATCTATTCCTAAGGTTCATACGGGGCTTACGGACGTCGAATCTCAGTTGAATCAAGCTCGAAAGTTAGCCAAATCACAATACTCACATTCGGCCATAGCATATATAAATTCAAATAATTCATTTTGATACATAACAAGTACATATCCATGGTTATTTCAACATTTAAATGCTCATTGACTTACCTCGGATGTAAATCATTGTTAAATCGGCTACTCGACCACTTTTGTCTTTCCCCGATCCAAATCCAATTTCTTTAATTATTGATCTAAACATATTCAAATTAATCTTATTTAAACACCATTCTATTCAATTTAGCCTAAAAACACATAAATGGGCAAATTACAATTTTGCCCCTAACATTTCACACTTTTTTACAATTTAGCCCTTTTTGCTCAAAATACAAAATACACAAAATTTTGCTACACTCCTTAAGGGCCGAATATTCCTAGTGTCCATACAAGCCTACACATTTCATTTATTTCACATTTTAGTCCCTCAAAATTTTATTTTTGCAATTTAGTCCAAATTACTCAATTTCATCAAAAATTCAAAGACAAAACTTGTTAATCTAACACATATATTTCACATTTCATCATCAAACATCAAAAACCATAAAGTATCATCAATGGAAAAACACAAAATCATCATCAAAATCACAAATTGAGACATGGGTTTTGAACTACACTTAACAACGATCTCAAAAACGTAAAAATAATCAAAAATCGAACAATTAACATACCTTAATTTGAAGAACACAAGGCCGAACCCTAGTTGCTTCTTATTTTTTTTTTCTTGGTTTCGGTTAGCTTAAAGAAAAAGATGAACATTGGTTTCTTTTATTTAATTATAACTTATATTATATTATTACCAAATTACCTAATTAACCTTTTAACTTAAATAATATTAACATATAAATTAAGGGTATTTATGACCTTAACCGTCCACTATCTCCTTAAATGGGCTAATTTCCCTTTAAGGACCTCATATTAAAAAGCCACTATCAAATAAGCACTTTACACTTTAATTTGTAACTTTTACATTTTACGCGATTAAGTCCTTTTATTTAATCGGGTACCTAAACAACAAAATTAAGTCACAAAAAATTAACACCAACAAATTCACACATAATAAACACAAAAAATAATTTTAAAATATTTTTCGGACTTGGATTTGTGGTCCCGAAACCACTTTTTCGATTAGGGTCAAAATTAGGCTGTTACACGTAGTAAGCCCGTATAATTTAGAATTAAACTTACCATTTATATCAAAACAATACAAATAATTAATGAAAACTCCATAAAATTTCCAAATGCCTAACACAAACATTCATCCATAGGTTAGTCAAATTAATACATGAAATCATCCATTATCACATTTCAATACTTAATATATCTTGTATTCAAAATTTCATTCTCAATCATATAATCAATACTTCATTCAGTAACAGTATTCATCCGTATAAACAGAATTTATGGCAGTTGAACCTATTAGGACATCAAAGGATACTCGGGTGATGCACATCAGTAATCCGTCAATTCATTATCATTTCTGCTCTTTTGAGCCATGATCGGTAAGCTCCTCTTGAGCTGATGAACAGTAAGCTCTATTGAGCTGAAACGGTAAGATCTAACGAGCTAAATAGTAAGCTCATACGAGATGAGAACAGTAAGCTCTTACGAGTTGATATATCGGTAAGCTCTTATGAGCTGAGCCCGCAACAAATGCAAGAGCTCGACCAAAACGGTAACCCTAGTGACATGTCACTTGTATCCTACGAATTCATATGGTTCAAATGGGGCTCGGTAACCATCAATATATATCATTAAGGCATTCATATTCCAAGTAAATAAATTACTCAATTATAAACATTCATTTCAAATAATTACATGTATTTAAAAGTTCGATTCTAATTATACGAACTTACCTCGAGTTGCTCGGATGGAAATTATCGTCTATTCGCCAACCTTTCTTTTTCCCCGATCTAGTTCCGATATTTGCTTATCTTGATCTATAATATATCAAATTTAACCCCTTCAATATTTATTCAATTCAATTAAGCCCATATTTCCTAATTTTGGTAAATTACACAATTTCCCCCAATGTTTTACATTATTTATAATTTAGTCCTTTTCACATTAAAATTGCAAATTCATGCAATTTGGTACAATTTCATGCTAGCCGAATTTCCTAAGGACTCCTAGCAGCCCATATCTTTCATTATTTCACACTTTTAACCACATAATTTTACATTTTTACAAATTAATCCCTTTTTGACATTTTTGTCAAAAATCACTTTACAAAACTAGTTTAACTATTAACAAATATTCAAAATCCATCATCAAACATCAAATAACTCAAATATTCAACAATGGAAACATGTTAAATCTTTAACAGTTTCAAAATCTAAGGTACGGGCTAGCTAGAATACGAAGCAATGATCACAAAAACATAGAAACCATCAAAAATCGAGCTAAAATTGTACCTTAATCAAGCAAGGAGTGTGCCGAAATCATGGAAGCTTCAAACCCTTATTTTCTTTCTCAGTTTTGGCAATATAGATGGAAGATGATGAATAAAATGATTTTGGTTTTATTTATTATAACTTATTAAACATTTTACCCAAAATAACCTTAATTAAAATCCATCAAATATCATGATATTATGCCCATTAATGTCCATTGAATTTAATTATGGTCTAAATACAACATAAGGACTTCTAGTTTAATGATTCATATCTATTTAATACCTTTAACTAATAGAGCATGCATTTTACACTTTACGCGATTTAATCCTTTTTACCGAATTAAACATTCAAACAGTAAAATTTCTTTACGAAACTTTCATACAATAATTCTATCATGCTGTAAACCTTATTAAAATAATAAAATAAATATTTTGACCTCAGATTTGTGGTCCCAAAACCACTGTTCCGATTTGACTCAAAAACGGGCTGTTACAATCTACTTTTCTCTTTTCTTTGCTAAGCTCCTCGCTTTTGCAAGCTCTATCAACCAGGACAACAAATTCTTTCAATTCTAGAATTCTGACTAAAAGTTTAATATCTTCGTTCAATCCGTTAACAAACCGTTTACACATAATTTCTTTGGTAGAAACATATTCCGAAGCATACTTACTCAACCGCACAAATTCTCTTTCGTACTCGGTCATAATCATACGACCCTGTTTCAATTCTAGAAATTTTTTGTGCTTTTGATCGAGAAACCGCTGACTTATATATTTCTTTCGGAACTTCGTCTGAAAGAATTCCCAGGTAACTCTCTCTCTCGGTACTACAGACATCAAAGTTTTCCACCATTGATACGTAGTGTCCCTCAGAAGTGATACAACACATTTTAAACACTCACCTGGTGTGCAAGAAAGTTCATCAAATACCCGAATAGTGTTTTCAAGACAAAATTCAGCTCTCTCGGGATCATCATCAACTGTAGCTCTGAAATCTTCGGCCCCGTACTTTCAAATCTTTTCAACTGGAGGCTTATTCAGTCGTTGAAGTTCCACAACTTGAGGAGCTACGGGAATCGGTTGGGAACTAGGTGGGGGTGGAGGTTATTGAGCAGCCGAATTTGTCTGGACAAATTGTATGAACCACTCGTTCATCATTTGGAAAAAGGCTTCTTTAGCCTATCCTCCATGACTACTCGATACATTTCTAGATTCAGACGACGTTGCTCCTTGAGCGGGAGCTGGCACATTACTCTCGACATCGTTAGCTACAACTCAATTGGGATCCATTTACTATATGAAAACACAGTTTAAATTGTCAGGAGTCATCACACTATCACAGGTTATATATGGAATGTATAGCTAGACTCTCACACGCACTACGTTAGTTTGAGAATAGACTAAATCGTAACTCTGATACCAATAAATGTAACACCCCTCACCCGTATTCATTGCCAGAAAAGGGTTTTAGAGCATTACCAGAATTATAACACTATTACACATACATTTACTCACACATTTCCAAATTTCATTAAAATATCAATCAACACATTCATATCGTCCCTAATACGAGCCCACGAGGCCCTAAACATGCATTAGGAGTGGTTCGAGACTAAACTGATAACTTTGGAAACTTTTTGAACATTTATAAAATTTTCTCAAAAATAGAGGACACACGCCCGTGTGGCCCGGCCGTGTGTCTCACACGGCCAACAGACACGCCCGTGTCATAGGCCGTGTGGACATTCAAAATGAGAGCACACGGTTGTGTCCCAGCTCGTGTCTGACCCCGTGTAACTCTCTGACTTGGGTCATACGGCCAGCACACACGCCCGTGTAGCAAGCCCGTGTGCCCTACAAATGGCCATACACGCCCGTGTGCCAAGCCGTGTCAAACATGTAGGGTATACTGACTTATGCCACACGGCCAAGTCACACGCCCGTGTGTGAGGCCGTGTGGAGCATACTGACTTGATTTCTAATTCAACACCAGGGGACACAAGGCCGTTTACATGACTGTGTATCACACACGGCTGAGACACACGTGTGTCTCAGCCCGTGTGGACAAAAATAGGCTATTTACCAAGCCAATTTGCCACCCAATCTTATGCACACCTACAACAACCCAAATGGCACCAAAACATAACATAATTTGGCATTTAAACCAACCAATTCAAGCCTAAATCATACATATTCTATACCATTTTCAACATCAACCAATATAAAACATAAATACCATAATATGCCATACAGATTCATACCAAATTCAAATGTACATCAATGCCTAAATGCACTAGCATACCAATGTTCATAACCCAACCATTTGCTATCCATAATACTAATTATCCACAAGCATCACATATCCAACATTTAAAACATCACACAAGCCACATACACACATATTTATACATGATTCAATCATACCAAAATAAACCAACTTATATGGCAATATACCAAACCAAACTTAGAACATTTACAAGCCAACTCAAATGGCTACATTCATCATCAATTCATGAACCAAAATGACGAAAGTCCCTATATATGCCATATACCAAAATACCAAAATTCCAAAGTACCAAAGTGATAGTAGGATAGTGTGATGAAGTCTCCGACAATCTCCAAATCCGAGCTAGCTTTGAAATCACTATAAAACATGGAAAAATAAACAAGTAATCTTTATAACTTAGTAAGCTCGTATGAAATAAACTCAAACTAATCATAAATACACAAATCATCAATTTTAACATATCAACATGTAATTCATGTTAACTAAAAAACCTTTCACATGTTTAATCATATGCTTATATGTTCACTTCACAATTTCTTTGATTTAAAGCTTATACGGTTCATGTACATACCTGTACCATCTCGTATCAAACTCATACTCAACCACGTCTTTCATTTACCCATTGAACCATTCGGAATACTATCGGATACTAAAAAAACTTGCACCAAAGTGCCACATATATAGCCGAAGCTATCTCAATCACATATCACATATATGCTCACTCTTGAGCTATCAACGAGCCTGGTCACACAAGCTATGGGTCAAGATGTAGCTACACGGTGCTGCTCACACAAGCTATCAAGTAACCAAAACACATGCCAGTATACTCAGCCATCGGTAGGACGTATAGGACCTGCACCCGGATCACATAATCACATAAATTCCCTAATGACATGTCACTAGTATCCAAATCTATTCCTAAGGTTCAACCAGGAATTTCAATGCTGAATCGTCGTCAAATCATTGTCGAATATGTCTGTAGTCTCGTATTCATAGTTCATACAATATCAAGGCATTTAAAACATAATTATAACAATGCTTATTACTTACGAACTTACCTTGAATGCAAAAATGACGAAACGAGTCGATTAGTCGAGAACTTTATTTTTCCCTCGATCTAGATTCGAGTTTCGCTTTTCTTGATCTATATGTAATCAAAATTAACTTATTTAATCATCTCTTTATTCAATTTATTCCAAAATTCACTTTAAGGCATTTCTACACAATTGCCCCTAATATTTCACATCTTTTTCAATTTAGTCCTTATTTCATAAAATCACAAATTCATGAAATTCAATACTAACCCATGCTAGCCGAATTACCATTACTCCCCTAGCAGCCCATATTTTTCATTTATTTCACATTTTAACCATGAATTTTACACTTTTCACAAATTAATCCCTAATTTGCATTTTCACTAAAAATCACTTAACAAAACTTGTATAACTATCATCAAACATTCATAATCTATCATTAAACATCAAAACACACATGTATTCATCAATGGAAACATCTAAAATCTTTAATAGTTTTGCAAAATAGTCCCTGGGCTAGCTAGACTAAGTTGCAACGATCTCAAAAACATAGAATTCATTAAAAACGGGACAAAAACGGACAAACAATTGAGCTAAGAAGCTTGGCCGAATAGAAAACCTAGATTTTGGCTTTTATTTTCTTCAAATTTTGGTTGATGAGGATGATGAAAGATGAATAAAATGATTTTGTTTTATTTATTTTATGTTTAATAACCAAATTACAAAATTAACCTTAATTAAACATTTAAAAACACCTATTTATGTGTCCATCAATGTACACTCACCCTTATAGTGGTCTAATTACTACTTAAGGAATTTAATTTAAGGTTCCATAGCTATTTAATACCTTTAGCTATTAGAACATCACTTTTGCACTTTACGCGATTTAGTCCTTTTTTCAAATTGACTAATCAAACGATAAAATTTCTTAAAGAAATTTTCACACAAACATATTATCATGCCATAAACATGAAAATAATAATAAAATAATTATTTTGACTTCATATTTGTATTTCTGAAACCACTGTTCTGATTTGACTAAAAACGGGTTGTTACAGCCGCAGTACGTGTACCTCCGAAGTGTCCCCCACTCGGAGCTGAGTGGTAATGACATAGAATATTATGTACTTCATATTATTCCACACATCTCCTAATCATTTGATCTGCACACTTTTTAAACAAGAATGGTTCTTCCCAGAAATAGTACTTCACATCATGAAGAAACTTTTTCTTTTGATGATATGTATTATCAATCGGCATCAAACCACAAGCTAAATAGTTACCAATATCAACAAACCAAAGGGTATTATGGACATGATTTACCTTCAGTATGTGTTAATCTGGAAATGTCTCTTGAATGGGTATAAGTTGAGAATTCCCTTCTTGCGGCTCCAATCTGGACAAGTGGTCTGCTACTTGGTTTTCTACTCCCTTTCGATCTTGAATTTCTAGATCGAACTCTTGAAGTAGAAGTACCCATCGGATCAGTCTCGGCTTAGCGTCTTTTTTGGAAAGTAAATACTTAATTGCCGAGTGGTCCGTATAAACAGTCACTTTGGTACCTACAAGATAAGATCGAAACTTGTCAAAAGCAAACACGATAGCAAGTAACTCTTTCTCTGTTACCGTATAATTTAATTAAGCTCCTGTCAAAGTCTGACTTGCGTAGTAGATGGAATGAATAACTTTGTTCCTTTTCTGGCCCATGACAGCTCCTATCACGCAGTCACTTGCGTCACACATCAATTCAAATGGCAAATCCCATCTGGTGTGACGATTATGGGTGCCGGAACTAACCCACTCTTCAAATCTTTGAAAGCTCTTAAGCACTCCTCATAAAATTTTAACGCCGTGTCCTTCTTCAATAATTTGCATAAGGGTTTAGTAATTTTGGAGAAGTCCTTAGTAAATCTTCGATAGAAACTGGCGTGGCCCAATAAGCTCCAAACACTATTTACAGATGTTTGAGGTGAGAGTTTCTCAATAACGTCTACCTTTGTTTTATCAACCTCGATTCCATGTCTCATTATCTGATGCCCTAGAACAATACCTTATCGTACCATTAAATGGCATTTTTTCCCAATTGAGTACGAGGTGTTGGGCTCTAATGTCTTTCCGCTCCTCAATGTCAACACTTTACAATGCTCCTTCCCTAGATTCCTCGGATTCTCCCTACCACTAGGTAAAGCACCTTATGGTCAGTTTCTGAGTTCAGTTGCAAGCTGGTCTATTTGGTTTTCTAGGTTTTTCAATGTAGCTGCTTGGCTTTGGATTAAGGCATCATTCTTAGCTATGTATGCCTTCAACAAGTTTTCTAAGCCATTGGATGGTTCTGCTTGAGGTTGTTTCTGAACTTGTTGGGTAAAAATAGGTGGCTAGGTTAGTCTAGGTTAGGCGTATGTGTTACTGGGTCCAGCCCTTTGGTTACTCCAGTAGAAATTAGGGTGGTTTCACCATGATGGGTTATAGGAATTGAATTGTAGTCCTTTCCTTCCTCGGTTTTGGTTAGGTTACCCATGTAATACACGGATTCTGGGTTTGATGGACATTCTTTTAACAGATGTCCTTCCCCACAATAGACATAGGCTACATTTTCAAATTGATTTGGTGGTTGTGCTGCAAAACTATTAAACCCATTAGTGGTAAAAATTTTAAGCATTGAGGAAATCAAAGATACCTGAGATGCGAGTGAAGTGAGAGCGTCTACTTCATGCATTCCAGCGACTCGTCTTCCTGACGCAGCTCGATTGGCTAGCCATTGATAATTGTTGCTGGTAATCCTCTCGATGATTACATAAGCCTCATTGTAAGACTTAGAAAGGAGAGCACCATTAGCAGAAGCGTCCACTACCATCCTTGTGTGAGCATTTAGATCACTATAAAATGTCTCAACTTGGATGCAATGAGGGATTCCGTGTAACACCCCAAACCCGGCCCAAACATTACGACCGAATTTGGTTTGTTACAGAGGAAAACAATTTGAAAACCCTTTTTAAACATTCCAATTACGGTGTAAGATATTGTTTTGTTCTAAAACATTGAGTTGTATGGTGAAAACCATACTTAGCTTTTGTTTAAGAATTTATCAAGTCGAGTTGTTATAGATTTCAAAGGTATCCGATGTACGATAAAACATTTTTCGTTTGAATTTAAAAAAAAAAACACATGTACTCATTTTAATATCATTAAGTAGTTTAAACAAATTATCCAAAAATACGTAGAGTAATCAAAATATAAACTTAGGAGGCCTTATTACAATTTAAACAAAATAAAACCAACAATAAAATAAAAACAGTTCAAAATTGATTTAGTCCATATTTCCACTTTGCATGGCCACCTCGAGTCTATCCGGCTCCACATCCGCAATCTACGAGTCACCTGAAAAATGTTAAAGGAGAAGGTGAGTCACCAAGACTCAATGTGTAACCCTTCCCCCGGTTTAATGCAACATCATACACAATTTATAACTAAGTTAAAATGCACTAAGTTTAATATGCACCCAACCTAGCCATCCAATACGCCTTTCTCTACCCCGTGTGGTACCAAACCACTGGTGGTGCCAAACCACTGGTGACTTAAAGTCACGATATCCATCATATTGTGGTGCCAAACCACTGGTGACCCGAAGTCACAAATCAAATGATGGGGCCAACCCATCGTGTGATACCAAATCACTGGCGTCGATCCCATAATGTCAACTGTGGGGCCAACCCATGTGGTGCTAAGCCACTGGGACAAGACGCTATGAGGTGCCAAACCTCTGGAGGTGCCAAACCTCTGGTGACCGTAGTCACGAAATGTGGTACCAAACCACTGGTGTCCGTCGACACAAATATCACTTCCCCCTCCACTCATATAACCCACATCAATCAATGTTATTTAACAGAAATCATGTCAACATGCTTACTTAGCAACATACACTGGATTTATCAATAACCATGTATTTAAGTCACATATACCAAATATGTCATGCTTCCCAAAAGCATCATAAAGAAACTCATAACGACAAGGACTTACCTGAATCCTTGCTTATACCATGATGGTATTAAATCCAAATTTACACAGAACAGATTTAGCATACACAAAACTTAGCACATTAATAGTTATAAAGTGTGTATGTACACACCTGGTTACTAACGCGACTATCGAACCCCGTAGGTCGAGATCTAACGCACTAGATCTCCCTTCCTTACTCCTTTCGTACCTCAAGCAAATCTCGAAGCACACGATGACAAGCCTTCCCTACAATCGGTTAAGAACTTAAACAACATAATAACCCTAATCAACCTCTAAGGGTATAACCGTAATTTTACCTACCAAGGGCATTTTCGTAATTTACCCACCAAGGGCATTTTCGTAATTTTACACCTACAAAGGCCTTTCCCAAAGGCCCAAATGTCACCCCAAGCGACTAAGCTACCATTTTCGGTCGTACTGGACGATTGGGCCTAAAACTCGATTCCGGCCCATTCGGGCCCACACGCTCGTGTGGCCCACCTAGCACAATCTAGCCATGTATATAAGTTCCACCTAGTCTAGTTCACTATATACTACACAATCGCGCAATTTACTCATAAGGGCCCACGGGCCCATTGGGCCCACTACGCCCATCGCGCCCAAGCGACCCCAACCCACAAGAATACTCACGATGGCCTCAACTATCGCGTTGAAGCCCCACACGTGCGCTCGCACGATCGTGTGGCTACTATTGCCGTGACCGGCACTTCAGCATTTGCCGCTCTACAACTAGAGTAGAGACAGAGTTACACACCTGATAGGACTCTGGTGTTAATCCGCGCTCCGACCACTCCTGTGCCCAAACGCCTTCCAAGGTGTGTGTCAACCCTCCTCCTGGAATGCTCTTTATATAGCTAGCTCTTCACCTTCCTTCTTTGTATCTTTCCGATGTGGGATCCCTTCGTCAGTAGAGTTTAAATTCAACTGAAACTCTTGTCGTCTAATCCGTAAAATAAATACTCCATTGCTTGTCATGAGATTCGAACCCAAGCTCCCTTGCAACATAATCCATGCCGCTAACCACTTGGCCACAAGCTCCTCTTGTGTCTTAAACCATGCGCAACTAAATTTGAATCTATAGCCAAATACTAAAGTCCATGTAAAAAGAAAACCAAAATGCAAGAGCTAAGACTTGAACCTTGGACCTCCTTCCTTCCTTGTGGCGTCACCCCCTTGTCTCTTATGTGGCGTCACTTTGCCACTACACCACACACTCCACTTGTGTCATTTTTCTACATATTTTATTCTTAAGGCCTACCTGCCAACTTCCAGGGTTTTTTTCACCTAAAACCAAAATTTCCCTAAAGCTAATATTTGATCCCGGGACTTCATAGAAGCCCTCTAACCTTCCAAAATAACTTACCTAATAAGTCTAACTTGCATTAATGCCGTTCTCAAAAATTTTGAACGCTACTACGCCTAAGGCCCATTGGGCTCAATTCTGCTAGGCCCAATTTCGGGATGTTACATTCCGTGATGAGGGCACTTCCGTAATAATCCTTTGTACCTTTCACATGCCTCATACAAGGACTCATCATCCATTTGTTGGAAAGAAGTTATCTCGTTCCTCAACTTAGCATTCTTACTAGGCAAAAAATATTTCATGAGGAATCTTTCTGCTAACTTTTGCCATGTGGAAATTAAATTTGGTGGCAATGAGTTCAACCAGGATCGAGCTCTGTCCCTTAGCGAATATGGTAATAGCTTCAATCGTAGTGCATCTTCGGGTACTCTGGCTAACTTGAAAGAATCGCTCACCTCCATAAACAGTCTTAAATGCAGGTGAGGATCTTCGGTAGGAATTCCACTGAATTGGCCTACTGTCTGAAGCATTTGGAACATGACTGGCTTCAGCTCAAACTGTTGTGCCTCGATTTCAAGTCTCCTAATACTAGGATTAAGATCATATAACACTGGCACGACATACTGTCTTAGAGCTCTATCCCTATCATCAGCAATAAAGATAGGATTTTGAATAGGGTTTGCTCCATTTCCTTGAGTACGTGTATCTCCGAAGTATCCCCCACTCGGAGCTGAGTGGCAATGATATAAAATCTTATGTAATTCATCTTCTGCCATGCATCTCCTAATCATTTGACCTGCACACTTTTTAAACAAGTATGGTTCTTCCTAGAAATAGTACTTCACATCATGAAGAAACTTTCCTTTTGGTGATACGTCTTATCAATCAGCATCAAACCACAAGCTAAATAGTTAGAAATATCAGCAAACCAAGGGGTATTATGGACATGATTTACCTTCAGTATGTGTTCATCTAGAAATGTCTCCTGAGTGGGTATAAGTGGAGAATTCCCTTCTTGTGGCTCCAATCTGGACAAGTGGTCTGCTACTTGGTTTTCTACTCCCTTTCGATCTTGAATTTCTAGATCAAACTCTTGAAGTAGAAGTACCCATCGGATCAGTCTCTACTTAGCATCTTTCTTGGCATGTAAATACTTAATTGCCGAGTGGTCCGTATAGACAGTCACTTTGGTACCTACAATATAAGATTGAAACTTGTCAAAAGCAAACACATTAGTAAGTAACTCTTTCTCTGTTACATTATAATTCAGTTGAGCTCGTGTCAGAGTCTGACTTGCGTAGTAGATGGAATGAAAAACTTTGTTCCTTTGCTGGCCCATGACAGCTCCTATCGCGTAGTCACTTGCGTCATACATCAATTCTAATGGCGAATTCCAGTATGGTGTGACGATTACGGGTGCTGAAACTAACCCACTCTTCAAATCTTTGAAAGCTCTTAAGCACTCCTCATCAAATTTGAACGTCGTGTCCTTCTCCAATAATTTGCATAAGGGTTTAGTAATTTTGGAGAAGTCCTTGATAAATCTTCGATAGAAACCGGCGTGACCCAAAAAGCTCCTAACACTCTTTACAGATGTTGGAGGTGGGAGTTTCTCATTGCTTTATCTACCTCGATTCAATGTCTCGTTATCCAATGCCCTAGAATAATACCTTCTTGTATCATGAAATGACACTTTTCCTAGTTGAGTACGAGGTTTGTTTCTTCGCATCGACTTAGTACCTTGTCTAGATTGGCTAGACAATCATCATATGTATCTACGAATATTGAAAAATCATCCATAAAGACTTCCAAGTATTTCTCAACCATACCAATAAAAATAGACATCATACATCTTTGAAATGTAGCAGGTGCATTACATAAACCAAATGACATGCGTATAAATGCGAATGTACCGTACGGGCAGGTAAATGTTGTCTTGTGTTGATATTCCGATGCTACTGTGATCTGATTATACCCTGGGTATCCATCGAGAAAATAGTAATAGTCTCGCCCTGCGAGTCTATCCAGCATCTGGTCCAAAAATAGCAAAGGAAAGTGATCTTTCCTAGTCACCTTTTTCAGCTTCCTGTAATCGATGCAAATTCTCCATCCCGTAACCATTCTAGTCGGTATCAACTCGTTATTCTTGTTCTCAATGACAGTAATACCTTCTTTCTTTGGCACGCACTAGACCAGACTTACCCATGAACTATCTGAGACGGGGTAAATTATACCCCCATCTAACCACTTGATGATTTTTTTCTTTACCACGTCCTTCATGATGGGGTTTAGTCTTCGTTGTCCATCAATCGTCCCTTTCTCGCCATCTTCCAGGATGATCTTGTGCATGCATACAGACGGACTAATGCCGCGAGTATCGGCTATGGTCCATTCGATAGCCTTCTTGAATTGTTTCAATATTAAGATGAGTTTCTCTTTTTGCTCAATGGTTAATTCCGTTGAAATAATCACAGGCAAAGTAGAAGTGTTACCTAAAAAAACATGTTTTAAATGTGAGGGAAGTACCTTTGTAACACCCCAAACCTGGTCAATACGCCACGACCGAATTTGGTATGTCACAGGGGAAAACGTTTTGAGGAAAAATGAGTTACCGATTAAATTTTAGTGAAAAACTCTTTGTTGTTCTAAGTTCGTAGAAATCAGGTGTATAATAAATTAAAAGCGATAATTTACTTTGAAATCCGAAAATAAATCTTTAAAACTTAGTTGCGACTTAGATTTGTAAACCTTTTATAAATTGAAAAGAAACTAAAGCGATTAGGTTGAAAACCGTATCTAATAGAAATTTGGAAACTAGAGTTTTGGAAAATAGTATGAGTTATCAAAAATACTTAAGTTGTTAAATACTATCAATTGATTTATGTTACCTGATGGTAACGTTTTTAAAACCATCGCGTTTAGTAGTTTAGAAAACTTGGTGCTCAAATTATTATATCAACCATGTAATTTATAAGCCATATTTAAAACAAATCCAAAGCATATAAATAATCCAAAAATATAATTAAAGAGGCCTTATTACAAATCCATAAATAGATGAAAACAATTAAAATAAAGTACCCAAATGGAAGTTCATGTAAAACCAAATTTTATTGCATGGCCTCCTCGAGTTCATCCGGCTCCTCATCCAGTGATTTTACGAATCACTGAAAAAAAGTAAGGGAGAAGGTGAGTCACCAAGACTCGAGTGCATAATCCCTCTCAGGGTAAATGCCACATACTTACACAAATTATAACCAAGCAATATATATATAATGCACCCAACCTAGCCATCCAAAACTCCTTTTCTACCCCGTGTGGTACCAAACCACTTTGGTGGTGCCAAACCACTGGTGACCCAAAGTCACGATATCCAATAATGTGATGCCAAAATTTGGTGAC
This sequence comes from Gossypium sturtianum, assembly GCA_025698515.1. Classification (NCBI taxonomy): domain Eukaryota; kingdom Viridiplantae; phylum Streptophyta; class Magnoliopsida; order Malvales; family Malvaceae; genus Gossypium; species Gossypium sturtianum. The sequence continues at coordinate 24,341,935 of CM046945.1, forward strand.
CCAAAGTCACGAATAATCAAGTTGTGGGGCCAACCCCGTGTGATACCAAATCAGCGGCAACGATCCCAATACATCAAATGTGGGGCCAACCCACGGTGGTGTGAAACCACTGGGGGCCAGTCGCTATGAGGTGCCAAACCTCGGTGTCCCAAAGACACGAAATATGTGGTACCAAACCACTTTGGAGGTGCCAAACCTCACGGTGTCCCAAAGACACGGATATCAATCTTCCCCTCCTCTCATATCGCCCATACCAATGCAATAGATAACAAATCATGTCATTATACTTTGATATAAACATATAACCAATATATATCGTAGATCGTGATATTAACAACATATATCAACATCCTACCGAAACGGACTTACCCGTATCCTTGCTCATACCCATCAAGGTATCATTTCAAGATCTCATAGTTTTCGGCTTTAACAACATGAATAGTTATTAACACACACATATATATATACCGAGTTATAAAGTGTGTAAGGTACACACCTTTCACTAACGCAAATACTAACTTAGAAGATCCGATCTACCGCACTAGATCACCTTGTCCTACATTACGCCATACCACAAAACTATAAGCAAAAATCCATTCGGCCAACATCACATCTTAATCCCAATAGCCTTAGTCTTTATCCTCAAAAAGAATAATGAATCGACATGAATCTTACCACTTGACTTACCAACTTCGATTGCTAATGGAATGGCTTAGATCGATTGCTTCCAACGTCCCAAAGAGCCTAAAGGAAAAATCGGTTCCTAAATAATGGTTAGAACCTTGCAAACAAATGCCCAAGGATTCGGCCTTTGTCCACAAGAAAACGACTTAGAAAGGAGAAGGAAATAACGGAAATCTGACCATGAACACTTACCTATCTTCCAAAACCGATTGAAGAAAACCCAAAGATTATCTACCCTTGATGATATTCGGCCAATATAACACCAAAAGAGAGAAAGAAGATTCGGCTATGGTGGAGTAAAAGAAAGGAAAAATAAAAGTGAAAGTGAAATAGGAGAAGGATGATTCGAAAATGGAAGAAAGAAGAAAATAGAAAATGAAAATAGAATGGTAATGGATGTTTTTAACTTTGAAAAAAAAAATGAAAGAGATGGGATTTGGGAAGGAGGAAGATTCGGCCAAGAGGAAGTGAAAAAGGGAAATGGTTTTTGAGCAAGTATCAAAAGAAAGAAAAGAGAGAGATGGGAGAAAGAGGTTCGGCCAAACACCTAGTTTGCCGAAAAGAAAAGTGCACAAAAATGCAAATTGTGGTTTTGGTTTCAAAAGGGAAATGAGAGGAAGAAATTAGATTTTGGTTCAAACACAAGTGAGAGCTAAATCAAAAGCAAAATTGCACCAAAATGCCTAAGATACATTCGGCCAAAGAGGGAGTTTTTGAAGAGGAAGAGAAAAATGCCAAATGATGCACAAAATGCTAAAGTTGGCCAACTATTCCCCCCAAACTTCCTATCAACATTTGGCCACCCCCCTAGCCACACATGCCGTCCACATTCATGCACTAATGGCCATAGGAGAGTTTCCAAAACAACACCCTTAAGCCAAGCCTTGAAATCCTCTACATTCCCAAAGTTGAAGAAATTTTATCCCCAAAATCTACCAATTCTATCCCTTATTTCATGCTTACCATAACCTTAAGTCTTCTTGCCATAAAAAGAAAATTGTCCATCTTATCCATATGAATAGTTGATCGACACTTAATGCTAGGATGCATAAAAAAATAAAATCCTTAATATGCCTTCCATGCTACTCGAACCACTTCCTTCAAGCAACTTTCATGCGCCTTATCCACTATGCCACTAACTCCTCTTGTGTTAGAATTTAACACTTAAATTAACTTAAGTGTCAAGTTCATCTAATCCACTTCACTATATTTTCAATACTAAAAATCATTCTAGCTTAGCTAATAATTCCAAGCCTTCATAAAACTATACTAAGCACATAATAATAATCATACTCGAGCTAACACAAGTAACAAGATGATACTCAATTTTTTTAGGATATTACAATTCTACCCCCTTAAGAAAATTTCGTCCTCAAAATTACTGCTCAAAAGAGTTGAGGAAACTGCTGCCTCATCACATCCTCTGGTTCCCATGTAGCTTCTTCTACGCCATGGTTGTGCCATAAAACCTTCACTAAAGGAACTGACTTCCTACGCAAAACTTTCACATCTCGGTCTAGAATCTGCACATGTTCTTCTTCTACCGTCGATCTGGACTCACCTCTATTTCCTCATCGCCACAACATGCGATGGATCGAACGATAGCGTCTAAGCATGGAGACATGGAACACATCGTGAATCTGACTCAGCTCTGATGGCAACTCGAGCTGATAGGCTACTGGTCCCACTCGTCTCAACACCTTATACGGCCCAATAAACCTTGGACTTAACTTGCCTTTTCTCCCAAATCTTAACACTTTCTTCCATGGCGAGACTTTCGGAAAAACTTTGTCACCCACGAAAAATTCTATATCCTCCGCTTGAGATCGGCATATGACTTACGCCTATCCAAGCTTCCTTCAACCGAGCTTGAATCAACTTCACCTTATCTTCGGTTTACGCAACCAACAACTGGTCCTAACATTTGACGCTCACTCAACTCGATCCAGCATGTAGGTGTGCGACACCTCCTACCATACAACGCCTCATATGGTGCCATCTTAATGCTTGCACGATAACTATTGTTGTATGCGAACTCTGCTAATGGTAAAAACTCTTCCCGGCTACCTCTCAAGTCCAATACACAACCTCTCAACATATCCTCTAAAATCAGTATAACTCTTTTATTCGCCAGATCGATTTGTGGATGAAATGCGGTACTAAAATCCAACCGCGTACCCAAAGCCCGATGTAACGTTCTCCAAAACCTCGACGTAAATCTAGGATCTCTGCATGCGAGATGATCGACACTTTGGTACACCGTGCAACCTCACTATTTCGCGCCACATACAACTTAGCTAACTTCAGGCGAGTAATCCACCCTTACGAGAATAAAATGAGCGACTCGGTCAAGCGATCCACAATCACCCAAAGCGAGTCCTTCTTACTTGGCGTAAGGGTAATCCCGCGACAAAGTCCATAGTGATCCTTTCCCACTTCCACTGTGGAATCTTCACCGGCTGAAGTAACCCAAACGGCAACTGATGCTCCGCCTTGACCTGCTGACACGTCAGACATTTACCCACAAACTCAGTTACCTCACACTTGGACACGGCCACCAAAAGCGCTCTCTTAAATCCCGATACATCTTGCTACCTCCAGGATGCATAGCATATGGGCTGCTATGTGCGTCCCAAAGAATCCTTTGCCTCAACTCAACATCCTTTGGCATACAAGCTCTTCCTTTAAAACACAATACTCCATCCTTGGACAAACTATAATCCTCAACCACCATTACGAACACGCAACCTCGATCATTCAAACCATCATCCTCTAAGCTGCATTTTTCTCCTTGATGCGCTCTAACCAAGTCGGCTTGACTTGCAATTCGCCAAAAGACTCCCATCGTCATATAAGCTAAGATGAGCAAACATCGATCTTAAGTGCGATACAACCTTTCGGCTCAACGCGTGCGCCACCACGTTAGCCTTGCCGGATGATACTCAATCGAGCGATCGTAGTCCTTTAACAACTCTATCCATCTCTGACGCCTCAAGTTCAAATCCTTACGAGTCAAAAGATACTTAAGACTCTTGTGATCCGTGTAGACTATCGACTTCTCTCCATACAAATAGTGTCTCCATATCTTCAAAGCAAAAACCACAATGCTAATTCCAAGTCATGTGTCGGATAGTTAACTTCATGTGGTCTCATTTGTCGAGATGCATAAGCCACTACCTTCCCTTCTGCATCAGCACACATCCCAAACCAGTATGTGATGCATCACGATGAAACTGTGAATTCCTTGCACCGCCTCAAAGTTGAATCAAAACAGGAGCTTGATCGAGAATCTTCTTCAACTTGTCAAAACTTCCTTCTTCGCTTCTCGGTCCACACAAATAGAATTCCTTTCCTCAATAACTTAGTCATAGGTGCTACTATCAAAGAAAATCCTTCCACAAATCTTGGTAATACCCCGCGCGGACCTAGGAAACTCCGAATCTCACCAGCGACTTAGGCGGCTTCCAATCCAACAACGCCTCAATCTTTTGAGGATCCACTCTAATCCTCGGTGATACTACGTGACCCAAGAAAGTCACCTCCCTAAGCCAAAACTCGCACTTACTAAATTTTGCATAAAGTCGCTTTTTCCTCAAAATCTGCAACACTACTCGCAAATGCGCATCATGCTCCTCCTCGACTTGGAGTATACCAAAATATCGTCTATAAATACCACAACAAACCTGGTCCAAAAGCTGCTGGAATACCCGATTCATCATGTCCATGAAAATTTGCCCAAGCACGTTAGTCAACCCAACCGGCATTACGAAACTTCGTAGTGCCCATACCGAGTGCGAAATGCCGTCTTATGGATATCGACCTCTTTCACCTTGGTGATGATATCCGGACCTTAAATCAATCTTGAGAAAACCGCGCTTCTTAAGGTGATCAAACAAGTCATCTATCCTCGATAAAGGATACTTGTTTTTATCGTCGACTTATTCAATGGCGATAGTCTATACACATCCGCATCGATCCATCCTTCTTTTTGACAAAAGTACGGTGCTCTCAAGCGAAACACTTGGTCGGATAAAACCTCGATCCAACAACTCTTGAATTTGAGCCTTCAATTTCCCTAATTCCTTCGGTGCCATCCTATATGGAGCAATAGACACTGGCACAGTTCCGGGTAACAGATTTATACCAAATTCAACTTCACGATCCGGAGGCAATCCCAGAAGTTCTTCTGAAAATACGTCAACATATTCCTTTACCGTTTGGACATTCCCCACAGTAGACTCCTTAGCCTCCAACGCACACACATGAACCAAAAATGCCTCACAGCCCTTCCTGACCAACTTCACAGCTTTCAATGCAGATGCCATGTTGGATAGATAATCTCTTCTATTACCTATCATAACCACCTCTTTGCCCTCATCTGTCTTCAAAACCATGCGCTTAGCAGCGCAATCCAAACTTGCTTGATACTTGACCAACCAGTCTATCCCAAGAATCAGATTGAACTCTTCAAACGGCAGTTCCATCAGATCAGCTACAAACATTACCCCTTGGAGTTCTAGGGGTACATCTCTATCTGACTTATTTACTTCTACAGAGTGACCCGGAGGGCTAAATCTTGTCATCTTCCTAGAAGTAGTCTCGAGTCTAGATTCATAGTCTCTACTATGTTACTAGCAACATATGAAATGTCGGACCCACATCTATCAAAGCGTTATATGGTTCACCAAAGATTAAGAACGTACAGTTATGACATCGGTGCGTCGCCCTCCTCTCGGCGTCTCATTGCATACACCAAACCAGTGTCTTGCCTCGGTGTTGCCGGCACCTGCTGCTAGATGCTCGCGGCCTCGACGAACCATTACCTCCTCTACCATTACCACGACTCTCTGCGGTGGCGGTCCCTCATTTCGAACCGAGCACGACCTTGACCCTCGACCGATTCACGGCTAGCTTACGTGGGGCGGTCTCTCACATGATGATCCAGCGAACCACACTCAAAACATCCTTTCCCTCCGGTCCAACATTCGCCCTAATGAAATTTTCCACATCGGTTACACTGTGCTGGTCCTTGATTAGCAGTAACAGGCCTCCCAGATTGATTCGGCCCACTCTGCCTAACCCTCTTCTGAGAATTACCGGCTGACCCGAATGATCCAAAACTTCTCTTATGTTTATTCTTGTCGTGCCTGCGCCTTGCGATTCCTTTATCCCTTCGCTATCTTAGTCTTTTCAACTAGCGCGCGACAAACTCTCACTCTCGATGTGGAGCAATCAGCAATCTCGGTTGTCCTCAATCCATCCTCGAACCGGACACATCGCTCGTGCTCGAAGCCACGATACCTCCAAAGATATCTGGCTCAATCTTAAAAATTACGCCTCATATTCTAATACGGACTTACTTCCCCTGGACCAAACTCGAAATGCCTTTGCTGCGCATCAATGTAATTAGACCCAACATATTTCTTCCGTCTGTTGCCTTAAAATAATCCCAAGTGAGATCCTCGCTACTGACACTATTAAAATCCGTGAGCCACCACCGATATGACTCATCCCAAGAAGCGACACTATCCCTTTCAGCTTTTCCTCAGCATTCAGATCCAAGTCATCCATGATTCGTTCCGTCGCCTCTAACCAATACTCTGCCGTACTGTGAGCCACACCTGAAACACCTCGAAATACCTCAGCTCCATTGGCTCGGAGTCGCTCGGGTACAGATTTCTGAGCTCCCGCGCCTCCACCTATTCCAGCTACCCTCTCAAGGACTCGTGAGATCGCTCGAGACAACTGCGTCATCCCCGTTTGATCTTGATGGTCAACTCCAACCGCTGGTGGTGGGGGTAGTGGTACCTCATTTTTGGATCCTTGACCAGACCTCACTGGCTCAGACACAGCCATCCTACCCCGACCGCGTCCACGAGTAATACGACCCCGACCTCGAGTACTCATGTCTAAAGTCTTGACTTATCTGATTTAAAAGTGTTATGCATTAGTCATTATTCCACTTTCTTTAAAACACAGTTTTATGAATAATTTTAATAAGAAGTTGTTTCGCGAGTATATTCAACCTATAGTTTGGGTCTCTAGAGTAGTTTCTACTACTAATCAGTCATACTAACATCATCATATCATCAAGATCATCAGTTTAAAGTACTTACCCGGGCGAATCGGTGCCGGAGACTCGGTGCCATACCTTTCAGATCATATAATTTTAAACAAAAACATTTTAAGATCATACTTTAAATCATTTTGGCCCTTGGGCCTGGTAAAGCTTTTGAACTTGGCTCGATACCAATTGTAACACACCAACCCGGTCAATACGCCACCACCGAATTTGGTATGTCACGAGGGAAAACATTTTGAGGAAAAACGAGTTACCGATTAAATTTTAGTGAAAAACTCTTTGTTGTTCTAAGTTCGTAGAAATCGGTGTATAATAAATTAAAAGCGATAATTTACTTTGAAATCCGAAAATAAATCTTTAAAACTTAGTTGCGACTTAGATTTGTAAACCTTTTATAAATTGAAAAGAAACTAAAGCGATTAGGTTGAAAAACCGTATCTAATAGAAATTTGGAAACCGGAGTTTTGGAAAATAGTATGAGTTATCAAAAATACTTAGGTTGTTAAATACTATCAATTGATTTATGTTACCCGATGGTAACGTTTTAAAAACCATCGCGTTTAGTAGTTTAGAAAACTTGGTGCTCAAATTATTATATCAACCATGTAATTTATAAGCCATATTTAAAACAAATCCAAAGCATATAAATAATCCAAAAATATAATTAAAGAGGCCTTATTACAAATCCATAAAAAGATGAAAACGGATTAAAATAAAGTACCCAAATGGAAGTTCATGTAAAACCAAATTTTATTGCATGGCCTCCTCGAGTTCATCCGGCTCCTCATCCGCGATTTTACGAATCACCTAAAAAAAGTAAGGGAGAAGGTGAGTCACCAAGACTCTGGGCATAATCCCTCTCCCGGGTAAATGCCACATACTTACATAAATTATAACCAAGCAATATATATATAATGCACCCAACCTAGCCATCCAAAACTCCTTTTCTACCCCGTGTGGTACCAAACCCTTGGTGGTGCCAAACCACCGTGACCCAAAGTCATGATATCCAATAATGTGATGCCAAATCTTTGGTGACCCAAAGTCACGAATAATCAAGTTGTGGGGCCAACCCACGTGTGATACCAAATCACTTTGGCGACGATCCCAATACATCAAATGTGGGGCCATCCCACGGTGGTGTGAAACCAGCGGGATGAGTCGCTATGAGGTGCCAAACCTCTCGGTGTCCCAAAGACACGAAATATGTGGTACCAAACCACTTTGGAGGTGCCAAACCTCCGGTGTCCCAAAGACACGGATATCAATCTTCCCCCTCCTCTCATATCCCCATCCCAATGCAATAGATAACAAATCATGTCATTATACTTTGATATAAACATATAACCAATATATATCGTAGATCGTGATATTAACAACATATATCAACATCATATCGAAACGAACTTACCCGTATCCTTGCTCATACCCATCAAGGTATCATTTCAAGATCTCATAGTTTTCGGCTTTAACAACATGAATAGTTATTAACACACACACATATATATACCGAGTTATAAAGTGTGCAAGGTACACACCTTTCACTAACGCAAATACTAACTTCTGAAGATCCGATCTACCGCACTAGATCACCTTGTCCTACATTCAGCCATACCATAAAACTATAAGCAAAAATCCATTCGGCCAACATCACATCTTAATCCCAATAGCCTTAGTCTTTATCCTCAAAAAGAATAATGAATCGACATGAATCTTACCACTTGACTTACCAACTTCGATTGCTAATGGAATGGCTTAGATCGATTGCTTCCAACGTCCCAAAGAGCCTAAAGGAAAAATCGGTTCCTAAATAATGGTTAGAACCTTGCAAACAAATGCCCAAGGATTCGGACTTTGTCCACAAGAAAACGACTTAGAAAGGAGAAGGAAATAACGGAAATACGACCATGAACACTTACCTATCTTCCAAAACCGATTGAAGAAAACCCAAAGATTATCTACCCTTGATGATATTCGGCCAATATAACACCAAAAGAGAGAAAGAAGATTCGGCTATGGTGGAGTAAAAATAAAGGAAAAATAAAAGTGAAAGTGAAATAGGAGAAGGATGATTCGAAAATGGAAGAAAGAAGAAAATAGAAAATGAAAATAGAATGGTAATGGATGTTTTTAACTTTGAAAAAAAAATGAAAGAGATGGGATTTGGGAAGGAGGAAGATTCGGCCAAGAGGAAGTGAAAAGGAAATGTGTTTTTGAGAAAGTATCAAAAGAAAGAAAAAGAGAGATGGGAGAAAGAGGTTCGGCCAAACACCTAGTTTGCCGAAAAGAAAAGTGCACAAAAATGCAAATTGTGGTTTCGGTTTCAAAAGGGAAATGAGAGGAAGAAATTAGATTTTGGTTCAAACACAAGTGAGAGCTAATCAAAAGCAAAATTGCACCAAAATGCCTAAGATACATTCGGCCAAAGAGGAGTTTTGGAGAGGAAGAGAAAAATGCCAAATGATGCACAAAATGCTAAAGTTGGCCAACTATTCCCCCAAACTTCCTATCAACATTTGGCCACCCCTAGCCACACATGCCGTCCACATTCATGCACTAATGGCCATAGGAGAGTTTCCAAAACAACACCCTTAAGCCAAGCCTTGAAATCCTCTACATTCCCAAAGTTGAAGAAATTTTATCCCCAAAATCTAGCAATTCTATCCCTTATTTCATGCTTACCATAACCTTAAGTCTTCTTGCCATAAAAAGAAAATTGTCTATCTTATCCATATGAATAGTTGACCGACACTTAATGCTAGGATTCATAAAAAAATAAAATCCTTAATATGCCTTCCATGCTACTCGAACCACATCCCTCAAGCAACCTTTCATGCGCCTTATCCACTATGCCACTAACTCCTCTTGTGTTAGAATTTAACACTTAAATTAACTTAAGTGTCAAGTTCATCTAATCCACTTCACTATATTTTCAATACTAAAAATCATTCTAGCTTAGCTAATAATTCCAAGCCTTCATAAAACTATACTAAGCACATAATAATAATCATACTCGAGCTAACACAAGTAACAAGATGATACTCAATTTTTTTAGGATATTACAACCTTCAATTCTAATTTAGGTGGCTCCTCGATTGACGCTTTTGGTTGGGCATAATCCCTATTCTCTAACTCCAAATATTCAAAACGGGATTGCGGATTAAATCCCCTTTGATTAGCTTCTGGCAAAGCTAAGTATTCATCCTCCTCTTCATCATTTGGAGGGTCTGATGTCAAAATTTGTTCCAACGGGTCCTCAACATAGTTGAGTTCCTTTTCCATGATTAATTCCTCTAAACCGGACACTACAGAACAATCATCAATTGTGTCAGGAAATCGCATAGACTTAAAAACATTAAATGTTACATGATCATCCTGAACACGTATAGTAAGCTCGCCCTTCTGCACATCAATAAGGGTCCTTCCAGTTGCTAGGAAAGGCCTTCCTAGGATGATTGACACTTCTTTGTCTACTTCAAAGTCTAGAATAATAAAGTCAGCGGGAAAAATAAATTTGTCTACACGTACCAATACATCCTCGATTTTTCCTTCTTGATGTGCTAAAGATCGATCTACTAATTGAAGTGTAATCGTAGTAGGTCTAACTTCACCTATCCTCAGCTTCCTAAATATTCACATGGGCATCAGGTTGATACTCCCACCAGATCACATAGTGCCTTACCACAATATGTTGCTCCAATGTTGCCAGGTATGGTAAAACATCCAGGATCCTTCAACTTTGGGGGTAGTTTGTCTTGAAGATATGCACTGCATTCTTTTATTAGGGCTACCGTCTCAAATTCTCCAAGTCTTCATTTTTTTACAGGATATCCTTCATGAATTTGACGTAGTTCGGCATTTGTTCAAGTGATTCAACCAACGGGATGTTGATATAAAGTTGCTTTAGTACGTCTGGGAACTTCTTGAATTGAACTTCCTGCTTCTTCTTCTGAAGTCTTTGAGGGTAGGGTGGTGGAGGCTTCTTTACTGGAACTGGTTGATTCATCTTTTGTGGCAATTCTACATCTAATGAAGTTGTTAGTTTATCAAAATTAGCTGGTTCAGAAGTTACCTTATCAAATTTTGCAGATTCAGGTTCCAGTGAAACTAAAACTTCAACACTCGGTTGAACTTCCTCTAAGTCTTGAGTATCAGCTGGCTCCTTTTCAACGTCGACGGTGTTTGTAATTGCCCGATTTTTAATGGTGTCGAAAACAGTGGTTCAAGGCCATCAAATCTGAAAACTATGCTCGTAAATTTTATTATTTAATATTTACGAGTCAAATATGGTTTTAAAAAGATTTTTGAATGGGTAATTTATGTTTTATAATGAATTATTAGGTTCGAGTGGTAAAATCCTAGGTCAAGTGGTTTTAGAAAGTGAGGTATCGAGACCTTGTTTCTATAAACCGAGTCGTAAATATTTTTACAGATATTAACTGAGTGGCATTAAGGTGGTTGAAAAATTTTAACGTTTCGATAGTTAATTAATTAAAAAGAACTAAATTGTAAAAGATGTAAAATTTAATCACTACTTAATTAAATGGGTAATTGATAAAGGAAAAGGGACTTAAATGGTAATTAAAACATGTTCAAAGTTTCCAAACAGTGGTGTTATGATTGATTCCACTAGCTTTTGGATTAATTGTTCTTTTAGTCCTAATAAGTTTGGGATTAAATTGTAAATAAGTTTATTTAGTTAGAATTTAATTAAATTGAAGGACCAATTGTGAAATTAAACCTTCCTTTGATGGTAATTGTGCCATATATTTATGTAATGGACAAATATGGGTATAGATTTGGTGTTTTAAATTAATTATTAACCAAGGGTAATATGGTAAATTGATGAATTCAATTAAAATAAGTAAAATAGAAAGGAAGAAAGATATTTTGGTACTTATCATCTTCTCCAAACCACCAAAACACCATGGCAAGAAAAACTAAAGTTCGGCCATGCTTTAATTCATGCATAGTAAGCCATCTTTCACCCGTTTCTTTTAATTTTTATGTTTTTGAGATCGTTGCAACTAGTTCCAGCTAACCCATACCTTTGATTTTGAAACTGTTAAATATTTTGGATGTTTCCATTGATGAATGTATATGATTTTTTATGCTAAATGATGAAATTGAGATATTAGTTGTTATTTAAAAGTATTTTGTTAAGTGATTTTGATGAATTTTTCAATTAGGGATTAATTTGTTAAATTAATAAAAGTACAAGGATTTAATGTGAAATTGTTGCATAAATGAGATGTTTTGAATATCATGAACATTCGGTTAGCTTGGGTTTGCATTAAAAATGGTTGATTTGCATGTTTTGGGCTTAGGGACTAAATTGAATAAAAGTAAAACTTTAGGGGCAATTTTGTAAAAATGTCAAAAAAGACCAAATTGCATGAAATGAAATTTTTTATTTTCTAAATTAATAAATTGAATAAAATTATTATTTTAGATCAAGATCGGGTGGAAAATCGAGTAAAAATGAAAATTACCAAAATATCCCTAAATCTTGGAATTTCTACAATTTAGCTAGGTAAGTTCGTACGGTTAAACTTTAATAATTATATTGATTTTTTGAATGGTATTATGTATTTATTTTATTGTTGAGAAATGAATTATTGTTGAAGTTATAATTTTTGAATTGAATATATTCGGGAACGCAAGATTTGAGTACATTCGGAATTCGGCGCATTGACGGCATTGGAGGAAGATGTTGGCAAATTACCCAAGTAAATCGGGGTTCAGAATTTGTTGCAAACTCTCATGTTTTAGTTTCTGTTTAGCTCTTACGAGCTTCTATTTAACTTTTATGAGTTTCTGTTCAGCTCTCACGAGCTTCTGTTCAGCTTTCGAGCTTTTGTTTAGCTCTTTTGAGCTTCTGTTAACCTTTATGGGTTTCCGTTTAGCTCTTTTGAGTTTTTGTTCAACCCTTATGGGTTTCTGTTTAGCTCTCATGAGCTTCTGTTCAGCCTCCGGGCTTCTGAAAACGATGTACTCTTATCCGTAAGTCGTTCTTCGAATTGAGAAAATTTCGGTAGAGTGATTTATTTAATAAGTTTGAAAGTTATCCAATGATATTCTAAATGGTTCAACGGGTAATGTTCTATTACGAGATGATATGATTTGATACAAACTAATATAGGTATATACATGAAATACATGGAAATTATGTAAGTTGGGATGAGTATAAACTCAAGTGTGACATGTCGAGATAATAAGGTTATCGATGTTGAATTTATATGAATTATGTTCAAGTATGCTAACAAGTGTTGTTGTTTGATGCTTAGGCAAGTGCCAAGTTGTTGGTTGAATGGTAATATGTTTAATTATAAATTGTATTGAAATTGTAAGTGTTCAAATGAAAATATGCTTGAGCTCATGAAATAGTGGTAAGGTTTAAAGTTATTTAAAATCCTGCTATGCTAGGGATGATATGTTTAAGCGATGATGTGGATTTATTCACCTTGTGAGTTGTTGAATATAGCTTCATGAATCTTGCGGTATCGATATTAGACTATTATTGATATGTATAAATTTCGTATTTGAAATGAATTAATATGATTAAAGTATATACAAGCTTACTAAGCATTCATTTCTTATGTAACATCCCCAAACCCGGCCCATTCACTACGTAAGAGAACTGGTTATGTCAGCTTTGGAAAAGACGGTTGAAAATCTTAAAATAAAACATCGTAGTTTGCTGAATTTTGGAAAACATATCTTTGGAATAAAACTTTGCTATTAAACTCATTCATTTTTAAAACTTTAGTTTATAATATCCAATTTGAATAAATAGGTTGGAAACCATAAATCATTTTCACGTAGCAATTTAATTTAAATAAACCATAGTTAAAGTAATACCAAAAACATAAAATGGCCTTTATTACAACCCAACAATTCAAATAAAGTACTTATATCAAAATCAAGCATGGAATAAGTGAACATCATCCTCGGCATGGGCCACCTTGTCCTCTCCGATCCCGGTCGACTTTATGCACTACGAAATGGTTAATGAAAAGAGTGAGTCCACCGACTCAGTGCATAACCACAACACATATTTCCATCCGTATGGGCTTGGCCCATACCCACACGACCATCGAAACAAATCATGCAAGAATGCATCTCATTGACCTACTATCCAACCGTGACACCAACCTTAGCGGACTCTCGCCTAAGGCCGTGGCTAATCCACCGATCACAACCGAGTGATCCCACATATGTTACCTCGGCGGACTGCTGCGCACAAGGCCGTGGTTTGAGCCACCGATCACATCGTGATCCATAAATCTTACCTCGGCATTCTCATCGCCGAGGCCGTGGTTGAGCCACCGATCAACCAAAGTGATCCAAATATCGTAACCGTCTACGGTGATGATGCACAGCAGCAATCCGCCGAGATGGGCACCTAGCCAACACCTCCCTTGAGGTAGCACAAAGCTAACCCTCAAGCGCTAATGTAGCCTGAGCTATCATTAGACCACGTACATCCTGTGTACACTTCTTCCTTCTTCAATCCAATCCCATGCCCATGTGTCAATAAATCATGCAAGAATATCATATAGAATGAGTATTTATCACTTATCACTACCACATTGTACATATATAAATGTATATCAAGATTAACTTACCATCACCAGTTACTCATCACTTATGCCATTATAAATGGCTATTACACATAATACACATATAAACATGTTAGCAAACCAAACCACAGAAATAGTGCGATGATTACGCACCTAAATGATACCAAAACCCGAAACGCTACTTCTGCTTCTGCACCCGCAGACTAACGGACTTACAAAAGGTTCCCAAATGATGTGCTCTTCTTCCCTACAATCGACCTTGGCATAAAAACAATGAACACTTAGGCCATTCGGCCAAGACAAAAACTATAGCACAAAGAAAACTAACACGCCCTTACCTTGCTAATCAACCTTTAAGGGTAAAATCGTAATTTTACCTACTAAGGGCATTTTCGTAATTTACCCACCAAGGGTGTATCGGTAATTTCGTGCCGGAATGGCCTTTCCAAAGCCCAGTGTCGCCCCGAGCGACCCAACTACCATTTCTGGTCGAAATGGACTATTGGGCCTAAAGCCCAATTTCGGCCCATTCGGGCCCACACGCTCGTGTGGCCCACCTAACACAAATCTAGCCACGTATATAAGTTCCACCTAGTCTAGTTCAACATATACTAACCAATCATGCAATTTACTCATATGGGCCCACGGGCCCATTGGGCCCACCGGCCCATCGAGGCCCAAGCGATTTCAACCCACGAGAATACTACTTATGGCCTCAACTATCGCTCGCGTCGAAGCCCCACACGTGCGCTCGCGCGCTCGTGTGGCTACTATTGCCGTGGACGACGCCGGCATTTGCCGCTCTACAACTAGAATAGAGAGTTACACACCGATAGGACTCGGTGTTAATCCGCGCTCCGACCACTCCCGTGCCCAAACGCCTCCAAGATGTGTTTACTCTCCTCCTAGGATGCTCCTTATATAGCTAGCTCTTCACCTTCATTCTTTGTGTCTTTCCGATGTGGGATCCCTTCGTCGATAGAGTTTAAATTCAAGCTGAAACTCTTCCGTCCCGCACCGCAAAAATAAATACTCCATTGCTTGTCATGAGATTCGAACCAGTGCTCCCTTGCAACATAATCCACTTTGTTAACCACTTGGCCACAAGCTCCTCTTGTGTCTTAAACCATGCGCAACTAAATATAAACTATGGGCCAAATTCGAGGTCCAAGTAAAAAGAAAACCAAAATGCAAAAGCCAAGACTTGAACCTTGGACCTCCTTCCTTCCCTTGTGGCGTCACCCCCTTGTCTCTTATGTGGTGTCACTTTGCCACTACACCACACACTCCACTTGTGTTATTTTCCTCCATATTTTATTCTTAAGGCCTATCGCCAACTTCCAGGTTTTTTCACCTAAAACCAAAATTTCCCTAAAGCTAATATTTGATCCGGGACTTCATAGAAGCCTTCTAACCTTCCAAAATCACTTATCCAATAGGTCCAACTTGCATTTAAGCCGGTCTCTTGTTCTCCAAAAATTTAAACGCTACTACGCCTAAGGCCCATTGGGCTCAATTCTCCTAGGCCCAATTCCTTTTACCCTAAAAATCTAAATTTTCCAAAGCCTTCCCTTCTCATCCCAACATTCTTAGAGCCTCTAAAACTCAACCAAGCACTCCCAAAAACCTACTAACACTTGATTTATACCCCATATGCACTGACCCCTAAACCAGGTGTTACAATTCTACCCTCCTTAAAATAATTTCGTCCTCGAAATTACTTGTCTAAACTAACGGTCCAATTCTCTCCACTACGCTATCATTGCGCACTCCGATCTCCAAGAGCTAACATACTTTACGAGCAACAAAACAAGCGATCACCAAAGCGCGCTCTACCACGCCCACGAGAAATGCGACCACGCCCCTAGAACTCATATCTAGCGTCGCGATTTAATCACGATTAAAAGTTTTATACATTAGAAATTTTGTTCCACTGTTTAATCCACGAGCAAATTTTATGAACAGAAGTTTCTGGAAGTCGTTCTTTCGAGCAATCAAAGTTTCAGTTTCTAAAGTAATCCACTATTGCAATCATCCGATCACATCAATAACTCACAAGCAATAGTAAGGGGTACTTACCTGGTGGACTTGGTCGAGGTGCAGTGCCATGCCAGCCTAACCTGAAAACCTTTTCATAAAAACCCATATTTTTGAAAAGCCCACTTTGAAAATGTTTTTGGGCCCAAAACCCTCAAAGCCGAGTTTTGAACCGGGCTCTGATACCAAACTGTAACATCCCCAAACCCGGCCCATTCACTACGACCGAATCTGGTTATGTCACTGGGAAAAGACGGTTGAAAATCTTAAAATAAAACATCGTAGTTTGCTGAATTTTGGAAAACATATCTTTGGAATAAAACTTTGCTATTAAACTCATTCATTTTTAAAACTTTAGTTTATAATATCCAATTTGAATAAATAGGTTGCAAACCATAAATCATTTTCACGTAGCAATTTAATTTAAATAAACCATAGTTAAAGTAATACCAAAAACATAAAATGGCCTTTATTACAACCCAACAATTCAAATAAAGTACTTATATCAAAATCAAGCATGGAATAAGTGAACATCATCCTCGGCATGGGCCACCTTGTCCTCTCCGATCCCGGTCCGACTTTATGCACTACGAAATGGTTAATGAAAAGAGTGAGTCCACCGACTCGGTGCATAACCACAACACATATTTCCATCCGTATGGGCTTGGCCCATACCCACACTGACCATCGAAACAAATCATGCAAGAATGCATCTCACCCAACCTACTATCCAACCGTGACACCAACCTTAGCGGACTCCCGCCTAAGGCCGTGGCTAATCCACCGATCACAACCGAGTGATCCCACATATGTTACCTCGGCGGACTGCTGCACAAGGCCGTGGTGAGCCACCGATCACATCGTGATCCATAAATCTTACCTCGGCATTCTCGCTGCTCGAGGCCGTGGTGAGCCACCGATCAACCAAAGTGATCCAAATATCGTAATCGTCTACGGTGATGCACATAGCAATCAACCGCCGAGATGGGCACCTAGCCAACACCTCCCTTGAGGTAGCACAAAGCTAACCCTCAAGCGCTAATGTAACTCGAGCTATCATTAGACCACGTACATCCTGTGTACACTTCTTCCTTCTTCAATCCAATCCCATGCCCATGTGTCAATAAATCATGCAAGAATATCATATAGAATGAGTATTTATCACTTATCACTACCACATTGTACATATATAAATGTATATCAAGATTAACTTACCATCACGATTACTCATCACTTATGCCATTATAAATGGCTATTACACATAATACACATATAAACATGTTAGCAAACCAAACCACGAAATAGTGCGATGATTACGCACCTAAATGATACCAAAACCAAACGCTTATCGCTTTCGCACCCATGACTAACGGACTTACAAAAGGTTCCCAATGACAGGCTCTTCTTCCCTACAATCGACCTTGGCATAAAAACAATGAACACTTAGGCCATTCGGCCAAGACAAAAACTATAGCACAAAGAAAACTAACACGCCCTTACCTTGCTAATCAACCTTTAAGGGTAAAATCGTAATTTTACCTACTAAGGGCATTTTAAGTAATTTACCCACCAAGGGTATATCGGTAATTTCGTGCACTGGAATGGCCTTTCCAAAGGCCCAGTGTCGCCCGAGCGACCCAACTACCATTTCTCGGTCGAAATGGACTATTGGGCCTAAAGCCCAATTTCGGCCATTCGGGCCCACACGCTCGTGTGGCCCACCTAACACAAATCTAGCCACGTATATAAGTTCCACCTAGTCTAGTTCAACATATACTAACCAATCATGCAATTTACTCATATGGGCCCACGGGCCCATTGGGCCCACCGGCCCATCGAGGCCCTAGCAAATGCCCCAACCCACGAGAATACTACTTATGGCCTCAACTATCGCGTCGAAGCCCCACACGTGCGCCGCACGCTCGTGTGGCTACTATTGCCGTGGATGAAGACTTCCGGCATTTGCCGCTCTACAACTAGAATAGAGAGAGTTACACACGATAGGACTCACGGTGTTAATCCGCGCTCCGACCACTCCTGTGCCCAAACGCCCTCCAAGATGTGTTTACTCTCCTCCTAAGATGCTCCTTATATAGCTAGCTCTTCACCTTCATTCTTTGTGTCTTTCCGATGTGGGATCCCTTCGTCAGTAGAGTTTAAATTCAACTGAAACTCTTCCCGTCCAGACCGCAAAAATAAATACTCCATTGCTTGTCATGAGATTCGAACCCAGGCTCCCTTGCAACATAATCCACGCTGTTAACCACTTGGCCACAAGCTCCTCTTGTGTCTTAAACCATGCGCAACTAAATATAAACTATGGGCCAAATTCTGAGGTCCAAGTAAAAAGAAAACCAAAATGCAAAAGCCAAGACTTGAACCTTGGACCTCCTTCCTTCCCTTGTGGCGTCACCCCCTTGTCTCTTATGTGGTGTCACTTTGCCACTACACCACACACTCCACTTGTGTTATTTTCCTCCATATTTTATTCTTAAGGCCTATCTGCCAACTTCCAGGGTTTTTTTTCACCTAAAACCAAAATTTCCCTAAAGCTAATATTTGATCCCGGGACTTCATAGAAGCCTTCTAACCTTCCAAAATCACTTATCCAATAGGTCCAACTTGCATTTAAGCCGGTCTCTTGTTCTCCAAAAATTTAAACGCTACTACGCCTAAGGCCCATTGGGCTCAATTCTCCTAGGCCCAATTCCTTTTTACCCTAAAAATCTAAATTTTCCAAAGCCTTCCCTTCTCATCCCAACATTCTTAGAGCCTCTAAAACTCAACCAAGCACTCCCAAAACCTACTAACACTTGATTTATACCCCATATATGCACCCCTAAACCGTGGTGTTACAATTCTACCCTCCTTAAAATAATTTCGTCCTCGAAATTACTTGTCTAAACTAACGGTCCAATTCTCTCCACTACGCTATCGCTGCGCACTCCGATCTCCAAGAGCTAACATACTTTACGAGCAACAAAACAAGCGATCACCAAAGCGCCTCTACCACGCCCACGAGAGAAGTGCGACCACGCCCCTAGAACTCATATCTAGCGTCGCGATTTAATCGATTAAAAGTTTTATACATTAGAAATTTTGTTCCTTTATTTAATACACGAGCAAATTTTATGAGCGTAAGTTTCGGAAGTCGTTCTTTCGAGCAATCAAAGTTCGATTTCTAAAGTAATCCACTATTGCAATCATCCGATCACATCAATAACTCACAAGCAATAGTAAGGGTACTTTACAGTGGACTTGCCTGAGGTGCAGTGCCATGCCGACTAACACGAAAACCTTTTCATAAAAACCCATATTTTTGAAAAGCCCACTTTGAAAATGTTTTTGGGCCCAAAACCCTCAAAGCCGAGTTTTGAACCAGGGCTCACGATATTAAAGCTGTAACATCCCCAAACCCGGCCCATTCACTACGACCGAATCTGGTTATGTCACTAGGAAAAGACGGTTGAAAATCTTAAAATAAAACATCGTAGTTTCTTTGAATTTTGGAAAACATATCTTTGGAATAAAACTTTGCTATTAAACTCATTCATTTTTAAAACTTTAGTTTATAATATCCAATTTGAATAAATAGGTTGCAAACCATAAATCATTTTCACGTAGCAATTTAATTTAAATAAACCATAGTTAAAGTAATACCAAAAACATAAAATGGCCTTTATTACAACCCAACAATTCAAATAAAGTACTTATATCAAAATCAAGCATGGAATAAGTGAACATCATCCTCGGCATGGGCCACCTTGTCCTCTCCGATCCCGGTCCAGCTTTATGCACTAGGTAAATCACCTTGTGGCCGGTTTTTGAGTTCACTTGCAACCTGGCCCATTTGGTTTTCCAAGTTTTTCAATGTAGCTACTTGGCTTTGGATTAAGGCATCATTCTTGGCTATGTATGCCTTCAACAAGTTTTCTAAGCCATTGGATGGTTCAGTTTGAGGTTGTTTCTGAACTTTTTGGGTAAGAATAGGTGGCTGGGTCGGTCTAGGTTGGGCATATGTGTTACTGGGTCCAGCCCCTTGGTTACTCTAGGAGAAATTAGGGTGGTTTTGCCACGATGGGTTATAGGAATTGGACTGTAGTCCTTGCCTTCCTCGGTTTTGGTTCTGGTTACCCATGTAATACACAGATTCTGGGTTCGATGGACATTCTTTGAACAGATGTCCTTCCCTACAATAGACATAGGCTACATTTTCAAATTGATTTGGTGGTTGTGCTGCAAAACTATTAAACCCATTAGTGGTAAAAATTTTAAGCATTGAGGTAATCGAAGATACCTGAGATGCAAGTGAGGTGAGAGTGTCTACTTCATGCTTTCCAACGACTCATCTTCCTGACGCTACTCGATTGGTTGGCCATTGATAATTGTTGCTGGCAATCCTCTCAATGATTTCATAAGCCTCATTGTAAGACTTAGAAAGGAGAGCACCATTAGCAGAAGCGTCCACTACCATCCTCGTTTGAGCATTTAGACCATTATAGAACGTCTCAAGTTGGATGCAATGAGGGACTTTGTGATGAGGGCACTTCCATAATATTTCTTTGTACCTTTCCCATGCCTCATAAAATGACTCATAATCCATTTGTTGGAAGTTGCGATCTCGTTCCTCAACTTAGCATTCTTGCTAGGCGGAAAATACTTCATGAGGAATCTTTCTGCTAACTCCTGCCATGTGGAAATTGAATTTGGTGGCAATGAGTTAAACCAGGCTCGAGCTCTATTCCTTAGCAAATATTGGAATAGCTTTAATCGTAGTGCATCTTCGGGTACTCCGGCTAACTTGAAAGAATCGCTCACCTCCATAAACAGTCTTAAGTGCAGGTGAAGATCTTTGGTAGGCATTCCACTGAATTGGCCCACTGTCTGAAGCATTTGGAACATGACTGGCTTCAGCTCGAACTATTGTGCCTCAATTTTGGGTCTCCTAATACCATGATTAAGATCATGAAACACTGGCATGACATACTGTCTTAGAGCTCTATCCCTATTATCAGCAATAAGGATAGGATTTTGAGCAGGGTTTGCTCCATTTCCTTAATTCAATTTTTCAAAGTTCATCTCTTCGGTCCTTCTCTAACTTGCTTGTCTTCTTCACTGTCGAAAAGTTCTTTCAATCTTAGGGTCTACGGGGAGTAAATCAATGATTCGGTCAATACTCATAAACACCTAAAATAAACACAGAAAAATTAATTAAGTTAAAATTAAACAGGAAAATAAACCAAATACAAAATTAACAAATTCACAAATAATGACTTTTTAAAACAGTCCCCGGCAACGGCGCCAAAAACTTGGAATGACGGAAATGTGCAAGTGTACACAATCGCAACAAGTAATAAAGTGACAAGTAAATGTCGAGTTATCGTACCCACAGGGACTGTGAAAAGAATTATTTATGAATGCAATTTAAAACACTTTGGTGAAGAAAAATATTTTGATTTGAGGAGGTGATTGAAGACTAAGATTTTTAACTAAGTAAATTAAATAAAAAGAAAATAAAAGCTCCAATGCACGATTTCAAAAGATGATTTTAATCAAGATGACATAATTGTGTTAGATTAATTACATTTCTTAACTTAGAATTATTAAACTCATTTTCAAGTTGTTACGAATAAATTCACGACAACTCGGTAATTTGCTACCTTATGAACATACTTACCTACCAAAATCAATTTATCTCTTGACTATATTCTACATCAATTCAACCGATTAAACAAATTTTAATAAACAAATGTGTTAATGCACATACATACTTATGAAATGAAAATAATCTCTTGTACATATCTCTATGCCAATTCAAACAATTAATTCAATCTCATAAGCACATAAAAGATTACATGAGATAACAATGTATTTCTACCTTGAAACAGTTTAATCACAATAATCTTGCAAGTTA
This sequence comes from Gossypium sturtianum, assembly GCA_025698515.1. Taxonomy (NCBI): domain Eukaryota; kingdom Viridiplantae; phylum Streptophyta; class Magnoliopsida; order Malvales; family Malvaceae; genus Gossypium; species Gossypium sturtianum. The sequence goes on from CM046945.1 coordinate 24,364,235, forward strand.
TGCAAGGCTAATGTATCGTTAGATACCGTTGCTAATTTAACCCTCAGCTACCTTAGATGATTAAACATGCACTGATTAAGTATCGTGTCAATTAATTACAATTTCAATCCATTTAAATAATTAATTCATTAGTTACCTTACAATTGTAATGCAAGAATAACTTAGTCAAGGTTTTACTTAATCAAACATCTTACCGAGGCCTATAACAACACAAACACAATTTTAATAACTCAAGTAGATGAAATGCAATCAACCTAACACGAATTAAATTTAAGCCATATTAATTAAATTAAACATATCAACATCACAAATATTCATAGACATGTTCATAACAACAACAATAAAATTAAAAGGATAGGGAACGAGATTTGATCGTTATGTCAGAGTCTTAAAAATTAATATAATGTATGATCTAGCCTAGAAACTAACTGTGACAATGATTGAGGCAAGCGCACCTATCGAACAGTAGTATAGTTTAGTGGCAAGACCGGAATGTCAAACCCAAAGGAACAAAAAGTACTAATACTAACTTTCTTTCTATTATTTAGCCTAAGAATTGAAGTGAATTATTGTTTACTCGTAAATTAACTAACTACTAAGCTAAAGAAGCTAAGACAAAGAGAATGAATTGGGGAAATACTTGTGGGAAAAACCAATTGATTCAGACAATACCCAAGGAGGAATCCACCTAGACTTCACTTGTTATCTAACTTTGAACCAGACGATTTATTCACTTGACTTGATCCGTAGGATTCCCTAATTTATATTAATACCTCTCTCGAAGCTACTAACGTCTAACCCTAGGTTGATTAATTGAAATCTCTTTCTAATTAAAACCCCTAATATTGCACTAACTCGATCTATGGACTCCCATATTAGGTTTGACCCTAATCCGGCAGATTTTTGTCATCCTATGCTTAAGGTTGCGATCAACTCCGGTTAACTATGCTAGATCTACTCTTAGAGAGGGACTTTTGCTCCACTGCCTAAGCACATCAATACTTGAATCAATAGCCTGAAATATCAAAGCAAGAATTAAGAACACATAATTAAGAACAAATCAAGTATTTATCATATAGTTCAGAAAACAATAACAAGATCCGTCTTAGGTTTCATCCCCTCAGGTATCTGAGGGTTTAGTTCATAATTATAGAAGAATACATCTTAGAAGAAAAGATAAAACAAAACATAAGAAGAACCCTAAAACCCCCTAAAGGAATTGAAGGAGAGTTCCTCCGTCTTGAGTATGACTTCGGCTTTTTGAGATGTATCGACTGGCTTTCTTCGAGTAAATCCCACGATTCTGACCTCTCTAGCTTGGCTCCTTGGCCTAGCTGAACGCCCCCGACAGAAGGCTTCTGTCGACTCCCCTTTTTAGGTCATACTTAGGGTGTTTATATAGACTTTGGAATGTCTTTCTTCGCCCCTAAGTATCCTTTTCCGAGTAGAATTACAACGGGTCACAACAGAGACACGCCCGTGGAGCACGCCGGTGTGAATCGAGCCCAGGCCGTGTTTGGGCCTACTAAGGTGGCACGGCCGTGTAATTCAAGCCCAGGCCGTGTTGATTTCTCACTTTGGCCCATTTTCTCCGTTTTAAGCCTGTTTTCCGTTCTTTTCATCCTCATATGCTCTCCTGAGTATAAAACATGAAATTAAAGGATTAAGAGCACCAAATTCTATAATTCAAGGGATAAATCATCCAAAAGCATGCTAAATCTGGAGATAAAATATGTTACTATTACGATTTATCAAATACCCCCACACTTAAGCTTTTGCTTGTCCTCAAGCAAAAATCTCAACTCACAATTAGAAAAGAATTTCCTCAATTCATAACCTTCATCCATAATGTTTCATCATAATTCATAGGTAATTCATACATTGATAACTTAACCAGAAAGTTCCTAAAGATTCAAACAATCAAAGTCATAGTTTTTATAGTACGAAAAATAGGTGTTTCCCCTTACCTAAATAATTACCTCTGATTCAAAATCGACAAAAATTGACATCCTCACTAAAGATTCACTCAAATCACTCGAAGTGTTTAAGGTTCAAAAATAAGCACTCAGAAGTCAAACATGAAAAGTTAATCCCATAGGCTTGCATGAAAATCAAATCTCCACCACTATAATATGAGACGATACACAAATCAAAAGGTCTTTAAAAAGGGTTGTAACGGGGCTTGGGTTAAAGGTGTGGTTAAAGGCTTGAATTAGGGGGTTAGTATTGAAACACCCCCAAACCCGGCCCACGAGCCTTGACCAGATCTGGTATGTTCCTCGAGAAAACATTTGAAAATCCGTTTGTTACTTAGGAAAAATTCGTGTGGTTTTGAAGAAGGATTTGCTTGTGTTGTGTTCAATTGAAAAGCTTGTATATTTTTTTTTAACTTTAAATTGGAAATTTATTTGTGATTAGGTGGTCAAAAACACTTAATATTTATTTTTTTAGTAAACCATTTAACCATGATTTAAACTTAATCGTATAGTAATAAAATCCAATAAAAAGCATGCATAAAACAGTTCATATTAACGACCTTATTACATCAAAATTTACCCAAATTAAATCCAAAATACTTAAAATGAAACAAGTCCAAAATAAAGTCCCGAACTGAGCATGGCCACCACTAAGCTCCTGCCGACCCGGTCCATCACCGAAAGCGTCACTGAAAAATATTCCCACAACGGGGTGAGTCAAACAGACTCAGTGTATAGCAACCACACTAAGCCCTAATGATTTTGGCATATCAAATCATACATATACATATTACAATTTACAAATAATGATGCATTCCCGAACCCAAACCTAGATGCCATCCGCTACACATCACCTCGTACCAACTGTCACACCGTGGGACTACTAAATCAACCCTCCATCGCGCTACACATCGCCGAAAGCGATCATTTGCGATCGACGTGCTCATCGCCCTTATAAATTCGTGGTGAGCCACCACATAATATATTTTGTGACATAAGTCACCACATTCAAATTATGTGACCGAAGTCACCACATTCATATATTGGGGTATAAAACCACCAATCACTTCCCCTTTCAATATCACCCTTATGCCCATGCACATTACAACACATACAAAATCATCCCTTGCAGCTTATTTCACATTCTTATCAACAGTCACATATGTACCATATTCCAAATTGCATATATTTTATTAACATAGAGTTAAAGTTACGTACCTGAGTACTTTGTACCATAACATGGTACCTTTCGGCCACATTCATACTATTATAACATATACATTAACTTAAAGTCGTAATCTACTAAGATTTAGTGTGGAGTATACACCTGATATACTTATCGAGTTTACTGAAATCCCGAAACCCGATCTATCGCTTTAGATCTTTAATTCCTATATCCAGCCAATACTTGTATTCTAGCAAAAGCCTATTCGGCTATTCAATCAGATCCCGAAGGATTATTACAACCAAAACCTTACCTTGCTGCCGATTTGATTACTAATCAAATCCCGAAACGTTGTAGTCCTTCCTCCTTGTAATCGGCTAACACTAGATCAATTGACTAGGTTAGTTTTCGGCTTTTGAATAGGTAAGAAATAGATCTAGGTTGCTAAATAGGCCTTGGCCGAATGTACATATGTACTCACCTTGCGATTCTAAAATCCCGAAAATCGTCTCTTGACTATGAGGATGCCGAAATCCTACATAGTACACACTAGGGTCAACGTTCTGTACAAGATCTATAAAATGGCCCTTGGCCGAATACCACATGACTTACCTTGGATGTTGGAATCCTGAGAATCTCCTCCTTATAGTCGACTATAGCCAAATCCCGAGAGATCCTTCAAGGTTTCGGTCACAACAATAATGAGATTAAAGCCTTGCTTTTCGCCAGTTAGAGAAGGAAAAGAATAAAGGTTCAACTAAGAGAGATTCTTACCAAAAGGACAATCGAAACGCAATTGACCACTACCCTTAAGAAATCGGCTAAGAGCTTGCAGGAGAAATCAATTCAAAAGAAGTGAACTTCGGCTTTAGGCTTTGCTAAACAATCGACTAAAGGTTGCCTTGAGGTTCGGCTAATCCTTTTCAAATGGTGATGGAAAAGTCGGCCACAAGAGGAAAAGATGTATAATCAAGGTTGAAAAGGAAAAAGATGTAAAGAGAAAGGCTAGAAGAATTCGGCTAGAAGGCTAAAATAAAAAGAAGAAGAAAGTGGATGCTCAATAACAAAAAGAAATTCGGCACCTACTTCCCTTTCATGACCGAAATTCATCACTAAAGGAGTCCCTTGGCCGGCCACTTCTCATCCTCCTCTATCAAATTCCAAATTTTCCTCCTATTTTTCCTCTCTTCTATCCATTCAAAATAATTTGAATGGGTCAACTATTATCTCCTCATAATAGCCGAATTTTAAAAGAACAAAACAAGTCTTTATCCTTATCTTTCAAAAGTCCCATAGCCGTCCATCACCTCCCCCTCTACTTGACGCAAACATGCAAAATAAAAGCCCCAAAATATTGTTTCCCACGTGACTCGAACCTTGGCCCTGCACACATGCTTGTGGCGTCACTTACCTAGGCTTTAAGTGGCGCCTTCAAGCCACTTTACCAAGCCCGATTCTGTGTCATATTTCCCCTACATTTTCTCTTAAGGCCTATCAGTCCTAGCTCCCTCTTTTAAACTTAAATTCTAATAATTTCTAAGGCATTTAGCTACATACTAAGATTCACGAAATTCATAGAACATATTCAGAATATTCATAAGCATGCTACTTCATCTAATTTAGTATAAATGCATAAGCCATAATCCAGGATATTACAGTTCTACCCCCCTTAAAATAATTTCGTCCTCGAAATTACCTGGCTAAAACAAGTGAGGGTATTACTGCCGCATTGCCTCCTCCGGCTCCCACGAAGCTTCTTCTGATCTATGATTACGCCATAACACTTTGACTAGAGGAACTGACTTCCTCCGTAACACTTTCACATCTCGTTCCAAGATCTGAATCGGCTCTTCTTCGTAGGACAAATCTGGCCTTAGCTCCACCTCTTCAACCGGAACTACATGAGATGGATCCGATCAATAACGACGTAGCATGGATACATGGAATACGTCGTGCATCTGTTTTAACTCCGGTGGCAACTCTAACTGGTATGCCACTGGTCCAACTCGCTTCAATACTCGATAAGACCGTACAAACCTTGGACTTAGCTTCCCTTTGCGACCAAATCTCATCACCTTCTTCCAAGGCGATACCTTCAGAAACACTTGATCTCCCACATCAAATTCTATTTCTTTCCTCTTAAGATCTGCGTACGACTTCTGCCTGTCAGATGCTTCCTTCAACCGTGCGTGAATTATCTCAACTTTCCCTTCAGATTCTGCCACAATCTTTGGACCCAAAACTCTTCGTTCCCCTAATTCTGTCCAACACATCGATGTGCGACACTTCCGTCCATACAACGCTTCATACGGTGCCATTTGAATACTAGCTTGATAGCTGTTGTTGTATGCAAATTCCGCTAACGGCAAATATTCTTCCCAACTTCCTCGAAGTCTATCACACATGACCTCTCGGTATATCTTCCAACACTTGGATTACTCGTTCGCATCGCCCGTCCGATTGTGGATGAAAAGCCGTAGTGAAATCCAATTTAGTGCCCAAAGCTTTGATGTAGAGCCTTCCAAAATCGAGACGTAAACCTTGGATCCCTATCTGAGATAATTGATAGCGGCACTCCATGTAACCTCACAATTTCCGCCACATATAACTTTGCTAACTTACGCAAAGAATAATCAACTCTTCCCAGGAATGAAGTGCGCGGACTTGGTCAATCGGTCCACTATCACCCATACCGAGTCCTTCTTAGTAGGCGTAAAGGGAAGCCCACTAACGAAGTCCATGGTGATTCTCTCCCACTTCCCGCTGCGGGATCCTTATCGGTGAAGCAATCCTCGACGGAACTTGGTGTTCGGCCTTAACTTGCGACACGTCAAGCCCTTGCCGACAAATCAGTAACTTCCTTCTTGCAGACAGGCCACCAAAAGCTGTTTCCTTAGATCCTGTACAATTTAGTACCTCCAGGATGCATAGCATAGGGGCTACCATGCGATTCCTGAAGAATCCTCTGCCTTAACTCCTTGTTCTTCGGCATACAGACCTTACCCTTGAAACACAATACTCCCTCGTCATTAATACTATAATCTTCTAACTCTCCATTCTGCACTTGCCGTAGCTTAGCACTTAGATCATCATCCATTAACTGACTTTCCTTCACCTCATTCAACCATGTCGGTTTGACTTGCAACTCTGCCAACAAACTTCCATCATCATACAAGCTAAGATGTGCAAACATTGCCCTCAGATCCGACACTACTTTCCGACTTAGGGCATCTGCCACTACATTTGCCTTGCCCGGATGATACTCTATGGAACAATCATAATCCTTCAGCAACTCCACCCACCTTCGCTGTCTCAAGTTCAGCTCCTTCTGAGTCAACAGATACTTAAAACTCTTGTGGTCCATGTAGATCACTGACTTTTCTCCATAAAGGTAGTGCCTCCACACCTTAAGAGCAAAGACCACTACCGCCAGTTCCAAGTCATGCGTCGGGTATTTAACCTCGTGAGGCCTTAGTTGTCGAGACGCATAAGCTACAACCTTTCCATCTTGCATCAGTATGCAACCCAAGCCTGTATGGGAAGCGTCGCAATACACCACGAAATCCTTTCCTGCCTCAGGCTGAATCAACACTGGAGCTTCCGTCAACACCCTCTTAAGCTTCTCAAAGCTCTCCTGTTGCTTATCCGTCCAAACGAAAGGTACCTCCTTTCTCAACAACTTTGTCAACGGTGCGGCTATTGAAGAAAATCCTTCCACAAACCTTCTGTAGAAGCCTGCCAATCCCAAGAAACTTCGAATCTCAGCCCCAGACTTAGGTGGTTTCCAATCTAGTACTGCCTCAATCTTCTTAGGGTCCACCCTTATTCCTTCTGCAGACACCACATGCCCTAAGAATGCAACCTCCTTAAGCCAAAACTCACACTTGCTGAATTTGGCATATAGCTTCTTCTCCCTTAACACTTGCAACACTTTAGGAGATGCTCGTCATGTTCTTCCTCGGACTTGAGTATACTAGGATATCGTCGATGAACACAACGCGACGAACCGATCCAAGTAGGGTTGAAAAACCACATTCATCATATCCATGAACGCGGCCGGGCGTATGTCAACCCAAACGGCATTACTACGAACTCATAGTGTCCGTATCTTGTTCGAAAGGTTGTCTTATGAATATCCGCTTCCTTCACCTTAAGTCGATGATATCCGGACCTTAAATCTATCTTGAGAATAATTGCGCCCTTAAGGCGATCGAACAAGTCGTCTATCCTTGGCAAAGGGTACTTGTTCTTGATGGTCACTTATTGGTGACGATAATCTATGCACATACGCATAGTCCCATCTTTCTTCTTCACAAACAAGACCGGTGCTCCCCATGGAGACACACTGGGTCGAATGAACCCACGATCAAGCAACTCTTGGATTTGAGCCTTGAGCTCAACCAACTCCTTCGGTGCCATTCTATACAGAGCGATAGATACTGGCGCCGTTCCAGGCAGCAAATCAATTCCAAACTCCACATCCCTGTCCGGGGGTATTCCAGGTAACTCCTCCGGAAAGACATCCACAAACTCCCTTATTGTTCTAACTCCACTAACACCCTCTTCATTTGCATCCAACGCACTGACGAAAGTCAAAAATGCCTTGCACCCTTTTCGAACCATCTTATCAGCTTTCAGTGCTGAAACTACGTTAGACAAGTAGTTTCTTCTTTCTCCTATCATAATTATCACCTCATCCTCCGCCGTCTTTAACTCCATTCGTTTAGCTGCACAATCCAATATAGCTCGGTGTTCTACTAGCCAGTCCATACCAAGTATGAGATCGAATTCTCCGAAGGGAAGTTCCATTAAGTCGGCAGGGAAAATCACTCCTTGAATCTCTAGAGGTACACTCCGAAAGATCTTATTCACCACTACAGTTTGACCTAGTGGGCTCACTACAGTCATCTCCTTACTAGAAAGTTCAGAGTCTATGCCTAGTGTTTCAACTACACTACTAGCAACATAAGAATGGGTCGAGCCCACATCAATCAAAGCAAAATAAGGCTTGCCAGATATAAGGAACGTACCGGTTATGACGTCCGGTGCGTCTCCGTCCTCCCTTCGACGAACCGCATACACTAGACCTGGCTGTCTTGCCTCTGCATTACCAACACCTCTGCCAGGTGTTCCACGTCCTCTTCCAACACCGTTACCCCTACCATTCGGACCACGACCTCGATGAGGTTGTTGTCCCCCTCTTCTAGCCTGATTAGAACCTTGACCTGTTGGTCGACTCCCGTCTATCATTATTGGACAGTCCTTAATCATATGATCCTTAGATCCACACTTAAAACATCCTCCTGTCTTTTTCCAACACTCTCCTAGGTGCCTCTTCCCACACTGATCACAAGTACGGTATTGCCCTCCTGTACCAACTTGCTGACCTCGCGGCCCATCAACTCTAGGCCTCTTTTGAACATTTCCAGATGATCCTGACTATCTGAATCCTCTCTTTTGCCTATTCCGATCAGAGTTCTGCCTTACAGAGTCCTTAACTCCTTCGGCCACTTTAGCCTTCTCCACCAACACAGCAAATTCCCGCTCTTGCTGCGAAGCTATCAATAACCTCAGATCATCTCTCAATCCGTCCTCAAATCGGACACACCGTTCATATTCCGTAGCCACTACTCCTCGAGCATATCGGCTCAGCCTTAAGAACTCAGCCTCGTACTCCGCTACGGACTTATTCCCTTGAACCAGCCCCAAAAATGCTTTCCTTTGCGCATCAATATAGTGAGTACCAACATATTTCTTCTGGTACGCCACCTTGACATACTCCCAAGTGAGATCCTCCGCTATGGCACCATCCCGAACTGTGAGCCACCATTGATAGGCTTCGTCGCGGAGTAATGCCACCATCCCTTGATTTCTCCTCGAACTCATCCATAATTCGCTCGGTTGCCTCCAACCAATACTCGGTATGTCTTGGGTGCCACCCGGATACACCACGGAACACCTCGGCCCCATTGGCTCTGAGTCGCCGGTGCTGATTTCTAAGCTCCCATATTTCCTTCCGCTCCAGCCACCATTTCAAGAACTCGCAGCATTGCTCGCGAGCATCGCATCCTCCACATCGATCTTGTTGCGCCAACACCAAACGGTGGTGGTGGGGGTGGTGGTACCTCATTTTCGGACCCTTGTCCGGACCTAACGGGTTCGATCATTGTCATTCCGCTCTACCACGCCCCTCGCACATTACGACCACGCCCCTAGAACTCATGTCTACGATCGCGCTTTAATCGGTTAAGAAATTTTTATGCATTAGTATTTTGTTCCACCGATTATCCGCGAAGAAATTTTATGAAAGAAGTTTAGAAGTAGTTCTTTCGATCGATCAAAGTTTCAAGTCTTCTATCCTAATTTAAAGGAGCACATTCATTCAACACACATTCATCATTCAAACATTTTCTTCCTATTCCTATCCTGAGGGTATTTTCGTCATTTCACCTCTGTGGGTATTTTGGTAATAAATCGGGGTTAATTTAAAAATTTGTAAATCGGGGTAATTTCGTAAATTTTCCAATTCGTGGTTCCTTGGTGATTTTATGAAATAAGGGTATTTCGGTAGAGATATTTTTTTCCAAACTAGGGTTCTTTGGTCCCTTTCGAGTTTTAATTATAGGGTTTAGCCCATCAGTGAGTCCTCATAACTAGGGTGAATAGTCACCACGCACTGTGCAGGATTCAGGCAAGAGGAGGTGAGTCGCTAGGGGCGCTTAAATACCAAGCTCTCCCTGAATCCACTCCTAGGCATGCGTGCGCTTATTGCCACACCCTAACTCAACTAAGGTGAGCAAATCACTACGCACGGTAGGATTCCAGCGAAGAAGAGGAGGTGAGTCACTAGGATCGCTTAAATACCAAGCTCTTCGGATCCAATCCTAGACATGCGTAAGACGGTTACCACACCCTAGTCTTGTGGCTCGTTAACGGGTTTGTTTAGTGAAATTAAGTCTTATGAAAGTTTAAGAAGTGGTTTAAACGAAGCCTATAGTCCATCAGAGTCTATTTAAACTAGTCTACGTCCCATAAAGCCCAGAAAGCCCACATGTATAACACACAATGGTTTAGGGTACTTACCTGGCGGACTTGGGTCGGAGACGCAGGTGCCATGCTGAGCTAACAGACCGGTTATCCTTTTAAAAGCCCATTTGTAGAAAACATTTTGGAGCCCAAAAACCCCAGAGCCGAGTTTTGAACTAGGCTCTGATACCAAACTGAAACACCCCCAAACTCGGCCCACGAGCCTTGACCGGATCTGGTATGTTCCTCGAGAAAACATTTGAAAATCCGTTTGTTACTTAGGAAAAATTCGTGTGGTTTTGAAGAAGGATTTGCTTGTGTTGGGTTCAATTGAAAACCTTGTATATTTTTTTTTAACTTTAAATTGGAAATTTATTTGTGATTAGGTGGTCAAAAACACTTAATATTTATTTTTTTAGTAAACCATTTAACCTTGATTTAAACTTAATCGTATAGTAATAAAATCCAATAAAAAGCATGCATAAAACAGTTCATATTAACGGCCTTATTACATCAAAATTTACCCAAATTAAATCCAAAATACTTAAAATGAAACAAGTCCAAAATAAAGTCCCGAACTGAGCATGGCCACCACTAAGCTCCTGCCGACCCGGTCCATCACCGGCGCCACTGAAAAATATTCCCACAACAGAGGTGAGTCAAGCAGACTCAGTGTATAGCAACCACACTAAGCCCTAATGATTTTGGCATATCAAATCATACATATACATATTACAATTTACAAATAATTATGCATTCCCGAACCCAAACCTAGATACCATCCGCTACACATCACCCCGTACCAACCGTCACACCGTGGGGACTACTAAGTCAACCCTCCATCCGCTACACATCATCGAAGGCAGTCGCTGCAGTCGACGTGCTCATCGCCCTTATAAATTCGTGGCAGAGCCACCACATAATATATTTTGTGACATAAGTCACCACGTTCAAATTATGTGACCGAAGTCACCACATTCATATATTGTGACCGAAGTCACCACATTCATATATTGGGGTATAAAACCACCAATCACTTCCCCTTTCAATATCACCCTTATGCCCATGCACATTACAACACATACAAAATCATCCCTTGTAGCTTATTTCACATTCTTATCAACAAATCACATATGTGCCATATTCCAAATTGCATATATTTTATTAACATAGAGTTAAAGTTACGTGCACTGAGTACTTTGTACATAACATGGTTCCTTTTCGCCACATTCATACTATTATAACACATACATTAACTTAAAGCCGTAATCTACTAAGATTTAGTGTGGAGTACACACCTGATATACTTATCGAGTTTACTGAAATCCCGAAACCCGATCTATCCCTTTAGATCTTTAATTCCTATATCCAGCCAATACTTGTATTTTAGCAAAAGCCTATTCGGCTATTCAATCAGATCCCGAAGGATTATTACAACCAAAACCTTACCTTGCTGCCGATTTGATTACTAATCAAATCCCGAAACGTTGTAGTCCTTCCTCCTTGTAATCGGCTAACACTAGATCAATTGACTAGGTTAGTTTTCGGCTTTTGAATAGGTAAGAAATAGATCTAGGTTGCTAAATAGGCCTTGGCCGAATGTACATATGTACTCACCTTGCGATTCTAAAATCCCGAAAATCGTCTCTTGACTATGAGGATGCCGAAATCCTACATGGTACACATTAGGGTCAACGTTCTGTACAAGATCTATAAAATGGCCCTTGGCCGAATACCACATGACTTACCTTGGATGTTGGAATCCCGAGAATCTCCTCCTTATAGTCGACTATAGCCAAATCCTGAGAGATCCTTCAAGGTTTCGATCACAACAATAATGAGATTAAAGCCTTGCTTTTCGTCAGTTAGAGAAGGAAAAGAATAAGGGTTCAACTAAGAGAGATTCTTACCAAAAGGACAATCGAAACGTAATTGACCACTACCCTTAAGAAATCGGCTAAGAGCTTGCAGGAGAAATCAATTCAAAAGAAGTGAACTTCGACTTTAGGCTTTGCTAAACAATCGGCTAAAGGTTGCCTTGAGGTTCGGCTAAGCCTTTTCAAATGGTGATGGAAAAGTCGGCCACAAGAGGAAAAGATGTATAATCAAGGTTGAAAAGGAAAAAGATGTAAAGAGAAAGGCTAGAAGAATTCGGCTAGAAGGCTAAAAGAAAAAGAAGAAGAAAGTGGATGCTCAATAACAAAAAGAAATTTGGCACCTACTTCCCTTTCATGACCGAAATTCATCACTAAAGGAGTCCCTTGGCCGGCCACTTCTCATCCTCCTCTATCAAATTCCAAATTTTCCTCCTATTTTTCCTCTCTTCTATCCATTCAAAATAATTTGAATGGGTCAACTATTATCTCCTCATAATAGCCGAATTTTAAAAGAACAAAACAAGTCTTTATCCTTATCTTTCAAAAGTCCCATAGCCGTCCATCACCTCCCCCTCTCCTTGACGCAAACATGCAAAATAAAAGCCCCAAAATATTGTTTCCCACGTGACTCGAACCCTGGCCCTGCACACATGCTTTTGGCGTCACTTACCTAGGCTTTAAGTGGCGCCTTCAAGCCACTTTACCAAGCCCGATTCTGTGTCATATTTCCCCTACATTTTCTCTTAAGGCCTATCAGGCCTAGCTCCCTCTTTTAAACTTAAATTCTAATAATTTCTAAGGCACTTAGCTACATACTAAGATTCACGAAATTCATAGAACACATTCAGAATATTCATAAGCATGCTACTTCATCTAATTTAGTATTAATGCATAAGCCATAATCCAGGATATTACAAGTATCGAGACTGAATTGACAAATTACCTAACTAAATTTTTGTACTAATACTAAATAATTACATCACAGAAACTTAATACTAATAACATGAGCTTCTTCTAAAGATAATGAAATTAACAGTTTGAGCTCAAATAACATAGAACTAATAATGAATATACTTCGTTTTTTTTGTTTAAGAACAAATCATACAATAATAAAGAAATTAACAACTGAAACGGAAAGCATAGTTTAGCTAAGTAATCTGTTCAAATCAGACCTCGACTTAATGTGGGTCAAATTAATTAAAGGGATTTCAACAAAGAATGGTTTTGGTTAATGTTGAGGGTGAGTAAAAAAAGGGTTGTTAGGATCAAAGGGGTTCACTAGGGGTTAATTGTGAGGGTAGGCTTTTAGTGGAGTAAGTGGGTTAAAACCTAGATGCCTTTATCATCTTAGTATATCAAATCAAAGGTGTGGTCTCGACATGTATAATCGAAGCAAGTTCTAGAATAACAAATCAATGTTGACACACTCATAATTAATAAAGTGAGCACGAAAAGGAATGTATGCTCTAAAAGGTTCAAAATCTCACAAAAATTATGGGCTTTTTGATATCAACCTTATAAATTTCAAACTTCAAGGTAATACTTAAATCCAGGTAGACAACCTAACAAAATTTTTACTTCTGAAAAATAGACTTATCCTGCTTGATTCTCTAGTCTCCTAAAGTTTAAATCATCACTGCATAATTATCAATGACTTAATCCAAAACATATCAATAAAAATCATGAATCAAAGGAAATTTCATTCTAATCATAACATGAGAAAATTACTTAAAAACAAGACATAATTCAGGGATTTGAGAATAATGAAAAAAGTTAGGCACTTTTCACGATAAAATTCACCCCCCACACTTAAGATGTACATTGTCCTCAATGTACTAAGATAGATATCAGCAATATTTTAAGAAAATCAAAAGAGAGGGAGAAGTGAAACTTCCTGAATTATGGATGCAATTCTTGGAGGGTGATCAATGATGAACATGATGACTAGGCATAGGTGAAGGTGGTGGAGAATACTCCGGTGGTGTGTTCGTTCCTTGAGTGGCACCTTAAACCTTTTTAAACTGCGAAGTCATCAGTAAAGTTTTTAGGGAGTTCTTATTTAATGGATGTTTGTTATAGTTACTCGAGAGCTAAACAGCCAGAGATAAAAGAAATCAAATTATACTTAAAAATTTAAAGAGTTTAATAATGAAGGAAAATGAACTAAAATAAAAATAAATAAAAATAAAAATAAAAATAAGAATAAAGAAAATAAAAAGGACTCAAAGGTCCTCATCACCGGAGTGATCTCGAGGTGGTGGTGGGGGCGATATGTGAAAAAGCTGATAATATCGACCACGGCTGCCTCGTACGGCCGCGTGGATTTATCTCAGCCCATGTTCTTTAGACAGTTTCGACCACGACCGTGTTGCACGACCGTGGCATTTAGTCGGAGCCCGTGTCTTGGGGAAAATTTTCGTCCTGTTTCTGCACGATATCCGCCACGCTGATATGCATACTCGTGGTGTCCACACGGCCACGGCCATGCCCGTGTTCAAGGCGTGTGGATGGAAACCTACACCTAAAAATTTGGTTAGTTTTTAGTTAGATGCTAAAATACGAAAATATGGACGTTAGTGGGGTTAGTGCTCGGGTTGCCTCCCGAGAAGCGCTCGTTTAAAGTCTTGAGCTAGACTTACCTGTTATTCGTATGGCCATGGTGGTTTACGGATTTGAAACTCCTTTTTCTTACTATCAATTCTATCAACATATGGTTTGAGTCGGGTAATATTTACCTCAAAAGTGTCGAAATTAGAATGTGTTACATCGACCGTTCTGTATGGAAAGACCTCAAGTACCGTAAAAGGAGTCGCACTGTTTGTATTAAGCTCTGAAGCAACTATTCGAGGGTCGGTTGTATCTGACAGTACCTGGTCCCCAACTTTGAAGTGATTGGTTCCACCTTTAATACCCGATGTCCTAGCCGTGTCAAGAACCTGAAGAGTGATCGTTTCGTCACTTACACGAAATGTGAGCTCACGTGGTAGTTTATTTCATAGAATTGCTTGGCACACTGCGTTTAGCTCCAAATGCGACGTATCGTCTAACTTCCGTTTGTTTGTCAAAAAATCTTTTGAAAATTTCCTTGAATCTGGCATCTGCAAAAGAGCTTCAAGAAACAGAAATTTAATATGTAATTTCTTTGGAAGTTTAAGAAATTTACCGAATTGTTCTTCTGTGTGGTCTTTCTTGATCGCATTGGGGTATGGCACACGAGGTTGGTACTCTGTAATTACCGGGTTTGGTTTATCATGGCCTACCTCAACCTTACCTTCCTCTACCACATTCTCTTGTTTCAATTTTGGTTCATCTAACCCTTCACTATCGTGAGCAGTTATTGTTTGAGGTTGCTCTCTTGGGTTAGTTTCGGTGTTGCTAGACAAGATACCTTGTGGTCTTTCTGAGATCAGCTTAGAAAGCTAACCTATTTGATTCTCGATCTCTTGAATCGATGCTTGCTGATTTTTAAGTGCTGTTTCAGTGTTTTGAAAGCGTGTTTCTGACACTGAGATAAATTTCGTTAGCATCTCCTCAAGCTTCAGCTTCTTTTCCTGCTGGTAAGGTGGTTGTTAAAAACCTGGAGGAAGTTGCGGTCCTTGACCACCCCACGAGAAATCGGGATGGTACCTCCAACCTGCAATATATGTGTTACTATAAAGATTATTTTGAGGTCTAGAATAGTTACCCATATTGTTGACTTGTTCGTTCTCTGTGCTAGGGTTGTAGGATAGATATTTTGTGTTGTTCACCCTTCCTCCATTTCTATCGTACTGTATTACTAGATGTACCTGCGTAGAACCATACCAACCATCAATTTTTTTTATTTAAAAGCTCTACCTGGTTAGATAACATGGTGACCGCGCCAAGGTTGAAAACACCGGCTGCTTCATTAGGCTTTGTCCTCATAACTTGCCACTGATAATTATTCAGTGACATCTCTTCGGTTTCTGCGAGCGGTATGTTTTATTTCACTGTCAAAAATCAAGGGTCCTGACGGGTTTCTTCTAGTCATAAACTAGAAATACCTGCCAGAAGCAAAGAAAGAGAAAATTTAGCAAAGTTAAAATAAAAAAAATAAATTCCAAATAAATAAAATGGCTAAAGTAATAAAAATTAAGTGTTCTTAATATTTTAGTTCCCCGACAACGGCGCCAAAAACTTGATCGTTATGTTAGAGTCTTAAAAATTTATATAATGAATGATCTAGCCTAGAAACTAACTGTGACAATGATTGAGGCAAGCGCACCTATCGAACAGTAGTATAGTTTAGTGGCAAGACCGGAATGTTGAACCTAAAGGAACCAAAAGTACTAATACTAACTTTCTTTCTATTATTTAGCCTAAGAATTGAAGTGAATTATTGTTTAATCTAAAATTAACTAACTACTAAGCTAAAGACACTAAGACAAAGAGAATGAATTGGGGAAATACTTCTGGGAAAAACCAATTGATTAAGACAATACCCAAGGAGGAATCCACCTAGACTTCACTTGTTATCTAACTTTCACGAACAGCACGATTTATTCACTTGACTTGATCCGTATGATTCCCTAATTTATATTAATACCTCTCTCGAGGCTACTAACGTTTAACCCTAGGTTGATTAATTGAAATCTCTTTCTAATTAAAACCCCTAAGATTGCATTAACTCGATCTATGGACTCCCATATTAGGTTTGACCCTAATTCGACAGATTTTTGTCACCCTATGTCTAGGGTTGCGATCAACTCCACTTAACTATGCTAGATCTACTCTTAGATAGGGACTTTTGCTCCACTGCCTAAGCACATCAATACTTGAATCAATATACCCTGAAATATCATAGCAAGAATTAAGAACACATAATTAAGAATAAATCAAGTATTTATCATATAGTTCAGAAAACAATAACAAGATCCGTCTTAGGTTTCATCCCCCTCAGGTATCTGAGGGTTTAGTTCATAATTATAAAAGAATACATCTCAGAAGAAAAGATAAAACAAAACATAAGAAAAACCCTAAAACCCCCTGAAGGAATTGAAGGAGAGTTCCTCCGTCATGAGTATGACTCCAGCTTCTTGAGATGAATCGACTGGCTTTCTTCGAGTAAATCCCACGATTCTGACCTCTCTAGCTTGGCTCCTTGGCCTAGCTAGACACCCCCGAAAGAAGGCTTCTGTCGACTCCCATTTTTAGGTCATACTTAGGGTGTTTATATAGACTTTGGAATGTCTTTCTTCGCCCCTAAGTATCCTTTTCTGAGTAGAATTACAACGGGTCACGGTAGAGACACGCCCGTGGAGCACGCCCGTGTGAATCAAGCCCAGGCCGTGTTTGGGCCTGCTAAGGTGGCACGGCCGTGTGATTCGAGCCCAGGCCGTGTTGATTTCTTACTTTGGCCCATTTTCTCTATTTTAAGCCCGTTTTTCATTCTTTTCATCCTCCTATGCTCTCCTCAGTATAAAACATGAAATTAGAGGATTAAGAGCACCAAATTCTATAATTCAAGGGATAAATCATCCAAAAGCATGCTAAATGTGGAGATAAAATATGTTACTATTACGGTTTATCAAGACTCAAACCCAGTGTTTTCTCTGTGGCTTGACTTGCTGGCTCCACTCCTCCTTCTCCACTTGTTCTTGTTGAACCTAGGCTTCTACGAACACTTGAATGTTGTTCCAAATGGTGGTTTATTGACTCTTTTTCAAGAGGTGAAATCGGCAAGGGAATAGGGGAATAAAATGAAGAACAATGGAAGGGAATGAAGAGAGAAAAATGAGAGAAAAGTGAAGAGATGAGAAAGGTTGAGATTTGTTTGAAGTGAGCAGCCAAGGGGGTATTTATAGGTTGAAAAGGCTGCTAAAAATAGCCAAAATCAGCAGCCAAAGACTCCCCCCATGGTCGGCCACACATGTGGCATGTTTGAAGATTTCAAACATGCTATTTTAAGGTAGGGGCAAATCTAGAAAGGCATAAATAGTGGAGGGGTTTGAATGCAATTTGAAGGAGTCTTCAAGGGCCATTTTGCAAGCGAAATAATCAGCCAAGCTAGCTGATTGGGTCAGCATGTGGGACGGTTTTGGGCTACCCTGTAACACCCCAAACCCGGCCCATTCGTTACGACCGAATTTGAGATGCCACTACGGAAAAACGTTTGAAGACTGATTTCACTTTTGGGAAAAACATTAAAAATTTTGTCATTTGAAAACCATGTCCAATTAAAAATTCTAAATAATATAAGCTTGACAAAAATATCCAAATTAAAAGCACTTCCAAATAATAATTTAATGGTCGTCTAGCTGAAACATAATAAAAATGCTCAAATAGAAATACTTAAATACTTTAACTGGGCCTTATTACAACAAATAATTAAACAAAAGTTCTTAGTAATAAACTGAATAAAATAAAGAAGATGTCTTCTGCATGGGCCACCTCGTATCCACTCCAACCCGGTCCAATCACCGCGAATCATCTGCGATGTTTAATAAAAATTGGGTGAGTCATAGAGACTCAGTGTGTAATTAATCTACTGAATTCCACCCACATGTTAACCACATATTAACCCATATATCAGATAACAAATATCATATTCACATGTTAACACATTCTGGGCTTGGCCCAAATTCATATCACATTCATCTAATAGGGTAGTTAACCACATAATTTCCACATACTGGGCTTAGCCCATTTCCACACTGATCCACATTCATATACTGGGCTTTGCCCATTTCCACATTAATCCACATATCATATTAGGCTTGGCCCATTTCCACATATGTTCACATAAGAAATCATGCAATTATGAAGCCCAACCCAAACCTAGGGTCCATCCGCTACACACCCCCTTATCCAAACCTACCACACACGGGGATTATCAAATCACCCTCTCCTTTTCACTCCAAAGGTAATCACTTTGCCGCCCACGTGCAATTAAGCACAATAGTCCACAACGCGACCTCAGTCAGCGCCAATCCACGATGTAGCCGTAGCTAACACCAAAACCACGATGGGACACATAGTCACTCATCAACCACGATATGGCACATAGTCGATATCAACCACGATGAGGCACATAGCCACTCATCAAGCCACGCGAACTAAATCGCAATTAATCCACAACGTGACCTCGCCAACGTCAATCCACGATGTAGCTCAAGGCTAACATCAAAAACCACGATGGGACACATAGTCACTCATCAACCACGATATGGCACATAGCCGATATCAACCACGATGAGGCACATAGCCACTCATCAAGCCACGCGAACTAAATCGCAATTAATCCACAACGTGACCTCGATCCAACGTCAATCCACGATGTAGCTCAAGGCTAACATCAAACCACGCACTCGAAGTACACCCGCACCTTCTTTCATATCCCAACCCATGCACATGCCACATAAAATAATGATACAATGTAATGATACATGAGCATGTTCATCAAGCATATTATCACATATTCATATTAATAATCACATATCATCAGGTTTGGTACTTACCGGATTATCGACATACCCCTTGAGGGTATCCTTATCACAATTTCCACTGCACTAGTTAGCACATTCATAATACATACACATTTCACATACATATCATATACGGGAAAACGGTGGGTTAATCACACACACGATCACTTGGAGAACTATGCTTTCGTCATCGATGCTTTCACTAGGCGATACTACGGCTATTTGCCCTACTTTCTTGTTCGACGACTGGTCCACACACCCGGTGGCCAATCCCTAACTCGCGAGACAGATCTCTTCGAAACTTCGGGATAGGGACCTTCCCTTTCCCTTCTTGAATGGTATTCGACGAAAGGGTCTTGAAATCCCGAAAAGCTTGATCTAATGCTTAGATCCTTAATCCCTACATTTGATTAATCACCTACTACTTTAATAAAAAGCCATTCGGCCATAAATCCAAATCCTAGTAGGATTAGTATACTTAAACTTACTTACCTTGTTGCCGTTTGACTTAAGAATCAAGTCTTGAAATCTCTCGCTATACTCTTCTTGCATTTGGCCAAGCATTGAATCAATTAACTTGGTTAGTTTTTCGCTTTTGAATAATTAATGAACACATATATTTACCAAACATGGCCTTGGTCGAATGCTATAGACACTTACCTTGTGGATTTTAGATCCCGAAACTCACCGAATAACTAGGGAACACGTGGCCTATGGTGTACCTTCGGGAAAAGAACTTCTCCTTCCTTGTAGTCGACACTTAGTAAATCCCGAAAGATCTCTTCAAAGTTTTGGCAACAAGATATTAATGGGGTTAGTCCTAGATTTCGACAAATCTTAAGAAAAAGGATGAAACCGAATGAGATCTTACCCTTACTTGAAGAAATCGATTGCACCTTCACTTCAACCTTCAGAGATTCGGCTATGGCTAGATGATGATCTCCCAACTTTCGACTTTTGGAGGGATTAGAAAGAAAAGAGAAGGAAGAATAAAGATGGAGGATTCGGCTATGGCTTCTAATGGAGAGGAAAATATTCGGCTAGGTTCCAACAATTACTTAATTTCGGCTTGACAAAAGAAAAGAAAGAAAAGAAGAGAAGAGAGCACTAAGAATTCGGCAGAGAAAGGAGGAAGCACAAATTGATGAGTAGCCCTCCTTCCTTCCTTTTATAGCCAAAATTATCATCTAAGGAGTCCCTTACTTGGCCACACCACTCCTCTATCGATAACTTTATCCTTTAATTATCACTTAAAATAAAAGATAATTCAAGCAACTATCCTTACTTAGCCTAAATTATTAAACTCAAAGTCCCTTACTTGGCCATCACTTCTCCTTATTTTCCTCTTTATCTCTTTATTCAAATTAAAAGAATTTAATCCAACAATTATCTCTTGAAAATAATGATAAATAAATCCCTTATTTATCCACTATTTATAAAATAATAAAAGCTCCTAATTTATAGCCATGTGCCGTCCCACCTCTCTGCTCCTTGTAGCAAAATAAAATTTCTTTTATTTGCTTCCCATGTGACTCGAACTTAGGCCCATTCCTCTTGCATATGGCGCCATTTCCATAGGCCCTAAGTGGCATCTTGAGACCACTTTTCCAAGCCTGTTTGTGTGTCAAATTTCACAAACTTTTCCTTTTAAGGCCACCTTGCCTTAATTTCCCCTTTTAAACCTTAAAACTCGTCATTTCTAAGTTTCCAAAATTTTCGATCGGCTCAGTAAACTTGACATTTCCTTACATTTCCAAGTTTCCAAAAATGTTCACTTTCCATTTTCCTTACATTTCCTAGTTTCCAAAAATGTTCACCTTCAATTTTTAAACTTAACATTTCCATACATTTTCGAGTTTCCAAAAATGTTCATTTCTAACTTATTTTCACTCATTTCGGGTTTCCAAAAATATTCAAAATTTATTCATAATACTTAAAACATGTCACTTCATACAATTAAACCGAAAATGCATAGGCCCTATTTTAGGATGTTACTGATTCTACCCTCCTTAAAAATAATTTCGTCCTCGAAATTACTTATTAACGAATAATCGTACCTCTTAACTCACCGCACTACGCTTATGTTTGTGCACTCGATCTTAATAGAATCATCATACTTCCTAGGCACAATTTTTTTAAGTTCACGCCCCTAGAACTCATTTCTAACGTCGCGACTTATCTGATTAAAAAGTTTTATGCATCAAAATTTTGTTCCACTTATTAACCGCGAACAGTTTTATGAAGTAAAGTATTTAGAAGTAGTTCTTTCGATTACACAAAGGTTCAGTTCAAGTTCACTACTCTAACTCAGGGAGTCACATTCACATTCATAAGCAGAGACACTTTCATTTCTCCATGAAGTCACATTCATTCACAACATCATTCACTACACTTTTATGGCCATTCCATCCATTTCCCTACCCAGGGGTAATTTCGTCATTTTCCCTACAGGGGTATTTTGGTAATAAATCGGGGTCAATTCGAAAATATTTTTCAAATTAAAGGTATTTCAGAATTTACAAAATCTCTGGGTTATTTTGTTTTCCAAATCAGAGGTGTTGCAAAAATTTCATAAATCGAGGTTATTTCGGTAATTTTGGAAGTCGAAAAGGCTCCAGTAAATTTTCCAAATCGAGGTATCTTGTTATTTGTAAAATGAAGTTTTTGGTATTTTTGTAAAGTAGAAATATTGTAGCAAACGTCGAGGGTATTTTTGAAAATCTTAAGAACTAAGGGTATTTTAGTAATTTACAATACAGGGCATTTTTATAATTTTGTAAATCAGAGATATTTTGGAAAAAATTCACAATAATCTTTTACTACAATTAAAAGGGTAATTTAGGGATTTTAAAACTAGGTTTTTATCATGGCTAGTCCCTTTCGGGTTTTAATTATCGGGTTTAGCTTTGTGAATAAGTCCTCTTGGTTAGGGTGAACCGTAGCTACGCACTGTAGGATTCGAGTAAAGAGGAGGTGAGTCACTAGGATCGCTTAAATACCAAGCTCTTCATCGAACCCACTCCTAGACATGCGCTGTGAGTTGCCACACCCTAGCTCTGGCGACTTACTTCACAGGTTTGTTTAATAGTCCTTAAGTCTTATGCATGTGTTTGAGTGCACTAGCCCTAGGGTCCAATAGCCCTAATCTACTAATCTACGTTCCCATAAAAGTCCATATAGTTCACATATTCAAACTACTTCAATAGCCGTAAGTACTTACTGTGGACTTGGTAGGAGATACTGAGTGCCATGCTAGAATAAACCTGAAATAAAAGTCCATGTTTTGAAAAGCCCATTTTTTTTGAAAACTATTTTCGGGTCCAAAACCTCAAAGCCGAGTTTTGAACTGGGCTCTGATACCAATTTGTAACACCCCAAACCCCGCCCATTCGTTATGACCGAATTTGAGATGCCACTGCGGAAAAACGTTTGAAGACTGATTTCACTTTTGGGAAAAACATTAAAAATTTTGTCATTTGAAAACCATGTCCAATTAAAAATTCTAAATAATATATTTGGACAAAAATATCCAAATTAAAAGTACTTCCAAATAATAATTTAATGGTCGTCTAGCTTAAACATAATAAAAATGCTCAAATAGAAATACTTAAATACTTTAATCTGGGCCTTATTACAACAAATAATTAAACAAAAGTTCTTAGTAATAAATCTGAATAAAATAAAGAAGATGTCTTCTGCATGGGCCACCTCGTATCCACTCCAACCCGGTCCAATCACCACGAATCATCTGCGGTGTTTAATAAAAATTGGGTGAGTCATACTGGACTCAGTGTGTAATTAATCCACTCGAATTCCACCCACATGTTAACCACATATTAACCCATATATCGGATAACAAATATCATATTCACATGTTAACACATTCTCGGGCTTGGCCCATATTCATATCACATTCATCTAATAGGGTAGTTAACCACATAATTTCCACATACCGGGCTTAGCCCATTTCCACACTGATCCACATTCATATACTGGGCTTTGCCCATTTCCACATTAATCCACATATCATATTGGGCTTGGCCCATTTCCACATATGTTCACATATGAAATCATGCAATTATGAAGCCTAACCCAAACCTATGGTCCATCCGCTACACACCCCTTATCCAAATTTACCACACACCGAGGATTATCAAATCACCCTCTCCTTTTCACTTAAAAGGCAATCACTGCCGTCCACATGCAATTAAGCACAATAGTCCACAACGCGACCTCAGTCAGCGCCAATCCACGATGTAGCCGTAGCTAACACCAAAACCACGATGGGACACATAGTCACTCATCAACCACGATATGGCACATAGCCGATATCAACCACGATAAGGCACATAGCCACTCATCAAGCCACGCGAACTAAATCGCAATTAATCCACAACGTGACCTCAGTCAACGTCAATCCACGATGTAGCTCAAGGATAACATCAAAAACCACGATGGGACACATAGTCACTCATCAACCACGATATGGCACATAGCCGATATCAACCACGATGAGGCACATAGCCACTCATCAAGCCCACGCGAACTAAATCGCAATTAATCCACAACGTGACCTCGATCCAACGTCAATCCATGATGTAGCTCAAGGCTAACATCAAACCACGCACTCAAGTACACCGCATCTTCTTTCATATCCCAACCCATGCACATGCCACATAAAATAATGATACAATGTAATGATGCATGAGCATGTTCATCAAGCATATTATCACATATTCATATTAATAATCACATATCATCAGGTTTGGTACTTACCGGATTATCGACATACCCCTTGAGGGTATCCTTATCACAATTTCCACTCGCACTAGTTAGCACATTCATAATACATACACATTTCACATACATATCATATATTCGGAAAACGGTGGGTTAATCACACACCGATCACTTGGAGAACTATGCTTTCGATCATCGATGCTTTCACTAGGCGATACTACGGCAATTTGCCTACTTTCTTGTTACATTTGGTCCACACCCGGTGGCCAATCCCTAACTCGAGAGAGATCTCTTCTTAAACTTCGGGATAGGGACCTTCCCTTTCCCTTCTTGAATGGTATTCGCCGAAAGGGTCTTGAAATCCCAAAAAGCTTGATCTAATGCTTAGATCCTTAATCCCTACATTTGATTAATCACCTACTACTTTAATAAAAAGCCATTCGGCCATAAATCCAAATCCTAGTAGGATTAGTATACTTAAACTTACCTTGTTGCCGTTTGACTTAAGAATCAAGTCTTGAAATCTCTGCTATACTCTTCTTCCATTTGGCCAAGCATTGAATCAATTAACTTGGTTAGTTTTTGGCTTTTGAATAATTAATGAACACATATATTTACCAAACATGGCCTTGGTCGAATGCTATAGACACTTACCTTGTGGATTTTAGATCCCGAAACTCACCGAATAACTAGGGAACACGTGGCCTATGGTGTACCTTCGGGAAAAGAACTTCTCCTTCCTTGTAGTCGACACTTAGTAAATCCCGAAAGATCTCTTCAAAGTTTCGGCAACAAGATATTAATGGGGTTAGTCCTAGATTTCGGCAAATCTTAAGAAAAAAGGATGAAACCGAATGAGATCTTCCCCTTACTTGAAGAAATCGATTGCACCTTCACTTCAACCTTCAGAGATTCGGCTATGGCTAGATGATGATCTCCCAACTTTCGGCTTTTGGAGGGATTAGAAAGAAAAGAGAAGGAAGAATAAAGATGGAGGATTCGGCTATGACTTCTAATGGAGAGGAAAATATTCGGCTATGTTCCAACAATTACTTAATTTTGTCTTGACAAAAGAAAAGAAAGAAAAGAAGAGAAGAGAGCACTAAGAATTCGGCAGAGAAAGGAGGAAGCACAAATTGATGAGTAGCCCTCCTTCCTTCCTTTTATAGCCGAAATTATCATCTAAGGAGTCCCTTACTTGGCCACCACTCCTCTATCTGATAACTTTATCCTTTAATTATCACTTAAAATAAAAGATAATTCAGCTACTATCCTTACTTAGCCGAAATTATTAAACTCAAAGTCCCTTACTTGGCCATCACTTCTCCCTTATTTTCCTCTTTATCTCTTTATTCAAATTAAAAGAATTTAATCCAACAATTATCTCTTGAAAATAATGATAAATAAATCCATTATTTATCCACTATTTATAAAATAATAAAAGCTCCTAATTTATAGCCATGTGCCGTCCACCTCTCTGCTCCTTGTAGCAAAATAAAATTTCTTTTATTTGCTTCCCATGTGACTCGAACTTAGGCCCATTCCTCTTGCATATGGCGCCATTTTCATAGGCCCTAAGTGGCATCTTGGACCACTTTTCCAAGCCTGTTTGTGTGTCAAATTTCACAAACTTTTCCTTTTAAGGCCACCTTGCCTTAATTTCCCCTTTTAAACCTTAAAACTCGTCATTTCTAAGTTTCCAAAAATTTTCGATCGGCTCTGTAAACTTGACATTTCCTTACATTTCCAAGTTTCCAAAAATGTTCACTTTCCATTTTCCTTACATTTCCTAGTTTCCAAAAATGTTCACCTTCCATTTTTAAACTTAACATTTCCATACATTTTCGGTTTCCAAAATGTTCATTTCTAACTTATTTTCACTCATTTCGGGTTTCCAAAAATATTCAAAATTTATTCATAATACTTAAAACATGTCACTTCATACAATTAAACCGAAAATGCATAGGCCCTATTTTAGGATGTTACATACCCAGTGCTCGGTTGGATCTGTTTTCTCGGTTCAGCTCAACTGGGCCCTTTTTCATAATTAATTAACAATAATTTATTTAACCCAAATTAAATTGGATTAAAATAAAAATTAATTATATTATGATTTAGTACACATAATTTGGACCGTCTTAGGCTGAAAATTTAATTCGCCTTGAAGCTTCAAAATTGCTTCTCGATTTTGCACTTCTAGCAGTGTCTGCCGAGCTATTTTTCACACTTTGTGCAAATCTGTCATAATTTGAGTGCAATTTAATTATTTTATAATTATTATTTATTTTTTGACACGAATTTTTTTGAAGCTTCATGAATTTGAGTTTTAAAAAAAAACATGAAAAAGTGTGTATATTTTCGTGTTTCCACAAATATAGTCCTCTTTTTCTGAGACTGTAAAAACTTCTGGTTGTTGCATGTAAATATCTTCTTCAAGTTCTCCATGCAAAAACGTTGTTTTTATATCTAACTGCTCAAGCTCCAAATCATACAGGGCCACAATACCAAGCAAGACTCGAATAGAACTATGCTTCACAACTGGAGAAAACACATCTGTGAAGTCTACACTTGGAATCTAACTGTAACCTTTTGCAACCAGCCTTGCTTTATATCTAGGTTTTCTAACTCCTGGAGTTCCTTCTTTCTTTTTGAACAGCCATTTACAATGAACAACCTTTTTACCTTTAGAAAGATTCACTAGATCCCATGTTTTGTTCTTATGGAGCGATTCCATCTCTTCTTGCATGGCAATCATCCACTTTCCTAAATCTTCACAGCTAACTGCCTCGGAATAAGTAGATGGCTCTTGATTTGCATCTATATCTTTAGCCACATTTAAAGCATAAGCAACTAGATCAGCCTCGACATACCTCTTTGGAGGTTTAATTTCTCTTCTAGGCCTGTTCTTGGGAATAGAATATTGTGGTGAAGAAGCAACTCTACTCTAAGTTTCTATACTAACATGAGGAGTAGACTCTATTGTAGATCCTGGATTAATCTACAGCTCCACTTGCTTTTGCTGGTCTTTATTGGAAGAGACTTTGAGAGATAAGTTAGGTAGCATAGGAGTTTCATCAAAACTAACATCTCTACTAATCACATCTTTTCTATTTCCAGGACACCATAACTTATACCCTTTAACACTAGCCTTGTAACCAAGAAAAACATATTTAATGGATGTAGGTTCCAATTTCCCATTATCAACATGAGCATACACAAGACAACCAAAAATCTTCAAATCAAAATAATTAGCAGGATTACCAAACCATAACTCTTGTGGAGTCTTTTTCTCAATGGCAACGGACGAAAATCGGTTAATCAAAAAACATGTAGTAGAGGCCACTTTAGCCCAAAATGACTTCGATTTACAAGCATTCAACAACATACATCGAACCTTTTCCATGATTTTTCTATTCATCTGTTCTACAACGTCGTTTTGCTGTGGAGTATGACAAATCGTCAAGTGTCTTACGATTCCTTCTAATTTGCACAATTCATTAAACTCATCAAAACAAAATTCCAAGTCATTATCTGTGCGGAGGTGTTTTATCTATTTTCCTGTCTGCTTCTCTATCATAGTTTTCCAAGCCTTAAACACGAAAAACACACCATTTTCTACTTTAGGAAGAATGCCCAAACTTTTCTGGAAAATATCACCAATGATCGTCAACATATGATTAGTGCCACCCCTCGAAGGCACTCTGGGTGTCCCCAATGCTTAGAATGAATATAAACCAGTGTTCCCTTCATGTTATGGATTCCTTTGGAGAATCGAACTTTCTTTTGCTTCCCAAAAACGCAGTACTCACAGAACTTCACTTTGCTAATGCCTTATCCATCAAGAAGTCCTCTTTTGCTTAATTTTGCCATGTTGTTCTCACTCATATGCCCTAGATGCATATGCCAAAGTCTAGTAACATCATCATGTGACAAGAAAGAGAAAGCGACTATTGCATCACTAGTAATAGTAGAACCTTGCAAAACATATAACTTGACGGTTTTTTTCTGCCATTTCATCACAACAAGAGAACCCTTACTAATCTTTAAAACCCCAGTTTCAGCTGTGCACTTGTGCCCTTTTGAATCAATAGTACTCAACGAAATCACATTCCTTTTCAATTTTGTACATGTCATTTGCAACTAAGTGTTCTGACGACTTCATCAAACATCTTAATTTTGATCGTGCCAGTACCTGCAATTTTACATGAAGTATTATTTCTCATCAAAACAACAACTTCAGACACTATTTCATATGTTGTAAACCAATCCCGATTGGGACTCATATGGAAGGTGTAACCAGAATCGAGGATCCACTCCTCGCTCACTTTAGATTTGTCGACAGAAGCAACTAGGAGTTCATCATCGTTGTAGTCTTCTACAACATCAGTTTCATCGAATTGTTCTGGTTATTTTCCCTTTTGATTTGTAGCCTCCCTTTTGATCTTGTTCTGTAACTTATAACACTCAGATTTAATGTGTCCTTTCTTCTTGTAGAAGTTACAGGTTTTACCGTTGTTTGAAGATCTCGATCTACCCTTAGATTTACTGTGAGGATTTAGGTCATGTGTCCTTCCACAATTATCATCAGTATTTCATTCTTGTCTCCCACGAACAATGAGATCCTCTCCTTGAGATTTAGATCCAACCACAAGATGTTTCATTTTGTTATACGAGGTTAAGAAAGTATACACTTCATCAACTATGAGAGATTCGTGGATATAAAAAATTGTATCTCTAAAGGTTGAATAAGACAGGGGCAATGAACAAAGTAGAATTAACCCTAAATCTTCTTTATCATACTGAACCTCCATGGCCTCTAGGTCTAGGAGAATTTCTTTAAACACAGTTAAGTGTTCGTGCACAGACGCACCTTCCTCCAAACGATGAGCATAAAGATGCTGCTTCATATGCAACTTGCTAGTTAGGTTTTTTGACATGCATAGATGCTGCAACTTTGCCCATAATGTAGTAGCGGTCTTCTCATTCATCACGTCTTGTAGAATTTCATTCAAAAAATGCTAATGTAATTGCATTAAATCCTTTCAATCTTTATGCTTCTTCTCTTCCTTCGTCAATGTCAAAGGCATATTATCTATCCCTAATAGGGCATCCTATAAATCCATTTGCGCAAGACATGTCTGCATCTTTATCTTCCACAATGCAAATTTGGTGTTGTGATCCAACAGCGAAATATCATACTTCAATGTCACCATTACTGTGATTGAGACAAGCAACCTGAAAAGCTCTTGATACCAATTTGTAGAAACCAGCGTCGATAATGGAAATATCAAACGATCGCAAATCAATAAGAAAAAAATAAAACACACAGATTTTACGTGGAAAAAACCCTTTCGGGAAAAACCACGGGCAAAGGAGAAGAAAATTCACTAATGTCGAATTCGAATGATACAAGAGGAGTTTAGACTACATCTATTTATAGGTTGAAAAACCTTATTCTAATAAATGTAAAATAAAAAAAAGTATAGTTCTATATGGATTTTACTTTTATTTTATTTTACTACTGTATTTTATTTTAACAAGGGTTCGAGTCACTCAACTCTAACAGTTTCCAATATACTTCAAACCCGAGCCTTCCAAATACTTGGTTCAAGTTTGAAAACACCTAATTAAATATCAATTATCAAAATCCTATAAAAATAAAGCATAAGTAATTAAAAAGATAAATGAATGTAAATGAGACAAGAAACATTTATGATAAGCTAATATGCGATATTTCACTTAAGTATCGAGTAAGATGCTAAACATATGGGCCTAAAATATATGAAATATGGTGATAAACCGTAATATATACATATTTTAATCCCACATTTAGCATACTTTTGGATAATTTAATCCCTTGAATTGTGGAATTTGATGCTTCTAATCCTTTAATTTCATGTTTTATACTTAGGAGAGCATAGGAGAATGAAAAGAACGAGAAATGGGCCGAAAACGGAGAAAATGGGCCAAAGTAAGAAATCAACACGGTCGTGCCACCTTAGCAGGCCCGAACACAGCCTGGGCTCGATTCACACGGGCGTGCTCCACGGGCGTGTCTCTATCGTAACCCGTTGTAATTCTACTCGAAAAAGGACACTTAGGACGAAGAAAGACATTCTGAAGTCTATATAAACACCCTAAGTATGACCTAAAAGGGGGGGCGAAGCCAGAGAGGGCTGAACACAGGGGATTACTCCAAGAAAGCCAGTTGATCCATCTCAGAAGCCAAAATCACGCTCAAGACGGAAGATCTTCCCTTCAATTTCCTTCAAGGGTTTTAGGGTTTTTCTTATGTTTTGTTATTTATTTTTGATAAACCGTAAAAGTAACATATTTTAATCCCACATTTAGTATGCTTTTGGATGAATTATCCCTTATTTTATGTAAAAAGGTGCTCTTAATCCTTTCTTTTCATGTTATATACTCAGGAAAGCACCGGAGGATGAAAAGAACGAGAAACGGGCTTAAAACAGGCCAAATGGGCCAAAGCACGAAATCGACACGGCCTGGACCTACGACCACACGGCCATGCCTCCTCAATAATCTCGAACACAGCCTGGCCACGATTTACACGACCGTGCCTCATCAACAAAGTCCACACGGCCTGGCCACGACTTACACGGGCGTGTGCCAGAGGCCGTGCCCCTGCCATGGCAAAGAGTAATTTCAATCGGATTTGGATACTTAGGGGTAAAGAAACACATTCCGAAAGCCTATAAATACACCCTAAGTATGACCTGAAAGGGGGAGCCCAAAGCTATCGTTTAGGGGCGTCTTGCTAGGCCAGAGAGGGCAGATTTGTGGGGATTCGCTCAGGGATAGCCAGTGTAACACACCAAACCCGGCCTAGAAGTTAGGCCCGAATCTGGTGTGTCACATGGAAGTAAAAACCATCTTTGCGATTATTAAAAACTTGCTTGAGAAATATAGCCTCTTTGTTAAAACCAAAAACACTTAAGCAATTGTTAACTACTTGAAAACATAATAATCTTTAAAAACCTTTTCGTTTGCGGAAGCATATTTGAAATAAACAATTTACGAAAATGTGACGTTTATAAATAGAGTTATGTATATTTTGAAAACGCTATGAAACGTAGATAAAATACAAGTATTTTGAGAGGTTGCTTGATAAATCGATAATTGAAACTAATGATCTTACAAAACCGTGACTTTTGAAAACGACGTTGAAAATTCGAAAGAGCATCAAAGTCTTTTGAAAATATCGTTAATAGTTCGAGAGAAAATATCCGTGTTAAAAATATTTGTAAAAGTTTATTTTGAAATCCGTTTGTTAATCGATTTTGGAATCCATTGTTTAAGTTTTTAAAAATTCCCCTTTTAAACAATTTAAGAAAAATAATAAAACATCCCAACCAAAAAGCAAAAATAAAAATAGTCCAGAGGCCTTATTACAACATTTAACCCAAAATAGTAAAGTAATAAAATAAACGAGAAAGAAGTTTAAAGTCCAAATAAACCATTTCCAAGTATGGCCTCCTCGAGTCATCCATAGCCCAAGTCCATATCATCAAGCATTACCTACAAGGGTTAAGAGAAAGGGGGTGAGTTACAAGAACTCAAAGTGTGAAATCCCTTACGTTATTATTCATTGGGCAGAACCCAATTAGCAATATTTTGGGCCTAAGCCCATTTACAACAACAATAATGTATCAAATATAATATGCATATGATATGCAATTCCCAAACCAAACCTAGTTTTCCATCCGCTACACACCACCCGCATCGACTCAAAGACACCCGTGGGGAGCTTTAGTCACCCACCCTGCCAACACACCAAACGTAGGCATTAAGCCGATTATATCAATTTTGTGGACAAGCCACCAGATTAACAGAATTTACATGGCATCGCCATTTTTCATATTTGTGGCAGAGCCACCAGAATTATGTAGCAGAGCTACCAGAACTTCTCTTCATCATTATCCCATCCCATGCAAATCATGTATATAATGCATAGCCATTCACAACAATTTATTCAGATATTTATTACAAAATTATGGTCCATTACAGCAATTAATCAAAAGGCCCATTAAGCAAAATATCAGATTTGGCCCATTTAGCAAAATATCAGATTGGCCCATATAGCAAAATATCATATCGGCCCATTTATCAAAATATCAGATTGGCCCATTTATCAAAATATCAAATTGGCCCATTTATCAAAATATCAAATTGGCCCATTTATCAAAATATCAAATTGGCCCATATAACAATTTTGTAATTCGGCCCTTTAGGGGCATTTTCGTAATTTCGATAATTTACCCACTAAGGGTAATTCGGTAATTTCACAACCTAAGGGTATTTTAGAAATTTCGCAACCTAGACTTAACTACTAATGTGGAGCATAAAAATTGAAACTGTCCATCTGCGTCGTACTAACTAAATTGACTATAACTTGAGTTAGGAATCTCGAAATCTAACTCCGTAAATTTTCCTTGAGACTAGACTCATATATCTTCTTACTCTAGTTTTTCCAGAATTTTTGACTTAGCCATTTAGTACAGTTTATTCCTTAAAGATTCCCTTGTTTCACTGACCAACGATTCTGACCTCTCTTACCCAAAATTCAAATAACTCACTGTACAGTTTTCATATGTTACTCCCACTTGCTTCTATTGAAAATAGACTCACTAAGGAATCTGTACATATAAACTATAACTCATAATTCACTTTTTAAAATTCTATACCATTTTTCCAAGACAGATCAAGGAACCACGAAGTCATTCAGAACAAGTCTCACTAAAATTAAGATATCTCAGAATATAGAATTTCTTTTCCTTCTCTGTTTCTTCCTTATCAAAATAGACACAGTAAGATTTAATATGATATCTTATTCCCTTTGTAATTCCTTTTCTCCTATTTTTCGTGATTTTTCAAATACACATCACTGTTTCTGACTGAAACTGTTTTATTACAACATACGATTACCACTACGATCATGCGCACGCCCGAGTGATCACGGATGCCGGTTTTCGGTTTTTTTCGGTATTTTGACCAAATCACAGAACATATCATACAAAATTTCAGAGAGATGTGAGATTACACACCATATCAAACATGTATTCGGAAGGTACGGGATTACACACCTGATTTTGATTTCCTAAAGAACCACTCATCGATGACCTAGAACAATACCAACCAAAAGTTAGCCTCGGATTTCCAAAAGATTTCGTATCACGTACACTTGAATCACTTACCACTATATCCAAAGGTAGAAATATATCGAGTGATTTATCCCTAAAACATATAGTCGATTAGTCGAAACTTCAATCCGATTTGCAACATAGCCAAATAGAGATATAACGAAAATTCCAAAAATGAACCCCCTTACCTTATCGATATTGGATCCAATTTCCACCGTTTGACTTCGGCTAGAACAATACACAGTCTCCCACTTAAAGCACTATGAAAAGAGAGTGATTAAGACATGAGGAAGTGGAGGATAACACCATTTTTGGTTACGATCACGATTTACAACCGAATAGTGATAAATACTTATTCGGCTAAAGAGAAAAGAATATGATCATAGAAAAGAATTCACTTACCGATTTAATCGAAGAAAGAATGTCACCTCAAACGAGAAAGAAATTATGAAGGAGTGATTGTGAATTGTGAGTTTCGGCTATGGAAGAAAATGAACAAGAATAGTTTCGGTTATGAGGGTATGGATTAGAGGAAAAAAATAGTAGAGTTGGAGAATTTCGTGAAAAGAAAAGTTGAGAAGGGGTGCTTATCAAATTTTGGTTTTCAAGAGAAGATGAATGAAAATAGTTTGGTCTCAATGGTTTGGTACCTACGGCAACAAGAAAGAATTGAAGAAAAGAAATGCTCACTAATGGCTTGAAGTTTCGGCAGAGATGAGAAGAAATTTGAGAGAAATGGCATAAATATGCAAGAAGGAATTTTGACCAACCAAGCACCAAGGTTTCTACCAAAACAGTAACAAAAATTCGGCTACCCCTCTTACACCCAAAACCATCCACATTCATGATCAAAATGGTCAAAATTAGCCAACCATACTTTCCATAACATTTCCCTTGAAAAAGGCCACTTGTTCCCCCTACTTTCCTATTTCTCTTGATTCCTTTCCCCAACTTCAACCTTGCCTTTTTCTTTTAGCCACCTTACCAAAATAATGAAGTCAACCTTGCCATGCCATAACCTCTTTACCAATTGCTCATTTATGCTACCAATTTACTCTTTTATTTCCATAAGCCTTGATGCCACTTACTATCTCTCCTTAATAGGCTTAAACACAAAATTTTACTAAGGCCCAACTTGAACCCGGAACTTCATAGAAACCTTGTAACTTTCCAAAATTACCTTCTTAATAAGTCCAACTTGAAATAATGTCGTTCTCTTGTTCTCAAAATTTTAAAACGCTTCTATGCTCAAGGCCCATTGGGCCCAATCCTACTAGGCCCAATTTTGGGATGTTACAGCCAGTTGATCCATCTCAAGAAGCCAGAATTATACTCAAGAAGGAGGATCTCCTCTTCAATTCCTTCAGGGGGTTTTAGGGATTTCTTATGTTTTGTTTTATCTTTTATTTTGAGATGTTTTCTTTTATTGTTATGGACTAAACCCTCAGATACTTGAGGGGGATGAAACTTAGATGAATCTTGTTATCGTTTGCTGAACTATATGATAAATATTTGATTTGTTCTAATTATGTGTTCTTAATTCTTGTGTTGATATTTTGCGTATATCGATTCAAGTTTGATGTGCTTAGGTGGAGGAGCAAAAGTCCCTGCTTAATAGTAGATCTAGCATAGTTAAGCGGAGTTGATCACGCGCCTAGAGATAGGGTGACGAGGCGTTGCCGGATTAGGATGAAACCTAATATGGGAGTCCATAGATCGAGTTAATGCAATTCTAGGGGTTTTAATTAGAAAGAGATTTCAATTAATCAACCTAGGGTTAGACGTTATTCGCCTCGAGAGATGGTTTAATATATATTAGGGAATCCTACGGATCAAGTCAACTGAATACATCGTCTGGTTCAAAGTTAGATAACAAGTGAAGTCTAGGTGGATTCTTCCTTGGGTGTCGTCTTAATTAATTTGTTTTTCCTCAAGTATTCTCCCAAATTTATTCTTCTTTGTCTTAGAGTCTTTAGTCTAGTAGTTAATTAATTTAGATTAAACAACCATTCGCTTAATTCTTAGGCTAAATAATAGAAAGAAAGTTAGTATTAGTACTTTTAGTTCCTTTGGGTTCGATAATCCGGTCTTGCCTAAACTATACTACTGTTCGATAGGTGCACTTGCCTCAATCGTTGTCAGAGTTAGTTTCCAGGTTCGATCATTCTCTTTATAAATTTTAAAACTCGACAGACATACGATCAAGTTTTTGGCACCGTTGCCGGGGAACTAAAATATTAAGAACACTCTATTTTTATTACTTTAGCCATTTTTATTTTTTGCAATTTAATTTTATTTCTTCTTTTATTTGTTATTTTTTCTTCTTTTATTACTTCTTCCTTCCAGGTACCTCTAGTTTATGACTAGAAGGAAACCGAGAGGACCTTTAGTATACGACGGTAATATTGAAGCTACCATTCGTAGAAATCGCAAAGAAATTAGGCGAGCCCTAAATTACCAAGAAGAAGAACAACAAGACGAATCCAATCCTACTGAAGGGATGGATGAGAATAATCCACCACCACAAGATGTGGCAGAAAATAATGCTTGATAAACCGAAATAGTAACATATTTTAATCCCACATTTAGCATACTTTTGGATGATTTATCCCTTGATTTATATAAAAAGGTGCTCTTAATCCTTTCTTTTCATGTCTTATACTCAGGAAAGCACCCAAGAATAAAAAGAACGAGAAACGGGCTCAAAACGGACCAAAATGGGCCAAAGAAGAAATCGACACAGCCTGGACTAAATCCCACACGGCCGTGCCTCCTCAAATATACTAGAACACGGCCTAAAGTTGATCTACACGGCCGTGCCTCATTAACGGAGTCCACCACGACCTGGCCACGATTCACACGGGCGTGTGCCATGGCCGTGCCCCTACCGTGGAGGAGAGTAATTTCACTCGGAAAAGGATACTTAGGGGCAAAGAAACCTATTTCAAAAGCCTATATAAAGACCCTAGGTATAACCTAAAAGAGGGCGGTTAGTTAGGCCAAGGAGCCGAGCCGAAAAGGTCGATTTGTGGGAAACTCTCAAGGATAGCAGTTGATCCATCAAGAAGCGTAATTCTACTCAAGACGGAGGATCTCCTCTTCAATTCCTTCAGGAGTTTTAGGGATTTCTTATGTTTTGTTTTATCTTTCTTCTCGAGATGTTTTTCTTTATTATTGTGAACTAAACCCTTGAGATATACGAAGGGGATGAAACCTAGATGAATCTTGTTATTGTTTTCTGAACTATATGATAAATACTTGATTTGTTCTTCATTATATGTGCTTAATTCTTGTGTTGATATTTCGCGGATATTAATTCAAGTTGAATGTGCTTAGGTGGTGGAGCAAAAGTCCCTGCTTAAGAGTAGATCTAGCATAATTAAGCAGAGTTGATCGCGCGCCTAGAGATAGGGTGACGAGATTTTCCCGGATTAGGGTGAAACCTAATATGGGAGTCCATAGATCGGTTTACTGCTATTCTAGGGGTTTTAATTAGAAAGAGATTTCAATTAATCAACCTAGGGTTAGATGTTATTCGCCTCGAGAGAGGGTTTAATATAAATTAGGAGTCCCTACGGATCAAGTCAAGTGAATAAATTGTGCTGGTTCAGGTGTTAGATAACAAGTGAAGTCTAGGTGGATTCTTCCTAAGGGTATCGTCTTAATCAACCTGAGTTTTTCCCAAGTATTTCCCCAATTCATTCTTTTTTTCTTTGCGTCTTTAGCTTAGTAATTAGTTAATTTAGATTAATAAACAACTTCACTTATTTTAGGCTAAATAATAGAAAGAAAGTTAGTATTAGTACTTTTAGTTCCTTTGGGTTCGACAATCCGGTCTTGCCTAAGCTATACTACTGTTCGATAGGTGCACTTGCCTCAATCGTTGTTATAGTTAGTTCAAGGATCGCTCATTATAAATTTAAAACTCTGAAATACAACGATCAAGTTTTTGGCGCCGTTGCCGGGGAACTAAAATATTAAGAAAGCTCTATTTTTATTACTTTAGCCATTATTTTTTTTTATTTTCTGCAATTTACTTTTATTTTTTTTAAGTTTAAATTTTAACTTTGCTAAATTTTCTTTCTTTCTTTTCCTATCAGGTACCTCTAGTTTATGACTAGAAGGAACCCGAGAGGACCACTAGTATACGACAGTGATATTGACACTACCATTCGCAGGAATCGCAGAGAAATTAGGTGAGCCCTAAATTACACAGAAGAAGAGCGAGAAGACAGATCCAATCCTACTGAAGGGATGGACGAAAATAATCCTCAACCACAAGATGTGGGAGAGAATAATGCTCCGCGTACTATGTATGATTATGCTAAACCTCATTTAACAGGAGCAGAATCAAGTATTATTAGGCCTGCCATAGCCGCTAATAATTTTGAATTAAAGCCTAACATTATACAAATGATTCAACAATTTGTTCAATTTGATGGTTTACAGGGCGAAGACCCAAATACTCATATAGCTAATTTTTTGGAGTTTTGTGATACCTTCAAAATAAATGGCGTTTCTGATGATGCCATATGACTTCAGTTATTTCCCTTTTCATTAAGAAATAAAGCCAAACAGTGGTTAAACTCGTTACCACGAGGGTCAATCATGACATGGGATCAAATGACCGAAATTTTTTATTAAAATATTTCCCACCGGCCAAAACGGCCAAATTACGGAATGATATCTCATCTTTTGTGCAGATGGATTTAGAGACATTATATGACGCATGGGAGAGATATAAGGATCTCTTGAGAAGGTGTCTGCACCATGGTTTACCCTTGTGGCTCCAAGTCCAAACTTTTTATAACAGTGTAAACCCCTCGACGAGGCAACTAATTGATTCAGCCGCTGGTAGAACCCTGAACAATAAAACTCCTGAAGCAGCCTACGAGTTTATTGAAGAGATGTCACTAAATAACTATCAGTGGTAGGTTACAAGGACCAAACCAACAAAATCAGCCGGAGTTTTCAACATAGATGCAGTAACCATGCTATCAACACAGGTAGAGATGATGAATAAAAAGCTTGATAGTTTGTGTTCTTTGCATGTACATCCAGTAATGCAGTGCGACGTAAGTGGAATCGTGGCGAATCCTGAGTACCCACACTACCAACCGGGCACAGAGAGCGAACAGATGAGCTATATAGGTAACAATTTCAGATCTAATAATCCTTAGAGTAATAATTATAACCCAGGTTGGAGGAACCACCCAAACTTTTCGTGGGGAGGTCAAGGAAATCAAGGAAATCAAAGACGACAACCTCCTCAAGATTTCCAAAATCAGCCCTATCCACAGGAGAAGAAGCCGAACCTTGAAGAGATGCTGACAAGATTCATGGCATCCACAGAAAACTGTCTCCAAGACACTGAAACCACCCTTAAGACCCAACAAGCATCGATCAAAGGGATCGAGAGCCAAGTTAAGGAAGTCACTAAGTCAGTTGAGGAAGTTTCTCAGTCAGTTGGACAACTCGTGAAGCTGATGTCTGAACGATCGCAAGGGTGTCTATGTAACACCCCAAACCCGGACAAGACACCACGTCCGAATCTGGTATGCTACGGGGAAAATGCTTTTGAGAGATCAGATTTTTCGTTTAAAAGCTGAGTGGAAACACAGTGTGTTTGAAACAAATTTGAGTAGTCTTGTTAAAAAAAACGGTTGATGTATTTGAAACCCGAAGATTTTGAAAACTTAGCCAGAATGTGTAGTTAACACGGGTTTATACCATTTAAAACCCCATTAGTTTCTCATTGATACATAAAACACTTTAGAACTTAGGAGACTACAAGTTTGATTTGGAAACCTTTTAGTATTTGTTTATCGTGAACTTAATGCGATACCCGATGGTATAGTTTAAAAACACGTTATGTTATAATTTGAAACATTGTCTTTCCCGACTTTTAGTAAAACTTATTCGAAAGTTACTTTGTTAAGGCATATAAAAACCAACTTAAAACATAGACAACATAAAACATAACTTAAAAAGGCCTTTTACAATCCGAAATAAAACCCAATTTAAAGTAATAAACTAAAGTACCCAAATAGTAGAGTCGGAGTAAAACTTTGTTAAGCATGGCATGTGCACCCCGAGTCCATCCCGGCTCCATGTCCGTCTCACGAGTCACCTGAAATGTCAAAGGAGAGGGTGAGTCGAGTGACCCAGATGTGCAAATCCCGCTCCGAAGAAACAACATGCTAACACACATCATACATAGCAACATAATTAATGCAACCCGATCCTAACCATCCATATCGCCTTTTCTACCCGTGTGGTACCAAACCACTTTGGTGGTGCCAAACCACTGGTGACATATAGTCACAATGTGTTACCAAAACACTGGTGTCCCAAAGACACAATATCCATCATTGTGGTACCAAACCACTTTGGTGTCCCAAAGACACGATGTGCTACCAAAGCCTTTGGTGACCGTAGTCACAAATCCGATGATGATGGGGCCAACCCATCGTGTGATACCAAATCACTAGCAGACGATCCCATATCTCAAGTGGGGCCAACCCACGGTGGTCAAACCACGGGGACAAGTCGCAATGAGGTGCCAAACCTCACGGTGTCCCAAAGACACAGTGTGTTACCAAAGCACCGGTGACCGTAGTCACAAATCTGGTGATGGGGCCAACCCATCGCGTGTGTTACCAAAACATCTGGCGTCAATCCCAGTATAATCATTTGTGGGGCCAACCCATTGTGGTACTAAGCCACTGGGACGACGCTGAGGTACCAAACCTCCGGAGGTGCCAAACCTCTCGTGACCCAAAGTCACAAAGTGTGCTACCAAAGCACTGGTGCTCGTCAAGACAATATACCATCGCTCCCCTCCTCTCGTATCACCCACACATATCATACTCATGGGATTATGCATCTCATACAAGCCATGCATATCATGCCAACATATCAAGCATTACAACTCATAACATGCATAACATAGATCATGATATCATGTATTATCATTAATACTCATCATAGAAACAGACTTACCGAATCGTACACATACCCCTTTTTGGGTATCCAATCATCCTTCTCATTTGTTTCAATCTTATTAAGCAATCAAGTTTATTAACAACGTTACTAAGTAGAGAGTGTGTTAGTTACACACTGGTAAAACCGAGTCTAAAGATCCCCACGAATCACTCGAGTCCCTTGATTATCAAGCCCTTACAACAATCGGCCAACATAGATTTAGGCACTAAGACCATTCGGCTAAAGACATATAAACCCAAAGG
The DNA here is from genome assembly GCA_025698515.1 of Gossypium sturtianum. Lineage (NCBI taxonomy): Eukaryota > Viridiplantae > Streptophyta > Magnoliopsida > Malvales > Malvaceae > Gossypium > Gossypium sturtianum. The sequence goes on from CM046945.1 coordinate 24,404,872, forward strand.
GTTAATATCGAACCCTTACCTTACTCTTGATTTGATTCCTTACCAAATCCGAATCAAGCAATGATTCTTCTTCCAACAATCGGCACTCTAACAAACCAATAGTTAATCACTAATCACTTTAAACTTAATCGAAATCAACCGATTGCACTAACAAAAATATACCAACCGCTTACCCTTTACTTACCAATCGGTTAACGTAAAAGATGACTCCTCCCGCTTGATTTCGCAATCCAAAGACCCTATAACGAAGAGATTAAACCAAACGGTTAACACCCTTCCAACGACCATAATCGGCCCTTAACCAAACCATAACCAACAAAGATCGCAAGAGAGGAGATATGGCCATTCGGCCCCGCACTTACCAACACCCAATATTCGCCAAACTATGACTTCTAGGAGGGAACCACAAGAGATTCGGCCAAGGCTACAATAGGAGAAAAGAATTGGCTTGTGTGTTTTAATATCCTTAAATTCGGCTTTAGTGTAAAGGAGAGAAAAAGATTGTAAATGGGTAGAGTTTGGCACAAAAAGAAAGGAGAAAGGAAATGGAGAATTCGACTACAATGGACAAAAGAAAAGAAGATGAGGAGGAGAATATTCGGCTATTAGAGTTTCAAAAGAGAAAAAGAAAAAGAATGAAAGAGGAATGCTAGGTTAGGCCAAAAGTAAAAGTGAAAGAAAACAAACCACGGGTGTGTCTTCAAGGTGACATTCGGCTAGCAAAGGAAAATTAGAAAACAAAAATGAGCAAAGAACAATTCGGCAAGTGCTAAAACTTTCGGTTTGGTAAGGCACAAAGAGAGAATTGCTTCCCAAATGCTTTTGGCCGAAAATGCACAAAATGAGAAGTGCATTTCGGCACACCTCCCTTCTCTCTACCAAACCGTCCACACCCCCACTCCAACACCCCACAAAATTCGGCCAAGAATCCCCCCCCCATTCACTCCACTCCTCACATTTCAAATGTGATGACCAAGTCCTCCTCCTAAACTTCCTCTCCACCCTCCATTTGAAAGTGGAGACTTGGTCCAAGGTAGAGTTCCACTAGCCTTCTACCTCTCCTCCATGCCGTCCCAAAAAGAAGCCAAAATGGGGACTCCGCTGCTTGAACTCTGGACCTCCCTCACCTGAAAATGACGCCACATCAAGCTCCCCCATGTGGCGCATGCCTTGCCACTTTGCTAACACTTCTTTTGTGCAAAGAAACCACCATTTATTTTCTTAAACCCCAGCTACCTCAGCTCCCTTCCTATAAAGCCTAAAAACTAAAATTCTCCCAACCACTCAGGCATACACCTAGGCTATAATTAAGCCCCAAAAACAAAGAGATAGCAACCTAGCATACTAACAACATGCAGAACATGCCATGACAAAAAGAAATAGCCCCCTAACCCGGGATATTACAGTTCTACCCCCCTTAAAAATAATTTCGACCTCGAAATTACTCGATCAAAAGAGTTGCGGGTATTCTTTGTCTCATCGCATCCTCGGGTTCCCATGTCGCTTCTTCTATACCATGATTCCGCCAAAGTACCTTAACCAAAGGCACAGACTTCCTAACGCAGAACCTTCACATCCCGATCCAAAATCGCACAGGTTCCTCTTCCACGATCCAACTGGATTCACCTCGATTTCTTCCATTGCTACCACATGCGACGGATCTGAACGATACCTCCAAGCATCGAAACGTGAAAGACGTCATGAATCGGCTAAGCTCACTTTGGCAACTCAAGCCGATACGCCATGGCCCAACTCGCCTCAATACCTTATACGGCCCAATGAACCTCGGACTAAGCTTGCCCTTCTTCCCGAACCTCAGCACCTTCTTCCAAGGTGAAACCTTTAGGAAAACTCGATCTCCCACAGCAAACTCTATATCTCTTCGCTTAAGATCGGCATAAGACTTTTGCCGGTCCGAAGCTTCCTTCAATCGAGTCTCGAATCACTTTGACCTTGTCCTCGGCCTCACTACCAACTCGGGTCCCAACAATTGACGTTCACCCAACTCCGTCCAACATGTAGGTGAGCGACACTTCCTACCATATAACGCCTCATACGGTGCCATCTTGATGCTTGCTTGGTAACTGTTGTTGTAGGCAAACTCAGCTAATGGTAGAAACTCCTCCCAATTACCTCTGAAATCCAAGACACAACCTCTCAGCATATCCTCTAAGATCTGAATAACCCTTTCGATTGTCCGTCGATCATGCGGGTGAAAAGCCGTCTTTTGAAATCCAAACGAGTACCCGAGCACGATGCGGTGCTTTCCGTAACCTTGACGTAAATCTAGGATCCCTATCCGAGATTATCGAAACTGGCACACTGTGCAACCTCACGATCTCCGAAACATACAGCTTCGCTAGCTTCTGAAGTGAGTAGTCAACCCTCACCGGAATAAAGTGAGCCGATTTAGTCGACGATCCACCACTACCCAAAAACCGAATCCTTCACGCTTGGCGAAGCGGTAACCCACCGACAAAATCCATGGTTATCCTCTCCCACTTCCACTGCGGAATTTTCACAGGCTGAAGCAAACCCGACGGCAACTGATGTTCAGCCTTGACCTGCTGACAAGTTAGACATTTCCCCACAAACTCTGTCACCTCTTTCTTCAAACCAGGCCACCAAAACTGCTCTCTAAGATCCTTATACATTTTGCTACCTCCAGGATGCATAGCATGAGGACTGCTATGTGCGTCCTGAAGAATCTTCTGCCTCAGCTCAACATCTTTGGGCATACAAGCCTTACCTTGAAAACACAGAACCTCGTCACTAGACAAACTGTAACCCTCCAAACCACCATCTTGCACTTGCAACCTTCGCGCACTCAGAACCTCATCCAACAACTGTTTCTCTCTAATCTGCTCAACCCAAGTAGGCTTAACCTGTAGCTCTGCCAGAATACTCCCGTCGTCATACAAACTCAAATGGGCAAACAAAGCTCTTAAGTCCGAAACAACCTTACGGCTCAACGCGTCTGCTACCACGTTAGCCTTACCCGGATGATACTCAATCGAGCAGTCATAATCTTTCAGCAATTCGACCCATCTACGCTGCCTCAAATTCAAGTCCTTCTGAGTCAGTAGATACTTCAGACTCTTATGATCCGTGTAGACTATCGATCTCTCTCCATACAAGTAGTGCCTCCAAATCTTTAAGGCGAACACTACAGCCCGCTAGCTCCAAATCGTAAGCGTCGGATAGTTGACCTCGTGTGGCCTCAGCTGCCGGGAAGCGTAAGCCACCACCTTACCTTCCTGCATCAACACACAACCCAGACCCGTATGTGATGCATCGCAATAGACTGTGTATTCCTTACCAGCCTCAGGTTGAATCAAAACCGGAGCCTCAGTCAAAATCTTCTTTAACTTATCGAAGCTTTCCTTGCTTTTCTCGGTCCATACAAACGGAACCTCTTTCCTTAACAACTTGGTCATCGGGCGCTGCTATTAACGAGAAACCTCAACAAACCTTTGGTAGTATCCGCCAAACCAGAAAACTCCGAATCTCACCATCGACCTAGGTGGCTTCCAATCCAAGATCGCCTCAATCTTACGAGGATCTACACGAATCCCCTCACCGACACTACATGACCCAAGAACGTCACTTCTCTAAGCCGTAACTCGCACTTACATCGAACTTAGCATAGAGTTGCTTTTCCTCAAAATCTGCAGCACCACCCTCAAATGCGCATCATGCTCTTCTTCCGTCCTGAGTATACTAAGATGTCGATCTATGAAAACCACCACGAACCGATCTAGATATCTGCTTTGAAACACACCGTTCATCATATCCATAAACGCCGCCGGTGCGTTAGTCAACCCGAATGGCATTACCAGGAATTCGTGAGTGCCCATACCGAGTCCAAACGCTGTTTTATGGATATCCGCCTCCTTAACCTTTAATCGGTGATACCCGGACCTCAAGTCGATCTTCAAAATACGCGCAGCACCCTTCGGTGATCAAACAAATCATCTATCCGTGGCAAGCGGATACTTGTTTTTAATCGCCGCCTTGTTCAATTGGCGGTAGTCTATACACATCCGCATCGAGCCATCTTTCTTCTTAACGAAAAAATGCGCGCACCCCACGGCGAAACACTTGGCCCGATGAAACCTCTATCCAATAACTCCTGGATCTGAGCCTTAAGCTCCACCAACTCCTTTGGTGCCATCCTATACGGAGCAATAGACACTGGCGCAGTCCCGGGTAACAGATCTATCCCGAACTCTACCTCTCGATCTGGCGGCAAACCCGGAAGCTCCTCAGGAAACACATCAGCAAATTCCTTAACAGTACGAACCTTCTCAACAGCAGACTCTTTAGCCTCCAAGGCATACACATGAACTACATATGCTTCACAGCCCTTCCTGACCATCTTCTCCGCTTTCAAAGCAGATACCACATTTGATAAGTAATCTCTCCTATTACCTATCATAGCCACCTCATCACCCTCAACCGTCTTAAGAACCATGCGCTTGGCCGCGCAATCCAACCTCGCCTGGTATTTGACCAACCAATCCATCCCCAAAATCAGATCGAACTCCCCAAATGGCAGTTCCATCAGATCAGCAGCAAATACTACCCCTTGGAGTTCTAGAGGTACATCTCTAAACAACTTATCTACTACTACAGAGTGACCTAACGGACTAATCATAGTCATCTGCCTAGAAGATATCTCAGAGTCTAAATCCATTGTCTCTACTATACTACTGGCAACATAAGAATGCGTAGAACCCACATCAATTAAAGCAGTATAAGGAGAACCAAAAATCAAGAACGTACCGGTTATGACGTCCGGTGCGTCGCCCTCCTCTCGGCGCCTCGCAGCATACACCAATCCAGGCTGTCTAGCATCAGAACTACCCGCACCTCTGGCCGGTGCTCCACGGCCCCACGGATCCATAACCATCTCTCGCCATTACCACGGCCTCTGCGGTGGCGGTCCATTACCTCTGAGGCGATTACGGCTCGACTTCTCCGACCGAATCTCGGCCATCCTACGCGGACAAATCCCCTAATGCGATGATCGAGAGAACCACATTGAAGCAACCTTTTCCACCCGTCCAAAGAACCACCCCAATGAGATTTTCCACACGATGACATTACCGCTGCGGTGGTCCCGCGCGCTGCGACAACAAACCTAGCAGATCGATTACGCTCACTCGGTCTAGCCCTCTTCGCAGTTACCCGACGAACCGGAAGACCCAAAACTCCTCTTAAGCCTACTCCCGTCCATACTCGCCTCACGGACTCCTTAACACCCTCGGCTACCTTAGCCTTCTCAACTAAGACAGCAAACTCGCGCTCCTGCTGAGGAGCAATCAGCAGCCTCAACTCGTCTCGCAGACCATCCTCGAAACGAACACACCTCTCATGCTCAGTGGCTACAATGCCCCTGGCATACCTACTCAGCTTCAGGAACTCAGCCTCGTACTCAGCAACAGACTTACTCCCCTGAACAAGCCTCAGAAATGCCTTTCTTTGGGAGTCGATGTAACTAGCCCCGATGTACTTCTTTTGATATCTTTGCCGAAAATAATCCCATGTCAAATCCTCTGCGGCCACACTATCCCGAACCGTGAGCCACCACCGATATGACTCATCCGGAGAAGCGAGCACGATACCCCGGCTTCTCTTCACCGTCAAATCCGGATCGCCCATGATCCGCTCGGTTGCCTCAGCCAATATTCAAGCAGTGCTAGGAGCAACACCGGATACACCTCGAAAGAATTCAGCCCCATTAGCCGGAGTCGCTCAGAACCGATTTCGACTCGCACTCCACCACCACCGCCCCAGCTACCCTTTCCAACACTCGCGAAGATCGCTCGTGACACACTGCGTGCCTCTCGCCCGATCTTGGAACTCACCACCTCCACTGGTGGCGGAGCCGGTATCTCATTTTTCGAACCCCGCGGATCCTACGGGCTCGAAAAACGATCATTCTACCCCTACCTCTACCACGAGTATTACGACCACGTCCGCCTCGAGTGCTCATGACTAATCTTTCTACGTATCTCGGTTAAGGAATTTTATGCATCAATATTTATTCCACTTGTTTAAAAGCAAGTCTTATGAATATCTTATGAGGATTTGTTCTCGCGAGTTCACGTAATCCTATCGGTCTCAATCTCTAAAGTAGCATACTCATCGCTAATCATCAAATCACAAGTAATAGTACGGTACTTACCGGGCGAATCGGTGTGGGAGACTCCGGTGCCATGCCTTTCAAACCATACTTTCAAAACAAACACTTAAACAGACTTTTGAAAACCTTTTTGGGCCTCAGCCCACAGTGAGCCTTTGAACTTGGCTCTGATACCACAAATGTAACACCCCAAACCCGGACAAGACACCACGTCCGAATCTGGTATGCTACGGGGAAAATGCTTTTGAGAGATCAGATTTTCCGTTTAAAAGCTAAGTGGAAACACAGTGTGTTTGAAACAAATTTGAGTAGTCTTGTTAAAAAAAAACGGTTGATGTATTTGAAACCCAAGATTTTGAAAACTTAGCGAATGTGTAGTTAACACGGGTTTATACCATTTAAAACCCCATTAGTTTCTCATTGATACATAAAACACTTTAGAACTTAGGAGACTACAAGTTTGATTTGGAAACCTTTTAGTATTTGTTTATCGTGAACTTAATGCGATACCCGATGGTATAGTTTAAAAACACGTTATGTTATAATTTGAAACATTGTCTTTCCAAATTTTTAGTAAAACTTATTCCGAGTTACTTTGTTAAGGCATATAAAACCAACTTAAAACATAGACAACATAAAACATAACTTAAAAAGGCCTTTTACAATCCGAAATAAAACCCAATTTAAAGTAATAAACTAAAGTACCCAAATAGTAGAGTCGGAGTAAAACTTTGTTAAGCATGGCATGTGCACCCCGAGTCCATCCCGGCTCCATGTCCGCGTCTACGAGTCACCTGAAATGTCAAAGGAGAGGGTGAGTCGAGTGACCCAGTGTGCAAATCCCGCTCCCGAAGAAACAACATGCTAACACACATCATACATAGCAACATAATTAATGCAACCCGATCCTAACCATCCATATCGCCTTTTCTACCCCGTGTGGTACCAAACCACTGGTGGTGCCAAACCACTGGTGACATATAGTCACAATGTGTTACCAAAACACTGGTGTCCCAAAGACACAATATCCATCATTGTGGTACCAAACCACTTTGGTGTCCCAAAGACACGATGTGCTACCAAAGCACTGGTGACCGTAGTCACAAATCCGATGATGATGGGGCCAACCCATCGTGGTGATACCAAATCACTAGCAGACGATCCCATATCTCAAGTGGGGCCAACCCACGGTGGTCAAACCACGTGGACAAGTCGCAATGAGGTGCCAAACCTCCGTGTCCCAAAGACACAAGTGTGCTACCAAAGCACTTGGTGACCGTAGTCACAAAATCGGTGATGGGGCCAACCCATCGTGTGTTACCAAAACATCGGGCGTCAATCCCGTATAATCATTTGTGGGGCCAACCCACTGTGGTACTAAGCCACTGGGACGAGACGCTGAGGTACCAAACCTCTGGAGGTGCCAAACCTCTGGTGACCCAAAGTCACAAAGTGTGCTACCAAAGCACTGGTGCTCGTCAGCACAATATACCACTGCTCCCTCCTCTCGTATCACCCACACATATCATACTCATGGGATTATGCATCTCATACAAGCCATGCATATCATGCCAACATATCAAGCATTACAACTCATAACATGCATAACATAGATCATGATATCATGTATTATCATTAATACTCATCATAGAACAGACTTACCCGAATCGTACACATACCCCTTTTTGGGTATCCAATCATCCTTCTCACTGTTTCAATCTTATTAAGCAATCAAGTTTATTAACAACGTTACTAAGTAGAGAGTGTGTTAGTTACACACCTGGTAAAACCGAGTCTAAAGATCCCCACGAATCACTCTGAGTCCCTTGATTATCAAACCCTTACAACAATCGGCCAACATAGATTTAGGCACTAAGACCATTCGGCCAAAGACATATAAACCCAAAGGGTTAATATCGAACCCTTACCTTACTCTTGATTTGATTCCTTACCAAATCCGAATCAAGCAATGATTCTTCTTCCAACAATCGGCACTCTAACAAACCAATAGTTAATCACTAATCACTTTAAACTTAATCGAAATCAACTGATTGCACTAACAAAAATATACCAACTGCTACCCTTTACTTACCAATCGGTTAACGAGAAAAAGATGACTCCTCCCGCTTGATTTCGCAATCCAAAGACCCTATAACGAAGAGATTAAACCAAACGGTTAACACCCTTCCAACTGACCATAATCGGCCCTTAACCAAACCATAACCAACAAAGATCGCAAAGAGGGAGATATGGCCATTCGCCCCGCACTTACCAACACCCAATATTCGGCCAAACTATGACTTCTAGGAGGGAACCACAAGAGATTCGGCCAAGGCTACAATAGGAGAAAAGAATTCGGCTTGGTGTTTTAATATCCTTAAATTCGGCTTTAGTGTAAAGGAGAGAAAAGATTGTAAATGGGTAGAGTTTGGCACAAAAAGAAAGGAGAAAGGAAATGGAGAATCGGCTTCACAATGGACAAAAGAAAAGAAGATGAGGAGGAGAATATTCGGCTATTAGAGTTTCAAAAGAGAAAAAGAAAAAGAATGAAAGAGGAATGCTAGGTTCGGCCAAAAGTAAAAGTGAAAGAAAACAAACCACGGGTGTGTCTTCAAGGTGACATTCGGCTAGCAAAGGAAAATTAGAAAACAAAATGAGCAAAGAACAATTCGGCAAGTGCTAAAACTTTCGGTTTGGTAAGGCACAAAGAGAGAATTGCTTCCCAAATGCTTTTGGCCGAAAATGCACAAAATGAGAAGTGCATTTCGGCACACCTCCCTTCTCTCTACCAAACCGTCCACACCCCACTCCAACACCCCACAAAATTCGGCCAAGAATCCCCCCATTCACTCCCTCCTCACATTTCAAATGTGATGACCAAGTCCTCCTCCTAAACTTCCTCTCCACCCTCCATTTGAAAGTGGAGACTTGGTCCAAGGTAGAGTTCCACTAGCCTTCTACCTCTCCTCCATGCCGTCCCAAAAAGAAGCCAAAATGGGGACTCCGCTGCTTGAACTCTGGACCTCCTCACTGAAAATGACGCCACATCAAGCTCCCCCATGTGGCGCATGCCTTGCCACTTTGCTAACACTTCTTTTGTGCAAAGAAACCACCATTTATTTTCTTAAACCCCAGCTACCTCAGCTCCCTTCCTATAAAGCCTAAAAACTAAAATTCTCCCAACCACTCAGGCATACACCTAGGCTATAATTAAGCCCCAAAAACAAAGAGATAGCAACCTAGCATACTAACAACATGCAGAACATGCCATGACAAAAAGAAATAGCCCCCTAACCCGGGATATTACAGTCTACCAAGCAACACTGAGATTAATCCAAAGGAGTAAATCCAAGCCATAACAGCTCAAGAAAGTGAAGGATTAGATGAACCCAGTCCAATACAAGGAAACGAGGTAGAAAAAAGTAAAGTTGAGGTAACACAAGAAAAACTAAAACCGGTAATCAAGGAGTACCAACCTCGCATACCATATCCCGAAGCGTTAACGAGAGACGACACAGAGGAACAGTTCGGTGAGTTTCTTAAACTTTTAAAGAAATTACATATTAACTTACCGCTACTTAAAGCTCTTTCACAGATGCCAGATTCGAGGAAATTTTTAAAACATCTCTTGACGAACAAACGCAAGTTAGACGAGGATCCACATGTGGAATTAAACGCAGTATGCTCGGCAATGTTCTGAGTAATAGACTACCACAAAAGCTAAAAGATCTAGGAGTTTTACAATTCCATGTTTAATTGGTAGACTAACTGTTGATAATGCGTTAGTGATTTAGGCAAGCGTAAATGTCATGCCTTATAAATTGTTTAAACAATTAGGTCTAGGGAAACCCAAACAAACTAGGATGAGCATTCAATTAGCTGATAAAACTGTTAGAATTCCTAGGGGTATTATCGAAGATGTTCTTGTAAAATTGACAAATTCGTTTTCCCAAGAGATTTTGTTGTCTTAGACATGGATGAGGATAATTCGATTCCCTTAATTTTAGGAAGACCCTTTTTAGCAACCGCCGGGACTAAAATTGATGTTGATGCGGGGAGAACTCATACGCCGTGTAGGTAATGAGACGGTCACCCTCAAGGCTCTCGACTCGGCGAACATCGAGTAATCAAGGTGAGAACGTAAATTCCACGCGATAACCATTCGGTTAACCCTTATTTTCGTGAAGCGGCACAAAAGAATACAATCGAACCCGATCTTAAACCCCATGCCAACAAGGAAGTAGTTCATAAAGATCGAAGGATTTAGATCGATGATCTAGACGAGTGGAAGACACACTTCAAGGAAAAATTAGGGATACACGACGAAGAACCGGAACCACACAAGGTAAAACCGAAGGAGCCCCCAGAAGAGCTCATAGGAACAACACGCCTAGGGCACACGGGCGTGGGACTGTACCAGACTTGAAATTCTATTTAAACCACCCACCCCTCCCGCTTCTCACCCATTCAGCTCATTTAGTTTTCCTTTTCTTTCTCAACCCTCTCCCTATCTTTCCTCTATAATATTTCACTAACTATCGAGCCACGCCGTCCAAATGCCGAAGAAGTGGAAGGAACCAAGGACAGCCTCCCCGTGGGAGACCGATCTACATAAGTTCATGCCGGCCGCTTCAATCACTCGCCAAGCCAAGGGTCTTTGAGACCAATTATCTGTTCTTTTATTTTTATCTTCTCCTTTATTTTCCTTCCCTTTGACTATCTTATGCTTAATTTAGTTTATTCTAATTTAGTTTCTTAATGTCAGGTTCTTCAGGCTACTAAAGAATCACACCACGACCACCACCATATCGACAACCTTAGAAATCACACCCAACAATAAGGACATTACGGTCCATTTATCTTTTCTTTTAACTTTATTTTATTTTTTATTTTTCTTCACTTTAGCTTGCTTTTCTTTAAGTATTTAATTAGTATAGTTTTAATTATTATTAATAATCCCTGGCTAATTCTCCATGAGCTACCCAATTTCTTCATCTAGCGCAGGATCGTCATCCAGACTGACCCCTCCAACTTATCCTTCACCACGACCTCTGCCAACTCAAGGAATCCATCCATAATTCAGAAAGTTTCACTTCTCCCCATATCTTATGATTTTCTTATTAACATGCTATTATCTATCTTTGTACATTGAAGGCAATGTACATCTTAAGTGTGGGGGGTGAATCTTAGACGTGCCTAACTTTTTTCATTATTCTCAAAATCCTGAATTTAGTCTTGTTTTTAAGTAATTTCCTCATATTACTAATTAAGAAGAAATTTCTAATGATTTATGATTTTTACTGATATGTTTTAGATTAAGTCATTGATAATTGTGCATTGATAATTAAATTTTAAGATACTAAAGAATCAAGCATGATAAGTCCATTTTTTTTCAATTAAAATTTGCTAGGTTGTTGAACTAAATTTAAATATTACTTTGAAGTTTGAAATTTATGAGGTTGATGTCAAAAATACCCATAATTTTTGTGAGTTTTTAAGCCTTATAGAGCATATATTCTTTTTCATGCTCACTTTATTGATTATGAGTATGTCAACATTGATTTGTTATTCTAGAACTTGCCTCGTTTATACATATCGAGACCACACCTATGATTTGATATACAGAGATGATTAAGGCACCTAGGTTTTAACCCAGTAACTCCATTAAAAGCCTACCTTCACAATTAAACCCTAGTGAACCCCTTTTAATCCTAACAACCCTTTTTATTGACATAACCACTAATATTAACCCAAAACCCTTTATATTTGTTATCACCATTCTTTTTCGACTTCCCTTATATCGAGATTTGATTTGATTAAGCTACCTAATTATTTCATCTTAGTATATGAATAGATGTATTATATATATAAATATATATATATATATATTCAGTATTAGTACGATGAAAGGTGAGCTTGTACAGTTAAAGTCTATTTATTGAAGAAGAAGCTCGTATTATTAAGGATTCAATTCACTATGTAATTATTCAGTTTATTATTTCTAGTTAGGTAATTTACCAATTCAATCTCGATTATAACCTTCTAATTCAGCCTCTATCCACACCTTAACCCTAGCCCCGTTACAACCCTAATTAAAGACCTTTTGATTTGTACATCATCTCATATTACAGTGGTGGAGACTTGATTTTCAGGCAAGCCTATGGGATTAACTTTCCATGTTCGACTTTTGAGTGCCTAAATTTTGAACCTTAAACACTTTGAGTGATTTGAGTGAATCTTTTGTGAGGATTTCAATCCTTGTCGGTTTTGAATTAAAGGTAATTATTTAGATAAGGGGAGACGCCTATGTTTTTCAAGCTACAGATCTATGACTTAGATTGCTTGAATCCTTAGGACTCTTTAAGTTGAATTATCCATGTATAAATTATCTATGAATTATGATGAAACATTGTTGATAGGAATTATGAATTATAGAAAGTTTGTTTTAATTGTAAGTTGAGAATTTTGCTTGAGGAAAACCAAAAGCTTAAGTGTGGGGGTATTTGATAAACCGAAATAGTAACATATTTTAATCCCACATTTAGCATACTTTTGGATGATTTATCCCTTGATTTATGTAAAAAGGTGCTCTTAATCCTTTCTTTTCATGTCTTATACTCAGGAAAGCACCCAAGAATAAAAAGAACGAGAAACGGGCTAAAAACAGACCAAAATGGACCAAAGAAGAAATCGACACGGCCTGGACTAAATCCCACACGGTCGTGCCTCTTCAAATATACTAGAACACGGCTTGAAGTCGATCTACACGGCCGTGCCTCATTAACGGAGTCCAACACGGCCTGGCCACGATTCACATGGGTGTGTGTCATGGCCGTGCCCCTGCCGTGGAGGAGAGTAATTTCACTCGGAAAAGGATACTTAGGGGCAAAGAAACCTATTTCAAAAGCCTATATAAAGAACCTAGGTATAACCTAAAAGAGGGCGGTTAGCTAGGCCAAGGAGCCAAGCCAAAAAGGTCAGATTTGTGGGAAACTCTCAAGGGATAGCCAGTTGATCCATCTCAAGAAGTCGGAATTCTACTCAAGACGGAGGATCTCCTCTTCAATTCCTTCAGGGAGTTTTAGGGATTTCTTATGTTTTGTTTTATCTTTTCCTTCGAGATTTTTTCTTTATTATTGTAGAACTAAACCCTTGAGATACACGAAGGGGATGAAACCTAGATGAATCTTGTTATTGTTTTCTGAACTATATGATAAATACTTGATTTGTTCTTCATTATGTGTGCTTAATTCTTCTGTTGATATTTCGCGAATATTAATTCAAGTTGAATGTGCTTAGGTGGTGGAGCAAAAGTCCCTGCTTAAGAGTATATCTAGTATAATTAAGCAGAGTTGATCGCGCGCCTAGAGATAGGGTGACGAGATTTTGCTGGATTAGGGTGAAACCTAATATGGGAGTCCATAGATCGATTTACTGCTATTCTAGGGGTTTTAATTAGAAAGAGATTTCAATTAATCAACCTAGGGTTAGACGTTATTCGTCTCGAGAGAGGGTTTAATATAAATTAGGGAGTCCTATGGATCAAGTCAAGTGAATAAATCGTCTGGTTTAGTGTTAGATAACAAGTGAGGTCTAGGTGGATTCTTCCTAAGGGTATCGTCTTAATCAACTTAGTTTTTCCCAAGTATTTCCCCAATTCATTCTTTTTGTCTTTGCGTCTTTAGCTTAGTAATTAGTTAATTTAGATTAATAAACAACTTCACTTAGTTTAGGCTAAATAATAGAAAGAAAGTTAGTATTAGTACTTTTAGTTCCTTTGGGTTCGACAATCCGGTCTTGCCTAAGCTATACTATTGTTCGATAGGTGCACTTGCCTCAATCATTGTTATAGTTAGTTCAAGGATCGATCATTATAAATTTGAAACTCTGAAATACAACGATCAATGCTCCACGTACTATATATGATTATGCTAAACCTCATTTAACAGGAGCAGAATCAAGTATTGTTAGGCCTGCGATAGCTGCTAATAATTTTGAATTAAAGCCTAACACTATACAAATGATTCAACAATTTGTTTAATTTGATGGTTTACAGGAGGAAGACCCAAATACTCATATAGCTAATTTTTTAGAGTTCTGTGATACCTTCAAAATAAATGGCATTTCTGATGATGCCATACGTCTTCGGTTATTTCCCTTTTCTTTGAGGAATAAAGCCAAACAGTGGTTAAACTCGTTACCACGAGGGTCAATACTACATGGGATCAAATGACCGAAAATTTTTTATTAAAATATTTCCCACCTGCCAAAACGGCTAAATTACGGAATGATATCTCTTCTTTTGTGCAGATGGACTTAGAGACATTATATGACGCATAGGAGAGATATAAGGATCTCTTGAGAAGGTGTCCACACCATGGTTTACCCTTGTGGCTCCAAGTCCAAACTTTCTATAACGGTGTAAACCCCTCAACGAGGCAACTAAATGATTTAGCCTCCGGTGAAACCCTGAACAACAGAACTCCTAAAGAAGCCTACGAATTCATAAAGGAGATGTCACTGAATAACTATCAGTGGCAGGTTACATGGACAAAACCAACAAAATCAGCCGGAGTTTTCAACATCGATGCAGTAACCATGTTATCAACACAAGTAGAGATGATGAATAAAAAGCTTGATATTTTGTGTTCTTCGCAGTACATCCGAAGAATGCAAAGATGCGATGCAAGTGGAACTGTATGGCGAATCTTGAGTACCCACCCTACCAAGGCACGAAGCTAACAGATGAACTATATAGGTAATAACTTCAGATCCAATAATAACCCTTATAGTAATAATTATAATCCAAGTTGGAGGAACCACCCAAATTTTTCATGGGGAGGACAAGGAAATCAAGGAAATCAAAGACAACAACCTCCTCAAAATTTCCAAAATTAGCCCTATCCACGGAGAAGAAGCCAAACCTTGAAGAGATTTGAAAAAAATTACGGGACCTACACAGATAACCGTCTCCAAGACACTGAGACCACCCTTAAGAATCAACAGGCATCAATCAAAGGGATCGAGAGCCAAGTTGGGGAACTCACTAAGTCAATTGGACAACTTACTGAGATAGTTTCTAAAATTCGATCAGAGATTTTTTCTAAAGAAACTGAACAAGTAAAGGCGGTTACACTGAGAAGTGGAAAGGAGTTAGTCGAACCAAAGAAAAAAATACCACATGAAGATGACAAAGCAAAGTATGAGGGAGTTGAGGATATAACTCCAGTGCGCAAAGAAAGTAAACCACCAATCCCATATCCGGCAAAGTTGAAGAAAGACCGATTAGATACCCAATACGGTAAATTTCTTGAACTTTTTAAACAAATACATATTAACTTACCCTTTGTTGAAGCCATTTCACAGATGCCGATGTACGCAAAATTCTTAAAAGAACTCCTGAAGAATAAAAGAAAGCTCAAAAAAAATATCAATAGTGGAGCTTAATGAAGAATGTTCAGCCATCCTCCAAAACAAATTACCAACCAAATTAAAAGTCCCAAGAAGTTTTACTATTCCCTGTTTAATTGGTAGTTTAAATATTAAGAAAGCATTAGCTGATCTAGGTGCCAGTATTAATTTAATACCTTATAAAATGTTTAAACAGCTAGATCTTGGGGTACCAAAACCCACTAGGATGAGTATTCAGTTAGCCGATAGATCTATTAAATATCTTAGAGGATTTATCGAAGATGTCTTGGTAAAAATTGATAAATTTATTTTCCCTGTTGATTTTGTTGTGCTTGACATAGGTGAGGATATTGAAGTTCCTTTAATTTTAGGGCGACCTATCTTAGCTACTGCTAGGGCTGTTATAGATGTAGGTGATGGTAAACTTGCATTAAGGATAGGCGAGGAGGAAATTATTTTTCAAATTTATGATGCTATGCGATATTCTAGAGAACAAGATGATTCCTGTTATTTTGTTGATACCACTGATCATATTATTCAAAACTCATTACAGGAAATCATACATGATGACACGATGGAACTATGTCTTACTCAAGAAGAGGAGGAAGAAGATGAAGTCGATGAGCTAAATTTAAAAACATCTTTATCAAGACAAACGGAAAAAGAGATCATTGAAGTCAATGTCGAACTAAAACAAAAACCCTCCATTGATGAACCACCCAAATTAGAATTAAAACAGTTACCGAAACATTTAGAGTACGCATTCCTTGGGGACAATTCTATGCTACCGGTAATTATCTCTTCAAAATTAGAACCCAAGGAGAAAGAGGAGTTAATACAGGTACTAAAGGAACATAAGAAAGCCATAGTTTGGAAAATCTCTGACATTAAGGGAATAAGCCCATCGTTTTACACCCACAAAATTTTAATAGAAGAGGAATACAAGCCATGTGTGCAACCTCAAAGACGATTGAATACCAACGTAAAAGAAGTTGTGAAAGCTGAGGTAATTAAACTTCTAGATCTTTGGAATAATTTATCCTATTTCTCGACAAAGAATTGGGTAAGTCCTATGCAGGTTGTTCCAAAGAAAGGGGGCATGACGGTGGTAGCCAACTAAAAGAATGAACTAATTCCCACCAGAACAGTCACAGGTTGGAGAGTTTGCATCAATTATAGGAAGCTGAACGACGCCACTAGAAAAGACCACTTCCCTCTGCCCTTCATTGATCAAATGTTAGAAAGGTTATCTGGGCATATGTACTATTGCTTCCTAGATGGACTCTCCGGCTATTTCCAAATCCCAATAGCACGAAGATCAAGAGAAGACAACATTCACATGCCCATACGAGTACGTTTGCTTATCGTAGAATGCCTTTTGGATTATGTAATGCTCTGCTACTTTTCAGTATTTGCATGTTGGCAATCTTTGACGAACTTGTAGAAGACATTATGGAGGTATTTATGGACGATTTCTCGGTATTTGGTAATTCTTTCCATCTTTGCCTTAAAAATTTAAAATGAGTTCTAATAAGATGTGAGGAAACAAACCTTGTTTTAAATTGGGAAAAATGCCACTTTATGGTACGAGAAGGGATTGTGCTAGGACATAAAATTTCTAGTAAATGGATCGAGGTAGATAAAGCAAAAATCGAAACCATAGAGAAATTACCTCCCCCTAGTTCAGTAAAGGCTATTAGAAGCTTCCTAGGGCATGTTGGATTTTATAGAAGATTCATTAAAGACTTGTCTAAAGTAGCTAAACCTTTAACAAGATTACTAGAAAAAGATGTTCACTTCAATTTTGATCAGGAATGTTTAGATGAATTTAATATCCTTAAAGACAAACTAATAAATGCTCCGATTATAATTGCACCTGATTGGAATCTACCCTTTGAACTAATGTGTGATGTGATTGATTTTGCAATAGGTGCAGTTTTGGGACAGCGAAGAAACAAGCATTTTCAGCCAATTTATTATGCCAGCAGAACATTGACTCCTGCACAAGAAAACTACACCACTACAGAGAAAGAATTGCTAGCTGAATTCGGTTTGGAAATTCAGGATAAGAAGGGAGCTGAGAATCTTGCAGCAGATCACCTCTCTAGGCTTGAGAACCCGCACATCGAAGTACTTGATGAAAGAGAGATAAACGACTCATTCCCTGAGGAACAACTCTTTTCTATAACCTGCTCCGAGGTACCATGGTTTGCAGATATTGCGAATTTTTAGCCGCTAACGTCCTACCAAAAAAGCTAACACATCATCAAAAGAAGCGATTCTTTTCTGATGTGAAGAACTATTTCTGGGAGGACCCCTTTCTTTTCCGTATATGTGCAGATCAAGTAATTCGAAGATGCGTTACAAAGGCAGAAGCAAGCAAGATCCTAGAACATTGCCGTTTAGGACCTTCAGGAGGACATTACAGCGGCATTAAGACAGCACATAAAATACTCGAATCAGGTTTTTATTGGCCTACTTTATTTAAAGATGCCAACAGGTACGTCACTTCGTGTGATAAATGCCAAAGAACAGGAGAGAAAAGAATGATTCAGATGAACGAGCTAGACGAATGGAGAGCTGATGCCTACGAGAACTCAAAACTATACAAGGAGGCAACAAAGCGATGGAATGATGCTCGTCTAAAGAAATCAAAATAATTCGAAGTAGGGGACTTGGTCCTGCTATACAACTCAAGGCTTAAACTGTTTCCTGGGAAACTGAAATCAAGATGGTCAGGTCCATTCGTGATCAAAACAATTTTTTTCCCTATGGCACAATCGAGGTAACTCATCCAACTCAGGGGCACATTTAATGTAAATGGTCACTGACTCAAAATCTATAATGGTGAAGATTTTAGGAATATGAGAGAGGAGCTTCAGCTCCGTGAACCTTCTTTTAGAAATGAAAACAGGGTAAGTCTAGCTTAAGACTTTAAACGAGCACTTCTCGGGAGGCAACCCGAGCACTAACTTTACTAACATTTTAATTGTTAGCATCTAACTCCATATTATCTAATCCAATAAAGCACAGGTTTTAAGACCACACGGCCTTACACACGGGTGTGCTCGTGGCCGTGTGGAAGTCACAGGATGAAACACGGGCGTATCTATAACCGTGCTCAACAAAGGCATTTTTTTTCCCCAACACGGGCTACGACAAATCCCCACGCCCGTGCTGAGCAGCCGTGGACGACACTGACTTACCAGAAACGGGCGTGGGAGAACCAACACACCTACACACACGACCGTGCGAGGTAGCCGTGTGAATCGACACGCCCATGATACACGGGCGTGGGGTTGTACCTGATTTGAGAATTATATTTAAACCACCCACCCCTCCCTCTTCTCACCTAACTTTCACCCTTCTTCCTCCCTTACACCCTTACACCATACATTCTTAGCATTCTTCATTCTTATAGCATTCTTCTCAATCTTTTGGCCATGTCGAAGAAACGGAAGGATCTCAAGCCACGCCTCCCTCATGGAGACCGATCTATATAAGTTCATGCCGGCCGCTTCAATCACTCGACAAGCCAAGGACATTTGAGGCTATTTAGTTTTTATTTCGTTTTTCTCTTTTACTTCAATTTCTTTATCTTTACTTCTCTTCTGCTTAACTTAGTTTCTTTTAATTTAGTTTCTTAGTGTCAGATTCTACAGGCTGCTTGGGAATCACACCACGACCACCACGATAACCTCAGCCTTAGAAATCACACCCAACAATAAGGACCCTACGGTCCATTTATCTTTTCTTTCAATTTTAGTTTCATTTTTATTTTTCTTCACTTTAGCTTGGTTTTCTTTAATTATTTAATTAGTATAGTTTTAATTTTTAGTATTTTATCTTGGCTAATCCTCCATGAGCTACCCAATTTCTTCATCTAGCGCAGGATTGTCATCCAGACCGACCCCTCCAACTATCTTTCACCTTCAAACCAAGGATGCCATCCGAAAATTCAGGAAGTTCCACTTCTTCCCATATCTTATGATTTTATAATGATATTATCTATCTTTGTACATTGAGGGCAATGTACATCTTAAGTGTGGGGGGTGAATCTTAAGGATGTCTAACTTTTTGCATTACTCTCAAATCCCTGAATTTAGTCTTAAGTAATTTTCTCATATTACTAATTAGGATGAAATTTCTGATGATTTATGATTTTTATTGATATGTTTTAGATTAAGTCATTGATAATTGTGCATTGATGATTGAATTCTAAGAATACTAGAGAATCAAGCATGATAAGTCTATTTTTCAGAAAATTAAAAATTTTTCTAGGTTGTCTACCTGAATTTGAATATTACTTTGAAGTTTGAAATTTACGAGGTTGACATCAAAATACCCATAATTTTTGTGAGATTTTGAGCCTTGTAGAGCATAAATTCTTTTTCTTGCTCACTTCATTGATTATGAGTGTGTCAACATTGATTTGTTATTCTAGAACTTGCATCGATTATACATGTTGAGACCACATCTTTGATTTGATATACAGAAATGATAAAGGCACCTAGGATTTAATCCACTTACTCCATAAAAAGCCTACCTTCATAATTAACCCCTAGTGAACCCCTTTGATCCTAACAACCCTTTTTATACTCACCCACTAATATTAACCTAAAACCCTTTGTATTTGTTATCACCATTCTTCTTGACTACCCTTTTTGTCGAGATTTGATTTTGAGCAGTTGCCTAACTATGTTCTATATTTTATTTGTTAAAGTACTTTCTTATTATTGTAAATATTTGATTATTTGTTCTAAAAAAAATCGAAGTATATTAGTATTAGTATGATGAAAAGCGAGCTTGTACAGTTAATGTCTATTTATTGAAGAAGAAGCTCGTATTATTAGTTTCAAAGTTTCAATTCATGTAATTATTTATTTTTCAGTTTGTTGTTTCTGGTTAGGTAATTTGTCAATTCAATCTCAATTCTAACCCTCTAATTCAGCCTTTAACCACACCTTTAACCCAAGCCCCATTACAACCCTGATAAAGACCTTTTGATTTGTGTATCATCTCATTTTATAGTGGTGGAGATTTGATTTTCATGCAAGCCTATGGGATTAACTTTTCAGGTTTGACATCTGAGTGCTTAATTCTAAACCTTAAACACCTTGAGTGATTTGAGTGAATCTTTAGTAAGGATGTCAATTCTTGTCGGTTTTGAACTAGAGGTAATTATTTAGATGACGGAAAACACCTATGTTTTGTGCTACAAATGTATGACTTAGACTGTTTGAATCTTTAGGACTCTTTGAGTTGAATTATCCATGTATAAATTATCCTTGAATTATGATGAAACACTATTGATAAATATTATGAATTATGGAAAGTTCGTTTTAATTCTAAGTTGAGAATTTTGCTTGAGGACAAGCAAAAGCTTAAGTGTGGGGGTATTTGATAAACCGTAAAAGTAACATATTTTAATCCCACATTTAGTATGCTTTTGGATGAATTATCCCTTATTTTATGTAAAAAGGTGCTCTTAATCCTTTCTTTTCATGTTATATACTCAGGAAAGCACCGGAGGATGAAAAGAACGAGAAACAGGCTTAAAAAGGGCCAAATGGGCCAAAGCACGAAATCGAGACGGCCTGGACCTACGACCACACGGCTGTGCCTCCTCAATAATCTTGAACATGGCCTGGCCACGATTTACACGGCCGTGCCTCATCAACAAAGTCCACACGGCCTAGCCATGACTTACACGGGCGTGTGCCAGAGGCCGTGCCCCTGCCGTGGCAAAGAGCAATTTCAATCGGATTTGGATACTTAGGGGCAAAGAAACACATTCCAAAAGCCTATAAATGCACCCTAAGTATGATGTGAAAGGGGAGCCCAAAGCTATCGTTTAGGGCGTCTTGCTAGGCCGAGAGAGGCGATTTGTGGGGAATTCGCTCGAGGATAGCCAGTTGATCCATCTCAAGAAGCGAATTATACTCAAGACGGAGGATCTCCTCTTCAATTCCTTCAGGGGTTTTAGGGATTTCTTATGTTTTGTTTTATCTTTTCTTCCGAGATGTTTTCTTTTATTGTTGTGAATTAAACCTCGAGATACCGAGGGGATGAAACTTAGATGAATCTTGTTATCGTTTATTGAACTATATGATAAATATTTGATTTGTTCTTAATTATGTGTTCTTAATTCTTGTGTTGATATTTCGCGGATATCGATTCAAGTTTGATGTGCTTAGGTGAAGGAGCAAAAGTCCCTGCCTAAGAGTAGATCTAGCATAGTTAAGCGTAGTTGATCGCGCGCCTAGAGATAGGGGTGACGAGGCGTTTTGATTAGGGTGAAACCTAATATGGGAGTCCATAGATCGAGTTAATACAATTCTAGGGTTTTAATTAGAAAGAGATTTCAATTAATCAACCTAGGGTTAGACGTTATTCGCCTCGAGAGAGGGTTTAATATAAATTAGGGAATCCTACGGATCAAGTTAAGTGAATACATCAATCCAGTTCGAGTTTGATAACAAGTGAAGTCTAGGTGGATTCTTCCTTGGGTGTCGTCTTAATTAATTGGTTTTTCCTCAAGTATTCTCCCAAATTCATTCTTCTTTGTCTTAGAGTCTTTAGTCTAGTAGTTAATTAATTTAGATTAAACAACCATTCGCTTAATTCTCAGGCTAAATAATAGAAAGAAAGTTAGTATTAGTACTTTTAGTTCCTTTGGGTTCGATAATCTGGTCTTGCCTAAGCTATACTACTGTTCGATAGGTGCACTTGCCTCAATTATTGTCAGAGTTAGTTTCCAGGTTCGATCATTCTCTTTATAAATTTTAAAACTCAACAGACATACGATCAATTTTCTTCTGAGATGTATTCTTTATTAATCATGAACTAAACCCCTCAAATACCTGAGGGGGATGAAACCTAAGACGGATCTTGTTATTGTTTTCTAAACTGTATGATAAATACTTGATTTGTTCTTAATTATGTGTTCTTAATTCTTGCTTTAATATTTTAGGATATTGATTCAAGTATTGATGTGCTTAGTCAGTAGAGCAAAAGTTCCTGTTTAAGAGTAGATCTAGCATAGTTAAGCGGAGTTGATCGCAACCCTAGAGATAGGATGCCTAAAATCTATCGGATTAGGTTCAAACCTAATATGGGAGTCCATAGATCGAGTTAATGCAACACTAGGGGTTTTAATTAGAAAGAGATTTCAATTAATCAACCTAGGGTTAGACGTTAGTAGCCTCGAAAGAGGTATTAATATAAATTAGGGAATCCTACGGATCAAGTCAAGTGAATAAATCGCCAGTTCGAGAGTTAAATAACAAGTTAAGTCTAGGTGGATTCTTCCTCTAAGGTATTGTCTTAATCAACTGGTTTTCCCACAAGTATTTTCCCAATTCACTCTCTGTGTCTTAGCATCCTTAGTTAGTAATTAGTTAATTAAACATCGATTCCCTTAATACTTAGGCTAAATAATAAAAAGATAGTAACTACTAGTACTCTTGGTCCTTGAGGATACGATATTTCCGGTCTTGCCATAGCTATACTACCGAACGATAGGTGCGCTTGCCTTATTCGTTGTCATAGTTAGTTTGGACACGATCAAGTTTTTGGCACCATTGTCAGGGACTAAGATATTAGGAACGCTTGATTTTTATTACTTTAGCCATTCTATTTATTTGCAATTTATTTTTATTTTTTATTTTATTTTAACTTTGCTAATTTTTTTTTCCTTGCTTCTGGCAGGTATTCTAGTTTATGACTAGAAGAAACCCGCCAGGACCTCTACTTTACGATAGTGATATAGAAGGAACCATTCGCAAAAACTGAAGAGAAATTGGGCGAAGCCTACAGTACATACAAGAAGATCAAGAGAACGATACCAACACTACCGAAGAGATGGCTGATAATAATCCGCTACCTCATGTAGTTGCCGCAAACTCAGTTAATCAAAATCCTGTTCCTCGAACTATGTATGGTTATGCTAAACCTAATTTAACAGGAACTGAATCAAGTATTGTTAGACTATTCATCATTGCAAATAATTTTGAATGAAACCTAACACTATATAGATGATACAACAGTTTGTTCAGTTTGATGGTTTGCAGGATGAAGATCCTAACACACACTTAGCGAACTTTTTGGAATTATGCGATACGTTTAAAATTAATGGCGTTTCTGATGATTCCATTCACCTTCAGTTATTTCCCTTTTCTTTAAGGAATAAAGCCAAACAGTGGTTGAATTCTCTTCCACGAGGATCAATCTCTATATAGGAGCAAATGACTTAAAATTTTTTGTTAAAATATTTTTCGCCAGCTAAAACGGCTAAGTTGAGGAATGATATCTCTTCTTTTATGCAGATGGATTTAGAGACACTTTACGATGCATGGGAGAGATACAATGATTTATTGAGAAGGTGCCCTCATCATGGGTTACCATTATGGCTACAGTCTCAAACCTTCTATAACGGTGTGAACCCCTCAACTAGGCAACTTATTGATTGTAACACCCCAAACCCGGACAAGGCACCACGCCCGAATCTGGTATGTTACGGGGAAGAACGTCTTTGAGTGACCAGTTTTTTTTTCGTTTAGAAGTGGGGTGAAAACATAGTGAATTGGAGGAAAGTTTGAGTAGGCTTGTTTGGTTAGATTTTGAAACCTTATCCAAGTATATAGTTAAAACGGGTTGATTTCATTTTAGTACTTCCAATAGTTTCTTAGTGCCGTTTTGAAACCTTCTAGACTTAGTGGCACATCGAGTTTGATTTGAAAATCATTTGAGTTTATTGAATAACGAAACATTGCGAGATACCCGATGGTATAGTTTAAAACACATTGCGATATAATTTTGAAAACGTTGTCTTTCCAAGTTTTAGCAAAATTTCATGCCAAGTTATTTGTTAAGCGGTGTTGAGAATCTAATTAAAGCATACCCATCATAAAACTTAATTTAAAGGCCTTTTACAAATCCAAATTAAAACCCAAATAGAAGTAATTAAACTAAAGTACCCAAATGATAGAGTTGGAGTAAAACTTTATTAAGCATGGCATGAGCACCGAGTCCATCCCGGCTCCATGTCGCGTCTCACGAGTCACCTGAAATGTCAAAGGAGAGGGTGAGTCGAGTGACTCGATGCATAAATCCCGCTCCCGATGAAGCAACATGCTAACACACATCATACATAGCAACATAATTAATGCAACCCGATCCCGACCATCCGTATCTCCTTTTTCTACCCCGTGTGGTACCAAACCACCGGTGGTGCTAAACCACCGGTGACATATAGTCACAATGTGTTACTAAAACACTGGTGTCCCAAAGACACAATGTGCTACCCAAGCACCGTGACCGTAGTCACGATAATCGAATGATGGGGCCAACCCATCGTGTGATACCCAATCACTAGCGAGACGATCCCATATCTCAAAGTGGGGCCAACCCACGGTGGTGTTAACCACGGGACAAGTCGCAATGAGGTGCCCAACCTCCGGTGTCCCAAAGACACAAATGTGCTACCAAAGCTTTGGTGACCGTAGTCATAATAATCGAATGATGGGGCCAACCCATCGTGTGATACCCAATCACTAGCGCACGATCCCATATCTCAAAGTGGGGCCAACCCACGGTGGTGTTAACCACAGGACAAGTCGCAATGAGGTGCCCAACCTCGGTGTCCCAAAGACACAAATGTGCTACCAAAGCTTTGGTGACCCAAAGTCACAAGGTGTGTGTTAAAAACACGGTGCTCGTCAAGACAAAATATCATGCTCCTCTACTCATCTCACCCATCAACATGCCATACTCATGTAATCATGCATATCATACAAGTCATGCATATCATGCTAATATGTTTAACTCATGCCCCATATCACATACATACATAGTCATGATACCATATAGATCGTCCAAGAATCTAGTAACAATCTTGACTTACCCGGATACGTACACATACCCCGCTTGGGTATCCAAAATCCATCATATGTCATGATTTTAATAGGCAAACAGTTTATTAATAACATTACTAGATATCAAGTGTGTTAGTTTACACACTGGTAAATACGAGTCTAGAATCCAACGTAAAACGATCTAAGTCCCTCGATTACTAGATCCTACAATCGGCCAAACATTAGGGGTTAGGCATCTATGACATTCGCCATCAACAATTAACCAAAGGGGTTAATATCGAATCCTTACCTTTTAAGATGATTTGGTTTCCTACCAAACGAATCACCCAATGATTCTCCTTAGCAATCGGCTACACCATAAAAGATGAACAGTTAATCTTTTGTTACCTTTGCCTTAATCGAACCTAAAAAGATTGAAATAATAACAATACCATGTACTTACCCCCACTTACCAATTGATTAACAAAAGAATAACGATTCCCTTGCTTGCTTTCACACTCCAAAGACCCTATAACAAAGAGATTAGAATCCTTCCAAAGATGACCATATTCGCCCTTAATCAACCAACCTTGACAAAGTATAAGGAGAGAAAGGAGATGACCATTCGGCCAAGGACTTACCAATTCCAACCGATGGAAGGAAGGCCTCCAAACACCACTGATACTCGGCCAAGACAACCACTAGAAGAGGGGATAGATTCGCCAACACCTTGATCAAAAGAAGGAAAGAATTCGGCCAACCAAAACACTAAGAGAAGGGAGGTATTCCGCTTAAAACTCGGAAGTACAACAGAGAGGAAAATGGTTTAAGAGATGAGAAGGAATCGCCAACAGATGAGAAGGGTTCGGCTTGAGTGCTTAACACCCCTACTTTCGGCTTTGTACAATTAAAGAAAGAGGAAGAAAATGTGAGAAGAAGGGATATAGGTTTCGGCACACAATTGAAAAAGAAAAAGTGATGGATGAGCACATTCTGGCTATCAAGGAGTTTGAAGAAAAATAAAACAAATTCGGCAACTAGGCTTTGACTTCACGAAGGAAAGATGGAGGAATTTACTTGGAAAGTTTCTGGCTTGCTTTTGAGAGAAGAAGAATTTCGGTTATAAAAGAAGAAATGGGAAAAGGAAATGTTTTTTTTTTTTTTTTAGAGGCTTGAGTTTTGGTTCCAATAGATGAAAGAAAGAACAACAATGAGAGAATTTCTACAAAGGAAATTGGTTTGTTTTTTTTTGACAAAAAGAGAGGACTTTAGCTTACCAGAAATGACCGAAAAATGCACCAAAGATGCAAAGGCATATTCGGCCTTCCCCTCTCCCACACTAAGCCGTCACTTCCCCCCTCCAACTCCCCTAAATTTCGCCACAATCCCCCCAAAAGCTCCCATTCACTCATTTGAAATGAGTGGACCAAGTCCTCCTCCACACTTTGCTCTCCACCATCCAAGTCACCACTTGACCAAGTCCAAGGTGGAGTTTAAATCACCCACAACTCCTCCCTCCTATGCCGTCCAAAATAAGTGACAAAAAGGGGACTCTCGCTTGAACTCTGGACCTCCCTCACATGTGGATGACGCCACACCAAGCTCCTCCCTTGCCACTCTGCCACTCTTCACTTGTGCAATAAAATACCAAAGAAAACCCTTATACCCTAGCTCCAACAGCTCTCCGACTTGACACCCAAAAACCAAAATTTTCCCATTCACTCAGCACACTCCTAGGCTACAATTAAGCCCCAAGACACCAAAATAGCCACACAAAGACACTAAACACATGCAATAACATGCAACAACAAAAACAATTTCTAACCGAGGATATTACGCTTCTACCCCCTTAAAATAATTTCGACCTCGAAATTACGATCGTAAGAGTTGCGGGTATTCTTTGTCTCATCATATCCTCGGGTTCCCACGTCGCTTCTTCCACGCCATGATTCCGCCAAAGAACCTTAACCAAAGGCACGGACTTCTTACGCGTAACCTTCACATCTCGATCAAGAATGCGCGCGGTTCCTCCTCCATGGTCAAACTGGATTTACCTCGATCTCCTCCATCGCTGCTACATGCGACGGATCCGAGCGGTAACGTCGAAGCATCGAACGCGTGAAAAACGTCATGAATCTGACTCAGCTCTGCTGGCAACTCAAGTTGATACGCCACTGGTCCAACTCGCCTCAATACCTTATACGGCCCAATAAACCTCGGACTTAGCTTGCCTTTCTTCCCGAACCTCAACACCTTCTTCCAAGGCGAAACCTTCAGGAACACTCGATCCCCCACAGCGAACTCTATATCTCTTCGCTTAAGATCGGCATAAGACTTCTGCCGGTCCAAGCTTCCTTCAATCGAGAGATGAATCGCCTTAACCTTGTCTTGGTCTCAAAGCAACCAACTCGGGTCCTAACAGCTGACGTTCACCTAACTCCGTCCAACACGTAGGTGAGCGACACTTCCTACCATACAACGCCTCATACGGTGCCATCTTAATGCTCGCTTGGTAACTGTTGTTGTATGCAAACTCAGCTAATGGTAGAAACTCCTCCCAACTACCTCTGAAATCCAGGATACAACCTCTCAAAGATATCCTCTAAGATCCGAATAACCCTTTCGATTGACCGTCGATCCAGGGGTGAAAAGCCGTCTTTGAAATCCAAACGAGTACCCAAAGCCCGATGCAACGCTTTCCAGAACCTTGACGTGAATCGGGATCCCTATCCGAGATTATCGAAGCGCACACACGTGCAACCTCACTATCTCTAAAACATACAGACTTCGCTTAGCTTCGAATCGAGTAGTCAACCTCACCGGAATAAAGTGGTGATTTAGTCGGACGATCCACCACTACCCAAATCGAATCCTTCTTGCTTGGCGTGAGCTGTAACCTCCATCGATTTAAATCCATGGTTATCCTTTCCCACTTCCATCGAGGAATCTTCACAGTCAAGCAAACCCGACGGCAGAATCGATGCTCGGCCTTGACCTGGACGACAAGTCGACACTTTCCAACAAACTCTGCTACCTCTTTCTTCAAGCCGTGCCACCAAAATCGCTCTCTAAGATCCCTATACATCTTGCTACCTCTAGGATGCATAGCATAAGGATCGCTATGCGTCCCCAAGAATCTTCTCGCCTTAGCTCAACATCCTTAGGCATACAAGCCTTACCACGAAAACACGTAACCTCGTCACTAGACAGATCAGAAACCGCCCAACCCACCGCCCCGCACTCGCAACCTTCGCGCACTCGTAACCTCATCCAATAAGCTGTTTCTCTCGACCGCTTCAACCCAAGTAGGCTTAACTCGCAACTGCGCCGTAATACTCCCATCGTCATACAAACTCAAATGGGCAAACATCGCTCTTAAGTCCGAAACAACCTTGCGGCTCAACGCGTCTGCCACCACGTTAGCCTTGCCCGGATGGTACTCAATCGAACAGTCGTAATCTTTCAGCAACTCAACCCATCTGCGCTGCCTCAAATTCAAATCCTTCTGAGTCAGCAGATACTTCAGACTCTTGTGATCTGTGTAGACTATCGATCTCTCTCCGAACAAGTAGTGCCTCCAAATCTTTAAAGCGAAGACTACAGCTGCTAGCTCCAAATCGTGTGTCGGATAGTTGACCTCGTGTGGCCTCAGCTGCCGAGAAGCGTAAGCCACAACCTTACCTTCTTGCATCAGCACACAACCCAAGCCCGTATGTGATGCATCGCAATAGACTGTGAATTCCTTACCAGCCTCAGGTTGAATTAGAACCGGAGCCTCAGTCAAAATCTTCTTTAACTTATCGAAGCTTTCCTGCTGTTTCTCAGTCCATACAAACGGAACTTCTTTCCTCAGCAACTTGGTCATCGGCGCTGCTATCAACGAGAAACCCTCAACAAACCTTCGGTAGTATCCGGCCAAACCCAGAAAACTCCGAATCTCAGCCACTGACCTAGGCGGCTTCCAATCCAAAACTGCCTCAATCTTACGAGGATCTACTCGAATCCCCTCAGCCGACACTACATGACCCAAGAAAGTCACTTCTCTAAGCCAGAACTCGCACTTACTGAACTTAGCATAGAGCTGCTTTTCCTCAAAATCGCAACACCACTCGCAAATGCTTATCATGCTCTTCCTCCGTCGCTGAGTACACCAAGATGTCGTCTATGAAAACCACGACGAATCGATCCAGATCATCGCTGAAACACCCGTTCATCATGTCCATAAACGCCGCCGGCAGGTGCGTTAGTCAACCCGAATGGCATTACCGGAAATTCGTGAGTGCCCATACCGAGTCCAAACGCTGTTTTATGGATATCCGCCTCCTTAACCTTCAATCGATGATACCCGGATCTCAAGTCGATCTTCGAGAATACCGCAGCACCTTCGGTGATCAAACAAGTCATCTATCCGTGGCAACGGATACTTGTTTTTAATCGTCGACTTGTTCAATGGCGGTAGTCTATACACATCCGCATCGAGCCATCTTTCTTCTTGACAAAGAGTACCGCGCACTTACGGCGTAAACACTTGGCCTAATAAAACCTCGATCCAATAACTCCCGGATCTCGAGCCTTAAGCTCCACCAACTCCTTTGGCGCCATCCTATACGAGCAATAGACACTGGCGCAGATTCAGGGCAACAGATCAATCCCGAACTCCACCTCGCGATCGGCGGCAAACACGGAAGCTCCTCGGGAAAAACATCAAGCAAATTCCTTAACGATGACGAACCTTCTCAACGCGAGACTCTTTAACCTCCAAGGCATACACATGAACTACATACGCTTCACACCCTTCTTCCCGACCATCTTCTCCGCCTCGTGAGCGGATACCACATTTGATAAGTAATCCCTCCTATTACCTATCATAGCCACCTCATCACCTCGGTGTCTTAAGAACCATGCGCTGGCGCGCAATCCAACCTCGCTGATACTTGACCAACCAATCCATCCCAAGAATCGGATCGAACTCCCCAAACGGCAGTTCCATCGGATCGACAAACACTACCCCTTGGAGTTCTAAGGGTACCTCTCTAAACAGTTTATCTACTACTACAGAGTGACCTAGAGGGCTAATCACGAGTCATCCGCCTAGAAGATATTTCAGAGTCTAAATCCATGGTCTCTACTATACTATCGGCAACATAAGAGTGCGTTGAACCCCATCAATCAAAGCAGTATAAGGAGAACCAAAAATCAAAAACGCACGGTTATGACGTCCGGTGCGTCGCCCTCCTCACGGCGCCTCGCCATGCGTACCAATCCGGCCGTCTAGCATCGTAACTACTCGCACCTCCGCTCGGTGCTCCACGGCCCGACCGGACCCATTACCACACCTGCCATTACCACGGCCCTCTGCGGTGGCGGTCCACTACCTCTGAACCGACACGGTACGACTCGGGCCCGAATCCTAGCCAACCTACACGGACAGTCCCTCACACGATGCTCCAGGAACCACACTCGAAGCAACCTTTTCCTCCGGTCCAAAGCAACCACCCCAATGAGATTTCCCACATCGATCACATCTGCGGCGGTCCGCGCTAGCAAACAACAAACCTAGCGGTGGTTCGGCCCACTCGGTCTAGCCCTTTTCTCGCGGATTACCGACGATCCGGAAGACCCAAAGCTCCTCTTATGTCTATTTCGCGTCCATGCCTTGTCTCATCGACTCCTTAACCCCTCGGCTACCTTAGCCTTCTCAACTAAGACAGCGAACTCGCGCTCCGGCGAGGAGCAATCGCGACCTCAAGTCGCCTCGCGAGCCATCCTCGAAACGAACACACCTCTCATGCTCGGTGGCCACAATGCCCCGGCATACCTACATCACCGGGAACTCGGCCTGCGTACTCGGCAAATGCATTTACTCCCCGAACAAGCCTCGTAAATGCCTTCCGTTGGGAGTCAACATAACTAGCTCCGATGTACTTCTTTTGATATGCGCCACTGAAGTAATCCCATGTCGATCCTCTCGCCGCCACATCATCCCGAACCGTGAGCCACCATCGACGTCGACTCATCTCGGAGAAGCGATACGATGCCTTGGCTTCTCTTCAAGCGGTCAAATCCAGATCATCCATGATCCGCTCGATCGCCTCGGCCCGATTCAGCAAATCTTTGGGAGCAACACCGTAAACACCTCGGAAGAATTCGGCCCCGTTGGCCCGAAGTCGCTCAGAACAATTTCTAACTCTGCATTACCACCAACACCGGCTACTCTTTCCAACACTCGCAAAGATCGCTGTGACACCTGCGTCGTCCCCGGCCTCGATCTTGGAACTCACCACCTCCGGTGGTGGCGGAACCTGTATCTCATTTTTCGAACCCGACCCGGATCCTACGGGCTCGAAACCGTCATCCTACCACGACCTCGTCCACGACCACGTCCACCTCTAGCGCTCATGACTAATCTTTCTACGTATCTGATTAAGAATTTTTATGCATCAGTATTTATTCCACTTGTTTAAAAGCAAGTCTTATGAATATTAAAGAGAATTTGTTCTCGCGAGGTCACAAAATCCTATCAGTTTCAATCTCTAAGTAGTATACTATTGCTATTCATCAAATCATATCACATCCAATCAATTCACAAGCAATGGTACGGGGTACTTACCTGGGCGAACTGGTGCCGGAGACTCGGTGCCATGCCTTTCAAACCTTACTTTAAGAATAAAACTAACAAAACAATCTTTGAAAACATTTTGGACCTCAGGCCCACAGCCGAGCTTTTGAACCTGGCTCTGATACCACAATTGTAACACCCCAAACCCGGACAAGGCACCACGCCCGAATCTGGTATGTTACGGGGAAGAACGTCTTTGAGTGACCAGTTTTTTTTTCGTTTAGAAGTGGGGTGAAAACATAGTGAATTGGAGGAAAGTTTGAGTAGGCTTGTTTGGTTAGATTTTGAAACCTTATCCAAGTATATAGTTAAAACGGGTTGATTTCATTTTAGTACTTCCAATAGTTTCTTAGTGCCGTTTTGAAACCTTCTAGACTTAGTGGCACATCGAGTTTGATTTGAAAATCATTTGAGTTTATTGAATAACGAAACATTGCGAGATACCCGATGGTATAGTTTAAAACACATTGCGATATAATTTTGAAAACGTTGTCTTTCCAAGTTTTAGCAAAATTTCATGCCAAGTTATTTGTTAAGCGAGTTGAGAATCTAATTAAAGCATACCCATCATAAAACTTAATTTAAAGGCCTTTTACAAATCCAAATTAAAACCCAAATAAAAGTAATTAAACTAAAGTACCCAAATGATAGAGTTGGAGTAAAACTTTATTAAGCATGGCATGAGCACCCCGAGTCCATCCGGCTCCATGTCGCGTCTCACGAGTCACCTGAAATGTCAAAGGAGAGGGTGAGTCGAGTGACTCGAATGCATAAATCCGCTCCCGATGAAGCAACATGCTAACACACATCATACATAGCAACATAATTAATGCAACCCGATCCCGACCATCCGTATCTCCTTTTTCTACCCGTGTGGTACCAAACCATTGGTGGTGCTAAACCACTGGTGACATATAGTCACAATGTGTTACCAAAACACTGGTGTCCCAAAGACACAATGTGCTACCCAAGCACCGTGACCGTAGTCACGATAATCGAATGATGGGGCCAACCCATCGTGTGATACCCAATCACTAGCGACGATCCCATATCTCAAAGTGGGGCCAACCCCACGGTGGTGTTAACCACGGGGACAAGTCGCAATGAGGTGCCCAACCTCTCGGTGTCCCAAAGACACAAATGTGCTACCAAAGCCTTTGGTGTGACCGTAGTCACAATAATCGAATGATGGGGCCAACCCATCGTGTGATACCCAATCACTAGCGACGATCCTATATCTCAATGTGGGGCCAACCCACGGTGGTGTTAACCCACGGGGACAAGTCGCAATGAGGTGCCCAACCTCCGTGTCCCAAAGACACAAATGTGCTACCAAAGCACTGGTGACCCAAAGTCACAAGGTGTGTTACCAAAACACTGGTGCTCGTCAGCACAAAATATCATGCTCCCTCTACTCATCTCACCCATCAACATGCCATACTCATGTAATCATGCATATCATACAAGTCATGCATATCATGCTAATATGTTTAACTCATGCCCCATATCACATACATACATAGTCATGATACCATATAGATCGTCGATAATCTAGTAACAATCTTGACTTACCGGATATACATACACATACCCCGTTTGGGTATCCAAAATCCATCATACTGTCATGATTTTAATAGGCAAACAGGTTTATTAATAACATTACTAGATATCAGTGTGTTAGTTTACACACCTGGTAAATACGAGTCTAGAATCCAACGAAAACGATCTAAGTCCTCGATTATTAGATCCTACAATCGGCCAAACATTGGGGTTAGGCATCTATGACATTCGGCCATCAACAATTAACCAAAGGGGTTAATATCGAATCCTTACCTTTTAAGATGATTTGGTTTCCTACCAAATCCGAATCACCCAATGATTCTCCTTAGCAATCGGCTACACCATAAAAGATGAACAGTTAATCTTTTGTTACCTTTGCCTTAATCGAACCTAAAAAGATTGAAATAATAACAATACCATGTACTTACCCCTACTTACCAATCGATTAACAAAAGAATAACGATTCCCTTGCTTGCTTTCACACTCCAAAGACCCTATAACAAAGAGATTAGAATCCTTCCAGCATGACCATATTCGGCCCTTAATCAACCAACCTTGACAAAGTATAAGGAGAGAAAGGAGATGACCATTCGGCCAAGGACTTACCAATTCCAACCGATGGAAGGAAGGCCTCCAAACACCACTGATACTCGGCCAAGACAACCACTAGAAGAGGGGATAGATTCGGCCAACACCTTGATCAAAAGAAGGAAAGAATTCGGCCAACCAAAACACTAAGAGAAGGGAGGTATTCCGCTTAAAACTCAGAAGTACAACAGAGGAAAATGGTTTAAGAGATGAGAAGGAATCGGCCAACAGATGAGAAGGGTTAGGCTTGAGTGCTTAACACCCCTACTTTCGGCTTTGTACAATTAAAGAAAGAGGAAGAAAATGTGAGAAGAAGGGATATAGGTTTCGACACACAATTGAAAAGAAAAAGTGATGGATGAGCACATTCGGCTATCAAGGAGTTTGAAGAAAAATAAAACAAATTCAAGCAACTAGGCTTTGACTTCATGAAGGAAAGATGGAGGAATTTACTTGGAAAGTTTCGGCTTGCTTTTGAGAGAAGAAGAATTTGGTTTACAAAAGAAGAAATGGGAAAAGGAAATGGTTTTTTTTTTTTAGAGGCTTGAGTTTCGGTTCCAATAGATGAAAGAAAGAACAACAATGAGAGAATTTCTACAAAGGAAATTGGTTTGTTTTTTTTTTTTTTGACAAAAGAGAGGACTTTAGCTTACCAAAATGACAGAAAAATGCACCAAAGATGCAAAGGCATATTCGGCCTTCCCCTCTCCCACACTAAGCCGTCACTTCCCCCCTCCAACTCCCCTAACTTTCGGCCACAATCCCCCCAAAAGCTCCCATTCACTCATTTGAAATGAGTGGACCAAGTCCTCCTCCACACTTTGCTCTCCACCATCCAAGTCACCACTTGACCAAGTCCAAGGTGGAGTTTAAATCACCCACAACTCCTCCCTCCTATGCCGTCCAAAATAAGTGACAAAAAGGGGACTCTGCTTGCTTGAACTCTGGACCTCCCTCACATGTGGATGACGCCACACCAAGCTCCTCCTTGCCACTCTGCCGACTCTTCACTTGTGCAATAAAATACCAAAGAAAACCCTTATACCCTAGCTCCAACAGCTCCACGACTTGACACCCAAAAACAAAATTTTCCCATTCACTCAGGCACACTCCTAGGCTACAATTAAGCCCCAAGACACCAAAATAGCCACACAAAGACACTAAACACATGCAATAACATGCAACAACAAAACAGACCCCTAACCCGAGGATATTACGGTTCTACCCCCTCTAAAATAATTTCGACCTCGAAATTACGATCGTAAGAGTTGCGGGTATTCTTTGTCTCATCATATCCTCGGGTTCCCACGTCGCTTCTTCCACGCCATGATTCCGCCAAAGAACCTTAACCAAAGGCACGGACTTCTTACGCAGAACCTTCACATCTCGATCAAGAATGCGCACACGGTTCCTCCTCCATGGTCAAATCTGGATTTACCTCGATCTCCTCCATTGCTACTACATGCGACGGATCTGAACGGTAACGTCGAAGCATCGAAACGTGAAAAACGTCATGAATCGACTCGGCTCTGCGGCAACTCAAGTTGATACGCCACTGGTCCAACTCGCCTCAATACCTTATACGGCCCAATAAACCTCGGACTTAGCTTGCCTTTCTTCCCGAACCTCAACACCTTCTTCCAAGGCGAAACCTTCAGGAACACTCGATCCCCAGCCGAACTCTATATCTCTTCGCTTAAGATCGGCATAAGACTTCTGCCGGTCGAAGCTTCCTTCAATCGAGACTGAATCGGCTTAACCTTGTCTTCGGTCTCGACAACCAACTCGGGTCCTAACGGTGGCGTTCACCTAACTCAGTCCAACACGTAGGTGAGCGACACTTCCTACCATACAACGCCTCATACGGTGCCATCTTAATGCTCGCTTAGTAAGCTGTTGTTGTATGCAAACTCACTAATGGTAGAAACTCCTCCCAACTACCTCTGAAATCCAGGATACAACCTCTCAAAGATATCCTCTAAGATCCGAATAACCCTTTTCGATTGACCGTCGATTTGTGGGTGAAAAGCCGTCTTTGAAATCCAAGCGAGTACCCAAAGCCCGATGCAACGCTTTCGAACCTTGGCGTGAATCTGGGATCCCTATCCGAGATTATCGAAGCGGCACACCGTGCAACCTCACTATCTACGAAACATACGACCGCTAGCTTCTGAAGTGAGTAGTCAACCCTCACCGGAATAAAGTGAGCTGATTTAGTCAGACGATCCACCACTACCCAAACTGAATCCTTCTTGCTTGGCGTGAGCGGTAACCCACTGACGAAATCCATGGTTATCCTTTCCCACTTCCACTGAGGAATCTTCACAGGCTGAAGCAAACCCGACGGCAACTGATGCTCAGCCTTGACCTGCTGACAAGTCAGACACTTTCCAACAAACTCTGTCACCTCTTTCTTCAAGCCAAAGCCACCAAAGCGCTCTCTAAGATCCCTATACATCTTGCTACCTCCGGGATGCATAGCATAAGGATCGCTATATGTGCCTGAAGAATCTTCTCGCCTTAGCTCAACATCCTTAGGCATACAAGCCTTACCACGAAAACATAGAACCTCGTCACTAGACGGTATCAGAACCGTCCAACCCACCGTCCCCGCACTCCGCAACCTTCGCGCGCACTCGTAACCTCATCCAATAAGCTGTTTCTCTCGATCGCTCAACCCAAGTAGGCTTAACTCGCAACTCTGCGAGAATACTCCCATCGTCATACAAACTCAAATGGGCAAACATCGCTCTTAAGTCCGAAACAACCTTGCGGCTCAACGCGTCTGCCACCACGTTAGCCTTGCCCGGATGGTACTCAATCGAGCGATCGTAATCTTTCGAGCAACTCAACCCATCTGCGCTGCCTCAAATTCAAATCCTTACGAGTCGGCGAGATACTTGAGACTCTTGTGATCTGTGTGTAGACTATCGATCTCTCTCCGAACAAGTAGTGCCTCCAAATCTTTAAAGCGAAGACTACGTTTGCTAGCTCCAAATCGTGTGTCGGATAGTTGACCTCGTGTGGCCTCGGTAGAGAAGCGTAAGCCACAACCTTACCTTCTTGCATCGGCACACAACCCAAGCCCGTATGTGATGCATCGCAATAGAGCGTGAATTCCTTACCACCTCGGGTTGAATTAGAACCGGAGCCTCGGTCAAAATCTTCTTTAACTTATCGAAGCTTTCCTGCTTTGTTTCTCGGTCCATACAAGCGGAACTTCTTTCCTCGGCAACTTGGTCATCGGTAGCGCTATCAACGAAACCCTCAACAAACCTTGGTAGTATCGGCCAAACCAGAAAACTCCGAATCTCGACCAATGACCTAGGCGGCTTCAATCCAAAAGCGCCTCAATCTTACGAGGATCTACTCGAATCCCCTCACCGACACTACATGACCCAAGAACGTCACTTCTCTAAGCCGAACTCGCACTTACCGAACTTAGCATAGATTTGCTTTTCCTCAAAATCTGCAACACCACTCGCAAATGCTTATCATGCTCTTCCTCTGTCGCCCTGAGTACACCAAGATGTCGTCTATGAAAACCACGACGAATCGATCCGGATCTTCTTTGAAACACCACTGTTCATCATGTCCATAACGCCGCTGCCGGTCGTTAGTCAACCCGAATGGCATTACGAGAAATTCGTAGTGCCCATACCGAGTCCGAAACGCTTATTTGTTTTATGGATATCCGCCTCCTTAACCTTCAATCGATGATACCCGGATCTCAAGTCGATCTTGAGAATACCGCAGCACCCTTGGTGATCAAACAAGTCATCTATCCGTGGCAAGCGGATACTTGTTTTTAATCGTCGGCTTGTTCAATGGCGATGTAGTCTATACACATCCGCATCGAGCCATCTTTCTTCTTGACAAAAGTACCGGCGCACTTACGGCGAAACACTTGGCCTAATAAAACCTCGATCCAATAACTCACGGATCTCGAGCCTTAAGCTCCACCAACTCCTTTGGCGCCATCCTATACGGAGCAATAGACTTTGGCGCGATTCAAGATAACAGATCAATCCCGAACTCCACCTCGCGATCTGGCGGCAAACACGGAAGCTCCTCAGGAAAAACATCAGCAAATTCCTTAACAGTACGAACCTTCTCAACCGCAGACTCTTTAACCTCCAAGGCATACACATGAACTACATACGCTACACGGACCCTTCCCGACCATCTTCTCGCCTTGAGAGCAGATACCACATTTGATAAGTAATCCCTCCTATTACCTATCATAGCCACCTCATCACCCTCACCGTCTTAAGAACCATGCGCTTGGCGCGCGCAATCCAACCTCGCCTTGATACTTGACCAACCAATCCATCCCAAGAATCGATCGAACTCCCCAAAAGCAGCGTTCCATCGGATCGGCGAAGAAACACTACCCCTTGGAGTTCTAAGGGTACCTCTCTAAACAGTTTATCTACTACTACTGAGTGACCTAGAGGGCTAATCACGGTCATCCGCCTAGAAGATATTTTGAGTCTAAATCCATGGTCTCTACTATACTACGGCAACATAAGAGTGCGTTGAACCCCATCAATCAAAGCGGTATAAGGAGAACCAAAAATCAAAAACGACGGTTATGGCGTCCGGTGCGTCGCCGCTCCTCACGGCGCCTCGCGGCGTACACTAATCCAGGTGTCTAGCATCGAACTACTCGCACCTCTCGCCGGTGCTCCACGGCCCGACGGACCCATTACCACCTGCTGCCATTACCACGGCCCCTCTGCGGTGGCGGTCCACTACCTCTGAACCGATTACACGGCCCGACTCTCGGTGAATCCTAGCCAACCTACGCGGGACGGTCCCTCTCACGATGCTCCGGGAACCACACTCGAAGCAACCTTTTCCTCCAGTCAAAGCAACCACCCCAATGAGATTTCCCACACCGATCACATCGCTGCGGCGGTCCCACGCCTAGCAAACAACAAACCTAGCGGTGGTTGGCCCACTCGGTCTAGCCACTTTCTGCGGATTACACGGACGATCCGAGAAGACCCAAAGCTCCTCTTATGTCTATTTTCGTCCATGCCTTGTCTCACCGACTCCTTAACCCCTCGGCTACCTTAGCCTTCTCAACTAAGACAACGAACTCGCTCCTGGCGAGGAGCAATCAGCGACCTCAAGTCGTCTCGCGAGCCATCCTCGAAACGAACACACCTCTCATGCTCGGTGGCCACAATGCCCACGGCATACCTACTCGGGCCGGGAACTTCGGCGTCGTACTCGGCATGCATTTACTCCCTGAACAAGCCTCGAAATGCCTTCCGTTGGGAGTCAACATAACTAGCTCCGATGTACTTCTTTTGATATGCACCACGAAGTAATCCCATGTCGAGATCCTCTCTCTTGCCATTACATCGTCCCGAACCGTGAGCCACCAGCGTCACGACTCATCTCGGAGAAGCGTCACGATGCCCTTGACTTCTCTTGGCGAGTCAAATCCGGATCATCCATGATCCGCTCGATCGCCTCGGCCAAGTATTCAAGCGATCTTTGGGAGCAACACGAAACACCTCGGAAGAATTCGGCCCCGTTGGCCCGAAGTCGCTCAGAAAGCAATTTCCTAACTCTGCATTACCACCAACACCAGCTACTCTTTCCAACACTCGCGAGATCGCTGTGACACGCTGCGTCGTCCCGATCGATCTTGGAACTCACCACCTCCGGTGGTGGCGGGCCGGTATCTCATTTTACGAACCCCGACCGGATCCTACGGGCTCGAGAAACCGTCATCCTACCACGACCTCGTCCACGACCACGTCCACCTCTAGCGCTCATGACTAATCTTTCTACGTATTCGATTAAGAATTTTTATGCATCGAAGATTTATTCCACTTGTTTAAAAGTAAGTCTTATGAATATTAAAGAGGATTTGTTCTCGCGAGTTCACAAAATCCTATCAGTTTCAATCTCTAAGTAGTATACTATTGCTATTCATCAAATCATATCACATCCAATCAATTCACAAGCAATAGTACGGGGTACTTACAGGCGGCCCAGTGCAGGAGACTCGGTGCCATGCCTTTCAAACCTTACTTTAAGAATAAAACTAACAAAACAATCTTTGAAAACATTTTGGACCT
Organism: Gossypium sturtianum; assembly: GCA_025698515.1. NCBI lineage: Eukaryota > Viridiplantae > Streptophyta > Magnoliopsida > Malvales > Malvaceae > Gossypium > Gossypium sturtianum. Next base: position 24,445,150 of record CM046945.1, read on the forward strand.
CGGGCCCACAGTAGAGCTTTTGAACACGGCTCGATACCACAATTGTAACACCCCAAACCGGACAAGGCACCACGCCCGAATCACGGTATGTTACGGGAAGAAACGTCTTTGAGTGACCAGCTTTTTTTTCGTTTAGAAGTGGGGTGAAAACATAGTGAATTGGAGGAAAGTTTGAGTAGGCTTGTTTGGTTAGATTTTGAAACCTTATCCAAGTATATAGTTAAAACGGGTTGATTTCATTTTAGTACTTCCAATAGTTTCTTAGTGCGTTTTGAAACCTTCTAGACTTAGTGGCACATCGAGTTTGATTTGAAAATCATTTGAGTTTATTGAATAACGAAACATTGCGAGATACCGATGGTATAGTTTAAAACACATTGCGATATAATTTTGAAAGCGTTGTCTTTCCAAGTTTTAGCAAAATTTCATGCCAAGTTATTTGTTAAGCGGGTTGAGAATCTAATTAAAGCATACCCATCATAAAACTTAATTTAAAGGCCTTTTACAAATCCAAATTAAAACCCAAATAAAAGTAATTAAACTAAAGTACCCAAATGATAGAGTTGGAGTAAAACTTTATTAAGCATGGCATGAGCACCCGAGTCCATCCCGGCTCCATGTCGCGTCTCACGAGTCACTGAAATGTCAAAGGAGAGGGTGAGTCGAGTGACTCGATGCATAAATCCCGCTCCCGATGAAGCAACATGCTAACACACATCATACATAGCAACATAATTAATGCAACCCGATCCCGACCATCCGTATCTCTTTTTTTACCCCGTGTGGTACCAAACCACCGTGGTGGTGCCAAACCACTGGTGACATATAGTCACAATGTGTTACCAAAACATTTGGTGTCCCAAAGACACAATGTGCTACCCAAGCACTGGTGACCGTAGTCACGATAATCGAATGATGGGGCCAACCCATCGTGTGATACCCAATCACTAGCAGACGATCCCATATCTCAAAGTGGGGCCAACCCACGGTGGTGTTAACCACAGGGACAAGTCGCAATGAGGTGCCCAACCTCTGGTGTCCCAAAGACACAAATGTGCTACCAAAGCATTGGTGACCGTAGTCACAATAATCGAATGATGGGGCCAACCCATCGTGTGATACCCAATCACTAGCGACGATCCCATATCTCAAAGTGGGCCAACCCACGGTGGTGTTAACCACGAGGGACAAGTCGCAATGAGGTGCCCAACCTCACGGTGTCCCAAAGACACAAATGTGCTACCAAAGCCTTTGGTGACCCAAAGTCACAAGGTGTGTTACCAAAACAACGGTGCTCGTCGGCACAAAATATCATGCTCCCTCTACTCATCTCACCCATCAACATGCCATACTCATGTAATCATGCATATCATACAAGTCATGCATATCATGCTAATATGTTTAACTCATGCCCCATATCACATACATACATAGTCATGATACCATATAGATCGTCAGTAATCTAGTAACAACAATATCGACTTACCCGGATACGTACACTTACCCCGTTTGGGTATCCAAAATCCATCATACTGTCATGATTTTAATAGGCAAACAGGTTTATTAATAACATTACTAGATATCAGTGTGTTAGTTTACACACCTGGTAAATTCGAGTCTAGAATCCAACGAAAACGATCTAAGTCCCTCGATTACTAGATCCTACAATCGGCCAAACATTAGGGGTTAGGCATCTATGACATTCGGCCATCAACAATTAACCAAAGGGGTTAATATCGAATCCTTACCTTTTAAGATGATTTGGTTTCCTACCAAATCCGAATCACCCAATGATTCTCCTTAGCAATCGGCTATACCATAAAAGATGAACAGTTAATCTTTTGTTACCTTTTCCTTAATCGAACCTAAAAAGATTGAAATAATAACAATACCATGTACTTACCCCTACTTACCAATCGATTAACAAAAGAATAACGATTCCCTTGCTTGCTTTCACACTCCAAAGACCCTATAACAAAGAGATTAGAATCCTTCCAGCATGACCATATTCGGCCCTTAATCAACCAACCTTGACAAAGTATAAGGAGAGAAAGGAGATGACCATTCGGCCAAGGACTTACCAATTCCAACCGATGGAAGGAAGGCCTCCAAACACCAGCGATACTCGGCCAAGACAACCACTAGAAGAGGGGATAGATTCGGCCAACACCTTGATCAAAAGAAGGAAAGAATTCGGCCAACCAAAACACTAAGAGAAGGGAGGTATTCCGCTTAAAACTCAGAAGTACAACAGAGGAAAATGGTTTAAGAGATGAGAAGGAATCGGCCAACAGATGAGAAGGGTTCGGCTTGAGTGCTTAACACCCTACTTTCGGCTTTGTACAATTAAAGAAAGAGGAAGAAAATGTGAGAAGAAGGGATATAGGTTTTGAAACACACAATTGAAAAGAAAAAGTGATGGATGAGCACATTCGGCTATCAAGGAGTTTGAAGAAAAATAAAACAAATTCGGCAACTAGGCTTTGACTTCACGAAGGAAAGATGGAGGAATTTACTTGGAAAGTTTCGGCTTGCTTTTGAGAGAAGAAGAATTTCGGTTTACAAAAGAAGAAATGGGAAAAGGAAATGGTTTTTTTTTTTTAGAGGCTTGAGTTTCGGTTCCAATAGATGAAAGAAAGAACAACAATGAGAGAATTTCTACAAAGGAAATTGGTTTGTTTTTTTTTTGACAAAAAGAGAGGACTTTAGCTTACCAGAAATGACCGAAAAATACTCCAAAGATGCAAAGGCATATTCGGCCTTCCCCTCTCCCACACTAAGCCGTCACTTCCCCCCTCCAACTCCCCTAAATTTCGGCCACAATCCCCCCAAAAGCTCCCATTCACTCATTTGAAATGAGTGGACCAAGTCCTCCTCCACACTTTGCTCTCCACCATCCAAGTCACCACTTGACCAAGTCCAAGGTGGAGTTTAAATCACCCACAACTCCTCCCTCCTATGCCGTCCAAAATAAGTGACAAAAAGGGGACTCTGCTGCTTGAACTCTGGACCTCCCTCACATGTGGATGACGCCACACCAAGCTCCTCCCTTGCCACTGGCTTGACTCTTCACTTGTGCAATAAAATACCAAAGAAAACCCTTATACCCTAGCTCCACATGGCTCCACGACTTGACACCCAAAAACCAAAATTTTCCCATTCACTCAGGCACACTCCTAGGCTACAATTAAGCCCCCAAGACACCAAAATAGCCACACAGCACACTAAACACATACAATAACATGCAACAACAAAACAGCCCCTAACCCAGGATATTACATTGATGCAGCCACCGGTGGAACCCTAAATAACAAAACCCCTGAAGCGGCTTATGAATTCATTGAAGAGATGTCACTGAATAACTATCAGTGGCAAGTTATGAGGACAAAGCCGACAAAAGCTGCCAGTGTTTTCAACCTCGACGCAGCAACCATGCTATCAAATCAGGTAGAACTCTTAAGTAAGAAAATTGATGGTTTGTGTGGTTCCTCGCAGGTACATCCAGTGATGCAGTGCGATACAAATGGAGGAGGGTCAAATAATACAGAATACCCACCCTACAACCCGGGCATAGAAAATAAACAGATGAACTATATGGGTAACAATTCTAGACCTCAAAATAACCCTTATAGTAACACTTATAATCCAGGGTGGAGGAACCATCCAAATTTCTCATGGGGAGGTCAAGGAAATTAGAGGCAACAACCCCCTCCAGGCTTTCAACAGCAACCCTACCCACAAGAGAAGAAGCTGAACCTTGAGGAGATGCTGACAAAATTCATCGCGGTATCAGAAACCCATTTTTAAAACAACGAGACAATGCTCAAAAATCAGCAGGCATCGATTCAAGGGATCGAGAACCAGTTAGGTCAGCTAGCTAAGCTAATCTCAGAACGACCGCAAGGTTGCTTGCCAAGCAACACTAAAACTAACCCAAAGGAGCAAATTCATGCCATTACTGATCACGATAGTGAAGGGTTAGTAGTATCCGAATCTGAGCCAAGGCAAGAACCCGTGGTAAAAAAAAGGTAAGGTTGTGGTAAGCCACGATACACAAAAACCTGTCATTAAAGAGTATACACCTCGAGTTCCATATCTCAATGCGATGAAGAAAGACCACACAGAGGAACAATTTGGTAAATTTCTTAAACTCTTAAAGAAATTACATATTAACTTACCGTTTCTTGAAGCTCTCTCGCAGATGCCAGATTCAAGGAAATTTTTAAAAGAGCTTCTGACAAACAAACGGAGGTTAGACGAGGCGTCGTATGTGGAGCTAAACGCAGTGTGCTCAGCAATTCTACAAAACAAACTACCACGAAAATTAAAAGATCCAGGGAGTTTTACGATTCCTTGTTTAATTGGTAGTTTATCTATTGATAATGCTTTAGCAGATCTAGGGGCAAGCATCAACGTCATGCCTTATAAACTGTTTAAACAACTAGGTCTAGGGAAACCCAAACAAACTAGGATGAGCATTCAATTAGCTGATAAAACCATTAGAGTTCCTAGGGGTATAATCGAAGATGTGCTAGTGAAAGTTGATAACTTTATATTCCCAGTAGACTTTGTCGTTTTAGACATGAATGAGGACAACAATGTTCCTTTAATTTTAGGAAGACCCTTTTAGCAATCTGCTAGAACTAAAATTGACGTTAGTGCAGGTGAACTCACACTTTGTGTAGGCGATTTAAGCGATCACTCTTGGGCTCTTGACTCGGCTAGGACGTCAAGTGAAAAAGGTGAGAACATAAATTCTATTAATGACCATTTGGTCAAAACTTCTTTTTAGGAAGCACCACGGAACTACAAAACTGAGCCAGATCCTAGACTTCATGCAAACAAGAAAGTAATTCATGAGGAACGAAGGCTTCAGGTCGAGGAACTAGACGAGTGGAAAACACATTTCAAGGAGAAACTAGGAACACACGAAGCAAAACTGAGGGAACCCCCAAACGAGCTTATAGGAACAGCAAATCACTTCAAAATAGGAGATCAGGTATTGTTGGATGAGAAAGACCCTCAAATCGCCATTTTAGACCTTAAAACAAGCAAAGAAATCCCTTTTAAGGTACTCAATGTCTTCCCATACAGAACGGTCGAGGTGACTCACTCTGAATTCGGCACTTTTAAGGTAAACATCACTCGACTTAAACTATATATCGATAACCAAATTGATAGCAAGAATGAGGAGCTTCAACTCTTCAAACCACCATGAATACGCGAATGAGAGGTAAGTCTAGCTTAAGACTTTAAACAAGCGTTTCTTGGGAGGCAACCCGAGCACTAACCCTCTTTATTTTCATATCTTTGATTTTTAGCACCTAACTACAAACTATCAAAGTTAAATAAAGCGTAGGTTTCCGTACCACATGGCCTTGCACACGGGCGTGGTCGTGGCCGTGTGGATATCACGGATTTGCACACTGGCATGGCAGAGGTCGTACGAGCCAAGGACGAAAAATCCCCAAATCACGGTCGGCTATAAAATGCCACTGCCGTGCGATACGGTCGTGGTTGACACTGAGAAAGTCACACGGGTATAAGCCATGCTCGTGCTTTGAGGCCTTGGCTGACACTGAGAAAGATACATGGGCGTGGAAACCTCTACACAGGCGTGGGAGAAACAAACGAGCCACCACACAGCCGTGCGGTACGGCCGTGTGACCGAGCACGCCCACAGCACACGGGCGTGGGCAGTAACCAGGTCTTTGATTCTTATTTAAGACCCCCACTTCTTCTCACTTTCTCCCCAAATTGTTCTTCTCCCAACCCCCAACCCCCAGCCACCACACTCCTTTCTCTTCTCACTATTCTCTCCCTTCATTTTCCGTTCCCCTTCCCCTCATTCCTTTTCTTTCACCATCCTCACCACCATCCCCATGCCGAAGAAGCGAAAGGACCCTAGCACAATCTCCCCGTGCGAGACCGATCTACATAAGTTCATGCCGGCCGCTTCATCGACTCGACAAGCCAAGGACATTTGAGTCCATTTATTTTTTCTTTTTTCTTTTCTCTTCTCCTTTATTTTCCTTCTCTTTATTTTTCTTATCTTTAAATACATATTTAGTATATTTTGAATTTTTCTTATTATTTCCTGGCTATTTCTTCATGAGTTACCCAATTTCTTCATCTAGTGCAGTGATTGTTGGCGGCCACCATACCACCACTAGAGACACCTCCTCCAACTTATCTTTCACCTCCGAATCAAGTTTCCACACTTCCAACTCAAGAAATCCATCTGAAATCTAGGAAGTTTCACCCCTCTCCCTCTCTTATGATCTATTACTACATGGTTATTATCTTTATTTGTACATTGAGGACAATGTACATCTTAAGTGTGGGGGTGAATTTTATCGTGAAAAAGTTCCTAACTTTTTGCATTATTCTCAAATCCCTGAATTATATCTTGTTCTTAAGTAAATGTTCTCATATTACTGTTAGAATGAAATTTCCTTTGATTTATGATTTTCATTGATATATTTTGGATTAAGTCATAGTTAATTGTGCAGTGATGATTTAAACTTTAGGAGACTAGACAATCAAGCATGATGAGTTTATTTTCAGAATTAAAAATTTGTTAGGTTGTCTACCTGAATCTAATTATTACCTTGAAGTTTGAAATTTACAAGGTTGACATCAAAAGCCCATAATTTTTATGAGATTTTGAGCCTTTTAGAGCATACATTTTTCGTGCTCACTTTATTGATTATGAGTATGTCAACATAGAGTTGTTATTCTAGAACTTGCTTCGTTTATACATATTGAGACCACACCTTTGATTTGATATACTGAGATGATAAAGGCACCTAGGTTTTAACCCACTTACTCCATAAAAATCCTACCTTCATAATTAACCCCTAGTGAACCCCTTTGAATCCTAACAAACCATTTCTTAATGCACCCATTAATATTAACCCAAAACCCACTTTGTATTTGTTATCACAATTTCTCTTGACTACCCTTATATCGAGATTTGATTTGATCGGTTGCTTAACTATTTTCTTTATTTCAGTTGTTAAATTGTATCTTATTATTATTGTTTGATTTGTTCTTAAAAATAAAATAAAAAACAAATTATATTTATTATTAGTTCTTTGTTATTTGAGCTTACATTTAATTTTACATTTTGAGAAGAAGCTCGTGTTATTAGTGATGAATTCTTGATTGATGTAATTATTTAAGTTTTATTTATTTTTCTAGGTAGGTAATTTATCAATTCAGTCTCGATACTAACCTTCTAATTCAGCCTTTATCCACACATTTAACCCAAGCCCCGTTACAACCCATAAAAGACCTTTTGATTTGTGTATCATCTCATTTTACAGTGGTGGAGATTTGATTTTCATGCAAGCTTATGGGATTAACTTTTCATGTTTGACTCTTGAGTTCTTATTTTTTAACCTTAAACACTTTGAGTGATTTGAGTGAACCTTTAGTGAGGATGTAAATTTTTTTCGACTTTGAATTAAAGGTAGTTATGTAGGTAAGGGGAAACACCTATTTTTCATACTACAAAAACTATGACTTTGATTGTTTGAATCTTTAGGAACCTTCTGGTTAAATTATCAATCTATGAATTACCTATGAATTATGATGAAACATTATTGATGAAGGTTATGAATTGAGGAAATTCTATTTTAATTGTGAGTTGAGAATTTTGTTTGAGGACAAGCAAATGCTTAAGTGTGGTGGTATTTGATAAACCGTAATATATACATATTTTAATTTCACATTTAGCATACTTTTGGATGATTTAATCCCTTGAATTGTGGAATTTGATGCTCCTAATCCTTTAATTTCATGTTTTATACTTAGGAGAGCATAGGAGAATGAAAAGAATGAGAAACGGGCCGAAAACGGAGAAAATGGGCCAAAGTAAGAAATCAACACGGCCTGGGCTCGAATCACATGGCTGTGCCACCTTAGCAGGCTCGAACACAGCCTGGGCTCGATTCACACGGGCGTGCTCCACGGGTGTGTCTCTGCCGTGACCCGTTGTAATTCTACTCGAAAAATGATACTTAGGGACGAAGAAAGACATTCCGAAGTCTATATAAACACCCTAAGTATGACCTAAAAGAGGGGCGAAGCCAGAGAGGGCTGAACACATGGGATTACTCCAAGAAAGCCAGTTGATCCATCTCAGAAGCCAGAATCACGCTCAAGACGGAAGATCTTCCCTTCAATTTCCTTCAAGGGGTTTTAGGGTTTTTCTTATGTTTTGATATTTATTTTCTTCTGAGATGTATTCTTTATTAATCATGAATTAAACCCCTCAAATACCTGAGGGGGATGAAACCTAAGATGGATCTTGTTATTGTTTTCTGAACTGTATGATAAATACTTGATTTGTTCTTAATTATGTGTTCTTAATTCTTGCTTTAATATTTCAGGATATTGATTCAAGTATTGATGTGCTTAGGCAGTGGAGCAAAAGTTCCTGTTTAAGAGTAGATCTAGCATAGTTAAGCGGAGTTGATCGCAACCCTAGAGATAGGATGACGAAAATCTACCGGATTAGGGTCAAACCTAATATGGGAGTCCATAGATCGAGTTAATGCAACACTAGGGGTTTTAATTAGAAAGAGATTTCAATTAATCAACCTAGGGTTAGACGTTAGTAGCCTCGAAAGAGGTATTAATATAAATTAGGGAATCCTACAGATCAAGTCAAGTGAATAAATCGTCTGGTTTAGAGTTAAATAACAAGTGAAGTCTAGGTGGATTCTTCCCCGGGTATTGTCTTAATCAACTGGTTTTCCCACAAGTATTTTCCCAATTCACTCTCTGTGTCTTAGCATCCTTAGTTAGTAATTAGTTAATTAAACATCGATTCCCTTAATACTTAGGCTAAATAATAAAAAGATAGTAACTACTAGTACTCTTGGTCCTTGAGGATACGATATTTCCGGTCTTGCCATAGCTATACTACCGAATGTTAGGTGCGCTTGCCTTATTCGTTGTCATAGTTAGTTTGGGCACGATCATATGAACACTTAATAAACCCCCATACTCAACCTTTTGCTTGTCCTCAAGCAAAACAACGAAAATGCAACCTAAACAACCTAACTAGAATCAAAAATAAAAATACAATTTCATACCATTGAGATAACAAATGTTCTTGCATGTACACTATCAAATTCCCATTTGCTAGCAAGACATAGTAATAACAAAAATCCATACAACTAAGCATGATCAGAACTAATGGACCTTCAAGTTCATGAAATAGTCCTCCCTACGACATACAACGCATAAGAGATATTAGAAGAATCAAGAGAATATATTATGTAACAACTCGTTTTTCAGCGATGCCGAAAACGGTAGTTTCAGAATCTCATTTTTAGATGATCGAGTCAATAGGTATTATTTATTAATATTTATGAGTCTATTGTAGTGTTATATTGATTTTTGGTCTGCTAATTTTGTTGAACAATTACTAATTAAGGTACAGTGACTAAATCGTAAAAATAATAAAAGTTAATTGCTATTAATGTTATTAGTTAAAAGGCTTAAATAGAAATTTTTCAAGGGTTTAAATGGAAATTAGGCCATAATGTAATAGCATAGACAGTTAATATTTTATAATTTGTTGAATATATGTTAATTTTTAATGTTAAAATTGATTAAAAAGATATTATAACATAAAAGCAAAAGTAAGTGGCCATTTCCTTCATCTTTCTCCCCCCTTCTCCACTGAATCCACCATTTTTAAAGCCAGGAAAATTCAGCCAAGCTTCTTCCATTGCATGGTAAGCTAAACCAAGCCCATTTTTTTGTAAATTTTATATTTTTAATATCGTTGTAGCTCAATTTAGCTAACCCGGGTATTAATTTGTAAAATGGTTAAAGGTTTTAAATGTTTCCATTGATGAATTTTGAAGCTTTTGGTGTTAATATGTTAGTTTATAAACATAGAAATGAAAAAAAGGACTAATTTGTAAAGTGAAAGTTTTTAGTTTTGATCATAGAAACTAAAATGTAAATATTCTGAATTTGACATGAAATTTCTATAATTATAGACATTAGAGGGCTGTAGAAGGATGTGATTGGAATCGGATTGAAAAATGGGGCTTAAATGTGAAAGTTATGATTGTTTCGATTTTAAGGATTAAATAGAATAAAATGCAAAATTTAGGAAATTTTTGTAAAATGAAATTGAACGGTCATATGCATAAAATAAACTATTATAAGGTAATTGAAACTGATAAATTGAAATGAATTATCGTATAGATCAAGATTTGGACCAATCGGTAGATAATAGAGGAAAAAAGAAAATTACGAATTAGTCCTCGACATTTTGCTTGTTGTCGTTTTTGTCTGGTAAGTTCATATGGTGTAGTTATGTTTGTAAATGTTTTGGATGTGTTTAAATTATGAATTTATATATATATATATATATATATATATATATATCTTGTGGTTGTATTTTGAATTGGTTATAAAATAGTACAGAATGGGTGTATCTTTATTGAAAAATGATAGATCATTCATATATAATATTTCTTTAAGTGGCGCGCATTCCATGTATGTGGTAGAACATGACCCTTCATTTTTGCTATTTTTTGAGCTCCATAGCCTATATTTTCTACCAATTTGTAGGGTCCTTCTCAATTTGGGGTAATTTTTCCTTGTTGTGATGCTGGAAAACTGGCTTTAGTATTTCTTAAAACAAGATCACCTACTTGAAACTGCTTGTTCTTGACTCTAGAATTATAATATCGAGCAACTTGTTGGGCTCGTGCAACATTTCTAGTCTCTATTGTCTCCCTAACTTTATCAATGAGATCTAAGTTGAGTCGAATGGCCTCCTGGTTGGCACTCTCATCAAAATGAGTTGTTTTGTGAGATCGCAGGCCTATCTCAGCAAGGATCACTACTTTTTCCACATATACAAGTGAGAATATTGTTTCTCCAATTTTTGTATGAGGTGCGGTTCGTAAGGCCCAAATAATTCATGACAACTCTTCTAACCAAGCACCTTTAGCCTCATCAACCTTTTTCTTTAGAGCTGTTAAGATCTTTTTATTCATTGCTTCTACTTGACCATTTGTTTAGGGAGTCTTTACAGAGCTTTGAATGAGAAAAATCTGTAGGTCCTTACAAAAATTCTTGAATTTTCCTTGGAATTGGGTTCCATTATCTGTTATAATCAAGCGTGGGATGCCAAACCTACAAACAATGGATTTCCAAAGAAAATACTCTATTTTTTTCTCTGTGATTATAGCCAGAGCTTCAGCTTCTATCCACTTAGTGAAATAATCCACAGCTATAACTATAAATTTCTTCTGAGCTGTGGCTATTGGAAATGGGCCCAAAATATCTATTCCCCGAGTTGTAAATGGCTAAGGGCCAAACATTATTTGCAGAGGCTCCGTTGGTGATTATTGTACTGGAGCATTTTTTTTTTGTAGCTTTAATGTGTTAGAATAAATGGTTTTAATTGCCTGAGAGTTGAATAACTTACAAATAAATAGATATTTGAAATATAAATAATAATATCATACCTTGAAGCTTTATGTTGTAATTTAGCAAGCTCTTTCTTATTAAAGTGGTGAATTTCCCCTTGTAAAGCTTGTATGATGGGGGTCATCCACATTTCTTCTTGGCTCAGATTGAAAACTTGTTGGCTGTCGCAGCTCGGGACATCTCTATATTCTAACAAAATTTTTCATCTCTACTCAATTGTAATAGAGGATGCTAACTTTGATAAAATATCAACTTTGGCGTTCTCCATCCTAGATAGTTGTCTAACTTGTGTCTTATCAAACTGTGTGAGTAGTTAAGTTGCGATGGAGTGATTTTTCTTCAAGCTTGGCTTTTTTACTTCATATTCCCCATTCATCTACTTTGCCACGAGCTAAGAATCAATGTGTATGATCAGTTTCCTTGCCCCTAACTGTAGAGCCAATTGTAATCCTAAAATTAATACCTCGTACTCTGCAGAATTGTTAGATGCTTGGAAGCCAAAAGATAGCCCATATTGCCACTCATTTTTATTAGGATCCTTCAGAAGAACACGCGCTCCTGACCATGTCTTCGCTTTCGAGCCATCAACATAAACTTTCCAACACTTTGGCTTTGTAGTTGAACTTGTTTGCCGTTGTAATGAGCTAACTACTAATCTTGTGTAATCAATAGAAAAAATTTTTAGAGCCAAATGTATACTTATAATAAAACATTAGAAGACAAAATAAGTATTTATCAATTAAAATTCTAATAATTTGTGTGACCTGCTACCGTATCATTTATGTGAGTGATAGTGTTTGAGATTAAAAATTACCTATAGGCTATAATGATTTGTCGAAAGAGCATTCCACCATGAAATCGGCTAGGATCTAAGCCTTGATCGTTGTTCTTGGGGCATGTTATATTCCAAATTCTATCAGTTCAATTCCCTATTTGGTCATTCTACTAAAGTATCCACTATAGACATAATATCCTTGACAGGATGATTCATCATGACAATCACAGGATGAGCCTTGAAGTAAGGTCGTAGCTTGCGAGTTGTCACTATTAAAGCGAAAATGAGCTTTTCTATCTTTGAATACCTTTGTTCACCATTTTGTAACACCTTGCTAACATAACACACTGAAAATTGCCAAACCCATCTGTTCTAATCAAAATTGCTGTCACCGTTACCTCTGACGTCGCCAAATAAAGATAAAGGGTTTCCCCCACACGTGGTGACATCAAAAGTGGTGAGGATATGAGATATGATTTGAGATTCTAAAAAGCAACTTGGCACTCTTCTGTCCAGTTAAAGTTCTTAAGGCTTTAATGAATGGTAAGCACTTATCTGTCATCCTAGAGATGAACTTGTAAGCGCAACCACCCTCCCTGTTAGGCGTTGAATATCCTTGATAGTATTTGAGAGAGGTATATCTAGAATGGCCCGACTCTTCTCAGGGTTCACCTCTATGCCCCTTTCTAAAACCATGAAGCCTAAGAATTTGTCTGCTTTCACACCAAAAGTGAACATCATGTTTTGAGCTTGCAAAACAGCAAAAGCCTTTGAAAAATTCTGAATATGCCCCCTAAAAGTAGAGCTCTTTACCAACATGTCATCAATATAGTCCTCTACACTACGACCAATTTTTTCTATGAAAATCTTATTAATTAATCTCTGGTAGGTTGCACCTGCATTCTTCAGCCCGAAGGGCATAACCCAATAGCAAAATAAACCTTCTTCCATGATAAAGATTGTTTTATCTTGGTCTTTTGGAGCCATGGAAATTTGGTTACAAATCGAGAATGCATCTACTAGCTTATCAATCGAGGGTAGAAGAAAACTATAATTCAGGCAAGCTTTGTTAAGTTTGGTGAAATCAATGCACATTCTCCACTTCGCATTAGTCTTTTTCACCATCACAACATTCGAAACCCATTCTGGGTACGCCACTTCCCTAATGAACCCTACTAAAAGTAGCTTTGCTACCTCCTACCTAATGGCCTCTATGACGTGTGGTGCAAATCTTCTTTTTTTTTCTGTTTGTCTGGTTTAATCTGGAAAGATATATTTAACCTATGAATAATCACTTAAGGATCTACACCAGGCATGTCTGCAGCTAACCACGGAAAAATGTTTGAATTCTTTCTCAAGCATTGAACCAAGTCTTTTTTTTCCTCTTCTGCTAATGTTGAAAAAATCATTATGAACTTGTCTGTGTTATCATAGAACAACTACAAAGTTTCTGTGACCTCTGTTGCTTCTAGCTTATGAATTCTCTCATCACCTCTAACGTACAAACTCTCTAGCCCTGGGACACCTGTTCGTGCGTTTGCTAAACTGACAACATATGACACTGTCTAGCTGTTCGCTGGTCAGACTTCATAAAGCCTATTCCTATTTTTATAGGAAACTTAATCTTCATGCAAAAAGTTGCGATCATCATTTTAGCCATTCTCAATATGGGACACCAAAAAATGACATTATAAGCCATTGGATGGTCTACCATAAAGAACTAAACATATTCCGTTGTGGTGTACTCATTATCCCCAAGGTAACAGGAAAAGTAATGCATCCCTTAACCTCGGCTAGATGGTTTGCAAAACCATAGAAAGGGCTTGCCCTCTTTAAATTTTGCTTTTTAAACCCCATTTTCTGGTATGCATCCAAAGTCAACACCTCTACAGAACTGCCACTATCAACCAAAATTCTCTTTACCTCAAACCCTGGTATAGTTGCTGACACAACCATTGGATCATTTCTTTCTTCATCACACACTGAATCCTCATCCTCATCATTAAATTCCACTTTCCACTTTTCTTGTTGATGCAGCCTTTTCGGTGAACTGACTGACATTACACTTCTAAGATGAGCCTTTCTCCTTATGTTAGAGGTCATCCAATCTTCATCTGTACCAATTATCACGTATATTGTACTACTAAACTCTTTTTTTTACCCTTGTCAGCACCTCACGAATGTGAGCTGATGGTGTAGCATCCTGAGCCATGAAATCTTTTAGGTCATCATTCCTAATTCCCTCCTCAATATCATCTTTCAAATAAGAACAATCCTCAGTCTAATGTCCTCCATCATTGTGAAAATTACATCTATCTCTGGAGTTCAACCTTAATTGACTACGTCGCATAGGTGGAGGGCTTGACGAAATGCCCAAACTATTAACCTGACAAAAAATGTAGGCATGTGTGGCATTTAAGGGAGTATAAGTCTCAAACTTGCCATGAGGAACGTATTGTTGGATCAACTGTACACCCTGTGGTGTAGCGGAAATAATATTTTGACGATCGTCAACCAATGATCCATGTACGAGGAATGTATTGGGTTGAAATAGGGTTTAAATTTTACCTTCTTTATTGAAAACATTGAAAGGATGTTGTTGATTCGATGTCGATTCCAAGCCACAGTGAAAGCGTCCCAGCCTCTATGTAGTCCATCTCGTCAAAAACGAACAATAACTTTCTCGTGAACTTTTCAGAGAAAATTAAAAACGATTCCTAGATCTTTATTTTATTAAGTTGGTAACCTTAACACACTAAGGGTTATCATCCTTTTATCCTCTTTTATATCACATATTGAAAAGGAAAACTAGGATTATTCCCTTATTAATAGAGAAGGCAAATGGAAAGTTAGAAAAAAGAATTATATTCTTTCCAAAAGAATATAGGATTATTCCCTTATTAATAGAGAAGGCAAATGAAAAGTTAGAAAAAAGAATTATATTCTTTCCAAAAAAATATAGGATTATTCCCTTATTAATAGAGAAGGCAAACAGAAAGTTAGAAAAATGAATTATATTATTTCCAAAAAAATATAGGATTATTACCTTTTTAATAGAGAAGACAAATGAAAAGTTAGAAAAAGGAATTATATTGTTTCCAAAAGAATATTAATTTCCATATCTTTTATATTTAGATCGAAATTAATTAATATAACTATTTATATCAATAAATTCGGTAAAATATATACAAATTAATATTTCGTATGAATAAAATTCAGATATTAATTATATTCTTTCGAAAAGAATATTAATTTCCATGTCTTTTATATTTTGACCGAGATTAATTAAATTCATATACTAATTATATTCTTTCCAAAAGGATATTAATTTTTATGTCTTTTATATTTTGACCAAAATTAATTAATATAATTTTTTATATTAATAAATTCGGTAAAATATATACTATTAATATTTTGTATGAATCAAATTCATATGTTAATTATATTCTTTCCAAAAGAATATTATTTTCCGCATCTTTTATATTTTGACCGAAATTAATTAATATAATTATTTATATTTGTAATTTTGGTAAAATATATACAATTAATATTTTGTATAAATCAAATTCATATATTAATTTTATCTATGTTCTTTATTTGTGTAAAACAAGTTTGTATATATAATGTGTTTAATATTTAACTATCAAATTAAATTAATTCAAAAATTAATTTAGTTCATGTGACAACTAAATACAATACCAAATGTATTTGGCTTCTGTTCGTTTCAACTATAGGGTGTGACCCTGTAGGCTCTTGTAACGTTGGTAATAATACTAGAACGTTTCTAACTTTACAAGCAATGAGTGGCATGTAGTGATGCATCATTGCCACCCAACTTAGAAGAAATCGTGATTCGACATAACCTTTCTGTGATAATCTTTTCATGTATTATATCCTTTTATCCTTAATATCTAGATTTGACACAAGTCATGGAATAGTCACACTTGTATAGCCCAATCTCATATTTCTTAATTTTCTGAGCAGACTACAATAAAGAAATAAGTGTGATATCTTATATCAACTTATTCGAGCATGACCATACATTTCTAGTCTCACTCCATCAAGAGGCCTAAGATATTGCTTCCATTATGTAGGAGGGATAAATCCTATCTTGATCAACCATATCCCACTACATGGATTGTGGTATATCCAAGATCAATCTTTATAGTACAACCTGTTACGGTAGACATTTTGTCTGTACCAAAATATACGACTCATGATGTTGGGACAATGATGATCTCAAGTCTGAGGATCATATACATAGTTATCACTATGAGTAATATTGTGACTATTACATAATAATCCAAGAAACATACTCATAGTGGGTCAGTCCAATATGTTGTTCTCTAACACATACTCATGTATTGATTTTGACATCCTTATGCCAATGACAACTCTTTGTCATAAATCAACTACACATTAGTCTCAATGCATTATTGTTGTTCAAGCCCACAATAATATTTGACTAAAGACCTTTTAAGAATAATCATATTTTCTTAGGACTTCATTATAATTCAGTTTATTTATATACACAGAAAAAGAAACTGAAATAATAATGGCAATGCCTTATATTGATAAACAAGTTAAAATTAGTATGTGATTACAATCGTCTCATGATTGGTCTTGGGCATACTCTAACACGTACCTTCTTCTGTGCTCAGCCTGAGGTCTTTGAAATGCCCTCGACAATTCATTCTGCGAATAAATCTTTTGTTGTCCCCCACCTTGTACGCGTAGACTTTGAGAAGGAGGACCCTAATCACTGCGGACCCCCTGTCGACCTCTAAATTGTCTTTCATCCCTCTGGAAAGTGTGGTGAGGCGCTCTCTTAATTTTTTCTACCTCAACGAACTTATGGGTCCTCTCTATAATAGCATGTTTTCAGTGAAATCGGAACAGTGGTTTCAGGACCACAAATCTGATATCAAAATATTTATTTTATTATTATTTTATTGCCTACAGCATGATTTTAGTACCGTATAAAAATTTCGTCAAGAAATTTTACCCCGTTTACATGCTCAATTTGATAAAAAATACTAAATTGCATAAAGTGCAAAAGTTGAGTTCTAGTAGCTAAAAGTATTAAATAGTTATAGAAATTTAAAGTTTGAGTCCTTACATGGTAATTAGACCATTTATGTTGATAGTGGATGTGCATGGCTTGATATAAGTGTAATTAGTAATGTTTTTAAAGGTTATTTAAGTAATTTGTAAAATAAAACTAAAACTAATAAAATAAAATAAGCCATCATCTTTATTTTCATCACTTACAAACAAAATTAAGTGAGAATGGAAGCCATGGAAGCTTGAAGTTTCAACAAACCTAATTACCTTGCATATTAAGTGATTTTTGTCCCGTTTTTGATGATTTCTATGTTTTCGAAATCGTTGTAGCTTAATCTAGCTTACTCGGGGACTAATTTATGAAACCGTTAAACTATTAGGGATTTTCCATTAATGAATATGCATGATTTTTG
The DNA here is from genome assembly GCA_025698515.1 of Gossypium sturtianum. NCBI lineage: Eukaryota > Viridiplantae > Streptophyta > Magnoliopsida > Malvales > Malvaceae > Gossypium > Gossypium sturtianum. The sequence goes on from CM046945.1 coordinate 24,462,871, forward strand.
ATGAGTTATGGAAGAAAATGGATAGTTGTTGTTAGATAAACAACTTTTGTTAAGTGATTTTTGATAAAATTGTCAAATAGGGATTAAATTAAAAAATAGAAAATTTTACATGGTGAATTTGTGAAATAAATGAAATATAGGGCTTGCTAGGGACCTAATTGATATTCGGCTATAGTGGGTTGTGGTGAAATTTCATAAATTTCCATTTTTATGAGCTAGGGACTAAATTGCAAAGAAATTAAAAGTATAGGGGCCAATGGTAATTTTGCCAAAATATGATTTTGGGTTAAATTGAATAAAATACATATTGAATTGAGTTAAATTTATTTGTATAGATTAAGGCAGACCTTGTACGGCTTTAGATCAGGGCAAAGATAAAGTCTCGGATTAGTCACCTTCGTATCTATATTTACTACCCGAGGTAAGTTCGTGTAATTGAATTGTGTATACATGCTTTTGAATAAAATATACTTGTGTTGTTAATTGCTTTCCGTATATACCGATTGCATATCCAACGGCGCACGACGACTATCGAGCCCCGTTTGAACCATAGGAATTCATAGGATACAAATGACATGTCATTAGGGTTTACATGATTCGGGTGTTGGTCCTGAACGTCCTACCAATGGCTGAGGTCCAACATGTGTTGCGAATACTCCATAGCTCGTGTGAGCAGCATCGTGTAGCTACGTTCTGATCCACAGCTCGTGTGAGCAGGCCCATATTCACAACTCGTGTGAGCATACATGTACAGGATTTGACGGATTACATTTATATGATTTAGCACACTATGTGTGAGCTATCTCTGGTATCCAACGGTATTCTAAATGGTTCAGCGGGCATTATTCTGATATGAAATGGTAAGAGTTCGATACGAACTATTATAGAGACACATGAGAATTACATTGAAATGTAAATACAAGGTATATTGAGAATTGAAATGGATGATACATGTATATCAAACTTAATCAAATGATGTGTTCATCCATGTTTATTTGTTTATGTATATGTTTACATGGCTAACATGTTTGATGTATATGCATAGGCTTGGCCAAATTATGTTGGGATATGCTATGTTTACTTACCTATTATGTGATTAAATGGTAAGTTATGTTTTAAGTTATACAAACTTACTAAGCTTAAATGCTTACTCTGCGTTATTTTTCTGCGTCTTATAGTGCATCGGAAGCTTGTTGGAGCTATATCACACTATCTATTGGCTCTTTTGGTACTTTCGGTTCTTTTGATTTTAGTTATAATGGCATGTATAGGTATTTTGGCTAATGTTGGCCTATATGTTCGATTGTTGAAACGGCCATTTGGTTTGGCTTGTGTTATGGTATTTTGGTGTTCAATTGAATTTAGTTTTTCAATGTAGATATTAGCCTTAATATGATTGATGTTTTGCTTGTTTTGTTTGAATGTTGGAAGATGGAACGAAAGCCTAAATATGTATATTGTATATGTGCCTTGTGATATGTTGAATATGTGGTGAATTGATACCTTATTATGTATGATTTATATGGTTACTCGATACTAGTTTTAGAATGACATTTTGGTACCTAATGGTTTGTGTTTTGGTAAGTAAATTTTATGGTATGTATTGATGCAAATCTAGTTGGAAGTTAGTTGATCATTTTAACCAAATTGAGTACATGGTTATACATGTTTACATGTTGTCATTTGAGGTGCCTAAGGGCATATTGGTTGTATGTTATTATATCTTATTTATATAGTTTGATTTTGCATGATTGTGGTGCCTTGTTATGGCTTGTATATATGTGAAATTTTGGGTGTCGGTACATACCAAGATGGGTTAGAAAAATGGCTTGTAAAATGGCTTATTTTCGTCCACACGGGCAAAGGCATGGGCGTGTGTCTCAACTGTGTGTGACACACGGCCAGATGACACGGCCGTGTGTCCCTTGTAGCTTTCAAAAGGTTGCAAGTCAGGCTATTACACAGCCTAGCAGACGGCCTGGCACACGGGCGTGTGGGGTTATTTCGAAGGGTACACTGCCTGGCACACGGGCGTGTGGCTTGGCCGTGTGACCCAAGTCAGTGAGTTACACGGGCATGGACATGGGCTGGGACACGGCCATGTGTCCCTACTTTAAATGCCCACACAGCCGTGTGACCCCTACAGTGTTAAAAATTTTCACTATTTTCTGAAAAATTCTCTGAGTTTTCGATTTAGTCCCGACTTATTTCTAACATGTTTTTAGGGCTCGAGGGCTCATATAAGGGACAATATGTATGATTCGGATTGGTTTTAATATGATTATTGATATGACTTGAAATGTTTGAAATTTATGTTCGTTTGATTTGAAAACTCTTGTAATGCTCCGTAACCCTGTTCCGGCGACGAATACTGGTTAGGGGTGTTACACTCTCATACAAATCTGTCAAACTCTGTTGCCTATTATTAGTAAATGAATGTTGCACATGTTCATTATGAAAACCAATGATAAAGGCATCAATGGCCAACTGATCCTCCAAATTCTTTGTGTTTAACGTAGTTGCATGGAAACGTTTAACATAATCTTGCAAAGATTCTCCATCCCTCTGTTTTACTAACATCAAACCCATAGAAGTGCTCACTATTTCTCTATGAGCTCAAAATCTTCCCAAGAACATCTGGCCCAGCTGTGAAAAGCTCTGGATGGAGCCCTGTGGTAAAGATAGATACCAATCTTCTACACTTTATTTAAGGGTTATCTAAAAGGCTTTACACTTTTCTACATTATAGGCCCCTAGCACATTCATATAATCCTTATATTGCATTAGATGTGCTTGAAGGTATCTTCTTCGTTCCAAAATTTCTTTCGAAACCTTAAACTCAACTGGTAGACTCACATTTGCTATCTTTGGAGCTAGTGGGTTGTTAGAACAAAACAAACAATCCATGTCTTGGGCATCAAGATGCAATGCTCGCACATCTCGACGCAAAGCATCCATTTCGTTTTGTCACGACTTCGCATGTGCTTCTTCATCCTCCTATTGGCTAGGCATGACATGATCTTGAAGATTAGAGCTGTCAAACTGCACCTTCCTCATCAACTCTTCATTTTGTCTTAACAGATCCTACTGAAACATTTATTGTTGTTTGAACCTAGCACTTTTTTGAGCCATCTACTACTTCATCAACCTCAACTGCAACCTAATCAATTGTTGTGGCGATACTCCCTGATCAGAGGGAAGTGACGGTCCCTAACCAGAGGGAGTGTTGAGATCGAAAGAGTTGGAAACACCTGCACAGCCTGAGTTACCTAAATTCTCTGGTCGGTTGGTAAACCAGCCAGCAAAAAGGTCTATCTCGCTGGGTTGGTTGCCAGTGCCAGAACACCTCACCCATATTCAACCCCGGAATAGTGTTACGGAGCATTACCGGACTTAAAACACTTTTAAACATACTTTTCTAATACATTTAATCAATACAAACAATCATCATTCAATCTCAATCAATATGTCCCTATTACGAGCCTACGAGGCCCTAAATATGCTTTAGGAGTGGTTCGGGACTAAACCGATAACTTAAGAAACTTTCACAAACATTGAATTTTTTTCTCAAAACAGGGGACACACGCCCGTGTGACCAGGCCACGTCTCTCACACGGCCACAACACACACCCGTGTCACAAGCCGTGTGGATATTTGAAATGGAAGCACATGGTCGTGTTCCAGCCCGTGTCCTACCCCTTGTCCAAACAAGTGAGCTTACTGACTTGGGTCACACGGCCAACCACACGCCCGTGTGTCTAGCCCGTGTGCCCTTCAAAGTGGCCACACACGCCTGTGTGTCAGGCCGTGTGATAGGCCGTGCCAAACCTGTAGGGTTTACTGACTTATACAACACGACCAAGTCACACGCCCGTGTGCAAATTAGGGGGTATAATGACTTGTGCCACACGGCCGATCACACGCCTGTGTGTGAGACCGTGTGGAGCATACTGACTTCATTTCAATTTCAACACCATGGGACACACGGCCGTGTAACATGATCGTGTGCCACACAAGGCTTAGACACACGCCCGTGTCTCTGCCCGTGTGGACAAAAATAGGCTATTTACCAAGGCAATTTGCCACCCAAATTTGCATGTACCTACATAACTCAAATGGTACCATTTATAAACACAAATATGCAACCAAAAATCATCAACCAATATACAATTCATACTATATCTATTTCAACCATTTCAATACTCAATTCAATCCATTTACCTATTCAAATACCTATCAACTCAACTTGCTTTACCAGTCATAACTCACATATATATATATATATAATGTACCATAATTCATCTAATTCATCATCAGAAACCAATCCACAACAAACATGTCTCAACCAACTAAATACCTCATACCATAATAAACACTTGGATATCTTAATTCAACATCAACCATATTACATGGTAATATTTACAACAAACCACATAACATTCATAAGCTACCTCTAATAGCCAAAATACGTTTCCATCAAACATACCAAAATGACCAAAGCCTATACATTCCATATACAATATATATACATAAATTTAAAAGTACCAAAATAGATGTTCGATAGTGCAATGAAGTCCCTGATGATCCCCGAATCCCAGCTAGCTTCGAAATACTATAAAACATAGAAAAATAATAAAGTAAGCTATAAAGCTTAGTAAGTTTGTATGTTAAATATGAAATAATCTCATCATTCATTAGCATTTCAAAATAGATAACATAAATTGAATTTAAAGCATCAAACAATGTGTTAACATAAAGTTTAATCACATGTTAACTCATAAGTTCTCAACTTCTTTAACTTGTTACTCGAACAGTTTTCCATACATACCTGTACCGATATGTATCTATTTCTCACCAATTCTCTTACCAAACCACTCTGACTTGTAAATGCTTACGGTACGAGTATATCAATTTTTCGATGCCATAGTCCAACTATGGTCTTGCACATATATTGCCATGGCCCTGCCGTGGTCTTACATTCACATGCCATAACCCGGTTATGATCTTATTTTTTTATTGCCATAGCCCAGCTATGGTCTTATATAACAACTCTTCTTATTTAAACCGTAAATTAAATTTAAGATCTCAAAATTTAACTAATGGAATAGAAAAAACTCAATTCCATCCATCAATTAAATAAATGCAGTTTTAAGTTCAATTATATGAACTTACCTCATGTAGAGTATGATGGAATGAACCGACTATTCGATTACTTTGCTTTTTCCAGGATCTAAGTCAGAATTCCTCTTTTCTTGATATATAAATAATCAAAATCAGCTTATTTATTCCTCTATTTATTCAATTCAATCCAAAATATACATTAGGGCTATTTTACATATTTGCCCCTAAACTTTCACATTTTTCACAATTTAGTCCTTATTTCAAAAAATCACAAATTAATGAAATTCAACATAAACCCATGCTAGCCGAATTACCATAATGCCCCTAGTAGCCCATATTTTTCATTTATTTCACAATTTACCCACAACTTTTCACATTTCACAAATAAATCCCTAATTAGAAATTTTTATCAAAAATCCCTTAACAAATGTTGTTTATCTAACAACAACCATGCATTTTCTACCATTAAACATCAAAAGACATGCTTATTCATCAATGGAAAAACCCTAGACTTTTATCATATTCTCAAATTAGTCCTTGGGCTAGCTAGATTAAGTTACAACGATGCCGAAAACATAAAAATCATTAAAAACTGAGCAAGGAAACACTTACATGCATCAACAAGAGCTAGCCGAACTTTGAAGCTATTTTAATGGCTATTTCCTCTTTAATTTCGGCAAGATGATGATGATAATGAGTGAGAATTTTGTTATATTTAACTTATTATAACTTAATTCATAAATTACAAAAATAACCTTAATAAATAACATCAAAATTCACCTAATACATGTCCAAACATGTCCACTCAAACAACCATTGGTCTAATTGCTATTTAAGGACCTCCATTTAAAGTTCCATAGCTATTAAACATCTTTAGCTATTAGAACATCACTTTTACACTTTACGCAATTTAGTCCTTTTTATCAATTAGGCATTCAAACGATAAAATTTTTTAACGAATTTTTCACACAATTACACTATCATGCTATAAAAATTAAAATAATAATAAAATAAATATTTTAACTTTGGATTTGTGGTCCCGAAACCACTATTTTGATTTGACCAAAAACGGTTAGGGTACTATTTTCTCATAGCTTCCTCGAGCTCCCACGTAGCCTCTTCAATACTGTGACGTTGCCACAAGACTTTCACTAAAGCTATGCGTTTATTTCTCAATTCTTTAACCTCACGTGCTAAAATTCTGATCGGTTCTTCGTTGTATGTCATATCGGGTTGAATTTCAATCTCTGATGGTGAAATTACATGTGACGGATCCGATCTATATCGACGCAACATCGATACGTGAAACACATTATGGATCTTTTTGAACTCTGATGGTAAAGCTAGTCGATATGCCACTGGCCCTATTCTTTCTATGATCTCGTACGGCCCGATGAAATGTGGACTCAACTTGCCTTTCCAACCAAATCTAAAGATTTTCTTCCACGGAGATACTTTCAGAAATACTTTATCACCTATCTGAAATTCAATATCTTTCCGTTTCAAATCTGCATACGATTTTTGACGATCTGAAGCTGCTTTCAAACAGTCGCAAATTACTTTCACTTTTTCTTTGGTTTTTTCTAATCAAATCAACCCCGTGAATCTGTTTCTCGCTAAGCTCGGTCTAATATAATGGAGTTCAGCATTTGCGACCATACAAAGCTTTGTACGGTGCCATCTTTATGCTCGATTGAAATTATACGTGAATTCAACCAACGGCAAATATTTTTCCCAGTTGCCTCCGAACTCTAAAACACAACAATGAAGCATATCTTCGAGAATTTGAATTACTCTCTCAGACTGACCATCGGTTTGCAGATGAAAAGCGGTACTAAAGTGTAATTGCGTACCTAAAGCCTCTTGCAACTTCTTCCAGAACCGCGATGTAAACCTCGGATCTCTATCTGCAATAATAGAAACAGGCACCCCATGCAATCTCACAATCTCAAAGATATACAACTCAGCTAGTCGGTCAAGCGAAGAGTCTGTACGTACTGGAATAAAATTGTCGACTTCGTCAGTCGATCAACGACAACCCAAACAACATTTTTCTTTTTCGGAGTTAGGGGTAATCCTGATACGAAATCCATCGTAACTCTATCCCATTTCAACTCTGGTATCATCACAGGCTGAAGTAAACCCGATGGCACTTGATGTTCGGCTTTCACTTGCTGACAAATCAAACATCTCGAAACAAATTCTGAAATATCTCGTTTCATGCTCGACCAACAATATAATTGTTTCAAATCATTGTACATTTTAGTACTTCCAGGATGAACAGATAAACAACCACTATGTGCCTCGTGTAAAATTTTCTGAATCAACTCTGAATTTTTCGGTATGTAGATTTTATCTCAAAACATTAAAAAAATCATTGGATCCGATCTGAAACTCTGAATCAGAAGTCGACTCGCACTGTGGTCTTTTAGCTAGCAATTCACTATCACATTTCTGAGCTTCGCAAATTTGCTGAAGAAATACTGGTTTAGCTTTTAACTCAGCTAAAATCGATCCGTCGTCAACCAAACTCAACTTTGTATTCATTGCTCTCAAAGCAAACAACGATTTTCTACTCAAAGTATCTGCGACTATGTGTGCTTTTCCCGGATGATAATTGATAACTAACTCATAGTCTTTCAATAGTTCGAGCCATCTTCGTTGTCGCAAATTCAAATCTTTCTGAGTCATTAAGTACTTCAAACTCTTATGATTAGTAAAGATGTGGCACTTTTCACCATATAAATGATTTCGCCAAATTTTCAATGCGAAAACTATCACTGCCAACTCTAAGTCATGCGTCGGATAATTCTTTTCATACAGTTTCAACAGTCTAGAGGCATAAGCTATAACTTTACCTTCTTGCATCAAAATGCAACCCAAACCGTTCAATGACGCGTCGCTGTAAATAAAAAATTCTTTACCTGATTCAGGTTGAACTAAAAATGGTGCCTCAATTAACAATGCTTTCAACTGCTCAAAACTCTGTTGGGATTTCTCAGACCACTCAAATTTTACGTCTTTCTATAATAGTCTGGTCATTGGTGTAGCAATCATCGAGAACCCTTTTACAAAATGTCGATAGTAACCAGCCAATCCTAGAAAGCTTCTGACCTCAGATACATTTCTAGGTGGTTTCCAATCAACAACGGCTGAAATCTTACTCGGATCAACTCGTATACCTTCCGCTGAAATAATGTGCCCCAAAAACCTGACTTCTCGGAGCCAAAACTCACATTTACTAAATTTAGCAAACAGTTGCTTATCTTTAAAAGTTTGTAGCACAATCCTCAAATGCTCGGTATGCTCAGACTCATCTCGAGAATAGATCAGAATATCATCAATGAACACAACAACAAATCTGTCTAAATACAGTCTAAAAATTTGATTCATCAAATCCATAAAAACTGCAAGAGCATTAGTTAATCCGAAAGGCATAACAAGAAATTCATAATGCTCGTACCTCGTTCTGAAGGTAGTTTTCGACACGTCTGAATCCTTTACTCGTAAGTGATAATAGCCGGATCTCAAATCTATCTTTGAGAACACTGTTACCCCTTTCAACTAACCAAACAGATTGTCTATTCTCGGCAAAGGATACTTATTCTTTATCGTAACCTTGTTAAGTTGACGATAGTCAATACACATTCTCATTGACCCCTCTTTCTTCTTAGCAAACAATACTAGCGCACCCCAGGGCGAAAAACTCGTTCGTGCAAAACCTCTATCTATTAACTCTTGCAGCTGAGCTTTCAACTCTTTCAACTCTTTCGGAGCCATTCTATACGGAGCTATAGATATCGATGAAGTTCCCAGTACTAAATCAATAGCAAATTCAACCTCTCTGACCGGTGGTAAACCCGGTAACTCTTCTAGAAACACATCTGGATACTCGCAAACAACTAGTACTAATTCAATCTTTGATTGTGACACTTTTGTATCGAGTACATATGCAAGATATGCATTGCATCCCTTTTTCATATATTTCTGAGCTAACATCGACGAAATTAAAACTGGTAAACCACTCAGATCATTTGATTCGATTCGGAGAGTCTCATTATTATGACATTTCAACTCAATTGTCTTTCGTCTACAATTTACTACTGCATCATGCAATGTCAACCAATCCATACCCAGAATTACATCAAACTCTTCAAACGAAAACAACATCAAATCAGCCAGAAAACAGTAACCCCAAGTCATTAATGGACAGTTCTTGAAAACTTTGTCAACCAGGACATATTTGCCTAAAGGGTTCGACACTTTTATAACAAACTCAGTAGAATTAACAAGTAAATTCTTACTAGACACTAAATTCACATATATATATATGAATGAGTTGATCCGGGGTCTATCAATGCAACTACATCAGTGTCATAAAGAGAGAATGTACCGGTAATATCATCTGGAGATGACGCTTCTTCGTGAGCACGAATAGCATAGGTTCTGGCAAGTGCTCTAGCCTCGGATCTCATAGTAGTATCTCATGTTGCACCTCTACCACCACTCACATTTCTAACATTACGGGGTGGTCTTCCTCTCATAGTCGTGTTGCTTGATCTTACATTCTGAGATTTATCTTTCTCATCTAACTCAGGACAATCTCGAATGAAATGTTCATGCGAGCCACATCTAAAGCAGGCTTTGTCATTCATTCTACACTCACCAAAATGTCATTTTCCATATCGTCCACATTCAGGTTTATTCGGTCTAGCATTACCCACACTTGCCATTGACATAGCTGTAGTTTTTGAACTCATAAATTGCTCCCCACGATCTCTATTAGAGTACTCCACTGATGTATTTGATCGGCTAAAAACATATCGTGATTTCTTGGATAAAGAGTGATAGGGTTTATTCATCAATCTCTTTCTCGAATCTCTAGGTTCAGAATCAGCCTTTCTTTTTTCCTTGCCCAGTTCTTCAGCTTTGCAAGCACGATCGACGAGTACCAAAAACTCTTTCAACTCTAGAATTTCGACTAGCAATCGGATATCTTCATTCAATCCGTCTTCAAATCTTTTGCACATAATAGCTTCCGTTGAAACACATTCTCGGGCAATTTATTGAGTCTCACAAATTCTCGTTCATATTCTGTCACGGACATACGACCCTGTTTTAATTCTAGAAATTATTTGCGTTTCTGATCAATGAACCTCTGGCTGATATATTTCTTTTTGAACTCAGATTGAAAGAAATCCCACGTAACTCGTTCTTTCGGTACACTGATGTCAAAGTATTCCACCATTGATACGCAGTGTCTCTCAACAAGGATATAGCATATTTAATGCACTCTTCGGGTGTACATGACAACTCATCAAATACTCTGATTATATTTTCAAGCCAGAATTCAGCTCTCTCAGGATCATCGTCAACTGTAGCCTTGAACTCTTCAGCCCCATGCTTACGAATTTTATCAACTGGCGGCTTGTTCATTCGTATAGGATCAATAACTTGAGGAACTACAGGGATTTGTTGAGGAATTGATAGGGGTGGAGGTTTTTGAGCAGCCGGATTTGTCCGGACATATTGAGTGAACCACTCGTTCATCATTTGAAAAAAAACTTCTTTAGCCTCACCTCTGTGACTACTCGACACGGGTCTAGATTTAGAAGGCGTTGTCCCTTGAGCGGGAGCTGATGCATTACTCTCAACATCATCTGCTACAGCTCGTTCGGGATCCATTACTATACGAAAACATAGTTTATAATGCCAGAAATCATCACACTATCACATGTTATATATGGCATGTATAGCTAGACTCTCACACACGCTATGTTAGTCCTAGAATTGACTAAACCGTAGCTCTGATACCAATAAATGTAACACCCCTCACCCATATTCAACACCGAAATAGGGTTACGGAGCGTTACCAGACTTATAACACTTTTAAACATATTTTTCTCACACATTTAATCAATACAAACAATCATCATTCAATCTCAATCAATATGTCTCTATTACGAGCCTACGAGGCCCTAAACATGCTTTAGGAGTGGTTCGGGTCTAAACCGATAACTTAAGAAACTTTCATGAACTTTGAAAATTTTTCTCAAAACAGGGGACACACACCCGTGTGACCAGGCCGCGTGTCTCACACAGCCACAAGACACACCCGTGTCACAAGCCGTGTGGACATTCGAAATGGGAGCACATGGCCGTGTTCCAGCCCATGTCCTACCCCGTGTCCAAACAAGTGAGCTTACTGACTTGGGTCACACGGCCAACCACACGCCCGTGTGTCTAGCCCGTGTGCCCTTTGAAGTGGACACACACGCCCGTGTGCCAGGCCGTGTGATAGGCCATGCCAAACCTGTAGGGTTTACTGACTTACGCAACACGACCAAGTCACACGCCCGTGTGCTAGGCCGTGTGCAAATTAGGGGGTATAATGACTTGTGCCACACGGCCGATCACACGCCCGTGTGTGAGACCGTATGGAGCATACTGACTTCATTTCAGTTTCAACACCAGGGGACACACGGCTGTGTAACATGACCGTGCTGTGTAACATGACCGTGTGTCACACACGGCTGAGACACACGCACGTGTCTCTGCCCGTGTGGACAAAAATAGGCTATTTACCAAGGCAATTTGCCACCCAAATTTGCATGTACCTACATAACTCAAATGGTACCATTTCTAAACACAAATATGCAACCAAAAATCATCATCCATTATACAATTCATACTATATCTATTTCAACCATTTCAATACTCAACTCAATGCCATTTACCTATTCAAATACCTATCAACTCAACTTGCTTTATTAGTCATAACTCACACATATATATATAATGTACCATAATTCATCTAATTCATCATCCAAAACCAATACACAACAAACATGTCTCAACCAACTAAATACCTTATACCATAATAAACACTTGGATATCTTAATTCAACATCAACCATATTACATGGTAATATTTACAACAAACCACATAACATTTATAAGCTACCTCTAATGTCCAAAATACATTTCCATCAAACATACCAAAATGACCAAAGCCTATACATGCCATATACCATATATACATAAATTCAAAAGTACCAAAATAGATGTTTGATAGTGCAATGAAGTCCCTGACGATCCCCGAATCCCAGCTAGCTTCGAAATACTATAAAACATAGAAAAATAATAAAGTAAGCTATAAAGCTTAGTAAGTTCGTATGTAAAATATGAAATAATCTCATCATTCATTAGCATTTCAAAATAGATAACATAAATTGCATTTAAAGCATCAAACAATGTGTTAACATAAATTTTAATCACATATTAACTCATAAGTTCTCAACTTCTTTAACTTGTTACTCGAATAGATTTCTGTACATACATGTACCGATATGTATCTATTTCTCACCAATTCTCTTACCAAACCACTTTAACTTATAAATGCTTACGGTACGAGTAAATTGATTTTTCGATGTCATAGTCCAACTATGGTCTTACACATATATTGCAATGGCCCTGCCGTGGTCTTACATTCACATGCCATAACCCGGTTATGGTCATATTTTCTGATTGCCATAGCCCAGTTATGGTCTTATTTAACAACTCTTCTTATTTAAATCGTACATTAAATTTAAGATCTCCAAATTTAACTAATGGAATACATAAAATCTCAATTCCATCCATCAATTAAATAAATGCACATTTAAGTTCAATTATACGAACTTACCTTGTATATGGAATGACGGAACGGACCGACTATTCAATTACTTTGCTTTTTCCCCGATCTAAGCCCGAATTCCTCTTTTCTTGATCTATAAGTAATCAAAATCAGCTTATTTATTCTTCTATTTATTCAATTCAATCCAAAATATACATTAGGGCTATTTTACACATTTGCCCCTAAACTTTCACATTTTTTACAATATAGTCCTTATTTCACAAAATCACAAATTAATGAAATTCAACATAAACCCATGCTAGCCGAATTACCATAATGCCCCTAGCAGCCCATATTTTTCATTTATTTCACAATTTACCCACAACTTTTCACATTTCACAAATAAATCCCTAATTGGAAATTTTTACCAAAAATCCCTTAACAAATGTTGTTTATCTAACAATAGCCATGCATTTTCTACCATTAAACATTAAAACACATGCTTATTCATCAATGGAAAAACCCTAGACTTTTAACAATTTCTCAAATTAGTCCTTGGGCTAGCTAGATTAAGTTACAACGATGCCGAAAACTTAGAAATCATTAAAAACCGAGCAAGTAAACACTTACATGCATCAACAAGAGCTAGCCGAACTTTGAAGCTATTTTAATGGCTATTTCCTCTTTAATTTCGGTAAGAAGATGATGATAATGGGTGAGAATTTTGTTTTATTTAACTTATTATAACTTAATTCATAAATTACAAAAATAACCTTAATAAATAACATCAAAATTCACCTAATACATGTCCAAACATGTCCACTCAAACAACCATTGGTCTAATTTCTATTTAAGGACCTCCATTTAAAGTTCCATAGCTATTAAATATATTTAGGTATTAGAACATCACTTTTACACTTTACGCGATTTAGTCCTTTTTATCAATTAGGCATTCAAACGATAAAATTTCTTAACGAAATTTTTACACAATTACACTATCATGCTGTAAACATTAAAATAATAATAAAATAAATATTTTAACTTCAGATTTGTGATCCCAAAACTACTATTCCGATTTAACCAAAAACGGGCTATTACAGGTGAGGTCCTCTTTTTCTAAATCTAAATGGTGGGGTTTTTAGGAGCACGAGAATGTTATGATAAGATTTATATGTCCATCCTGGGACGGGTTTGAAAGAAAAAAAAAAGATTAGGCGGAAACTTTTTGTTGTAAATTTGAGAAAGTGCTTTTTTAAAGTACCCCAAATTTAGAAAGAAGATATTGAAACAAGTTTAACTATGCAAATTACTATCAATTGATTGCCGACTATGTGCAATGGATGGTAGGGTAACTCAATGCCAAATTCTGGGTTATGCTATTTTTTTGTGTTTAAGGATAGAGAGATGAGTGAGAATGGAAAGGAAAAAGAGAAAAGAAAGTATTTATATTGAAAGGTTAAAACGATGCCATTTAAACATTAAGAAGATTTATTTCTGAATGATTTTTTATAAGAAAAAAAAAAGTAAGCTATATTCCAAGCAAAGATGAATCTTGGATTTCCACTTAAACGCTAAGAAATTTCTTTACACAAAGAATTCTTTATCTCAAGCTTAGGAGATTAGACGAATATCTCTAAGCAAATCAAGTTATTCAAAAGATTGACAATGTCAGGTTAAGGTTCAACGCAGAAAATTCTCATGTTAATCTCAATTAAAATATTCTTTATCAAGTGAATTATTTTTAAATATTTAAAATATTTTTAAAAAAAATTAAGGATAACAAGTGCTTAAAGAGTATTGTTTTTTAATGCAGGCATTGTGAGGATGTTAATCATTTTTCATATGTACAAAAAATTTTAAATGTGACATCAAACTTTAAAATATTAAAACATCTAAAAAAATTATATAAATTAATGCGAAACATTAATACCTGATAAACAATTTAATAATATGTTAAATTTAAAACTATTACAAAAACTAAAAGAAAATGTATATTATTCTTAAGAAAAATAAAAGCTATATCAAATAAATTTCAATAACTTATATCTTTTTCAAAACTGTTTATACACTATCTCATGTGTTGAAACTGTTTAATTATATTATCTATCTGACTATTGTGAAAAGTAACTTTTGCTTATCATAAAACTAAAAAGATAGCAACAAAAATAAAATAAAACATCTATAACACTGTACTCTAGCAAATTCCATAGTCTTAGTATAAATTTTTAAATCCACTCCTGCGATTTTTATTTGGGAAAAATTGTAATTGTGAGGTGGACAAGGTCCTTTTACAAATATGCCCATCTTATATTGTTTTTATAAATTGGAAGATAATTTATAATTTTGAATCTTAATATTGTATTTGTTACAAAGTTTTCGAAGCTAAGTTCAACTCATTTGGTATTTTTTAATCTTTTTTATAGACCTCAAGAGTATACATAATATTTATACTGCATTAGTCACGCAGGAATAGGAAAATCCTAAATATATGGAAATATATATAATATATTCCTAAATATATGCCTAAAAAATATACAATATCTTTAGATATTCCTAAAAGATAATATCTCATAATAATATCCTAACACCTCTCTCAAGTTGGAGTATGCAGATCATAAATGCCCAACTTGCTGAAAAAGTATTCAAGTTGCAGTTTACCAAGCGTTTTTGTAAAAATGTCAGGTAATTGAACAAAGGTTAGAACATAAGAGGGTGCAATCATCTTATTTCCTAAGGTATCGATATCCCTGCTCCAACAGTCACTGAAATCTGCATTAATTACAAAAAATATTGATACCTTTTTAGTAGGTATCGATACTCGCTGCCGCAGGTGCAGTTAATGAACTGGTATTTCATCCCCAACGGCTATATTTACTTCCACAACAACCACAACGGTTGGAAATCAATTAGAGGGTATAAATACCATCTTCCAAAGGTCTAGTAGCAAGAAGAGCAATGTGCAAAGCTTAAAGATAAATAACCTAGAACTTAATTCTTTCATACATTTTCTTGTAGACACTTGTGGGCTTTCATTGTATTCATTTAGCTCAAGTGTTCTTCTTTGTATTTGTGCTTAATTGGCAAACATCCTTATCTTGTGAGGATTGTTTTCTTTGTTTGCTTATTTGTATCTCTTTTGAGAGAGGGTTTATATTAAGGTTTGGGTAGAAACCTTAAGGGAGTTGTATCTTAAGATTTTGGAGTATAAGTCTTAAGAGAGATTGTAAGGTTAAACCTTGTCTTCAAAGGTTTCCAAATTAGTGAATTTGGAAAAATTCTTAGTTGTGGAAAGCTAAGGTAGTAGAGTAGGCAATTGGGACCAAACCACTATAAATCATTGTGTTCTTTGTTGCACAATTTTTGTTGCTTCCACCACAACTTCTCAAAGGCCGATTCAACCTCCCTATTTTCGATCTCGAGTTGATCTTTCCGAGCTAATAGGTTCAATCTTAGGTGGCTGTGGATAAATAGAATCATTGCCAGGCATTGAGAATGATGAAAAAAAATTGTCTTGAAAGGCGGGCAATAGCCAGCCTGAAGGTTGACATTGTCGCACCGCTAGGCAAAACAAAAGATAATAAGCAAACGGCTTGGAGAAGAAAAATTAAATAAAGGGGGAACCTAAGCTCTTGATAAAATGACAAGAATAGGGTAATCCCTTTCAATCTTTTTCGTAAATCTCAAGAGTATACATAATATTTATACTGCAGTAGTCACGCGGGAATAGGAAGAATATATAATATATTCATAAATATATTCCTAAATATATGCCTAAAAGATATAAAATATATTTAGATATTCCTAAGAAATAATATCCTATAATAATATAATATTCCATAATAATATTCTAACCGAAAGCGTTTATTATATGTTTTCACAAACAAGAGTACCCAAAAGTATGTCAAATGGTTTTTTCCTTCTACCTTGTGGAAAGATATATTAGTGGCAAACAAGCTTCTTGGAATAAGAGTCATTAAAGAAAATCCCCTTTTGTTGAGTATGCTTTGTTTGTCTTGATATCCCTTTGGATGGATGTTTATTTTTAGTGCGATGTGTTTAGCTTTTTTTTTTGTCTCATGTTACAATATTATTACAATATTTAATTTTACTGCCACCGTTATTTTTACACTAACCGTAAGTAAATATACCGCCCATCCAAAGGACCTTTAATGTTATCTATTTTGAGATCAATTTTATCGTAAAATAATATAGAATTTAAAGTTTTTATATAAAATAACTTGGTATAGTTTTTTTTAGTCAATTAACGTCACAACTGCTAAGTGTCTTTGCCTTGACTGTATAATCATGGATCTAAATTTTTTTTTATAAAATCGAAAGTATACTTTTAATTACAAAAAGGGTATATTTTTAATTAAATTTATTTAATTATAAAATTGATTTGAAAATAGAAATTTTAGGTGGCATCACACTTATCATTGGGAATCTAGTAGTAGTGAAATTGTTATTACAATGGGTATAACAGGAGAGAGAGCGAAAGGGCAAGATACACAATAATTGCTCTTTAAATTTTTAAATATCAGCTACAAGAGTAAAGCCGGGGTGAAATTTTTGCAACTATATATACATATTGTTCAATGAAGAAAATTTTGCGCTTTGAAGTCTAAGCATCTTAGCTTTTCGCTTCAAAGACGCAAGCCTCCTAAAACAGTAACTGTTACATTGGAGAGGAAGATGAGCCCATCAAGTTAGCTCGATTCCTTTGTTCTTTTCTAATTTGGAGATATTTTTTCCTGGTGTCGGATTTTTGCCCTTAATCTATTTTACCCATATTCTTGTTTCTTAAAGCATTTTATATTATGTGCCGCACCAACACAAATTTAAACATACCCGTATTGTTTGATACACCTTTCGATTCCATATCTCTAACAGTAAAAAAAGAAAAAGTATATCACTTTAGCTACATGCATGTCAACATTCCCATAAAAATCTTGTATGGGAATAAACTGAAATTAAAAAGAAAAGAAAGAAAAGTTAACCAAGGGAATCACCATAACAAAACCAAGACATTTTGTTATCGCATTAACATTCAACAATGAACGTAAGTTTGAAGTTGCCAAAATTCCCAGTCTAGGAATCTCCGGAATCTTTAGCCTGTTGTATCTTGGGGGGACAATATATTTGGAAGCAATTATTCAAAATTCTAATCCTCTGGTAGCACTTCATAACTTAAACCCCATTGGAAGCAAGGAAGAAGTTCCTTCTCCAAATGAACTATATATATATTGCTTATGACTATGAGTTAGTCAAATATAATCCAACAAAAACCTTCAGTAAACAATCCACCTCTTTAACACAATGGAGTTGTCATCTGGGTTCTATGGGAGGAGCAACCCACATATGTTATCGTCCTCAGGTGGCAAAGCAATGGGGAAGTTAATTGAGGCCACCCATGAGCCTGCTGGTGTTGAAATTAACATGAAACCTGTTCTTGACATTGTTGAAGACATCTTTGAACGAGCAACCCCTGCTGCTCCGGTAACTACAGTTCAGGTTAAAGCCTTCATTATTACCTTCTATATGCATATATAATATGATTAATTTAATGTTTGAATAGGGAGCAATCAAGCAAGTGGATGCTTCGGAATCGGATGAAAGGGCTCTCCATTATTCCAGCCTTGAACAGATGATGGACGTCTTATCAGCCAC
Organism: Gossypium sturtianum; assembly: GCA_025698515.1. NCBI lineage: Eukaryota > Viridiplantae > Streptophyta > Magnoliopsida > Malvales > Malvaceae > Gossypium > Gossypium sturtianum. Next base: position 24,481,273 of record CM046945.1, read on the forward strand.
CATAAATAGAATTTCCTGCGAGGTTAGAGTACTATTCTCATCTTCTCTACTACTTCAAAGAAACCCAGTTTAAAAGGCTATTGTGATATTTTGTAATGATGGCAGATAACCTACCGGTTGTCTATTGGTGAAGATGCACATTCAACAACTCTAGCAGTGGCTCAGATAGTTAAAGGCTTCTCGTGGGATGCAAAGATTGTGCTAGCCTTGGCAGCATTTGCGATGACTTATGGTGAATTCTTGCTGGTGGTTCAGCTTTACGCCACTAATCCACTTGCCAAAGACGTTGCACTCCTCAAACAGTTGCCTGAAATTCTTACACGAGCTGACCTTTTGAAACCCAAATTTGACACACTTGCCAACCTCATCAATGCGATGGTGGTGGTAGCCAAGTGCACTGTGGAATTCAAGGGGCTTCCATCTAAGTACATTAGACCCGAAGACCCGGAATTGTCATCCGCCAATGCTGATATACCTTCAGCTGTTTATTGGACCATCCGAAGTACAGTGATATGCTCATCACAAATTATGGGTCTCATTAATATGGGCCACGAGTATGTCATTGTCTTCTCTAAGTATTAGAAGTAACGGAGAACAGTGTTTCTTATATCTGATAATTCTCTGATTTAACATTTGATGTTTCCCTCAGGTTCTTATCATCGACAACAGATGCTTGGGAGTTGTCAAGTTTGACGCATAACATCAATAGCATATACAACGATCTTGTGGAGAAACTCAATCGTTGTCGTCAACGCATTAGTAAGTCCATCGTCCTTTCGCGTCGCTGTTGCAAGATTACTTTTCACATCAAAGTATATGGATCACGTCCTAACTAATGCCATCTTGAACCATAAATCGATATTGACGAACTTCGGTTAATTAAATGCAGATGAGAGAAAGGATATTGAGGCATTTGAAACGTTGGTGCGCCTCTTTGATGCAATCCATATTGATAATATGAAGATCCTCAAAGCTCTGATTTACGCTAAGGATGACCAGCCCCCACTTTGGGATGGAACTACTAAGCAAAGAGTATGCTTTAACCTTCCCATCTTTAGCCTTCTTTTCATTTTCCGAGATACAGTAGTCATGGATAATATTCGAGTAAACTATAATTTGAATCAATTACTGGACTGAAAATAAAAATAAATCTGAACTTAGACTAAACTAAATTTAAACAAAACTTAAATATTTAGAATAAATTTAAAAGAGATCCCACACGTGATAAGAGTTGAACATGAAAAATTTATTTCAAACTTTAATTCTACTATTTTTAAACAATTTTTTTTTATATATTTTTCATGTCTATTTTAGTGTTTATCTTTGAGATTAACTTTTGAAACTTCCTTCCAATACTGAAATTCAAATTCCCAACCACCCTTCACATGAATTAATTGGACTGTTAGAACCATAACCATACGAAGGATAAGGACTACACTCAAATTGTTGTAAACATATGTTTCTGACCACTGGTAACAAATACAGGTTAGCATTGAATTGCTGAGGAGGAGGAGTGTGCTATTACTGATTTCAGACCTTGAGATTCCGGAAAAAGAGCTTATTATTCTTGAACAGATCTATAATGAATCACGAGTGCAGCCAACGAGGATCGAGAGTCAGTACGAGGTGATTTGGATCCCAATCGTTGACAGATCCACTACATTTGATGACACAAAGAGGAAGCAATTCGAGTCTCTACAAGCAATGATGCCATGGTACTCGGTCGGTCACCCTTCCATGATTCAACCAGCGGTGATGAGGTACATCAAGGAGGTGTGGGGTTTCAACAAGAAGCCTTTGCTAGTGGTGTTGGACCCTCAAGGAAGAGTTGCGAACCCTAATGCGATGCCTATGATGTTTATTTGGGGAAGCATGGCTTTCCCTTTCACCAAGCTCAGGGAAGAAGCTCTTTGGAAGGAAGAAACATGGAGGATTGAACTCTTGGCAGATTCCATTGACCCCTCCATAATCAATTGGGCAAGTCCTTAAAACCCTTTCGAATTTGATTTAAATATATAGCAAAATGCTAGTTTTAACCCTTGTAAGCCATTACATTTGCTATTGTTGCAGTTAACGGATAGGAAATTCATTTGCTTGTATGGTGGAGAAGATATGAATTGGATCCGGAAATTCACAACAACTGCAAAAGCCGTTGCGAAAACTGCTAATATCGAATTGGAGATGCTTTACGTGGGAAAAAGCAACCCTAGGGAGAGAGTTCGAAGAAACATGACCAACATCGAGTTAGAAAATCTCAGCCATACACTGTCAGACATTTCGCTCATATGGTTCTTCTGGGTGCGACTTGAAAGCATGTGGCACTCCAGAGCTCAGCACGGCGTGACCGTACGAAATGACCTAATCATGCAGGAGATTTTGACCATGCTCGGCTTCGATGGAAGCGATCAAGGGTGGGCCGTGATAAGTAGGGGAGCCGATGAAATGGCAAGGGCTAAGGCGGAGACCTTTTTGAAAAGCCTGGAAGAATATACGGCGTGGGAAGCGGCGGCGGCGGAGAAAGGTTTTATTCCGGCACTGAATGATCACTTTCGAAGTCTCCGCACGGAGCACCATTGCAACCGCCTGACGCTTCCGGGGATTAGTGTTGCTGAAATTGGAAGCATCAAGGACACGGTCGTTTGCGTTGACTGCGGCAAGCCGATGGAAGCGCTCCTCATGTTCCGCTGCTGCACCGATTGATGTTTAAGGCGTCGCTGATCGACCGTGCTCATTGGAGTCATTTTGGAGTTGGTGTTAATAATTACAAGCTGCTTTGCTTTATGCTATAGGTAGGCTGCTGAATAAAATGTTGAAGAAATCCCATGTATTATTAATATATGCGAATTGCATTTCGCATGAAGGAAGTTCACAATCCCGGGATTAGTTCTTTTTCCTGGCATGATAAAATAAAGTCTGTTACCTTTCCTTTCCTTTTTCGGATTTCTTTTTACCTTATTAGAAATGAATGCTAATTTGCTTTTTAACTTACAAATTGAACTTATATATAATGACTAAGATGAAATTAATAATTTTTTTTTATTTCTTATAACTTTTAATATTTTAAATAATTTTGTATAATTATTTAAGAAACTACTCCAGAATGAATCACATGCTCAATTGAACCTCAATTATTTGTTTATTTTTATTTTGTATATTGTTTTTAATATATATTTTTAGATTTTTTTAATTTTTTTAAAATATTTTTTGGCATGGCAAAATATCATGTCAGCATGAGGTACATGTGACAAGAGAATCCCCCTGCTCTTTAATCTAACATATAGGAATTATTTGCTCATTTTTTTTAGTTGTTAGCATCTTGGTTGTTGTCCAGTTTATGTGATGACATACTAGTCTATTTGACTTGTGCTAGCACCAGTTTTGAGGTATGCTCCATTATTGAGAAACGATTTGCTACTCGATCTAGTATTAAGACCTCGAGTCTAAGGCATATGCTATATTCTCAGAAAAAAGGGCAGATGACCATAAAAGAATACTTGTTCAAGATAAAGAATATGTGTGATATATTGTCTGCAATAGTGAGATTTGTGTCTGATCAAGAATAAGTATGTATAATTCTTGCAGGGCTTCCACTTGAATATGACTCAGTTATAGTAGTGGCTTCAGGTAATCCTGTTTCTCTTAAACTTCTTGCAAAAATGTTGATTGATTGTGAGTGAAGGCAACTTGAATTTGTAACAATCCACCGGGTGAAGTCCTAGTATCCGGTTACTATTTATTGAGATATGGTATTTAAAGTAAATTTTGAATGAGTAAGCTATTAGTTTTGACTAAGTATAAGCCTTTGTGAATGCGCCAACTGACGAATCTTGTGTTTGGCGAGCTCAAAGGTTTGGCAATCTCTCCTGTGGAGTATATGCCACCTCAGTTGTTTAGGTGTTTAAGTTCTTAACTAATAGAATTATTTATTACTTTGGTGGGACTATTTAGTTAGTTTAACGAGGACTAGTTAGAATGGAACTAAGTTACTGTAGTTGATAAGAATAAAATTTTGATGAGGGTACTTAGTCGCAGGTATCGAGGGAGGGTTAGTGGGATAATTTGATTTTTCCACTAAACCTTGCTTTCATGCTTTGTTGTATAAAGTTAGTAGTGACTTCTTGGACAAGCTTTATGTTTTCTTTGCATCCATTCCAGATTTTTCTCTCCTCTCACTCTCTCTAAAACTTAAGACCAAAAACTTGCTTGAAGTTGGGTTTGTTGTATTCAACCAACTTCTTCGTTCGTTTTAGCACTCTGGTAACTATCGATGAACTCTAGGTTATTTCCTTGGTTATTTATGTTATTTTTAACACTGCATCCATTAGTGTCAAAGTAGTATGCAAGGAAGGAAACTTTCAGGTTTTGGGTTTTATGACAATGCTTCTTGCAAGCATGTTTAGTTTCTGGTATAACGATCTGATAAGTTTAACTATCTATATTATAGCTCAAGACACTCTTGAAGGTTCCCGTGATACGAGCAAAGGTCCTACTGTTTAGACTTGTTACACTTTCGGAGAGTTCCTTCTTACTTCCATGTGTGTACTATCTTTGTTTATATTTCGCTTAAAGTAAATATCCATACTCTGTAAAGATGAAATGTCTGTATATGAATGATGGTTGTTCGGAGTTGTTAGCCTAGTTTTTTTTTTTGGCTGTGTTAAAGAATAGAACTATTCTTCATGTCTAAGCTACAACCCTCTGCTTTTGGCAAGAGCAATATGAACTAAAAAATGGAAATAAATTCATGGCATGCCTTCGGTGGAATAAACATTGAACTGACAGATTGTGATACATGAAAATGGTCATGTGGCCTCTAGTAGGGCAAGAGTATGTTGCAAACTAGATTGGCATATCATGACAAAGGAATATAAATGAAGTGCATGATATGACTTTGCATATGGACTTGGATACATGGCTAACTGTAACAGCCCGTTTTTAGTCAAATCAGAACAGTGGTTTTGATACCACAAATCTGAAGTCAAAATATTTATTTTATTATTATTTTAATGTCTACAGTATGATAATATATTTGTGTGAAAGTTTCGTTAAGAAATTTTATCATTTAGATGGTTAATTTGATAAAAAGGACTAAATCGCGTTAAGTGTAAAACTTATGTTCTATTAGCTAAAAGGGTTTAATAGCTATGGAATATTAAATTTAAGGTCCTTATGAGGTAATTAGATCATTTTTATAGTGGGTGGACATTTATGGACATGTATTAAGTGATTTTAATAGTTAATGACCAAGGTTAAATATGTAATTCAATAAATAAATTAAAGTAAAAAAACCTAAAAAAAGATATCATCTTTTTCATATTATTATTCCACAAAAAATCAACTAAGGAGACACCATTTTTGGAGCTTGAACATTCGGCCATAGTTTATTCTTGCATGTAAGTCCATTTTTGTTCGGTTTTAAATGATTTCTATGTTTTTGAGATCGTTGCAGCTAGGTCTAGCTAGCCCAGGGACTATTTTGCAAAACTATTAAAGATTTTGAATGTTTCCATTGATGAATACATGTGTGTTTTGATGTTTTATGATAGATTATGAATGGTTGTTGATAGATAAACAAGTTTTATTAAGTGATTTTCGGTAAAAATGCAAAATAGGGATTAAATTGTGAAATGTAGAAACTTTGTGGTTAAAATGTAAAATAAATGAAAAATATGGGCTGTTAGGGGCATAATAGTAATTCGGATAGCATGGGTTAGTCCCAAATTGTATGAATTTGTGATTTTATGAAATAAGGACTAAAGTGTAAAAATGTGAAACATTAGGGGCAAAAGTGTAAATGTGCCTAAATGTGTATTTTGGGCTTAATTGAATAAAGTAGTGATTGAATAAGCTAAATTTGATATTATATAGATCACGAAAAGCGGAATACGGACTTAGATCGAGGAAAGAACAAGATCTCGGATTAGTTGACCCATGTCGTCATTTTTATGTCTGAGGTAAGTTCGTATGTAATAAGAATTGTTATAATTATGTTTTAAATGCTTTGATATTGCATAAATTGTGAACACGAGACTAAAGTCATGCTTGACGATGATTCTGCTATATATGGCACTTAATGTGCGAGATCGAGATAGCTTCGGCTATGTATGGCACTTAGTGTGTGAGATCGAGATAGCTTCGACTATGTATGGCACTTAGTGTGCGAGATCGAGATAGCTTCGGCTATGAATGGCACTTAGTGTGCGAGATTAAAATAGCTTCGGCTATGTATTGGCACTTAGTATGCGAGATTTCAAGTATTCGATAGTATTTCGAATAGGTATGAGCTCGTTACAGATTGGTACAGGTACGTACATGGATAGTATGAGCTTTAAATCAAAGAAGTTATGAAGTTTGCATATAAGCATATGATTAAGCAAGTGAAAGGTTTGTTAGTTATCATGAATTACATGTTAATATGTTCAAATTGATGATTTGTGTATTTATGATTAGTTGATTTTATTTCATACGAGCTTACTAAGCTATAAAGCTTACTTTGTCTATTTTTCCATGTATAGTGGTTTCAAAGCTAGCTCGGATTCAGGGATTGTCGGATACTACGTCACACTATCCAACCATCACTTTGGTACTTTTGAGCTTATGGTTTGGTCATATGGCATGTATAGGATCATGGTCATTTTGATATGTATTTTGGTAGTGAGTTTTTCCATTTGAGATGGCTTGTGAATGGTTATGTTTAGTTTGTATATATTGCCATGAGACTTGGCTTAACTTGGTTAGTTTGGTTATGTATATATATAAGATTGCATATGGCTTATGTTATGTGATTGGGGTTGGTTTTGCAGTGTTATTGATAGTTGGTATTATAGATGTCAAATGGTTGATAATTGAGAAGCTATGTGCTTGTGGATTGGTGCATGAAAGCGTGATGACTCCTGACAATTTAAACTGTGTTTTCATATAGTAAATGGATCCCGATCGAGCTATGGCTGACGATGTGGAGAGTAATGCGCCAGCTCCCGCTCAAGGGGCAGCGCCGTCTGATTCTAGACCTGTGTCGAGTAGTCACGGGAGAGAGGCTAAAGAGGCCTTTTTTTTCAAATGATGAACGAGTGGTTCACACAATATGTCCGAAAAAATTCGGCTACTCAACAACCTCCACCCCCACCTAATCCCCAATCGATCCTTGTAGCCCCTCAAGTTGTGGAGCTTCAACGACTGAATAAGCCGCCGGTTGATAAAATTCATAAGTACAAGGCCGAAGAGTTCATAGCTACTGTTGATGGTGATCCCGAGAAAGCTGAATTTTGGCTTGAAAACACTATTCGGGTATTCGATGAACTTTCGTGCACGCCAGTTGAATGTTTAAAGTGTGCCATTTCTTTGTTGAGAGACACAGCATATCAATGGTGGAATACCTTGGTGTATGTAGTACCGAGAGAGAGAGTGACCTGGGAATTCTTTCAGACTGAGTTCTGGAAGAAATATATAAGTCAGCGGTTTGATCAAAAGCATAAAGAGTTTCTAGAGTTGAAACAGGGTCGAATGACTGTGACTGGGTACGAAAGAGAATTTGTACGGCTGAGCAAGTATGCTCGGGAGTATGTTTCCACCGAGGAAATCATGTGCAAGCGATTTGTAAATGGGTTGAACGAAGACATTAAACTTCTAGTCAGAATTTTAGAACTGAAGAAATTTGTTGTTTTGGTCGACAGAGCTTGCAAAGCCGAGGAGCTTAGCAAAGAAAAGAGAAAGGTTGATTCAAAAGAAAGAGATTCAAGGAAGAGATCGATGAGTAAACCTTATCATTCATAATAAAAGAAATCCAGAGATTATTTTAACCGATCGACAACTTCAGCGGGGTATTCCAATAGAGATCGTGGAAAGCAATACACCAACCTAAAGCTCAAGCTACATCAGTATCGAGTGTTGGCAACGTGAAAGACAACAAACTCGAGTGTCAACAGTGTGGAAGACGGCATTTTGGAGATTGTTGGGTGAAAAATAATAATAGAGCTTGTTACAGTTGTGGTTCACGAGATCATTTTATTCGAGATTGTCCTGAGTTAAATGAAAAAGATAAATCTCAGAATGCAAGATCAAGCAATACAGCTACTAGAGGGCCACCAAGAAATGTGAGAAATACGAGTGGTAATCACGGTACTACGAGAGATTCTACAGTGAGATCTGATGCCAGAGTACCTGTTAGAGCTTACGCTATTCGCGATCACAAAGATGCGTCATCACCAGATGTTATCACTGGTACATTTTCTCTTTACAACACTAATGTTATTGCATTGATTGATCCTGGACCGACTCATTCGTATATATGTATGAATTTGGTGTCTAATAAGAGTTTGCCTGTTGGGTCTACTGAGTTTGTGCTTAAAGTATCAAACCCCTTAGGCAAGTATGTTCTAGTTTGTAAAGTTTGCAAGAATTGTCCTTTAATGACTCGGGGTTACTGTTTTCCAGCTGATTTGATGCTTTTGCCATTTGATGAGTTCGATGTAATTCTGGGTATGGATTGGTTGACGTTGCATGATGCTGTAGTGAATTGTAGATGAAAGACTGTTGAATTGAAATGTTAGAATAATGAAATCATTCGAATTGAATCAGATGAATCGAGTGAATTGCCTGTTGTGATTTCGTCTATGTCAGCTCAGAAATGTGTGAGAAAAGGTTGCGAAGCTTATCTTGCTTATGTTTTAGATACAAAAGTGTCTGAATCAAAGATTGAATCAGTATCAGTTGTCTGTGAATATCCGGATATGTTTCCTAAAGAATTACCAGGGTTGTCACCTATTAGAGAGGTTGAATTTTCTATTGAATTAGTGCCGGGAACTTCACCGATATCTATAGCTCCGTATAGAATGGCTCCAACAGAATTGAAAGAGTTGAAATCTCAGTTGCAAGAGTTAATGGATAGAGGTTTTGCACAACCTAGTTTTTCACCCTGGGGTGCGCCGGTATTATTTGCAAAGAAGAAATATTGATCAATGAGAATGTGTATTGACTATAGACAGCTCAACAAGGTTACAATAAAGAATAAGTATCTATTACCGAGAATAAATGATTTTTTTGATCAGTTGAAAGGGGCAATTTTGTTTTCGAAGATTGATTTGAGATCTGGCTATTATTAGTTACGAGTGAAAGATTCAGATGTGCCAAAAATTACTTTCAGAACGAGGTACGGACATTAATAATTCCTTGTTATGACTTTCGGATTGACTAATGCTCCTGCAGTCTTTATGGATTTGATGAATCTAATTTTTAGATCGTATTTAGACAGATTTATTGTTGTGTTCATTGACGACATTCTGATCTATTCGCGAGATGAGTCCGAACATGCCGAACATTTGAGAATTGTGTTACAAACCTTGAGAGATAAGCAACTGTATGCTAAATTTAGTAAATGTGAGTTTTGGCTCAGAGAAGTCGGATTCTTGGGGCACATTGTTTCAGCGAAAGATATATGGGTTGATCTGAGCAAGATTTTAGCTGTTGTTGATTGGAAACCACCGAGAAATGTATCCGAAGTCAGAAGCTTTTGGGATTAGCTGGTTATTATCAATGTTTTTTTTAAAGGATTCTCGATGATTGCTACACCGATGACTAGATTGCTACAGAAAGATGTGAAGTTCGAGTGGTCAGAGAAATGTCAACAGAGTTTTGATCAGTTGAACGCATTGTTAACTGAGACACCAATTTTAGTTCAACCTGAATCGGGTAAAGAGTTTGTGATATACAGCGACGCGTCATTGAATGGTTTGGGTTGCGTGTTGATGCAAGAAGGAAAAGTTATAGCTTATGCCTCTAGACAGTTGAAACCACATGAAAAGAACTATCCGATGCATGATTTAGAGTTGGCCGCTATTGTATTTGCATTGAAGATTTGACGACATCATTTGTACGGTGAGAAATGCCACATTTTTACCGATCACAAAAGCTTGAAGTATTTAATGACCCAGAAAGATTTGAATTTGCGACAACGAAGATGGCTCGAGTTGCTGAAAGACTATGAGTTAGTGATTGATTATCATCTGGGGAAAGCAAATGTAGTCACAGATGCTTTGAGTAGAAAATCTCTGTTTGCTTTGAAAGTGATGAATACGAGATTGACTTTGTCTGACGATGGTTCGATTCTTGTAGAGTTGAAAGCTAAACCAGTATTTCTTCAACAAATTTACGAAGCTCAAAAGTATGATACCGAGTTACAAGCCAAAAGAGTGCAATGTGAGTTGACTAGCGATTTTGACTTTCAGATCGGATCCGATGATTGCTTAATGTTCTGAGGTAGAATCTGCATACCAAAGAATTTTGAGCTCATTCAGAAAATTTTGCACGAAGCACACAGTGGATGTTTATCTGTTCACCCAGAAAGTACTAGAATGTACAATAATCTGAAAGAATTGTATTGGTGGTCGGGTATAAAACGAGACATTTCAAAATTTGTATCGAGATGTTTAGTGTGTCAGCAAGTTAAAGCCGAACACCAAGTGCCTTCGGGATTACTACAGCCAGTGATAATACCAGAATGGAAATGGAATAGAGTTACGATGGATTTTGTATTGGGATTTCCTCTGTCTCCGAAAAAGAAAGATGCTATCTAGGGTTTCGTAGATCGACTAACAAAATTAGCACATTTCATTCCGGTACGTACAGACTATTCGCTTGATAAATTAGCTGAATTGTAAATATATGAGATGGTTAGATTGCACGGGGTGCCAGTTTCTATTATTTCGGATAGAGATTCGAGATTTACATCGCGATTTTGGAAGAAATTCCAAGAAGCTCTAGGTACAAAGTTGAATTTTAGTACAGCATTTCATCCGCAAACTGATGGCTAGTCTGAGAGAGTAATATAGATTCTTGAAGATATGCTCAGTTGTTGTGTGTTAGAATTCGAAGGTAACTGGGAGAGATTTTTGCCGTTGGTTGAATTTTCATATAACAACAGCTTTCAATCGAGTATAAAAATGGCACCGTGCGAAGCTTTGTATGGTCGCAAATGCTGAAATCCGTTGTATTAGACTAAGTTGAGTGAGAAAAAGATTCACGGAGTTGATTTGATCCGAGAGACTGAGGAAAAAGTGAAATTAATTCGCGACAGTTTGAAAGCAGCTTCAGATCGACAGAAATCGTACGCGGATTTGAAATGTAAAGACATTGAATTTCAAATCGGTGATAAAGTATTTCTGAAAGTATCTCCGTGGAAGAAAATCCTTAGATTTGGTCGCAAAGGCAAGATGAGTCCGCGATTTATCGGACCGTATGAAATCATTGAAAGAATAGGGCCAGTGGCATATCGGCTAGCTTTACCATCAGAATTAGAAAAGATCCATAATGTATTTAATGTGTCGATGTTGTGTCGATATAGATCGGATCCATCACATGTAATTTCTCCGGCAGAGATTGAAATTCAACCCGACATGACATACAACGAAGAACCGATCATAATTTTAGCTCGGGAGGATAAACAACTGAGAAACAAAAGCATAGCTTTAGTAAAAGTACTTTGGCAACGTCATGGGGTTGAATAAGCTATGTGGGAAACCGAGGAAGCTATGAGAAAACAGTACCCTAACCTATTCACTGATAAGATTTTCGGGGACGAAAATCCCTACGGGGGGAGAGTTGTAACAGCCCGTTTTTAGTCAAATTGGAATAGTGGTTTTGAGACCACAAATCTAAAGTCAAAATATTTATTTTATTATTATTTTAATATCTACAGTATGATAATATGTTTGTGTGAAATTTTCGTTAAGAAATTTTATCATTTAGATGGTTAATTTGATAAAAAGGACTAAATCGTGTTAAGTGTAAAACTTGTGTTCTATTAGCTAAAAGGGTTTAATAGCTATGGAATATTAAAGTTAAGGTCCATATGAGGTAATTAGACCATTTTTATAGTGGGTGGACATTTATGGAAATGTATTAAGTGATTTTAATAGTTAATGACCAAGGTTAACTATGTAATTCAATAAATAAATTAAAGTAAAAATAACCTAAACAAAGATATCATCTTCTTCATATTATTATTCCACCGAAAATCAACTAAGGAGACACCATTTTTGGAGCTTGAACATTCGACCATAGTTCATTCTTTCATGTAAGTCCATTTTTGTTCGGTTTTAAATGATTTCTATGTTTTTGAGATCGTTGCAGCTAGGTCTAGCTAGCCCAGGGACTATTTTGCAAAACTGTTAAAGATTTTGAATGTTTCCATTGATGAATACATGTGTGTTTTGATGTTTGATGATAGATTATGAATGGTTGTTGATAGATAAACAAGTTTTGTTAAGTGATTTTTGGAAAAAATGCAAAATAGGGATTAAATTGTGAAATGTAGAAACTTTGTGGTTAAAATGTGAAATAAATGAAAAATATGGGCTGCTAGGGGCATTATAGTAATTCAGCTAGCATGGGTTAGTCTTAAATTGTATGAATTTTTTATTTTATGAAATAAGGACAAAAGTGTAAAAATGTGAAACATTTGGGGCAAAAGTGTAAATGTGCCTAAATATGTATTTTGGGCTTAATTGAATAAAGTAGTGATTGAATAAGATGAATTTGATATTATATAGATCAAGAAAAGTGGAATACGGACTTAGAACGAGGAAAGAACAAGATCTCGGATTAGTTGACCCGTGCCGTCGTTTTTACATCTGAGGTAAGTTCGTATGTAATAAGCATTGTTATAATTATGCTTTAAATGCTTTGATATGGCATAAATTGTGTACACGAGACTACAGTCATGTTTGACGACGATTTTGCTATATATGGCACTTAGTGTGTGAGATCGAGATAGCTTCGGCTATGTATGGCACTTAGTGTGCGAGATCGAGATAGCTTCAGCTATGAATGGCACTTAGTGTGCGAGATTAAAATAGCTTCGGCTATGTATTGGCACTTAGTGTGCGAGATTTTGAGTATTCGGCAGTATTCCGAATAGGTATGAGCTCGTTACAGATTGGTACAGGTATGTACATGGATAGTATGAGCTTTAAATCGAAGAAGTTATTAAGTTTGCATATAAGCGTATGATTAAGCATGTGAAAGGTTTGTTAGTTATCATGAATTACATGTTTATATGTTCAAATTGATGATTTGTGTATTTATGATTAGTTGAGTTTATTTCATACGAGCTTACTAAGCTATAAAGCTTACTTTGTCTATTTTTCCATGTTTTATAATGATTTCAAAGCTAGCTAGGATTCGGGGATCGTCGGAGACTACGTCACACTATCCAACCATCACTTTGGTACTTTTGAGCTTATGGTTTGGTCATATGGCATGTATAGGATTATGGTCATTTTGATGTGTATTTTCGTAGTGAGTTTTGCCATTTGAGATGGCTTGTGAACGGTTATGTTTGGTTTGTATATATTGCCATGAGACTTGGCTTAACTTGGTTAGTTTGGTTATGTATATATATAAGTGTGCATGTGGCTTATGTTATGTGATTGGGGTTGGTTTTGCAATGTTATTGATAGTTGGTATTATAGATGTCAAATGGTTGATAATTGAGAAGCTATGTGCTTGTGGATTGGTGCATGATGATGCATGTTTGGAAAAGGTTTAATTAGTTGATTTGAATATGTGAAGTTGGTATGATTTGAATGAGGAAAACATGAGATTATAAGCATGTTAGTTGTTGGTATTGAGATGGTATGAATGATGTTTGATTGAGGTTTTTTTAAATGCTTTTAAGTGTTATGTTTTGGTGCCATTGAATTTGGTATAGTTGTGCATAAGATAGGGTGGCGAAATGGCTTGGTAAATAGCCTATTTTTGTCCACACAGGCAGAGACACGGGCGTGTGTCTCAGCCATGTGTGACACACAGTCATGTTACACGGCCGTGTGTCCCTTGGTGTTGAAATTAAAATGAAGTCAGTATGCTCTACACGGCCTCACACATGGGCGTGTGACTTGGCCGTGTGGCATAAGTCAGTATACCCTATAGGTTTGGCACGGTCTAGCACACGGCCTGGCACACGAGCGTGTATGGCCATTTGTAGGGCACACGGGCTAGTCACACGGGCGTGTATGTTGGCCGTGTGACCCAAGTCAGAGAGTTACACGGGGTCGAACACGAGCTGGAACACGGCCATGTGCTCCCATTTCAAATGTCCACACGGCTTGTGACACGGGCGTGTCTTTTGGCCGTGTGAGACACACGGTCGGGCCACACGGGCATGTGTCCCCTGTTTTTGAGAAAATTTTATAAATGTTCAAAAAGTTTCCAAAGTTATCGGTTTAGTTCCAAACCACTCTCAATGCATGTTTAGGGCCTTGTAGGCTCGTATTAGGGACAAATTGATTGAGATTGAATGATGAATGCATGAATTGTGAAAATGTATGCTAAGTGAATGTTTAATTGTTTTATAAATCCGGTAATGCTCCGTAACCCTATTCTGGCTTTGAATACGGGTGAGGAGTTTTCCACTAACATGATGAATATTATTCGTATGGGCGTAATGTATACGCCAAAGGAATAGTAGACTGGCGTATAGTCTGTCTGTGATAGGTACTCGCCAACTGGCGAACTGAGAAACTATGTTCGAGTTTGAAAGAATTTCTTTGAATTAATTAATAACTTTTGTAATGCCTTCTTCTAGAACTCACTAAGTTCTCTGAAATTACTTCGTTACCTTTCCTTCTTAGGCTTGCTGTTGAGGTAAAGGAATTTCTGAGGACTACACCAGATGACAATTGTTGTTGTGAAATTTCTAGTGTTTTGTATTATTCATGACATGGGGGTGATGTTAATATGTTTAATTTTGAAGAATGGATCTTGTATTTAAACTTATGGTCATGAAAGTATGATTCTAATGAAATTACAACGAAATATTTATGTTTATTTTAAAATGTACTACCATATGTAGTCCTGTACGACAAATGGTTTATATTTCATAACAACTTACACTATAGTTTAATTAGTTTACGCCAGAAATAACATTAAATATAATGGTTTTAAAGTAGTGACACGACATTCTTGGTTCCTCCTCAAGGACCGGGTTTGGAGTGTTACAAGTTTGGCATCAGAGTTAAGGTTTAGCCGATTCTTGAAAAAACCAAAGGCAGTGTCACACCCCTATCATGCATAGTACATCTCTGGCTTAGTCCTTAATGCTTTGTACTAAGATAAATCTTCTTTTGTATTGAGATAAGAAAATGTCTGATAATTCTAGAGAAGTCGCCGATGAGGAAATGAAAAGTCGCATGCCTACCCAAGAACAAGTTACTACTGCCAACAACATCGGTAATACGAAGAATGCATTTAGAAATGTGTTTTTCGCGATGATGACTCAATTGTTCAAACAGTTTATGGGAAACAACCATGAACCTCAGCCACAACAACTATAACAACTATAACAACCTCATCAAACACAACTTGAAGTGGTTTGTCTGACTCAACCTAATGTTGATCCTATCAGAGAAATTCAAAAAAAGAGGAGCCAATGAGTTCTTTAGTGATAAGGGTGACCCTATTGTGGCTGAGTAGTGGTTATCTCGATTGTACAAGGTTATTTAAGAGCTGAAATGTACCCTTGAAGATAGTTTCTGATGTGTTGTATCATTGTTGGAGGGAGAAGATTACCAATAGTGGGAAACCTTGGTTAATGTTACTCTAGATCAAATGATTGACTGGGATTTCTTTCTAGAAAATTTTAGAGAAAGATATGTCAATCAAATGTTCGTTGAATGGATGAAGAAATACTTTTTGTATTTGAAACAAGGCAAAAAGTTTGTTATGGAGTATGAACATGAATTCATTAAGCTCAGTCGTTACGCTAAAAACATGTTTCAGGCAGAAAAAGAAATGTGTGATAAATTTGAATGAGGGTTTAGAGATGAAATCCATGCCTTAGTGCCAGCTTCAAAATGCAAGACTCTGGCAGAAATGACAGCTAAGGCCTACAAGATGGAATCAATTATCAGAGATAGAAGCAAGAGCTTCAAAAGAGAAAGAATAAAGAGAGGTAGATCAAGTCCTCCACCTCCATTCAATTTTAAGAAACCTAAGGACCAAGCATTTTTAGCTTCAAGAAAGGATTCACATGTCACACGCTACAAATGTAAAGGATTCAGTTAGCCAATTATGTCTATGGCAAGTTCTAGTGGTTCCAGAATGGTAAAAAGTGAATGTGATTACTATGGTAAAAATCATGTTGGTGACTGCAAGAAGAACCTAGAAGCCTATTTTGGTTGTGGGTCCATGGATCAATTGGTTAAGGGTTGCATCAATTGACTCAAATTAAACATCGAAATGTCTCAACAACAGTTCCAAACATCATATTTAAAGTCCACAAAGTTCCTAAGCACAATAGGCATGCAAACAACCAAAAATCATAGCAAAACCAACATAGCATCTACCACATTGCCTTTTATTCCCAAAACACAAATAATTAAAAGAACACCTACTAATAGCAACTAAAGTTTCTGGCTTGGATCACCCCTCGAGACCATACCGCTCACATCGACACTACTTATCTGCAATGGTTAAAAATGAGTGGGTGAGCTTAACAAGCTAAGTGAATGCTCAGAACAACCACTATGCAAACAAGTCATTATGCATTGGCTAAGCAGACATGTCTCATATTCATACTTATTTAACTCCAATATCATATTTCACACGTTTAATCATCTTGTATTTATACTATTACGCTTTTATCACATTAACCACATGATTATTTAAGCATATATCATAGTACATATAAACCATATTTAATCAAATTCAGTCACATTATATGATAGTTTGACTCTTGAGGTTATGAAACACAATGTGAAGTCTATCACCACACATTTGATACACGGATCTCCAACACACCAAAATGACTCATAAAGTCGAACATGTCCCATAAGTGAAGCATATAGCTAATACTCTCCAACACACCAAACACACATATCCCAGTGAATAGAGCTTAGCTCACATTCCCTTATCTCTTGGAAACTGTCCCTGGGCCTTAACACCCTAAAATCACATCACAAAGGTGAGTACTCACAATCCTATGGCATTCCAACTATATCCAATGGACTCATAAGGTCACAAGGCCAATATCCACATTATTATCACATATTTACTTATCGACTTTTCGCACATATTTACTGCATATTCACATCATTAACACATTATAATCACTTTCACATGGTATGACAACATACTCACATACTTAATGTCACATGGCATGAATAACATACCCATATATTTAATGTCACATGGCATGAATAACATAACCACATATTCTCTTTCACAACAGTCATCACAAGCTTATAGCACATATCATATCATCTCATATATGTTCATATTTTCACAATTGCACAAGCACACATATATTACATTTAATCATAGGAGTGAGAACACTTACTCTCGAAATTTGGAGTAGGGGTTTAGGCTTCCTCTAAATTTCCAATTACACAATGAATCATCTACAAACATCGATTCTAAAACACTCACCAAAATATATGCTTTCGCCAAAAAACAAAAGCTCAAACAAGCTTTTCTTTGCCTTTGTCTCTGCTCGTTAAAGGTCCTATTGAATCTGACACTTCAACAAGACAACCCACACAAACATACAATCAACAATCAGTCATTAACTCACCTTAAACAGTAAAAAAAAATAGTTTAAGCTACGTTCTTTTTTAACCGAAACCTTCAACATAAAAAACTTTTAATTCGTATATCTCGGCCTACACTTAATGTTTTCACATGAAACAAATTATGTTCATCTACATATTCATCTAAAACTAATTACCAACCTTTAAACTACACAAAACTACATGTTTCAAGGTATCGACATTTTTCGACAAGTTTTGGCCATTATGACAAAAATCCATTAAAACTTGAGAAATCTTTAACGAAACTTCAAATTAGCCTTAGAAACCTTCTAATCATGTTAAAAAAAGTTAAAAAAAGTTTAAAATCATATTTTAATCCACAATCCCGAAATTCACCATTAACAACTAACTTTTCATTTTTTACTTAAAACTTGCATTTTAATGGCTAAAAGTTCAGTTTAAGACACTAGATATCATTTAAAACTATTAGAAGGACGAATAATTACCTTCGATGGAAGAAAAACAAGCTTTGACGCAAATCTAAGAAAACCCACTCTAGAAGAAAATGATGAAATTAGTGAGGTTTTTGTTGGTTCCAATTGAAATTTATGGTTCAAAGGATGTTGGAAATCAAGAGAGATTAGGATTTGGAAGCAAAAATCGATTGGGAGAGTTGGGAGAATGGAAGGGACGGCAAGAACAACTATGGGGATTTTAAAATTCTGGGTAAATTGCTTCACAAAAACTCTCAGTTTTGACTCTTTTATAAAGCAATCCTATTTTCAAAATTAAAGGTATTTAAAACTAATTTTCAGAAATTGACTTAATTTCTTAATAGCCATTATCGAAAACATTATCGATTACCAACCTTATGAAATTCCGAGCACATATAAGCTAAAATTCTTAAAATACCCTCGAAACTTCTAAGCCCAATTTTGGGGTGTTACAATTCTCCCCTTCTAAAAAGAATTTCGTCCTCGAAATTACCTGAACTAAACACATAAGGATATTGTTGTCTCATCGCCTCTTTAGCTTCCCAAGTATCCTCTTCAATCTTGTTGTTGCGCCACAAAACTTTAACCAACAAAACCCTCTTATTAGACAAAATCTTCTCTTTACAAGCTTGAATCTCAATCTGTTCTTTTTTATAAGTGAGACCAGGTCGAACCTCAATCTCCTCTATTGGAACAATATGCGATGGATCTGAATGATACTTTCGAAGCATAAACACTTGGAAAACATCATGAATTCGCTTAAGTTTCGGCGGGAACTTAAGTTGATAAGCTAACGGTCCAATCCTCTCAACAACTTCATATGGTCCCACATACTTAAGACTCAACTTGCCCTTTATTGGTAGCACAATGGATATGCAAATCGTGCAAGTATACACTTTGAACAAGTAATAAAGTGATGAGTGAGATCGTCTCCACAGGGATTAGATAGGTATAATTTGGTCGAGATATTATAATTAAGTTTGATTAATGCTAAAGTAAAATAATAAGAAGAATGCAGTGGCAAAATGCGAAAATGATGATGTATAAAATGTGAAAAACAAAATAAGTAAACGGAACAAGAATGCCACGGCAAAATCAGTAAGAAAAAGGGTTAAGGAACTATAATGTTAATTAGGATGGCTGGGATTACTAATGAATCTACATTCACTAACTATTAATGCCCCATCAAATTCGTGAATATTCTACTACTCGATAGGTTTCTATAGTAGTCTTCTTCCCTCGAGAGAAAGACCTTGAGTTACCTTCCTTAGGGCACTGAGTTCGATTACCACTAATATTTCCTACCTTTTTTCATATGAGGTAAGGCTCTATGTATAGAGGTTGCTACAAATAAGTGATTAATCATTCACTCATATTATTAAACTCCTATCCAGTTAACCTAACCCTATCAAAATTAAGTTATCTTTATAAACCTGCCGCACATTCGTCAATGTATAGCCTGCATATAACATGAAATATCATTGAATAAAACAGTAGAACAAAAAAACTTAAACTTTAAATATTAATAAAAATAAAGGTTTCATCAAAGTAATCCTGAGCCTAAGAGATTTAGCTCATGGTTGGGAAAATCAAGTTTGAGTTTAATATGATAACCAACATCATCAATAACAAATAAGCTTTAAAAGAAGCACGGTAAGAAACAAAGAAGGAAATCTAAGATGACGAATTTTGCCTATCTAACTCTTAACACAGGCAGCGCAATGTCTTGCAGTTGCCAAAGATGATTGTAGTCATTTTCTCCTTCTTCTGTCGCCCTTGTTCTTGGCCCCTACCCAATACTTTTTGTCTCATCCAAGGTTGTTGTCCTAGTCTGCTCTAGGCTACCCCCTTCATTAGGGTTCTCTGCTTGGCTTTTATAAGTTTCACCTTCTAGGGTAGGTCCATCAGCCCACGATCCTTCTTTTATTTGTCAGGTAGATATATTTGGTACACGTATATGTAGGGCCAAGAGAGGTATGCGTTAAGTGCTGACTAGGCATCTTCCCAGCATTATCACGGCATTTGTGTTGGCAAACTGTCCATACTTTGCCAAGGCAAACCTTCAACCTTTGTTTTTTATTGCACTCTGCAACTACCAAACAATCGCCAAACAAATCCCTCCCACAAGCGGTAAAAAGCAACATGTAACAAAAATCAAGCACAATCCAAGATCTTCAATGCAATGCTTTAAAAGTGCAAATGCAATATCCTAAAATGCAACTTAAAAAACTTACGTACAGGCAATTAACTAAGTCTAAGGGCATGAAATATAAGTCTTTTCAAGAGTTATGACCCTTCCTTCCGAACCTCAAAACCTTTTTCCATGGAGAAACCTTCAAGATCACCTTATCACAAACTTGAAACTCAACGTCTCGACATTTCAAAATCGCATAAGATTTCTACTCATTTATTGCTGCTTTCAACCTTTCACATATCAACTTCACTTTCTCTTCAGTCTCTCGAACTAATTTCTGTCCAATGACCCGCTTTTCATCTAATTATGTCCAACACAAAGGAGTCCTACACTTCCTACCATACAACGCCTCAAACGGTGCTATGCAAATACTCACTTGAAAACTATTATTCTAAGCAAACTCTGCTAAAGGTAGATATTGCTCCCAACTACCACTGAACTCAATCACACAACTTCACAACATATCTTTTTACACTTGAATTACCTTCTAAGATTGGCCATCCATTTGGGGGTGATAAGTCGTACTGAAAGTAAGTTTCGACCCCAAAGCCTCTTAAAACCTCTTCCAAAACCTCGACGTAAAACGCAGATATCTATCGGAGATGGTAGAAACTAAAACTCCATGAAGACGTACAATCTCAACAATGTACAACTCTGTCAACTTCTGCAAAGAATAATTGGTACGCACTGTCAAGAAATGCGCGCTCTTCAAAAAATGATCTACTATAACCCAAACCGAATCCTTCTTTAATGGTGTTAAAGGCAAACCCGAAACAAAATCCATAGTGATTCTTTCCCACTTCCATTCAGGAATCGCAATCGGTTGCAACAACCCTGAAGGAAATTGATGTTCAGCTTTCACCTTTTGACACACCAAACATCGAGCCACGAAGTTCCTAACATCACGCTTCAACCTAGGCCACCAATGAATCTCACGGAGATCATGATACATCTTACCACTACCGGGATGCATAGCGTAAGGGCTACTATGCGTCTCGATAAGGATCGCTTGTCTTAAATCCATCTTGCGGGACACACAATCTACCTTGGCAATTCAAGATACCTTCTGCATCAACATCAAAGTCTCCCTTAACACCTTACTCAACTTGACGAATCCTCTTCAGCAAATCTACATCCAAAGGCTACTTTCCTTAATTTATTGAGCCAAAGTTGGCCTCACTTGAAGTTTAGCTAACAAACCACCATCACTAGCCAAAATCAAGCGCGCAAATATAGCTCTCAACTCCGACATCGATTTCCTACTCAAAGTGTTAGCAACAACCTTCGCCTTGCCTGGATGATACTCAATCACATAATCATAGTCCTTCAAAAGCTCAATCCAACACGTTTGCCTTAAATTCAACTCCTTTTGGGTGAGGAGGTACTTAAGGCTCTTATGATCTGTGTAAGTAACACACTTTTCTCCATACAAATAATTGCTCCAAATCTTAAGTGCAAATACCACAGCATCTAATTCCAAATCATTGGTAGGATAGTTGTGCCCATGCATCTTCAACTGTCTCGAAGAATAATCCACATCTTTACCCTATTGCATCAACACACAACCAAGACCCAAATACGGAACATCACTAGAAACCACAAAATCTTTTCCAGGTTCTGCTTGAATCATCACATGTGCCTTAACCAAAACTGCCTTACGTTATTCAAAACTCTTCCGTCTCTCATCGGTCCATTCAAACACCACATCTTTCAAAAGTAGTTTCGTTAAGGGTGCAGCAATAAGGGAAAACCCTTCAACAAATCTACGATAATAACTAGATAAACCCAAAAAACTCTGCACTTCGGTAATACTCCTAGGCAGCTTCCATTCCAAGATCGCCTTAATATTCTTAGGATCCACTCGAATCCCTTCTGTCGATACCACATGTCCTAAAAATGCAGCTTTCTTAAGTCAAAATTCACACTTACTCAACTTAGCAAACAACTGCTTATCCTTCAAAATCTGCAAAACAACCCTTAGGTGCTCATCATGGTCCTTCTTAGAATGAAAATACACCAAAATATTATCTATGAAGACCACCACAAACTGATCCAGGTACGAATGAAACACCCGGTTCATCAAATCCATGAGCACAGCAGGGGAATTAGTTAAACCAAATGGCATCACCAAAAACTCATAATATCCATACCGAGTCCTAAAAGTTGTTTTCAGAACATCAGACTCCTTCACCTTCAACTGTTAATACTCAGATCTAAGATCAATTTTTTAGAACACTGTTGCACCTCGAAACTGATCAAACAAGTCATCAATTCAAGGCAAAGGATACTTATTCTTAAAAGTCAACTTATTCAACTACCTATAATCAATACACATCCTCATCGTACTGTCTTTCTTCTTCACAAACAAAACCGGTGCACCCTACGGAGATACACTCAGTCAAATGAACCATCTATCAAGCAACTCTTGCAACTGAATATTTAACTCTTTGAGCTCCTTTGGTGCCATGCGATAAGGCACAATAGACACCAGTTGTAACACCCCTAACCCGTATTCGTCGCCAGAGTAGGGTTACGAGGTATTACCGATCAATTCAAAACATATAGCATACATTTATCAAACATAAAGCATTCATCCTCATAAATCATTCAAAACAATTACATTGTCCCTTATAAGGGCATACGAGGCCTTAAACATGCTTTAGAAGTGGTTCAGGACTAAACCAATAACATAAAAAAATTTTGGAAACTTAGAAAAATTTCAACCATACAGGGGTCACACGCCCGTGTGAACAGACCGTGTGCCTCACACGGCTCCAGACACGCCCGTGTCTCAGGCCGTGTAGAAACAGGGCATACATACTAACTTGGGTCACACGGCCAACCACACGCCCGTTTGTCTAGCCCGTGTGCCCTTTGAAGTAGCCACACACGCCTGTGCGCCAGGCCGTGTGCCAGGTCCTGCCAAACCTGTAGGGTATATTGACTTATTCAACACAGCCAAGTCACACATCCGTGTGCTAGGCCGTGTGCCAATTAGGGGGGTATACTAACTTGTACCACACGGCCAGTCACACGCCCGTGTGTGAGACCATGTGGAGTATACTGACTTCAATTCAATTTCAACACCAGGGGACACACGGCGGTGTAACATGACCATGTGTCACATACGGCTGAGACACACGCCCATGTCTTTGCCCGTGTGGACAAAAATAGGTCATTTGAAAGGCCAATTTTCCACCCCAACTTCAATGTACCTACACAAGGCAAAATGGTACCATTTTATTATACAATTAGGTAGCCAAAATCATTAACCAATTGCACAATTCATACCATTAAAATTTCATCTATTCCAATTCTCAAATCACTACCATTTACTTAGCCAAATACATGCCAAAACAATATCAAACAATATGGTTCATTTACCATAATTCACATAACCATTATAACTTCCATAATGTTTTGGTTACAACCATGCCAAAACAAACCAAAATAAGCCATCACTCATAGCTATATATATACAAACCAAAACATATACATTTACAAGCCATTTCTAATAGCCAAACACACATCAATATTAAAATCATTTACAAGCCAAATCTCATGGCTATGATCACAACCAAAGTACCACATCTAGCCTATACATGCCATATACCATAAATTTATAATCCAAAAGTACCAACTCAGATGTTTGATAGTGCGATGATGTTTCCAACTACTCCCGGATCCGAGCTAACCTTGATTAACTATAAAACATAGAAAAATAACACGAAGTAAGCTTCATAGCTTAGTAAGCTCGCATGTGAATAACTTAATTCATCAAATAGATGCAAATCAACCAATTACACATGACAAAACCATATACACATTAACTACAAACCTTTCTCATGTCTCAAAACAAGATCAAATACAAACTCATCGAAGTTTCACTATTTAATACTCGAATAGGTTCTGCACGTACCTGTATCGCCTCGTACTAACCTCTTTCTCAATCACATCATTCGTTTACCCGTTGAACCATTCGAAATAGAAATCAGATACTCAGGAGTCTTGTATGATAAATACCTATACCATGGCCCCTAGCTAAATCAAGGTAACTTATCCGAAGAACTACTATCATGGCCCAAAGCCAAATCACCCGATATGCATGGCCCGAAGCCAAATCAGTAAAATACACATCCGAAGTGCTAATATCATGGCCCAAAGCCAACGCAACGTATCACTTACTGACATGTCAATAGTATCCAAAACTATTCTTAAGGTTTAACCGGGCTTTCACACTTTTTATTTCTATCATCGAATGCATCCGTAAAGTCATTTTCACAATTCATACATTATCCATAATCCTGTTTTAACAATTTATGCAATATTAAATTATTTTAACATACATTTATACTATAATCATCACATACGAACTTACCTCGTATTCGAAATTGACGGATCGGGTCGACTACTCGATAACCTTCCTTTTCCCCCCCGATCTAAATCTGAATTCTTTCTTTCTTGATCTATATGAATTCAAAATTAACTTATTTATTCATCCACTCATTCAATTAATCCAAAAATACACATTTGGGCATTTTTACACATTAGCCCCTAAACTTTCACATTTAATCAATTTAGTCCCTATTTCACAAATACACAAAATTCACACAATTCAACAAAACCCATGCTTGGCCGAATTATATATAGGTCCCTAGCAGTCCAAAACTTTCATTTATTTCACATTTCAACCACACAATTTGATCATTTCACAATTTAATCATTATTATGCATTTTCATCAAAAAATCACTTAACAAAACATGTAAAACTATCATCAAGCTTTCATATTTCAACATTAAACATCAAAACTCATACATATTCATCAATGGAAACATTCAAAATCTTTAACAGTTTTGCAAATTAGTCCCTGGGCTAGCTAGTACTAGCTGCAACGATCTCAAAAACATAGAAATCATTAAAAACGGGACAAAAATCATACCTTAATGAGCTAATAGAGCTTGGCCGAATGAAAACCTAACCATGGCTATTCATCCTTCACAATTTCGGCTAAGAAAGACGAATGGATGGAAATTTTATGTTTTTGTTTTAATTATTATCATTTATTAGCTATTTTACCTATTTGCCCTTAAAATTAATGCAAAATTTCATTTATGCTAAACCATTAACATCCACTAACCAACTAATGGTATATTTATCACTTAAGGACCTAAACTTTAAGGTTCTATAGCTATTAGACATCATTAGCTAATAGAACATCACTTTTACTATTTACGTGATTCAATCCTTTTTTATCAAATTAACCAACCAATCGATAAAATTAGCTCACGGAATTTTCACACATACCAAATATCATGCTGTAAATACTGAAAATCATTTTAAAATAATTTTTTAACATCAGATTTGTGGTTCTGAACTACTGTTCCGATTTAGCTAAAATCGGGCTGTTACAACTCTCCCCCCTTAGGGATTTTCGTCCCCGAAAATTCTTACCAGTGAATAGGTTCGGGTATTGTTTTCTCATAGCATCCTCGGGTTCCCATGTAGCTTCTTCAACCCCGTGTCGATGCATAATACTTTCACTAATGCGATTCTCTTATTTCTTAGCTCTTTGATCTCACGAGCTAAAATTCGAATCAGTTCTTCAGCATATGACATGTCAGACTGAATTTAAACCTCGGTCGGAAAATTGACATGTGAAGGGTCGGATCGGTATCGTTAAAGCATCGACACATGAAACACATTATGAATTTTCTCTAACTCAGACGGTAAAGATAGTCGATATGCCACTGGCCCAACACGCTCAGTAACCTCATACGGTCCGATAAATCGCTGACTCAGTTTCCCTTACCGACCAAACCGCAATATCTTTTTCCACGGGGACACTGTAACACCCCTTACCCGTATTCAACGCTGGAACCGGGCATGAGGCATTACCGTAATAAAATCCTCAAGATCGCCACTTAGGCACAACATGACCACTCTCTTTGGCCATCACAACAACCTCAATCCCGACTAACGAGGCCTCTCTCAAACACACGAGGGCTCTCGCGACCATATCGAAAACTCTTACGATCTTTAAAATTTTTCCATCTATACAGGGCTCACACGCCCGTGTAAGATTTGGCACGCCCGTGGATGTCACACACGCCCATGGTCACTACCCGTGCATGAAAACTCAAGCATTCTGCCAATGCCCCACGATTAGGGAACACGCCCGTGCCCTCCGCCCGTGGTGCACACTGACTACCTTAACACGGCCTAGAGTCTAGACACACGCCCGTGTGGCTTGCCCATGGCCAACACTGATTAACACACACGTTCTAGGCACACGCCGTGTGACTAGTCCGTGGTCTATTCTCGATTTAAAATACTAACATGCAGGGACACACGGCCAAGTCACACGCCCATGGGCTGACCGTGTGTCACACATGGCCTAGACACACGCCTGTGTGTCTACCCACTTGGACAAGAACAAAGCTATTTGCCAAGTTCTTTTCACCCTTCTAGCATACACAATCATGCACTCATTCAACACATCCATAATCAACTCACAATCTTACAATCTCACTTAGATAACTACATCTTTTCATATAATAAACTGCCAGCAACTATGGCATTATACAAAATAGATTATCCATCTAAAGGCCAACACATCATAGCCATATACAACAAAATTCACTAACTTGTCTAGCCCCTATACATGCCATAAACAAAACATTGAGTCTAATGTACCAGAGTGTGCTGATAGTGTGGGCAATCTTATAATTGATCCTCGTATCTCGATTCAACACTTTTGCTCTATAAGACAAGGGAAAAGAAAGGGAGTAAGCTTTGAGCTTAGTAAATTTACACATAAACAATTAAGCAACATGTTATACGCTAAACAACAATTTGCGTTATACTAACATATAATGTACAACTATGCTTACTCTTTCTATCCCTTACCATATTTCCAACACATCATGAGTCACTTACTCATAACCGTTGACATGCACCCCTGCATTCAATATCACATTTACACAATATACAACTCATCATTATTTCTCGATAATACATCCACACAGCTAATCCACACAACTAATCCACACAGCTAATCTCTCGGTGGTTTCGCACTTAGCCCACCACAATTAATTAATAAGGTAGTATCGCACTTAGCCTACCAACAAGGTATTCATAGTGGTTTCGCACATAGCCAACTAGATAATATACCTAACGATAGCATCGCACATAGCCAGCTCATCGTCAATATGCATTAGGATGGTATCGCACTTAGCCCACCATTTAGCATTATTACTACACATTCACAAATCTACTTACTTAATCATTCATCCATTCATTTCACTTGAACCACATAGTTTCTCAATCATTCTCAACCATGCTATACACTAGCTAGCATTAACAAATTGTAAGTATGAATGCATTGTTTATGCATAGACTTACCTCGATACTCAAAAGTATAGAAACGTGTAATTTAGTCCACCAATTTGCTCTTGCCTCGGTTTCAATCCGGGCTTTGTCTTTCTTGATCTATAATGAATAAATCAGCTTATTCAATATACACGTTGACCAAATTGACCCACATCTCATACTTTGGCAAAATTATTCTTTTGCCCCAAATCTTTCTCATAATTACACTATTGGCCCAAGGCTCGTAAAGTGATTTTTATTCAACTTCCTAGCCTTTCATGCTTAGCCGAATCACTTACTCAACTAAATCAATCATCAATTCTCATTACAACACACATGTATGACCAAACTTAAGATTTTTACAAACTAGTCCCTACATGCATTTTCTATGGAAACTCATTTAGCAAAAGATGTTTCTACTACATCAGGCTTTCATAATCTTCCATAAAACATCAAAATACATGCATGTCATACATGGCAACATTTTTGAACATCCATCATAGCTCATCAAATAGCTAAAAATAGCTTACTCATGCAACAAGGACTTCAAAAATACAAAGAATATCAAAAACGAGGATAGATGCACTTACTAGCAAGCTTGAAATTTTTGAAGAACCCTAACAATGGCTCTCTCAAATTTTTGACAGCCTTGGAGAAGAAGATGAATAAATTTTGTCATCTTTTCTCCTATTTTAATCACTTAATTGTTAAATGACCAAAATGCCCTTTTTGATAAACTTTCTATTTTGACTCATCCATGCCCAAATTTGTCCAAAAACTAGAAATTGGGAAAATTGCTATTTAAGGACCTCTAATTAATATTCTAAAGCTATTTCACACAAATAACTTCTAGAATCTCACATTTTGTAACTTTTGCAATTTAGTCCTTTTGGACAATTTAACCGCAATTTGACAAAATTACTTCATGAAAAATTCACACTATCATGCATACATAGCATAAACCTGAAAAACCCATTCATAAGCCTCGGATTTGTGGTCTCGCACCACTATTTCGACTAGGCCGTAAATCGGGATGTTACAACTCTCCCCCCTTTAGAGATTTTCACCCCCGAAAATCTTACCAGTAAAGAGGTTTGGATGTTGCTCTCTCATAGCTTCTTCCGTTTCCCACATAGCCTCTTCCACACCGTGTTTCTACCATAACACTTTCACAAGTGCTATGCTCTTATTTCTCAACTGTTTCACTTCTCGAGCCAAGATCTTAATCGACTCTTCATCATAAGACATATCCGGTCTTATCTCAATTTTCGTCGAAGGAATCACATGTAAAGGATCAGAGCGATACCGTCGCAACATCGACACATGGAACACATTATGAATCTTTTCCAACTCTACCGGCAAAGCCAACCGGTATGCTACTGGCCCAACTCTATCTGTAATTTCATACGGCCCTATGAATCTTGGACTCAATTTTCCTTTTCGTCCAAATCTCATAATCTTCTTCCATGAGGACACTTTCAAGAACACTTTGTCGCCCACTTCAAACTCAATTTCTTTTCTTTTCAGATCCACGTACGACTTTTGTCGGTCCGAAGCAACTTTCAGACTATTACGGATTATTTTCACTTTCTCCTCGGTCTCTTTTACTAGATCGACCCCATGGATCCACTTCTCACTAAGCTCGGTCCAATACAAAGGAGTCCGACACTTACGACCATACAAGGTCTCATACAGAGCCATCTGTAGACTTGACGGATAACTGTTGTTGTAAGCAAATTCGACTAAAGGTAGATATCTCTCCCAACTACCTTCGAAATCTAACACACAGCATCGAAGCATATCTTCAAGAACTTGAATCACTCTTTCAGATCGACCATCATCGGTTTATGGATGGAACGCAAAGATCGAAATTCAACTTTGTTCCCAAAGCCTCTTGCAACCTCTTCCAAAACCTCGAAGTGAACCTCGGATCCCTATCCGATATTATAGACACAGTACACCATGTAACCTCACTATCTCTTGCAACATACAACTCAACTGACTTATCCGGTGAATAATCAACACGCATGGAATAAAGTGAGCCGACTTCGTTAGTCTATCCATAACAACCCACACAAAGATCTCTCTTTTTGAGTCATCGGCAACCCCGTCACAAAATCCATGGTAACCCGATCCCACTTCCATTCGGGTACCAACACTGGCTGAAGCAATCCCTAAGGCACTTGATGCTCAGCTTTCACTTGTTGACAAATTAGACACTTTGTCACGAACTCTAAAATATCTCTTTTCATACTCGGCCACCAATAAGACTTCTTCAAGTCATTATACATTTTCGTACTGCCCGGATGTACTGACAAACATCCACTGTGGGCCTCATGCAAAACCTTTCGGATTAACTCCTCATCTCTAGGTACACAAATTCTGTCACAGTACAACAAACAACCATTCGAGCCCACTCAAAAATCGGAATCACTTTTTGATTCACACTTAGCTCTCTTAGCTAGCATCTCACTGTCATTTCTCTGAGCATCACATATTTGTTGAACAAATAGTGGCTTAGCTCTCAACTCTGCCAGAATAGCAACATCATCAGACAATGCTAAACTCGTCCTCATAACTCTTAGAGCATACAAGGATTTCCTACTCAGGGCATCCGCAACCACATTCGCTTTTCCCGGGTGGTAATCAATGACTAACTCATAGTCTTTCAACAACTCAAGCCACCGTCTCTGTCGCAAATTCAAATCCTTCTGATCCATCAAATATCTCAAACTCTTGTGATCCGTAAAGATTTGGCACTTCTCACCATATAAATAATGTCGACAAATCTTTAACGCGAAAACAATCGCAGCCAACTCCAAATCATGAGTCGGATAATTCTTCTCGTGCGGTTTCAACTGTCTCAAGGCGTAAGTGACTACCTTACCCTCTTGCATCAACACGCAGCCGAGACCATTAAACGACGCGTCATTGTAAACCACGAACTCTTTCCCCGATTTTGGTTGAACCAAAACCGGTGCCTCAGTCAAAATTGTCTTCAGTCTCTCGAAACTCTATTGACATGTCTCAGTCCATTCAAACTTGACATCTTTGTGCAATAGTTTCGTCATCGGGGTAGCAATCACAGAGAACCCTTTTACAAAACGTCTGTAATACCCCGCTAATCCCAAGAAACTTCTAATTTTTGACACATTCCTCGGCGGTTTCCAATCCACAACAGCCGATATCTTACTCGGGTCAAGTCTAACACCATCACCCGACACAATGTGTCCTAGGAATCCGACCTCACGGAGCCAAAACTCACTCTTGCTAAACTTAGCGTACAACTGCTTATCTCTTAAAGTTTGTAAGACAATTCTCTAATGTTCTTCATGATCGTTCTCATCCCGAGAATAGATCAATATGTCGTCAATGAAGACAACTACAAACTTGTCCACATATGGTCCAAAAACACGGTTCATCAGATCCATAAAAATCGCCGGTGCATTCGTCAAACCAAACGGCATAACCAAAAACTCATAATGGCCATACCTTGTCCGGAATGCAGTTTTCAACACATCCCGCTCTTTCACTCTCAATCGATAATAACTGCACCTCGTGTCTATCTTGGAGAACATCAGTAGCTCCCTTCGCTTGATCAAAAAGATCATCAATCCTCGGTAAAGGATACTTATTCTTAACCGTCACTTTGTTAAGCTGTCTATAGTCTATACACAACCTCATAGACCCATATTTCTTCTTAACGAACAATACCGGAGCACCCCACGGTGAGTAGCTCGGTCTTGTAAAACCCTTATATCATCAATCTCTTGCAATCGAACCTTCATTCTTTCAACTCTAAAGGTGCCATCCTATACGGAGCAATCGAAATAGGTGCCGTTCCCGAAACTAACTCAATCCCAAACTCAACCTCTCTCACTGGAGGTAATCCGGGTAACTCTTCCGGGAATACATCCGGATACTCACATACCACTGACACTATTTCAAACTTTACCCCAACCTCTTGAGTATTCAACACAAAAGCAAGATAGGACTCACACCCTTTTCTCAAACATTTATCAACCACTAAGGAAGAAATCATCACTGGTAGACTATCATATCCACCTGATTCAACCCGAACCACATCTCCACTCTCACATTTCAATTCAATAAACTTAATACCACAGTTCACTAAGACACTATGGGTAGTCAACCAATCCATGCCTAGGATTAAATCAAACTCATCAAACGGCAAAAACATTAGGTTTGTCGGAAAGCAATGGCTCTCAATCATCAAAGGACAATTCTTACACACCTTGTCCACTAACACATGCTTACCTAACGGGTTTGACACCTTAACCACAAACTCCGTAGACTCAACAGTCATGCTCAAACTAGATGCCAATCTCATGCAAATATAAGAATGAGTAGACCCTGGATCTATTAAAGCAATAACAAAGGTGTCAAAGAGAGAAAAAGTAATCGTTATTACATCAGGGGAGGATACCTCTTCGCGAGCGCGAATGGCATACGTCCTCGCAGGTGCCCGACCCTCTGGTCTCACAGCAGAGTCTCTAGATGCACCTCTACCACTATTCCCGCCTCTCGGGTTCCTTGGTGGTCTACCTCTTGCAGACACATCATTGGATCTCATCTCTAGCTTCTCTTCCTTATCATCCCTCTCGGGCAATTTCGGATAAAATGGTCGGGGAACCACACTTATAACAGTTTCGACTGTTACCCCAACACTCTCCGGTGTGATATCTACCACAACTTGGACACTCCAGTTTGTTCTTTGGATTGCCCACACTTTCCATTGAAGTAGCTTGGACTCTCGAACCCGAACGAGTATTTCCCAAGTCTCGATACGAATAACCCACTGGTGCTGTCGTCCTAGAACTCACTTCCTTGGACCTTTTCGACTGGGCTTGATACGACTTGCCCATCGGCCTCTTTCTAGCATCTCGGGCTTCACTCATAGCCCTTGTCTTTTCTGTACTCAACTCTTCGGCCTTACTTGCCCTTTCGACCAACACCACAAATTCTTTCAACTCTAAAATACCCACTAGGAGTTTGATGTCCTCATTCAGTCCATCTTCGAACCTCTTAGACAATATGGTCTCTGACGACACATATTCTTGAGCATATTTGCTAAGCCTAACAAACTCACGCTCATATTCCGCTACTGACATTCTTCCTTGCTTCAACTAAAGGAATTCCTTCCTTTTTCGATTAGTAAACCTCTGGCTTATATACTTCTTCCGGAACTCTTCCAAAAAGAAGTCCCACGTCACCCGCTCTCGGGACCACTGACGTCAACGTCTTCCACCAATGGTATGCCGAGTCCCTCAGCAAGGATACGACACACTTCAAGCTCTCTTCAGGTGTACAAGAGAGTTCATCGAATACTCTCATCGAGTTCTCTAACCAGAACTCTACCCTCTCAGGGTCATCATCAACCTTAGCTCTAAACTCCTCAGCCCCGTGTTTTCTAATCTTATCTACCGGGGGTTTCGATATCCTCACTACATCAATACCTTGAGGAGCCACAGGAATTGGCTGAGGTATAGGAGGAGGAGGTGGAGGAGGTTGAGCATTAGGGTTCGCTCGAACATAATCCGAGTACCAATTGCTCATCATCTGGAGAAAGGCTTCCCGTGCCCCTTCCCCTTGACCCCTAGCCTCGGGTCCACTTTGAACAGGCACGGTTCCTTGCGTAGGAGCCGGCGCATTACTAGCTGCTTCATCAGCAGTCAATGGATCGGAATCCATATTCTATATAAAACAAAATTTAAAATCATTAGAAGCCACCACACTATCATTGTACACTTATGGCATGTATAGCTAGACTCTTACACCCGCTACGGTAGTCCTAGAACTGACTAAACCATAGCTCTGATACCACTAAATGTAACACCCCTTACCTGTATTCAACGCCGGAACCGGGCACGAGGCGTTACCGTAATAAAATCCTCAAGATCGCCACTTAGGCACAACATGACCACTCTCTTTGGCCATCGCAACAACCTCAATCCCGACTTACGAGGCCTCTTTCAAACACAAGAGGGTTCTCGAGACCATATCGAAAACTCTTACGATCTTTAAAATTTTTCCATCTATACAGGGCTCACACGCCCGTGTAAGATTTGGCACGCCCGTGGATGTTACACACGCCCATGGTCACTACCCGTGCATGAAAACTAAAGTATTCTGCCAATGCCCCACGGTTAGGGAACACGCCCGTGTCCTCCTCCCGGGGTGCACACTGACTACCTTAACACGGCCTAGAGTCTAGACACACGCCCATGTGGCTTGCCC
This sequence comes from Gossypium sturtianum, assembly GCA_025698515.1. NCBI lineage: Eukaryota > Viridiplantae > Streptophyta > Magnoliopsida > Malvales > Malvaceae > Gossypium > Gossypium sturtianum. The sequence goes on from CM046945.1 coordinate 24,515,110, forward strand.
ATGGCAAACACTGATTAGCACACACGTTCTAGGCACACGCCCGTGTGACTAGTCCGTGGTCTATTCTGATTTAAAATACTAACATGCAGGGGACACACGGCCAAGTCACACGCCCATGGGCTGACCGTGTGTCACACATGGCCTAGACACACGCTCGTGTGTCTACCCACATGGACAAGAACAAAGCTATTTGCCAAGTTCTTTTCACCCTTCTAGCATACACAATCATGCACTCATTCAACACATCCATAATCAACTCACAATCTTACAATCTCACTTAGATAACTACATCTTTTCATATAATAAACTGCCAACAACTATGGCATTATACAAAATAGATTATCCATCTAAAGGCCAACACATCATAGCCATATACAACAAAATTCACTAACTTGTCTAGCCCCTATACATGCCATATACAAAACATTGAGTCTAATGTACCAGAGTGTGATGATAGTGTGGGCGATCTTCCAATTGATCATCGTATCTCGATTCAACACTTTTGCTCTATAAGACAAGGGAAAAGAAAGGGAGTAAGCTTTGAGCTTAGTAAGTTTACACATAAACAATTAAGCAACATAGTATAAGCTAAACAACAATTAGCGTTATACTAACATATAATGTACAACTACGCTTACTCTTTCTATCCCTTCCCACATTTCCAACACATCATGAGTCACTTACTCATAACCGTTGACATGCACCCCTGCATTCAATATCACATTTACATAATATACAACACATCATTATTTCTCGATAATACATCCACACTGCTAATCCACACAGCTAATCTTTCGGTGGTTTCGCACTTAGCCCACCACAATCAATTAATAAGGTAGTATCGCACTTAGCCTACCAACAAGGTATTCATAGTGGTTTCGCACATAGCCCACTAGATAATATACCTAACGATAGCATCGCACATAGCCACTGACTCATCGTCAATATGCATTAGGATGGTATCGCATTTAGCCCACCATTTAGCATTATTACTACACATTCACAAATCTACTTACTTAATCATTCATCCATTCATTTCACTTGAACCACATAGGTTCTCAATCATTCTCAACCATGCTATACACTATCTAGCATTAACAAATTGTAAGTATGAATGCATTGTTTATGCATAGACTTACCTCGATACTCAAAAGTATAGAAACGTGCAATTTAGTCCACCATTTTGCTCTTGCCTCGGTTTCGATCCGAGCTTTGTCTTTCTTGATCTATAATGAACAAATCAGCTTATTCAATACACACATTGACCAAATTGACCCACATCTCATACTTTGGCAAAATTACTCTTTTGCCCCAAATCTTTCTCATAATTACACTATTGGCCCAAAACTCGTAAAGTGATTTTTATTCAACTTCCTAGCCTTTCATGCTTAGCCGAATCACTTACTCAACTAAAGCAATCATCAATTCTCATTACAACACACATGTATGACCAAACTTAAGATTTTTACAAACTAGTCCCTACATGCATTTTCTATGGAAACTCATTCAGCAAAAGATGTTTCTACTACATCAAGCTTTCATAATCTTTCATAAAACATCAAAATACATGCATGTCATACATGGCCACATTTTTGAGCATCCATCATAGCTCATCAAATAGCTAAAAATAGCTTACTCATGCGACAAGGACTTCAAAAATACAAAGAATATCAAAAACGAGGCTAGATGCACTTACTAGCAAGCTTGAAATTTTTGAAGAACCCTAACAATGGCTCTCTCAAATTTTTAGTGACCTTGGAGAAGAAGATGAATGAATTTTGTCATCTTTTCTCCTATTTTAATCACTTAATTGTTAAATGACCAAAATGCCCTTTTTGATAAACTTTCTATTTTAACTCATCCATGCCCAAATTTGTCAAAAAATTAAAAATTGGGATAATTGCTATTTAAGGACATCTAATTAATATTCTAAAGCTATTTCACACAAATAGCTTCTAGAATCTCACATTTTGCAACTTTTGTAATTTAGTCCTTTTGGACAATTTAACCGCAATTTGACAAAATTGCTTCATGAAAATTTCACACTATCATGTATACATAGCATAAACCTCAAAAACCCATTCATAAGCCTCGAATTTGTGGTCTTACACCACTATTCCGACTAGGCCCTAAATCGGGATGTTACAGACACTTTCAAAAACACTTTATCTCCGATCTGGAACTCAATATCTTTTTGTTTCAAGTCTGCGTACAATTTCTGTCGATCCGAAGCTACTTTCAAACTATCGTGAATTATTTTCACTTTTTCTTCGGTCTCTCTGATCAAATCAACCCCGTGAATCTTGTTTTCGCTAAGCTTTGTCCAGTACAACAGTGTTCTACATTTACGACCATATAGAGCTTCGTACGGTGCCATCTTTATACTCGATTGAAAGCTATTATTGTAAGCAAATTTAATTACCAGCAGATATTTCTCCCAGCTACCTTCAAACTCAAGAATGCAACAACGCAACATATCCTCAAGTATCTGAATAACTCATTCAGATTGACCATCTATTTACGGGTGAAACGAAGTGCTAAAATGCAGCTTTGAACCCAAAGCTTCTTGGAATTTCTTCCAAAATCGCGAAGTAAATCTTGGATCTCTATCCGAAACAATAGGTAGGTGTAACGTGTAGGTTTGTTCAAGTGTACACAGTCGTTATCAAGTAAAAAGTAAGTATCGAGTTATCATCTCCACAGGGATTGTATTTGTGCTAAGTCACTTAATTTGTAAAATTATATTAACAATTTAGTAAATAAAAACACAATATAGTTGAGAAGTGGTGATTAAAATATATTAAACTAAATGCAATGATCCCTAATGCAAATTATCCTAAGTATGCAAACTATATGAATGAAATAGATTTTAGTAAAATTAAATACAATTTGCAACAATTATAACATAAATAAACTAGGAAAATTACTTTAATTAAACTCAATTTATTATCAACATGCTTAATAACATTCGAAAAACCATTCCATGGCAACTCGATATTTCATGAGTTTGGAAACCACATTAGGTCCTTTCAGAATCTTTTACTTAGTAAATACGCATTTTACTGATCCTTATTAACTAAGGGTTTCTTAGCATTCTTGTGAGGTAACAGGGACGTGTCAGGTTTGAAACAGTTTAATCACACAATTCTAAAAACTATGCAGATAACAGAGCTTGGTCAGAGTTGTTATGCAACCTACAATTTAATCGGGTCAGGATCTAAATTGAGCATGCACATTTCAATTATGTGTCCATTAGCTGTCGTCTGTTTAGGATCGCTCAGCTAATTCAGGTGCATTTCAATCACGTATGAACGAAATATAGACTTGATTTTAATTGAAAACATGATCGATTGAGGCACAAACATTATAAGCATGAATCAAATAAATATTATTTAATCAAAGCAATCATCCTAGCTTAAATAAAATTAAGCTAACATTGTTGTAAACAAGAACAAAGAACACATAGCAAACATCTTTAGATTAAATTAAAGAAAAGAAAGATTAAACCCAATTCAGAGTGGCTGTCACCCAAGACTCTGACTGATGAGGCTCATTCGTTCCTTTGCTTTGCTCCTTTGTTGATGGCTCTCCAAGGTGGCCGACCAAGGGTTCTTTAAGAGGCTTAATTGCTAAAATCTCTATGAAGAGATGATGTTAGGCGTGGGAATGGAAAAGGTTAAGAGAATTTGGAGAGAAGAGAGAATGATGAATGATGAGAATGAATGAGGAATGATTGAGGGATGATTGAGGGATGATGAATGAGGGAATGAGAGGGTCTTATTTATAGGTGAGGATAGGGGGATAGTTTGCTAAAAATAGTGGATGTTAACCTCTTCAAATATCCTCAAATTGTGGCCGGCCATGCTTAGTGGCTTTTGACTTGATATTTGCTTGATTTTTAAGCAATTTTGGATGCCACACAACTCAGGACTGAGACTCGGTCAATCGTAAATCTTCGGGCGAATCTCTAATTTCTTCAACACTGTAAAGACCTTGTGTAATTAAACCAAAGAATGGTTTAGATGGACAGCCATGTGTAGTCGAATATTGGGTTGACTTGGTCTCTAATTTGGATGGTTTTGTAATCCAGCAAAGCTATCAGACCTGTCCAGAATAAATCAACAAGTTAGAGGACCAAAGAATAAAATTTATCCAATTTAATTAATTAATTAAAACCCAAATTATTAATGAAATATTTTAAAATGAATTATTAAATATAATTTTATATTTCATTATTTAATTTAATCATGCATGACCCACTTTATGTCTTAAAAAATATAATATATTCAAATTAATATAAAATAAGCCATTTATTGCATGAAAACTATATAATAAATCATAAAATCACATTTTAATAATTTCTATGTCCTAATTTCATATTTTCACATATTTCATTAATTTATTAAACGATTACTTAGTTTTAACAACGGATTAAAGTAAAAAGGTGATAAATTACATAGGAAAAATACTATATATTTTTCCGTTTACAATAGGGGAACACCATGTAATCTTACAATTTCGGAAATATACAACTCAGGTAATTTATCAAGCGAGAAATCTGTACGTACTGGAATGAAATGAGCTGATTTCGTCAATCTGTCAACAACAACCCAGATCGCATCTTTCTTTTTCAGAGATAAGGGCAAACCCGATACGAAATCCATTGTTACTCTATCCCACTTCCACTCAGGAATCATAATAGGCTGTAATAAACCTGACGGCACTTGATGCTCAGCTTTGAATTGCTTACAAATCAAACATTTCGAAACAAATTCTGAGATATCTCGTTTCATGCCGTGCCACCAATAAAGCTATTTCAAATTGTTATACATTTTTGTACTTTTCGGATGTACTGATAAACAACTATTGTGTGCTTCGTTTAGAATCTTCCGAATGAGCTTAGAATTTCTTGGTACACATATTCTACCACGAAACATCAAACAGTCATCAGGCCCTATTCGAAACTCTGAATCAGAAGTCGACTCACACTAAGCTCGTTTTGCTTGCAATTCATTATCAAATTTTTGAGCCTCACAAATCTGCTATAGAAATAACGGTCTCGCTTTCAACTTGGCTACTATCGAACCGTCATCAGACAAAGCTAATTGTGTGTTCAAAGCACGTAAAGCAAATAAGGACTTTCGGCTCAAAGCATCAGCAACTACGTTCGCTTTTCCCGGATGATAATCAATCACTAATTCATAGTCTTTTAGCAATTCTAGCCATCTCCGCTGTCGCAAATTCAAATCTTTCTGAGTCATCAAATATTTCAAGCTTTTGTGGTTGGTATAAATATGGCATTTCTCATCAAACAAGTAATGACGCCAAATTTTCAATGCGAACACTATCGCAGCTAACTCTAGATCGTGTGTTGGATAATTCTTTTTGTACGGCTTCAACTGTCTCGAGGTATAAGCTACAACTTTGCCTTCCTGCATCAAAACACAACCCAGGCCATTTAACGATGCATCATTGAAAACTATGAATTCTTTACCCGACTCAGGCTGAGCTAACACTAGTGCCTCTGTCAATAATGGTTTCAACTGCTCGAAGCTCTGCTGACACTTTTCTGACCACTCAAATTTAACATCTTTTTGAAGCAACCGTGTCATCGGAGTCACAATCATCGAGAAGCCTTTCACAAATTGTCTATAATAGCCGGCTAGTCGCAGAAAACTACAAACTTCGGATACATTTCTCGGAGGCTTCCAATCTATAATCGCAGAAATTTTGCTCGGGTCAACTCGGATACCCACGGCTGAAACTATATGTCCTAGAAAACCAACCTCTTGTAGCCAAAACTCACATTTGCTGAACTTTACAAACAACTGTTTATCTCTCAAAGTTTGTAACACGATTCTCAAATGCTTGGCATGCTCAGATTCATCATGAGAGTAAATCAAAATGCCGTCAATAAACACAACTACGAATCGGTCTAAGTACGACCTGAAAATCCAGTTCATCAAGTCCATAAAAATAGCAGGTGCATTTGTTAGTCCGAAAGGCATAACAAGAAATTCGTAGTGTCCGTACCTTATTCTAAATGCAGTCTTTGGCACATCTGAGTCTTTAAATCGCAACTGGTAATAACCCGATCTCAAATTAATTTTTGAAAATACTATTGCCCCTTTTAACTGATCAAACAAATCATCTATTCGTGGCAAAGGGTATTTATTCTTGACCGTCACTATGTTGAGCTGTGGATAGTCTATACACATTCTCATCGTGCCATCTTCCTTTTTCACAAATAACACCGGTGCGCCCCAAGGAGAGAAACTCGGTCTAGCAAAACCTCTAGTTGTCAACTCTTGCAACTGAGCTTTCAATTCTTTTAACTCTGTTGGAGCCATTCTGTGCGGAGCTATCGATATCGGCATTGTTCCTGGTACCAATTCAATACTAAACTCAACCTCTTTGATAGGTGCTAAACCCGAAAACTCTTCAAGAAATACATCTGGATACTCGCACACAACTGGTACTAATTCAATCTTTGTTTCTGTCACTTTCATATCAAGTACATAAGCAAGATAAGCTTCACACCCCTTTCTCACAAATCTCTAAGCTAACATAGACGAGATCACAACTGGCAAACTATTCAGATCATCAGATTCAATTCTAATAGTCTCATTATTTTGACATTTTAGTTCAATTGTCTTTCGTCTACAATTCACTATAGCATCATGCATCTTTAGCCAATCCATACCCAAAATCACATCAAATTCATCGAATGGCAACAACATCAGATTAGCCGAAAAATAGAAATCCTGATTCATTAACGGACAATTCTTGCAGACTTTGTCAACCAAAACACATTTGCCTAAGGGGTTTGATACTCTAATCACAAATTCAGCAGACTCTACAGGAAAAGTCTTACTAGATACTAAATTCATACATATATAAGAATGAGTTGATCCTGGATCTATCAATACAATCACATTAGTATCATAGAGAGTGAAAGTACCAGTGATAACATCTGGAGATGATGCTTCTTCGCGAGCACGAATAGCGTAGGCTCTAGCAGGTGCTCTAGCCTCGGATCTCACAGCTGAATCCTTTGTCACCCTTCTACTACCACTTACATTTCCGACAATTCTAGGTGGTCTACCTCTATTCGATGTGTTACTTGGTCTCACATTTTGAACTTTATCTTTCTCATTCAGCTCGGGGCAATCTCGGATGAAGTGATCTAGCAAACCACATTTGTAACAGGCTTTATTACTTTTATTCCAGCATTCTCCAAAATGTCGTCTCCCACACTGCTGACACTCGGGTTTGTTGTCTCTCACACTGCCAACACTAGATACTGATGTAGCTTGAGCTTTAGAACCTGAGTATTGTTTTCTACTTTCTCTATTCGAATATTCATTTGAAGCATTTGGGCGAGCATACGAATCTCTGGATTTCTTTGATGAAGAATGATACGGCTTACTCATCGATATTTTTCTCGAGTCTCTAACTTCTGAATCTGCTTTTCTCTTTTCTTTGCTAAGATCCTTGGCTTTACAAGCCCTTTCAACCAGAACGACAAATTCTTTCAACTCTAGAATTCTAACTAGTAGTTTTATATCTTCGTTCAACCCATCAACAAACCGCTTACACATAATCTCTTTGGTAGAAACATACTCCCTGGCATACTTACTCAACCGTACAAATTCTCCTTCATATTCGGTTACAGTCATTCGGCCTTGTCTTAATTCTAGAAACTCTTTGTGCTTTTGATCGAGAAATCTTTGACTGATGTATTTCTTTCGGAATTCGGATTGAAAGAACTCCCACGTAACCCGTTCTTTCGGAACCACAGATATCAATGTGTTCCACCATTGATACGCGGTGTCTCTCAGCAAAGATACTGCACATTTAATACATTCATCAGGAGTACAAGACAATTCATCGAATACTCGAATCGTATTTTCGAGCCAGAACTCAGCTCTCTCAGCATCATCATCAGCAGTAGCCCTAAACTCTTCAGCCCCATATTTATGAATCTTATCTACTGGCGGCTTGTTCAACCGTATCTGGTCTATAACTTGAGGAACAACAGGGATTTGTTGAGGAATAGGTGGGGGTGGAGGTTGTTGAGCAGCCGAATTCGTTCGAACGAACTCCGTGAACCACTCATTCATTATTTGGAAAAAAGGCTTGTTTAGCCTCTCCCTCGTAGCTAATCGTTACAGGACTAGAATCAGATGGCGCTGCCCCCTGAGCGGGAGCGGGCACATTACTCTCTACATCATCAGCTACAGCTCGTTCGGGATCCATTACTATACGAAAACACAATTTAAGTTGTCAGGAATCATCACACTATCGCAAAGTAAATATGGCATGTATAGCTAGACTCTCACACACGCTACGTTAGTCCTACAATCGACTAAACCGTTGCTCTGATACCAATAAAATATAACACCCCTAACCCGTATCCGTCGCCTGAGTAGGGTTACGAGGTATTACCGATCAATTCACAACATATAGCATACATTTATCAAACATAAATCATTCATTCTTATCAATCATTCATAAAAATTACATTGTCCCCTATAAGGGCTTACGAGGCCTTAAACATGCTTTAGAAGTGGTTCGGGACTAAATCGATAACATACAAAAATTTCTGGAAACTTAGAAAAATTTCAACCATACAAGGGTCACACGCCCGTCTGAACAGACCGTGTGACTCATGCGGCTCCAGACACGCCCGTGTCTCAGGCCGTGTGGAAACAGGGCATACATACTAACTTGGGTCACACGGCCAACCACACGCCCGTATGCCCTTCGAAGTGGCCACACATGCCCGTGCGCCAGGCCGTGTGCCAGGCCATGCCAAACCTGTAGGATATACTGACTTATCCAACACGACCAAGTCACACGCCCGTGTGCAAAGGCCGTGTGCCAATTAGGGGATATACCGACTTGTACCACACAGCCAGTCACACGCCCATGTGTGAGACCGTGTGGAGTATACTGACTTCAATTCAATTTCAACACCAGGGGACACACGACCGTTTAACATGACCGTGTGTCACACTCGACTGAGACACACACCCGTGTCTCTACCCGTGTGGATAAAAATAGGCCATTTGAAAGGCCAATTTGCCACCCCAACTTCAATGTACCTGCACAAGGCAAAATGGTACCATTTCATCATACAATTAGGTAGCCAAAATTATCATCCAAATGCACAATTCATACCATTATAATTTCATCTATTCCAATTCTCAAATCACTACCATTTACTTAGCCAAATACATGCCAAAACAATATCAAACAATATGGTTCATTTACCATAATTCACATAACCATTATAACTTCCATAATGTCTTAGTTATAACCATGCCAAAACAAACCAAAATAAGCCATCACTCATGGCTATATATATACAAACCAAAACATATACATTTACAAGCCATTTCTAATAGCCAAACACACAACAATATTAACATTATTTACAAGCCAAATCTCACGGCTATGATCACAACCAAAACACCATATCTAGCCTATACATGCCATATACCATAAATGTATAATCCAAAAGTACCAACTTAGATGTTTGATAGTGCGATGATGTTCCCAACGACTCTCGGATCCAAGCTAGCCTTGATTCACTATAAAACATAGAAAAATAACACGAAGTAAGCTTCATAGCTTAGTAAGCTCGTATGTGAATAACTTAATTCATCGAATAGATGCAACTCAACCAATACACATGACAAAAACATATACACATTAACTACAAACCTTTCTCATGTCTCAAAACATGATCAAATACAAACTCATCGAACTTTCACTATTTAATACTCAAATAGGTTCTGCACGTACCTGTATCTCCTCGCACTAACCTCTTTCTCAACCACATCATTTGTTTACCCGTTGAACCATTCGATATAGAAATCGGATACTCAGGAGTCTCATACGATAAGTACCTATACCATGGCCCGTAGCCAAATCAAGGTAACTTATCCGAAGAACTATTATCATAGCTCGAAGCCAAATCATCTAATATGCATGGCCCGAAGCCAAATCGGTAAAATACGCACCCGAAGTGCTAATATCATGGCCCGAATCCAACTCAACGTATCACTTATTGACATGTCAATAGTATCCAAAACTATTCTTAAGGTTCAACCGGGCTTTCACACTTTTCGTTTCTATCATCGAATGCATTCATAAAGTCGTTTTAACAATTCATATATTATCCATAATCCCATTTTAACAATTTATGCAATATTAAAGCATTTTAACATACATTTATAATGTAATAATCACATACGAACTTACCTCGTATTCGGAATTGACGGATCGGGTCGACTACTTGATAACCTTGCTTTTCCCCCGGTCTAAATCCGAATTCTTTCTTTCTTGATCTATATGAATTCAAAATTAACTTATTTATTCATCTACTCATTCAATTAATCCAAAAATACACATTTGGGCATTTTTACACATTAGCCCCTAAACTTTCGCATTTAATCAATTTAGTCTCTATTTCACAAATACACAAAATTCACACAATTCAACAAAACCCATGCTTGGACGAATTATATATAGGTCCCTAGCAGTCCAAAACTTTCATTTATTTCACATTTCAACCACACAATTTGCACATTTCACAATTTAATCCCTATTATGCATTTTCATCAAAAATCACTTAACAAAACATGTAAAACTATCATCAAGCTTTCATTTTTCAACATTAAACATCAAAACTCATACATATTCATCAATGGAAACATTCAAAATCTTTAACAGTTTTGCAAATTAGTCCCTGGGCTAGCTAGTACTAGCTGCATCTCAAAAACATAGAAATTATTAAAAACGGGACAAAAATCATACCTTAATGAGCTAATAGAGCTTGGCCGAATGTAAACCTAACCATGGCTATTCATCCTTCTCAATTTCGGCTAAGGAAGATGAGTGGATGGAAATTTTATGTTTTTGTTTTAATTATTATCATTTATTAGCTATTTTACCTATTTCCCCTTAAAATTAATGCAAAATATCATTTATGCTAAACCATTAACATCCACTAACCAAATAATGGTATATTTATCATTTAAGGACCTAAAATTTAAGGTTCTATAGCTATTAGACATCATTAGCTAATAGAACATCACTTTTGCAATTTACGCGATTTAGTCCTTTTTATCAAATTAACCAACCAATCGATAAAATTAGCTCACGAAATTTTCACACATATCAAATAACATGCTGTAAATACCAAAAATAATATTAAAATAATTTTTAGACATCAGATTTGTGGTTCTAAAACCACTATTCTGATTTAGCTAAAACTGGGCTGTTACACCGGTGTAGTACCAGGATAGTGCTCAATACCAAACTTGACATCACAATTCAGCGGCAAACCAGGCAACTCTTCAGGAAACACGTCAGGAAAATCCTTAACGGTGTGAATATCCTAAAATCTCAACTCCTTACTAACCAGATTCATTACATAGGCTAAGTAAGCTTCACAACCTTTCCCCATCATTTTTTCAGCCTTCATTGTCGAAACTACAAGAATTTCTATCCCATCACTATTCTTCAAAGTAACTCGCTTCGTTTCAAACTCTACCTTAGCCTTATGCTCAATCAACTAGTCAATACCCAGAATAACATCAAAACCATAAAATGGTAGTTCCATAAGATCCACAGAGAAAACTTGCCTTTGTATCATAAGGGGACATATACGATAAACTTTATTCACAACGAAACTATCTCCAAAGGAACTAATTATAGTCATACCCAAATCAATAATCTCTACAGGAATCCCTAACTTACAAGATAATTCACTTGAAATATACAAATGTGTAGAACCAGAATCAACCAAGGAAAACAATGGAATAGATTGCAAAGTGAAAGTACCTGCAATAACATCAGTCGGATCTTGATCATCAGGTTCCCTAACAAAATAAACCCAAGTTGGACCTCCAAACTCAACTTGCAAAGCAACAGTGTGAGTAACATTTCGTTGTCCAACCGGTCTCACATTACCTTTACCACGACCTCGGCCCCTAGTAAGCACAGAATTAGGTGCCGAACTCTGAGTCTGTGAAACCTCAACTCTATTCGGGCAATCCTTCAGAAAATGTTCTTTAGAACCATACTTATAAGAACCACCTGTCAACTTACGACACTCTCTAGGATGCCTACAATCACAATGCACACAAAGCGGCCATCTAGAACCACAGTCAAACCACCAATGTTACCCACAACATCACTATGTTGTTTAGACTAACTCGGTCGAGACCCACGTCTCGCACCCCTACTAGAATTTTAATTATCTCGCCCTCTCTTGGTCGGTCATCCAGAAGCACCATCAGAAACCCTCTTACCAGTCTCAGCCACCACAGAACGAGCTGGCTTAGCCAAAGTCTCCTCAACAGCTTTGGCTTTTTCTACAAGCTCATCAAACAACTCTACATTTTGGGCAACCAAGTAAACCCAAATCTCTCGATTAAGCCCAAAATAGAACCTCTTATAACGGTCCTTCTCAGTCAAAACCATCTTAGGAGCATACTGACTAAGTCGCACAAACTCTGCCTCATAGTCAGCCATAGACAAACCACCTTGCACAAGGTCCAAAAATTCTAGCATACAATCTTCAATAGACTGCTCGCCCATAACATTCCTCCTAAATACCTCAAGGAAATAATCCCAAGTCAGATGATTAGCAGTTGTACCACTCTTGACAGTATTCCACCAACGATGAACTTTACTGTCGAGTAGGGACACTGTGCAACCTAATTTCTCCTCGCCAAAACAGAACATCTGCTCGAAGATCCTTTCAACTCCTTCCAACCAGTACTCAACTATGGTTGGATCAATCCCTTAACTCTAAAAAAATCTTTACCACCCAACACCCGAAGACATTCAAGTGGCAACCCACGATTCACAGGTGCAAGAGTAGGGTTAGCACCAATAATATGCTAAAACGCTCCAATTACCACTTCCATCAGAGGGCCTACACCCTCATCAGGTATGTTCACTCTACATGGTGGCACATGAGGTGCAAAGGATATACCATCCTATTGAGCACTAGCTTTCATATCCACACGTCTAGGAGGCATATCGAACTAATCTAACATACACAAATAAATAAAAAGGTGAGAGTGGCAGAGGAAGTGATCCAAATCTCATTCCTGTAATCAAACTTTAGGATTAAAGGCAATGTTTTCTCATTCCTACCCCACATGCATTACAAATAAGAGATAACTCATTCAATTCAAAAAAATAAAAAAAATTAATTACTTGGATTTCTAAATCCATGGGTTGCGAAACCCCAATCATCATATCAACAACAATCACCTAGGTCTGAGTGTTATTGAACCTAGGCTCTAATACCACTAAATGTAACACCCTATACTCGGCCCGATTGACGAGCCCAAGAACAGGATGCTACACCACCATCTCACATTGATGTGTCTCTAACTAACTACGATCACAATAAAGGCAAGCGCACCTATCGAACAGTAGTATAGTTATGGTAAGACTGGAAATATCGTATCCACAAGGACCAAGAGTACTAGTAATTACTATCTTTCTATTATCTAGCCTAAGAATTGGAGTGATTTCTTATTAAACTAAAATTAATTAAAAGCACAGCAGAGAATGAATTAGGAAAATACTTTTTAGACAACTTTATGAGATAGGCAATACCCAAGGAAGAATCCACCTAGACTTCACTTATTACTTTTGATTCATACGATTTATTCACTTGACTTAATCCGTAGAAATCCCTAAATTATGTTAATATCTCTTTCAAGACTAAAAACAACTGACTCTAGGTTGATTAATTGAAATCTCTTTCTAATTAAAACCCCTATCGTCGCATTAACTCGATCTATAGATTCCCTTATTAGATTTGACTCCAATCCGGCAGATTTTCGTCGCCCTATTTCTAGGGTTGCAATCAACTCCGCTTAATTGTATTGATCTACTCTTAAACAGGGACTTTTTCTCCTCTGAATAAGCACATTCGAATTGAATCAATAACCTAAATTATCAAAACAAGAATAAGAACTCACAATTAAGAATAAGAACAAGTTGTAAGAACCCATTATTGCCCGGGCCCATACCAAAATTAAAAACAAAAAATAATAAAATAATAAACATTAAAAATCCATTACAATCCATAGTCCATTTACAAATGGCCCAGATTAGGACCCAAATAAACTAAAACTTAACCCCTAAACCATTTGCAGCCCAACAAGCCAACCCAAAACCCTAAACCCAATTCTAAAGATGACCCAAATGGCCCAAACAGAAGTATCTCAGAAACCCTAGAGACTTTCCAGAGGGTTCCAGCGCCGCAACAGCCTCCATCGCGCGTGCCTCTACGCGCACCACGCACGCCTCTACGCGCACCACGCACGCCTCCACGCGCGCCACCACGCACGCCTCCACAGCCTCCGTACCTCCAGCGAGCCTTCGTACGCCACGTCCGCACCCTCCGTACCTGTAAACAAATAGCAGAGAAACGACAGCAAATAGATAATAACAAAAAAACATTGTATTTTGATTTTTCTTTTTCGGCTATAAAAAAGAAAGCCAGAAAACATTGTAAAGGACTAACAATTTTCAAATACAAAAAAAAAACATACCAAAGCGGAGGTATTTATTAGAATTTCTTAGTCTGTTTTTGATTCGCATGTCACATATATACCTAGAAATAGAGTAAATATTAAAGCTTTTACCTTTTGTGACGATCGGAACCCAAAATCGAAGCATTTTTTAGCCGAAACCGAAGCGTTTCTTATTTCTTTCGATTGTTTTTTGAGAGGTTTTGGGTGTTTGAGGGGTAGATCTGGGCTTAGGGCACTTAAAGGGTTTCGAAACGGCCATTTTTTTAGCCTCCGACCACCGCGCACGACGGTGGACGATGGTGGAGCACGGCGGCCCGATGACCGGAACTCGGCCGAACCTGGGCCGGTGCTCGGAGGGCAGACTCCCTTTGAGAGAGTTTTTAATTTTTCTTAGAAGGGATGTTTAAAAATGAATTTTTTTTTGGATTTTTGGTATTTAAAGCCGACCCATGCGACGTCGTTTTGGCGTGGGTCATTTGAACCCAAAACGACGACGTTTAAGGCCCTAACCCGCGCGAGTGACCTAACCCGGGGAAGGATCCGTGCGTTTTGGGTAAATGGTTTATTTACGTTTTTAGTCCTTCCACATTTTTCGTTATTTTTAATTAAGTTCTTCTTTTATATTAATTTTGGCCCCGAAATTGTGCGCAGCTTTACCCTATTTAAGCGCTGCGTTTAATAATTCGGGTAAAATTGCGCTTTTAGTCCCTTTTAATTCACGCATCTGGCGTTCTAGTCCTTTTTCAATTTCTTTTAATTTATTGCTTTAGCTATCTAATTTTGCTCTGATTTCAATATAGTCCTTTAATTATTTTACTTAATTGCTTTTTTTTAAAATTAGTCCTTTTTAAATTAATATTAAATGTTATATTTTAATTGGCTCTAGATATTATTTGTTTCTCTATGTTACTTTCATTAAAATTTTTTTATGCATACTTATAATTTATATTATGTGTTCATTCGTTAGCTATTGTATGGATTATTTTTTAATTTGTAACCATCAATTATTTGTGATTCATCCTTGTAATATTTTGTATGTATTGCTACTTCGCTTTGTATACTATCACTCCATTGCGATTTTATTCGTTAAAAATATCATGTTTTAATATCATTCAAGTTTAAAAACCGTTCCATTCAAAGGTTTTTAAAATAAGGCAATGTTTTGTGTTTGGAAATCTGAGAGATCGTGCCCTAATGTGCTGGGTTTCGGTTTTTCGTTTGACCAAATAACTGAATATCCTTTTAAGATTTCATTCATGTTTTCTTAGCTTTAAAATAAGGCAATGTTTCGTGTTTGGAAATCCGAGAGATCGTGCCCTAACGTGTTGGGTTTCAATTTTTCGTTTGACCAAATAACCGAATATCCTTTTAAGATTTCATTCGTGTTTTCTTAGCTTTAAAAATAAGGCAATATCTTGTGTTTGGAAATTTGAGAAATCGTGCCCTAACATGCTGGTTTTCAGTTTTTTCGTATGACCAGACCCTCGAGTATCTTTTTAAAAAAAAAATTCTTAATGCACGAATTTTGGAAATCACGAGATGACCTCGATATTGTGGGTTTGAAATGTCATACCCTAACGTGTTGGGCGTGAGATTTCATTCCTTCGGAATAAGAGAATTTCAACCTCCACCTCAATTTTTTTTAAGTTATCATATTCTAAATCCTTTCAAATTCTCGACGTTAGGACATTAATTAATCAATTTGGTACCAATTTTGGGCGTTGCGAGGGTGCTAATCCTTCCTCGTACATAACCGACTCCCGAACCTGCTTTCTTAGATTTCGTAGACCAAAATTATTGTTTTAATAAATCAAAATGTTTTATTAAAATAATCCATCTCAAGGAGATCCGATCCCACCTTGGACAAAAGATCGGTGGCGACTCCATTTTCTTTTTAAAGTCGACCCCGTTTTCCAAAAGAAAAAAAATGGTTTCGACAACTCACTGGGGAAACGTTAAAGAGAGTCAAGCCATAAAATTGATTAATTTCTGTCCTTTTGTCGAAAATTGAAAATTTGATTTATTACGATCCTTTTTATTGCATTCGCTTGCGTCATCTCATTGCTGTGGTTTGAGTCTTATAGAATACTTTTGCATCATACTGCATGACCGTCGGGTCACACCCTTTTAAGTGGGAGTGAGAAGCTACTCTTTCGTGAGGTTTTCACCTCCGTGTAGGATAGTGAATCGCTTTCGGGATACATCCGTACCTATGTTTTCGTGAGATTTTCATCTCCGTGCAGCCATAGGGAAATGTATTCCTCGAATCGAACCTGCCCGTATGAGCCTATAATGGGTGAGGATCGAGGAATCTGCGGGTTCAGGTACCTCAACTTTAGAACCGAACTGCATATAGAAAGCCTTAAGAGCCCACCCTAGGTAGAGCCGTGATAAACCCTAGTGGTCACCCAGATAGGCGCTTGAATGTTTTTTACATGCTTTGAATTTTGTTTCTATTGTACTGACTTTTTTGTTTTATCTTTGTTACTCTGCATGCATTTTCATATTAGAGAGAGGTGTCGATTCGGGTTCAATTGCTAAATTAGGGAGCTCGGCATGGAAAATGACTTTCTTGATAAAGTGGAAGATAACGTGACTGTCCGAACTTGGTCAGAAACAACACAATTAGAGAAGGGGGATAGTCTCGCTGCGGGGCATGTGTCAGAGTTATGGGACTACACTTGAGTTAGTATTACACAAAATAACCTTCAAGAGTTAAAAGTGATATGGGATCAGTGGAACGACGAGACCAAGAGGTTGTTCTACCATAGTTATAAGGACTTGCCGTACTTACTTAACATTAAGGTAGACGAGCAGTTATTCCGAGCCCTCACTCAGTACTGGAACCTCGCATATAGTTACTTTATCTTCGCGAGAGTGGATTTGGTGCCTACCGTGGAGGAATACACCGCCCTACTGTATTGTTTGAAAGTCCAAGTGGATAAAGTTTATTCGAGAGTTGTTTATGTCCCAGCCTTTTGGAAGAAGTTAATGAGTGTTACGGGAATGAGTGAGCAGTGGATTACAGCCAGGATTAAACAAAAGGGCGAGTGTAAGTGCATCCCATGGAGGAACTTGAGGGATTTGATCTTAGCTCATCCTGATATGAAGAGAAAAGTTGATGTCTTTGCATTGAGCATCTACGGATTGATGCTATTCCCGAGGGCTCTAGGGTACGTAGATGAAGCAGTCACAGATCTCTTCGACCGACTCAGTAAAGGGGTCACGCCAGTTCTTGCAATCTTGGCTGAGACTTTTAGGTCATTGAATGCATGTAGAAGATCCGGAGAGGGCAGGTTCATAGGGTGAGCTCAATTGTTATTGGTTTGGTTTCACGGTCATTTCTGGAAGGTAGATAAAGTCTCTTACCGACCTTTCTATAAGAATTTTTCACCTTTAAAAGAAGAAGTAGCTACGTCAAGGCGCGAAGATATATTAGAAGAAAAGTGGATGATGATTTTTCAAAACCTACAAGAAGAGGATATCGAGTGGAGAGCTCCATGGATGGTGCCTGATGAGATACTTTATAGATGTGGAAACTTTGATTGGGTCCCTTTACCTAGAATTTGGGGAGCCATTGGATATGCTCCTTTACTTGCAGCAAGACAGTATAAGTCTAGACAGTTTGTGCCGGTGACACACGGGTTAGCTCAAAGTGAATTCTCCTATAGATGAGAAAATTACAAGAAAAGGATTCGGGAAATTAATGACGCTTGAAAGAAAACTTGCCGGATGAAGAGATTGGCTGTTGGTTCTACAACGAAGCCTAAATATGACGAATGGTTTAGCAAAAGGATTAATGACAATACCCCTGGGCCGAGTTTAGAAGGTGCTCTATCAATGGAACAATACTTGCAAGTTGTCCCGACAGAGCCAGAGATTATAAGACAGGACTTTGAAAAGAAGAGTCTCGAGTTCAGGAAAAGGATCGAGCAGCTAGAGGAAGAGAAAATGCACTTGAGATTAAACGTGGAAGTGCAGAAGTCAGAGGCTGAGAAGTTAAGAAAATGGAAGAATAGGGTTGAGGAAGATCTGGATAGTTTAAAGACCGGCTATAAAAAGATGCGTCTATCGATGAGGACTGCTGGTTTAGGAAAAACTTCGGAGTAGTGGCGTCAGGAGATTCAAGACGAAAGGACTAAGGCTGATCAATGGGAGGAGAAATTCCGAGAGGCACAAGCACGAAATGAATTAGTGGAAAAAAAGCCTCTCAGAAAGCCAAAATGAACAAAGCGAGTTAAAGGCTAGAGTCGCGGAACTCGAGAGATCTCTTCATCATCACTGAAGCCGTAATTCTGTGAAAGAATTAAGAGCAAGTTTGAGCAAAATTGAAGAAATGTAAAAGAAGATTGAAGAATTAGAAATGGCATTGCAGAATTGTCAAAATCGTATTGAGTCCCTAGAGGTGAATGAAGAGCGTTGGAAAGAGGAGCTTCACTACTTTCAGAATCAAGTTGGAAATAGGGATTACATCATGGGAGAAGCCATAACCCAAATTCGAGAGATAGCTGATTACTTGTAGACTTTGGCGGTACAAGCGGATATATTGAGCGTGCAGTATGAGTCACAGTCAGATCGTGGACAAGAGCTAGCTTCATTACTTAGGAAAATTAAAGCTTTAGGTGCTAGGGCAAGGCCTTATTTGTAACTTGATTTTATGTAAAGGACTTTATTTTCTAGTAAAGTTTTCTAAATGAAATTGAATCAGAATCGGCACCTTCTTTGCATTCATGCATTTGCACTTGTTTTCATTTCATATGCATTAAAGGTCATTAAAAGATTCTAATTGAATAAAAATTATTTCAGCATTAACCTAGACACCGGCAAAACCAAACATCCCTACGGTACCCGAACCAAGACGAAAGATATGAGTCACAGTCAGATCGTGGACAAGAGCTAGCTTCATTACTTAGGAAAATTAAAGCTTTAGGTGCTAGGGCAAGGCCTTATTTGTAACTTGATTTTATGTAAAGGACTTTATTTTCTAGTAAAGTTTTCTAAATGAAATTGAATCAGAATCGGCACCTTCTTTGCATTCATGCATTTGCACTTGTTTTCATTTCATATGCATTAAAGGTCATTAAAAGATTCTAATTGAATAAAAATTATTTCAGCATTAACCTAGACACCGGCAAAACCAAACATCCCTACGGTACCCGAACCAAGACGAAAGATATGGATCAGAGATTATGTAACACCCCAAACCCGGCCCATACGCCACGGCCGAATTTAGAATGCCACTGCGGAAAACGTTTGAAAAATATTTTGACTTAGAGTGAAAACATAAAAATTTATTGTCTTTAATAAAACATTGTATATTTATAAATCCAAATAAAATCAAGTTGTTACAAATCCTTCGATTTGTAATTTTAACATATATCTTTAAGATGTGAGTTGCTCAAAATAAACATATCCAAATAATAAAAATTGTCAATCCACTTTAAAATATAATAATAAACTTCAAAACTTTTAAATGGCCCTTATTACAATAATCAAATATTAAGTAAATTCGAAAATATATATAATATATAAAATAAGGAAAATAACTTGCATGGGCCACCTCGCATCCACTCCAACTCGGTCCAAGCTTTATGCATCACCTGTAAGGTTTGAGAAAAATTGGGTGAGTCACACAGACTCGAGTGCATAGTTATTACACATGTCCCCATATATGGGCTTGGCCCATATCCACTGATCCACATACAAAATTATGCGAAATGAAGCCCAACCCAACCTAGTTCCATCCATTACACCAACCCTGCACTGCGCGCCCAAGGCCGTGGCTAATCCACCGATCAAATAATGATCCTCATATCTTACCTTGGCGGACTTATCGCCCAAGGCCGTGGCTAAGCCACCGATCACATAATGATCCACATATCAGTATCCACAAGGTGACTCGAGGTCATCCTCAATCTACTGGTGATGCACACGGCTATCATCCGCCGAGATGGGCACCTAGCCAACACCTCCCTTGATGAAGCACATAGCCACCATCAAGCGCCAATGTAAGCACAAGGCTAACATCGGACCACGTACATAATGTACACCCTTTCCTTCGATAGTCACATCCCAAGTCCCATGTATCATGCCACAATATCATTAAAATAAGCATATATCACATGCCATCACATTTTCATACATAGATCATATGTAAATTAAAATCATAAAATACTGGCCTTGTCAATTGATTACCCAACATAGGCATCCACCCTTTTTAGCCATTAATTCGGCTACCATGCACATCATATACATATTTATATATTAAAACACATACACACAACAAAAGAACAGTGCGATAACTACACACCTGCTTTGGCACAATCAATCAAATCCCGAAACCCACGTCTAACGATTTGCACTCCTATGATTGTTGAACTCCTTCCTACACAACCTAAGTTAGAATCGGCTTTAAGTAATAATCCATAAGTATGGCCCTTGGCCGAATACTACACTTACTTACCTTGAAGAATCGAATCCAAAAGACTCCTCTATGCAAGCACTTCACACTTTAAAACGAAACTAAGAGCAAGAGATCGATGGTATCACCCTCAGAGAATCGACTTCAAGTCCCAAAGAGAAAGATTTCGGCACTTGAATGGTGAAGAGAGAGAGATCATGCCAAAGTGGAGGGAGTTGAATGCTAAGAGGATTCGGCTATGGTGTTTTCTTAAAATTTCAAGCAAAGACAAGAGAGAAAGAGGCTATAGGGTTCAGCCAAGCCTTACCAAAGGTGATGACAAACTCGGCTATCAAAAGGAAAATAAGGAGTTTGAGAAAGGAGATAGATTCGGCCAAACTAGCAAATAGAGAGAAGAAAAAATCGCTAGTGACCTTAATGATCTTTGAAGTTTCGAACACAAAACAAAGAGAAGGGAAACCGAAACTAAATGGCTTATGCATAAAAATAGCACTTTGATGGCATTAGGATTTTTGGCACCACACTAGAGAAAGAAGAATAAACCCGAAAAGAAAACACCTAAACTCCTTAAGAGAAATTCGGCTACTCCCCTCTACTCACAAAACTGAAATGGTCATCAAAGAAATCCCCCTTGGCCATCCAACTCACATATTCATCACAAATCCCATAATTTCCTCTTTATTTCCTCCTAATCCTATTCCTTCCAAAAATTCGGCCAACTCCCCCCTAGTCCATGAAACCATCCATGTTCATGGACAAAATGCCATAGAAGAGTTTCCAAAACAACACTCCATAATCCATGCCTTTTGTCCCCTCATCATACCATAACCTTAAGATTCTTATCCCCAATTTCATGCTTTCCCTAAACCAATATTCAACTTACCAAAATTTGAGAGTCCAACCTATCATAAATAAGGTTTGACCGTCCATCAATGCTAGGATAAAAATAAAGTCTCCCAAAAAGTTAATCATGCTACTCGAACTTCTAACCTCAAGCAACCCTTCAAGCATCCTAACCATCTTGCCACTAACTCCTCTTGTGTTTAATTTAACACTTAAATTAACTTAAGTGCTAAGCTCACTTAATCCACTTCATTAAATTCTCCATACTAAAAATTATTCTAAACCAATTAATTCCAAGCCTTCACAAGACTATATTAAGCACACAATAAAATCATACCTGAATTAACTCAAGCAACAATATGATACTCAAATTTTTCCTAAAGCCCAAGGCCCAATCGGCCCAATCCTATTAAGCCCAATTTCAGGATGTTACAATTCTACCCTCCTAAAAAAAATAATTTCGTCCTCGAAATTACTTACTAACGAACAATCGTACATCCTATCTCACCACACTATGCTCTTGCTGCGCACTCTGATCTTAATAAAACCAATATACTTTCTAAGTGGTCTCCAAGTTCACACTCAAGGTTCTAGATACTTCACTAGCGATGGTTCCGACACACCATTTTGCTTCTACAACGCGTCCACTACAACCACGCCCCTAGAACTCATATCTAACGTCGCGATTTAATCTGATTAAGAAGTTTTATACATTAATACTTTTGTTCCACTTGTTTATGCGCGAACTATTTTATGAAACGAAGTTTTCAGAAGTTGTTCTTTCGATCAATCAAAATTTCTAGTTCAAGTTCACTATTCTAATTCAGAGAATCACATTCACATTCATCCATAGAGTCACATTTATTCATCCACAGCATCCACCATACCACGATGGCATTTTATCCATTCCCCACCCAGGGGTAATTTCGTAAATTTAAAACTAAGATCTTTATAAAACAGTATGGCTAGTCCCTTTTCGGGTTTTAGTTATCGAGTTTAGCCCGTGAATAGGTCCTCTTGGTTAGGGTGAACCGTAGCTACGCACCAGGTAGGATTCGAGTAAAGAGGAGGTGAGTCACTCGGACTGCTTAAATACCAAGCTCTTACTGAATCCACTCCTAGACATGCGCACAATGGTTGCCACACCCTAGCTCGGCGACTTAGTCACAGGTTTGTTCAATTGTTCTTTAAGTCTTATGAATCTTGTGTTGGAGTAGACTAGTCCTAGGGTCCATTAGCCCTAATATTCTAATCTACGAGCCCAAATAAGCCCATAACATTCACATATATAAATCACTTCAATAGTCAGAGGTACTTACCTGGTGGACTTCGGGTTGGAGATATAGGTGCCATGCCAGAATAAACCTGAAAAATTTATGAAAGCCCAAATCTTTGAAAAGCCCATCTAAAAAAAATATTTTTGGGCCCAAAACCCTCAAAGCCGAGTTTTGAACCGGGCTCTGATACCAAACTGTAACACCCCAAACCCGACCCATACGCCACGGCCGAATTTAGAATGCCACTGCGGAAAACGTTTGAAAAATATTTTGACTTAGAGTGAAAACATAAAAATTTATTGTCTTTAATAAAACATTGTATATTTATAAATCCAAATAAAATCAAGTTGTTACAAATCCTTCGATTTGTAATTTTAACATATATCTTTAAGATGTGAGTTGCTAAAAATAAACATATCCAAATAATAAAAATTGTCAATCCACTTTAAAACATAATAATAAACTTCAAAACCTTTAAATGGCCCTTATTACAATAATCAAATATTCGCAAATTCTGAAAATATATATAATATATAAAATAAGGAAAATAACTTCTGCATGGGCCACCTCGCATCCACTCCAACTCGGTCCAAGCTTTATGCATCACTGTAAGGTTTGAGAAAAATTGGGTGAGTCACATGGACTCGGTGCATAGTTATTACACATGTCCCCACATATGGGCTTGGCCCATATCCACACAGTCCACATACAAAATTATGCGAAATGAAGCCCAACCCAACCTAGTTCCATCCATTACACCAACCTCGGCACACCTGCCGCCCAAGGCCGTGGCTAATCCACCGATCAAATAATGATCCTCATATCTTACCTTGGCAGACTTACTGCCCAAGGCCGTGGCTAAGCCACCGATCACATAATGATCCACATATCTGTATCCACAAGGTGACTCGAGGTCATCCTCAATCTACGGTGATGCACACAGCTATCATCCGCCGAGATGGGCACCTAGCCAACACCTCCCTTGATAAAGCACATAGCCACAATCAAGCGCCAATGTAGCACAAGGCTAACATCAGACCACGTACATAATGTACACCCTTTCCTTCGATAGTCACATCCCAAGTCCCATGTATCATGCCACAATATCATTAAAATAAGCATATATCACATGCCATCACATTTTCATACATAGATCATATGTAAATTAAAATCATAAAATACTAACCTTGTCAATTGATTACCCAACATAGGCATCCACCCTTTTTAGCCATTAATTCGGCTACCATGCACATCATATACATATTTATATATTAAAACACATACACACAACAAAAGAACAAAGGCGATAACTACACACCTGCTTTGGCACAATCAATCAAATCCCGAAACCCACGTCTAATGATTTGCACTCCTATGATTGTTGAACTCCTTCCTACACAACCTAAGTTAGAATCGGCTTTAAGTAATAATCCATAAGAATGGCCCTTGGTCGAATGCTACACTTACTTACCTTGAAGAATCGAATCCAAAAGACTCCTCTATGCAAGCACTTCACACTTTAAAACGAAACTAAGAGCAAGAGATCGATGGTATCACCCTCAGAGAATCGACTTCAAGTCCCAAAGAGAAAGATTTCGGCACTTGAATGGTGAAGAGAGAGAGATCACGCCAAAGTGGAGGGAGTTGAATGCTAAGAGGATTCGGCTATGGTGTTTTCTTAAAATTTCAAGCAAAGACAAGAGAGAAAGAGGCTATAGGGTTCAGCCAAGCCTTACCAAAGGTGATGACAAACTCGGCTATCAAAAGGAAAATAAGGAGTTTGAGAAAGGAGATAGATTTGGCCAAACTAGCAAATAGAGAGAAGAAGAAATCGCTAGTGACCTTAATGATCTTTGAAGTTTCGAACACAAAACAAAGAGAAGGGAAACCGAAACTAAATGGCTTATGCACAAAAATAGCACTTTGATGGCATTAGGATTTTTGGCACCACACTAGAGAAAGAAGAATAAACCCGAAAAGAAAACACCTAAACTCCTTAAGAGAAATTCGGCTACTCCCCTCTACTCACAAAACCGAAATGGTCATCAAAGAAATCCCCCTTGGCCATCCAACTCACATATTCATCACAAATCCCACAATTTCCTCTTTATTTCCTCCTAATCCTATTCTTTCCAAAAATTTGGCCAACTCCCCCCTAGTCCATGAAACCATCCATGTTCGTGGACAAAATGCCATAGAAGAGTTTCCAAAACAACACTCCATAATCCATGCCTTTTGTCCCCTCATCATACCATAACCTTAAGATTCTTATCCCCAATTTCATGCTTTCCTTAAACCAATATTCAACTTACCAAAATTTGAGAGTCCAACCTATCATAAATAAGGTTTTACCGTCCATCAATGCTAGGATAAAAATAAAGTCTCCCAAAAAGTTAATCATGCTACTCGAACTTCTAACCTCAAGCAACCCTTCAAGCATCCTAACCATCTTGCCACTAACTCCTCTTGTGTTTAATTTAACACTTAAATTAACTTAAGTGCTAAGCTCACTTAATCCACTTCATTAAATTCTCTATACTAAAAATTATTCTAAACCAATTAATTCTAAGCCTTCACAAGACTATATTAAGCACACAATAAAATCATACCTGAATTAACTCAAGCAACAATATGATACTCAAATTTTTCCTAAAGCCCAAGGCCCAATCGGCCCAATCCTATTAAGCCCAATTTCAGGATGTTACAGATTAGAAAAACTCGAACAACTCCAAAGGGAGATGCAAGATAAACTTCAGCTGCAAATGCAGGAGCAGCTGGCTAAGATCCAACAGGATATGATGGATCGAATGATGGAATCACAAAAAAATATGATGTCTTAATTGACTCAATTACTGGCAGGAGGAATAGACAAAGGGAAAGGCCCTATGGATGATATCATGGAAAGTGATCCTCAATATCCTCCTGGTTTTACTCCAACGCATGTACATGCACCACCAGAGATAAATCCACAAAGGCCATCTGTCTCTATCAGGCCACAACAGATTCAGGCTGGAGCCTCGGTACCGATGAATTTCTAGGCTGGCTCAGGCTCTAACCCTGGCCATAATTCAAACAATTCAATTGTTCCTGACTTGGATGAAGTGGTAGGAGAGGAAAGAGTCACGACAGAATCACAAAGGCAATTAGAAGAGAGGTGTAAGTGGCTGGAGGAGAAGTTTAAAGCAATGGAGACTACTGGTTCCCGTTGCGGGATCGATGTGAAGGATTTAAGCTTGGTCCCAGATCTGGTGCTCCCACTGAAGTTTAAAGTGCCAGAGTTCGAGAAGTAAAATGGAACTAGCTGTCCCGAAGCTCACATAACGATGTTCTATCGGAGAATGACAGGATATGTCAACAACGACCAATTATTAATCCACTGCTTTCAAGAAAGTCTGACTGGGTCTGTGGCCAAGTGGTACAATCAGTTAACCCGTTCCCAAATAGGCTCATGGAAAGACTTGGCTCAAGCTTTCATGAAACAAAGTACAACCACGTGATGCATACATAGCACCCGACAGATTACACTCCAGAACATGGAGAAGAAGACAAACGAGAGCTTTAGGCAGTATGCCCAGCGATGGAGGGAGGTGGCGACACAAGTCCAACCCCCACTCTTAGAGAAAGAGACAACCATGCTCTTCATCAGTACTTTGAAGGCTCCCTTCATCAACCACATGCTGGGGAGTGCTACTAAAAGCTTTTCTGATATCGTAATGTCTGGAGAGATGATAGAAAATGCGATAAGATGTGGTAAAATTGAAGTAGGGGAAGGCACCAAGAGTCAGCCCCAAGAAGGAGGAAGAATGAGGTGAATAACACGAGCACATATAGCAAGGGTCATCCAGAGCTATCACGGTGAGCCAGCCAAAAAACAAATCATCAGGGTCCCCCGAAACAAGAATTCACCACAAGGGTGAGCGCCGAAAGGATACAGTTCACACCTATACCCATGACGTATAAAGAGCTGTACCAGAACCTCTTTGATGCACATGTAGTGTCCCCTTTCTACTTAACACCGCTGCAACCCCCATTTCCCAAGTGGTATGACGCAAACACCCATTGCGAATATCATGTTGGGATCGCAGGGCATTTAATTAAAAATTGCACCGCGTTCAAGAAGGTAGTCAAAAAGCTAATAAAAATGGGGATCGTAAAGTTTGACGACTCACCCGTGCCAAATGTAGCAGGAAATCCCTTACCTAATCATACTGAGCAAGGAGTAAATGGAATAAATTATTGTGGGAGGAAAGTCAAATATGAGGTTTCAGAAGTCAGAATCCCACTGAGACAGGTTTGGAAGGAGATGGTGGAGAGAGGACTGATCACATTGGACTCAGAAAAGAGGTCCGAAGGTAAGAGGAACCATTGCGAGTTCTATAATAGAGAAGGGCATGGAATCTAGGAATGCACTAAGTTCAAAGCCATAGTGTAAAATCTGATGGATAATAAAGAGATGGAATTTTACGAGGAGATTGAAGGATCAGAAGGACGAGAGGTTTATGCTTCAGATGGGGGATTAATGGAACGGGTCCAAAAGGGCAGCCGCCCAGTAGTGATCATCTCGAAGCCAAGAGTCCATGAAGCCGGAACACAAGTGGCACCGCGAGTCATAATCCAAAAGCCAGCAGTTTTTTCGTATGAGGATAGCAAGAGAGTCCCTTGGAACTATGATTGTAATGTGACGATCCAAGGAAAAGAGAATTCAGTAAAGGAAGATCAAGATACAGGTTCTCCTACACGTAGTGGGAGACGCTACGATTTGGTAAATACCTGACCAGAACTAATAAAAGGGAAAGCTCCAATGGTAGAACAAGAAAGGAAAAAATCAGGCGAGCCTGAGTCGCCTGTCAATGAACCGGTGAAAGAAGAAGAAGTGAAGGAGTTTCTAAAATTTTTAAAGCACAGTGAATACAGCGTGGTGGAGCAGTTGCATAAATAGCCAGCACGCATATCTGTATTGGCTTTACTTTTGAGTTCAGACGTGCATCGGAATGCATTGATGAAGGTTTTGAATGAGACTTATATGGCCAATGATATCTCGGTTAATAAACTGGATAGATTGATTGGTAACATAAGTGCTGACAATTTCATCTATTTCAACGATGATGAGATTCCGCCAAGCGGTAGGGGATCCACTAAGGCTTTGCATATTACCACTAGATGCAAAGGGTACACACTACCAGGGGTCTTGATAGACAACGGGTCAGCGTTAAACGTATTACCCTTATCCACAATAAATAGATTACCTGTGGA
Organism: Gossypium sturtianum; assembly: GCA_025698515.1. NCBI lineage: Eukaryota > Viridiplantae > Streptophyta > Magnoliopsida > Malvales > Malvaceae > Gossypium > Gossypium sturtianum. Next base: position 24,543,477 of record CM046945.1, read on the forward strand.
TAGTTCACATATGAAAGAGTGTCAGAACATAGTGAAGGCGTTTGATGGCACGGAAAGAAGAGTCATGGGGAGAATCGAAATACCCTTATTAATTGGCCCGACTACTTATGAGGTGGATTTCTTGGTCATGGATATCAAGCCTTCCTACAACTGCTTACTAGAAAGACCGTAGATCCACTCAGCGGGAGCGGTACCTTCATCATTGTATCAGAAACTGAAGTTAGTATCGGAGGGTCGATTAGTGACAATAAAGGTCGAAGAGGATATTATCGCACCTGTAACCAACGATGCACCTTACCTGGAGACAAATGACGAGGCAATCGAGTGCTCTTTTCAATCCTTGGAATTCATAAATGCAGCCTTTATTACGGAAGGAAACAGAATTCTGGTACCAAAAATCTCTAAAACCACAAGAATGGGATTGCAGATGACCGTAGGAAAAGGGCTAGGAAAATACCTCCAAGGAAAGGTTGAGGTACCGTTGCTAAAACAAAAATGAGACTACTTCGGCTTAGGGTTTAAGCCAGACGTGAGACAAAGAAAGAAGGAACTCGAAAAGAAACAAGAGAGGAGAAGAGCACGGTTGAGTGGTGAAGAAATTAAGTGGGAACCCATGATAATTCCACACATATCCAAAACTTTGTGTTGGGAGGGGTCATTCATGCTGAGCAGAAGGCGCCAAAAGAAGAAGACATTATAGAAATGTTGGGCAATGTCTACATTAATGCCATTTTCGAGGAGGCGATTGAAGGGGGAGCTTGTCAGATATCAGCCCTTATGAACCTGGAAGCGTTCTAAATAATTGTACTGCAGAAGAGATCCCTATAGTGTTTAAAACTATTTCAGAGTAATGTCTCAGAACACTTATTGCTCTAGGCCTAGGAGTAATAAGCATCCTTTGTGAAATAGGCTTATGGCCCAAATCTTTAATTCAATGAAAATGCTTCTGAATTTTTTTTGAGCAAATATTCTTTATAATTCATCCTTAGTCATATTATACAGACAATCATTCTTTATTCCAAATATTCTTTTATTCTTTATTCATGATCATGTCATATAAATGATTATGCTTAAATTTATTCGTTCTTTGTATATTCCTTTGTACCTACAATAGGTTCCTGGATACCAATGACATGAGTGATGCTGCTACCGAATCAGAACCCCTATTTGAGCAGGACATGTGTTTAAAGGGATCCCAGGACTTTTAAGATGACATAGACTGTGGCTTATCTCCAGACCTGTTAAGAATGGTAAAACAAGAGGAAAGGCAAATTTTACCTCATAGAGAGACAGTGGAGGTCGTGACCCTGGAAGAGGAAAGGCGGTGAAAATTGGAACGTGCATAGCAGAAGAAACGGCGAGATCGTAGATTTACTTCAAGAATTTAAAGATGTCTTTGCGTGGTCATACCAAGATATCTGGGGTTAAGCATCGACATTGTTGTACACCGCCTCCCCATAAAAGAGGATTGCAAACCGGTTCAACAGAAGCTCCGGAGAATGAGGCCTGACATTGTGCTAAAAATAAAAGAAGAAGTTAAAAAGCAATTTGACGCCGAATTTTTGCAGGAAGTCAAATACCCAGAATGGGTAGCTAACATTGTGCCTGTCCCTAAGAAAGACGGGAAGGTACGAATGTGTGTAGATTATAAAGATTTGAATAAGGCCAGCCCGAAAGACAATTTCCCTTTGCCTCACATTGATACTTTAGTAGACAATATGGTGGTTTATTCGTGGTTTTCCTTCATGGATGGGTTTTCGGGGTACAATCAGATAAAGATGCATCCTCAGGACATGGGAAAAACTACCTTCATATCCTTATAGGGTACGTTCTGTTATAAAGTGATGCCATTTGGGTTGAAAAATGCGGGAGCTACATACCAAAGGGCCATGGTGACTTTGTTCCATGACTTAATGCATAAAGAAATCGAAGTTTATGTGGATGACATGATTGCAAAGTCTAGGACAAAAGAAGAACACATTCTAGTCTTGAGGAAACTGTTCCTGGGATTGAGAAAATTCCAACTGAAGCTCAATCCAACGAAATGTACTTTTGGAGCTAGATCTGGCAAATTACTGGGCTTCATAGTTAGCAGGAAGGGAATCGAGATTGACTCAGACAAGGTCCGAGCTATACAAGAATTGCCTCCACCACGCACTCAAAAAGAAGTTCGAGGTTTCTTGAGAAGGTTAAATTACATTGCTCGGTTCATTTCAAAGTTAACTGAGAAATGTGATCCCATATTTCGTCTTCTGAAGAAATAGAATCCTGGCATGTGGGATGATGAATGCCAGAAAGCTTTCAATAGGGTCAAACAGTACTTATCAAACCCTCCAGTATTGTCACCCCCATTCCCGGATAGGCCATTAATCCTATATTTGACAGTGTTTGATCACTCTATGGGATGTGTGCTGCGTCAACACGATGATTCAGGAAGAAAAGAGAAGGCGATATACTACCTCAGCAAGAAATTCACTAAGTGTGAGATGAGATATTCGCCAATTGAGAAATTGTGTTGAGCCTTGATTTGGACGACTCGGAGATTGAGGCAATACATGCTATACCACACGACCTGGTTAATCTCGAAATTAGACCCCCTAAAGTACATGATGGAGTCAATGACTTTAAATGGAAGGATGGCGGATGGCAAATCCTGCTTTTTGAATTCGACATCGTCTATGTGAGTCAAAAAGCTGTGAAAGGGAGCGCAATAGCAGACTTTCTAGCTAGCAGAGCTTTAGAGGATTATGAGCCATTGAATTTTGACTTCCCTAATGAGGAATTAATGTGTGTGGCAGCTACTGAAGAAGACGCTACCAAAGATCACCTTTGGAAATTGAACTTCGATGGAGCATTAAATGCTGTAGGCAATAGAATTGGGGCAGTCTTGGTGTCCCCAAATGGAGATCATTATCCATTCACATGCAAGTTGGATTTTGATTGTACGAATAACATGGCAGAATATGAAGCATGTATCATGGGACTCCGTACCGCCGTAGAACGCAAAATTAGAGTGCTAGAAGTATATGGAGATTTTGCTCTGGTGATTTACCAATTGAAGGGTGAATGGGAGACAAAAGACCCCAAATTGATCAATTATCGAAGGATAATTCTGGGGTTAATTGAGGAGTTTGATGACATTAATTTCAATTATCTCTCACGAGACGAAAACCAAATGGCAGATGCTTTGGCCACTCTGGCTTCAATGATTAAAGTGAACAAACAGGAGGATGTAAAGCCTATTCAAATGAGTATCTACGAAGCCCCAGCCTATTGTTATAATGTGGATGAAGAGGAAAGAGATAATCACCCTTGGTACCAAGATATATTGCAATACATGAGAAATCGTGAATATCCTGAACAAGCGACCGAGAATGATAAGAGAACGTTGAGAAGACTAGCCTGCGACTATGTCTTCGACGGGGAGATCTTGTATAAAAGAAGAAAAGATCAGATACTATTGAGATGTGTGGACGCTGTTGAAGCTAAGAAAATTCTGGAAGAAGTCCACGAGGGTGTTTATGGAAAGCATGCCAATGGTTTCACAATGGCTAGACAAATTATGAGATTCGGATACTATTGGTCTACCATGGAAGGGGACTGCATCAATTATGCTAAAACGTGTCACAAATGCCAGATATATAGAGACAAAATTCATGTGCCTCCTTCACCTTTGCATGTCATGACTTCCCCATGGCCTTTCTCCATGTGGGGCATGGACGTCATCGGGCCGATCTCTCCAAAAGATTCAAACGGGCATCAGTTCATCTTTATAGTTATCGACTATTTCACCAAATGGGTAGAAGCTGCTTCATATGCCAGTGTTACCAAGTCGGCAGTCGGCAGTCAGCAGATTCCTAAAAAAGGAAATCATATGTTGATATGGAATGCGTAAGAGGATCATATCTGACAATGCGTTAAACTTGAACAATAGCACGATCGCAGAGGTCTGCAGTCAATTCAAGATCAGACACCACAACTCGTCACCGTATCGTCCAAAAATGAATGGTGCAGTAGAAGCAGCCAATAAAAACATTAAGAAAATTGTGGGGAAAATGGCTAAAACCTATAAAGATTGGCACGAGAAGTTACCATTTGCTCTCTATGCTTATCGAACATCAGTCAGGACTTCCACCGGGGCAACTCCTTTCTCGTTGGTTTATGGAATGGAGGAAGTGTTACCCATCGAAGTGGAAATTCCTTCCCTTCGAGTCTTGTCAGAATTAAAGTTAGATGAAGCAGAATGGATCCAGTCTCGATACGATCAGTTGAACTTGATTGAGAAAAAGAGGCTAAAAGCTATCCATCATGGTCAGATGTACCAAAAGCGAATGATACGAGCTTATGATAAAAAGGTGAGCCCAAGAGAATTTCACGAGGGAGACCTGGTTCTAAAAAAGATCCTCCCCATGCAAAAGGATTTCAGAGGGAAATGGATGCCAAATTGGGAAGGACCTTATGTGGTGAAAAAGGCTTTCTACGGAGAGCCTTTGCTCTTGGCCTAAATGGATGGGAAAAACTTGCCCAATCCTGTAAATTCGGATTCAGTCAAGAAGTATTATACTTGAAGAGGAAAAGAGGCCAAAGTGAAAGCCCACAAAGGGCGCTTTGAGACCTTCTCTAAAAAAAATGATGAAAATGAAAAATAGAGAGGCCAAGGTGAAAACCCGTAAAGGGCGCCTTGAGACCAAAGGGGTTTTGAGTCGAAAACTAGAAAAGGACAACTCAAATTGCAATCAACGATGGGGCATGCGGTAATCTTGCCATACCTGAATTAAAAAGGAGGAGAGATGTTACGTCTTGGGGCATCAACAGAGTACTCTTGATCTCCTAAACACATATTGAGCTTAAAATGGTCTTCAGAAAGTCCGTACAGAGAAACTCAAGCTGCGATATCCGGGGCACCTATCTTTTCCCCCAATCATTTTGTATTCTAGCAATGTTTGCTTTCTTTAATTAACTTATTCTTTTCAGATTTTGTTTCTGATAAATTCCATTTTGTTCATCATTTATGATTAGTTTCAAGCATTTTGTATTGAAGTAATGATTAATGGACTAATAATATTTTTCATAAAAGGAGTTTTGCCTATTACTCTGGAAACTTCTAAATAATACGAGAACCTGAAACAGGACTTTTATTTAGAACTCACCAAGCCTAAGGGTTGGAAATATTTGAGAAGGAAACTCTAAACAGTGACCATTTCTTCAGACTTTCTGTCAAAAATGTCGGTTGAACAAGAAGACCGGATATTACATCAGTGATACAACCTGGAAGAACCATGAGCAATGTCAATCCTAAGCGTTTAAAAAGGGATCATTCACATGAAATTCTGCATTCGTGCAAAACACATTTAATTAGGAGCATTCGGTTTAATCTGATCATTGCATCCTAATCATTCTACAAAGGATCATTCTCATGACATTCTGCATTCATGCAAATGTCACCTATAATACATTTAGCCAGGAGCATTTGATTCATTCCGATCATGGCATCCTAATCATTATGCATAATTCCACAAATCGATTCTACAGGTCATGTTCCCTAGAGGACGGTGTAACAAGATCGACGAATCCACAGATCTTATCTCTCTGAAGTTGCAGTAGAGCGGATCAAAACAAACCTTACATCCCTAAAGTTGCAGTGGAGCAGGTTGAAGTCACAAGTCTTATCTCCCTGAAGTTGCAGTGGAGCAGACTGAAGATAGCGGATCTTATTTCCCTGAAGTTGCAGTGGAACAGATTGAAGCTATAAATTAAAGATCTTATCTCTCTGAAGTTGCAGTAGAGCGGATCAAAACAAACCTTATCTCTCTGAAGTTGCAGTGGAGCAGGTTGAAGTCACAAGTCTTATCTCCCTGAAGTTGCAGTGGAGCGGATTAAAACGACGAATCCTATACCTCTGAAGTTACAGTAGGTCGGATTGAATTTACCATACAAATCTCATCTCCCCAAAGTTGCGGCGGAGCAGATTGAAGCTACAAGTCTAATTTCCTTGAATTGGATCGAGGCGCTAGTTCCTATGCCTTTGAAGATGCAGTGGGATGGAATGAAGCTACTCGAAGAAAAAAAACACCGAAAGAAGTCAAAGATTTGAAGACCGTGCAAAAATGGTCCTTTTTGAAGTCTTTGCTCCATTCTCGTTACATGACAACGAGCAAAGAGGGCCAGCTGTAAGAACCCATTATTGCCCGGGCCTATACCAAAATTAAAAACAAAAAATAATAAATAATAAACATTAAAAATCCATTACAGTCCATAGTCCATTTACAAATGGCCCAGATTAGGACCCAAATAAACTAAAACTTAACCCCTAACCCATTTCCAGCCCAACAAGCCAACCAAAACCCTAAACCTGATTCTAAAGATGGCCCAAATGGCCCAAACAGAAGGATCTCAGAAACCCTAGAGACCTTCCAGAGGGTTCCAGCACCGCAACAGCCTCCATCGCGCGTGCCTCCACGCGCACCACGCACGCCTCAACGCGCACCACCATGCACGCCTCCACAGCCTCTGTACCTCCAGCGAGCCTCCGTACGCCACATCCGCGCCCTCCGTACCTGTAAACAAATAGCAGAGAAATGACAGCAAATAGATAATAACAAAAAAACATTGTATTTTAATTTTTCTTTTTCGGCTATAAAAAAAGAAAGCCAGAAAACATTGTAAAGGACTAACAATTTTCAAATACAAAAAAAAATACCAAAGCAGAGGTATTTGTTAGAATTTCTTAGTCTGTTTTTGATTCGCATGTCACATATATACATAGAAATAGAGTAAATATTAAAGATTTTACCTTTTGTGACGATCGGAACCCGAAACCCGAAGCGTTTTCGAGCCAAAACTGAAGCGTTTCTTATTTCTTTCGATTATTTGTTGAGAGGTTTTGGGTGTTTGAGGGGTAGATCTGGGCTTAGGGCACTTAAAGGGTTTCGAAATGACCATTTTTTGAGCCTCCGGCCACCGCGCACGACGACGGACGGTGGCAGAGTACGGCGGCCCGATGATCGGAACTCGGCCGAACCTGGGCCGGTGCTCGGAGGCAGACACCCTTTGAGAGAGTTTTTAAATTTTTTTTTAGAAGAGACGTTTAAAAATGAAGTTTTTTTTGGATTTTTGGTATTTAAGGCCGACCCATGCGATGTCGTTTTGGCGTGGGTCATTTGAACCCAAAACGGTGACGTTTAAGGCCCTAACCCGCGCGAGTGACCCGACCCGGGGAAGGATCCGCGCGTTTTGGGTAAATGGTTTATTTACATTTTTAGTCCTTCCGCATTTTTCGTTATTTTTAATTAAGTTCTTCTTTTATTTTAATTTTGGCCCGAAATTGTGCGCAGTTTTAAATTTAATCCTTATTTAAGCGCTGCGTTTAATAATTCGGGTAAAATTGCGCTTTTAGTCCCTTTTAATTCACGCATGTAGCGTTCTAGTCCTTTTTCGATTTCTTTTAATTTATTACTTTAGCTATCTAATTTTGCTCGGATTTCAATATATTCCTTTACTTATTTTACTTAATTGCTTGTTTTTTTTTAATTATTCCTTTTTAAATTAATATTAAATGTTATATTTTAATTGGCTCTAGATATTATTTATTTCTCTATGTTACTTTCATTAAATTTTTTTATGCATACATATAATTTATATTAGGTGTTCATTCGTTAGCTATTGTATGGATTATTTTTTAAATTGTAACCATCAATTATTTGTGATTCATCCTTGTAATATTTTGTATGTATTGCTACTTCGCTTTGTATACTATCATTCCATTGCGATTTTATTCGTTAAAAAATCATGTTTTAATATCATTCAAGGTTAAAAACCGTTCCATTCAAAGGTTTTTAAAATAAGGCAATGTCTCGTGTTTGGAAATTCGAGAGATCGTGCCCTAACGTGCTGGGTTTCGATTTTTCGTTCGACCAAATAACTGAATATCCTTTTAAGATTTCATTCGTGTTTTCTTAGCTTTAAAATAAGGCAATGTTTCGTGTTTGGAAATCCGAGAGATCGTGCCCTAACGTGCTGGGTTTCGGTTTTTCGTTTGACCAAATAACCGAATATCCTTTTAAGATTTCATTCGTGTTTTCTTAGCTTTAAAAATAAGGCAATATCTTGTGTTTGGAAATTTGAGAAATCGTGCCCTGACGTGCTGGGTTTCGGTTTTTCCGTATGACCAGACCCTCAAGTATCCTTTGAAAAAAAATTTCTCAATGCACGAATTTTGGAAATCACGAGATGATCTTGATATCGTGGGTTTGAAATGTCATACCCTAACGTGTTGGGCATGAGATTTCATTCCTTCGGAATAAGAGAATTTCAATCTCCACCTCAATTTTTTTTAAGTTATCATATTCTAAATCCTTTCAAATTCTCGACGTTAGAACATTGATTAATCAATTTGGTACCAATTTTGGGCGTTGTGAGGGTGCTAATCCTTCCTCGTACGTAACTGACTCCCGAACCTGCTTTCTTAGATTTCGTAGACCAAAATTATTATTTTAATAAATAAAAATGTTTGATTAAAATAATCCATCTCAAGGTGATCCGATCCCACCTCGGACAAAAGATCGGTGGCGACTCCATTTTCTTTTTAAAGTCGACCCCGTTTTCCAAAAGAAAAAAATGGTTTCGACACAAGTATTTATCTTATAAATCAAATAATAATAAGATCCGTCTTAGGTTTCATCCTCCCTAGGTATTTAGGGAGTTTAGTTCATACTGATAGAAAGAAACATCTTAAAATAAGGAAAACAACAAAACATAAGAAAACCCAAAAACTTCTAAAGAACTTGATGGGAGATCTTCAGTCTTGATGGAGATCCTTCTTCCAAGCTGCTCCCGATGGCTGTCTTCGAGTATTTTCTGCCTTCTACTCTGCGTCCCTTTAGGTCATCCCCTAGGGTGTTTATATCGGCTTTGGAACGCTTTTCTTAGCCCACAAGTAGCCTATTCCGAATAGAATTAAACTTAGGCTCGGGAGGGACACGCCCGTGTGACACGCTCGTGCTCGATAGCCTTAGGCCGTACTTGATTCTGCTTGTCACACACGGCCGTGCTCGATAACTTAGGCCGTGCTCGATTACTCGCTCGTCACACTTTCTTTGTGTGGTCTACCTGCAGCGACAGTCTAGGCCGTGTTGATTTCTGAGGTAGGCCCATTTTGTCCCTTTTTGGCCCGTTTCTCGTTCTTTTCGACTCCATAAGCTCTCATGAGTGTAAAACATGAAATTAAAGGATTAGAAGCACCGAATTCATCCAATCTAATGAAAATTCATCCAAAAATAAGCCAAGCATGGGGTTAAAATATGTATAAATTATGGTTTATCAAATATCCCCACACTTAAGCCTTTGCTTGTCCTCAAGCAAAATCCTCAACTCACAATTAAAATTAACTTCCTCGATTCATAATTCTTATCAATAATGTCTTATCATAATTCACAGATAATTCATACATTGATAATTTAACTAAAAGAATCCTAAAGATTCAGACAATCTAAGTCATAAATTTTTATAGCACGAAAACATAGGTGTTTCCCCTTACCTAAATAATCACTTTTAATTCAAAATTGACAAGAATTGTCATCCTCAGTAAAGATTCACTCAAATCACTCAAAGTGTTTAAGGTTCAGATTAAGCACTCAAAAGTCAAACATGAAAAGTTAATCCCATGGGCTTGCATGAAAATCAAATCTCCACCACTATAGAATGAGATGATACACAAATCAAAAGGTCTTAAAAAGGGTTGTAACGGGGCTTGGGTTAAAGGTGTGGATAAAGGCTAAATTAGAGGGTTAGAATCGAGATTGAATTGAAAATTTACCTAACTAGAAAAATAAACTAATACTGAATAATTACAATTGACTAATAACACGAGCTTCTTCTCAAAATGTGAAATTAACTACTTAAGCTCAAATATCATAGAACTAGTAATATATATTTCCACTTTTTTTTAAAACAAGAACATAAGACGAATTTAACAACTAAAATAAAGAATATAGTTAGGCAATTGATCAAATAAAATCTCGACAAAAGGGGAGTCAATAAAGTAGGAGAAGCAAATTGGGTTTTGGGTTAATATTAATGGGTGAGTCAAAAAACGGTTTATTAGGCTCAAAGGGGTTCACTAGGGGTTAATTATGAAGGTAGGCTTTTTGGGAAAAGTGGGTTAAAACCTAAGTGCCTTTATCATCTCAGTATATCAAATCAAAAGGTGTGGTCTCGACATGCATAATCGAAGCAAGTTATAGAATAACAAATCAATATTGACACACTCATAACCAAAAAAGTGAGCAAGAAAAATAAATGCTCTAAAGGCTCAAAATCTCACAGAGATTACGATTTTTTTATGTCAACCTTGCAAATTTCAAACTTCAAAGTAATATTTAAATTTAGGGCAACAACCTAATAAATTTTTAATTCTGAAAATAGACTTATCATGCTTGATTCTCTAATGTCTTAAAGTTCAAACCATCAATGCACAATTACCTATGACTTAATCCAAAACATATCAATAAAAATCATAAATCAATAGAAATTTCATTCTAATAGTAATATGAGAAAATTACTTAAGAACAAGACATAATTTAGGGGTTTTCTGATAATGATATAATTAACCTCCCCACACTTAAGATGTACATTGTCCTCAATGTACAAAGATGGATAATAGCGAGATAATAAGAATATCATAAGAGAGGGAGAGAAGTGAAACTTCCTGAATTATGGATGAAATCCTTAGAAAGTGAAATAATGAGAAGCATGATGAACTAGGCAGAGGTGAAGGTGGGGGAGAATACTCAGGTAGTTTGATCGTTACTTAATAGCACCTTGAACCTTTTAAAACTGCAGAGTCATCAGTAAAGTTTTAGGGAGTTTTATTAATAGACTTTGTTATGGTTACTCGATAAAAAACAACCAGAGATAAAAAGAAATCAAAATATACTAATATAATTTAAAGACAAGAAAAATAAAGAGAAATAGTTTTAAAAAAATTAAAATAAAGAAAACGAAAAAAAATAAATGGACTCAATGGTCCTCATCGTCAGATGGATCGCGAGGTGGGGGTGGTGGCGATATGTGAAAATGCTGACAAATCTGTTGAAGGGTCGCCTCGATGCCGTCGAATCATCGAGCGTTGTCATTAAATAACTGAGTACAGTACTGCTCGAATCGAGTGAGGCACTCAGAGATGTCAGTCAGTGAAGCAGCCGCATGAACTGGTCGGTGTGGTGGTGGTGGCTCAGAAGGTGGCGCCTCATGATGTGGAGGGACATCATCAGTAATGTCCTCTAGGTCGTCCTACTCGGTGGGTTGTGATAGCCGGTACTGGGGAGGATCAAACCCACGTCGACGCTCAATCATCCTCATGTGAAGCATCGTTTGGATGCCCTACGGGGACACCTGCCCGATAAGGGTGAGCGAGGAGGACTGAGCTGCGGTGTTAAGGAGGCCAAAGTGGCGAGCCAAGCACGTCACGTAGGGGCCAATAGAGAGGATTCCTCTCCTATGTCGCTCCGTCTGGTGCCGAATGGCGAGGGCGATGAAGTAGGCTAAATCAAACACGTGCCCGTGTGCCATGCACCATAAAAAATAGGCGTCGTGGGTGTTGACGACGCCGGTGCTCTCTCGCCTACCCGTCAAAGTATGAGCCAGGATGGCGTGTAAGTACCTCAAGGATGGGGCGAGAGCGGAGGCCTTGGAGCGACTGGGATCATATGTCGCCGAGGCAGGGACTAAATCTCTCCAACATGACGAAGGGGAGTAGTGGATGTGGCGATGGAGGTCTTCGAAGTCGTCGTCCTCCATGAACTCCTCGGTGTAAAGTCCCAAGGCGACCCCAAACCTGGGATACTCATCTCTCGTACGAAGCCCCTAAGACGGAATTGGACTGTGCCTGGGTCGTCAAGGTTGGTCATCACCGTCTGAAGGTGGAATGTTGAACAGAGCTCCAGAGTGAGCTCTAAATATGTCGGCTCGATAATCTCGAAGAAGTGCCCCCATGGGTCGATAGTCAGGAGGGCTCGGATGGCGTCGGCTAGTTGGACCTGCTTCAAGGCAGCCCAATCAATGCACCTCCCCACGCCAAGGGGTCGCGCGCGAAGTATCTGAAAGAGTTCCTCCTGGGGTCCCGGAGGAAACTGTAGGAAAGGATGGCGAACTTCGGCAGATTCGCTCGAGGAAGACGCACCGGGTCCCTTCCGCTTTTTCAAAGTGGGGACTGCGGTCTTTTTCCCACGTGGGGGAGTCATTACATACCTAAAAAAGGAAAAGATTTTCAATGAATCAAATATCATTTTCAGCCACAAATGTACTTATCCTAGTAGTCCTAAATAATAGTGTAATCCTAATAGTGAATTAGATTTGTCATGTAATGCTAAAATTTGATGATGAAATTAGATATGGAAAAGGAATATACTAAAATTAAGTAATAATAAACTATCAAACTAAAATCAAACTAAATAAAACATCAAAAGAACTAATGAATTTGAAATAGAAATTTAAGTTGTAATAATAATAAAATTGATAATAAGAATAAAGAATAAGATCAAATAAATAATTAAGAATTGATAAACCGAAATAGTAACATATTTTAATCCCACATTTAGTATGCTTTTGGATAAATTATCCCTTGATTTATGTAAAAAGGTGCTCTTAATCCTTTTTTTTCATGTTATATACTCAGGAAAGCACTAGGGGATAAAAAGAACGCAAAACGGGCTTAAAACGGACTAAATTGGGCCAAGCCACGAAATCAGCACGGGCTGGACTTCAAGCCACACGGCCGTGCCTCCTTAATTATCTAGAACACGGCCTAGCCACGATTTACACGGCCGTGCCTCATCAATAGAGTCCAACACAGCCTGGCCACGATTCACACGGGCGTGTGCCATGGCCGTGTCCCTGCCGCGGGAAAAAGGAATTTTACTCGGATTTGGATGCTTGGAGGCAAAGAAACACATTCCTAAGTCTACTTAAACTCCCAAATAGAAATTGCACTCAAATTAGGATACTTGGAGGCCAAGTAACACATCTCAAAGCCTATATAAACACCCCAGGTAGCAACTTAGAAGGGGAGTTTGGCAGAAGCCTTCTGCCAGGGCTTTTGCCAGAGGGCGTCGTGCTAGGCCAAAGAAGGCAAATTTGTGGGGATTCACTCAGGGATAGCCAGTTGATCCATCTCAAGAAGCCGGAATTATACTCAAGACGGAGGATCTCCTCTTCAATTCCTTCAGGGGGTTTTAGAGATTTCTTATGTTTTGTTTTATCTTTTCTCTTGAGATGTTTTCCTTTATTGTTATGAACTAAACCCTTCGGATACCCGGAGGGGATGAAACCTATGATGAATCTTGTTATTGTTTACTGAATTATATGATAAATACTTAGTTTGTTCTTAATTATGTGAGCTTAATCCAAATTTAATGTGCTTAGGTGGAGGAGGAATAGACCACGCCAAGAGTAGATCCAACATAATTAAGCGGAGTTGATCGCACGCCTAGAGATAGGGTGACGAGATTTTTGCGGATTAGGGTGAAACCTAATATGGGAGTCCATGATCGATTTCATCGCTATTCAAGGGGGTTATTATAAGAGAACGAGAGTTCCACTAATTAACCTAAGGTTAGACGTTATTTGCCTCGAGAGAGGGTTTAATATACGTTAAGGAGTCTTACGGATCAAACTAAGTGAATAAACCGTATGGTTCAGTGTTAGATAACAAGTGAAGTCTAGGTGGATTCTTCCTAGGGTATCGTTTAAATCAACTGAGTTTTTCCCAAGTTATTTTCCAAATTCATTCTTCTTTGTCTTAGAGTCTTTAGTTTAGTAGTTAATTAATTTAGATTAATAAACAAATTCACTTATTTTAGGCTAAATAATAAAAAGAAAGTTAGTATTAGTACTTTTAGTTCCTTTGGGTTCGATAATCCGGTCTTTCCTAAGCTATACTACTGTTCGATAGGTGCACTTGCCTCAATCGTTGTCAGAGTTAGTTTTCAGGTTCGATCATTCTTTTATAAATTTTAAAACTCTGATTTACAGCGATCAAGTTTTTGGCGCCGTTGCCGGGGAACGAAAATATTAAGAAAGCTCTATTTTTATTACTTTAGCCATTCTTTTTATTTTTCGCAATTTACTTTTATTTTTAGTTTAACTTTTTACTTTGCTAATTTTTCTTTTATTTGTTTTTATCAGATAATTTTAGAGAAGATGGCACTAAATAACTATCAGTGGTGAGTTATAAGGACAACACCACAGCAAGCTTGATGTCTTCAACCTCGGCGCAATAACCGTGCTATCAAACCGATTAGAGATGATGAATAAAAAGATTGATGGTTTGTGTAGTCTCTCGCAGGTACATCCAATTATGCAATATGACTCGAATCTAGGAGGCGTGGCGAATCCTGAGTAACCACCCTACAGATATGGCATGAAGAACGAACAAGTCCACTAAATGGGTAACTATTCTAGACCTCAAAATAATTTTTATAGTGACACTTATAATACAGATTGGAGGTACCATCCCAATTTCTCGTGGGACGATCAAGGCAACCAAAGAGAGGAACTTCCTCCAAATTTTCAACAACCACCTCACCAACAGGAAGATGAGTCGAACCTTGAAGAGACGCTGGCAAAATTCATAGCAAACACAGAAGCACGTCTCCAAAATATAGAAACGAAACAAGAAACATCGATTTAAGGGATCGAGGATCATTTAGGTCAGCCTGTTAAGCTGATCTTAGAACAACCACAAGAAAGCTTGCCAAACAACACTGAAACTAACCCAAAAGAGAAAATTCAAGCTGTAACAACTCATGACAGTGAAAGATTAGTGGAATCTGACCCAAGGCAAGATCCTATGGTAAGTGAAGGTAAGGTTGAGGTGAGCCATGAAATACCAAAATCGGCAATTACAGAGTACCATCCTCGTGTACCATATCCCGAAGCAATGAAGAAGGACAACACAGAGGAACAGTTTTTAAGTTTCTTAAACTTTTAAAGAAATTACATATTAACTTACCGTTTCTCGAAGCTCTTTCGCAGATACCCGATTATAGAAAATTTTTAAAAGAGCAGTTGACAAACAAACAGAAGCTAGACGAGGAATCACATGTGGAGCTAAAAGCAATGTGCTCAGCAATTCTACAAAATAAACTGCCACGGAAATTAAAAGATCCAGGGAGTTTTACAATTCCATGTTTAATTGGTAGTTTATCTATTGATAATGCTTTAGCTGATTTAGGGGCAAGCATCAATGTTATGCCTTATAAAATGTTTAAACAACTAGGTCTAGGGAAACCGAGACAAACCAGGATGAGCATTCAATTAACAGATAAAACTATCAGAATTCCTAGGGGTATAATTGAAAATGTTCTAATCAAAATTGATAAATTCGTATTCCCAGTAGACTTTGTCGTTTTAGACATGGATGAGGACAATTTGATCCCTTTAATTTTAGGAAGACCCTTTCTAGCAACTGCCAGGACTAAAATTAATGTTGGTACAGGAAAACTCATTCTTCGTATAGGTGACGAATCAATCAGTTTACAAGCTCTTGACTCGGCCAGAACATTGACTGATGAAGGTGAGAAAGTAAAATCAGTTGATAATCAATCTGTTCAAATTTCACCGCAGGAACAACCACAGAACTACGAACCTGAGCCGAAACAGGAACCTTGTGTCAACAAAGAAGAAGCATATGAGGAACGAAGCCTTGAGATCAACAAAATAAAAAGAGGAAGACACACTTTAAAGAGGAGCCAAACCGCATTTAAGAAAAAGCGAAGGAACCCCTGACAGTGATAGGAACAACAAATCACTTCAAAATAGGGGATCAGGTATTGTGAATAAGGAAAACCCTCGAATCGCCAATTCAGACCTCAAGACAACCGAAGAAATCACTTTTGAGGTACTTAATGTCTTCTTATACGGGCTAGTCGAGGTAAGCAATCCTAAATTCAGTACTTTTGAGGTAAACACTACTCGACTTAAATTTTATATCAAAAATCGAGTTGATCGCATGAGGAAGGATTTTCACCTCCTCAAACCACCTTGACCATACGAATGAGAGGTAAAGTCTAGCTTAAGACTATAAACGAGCGCTTCTCGGGAGGCAACCCGAGCACTAACCCTATTAATTTTTAGATTTTTTATTTTACTTTTATTTTTCATTTTAGCACCTAACCATAAACTAACCAAAGTCTGATTTCCATGCTCACACGGCCTTGCACACGGCCGTGGCCGTGTAACGTGTGGAAAACGAAGGACAAACCACGGACGTGCTAGTAACCGTGCATGACAAAGAATGATTTCTTTTCCCAACACGGGCTGCGATAAAAAGCCACGCCCGTGCCGACTTCCCGTGTGAGGTTACTGACTTATTGAGCACGGGCGAGACACGGCTGTGCCCTACAACCGTGCGAGGTTACTGACTTGACGAGCACGGGTTAAACACGCCCGTTCTAAAGGACCGTGTGAAGAATACATGGGCGTGCTACGAGACCCACGGCCGTGGTAAAACACCAAAACGCTCCCAAAATTCAAAATCACGAAAAACACGGACTGATTAAACTCGAACAAAGGCGTGGACCGCATCACTATTTAAATATTTACTTTTATTTCTATTTTTATTTTTATTTTTATTTTCATTTTTATTTTTATTTTTATTTTTATTTTCATTTTCATTTTTATTTTTATTTTTATTTTTATTTCCTTTCTTTTATTTTCTTTATTATTTTCTTCTTGTTATTCATTCCATTTAGATTTAGCTTAGGATACAAAAGAAATTAGAATGGCTGCTTCGAGGACTCAACCAGTTCGAGACGCTTCCCCACGCTCACCTCCAATCCTATCCGGTTTCTTTTCATTGGCTTCATCCAAAATTCAGAAAGTTTCCCTTCTCTCCCCATCTTACGATTTTATGATTATTTTGATATTATCTACCTTTGTACATTGAGGACAATGTACATCTTAAGTGTGGGGGGGTTAACTATAGTATTATTTGAAAATCCCTGAATTATGCCTTGTCTTAAAGTAAGTTTACCATATTATGATTAGAATGAAATTTCTGATGATTCATGATTTTTATTGATATGTTTTAGATTAAGTCATTGATAATTGTGCATTGATAATTAAATTCTAAGAATACTAGAGAATCAGGCATGATAAGTCTATTTTTCAAGAATTAAAATTTTTTTAGGATGTCTACGAATTTAAATATTACTTTGAAGTTTGAAATTTACTGAGGTTGACATCAAAACACCCATAATTTTTGTGAGATTTTGAGCCTTATAGAGCATAAATTCTTTTTCTCGCTCACTTTATTGATTATGAGTGTGTCAACACTGATTTGTTATTCTAGAACTTGCATCGATTATACATGTCGAGACCACATCTTTGATTTGATATACAGAAATGATAAAGGCACCTAGAATTTAACCCACTTACTCTACTAAAAACCCACCTTCATAATTAACCCCTAGTGAACCCCTTTGATCCTAACAACCCTTTTTATTGACTCACCCACTAATATTAACCCAAAACCCTTTGTATATTTGTTATCACCATTCCTTGACTCCCTTTTTGTCGAGATTTGATTTTGAGCAGTTGCCTAACTATGTTCTATATTTCAGTTGTTAAAGTTCTTTATTATTACTTAGTTTATTCTTAAAAAAAACGAAGTATATTCATGTAATTAAGTGAGCTTACACGTTTGAATTCCAAATATTGAAGAAGAAGCTATTATTAGTTTCAAAGTTTCAATTCTTGTAATTATTTATCTATCAGTTCATTTTTTTCTAGTTAGGTAATTTATCAATTCAATCTTGATTCTAACCTTCTAATTCAGCCTATATTCATACCCTTAACCTAAGCCCTATTACAACCCTGTTAAAGACCTTTTGATTTGTGTTTCATCTCATATTACAGTGGTGGAGATTTAATTTTCATGCAAGCCTATGGGATTAACTTTTCAGGTTTGACATTTGAGTGCTTAATTCTGAACCTTAAACACTTCGATTGATTTGAGTGAATCTTTTGTGAGGATGTCAACTCTTGTCGGTTTTGAATCAGAGGTAACTATTTAGATAAGGGGAAAACACCTATGTTTTGTGCTACAAATGTATGACTTAGACTGTTTGAATCTTTAGGACTCTTTGAGTTGAATTATCCATGTATAAATTATCTCTGAATTATGATGAAACACTATCAATGACTATTATGAATTGAAGGAAGTTCGTTTTAATTATGAGTTGAGAATTTTGCTTGAGGACAAGCAAAAGCTTAAGTGTGGAGGTATTTGATAAACCGAAATAGTAACATATTTTAATCCCACATTTAGTATGCTTTTGGATGAATTATCCCTTGATTTATGTAAAAATGTGCTCTTAATCTTTTCTTTTCATGTTATATACTCGGGAAAGCACCAGAGGATGAAAAGAACGCAAAACGGGCTTAAAACGGACTGAATTGGGCCAAGCCACGAAATCAGCACGGCCTGGACTTCAAGCCACACGGTCGTGCCTCCTTAATTATCTAGAACACGGCCTAGCCACAATTTACACGGCCGTGCCTCATCAACGGAGTCCAACACGGCCTGGCCACGATTCACACAGGCGTGTGCCATGGCCGTGGGAAAGAGGAATTTTACTCGGATTTGGATGCTTAGAGGCAAAGAAACACATTCCTAAGTCTACTTAAACTCCCCAATAGGAATTGCACTCAAATTAGGATACTTGGAGGCCAAGTAACACATCTCAAAGCCTATATAAACACCCCAGGTAGCAACTTAGAAGGGGAGTTCGGCAGAAGCCTTCTGCCAGGGCTTTTGCCAAAGGGCGTCGTGCTAGGCCAAAGAAGGCAAATTTGTGGGGATTCACTCAGGGATAGCCAGTTGATCCATCTCAAGAAGCCGCAATTATACTCAAGACGGAGGATCTCCTCTTCAATTCTTTCAGGGGGTTTTAGGGATTTCTTATGTTTTGTTTTATCTTTTCTCTTGAGATGTTTTCCTTTATTGTTATGAACTAAACCCTTCGGATACCCAAAGGGGATGAAACCTATGATGAATCTTGTTATTGTTTACTGAATTATATGATAAATACTTAGTTTGTTCTTAATTATGTGAGCTTAATCCAAATTTAATGTGCTTAGGTGGAGGAGGAATAGACCCTGCCTAAGAGTAGATCCAACATAATTAAGCGGAGTTGATCGCACGCCTAGAGATAGGGTGACGAGATTTTGCCAGATTAGGGTGAAACCTAATATGGGAGTCCACAGATCGATTTACTGATATTCTAGGGGGTTATTATAAGAGAATGAGAGTTCCACTAATTAAACTAGGGTTAGACATTATTCGCCTCGAGAGAGGGTTTAATATATGTTAGGGAGTCTTACGGATCAAACTAAGTGAATAAATCGTATGGTTCAGTGTTAGATAACAAGTGAAGTCTAGGTGGATTCTTCCTAGGGTATCGTTTAAATCAACTGAGTTTTTCCCAAGTTATTTTCCAAATTCATTCTTCTTTGTCTTAGAGTCTTTAGTTTAGTAGTTAATTAATTTAGATTAATAAACAACTTCACTTATTTTAGGCTAAATAATAAAAAAAAGTTAGTATTAGTACTTTTAGTTCCTTTGGGTTCGATAATCCGGTCTTGCCTAAGCTATACTACTGTTCGATAGGTGCACTTGCCTCAATCGTTGTCAGAGTTAGTTTTCAGGTTCGATCATTCTTTTATAAATTTTAAAACTCTGATTTACAGCGATCAAGAATCAATGAAATAAGCAACAATGGTGGAGAAAGGTGAACTGATGGGGGTGTTAAAGCGGTGGCACAGACGTGGCGGTGGCGCACGGACGTGGTGGTTGTACACGGGCGTGGGCTGCGAGGCTAGTGTGTGTGGAGAAGAAAGGGGAAAGAAGAAAGGGGAAAGGAAAAATGAGGGAAATAGGAGAAAGGGGGAAGTAAAAGGAGGAGGAGGAAGTGTCGACGATGGCCGGAATAGGGGAGAAGGAGAGGTTGTTTTGGGTGAGAGCGGCTAGGGTTTGTTGAGGGGGAAAATTTGGGAAGAAAATGAACAGTGGCTGGGGTTTAAATAGAGATTGGGGCACACGGTCAGGGGCCACGCCCGTGTGCCCTTTTATTTAGCCCGTGTGTTTCAAAATTTTAATTTAGGGCGCGTCTGAGTCGTGTCCCACGCCCGTGTTCCCTAGGCGTGTTGGGTCACACGGCCGAGTCGCATGGCCGTGTTATGCTTTGTTTGTTTCTCCCACGCCCGTGTCAAGGTTCACATGCCCGTGTTAGTTAGTCAGTGTCGACCACGGCCTAAAGGCACGGGCGTGTCGCACACCCGTGTCACTTACTCAGTTTCAACCACGACTTATAGGCACGGGCGTGTTGCACACCCGTGTCACTTACTCAGTATCGACCACGCTTTCTAGACACGGGCGTATCACACACCCGTGTCATTTACTCCATATCGCCCATGGCCTATAAGCACAGGCGTGTCGCTCGCCCGTGTGACTTTCTCAGCTTCAACCACGGTCTTACGGCACGCCCGTGTGGGGTTATCGTATGCCGTGTTCATTAGTCAGTGTTGCCCAAAGTCGCATCGCACGGTCATGGCATTTTATCGCAGCCCGTGTTTTGGGGAAAATTTCGTCCTATTTTCGCACGGTCTTCGCCACGCCGATGTCCTTTCCAATGGTGTCCACACAGCCACGGCCACGCCCGTGTGCAAGGCCGTGTGGGTAGGGAAACCTGCGCTTATTAATCTGGTTAATTTTTAGTTAGGTGTTAAAAATTGAAAATATAGACATTAATGAAGTTAGTGCTCGGGTTGCCTCCCGAGAAGCGCTTGTTTAGAGTCCTAAGCTAGACTTACCTCGTATTCATCTCTTTATGAAGATTCACGGAGCTGAAGCTCCTCTCTAATATCTCTAAAATCCTCACCGTTATATAGTTTAAGTCGTTGACCGTTTACCTTGAATGTGCCATGAGTTGGATGAGTTACCTCGATTGTGCCATAGGGAAAAATGGTTTTGATTATGAATGGGCCTGACCATCTTGATTTCAGCTTTCCAGGGAACAATTTGAGCTTTGAATTGTATAGTAGAACAAGATCTCCAACTTCAAACTGCTTAGGTTGCTTCAAACGAGCATCATGGCATCGCTTTGTTGCTTCTTTGTATAAATGTGAGTTCTCGTAGGCATTCGCTTGCCACTCATCTAGCTCGTTCAATTGCATCAATCTTTTCGCTCCTGCAAGTTTAAGATCATAGTTTAAGAATTTTATAGCCCAAAATGCTTTGTGTTCTAATTCGAATGGTAGATGACAACTCTTCCCGTAAACAAGTTTGTATGGAGATGTTCCTATGGGAGTTTTGAAAGCAATTCTATAGGCCCATAAAGCGTCGTCTACTTTTAATGCCCAATCTTTCCTGTTTGATTCCATAGTTTTCTCTAGAATACGCTTGAGCTCTCGATTGGCTACTTCAACTTGTCCACTGGTTTGAGGGTGATAAGGGGTAGCTGTTCTGTGGTGCACTCCATATTTCTTTAAGATTTTATCAAATTGAGTATTACAAAAATGAGTACCCCTATCACTAATAATGGCTCTAGGTGTTCCAAATCGATAGAAGATTTTCTTAAGAAATCTCACTACCACTCTAGCATCATTAGTAGGTAAAGCTTGAGCTTCCACCCATTTTGACATATAATCAACCGCTACTAAGATGTATTTATTCCCAAATGAGCTAGGGAATGGACCCATAAAATTAATACCCCATACATCAAATATTTCACATGATAGCATATACGTTTGAGGCATTTCATCGCGTTTAGAGATATTACCTGTTCTCTGACATCTATCACATGAAGTAACATACCTATTAGCGTCCTTGAACAGAGTGGGCCAATAAAAACCTGATTCGAGCATTTTATGTGCTGTCCTAGTCCCACTGTAATGTCCTCCTGTTGGTCCTGAATGGCAATGTTCTAGGATCTTGCTTACTTCTGCCTTTGTAACATATCTCTGAATTACTTGATCTGCACATACACGAAAAAGAAAAGGGTCCTCCCAAAAATAGTTTTTCACATCAGCAAAGAATCGCTTCTTTTGATGATGTCTCAACCCTTTTGGTAGGATTTTAGCAGCTAAGTAATTCGCAATATCTGCAAACCAAGGTACCTCGGAGTCGGGTATAGCCAAGAGTTGTTCTTCAGGAAAAAAGTCATTTATCTCACTCTCATCAAGTTCTTTGAGATGTGGATTTTTAAGCCCAGAAAGATGGTCTGCCGCAAGATTTTCAGCTCCATTCTTATCCCGAATTTCCAAATCAAATTCCTGTAAGAGTAAAATCCATCTTATGAGTCGAGGTTTTGCATCAAATTTAGTTAAAAGATAACGAAGAGCTGAATGGTCAGTGTAAACGACAACTTTAGATAATATCAAATACTGTCTAAATTTATCAAATGCAAAAACCACAGCTAGCAACTCTTTTTCTGTAATGGTGTAATTTTCTTGTGCGGCCATCAACGTCTTGCTAGCGTAATAAATTGGCTGAAAGTGCTTATCTCTTCGTTGTCCTAAAACCGCACCTACTGCAAAATCACTCGCATCACGCATTAGTTCAAAGGGTAAATTCCAATCAGGTGCAATTATAATTGGAGCATTTATTAATTTATTTTTGAGGGTATTAAATGCATCTAAACATTCCTGATCAAAATTGAAAGCACATCTTTTTCTAGTAATTTCGTTAAAGGCTTAGCTATTTTAGAAAAATCCTTAATAAATCTTCTATAAAATCCAGCATGTCCTAAAAAGCTTCTAATAGCCTTAACTGAGCTAGGAGGAGGTAATTTTTCTATGATTTCAATTTTTGCTTTATCAACCTCAATCCCTTTACTAGAAATTTTGTGACCTAACACAATCCCTTCTCGAACCATAAAGTGACACTTTTCCCAATTAAGCACAAGGTTCGTTTCCTCACATCTCATTAGAACTCGTTTTAAGTTTTTAAGGCAAAGGTGGAAAGAATTACCAAATACCGAAAAGTCGTCATAAATACCTCCATAATATCTTCCACAAGTTCATCAAAGATGGCTAGCATGCAGCGCTGAAAAGTAGCAGGAGCATTACATAATCCAAAAGGCATTATACGATAAGCAAACGTACCATATGGACATGTAAATGTTGTCTTTTCTTGATCCTCAAGAGCTATTGTGATTTGGAAGTAGCCAGAGAGTCCGTCTAGGAAGCAATAGTACATATGCCCAGATAATCTTTCTAACATCTGATCAATGAAGGGTATGGGAAAGTGATCTTTTCTCGTGGCATTGTTTAACTTCCTATAGTCAATGCAGACTCTCCAACCTGTGACTGTTCTTGTTGGAATCAATTCATTCTTTTCGTTGGCTACAACAGTCATGCCTCCCTTCTTTGGAACAACCTGCACAGGACTTACCCAAGTACTGTCAGAGATAGGATAAATAACTCCAGCATCTAGAAGTTTAATTACCTCAGCTTTAACAACTTCCTTCATGTTGGGATTTAATCGTCTTTGAGGTTGCACACATGGTTTATATTCATCTTCCATCAAAATTTTGTAGGTGCAAAATGATGGACTTATCCCTTTAATGTCAGAAATCTTCCAAGCTATGGCTCTTTTATGCTCCTTTAGTACCTGTAGTAACTCATTTTTCTCATTGGGTTCCAATTCTGAAGAAATAATTACCGGTAGTGTAGAATTATCTCCGAGGAATGCATACTCTAAGTGATTTGGTAACTGTTTCAATTCCAATTTGGGAGGCTCTTCAATAGAGGGTTTTTCTTTTAGTTCGTCGTTTATTTCAATGCCCTAATACTTCTTTTGTCTTGGGGAGGAAGTACTAGAATTTAACTCAATTTTTATATCCCCCATCTCATTGGTATCGTCATCTGCCTCCTCACCTTGGGCAAGACACAGTTCTAACGTGTCTTTATGTATGATTTCCTGAAAAGAATCTTGAATAGAATGATCAATAGCGTCGATAAAATAACAGGAATCATCTTGCTCTCTAGAGTATCGCATAGCATCATAAATTTTAAAAATAACTTCATCATCACCTACCCTGAGCACAAGTTTACCATCACCTACATCAATAACAGCCCTAGCAGTAGCTAAAAATGGGCGTCCTAAAATTAAAGGCACCTCAACGTCCTCATCCATGTCAAGCACAACAAAATCAACAGGGAATATGAATTTATCAACTTTTACCAAAACATCTTCAATAATTCCCCTAGGATATTTAATAGATCTATCAGCTAATTGGACACTCATCCTAGTGGGATTTAGTTCCCCAAGACCAAGCTGCTTGAACATTTTATAAGGCATTAAATTAATACTGGCCCCTAAATCAGCTAATGCTTTCTCGATATTTAAACTACTAATTAAATAGGGAATAGTGAAACTTCCTGAATCTTTCAATTTGGTTGGTAGCTTATTTTGGAGAATAGATGAACATTCCTCGTTAAGCTCCATGGTTGATAGCTCTTCAAACTTCCTTTTATTTGTTAAAAGCTCTTTTAAGAATTTTGCGTACGTCAGCATCTGCAAAATAGCTTCAACAAAAGGTAAGTTAATATGTAATTGTTTGAAAAGTTCAAGAAATTTACCGAATTGTGTGTCCATGCGATCTTTCTTCAACTTTGCTGGATATGGGATCGGTGGTTTATACTCTTTAAGTACCGGTGTTACATTCTCGTTTACTTCCTCACCCTTTGCCTTATCAGTTTCTTGTGTCATCTTCTTTTCAGCTTCAACCAACACCTTCTCATTCCTTAGTGTAACTGCCTTTACATGCTCTTTTGGGTTAGGTTCGGTGTTACTAGGTAAACTACCTGGTTGCCTTTCGGAAACTAACTTAGCCAGCTGTCCAATTTGATACTCGAGCCTTTGAATCGATGCTTGCTGATTTTTCAACGCTATTTCGGTATTCTGAAAATGAATCTCTAACACCAAAATAAACTTTGCTAGCATATCCTCAAGGTTCGGCTTCTTCTTCTATAGGTAGGGTTGCTGTTGAAAGCCTGGAGGGGGTTGTTGTCTCTGATTTCCTTGACCACCCCATGAGAAGTTTGGGTGGTTCCTCCAACCTGGATTGTAAGTGTTATTATAGGGATTATTCTGAGATCTAGAATTATTTCTCATATAGTTTATTTGTTTGCTTTCTATACCAGGGTTGTAGGATGGATATTCTGTATTGTTCATTCCTCCTCCATTCGCATCGCACTGCATCACTGGATGTACATGCGAAGAGCCACATAAACCATCAATCTTTTTGTTCAAGAGCTCTACCTGGTTTGATAATATGGTGACTGCGTCGAGGTTAAAAACGCCAGCAGCTTTTGTTGGCTTCGTTCTCATTACTTTCCACTGATAGTTATTCAGTGACATCTCCTCTATAAACTCATAAGCCGCTTCAGGAGTTTTGTTGTTTAGGGTACCACCGACGGCTACATCTATCAGTTGCCTAGTTGAGGGGTTTAAACTGTTGTAAAAGGTTTGAACTTGTAACCATAGAGGTAACCCATGGTGTGGGCATCTTCTCAACAAATCCTTGTATCTCTCCCATGCATCGTAAAGCGTTTCTAAATCAATCTACACAAAAGAAGAGATATCATTCCTCAACTTTGCCGTTTTAGCCGGCGAAAAATATTTTAATAAAAAATTTTCAGTCATCTGTTCCCATGTAGTGAATTGATCCTCGTGGTAACGAGTTCAACCACTGTTTATCTTTGTTCCTCAATGAGAAGGGAAACAACTGAAGGCGAATGGCATCGTCAGAAACGCCATTAATTTTGAAAGTATCACAGAATTCTAGAAAATTTGCTAAATGAGTATTTGGGTCTTCGTCCTGCAAACCATCAAACTGAACAAACTGTTGAATCATTTGAATAGTGTTAGGTTTCAGTTCAAAATTATTTGCAGCAATAGCAGGTCTAACAATACTCGATTCAGCCCCTGTTAAATTAGGCTTAGCATAGTCGTACATAGTACGAGGAGCAGGATTTTCGGCAACCACCGGGGGTAGCGGATTATTATCAGCCATCTCCTCGGTAGTATTAGTATTGTCCTCTTGTTTTTCCTCTATGTATTTTAGACTTCGCCTTATCTCCCTATGATTTCTGCGAGTGGTGCCTTCTATCTCACTATCGTAGAGCAAAGGTCCTGACGGGTTTCTTTTAGTCATAAACTAGAAACACCTGCCAGAAGCAAAGAAAGAGAAAAATTAGAAAAGTAACAATAAAATAAAAATAAATTGCAATAAAATATAAATGGCTAAAGTAATAAAAATTTAGTGTTCCTAATATCTTAGTCCCCGGCAACGGCGCCAAAAACTTGATGTGTCTCTAACTAACTACGATTACAATAAAGGAAAGCGCACCTATCGAACAGTAGTATAGTTATGGTAAGACCGGAAATATCGTATCCACAAGGACCAAGAGTACTAGTAATTACTATCTTTCTATTATCTAGCCTAAGAATTGGAGTGATTTCTTTTTAAACTAAAATTAATTAAAAGCACGACAGAGAATGAATTCGGAAAATACTTTTTAGACAACTTTATGAGATAGGCAATACCTAAGGAAGAATCCACCTAGACTTCACTTATTACTTTTGATTCACACGATTTATTCACTTGACTTAATCCGTAGAAATCCCTAAATTATGTTAATATCTCTTTCAAGACTAAAAACAACTGACTCTAGGTTGATTAATTGAAATCTCTTTCTAATTAAAACCCCTATCGTCGCATTAACTCGATCTATGGATTCCCTTATTAGATTTGACTCTAATCCGGCAGATTTTCTTCGCCCTATTTCTAGGGTTGCAATCAACTCCGCTTAATTGTGCTGATCTACTCTTAAACAGGGACTTTTGCTCCTCCGAATAAGCACATTCGACTTGAATCAATAACCTGAATTATCAAAACAAGAATAAGAACTCACAATTAAGAATAAGAACAAGTATTTATCTTATAAATCAAATAATAATAAGATCCGTCTTAGGTTTCATCCTCCCTAGGTATTTAGAGAGTTTAGTTCATACTGATAGAAAGAAACATCTTAAAATAAGGAAAACAACAAAACATAAGAAAACCCAAAAACTTCTAAAGAACTTGATGGGAGATCTTCAGTCTTGATGGAGATTCTTCTTCCAAGCTGCTCCCGATGGCTGTCTTCGAGTATTTTCTGCCTTCTACTCTACGTCCCTTTAGGTCATCCCCTAGGGTGTTTATATAAGCTTTGGAACACTTTTCTTGGCCCACAAGTAGCCTATTCCGAATAGAATTAAACTTAGGTTCGGCAGGGACACGCCCGTGTGACACGCCCGTGCTCGATAGCCTTAGGCCGTGCTTGATTCTGCTTGTCACACACGGCCGTGCTCGATAACTTAAGTCGTGGTCGATTCTACTCGTCACACACGGCCGTGTGGTCTGCCCGTGTGCGACAGTCCAGGCCGTGTTGATTTCTGAGGTAGGCCCATTTTGTCCCTTTTTGGCCCATTTCTCATTATTTTCGACTCCCTAAGCTCTCCTGAGTGTAAAACATGAAATTAAGGGATTAGGAGCATCGAATTCATCAAATCTAATGAAAATTCATCCAAAAATAAGCCAAGCATGGGGTTAAAATATGTATAAATTATGGTTTATCACTCATCGCATACAACATAAGTCGACAAATTATTAAACATACATCATTTTATTTCCTTTTTTATTAAGGCATTCATACGAAGCGTGAGTCATACACACTCTAAGGAAGTTGAATCATGCTAAATATTCATTGAATAATCATAAAACAAGCATTAAACATGCATTAGGAATATTTAGAAAAATTTCTGAAAACTGTTACATAGGTATCGATACTGGTAGAGTGGTATCAATAATTCTCTCAAGTGGTATCGATACCACTTGGAAAATTGATACCAAATTAACTTATTGTTTCTCGTCTTAAAAACCCAACTTTCGGAAAATATCAGTACCACTGAAAAAGTATCAATAATTTTACCCCGAGTATCGATACTTGTGAAGGTATCATTTTTAAAACTCGAATATCGATACCTTTATTCCAAACCTTAAAAACATGGCATATATCATCACATAAGTCATTCCAAACTAGTCCAAAAACATCATGCATCAATTGAATCATAAATTAAACATTGAAATGTCTCAACAAGAGTCTCAAACATCATATTTAGAGTCCACAAAGTTCCTAAGCACAATAGGCATGCAAACAACCAAAAATCATAGCAAAACCAACATAACATCTATCACATTCCCTTTTATTCTCAAAACACAAATAATTAAAAGAACACCTACTAACAGCAACTAAAGTTTCTGGCTTGGATCACCCCTCGAGACCACACCGTTCACACCGGCACTACTTATCTGCAGTGGTTAAAAAAGAGTAGGTGAGCTTAACAAGCTTAGTGAATGCTCTGAACAACCACTATGTAAACAAGTCATTATGTATCGACTAAGTAGACATGTCACATATTCATACATATTTAACTCTAATATCATATTTCACATGTTTAATCATCTTCCATTTATACTATTACGCATTTATCACATTAACCACATGATTATTTAAGCATATATCATAGTACATATAAACCATATTTAATCACATTCAGTCACATTATATGATAGTTTGGCTCTTAAGGTTATGAAACACAATGTGGACTCTACCACCACACATCGGATACACAAATCTCTAACACACCAAAATGACTTATAGAGTCGAACATGTCCTATAATTGAAGCGTATAGCTAACACTCTCCAACACACCAAACACACATATCTCGGTGAATAGAGCTTAGCTCACATTCCCTTATCTCTTTGAAACTGTCCCTGAGCTTCAACACCCCAAAATCACATCACAAAGATGAGTACTCACAATTCTATGGCATGGCAACTATATCCAACAGTCTTATAAGGTTACAAGGCCAAATATCTACATTATTATCACATATTTACTTACCAAATTTTCACACATATTCACTGCATATTCACATCATTAACACATTATAATAACTATCACATGGTATGAAAACGTACTCACATATTTATTGTCATATGGCATGAATAACATACCCACGTAGTCTCTTTCACAACGGTCATCACAAGCATATAGCACACATCATAGCATCACATATATGTTCATATTTTCACAATTGCAACCACATTTTAATCCACAATCCCAAAATTCACCATTAACAACCAACCTTTTGGCTTTTATTTAAAACATGCATTTTAATAGCTAAAAATTCAGTTTAAGAGACTAGATATCTTTTAAAACTATTAGAAGGATGAATTGTTACCTTTGATAGAAGAAAAATGAGCTTTGACGCAAATTCGAGAAAACCCACTCTTGAAGAAGATGATGAAATTAGAGGGGTTTTTGGGTGTTTTTCTTGGTTCCAATTGAGATTTATGGTTTAAAGGATGTTGGGAATCAAGAGGGGTTAAGATTTGGAAGTAAAAATCAATTGGAAGAGTTGGGAAAATGGAAGGGATGGTAAGAACGACTATGGGAAGTAACTATCGTGAAATCAATTTGAAGAATGGGTTTTTAGGTTGATTTTAAAATTCTAGGTAAATTGCTTCATAAAAACTCTCAATTTTAACTCTTTTACAAATCAATCCTATTTTCAAAATTAAAGGTATTTAAAACTCATTTTTAGAAATTGACTTAATTTCCTAATAGCCATTGTCGAAAACATTATCAATTACCAACCTTACGAAATTCCTAGCATAAATAAGCTAAAATTCCTAAAATACCCTCAAAACTTCTTAGCCCAATTTTAGGGTGTTACACACAGTACGTAAGGTTTGCCTATCATCGTCCCAGGACATGCAGGGAACCTCATTGGGTAATCACCATTTCCTTAGTTATTTTTAGAGGATGTCATGGCCATGGACTTTTCCTTCAGAGTTTCATTTTAGAGTTCGTGTTTAAAGTCCCGACGGAGCCCTTTTAGACAACTCCGCGGAGAACAGACACAAATTCACTTTATAAACTCTTTATGCATCGAAACAAACTAAGCACAATCATCTGAATCTGCCAATATACAACCAACATACCACACATCTCATATCATACATTCCAGACATTCAAATACAACCGTACTTCACTCTACATTACTCTTACATCATCCATCTCATACTATATCTTTCATGATCTCAGCATCACCATTCAATCAGTTTCCCATAGTTATCATGGTATGAATAGTACCTACGCAAGAGTCAATATAGAGAATCCCCCATAAATTGATCATCATCGTAAAGAAGATGTTCTGAAAGCATTTCCAACTGCAGGTGCTTCCTCTAGAACATGGGGCACATGACTTTCAATTTTTTCACCAGACGCTTCTCTGGATCCTTCAAACATTGTTATCAACACTATAAGAAAATTCAGATTAGTTTAAATCACAGAGACTATGCCAGAGGCGTATGATGCATGTTGGGGGCACATTACTTTCAATTTCTTCACCAGGCGCTTCTCTAGATCCTTCAAACATTGTTATCAACACTATAAGAAAATTCAGATTAGTTTAAATCACAGGGACTATGCTAGAGGCGTATCATGAATGTTGGGGCATGACACAACCTTTAATTTTTTCGAGAATCAACTTAACCTTGGCTCTGATGCCAAATTTGTAACACGTTAAACCCAACCCTATGATAGGATCCGAGTTTGATGTGTCATTACTCAAAATCGGAGTAGCTTATAGCAAAACAATTTGGCGAAAGCTTTATAAAATTATTACAAAGTTATACATATAAACATATGATAAATGTGGCTTTACTGAACTCTTGACTACAAGTTAAGCCATATCGAGGAATGTATAAACATAAGAAAAATGCAGATAAGAACGCCAAGTCAGCCACCAAAACGAATCTCTTAAACTGGCGCGCTCTAACCGTCGATAACAATCTAGTCCTTCTCGATAAATCGTCACTAATTATCCTATATTGATAAATAACTGAACTTGTTAAGTTTAATCCACAAGCTCAACTTTTAAAAGAAACAATAATCAATCAAAATTAGCCGTAAAATGTTTTTCATCCATTGTCTTTACCTTCTTTGGATGGCCAATTTATTCCATTTTAGTGTGTTTGAATTTGAGTTTAATCTCATTGGTAAGGTGTTTGGATAACACCTTCAGTTGCCCATTGGACTGCTGCTCACCTGAGATTTTTCCTTCCGTGCTTTCTCAACATAGCTCTCTTTCTGAACTTTACCCCTGTCCTTTTCAACATTATTGTTTGAAGTTGAAAAACCCAGGCAACAAGTTTTATGTCTTGGTTGGGTTGGATAAATATATTTATTTAATACAATAAACAAATTATATTATTCAATAAGTATTATAATTTATAGGATAACAAATATCAATTGAGAAAAATTATTATGTTTTTATTTTATTTTATAGCCATCATTCAAATATATACAGATATTTTTTTTTAAATTTAAAATTATTTACTTTTAATTTATTAAATAGAAATATAATTTACTAAATTTTAATTATTATTTAAAATAAAATATAATTTTAATAAATTTATTATTTCATTATATATACTTATACTTAAATTTAATGCCCTTAATAATTGTTATTTCACCATTAATTTTAATTTTATTATTATATTATTCAATCTCACTATTATAATAATTAATTTCCAGGTAAACTCTCATTTTAATCCCACCAAAGAGATAAAAAGAAAGCCTAAGCAATAGCAAACTTTGGAGTTTCAGTTTCCTATAACCGGTTTTATTGTTTAGTTGAAATATGTGGATCATAATATTTTGCTTTTATTTTTTTCTTTCTTTTTTACTTTAAAATCCAATCCATTTCTTAACTAGATTGTATAAATTACCGATTCATATTACCTGTTTAAATTAAAATGAAAACTCACTTTCTACTTTTAATTAATTCAACAATTAAATTTAAAACAAATTCAACTTTTAGTTTAGATTTCAAAACTCTTAAGAATCGGAAAAGAAGAAAATATGAAAAATATACAAATATACCAGGAGACAGGTAGTACAGTGCAATATAAGAAAATGCACAGCGCTGTTTAAAAATGGCTATAAATTACTTAATTTATGCTTCGGAAACATGAACATCTCTCATTGTTAAATCTGAGAGCGTTCACCAGTAAGAAGCAACAGCACACACAAAATTACAATAAACTTGTTTTTTTAAAAGAACAATAGAAAACACTGATAAAAACTAACAGATATAATAGAAATTAAACTGAAAAAAGAATGGCAGATCCAACTAATTACAGGCATCAACTAGCATTGGAAACGCGTAGCCAGATATATATATATATATATATATATATGTGTGTGTGTGTGTGTGTGAATGAATCGTTGTAGCTAATAGAGATCAGAAGATGAAAACAAAATACTGAAGAAAGAAATAGATGAATGCGCTGTGGGCAGCTGTGAGTTTGTTTAGACTAATTTATAGCGGTGCTCTGTGTTGTGCGGACGGGGAAGGGAAACTGGAAACCCTATATTCGGAGAGAGAGTAAGTGGCCATTTGGGCTTGAATTTGGAGCAACTGAAGAAAATTGAAACTGCGCTTCACGAATTGCGAAAACTTGCAAACCCTGAACTGAACCCAATATCTGTTCAATGGGCCTGTTTCACAACTTTTAATCAACCTATTTGAGTATTTGAAACTAAATAAAGACAATTTATGATCAAACTCAAAGTTGTTGCACTCTTTTAAATTTTAAATTTTAATTTTATCCTTTAATTTTGAGATATTAAAAATTTTGATCTTCCAATTTAATTTTATTTATTAAAGTTAATGACGTCAAAGATAAAATAATTTTTTAGCCGTCAACATGTATAGTCTTTTATTAATTTGGTCCCTATCCTTTAAAAGTACATAAAAATTCTAAAATTTTAAATGAAAACATAAAAATATAAAAATTATATTTTAAAAAATAAAATTATGAAAAAAATTAAAACTATTTAAAATTCAAAAAATAAAACTGATTTTAAAAATATAAAAAAAATCCAAAATTCGGTATTATCTAGTGTTAAGGAATGAACTCAGTCAAGCTGATAGGTAGCTGATGTTAGCTGTTAGGCAACTGCTATAGTTAGTAGTTAGTAGTTAGCTAAGAATGTTAGTTAGGTAATCCTATTAACAATTGTAACAAAGTTTCTTTCGGTTAATGAATCGGTTGAGAATCGGTTTAGGCTCAGCTGTTAGTACTGAAACCTTAGTTGATTCATTAACTGTCTATGTATAAGTATCAAGACTTGGTTCTTATTGATTATTAGAGTCTATTCAATAAAATAAGTAGACTATTTTTTGTCTTCTTGCTGATTATTTGTTTTCCTCTTCTTCTGCTGGTTTATGCACTTCTAACATTTAAATCGAGATGGATTGATTAGTTGGATTGGTTGGACCGAGAATTAGTTGGGGTATTGATCCAATGAGAGATAAAATATTGATTGACCTATGAACCGATATGGACTAGTTGAAATGAGCTAAAATAATCAGTTGAACTAGTTTGACTAATTAGTTCTCAATTATTGGTCTGATCGGCTCAAAGTAAATAAATTATTAAAAGATCAAAAATAAAAAAAAATTGAAAAATGATACAAATCGGCCTAGTCCATACTTGTTCGTGGGTCAATCGAATTTTTAACTCTCACCAAACTAATACCCCAGTCGATTCTTGGTCCAATCTGTAACAACCTAATTTTGGGTCTAGTCGGAACAGTGGTTTCGGGACCACAAATCCGACGCAGTAAAATTTGTATTCATTATATTTTTATGGATGGTTTCGTGAAAATTTCGTTCGAAAATTTTGACGTTTGGGCACTCAATTTAGTTAAAAGGACTAAATTACAAAAAGTGCAAAATGTGTGTTCTAGAAGCTAGAGGTGTCTAATTGCTATGAAACTTTAAATTGAAGGTCCTTAGATGGTAATTAGACCATTGGTTAAGTTAGTGGACAAAAATGGACATGAAGTAAGAGAATTTTTATGTTTTAAGTTAGGGGCATCTTGGTCATTTGGCTAATTAAATGAATTAAAAACCAAATTAAAAGCCAATTTTTTCTCATCTTCCACCCCTTGGCCGAAGTTTACAAGAGGAAGACATAGCTAGGGTTTTTCAAGCTTCCAAGCTCGATTGTAAGTTCGTCCTAGCCCCGTTTTTAATGATTTTTATGTTTTTGAAATCCTTGTAACTCGATCTACCTATTCTAGTACTAATTTGAAGTATGATTAAGGTATAGGGTTTGAAACATGTTAGATATTTGTGTATTTTGATGTTTAATGGTAGATTATGCAAATTTGATGTTGGATAAACAACTTTTACTAAGTGATTTTCAGTAAAAATGTAAAAAAGGACCTATTTGTAAAAGTTATAAAATATGTAGTAAAAGTGCGATTTAATAAAAAATGTGGGCTGGTATGAGCATAAAAATAGTTCGGCTAGGCTTGTGTATTAAAGAAATTGAACATATTTCATTTTACGAGCTTAGGGACTAAAATGTAAAATGTCAAAAGTTTAGGGGCAAAAATGTAATTTTTGCTATAATATGATTTTTGGGCTGAATTGAATAATGTGATGATTGAATGAGTTAAATTTTTTATTATAGATCAAGAAAAACGAGGTACGGTGTAACGTCCCAAAATTTCAATTTTTGATTTCGTGTATGTGTGAGACACAATGTCTATCTGCTTCAGTAGTTATGTGTTCTGGGTGTGTGTGTGAAGTCTCAAGTTCAAGCCTTACTTGCGCAGATTTTAGTAGTTTTATAAATAAAGCCTTAACTTTGTGCAAAAGGCTTAAGTTTAATTGTTGGTAAGTTTATATCAGAATGGGCCTGCTGGTTTAGTGGTTAAGTGGAGTGTTGGAGTGTTGGAGGTCCTGTGTTCAATTCTCTGTGATGGCGTGGAGACTGTATTTTTGCTCCAATTTCGGCTAAGAGTTGTGTTGGGGCAAAATTCTGAGTAGTTGTGTTTTATCGGGTTAATAGGGAGTGATTTTAGGAGATAATTGGGGAGAGGTTATCAGAAAATAATCTGATTATCTTTTTGTTGCAAAAAAAGAGAGTAGAGTTTCGGTTTTCTCTCCAATTCCCTAAACTTTTTCTGACGTTTTCTTCTTCTTCTTTTTTCCCTCCTCTGTCGATTCTTTCCCCTAGTTGCTGCCGAAATTTCCATTATTTTTTTCCCATTCCGTTTCTTTCTTTTTTTTTTCCAATTGATTCGGTTGTTCATCGTTGGTTGCGCGTGTTCGGTAAGTAATGATTTTGTCTATTGTTAATCGTTCTTGGTTAATCTCTAAAAGGGGGATTCCTTTTTGGTATTTAGGAGTTAATCAAGGGGCTGGTGGTTTTGAATCGACGCTGTGATTGTGCGAAGTCGTGGTAACTCAAGCGAGGTAAGGGTTTTGCTAGGTTTTTAGTCGAGTTCCTTCCGAAATTGGTTGATTAAAAACGAATTAAGTGATTAATCTGGAGATATGTTGGTCGATTTTTAGGTTATGGAGGCTTAGGAGTGCTTACGCATCAGAAACGATACCAGATGTGTACCCGAAACACATAAAACGGGATTTGGCGAAAAGCTGAAATTGCTTGCTGTCGAGAAATAAGAGAAATAAGAGAAAATGATGCGAAAAATTGTAGAGAAAGGAAATAAGGGTGTTATAAACTTGGAAATCAACATTTTGCACTAAAATAGTTTTGGGTAGCAGCAGTAGTCTAACTTTGAAAAATCATCAAAAATAGTGGGGATTGAGTTAGAGGTTGAATAAAATATGAAGTTAAATTTTATTGAGTCTAGTTTTTCATGGAAGAAACAGTGTAAGAAATGAAATTGTAAATCATGAGATATAATAAATTTTGTGACACAACGTCAGAATGATTTCGGGTTCCCCTGTTCTGACTTAGGAAAATCATCAAAAATTGTAAAAAAATAATTAGGGGCTTAAATTTATATGATTAAATCCTTAATGAGTCTACTTTCAAGAGAAACAAATGGAAACATCATCTAAAATCCGTACTAAGAGATAAATAGTTTTTAGTAAGGAAAGGATGAAGCTGTCAAACAACATAATAGGGATAACTTTAAAGATTTTACTGTACTTATTTGATAAACTATAAATTTGAAAATTTTATGGTAGAAAGGTATTTGAGTCTAGTTTCAAAAACATCAAGCGGATCTTAATTAGGAATTCTGTAGCTTAAGATATAAATAATTTAGTGATAATGACTCAAGTAGACAGCTTTGAATGAACATATAAGTAAATAATGAAAACATATATGAGTATTGAGCTAGCATGGGTTACTTTAAAAATGGATCACACGGCCAAGGCCAATTTGGGCCGAGTGGGCCACATGGGCAGATCACATGGGTGTGTGGGCCCATTTTTACCGAAATGTTTTTAAGGTTGCACGGGTCACCCAAGTCGACTGTAAACCTACTATAGGGTCGGTAAACGCTACTTAGACCCCTAAATGTGTGAAATTGACTGAATGATATATGTACTAGGCATGTTGATATCTGAACTGAATATATGTACTGAAATTGCATAATAGCATGTTATCCATTGTGTGTTGCATTACATTGGGTTGGGGGTTGTTATTCGGAGGAAGCGTGCTGAAAGGCTTTAAGCCTAATTTACTGGCAGCTCAGCTGCAAACTACTATATTGTGCCGCATTCGGTACAACTTGGAGTGTAGGGATGGGTGGGTTGATTATATCCCCACATGGAGTGTAGGGTTGGATGGAGATGGTGTGTAGAGGCTGGTTGGGTAGGATTTTGCTCTTGCATAATCATATCGCGCATCGACATCGTGATGGGCTAAGGCCCTCTCGCATTTTTGACATTGTACCGAGATGGGCTAAGGCCCAAAGCTGCCATCGAGCATCTTGAAAAGGGCTTAGGCCCAAGACATTCAAGCGTGCACTTTGAATACTGATTGTTTGTTTGTTTCTCGGGATTACACTGCGAGTTTACGTAAACTCACCCTTTTTGTTTAATGTGCAGGTAATCCCCGGACTTAGACGGATCAGTGCGACGGAGGACTCAACGGTGACCACAGTAATTTTTGGACTTCATGGTTTTCAATTTACGATTTATGATTTGATTATTATTGATTATTTAGGTTGTAATTTAAGGACCCTCTGGGACTTTGGTTTTAAATTTGGGTTTTTATTTATTTATTTTACTTTATGGATTTATACCTGCTGGTCATAGGAAATTCGGTTTTCAAAAAGTTAACGTAATTTATAAACGCATGATCACCTAGACTATTTATTAAAGCTTCCGCAATGAGGTATGTTTTTCAAATAAAATGTTTTAAATGAATAAAGACGACTTCCTAATTTCTAACAAAGGTTTACTAAAGAAAATAACATGGAATGTTTTCATCGTAATAACAAGGTTTCAAAAACACTATCATGTGACATTGCCAGATACGACCATAACGTCTAGGCCGGGTTTGGGGTGTTACATTTAGTGGTATCAGAGCCAGGTTAAAAAACTCAGCTGTGGATTATGGGTTTTATAAAAAAATGGGCTTTTGAAAAATTGATTGATTTCCAAATGATTTGAAATGTTTTTACTGAGTAAGTGGTACACCGAGTCTCCGGCGCCGATCCTGTAAGTATTCTGAACTGTGATTTGTTCTAAACTGAAACTGTTATGGATAGTATATTCTGAAACTACTATAGGTAGTAAACTGTATTGAAAACACTCTAGTTAGTGCATACTGAAAATTGTAGAGAAACTAAAAACTGTAGTGAGACTACGATTTACGAAAATGAACTCTAAATAATCGATACTATTTTACATAAAATATTTGTTAATAAAAACAGAAACTGTAACTGATTCATAAAATTATTAATATAGATAAACGTGATTAGACAATGAGCGCACGAAGTATCCACGAACGGGGTACTAGAGGCCGAGGTAGAGGCCACAGAGGAGCTCGAGCTGAGTCCTCTTCACTGGGTAGCATATCGAATCTGGATACGAGTGAGACGCCAATGTCGCTTTGCATCGAGGCCCGGGTCTCAAGATCGCATGGCTGGGGACGACGCATTGTCCCAGGCTATGCTAAGGATTTTGGAGAGGGTCGTTGGGCCCAATACTGGATCTGGGGGCCGAGGGTCGGTTACGGAACGACCCGGTCCAATAGAGCTGAGCTCTTCAGGGGTGTCACTGGAGTTGCCCCTAATGTGGCCGAGTACTGGATTGAGGCCACGAAGAGGAATATGGATGATTTAGATTGCTCCCCTGAGCAGAAATTAAAGGGTGCAGCCTCACTGCTGCGGGATGAGGCTTATCAGTGGTGGCTTACTGTTAAGGAGGGCACTCAGCCCGAACGTTTGACCTGGGAGTTCTTTAAGACAGCCTTCCAGGGAAAATATGTGGGAGCCAGTTATGTGGACGCCCGTAGGAGGGAGTTTCTGAATCTAGCACAGGGAGATCGATCAGTGGCTGAGTATGAGGCCGAGTTTTTTAGACTGAACTGCTATGCGCGAGGTATGGTGGCATCAGAGTATGAGCGATGTGTTCGCTTTGAGGATGGCCTCAGGGATAACTTGAGGGTTCTGATAGCTCCGCAGAGGGAGCGAGATTTTTCTTCCTTGGTCGAGAAGGCGAAGATCGCCGAGGAGGTTAAGTGCAGTGAGCGCCAAAACTGCGATAGAGAGAGAGGTAGGAACAAGAGGGATTCAGAGCCCTCGAGTTCTGTACAGAGGCCTAAGAAAAAGGCCAAAGCTGATGGCCAGTTAGAGCTGGGGCCCCTGTTGCTGCTACTGGACAGCAGCCGTGTGTTGATTGTGGTAGACGCCACCAGGGCGAGTGTTGGAGGAAGATTGGGGCGTGTCTGAGGTGTGGATCATTGGATCACCGTATCAGGGAGTGTCCACTGAGGGCTGATCAGATGCAAGCTCAGGGTACTGGTAATGCACATCCAAAGAGGGTAGTACAACAGCCACCGAGAGGCCGTGGTCAGGCTAGGGGTGGTAATGGCATGGGCCG
The DNA here is from genome assembly GCA_025698515.1 of Gossypium sturtianum. Lineage (NCBI taxonomy): Eukaryota > Viridiplantae > Streptophyta > Magnoliopsida > Malvales > Malvaceae > Gossypium > Gossypium sturtianum. The sequence goes on from CM046945.1 coordinate 24,582,536, forward strand.
TAGGTAGAGAGCACCGGACAGAGGTGCCGGATGTGATCGAGGCGCGAGGCAACCCGGCTCTAGTATATCTTTGCCGCACGTCGCCGAGTGGATGGAGATGCTCCGGACATCATCACGGGTACGTTCCTTATTCATGATGTACCTTATATTGCATTGATAGATATAGGATCCACTCACTCTTATATAGCCTGTACTGTGTCTGGAAACTTGGGGATTTTAGTTGAGAGCACTACGAGTGAGGTTACGGTACTGAGCCCGTTAGGGCAATTTGTTAAAGTTAGGAAACTGTATAGGGACGTTCCTTTAGAGGTACAAGGGGCAATATTCCTGGCTGATTTGATGGAGCTTTCATTTGGGGAGTTCGACCTAATTCTAGGGATGGACTGGTTGGTCAAGCATCGTGTTAGCTTGAACTGTGCGACTAAGAGGGTCGTACTAAGGACTGAGGAGGATAAGGAGGTAGTCATGATTGGAGAACGTCGGAATTACTTATCTAATGTGATCTCTGCACTGGTGGCAGAGAAGATGGTTCGTAAGGGATGTGAGGCATTCTTGGCTTACGTAAGTGTTTCAGATTCTGGGGATTCTACAGTTAATTATATCAGAACGGTAAAAGATTTTTCGGACTTCTTTCCTGAGGAGCTACCGGGGTTACCTCCGAATAGCGAGTTTGAATTTGAGATTGAGCTACTTCCAGGTACAGCTCCGGTGTCCATCGCTCCCTATCGAATGGCACCGAAGGAGCTTGTGGAGCTTAAGGCTCAGATTCAGGAGCTGTGCTATTGATTTCTAAGGCTGATGGGAGGATTATCTACCGCTAGCGGAGTTCGCCTATAATAACAGTTTCCAGTCTAGCATCCAGATGGCACCTTACGAGGCACTGTATGGTCGTAAGTGTCGCACTCTTTTATGTTGGACTGAGTTGCGCGAGCGACGTGTTCTGGGTCCTGAGTTGGTTTCTGAGACAGAGGATAAGGTTAGACTGATTCGGGATCGATCAAAGCGGCCGGCGAGAGAAATCCTATACGGACCTGAAGCGACGTGAGATTGAGTATTCGGTGGGGGACTTTGTATTCCTTAAGGTCTCGCCATGGAAGAAGGTACTGTGGTTTGGTCGTAAGGGCAAGTTGAGCCCTAGGTTTATTGGACCTTACTATATTTTGAAGCGAGTGGGACCAGTCGCTTATCAGTTGGAGCTACCTCCAGAGTTGGATCGTATCCATGACGTGTTCCACGTCTCGATGTTGAGGCGCTATCGCTCTGATCCTACTCACATTGTTTCCGTTGAGGAGATTGAGGTTAGGCCAGACTTGACCTTTGAGGAGGAGCCTGTTCAGATTCTGGATCGAGATGTAAAAGTACTGGGGAGGAAATCTATTCCACTGGTTAAGGTTCTTTGGCGTAATCATAGCACTAAGAAGGCTACGTGGGAGCCTGAGGATACGATGCGTCAGTAATATCCTCATCTGTTCTGACTGGGTAAATTTCGAGGACGAAATTTTCTTTTAGGGGGTAGAATTGTAACGCCCCAAAATTTTAATTTTTGATTTTGTGTATGTGTAACACACAATGTCTATCTGCTTCAGTGGTTATGTGTTCTGGGTGTGTATGAGAGGTCCCAAGTTCAAGCCTTACTTGCGCAAATTTTGGTATTTTTATAAATAAAGCCTTAACCTTGTGCAAAGGGCTTAAGTTTAATTGTTGGTAAGTTTATATCAGAATGGGCCTGCTAGTCTGGTGGTTAAGTGGAGTGTTGGAGTGTTGGAGGTCCTGTGTTCAATTCTCTGTGATGGCGTGGAGACAGTAGTTTCGCTCCAATTTCGGCTAAGAGTTGTGTTGGGGTAAAATTTTGAGTAGTTATGTTTTAGTGGGTTAATAGGGAGTGATTTTAAGAGATAATTGGGGAGAGGTTATCAGAAAATGATCTGATTATCTTTTTGTTGCAAAAAAAAAAGTAGAGTTTCAGTTTTCTCTCCAATTCCCCTAACTTTTTTTGACGTTTTCTTCTTCTTCTTTTTTTCCCTCATCTTCCGATTCTTTCCCCTAGTTGTTATCGAAATTTCCATTATTTTCCCCCTTCCGTTTCTTTCTTTTTTTTTCCAATTGATTCGGTTGTTCATCGTTGGTTGCGCGTGTTCGGTAAGTAACGGTTTTGTCTATTGTTAATCGTTCTTGGTTAATCTCTAAAAGGGGGATTCCTTTTTGGTGTTTAGGAGTTAATCAAGGGGCTGGTGGTTTTGAATCGGCGCTGTGGTTGTACGAAATCGTGGTTACTCAAGCGAGGTAAGGGTTTTGCTAGGTTTTTAGTCGAGTTCCTTCCGAAACTGGTTGATTAAAAACGAATTAAGTGATTAATCTGGAGATATGTTGGTCGATTTTAAGGTTATAGAGGCTTAGGAGTGCTTACGCATCAGAAACGATACCAGATGTGTACCCGAAACACATAAAACGGGATTTGGCGAAAAGCTAAAATTGCTTGCTGTCGAGAAATAATAGAAAATGATGCGAAAAATTGTAGAGAAAGGAAATAAGGGTGTTATAAACTTGGAAATCAACATTTTGCACTAAAATAGTTTTGGACAACAGCAGTAGTCTAACTTTGAAAAATATTAAAAAATAGTGCGGATTGAGTTAGAGGTTGAATAAAATATGAAGTTAAATTTTATTGAGTCTAGTTTTTCATGGAAGAAACAGTGTAAGCAATGGAATTGTAAATCATGAGATATAATATATTTTGTGTGTAACATCCTAAATTAGGGGTTATGCGTTTGGAGCATAACTCAAGTGTTGGTAGGCTTTAAGTATGGTTGGTGATATTTTAAGGGTTTTTAAAACTCTAGGATTAAAAGGGAGTGCATTGGAAATTTTTGAAATTTTTGGGTTAAAAGGGGAAATTGGGCTAAGGAGGCCTTAAGAATAATTTTTGGCATGTTTGGACACAAAGAGCGCCTTGGTAAAGTGGCTCCCATGCGCCACTTAAGGGTGGAAAGTAACTTGACAAGGGCACTGGGTTCAAGGCACGGCAGCAGAGCAAGTGGTGTTTTATTTTTGGGTGTTGGCGTTAAGAAGGAAGGGGCTGAGTTAAGGAGGGTTAAAAGGATGTTGTGGGCAATGGTGGACAACAAAGTCAGCTTGGTGGAGTGGCTTGGGACGCCACTTGAGGGTCTTGGCAAGGGAGTCAAGTTCGAATAGCATGGGAAGCACATGGGTTTTATTTTTTGGTTTTGGCGTGAGACAAGGGAGCTGGGGAGTGAGGTGTTAAAAGATGTTTTGGGTGGATTATATCACAAAAAGCGCTTTGGCTGAATGGCCTGGGGCGCTACCTGCAGCATGGGTTCTAGCAGGTCTCATGTTCGAGACCTATGGGCAGCAGTTTGGGTGTTTTACTTTTATTTTGATTTTGCAGCAAATTGGAAGGCAGTGGACGGCACATGGGAGCTTCAATAGATAAAGATTAAGCTGATTTGGTCTAATCCTTTTAGAAATTAATTTGGAGGGTAGATTAATATTAGTTTATTTTTATTTTGTATTTTAAATTGAAGGGGTGATAATGGATAAAGGGGGGGTTGTTAGTTTATTGATTTTTGAATGATTGATAAGAGATAAATAAGGCTTATTTTATTTAGTTCAAGTGAGTGGATAAGAGTTAAAATAGGAATTAACTTAGGAATTTGATAAAGGATAGTGGGATTAATTTATTTTATTTGTTAAAGGGATAAACAGTTAAAATAGGAGTTTGATAGGAGATAATGTGAAGGATTATTTTATGTTATTTGTTAAGATAAAGTAGGAGAGTGATAAGAGATAATGTATTGGATTATTTTATGTAGTTATTAAAGTGATTAAAAAGATTAAATGGGAGAAAACTTTGGAATTTGATAAGGGGGAAGCTAGTAGCTGAATTCTTTATAAGGGGGAGTAATCATCTTTGATATTCTTTTTCTTCTTTAATTTTCTTAGTGCCGAATTCTCCCTAGCCTCCCTTGCCAAAATTCTTCCAAAAGTTCTCTTCTTCTCTGCTTCTTGTTAGCCGAACCTCCCCTCTTTTAGAGAAGAAATTCCAGCCCCTCCATTTGTGATTGGCCGAATGTAGGGTCAAGATCTAGCATCGTAGATCGGCTTCTCGAGATCTAGGAATTACGATAGTAACAGTGTGTAAGATCTCTATACACACTTTATTAATTTACATGTTTGTTATTATTTTCCTTAGATCTTTTGGTTGTGGTTAGTTTGTGGCATAATCATGGATTTTGTGTAAGTCCCCTAACTTGTAATTTTTATATGTTTGCATGCCATCACATGATGTTTAATACTATGACATGATATATGAAATTTTATGGGTAAGCATGTGATGGTGGGATTGATGAGAGGAGGGGATGAACTATGGACTGTCGTCGTCGTGGTTTTGACCACAAGATGGGTTGGCCCCATCAGATTATTGTGACCTATGGTCATCGAGTGGTTTTGACCACAACGATTGATTATTTTCGACTAAGTCCCAAAGTGGTTTGGTACCACCAGTGGTTTTGACCACACTTGATATATTGTGACCTATGGTCATCAGTGGTTTTGACCACACGATGGGTTGGCCCCATCATCAGATTTGTGACTCTAAGTCATCAGTGGTTTTGACCACCAGTGGTTTTGACCACACGGGGTAGAAAAGGAGTATGGATGGTTAGGTTGGGTTGCATGTGCATGTTTATTAATGACTTGTGTATGAGTTATCTTACCGGGTGGGGGGATTACACACTGAGTCTTGGTGACTCACCCCTTCCCTTAACATTTTGCAGATGGGTAGATCGCGGAGATGGAGTGGATGGACTCGAGGAGGTGGCCATGCAAAGTGGAAATTTTAATTAGACGAACTTGGACTTTGTTTTATTTTATTTAATGTTGGTTTATTTTAATTAAGTTGTAGTAAGGCCTAGACATAATTTTATTATTCTATGTTTGGATTAATTTGTTAAACTATTTTCTAACATTAAAGTAAGTACACGTGGTTTCTAAAATTTTAAATTGCAAAAATGTTTTATCGTGCCATCGGGCACATCTGAATCGGCTACAATCTGGCTTAATAGATATTTTAAAATAAACCTAAGTATGGATTTTATACACCTCAAATGTTTCAAACAAAATAACCATCTTTTACCAAAAAGATAATTCGACTTAAAAGGATTTTCAAAGATGTTTTCTCTGTAGCACACCAGATTCGGTCGTAGTGTTTGGGCCGGGTTTGGGGTGTTACATTGTGAGACAAGGTCAGAATGATTTCGGGTTCCCCTGTTCTGACTTAGGAAAATCATCAAAAATTGTAAAAAAATAATTAAGGGCTTAAATTTATAATTTTAAATTCTTAATGAGTCTATTTTCAAGAGAAACAAACGGAAACGTCATCTAAATTCTGTACTAAGAGATAAATAATTTTTAGTAAGGAAAGGATGAAGCTGTCAAAGAGCAGAATAGGGATAAATTTAAAGATTTTACTGTACTTATTTGATAAACTATAAATTCTTAAAATTTTATGGTAGAAAGGTATTTGAGTCTAGTTTCAAAAAATTCAAGCGGATCTTAATTTGGAATTTTTTAGCTCAAGATATAAATAATTTAGTGATAATGACTCAAGTAGACAACTTTGAATGAACATATAAGTAAATAGTGAAAACATATATGAGTATTGAGCTAGCATGGGTTACTTTAAAATGGATCACACGGCCAAGGCCAATTTAATGAGTGGGCCACACAGGCGAATCACATGGGCGTGTGGGCCCATTTTTACCAAAATGTTTTTAAGGTTGCAGGTCGCCCAAGTCGATTGTGAACTCTCTTGTAGGGTCGTAAGCGCTACTTAGACCCCTAAATGTGTGAAATTGATTGAATGATATCTCAGCTTGGGCATGTTAATATCTCGAATCGAATATATGTCTTGAAATTACATAATAGCATGTCATCCATTGTGTGTTGCATTGCATTGGGTTGGGGTTGTTATTCGGAGGAAGTGTCTTGAAAGGCTTTAAGCCTAATTTTTATGGCAATTACCACCGCAAACCACTTCAGACAGCCGCATTCGGTACTACTTGGAGTGTAGGGATGGGTGGGTTGATTATATCCCCACATGGAGTGTAGGGTTGGACGGAGATGGTGTGTAAAGGCTGGTTGGGTAGGATTTTGCTCTTTGCATAATCATATCGCATCGAGCATTGTGATGGGCTAAGGCCCTACCGCATTTTTGACATCAGATCGAGATGGGCTAAGGCCCAAATCACATCGATCATCAAAAGGGCTTAGGCCCAAGACTGTTTCAACTGCAATCGTGAATACGATTGTTTGTTTGTTTATGAGGGATTACACACCGAGTTTACGTAAACTCACCTTTTTGTTTAATGTGCACAGTAATCCCTAGACTTAGAGGACGGCAAGCGACGGAGGACTCGGCGGTGACCACAGTAATTTTTGGACTTCATGGTTTTCAGTTTACGATTTACGATTTGATTATTATTGATTATTTATGTTGTAATTTAAGGACCCTCTGAGACTTTGGTTTTAAATTTGGGTTTTTATTTATTTATTTTACTTTATTGATTTATACCTGCTGATAGTAGGAAATTCGGTTTTCAAAAAGTTAAAGTAGTTTCTAAACGCATGATCACCTAGACTGTTTTATTAAAGCTTCCGCAACGAGGGATGTTTCAAAACAAATGTTTTAAATGAATAATGACGGCTTCCTAAGTTATAACAAAGGTTTACTAAAGATAATAACATGGAATGTTTTCATCGTAATAACGAGGTTTCAAAAACACTATCGTGTGACATTTCCAGATACGACCATAACGTCTAGGCCGGGTTTGGGGTGTTACATACGGACCTAGACCGAGGGAAAAACAAAGTATTTGACGATTAGGTCAAATTCTACTATCTTTGTACCGAGGTAAGTTCGTATGTAAATAATGCATTGTTATTTATATTTTAACTGCTTTAATATTGTATGAATTGCGATTTACCCTTTGGATGTATTCGACAAAGTTTCGAAAAGTGAGAAATTCCAGTTGAACCTTAGGAATAGATAGGATACAAATGTCATGACATTAGGGTTACTAAGATTACGTGTAAGACCATATCTGGATATGGAATCGATATGAGACTCGTGTAAGACCATAGCTGGGCTATTGGCATCGATATGAGATTTCATGTAAGACCATATCTGGGATATGGCATTGGTACAGTACTGTGTGTACGAGATCCCGAGTATCCTTTAGTATTCTAAGTGGTTCAACGGAAAATTTAACGGGAATGCCAAAGTGGTGAAAGGCTATGGTTATGTTGTGAATTGGTACATGTATGTACGTAAAACTCATAACTAATGAGCTCAATATGTGATGAACCCTCGTTAAGGTTGTGATTGAGTAGATTATGACTATGATATTTTAGTAACATTTATGTTAACTTACATTATGTTAATTGTATGTTAAATGTGTAGTTATGATGCTTATTATTTGCATAGGGACTTACTAAGATATATAACTTACTCTCCTTTTCTTTCCATGTCTTATAGTGTCACCAAGCTAGCTCGGGGTTCGGAGATTGTCGGAGATCCACTCACACTATCAACAATTATTTTGGGTACCAATGAATTTAGCATTTTGAGTTATGGCATGTACAGGGGACTTGGTCATTTTGTTATGTGTCATAATTGATTTGGCCAAATGTGTTGGCTTATATTGGTTGAAAGTTCATTTTGTATAAGGCCATTGAAAATTGGCTACAAATGGTATGGGAAATTTATATGATGATGCCTTACATAGATGTGGGAATTTACATGATTTGAGATGATAAGCATGTGATGTTGTGTAAGATAGATGGTAGCATGTGAATGATGTGTTGATGTCTTGATTGTGGCTGATTTGGTTGTATGTAAATGGTTGGATTGGTGCCATATGATATTGTGTATGTATGTACAAGCAAGGGTGACAAAATGGCTTGGTAAATAGCCTTATTTTTGTCCACACGCGTAGACACACGAGCATGTGTCTAGGCCGTGTGTGACACACGGTCTGCCCCATGGGCATGTGTTTCAGCCGTGTGTCCCCTGCACCTTAATTGTTGCAAAACAGAATGTCCAGAATATGGCACACGGGCAGAGACACAGGCGTGTGTCTCAGCCGTGTGTGCCACACGGTCTTGGACACGGGCATGTGTCTCGGCCGTGTGAAGTCTGCACCTATTTTATGAAAAATTATGGAAACTAAATCGACCATACAGCCTAGCACACGAGCGTGTGGCACGGCCGTGTGGCACAAGTCAGGGAGCAGCCTATTTTGAACACGGCCTGTAGCACGGGCGTGTCTAAGGGTCACACGGGCGTGTCCCTTGGACCACACGGGCGTGTGAGCCTTGTAACATGAAATTTTTTCTAAGTTTTGTAAAATTTTCTAAAGTTCTCGGTTTAGTCCCGAACCACTTCCAAAGCATGTATTGAGTCTCGTAGGCTCGTTTTAGGGACGATATGAATGTGTATGAAAAGTTTGAATTTGAATGGAAATTTATGACTCGGAAATGTTTGTTTGCTTGTGTTTGTGTCCGGTAATGCCTCGTACCCTGTTCTGGCGTTGAATACGAGTAAGGGGTGTTACACAATCGGCCTAGTCCGACTTAGATAACATTAAATTTTGGATTTTTTATATTTTAAAAACATTTAAAAAAATCATTTTTATTTTTTATTTTAGAATTTTAAAGAGTTTTTAATTTTCATAATTTTATTATTTTTAAAAAAAAGATATTTTTTTTAATTTGTTATGGTTTTTGTTTAAAAATATTAAAATAAATGTTGAGGACTAAAAAATATATTTTACCTTTGATATCATTAACTTTGGAAAAATTAGATGGATGAACATTTTTTTTTAAAAGTACAGAGACTTATTGTCTCAAAATTAAAATATAAAAACTAAATGTTAAAATTCAAAATAGTACAGTGATCTTTGACATAATTAAATCTATAATCTACTATATTATTTATGTAATTATCGCGTCCTTCTAATTTTGGCTTGTTAATAACGCGTAAAGGATGAGATTGGACTTTTTATGTCTTGATAAATGGGGTGAAATAATACATCACTAAATCGACGATTGAGTATTAACTCAATTGGTATGGGTAATGTTGCCAATGGAGGAGGACGCGGGCTCAAGTGCGCTGAAGCGCATTATCCTCCTATATATGGGTTGAGGAGGGGCTATGGGTAATTCTAGGCATTGTGTAAAGAAAAGCAGATATGATCAAAACATATAATGAGATTATTAAAATTTTTTTTCTCTAAATTAGATATTATAACTAAGAAAGTGTTTATATCTCAAGAGAGCACCTTAATCCAAAACTTAAGCTCCATCACCCATTTTTAAGTATCAAAGTTTTGATTGACGACAAATTAATCATATGGCTATAATTTTATCCAAAAGAATTATGGCACACCATTGTTGCTTTTATAATATATACATTTTTAAATTAGCCACAATCCCCACTAAACCCTTAAATCAGAGAATAATACATATTTGAATTAACATCCTATTGATTGTTGCAATAGCAACGATGCCGATTGAGCTAAAGATCCAATAAAAAAAGTGATGCAAGGCTCAGGGTCCAATTTTAGGCCCATGAATGTGATGGGCTTAGTTTTTCTCAAGGCCCAATCCCAAGATCCAAAGCCAAGCAGTTGAAGTCAAAACTCAACTTATTCATTCAAGACTTTATCACGAAGAAATTTCGAGAAGAAAAGTTGAAGCTTCAAGACGATGGCCTTTGGAGTTCAATACAGAGCGAGGATGAATTAGAAGAGACCAAATTTGTCCGTGGACTTAAAATTTCAATCCATGATGACTAGCTCATGTGGAAGATGTTAAAAAACTTAGGCGTTACATTTCAAGGACCCCAATCAAGCCCACGTGCCTAGCCATGTTACAATCAGTTGACTTGCGGTGCATTTTTGGAAGGGATCCAGACATTTCTAGGTCAATATGTCTCATATTGATTGAAGACCTATCTCTTAGCTGCACAATGCAATTTGAATCACTTGCTTTCGAGTTCAAGATCTTAAGTTATGACCGTTTTAGTGAAGACTGCATGAGCAGAATTTTTGGACTAAATTATTATGGAAATTACGAGTTTCTGGCTTTTTATTCGAATTTAAATCATATTTGGTTTGATTTTTAGGCTTAATTTTTATTATATATGAGCTCAATATTGTATTTTTAAGTTTTATTATTTAATTATTTATTTGTTTTGAATTTTGGATAATTTTTAACTATTTTAAGTTATTTAGGAGTTTTATGTCAACAAGAAAATTTAGTTTAAAACTACTTCTTCTTTAGGTAATTAGAGTTTCGGTATACTTAAGAGTTTTATTTTGATTTACTTAGCTAGCCTATATAAAGGTCTCTTCATTTTACACAATCAATTCATTCATTATTAAACAATTTTCTCTTTTGAGTTAATAAATTCTCTTTGAGTTTTTCTCTTCAAGAATTTCTCTTGAGTTTTCTTTTAGAAGAGTTTTAACAATCTTTTCGGATTATGGGGATCATCTTCAAGCTTTTCTTGCCAAAGTTTTCTTTCTTGGAGGGGAAATTAGAGTCATTTGAAAGGGGTTGTGGATTCATCTGGTTTCCAAGGCTCCTTAGGACTTCTACATGTCACTTTCCATCTTTTTTCGCCTATCCTCTTTATTTTCTTTATTCTATTCTATTCTTGTTTAATTTTTCTAATCTTTGATTTATTTATTTTTTATTTTTTATCTTAATTATTTATTTTAATTTCTTTCTTTATTTTTTTTTAATTTGACTTGGATTTGTTTGCTTTTCAGGTTGTGTCAAAATCCAAGTTTCTTTCCAATCGTCTAGAGCCCTAAGTCAAATTCGCGACTTGGACAAAGTTACGATCCTGTTCTGCATACTCATCCATGTCAAAAAGGCAATATTTTTTGTTAATGAATGAAGGGAAAAGGCCCTCATTAGTTAATATTATACTTCTATCCTAAGTGGTTCTTACAGAGTCACCTAATAGAATCTAACTTATTCCATGAGGTGGAAGCTCAAGTAATAGAGGCTTGGATCTTTGTCAATCACATAACTAACCATGAATTCAACATCTATGTTCCCTTTCCGATAATCTTGTTGCACGTTTGTACTCCATCCCTTACTTCTTAGCTCATAATACTTCAAACTAAAGCTTAGTTGCAACCCTTTGTGCATTCATCGTTGAGTAAGCAAACCACAGCCTAAGTGTCACCCTGAATAATTATTTTATGATATCCCTTTCTCCAAACAACCATCAGGCTATCAAGAATTTCCCAAGTTTCTATTTGTGCTACAATAAAGACACTCAAGATTCAAGTAAACCCACTTAGCCACTGAAAAGTCTAATATCTCAACACCTGGCCAACAACAACTCTTCCTAAGCTTGATTTAAAAGCTTTATCTATATTGGTTTTTATCCAATCCTCAAATGGAGGGTGCCAACCAATTTACTCCACCATTCTACTAGTTCTTGGTCCTCTCTTTGCCACCCTAAAATAACATTGTAAGCCTAAGTACATCATTGTGAGATAAACTCCATTAAGCAAAACTTACCACAACTCAAAGCTAAACCATGTCCCAAGCAATCCTTTCTAGCTCCTTGCAAATACTCACTGACATAAAGGCTGATTGCATGAAATAGTTTGGAATGAATAAAAAAAAGGACTTAGACAATGTAACTCTTTCCAATTGACATTATTTTTACATTCCATTAAGTCCATTACTCACCTTATCAACAAGAAAATTATAATTGTCATTCGTTGCCTTCTCTTTTAAGGAGAGGAACACCCAAAGTACTTGAAAAGATCTATTACTTTGTAAAAACCCAATCTCTCACTAATTAACTTAGACACACCCTTCTCAATATTAAAAAAGAAATAAACTTGGGTTTTCAAGGCATTTATCTTGTGCCTAGAAAAAAGGATAAAAACTTATAGAACATCAACAACATCAACATGCACCAAGTCACACTAAATCAGATCATTAACAAATAATAGATGAGAAATTGACAGTCCATTCATAGATAACCTGATTAGAGTCTATATTTTATCTGTTAGAATCTAATGCCTTTGCTGTAGTTATTTTCTCATATATATATATATGCATGTTAATTTTTGAACAGATTGGTTTAATAAAATTTCATTAGTGACATTAATATTGTTTGTATTGGTCCTCAATGGTTTTTGAAACTATTGGCTCACTAATTCCCTAACAATTAACTAATATTAAGTTGCATTATGTGGTAATTAGTGAACCATCAGTGTAACAACCCGATTTTCACTGGTGACAGAGCAGTGGTTTTGGGACCACAAATTTTTGTCGTGTCGACTCGTAAATATTATTTTTAGAATATTTATAGTCATTAGAGTCACATTGAATTTTGGTTAAGAAATTTTAATTTTTAGATAGTTAATTAAAGAAAAAGGACTAAATTGTAAAATGTGCAGAATTTAGAAATTATAGCATTTTGGTGATTTAAGGGCTTAATTATTAAATTAGAAAGGACCAATGTAGTAAATAGTTCTTAGTATTGACATTGGACTGCATTATGTGTTAAAATTATAAAATATTACATGTTTTAAAGGCAAAATGGTAAATTTTGTGAAATCAAAATAAAATTAAATGAAGAAAAAGACATTTCTTCTTCATCTGTTCAATTCATCTTGCCGAAACACCATAGGAACTCAACCTGGAGGTTCGACCATTGTTAACTCTTGCATAGAAGCCCATTTTGATTCTGTTTCTTATAATTTTTATGTTTTAAGATCATTATAACTAGGTCCAGCTAGCCCGTACCTTAGTTTTTGAATCTGTTAAAAATTTTAAAAGTTTCCATTGATGAATCTTGAATGTTGTTTATGATAACTGTGTATTTGAAGCTTTGGTTGTGTTGTTTGATGATTTTGTGAAGTGTTTTTTGTTAGATTTTTATTTTAGGATTAAATTGTGAAAATATAAAAATTTTAGGGTTTGATAGTGAATTTGATGTTTAGTAAGGACTGTATAAGGGCCTAGTATATTTGGCTATAATTTTGACTTAAGAAAAATGGGTAATTTGATGATTTTGGGTTAAATGACTAAATTGAAAAAATTGTAAAAGTTTGGGGTAATTGTGTAAATTTTAAAAATGGTATAAAATGTAAAATGAATTGGAATGTAAAATGTAAGCTAATAATTGAAAATTTTTACTGTAACAGCCCGTTTTTAGTGAAATCAAAATAGTGGTTTCGGGACCACAAATTCGACGTCAAAATATTTATTTTATTATTTTTTTATTTCCTACAGCATGATAGTAGTACCGTATAAAAATTTCGTTAAGAAATTTTACCGTTTACATGCTTAATTTGATAAAAAGGACTAAATCGCGTAAAGTGCAAAAGTTGAGTTCTAGTAGCTAAATGTATTAAATAGCTATAGAACTTTAAAGTATGAGTCCTTATGTGGTAATTGGACCATAAATGTTGATAGTGGATGAACATGGTTTGGCATTATTGAAATTATGATTAATTTTTAAGGTTATTTTGGTAATTAGTAAATAAAGTTAAAATTAAATAAAACAAAAGACAAAGCTTTCATCTTTTACCTTTCTTCAACCGATTTTCATAAGGAAAGGAAGCCATTGAAGAAGCTAGGTTCGGTAAACACAAATCCAATTGCATGTGAGTGATTTTTGTCTCGTTTTTAATGATTTTTATGTTTTCGGGATCGTTGTAGTTTAATCTAGCTAGCCCGGGGACTAATTTGTAAAACTGTTAAACTATTACGGTTTTTCCATTAATGAATGTGCACGAGTTTTGATGAGTTATGGAAGAAAATAAATATGTGTTGTTAGATAAACAACTTTTATTAATTGATTTTTTATGAAATTGTCAAATAGGGATTAAATTGAAAAATACAAATTTTTACATGGTGAAATTGTGAAATAAATGAAATATAGGGCTTGCTAGGGACCTACTTGATATTCGACTATAGTGGGTTGTTGTAACAGCCCGATTTAGGGCCTAGTCGGAATAGTGGTTGCGAGACCACAAATCCGAAGTAGAAATATGTGTTTTATGATTTTTATGAGGCGTGTGATATGTTTGCATGATTTTGTGAAAATTTCACGAGGAAATTTTATTAATTAGTGATCAATTTGTCTATTAGGACTAAATTGCAAAGATTGGAAAATATGAGATTCTAGAAGGTTTAAGTATGAAATAGTATTAATAAAAATTATTAGAGGTCCTTATTTAGCAATTAGACCATTATATGTCAAGATGGACAAAAATGGACATAGGAAGGAAAAATCTCAAGAAAGGGGCCTTAAGGGCATTTTTGCCATTTGGTTAATTAATGAATAAAAAGGGAAAAATAAGTCAAAAATGGTGTCCATCTTCTCTAAGCTTGGCCGAAAATCACAAGGACTCCATAGCTAGGGTTTCTTAAACTTTCAAGCTTGATTGTAAGTGTCTCCTAGCCCCGTTTTTAATGTTCTTCGTATTTTTGAGATCATCGTAGCTCGATTTAGCTATTTCTAGCTATATTTTGAGCTAGGGTTTATGTTCAAAAATTTATCCATGCATGACATGCATGTATTTTGATGATTTATGGAAGAATATGAAAGTTTGATGTATGATAAACATCTTTTTCTAAGTGATTTTCATGAAAAATGCACAAAAAGGACCAAATTGTAAATCTCATGAAAATGGTCATACATGAGTGAATTAGTGGAAATTAAGGGTTGTTATTATTATGAAAATGATTCGACTAGGCTTAAAATACAAAGAAATTGAATGAAAATCATTTTACGAGCCTAAAGGCAAAAGTGTAATTATGTGAAAGTTTAGGGGAAAAATCGTGAGTATTAAACAAGTGAAATTGTTGTTATAGATAAAGAAACACGAAGCCCAGACCGAAACTGAGGCAAGAACAAGGTTGTGGATTAAATCGAATATCTATACACATTTTGAGTACCGAGGTAAGTTTGTGTGAAATTAAATCTACATAATGTCCTTATATTTTTAATTGCCTAATATTATGTGAAATGAATATCATTTTTATGAAAATCGACTAATGATGCCTCGATAAGAATATGATGAGAATATGTTAAGTTGAAGTCCCGGTTGAATGTTCGGAATAGCAAGGATACCAGTGTCACAACACGAGATAAGGAAGGTCCCGTATAAGACCATGTCTGGGACATGGCATCGGCACCGAATAAGGAAGGTCCCGTATAAGACCATGTCTGGGACATGGCATCGGCACCGAATAAGGAAGGTCCCGTATAAGACCATGTTTGGGACATGGCATCGGCACCAAAGGAAGATCTCGTGTAAGACCATGTCTGGGATATGGCATCGGCATCAAGAGGTGATCCCATGTAAGACCATATCTAGGATGTGGCATTGGCATCGTGATACATGTATGATGAGATTGTGTACCCTTTGATATTTCGATTAGTTCAACAGGCAAAGAGCTAAGTTATGCAAAGACGACAAAGAGTTAAGTTTATGAAAAGATGACAAAGAGCTAAGTTTATGTTTAAAGAGTATAAAAGTGCTAAAGTTATGTGATAAAGTGATACAGGTACCCATGAGTAATTTACGAGAAATGCATGCAATATGTGATATGTAATTTGGTAAGAGTATACATGAGTAAGTTATGTTTATGTATTTGAGGATTTGTGTATCATTCGATGAGATAAATGGATGCTATTATAAGTCTTAATGTTGCTATTCATTTCATGCAAACTTACTAAGCTTTATGCTTACCCCTCTCTTTTCCCTTTTCCTTGTAGTATCGCCAAGCTAGTTCGAGGATCGTAGGATGTCGGAGCTCGGATCACACTATCAACTATTCTTTTGGTATTGTAAAGTTGATTTATTTTGAGTATGGCATGTATAGGAACTTGGTCATTTTGTTATGTCATATTTGTTAGCCAATGTGTCGGCTATTATCGTCACTCATTCATTTTGTAAATGGACCTTGGGAATTGGCCAATACTTATTAAACTATATATATATCCAATGATGGTGATATTCATGAAGTACAAGTTCATGTTATTGATCGAGTAAAATATGAGGTGTATGCATGATGAGTTAGTGATTCTTTGTAGTGTATTCTTGCTATGTTATGTGTTGCTTATGTTGGTATAAGTGTGTTTGTTTTTTAGGGTGGCAATAGGCTTGGTAAATAGCCTTCTAATTGTCCACACGGATAGACACACGGGCGTGTGTCTAGGCCGTGTGTGACACACGGTCAACCCCATGGGTGTGTTGATAGGCTGTGTGTCCACTGCATCAAAATTTCAAAAATTCAATTCGTCACACGGGCCAGCACACGGGCGTGTGACTA
The DNA here is from genome assembly GCA_025698515.1 of Gossypium sturtianum. Classification (NCBI taxonomy): domain Eukaryota; kingdom Viridiplantae; phylum Streptophyta; class Magnoliopsida; order Malvales; family Malvaceae; genus Gossypium; species Gossypium sturtianum. Next base: position 24,598,934 of record CM046945.1, read on the forward strand.
GGCTGTGTGCCCCTTAAGTGTTTGCTGACGTCATAAACAGAATACCAAGGTTTTCACACACGGGTGAGGACACGGGCGTGTCTAGGCCGTGTGAAGGACACGGGCTATAGACACGGGCGTGTGTCCGGCCATGTGAAAACCCCTATAGGTTCGAAGTGAAAAAATAAAATCCATATGGGTTAGGAACATGGGCATGTGTGACCACACGGCCTGCCCACACGGGCGTGTTCCATTTCACATGGGCGTGTTGCCCTATTTTAGGCAAAAATTTTCTAAGTCCGTAAAGGTTTCTCGTTTGGTTCTGAACCATTCCGTATGTATGTTTAGGGTCTCGTAGACCCATAATAAGGACGTTATGAATGTGAATGAAAAAGTTTCAAGTTGAAACGAAAGTTTATGGCCCGATGTTGTATGTTTAAGCGAGTTAAGTCCGGTAATACATCGTATCCGGTTCTGGTGTTGAACGCGGGTAAGGAGTGTTACATGTAGTGGTATCAGAGCTACGATTTAGTCGATTCACGGGCTAACGTAGTGTATGTATGAGTCTAGCTATACATGCCCTACATATGAGTATTTACCTAATGATAGTGTGACGACTCCTGACGATTTAAATGGTGTTCTTATATAGTAAATGGATCTCGATAGGGCTGTGGCGGATGATGTAGAAAGTAACGTGCTTGCTCCCGCCCAAGGGACGGAGCCCACTGAGAATGAGAATAGACCAGCGAATGTAAGTCAGAGAGGAGGAGAAGAGGCTAGGGAAGCCTTTCTCCACATGATGAATACATTGTATACGGAGTTCGTTCGTACGAACCCGAATGCGCAACCCCCTCCACCCCCACCTATTCCTCAGCCAACTCCTGTAGCTCCCCAAGTGGTAGAAGTGGTAAGGAGAGAAAAGCCTCCGGTTGATAGAATCCAGAAACAAGGAGCCGAGGAATTTCGAGCTAGTAAAGAAGATGATCCAGAAAGAGCAGAATTTTGGCTTGAAAATACCGTCAGGGTATTTGATGAATTATCTTGCACACATGAAGAGTGCATGAAATGCGTGGTGTCTCTCTTAAGAGATTTCGCTTATCAATGGTGGAACACCCTTGTGTCGGTTGTACCAAGGGAAAGGATTACATGGGAGTTTTTCCAAGAAGAGTTCCAGAAGAAATACATTAGCCAAAGGTTTATCGACCGGAAAAGAAAAGAATTCCTTAAACTGAAACAAGGTAGAATAACAGTAACCGAGTATGAGCGTGAGTTCGTAAGGCTCAGCAAATACGCTTGAGAGTGTGTATCCTCTGAAGCCATTATGTGTAAAAGGTTTAAGGACGGATTAAATGAAGATATCTGATTATTTGTTGGTGTCCTAGAATTGAAGGAATTTGTCGTGCTAGTAGACAGGGGTTGCAAAGTCGAGGAGTTGGTAAAAGAGAAAAGAAAAGCTGAAATGGAGTCTCGTGACTCTAGAAAGAGACAACTAAATAAGTCATTTCAGTCCTCATCCAAGAAGTCAAGAGACTTCCCTACCCGATCAGCTACTTCAGCTGGGTTTTCGAATAGAAGAAAGGGTAAACAGTACTCGGGGTCTAAAGCCCAGACCACTTCAGTTGCTAGTGTTGGGAATGCTCGACCAAATAGGCCGAAATGTCCACAGTGTGGTAGACGTCACCCCGGTGAGTGCCGAGCACATGAGAGAGCCTGTTTTAAGTGTGGTCTCAAGGCTGAAAAAGAGAAAATTTAGAGTGCAAGATCGGGAAGCACTACTAGAGGGAGACAGCAGAGAAACTCGGGAAGTGGAACTAGTAGTAAGAGTACACCCAGAGAGCAGACTGCAAGATCTGAGGGTAGAGCGCCTGCGAGGACTTATGCCATTCGTGCTCGCGATCATCCCCTGATGTAATTACGGGTACATTTTCTCTCTATGATACTAATGTTGTTGCTTTAATTGATCCGGGATCTACCCACTCATATATTTGCATGAAATTAGTATCTAGTATGAGCATGCCTGTAGAGTCTACAGTGTAACAGCCCAATTTAGGGCCTAGTTGGAATAGTGGTGCGAGACCACGAACCCGAGGTGAGTTTATGAGTCTTTAAAGATTTATGCCATGTTTGCATGTTAGTGTGAAAGTTTCATGAAGCAATTTGGCTATATTAAGGTTGAATGGTCAAAAAGGACTAAATTGCAAAAGTTGCAATTTATGGGTTTCTAGAAGCATTTTGTATGAAATAGCTTTAGAATAGCAATTATGAGTCCTTAAATAGCAATTTGCCCAAATTATATTTTTTGGACAAAATTGGACATGAGTTAGTAAGTTAAGAAATTTTTTATGATAAGGGCATTTTGGTCATTTGTCTAATAAGTGATTAAAATAGGAAAAGATGATAAAAATCATTCATCTTCTTCCTTGTGTGTGCCGAAATCTTGAAGAACCCATAGCTAGGGTTTGTTCATCTTTCAAGCTTGCTAGTAAGTTCATCTTAGCCCCGTTTTTGATATTCTTCGTATTTTTGAAGCCTCGGTAGCATGAGTAAGCTATTTTAAGATATAAAGTGAGCTAAAGTGCATGTTCAAAAATCTACCCATGATTGATATGCATGTTAAATGATGTTTTATGGAAGTTTATGAGAGTTTGATGTTAGATAAACATCTTTTTCTAAGTAAATTTCATGAAAGATGATAGTATGGACCATTTTGTAATAGTTATGAAAATTGGTCATACATGTTAAAAATAGCAAGAATTGATGATTTTTATAGTAGAGAAAATGATTCAGCTAAGCATGAAGTTTAAGAAAGTTGAATGAAATTTTTTTTTACGAGCCTTGGGGCAAAAGTGCAAATATGAGAAAGTATAAGGGCAAAATAGTAAATTTGCCAAAGCATGAGTAAAGAGCCAATTTAGTCAATGTGATTATTAAATGATCTATTTATGACTATAGATCAAGAAAAACGAAGCCCAGATCGAAACCGAGGCAAGAACAAGGTCGAGGACTAAATTGCATATCTAGCTACATTTTGTATATCGAGGTAAGTTTGTATGATTTCTAAACTTTATGGTTTATATCATTGAATAGCTTAGTATAATGTGCAATGTTATTATGAAATTGTTTAACGTTAAGTTAAACAATGAAATTAATGAGATCAAGTATGAGAAAGTCCGTATAAGACCAAGCCGAGGCATGGCATCGGCAATCAAGCAAGTTATCATGTAAGTCCAAGGACCCAAGCTTGGCATTGACAAGTTTATCATGTAAGTCCAAGGACCCAAGCTTGGCATTGACAAGTTTATCATGTAAGTCCAAGGACCCAAGCTTGGCATTGACAAGTTTATCAAGTAAGTCCAAGGACCCAAGCTTGGCATTGAACAAGTTATCATGTAAGTCCAAGGATCCAAGCTTGGCATTGAACAAGTTATCAAGAGGAAGATTTCATATAAGTCCATGTCAAGACATGGCCTTGAAACCAAGATGAGATATCCCATGTAAGACCATATCCAAAATATGGCATTAGCATCAAGTTCATGGTAAGAGATTTGGTATTCTCGGTTATTCATAGGAATTCATCGGGCAAATGAGATAAGCTCACAAGAGATAACAAGAAAGTTTAGTAAGCAAAAATCATTATCAAGTGGGGACAAATATTAGTCATATTATGAATGATAAAATAGCGATTATGATTACTATGTTAAAGTATGCTGATCAATGTGATCAAGTGATACAAGTATCTTGTTTACTTCACAAGTATGAGACTAGTAAGTATTACAAGGCATGTAAGAACCAAGTATGAGCAAATAAGCTTTATAGTTGAAATTATGATACCATTGATTATGTCAAATGGTTTATTTAAGCAAGTATGTTTATATGTGTTTCATATGCAAACTTACTAAGCTAAATGCTTACGTCTTTAATTCTTTCTTTTCATGTAGTCCCGCCAAGCTAAACTGTGGATCATTGAAGTCGGAGCTCGTAGCACACTATCAATCGCCATTTTGGTATAGCCAAGTTGATTTTAAGTATAGCATGTATAGGAAACATTTCATTTTGAGTATACGTCTTAGAAAGGGGCAAAAGTATGGGCTGTCAAGTTTATTATTCTTTTGTAAATGGCTAAGTGATTGGCCAAGTTTGACTAAGAATGTATGTTATTAATATCAATAAAGCATGTTATATTGTTCATGAAAGATGTAATAATTGAGTTGCTGAATTGTTAGGATGGCAATTGGCTTGGTAAATAGCCCCTAAGTGCCTACACGGTTAGACACACGTGCGTGTGTCTAGGTGGTGCATAAATTGCACCTTAGTCTTATAAGTAAGAATAGGCCATGGACTAATCCCACGGCCGTGTGTTAAGGCCATGCATGTCACACGGTTAGAACATGGGTGTGTGCCCGGTCATGTGAAATAAGTCAGTATATCAAGATGTAGTACACGGTCTGAGTCCATGGGCGTGCCATGGCCGTGTGTTATAAGTCAGAATGCTAAGGTTTTTCACACGGGTTAGGACCACAGGCATGCCGTGGCCGTGTGAAATTTGGCAGTAAACTCGAGTTTTAAGCACGATTGGGAGACATGGGCGTGTCTCAGAGTTACACGGGCGTGTCCCAACTCACATGGGCGTGTGACCCCTGTTTCCATGAAAAGTTTTTGATTGAGTTTCGAAAGTTTACGGATATGAGTTTAAGGCCTCGTAGGCCCACGAAAAGTACAAGTTGATTAAGAAAGAGAAGTTCTTAATTCAAAACAAAATTTTATAGCCTGTAAGTACATGATTAAGCAAGTTCAAGCATAGTAATGTCTCGTATCCAGTCTAAGCCTCAGACTCGGGTATAGGGTGTTACATTTAGTGGTATCAGAGCTACAGTTTAGTCGGTTCTAGGACTAACGTAGCATGAGCACGAGTCTAGCTATACATGCCATACGTAATAATGTTTTTATAATGATAGTGTGACGACTCCTGACGACTTAAATTGTGTTTATACATATAGTAATGGATCACGACAGAGATGTGGCAGATGATGTGGAAAGTAATGCACCAGCTCCCGCAGAAGGGACGGTGCTAAATGAGAATGAGAATAGACCCACTACGGTGAGTCAAGGAGGAGAAGAGGCTAGAGAAGCCTTCCTCCATATGATGAACACATGGTATACGGAGTTCGTTCGTACGAATCCAAATGTACAACCCCCTCCACCCCCGCCTATTCCGCAAACTATTCCTGCAGCCCCTCAAGTGATAGAGGTGGCAAGAGGAGTTAAATCTCCAATTGATAGGATTAGAAAGCATGGGGCTGAAGAATTCCGAGCTAGAAAAGATGACGATCTGGAAAGAGCTGAGTTCTGGTTAGAAAATACCATCAGGGTATTTAATGAGTTGTCATGCACATCTGAGGAATGCATGAAGTGCATAGTCTCTCTTCTAGGAGATTCTGCTTACCAATGGTGGAACACCCTTGTGTCGGTAGTACCGAGGGAAAAGATCACATGGGAGTTTTTCCAAGAAGAGCTCAAGAAAAAGTATATTAGTCAAAGGTTTGTGGAACAGAAAAAAAAGAATTCCTAGAGCTGAAGCAAGGCAAGATGTCAGTGACTGACTATGAGCGTGAGTTTGTAAGACTCAGCAAATACGCTCGAGAATGTGTGTCCACTGAGGCCATCATGAGCAAGAGGTTTGAAGATGGACTAAATGAGGACATAAAATTGTTTGTTGCTGTCCTAGAACTGAAGGAATTCGTGGTGCTAGTCGAGAGGGCTTACAAAGCCGAAGAACTAGTAAAAGAGAAGAGAAAATTTGAAGCAGAGTCTCGTGACTCCAAAAAGAGACAATGGAATAAGTTATTCCAATCCTCATCCAAGAAGTCAAAAGAATTCCCTACCCGATCGGCTACTTCCACTAGATCTTCATGGAAGGACAAGAGTAAGCAGTATTCGAGAAATAAGGCACAGACTACTTCAGTCGCTAGTATGGGGAATGTTCGATTTGACAGACCCAAATGCCCATAGTGTGGCAGACACCATTTTGGAGAATGCCGAGCGCACGAGAATGTATGCTTCAGATGTGGTTCGCAAGACCACTACATAAAAGATTGTCCAGAGATGACGAAAGAAGAGAGAGCTCAGAATCCGAGATCTGAGAGTATGGTCAGAGAAAGACCACAGAGAAACCCAAGAAGTGGGGTAAGAGGAAGGGGTAACCCTAAAGAGCAGGCTGCGAGACCCGAGGGTAGAGCACCTGCGAGGACTTATGCCATTCACGCTCGCGAAGAGGCATCTTCCCATGAAGTTATTACGGGTACCTTTTCTCTTCATGATATTAAAGTTATTGCTTTAATAGATCTCGGATCCACACACTCCTATATTTGCATGAGATTAGCATTCGATTTGAGTATGCCTATAGACTCTACAGAATTTATGATTAAAGTGTCTAATCCCTTAGGCAAGAGTGTGTTAGTTGATGAAATATGTAAAGATTGTCCATTAATGATTAGAGGTCATTGTTTTAAAGCGAATCTTATGGTGTTACCATTTGATGAGTTTGATCTCATTCTCGGTATGGACTGGTTGACTGCCCATAATGTAATAGTTAATTGTGGGAAGAAATACATTGAGATGAGATGTGAGAATGGGGACACCCTTCACATAGAATCAGAGAAACAGAGTAGATTACCGGTATTGATTTCTCATATGATGGCACAGAGATACATGAGAAAGGGGTATGAGGCATATCTGGCTTTTGTGATGAATGATAAAGAAACAGGGTCAAAGATTGAGTCAGTACCGATAGTATGTGAGTACTTGGATGTCTTTCCTGAGGAATTACCAGGATTACCTCCAATCAGAGAGGTTGAGTTCAATATTGAGTTAGTTCCCGGTACTGTACCGATATCTATTACTCCTTACAGAATGGCTCCATCGTAAAAAAAGAGTTGAAGTTCTGATTGCAAGAGTTGATGATAAAGGCTTTGCAAGATCTAGTTGTTCACCATGGGGTGCTCGGTTTTATTCGTGAAAAGAAAGATGGCACCATGAGATTGTGCATAGATTACCGTCAGCTTAATAAAGTGACAGTAAAGAACAAGTACCCTTTTCCAAGGATCGATGATTTGTTCGATCAATTGAAGGGAGCCAATGTGTTCTCCAAGATAGACTTGAGATCGGGGTACTACCAGTTGAGAGTAAAGGACTCAGACGTGTCCAAGACAGCTTTTCGAACAAGGTATGGGCATTATGAATTTTTAGTCATGCCCTTTGGTTTGACCAATGCTCCTGCAGTATTCATGGACTTAGTGAACCGCATTTTTAGACCATACCTCGACAAGTTTGTAGTCGTTTTTATTGACGACATACTGATTTATTCCCAAGATGAGAATGAGCATGCTGAGCACCTACGGATAGTTTTACAGACTCTTCGAGAAAATCAGTTATATGCCAAGTTCAGTAAAAGTGAATTTTGGCTCAGGGAGGTAGGATTTCTGGGACACATTATCTCGGGAGAAGGAGTTCGAGTAGACCCAGGTAAGATTTCAGCCATAATGGACTAGAATCCTCCGAGGAATGTCTCTGAGGTTAGAAGTTTCCTAGGCCTAGCCGGCTATTACCGAAGATTTGTCAAAGGATTTTTCATGATTGCAACCCCGATGACGAAATTGTTACAGAAAAAAGTGAAGTTTGAGTGGACAGAAAAATGTCAACAAAGTTTTGAGAGATTGAAAGCATTGTTGACGGAAGCTCCAATATTAGTACAACCTGAGACAGCAAAAGAATTCATAATTTATAGCGATGCGTCCTTAAATGGATTAGGCTGTGTACTTATGCAAGAAGGCAAGGTGATTGCATATGCTCCGCAGACGATTGAAGCCTCATGAGAAGAATTATCCGACACACGATCTAGAGTTGGTCGCCATAGTCTTCGCATTGAAGATATGGAGACACCACTTATATGGTGAGAGATGTTGGATTTTTACAAATCACAAGAGTTTGAAGTACTTGATGACGCAAAGAGAGTTGAACTTAAGGCAAAGAAGATGGTTAGAGTTGATAAAAGACTATGAGTTGGTTATTGACTACCATCCTAGCAAGGCGAATGTAGTCGCTGATGCTTTGAGCATAAAGTCCCTTTTTGCATTAAGGGCAATGAATTCACAGATAACTTTATCCGACGGTGGTTCTATACTAGCTGAGTTGAAAGCTAGACCAGTATTCCTTCAAGAGATTTTTGAGGCTCAGAGAGAAGATAACGATTTGCAAGTCAAACGAGCTCAATGCGAGTCAGATGTTGAATCCGATTTTCGGATTAATCCCAATGGAAGTTTAATGTTCAAAGATAGAGTTTGTGTACCAAGAAAGGAAGAGCTTATACAGAAAATTTTGCATGAGGCCCATAATGGATGTTTATCTGTGCATCTAGGTAGTACCAAGATATTTAATGATTTGAAGCAACAGTATTGGTGGCCAAGAATAAAGAAAGACATTTCAGAGTTCGTTTCCAAGTGCATGATTTGTCAGCAAGTAAAGGCTGAACACCAAGTACCTTCGGGTTTGCTTCAACCAATTATGGTACCCGAGTGGAAATGGGACCGTATCACGATGGATTTTGTGACCGATTTACGGTTATCACTGAGTAAGAAAGATGTTGTATGGGTTGTAATTGATAGACTCACCAAGTCAGCCCATTTTATACCTGTTCGAGTAGACTTCTCACTCGACAAGTTGGAAAACTTGTATGTTTCAGAAATAGTAAGACTTCACGGAGTTCCCTTGTCAATTATATCGGATAGAGATCCGAGATTCACATCCAGATTTTAGAAGAAGTTACAAGAGGCCCTGGGTACAAAGTTAAACTTTAGTACGGCCTTTCATCCTCAAACTGACGGTCAGTCGGAGAGGTTAATTCAAGTACTCGAAGATATGCTTCGATGTTGTATTCTTGAATTCTGAGGTAGTTGGGAAAAGTTCCTCCCATTAGCAGAATTTGCCTATAACAATAGTTTTCAGTCGAGTTTAAAGATGGCACCTTATGAGGCTCTTTATGGGCGTAAGTGCAGAACACCTTTGTTTTGGACTGAACTAAAAGAAAACCAAATTCACGGGGTTGATTTGGTTAGAGAAGCTGAAGAGAAAGTGAAAGTGATACGAGAATGTTTAAAAGTCGCCTCTCAGATGACATGTAAATCCTATTCGGATTTAAAGAGAAAAGAGATAGAGTACCAAGTCGGGGATAAAGTTTTCTTGAAAGTGTCACCATGGAGAAAAGTTCTCAGATTTGGCCGGAAAGGCAAGTTAAGCCCACGTTTTATTGGACCATATGAGATTACCGGGAAAGTTGGGCCGGTAGCTTACCGATTGGCTTTGCCATCAGAGTTAGAAAAGATACATGATGTGTTTCACGTGTCTATGTTGCGACGCTACAGATCAGACCCTTCACATGTAATTACCCCGTCAGAGGTAGAAATCTATCCCGACATGACTTATGGTGAGGAACCAGTCAAGATTTTGGCTCGAGAAGTCAAGCAGCTAAGAAATAAAAGCATTGCCCTAGTGAAAGTATTGTGGCAAAGACATGGGAGAGAAGAAGCTACGTGGGAACCAGAAGAGAGTATGAGAAACCAATATCCAAATCTGTTTGCTGGTAAGATTTCCGAGGACAAAAATCCCTAAGGGGGAGAATTGTAACAGCCCGATTTAGGGCCTAGTTAGAATAGTGGTGCGAGACCACAAACCCGAGGTGAATTTATGAGTCTTTAAAGGTTTATGCCATGTTTTCATGTTAGTGTGAAAGTTTCATGAAGCAATTTGGCTATATTAAGGTTGAATGGTCAAAAAGGACTAAATTGCAAAAGTTGCAATTTATGGGTTTCTAGAAGCATTTTGTATGAAATAGCTTTAGAATAGCAATTATGAGTCCTTAAATAGCAATTTGCCCAAATTATAATTTTTGGACAAAATTGGACATGAGTTAGTAAGTTAAGAAATTTTTTATGATAAGGGCATTTTGGTCATTTGTCTAATAAGTGATTAAAATAGGAAAAGATGATAAAAACCATTCATCTTCTTCCTTGTGTGTGCCGAAATTTTGAAGAACCCATAGCTAGGGTTTGTTCATCTTTCAAGCTTGCTAGTAAGTTCATCTTAGCCCCGTTTTTGATATTCTTCGTATTTTTGAAGTCCCGGTAGCATGAGTAAGCTATTTTTAGCTACAAAGTGAGCTAAAGTGCATGTTCAAAAATCTACCCATGATTGATATGCATGTTAAATGATGTTTTATGGAAGTTTATAAGAGTTTGATGTTAGATAAACATCTTTTTCTAAGTAAATTTCATGAAAGATGATAGTATGGACCATTTTGTAATAGTTATGAAAATTTGTCATACATGTTAAAAATAGCAAGAATTGATGATTTTTATAGTAGAGAAAATGATTCAGCTAAGCATGAAGTTTAAGAAAGTTGAATGAAAATTTTTTTTACGAGCCTTGGGGCAAAAGTGCAAATATGAGAAAGTATAAGGGCAAAATAGTAAATTTGCAAAGTATGAGTAAATAGTCAATTTAGTCAATGTGATTATTAAATGATCTATTTATGACTATAGATCAAGAAAAATGAAGCCCGGATCGAAACCGAGGCAAGAATAAGGTCGAGGACTAAATTGCATATCTAGCTACATTTTGTATATCGAGGTAAGTTTGTATTATTTCTAAGCTTTATGGTTTATATCATTGAATTGCTTAGTATAATGTACAATGTTATTATGAAATTGTTTAACATTAAGTTAAACAATGAAATTAATGAGATCAAGTATGAGAAAGTCCGTATAAGACCAAGCCGAGGCATGGCATCGGCAATCAAGCAAGTTATCATGTAAGTCCAAGGACCCAAGCTTGGCATTGACAAGTTTATCATGTAAGTCCAAGGACCCAAGCTTGGCATTGACAAGTTTATCATGTAAGTCTAAGGACCCAAGCTTGGCATTGACGAGTTTATCATGTAAGTCCAAGGACCCAAGCTTGGCATTGAACAAGTTATCATGTAAGTCCAAGGATCCAAGCTCGGCATTGAACAAGTTATCAAGAGGAAGATTTCATATAAGTCCATGTCAAGACATGGCCTTGAAACCAAGATGAGATATCCCATGTAAGACCATATCCAAAATATGGCTTTAGCATCAAGTTCATGGTAAGAGATTTGGTATTCTCGGTTATTCATAGGAATTCATCGGGCAAATGAGATAAGCTCACAAGAGATAACAAGAAAGTTTAGTAAGCAAAAATCATTATCAAGTGGGGACAAATATTAGTCATATTATGAATTATAAAATAGAGATTATGATTACTATGTTAAAGTATGCTGATCAATGTGATCAAGTGATACAAGTATCTTGTTTACTTCACAAGTATGAGACTAGTAAGTATTACAAGGCATGTAAGAACCAAGTATGAGCAAATAAGCTTTATAGTTGAAATTATGATACCATTGATTATGTCAAATGGTTTATTTAAGCAAGTATGTTTATATGTGTTTCATATGCAAACTTACTAAGCTAAATGCTTAAATCTTTAATTCTTTCTTTTCATGTAGTCCCGCCAAGCTAAACTGTGGATCATTGAAGTCGGAGCTCGTAGCACACTATTAATCGCCATTTTGGTATAGCCAAGTTGATTTTAAGTATGGCATGTATAGGAAACATTTCATTTTGAGTATATGTCTTAGAAAGGGGCAAAAGTATGAAATTTTGTCAAGTTTATTATTCTTTTGTAAATGGCTAAGTGATTGGCCAAGTTTGACTAAGAATGTATGTTATTAATATCAATGAAGCATGTTATGTTGTTCATGAAAGATGTAATAATTGAGTTGTTGAATTGAGCTTGAGTTTGGTCTTAATTTCGTGGATGGCAATTGGCTTGGTAAATAGCCCCTAAGTGCCTACACGGTTAGACACACGGGCGTGTGTCTAGGCCGCATAAACTCCACCTTAGTCTTATAAGTAAGAATAGGCCACAGACTAATCCCACGGCCGCGTGTGTTAAGGCGCGTGCATGTCACACGGTTAGAACATGGGCGCAGCCCGATCGTGTGAAATAAGTCAAGATATCAAGATGTAGTACACGGTCTGAGTCCATGGGCGTACCATGGCCGTGTGTTATAAGTCAGAATGCTAAGGTTTTTCACACGGGTTAGGACCACGGGCGTGCCATGGCCGTGTGAAATTTGGCAGTAAACTCGAGTTTTAAGCACGGTTGGGAGACATGGGCGTGTCTCAGAGTTACACGGGCGTGTCCCAACTCATATGGGCGTGTGACCCCTGTTTCCATGAAAAGTTTTTGATTGAGTTCCGAAAGTTTACGGACATGAGTTTAAGGCCTCGTAGGCCCATGAAAAGTACAAGTTGATTAAGAAAGAGAAGTTCTTAATTCAAAACGAAATTTTATAGCCCGTAAGTACATGATTAAGCAAGTTCAAGCATAGTAATGTCTCGTATCCGGTCTAAGCCTCGTACTCGGGTATGGGGTGTTACATACAAAATTCGTGATAAAAGTGTCCAATCCCTTAGGCAAATGTGTATTAGTTGATAAGGTATGCAAGGATTGTCTATTGATGATTAGAGGTCATTATTTTAAGGCGAATCTCATGTTATTGCCATTTGATGAATTTGATATAATTCTTGGTATGGACTGGTTAACCGCTCATGATGTGAAAGTAAATTGTGGAAAGAAACACATTGAATTGAGATGTGAAAATGGGGACACTCTTCGTGTTGAATCAGATGAACAGGACAGATCGCCTGTAGTGATTTCTCATATGTCTACTCAGAAATATGTAAGAAAAGGGTATAAAGCCTATCTTGGCTTTGTGATGAATGCCAAAGAGACTGGGTTAAGAATTGTGATAAACCGTAAAAGTAACATATTTTAATCCCACATTTAGTATGCTTTTGAATGAATTATCCCTTATTTTATGTAAAAAGGTGCTCTTAATCCTTTCTTTTCATGTTATATACTCAGGAAAGCACCGGAGGATGAAAAGAACAAGAAACAGGCTTAAAACGGGCCAAAGCACAAAATTGACACGGCCTGGACCCAAGACCACACGACCGTGCCTCCTTAATAATCTCGAACACGGCCTGGCCACGATTTACACGGCCGTGCCTCATCAACGAAGTCCACACGGCCTTGCCACGACTTACACGGGCGTGTGCCAGAGGCCGTGCCCCTTCCGTGGCAAAGAGCAAATTCAATCGGATTTGGATATTTAGGGGCAAAGAAACACATTCCAAAAGCCTATAAATACACCCTAAGTATGACCTGAAAGGGGGAGCCCAAAGCTATCGTTTAGGGGCATCTTGCTAGGCCAGAGAGGGCAGATTTGTGGGGATTCGCTCAGAGATAGCCAGTTGATCCATCTCAAGAAGTAAGAATTATACTCAAGACGGAGGATCTCCTTTTCAATTCCTTCAGGGAGTTTTAGGGTTATTTTATCTTTTCTTCTGAGATGTTTTCTTTTATTGTTATGAACTAAACCCTCAGATACCTGAGGGGGATGAAACTTAGATAAATCTTGTTATCGTTTGCTGAACTATATGATAAATATTTGATTTGTTCTTAATTATGTGTTCTTAATTCTTGGGTTGATATTTCGCGGATATCGATTCAAGTTGGATGTGCTTAGGTGGAGGAGCAAAAGTCCCTGCCTAAGAGTAGATCTAGCATAGTTAAGCGGAGTTGATCGCACACCTAGAGGTAGGGTGACGAAGCGTTGCCGGATTAGGGTGAAACCTAATATGGGAGTCCATAGATCGATTTAATGCAATTCTAGGGGTTTTAATTAGAAAGGGATTTCAATTAATCAACCTAGGGTTAGACGTTATTCACCTTGAGAGAGGGTTTAATATAAATTAGGGACTCTTATGGATCAAGTCAATGAATAAATCGTCTGGTTCGGAGTTAGATAACAAGTGAAGTCTTGGCGGATTCTTCCTTGGGTGTCGTCTTAATTAATTAGTTTTTCCTCAAGTATTCTCCCAAATTCATTCTTCTTTGTCTTAGAGTCTTTAGTCTACTAGTTAATTAATCGAGATTAAACAACCATTCGCTTAATTCATAGGCTAAATAATAGAAAGAAAGTTAGTATTAGTACTTTTAGTTCCTTTGGGTTCGATAATCCGGTCTTGCCTAAGCTATACTACTGTTCGATAGGTGCACTTACCTTAAATCGTTGTCAGAGTTAGTTTCCAGGTTTGATCATTCTCTTTATAAATTTTAAAACTTGATAGACATACGATCAAGTTTTTGTCGTCGTTGCCGGGGAACTAAAATATTAAGAACACTCTATTTTTATTACTTTAGCCATTTTTATTTTTTGCAATTTAATTTTATTTCTTATTTTATTTGCTAATTTTTCTTCTTCTATTACTTCTTCCTTCTAGGTACCTCTAGTTTATGACTAGAAGGAACCCGAGAGGACCTTTAGTATACGACAGTGATATTAAAGCTACCGTTCGTAGAAATCACAGAGAAATTAGGCGAGCCCTAAATTACCAAGAAGAAGAACAACAAGACGAATCCAATCCTACTGAAGGGATGGATGAGAATAATCCACCACCACAAGATGTGGCAGAAAATAATGCTCCGCGTACTATGTATGATTATGCTAAACCTCATTTTAACAGAGCGAGTAATCAAGTATTGTTAGGCTCGCTATAGCCTGCTAATAATTTTGAATTAAAGCCTAACACTATACAAATGATTCAACAATTTGTTCAATTTGATGGTTTGCAGGGCGAAGACCCAAACACTCATATAGCTAATTTTTTTAGAGTTCTGTGATACCTTCAAAATAAATGGCGTTTCTGATGATGCCATACGGCTTCAGTTTTTTCCCTTTTCTTTGAGGAATAAAGCCAAACAGTGGCTAAACTCGTTACCACAAGGGTCAATCACTACATGGGATCAAATGACCGAAAATTTTTTATTAAAATATTTCCCACCAGCCAAAACGGCCAAATTACGGAATGATATCTCTTCTTTTGTGCAGATGGATTTAGAGACATTATATGACGCATGGGAGAGATATAAGGATCTCTTGAGAAGGTGTCCACACCATGGTTTACCCTTGTGGCTCCAAGTCCAAACTTTCTATAACGGTGTAAACCCTTCAACGAGGCAACTAATTGATTCAGCCGCCGGTGGAACTCTAAACAATGTAACTCCAAGGCGACCTACGAATTCATAGAGGAGATGTCATCGAATAACTATTAGTGGCAAAAGTTACAAGGACAAAACCAACAAAATCAGCCAGAGTTTTCAACATCGATGCAGTAACCATGCTATCAACACAGGTAGAGATGGTGAATAAAAATCTTGATAGTTTGTGTTCTTCGCAGTACATCCAAAGAATGCAAAGGCGACGCAAGTGGAAGCGTGTATAATCCTCGAGTACCCACCCTACCAACCAAGCACGTAAAGTTTAACCGATGAACTATATTGGTAATAACTTTAGGTCCAATAATAACCCTTATAGTAATAATTATAATCCAGGTTGGAGGAACCGCCCAAATTTTTCATGGGGAGGACAAGGAAATCAAGGAAATCAAAGACAACAACCTCCTCAAAATTTCCAAAACCAGCCCTATCCATAGGAGAAGAAGCCGAACCTTGAAGAGATGCTGACAAAATTCATGGCAGCTACAGATAACCGTCTCCAAGACACGGAGACCACCCTTAAGAATCAACAGGCATCAATTAAAGGGATCGAGAGCCAAGTTGGGGAACTCACTAAGATAGTTGGACAACTTACTAACACAGTTGGACAACTCGCAAAGATAATTTCCAAACGACCACAAGGGCGTCTACCGAGCAACACTGAGATTAACCCAAAGGAGCAAATCCAAGCCATATCAGCTCAAGAAAGTGAAGGGTTAGACGAGCCCAATTCAAAGCAAGAGAATGTGGTCAAAGAAGGTAAGGTTGATGTAAGTAATAATAAGCCAAAACCGGTAATCAAAGAGTACCAACCTCGCATACCATATCCCGAAGCATTAAGGAGAGACGACATAGAGGAATAGTTCGGTAAGTTTCTTAAACTTTTAAAGAAATTACATATTAACTTACCGCTACTTGAAGCTCTTTCACAGATGCCAGATTCTAGGAAATTTTTAAAAAATCTCTTGACGAACAAACGCAAATTAGACGAGGATCCACATGTGGAATTAAATGCAGTATGCTCAGCAATGTTACATAATAGACTACCACAAAAGCTAAAAGATCCAGGGAGTTTTACAATTCCATGTTTAATTGGTAGACTAACTGTTGATAATGCGTTAGCTGATTTAGGGGCAAGCATAAATGTCATGCCTTATAAATTGTTTAAACAATTAGGTCTAGGGAAACCCAAACAAACTAGGATGAGCATTCAATTAGCCGATAAAATCTGTTAGAATTCCTAGGGTATTATCGAAGATGTTCTTGTAAAATTGACAAATTTGTTTTCCCAAGAGATTTTGTTGTCTTAGACATGGATGAGGATAATTTGATTCCCTTAATTTTAGGAAGACCATTCTTAGCAAATCGCTAGAACTAAAATCGACATTGATGCAGAGAACTAATACTTCGTGTAGGTAATGAGATAGTCACTCTCCAAGCTCTCGACTGGCTAGAACATCGAGTAATCCGGTGAGAAAACAAATTCTCATCGATAACCATTCGATTAACCTTTCTTTTCAGAAACACCAGAAAGAATACAATCGAACCCGATTCTATACCATGTGCCAACAAAGAAATAACACACGAAGAACAAGGGATTTAGGTCGATGATCTAGACGAGTGGAAGACGCATTTCAAGGAAAAATTAGGAACACACGAAGTAGAACCAGAGCCACTCCACGAAGCAAACAAGTTCAAAATCGGAGATCGTGTATTGATAGAAAAATGCAGGACCTCGAACATCTCTCCTCCGATTCTAACACAAACAAAGAAATACCGTTTAGGGTAACCAGTGTTTTCCCATACGGAACAGTCGAGGTAAGTAATCCTATTTTTGGTACTTTCAATATAAACGCTTCTCGACTAAAACTTTATCAAGGAAATAGAACTGATAGCATGAGGGAAGATATTCAAAATTTTAAACCACCCTGATTTGTTGCGAATACGAGGAAAGTCTAGCTTAAGACTTTAAACGAGCGCTTCTCGGGAGGCAACCCGAGCACTAACCCTAGTTACTTTTGCTTTTGTTTTCATTTTCTTTTCTTCTCTTAGTCTTAAACACCTAGCTTTAAACTAACGAAAAGTGCAGATTTCCAGGCCACACGGCCTTACACACGGCCGTGGCCATGGCCGTGTGGAAGCAGAATCGCCGTACTGACACGGCAGAGAGGGTACAAGTTAGAAAGAATCAAATCTTCAAGTCACGGACTCCAACCACTACCCCACGGGCACCGACAAAACACCACAGCCGTGCGACGCGGCCGTGGACGACATTAACTTATCACACACGGGCGTGACGAACTGAGCATGGGCGTGGGAGAAACAAACAAAGCCCACCACGACCGTGCGATGCGGCCGTGTGAATCGACACACCCATGATACACGGGCGTAGGGTTGTACCTGATTTGAGAATTCTATTTAAACCACCCACCCGTCCCTCTTCTCACCTAACTTTCACCCTTCTTCCTCCCTTACACCCTTACACCATACATTCTTAGCATTCTTCATTCTTAGCATTCTTCTCAATCTTTTGGCCATGTCGAAGAAACGGAAGGATCCCAGCACATTCTCCCTCATGGAGACTGATCTATATAAGTTCATGCCGGCCGCTTCAATCACTCGACAAGCCAAGGGTATTTGAGACCATTTATTTTTTCTTTTTCTTTTATCTTCTTCTTTATTTTCCTTCTCTTTGACTATCTTATGCTTAATTTAGTTTCTTTTATTTTAGTTTCTTAGTGTCAGGTTCAAAAGGCTGCTTGGGAATCACGCCACTTCCACCACCGCCAAAGACTCTCCATGACCTTAGAGGTCACACCCACCTCGCGAACCATCCAACAATAAGGACCCTACGGTCCATTTATCTTTTCTTTTAATTTTAGTTTCATCTTTATTTTTCTCCACTTTAGCTAGCTTTTCTTTAATTATTTAATTAGTATAGTTTTAATTTTTAGTATTTTATCCTGGCTAATCCTCTATGAGCTACCCAATTTCTTCATCTAGCACAGGATCGTCATCCAGACCGACCCCTCCAACTATCTTTCACCTTCAAACCAAGGATGCCATCCAAAAATTTAGGAAGTTTCACTTCTTCCAATATCTTATGATTTTATAATGATATTATCTATCTTTGTACATTGAGGGCAATGTACATCTTAAGTGTGGGGGGTGAATCTTAAGGATGCCTAACTTTTTGCATTATTCTCAAATCCCTCAATTTAGTCTTGTTTTTAAGTAATTTTCTCATATTACTAATTAGGATGAAATTTCCATGATTTATGATTTTTATTGATATGTTTTAGATTAAGCCATTGATAATTGTGCATTGATGATTGAATTCTAAGAATACTAGAGAATCAAGCATGATAAGTCTATTTTTTAGAAAATTAAAAATTTTCTAAGTTGTCTACCTGAATTTTAATATTACTTTGAAGTTTGAAATTTACGAGGTTGAAATCAAAATACCCATAATTTTTGTGAGATTTTGAGCCTTATAGAACATAAATTCTTTTTCTTGCTACAAATGTATGACTTAGACTGTTTGAATCTTTAGAACTCTTTGAGTTTAATTATCCATGTATAAATTATCCTTGAATTATGATGAAACATTATTAATGACTATTATGAATTATGGAAAGTTTGTTTTAATTCTAAGTTGAGAATTTTGCTTGAGGACAAACAAAAGCTTAAGTGTGGGGGTATTTGATAAACTGTAAAAGTAACATATTTTAATCCCACATTTAGTATGCTTTTGGATGAATTATCCCTTATTTTATGTAAAAAGGTGCTCTTAATCCTTTCTTTTCATGTTATATACTCAGGAAAGCACCGGAGGATGAAAAGAACAAGAAACGGGCTTAAAACGGGACAAATGGGCCAAAGCACGAAATCAACACGGCCTGGACCCAAGACCACACGGCCGTGCCTCCTTAATAATCTCAAACACGGCCTGGCCACGATTTACACGGCCTTGCCTCATCAACGAAGTCCACACGTCCTGGCCACGACTTACACGGGCGTGTGCTAGAGGCCGTGCCCCTTCCGTGGCAAAGAGCAATTTCAATCGAATTTGAATACTTAGGGGCAAAGAAACACATTCCAAAAGCCTATAATTACACCCTAAGTATGACCTAAAAGGGGGAGCCCAAAGCTATCGTTTAGGGGCGTCTTGCTAGGCCAGAGAGGGTAGATTTTTGGGGATTCGCTCAGGGATAGCCAGTTGATCCATCTCAAGAAGCCGGAATTATACTCAAGACGGAGGATCTCCTCTTCAATTCCTTCAGGGAGTTTTAGGGATTTCTTATGTTTTGTTTTATCTTTTCTTCTAAGATGTTTTCTTTTATTGTTATGAACTAAACCCTCAGATACCTGAGGGGGATGAAACTTAGATGAATCTTGTTATCGTTTGCTGAACTATATGATAAATATTTGATTTGTTCTTAATTATGTGTTCTTAAATCTTGTGTTGATATTTCACAGATATCGATTCAAGTTTGATGTGCTTAGGTGGAGGAGCAAAAGTCCCTGCCTAAGAGTAGATCTAGCATAGTTAATCGGAGTTTATCGCACGCCTAGAGATAGGGTGACGAAGCGTTGCCGAATTAGGGTGAAACCTAATATGGGAGTCCATAGATCGAGTTAATGCAATTCTAGGGGTTTTAATTAGAAAGAGATTTCAATTAATCAACCTACGGTTAGACGTTATTCGCCTCGAGAGAGGGTTTAATATAAATTAGGGAATCCGACGGATCAAGTCAAATGAATAAATCGTCTGGTTCAGAGTTAGATAACAAGTGAAGTCTAGGCGGATTCTTCCTTGGGTGTCGTCTTAATTAATTGGTTTTTCCTCAAGTATTCTCCAAAATTCATTCTTCTTTGTTTTAGAGTCTTTAGTCTAGTAGTTAATTAATCTAGATTAAACAACCATTCGCTTAATTCTTAGGCTAAATAATAGAAAGAAAGTTAGTATTAGTACTTTTAGTTCCTTTGGGTTCGATAATCCGGTCTTGCCTAAGCTATACTACTGTTTGATAGGTGCACTTACCTTAAATCGTTGTCAGAGTTAGTTTCTAGGTTCGATTATTCTCTTTATAAATTTTAAAACTTGACAGACATACGATCAAATTGAATCAGTGCCGATAGTATGTGAGTATCTAGATGTATTCTCAGAAGAATTGCCAGGGTTGCCTCCTGTTAGAGATGTTGAATTTGTCATTGAGTTAGCTCTTGGTACTGCACCTATATCGGTTACTCCATATAGGATGGCTCCAACTGAGTTGAAGGAATTGAAGGCACAGTTACAAGAATTGACGGACAAAGGCTTTGCACGACCGAGTTATTCTCCGTGGGGTGCTCCAGTATTATTTGTGAAAAAGAAAGATGGTTCCATGAGATTATGTATAGATTATCGACAGCTTAATAAGGTAACTGTGAAGAACAAGTACCCATTGCCTTGGATCGATGATCTATTTGATCAGTTGAAGGGAGCCACTGTGTTTTACAAGATAGACTTGAGATCTGGTTATTACCAGTTGAGGGTTAAAGACTCAGATGTGCTGAAAACTGCATTTTGGACAAGGTATGGTCACTATGAGTTTTTAGTTATGCCTTTCGGTTTAACAAATGCCCCTGCTGTGTTTATGGATTTAATGAACCGCATCTTTCGGCCATACTTGGATAAATTTGTTGTGGTTTTTATTGATGATATACTGATTTATTCTAGTAATGAGAACGAGCACGCTGAGCACCTGAGGACGGTCCTACAAATCTTACGAGATAATCAGTTGTATGCCAAGTTTAGAAAAAGTGAGTTTTGGCTCAAAGAAGTTGGATTTTTGGGGCACATTGTCTCGGGAGATGGAATCCGAGTTGACCCGGGCAAGATTTCTGCTATTGTTGATTGGAAACCGCCAAGAAATGTATCAGAGGTTAGAAGTTTTCTGGGCCTAGCTGGCTATTACAGACGGTTCGTTAAGGAATTTTCCATGATAGCTACACTGATGACGAGACTATTACAGAAAGATGTAAAGTTCGAATGGACAGAAATGTGTCAACAGAGTTTTGAGAGATTAAAGGCATTGTTGACTGAGGCTCCAGTTCTAGTGCAACTGAATCGGGAAAAGAATTTGTGACTTATAGTGATGCATCCTTGAATGGATTGGCTGTGTGCTTATGCAAGAGGGCAAGGTGATAGCATATTCCTTTAGACAGTTAAAGCCACATGAGAAGAACTACCCGACACATGATTTAGAGTTGGCTGCCATTCTGTTTGCATTAAAGATATGGAGACACCATTTGTATGGTGAAAAATGTCAGATATTCACCGATCATAAGAGCTTAAAGTACTTGATGACTCAAAAGGATTTGAATTTAAGGCAACGAAGATGGTTAGAGCTGATAAAGGACTATGAACTAGTGATTGATTACCATCCGAGAAAGGTGAACGTGGTCGCCGATGCCTTGAGCAGGAAATCTTTGTTTGCATTGAGGGCTATGAATATACGGATGACTTTGTCAAGTGATGGTTCCATTCTAGCTGAGTTGAGGGCTAGACCGATGTTCATTCAAGAGATTTATGAGGCTCAGAAAGATGAAAGTGACTTGCAAGCCAAAAGAGTTCAGAGTGAGTCAGGTGTTGAGTCCTACTTTTGGATTAATTCTGATAGATGTTTGATGTTTAGAGACAGAGTCTGTATACCGAGGAATGATGAGCTTATTCGGAAGATTTTGCACGAAGCGCATAGTAGATGTCTATCTGTACATCCGGGCAGTACAAAAATGTATAATGACTTGAAGAAATGGTATTGGTGGCCGAGTATGAAGAAAGATATTTTTGAGTTTGTATCAAAATGCCTGATTTGTCAGCAAGTGAAGGCTGAACACCAAGTACCTTCAGGTTAACTTCAGCCTATTATGGTTCCCGAGTAGAAATGGGACCGTATTACTATGGACTTTGTGACGGGTTTGCTGTTGACACCGAGTAAAAAAGATGCTGTATGGGTAGTAGTCGATAGACTTACAAAGTCGGCCCATTTCATACCTGTACGCGTTGACTATTCACTTGATAAGTTGGAAGACTTGTATGTTTCAGAGATTGTAAGACTTCATGGAGTGCCCTTGTCGATTATATCGGATAGAGATCCGAGATTCACATCACGACTATGGAAAAAGTTGCAAGAAGCTTTGGGCACAAAGCTGAGTTTTAGTACAGCTTTCCATCCACAAACCGACGGACAGTTGGAGAGATTAATACAGATACTTGAGAATATGCTCCGGTGTTGTGTTCTTGAGTTTCAGGGCAGCTGGGAAAAGTACTTATCGTTGGTAGAGTTTGCTTATAATAACATTTTCTAGTCGAGTTTGAGGATGGCACCTTATGAGGCTTTGTATGGGCGTAAGTGCCGAACACCTTTGTGTTGGACAGAACTCAAAGAAAATCAGATTCACAGGGTCGATCTGGTTAGAGAAACCGAAGAGAAGGTAAAAATAATTCGTGATTGTTTAAAAGCTGCTTCGGATAGAAAAAAGTCCTACTCGGACTTGAAGCGAAAAGAGATTGAATTTCAAGTTGGTGATAAAGTATTCTTGAAAGTGTCACCATGGAAGAAAGTTCTCATATTTGGTCGGAAAGGCAAGTTGAGTCCGCGTTTTATCAGACCGTATGAGATCACCGAAAGGATAGGACCAGTAGCCTATCATTTAGCTTTGCCATCCGAGTTGGAAAAGTTTCATGATGTGTTTCACGTGTCAATGTTACGTCGTTACCAATCAGATCCTTCGCATGTGATTACACTGACAGAGGTTGAAATTCAACCCGATATGACTTATGGCGAAGAACCGGTTAAGATTTTGGCACGAGAAGTTAAACAATTGAAAAACAAAAGTATAGCCCATGTAAAAATACTACGGCAAAGACATGGGGTAGAAGAGGCTACATGGGAGCCCGTGGAGACTATGAGAAACCAATATCCAAACCTTTTTACCGGTAAGATTTTCGGGGACGAAAATCCCTAAGGGGGAGAATTGTAACAGCCCGATTTAGGGCCTAGTCAAAATAGTGGTTACGAGACCACAAATCTGAAGTAGAAATATGTGTTTTATGATTTTTATGAGGCTTGTGATATGTTTGCATGATTTTGTGAAAATTTCACGAGGAAATTTTATTAATTAGTGATCAATTTGTCTATTAAGACTAAATTGCAAAGATTGGAAAATATGAGATTCTAGAAGGTTTAAGTATGAAATAGCATTATAAAAATTATTAGAGGTCCTTATTTAGCAATTAGACCATTATATGTCAAGATGGACAAAAATGGACATAGGAAGGAAAAATCTCAAGAAAGGGGCCTTAAGGGTATTTTTGTCATTTGGTTAATTAATGAATAAAAAGGGAAAAATAAGTCAAAAATTGTGTCCATCTTCTCTAAGCTTGGCCAAAAATCACAAGGACTCCATAGCTAGGGTTTCTTAAACTTTGAAGCTTGATTGTAAGTGTCTCCTAGCCTCGTTTTTATTGTTCTTCGTATTTTTGAGATCCTCGTAGCTCGATTTAGCTATTTCTAGCAATATTTTGAGCTAGGGTTTATGTTAAAAAATTTACCCATGTATGACATGCATGTCTTTTGATGATTTATGGAAGAATATGAAAGTTTGATGTATGATAAACATCTTTTTCTAAGTGATTTTCATGAAAAATGCACAAAAAGGACCAAATTGTAAAAGTCATGAAAATGGTCATACATGAGTGAATTAGTGGAAATTGAGGGTTTTTATAATTATGAAAATGATTCGGCTAGGCTTAAAATACAAAGAAATTAAATGAAAATCATTTTACGAGCCTAGGGGCAAAAGTGTAATTATGTGAAAGTTTAGGGGCAAAATCATAATTTTGCAAAAAATATGATTCATGGGTTAATTTAGTCAATGTGAGTATTAAACAAGTGAAATTGTTGTTATAGATCAAGAAACACAAAGCCCGGACCGAAACCGAGGCAAGAACAATGTTGTGGATTAAATCGAATATCTATACACATTTTGAGTACCGAGGTAAGTTTGAGTGAAATTAAAGCTACATAATGTCCTTATATTTTTAATTGCCTGATATTATGTGAAATGAATATCATTTCTATTAAAATCGACTAATGATGCCTCGATGAGAATATGATGAGAATATGTTAAGTTGAAGTCCCGGTTGAATGTTCGGAATAGCAAGGATACCAGTGTCACAACATGAGATAAGGAAGGTCCTGTATAAGACCATGTCTGGGACATGGCATCGGCACTGAATAAGGAAGGTCCCGTATAAGACCATGTCTAGGACATGGCATCAGCACCGAATAAGGAAGGTCCCTATAAGACCATGTCTGGGACATGGCATCGGCACCAAAGGAAGATCTCGTGTAAGACCATATCTGGGATATGGCATCGGCATCAAGAGGTGATCCCATGTAAGACCATATCTGGGATATGGCATTGGCATCGTGATACATGTATGATGAGATTGTGTATCCTTTGATATTCCGAGTAGTTCGACGGGCAAAGAGCTAAGTTATGCAAAGATGACAAAGAGTTAAGTTCATGAAAAGGTGATAAAGAGCTAAGTTTATGTTTAAAGAGTATAAAAGTGCTAAAGTTATGTGAAGAAGTGATACAAGTACCCATGAGTAATTTAAGAGAAATGCATGCAATATGTGATATGTAATTTGGTAAGAGTATACATGAGTAAGTTATGTTTATGTATTTGAGGATTTGTGTATCATTCAATGAGATAAATGGATGCTATTATAAGTCTTAATGTTGCTATTTATTTCATGCAAACTTACTAAGCTTTATGCTTACCCCTCTTTTTTCCCTTTTCCTTGTAGTATCGCCAAGCTAGTTCGGGGATCGTAAGACGTCGGAGCTCGGATCACACTATTAACTATTCTTTTGGTATAGTAAAGTTGATTTATTTTAAGTATGGCATGTATAGCAACTTGGTCATTTTGTTATGTCATACTTGTTAGCCAATGTGTCGGCTATTATCGTCACTCATTCATTTTGTAAATGGCCCTTAGAAATTGGCCAATACTTATTAAGCTATATATATATATCCAATGATGATGATATTCATGAAGTACAAGTTCATGTTATTGATCGATTAAAATATGAGGTGTATGCATGATGAGTTAGTGATTGTTTGTAGTGTATTCTTGCTATGTTATGTGTTGCTTATGGTGGTATAAGTGTGTTTGTTTTTCAGGGTGGCAATAGGCTTGTTAACTAGCCTTCTAATTGTCCATACGGATAGACACACGGTCAGCCCCATAGGTGTGTTGATAGGCCATGTGTTCCTTGCATCAAAATTTTGAAAATTCAATTCGTCACATGGGCCAGCACACGGGCGTGTGACTAGGCCGTGTGCCCCTTATGTGTTTCCTGACGTCATAAACAGAATACCAAGGTTTTCACACACGGGTGAGGACACGGGCTTGTCTAGGCTGTGTGAGGGACACGGGCTATAGACATGGGCGTGTGTCCGGCCATGTGAAAACCCCTGTAGGTTCGAAGTGAAAAAATAAAATCCACACGGGTTAGGAACATGGGCGTGTGTGACCACACGGCCTGCCCACACGGGCGTGTTCCATTTCACATGGGCGTGTAGCCCTATTTTAGGCAAAAAATTTCTAAGTGAGTAAAGGTTTCCGGATTGGTTCCGAACTATTCCGCATGTATGTTTAGGGTCTCGTAGACCCATAATAAGGACGTTATGAATGTGAATGAAAAAGTTTCAAGTTGAAACGAAAGTTTATGGCCCGATGTTGTATGTTTAAGCGAGTTAAGTTTGGCAATGCCTCGTATCCGGTTCCAGCGTTGAACACGGGTAAGGGGTGTTACAGTGGTGGTGAAATTTCATAAATTTCCATTTTTATGAGCTAGGGACTAAATTGCAAAGAAATTAAAAGTTTAGGGGTAAAATGATAATTTTTACCAAAATATGATTTTGGGTTAAATTGAGTGAAATTCATATTGAATTGAGTTCAATTTATCCGATTAGATCAAGACAAACATCGTACGCTTTTAGATCGGGGCAAAGATAAAGTCTCAGATTAGTCACCTCCGTATCTACGTGTACTCGTCGAGGTAAGTTCATGTAATTAAATTGTGTATATATGTTTTTAAATGAAATATATTTGTGTTGTGAATTGATATACGTATACACCGGTTGTATATCCAACGATGTACGACTATTACCGAGTCCCATTTGAACCTTAGGAATTCGTAGAATACAAAAGACATGTCATTAGGGTTTACGTGATTCAGGTGCTGGTCCTAGACGTCCTACCGATTATTGAGGTCTAGCATGTGTTACGGATACTCCACAGCTCGTGTGAGCATCATCGTGTAGCCACGTTCTGACCCACAGCTCGTGTGAGCATGCCCATTTTCACAGCTCGTGTGAGTATTCTAATTCACAGCTTGTGTAAGCATACATGTATGATAAACCGAAATAGTAACATATTTTAATCCCGCATTTAGCATACTTTTGGATGATTTATCCCTTGATTTATGTAAAAAGGTGCTCTTAATCCTTTCTTTTCATGTTTTATACTCAAGAAAGCACCCAAGAATAAAAAGAACGAGAAACGGGCTCAAAACGGACCAAAATGGGCCAAAGAAGAAATCGACATGGCCTGGACTAAAGCCCACACGGTCGTGCCTCCTAAAATATACTAGAACACGGCCTGATCTCGATCTATACGGCCGTGCCTCACTAACAGAGTCCAACACGGCCTGGCCACGATTCACACGGGCGTGTGCCATGGCCGTGCCCCTGCTGTGGAGGAGAGTAAATTCACTCGGAAAAGGATACTTAGGGGCAAAGAAACCTATTTCAAAAGCCTATATAAAGACCCCAAGTATAACCTAGAAGAGCGCGGTTAGCTAGGCCAAGGAGCCGAGCCGAAAAGGTCAGATTTGTGGGAAACTCTCAAGGGATAGCCAGTTGATCCATCTCAAGAAGCCGAAATTCTACTCAAGACGGAGGATCTCCTCTTCAATTTCTTCAGGGAGTTTTAGGGATTTCTTATGTTTTGTTTTATCTTTTCTTCTGAGATGTTTTTCTTTATTATTATGAACTAAACCCTTCAGATACCTGAAGGGGGATGAAACTTAGATGAATCTTGTTATTGTTTTCTGAACTATATGATAAATACTTGATTTGTTCTTAATTATGTGTGCTTAATTCTTGTGTTGATATTTCGCGGATATTGATTCAAGTATGATGTGCTTAGGTGGTGGAGCAAAAGTCCCTGCCTATTCATAGATCTCTCATAATTACAACGGAGTTGTTCGCGCGCCTAGAGATAGGGTGACGAAGCGTTGCTGGATTAGGGTGAAACCTAATATGGGAATCCATAGATCGAGTTAATGCGATTCTAGGGGTTTTAATTAGAAAGAGATTTCAACTAATCAACCTAGCGTTAGTCGTTATTCGCTTCGAGAGAGGGTCTAATGTACATTAGTGAATCCTACGGATCAAGTCAAGTGAATAAATCGTCTGGTTCAGAGTTAGATAACAAGTGAAGTCTAGGTGGATTCTTCCTAAGGGTATCGTTTTAATCAACTGAGTTTTTCCCAAGTATTTCCCCAATTCATTCTTTTTGTCTTTGCGTCTTTAGCTTAGTAATTAGTTACTTTAGATTAATAAACAACTTCACTTATTTTAGGCTAAATAATAGAAAGAAAGTTAGTATTAGTACTTTTAGTTCCTTTGGGTTCGACAATCCGGTCTTGCCTAAGCTATACTACTGTTCGATAGGTGCACTTGCCTCAATCGTTGTCATAGTTAGTTTCCAGGTTCGATCATTCTCATTATAAATTTTAAAACTCTGACATCACAGCGATCAAGTTTTTGGCGCCGTTGCCGGGGAACTAAAATATTAAAAAAGCTCTATTTTTATTATTTTAGCCATTTTTTTATTATTTTTTTATTATTTTTTATCTTAGTTTTAACTTTTCTAATTTCTTTCTTTCTTTTTCCTAGCAGGTACCTCTAGTTTATGACTAGAAGGAACCCGAGAGGACCACTAGTATACGACAGTGATATTGAAGCTACCGCTCGTAGAAATCGAAGAGAAATTAGGCGAGCCCTAAATTACACAGAAGAAAAGCGAGAAGACAGATCCAATCCTACAGAAGGGATGGAAAAAAATAATCCACCACCACAAGATGTGGCAGAAAATAATGCTCCGCGTACTATGTATGATTATGCTAAACCTCATTTAACAGGAGCCAAATCTAGTATTGTTAGGCCTACTATAGCTGCTAATAATTTTGAATTAAAGCCTAACACTATACAAATGATTCAACAATTTGTTCAATTTGATGGTTTGCAGGACGAAGATCCAAACACTGATATAGCTAATTTTTTAGAGTTCTGTGATACATTCAAAATAAATGGCGTTTCTGATGATGCCATAAGGCTTCGGTTATTTCCCTTTTCATTAAGGAAAAAAGCCAAACAGTGGTTAAACTCGTTACCACGAGGGTCAATCACTACATGGGATGAAATGACCGAAAAATTGTTATTAAAATATTTCCCACCGGCCAAAACGGCCAAATTACGGAATGATATCTCTTCTTTTGTACAGATGGATTTAAAGACATTATATGACGCATGGGAGAGATATAAGGATCTCTTGAGAAGGTGTCCGCACCATAGTTTACCCTTGTGGCTCCAAGTCTAAACTTTCTATAATGGTGTAAACCCCTCAACGAGGCAACTAATTGATTCAGCCACCGGTGGAACCCTGAACAATAGAACTCCTGAAGCAACTTACGAGTTTATTGAAGAGATGTCACTGAATAACGATCAGTGGCAGGTTACAATGACCAAACCAACAAAATCAGCCGGAGTTTTCAACATAGATGCAGTAACCATGCTATCGACACAGGTAGAGAGGATGAATAAAAAGCTTGATAGTTTGTGTTCTTCGCAGGTACATCCAGTAATACATTGCGACGTAAGTGGAACCGTGGCGAATCCTGAGTACCCACACTACCAACCGGGCACCGAGAGCGAACAGATGAACTATATAGGCAACAATTTCAGATCTAATAATAACCCATATAGTAATAATTATAACCCAGGTTGGAGGAACCACCCAAATTTTTTGTGGGGAGGTCAAGGAAATCAAAGACAACAACCTCTTCAAAATTTCCAAAATCAGCCCTATCCATAGGAGAAGAAGCCGAATCTTGAAAAGATGCTGACAAGATTCATGGCATCCACAGAAAATTGTCTCCAAGACATTGAAACCACCCTTAAGACCCAACAAGCATCGATCAAAGTGATCGAGAGCCAAGTTAGGGAAGTCACTAAGTCAGTTGAGGAAGTTCCTAAGTCATTTGGACAACTCGCGAAGCTGATGTCTGAACGATCGCAAGGGCGTCTACCAAGTAACATTGAGATTAATCCAAAGGAGCAAATCCAAGCCATAACAGCTCAAGAAAGTGAAGGATTAGATGAACCCAGTCCAATACAAGGAAACGAGGTAGAAAAAGGTAAAGTTGAGGAAACACAAGACAAGCCAAAACCGGTAATCAAGGAGTACCAACCTCGCATACCATATCCCGAAGCGTTAACGAGAGACGACATAGAGGAACAGTTCGGTAAGTTTCTTAAACTTTTAAAGAAATTACATATTAACTTACCGCTACTTGAAGCTCTTTCACAGATGCCAGATTCGAGGAAATTTTTAAAACATCTCTTGACGAACAAACGCAAATTAGACGAGGATCCACATGTGGAATTAAATGCAGTATGCTCAGCAATGTTACAGAATAGACTACCACAAAAGCTAAAAGATACAGGGAGTTTTACAATTCCATGTTTAATTGGTAGACTAAGCGTTGATAATGCGTTAATTTGATTTAGGGGCAAGCATAAATGTCATGCCTTATAAATTGTTTAAACAATTAGGTCTAGGGAAACCCAAACAAACTAGGATGAGCATTCAATTAGCTGATAAAACTATTAGAATTCCTAGGGGTATTATCGAAGATGTTCTTGTAAAAGTTGAAAAATTCATATTCCCAGTAGATTTTGTTGTCTTAGACATGGATGAGGACAATGGTATCCCCTTAATCTTAGGAAGACCATTTTTAGCAACTGCCAGGACAAAAATTGATATTGATGCAGGAGAACTCATACTTCGTGTAGGTAATGAGACGGTTACCCTCAAGGCTCTCGACTCAGCCAGAACATCGAGTAATCAAGGTGAGAACATAAATTCTACTAATAACCATTCGGTTAACCCTTATTTTCAGGAAGCACCACAAAAGAATACAACTGAACCCGATCCTAAACCCCATGCCAATAGGGAAGTAGTTCATGAAGATCGAAGGATTCAGATCGATGATCTAGACGAGTGGAAGACACACTTCAAGGAAAAATTAGGGATACACGATGAAGAATCGAGAACTGCATAAGGTAAAGCGGAAGGAGCCCCTGTAAGAGCTCATAGGAACAACAAACCACTTCAAAATAGGAGACTGTGTAATTTGTTAGATAAGGCAGATCTCGAATATGTCCTCCTGGACCCTAACACAAACAAAGAAATACCTTTTAGGGTAACCAAAGTGTTTTCCCCATGGAACAATCGAGGTAAGTAATCCTATTTTTGGTACTTTTACTATAAACGCATCTCGACTTAAACTTTTTCACGAGGATAAAGCTCGATAGCATGAGGAAGGACTTCCAACTCCTCAAACCACCCTGATGATGCATACGAGAGGATAGTCTAGCTTAAGACTATAAACGAGCTCTTCTCGGAGGCAATTTGAGCACTAACCCTATTAACTTTTACATTTTTATTTTTTCTTATTTATTCTATTTTATCCTTTCTTTATAGTATCTAGCTTTAAACTAACCAAAAAGTGCAGATTTCCAGGCCACACGGCCTAGCACACGGCCGTGGCCGTGTCCGTGGCCGTGTGGATGCCCCGGATCGCCGTACTGACATGGCAGAGGTGGTACGAGTCAGAGAGAATCAAATCTTCAAAGTCACGGACTCCAACCACCGCCCCACGGGCAATCGATGCAAAGCCACGGCGCGGTGACGCGGTCGTGGACGACACTAACTCATCACCAACGGGCGTGGCAATCTGTAAAATGGGCGTGGGTGAACCAACATGCCTATACACACGGCCGTGCGAGGCGGCCGTGTGAATCGACACGCCTAAGGAGAACGGGCGTGGGATTGTACCAGGTTTAAAAATCTATTTAACCCCCCTCCCTTCCCTCTTCTCCTATTAACTTTCAACCTTCAACTTTTCATTTCTTTTTCCTACTCCTTTTCTCCATACCATTGAGCTACACAAAAATAATGCCAAAGAAGCGGAAGAAGCCAAGCAAAGCCTCCCTAAGGGAGACCGATTTATATAAGTTCATGCTGGCCGCTTCAATCACACGACCAGCCAAGGACGTTGAAGGCCATTTAGTTTTTATTTCGTTTTTCTCTTTTGCTTCAATTTCCTTATCTGTATTTCTCTCCTACTTAATTTAACTTATTTTACTTTAGTTTCTTGATTTTAGGTTCTAAAGGCTGCTAGGGAATCACACCACGACCACCACCATATCCCCAGCCTTAGAAATCACACCCAATAATAAGGACTCTACGGTCTATCCATCTTTTCTTTTAATTTTAGTTTCATCTTTATTTTTCTTCACTTTAGCTTGCTATTCTTTAATTATTTAATTAGTATAGTTTTAATTATTATTATTATATCCTGGCTAATCCTCCACGAGCTACCCAATTTCTTCATCTAGCGCATGATCGTCATCCAGACCGACCCCTCCAACGTATTTTCCACATCCTTCAAGGAATCCATCCATAATTCAGGAAGTTTCACTTCTTTCCCTATCTTGTGATTTTTTTATTATCATGCTATTATCTAACTTTGTACATTGAGGGCAATGTACATCTTAAGTGTGAAGGGGTGAACAACCTAAAAAGGTGCCTAACTTTTTTCATTATTCTCAAATTTCTGAAATTAGGTGCCAAACTTTTTTCATTATTCTCAAAATCCTGAATTTAGTCTTGTTTTTAAGTAATTTCCTCATATTACTAATTAAGATGAAATTTCTGATGATTTATGATTTTTATTGATATGTTTTAGATTAAGTCATTGATAATTGTGCATTGATAATTAAATTTTAAGATACTAAAGAATCAAGCATGATAAGTCCATTTTTTTTCAATTAAAATTTGCTAGGTTGTCGAACTGAATTTAAATATTACTTTAAAGTTTAAAATTTACGAGGTTGATGTCAAAAACACCCATAATTTTTGTGAGTTTTTGAGCCTTATAGAGCATATATTCTTTTTCATGCTCACTTTATTGATTATGAGTATGTCAACATTGATTTGTTATTCTAGAACTTGCCTCGTTTATACATATCGAGACCACACCCATGATTTGATATACAGAGATGATTAAGGCACCTAGGTTTTAACCCACTAACTCCATTAAAAGCCTACCCTCATAATTAACCCCTAGTGAACCCCGTTTAATCCTAACAACCCTTTTTATTGACATAACCACTAATATTAACCCAGAAACCCTTTGTTTTTGTTATCCCCATTCCTTTTGACTACCCTTATATCGAGATTTGATTTGATTAATAGCCTAACTATGTTTTTATTTTAGTAATTTATCCTTTGTTATGTATTTATGATTTGTTCTTAAAAAAAATCGAAGTATATTCATTATTCATTACTAGTTTTGTGATTAAATGAGCTTATACGTTTGAATTCCAAATATTGAAGAAGAAGCTCATATTATTAGTATTATTAGCTTTCAGTTGATGTAATTACTTTTATTTAGTTCATTGTTTCTAGTTAGGTATTTATCAATTCAATCTCGATTCTAACCCTCTAATTCAACCTTTAACCACACCTTAACCCTAGCCCCGTTACAACCCTAATTAAAGACCTTTTGATTTGTGCATCATCTCATATTATAGTGGTGGAGATTTGATTTTCAGGCAAGCCTATGGGATTAACTTTTCATGTTCGACTTTTGAGTGCCTAAATTTTGAACCTTAAACACTTTGAGTGATTTGAGTGAATCTTTTTTGAGGATGTCAATCCTTGTCAGTTTTGAATTAAAGGTAATTATTTAGATAAGGGGAGACGGCTATATTTTCGAGCTACAAATCTATGACTTAGATTGTTTGAATCCTTAGGACTCTTTGAGTTGAATTATCCATGTATAAATTATCTATGAATTATGATGAAACATTGTTGATAGGAATTATGAATTATAGAAAGTTCGTTTTAATTGTAAGTTGAGAATTTTGCTTGAGGACAAGAAAAAGCTTAAGTGTGGGGGTATTTGATAAACTGAAATAGTAACATATTTTAATCCCACATTTAGCATACTTTTGGATGATTTATCCCTTGATTTATGTAAAAAGGTGCTCTTAATCCTTTCTTTTCATGTTTAATACTCAGGAAAGCACCCAAGAATAAAAAGAACGAGAAACGGGATCAAAACAGACCAAAATGGGCCAAAGAAGAAATTGACACGGCCTGGACTAAAGCCCACACGGCTGTGCCTCCTCAAATATACTAGAACACGGCCTGATGTCGATCTACACGGCCGTGCCTCACTAACGGAGTCCAACACGGCCTGGCCACGATTCACACGGGCGTGTGACATGGCCGTGCCCCTGACGTGGAAGAGAGTAATTTCACTCGAAAAAGGATACTTAGGGGCAAAGAAACCTATTTCAAAAGCCTATATAAAGACCCTAAGTATAACCTAGAAGAACGCGGTTAGCTAGGCCAAGGAGCCAAGCCGAAAAGATCAGATTTGTGGGAAACTCTCAAGGGATAGCCAGTTGATCCATCTCAAGAAGCCGGAATTCTACTCAAGACGGAGGATATCCTCTTCAATTCCTTCAGGGAGTTTTAGGGATTTCTTATGTTTTGTTTTATCTTTTCTTCTGAGATGTTTTTATGTTTTGTTTTATCTTTTCTTCTGAGATGTTTTTCTTTATTATTATGAACTAAACCCTTCATATACCTGAAGGGGGATGAAACTTAGATGAATCTTGTTATTGTTTTCTGAACTATATGATAAATACTTGATTTGTTCTTAATTATGTGTGCTTATTTCTTGTGTTGATATTTCGCGGATATTGATTCAAGTATGATGTGCTTAGGTGGTGGAGCAAAAGTCCCTGCCTATTCATAGATCTAGCATATTTACAGCGGAGTTGTTCGCGCGCCTAGAGATAGGGTGACGAAGCGTTGCCGGATTAGGGTGAAACCTAATATGGGAATCCATAGATCGAGTTAATGCGATTCTAGGGGTTTTAATTAGAAAGAGATTTCAATTAATCAACGAGAGAGGGTCTAATGTACATTAGGGAATCCTACGGATCAAGTCAAGTGAATAAATCGTCTGGTTCAGTGTTAGATAACAAGTGAAGTTTAGGTGGATTCTTCCTAAGGGTATCGTCTTAATCAACTGAGTTTTTCCCAAGTATTTCCCCAATTCGTTCTTTTTGTCTTTGCGTCTTTAGCTTAGTAATTAGTTAATTTAGATTAATAAACAACTTCACTTATTTTAGGCTAAATAATAGAAAGAAAGTTAGTATTAGTACTTTTAGTTCCTTTGGGTTCGACAATCCGGTCTTGCCTAAGCTATACTACTGTTCGATAGGTGCACTTGCCTCAATCGTTGTCATAGTTAGTTTCCAGGTTCGATCATTCTCATTATAAATTTTAAAACTCTGACTTCACAGCGATCAATGTACATGAATTAACAGATTACAGTTATATAATTTAGCACACTATGTGTGAGCTATCCTGGGTATCCAACGATATTCTAAATGGTTCAACGGGCATTATTCTGATACGAAATGGTAAGAGTTCGATGCAGACTATTACAGGGACACATGTGAATTACATTGAAATGTTATTACATGGTATATTGAAAGTAGAAATGGATGATATATGTAAATGCTGTATGAATAAATGTTGTGCTCATCCATGTTCTTAATGCCTTATTATATGTTTAATATAGCTAACATGTTTGGTGTACATCATTAAGCTTTGGCCAAGTATAGTTGGATGGTGCCATGTTTATCTTACCTAATATGTATCTATCAGTAAGTTGTGTTTTATATTATACGAACTTACTAAGCTTATATGCTTACTCTGTGTTATTTTCCGTGTCTTATAGTGCATCAAAAGCTCGTTCGAGTCGGAAGCTTGTCGGAGCTATATCACACTATCCATCGGCTCTATTGGTACTTTTGGATGTTTGATTTTGGTTATAATGGCATGTATAGGTATTTTGGCTAATGTTGGCCTATGTGTTTTGGTTATTGATATGACCATTCGACTTGGCTTGTGTTTTGGCAATTTGTTGGTGTAATGGCATAGTTTAGCATGTATATAAGTAGCCATAAAATGGTTGATGTTTGGTATGTTTTGGTAAGTAAATTCAATGGTATGTATTGATGCAAATTTATCTATAAGTTAGTTGATTATTTTGGCCTAATTGAGTACATGGTTATACATGTTTAAATATTGTCATTTTAGGTGCCTTTGGGCATATTGATTGTATGTTATTATACCATATGTGTATAGCTTGATTATGTATGAATTTGGTGCCTTTTGATGGCTTGTATATTGGTGCAAAAGTGGTTGTAGGTACTTGCAGATATGGGTGAGAAAAATGGCTTGAAAGTGGCCTATTTTTCGTCCACACGGGAGAGACACGGGTGTGTGTCTCAGCTGTGTGTGACACACGGCTAGGCGACACGGCCGTGTGTCCCCTGTAGCTTTAAAAGGGTTGCAAGTTAGGCTGTTACACGGCCTAACACATAGCCTGGCACACGGGCATGTGGCTTGGCCGTGTGACCCAAGTTAGTGAGTTACACGGGCACAGACATGGGCTGAGACACAACCGTGTGTCCCTACTTCGAATGCCCACACGGCCTGGCCACACGGTAGTGTGACCCTTACAGTGTTGAAAATTTTCACTATTTTTTGAAAAATTCTACGAGTTTCTGATTTAGTCCTGACTTGTTTCTAATGTGTTTTTAGGGTCTTGAGGCTCGTATAAGGGACAACATGTATGTTTTGGATTGGTTTTGATATTATTATTGATATGAATTGAAATGTTTAAAGTTTTTATTATTTTGAATAGTAAACTCTAGTAATGCTTCGTAACCCTGTTCCGGTGACGGATACGGGTTAGGGGTGTTACATTTACATTTTAGATCAAGACCTAGTTGATACTCGTGGAAAAGGAAAAATTGCAAAATAGTCCCTAAACTTCTACAACTACTACAATTTAGTCCAAGTAAGTTCGTACGGTTTAAATTTTAACATTTATAATAGATATATTTAATTATTGATGATGAAAGGTTAATTGAAAAATGTTATTGAATTTGAAAAATGTTATACTCTCGTGTTATACTCTCTGTTTTGGTGTGTTTCGGTTGGACTAGCTCTTATGAGCATTGGTGTGTTTTGGAAGGATTAGCTCTTATGAGCATTGGTGTGTTTCGGAGGGATTAGCTCTTACGAGCATTGGTGTGTTTAGGATTGATTGGCTCTTATGAGCATCTGGTGTGTTTTGGTTGGATTAGCTCTTATGCTTATCCGTAAGTCGTTCATCGAATTAAAAATCTCGGTAAGGTATCTTGTTGAGTAATTTTGATGGATTTGCCATATATTTTAGTATTGAATTAAACATTTATGATTTATTGGTTGAGATTGTGGATGACAGGGAATATTCATGGTTGTATTATTACTATTTGAATTATTTTACTCACTTCGGTAAGATTTATCATTTTGAAACGTCGAATTTACTAAGCTTCATTAAGCTTACTTATGTTATTGTTGTTCTTGTAGTTACTCGGAAGGTTGGACGATTGGGTCGACACTTAAGTCTCACTATCCATAAATTTCGATAGTTTTTGAAACGTTCATTTTGGATTATATGGCATGTATTAGGCTTGTATGTTATTACTAATGTTTTGGATATGTAAATTGTTGAGTATGATCTTGAATGTAAATTGTTAACCTATATGATACATGTGAATTTATGTGATATATGTGAATGAGGTAAAATGTGTTGATGCAAAATATGATATGTGTTTATAGAATGTTGTGTATTTGATGCTTAAGTTAAATATATTGGTTAGGTGATAGATTTGATAATTTGAAAGGTTGTAATTGAAGTTTCATTTAGATGTATAATTGTATATACTTGTGGTACCAATGAGGATAGATTGTTTAGGCACTTAGGAAGTTGATTTGGCATGTTTTTCGCTCATTTAATGTCACTTTGAATAGGTCTTCTGGCTAGTAAATGGATTACTTAGAGTCCAAGTAAGCTTGAAATGGTAAACTTGTTGTTTAAGGTTCATTTTGGGTCCACACAGCCTAGCGACACGGCCATGTGTATCTGTTGAGTGCTTAGGGTACAAGTCAGTTAGTTACATGGCCTAGCACACGGCCTGGCACACGGGTGTGTGACATATCCGTTTGACCCTACTCAGAGAGTTACACGGGTAAGGACACGGGTTGGGACACGACCGTGTGTCCCAAGTTCGAAGGTTACATGGCCTGAGATACGGGCGTGTGACCCTTGTAGTTAAATTTTTCTAACTTTTTCTTAGACTTTCCAAATGTTTCTAATTTAGTCCCAATTTATTTCTAAGGTGTTTTTAGGGCCTCGAGAGCTCGATATAAGGACAAAATGTGTATGTATAATTGACTTAAGTTATGTTAATGATAATGAATAAATTTATATTTAAATGTTTCATTTATTTTGTAATGCTTCGTAACTTTAATTTGGCGACGAATACGGGCCAGGGGTGTTACATTTAGTGGTATCAGAGCCAAGTTTAGTCTATTCTGGGACTGAACGTAGCGTGTGAAATGTCTAGAAGTATATGCCATATAACCTGTGATAGTATGATGTGTTTGACACGATTTAACCAATGTTTTTCTTATAGATTGTAAAGATGTCAGATGGATCTTATCGTGCTGACAATGATGAGGTTAATAGTCATATATCGACCTCTGATCAATGGACGAGTAGTAATATTCCAATTCCTCAAGTTCAGGAGCATGAACTTAAAAACATGTTCTTCGGGTTTATGAACCAGTGGTTCAATGAGTTTATGCAAATGAATACTTTGGCTCAACGACCTTTACCCCCTGTTATACCACCTGTTATACCTCCGGTTGCACCTCCACCTCCTCCTCTGACTGAGCCTAGTCGACGTATTTTGATAGAAAAAGCTTAGAAAGTGTGGTGCCAAAGAATTTTGAGGTAGATCGAAAGATGATCCGGTTAAAGCTGAGTATTGACTTCAGAGTATTTTTTGAGTTTTTGAAGAACTGGTGTGCCCTCCTGATGATTTTTTTAGATGTGTCGTTTCATTATTAAAAGGGGAAGCGAACAGTTGGTGGACTACGTTGGTAGCTGTGGTACCTAGAGAGAAAATTTCCTGGGATTTCTTTCAGATCGAGTTTAAAAAGAAGTATGTTAGAAAACGATATCTAGACAAGAAAAAGAGAGAATTTCTCGAGTTACGAAGGGAAATAAATCGGTGGCTGAGTACGAGAGAGAGTTTGTGTATCTCAGTAAATATGCCCATGAGATTGTGCCTACTGAAGAGGAGATGTGTATCCGATTTGAAGATGGCCTGAATGATGAAATCAGAAAGATGATCAGAGGTAATGAAATTTGAGAATTTGTTATCTTATCTAGTCGTGCACAGAAAATGGAAGAAGTGTATAATTGCAAGATACAAAGGGACAAACGGATTCGAGAGTTTAACAAGAGAAGTTCTTACAAGTCATTTTTTGTACCACAGGCAAAGAAGACGAGAGAAGACTTTAGTCGAGCTACTTCAGTGTCTGAGCATCTGAACAAAAATAAATCGATTCAGCGTGATTTTAAAGCTCCTACTAAACTAGTTGATAGTGTGGGAAGTGTATGGAACGCTCCGAAGCCCAGTTGTAATCATTTTGGAAATTTTCATCCTGGGGAGTGTAGAGCTAAGTCGGGAGCCTGTTATAGATGTAGGTTGACTGATAACTTTCTCCAGAATTGTCCTAAACAGTTAAAAGAAAATGAAGAACAGAATGAAACGCAAATGTCTACATCTCAGAAAGGTAGACGTTAGGGCCAAAACAGTATTGGTGGGACTACTCATACGGGAGAAAAAGACACCATTGTTCGGTCAGAGGCTAGAGCACCTACTCGCACATACGCCATTCAAGCCAGAGAGGAAGTTGCTGCACCTGGTGTGATTGCTGGTATATTATATCTCTTTGATGTTACTGTGTATGCATTAGTTGACCTTGGGTCAACTTAATCTTATATTTGCACCGCATTAGTAACGGAAAAGAAATTACCTATTGAATCAACTGAATATGATATTCAAGTTACTAATCCATTAGGTTAGATTGTGATAGTTAACTTAGTTTGTCGTAAATGTTCGCTAAAAGTTAGAGGATGTGAATTCCCTGCTGATTTGATGTTACTACCCTTTCGAGAATTTGATGTTATTCTGGTATGGATTGGCTATCATTGCATGACGCTGTGGTAAACTGTAGATAAAAATGGATTGATTTGAGATGCCAGATAGGATAGATGATTTCAGTTGAATCTGACGGGCTGAATAGTGTTGTTAAAATTATTTCAGCTATTTCTGCACAGAGATTGATATGTAAAGGTAGTGAAACATTTCTAGCATACATTCTTGATACCAGAGATCCAGAATCGAAGTTAGATCAATTACTAATTGTTAATGAATTTACGAATCTATTTCTTGAAGAGTTGCCGGTTTGCCTCCTGATCGTGAAGTTGAGTTTGTAATTGATCTGGTTCCTGGAACTGCACCGATATCAATATCACCATAATGCATGGCACTAGCTGAATTAAAAGAGTTGAAAGCACAGTTGCAAGAGCTGTTAAATAGAGGGTTTCTTCGACTGAGTGTATCTCCGTGGGGTGCACCTATATTGTTTGTGAAAAAAGAATGATGGCTCTTTGAGATTGTGTATAGACTACAGACAGTTGAACAAAGTCACAATAAAGAATAAGTATACCTTGCCACGTATTGATGATTTGTTTGATCAACTAAAAGGTGCCAACTGTATTCTCCAAGATAGATCTCAGATTCGGGTATTATCAGTTGCGAGTTAAAGACTTTGATGTGTCAAATACTATTTTTAGAACTCGTTACGATCATTATGAGTTTTTGGTAATCCCATTTGATTTAACTAATGCCCCTGCTGCTTTTATAGATTTAATGAATTGAGTCTTTTAGCCTCATTTAGATAGATTTGTAGTTGTGTTTATCGATGATATATTGATCTATTCCAAGACCGAATCGGAGCTTGGTCAACACTTGTGAATTATGTTATAGAATTTGAGAGAAAAATAGTTGTATGCAAAGTTCAGTAAATGTGAATTCTGGCTTCGCGAGGTTGGATTTTTAGGTCACATAGTGAAACACCCCAAACCCGGCCCACGAGCCCTGACCGAATCTGGTATGTTCCTCGAGTAAAACGTTTAAATTTCATGTTTATTACCTCGGAAAACTTGAGGTGGTTTTATAGAAATTACCGAGTTGTTTTGGGGTTTAATCTTTAATTTGATAAGAATCATGTCATAATAAAATAATTAAAAGTGCATGCATAAACAGTTTCATACTAGTGGCCTTATTACATCAAAACAAAACCCAAAATAAATTCGAAATACTAAAAACAATAAAAGTCCAAAATAAAATTAATCCTGTGCTGAGCATGGGCCACCACTGAGCTCTTGCCGACCCGGTCCATCACTGAGCGTCACCTGAAAAATATTCCCCAACGGGGTGAGTCAAACAGACTCAATGTGTAACCAACACTAAATCCCAATAGTTTTAGGCAAAACAAATTCATACATGTACATATAGTTAAATAAATATAATGATGCAAACCCGAACCCAAACCTAGTTACCATCCGCTACACATCACCCGTACCAACCTGCACACCGTGGGGACTACTAAGTCAACCCTCCATCCGCTACACATCATCGAAGGCAGTCGCTGCAGTCGACGTGCTCATCGCCCTTATAAATTCGTGGCAGAGCCACCACATAATAATTTGTGACATAGGTCACCACATTCAAATTATGTGACCGAAGTCACCTCATTCATATATTGTGACCGAAGTCACCACATTCACATATTGGGGTATAAAACCGCCAATCACTTCCCCTTTCATAATCACCCATATGCCCATGTCATACATTTCATGCAATATCATGCCTTATTTCACATTCTTATCACAGTTCACATAGGTGCCATATCACATATCCATAATAAGATAACTATAGTAGTAGTAAATTAACGTACCTGAGTACTTTGTACCATTGCATGGTACCTTTGGCCACATTCATATTATTGTAAACACACATAATTAATTTAAGCCGTAATCTAATAAGGTTTAGTATGGGGTACACACTGTATCAATGCTTTCTGAAAAACCAAAACCTGATCTAACGCTTTAGATCCTTAGTCCCTACATTCGCCAACATCTTAATATTTAAACAAAAGCCTATTCGGCTATAGAATCAAATCCCGAAGGATTAACGAAACCAATTCCTCACCTTGCTGTCGATTTGAATATTAATCAAATCCTGAAACTTGTAGTCTTTCCTCCTTGCATTCAATCACTTGACTAGGTTAGTTTTCGGCTTTTTAATAAAATAAGGAATAGATCTAGGTTGCTAAATAGGCCTTGGCCGAATACACATGTTCACTTACCCTGTGAATCTTAATCCCGGAAACAACCACTTGATTGGGGGTATCTGTCGAAACCATTATGGCATATGTTAGATCCAAATTAATCATAATGAATGGCCCTTGGCCGAATACATGCCTTACCTTAGATAACCGAATTCTGAATGCTCTCCCCTAGAAGTCGGCTATTCCAAAACAAATCCCGAAATTCCTAAAAGAATCGATTTCATGGTTGATTAAAAGTCAAATCAAATGCCGTATTTCAGCTTTTGTTCTACACATGTCGGCAGAGAGGAGATAAGAGAGAATAGTAAAGATTCGGCCATAGCAGACTTACCTATCCAAACCGCTTTGCGAAGGGATCACAAAAGATCTCTAACTTGGTTGCTATTCGGCCAAGACTGAGAAGAGATGAGGTGAGAGAATTGTAACATCCCAAAATTTGAGTATTATTTGTGTTGGCTCGGGTATGAATTTTGTGTGTTAGCATAGTATTATGAAGGCTTGATTTTATTTAGGAAGCTAGAATAAATTTTTAGTATGGTTTATTTAATGAAGTGGATTAAGTGAGCTTAGCACTTAAGTTAATTTAAGTGTTAATTAAAGCATAAGAGGAGTAAGTGGCAAGTTGGTTAAGGAGCTTGAAAGGTGGCTTGAGGTTAGAGGTTCGAGTATCATGGAAAGCATTTTTGAAGACTTTATTTTGTGTTCTAGCATTGATGGACGGTCAACCTATGTTTATGATAGGTTGGACCTTAAGTTTTTAGTAAAGTTGAATTTTGGAAAAGGAAAGCATGAAATAGGGGATAGGAATCTTAAGGTTATGGTATGATGAGGGACAAAAGGCATGGAATATGGAGGATGTTTTGGAAAGTAATCCTAGGCCTTTATTGCATGTATGTGGACGGCATGGGTGTCTAGGGGGTGGCGAATGTTGTTAGGTGGCTGGGGGGGATAGTTGGTCAACCTTTGCTTGTTGTGCATCTTTTGTATTGTTTTCTTTCTCTCCAAAACTCCCTCCTTGGCCGAATGTGTACTATGCTTTTAGTGCAAAATTCCTTTTGGTTTTAGCCTTATTTTGTTGGAACCAAATCCTATTTTTCTTTCTTTTCATTCATCCTTTTGAAACCGAAACAACATTTGATTTTTTTGGGCATTTTGTGCACATTTCTTTTAGGCAAAATAGTGTTTGGCTGAACCTCTCTCTCTCCCACATCTCTCTCTTTTTCTTCTTTGACATTGGTTCATAATCACATTTCTCCTACTTTCTCTTGGCCGAAACTTTCATCTCTCCATCTCTCTTTACTTTCTTTTATTTTATTCAAAGTCATAAACATTCCTCTCCCATTGAAATCTCTTCCATCTTCTTCTTTTGTTTTCCTTTCTCTTTCTCAACTTTAATCGAATCCTTATTGTTAAATCAAATCAACCATAGCCGAATTTCTTTGACCATTTAATCATTTTGCCGAAATTTTTCCTTTCTCTTATTGTTTTGTTTTGGCCGAATATTCAAGGGTAGATTCTCTTTGATTTTTCTTCAATCGATTTTGGAAAAGGGTAAGTGTTCATGGCCGATTCTCTTTCAATTCTTTTCTCTTTTCCAAGTTATTTTCTTGTGGTCAAAGGCCGAATCGTTGGGCATTGGTTTGCAAGGTTCTAACCATTTTAGGAACTGATTATTCTTTTAGGCTTTTCGGGACGTTGGAAGCAATCAATCTAAGCCTCGTTTCTTTGTCAATCGATTTGGGTAAGTTTAGGTAAGATTTGGTATTACAAGTGATAACTCTTTGGGATTTAGTAGTATGGCCGAATGGCCTTTGTTCATAATTTTAGTATTGGCCGATTGTAGGACAAGGTGTTCTAGTGTGGTAGATCGGATTCGGGAGTTAGTTCTTGCGTTGGTGAAAGGTGTATATCTTACACACTTTATAACTTGGTTTATATATGTATATTTGTGTTTTATATAACTAATCATATTATGAAAGTGGGTAAATCGATGAGATCTGGATATGATACCATGATGGTATGAATGAGGATTCGGGTAAGTCCGTTTCAATATGTTGTTAATACATGTGGATTGAAATCATGATCTACGATTTATGATATATTCGTTATGAGATACATATCAAAGTTTATTGACATGATTTGTTTATCTATTGCATTGGTATGGGCAATATGAGAGGAGGGGGAAGATTGATTCGTGTCTTCGGACACCAGTGGTTTGGCACCACCAGTGATTTGGTGTCACATTCGTGTC
Organism: Gossypium sturtianum; assembly: GCA_025698515.1. Lineage (NCBI taxonomy): Eukaryota > Viridiplantae > Streptophyta > Magnoliopsida > Malvales > Malvaceae > Gossypium > Gossypium sturtianum. The sequence continues at coordinate 24,643,181 of CM046945.1, forward strand.
TTCGGACACTAGAGGTTTGGCACCTCATAGCGACTTGTCCCTGTGGTTAATTCCACCGTGGGTTGGCCCCACTTTTGAGATATGGGATCGATGCGCGGTGATTTGGTATCACGCGTGGGTTGGCCCCACAACTTGATGATTCGTGTCTTGGACACGGTGGTTTGGCACCACCGGTGATTTGGTATCACATTCGTGTCTTGGACACCGTGAGGTTTGGCACCTCATAGCGACTTGTCCTCGTGGTTAATTCCACCGTGGGTTGGCCCCACTTTTGAGATATGGGATCGTCGCGGTGATTTGGTATCACACGTGGGTTGGCCCCACAGATGGATTATTCGTGACTACGGTCACCAGTGATTTGGTATCACATTTGTGTCTTTGGACACCAGTGGTTTGGCACCACCAGTGGTTTGGTACCACACGGGGTAGAAAAGGAGTTATGGATGGCTAGGTTGGGTGCATTATACATATATGTTGCTTTGTTATAATTTGTGTAAGTATGTGGTATTCACCCGGGAGAGGGAATATGCACTGAGTCTTGGTGACTCACCTTCTCCTTTATATTTTCAGGTGATTCGTGAGATCGCGGATATGGAGCCGGATGAACTCGAGGAGGCCATGCAATAAAGTTTGGTTTTACATGAACTTCCATTTGGGTACTTTATTTTAATTTGGTTTTCATATTTTATGGATTTGTAATAAGGCCTCTTTAATTATGGTTTTGAATTATTTATATGCTTAGGGATTTATTCTAAACATGTTTAAGTATATCACTTGATTAATCTAATAATTGAGCTCAAAGTTTTCTAAACTAAAAACTCGCAATGGTTTTAAAAATCTTACCATCGGGTAATATGAATAGTTCGATAGAAAAAAATTACAAGTTAAGTGTTTTCAACAAATTAAGTGATTTCCAAAATTCAAGTTTCTATACTCAATTGCAAATGGATTTTCAAAGTGATATTTCAAATTTTCTTAAAAAGATATAAATGTTTTCTTATCTATGATTTATTCACTTATTTTAAAGTTTTATGTAATTCAAAGTAAATCTCAGTTTTTAACTTATTTTCGACAAATAAAGAATTTCAAAGAGTTTTTCACAAAATTTAATTGTTAATTCGATTCTTTCAAAAATATTTTCCTTAGTGACATACCAGATTCTGGTCGTGGCGTATTGACCGGGTTTGGGGTGTTACAGATTATATATCGAGCCAAGTTCAAAAAAACTCATTTGTGGGCCCGAGGCCCAAAATGTTTTAAAGAATGGATTTTAAAATGTTTTGATTATATGGTTGGAAAGGCATGGCCTCGAGTCTCCGACATCAATCCATACAGTAAGTACATCAAACTATTGATTTTGATGATATGATATGATGATGTTGGCATGATTTGTATAGTAGTAGGAACTACTCTAGAGACCCAAACTATAGGTTGAATGTACTCATGAAACAACTTCTTACTAAATTATTCATAAAGCGTGCTTTAAAGAAAGTGGAATATTAACTAATGCATAAAAATTTTTAATCAGATAAGTCGAGACTTTAGACATGAGTACTCGTGGTCGAGGTCGTATGATTCGTGGACGCGGTCGGGGTAGGATGGTCGTATTCGAGCGGTGAGGTCCGGTCAAGGATCCGAAAATGAGGTACCACTACCCCCACCACCAGCCGGTTGGAGTTGAGCATCGAGGATCAAGCGGGAATGACGCAGATGTCTCGAGGCGATGCTGCGAGTTCTTGAGAGGGTATTTGGAATAGGTGGAGGCACAAGAATTGGAAATCAGTATCGAGCGACTTGAGCCAATGGGTGAGGTATTTCGAGGTGTTTTGGTGTGGCTCCTAGTGCGGTGAATATTGGCTAGAGGCGACGGAGCGAATCATGGATGATTTGGATCCGAATTTGAGGAAAAGCTGAAAGGGATCGTGACGCTTCTTCGGGATGAGTCATATCGGTGGTGGCTCACGAAGATGTAGAATGGTGCTACTGTGGAGGATCTCACTTGGGATTATTTCAAGGCGTCAGATCGGAAATACGTTTGGTCCAATTACATTGATGTGCGGCGTAAGGCATTTCGAGTTTGATCCAAGGTAGTAAGTCCGTGTCGAATATGAGGCGAATTTTTAAGATCGAGCCGGTATCTTTGGAGGTATTGTGGCTTCGAGCACGAGCGATGTGTTCGATTCGAAGATGGTTTGAGGGACCAGTGAGATTGTTGATTGCTCCACATCGGGAGCGAGAGTTTCTCGCTTTGGTTGAAAAGGCTAAGATAGCCGAAGGAATCAAGGAATCTGCAAGGCAGAGTTACGACCGGAACAAGCATAAGAGAGGTTACGGATCATCGGGATCAGCCGGTAATTCTCAAAAGAGGGCTAGGCAAAGTGGGCCGAATCAGTCTGGGAGGCCTGTTACTGCTAATCAGGGACCAGCACGGTGTAACCGATGTGGGAAATATCATTGGGGCGAATGTTGGACCGGAGGGAAAGGATGTTTCGAGTGTGGCTCGCTGGATCATCGTGTGAGAGATTGTCCACGTAAGCTAGCCAGGAATCAGTTCGAGGGTCAAGGTCGTGTTCAGTTCAGAAATGAGGGACCGCCACCACAGAGAGGTCGTGGTAATGGTAGAGGAGGTAATGGTTCTGGTCGAGGTCGAGGAGCATCTGGCAGAGGTGCTGGCAACACTGAGGCAAGACAGCCTGGTTTAATGTATGCAGCGAGACGTCGAGAGGAGGGCGATGCACCGGACGTCATAACCGGTACGTTCTTAATCTTTGGTGTACCATATACGGCTTTGATAGATGTGGGTTCGACACATTCGTATGTTGCTAGTAGTATTGTAGAGACCATGAACTTAGACTCTGAGAATACTTCTAGGAAGATGACTGTACTTAGCCCTCTAGGTCACTCTGTAGAAGTAAATAAGCTGTATAGAGATGTACCCCTAAAACTCCAAGGGGTAGTGTTCGTAGCTGATCTGATGGAATTGCCATTTGAGGAGTTCGATCGATACTTGGGATGGGGTGGTTGGCCAAGGCACCGAGCAAGTTTGGATTGCGCTAAGCGCATGGTTTTGAAGTCGGTTGAGGCGAAGAGGTGGTCATGATAGGTAATAGAAGAGATTATCTATCCAACGTGGTATCTGCGTTGAAAGTTTGTGAAGTTGGTTAGGAAGGGTGTGAGGCATTCGTGGTCCATGTGTGTGCGTTGGAGGCTAAGGAGTCTAATATGGGAATGTCCGCACGGTAAAGGAATATGTTGACGTATTTCTGAAGAACTTAGGGACTACCTCCGGACCGTGAAGTTGAATTTGGTATAGATCTGTTACCTGGAACGGCGCTGTGTCTATAGCTCCGTATAGGATGGCACCGAAGGAATTGATGGAATTAAAGGCTCAGATTCCAGGAGTTGTTGGATCGAGGTTTCATTCGACCAAGTGTTTCGCCTTGGGGAGCGCCAGTACTCTTCGTCAAGAAGAAGGATGGTACGATGCGGATGTGTATAGACTACGCTTGATTGAATAAGTCGACGATCAAAAACAAATATCCTTTGCCGAGGATAGATGACTTGTTTGATCAGCTTAAGGGGGTCGCGGTTTTCTCCAAGATTGATTTAAGGTCTGGATATCATCAGCTAAAGGTGAAAGAGGCTGATATCCATAAGACGGCATTTCGTACTCGGTATGGGCACTACGAATTTCCGGTAATGCCGTTTGGGTTGACTAACGTGGCGGCATTCATGGACATGATGAATCGAGTATTCCGGCGAGTTTTGGATCGGTTTGTTGTGGTATTTATAGGCGATATTTTGGTATACTCAAAGTCGAGGAGGAGCATGATGCGCATTTGCGAGTAGTGTTGCGGTTACGAGGAAAAGCGGTTTGCACGCCAAATTTAGTAAGTGCGAGTTCGGCTTAGGAGGTGACTTTCTTGGGTCACGTAGTATCGGTGAGGATTAGAGTGGATCCTCGGAAGATTGAGGCGATGTTGGATTGGAAGCCGCCTAAGTCGGTGGGGTTGAGATTTGGAGTTTTCTAGGTGCAGCGGGTATTACAGAAGATTTGTAGAGGATTTTCTTTGATAGTAGCACCTATGACCAAGTTATTGAGGAAAGGAGTTCCATTTGTGTGGACCGAGAAGCGACAAGGAAGTTTCGACAAGTTGAAGAAGATTTCAGTGAAGCTCGGTTTGATTCAACCGAGGCGTGCAAGGAATTCAGTTCATTGTGATGCATCATATCTTGATGCAGGATGTGTCTTTGATTCAAGAAGGGAAGGTAGTGGCTTATGCATCTCGGCAGATTGAGACCACATGAGGCTAATTATCCGAGCGCATGATCCGGAATTAGCCGCAGTGGTTTTCGTTCAAGATTTGGAGACACTATTTGTATGGAGAGAAGTCGATAGTCTACGGATCACAAGAGTCTTAAGTACCTTTTGACTCGAAGGACTTGAACTTGAGGCGGCGTAGATGGATCGAGTTGTTGAAGGACTACGATCGTTCGATCGAATATCATCCGGCAAGGCTAACGTGGTGGCGACGCCACTGAGCCGTAAGGTTGTATCGGATTTAAGATTGATGTTTGCTCGACTTAGCTTATATGACGATGGGAGTCTTTTGGTGAATTGCAAATCAAGCCGACTTGGTTAGATCGAGATCAAGGAGAAGCGGTTAGAGGATGATGGTTTAAATGATCGGAGGTTGCGGGTTTGAGCGGAGGTTTAGAGGAATATAGTTTGTGTCGATGGAGTATTGTGTTTTAAAGGGAGAGCTTGTATGCAGAAGGATGTTGAGTTGAGGCAAAGGATTCTTGGGATGCACATAACAGCCCATATGCTATGCATCCTGGAGGAAGCAAGATGTATCGGGATTTAAGAGAGCGATTTTGGTGGCTGTGTGCAAGCGTGACGTAATGGCGAGTTTGTGGGTAAATGTCCGACGTGTCGTCCAGGTCAAGGCGGAGCATCGGCTACCGTCAGGTTACTTGACCAATGAAGATTCCACGATGGAAGTGGGAAAGGATCACTATGGACTTTGTCGGTGGATTACCTCTTACGCCTAATAAGAAGGATTCAGTTTGGGTGATTGTGGATCGTCTTACTAAGTCAGCTCATTTCATCCCGGTTAGGATGGATTATTCACTTCAACGATTAGATAAGTTGTATGTGGCAGAGATAGTGAGGTTGCACGGTGTGCCTGTGTCGATCATCTCAGACTGAGACCCTAGATTTACGTCGAGGTTTTGGAGAGCGTTACATCGGGCTTGGGTACGCGGTTGGATTTTAGTACCGCATTTCATCCTGATCGTGACGGCAATCGGAAAGAGTTATACAGATTTTAGAGGATATGTTGAGAGGTTGTGAATTGGACTTCAGAGGCAGCTGGGAAGAGTTTTTACCATTAGCTGAGTTCGCATACAACAATAGTTACCAGACAAGCATTAAGATGGCACCATATGAGGCGTTGTATGGAAGGAGGTGTCGCGACGCCTACATGTTGGACCGAGTTGGGTGAGCGTCGGATGTTAGGACCAGAGTTGGTTGCGTAGGCGAGGATAAGGTTAAGATGATTGAGCTCAAATTCAAGGAAGCTTTGGATAGGTAAAAGTCGTATGCCGATCTCAAGCGGAGGGATATAGAGTTTTCCGTGGGTGACAAAGTTTTTACGAAGGTCTCGCCATGGAAGAAAGTGTTAAGATTTGGGAGAAAAGGCAAGTTAAGTCCAAGGTTCACTGGACCGTATAAAGTGTTGAGACGAGTGGGACCGAGAGCCTATCGGCTCGAGTTGCCATCGAGTGAGTCGATTCACGATGTGTTCCATGTCTCCATGCTTAGACGCTATCGTTCGATCCATCGCATGTTGTGGCGATGAGGAAATAGAGGTGAGTCCAGTCGACGGTAGAAGAAGAACTCGTGCGATTCTAGATCGAGATGTGAAAGTTTTGCGTAAGAAGTCGGTTCCTTTAGTGAAGGTTTTATGGCGGAATCATGGCGTGGAGGAAGCTACGTGGGAACAGGAGGATGTAATGAGGCAGCGATATCCTCAACTCTTTTGATCGGGTAATTTCGAGGACGAAATTTTCTTAAGGGGGTAGAATTGTAACATCCCAAAATTTGAGTATTATTTGTGTTGGCTCGGGTATGAATTTTGTGTGTTAGCATAGTCTTATGAAGGCTTGATTTTATTTAGGAAGCTAGAATAAATTTTTAGTATGGTTTATTTAATGAAGTGGATTAAGTGAGCTTAGCACTTAAGTTAATTTAAGTGTTAATTAAAGCATAAGAGGAGTAAGTGGCAAGTTGGTTAAGGAGCTTGAAAGGTGGCTTGAGGTTAGAGGTTCGAGTATCATGGAAAGCATTTTTGAAGACTTTATTTTGTGTTCTAGCATTGATGGACGGTCAACCTATGTTTATGATAGGTTGGACCTTAAGTTTTAGTAAAGTTGAATTTTGGAAAAGGAAAGCAAGAAATAGGTGATAGGAATCTTAAGGTTATGGTATGATGAGGGGACAAAAGGCATGGAATATGGAGGATGTTTTGGAAAGTAATCCTAGGCCTTTAGTGCATGTATGTGGACGGCATGGGTGTCTAGGGGGGTGGCCGAATGTTGTTAGGTGGCTTGGGGGGGATAGTTGGTCAACCTTTGCTTGTTGTGCATCTTTTGTATTGTTTTCTTTCTCTCCAAAAACTCCCCTCCTTGGCCGAATGTGTACTATGCTTTTAGTGCAAAATTCCTTTTGGTTTTAGCCTTATTTTGTTGGAACCAAATCCTATTTTTTCTTTCTTTTCATTCATCCTTTTGAAACCGAAACAACATTTGATTTTTTTTTGGGCATTTTGTGCACATTTCTTTTAGGCAAAATAGTGTTTGGCTGAACCTCTCTCTCCACATCTCTCTCTTTTTCTTCTTTGACATTGGTTCATAATCACATTTCTCCTACTTTCTCTTGGCGAAACTTTCATCTCTCCATCTCTCTTTACTTTCTTTTATTTTATTCAAAGTCATAAACATTCCTCTCCCATTGAAATCTCTTCCATCTTCTTCTTTTGTTTTCCTTTCTCTTTCTCAACTTTAATCGAATCCTTATTGTTAAATCAAATCAACCATAGCCGAATTTCTTTGACCATTTAATCATTTTGCGAAATTTTTCCTTTCTCTTATTGTTTTGTTTTGGGCCGAATATTCAAGGGTAGATTCTCTTTGATTTTTCTTCAATCGATTTTGGAAAAGGGTAAGTGTTCATGGCCGATTCTCTTTCAATTCTTTTCTCTTTTCCAAGTTATTTTCTTGTGGTCAAAGGCCGAATCTTTGGGCATTGGTTTGCAAGGTTCTAACCATTTTAGGAACCGATTATTCTTTTAGGCTTTTCGGGACGTTGGAAGCAATCAATCTAAGCCTCGTTTCTTTGTCAATCGATTTGGGTAAGTTTAGGTAAGATTTGGTATTACAAGTGATAACTCTTTGGGATTTAGTAGTATGGCCGAATGGCCTTTGTTCATAATTTTAGTATTGGCCGATTGTAGGACAAGGTGTTCTAGTGTGGTAGATCGGATTCGGGAGTTAGTTCTTGCGTTGGTGAAAGGTGTATATCTTACACACTTTATAACTTGGTTTATATATGTATATTTGTGTGTTATATAACTAATCATATTATGAAAGTGGGTAAATCGATGAGATCTGGATATGATACCATGATGGAATGAATGAGGATTCGGGTAAGTCCGTTTCAATATGTTGTTAATACATGTGGATTGAAATCATGATCTACGATTTATGATATATTCATTATGAGATACATATCAAAGTTTATTGACATGATTTGTTTATCTATTGCATTGGTATGGGCAATATGAGAGGAGGGGGAAGATTGATTCGTGTCTTCGAACACCAGTGGTTTGGCACCACCAGTGATTTGGTATCACATTCGTGTCTTGGACACCAGAGGTTTGGCACCTCATAGCGACTTGTCCACGTGGTTAATTCCACCGTGGGTTGGCCCCACTTTTGAGATATGGGATAAATGCGCGGTGATTTGGTATCACACGTGGGTTGGCCCCACAACTTGATGATTCGTGTCTTGGACACCGGTGGTTTGGCACCACCGGTGATTTGGTATCACATTCGTGTCTTGGACACGGAGGTTTGGCACCTCATAGCGACTTGTCCCCGTGGTTAATTCCACCGTGGGTTGGCCCCACTTTTGAGATATGGGATAAATGCCAATGATTTGGTATCACACGTGGGTTGGCCCCACAGATGGATTATTCGTGACTAGGTCACAAAGTGATTTGGTATCACATTTGTGTCTTTGGACACCAGTGGTTTGGCAGCACCACCGGTGGTTTGGTACCACACGGGTAGAAAAGGAGTTATGGATGGCTAGGTTGGGTGCATTATACATATATGTTGCTTTGTTATAATTTGTGTAAGTATGTGGTATTTACCCGGGAGAGGGAATATGCACCGAGTCTTGGTGACTCACCTTCTCCCTTATATTTTCAGGTGATTCGTGAGATCGCGGATATGGAGCCGGATGAACTTGAGGAGGCCATGCAATAAAGTTTGGTTTTACATGAACTTCCATTTGGGTACTTTATTTTAATTTGGTTTTCATATTTTATGGATTTGTAATAAGGCCTCTTTAATTATGGTTTTGAATTATTTATATGCTTAGGGATTTATTCTAAACATGTTTAAGTATATCACTTGATTAATCTAATAATTGAGCTCAAAGTTTTCTAAACTAAAAACTCGCAATGGTTTTAAAAATCTTACCATCGGGTAATATGAATAGTTCGATAGAAAAAAATTACAAGTTAAGTGTTTTCAACAAAATAAGTGATTTCCAAAATTCAAGTTTCTATACTCAATTGCAAATGGATTTTCAAAGTGATATTTCAAATTTTCTTAAAAAGATATAAATTTTTTCTTATCTATGATTTATTCACTTATTTTAAAGTTTTATGTAATTCAAAGTAAATCTCAGTTTGTAACTTATTTTCGACAAATAAAGAATTTCAAAGAGTTTTTCACAAAATTTAATTGTTAATTCGATTCTTTCAAAAATATTTTCCTTAGTGACATACCAGATTCGGTCGTGGCGTATTGACCGGGTTTGGGGTGTTACAAGAATTTCGGCAATGGCTTGGGGAATCAATAAAGATTCGGCTTCAATGGAAAAAGGAAAATAACATTGTGGTTCGGCCTTTTAAGAATATGGAGAGGGAGAGTGTGAAGCTTAGGAGTTTCGGCAATGGTGAATATAGAAGGAAGAAGATTTTGGCTTGACAAAATAAAAAGAGAAAAGAGGATATTGCTAGAGAATTCGGCAGAGAGAAAGGAAGGAAAAGGAAAGAATGAATAATGGCCTTAATTCCTCATTTGGCCGAAAATACTAACCTTAGTCTCCCCCAATCGGCCAACTCTTCTCTCTCAATCCAATCCCTTGTTTTTCTCTTACTTTATCTCTTATCTTTATTTATTCAAAATAAATAAAATAAATCTACATTTATCTATCTATTTAGCCGAATTTTTATAAGGAATTATCCAAGTCAAATCCTCATCCATCTAGTCTCCCCATGCCGTCCATCACCTTCCCATTGCCAAAAAATAAAAATTCCCTTATTGCTTTCCTTGTGGCTCGAACTCAAGACCTCCTTATACTGCATATGGCGTCACTTTCCTGGGCTTTAAGTGGCGCCTCCAAGCCACTTAGACAAGCCCATTTCTGTGTCATATTTCCCTTACAAATTTCCCTAAGGCCTTATCAAGCTTAGCTCCCCTTTTAAACTTAAAAAAAATCCAATAATTTCTAAGGCATTTAACTATACACTAAGGTTCACAAAAATTCATAGAACACATTCAAAATATTCATAAGCATGCTACATCATCTAATTTAGTATTAATGCATAAGCCATAATCCAGGATATTACAGTTCTACCCCCTTAAAATAATTTCGACCTCGAAATTACCTGGCTAAAATAAGTGAGGGTATTCTTTGTCGCATTGCTTCTTCCGCTCCCACGGCTTCTTCGAGCACTGTGATTACGCCATAACACTTTGACCAAAGGAACTGACTTCCTTCGCAACACTTTCACATCTCGTTCCAAGATCTGAATCGGCTCTTCCTCGTAGGACAAATCCGACCTTAATTCCACCTCTTCAACCGGAACTACATGAGATGGATCTGATCGATAATGACGTAGCATAGAAACATGGAATACGTCGTGCATCTGCTTCAACTCCGGTGGCAACTCTAACTGGTATGCCACTGGTCCAACTCGCTTTAATACCCGATAAGGTCCTATAAACCTTGGACTTAGCTTCCCTTTGCGACCAAATCTCATCACCTTCTTCCAAGGCGATACCTTCAGAAACACTTGATCTCCCACATCAAATTCTATTTCTTTCCTCTTAAGATCTGCGTACGACTTCTGCCTATTAGATGCTTCCTTCAACCGTGCGCGAATTATCTCAACTTTCCCTTCAGATTCTGCCACAATCTCTGGACCCAAAACTCGTCGTTCCCCCAATTCCGTCCAACACGTAGGAGTGCGACACATTCGTCCATACAGCGCTTCATACGGTGCCATCCAAATACTGGCTTGATAGCTGTTGTTGTATGCAAATTCCGCTAACGGCAAATATTCTTCCAAACTTCCTCTGAAGTCTATCACACAACCTCTCAGCATATCTTCCAACACTTGGATTACTCGCTCGATCGCGCCCGTCCATTCGTGGATGAAAAGCCGAGTGAAATCCAATTTAGTGCCCAAAGCCTGATGTAGAGCCTTCCAAAATCGAGACGTAAACCTTGGATCCCTATCTGAAATAATTGATAGTGGCACTCCATGCAACCTCACAATTTCGCCACATATAACTTTGCTAACTTCGCAAAGAATAATCAACTCTTACCGGAATGAAGTGCGCGGACTTGGTCAACCGGTCCACTATCACCCATACCGAGTCCTTCTTAGTAGGCGTAAGGGGAAGCCCACTAACGAAGTCCATGGTGATTCTCTCCCACTTCCACTACGGGATCCTTATCGGCTGAAGCAATCCTGACGGAACTTGGTGTTCAGCCTTGACTTGCTGACACGTCAAGCATTTTACTACGAATTCGGTAACTTCCCGCTTAAGACCAGGCCACCAAAATTGTTCCCTTAGATCTCTATACAACTTAGTACCTCCAGGATGCATAGCATAGGGGCTACCATGCGATTCCTGAAGAATTCTCTGCCTTAAGTCCTCATTCTTCGGCATACAGACCTTGCCCTTGAAACATAATACTCCCTCGTTATTAATACCGTAATCTTCCAACTCTCCACTCTGCACTTGCCGTAGCTTAGCATTTAGGTCCTCTGACTTTTCTTCACCTCATTCAACCATGTCGGTTTGACTTGTAACTCTGCCAATAAAATTCCATCATCATACAACCTTAGATGTGCAAACATTGCCCTCAGATCCGACACCACTTTCCGACTTAAGGCATCTGCCACTACATTCGCCTTGCCCGGGTGATACTCTATAGAACAATCGTAATCCTTGATAATTCCACCCACCTTCCTTTGTCTCAGTTGGCTCTTTCGAGTCAGCAGATACTTAAGACTCTTGTGGTCCGTGTAGATCACTGACTTCTCTCCATAAAGATAATGCCTCCATACCTTAAGAGCAAAGACCACAGCCGCCAATTCCAAGTCATGCGTCGGGTAGTTAACCTCGTGTGGCCTTAATTGTCGAGATGCATAAGCTACAACCTTCCCGTCTTGCATTAGAACACATCCTAATCCGTGTGAGAAGCATCACGAAGACACTACAAAGTCCTTTCCCGCCTCATTTGAATCAAAAGCAGGAGCTTCGGTCAAAACTCTCTTAAGCTTCTCAAAGCTCTCCTGTTGCCTATCTGTCCAAACGAAAGGTACCTCCTTTCTCAACAACTTTGTCAACGGTGCGGCTATTGAAGAAAATCCTTCCACAAACCTTACTGTAGTAGCTTTGCCAATCCCAAGAAACTTGAATCTCGACCACGGACTTAGGTGGTTTCCAATCCAAGCATTGCTTTGATCTTCCTAGGATCCACCCTTATCCCTTCTGCGGACACTACATGCCCTAAGAATGCAACCTCCTTAAGCCAAAACTCGCAATTCTTTGAATTTGGCATATAGCTTCTTCTCCCTTAACACTTGCAACACTTTAGGAGATGCTCGTCATGTTCTTCCTCGGACTTGGAGTATACTAGGATATCGTCGATGAACACAACGACGACGAACCGATCCAAGTAGGGTTGAAAACCCGGTTCATCATATCCATGAACGCGGTGGGCGTTTCGTCAACCCAAACGGCATTACTACGAACTCATAGTATCCGTATCTTGTTCGAAAAGGTCGTCTTATGGATATCCGCTTCCTTCACCTTAAGCCGATGATATCCGGACCTTAAATCTATCTTCGAGAATACCGCATTGCCTCTTGGTGATCGAACAAGTCGTCTATCCTTGGCAAAGGGTACTTGTTCTTGATGGTCGACTTATTCGGTGACGATAATCTATGCACATACGCATAGTCCCATCTTTCTTCTTCACAAACAAGACCTAAGGTGCTCCCATGGAGACACAGCTGGTCGAATGAACCCACGATCAAGCAACTCTTGGATTTGAGCCTTGAGCTCAACCAACTCCTTCGGTGCCATTCTATACGGAGCGATAGATACCGCGCCGTCCAGCAAAAACAAGTCAATTCCAAACTCCACCTCCATGTCTCGGGGGTATTCTGTAACTCCTCCGGAAAGACATCCACAAACTCCTTTCCTGTTCTAACTCCACTAACTCCCCCTTCTTTGGCATCCAATGCCCTAACAAAAGTCAGAAATGCCTTGCACCCTTTCTGAACCATTTTATCAGCCTTTAAGGCAGAGACTACGTTAGACAAGTAGTTTCTTCTTTCTCCTATCATAATTATCGCCTCATCCTCTGGCGTCTTTAACTCCATTCATTTAGCTGCACAATCCAATATAGCTCGGTGTTCTACTAGCCAGTCCATGCCAAGTATGAGATCGAATTCTACGAAGGAAGTTCCATTAAGTCGGAGAAAATATCACTCCTGAATTTCTAAGGGTACGCTCCGAAAGATCTTATTCACCACTACAGTTTGGCCTAATGGGCTTACTATAGTCATCTCCCTATCAGATAGTTCAGAGTCTATGCCTAGTGTTTCAACTACACTACTTGCAACATAAGAATGGGTCGAGCCCACATCAATCAAAGCAAAATAAGGCTTGCGGATATAAGAAAGCGTCTCGGTTATGACGTCGGGCGTCTCTGCATCCTCCCTTCGATGAACCGCATACACTAGACACGGTTTGTCTTGCCTCTATATTACTAACACCCTCGCCGGTGTTCCACGTCCTCTTCCAAAACCATTACCTCGCAATTCGGACCACGACGACTCGCCGAGGTGTTTGCCCACCTCTACCAAACTTGATTACCATTATGCCCTGTTGGTCGACCCCGTCTATCTTTATCTGACGATCCTTAATCATGTGGTCCTTAGACCCACACTTAAAACATCCTCCCGTTTTCTTCTAACACTCTCCTAAGTGCTTTTTCCACACTCAAAGCACATATGCGTGACGCTCTCTGTACGGTTTGCGACCTCACGGCCCATCAACTCTCTAGGCCTCTTTTGCACGTTTCGGATGACCTGCGCTGGTCCAAATCCTCTTTTCTGCCTATTTCGATCAGAGTTCTGCCTTACAGAGTCCTTAACTCCTTCGGCCACTTTGGCCTTCTCCACTAATACGGTAAATTCCCGCTCCCATCGGGGCTATCGAGAATCTTAGGTCATCTCTCGGTCCGTCCTCAAACCGGACACACCGTTCATGCTCCGTAGCCACTACTCCTCGAGCATATCGGCTCGGCCTTAAGAATTTAGCCTCGTACTCCGCTACGGACTTATTCCCTTGAACCAGCCCCAAAAATGCTTTCCTTTGCGCATCAATATAGTGAGTACCAACATATTTCTTCTGGTACGCCACCTTGACATACTCCCAAGTGAGATCCTCAATTGTGGCACCATCCCGAATCTGTGAGCCACCATTGATAGGCTTCGCGCAAGTAGTGCCACCATCCCTTTCGGTTTCTCCTCGTGATTAAATCGAGCTCGTCCATAATTCACTCGGTTGCCTCCAACCAATACTCACCGTCATTGGGCGCTACACCGGATACACCACGAAACACCTCGGCTCCGTTGGCTCGAAGCGCTCGGGTATAGATTTCCGAGCTCCTATACCTCCACCTACTCCACCACCATCTCAAGAACTCGCGGCATTGCTGCGATCATCGTATCCTCCCCGTCGATCTTGTTTGCGCCAACACCAACGGTGGTGGTGGGGGTGGTGGTACCTCATTTTGGACCCTTGTCCGGACCTAACGAGTTCCGTCACGGTCATTACGCCTCTACCACGTCCTCGCACATTACGACCACGCCCCTAGAACCCATGTCTACGATCGCGCTTTGTCGATTAAGAAATTTTTATGCATTAGTATTTTGTTCCACTAATTATCAGTGAAGAAATTTTATGAAAGAAGTTTAGAAGTAGTTCTTTCGATCGATCAAAGTTTCAAGTCTTCTGTCCTAATTTAAAGGAGCACATTCATTCAACACACATTCATCATTCAAACATTTTCGCCCTATTCCTATCCTGTGGGTATTTTCGTCATTTCACCTATAGGGGTATTTTGGTAATAAATCGGGGTTAATTTAAAAATTTGTAAATCGGGGTAATTTTGTAAATTTTCCAATTCGAGGTTCCTTGGTGATTTTATGAAATAAGGGTATTTGGTAAATTTTTTTTTTTCCAAACTAGGGTGGTTTGGTCCCTTTCGGGTTTTAATTATAGGGTTTAGCCCATCAATGAGTCCTCATAACTAGGGTGAATAGTCACCACGCACTGGTAGGATTCAGCGAAGAGGAGGTGAGTCGCTAGGGATTTGCTTAAATACCAAGCTCTCCCTGAATCCACTCCTAGGCATGCGTTTGCCTATTGCCACACCCTAACTCGACTAAGGTGAGCAAGTCCACTACGCACTGTAGGATTCCAGCGAAGAGGAGGTGAGTCACTAGGACCGCTTAAATACCAAGCTCTTTCGGATCCAATCCTAGACATGCATCTGACGGTTACCACACCCTAGTCTTGTGGCTCGTTAACGGGTTTGTTTAGTGAAATTAAGTCTTATGAAAGTTTAAGAAGTGGTTTAAACTAAGCCTATAGTCCATCAGAGTCTATTTAAACTAGTCTACGCCCCATAAAGCCCATAAAGCCCACATGTATAACACACAATGGTTTAGGTACTTACAGCGGACTTGGGTCGGAGCGCGCAGTGCCATCTTTGAGCTAATGAGACTGTTATCCTTTAAAAGCCCATTTTTAGAAAACGTTTTGGAGCCCAAAAACCCCAGAGTCGAGTTTTGAACCGGGCTCTGATACCAATTTGAAACACCCCAAACTCGGCCCACGAGCCCTGACCGGATCTGGTATGTTCCTCGAGTAAAACGTTTAAATTTCATGTTTATTACCTCAGAAAACTTAAGGTGGTTTTATAGAAATTACCGAGTTGTTTTGGGGTTTAATCTTTAATTTGATAAGAATCGTGTCATAATAAAATAATTAAAAGTGCATGCATAAACAGTTTCATACTAGTGGCCTTATTACATCAAAACCAAACCCAAAATAAATTCGAAATACTAAAAACAATAAAAGTCCAAAATAAAATTAATCCTGTGCTGAGCATGGGCCACCACTGAGCTCCCGCCGGCGCGGTCCATCACCGAAAGCGTCACTGAAAAATATTCCCCAGCAGAGTGAGTCAAACAGACTCAATGTGTAACCAACACTAAATCCCAATAGTTTTAGGCAAAACAAATTGATACATGTACATATAGTTAAATAAATATAATGATGCAAACCCGAACCCAAACCTAGTTACCATCCGCTACACATCACCCGTACCAACCTGCACACCGTGGGGACTACTAAGTCAACCCTCCATCCGCTACACATCATCAAGAAGCGATCAGCTACGATCGCGTGCTCATCGCTCTTATAAATTCGTGGCAGAGCCACCACATAATAATTTGTGACATAGGTCACCACATTCAAATTATGTGACCGAAGTCACCTCATTCATATATTGTGACCGAAGTCACCACATTCACATATTGGGGTATAAAACCGCCAATCACTTCCCCTTTCATAATCACCCATATGCCCATGTCATACATTTCATGCAATATCATGCCTTATTTCACATTCTTATCACAGTTCACATAGGTGCCATATCACATATCCATAATAAGATAACTATAGTAGTAGTAAATTAACGTATGCACTGAGTACTTTGTACCATTGCATGGTACCTTTGGCCACATTCATATTATTGTAAACACACATAATTAATTTAAGCCGTAATCTAATAAGGTTTAGTGTGGGGTACACACACAGTATTAACGCTTTCACGAAAACACGAAAAACTGATCTAACGCTTTAGATCCTTAGTCCCTACATTCGGCCAACATCTTAATATTTAAACAAAAGCCTATTCGGCTATAGAATCAAATCAGAAGGATTAACGAAACCAATTCCTCACCTTGCTACCGATTTGAATATTAATCAAATCCGAAACTTGTAGTCTTTCCTCCTTGCATTCAATCACTTGACTAGGTTAGTTTTCAGCTTTTTAATAAAATAAGGAATAGATCTAGGTTGCTAAATAGGCCTTGGCCGAATACACATGTTCACTTACCCTGTGAATCTTAATCCCAGAAACAACCACTTGATTGGGGGTATCTGTCGAAACCATTATGGCATATGTTAGATCCAAATTAATCATAATGAATGGCCCTTGGCCGAATACATGCCTTACCTTAGATAACCGAATTCTGAATGCTCTCCCCTAGAAGTCGGCTATTCCAAAACAAATCCCAAAATTTCTAAAAGAACCGATTTCATGGTTGATTAAAAGTCAAATCAAATGTCGTATTTCGGCTTTTGTTCTACACATGTCGACAGAGAGGAGATAAGAGAGAATAGTAAAGATTCGGCCATAGCAGACTTACCTATCCAAACCGCTTTGCGAAGGGATCACTGAAGATCTCTAACTTGGTTGCTATTCGGCCAAGGCGAGAAGAGATGAGGTGGGAGAATTTCAGCAATGGCTTGGGGAATCAATGAAGATTCGGCTTCAATGGAAAAAGGAAAATAATATTGTGGTTCGGCCTTTTAAGAATATGGAGAGGGAGAGTGTGAAGCTTAGGAGTTTCGGCAATGGTGAATATAGAAGGAAGAAGATTTCGGCTTGACAAAATAAAAAGAGAAAATAGGATATTGCTAGAGAATTCGGCAGAGAGAAAGGAAGGAAAAGGAAAGAATGAATAATGGCCTTAATTCCTCCTTTGGCCGAAAATACTAACCTTAGTCTCCCCCAATCGGCCAACTCTTCTCTCTCAATCCAATCCCTTATTTTTCTCTTACTTTATCTCTTATCTTTATTTATTCAAAATAAATAAAATAAATCTACATTTATCTATCTATTTAGCAGAATTTTTATAAGGAATTATCCAAGTCAAATCCTCATCCATCTAGTCTCCCCATGCCGTCCATCACCTTCCCATTGCAAAAAAATAAAAATTCCCTTATTGCTTTCCTTGTGGCTCGAACTCAAGACCTCATTGTACTGTATATGGCATCACTTTCCTGGGCTTTAAGTGGCGCCTCCAAGCCACTTAGACAAGCCCATTTCTGTGTCATATTTCCCTTACAAATTTCTTTAAGGCCTTATCAAGCTTAGCTCCCCTTTTAAACTTAAAAAAATCCAATAATTTCTAAGGCATTTAACTATACACTAAGGTTCACAAAAATTCATAGAACACATTCAAAATATTCATAAGCATGCTACATCATCTAATTTAGTATTAATGCATAAGCCATAATCCAGGATATTACACATAGTATCATCTGACAGGATTCGAGTTAATCCAAGTAAATTCTGCTATGATGAATTGGAAAACTCCGAAGAATTTTTTTGAAGTGCGAAGTTTCCTGGGTTTGGCAGGTTACTACCTACGTTTTATTAAAAGCTTTTCGATCATTGCTTCACCGATGACCAGATTACTACAGAAAAATGTCAAGTTTTTTTTGTCTTATAAGTGCCAACAGAATTTTGATCAGTTGAAAAACATGTTTACAGAAGCTCCAGTGTTGACGCAGCCTAAGTCTGGGGTAGCATATGTTGTCTATCGTGATGCGACTCTCAACGGTTTGGGTTGTGTGCTGCTGCTGTAACAGCCCAATTTTGGGTCTAGTCAGAACAGTAAAATTTATTTTTATTATATTTTTATGGTCTACAGTTTTATGAAAATTTCGTTCGAAAATTTTGACGTTTGGGCACTTAATTTAGTAAAAAGGACTAAATTGTAAAAAGTGCAAAAGTTAAGTTCTACTTGTTAAAGGTGTCCAATTTCTATGAGATTTTAAATTAGAGGTCCTTAGTTGGTAATTAGACCATTGGATAAATTAGTGGACAAAAATGGACATGAATAGGTGAAATTTCAAAGTTATGCATTAAGGGCATTTTGGTCATTTGGTAAATAAATGAATAAAAAGGGAAAATAAAGCCAAAATTTTTGTCCATCTTCTTCTCCATGTGCCAAAATTTAGAAGGTCACCATAGCTAGGGTTTGTTCAACTTCCAAGCTTGATTGTAAGTACATCCTAGCCCCGTTTTTAATGCTCTTTACATTTTTGAAGTCGTTATCATCCGATCTATCTATTTCTACCATTAATTTGAGTTATGGTTGATGTCTAGGGTTTGACCAATGTTAGACATATATGTGTTTTGATGGCTAATGGTAGGTTATGCATGTTTGATGTGTGATAGACAAATTTTACTAAGTGAGTTTTTTATGAAAATACCTAAAAAGGACCTATTTGTAAAAAGTTGTAAAATGGGTAGTAAAAATAAGATTTAATGGAAAATGTGGGCTGCTATAAGCATGAAATTGGTTCGGCTAGGCTTGGGTTATCAAGAAATTGAATACATTTCATTTTACGAGCCTAGGGACTAATTTTTAAAAATGTGAAACTTTAGGGGTAAAAAGGTAATTTTGTCATAATGTGATGTTTGGACTGATTTGAGTAATGTGAATATTAAATAAGCTAAATTTGCTATTATAGATTAAGAAAAACGAAGTTCGGACCTTGACCGGGGAAAGAATAAGGTGTTTGACGATTAAATCCTTTTCTACTATTTTGTATCGAGGTAAGTTCGTGTGTAAATAAAGGCAATGTTATATTTGTATTTTTATATGTTTTATTATGCATGAATTGTATAAATGACAATGTGGATACGTTCGATGACAAAATGAAAAGTGAGAAATCTCGTTTGAACCTTAGGAATGGATTAGGATACGAGTGACATGTCACTAGGAAACCATGTGATATATGTGATTTATGTGATTCGGGTGATGGTCTTGTATGTCTACCAGTGGCTGGGTAGTCTGGCATGTGTTGCTGATACCTGATAGCTTGTGTGAGCAGCACTACATTGTTACGTCTTGATTGACAGCTTGTGTGAGCAGGCCCGTGATTAGCTCGAGAGCGAGCCCTTATGTGTTATGAGATATGAGGTAGCATTGGTTACGTATGTGGCACTTATGTGCAAGACTTTCTGTGTATCCAATTGGTATTCCAAGTGTTCAACGGGTATGTCAAATATGAGAAAGAGTATGATGTGTTACGAGTTGGTACAGGTATGTACGAAAAACTCATAAGAATGAGCTCGGTATGTGATGAACACTTGGTAAGATTAAGAATGATTAAGTTATGTTTATGAACCTATGATGACAATTATGTAACTTGTGTTATACTAATTGTATGATATTCATGTTTAATGTTGTTTAATGTTGCTTATTATTTGTATGTGAACTTACTAAGCTATAAAGCTTACTCCCCTTCCTTTCCTTTATCTTATAGTGTAACCAAGCCAGCTCGGGATTGGAGATTTGTCGAAGATCCATACACACTATCTACAACAATTATTTTGGGTACCAATGAATTTAGCATTTAGAGCTGTGGCATGTATAAGAGACTTGGTCATTTTGTTATGTGTCATAATTGATTTGGCCAAATGTGTTGGCTTATATTGGTTGAAAGTTCATTTTGTGTAAGGCCATTGAAAATTTGCTACAATTGGTATGAGCAATTTATATGATGATGCCTTTCATGGATGTGGGAATTTACATGATTTGAGTTGATAAGCATGTGATGTTTTTGTATTATAGATGGTAGCATGTGAATGATGTGTTGATGTTTTGATTTTGGCTGATTTGGTTGTATGTAATATGCTTGGATTGGTGCCATATGATGTTGTGCATGTATGTACAAGTAAGGGTGGTAAAATGGCTTGGTAAATAACCTTATTGTTGTCCACACAGTACACACGGCCTACCCTATGGGCATGTGTTTTGGCCGTGTGTCCCCTGCACCTTAATTGTTGCAAAACAGAATGTCCAAAATTGAGCACACGGGCAGAGACAAGGGCGTGTGTCTCGGCTGTGTCTGCTACACAGCCTTGGACACGGGCGTACGTGATAAACCGAAATAGTAACATATTTTAGGCCCACATTTAGTATGCTTTTGGATGAATTATCCCTTGATTTATGTAAAAAGGTGCTCTTAATCCTTTCTTTTCATGTCTTATACTCGGGAAAGCACCCAAGGATAAAAAGAAGAAAGCGGGCTCAAAGCGGACCAAAAGCGGGCCAAAGAGGAAATCGACACGGCCTGGACTTTGACCCACACGGCCGTGCCAAGTCAATCATCTAGAACACGGTCTAACTCCGACTCACACGGCTGTGTCTCATTAAAGAAATCCGAACACGGCCTGGCCACGATTCACATGAGCGTGCGCCATGGCTGTGCCTCTGCCGTAGAGAAGAGCAATTTCATTCGGGAAAGGATACTTAGGGAGAAAGAAACGTATTTCAAAAGCCTATAAATACACCCTAAGTATGACCTAAGAGGGGGAGCCCAAAGCCATCGTTGACGGGCAGTCAGCTAGGCCAAGGAGCCGAGCCGAAAAGGTCAGATTTGTGGGAAACTCTCAAGGGATAGCCAGTTGATCCATCTCAAGAAGCCAGAATTCTACTCAAGACGGAGGATCTCCTCTTCAATTCCTTGGGGTTTTAGGGATTTCTTATGTTTTTTTATCTTTTCTTACGAGATGTTTTCTTTTATTATTATGAACTAAACCCTTGAGATACGAAGGGGATGAAACCTAGATGAATCTTGTTATTGTTTCTGAACTATATGATAAATACTTGATTTGTTCTTAATTATGTGTGCTTAATTCTTGTGTTGATATTTCGCGGATATTAATTCAAGTATGATGTGCTTAGGTGGTGGAGCAAAGTCCCCGCTTAAGAGTAGATCTAGCATAATTAAGCGGAGTTGATCGCACGCCTAGAGATAGGGTGACGAGATTTTGCGGATTAGGGTGAAACCTAATATGGGATGTCCATAGATCGATTTCTTTGCTATTCTAGGGGTTATTAATGGGAAAGAGATTTCAATTAATTAACCTAGGGTTAGGCGTTATTTGCCTCGAGAGAGGGTTTAATATACGTTAGGGAGTCCTCTGAGATCAAGTCAAGTGAATAAATTATGCAGTTCGGTGTTAGATAACAAGTGGAGTCTAGGTGGATTCTTTCTAAGGGTATCGTCTTAATCAACTGAGTTTTTCCTAAGTATTTCCCCAATTCATTCTTTTTGTCTTTGTGTCTTTAGCTTAGTAATTAGTTAATTTAGATTAATAAACAACTTCAATTATTTTTAGGCTAAATAATAGAAAGAAAGTTAGTATTAGTACTTTTAGTTCCTTTGGGTTCGACAATCCGGTCTTGCCTAAGCTATACTACTGTTCGATAGGTGCACTTGCCTCAATCGTTGTCATAGTTAGTTTCCAGGTTCGATCATTATCTTTATAAATTTTAAAACTCTGACTTCACAGCGATCAAGTTTTTGGCGCCGTTGCCGGGGAACTAAAATATTAAGAAAGCTCTATTTTTATTACTTTAGCCATTATTTTTTATTTTCTGCCATTTTTATTTATTTATTATTATTATTTCTTTTACTTTGCTAATTTTTCTTCTATTTTGCTTTTGGCAGATAATTTTAGTCTATAGAGACGATGGCACTGAATAATTATTAGTGGCAAGCGATGAAGACAATTCCTACTAAAGCAGCCAGTGTCTTCAGCCTCGATGTGGAACACCCAAAAATACAATATGATTCGAATTTAGGAGGCGTGGCGAATCCTGAGTACCCACTCTACGGATATGGCATAGAAAACGAGCAATCTCACTATACGGGTAACTATTCTAGACCACAAAATAATTTTTATAATGACACTTATAATGCAGGTTGGAGGTACCATCCCAATTTCTCGTGGGATGATCAAAATAGCCAAAGACCAGGAACTTCCTCCGATTTTCAACAACCACCTCACCAACGGGAAGAGGAATCGAAACTTGAAGAGATCTTGACAAAATTCATGATGACTCTGAGATAACCGTCTCCAAAAAGCGAGACAACACTTAATGACCAACAAGCATCGATCAAGGGGATCAAGAACCAAGTTGGGAACTACATCGAGTCGGTTGGGAACTTACTAAGTCGGTTATACAACTTGCTAAGTCGATCTCTGAACTACCACAAGGAAGCTTGCCAAGCAATCTGAAACTAACCCAAAAGAACAAATTCAAACCATAACACTCATGTGGTGAAAGGTTAGTGGAATCGACCCAAGGCAAGAGGTGTGGTGAGTGGAGGTAAGGTTGAGGTAAGCCAGATTTACCAAACCCGAGTAATTGCAGTACCAAGCTCGTGCGCCATACCCCAATGCGACAAAGAAAGACCACACAGAGGAAGAATTCGGTAAGTCTCTTAAACTTCCAAAGAAATTTCATATTAACTTGCCGTTTCTTGAAGCTCTTTCATGAGATGCTAGATCCTAGACCTCACATCAATAAAGAAGAAATTCATGAGGATCGAAGGCTTGGAGCGATGAACAAGGCAGTGGAAGACACACTTTAAAGAGAAACTAGGAATACACGGAGTGAAATCAGAAGAAACCCCAGACGAGTGATAGGAACAACAAATCACTTCAAAGCAGGGGATCAAGTATTGTTGAATAAGGAAGACCCTCGAATCACCAATTCGGACCTCAAGGCAAGCGAAGAAATCACTTTTGAGATACTTAATGTCTTCCTATACAGCCTGATCGAGGTAAGCACTCTTAAATCCATCACTTTTGAGGTAAATGCTACTCGACTTAAACTCTATATCCATAACCGAATTGATCGCATGAGTAAGGATTTTCACCTCCTCAAACCACCTTGACCATACAAATGAGAGGTAAAGTCTAGCTTAAGACTATAAACTAGCGCTTCTCGGGAGGCAACCCGAGCACTAACATAATTTATTTTTACATTTTGCTTTAAATTTATTTTTCTTCTTCTTTTATTTACAACTAGTTATAAACTAACCAGAAGTGTAGATTTCTAAGTCACACGACCTTGCACACGGCCGTAGCCATGGCCGAGTGGACCATAAGAATCCCCGTACTGACATACCAGACGCCGTGCAAATCAGTTCCAACCACTTTTCGACGTCACTTATCCAACCACTACACCACGGGCACCGACAAAGGGGCACGGCCGTGCCCCATGACCGTGTGAAGCTACTGACTTTCCAACAACGGGCATAACACGCCCGTGCCAACATACTAACTTGTCGAACACAGGCTAGACACGAGCGTGGGGTAACCAACATGATAAACCGTAAAAGTAACATATTCTAAGCCCACATTGTAACACCCCAAACCCGGTCAATACGCCACGACCGAATTTGGCATGCTACGAAGAAAAACGTTTCGAAGAAAATTTATATAGCGATTAAATTTTAGTGAAAAATTCTTTGTAATTCTATATTTGTAGAAATCGGATGTTTAATAAGTTAAAAGCTGAAATTTACTTTGAAATTCCATAAATAAAACTTTTAAACTAAGTGGATAAATCATAGGTTAGAAAACATTTGTTTCATTTTAAGAAAACTCGAATTAATACTTTGAAACCGTTTGCATTTGAATGTAGAAACTTAAAATTTTGAAATCATTTAAGTTGTAGAAAACACTTAATTTATAATTTTATTATCAACAATTTAGATTACACGATGGTAAGATAAAATACCATAAGCGTTTTTATAGTTTAGAAAACTTTAGCTCAATTATTAAATTAATCAAGTGATATACTTAAACATGTTTAGAAAAATCCCAAAGCATATAAATAATCCAAAACCATAATTAAAGAGGCCTTATTACAAATCTATAAAATATGAAAACCCAAATTAAAATATAATAAGGTACCCAAATGGAAGTTCTAGTAAAATCAAATTTTATTGCATGGCCTCCTCGAGTTCATCCGGCTCCACATCCGCGATCTCACAAATCACTGAAAAGATATCCCTTTGAAGGGTGAGTCAGCAGACTCAATGTGTAACAAAGACACTAAAAACCCAATCGATCATAGCAATAAAGCCCATTTAAATCGCATTTAGCCATAAGCCCATAATATAGCAAATCAGATAATCACATGTACATATAAAATGAAATGCAATCCCGAACCCAACTTAGATATCCATCCGCTACACACCACCCGTACCTACCAATCACACCGTAGGGATTACTAAATCGACCCTCCATCCGCTACACACCATCGAAGGCGATTCTTTGCGATCAACATGCACATCGCCCTTATAATCGTGGCATAGCCACCGGATAATTGTGACATGAGTCACCGGATTCATAATATCGTGGATGAATTCACCGGATTCATAATATCGTGACCGAAGTCACCGGATTCATAATATCGTGACCAAAGTCACCGGATTCATAATATCGTGACCAAAGTCACCGGATAATGTGGTAAAACCACGGAACACTTCCCTTTCAATATTACCCATATGCCCATGCAATAACATATTATTTCATTATCATGCCATATGCCCCATTATCATATCGAATCGGACACATTTCATATTATGCATATAGCATTATTAGCGATGTAAATATTATGCCTTGTACATTATATCAAAATCATAATCAAATATCGAATATGTTTCATATTAGAATCATACATAGTCTGAAGGAATAACATACCTCCATTCACCAGTACCATTGAATGGTACGAAGCCATAAACATTTATATTTCTTTATAAACACATTTTTATCAATAAAGCTATTGATCTATTAGAAGTTTAGCATAAGTTACACACACGATAATAGTGATAACTAAACTTTCCGCTTTCACGATACCCTCGGAATCTCGAACAATAACTATATGCGATTTCTCTCCGATTGATGGTTCATAACCCGATGAAGAACCACGAACAAACAATGGCTCGGGAAGTGCGTCGACTTCAAATAAGCGATTATCGCGGTGAGGGTCCACATCCGGTGGAAAGTCTCGAAGCGCCACCACGACCCTTCGTTTGAAATTTGAGGTATAGCGAGATCCACCCTTCTTCCAAACACTATTAATCGCTCTTTTCGAACCCATTCTTGATTGCCCCAAAAATCTAACGTTCACGGAAAAATATAATAAGCGAGAGATAGAGTCCCCAAAAAATGTAATCGATTAGTAGTCCATCTAAAGCGATATAACAAGTATAAAGATCCTTACCACTTGACTTACCCCAAAGCGGTTGTCAAAGAATTGAGGCTTAGAACGATTGCTTCCAAAGTCCCAAAGAGTCTATAAGAATAATTGGTTCCTAATAATAGTTAGAACCTTGCATCAAATGCCCAAAAGTTCGGCCTTTGCCCTCATGAAAAATGACATAGAAAAGAGAAAAGAAATAAAGGAAATACGACCATGAACACTTACCTATCTTTCAAGACCGATTGAAGAAAACCAAATGAAGACCTACCCTTGTTGATATTCGGCCAAGACAATTCAAAAAGAGAGTGGGAAGTTTCGGCAATATGGTTAAATGGTGAAGGGAATTTTGGCTATGGTTGATTTGTAATAACAAAAGGATTTGACTAGAGTGGAGAAAGAGAAAAAGAATGAATTTGCAATAGGAGAGGAATGTTTTCGGTTTTGAGCAAAAGTGGAAGAAAGAGAAATAGAATGGAAATGGATGAAAAAGAAATGGAACTTGAGAAGGAGAAGGATTCGGCCAAGAGAGAGTATAAAAGAAAATGTGATTATGAATCAATATCAAAAGAAGAAAAGTGAGATATGTGTGAGAGAGAGATTCGGCCAAACACTTATTTGCCAAAAAGAAAATGCACAAAAGCCAAGTGAGGTTTCGGTTTCAAGAGCAAAGATGAGAGAAAGGAAATAACATTTTTGGTTCAAACAAAATGAAGGCTAAACCAAAAGCAAAATTTGCACAAAATGCACAAAAACATTCGGCCGAAGAGGGGAGTTTTTGGAGAGAAAGAAAATAATGCCAAAAGATGCACAAATGCCAAAGGTTGACCAAATATCCTCCCCCAACCACCTAACAACATTCGGCCACCCCCCCTTAGCCACACTTGCCGTCCACATACATGCACTAAAAGCCTTGAAAGAGTTTCCAAAACATCTTCCTTAAGCCAAGCCCTTTGTCTCCCCAACCATCCATAACTTTAAGATTCTTATCCCCTATTTCAAGCTTTCCTTAAACCAATATTCAACTTACCAAAATATTAAGGTCCAACCTATCATAATTAGAGTTTGACCGTCCATCAATGCTAGGATACAAAAAATAAAGTCTTCAAAATGCTTTCCAAGCAACTCGAACCACTTCCCTCAAGTAACCTTTCAAGCTCCTTATCCACTATGCCACTAACTCCTCATGTGTTAGAATTTAACACTTAAATTAACTTAAGTACTAAGCTCACTTAATCCACTTCATTAAAAAAACCATACTAAAAATTATCTAACTTCCTAGATAAAATCAAGCCTTCACTAGACTATGCTAACACACAAAATTCCTACCCGTGCCAACACAAAAATAATACTCAAATTTTTCCTAAAGCTCAAGGCCCAATCCTACTAGGCCCAATTTCGGGATGTTACACACATTTAGTATGCTTTTGGATGATTTAAGCCCCGATTTATGTAAAAAGGTGCTCTTAATCCTTTCTTTTCATGTCTTATACTCAGGAAAGCACCCGATGACGAAAAGAACAAGAAAGCGGGCTTAAAGCGGACCAAATTGGGCCAAGCCACGAAATCAAAGACGGCTTGGACTTCAAGCCACTGGCCGTGTGCACGATCCCTCTTGGAACACGGCCTTACCATGACTTACACGGCCGTGCCTCATTCAACAGTGTCGAACACGGGCTGGCCACGATTTACACGGGTGTGTGCCATGGCCGTGCCTCTGCCATGGAGAAGAGCAATTCCATTCGGGAAAGGATACTTAGGGAGAAAGAAACGCGTTTCAAAAGCCTATAAATACACCCTAGGTACCCGGTGAAAGGGGCAATGAGCTAGGCCAAGAAGCCAAGCGAAAAGGCGATTTGTGGGAATCACTCGAAGATAGCCAGTTGATCCATCTCAAGAAGCGGAATTCTACTCAAGACGGAGGATCTCCTCTTCAATTCCTTGAGGGGTTTTAGGGATTTCTTATGTTTTGTTTTATCTTTTCTCTTGAGATGTTGTCTTTTATTGTTATGAACTAAACCTTGGATGCAGAAGAGAGATGAAACCTATGATGAATCTTGTTATTTGATTATTTGAATTATATGATAATAACTTAGTTTGTTCTTAATTGTGTGAACTTAATCCAAATCTAATATGCTTAGGTGGAGGAGGAATAGACCACGCCTAAGAGTAGATCCAACATAATTAAGCGGAGTTGATCGCACGCCTAGAGATAGGGGTGACGAGATTTTTGCGGATTAGGGTGAAACCTAATATGGGAGTCCATAGATCGATTTCTTTGCTATTCTAGGGGTTATTATAAGCGAACGAGAGTTCCACTAATTAACCTAGGGTTAGGCGTTATTCGCCTCGAGAGAGGGTTTAATATACGTTAGGGAGTCTCACGGATCAAACTAAGTAAATAAATCATATGGTTTAAGGTTAAATAACAAGTGAAGTCTAGGTGGATTCTTCCTAAGGGTATCGCTTGAGTCAACCTGAGTTTTCCCAAAAGTTATTTCCGAATTTATTCTTTTGTCTTTGTATCTTAGCTTAGTAAGTAGATTAGTTTTAGTTTAAACAACCATCACTTTATATTAAGGCTAAATAATAAAAAGACGGTGAGTATTAGTACTTTTAGTTCCTTTGGGTTCGATAATCCGGTCTTGCCTAAGCTATACTCTTGTTCGATAGGTGCACTTGCCTCAATCGTTGTCGAGTTAGTTTTCAGTTCGATCATTCTTTTATAAATTTTTAAAACTCGATTTCTGATCAAGTTTTTGGCGCCGTTCTTAGGGAACTAAGATATTAAGAAAACTCTATTTTTATTACTTTAGCCATTATTTTTATTTTTCACAATTTTTTTTTTATTTTTAGTTTTAAATTTGCTAAATTTTCTTTCTTTCTTTTCCTAGCAGGTACCTCTAGTTTATGACTAGAAGGAACCCGAGAGGACCTTTAGAATACGATAGTGATATTGAAGCTACCGCTCGAAGAAATTGCAGAGAAATAAGGCGAGCCCTAAATTACCAAGGAGAGCGAGAAGACAGATCCAATCCTACTGAAGGGATGGACAAAAATAACCTTCCACCACAAGATGTGGGAGAAAATAATGCTCCTCGTACTATGTTTGATTATGCTAAACCGCATTTAACAGGAGCCGAATCTAGTATTATTAGGCCTGCTATAGCTGCTAATAATTTTGAATTAAAGCCTAACACTATTCAAATGATTCAACAATTTGTGCAATTTGATGGTTTGCAGGATGAAGATCCAAACACTCATATAGCTAACTTTTTAGAATTCTGTGATACCTTCAAAATAAATGGCGTTTCTGACGATGCCATACGTCTTCGGTTATTTCCCTTTTCACTAAGAAATAAAGCTAAACAATGGTTAAACTCGTTACCATGAGGGTCGATCACTACATGGGAACAAATGACTGAAAATTTTTTATTAAAATATTTTTTACCGGCCAAAACGGCCAAATTATGTAATGATATATCTTCTTTTGTGCAGATGGATTTAGAGACATTATACGACGCATGGGAGAGATACAAAGATCTCTTGAGGAGATGCCCACACCACGGATTACCATTGTGGCTCCAAGTCTAAACTTTTTACAACGGTGTGAATCCTTCAACGAGGCAATTAAGTGATTCATCCGCCGGTGGAACCCTGAATAATAAAACTCCTGAGGCAGCCTACGAGTTTATTGAAGAGATGTCGCTGAATAACTATCAGTGGCAAGTTACAAGAACAAGGCCAACAAAAACAGCCGAAGTTTACAACCTCGATGCAGTAACCATGCTATCAAATCAGGTAGAGTTGATGAATAAGAAGATTGATAGTTTGTATTCTTCGCAGGTACATCCAGTCATGCAGTGCGACGCAAGTGGAACTGTGGCGAATCCTGAGTACCCACCCTACCAACCGAGCATAGAGAGCGAACAGATGAACTATATAGGTAACAATTTCAGATCTAATAATAACCCATATAGTAATAATTATAATCCAGGTTGGAGGAACCACCCAAATTTTTCGTGGGGAGGACAAGGAAATCAAGGAAATCAAAGACAACAACCTCCTTAAAATTTCCAAAACCAGCCCTATCCACAAGAAAAGAAGCCGAGTCTTGAAGAGACGTTGAACAAATTCATAGCATCCACAGAAGCCCGTCTCCAAAAAAATGAGGTAGCACTCGACACCCAACAAACAATGATCAAAAAGATCGAGAACCAAGTTGGAGACTTACAAAGGCAATCGGGGAAATTACCCAGTCAGTCGGAGAAATTGCAAAGCTATTATCCGAACGACCGCATGGCGCGTCTACCGAGTAATCTGAAATTAATCCAAAGGAGCAAATCCAAGCCATAACACTCAAGAAAGTAAAAAGTAGACGAACCCAGTCCAACACAAGGAAACGAGGTAGAAAAAGGTGAAGTTGAGGTAACACAAGACAAGCCAAAACCGTAATCAAGGAGTACCAACCTCGCATACCTTACCCCGAGGCATTAAGAAGAGGCGACACGGAAGAAACGATTCGGTAAGTTTCTTAAACTCTTAAAGAAATTACATATTAACTTACCATTACTTGAAGCTCATCGCAGATGCGATTCTAGGAAATTTTTAAAAGAGCTTCGACAAACAAACGGAAGTTAGACAAGTCGTCACATGTGGAACTTAACGCAAAGTGCTCAAGCAATTCTCCAAAATAGGCTACCACAAAAGCTAAAAGATCCGGGGAGTTTTACAATTCCATGTTTAATTGGTAGACTAAGCTGTTGATAATGCGTTTAGTTGATTTAGGGGCAAGCATAAATGTCATGCCTTATAAATTGTTTAAACAATTAGGTCTAGGGAAACCCAAACAAACTAGGATGAGCATTCAATTAGCTGATAAAACTGTTAGAATTCCTATGGGTATTATCGAAGATGTTCTTGTAAAAATTCACAAATTCGTTTTCCCAGTAGATTTTGTTGTCTTAGACATGGATGAGGATAATTCGATCCCCCTAATTTTAGGAAGACCCTTTTTAGCAACTGCCAGGACTAAAATTGATGTTGATGCAGGAGAACTCATGCTTTGTGTAGGTAATGAGACAGTCACCATCAAGGCTCTCGATTCGGCTAGAACATCGAGTAATTAAGGTGAGAACGTAAATTCTACTGATAACCATTCGGTTAACCCTTATTTTCAGGAAGCACCACCAAATAATACAACTGAATTCGATCCTAAACCCCGTGTCAATAAAGAAATAACTCATGACGATCGAGGGATTCAGTTTGATGATCTAGACGAGTGGAAGACACACTTCAAGGAGAAATTAGGGATACACGACGAAGAACCGGAACAACACGAGATAAAATCGAAGGTGCCCCCAAAAGAGCTAATAGGAACAACAAATCACTTCAAAATAGGGGACCAAGTACTACTAGATCAGGTAAATCCTCGAATATCTCCTCCGGACCCTAGCACAAACAAAGAAATATCTTTTAGGGTAACAGTGTTTTTCCACACTGAGCGATCGAGGTAAGTAATCCTATTTTTGGTACTTTTACTATAAACACATCTCGACTTAAATTTTTTCACAAAGACGCAAATGGTAGCATGAGGAAGGACTTCCAACTCCTCAAACCACCCTGACAAAGCAAACAGGAGGAGAGTCTAGCTTAAGACTCTAAACGAGCGCTTCTCGGGAGGCAACCCGAGCACTAACATAATTTATTCTCATATTTTGCTTTAAATTTATTTTTCTTTTCTTCTCTTATTTCTGAACACGTAGTTATAAACTAACAAGGGGTGCAAAATTCCAGGACATACGGCCTTGCACACGGCCATGGCCATGGCCGTGTGTACCTCAAGAATCTTGGTACTAACATGGCAGGATGGTACAAGTCAGAATGAACTAATTTCTTGAAATCACGGACCCAACTACTACCCCACGGGCACCGACAAAGTAGCACGGTTGTGCTTTATGGCTGTGTGAGGCTACTGACTTGCCAACCACGGGCTGATCACGCCCATGCCGGATAACCATGCCAATATACTGACTTGTCGAACACAGGCTAGACACGAGCGTGGGGAACCAACACGCCCTAGAGCACGCCGTGTGAATCGACACACCCTCAACCCACGGGCGTGGGAAACCACCAGACCTAAAATTTTATTTAAACACCATACCCCTCTCCTTTCTCTTCTTAACCCACTTCTTTCTTCTTTCCTTCTTCCTTCCTTTTCTCTTTTTTTTTTCTTTTTTTTTCCTTTTCCTAATAAATCCTTAGACTCTTGAGTTACATCAAAATCAGATCCATGGCAACAAAGCGTAAGAGGCCAATCTCCTCAAGGGAGACCGATTCACATGAGTTCATACCGGAAGCTTCATCCAAACAACAAGCCAAGGGTCTTTGAGACCAATTATCTGTTCTTTTATTTTTATCTTCTCCTTTATTTTCCTTATCTTTACTTCTCTTCTACTTAATTTAGCTTATTTTATCTTACTTTCTTTGACTTAGGAGCTAAAGGCTGCTTGGGAATCACGCCACTTCCGCCACCGCCAGCACCTCCGTGACCGTAGAAGTCACATCCACCTCGCGAACCATACACCAATAAGGATTCTCAAGCCCCTTTATCTTTTAGCTTTATTTCGTTTACATTTTTGTTTCTTCTTTCTTTACTTTTCTTTTCTTTAATTATATATTTAGTTTATTTTAAATTTGTTTTGATAAATCCTGGCTAATCCTCCACGAGTTCCCCAATTTCTTCATCTAGCGCAGAACTCGTGAGCATCCACCACATCCAAAAACGAGCCCTCCAACTTATCTTTCACCACGACCATTTGCCAACTCTAGGAAATCATCCAATTCAGGAGTGTCACTCTCTCCCCCTCTCTTTTGATTTTACATATTAATTTTCATTATATATCTTTGTACATTGAGGGCAATGTACATCTTAAGTGTGGGGGGTGAATCTTAGATATTCCAAACTTTTTGCATTATTCTCAAAATCCATGAATTTAGTCTTGTTTGAAAGTAAATTACTCATATTCCTAATTAGGATGAAATTTCTGATGATTTATGATTTTTATTGATATGTTTTAGATTAAGTCATTGATAATTGTGCATTGATAATTAAATTCTAAGAATACTAGAGAATCAAGCATGATAAGTCTATTTTTCAGAAATTAAAAATTTGCTAGGTTGTCAAACTGAGTTTAAATATTATCTTGAAGTTTGAAATTTACGAGGTTGACATCAAAATACCCATAATCTTTGTGAGTTTTTGAGCCTTATAGAGCATATATTCTTTTTCTTGCTCACTTTATTGATTATGAATACGTCAACATTGATTTGCTAATCTAGAACTTGCTTCGATTATACATGTCGAGACCACATTTTTTTGATTTGATACACAGAGATGATAAAGGCACCTAGGATTTAACCCACTTACTCCATTAAAAATCCTACCTTTATAATTAACCCTTATTGAACCCCTTTTAATCCTAACCACCGTATTTATTGACATAACCGCTAATATTAACCCAAAACCCCTTTGTTTTTGTTATCACCATCCCTTTTGACTACCCTTATATCGAGATTTGATTTGATTAGTTGCCTAATTATAAATTTTAGTAGTTTATCCCTTATTATGTATTTAGTTTGTTCTTAAAAAAAAAACCGAAGTATTTTCATTATTAGTTATGTGATTAAACGAGCTTATACATTTAAAATCCAAATATCGGAAAAAGAAGCTCGTATTATTAGTATTATTAGTTTTCAATTGATGTAATTATTATTATTAGTTCATTAGTTCTTAGTGAGGTAATTTGTCAATTCAATCTCGATTCTAACCCTCTAATTTAGCCTTATTCCACAGTGTAACCCTAGCCTCGTTACAACCCTAACAAAGACCTTTTGATCTGTGTTTTCATCTCGTATTTCAGTGGTGGATATTTGATTTTCATGCAAGCCTATGGGATTAACTTTTCATGTTCGACCTTTGAGTGCCTAATTGTGAACCTTAATCACTTTGAGTGATTTGAGTGAATCTTTTGTAAGGATGTCAATCCTTGTCGATTTCAAATTAAAGGTAATTATCTAGATAAAGGAGACGCCTATGTTTTGAGCTACAAAATCTATGACTTATCTTTGTGTGAATTTTTAGGACACTTTGAATTAAATTATCCATGTATAAATTATCTATGAATTATGATGAGACACTATCAATGACTATTATGAATTGAGGAAAGTTCGTTATAATTGTAAGTTGAGAATTTTGCTTGAGGACAAGCAAAAGCTTAAGTGTGGGGGTATTTGATAAACCGTAAAAGTAACATATTCTAAGCCCACATTTAGTATGCTTTTGGATGATTTAAGCCCCAATTTATGTAAAAAGGTGCTCTTAATCCTTTCTTTTCATGTCTTATACTCAGGAAAGCACCCGATGACAAAAAGAATGAGAAACGGGCTTAAAACGGACCAAATTGGGCCAAGCCACGAAATTAGCACGGCCTGGACTTCAAGCCACACGGCCGTGCCACCAGTCCTACTAGAACACGGCCTTACCACGACTTACACGGCCATGCCTCATTCAACAGTGTCAAACACGGCCTGGCCACGATTTACACGGGCGTGTGCCATGGCCGTGCCTCTGCCGTGGAGAAGAACAATTCCATTCGGGAAAGGATACTTAGGGAGAAAGAAACGTGTTTCAAAAGCCTATAAATACACCCTAGGTACCGGCTAAAAGGGAGAATGAGCTAGGCAAGAAGCTGCCGAAAAGGTCAAATTTGTGGGAATCACTCGAAGATAGCCAGTTGATCCATCTCAAGAAGCTGAAATTCTACTCAAGACGGAGGATCTCCTCTTCAATTCCTTCAGGGGGTTTTAGGGATTTCTTATGTTTTGTTTTATCTTTTCTCTTGAGATGTTGTCTTTTATTGTTATGAACTAAACCTTCGGATACCCGAAGGGGATGAAACCTATGATGAATCTTGTTATTTGATTATTTGAATTATATGATAATAACTTAGTTTGTTCTTAATTGTGTGAACTTAATCCAAATCTAATGTGCTTAGGTGGAGGAGGAACAGACCCTGCCTAAGAGTAGATCCAACATAATTAAGCGGAGTTGATCGCACGCCTAGAGATAAGGTGACGAGATTTTGCCGGATTAGGGTGAAACCTAATATGGGAGTCCACAGATCGATTTATTGCTATTCTAGGGGGTTACTATAAGCGAACGAGAGTTCCACTAATTAACCTAGGGTTAGACATTATTCGCCTCGAGAGAGGGTTTAATATACGTTAGGGAGTCTCACGGATCAAACTAAGTAAATAAATCATATGGTTCAAGGTTAAATAACAAGTGAAGTCTAGGTGGATTCTTCCTAAGGGTATCGCTTGAGTCAACTGAGTTTTCCCAAAATTTATTTCCCGAATTCATTCTTTTTGTCTTTGCATCTTAGCTTAGTAAGTAGATTAGTTTTAGTTTAAACAACCATCACTTTATATTAAGGCTAAATAATAAAAAGACGGTGAGTATTAGTACTTTTAGTTCCTTTGGGTTCGATAATCTGATCTTGCCTAAGCTATACTACTGTTCGATAGGTGCACTTGCCTCAATCGTTGTCAGAGTTAGTTTTCAGGTTAGATCATTCTTTTATAAATTTTTAAAACTCTGATTTACAGCGATCACAACACGCCCTAGAACACGGCCGTGCGAGGCGGCCGTGTGAATCGACACACCCTCAACCCACGGGCGTGGGAAATTGCCAGACTTGAAATCCTATTTAAACACCGTGCCCCTCTCCTTTCTCTTCTCACCCACTCTCCTTTTTTCTTCTCTCTTTCTTTCTTTCTTTTCTTTCTTTTTCCTTTTTCCTAATAAATCCTTAGACTCTTGAGCTACAAAAACATTATATCCATGGCAAAGAAGCATAAAAGGCCAATCACAGTCTCCTCAAAGGAGACCGATTCACATGAGTTCATGCTGGCAGCTTCATCTAAGAAATAAGCCAAGGGTCTTTGAGACCAATTATCTGTTCTTTTATTTTTATCTTCTCCCTTATTTTCCTTATCTTTACTTCTCTTCTGCTTAATTTAGTTTATTTTGTTTTAGTTTCTTGTTTTTAGGTTCTTAAGGCTGCTTGGGAATCACGCCACTTCCACCATCATCAACACCTCCGTCACCTTCAAAGTCACACCCACCTTTCGAACCATCTACCAATAAGGATTCTCAAGCCCCTTTATCTTTTAAACTTAGTTTATTTTCCTTCTTAGTCTCCTTCTCTTTACCTTTCTTATCTTTAATTATATATTTAGTTTATTTTAAATTTGTCTTAATAAATCCTGGCTAATCCCCCACGAGTCTCCCAATTTCTTCATCTAGCGCAGAACTCGTGGGCAACCACCACATCCAGACTGGCCCTCCAACTTATCTTTCACCACGACCACTGCCAACTCAAGGAGCCATCCATAATTCAGGGAGTTTTACTTATCCCCATATCTTCTGATCTAAACATTACATTTATATTATATATCTTTGTACATTGAGGGAAATGTACATCTTAAGTGTGGGGGGGTGAACAACCTAAAAAAGGTGCCTAACTTTTTTCATTATTCTCAAATTTCTGAAATTAGGTACCAAACTTTTTGCATTATTCTCAAAATCCTAAATTTAGTCTTGTTTGAAAGTAAATTTCTCATATTACTAATTAGGATGAAATTTCTGATGATTTATGATTTTTATTGATATGTTTTAGATTAAGTCATTGATAATTGTACATTGATAATTAAATTCTAAGAATACTAGAGAATCAAGCATAATAAGTCTATTTTTCTAAATTAAAAATTTTCTAGGTCGTCTACATGAATTTAAATATTACCTTGAAATTTGATATTTACAAGGTTGATGTCAAAAATACCCATAATTTTTGTGAGTTTTTGAGCCTTATAGAGCATAAATTCTTTTTCTTACTCACTTTATTGATTATGAGTATGTCAACACTGATTTGTTATTCTAGAACTTGCATCGATTATACATGTCGAGACCACACTTTGATTTGATATACAGAGATGATAAAGGCACCTAGGTTTTAACCCACTAACTCGATTAAAAGCCTACCTTCAGAAATTAACCCCTAGTGAACCCCTTTTAATCCTATCAACCCTATTTATTGACTCACCCACTAAGATTAACCCAAAACCCTTTGTAATTGTTATCACTATTCTTTCTAACTACCCCTATATCGAGATTTGATCTGATTAGTTGTCTAATTATAAATTTTAGTAATTTATCCTTTATTATGTATTTAGTTTGTTCTTAAAAAAAAACGACGAAGTATATTCATTATTAGTTATGTGGTTAAACGAGCTTATACATTAATTCCAAATATCGAAGAAGAAGCTCGTATTATTAGTATTATTAGTTTTCAATTGATGTTATTATTAATATTAGTTCATTAGTTCTTAGTTAGGTAATTTGTCAATTCAATCTCGATTCTAACCCTCTAATTCAGCCTTATTCCACACCTTAACCCTAGCCCCAGTTACAACCCTAACAAAGACCTTTTGATTTGTGTTTCATCTCATATTTGATGGTGGAGATTTGATTTTCATGCAAGCCTATGGGATTAACTCTTCATGTTTGACTTTTGAGTGCCTAAATTTTGAACCTTAAACACTTTGAGTGATTTGAGTGAATCTTTAGTGAGGATGTCAATCCTTGACGATTACGAATCAGAGGTAATTATTTAGATGAAGGGAAACACCTATGTTTTGTGCTACAAAATATAAGGCTCATAATGTTTGAATTTTTAGGACTCTTTGAGTTGAATTATCCATGTATAAATTATCTCTGAATTATGATGAGACACTATCAATGACTATTATGAATTATAGGAAGTTCGTTTTAATTGTAAGTTGAGAATTTTGCTTGAGGACAAGCAAAAACTTAAGTGTGGGGGTATTTGATAAACCAAAATAGTAACATATTTTAGGCCCACATTTAGTATGCTTTTGGATGAATTATCCCTTGATTTATGTAAAAAGGTGCTCTTAATCCTTTCTTTTCATGTCTTATACTCAGGAAAGCACCCAAGGATAAAAAGAACGAGAAACGGGCTCAAAATGGACAAAAACGGGCCAAAGAGGAAATCGACACGGCCTGGACTTGGACCCACACGGCCATGCCAAGTCAATCATCTAGAACACGGTCTAACCCCGACTCACACGACCGTGTCTCATTAAAGAAATCTGAACATGGCCTGGCCACGATTCACACGAGCGTGCGCCATGGCCGTGCCTCTGCCGTGGAGAAGAGCAATTTCATTCGGGAAAGGATACTTAGGGAGAAAGAAACGTATTTCAAAAGCCTATAAATACACCCTAAGTATGACCTAAAAGGGGGAGCCCAAAGCCATCGTCGACGGGCGGTCAGCTAGGCCAAGTAGTCGAGCCAAAAAGGTCAGATTTGTGGGAAACTCTCAAGGGATATCCAGTTGATCCATCTCAAGAAGCCGGAATTCTACTCAAGACGGAGGATCTCCTCTTCAATTCCTTCAGGGGGTTTTAGAGATTTCTTATGTTTTGTTTTATCTTTTCTTCTGAGATGTTTTCTTTTATTATTATGAACTAAACCCTTCAGATACCTGAAGGGGGATGAAACCTAGATGAATCTTGTTATTATTTTCTGAACTATATGATAAATACTTGATTTGTTCTTAATTATGTGTGCTTAATTCTTGTATTGATATTTCACGGATATTAATTCAAGTATGATGTGCTTAGGTGGTGGAGCAAAAGTCCCTGCTTAAGAGTAGATCTAGCATAATTAAGCGGAGTTGATCGCACACCTAGAGATAGGGTGACGAGATTTTGCCGGATTAGGGTGAAACCTAATATGGGATGCCCATAGATCGATTTACTGCTATTCTAGGGGGTTATTAATGGGAAAGAGATTTCAATTAATTAACCTAGGGTTAGACATTATTCGCCTCGAGAGAGGGTTTAATATACGTTAGGGAGTCCTACGGATCAAGTCAAGTGAATAAATCATCTGGTTTAGTGTTAGATAACAAGTGGAGTCTAGGTGGATTTTTTCTAAGGGTATCGTCTTAATCAACTGAGTTTTTCCTAAGTATTTCCCCAATTCATTCTTTTTGTCTTTGTGTCTTTAGCTTAGTAATTAGTTAATTTAGATTAATAAACAACTTCACTTATTTTTAGGCTAAATAATAAAAAGAAAGTTAGTATTAGTACTTTTAGTTCCTTTGGGTTCGACAATGCGATCTTGCCTAAGCTATACTACTGTTCGATAGGTGCACTTGCCTCAATCGTTGTCATAGTTAGTTTCCAGGCTCGATCATTATCTTTATAAATTTTAAAACTCTGACTTCACAGCGATCAATATGTCTCAGCTGTGTGAAGTGTGCGCCTATTTTATGAAAAAATATGGAAACTAAATCGACCACACGGCCTAGCACACGGGGATGTGGCACAAGTCAGAGAGCACCCTATTTTGAACACAGCCTGTAGCATGGGCGTGTCTAAGGGTCACACGAGTGTGTTCCATAGACCACACGGGCGTGTGAGCCCTGCAACATGAAATTTTTTTCTAAGTTTTGTAAAATTTTCTAAAGTTCTCGGTTTAGTCCTGAACCACTTCCAAAGCATGTATTGGGATTCGTAGGCTCATTTTAGGGACGATATGAATGTGTATGAAAAGATTTTAATTTGGATGGAAATTTATGACTCGGAAATGTATGTTTGCTTGTGTTTATGTCCGGTAATGCCTCGTACCCTGTTCCGGCGTTGAATATGGGTAAGGGGTGTTACAGCTGCAGGCAGGGAAAGTAGTAGCTTATGCTTCTCGGAAGTTAAAGCCACATGAAAAGAATTATCCTACACATGATCTCAAGCTGGACGCAATTATATTCGCTTTGAAAATTTGGAGACATTATTTATACGGTGAGAAATGTCATATGTTTACAGATCACAGAAGTTTAAAGTATTTGATGACTCAGAAAAAACTGAATTTGAGACAAAGACGGTGGTTAAAGCTATTGAAAGATTATGACTTGGTTATTGATTATCATCTGGGAAAGGCTAATGTGGTTACAGATGCACTCAGTCGAAAGTCCTCAATGTTTGCACTTCAAGCGTTGAACGCTTATTTAGCTCTGAATGAAGATGGTTCGGTACTGGCGGAGTTGAGAACTAAACCTCTATTTCTACAAGGAATTCAGGACTTCCAAAATGACAATTCGAAGTTGATATTGAAACGACAACTGGTTCTGAATAATTTGAGTACTGAGTACAGAATTGATGATGATGGTACGTTACGTTATCGTGATAGGATTTGTGTTCTAAATGATTTAAGTTTGAAAAGAGATATTTTGTCTGAAACTCACAGCAGTATGTATTCTATTCATCCGGGTAGCACGAAGATGTACTGTAATTTGAAACAGATATACTGGTGGCTGGGTATGAAATGTGAAATTTGTGAGTTCGTAGCTAAATGTTTGATTTGTCAATAGGTAAAAGCAGAGCATTAGGTGTCGTCAGGTTTACTACAACCTGTTATGATTCCGGAGTGGAAGTGGGAGTGAGTCACGATGGATTTCGTATATGGTTTACCTATAACTCCAAAAAAGAAAGAGTTGATATGGGTGATTGTTGACATATTGACTAAATCAACACATTTTATTCCAGTCAGAACAAATTTTTCACTTGAGAGATTAGCATAATTATATGTGTCTGAGATTGAGAGATTACACGGAGTCCCGATATCTATCATTTATGATTGCAATCCAAGGCTTACATTGAGATTTTGGAGTAAACTTCACGAGGCTTTGGGCACTAAACTCAATTTTAGTACAGCATTTCATCCTCAGACAGACATGTAGTCTGAACGAGTGATATAGATCTAAAAAATATTCTGAGATGTTGTATACTCGAGTTTGAATGTAACATCCCCAAACCCGGCCTATTCACTACGACCGAATCTGGTTATGTTAGTGAAAATATTTTAGACTTAGAATAAAATAGTAAAAATTTATTTGCTCTTGGAAACCATGTTCTTTTGAAATTATAGCCACATGTTTAATAATTCCATAATTGAATAAGTAAGTTATAAAAATATATCCATCGTCACATAGTGTTTCAATTTGAACAAACCATCATAGAGTTGATAATAAAATAATACCAAAAATAATAAAATAAATCCTTATTACAACCATTATTTAAAAGAAATACTTAATATTTAATAAAACTAAAAACAACGCCTTCGGCATGGGCCACCATGTGTCCTCTCCGATCCCGGTCCATCTCATGAATCACTGAAATGTTTGGAAAATAATTGGGTGAGTCACGGACTCGATGCATAACCACAACACATATTTCCATCCGTATGGGCTTGGCCCATACCCACCCACACCATCAAAACAAATCATGCAAGAATGCATCTCATTCAACCTACTATCCAACCGTGACACCAACCTTAGCAGACTCCCCGCCTAAGGCCGTGGCTAATCCACCGATCACAACCGAAAGTGATCCCACATATGTTACCTCGGCGGACTGCCGCACAAGGCCGTGGTGGGTGAGCCACCGATCACATCGTGATCCATAAATCTTACCTCGGCATTCTCATTTTGCCGAGGCCGTGGTCGAGCCACCGATCAACCAAAGTGATCCAAATATCGTAATCTGTCTACGGTGATGCACATAGCAATCAACCGCCGAGATGGGCACCTAGCCAACACCTCCCTTGAGGTAGCACAAAGCTAACCCTCAAGCGCTAATGTAGCCTGAGCTATCATTAGACCACGTACATCATCTGTGTACACTTCTTCCTTCTTCAATCCAATCCCATGCCCATGTGTCAATAAATCATGCAAGAATATCATATAGAATGAGTATTTATCACTTATCACTACCACATTGTACATATATAAATGTATATCAAGATTAACTTACCATCACGATTACTCATCACTTATGCCATTATAAACGGCTATTACACATAATACACATATAAACATGTTAGCAAACCAAACTACACGAAATAGTGCGATGATTACGCACCTAAATGATACCAAACCCAAACGCTACTTCGCTTCGCACGCCGCAGACTAACGGACTTACAAAAAGGTTCCCAATGATGTGCTCTTCTCCCTACAATCGGCCTTGGCATAAAAACAATGAACACTTAGGCCATTCGGCCAAAACTAAACAACATAATCATGCTAATCAACCTTTAAGGGTAAAATCGTAATTTTACCTACTAAGGGCATTTTCGTAATTTACCCACCAAGGGTATATCGGTAATTTCGTACTGGAATGGCCTTTCCAAAAGCCCGATGTCGCCCCGAGCGACCCAACTACTATTTCTGGTCGAAATGGACTATTGGGCCTAAAGCCCAATTTCGGCCCATTCGGGCCCACACGCTCGTGTGGCCCACCTAACACAAATCTAGCCACGTATATAAGTTCCACCTAGTCTAGTTCACTATATACTACACAATCGCACAATTTACTCATATGGGCCCACGGGCCCATTGGGCCCACTTCGGCCCATCGAGGCCCAAGCAGCCCCAACCCATGAGAATACTACTGATGGCCTCAACTATCGCGTCGAAGCCCCACACGTGCGCTCGCACGCTCGTGTGACCGGCATTTCGGCATTTGCCGCTCTACAACTAGAGTAGAGAGAGTTACACACCGATAGGACTTCGGGCTAATCCGCGCCGATCACTCTTGTGCCCAAACGCCTCCAAGATGTGTTTTCTCTCCTCCTAGGATGCTCCTTATATAGCTAGCTCTTCACCTTCATTCTTTGTATCTTTCCGATGTGGGATCCCTTCGTCAAGTAGAGTTTAAATTCAACTGAAACTCTTCCCGTCTGCATCAGCAAAATAAATACTCCCTTGCTTCTCATGAGATTCGAACCTGTGCTCCCTTGCAACATAATCCACGTTTGCTAGCCACTTGGCCACAAGCTCCTCTTGTGTCTTAAACCATGCGCAACTAAATATAAACTATAGCCAAATTCTAAGGTCCAAGCAAAAAGAAACCAAAATGCAAAAGCCAAGATTTGAACCTTGGACCTCCTTCCTTCCCTTGTGGCGTCACCCCTTGTCTCTTATGTGGCGTCACTTTGCCACTACACCACACACTCTACTTGTGTTATTTTTCCCCACATTTTATTCTTAAGGCCTACCGCCAACTTCCGTGGTTTTTTCACCTAAAACCAAAATTTCCCCAAAGCTAATATTTGATCCCGGGACTTCATAGAAGCCCTCTAACCTTCCAAAATAACTTACCTAATAAGTCTAACTTGCATTTAAGCCGGTCTCTTGTTCTCCAAAAATTTAAACGCTACTACGCCTAAGGCCCATTGGGCTCAATTCTCCTAGGCCCAATTCCTTTTGTACCCTAAAAATCTAAATTTTCCAAAGCCTTCCCTTCTCATCCCAACATTCTTAGAGCCTCTAAAACTCAACCAAGCACTCCCAAAAACCTACTAACACTTGATTTATACCCCATATGCACAGCCCCTAAACCAGGGTGTTACAATTCTACCCTCCTTAAAATAATTTCGTCCTCGAAATTACTTGTCTAAACTAATGATCCAATTCTCTCCACTACGCTATCGCTGCGCACTCTGATCTCCAAGAGCTAACAAACTTTACGAGCAACAAAACAAACAATACCAAAAGCGCCTCTACCACGTCCACGAGAAGTACGACCACGCCCCTAGAACTCATATCTAGCGTCGCGATTAATCTGATTAAAAGTTTTATGCATTAGAAATTTTGTTCCTTTGTTTAATCCACGAGCAAATTTTATGAATGAAGTTTCGGAAGTCGTTCTTTCGAGCAATCAAAGTTTCAGATTCTAAAGTAATCCACTATTGGAATCATCCGATCACATCAATAACTCACAAGCAATAGTAAGGGTACTTACCGGTGGACTTTGGTCTGAGGTACAGTGCCATGCCACTAACCTGAAAACCTTTCATAAAAACCCATTTTGAAATGTTTTGGGCCCAAAACCCTCAAAGCCGAGTTTTGAACCGGGCTCTGATACCAAACTGTAACATCCCCTTGTCTCTTATGTGGCGTCACTTTGCCACTACACCACACACTCCACTTGTGTCATTTTTCCCCACATTTTATTCTTAAGGCCTACCGCCAACTTCCGGGTTTTTTTTTTTTTTCACCTAAAACCAAAATTTCCCCAAAGCTAATATTTGATCCCGGGACTTCATAGAAGCCTTCTAACCTTCCAAAATCACTTATCCAATAGGTCCAACTTGCATTTAAGCCGGTCTCTTGTTCTCCAAAAATTTAAACGCTACTACGCCTAAGGCCCATTGGGCTCAATTCTCCTAGGCCCAATTCCTTTTTACCCTAAAAATCTAAATTTTCCAAAGCCTTCCCTTCTCATCCCAACATTCTTAGAGCCTCTAAAACTCAACCAAGCACTCCCAAAAACCTACTAACACTTGATTTATACCCCATATGCACAGCCCCTAAACCAGGGTGTTACAATTACTATGAGCACTAGAGGTTCCCTTCTTTTGAAGGT
This sequence comes from Gossypium sturtianum, assembly GCA_025698515.1. Classification (NCBI taxonomy): domain Eukaryota; kingdom Viridiplantae; phylum Streptophyta; class Magnoliopsida; order Malvales; family Malvaceae; genus Gossypium; species Gossypium sturtianum. The sequence continues at coordinate 24,687,511 of CM046945.1, forward strand.
AGCTGGGAAAAGTATCTACTGTTAGCTGAATTTGCTTATAGTAATGGCTATCTGTAACAGTCCGGTTTAGACCCTAGTCGGAACAGTAGTTTTGGGACCACAAATCTGAGTCTAAAAATATTTTAATATTATTTTCTAATTTTACAGTATGTGAATTGGTATATGTGAAAGTTCTGTGTGAAAATTTTATCGTTTGTGTGCCGATTTGTGAAAAAGGACCTAATCGCGTAAAATTTAAAAGTTGTGTGCTAGTAGTTAAAAGTTCTTAAATGCTATGTCTTATTAAATGTGGGGTCCTTATGTTGTTATTAGACCACATGGTTAATGGATGGATAAAAATGGGCTTATATTAGTGGAATTTTAATGTGTTTACAAAGGTTAAAATGGTAATTAGTTAATTACATGTGAATTAAGTAAAAACAAAGCCAAAAATTCATTTAGTTCATCCTTTTTCCACCGAAAATAGAAAGAATAGATAGGGTTTAAAGCTTTGGAGGTTTCGTCATTAGCATGATTGATTTGGTAAGTGAATTTTGTTCAGTTTTTGATGATTTTTATGTTTTTGTGATCGTTGCTTTGAGTACTAGCTAGCCCGTACCTTAATTTTCAAAATTAATGATGATTTTGAGTTATGCCATTGTTGATTTTGTGAGATTTGTGATGTTTGATGATGAAAACTAAGTGTTTGATGATTGATAAACATATTTTCTAAAGTGATTTTGAGTAAAAATGCATTTTTGGGATTTAATTGAGAAAGGTGAAAACTTTGTGTTGAAATGTGAAATAAATGTGAAATATGGGCTGCTAGGGGTACTATTGTAATTCGGCTAAGCATGGATTAAATTGGATTTTTTGAATTTGATATATTTGTGAAATAATGACTAAAATGTCAAAATGTGTAATTATGAGGGCTAAGGTGTAAAATGTCCTAACTATGTGTTTGTGGATTGTTTTGGTTGAAAATGAGATTGAATGACTTGAATTTGATATTATATAGATCAAGAAAAGAGAAATTCAGACCTAGATCAAGGCAAGAACAAAGTGCTCGATTAATCGATTAGTATCGTTGTTTCTACGTCCGAGGTAAGTTCGTATATAATACGTATTATTTACATAATGTTCTTATGTGATGAAATGAATGGAAATCTGATTGTGGAGTTTGATAAGGAGGAGTGTGAGTACGAAGATATGAGGCACTAAGTGAACGTAAATAGAATAGTTACAGTGATGAATGGAACTAAGTGTGCAAGATATAGAAAGCATCGACTGTATTTTTTGGCACTAAGTGTGCGATACCGAGACAAATTTGGTTTAATGTAATGGCACTAAGTGTGCGATATTATTATAGCTTCGGCTAATTAATTGGCACTAAGTGTGCGAGTTCATCGATCGTTTAAAGAGGATCGAATGAATTATGGCATTGAGCATTGAATTGGTAAATGTGATAGATAAATACGTGATGGTACATGTATGTATAGAACCTATGTGGTTGATGATATTGTGTATGAGATAGATGGAACATTATGTGAATTAATAATGAAAAGAGTTGGATTGAGTAGCATTATGAATGCTTGTATATGAACTTACAGTTATGGTATGAAAGTGAGTAAAAGCCATGGATGAGATTGAGTAGTGATGTGAATTGAACTAAGTGTTAGTGAGTTTTGCATATTGAATTTGAATTGTTGAGTTAAATGTGTTATATTACGAACTTACTAAGCTTTAAAGCTTACTGTGTGAAGTCTTTCTCTATTTTACTGTGGTATTTAAAACTAGCTCGGATTCGAGGATCGTCAGCGACTCAACCACACTATCAGACATCTATTTTGGTACCTTTTAGAAGTTGTATTTATGGTATATGGCATGTATAGGCTAGTGTAGTTGTGGAATGTTTTGAGATGTATAAATCTTGCAATGTGATATGGCTTGATAATGGAATGATTTTGGTACATGTTTTGGCTATGTGAAAATGGTGTATGTAATGTATATATATGGTCTTGTGCAAATGGCCATTTTGGTATACTTTGGTGAAATAGAAATGGTATGTTTCATTATTGATTTGGTATTTGAGATGGTGAATGATTTGTACGTTATTTGATGTTGGAATTGAACATATAGGGATGACCCAAATTAGGTGGCAAGTTGGCCTTGTAAATGGCATATAATTGCCTACACGGGTGAGCACACGGGTGCGTGTCTCGACTGTGTCTTTCACCGTCCCTATTCAAAGTAGATCAGACTTGTAGACAGGCCAGACACACGGGCGTGTGACAGGCCATGTGTTTCAAGTCAGTGTTGCACACGGGCCAGACACACGGGTGTGTGATAGGCCGTGTGACCCAAGACAGTGTTGCACACGGGGTAAGACATGGTGTAAGGCATGGCCGTGTGAGGCACACGGCCTAGCCACACGGGCGTGTGCCCTGTTTTAAAGGAAAATTTTCTAAGATTCGTAAAAGTTTTAAATATGATCGGTTCAGTCCCGAACCACTTCCAAAGCATGTTTAAGGTTTCGTAGACCTCCTAAAGGGACTTTGTGTTATTGATTAACTAAGATATGCTGATGTGTGAGCAATGGTTGTTTAAATGTTATGATTCGACCGGAAATACCTCGTAACCCTAGTTCGACGATGGATACGGGTTAAGGGTGTTCATTTTATTAGTATCAGAGCTACGGTTTAGTCGATTCTAGGACTAACGTAGCATGTGAGAGTCTTGCTATACATGCCATATATAGGAACTGTGATAGTGTGATGAATCCTGACAGATGAAATGTGTTTCATATAGCAAATGGATCCCGATCGAGCTGTAGCTGATGATGTTGAGAGTAATGCACCTGCTCCCGCTCAAGGGACAGCACCAGTTGAATCTAGACCGATTTCTAGTAGTTACGAGGGAGAGGCAGAGCAAGCCTTCTTCCAAATGATGAGTGAGTGGTTCACGGAGTTCGTTCGAACGAATCCGACTGCTCATAAACCTTCACCCCCGCAAGTTCCTGTAGCTCCACAAGTTATAGACCTAATTCGATTGAGTAAACCTCTAGGTGATAAGATTCGTAAGTATGGGGCCGAAGAGTTCAGGGCTATAATTGAAGATGATGTCGAGTAAGTTGAATTCTGGCTTGAGAATACCATTAAAGTGTTTGATAAATTATCATGTACTCCTGATGAATGTTTTAAGTGTGCTATTTCACTGTTGAGAGATACATCGTATCATTGGTGGAAAACATTGATATCTATGGTTCTGAGAGAACGAATCACCTGGGATTTCTTCCACACTGAATTTCGAAAGAAATATATCAGTCAACGGTTTATAGATCAGAAACGCAAAGAGTTCCTTTAGCTGAAATAGGGTCGTATGTCTGTTACAGAATACGAGCGAGAATTTGTGAGATTGAGCCAGTATGCACGAGAATGTGTTTCGACAGAAACTACTATGTGTAAATGATTCATTGAAGGGTTGAACGAAGATATTAAACTTCTGGCCAGAATTCTTGACTTGACTGAATTTGTGGTATTGGTTGAAAGAGCTTCTAAAGCCGAGGAGCTTAGTAAAGAAAAGAAGAAAGCAGACTCAGAGGCTAGAGACGAGAGAAAAAGGTCGAAGAGTAAGCAGTATCACTCTTCGTCAAAGAGATTCAGAGATGCAACCAGTCACTCAAATGCTTCGATTGGACATTTGAGTAGAGATCGTGTCAAACAATATACGAGTCCTAAAGCTCAAATTCCAATGGAATCAAGTGTTGGTAGTGTTAGAAATAATAAGCCTGAGTGTAGACAGTGTGGGAGACGTCACATTGGTGAATGTTGGGTCAAGTATAATAATAGAGTTTGTTATAAATGTGGATCACGAGATCACTTCATTCGGGATTGCCCGGAATTGGCTGAGAAAGATAATGCTCAGAGTGCGAGGCCGAGTAACACGGTAGCTAGGGGTAGACCACCCAGAAACACAGGAATTATGAGTAGTAGTCAGAGAGGAACAACGAATACAGGTGTGAGATCCGAGGCGAGAGCACCTGCCAGAGCCTACGCTATTCGCGCTCGCGAAGAAGCGTCATCTCCAGACGTCATTACTGGTACTTTCACTCTTTTTGATACTGATGTGATTGCATTGATATATCCAGGATCTACTCATTCATATGTGTGTGTGAACTTAGTATCTAGTAAGACTCTGCCTGTTGAGTCTACTGAATTTGTAATTAGAGTATCGAACCCCTTAGGCAAGTGTGTTCTGGTTGACAAAGTGTGCAAGGATTGTCCGTTGTTATTTCGAGATATCTCTTTCCCGGCTAATCTGATGCTACTACCCTTTGATGAATTTTATTTAATTTTGGGTATGGATTGGCCAACTTTGCATAATGCTATTGTGAATTGCAAACAGAAGACTATTGATTTGAGAAGTCAGAATGACGAGACAGTCCGAATTGAATCCAGTGATTTGAATGGGTTTCCGGGTGTAATATCTTCGATGAAAGCTCTGAATTATGTGAAAAAGGGATGTGAAGCTTATTTTGCGTACGTGATCGATACGAAAGTGACAGAAAAGAAAGTTGAATCTGTGCTTGTTGTTTGTGAGTTCCCCGATGTGTTTCTTGAAGAATTACCAGGAGTACCTCCGATACGAGAAGTTGAGTTTGGCATTGAGTTAGTGTCGGGGACGACCCTTATCTCAATAGCCCCGTATAGAATGGCACTAAGTGTGCGATATTATTATAGCTCCGGCTAATTAAGTGGCACTAAGTGTGCGAGTTCATCGATAGTTTAAAGAGGATCGAATGAATTATGGGATTGAGCATTGAATTGGTAAATGGGATAGATAAATACGTGATGGTACAGGTATGTACAGAATGTAACACCCCTAACCCGAGACCGTTGCCAGAATAGGGTTAAGAGGCATTACCAAATCAATCGAAACATTTCACATCCACTTCACAACACAAAGTCAATCATCGATCAAACATATTCAAATATAAACATATAGTCCCTTATTGAGGTCTACAAGACCTTAAACATGTGTTAGAAAGAGGTCAGAACTAAACCGAACACATATGAAAATTTCTGAAATTCAAACATTTTTCTAAGTTACAGAGGTCACACACCCGTGTGGGTAGGCCGTGTACCTCACACGGCCTCGGACACGCCCGTGCGTCCAAGCCGTGTCAAAAGAGGGCATACATACCGACTTGCACCACACGGCCAGTCACACGCCCGTGTGTCCAGCCCGTGGTCGCTACTGACTTGTTTCACTTGGCAAACATAAACAACACGGTTGAGCCACACGCCCGTGTGCTCAACCGTGTGGGTAATTATAGGCCATATTTGTAACATCCTGGTATTAAGGGCTTTTCATTTTATGTCTCTGTGTGTTTGGCATGGTTTGTTTGTTAATTTGGTATGTTTGGGGGTCCCGGGAAGGCTCGGGGATAAGCTTGAGCCTTGGTGAAAATTTTGTTTTTAGGCTTTAGGGAAGAGCTAGCAGAGGCAGGTCTTAAGTTTAAATATTTGTGTTTGATGACACAAGAAGTGAGGTGGTAAAGTGGCAAGGAGACGGCACTTAGAGTGCAGAGAAGTGGCGTCACAAGGGAGAAGCAGCAGGGAGGAGGTTCGAGTCTTGTAAGCCTCACTTTAAAGCTTTATTTTTTGCGCCTGAGAAGCTAAGGTGGTGGCTTGCGGCTGGACTCTCCAAGGTTGTTGGTTGAATGAGTCAAAGACTTCAAATGAGAGGCCAAGAGGTGATGGTGGGGTTTGAATGGGTCAAACCGATTCAAATTGTTGGAGGGGAGTGAATGTAGGAGGAAAATATGGGATTTGATGTTGGTGGAGTGGTGGCCGAATGTGGGAAGCTTGAAGTGGGGGAAGAGAATTCGGTTTAGTGCTAGCTTGGGGTATGTCGAATTTAACTTTGTTTTGAGGTAGTCTTGTGGGCATTTTTTTCGGTTTAGGGAGTGTGTGTGTGCCGTTTTGCTGGTAGCCTACTCCTTGTAAGTGCCGAAAGTCCATAACCTTCTTTATTTTTTTTGGCAATACTTTATCTTTTATTACACATTTCTTTTCTCTTCCATCCTCTCTAGAACCGAACCATCTTTGTGGGTGCTAGCCGAATCTCTCCTCACCACTTCGGATTCTTGCTTGAACAACTTTTTCTCTTCTTTTGGTTTTCTACATTCTATTTCTCCTTAGCCGAACCTTCCCTTGATCATCACACTCTCTTTTCATTTTCTTTTTCCTTCTACTTTTTTGGATTCTTTTGGCCGAAACCCTCCTCTCCTCTACTTCTTCTTTTAGTCGAAACTTTGCATCCATTCTATTGATAGCCTCTTGTTTGTTTTCTTTCTTTTAGCCAAATAGGTCCTGTAACCCCAAGCGAATCGGTTTCACTCTACTTCTGGATTTTTGAAGTCGAAGTGTTTGTAGTCTGAAGTCGGAGAGTTACTGTTTGCCGAATCGGATCACCCCATTCGGATATTAAGTGTAAGTCAAATTAAGGAGGGGAGTGTACCCATAGTATCAATTCCAAACTTTAAGCGTCGTGCGGTATCAGCGGTTCGAGATTTTTCGCCAGGCTATGGTCGAGAGCCGACGTCTGCTTGGGATAGACAGATAGCTGTCGTCCCTGCTAGTGAAAGCGTCGACGTAGAAAGCCTAGTGTTACGTGTTATCAGGTGTGTATTACTCACACATTTCTTGTTGTTGTGTTATTAAGCGTATGAAAAATAAAGCCGAAATGACTAATTCGATAGTCGAGTTACCCTTGTGGGTAAGGTTGGAGACACCAGGTAAGTTCTTCGATGTTGATATTTCTGATTATGTGCATGTATGAATGTTCGATATTATGCTTGTATGAGATAGTTTTCTATTACACAATATAATTATAGTTGCATTCATACTTAACATAAAGTAAAGAGCATGGGCTCGGGATTGAATGAAAGGAGAAGGAGAATCAGTAACTAATGTCACGGTGGTTTAAGAACCACAGTGGTCGAAACCACGTATACGGATATCAGTGACTTATCTCGGTGGTCTTAGACCACAGTGGGTTGGCCCCACGTATGCATAAATTTATCAGAGATCGTCACGGTGGTCTATGACCATAGTGGGTTGGCCCCACAGTTATTTAATTAGTGACTTTGTCACGAGTGACTATTGTCACGAGTGGTCTAGGACCACGGTGGTCAAGAACCACAGTGGCATAATGCCACGGGTGTTTGGAGGAAAGGCTAGACTGGGTTGGGCCGCATTGCATACATGTGGCATACGCCATACTGAATCCGGATTGTGTTATGTTGGGGATTTACACACTGAGTCTTCGTGACTCACCCCTCAGCTAAATTTTGCAGGTAATCAGTAGATCGTGGGTTTGGAGCTGAGGTGGACTCGAGGTGGCCATGCGATGTTTTTTTTCCTTCCTTCTCTAGTAAATTGCATTACTTTATTTGAACTTAGTTTAAAACGGGTTTTTATTTTGTAATAAGGCCGCTATAACTTAAATTTGGGTTTTATTTCAATACTGTTATTAAGTGTTTTATAAACAGTTAGTATAGGGTTTTCTTAAAAACGTAAATATAGGTTTTCCAAAATATCAACGAATAGATCACATGCCGTAAATAATTAAAACTTGGGATTTTTCTTAACACCACAAACATTATTTTCAAAAGATCACAAATCTCAACTTCGATGTCAAATGTTACCTTATCAAACATTCCAAGTCCGGTGTTTATAACGAACCCGTTTTAACTCTAAGATGTTTTGATATAAAGTTGGTAAAGCATTCTTAATCAAAATTCTCAATTAGCCTTAGCTTGAACTCCCTAAACAAAGTGTTTTCCCAAAACCCAATGTTTTACCTAAATATTTTTAAAACCATCCATCCTGTAACAATCCAGATTCGGTCGTAACGTTTTGACCGGGTTTGGGGTGTTACAATTGTGGTATTAGAGTCAAGTTTCAAAAACTCGGCTGTGGGTATGAGGTTCAAACACGTTTCAAAAGATGGTTTAGAAAATAGTTTAGAAATATACATGTTTTCTGGAAGCATGGCACCTGACTCTCCGGCACCAAATCCGCACGGTAAGTCTTCTGACTATTGGTTATTTTACATGAAGTAGTTGTAATGTGCTATGATTGCTTGTACTAAGATGTGCGAACTCTAGAGACTGAAACCTTAGGTATGCATGAATTGGCGAGAATTACTCATAATGCTATTCTCATAAGACTGCTCTTTAACAAATAGTGGAAGAAAATACTAATTCATAAAACTTTTAATCAGATTAAGTCGAATCGATAGTTATGAACGTTAGAGGCCGCGGACGTAGTGTGCGAGGCTGTGGGAGAGGCCGAGATGTTGGGGCTGAGCCTTCGGAATCTGAGCTTGGGCCAGAAGGTGAAGTGCCCGGACCGCCAGTTGCGAAAGCAGAATTTCAGGATCAAATTGGTGGAGACGATGCTGTGTCTCAGGCCATGTTACGTATTCTGGAAAGAGTTGTTGGAGCGAGCACGGGATCAGTGGCCCAGAAATTTGTGTCGGAGCGACTTCGAGTGAATGGGGCTAAAATGTTTAGGGGCGTTTCTGGTATAGCTCCTAATGTAGCTGAGTTCTGGCTTGAGGCGGTTGAGCGTATCATGGATGATCTTGACTGCACTGCGGAGGAGAAACTGAAAGGAGTTGTGTCTCTTCTCCGAGATGAGGCTTACCAATGGTGGCTCACGGTTAGGGATGGTACTGCAGCGGATCGCATTACCTGGGACTTCTTTAAGTCTGCGTTTCAGGGAAAATACATTGGGTTGAGCTATGTGGACGCTCAGCGTAAGGCATTCCTTAACTTGGTTCAGGGGAGTAAGTCAGTGGGTGAGTATGAGGCAGAATTCCTACGTCTTAGCCGGTATGCTCGGGGTATTGTGTCAACAGATCATGAGCGTTGTGTCCGATTTGAGGATGGTTTGAGGGATGAGTTGCGAGTACTGATAGCTCCGCAACGGGAAAGGGAATTCGCTGTTTTGGTGGAAAAGGCTATGATAGCCGAAGAGGCAAAGCGATCTGAAAGGCAGAACCAGGATAGGGACAAGGGTAGAAATAAAAGGAGTTTTGGATCGTCAAGATCTGCTGGGAATTTCCAGAAGAAGACAAGGTTTGATGGGCCGAGTCGAGCTGCCATGCCTGTTGGTACTGGGCGGCCTCAACAATGTGCTACGTGTGGGAAGTTTCACTCTCGGAGAGTCTTTGGGCAAGAAGTAATGGATGTTTGGTGTGGATCGGTGGAACATCGGGTTAGGGATTGCCGTAAGAGCCAAATGTAAGAGCGACCAACCAGTCGAATTATGTTTAGCTGGTAGGGGTGGTCGATGAGTTCTGAGAGAGGCCGTGGTCCGGCCAGAGGAGGAAATGGTTTTGGTCGTGGATGTGGAGCACCAGGCAGAGGTGCTGGGAACACAGATGTAAGACAGCCTGGGTTGGTCTATGCAGCTAGACGCCGAGAGGAGGGCGATGCACCGGACGTCATAACCCGATACGTTCCTTATTTTCGATTTGCCTTTTATCAGACCGATTGATATTGGGTCAACACATTCCTATGTTGCTAGTGCGGTGTCCGGAACTCGAACATAGACTCGAGATTGCTTCTAGGAGATGGTGTACTTAGCCCTTTAGGACAATCAGTAGTGGTGAACAAACTCTTTAGGGATGTACCTCTAGAAGTACAAGGGATGGTTTTCCGGTGATTTGATGGAACCGCGATTCGACGAGTTTGATTTGTTCTTAGGAATGGGTGGTTAGTGAAGTATCGAGCAAACTTGGATTGTGCCGCTAAGCGCATGGTGTTAAGGACTCCTGAAGGTAATGAGGTGTTAGTGATAGGGGAAAGAAGGAACTACTTGTCTAATGTAGTGTCTGCTTTAAAGGCTGAAAGAATTGTGAGAAAAGGATGCGAGGCTTTCTTAACTTTTGTCAGTGCTCTGGAAGCCAAGGAGTTAACTGTAAAGGATGTCAGAACGGTGAAGGAATTCTCTGATGTTTTTCTAGAAGAGCTTTCGGGGTTACCTCCGGACCGCGAGGTGGAGTTTGGTATTGATCTTCTTCCGGGAACAGCGCTAGTGTCTATTGCCCCATATAGGATGGCGCCAAAAGAGTTGGTGGAACTTAAAGCGCAGATTCAGGAACTGTTAGACCGGGGTTTTATCCGACCAAGTGTGTCTCCGTGGGGAGCACCGGTGTTGTTCGTTAGGAAGAAGGACGGGTCGATGCGGATGTGCATTGACTATAGGCAGCTGAACAAGCTGACGATTAAGAACAAGTACCCACTGCCTAGGATAGACGATCTGTTCGATTAGTTGCGAGGTGTTTCGATCTTTTCAAAGATAGCCTTGAGGTCAGGTTATCACCAGCTTAAGGTCAAGGAGGCAGATATTCATAAGACAGCTTTTCGAACTCGTTATGGTCATTACGAGTTTTTGGTGATGCCGTTTGGGTTGACAAATGCACCAGCTGCGTTTATGGACATGATGAACCGAGTATTCCAACCCTATTTGGACCGGTTTATCGTGGTGTTCATAGATGATATTTTGGTTTATTTAAGGACGGAAGAGGAACATGATTCGCATCTTCGGGTGGTTCTGCAAATTCTGAGAGAAAAGCAGCTGTTCGCCAAATTCAGTAAGTGTGAATTCTGGTTAAGGGAAGTTACCTTTCTGGGACATGTTGTGTCTGCTGAGGGAATTAGGGTGGATCCCCGGAAAATTGAAGCTGTGTTGGAATGGAAACCGCCTAAGTCTGTGGCAGAAATTCGGAGTTTTCTTGGGTTAGCTGGGTACTACAGAAGGTTTATTAAGGGGTTCTCACTTATAGCTGCACCATTAACCAAGTTGTTACGGAAAGGGGTACCGTTTGTCTGGTCAGATAAGCAACAGGAAAGTTTTGAGAAGTTGAAGAGGATCTTGACTGAGGCTCCAGTGTTGATTCAGCCTGAGGCTGGGAAGAAGTTTGTCATTTATTACGATGCGTCGCATGCTGGGGTTAGGATGTGTGTTGATGCAGAAAGAGAAGGTGGTAGCATATGCGTCGCGCGATTAAGACCGCATGAAGTGAATTATATCCACGCATGATCCGGAGTTATTTGTGGTGGTGTTTGCTCACGAAGATCCGGAGACACTACCTGTATGGGGAGAAGTCCATTATCTACATAGATCATAAGAGCCTGAAGTATCTCCTTACCCAGAAGGAGTTGAATTTAAGGCAGCGGAGGTGGATTGAATTGTTGAAGGATTACGACTGTTCGATCGAGTACCACCCGGGTAAAGCCAACGTTGTGGCAAATGCGTTAAGTCGTAAGGTGATATCGGATTTGAGGGCAATGTTCGCTCATCTCAGCTTGTATGATGATGGAAGTGTGCTAGCTGAACTGCAAGTGAAGCCTTCTTGGGTCAGTCAGATTAGAAAGAAGCAGTTGTCTGATGAATCGCTAAGTTCGAAATTTTAGCCAGTGCCAGGTAGTAAGATAGCAGATTTTAGTGTGAACAGCGATGGGGTATTGTGCTTTCGAGGAAAGGCTTGTATGCCGAAGGATCCCGAATTGAGGCGGAAGATTCTACAGGAAGTGCATAGTAGCCCATACGCTATGCATCCTGGTGGGAGTAAGATGTATCGAGATCTGCGAGAACAGTTCTGGTGGTCGGGTTTGAAGCGAGAGGTGACTGAATTTGTGGGTAAATGCTTGACGTGTCAGCAGGTGAAGGAGGAACACCAATTGCCTTCGGGGTTGCTACAGCCAGTGAAGATCCCACTTTGGAAGTGGGAGAGGATAGCAATGGACTTTGTGAGTGTGCTACCCCTTACGCCTACAAAGAAAGATTCAGTGTGGGTAATTGTCGATTGGTTAACGAAGTCCGCTCACTTCATACCAGTTCGAGTTGATTATTCTCTACAGAAGTTAGCAAAACTTTATGTGGCGGAGATTGTGAGGTTACATGGGGTACCTGTGTCTATCATATCGGACAGAGACCCCAGGTTTACGTCTCCGTTCTGGAAGGTGTTGCATCAGGCATTGGGTACAAAGCGGATTTCAAAGACACTGGCGTTTCATCCCAGGTAGCCGGTCGATCCGAGAGGGTAATTCAGATTTTGGAAGACATGTTGAGAGGCTCTGTCATCGACTTCAAGGGTAGTTGGGAGGATTTTCTACCATTGGCAAAATTTGTATACAACAACAGCTATCAATCCAGCATTCAGATGGAACCATATGAAGTGTTGTATGGTCGGAAGTGTTGCACTCCTACTTGTTGGACAGAGTTGGGTGGCGGCGGTTGTTGGGGTCGAATTGGTTTCAAAGCAGAGGAAAAGGTTAAGTTGATTGAGGCGCGGTTGAAGGAAGCTTCGATGGCGTAAATCTTACGCAGATCTGAAGCGTAAGGATATAGAGTTCTCTGTGGGTGATCAGGTTTTTCTGAAGGTTTCACCGTGGAAGAAAGTTCTAAGGTTTGGACGGAAGGGCAAGCTGAGCCCCAGGTTCATCGGGCGTTATCGTGTGTTGAAGCGTGTGGGACCAGTAGCTTATCAACTCGAGCTACCTCCGGAATTAAGGCAAATTCATGATGTATTCCATGCCTCGATGTTAAGGCGCTACCGTTCAGATCCGTCTCACATAGTGCCGGTGGAAGAAATCGAGATAAGACCTGATTTATCTTTTGAAGAGGAACCAGTTCAAATCCTAGACCGAGATGTTAAGGTGTTACGGAGAAAGGCGGTCCAACTGGTTAAAGTGTTGTGGCGGAATCATGGTTCAGATGAAGCCACGTGGGAGCCAGAGGATGTGATACGACAGTAATACCCTCATCTCTTTTGACCAGGTAAATTTTGGGGCCAAAATTTCTTTAAGGGAGTAGAACTGTAACATCCTGGTATTAGGGGCTTTGCATTTTATGTCTCTGTGTGTTTGGCATGGTTTTTTTGTTAATTTAGTATGTTTGGGGTCCAGGGAAGGCTCGGGGATAAGCTTGAGCCTTGGTGAAAATTTTGTTTTTAGGCTTTAGGGAGAGCTAGCGAGCGTGTCTTAAGTTTAAATATTTGTGTTTGATGACACAAGAAGTGAGGTGGTAAAGTGGCAAGGAGACGCCACTTAGAGTGCGAGGAAGTGGCGTCACAAGGGAGAAGCAAGGAGGAGGAGGTTCGAGTCTTGTAAGCCTCACTTTGAAGCTTTATTTTTGCGCCGAGAAGCTAAGGTGGTGGCTTCATGGCTGGACTCTCCAAGGTTGTTGGTTGAATGAGTCAAAGACTTCAAATGAGTGGCCATGAGGTGATGGTGGGGTTTGAATGGGTCAAACCGATTCAAATTGTTGGAGGGGAGTGAATGTAGGAGGAAAATATGGGATTTGATGTTGGTGGAGTGGTGGCCGAATGTGGGAAGCTTGAAGTGGGGGAAGAGAATTCGGTTTAGTGCTAGCTTGGGGTATGCCGAATTTAGCTTTGTTTTGAGGTAGTCTTGTGGGCATTTTTTTCGGTTTAGGGAGTGTGTGTGTGTGCCATTTTGCTGGTAGCCTACTCCTTGTAAGTGCCGAAACTCCATAACCTTCTTCATTTTTTTTTGGCAATACTTTATCTTTTATTACGCATTTCTTTTCTCTTCCATCCTCTCTAGAACCGAACCATCTTTGTGGGTGCTAGCCAAATCTCTCCTCACCACTTCAGATTCTTGCTTGAACAACTTTTTCTCTTCTTTTGGTTTTCTACATTCTATTTCTCCTTAGCCGAACCTTCCCTTGATCATCACACTCTCTTTTCATTTTCTTTTTCCTTCTACTTTCTTGGATTCTTTTGGCCGAAACCCTCCTCTCCTCTACTTCTTCTTTTAGCCGAAACTTTGCATCCATTCTATTGACACCCTCTCGTTTGTTTTCTTTCTTTTAGCCGAATGGGTCCTGTAACCCCAAGCGAATTGGTTTAACTCTGCTTCTGGATTTTTGAAGTCGAAGTGTTTGTAGTCCGAAGTCGGAGAGTTACTGTTTGCCGAATTGGATCAACCCATTCGGATATTAAGTGTAAGTCAAACCAAGGAGGGGAGTGTACCCATAGTATCCATTCCAAACTTTAAGCGTCGTACGGTATCAGCGGTTCGAGATTTTTCGCCAGGCTGTGGTAGAGAGCCGACGTCTGCTTGGGATAGACAGATAGTTGTCGTCCCTGCTAGTGAAATCGTCGACGTAGAAAGCCTAGTGTTACGTGTTATCGGGTGTGTATTACTCACACGTTTCTTGTTGTTGTGTTATTAATATGTAATTTTGAAAGCAAAGCGACTAATTCGATAGTCGAGTTACCCTTGTGGGTAAGGTTGGAGACACCGGGTAAGTTCTTCGATGTTGATATTTCTGATTATGTGCATGTATGAATGTTCGATATTATGCCTGTATGAGATAGTTATCTATTACACAATATAATTATAGTTTCATTCATACTTAACATAAAGTAAAGAGCATGGGTTCGGGATTGAATGAAAGGAGAAGGAGAATCAGTAACTAATGTCACGGTGGTCTAAGAACCACAGTGGTTAAAACCACGTATACGGATATCAGTGACTTATCTCGGTGGTCTTAGACCACAGTGGGTTGGCCCCACGTATGCATAAATTTATCAGAGATCGTCACGGTGGTCTATGACCATAGTGGGTTGGCCCCACAGTTATATAATTAGTGACTTTGTCACGAGTGACTATTGTCACGAGTGGTCTAGGACCATGGTGGTCAAGAACCACAGTGGCATAATGCCACGGGTGTTTAGAGGAAAGGCTGGACTGGGTTGGGCCGCATTGCATACATGTGACATACGCCATACTGAATCCGGATTGTGTTATGTTGGGGATTTACACACTGAGTCTTCTTGACTCACCCTTCAGCTAAATTTTGCAGGTAATCAGTAGATCGTGGGTTTGCAGCTGAGGAGGACTCGAGGTGGCCATGCGATGTTTTTTTTCCTTCCTTCTCTAGTAAATTGCATTACTTTATTTGAACTTAGTTTAAAACGGGTTTTTATTTTGTAATAAGGCCGCTATAACTTAAATTTGGGTTTTATTTCAATGCTGTTATTAAATGTTTTATAAACGGTTAGTATAGGGTTTTCTTAAAAACGTAAATAGAGGTTTTCCAAAGTATCAACGAATGGATCACAAGCCGTAAATAATTAAAACTTGGGATTTTTCTTAATACCACAAACATTATTTTCAAAAGATCACGAATCTCAACTTCGATCTCAAATGTTACCTTATCAAACATTCCAAGTCCGGTTTTTATAACGAACCCGTTTTAACTCTAAGATGTTTTGATATTAAGTTGGTAAAACATTCTTAATCAAAATTCTCAGTTAGCCTTAGCTTGAACTCCCTAAACAAAGTGTGTTCCCAAATCCCGATGTTTTACCTAAATTTTTTTAAAACCATCCATCCTGTAACAATCCAGATTCGGTCGTAACGTTTTGACCGGGTTTGGGGTGTTACAATATTCAAGGCCAAACTTACCACCCACACTTAGGTACACCTACAAGCTTCAAAGCATTACCAATTCATGCCTCAAAGTGCAACCAAACATACCATTTCATACACCAATTAATCACCAACTATATCATCTATAATTATACTCAATTTCATCTCACATTGGTTCAACCAAAGTGTCAAAATTCACATCTCAAACATATAGACCAAACATCATATAAACCTTACCACATATCACATTCAAACCATAATTTTCATCTACCATTTAAGCATGAAACATACCATATTCATCACTCACTATTTCATATCTCTTTCATCATATTCATATCCTACATATATGCACCAACATCATTCAATTTTCAAGCCATATCACATGGCATAGACCAACATCTCAAAAATATTTACTATATCAACTAGCCTATACATGCCATATACCAAATATGTACATCTTGCAAAAGTACCCAAAATAGATAGCCGATAGTGTGATAGAGATGCTGACGATCCCCAGATCTGAGCTAGCTTTACTGACACTGTAAAACAGAGAAACAAATCACACAGTAAGCTTAAGAGCTTAGTAAGTTCGTAATATAACACATACTTCTCAATAATGCGACATTAATACATAAATAAATCATCACATAGATAGATATACAATTAAACACATTATCATCTTCAACCATATGCTCAAATATCCATTCTTTCAACCTTTAAAACTATCATCAACCACATAGGTTCAAACATACCTGTGCCAACACTCAGTAAACAAACGTTCTTGCTTTTTGATGCTCTATACCATACGTCATTCACTGCTCGATATCTTTTCAACTCAAACGCAAACTTAGTGCTCAAATCATAGCCGAAGCTTAATTAACATCGTACACTTAGTGCCTTGATACAAAACCGAACTTAATTCGGTATAGTGCTAAATCAATAAACCGAAACTTCTATTATTTCGCACACACAGTGCTAACCATCTCTGTCTCATTTTTTAAATTCGCACACTTAGTGCCTCATAACTCGATTTCATATATATAATACAAGTATATTCATTAACTATACATTCAACAAATTCTCATCACATAGATATAAATTTAACAACTAGTATTATATTCGAACTTACCTCGGACGTCGAAATATCGAAACGGTCGATTAATCGAGCACTTTGTCTTTGCCTCGATCTCGATCCGAACCTCTCCTTTCTTGGTCTATACACATTCAAATTTAACTCATTCAATCACCAATTCATTCAATTTAGTCCAAACACACATATTTAGGGCATTTTGCAAAATAGCACTCACATTTTCACATTTCGACACTTTAGTCCCTAATTCACAAAATCACAAAATACACAAAATTTCTATTCACATAAGCTTAGCCGAATTCTTCACATGCTAATACAAGCCCACACATTTCATTTATTTCACATTTTAGTCCTTCGATTTACACTTTTCTCAATTTGGCCCAATTTACTCAAATTCACCAAAAATTCAAAGACAAAATATGTTTATCCAACATCAAACTTTCATATTTCACCAACTATCAACACAAAGCTCACATGTTCATCAATGGCACATTTCAAAATCACCATCAATTTCTAAAATTTAAGCATGGGCTAGCTAGAGCACAAAGCAACGATCACAAAAACGTAGAAATCATTAAAAACCGATCAAAAACATATACCCGATTAAGCTATGAATGTGCCGAAAGTTCAAGCCCTATTTTTTCTATCTTCTTTGCTTCATTCGGCCATGAAAGATGATATATGATCATCTTTTTGTTTTCTTTTAATTATATTAACATTAATGCACCATTTACTTATTTGCCCTTAATGAATATTAATAATAACACCAAAACCATGCTATCATCTTCCACTAACTTATAAAGTGGGCTATTTGCATCATAAAACCTCCAAATTATAAAGACAACAACAATTAAGCACTTTAACAATCAGCACACAGCTTTTGCATTTTATGCGATTAAGTCATTTTCTCAAATTAAGCACACAATCGATAAAAATTTGACACAGAACTTTCACACATGCTCAATCACTTATTATAAACACCAAAAATAATAATAAAATATTTTTCTAACCTCGGATGTGGTCTCAAAACCACTATTCTGACTAGGGTCTAAACCGGGCTGTTACAACTCTCCCCCCTTAGGGATTTTTGTCCCTGAAAATCTTACCAGTGAATAGGTGTGGATATTGCTCTCTCATAATGTTCTCAGGTTCCCACGTAGCCTCCTCAACATCGTGTTTATGCCACAACACATTCACTAAAGAAATTCTTTTGTTTCTCAACTCTTTAATCTCACGAGCCAGAATTCGAATCGGTTCTTCACTATACGACAAATCTGACTGAATTTCAACCTCAGTAGGAGCAATCACATGAGACGGATTAGATCTGTACCGTCGAAGCATTGTGTAACACCCCTATCCCGTATCTGTCGCCAGATTAGGGTTAAGAGCGTTACTTGACAGATCGAAAACTTTAACAGACAATTCATCAATTACATTCATAGTGTCCCCTTTTGTAGATCATCGAGACCTAAAACATGCATAGAAACAGAGTCGGGACTAAACCGGAACATATACAGAAATTTTCAGAAAATTAAAACTTTTCTAAGTTTCAGGGGTTACACGCCCGTTGGACAGGCCGTGTACCTCCCACGGCAGCTAGACACACCTGTGTGTCCTCCCCGTGGTCGAACCTGACTTATCTCCACGGCCACCAAGCACGCCCATGTACCCTGGCCGTGGTCGATCCTGACTTGTCTCCACGGCCACCAAGCACCCCCGTGTGCTAAGGCCGTGTACTCTTAGGCCATATACTGACTTATTCACACGGCTACTAGGCACGCCCGCGTACCTAGGCCGTGTGCTCCTAAGTTAGCTACTGACCTAGCCCTACGGTCACTAGGCACGCGCGTGTGCCACAACCGTGTGACATTATAGGCCATTTGTAAGGCGAAAATGCCACCCATTAAGGGTCAAACCTACAAGCCAATACCAATACATTTCATACATATTTGGTATCTAAGAACCTACTAAAATAACCATTCAATCTATACATTCACTACCAATTTCAAACATGTCAAATTTTCAAGACTAGGACTTACACATATTCAAGCATAATTCATCCATATACTAACCCAAAAACTTGACCATTTCCAAGTCATTTAACCAAACTAAAACATACACCACATATATCATAATCTCAAAAGCATATAACTAACATATAACTAGCCAAATCACATGGCTAAGTTCACATCTCAGACTTATACAAATAACTAGCTTATACAGGTCATATCTAGCTATATACATTTCCAAAATGTACCAAAATAAGTTGAGTAGTGTGATGACGATCCTCGATGGTCCCGAGCCTTCAGTAGCTTTGACGACCTATAAAACAGAGAAAAACACACACAGAGAGTAAGCTTTCCAAAAGCTTAGTAAGTCATAATACAAATAAACTCAACATGTAGAGCATATAAGCATGTAGAAACATTGGTACAATTTATATTCATAGAAAATTTCTCACATATATGCTTTGGTCCATATTCTTGGCCATATTTGCCACATTCATCAATTCAGGAATCATATAAAAATTATACATAGCTCTTTCATAATCATTCTTACATCTCATTCACATTCTCATATTCAAACATACTTTTCTTCAAATCAAAGTCATATAGGTACTTACCTTTTATACACACTTAGTGTACATACCAAACGTACCTGAAACGAATATACATTCACGTAATTGTTTATAGCTCGGATTTGCCCGTTGAACCGTTCGAAATCTAATAGGATACTCGGAAACTCAGAATAATCATACAATGCCAACGTCCCAGACGAGCTCTTACATGTAATCGGATATCGATGCCACTGTTCCAGACAGGGTCTTACACGAATCAATACGATACCGATGTCCCAGACATGGTCTTACACGTAAAGCTCATATCGACGCCAACGTCCCAGATGTGGTCTTACACATAAAGCTCATATCGACGCCAACGTCCTAGACGTGGTCTTACACATAAAGCTCATATCGACGCCAACGTCCCAGATGTGGTCTTACATATAAAGCTCATATCGATGCCAATGTCCCAGATGTGGTCTTACACATAAAGCTCATATCGACGCCAACGTCCCAGACGTGGTCTTACTCGAATATCAAATCAATGCCAACGTCCCGAACGTGGTCTTACATGATAAAACAGAACAGATACCTTTGTATTCCTAAGTTCATATGGGACTTCTCAGACTTATCACTATATCGACCTTATCCCGGAATTCATATACATAGCATCTCATAAGCAGTCATTATCATTGATAGTCATGTAAATAAACTCAATTCAATACAATTACATTTATTTGCAATATGATTTACCTCGAATTCAATTTAACGGAAATGGAAACGGCTACTCGGTTACTTTCGCTTTTCCGCGATCTAAATCTGTTTTCCTCAGTTCTTGATCTATATAAATCCAGAATTAACTCTTTTATTCGCTAACTCATTCAATTCAATCTAAGGACACACATTTAGGGCAATTTGCAATTTAACCCTCACATTTGCACAATTTATCAATTTAGTCCTTTTTTTCTCAAAACATCAAATTCACAAAATGATCACATACTCATGCTTAGCCGAATGTTAATACATCTCATACAAGCCCATATTTTCCATCAAATTTGCAATTTAGCCCTTCAAGTTGCTATTTTCTCAATTTAGCCCTAATTATCAAAATACATCAAAACTTCAAGAACAAAGCATGTTCATCTAACACCTATCTTTCATTTAACACCATAAATCATCATAAAACATATGAGTTCATCTAAGTCTCATCTCACAAACATCATCAATTCTCAAAATCGAAGCATGGGTTACAAAGCTTACAAAGCAACGATTGCAAAAACGTATAAATTATCAAAAATGGATCACAAACTAACCTTGAATTAAACCAAAACCATAGTCGAACCTTTTAAGCTTTTGTTCTTTCATTTTCTTTATGTTTTCGGTGGAAAAATGGATGAACTAATGTCCATTTTCATGCTTTATTTTATCAAATAATCATTTAATAAATAAAAGACATTTTTAACCTTTAATCAAATATATTAAAACATATAGTTCAAGGTCATTTATGACCTTAGCCGTCCACTAACTATGGTAGTGGCTTAATTGCCACATGAGTCCTTACTCTTAAAAAGACATAACAAATAAGCATCATTTCATAAAACATGCAAATTTGCATTTCAATGCAATTCAATCATTTTATCAAATTAAACACACGGACAGATAAATTAACTTACAGAAATTTACCACATGCTTAGTCACATATCAACGACACAAAAAATAATATTAAAATATTATACGGACTCAGATTTGTGGTCCCGAAACCACTGTTCCGGCTAGGGTATATACCAGACTGTTACAATTCTCCCCCTTAGGGATTTTTGTCTCTGAAAATCTTACCATTAAATAGAGTCAGATATTGCTGTTTCATTGAATCTTCCGGCTCCCACGTAGCCTCTTCTATTCCGTGTCGATTCCACAATACTTTCACTAACAGAATTTTCTTTTTTCTTAACTCTTTCACTTCATGAGCTAAGATACAAATCGGTTCTTCTTCATATGTCATATCAGATCGGATTTCAATTGCAGTTGGGGAAATCACATGTGACGGATCGGATCAATATCTACGGAGCATCGAGACATGGAATACATTATGTATCTTTTCTAGCTCGGAAGGCAACAACAATCGATATGCAACAGGTCCAACTCGCTCAATGATTTCATGCGGCCCGATGAATCTCGGACTCAACTTGCCTTTACATCCGAAACGAAGTACTTTCTTCCATGGTGACACTTTCAGAAATACTTTGTCACCGATATTAAATTCTATATCTTTTCGTTTTAAGTCCGCATAAGACTTACGACGATCGATCTTTGCTTTCAAACAATCTCGGATCAATTTCACTTTCTGTTCAGAGTCTTTTATTAAATCAACTCCATGTAGCTTACTTTCACTGAGCTCAGTCCAATACAGAGGTGTATGACATTTACGTCTGTACATAGCTTCATATTGTGCCATTTTGATGCTCGTCTAAAAACTATTATTGTATGCAAATTCAATCAATGGAAAATACTGTTCCCACGAACCATTAAACTCAAGTATACAGCATCTTAACATATCTTCAAGAATCTGAATAATCCGCTCAGATTGACCATCTGTTTGTGGATGAAAAGCTGTACTGAAATGCAGTTTCGTGCCTAAAGCTTCTTGCAATTTCTTCCAGAACCTCGATGTAAACCTCGGGTCCCTATCAGACACAATAGATAGTGGCACCCCGTGCAATCTAACAATCTCAGAAATATAAAGCTCGGCTAATCTATCAAGTGAATAGTCAGATTTTACCGGAATAAAATGGGTAGATTTCGTCAATCGATCAACTACGACCCATATCGCATCTTTCTTTCTCGGAGCCTGAGGCAAATCAGAAACAAAATCCATTGTCACTCTATCCCATTTCCACTCAGGAATCAGAATCAGTTGTAGCAACCCAGACGGAACTTGATGTTCAGCTTTGACTTGCTGACAGATTAAACATTTTAAAACAATTTCAGAAATACCACGCTTCATACCAGACCATTAATAGTGCCGCTTCAAATCATGGTACATTTTAGTACTCCCTGGATGAACAGAAAGATGACTATTATGTGCTTCACTCAAAATCAACTGAATCAACTCCGAATTTCTTAGAACACAGATACGACCTTGGAATTTCAAACAATCATCAACAACTCAAAATTCAGATTTAGAATTCAAACCACACTGAGCTCGTTTCGCTAATAACTCATTATCAGATTTCTGAGCATCACATATTTGTTGTATAAACAATGGTTTTGCTTTTAATTCAGCTATCACAGAGCTATCTTCAGACAGGTTTAGCTGAGCATTCAAAGCACGTAGTGCAAACAATGATTTTCTACTCAATGCATCAGCAACAACGTTTGCTTTACCCAGATGATAATCTATCACAAGCTCATAATCTTTGAATAGTTCTAACCATCTTCTTTGATGTAGGTTCAAATATTTATGGGTCATCAGGTATTTAAAACTTTTATGATCTGAAAATACGTGACATTTTTCACCGTACAGATAATGGCGCCAGATCTTTAGTGCAAACACAATCGCAACTAGCTCGAGAACGTGTGTCAGATAGTTCTTTTCATGAGGCTTCAATTGTCTCGAAGCATAAGCTACAACTTTGCCTTCCTGCATCAAAACACATCCCAAACCATTTAACGAAGCATCACCAGTATATAACAAATTCTTTACCGATTAGGTTGTACTAATATCGAGCTTACATTATGAGTTTTCAACCGATCAAAACTTTTCTGGCTTTTGTCCGACCATTAAAATCTAACATCTTTCTGAAGCAATCTAGTCAACGGAGTAGCTATCACCGAAAATCCTTTCACAAATCAACGATAATAACCAGCTAGCCCCAGAAAGCTACGGATTTCAGATACATTTCTCGGAGGTTTCCAATCTAGAATAGCAAAAATCTTGCTCGAATCAACTCGAATCCCAGAAGCTGACACAATATGCCCCAGAAAACTAACCTCATGTAACCAGAATTCACATTTGCTGAATTTCGCATACAATTTCTTTTCTCGCAGAGTTTGCAATACAATTCTCAGATGCTCAGCATGTTCAGTCTCATCACGTAAATAAATCAAAATGTCATCAATGAATACAACAACAAATCGATCTAGATACGGTCTGAAAATTCTGTTCATCAAATCCATAAAAATAGCAGGAACATTGGTTAGTCCAAATGGCATAACTAAAAACTCGTAATGCCTGTACCTCGTTCTGAAAGCAGTTTTTGGTATATCTGAATCTTTCACTCTCAACTGGTAATATCCCGATCTCAAATCAATCTTTGAAAATACAGTAGCCCCTTTTAATTGATCGAATAAATCATCAATCCTGGGCAACGGATATTTGTTCTTTATGGTCACCTTATTCAACTGACGATAATCGATGCACATTCTCATCGTGCAATCTTTCTTTTTCACAAACAGAACAGGAGCACCCCAAGGCGAAAAACTCAGTCTAGCAAACCCTCTATCGGTCAATTCTTACAACTCTGACTTTAACTCTTTCAACTCTGTTGGTGCCATTCTATACGGAGCTATCGAAATAGGTGTAGTACCAGGTAATAACTCAATACCAAACTCAACTTCACGAATCGGAGGCAAACCCGGTAATTTTTCAGGAAATACGTCAGAAAACTCACAAACAATAGGCACTGATTCAACTTTCTTTTTAGATACTTTCGAATCAATCACATAAGCAAAATATGACTCATACCCTTTTTTCACATACCTTTGAGCTTTTAACACAGATATCACAGCAGGCAAACCATTCAAATCATTAGATTCAATTCGTACAATTTCATCATTTGGACATCTCAAATCAATAATATTTCTTTTACAGTTCACAACAGCATCATGCAAAGACAACCAGTCCATACCCAGAATGATATCGAACTCATCAAATGGCAAAAGCATCAGATCAGTAGGGAAATAGATATCTCGAAACATTAACAGACAATTCTTGCATACTTTATCAACCAGGACATTTTTACCTAAGGGGTTCGATACTTTTATAACAAACTCAGTAGCCTCTACAGGCAAAGTCTTACTGAATGCTAAATTCATGCATATATACGAATGCGTAGAACCAGGGTCTATCAATGCAATCACAGAAGTATCATAAAGTGTAAAAGTACCCATTATAACATCTGGTGATAAAGCTTCCTCACGTGCTCGAATAGCATACGCTCAAGCAGGCGCTCTAGCTTCGGATCTCGCAACAGTCTCTCTCGTAGTTCTCTGACTACCACTAACATTTCTTACATTCTTCAAAGGTCTACCTCTCACAGGTGCATTATCGGATCTCGATTACGAGCGAATACCGCTCGGCGGACTCGGGGCAATCACGGATAAAATGATCAAGTGATCCACAACTAAAACAAGCTCTGTCATTCATTCTATAGCTTCCCGGATGTCTTTTCCCACAATGCTTACATTCTGGTTTCTTGGATCGTACATTTCCAACACTTGCCACTGAAGTTGCTGGAGCTTTGGAGCTCATTTGTGATCTACCTCAATTTCTATTTGAATATCGCATATTAACTCTCGAACGGCTTTGATCATCTCTAAATTTCTTTGAAGCAGACTGAAATGATCTACTCTGAAATCTCTTTCTCACTTCTCGTGCTTCTGACTCAGCTTTCTTTTTATCTTTCCCAAGTGCCTCAGCTTTGCATGCTCGATCAACAAGTACAACAAACTCTTTTATTTCTAAGATCCCGACTAACACACGGATATCTTCATTAAGGCCATCTTCGAATCTTTTACACATTATTGCCTCAGTAGATACACATTCACGACAATATTGACTCAGTCTGACAAACTCTCGTTCATATTTCGTAACAGACATACGGCCCTGTTTCAAGTCCAAAAATTCCTTCCGTTTCTGATCAATGAACCTCTCGCTGATATATTTCTTCCGAAACTCAATCTGGAAGAAATCCCATGTAACCCGTTCCTTTGGAACAACAGAGATCAAAGTTTTCCACCATTGATAAGCTGCATCTCGGAGCAAAGATACAACACACTTTATGCATTCTTCCGGAGTCAAAGACATCTCATCGAATACCCGGATCTTGTTTTCTAACCAAAACTCTGCCTTCTCGGCATCATCATCATTAGTAGCCCGAAACTCTTGAGCCCCATACTTATGGATTTTGTCAACCAGAGGTTTGTTTAACAAATTCAGATTCATAGTCAGAGGCATAACAGATGTCTGAGGGTGATTAACAGGGGCGGGGGTTGTGAAACAGTCGGGTTATTCTTTACGAATTAAGTGAACCATTCACTCATCATCTGGAAGAAAGCTTGTTTAGCTTCTCCCTCATGACCGCTCGTAGTCAGTCTCGGATCAGAGGGCGCTGTTCCTTGCACGGGAGCAGGCGCATTACTTTCTACGTCGTCAGCTACGGCTCTTTCGAGATCCATTACTATACGAAAATCACATTTATACGTCAGGATTCATCACACTATCACAATTTAGAAATATGGCATGTATAGCCAGACTCTGACACGCTACGTTAGTCCGAGAATCGATTAAACCATAGCTCTAATACCAACCAAATGTAACACCCCTATCCCGTATCCGTCGCCGGATTAGGGTTAAGAGCATTACCTGACAGATCGGAAACTTTAACAGTCAATTCATCAAGTAATTCATCAATTACAATCATAGTGTCCCTTTTTATAGATCATCGAGACCTAAAACATGCATAGAAACAGAGTCGGGACTAAACCGGAACATATACAGAAATTTTCAAAAAATTAAAACTTTTGTAAGTTTCAGGGGTTACATGCTCGTGTGGACAGGCTGTGTACCTCCCACGACAGCTAGACACACCCGTTTATCCTCCCTGTGGTCGAACCTGACTTATCTCCACGGCCACCAAGCACGCCCATGTACCCTGGCCGTGGTCGATCCTGACTTGTCTCCACGGCCACCAAGCACCCTCGTGTACTAAGGCCGTGCACTCTTAGGCCATATACTGACTTATTCACACGGCTACTAGGCACGCCCGTGTACCTAGGCCGTGTGCTCCTAAGTTAGCTACTGACCTAGCCCCACGGTCACTAGGCACGCCCGTGTGCCACAACCGTGTGACATTATAGGCCATTTGTAAGGCCAAAATGCCACCCATTAAGGGTCAAACCTACAAGCCAATACCAATACATTTCATACATATTTGGTATCTAAGAACCTACTAAAATAACCATTCGATCTATACATTCACTACCAATTTCAAACATGTCAAATTTTCAAGACTAGGACTTACACATATTCAAGCATAATTCATCCATATACTAACCCAAAAACTTGACCAATTCCAAGTCATTTAACCAAACCAAACCATACACCACATATATCATAATCTCAAAAGCATATAACTAACATATAACTAGCCAAATCACATGGCTAAGTTCACATCTCAGACTTATACAAATAACTAGCTTATACATGCCATATCTAGCTATATACATTTCCAAAATGTACCAAAATAAGTTGAGTAGTGTGATGACGATCCTTGACGGTGACGAGCCTTCAGTAGCTTTGACGACCTATAAAATAAAGAAAAACACACACACAGAGTAAGCTTTCCAAAAGCTTAGTAAGTCATAATACAAATAAACTCAACATGTAGAGCATATAAGCATGTAGAAACATTGGTACAATTTATATTCATAGCAAATTTCTCACATATATGCTTTGGTCCATATTCTTGGCCATATTTGCCACATTCATCAATTCAAGAATCATATAAAAATTATACATAGCTCTTTCATAACCATTCTTGCATCTCATTCACATTCTCATATCCAAACATACTTTTCTTCAAATCAAAGTCATATAGGTACTTACCTTTTATACACACTTAGTGTACATACCAAACGTACCTGAAACGAATATACATTCACGTAATTGTTTATAGCTCGATTTTCCCATTGAACCGTTCGAAATCTAATAGGATACTCAGAAACTCAGAATAATCGTACAATGCCAACGTCCCAGACGTGGTCTTACATGTAATTGGATATCAATACCACTGTTCCAGACAGGGTCTTACACGAATCAATACGATGTCGATGTCCCAGACATGGTCTTACACGTAAAGCTCATATCGATGCCAACGTCTCAGACGTGGTCTTACACATAAAGCTCATATCGACGCCAACGTCCCAGACATGGTCTTACACATAAAGCTCATATCGACACCAACGTCCCAGACGTGGTCTTACACATAAAGCTCATATCGACGCCAACGTCCCAGACGTGGTCTTACACATAAAGCTCATATCAACGCCAATGTCCCAGACGTGGTCTTACTCGAATATCAAATCAATGCCAACGTCCCGGACGTGGTCTTACATGATAAAACAAAACAGATACCTTTATATTCCTAAGTTCATATGGGACTTCTCAGACTTATCACTATATCGACCTTATCCCGGAATTCATATACATAGCATCTCATAAGCAGTCATTATCATTGATAGTCATGTAAATAAACTCAATTCAATACAATTACATTTATTTGCAATATGACTTACCTCGAATTTGATTTAACGAAAATGGAAATGGTTACTCGGTTACTTTCGCTTTTCCGCGATCTAAATCTGTTTTCCTCGGTTCTTGATCTATAAAAATCCAGAATTAACTCTTTTATTCTCTAACTCATTCAATTCAATCCAACGACACACATTTAGGGCTATTTGCAATTTAACCCTCACATTTGCACAATTTATCAATTTAGTCTTTTTTTTCTCAAAACATCAAATTCACAAAATCATCACATACTCATGCTTAGCCGAATGTTAATACATCTCATACAAGCCCATATTTTCCATCAAATTTGCAATTTAGTCCTTCAAGTTGCTATTTTCTCAATTTAGCCCTAATTATCAAAATACATCAAAACTTCAAGAACAAAGCATGTTCATCTAACACCTATCTTTCATTTAACACCATAAATCATCATAAAACATATGAGTTCATCTAAGTCTCATATCACAAACATCATCAATTCTCAAAATTGAAGCATGGGTTACAAAGCTTACAAAGCAACGATTGCAAAAACGTATAAATTATCAAAAACGGATCACAAACTAACCTTGACTTAAACCAAAACCATAGTCGAACCTTTTAAGCTTTTGTTCGTTCTTTTTTTTGTGTTTTTGGTGGAAAAATGGATGAACTAATGTCCATTTTCATGCTTTATTTTATCAAATAATCATTTAATACATAAAAGACATTTTTAACCTTTAATCAAATATATTTAAACATATAGTTCAAGGTCATTTATGACCTTAGCCGTCCACTAACTATGGTAGTGGCTTAATTACCACATGAGTCCTTACTCTTAAAAAGACATAACAAATAAGCATCATTTCATAAAACATGCAAATTTGCATTTCAATGCAATTCAATCCTTTTATATCAAATTAAACATACGGACAGATAAATTAACTTACAGAAATTTACCACATGCTTAGTCACATATCAACGACACAGAAAATAATAATAAAATATTATACGGACTCAGATTTGTGGTCCCAAAACCACTGTTCTGACTAGGGTATAAACCGGGCTATTACACATTGACACATGAAACACATTATGAATCTTTTCTAACTCGGGTGGCAACATCAATCTATAAGCAACCGGCCCAACTCGTTCAATGATCTCATACGGCCCGATGAGCCTTGGACTTAGCTTGCCTTTTCGGCCAAATCGAAGTATTTTCTTCCACGGAGACACTTTCAAAAACACTTTGTCACCAACTTCAAATTCAATATCTTTTCGTTTCAAGTCTGCATAAGACTTCTGACGATCTGACGCTGCTTTCAAACTGTCACGAATCACTTTCACTTTTTGTTCAGTCTCTTTTATCAAATCAACCCCATGAATCTTATTATCACTCAGCTCAGTCCAATACAATGGAGTTTGACATTTTCGACCGTAAAGTGCCTCATACGGTGCCATTTTAATGCTAGATTGAAAACTATTATTGTACACAAAATTGATCAACGGTAAATGCTTCTCCCACGTACTTTCAAATCCAAGAACACAGCATCTCAACATATCTTCGAGAACTTGAATGATCCGCTCAGATTGTCCATCCGTTTGCGGATGAAATGCAGTGCTGAAATGCAATTTTGTGCCTAAAGCCTCTTGCAATCGCTTCCAAAATCGCGAGGTGAATCTCGAATCTCTGTCAGATACGATAGATAGTGGTACCCCGTGCAATCTCACAATCTCGACAATATATAATTCAGCTAACTTGTCAAGTGAATAATCTGTTCTCACCGAAACAAAATGAGCTGATTTCATCAATCTGTCAACTATCACCCAGATTGTATCTTTCTTTCCCGGAGACAAAGGCAATCCTGACACAAAGTCCATCGTGATTCTCTCCCATTTCCACTCAGGAATCATTATCGGTTGCAACAAACTGGATGGAACCTGATGTTCAGCTTTAACTTACTGACAAACCAAACATTTCGACACAAAGTCAGAGATATCTCGTTTCATACCATGCCACCAATAAAACTGTTTCAAGTCATTATACATTTTTGTACTCCCCAGATAAACAGTCAAACGACTATTATGAGCTTCGTTTAAAATCATTTGAATTAACTCTGAATTCCTTGGAACACAAATTCGATTTCTGAATCTCAAACAATCATCGTTATCAACTCGAAATTCTAAATTAGAATTCAATTCACATTGAACTTGTTTAGTCATCATTCCAACATCACTTTTTTGAGCATCACAAATCTGACGTATGAACATCGGCATTACTTTCAACTCAGCTAAAACTGAATCATCATCACATAGATCTATTTGAGTTCTCATAGCTCGCAAAGCACATAAAGACTTTCGACTCAAAGCATCAGCAACAACATTAGCTTTGCCCGGATGATAATTAATCACAAGTTCATAATCTTTCAACAATTCTAACCATCTTCTCTGTCGCAAATTTAATTCTTTTTGAGTCATCAGGTACTTCAAGCTCTTGTGATCCGTATAAATATGACATTTCTCACCAAATAGGTAGTGACGCCAAATCTTCAACGCAAACACAATCGCGACCAATTCAGGGTCGAGAGTCAGATGGGTCTTTTCATGCGGCTTTAACTGCCTCGAAGCATAAGCGATGACTTTTCCTTCTTGTATCAGCACACAACCCAAACCATTCAACGATGCATCACTGTAAACTATGAATTATTTGCCCGATTCAGGTTGAACTAAAACTGGCGCTTCTGTCAACAATGTTTTCAACTACTTAAAACTCTGTTGGCACTTTTCCGACCACTCGAATTTAACATCTTTCTGTAGCAACTTCGTCAATGGAGTCGCAATCATCGAGAAGCCTTTCACAAACAGCCTATAATATCCCGCTAGTCCCAGAAAACTACGGACTTCAGACACATTTCTCGGAGGCTTCCATTCTAAAATAGCTGAGATCTTACTCGGATCAACTCGTATTCCCAAAGCTGATACAATATGCCCTAGAAATCTAACCTCACGCAACCAAAACTCACATTTGGTAAACTTTGCATACAATTGCTTCTCACGCAGAGTCTGTAACACAATTCTCAAATGCTCAGCATATTACGTCTCATCACAGGAATAAATCAAAATATCATCAATAAATACTACAAAAAAAGCGATCCAAATACGATCTGAATATCCGATTCATCAAATCCATAAACACTGCAGGAGCATTCGTTAGTCCAAAAGGCATAACTAAAAATTCATAATGTCCGTACCTCGTTCTGAAAGCAGTCTTTGGTACATCTGATTCTTTAACTCTCAACTGATAGTAGCCCGATCTCAAATCTATCTTAGAAAACACTGTAGCTCTTTTTAGCTAATCAAACAAATCATCAATACAAGGCAACGAATATTTGTTCTTTATTGTTACTTTGTTCAACTTTCGGTAGTCAATACACATCCTCATAGTGCCGTCTTTCTTTTTCACAAACAACACAGGAGCACCCCAGGGCAAGAAACTTGGTTGTGCAAATCCTCTATCTGTCAACTCTTGCAACTGAGACTTCAACTCTTTCAATTCTGTCGGTGCCATTCTATACGAAGCTATCGAGATAGGAGTCATTCCCGGCAATAAATCAATACTAAATTCAACTTCCCGTATCGGAGGTAATCCTGGTAACTCTTCAGGAAACACGTCTGGAAACTCACAAACCACAGGCACAGATTCAACTTTCTTTTCTGACACTTTTGTATCAATCACATATGCTAGATAAGCTTCACAACCCTTTTTCACATAGTTCAAAGCTTTCATCGAAGATACAATAGCTGGTAGCCTATTCCAATCACTGGATTTAATTTGAACCATTTAACCATTCTGACTTCTCAAATCAATACTCTTTCTTTTGCAATTCACAATGGCATTATGCAAAGTGAGCCAATCCATGCCCAGAATGATATCAAACTCATCAAAAGGTAACAACATCAAATTAGCCGGAAAGCATATACCCCGAAACATCAACGAAAAATTCTTGCACACTTTATCCACAAGACACACTTGCCTAAGGGGTTCGATACTCTAATCACAAATTCAATAGACTCAACAGGTAGAGTCTTACTTGATACTAAATTCACACACACATAGGAATGAGTATATCCTAGATCTATTAATGCAATCAGATCAGTATCAAATAGAGTAAAAGTACCAGTGATGACATCTGGGGATGACGCTTCCTCTCGTGCGCGTATAGCATAGGCTCGGGCAGGTGCTCTCACCTCTGATCTCACACCTGTATGGGTAGTCCCTCTTTGACTTCCACTCACATTCCCAATGTTTTTGGGTGGTCTACCCCTAGCCGTCGTTTTACTCAGTTTTACACTCTGAACATTTTCTTCTTCAGCTAACTTTGGGCAGTCTCGAATGAAGTGATCTCGTGATCCACACTTATAACAAGTTTGATTATTATACTTGCCCCAACATTCTCCCACATGTTGTCTTCCACACTGTCTACACTCAGGTTTGTTGCTTTTGGCACTTCCAACACTTGATTCAGTCGAAATATGAACTCGTGGAGCTACAATTTGTTTCGCACGATCTCTACTCGGATGTCCAAACGAAGCGTTTGATCAATTGTTTGCATCTCTAAATCTCTTCGTCGAAGGTTGAGACGACTTACTCATCAATCTTTTTCTTTCATCTCTAGCATCAGAATCGGCTTTCTTTTTCTCTTTGCTAAGCTCCTCGGCTTCACAGGCTCTTTCGACTAACACAACAAATTCATTTATGTCAAGTATCCCAACCAGTAATTTAATGTCTTCATTCAACCCTTCAATGAAACATTTACACATAGTAGCTTCGGTCGAAACACATTCCCGAACATACTGACTCAATTTCACAAACTCCCATTCATACTCAGTAACTGACATACGACCCTGTTTCAGTTCTAGAAACTCTTTACGTTTCTGATCAATGAATCGTTGACTGATATATTTCTTTCAGAATTCAACTTGAAAGAAATCCCAGGTGATTCTCTCTCTCGGAACCACAGATATCAATGTCTTCCACCAGTTATACGCAGTGTCCCTCAACAACAAAATAACATATTTAATACATTCATCAGGAGTCAACGACATCTCGTCAAATACTCGAATGGTATTCTTGAGCCAAAACTCAGCTCGCTCGGTATCATAATCAGTTGTGGCCCTAAACTCTTCGGCCCTGTACTTACGGATTTTATCTACAAGAGGTTTATTCAGTCGGATCGAATCTACGACTTGTGGCACAACAGGTACTTGTGGGGGTGGAGGTTGTGGAGCAGCCGGATTCGTTCGAATGAATTCTGAAAACCACTCGCTCATCATTCAGAAAAATGCTTGCTTAGCCTCTCCTCCCTCACTACTATCATTCGGCCTAGTTGTGGCCGGCGTTGTCCCTTGAGCGGAAGCAGGTGCATTACACTCTACATCGTCAGCAACTGCTTGATCCGGATCCATTACTATATAAAAACACATTTTCATCTGTCAGGATTCATCACACTATCGTAAAAATATATATATGGCATGTATAGCTAGACTCACACGCGCTACGCTAGTCCGAGAATCGACTAAACCGTAACTCTAATACCAATAAAATGTAACACCCCTAACCCGAGACCGTCGCTAAAATAGGGTTAAGAGGCATTACCGAATCAATCAAAACATTTCACATCCACTTCACAACACAAAGTCAATCATCAATCAAACATATTCAAATATAAACATATAGTCCCTTGTTGAGGTCTATGAGACCTTAAACATGTGTTAGAAAGAGGTCGAGACTAAATCGAACACATATGAAAATTTCTAAAATTCAAACATCTTTCTAAGTTACAGAGGTCACACGCCCGTGTGGGTAGGCCGTGTGCCTCACACGGCCTCGGACATGCCCGTGCATCCAAGCCGTGTCAAAATAGGGCATACATACTGACTTGCACCACACGGCCAGTCACACGCCCCTGTGTCCAGCCCATGGTCGCTACTGACTTGTTTCACTTGGCAAACATAAACAACACAGTCGAGCCACACGCCCGTGTGCTCAACCGTGTGGGCAATTATAGGCCATATTCAAGGCCAAACTTGCCACCATCACTTAGGTACACCTACAAGCTTCAAAGCATTACCAATTCATGCCTCAAAGTGCAACCAAACATACCATTTCATACACCAATTAATCACCAACTATATCATCTATAATTATACTCAATTTCATCTCAAATTGGTTCAACCAAAGTGTCAAAATTCACATCTCAAACATATAGACCAAACATCATATAAACCTTACAACATATCACATTCAAACCATAATTTTCATCTACCATTTAAGTATGAAACATACCATATTCATCACTCACTCTTTCACATCTCTTTCATCATATTCATATCCTACATATATGCACCAACATCATTCAATTTTCAAGCCATATCACATGGCATAGACCAACATCTCAAAAATATTTACTATATCAACTAGCTTATACATGCCATATACCACATATGTACATCTTGCAAAAGTATCCAAAATAGATAGCCGATTGTAACGCCCCAAAAGTTAGGGGTTGTAATTTTTGCTTAATTATATGTTGTGCTTGCTCGGCTGGTTGTTTAAGGGTTTTTTGGGGTCCTAAGGAGGCCTGGGTTCGAGTCTGAGCCTTGGAAAAATTTTAGTTTTTGGCTTTTTAGTGGAGAGGGCCATTGGCAGTAGGGTTTAAGTATAATTATGCGTATTTAGGAGACACAAGTTGAGCATGTGGCAAGGAGGTTGTGGCGTCAATGGGAGAGCATGGAGGGAAGGGGTTCGAATCCCTCAGGTTGCAAATGGAGGATTTTATTTTGTGACTTGAGAGTGGAGGAAGCAGAGTTCAGATCAAACTCTTCTAGGGGAGTTAGAGACTTGGTCGACAGGTTTGAATGGGAGGCTAGGAGTGATTCAAGAAGAAGAAAGTGGAGGGAATCAAGGAGTTGAGGAGTGAGGGAGTAGTGGCTGGATTTGGGAGTGTGCCTAAGGGGAGATTTTGGCTAGGGGTGGAGGAGGAAGCACTTTTTCGGCAGTTTGAGTGTGAGTGCAAATTGAAACTCTCTAGGTGTAGTGCGATTTCTTCTTGTGTTCTTTTTGGGTTTCTCTTGGGAGGCATTTCGTGCACTTTTCCTTCTCTTCTCCTTCTTACCTCTCGTGTTTTCTTTCCTTTTCTTTTTCTAATAGCCTAAATACTTGTTGGCCGAATCTTCTTCTTCTCATCTCTCTTCACTTTTCATCCATTTCTTTTCTCCTCTTTAGGTCGTATAGCCACACTTCTTCCTATTTGATTCCCCTTTAGCCGAACATCAAATCGTCTAAAAACTTTGCTTCTCCTCCTGCTGGCCGAACTTGGTAAGCCTAACCTTCTTAATCTCTTTACCCCAAATCTTTTATTCCTTGGTGGTTGGGGCCGGATTCTTTTGACAAACAATTGACGTTTGTCGTCGACTTTGGTTTTGGTAAGGGTGGAGTAATTTGTTGTTAGTAGTGTTCTTGTGACTCTTTTGTTGAATAAACATCTGCCTCCCTCCTTCCTTTGTGGGGGGCCGAATATTGGATGGATGCTAACCCTCTTTTGTGCATCTAATATTTTTAGGAACCCATTTGCATTAGCCAAGGAGCAAGGCCGAATACTGTTACTCTGTAAGGGGTCACGTCTTGTGGTAAGTGAATTTGGTTGAGTAGTGTATTCTGATATTATGGATTTTCGAGAGCGTTGGGATTAACTCATGGTCATTGTTATCATAGGGGCATCGAGGAGTGCTTCATTTGGTAATCCAAAGCAGGTGTGTAATCTCACACCTCTGTTTAATCTGCTATTGTTATGATCTGTGAATCGGCTAAAAGCCGAAGTACCGAAAAGTCAAAATACCGGCAGCTGAGATCACTCGAGCGTGCAAGCGCTCGTAGTGATAAACCGAACCACGAATGTTGATGATGGGCCTTTGGGAGTGCCATAATCTTTTTCGCAGGCTTAGGTCGTAACGAGCTTTGTTGGGTCGTGGAGGGCCAGATGGGCCCAGTGGGCTAATGGGCCCACAGGGGAAAAATCCATGGTAAGTGTCGAATGATTGATGCGACTGTGAAGTCCGCTGAATCGAGATCGAAAACGAGCTGAATGGGCCACACGAGCGTGTGGGCCCGTTTGGGCTGAAGTTGGATTCTAGGCCCAATTGTACTATTCTGACCGAAAATGGAACCTGTGTCGCTCGAGGCGACAGTTGGCCTTCGAAAAGGCCGTAGATGGGTAAATTACCAAAATACCCTCGACGGGTAAAATTACTGAAATACCCTTAAATGGTGAAATTACTAAAATGCCCTCGTTGGGTGAAATTATCGGAATACCCCCGAGGGGTAAATTATCGTTTTACCCCCAACTGATCAAATGACCATTATACCCCTAGTGGTAGATCTAGTGTTGTATGTGTAATCTGTTTAATTGATTATGATGGTGATTTGTTCCATACATTGATTTAATATGTCACGACATGTTACATTGGGCTGGGTTATGTATTTGGAGGAAATCGCATCTTGGTTGCTATGCCACAGATATCGATTCAGTGGCTCGCCACGATATATCGGGTTTTAGTGGCTCACCACGATATCAGCATCTTGGTAGCTTTGCTGCATTGATATTAGTAGCTCGACTGCGTTATTGGTGTGTAGGGCTGGGTGGGTCGACTTGGTCCCCACATGGTGTGTAGGGTTGGTACGGGTGGTGTGATGGTTGGACTGGGTTGGGCTGCATTTTTATTTGCATGAACATGATTTTGAGGCTTAGGCCTGCATCGATCATCGCATGGGCTTGGACCTGTGATCGTGGATCAGAATAGGGGGTTACACACTCAGTTCTCGTAACTCACCCTTTCCCTTTAACTGTGCAAGTAATCCCCAGCCTTAGAGGATTTGGAGCTGCGAGGGACTCGGAGGTGGCCACACGTCCTGTATGTTTCTGGGGTTAATTTAGCTACTTCACTTTAGTTTACTTTACCTTAATTTTTGGGTTATTAATTTTTGTAATAAGGCCATTGGAATTGTTTTTAACTTTTATTTGGTATTTCTTTACAAACTGCTAAACTATTAAACACGGGTTTCAAAAATAATAACTACTATTTTTTTAAAGTATCACATTTCTGCAACTGTTTAAACCAAACTTCCGTAACAGACAAGGTTTTAAAAACAAACTAATAGATGTGTACAATATTTTTTTGAAAAAGAATGATCCCGAGTGAAACCTATTTTGTTAGTAAGCAACTAAAATCAGGATTTTAAGTGGTAGAAAGTTTTTGATTCGTAGACGAGTTTTCCAACAAACACAAAGTTTTCAAACAACACCTGATGTGGCACGCTAGATCCGGTCATAACGTCTAGGCCGGGTGTGGGTGTTACATTTAGTGGTATCAGAGCCAGGTTGCAACACTCGGCTCTGGAATGGGTTTTGAAAATTTTTCCAAAACTGTTTAAATTCTGGTTTAGAGAAGTAGTGGTTGTGTTACTGAAAGTGTGGCACACCGAGTCTCCGGCACCAAATCCGTAAGTCTCTTTACTCTATACTTTGTTATAAGCTGATATGACTGTACTTTGAAAATACTAGGGATAGTAGTAGTATACTAAAACTCCTTAGTTGTAGAAACTGAGACTATAGGAGATTGAAACCGAAGTAAATGCGATCTGTGAAAACAACCTTAATTACTGCTTTTCATAAAGTACTTGTTAACAATCATGGGAACTATAAGTTGATTCATAAAACTCTTAAACAAATTAATACGCTACATCGAGATGAGTACAAGAGGTCACAGAAAGGGTACACTTGGCCGTGGTAGAGGCCGGGGTGCTAGGGCTGGGTCCTCAGCATTAGGACATATGCCTGAAAGGGAAGCGCCGGCATCACCAGTGACTGAAATGGGGTCTCATGACCGAGCTGGTGGGGATGATGCTTTGTCCCAAGCGATGCTGCGAGTTTTGGAAAGGGTTGCTAGAGCGAGTACTGGGTTAGTGCCTCGGGGGTCTATTTCTAAGCGACTTCGGTCAAATGGGGCGAAAATCTTCAGGAGCATCTCTGGTGTAGCCCCGAATGTAGCGAAATACTGGTTGAAGGCGGTAGAGCGAATCATGGATGACCTTGACTGCATGGTAGAGCAAAAACTAAAGGGAGTAGTGTCCTTACTGCGAGATGAGGCATACCAATAGGGGCTTACCGTGAGGGAGGGCATGCAGGCCGACCGTGTGACTTGGGACTTCTTTAAGGTGGCCTTCTAAGGAAAATATGTCGGGGCAAGTTTTGTGGATGCCCAGAGAAAGGAATTTTTGAATCTAGTTCAGGGGAATAAGTCCGTAGCGGAGTATGAGGCAGAGTTCCTGCGCTTGAACCGGTACGCTCGGGGCATAGTTGCAACTGAATATGAGCGCTGCGTGCAGTTTGAGGATGGTCTTCGGGATGAGTTGAGGGTACTGATAGCCCCGCAGAGGGAAAGAGACTTCACTGCCCTGGTTGAGAAGGCTAAGATTGCTGAGGATGTGAAATGATCAGAGTGTCAGAACAGTGAGCAGCATAAGGGCAGAAGTAAGAGGAATTTTGGGCCTTCAAGTTCTTCTGGTGGGCTTAGGAAGAGGCCTAGATTTGATGGGCCGGTCCAAACTGGAGTTCCGATTGTTGTTGGCAGACTGCAGCCTTGCGCTGTGTGTGGGTTATCCCATCAGGGTGAATGTTGGAAGAGAACTGAGGCGTGCTTCAGATGTGGGTCTAGGGATCACAGGGTTAGAGACTGTACGCAGAGGCCGGGTCAGATGCAAGCTGCGGGTCAGGGATATGTTTAGCCAGGGAGAGGTGGTCAGCAGCCACCGAGAGGTCGTGGTCCGGCCAGAGGGGGAAATGGGTTTAGACGAGGTCGTGGAGCACCGGGCAGAGGTGCTGGTAACACAGAGGCGAGATAGCCAGGGTTGGTGTATACTGCTCGGCATAGAGAGGACGGCGACGCACCTGACGTCATAACTGGTACGTTCCTCATTCATGATGTACCATTTACAGCTTTAATTGACATTGGGTCTATGCACTCGTATGTTGCATGTAGTGAGTCAGGAACATTGGGCATACAGTTTGAACTTACTGATAGAGAAATGTTAGTGATTAGTCCATTGGGGCAGTCGGTTAGACTAAATAAATTGTTTAGAGATGTGCCCCTAGAGGTCCAAGGGGTTGTCTTTCCGGCGGATTTGATGGAACTGCTGTTTGGCGAGTTCGATCTCATTTTGGGCATGGATTGGTTAGTGAAACACCGTGCAAATTTGGATTGCGATGCTAAGCGTATGGTATTAAGGACTTCAGGGGAAGAGGAGGTGGTCGTGATACGGGAGCAAAGGGACTATTTATCCAACGTAATCTCAGCATTAAGGGCTGAGAAGCTGGTTCGCAAAGGCTGCGAGGCGTTCCTAGCTTATGTCAGCACATCTGATGTTAAGGGTTTTACCGTTGGGGATGTTAGGACTGTAAAGGAATTTCCGGATGTATTTCTTGAAGAGCTTCCGGGGTTGCTGCCAAGCCGTGAGGTTGAATTCGGCATTGAACTCCTACCGGGAACGGCCCCGTTGTCCATCGCCCCTTATAGGATGGCACCGAAAAAGCTAGTAGAGTTAAAGGCTCAAATCCAAGAGCTGCTGGATCGAGGATTCATCCGACCAAGTGTGTCACTGTGGGGAGAAACGGTACTATTCGTAAAGAAGAAGGATGGTTCAATGTGCATGTGTATCGATTATCGTCAATTGAACAAACTGACGATTAAGAACAAGTACCCTCTGTAACAGCCCAATTTAGGGGCTAGTCGGAATAGGGATATCGGGATCATCAATCCAAGATTTGAGAAATTTATTTTCATGTTATATTATGAATTAGAACATGATAGCACATGTGCATGAAAATTTTGGTGCTTTAATTCTAGCGATTTCATGTTTAATCACGAAAAAGGACTAAATCGCATAAAGTGTGAAAGTTCCATTTTAATTTCTAAAGGTACCAAATAGCCATAGATTGTTAAATTGAGGTATTTAAAAGGCAATTTAGCCCCTTGTAATTGCTT
Source organism: Gossypium sturtianum (assembly GCA_025698515.1). Classification (NCBI taxonomy): domain Eukaryota; kingdom Viridiplantae; phylum Streptophyta; class Magnoliopsida; order Malvales; family Malvaceae; genus Gossypium; species Gossypium sturtianum. Next base: position 24,727,262 of record CM046945.1, read on the forward strand.
GGCCGGCCATAGACTAGATGGGAGACAAAGATGGACAAAAATTTGGTCAAACTTAGTAAGAGTTGGTGACTAATTTGACTAGTTTAATATTAGACTAAAGAAAGAGAAAATATCATCTTTCTTGTTCATCTCTTCCACCGAAATTTTTCATGGAAAATAAGGGTTGAAAGCTTCAAAAATTTCAGCACACTCATCTCCTCATTAGTAAGTGTTCTAGTGATCTTTTCTTGATAATAGTTGTACTTTTGAAACCCCTAGAGCTTGAGCTTTCAAATGAGGGGACTATTGTGCAATATGGTGAAAGGTTTAAAGTTTTTCCATGAGAGCTTTCATTGTTATTTGCTGCATTTTCATGGAAGAAATTGAGTCTTAGTTTTTAGATGAACAACTTTTGTGAGAGGTGTTAGCATGAAAACACCAAATAGGACCTTGATAAAAAGGTTACAAATTATGTAGTAAGTATGTGAAATATTGATTTTTGATGATAGCTTTAAAAGCATTAAATGTTTACCTAGGCTTGTTGAAGGTAGAAATTTGATTAGAATTGATTTCGAGAACAGTAACACCCTGCACCGGTCAATACGCATAACCATCGAACGGTATGTCACTAAGGAAAATATTTTTGAAAGAATCGAATTAACAATTAAATTTTGTGAAAAACTCTTTGAAATTCTTTATTTGTGAAAATAAGTTAAAATCGAGATTTACTTTGAATTACATAAAACTTTAAAATAAGTGAATAAATCATAGATATGAAAACATTTATATATTTTTAAGAAATTTTGAAATATCACTTTGAAAATCCATTTGCAATTGAGTATAGAAACTTGAATTTTGGAAATCACTTAATTTGTTGAAAACACTTAACTTGTAATAATTTTTTTTCTATCGAACTATTCATATTACCCGATGGTAAGATTTTTAAAACCATTATGAGTTTTTAGTTTAGAAAACTTTGAGCTCAATTATTAGATTAACCAAGTGACATGCTTAAACATGTTTAGAATAAATCTCAAAGCATATAAATAATCCAAAACCATAATTAAAGAGGCCTTATTACAAATCCATAAAATATGAAAACCCAAAATTAAAATATGGTACCCAAATGGAAGTTCGTGTAAAACCAAACTTTATTGCATGGCCTCCTCGAGTTCATCAGGCTCCATATCCGCGATCTCACGAATCACCTGAAAAGATAAGGGAGAAGGTGAGTCACCAAGACTCGAGTGCATATTCCCTCTCCCTGTAAATACCACATACTTACACAAATTATAACAAAGCAACATATATGTATAATGCACCCAACCTAGCCATCCATAACTCCTTTTCTACCCCGTGTGGTACCAAACCACTTTGGTGGTTCCAAACCACTGGTGTCCAAAGACACAAATGTGATACCAAATCACTTTGGTGACCGTAGTCACGAATAATCCATCCGTGGGGCCAACCCACGTGTGATACCAAATCACCGCAGACGATCCCATATCTCAAAAGTGGGGCCAACCCACGGTGGAATTAACCACAGGACAAGTCACTATGAGGTGCCAAACCTGCGGTGTCCGAAGACACGAATGTGATACCAAATCACCGTGGTGGTGGCAAACCACCGTGTCCAAGACACGAATCATCAAGTTGTGGGGCCAACCCACGTGTGATACCAAATCACCGCGCAGACGATCCCATATCTCAAAAGTGGGGCCAACCCCACGGTGGAATTAACCACGAGGGACAAGTCGCTATGAGGTGCCAAACCTCGGTGTCCGAAGACACGAATGTGATACCAAATCACGGTGGTGCCAAACCACGGTGTCCAGAAGACACGAATCATCAATCTTCCCCCTCCACTCATATTGCCCATACCAATGCAATAGATAGACAAATCACGTCAATAAACTTTGATATGTATCTCATAACGAATATATCATAAATCGTAGATCATAATTTCAATCCACATGTATTAACAACATATTGAAACGGACTTACCCGAATCCTCATTCATACCATCATGGTATCATATCCAGATCTCACCGATTTACCCACTTTCATAATATGATTAGTTATAACACACAAATACACATATATAAACCAAGTTATACAGTGTAAGATACACACCTTTCACCAACGCAATACTAAAATCCAAAGATCCGCTCTACCGCACTAGATCACCTTGCCCCTACATTCGGCCAATACTTAAATCATTACTATAGACCATTCGGCCAACCACAATCCTTATCCACCATAGCCTTTGGCTTTACATCCATTAAAGAATAATGAATCGACAAGATTTCTTACCACTTGACTTACCAACCTTTGATCGCTAGAGAAAACTTAGATCGATTGCTTCAAGTCCCAAAAAGCCTAAATGAATAATCGATTCCTATAATGGTTAGAACCTTGCTAACAATGCCCAAAGATTCGGCTTTTGTCCACAAGAAAATGACTTAGAAAAGAGAAAAGAAATAATAATAAAATCGCCATGAACACTTACCTATTACCAAAACCGATTGAAGAAATCAAATGAAGTCCTACCCTTGAATATTCAGCCAAAAATAAATCAAAAGAATATGAGAGTTTGGCTATAAAAGAGAAGAAGAAAAAATGTAAATGGGTGTTTTAACTTTGAGTAAATGAAAAAGAAATGGGATTTGAGATGAAGAATGATTGGCCAAGAGAGTGTAAAGGAAAATGTGATTTGAATAATATTGAAAGAAAGAAAAGAGAGAGATGTGGGAGAGATTCGGCCAAACACTTCTTTGCCAAAAGAAAGTGCACAAAAATGCAAAAAGATATATTGTAGTTTCGGTTTCAAAAGAGCAAATGAAAGAAAGGAAAATGGTATGATTTGATTCAACAAAATGAGGCTAAAATCAAAAGCAAAATGCACCAAAATGCACAAGACACATTCGGCCAAGGAGGAAAGTTTTTGGAGAGGAAAAAAACAATTGCAAAAGATGTTCAAATGACAAAAATTTGCCAACTATCCCCCAAGCTACCTATCACATTCGGCCACCCCTTAGACACCCATGCCAGTCCACATACATCCACTAAAGGCCTAGGAATACCTTCCAAAACATCATCCTAAAACCAAGCCTTATGTCTCCCCAACCTTCCATAACCTTAAGATTCTTATCCCCAATTTCAAGCTTTCCTTAAACAAAAATTTAACTTGCCAAAAGATGAAAGTCCAACCTATCATAAACAATGGTTGACCGTCCATAAATGCTAGGATTCAAAAATAAGCCTTCAAAATGCTAAACATGCTACTCGAACCTCTAACCTCAAGCAACCTTTCAAGCTCCTTAACCATCTTGCCACTTACTCCTCTTGTGCTTTAATTAACACTTAAATTAACTTAAGTGCTAAGCTCACTTAATCCACTTCATTAAATAAACCATACTAAAAATTATTCTAGCTTCCTTAATAAAATCAAGCCTTCACAAGACTATGCTAACACACAAAATTCATACCCGAGCCAACACAAATAATACTCAAATTTTGGGATGTTACAATTCTACCCCCCCTTAAGAAAATTTCGTCCTCGAAATTACGATCAAAAGAGTTGAGGATCTCTTGCCTCATTACATCCTCCGGTTCCTACGTAGCTTCCTCCACGCCATGATTCCGCCATAAAACCTTCACTAAAGGAACTGTCTTCCCTACGCAAAACTTTCACATCTCGATCTAGGATGCGCATGTGTTCTTCTTCTATCGTCCGATCTTGACTCACCTCTATTTCCTCTCGCCACAACATGCGATGGATCGAACGATAAGCGTCTAAGCATGGAGACATGGAACGCATCGTGAATCGACTCACTCGATGGCAACTCGAGTGATAGGCTCTGGTCCCACTCGTCTCAACACCTTATACGGTCCAATGAACCTTGGACTTAACTTGCCTTTTCTCCCAAATCTTAACACTTTCTTCCATGGCGAGACCTTGGAAAAACTTTGTCACCCACGGCAAACTCTATATCCTCCGCTTGAGATCTGCATATGACTTACGTCTATCCGAAGCTTCCTTCCAGGCGAGCACTGAATCGTCTTAACCTTATCCTCGATCTCGCAACCAACTCGGTCCTAACATCCGACGCTCACCGAACTCGGTCCAACATGTAGGCGTCGACACCTCCTACCATACAACGCCTCATATGGTGCCATCTTAATGCTTGCTTGGTAACTATTGTTGTATGCGAACTCACTAATGGTAAAAACTCTTCCAGTGCCTCACTCAAGTCCAAAACACATCCCCTCTCAACATATCTTCTAAAATCTGAATAACCCTTTTCGATTGCCAGTCAACCGTGGATGAAATGCGTTCTTTGAAATCCAACCGCGTACCCAAAGCCCGATGTAACGCTCTCAAAAACCTCGATGTAAATCTAGGATCTCTATACGAGATGATCGACCTTTGGCACACCGTGCAACCTCACTATCTCCGCTACATACAACTTAGCTAACCTCTGCAAGGCGAATAATCCATCCTTCTGGAATGAAATGAGCTGACTTAGTCAGACGATCCACAATCACCCAAACTGAATCCTTCTTACTAGGCGTAAGAGGTAATCCACTGACAAAGTCCATAGTGATCCTTTCCCACTTCCACTGTGGAATCTTCACCATTTGAAGTAACCTGAGACAGAATCGATGCTCCGCCTTGACCTGCTGACACGTCAGACATTTACCCACAAACTCAGTTACCTCACGCTTCGGACTTGGCCACCAAAACTGCTCTCTTAAATCCCGATACATCTTGCTTCCTCCAGGATGCATAGCATATGGGCTGTTATGTGCATCCGAAGAATCCTTTGCCTCAACTCAACATCCTTCGGCATACAAGCTCTCCGTTTAAAACACAGTACTCCATCATTTGGACAAACTATATTCCTCTAAACCTCCGTTTGAATCGCAACCTCCGATCATTTAAACCATCATCCTCTAATCGCTTCTCCTTGATTTGCTCTAACCAAGTCGACTTGACTTGCGGTCAAATAAAAGACTCCCATCGTCATATAAGCTAAGACGAGCAAACATCGATCTTAAATCCGATACAACCTTACGGCTCAACGCGTACGCCACCACGTTAGCCTTGCGGGGATGATATTCGATCGAGCGATCGTAGTCCTTCAACAACTCGATCCATCTACGCCGCCTCAAGTTCAAGTCCTTACGAGTCAAAAGGTACTTAAGACTCTTGTGATCCGTGTAGACTATCGACTTCTCTCCATACAAATAGTGTCTCCATATCTTCAAAGCAAAACCACAGCAGACTAATTCCAAGTCATGCGTCGGATAATTAACCTCATGTGGTCTCAGCTGTCGAGATGCATAAGCCACTACCTTCCCTTCTGCATCGGCACACATCCCAAACCAGTATGTGATGCATCACAAGAAATCGTGAATTCCTGCACTGCCTCGAGTTGAATCAAAACCGGAGCTTCATCGAGAATCTTCTTCAACTTGTCGAAACTTCCTTGTCGCTTCTCGGTCCACACAAATGGAACTCCTTTCCTCAATAACTTGGTCATAGGTGCTGCTATCAAAGAAAATCCTTCTACAAATCTTTGGTAATACCCCGCCGGACCTAGAAAACTCGAATCTCACCCCACGACTTAGGCGGCTTCCAATCCAACAACGCCTCAATCTTCCGAGGATCCACTCTAATCCCCTCGGTGATACTACGTGACCCAACAAAGTCACCTCCTAAGCCGAACTCGCACTTACTAAATTTGGCGTCTGTTTGCTTTTTCCTCGAGAATCGCAACACTACTCGCAAATGTGCATCATGCTCCTCCTCCGAATTTGAGTATACCAAAATATCGTCTATAAATACCACAACAAATCGATCCAAAAGCTGCTTTGGAATACTCGATTCATCATATCCATAAATGCGATCGGTGCGTTAGTCAACCCAAGCGGCATCACCGAAACTCGTAATGCCCATACCGAAAGTGCGAAAAAGTCTTATGGATATCACCTCTTTCACCTTTAGTGATGATATCCGGACCTTAAATCAATCTTGAGAAAATCGCTGCCCCTTAAGGTGATCAAGCGAGTCATCTATCCTCGGCAAAGGATACTTGTTTTTGATCGTCGGCTTATTCAAGCGGCGTAGTCTATACACATCCGCATCGTACCATCTTTCTTCTTGACAAAAAGTACCGGCGCTCTCCATGGCGAAACACTTGGTCGAATGAAACCTCGATCCAACAACTCATGAATCGAGCCTTTAATTCCATCAATTCCTTCGGTGCCATCCTATACGGAGCTATAGACACCGGCGCGCGTTAAATAACAGATCTATACCAAATTCAACTTCACGGTCCGGAGGTAGTCCCGGAAGTTCTTCAGGAAATACGTCAACATATTCCTTTACCGTGCAGACATTCCCCACATTAGACTCCTTAGCCTCCAACGCACACACATGGACCACGAATACCTCACACCCTTCCTAACCAACTTCACGACTTTCAGCGCAGATACCACGTTGGATAGATAATCTCTTCTATTACCTATCATGACCACCTCTTCGCCTCAATCGACTTCAAAACCATGCGCTTAGCGGCGCAATCCAAACTTGCTCGGTACTTGGCTAACTAATCCATCCCAAGTATCGGATCGAACTCCTCAAATGGCAATTCCATCGGATCGCCTCTAACGCTACCCCTTGGAGTTCTAGGGGTACATCTCTATATCTGACTTATTTACTTCTACTGAGTGACCTAGAGGGCTAAATACGATCATCCTCCTAGAAGCGATCTCGAAACTAAGCTCATGGTCTCTACTATGTTCACGGCAACATACGAATGTGTCGAACCCACATCTATCAAAGCAAGATATGGTTCACCAAAGATTAAGAAACGTCACGGTTATGGCGTGCAGTGCGTCGCCCTCCTCTCGACGTCTCGTTGTATACACCAAACCAGGTGTCTTGCCTCGGTGTTGCCAGCACCTCCGCGATGCTCCTCGACCTCGACGGAACCATTACCTCCTCTACCATTACCACGACCTCTATGTGGTGGCGGTCCCTCATTTCAGGAACCGAGCACGACCTTGACCTCTGGATCGATTCTGGCTAGCTTACGTGGGCGGTCTCTCACACGATGATCCCGAGCCACACTCGAAACATCCTTTCCCTCCGGTCCAACATTCTCCCCAATGATATTTCCCACATCGATTACACCGTCTTTGGTCCCCGATTAGTAATAACAGCCTCCCGCACCGATTCGCCCACTTTGCCTAGCCCTCTTTTGAGAATTACCGGTCGATCCCGATGATCCGTAACCTCTCTTATGCTTGTTCCGGTCGTAATTGCGCGCTTTGCGATTCCTTGATTCCTTCGGCTATCTTAGCCTTTTCAACCAAAGCAAAGCAAACTCTCGCTCCTGATGTGGAGCAATCAACAATCTCAGCTCGTCCCTCAAACCATCTTCGAATCGAACACATCGCTCGTGCTCGATGCCACAATACCTCCAAAGATATCTGGCTCGGTCTTAAAAATTACGCCTCATATTCGACACGGACTTACTACCTTGGATCAAACTCGAGAAATGCCTTACGCTGCACATCAATGTAATTAGACCCAACGTATTTCCACCGATACACGCCTTGAAATAATCCCAAGTGAGATCCTCAATCTGTAGCACCATTCTCAGATTTGTGAGCCACCACCGATATGACTCATCCCAAAGAAGCGAGCACGATTCCTTTCGGCTTTTCCTCATCATCGGATCCAAATCATCCATGATTCGCTCCGTCGCCTCTAGCCAATATTCAGCCGCACTAGGAGCCATGCCTGAAACACCTCGAAATACCTCTGCTCCATTGGCTCGAAGTCGCTCAGATACGGATTTCCGAATTCCTGCGCCTCCAGCTATTCCAGCTACCCTCTCAAGAACTCGTAGCATCGCCTGAGACACTGCGTCATCTCCCGTTTGATCCTGTTGCTCAACTCCAGCTGCGGTGGTGGGGTAGTGGTACCATTTTTTGGATCCTTGGCCCGGACCTCACCGGCTCGCACCACGACCATCCTACCCCGACCGCGTCCACGAATCATACGACCTCGACCACGAGTACTCATGTCTAAAGTCTCGACTTATCTGATTAAAAAGTTTTATGCATTAGTCAATATTCCACTCTCTTTAAAGCACAGTTTTATGAATAATTTTAATAAGAAGTTGTTTCGCGAGTACATTCAACCTATAGTTTGGGTTTCTAGAGTAGTTCCTACTACTATACAATCATGCCAACATCATCATATCATATCATCAAAATCAACAGTTTGATGTACTTACTAGGGCGGATTGATGTCGGAGACTCGAGGCCATGCCTTTCCAACCATATAATTTTCAACAAAACATTTTAAAATCCATTCTTTAAAACATTTTGGGCCTCGGGCCCACAGCCAAGCTTTTGAACTTGGCTCTCGATTTAATTTGTAACACCCTGGACCGGTCAATACGCCACGACCGAATCGGTATGTCACTAAGGAAAATATTTTTGAAAGAATCGAATTAACAATTAAATTTTGTGAAAAACTCTTTGAAATTCTTTATTTGTCGAAAATAAGTTAAAGCGAGATTTACTTTGAATTACAAAAACTTTAAAATAAGTGAATAAATCATAGATAAGAAAACATTTATATCTTTTAAGAAAATTTGAAATATCACTTTGAAAATCCATTTGCAATTGAGTATAGAAACTTGAATTTTGGAAATCACTTAATTTGTTGAAAACACTTAACTTGTAATAATTTTTTTCTATCGAACTATTCATATTACCCGATGGTAAGATTTTTAAAACCATTGCGAGTTTTTAGTTTAGAAAACTTTGAGCTCAATTATTCGATTAACCAAGTGACATGCTTAAACATGTTTAGAATAAATCTCAAAGCATATAAATAATCCAAAACCATAATTAAAGAGGCCTTATTACAAATCCATAAAATATGAAAACCCAAAATTAAAATATGGTACCCAAATGGAAGTTCGTGTAAAACCAAACTTTATTGCATGGCCTCCTCGAGTTCATCCGGCTCCATATCCGCGATCTCACGAATCACTGAAAAGATAAGGGAGAAGGTGAGTCACCAAGACTCGAGTGCATATTCCTCTCAGGGTAAATACCACATACTTACACAAATTATAACAAAGCAACATATATGTATAATGCACCCAACCTAGCCATCCATAACTCCTTTTCTACCCCGTGTGGTACCAAACCTTTGGTTGTGCCAAACCACTGGTGTCCAAAGACACAAATGTGATACCAAATCTTGGTGACCGTAGTCACGAATAATCCATCGTGGGGCCAACCCACGTGTGATACCAAATCACCGCGACGATCCCATATCACAAAAGTGGGGCCAACCCACGGTGGAATTAACCACGAGGACAAGTCGCTATGAGGTGCCAAACCTCCGGTGTCAGAAGACACGAATGTGATACCAAATCTTTGGTGGTGCCAAACCACCGGTGTCCAGAAGACACGAATCATCAAGTTGTGGGGCCAACCCACGTGTGATACCAAATCACCGCGACGATCCCATATCTCAAAAGTGGGGCCAACCCACGGTGGAATTAACCACGAGGACAAGTCGCTATGAGGTGCCAAACCTCTGGTGTCCAAAGACACGAATGTGATACCAAATCACTGGTGGTGCCAAATCACTGGTGGTGCCAAACCACCGTGTCCAAGACACGAATCATCAATCTTCCCCCTCCACTCATATTGCCCATACCAATACAATAGATAGACAAATCACGTCAATAAACTTTGATATGTATCTCATAACGAATTTATCATAAATCGTAGATCATAATTTCAATCCACATGTATTAACAACATATTGAAACGGACTTACCCGAATCCTCATTCATACCATCATGGTATCATATCGAGATCTCATCGATTTACCCACTTTCATAATATGATTAGTTATAACATACAAATATACATATATAAACCAAGTTATAGAGTGTGTAAGATACACACCTTTCACCAACGCAATACTAAAATCCAAAGATCCGCTCTACCGCACTAGATCACCTTGCCCCTACATTCGGCCAATACTTAAATCATTACTATAGACCATTCGCCAACCACAATCCTTATCCACCATAGCCTTTGGCTTTACATCCATTAAAGAATAATGAATCGACAAGATTTCTTACCACTTGACTTACCAACCTTTGATCGCTAGAAAACTTAGATCGATTAGCTTCAAGTCCCAAAAAGCCTAAATGAATAATCGATTCCTATAATGGTTAGAACCTTGCTAACAATGCCCAAAGATTCGGCTTTTGTCCACAAGAAAATGACTTAGAAAAGAGAAAAGAAATAATAATAAAATCGGCCATGAACACTTACCTATTACCAAAACCGATTGAAGAAATCAAATGAAGTCCTACCCTTGAATATTCGGCCAAAAATAAATCAAAAGAATATGAGAGTTTGGCTATAAAAGAGAAGAAGAAATAAAATGTAAATGGGTGTTTTAAATTTGAGTAAATGAAAAGAAATGGGATTTGAGATGAAGAATGATTCGGCCAAGAGAGTGTAAAGGAAAATGTGATTTGAATAATATTGAAAGAAAGAAAAGAGAGAGATGTGGGAGAGATTCGGCCAAACACTTCTTTGCCAAAAGAAAGTGCAAAAATGCACAAAGATAGATTGTAGTTTCGGTTTCAAAAGAGCAAATGAAAGAAAGGAAAATGGTATGATTTGATTCAACAAAATGAGGCTAAAATCAAAAGCAAAATGCACCAAAATGCACAAGACACATTCGGCCAAGGAGGAAAGTTTTTGGAGAGGAAAAAAACAATTGCAAAAAGATGTTCAAATGACAAAAATTGGCTAACTATCCCCCCCAAGCTACCTATCACATTCGGCCACCCCTTAGACACCCATGCCGTCCACATACATCCACTAAAGGCCTAGGAATACCTTCCAAAACATCATCCTAAAACCAAGCCTTATGTCTCCCCAACCTTCCATAACCTTAAGATTCTTATCCCCAATTTCAAGCTTTCCTTAAACAAAAATTCAACTTGCCAAAAGATGAAAGTCCAACCTATCATAAACAATGGTTGACCGTCCATAAATGATAGGATTCAAAAATAAGCCTTCAAAATGCTAAACATGCTACTCGAACCTCTAACCTCAAGCAACCTTTCAAGCTCCTTAACCATCTTGCCACTTACTCCTCTTGTGCTTTAATTAACACTTAAATTAACTTAAGTGCTAAGCTCACTTAATCCACTTCATTAAATAAACCATACTAAAAATTATTCTAGCTTCCTTAATAAAATCAAGCCTTCACAAGACTATGCTAACACACAAAATTCATACCCGAGCCAACACAAATAATACTCAAATTTTGGGATGTTACAGAGCCTAGGGGTAAAATGGTCATTTTGCCAAAGTCTAGGGGCAAAGTAGTAATTTTATCTAAGCATGATTTTTGGAATGCTTTTATTAGTGAGATGATTAAAATGAGCTAAATTGCTATTATAGAGCAAGAAGGATCGAGAATCCGCCTCGATCGGGGAAAGTATAAAGTCTCGGACTAAACCGTCGAGCTAGCTCATTTTGAAATCGAGGTAAGTTTTTATGTGATTAATACGACATTTATGTTAGCATAATCGAGAATGCTTGATATCATATTGATGCATGACACTCCATTAAATTGATGTTGAATGAGATGTTGAAGTCCTAGTGGACCATGTGAATATGAAAATGCTATCATCGAGATATGAAATAGATAAGGTCCCGTATAAGACCATGTCAGGGACATGGCCTCGGCACTGAGTTGAAATCTCGTGTAAGACCATATCTGGGATATGGCTTCGGTAATGAATGTGAAAATCGTATAAGACCATATCCGGGATATGGCATCGATACTTAATGTGAAAGTCCATATAAGACCATATCCGAGATATGGCATTGGCGTTTAGAAGTAACTCTAAGTAAGACCACCTCGGGGATGTGGCACTGGCTTCGTCTCTACATGAACGACATTGAATATACGTCTCTGACTATCCCTAGTGGTTAAAGGGATAATTAGATGAGTTTAGAATTTGAAATGAGATTTGCACTAAGGTCATATGAATGAGTGAATACAGGTACTCGTGAATGAGTCACGAAAAAATGTTTACAACATGTGGCATGGTATATGCTAAATAAGGGCAATTGTGAGTAAGTATAGCAAGATGCCTATGACTTGTGTATGGTTAGTTAATATCATGGATGGATTATTTTATGAGCTTATTGTTGCTATTTATATTCATGCAAACTTACTAAGCTTTATGCTTACCCCTTTTCATTGCTCTTTTTCCTTGTAGTATTGCCTTGATAACTCGAGGATCGGGGACGTAGGAGTTCAGAAATCAGACTATTGATGAAACACCCCACACCCGGCCCACGAGCCTGGACCGGATCTGGTATGCTCCTTAAGTAAACCGGTTTCAAAGTTCTTTGTTACTTAGAGAAAATTTGTGTAATTTTAGAAAATTATCGTTTTGGGTTGGCTTAAGTTGGAAACCCGTTTATTTTACTTAGAAATCATTTAATTATGGTGACAAAACAATTTTAGGGTTTATTTTGAAAGGAATAATTTTAATTAAACTTTAATCAAAAATAATTCTTAACATAAAAAATAAAAAAAAAATAAACAGAAGTAAAGGAATCCAACTTGGGCCTTATGGCCTTATTACATCAATCAAAACCCAAAAATAAAACTAAAGTACTTAGTAAAAATAAAAGTCCAAATCTTTAAATTTCTCCTTGCGATGCATGGTCACCTTGACTCCTGCCGACCCGGTCCATTAATGTTCATCACACGAAAAATATTCCCACAGCAGGGTGAGTCAACAGACTCAATGTGTAACCAACACTAACATTCAATAGATCAGGCATACCTATTCATATCAAACATTTATTCATACAACAGATATCAATGATGATGCAACCCGAACCCAAAACCTAGATGCCATCCGCTACACATCCCCGTACCAACCGCACACAGTGTGGGACTACTAAGTCGACCCTCCTTCCGCTACACACCTTCAAGGCGTCATTTGCGATCGGCGTGCTCATCGCCCATATAAAATTTGTGGCATAGCCACGGATAATTGTGTCATGAGACACCACATTGAATAATGTGACCAAGTCACCACATTCGAGATAGTGAGACCGAAGTCATCACATTCACTTCCCCTTTCTCATAAATCCCGAATGACCCATATTTTTTTATGTCATGCATCTCATACTTAAATTCACATTCATATATATTTTCACATGTTATAAAATAACATATTTCATAATCCTAATGGGAGTAGGAAACGTACCTGAGTACTTTTGTACCAAATTAGGGTACTTAGCCATATTCACATGTAAATATATATATATATATATAGATTAAATATTGCCATGTATCATATTAAATGATAGTGGGGATTACACACCTGATTCGCTTAATGAAGTCCTTGAAATCCCGAAGAACTGATCTACTGATTTAGATCCTTAACTCCTATATTCGGTCAATCATTTAACATATTAATAAACCTTTTCAACCACAATCCAAATCCTAGTAGGATTTATACACTTACCTTGGTATCAATTTCCTTTTTGTCCAAATCCCGAAACCTTGCCTTATAAGTCTGTCGAAAATCCTTGAGTCTTAGAAATCCCGAAGAAAACCTTCCAAATTTCGGCCATGGAATTCTAAAGAAGTTAGATTCCTATATTTCGGCTAAAAAGAGAGATTGAAAATCAAATAATGGTTGATCTTACCTTTAGATTCCTATATTTCGGCTAAAAAGAGAGATTGAAAATCAAATAATGGTTGATCTTACCTTTTTGAATGAAATCGGCAACACCCTTACTGTCATCACAATAAAGATTCGGCTTTGGAAATTTGGCTTAGTTGGATTGTGTTTTTGGTTTTGAATAAAAGAGAGAGGAGGCTAGGAATTCGGCTAGACAAAGGAAAAGAGAAAAGAAGACGAGAGAACCCTAAGAATTTCGGCAGAGGCGAGGAAAAAAAAGAAAAGCGATGAGTATCCCTCCTTCCTTCCTCCCTTTTATAGGCGAAATTATCACTAAGGAGTCCACGACTTGGCCACCACTCTTCAATTTGATAGCTTTATCCTTTAATTATCATAAAATAAAAGAGTTTAATCCAGCCTTTATCTCATGGAAATTATGATAAATAAATTCCTTTTTGAAAATACTTAAGATAAATCATCATTTATCTCTCCAATAAAAAAAACCTTTATTTATCCTTAATAGCCGAATTTTAAAGAGAATAAACCTCCCTTTTTCTAGAAGCCTTGCCGTCCACTCCTTGGCTTATGGAAGCAAAAATAAAACCTCCTTTATTTGCTTCCCAAGTGACTCGAACCCAGGCCCATTCCTCTTGCATATGGCGCCATTTCCATAGGCCCTAAGTGGCATCTTCAGACCACTTTTCCAAGCCTGTTTGTGTGTCAAATTTCCCAAACTTTTTCTTTTAAGGCCACCTTGCCTTTATTTCCTATTTTAGAATTTAAAACTTGACATTTCTAGGTCATTTCTAAGTTTCCTAAAATTTTCGATCGGCTCTGTAAACTTGCCATTTTCTTACATTTCCAAGTTTCCAGAAATGTGTACTTTCCATTTTTGAATCATTTCCTTACATTTCCATGTTTCCAAAAATGTTCATGTCTATGCATTTCCAGGTTTCCAAAAATGTTCATTTCCATTTTCATTTTCATACATTTCTGAATTTCAAAAAATATTAAAAATTTATTCATATTACTTAAGACTTGTCATTTCGTACAATTAAACCGAAAATGCATAGGCCCTTTCCAGGATGTTACAATCGACACCACTTTGGTATAACAATTTAGACTTATTTTGAGTATGGCATGTATAGGACTCGAGTTTTTTGTTAGGTCGTAATTGTTGGCCAAAGTGTTGGCTTTGTAAGGCATCAAAACCTCCTTTTGTAATGGTCTATTAAGTTAGGCCGATACTTGGAAAATTTTTATGATTAAAAAAAGTGATTTTTGTTTGAAGTGTATGCCCTCGTGTACGATTGTTGAATCGAGTATTTGGATATGCCCTTGGGTTGTGAATTGTGTTGAGATAGATTGGTAATTGCATGTGTGCAATGTGGGGTGGCGAAAGGTTTGGTAGATAGCCATCTAATTGTCTACATGAATAGACACACGGGTGTGTGTCTATACTGTGTGTCCCTATTTCATACTCGGTTTGCAAGTTAGTGTGCTCCACGGGCTAGAGACAGGGGCGTGTTCCCAGGCCGTGTGAAGTCTGCACATTAATTACGGAATTTAAATTAACCACGGGTAGAAGACACGGGCGTGTCTAGGCCGTGTGAAGTTAGTCAGAATTGACCACGGGTGGAAGACACGGGCGTGTCTAGGCCGTGTGAAGTTGGTCAGGGTCGACCACGGGTGGACGACACAGACATGTCTTAGGGGCACACGGGCGTATCCCTAGACCAACACGGGCGTGTGGCCCCTGCTTTGTTGAAAAGTTCCCGAGTTCGTAAAAACTCCCAGTATAGTTCAGATACCTCTCAGAGGTATGTTTGGGGCCTCTTAGGCCGAGTACATACAAGTGTTGAGTTAAAAGAAATTTTATAGCCCGTTTCGAGATGTTAAGTGAGATTAATTAGGTAATGCCTCAATCCCGGTTTTGGCTTCAGGCACGGGTAAGGGGTGTTACATTTATTGGTATCAGAGCTACGGTTTAGTCGGTTCTAGGACTAACGTAGCGTAAGTACGAGTCTAGCTATACATGCCATATGTAAGGGTGTCTGAGTAATGATAGTGTGATGACTCCTGACGTATAAAATTGTGTTTTATGTAGTATATGGATTCTCATCCAAATCGAACTGCAGTCGATGATGCTGCGAGTAACGCACTGGCTCCCGCTCAAGGGACCGCACCGATGAACAGTAGACCCGAGACCTTGGGTCAGGGGGAAGAGGCTCGAGAAGCCTTTCTCCACATGATGAGCAACTGGTATACTGAGTATACCCGAGCAAATCCTAACGCTCAACCCCCTCCGCCCCCACCTATCCCTCAACCCGCTCCAGTAGCTCCTCAAGTGGTTGAGGTGGTGAGAAGAGAAAGGCCTCCAGTGGATAAGATCCGGAAGCAAGGAGCCGAGGAATTTCGGGTGAATAAGGATGATGACCCGGAAAAAGCAAAATTTTGGCTCGAGAATACCATCTGGGTATTTGATGAGTTATCCTGCACGCTTGAGGAGTGCTTAAAGTGTGTGGTGTCTCTCCTGAGAGATTCAGCCTACCGATGGTGGAACACCTTAGTGTCGGTGGTGCCAAGGGAGAGAGTTAGTTGGGAATTCTTCCAAGAGGAATACCGGAAGAAGTATATCAGCCAGAGGTTCATCGACCACAAGAGAAAGGAATTCTTGGAATTGAAGCAAGGCCATATGTCAGTGACTGACTACGAACGGGAGTTCGTAAGGCTTAGCAAGTATGCACAAGAGTGTGTGTCTATCGAAGCCATCATGTGGAAGAGATTTGAGGACGGATTGAATGAAGATATCCGCCTATACGTGGGAGTTATTGAATTAAAGGAATTCGTAGTGATGGTGGATAGGGCCTGTAAAGCCGAGGAGTTGGCTAAAGAGAAGAGAAGAACTGAGTACGAATCTCGTGACTCGAGGAAGAGACAACTGAATAAGTCTCATCAATCTTCATCGAAGAAATCGAGGGATTTCACTTTTCGATCAGTCACTTTAGCGGAGTTTTCAACCCGAGATAAAGGCAAGAAATTTTTAGGGTCGAAAGGGCAAACCACATCAGTTGCTAGTGTGGGCAACGTTCGACCAGGTAGACCAGAGTGTCCTCAGTGTGGAAGGCGCCATTCTGGTGAGTGTCGAGCTAACGAGAAAGCATGTTTCCGTTGTGGGTCCTTAGACCACTTTATTAGAGACTGCCCCGTGGTGGACGAGAAAGAAAAGCCTCAGTATGCACGATTGGGAAGTACTTCTAAGGGAAGACCACTGAGAAACCCGGGAAATGAAATGGGTAACAAGAATCCATCTAGAGAGCAAGCTGCTAGAGTCGAGGGTAGAGCACCGGCGAGGACATATGCCATTCGTGCTCGTGAAGAGGCATCTTCCCCCGACATAATCACGGGTACCTTTTCTCTCCATAATACTCGTGTTATAGCTTTAATTGATCCAAGATCCACCCACTCATACATATGCATGAAATTACTCTCTAGCATGAGCATGCCCGTAGAGTTTACTGAATTCATAATAAGAGTGTCTAATCCCCTAGGCAAGTGTGTGTTGGTTGATAGAGTTTGCAAAGGTTGCCCTTTGATTATTAGGGGTCATTGTTTCCCGATCGACCTTATGTTATTATCGTTTGATGAGTTTGATGTCATCCTTGGGATGGATTGGTTAGTTACCCATGGTGTAATTGTGAATTCTGGAAAGAAGCATATCGAGTTGAGAGATGAAAATGGTAATTTTATTCGTGTAGAATCAGATAAGCCAAACAGGTCGCCAATAGTGATATCAACCATGTCGACTCAGAGGTACCTAAGGAAGGGTTATGAGGCTTATCTTGCCTTTTGGTTGAACACGAAAGAGACTGATTTGAGAATTGAGTCGGTACCCATGGTATGTGAGTACCTAGATGTTTTCCCAGACGAGTTACTAGGACTACCCACGGTTAGAGAGATCGAATTTGGGATTGAGTTACCTCCGGGTACTGCCCCTATTTCTATTGCTCGCTATAGAATGGCTCCAACCGAGTAAAAGGAGCTAAAAGAACAATTGCAAGAGCTGACAGATAAAGGTTTTGCAAGGCCGAGTTTTTCTCCGTGGGGTGCTCCCATTTTATTTGTGAAGAAGAAAGATGGTTCTATGAGACTATGCATAGATTATCGGTAATTCAAAAAGGTAACTGTGAAGAACAAGTACCCGTTGCCGAGGATCGATGATCTTTTCGATCAATTGAAAGGAGCCACAGTGTTTTCCAAGATAGACTTGAGGCCAGGGTACTATCAGCTGAGAGTCAAGGACTCGAATGTGCCGAAAACCGCATTTAGGACTAGGTATGGCCACTATGAATTTTTGGTCATGCCTTTTGGTTTAACGAGTGCCCCTGCGATCTTCATGGA
The DNA here is from genome assembly GCA_025698515.1 of Gossypium sturtianum. Lineage (NCBI taxonomy): Eukaryota > Viridiplantae > Streptophyta > Magnoliopsida > Malvales > Malvaceae > Gossypium > Gossypium sturtianum. The sequence goes on from CM046945.1 coordinate 24,745,426, forward strand.
TTTGATGAATCGCATTTTTCGGCCATACTTGGATAAATTTGCCGTGGTTTTCATCGATGACATATTGATCTACTCTCGAGATGAGAACGAACACGCCGAGCACTTGAGTATGGTTCTGCAAGTTCTGAGAGAAGAGAAATTGTATGCCAAATTCAGTAAGAGTGAATTTTGGCTCAAGGAAGTGGGATTTTTGGGGCACATTGTCTCGGGAGATGGAATTAGAGTAGACCCGAATAAGATTTCAGCGATTATTGACTGGAAATCGTCGAGGAGCGTAACGGAAGTAAGGAGTTTTCTAGGCCTAGCCGGCTATTATAGGCATTTTATCAAGGGGTTTTCCATGATAGCTACCCCGATGACGAGACTTTTGCAGAAAGATGTGAAGTTTGTTTGGACAGAAGAGTGCCAACAAAGTTTTGAGAAGTTGAAGACACTGTTGACTGAGACTCCTGTTTTGGTGCAATCTGAATCGGGGAGAGAATTTATGGTTTACAGTGATGCGTCCCGGAACGGATTGGGTTGTGTACTTATGCAAGAGGGTAAGGTGATTGCATACTCCTCTAGGCAATTGAAGCCGCACGAGAAGAACTACCCAACTCATTATTTAGAGTTAGCCGCAATTTTGTTTGCATTAAAAATTTGGAGACATCATTTATATGGTGAACGGTGTCAGATTTTCACCGACCACAAGAGCCTAAAGTACTTGATGACTCAAAAAGAATTGAATTTGAGGCAATGAAGGTGGTTAGAACTGATTAAGGATTATGAATTGGTGATTGACTACCATCCGGAGAAGGCGAACGTAGTCGCCGATGCTCTAAGTAGAAAATCATTGTTTTCTCTAAGAGCCATGAACACTCAGATGATTTTTTTTGGTGATGGTTTCATTTTAGCCGAGTTGAGGGCTAAACCATTGTTTCTCCAAGAGATTTGTGAAGCCCAGAAGGATGATAACAGTTTGCAAGCCAAGAGAGTTTTATGTGAGTCGAGCGTTGAGACAGACTTTCGAGTAAATCTTGATGGATGTCTAACATTTCGAGATTGAGTCTATGTACCCAGGAATGATGAGCTCATTCGCAAAATCTTACATGAAGTGCATAGCGGATGTTTGAATGTGCACTCAGGCAGCACGAAGATGTACAATGATTTGAAGAAATGGTATTGGTGGCTTGGTATGAAGACAGATATTTCCGAGTTTGTATCGAAATGTCTGATTTGTCAGCAAGTGAAGGCTGAACATCAAGTACCTTCAGGTTTACTTCAGCCCATTTAAGGTTCCTGAGTGGAAATAGGACCGTATCACCATGGACTTTGTGACGGGCTTACCGTTGACTCCAAAGAAGAAAGATGCAGTATGGATAGTGGTTGATAGACTCACAAAGTCGGCCCATTTTATACCAGTACGAGTCGACTATTCGCTTGATAAATTGGCAGACTTGTACATGTCAGAGATAGTAAGACTCCATGGTGTACCGTTGTCGATCATCTCAGATAGAGATCCGAGATTCACATCACGGTTTTGGAAAAAGTTGCAAGAAGCCTTGGGCACGAAATTAAATTTCAGTACAGCCTTCCATCCACAAATCGAGGGACAGTCGGAGAGGGTAATCCAGATACTTGAGGACATGCTTCAATGTTGCGTTTTAGAATTCCAAGGTAGTTGGGAGAAATACTTACCGTTGGTGGAATTCGCCTACAACAACAGTTTTTAGTCAAGTTTGAAGATTGCGCCTTATTAGGCATTGTATGGGCGTAAGTGTCGAACTCCCTTGTATTGGTCAGAACTCAGAGAGAAACAGATACACGGGGTTGACTTGGTTAAGGAAACTGAGGAGAAGGTAAAAGTGATACGTGACTGTTTGAAAGTCGCCTCAGATAGACAGAAATCCTATTCAGATTTAAAGAGGAAAGAAATAGAATTCAAAGTCGGTGATAAAGTGTTCTTGAAAGTATCACCTTGGAGGAAATTCCTCAGATTTGGCCGGAAGGGCAAATTGAGTCTGCGCTTTATCGGACCTTATGAGCTTACCGAAAGAATAGGACCGGTAGCTTATCGGTTAGTTTTGCCACCTGAGTTAGAAAAGATTTATGACGTCTTTCAAGTATCCATGTTACGTCGATACCGTTCAGACCCTTCGCATGTTATAGAGCCTACAGAGGTAGAGATACAACCGAATTTAACATATGGTGAAGAACATGTTAGAATTTTGGCTCGTGAAGTCAAGCAGTTAAGGAACAAAAGCATAGCCCTAGTGAAAGTCTTATGGCAAAGGCACGGTATAGAAGAGGCCACATGGGAGTCTGAGGAATCGATGAGAAACCAATATCCAAATCTTTTCACTGGTAAGATTTTCGAGGACGAAAATCCTTAAGGGGGGAGAATTGTAATAGCCCGATTTAGGGGCTAGTCAGAACAGTGATCTCGGGATCATTAATCCGAGATTTGAGAAATTTATTTTCATGTTATATTATGAATTATAACATGATAGCACATGTGCATGAAAATTTTGGTGCTTTAATTCTAGCGATTTCATGTTTAATCGCAAAAAAGGACTAAATCCCATAAAGTGTGAAAGTTCCATTTTAATTTCTAAAGGGACCAAATAGCCATATATTTTTAAATTGAGGTCTTTAAAAGGCAATTTAGCCCCTTTTAATTGCTTGGCCGGCCATAGACTAGATGGGAGACAAAGATGAACAAAAATTTGGTCAAAGTTAGTAAGAGTTGGTGACTAATTTGACTAGTTTAATATTAGACTAAAGAAAGAGAAAATATCATCTTTCTTGTCCATCTCTTCCACCAAAATTTGCAAGGAAAATAAGGGTTGAAAGCTTCAAAAATTTCAGCACACTCATCTCCTCATTAGTAAGTGTTCTAGTGATCTTTTCTTGATAATTGTTGTACTTTTGAAACCCCTAGAGCTTGAGCTTTCAAATGAGGGGACTATTGTGCAATATGGTGAAAGGTTTAAAGTTTTTCCATGAGAGCTTTCATTGTTATTTGCTACATTTTCATGGAAGAAATTGAGTCTTAGTTGTTAGATGACCAACTTTTGTGAGAGGTGTTAGCATGAAAACACCAAATAGGACCTTGATAAAAAGGTTACAAATTATGTAGTAAGTATGTGAAATATTGATTTTTGATGATAGATTTAAAAGCATTAAATGTTTACCTAGGCTTGTTGAAGGTAGAAATTTGATTAGAATTGATTTTCGAGCCTAGGGGTAAAATGGTCATTTTGCCAAAGTCTAGGGGCAAAGTAGTAATTTTATCTAAGCATGACTTTTGGAATGCTTTTATTAATGAGATGATTAAAATGAGCTAAATTGCTATTATAGAGCAAGAAGGATCGAGAATCTGCCTCGATCGGGGAAAGAATAAAGTCTCGGACTAAACCGTCGAGCTAGCTCATTTTGAAATTGAGGTAAGTTTGTATGTGATTAATACGACATTTATGTTAGCATAATCGAGAATGGTTGATATCATATTGATGCATGACACTCCATTAAATTGATGTTGAATGAGATGTTGAAGTCCTAGTGGACCATGTGAATATGAAAATACTATCATCGAGATATGAAATAGATAAGGTCCCGTATAAGACCATGTCCGGGACATGGCCTCGGCACTGAGTTGAAATCCCGTGTAAGACCATATCTGGGATATGGCTTCGGTAATGAATGTGAAAATCGTATAAGACCATATCCGGGATATGGCATCGATACTTGATGTGAAAGTCCATATAAGACCATATCCGGGATATGGCATTGGCGTTTAGAAGTAACTCCAAGTAAGACCACCTCGGGGATGTGGCACTGGCTTTGTCTCTACATGAACGACGTTGAATATACGTCTCTGACAATCCCTAGTGATTAAAGGGATAAGTAGATGAGTTTAGAATTTGAAATGAGATTTGCACTAAGGTCATATGAATGAGTGAATACAGGTACTCGTGAATGAGTCACGAAAAAATGTTTACGACATGTGCCATGGTATGTGCTAAATAAGGGCAATTGTGAGTAAGTATAGCAAGATGCCTATGACTTGTGTATGGTTAGTTAATATCATGGATGGGTTATTTTCTGAGCTTATTGTTGCTATTTATATCCATTCAAACTTACTAAGCTTTATGCTTACACCTTTTCATTGCTCTTTTTCCTTGTAGTATTGCCTTGATAACTCTAGGATCGGGGACGTAGGAGTTCAGAAATCACACTATCGACACCACTTTGGTATAACAATTTAGACTTATTTTGAGTATGGCATGTATAGGACTCGAGTTTTTTGTTAGGTCGTAATTGTTGGCCTAAGTGTTGGCTTTGTAAGGCATCAAAACCTTCTTTTGTAATGGTCTATTAAGTTAGGCCAATACTTGGCAAATTTTTATGATTAAAGAAAGTGATTTTTGTTTGAATTGTATGCCCTCGTGTACGATTGTTGAATCGAGTATTTGGATATGCCCTTGGGTTGTGAATTGTGTTGAGATAGATTGGTAATTGCATGTGTGCAATGTGGGGTGGCAAAAGGCTTGGTAGATAGCCATCTAATTGTCCACATGAATAGACACATGGGCGTGTGTCTATACCGTGTGTCCCCATTGCATACTCGGTTTACAAGTCAGTGTGCTCCACGGGCTAGGGACACGGGCGTGTTCCTAGGCCGTGTGAAGTCTGTACATTAATTGTGGAATTTAAGTCGACCACAGGTAGAAGACACGGGCGTGTCTAGGCCGTGTGAAGTTAGTCAGAATTGACCACGAGTGGAAGACACGGGCGTGTCTAGGCCGTGTGAAGTTGGTCAGGGTCGACCACGGGTGGACGACACGGACATGTCTTAGGGGCACACGGGCGTGTCCCTAGACCAACGCGGGCGTGTGGCCCCTGCTTTGTTGAAAAGTTCCTGAGTTCGTAAAAACTCCCAGTATAGTTCAGATACCTCTCAGAGGTATGTTTGGGGCCTCTTAGGCCGAGTACGTACAAGTGTTGAGTTAAAAGAAATTTTATAGCCCGTTTCGCGATGTCAAGTGAGATTAATTAGGTAATGCCTCAATCCTGGTTCCGGCTTCGGGCACGGGTAAGGGGTGTTACACCCTCTACCAAGAATAGACGATCTGTTTGATCAGCTGCAAGGAGCTGCGGTTTTCTCCAAGATAGATCTTAGATCGGAATATCATCAGTTAAGGGTTAAGGAGGCAGATGTGTATAAGACTGCATTCCGAACTCGTTATGGACAGTACAAGTTTTTGGTCATGCCGTTTGGGCTAACGAATGCACCAGCTGCTTTCATGGATATGATGAACCGGGTCTTCCAACCCTACTTAGACCGGTTCGTGGTGGTGTTTATAGATGATATCCTGGTGTACTCAAGAACCGAGGAGGAGCATGATTCACATCTCTGAGTTGTCCTGCAAATACTGAGAGAGAAGCAACTTTATGCCAAATTCAGCAAGTGCGAGTTCTGGCTGAAAGAGGTGACATTTTTGGGGCATGTCGTGTCTACCGAGGGGATTAGGGCTGATCCGCGGAAGGTTGAGGCCGTACTAGATTGGAAGCCACCGAAGTCGATATCTAATATTCGAAGTTTTCTTGGTCTGGCCGGGTATTACAGACGGTTTGTCGAGGGGTTTTCACTGATTGCTGCACCCCTATCTAAGTTACTGTGCAAGGGAGTACTGTTTGTTTGGACTGAGATACAACAGGAGAGTTTTGAGAAACTGAAGAAGATTCTGACTGAAGCCCCGGTACTAATTCAGCCAGAGTCTGGAAAGGAATTCGTTGTCTATTGTGATGCGTCGCACATGGGTTTGGGTTGTGTGCTGATGCAAGAGGGGAAGGTGGTGGCTTATGCGTCCCATCAGCTTAGGCCGCACGAGGTGAATTATCCTACTTATGACCTGGAATTAGCTGCGGTGGTATTTGCACTAAAGATTTGGAGACACTATTTGTACGGGGAGAAGTCGATCGTTTATACCGACCATAAAAGTCTCAAGTACCTCCTTACTCAGAAGGAGTTGAACCTTAGGCAACGAAGATGGATAGAGTTGCTTAAGGATTACGACTGCTCGATTGTGTATCATCCGGGAAAAGCTAACGTGGTAGCAGATGCACTGAGCTGTAAGGTTCTGTCTGACTTAAGAGCAATGTTTGCTCGTCTCAGCCTGTTTGAGGATGGTAGCCTGTTAGCTGAACTTCAAGTGAAACCGACGTGGGTAGTTCAAATTAAAGAGAAACATATGTTGGATGAGTCGTTGGTTCCTCGGTTCCAACAGGTGAAAAAGGGAGAAACTGAGGATTTTGGGTTGAATAGTGATCGTGTGTCGGGAGTCTTAATATTTATAAAATGAATGATCTAGCCTAGAAACTAACTATCACCACGATTGAAGAAAGTGCTCCTATCGAACAGTAGTATAGATTAGTGGCAAGACCGGAATGTCGAACCCAAAGGAACCAAAAGTACTAATACTGACTTTCTTTTTATTATTTAGCCTAAGAATTAAGGGATTTGTTGTTTATTCTAAAATTAACTAACTACTAAGCTAAAGACGCTAAGACACAGAGAATGAATTGGGAAAATACTTGTGGGAAAAACCAATTGATTAAGACAATACCCGAGGAAGAATCCACCTAGACTTCACTTGTTATTTAACTCTGAACTGGACGATTTATTCACTTGACTTGATCCGTAGGATTCCTAATTTATATTAATACCTCTCTCGAGGCTACTAACATCTAACCCTAGGTTGATTAATTGAAATCTCTTTCTAATTAAAACCCCTAGGATTGCATTAACTCGATCTATGGACTCCCATATTAGGTTTGACCCTAATCGGCGATTTTAAATCATCCTATCTCTAGGGTTGCGATCAACTCCGCTTAACTATGCTAGATCTACTCTTAAGCAGGGAATATTCCTCCACTGCCTAAGCACATCAATACATGAACCAATATCCTGAAATATCAAAACAAGAATTAAGAACCCATAGTTCAGAACAAATCAAGTATTTATCATATAGTTCAGAAAAAAATAACAAGATCCGTCTTAGGTTTCATCCCCCTCAGGTATCCGAGGGGTTTAGTTCATAATCATAAAAGAATACATCTCAGAAGAAAATATAAAACAAAACATAAGAAAACTCTAAAACCCCCTGAAGGAATCGAAGGAGAGATCCTCCGTCTTGAGTATGATTTCAACTTCTTGAGATGAATCAACTGGCTTTCTTCGACTAAATCCCACAATTCTGCCTCTCTGGCTTGGCTCCTTGGCCTAGCTGGACGCCCCCTAAAGGTTGGCCTTTAGGGTGTTTATATAGGCTTTCGGAATGTATTTCTTTGCCTCTAAGTACCCTATTCGAGTGAAATTCCTCTTTGTCACGCGAGGACACGCCTGTCTAACACGCCCGTGTGAATCAAATCTAGGCCGTGGTCGAGCCTGCTAAAGGGGCACGGCCGTGTGGCTTGGGCCCAGGCCGTGTTGATTTCCTACTTTGGCCCATTTGGTCCGTTTTTAGCCCGTTTCTCGTTCTTTTCATCCTCCTATGCTTCCCTAAGTATAAAACATGAAATTAAAGGATTAGGAGCATCAAATTCCACAATTCAAAGGATAAATCATCCAAAAAGCATGCTAAATGTGGGATTAAAATATGTATAATTTACGTTTTATCAAATACCCCCACACTTGAGCTTTTGATTGTCCTCAAGCAAAATTCTCAACTCACAATTAAGAACTAACTTCCCTTAATTCATAATCTTCATCAATAATGTTTCATCATAATCCATAGGTAATTCATACATTGATAATTTAACCAGAAGAGTCCTAAAGTTTCAAACAATCTAAGTCATATATTTTTGTAGCATGAAAACATAGGTGTTTCCCCTCATCTAAATAATTATCTCTAATTCAAAATCGACAAGGGTTGACATCCTCACTAAAGATTCACTCAAATTACTCGAAGTGTTTAAGGTTCAGGAAAAAGCACTCATAAGTCAAACATGAAAAGTTAATCCTATAGGCTTGCATGAAAATCAAATCTCCACCATTATAATATGAGATGATATATAAATCAAAAGGTCTTTTAAGGGTTGTAATGGGGCTAGGGTTAAAAGTGTGGATAAAGGCTGAATTAGAGGGTTAGAATCGAGATTGACCTGACAAATTACCTAACTAGAACAACAAACTGATAATGAATAATTACATCAATTGAAAACTTGTAATACTAATAACATGAGCTTCTTCTAAAGATGTGAATTTAACTATTTTAAGCTCATAGAACATAGAACTAATGATGAATAGTTTTTCTAACGTTTTTTTAAGAACAAATCAAGTAATAAAAGATGGATTCAACTACTGAAATGAATAAAATAATTAGGCAACCGATCAAATCAAATCTCGATATAAGGGTGTCAAAAGAAATGGTGATAACAAATACAAGATGGGTTTTTGAATTAATATTAGTGGGCGAGTCAATAAAAGGGTTAGGATCAAAGGGGTTCAATAGGAGTTAATTGTGAGGGTAGGCTTTTAGTGGAGTAAGTGGGTTAAAACCTAAGTGCCTTTATCATCTTAGTATATCAAATCAAAGGTGTGGTCTCGACATGTATAATCGAAGGAAGTTCTAGAATAACAAATCTATGTTGACACACTCATAATCAATAAAGTGAGCAAGAAAAATAATATGCTCTAAAAGGCTCAAAATCTCACAAAAATTATGGGTTTTTGATATCAACCTTGTAAATTTCAAACTTCAAGGTAATAATTAGATTCAGGTAGACAACCTAACAAATTTTTAATTCTGAAAATAACTCATCATGCTTGATTCTCTAGTCTCCTAAAGTTTAAATCATCAATGCACAATTAACTATGACTTAATCCGAAACATATCAATAAAAAACATAAATCAAAGGAAATTTCATTCTAATAGTAACATGAGAAAATTACTTAAAAATAAGAAATAGTTCAGGGATTTGAGAATAATGCAAAAAGTTAGGCACTTTTAAGATTCACCCCCCACACTTAAGATGTACATTGCCCTCAATATACAAAGATGGATATAGATACAGAAAATCAAAAGATAGGGAGAAGTGAAACTTCCTGAATTTTGGATGGATCCTTGAGTCGGAAGTGTAGAAATTTGATTCGGAGGTGAAAGATAAGTTGGAAGAGGCATGGCATGTTTTCCTCAGTATAGATGGTTATTCCAGAGTTCTATCTTAGGGTTCTAAACTGCGAGACAATCATTAGGTTCTTCAGAATAAGGATTACTCAAATATTTTTGCCGAAAGATACAAATTGGATAACAGCTAATATAGAATCTAAAAATAATTAAAATAAAGATAAGACAAAAATAAATAAAATAAAGATAAGAGTAAAATTTAAAAATAAGTCTTTTTAGGAAAATTTTAAAATAACATAAACATATGAAGAGAAAAAAACTCAGAAGTCCTCATCGTCCGATGGCTCGCGCGGTGGGGGCAACGATGAGATGTGAAGGTGTTGACATATCTGGTGGAGAGTGGCATCGATGTGATCGAAGCGCTGCTCAAATCGTGTGAGGCACTCAGATATGTCTGAAAAAGAAGCTGCCGCATGGACTGGGTGATGGCTCGGTGTTGGCTCCTTGTGTGGGTGTGGGACATCGTCAGTAATGTCCTCAGGGTCCTCCTCCTCGGTGGTATGGGCTAGTCGGTATTGGGGAGGATCGATCCCGCGGCGATGCTTGATCATCCGCATGTTGATCATCGTCGAGATGCCCTATGGAGACATCTGGCCTATTAAGGTGAGCGAGGCTGATTGTGTTGCGGTGTTGAGGAGACCAAAGTGCCTCGCGAGCCATGTTACATAAGGCCCCATGGAAATGACCCCCTTACGATGTCGCTCCTTCTGATGCTGGATAGCCAAAGCGATGAAGTAGGCAAGGTCGAAGACGTTCCCGTTTGCCATGTACCATAGGAAGTAGACGTCATGAGTGTTAACTACCCCAGTGCTCTCTCGCCTTCCCGTCAATGTGTGAGCTAAGATGGCGTGTAAGTACCTCAATGATGGGGCGAGAGCTGTCGCCTTGGAGCGACTAGGGTCATAAGTGGCCGCGGCGGGGGCTATATTATACCAACATCTCACGGGGGAGTTATGGATATGGCAATGGAGTTTCGCAAGATCATATTCTCTCATGAATTCTTCCGTGTAGAGTCCCAGAGCAACTCCAAATTCGGGGACACTCATTTCCCGAACTAAACTTCATAGATGAAACTGAATAGTACCCGGGTCATCGTGGTTTGTCATTACTACCTGCAAATGGAAAGTAGAGCAAAGCTCTAATGTTAGTTCGAGGTAAGTGGGCTCAACAATACCGAAAAAGCACTCCCAAGAGTCAGTTGTCAATAATGCCTGAATATCATAAGCAAGTTGAACGTGTTCCAGGGCAGCCCAGTCGATACATCTGCCTTGACTGAGAGGTTATGCTCGTAGGATCTGGAAAAGTTCCTCTTGAGCTCTAGGAGGAAACCGTAAAAATGGGTGTCTCACTTCGGCCGATGCGCTTGCGGATGATGACCCGGGTCCCTTTCTTTTTTTCGAAATAGGGACTGCGGTTTTCTTGCCGCGGGAAGACGACATTATGTTCCTGTAAGAGAATTTGAAGAACATCATCCAAATTTTTGCTATGATAGAATTTATGAATCCAATATTATTGACTCATAATTATTAACACGGAAGATTTTTCCTAGGTATTCTCCTAATAACAGAGGTGCAAAATTTAGAATAGTATTATCTATAACATTTAAGTAAAAATGAATATCAAAATTAATAATCCAAAATCAACACAAAATATTTAAAGGAACAAATCAAAGTTCTAACAGAGAATAAACATGGATTAAATAAAATTAGCAACAAAGTATAGAAGGGGGGAAGTAACGTGAACCGATGGAGTTGGGTAGATGGTGCACGGTCGTGGAAGGATGCGCGGGCGTGGTAACGTCGCACGGGCGTGGACTGCGTATGGATGAGGAAGAGAAAGAGAGAGAAGGGAGAGAAAGGAGTGAGGGGAAGTGAAGGGAGGAGAGGAAAAGAGTGTCGGTGGCCAGATTAGAAAGGGGAGTGGTGGTTTCTTGTTTAAAAGAAACGGCTAGGGTTTGGGGAGGGGAGATTTTTGGGGGACACGGGCGTGGGCTGCTTTAAATAGAGGGTAGGGAACACGGTCCGTCACCACGCCCGTGTTCCATTTATTTGGCCCGTGTGTTTCGAGAAATTTAAATTTAGGCGAGTTTGAGGTGTAGTCCACGCCCGTGTTCCTTGGGCGTGTTGAGAAACACGGCCATATCGCACGGCCATGTGCTATCTTGTTCGATTTTCCTAAGCCCGTGTAGAAGGTCCTACACCAGTGGTTTTTTAATCAGTGTCGACCACGGCCTTGAGGCACGGGCGTGGCTCACGCCCGTGTCGTTTTACTCAGAATCGACCATGGTTTTTAGGCACGGGCGTGTCGCACGCCCGTGTCGATTAATCAGTATTGGTCACGGTCGCAGCGCATGGGCGTGTGGATTTGTCACAGCCCGTGGTCTTTAGGTAGTTTCGACCACGGCCGAGTCGCACGGTCGTGGCGTTTAGTCGAAGCCCGTGTTTTGGGGAAAATTTTTGTCCCGTTTCTGCACAATCTCCACCACGCCCATGTACCCATTCGTGGTGTCCACACAGCCACGGCCGTGTGGTGGGGAAACTTGCGCTTTATTAAATTGGTTAGTTTGTAGTTAGGTGCTAAAAATGGAAAATATGACATTAGTGAAGTTAGTGCTCGGGTTGCCTCCCGAGAAGCTCTCGTTTAAAGTCTTAAGCTAGACTTACCCTGTTTTCATTTCTAAATGAAGGTTCACAAAGCCGAAGCTCCTCTCTTATATCCCTAAAATCTTTACCATTATAGATTTTCAGTCGCTGACCATTTACCTTGAATGTGCCACGAGTTGGATGAGTTACCTCGATTGTGCCGTAGGGAAAAATAGTTTTGATTATGAATGGACCTGACCATCTTGATTTCAGCTTTCCAGGAAACAATTTGAGCCTTGAATTGAATAACAGGACTAAGTCTCCTACTTCGAATTGCTTTGGTTGCTTTAAGCGAGCATCATGGCGTCACTTTGTTGCCTCGTTATATAGTCATGAGTTCTCATAAGCATTAGCTCGCCATTCATCTAGCTCATTCAACTGCATCATTCTCTTCTCACCTGTAGTTTTAAGATCGTAATTTACAAATTTTATGGCCCAAAAAGCTTTGTGCTCTAACTCAAATGGTAGGTGACAACTTTTTCCGAAGACAAGTTTGTATGGGGATGTTCCTATGGGAGTTTTAAACGCTGTTCTATAGGCCCATAAAGCATCGTCTACTTTTAATGCCCAATCTTTCCTGTTTGATTCAACTGTTTTCTCTAGAATACACTTAAGTTCTCGATTTTCTACTTCCACTTATCCACTGGTTTGAGGGTGATAAGGGGTCGATGTTCTGTGGTGTACTCTATATTTCTTTAAGACCTTGTCAAATTGAGTATTACAAAAATGAGTACCCCTATCACTAATAATTGCTCTGGGTGTTCCAAATCATGAGAAGAGTTTCTTAAGAAATCTCACTACCATTCTAGCATCATTAGTGGGTAAAGCTTGAGCTTCCACCCATTTTGACATATAGTGCACTGCTACTAAGATGTATTTATTCCCAAATGAACTAGGGAATGGGCCCATAAAATCAATACCCCGTACATCAAAAATTTCGCATGATAGCATGTATGTTTGAGGCATTTCATCGTGTTTAGAGATATTACTTGTTCTTTGACATTTATCACATAAAGCAGCATACCTGTTAGCGTCTTTGAACAAGGTAGGCCAATAAAAACCTAATTCGAGAGTTTTGTGTGCTGTCCTGATCCCGCTGTAATGTCCTCCTGAAGGTCTTGAATGGCAATGTTCTAAAATTTTGCTTGCTTCTGCTTTTGTAACACATCTTTGAATTACTTGATCTGCACATATGCAGAAAAGAAAAGGATCCTCCCAAAAATAGTTTTTTGCATCAGCAAAGAATCGCTTCTTTTGCTGATGTGTTAACCTTTTTGGTAGGATATTAGCAGTTAAGTAATTTGCAATGTCTACAAACCAGGGTACCTCGGAGTTAGATAAAGTGAACAGTTGTTCTTCAAGAAATGAGTCATTTATCTCACTCTCATCTAGTTCTTTGATATGTGGATTTTCAAGCCTAGAAAGATGATCTGCTGCAAGATTTTCAGCTCCTTTCTTATCTTGAATTTCCAAATCAAATTCCTGTAAGAGTAAAATCCATCTTATGAGTCGAGGTTTTGCATTGGATTTAGTTAAAAGATAACGAAGAGCTGAATGGTCAGTGTAAATGAAAACTTTAGATAATATCAAATACTATCTAAATTTGTAAAATGCAAAAACCACAGCTAGCAATTCTTTTTCTGTGGTGGTGTAGTTTTCTTGTGCGGCCGTCAACGTTTTGCTAGCATAATAAATTGGCTGAAAATGCTTATCTCTCCGCTGTCCCAAAACTGCACCTACTACAAAATCACTCGCATCACACATTAGTTCAAAGGGTAAATTCCAATCAGGTGCAATTATAATTGGAGCATTTATTAATTTATTTTTAAGGGTGTTAAATGCATCTAGACATTCTTGATCAAAATCGAAAGGCACATCCTTTTCTAGTAGTTTTGTTAAAGGCTTAGCTATTTTAGAAAAATCCTTAGTAAATCTTTGATAAAATCCAGCATGTCCTAAAAAGCTTCGAATAGCCTTAACTGAACTAGGAGGAGGTAATTTTTCTATGGTTTCAACCTTTGCTTTATCAACCTCAATCCCCTTACTAGAAACTTTGTGTCCTAAAAAAATTCCTTCTCGAACCATGAAGTGACACTTTTCCGAATTTAAAACAAGATTCGTTTCCTCACATCTCATTAGAACTCGTTTTAGATTTTTAAGGCAAAGGTGGAAAGAATTACCAAATACTAAAAAATCGTCCATAAATACCTCTACAATATCTTCAACAAGTTCATCAAAGATGGCTAGCATGCAGCGCTGAAAAGTAGCAGGAGCATTACATAATCCAAAAGGCATTCTACGATAAGCAAACATACCATATGGACATGTAAATGTTGTCTTTTCTTGATCCTCAGGGGCTATTGGAATTTGGAAGTAGCCAGAGAGTTCGTCCAGGAAGCAGTAGTACATATGCCCAGATAATGTTTCTAACATCTGATCAATAAAGGGTAAAGGGAAGTGATCTTTTCTGGTGGCGTCGTTCAACTTTCTATAGTCAATACAGACTCTTCAATCTATGACTGTTCTTGTAGGAATCAATTCATTTTTTTCGTTGGCTACAACAGTCATGCCTCCTTTCTTTGGAACGACTTGCACAAAACTTACCCAAGTACTGTCAGAAATAGGATAAATTATTCCAGCATCTATAAGTTTAATTACCTCAGCTTTAACAACTTCTTTCACATTGGGATTCAATCGTCTTTGAGGTTGCACACATGGTTTATACTCATCTTCCATTAAAATTTTGTGGGTGCAAAATGATGGGCTTATTCCTTTAATGTCAGAAATTTTCCAAGCTATGGCTCTTTTATGTTCCCTTAGTACCTGTAACAACTCATCTTTCTCTTCGGGTTCCAGTTCTGAAGAGATGATTACTGCTAGCGTAGAGTTATCCCCAAGGAATGCATATTCTAAGTGATTTGGCAACTGTTTTAATTCCAATATCGGTGACTCATCAATAGAGGGTTTTTGTTTTAGTTCATCGTTGATTTCAAAGTCCTCTTCTTTCTTTTGTCTAGAGGAGGATGTATTAGAATTCAACTCATCGGTATCATCATCTACCCCCTCACCTTGGGTAAGACACAGTTCCATCGTGTCGTCGTGTATGATTTCCTGCAAAGAATCTTGAATAAAATGATCAATGGCATCAATAAAATAACAGGAATCATCTTGTTCTCTAGAATATCGCATAGCATCGTAAATTTGAAAAATAATTTCCTCGTCGCATACCCTTAGCGCAAGTTTACCATCACCTACATCAATAATAGCCCTAGCAGTAGCTAAAAAGGGGCGCCCTAAAATTAAAGGTACCTTAATGTCCTCATCCATGTCTAACACAACAAAATCAACAGGGAATATAAATTTATCAACTTTTACCAGAATATCTTCGATAACTCCCCTAGGATATTTAATAGATCTGTTAGCTAACTGAATACTCATCCTAGTGGGTTTTGGTTCCCCAAGACCAAGTTGCTTAAACATTTTATAAGGCATTAAATTAATACTGGCACCTAGATCAGCTAGTGCTTTCTCAATGTTTAAACTACCAATTAAACAGGGAATAGTGAAACTTCCTGGATCTTTTAATTTGGTTTGTAGCTTGTTTTGGAGGATGGCTGAACATTCTTCATTAAGTTCCACTGTTGATATCTCTTCAAACTTCCTTTTATTTGTTAGAAGCTCTTTTAGGAATTTTGCGTATGTCGGCATCTGCGAAATAGCTTCAACAAAAGGTAAGTTGATATGTAACTATTTAAAAAGTTCAATAAATTTACCGTATTGTGCGTCTAAGCGATCTTTATTCAACTTTGCCGGATATGGGATCGGTGGCTTAAACTATTCACGTACCGGTGTTACATTCTCGGGTTCCTCACTTTTCTCCTTATTAGTTTCTTGTGGCATCTTCTTTTCTGCTTCAACCAATTCCTTCCCACTCCTTAATGTTACTGCCTTTACTTGCTCTTGTGGTTTAGGTTCGGTATTATTAGGTAAACGACCTGGTTGCCTTTCGAAAACTAACTTGGTCAGCTGTCTTAGTTGATTTTTAAGCTCTTGAATTAATGTTTGCTGATTATTCAACGTCGTTTCTGTATTACGAAAATGAATTTCTGACGCTGAAATGAATTTTGCTAGCATATCCTCAAGGTTCGGCTTCTTTTCCTGTGGGTAGGGCTGTTGTTGGAAGTTTGGAGGGGGTTGTTGTCTCTGATTTCCTTGACCACCCCATGAAAAATTGGGGTGGTTCCTCCAACCTGGATTATAAGTATTACTATAAGGGTTATTTTGGGGTCTAGAATTGTTACCCATATAGTTCATCTATTCGTTTTCCATGCCATGTCCGTAGGGTGGGTACTCAGGATTCGCCACACCTCCACTTGTTTCCCATTTGCACACGGTTGTACACGTGAAGAACACAAACCATCAATCTTTTGTTTAACATCTCTACCGATTTGATAGCATGGTTCTTTGCGTCGAGGTTGAAAACTCCACGCTTTTGTTGGCCTTGTCTTTGTAACTTGCCACTGATAGTTATTCAGTGACATCTCCTCTATAAACTCGTAGGCCGCCTCAGGAGTTTTGTTATTCAGCATTCCACCGGTGGCTGAATCGATCAATTACCTCGTTGTGGGGTTCACACCGTTGTAGAAGGTTTGAACCTGAAGCCACAAAGGTAGCCCATGGTGAGGGCACCTTCTCAACAAATCTTTGTATCTCTCCCATGCATCATATAGTGTTTCTAGATCCATCTGCACAAAAGAAGAGATATCATTCCTCAACTTTGCCGTTTTGGCCGGTGGAAAATATTTTAACAAGAATTTTTCGATCATTTGATCCCATGTAGTTATTGATCCTCATGGATAAGAATTCAACCACTGTTTGGCTTTATTCCTCAAAGAAAAGGGAAACAACCGAAGACGGATGGCATCATCAGAAACACCATTTATTTTGAAGGTATCAAAGAATTCTAGGAAATTTGCCAAGTGATTATTTGGATCTTCATCCTACAAACCATCAAACTAAACAAATTGCTGTATCATCTGTATAGTGTTAGGTTTCAGTTCAAAATTATTTGCAGCAATAGCAGGTCTAACAATACTTGACTCAGTTCCTGTTAAATTAGGTTTAGCATAATCATACATAGTTCGAGGAGTATGATTTTCGGCCACCTCTGGAGGTAGCAGATTATTCTCAGCCATCTCTTTGGTAGTATTGGTTTTGTCTTCTTGCTCTTTTTCTATGTAATTTAAGCTTCGTCTTATTTCTCTACGATTTCTGCGAACGGTACCTTCAATATCACTGTTGTAAATTAAGGGTCCTGTCAGGTTCCTTCTAGTCATAAACTAGAGGTACCTGCTAGGAATAAAAAGAAATAATATTAGCAAAGTTAAAAATAGAATAAAAGTAAATTGCAAAAAAAAGAGGCTAAAGTAATAAAAATTGAGCGTTCTTAATATTTTAATTCCCCGGCAACGGCGCCAAAAACTTGATCGTGTGTCGAGAGTCTTAATATTTATAAAATGAATGATCTAGCCTAGAAACTAACTATCACCACGATTGAGGCAAGCGCACCTATCGAATAGTAGTATAGCTTAGTGGCAAGACCAGAATGTCAAACCCAAAGGAACCAAAAATACTAATACTGACTTTCTTTTTATTATTTAGCCTAATAATTAAGGGATTTGTTGTTTATTCTAAAATTAACTAACTACTAAGCTAAAAACGCTAAGACATAGAGAATGAATTGGGACAATACTTGTGGGAAAAACCAATTGATTAAGACAATACCCGAGGAAGAATCCACCTAGACTTCACTTGTTATTTAACTCTGAACCAGACGATTTATTCACTTGAATTGATCTGTAGGATTCCCTAATTTATATTAATACCTCTCTCAAGGCTACTAACATCTAACCCTAGGTTGATTAATTGAAATCTCTTTCTAATTAAAACCCTTAGGATTGCATAAACTCGATCTATGGACACCCATATTAGGTTTGACCCTAATCTGGTAGATTTCCGTCATCCTATCTCTAGGGTTGCGATCAACTCCGCTTAACTATGCTAGATCTACTATTAAACAGGGAATATTCCTCCATTGCCTAAGCACATCAATACTTGAATCAATATCCTGAAATATCAAAACAAGAATTAAGAACACATAGTTAGAACAAATCAATTATTTATCATATAGTTCAGAAAACAATAACAAGATATGTCTTAGGTTTCATCCCCCTCAGGTATTTGAGGGGTTTAGTTCATAATCATAGAAGAATATATCTCAGAATAAAATACAAAACAAAACATAAGAAAACCCTAAAACCCCCTGAAGGAATTGAAGGAGAGATCCTCCATCTTGAGTATGATTTCGACTTCTTGAGATGAATCAACTGGCTTTCTTTGAGTAAATCCCACAATTCGGACCTCTCTGGCTTGGCTCCTTGGCCTAGCTGGATGCCCCCCTCAAGGTTGGCCTTTAGGGTGTTTATACAGGCTTTTGGAATGCCTTTCTTTGCCTCTAAGTACCCTATTCCGAGTGAAATTCCTCTTTTTCACGGCAGGGACACGCCCGTGCAACACGCCCATGTGAATCGAATCCAGGTCGTGGTCGAGCCTGCTAAAGGGGCACGGCCGCGGCCTGGGCCGGCCGTGTTGATATCCTACTTTGGCCTATTTGGTCCGTTTTTAGCCCGTTTCTCTTTCTTTTCATCCTTCTATGCTTTCGTAAGTATAAAACATGAAATTAAAGGATTAGGAGCATCAAATTCCATAATTCAAAGGATAAATCATCCAAAAAGCATGCTAAATGTGGGATTAAAATATGTATAATTTATGGTTTATCAAATAGTAAAGGAGTTTTATGCTTCCGTGGAAGAGTTTGTGTACCGAGGGACTCTGAGTTAAGGCAGTCGATTCTTCGGGAGGCGCATAGTAGCCCATACGCTATGCATCCTGGTGGAAATAAGCTATACCAAGATCTGCGTGAATTGTACTGGTGGCCAGGACTTAAGCGTGAGGTTACTGATTTTGTAAGTAAGTGTTTGACATGCCAGTAAGTGAAGGCTGAGCATCAACTGCCTTCAGGACTGCTGCAACCTGATAAGATTCCATTCTTGAAGTGGGAGAGGGTAACCATGGATTTTGTTAGTGGGCTACCCCTGACGCCTACTAAGAAATATTCGGTATGGGTAGTTGTTGATCGGCTGACTAAATCTGCCCACTTCATACTAGTTCGCACTGATTACTCCTTGCAGAAGTTGGCAAAGTTATACGTGGCGAAAATTGTAAGGTTACATGGGGTACCAGTGTCTATCATCTCGGACAGGGACCCCAGATTCACATCACGATTCTGGAGAGTGTTACACGAAGCTCTGGGTACAAGGTTAGATTTCAAAGACAAAGATTCCATCCGCAGGATGATGGTCATCGAGAGAGGGTATCTGATTTTGGAGGACATGTTGAGAAGCTGTGTGATTGATTTCAAGGGCAGTTGGGAAGACTATCTACCCTTAGCAAAATTTGCTTACAACAACAGCTACCAATCCAGTATTTAGATGGCACCATACGAGGCATTATATGGTCGTAGGTGTCGTACCCCTACTTGTTGGACGGAATTGGGCGAGCGGCGACTGTTGGGTCCAGACCTAGTCTCTAAAACTGAGGAGAAAGTAAAATTGATCCGGGGTCGGTTAAAAGAAGCATCTGATAGGCAGAAGTCGTACGCCAATTTAAAGCGCAGAGAGATTGAGTACTCAGTGGGCTATTTTGTCTTTTTGAAAGTCTCACCTTCGAAGAAGATTTTGAGATTTGGACGGAAGGGCAAGCTGAGCCCCAGATTCATCGGACCTTACCGGATATTAAAGTGTGTAGGATCGGTTGCCTATCAGCTAGAACTGCCTGCGGAGTTAAATCATATTCACAACGTGTTTCACGTCTCTATGTTGAGGCAATACCGTTCTGATCCCTCTCATATAGTGCCGGTAGAGGAGATCGAGGTAAGACATGATCTAACTTTTGAGGAAGAACCAGTGCAGATACTGGATCGTGATGTTAAGGTACTGAGGAGTAAATCTGTTTCTTTAGTCAAGGTGCTGTGGCGTAATCACGGTTCAAAGGAAGCCACGTGGGAGCCTGAGGAGGCGATGCGATAGCAATACCCTCATCTCTTCTGATTAGGTAAATTTTGAGGCCGAAATTCCTTTAGTGGGGTAGAGTTGTAACGCCCCAAAAGTTAGGGGTTGTAATTTTTGCTTAATTGTATGTTGTACTTGCTCGGCTGGTTGTTTGAGGGTTTTTGGGGGTCCTAAGGAGGCCTGGGTTCGAGTCAGAGCCTTGGAAAAATTTTAGTTTTTGGCTCTTTAGTGGAGAGGGCTGTTGGCAGTAGGGTTTAAGTATAATTATGCGTATTTAGGAGACACAATTTGAGCATGTGGCAAGGAGGTTGTGGTGTCACTGGGAGAGCATGGAGGGAAGGGGTTCGAATCCCTCAGGTTGCAAATGGGGCTTTTCTTTTGTGACTTGAGAGTGGAGGAAGTAGAGTTCAGATCAAACTTTTCTAGGGGAGTTGGAGACTTGGTCAACAGGTTTGAATGGGAGGCTAGGAGTGATTCAAGGAGAAGAAAGTGGAGGGAATCAAGGAGTTGATGAGTGAGGGAGTAGTGGCCGAATTTGGGTGTGTGCCTAAGGGGGAGATTTCGGCTAGGGGGTGGAGGAGGAAGCCTTTTTTTTTTTGGCAGTTTGAGTGTGAGTGCAAACTGAAACTCTCTGGGTGTAGTGCGATTTCTTCTTGTGTTCTTTTCGGGTTTCTCTTGGGAGGCATTTCGTGCACTTTTCCTTCTCTTCTCCTTCTTACCTCTCGTGTTTTCTTTCCTTTTCTTTTGCTAATAGCCTAAATACTTGTTGGCTGAATCTTCTTCTGCTCATCTCTCTTCACTTTTCATCCATTTCTTTTCTCCTCTTTAGGCCGTATAACCACACTTCTTCCTATTTGATTCCCCTTTAGCTGAACATCAAATCATCTGAAAACTTTGGTTCTCCTCCTGCTGGCCGAACTTGGTAAGCCTAACCTTCTTAATCTCTTTACCCCGAATCTTTTATTCCTTGGTGGTTGGGGCCGGATTCTTTTGACAAACAACTGACTTTTGTCGTCGACTTTGGTTTTGGTAAGGGTGGAGTAGTTCAAGTGCCTTCTTAATTCGTTGTTAGTGGTGTTCTTGTGACTCTTTTGTTGAATAAACATCGGTCTCCCTCCTTCCTTTATGGGGGGGGCGAATATTGGATGGATGCTAACCCTCTTTTGTGCATCTAATATTTTTAGGAACCCGTTTGCATTAGCCAAGGAGCAAGGCCAAATACTGTTACTCTGTAGGGGGTCATGTCTTGTGGTAAGTGAATTTGGTTGAGTAGTGTATTTTGATATTATGGATTTTCGAGAGCGTTGGGATTAAGTCATGGTCATTGTTATCATAGGGGCATCGAGGAGTGTTTCATTCGGCAATCCGAAGCAGGTGTGTAATCTCACACCTCTGTTTAATTTGCTATTGTTATGATCTGTGAATCGGCTAAAAGCCGAAGTACCGAAAAGTTGGAATACCAGCAGCTGAGATCACTCGAGCGTGCGAGTGCTCGTAGTGATAAACCGAGCCACGAACGTTGACGATGGGCCTTTGGGAGTGCCACGATCTTTTTTGAGGGCTTAGGCCGTAACAGGCCTTGTTGGGTCGTGGAGGGCCAGATGGGCCTAGTGGGCTAATAGGCCCATAGGAGTGAAATCCATGGTAAGTGCCGGATGATTGATGCGACTGTGAAGTCCGCAGAACCGAGACCGAAAACAAGCTGAATGGGCCACACGAGCGTGTGGGCCCGTTTGGGCTGAAGTTGGATTCTAGGCCCAATTGCATTGTTCTGACCGAAAATGGAACCTGTGTCGCTCGAGGCGATAGTTGGCCTCGGGAAAGGCCGTAGATGGGTAAATTACCAAAATACCCTCAGCGGGTAAAATTACTGAAATACCCTTAAAGGGTGAAATTACTGAATACCCTTGTTGGGTGAAATTACTGGAATACCCCCGAGGGGTAAATTACTGTTTTACCCCCCCAACCGATCAAATGACCATTATACCCCTAGTGGTAGATCTAGTGTTGTATGTGTAATCTGTTTAATTGATTATGATGGTGATTTGTTGCATACATTGATTTAATATGTCACGACATGTTGCATTGGGTCAAGTTATGTATTTGGAGGAAGTATGTGATGGTGGCTATGCCACGTTATATCGATTCGAGTGGCTCGCCACGATATATCGATTTTAGTGGCTCGACCCACGTATACTATCTTGGCGGCTTTCTTTGCGTTGATATTAGCAGCTCGACTGCGTTATTGGTGTGTAGGGCTGGGTGGGTCGACTTGGTCCCCACATGGTGTGTAGGGTTGGTACGGGTGGTGTGATGGTTGGACTGGGTTGGGCTGCATTTTTGTTTGCATTAACATGATTTTGGGGCTTAGGCCGGATCGATCTTGCATGGGCTTGGGCCTGCATCAGGATCAGAACTGGGAATTACACACTGAGTTCTCGTAACTCACCCTTTCCCTTTAACTGTGCAGGTAATCCCCAACCTTAGAGGATTTGGAGCTACGAGGGACTCGGAGGTGGCCACACGTCCTGTAAGTTTCTGGGGTTAATTTAGCTACTTCACTTTAGTTTACTTTACCTTAATTTTTGGGTTATTAATTTTTGTAATAAGGCCATTGGAATTGTTTTTAACTTTTATTTGGTTTTTCTTTACAAACTGCTAAACTATTAAACATGGGTTTAAAAATAATAACTACTGTTTTTTTTTTAAAGTATCACGTTTCCGCAACTATTTAAACCAAACTTCTGTAACAGACAAGGTTTTAAAAACAAACTAATAGATGTGTACAATATTTTTTTTGAAAAGGAATGATCCCGAGTGAAACCTGTTTTGTTAATAAGCAACTAAAATCGGGATTTTAAGCGGTAGAAAGTTTTTGATTTATAGACGAGTTTTCCAACAAACACAAAGTTTTCAAACAACACCTGATGCGGCACGCTAGATCCGGTCATAACGTCTAGGCCGGGTGTGGGCTGTTACACCGATAGTGTGATAGAGATGTTGACGATCCCTAGATCCGAGCTAGCTTTATTGACACTGTAAAACAGAGAAACAAATCACACAGTAAGCTTAAGAGCTTAGTAAGTTCGTAATATAACACATACTTCTCAATAATGTGACATTAATACGTAAATAAATCATCACATAGATAGATATACAATTAAACACATTATCATCCTCAACCATATGCTCAAATATCCATTCTTTCAACCTTTAAAACTATCATCAACCACATAGGTTCAAACATACATGTGCCAACACTCAGTAAACAAACGTTCTTGCTTTTCAATGCTCTATACCATACCTCATTCACTGCTCGATATCTTTTCAACTCAAACGCACACTTAGTACTCAAATCATGGCCGAAGCTTAATTAACATCGCACACTTAGTGCCTTGATACAAAACCAAACTTAATTCGGTATCGAACACACAATGCCAGATCAATAAGCCGAAACTTCTATTATTTCGCACACACAGTGCTAACCATCTCTGTCTCATTTTTTTAAATTCGCACACTTAGTGCCTCATAACTCGATTTCATATATATAATAAAATTCTATTCATTAACTATACATTCAACCAATTCTCATCACATAGATATAAATTTAACAACTAGTATTATATTTGAACTTACCTCGGACGTCGAAATATCGAAACGGTCGATTAATCGAGCACTTTGTCTTTGCCTCGATCTCGATCCGAACCTCTCCTTTCTTGGTCTATACACATTCAAATTTAACTCATTCAATCACCAATTCATTCAATTTAGTCCAAACACACATATTTAGGGCATTTTGCAAAATAGCCCTCACATTTTCACATTTCGACACTTTAGTCCCTAATTCACAAAATCACAAAATACACAAAAATTCTATTCACATAAGCTTAGCCGAATTCTTCCCATGCTAATACAAGCCCACACATTTCATTTATTTCACATTTTAGTCCTTCAATTTACACTTTACTCAATTTGGCCCAATTTACTCAAATTCACCAAAAATTCAAAGACAAAATATGTTTATCCAACATCAAACTTTCATATTTCACCAACTATCAACACAACGCTCACATGTTCATCAATGGCACATTTCAAAATCACCATCAATTTCTAAAATTTAAGCATGGGCTAGCTAGGGCACAAAGCAATGATCACAAAAACGTAGAAATCATTAAAAACCGATCAAAAACACATACCCGATTAAGCTATGAATGTGCCGAAAGTTCAAGCCCTATTTTTGCTATCTTCTTTGCTTCATTCGGCCATGAAAGATGATATATGATCATCTTTTTGTTTTCTTTTAATTATATTAACATTAATGCACCATTTACCAATTTGCCCTTAATGAATATTAATAATTACACCAAAACCATGCTATCATCTTCCACTAACTTATAAAGTGGGCAATTTGAATCATAAAACCCCCAAATTATAAAGACAACAACAATTAAGCACTTTAACAATCAGCACACAGCTTTTGCATTTTATGCGATTAAGTCATTTTCTCAAATTAAGCACACAATCGATAAAATTTTCACACAGAACTTTCACACATGCTCAATCACTTATTATAAACACCAAAATAAATAATAAAATATTTTTCTGAGCTTGGATTTGTTGTCTCAAAACCACTATTCTGACTAGGGTCTAAACCGGGCTGTTACACAGAACCTATGTGGTTGATGATATTGTGTATGAGATAGATGGAATATTATGTGAATGAATGATGAAAAGAGTTGGATTGAGTAGCATTATGAATACTTGTATATGAACTTATAGTTATGGTATGAAAGTGAGTAGTGATGTGAATTAAACTAAGTGTTAGTTAGTTTTGCATATTGAATTTGAATTGTTAAGTTAAATGTGTTAAATTACGAACTTACTAAGCTTTAAAGCTTACTTTGTGAAGTCTTTCTCTGTTTTACAGTGGTATTTAAAGCTAGCTCGGATCCGGGGATCGTCAGTGACTCAATCACACTATCGAACATCTATTTTGGTACCTTTTAGAAGTTGTATTTATGGTATATGGCATGTATAGGCTAGTGTAGTTGTGGAATGTTTTGAGATGTATAAATCTTGCCATGTGATATGGCTTGATAATGGAATGATTTTGGTACATATTTTGGCTTTGTGAAAATGGTGTATGTAATGTATATATATGGTCTTGTGCGAATGGCCATTTTGGTATACTTTGGTGAAATAGAAATGGTATGTTTCATTCTTGATTTGGTATTTGAGATGGTGAATGATTTGTATGATATTTGATGTTGGAATTGATCATATAGGGCTGACCCAAATTGGGTGGCAAGTTGGCCTTGTAAATGGCCTATAATTGCCTACACGGGTGAGCACACGGACGTGTGTCTCGACTGTGTCTTTCACTATCCCTATTTGAAGAAGATCAGACTTGTACATGGGCCAGACACACGGGCGTGTGACAGGCCATGTGTTTCAAGTCAGTGTTGCACACGGGCCAGACACATGGGTGTGTGACAGGCCGTGTGACCCAAGACAGTGTTGCACGGGGTAAGACATGGTGTAAGGCACGGCCATGTGAGGCACACGGCCTAGCGACACGGGCATGTGCCCTGTTTTAAAAGAAAATTTTCTAAGACTCGTAAAAGTTTTAAATGTGATCAGTTCAGTCCCGAACCACTTCCAAAGCATGTTTAAGGTTTCGTAGACCTCCTAAAGGGACTTTGTTTTATTGATTAACTAAGATATGCTGATGTGTGAGCAATGGTTGTTTAAATGTTATGATTCGACCGGTAATACCTCGTAACCCTAGTCTGGCGATGGATACGGGTTAGGGGTGTTACACTATCAGTCTAGTATAAAAATGGCACCGTTTGAAGCCCTTTATGGAAGAAAGTGTAAAATACCATTGTATTGGTCTGAATTGAATGAATCTAAAATGGTGGGAATTTATTTGATTCGAGAAACTAAAGACAAAGTTTGAATTATTCGAGATTGTTTGAAAGTTGCATCTGATCGTAAGAAATCATACGCGGATCTGAAAAGAAAAGATATAGAATTTGTTATTGGCGACTGAGTATATCTAAAAGTTTCTCTGTGGAAGAAAGTACTACGTTTTGGCAAGAAAGGAAAGCTGAGTCCGAGATTTAATAGACTGTACGAGATTGTTGAAAGAATCGGCCCTGTAGCTTACAGATTAGCTTTTCCCTCTAAACTCAAGAAAATTCATAATGTGTTCCACGTTTCAATGCTGAGACGGTACAAATCTGATCCTTCACACGTGATTCCTCATAGCGAGATTGAATTACAGCCAGATATGACGTATTTTGAGGAACCAGTGAAAATTTTGGCTCAGGAAGTCAAAGAACTACGGAATAAACGAGTACCATTAGTAAAATTTGTGTGGCATTTTCATGGTACAGAAGAAGCTACCTGAGAAACAGAGGAATCGATGAATCTACAGTATCCGAATCTATTTTCAGGTAACAATTTCGAGGACGATATTTCCTAAGGGGGAGAGTTGTTACAACCCGATTTTCAGTGGTGATGGAGCAGTGCTTTTGGGACCACAAATTTTTATTGTGTCGACTTGTAAATATTATTTTTAGAATATTTATAGTCATTAAAGTTGTATTAAAATTTGGTTAAGAAATTTTAATGTTTAGATAGTTAATTAAATAAAAAGGACTAAGTTGTAAAAGGTGTAAAATTTAGAAATTATAGCATTTTGGTGATTTAAGGGCTTAATTATTAAATTATAAAGGACCAATGTAGTAAATAGTCCTTAGTATTGACATTGGACGGCATTATGTATTAAAATTATAAAATATTACATGTTTTAATGCCAAAATGGTAAATTTTGTAAACTCAAAATAAAATTAAATGAAGAAAAAGACATTTCTTCTTCATCTTTTCAATTCATCTTGCCGAAACACCATAGGAACTCAACTTGGAGGTTCATCCATTGTTAACTCTTGCATGTAAGTCCATTTTGATTCGTTTCTTGTAATTTTTATGTTTTTGAGATAGTTACAACTATGTCCAGCTAGCCCGTACCTTTGTTTTTGAATCTGTTAAAAATTTTAAAATTTTCCATTGATGAATCTTGAATTTTTTTATGATAACCTTGTATTTGAAGCTTTGGTTGTGTTGTTTGATGATTTTGTGAAGTGATTTTTGTTAGATTTTGATTTTAGGATTAAATTGTGAAAATGTCAAAATTTCAGGGCTTGATAGTGAATTTGATGTTTAGAAAGGACTGAAAAAGTGCCTAGTATATTTAGCTATAATTTTGAATTGAGAAAAACGGGTAATTTGATGATTTTGGGTTTAAGGACTAAAATGTAAAAATTATAAAAGTTTGGGGTAATTGTGTAAATTCAAAAAAAATAAAAGGGTATAAGATATAAAATGAATTGGAATGTGAAAATTAAGTTGATAATTGAGAAATTTTACATTTTAGATCAAGACCTAGTTGATACTCGTGGAAAAGGAAAAACTACAGAATAGTCCCTAAACTTCTGCAACTACTACAATTCAGTCCAAGTAAGTTCGTACAGTTTAAAATTTAACATTTATACGAATTTTTGAATAATATAAAATGGTACAATAGATATATTTAATTATTGATGATGAAAGGTTATTTGAGAAATGTTATTGAATTTGATGTTTGGACTGGATTGAACACGGGGTACAGTACACTCGAGAGAAGGTGTGTTACGGTGGATTGGAGTGGAGATTTTTGTGGAGACTATTTCCTGAGTGGACCAAGGTTCAACATTTTTTGCAAACTCTCGTGTTATACTCTCTGTTTTGGTGTGTTTCGATTGGATTAGCTCTTATGAGCATTTGTATGTTTCGGAGGGATTAACTCTTATGAGCATTGGTGTATTTCAGAAGGATTAGCTCTTAGGAGCATTGGTGTGTTTACGATGGATTTGCCCTTATGAGAATCTGGTGTGTTTTGGTTGGATTATCGATGTACTCTTATTCGTAAGTCATTCATCGAATTGAAAATCCCGGTAAGGTAACTTGTTGGGTAATTTTGATGGATTTTCCATATATTTGAGTATTGAATTGAACATTTATGATTTACCGGTTGAGATTGTGGATTACAGGGAACATTCATGGTTGTACTATTACTAATTAAATTGTTATACTTACTTCGTTAAGATTTATCGTTTTGAAACATTGAATTTACTAAGCTTCATTGAGCTTACTTGTGTTATTGTTGTTCTTGTAGTTACTAGGAAGGTTGGACAATTGGACCGGCACTCAATTCACACTATCCATAAATTTCAGTAGTTTTTGGAACGGTCATTTTGGATTATATGGCATGTATTAGGCTTGTATGTTATTACTAATGTTTTGGAAATGTAAATTGTGAAGTATGATCTTGAATGTAAATTGTTAACCTATATGATACATCTGAATTTATGTGATATGTGTGAATGAGGTAAAATGTGTTGATGCAAAATATGATATGTGTTTATAGAATGTTGTGTATGTGGTTCTTAGGTTAATTATATTGGTTAGGTGATAGATTTGATAATTTGAAAAGTTGTGATTGAAGTTTCATTTAGATGTATAATTGTATATACTTGTGGTATCAATGAAGATACATTGGTTAGGCGCTTAGGATGTTGATTTGGCATGTTTTTGGCTTGTTTAATGTCACTTTAAATAGGTCTTTTGGCTAGTAAATGGATTACTTAGAGTCCAAGTAAGCTTGAAATGGTAAACTTGTTGTTTAAGGTTCATTTTGGGTCCACACGGCCTGAGACACGGGCGTGTGACTTGGTCGTGTGAGACACACGGCCTGGCGACATAGCCATGTGTCATCTGTTGAGTGCTTAGGGTGCAAGTAAATTAGTTACAGGGCCTAGCACACGGCCTGGCACACGGGCATGTGGGGGCAATTTCAAGTGTTACACGGCCTGGCACACGAGCGTGTGACATGGCCGTGTGACCCTACTCAGAGAGTTACACGGGTGAGGACACGGCTGGGACATGGTCGTGTGTCCCTAGTTCGAAGATTACACGACCTAAGACACGGGCGTGTGTCTCAACCGTGTGAAACACACAACCTGGCCACATAGCCGTGTGATCCCTGTAGTCAAATTTTTCTAACTTTTTCTTAGACTTTCCAAGTATTTCCATTTTAGTCCAGAATTGTTTCTAAGGTGTTTTTAAGGCCTCGAGGGCTCGATATAGAGGCGAAATGTGTATGTATAATTGACTTAAGTTATGTTTATGATAATGAATGAATTTATATTTAAATGTTTTGTTTATTCGGTAATGCTCCGTAACCCTAATCTCACGATGGATACGGGCTAGGGGTGTTACAATCAATAACCCTATTTTCGTAAACCGAGTCAATAAATATTAAATAAGGATATTTACAAAGTTATTATTTAGATGAATTGAAATTTGGATAGTTAATTCAGTCAAAATTGTGTTTAATTAAGGCATAGGGACTAAATTATAAAGTCCAATCACTATAGATTTTTAATTAAGAAATGGCTTAGGAATTTAAAATACAATTAATCAAAAGTTCGAAATGTTAAATAATTATTTTTCAAAATGAGATAGTGCATTATGATGACACCATCCACTAAATCATGATTAATAGTTAACTATGCTAATTAAACTAAGTTTAATTAAACAAACCAAGATTAATTAAGGATTAACTTTAGTATAAAAGGCAAACTTAGTGGGAATTCATCATCTTCCTCACTTTTCCTACTATCTACCATTAAAAGAAAAACATAAGAAAATCTCTAAGTCCCTCAAGAATTCAACATTTGATTTAGGTATGAATTTCAAGTTATTTTCTTGAATTTTTTATAGATTTGAGGTCATGGGAGTTTAATTTAGATAGCCCATGTACCAATTTGTAAAACTGTTAAAGTTTTAGAAAGTTTCCATAGTTAAGAAATTGTTGAAATTGGTGTCAACTTGATAGAAATTAAGCTTAGTTTAAGAAAAAGACTAAATTGTAAGCTCAATTGATAGTTTCATACATTAGTGACCTATAACACCCCAAACCCGGCCCATGCGGTATGACCGGATCTGGCATGTCACGTGAAGAAGATGTGTAAAGAGCTTGTGATTCTTACTAAAATAGGCGTTACTTGGTTGTGTTTAAGTAAACAAGTTTTGGATGTAAATATTTGATAAAATACAGCTATTTTTGAAAGATTGATTGATGAGTCGAAAATCGAGGTAGTGAACTTTAAAACCATGACTTTTAAAAATGACGTTGAAAATTTGAAAGAGAATCCGAGTTAAATTATTTGTACATATTTATTATGAAAACCGTTTATTAATCAATTTTGGAAAACCGTTATTTATGATTTTAGAAAAATCCCCATTTAAATTAATGCAAGAAAAATAATAAGTATGGCTAAACATAAAACCAAATAAAAATATCCCAGAGGCCTTATTACAACTTTAAAACCCGAAATAATAAAAGCAACGAAATAATATGGAAACGAAGTTTACTAATGTCCGAAAATAACATTCCAAAAGTATAGCCTCCACTGAGTCATCCATGGCCCCAAGTCCTCGTCACTGAGCATTACCTACAAGGGTTAAGAAAAAGGGGGAGTGAGTTACAAGAACTCAATGTATAATCCCCTTACCGTCATCCACTGGGCCTGAACCCATATAACAATATCTTGGGCCTAAGCCCATTACAGAAAAGTATTTAAACTGACATGTATGCAACCCAACCCATCCATCCATCACACTCCCGACCAGCCAATCACACCTGTGGGGATCAAGTCAACCCACCCGGCCGCTCATGCCAATTCGCAGGCAAGTTTCCATTTAATTCGCAGGCAAGATGCCATTTAATTCGCAGGCAGGCAAGATGCCATTTAATATATTTTTATTGTGGCCAAGCCACCGAAATCATAATAACAAACATTTTTGTGGCAATGCCACCGGGCTACACTTCTCTTCAACATTTTTCCCATCCCATGCAAATTATGTAAATGCAACATACATAGTAAAGCAAAATATCCACAAATATAAACAACAATCATTAATCCAGTGATTTATTACGGTAAATCGGCCAATTATAGAACTTTGTAAATCGGTCCACTAAAGCATTCTAGCAATTCGGCCCATAGGAGCATTTTGGTAAATCAGCCCGTAGGGGCATTTTCGTAATTCGGCCCATAAGGGCATTTTCGTAATTCGGTAATTTTACCCACTAAGGGTAATTCAGTAATCTCGCAACCGAGGGGTATTTCGGTAATTTACCCTCCAATGGTATTTTGGTAATTTCACAACCCAGACTTAACTACTAATGTGGGGTATAAAAATTGAAACTGTCCATCTGCGTCATATTGACTAAATTGATTATAACTCGAGTTAGGAAACTCAAAATTTAGTTCTGTAAATTTTCCTTGAAACTAGACTCTTATATCTTCGTACTAAAATTTTTCTAGAATTTTTGGCTTAGTCATTTAGTACAGTTTATTCATTAAAATTTTTCTTGTTTCACTGACCAACGGTTCTGACCTTTCTTACCCGAAATTCAAATATCTCACTGTACAGTTTTCATATATTGCTCCCACTTATTTCTATTTAAAATAGGCTCACTAAGGAATCTATACATATAAATTATAACTCAAAATTCACTTTGTACAATTTTAAATGATTTTTTCCAAGACAGAACAGGGAACCACGAAGTCATTCAGAACCAGTCTCACTAAAATTAAAATATCACAGAATATAAAATCCCTCTTCCTACTCTGTTTCCTTCATTTAAAAATAGACACAGTAGGCTTTAACTTTATATCTTATTTGCTTTCTAATTCCCTTTCTCTTATTTTTCGTGAGTTTTCAAAATCACGTCACTGCTGCAACCCAAAACTGTTTCATTGCAAACTATGGTTACCACTACGAACATACGCACGTCCGAGTGGTCACGGATTCCGGTTTCCGGTTTTCTTCGGTATTTCGACCGAATCACAGAACATGTCATGCAAAAATTCAGAGATTTATGAGATTACACACCATTTCAAACATGTATTCGGAAAGGTACGGGATTACACACCTGATTTGGATTTCCTAAAGAACAACTCTTCGTTGACCCTAGAACAATACCAACCAAAAGTTAGCCTCAGATTTCCAAAAGATTTCATACCCAACGTATTACTTATACTTGAATCACTTACCACTACGTGATCTCCCTCTACGGAGTCCCGATAATCAACCCTCCTTCGACTACCACCACACGCTCCTTATCTTGAATCGATGTTAACGATCCTCACCCTTTGATTATCAAAAGAATCGGCAAAAGAGTGTTTCGGCTTAACTTAACTCAGAGAAAAGTCGAATGGAAGAAAAGATTCGGCACAACAGCAAAATGTAAGAACCACTATTCAGTTTTGGGACACACTATAATGGAAACCGAAAGATGAGAAGAATGGAATCAACCACTTGAAGATTAGGAGGGAAAAAAGAAGTAGGGGTTTCGGCACGGAAGAGATTTGCAACACACGGCTCAAGTTGTACTAGCTAGAATTGGATGAAAAGAGGGAAAAGATGAGTAGAAGGAACACTATAGAAGAAGAGGGGATTTCGGCAAGGAGGAAATGTAACCAAAAGAAACAAAATATTAGGTAAAGAAAAATTGACCCAAAAAAAATGTGAAAATACAAGGGAGATCTAGAGAAATTGGCCCCCCAAAAACCATATATCATCTTTACCAAAAGATGAGTGTTGACCCCAAAATATTCTTTCCAAAACATCCTCCACATAATAGGCCAACATGTTCCCTTCTCTTACCTTTTTCCTTCATTTCTTTCCTTCATTTTTCCTAGTGTTCCTCCTTACCATATTCCTTAGCCATCTTTCCATCAATAAAAAGTCTTCCTTACCATAATAAAGTCATGGCCGACACATGGAAGAGAAGCACAAAAATTAATCAAAAATGCAATAGATGGGATTCGAACCTAAGACCATTAGTACACTCCACACGCCACTTTTCACCTTTACCAATAGACTCCTTGTGCTAGCAAAATGCACACTTATTTCCTTAAGCATTGATGTCCCTTAGCTATCTCTCCTTAAAGTGCTTAAACACGAAAATTTTACTAAGGCCCAACTTGAACTCGGAACTTCCTAGGACCCCGTAACTTTCCAAAATCACCTTCCTAATAAGTCCCACTTGAAATAATGCCGTTCTCAAATTCCCATAAATTTAAAACGCTTCTACGCTCAAGGTCCAATGGACCCAATCCTACTATGCCCAATTTCGGGTCGTTACAATTCTACCCTCCTTAAAGAAATTTCTTCCTCGAAATTTCCAACCAACTACTAAACGCACTGCTCAAATTACAC
Organism: Gossypium sturtianum; assembly: GCA_025698515.1. NCBI lineage: Eukaryota > Viridiplantae > Streptophyta > Magnoliopsida > Malvales > Malvaceae > Gossypium > Gossypium sturtianum. The sequence goes on from CM046945.1 coordinate 24,778,699, forward strand.
CACCATGCTTTTTTGCAAGACTCGATCTTAATAACACTAATGTACTTTTAACATAATCTTGAATCCTCTTTCACCCAATCAAACATCTAACCACAGAAGCAAGCAGTTATCTACCACTTATACCTAAAATTTTCTACATTCAATCATCACTTCCAACCAAAACATACCTGACTTGATGGTGATGAAACAATCCCGAGCCTTATGCTCCTTAGACCCGCATCTCAAGCATGCTCCTGGCCTCCTCTAGCATTCTCCCGGATGACGCCTTCTGCAATAATCGCAAGCCGAAAAGTTTGGACGTGCCTTAACATGCTTTACGGAATGAGACTGTGACCCAAAAGAACCGCGATCTCTTTTCTTCTTACAGTCCATACACCCAACTCGAAGTGCTTCACTGATTCCTTTAACCTCCTCCAATACCTCCTTAACTATCTGAGTCAGGTCAACAACTCCAGCTCGATCATGAGATCCCGTCTCAGCCACTGGCGATGCCAGCGCCTCCCTTTCGAGCACGTGCCTCGGTACCGAAGATCCAGCCCTAGCACTTCGGCCTCTATCACGGTCGCGTCTACCACGTCCACGTCCTCTAGTGCTCATGTTCACTAATGTCGATTTAATCTGACTAAGAGTCTTATGAATCATTATGCTATTCAATGTTTATTAAACAATATTTTATGGAGTATAAGAAGTAAAGTTGTTTTTGTAAAACGCATCCTAAAGTCTCAATCTCTATAATTTCAGCTCCTAAAGCTAAAAGTTCTAGAGTACGCCTACAACCATACCACAATAATCATAAATTGAAAACATAAACATACTTGACTTGGTGCCGGATACCCGTGGTGCCATACTTCCTTTAGAACATGCATTTATAAATTAAAATTTTATATAGCTTTGGAAAACGCTTTTGAACCCAAACTACAGCCGAGTTTTGTAATCGGGCTCTGATACCATAAAATGTAACACCCCAAACCCTGCCCATGCGGTATGACCGGATCTGGCATGTCACGTGAAGAAGATGTGTAAAGAGCTTGTGATTCTTACTAAAATAGGCGTTACTTGGTTGTGTTTAAGTAAACAAGTTTTGGATGTAAATATTTGATAAAATACAACTATTTTTGAAAGATTGATTGATGAGTCAAAAATCGAGGTAGTGAATTTTAAAACCATGACTTTTAAAAATGACGTTGAAAATTTGAAAGAGAATCCGAGTTAAATTATTTGTACATATTTATTATGAAAACCGTTTATTAATCAATTTTGGAAAACCGTTATTTATGATTTTATAAAAATCCCCATTTAAAATTATGCAAGAAAAATAATAAGTATGGCTAAACATAAAACCAAATAAAAATATCCCAGAGGCCTTATTACAACTTTAAAACCCGAAATAATAAAAGCAACGAAATAATACGGAAAAGAAGTTACCTAATGTCCGAAAATAACATTCCAAAAGTATGGCCTCCACCGAGTCATCCATGGCCCCAAGTCTTCGTCACTGAGCATTACCTACAAGGGTTAAGAAAAAGGGGGAGTGAGTTACAAGAACTCAGTGTATAATCCCCTTACCGTCATCCACTGGGCCTGAACCCATATAACAATATCTTGGGCCTAAGCCCATTTACAGAAAAGTATTTAAAATGACATGTATGCAACCCAACCCATCCATCCATCACACCCCGACCACCCAATCACACTGTGGGGATCAAGTCAACCCACCCGCGCGCTCACGCCAATTCGCAGGCAAGTTGCCATTTAATTCGCAAGCAAGATGCCATTTAATTCGCAGGCAGGCAAGATGCCATTTAGTATATTTTTATTGTGGCCAAGCCACCGAAATCATAATGAAACATAATAACAAACATTTTTGTGGCAATGCCACCGGACTACACTTCTCTTCAACATTTTTCCCATCCCATGCAAATTATGTAAATGCAACATACATAATAAAGCAAAATATCCACAAATGTAAACAACAATCATTAATCCAGTGATTTATTACGGTAAATCGGCCAGTTATAGAACTTTGTAAATCGGTCCACTAAAGCATTCTAGCAATTCGACCCATAGGAGTATTTTGGTAAATCGGCCCGTAGGGGCATTTTCGTAATTCGGCCCATAAGGGCATTTTCGTAATTCGGTAATTTTACCCACTAAGGATAATTCGATAATCTCGCAACCCAGGGGTATTTCGGTAATTTACCCTCCAAGGGTATTTTGGTAATTTCACAACCCAGACTTAACTACTAATGTGGGGCATAAAAATTGAAATTGTCCATCTGCGTCATATTGACTAAACTGACTATAACTCGAGTTAGGAAACTCGAAATTTAGTTCCGTAAATTTTCCTTGAAACTATACTCTTATATCTTCTTACTAAAATTTTCTAGAATTTTTTTCTTAGCCATTTAGTACAGTTTTTTCATTAAAGTTTCCCTTGTTTCAATGACCAACGGTTCTGACCTTTCTTACCCGAAATTCAAATATCTCACTGTACAGTTTTCATATGTTGCTCCCACTTATTTCTATTGAAAATAGGCTCAATAAGGAATCTATACATATAAATTATAACTCATAATTAACTTTGTAAAATTTTAAATGATTTTTTACAAAACAGAACAAGGAACCACGACGTCATTCAAAACCAGCCTCACTAAAATTAAAATATCACAGAATATAAAATCCCTCTTCCTACTCTATTTCTTTCATTTAAAAATAGACACAGTAAGCTTTAATTCTATATCTTATTCGCTTTCTAATTCCTTTTCTCCTATTTTTCGTGATTTTTCAAAATCACTTCACTGCTGCAATCCAAAACTGTTTCATTGCAAACTATGGTTACCACTACGAACATACGCACGCCCGAGTGGTCACGGATGCTGGTTTCCAGTTTTCTTCGGTATTTTGACCGAATCACAGAACATTTCATGCAAACATTCAGAGATTTGTGAGATTACACACCATTTCAAACATGTATTAGAAAGGGTACAGGATTACACACCTGATTTCGATTTCTTAAAGAACCACTCTTCGTTGACCCTAGAACAATACCAACCAAAAGTTAGCCTCAGATTTCTAAAAGATTTCATACCCAACGTATTACTTATACTTGAATCACTTACCATTACGTGATCTCCCTCTACGGAGTCCCGATAATCAACCCCTCCTTCTGACTACCACCACACGCTCTTTTACTGCAACTGATGTTAACGATCCTCACCCTTTGATTATCAAAAGAATCGGCAAAAGAGTGTTTCGGCTTAACTTAACTCAGAGAAAAGTCGAATGGAAGAAAAGATTCGGCACAACAGCAAAACGTAAGAACCACTGTTCGGTTTTGGGACACACTACAATGGAAACCGAAAGATGAGAAGAATGGAATCAACCACTTGAAGATTAGGAGGGAAAAAAGAAGTAGGGGTTTCAGCCAAGAAGAGATTTGCAACACACGGCTCAAGTTGTACTAGCTAGAATTGGATGAAAAGAGGGAAAAGATGAGTAGAAGGAACACTATAGAAGAAGAGGGGATTTCGGCAAGGAGGAAATGTAACCAAAAGAAACAAAATATTAGGTAAAGAAAAAGTGACCCAAAAGAAAAAAGTGAAAATACAAGGGAGAGCGAGAGAAATTTGCCCCCCCAAAACCATGTATCATATTTACCAAAAGATAAGCGTTGACCCCAAAATATTCTTTCCAAAACATCCTCCACATAATAGGCCAACATGTTCCCTTCTCTTACCTTTTTCCTTCATTTCTTTCCTTCATTTTCCCTAGTCTTCCTCCTTACCATATTCCTTAGCCATCTTTCCATCAATAAAAAGTCTTCCTTACCATAATAAAGTCATGGCCGACATATGGAAGAGAAGCACAAAAATTAATCAAAAATGCAATAGATTGGAGTCGAACCTCAGACCATTAGTACACTCCACACGCCACTTTCCACCTTTAACAATAGACTCCTTGTGCTAGCAAAATGCACACTTATTTCCTTAAGCATTGATGTCCCTTACCTATCTCTCCTTAAAGTGCTTAAACACGAAAATTTTACTAAGGCCCAACTTGAACCCGGAACTCCCTAGGACCCCGTAACTTTCCAAAATCACCTTCCTAATAAGTCCCACTTGAAATAATATCGTTCTTAAATTCCCATAAATTTAAAACGCTTCTACGCTCAAGGTCCAATGGACCCAGTCCTACTAGGCCCAATTTCGGGTCGTTACATGTCCAAATTGAATAAAATGCAAAATTTTCATGAAATTTGGTAGGAGTAGAAAATAGAAGGTCCCTAATGAATATATGTTAAATCGAATTTTAATCTGAAGGACTAGATCAAAAGTCACGTTTGTCCCTGGTTTAGGGACTAAATTGAAGAAATTGAAAAATATCTGTGACTTTATAATTGAATGTGAATTTGATATTGTGTATTTTTAGATTATTATTCGTAACTAAAGACAACGCAAGGCCGTCGAGAGGGAAAGGAAAGACGATAGCCGACAATGAGTAACTTGAATATTCAGTTTATGTAACGCCCTGAATTTGGGCCTAGTAGAATTGGGCCTATTGGGCCTTGGGCATGGGAGCGTTTAAAATTTTTGAGAATAAGAGAACGACACCAATGCAAGTTGGACCTATTAGGTGAGTGATTTTGGAAGGTTAGGGGGCTTCCATGAAGTCTTAGGTTCAAACCTGGCTCTGATACCACTAAATGTAACACCCTAAACCCGGCCTAGAAGTTAGGCCCGAATCTGGCGTGTCACATGGAAGTTTTTTTTTCGCAAACTCACCCCATTTTTAACTGTGCAGGTAATCCCCAGCATTAGGAGGATCGGTACTGCGAGGGACTCGGAGATGGTCACACGACTACTTGTGGATTTCATTTATGCTTTAGATTCTATTTTGGGTTTTAATTTTTGTAATAAGGCCTCTTTAAGGTTCTGGATTTTAACTTTGGATTTTATTTATGTTTGAATTATATCCGTTAGAAGTAAATCACGATTTTCCAAAATGTTAACTATTTTTAAACAACACTACATTTTCGCAACATTTTCGAAATGGTTTTGCGACTTAATCTTTCTCGTAAATCAATTTCTTTCAAAATTTACTTCTGCAACTAAAAAGATATTTTAGGAATAAAATTAATAAATTTTCAATGTACCAAGTTTTAAAAATAAACTAACGTAACTGAGAGTTTACTTAAGCTTTTAAACAAGAAGGGTTTTTAATGAAAACAAGGTTTTCAAAAAACACTTCAATGTGACACACCAGATTCGGGCCTAACTTCTAGGCCGGGTTTGGGGTGTTACATTTAGTGGTATCAGAGCCCGGGTTGCAAAACTCGGCTGTGGATTGGGTTTTCAAAATTAAATTTTTGAAAGTGTTGTTTCAAAAAGGCTTGAAAGGATTTGAAGTTCTGAAATGTTGTATTGACCGTTTTCTTAAAGTGTGGTTCACCGAGTCTCCGGTGCCGAATCCGTAAGTTTTCTGAATACCGTTGTCTACTATTATGCAATAGGAAACACTGTGATTACTTTAGATATTAGACTGTACTGTGATGCTTAAATTTAGATTTTGTATTTATTCTGTGTGATGTTGTGGATATGGAAATTGTATTTGCTTGATATCTATCTGCTCTAGTGAATAGGTATTTTGGGTGTACGTAAGAGGTAATGTTTTGGAATTAAAGTGCACAGCGGAAGCGCGGTGGTGTAGTTTGGGTTGTGCGACTGTTCTGAGAGTTGGAAATTTCGAGGACGAAAATTCTTTAAGGAGGGTAGAATTGTAACGCCCTGAATTTGGGCCTAGTAGAATTGGGCCTATTGAACCTTGGGCATGGGAGCGTTTAAAATTTTTGAGAACAAGAGAACGGCACTAATGCAAGTTGGACCTATTAGGTGAGTGATTTTGGAAGGTTAGGGGGCTTCCATGAAGTCTTAGGTTCAAACATGGCTCTGATACCACTAAATGTAACACCCCAAACCCGGCCTAGAAGTTAGGCCCGAATCTGGCGTGTCACATGAAAGTGTTTTTTTTTTGCAAACTCACCCTATTTTTAACTGTGCAGGTAATCCCCAGCATTAGGAGGATCGGTGCTACAAGGGACTTGGAGATGGCCACACGACTGCCTGTGGATTTCATTTATGCTTTAGATTCTATTTTGGGTTTTAATTTTTGTAATAAGGCCTCTTTAAGGTTCTGGATTTTAACTTTGAGTTTTATTTATGTTTGAATTATATCCGTTAGAAGTAAATCACGGTTTTCCAAAATGTTAACTGTTTTTAAACAACACTACGTTTTCGCAACATTTTCGAAATGGTTTCACGACTTAATCTTTTTCGTAAATCAATTTCTTTCAAAATTTACTTCCGCAACTAAAAAGATATTTTGGGAATAAAATTAATAATTTTTCAATGTACCACGTTTTAAAAATAAACTAACGTAATTAAGAGTTTACTTAAGCTTTTAAACAAGAAGGGTTTTTAATGAAAACAAGGTTTTTGAAAAACACTTCGATATGACACACTAGATTCGGACCTAACTTCTAGGTCGGGTTTGGGGTGTTATAGTTTATATTTCTACGATTCAAATCACTATAATTGTTGCATATTTATACATTTTTGCATATTATGATACTGAGGTAAGTTGAAAGTAATTATTTTAATTGAATTGTTATGATTAAGGTTGATTATCAGAATAGAGGACTAAACTGAATCGAATAGAAAATAGTGTAATTTGATGAAAATATGAAATTGACTTTGAATTAGGATGAAGTATGTTATGTTATGTGATAAGTTGATGAATTGGATTATGAATTGGGAGATGATGAAATGTAAATTGTAATATATAATGAATTGAATAATTGGTTACCCTATTAACCGTTCAGACAAAGACGAATATAGTTGGTATGCCATAGGATTGGTTGAATACGTGTTACTTCGGCTATATGTCGATGAGCGTTGTGTGCATTTTTCTTCGGATGTTCCAATGATGCACCAGGTGCCAAATTGGTGCATTGGTTGGGATCCGTGTATCTATTCGAGTCTGACTCATATTAATAGGGAATATAAATAGCAAATTAGTTAGTTGGTATATAAAAATGAATTCGACATTATGAAAATATACTACAAGTATGTATTTGCGATATATAATTATCGGTAGCATGTGAAAGATCATGCGAACTAGTTAAACGAGCCTGAGGGTCATTATGGAATGAAAATGGTTGAATTGTTTCAATTCAGAAATGATATGTGAACTTTATTGAATGCATAAAAGTGAAAGAAACATGAATGTAAATCAAATTAGTATAATATGTTGAATTAGTAGTTAATTGAAATAATATGTTTAGTTGAATCAATTGGCATATTTAGTGTATATTGTTGCATATGCAAATTGTTATATGATTTAAATATTTAAATAAGTTTGTATGTGAATTACTTGACATATGGATTTGAGATTAATTGTATACAATTGATTTGTATTTTGTATTATATTGATTTGAATTATGGAAATACCACTGACCTCTATCGCTTAGCGTACGATTTTGTTTTTCGTGCACTTGTTAGGTTAATATCGAGGTTTTGATTATCGACTTCAGCATCTAGATGAGGATCCCAGACTCAACAATGTTCCTATAGTTTCTTTTGTTGGTTATACGATATGTACCTAGCTTGTCTTGGAATTTGGTAATTCGGTTTGGCCATATGTTATATACAAGAAGTTATAAATGTCATAACTTTTAAGTTAGGCACATTTTGTGAAACATGGATGGTGTATTTGGTTAAGTGGTACTATACATATGTATATAAATGCAAATTTGTCCACTGAAGAACTTGAAAGAATTTTTGAAATGGTTGATTGTTTGTGTGGATAAATGGTACATTTAGGCAATATGAACTTAACTGGTTTATAGATTTGGTTGAACATATATTCGAAATTGAATTTGAAAAGTTTTAGGTGTTTGAAATCAGGAACCAAAACTTGATTGTTTGAAGTCAATATGTCACGTCGCGACGAGACCAGTTTACCATGCCATGATGTGATGCTGAGCTTTGGTCACTGTGACGAGACCTACTTAGTATGCTCTGTCGCGACGAGGAACCCCCTGATGTTGCGATGTCAACCCAATGTTTTGAAATTCTTACAATTTGGTCATGTTTCAATCTCAGTTTAGTTTTAGAGCTTTCGTAAGCCCCTATTAGACCCGAACACTATGGTATTTTGTGCGGTATGTATGATTGAGCTGAAATGGATCATTTAATAGTACAAATCGAATGTAGTTGTAACAGCCCGTGTTTGGGACAAATTGGAACAGTGGTTTCGGGACTACAAATCCAAAGTTAAAATATTTATTTTATTATTTTATTAAAGTTTACAGCATGATAGAATTATTATGTAAAAGTTTCGTAAAGAAATTTTACTGTTTGAATGATTAATTCGGTAAAAAGGACTAAATCGCGTAAAGTGTAAAAGTGGAGTTCTATTAGCTAAAAGTATCTAATAACTATAGAACATTAAATTAAAGGTCCTTAAGTGGTAAATATTCCATTTATGAGTTAGTGGATGATAGTGGAGTGGCATTTGGTGTAATTACTAATGTTTTTAAAGGATATTTTGATAATTAGTTAATAAAGTTAATGTTTAATAAAAACAAATTAAAATCATCATCTTTTTACCATTTGTCCACCGAAAATTAGAAAGAATGGCAGCCATGGGAGAAGCTTTTGGTTTGGCCAAGCTTCAAATGCTCGATTAGGTACGGTTTTAGCTTTGTTTTTAATGATTTCTATGTTTTTGAGATCGTTGCTTCGTATTCTAGCTAGCCCGTACCTTAATTATTTGAAATTGTTAAAGATTTAACATGTTGCCATTGTTGAATGTTTGAGTAATTTCATGCTTGATGATAGTTTATGAAAGTTTATTGATAGATTTACTAGTTTTGTAAAGTGATTTTTGACAAAAATGTCAACAAAGGGTTAATTTGTGAAAATGTGAAATTTAGTGGTTAAAATGTGAAATAAATTGAAAATATGGGCTGATAGTAATATATGGAAAATTCAGCTAGCTTGGGTTTGTGTTTAATTTCATGAAATTGTGATTTTATGTGATAAGGACTAAATTGCACAAATGTGAAATTATGGGGGCAAAAGTGTAAATGTACTTTAAAGTAAATTTTGGATTAAATTGAATAGAGAGATAATTAAATAAGCTGATTTTGAATATAACTAGATTTAGAAAAGTGAAATACGGGTATAGATCGAGGAAAAGATAAATTATCGGACAAGTCGATCCGTTCCGTCGTTTTAACGATCGATGTAAGTTTGTATGTTAATAAATGCTGTTAAATTGTGTTATAAATTTATTATTATTGTTGAATTGAATTATAAAGCTAATTGGAAACGAGTAGAGCACAATCGACATAGTTATGACGTCCGGAAGTCCCGTATGAACCTTAGGAATAGCTTAGGATCTAAATGTCATGACATTAGGATTACCGGATGTGATTTTGTGTAAGACCATATCTGGGACATTGGCATCGATATGAGATTCGTGTAAGACCATAGTTGGGCTATTGGCATCGATATACTATAACATGTAATACCATATCTGGGATATGGCATTGTATGAATTATACGAGATTTCCAAGTATCCTTAGTGATTCTGAATGGTTCAACGGGCATAGTCAAGACAAGAATGAAAGTACGATTGAAATAAGTAATACAGGTACGTACAAAACTTATGTGAGAATCGAATGAAAATGGAGAGTTCATATTGTATCATGTATATGAAATGAGAAAGATTTGTGTATAAATATGTTTTATGCCAAAATGGGTTCATTTGGCTATATAGAGGTATGTATTGGATGTTAAATGAGGCATGAGTTATGTTTGTTTTAACTATATATACATAAGGTATATAACGTGTGAAATACTGTTACTTGATGATAATTAACACGATTCACCTTGGCTAAAGAAAATGTGAGAAATGTTGGTTTGAATGAAGTTATATAGATAGTTGATTTTTTATATGTAAATGTGATCGAATTGATAAGAATGTTTTTGATCCGTATGAGCATATAAATAAATAAACTTTTAAAGCTTTGTTAATTATGTGATTGGAATTATGGTATAAAGGTGAAATCAAATGAATTTATATTATAGTATATGTAAATGCTTAATATGTGTTTATTCAATAAGATAAGTTTAATATCATACGAGCTTACTAAGCTTTATAGCTTACTTTGTGTTATTTTTCTATGTTTTATAGTGATTCGGACGTTCGCTCGGGTTGGAAGTCGGCGGAGATTGCATCATACTATTCGATTTTGATTTCAGTATTTATACACTTGTGACTTGGTTATATGGCATGTATAGGCTTGAGTTATGTGGACATGTGTTTTGGTAATGTTGAATGTGAGTTTGGCTTATGATATGTGCTCATATATGTGCTTATGGTGTATATATATATATATATATATATATGGTTTTGTGTTTGGCAAGATTAATATGGAAATGGTGAATTGGTATGTTTGTAATATTGGAAATGGTAGTTAAAGTGATGACAAAATTCTTGTATTGGAACTAGGTGAAATGGATGGTTTTGGTATATGGAATTTGTATGTTTTTGAGTAGTAAATGTGTATTAAATTGGTTGATGTTTTTAGGCTATGAATTGGGCATAATTTGTTGATGTTTTGGGCTGCCTTTTGTGTATGAATTGGTGCCACATTTTGAGTTTGCAGGGTAGACCATTATGGGTGGCAAATTGGCCTTGCAAATGGCCTATTTACGTCCACACGGCCGTGTGTCCCCTGGAAATAATTAGAAATTCAAGTCAGCCTTGCACACGGCCTAGACACACGGGCGTGTCTGGTGGCTGTGTGAGGCACACAGCCTTGGCACAAGGGCGTGTGTGGCCATTTCGAATAGGCACACGGGCCAGACACACGGGCGTATGGGACGGCGTGTGGCCAAGCCGTCGATATACCCACCCATTTTCAAGACGGCACGGCACACGGGCGTGTGCTAGGCCGTGTGAGTCAAGTCAGTATGTATGCCCTGTTTTCACACGGCATAGTCACACGGGCGTGTGACCTCTGTATTCAAGAAAATTTTCTAATTTTCCCAAAGTTTTCAAATGTTAAAGGTTTAGTCCCGAACCTCTTCCAAGCATGTTTTAAGATTTCATAGAGCCTTATAAGGGACAATATGATTGTATATGAATGATTTATGTGTTTGAATGTTTAATTTATGAGATATGTATATGTTATGATGTGATAGTTCGGTAATACCTCGTAACCCTATTTTGGCGACGGATATGGGTTAGGGGTGTTACATTTGATTGGTATCAGAGCTACGATTTAGTTGATTCTAGGACTAACATAGGATATGTGAGTCTAGCTATACATGTCATATTTAACCTGTGATAGTGTGATATCTCCTGATTCTGACTAGAATTGTTTTAATTAGACATATGTGTTTTCCAACCGAACTAATTCCGATAGTGCAGAAAGTGGTACTCAAATGTTTGAGTGAAAATGTGCCGATGATGAGTTAAAACTCATAAAGGTATGAGTAAAATTTCATAATATTATGTTATTGATAAATGTTATGTTATGTGTATATATATGTGAGAGTTAAATTTGAGGCTTTACGACCCTCACCCCCTCATCGGTAAGGTATTACAATGAAAATTTATAATATTTAGACTAATTAAGCTCACGAGTGTAGAATTACAGAGTTCTTTAATTGAAGGATTAATATTGTAATCAGATAGGAGAATGAGTCAGCAAGCAAAGACAGTACTAGAAGAGATATTGGATCGTTCTGAAGATCATTCAGATTATGCAAAGTCACTGTTAAAGAAGAAGTTGAATTAGATGAAACCAAATAAATCTTGTAAGTTCACAGGTAATTAGATGGATAGTCTGAATGACGAATTCATTCTAGAAGACATGATACAGAATTATATCTATCAAAACGGTTCTAATTGAGAAAGTCATCGCGATTGTGAAGTCTAAATGGTATGATACTTGATAATAAAGTGGTAAGCAGTTAAAAAAATTGTTAATTAAAGCATCAGTTCTTATTCAGCCTGAGTCAAGTAAAAAGTTTATGATTTTCAGATATGCGTCTTTAAATGGTTTGAAGTTTGTTTAGTACAGGAATGTATAGTGATATTTTATGCTTCAATATAGTTAAAGCTGCATGAAAAGAGTTATTCGACACGTGAATTAGAAATGGTTGACATTGTATACACATTGAATAGTCACTGACATTGATTGTTTGGTGAGTAATGTAACCTATTTGTTGACTACAAAAGTTTAAAATATTTGATATTACAGAGAGATCTGAATTTGGGACAGCAAAGGTGGCTTGAACCGTCGAATGATTTTGAGTTAGTAATTGATTACCATCTAGGGAAGAACGAATATAGTCACGGATATTTTGAACAAGAAATATTTGTGTGCTTTACAAGCGATTAATACGCGATTGATCTTATCGGATGATGGATAATATGGGAAAGTGATGCAAATTCTCGAAGACACGATTTGCTACTGTATCTTAGTATGTGAAAGCAATTAAGGAAGATAATTACTGTTGGTTGAGTTAGAGCATATTAATAGTTATCATATGAGTATAAAGATGACATTGTATAAGGTATTGTATGATTACAATTACCAAACTCCGTTGTTATAGGATCGAGCTTTGTGAGGAAAAGATTCACGAGAATGATTTTAACAGAGAAAATTGAAGAGAGAGTGAAAGTAATTCGTAACAGTTAGAAAGCAGTTCCAGATTGACAGAAAATGTAACAGTTCAGTTTATACCCTAGTCAAAACAGTGGTTTCGGGACCACAAATTTGAGTTATAAAAATATTTTAATATTATTTTCTGTGCCTATGATACGTGATTAAGCATGTGTGAAATTTCTGTGAATTAATTTTTCCGTTTGTGTGCTTAATTTGAGAAAAGGGTTAAATTGTATTAAATGCAAAATTAGCATGTTATTTGTAAAAGTGCCTATTTAATTGTGGCTTTTAAATGTGGAGGCCTTATGAGGCAATAAAGCCATTATTTAGTTAGTGGATGGTTGATGGACAAAAATGGCCTTAATGTATAAAAGCCTATTATGATTATTAAAAGGTTAATTTTGTAAATGATTAATAATGTTAGTATAATAAAAATAAAACATAAAATAAGCTATCTATTTGGTGTTCATCTAGCCGAATATTGAAAGAAAGAAAAGAAAGAAAACAAAGCTATGTTCGGCCATGGTCCAAGCTTAATTAAGGTATGATTTTGACTCGGTTTTTGATAATTTCTATGTTTTCGTAATTGTTGCTTCGAGTACTTTGAAACCCATGCTTCAATTTTGTGAATTGATGAAAGTTTTGAAATGTGCCATTGATGAACACGTGAGTTTTGTGATGATTGTTGATGAATTATGAAAGATATGTGTTTGATTAACATAGTTTATTCTTGAGTTTTTGATGAATTTGAGCAATTTGGTTGTAATTGAGAAAATGTTTATTTTAGGGACTAAATTGTGAAATAAATGAAATATATGGACTCACTTGAACATGAGTAATATTCGGCTAAGCATGGGGACTTAGTGATTTTTTGTATTTTGTGATTTTGTGAAATAGGGACTAAAATGTCCAAATATGAAAATGTGAGGGCTAATTTGTAAATTGTCCTAAATGTGTGTTTTTGGATTGAATTGAATGAATTGTTGAATAAATGGGTTAAATTTGAATATGTATAGATCAAGAACCGAAGAAAACGGACTTAGATCATGGAAAGTCAAAAGTTGTCGAATAACCGAATCCGATCAAATATCTGAATCCGAGGTAAGTCGATATACAAATAAATGTATTTGAATTGAATTATCGTACATATATGAAATGTAAATAGCTATGAATATCCATTGAGATGGAATGTATATGAAATCTGAGTGTATGCATAAGTCGACAATTTGTTAAAGTCTGAAAAGTCCAGTATGAACCTAGGAATAGATAGGAATGCATATGTCATGACATAGGTGTCCGATATTTGATATCATGTAAGACCACGTCTGGGACGTTGGCATTGATTCGAGATTTCGTGTAAGACCACGTCTAGGACGTTGGCATCGATTTGAGATTTACGTGTAAGACCATGTCTGGGACATTGGCATCGTATTGATTCGTGTAAGACACATGCGGGACAGTGGCATCGATATCTGATTACATGTAAGACCACGTCCGGGACGTTGGCATTGTACGACTATTACGAGCATTTCGAGTATCCTATTAGATTCGGATGGTTCAACGAGCGGTCAGAAATGAACGACTATGTGAGTTGTATATCCGCTTTTGCATGCGTTTGAAAAGTACACTATGTGTGTATGAAAGGTAAGTGTCTATATGAACTTACTAAGGTGAATATGTGTATAGAAATGATGAGATAATATGTGAATATATGCTTGAATGAGCTATGTGTATATGTGATATTTGAGTTGAAGAATGTGGCAAGCTATGGCTAAGTAAATAAGCCAAAGAATATGTGATGAATATGCATTGAGAAACATTAATGTCAATGTATCAATATGGTTATGTGCATTTTATGCTAAGTTTATTTGTATATAGGTTACTAAGCTTTTGAAAGCTTACTTTGTGTGTGTTTGTTCTGTTTTATAGATCGTTAAAGCTACGAGAGGCTCAGGGACCGTCGAGGATCATCACCACACTATCAAACTCAACTTTGGTACTTTTGAATGTGTAAATAGCTAAATATGGCATGTATAGGCTAGTTGTTTTGGAGTATGTTTGAGACATGTATATATGTAGCCATGTGATGTAGCTAGATAAGTGATTTTGTTTTGTAAGTGATGTTATGCTATTTGAGTTTGGTTTTGGTATAATCTTATGCCTATGAAATGGTCAAGGCTATGGTAAGCATATGAATGCAATATAAGTATATATGTTTGAACAATGAGATGGTTCTATGAATGTGGCAAATTGAGGATGAAACATGATTAGTTTTATATGTGAATTGGTTGTGCAAATTAGTATTCAAGTTGGTATGAATAGAAATGATATTGAATGAGATGATATGTCGTTCACTTGACATGATTTTGGTTGCTAGTTGTGTATGGAATAATGCTTGTTTAAGATTGTAGGAATTACCCAAGTGTGGGTGGCATTTTGGCCATGAAAATGGCTTATAATTGCCCACATGGTTGAGCACACGGGCGTGTGGCTCGACCATGTCACTCGTGGTTGTAATTCAAAGCAAGTCAGTAGCGATCACGGGCTGGACACACGGGCGTGTGACTGGCCGTGTGGTGCAAGTCAGTATGTATGCCCTGTTTTGACACGGCTTAGACACGGGCGTGTCTGAGGCCGTGGGAGGCACACGGCCTGCCCACACGGGCGTGTGACCTTTGTAACTTAGAAAAAATTTTAAATTTTTGAGAATTTCTGTATATGTTCGATTTAGTCCCGGCCCTATTCTAAAGCATGCTCTAGGTCTCGTTGACCTATTTAAGGGACACTTTGATCGCATTGGTTGAGTTATATTATGAAATGTCCGTAAAAGTCTTCGTTCGTCTGGTAACGCCTATTAACCCTATTTTGGCGACGGATACGGGTTAGGGGTGTTACATTTGGTTGGTATCAGAGCTACGATTTAGCCGATTCTCGGACTAACGTAGCGTGTGAGAGTCTAGCGATACATGCCATATATCTGAACTGTGATAGTGTGATGAATCCTGACGTGTAAAATGTGATTTTCGTATAGTAACGGATCCCGAAAGAGCCGTAGCTGATGATGTAGAAAGCAATGTGCCTGCTCCCGCTCAAGGGACAGCGCCCTCTGATTCGAGACCGACTACGAGCGGTCAAGAGGGAGAAGCTAAACAAGCTTTCTTCCAGATAATGAGTGAGTGGTTCACTCAGTGTGTAAGGAATAGTCCGACTGTTTCACAACCTCCGCCCCCGTCTATTCCCCCTCAGACTTCAGTTGTGCCTCTTCTAATGGGTATAAATTTGTTGAATAAGCCTCCGATTTATAAAATCTGCAAGTATAGGGCTGAAGAGTTTAAGGCCACCAACGACGACGATGCCAAGAAAGCCAAGTTTTGGTTAGAGAATCCAATACGGGTATTTGATGAGATGTCTTTGACTCCGGAAGAAAGTATTAAATGTGTTGTATCTTTGTTACGAGACGCGGCCTATCAGTGGTGGAAAACTTTGATTTCTATTATTCTGAAAGAGCGGGTCACATGGGATTTCTTTCAGATTGAGTTCCGGAAGAAATATATTAGTCAGAGATTCATTGATCAGAAACGAAAGGATTTTTTGGATTTGAAATAGGGCCGCATGTCTATTACTTAATACGAATGAGAGTTTGTGAGACTAAGTCAGTATGCTCGGGAATGTGTATCGACTGAGGCAATAATGTGTAAAAGATTTGAAGATGGTCTTAATGAAGATATCCGTCTGTTAGTTGGAATTCTAGAGATAAAATGGTTTGTTGTGCTTGTTGACCGAGCGTGTAAAGCCGAGGTACTTAGGAAAGATAAAAGAAAAGATAAGTCTGAAGCCAGAGATGTGAGAAGGAGATTTCCGAACAAATCATTTCAGTCTGCTTCGAAGAAATTCCGAGATGAACATAGCTGTTCAAAGGCTAATATGGGACAATTGAGTAGAGATCGAGCTAGATCACAGTCGAATACCAAAGCTCCAGCAACTTCAATGGCAAGTGTTGGAAATGTCCGATCTGAGCGACCTAAATGTAAACATTATGGTAAAAAGCATCCGGGAAGTTGTAGATTAAATGACCGAGCTTGCTTCAAATGTGGATCGTTAGATCATTTCATCCGTGATTGCCCAAAGTCTGTTGAACCAGAGACTGTTCAGAATCTGAGATCCGATAATGTTTCAGCGAGAGGTAGATCTACTCGAAATACAAGAGATGTCAGTGGTAGTCAGAGGACTACGAGAGACACTGTTGCGAGATCTGAAGCTAGAGCGCCTGCCAGAGCGTATGCCATCCGAGCCCGTGAGGAAGCTTCATCTCCTGATGTTATTACGGGTACATTTACTCTTTATGATACTTCTGTGATTGCATTGATAGACCCTGGTTCTACACATTCGATTATATGCATGAACTTAGTATCCAGTAAGACTTTGCCTGTAGAGTCTACTGAGTTTGTTATAAAAGTATCGAACCCCTTAGGAAAAAGTGTCTTGGTTGACAAAGTATGCAAGAACTGTCCGTTGATGTTTCGAGATATCTGTTTTCCTGCTGATCTGATGCTATTACCTTTTGATGAGTTCGATATAATTTTGGGTATGGACTGGTTGACATTACACGTTGTTGTTGTGAATTTCAAAAGAAAGACTATTGATTTGAGTTGTCAGAATGGTGAAATAGTTCGTATTGAGTCAAATGATTTGACTGGATTACCGGCTGTGATATCTGTGTTGAAAGCTCAGAATTATGTGAGAAAAGGTTATAAAGCTTATTTTGCCTATGTGATTGAATCGAAAGTATCTGAAAAGAAAGTTGAATCAGTGCTAGTTGTCTGTGAATTCTCTGATGTGTTTCCTGAAGAACTACCAAGATTGCCTCCGATACGTGAAGTCGAATTTAGTATTGATCTGTTGCCTGGTACAACTCCTATTTCGATAACTCCGTATAGAATGGCACCAACAGAGTTGAAAGAGTTAAAGTCACAGTTACAAGAGTTGACTGACAGAGGGTTTCCAAGATCGAGTTTCTCACCTTGGGGTGCTCCTGTTCTGTTTGTGAAAAATAAAGATGGCACGATGAGAATGTACATTGATTATCGTCAGTTGAATAAAGTGACAATAAAGAACAAATATCTGTTGCCCAGAATCGATGATTTGTTTGATTAGCTTAAAGGAGGTACCGTATTTTCAAAGATAGATCTGAGATCAAGATACTATCAGTTGAGAGTAAAAGATTCAGACATTCCGAAAACTGCTTTCAGAACGAGATACGGGCATTATGAGTTTTTAGTTATGCCATTCGGACTAACGAATGCTCCTGCTATTTTTATGGATCTAATGAACAGAATTTTCAGACCGTATTTAGATCAGTTTGTTTTTGTTTTCATTGACGACATTTTGATTAATTCACGTGATGAAAACGAGCATGTCGAGCATCTGAGAATTTTGTTGTAAACTTTGCGAGATAAGCAATTGTATGCGAAATTCAGCAAATGTGAATTCTGGTTGCGTGAAGTCGCTCAGGACATCTTGTATCGGCCTCACGGAATACAAGTTGATCCGAACAAGATTTACGCTATTGCGGAATGAAAACCTCCAGAAGAATGTGTCGAAGTTCGCAGCGGGACTTCTTTGGTTATTATCGAAGGTTCGTAAAAGGCTTTTCGATGATAGCTACTCGTTGACTAAATTGCTTCAGAAAGATGTGAGATTTGAATGGTCTGATAGATGTCAGAAAAGCTTAGATCAGTTGAAAGCCCTTTTGACTGAAGCTCTAGTGTTAGTACAACCAGAATCGGACAAAGAATTCGTGATTTACAGTGATGCTTCGTTAAATGGTCTGGGATGTGTTTTGATGCAGGAAGGAAAAGTTATAGCTTATGCCTCGAGACAATTAAAGCCTCATAAAAAGAATTATCCGACACATGACCTTAAGCTAGCTGCGATTGTGTTCGCATTAAAGATTTGGCGACATTATCTGTTTGGTGAAAAATGTCACGTGTTTTCAGATCATAAAAGTTTGAAGTATTTGATGACCCAGAAAGATTTGAATCTGCGTCAGAGAAGATGGTTAGAGCTGTTGAAAGATTACGAGCTTGAGATGGATTATGTGACAGCCCGATTTAGGGGCTAGTCGGAATAGTGATCTCTGGGTCACTAATCTAAAAATTGAGAAATTTATTTTCATGTTATTTTATGAGTCAGAGCATGATAGTATATGTGCATGAGAATTTTGGTGCTTTAATTTTAGCGATTTCTTGTATAATCGTGAAAAAGGACTAAATCGCATAAATTGCGAAAGTTCCATTTTATAGGCTAAAGGTACCAAATAGCCATAGATTGATTATTGGAGGTCTTTAAAAGGCAATTAGACCCCCAATATTTGCTTGGCCGGCCTTAGACTAGCATAGGAGACAAATTTGTCTATGATGGTCAAAGTTGGATATAGTAGGTGGACTAATTTGACTAGTATTAATAAAATAAGGAAAGAAAAGATATCATCTTTTCTCTTTCACTCTTCCACTGAAAATTAGCAGCAGATAGAGGGAAGAAAGCTTCAAAATTTCAGCACACTCTTCTCTTTAAAAGTAAGTGTTCTAGTGATCTTTTCTTGAAAATAGTTGTACTTTTGGGACCCCTAAAGCTTAAGCTTTCAAATGAGGGGACTATTGTGCAACATGGTGAAAATTTTAAAGTTTTACCATGAGAGCTATCATGGTTATTTGCTGCATTTTTATGGGAGAAAATGAGTCTTGGTTATTAGATGAACAACTATTGTGAAAGGTGTTGCCATGAAAACACCTAATTGGACCTTGATGAAAAGGTTACAAAATTGTGGTAATTATGTGATATGATGAGTTTTGATAATAGTTATAAGAGTATTAAATGTTCACCTAGGCTTATGAAAGGTAGAAATGTGATTAGAATTATTTCCAAGCCTAAGGGCAAAATGGTCATTTTTGCCAAAGCCTACGGGCAAAATAGTAATTTTGCCTAAGCATGATTATTGAAATGCTTTTATTAATGAGGTGATTAAAATGAGCTAAATTGCTATTATAGAGCAAGAAGAACCGATAATCTGCCTCGACCACGGGTGGAAGACACGAGCATGTCTAGGCTGTGTGAAGTTGGTCAGGATCGACCACGGGTGAATGACGCGGACATGTCTTAGGGGCACACGAGCGTGTCCCAAGACCAACACGGGCGTGTGGCCCCTATTTTGTTGAAAAGTTCCTGAGCTCATAAAAACTCCCAGAATAGTTCTGATACCTCTCGGAGGTATGTTTGGGGCCTCTTAAGCCGAGTACGTGCAAGTGATGAGTTTAAACGAAATTTTATAGCCCGTTTTGAGATGTCAAGTGAGATTGGTATGTAATGCCTCAATTCCGGTCCCGGCTTTGGGCACGTGTAAGGGGTGTTACATTTATTGGTATCAGAGCTACGGTTTAGTCAGTTCTAAGACTAACGTAGCGTAAGTATGAGTCTAGCTATACATGCCATATGTAAGGGTGTCTGAGTAATGATAGTGTGATGGCTCCTGACGTATAAAATTGAGTATTATGTAGTATATGGATTCTAATCCAGACCGAACTGCAGCCGATGATGCTGCGAGTAACGCGCCAGCTCCCGTTCAGGGGACCGCGCCGACTAATAGTAGACCCGAGACCTTGGGTCAGGGGGAAGAGGCTCGCGAAGCCTCTCTCCACATGATGAGCAACTTGTATACTGAGTATACCCGAGCAAATCCAAACGCTCAACCCCCTCCACCCCCACCAATTCCTCAACCCGCTCAGTAGCTCCTCAAGTGGTTGAGGTGAGAAGAGAAAGACCTCCGGTGGATAAGATCCGGAAGCAAAGAGCCGAGGAATTCCGGGCAAATAAGGAAGATGACCCAGAGAATGCGGAATTCTGGCTCGAGAATACCGTCAGGGTATTCGACGAGTTATCCTGCACACCTGAGGAGTGCTTAAAGTGTGCGGTATCTCTCCTGAGAGATTCAGCCTATCGATGGTGGAACACCCTGGTGTCGGTGGTGCCGAGCGAGAGTTAGCTGGGAATTTTTCCAAGAGAAATACCAGAAAATGTACATCAGTCAGCGATTCATCGACCATAAGAGGAAGGAGTTCTTGGAACTGAAGTAAGGCCGTATGTCAGTAACCGACTATGAACGGGAGTTCGTAAGGCTTAGCAAGTATGCAAGGGAGTGCGTGTCTACCGAAGCCGTCATGTGCAAGTGATTCGAGGACAGATTAAATGAAGATATCCGTTTATACGTGGGAGTCCTCGAACTAAAGGAATTTGTAGTGTTGGTAGATAGAGCCTGTAAAGCCGAAGAGCTGGCTAAAGAGAAGAGAAGAGCTGCGAATAAGTCTCGTAACTCGAGGAAGAGACAACTGAATAAGTCTCATCAATCCTCATCTAAGAAATCGATGGATTTTACTACTCGATCAGTCGCTTCAGCGGGGTTTTCAACTCGAAGTAAAGGCAAGCAATTTTTGGGGTCGAAAGGGCAGACCACTTCAGTTGCTAGTGTGGGCAACGTTCGACCAAGTAGACCAGAATGTCCTTAGTGTGGCAGGCGCCATTCTGGTGAGTGTCGAGCTAACGAGAAAGCTTGTTTCTGATGTGGGTCCTTAGACCACTTTATTAGAGACTGCCCCGAGGTGGGCGAGAAAGAAAAGCCTCAGTATGCAAGATCGGGAAGTACTGCTAGGGGAAGACCACTGAGAAACCCAGGAAATGAAATGGGTAGCTAGAATCTATCTAGAGAGCAAGCTGTTAGAGTCGATGGTAGAGCACCGGTGAGGACATATGCCATTCGTGCTCGTGAAGAGGCATATTCCCCCGACGTAATCACGGGTACCTTTTCTCTTCATAATACTCGTGTTATAGCTTTAATTGATCCGGGATCCACCCACTCATACATATGCATGAAATTAGTCTCTAGCATGAGCATGCCCGTAGAGTTTACTGAATTCATAATAAGAGTGTCTAATCCCCTAGGCAAGTGTGTATTGGTTGATAGAGTTTGCAAAGGTTGCCCTTTGATGATTAAGGGTCATTGTTTCCCGATCGACCTTATGTTATTACCGTTTGATGAGTTTGATGTCATCCTTGGGATGGATTGGTTAGTTACTCATGGAGTAGTTGTGAATTGTGGGAAGAAGCATATTGAGTTGAGAGATAAAAATGGTAATCGTATTCGTGTTAAATCAGATAAGCCAGATAGGCTACCAGAGTGATGTCAACCACCGCCGACTCAAAAGTATTTGAGAAAGGGTGCGAGAGGCTTACCTTGCCTTTGTGTTGAACACTAAAGAGACTGATTTGAGAATTGAGTCGGTACCCATGGTATGTGAGTACCTAGATGTTTTCCCAGAATAGTTGCAAGGACTACCCCGGTTAGAGAGATCAAATTTGGGATTGAGTTAGCTCCGGGTACTGCCCCTATTTCTATTGTTCCCTATAGAATGGCTCCAACCGAGTTAAAGGAGCTAAAAGAACAGTTGCAAGAGCTGACGGATAAAGGTTTTGCAAGGCCGAGTTTTTTTCCATGGGGTGCTCCCGTTTTATTCGTGAAGAAGAAAGATGGTTCTATGAGACTATGCATAGATTACCGGCAACTCAACAAGGTAACTGTGAAGAACAATTACCCGTTGCCGAGGATCGATGATCTATTCGATCAATTGAAGGGAGCCATGGTATTTTCCAAGATAGATTTGAGGTCAGGGTACTATCAGCTTAGAGTTAAGGACTCGGATGTGTCGAAAACCGCATTTAGGACTAGATATGGCCATTATGAATTTTTGGTCATGCCTTTTGGTCTAACGAATGCCCCTGCGATCTTCATGTATTTGATGAATCGCATTTTTTGGCCATACTTGGATAAATTTGTCGTGGTCTTCATCGACGACATAAAATGGGTGGTAGGGAGCTATTCTAGGAAGATTTTGGGAGCTATTTTTGGGGGGTTGGAGCTTGGCCTTCTAGTATAAATAGGGGGAGGGGGGATGCTCATTTCATTCATCCATCTGTCTCTTCTCCTCTCTTCTCCTCTCCTTTGCCGAATTTTGTTCCCCATCTCCAAAGCTTGTTGGCCGAACCCTCCACTCTCCCTATTTTCCCTTCCCTTTTCACTTCAAAACCGAAAGTACACCCCACACTTCTTTTGTCCCTCCTTTAAAATACCTCTTTGGCCGAAATTGCTATTCCCTCACCTTTATTTAATTAGTAGCCGAATCTACCCTTTGCCGAATTTTCTTCTCTCAATTTGATAGCACTTGGGGCCGAGTGTTAGCTTAGATCTTTTCGGGTTCCGTGGATGAGATACTTGGAGTTTTAGTGGTCGGCCAAGCCTCCGTTATGTGATCGGTTTGATCTAGTGGAGGTAAGATTATTTATTAAGGTTTAATGCTTAAGTGGTGTTTTGGGGTTAACTGTTTACTGATTAAGCTTTTCCATGGAGGCCACAACCCGGTCAGTGGGCAAGGGAAGGCCCCTGTCCCAAAGTTTAAGAAAAGAGCGGTTCTGGCATGCGTGATTGGCCACCGGGGTGTGGGCCAGCAACAGGAAGCATTAAGCAAATAGCCGTAGTTTCGCTAGACGATAGCGTCGAGGATCGAGAGTCTAGAACTCCTAGTAATAAGGTGTGTAATTAACCATTGTTTCCGGGATTTGAGTATATCCGCTTATGTTGTATGATGCTAATAAGTGCAGTTAAATGTGGAAATGGTACCCTTAAGGGGTATGAAGATGATCAGGTTAGTAGCAAAGTTTGTAGTTATGTGAACACTGATTTTATTGTGTGAGTATGCCTATGATTGTGAATAGCATGCACATGCATCATCCTCGCATTATATTATGTTACATGTGCATGGGTGGGTTTATGAAAAGAAGGTGCGGGTGTACTTGAGTGCGTGGTTGATGTCGACTTTGTGCTACATCGTGGATTGGCGCCGATCGAGGTCGTATTTGTGGATCTTTGCGATTTAGTTGGCGTGGTTACCTTGATTGATATGGGCTTTATGCCATATCGTGGCTTGATGGATCTTTGTGTGCTCCATCGTGGTTTGATGTTAGCTATATGCTACATCGTGGATGGCATTGGTTGCCTTTTTGGAGGAAAAAGGAGAGGGTGACTCGATAGTCCCCTGGTGTGTGGTAGGCTGGATAAGGGGGTGTGTAGCGGATGGACCCTAGGTTTGGGTGGGTTTCATGATTGCATTGTTCCGTTTATGAAATAACATGAAAGTGGGCCAAGCCCAATGAATAGGTATGTTTTGGGGACATACGTGGACATGGGTCAAACCCAGTGATCTCGTGGACCAATGTGAAAAGGGCCTAGTCCGATTTTTGTAATAATTTGAAGGTGGGCCAAGGCCAGATTGTGGTAATAATTATACTTGCATGTTGCATTTGATAATTGGGATGTTATGTGGTTAGCATGTGGGTGGATTTCAGTGGTTATCTTACACACTGAGTCATTATGACTCACCCAATCTCTTATCCAACATCGCAGGTGGAAGGATGATCGGACCGGGTTGGAGTGGATACAAGGTGGCCCATGCAAAGGACGTTCTAATATTTTCTTTATGCACTTTATTACCAAGTACTTGGAATCATTATGTTGTAATAAGAGCCTCTTAAGTTATTTGGTTTTCTTTTGGTAATTTATGTCTAAAGAGATTTGGGAACAATGTTACTTTTATGAACTAAGCTTAAACCACTTGAGCACGATGTTTTAAACGTTTCCCAACCTAAGCAAATTGACAACTAAGAGTTTTAAAAGCGAAACCCGAGATTTCAAAGTAACCTAACGGTTTGCAAACAAACATGCCCAGGATTTCTGCAAGTAAAACTAGTCTAGAGGAGTTTAGACAAAAAGTTAAACGGCGACCTGTTTTCGTCAATAAGTTTTTCCCATAACATAACCAGATTCGGTCGTAGTGAATGGGCCGGGTTTGGGGATGTTACACTGAGCACTTGAGTACGGTTCTGCAAGTTCTGAGAGAAGAAAAATTGTATGCCAAATTCAGTAAGAGTGAATTTTGGCTCAAGGAAGTGGGATTTTTGGGGCACATTATCTGGGGAGATGGGATTAGAGTCGACACGAGTAAGATTTCAGAAATTGTTGAATGGAAACTGCCGAGGAGCGTAACTGAAGTAAGGAGTTTTCTAGGCCTAGATGGCTATTATAGGCGTTTTGTCAAGGGGTTTTCCATGATAGCTACCCCGATGACTAAACTTTTGCAAAAAGATGTGAAGTTCGATTGGATAGAAAAGTGTCAACAGAGTTTTGGCCAGAAGACATCGTTGACCGAGGCCCTGTTTTGGTACAACCTGAGCCGGAAGAGAATTTGTGGTTTATAGTGACGCGTCCTTGAACGGATTCGATTGTGTACTCATGCAAGAGGGTAAGGTGATTGCTTACGCCTCTAGGCAATTGAAGCCGCACGAGAAGAATTACCCGACTCATGATTAAGAGTTGGCCGCAATTGTGTTTGCGTTAAAAATTTTGAGGCATCATTTATATGGTGAAAGCTGTCGGATTTTCACCGATCATAAAAGCCTAAAATATTTGATGACTCAAAAGGAATTGAATTTGAGGCAACGAAGGTGGTTAGAGTTGATTAAGGATTATGAGTTTGAAATTGACTACCATCCGGGAAGGGCGAACGTAGTCGCCGATGCTTTGAGTAGAAAATCATTGTTTACACTAAGAGCCATGAATACTCAGATGACCTTGTTAGATGATGGTTCCGTTTTAGCCGAATTGAGGCTAAACCTTTGTTTCTCAAGAAATCAGTGAAGCTCGGAAAGATGATAACAGTTTGCAAGCCAAGAGAATTTTATGTGAGTCGAACATGGAGTCAGAATTTCGGGTAAATCCTGATGGATGTCTGACATTTCGAGAAAAAGTGCATGTACCCGAAATGACGAGCTTATTCATAAAATCTTGCATGAAGCGCATAGCGAGATGTTTGAATGTACACCCAGCAAAGACGAAGATGTACAATGATTTGAAGAAATGGTATTGGTGGCTTGGTATGAAGAAAGACATTTACGAGTTTGTATCGAAATGTCGATTTGTCGACAAGTGAAATTTGAACATCAAGTACCTTAGGTTTACTTCAGCCCATTATGGTTCCTAAGTGGAAATGGGACCGTATTACCATGGACTTCGTGACGGGCTTACCGTTGACTCCAAAGAAGAAAGATGCAATATGGGTAGTGGTTGATAGACTCACCAAGTTCGCCCATTTTATACCAGTACGAGTCGACTATTCGCTTGATAAATTGGCAGATTTGTACATGTCAGAGATAGTAAGACTCCATGGTGTACCATTGTCGATCATTTCAGATAGAGATCCGAGATTCACGTCACGGTTTTGGAAAAAGTTGCAAGAAGCCTTGGGCACAAAATTAAATTTCAGTATAGCCTTCCATCCACAAACCGACGGACAGTCGGAGAGGGTAATCCAGATACTTGAGGACATGCTTCGATGTTGTGTTTTAGAATTCCAAGGTAGTTGGGAGAAATACTTACCGTTGGTGGAATTCGCCTACAACAACGATTTTGATCAAGTTTGAAGATGGCGCCTTATGAGGCATTGTATGGGCGTAAGTGCCGCACGCCCTTGTATTGGTCAGAACTTAGAGAGAAACAGATACACGGGGTCGATTTGGTTAAGGAAACTGATGAAAAAGTAAAAGTGATACGTGATTGTCTGAAAGTCGCTTCAGATAGGCAGAAGTCCTATTCAGATTTGAAAAGGCAAGAGATAGAATTCAAAGTCGGTGATAAAGTGTTCTTGAAAGTATCACCTTGGAATAAAGTCCTCAGATTTGGCCGAAAGGGCAAACTAAGTCCGCGCTTTATTGGACCTTATGAGATTACCGAGAGGATAGGACCGGTAGCTTATTGGTTGGCCTTGCCACCTAAACTAGAAAAGATTCATGATGTCTTTCACATATCCATGTTGCGCCGATACCGTTCAGATCCTTCACATGTCATTGTACCAACAGAGGTAGAGATACAACTGGACTTGACTTATGGTGAAGAGCCGGTTAAGATTTTGGCGCGAGAGGTCAAGCAGTTGAGAAACAAAAGCATAGCACTTGTGAAAGTTTTATGGCAAAGGCACGGAATAGAAGAGGCTACGTGGGAGCCCGTGGAAATGATGAGAAACCAATATCCCAACCTTTTTACCGGTAAGATTTTTGAGGACGAAAATCCTTAAGGGGGAGAATTGTGATAGCCCGATTTAGGGGCTAGTCGGAATAGTGATCTCGGGGTCACTAATCTAAGAATTGAGAAAATTATTTTCATGTTATTTTATGAGTCGGAGCATGATAGTATATGTGCATGAGAATTTTGGTGCTTTAATTTTAGCGATTTCTTGTATAATCATGAAAAGAGACTAAATCGCATAAAGTGCAAAAGTTCCATTTTATAGGCTAAAGGTACCAAATAGCCATAGATTGATTATTGGAGGTCTTTAAAAGGCAATTAGACCCCCAATATTTTCTTGGCCGGCCATAGACTAGCATAGGAGACAAATTTGTCTATGATGGTCAAAGTTGGTGATAGTAGGTGGACTAATTTGAATAGTATTAATACAATAAGGAAAAAAAAGATATCATCTTTTCTCTTTCACCAAAAATTAGCAGCAAATAGAGGGAAGAAAGCTTCAAAATTTCAGCACACTCTTCTCTTCAAGAGTAAGTGTTCTAGTGATCTTTTCTTGAAAATAGTTGTACTTTTGGGACCCCTAAAGCTTAAGCTTTCAAATGAGGGGACTATTGTGCAACATGGTGAAAAGTTTAGTGTTTTTCCATGAGAGCTATCGTGGTTATTTGCTGCATTTTTATGGGAGAAAATGAGTCTTGGTTGTTAGATGAACAACTCTTGTGACAGGTGTTGCCATGAAAACACCTAATTGGACCTTGATGAAAAGGTTACAAAATTGTGGTAATCATGTGAAATGATGATTTTTGATAATAGCTATAAGAGTATTAAATGTTCACCTAGGCTTATGGAAGGTAGAAATGTGATTAGAATTATTTCCGAGCCTAGGGGCAAAATGGTCATTTTTGCCAAAGCCTAGGGCAAAATAGTAATTTTGCCTAAGCATGATTATTGAAATGCTTTTATTAATGAGGTGATTAAAATGAGCTAAATTGCTATTATATAGCAAGAAGAACCGAGAATCTGCCTTGACCGGGAAAAGAACAAAGTCTTGGACTAAACCGACGAGTTAGCTCATTTTGGAATCGAGGTAAGTTGTATGTGATTAATGTAATATGTATGTTAGCATAATTGAGAATGCTTGATCTCATATTGATGCATGACACTCCATTAAATTGATGTTGAGTGAGATGTTGAAGTCCTAATGGACCATGTGAATATGAAAATGCTATCATCGAGATATGAAATAGGTGAGATCCCGTATAAGACTATGTCCGGAACATGGCATCGGCACTGAGTTGAGATCCCGTATAAGACCATATTTTGGATATGGCTTCAGTAATGAATATGAGAATCGTATTAGACCTTATCCGGGATATGGGATCGATACTTGATGTGAAAGTCCATATAAAACCATATTCGGGATATGGCATTGGCGTTTAGAAGTAACTCCATGTAAGACCACCTCGGGGATGTGGCATTGGCTTTGTCCCTACACGAACAATGTTGAATATGCGTCGTTGACTATCCCTAGTGATTAAAGGGATAAGTAGATGGATTTAGAAGTAGAAATGAGATTTGTACTAAAGTCATATGAATGAGTGAATACAGGTACTCGTGAATGAATCACGAAGAAACGATTACGATACGTGGTACGGTATGTGCTAAATAAGGGCAATCGTGAGTAAGTATGGCAAGAAGCCTATGACTTGTGTATATTTAGTTAATGCCATGAATGGATTATTTTATGAGCTTATTGTTGCTATTCATATCCATGCAAAATTACTAAGCTTTATGCTTACCCCTTTCATTACTCTTTTCTCCTTGTAGTATTGCCAAGATTACTCGAGGAACAGGGACGTAGGAGTTCGGAAATCACACTATCGACACCACTTTGGTATAACAATTTAGACTTATTTTGAGTATGGCATGTATAGGACTCGAGTATTTTGTTAGGTCGTAATTGTTGGCCAAAGTGTTGGCTTTGTAAGGCATCAAAACCTCCTTTTGTAATGGTCTATTAAGTTAGGCCGATACTTGTGTATGGTTGTTGAATTGAGTACTTGGATATGCCTTTGGGTTATAGATTGTGTTGAGATAGACACGGGCGTGTGCCCAGGCCGTGTGAAGTCTGCACATTAATTGTGGAATTTAAATCGACCACGGGTAGAAGACACGGGCGTGTCTATGCCGTGTGAAGTTTGTCAGAATTGACCACGGGTGGAAGACACGGGTGTGTCTAGGCCGTGTGAAGTTAGTCAGAATTGACCACGGGTGGAAGACACGGGCGTGTCTAGGCCGTGTGAAGTTGGTCAGGATCAACCACGGGTGAATGACACGGACATGTCTTAGGGGCACACGGGCGTGTCCCAAGACCAACATGGGCGTGTGGCCCCTGTTTTATTGAAAAGTTCCCGAGCTCGTAAAAACTCCCAGAATAGTTCTGATACCTCTCGGAGGTATGTTTGGGGCCTCTTAAGCCGAGTACGTGCAAGTGATGAGTTGAAACGAAATTTTATAGCCCGTTTCGAGATGTCAAGTGAGATTGGTATGTAATGCCTCAATTTCGGTCCCGACTTTTGGCACGGGTAAGGGGTGTTACAGATTATCACCCAGGTAAAGCAAATGTTGTTGCTGATGCATTGAGTCAGAAATCACTGTTTGCATTGTGTGCAATGAATACTCATTTAGATCTGTCTGATGATGGTTTAGTGTTAGCTGAATTGAAAGCGAAATCGTTGTTTTTACAACATATATGTGATGCTCAGAAAGTTGATATTGACATGCTAGCGAAACGAGCTCAGTGTGATTCTAACTCTGATTCTAAATTTTGAGTTGATGTTGATGATTGCTTGAGGTTTCGAGATCGAATTTGTGTTTTGAGAAACCCTGAGTTAATTCAGTTGATTTTGAATGAAGCACATAACAGTCGTCTATCTGTTCATCCGGGAAGTACTAAGATGTACCATGATCTGAAGCAACACTATTGGTGGTCTGGTATGAAATGAGACATTTCTGACTTTGTTTCGAAATGTTTAGTTTGTCAGCAAGTTAAAGCTGAACATCAAGTTCCGTCTGGGTTGCTACAATTGATTCTGATTCCTGAGTGGAAATGGGATAGAGTGACGATGGACTTTGTTACTGGATTGCCTTTGACTCCGAGAAAGAAAGATGCGATCTGGGTTGTAGTTGATCGATTGACGAAATCTACCCATTTTATTCCGGTACGATCTGATTACTCGCTTGATAGATTAGCTGAGCTTTACATTTCTGATATTGTGAGATTGCACGGAGTGCCTTTATCTATTGTGTCAGATAGAGATCCGAGATTTACATCACGGTTCTGGAAGAAATTGCAAGAAGCTCTAGGCACGAAATTGCACTTCAGTACGGCTTTTCACCCACAAACGGATGGTCAATCCGAGTGGATCATTCAGATTCTCGAGGATATGTTAAGATGCTGCATTCTTGAATTTGATGGTACCTGTGAACAATATTTGCCACTGATTGAATTTGCGTACAATAATAGTTTTCAGTCGAGTATCAAACTAGCACCTTATGAAGCTTTATATGGACGAAAATGTCGAACACCTCTGTATTGGACTGAACTCAGTGAAAATAAGATACACGGGGTTGATTTGATAAAAGACACTGAATAGAAAGTGAAAGTGATCCGAGATATTTTGAAAGCAACGCCTGATCGTCAGAAATCTTATGCAGATTTAAAACGAAAAGATATTCAATTTGAGATCGGTGATAAAGTGTTCTTGAAAGTATCTCCGTGGAAGAAAGTACTCTGATTCGGACGTAAAGGTTAGTTGAGTCCGAGGTTCATTGGACTGTATGAGATTATCGAACGTGTTGGGCCAATTGCGTACAGATTGTTGTTGCCACCCGAACTAGAAAAGATTCATAATGTATTTCATGTACCGATGCTTAGACGATACAGATCTGATCCATCACATGTGATTACTCCATCTAAAATTGAAATCTGATCTGATATGACTTATGAAGAGGAACTGATCCGTATCTTAGCTCGTGAAGTGAAAGATTTGAGAAACAAGAGAATTTCGTCAGTGAAAGTGTTGTGGCACCGACACAGAGTTGAAGAGGCTACATGGGAGCCTGAAGACTCAATGAGACAACAATATCCGAATCTGTTTAACGGTAAGATTTTCGAGGACAAAAATCCCTAATGGGGGAGAATTGTAACAGTCCGGTTTATACCCTAGTCGAAACAGTGGTTTCGAGACCACAAATCCGAGTTAGAAAAATATTTTAATATTATTTTCTGTGCCTATGATACGTGATTAAGCATGTGTGAAATTTCTATAAATTAATTTGTCCGTTTGTGTGCTTAATTTGATAAAAGGGTTAAATTGCATTAAATGCAAAATTAGCATTATATTTTTAAAAGTGCCTATTTGATTGTGGCTTTTAAATGTGGAGGCCTTATGAGGCAATAAAGCCATTATTTAGTTAGTGGATGGTTGATGGACAAAAATGGCCTTAATGTATAAAAGCCTATTATGATTATTAAAAGGTTAATTTTGTAAAGGATTAATAATGTTAGTATAATAAAAATAAAACATAAAATAAGCTATCTATTTGGTGTTCATCTAGCCGAATATTGAAAGAAAGAAAAGAAAGAAAACAAAGCTAGGTTCGGCCATGGTCCAAGCTTAATTAAGGTATGATTTTGACTCAATTTTTGATAATTTCTACGTTTTCGTAATCGTTGCTTCGAGTACTTTGAAACCCATGCTTCAATTTTATGAATTGATGAAAGTTTTGAAATGTGCCATTGATGAACACATGAGTTTTGTCATGATTTTTGATGAATTATGAAAGATATGTGTTTGATTAACATAGTTTGTTCTTAAGTTTTTGATGAATTTGAACAATTTGGTTGTAATTGAGAAAATTTTTATTTGAGGGACTAAATTGTGAAATAAATGAAATGTATGGACTCATTTGAGCATGAGTAATATTCGGCTAAGCATGGTTATTTAGTGATTTTTTGTATTTTGTGAAATAGGGACTAAAATGCCCAAATATGAAAATGTGAGGGCTAATTTGTAAATTGCCCTAAATGTGTGTTTTTGGATTGAATTGAATGAATTGTTGAATAAATGGGTTAAATTTGAATATGTATAGATCAAGAACTGAGGAAAACAAACTTAGATCGTGGAAAGTCAAAAGTTGTCGAATAACCGAATCCGATCAAATATCTGAATCCGAGGTAAGTCAATATACAAATAAATGTATTTGAATTGAATTATCGTACATATATGAAATGTAAATAGCTATGAATATCCATTGAGATAGAATGTATATGAAATCCAAGTGTATGCATAAGTCGACAAGTTGTTAAAGTCCGAGAAGTCCTGTATGAACCTAGGAATAGATAGGAAAGCATATGTCATGACATAGGTGTCTGATATTTGATATCATGTAAGACCACGTCTGGAACGTTGGCATTGATTTGAGATTTCGTTTAAGACAACGTCTGGGAAGTTGGCATCGATTTGAGATTTACGTGAAAGACCATGTCTGGGACATTGGCATCGTATTGATTTGTGTAAGACCTTGTCTAGGACAGTGGCATCGATATCTGATTACATGTAAGACCACGTCTGGGACGTTGGCGTTGTATGACTATTCCGAGCATTCCGAGTATCCTATTAGATTCCGAATGGTTCAACGGGCAGGTCCGAGAAATGAACGACTATGTGAGTTGTATATCCGTTTCAGGTACGTTTGAAAAGTACACTATGTGTGTATGAAAGGTAAGTGTTTATATGAACTTACTAAGGTGAATATGTGTATAGAAATGATGAGATAATATGTGAATATATGCTTGAATGAGCTATGTGTATATGTGATATTTGAGTTGAAGAATGTGGCAAGCTATGGCTAAGTAAATGAGCCAAAGAATATGTGATGAATATGCATTGAGAAACATTAATGTCAATGTATCAATATGGTTATGTGCATTTTATGCTAAGCTTATTTGTATATGGCTTACTAAGCTTTTGAAAGCTTACTCTGTGTGTGTTTGTTCTGTTTTATAGACCGTTAAAGCTACGAGAGGCTCGGGGACCGTCGAGGATCATCACCATATTATCAAACTCAACTTTGGTACTTTAGAATGTGTAAATAGCTAAATATGGCATGTATAGGCTAGTTGTTTTGGAGTATGTTTGAGACATGTATATATGTAGCCATGTGATGTGGCTAGATAAGTGATTTTGTTTTATAAGTGATGCTATGCTATTTGAGTTTGGTTTTGGTATAATCTTATGCCTATGAAATGGTTAAGGCTATGTGATCGTCGATTTTAGATTTTTAAATTTATAATGATCGAACCTGGAACTAACTATAACAACGATTGAGGCAAGTGCACCTATCGAACAGTAGTATAGCTTAGGCAAGACCGGATTGTCGAACCCAAAGGAACCAAAAGTACTAATACTAACTTTCTTTTTATTATCTAGCCTAAAATAAGTGAAGTTGTTATTTAATCTAAATTTAACTAACTACTAAGCTAAAGACACAAAAGACAAAAGAATGAATTGGGAAATATTGTTGGAAAAACTCGGTTGATTAAGGCGATACCCTTAGGATGAATCCACCTAGACTTCACTTGTTATCTAACTCGAAACAGCACGATTTATTCACTTGACTTGATTCGTAAGACTCTCCTAATGTATATTAAACCCTCTCTCGAAGCGAATAACGTTTAACCTAGGTTGATTAATTGAAATCTCTTTCTAATTAAAACCCTAGAATTGCATTAACTCGATCTATGGACTCCCATATTAGGTTTCACCCTAATCAGGAAAAATCTCGTCACCCTATCTTTTAGCGCGATCAACTCCGCTTAATTATGCTAGATCTACTCT
This sequence comes from Gossypium sturtianum, assembly GCA_025698515.1. Taxonomy (NCBI): domain Eukaryota; kingdom Viridiplantae; phylum Streptophyta; class Magnoliopsida; order Malvales; family Malvaceae; genus Gossypium; species Gossypium sturtianum. The sequence goes on from CM046945.1 coordinate 24,812,522, forward strand.
TAAGCGAGGACTTTTTCTCCTCCACCTAAGCACATCAAACTTGAATCAATATCCCGGAAATATTAACACAAGAATTAAGAACACATAATTAAGAACAAATCAAGTATTTATCATATAGTTGACAAACAATAACAAGATTCATCTAAGTTTCATCCCCCTTGGTGTATCCGAAGGGTTTAGTTCATAATAATAAAAGAAAACATCTCGGAAGAAAAGATAAAACAAAACATAAAAATCCCTAAAACCCCGAGAAGGAATTGAAGGAGAGATCTGTGCGTCTTGAGTAGAATTTGATTCTTGAGATGGATCAACGGCTATCTTCGAGTGTTTCCCACAAATCGACCTTTTCGGCTCGGATCCTTGGCCTAGCTCACCCCCTCTTCTAGGTTATACTTAGGGTGTTTATATAGGCTTTTGAAATAGGTTTCTTTGCCCCTAAGTATCCTTTTTCCGAGTGAAATTGCTCTTCTCCACAGCGAGGACACGGCTATGGCACACGCCTTGTGTGAATCGATCTTTAGGCCGTGTTCGGACTTTTAATGAGGTGACACGCCCATGTAAATCGTGATCAGGCCGTGTTCTAGTCTATCAAGGAGACACGTAGTGTTGGCTCAAGTCCGGCCGTGTCGATTTTCACTTTGGCCCAATTTGGTCCGTTTTGAGCCTTTCTCGTTTTTCCATCCTCGGTGCTATCCACGAATATAAAACATGAAAAGAAAGGATTAAGAGCACCTTTTACATAAATCAAGGGATAAATCATCCAAAAGTATGCTAAATGTGGGATTAAAATATGTTACTTTTACGGTTTATCACATACCCCACACTTAAGCTTTTGCTTGTCCTCAAGCGAAATTCTCAACTTACAATTAAAATGAACTTTCCATGATTCAATATTCCTATCAACAATGTCTCATCATAATTCATAGATAATTTATTCATGGATAATTTAAATCGAGAGAGTCCTAAAGATTCAAACAATATAAGTCATACATTTGTAGCACAAAACATAGGTGTTTCCCTCATCTAAATAATTACCTCGATCCAAAACCTACAAGGATTGACATCCTCACAAAAGATTCACTCAAATCACTCGAAGTGTTTAAGGTTCAATTAAGCACTCAAATGTCAAACCTTAAAAGTTAATCCCATAGGCTTGCATGAAAATCAAATCTCCACCATCTGTAATATGAGATGATGCACAAATCAAAAGGTCTTTGAAAGGGTTGTAACTTGGGGCTTGGGTTAAGGTGTGGATAAAGGCTGAATTAGAGGGTTAGAATCGAGATCGACTGAAAAATTACCTAACTAGAAACAACGAGCTGAAAAATAAATAATTACATGAATTGAAACTTTGAAACTAATAATACGAGCTTCTTCTTCAATAAATAGACTTTAAGCGTATAAGCTAAGCTTTTCATCATACTAATCTTGAATATACTTGATTTTTTTAAGAACAAATCAAGTAATAATAAAGAACTTTAACAACTGAAATAAAGAACATAGTTAGGCAAGCTGATCAAATCAAATCTCGACAAAAAGGGTAGTCAAGAAGAATGGTGATAACAAATACAAAGCGGGTTTTGAGTTAATATTAGTGGGTGAGTCAATAAAAGGGTTGTTAGGATCAAAGGGGTTTACTCGGGGTTAATTATGAAGGTAGGCTTTTATGGAGTAAGTGGGTAAAATCCTAGGTGCCTTTATCATTTACGTATATCAAATCAAAGATGTGGTCTCAACATGTATAATCGAGGCAAGTTCTAGAATAATGATTCAATGTTGACACACTCATAATCAAAAAGTGAGCATGAAAAAGGATATATGCTCTTATAAGGCTCAAAATCTCACAAAAATTATGGGTATTTTGATATCAACCTCGTAAATTTCAAATTTCAAAGTAATATTCAAATTCAGGTTAACAACCTGGAAAAATTTTTAATTTCAAAAAAAAAAAAACTAGACTTATCATGCTTGATTCTCTAGTATCTTAGAATTTAATTATCAATGCACAATTATCAATGACTTAATCTAAACCATATCAATAAAAATCATAAATCATGGAAATTTCATTCTAATGATAATATGAGAAACTTACTTTAAAAATAAGACATAATTCAGGGATTTGAGAATAATACAAAAAGTTTGGCACCTAATTTCAGGAATTTGAGAATAATGAAAAAGTTAAGTGACTTTTAGGTTGTTCACCCCACACTTAAGATGTACATTGCCCTCAATGTACAAAGATAGATAAATAAGCATGTAATACTTAAACCAAAAGAGAAGAGGAGAAGTGACACTTCCTGAATTTTGGATGGATTCCTTGAGTCGGAGGTGACAGATGACTTATGTAGCGATGAGTTACTCCTAGTGATTTGTTCGTTATTTTGAGTGTACAATTGAAGCTGCGAAGTCATCAGTTAGATGTCTCAGGGGCGGAATTAAACAAGTGTTTGTTAGTAATACACTAAGGTTAGATAGCCAATGATAACATGAATAAAATAAAGGTATGAAACATAAAAGGCAAAAGAGTTTAAATTAAGACAAATAAAAATTAAAAGCGAAATAACTAAAAAGAAAAGAAAACTAAAAATAAGGAAAATAAAAGGACTAGAGGTCCTCATCATCAGCTGGGTCCTGCGGTGGTGTCGGTGAAGAAATGTGGAAGTGATGACAAATCTGCTGGAGGGTAGCCTCGATGCCGTCAAAACGTCGAGCTGTGTCAGTGAATTGTCGAAAGTCTGATCGCTCGAGCCGAGTAAGGCGTGCAGAAATGTCCGAAAGTGAAGCTGTTGCATGGGAGGGTTGCTGGCTCGGGAGTGGTGCCTCCTGTGGTGGTGGGACATCATCAGTAATGTCCTCGGGCTCTTCCACGTCAGTGGGGAGGGCTAATCGGTATTGAGGAGGATCGGTCCCACGACAATATTTGATCATCCTCATGTGCAGCATAGTTTGGATGCCTAGAGGTACCATCTGCCCAATTAGTATGAGAGAGGAGGTCTGGTTGTCGGTGTTGAGGAGGCCGAAGTACCGAGCTAAACGTGTGATGTATGGGCCCATCGATAGGATTCCCCTCCTATGTGGCTCCGTCTGGTGCTGGATGGCACGGGCTATGAAGTAGGCTAGGTCGAAGACGTGCCCGTTTGACATGCACTACAGGTAGTAGACGTCGTGAGTGTTTACGACGCTGGTGCTCTCACGTCGTCCTGTAAGAGTCTGAGCCAAAATTGCGTGTACGTACCTCAGAGACAGGACCAGGGCCGTCGCCTTGGAGCGACTGGGGTCGTAGTTAGCCTTGTGGGGGGCTAAGTCGTACCAACTGCTGACGGGGGTACGGTGGATGTGGCGGTGTAGCTCAGAGAGGTCATGTTCTACTACGAAGTCATCTGTGTAAAGTCTGAGTGCGGCCCCGAATTGTGGCACATTCAGTCGTCAGACGCGGTGCCTCCTAAACGAAATTGTATCGCACGGATCATCATATTGTGCCATCACCGTGCAGGTTGAAAAGTGGAGCGAATTCTAAGGTAAGTTCCAAGCACGTGGGCTCGATGGTGGTGAAAAATTTATCCCATGGATCGGTTGTAAGCGGGGCTCGAACATCATCTGCGAGACCGGCCCGCTAAAGCGGCCCAATCAATGCACCTACCGGTGCCGAGGGGTCGCGCCCGTAGTGTCTTGTACCGTTCCTCTTGGGCCTCTTGAGTAAATTGGAGGAACCAGTGGCGCACTTCGGAGGATGCTCTAGCGGAGGATGACCCGAGTCCCTTCCGTTTCTTAGAAGTGGCGGCTGCTGTTCGCTTTGCTCGTGACGATGACATTGTACCTGAAAATAGTTTATATTCAAATAATTGTCTACCAAATAATATCAAGTATTTTGATCGGTACCTAGCAATATTTGAATGCTAAATAAAACATTTCAACCATGAGAAACTATATTGACAAAATTGACTAATTAGCAATCAAATTAGTTCTAAAATTCAAGAAATTATTCTAAATAATACTAAAAGTAAAAAGAAACTAAATAACATGCAATTTTAATCAAACAATAGTTAGAATAGATAAAAATAGTGAAGAGTGACCAGCAGTGTTTTTGGGGTGTGTGGCGACGTGAATGGCGGAGCACGGGCGTGTACGATGGTGCACGGTCGTTTGCTGTAAAATTCTGGGTAGCACGATGGTGGCGAGGGCGTGGGCTCTGTTAACACGGGCGTGGCTGCGTTTTGTATGGGTATTTTAAAGGAGGGAAGGTGGAGGGGTTATGAGGGTCAAAATGGGGGTGATTTTATTTTATGGTGGCCGGATTAGGGAAAGAGGGATTGAGAGAATCGGTTTAGGGTTGTGGTTTGGGGAAGATGAGAGGTTAAGTTCTTTAAATAGGGGTGAGAGCACGGGCAGGGGCCACGCCCGTGTTCGATTTTAATCAGCCCGTGTTTTTCGTGATTTTGAATTTTGGGCGTGTTCAGGGTGTTCGGCCATGGCCGTGGTCAAGGTGCCACACTCGTGTTCTTCTTCACACGGTTGTTTAGAACGGGCATGTTTAGCCTGTGTTCGACAAGTCAGTATAGTCCACGCTTGCTTAGCACGGGCGTGTCTTGCTCGTGTTTGGTAAGTCAGTATAGTCCATGAAAAGTCGGCACGGGCGTGGACTATTATCGCAGCCCGTGTTGGGAAAAAATTTCTTCTTTGTCGTGCACGGCTACTAGCACGCCCGTGGTTTGTCCCCTGACTTCCACACGGCCACGGGCATGCCCATGTGTAAGGCCGTGTGGTCTAAAACCTGCGCTTTATTGGATTAATTAGTATGGGATTAAATGCTAAAAATTAAGAATCTAATGTTAGTGGGGTTAGTGCTCGGGTTGCCTCCCGAGAAGCGCTTGTTTAAAGTCTTAAGCTAGACTTACCCTGTTTTCATTTCTAGAAGAAAGTTCACAGAGCTGAAGCTCCTCTCTCATATCCCTAAAATCTTCACCATTATAGATTTTGAGTCGGTGACCATTTACCTTGAATGTGCCTTGAGTGGGATGAGTTGCCTCTATTGTGCCATAGGGAAAGATTGTTTTAATCATGAATGGGCCCGACCATCTTGATTTGATTTTCCAGAAACAATTTAACCCTTGAGTTGTATAGCAGGACCAAGTCCCCTACTTCAAATTGTTTTGATTTCTTTAGATGAGCATCATGGCGTCGCTTTGTTGCCTCCTTGTATAGCTTCGAGTTCTCATAGGCATCAGCTCTCCATTCGTTTAGCTCATTCATCTGCATCATTCTTTTCTTTCCTGCAGCTTTAAGATCGTAATTTAAAAATTTTATAGCCCAAAAAGCTTTGTGTTCTAACTCGAATGGTAGATGTGACTTTTCCCCGTAGACAAGTTTGTATGGGGATGTTCCTAAAGGGGTTTTAAAGGCTGTTCTATAGGCCCATAAAGCGTCATCTATATTGCCCAATCTTTTCTGTTTGATTCAACCGTTTTTTCTAGGATGCGTTTAAGTTCTCAGTTTGCTACTTCAACTTGCCCACTGGTTTGAGGGTGATATGGGGTAGCTATCCTGTGGTGTACTCCATATTTTTTTAAGACTTTGTCAAATTGAGTATTACAGAAATGAGTGCCCCTATCACTAATGATAGCACTAGGTGTTCCAAATCGAGAGAACAGTTTCTTGAGAAACTTAACTACTACTCTAGCATCATTGGTAGGTAAAGCTTCACTTCCACCCATTTTGACATGTAATCAACTGCCACTAGGATGTATTTATTTCCAAATGAACTAGGGAATGGACCCATAAAATAAATACCCCATACATCAAATATTTCACATGATAGCATATATGTTTGAGGCATTTCATCATGTTTAGAAGCATTACCTGTTCTTTGGTATTTATCACACGAAGCGACATACCTGTTGGCATCTTTGAATAGAGTGGGCCAATAAAAACCTTATTCGAGTATTTTATGTTCTGTCTTAATGCCACTGTAGTGTCCTCCTGAAGGTCCTGAATGGTAATGTTCCAGGATTTTGCTTGCTTCCGCCCTTGTAACGCATCTCCAAATTACTTGATCTGCACATATGCGGAAAAGAAAAGGATCTTCCCAAAAATATTTTTTTGCATCAGCAAAGAATCATTTCTTTTGATGATGTGTTAACCTTTTTGGTAAGATGTTAGCCGCTAAATAATTCGCAATATCTGCAAACCATGGTACCTCGAAGTTGGTTATAGAAAAGAGTTCTTCTTCAGGGAACGAGTCGTTTATCTCTCTTTCGTCGAGCTCTTCGATATGTGGGTTCTCAAGCCTGGAAAGGTGATCTGCTGCAAGGTTTTCAGCTCCCTTCTTATCCTGTATTTCCAAATCAAATTCCTGTAAAAGTAAAATCCATCTTATGAGTCGAGGTTTTCCATCAGGTTTAGTTAAAAGATAACGAAGAGCGGAGTGGTCAGTGTAAATGACAACTTTAGATAATACTAAATATTGCCTGAATTTATCAAATGCAAAGACCACAGCTAGTAATTCTTTTTCAGTGGTGGTATAATTTTCTTCTTGTGGTATTTGTTAATATCTTGTTTGGCGTAATAGATCTATTTGGAAGTGCTTGTCTCTTATTTGTCCTAAAAGCGCACCTCATTGCAAAATCACTTGCATCACACATTAGTTCAAAAGGAAGATTCCAATCGGGGCAATTATAATTGGGGCATTTATTAACTTCTCTTTAAGGATATTAAATGCATCCAAACATTCGATCAAACTTAAAAGGTGTATCTTTTTCTAGCAATTTCGTTAGAGGCTTAGCTATTTTAGAAAAATCTTTAATAAATCTTCTATAAAATCTGCATGACCTAAAAAGCTTCTAATGGCTTTAATCGAGCTAGAGGAGGTAATTTTTCTATGGTTTTGACCTTTGCTTTATCTACCTCGATTCCCTTACTAGAAATTTTATGTCCCAATACAATTCCCTCTTGTACCATAAAGTGGCATTTTTCCCAATTTAAAACAAGGTTTGTTTCCTCACATCTCATTAGAACTCGTTTTAAATTTTTAAGGCAAAGATGGAAAGAATTACCGAATACCGAGAAATCGTCCATAAATACCTCCATAATGTCTTCTACAAGTTCACAAAGATTGCCAACATGCAATTTGAAAAGTAGCAGGAGCATTACATAATCCAAAAGGCATTCTACGATAAGCAAACGTACCGTATGGGCATGTGAATGTTGTCTTCTCTTGATCTTCAGGTGCTATTGGGATTTGGAAATAGCCGGAGAGTCCATCTAGGAAGCAATAGTACATATGCCCAGATAACCTTTCTAACATTTGATCAATGAAGGGTAAAGGAAAGTGATCTTTTCTAGTGGCGTCGTTCAGCTTCCTGTAATCAATGCAAACTCTCCAACCTGTGACTGTTCTGGTGGGAATTAGTTCATTCTTTTCGTTGGCTACCACCTCCATGCCTCTTTTCTTTGGAACAACCTGCACAGGACTTACCCAATTGCTGTCAGAAATAGGATAAATTATTCCAGCATCTAGAAGTTTAATTACCTCAGCTTTCACAACTTCTTTTACGTTGGGATTCAATCGTCTTTGAGGTTTCACACATTGCTTGTATTCCTCTCCCATTAAAATTTTGTGGGTGCAAAACGATGGGCTTATTCCTTTAATGTTAGAGATTTTCCAAGCTATGGCTCTTTTATGTTCTCTTAGTACCTGTATCAACTCTTCTTTTTCCTTGGGTTCTAATTCTGAAGAGATAATTACCGGTAGTGTAGAATTGTCCCCGAGGAATGCATATTCTAAGTGTTTCGGTAACTGTTTTAATTCTAATTTGGGCGGCTCATCAATGGAGGGTTTTTATTTTAGTTCTTCATTGACTTTAATGCTCTCTTCTTTCATATGTCTAGATGAAGATGTATTCAAATTCAGCTCGTCAACTTCATCTTCTTCCCCCTCTTCTTGAGTCAGGCACAGTTCCATCGTGTCATCATGTATAATTTCCTGTAATGAGTTTTGAATTATATGATCAATGGTATCAACAAAATAACAGGAATCATCTTGTTCTCTAGAATATCGCATGACATCATAAATTTGAAAAATAATTTCCTCATCGCCTATCCTTAATGCAAGTTTACCGTCACCTACATCGATAATGACCTAGCGTAGCTAAAAAAGGCGCCCTAAAATTAAAGGAACCTCAATGTCCTCATCCATGTCAAGCACAACAAAATCAACAGGAAAATAAATTTATCAATTTTTACCAAGACATCTTTGATAACTCCTTTAGGATATTTAATAGATCTATCACCTAATTGAATACTCATCCTAGTGGGTTTTGGTTCCCCAGGATCTAGTTGTTTAAACATTTTATAAGGCATTAAATTAATATTGGCACCTAGATCAGCTAATGCTTTCTTAATATTTAAACTACCAATTAAGCAGGAATAGTAAAACTTCACGGGTCTTTTAATTTGGTTGGTAACTTGTTTTGGAGGATGGTGAACATTCTTCATTAAGCTCCTTTGTTGATATTTCTTGAGCTTCCTTTTATTCGTGGGAGTTCTTTTAAGAATTTTAAATGCACGTTGGCATCTGTGAAATGGCTTCAACAAAGGGTAGGTTAATATGTATTTGTTTAAAAAGTTCAAGAAATTTACCGTATTGGGCATCTAATCGGTCTTTCTTCAACTTTGCCGGATATGGGATTTGTGGTTTACTTTCGTTACGTACTGGAGTTACATCCTCAACTCCCTCACCCTTTGCTTTGTTATCTTCGTGTGGTATTTTTTTTCTTTGGTTCGACTAACTCCTTTCCACTTGTCAGTGTAACTACCTTTACCTGTTTGGTTCCTTTAGAAAAAATCTCTGATCGAATTTCAGAAACTATCTTAGTAAGTTTTCCAACTGACTTAGTAAGTTCCCCAACTTGGCTCTCGATCCCTTTGATTGATGCCTGTTGATTCTTAAGGGTGGTCTCAGTGTCTTGGAGACGGTTATCTATAGTTGCCATGAATTTTGTCAGCATCTCTTCAAGGTTCGGCCTCTTTTCCTGTGGATAGGGCTGATTTTGGAAATTTTGAGGAGGTTGTTGTCTTTGAATTCCTTGATTTCCTTGACCTCCCCATGAAAAAATTGGGTGGTTCCTCCAACCTGGATTATAAGTATTACTATAAGAGTTATTATTAGATCTGAAATTATTACCTATATAGTTCATCTGTTCGCTTTACTGTCTGCCGGTTGGTAGGGTGGGTACTCAGATTCGCCATACAGTTCCACTTGCGTCGCCTTTGCATTCTTTGGATGTACTGCGAAGAACACAAACTATCAAGCTTTTTATTCATCATCTCTACTGTGTTGATAGCATGGTTACTACGTCGAGGCTGAAAACTCTGGCTGATTTTGTTGGTTTTGCCCTTGTAACCTGCCACTGATAGTTATTCAGTGACATCTCTTCAATAAACTCGTAGGTCGCTTCGGGAGTTACGTTGTTCGAGGTTCCACCGGTAAGTGAATCAATTAGTTGCCTCGTTGAGGGTTTACACCGTTATAGAAAGTTTAGACTTGGAGCCACAAGGGTAAACCATGGTGCGGACACCTTCTCAATAGATCCTTGTATCTCTCCCATGCGTCGTATAATGTCTCTAAATCCATCTGCACAAAAGAAGAGATATCATTCCGTAATTTGGCTATTTTGGCCGGTGGGAAATATTTTAATAAAAAAAATTTCAGTCATTTGATCCCATGTAGTGATTGACCCTCGTGGTAATGAGTTTAACCACTGTTTGGCTTTATTCCTTAATGAAAAGGGAAATAACCAGAAGACGGGTGGCATCATCGTAAACGCCATTTATTTTGAAGGTATCACAGAACTCTAAAAAATTAGCTATATGAGTATTTGGGTCTTAAATCACGTAAACCATCAAATTGAACAAATTGTTGAATCATTTGTATAGTGTTAGGTTTCAATTCAAAATTATTAGCAGCTATAGCGAGCCTAACAAATACTTGCTTCGCTCTGTTGAATGAGGTTTAGCATAATCATACATAGTACGCGGAGCATTATTTTCTCGCCACATCTTGTTGTGGTGGATTATTCTCGTCCATCCTTTGAGTAGGATTGAATCGCCTTCTCGCTCTTTTTACGTGTAATTTAGGGCTCGCCTAATTTCTCTGCGATTCCTTCGAGCGGTAGCTTCAATATCACTGTCGTATACTAGTGGTCCTCTCGGGTTCCTTCTAGTCATAAACTAGAGGTACCTGCTAGGAAAAGAAAGAAAGAAAATTTAGCAAAGTTAAAAACAAAACAAAAAAAAATTAAAATAAAAGTAAATTGTGGAAAATAATGGCTAAAGTAATAGAAATAGAGCTTTCTTAATATTTTAGTTCCCCGGCAACGGCTCCAAAAACTTGATCGTCGATTTTAGAGTTTTAAATTTATAATGATCGAACCTGGAACTAACTATAACAACGATTGAGGAAAGTGCACCTATCGAACAGTAGTATAGCTTAGGCAAGACCGGATTGTCGAACCCAAAGGAACCAAAAGTACTAATACTAACTTTCTTTTTATTATCTAGCCTAAAATAAGTGAAGTTGTTATTTAATCTAAATTTAACTAACTACTAAGCTAAAGACGCAAAGACAAAAGAATGAATTGGGGAAATCTTTGTTGGAAAAACTCGGTTGATTAAGACGATACCCTTAGGAAGAATCCACCTAGACTTCACTTGTTATCTAACTCGAACTGCAGACGATTTATTCACTTGACTTGATCCGTAAGACTCCCTAGTGTATATTAAACCCTCTCTCAAGCGAATAACGTCTAACCCTAGGTTGATTAATTGAAATCTCTTTCTAATTAAAACCCTTAGAATTGCATTAACTCGATCTATGGACTCCCATATTAGGTTTCACCCTAATCCAGGAAAAATCTCGTCACCCTATCTCTAGCGCGCGATCAACTCCGCTTAATTATGCTAGATCTACTCTTAAGCGGGGACTTTTGCTCCTCCACCTAAGCACATCAAACTTGAATCAATATCCCGGAAATATTAACACAAGAATTAAGAACACATAATTAAGAACAAATCAAGTATTTATCATATAGTTCAGCAAACGATAACAAGATTTATCTAAGTTTCATCCCCTTCAGGTATTTGAAGGGTTTAGTTCATAATAACAAAAGAAAACATCTCAGAATAAAAGATAAAACAAAACATAAGAAATCCCTAAAACCCCCTGAAGGAATTGAAGGAGAGATCCGCCATCTTGAGTAGAATTCCGGCTTCTTGAGATGGATCAACTGGCTATCTTCGAGTGTTTCCCACAAATCTAACCTTTTCGGCTCGGCTCCTTGGCCTAGCTCACCCCCCTCTTCTAGGTTATACGTAGGGTGTTTATATAGGCTTTTCAAATAGGTTTCTTTGCCCCTAAGTATCCTTTTCTGAGTGAAATTGCTCTTCTCCACGACAGGGACACGGCCATGGCACACGCCCGTGTGAATCGTCTTTAGGCCGTGTTCGGACTTTTAATGAGGTGACATGCCCGTGTAAATCGTGATCAAGCTGTGTTCTAGTCTATCAAGGAGACACGACCGTGTTGGCTCAAGTCCAGGCCGTGTCGATTTTCACTTTGGCCTAATTTGGTCCATTTTGAGCCTGTTTCTCGTTCTTTCCATCCTCCAGTGCTTTCCTGAGTATAAAACATGAAAAGAAAGGATTAAGAGCACCTTTTTACATAAATTAAGGGATAAATCATCCAAAAGTATGCTAAATGTGGGATTAAAATATGTTACTTTTACGGTTTATCACTATGGTAAGCATATGAATGCAATATGAGTATATATGTTTGAACAATAAGATGGTTCTATGAATGTGGCAAATTGAGGATGAAACATGATTAGTTTTATACGTGAATTGGTTGTGCAAATTAGTATTCAAGTTGGTATGAATAGAAATGATATTGAATGAGATGATATGTTGTTCAATTGACATGATTTTGGTTGCTAATTGTGTATGGAAAAATGCTTGTTTGAGATTGTAGGAATGACCCAAGTGTGGGTGGCATTTTGGCCATGAAAATGGCCTATAATTGCCCACACGGTTGAGCACACGGGCGTGTAGCTCGACTGTGTCACTCGTGGTTGTAATTCAAAGCAAGTCAGTAGCGACCACGGGCTGGACACACGGGCGTGTGACTGGCCGTGTGGTGCAAGTCAATATGTATGCCCTGTTTTGACACGGCTTAGACACGGGCGTGTCTGAGGCCGTGGGAGGCATACGGCCTGCCCACACGGGCGTGTGACCTCTGTAACTTAGAAAAAATTTTAAATTTCTGAGAATTTCTTTATATGTTCGGTTTAGTCCTGGCCCTATTCTAAAGCATGCTCTAGGTCTCGTTGACCTGTTTAAGGGACACTTTGATCGCATTGGTTGAGTTATATTATGAAATGTCTGTAAAAGTCTTCGTTCGTCTGGTAACGCCTCTTAACCCTATTCCGGCGACGGATACGGGTTAGGGGTGTTACATTTGGTTGGTATTAGAGCTACGGTTTAGCCGATTCTCGGACTAACGTAGTGTGTGAGAGTCTAGCTATACATGCCATATATCTGAACTGTGATAGTGTGATGAATCCTGACGTGTAAAATGTGATTTTCGTATAGCAATAGATCCCGAAAGAGCCATAGCTGACGATGTAGAAAGCAATACGCCTGCTCCCGCTCAAGGGATAGCGCCCTCTGATTCAAGACCGGCTACGAGCAGTCAAGAGGGAGAAGCTAAACAAGCTTTCTTCCAGATAATGAGTGAGTGGTTCACTCAGTTTGTAAGGAATAATCCGACTGTTTCACAACCTCCGTCCCCGTCTATTCCCCCTCAGACTTCAGTTGTGCCTCTGCTAAGGGGTATAAATTTGTTGAATAAGCCTCCGGTTGATAAAATCCGCAAGTATGGGGCTGAAGAGTTCAGGGCCACCAACAACGACGATACCGAGAAAGCCGAGTTTTGGTTAGAGAATACAATCCGACTATTTGATGAGATGTCTTTGACTCTGGAAGAAAGTATTAAATGTGTTGTATCTTTGTTACGAGACGCGGCCTATCAGTGGTGGAAAACTTTGATTTATGTTGTTCCGAAAGAGGAGGTCACATGGGATTTCTTTCAGATTGAGTTCCGAAAGAAATATAATAGTCAGAGATTCATTGATCAGAAACGAAAAGAATTTTTGGATTTGAAACAGGGCCGCATGTCTGTTACTGAATACGAATGAGAGTTTGTGAGACTAAGTCAGTATGCTCGGGAATGTGTATCGACCGAGGCAATAATGTGTAAAATATTTGAAGATGGTCTTAATGAAGATATCCGTCTGTTAGTTGGAATTCTAGAGATAAAAGGGTTTGTTGTGCTTGTTGACCGAGCGTGTAAAGTCGAGGCACTTGGGAAAGATAAAAGAAAAGCTGAGTCTGAAGCTAGAGATGTGAGAAAGAGATTTCTGAACAAATCATTTCAGTCTGCTTCGTAGAAATTCTGAGATGAACATAGCTGTTCAAAGGCTAATATGGGACAATTGAGTAGAGATCGAGATAGATCACAGTCGAATACCAAAGCTCCAGCAACTTCAATGGCAAGTGTTGGAAATGTCCAATCTGAGCGACTTGAATGTAAACACTGTGGTAAAAGGCATCCGAGAAGTTGTAGATTAAACGACCGAGCTTGCTTCAGATGTGGATCATTAGATCATTTCATCCGTGATTGCCCAGAGTCAGTTGAACCAGAGACTGTTCAGAATCTGAGATCCGATAATGTTTCAGTGAGAGGTAGATCTACTCGAAATACAAGAGATGTCAGTGGTAGTCAGAGGACTACGAGAGACACTGTTGCGAGATCTGAAGCTAGAGCGCCTGCCAGAGCGTATGCTATCCGAGCCCGTGAGGAAGCTTCATCTCCTGATGTTATTACGGGTACATTTACTCTTTATGATACTTCTTTGATTGCATTGATAGACCCTGGTTCTACACATTCGTATATATGCATGACCTTAGTATCCAGTAAGACTTTGCCTGTAGAGTCTACTGAGTTTGTTATAAAAGTATCGAACCCCTTAGGTAAAAGTGTCTTGGTTGACAAAGTATGCAAGAATTGTCTGTTGATGTTTCGAGATATCTGTTTTCCTGCTGATCTGATGCTATTACCTTTTGATGAGTTCGATATAATTTTGGGTATGGGTTGGTTGACATTACACGATGCTGTTGTGAATTTCAAAAGAAAGACTATTGATTTGAGTTGTCAGAATGGTGAAATAGTTCGTATTGAGTCAAATGATTTGACTGGATTACCGGCTGTGATATCTGTGTTGAAAGCTCAGAATTATGTGAGAAAAGGTTATGAAGCTTATTTTGCCTATGTGATCGACTCGAAAGTATCTGAAAAGAAAGTTGAATCGGTGCTAGTTGTCTGTGAATTCTCTGATGTGTTTCCTGAAGAACTACCAAGATTGCCTCTGATACGTGAAGTCGAATTTAGTATTGATCTGTTGCCTGGTACAACTCCTATTTCGATAACTCTGTATAGAATGGCACCAACAGAGTTGAAAGAGTTAAAGTCACGATTACAAGAGTTGTAGATGAGAGGTTTGCAAGACCGAGTTTCTCACCTTGGGGTGTGCTCTGCTCGTTTGTGAAAAGAAAGATGGCACGATGAGAATGTTCATTAATTATCGTCAGTTGAATAAAGTGATAATAAAGAACAAATATATGTTGCCCAGAATCGATGATTTGTTTGATCAGCTTAAGGGAGCTACCGTATTTTCAAAGATAGATCTGAGATCAGGATACTACCAGTTGAGAGTAAAGATTCGCACACAAAACCGATTTTGAGCAGGTACGGGCATTATGAGTTTTTAGTTATGCCTTTTGGACTAACGAATGCTCCTGCTATTTTTATGGATCTAATGAACAGAATTTTTAGACCGTATTTAGATCAGTTTGTTGTTGTTTTCATTGACAACATTTTTATTTATTCACGTGATGAAAATGAGCATGTCGAGCATCTGAGAATTTTATTGCAAACTTGCGAGATAAGCAATTGTATGCGAAATTCAGCAAATGTGAATTCTGGTTACGTGAAGTCAGTTTTCTGGGACATACTGTATCGGCCTCTGGAATACGAGTTGATCCGAACAAGATTTCTGCTATTCTGGAATGAAAACCTCCGAAGAATGTGTCTGAAGTTCGCAGTTTTCTGGGACTTGCTGGTTATTATCGAAGGTTCGTAAAAGGCTTTTCGATGATAGCTACTACGTTGACTAAATTGCTTCAGAAAGATGTGAGATTTGAATGGTCTGATAGATGTCAGAAAAGCTTTGATCAGTTGAAAGCCCTTTTGACTGAAGCCTCAATGTTAGTACAACCAGAATCGGGCAAAGAATTCGTGATTTACAGTGATGCTTCGTTAAATGGTCTGGGATGTGTTTTGATGCAGGAAGAAAAAGATATAGCTCATGCCTCGAGACAATTAAAGCCTCATGAAAAGAATTATCCGACACACGACCTTAAGCTAGCTGCGATTGTGTTCGCATTAAAGATTTGGCGACATTATCTGTTCGGTGAAAAATGTCACGTGTTTTCAGATCATAAAAGTTTGAAGTATTTGATGACCCAGAAAGATTTGAATCTGCGTCAGAGAAGATGGTTAGAGCTGTTGAAAGATTACGAGCTTGAGATAGATTATCACCCAGGTAAAGCAAATGTTGTTGCCGATGCATTGAGTCAGAAATCACAGTTTGCATTGCATACAATGAATACTCATTTAGATATGTCTGATGATGGTTTAGTGTTAGCTGAATTGAAAGCGAAATCGTTGTTTTTACAACAGATATGTGATGCTCAGAAAGTTGATAATGACATGCTAGCGAAACGAGCTCAATTTGATTCGAACTCTGATTCTGAATTTCGAGTTGATGTTGATGATTGCTTGAGGTTTCGAGATCGAATTTGTGTTTTGAGAAACCCTGAGTTAATTCAGTTGATTTTGAATGAAGCACATAACAGTCGTCTATCTGTTCATCCGGGAAGTACTAAGATGTACCATGATCTGAAGCAACACTATTGGTGGTCTGGTATGAAACGAGACATTTCTGACTTTGTTTCGAAATGTTTAGTTTGTCAGCAAGTTAAAGCTGAACATCAAGTTCCATCTGGGTTGCTACAATCGATTCTAATTCCCGAGTGGAAATGGGATAGAGTGACGATGGACTTTGTTACTGGATTGCCTTTAACTCCGAGAAAGAAAGATGCGATCTGGGTTGTAGTTGATCGATTGATGAAATCTGCCCATTTTATTCCGGTACGATCTGATTACTCGCTTGATAGATTAGCTGAGCTTTACATTTCTGATATTGTGAGATTGCACGGAGTGCCTTTATCTATTGTGTCAGATAGAGATCCGAGATTTACATCACTGTTCTAGAAGAAATTGCAAGAAGCTCTAGGCACGAAATTGCACTTCAGTACGACTTTCCACCCGCAAACAGATGGTCAATCCGAGCAGATAATTCAGATTCTCGAGGATATGTTAAGATGCTGCATTCTTGAATTTGATGGTACTTGGGAATAATATTTGCCACTGATTGAATTTGTGTACAATAATAGTTTTTAGTAGAGTATCAAAATGGCACCTTATGAAGCTTTATATGGACGAAAATGTCAAACACCTCTGTATTGGACTAAACTTAGTGAAAATAAGATACACAGGGTTGATTTGATAAAAGACACTGAACAGAAAGGGAAAGTGATCCGAGATAGTTTGAAAGCAGCTTCCGATCGTCAGAAATCTTATGCAGATTTAAAACGAAAAGATTGTAACATCCTAAAAAAAATTGAATTTTTATATGTTGCATTATTTTGGTGCTCAGCTAGTTAAACTATCCAATGTGTGTGTTTTTATAGTCTCGAGAAGGCTCGGGATTTATTTGGATTTGGAATAAATTTTGGTAATTAGTACTTTAATAAAATGGAACAAGTGACCTTAAAGCTTAAGGTAATTAAGTGGTAAAAGTTAGCATAAGTGAGCTAGTAGTAAAGAGGAGATGGCGCCGTATGTGTTCCTTGAGGGAAGGAGTTCGAATCCCTTGATGTACATATGAGAATGTTTTTTTTTTTTTTTTGCTTTCCTTCCTCATAGTGTCGGCCAAGTCTAGTACATATGGTAAGTTGGACTTTTATTTTTATGGTAAGGTGGCTAAGAGAAAAGGGAAGTTTTAATTTTAAGGAAGGGAATCAAATGGAAAAGGCATGAAGGGGAACACAAGGCTTATAACAAGGAAAATGTTATGGAAAGTTTGGGGTGGCCAAACTTTGACCATGTGG
Organism: Gossypium sturtianum; assembly: GCA_025698515.1. Classification (NCBI taxonomy): domain Eukaryota; kingdom Viridiplantae; phylum Streptophyta; class Magnoliopsida; order Malvales; family Malvaceae; genus Gossypium; species Gossypium sturtianum. The sequence continues at coordinate 24,829,862 of CM046945.1, forward strand.
CCATGCACTTGGACAGTTTTAGGGGCTAGGAGGGTGGCCGAATTTTTGTTGGCTTTTGGTAAGGTTTAGGTGCTAGTTGGTCACTTTGGCATTTTGGCATTTTTGTGTTTCTCTTCAAAAATTTTCTCTCCAATTTCCTCTCCCTAGCCGAATGTACCATGAACAATAGGTAAACCTTTGCTTTCTTTTGGCCATTTCATTTTTTGACCATTTCGGTCTTATTTGTTCATTCTCTACAAACCATTTCCTCTTTGTGCCGAAACCACATAACCTTGAAGGGCCATTATTCTTTTCTTCTCTTTTCTTCTTTGCCGAATGCACCCTAGTCTCAAAACCTTTTCTTTATTCATCTTCCATTCTTGAAAAGAACCGAAATCTAAACACCTTATTTTCTTCTTCTTTTGTTTCTTGCAAAAACTCTCAACATCATTCCCTCTTTAATAATCACCATGGCCGAATATCATTAAGCATCATCCTCTCCAATTTTTCACTATAGCCGAACCTTTTACTTCACACATAATTCTTTCTCAATCGTATTTCTTCTACTCACACTTTGATCAATTGAAACTTAGTGGAAGGCTGAAACTTGGAGTGTCCGAAGTCATCGTGTTATCATTAGGATTCGGTTCAAAAACCTAAGGTAAGGATTACTTTCTAGGATTTCATTTTACTTATTATTGAAGATAGGGCGATTAACCGATTTTTATCTTAGGGACTCTATCACTCGATTCTCATCCTTTGAACGAAAGGATTTTGTGGTAAGCCGACTTCACTCATTACGACCAATCGTTTTAATTACGAAGTATTAGTTTGGACTAATATTCATTTGTCAATGGAGGCAAACAAGATTGAATCAAAAGGAGTGGTGAATAGTGATCAGAAAAGGACCGGATTCGCGATCCCCTCTAGATTCAAACGAAGGGCTGTTTCGGCAATCCGGGATTTTCCACCGGGTTGTGGACCCTCATCTGGTGAGAATCAACTATTCGAGGTTGTTCGCAGTTCTGAACCATTAGCTATTCGGGATTTTCCAACGGGTTGTGAACCGTCAATCGGGGAGAATCGGTAAATAGTAGTTATTCGCGGTAAATAGTAGTTATTCGCGATTCCGAGGGTGTCAACGATCAGGAAAGTGTAGTGCCTACCATAATCAGGTGTGTAATCTCACACCGTATTCCATGGGTTAGATAATTATATCGTGTTAATCGTTTGATTAAATCACATGTTAGTGACATCGGGAAAAATGGCATAATTATTACTAAAATGGTAAAGACTATGAAATCAGTATTAAGACTGTAAAATTCATGAGATTACCCTTAATGGGCCAAACGTGATATTTGATATATGGGCCAAATGTGATATTTGATATATGGACCAAATGTGAGATTCGATATATGGGCCAAATGTGATAATTGATATATGGGCCAAATGTGATATTTGGTATATGGGCCAAAAAGAGTGATATGGGCCAGATTGTAGAAATTTTTATAATGGGCCATATTGTTCGTAATAATTATATGAATGGATTGTTGTAAATGAATATGCATATTATATACATGATTTGCATGGGTTGGGATATTGTGAAGAGAAGTTGGTAGCTTTGCTACAAAATTCAGTGGCTCGCCACAAATCGAAAAATGGCAAATGCCATGAAAACTCAGTAAATCTGGTGGTTTGTCCACAAATTGATAAATGGCTTAATGCCTATTTTGGTGTCTTTGGCGGGGTGGGTGACTAAAGCTCCCCACGGGTGTCTTTGGTTGGTACGGGTGGTGTGTAGCGGATGGAAATTAGGTTTGGTTTGGGAATTGCATATTACATTCATTTAATACATGTTATTATGTTATATTTGTATTGGGCTTTGGCCCAATAAATGCTAAATTGGATTCTGGCCCAGTGGACGATGGTAAGTGGTTTACACACTGAGTTCTAAGTAACTCACCCCCGTTTTCCTTACCCTTCTCAGGTAATGATCAATGATGGAGGCTTGGGCCGGGGACGACTCAGTGGAGGCTATACTATGAATAATGGGTTATTTAAATTTTGGATTTCTTTAAGTACTTTTTATTATTTGCTATTTAAGTTATGTTGTAATAAGGCCTCTGGTTAAATTTTTATGGATGTTTTACTTGTGGATGGATTTTATAACTATGATTTAAATACTTAAGCGGAATTAATTTCCTTCAAAATAGAAATAAACATTTTCCTCAAATATACGTGTGAAAAAGGTTTCATTCTTAAATAATTTTAACTCGAAAATTTTCTGTAACAATTCTTTTAAAATCTTTGTTTTCAAAATTTCTTTCGAACTCTTTTCTTTAAATTTCTTGGAATATTAAATAATTTTTTCTAAGTTTTCAATTTATAAATCCTTACATCTTAAATTATTAGATTTACTAATCAACCTCGGTTTTTAATAAACTCCACGTCAAAAAGTTTTTTTTTAAAAAAAACTCGTTTTCTTTAAATCTTTAAAAAGACTTTACGTATGTTCATTTCGTGTGACATGTTAAATCTGGTCTTAACGCATAGACCGGGTTTGGGGTGTTACATTTTATGGTATCAGAGCCCAGTTTCAAAACTCGGCTGTGGTTTGGGTTCAAAAACATTTATGGTTCAAAACTGTTTTGAATTATAGAACTTATGTTTTTAAAGGTAGTATGGCACCACGAGTATCCGACACCAAGTCAAGTAAGTGAACTGAATAATTCTTATTATTGTGATATGACTATAGGAACACTCTAGAACATCTAGTTTTAGGTGTTGAAGCTATAGAGATTGAGACTATAGGATGCGTTTACAAAAACAACTCTATCTCTTATATCTCATAAATATCGTTAATAAACACTGAAATAGTATACTGATTCATAAAACTTGTAATCAGATTAAACCGAATTAGTCAAAATGAGCGCTAGAGGACGTGGACGTGGTAGACGTGGCCGTGGTAGAGGCTGGGGTGCTAGAGTTGTGTCTGAGGCATCGGGACATATGCCAGAAATGGACGCACCAGCGTCACCTGTGTCGGATAATGGATCCCACGACCGTATGAGGGAAGACATTGCTCTGTCCCCAAGCAATGTTACGAGTTTTGGAAAGGTCGTTTGGGGCTAGATCGGGCCGATGGCTCGTGGTTAAATATCGGAGCGGCTCAAATCAAATGGTGCTGAGACTTTTAGGGGTATCTCTGGAGTAGCCCCAAATGTCACAGAATATTGGCTCGAGGCCGTGGAACGGATTATGGACGATCGGAGGTGTCTTCTCGCCGAGCGAAACTAAGAGGAGCCTGTGTCCTTGTTGAGGGACGGGGTATCAATGGTGGTTTCATTGTTCGAGAAGGCACTCAGCCGAACGAAAGTTACTTGGGATTTCTTCAAAACTGCATTCCAAGGAAAGTATGTCAGCGCAAGCTGTGTGGATGTCCGAAGGAAGGAATTCCTGAATCTAGTTCAAGAAAATAAGACGGTGGCAGCTTACGAGGCTGAATTTCTATGTTTGAGTCGTTATGCTCGGACTATAGTGCCAACCGACCATGAGCCCCGTGGTACGTTTGAGGATGGATGAATGATGAGTTGCGGTACCGATAGCCCCGCAACAAGAAAGGACTTTTGCCACGCTAGTGGAGAAAGCCAAAATAGCTGAAGAGGCTAAGAGCTCAGAACGTCAGAACCGAGAAAGAGGCAGAGGCAAGAGGGACTTTAAGTACTCGGGTTCCACTAAAAGGTTTTGTAAGAGGCTCGGGAATGATGAGCCGGCTCAAGCTAGAGCACTGCGGCTACCCATCGATTCAACCATGTCTTGATGTGGAAGACGACACCACGTGAGTCTTTGGAAAAGAATCGGTGGGTGTTTCAAATGTGGTTCTAAGGACCATCACTTAAGAATTGTCCTCGACGGATTGCTCAGACTCAAGAAGCTCAGAACCACGATACGGCCCCTAGAGGCGCTCAGCGACCACCGAGGGGCCGTGGACCCAGTCGAGGTGGTAATGGCGCAAGTCGAGGTCAAGGTGCACCGGGTAGAGGTAATGGCTTCGGGGGTAACGCGAGGCGAGGCGACCAGGTTAGTTTATGCGGTCGACGGCGAGAGGGCGGCGATGCACGATGTGATAATCGCTACGTTCTTTATCTCGATGTACATGTTCACGCTTTGATAGATATCGGATCTACCCATTTTTATGTTGCTAGCGCTATATCCGAAAACACAACATTAGATGCGAGATTGCGATAGAAAGATGACGGTAATTACTCCTTTAGGACAGTTTGTGATAGTGGATAAATTGTTTAGAGACGTGCCCTTAGAAATTCAAAGAGAAATATTTTTGGCGAATTTGATGGAACTACCTTTCGGAGAGTTCGACCTTATTTTTGGCATGGACTGGTTGGTGAAGCACCGTGCTCACTTGGATTGTGCTACAAAGCGGATGTCGATAAGGACTTTGGAAGATAAGGAAGAGGTGATGATGGGCGAACGGAGAAACTATTTAGCAAATGTGGTATCTGCTTAAAAGGCAGAAAAGTTGGTGCGAAAAGGGTGTGGAGCATTCCTAGCCTTCATTTGTGCTTTGGATGTCAAGGAATTATCGGTGGAAGGTGTTAGAACGGTGAAAGAGTTTTGGATGTCTTTCCGAGGAACTTACGAGTTTACCTCCGGATCGGGAAGTAGAGTTTGGCATTGAACTTTTGCCCGGAACGGCTCCGGTGTCCATTGCTCCTTATAGGATGGCGCCGAAGGAGTTAGCGGAGCTTAAAGCTCAAATTCAAGAATTGTTGGATCGGGGATTTATTCGACCGAGTGTGTCTCCGTGGGGAGCACCGGTCTTGTTAAATCAAGAAGAAGGATGGGTCGATGCGTATGTGCATTGATTATAAGCGATTGAATAAATTGACGATCAAGAATAGGTATCCATTGCCGAGAATCGATGACCTGTTTGATCAGTTGAGAGGAGCTTCAGTTTTTTCCAAGATAGATTTGAGATCGGGTTATCATCAACTCAAGGTTAAGGAGGCAGATATTTATAAGACAGCGTTTTGAACTCGTTATGGACACTATGAGTTCTTGGTGATACCGTTTGGGTTGACCAATACACCAGCTGCATTTATGGACATGATGAACCGAGTCTTTCAACCCTACTGAGACCGGTTCGTGGTGGTGTTCATAGATGATATCTTAGTATATTCGAAGAATGAAGAAGAGCATGATTCACATCTGCGGATAGTATTGCAAATATTGCGGGAAAAGCAACTTTATGCCAAGTTCAGTAAGTGTGAATTTTGGCTGAAGGAAGTGACTTTCTTAGGACATGTTGTGTCGGCCGAAGGAGTCAGAGTTGATCCCCGGAAAGTAGAGCTTGTGTTGGATTGGAAACCACCAAAGTCAGTGGCTGAAATTCGGAGTTTCCTAGGGTTGGCTGGTTACTACAGGCATTTCATTGAGGGGTTTTCGTTGATTGCAGCACCTCTAACTAAACTGTTGCGCAAGGGAGTACCATTTGTGTGGTTAGATCAGCAACAAGAGAGTTTTGAGAAATTGAAGAAGATTCTGACGGAAGCACCCGTATTGATTCAACCTGAGGCTGGAAAAGAGTTTATTGTTTACTGCGATGCGTCACACACGGGCTTGGGATGTGTGTTGATGCAAGGTGGTAAAGTGGGTTTGTCAGCAAGTTAAAGCTGAACATCAACTATTCGAGGTTGTTTGCAGTTCTGAACCATTAGCTATTCGAGATTTTCCAACGGGTTGTGAACCGTCAACCGGGGAGAACCGACAAATAGTAGTTATTCGCTATTCCGAGGGTGTCAACGATCAGGAAAGTGTAGTGCTTACCGTAATCAGGTGTGTAATCTCACACCGTATTCCATGGGTTAGATAATTATATCATGTTAATCGTTTGATTAAATCACATGTTAGTGACATCGGGAAAAATGGCAAAATTATTACTAAAATGGTAAATACTATGAAATCGGTATTAAGACTGTAAAAATTATGAGATTACCCTTAATGGGCCAAATGTGATATTTGATATATGGGCCAAATGTGATATTTGATATATGGGCCAAATGTGAGATTTGGTATATGGGCCAAATGTGATAATTGATATATGGGCCAAATGTGATATTTGGTATATGGGCCAAAAAGAGTGATATGGGCCAGATTGTGGAAATTTTTATAATGGGCCATATTGTTCGTAATAATTATATGAATGGATTGTTGTAAATGAATATGCATATTATATACATGATTTGCATGGGTTGGGATATTGACGAAGAGAAGTTCTGGTAGCTTTGCTACAAAATTCTCAGTGGCTCTGCCACAAATCGAAAAAATGGCAAATGCCATGAAAACTCTGTAAATCTGGTTGCTTGTCCACAAATTGATAAATGGCTTAATGCCTATTTTGGTGTGTTAGCGGGGTGGGTGACTAAAGCTCCCCACACGGGTGTCTTTGGTTGGTACGGGTGGTGTGTAGCGGATGGAAATTAGGTTTGGTTTGGGAATTGCATATTACATTCATTTAATAAAAGTTATTATGTTATATTTGTATTGGGCTTTGGCCCAATAAATGCTAAATTGGATTTTGGCCCAGTGGACGATGGTAAGTGGTTTACACACTGAGTTCTAAGTAACTCACCCCCGTTTTCCTTACCTTCTCAGGTAATGATCAATGATGGAGGCTTGGGTCGGGGACGACTCAGTGGAGGCCATACTACGAATAATGGGTTATTTAAATTTTGGATTTCTTTAAGTACTTTTTATTATTTGCTATTTAAGTTATGTTGTAATAAGGCCTCTGGTTAAATTTTTATGGATGTTTTACTTGTGGATGGATTTTATAACTATGATTTAAATACTTAAGCGGAATTAATTTCCTTCAAAATAGAAATAAACGTTTTCCTCAAATATACTTGCGAAAAAGGTTTCATTCTTAAATATTTTTAACTCGGAAATTTTCTGTAACAATTCTTTTAAAATCTTTGTTTTCAAAATTTCTTTCGAACTCTTTTCTTTAAATTTCTCGGAATATTAAATAATTTTTTCTAAGTTTTCAATTTATAAATCCTTACGTCTTAAATTATTAGATTTACCAATCAACCTCAGTTTTCAATAAACTCCACGTCAAAAGTTTTTTTAAAAAAACACATTTCTTTAAATCTTTAAAAAGACTTTACGTATGTTCATTTCGTGTGACATGTCAAATCTGGTCTTAACGCATAGACCGGGTTTGGGATGTTACAAAGATATTCAATTTGAGATCGGTGATAAAGTGTTCTTGAAAGTATCTCCGTGGAAGAAAGTACTCTGATTCGGACGTAAAGGCAAGTTGAGTCCGAGGTTAATTGGACTGTATGAGATTATCGAACGTGTTGGGCCAGTTGCATACAGATTGTTGTTGCCACCTGAACTAGAAAAGATTCATAATGTATTTCATGTATCGATGCTTAGACGATACAGATCTGATCCATCACATGTGATTACTCCGTGTGAAATTGAAATCTGCTCTGATATGACTTATGAAGAGGAACCGATCCGTATCTTAGCTCGTGAAGTGAAAGAGTTGAGAAACAAGAGAATTCCGTTTGTGAAAGTGCTGTGGCACCGACACAGAGTTGAAGAGGCTACGTGGGAGCCTGAAGACTCAATGAGACAGCAATATCCGAATCAGTTTAACGATAAGATTTTCGGGGATGAAAATCCCTAAGGGGGGAGAATTGTAACATTCTAGTTTATACCCTAGTTGGAACAGTGGTTTTGGGACCACAAATCCGAGTTAGAAAAATATTTTAATATTATTTTCTGTGCCTACGATACGTGATTAAGCATGTGTGAAATTTTTGTGAATTAATTTGTTCGTTTGTGTGCTTAATTTGAGAAAAGGGTTAAATTGCATTAAATGCAAAATTAGCATGATATTTGTAAAAGTGCCTATTTGATTGTGGCTTTTAAATGTGGAGGCCTTATGAGGCAATAAAGCCATTATTTAGTTAGTGGATGGTTGATGGACAAAAATGGCCTTAATGTATAAAAGCCTATTGATCGTTATGTCAGAGTCTTAAAATTTATATAATGAATGATCTAGCCTAGAATCTAACTGTGACAACGATTGAGGCAAGCGCACCTATCGAACAGTAGTATAGTTTAGTGGCAAGACCAGAATGTCGAACCCAAAGGAACCAAAAGTACTAATACTAACTTTCTTTCTATTATTTAGCCCAAGAATTGAATTGAATTATTGTTTAATTTAAAATTAACTCACTACTAAGCTAAATTCGCTAAGACAAAGAGAATGAATTGGGGAAATACTTATGGGAAAAACCAATTGATTAATACAATACCCAAGGAAGAATCCACCTAGACTTCACTTGTTATCTAACTCTGAACCAGACAATTTATTCACTTGACTTGATCCGTAGGATTCCCTAATTTATATTAATACCTCTCTCGAGGCTACTAACGTCTAACCCTAGGTTGATTAATTGAAATCTCTTTCTAATTAAAACCCCTAGAATTGCATTAACTCAATCTATGGACTCCCATATTAGGTTTGACCCTAATCCGGCAGATTTTTGTCATCCTATCTCTAGGGTTGCGATCAACTCCGATTAATTATGCTAGATCTACTCTTAGGCAAGGTCTATTCCTCCTCTGCCTAAACACATCAATACTTGAATCAATATCCTGAAATATCAAAACAAGAATTAAGAACACATAATTAAGAACAAATCAAGTATTTATCATATAGCTCAGAAAATAATAACAAGATCCGTCTTAGGTTTCATCCCCCTCAGGTATTTGAGGGTTTAGTTCATAATCATAAAAATATACATCTCAAAAGAAAAGATAAAACAAAACATAAGGAAAACCCTAAAACCCCCTAAAGGAATTTAAGAGAAGATCTTCCATCTTGAGTATGACTCCGGCTTCTTGAGATGAATCAACTAGCTTTCTTCGAGTAAATCCCACAATTCTAACCTCTCCGGCTTGGCTCCTTGGCCTAGTTGGACGCCCCCTTAAAGGTTGGCCTTTAGGGTGTTTATATAGGCTTTTGGAATGGCTTTCTTTGCCTCTAAGTACCCTAATCCGAATAAAATTCATCTTTTCCACGGCAGGGACACGCCCATGGCACACACTCGTGTAAGTCGAGTTGTAGGCTGTGTTCGAGCCTGCTAAAGGGGCACGGCCGTGTGGTGAAACCCCAGGCCGTGTCGATTTCTCTCTTTGGCCCATTTGGCCCGTTTTACGCCCGTTTCTCGTTCTTTTCATCCTCCTATGCTCTCTTGAGTATAAAACAGGAAATTAAAGGATTAAGAGCACCAAATTCTATAATTCAAGGGATAAACCATCCAAAAGCATGCTAAATGTGGGATTAAAATATGTTACTATTACGGTTTATCAAATACCCCCACACTTAAGCTTTTGCTTGTCCTCAAGCAAAATTCTCAACTCACAATTAAAATGAATTTCCTCAATTCATGATATTTACCAATAGTGTTTCATCATAATTCATAGATAATTCGTACATGGATAATTTAACCAAAAAGGTTCCTAAAGATTCAAACAATCAAAGTCATATATTTTTGTAGCATGAAAACATAGGTGTTTCCCCTCATCTAATTACTTCTGATTCAAAATCGACAAAAATTGACATCCTCACTAAAGATTCACTCAAATCACTCGAAGTGTTTAAGGTTCAAAAATAAGCACTCAGAAGTCGAACATGAAAAGTTAATCCCATAGACTTGCATGAAAATCAAATCTCCACCACTATAATATGAGATGATACACAAATCAAAAGGTCTTAAAAATGGGTTGTAACGGGGCTTAGGTTAATGGTGTGGATAAAGGCTGAATTAGAAGGTTAGAATCAAGGTTGAATTGACAAATTACCTAACTATAGACAACGAACTGAATAAAGAATAATTACATCAATTGAAAACTTGTAATACTAATACTAATAACACGAACTTCTTCTAAAGATGTGAATTTAACTGTATAAGCTCACTTAATCACAGAACTAATAATAAATATACTTCGATTTTTTTTAAGAACAAATCAAGTACAATAATAATAAGATAGAATTTAATAATTGGAATAAAGAAAATAGTTAAGTAACCGATCAAATCAAATCTCGATATAGGGGTAGTCAAGAGAAATGGTGATAACAAATACAAAGTTGGTTTTGGGTTAATATTAATGGGTGAGTCAATAAAAAGGGTTGTTACGATCAAAGGGGTTCACTAAGGGTTAATTGTGATGGTAGGCTTTTTATGGAGTAAGTGGGTTAAATCCTAGGTGCCTTTATCATCTTAGTATATCAAATCAAAGGTGTGGTCTCGAGATGTATAATCGAAGCAAGTTCTAGAATAACAAATCAATGTTGACACACTCATAATCAATAAAGTGAGCACGAAAAGGAATGTATGCTCTAAAAGGCTCAAAATCTCACAAAATTTATGGGCTTTTTTATATCAACCTTGTAAATTTCAAACTTCAAAGTAATAATTAGATTCAGGTAGACAACCTAAATTTTTTTTTAATTTTTGGAAATAGACTCATCATGCTTGATTCTCTAATATCTTAAAAATTTAATCATCAATGCACAATTATCTATAACTTAATCCAAAACATATCAACCAAAATAAAAAACCAGAGGAATTTTATTCTAATAATGATATGAGAAAATTACTTAAGAAACAAGATATAATTCAGGATTTGAGAATAATGAAAAAAGTTAGGCATTTTTAAGATTCATTTCACACTTAAGATGTACATTGCCCTCAATGTACAAAGATATATAAAAACAATATAGTAGAAAATCAAAAGATAGGGATAGGGGTGAAACTCCCTGAATTCTGGATGGCTTCCTTGAGTTGGGAGTGGTCGTGGTGTGGTGGCCGCCCACTATTACTGCGCTAGATGAAGAAATTGGGTGGCCCATGAAGAAATAGCCAGGAAATAGTAAGACACATTTAAAATAAACTAATTATGTATTTAAAGACAAGAAATATAAAGAGAAAGAAAATGGAAAGTAAAATAAAATTAAAAGAATAGATAAATGGACTGAAAAGTCCTTATTGTTAGATGGTTCGCGAGGTGGGTGTGATTTCTAAGGCCGTGGTGTGTGATTCCCAAGCAGCCTGAAGAACCTAAAAACAAGAAACTAAAATAAGATACACTAAATTTAGTGGAAGAGAAGTTAAGGTAAGGAAAATAAAGGAGAAGAGAAAAGAAAAATAAAAACTAAATGGCCTCAAATGTCCTTGGCTTGTCGAGTTAATGAAGTGGCCGGCATGAACTTATGTAGGTCGGTCTCGCAGAGGGAGACTGTGCTAGGATCCTTTCGCTTCTTTGACATGGATATGGTGTACATCTAGAGTTTGGAAAAGGGCCAAGGAAGGAGAATATGGGAGGGGGTCTGAAAATGTATGGAAGAAAGGGAATGGGGAGTAGTTGAGAAGAGGGGGTGGTTTAAATAGAGTTTTGATGTCTGGTACATCCCCACGCCCGTGTACCATGGGCGTGTTGGGTCACACGTCCGTATCGCACGACCGTGTTGTGCTTCGTTCGTTTCTCCCACGCCCGTTTCGTGGTCACCACACCCATGTTTGATAAAATAGTGTCGACCACGGCAGTATCGCACGGCCGTGGTGTTTAGTCGGAGCCCGTGTGACTTCCCTTAGTGTCGGCCACGGCCATATCGCACGGCCGTGGCAATTTATAGTCGTCCATGATCTAGGAATCTTTCGTCATTGGCTCGTACTACCTCTGCTATGTCAGTACGGTAGTCCGTAGTATCCACACGGCCACGGCCACGGCCACGGCCGTGTGCAAGGCCGTGTGGTATGGAAATCTACACTTTGGTTAGTTCATTGTTAGGTGCTAAAAAGGAAAAAATTAAAAGTAAAAATAGAAACGAAAAAGAATGAACGGAGTTAGTGCTCGGGTTGCCTCCCGAGAAGCGCTCGTTTAGAGTCTTAAGCTAGACTCACCTCTCATTCGCATAATCAGGATGGTTTGAAGAGTTGAACATCCTCTCTCATGCTATCAGTTCTACGATCATGATATAACTCGAGTCGAGTAGCGTTTACTTTAAAAGTGCCAAAAATAGGGTTACTTACCTCGACTGTTCCGTATGGGAAAACATTGATTACCTTAAAAGAGATTTATTCGTTTGTATTAAGGTCTAAAGGAGATATTCGAGGGTCTGTTTTATCTAATAATACCTGATCTCTGATCTTAAATTTGTTTTTCCCATGGAATGGCGTTGGTTCTGCTGCGTGTATCCCTAATTTCCCTTTGAAATGTGTCTTCCACTCGTCTAGTTCATCGATCTGAAGCCTTCGTTCCTCATGAGTTATTTCCTTGTTTGCATGAGGTCTAGGATCTGGCTCAGTTGTGTTGTTCCGTGGTACTTTCTGAAAAGAAGGTTTAACTAATTGGTTATCAATTGAATTTACTTAATCCCCTCTATCACTTGATGTCCTGGTTGAGTCGAGAGCCTAAAGACTGATTGATTCGTCACCTACACGGAGTATGAGTTCTCCTGTACCAACATCAATTTTAGTTCTGGCTGTTGCTAAAAAGGGTCTTCCTAAAATTAAGGGGATCGTATTGTCCTCATCCATGTCTAAAACGACAAAGTCTACTGGGAATACAAATTTATCAATTTTTACGAGTACATCTTCAACTATACCCCTAGGAATTCTAATAGTTTATCAGCTAATTGAATGCTCATCCTAGTTTGTTTGGGTTTCCCTAGACCTAGTTGTTTAAACATTTTATAAGGCATAACATTTATGCTTGCCCCTAAATCAGCTAAAGCGTTATCAATAGATAAACTACCAATTAAACATGGAATTGTAAAACTCCCTGGATCTTTTAATTTTTGTGGTAGTTTATTTTGTAGAATTGTTGAGCACATTGCGTTTAGCTCCACATACGATGCCTCGTCTAACCTCCGTTTGTTTGTCAGAAGTTCTTTTAAAAATTTCCTTGAATCTGGCATCTGTGAAAGAGCTTCGAGAAACGGTAAGTTAATATGTAATTTCTTTAAAAGTTTAAGAAACTTACCGAAATGTTCCTCTGTGTTATCTTTCTTCATTGCTTCGGGATATGGTATGCGAGGTTGGTACTCTTTGATTACCGGTTTTGATTTATCATGACTTACCTCGACCTTACATTCCTCTACCATATTCTCTTGCCTTAATTTTGGCTCATCTAACTTTTCACTATCATGAGCGGTTATGGCTTGAAGTTGCTCCTTTGGGTTAGTTTCAGTGTTGCTTGGCAATCTACCTTGTGGTCGTTCTGACATGATCTTGGTAAGTTGACCTACCTGATTCTTGATCTCTTGAATCGATGCTTGTTGATTTTTAAGTGTTGTTTCGATGTTTTGGAAACGTGTTTCTGACCCCCCTATGAATTTTGTCAGCATCTCCTCAAGGTTCGGCTTCTTTTCCTATGGGTAGGGCTGTTGTTGGAAGTTTGGAGGGGGTTGATATCTCTGATTTCCTTGACCTCCCCATGAAAAATTGGGGTTGTTCCTCCAACCTGGATTATAATTGTTACTATAGGGGTTATTTTGAGATATAAAATTGTTACCCGTATAGTGAGCTTGCTCGTTTTTAGTACTCAGGTTGTAAAGTGGATATTCTGTGTTGCTCATTCCTTCTCCATTTGTATCGCACTGCATAACTGGATGTACTTGTGAGGAACCACAAAAACTATCAATCTTTTTATTTAAGAGTTCTACCTGATTGGATAGCATGGTTACTGCGTCGAGGTTGAAAACTCCGGCTGTTTTTGTTGGCCTTGTCCTTGTGACTTGCCACTGATACTTACGCAGTGACATCTCTTCTATAAACTCATAGGCGACCTCGGTGTTTTGTTATTCAAGGTTCCGCTGGTGGTGAATCAATCAACTACAGTTGAAGGATTTACAGATTATATAAAGGTTTGGACTTGTAGCCACAAGGGTAATCCATGGTGTGGGCACCTTCTCAATAGATCTTTGTATCTCTCCCATGCATCATAAAGTGTCTCTAAATCCATCTGCACAAAAGAAGAGATATCATTCCTTAACTTAGCCGCTTTTTGGCCGTGAAAAATATTTTAATAAAAATTTCTCAGTCATTTGATCCCATGTAGTGATTGACCCTCGTGGAAGAGAATTCAACCACTTTTGGCTTTATTCCTCAAAGAAAAGGGAAATAACTGAAGACGAATGACATCATCAGAAATGCCATTTATTTTGAAGGTATCACAGAATTCAACAAAATTCACTAAGTGTGTGTTAGGATCCTCATCCTGCAAACCATCAAACCGAACAAACTGTTGTATCATCTCAGTATAGTGTTAGGTTTCAATTGAAATTATTTGCAGCAATAGTAGGTCTAACAATACTTGATTCAGTACCAACTAAACTAGGCTTAGCATAATCATACATAGTACGAGGAGCATGATTTTAGGCCACCTCTGGAGGTAGCGGATTATTCTCAGCCATCTCTTTGGTAGTATTGTTCTTGTCTTCTTACTCTTCTTCTATGTAAGTTAAGCTTCGCCTTATTTCTCTACGATTTCTACGAACGGTTCCTTCAATATCACTGTCGTAAATTAAGGGTCCTGTCGGGTTCCTTCTAGTCATAAACTAGAGGTACCCGCAAGGAACAAATAAAAGAAAGAAAATTAGCAATGTCAAAAACAAAATAAAAGTAAATTGCAAAAATTAAAAATGGCTAAAGTAATAAAAATTGAGCGTTCTTAATATTTTGGTTCCCCGGCAACGGCGCCAAAAACTTGATCGTTATGTCAGAGTCTTAAAACTTATATAATGAATGATCTAGCCTAGAAACTAACTGTAACAACGATTGAGGCAAGCGCACCTATCAAACAGTAGTATAGTTTAGTGGCAAGACCGGAATGTCGAACCCAAAGGAACCAAAAGTACTAATACTAACTTTCTTTCTATTATTTAGCCTAAGAATTGAAGTGAATTATTTTTTAATTTAAAATTAACTAACTACTAAGCTAAAGACGCTAAGACAAAGAGAATAAATTCGGGAAATACTTGTAGGAAAAACCAATTGATTAAGACAATACCCAAGGAAGAATCCACCTAGACTTCACTTGTTATCTAACTCTGAACCAGACGATTTATTCACTAGACTTTATCCATAGGATTCCCTAATTTATATTAATACATCTCTCGAGGCTACTAACGTCTAACCCTAGGTTGATTAATTGAAATCTCTTTCTAATTAAAACCCTTAGAATTGCATTAACTCGATCTATGGACTCCCATATTAGGTTTGACCCTAATCCGGCAGATTTTTGTCATCCTATCTCTAGGGTTGCGATCAACTCCGCTTAATTATGCTAGATCTACTCTTAGGCAGGGTCTATTCCTCCTCTGCCTAAGTAAATCAATACTTGAATCAATATCCTGAAATATAAAAACAAGAATTAAGAACACATAATTAAGAACAAATCAAGTATTTATCATATAGCTCAGAAAACAATAACAAGATCCGTCTTAGGTTTCATCCCCCTCAGGTATCTGAGGGTTTAATTCATAATCATAAAAATATACATCTCAGAAGAAAAGATAAAACAACACATAAGAAAAACCCTAAAACCCCCTGAAGGAATTGAAGAGAAGATCTTCCGTCTTGAGTATGACTCCGACTTCTTGAGATGAATCAACTGGCTTTCTTCAAGTAAATCTCACAATTCTGACCTCTCCGGCTTGGCTCCTTGGCCTAGCTGGACGCCCCCTTAAAGGTTGGCATTTAGGGTGTTTATATAGGCTTTTGGAATGGCTTTTTTTGCCTCTAAGTACCCTAATCCGAATAAAATTCTTCTTTTCCACGGCAAGGACATGCCCATGGCACATGCCCATGTAAGTCAAGTTGTAGGCCGTGTTCGAGCCTGCTAAAGGGGCACGGTCGTGTGGTGAAACCTCAGGCCGTGTCAATTTCTCTCTTTGGCCTATTTGGCCCGTTTTAAGCCCATTTCTCGTTCTTTTCATCCTCTTATGCTCTCCTGAGTATAAAACATGAAATTAAAGGATTAAGAGCACCAAATTCCATAATTCAAGGGATAAACCATCCAAAAGCATGCTAAATGTAGGATTAAAATATGTTACTATTACGGTTTATCACCTATTATGATTATTAAAAGGTTAATTTTGTAAATGATTAATAATGTTAGTATAATAAAAATAAAACATAAAATAAGCTATCTATTTGGTGTTCATCTAGCCGAATATTGAAAGAAAGAAAAGAAAGAAAACAAAGCTAGGTTCGACCATGGTCCAAGCTTAATTAAGGTATGATTTTGACTCAGTTTTTTATAATTTCTACATTTTTGTAATCGTTGCTTCGAGTACTTTGAAACCCATGCTTCAATTTTGTGAATTGATGAAAGTTTTGAAATGTGCCATTGATGAACACATGAGTTTTGTGATGATTGTTGATGAATTATGAAAGATATGTTGTAACAGTCCGGTTTATACCCTAGTCGGAATAGTGGTTTTGGGACCACAAATCTGAGTCCGTATAATATTTTAATATTATTCTCTGTGCCGTTGATAAGTGATTAAGCATGTGCTAAGTTTTCGTAAGTTAAATTGCTCGGTTGTGTGTTTAATTTGATGAAAAGGATTGAATTGCATTAAATGTGAAAGTTGTATGCTATTTGTTAAAGTATCAATGTGTTGTGGCTTTGTAAAGGTGGTGGCCTTATATGGCAATTAAACCACTTCTAAGATAGTGGAGAGTAGTTGGACAAATATGTCCTTACTGTATAATTGTTTCAAATGTTTATTAAATGACTATTTTGGTAAATGGATGAATTATATGTTATAATAGAATAAACAACTAAAAGATGGCTTTTATCATCTTTTTCGCTGAAATATTGAAGAAAGAAAAAAGAAGAAAACTTGCTAGGGCATTCGGTCATTGTATTGCAATTTAAGGTATGTTTTTGCTCTGGATTTTGATGATTTTTATGTTTTTGAGATTGTTGCTTAGTCTACTATCAAGCCCATGTCTCAATTTGATGAATTTAAGTTGTTCATGAGATATGTCATTGTTGATATGTTGAGCTTTGTGATGAGCTTAGTTGTTAAATGAAAGATTTGAGCTAGATGAACATACTTTGTTCTTGAATTTTTGATGAATTTAGCTAAATTGGGCTAAATTGAGAAAATGGTAATTTGAAGGACTAAATTGAAAATTTGATGGAAAATATGGGCTTGTATGATATGTATGAATATTCGGCTAAGCATGTGTATGTAATGATTTTGTGAAATTGATGTTTTGAGAAAAATGGACTAAATTGATAATTTGTGCAAATGTAAGGGTTAATTTGCAAATAGCCCTAAATGTGTGTCCTTGGAGTAAATTGGATGAGTTAGTGAATAAAAGGATTAATTCTGAATATGTTTAGATCAAGAACCGAGGAAAATAGACTTAGACCGAGGGAAGGCTAAAGTAACCGAGTAGCCGTTTCTATTTCTGATAAATCGAATCTGAGGTAAGTCATATTACAAATAAGTGTAATCGTATTGAGTTGAGCATATTCATATGCTTATAGTTTAAAATGAATGCTTATGAAATGTTATGCAAATGAATTCTGAGATAAGATCGACTGAGCGACAATGTCCGAAAAGTCCCGTACGAACCTAGGAATACATAGGTACATGTTTTGTTTATCATGTAAGACCACGTCTGGGACGTCGACATTGATTTGAGATTTCATGTAAGACCACGTCTGGGACGTTGGCATCGATATGATCTCTTCGTGTAAGACCACGTCTGGGACGTTGGCATCGATATTATCTGTACAAATAAGACCACGTCTGGGACGTTGGCATCGATATTATCTTTACATGTAAGACCATGTCTGGGACATCGGCATTGTTTTGATTCGTGTAAGACCCTGTCTGGGATAGTGGCATCGATATTTGAATGCATGTAAGACCTCGTCTGGGACGTTGGCATTGTACAACTATTTCGAGCTTTCTGAGTATCCTATTAGGTTCCTATTGGTTCAACGGGCAATTGTGTGATACGAATGGTTAAGTGAATGATATATCCGTTTCAGGAATGTTGATTTATACACTAAGTGTGTATATAAGGTAAGTACCTGTGTGATCTTACTATGATGATTATGTATGTTGGAATAACAATATGATATGTGAAAGTAATCATGAATGAGCTATGTTTATATAATACTTTTGAATTGATGAATGTGACAAATATGGCCAAGTATATGGACCAAAGCATATATGTGATAGTTTGCTAAGTCATTAAGATGTGCCAATGTACCTATGTGCATATATGCCTTTTATACTAAGTTTGTTTGTATTATGACTTACTAAGCTTTTGGAAAGCTTACTCTGTGTGTGTGTTTTCTCTATTTTATAGGTCGTCAAAGCTACTGAAGGCTCGGGACTGTCAAAGATCGTCATCACACTACTAAACTCATTTTTTGGTACACTTGGGATATGTATATAGCTTGATATGGCATGTATAGGCTAGTATTTGATATGAGTTTGTTATATGAACTTAGCCATGTGATTTGGCTAGCTATGGGTTGAGAATTTGCTTGAATGTATATGATATATGAAGTATGTTTTTGGCATGGTTAGTTGATGCATGAAATGGTCAAGTTTTGATTAAGCAAAGGAATGAATTATGCTTGTGATGAGATGAGTTTTAGCCTTGTAATTTGGATGTTATTTTGGTATGATTTTGGTTGTCAAATAAGCATGAGATGTCTTGATTATTTTTCTAGTAGGTATGCCCCATTGGGTGACATTTTGGCCTTGCAAATGGCCTATAATGTCACACGTTTGTGGCACACGGGCGTGCCTAGTGACCGTGGGGCTAAGTCAGTAGCTAGCCTAATAGTACACGGCAAAGACACACGGGCATGTCTAGTAGCCGTGTGAGAAAGTCAGTATATGGCCTTAGAGTACACGGCCTTAGCACACAGGTGCTGGGTGGCCGTGGGTGTAAAGTCAGATTTGACCACGGCCAAGGCACACGGGCGTGCTTGGTGGTCGTGGATGTGAAGTCAAATTCGACCACGGCCAAGGCACATGGGCGTGCTTGGTGGCCGTGGATGTGAGGTCAGATTTGACCACGGAGAGGACACACGGGGGTGTCCAGCAGCCGTGGGAGGCACACGGCTTGCCTACACGGGCGTGTAACCCCTGAAGCTTAGAAAAGTTTTAAATTTTTGAGAATGTTTGTATGTGTTTTGGTTTAGTCCCGACCCTGTTTCTAAGCATGCTTAAGGTCTCGATGACTTACTTAAGGGACACGATGATTGAAATAGAAGAACGGTTGTATGGAATTTTCTGTAAATGTTTCCGATCTGTCCGGTAACGCCTTTAGCCCTACTCCGGTGACGGATACGGGTTAGGGGTGTTACATTTGGTTGGTATCAGAGCTACGGTTTAGTCGATTCTCGGACTAACGTAGCGTGTCAGAGTCTAGCTATACATGCCATATTTCTGAATTGTGATAGTGTGATGAATCCTGACGTATAAATGTGATTTTTGTTTAGTAATGGATCCCAAAAGAGCCGTAGCTGACGACGTAGAAAGTAATGTAATGCGCCTGCTCCCGCGCAAGGGACAGCGCCCTCTGATCCGAGACCGGCTACTAGCGGTCAAGGGGAAGAAGCTAAACAAGCTTTCTTCCAAATGATGAGTGAATGGTTCACTCAATTCGTAAAGAATAACCCGACTGTTTCACAACCCTCGACCCCAGTTAATCCCCCTCAAACCTCAGTTGTGCCTCTGGTGATGTGTATAAATCTGTTGAACAAGCCTCTGGTAGACAAAATTCGCAAATACAGGGCTAAAGAATTCAGGGCTACTAATGATGATGATGCCGAGAAGGTCGAATTCTGGTTAGAAAATACTATCCGGGTATTTGAAAAAATGTCTCTGACTCCGGAAGAATACATAAAATATGTTGTATCTTTGCTTCGAGACGGGGCTTATCAGTGGTGGAAAACTTTGATCTCTATTATTCCAAAAGAACGGGTGACATGGGATTTCTTTCAGATCGAGTTTCGGAAGAAATATATCAGT
Organism: Gossypium sturtianum; assembly: GCA_025698515.1. Taxonomy (NCBI): domain Eukaryota; kingdom Viridiplantae; phylum Streptophyta; class Magnoliopsida; order Malvales; family Malvaceae; genus Gossypium; species Gossypium sturtianum. The sequence goes on from CM046945.1 coordinate 24,849,963, forward strand.
GAGAGATTCATTGATCATAAACGAAAGGAATTTCTGGAATTGAAACAAGGACGTATGACTGTGGCAGAATATGGACGAGAGTTTGTCAGACTGACTCAATATGCTCGTGAATGTGTATAATTTGAAGCAATAATGTGAAAAAGGTTCGAAGATGGGCTTAATGAAGACATTCGTTTATTAGTTGGGATTTTAGAGATAAAAGAGTTTGTTGTACTCGTTGATCGAGCGTGCAAAGCTGAAGCACTCGGGAAAGATAAAAAGAAAGCCGAGTCTGAAGTTAGAGATGTAAGAAAGCGATTTCAGAATAGATCGTTTCAGTCTACTTCAAAGAAATTTAGAGATGATCAAAGCCGTTCGAGAGGCAATATGGGATATTCAAATAGAAATCGAGATAGATCACAAATGAGCTTCAAAGCTCCAGCAACTTCAGTGGCAAGTGTTGGAAATGTACGATCCGAGAAACCAGAATGTAAGTATTGTGGGAAAAGACATCCAGGGAAAGTGTAGAATGAATGACAGAGCTTGTTTGGATGTGGATCACTTGATCATTTTATCCGTGATTGCCCTGAGTCTGTCAAGCACGAGAATGTTCAAAAATCGAGATCCGATAATGCACTGTGAGAGGTAGACCTTCGAAGAATGTAAGAAATGTCAGTGGTAGTCAGAGAACTACGAGAGAGACTGTTGCGAGATCCGAAGCTAGAGCGCCTGCCAGAGCGTATGCTATTAGAGTTCGTGAGGAAGCTTCTTCACCAGATGTTATAACGGGTACTTTTACATTTTATGATATACGTGGTTGCATTGATAGACCACAGTTCTACGCATTCGTATATATGCATGAATTTAGTGTTGATAAGACTTTGCTGTAGAGTCTCATCGAGTTTGTTATAAAAGTATCGAACCCTTTAGGTAAAAGTGTCCTGGTTGACAAAGTATGCAAGAACTGTCCATTAATGTTTCGAGATATTTTTTTCCCTGCTAATTTGATGCTTTTGCCATTTGATGAGTTTGATATCATTCTGGGTATGGACTTGTTGTTTTCGCATGATGCTATTGTGAACTATAAAAGAAAGACTATTGATTTGAGATGTTCGAATGATGAAATTGTACGGATTGAATCTAATGATTTGAATGGTTTGCCTGCTGTGTTATCTGTTTTGAAAGCTCAAAGTTATGTGAAAAAGGGTTATGAGGCATATTTTGCTTATGTGATTGATTCGAAAGTGTCTAAGAAGAAAGTCGAATCAGTGCCTATTGTCTGTGAGTTTTTCTGATGTATTCCCTGAAGAGTTACCGGGTTTGCCTCCAATTCATGAAGTTGAGTTTGGTATTGAGTTGTTACCTGGTACTACACCTATATCGACAGCTCCGTATAGAATGGCACCAACAGAGTTGAAAGAATTAAAGTCACAGTTGCAAGAGTTGACTGACAGAGGGTTTGCTAGGCCGAGTTTTTCGCCTTGGGGTGCTCCTGTTCTGTTTGTGAAAAAGAAAGATGGCGCGATGAGAATGTGCATCGATTATCGTCAGTTGAATAAAGTGACCATAAAGAATAAATATCCTGTAACACCCCCAAACCCGGCCCATTCACTACGACCGAATCTGGTTATGTCACTGGGAAAGACGGTTGGAAATCTTTGACCTTAGAAATAAACTTGAAAATTTGTTATCGCTGAAAATCGTGTCCATTTAAAATTATTAAATAATGTAAGCTTGTTGAAAACTTCCAAATTAAGACATTTTTATAAGTTGCTATAATATGAATCTTTTGCGAAAACATTCCTAAGTGTAGTGTAAACTTCAACATTAATAAATAGAGTACTTTAAATCAAAGGGACCTTTATTACATCAAGTAAAATTCAGAATATTGATAATATAAAATACTTAAATGGAGTAACACATCTTTCTGCATGGGCCACCTTGTGTCCTCTCCAATCCCGGTCCAATCTACGCATCACGAAATGGTTAATGAAAAGAGTGAGTCCACCGACTCAGTGCATAATCACAACAAAGGTTTCCCGCGTATGGGCTTGGCCCCATACCAAACAATTCACATAGCAAGTCATGCACATATGCATCTCAGCCCATCCCACTCCAACCGTAACACCAACCTTAGCAGACTCCCTGCCTAAGGCCGTGGCTAATCCACCGATCACATAGTGATCCACATACTGATCACATCGTGATCCATAAATCTTACCCGGCAATCTCATTTGCTCGAGGCCGTGGGTGAGCCACCGATCAACCAAAGTGATCCAAATATCGTAATCTGTCTACGGCGATGCACATAGCAATCAACCGCCGAGATGGGCACCAAGCCAACATCTCCCTTGAGGTAGCACAAAGCTAACCATCAAGCGCTAATGTAGCCGGAGCTATCATTAGACCACGTACACCTCGTGTACACTTCCTCCTTCATCGAATCAAGCCCAAATCCCATGCAACTATATAAATGTCACAGGTTAAATCATCATATAACATGAGTATATATATATATACATATTTATCATATCATCACTACATCATACATATATAAATATACATCATAACTAACTTACCATCACCGTTTGACTCACCACTTAAGCCATCCTAATCGGCTACCGCACACATAATACACATGTAAAAACGTTAGCAAGCAAACCGAGAAATAGTGCGATGTTTACGCACCTAATTACTAGCACAACCGATCAACCCCGAAACGCTACTCTATGCCTCCAAATGTCGCCTATACGAAACCCGAAAAGGTCTCTGCGTTAGGCTCTTCTCCCCTACAAACGGCCTTATCATCATATACTTTAACAACCTTAAACTTAATCGAAATATCACATACATAGCTTACCAAAAGCCTTACCACCACTTACCAAGCCGATTGCTAACTATCGAGACTAGACCGAAAGCCTTAAAATCCCAGAATACCTTCAACCACGATTGCAACAAAACCCGAAGAGGTCTAAACTAATATTCGGCCAATAGTGCTACCAAATTGAGGGAAAGAAATTCGACAAAGGTGGTGGTGTAGATTCGGCTATCAATAAAATCAAGGGGTAGGGAATAGTGGTTTCGGCCAAAGAGAAGAGAAAGAAAGGTGTGGGGTGTACCTTCGATTTAAAAAAATGGAAGAAAAAGGGGGAATGCAAGATGAGTGGTTTGGCCAAGGGTCCAAAAGGAAGAGAGGAAGGATGGCAATGAAGGTTTCGGCTCAAGTGAAATGGAAGAGATGTGTGAAGAAATTTTCGGCAAGCAAGCACATGGGAAAAACCCAAAAGGATGAGCACCTTCCCCTATTTATAACATTCGGCCAAGCTCCCCCCTAGAAGAAACAAAATTCGGCCAAACACTCCACCTCCCCACAAAATCCCAACATTCTCTCCTAAAAACACTCTACACCATCCCTTCAAATAAAATCAAAAAGTAACCAACCCACCTCTTCTCCTAGCCATCCATTCAAAACATTTGAACAAGTCAAATATCCTTCATTTAAGCATCCAAAAACCGTCCAACACTCTACCTTTATGACGCAAAAACAAAGGCCTCCTGCTGCCCTTGCGAATCGAACCTGAGACCCTTACCAGCTCCCCCTTGAGGCGTCACTTTTCCCATGCCTTATGTGGCGCCTCCTTGCCACTCTGCCAGCTTATTTCTTGTGCCTAATTCCCACCAAAATTTCTCTTAAGGCCCTCTCCATCCAAACTCCCCCTTTTATCCCCTAAACTCAAAATTTACCAAAGCAACCTACCACCACCTAGGGTTCTCAGGACCCCTAAAACTTACCCAACCACACACTAAAGTGTGCCAAACCCCGAGCTAAGCCCCAAAAGCCTAACCCCTAAAACCAGGGTGTTACAATTCTACCCTCCTTAAAATAATTTCGTCCTCGAAATTACTTGTCTAAACTAACACCACACTATGCTATAGCTGCGCACTCTGATCTTAAAGAGCTAACATACCTTCTAGGCACCGTTTCTAAGTTCATACTCAAGGTTCCAACTACTTTACGAGCAACAGATCAAATAATCACCAATGCGAACAAAACTCCAAAGAGTATTCCAGACTTAAGGAACTTACCAGTTGACCCATCAGGCACATCATTATCCTCTCTCCGATGAACTGCATAAACCAGACCTGGCTGCCTTGCCTCAGTGCCACCATTACCGCGGTCTCTTGCTCTCGACCTCGGCGGAACCATTTCCTCCATGGTTCGGACCACGACCTCTTGCCGCTTGTCGACCACCTCACTGCTGGTTGCACAAAACCTTGACCTTACGTCCGAGTCCTATTCGGATTACGAGGACAATCCTTAATCGAGATGAGACTTGGACTTGCATCGAAGCACTCTCGAACACGATTCCAGCATTCGCCAACATGGTACCTTCCACACTGCGCACACGGACGATCTGGATTCCTCTCAGTTGTCTTAACAATATGAACAGGAGTCTCAACCCTCGGTCTCTTCTGGACCCTCTCAACCACTTCTGGCGATCCAACACTTCTCTTATCACGGTTCCTTTCCCTATTGAGCCTCTCAGCCTTCTTGACCTCCTCAGCTATTCGAGCTTTCTCCACTAAAACGGCGAAGTCTCTTTCCTGATGCGGAGCAATCAAAACTCGCAACTCATCCCGTAGCCCATCTTCAAATCTGACGCATCTCTCATAATCAGTTGCCACAATTCCCCTAGCATACCGGCTCAAACGCAGAAACTCAGCTTCGTACTCCGCTATCGATTTGCTACCTTGCACCAGATTGAGGAACGCCTTCCTCTGAGCATCCACATAGCTCGCTCCGACATACTTCCCCTCGAACTTGATCTTAAAATAACCCCGATCCACTCGATCTGCGGGTACTTTCTTAACCGTGAGCCACCACTGGTAGGCCTCATCTCGCGACAACGAAACAACACCCTTAAGCTTCTCCTCGCCAGATTAAGTCTAAGTCGTCCATAATCCTTTCCATCGCCTCAAGCCGATTACTCGCCACGTTCGGAGCTACCCCGGATACTCCTCACGAAGACCTCGGCTCCATTCGCCTAAGCCTTTCGGCATCGACTCCGAGTCCCACTCGCCCCCATTGGCTCCTCGCCACTCGCTCAAGCACCCGCGGCGATAGCTGCGATCATCGCATCGTCTCCTCGTCTCGATCCCACTGTTTCCACCTCAACGGTGTGGTGGCGGCACATCGCTCTCTGACCCATGGCGAGACCCAACCGGTTCAGACACTGACATCCTGCCTCTACCACGTCCACGAGTATTGCGACCACGCCCCCTAGAACTCATATCTAGCGCCTCGATTCAGTCTGTTTAGAAAGTTTTATGCATTAGAAATTATTGTTTCACTGTTTTATCCACGAGCAATTTTATGCAATGAAGTTTTCGAGAGTAGTTCTTTCGAGCAATCAAAGTTTCCTTCCTACCCAGGGGTAACTTCGTCATTTTCCTACAGGGGTATTTTTGGTAATTTTGTAAATCGAGGAAACCTCTTTCAAAACCAGATTTAGAGTTTACAAACCAAAGGGGTAAATTTTGGAAATTTTAAAACTAAGGATTTTAAAACAGTGAGGCAAATCCCTTTCGGGTTTTAATAATTGGTTTAGCCTATGAACAAGTCCTCTTGGTTAAGGTGAACCGTAGCTACGCACCAGGTAGGATTCCAGCAAAGAGGAGGTGAGTCACGAGGACTGCTTAAGTACCAGGCTCTTCCGGATCCACTCCTAGACATGCGCACAATGGTTGCCACACCTCAACTCGGCGACTTAATCACAGGTTTGTTTAGTAACCTTAAGTCTTATGCATGTGTTTGAGTAGACTAGTCCTAGGGTTCAATGGCCCTAATATTCTAATCTACGAGCCCAACTAAGCCCATAACAGTTCACATAACAATTCACTTCAGAAGTCTGAAGTACTTACCTGGCGGACTCGGGCCGGAGGTACAGGTGCCATGCCAGAATAACCTGAAAAATATTTCACGAAACCCATATCTTTGAAAACCCATTTAAAAGTGTTTTTGGGCCCAAAACCCTCAAAGCCGAGTTTTGAACCGGGCTCTGATACCAAACTGTAACACCCCCAAACCCGGCCCATTCACTACGACCGAATCTGGTTATGTCACTGGGAAAGACGGTTGGAAATCTTTGACCTTAGAATTAAACTTGAAAATTTGTTATCGCTGAAAATCGTGTCCATTTAAAATTATTAAATAATGTAAGCTTGTTGAAAACTTCCAAATTAAGACATTTTTATAAGTTGCTATAATATGAATCTTTTGCGAAAATATTCCTAAGTGTAGTGTAAACTTCAACATTAATAAATAGAGTACTTTAAATCAAAGGGACCTTTATTACATCAAGTAAAATTCCAGAATATTGATAATATAAAATACTTAAATGGAGTAACACATCTTCTGCATGGGCCACCTTGTGTCCTCTCCAATCCCGGTCCAATCTACGCATCACCTGAAATGGTTAATGAAAAGAGTGAGTCCACTGACTCAGTGCATAATCACAACACAGGTTTCCTGCGTATGGGCTTGGCCCCATACCAAACAATTCACATAGCAAGTCATGCACATATGCATCTCAGCCCATCCCACTCCAACCGTAACACCAACCTTAGCAGACTCCCTGCCTAAGGCCGTGGCTAATCCACCGTTCACATAGTGAACCACATATCTTACCTTGGCAGACTTGCTGCTCAAGGCCGTGGCTAATCCACCGATCACATAGTGATCCACATACTGATCACATCGTGATCCATAAATCTTACTTCGGCAATCTCGCTGCTCGAGGCCGTGGCTGAGCCACCGATCAACCAAAGTGATCCAAATATCGTAATCTGTCTACGGCGATGCACATAGCAATCAACCGCCGAGATGGGCACCAAGCCAACATCTCCCTTGAGGTAGCACAAAGCTAACCATCAAGCGCTAATGTAGCCGGAGCTATCATTAGACCACGTACACCTCGTGTACACTTCCTCCTTCATCGAATCAAGCCCAAATCCCATGCAACTATATAAATGTCACAGGTTAAATCATCATATAACATGAGTATATATATATACATATTTATCATATCATCACTACATCATACATATATAAATATACATCATAACTAACTTACCATCACCGTTTGACTCACCACTTAAGCCATCCTAATCGGCCACGCACACATAATACACATGTAAAAACGTTAGCAAGCAAGGCGAGAAATAGTGCGATGTTTACGCACCTAATTACTAGCACAACCGATCAACCCCAAACGCTACTCTATGCCTCTCCAAATGTCGCCTATATGAAACCCTAAAAGGTCTCTGCGTTAGGCTCTTCTCCCCTACAAACGGCCTTATCATCATATACTTTAACAACCTTAAACTTAATCGAAATATCACATACATAGCTTACCAAAAGCCTTACCACCACTTACCAAGCCGATCGCTAACTCATCGAGACTAGACCGAAAGCCTTAAAATCCCGAATACCTTCAACCACGATTGCAACAAACCCGAAGAGGTCTAAACTAATATTCGGCCAATAGTGCTACCAAATTGAGGGAAAGAAATTCGGCAAAGGTGGTGGTGTAGATTTGGCTATCAATAAAATCAAGGGTAGGGAATAGTGGTTTCGGCCAAAGAGAAGAGAAAGAAAGGTGTGGGGTGTACCTTGATTTAAAAAAATGGAAGAAAAAGGGGAATGCAAGATGAGTGGTTCGGTCAAGGGTCCAAAAGGAAGAGAGGAAGGATGGCAATGAAGGTTTCGGCTCAAGTGAAATGGAAGAGATGTGTGAAGAAATTTTAAACAAGCAAGCACATGGGAAAAACCCAAAAGGATGAGCACCTTCCCTATTTATAACATTCGGCCAAGCTCCCCCTAGAAGAAACAAAATTCGGCCAAACACTCCACCTCCCCACAAAATCCCAACATTCTCTCCTAAAAACACTCTACACCATCCCTTCAAATAAAATCAAAAAGTAACCAACCCACCTCTTCTCCTAGCCATCCATTCAAAACATTTGAACAAGTCAAATATCCTTCATTTAAGCATCCAAAAACCGTCCAACACTCTACCTTTATGACGCAAAAACAAAGGCCTCCTGCTGCCCTTGCGAATCGAACCTGAGACCCTTACCAGCTCCCAATTGAGGCGTCACTTTTCCCATGCCTTATGTGGCGCCTCCTTGCCACTCTGCCAGCTTATTTCTTGTGCCTAATTCCCACCAAAATTTCTCTTAAGGCCCTCTCCATCCAAACTCACCCTTTTATCCCCTAAACTCAAAATTTACCAAAGCAACCTACCACCACCTAGGGTTCTCAGGACCCCTAAAACTTACCCAACCACACACTAAAGTGTGCCAACCCCCGAGCTAAGCCCCAAAAGCCTAACCCCTAAAACCAGGGTGTTACATATCCGTTGCCCAGGATTGACGATTTGTTTGATCAGTTAAAAGGAGTTACTGTATTTTCTAAGATTGATCTGAGATCGGGATACTATCAGTTGAGAGTGAAAGATTCAGATGTACCGAAAACTACTTTCAGAACAAGGTACGGGCATTATGAGTTTCTAGTTATGCCATTTTGATTAACCAATGCTCCTGCTATTTTTATGGATTTGATGAATAGAATCTTCAGACCGTATCTAGATCGATTTGTTGTTGTATTCATTGATGACATTTTGATTTATTCATGTGATGAGAATGAACATGCTGAGCATCTGAGAATTGTATTGCAAACTCTGAGAGAAAAGAAATTGTATGCAAAATTCAGCAAATGTGAATTCTGGTTACATGAGGTTAGTTGTTTGGGGCATATTGTGTCAGCTTCTGGGATTCGAGTTGATCCGAGCAAGATTTTTGCTATTCTGGATTGGAAACCTCCGAGAAACGTATCTGAAGTCCGTAGCTTTCTGGGCCTAGCTGGTTATTACCGTCAATTTGTGAAAGGATTTTTAGTGATAGCTACTCCGTTGACTAGATTGCTTCAGAAAGATGTTAGATTTGAATGGTCGAACAAATGCCAGAAAAGTTTTGATCAGTTGAAAACTCTGTTAACTAAAGCTCCAGTTTTGGTACAGCCGGAATCAGGTAAAGAATTTGTTATATACAGCGATGCTTTGTTAAACGGTCTGGGATGTGTTTTGATGCAGGAAGGAAAAGTTGTAGCTTATGCTTCGAGACAATTGAAGCCTCAAGAAAAGAACTATCCGACACACGATCTCGAGCTAGCTGCGATTGTGTTTGCACTAAAGATCTGGCACCATTATTTGTATGGTGAGAAATGTCACGTGTTTTCGGATCATAAAAGTCTGAAATATCTGATGACTCAGAAAGATTTGAACCTGCGTCAAAGAAGATGGCTAGAGCTGTTAAAAGATTATGAACTTGTGATAGATTATCATCCGGGTAAAGCAAACGTTGTTGCTGATGCATTGAGTAGAAAATCATTGTTTGCACTATGTGCTTTGAATGCTCAGTTAGATATGTCTGATGATAGCTCTGTGATAGCTGAATTAAAAGTGAAACCATTGTTTATACAACAAATATGTGATGCTCAGAAATATGATAATGAGTTATTAGCAAAACGAGCTCAGTGTGATTCGAATTATGAATCTGAATTTTGAGTGGTTGATGATTGCTTCAGATTTCGAGATCGTATCTGTGTTCCGAGAAATCCGAAATTGATTCGGTTGATTTTAAATGAAGCACATAATAGTCATCTATCTATTTATCCGGGGAGTACTAAAATGTACCATGATTTGAGGCGACACTATTGGTGGTCTGGTATGAAACGTGATATTTCTGACTTTGTTTCAAAATGTTTAATCATCAACAAGTCAAAGTTTGAACATCAAGTTCCGTCAGGTTGTTACAACCGATTTTGATTCTTGAGTGGAAATGGGATAGAGTAACAATGATTTTGTTTCTGGTTTGCCTCAGACTCCGAAGAAAAAAGATGCGATTTCGGTCATAGTTGACCGATTGACGAAATCTGCCCATTTTATTCCAGTAAGATCTGACTACTCACTTGATAGATTAGTTGAGCTATATATTTCTAAGATTGTGAGATTGCACGGGGTGCCACTATCCATTGTGTCAGATAGGGATCCGAGGTTTACATCGAGTTTCGGAAGAAAGCGCAAGAAGCTTTAGGCACTAAAGCGCATTTCAGATCTGACTTTTCATCCACAAACAGATGGTCAATCCGAACGGATTATTCAAATTCTTGAAGATATGTTAAGATGTTGTATACTTGAGTTTAATGGTTCGTGGGAACAGTATTTGCCATTGATTGAATTTACATACAATAATAGTTTTCAGTCAAGCATCAAAATGACACCATATGAAGCTTTGTACGGTCGTAAATGTCGTACACATCTGTATTGGAATGAGCTCAGTAAAAGTAAGCTACATGGGGTCGATTTGGTAAAAGATTCAGAACAGAAAGTGAAATTAATCCGAGATTGTTTGAAAGCAGCATCTGATCGTCAGAAGTCTTACGCGGACTTAAAATGAAAAGATATAGAATTTAAGATCGGCGACAAAGTGTTTCTGAAAGTGTCACCATGGAAGAAATTACTTCATTTCGGACGTAAAGGCAAATTGAGTCCGAGATTCATCGGGCCGTATGAAATCATTGAACGTGTTGGACCTGTTGCATATAGATTAAGGTTGCCCTCTGAGTTAGAAAAGATCCACAACGTATTTCATGTTTCGATGCTCCGTAGATATCGATCCGATCCATCATATGTGATTGCTCCGTCTGAAATTGAAATTCGATCTGATATGACATATGAAGAAGAACCGATCCGTATCTTAGCTCGTGAAGTAAAAGAGCTGAGAAATAAGAAAATTTCGTTAGTAAAAGTATTATGGAATCGACACGGAATTGAAGAGGCAACGTGGGAGCCGGAAGATTCAATGAGACAGCAATATCCGACTTTATATAATGGTAAGATTTTCGGGGACGAAAATCCCTAAGGGGGGAGAATTGTAATAGTCTAGTTTATACCCTAGTTAGAACAGTGGTTTTAGGACCACAAATTCGAGTCTGTATAATATTTTAATATTATTCTCTGTGCTGTTGATAAGTGATTAAGCATGTGCTAAGTTTCCGTAAGTTAAATTGCTCGGTTGTGTGTTTAATTTGATGAAAATGATTGAATTGCATTAAATGTGAAAGTTCTATGCTATTTGTTAAAGTATCAATGTGTTGTGGCTTTGTAAAGGTGGTGGCCTTATATGGCAATTAAACCACTTTTAAGATAGTGGAGAGTAGTTGGACAAATATGCCCTTATTGTATAATTGTTTCAAATGTTTATTAAATGGCTATTTTGGTAAATGGATGAATTATATGTTATAATAGAATAAACAACTAAAAGATGGCTTTTATCATCTTTTTGGCCGAAATATTGAAGAAAGAAAAAAGAAGAAAACTTGCTAGGGCATTCGGTCATTGTATTGCAATTTAAGGTATGTTTTTGCTTTGGATTTTGATGATTTTTATGTTTTTGAGATTGTTGCTTAGTCTACTATCAAGCCCATGTCTCAATTTGATGAATTTAAGTTGTTCATGAGATATGTCATTGTTGATATGTTGAGCTTTGTGATGAGCTTAGTTGTTAAATGAAAGATTTGAGCTAGATGAACATACTTTGTTCTTGAATTTTTGATGAATTTAGCTAAATTGGGCTAAATTGAGAAAATGGTAATTTGAAGGACTAAATTGAAAATTTGATGGAAAATATGGGCTTGTATGATATGTATGAATATTCGGCTAAGCATGTGTATGTAATGATTTTGTGAAATTGATGTTTTGAGAAAATGGACTAAATTGATAAATTGTGCAAATGTGAGGGTTAATTTGCAAATAGCCCTAAATGTGTGTCCTTGGACTAAATTGGATGAGTTAGTGAATAAAAGGAGTAATTCTGAATATGTTTAGATCAAGAACAGAGGAAAATGGACTTAGACTGAGGGAAGGCGAAAGTAACCGAGTGGCCGTTTCTATTTCTGATAAATCGAATCCGAGGTAAGTCATATTACAAATAAGAGTAATCGTATTGAGTTGAGCATATTCATATGCTTATAGTTGAAAATGAATGCTTATGAAATGTTATGCAAATGAATTCTGAGATAAGATCGAATGAGCGACAATGTCCGAAAAGTCTCGTACGAACCTAGGAATACATAGGTACCTGTTCTGTTTATCATGTAAGACCACGTTTGGGACGTCGGCATTGGTTTGAGATTTCGTGTAAGACCACGTCAGGGACGTTGGCATCGATATGATCTTTTCGTGTAAGACCACGTCTGGGACGTTTGCATCGATATTATCTGTACGAATAAGACCACGTCTGGGACGTTGGCATCGATATTATCTTTACGTGTAAGACCATGTCTGGGACATTGGCATCTTTTTGATTCGTGTAAGACCGCATGCGGGACGATGGCATCGATATCTCGAATGCATGTAAGACCTAAATGCGGGGCGTTGGCATTGTACAACTATTCCGAGCTTTCTGAGTATCCTATTAGGTTCCCATCGGTTCAACGGGCAATTTTGTCATACGAATGATTAAGTGAATGATATATCCGTTTCAAGTACGTTGATTTATACACTAAGTGTGTATATAAGGTAAGTACCTATGTGATCTTACTATGATGATTATGTATGTTGGAATAACAATATGATAAGTGAAAGTAATCATGAATGAGCTATGTTTATATAAGACTTTTGAATTGATGAATGTGACAAATATTGCCAAGTATATGGACCAAAGCATATATGTGATAGTTTGCTAAGTCATTAAGATGTGCCAATGTACCTATGTGCATATATGCCTTTTATACTAAGTTTGTTTGTATCATGACTTACTAAGCTTTTGGAAAGCTTACTCTGTGTGTGTGTTTTCTCTGTTTTATAGGTCGTCAAAGCTACTGAAGGCTCGGGACCGTCAAGGATCGTCATCACACTACTAAACTCATTTTTGGTACAATTGGGATATGTATATAGCTTGATATGGCATGTATAGGCTAGTATTTGATATGAGTTTGTTATATTAACTTAGCCATGTGATTTGGCTAGCTATGGGTTGAGAATTTGCTTGAATGTATGTGATATATGAAGTATGTTTTTGGCATGGTTAGTTGATGCATGAAATGGTCAAGTTTTGATTAAGCAAAGGAATGAATTATGCTTGTGATGAGATGAGTTTTAGCCTTGTAATTTGGATGGTTATTTTGGTATGATTTTGGTTGTCAAATAGGCATGAGATGTCTTGATTATTTTGCTAGTAGGTATGCCCCATTGGGTGACATTTTGGCCTTGCAAATGGCCTATAATGTCACACGGTTGTGGCACACGGGCGTGCCTAGTGACCGTGGGGCTAAGTTAGTAGCTAGCCTAATAGTACACGACCAAGACACACGGGCATGTCTAGTAGCCGTGTGAGAAAGTCAGTATATGGCCTTAGAGTACACGGCCTTAGCACACAGGTGCTGGGTGGCCGTGGGTGTAAAGTCAGATTTGACCACGGCCAAGGCACACGGGCGTGCTTGGTGGCCGTGGATGTGAAGTCAGATTCGACCACGGCCAAGGCACATGGGCGTGCTTGGTGGCCGTGGGAGGCACACGGCTTGCCTACACGGGCGTGTAACCCCTGAAGCTTAGAAAAGTTTTAAATTTTTGAGAATATTTGTATGTGTTTCGGTTTAGTCCCGACCCTATTTCTAAGCATGCTTAAGGTCTCGATGACCTACTTAAGGGACACGATGATTGAAATAGAAGAACGGTTGTATGGAATTTTTTGTAAATGTTTCTGATCTGACCGGTAACGCCTTTAGCCCTAGTCCGGCGACGGATACGGGTTAGGGGTGTTACATATATGTTTGATTAACATAGTTTGTTCTTGAGTTTTTGATGAATTTGAGCAATTTGGTTGTAATTGAGAAAACTTTTATTTGAGGGACTAAATTGTGAAATAAATGAAATGTATGGACTCATTTGAGCATGAGTACTATTCGGCTAAGCATGGGTATTTCGTGATTTTTTGTATTTTGTGATTTTGTGAAATAGGGACTAAAATGTCCAAATATGAAAATGTGAGGGCTAATTTGTAAATTGCCCTAAATGTGTGTTTTTGGATTGAATTGAATGAATTGTTGAATAAATGGATTAAATTTGAATATGTATAGATTAAGAACCGAAGAAAATGGACTTAGATCGGGGAAAGTCAAAAGTTGTCGAATAACTGAATCCGATCTAATATCCAAATCCAAGGTAAGTCGATATACAAATAAATGTATTTGAATTGAATTATCGTACATATATGAAATGTAAATAGCTATGAATATCCATTGAGATGGAATGTATATGAAATCCGAGTGTATGCATAAGTCGACAAGTTGTTAAAGTTTGAGAAGTCCCGTATGAACCTAGGAATAGATAGGAATGCATATGTCATGACATAGGTGTCCGATATTTGATATCATGTAAGACCACGTCTGGGACATTGGCATTGATTTGAGATTTCGTGTAAGACCACGTCTGGGACGTTGGCATCGATTTGAGATTTACGTGTAAGACCATGTTTGGGACATTGGTATCGTATTGATTCGTGTAAGACCCTGTCTGGGACAGTGGCATCGATATCTGATTACATGTAAGACCACGTCTGGGATGTTAGCGTTGTACGACTATTCCGAGCATTCCGAGTATCCTATTAGATTTCGAACAGTTCAACGGGCAAGTCCAAGAAATGAACGACTATGTGAGTTGTATATCTGTTTCAGGTACGTTTGAAAAGTACACTATGTGTGTATGAAAGGTAAGTGTCTATATGAACTTACTAAGGTGAATATGTGTATAGAAATGATGAGATAATTTGTGAATGTATGCTTGAATGAGCTATGTGTATATGTGATATTTGAGTTGAAGAATGTGGCAAGCTATGGCTAAGTAAATGAGCCAAAGAATATGTGATGAATATGCATTGAGAAACATTAATGTCAATGTATCAATATGGTTATGTGCATTTTATGCTAAGTTTATTTGTATATGGCTTACTATGCTTTTGAAAGCTTACTTTGTGTGTGTTTGTTCTGTTTTATAGATCGTTAAAGCTACGAGAGGCTCGGGGACCTTCGAGGATCATCACCACACTATCAAACTCAACTTTGGTACTTTTGAATGTGTAAATAGCTAAATATGGCATGTTTAGGCTAGTTGTTTTGGAGTATGTTTGAGACATGTATATATGTAGCCATGTGATGTGGCTAGATAAGTGATTTTGTTTTGTAAGTGATGCTATGCTATTTGAGTTTGGTTTTGGTATAATCTTATGCCTCTGAAATGGTCAAGGCTATGGTAAGCATATGGATGCAATATGAGTATATATGTTTGAACAATGAGATGGTTCTATGAAAGTGGCAAATTGAGGATGAAACATGATTACTTTTATATGTGAATTTGTTGTGAAAATTAGTATTCAAGTTGGTATGAATAGAAATGATATTGAATGAGATGATATGTTGTTCACTTGACATGATTTTGGTTGCTAATTGTGTATGGAATAATGCTTGTTTAAGATTGTAGGAATGACCCAAGTGTGGGTGGCATTTTGGCCATGAAAATGGCCTATAATTGCCCACACGGCTGAGCACACGGGCGTGTGGCTCGACCGTGTCACTCGTGGTTGTAATTCAAAGCAAGTCAGTAGCGACCACGGGCTAGACACACGGGCGTGTGACTGGCCGTGTGGTGCAAGTCAGTATGTATGCCCTGTTTTGACACGGCTTAGACACGGACGTGTCTGAGGCCGTGGGAGGCACACGGCCTGCCCACACGGGTGTGTGACCTCTGTAACTTAGAAAATTTTTTAAATTTTCGAGAATTTCTGTATATGTTCGGTTTAGTCCCGGCCCTATTCTAAAGCATGCTCTAGGTCTCGTTGACCTATTTAAGGGACACTTTGATCGCATTGGTTTAGTTATATTATGAAATGTCTGTAAAAGTCTTCGTTCGTCCGATAACACCTCTTAACCCTATTCCGGCGATGGATACGGGTTAGGGTGTTACAGAAAACATATGCAGACTTGATACGTAAAACAATTGAATATCAGTTAATGAACTGAGTGTTTATGAAAACATTGCTGTGAGAATAGAATTTTTCGAATTAGCCATAAGAGAAGTTGAATTTTTGATTCATTGGGCCGTATGAGATTATTGAGAAAATGAAGCCAGTGGCTTATTCAACTTATATTATTGTTAGAACTTGAGAAGATCCATAATGTGTTTCTTATATCTATAATACGACGATTTAGGTAAGACCCTTTATATATAATGTCTCTTTCAGAAGTTGAAATTCAGCTTGATATGACGTATAGCGTAGGATAGATCAGAATCTTAACTCATGAGATTAAAGAGTTGAGAAATCCGAGGATATGTGAGAAATTGATAAGGTTATAAGAAAGAAAATCTCTATTTTATTCTCTGATAAGATTTTCGGGGACGAAAATCTATAAGGGGGAGAGTTGTAACAGCCCGTTTTTAGGTCAAATCAGAACAGTGGTTTCGGGACCACAAATTCAAAGTTAAAATATTTATTTTATTATTTTATTAAAGTTTTCAGCATGATAGAATTATTATGTGAAAGTTTCGTAAAGAAATTTTACCGTTTGAATGATTAATTCGGTAAAAAAGGACTAAATCGCGTAAAGTGTAAAAGTGGAGTTCTATTAGCTAAAAGTATCTAATAGCTATAGAACATTAAAGTAAAGATCCTTAAGTGGTAAATAGGCCATTTATGAGTTAGTGGATGATAGTGGAGTGGCATTTGGCGTAATTACTAATGTTTTTAAAGGATATTTTTGTAATAAGTTAATAAAGTTAATGTTTAATAAAAACAAATTAAAATCATCATCTTTTCACCATTTCTCCACTGAAAATTACAAAGAATAGCAGCCATGGGAGAAGCTTTTGGTTCGGCCAAGCTTCAAATGCTCGATTAGGTACGGTTTTAGCTCCGGTTTTAATGATTTCTACGTTTTTTAGATCATTGCTTCGTATTCTAGCTAGCCCGCACCTTAATTATTTGAAATTGTTAAAGATGTAACATGTTTCCATTTTTGAATGCTTGAGTAATTTGATTCTTGATGATAGCTTATGAAAGTTTATTGATAGATTTACTAGTTTTGTAAAGTGATTTTTTGACAAAAATGTCAAAAAATGGTTATTTTGTGAAAATGTGAAATTTAGTGGTTAAAATGTGAAATAAATTGAAAATATGGGCTGATAGTAATATATGGAAAATTCAGCTAGCTTGGGTTTGTGTTTAATTTCATGAAATTGTGATTTTATGGGCTAAGGACTAAATTGCACAAATGTGAAATTATGGGGGCAAAAGTGTAAATGTACTTTAAAGTAAATTTTGGATTAAATTGAATAGAGATATAATTAAATAAGCTAATTTTGATTATAACTAGATTGAGAAAAGTGGAATACGATATAGATCGAGGAAAAGATAAATTATCGGACTAGTCGATCTGTTTCGTCGTTTTAACGATCGAGGTAAGTTCGTATGTTAATAAATGCTGTTAAATTGTGCTATAAATTTATCATTATTGTTGAATTGAATTATAATGCTGATTGGAAATGAGTACGAGCACAATCGACAAAGTTATGACGTTCGGAAGTCCCGTATGAACCTTAGGAATAGCTTAGGATCTAAATGGCATGACATTAGGATTACCAGAATGTGATTTCGTGTAAGACCATGTCTGGGACATTGGCATCGATATGAGATTCGTGTAAGATGTAACACCCCAAACCCGGCCTAGAAGTTAGGCCCGAATCCGGCGTGTCACATTGAAGTGTTTTTGCAAACACCTTGTTTTCATTGAAAACCCTTCTAGAGAGAAGTGAAGTAAAATCCAGTTTGCTTTCAACACGAAGTGTAGCAAAAAACCATTTCCTTGTTACTAAGTAAAAATTTTCTTTGACAGCGGAAGCTCGTTCTTAAAACACAATTACTTTCAAAAACCTTGAAATACGTTTAAAAGAAATAAATCCAGGTTCCGTTTCAAAATTTCAATGCATAGTGAAAGTAATGGAATAATAACTAGAGGGAAAGCCTTATACAATCCGAGATAAATTAACTTAAAATAAATAACTTAAAATCTAGAATTTAGATATTAGGAAAACAGGTCTAATCGTCTTGCTAGTTGGCCACCTCTGAGTCCCTCCATCCGTCGAACCACCTACTGAGGATCACCTGAGAAAAATAAAAGAGGGAGTGAGTTTTCGAAAACTCAGTGTGTACGACCCTCGTTAAACAAATAGCATACATATCATAATAATAACATAATAGTATCATACATGTATTGCAATGCAAACCCTCCCCAAATAATCCATCCGATACACATCAAGGGTAGCCCGGTTGCGGTACTACCAAACATTGCAGCAAAGCTGCTTATCATATAATAGGCTTAAAAAGCCATCGGTGGATCCACAGTTGTCAAGCAACCATGCGATCCTCATATACTTCCTCCGTTCCATAATTCCCACCCCATGTGCAACCTAAACAGAATATCATATGAATGCAACAAATGTACATGTAACATCCATAAATCTTACATTCAACACATAGGGGTATTTTAGTCATTTCACAAATCAAGGGTATTTCGGTAATTCTACCCTACAGGGGTATTGCAGTAATTCTTAACAGTATGGGTCTTAATTACGAACCTTGGCCCGTCAACAAGTCCTCGTGGCTAAAGTGAGCAGACACTCACGCACGGTAGGATTCCAGAGAAGAGGAGGTGGGTCACTAGGACCGTTTAAGTACCAAGCTCTCCCTATATCCAATCCTAGACATGCATATGTCCATTGCCACACTCTACCCTAGCGACTTGTCCACAGACATGTTTGATTATTAAGTTGAGTTTTATGCTGTTTAAGAATTCATCAGAACTAAACCTAGAGTCCATTAAAACCCTAGCATGCATTTCTAAAATCCCATAAGGCCCACTAAGCCCAATCATGTCCATATAGCCCATTAAGCCCAATCATGTATATGTAGCCCATTAGGCCCGATCATAACCAAATCATACAACCATCCATATCAATCCATCATTCAATTTCACATATCAACTCTTGCCGAATTGGGCCCACGAGCTCGGCAAGCCCATTTAGCCCCTTCTGGCCCGGTTGGCCAAACAGTGTCCCGAGACCATGAGATCGCTCTCTTGGTCCCGGTAATCGTATCGGTGTTCCCACACGAATGTTCGCATGCTCGTGTGGTTGCCGGCGCCAACCTTTCGGCTTTTCGGCTTTTCGGCATTCTGGTTTTTTTGGTATTTCGACTTTTGCCGATTTGTCGTGTGTGAAGTGTATGTACACACCTTCGGCTTTAGATTAAACTATTGAATCATAGGGTAGAAGTACACACCTTACCACCTGGAGTACTAAGTACTCATAATCGTCAGAACCTATATTCAAACATTACACTCCATTAGTCACTTACTTAATAAATTAAAATAAATCCACTACAACCACTCACCGAAGGACAACCTATACTTGCCTTGATCGACTGCGATTTGCCTATTTAATCCGAGGTCTGTTGTAGTCCCCCTTCCGCATCCAGGCAGAAAGTCTCGAACCGCAGACACCTTACGTCGCTTAAACTTGGGAGTAGTGGTCACTTGCTCACACTCAGTCGGCATCTTTACTGACACTTTACTAGATCCCCCTTTGCTCATCGTAAATTCCTTATCAATAGGCCAAATGAATGCAACAGCTAGTCCCAGAAGATTTAGCTAACGCGAGGAGAATAAAAGATTTGAAAGAGGGAGAGAATGAATATTCGGTTAAGTAACTGAAAAAAAAAAGGATTGCTTTGATCAAATTGTGGAAGAAAAAGGGTGGCACACAAGGGATTCGGCAAAAAGGAATACTGGACTTTAGGGACCAAGAATATTCGGCACAAAAGAAATAGACTAGAAGCAAAGGAAAGAAAAAATTTTGATGAGAAGGAAGGGAAGAAATCGGCGCAAAATAGAAGAGGGAGAATAAGAGATTTCGGCTTTCAGGTATTTGGAGAGAAAAGTAGTTTTCGACAAAATAAAAAGAAAGAATTTGGCATTAGCCTAGAACCCCAAAATCGACACCTATTTATAGCCTATAGCCGAATTTCCTATCCCCAAATTCCCAATTCGGCTCAACCTCTTCCACATATCTCATCTCCTAATTTTTCTCCACGATAACTCCCCAATCCTTTTCCTAAATTTCCTCTTCTGATCACTCTCCTTAGAGTCCATCATCACACCACTTCCAACCTTCTAGAAGGTCAAAATTAAACTCCAAAAAAAAATACTAAGCTAGGATTCGAACCTAGGATCTCCTTGCTGGCCCATAACGCCACCTTCCTATACCCTAAGTGGCGTCACTTAGCCACTCCACCACAACGCTCTTTGATGCCATTTTTCCCTATTTTTATCTAAAAGCCCAACTACTCACCGCCCTGGTTCCTTTAATAATTAATTAAAAATTCCTTCTCCTCCAAGTTCGAACGCAAAACTTCTCCAACACCCCTAGACACTCCAAGTTTATTAAACCCTTAAAGCCAACATGTCATTTGCCATTTTCTTGCTTACTTAAAAAAAAATTTCTGAGACCCAAAGTCCAATAGGCCCAATTCTACTAGGCCCAAATTCGGGGCGTTACATAAGACCATAGTTGGGCTATTGGCATCGATATACTATAACATGTAATACCATATCTGGGATATGGAATTGTATTAATTATACGAGATTTCCAAGTATCCTTAGCGATTCCGAATGGTTCAACGGGCATAGTCAAGATAAGAATGAAAGTACGATTGAAATAAGTAATACAGGTACGTACAAAACTTATGTGAGAATCGAATGAAAGTGGAGAGTTCATATTGTATCATGTATATGAAATGAGAAAGATTTGTGTATAAATATGTTTTATGCCAAAATGGGTTCATTTGGCTATATAAGGGTATGTATTGGATGTTATATAAGGCATGAGTTATGTTTGTTTTAACTATATATACATAAGGTATATAACGTGCGAAATACTGTTACTTGATGATAATTAACACGATTCACCTTAGCTTAAGAAAATGTGAGAAATGTTGGTTTGAATGAAGTTATATAGATAGTTGATTTTGTATATGTAAATGTGATCGAATTGATAAGAATGTTTGTGATCCGTATGAGCATAGAAATAAATAAACTTGTGAAGCTTTGTTAATTATGTGATTGGAATTATGGTATAATAGTGAAATCAAATGAATTTATATTATAGTATATGTAAATGCTTAATATGTGTTTATTCTATAAGATAAGTTTAATATCATACGAGCTTACTAAGCTTTATAGCTTACTTTGTGTTATTTTTCTATGTTTTATAGTGATTCGGACGTTCGCTCGAGTTGGAAGTCAGCGGAGATCGCATCACACTATCCGATTTTGATTTCGATATTTATACACTTGTGACTTGGTTATATGGCATGTATAGGCTTGAGTTATGTGGACATGTGTTTTGGTAATGTTGAATGTGAGTTTGGCTTATGATATGTGCTTATGGTGTATATATATATATTTGGTTTTGTGTTTGGCAAGATTATTATGGAAATGGTGAATTGGTATGTTGTAATATTGGAAATGGTAGTTAAAGTGATGATAAAATGCTTGTGATATGAACTAGGTGAAATGGATGGTTTTGGTATATGGAATTGGTATGTTTTGGAGTAGTAAATGTGTATTAAATTGGCTGATGTTTTTAGGCTATGAATTGGGCATAGTTGATGTTTTGGGCTACCTTTTGTGTATGAATTGGTGCCACATTTTGAGTTTGCAAGGTAGACCATTATGGGCGGCGAATTGGCCTTGCAAATGGCCTATTTACGTCCACACAGCTGAGCACACGGGCGTGTGGCTCGACCGTGTGTGACATATGGCTTTGATGCACGGCCGTGTGTCCCCTAGAAATAATTAGAAATTCAAGTCAGCCTTGCACACGGCCTAGACACACGAGCGTGACTGGTGGCCGTGTGAGGCACACAGCCTTGGCACATGGGCGTGTGTGGCCATTTCGAATAGGCACACGGGCCAGACATACGGGTGTGTGGACGGTCGTGTGGCCAAGTCAGTATACCCACCAGTTTTCACATGGCCTGGCACACGGGCGTGTGCTCGGCCGTGTGAGGCAAGTTAGTATGTATGCCCTATTTTCACACGGCATAGTCACACGGGCGTGTCTGATGGCCGTGTGAGGCACACGGCCTGTTCACACAGGCGTGTGACCTCTGTATTCAAGAAAATTTTCTAAGTTTCCCAAAGTTTTCAAATGTTAACGGTTTAGTCCCGAACCTCTTCCAAGCATGTTTTAAGATTTCATAGAACCTTATAAGGGACAATATGATTGTATATGAATGATTTATGTGTTTGAATGTTTAAATTTATGAGATATGTATATGTTATGATTTGATAGTTTGGTAATACCTCGTAACCCTATTCTGACGGCGGATACGGGTTAAGGTTGTTACAGTTGATTGGTATCATAGCTACGATTTAGTCGATTCTAGGACTAACATAGCGTATGTGAGTCTAGCTATACATGCCATATTTAACTTGTGATAGTGTGATATCTCCTGATTCTAATGAGAATTGTTTTAATTAGACATATGTGCTTTCCAACCGAGCTAATTCTGATAGTGCAGAAAGTGGTACTCAAATGTTTGAGTGAAAATGTGTTGATGATAAGTTAAAACTCATAAAGGTATGTGTAAAAGTTCATAATATTATGTTATTGATAAATGTTATGTTATGTGTATATATATGTGAGAGTTAAATTTGAGGCTTTACGACCCTCACCCCCTCATCGGTAAGGTATTACAATGAAAATTTGTAATATTTAGACTGAATAAGCTCACGAGTGTAGAATTACAGAGTTCTACAATTGAAGGATTAATATTGTAATCAGATAGGAGAATGAGTCAGCAAGCAAAGACAGTACTAGAAGAGATATTAGATTGTTTTGAAGATCATTCAGATTATGCAAAGTCACTGTTAAAAAAGAAGTTGAATTAGATGAAACCAAATAAATCCTATAAGTTCACAGCTAATTAGATGGATAGTCTGAATGAAGAATTCATATTCTAGAAGACATGATATAGAATTATATCTGTCAAAACGGTTCTAATTGAGAAAGCCATCGCGATTGTGAAGTCTGAATGGTATGATACTTGATAATAAAGTGGTAAGCAGTTAAAAACATTGTTAATTAAAGCATCAGTTCTTATTTAGCCTGATTCAAGTAAAAAGTTTATGATTTTTAGATATGCATCTTTAAATGGTTTGAAGTATGTTTAGTACAAGAATGTATAGTGATATTTTATGCTTCAATATAGTTAAAGCCGCATGAAAAGAGTTATTCGACACGTGAATTAGAAATGGTTGACATTGTATTCGCATTGATTAGTCAGTGACATTGATTGTTTGGTGAGTAATGTAACCTATTTGTTGACTATAAAAGTTTAAAATATTTGATATTACAGAGAGATCTAAATTTGGGATAGCAAAGGTGGCTTGAACCGTCGAAAGATTTTGAGTTAGTAATTGATTATCATCCAGGGAAGTACGATTATAGTCATGGATATTTTGAACAAGAAATCTTTGTGTGCTTTACAAGAGATTAATACGCGATTGATCCTATCGGATGATGGATAATATGGGAAAGTGATGCAAATTCTCGAAGACACGATTTGCTACTGTATCTTAGTATGTGAAAGCAATTAAGGAAGATAATTACTGTTGGTTGAGTTTGAGCATATTAATAGTTATCACATGAGTATAAAGATGAAATTGTATAAGGTATTGTATGATTACAATTACCGAACTCCGTTGTTATAGGATCGAGCTTTGCGAGAAAAAGATTCACGGGAATGATTTTTAACAGAGAAAATTGAAGAGAGAGTGAAAGTAATTCGTAACAGTTAGAAAGCAGTTACAGATTGACAGAAAACATATGGAGACTTGATACGTAAAAGCATTGAATATCAGTTAATGAACTGAGTGTTTCTGAAAACATTGCTGTGAGAATAGAATTTTTCGAATTAGCCATAATAGAAGTTGAATTTGTGATTCATCGGGCCGTATGATATTATTGAGAAAATGAAGCCAGTGGCTTATTCAACTTATATTATTGTTAGAACTTGAGAAGATCCATAATGTGTTTCTTATATCTATAATACGATGATTCAGATAAGACCCTTTATATATAATGTCTCTTTCAGAAGTTGAAATTCAGCTTGATATGACGTATAGCGAAGGATAGATCAGAATCTTAAATCATGAGATTAAAGAGTTGAGAAATCCGAGGCTATGTGAGAAATCTATAAGGTTATAAGAAAGCAAATCTCTATTTTATTCTCTGATAAAATTTTCAGGGACAAAAATCTCTAAGGGGGGAGAGTTGTAACAGCCCGTTTTTGGGTCAAATCAGAACAGTGGTTTTGGGACCACAAATTTGAAGTTAAAATATTTATTTTATTATTTTATTAAAGTTTACAGCATGATAGAATTATTATGTGAAAGTTTCGTAAAGAAATTTTACTATTTGAATGATTAATTCGGTAAAAAGGACTAAATCGCGTAAATTGTAAAAGTGGAGTTCTATTAGCTAAAAGTATCTAATAGCTATAGAACATTAAAGTAAAGATCCTTAAGTGGTAAATAGGCCATTTATGAGTTAGTGGATGATAGTGGAGTGGCATTTGGCGTAATTACTAACGTTTTTAAAGGATATTTTGGTAATTAGTTAATAAAGTTAATGTTTAATAAAAACAAATTAAAATCATCATCTTTTCACCATTTCTCCACCGAAAATTACAAATAATAGTAGCCATGGGAGAAGCTTTTGGTTCGGCCAAGCTTCAAATGCTCGATTAGGTACGGTTTTAGCTCCGTTTTTAATGATTTCTACGTTTTTGAGATCGTTGCTTCGTATTCTAGCTAGCCCGTACCTTAATTATTTGAAATTGTTAAAGATTTAACATGTTGCCATTGTTTAATGTTTGAGTAAATTGATGCTTGATGATATTTTATGAAAGTTTATTGATAGATTTACTAGTTTTGTAAAGTGATTTTTTGACAAAAATGTCAAAAAAGGGTTAATTTGTGAAAATGTGAAATTTAGTGGTTAAAATGTGAAATAAATTGAAAATATGAGCTGATAGTAATATATGGAAAATTCAGCTAGCTTGGGTTTGTGTTTAATTTCATGAAATTGTGATTTTATGTGCTAAGGATTAAATTGCACAAATGTGAAATTATGGGGGCAAAAGTGTAAATGTACTTTAAAGTAAATTTTGGATTAAATTGAATAGAGAGATAATTAAATAAGCTGATTTTGATTATAACTAGATTGAGAAAAGCGAAATACGGTATAGATCGAGGAAAAGATAAATTATCGGACTAGTCGATCCGTTCCGTCGTTTTAACAATCGAGGTAAGTTCGTATGTTAATAAATGCTGTTAAATTGTGCTATAAATTTATTATTGTTGTTGAATTGCATTATAATGCTGATTGGAGTACAAGCACAATCGACAGAGTTATGACGTCCGGAAGTCCCGTATGAACCTTAGGAATAGCTTAGGATCTAAATGTCATGACATTAGGATTACCAGAATGTGATTTTGTGTAAGACCATGTCTGGGAGATTGGCATCGATATGAGATTCATGTAAGACCATAGCTGGGCTATTGGCATCGATATACTATAACATGTAATACCATATCTGGGATATGGCATTGTATGAATTATATGAGATTTCCAAGTATCCTTAGCGATTCCGAATGGTTCAACGGGCATAGTCAAGATAAGAATGAAAGTACAATTGAAATAAGTAATACAGGTACGTACAAAACTTATGTGAGAATCGAATGAAAGTGGAGAGTTCATATTGTATCATGTATATGAAATGAGAAAGATTTGTGTATAAATATGTTTTATGCCAAAATGGGTTCATTTGGCTATATAGAGGTATGTATTGGATGTTAAATGAGGCATGAGTTATGTTTGTTTTAACTATATATACATAAGGTATATAACGTGCGAAATACTGTTACTTGATGATAATTAACACGATTCACCTTGGCTAAAGAAAATGTGAGAAATGTTGGTTTGAATCAAGTTATATAGATAGTTGATTTTGTATATGTATATGTGATCGAATTGATAAGAATGTTTTTGATCTGTATGAGCATAGAAATAAATAAACTTGTGAAGCTTTGTTAATCATGTGATTGGAATTATGATATAATGGTGAAATCAAATGAATTTATATTATAGTATATGTAAATGCTTAATATGTGTTTATTTAATAAGATAAGTTTAATATCATACAAGCTTACTAAGCTTTATAGCTTACTTTGTGTTATTTTTCTATGTTTTATAGTGATTCAGACGTTCGTTCGGGTTGGAAGTCGGCGGAGATCGCATCACACTATCCGATTTTGATTTCGGTATTTATACACTTGTGACTTGGTTATATGGCATGTATAGGCTTGAGTTATGTGGACATGTGTTTTGGTAATGTTGAATGTGAGTTTGGCTTATGATATGTGCTCATATATGTGCTTATGGTGTATATATATATTTGGTTTTGTGTTTGGCAAGATTATTATGGAAATGGTGAATTGGTATGTTGTAATATTGGAAATGGTAGTTAAAGTGATGATAAAATGCTTGTGATATGAACTAGGTGAAATGGATGGTTTTGGTATATGGAATTGGTATGTTTTGGACTAGTAAATGTGTATTAAATTGGTTGATGTTTTTAGGCTATGAATTGGGCATAATTTGTTGATGTTTTGGGCTGCCTTTTGTGTATGAATTGGTGCCACATTTTGAGTTTGCAGGGTAGACCATTATGGGCGGCGAATTGGCCTTGAAAATGGCCTATTTACATCCACACGGCTGAGCACACGGGTATGTGGCTCGACCGTGTGTGACATATGGCCTTGATGCACGGCCATGTGTCCCCTGGAAATAATTAGAAATTCAAGTCAGCCTTGCACACGGCCTAGACACATGGGCGTGTCTGGTGGCCGTGTGAGGCACACAGCCTTGGCACATGGGCGTGTGTGGCCATTTCGAATAGGCACACGGGCCAGACATACGGGCGTGTGGACGGCCATGTGGCCAAGTCAGTATACCCACCAGTTTTCACATGGCCTGGCACACGGGCGTGTGCTCGTCCGTGTGAGGCAAGTTAGTATGTATGCCCTGTTTTCACACGGCATAGTCACACGGGCGTGTCTGATGGCCGTGTGAGGCACACGGCCTGTTCACACGGGCGTGTGACCTCTATATTCAAGAAAATTTTCTAAGTTTCCCAAAGTTTTCAAATGTTAACGGTTTAGTCCCAAACCTCTTCCAAACATGTTTTAAGATTTCATAGAGCCTTATAAGGGACAATATGATTTGTATATGAATGATTTATGTGTTTAAATGTTTAAATTTATGAGATATGTATATGTTATGATGTGATAGTTTTGTAATACCTCGTAACCCTATTCCGACGATGGATACGGGTTAACGGTGTTACAGTAGTTGATGGTAATTGCTCCGAAAATGAATGTGATACCTTGTAACTCGTATCCAGTGATCGAGTCTAGTATCGGGGTATTACAGATACCTTATCTTGGGTATTAGAGCGGTTGACTCCCAAAATATAAAGAAGCAAGTGTGATTTTCTGGACTCTCAATTCACTGGATAGGAATTACGTTGAATGAATCCTGAATCCGTTTATAGATTTATTCTCTTGTGATGTTCAGAGTGTGGCTTATCTAAATCTTGAGTAAGTGACTGACTATGCGTTCGTGACTTGTATACTTTAATGTATTAGAAGCCTGAGTTCAATTGGTGATAGAGCTGAAAGATGATACATTAAGTATATGACTTCTACATAGCATTACTTCATTTACAATGGTAAAATTCATAGCCTAATAAAGGGTAAATGATATCCTCTAATAGGCATTACATGTTTAGTGAAAAAGTACGATGGCCACGGGTAATTCGTCTAAGACGAATGATTTAATTACTATATGCTAGTAATTGAATTCTTCATGAAGGAAGATGTAATGGTTACCATGAGATAAAATATGATTATATTGAGTGAACATATTTAACACAAAGAGATTAAGGATATCTTGTAAAGGTAACAAATATATGATAAGATCATTAGACGAGCAAAAATTAAGTTGTTTTTGTAATGGTATATAATGGGAAGAGTTTAAACATGGTACTTTTAGTGGATTGACTCCATAACTAAATAATGTTGTAATTAATATATGAAGATTCGAAACGTAATTACAAACTATTTGACCATTAATTATATATGTACAATCAATACTCTCGCTAGCTCGACACAACTCTATACAAATTGCACTTGAATCGATACAATGAATAAATAAAAATGACGAATTAGAAAAATAGATCGCATGTATCATTATCCATATTGAATGCTTTTTCTCGCTATGAAAAAGAGATGACTTAATTAATTTATTTGAATTAGTATTTAATTAATATTACTTAAATAATTGAAGTTCGAAGTGTGAATTAAATTAGTTAATAATTATCGTTTTATTGAACAAGACAAATAAATTTATTTACTTATAGGTTCTAGTACGCTAAAGTTGTCATGACTTTAGTGAAATTAAAATTTGGTCGAGACAATAATTTAATTAAGCAAAATAATTAAATTTATTTTAATTTGTTAAATAAAAAAATATTTTTGAAATATAAAATTATTTATAAAATTGGATAAATTATATGAGGTGGTTCAAGGTTCAGATAACGTATATAATTATACCTAATATGCAAATGAGTTATTAAGCCCATTTAATATAAAATGGACAACAAGTCTATGGTTCCCAGGGCAATGTGTTGCCCACCCTAGTCAATCCTAGAGGGATTGTCTATTTTTCTATTAAAATATTGTTGTTTCTTATTCTCTTGTTTAACTAAGACTCTTGTATTTTTCTCTATATATAAAGACTATGAACTAGGTCAAAATATACATTCTTGAGCGGGGTTACTCTGTCAAAATTTAATAAGATTTTCTTTTAAAGCAAATTCTATTTTTTGAGAGAATTTCTATAGGTTTCTACTCCATGGTAGAGATGTACATGGGCCGGGCTACTCGGCCCGGCCCGAAGGCCCGCCCGAAAAATGGGAGGGTTCGGGTAAAAATATAGGCCCGAAAAATGGGCTTGGGCAAAAAATGAGGCCCGTTTAAAAAGCGGGCCGGGCCTCTCAGTATGATTTTTGGCGGGAAACTGCCCTGCCCGACCTGAAATATTTTAGTATTAGTTTTTATTTTTTTATTAATAAAATTTTAACTTTAGAACATGTGTTTATTTTATTCCATATTTAATTTCTTTAAAATTGAATTTTTGAGAATATGAAAAATTATTAATAAATTAAGCTAAACAAATTAAGCATCTATTTTTAGTAAAGTAGAAAATTAAATGGTAGAATAGTATCATTATGAGATTCAAAGTAGAAAATAAGCATCTATTTTCTTTAAATGTATTTGATTCATTATTTTTTATTTTTTATTTAATAAAATAAAAAATAATACGGGCCGGGCTCGAGCTTACCAATTCCATGACGGGCCGAGCTTGGGCAATTTTTCAGGCCCATATTTCGGGTCGGGCCGGGCCCGGGCCTACAAAACAGGCATAAATTTTTAGTTGGGCCCGGCCCGAGCCCGGCCCGGCCCATGTACACCTCTACTCCATGGAGAGAAATTGATTTTCCCCACTAAAATATCTATAAGTTTTTCTTGTATTATTGGTTCATTAATTTAGAATTCACACTTTAAATAAACCGATAGTTCGAGAATAATAAAAAAAATCATGTTGATAGAAAGACGAAAACAACCAAATCTTCTTTACAAAAAAAACTCAAATTTTAATTTTAGTAAAATATAAATAACACAAAATCTCAGTTTAGTTTTGCTTTTAAATTTTCATTGTATAACAAAATATTTTTCTTTTATCTTTAGTGGTTTTACAATTAAAGTGGCACAATCATTCCATTCTAATAAAGATAGAAGGGTGAGAATGGATCTACATCAAATCCCACATGTAGGCAAGATTTCTAACCTGAGACAACCTCCATAAAAGCTATGAAGATACAATTCATGACAGTCTCTTAAAGCTTCAAGGGTAAACCAACATTAGCTATAGAGTCAGCTATAAACTCCCATTGTACTCAATCGTATGTCTTTTCCAGATCTATTTCTATGGTTATCCATCTTTTCTTACCCTCGCAAGTTTTAATTTAATGCATAATTTCTTTAGAAATGGAAATATTATCATTTCCTTCCCAATATAAGATTGACTTGATTAGGCGCCACCAACTTGAAGTTTTCAAGCCGGTTAATAATTATCTATGTTATCACCATGTAGAAAATATTAAAAAAATTATTATAAAAACTAATTGGATGTAACTGAGAGAATTTCTGGCTAGACCAATTTGTATATAGGTCTGGCTAGACCTATTCGAATATTTATATTTATACCTCTATTTCTTACATGAATATAGGTTTGGTTATACCAATTCAAACATTTTATTTAAAATTAAAATCAATTAAGAATATTTCAAAAAAAATTGTAAGTATTGAAATTTAAACTCAAAATTTACTAAATACTAAGATGAAATTTTAAACCAATTGAATTAAGTTTTGCTTCTACCAAATCACTAATTTCTTTCAAATTTACTTTTCCGGGTATCGACCAAAATAAATCAACACAAATGAGAATGGTACATAAATCTAATGAGTGCTAATAAGCAATCATATAGTACGAATTTAAGTCCATCAATCAAACACCATTTCTTTCCATGAATGTTTGATGACCTATAAATGTGTTATCATTTATAGTAAAACATCACACCAAAAATATATAAAATTAGAGAGATGGCGTCCGCAAGTATACGAGTCAAATTATAATACAGTATATGTGTACAATGGAACAAAGGAAGTATTCCGAGGATCGTACCAAAGGGACGATGGAATAAATCTATAAAAATATTTTTACAATAATAAGTCTAAATAGTAATAAATAATTCATATATTACGACAAACCATAAAATAGATTAATGAGAGAAATTAAATAAACAAGAAAAATAAACAAACAATGAAACCAATAAAACCAATCAGGAGGATTAACTCGTTACGAGATTTGTAATTAACTTCGGATTAGGGTTCTAGGGTAGATTAGCTACAGACTAACCAATTATTACCTCCAATCTTAAACTAATTAATCGATTGGTTGATACTCGCTTATCTCTCGACCTTACTTTTTCAACTAGGATAAACAACTATTTACTCGGTTTGACTTATCTCTCGATCTCTTCTCCCCTATGATCACTTCCTAGTGTTGTCAAGCCTAAGGTTTAAGAACGTGTACCTATACCAACTATCCTTCCGGGAAACCTTAAATCATTCGTTAATCACATCCCCATTCACTCATTAATCTCCCATAAGGGATTTAGCCACTCTTCTTATTCATAATCTTAATCTCAATTGAAATAAACATGAAATCAACACGAATAAATCGGAAGAGAAAAGATATTAGAATAATCCTAGATTGATGTCGAGTAGAGTACGGAGTAATGAATCTCTCGATATAATCAACTATCATTGTTTGCGAAGAAGAAATAACTGAAATACTTCAATAATATAAAATAACTCTTAGATCGAAACTGATTCTAAGGGAAAAACAAAGAGTTTAGAAAAGCTGAAAGAAAACTAAATTTAATCCTATTCCTAAACTACTAGGGTTTTTAATTGCGTTTAAGACGACTTAGTTTCATCAAACCCCTAAGGTATTTATAGGAGTGCTGGCAGGCAAAATTAGGTCTTCAGCGGATCCTAGGTCTTCGTATAAAGTCAATTGTGTGGATGAAAATAGCCTTGGTATACTTGGGCATCACGTCAACCTATGTTACGCCATAGGCCTTGCATGGCGCGGCACGACATTAAATTTTTGCCTTGTATGATTCATTTCATGCTTTGACGGCTTAGGAAACTTGTGAATCACTCGTCTTTTTCTCACATGTCAATTGAGCCTATAATCCATCATCCTGCACACTCAATTGAACACATTAGAACAACCTAAGGTCCGTGTTGGCCAAATAGGTCACCACACTCACAAAATGTGTTAAAAAAATACTTATTTTACTAACATTTAATCCTAGGTACTAAATATTGAAAACGTAATAATAAATACTAAATTTGCTTGAAAACAATCTCCTTAAGTGCGGAAATATACCGAGTTAACTACTAGATTTGATGGCAGGTATAATACCTCCACACTTAAGTCTTTGCTTGTCCTCAAGCAAACTAAACTAAAAACAATAAATAAACATGCAACAAAAAATAAAATGTACTTGAGTTAGCTTGATAGAGTAAAAATTGAAATATATTAACAAGACAGTGTAAATAAATGTATAACTCTAGAATGATATACAACTGACTCATAATTTCTAAAATTAAAATGGTTAGTTCAATAAATTACAAAGCAAAAAAATAAAAGAATTTTAAGTATAGGTTTCAATCAAAACATATATATAAATATACATGTATGTTCAAATGAATATAAGTGGTAAAAACATCAAAAGTTGGCACAATTTCATCCACATAAGGTCCTACCTAAGTCACATAGGGCTTTTCGGCTTGTAACATTCTGCGGCTTAGGTTGGTTCAAAATTCAAAGAACAGGCTCGACAAAACAGTCAAGAATGAAAATAGTTTGAAACATGATATTGTCCCCAATACTCCCCCAAGTATATATATAGCTCACCACCTTATGTCCACCTTATTTCTCCATTTACTAAAGCATCATATAGTATTTGTGAGTACAATCATCCGAGCTTGTATATATATTTTTTCGAACAAAGGTGAGCTTACTTTTTTCCAACTCATTTTGCTTTTATTCATCAAGCTTTTCTCGATTGGCATTTTGCCTTATTTTTCTACAAGCTCAAGAAATCTTATACTCACTATACCATACAATTTTTTAGTTCACTCATTTTTTTCTCTTTTGAAACCATCGTGTTGTATCTACCTAATCCCTCAATATCAATTGCCAAAAGTCTAAATCCTTGCAAGGACCAAAAAAATAAAGGACCAAATAGAATATATAATAGGCTTAGGGTTTCATTTAAGGTTCATCAAGAAAATTGATCAAGGCTTCAAAATAGGTACTAGGGAAAATATTTACGGGATAACTTTTTGGCTCAAGAAATTGTCTACCAAACAGTGCCTCAGGTCGTCTCTAGGTAATTCTATACATGGATTAAATCAACCAAGTCTATCAATTTCTACAACCTACAACCCAATTAAACATGCATGCTATTCATATACCTATTTATCATGTGGTACACTTAACATCTTAAATCTATTCACAGTGTAATTAATTTAACTAAGTATTCTAAAAATAAATAATTTAAAATCAATTATTATCAAACTAAATTTATAGTTTATTCACAAAATCCTATTAACATGCTCCTAACCAATTACTTGTATTTCAAAAACTCAAGAACATAGAAAACATGCAAAAATAAAAATTTAAAAACTACTAAAAACAAAAGAAAATAAAACAAAATTTAAATTTATTTTTCCTAAGTCACCCCACACTATATTCGGCACGTTGCCCCTAACGTGCAATTAAAGTATAAAGGAAATAGATTACTTGATTGGCGTGATTCGTGTAACTCAATTGGTCTCCTTTTAGGTTCGGCTTGAAAATGTAGTGCTGTTAAAAATTTGCAGTTCCTACAAAGAAAAATTAAAACATAAAAATATATATAAAATACTAAATCCTAACTAATTAAAAACTTAAACAAAAAAACATCCCAATTTAAAATAAAGTACAAAGTCCAAATTAAGAATTTAAAAATGTTCAAAACTAGTCAGAATTAGTGTTCGACTCTTCCATCATCGGTGCCTTGCTCCTTTCATGCCTCACTGATGCTTTTGTAGCCCACCTTCCCGAAGTGTGGGCCGAGCTGCGGTGGCTCGGGTCAAGGATCACCATGCCCTTCAACGATGAGTAGTCTGGTCAAAATACTCGCTCATAATCTGGTGGCACAACCGAAGTCTCCTCCACCTCATCCTCGTCCTCATCCTCATCATCATCTTCATTGTTGGTGCCCTCCTCGCCTAGTGGTGGGAATCGCTCGAACATGTTCGGGAATGGTGTAGGTGTTGGCCATCCATTTTGTTTCGGAATGCGAATCAGAATGTCGCCCATATCTTGCATCCATCATGTCTACCACTTCGAGATGGGAATATCCGTGAGTCCCGTCATCTTCGACATATGTGCTTTACTCTTTCTCTTCATTGGCCTCTGGGTATTGCTCATATGTTTAGTTCTTTGCTCATTTTCCCGGTTTTGCTTTCGTTGGAGCTCGATGAACTAGTCGTATAGGTTTTCCCCACTCGCGCTCCTCGTAGGTCTTGTGAATGGCTCGATTGGAGACATGGGAACGTCATATCGGTGGCATAAAGTAATAATAAAACGCGGGAAGTACATACTTTACTTACGGATCCGTATGCACTTGAGCATTTCCTCGTAAATCCAGTGGCCAATGCAAATCTGCTCTCTCTGCGATATAGAATATAGCATAACCATTCAATAGGCGGTAACATCAGAAGCATTTTGAGTCAGTGCCAGACGGGTGCAAATTAATTGCATCCACATCTTGGCCATTGAGAACATGATGGTCATATTAAATTTCAATAGCACCTCGGAATTGGCTTGGCAAGTCCACTCGTCATGCCCTTTTATCAAATAATCTATTATAACCTCCTTGTCAAAATCCTCGAATGTGAATAAATCTAAAAGCTTTAAATTATCATGGGTATAATATGAGGCATCGTAACATTGGTAAATTATTCGAGGTCCAATCAACACCTTTTTCCCCCGAATGATAACGAGAATGATCATCTCACTTCATTGCTTAAGATTTTCCCTATCTTTTATGGAGGCATAAAACTCGTAAACAATGGCATCAACCGTTGGTTCGGTCGGGGTTGCGGAAAAATTGTTCCACCGATGGGATTGTACCAAATCCCAAATCTCATCCCTAGCAGACATGGTGGGATTGAACCCACACTCTTGGATAAAAAAATGCCCACTCATTTGGAGGAAAAACCTCTTGACTTCTAGGTTATGGAAGCGATTCACATCGATATTGCTCGGTGCCTCAATGATGTGTTGGTTTTTCCTTGGTGCTATTATTTGAACTAAAATGAAATAACAACAAACCCAAGCAACAAATTTGATAAAAATTAAGGTTAGAACACAAAACCTCGGGTAGTTGCCGAAGAAATTTGATCTTCAATTGATGTGGATGTAACCTGAAGTAAAAGAAGAAAACTATAGAACTATGTAAATAATAGAAGAAGAGAACTTACTTATGGTAATCGGAGGGAGGGAATGCGAAAAATTGAAGCTAGATCTCGAGGAAGAGGTTCGGCGGCTAGAGGAAAGTGTTTGGTCTTCTTTGGGTGTTTGAGATGTGTGTTTTCATGCCAAAAATAAGTAGGCATAAATAGACTTTCAACGGGATTTATACCTAAAATGGTTCTATTTCAGCTGAAAATAACAAGCGTGTCGCGCCATAAAGTATGCATGGAATGACATGATGACCTAAAACCACCTATTTTAACATTAGGATGTGGCTTGGAAGTGCATGTGACGCGCCATTTCCTTTGAATGGCACGACACGACACTACTCCTAGCCCTTCGGGATGTGTTAAAGTCCTCCGTTTGTCTATTTTTTACCTTGGTTAGCTTCTCTTCATCTCTTCACGTCCACTAACCTGATTTCTCCTAATTCTAACATATGATTACACTATAATTATCTTAAAATATAACTACAAACAAAAAATTGAAACTAATTTACAATATTTACAAGTTAATTAAAGTTAAATGGTTTAGCAACTATGTCGTGCTCCCGGACTTGTCTGACAATTTTCTAAATTTCACCATTTACTACAATTATCGTTCATAACCATTGTAGGCCTTTCAATTGTTTCCATTCCTTCTCGGATCTCGCCATTTGTCTCGTTCTCTTGTACTACAAGTGCTTACACTTGCACAACTCGGAAAGTACCTTTGATCAAAGTCGATAGGGATTAAATTGGATAGAATGTAATGTTCCTCCCTAAGCAATCTCTCACTTTGGGAATCATGACCATATCTGAACACTTCTACTTTTTTATTGATCTTTATAATTATCTTGTTTTGCTCGAGATCGGTTTTCGATTTAGAAGTGGCCAGAAATGGCCTACCCAATAGAATGAGGGTTTCCCAATCTTCCTCAAAGTCGAGGACTACAAAATCGATGGGGATTATAAATCCTCGTACCTTAACCAATACATCCTCGAGTACACCTTTTGGGTGTACCAAGGATCTATTGGCTAGCTGTAACATTATCGACGTATTTTTGAGATCCCCGAGTCCGAGTTTCTGATAGATCAACAGGGGCAATAAATTTATGCTAGCCCCTAAATCACAAAGGGCTTTGCTAAAATGTCGATCTCTTATCTCTATTGGAATCATAAAACTACCCAGATCTTTTAATTTCGAGTGTATCTTCTTGCGATTAAAATGCTACACGAGGCATTAATGTCAATTTGCTCGCCTTGTTTCATTTTCTTATGTCGTTTCATAATTTCCTTTAAGTACTTGGCATATTTAGGAATTTTATCGATAAGCTAGAAGAGTAGCAAATTGACATTGAGGGATTTAAATAAATTCAAAAAACTTATAAAATCTGCGTCATCCCTATTTTGTTTATCCTCTAACCTTGTCGGGAATGGTACTGTAGTTGTGCTCGGTCTTGCAATTACCATATCATACACCGATTCGTCTACCTCTTCAATCTGATCATGGTGCCCGACTTTTTCCTCTTTCGTGGGTTCGTCAACCTCTTTAGGAATCTCCTCCTCTTCATGAATGGGCTTACTTGGCATCTTCAATTCCTTTCCTGATCTCAAAGCAATCACCTTTACATGTTCATTCCAATCTCCCCGAGGGTTGTTCTCCGTGTTACTGGGGAGACTTTGGCTATTTTGCTTTTGAAACATCGTCATTAATTGGCTCATTTGGTCACAAGGACTATCCATTCGGGATTCGAGTCATCCACTCGTGGCTTGGACTTGTCAAATGACCGTCTTCATTGTTTGCATCTCCCCCTCTAGTCAATTGAATCTTTGACCACATGCAACATGGTCATTCTCCACGGATCTTTGTTGCATGGGTGAAGGTTGGTAATGAGGGTTTTGTCGGGATTGTAACCTCTCCAACCTAGCCTAGACGATAGACCTGAATTTGGGAGATTACATTAACCACCAAAGTGGCTCAGTCTTTATCAAAATCAATTTTTATTTAAAACTTTGGTTTATTCAGGTGATTTATAATCTATATTCTAGTTTAACTTGTTAGGAATATCAGTGGAAATAAAACATAAGCCGATTTAATTAAAAATTTTGGTTTAATCAAATATTAACAAATAATAAACTAAATTTATAGCCTATATTTAATGGGATACATCTAACAACTAAATTAAAACTAAATCCCAAACCATGGATCATAATAAAAGAAAACAGAAAATAACTCAACATCCTAAGGAATTAAAAATAATGACATAAATGGAAATAAAGATGGAACAAAAGTCGAGACCCTCCGAGTGTCGTGTCTGTGTCCTACCCTGAAAGATTATTTGAAAAGACGAAAATTAGGGAAAGTGAGCTATGGAAGCTCAATGTGGGTCCCTTTACAATAAACCCAGTCATATAGTTATATTTTTAGAGAATAAATACATATTATACATCATTATCAAGAATAGAAATCAGTTATAAATATCTATCAACTTGAAATATGGCAAATTAATGTTGCTACCTTAGTCGAGCAATAATAATAAATTCAAGCATAGACAATCAATCGAATAAATTCAGAGTATTCATACTGTTCACGAAAGATATATGCACATAAATCAATTCAATCATTTCATCAAGTAAATTCAATCATTTAAGCATAAATTTTCAAATATGTCATACAAAACTCGGTTTAAAAATCGGTTGTCCTACCCCTAACCACTAGCGCTCCAAAATTGGGAGTTCCCCAGAACTCCCTCCACCATCACTCCAATTTGTGGACTTAATACCACATTTAGATTTGGGTAATTGCAGATAAAAGTTGTTGTTAACTACGATAACACGGTCGCTCCCAGTAGAAAGCTGTTGGAGGGACCATGAGAGCACAGTAAAAAACATCACAGTTAGGATTTGCTGTAACTGTCAAAACCCAGTGAGACCGTCGCATATGAAATCTGCTGTAACTGTGTGTATACATTGAAACAATTAAATGCAAATATACTTCCAATTTTTTATATGGATATACTGTCGGTTACTTCCTCCTTTCATACCGACCCAGCCCATGCAAATGCAATACAAATTCATTCCATGACATTCAATCGTTATATCCCATACTTTTTATCTCAACTCAATTACAAACGTAAGTAATTTAGGCATTCAATGTGTCAGAAATTCAGGTATTCGGATCAACCAATCGAATATCCATAACATATTACTTTGTACATAGTTCAAACAATAAATTACGGTAGATTAACGAATTCATTGGTATTTCGATCAATTAATTGCATATTCACAATCAACAACAATCAATTGAGTATTCTCAATCAACATGTCTCATAATTCATAATTCAAGTGAGCAATTACTATAACTAAACCTATTCATTCAATCATCCATTCATCTTGTGGTTCTATCCTAATCAAGGACCTAATCGTAAATTTATAATTCTCTAAATGCCATTGAAAACCTAATCAAGGACTGATTTGAAAAAACTAATAAAAGTTTAGACAAAATTATAATTTTTGAGTTTTAGGGGCCACACGGCCATGTGACCGGATTGTGTGCGGAGCCCCAAGCTGTGTGCAATTCGAATAGGTGAGGTGTAGGAGCTACACGGTTGTGTGATCGGGCCGTGTATGACTACGCAGTTTCGAATTTTGACTCATTTTTTTGTAAAAGAACACACAAATGACTTCATGGGTCTCATACGATGATCCTCATGTCCAAGTATGATCCAGATTACCTACACGGGTCTTTCTATTAACAAAACGCACGAATCAATTACAGATTTCAAGATTTTGGGGGTTTTTCAACAAGATCGTAAAACATCCGTAATGGATGAAAGATATAACAAAAACAATGATTTTTCAAAATTGATGAGATCTAGCTATTGGGAAACAAGAAAAACTTACCGATTTTAATAGAAATTTAGAGATTGATGGTACGAAATTCGACGATTGATGAAAACTTATTCAATTTGGAATTGATTGCAAAGTTGAGATTTAAGAACGAAATTTCTAGCAAAAGCTTTGAGAGAATTTTGCAAAAGAGGGTTTGAAGGAAAAATAGAGAATAAATAAAAAGAATAAGGATAATTTCTGTTAGGATTTGAAAATGAGTAATTTGAAATTCAAATTAGGATAAGAAGATAAAAAGGTGACGGGATTTTAATTCTATTTGAATTTTTAAGAAGGATAAGAGCTGAATTCTAGTTGGGATTGGATTTAGTGAATTTCTAAGCTTTATAAACCTTTGGGGCATCACTATAATTTTTCCAAAGTTGAGGGAGTTACTGCAATTTTCCTAAAGTTTGCTGAATTTAAAAGGAAAATGACAAGGGAGACTGATACAAACCCAAGTGCTTGGGAGTGCCAACGCCTTACGACTCGGCCTAAGCCCATTTCTTGTTAAGCTTTAGCACTTAATTATACCTATTGCTTCTTGTTGGAGGCTTGCTGACTTTTCGAAATAAAACGAAAATAAATGGAAGGAGTGAGATTTGAACTTAAGACTTCTAAGGAATGTACAAGTTACTTAACCATCAAGCCTAAGGCTTATTTCTTATTTATTTTAGTTACTTGATTATATATATTCATTTCTGCTTCAACTTACTTTTTTTTATTACCTTACATATTTGCCTAATTTTTCTTTAACTTATTTAACCTATAGTTTTCAATACTCTCCTATTTTAGTTTATATACAATAATTAATACTCATAGTCAAGACTCACTATTAATATTTTAATTCACTTTTACCCTTTTTTTTCCAATTAAGTCCTAACTCAATTAAAACACACTATTTTTCAAATTAGACCTCTTAATCAAGTTTCATTTTAGATTAATACAATAACACCTAATTATTTTAACCCCCTAAATTTCGGGGTGTTACAAGGATTATGCTTGATTTTCCCCTCCATGGTTTCCTACCCATTTGAGGTTTGAATGATCCCTCCAACTGGGGTTGTGGGTATTTGAATAGGGATCTCAACCCTTATTAACTATCTAGATTCCCTTATTTAGTTGGTTCCCAGTACATAGCTCCGTTCTCGTTGGCTTTTTCAGGCATCTCCAAACGGTTAAGCTTTTTCAGGATTCGTTGGAATTGATCATCGCCATTATTTTCGTTCACAGCTTTTACCATTGGTGGCTTTTAATTGTACATAAATCTCTTATTGGGACACACATACGAATTCATGTCCATGTCGTCTATGATTTTGTAGGCTCGTTCATACGTATGGAACATGAGAGATCCTCCAGTCGCTTCGCCTAGGCTAGATCTGATGTGGTTGTCAACGCTGTTGTAAAATATTTAGATCTGGAACCATGCTGTAGTCCATGGTGTGGAAACTTCTTTAGCATTTTCTTAAATCGTTCCCATACCTCGTATATTGATTCACCTTTATATTGTTTAAAATTGGTGATTTCTTGCCTGAGCTGAATGGTTCTACTTATCAGGAAAAATTTAAGAGAAATTTTTCTGCTAGATCGTTCTATGTTGTAATGGAGCCTAGTTCTAACGATTCCAACCAATCAGTTGCGTTGTCGTATAAAGTGAACGAGATTAACCAAAGATGCACAGCTTCATCGGATACCCTATTGTACTTGAAGGTGTTGCAGAATTGAAAAAACTGCTTCAAGTGCCGATTAGGGTCTTCCATCATATTTCCCTTGAATTGCAGCGTATTTTAGATCATCTAAATTATGGCCATTTTTATTTCAAAATTATTGGCATTGATTGTCGGCCTTTCGATTTTACCGCGCACCACATCTAATGTAGGTAGGGTGTACTCGTGCAACGTCCTTTGCTCCATTAGGACTTCTTCCCGGATATTTACTTGCTATTCTCATGGGTCGTCGAATAAAGGATTTTTTCGTGGTAAAATTATTACTGCGGGTGGATCGGTGTTCATCAATTGATGATTGCACCTGAGTATTTTTCTCCGGATTTGGGTATGGTTCGATTGGGGTGCTAGGGCTTCGGGTCATAAACAAACTAAAAAATTAAAAAGAAATTAAACGAATAAAAATAAAAATAAATAAATAAAAATTAAATATCGTACTATATGTTTTAATGTTCCTACTTATCTTATTAATTGTAAAACTATTTTCTAAATTTAATACCAAAACATCCCCCTGCAACGGCGTCAACAACTTGACCGCTTATAAACGTGTTAACATTTATAGTAAAATATCACTCCAAATATATATAAAATTAGAACGGCGGTGTCCGCAAGTATACGGGTCAAATTGTAATATGGTATATGTGTACAACGGAACGCGGGAAGTATTTAGAGGATCATAACCAAGGGAGGATGGAATAAATCTATAAAAATCTTTTTAAAATAATAAGTCTAAAGAGTAATAATTAATTCCTATATTGCGAGAAACCATAAAATAGATTAATGAGAGAAATTAAATAACGAAAATAAATAAACAAGAAAAATAAACAAACAACGAAATCAATAAAACCAATCAAGAGTATTAACTCGTTTTGGGATTTGTAATTAACTTTGGATTAGGGTACTAGCGTGGATTAGCTATCAATTAACCAATTATTAACTCTCAGTCTTAAACTAATTAATCGATTGGTTGATACTCACTTATCTCTTAATCTTACTTTCTCAACCAGGATAAACTATGATTTATTCTATTTGACTTATCTCCCGATCTCGTCTCCTCTATGATCAATTCCTAGGGTTGTCAAGCCTAAGGTTTAAGAACGCGTATCTATACCAACTAATCCTTTTGGAAAACCCTAAATCCTCCGTTAATCACGTCCCCATCCACTTACTAATCTCTCGTAAGGGATTTACCACTCTTGTTATTCATAATCTTAATCTCAATTGAAATAAGCATGCAATCAACACGAATAAATCGAAAGAGAAAAGATATTAGAATAATCCTGGATTGATGTCGAGTAGAGTACGGAGTAACGAATCTCTCGATTGGAATAATCAACTA
Source organism: Gossypium sturtianum (assembly GCA_025698515.1). Lineage (NCBI taxonomy): Eukaryota > Viridiplantae > Streptophyta > Magnoliopsida > Malvales > Malvaceae > Gossypium > Gossypium sturtianum. Next base: position 24,892,393 of record CM046945.1, read on the forward strand.
TCATTGTTTGCAAAGAAGAAATAAACTGAGATACTTTAATAATATATAAGAACTATTGGATTGAAACCGATTCCAAGAGGAAAAATAGAGTTTAGAAAAGGCGAAAGAAAACTAAATCTAATCCTACTCCTAAACTACTAGGGTTTTTGATTGCGTTTAAGACGGCTTAGTTACATCAAACCCCTAAGGTCTTATTTATAGGAGTATTGGAAGCCCAAATTAGGTCTTTGGCATGTCCTAGGTCCTTGTATAAAGTTGATTGTACAGACAAAAATAGCCTTGGTATAATTTGGCATCACGTCGATATATGTCGCGCCATAGGCCTTGCATGTTGTGACACGACAGTAAATTTATGCCTTGTATGATTCGTTTCATGCTTTGATAGCTCGGGAAGCTTGTGCACCACTCGTCCTTTACTCATAGGTCAATTGGGCCTTAATCCATCATCCTACACAGTCAATTGAATATATTGGTACTATCTAAGGCCCGTGTCGGCCTAATAAATCACTACACTCACAAAATGTGTTAAAAATAATTATTTTACTAATATTTAATCCTAAGTATTTAATACTGAAAATGTAGTAATAATTATTAAATTGACTAAAAAAATAAGTTCTTTAAATACAAAAATATACCGAATTAACTACTAGACAGTTCAATGTTTAGATTTTGTCTCCTCAACTGTAACCATAACTTCCATTATAAACCCCACATATATATATATATATATATATATATTGAGTAGTCATTCTTTGTCGTTTAGTTTTTTGTTTGTTTCGGCAGGGCCATGCATTGATCATTAATCATCTTTGCGTCAACAGTAACACCCATGTCATCACAATACACGAATATATGATAGCATTAATAAAGCAAAGATCAGCATTATCAGTTTATCCTTGAGCATCTTTGCCTCTCGTGGTGTCTTAATCTCTTCAAACTCCAATTCCCATCCGTTAATTTATAAACCCATGAAAACCATACATTAAGGTTATGGTGGGGGATGTCACAAAAAGCATTAATGGATTTTCTGCAATACTTAACTGTTAATATCTTGCAATTCAATATTGGTGGATTGTTGAAGACAGCCCAGAGTTCCATTCATCGAAAGGGATTGCTTAGCTGTTTCTTGCAAGTGTTGGGAACCTTATCAGATGAAGAAAATATAAAGCAAGGGAGTGGGCACGAGTTTCAGAAATGGAAGTTTCAAGAGAGAAATAAAAAACAAATAAAAGATGACTGAAGTACTACAGCATGCTTGATTCCGTGGACAACGCTAGCGCCATGTTTCATTGAGACTTGAGAGAGAACTTTTTCTTTTTATATATTATGATTCAAATTTAGTGTTTAAAATATGGCATGATGATTAGCTTGAGATAAACACAAAAGGTAGCAGAGTCCAATGTTTTTGTGAGAAAGATATAGCAAGTTGGGCAAGTTGATAGTGCAACTTGGAACTCTGCGATTCTCCTCTGAATACTGTGACCACCGTTTCGTCATGTACATATGGTTATCGTCGATTTTTTATTGTAATTTCCTCACATATACAGATACACGAGTCTATTTATTGCGTTTGGTGTGTGGTGTAGGTAAATATAGTTTATGAAACTTGAAGCTAGTTACTTCAAAGTAATGGCATTATACGTGTTTACACACACACACACACATATATATTGATATAATATACATTTAGATTCCAGTTTAGTACGGGTGAGTTGCGGTTGGGACCTCCCATCGCACTTAGGGGACATTTGGGTAAACATGGCTGTTGCACGGTGGTGCCATTTCCACTGTTGTCATGAGCGAATCCGAAGGGGCATATAGCAACCTTGGCTTCGTCGGATAAAATGGTACAATAACATTTATAGTCCCTCTAAAAAATAATAATTTAATTTAAGCATTTTTAGCAAAAAAATATTTTATTTTGACCCAACCATTCATAGTTTTATCTCAGTCCCTAACAATTTTTTTCCAGCTAATTGAGAGTCCAACAGCAGTAGAAAAAATATGGCGTATTTCCCACAGCAACAGCTGTTTCCTTCTATCACTTCACTTTCAATTCTTTCTTTCTTTCTTTCTTTCTTTTTAATTTATTATTTATTTTAAATGATAAGTAAGTTTATATAATTCCATAATGAATAAATAACAAAAATTTCAACGGGGAATGACGATAAATATCATAATAACCACATATAATTTAATTATGTAATTACATTAAGATTTTAACTAATTATAGTTTAAAAAATTAGTAGTAAAAAACTATTCGATTCTATCAAAAAATATATATTTTTTTGAAAATCTTATGCAAATTTTAGTAAAATATCATTAAATATTAATTTCTCTTCTCCCAACTTGAATGTCCTTTCAATTTTTTTAGACATTATAATTAGGATGTTTTGTAAAGGCTTGAATTCTATAATTTAAAATTTTAACACAAAATTTTAAATCACTTGCTTTTTATGTTGTCCTTTTATTATCTAAAACACGAATATTCTCTTTCATTTCAATATTATTCATACAATTTCACTTAGAATTGATAATCCGTGTCTTTTTATCATATTCATATACTTTTTTGTTGTTGTACGTATTTAAATTATTTTATATTTATTTAAATTTTTATATTATATAGATTTTGAAATATTCACATATTCATATAAAATCATATTGTATAATGTTTTTAATTATTTTTTATAGGGTCAAGTAGCAATGAAAACAATGGAGGTTGTATCACATCTAAAATAATTCTAGTATTTATGTTAATTATATTACATAATCATATTCAAAATATTTTATATTAACTATCGTATGATAATAATTTATTCTATATAAATTTTAACCTGCTATATTATAAAGCCATATTATTTTCACGTTATATATACGTATATCTTCTTTTCTTTCATATATAACATAAATTATTATATTTTCAAAAATTACTAGATCAACCCATTAGGTTTAAAGTTCAAAATGCGTTGAATCTCGAAACTTGTTAATTTGAACTCGCTTTGTAACATTTCCGCATGTTAAATACTTAAATCATAATTATTATGTACATGAGTTGACTTAAACCATCTGCTTAAATATTAAACCAGTTTCAAAAGTATTTAAGTTGCTTAATTATAAAGCCTTTTTTTCTAAAAAAAAAACATTGATTAATACAAATAAGACAAAACAGACAACTTCTTGTCTTTGCAACTAGTTAGTCCTCATGTAATTGTAAGATAATAATTAGTTAAGCCACAAGGGCAAACTAATTGTGATTGCATTAAAGAAATTAAACTTCGGTTGCCGTTCACAAGAAAGACAATGTATCATATATTAAATGATTTATAAAAAAAATCTAAAACTTTCCGAAACAATTATAGCACAAACATATGTTTCTTTAAAATAACAAAATATGTATATATTAAGAAATAATTATAGTTGGTGACGTATATTTGTTAGAAAATAGGAAAATCACATATATAATAAAAGTAATTATATGTTATTATTTATTATTATAAAAGGTTAGTCTAAATTAAAAATAATTTAATTTGGTTAAGGTTTATTGTGCTTTAATTATGAAAAAAAAGTATGGGTCAAATATGTGTAGATACTCTAGTAACTAATTTCTAATTGATGATGGGCTGCTTAGAAATTAGGGTTAATGTACAAAAGTTATATATATTAGGGTTATGGTCCCCAAATTACATATACGTAACTTTTCTAATATCTCATCTTTAGAAAAGAGAGAGACACATTCTCTGAAGTACTTGTGTGCTAATTTGGAAGATCAAAACCACAAGATCGAAGATTCTAAGAAATCAATGGATTCAAGTACGCTTCCGCATTTAGTTTTGTTCTTGATTATTTGACATGAAAGATTTTGGTTAATTAAGTTTTATATCAGATCTTGTTTTTACAGTTCTAACAAGTGGTATTCGAGCCTCACCATGTCGAATCATTGGGAAATAATTAAGTTTCTTTACAAATAAAAGTTAAAACAAATTAACCCAATAGTTACTGTAACAGCCCGATTTAGGGGCTAGTCGGAACAGTGACCTCGGGATCACTAATCCGAAGTTAGAGAAAAATATTTTCATGTTATTTTATGTGTTATAACATGTTTATAGGGGTGCATGAAATTTTTGGTGCTTTAATTTTAGCGATTTCTTGCTTAATCGCGAAAAAGGACTAAATCGCATTAAGTGCAAAAGTTCTATTTTATTTGCTAGAGGTGCCAAATAGCTATAGAATATCAATTAGAGGTCCCAAATGTGCAATTTGGCCTTGTTTTAAGTGAGTTGGTTGGCCATGTGACATAGGGGACAAGAGCATTTAATTTTGGTCAAAATTGGTGGAAATTAGGTGGAAAAATGAATAAAATAAGATGAAATAAGCAAAAAGCTATCATCTTTTTATTTTCTTCTCTTCTTCCACCGAAAATAAAAGCAAGAATGAGGGTTCTTGAAGATGAAAATTTCAACAAGCTTTTCTTCACTCAAGTAAGTGATTTTGATGATTTTAATTGATAAATTTTGTACTTTTGGAGTCCCCAAAGCTTAAGCTAGCTAATGAGGGGACTAATTTGCAATATGGTTGAAAGTATAGGGACTTTCCATGAGAGAGTTTATGTAGGTTTCTGAATTTTTATGGGAGAAAATGAATGTTAGAAAGATAAGAAACAACTTTTGTGAAAGGTGTTGTTATGAAAACACCTAATTAGGACTAATTTGTAAATGTTACAAATTGGTAATAAGTGCATGAAATAGTTGAAATTTTGAGTTGCTATAGAAGAGAATATGATTCGGCTAGGCTTGATTAGTAAAGAAGATGGATGAAAATTTATTTACGAGCCTAGGGGCAAAATCGTAATTTTGCCAAAGTATAGGGGCAAAATGGTCATTTTTTCCTAAGTAGAGATTAAGTTGTAATATGATCATTAAGTGATTAAATGAGTAAATTTTATTGTTCTAGATCGAAGAAAACGAGATTCAAACCTAGAACGGGAGAAAAGAGAAATGTGGGAAAAAAATGTCCCTTTCTACCCTTTTCGGTATCGAGGTAAGTTCATGTGTTAAATTTTACAACCTTGAGTGAAGTATTTGCAGTATTTCGATGTTGTACAAATTGGTTATTTCCTCTATGTGTACGTTAGATATGTTTTGATATGATGTCAAGACATGAAAGTCTTGATTTAATCCATGAATAGTGGAAATGTAATTAGTATGATACGATGGTAATTAAGGTCCTGTGTAAGACCATATTTAGAATATGGCCTCGGTATGGGATTTTGTATAAGACCATGTCGGGGACATGGCATCGATATGTTAATTCATGTATAACCCTATTGGGGGTATGATGTCAGTGTGACTCTATGTGTATAAGACTCAAGGGAGTTACTTAACAATTTTAATGACTCAACAAGTATTTTGAAATTGAAAATGAATGTGTCGTACCATGAGAGGTACATGTATATGTTAGAACTGAATTGAGATGAATTCGATATATGATGAACCCATAGGGGGTTATGTTTACATGATGCATTTGGTTGCATAAGTTATAATTATTAATGCATTGTGTGAATGCAAACGATTATAGTAGAAAGCTAAGTAAGAATGGTAGTGTGTGAGGATGTTCCGGGTAAACATTTGAAGTAGATAAACTCATGTGGATAACTATCCATGAATGTACAATAACGGTGGGCTGTGTGCGTTACCACCTTATCAATTTTTAAATGATGGGCTGTGTACGATACCATCGCTTATTTATTTCAGTTGGTGGGCTAAGTGCGATACCACCCTAAATGCTTAACTACGATGGGCTGTGTGCGATGCTATCGTTAAGCATATTATCTAGTGGGCTATGTGCGATACCACTATAATTACCCTTTTTGGTAGGCTAGGTGCGATACTACCCTACTATCTGATTGTGGTGGGCTAAGTGTGAAACCATCGAGTACTTTAGCATTGTGGGTGGATTAGTGATGTAACAGCCCGAATTAGGGGCTAGTCGGAACAGTGATCTCGGAATCACAAATTTGAGGTTGGATAAAATTATTTTAATGTTATGTTATGTGTTATAACATGTTTATAAGGATGCATGGAAATTTTGGTGCTTTAATTTTAGCGATTTCATGCTTAATCGCTAAAAAGGACTAAATCGCGTAAAGTGTGAAAGTTCTATTTTATTTGCTAGAGGTGCCAAATAGCTATGGATTATTAATTGGAGGTACCAAATGTGCAATTTTTCCTTGTTTAAGTGGGTGGGCCGGCCATGTGACATAAGGGGGACAAGAGCATTTAATTTTGGTCAAAATTAGTGGGAATTAGGTGATAAAATGAATAAAATAAGATGAATAAAAGATGTTATCATCGTTTACTATTCATTCACCTTCAACCACCGAAAATTTGAAGAGTAAAACAAGGGTTTGGAGCTCAAACTTTCAGCCAACAAATTCCCTAGCAAGTAAGTGATTTTGATGATCTTTCTTAATAAAAATTACATTTTTGGAGTCCCCAAAGCTTGAGCTAACTAATGGGGGGGCTAATTTGCAACATGGTTGAAAGTCTAGGGACTTACCATGATAGAGTTTATGTTGTTTGATGAGTTTTTATGGAAGAAAATGAATGATAGGATGTTGATAAACAACTTTTGTGAAAGGTGTTGTTATGAAAACACCTAATTTGGGTTAAAATGCAAAAATTGTAATTTGTTCATTAAGGCATGAAATAGTTGGAATTGTGGATAGTTGTAAGAGGATTAAATGTTCAGCTAGGCTTGCTTAACAAGAAAATGTGATGAAAATTTATTTACGAGCCTAGGGGCAAAATCGTAATTTTGCCAAAGTGTAGGGGCAAAATAGTCATTTTGCCTAAAGTGTAGTTTATGGTGAATTATGATTTATAAGTGATTAAATCACTAAATTTCATTGTTCCAGATCAAAGAAAACGAGTTTCAAACCTAGAACGGGAGAAAAGAGAAATGTGGGCAAAAAGTCATTTTTGGCCTTTTCGTCATCGAGGTAAGTTCATGTGCAGATGTGGTAATTACGTATGAGTTATTTTAAATATTCTAATGTTGTGTGAAATGTATAATTACGCAATGAATGTATTAAGTACTTGTTGATAAGTTGTTAAGTGAATTGAACCTAAGAATAGTAAGAGATGTAAATAGTAAGAAATGATGATAGTTAAGGTTCCGTGTGAGACCAGATTGGAATATGACCTCGGTGTAAGAATTCGTATAAGACCATGTCTTGGACATGGCATTGACATGTTAATGCAAGTGAGACCCTATTGGGGTATGATGTCAAGGCGACACTATGTGTATGAGACTCAAGAGAGTCATTTAACAATTTGAGTGATTCAACGGGTAAGTTGAAGGTGAGAACGTATGTGGATGTACCATGAGAAGCACACGTGTGTGTTAGAATTGAATGGAGATGAATTCAGTATATAATGAACCCTAGTGGGTTATTTGTAACTAATGCACTTTAATTGCATGAGATAGATTTATTAATGCATTGTGTGAATGCAAACGAGTATCGTAAAAGGTTAAGTAAGTATAGTAGTGTGTGAGGATGTTCCTGGGTGAACGTTTAAAATAGAGAATTTCATGTGGATAACTATTCATGAACGTATAATAACGACGAGCTAAGTGAGATATCATCTTATTGATGGTTAGTGATGGGCTGTGTGCGATACCATCAACTATGTTATTAACAGTGGGCTGTGTGCGTTACCACCTGATTAATCATTAATCGATGGGCTGTGTGCGATACCATAAACTATGTTATTAACGATGGGCTGTGTGCGTTACCACCTGGTAAATTATTAATCGATGGGCTGTGTGCGATACCATCGCTTATAAAATCATTCGGTGGGCAAAGTGCGATACCACCATAAGTATAAGTAACTGGTGGGCTAAGTGCGATACCACCACAAGTATAAATAATTTGTGGGCTATGTGCGATACCACCCTACTAGAGACTGATGGTGGGATAAGTGCGAAACCACCGAGAAATTAGTAGTATGAGTGGCTTAGTGAAAATGCTTGATGTGTTGTTTTATATGATCATGTGGTAATCAGTGCAGGGTTGTATGATAATTAAATGAGCAATTGGCTTGTGGCACGGTTAGAATGCGGTAAGAGATAGAGTGAGTAAGCTTCAAGAATGATTGAGTAGGTAACCATGAGTTTGCGAGAAAAACTCATTATAATACCTGGTGAATGAATATCGGTAACTACTTCTTATTTGTATATGAACTTACTAAGAATTATTGCTTACTCCTTTCTTTCTCCCATCTCTTATAGGTTAATTTAGCTAGCTCGAGTTTGAGATTGCCGGAGACGTTTTCACACTATCGAGCAGACACTTGGTGTGAGGTATCAAGTCCTTATGGGTCATGGCATGTATAAGGCTAGTGTTTAAGGTTGATTAAGTTTTAATTGATGTAGCCAAATTGTGTTGGTTTAAGAGAACTTATAGTTTGTTTATGTATAGTCATAGATGATGGCTTAAGTTGTTTGAAATTACATGGGAAAATAGTTCTCCCTGGTGTATGGGATGAAGTCTTTGTCTCTTTAAATGATTAAATGTCTTTAATTCAAGAGTTAAATTGATGCTATGTGGAGTTATGTGATGATGTATGTAAATGAAAGTGGTAAAAAGGGTTTGTAGATAGCCTCTAAGTGCCCACACGGATAGACACACGGGCGTGTGTCTAGGCCGTGTGTCTCCTGCACCTTAGTGTCTTGAGTCAGATTAGACCACGGGCTGGTCACACGGCCGTTTGTTCAGGCCGTGTGATACACACGGTTGGCACATAGGCGTGTTCCAAGGCCGTGTAAAGTCTGCACTTGACACTTAGAAATTTAATTGTCACACAGGCCAGGGCCACGGGCGTGTCTAGGCCGTGTGGATTTAGTCAGTGTCGACCACGGGTGGAAGGCACGGGCATGTCTTAAGGGCATACGGGCGTGTCCCTATACCAACACGGGCGTGTGGCCCCTGCTTTCAAGAAAAGTTTCTTTTAGCTTGTAAAAGTTTTCGGAAGCAAGTTTAAGGCCTCGTAGGGCAATGAGATATATGAATTGTTTAAGAAAGAGAAGTTTTTAATTTGGAATGAAATTTTATAACCCGTAAATACATGTTTAAGCAAGTTCAAGCATAGTAATGTCTCGTATCCGGTTTAAGCCTCAGACTCGGGTATGGGGTGTTACATTTAGTGGTATCAGAGCTATGGTTTAGTCGGTTCTCGGACTAACCTAGCGTGAGTAAGATTCTACCTATACATGCCGTATGTGGACCGTGATAGTGTGATATCTCTCGGCTCTAACGAAATTGTTTTGTTAAGACAGAAATGATTCCCAACCGAGCTAATCTCAATAAGGTTGTAAGTGACAATGAGGTAATTGAAATGTGCTTATACATTGTTGAAATTTAGAGAAGTATGAATAGAAGTTTATGATATGTGGGTGATAAGGTATGGAATGTTATAACTCCAAGTTAAGGAATGAAATGAGAGTTATGAAGTGATGAACTTACTTATATTGATTTGATATGCGTATGGTGTTATATACTCGACCTATTGGGTTAGGTGTATATAGTGAGTAAATTTTTCCCAGAGAATGAGGTATATGTGTATATATGATTATTTGAATAATGTTCCACATAGTTGAATCTCATGTGCGACTGTTAAAGTAGATGATGAATAATGTTTTATTTCGTGACTCTGTATGAAACCACGCGTAATATGGTGTGAGAGTTAAACTGAGAAGCTTGACCAAGTAGAATGCAAGAGATGAGTACGATTGTTTAATAATAAATTGATGAATAAGACCATGGTCGGACCATGGCAATACATGTGATCCCGTGTAAGACCATATCTGAGATATGGCATCAGCATCGACATAAGTTCCATGTAAGACCGTATCGAGGATATGGCATTGGTATTGATATGAGATTTCGTGTAAGACCATAGCGAGGCTATGGCATCGTGATGACATGTAAGGGAATAGTTGGGCTATGATGTGTGATACGAGTAAGACCAGAGTTGGACTATGGCACTCAGGTAAACGACGTACTCAAAACCCGTAAGGCATTCTCTAAATTGATAAGCAATAGTAAGAGAAAGTGGAGTCAAATGTTGAGTACTTAAGTAGATAGTAATGTGGAACTTGAGTAAGTAAAGTCCTTTGTTCAAAAGTATGAGGGATGGAAACAATTGTAGCATGAAAAACGTGAAAACTCACTTGGAGTGAGTTGTGTAATTATGATGACATTTTATTGATGATAAATGTTAAATCATATGTATGTGGTCAAGAGAGTCAAGTTATGGGGCGCTACGACCTCACCCCCTTACCCTTTGTTGAATTATGATGAGATGTTATGAGAGTTAAGTTGAGTAAGTTTGCATTTGATTAATGCAATAATTATGTTAGCATAATTGAGAATGCTTTGTATCACATTGGTATATGATACTCTACTAAATGGAGTAATTGTTTTTGAACATGAGATTGAAGTCCTAGGGGACTATAATAAAAAGGCTATCATTGAGCTATGAAATAGATAAGGTCCTGTATAAGACCATGCCGAGACATGGTCTCGGCATCAAGTTGAGATTTCAGTATAAGACCATATCCGAGATATGGCTTCGGTAATGAATATGAGAATCATATAAGACCATATTTGGAATGTGGCATCGATATCTGATGTGGAAGTCCATATAAGACCTTATCCGGGATATGGCATTGGCATTTAGAGGTGACTCCATATAAGACCACCTCGGGGATGTGGCATTGGTTTTGTACTTACATGAATGACGATGAATAAGCGTCTTGGGTATCCACAGTGACCAATGGGATAAGTAGATGAGTTAAAAGTAGAAATGAAATCCGTACCAAAGATATGTGAATGAGTGAGAACAGGTACTCGTATATGAATGACAAAGAAATGAGTACAATGTGTGGCATAGTATGTGCTTAATAAAGGGCAAGTATGAGTAAGTTGGCTTGAAGCCTGTGACCTATGCATGGTTAATTAATACCATGAATGGATTATAATGATTCCCTTGGATATTATGTATTAATACTAGTTTCCCTTCAAGGGTGATGTGGTTGTTCTTTTCAGGAAATTGTGATTGTGTGAGAATGTTAGCTGATTAAGAAATCAGGCTAAGCGGTTGTCGATTTGGTTAATTGAAATCGACATTCCTTTATCTCCTCGTAACCCCATACGGGTACTTTGAGGAGCAAGTTGGTGATGGTTCTAATATAAGAAGTGAAATCACGAGTTTCACGTCGTGTGATGGATTTTCGAGTAAGCTGAATAGAGTTAATGTATTCGATAGAGATGTCCCTGCTATCGTGAGATATGATGATAGTAAAGGTTTTAGATTATTATAGCAAGAGAACTCAGATGAGAGTGTGCTTAAAATATGTTCTCGTATGGAGAAGGGAGTGGATTAAGGTATTGAGATATGATTGAGTTACGTGCATATTCACACATGAATCAATAAAGAGAATAAAATTACGTGTATGCGTGAGTAGGGAGCATGATACAAGGATATGCTCATCGAAATGTTCAAACCGTAATGGTTAAATTGAAAGCTATAGAGGAACTATCAATTGGAAGTTCTAATCATGCGAGTTCGATCTGAATTGAAAAAAAAAGTTAACGAGGTTGGTGACCCGAGGCGATCACTTTTGTGTATGTGTTGTGAGTTAGATGTTATGAAATGATCCATGGAAAGGTCAATGTGTATTTTCTAAATTTTGATAATTGAGGGTATCTTATGCTCTAGAATATTTTGAAGATGAATTAGTGGAAAGCGCTTGAGCTATTACAATGGTGGGTATAGTTATTGTAATACTTCTCGGATAGCGAGACATAAATACAGAGATTGAATGAAAGATCCATGTTAAGCGATGCGAGTTAGTTACTCGGTTGATCTTAGTTGGTAATATCCTAGTTTCAGTGAGGTTAATGACTAGAGCGAGTTTTCTTTTCAAAACAAAAGGGTTGAAGTGAGATAGTAAATGGTATTTTAAATAAGCTCTGAATGAGTTTATTTAAGGTGATAAAATCAGATTGGATAAGATTTCCGTTGTTGATGTTTCCTTGAGATAGAAGTTGAATGATGATAAATCCGAACTTATGCGGAAGTTTTGGTATGAGATTTAGTAGTAGCATATCTACTAATACAAGAATAAGGAAATACTGATTATGTGCATAAATGTTTTGACACTAGAACACATTTCACGATATGATTGAGTTTATGGCGAAGTAGTTGACCACTAAAAAGTGAGTTTTTAAAGCGTACAAGTTAAGAGTATTAAAGTCGATGAATGCTTTAATGAGAAAGTGAGATAAAACCTTATTGATTTCAAATTTGGCTTGACAAAATTCCCAAGAAGGGGAAATGTCATTCGAATTGTCGTAAATTAACCGGTAAAGATCCGAATGATCATTTGGGCGTGTCTGAGTTCTAAATTAGTGGATTCTTTGAGTATATCATACGGAGAAAGAAATACCTAGGTCACAAGTGATGCTTCGACCTTGTGTATGATAGCTTAAAGGTTGTTGACAAGAGAAACTTAAGGATAAGTGGATTTGTAATTTTGAAGAGTTTATGGAAACGTTTTAAGAATGTTGGTAGCAACTCCTCCTGATAAGATTTTCGGCGACGAAAATCCCTAAGGGGGGAGAATTGTAACAGCCCGAATTAGGGGCTAGTCGAAACAGTGATCTAGGAATCACAAATTCGAGGTTGGAGAAAATTATTTTCATGTTATGTTATGTGTTATAACATGTTTATAAGGATGCATGGAAATTTTGGTGCTTTAATTTTAGCGATTTCATGCTTAATCGCTAAAAAGAACTAAATCGCGTAAAGTGCGAAAGTTCTATTTTATTTGCTAGAGGTGCCAAATAGCTATGGATTATTAATTGGAGGTCCAAAATGTGCAATTTACCTTGTTTAAGTGGGTTGGCCGGCCATGTGACATAGGGGGGACAAGAGCATTTAATTTTGGTCAAAATTGGTGGGAATTAGGTGATAAAATGAATAAAATAAGATGAATAAAAGATGTTATCATCTTTTACTATTCATTCACCTTCAACCACCGAAAATTTGAAGAGAAAAACAAGGGTTTGGAGCTCAAACTTTCAGCCAACAAATTCCCTAGCAAGTAAGTGATTTTGATGATCTTTCTTAATAAAAATTGCATTTTTGGAGTCCCCAAAGCTTGAGCTAACTAATGGGGGGCTAATTTGCAACATGATAGAGTTTATGTTGTTTGATGAGTTTTTATGGAATAAAATGAATGATAGGATGTTGATAAACAACTTTTGTGAAAGGTGTTGTTATGAAAACACCTAATTTGGGCTAAAATGCAAAAGTTGTAATTTGTTCATTAAGGCATGAAATAGTTGGAATTGTGGATAGTTGTAAGAGGATTAAATGTTCAGCTAGGCTTGTTTAACAAGAAAATGTGATGAAAATTTATTTACGAGCCTAGGGGCAAAATCATAATTTTGCCAAAGTGTAGGGGCAAAATAGTCATTTTGCCTAAAGTGTAGTTTATGGTGAATTATGATTTATAAAGGATTAAATCACTAAATTTCATTGTTCTACATCAAAGATAACGAGTTTCGGACCTAGAACGGGAGAAAAGAGAAATGTGGGCAAAAAGTCCTTTTTGGCCTTTTCGTCATCGAGGTAAGTTCATGTGCAGATGTGGTAATTACGTATGAGTTCTTTTAAATATTCCAATGTTGTGTGAAACGTATAATTACGCAATGAATGTATTAAGTACTTGTTGATAAGTTGTTAAGTGAATTGAACCTAAGAATAGTAAGAGATGTAAATAGTAAGAAATGATGATAGTGAAGGTTACGTGTGAGACCCAGTTGGAATAGGACCTCGGTGTAAGAAAAGTATAAGACCATGTCTTGGACATGGCATTGACATGTTAATGCAAGTGAGACCCTATTGGGGTATGATGTCAAGGCGACACTATGTGTATGAGACTCAAGAGAGTCATTTAACAATTTGAGTGATTCAACGGGTAAGTTGAAGGTGAGAACGTATGTGGTTGTACCATGAGAAGCACAAGTGTGTGTTAGAATTGAATGGAGATGAATTCAGTATATAATGAACCCTAGTGGGATATGTGTAACTAATGCACTTTAATTGCATGAGATAGATTTATTAATGCATTGTGTGAATGCAAACAATTATCGTAGAAGGTTAAGTAAGTATAGTAGTGTGTGAGGATGTTCTTGGGTGAACGTTTAAAATAGAGAATTTCATATGGATAACTATCCATGAACGTATAATAATGGCGAGCTAAGTGCGATATCATCTTATTGATGGTTAGTGATGGGCTGTGTGCGATTCCATCAACTATGTTATTAACGGTGGGCTGTGTGCGTTACCACCTAATTAATCATTAATCGATGGGCTGTGTGCGATACCATCAACTATGTTATTAACGGTGGGCTGTGTGCGATACCGTCGCTTATAAAATCATTCAGTGGGCTAAGTACGATACCACCACAAGTATAAATAATTGGTGGGCTATGTGCGATACCACCCTACTAGAGACTGATGGTGGGCTAAGTGCGAAGCCACCGAGAAATTAGTAGTATGAGTGGCTTAGTGAAAATGCTTGATTTGTTGTTTTATATGATCATATGGTAATCAGTGCAGGGTTGTATGATAATTAAATGAGCAATTGGCTTGTGGCATGGTTAGAATGCGGTAAGAGATAGAGTGAGTAAGCTTCAAGAATGATTGAGTAGGTAACCATGAGTTTGCGAGAAAAACTCATTATAATACCTGGTGAATGAATATCGGTAACTACTTCTTATTTGTATATGAACTTACTAAGCATTATTGCTTACTCCTTTCTTTCTCCCATCTCTTATAGGTTAATTTAGCTAGCTCGGGTTGGAGATTGCCGGAGACGTTTTCACACTATCGAGCAGACACTTGGTGTGAGGTATCAAGTCCTTATGGGTCATGACATGTATAAGGCTAGTGTTTAAGGTTGATTAAGTTTTAATTGATGTAGCCAAATTGTGTTGGTTTAAGAGAACTTATAGTTTGTTTATGTATATTCATAGATGATGGCTTAAGTTGTTTGAAATTACATGGGAAAATAGTTCTCCCTGGTGTATGGGATGAAGTCTTTGTCTCTTTAAATGATTAAATGTCTTTAATTCAAGAGTTAAATTGATGCTATGTGGAGTTATGTGATGATGTATGTAAATGAGAGTGGTAAAAAGGCTTGGTAGATAGCCTCTAAGTGCCCACACGGATAGACACACGGGCGTGTGTCTAGGTCGTGTGTCTCTTGCACCTTAGTGTCTTAAGTCAGATTAGACCACGAGCTGGTCACACGGCCCTTTTTTTCAGGCCGTGTGATACACACGGTTGGCACATAGGCGTGTGCCAAGGCCGTGTGAAGTCTGCACTTGACACTTAGAAATTTAATTGTCACACAGGCTAGGGCCACGGGCATGTCCACGCCGTGTGGATTTAGTCAATGTCGACCACGGGTGGAAGGCACGGGCATGTCTTAAGGGCACACGGGCGTGTCCCTATACCAACACGGGCGTGTGGCCCCTGTTTTCAAGAAAAGTTTCTTTTAGCTTGTAAAAGTTTCCGGAAGCAAGTTTAAGGCCTCGTAGGGCAATGAGATGTATGAATTGTTTAAGAAAGAGAAGTTTTTAATTTGGAACAAAATTTTATAACCCGTAAATACATGTTTAAGCAAGTTCAAGCATAGTAATGTCTCGTATCCGGTCTAAGCCTTAGACTCGGGTATGGGGTGTTACAAGTGAGAATTCATGATGTGTAGTATCATGAGTATTGGGCGGTATGAGTGATTTATTGAAAATGTTTTACGTGATTATGTGGTGACAAGTGCAGGGATGCATGCTAATTAATATGGGCATCTGGCTCGTGGCATGGTTAGAAAGTGGTAAGAGACAGAATGAGTGAGCTTCAAGGGTGATTGTGTAGGTAACTATGAGTTTAAGATGTAAAACTCATTATAATACCTTACGGTTGGGTATAACTAATGGTCATCAATATTTGATTATTATATGCATATGAACTTACTAAGCATTATTCCTTACTCCTCTTCCTTTCTCATCTCTTATAGGTTATTTTAGCTAGCTCGGGTTGGAGGTCGCCGGGGATGTTTTCACACTATCAAGCAGACACTTGGTATGAGGTTTCGAGTCATTATGAGTCATGGCATGTATAGGGCTAGTATTTAAGGTTGATTAAGTCATAGTTGAGATTGCCAAATGTGATAATCCAAGATTTGTAACTGATGATATGTGGAGTTTTTGTAATGGAATTTGTATGTGTGCAATGTAGAGTGGAAAGGGCTTGGTAGATAGCCTGATAATTGCCCACATGGGTAGACACACGGGCGTGTGTCAAGACCGTGTGGGAGGCACGGCTAGCACATGGGCGTGTGCCCAAGCCGTGTGAAGTCTGCACTTTACATTTGGAATTTAAATTGCCCACGTGTAACACCCCAAACCCGACCCATGCGTTATGAGCGGATTTGGTATGTCACACGAGCAAAACATGTTAAACCCCTTTTTTTTGGTACTAAAATAGGTATTGCTTTGTTAAAATCAAGAAAACAAGTTTGATTCGAAATATTTGATAAAATACTACTAACCTCGAAGATTATTTGATAAATCGATAAATTTGAACTAATGATCTTACAAAACCGTGACTTTTGAAAACGACGTTGAAAATTCGAAAGAGAATCTGAGTCTTTTGAAAATATTGTTAATAGTTCGAGAGAAAATATCCATGTTAAAAATATTTGTAAAAGTTTATTTTGAAATCCATTTGTTAATCCATTTTAGAAAAATCTTTATTTAAGTTTTTAGAAAAATCCCATTTAAAGTAATTTGAGCAAAAATATAGGTACGTCAAAAAATAAGCAAAACAAATAAACCAGAGGCCTTATTACATCATTTAACTCAAAATAGTAAAGTAATAAAGTGAGCGAAATAGAAATCTAAGTCCAAATAAACCGTTTTCAAGTATGGCCTCCACACCGAGTCATCCATGGCCCAAGTCTCCATCATTGATCATTACGAAAGGAATAAGGAAAGCGGGGTGAGTTACTAGAACTCGAGTGTGTAACCCACTTACCGTTGTCCTTTGGGCAAAAGTCCATTAAGCCATTGTTTGGGCCGAAGCCCATTCATAATAATAAAAATGTATCGAATATAATATGCATATGAAATGCAATTCCCAAACCAAACCTAGTTTTCCATCCGCTACACACCACCCGTACCAACCAACACACCTGTGGGTGATCTTTAGTCAACCCACCCCGCCAACACACCAAGCGTAGGCATTAAGCCATTTATATCAAATTTGTGGACAAGCCACCAGATTAACAGAATTTACATGGCATTGCCATTTTTGATTTGTGTGAGCCACGATTTATGTAGCGAGCTACGAACTTCTCTTCATCATTATCCCATCCCATGCAAATCATGTATATAATGCATAACAAATCACAATATAATAACAGTAATTTATTCGGATATTTATTACAAAATTATGACCCATTATAACAATTAATCAAAAGGCCCATTAAGCAAAATATCAGATTTGACCCATTTAGCAAAATATCAGATTGGCCCATATAGCAAAATATCAGATTGGCCCATTTATCAAAATATCAGATTGGCCCATTTATCAAAATATCAGATTGGCCTATATAGCAAAATACCAGATCGACCCATCTAGCAAAATATCAGATCGGCCCATTAAACAATTCCGTAATTTGGCCCTTTAGGGGCATTTTCGTAATTTTGATAATCTACCCACTAAGGGTAATTCGGTAATTTCGCAACCTAAGGGTATTTTGGAAATTTTGCAACCTAAACTTAACTACTAATGTGGAGCATAAAAATCGAAACTGTCCATCTGCGTCGTACTAACTAAATTGACTATAACTTGAGTTAGGAATCTCGAAATCTAACTCCGTAAATTTTTCTTGAGACTAGACTCATATATCTTGTTACTATAATTTTTCCAGAATTTTTGACTTAGTCATTTAGTACAGTTTATTCCTTAAAGATTCCCTTGTTTCACTAACCAACGATTCTGATCTCTCTTACCCAAAATTCAAATATCTCACTGTACAGTTTTGATATGTTGCTACCACTTGTTTATATTGAAAATAGACTCACTAAGGAATCTGTACATATAAACTATAACTCATAATTCACTTTGTACAATTTTATAAGATTTTTCCAAGACAGATCAGGGAACCACGAAGTCATTCAGAACATGTCTCACTAAAATTAAGATATCTCAAAATATAAAATTCCTTTTCCTTTTCCGTTTCTTCCATATCAAAATAGACACAGTAATATTTAATCTGATATCTTATTCACTTTTTAAGTCCTTTTCTCCTATTTTTAGTTATTTTTCAAATACATGTAACTATTTCTGACTGAAACTGGTTTATTACAACATACTATTACCACTACGATCATGCGCACGCCCGAGTGATCACGGATGCCAGTTTTCGGTTTTCTTCGGTATTCCAACCGATTCACAGAATATTTCATACAAACTTTCAGAGAAGTGTGAGATTACACACCAGTTCAGATATGTATACGGAAGATACGGGATTACACACTTGATTTTGATTTCCTAAAGAACCACTCGTCGATGACCTAGAACAATACCAACCAAAAGTTAGCCTCGGATTTCCAAAAGATTTCGTATCACTTACACTTGAATCACTTACCACTATGTCCGAAGGTAGAATATATCGAGTGATTTCATCCCTAAAACATAATCGATTAGTCACAACCACTATTATCCTTTAAACGAATAAAGAACGATTTCAAATAATCCATGAAGAACTCCTTACCTTATCGATATTGGATCCAATTTCCACCGTTTGACTTAGGGCTAGAATGATACACAGCCACCCACTTAGAACACTATGAAAAAGAGGGTGATTACAATATGAAGGAATGGAAGATAACACCATTTCCGTTAAGATCAAGATTTACAACCGAATAGTGATAAATACCTATTCGGCTAGAAAGAAAAGAATATGAACATAGAAAAGAATTCACTTACTGATTCAATCGAAGAAAAGAGTGTCAACCCACTTGAGAAAATGATAAAGAAGAGATGAATGAACAAATTTTGGTCTCAATGGTTTGGGTACATTCGGCAACAAGAAGAAAGAAAAGAAGAGAATATGTTCACTAATGGCTTGTAATTTTGGCACAAGGCAAAAGAAGAGATTTGGAGAAAACAAAAAATTGTGCAAGAGTAGATTTTGGCCTAACAAACACCAAAATTCTATCAAAAGGCAAAGGAGAAATTCGACTAAGAGAATAGTAATTTGGAGAAAATGGCACACTTGATGCTAAAGGAATTTGACCAAAACAAGCACTAAAGCTTTACCAAAACACCAACAAAAATTCGGCTACCCCCCTTACACATAAAACTGTCCACATACATGGCCATAATGGTCAAAATTTGGCCATCCAAACTTTCCATAACACTCTCCTCTTTTTGTGCCAACATGTTCCCTATACTTTCCTTTTTCTTTTGATTCCTTTCCTTACCTTCATCCTTTCCTTGTTTCCTTAGCCATCATACCATAATTAAAAAGTCTTACTTACCATATTTAAGCCTTGGCCGACACTTACCATATAGCACAAAAATTTAATCCAAAATATTTGCACTAGGTGGGATTCGAACCTTAGACCATTAGTACACTCCACACGCCACTTTTCACTTTACCAATTGACTCCTTGTGCTAGTAAAGTGCACACTTATTTCCTTAAGTCTCGATGCTACTTGCCTACTCTCCTTAAATGCTTAAACACAAAATTTTTCCTATAGCCCATCTTGAACCCGGAACTTCCTAGAAACCTCGTAACCTTCCAAATTCACTTAACTAATAAGTCCCACTTGAAATAATGTCGTTCTCTTGTTCTCAAAATTTTAAAACGCTTCTACGCTCAAGGCCCAATGGGCCCAATCCTACTAGGCCCAATTTCGGGATGTTACACCATGGCTGAAGCACACGGGCGTGTGTATATGCCTTGTGGATAAGTCAGAATGCTAAGTTTTAGCACACGGGCCATGGCCACGAGCGTGTCAAGGCCGTGTGAAATTAGTCAGTGTCGCCACGGGCTAGTCACACGGGCGTGTGCCTAGGCCGTGTGACACAAACAGAATACTCATGATTTTATACACGGGGTAGGGACATGGGCGTGTGTGACCACACGACCTGACCACACGTGCGTGTCCCACTTCACATGGGCGTGTGGCCCCTGTTTTATTGAGAAGTTTCTCGAATTCGTAAAAGTTCCCGGGATAGTTTCGGTACCTCTCGGAAGTATGTGTAGGGCCTCCTAGGCTGAGTATGTACAAGTGATGAGTTTAAACGAAATTTTATAACCCCGATCAAGATGTTTAAGAAAGATCAGTTAGGTAATGCCTCAAACCCTATTCCGGCTTGAATATGGGTAAGGGGTGTTACAGTTACAATCTTTAAAAACAAAATTTCAATCATCATCCTCAAAGTTGGACTCCTCATCCTCCTCTCCTTCCTCATCTTCACTTTCTTCTTGTTCTTCAATTTCGTGCTCATATTCTTCCTACTCAGGATGTGTTGGCCCGAACATATCTGACGTATAATTAGTGTAACACCCCTAACCCGTAACCATCGCCAGAATAGGGTTAAGAGGCATTACCGAACATTTCAGAACATTTACAATCATTTCACATCATAAGGTACATTATCATCTTAACATAACAAATCATATTCATAACAGTTCATATACATAGAGTCCCTTAAATAGGATTACGAGACCTTAAACATGAATTAGGAAGGGGTCGGGACTAAACCGATCACATACAAAATTTTTTCTGAAAACTTAACATTTTTCAAAGTTACAGAGGTCACACGCCCGTGTGGGTAGGCCGTGTGCCTCACACGGCATTAGACATGCCCGTGTTTCCAAGCCGTGGCAAAACAAGGCATACATACTGACTTGTCTACACGGCCGAAGACACGCCCGTGTGCTTGACCCGTGGTCGACACTGACTTATTTCACACGGCCTGTCACACACCCGTGTGTCTGGCCCGTGTGCGAGACTGACTTGATTCGAATTACCAACTTAAATGACACGATCGAGACACATGCCCGTGTGCTCAACCGTGTGGGAAAATATAGGCCATTTGTTTGGCCAATTTGCCACCCAAAATTTGGGTTAAACCTACAACATCCAATAAGCCTTAATTCATACTCCAAAAGCATCCCAAAACATACCAAAACATACATAATTTAGCTCTTAACAATATCATTCATTTCATATACAAAACCTAACTTAATCATACTAATTCAAAAACACCAACTCCACAATAAAGACATATAAATCATTCATCATTTTAATCCAATTCAATTCATAGCATTACTTATCATATCAACTCCCAAATCATCCATAAAACTTACCATAAATTGACCATTTCATTAGACTAACCATTAGCCATCAAACCATACCAATTCATGCATCATATAGCATGAACTACTTATTCACAACATATTTATTATCTAGCCATATCACATGGCTATATTTACACATCTCAAAACATAATAAAAACAAACTAGACTATACATGCCATACTTTAATATATACATTTTCAAAAGGTACCAAAATATAGTTCGATAGTGTGGTGATGATCCTCAACAATCCCCGAGCTTCCCGTAACTTTAATAATCTATAAAACAATGAACAAACATACACACAAAGTAAGCTATCATAGCTTAGTAAGTCATAAGCAAATAATATACAAATAAACATTTTCATTAAATCAACTAGCCAAATCAAAACAAACTTAACCAAATGTACACCTTTTATGTTTACAACCTCAAATATTATCTCATTCATATTAACATCATATCATCAATAGCCAAGTACACATATAATAAATAGCACATATAAATTTCCCTCTTATCATAACTAATTCATATATTCATCTCAACCAAAAATACTTACCTTACTTTAATATTAATATAACATAGTACGTACCTGAATCTCTTAGTTCATTTTCACATTCGATTTTAGCTCCATAATACCCGTTGAACCATTCGGAATTAATAAGGATACTTGGATAGTTGGAAGGCTCGTACAATGCCAACGTCCCAGACGTGGTCTTACATATAATCACATATCGATGCCACTGTCCTAGACAGGGTCTTACAAAAATCAAATATGATGCCAATGTCCCAGACATGGTCTTACACGTAAACACAAGTCGATGCCAACGTCACAGACATGGTCTTACACGAAATCACATATCGAAATCCTATGTCATGACATATGTATCCTAACTATTCCTAAGGTTCGTACAGGACTTTCAGACGTCGAAACATGATCATTTCAGGCTCGTAAATATTGCTCCCATGCTAAATTCATTTCAGCATATTAATTTACACAAATAACAATTCAATTTGGCACTATTAAATTAGATACAATAGAATTTAACAACATTATTTACTTATGAACTTACCTCGGATAACGACGGATGAAATCGACTACTCGACTACTTTCGATTTCCCCCGATCTAATTCTGATTTCTTTCGTTCTTGATCTATATAAATTCAAATTTGACTATTTAATAACACATTTCATTCATTTCAATCCAAAAACACCTAATTAGGGCATTTTACACTTAAGCCCCTAAAAATTCACATTTTTGACATTTTAGTCTCTATTTCATAAAATCACAAAATACAAAAAATTTCATATTTCCCATGCTTGGCCGAATATACATTTAGTTCATATAAGTCCACACATTTCATTTATTTTACATTTTAGTCCCTCAAAATATTATTTTCACTATTTAGCCCAAATTACTCAAATTCATCAAAAATCCAAAGACAAAACATATTAATCTATCACATATCTTTTATTTTCCATCATCAAACAACAAAAATCACAAGCTATCATCAATGGAAAAACAAAAAATCATCATCAAATTCAAAAATTAAAACATGGGCTTCGTAGTACTCGAAGCAACGATCACAAAAATGTAGAAATTATCAAAAACCGAACAAAACTCATACCTTAATTAAGCAAAACCTTAGCCGAACCCTATCAAGATTTTCTTCTTTCTTTTTCTTTCAATATTCGGTCATAAGAAGATGACAATGGCCTATTTCTTTTGTTTGTTTTATTTAATTAAGCATTATTTATTCTTTTACTAAATTAACCTTTTTAATTAACATTAAAATTCCACTAACATATGTCCATCTTTGTCCATTAATCAATCCAAGGGTCCAATTACATCATAAGGAATCCACATTAAAAGAACAAGACAATTTAACACTTTAACTATTAATATGCCACTTTTACATTTTACGCGATTAAGTCTTTTTATCAAATTAAGCACACAAACGGATAAATTATATCACAAAAATTTCACACATATCAGTTCACATACTATAAGCACGGAAAATAATCTTAAAATATTTTTTGACTCGGATTTGTGGTCCCGAAACCACTATTCCGACTAGGGTCTAAACCGGACTGTTACAATTCTCTCCCCCTTAGGGATTTTCGTCCCCGAAAATCTTACCGGCGAATAGGTTTGGGTAACGTTCTCTCATAGCATCTTCGAGCTCCCACATCGCTTCTTCAACCCCGTTTCGATGCCATAAGACTTTCACTAATGAGATTTTCTTATTTCTCAATTCTTTCACCTCACGATCTAAAATCCGGATCGGTTCTTCCTCGTATGTCATATCTAATTGAATCTCAACCTTAGAGGGAGAAATTACATGTGATGGATAGGATCGATATCGTCGAAGCATCGAAACATGAAATACGTTATGGATCTTTTCTAACTCAGGTGGCAACAACAGTCTGTAAGCAACCTGCCCGATACGCTCAATAATTCCATACGGCCCAATGAATCACGGACTCAATTTGCCTTTACGACCAAATCGGAGTATTTTCTTCCATGGTGAGACTTTCAAAAATACTTTGTCCCCGATCAAAAATTCAATATCTTTTCATTTCAAGTCTGCATATGATTTCTGACGATCTGACGCAGCTTACAAACTATCACGAATTACTTCCACTTTCTGTTCAGTTTCTTTGATCAAATCGACCCCGTGTATCTTATTCTCACTGAGCTCAGTCCAATACAATGGTGTTCGAAATTTACGACCGTACAAAGCCTCATAAGGTGCCATTTTGATACTCGATTGAAAGCTATTATTATACGCAAATTCAATCAGTGGCAAGTATCGTTCCCATGTACCTTCAAACTAAAGAATGCAACATCTTAACATATCCTCAAGTATCTAAATGATTCGTTCGGACTGACCATCTGTCTGTGGATGGAAAGCAGTGTTAAAGTATAATTTCGTACCTAGTGCATCTTGCAGTTTCTTCCAAAACCGCGATGTGAACCTTGGATGTCTATCCGAAACAATAGAAATAGGCACTCCATGTAATCTCACAATTTGAGAAATATACAACTCAGTAAGTTTATCAAGTGAATAATCCATGCGAACCGGAACAAAATGAGCCGATTTAGTCAATCTATCCACAATAACCCAGATTGCATCTTTCTTACTCAATGACAAAGGCAAACCTGATACAAAATCCATCGTGACTCTGTCCCATTTCCATTCAGGTATCATAATCGGCTGAAGTAACCCAGATGGTACCTGATGCTCAGCTTTGACTTGCTGACAGATCAAACATCTCAAAACAAAATCAGAGATATCTCGTTTCATACCAGGCTACCAGTAGAGCTATTTCAAATCATTATACATTTTTGTACTACCCGGGTGAACAGATAACCGACTGCTATGAGCTTCGTTCAAAATCATCTGAATCAACTCTGAATTTCTCGGAACACATATTCGATTTTTGAACCTCAAACAACCTTCAGTATCAACTCGAAATTCTGAATCAATATTCACATCACATTGATCCCGTTTTGCTATCAATTCATTATCAACTTTTTGAGCCTCACAAATTCGCTGAATTAATAACGGTTTCGCTTTCACCTCAGCTATTATCGAACCATCATCTGATAAGGTCAACTGAGTATTCATTGCTCATAAGGCAAACAACGATTTCTGACTCAAAGCATCAGCAACAACATTAGCCTTTCCCGGATGGTAGTCAATCACAAGCTCATAATCTTTTAACAACTCTAACCATCTTCGTTGCCGTAAATTTAGATCTTTTTTTGTAATCAAATATTTTAAACTTTTATGATCGGAATAAACATGACATTTTTCACCAAACAGATAATGGCGTCATATCTTTAATGCAAATACAATAGCTGCCAATTCTAGATCATGTATCGGATAGTTCTTTTCGTATGGCTTTAACTGTCTTGAGGCATAAGCTATGACTTTGCCTTCCGCATCAAAACACAACCCAAACAATTCAAAGATGCATCACTATATATCACAAATTCTTTCTGGGATTAAATTTGTACTAGCACTGGAGCTTGATCAACAAAACTTTCAACTGATCGAAAATTTTCTGGCACTTTTCTAACCACTCGAACTTAACATCTTTCTGAAGTAGCCGCGTCATCGGAGTTGCAATCATAGAGAAGCCTTTTACAAACCGTCTATAATATCCCGCTAGTCCCAGAAAACTGCGAACTTCTGACACATTTCTCGGAGGTTTCCAATCTAAAATTGCTAAAATCTTGCTCAGATCAACTCGTATTCCCGTAGCTGACACAATATGTCCCAGAAAACTGAATTTCCGTAACCAGAACTCACATTTACTAAACTTCGCATATAACTGCTTATCACGTAAAGTCTGTAGCACTAATACCAAATGTTCAGCATGTTCGGATTCATCACGAGAATAGATCAATATGTCATCTATGAACACAACCACAAATCGATCCAAATACTGTCTGAAGATCCGATTCATTAAATCCATAAAAACAACAGGTGCATTAGTAAGTCCGAAAGGCATAACTAGAAACTCATAATGTCCGTACCTCGTTCGGAAAGTAGTTTTCAGCACATCGGAGTCTTTAACTCACAGCTGATAGTAACCCGATCTCAAATCTATCTTAGAAAACACTGTAGCCCATTTCAACTGATCAAATAAGTCGTCAATCCGTGGCAAAGGATATTTATTCTTTATAGTCACCTTGTTGAGTTGTCTGTAGTCAATGCACAATCTCATAGTTCCGTCTTTCTTTTTCACAAACAAAATCGGTGCACCCCAGGGAGAAAAACTCGATGGTGCGAAGCCTCTATCCGTCAATTCTTGCAACTGAGCTTTCAAATCTTTCAATTCAGTCGATGCCATTCTGTACAGAGCTATCAATAACGGAGTCTTCCCTGGCACTAACTCAATACCAAACTCTACCTCTCGGATCGGTGGCAAACCCGGTAATTCTTTGAAAAACGCATCCGGGTATTCACCCACAACTCGTACTGATTCTATCTTATTTTCTGTCACTTTAGAGTCAAGCACATAAGCAAAGTAAGCTTCACAACCCTTTCTCACATATTTCTGAGCTAACATCGAAGATATCACTGTCGGTAAACCATTCAGATCATTAGACTCAATCCAAATAATCTCATCATTTTGACATCGCAAATCAATAGTCTTTCGTTTGCAATTCAAAATAGCATCGTGCAAAGTTAACCAACCCATACCCAAAATTATATCAAACTCGTCAAATGGAAACAACATCA
Organism: Gossypium sturtianum; assembly: GCA_025698515.1. NCBI lineage: Eukaryota > Viridiplantae > Streptophyta > Magnoliopsida > Malvales > Malvaceae > Gossypium > Gossypium sturtianum. The sequence continues at coordinate 24,919,157 of CM046945.1, forward strand.
AGTTAGCCGAGAAACACGAATCTCGAATCATCAACGAATAATTCTTGCACACTTTTTCAACCAAAACACACTGGCCTAAAGGGTTCGATACTCTAATTACAAACTCAGTAGACTCTACAGGCAAAGTCTTACTGGATACTAAAGTCTCACATACATAAGAATGAGTAGAACCAGGATCAATCAATGCAACAACACTAGTATCATAAAGAGTGAAAGTACCAGTAATCACATCTGGAGACGAATCTTCTTCGCGGGCGTGAATAGCATAAGCTCTGGCAGGTACGCGAGCCTCAGATCTAACAGTTGTGTCTTTAGTTCCTCTCTGACTGCTACTCACATTACCCATGTTTCTGGGTGGTCTACCTCTAGCTGCCGTATTACTCGATCTAACATTTTGTACTGTGTTTTGTTCAGCCAACTCAGGGCATTCACGAATGAAATTATCTAATGATCCACATTTGAAACAGGCCCGATCATTCAATCTACAACTACCGGGATGTCGTTTACTACAATATTTACACTCTGGTTAATTGGATCTGACGTTACCAGCACTTGCTGCTGAGGTAGCTCTCGAACTCACAACTGGTCTATCTCGATCCCGTCTAGGATAACCCGCAGTAGCCTTTGAACGGTTAGAGTCATCTCGAAATTTCTTTGATGCCGATTGGAAAGACTTACTTGAGAATCTCTTACGTGCATCTCTAGCTTCAAAGTCAGCTTTTCTTTTATCTTTCCCAAGCTCTTGGCTTTGGGCTCGTTCAACAAGTACAAGAAACTCTTTTATTTCAAGAATCGACTAATAGCTTGATATCTTCATTCGGCTGTCTTGAATCTTTTACACATTATTGCTTCATTGAAACACACTCTCGGGCATATCCGCTCGGTCTCACAAATTTCGCTCATATCTCACCATTATAGTCATACGACCCTGTTTCAGCTCGAGGAATTATTTGCGCTTCTGATCAATGAATCTCTGACTAATGTATTTCTTATGGAATTCAGTCTAAAAGAACTCCCAAGTAACCCGTTCTCTCGGAACTACAGATATCAGTGTATTCCACCAATGATACGCAGAATCTCGAAGCAATGATACAACACATTTGATGCACTCATCAGGTGTACAGGATAGCTCATCAAACACACGGATCATATTATCAAGCCAAAATTCAGCTCGCTCAGCATCATCATCAACAGTGGCTCTGAATTCTTCGACTCCGTGTTTCCTGATTCTTTCAACCGGTGGCTTATTCATTCGTACTGGATCAACAACTTGTGGTATAACAGGTATTTGAGGAGGAATTGGTGGGGGAGACGGTTGTGGAACAGCCAGATTCATCCAGATATATTGAGTAAACCATTCATTCATCATTTGGTAAAAGACTTGTTTAGCCTCTCCCTCTTGGTTACTCGAAGTCGGCCGAGATTCAGCTGGCGCTGTCCCTTGAGCGGGAGCAGGCGTATTACTTTCTACATCATCCGCTACGGCTCGATCGGGATCCATTTACTATACGAAAACACATTTCAATTGTCAGGAATCATCACACTATCGCAGTTTATAAATATGGCATGTATAGCTAGACTCAAACGCGCTACGTTAGTCCTAGAATCAACTAAACCGTAGCTCTGATACCAATAAAATGTAACACCACCGACCCGTAACCATCACCGGAATAGGGTTAAGAGGCATTACCGAATATTTCAAAACATTTACAATCATTTCACATCATAAGGTACATTATCATCTTAACATAACAAATCATATTCATAGCAGTTCATATACATAGAGTCCCTTAAATAGGACTACAAGACCTTAAACATGCATTAGGAAGGGGTCGGGACTAAACCGATCACATACAAAATTTTTTCAAAAAACTTAACATTTATCAAAGTTACAGAGGTCACACGCCCATGTGGGTAGGCTGTGTGCCTCACACGGCATCAGACACGCCCGTGTGTCCAAGCCGTGGCAAGACAGGGCATACATACTGACTTGTCCACACGGCCGAAGAAACGCCCGTGTGCTTGACCCGTGGTCGACACTGATTTATTTCACACAGCCTGTCACACGCCCGTGTGTCTGGCCCTGTGCGAGACTGACTTGATTCGAATCACCAACTTAAATGACACGGTCGAGACACACGCCCGTGTGCTCAACCGTGTGGGCAAATATAGGCCATTTGTTTGGCCAATTTGCCACCCAAAATTTGGGTTAAACCTACAACATCCAATAAGCCTTAATTCATACTCCAAAAGCATCCCAAAACATGTAACACCCCATACCCGAGTCCGAGGCTCAGACCGGATACGAGACATTACTATGCTTGAACATACTTAATCATGACATTACGGGCTATAAAATTTCGTTCGAAATTAAAACTTCTCATTCTTAAACAATTAAGTATATTTCATGGGCCTACGAGGCCTTAAACTCATCTTGGTAAACTTTGAAACCTTATCGAAAAACTTTTCTTTGAAATAGGGTTACACGCGCGTGTAATATAAAACACGCGCTGCATGCATAGGCATACACGCCCATGTCCTCGAGACCATGCCCTAAAACTCGATGATTCTGTCGATTTCCACCACGGCCATGACACGCCCGTGGACTTAGATCGTATACTACATCTTGATATCTTGACTTATTTCACACGACTGGCACACGCCCATGTTCTAAGCGTGTGTCATGCACGGCCTTAACACACGGCCGTGGGATTAGTCTGTGGCCTACCCTTATTTATAATACTAAAGGTGCGGTTCACACGGCCTAGACACTGCCTTGCGTGTGTCCAACCGTAATGGCACTTAGAGGCTATTTACCAAGCCAATCACCACCACGAAACTAAGATCACATTCATACTCAATTCAATTACTCAAATTACTACATCTTTCATTGATATCAAAAAGCATACATACTTAGTCGATTTGGCCAATTTCTCTAGCCATATACAAAAAGAATAATGAACAAGATAGCCTATACTATGGCTCTTCTTAAAACATATACTCAAAATGAAGTGCCTCCTATACATGCCATACTTAATAAAACAACTTTGCTATACCAAAATGGCGATTGATAGTGTGCTACGAGCTACGAGCTCCGACTTCAACGATCCACAAGTTAGCTTGGCGGGACTACATAGAAAGAAAGAATCAAAGGCGTAAGCATTTAGCTTAGTAAGTTTGCATATAATGTACATTCTTGCTTGATATAAACCATTTAACATAAATAATGGTATCATAGATTTCAGCTATAAAGCTTACTTACTCATACTTGATTCATACATATCTCATGAAACTTACAAATCTCATGCTTGAGAGGTAACCAAGGTACCTGTATCACTTGATCACATTGATCAGCATACTTTAACATAATAATCATTATCTATCATTCATCATTCATAACGCAAATAATGCTCACTTTCATCTTGATGCTAGCTTTGCTTTCTTAGCTTTCTTGTTATCTCATTTTAACTTAACTCGTTTGGCCGATGAATTTCTGCGAATAATCGAGGATACTAAATCTCTTCCCACGTAACATGATGCTAAAGCCATATCCTAGATATGGTCTTACATGGAATATCTCATCTTGGTTTCAAGGCCATGTCTTGAAATGGACTTATATGAAGTCTTTCTCTTGATAACTTGTTCAATGCCAAGCTTGCCTTGGACTTACATGATAACTTGTTCAATGCCAAGCTTGTCTTGGACTTACATGATAACTTGCTCAATGCCAAGCTTGCCTTGGACTTACATGATAACTTGCCCAATGCCAAGCTTGCCTTGGACTTACATGATAACTTGCTCAATGCCAAGCTTGCCTTGGACTTACATGATAACTTGCTTGATTTGCCAATGCCATGTTCCAAACATGGTCTTACACTGGCTCTCATAATGTGGTAGATCGAGTATCTTGGGAAATTCATTTTCAATCGGGACTTGCTCATACTTAATCTCACTGATTTCTTGGTTGAACATAACATCAAATATTTCATGAAAATAGTGTACATTATACTAAGCAATTAAATGATAAAAATCATAAAACTTAGAAATCATACAAACTTACCTCAATATACAAAATGTATGTAGATGTGCAATTTAGTCCTCTACTTTATTCTTGCCTCGATTTCGATCCGAGCTTCGTTTTTCTTGATCTATAATCATAAATAGATCATTTAAAACTCACATTGACTAAATTGACTCTTAACTCATACTTTGGCAAAATTACTATTTTGCCCCTATACTTTCTCATATTTGCACTTTTGCCCCAAGGCTCGTAAAATAATTTTCATTCAACTTTCTTTGACTACATGCTTAGCTGATTTATTTTCTCTACTATAGCCATTATCAATTCTCATTATTTCTAATAGGTATGACTAATTTCAAAACTTTTACAAACTAGTCCCTATGCTAATTTTTTCATGAAATTCACTTAGAAAAAGATGTTTATCTAACATCAAACTCTCATAAACTTCCATAAAACATCATTTAGCATGCATGTAATTCATGGGTAGATTTTTGAACATGCATCTTAGCTCATTTTATAGCTAAAAATAGCTAATTCATAATACGAGGACTTCAAAAACACGAAGAATATTAAATTCGGGACTAAGATGAACTTACTAGCAAGATTGAAAGATGAGCAAACCCTAGCTATGGTTTCTTTGAAAATTTTGGCAATGAGGAAGAAGATGATAATGATTTTTGTCATCTTTTTCCTTTATTAATCATTTAATAGGTAAATGACCAAAATGCCCTTCTCTTAAAAATATCACCATTTACTAACTCATGTCCAATTTTGTCCAAAAATTATGATTTGGGAAAATTGCTATTTAAGGACTTATAATTGCTATTCTAGAGCTATTTCATACAAAATGCTTCTAGAAACTCACATTTTACAACTTTTGCAATTTGGTCTTTTTTGACCATTCAACTTCAATTTAGCAAAATTGCTTAATGAAACTTTCACACTAACATGCAAACATGGCATGAACCTTAAAAACTCATAAATTCACCTCAAATTCGTGGTCTCGCACCACTATTCTGACTAGGCCCTAAATCGGGCTATTACAATTCTCCCCCCTTAAGGATTTTCGTCCTCGAAAATCTTACCAGCAAAAAGGTTTGGATACTGGTTTCTCATACTCTCTTCTGGTTCCCATGTGGCTTCTTCTATTCCATGTCTTTGCCACAATACTTTCACTAGGGAAATACTTTTATTTCTTAGCTGCTTGACTTCCCGAGCCAAAATCTTGAGTGGTTCCTCACCATAAGTCATGTCGGGATGAATTTCTACCTCTGACGGGGTAATTACATGTGAAGGGTCTGATCGGTAGCGTCGCAACATAGACACGTGAAACACATCATGTATCTTTTCTAATTCTGATGGCAAAGTCAAACGATAAGCTACCGGCCCAACTCTCTCAGTAGTCTCATAAGGTCTGATGAAACGTGGGCTTAACTTGCCTTTCCGGCCAAATCTGAGAACTTTTCTCCATAGTGATACTTTCAAGAAAACTTTATCCCGACTTGGTACTCTATCTCTTTTCTCTTTAAATCCGAATAGGATTTTGTCTGTCATCTGCAGCTTTTAAACATTCTCATATCACTTTCACTTTCTCTTCACTTCTCTAACCAAATCAACCCCGTGAATTTGGTTTTCCTTGAGTTCGATCCAAAATAAAGCGTTACGCACTTACGCCCATATAGAGCCTCATAAGGTGCCATCTTTAAACTTGACTGAAAACTATTGTTGTAGGCAAATTCTGCCAATGGGAGGAACTTTTCCCAGCTGCCTTGGAATTCTAGAATGCAACATCTGAGCATTTCCTCAAACACTTGAATTACCCTCTCCGACTGGCCGTCAGTTTGAGGATGAAAGGCCGTCCTAAAGTTCAACTTTGTACCCAGGGCCTCTTGTAACTTTTTCCAAAATCTGGATGCGAACCTCAGATCTCTATCCGATATGATTGACAAAGGGACTCCGTGAAGTCTTACTATTTCTGAAACATACAAGTTTGCCAATTTGTCGAGTGAGTAATCTACTCAAATGCTGGTATAAAATGGGTTGACTTAGTGAGTCTATCAACTACAACCCATATAGCATCCTTCTTGCTTGGTGAAAGCGGTAAACCCGTTACAAAATCCATAATGTCGGTCCCATTTCCACTCGGGAACCAAAATGGGTTGAAGCAAACCGAAGGTACTTGGTGTTCGGCCTTTACTTGCGACAAATCAAGCATTTGGAAACAAACTCGAAATATATTTCTTCATTCTCGGCCACCAATCTTTGTTGCTTCAAGTCATTATACATCTTGGTACTACCGGATGTGCAGATAAACATCCATCATGTGCCTCGTGTAAAATTCTCTGAATAATCTCTTCTTTTCTCGGTACACAAACTCTATCTTTAAACAACATGTATCCATCAGAATTAATTCGAAAGTCGGATTCAAAATCTGACTCGCACTGAACTCTCTTGACTTGCAATTCGCTATCTTCTTTCTGAGCCTCAACAATCTCTTGGAGAAATACTGGTCTAGCTCTCAACTCAGCTAGAATAGAACCATCATCGGATAAAGTTATCCGTGAACTCATTGTCCTTAATGCAAAAAGGGACTTCCTGCTCAAAGCATCGGCCACCACATTCGCCTTGCCAGGATGGTAGTCAATAACTAACTCATAGTCTTTTATCAACTCTAACCATCTTCTTTGCCTCAAGTTTAATTCTTTCTGCGTCATCAAATACTTCAAACTTTTGTAATCAGTGTATATCCGACATCTCTCACCATATAAATGATGTCTCCATTCTTCAATGCAAAGACTATGGCTGCCAACTCTAGATCTTGTGTTGGATAATTCTTCTCATGAGGCTTCAACTGTCTTGAGGCATAAGCAATCACTTTGCCTTCTTGCATAAGCACACTGACCTAATCCATTTAAGGATGCATCATTGTAAACTATGAACTCTTTCCCCATCTCAGGTTGTACTAAGACTGGAGCTTACATCAATAATGCTTTCGTTTCCCAAAGCTGTCTTAGGCATCTTTTCTGTCCACTCAAACTTTACATTTTTCTGTTACAATTTCGTCATCGGGGTTGCAATCATAGAAAACCCCTTGACGAATCGTCTATAATAACCGGCTAAGCCTAGGAAACTTCTAATCTCAGAGACATTCTTCGGTGGTTTCTAGTCTATAATGGCCGAGATCTTACTTGGGTCTACTCGAACCCCTTCTCCTGAGACAATATGTCCCAGAAATCCTACTTCATTGAGACAAAACTCACTTTTACTGAACTTGGCATACAATTGATTTTCTCGCAGAATCTATAAAACTGTCCGTAGGTGCTCAGCATGCTCATTCTCATCTCGGGAATAAATCAGTATGTCATCAATAAAAATGACTACAAACTTGTCGAGGTATGGTCGAAGATGCGGTTCATTAAGTCCATGAATACGCGAGGAGCATTAGTCAAACCAAAAGGCATGACTAAAAATTCATAATGCCCATACCTTGTTCGAAAAGCGATCTTGGATACACATCGATTCCTTTACTCTTAACTGGTAATACCCCAATCTCAAGTCTATCTTAGAGAACACGGTGGCTCCTTTCAATTGATTGAACAAATCATCAATCCTTGGCAATGGGTACTTGTTCTTTACTGTCACTTTATTAAGCTGACGGTAATCTATGTATAATCTCATAGTGCCATCCTTCTTTTTAACAAATAAAACTGGAGCACCCCAGGGAGAACAACTTGACCTTGCAAAGCCTTTGTCTGTTAACTCTTGCAACTGTGTCTTCAACTCTTTCAACTCTGTTGGAGCCATTCTATAAGGAGTAATAGATATTGGTACAGTACCGGGAGCTAGCTCAATGCTGAACTTAACTTCTCTGATTGGAGGTAATCCCGGTAATTCTTCAGGAAAGACATCCAAGTACTCACATACTATAAACTTGACTCAATCTTTGACCCGGTTTCTTTATCATTCATCACAAAGGCCAGATATGCCTCATACCCTTTTCTCATGTATTTTTGTGCCGTCATATGGGAAATCACAACCGGCAACCTACTCTCACATCTCATCTCAATGTATTTCTTCCCACAATTAACTATTACATTATGGGAAGTCAACCAGTCCATACCGAGAATGAGGTCAAACTCATCAAATGGTAACAACATAAGGTTTGCTTTAAAACAATGACCTCTAATCATTAATGGACAATCTTTACATACTTCATCAACTAACACACTCTTGCCTAAAGGATTAGACACCGTAATCATAAATGCAGCGAGAGTCTATAGGCATACTCAAATCGGATACTAATTTCATGCAAATGTAAGAGTGTGTGGATCAGGGATCTATTAAAGCAATAACTTTGATATCATGAAGAGAAAAGGTACCGTAATAACATCATGGGAAGATGCCTCTTCGCGGCGCGAATGGCATAAGTCCTTGCAGTGCTCTACCCTCGGGTCTCGCACATGACTGCTCTCTAGGGTTACCTCTTCCCCTTGCCCCACTTCCTGTGTTACTCTGCGGTCTTCCTCGGACCATACCCCCGGATCTCGGGTTCTGAGTTCTTTCTTCTTTCATCATCTCTAGACAATATTTTATATAGTGGTCTTGAGAACCACATCTAAAGCATGCATTTTTATGTGCTCAACATTCTCCAAGATGACGTTTTCCACACTGTGGGCATTCGGGTCTGTCAAATCTAATGTTCCCAACACTTGCAACTGAAGTAGTCTGTGCTTAATTCCCTAAATATTGCTTGCTCTTGTCTTTCTTTGAAAACCCAATGGAAGTAGCCGATCGGGTAGGGAAATCTTTTGACTTCTTGGATGAAGATTGGAATGACTTATTCCACTGTCTCTTTCTAGAGTCACGAGACTCCATTTCAGATTCCTTCTTCTTTTTTACTAGTTCTTCGGCTTTACAAGCCCTTTCGACTAGCACCACAAATTCCTTCAGTTCTAGGACAGCAACAAATAGTTTGATGTCCTCATTCAGCCCATCTTCAAATCTTTTACTCATGATGGCTTCGGTGGACACACATTCTCGAGCATATTTCTTTGAGTCTTACAAACTCACGCTCATAGTCGATCCATCGACATCTTGCCTTGCTTCAGATTCTAGGAATTCTTTCCTTTTACGGTCCAAAACCTTTGGTGATATACTTTTTCTTAAACTCTTCTTGGAAGAATTCCCATGTGATCTTCTCCTTGGTACCACTTGATACAAAGGTGTTCCACCATTGATAGGCAGAATCTCTTAAAAGGGAGACTACACACTTCATGCTTTCCTCAGATGTGCATGATAATTCATTAAATACCCTGATGGTATTTTCTAACCAGAACTCAGCTCTTTCTAGATCGTCATCTTTTCTAGCCCGGAATTCTTCTGCCCCATGTTTCCTGATCCAATCAAATGGAGGCTTCACTCCTCTTGCCACCTCTACTACTTGAGGGGCTACTGGAATATGTTGTGGAACAGGTGGGGGTGGAGGGGGTTGTACATTTGGGTTCGTGTGAGCGAACTCTGAATACCATGCATTCATCATATGGAGGAAGGCTTCTCTAGCCCCTTCTCCTCCTTCTTGACTCACTGCAGTGGGTCTATTCTCATTCTCGTTTGACCTTTGTCCCTTCAGTGAGTCGGCGCATTACTTTCTCGTCATCCGCCATATCTCTTTCGGGATCCATTTACTAAATGTATAAACATAATTTAAGTTAAATCGAGTCGTCACACTATCATTATAAAAACATTCTCACGTATGGCATGTATAGCTAGACTCGTGCTCATGCTACGTTAGTCCTAGAACCAACTAAACCATAGCTCTGATACCACTAAATGTAACACCCCATACCCGAGTCTGAGGCTCAGACCGAATACGAGACATTACTATGCTTGAACATACTTAATCATGACATTACGGGCTATAAAATTTTGTTCCGAAATTAAAACTTCTCATTCTTAAACAATTCGTACATTTCATGGGCCTACGAGGCCTTAAACTCGTACTGGTAAACTTTTGAAACGTTATCGAAAATTTTTTCTTTGAAACAGGGGTTACACGCCCGTGTAATATAAGACACGCCCGTGCATAGGCATACACGCCCATGTCCTCGGACCGTGCCCTAAAACTCAGTATTCTGCCGATTTCCACACGGCCATGACATGCCCGTGGACTTAGACCGTGACTACATCTTGATATACTGACTTATTTCACACGACCGGGCACACGCCCATGTTCTAATCGTGTGTCATGCATGGCCTTAACACACGGCCGTGGGATTAGTCCGTGGCCTACCCTTATTTATAAGACTAAGGTGCAGTTTACGCACGGCCTAGACACACGCCCGTGTGTCCAACCGTGTGGGCACTTAGAGGCTATTTACCAAGCCAATCACCACCCTGAAACTAAGATCACATTCATACTCAATTCAATTACTCAAATTACTACATCTTTCATTAATATCAAAAAGCATACATACTTAGTCGATTTGGCCAATTTCTCTAGCCATATACAAAAAGAATAATGAACAAGATAGCCTATACTATGGCTCTTCTTAAAACATATACTCAAAATGAAGTGCCTCCTACGCATGCCATACTTAATAAAACAACTTTGCTAAACCAAAATGGCAATTGATAGTGTGCTATGAGCTCTGACTTCAACGATCCACAAGTTAGCTTGGCGGGACTACATAGAAAGAAAGAATCAAAGGCGTAAGCATTTAGCTTAGTAAGTTTGCATATAATGTACATTCTTGCTTGATATAAACCATTTAACATAAATAATTGTATCATAGATTTCAGCTATAAAGCTTACTTACTCATACTTGATTCATACATATCTCATGAAACTTACAAATCTCATGCTTGAGAGGTAACCAAGGTACCTGTATCACTTGATCACATTGATTAGCGTACTTTAACATAATAATTATTATCTATCATTCATCATTCATAACGCAAATAATGCTCACTTTCATCTTGATGCTAACTTTGCTTTCTTAGCTTTCTTGTTATCTCATTTTAACTTTACTCGTTTGCCTGATGAATTTCTGCGAATAACCGAGGATACTAAATCTCTTCCCACGTAACATGATGCCAAAGCCATATCCTAGATATGGTCTTACATAGAATATCTAATCTTGGTTTCAAGGCCATGTCTTGAAATGGATTTATATGAAGTCTTTCTCTTGATAACTTGTTCAATGCCAAGCTTGCCTTGGACTTACATGATAACTTGCTCAATGCCAAGCTTGCCTTGGACTTACATGATAACTTGCTCAATGCCAAGCTTGCCTTGGACTTACATGATAACTTGCTCAATGCCAAGCTTGCCTTGGACTTACATGATAACTTGCTTGATTTGCTGATGCCATGTTCCAAACATGGTCTTACACTGGCTCTCATAATGTGGTAGATCGAGTATCTTGGGAAATTCATTTTCAATCGGGACTTGCTCATACTTAATCTCACTGATTTCTTGGTTGAACATAACATCAAATAATTCATGAAAATAGTGTACATTATACTAAGCAATTCAATGATAAAAATCATAAAACTTAGAAATCATACAAACTTACCTCAATATACAAAATGTATGTAGATGTGTAATTTAGTCCTCTACTTTTTTCTTGCCTCGGTTTCGATCCGGGCTTCATTTTTCTTGATCTATAATCATAAAGAGATCATTTAAAACTCACATTGGCTAAATTGACTCTTAACTCATACTTTGGCAAAATTATTATTTTGCCCCTATACTTTCTCATATTTGCACTTTTGCCCCAAGGCTCGTAAAATAATTTTCATTCAACTTTCTTAGACTACATGCTTAGCTGATTTATTTTCTCTACTATAGCCGTTATCAATTCTCATTATTTCTAATAGGTATGACTAATTTCAAAACTTTTACAAACTAGTCCCTATGCTCATTTTTTCATGAAATTCACTTAGAAAAAGATGTTTATCTAACATCAAACTCTCATATACTTCCATAAAACATCATTTAGCATGCATGCCATTCATGGGTAGATTTTTGAACATGCATCTTAGCTCATTTTATAGCTAAAAATAGCTAATTCATAATACGAGGACTTCAAAAACACGAAGAATATTAAAATCGGGACTAAGATGAACTTACTAGCAAGCTTGAAAGATGCGAAAACCCTAGCTATGGTTTCTTTGAAAATTTTGGCAATGAGGAAGAAGATGATAATGATTTTTGTCATCTTTTTCCTTTATTAATCATTTAATAGGTAAATGACCAAAATGCCCTTCTCTTAAAAATATCACCATTTACTAACTCATGTCCAATTTTGTCCAAAAATTATGATTTGGGCAAATTGCTATTTAAGGACTTATAATTGCTATTCTAGAGCTATTTCATACAAAATGCTTCTAGAAACTCACATTTTACAACTTTTGCAATTTGGTCCTTTTTGACCATTCAACTTTAATTTAGCAAAATTGCTTCATGAAACTTTCACACTAACATGCAAACATGGCATGAACCTTAAAAACTCATAAATTCACCTCGGATTCGTGGTCTCGCACCACTATTCCGACTAGGCCCTAAATCGGGCTGTTACAAAACATACCAAAACATACATAATTTAGCTCTTAACAATATCATTCATTTCATATACAAAACCTAACTTAATCATACTAATTCAAAAACACCAACTCCACAATAAAGACATATAAATCATCCATCATTTTAATCCAATTCAATTCATAGCATTACTTATCATATCAACTCCCAAATCATCCATATAACTTACCATAAATTGACCATTTCATTAGACTAACCATTAGCCATCAAACCATACCAATTTATGCATCATATAGCATGAACTACTCATTCACAACATATTCATTATCTAGCCATATCACATGGCTATATTTACACATCTCAAAACATAATCAAAACTCACTAGACTATACATGCCATACTTTAATATATACATTTTCAAAAGGTACCAAAATATAGTTTGATAGTGTGGTGATGATCCTCGACGATCCCCGAGCTTTCCGTAACTTTAATAATCTATAAAACAATGAACAAACATACACACAAAGTAAGCTATCATAGCTTAGTAAGTCATAAGAAAATATTATACAAATAAACATTTTCATTAAATCAACTAGCCAAATCAAAAGAAACTTAACCAAATGTACACCTTTTATGTTTACAACCTTAAATATTATCTCATTCATATTAACATCATATCATCAATAGCCAAGTACACATATAATAAATAGCACATATAAATTTCCCTCTTATTATAACTAATTCATATATTCATCTCAACCACAAATACTTACTTTCATATTAATATAACATAGTACGTACCTGAATCTCTTAGTTCGTTTTCACATTCGATTTTAGCTCGATAATGCCCGTTGAACCATTCGGAATTAATAAGGATACTCGAATAGTCGGAAGGCTCGTACAACGCCAATGTCCCAGACATGGTCTTACATGTAATTACATATCGATGCCACTGTCCCAAACAGGGTCTTACACGAATCAAATATGATGCCAATGTCCCAAACATGGTCTTACACGTAAACACAAGTCGATGCCAACGTCCCAGACATGGTCTTACACGAAATCACATATCGGAATCCTATGTCATGACATATGTATCCTAACTATTCCTAAGGTTCATACGAGACTCTCAAATGTCAAAACATGATCATTTCAGGCTCGTAAATATTGCTCCCATGCTCAATTCATTTCAGCATATTAATTTACACAAATAACAATTCAATTCGGCACTATTAAATTAGATACAATAGAATTTAACAACATTATTTACTTATGAACTTATCTCGGATAACGACGGATGAAATTGACTACTCGACTACTTTCGATTTCCCCCGATCTAATTCCAATTTCTTTCGTTCTTGATCTATATAAATTCAAATTTGACTATTTAATAACACATTTCATTCATTTCAATCCACAAACACATAATTAGGGCATTTTACACTTAAGCCCCCTAAAAATTCACATTTTTGACATTTTTGTCCCTATTTCATAAAATCACAAAATACACAAAATTTCATATTTCCATGCTTGGCCGAATATACATGTAGTTCATATAAGCCCACACATTTCATTTATTTTACATTTTAGTCCCTCAAAATATCATTTTCACGGTTTAGCCCAAATTACTCAAATTCATCAAAAATCCAAAGACAAAACATATTAATCTATCACATATCTTTTATTTTCCATCATCAAACAACAAAAATCACAAGCTATCATCAGTGGCAAAGCACAAAATCATCATCAAATTCAAAACTTAAAACATGGGCTTTGTAGTACTCGAAGCAACGATCACAAAAACGTAGAAATTATCAAAAATCGAACAAAACTCATACCTTAATTAAGAAAAACCTTAGCTGAACCCTATCAAGCTTTTCTTCTTTCTTTTTCTTTCAATATTCGGTCATAAGAAGATAATAATGGCCTATTTCTTTTGTTTGTTTTATTTAATTAAGCATTATTTATTCTTTTACTAAATTAACCTTTTTAATTAACATTAAAATTCCACTAACATATGTCCATCTTTGTCCATTCATCAATCCAAGGGTCCAATTACATCATAAGGACTCCACATTAAAAGAACAAGACAATTTAACACTTTAACTATTAATATGCCACTTTTACATTTTACGCTATTAAGTCATTTTTTCAAATTAAGCACACAAACGGATAAATTAAATCACAGAAATTTCACACATATCAATTCACATACTATAAGCACAGAAAATAATATTAAAATATCTTTCTAACTCGGATTTGTGGTCCCGAAACCACTATTCCGACTAGGGTCTAAATCGGACTGTTACAATTAGGCATTCTAATGTTGTTTTGTCGTGCAAATTCTTAAAAAAGTGGGTCTGATTCTTGAATCTAGTGTATCAACCAATCCATCTTTGGATGGCTGCTCTCGCCAATTTCCTATCGAGTTGTCGATTTTGTTTTCCTTTAAAATGAGGCTGGAGTAGTCGTATTCTCTTGTTGGCGTTTATTCCACTCCTTTATTTGTTTCATCCGAAGCTCTATGTACTGTGTATATAGTGTGTCTCCACTTTTGCTTCGGGATGGCTTCATGGATTGCTCAGTGGACACCATCGGAATGCCTGCTCTTTTACATAATGTTGTAACTAAGTGGGGAAAGAAGACTCCTACTTTCTAGCCACTAACGCACAATTTCATATTTTTGTATATCCATGTTCCAATGTATATTTGTTTCTTCTACAAAATAGCGTAAAGAAAAACTGCTCGAAAAGTATTGACATTAAAAACATTCAACGTATGAGTAATTCGAGTGCATAGAAATTGAATCCACATTTTTGCTACAGGAAACAATATTGCTTGATTAAACAAAATTGGGATATCAGTACATGGGTGACACTTCCATTCGCCCCTTCCTTCTGTCAGATAGTTTATAACATTGTCCACATTTATGTCTCTAGAGTAATCTAAATCAGTTTCTTCTACAAAGTCTTTCTCATAAAATGGAGCGTTATAAAATTCGCAACTAATTCGAGGGGTATTTGTACTTCCTTCCCTCGCACCGGTACTATTTCCTAAGTGAAGCCTTTAGTTCTTTTAGACTCTTGGTCTCACAAAGATGCGTGAAATTCTTGAACTACAGGGACCATAGCGAAGTCTTTTGAGATTACACAGAAGCGTTCCCATCTATGGTATCGAACCAAAGGCCAAATCTCCTAACAGAGAACCATCGATGGTTCAAATCCCCTCTTTTGAATAAATGTTTTTCCCTGAAGTTCAAGAAAATATTTCTCAACATTTTTATTAGAGAAATTAGAGGGGTTTGGAACCGTTGATGGTTACAGTTCATTAGTTCTCCTAACTTTCCTTGGAGACATATTTAATGGTGTACTAGGCTAATACTTATAAACTAACAAGAAAAATTTTCAATGGAACAGTAAAAAGATGAGTTATGTAACACCCCTTACCCGTATTCAATGCCGGAATAGGGTACAAGGCATTACCGAACATAAGCACAAGCAAACATACAAAACCGAGACTTAAATTTTGCGTCCAAATTAAAACCATTCATATTAAACCATAACATCCCTTATACGAGCCTACGAGGCCCAAAACATGCTTTGGAAGTGGTTCGAGACTAAGCAGAGAACTTTAGAAATTTTTACCAAACTTAGAAATTTTTTGCTAGATGTAGGGCTCACACGCTCGTGTGGTCCAAGGGACACGCCCGTGTAACCCCGGGGACACGCCCGTGCTTCAGACCGTGTTCAAATTAGGGTGCTCTCTGACTTGTGCCACACCCCTGTGTGCTAGGCCGTGTAGCACACATGGTTGAGACACACGCCCGTGTCTCTGCCCGTGTACTCAATTCTGGACATTCTGTTTTGCAACAATTAAGGTGCAGGGGGAACATGCCCGGATCACATGCCCGTGGGGCAGACCGTGTGTCACACACGGCCTAGACACACGCCCGTGTGTCTACTCGTGAGGACAAAATAAAGGCTATATAATAATTCATTTGCCACCCTTATTCACACATACACTTCACCATTTCAAAGGCATAAAACATAACACACTTAGGCAACCAAAACATCCACAATTATGACCAACACATTCCAATACAATATCAACATCTATCATACTCACAACATTTACTAAGTCAAAATTGACTACTTTCAAGATACCTAATTGTACACCACTTTATCATCTCATCAATAGACCACATTCCCAAACATCTCGCATTCATGTCATAAATCACATTTCTATCATTCACCAAGCATACCATGACCATATCACCAAAGACATTAGTACACACACACACACACACACACACACACACATATATATACTTAGGCTTACAACCATGATAGCCCAAATAAGCCAATTTACATAGCCAAATATCAAAAAAAGCCTTTGACAATCACAAGCCAACACATTGGCTACAAACATGATGACACACATAACAAATTGACTAAGTCCCTATACATGCCATAGACTTAAAATGCTTGAATTCATTTATACCCAAAATGATAGCTTGATAGTGTGATAGGGTCTCTGGCGAACTCCAATCCGAGCTAGCTCAATGACACTATAAAACAATGGAAAGGAATGGGGTAAGCTATATAGCTTAGTAAGTTCATATGCAAATAATACAAAGCATTATTCATACATTTGACATATAAATAAATTAACATATATCAACATAAATGTCATTAAAACTTCATAAATGTCATATGAACATAAATGTCATTTAATATCAACATAACACATATCAACATAATTGTCATATACCAATAGCTCATCATATGAATAACATAACACATATCAACATAAATGTCATTTAAGCTTCATAAGCACAACTTACTCAATCACAATCTTACCAATTGTTCATCATATACTGAGTTCATTTTTTTTTGAGTTTTACGTACATACCTGTACCATCTCATAACATATTCACGTACTTTCTCATCTTTGACATACCCGTTGAACCAATTGGAATACTATCGGATACACGGAAATCTTTGCACATAAGTGCCACATATGTAGCCAATGCTACCACAAATCTCATGACACATATAAGCTAGCTCTCGAGCTATCCTCGGGCCTGTTCACACAAGCTATCAGTCGAGACGTAGCTACGCGGTGCTGCTCACATAAGCTATCAGGTATCTGCAACATATGCCGGTATACCCAGCCACCGGTAGGAAGTAGAGGACCAGCACCCGGGACACATAAATCACATAATTACATGGGTTCCTAGTGAGATGTCACTTGTATCCTAATCTATTCCTAAGGTTCAACTGGGATTTACTCGCTCGTCAAAACTTCGTCAATTTCATCCATAGAGTCAATCATACAATTCATGCAATAACAAAACATTACAAATAAATTTATAACGTTGCATTATTTACATACAAACTTACCTCGACATGAAAATGGCAAAAAGGACCTAATCGTCAAATACTCGATTTTCCCTAGTTCTAGGTCTGAACCTCGTTTTTCTTGATCTATAATATCACATTTAACTTATTCAATCATTATAATATTTAAATCAGCCCAAAATCACATTATGGCAAAAATTACATTTTTGCCCCTAAACTTTTGACAGTTTATATTTTAGTCCCTAGGCTCGTAAAATGATTTTCATTCAATTTCTTCAAAACCCAAGCCTAGCCGAACCTATATCATGATCATAACAGCCAAAATTTTTCATTTATTCACACTTTTAGTACTCATTTTACAACTTTTACAAACAAGTCCTTTTAGGCATTTTTACCGAAATCAATTAGTAAAAGTCGTTTAACAAACAATAAACATGCATTTTCTACCATCAAACATCAAAATACATACATGTTCAACATGGGTAAAATTTTAGACTTTGACATCTCTTCAAATTAGTGCTAGAAATAGATAGGTCAAGTTACAAGGATTTCAAAAACATAAAAATCATGAAAAACGGGGCTGGAATGGACTTACAATCGAGCTTGGAAGCTTGAAAAACCCTAGCCATGTCTTCTCCATGTAAAATTCGGCCAAGGGGAAGAAGATGAGCACAAATTGGCTTTTAATTTGATTATTAACTCATTTTAATAACCAAATTACTAAAATGCCCTTAATGAAAAACTTTAGAAACATACCAAACCATGTCCATTTTTGTCCACCAACTTAACCAATGGTCTAATTACCATTTAAGGACCTATAATTTAAAGTTTCATAGCAATTGGACGCCTTTAGCATATAGAATTCAGGTTTTGCACTTTTTGCAATTTAGTCCTTTTAACTAAATTTAGTGCCCAAACATCAAAATTTTCGAACGAGATTTTCACAAAATCATTCCATAAAACTGTAGACCATAAAAATATAATAAAAATGAATTTTACTGCGTCGAATTTGTGGTCCCAAAACCACTATTCTGACTAGACCCAAAATCGGGCTGTTACAACTCTCTCCCTCTTTAGGGATTTTTGTCCCCGAAAATCTTACCGGAATATAAATTCGATTTCCACGTAAACTCCTCTATCTCGTGACACTGCCGAAGAACCCTCACTAAGGTTATGCTTTTATTTCCCAATTTTTTAATCTCTCGTGTCAAAATTCCGATCGATTCTTCGTTATACAACACATCGACTGAATCTTAATCCCCATCGGAGAATTCATACTCAAAGATTCCAAATCGATACCATCGCAACATAGATACACAAAACACATTTTGAATCGTTTTCCAAGTCAATACTTTCAGAAGCATGCTATCGCTGAACGAGAATTTCATATCCTCATGTTTCAAATTCACATACGTTTTTTCGACAATCAAGTGGATTCTAAATTGCCACAAATCACTTTTACCTTTCTTATGATTTTCGATCGGATAGGTTCTTGAAACATATAACTCAACTAATCTATCATGTTACATACCCAATCACGTAACATCTATTTCAAATAATCGTACATTTTATTACTCACTGAATGAACAAACGAGCTACTATCGAGCCAGTACAAAATTTTCTGCATAAGCTCTGAATTACTCAGTGCGCAAATTCTATCTCGGAATAATGATAACAGTTATCAGATCTGACCTTAAATTTAGAATCTAAAGTTGTCTCACACTGTACTCGTTTAGTTTACCACTCACTATCACATTCCTGAGGTTCTCAACCTTGCAAAGGAAACATCGCTTTAGCTTTTTATTTAGCTAGATTCAGACCGTCATCAAATAAGATTAATCATGCATCCAATACTCACAAAATAATCAAAGGTTTTCCATTCAAGCATTTGCAACTATATCTGCTTTCTCAAGGGTTACTCGATAACTGCTCACAATCTTTCAATAGTTCAAGCCATCTATGTTGTTATAATTTTCAGATCCTTCTGTGACATTAGATACTTTAAACTCTTAGGATCAGGAAACATATGACATTTTTCGTCGGACAACCGATGTCATCAAATTATCAACACAGACATAAAAAGTGGACGACTTTAAATCACCCGTCAGACAGTTCTTTTCATATGACTTTAACCGTTTGAAAGCATAAACTATCACTTTACATTCTTGTATTAAAACACATTCCAATCCGTTCGATAGTGCATCACTGAAAAATTACGAATCCTTTACTCAATTCAAACAGAACCCAGAACCAGTGTTTCGGTTAATAACACCTTCATCAGTTTTCAACTTTTGAAACATACAATAGACCATTCAAACTTTCACAAATGTGATAACTTTATCAATCGGAACAGCTTTAACTCATAACGACATCATTCGATTAGAACAATTCAATAAGTATATCTCCGTATCATACTTTCCAGAATATGAATTCTTCCTTCAAACTATCCGTCTATTCACCCATGAATGTACAAGTTTTCATTTTCTTACCTGAGGATAAACTTAAACGCATATAACTCAAATTACCTTTCAGCTAACCAGCTCGCTCAGATAAAACCAACTGAGTCGATCACAACTATCAAATAATATCATATCAAATATTCCCCTCTTCATGCTATTAAAACAACTCAAACATACAATCTTTCAGAATTTCCTCACATGCTAGTCAATGATCTTTACAACTGCATTAGCTCAAGGAAACAAAATATTCCGATTGAACTCATTGACCTTAATCAAACTTACCTTGAGAAAAGAAAACCATCGTCTAATTTGAGCTTGAGCTTCCACTATCTATACCTTGCCGATGTCATTTTTTTCACGAAGATTAGAGAAATCTCGATACTAGAATCACCAAGTTCCTATGATCGAACCAGGAATACACTCATAATAGACATAATTATCACAAGCCAAAGAACATAATTTAAAGATGAGCCATGATTGATAATTTACGAAATAAGGATGATAAGAAAACTGAGATAAAGAAATCCAAGATATGATATCATATTGGAAGTTTGAAAACATAACTCATAAGAAAATAATAAAGATCTTGATGATTCCTCAGAGAAAACCAGAAGAAAAACAATGCTTATACGCTCTGGAATTAATTGTAACAGAGATAATATATTTTCCAAATATATATATATAACAAAACAACATCCAGTAGAAACAGAAGAATAGTCTCACATAAATTTTCACCCACAACTATTATTCCAAACATAATAGAATAGAATCCTAAAGAGAGAGATAAGAAATGCTGCTCATCAACCAACCAGACCAACAGTGCTTTCATCTATCATTATAATCAGCTAGCATTCTCATACGATAAGAATTTCATCAGAAAACGAACAATCACATATATCTCTGAGGATAAATGAATATATATAATACCCAAGAGAGATCATCATAATCTATTCAATTACAACTATTACACTCAGACATCTTTACGATTCAAATATCATTTCTTTGACTAATTCTGTCATCACTAATCCCGTATTATTCCATTCACTAACGAAAATCAATCCGGAAGAAATTCCAGCAAGTACATACTTTAGACATCATACATGAATGAGTCGATTAGCCAAGATTAACTTTTTCCTTAACCGTGACATCACGAAATCCGAATGATGTTTAGAATAACCTGGCATCTTTTCTAGAATTGTACTCACTTGCCAAACTATTCTTAACTCTGACCACATTATTAGTTATTCCGCTACTGAACTCTTTAGTCTCTTACTTGTGAGCTCATTCAGCTTAAATCTCGTGAAATTTCGTTATAAAATACCACATTGGTAAGGGGGTGAGGTCGTAAAGCCTCTAACTCGACTCTCATAAATATACACATATAACTTAGCATTCATCATCAACATAATATTTTCACAATCATGTAATTCAGTTCAAGCTAATTAACATACATATTTATGTCAGACGAACTTTCCGATTACATTTATTCAAACAAGTGTACTTAAACATACATTCCATAAATTTGAGTAAGTTTTCTTATCACATTCACTTAATCAAACAAATTAGGCAAATAACATTATATGAATGCCAAATAAGCATAGATGAGCTTATCACAATATAAACTTTCATTTCATTTCACCTTTTCATATTTCAAGAATAATTCCCATTGAACTATTGTAATTTCTATGGATACTCGAGTAGTATACTCAAGGTATGCATGTCAACAATCTATCAATTCATATTCAAAAGTGCCCTCTTGGCACATATTCATAGAGCACACTCTCGAGCCACATATGATATAACAGGATTGCCAGTCCAGGCTAAATCCTTTCAGTAACGTATGTTCTAAAGGGCTTACTCTGGATTACCCGTTCGGGCTAAATCTATTGCATAACATATGCTCGAGAGGGCTTAATTCAGGATTACCCTTCCGGGCTAAATCCTTTTTGTAACATTTAAAACATTTTATCTGTTTCATAAAATCACCATAATCCATCGAAATACAACGTTTAATCGGAACAATGACATTTTATCCATATTTCTCAACTTATGGTTATTTCATTTTGTACATCATCACATACATATCATGAACTCTTATTCATACCTTTCCAAGTTTCGACTCATCACAAAACACATTTTTAAATATCTTAGTATCACTTTCAGCATTTCCAAAAGTAGCTCGGTTGGAAAGCATCTATGCCTCAACAAAACAATTTCATCAGAGTTTGGAGATATCACACTATCACAGGTAGTAATATGGCATGTATAGCTAGACTAACATACACTATGTTAGTCCGAGAATCGACTAAACCATAGCTCTGATACCACTAAATGTAACACCCCTTACCCGTATTCAATGCCGAAATAGGGTACAAGGCATTACCGGACATAAGCACAAGCAAACATACAAAACCGAGACTTCAATTTTGCGTCTAAATTAAAACCATTCATATTCAACCATAACATCCCTTATATAAGCCTACGAGGCCCAAAACATGCTTTGGAAGTGGTTCGGGACTAAACCGAGAACTTTAGAAATTTTTACCAAACTTAGAAGATTTTTGCTAGATGCAGGGCTCACATGCACGTGTGGTCTAAGGGACACGCTCGTGTAACCCTGGGGACACTCCCGTGCTTTAGACTGTGTTCAAAGTTGGGTGCTCTCTGACTTGTGCCACACGACCGTCCCACACGCCCGTGTGCTAGGCCGTGTAGTACACATGGATGAGACACACGCCCGTGTCTCTGCCCGTGTGCTCAATTCTGGACATTCTGTTTTGCAACAATTAAGGTGCAAGGGGCACAAGGCCGGATCACATGCCCGTGGGGCAGACCATGCGTCACACACGCCCGTGTGTCTACCCGTGTGGACAAAATAAAGGCTATTTACCAAGCCATTTGCCACCCTTATTAACACATACACTTCACCATTTCAAAGGCATGAACCATAACACACTTAGGCAACCAAAACATCCACAATTATGACCAACACATGCCAATACAATATCAACATCTATCATACTCACAACATTTACTAAGTCACAATTGACTACTTTCAAGATACCTAATTGTACACCACTTTATAATCTCATCAATAGACCACATTCCCAAACATCTCACATTCATGTCATAAATCACATTTCTATCATTCACCAAGCATACCATGACCATATCACCAAAGACATTAGTACACATATATATATATATATATATATACTCAGGCTTACAACCATGATAGCCCAAATAAGCCAATTTACATAGCCAAATATCAAAACAAGCCTTTGACAATCACAAGCCAACACATTGGCTACAATCATGATGATACACATAACAAATTGACTAAGTCCCTATACATGCCATAGGCTCAAAATGCTTGAAACCATTATTACCCAAAATGATAGCTTGATAGTGTGATAGGATCTCCGGCGAATTCCAATCCGAGCTAGCTCAATGACACTATAAAACATGGGAAAGGAAAGGGGTAAGCTATATATGTAACACCCCAAACCCGGCCCAAACACCACGACTGGATATAGTATGTCACTAAGAAAATTTTGGAAGAACATGTCGTATTTTCAGAAAAATATTTTTTTCTAAAGTTTATCTTCTTATTCGAGAGAAATTTAATAGTTGATAGTTTAAATAAAATATGCCTTTATAAATTAAAAACCCAAATTTAAATAGATACATTAGTTCAATAAGAATTTAAATAACTAAAAGTAATTAAAGCCCAAAGTAAAACAAAACATAAACTAGTGGCCCATAGCCTTATTACAACGAGATTTAAAATCCATTAATTAAAAATATAAAGTATTAACTTGAGACTTTTTCTTGGATCCAGCTTGGTCTTTTGCATGGCCACCTTGCGCTCCTCTCCACCCGGTCAGAAGCACTAGGTATCACCGAAAGGTTAATTAATAGGGTGAGTCGCGAGACTCAATGTGCAACCCTCATGCACCATTAAATTTGGGCTTAGGCCCATAAAAAATGATTAATAATTCCATTTATAAAAAAATAACAAATAATATGCAAGGCCCAACCCATTTGCCTAGGTTTCCATCGCTACACGCCCGCATCACCATTCACACCATTGGGGATTTCTACAATCGACCCACATTGCTACACGCCAAGATGGCGGTCATGCGCTCATCAACATATTATGGCCGAAGCCCTTATAATGAGATCACGGCATTAGCCGCTACAACATATAATGAGATCACGGTATAAACCGCTACACATATAACGTATAACTTCCTCCTTTCATCAACCCAACCCATGCGGTCCATAAAATCAATATGCTTTTATCATATAAAGTCAAACATTCATCGACGACTGGTGATTTGCTTCACCCTTTTCGGGTTTCCAACATTAAACCGAGATATCGGTATTTATCACAACATATAAACTTATGAGCATACATTAATAATCAGATCTAGATGGTGGGAAGTATTACACACTGTTATCACGAAATCCAATATTCTTAGACGATGTCCTTACTATCAGGATCTATTATCCTCAATGTAAAGCCTTGCTCAAAAGTCAAAAAATACACAAAGATTTAGCCCTTCAACAATCGGCCAAGGTTAATAAATTCCAAATTATACGTTAAAACTAATAGATCCCTTACCTTGAAATCCCGAAAGTAACACGATTCTATAACTTAGAGATCTATGCGATTGACTCCACTAAAGTTCCCTTGATTTGGCACAAGTAGGCACCATGAAGTAATTCGACAATAACAGGAGATGAGATCTAGGGATTTGGCTTTTAGGAAAATCTGGAAAAATTATGAACAAGAGAAGGCTGATGTGTCTTTGGCTTTTAAAATACTTGAGTGAGGAGTTTTGGTTTACGACGAGGAAAAGAAGAAGAAAAAGAAAACAAGGAAGATACTTGAAGATTTTGGCTAGGAAGAAAAAGAATGGAAAGAGTTTGACTTTTGAATCAAAGTGAAGATGAGGGAATAGGCTTAGAGATTTGGCTTTTGAAGAAATTGAAGAAAAGAAATTGTAGAGGGAAAGGCTAAGAATTTTGGCGCAAAGAATGAAGAGGAAATTAGGGTTTAAATGCCAGAATCAATGAGATATCCCCCCTATTTATAGAAATTTCAGCACTTACCTAACCTTGCAGATAAATCCTATCTTTTCTCTTTTATCTTAATCTACTAGCTCATCTAAAAGAGACTTAATTATCTCTAACTCCTCCCTCCTTTATCAGCATATTATCCACATATTTTAATCATTAAAATCCCTAAATTTTAGCCTTTATCTGCTTATTATCTGCATAAAATAAATTCCTAAATAATAGCCTTTATCTGCTTATTATCCACATATTTTAAACATAGATACTACCTTTTAAACCCTATAATGCCCAAACAGATAATTTTAATCAAGGCCTCTACCTAAGCCTGAGCCCAATTTGGACCCCTAACACTTAAATTAACACATTAAACATATCCACCCATTAAACGCATAGGCCCAAAAATTTAGGATGTTATAGTTCTACCCCCCTTAAAGAAATTTCGTCCTCGAAATTTCCAACTAACTATTAATCGTACTACCTAAGTCTCACTACCATGCTTCCGCTGTGCACTCCAATACTAAACCCAAAATAAACACTTAGTATTCTATGGTAGAGTACGCACCGGTATTCACATCTAGAGCGTCCTCGTCCCCTTGTACTCATGCTATCGGTCCGTGTTTATCTGATTAAGAATTTTATGAATTAATAAGTTTCTTCCACTGTTTAACCACGAACAATCTTATAAGCAGTAGTTTAAGAGTAGTTCTTTCGAATTCGGAATTACATCTACAAGTTTCAGTCTCAAGTTTGTCTCCTAGTTCCATATACACATACATGCAATCATCAATCATACAAATAGAACTTACATTCATCACCTAAGGGTATTTTCGTCATTTCACTACCCAGGGGTATTTTCGTAATTTATCCTACAGGGGTATTTTCGTAATTTTTCGAAATAGGGTTCCTTGGTGATTTTGTGAAAGAAGGGTATTTTGGTAATTTTACAATCCGGGGGTATATTGGTAATTTTGAAATCTGGGCAATTTAGTAATTTTGCAAATCAGGGGTAATTTGGTAATTGTACAAACCAGGGGTATTTTGGTCATTTGACAAAATGAGGGTAGGTTGGTAATTTTTTCTAACCAGGGATATTTCGATGTTGTTGTTGTTGTTGTTTTTTTTTTTCAAACAGGGTACTTTGGGGAAAATCTAGTTTCATGGTCCGGGTTACTCTTATAAACATGAGATTTTCGGGTAAATTTTCAAAACATAGGTATTTTACAAATTCATAGCTGGTTAGAAGTTTTCACAAATCAAACGTATTTTGAAAATTTTGCAAAACTTGAGAAATTTTCTTTCTTTTTTTTTTTCAAACTAGGGTGGCTGGTCCCTTTCGGGTTTTAATTATAAAGTTTAGCCCATCAACAAGTCCTCGTAACTAGGGTGAATAGTCACCACGCACCAGGTAGGATTCTAGTGAAGAGGAGGTGAGTCGCTAGGACTGCTTAAGTACCAAGCTCTCCTGAATCCACTCCTAGACATGCGTATGCCCATTGCCACACCCTAACTTGGCTAAGGTGAGCAGTACTACGCACGGGTAGGATTCCAGCGAAGAGGAGGTGAGTCACTAGGGATCGCTTAAATACCAAGCTCTTCCGAATCCACTCCTAGGCATGCGTGCGCCTATTGCCACACCCTAACTCGACTAAGGTGAGCAGTCACTACGCACGGTAGGATTCCAACGAAGAGGAGGTGAGTCACTAGGGACCGCTTAAATACCAAGCTCTTAGGATCCAATCCTAGACATGCGCATTGACTGTTACCACACCCTAGTCTTGTGGCTCGTTAACGGGTTTGTTTAGTGAAATTAAGTCTTATGAAAGTTTAAGAAGTGGTTTAAACTAATCCTATAGTCCATCGAGTCTATTTAAACTAGTCTACGTCCCATAAAGCCCATAAAGCCCACATGTATATCACACAATGGTTTAGGGTACTTACAGCGGACTTGGGTGGAGGAGCACGCAGTGCCATCTTTGAGCTAACAGACTGTTATCCTTTAAAAACATTCATGTTTTAAAACCCTTTTTTCAAAAACGTTTTGAACCCAAAACCCAAAGCCGAGTTTTGAACCAGGGCTCGATACCAATTTGTAACACCCCAAACCCGGCCCAAACACCACGACTAATTAGGATATAGTATGTCACTAAGAAAATTTTGGAAGAACATGTCGTATTTTTTCGAGAAAAATATTTTTTCTAAAGTTTATCTTCTTATTCGAGAGAAATTTAATAGTTGATAGTTTAAATAAAATATGCCTTTATAAATTAAAACCCAAATTTAAATAGATACATTAGTTCAATAAGAATTTAAATAACTAAAAGTAATTAAAGCCCAAAGTAAAACAAAACATAAACTAGTGGCCCATAGCCTTATTACAACGAGATTTAAAATCCATTAATTAAAAATATAAAGTATTAACTTGAGACTTTTTATGGATCCAGTTGGTCTTTTGCATGGCCACCTTGCGTTCCTCTCCACCCGGTCCCAAGCACTAGGTATCACCGAAAGGCTAATTAATAGGGTGAGTCGCGAGACTCGTGTGCAACCCTCATGCACCATTAGATTTGGGCTTAGGCCCATAAAAGCAGATTAATAATTCCATTTATAAAAAAATAACAAATAATATGCAAGGCCCAACCCATTTGCCTAGGTTTCCATCCGCTACACGCCCGTACGACCATTCACACCATTGGGGATTTCTACAATCGACCCACACCGCTACACGCCAAGATGGCGACCATGTCGCTCATCAACATATTATGGCCAAGCCCTTATAATAGATCACGGCATTAGCCGCTACAACATATAACAGATCACGGTATAAACCGCTACACATATAACGTATAAACTTCCTCCTTTCATCAACCCAACCCATGCGGTCATCATAAAATCAATATGCTTTTATCATATAAAGTCAAACATTCATCGACACTGGTGATTTGCTTCACCTTTTTCGGGTTTCCAACATTAAACCGAGATATCGGTATTTATCACAACATATAAACTTATGAGCATACATTAATAATCAGATCTAGATGGTGGGGAAGTATTACACACCTGTTATCGCGAAATCCAATATTCTTAGTCGATGTCCTTGCTATCCGGATCTATTATCCTCAATGTAAAGCCTTGCTCAAAAGCCGAAAAAACACACAAAGATTTAGCCCCTTCAACAATCGGCCAAGGTTAATAAATCCCAAATTATACGTTAAAACTAATAGATCCCTTACCTTGAAATCCCGAAAGTAACACGATTCTATAACTTAGAGATCTATGCGATTGACTCCACTAAAGTTCCTTTGATTTCGGCACAAGTAGGCACCATGAAGTAATTCGGCAATCACAGGAGATGAGATCTAGGATTTTGGCTTTTGGAAAATCCTGGAAAAATTATGAACAAGAGAAGGCTGATGTGTCTTTGGCTTTTAAAATACTTGAGTGAGGAGTTTCGGTTTCTGACAGGAAAAGAGAAGAAGAAAAGAAAACAAGGAAGAGACTTGAAGATTTCGGCTAGGAAGAAAAAGAATGGAAAGAGTTTCGACTTTTGAATCAAAGTGAAGATGAGGGAATAGGCTTAGAGATTTCGGCTTTTGAAGAAATTGAAGAAAAGAAATTGTAGTGGGAAGGCTAAGAATTTTGGCACAAAGAATGAAGAGGAAATTAGGGTTTAAATGCCAGAATCAATGAGATATCCCCCCTATTTATAGAAATTTCAGCACTTACCTAACCTTGCAGATAAATCCTATCTTTTCTCTTTTATCTTAATCTACTAGCTCATCTAAAAGAGACTTAATTATCTCTAACTCCTCCCTCCTTTATCAGCATATTATCCACATATTTTAATCATTAAAATCCCTAAAATTTAGCCTTTATCTGCTTATTATCTACATAAAATAAATTCCTAAATAATAGCTTTTATCTGCTTATTATCCACATATTTTAAACATAGATACTACCTTTTAAACCCTATAATGCCCAAACAGATAATTTTAATCAAGGCCTCTACCTAAGCCTGAGCCTAATTTGGACCCCTAACACTTAAATTAACACATTAAACATATCCACCCATTAAACGCATAGGCCCAAAAATTCAGGATGTTAAAATATAGCTTAGTAAGTTCATATGCAAATAATACAAAGCATTATTCATACATTTGACATATAAATAAATTAACATATATCAACATAAATGTCATTAAAAATTCATAAATGTCATATGAACATAAATGTCATTTAATATCAACATAACACATATCAACATAATTGTCATATACTAATAGCTCATCATATGAATTACATAACACATATCAACATAATTTTCATATACCAATAGCTCATCATATGAATAACATAACAGTTATCAACATAAATGTCATTTAAGCTTCATAAGCACAACTTACTCAATCACAATCTTACCAATTGTTCATCATATACTGAGTTCATTTTCTTTGATTTTTACGTACATACCTGTACCAACTCATAACATATTCATGTACTTTCTCATCTTTGACATACCCATTGAACCACTTGGAATACTATCAGATAGATGGAAATTTTTGCACATAAGTGCCACATATGTAGCCAATGCTACCACAAATCTCATAACACATATAAGCTCGCTCTCGAGCAATCCTCGGGCCTGCTCACGCAAGCTGTCAGTTGAGACGTAGCTACGCGATGCTGCTCCCAAAAGCTGTCAGGTATCCGTAAGATATGCCAGTATACCTAGCCACTGGTACGACGTATAGGACCAGCACTCGGGACACATAAATCATATAATTACATGGGTTCCCAGTGACATGTCACTTGTATCCTAATCTATTCCTAAGGTTCAACCGGGATTTACTCGCTCGTCGAAATTTCGTCAATTTCATCCATAGAGTCAATCATACAATTCATGCAATAACAAAACATTATAAATACAATTATAACATTGTATTATTTACATACAAACTTACCTTGGCATGAAAACGGCAAAAAGGACCTAATCATCAAATACTCGTTTTTCCCCGTTCTAGGTCCGAACCTCGTTTTTCTTGATCTATAATATCACATTTAACTGATTCAATCATTATGCTATTTAAATCAGCCCAAAATCACATTATGGAAAAAAATATATTTTTGCCCCTAAACTTTTGACATTTTACATTTTAGTCCCTAGGCTCGTAAAATGATTTTCATTCAATTTCTTCAAAACCCAAGCCTAGCCAAACCTATATCATGCTCATAACAGCCCACAGTTTTCATTTATTCACACTTTTACTACTCATTTTACAACTTTTACAAACAAGTCCTTTTAGGCATTTTTACTGAAAATCACTTAGTAAAAGTCGTTTAACAAACAATAAACATGCATTTTCTACCATCAAACATCAAAATACATACATGTTTAACATGGGTAAAATTTTATACTTTGACATCTCTTCAAATTAGTGGTAGAAATAGATAGGTCATGTTACAAGGATTTCAAAAACATAAAAATCATGAAAAACGGGGCTAGAACGGACTTACAATCGAGCTTGGAAGCTTGAAAAACCCTAGCCGTGTCTTTTCCATGTAAAATTAGGCCAAGGGGAAGAAGATGAGCAAAAAATGGCTTTTAATTTGATTATTAATTCATTTTAATAACCAAATTACTAAAATGCCCTTAATGAAAAACTTTAGAAACATACCAAACCATGTCCATTTTTGTCCACCAACTTAACCAATGGTCTAATTAGCATTTAAGGGCCTCTAATTTAAAATTTCATAGCAATTGGACACCTTTAGCATATAGAATTCAAGTTTTGCACTTTTTGCAATTTAGTCCTTTTAACTAAATTGAGTGCCGAAACGTCAAAATTTTCGAACGAGATTTTCACGAAATCATTCCATAAAACTATAGACCATAAAAATATAATAAAAATTAATTTTACTGCGTCAGATTTCTAGTCCCGAAACTACTGTTCCGACTAGACCCAAAATCGGACAGTTACAAGTTAGGAACCCTTAACCTTATATAACTTCTTTTTTGATTCCTTGTAATGTTCGGTTGTTGTAGTTCCTTTGAATGTTTCTCATTTGCTTCTGCATCAAATATTATTAGAAGGAGAGGTTTTGTGAAAGAATAGTAAGGAAAAGTAAAAAGGGTTTTAGGGTTTGTTGAAATTTAAGATTTTATTGAAAAGGTTAAGGAGTGTTTTAAAGTTTAGAGGAGGTTTATAATATGTTTTAGGGTTAAAATAAATGCTATACTAGTGTTAAAACATGGTTTATGCCACCGAGTTACGCGATTGGGTCGGGTTATCCCTGTAAAAAATTGCAATGATGTCGTAACACAGTGGGGTTCTTTGTCGCAACACCCTTGGCAATTTACCGTTGTCGCGACATCGGGGTTTGATGTCATGACACACAATGAAATTTTAGAATCCTGAGTAAACTATCTTCTGTGCCACGATATAGAGTTGTTGTGTCATGACATCGAGATGATTTTATCGATTCTGGACGCGGAGTTGTGACACGGGGGTTCCATGTTTCGTTATCGACTCTATTTTGAGCCAAATTTCTGCTCCCAAAATGTCTCAGTTCCTATAAAGCACAATGTTAATAAAAATTAAAGTTTAAGCTAAGTAGTTAGTTAAATATACAATAATATACATAAAATTACAGTTTAATTATAACTGTCAAGTTTTACTACCAGATTCATCCATCAGTTCAAATAATGTGCACGAAGATGTGTTCCCTGAATTGTTTCTATTTGTATTTTTCAGCATTCTTCGTGCCACTCCATTTTCTTCCACTTGTCTTGCTCTTTATACCTTTGCTTCCACCCTGCACTAATCGCAGGAAACATCTTCGCTTGTTTAGGGTTATTAGAGATATTTACAAGTATTTCATAACATGGTCTTCCTAATCCTTTCCTTTCTACCTCATCTTGTTGGTGACCACACGTTTTAGTTTCACCGTTAATCTTCATGCTAATTCATTCTTTCCAAATTAATGGTGGATTTCGATGTTGCTAAGAATTGTCTTCCTAACAAGATAGGTATCCCATGGTCTTCTTCAAAGTCTAATATTACAAAATCTAATAGAATGATGAAGTTGCACACTTTGACTAACACATCTTCCAATACTCCTTTTGGATGCACTAAAGATCTGTCGGCCAACTATAGTGTGATTTGAGTGCTTTTGACGTCCCTTAGCCCGATTTTTTCATATATAGATAAGGGCATTAAGTTTATGCTAGCTTCTAAATCATATAGGGTTTTACTAAAGTGAATATTCCCTATCTCTATAGAGATTGTAAAGCTGCCCGACTCTTTTAGTTTTTTGGGAACTTGTCTATATATAATCGCACTACATGAGGCGCTTATGGTAAACTACTCTCCTATTTTAATTTTCCTATGCCTAGATATGATTTCTTTTAGGAATTTGGCGTACTTAGGGACATGTTCAATTAAATCAATTAGAGGCAAGTTAACATTTAATGTTTTAAATAAGTTTAGAAAACTTACAAATTCATCTTCATCTCGCCTTTGTTTTTCCTCCAATCGTGAAGGGAATGGTACCTTTGTGGTTGTGGGTTCCTTGATTAGTTCTTTCTCTAGCTCAGCTGTCAGTTCAGTTACTTCTTTCGATCCTGGTTCGTCATCAGCTTCTGGAAGTTTTTCATGAAGATCATCTATATTCCTCTTGGTTCCCTCCCGAATTAGGTTATCTGGACTACTCAGTACTTTATTTGATCGGAGCACAATTGCTTTCACGTGCTCTTTCCCCTCTCTTTAAGGATTATCTTCAGTGTTACTAGGGATACCAGTTCCAATTTGTTTCTTAACGTCTCCCATCATGTTCATTAATTGCCTCATCTGATCTTCCAGTTTAGACAATGTGTTCACAGATTTGGTGCACTCAAATTGCACTAGTTTCAAATCTGTCCTCATTGACTATATTTTCCCCACGATTCGATCCAAGTGTTGACCACATACAGTATGGTTATTTGGGTTGGCCCTTTCTTGAGGCTTCTACAAATAAAGAGGTTGATAATTAGCATTCTTAACCTGGCTAGAGTTATTACTTCCTCCTTGATTTCTACCTCATCTCAAGTTTGGGTGATCTCTCCTTTCGGGATTATAAGTATTTGGATAGGGGTTTCCACCACTATTCTCAATATAGTTCACATCCTCGGTGGGGTTATTAATATAATGAAAAAGTGGTTTGTCTCATTCATATATTGACGATACACCTGACGAGGACTTTATACAGTTGAGTCTGTCCACTATCTGTTGGTATCTATCATCTTTCTAGACAACTTTTACCATATATGGTTTCTGGCCATATGTATAGCGTTCAATTAGCCATTGGCAAGAGCTCATCGCCTTGTTTTCTATCAGTTCATACACATCCCCGTATGTCTTGTTCATTAAAGCTCCTTCTGCGGCTCCATCCAGTCCTAATCGTGCATGTGCATCTAACCCGTTATAAAACATTCATAGTCATAACCACTCAGGTAGTCCGTGATGTGGGCATTTCTGAATTAATGTTTTAAAACATTCTCAGGCTTCATGAAAACTTTCTCCTAACTGTTTGAACGTTGCAATATCTCTCTTTAGTTGAACCGTTTTGCTAATAGGGAAGAACTTTTGCAAGAATTTTCCTGTGAGTTCATCCCATGTCGTAATAGATCCTGCTGCCTACGAGTCTAACAAAGAAAAAGCGTTATCTATTAAGCAGAAGAGGAACAGTTGAGGATGTAAGAGTATGCCCAAAGATCAATCATGAGATGGTTGTAATAACATACTTGATTTACCATGTTTATTAATATAAAGCGTTGTCATTATTATTTCAGTTTTTCTTTCAGTGTGTACAAATAAACTGTTTTATAATAATGTCCAAAGAATAATATGATTATTCTTAAAAGATCCTTAGTCAAGTATTATTGTTGACTAGGACAACAATAATGCATTAAGACTAACATGTAGTTGATTGATGATAAAGAGTTGTCATTGATATGGAGTATCAAAATCAATGCATGAATATGTGTGTTAGAGACCAACATATTGGATTGACCCGCTATGAGTATGTTTCTTGGATTATTATGTAATTGTCACAACATCACTCATAGTGATTAATATGTATATGATCCTCAGACTTGAGATCATCATTATCCCAACATCGTGAGTTGTATATTTTGATACAACCAAATCATAATCGTGCAATAAAAGTTGTTCTATAAAGGCCGATGTTGGATATACCACAATCTATGTAGAGGGATATGGTTGATCAATATAGGATAAGTCCCTTCTACATAATAGGAGTAATATCTTAGGCCACTTGATTGAGTGAGAATAGAAATGCATGGCCATGCTCAAATAAGTTGATATGAGATGTCATACTAATTTGTATATCATAGTCTACTCAAGATATCAAGAAACATGGGATGGACTATGCAAGTGTGACTATCCCATGACTTGTATCCGTTCCAGAGATAAAGGACTTAAGGATTAATACATGAAAGGTTAATCACAAAAAGGTTATATCGAATCATGACTTCTTGTAGCTTAGGTAGCAATGATGCATTGCTAGATGCCACTCATTGTTTGTAACATTAGAATCGTTCTAGTATTACTACTAACGTTGCAAAAACCTCACAGGTCACACCACGTGGTTGAAATGAACGGAATAAAACATAGTTGGTATTGTGTTTGGTTGTCACATGAATTAAATTAATTCTGTAATTAATTTAATTGGGCAATCAAATATTGAACATATTATATGTACAAGGATGTTGTACACATAATGACAACATAGTTCTATTAATATATGAATTTGATTCGTATATAAATTTAAATAAATATAGTTTACCGAAATCCTTGTTATAATTAATGTAATTATAATTTTTGGATATAATTAATGTAATTATAATTTTCAGTTAAAAACTTTATTGTATTTATTTAATTTTATGGTACATTCAAGAAATACCAATTATAAAAGGTATTAAAAGATACAAAGCTTAAGAGAAACCCTAAGAGATTGTTTGTGAGGTCTAGCAGCCGTCAAGCAAATAAACCTCCAAAATAGTTTTGGAGATTTCTTCCGTTCATAGTAAAACCGGGTGGATTACGTAGAGGCCGACATCGGAAAAAGGTTGCGGCTTGGTTCGACAGTAGATCAAAACTCTTGTTGCCAAGGCGTCGCTGTCTAAAAGAAATTTATAAACTTGATGGGCCACAAAAAGGTTGAAAGTATATCTTATAATTCACCTAAGCAAAAACGTTGAATTATGTATGCTATTTTTGACATGCACGGTGTTTGAAAATGCATAGTTATAGCCCGATGACCCATTTGATAAAAGGTTGTAATTTTATATATATAAATACGGCCTGCGTGTCGTGCCTTCCTACTATTCTCTTGTATTTCTCTTCTCATCTTACTCCCTCGTATGTAAAATGAGTTTCTGCATATTGTAATTTTCAAGAGTTGTTGTGGGCTAGACGAGAAGGAAGTTGGGACATCTATTGTGGATTGATAGCTTATGAAACGGCTTACACCTTCAGGTTTCCTTTTGGTTCTCCCATTGGCTTGGGTTGAATCACCTTAGTTTATGGGCTATAACTATTGCATTTATTTATTGCTTTATTTATTCATGTATGAGATGCTATGGATGTCTAAAGCATGCCAATTTTTATATACTAAAATTTGATAATAATAAACCCCATTAATTGATTAGATCAATTAAAAGACTAAATGGACTGAAGTAGACCATAATTGGTGAGATGGAACAACCTTAATAAAATCCCTCTATTAAAATATTAAGTCAACATGGCCTTCCAATTTTGCCCTCGTTAAGGCCTCGATCAATACTATGTAGGTTCTGCCAAAGCGAAGTACTAGTATTTATCTTGGTTAAACGCGAAGAATAAACAAGTGATATTCGCTTGTTAAAAATTGGTTAATGACTTAACTAGGTTACTCTAATAGGATTAGAAACCTAGAGGCAAGTAAATTGGATAAATCATAAGATGATTAGAACAAGAGTTTTTCACCAAATATTAGGAGTTACATATGATGTAATTAGCAAATGTTGCTTACCTAAATAACCATAGTCTTAAGAGTAAAGCCAAAGCTGACTTAAGAGGAGGTGAAATATGGATCCTTAACCCACTAGAAATACTTTTGAGAAAGTTTTTCCGAAATTAATATATGAGGGTTATTAATTTTGAAATAAAATAGTGGGAACATCATTTAATAAAGTCTTTTTAATGATTGATATTAAATTGGTAAATTTACTCACACGCATATTTAATTATTGTAGATATATTATGGCTACAAACACTAGCACACTCTCATTGCGATCGGTCCTTGAAAAGGACAAATTGAATGGTTTGAATTTTCTTGACTGGTTCCGTAACTTGAGGATTGTCCTCAAATAAGAACAAAAATTATATGTCATTGAACAACCACTTCCTAATGAACCACCCGCTAATGCCTCGAGGATGATAAAGATGCTTACAAGAAGTATCTCGATGACATGGTAGATGTTGGATGTCTTATGCTTGCCACTATGAATCTCGAGCTTGAAGCAACATGAGGACATGGTTGCTTATGATATGATTGGGCACCTGAAAGAACTTTATCAGGGGCAAGCACGGCAAGAGAGGTTCGATATCTCTAAGGCCATATTCCAATGTAAGTTGGTGAAGGAAGCCCAGTAGGACCTCATGTCCTTAAGATGATTGGCTATATTGAAAGCTTTGTCTAAGCTTGGGTTTCCATTGAGACAAGAGTTGGCCACTGATGTTATTCTACAATCGTTGCCGGATAGCTACAGCTAGTTTGTCCTCAATTTCAATATGAATGAAATTGACAAGACTCGCCAGATTGCTCTCGGTATGTTACTGAATCGCTAAAGGCAACATGAAAAGGTTGGACCCAAGCCCATACCGATGGTCCGTAATAACAAGGGCAAGGGAAAGGCCAAAGTTCAAACAAAGCCCAAGGGCAAAGGTAAGCCTAAGCTTGGAAAAGGAAAGGTCTGACTTTGAAACCTAAAGGTGGGGTGTCTAAGGAAGGAAACCGCTTTCATTGTGGTGTGACTGGACATTGGAAACGGAACTGCCCTATCTATCTTGAGGAAGTCAAGAAAGCTAAAGCAAGCGGAACGTCTGCTTTAGGTATTTATGTTATTGATATTAATTTATCAACTACTACTTCTTGGGTATTAGATACTGGTTGTGGTTCTCATATTTGTACTTCTGTACAGGGACTACAAAGGAGTAGGAATTTGGCTAGAGGAGATGTGGACCTGTGAGTTGGAAATGGAGCAAAAGTTGTTGCATTAGCTGTGGTAACATATACTTTATCTTTGCCTAGTGGACTTGCTTTATGTTTAGAGGATTGTTATTTTGTGCCCAGTTTGACTAAAAACATTATTTCAATTTCTTGTTTAGACAAAATTAGTTTTGAGATAATTATTAAGAATAATTGTTGTTCCTTTTATCTCAATAATGTTTTCTATGGTGCGGCACAATTGATTAATGGCCTCTATATTTTAGATCAAACGAATCCCATTTACAACATAAATACTAAAAGATCTAAAATAAATGACTCAAATCAAACTTATCTTTGGCATTGTCGTTTGGGCCACATAAGTGAGAAACGCATATCCAAACTCCATAAAGATGGTTTCTTGAATTCATTTGTTTTTGAACAATTTGAAGTATGTGAATCTTGCTTATTGGGAAAAATGACTAAATCTCCTTTTACTGGTAAAAGTGAGCGAGCTAGTGATTTATTGGGCCTAATACATTCGATGTATGTGGACCAATAAATACACAGAGCAGAGGTGGATTTCACTACTTCATTACTTTCACCGATGATTTGGTAGATATGGGTATGTTTATCTCATGCGCCATAAGTCCGAGTCCCTTGAAAAATTCAAGGAATTCAAAATGAAGTACAAAATCAACTAGGCAAAACTATCAAGTCACTTCGATCTGATTGAGGTGGAGAGTATTTGAGCCTAGAGTTTGATGATCTTTTGAAGGAATGTGGGATTGTCTCACAACTTACTCTCCTCTGGTACTCCTCAATGGAATAGAGTATACGAGAGAAGAAATCAAACTTTGTTAGACATGGTTCGATCCATGATGAGTCATGCTGATCTACCGACTTCCTTTTGGGGACATGCACTTGAGACAACTACTTTTACACTAAATCGTGTTCCATCTAAATCGGTTCAAAAGACGCCATATGAGATGTGGACTAGGAAACGTCCCAGTGTGTCTTTTATGAAAATTTGGGGTTGTGAAGCTTATGTTAAACGTCAGACGTCTACTAAGCTTGAACCCAAATCTGAAAGGTGTATTTTTGTGGGGTATCCAAAAGAAACCAAAGGATATTATTTTTTTAATCCCACTGAGAACAAAACGTTTGTTGCTCGGACTGGTGTCTTCCTAGAGAGAGAATTTACTTCTAGAAAAGGAAGTGGGAGAAAGATTGAACTTGAAGAAATTCGAGAATCACAAGATACCACTGAACCAGAGATTGAACAACAGCAAATTCCACAAGAAATTGAGGAACAAACAACTGTTGTAGAAACACAACCACCGCGTAGATCTTTAAGAGAACGCCATGCACCTGAGAGATATGGATTTCTCATTACAACGCATGGTGAGGTTCTTATTATAGATCAAGATGAGCCTAGGACTTATCAAGAAGCGGTTATGAGCCCAGACTCTGAGAAATGGCTTGAGGCCATGAGATCTGAGATGGATTCCATGTATGAAAACCAAGTATGGACTTTGATTGACCCACCCGAATGGGTTAAACCTATAGGGTGCAAGTGGGTTTTCAAAAAGAAAACTGACATGGATGGTAATGTACAAACATACAAAGGGCGATTAGTCACTAAAGGTTTTCGCCAAATTCATAGTGTTGACTATGATGAAACCTTTTCTCCTGTAGCTATGTTTAAATCCATCAGGATCTTGCTCGCCATAGCTGTATTTCATGATTATGAAATCGGCGGATGGATGTCAAAAGCGACTTTCCTTAACGGGAAACTTGAAGAGGATGTGTACATGACACAACCTGAAGGTTTTGTCAATCCAAAGGATGCTAGAAAGATATGTAAGCTACAAAGATCCATTTATGGATTAAAGCAAGCTTCTCGAAGTTGGAATCTTCGTTTTAACGATGCAATCAAAGAGTTTGGTTTTATCAAAAATGAAGATGAACCATGTGTTTACAAGAAAGTTAGTGGGAGCACTATCACATTCTTGGTACTGTATGTGGATGACATACTTATTATGGGAAATGACATACCTACCTTGCAGTCTATTAAGACTTGGTTGGGAAGTTGTTTTTCTATGAAGGACTTGGGCGAAGCCACTTACATCTTAGGAGTCAAGATCTATAGAGATAGATCAAGACGACTACTAGGTCTAAGCCAAAGTACATACATAGATAAAAAATCTTGAAAAGGTTCGAGAAAAAAATCTTGAAAAGGTTCAGTATGGAAGAATCTAAAAGAGGATTCCTACCTATGAGACATGGTATTTCACTCTCGAAGGAAATGTGTCCTTCAACTCCACAAGAGAGAGAATGCATGAGTAAAATTCCATATGCTTCCGCTATTGGATCTATCATGTATGCCATGTTATGTACTCGTCCAGATGTCTCATATGCCTTAAGTATGACGAGCAGGTACCAAGTAGATCCCGGTGAAGGTCACTGGACCATAGTCAAGAATATCCTTAAGTACTTAAGAAGAACTAAGGATACGTTCCTAATATATGGAGGTGAGGAAGAGTTAAGTGTAAAAGGTTACACTGATGCCAGCTTTCAAACCGACAAGGACGATTCTCGATCGCAACAAGGTTTTGTGTTTTACCTTAATGGTGGTGCTGTGAGCTGGAAGAGTTCAAAGCAAAGTACAGTAGCTGATTCTACAACAGAGGCCGAGTATATTGCAGCCAGTAAGGCAGCAAAAGAAGCGGTTTAGATCAAGAAGTTCATTACTGGACTAGGGGTTGTGCCTAGCATATCAGATGCTATAGAACTCCGATGTGATAACAATGGAGCTATTACACAAGCTAAAGAACCCAGATCTCAGCAACGATCCAAACACATATTTAGGCGCTACCATCTTATTCGAGAGATTATCGATCGAGGGGATGTAGAGATATGCAGAGTACTTACAGATGATAACATTGCTGATCCCCTGACCAAGCCTCTGACATAGCAGAAGCATGATCGTCACACTAAGTCGCTTGGTATTAGATATATGAGTGATTGGTCTTAGTGCTAGTGGGAGATTGTAAGAGTATGCCCAAAGATCAATCATGAGATGGTTGTAATAACATACTTGATTTACCATGTTTATTAATATAAAGTGTTGTCATTATTATTTCAGTTTTTTCTTTACGTGTGTACAAATAAACTGCATTTTATAATAATGTCACGAGAATAATATGATTATTCTTAAAAGATCCTTAGTCAAGTATTATTGTTGACTAGGACAACAATAATGCATTAAGACTAACATGTAGTTGATTGATGATAAAGAGTTGTCATTGATATGGAGTATCAAAATCAATGCATGAATATGTGCGTTAGAGAACAACATATTGGATTGAACCGTTATGAGTATGTTTCTTGGATTATTATGTAATTGTCACAACATCACTCATAGTGATTAATATGTATATGATCCTCAGACTTGAGATCATCATTATCCCAACATCGTGAGTTGTATATTTTGATCTGATCAAGCGTACACCATAACAGGTTGTTCTATAAAGGCTGATGTTGGATATACCACAATCTATGTAGAGGGATATGGTTGATCAATATAGGATAAGTCCCTTCTACATAATAGGAGTAATAACTTAGGCCACTTGATTGAGTGAGACTAGAAATGCATGGCCATGCTCAAATAAGTTGATATGAGATGTCATACTAATTTGTATATCATAGTCTACTCAAGATATCAAGAAACATGGGATGGACTATGCAAGTGTGACTATCCCATGACTTGTATCCATTCCAGAGATAAAGGACTTAAGGATTAATACATGAAAGGTTAATCACAAAAAGGTTATGTCGAATCATGACTTCTTGTAGCTTAGGTAGCAATGATGCATTGCTAGATGCCACTCATTGTTTGTAACATTAGAATCGTTCTAGTATTATCGCTAACGTTGCAAGAACCTACTGATGTCACACCCTATGGTTGAAATGAGCGGAATAAAACATAGTTGGTATTGTGTTTGGTTGTCACATGAATTAAATTAATTAAAGAATTAATTTAATTGGGCAATCAAATATTGAACATATTATATGTACAAGGATGTTGTACACATAATGACAACATAGTTCTTTTAATATATGAATTTGATTCGTATATAAATTTAAATAAATATAGTTTACCGAAATCCTTGTTATAATTAATGTAATTATAATTTTCGGATATAATTAATGTAATTATAATTTTCGGTTAAAAACTTTATTGTATTCATTTAATTTTATGGTACATTCAAGAGATACAGATTATAAAAGGTATTAAAAAGATACAAAGCTTAAGAGAAACCCTAAGAGATTGTTTGTGAGGTCTAGCAGCCGTCAAGCAAATAAACCTCCAAAATAGTTTTGGAGATTTCTTCCGTTCATAGTAAAACCGGGTGGATTACGTAGAGGCCGGCATCGGAAAAAGGTTGCGGCTTGGTTCGACAGTAGATCAAAACTCTTGTTACCAAGGCGTTGCTGTCTACTCAGATTGAAGTTTCGGTAATTTCGAAACCTTTATTTCACCCCGATTCATTCCTCACACATGGATTCATGGTTTAGATCACCGGAATTAATTTTATTTTGCTGCGCCATGGGGGTGCCGGCGTTCCAACAGAGGATGAATAGCATCATCGATGACCCCATTATAATTAAAAGTATCACAAAGTTGAAAAAAACCATTTTAGATGCTGATTTAGGTACTTTGTCATTGTGCCTCTAAACTGAAAAATTTTCTGAATCATCTGGATCATTGCTGGTTTAATTTCAAAATTGTTAGTTGTGATGGTTGACCTTGTTATACTTCCTTGAACCATCTCCAGACTTTGTAATGCATAGTCCCTTAAAGTTCTTTCGTTGCGCGCCATATGTATATTTGCGGGTAGTTGTGATGGTTGTGGTAGGTCTTCTTGGTTATTATTGTTAATTTCGTCGAACAACTGGTTGTCTCGCGGTGGTAAATTACTTGCAGCAAGTAACGGATTTTGCATCTGTTGTTGCTGCTACTGTCGATGATTCCTACAAATTATTCTTTCTGCATCTATAGGTTTTCCCCTACTACGAGTCATACACTAAACCAAAAAGGGAATAAAAGATCTTAGCAACAATAAGAAAATAAAATTGTATCTATAATTTAAAATTTTCCTAATTATTCTATTAGAATGCAACAATTAAAATCAATCTAGTGACATTGCCTCCTCGACAACGGTACCAACAACTTAACTACCTCCAAACGTACTAACATCCAGAGTAAGAATCTTGCACAAAATATATCAAATAAGTGGTGTACGCAAGTATATGGGTCAGGTTGTCATATAGTTACAA
This sequence comes from Gossypium sturtianum, assembly GCA_025698515.1. Classification (NCBI taxonomy): domain Eukaryota; kingdom Viridiplantae; phylum Streptophyta; class Magnoliopsida; order Malvales; family Malvaceae; genus Gossypium; species Gossypium sturtianum. The sequence goes on from CM046945.1 coordinate 24,962,207, forward strand.
TGAAGTAGGTGGGTACTCTAAGGATCGTACCCAAGGGAGGCGAGCACTAACTTAATCCTAACCTAAGCACAAATAAATTATATTATGAATAAACATAAAGAAATATTTTTGGTATTTTTATAAATAAAGAATAAAATAATATAAAGGGAAAGACTTTGGGAAATTTGATAGAGAAATTGAATTGGATCTGATCCTAGGTGATTAGCTCTCTTCGATAGTCATAACAAACTGTTGCTCCCGGTTCCCTGTTCAATCAACAAGTCTTTACCCTAGCAGGATCTCTTGATCTTCCACTAAAATAATGAGCGGGCAAGAACTACTTATCTCTCGACCTCACAGTCTAGGCCAGTTTGGGGCTAAGGTGTTCACGGATAGGCCATACCAATTGTGGGTTAATTCACACCTAGATTACTTCTTAGGGTCGTCAAGCCTAGGGTTTAAGTTCTTTCTTTCCCAAACAACTAATCCGCTAAGAAAACCCTGCACAATAATCAATTAATCATACCTCCACTCGCTAATCCCCCATAAGAGGATTAGTTCCTCATGGATCTTAAAAACATAGTAAACTTGATACGAAAGATAAAAATTAATAACAAGTCAAGATATGAAGTTTTAAGAGAATCCTGAATTGTATTGATTGAAGCACGAAATCCACAAAGAGTTGATCAAGTTCAACAAATCAGTTCTCCCGGCAAATGCAAATAGCAAAATTGAAAATAACCTAAATTGTTAAAAAGGAAAAACTTAAAACTTAAATTACAAAGAAAATTATAAAGTATGAAAGTTGTCCTTTAACAAGTGTTTGATGAGGCTATTTCTAAATTTAGGTTTGTCATCATCCTCAACCATAGGTCAGTTGATGCTCTCCTATTAAACATTTGATTGTGCAGACCAAAACGCCTCTAGCTTGTAAGTATTTCTCGTACAGGACTGATGTCGCGACATCCTAGTATCTTTGTCGCGACATCGAAGGTAGTATGCTCGTTGATAAACCAAAATAGTAACATATTTTAATCCCACATTTAGCATACTTTTGGATGATTTATCCCATTATTTATGTAAAAAGGTGCTCTTAATCCTTTCTTTTCATGTCTTATACTCAGGAAAGCACCCAAGAATAAAAAGAACGAGAAACGGGCTCAAAACGGACCAAAATGGACAAAAGAAGAAATCGACACGGCACTGGACTACATCCCCACGGCCGTGCCTCCTCAAATATACTAGAACACGGCCTGAAGTCGATCTACACGGTGTGCCTCATTAATGAGTCCAACACTACCTGTCCACGATTCACACGGGCGTGTGCCATGGCCGTGCCCGCTGTGGTGGGAGAGTAATTTCACTTGGAAAAGGATACTTAGGGGCAAAGAAACCTATTTCAAAAGCCTATATAAAGACCCTAGGTATAACCTAAAAGAGGGCGGTTAGCTAGGCCAAGGAGCCGAGCCGAAGAGGTCAGATTTGTGGGAAACTCTCAAGGGATAGCCAGTTGATCCATCTCCAGAAGCCGGAATTCTACTCAAGACGGAGGATCTCTCCTTCAATTCCTTCAGGGAGTTTTAGGGATTTCTTATGTTTTGTTTTATCTCTTCTTCTGAGATGTTTTTCTTTATTATTCTGAACTAAACCCTTCAGATACCTAACGGGGGATGAAACCTAGATGAATCTTGTTATTGTTTTCTAAACTATATGATAAATACTTGATTTGTTCTTGATTATGTGTGCTTAATTCTTGTGTTGATATTTCGCAGATATTAATTCAAGTTGAATGTGCTTAGGTGGTGGAGCAAAAGCCCCTGCTTAAGAGTAGATCTAGCATAATCAAGCGGAGTTGATAGCGCGCCTAGAGATAGGGTGACGAGATTTTGCCGGATTAGGGTGAAACCTAATATGGGAGTCCATAGATTGATTTACTGCTATTCTAGGGGTTTTAATTAGAAAGAGATTTCAATTAATCAACCTAGGGTTAGATGTTATTTGCCTCGAGAGAGGGATTAATATAAATAGGGAGTCCTACGGATCAAGTCAAGTGAATAAATCGTCTGGTTCAGTGTTAGCTAACAAGTGAAGTCTAGGTGGATTCTTCCTAAGGGTATCGTCTTAATCAACTGAGTTTTTCCCAAGTATTTCCCCAATTCATTCTTTTTGTCTTTGTGTCTTTAGCTTAGTAATTAGTTAATTTAGATTAATAAACAACTTCACTTATTTTAGGCTAAATAATTGAACGAAAGTTAGTATTAGTACTTTTAGTTCCTTTGGGTTCGACAATCCGGTCTTGCCTAAGCTATACTCTTTGTTCGATAGGTGCACTTGCCTCAATCATTGTTATAGTTAATTCCAGGATCGATCATTATAAATTTAAAACTACGAAATACAACGATCAAGTTTTTGGTAGCGTTCAAAGTGAACTAAAATATTAAGAACACTCTATTTTTATTACTTTAGCCATTTTTTTATTTTTGCAATTTACTTTTATTTTTTTTTTTATCTTAGTTTTAAATTTTCTAATTTTCTTTCTTTCTTTTTCCTAGCAGTACCTCTAGTTTATGACTAGAAGGCACCCGAGAGGACCACTAGTATCTGACAGTGATATTGAAGCTACCGCTCTCGTAGAAATCGCGAGAGAAATTAGGTGAGCCCTAAATTACACAGAAGAAGAGCGAGAAGACAGATCCAATCCTACTGAAGGGATGGACGAAAACAATCCTCAACCATAAGATGTGGGAGAGAATAATGCTCCGCGTACTATGTATGATTATGCTAAACCGCATTTAACAGGAGCAGAATCAAGTATTGTTAGGCCTGCTATAGCCGCTAATAATTTTGAATTAAAGCCTAACACTATACAAATGATTCAACAATTTGTTCAATTTGATGGTTTACAGGACGAACACCCAAATACTCATATAGCTAATTTTTTAGAGTTCTGTTATACCTTCAAAATAAATGGCGTTTCTGATGATGCCATACGTCTTCGGTTATTTCCCTTTTCATTAAGAAATAAAGCCAAATAGTGGTTAAACTCGTTACCACGAGGGTCAATCACTACATGGGATCAAATGACCGAAAAATTTTTATTAAAATATTTCCCACCGGCCAAAACGGCCAAATTACGGAATGATATCTCTTCTTTTGTGCAGATGGATTTAGAGACATTATATGACGCATGGGAGAGATATAAGGATCTCTTGAGAAGGTGTCCGCACCATGGTTTACCCTTGTGGCTCCAAGTCCAAACTTTCTATAACGGTGTAAACCCCTCAACGAGGAAACTAATTGATTCAATTAAATCGGTGGAACCCGAACAATAGAACTCTGAAGCGACCTACGAGTTTATTGAAGAGATGTCATCTGAATAACTATCGATGGCGAGTTACAAGGACCAAACCAACAAAATCAGCGGAGTTTTCAACATAGATGCGAAGAAACATGTTATCAACATAGGTAGAGATGATGAATAAAAAGCTTGATAGTTTGTGTTCTTGCGCAGTACATCCGAAGAATGCGGTCGCGACGTAAGTGGAACCGTGGCAAATCCACGAGTACCCACACTACCTGGCCTGGGCACAGAGAGCGAACAGATGAACTATATAGGTAACAATTTCAGATCTAATAATCCTTATAGTAATAATTATAACCTGGTTGGAGGAACCACCCAAATTTTTCGTGGGGAGGTCAAGGAAATCAAGGAAATCAAAGACAACAACCTCCTCAAAATTTCCAAAATCAGCCCTATCCACGGGAGAAGAAGCCGAAACTTGAAAAGATGCTGACAAGATTCATGGCATCCACAGAAAACCATCTCCAAGACACTGAAACCACCCTTAAGACCCAACAAGCATCGATCAAAGGGATCGAGAACCAAGTTGGAGAACTTTCTAAGTCAGTTGGGGAAATTACTAAGTCGGTTGGGCAACTTACTAAGATAGTTTCGAAATTCGATCGAGAGATTTTTCTAAAGAAGGCAGAGCAGGTAAAAGCGATTACACTCGAGAAGTGGAAAGGAGTTAGTCGAACCAGAAGAAAAAATACCACATGAAGATGACAAAGCAAAGGATGAGGAGTTGAGGATGTAACTCCGATCGCATAAAGAAAGTAAACCATCAATCCCATACCCAGCAAAGTTAAAGAAAGACCGATTAGATGCCCAATACGGTAAATTTCTTGAACTTTTTAAACAAATACATATTAACTTACCCTTTGTTGAAGCCATTTCACAAATGCCAACATACTCAAAATTCTTAAAAGAACTCCTGACGAATAAAAGGAAGCTTGAAGAAGTATCAACTATGGAGCTTAATGAAGAATGTTCAGCCATCCTCCAAAACAAGTTACCAACCAAACTAAAAGACCCAGGAAGTTTTACTATTCCTTGTTTAATTGGTAGTTTAAATATCAAGAAAGCATTAGCTTATCTAGGTGCCAGTATTAATTTAATACCTTATAAAATGTTTAAACAACTAGATCTAGGGGAACCAAAACCCACTAGGATGAGTATTCAATTAGCTGATAGATCAATTAAATATCCTAGAGGAGTTATCGAGGATGTTTTGGTAAAAATTGATAAATTTATTTTCCCTGTTGATTTTGTTGTGCTTGACATGGATGAGGATATTGAAGTTCCCTTAATTTTAGGGCACCCTTTTTTAGCTACTGCTAAGGCTGTTATCGATGTAGATGACGGTAAACTTGCATTAAGAATAGGCGATGAGGAAATTATTTTTCAAATTTATGATGCCATGCGATATTCTAAAGAACAAGATGATTCCTGTTATTTTGTTGATACTACGATCATATCATTCAAAACTCATTACAAGAAATTATACATGATGACACAATGGAACTGTGGCACGACTCAAGAAGAGGGGAAGAAGATGAAGTTGACAAGTGAATCGAATACATCTTCATCTAGACAAACGGAAAAAGAGAGCATTGAAGTCAATGACGAACTAAAACAAAAACCCTCTATTGATGAGCCGCCCAAATTAGAATTAAAACAGTTGCCGAAACACTTATAATATGCATTCCTCGGGGATAATTCTACGCTACCAGTAATTATCTCTCTTAAGTGGAACCCAAGGAAAAGAAGAGTTGATATCAGTGAGAGAGAACATAAAAGAGCCATAGCTTGGAAAATCTCGACATTAAGGGAATAAGCCCATCGTTTTGCACCCACAAAATTCTAATGGAAGAGGAATACAAGCCATGTGTGAAACCTTAAAGATGATTGAATCCCAACGTAAAAGAAGTTGTGAAAAGCCGAGGTAATTAAACTTCTAGATTTGGAATAATTTATCCTATTTCGACAAAGACAATGGGTAAGTCTGTGCGAGTTGTTCCAAAGAAAGGAGGCATGACGGTGGTAGCCAACGAGAAGAATGAACTAATTCCCACTAGAACGATTCTGAGTTGGAGAGTCTGCATTGATTACAGGAAACTGAACGACGCCACTAGAAAATATCACTTTCCTTTGCCCTTCATTGATCAAATATTAGAAACGTTATCTGGGCATATGTACTATTGCTTCCTAGATGGACTCTTCGGCTATTTCCAAATCCGAATAGCACCTGAAGATCAAGAGAAGACAACATTCACATGTCCATACAGTACGTTTGCTTATTGTAGAATGCCTTTTGGATTATGTAATGCTCCTGCTACTTTTTAGCGTTGCATGTTGGCAATCTTTGACGAACTTGTGGAAGACATTATGGAGGTATTTATGGATAATTTCTCGGTATTTGGTAATTCTTTCCATCTTTGTCTTAAAAACTTGAAACGAATTCTAATGAGATGTGAGGAGACAAATCTTATCTTAGATTGGGAAAAATGTCACTTTATGGTACAAGAGGGAATTGTATTAGGACATAAAATTTCTAGTAAAGGAATCGAGGTAGATAAAGCAAAGGTTGAAACCATAGAAAAATTACCTCCTCCTAGTTAAGTTAAGGCTATTAGAAGCTTTTTAGGACATGCAGGATTTTATAGAAGACTAATTAAAGATTTTTCTAAACTAGCTAAGCCTCTAACGAAATTGCTAGAAAAAGATGTACCTTTTAATTTTAATCAGGAATGTTTAGATGCATTTAATATTCTTAAAGAGAAATTAATAAACGCCCCAATTATAATTGCCCACGATTGGAATCTCCTTTTGAACTAATGTGTGATGCAAGTGATTTTGCGATGAGTGCGATTTTAGGACAAATAAAAGACAAGCACTTCCGGCCGATTTATTATGCCGACCAAGACATTATGACCATGCACAAGAAAATTATACTACCACTGAAAAAGAATTACTAGCTGTGGTCTTTGCGTTTGATAAATTCAAACAATATTTAGTATTATCTAAAGTTGTCGTTTACACTGACCACTCTGCTCTTCGTTTTCTTTTAACTAAACCTAATGTAAAACCACGACTCATAAGATGGATTTTACTTTTACAGGAATTTGACCTGGAAATACAGGATAAGAAGGGAGCTGAAAACCTTGCAGCAGATCACCTCTCCAGGTTTGAGAACCCACATATCGAAGAGCTCAACGAAAGCAAAATAAACGACTCTTTTCCTGAAGAACAACTCTTTTCTATAACCAACTTCGAGGTACCATGGTTTGCAGATATTGCGAACTATTTAGCTGCTAACATCTTACTAAAAAGGTTAACACATCATCAAAAGAAGCGATTCTTTCCTGATGCGAAGAACTATTTTTGAGAAGATCCCTTTCTTTTCCGCATTTGTGCAGATCAGGTAATTCAAAGATGCGTTACAAAGACAGAAGCAAGCAAAATCCTAGAACATTGCCATTCAGGACCTTCAGGAGGACACTACAGTGGCATTAAGATAGCACATAAAATACTCGAATCGAGGTTTTATTGGCCCTCTATTCAAAGATGCCAACGGTATGTTGCATCATGTGATAAATGCCAAAGAAGCAGTAATGTTTCTAAGCGTGATGAAATGCCTCAAACATATATGCTAACTTGTGAAATATTTGATGTATGGGGTATTGATTTTATGGGTCCATTCCCTAGTTCATTTGGAAATAAATACATCCTAGTGGCAGTTGATTACATGTCAAAATGGGTGGAAGCCGAAGCTTTACTTACCAATGATGCTAGAGTAGTAGTTAAGTTTTTCAAGAAACTGTTCTCTCGATTTGGAACACCTAGAGCTATCATTAGTGATAGGGGTACTCATTTTTGTAATACTTAGTTTGATAAGGTCTTAAAAAAATATGGAGTACACCATACGATAGCTACCCCATATCACCCTCAAACCAGTGGGCAAGTAGAAGTAGCAAACCGAGAACTTAAGCGCATTCTCGAAAAAACGGTTGAATCAAACAGAAAAGATTGGGCATCAAAAGTAGATGATGCCCTATGGGCCTATAGAACAGCGTTTAAAATCCCCCTAGGGACATCCCCATACAAACTTGTCTATGGGAAAAGTTGTCATTTGCCATTCGAGTTAGAACACAAACCTTTTGGGCTATAAAATTCTTAAATTTTGATCTTAAAACTGCAGGAGAGAAAACAATGATGCATATGAACGAGCTAGACGAATGGAGAGCTGATGCCTACGAGAACTCGAAGCTATACAAGGAGGCAACAAAGTGACGCCATGATGCTCGTCTGAAGAAATCGAGACAATTAAAAGTAGGGGATTTGGTCCTGCTATACAATTCAAGGCTTAAATTGTTTCCTGGAAAACTGAAATCAAGATGGTCAAGTCCATTCATGATTAAAACAATTTTTCCCTATGGCACAATCGAGGTAACTCATCCCACTCAAGGCATATTCAAGGTAAATGGTCACCGACTCAAAATATATAATGGTGAAGATTTTAGGGATATGAGAGAGGAGCTTCAGCTCTGTGAACCTTCTTTTAAAAAATGAGAACAGGGTAAGTCTAGCTTAAGACTTTAAACGAGCGTTCTCGGGAGGCAACCCGAGCATTAACCATACTAACATTAGATTCTTAATTTTTAGCATTTAATCCCATACTAATTAATCCAATAAAGCGCAGGTTTTAGACCACACGGCCTTGCACATGGGTGTGCCCGTGGCCGTGTGGAAGCCATGGAACGAAACACGGGCGTAATTATAGCCATGCTCGACAAAGGTGACTTTTATCCCCAACACGGGCTACGATAATATCCCCATGCCCGTGCTGAGCAACCATGGACTATATTGACTTACCACACACGGGCCGGACACGCCCGTGCTACCCAACCGTGCCAACACACTGACTTGTAGAACACGGGTGTGCCACTATACCCACGGCCGTGCCCAAACATCACAAATGCGCCCAAATTTGAAAAACGTGAGAAACACGGGCTAATTAAAATTGAGCACGGACGTGGCCCTTGCCCGTGCTCCCACCCCTATTTAAGCAACTTAAACCGCTCATCTTCCCCAAACCAACCCTAAATTGATTTTCTCAGACTCTTTTATCCCAAATCCGGCCACCACACCTGAAATCACCCACATTTTAACCCCCAAAACCCATCAACCTTCCCTTCTCTCCAAAACCCATACAAAAAACCGCGCCCACGCCCTCGCCACCACCGTGTTGCAGGAAAAACACGCCCTCGCCATCGCCGTGCACCTCCAAAAAATTACAGCACCACCGTGCTCCACCCGTGTTTCGTCGATTCACACTACCACATTCTCAAAACTTGCTGGTTCCCCTCATCACTTCATTTTCTTAATGATTGTTTAACTTAAAGAATATTTTGTTTATAATATTTTGTTTATTCTTACTATTTATTTTCTTTTAGAATAATTTCTTTAGAACTTGTTTCCATTTTCATGATTATCTAGTTTCTTTTTCACCTATTAGTGTTATTTACTCTCTTGCAAACTCATTTTGATTGCTATATTTTGCTTTAGATATTTATTTTAAATTAGATTGAATTAGTTGCTCATAGTTAGAATAATCGTACTTAGCCTTCAAATATCTCGGGTCTAGATAAAAGTGCTTGATTTAATTCAGTACATTCACTATTCTCAGGTACAATGTCATCATCGAGAGGAAAAAGAACCGCCGCCGCCCCCACTAAGAAAAGAAAGGGACCCGGCTCGTCCTCAACCAGTGCCTCTACCGAAGTACGACACCCCTTCCTCTAATTTACTCAGAACGCCCAGGAGGAACGGTACAAGGCTTTTTGAGCACGACCTCTTGGCACCGGTAGGTGCATTGACTGGGACGCTTTGGAACAGGTCGGGCTAGCAGTCGATATCCGAGCACTTCTCTCGACCGAGCCGTGGGAATAATTTTTCTCCATCATCGAGCCCACATACTTAGAACTCACCCTAGAGTTTTGTGCCACTTTTACCCTACAGACGGTGATGGCGAAATACGATGACCCGGCACAATTCAATTCGGCTAGGGGCGCGCATCACGACAACCGAGCATACCACAATTTTAGGACGGCGCTCGGACTCTATCTGAGATGAGTTTGTATCAAAAATCCACTCTCGAGCTAAACCGCGGTTCCATCTTTGCACTCCCATCAATTTGTTGGCGCGGCTTAGCCACCAACACGGGCATCTACGACCCCATCGCTCCAAGGCGACGACCCTTGCTTGCCCCATCCTCGCGCGGTACATCCACGCCATTCTAGCTCACACTATCACGGGTCAACGTGAGAGCACCGACATGGTAAATACACACGACGTCTACTACTTACCGTGCATATCAAGCGGCCATGTTTTCGACCTTGCATACTTCATAGCGTGCAATTCAAAGACGAGCAGAGCCGCGCGGGAAGGGAATTCTCTCGATGGGCCCGTACATCACCCGGTTGGCTCGACATTTTGAAATCCTCAAACCGAGTCTCAGACCTCATCTCTAACACTGATCGGTCATATGGTACCTCAGGGCATCCAGACGATGCTACACATGAGGATGATAAAATATCGTCATGGGACCGACCCTCCTCGCATCGATTAGCCCCCATTGACGAGGAGGAGCCCGAGGACACATCGATGATGTCCCACCAGACAGAGGCACCACCACGAGCCAGTGGCCCTCCCATACAAAGCAGCCTTCATTCTCGGACATTTTTGCACGCCTCGATCGATTCGAACAGTACTGTACCCAGCAATTTCAACGCTTTGACGGAATCGAGGCCACCCTCCAGTAGATTTGTCACCACTTCAACATTTCTACACCACCACCACAGGACCCAGCTGACGATGAGGACCTCTGAGTCCTTCTATTGTCCTTATGATTATTTTCTTTATTTTTATTTGTCTTAATTTAAACCATTTTGCCTTTATGTTTTACACCTCTATTTTATTCATATTATCATTGGCTATCTAACCTTAGAGTATTACTAACAAACACTTATTTAATTCCGCCCCCGAGACATCTAACTACTGACTTCGCAGTTTCAATTGAACACTCCAAAATAACAAATAAATCAACAGGAGTAATTCACTGCTACATAAGTCATCTGCCACCTCCGACTCAAGGAATCCATCCATAATTCAGGAAGTTTCACTTCTCTCCCTATCTTGTGATTTTATTATTATAATGCTAATATCTATCTTTGTACATTGAGGGCAATGTACATCTTAAGTGTGGGGGGTGAAATCTTAAACGTGCCAAACTTTTTTCATTATTCTCAAATCCTGAATTTAGTCTTATTTTTTAAGTAATTTCCTCATATTACTAATTAAGAAGAAATTTCTAATGATTTATGATTTTTATTGATATGTTTTAGATTAAGTCATTAATAATTGTGCATTGATAATTAAATTTTAAGATACTAAAGAATCAAGCATGATAAGTCTATTTTTAAGAAATTAAAATTTTTCTAGGTTGTCTACCTGAATTTGAATATTACTTTGAAGTTTGAAATTTACAAGGTTGACATCAAAATACCCATAATTTTTGTGAGATTTTGAGCCTTATAGAGCATATATTCTTTTTCATGCTCACTTTATTGATTATGAGTATGTCAACATTGATTTGTTATTCTAGAACTTGCCTCGTTTATACATATCGAGACCACACCCATGATTTGATATACAGAGATGATTAAGGCACCTAGGTTTTAACCCACTAACTCTATTAAAAGCCTACCTTCACAATTAACCCGTAGTGAACCCCGTTTAAACCTAACAACCCTTTTTATTGACATAACCACTAATATTAACCCAGAAACCCTTTGTTTTTGTTATCCCTATTCCTTTTGACTACCCTTATATCGAGATTTGATTTGATTAATAGCCTAACTATGTTTTTATTTCAGTAATTTATCCTTTGTTATGTATTTATGATTCGTTCTTGAAAAAAATCGAAGTATAGTCGTTATTCATTATTAGTTTTGTGATTAAGTGAGCTTATACGTTTGAATTCCAAATATTAAAGAAGAAGCTCGTATTATTAAAGTTTCAATCCATTATGTAATTATTCAGTTTATTGTTTCTAAGTTAGGTAATTTATCAATTCAATCTTGATTCTAACCTTTTAATTCAGCCTCTATCCACACCTTAACCCTAGCCCCATTACAACCCTAATTAAAGACCTTTTGATTTGTGCATCATCTCATATTACAGTGGTGGAGACTTGAATTTCAGGTAAGCCTATGGGATTAACTTTTCATGTTCGACTTTTGAGTGCCTAAATTTTGAACCTTAAACACTTTGAGTGATTTGAGTGAATCTTTTGTGAGGAAGTGAATCCTTGTCGGTTTTGAATTAAAGGTAATTATTTAGAAAAGGGGAGACGCCTATATTTTCGAGCTACAAATCTATGACTTAGATTGTTTGAATCCTTAGGACTCTTTGAGTTGAATTATCCATCTATAAATTATCTATGAATTATGATGAAACATTGTTGATAGGAATTATGAATTATAGAAATTTCATTTTAATTGTAAGTTGAGAATTTTACTTGAGGACAAGCAAAAGCTTAAGTGTGGGGGTATTTGATAAACCAAAATAGTAACATATTTTAATCCCACATTTAGCATACTTTTGGATGATGTATCCCTTGATTTATGTAAAAAGGTGCTCTTAATCCTTTCTTTTCATGTCTTATACTCAGGAAAGCACCCAAGAATAAAAAGAACGAGAAACGGGCTCAAAACGGACCAAAATGGGCCAAAGAAGAAATCAACACGGCTGGACTAAATCCCACACTACTGTGCCTCCTCAAATATACTAGAACACGGCTGAAGTTGATCTACACGATCGTGCCTCATTAACTGAGTCCAACACGGCTGGCCACGATTCACGCGCGTGTGCCATGGCCGTGCCCCTATCGTAGAGGAGAGTAATTTCACTCGGAAAAGGATACTTAGGGGCAAAGAAACCTATTTCAAAAGCCTATATAAAGACCCTAGGTATAACCTAAAAGAGGGCGGTTAGCGAGGCCAAGGAGCCGAGCCGAAGAGGTCAGATTTGTGGGAAACTCTCAAGGGATAGCCAGTTGATCCATCTCCAGAAGCCGGAATTCTACTCAAGACGGAGGATCTCTCCTTCAATTCCTTCAGGGAGTTTTAGGGATTTCTTATGTTTTGTTTTATCTCTTCTTCTGAGATGTTTTTCTTTATTATTCTGAACTAAACCCTTCAGATACCTGACGGGGGATGAAACCTAGATGAATCTTGTTATTGTTTTCTGAACTATATGAAAAATACTTGATTTGTTCTTGATTATGTGTGCTTAATTCTTGTGTTAATATTTCGCGTATATTAATTCAAGTTGAATATGCTTAGGTGGTGGAGCAAAAGTCCCTGCTTAAGAGTAGATCTAGCATAATTAAGCGGAGTTGATCGCGCGCCTAGAGATAGGGTGACGAGATTTTGCCGGATTAGGGTGAAACCTAATATGGGAGTCCATAGATCGATTTACTGCTATTCTAGGGGGTTTAATTAGAAAGAGATTTCAATTAATCAACCTAGGGTTAGACGTTATTCGCCTCGAGAGAGGGATTAATATAAATTAGGGAGTCCTACGGATCAAGTCAAGTGAATAAATAGTTTGGTTCAGTGTTAGATAACAAGTGAAGTCTAGGTGGATGCTTCCTAAGGGTATCGTCTTAATCAACTGAGTGTTTCCCAAGTATTTCCCCAGTTCATTCTTTTTGTCTTTGCGTCTTTAGCTTAGTAATTAGTTAATTTAGATTAATAAACAACTTCACTTATTTTAGGCTAAATAATAGAACGAATGTTAGTATTAGTACTTTTAGTTCCTTTGGGTTCGACAATCCGGTCTTGCCTAAGCTATACTACTGTTCGATAGGTGCACTTGCCTCAATCGTTGTTATAGTTAATTCCAGGATCGATCATTATAAATTTAAAACTCTGAAATACAACGATCACTCGTACTCGGGGTAGCTTCAGGGTTGTGTTGCGACATCGCTTTGTTCTGTCTTGATACTAAAGGCAATCTTGGGATTCTTGTGCTCTACTCTCTATGTTGCGACATCAAACTCCTCGTGTTGCAACACAACAACTAGTATTGAGTTGGTACGCCCTCTAATGGTATCCTGCATGTTCATAAAGTATATTAACTCACCCTTAGGCCTCATTCAGCCCCTAAGGTCAATAAAAGACTCAAATTACACTTTTTTTAATGTAAATAAAATTCAAAAAACTCAACTAAAAGATAATAAAATGCTTGTATTCAAGCTCCTCAAATAAGAAAACTAGTTTAATCTGCTGCACTGAATTACAATATATCAGTGAGGTTTGCCCCTCATCATCCTAGGTCACGCGAAAACCCCATTAGGTAATACCCTTCCTTTAAATTATCTTATATAATGCCATAACTCACCAGTTATGGTCTTAAATGATGTGGTGCCATGGACTTCTTCTTTCAGAAATCGTGATTAAAGTCTCGATGGACCCCTTTAGACAAATTCGCGAAGATAAACACAGACTCACTAACAGACCTTTCATGTATAGACACCAGTTAAACTTAATACACTATTCACCTCATACATTCAAAACATGCACATACAGTCAAGCTTCAACTTTAGATTATTTATCACATACTCTATACCTGTAAGATTCATACGAGTCATACATGCAATCCTTAACTACTATTCATGTAACATCCTGTATTTTAGTGGTGTCGGGAATAGTGGTTTCAGGACCACAATTCTGATTAGTAAGTTAGTGTTTTATTAGTTAATTAATATTTATAGGAATTTTATAATGTTGTATTAAAGTTTGACTAAGAAAATTTGGCATTTAGTTAGGTAATTAAGCAAAAAAGACTAAAGTGTAAAAGTAGTGAAAGTTGGTGGTTATTAGTTAGAAGTGTTAAATGGATATAGAAATATGAGTTTAGGGATTTAAGTGGCAATTATGCCATAAACATGGATAGTGAACGATTATGGACCTTTATTTTGGTTGATTATTGAAGTTATAGTAAGGGTAAATAGGTAAATAAATATTAAATTAATAACAAATTAAGGAAACATCTAATTTTTTCCAAAAATAAAAGAAGAAAGCGCCCATTTTTGGAGCTTGAATAATCAGTCACAAGGAGGGCTTGCATGTAAGTAAATTTCAATTTCGTTTTTGGTAAATCTTATGTTTTTGAGATCATTGCATCTAAGTCTTGTTAACTCGTATATTAATTCATTAAATTATGGAATGTTTTAACTTGTGCCATTGTTGAATTTATGAGATTTTTGGAGTTTTATAATGGTTTTGTGAGTTTGTACTTGAACAATATTAAATTGTGGAGTAGTTGTTAGTGATTTTGGTAATTAGGGATTTAAATGCTAAATTTGTAAAATTCCATGGAATTTTGTGTAATTATGAATATTATGAGTTGTTATAGAAATATAAGAATTTTGGTTAGATGGGAATTTTGGTTAAAAAAGTTAATCGAGTAAGTTCTATGGTCATTTTGATTATAAATTCTTCATTTAATACTATTGTAGTTGATGTTTGTATATTTGTGGAATTGATGAACCAAACTGTCCTATGTAAATATAATGAAATTCCGAAATAATTCAAATGGATTGAGTAAAAGTTTCTTACATGAGATGTCTGTCTAAATTTCTGATCTGGACCAAGTTCCTGCATGTGTTGCGGACTCAGATGTACATGAGACTTGGATTTAGCCTGGACTGGTAATCCGTTGTCATTTTTCATGTATACCTAGCCCTGGCAAGGCTAGTTTATCTATAATGTCATTGGTTTAGCCCGGATGGGTAACTTGACATATTCAATCTGTATCTGAATAGCTCTTACGAGCGTTATCTGTTTTTAGACTCATGTATTTGAATACTTTTACAAAGATCCATCGAAAGAAAGAAAGATAAGTAATACGAGATTTAGTTATCCGTACTGTTAAAGGTTACTAACATGAAATTAATGGTTTGTGATTGTGATAATGTTAAGGTTATTTTCCATGTGCAAGTACAATTTAAGTGAATTTTTGGTAAGTTATATGTTAATTCATTAAAACTTACTAAGTAATTTACATACTTACTTTGTTATTGTTGTTCTATAGATTTTGAACTTTTGGATCGTTGATTGGATCATCGAAGCTCACACCTATCGTCATATAGCATCGGTATATTTTTATTTGAAGTATTGTTGGAGGTTAAATGTGGTATGTATATAACATGTTTGGTATATAATGTTAGAAGATTGTAACAAGATGCAAATGATTAATTTTGTGTAATTGATATGTGTTATGCAAGTTTGGTTTATTTGGGAGTGTGTTTGTGGTATAAATCATGTTAAACTAAGTTAATATAGGGTATTAAGTAATAGGTATAATGTTGATAACTTTTGATATTGAATGAATGAAGTGTATGGTTTGTTTTAAAGTTGAATGGAAACTTTTAGTTGATGATTGAAATGTGGTGTTAATGAGGGTACATTGGTTAATTTTGAAGGTAGATGAAATTTGTATGTTTTTAGTGTGGTTGACGAGTGTTTTGGTCATGTGAATGGTTGTGGAATTGGTGTATCTTGTTGTACAAGTAATTGGCTTTGAAATGGCTTGTTTAAGGGGCAATTTATGTTGCACATAGCCATGTGCCATACACGGCCACCCCACACGACCATGTGTTATTATTTTTTTAGGTGTTGGTTTCACATGATCTGAGACATGGCTTGTAACAAAGCCGTGTGTCTAAAAATATTTTGTGGCAGGGTCTGGAAAATGGCTTGCGACACGACCGTCTGACCCAACATCGAATACACACACGGTTTGGCACACGGCCTACGACACAACCGTGTGGCCTTATTTCGAATATACGCACGGGCTGGGACACGATCGTGTGTCCAGACCTCGAATGTCCACCCGGTCTGGGCTGTGTCACACGGCCGTGTGACCCCTATTTTCCAAAATTTTCATGTTTTACCAAAATTTTCCGTTTTGTTTCAAATTGATCCTGGATTGTTCCCAAACTAATTTTAGGGCCTCGTAAGCTCAATTTAAGGCCTGTAAGTGTAATTTTTAATATGATTATATTGAGTTTTTACATGTTGATATTAAGTTGCATAATTATTTCTGTTTTGAAATTAAATGTTCTGATTTGATCGGTAATGCTCCGTAACTATAATCCTGCAAGAGAGACGGGTTAGGGGTGTTACAATTCACACATCAATATATTCATCATAACATCCTTTTTTAAGTTTCAGTTCGAAGTTAGTATGTTTCTTTATGGAAGCATCTAGAATAATAGTATGCACACATGAGTCAGTTTAGAGACTCACATGATTCTCACCTATAGCAGTTCCAAATTCCAAATCTAGACTTCCCTTGTAAGAACAGCAACAACTACTACTTGACATGGAGCATTCACAGGTAAAGATCTAGATCTACAACTTAGCTTAAGTGAAAGAAAGAAATACTCTAAGTTCTTTTAGATCTAGACAAAATCACTTCTTGGAGAAGGAAGAAGTAAACCTCTCATTTTTCTAATCCTGATTATCTAGATATACAACCTTTGTCCCTATAAAAACTTGACACGCGTCATAATCCTGTTCAATCTGCCGTATAGGTGGTTTATATTTGTAAGGAAATGTGTATGAAAATTTAACATTTTCTATATTTTTATAAAAAGAGAGAGCAGTCTCATCGTTCGTTCCTAACCACACCGTAAGAACGTAGAACGTAACTAGCACCGTAACAAACCAAACTTAGCGTACCATACTTTTCAACGATAACCCGATTACCTTAAATTCCATAATACATTACCAAGCTCCTTTCCTTAACAATTCATCCTTGCTAAGACAATTCCTCGCAATAATCCTAATCCAATGCCTGTTATGTACGCACTTATACATGCCAAGAGCATCAATTGGGTGGATTGCACTACGCCACTCAGAATACTACTCGGTTTACCCACCAATTTTACAACCCGCCAAAACCGAGTGTTACAACTCTCCTCCCAATAACAAAAATTTCATCCTCAAAATTTCTAACTCAAAGAATTATACTTTCGTACATGATAACTGATCTTCCTGCCAAGTGCGTACAATGAGTTGGGTACTTTCGAATTTTAAACGTCTGCACAAAATTTCTAAACGTTTCACTTACCTCCTTAAGACAGATTTCATCCTTACATTGGAGAATTTGAATAGTCTCTTTTGAAGTAAACTTCTTGAGCAAGTTTTTCCTTATAAAATAGGCACTCAAGCACATCTTCGGTTACTTTGCAAAATCATTTGAAACCCTAACTTTCCTCTACTAAGTTTTCCTACAATCTTTATCTTTCATTCTCGATCTTTCTCGAAGGTATCTCTTTTCATCTTTCTTCTTTCGTCGTTTAACCTTTAACCAAAAACATGAGAAGAAACACCACCAGAGAGACGGGCCATGAACAAACCAACTAAACCATTGGTTGTGAAACTTCACCACGCGTGGAGACCGAGATTTGTGACTACACCATAACTCGAGAGGAAATGAATCATTACATGGAAGCCCGGGGTCTCCGAAACCCGAACTTTTCTTATGATTTCTAGCTTCCCAATCAGTGCCATCCCAGTGACAATTCTCTGGGCTTCATCTTACCACTCATTCTATTGGAAGCTGGGTTCTTTT
Organism: Gossypium sturtianum; assembly: GCA_025698515.1. Lineage (NCBI taxonomy): Eukaryota > Viridiplantae > Streptophyta > Magnoliopsida > Malvales > Malvaceae > Gossypium > Gossypium sturtianum. The sequence continues at coordinate 24,980,235 of CM046945.1, forward strand.
TGCCTCTCCATTAATTCTTTTGTGACATACTCAACAGTTACGGAATTGCACCGAGTCAGTTATCGGCCCTATCTTGGTGGAGGTTAGTGGTGTTTTCATCGACTATTGCATACACAGTATGCATCATCTACTAGGTGTCTTCCAGATATTTTACCAACTCAAAATATAGATAACCGGAGCTTCTATTGGCAGTGCTCACTTTAGTGTATGGCTCGGCTCTGAACCCCTTATTAAAAATAAGATCTCCAATCTTCATCTAAGAAATACAAGTACATAAGGATGGTAAGCAAGCTAAGTTCTGGTTTTGGTTTCCCAACCAAATGATCCTTTCCTCGGGAAAGTGTCTACGTCACATACCAGTCAGAGGATGCTCATGAGGCTAAAAGGCAATACCAAAGGTTAAAAAGGGGTTGTATACTTGATTTGATGGAGTTGGTTTTAGTTGGAGGTGTGTCTTAGTTTGAAAAACCTAGTCCAAATGGTTACAACCCAACTATTTCCACCAGTCAAAGACTTGATCCTTCTGTGTCATCTGCCCTAAAAGCTTGGCCATACAACTCAAACAGTGAATTGGTGCACGTTTTACTGGGGCACATCAAAGAACCTCCATCATACTTTTATCATATTTGTAATCTACGCCAAAGGAATTGGATAATTATATATTCCGACCAAGCTAATTCACATGTTGCTAGTGTAGGATATGTCCTCAATTCTCAAGGGGACTCGTGGCCAAGAGAAGACCACTACTGCACCACCACGAAAAATAGCAGCAAGGAAAAGGGCCAAATAAACTGAAGGTACTCACGAAACTGGAAGTAGTGAATGCCCACCCTTAGTAAGGCATAAACGAAACAAGGGACCAGCTGCAACCATCACTCACTCTTTCTCAGTCCCAGTTCCTACTGAGATTCCTTCAGTGCTTGAAGGCTCCATTCCTTATACAGGCTCTCCCAGACATATTCCTGATCCCTTTTCATCAGAGAATCCCTTGGAGACAAACCCTCCAATTCAATCACCTGTCCTTCCTCCTCCGGCATAGGAAGCAACCCCTATAGAATTGGGTAGTAACTTCCCTTGGCACGACCTTATAGAATCAATGCCCTCTCCCATGCCTCTCAGTTCTATTCTTCAACAATAACTAAGCTTGTTGCCTCAACAGTTAAAAGAAATATTCTCTTCTTATCTAGCATCCCATCCCTCATAGGATCCTCTATCTCTCATGGATCAAGTCTCCGAGATCTCGTCTTTCAAACATGGTCTTTGGGGCGGGGCTCATAGAGATGCTAGTAGGCATTACAACAACAAAATATTATATTTGGAGAAATCTGAATCTAATAAAGACACTTTGGCTAAACTCCGCCAAAAATACCAAGATTTAAGTAGTTTGATTGCAAAGCTATCTACCTAGATCACAATTCTGAAGAGCAAGTATGGCTATGTTTAAACCAAAAATAATCAGCTGAAAGACGAGAACAACCATTTGAAGGATGAAAAATCTATCTTCGAGGAGAGGTCCAAGGCTCAAGAGGAGAGGTATAAGGCAGAGTTGGAAAGCTCATGGGGAAAACTTCAAGAAGATACTCAGAATAACCTTGTCGAAACTCTAACAAAGTGGAAATCGAACTTGATCCTTCATGCCCAATTGGTCGTTGGTCCTTTTTACCTTAGCAAGGTAGATTTCGATTATCTAAAAGATATCTCTACGGAATAACTCAACATTGACGTTTACATCCTTAGGGCGAAGAGTGGGAGACTTTCCAAAGAGAGTGGAAACAATCAGTCGTCTTTTCCAAGCCCACTACGCCCGTAGCTATGGATAATGAAGGGGACATAGCAGACATGGAGCAAAACCTTGATGGTCATCCTTAACTAGATGAAGTCTCTATCACTACCAGGCTCGACGTAATCTAAGAATCAACTAAACTTAGGCTCTGATACCAAACTTGTAATAACCAAAACTCGACCCGATAAAGCAAATCTGAATCTTGGCATTGCCGATCTTATACAATTAAAACTTAGTTCTACCTGTACAAATTTCAATTAAGTACAACTGTTCAGCTTTAAAATATCCTTAATAAAATGCATAAGTATAAACAATGAAGAAATCTTACTAGCAAACATCAAGAATTTAGTTACAACTACAACCACATTAGGGCCCAAACCTAATATAACTATCCCGCGAAAGATGTTTCTATAAAAATATATCAAATCAGATTTGATCCCGCCATCAAGCTCACTTTGTATGCATATTAGCCCAATACGCCACTCCTTCGATGCATTCCTGGCGACATCCCTCAAGGCTAAGACCCTAAAACCCACTTGAAACATAACACACCGAGGTAAGTTTGAAAGAACTTAGTGACTCAAACACTCATTTACCTGAATCATACTTGTGCGTTACATTCAATGTTTCAATTATCATCTTGTAGCTCTTATTCTTCATTTTTCCTTTAACGGTTAATTCCTCAATTTCCATTCTTATACTCACATTCATTTCCATACCTTACCCTAAATCCTTTTTCATCTTTTCAATATCTTTGAGACCTTATCTACATTCTTCAATCACTAAGCCATGACTCTATCGAGTTTCAGAAAGAGACCCAAACACAGATGATCGGTATTTCCTTTAGAGCATACCATGTTTACATTGAATTCCATAATATATTTCATTACTTTGCTATATCTCTTTAATTCCCTATCTCTATAAAAATCTTAATCATATTAATTACCTTACCGTTATACCCATGGATACGTCTGCTACTTACTAGTCTTACTGTTTGCATTTAGGGACATTGTAGGATACCCCAATTACGTAGCACAGAGTCTGTCGCAAGAGAATTCTTCATGGTTTATCATTGGAAGCCCTTACAGATTACGCCACATTAATAACCCAACCTGTGTGCGTCATAAAAACCTTCCTTGTAGAATTTGAAATAGAGGTTGTTTCTTCATAATTCGCCGCAAGGGCATATCCTTTATACCTTGCTACTAAGACTTTAATTTCAGAAATTGCCTTTCATACAATTTCTTCAGATTTTGTCAAAAATTTCATTCTTTGAAAGTTCATCATACATTCCATTTCTTCATTCAGAGTTTGCTACATAGGCGTTCCCTTCAAATGGTTGCCACAAGGGCCATTTTTTAGATACACTACAAAGGCTTCCATTTTAGATACGCCACAAAGGTTTCCATTTCAGATATGCTACAGAAGCTTCCATTTTAGATATGCCACAAAGGCTTCCATTTTCTGGTGTTTTAACGATAGGGATTCGCCTAGACTCACATTTCGTGAAGTTTGCCCCTCATCGTCTTGGGTCACGTAAAAACCCCATTAGGTAATAACATTTCTTTAAATTATCCCATATGATGCCATAACCCACTAGTTATGGTCTTACACGATATGGTTCCATGGACTTTTCCTTTTAGAGGTCGTGATTAAATTCCTGACGGACCCCTTTAGATGACTCCGCGAAGATAGACACAAACTCATTAGCAGACCTTTCATGCATAGACACCATTTAAACTCAACACACTATTCACCTCACACATTCAAAACATGCCAATATAGTCAACCTTCAATTTCAGATTATTTATCACATACTCTATACTTATAAGATTCATATGAGTCATACATGCAATCCTCAACTACTATTCACACATCAACATATTCAACATACAATCCTTTTTTAGTTTTAGTTCGCAATTCATATAGTTCTTTATGGAAGCATCTAAAATAACAGTATGCACACATTTTCCAGTTTAGAGACTCACCTGATTCTCACCTACAACAGTTTCAAATTCCAGATCCCCAGCTCCCTTGTAAGATCAGTAGCAACTACTATTTGACATGGAGCATTCACCGTAACGAACCAAACTTGGTGTACCATACTTTTCAACAATAACCCGGTTACCTAAAATTCCATAATACTTTACCAAACTCCTTTCCTTAACAATTCATCCTTGCTAAGACAATTCCTCGCAATAATCCAATACCTACTACACGCCCACTTATACATGCCAAGAGCATGGGTTGGGTGGATAGCACTACGCCACTCAGAGTACTACTCGGTTTACCCACCAATTTTAAAACTCGCCAAAATCGAGTGTTACAAAATCAACACTCTGCATCACTTTATCATATATGTGTAACACCCTTTACCCGTATTCAAATCCAGAATAGGGTACGAGGCATTACTAAGTTGATACACAATCTAACATACAATTCCGAGACTTGACTTTCCAATCCAAACTTAAATTTTTTATTAACACCTCTTAAACAAGCCTAAGAGGCTTAAATCACACTATAGGGACAGTTCGGAATCAAACCGAGCTCTTTTGAAGCTCTCCCGAAAATCTTAGAATTTTTTTACTAAACAGTCCACACGGCCGTGTGGCATATCACATGCCCGTGTTCCATGCCCGTGTGGGTTTATTTTTCAATTCGAACCTATAGGGGTTTTCACACGACCAGACATACGCCGGTGTCCATGGCCCGTGTGCCTCAAACGGCTTCAACACGCCCGTGTCTTAGCCCGTGTGCAAAAACCTTAACATTCTGTTTCTGACGTCATCATTCCATAAATGTCACACGGCCTAGGCACACGCCCATGTCCTTCGACCGTGTGGAGAATTAAATTCCTAATTTCAGCTGCAGACTTCACACGGCCTGGGTACACGCCCATGTCCATGGCCGTGCCTTCCACACGGCTGAGACACACGACCGTGTCTCTGCCCGTGTGTTTACTAATGAGCATATTGACTTGTAAACCTAGCATGCAAGAGGATACACGGCCTAACCACATGCCCATGAGGTTGACCGTGTGTCAGACACGGCCTAGACACACGTCCGTGTGTCTACCCGTGTGGACAGGAACAAGGCTATTTGCCAAGTTCTTTCTATCACTCCAACTCATACAAACATGATTTACATCAAACCTTCAACCCATTCATGCATACTTAAACTAAGTAAACCAATCATGCACCTTGCACATTCATGAATAACCTCATCTTTTCATAGATTAATAAGGAAGAGCCATCACCTATGGCCTTATACAAAACAGTTCATCTTTGAATGAGCCAACACATTTGGCAAAAATAATAAGACATTTAACTAAGTCTAGTCCCTATACATGCCATACTCAAAATGCTAAGTCTAACTATACCAAGATGTGCTGATAGTGTGGGTGATCCTTTGCTTTTCTCCGTATCCCGAGCTGGCTCTTCGACACTATAAAATAAGGAAAAAGAGAAGGGAGTAAGCTTTAATCTTAGTAAGTCTATATGTAAACAATAAACATCATACACATAATAATCAGTCAACATTACATGCTATGTAAAAGCAATTCATATCCTCATAACTATGCTTACTCATTTCATGTCTTACCACATCCGAAACACACATCATACGCATTACTCACATTTACTTGCACATATGCCCTGCATTTATCACCACAAAGCCACATGAAATTTACACTTAAACAAGCTTCTCGATGAACCCTTCAGAATGATACAAGATACCCGGTGGTTTCGCACACAGCCCACCATTCATCAATAATAGGGTGGTATTGCACACAGCCCACCAACAATGATAATTATGGTGGTATCGCACATAGCCCACCAACAATGATAATTACGGTGGTATCGCACATAGCCCACCAACAATGATAATTACGGTGGTATCGCACATAGCCCACCAACAATGATAATATATATGTATACGATGGTATCGCTGATCGTGTGTCAGGGTCTTAATATTTATATAATGAATGATCTAGCCTAGAAACTAACTGTGACAACGATTGAGGCAAGCGCACCTATCGAACAGTAGTATAGTTTAGTGGCAAGACCTGGAATGTCGAACCCAAAGGAACCAAAAGTACTAATACTAACTTTCTTTCTATTATTTAGCCTAAGAATTGAAGTGAACAATTGTTTAATCTAAAATTAACTAACTACTAAGCTAAAGACGCTAAGACAAAGAGAATGAATTGGGGAAATACTTGTGGGAAAAACCAATTAATTAAGACAATACCCAAGGAGGAATCCACCTAGACTTCACTTGTTATCTAACTCCGAACCAGACGATCTTGACTTGATCCGTAGGATTCCCTAATTTACATTAATACCTCTCTCGAGGCTACTAACGTCTAACCCTAGGTTGATTAATTGAAATCTCTTTCTAATTAAAACCCCTAAGATTGCATTAACTCAATCTATGGACTCCCATATTAGGTTTGACCCTAATCCGTCAGATTTTCGTCATCCTATCTCTAGGGTTACGATCAACTCCGCTTAATTATGCTAGATCTACTTTTAAACATGGACTTTTGCTCCACTGCCTAAGCACATCACTACTTGAATCAATATCCTAAAATATCAAAACAAGAATTAAGAACACATAATTAAGAACAAATCAAGTATTTATCATATAGTTCAGAAAACAATAACAAGATCCGTCTTAGGTTTCATCCCCCTCAGGTATCTGAGGGGTTTAGTTCATAATAATAAAAGAATACATCTCAGAAGAAAAGATAAAACAAAACATAAGAAAACCCTAAAACCCCCTGAAGGAATTGAAGGAGAGATCCGCCGTCTTGAGTATGATTACGGCTTCTTGAGATGAATCAACTGGCTTTCTTCGAGTAAATCCCACGATTCTGACCTCTCTGGCTCGGCTCCTTGGCCTAGCTGGACGCCCTTTAAAGGTTGGCCTCTAGGGTGTTTATATAGGCTTTGGAATGTGTTTATTTGCCTCTAAGTATCCTATTCTGAGTGAAATTCCTCTTTGTCACGGTAGGGACACGCCCGTGTGGCACGCCCGTGTGAATCGACTTCAGGCCGTGTTCGAGCCTGCTAAAGGGGCACGACTGTGTGCTTTGGGCCCAGGCCGTGTTGATTTCCTACTTTGGCCCATTTGGACCGTTTTAAGCCCGTTTTCCGTTCTTTTCATCCTCCTATACTCTCCTGAGTATAAAACATGAAATTAAAGGATTAAGAGCACCAAATTCCATAATTTAAGGGATAAATCATCCAAAAGCATGCTAAATGTGGAGATAAAATATGTTACTATTATGGTTTATCAATCGCACATAGCCCATCGTGAATAGATGACAAGGTGGTATCGCACATAGCCCACATACAATTACATATTTATGGATAATTATCCGTACTCACATTTCTATTCCGTGGTTCATTCGAGAATTACCCATTTTCTACCATTTTCAATCAATCTCACCAATAAGCATTTACATCCATTCAATGCATCAATTGGTAAAAACATATGTATTAAGGATGTATCGTTTATACATAAACTTGCCTCGGTGCAAAATATGTTAATGTGCGGTTTAGTCCGAAACCTTGCCTTTTCCCCGATCAAGGTTGTTTCCGCGTTCTTCTTGATCTATAATAATAAAATTTACTAATTTAATCACTACATAATTCAAGACACTTCAAAACTTCTACTTTGGCAAAAATGACCGTTTTTCCCTTATACTTTGGCAAAATTACGATTTTGCCCCTAGGCTCGTAAATCATTTTTCATCAAATTTCCTCATTAAACATGCCTAGATGAACATTTATTTCTCTTATAACAATTCACAATTCCAATCATTTCATGCATTTACTACTCAAATTACAACCTTTACAAATAGGTCTTTTTAGGTGTTTTCATGGAAACACCGTTCACAAAAGTTGTTCTTTTACCAATTAACATTCATTTTCTTCCATAAAAACTCAGCAAACAATATATGAACTCTCATGGAAAATCCCTCAACTTTCAAACATTTTGCAAAATAGTCCCCTCTTTAGCTAGCTTAAGCTTTAGGGGTTCTAAAAGTACAAAAATTATCAAGAAAGACCTCTAAAATCACTTACTTGCAAGAGAATAGCTTGGCTGAAAGTTGGAGCTTCAAAAACCCCTATTCTCACTTGAATTTTTGGTGGAAGAATAAATGAGAATAGTAAAATATGATATCTTCTTCATTTAATCTTATTTTATTCATTTAGCCACCTAATTTCACCAAATATTGACCAATTTAATGCTCTTGTCTCCCTTGGCTGGCCACTTATTTTCTAAGGGTCTAATTGCACTATAAGGACCTCCATTTTAATATTCTACAGCTATTAGACACCTTTAGCCTATAAAATAGAACTTTTGCACTTTATGCGATTTAGTCCTTTTTCGCAATTTAAGCAATCAATCACCAAAATTAATGCACCAAAATTTTCATACATCCATATAATTATGCCATAACACATAAAATAATATCAAAATATTTTTTTTCAACCTCGGATTAGTGGTCCCGAAACCACTGTTCCGATTAGCCCCAAAATTGAGCTGTTACAACTCTCCCCCTTTAGAGATTTTCGTCCTCGAAAATCTTACCGGTAAAAAGGTTTGGGTACTGTTCGCTCATGGCTTCTTGTAGTTCCCACGTAGCCTCTTCGACACCGTGTTTTTGCCACAACACTTTCTCTAAGGCTATACTTTTGTTCCTCAACTGTTTAACCTCTCGAGCCAAAATCTTAATTGATTCCTCTTCATAGATCATATCTGATCATATCTCAATTTCGATCGGAGGAATCACGTGCGAAGGATCGGAACGATATCGTCGCAACACCGACACATGAAAAACGTTGTGTATTTTCTCCAACTCGGCTAGTAAGGCCAACCGGTAAGCTACTGCTCCAATCCTTTCAATAACCTTATACGATCCTATGAATCGCGGACTCAATTTGCCCTTCCGACGAAATCTCAATATTTTCTTCCACGGGGATACTTTCAGGAATACTTTATCACCCACTTGAAACTCAATTTCCTTCCTTTTCAAATCCGCGTAAGACTTTTGTCGATCTGAAGCAACTTTCAAACTATCACTGATCACTTTCACTTTCTCTTTCGTTTCTCTAATCAGATCAACTCTGTGTATTTGCTTCTCACTAAGCTCGGTCCAATACAAAGGAGTCCGACACCTGCGTCCATGTAAGGCTTCGTATGTTGCCATCCGTATACTCGACTGATAACTGTTGTTGTAGGCAAATTCAACCAAAGGTAGATATTTTTCCCAACTACCTTCGAATTCTAAAACACAGCATCAGAGCATATCCTCGAGAACTTGAATCACTCTTTCGAATTGGCCATCTGTTTGCGGGTGGAACGCGGTACTAAAATTCAATTTCATACCCAAGGCTTCTTGCAACTTCTTCCAAAACCTTGAAGTAATTCTTGGATCTCTATCCGAGATAATGGATATAGGCACCCCATGTAATCTCACAATTTCAGCAATATACAGTTCAGCCAACTTGTCAAGCAAGTAATCTACACGTACCAGTATAAAGTGAGCTGTTTTGGTTAATCTATCTACAATAATCCATACAGTATCTTTCTTTTTCGGAGTCATAGGTAACCCCATTATGAAATCCATTGTGATTCGATCCCACTTCCACTCGGGAACCATCACTGGTTGAAGTAATCCCGAAGGTACTTGATGCTCGGCTTTCACTTGTTGACAGACCAAACACTTGGTAACAAACTCGGAAATATCTCTTTTCATACCCTGCCACCAATACAACTTCTTCAAATCATTATACATTTTTGTGCTGCCCAGATGTACTGACAAACAACCATTGTGTGCTTCATGTAAAATTTTCTGGATCAACTCATCATCTTTAGGTACACAAATTCTATCATGAAACATCAAACAATCATCTGAACCAACTCGAAAATCAGAGTCATTTCCCGATTCGCACTGAGCTCTCTTAACTTGCATCTCATTATCATTCCTTTGAGCTTCACGTATCTGCTAAAGAAATAATGGTCTAGCCCTCAACTCGGCAAATATAACACCATCATCAGACAATGCTAAGCTCGTACTCATGGCTCTCAAAGCATACAGGGATTTTCGGCTCAAGGCATCCGCAACATATTCGCTTTCCCTGGGTGATAATCGATTACTAGCTCATAATCCTTCAATAATTCAAGCCATCGTCGTTGTCGCAAATTTAAATATTTTTTGTTCATCAGGTACTTCAAACTTTTGTGATCGGTGAAGATTCGACACTTTTCTCCATACAAATAATGACGCCAAATCTTCAAGGCAAAAACAATTGCAGCCAACTCTAAATCGTGGGTCAGATAATTCTTCTCATGTGGTTTTAGCTATCTCGATGCATAAGCTACTACTTTTCCCTCTTGCATCAGCACACAGCCAAGATCATTTAATGACGCATCACTATAGACCACAAACTCCTTTCTCAACTCAGGTTGTACTAACACCAGAGCTTCAGTCAATAAAGCTTTCAGTTTCACAAAACTCTGTTGACATTTGTCTGTCCACACAAACTTAACATCTTTATGTAGAAGTCTCGTCATCAGCGTAGCAATCATGGAGAACCCTTTAACAAACCGTCTGTAGTAACCCGCTAAACCCAAAAAGCTCCTAATCTCTGACACATTCCTCAGAGGTTTCCTCTCCACGATAGCCGAGATCTTACTCGGATCGACTCTAACTCCATCACCCGACACAATGTGTCCTAAGAATCTGACCTCTCGGAGCCAAAACTCACTCTTGCTAAATTTAGCATACAACTGCTTGTCTCTTAGAGTCTGCAAAATAGTTCTTAGGTGCTCTGCATGTTTACTCTCATCCCGAGAATAAATCAGTATGTCATCGATAAAAACAACTACAAACTTATCCAAATACGGTCGGAAGATATGGTTCATTAAATCCATAAAGATCGCAAGAGCATTCGTTTAACCAAATGGCATGACAAGGAACTCATAATGGCCATACCTCGTTCAAAATGCAGTTTTCGGAACATCTAGCTCCTTAACTATCAACTGGTAATAACCAGACCTTAGGGCTATCTTAGAGAACACCGTAGCTCCCTTCAATTGGTCGAACAAATCATCTATCCTTGGCAAAGGTTACTTATTCTTCATTGTCACTTTGTTGAGTTGTCTGTAGTCAATACACAATCTCATCGACCCATCCTTCTTCTTCACAAAAAGTATCGGGGTACCCCACGGTGAATAGCTCGGTCTTGTAAAACCCTTATCTGTTAACTCTTGCAACTGAACCTTCAACTCCTTTAACTCTAACGGTGCCATCCTATACGGGGCAACCGAAATAGGTGCTGTATCCGAAACTAGCTCAATGTCAAACTCAACCTCTCTAACTGGAGGCAATCTAGGTAATTCTTCCGGAAACACATTCGGATACTTGCACACCACAGGCACTGACTCAATCTTTACCTCTGACTCTTGAGTATTCAACACAAAGGCGAGATAGGAATCATACCCTTTTCTCAAGTATTTCTCAACTACCATAGATGAAATCACAACAGGCATATTATCTGATTTATCTGATTCAACCCGAATGACATCTCCATTTACACATCTCAATTTAATAAACTTACTACCAAAGTTTACTAAAACATTATGAGTAGTCAACCAATCCATGGCAAGAATTAGGTCAAATTCATCAAATGGCAACAACATGAGATTATCCGAAAAACAATGACCTCTAATTGTCAAAGGACAATTCCTACACACTTTGTCAACTAGCACATGTTTGCCCAATGGGTTTGACACTTTTATCACAAATTCTGTAGATTCAACAATCATACTCATGCTAGATACCAATTTCATGTAAATATAAGAATGGGTAGACCCCGGATCAATCAAAGCAACAAGAGAGATATCATGAAGAGAAAAAGTACCCGTTATCACATCTGGAGATGATGCCTCTTCACGAGCGCGAATGGCATAAGTCCTTGCAGGTGCTCTACCCTATGACCTAACAGCAGAATCTCTAGGCGCACCTCTATTACTAGTCCCACTCCTCGGATTGTTTTTTGGTCTACCCCTCAAAGGTACATTGTTCACTCTTACTTCTTATTTTCTGTCTTTCTCATCCCTCTCTGGACTGTTCCGAATGAAGTGGTCGGGTGAACTATACTTGTAGCAAGTTTGATTATTTCCCCAACACTCCCAGTATGTTTTCTACCACAATTTGGACACTCCGGTTTATTTGACTTTGTATTACCCACGCTTGCCATCGAGGTGGCTTGAACTCTCGAGCTCGAATATGTATTACCTCGATCTCAGTGTGAATATCCAACTGAAGCAGATGTCCGAGGGTTCATTTTCTTGGACCTTTTTTATTGAGTTTGGAATGATTTACTCATAATCCTCTTCCTTGCATCTCGAGCCTCAATCATAGCTTTTCTCTTTTCCTTATTCAACTCTTCAGCCTTGCAGGCTCTATTGACCAACACCACAAATTCTTTCAATTCCAAGATTCCAACTAGCAATCTGATATCCTCATTCAGCCCATCTTTGAACCTCTTGCACAAAATAGCTTCCGTAAACACACACTCTTGCACATATTTACTGAGCCTAACAAATTCGCGCTCGTACTCTGCCACAGTCATCTTGCCTTGCTTCAATTCAAGGAACTCCTTCCGTTTCTGGTCAACAAATCGCTGACTTATGTACTTCTTTTGGAACACTTTTAGTAAGAAGTCCCCTGTCACTCTCTCCCTCGGTACTACGGATGTCAGCATTTTCCACCAACGATATGCCGAGTCCCTCAGCAATGACACGACACATTTTAGGCTCTCCTCAGGTGTGCAAGATAGTTCATCTAATACCCGTATAAAGTTCTCAAGCCAGAACTCCGCTCTCTCAGAGGCATCGTCTATATTAGCTCTAAATTCCTCAGCCCCTTATTTTCGAATCTTATTGACTGGGGGTTTGGTTATTCTTACCAAATCTATACCATGAGGAGCCACGAGGACTGGCTGAGGTATAGGTGGAGGTGGAGGAGGTTGAGCATTAGGTTTTGGTCGTACAAACTCAGTGTACCAGTTACTCGTCATGTGGAGAAAGGCTTCCCAAACCTCTTCTCCTTGACCCAGAGTCTCGGGTCTACTTTTTACAGGCGCGGTCCCTTGCGTGGGAGCCGGTGCATTACTAGCAGCGTCATCAGCAGTAGCTCGATCGGGATCCATTTACTATACGAAAGCACAGTTTAAAATTGTCAGGAGTCACCACACTATCAATATATATTTATGGCACGTATAACTAGACTCTCACACACGCTATGGTAGTCTGAGAACCGACTAAACCATAGCTCTGATACCACTAAATGTAACACCCCTTTACCCGTATTCAACGCTGAAACAGGGTACGAGGCATTACTAAGCTGATACGCAATCTAACATACAATTCCGAGACTTGACTTTCCACTCCAAACTTAAAACTTTTATTAACACCTCTTAAACAAGCCTACAAGGCTTAAATCACACTTTAGGGACGGATCGGAATCAAACCAAGCTCTTTTGAAGCTCTCCCAAAAATCTTAGAAATTTTTTACTAAACAGTCCACACGCCCGTGTGGAGAAAGGGACACGCTCGTGTGGCATATCACATGCCCGTGTTCCACGCCCCTGTGGGTTTATTTTTCAATTTGAACCTACAGGGGTTTTCACACGGCCGGACACACGCCCGTGTCCCTGGCCCATGTCCCTCACACGACTTCAACACGCTCGTGTCTTAGCCCGTGTGCAAAAACCTTGACATTTTGTTTCTGACGTCATCATTCTATAAATGTCACACGGCCTAGGAACACGCCCGTGTCCTTCGACCGTATGGCGAATGAAATTTCTAATTTCAGGTGCAGACTTCACACGGCCTGGGCACACGCCCATGTCCATGGTCGTGCCTTCCACACGGCTGAGACACACGGCTGTGTCTCTGCCCATGTGCTTACTACTGAGCATACTGACTTGTAAACCTAGCATGCAAGAGGACACACGGCCTAACCACTCGCCCATGAGGTTGACCGTGTGTCACACACGGCCTAGACACACGCCCGTGTGTCTACCCTTGTGGATAGGAACAAGGCTATTTGCCAAGTTCTTTCTATCACCCCAACTCATACAAACATGATTTACATCAAACCTTCAACCCATTCATGCATACTTAAACTAAGTAAACCAATCATGCATCTTGCACATTCATGAATAACCTCATCTTTTCATATATTAATAAGGATGAGCCAACACATTTGGCCAAAATAATAAGACATTTAACTAAGTCTAGTCCTTATACATGCCATACTCAAAATGCTAAGTCTAACTATACCAAGATGTGCTGATAGTGTGGGTGATCCTTTGCTTTTCTTCGTATCCTGGGCTGGCTCTTCGACACTATAAAACAAGGGAAAAGAGAAGGGAGTAAGCTTTAAGCTTAGTAAGTCTATATGTAAACAATAAACACCATACACATAATAATCAGTCAACATTACATGCTATGTAAAAGCAATTCATATCCTCATAACTATGCTTACTCATTTCAAGTCTTACCACGTCCCAAACACACATCATAACGACATCGACATTTACTTGCACATATGCAATCGCACTTATCACCACAAAGCCACATGAAATTTACACTTAAACAAGCTTCTCGATGAACCCTTCAGAATGATACAAGATACCCGGTGGTTTCGCACAAAGCCCACCATTCATCAATAATAGGGTGGTATCACACACAGCCCACCAACAATGATAATTACGGTGGTATCGCACATAGCCCACCAACAATGATAATTACGGTGGTATCGCACATAGCCCACCAACAATGATAATTACGATGGTATCGCACATAGCCCACCAACAATAATAATTACGGTGGTATCGCACATAGCCCACCAACAATGATAATATATATTTATACAATGGTATTGCACACAGCCAATTGTGAATAGATAACAAGGTGGTATCGTACACAGCCCACCAACAATTACATATTTACCGATAATTATCCGTACTCACATTTCTATTCCGATGTTCATTCGAGAATTACCCATTTTCTACCATTTTCAATCAATCCCACCAATAAGCATTTACATCCATTCAATGCATCAATTGGTAAAAACATATGTATTAAGGATGTATCATTTACACATAAACTTACCTCGGTGCAAAATATGATAATTTGCAGTTTAGTCCGAAACCTTGCATTTTCCCCGGTCAAGGTTGTTTCTGCGTTCTTCTTGATCTATAATAATAAAATTTACTCATTTAATCACTACATAATTCAAGACACTTCAAAACTTCTACTTTGGCAAAAATGACCATTTTTCCCTTATACCTTGGCAAAATTACGGTTTTGCCCCTAGCTCGTAAATCATTTTTCATCAAATTTCCTCATTAAACAAGCCTAGCTGAACATTTATTTCTCTTATAACAATTCACAACTCCAATCATTTCTTGCATTTACTACTCAAATTACAACCTTTACAAATAGGTCTTTTTAGGTGTTTTCATGGAAACACCTTTCACAAAAGTTGTTCTTTAACCCACTAACATTCATTTTCTTCCATAAAAACTCAGCAAACAACATATGCACTCTCATGGCAAATCCCTCAACTTTCAACCATTTTGCAAAATAGTCCCCTATTTAGCTAGCTTAAGCTTTAGGGGTTCTAAAAGTACAAAAATTATCAAGACCTCTAAAATCACTTACTTGCAAGAGAATAGCTTGGCTGAAATTTGGAGCTTCAAAAAACCCTATTCTCACTTGAATTTTTGGTGGAAGAAGAAATGAGAATAGTAAAAGATGATATCTTCTTCATTTAATCTTATTTTATTCATTTAGCTACATAATTTCACCAAATATTGACCAATTTAATGCTCTTGTCTCCCTTGGCTGGCCACTTATTTTCTAAGGGTCTAATTGTACTATAAGGACCCCCAATTTAATATTCTACAGCTATTAGACACCTTTAGCCTATAAAATAGAACTTTCACACTTTATGCGATTTAGTCCTTTTTCGCAATTTAAGCATGCAATCACAAAAATTAATGCACCAAAATTTTCATACATCCATATAATTATGCCATAACACATAAAATAATATCAAAATAATTTTCTTCAACCTCGGATTAGTGGTCCCGAAACCACTGTTTCGATTAGCCCCAAAATCAGGCTGTTACAATATGAGTGGATCAACATCTTCCTGTTCAGAAGACTCAGTGTTCAAAACGCTTCTGCCAGATTGGAAGAACTCAAGCCTATAAGAGACCCTCCCACTACGACGAGGCTCCCAATGTTGTTGATCATTTGTAGGTCTACTATTAGGAGTTGGTTCTGGAACCGTTTTTGTAAGGTTTTGTATATTTCTTGAAATCTCCTCGAGTACCTCATCACTCCAAGGTTTGAAGCCATTCATGTAACTTTCTTCAAGGAAAGTAGTATGAGTTTAGATTATAATAGTTTGCTCTTTCGGGTTATAAAACAAACCACCCTTTGTTCCCTTCGGATATCCCACAAACATGCACAATTTTGTCCGTAAGTCCAACTTCCTCGCATCTTTATCCAATACGTGGGGTCGGGCATCCCTAAATCCTAAAATGATTAAGATTCAGCTTTTTTCCATGCCATAATTCATATGAGGTTTTTGATGTTGTATTAATTGACACATGATTCAGAATATAGCAAGCCGTTAGTACAACATATCCCCAAAAAGAGATTGACAGCTTTGAATAACTTAACATTGAACGTACCATGTCTAACAATATTCGATTTCTTCTCTCTACCATGCCATTCTATTGTGAAGTGTAACACCCCAAACCCGGCCCAAACAATATGACCGAATTTGGTTTGCTACAGAGAAAAGATTTTGAAAACCATTTTAAAACCGATTTTGAAATTAGTCGAAATGCCTTTCAATTTAAATTTTCTTTGTTAAAAACCAAACTTAAAATATTTGCTGAGTCGAGTTGTTTAAAAATTTCGAATGTACCCGATGGTACTTTAAAACATTTTATGCGTTTAATTTGAGAAAACATGTGCAACCGTTTTAACATCATCAAGTAGTTTAAACCAAACATTCAAAACGCGCAGCAATAATAAAATCATACTAGGAGGCCTTATTACAAATAAGCAACATAAACCTAAAAGAAAGATAAATAAAATCCAAAATTCATTTATTAAAAGTCTCCTTTGCATGGCCACCTCGAGTCCATCAGGCTCCTCACCCGCGATCTACGAATCACCTGAAAAATTAAAGGAGAAGGTGAGTCACCAAGACTCAATGTGTAACCCTTCCCGGTTTAGTGCAACAACATACACAAATTATAACCAATTAACATGCATAAGTTTAAAATGCACCCAACCTAACCATCCATACGCCTTTTTCTACCCCGTGTGGTACCAAACCACCGGTGGTGCCAAACCACCTGGTGTCCAAAGACACAATTGTGTTACCAAAACACGTGTGACATATAGTCAGCGTATGTGATGCCAAATCACCGGAGATACTAAATCTCCGGTGTCCGAAGACACAAATCGAATGATGGGGCCAACCCATCGTGTGATACCAAATCACCGCGCAGACGATCCCATATCTCAAAGTGGGGCCAACCCACGGTGGAATTAACCACGGGGACAAGTCGCTATGAGGTGCCAAACCTCTAGAGGTACCAAACCTCTCGGTGACCGTAGTCACGATGTGTTACCAAAACACCGGTGTCCGTCGACACGAATATCACCGCCCCTCCACTCATCAACCCATATCAAACAATTATGTATATTTTATGAAATCATGCAAAAGGTTTATTTTAACAACATTAATAAATTTATCATTGCCATATGTCCAATAATACACATACCAAATGTGTCATGCTTCCCAAAAGCATCAAATAGTAATCCCATAGTCACAAAGACTTACCCAATCCTTGTTAATACCATGATGATATTACATCCATGTCTACATAAATCGATTAGGCATAATATAACACTTAGCATATTAAAAGTTATAAGATGTGTATGTACACACACACTGTATTTAACGAAAGCCTTAAATCCCGATTAGACAAATCGCCACACAAACTTTCCTTGTCCCCAAAAGCCTTCGAACACTATCCAACACACTCCTAAAAGAATCGGCCTCACTTCCCTACAATCAACCATCATCATTAAGGTTTATTAGCCTTTGGCTTAAACGAAACTTAAAAGAATAATCCTTTGAAATAAACCCTACCACCTTACCAAAAACCGATTGCTAGAGAAGTCCCAAAGAAAACTATGTTACCTTCAATATTCGGCCTAAGAGATTCAAGATAGAAGAAGAATATTTTCGGCACAACAAAGAGGTATATTCGGCTATAGGACAAAAAGAAAATAATGGGAAGATAAATATAATTTCGGCAAAGAAGAGTGTATAGGAGGTTTTGATGTTTAAGCAAAACAAATGGGAGAACAAAAGGTTAATGCAAGTTTCGGTTTTTGAGAGAATGAAAAGGAGAAAATAGCAAATGATCAAAAATGACCAAATGGTCAAAAGAGTTTAGGCTTACCACAATGTAGAATTCGGCCAAAAAGAAAAGTGTTTGAGAGAAAATGTTTTGCAACTTTTGCACCAAATGAAAGAAATGACCAAAAAGAAAAGACTTCAATCCTAGCCAAACTAAGGTAAAATTTGGCTCCCCCTTTAGCCACTTTGCCGTCAAGTTCATGGCATAAAGGCCATGAATTTGTTTCAAAACATTTCCCACAAACCAAGCCTTTGTCCCCTCAATTTACCATAACTTCAAGATATCTTACCATAACCTTAGGAATCTTATCCCTTATTCCATGCTTTCCTTAAACAACAATTCAACTTACCAAAAATTATTAGTCCACCTATCATAATTATGTTTGACCGGCCATCAATGCTAATACACAAAAATAAACCTTCAAAATGCTAAACATACCACTCGAACCTCTAACCTCAAGCTACCTTTCAAGCTCCTTAACCAACTTGCCACTTACTCCTCTTATGCTTTAAATGAACACTTAATTAACTTAAGTGTCAAGCTCACTTAATCCTACTTCATTAAATAAACCATACTAAAATTATTCTAACTTCCTAAATAAAAACAAGCCTTCACAAGACTATGCTATCACACAAAATACATACCCAAGCCAACACAAAAATAAATAATATTCTAATTTTCCTAAAGCCCAATTCCCAATCGGCCCAATCCTACTAGGCCCAATTTTGGGATGTTACAATTCTACCCTCCTTAAAGAAATTTCGTCCTCGAAATTTCCAACTAACTAACCGTCAGACATCCTATCTCGCCACACTAAGCTCTTGCTCACAAGACTCGATCTTAATAAAACCACAATGTACTTTTAACAAAATCTTGAATCCTTTTTCCCATAACCAGACATCTAATCCACCATCGCAAACCATTATCTACCACTTATACCAAAAATTTTCCTACGCTCAATCATCACTTCCAATCAAAACATACCTGACTTAAGGGTGAGAAAACAATCCCGAGCCTTATGCTCACTAGACCCGCATCTCAAGCATGCTCCAACCCTCTTCCAATATTCTCCCGGATGACACCTTCCACAGTAATCGCAAGCCAATAAGTTCGATCATACCGATTTACAGAATGAAATTGTGACCCTAGAGAACCGTGATTTCTATACTTCTTACAGTCTCAAAATGCTTCACCGATTCCTATAACTATCTGAGTCAGCTCATCAAACCGAACTTGATCATGATACTCCGTCACAGCACTAGCGATGTTAACGCCTCCATTTCGAAAAATATGCCTCGGTACCGATGATCTAACCCTAGCACAATCGGCCTTTACCATGTTCATGACGACCACGATCTCGAGAGCTCATTCTAACTATCGCGCTTTAATCAGATTAGGAAATTTTTATGAATTAGTACATGTTTCACTTGGTTATCCGCGAAGAAATTTTATGAAAAGAATTTAATAGAGATTCTTTAGATCAAACAAGGTTTTAAGTCTTCTATCCTAGTTTACACAGAAAAGTACATCCATTCCCTAATACCTTTCATACTTATTCACTCTTGGGCATTTTACATTCGTTTCTAACCAAGGGTATTTTCGTCATTTTCCTACAGGGTATTTTTGTAATAAATCAAGAAAATTTTAAAACTTTAATGAATTAAAACATTTTGTAACTTCTAAAACTGAGGAGTATTCCTTGTAAATTTCGCAATTTAAAGGTACAGCAAAATTTTGAAAACCAGGGGTATTTTGGTAATTTTGTCAATCAGGGGTAATTTTGTAAATTTTCCAAAGTCAGGGTATTATTTGAAATGCAAAATTTCACGTACATAAACAAAATAAAAATTTAATCAAATCGGGGTAATATGGTAATTTTAGAAACCAAGGGTATTTTTGTAATTTTGCCACTAAGGGCATTTTGGTAATTTGGATAAACCGGGAATATTTGATAATTTCCGAAGATAAATTTGTCCTACTATCTAAAATAGATAATTTAGTGATTTTAAAACCGAAGTTTTCCTTAAAACATGGCTAATCCCTTTCGGGTTTTATTTAGGATTTTGCCTATGACCGAGTCCTCTTGGTTAGGGTGAACAGAAGCTACGCACTGTAGGAATCCATGAAGAGGAGGTGAGTCACGAGGACTGCTTAAGTACCAAGCTCTTCCGGATCCAATCCTAGACATGCGCACCAAGGTTACCACACCCTAACTCGGCGACTTGGTCACGGGTTGGTTTTAATTAGGCCATTAAAGTCTTATGTCTTTGTTTGGAGTAAACTAGTCCTAAAGTTTAAAATACTATCACTATCTACGTCCCATGCTTCCTACCCTTCTACAGTAAATAATTTTGCAACTTTTGAGAGAATGAAAAGGAGAAAATAGCAAATGATCAAAAATGACCAAATGGTCAAAAGAGTTTAGGCTTACCACAATGTAGAATTCGGCCAAAAAGAAAAGTGTTTGAGAGAAAATATTTTGCAACTTTTGCACCAAATGAAAGAAATGACCAAAAAGAAAAGACTTCAATCCTAGCCAAACTAAGGTAAAATTTCGGCTCCCCCCTTTAGCCACTTTGCCGTCCAAGTTCATGGCATAAAGGCCATGAATTTGTTTCCAAAACATTTCCCACAAACCAAGCCTTTGTCCCCTCAATTTACCATAACTTCAAGATATCTTACCATAACCTTAGGAATCTTATCCCTTATTCCATGCTTTCCTTAAACAACAATTCAACTTACCAAAAATTATTAGTCCACCTATCATAATTATGTTTGACCGGCCATCAATGCTAATACACAAAAATAAACCTTCAAAATGCTAAACATACCACTCGAACCTCTAACCTCAAGCTACCTTTCAAGCTCCTTAACCAACTTGCCACTTACTCCTCTTATGCTTTAAATGAACACTTAATTAACTTAAGTGTCAAGCTCACTTAATCCTACTTCATTAAATCAACCATACTAAAATTATTCTAACTTCCTAAATAAAAACAAGCCTTCACAAGACTATGCTATCACACAAAATTCATACCCAAGCCAACACAAAAATAAATAATATTCTAATTTTCCTAAAGCCCAATTCCCAATCGGCCCAATCCTACTAGGCCCAATTTTGGGATGTTACATGAAGTGTCCGGCGCTGTTGACTAGGATAGAATCCCATTCTCTATGGCGTACCCTAAGAACTCATTAGATAAATATTCCCCACCTCGATCAGACTGAAGTGCCTTTATGGGTAAACCTAGTTGTTTCTCCACTTCCACATGAAACTCTTTGAATTTATCAAAGGCTTCACTCTTGCAGTGCATCAAGTATACATACTTATATCTAGAATAGTCATCAATAAAGGTTACATAATACCCGTAACCACCCCTTTCGCTAACGCTCATGAGAACACATACGTCAATGTGCACAAGTTTAGGGATTTTTCGGCCCTCGTTCCTTGTGCATTAAAATATTGCTTAGTCATCTTACCATCCAAGCAAGATTCACATTGTGAGAGATCAACTTCTTTAAGCGAACTTAAGATGTTGTCTTTCACAAGTCTTGAAACGACCCGTAAGTCAGGGTTGTCAAGAATCATACTTCCGGGACCTCGCATTCGCAAATCAGGCTTATAAATATTTTTATTTATTTATTTTGGGAGTTACCTTAGAAGTGAATTAAATAGTAGTAGACAATTTTAATTATTAATGTTTAAAATTAAGTATAAGGATTAAATTAAATAATTGATAAAATTAGTAATTGATATTAAATTGCAAAATGGGACTAAATTAAAGGACTTATTTAATAATTAGACCATTACCTATATATATTTTTATTAGTGGATGTTTATAATGATATTATATATATTATATATAAAATATGTAAATTGAAACAATTAGTAAATGATGTTAGAATAAATAAAATATAAAAAAATAATTAAAGGAAATTAATTAATAAAAGAAACAAATAGATTACTGGGAGAGATAAGAATTGAAAAAGCTTCATCTTTCTCTTTGCATGCCGAAAGTGAGAAAGAAAAGGTAAGAAAATTTCGGCCATTTAGTCCCATGCTTTAAAGCTCAAATTGGTTAGTAATTTTTGGTTCTTTGTTCATGAATTTTGTGTTTTTGGAATTCTAAGATTATTAGTTAAATTGCCCATGTTGAAAATTTTAGAATTGTTGATGTGAAAACAAATTATTATGGTAGAAAAATTTATGTTCTTAATGTTATTGTAGTAGATTTTTGAAGTTGGAATAGAAGTGGAAAGAGTTGTAAAGCCATTTCATGAAATTGTGCATTGATAATTAAATTGTAGCAAAATTTGAAATGTGGGTGTTAAATTGTTAATTTTGTTAAGTCTAGGGACTATTTTTGGTGGATTGTTCTTTGTGCTGGAAATTTGGGTTGAATTACTAAGTTTAGTGAGCAATTAAGATATTTTGTCCCATGAGTTATGTAATTGTCAATTGTTGAAAGTGAATGTATAAAACTATGATATATGGTTAATTGATTTAATAAAAAACAAGTATGGTATTCAAATTAAGTAATTGAATTGATTTGTTAAAATTAGATCAAGAGAAGACTAGATCGAGTATCAACTGTGGGAAGGAAAAGATCATTGAGTAAACGTCTTCGATTTGTGGCATCCGTCGTATTTTTTGTAAGTTTGTAGTCCCCAAACTCGAACTTTATAAGTTGTTTTAATTAACTTAGTTATTACTTGATGTCTTATTATATCCTTAATGTAGTGGTTAATCCAATTGAATGGAGGTTTATGGAATGTCGCATTATGGAATAAATTAATGTTTGATTAGTAGATAATTGGAGTGGAAGTGTTATTAAATTATGAAATGTGATATTGAGTTATGAAAAGTAATATTATGGACTTTGTAACATCCCCAAACCCGGCCCATTCACTACGACCGAATCTGGTTATGTTATGGGAAAAACTTATTGGCGAAAACAGGTTGCCATTTAACTTTTTGTCTAAACTCCTCTAGACTAGTTTTACTTGTAGAAATCCTGGGCATGTTTGTTTGCAAACCGTTAGGTTACTTTGAAATCTCGGGGTTTCGTTTTTAAAACTCTTAGTTGTCAATTTGCTTAGGTTGGAAAACGTTTAAAACATCAGGCTCAAGTGGCTTATGCTTAGTTCATAAAAGTAACATTATTCCCAAATCTCTTTAGACATAAGTTACCAAAAGAAAACCAAATAACTTAAGAGGCTCTTATTACAACATAATGATTCCAAGTACTTGGTATTAAAGTGCATAAAGAAAATATTAAAACGTCCTTTGCATGGGCCACCTTGTATCCACTCCAACCCGGTCCGATCATCCTTCCACCTGCGATGTTGGATAAGAGATTGGGTGAGTCATAATGACTCAGTGTGTAACTAAACCATCGAAATCCACCCACATGCTAACCACATAACATCCCAATCATCAAATGCAACATGCAAGTATAATTATTACCACAATCTTGGGCTTGGCCCACCTTCAAATTATTACAAAAACTGGACTAGGCCCTTTTCACATTGGACCACATATCAACTGGGCTTGACCCATGTCCACGTATGTCCCCAAAACATACCTATTCATTGGGCTTGGCCCATTCTCATATCATTTCATAAACGGAATAATGCAATCATGAAACCCACCCAAACCTAGGGTCCATCCGCTACACACCCCCTTATCCAAATTTTTACCACACACCGGGGACTATCGAGTCACCCTCTCTTTTTCCTCCAAAAAGGCAACCAATGCCATCCACGATGTAGCGTATAGCTAACATCAAACCACGATGGAGCACACAAAGCAATCCATCAAGCCACGATATGGCATAAAGCTCATATCAATCAAGGTAACCACGCGAACTAAATCGCAAAGATCCACAACGCGACCTCGATCAGCTAATCCACGATGTAGCACAAAGTCGACATCAACCACGCACTCGAAGTACACCGTACCTTCTTTTCATAAACCCACCCATGCACATGTAACATAATATAATGCGTAGATGATGCATGTGCATGCTATTCACAATCGTAGGCATACTCACACAATAAAATCAGTGTTCACATAATTACAAACTTTGCTACTAACCTGATCATCGTCATACCCCTTTTTGGGTATTTATCATACTTTTACCACTGCACTTATTAGTAAGCATATAACATAAGCGGATATACTCAAATCCCGGAAACAATGGTTAATTACACACCTTATTACTAGGAGTTCTAGACTCTCGATCCTCGACGCTATCGTCTAGCGAAACTACGGCTATTTGCTTAATGCTTCCTGTTGCTGGCCCACACCCCGGTGGCCAATCACGTACAGCAGAAACCGCTCTTTTCTTAAACTTCGGAATAGGGACCTTCCCTTGCCCACTGATCGTAGTTGTGGCCTCCATGCAAAAGCTTAATCAGTAAAGCAGTTTAACCTCAAAACACCACTTAAGCATTTAATCTTAATAAATAACCTTACCTCCACTTGACCAAACCCATGTTGCTACAACGGAGGCTTGACCGACCACTAAAACTCCAAGTATCTCAGTCACGGAACTCGAAAAGATCTAAGCTAACACTCGGCCCCAAGTGCTATCCAGTTGAGAGAAGGAAATTCGGCAAAGGGTAGATTCGGCTACTAATTAAATCAAGGAGAGGGAATAGCAATTTCGGCTAAAGAGGTATTTTAAAGGAGGGACAAAAGAAGTGTGGGGTGTACTTTCGGTTTTGAAGTGAAAAGGGAAGGGAAATAGGGAGAGTGAGAGGTTCTGGCTAACAAGCTTTGGAGATGGGGAACAAAATTCGGCAAAGGAGAGGAGAAGAGAGGAGAAGAGACAGGATGGATGAATGAAATGAGCATCCCCCTCCCCTATTTATACTAGAAGGCCAAGCTCCAACCCCAAAAATAGCTCCCAAAATCTTCCTAGAATAGCTCCCTACCACTCCATTTTAAAAGTTTGAATAAGTCAAACTTTTACTAATAAATTTAAAAAAAGATGACCAAGTCTTCTCCACTTTTAAGCCTTTCAAACCGTCCATCCACCCCACCAAGATGACGCAAAAAGAATGCCCATTTCGCTGCTCTTGCGAATCGAACCGAGCCCCTTCCCCGCAAATGGCGTCACTTCTCCATGCTCTAAGTGGCGCCTCCTTGCCACTCTACCAAGCCACTCTTTATGCCAAAATTCCACCAAAAATTCTCTTAAGGCCCCTCTATCCAAGTTCTCCTTTTAGCCCCTAAAACTAAAAAAATTTTCTAAGGCAACCTACCACCACCTAGGGTTCTCGGGACCCCTAAAACTTACCCAACCACACCTTTGAAGTGTGCCAACACTCAAGCTAAGTACCAAAAATCTAGCCCCTAAAACTAGGGTGTTACAATTCTACCCTCCTTAAAATAATTTCGTCCTCGAAATTACTTTACTAACAAACGTCCATACAACCCATCTTACCACCTTACGCTTATGCTGCGCACTCTGATCTTACTAAGGCTATCGTCCTACACAATCCCCAAATTCGCGCTCAAAATTCGAAACGCCTCTCTTAGCAACACCGGAAAGGCTAACTCATAAGCAAACAAAGCAATTAACGCAAGTACCCAAAACAAAGGAGCTTACCTAATATCACATCCTTGATTGACTCTGACTAGAACCATTCCTTCCATGACTTGAACCACGACCCCTCGTCGCTTGAGGACAATTCTTAACCAGATGTGCCTTAGATCCACACGAAAACATTCTTTACTATTTCCCAAAGACTCTCTCGTGTGAGGTCTTCCACATCGAGCAGAGACAATTCCGATTCACTGGTACAAGTGCACTTACAGGATTCTCGATCTTTGGTCTTTTTCTCGGGCATTACCTAAC
The DNA here is from genome assembly GCA_025698515.1 of Gossypium sturtianum. Classification (NCBI taxonomy): domain Eukaryota; kingdom Viridiplantae; phylum Streptophyta; class Magnoliopsida; order Malvales; family Malvaceae; genus Gossypium; species Gossypium sturtianum. Next base: position 25,006,424 of record CM046945.1, read on the forward strand.
GATCTTCGACGACCCAATATTTCTCTTATTCTCGTTCCTCTTCTTTTCTCGGTTTTCCCTTACCGTCCTCTTAACTTCTTCTCGGCTATACGAGCTTTCTCCACTAGCACTGCGAAGTCTCTTTCCCTCTCATGGAGAGCGATCAAGACGAAGTTCATCTCGCAATCCGTCTTCAAACCGGACACACCTCTCATAGTCGGTGGCCACAATTCCTTAGCATACCGACTTAGCCGTACAAAAATCGCCAGATTCTCGCTATCGACTTATTTCTTGCACGCATTTAGAAACGCCTTCCTTTGCGCATCCAAGTAGCTTGCTCCAACGTATTTTCCTTCAAACTTTTCCTTAAAGTAGTCCCAATCCAATCGACCGCCCTTTTCAAACTGGGCTTGGCCCACCTTCAAATTATTACAAAATCTGGACAGAGCCCTTTTCACATTAGTCCACCGATCACGGGTTTGGCCCATGTCCACGTATGTCCCCAAAACATACCTATTCATTGGGCTTGGCCCATTCTCATATTATTTCATAAACGGAATAATGCAATCATGAAACCCACCCAAACCTAGGGTCCATCCGCTACACACCCCTTATCCAAACCTTTACCACACACCGGGGACTATCGAGTCACCCTCTCCTTTTTCCTCCAAAAAGGCAACCAATGCCATCCACGATGTAGCATATAGCTAACATCAAACCACGATGGAGCACACAGCAATCCATCAAGCCACGATATGGCATAAGCCGATATCAATCAAGGTAACCACGCGAACTAAATCGCAAAGATCCACAACGCGACCTCAGTCAGCGCCAATCCACGATGTAGCACAAAGCTAACATCAACCACGCACTCAAGTACACCCGCACCTTCTTTTCATAAACCCACCCATGCACATGTAACATATAATGCGTAGATGATGCATGTGCATGCTATTCACAATCATAGGCATACTCACACAATAAAATCAGTGTTCACATAATTACAAACTTTGCTACTAACCTGATCATCGTCATACCCCTTTTTGGGTATTTATCACACTTTTACCACTGCACTTATTAGTAAGCATATAACATAAGCGGATATACTCAAATCCCGGAAACAATGGTTAATTACACACCTTATTACTAGGAGTTCTAGACTCTCGATCCTCGACGCTATCGTCTCAGCGAAACTACGGCTATTTGCTTAATGCTTCCCGTTCTTTGGCCCACACCCGGTGGCCAATCACGCATGCCAGAAACCGCTCTTTTCTTAAACTTTGGGACGGGGCCTTCCTTGCCCACTACGATCGGTTGTGGCCTCCATGGAAAAGCTTAATCAGGTAAACAGGTTAACCCTCAAAACACCACTTAAGTATTTAACCTTAATAAATAATCTTACCTCCACTTGACCAAACTGACTGCTACAACGGAGGCTTGGCCAACCACTAAAACCCCAAGTATCTCAGTCACGGAACCCGAAAAGATCTAAGTTAACACTCGGCCCCAAGTGCTATCAAGTTGAGAGAAGGAAATTCGGCAAAGGGGTGATGGATGTAGATTCGGCTATTAATTAAATAAAGGTGAGGGAATAGCAATTTCGGCCAAAGAGGTATTTTAAAGGAGGGACAAAAGAAGTGTGGGGTGTACTTTCGGTTTTGAAGTGAAAAGGGAAGGGAAATAGGGAGAGTGGAGGGTTCGGCCAACAAGCTTTGGAGATGGGGAACAAAATTCGGCAAAGGAGAGGAGAAGAGAGGAGAAGAGACAGATGGATGAATGAAATGAGCATCCCCCCTCCCCCTATTTATACTAGAAGGCCAAGCTCCAACCCCCCAAAAATAGCTCCCAAAATCTTCCTAGAATAGCTCCCTACCACCCATTTTAAAAGTTTGAATAAGTCAAACTTTTACTAGCCAAATTTAAAAAAAAGATGACCAAGTCTTCTCCACTTTTTAAGCCTTTCAAACCGTCCATCCACCCCACCAAGATGACGCAAAAAAGAATGCCCATTTGCTGCTCTTGCGAATCGAACCTGAGCCCCTTCCCCCTGCAAATGGCGTCACTTCTCCATGCTCTAAGTGGCGCCTCCTTGCCACTCTACCAAGCCACTCTTTATGCCAAAATTCCACCAAAAATTCTCTTAAGGCCCCCTCTATCCAAGTTCTCCTTTTTAGCCCCTAAAACTAAAAAAATTTTCTAAGGCAACCTACCACCACCTAGGGTTCTCAGGACCCCTAAAACTTACCCAACCACACACTGAAGTGTGCCAACACTCAAGCTAAGTACCAAAAATCTAGCCCCTAAAACTAGGGTGTTACAGACTTGCAAATGAGTAATTGACATCGTCGATTCATTCGACTAGTGCTAGGAGTAACTTTCATCAGTTTATCTGACTAGTGCTGGGCACACATTCGTCGATTTATCCGACTAGCGCTGGGCACAAATATCATTGGTTTATCCAACTAGAGCTGGGCTCACTATTTATTTCATCGGTTTATCTGACTAGCGCTGGGTGCGATAATTTGTTGACTTGTTTGACTAGTGCTGGGTACAACTGTCGTCGATTATCCGACTAGTGCTAGGCGTAATATATTTTCGACTCGTTCAACTAGTGTTGGATACACAAATGATTTCATCGAATAAAACGACTAGCGCTGGGCGCAAAATCTTAATCACGGTCTAATCGTTAGGCATCGGGTGCTATTTGTTAGAATATATATTTTGGTAAGGTTAGGTATTACTGTTGTTCTACATCTCAGCATCCACAACAAATCTCGTACTCAATGTTGGTGATGTATTTCTTTTGAGTCTTGGCATGTACCTAGGATGTATATAATGAAGATAATGTCCTTTTGTTTAGTAAGTCCTAGAGAATATAATTTTATAAGTTAAAAAAGATTATAAATAAATGTTTGGAGCTTTATGTAAATGCTTTCAATTAATGTTTGCTTAAATGATTTGGTCATTTTGGTGTTAAACTTGTGATGCTTGTTTAGTAAATGAAGGACAGTTATTCATTGAGCCTCTTTTGTTGAAAATTGAATGAGAATGATTAGTGGAGGTTGTGCATTTTCCATATTCAATTATTTGAATGTTTGAACTTTGTTTGAGGTACCTATGAATGGTATATTAGTTGTTGTTGAATGAATTAAATCTGGTGTCAATGAGGGCACATTGGTTAGGCACTTAAGATGTTTATTTTGATATGTATTTGAGCATGTTTTATTGTGTTTTGATGTTGCTTAAGGTCCCTTTTCAAGTGTGCTTGGATAGGTTGAATGGTTATGCTTGTATTGGTTTTGAAAGGGCTTGTTTTTAGGTGAATTTTAGTCCATACGGCCCGAGACACGGGCGTGTGTCTCAGCCGTGTGTGACATACGGCCATGCGACACAACCGTGTCCCCTGTAGGTTACACGGGCGTGGCACACGGGCGTGTGGCTTGGCTGTGTGACCCTACTCAAAGAGTTACATGGGCAAGAACACGGGCTGGGACACGGCCGTGTGTCCCCAGTTCGAAGGTTACACATCCTGAGACACATTGTAACGACCCGTTTTCAGTGAAATCAAAATAGTGGTTTTGGAACCACAAATCTGAGATTGAAATATTTATTTTATTATTATTTTAATGTCTACAGCATGTTAGGAGTCTAGTATAAAATTTTCGTTAAGAAATTTTACCGTTTGCATGCTTAATTCAATGAAAAGGACTAAATTGCAAAAAGTGCAAAACTTGAGTTCTATAAGCTAAAGGGATCTAATAGCTATGATATTAAATGTTTAGAGGGTTTATGTTGTAATTAAACCATTGATAATAGAGTGGACTTTTATGGACATCATTTAAATGATTTTAAATGTTATATACCAAGGTTAATTAAGTAAATTATTAAATAAATAAAGTAAAATAAAGAAAAACACATGGATATCATATTTTCATATCATCTTCACCGAAATTAACCTAAGAGAAATCCATTAATAGAGCTTGAAGGTTCAGCTATGTATTAACCTTGCATGTAAGTGTTTTTTCATCCCGTTTTTAATGATTTCTATGTTTCTAGAGTCGTTGTAGCTTAATCTAGCTAGCCTGGGGACTAATTTGCAAAATTGTTAAAAGGATAGGGTTTTACCATTAATGAATGTGTATGTGCTTTGATGTTTTATGGTAGAAAACAAATGGTTGTTTTTAGATAAACAACATTTGTTAAGTGATTTTGAATGAAATTGCAAATTAGGGGGTTAAATTAAGAACAATGAAAATTATGTGGTAAATGTGTGAAATAATGAAAAATATGAGATGCTATGGGCTTAAGTGAATTTCGGCTAGCATCGGTATAATTTAAATTGCATGAAATTGCATTTTTATGAGATAGGGCCTAAATTGTAAAGAAGTTAAAATATTAGTGGTAAAAGTGTAAATTTAAAAAAATATGTATTTTTGGCTGAATTGAATAGAATGAATACTAAGTGGATTGAATTTGATTATTTAGATCAAGTTAAGCCTCGTACGGATCTAGATCGAGGGAAAGATAAAGTATCAGACTAATCGATCTTATTTCGTCGTTTTTATGATCGAGGTAAGTTCGTATGTTAATAAGCATTAAATAATTGTGCGTTAAATGTTTTAATACTACATTCTTGATGAATACGATTTCACGGAAATACTCGACGAAGATTTGGCGACGTATGAGATCCCGATTGAACCTTAGGAATAGATAGAAAATGAATGACATGTCATTAGGGGTTACCGTGTTTTGGGTGCTGGTCCCGTACGTTCTACCGGTGGCTAAATTTTTTGGCATGTGTTGCGGTTACTCATCAGCTTGTGTGAGTAGAACCATGTAGCTACGTCTTGACCGTCAGCTTGTGTGAGCAGACCCATTGATAGCTCGAGAGTGAGCATTTATACAAGATATGAGATAGAAATGGTTTCGACCATGTATTGGCCCTTAATGTGCGAGATTCCCGAGTATCTGATAGTATTCCAAATGGTTCAACGGGTAAAAATGAAGGTACGAGGATATAAGGGATGATACGAACCAATTCAGGTATTCGTGAGAAGTATGACAAGTAAATCATAGTTGATGTATTCAAGTATGACTAACATGGTTATGATTATGTGCTAACCTTTGAATTTGATTGAAACTTACCTATGTTTAATTATGCTTCTTTAAATTGAGAATGAATTTTAAGTTGTACTTATTAGCCATACAAGCTTACTAAGCATAATTGCTTACTTTGTTTATTTTTCTGTGTTTTATAGTGATTTGGAAGCTCGCTCGTTTTGGAAGTTGTCGGAGATTGCATCACACTATCGAACTCTTATTTTGGTACTTTTGGCCCTGATGTATTTTGGTTATATGGCATGTATAGGTTAATTGGCTAAAGGAAGTCTATATGTTTTGTTATGTTTTAGCCATTGATGTGGCTTGATAATTGAATATGCTTTGATGTGTAAATATGTGTAAATGGCCCTTTAATATGTGGTTTGTAGTTGCTATGTGGATACCTTTCTCGTGAAGTTGTGTTTTGGTACTAAATGGTTGGAATTAAGACGAAATTTTCATGCTAAGTTCTAGGCACAATGTCTCATGTATGCATTTGACCATTTAGGTGATTTTTGGAAGTGATATTGGTATGATTTTGAATGCCCAATTTTGATGTTTATGAACATTGTTTATTGTTGGTGTTGGAATAGCATGATTTGGACTTGGTTGTGATTGGTTTGAATGCTTATTGATGTTAGGGTCATGTGTTATTGGATGTGTTTAGGTTGATGCAAATTTGGGTGAGAAATGTGGCTTGAAACATAGCCTATTTTTTTCCACACGGGCAGAGACACGGGCGTGTGTCTCAGCCGTGTGTGACACACACACAAGGCAAGGTGACACAGCCGTGTGTCCCTGGAAATTTCTTTAGAAACCAAGTCAGTAGCTTCACACGGCCTAGCACACGAGCGTGTGGCTTGGTCATGTGGCACAAGTCAGTATACCCTCTACTTTTCACACGGCCTGGTACACGGGCATGTGAGGCCATTTCGAAGGGTGCACAGACTAGTCACACGGGCTTGTGGTTGGCCGTGTAACCCAAGTCAGTTTGTTACACGGGGTCAGACACGGGCTGGGACACGGCCATGTGATCCCATTTCGAATGTCCAGACGGCCTGTGACACAGGAGTGTCTTTTGGCCGTGTGCCACACGGGTGTGTGTCCCTTGTACTTTGAAAATTTTCCATGTTTTCCCAAAATTTCCTTGAGTTTTCGGTTTAGTCCCAAACCACTTCTAATGCTTATTTTTTGCCTCGAGGGCTCGTGTTAGGGACTATATGATTGAATTTGAATGACTTTTGTATGGATATGAAAAATATATAAGAAATGTATGATTGTTTAAGAGATAAATTTGTTAATGCTTTGAAACCCTATTTCGGCGACGAATATGGGTTAGGGGTGTTAAACACATGGCCGTGTGACCCCTGTAGTCAAAATTTTGTAACTTTTTCTTAAACTTTCCAAATTATTTCAAAATTGGTCCCAAATTGTTTCTAAGGTATTTTTAGGGCCTCGAAGGCTCAATTTAGGGATGATATGCAAGTAAATAATTGGATTATAATATGTTTATGGTTATAAATTAAATGTATGTTAAATGTTTTGATTGTACAGTAATACTTCGTAACCCTAATTTGGGCGACGGATACGGGTTAGGGGTGTTACATTTAGTAGTATCAAAGCTACAAGTTTAGCCGATTCTTGGCCTAAATCTAGCTCGAAATTGAGTCTAGAGGTACATGCCAAAGTTAAATTGAATTTGAGTCGGGATTGGATGCTGATTTCTACTATTATTATTTATAGTTTAAAGATGTCAGATGATGCTAATAACGGAGTTGATCAAGAAGTACATATTGGAGATGAATCTACTGGAGAATTTGATGAATTTGAATCAGTAACACCGAGTGTTCACGCTAATGGGATTCAGTAACAAAATGCTAATAGGGCAGTCCGAAAAAGATGTATTACGAGTCAGAGCGGAAGCTTTTAAGAGGGTGGCGGGAACTACTCCTTCTGCAATACTCGCACCGACAGTTAAACGAGCTCCTATTAAGGAATTGAGGAGATATGGTGCTACAAAATTTTCTAGGATAAAAGGGGTTGACCCGTCGACAGCTGAGTTATGGGTGGAATCAATGGCTAGGGTTCTTCAACAACTTGAATGTAATTCGTAAGAAAGTGTTATGTGTGCTGTTTCGTTATTGCAAGGTGAAGCCTATACATGGTGGCAAATCATGACATGACACATACCTACCGAAACCATAGATTGGAAATTATTTTAAGAGGAATTTCAAAAGAAATATGTCGGTGTAACAGCCTAATTTTGGGTCCAGTCAGAACAGTGATTTCGGGACCACAAATTTGACACAGTAAAATTCATTTTTATTATATTTTTATGGTCTACAGTTTTATGGGACGATTTCGTGAAAATATCGTTCGAAAATTTTGACGTTTGGGCACTCAATTTAGTTGCAACGGATCATGAGCATTGTGTCCGATTTGAAGATGGTCTGAGGGATGAGTTGCGAGTAATCGATAGCTCATAACGGGAAGAGAATTTCTTTGTTTTAGTTGAGAAGGCTAAGATAGCCGAGGAGGTGAAGCGGTCCGAAAAGTAGAATCAGGACAGGGACAGTGGTAGAAATAAAAGGAATTTTGGGTCGTCAGGATCTGCTGGGGGTTTCTAAAAGAGGCCTAAGCTCGGTGGGCCGAGTCGAGTTGCGAGGCCTGTTGTTGTTGGGCGGCCTCAGCAGTGTGCTACGTGTGGGAAGTTTCACTCGGGAGAGTGCTGGGCAAGAAGTAATGGATGTTACAGGTGTGGATCAATAGATCATCGGGTAAGGGGATCGTCAGGAAGAGCTAAGCAGAGCGCGGCGCTGGGTCGAAAGTTATGTTCGATGCGGAAGAGGTGGTCAGCAACCACACAGGGGATGTGGTCTCGCTAGGGGTGGAAATGGTTTTGGCCGAGGGCGTGGAGCACCGGGCAGAGGTGCTGGGAATATAGATGCAAGATAGCCTGGGTTGGTTTATGCAACTAGACGCCGAGAGGAGGGCGATGCACCGGACGTCATAGCCGGTACGTTTCTTATTTTCGGTTCACCCTTTATAGCATTGATTGATATTGGGTCTACGCATTCCTATGTTGCTAGTACTGTGTTTGGAACACTGAACATAGAATCTGAGATTGCTTCTAGAGAGATGACTGTGCTTAGCCCTTTAGGACAATCTGTAGTGGTGAACAAACTCTTTAGGAATGTGCCTTTAGAAGTACAAGGGATAGTTTTTCCGTCTGACTTGATGGAACTGTCGTTCAGTGAGTTCGATTTGATCTTAGGCATGGATTGCTTAGTAAAGTATCGAGTGAACTTGGATTGCATGCCTAAGCGCATGGTGTTGAAAACTTCCGAGGATGATGAGGTGCTAGTGATAGGTGAAAGAAGGAATTATCTGTCCAATGTAGTGTCTGCTCTTAAGGCTGAAAGGATGGTGAGAAAAGGATGCGAGGCTTTCTTAGCTTTTGTTAGTGCGTTGGAAGCTAAAGAATTGTCTGTAAAGGATGTTAGAACAGTGAAGGAATTCTCCGATGTTTTTCCAGAAGAGCTTCTAGGGTTACCTCCGGATCGCGAGGTAGAGTTCGGTATTGATCTTCTTTCGGGAACAGCTCCAGTATCCATTGCTCCATATTGGATGGCGCCAAAGGAGTTGGTGGAACTAAAAGCTCAGATTTAGGAACTGTTGGACCGGGGTTTTATCCGACCAAGTATGTCTCCATGGGGAGCACCGGTGTTGTTCGTCAAGAAGAAGGACGGGTCGATACGGATGTGCATTAACTATAGGCAATTGAACAAGTTGACAATTAAGAACAAGTACCCGTTGCTGAGGATTGACGACTTGTTTGATCAACTGCGAGGCGCTTTGGTTTTTTCAAAGATTGACTTGAGGTCAGGATATCATCAGCTTAAGGTCAAGGAGGCAGATATTTATAAGACAGCCTTTCGAACTCATTATGGTCATTATGAGTTCCTAGTGATGCCATTTGGGTTGACGAATACACCAGCTGCGTTTATGGACATGATGAACCGGGTATTTCAACCCTATCTGGATCGGTTTGTCGTAGTTTTCATAGACGATATCTTGGTATATTCAAAGACGGAGGAAGAGCATGATTCGCATCTTCGAGTGGTTCTGCAGATTCTGAGAGAGAAGCTGTTGTACGCCAAATTAAATAAGTGTGAATTTTGGTTGAGAGAAGTTACTTTTCTGGGACATGTCGTGTCTGCTAAGGGGATTAGGGTTGACCCCTAGAAGATTGAAGACGTGTTGGACTGGAAACCGCCTAAGTCTGTGGCAGAAATTCGGAGTTTTCTTGGTCTGGCTGGGTACTACAGAAGGTTTGTTGAGGGGTTCTCATTAATAGTTGCACCGTTAACCAAGCTATTACGGAAAGGGGTACCGTTTGTCTGGTCAGACAAGCAGCAGGAAAGTTTTGAGAAGTTGAAGAGGATTTTGACTGAAGCACCAGTGTTGATTCAGCCTGAGGCCGGAAAGGAGTTTGTCGTCTACTGTGATGCGTCGCACACAGGGTTAGGATGTGTGTTGATGCAAGAGGGAAAAGTGGTAGCATATGCGTCTAGGCAATTGAGACCACATGAAGTGAACTATCCCACGCATGATCTGGAGTTAGCCGCGGTAGTGTTCGCTCTGAAGGTTTGGAGACACTACCTGTATGGAGAGAAGTCGATTATCTACACCGACCATAAGAGCATGAAATATCTCCTTACCCATAAGGAGTTGAATTTAAGGCAGCGAAGGTGGATCGAGTTGTTGAAGGATTATGACTGCTCGATCGAGTACCATCCGGGTAAAGCTAACGTAGTGGCAGATGCGTTGAGCCGTAAGGTAGTATCAGACTTGAGGGTGATGGTTGCTCATCTCAGCTTGTATGATGATGGAAGTTTGCTAGCGGAACTTCAAATGAAGCCTTCTTGGGTCAGTCAGGTCAAAGAGAAACAATTGGCAGATGAATCATTAAGTTCAAAACTTCAGTCAGTAGCAGGTGGTGAGACAGCAAATTTTAGTGTGAACAGTGATAGGGTATTGTGTTTTTGTGGAAAGGTTTGTATGCCAAAGGATTCCGAGTTAAGGCAGAAGATTCTGTAGGAAGCGCATAGTAGTCCATACGCTATGCATCCTGGTGGAAGTAAAATGTATCGAGATCTGCGCGAGCAGTTTTGGTGGCAGTCCAAGCAAGAAGTTCTCGATTTTGTGAGTAAGTGCTTGACGTGTCAGCAGGTGAAGGCGGAACATCAGTTGCCATCGGGGTTGCTGCAGCCAGTGAAGATTCCACTTTGGAAGTGGGAGAGGATAACGATGGACTTTGTTAGTGGGCTACCTCTTACGCCTAATAAAAAAGATTTGGTGTGGGTAATTGTCGATCGGTTAATGAAGTCCGCTCACTTCATACCGGTTCGTGTTGATTACTCATTGCAGAAGTTGGCCAAGCTATATGTGGCAGAGATTGTGAGGTTACATGGGGTACCAGTGTCTATCATATCAGACAGAGACCCCAGGTTCACATCGCGGTTCTTGAAGGTGTTGCATCAAGCGTTGGGTACAAAACTGGATTTCAGCACAGCGTTTCATCCACAGACTGATGGTCAGCCTGAGAGGGTAATTCAGATCTTGGAAGACATGTTGAGAGGCTGTGTTATCGATTTCGGGGGTAGTTGGGAGGATTTCTTACCGTTGGCGGAATTCGCATGCAACAATAGTTATCAATCCAGCATTTAGATGGCACCGTATGAAGCGTTAGATGGCCATAAGTGTCGTACTCCTACCTGCTGGACAGAATTGAATGAGCGACGGTTGTTGGGTCTGGAATTGATCACAGAGACAGAGGAAAATGTTAAGTTGATTTGGACTCGGTTGAAAGAAGCTTCTGACAGACAGAAATCTTATGCTGATCTGAAGCGTAAGGATATAGAATTCGCTGTGGGTGATCAAGTTTTTCTAAAAGTTTCACCTTGGAAAAAGGTCCTAAGATTTGGACGGAAAGGTAAATTGAGCCCCAGGTTCATCGGGCCTTATCGAGTGTTGAAACGTGTAGGACCAGTGGCGTATCAGCTTGATTTACCTCCGAAATTGTGGAAAATACATGATGTATTTCATGTCTCGAGGTTAAGGCGTTATCGTTCGGATCCATCTCATATAGTGCCGGTAGAAGAAATTGAGGTAAGACCTGATTTATCTTTTGAGGAAAAACCAATTCAGATCTTAGACCGAGATGTTAAAGTTTTGAGAAAGAAGACAGTTCCGTTGGTTAAAGTTTTGTGGTAGAATCACGGTTCAAAGGAAGCCACGTGGGAGCCAGAGGATGTGATGCGTCAGCAATACCCTCACCTCTTTTGACCAGGTAAATTTCGAGGCCGAAATTTCTTTAAGGGGGGTAGAACTGTAACATCCTGAAATTAAGGGTTCTGCATTTTATGTTTGTTGTGTGTTGGCATGCTCAGTTTGTTAATTTAGTATGTTTGGGGGTCCCTGGAAGGCTCGGGGTTAAGCTTGAGCCTTGGTGAAAATTTTGTTTTTAGGCTCTTTAGGGGAGAGCTGGTTGAGGCAGGTCTCAAGGGTAATTTCTGGTGTTTGTTGACACAAAAAAGAAGTGTGGTTGAGTGGCAATAAGGCACCACTTAAGGTGCAGGAGTGTGACGCCACAAGGGAGCAGCAGGGGGAAAGTGTTCGAGTCGCATTAACAGCATTCGGAAGCTTTATTTTTGCGCCTAGGGAGCTAAGTGTTGGCATTCGGCTGGACTCTTCATGGTGGTTGGTTGAATGAGTCAAAGTGTTTGAATGGAAGGTGTGGAGGGATTTGTGGAGGAAGACTTGGTCTACTATTTCAAAATGGGTGAAGGGGAGTGAAAGTAGGAGCAAATCATGGGATTTGATGTTGGTGGAGTGGTGGCCAAATGTGGGAAACTTGAAAGGGGGGAGAATTTGGTTTAGTGCTAGCTTAGGTGGTGTGCCGAAATTCTTGAGGCTATAGGCATTTGTTTCATTTCCATTTTGTTTGCATATTCGGTCATTAGAGCAGGTAAGAGTGCCGATTTTGCTAGTCTCCTTGAGTTCTCCTTTTCTCTCATTTTGGCTTTCGTATTTTATCTGTGTCGAAACTGTCAGTTCTTTTATGGTTCTCCTTTGCTTTGTTGATTCTAGCCGAAAGTTGTGTGACTACCCTTCTTTCCTCTTCTTTTCTTTCTATCATCTCCTCTTTTGCCAAACCGAAACTCTCCTTCTTCTCTACCATTTTCTTCTCTAGCCAAATCATCTCTCAAACTCATCATCTTCTTTAGCCGAAACCTTGTACCATCTCCATTGACACCTTTTGTTTTCCTTTTCTCTCTTTAGCCGAATAGCTCCCTAGGTTTTGTGAAGCGGTTCCATTCTATTACTTGGTGGTTGAAGGTAATGATCTTCTTCTCTCTCTTTTGTGAAAACCCGAATCTTCTATCTTCTTCTTCACTAACCGAACCTTTGGTTCTTTGTCAACTCGAATGGATGTTGCTCGTATAGCCTAAGGTGTGAAGGGCTATTCTTCTCGATCAAATCTATCTTGGTTTTCTTCATCAATAATGCAAGGCCGAACTTTTGGTTCTCTTACAACTCATCTTTGATCCAAGGCCGAACCGGTTGCTGTGTGGTTCATCATTTACCAAGGTAGGAGTCATTTCTTCTCGGTTCTTGGTTATTATATCCCTATTGGTTGTAGTCGGCTTTAATCAATTCTTTTGATAGTCAATCGATGTTTTATCTACCTCTGATCAAGTATATTTCATGGATTCAAGAAACGGTCAAGGCGAGGAGGAGTGTACCCATAGCCTCCGCTCCAAAGTTTAAAAGGTGTCTTTGTGTTGGTGGTTCGAGACTATCCGCGGGTTGTGGTAGAGGCGACGCCGCACCGGGATAGGCAAATAGATGTTGTCCACGCTAGTGAAAGCGTCGACGAGAGAGTTTAGTGTTACAGCGTTATCAAGTGTGTATTACTCACACGCTTCTTTGTTGTTTGTGTTATTAAGCGTGTTGGTGAAAGTCAAACGCATCGTTTGAATAGTCAGGATACCCTCGTGGGTAAGGTTGGAGACACCGGGTAAGTTCTGCTGTGATGAAACTTTCGATTATATGCATGCATGAAATAATTATTTGTTACACATTGAGAGTATGTTTTCAGTCATTCTTAGTATGATAAAATGAGCATGGGCTTGGGATTGAATGAAAGGGGAAGTTTGAATCAGTGACTATTGTCACGGTGGTCTAAGAACCACAGTGGTTTAAAACCACGTATACATATATCAGTGACTTGTCTCGGTGGTCTAAGACCACAGTGGGTTGGCCCCACGATTATATATTTTAGTGACTTTGTCACGAGTGGTCCAGGACCACGGTGGTCAAGAGCCACAGTGGCATAGTGCCACAGGTGTTTGGATGATTCAGGTGTGTAGAGGATGGAAAACTAGGTTGGGCTGGGCTACATTGCATACATGTGATATACGCTATATTGAATGGGCTAAGGCCCAATATGCATCTGTGGGCTTAAGGCCCAGATTTTGTTTATTGGGGATTTACACACTGAGTCTCGGTGACTCACCCCTCTGCTTAAATTTTGCAGGTAATCACTAGATTGCGGATTTAGAGTCGAGGCAGACCCGAGGTGGCCATGCAGTAGTTTCTAGTCATTTCGTCTTCTTTATTTTTAAAAAAAATCACTATTAACTCTGGGTTTTTGTTGTAATAAGGCCACTATAACTTTAATTTGGGTTTTGATTTAATGTTGATATCGCATGCATAATAAACTGTTGAAAATGGAGTTTATCTAAGATTAAAAACTTGAACAATAAGTTTTCAAAACGATTTGAATCAGAGACTTTACTTAAAACCGCAACATTGTTTTCAACTGGCCAGTTTTGTGGAATTTCTTAAACTCGACCTTTGACGAATAAACCTGACTCCGTAATACAGTTCAAATTAAACAACTATTTTTAATCTTCTTTAAAAGTTTGAAAACGTAATGCAAGGGTTTCCAAATCACGATATTTGGTTAGTTTTTGTTAAATTTACTATCCTGTAGCATACCAGACTTGGTCGTAGCGTATTGACCGGGTTTGGGGTGTTACATTGGAGGTCCTTAATGTGCAATTAGACCCTTTAGGGAGTGTTGGCCGGCCATAGGGACAAAGAAATGACATTGTCAAAGGTTAGGTGAAGTATTTGGTGACTTAATTGATAAATAATCATAAAATAAAGAAGAAAAGAGATATCATCTTTTTCATTTTCTCTTCTTCACCGATTATTCACTCAAGAAAGGACCATGGAAGCTTGAAAATTTCAGCAACCTTTAATCCTTGTAAGTAAGTCATTTTGATGGTCATTTTTGATAATTTTTGTACTTTTGGAACCCTTGTAGCTTAAGCTAGCTAATGAGGGGACTATTTTGCACTACGATTGAAAGTCTAGGGTTTTTCCATGAGAGTATTAATGTTGTTTTCTGAATTTTTATGGAAGAAAATGAATCTTGATTGTTTAATAAACAACTTTTTTGAAAGGGGTTTCCTGAAAACACCTAAAAAGGGACCCTTTTTTAAAGGTTGTTAAATAGGTAGTAAATGTGTGAAATAATTGGAATTGTGAGTTGCTATAAGAGTAATTAAGGTTCGGCTAGACTTGGTTAATGAGGAAATTTGATGGAAAATGATTTACGAGCCTAGGGGCAAAATCGTAATTTTTGTAAAAGTCTAGGGGCAAAATGGTAATTTTGCCAAAGTAGGAATTTTGAAATGTCTTGATTAATGTGATGATTAATTGAGTGAAATTTTATCAATATAGATTAAAAAAAACGGAGTCCAGACCTAGACCGATGGAAAACCAAACTTGTAGACTAATTCAATCTAGTCACCCACTTTTTGGTATACTGAGGTAAGTTGTACGTAAATAATACAACGTTATTACATTTATGATTTAAACAATTGATATTGCATAAAATTTTTGATTATTTCCATGAACATGCATGACGAAATTTGATGTGATATACTCTCGGTTGAACCTTAGGAATAGATTGGATATCCAAGCCATGACATTTGAGCGATATGTGCGCTAGTGTAAGACCATGTCTGGGAAATGGCATCAGCCACATTATGGATAGCCAGTGTAAGACCATGTCTAGAACATGGCATCGGCGTTGATATGTGCGCTAGTGTAAGACCATGTCTGGGACATGGCATCGGCCACATTATGAGAGCCAGTGTAAGACCATGTTTGGAACATGGCGTCGGTATTGGGATGAGAGCTAGTGTAAGACCATGTCTGGGACATGGCATCGGCCTCGATATGTAAGCCATTGTAAGGCCATGTCTGGGACATGGCTTCGGCATTGTACCCTCTTATATGAGGCTTATCGGACATCCTTTGGTATTCCAATGGGTTCAACGGGTAAATAAAAGATTATGTCAAAAGTGAGAAAAGTTACGCCTATGTTGTAAGTGATACAGGAACATACATGAGATTCATGAGAAATGAGCTCGAATTATGTTGTGTGATTATTAAGGGTGGAAATGAGTAAGTTATGCCTTTAAATCATTCGAGAATCATGTGCAAGTTTATTATTATTCTATGGGTATGATAATGCATAGTAATTGTTATTAATTATTTACATGCGACTTACTAAGCTTTATGCTTACTCCCTTTCCTTTCAATTTTCTTATAGTGCCGTCAAGTTAGCTCGGGGATCATCAGACGTCAGAGGCATCGATCACACTATCAATCTGAACATTTGGTATAGTTATATTTATCATTTTGAGTATGGCATGTATAGGGACTTGGTATTTTGTTAAGTGTCATATTGTTTCGGCCAAAAGTGTTGGCTTGTCTTGAAGAGGAATTCATTTTGTATAAGGCCATAGTTGATGGTTAATACTTGTTGTTGATAAATGCAAATGTTGATGTTTTCATGAATGTGGTTATTACATGGGTTGGTTGATAATAAGAAATGTTGTAGGTGATAGAAAATAACTTGGATTTGAGGCGTGGATGCCTTGGTTGTGACTGATTTAGTCATGTGTTTGTGCTTTTGATGGTACTATATGATGTGTGTAGATGTGTGCTGGAAAGGGGTGACAAAGAGGCTTGGAAAATAGCCTAACAGCCATCCACACGGACAGACACATGGCCGTGTGTCTAGGCCGTGTGTGACACACGGTTACCCCATGGGCATGTGTCGAGACCGTGTGTCCCCTACACCTAATTTGTAAAAACTCAGATTAGCACACGGGGGTGTACCAGGCCGTGTGACATCCTGATTTCTCGCGAAGAATAGGTCAGGCTCACGCACAGGCTAAAGACATGACCATGCCAGCCACACGGTCGTGCCATGAGTCTACACGGGCGTGTGCCCCTTCTTTTTTTTGAGAAGTTTTCCAAAGTTTTTCTAAAGTGCCTAGTTTAGTATCGGACCATTTCTAAAGTACATTTTGGACCTCGTAAGCCCATAATAAGGATTTTAAGATGTAGTTTGAAAAGTTTTAAATTTGAAAGAAATTTCATATTCTGGAAATGTTTCTATTATGTTATTAAGTCAAGTAACGCCTCGTACCCTGTATCGGTGTCGGTTACGGATAAGGGGTGTTTTATTTAGTGGTATCAGAGCTATGGTTTAGTCGATTCTCAAACTAACCTAGCGTGTGTACGAGTCTATCTATACATGCCATATATGAATTATGATAGTGTGACGAATCCTGACAATTTAGAATGTGTTTTTATATAGTAAATGAATCTCGACGGAGCTATGGCGGATGATGTCGAGAGTAATGCACCGGCTCCCACAGAAGGCACTGTGCCAGTTGAAAGTGGGCCCGCGACACTGAGTTAGGGCGGAGGGGCTAGAGAGTCCTTCCTCCATATGATGAATGTATGGTATTCGGAGTTTGTTCGTGCAAACCCGAACGCTCTGCCTCCTCCACCCCCTTCAATTCCCCAGCCTGTCCCTACAACTCCCCAAGTAGTGGAAACGATTAGAAGAGAAAAACCTCCGGTAGACAGAATTTGAAAGCAAGGGGCTGAGGAATTTAGGGCGAATATAGATGATGACCTAGAGAGGGCAGAATTCTGGCTAGAAAATACTATTAAGGTATTCAATGAGTTGTCTTGCACACTTGAGGAGTGTATGAAGTGTGTTGTATCACTCCTGCGAGACTCGGCCTACCAATGGTGGAACACCCTTGTGTCGATTGTACCAAGGGAAAGGATTACATGGGAGTTTTTCCAAGAGGAGTTCCGAAAGAAATATATTAGTCAGAGGTTTATAGACCAGAAAATGAAGGAATTCCTTGAGCTAAAGCAAGGCCGAATGACAGTAACTGAGTATGAGCGTGAGTTCGTGAGGCTCAATAAATATGCTCAGGAGTGCGTATCCACCGAAGCCATCATGTGTAAGAGGTTTGAGGATGGATTAAATGAGGACATCCGATTGTTTGTTGGTATTTTAGAATTGAAAGAATTTATTATACTAGTGGAGAGAGCTTGCAAGGCCGAGGAATTGGCCAAAGAGAAAAAGAAACCTGATATCGAGTCCCGTGACTCAAAGAAAAGACAGTTGGGGAAATCATTTTAGTCCTCATCTAAGAAGTAAAAAGAGTTCACCACTCGATCAAATGCTTCAGCGGGTTTCTCGAGTAGAAATAGGAGTAAGCAGTACTCGGTTTCTAAGGCTCAGACCACTTCTATTGCGAGTGTTGGTAGTGCTCGACCAAATAAATCGGAGTGTTCGCAGTGTGGTAGATGACATTTCGGTAAGTGCCAAGGAAACGAAAGAAGCTGTTTCAAGTGCGGTTCACTAGACCATTTCATCTGAAATTGTCCTAAAATGAAAGGAAAAGACAGAAAGTAAGAAGTGCGAGCCAGTAATGCTCCTTCTAGGGGTAGACCACAAAAGAACCTGGGAAGTGCGGCTAGCAGCAGAGGTGTGCCTAGAGATTAAACTGTGAGGTCCGAGGGCCGAGCGCCTGCAAGGACTTATGCCAGCGCTCGCGAAGAGGCATCATCACCAGATGTGATTACGGGTACTTTTTCTCTTCACGATATCTCTGTTGTTGCTTTAATTGATCCGGGGTCTACCCATTCGTATGTTTGTATGAAATTGTTATCTAGTATGAATATGCCTATTGAGTCCACAAAAATTGTCATAAAAGTGTCAAACCCGTTAGGCAAGCATGTGCTAGTTGACAAGGTGTGTAGAAACTGTCCTTTGATGATTAGAGGCTATTGTTTTCCGGCTAACCTCATGTTACTACCGTTTGATGAATTTGACCTAATTCTTGGCATGGATTGGTTGACTGTTCATAACGTGTTAGTAAATTGTGGCAGTAAGTTTATTGAACTGAGATGTGAAAATGGGGATATTATTCAGGTTGAATCAGGTGAACCGGATAGCTTACATGTATTGATTACTTCTACGACTGCTGAGAAATACATGAGAAAAGGGTATGAGTCTTATCTCGCGTTTGTATTGAATACTCAAGAGTCAGAGGTAAAGATTGAATCAGTGCCTGTGGTATGCGAATATCCGGATGTGTTTCCGGAAGAATTACCTGGATTGCCTCCAGCGAGAGAAGTTGAGTTTGGTATTGAGTTGGTCCCTGGTACGGCACCTATTTCCATTGCCCCATATAGGATGGCTCCGACAGAGTTAAAGGAGCTGAAAATCCAGTTGCAAGAGTTAACGGATAAGGGTTTTGCAAGACCGAGTTATTCTCTGTGGGGTGCTCCCGTGCTTTTCATGAAAAAGAAAGACAGGTCGATGAGATTATGTATAGACTACCGACAGCTCAACAAGTTACAGTTAAGAACAAGTATCCTTTGCCAAGGATCGACAATTTGTTTGACCAATTGAAGGGAGCCGCCACAGTGTTTTCTAAGATAGACCTGAGGTCTGGTTACTATCAATTGAGAGTTAAGGAGCAGGATGTGTCGAAAACTGCATTTTGGACGAGGTACGGCTACTATGAGTTCCTGGTCATGCCCTTTGGCTTAACCAATGCTCCCACCGTGTTTATGGATTTAATGAATCATATTTTCTGACCGTATTTGGATAAGTTTGTCGTTTTTTTTATTGATGACATATTAATTAATTCTCATGATGAAAGTGAGCATATGGAGCATTTGAGAACTGACTTACAAACTTTAAGAGATAAGCAGTTGTATGCTAAGTTTAGAAAAAGTGAGTTTTGGCTCCGAGAGGTCAGATTCTTAGGACACATTGTGTCGGGTGATGGAATTAGAGTTGACCCGAGTAAGATATCGGCTATCATTAATTGGAAACCACTGAGGAATGTGTTAGAGATTAGAAGCTTTTGGGGCTTAGCTGGATACTACAGACAGTTTGTTAAAGGATTTTCCATGATTGCTACTCCGATGAGGAGGTTGCTACAGAAAGATGTTAAGTTCGAATGGACAGAGAAGTGCCAATAGAGTTTTGAGAAGCTAAAAGCATTATTGACCGAAGCTCCAATTTTAGTGCAACTGAACCGGGAAAGGAATTTATGGTGTATAGTGATGCATCCTTAAATGGATTGGGGTGTGTGCTTATGCAAGAAGGCAAGGTAATAGCTTATGCCTCGAGACAGCTGAAGCCACATGAGAAAAACTATCCGACTCACGATTTAGAGTTAGCCGCCATAGTATTTGCACTGAAGATTTGGAGACACCATTTGTATGGCGAGAGATGCCGAGTGTTTATTGACCATAAAAGTCTAAAGTATTTGATGACTCAAAAAGAGTTAAACCTACGGCAGCGGAGATGGTTAGAGTTGATAAAAGATTACGAGTTGGTAATTGACTATCACCCGGGGAAGGCGAACGTAGTCGCCGATGCTTTGAGTAGGAAGTCATTGTTTGCCTTGAGGGCTATGAACACTCAGTTATTAGTAACCGATGATGGTTCGATTTTAGCCGAGACGAGAGCGAAACCAATGTTTTTGCAAGAGATTTGCGAAGCTCAGAAAGGTGATAAAGAATTGCAAGCTAAGATGACTCAGTGCGAGATGGGTATAGAATCAGACTTTCGGATTGGTTCAGATGGTTGTTTAATGTTTCAGGACAGAATTTGTGTACCCAAAGACAATGAGCTTATTCAAAAAATTTTGCATGAGGCACATAGCAGTTGTATGTCTATTCATCCGGGTAGTGTGAAAATGTATAATGACTTGAAGAAAATGTATTGGTGGTCGGGAATGAAAAGAGACATCTCAGAGTATGTCTCTAAGTCTTTAATTTGTCAACAAGTAAAAGCCGAACACCAAGTACCTTCAGGTTTACTTCAACCCGTGATGGTTCCCGAGTGGAAATGGGACCGTATTACCATGGATTTTCTGTCTGGTTTGCCGTTGACGCCAAAGAAGAAAGATGTTGTATGGGTTGTGGTCTATAGGCTAACTAAGTCAGCTCATTTTATACCGGTGCGTACCGATCATCCACTTGAGAAATTGGCCGATTTGTATGCTTCTGAAATTGTGAGGCTTCATGGAGTACCTTTATCGATTATTTTGGATAGAGATCCAAGGTTCACATCATGATTTTGGAAAAAGTTGCAAGAAGCGTTGGGGACGAAACTGAATTTTAGTACTGCTTTCCATCAGCAAACCGACGGACAATCGGAAAGAGTAATTCAGATTCTTGAAGATATGTTACGGTGTTGTGTTCTTGAGTTTCAAGGTAGTTGGGAAAAGTACATACTGTTGGTAGAGTTTTCCTACAACAATAGCTATCATTCGAGTTTGAAAATGGCACCTTATGAGGCTTTATATAGGCGTAAGTACCGAACACCCTTGTATTAGACCGAACTCAGAGAAAATCAGATACACGGAGTTTACTTAGTCAGAGAAACCGAAGAGAAAGTAAAAGTAATTCGTGGTTGTTTGAAGGCCGCTTCGGATAGACAGAAATCTTACACGGATTTGAAACGAAAAGAAATTGAGTTTCAAGTTGGTGATAAGGCATTCTTGAAAGTATCTCCATGGAAGAAAGTCATCAGATTCGGCAGGAAAGGCTAATTAAGCCCACGTTTTATTGGGCCGTATGAGGTGACTGAGAGAATTGGACCGGTAGCATACCGATTAGCTTTGACGTCCGAGTTAGAAAAGATCCACGATGTATTCCATGTTTCTATGTTGCGCCATTACCGTTCTGACCCATCACATGTGATTTCACCAACAAAGGTTGAGATTTGTTTAGACATGACCTATGGTGAAGAGCCGATTAAGATTTTAGATCGAGAGGTAGAGAAATTGAGGAATAAAAGTATAGCACTTGTGAAAGTACTATGGCATAGACATGGGGTTGAAGAGTCCACATGGGAGCTCGAAGAAACTATAAGAGACCAATACCTGAACCTTTTTGCTGGTAATATTTTTAGGGACGAAAATCCCTAAGGGGGAGAATTATAACGGCCCAATTTTGGGGCTAGTCGGAACAGTGATTTCAAAACCACTAATCTGAGGTCGTAAAAATTTTTTTTTATATTAATTTATTTGTTATTGTATGATTATATGAGTGCATGAAAATTTTGGTGAATTAATTTTAGTGATTGCAAGCTTAATTTTGGAAAAGGACTAAATCACATAAAGAGCGAAAGTTTTGTCCTACAAGATAAAAGTGTCAAATAGCCATAGAACCTTAAATGGAGGTCCTTAATGTGCAATTATACCCTTTAAAGAGTGTTGGCCGGCCATAGGGACAAAGAAATGACATTGTCAAAGGTTAGGTGAAGTATTTGGTGACTTAATTGATAAATAATCATAAAATAAAGAAGAAAAGAGATATCATCTTTTTCATTTTCTCTTCTCCACCGATTATTCACTCAAGAAAGGGCCATGGAAGCTTGAAAATTTTAGCAACCTTTAATCCTTGCAAGTAAGTCATTTTGATGGTCATTTTTGATAATTTTTGTACTTTTGGAACCCTTGTAAGCTAGCTAATGATGGGACTATTTTGCACTATGATTGAAAGTCTAGGGTTTTTCCATGAGAGTATTAATGTCGTTTGCTGAATTTTTATAGAAGAAAATGAATCTTGATTGTTTAATAAACAACTTTTTTGAAAGGGGTTTCCATGAAAACACCTAAAAAGGGACCTTTTTTTAAAGGTTGTTAAATAGGTAGTAAATGTGTGAAATAATTGGAATTGTGAGTTGCTATAGGATTAATTAAGGTTCGGCTAGACTTGGTTAATGAGGAAATTTGATGAAAAATGATTTACGAGCCTAGGGGCAAAATCGTAATTTTGCCAATGTAGGAATTTTTAAATGTCTTGATTAATGTGATGATTAAATGAGTGGAATTTTATCAATATAGATCAAAAACAACAGAGTCTAGACCTAGACCGGGGGAAAACCAAGCTTGTAGACTAATTCAATCTAGTCACCCACTTTTTGGTATACTGAGGTAAGTTGTACGTAAATAATACAACGTTATTACATTTATGCTTTAAACAATTGATATTGCATAAAAATGTTTGATTATTTCCATGAACATGCATGACGAAAGTTGATGTGATATACTCCCGGTTGAACCTTAGGAATAGATTGGATATCCAAGCCATGACAATTGAGCGATATGTATGCTAGTGTAAGACCATGTCTGGGACATGGCATCGGCCATATTATGGATAGCTAGTGTAAGACCATGTCTGGGACATGGCATCGGCCACATTATGAGAGCCAGTGTAAGACCATGTTTGGAACATGGCGTCGGCATTGAGATGAGAGCTAGTGTAAGACCATGTCAGGGACAAGGCATCGACCTCGATGTAACAATCCAGTTTAGGCCCTAGTCGGAATAGTGGTTTCAGGACCACAAATCTGAGTCAGAAAATATTTTAATATTATTTTCCGTGCTTATAGTATGTGAATTGATATGTGTGAAATTTATGTGATTTAATTTATCTGTTTGTGTGCTTAATTGCATTAAATGTAAGAGTAACATGCCATAAGTTAAGAGTGTTTATTTGTTATGCTTATTAAATCAAAGGTCCTTATGATGCTATTTGACCATTGATAGTGGAATTTGACATAAATGGGCTTAATAACATGAAATTTGGTGACTTTTAATTAAGGATAAAATGGTAAATAGGTTATTAAGTTAATATTAATTAAAAACAAAAGAAAAAAAAATTTCATGATCATCGTCCACCACCGAAAATCACAAATTGAAGAAGCCATTGGAGGCCTTTAGGGTTCGGCACTTTGAAGGATAAATTGGTATGTGATTTTAGCTTAGTTTTTGATAATTTTTACGTTTTTTTTTATCTTTGCTTCGAGTACTACAAAGCCCATCTTTTAATTTTTGAATTTGATGATGATTTTGTGTTTTGCCATTGATGATAGCTTGTGATTTTTGTGATTTGATGATAGAAAATAAAAGATATGTGATAGATTAATATGTTTTGTCCTAGGATTTTTGATGAATTTGAGTAATTTGAGTAATTTTCTTCCATAAAAACTCAGCAAAAAACATATGCACTCTCATGGCAAATCCCTCAACTTTCAACCATTTTGCAAAATAGTCCCCTCTTTAGCTAGCTTAAGCTTTAGGGGTTCTAAAAGTACAAAAATTATCAAGAAAGACCTCTAAAATCAGTTACTTGCAAGAGAATAGCTTGGCTGAAAGTTGGAGCTTCAAAAACCCCTATTCTCACTTGAATTTTCGGTGGAATAAGAAATAAGAATAGTAAAAGATGATATCTTCTTCATTTAATCTTATTTTATTCATTTAGCCATCTAATTTCACCAAATATTGACCAATTTAATGCTCTTGTCTCCCTTGGCCGGCCACTTATTTTCTAAGGGTCTAATTGCACTATAAAGACCTCCAATTTAATATTCTACAGCTATTAGACACCTTTAGCCTATAAAATAGAACTTTCGCACTTTATGCGATTTAGTCCTTTTTCGCAATTTAAGCATGCAATCACCAAAATTAATGCACCAAAATTTTCATACATCCATATAATTATGTCATAACACATAAAATAATATCAAAATAATTTTTTTCAACCTCGGATTAGTGATCCCGAAACCACTGTTTCGATTAGCCCCAAAATCGGGCTGTTACAACTCTCTCCCCTTTAGAGATTTTCGTCCCCTAAAATCTTACCGGTAAAAAGGTTTGGGTACTGTTCACTCATGGCTTCTTCTAGTTCCCACGTAGTCTCTTCTACACCGGGTTTTTGCCACAACACTTTCTCTAAGGCTATACTTTTGTTCCTCAACTGTTTAACCTCTCGAGCCAAAATCTTAATTGGTTCCTCTTCATAGATCATATCTGATCATATCTCAATTTTGGTCGGAGGAATCACATGCGAAGGATCAGAACGATATCGTCGCAAAATCGACACATGAAACACGTTATGTATTTTCTCCAACTCGGCTGGTAAGGCCAACCGGTAAGCTACTGCTCCAATCCTTTCAATAACTTTATACGGTCCTATGAATCGCGGACTCAATTTGCCCTTCTGGCGAAATCTCAATATTTTCTTCCATGGGGATACTTTCAGGAATACTTTATCACCCACTTGAAACTCAATTTCCTTCCTTTTCAAATCCGCGTAAGACTTTTGTCGATCTGAAGCAGCTTTCAGACTATCACGGATCACTTTCACTTTCTCTTCCGTTTCTCTAATCAGATCAACTCCGTGTATTTGCTTCTCACTAAGCTCGGTCCAATACAAAGGAGTCCGACACTTATGTCCATGTAAGGCTTCGTATGGTGTCATCCGTATACTCGACTGATAACTTTTGTTGTAGGCAAATTCAACCAAAGGTAGATATTTTTCCCAACTACCTTCGAATTCTAAAACACAGCATCAGAGCATATCCTCGAGAACTTGAATCACTCTTTCGGATTGGCCATCTGTTTGCAGGTGGAACGCGGTACTAAAATTCAATTTCGTACCTAAGGCTTCTTGCAACTTCTTCCAAAACCTTGAAGTAAATCTTGGATCTCTATCCGAGATAATGGATATAGGCACCCCATGTAATCTCACAATTTCAGCAATATACAGTTCAGCCAACTTGTAACACCCCAAACCCGGTCAACACACCACGACTGAATCTGGCATGTCACAGAGTGAAAACGATTCGAAGAAAACAGGTTACCGGTTTATTTTCGGAGAAAACTTTTCGATTTCTTGTGTTTGGGGAAAACCGATGTATGTATAGTGGAAATTGTTAAGTTGCTTTGAAATCATGTGAATTGTACTACCCGATGGTAGAGTTTAGAAAACTCGTTGCGTAGCTTAGTTTGAAAACTTTGATTATCAGGTTATTAAAGCAAATCAAGTAATTACTTAGTCATATTTAAAACCAAATCCAAAGCAGATAAAACAATCCAAAACATAATTTAAAGTCCTTGTTACAAACCCAAATAAAACCAGAATTTAAAGTAAAATACCCAAATCAAATGTCCATGTAAAACCGAAGCAATTATCGCATGGTCACCTCGAGTCCACCCACCTCCTCATCCGCGATCTACGAATCACTGAAAAGATAAGGGAGAAGGTGAGTCACCAAGACTCGAGTGCATAATCCCCTCCCAATTATAGCAAGCGTGCTTACACAAATCATAATCAAGCAAACATATCATGCACCCAAACCTAGCCATCCACAACTCCTTTTTCTACCCCCCGTGGCACCAAACCACTTTGGTGGTGCCAAACCACCTGGTGACCCAAAGTCACCGATATCAATAATAATGTGGTGCCAAACCACCGGTGACCCAAAGTCACGAATAATCCAATTGTGGGGCCAACCCCACGTTGTGATACCAAATCACTTGGCGACAATCCCGTTTTATCAAATGTGGGGCCAACCCATTGTGGTGCTAAGCCACCAGGACGAGTCGCTATGAGGTGCCAAACCTCCGTGACACAAAGTCACGAAATCAATGTGGTACCAAACCACGGTGGTGCCAAAACCACAGTGACCCAAAGTCACAGATATCAATCTTCCCCCTCCTCTCATATCACCCACAATAATGCAATGCACATACAATTCATGCCATCATGCTTAATCATTAGACATATATCGAACATACATAGATACTATCATCAGAAATCATGTACCGTAATCTCAACAAAACGAACTTACCCGAAATCCTTGCTCATACCCATAAAGGTATCATATCGAAATCTACACAGTTTCGGCTTTTAACATAGTTTAGGTTATTAACAAGTTTACAACGATTATGAAGTTTGTAAGTTACACACCTGGTTACTAACGCGATCACTGAATCCCGAAGATCCCGATCTAACGCACTAGACCCCCTTTACCTACATTCGGCCAAACCAAGATCATTAGCAAAAGCCATTCGACTTCACTTGTAAATCCCGAAAAGTTAACGCATCTAGCAACCCTCCTTACCTTAACACTTTTCGAATACTAGCCACAACCCGAGATATGCGAGATCTTAGCCTTCCCCTACAATCGGCCAACATTCAACCACATAAAGCAATAGCCTTCGGCTTTTCAAAAGAATAAGGGAAAGAATGAATCGGCATGAGACCTTACCACAGTTCTAATGAAACCGATTGGAGAGAGAGTAGATGACCACGATCCACTGCTTCCAAATCCCGAAGAACCTAGGAGAAACCGATTTCACAGATGAATGAGAACCAAAACAAATGCCGAAATTCGGCTTTTGGTTCTATGTAAGTCGACAGAGAAAAGAAGAAGGAAATAGAAGAGATTCGGCCAAGAACACTTACCCACTCCAAAACCGATTAGAGAAGAAGACCAAAGAGATCTACCCTTGATTGATATTCGGCCAAAGTGTTGGAATAAGAAGAGAAGAGTAAAGGGAGATTTCGGCAATGGTGGTGGAACAATCAAAGGATTTTCGGCTATGGCTTTTGAAAGAAGAGCAAAAGAGATTCGGCTTTGCAAAGAATCAAGAGAAGGTTGATGGACTTTTGGCACAAGAGAGAATGAAGAGAAAAGAAGGTTGTCGATTTGAGAAGAAGAAGAAAAAGAAATGGCACTAAGGAAGTTTAGATGGGCATTCGGCTAGGTGCTTCAAAGAGAATTCGACAGGTGCAACAGGGATTTCGGCTTTTGTTTCAAATGATGCATTAAGGGAGAAAAATCGACAAGGCTAAGGGGGTTTCGGCTTTGGCTCACAACCTAATGCACTGATGCCAGACTTAGCCGAAAATGTCACCTACCTAGCGACTATGGAGAAATGGCACTTCCCTTCTAGACTCCCAACCGATTACTCCTCCACAAACAAGTTCAAATTTGGCAAATCTCTCAAATCTCTCCGATTACTGTTCAAACGAGTTTGAATTATTCAAACTCCTAAATTCTCTCTTCTCCACCCGTTTAAATCACATTGACTTGTTCAACAGATTATCCATCGAGTTTGAGGTGAGCACAACTCTTCCCTCTCTGGTGTCAAAAGAATTTGCGCAGAAGGGATTTTTGCAGCTCGCACCCAAGCTCTCCTTCCCCGCTTGTGGCGCCTTTGCTCAAGGCCCTAAGTGGCGCCTCCTTGCCACTTTACCAAGGTAATTCTTGTGCTAAAGTTTTCCACAAAATATTCTTAACCCCTAGCTCCTTCAGCTCCCCTTAACCAAAGCTTAAAAATAAAATTTTCCTATAGTTCGGGCCTACCCTTGGCTTCTCCCTAGACCCTAAAACACCTCAATTAATATCACAACCAAGCCATACACATGCAAACAGTTCAAACATCATAGCCCCTATTTAAGGATGTTACAGTTCTACCCCCCTTAAAAATAATTTCGACCTCGAAATTACCTGGTCAAAAGTGTTGAGGGTATTGCTGTCTCATCACATCCTCTGGTTCCCACGTAGCTTCTTCCACGCCATGGTTCCGCCATAACACCTTTACTATCGGAACTGACTTCTTGCGCAAAACCTTCACATCCCGATCTAGAATCTGCACTGGTTCCTCTTCCATAGTCAAATCTGGGCTCACCTCAATTTCCTCCACCGATACAACATGCAATGGATCTCGAGCAGTAACGCCTAAGCATGGAAACGTGGAACACATCGTGTGTCGACTCACTCTGCTGGCACCTCGGTGATAAGCTCTTTGGTCCCACTCGTCTCAACACCTTATATGGGCCAATAAACCTTGGACTTAGCTTGCCTTTCCTTCCAAATCTCAGCACTTTCTTCCACGGCGAGACCTTCAAGAAGACCTTGTCTCCCACCGCAAACTCTATATCTCTCCGTTTAAGATCGGCGTAGGACTTCTGCCGGTCTGAAGCTTCCTTTAGACGAGCCTGAATCAACTTGACCTTATCCTCAGTTTCCGTAACCAACTCTGGACCCAACATCTGACGCTCACCCAACTCTATCCAGCATGTAGGTGTACGATACTTCCTACCATACAACGCCTCATATGGTGCCATCTCAATGCTTGCCTAGTAACTATTATTGTACGCAAATTCAGCTAACGGTAGAAATTCTTCCCAGCTGCCTCTGAAATCCAAAACACAGCCTCTCAACATATCTTCCAAAATCTGTATAACCCTTTCCGACTGTCCGTCTGTCTGCGGATGAAATGCCGTACTAAAATCCAACCGCGTACCCAACGCCTGATGCAACGCTTTCCAAAACCTTGACGTGAATCTGGGATCCCTATCCGAGATAATCGACACTGGCACACCGTGCAACCTCACTATCTCTGCCACATACAGCTTAGCTAACTTCTGAAGCGAGTAATCAACCCTCACCGATATGAAATGAGCTGATTTCGTCAAACGATCCATAATTACCCAAACTGAGTCCTTCTTACTAGGCGTAAGGGGTAGCCCACTGACAAAGTCCATGGTAATCCTTTCCCACTTCCACTGTGGAATCTTCACTGGCTGAAGTAAACCCGACGGTAATTGATGTTCAGCCTTGACTTGGCGACACGTCGACATTTACCCACAAACTTCGGTTACTTTTGTTTTTGCACTGCCACCAAAAGCGCTCTCTCGCAAATCCCGATACATCTTGCTACCTCCGGGATGCATAGCGTATGGGCCGCTATGTGCGTCTGAAGAATCCTCTCGCCTTAACTCGACGTCCTTCAAAGATACAAGCTTTCCCTTAAAAACCACAAGACTTCATCACCGGACAAGGCAGTAACCTTCCAACCCACCATTACGAACTTGCAACCTCCGAGCATTCAAACCTCATCCACTAATCTGTTTCTCCTTAATCGCTCTACCCAAGTTGGCTTAACTCGCAATTCGCCAATAGACTCCCGTCGTCATACAAGCTAAGATGGGCAAACATCGCTCGTGATCCGACACTACCTTACGGCTCAACGCGTCGCTACCACGTTAGCCTTGCCCGGATGATACTCAATTGAGCAAATCGTAGTCCTTCAACAGCTCAATCCATCCGCGCTGTCTCAAGTTCAAATCCTTACGAGTCAAAAGGTACTTGGACTCTTGTGATCCGTGTAGACTATCGACTTCTCTCTGTACAAATAGTGCCTCCATACTTTCAGGACGAAAACCACTGCAGCTAATTCCAAGTCATGCGTCGGATAGTTAACCTCATGCGGTCTCGGTTTGCCGAGATGCATAAGCCACTACCTTCCCTCCTGCATCAAAGACACATCCCAAGCCAAGTATATGATGCATCACAGTAGACCGTGAATTCCTTTCCTGCCTCAGGCTGAATCAAAACCCGAGCTTCAGTCAGAATCTTCTTCAACTTGTCAAAACTTTCCTGTTGCTTCCCAGACCAGACAAATGGAACTTCTTTCCTCAACAACTTGGTCAACGGTGCTGCGATCAGAGAAAATCCCTCTACAAATCTTCGGTAATATCCTGTCAGACCTAGAAAACTCCAAACTTCTGCCACCGATTTAGGCGGTTTCCAGTCCAATACTGCCTCAATCTTGCGGGGATCCACTCTAATCCCTTCAGCTGACACCACGTGACCCAAGAAAGTCACCTCTTTAAGCCAGAATTCGCACTTACTGAACTTGGCAAATAACTGCTTCTCCCTCAGAATCTGCAAAACTATCCGCAAATGCGCATCATGATCCTCCTCAGACCTTGAGTACACCAAAATGTCGTCTATAAACACCACGATAAACTGGTCCAAAAACTGCTGGAACACCCGATTCATCATGTCCATGAATGCTGCCGGCGCGTTAGTCAACCCAAACGGCATTACCAGAAACTCGTAGTGCCCATATCGAGTGCGAAACGCCGTCTTATGAATATCATCCTCTTTCACCTTTAGCTGATGATACCCTGACCTTAGATCGATCTTTGAGAAAACCGATGCACCTTTAAGCTGATCAAACAAGTCATCTATCCTGGGCAACGGATACTTGTTTTTGATCGTCAGCTTATTTAATTGGCGGTAGTCTATACACATCCGCATTGTACCATCCTTCTTCTTAACAAAGAGCACTGGCGCTCCCCAAGGCGAAACACTTGGCCGGATAAAACCCCGGTCCAACAACTCTTGAATCTGAGCCTTCAGCTCTACCAATTCCTTTGGCGCCATCCTATACGGGGCGATAGACACTGGCGCAGTTTCGGGTAACAGATCTATACCAAATTCAACTTCCCGATCCGAAGGCAGACCCGGAAGTTCTTCTGGAAATACGTCGACAAATTCCTTCACCGTTCGGACATTCTCTACAGCTGACTCCTTGGCCTCCAAGGCACACACATGAACCATAAATGCCTCACAACCCTTTCTGACCATTTTCTCAGCTTTCAAAGCGGACACCACATTGGATAGATAATCTCTTCTATTACCTATCATCACCACCTCTTCACCCTCAACCGTTTTCAAAACCATGCGCTTAGCCGCGCAGTCCAAACTCGCTTGGTACTTCACCAGCCAGTCCATCCCAAGAATCAGATCAAACTCCCCAAACGGCAGTTCCATCAGATCAGCAACAAACACTACCCCTTGGAGTTCTAGGGGTACATCCCTATACAGCTTATTTACTTCTACAGAGTGACCTAGAGGGCTAATTACTGTCATCTCCCTAGAAGTAGTCTCAAAATCTAGGTTCATGGTTTCCACTATGCTACTAGCAACATACGAATGCGTCGAACCTACATCTATCAAAGCAGTATATGGTAATCCAAAGATTAAGAACGTACCGGTTATGACATCCGGTGCGTCGCCTTCCTCTCGACGCCTCGCTGCATATACCAATCCAGGCTATCTCGCCTCGGTGTTGCCTGCACCTCTGCCCAGTGCTCCGCGGCCCCGACTAGAACCATTACCTCCTCTACCAGAACCACGACCCCTCTGCGGTTGCGGTCCCTCATTCCTAAACTAGGCACGACCCTGGCCCTCAGACTGAATCCTGGCTAACTTCCATGGACAATCCCTCACACGATGATCCAATGAGCCACATTCAATGCATCCTTTTCCACCAATCCAACATTCTCCCTAATGAGATTTCCCACACCGATTACACTGGGCTAGACCCTGATTAGCAATAACAGGCCTCCCGGATTGATTTTGCCCACCATGCTTAGCCCTTTTCTGAGAATTACCGACCGACCCAGATGATCCAAAACCTCTCTTATGTCTATTCCTGTCCTGATTTTGCCTCACAGATTCCTTTACCCCTTCGACTATCTTAGCCTTTTCTACTAACACGGTAAACTCTCACTCCTGCTATGGAGCAATCAGCAGTCTCAGCTCATCCCTCAATCCGTCCTCGAACCTGACACATCGCTCGTGCTCCGTAGCCACGATACCTCGAGCATACCGGCTCAACCTTAAGAATTACGCCTCGCAGACTCCGTCACGGACTTACTCCCGAACCGGGCCTCGAAACGCCTTTCGCGCATCAAGGTAATCGACCCAATATACTTCTTACGTGCACGCCTTAAAATAGTCCCACGTGAGATCATCCGCTGCAGCACCATCCCGAACCGTGAGCCACCACTGGTATGACTCATCCCGAAGAAGCGACACTATCCCTTTCAGTTTCTCCTCAGCAGTCAGATCAAAGTCGTCCATGATACGCTCCGTCGCCTCCAACCAATACTCAGCCGTATTGGGCGCCACACTAGAAACACCTCAGAAAACCTCGACTCTATTGGCTCGGAGTCGCTCAGATATAGACTTACGAGCTCCCGTGCCTCCACCTGCTCCAGCCACCCTCTCAAGAACTCGCGATCGTCGCGCGCGCATCGCATCATCCCCGTCCGATCTCGGTACTCAACACCCAGCGGTGGTGGTGGTGGTGGCATCTCATTCTTCTCGATTTCGACGAGATCCCACCGGTTCGATACGATCATCCTACCCCGACCGCGTCCATGCGTATTACGACTCCGACCTCGAGTGCTCATATCTAACGTCTCGACTTATCTGATTTAAAAGTTTTATGCGTCAGTCTTTATTCCACTATTATTAAGGCACAGTCTTATGAACAGTTTCTATTACAGAGTTTTGTTTTCGCGAGTCACAGACATATAGGTTTCAGTCTCTAGGATAGTCCACTATCACTAGCCGTTCATAGCATATATCATCAAAAATCATAATCATATGCAAACATCACTAGGGGTACTTACCTGGGCGGATTGGTGCCGGAGACTCGGTGCCATGCATGCACCATACATTTTCGAAAGAAACTCTTTGAAACCTTATCTTAAAACATTTTGGGCCTCGGGCCCACAGCCGAGCTTTTGAACTCGGCTTTGATGCCATAATTGTAACACCCCAAACCCGGTCAACACACCACGACCGAATCTGGCAAGTCACAGAGTGAAAACGATTCGAAGAAAATAGTTTACCGGTTTATTTTCGGAGAAAACTCTTCGATTTCTTGTGTTTGGGGAAAACCGATGTATGTATAGTGGAAATTGTTAAGTTGCTTTGAAATCATGTGAATTGTACTACCCGATGGTAGAGTTTAGAAAACTCGTTGCATAGCTTAGTTTGAAAACTTTGATTATCAGGTTATTAAAGCAAATCAAGTAATTACTTAGTCATATTTAAAACCAAATCCAAAGCAGATAAAACAATCCAAAACATAATTTAAAGGCCTTGTTACAAACCCAAATAAAACCAGAATTTAAAGTAAAATACCCAAATCAAATGTCCATGTAAAACCGAAGCAATTATCGCATGGTCACCTCGAGTCCACCCAGCTCCTTATCTGCAATCTACGAATCACCTGAAAAGATAATGGAGAAGGTGAGCCACCAAGACTCAGTGCATAATCCCCCTCCCGATTATAGCAATGTGCTTACACAAATCATAATCAAGCAAACATATCATGCACCCAAACCTAGCCATCTACAACTCCTTTTTCTACCCCCGTGTGGTACCAAACCACTAGTGGTGCCAAACCACTGGTGACCCAAAGTCACTGATATCAATAATAATGTGGTGCCAAACCACTGGTGACCCAAAGTCACGAATAATCCAATTGTGGGGCCAAACCACGTTGTGATACCAAATCACTGGCGACAATCCCGTTTTATCAAATGTGGGGCCGACCCACTGTGGTGCTAAGCCACTGGGACGAGTCGCTATGAGGTGCCAAACCTCTGGTGACCCAAAGTCACGAAATCAATCGTGGTACCAAACCACTTTGGTGGTGCCAAACCACCGTGACCCAAAGCCACAGATATCAATCTTCCCCCTCCTCTTATATCACCCACAATAATGCAATGCACATACAATTCATGCCATCATGCTTAATCATTAGACATATATCGAACATACATAGATACTATCATCAGAAATCATGTACCGTAATCTCAACAAAACAGACTTACCCGAAATCCTTGCTCATACCCATAAAGGTATCATATCGAAATCTACGCGTTTGGCTTTTAACATAGTTTAGGTTATTAACAAGTTTACAACGATTATGAAGTGTGTAAGTTACACACCTGGTTACTAACGCGATCACTGAATCCCGAAGATCCCGATCTAACGCACTAGACCCCCTTTACCTATATTCGGCCAAACCAAGATCATTAGCAAAAGCCATTCGGCTTCACTTGTAAATCCCGAAAAGTTAACGCATCTAGCAACCCTCCTTACCTTAACGCTTTTCGAATACTAGCCATAACCCGAGATATGCGAGATCTTAGCCTTCCCCTACAATCGGCCAACATTCAACCACATAAAGCAATAGCCTTCGGCTTTTCAAAAGAATAAGGGAAAGAATGAATCGGCATGAGACCTTACCACAGTCCTAACGAAACCGATTGGCAAAGAGAGTAGATGACCATGATCCACTGCTTCCAAATCCCGAAGAACCTAGAAGAAACTGATTTCACAGATTAATGAGAACCAAAACAAATGCCGAAATTCGGCTTTTGGTTCTATGTAAGTCGACAGAGAAAAGAAGAAGGAAATAGAAGAGATTCGACCAAGAACACTCACCCACTCAAAAACCAATTAGAGAAGAAGACCAAAGAGATCTACCCTTGATTGATATTCGGCCAAAGTGTTGGAATAAGAGAAGAGTAAAGGGAGATTTTGGCAATGGTGGTGGAACAATCAAAGGAGTTTCGGCTATGGCTTTTGAAAGAAGAGCAAAAGAGATTCGGCTTTGCAAAGAATCAAGAGAAGGTTGATGGACTTTCGGCACAAGAGAGAATGAAGAGAAAAGAAGGTTGTCGATTTGAGAAAAAGAAGAAAAAGAAATGGCACTAAGGAAGTTTAGATGGGCATTCGGCTAGGTGCTTCAAAGAGAATTCGACAGGTGCAGCAGGGATTTCGGCTTTTGTTTCAAATGATGCATTAAGGGAGAAAAATCGACAAGGCTAAGGGGGTTTCGGCTTTGGCTCACAACCGAATGCACTGATTCCAGACTTAGACGAAAATGTCACCTAGACTGACTATGGAGAAACGGCACTTCCCCTACTAGACTCCAAACCGATATCTCATCCACAAACAAGTTCAAATTTCGGCAAAACTCTCAAATCTCTCCTAACCACTCGTTCAAACGAGTTTGAATTATTCAAACTCCTAAATTCTCTCTTCTCCACTGCTTAAATCTGTTGACTTGTTCAACAGCTTATCCATCGAGTTTGAGTGAGCACAACTCTTCCTCTCTCAAGGCGTCAAAAGAATTTGCAAAGAAGGGATTTCTGCAGCTCGAACCCAAGCTCTCCATCCCCTGCTTGTGGCGTCACTGCTCAAGGCCCTAAGTGGCGCCTCCTTGCCACTTTACCAAGGTAATTCTTGTGCTAAAGTTTTCCACAAAATATTCTTAACCCCTAGCTCCTTCAGCTCCCCTTAACCAAAGCTTAAAAATAAAAATTTTCCTATAGTTCGGGCCTACCCTTGGCTTCTCCCTAGACCCTAAAACACCTCAATTAATATCACAACCAAGCCATACACATGCAAACAGTTCAAACATCATAGCCCCTATTTAAGGATGTTACACAACTTGTCAAGCAAGTAATCTACATGTACCGGTATAAAGTGAGCTGTTTTGGTTAATCTATCTACAATAACCCACACAGCATCTTTCTTTTTCGGAGTCATAGGTAACCCCGTTACGAAATCCATTGTGATTCGATCCCACTTCCACCCGGGAACCATTACTGGATGAAGTAATCCTGAAGGTACTTGATGCTCGGCTTTCACTTGTTGACAGACCAAACACTTGGTAACAAACTCGGAAATATCTCTTTTCATACCCTGCCACCAATACAACTTCTTCAAATCATTATACATTTTTGTGCTGCCCAGATGTACTGATAAACAACCATTGTGTGCTTCATGTAAAATTCTCTGAATCAACTCATCATCTTTAGGTACACAAATTCTATCATGAAACATCAAACAATCATCTGAACCAACTCAAAAATCAGAGTCATTTCCCGATTCACACTGAGCTCTCTTAACTTGCATCTCATTATCATTCCTTTGAGCTTCATGTATCTGCTGAAGAAATAATGGTCTGGCCCTCAACTCGGCAAATATAACACCATCATCAGAAAATGCTAAGCTTGTACTCATGGCTCTCAAAGCATACAGGGATTTTCGGCCCAAGGCATCCGCAACCACATTCGCTTTCCCCGGGTGATAATCGATTACTAGCTGATAATCCTTCAATAATTCAAGCCATCGCCGTTGTCGCAAATTTAAATATTTTTGGTTCATCAAGTACTTCAAAATTTTGTGATCGGTGAAGATTCGGCACTTTTCTCTATACAAATAATGACGCCAAATCTTCAAGGCAAAAACAATTGCAGCCAACTCCAAATCGTGGGTCGGATAATTCTTCTCATGCGGTTTTAGCTATCTCGAGGCATAAGCTACTACTTTTCCCTCTTGCATCAGCATACAGCCAAGACCATTTAATGATACATCACTATAGACCACAAACTCCTTTCTCAACTCAGGTTGTACTAACACCGGAGCTTCAGTAAATAAAGCTTTCAGTTTCACAAAACTCTGTTGACATTTGTCTGTCCACTCAAACTCAACATCTTTATGTAGAAGTCTCGTCATCGGTGTAGCAATCATGGAGAACCCTTTAACAAACCGTCTGTAGTAACCCGCTAAACCCTAAAATCTCTTAATCTCTGACACATTCCTCGGAGGTTTCCACTCCACGATAGCCGAGATATTACTCGGATCGACTCTAACTCCATCACCCGACACAATGTGTCCTAAGAATCTGACCTCTCGAAGCCAAAACTCACTCTTGCTAAATTTAGCATACATCTGCTTGTCTCTTAGAGTCTGCAAAACAGTTCTCAGGTGCTTTGCATGTTCACTCTCATCCCGAGAATAAATCAGCATGTCATCGATAAAAACAACTATAAACTTATACAAATACAGTTGGAAGATATGGTTCATTAAATCCATAAAGATCGCAGGAGCATTCGTTAAACCAAATGGCATGACAAGGAACTCATAATGGCCATACCTCGTCCGAAATGCAGTTTTCGGAACATCTGGCTCCTTAACTATCAACTGGCAATAACCAGACCTCAGGTCTATCTTAGAGAACACCGTAGCTCCCTTCAATTGGTCGAACGAATCATCTATCCTTGGCAAAGGATACTTATTCTTCACTGTCACTTTGTTGAGTTGTCTGTAGTCTATACACAATCTCATCGACCCGTCCTTCTTCTTCACAAAAAGTACCGGGGCACCCCACGGTGAATAGCTCGGTCTTGCAAAACCCTTATCCGTTAACTCTTGCAACTGAACCTTCAACTCCTTTAAATCTAACGGTGCCATCCTATACGGGGCAACCGAAGTAGGTGTTGTATTCGGAACTAGCTCAATGCCAAACTCAACCTCTCTAACTGGAGGCAATCTGGGTAATTCTTCCGGAAACACATCCGGATACTTGCACACCACAGGCACTGACTCAATCTTTACCTCTGACTCTTGAGTAATCAACACAAAGGCGAGATAGGACTCATAACCTTTTCTCAAGTATTTCTCAGCTAACATAGACGAAATCACAACAGGCATATTATCCGATTTACCTGATTCAACCCGATTGACATCTCCATTTACACTTCTCAATTCAATAAACTTACTACCAAAGTTTACTAAAACATTATGAGTAGTCAACCAATCCATGCCAAGAATTAGGTCAAATTCATCAAATGGCAACAACATGAGATTATCCGGAAAACAATGACCTCTAATTGTCAAAGGACAATTCCTACACACTTTGTCAACTAGCACATGTTTGCCTAACGGGATTGACACTTTTATCACAAATTCCGTAGATTCAACAACCATACTCATGCTAGATACCAATTTCATGTAAATATAAGAATGGGTAGACC
This sequence comes from Gossypium sturtianum, assembly GCA_025698515.1. Classification (NCBI taxonomy): domain Eukaryota; kingdom Viridiplantae; phylum Streptophyta; class Magnoliopsida; order Malvales; family Malvaceae; genus Gossypium; species Gossypium sturtianum. The sequence goes on from CM046945.1 coordinate 25,044,266, forward strand.
CCGGATCAATCAAAGCAACAAGAGAGATATCATGAAAAGAAAAAGTACCCGTTATCACATCTGGAGATGATGCCTCTTCGCGAGCACGAATGGCATAAGTCCTTGCAGGTGCTCTACCCTCTGACCTCACAGCAGAATCTCTAGGCGCACCTCTATTACTAGTCCCACTCCCCGGATTGTTTTTTGGTCTACCCCTCAAAGGTACATTGTTTGCTCTTATTTCTTATTTTCTGTCTTTCTCATCCCTCTCTGGATAGTTCCGAATGAAGTGGTCCGGTGAACCATACTTGTGGCAAGTTTGATTATTTCCCCAACACTCCCCAGTATGTTGCCTACCACAATTTGGACACTCCGGTTTATTTGACTTTGTATTACCCACGCTTGCTATCAAGGTGGCTTGAACTCTCGAGCCCGAATATGTATTACCTCGATCTCGGTGTGAATATCCAACTGAAGCAGTCGTCCGAGGGTTCATTTTCTTGGACCTTTTTGATTGATTTTGGAACAATTTACTCATCGGCCTCTTCCTTGCATCTCGAGCCTCAATCATAGCTTTTCTCTTTTCCTTATTCAACTCTTCAGCCTTGCAGGCTCTATTGACCAACACCATAAATTCTTTCAATTCCAAGATTCCAACTAGCAATCCGATATCCTCATTCAGCCCATCTTCGAACCTCTTGCACAAAATAGCTTCCGTAGACACACACTCTTGCGCATATTTACTAAGCCTAACAAATTCGTGCTCATACTCTGCCACAGTCATCTTGCCTTGCTTCAATTCAAGGAACTTCTTCCGTTTCTGGTCAACAAATCGCTGACTTATGTACTTCTTTTGGAAATCTTTTAGGAAGATGTCCCCTGTCACTCTCTCCCTTGGTACTACGGATGTCAGCGTTTTCCACCAACAATATACCGAGTCCCTCAGCAATGACACGGCACATTTTAGGCTCTCCTCAGGCATGCAAGAGAGTTCATCTAATACCCACATAGAGTTCTCAAGCCAGAACTCCACTCTCTCAGGGTCATCGTCTATATTAGCTCTAAATTCCTCGGCCCCTTGTTTTCGAATCTTATTGACTGGGGGTTTGGTTATTCTTACCAAATCTATACCATGAGGAGCCACAGGGACTGGCTGAGGTATAGGTGGAGGTGGAGGAAGTTGAGCATTAGGTTTTGGTCGTACAAACTCAGTGTACCAGTTACTCATCATGTGGAGAAAGGCTTCCCGAGCCTCTTCTCATTGACCCAGAGTCTCGGATCTACTTTCTACAGGCGCGGTCCCTTGCGCGGGAGCCAGCGCATTACTAGCAGCGTCATCAGCAGCAGCTCAGTCGGGATCCATTTACTATACGAAAGCACAGTTTAAAATTGTCAGGAGTCACCACACTATCAATATATATTTATGGCACGTATAACTAGACACTCACACACGCTATGGTATTCTGAGACTAATACCACTAAATGTAACACCCCTTACCCGTATTCAACATCGAAACAGGGTACGAGGCATTACTAAGCTGATACGCAATCTAACATACAATTCCGAGAATTGACTTTCCACTCCAAACTTAAAAGTTTTATTAACACATCTTAAACAAGCATACAAGGCTTAGATCACACTTTAGGGACGGATCGGAATCAAACCAAGCTCTTTTGAAGCTCTCCCGAAAATCTTAGAAAATTTTTACTAAACAGTCCACAAGCCCGTATGGAGAAAGGGACACACCCGTGTGGCATATCACATGCATGTGTTCCACGCCCGTATGGGTTTATTTTTCAATTTGATCCTACAGGGGTTTTCACACAGCCGGACACACACCCGTGTCCATGGCCCGTGTCCCTCACACGACTTCAACACGCCCGTGTCTTAGCCCGTGTGAAAAAACCTTGACATTATGTTTCTGACGTCATCATTCCATAAATGTCACACGGCCTAGGCACACGCCCTTGTCCTTCGACCGTATGGCGAATGAAATTTCTAATTTCAGGTGCAGACTTCACACGGCCTGGGCACACGCCCATGTCCATGGTCGTGCCTTCCACACGGCTGAGACACACAGCCGTGTCTCTAGCCGTGTGTTTACTACTGAGCATTCTGACTTGTAAACCTAGCATGCAAGAGGACACACGGCCTAACCACACGCCCATGAGGTTGACCGTGTGTCACACACGGCCTAGACACACGCCCGTGTGTCTACCCTTGTGGATAGGAACAAGGCTATTTTCCAAGTTCTTTCTATCACCCCAACTCATACAAACATGATTTACATCAAACCTTCAAACCATTCATGCATACTTAAACTAAGTAAACCAATCATGCATCTTGCACATTCATGAATAACCTCATCTTTTCATAGATTAATAAGGATGAGCCAACACATTTTGCCAAAATAATAAGACATTTAATAAAGTCTAGTCCCTATACATGCCATACTCAAAATGCTAAGTCTAACTATACCAAGATGTGTTGATAGTGTGGGTGATCCTTTGCTTTTCTCTGTATCCCGGGCTGGCTCTTCGACACTATAAAACAAGGGAAAAGAGAAGGGAGTAAGCTTTAAGCTTAGTAAGTCTATATGTAAACAATAAACATCATACACATAATAATTAGTCAACATTACATGCTATGTAAAAGCAATTCATATCCTCATAACTATGCTTACTCATTTCAAGTCTTACCACGTCCCAAACACACATCATACGCATTATTTACATTTACTTGCACATATGCACTGCACTTATCACCACAAAGCCACATGAAATTTACACTTAAACAAGCTTCTCGATGAACCCTTCGGAATGATACAAGATACCCGGTGGTTTCGCACAAAGCCCACCATTCATCAATAATAGGGTGGTATCGCACACAACCCACCAACAATGATAATTACAGTGGTATCTCACATAGCCCACCAACAATGGTAATTACGGTGGTATCGCACATACCCCACCAACAATGATAATTACGGTGGTATCGCACATAGCCCACCAACAATTATAATTACGGTGAACAATGATAATATATATGTATACGATGGTATCGCTGATCATTGTATTTCAGAGTTTTAAATTTATAATGATCGATCCTGGAACTAACTATAACAACGATTGAGGCAAGTGCACCTATCGAACAGTAGTATAGCTTAGGAAAGACCGGATTGTCGAACCCAAAGGAACTAAAAGTACTAATACTAAATTTCTTTCTATTATTTAGCCTAAAATAAGTGAAGTTGTTTATTAATCTAAATTAACTAATTACTAAGCTAAAGACGCAAAGACAAAAAGAATGAATTTGGGGAAATACTTGGGAAAAACTCAGTTGATTAAGACGATACCCTTAGGAAGAATCCACCTAGACTTCACTTGTTATCTAACACTGAACCAAACGATTTATTCACTTCACTTGATCCGTAGGACTCCCTAATTTGTATTAAACCCTCTCTCGAGGCGAATAACGTCTAACCCTAGGTTGATTAATTGAAATGTCTTTCTAATTAAAACCCCTAGAATAGCAGCAAATCGATCTATGGACTCCCATATTAGGTTTCACCCTAATCCGGCAAAATCTCGTCACCCTATCTCTAGACGCACGATCAACTCCGCTTAATTATGCTGGATCTACTCTTAAGCAGGGACTTTTGCTCCACCACCTAAGCACATTCAACTTGAATTAATATCCACGAAATATCAACACAAGAATTAAGCATACATAATCAAGAACAAATCAAGTATTTATCATATAGTTCAGAAAAAAATAACAAGATTCATCTAGGTTTCATCCCCCTTCAGGTATCTGAAGGGTTTAGTTCATAATAATAAAGAAAAACATCTCAGAAGAAAAGATAAAACAAAACATAAGAAAACTCTAAAACCCCATGAAGGAATTGAAGGAGAGATCCTCCGTCTTAAGTAGAATTCCGGCTTCTGGAGATGGATCAACTGGCTATCCCTTAAGAGTTTCCCACAAATCTGACCTTTTTCGGCTCGGCTCCTTGGCCTAGCTAACCGCCCCTAAACGATAGCTTTGGGCTCCGGCTTCTGCCGAACTCCCTGAATAAGTTGCCCCCTAGGGTGTTTATATAGGCTTTGAGATGCCTTACTTGGCCTCCAAGTATCCAAATCTGAGTGGAGTTCCTACTTGGGTGTTTAAATAGACTTTGGATTGTGTTTCTTTGCCTCCAAGAATCCAAATCTGAGCAAAACTTCTCTTGGCCGCGGCAGGGACACGGCCATGGCACACACCCGTGTGAATCGTGGCCAGGCCGTGTGGACTCCATTAATGAGGCACGGCCGTGTGGTCTTGGGCCTAGGCCGTGTCAATTTCGTGATCTGGCCCATTTGGCCCGTTTTAAGCCTGTTTCTTGTTCTTTTCATCCTCCGGTGCCTTCCTGAGTATATAACATGAAAAGAAAGGATTAAGAGCACCTTTTTACATAAAATAAGGGATAATTCATCCAAAAGCATGCTAAATGTGGGCTTAAAATATGTTACTTTTACGGTTTATCAAATACCCCCACACTTAAGCTTTTGCTTGTCCTCATGCAAAATTCTCAACTCATAATTAAAACGAACTTCCTTCAATTCATAATAGTCATTGATAGTGTTTCATCATAATTCAGTGATAATTTATACATGGATAATTCAACTCAAAGAGTCCTAAAGATTCAAACAGTCTAAGTCATACATTTGCAGCACAAAACATAGGTGTTTCCCCTCATCTAAATAATTACCTTTGATTCAAAATCGACAAGGATTGACATCCTCACTAAAGATTCACTCAAACCACTCAAAGTGTTTAAGGTTCAAAATTAGGCACTCAAAAGTCGAACATGAAAAGTTAATCCCATAGGCTTGCATAAAAATCAAATCTCCACTACTATAATATGAGATGATACACAAATCAAAAGGTCTTTAACAGGGTTGTAACGGGGCTTAGGTTAAAGGTGTGGATAAAGGCTGAATTAGAGGGTTAGAATCGAGATTGACTTGACAAATTACCTAAGTAGAAAAATGAACTAATCCCTAATAATCACATAAACTTGTAATACTAATAATACAAGCTTTTTCTTCAAGATGTGGAAATTAAATATGTAAGCTCACTTAATTATAAGACTAATAATGAATATACTTCGTCGTTTTTTTTTAAGAACAAGTCATTAAATATTTACAATAATAAGAAAGTACTTTAACAACTGAAATATAGAACATAGTTAGGTAACCGCTCAAAATCAAATCTCGACAAAAGGGTAGTCAAGAAGAATGGTGATAACAAATACAAAGGGTTTTGGGTTAATATTAGTGGTTGAGTCAATAAAAAGGGTTGTTAGGATCAAAGGGGTTCACTAGGGGTTAATTATGAAGGTAGGCTTCTTATGGAGTAAGTGGGTTAAATCCTAGGTGCGTTTATCGTTTCTGTATATCAAATCAAAGGTGTGGTCTCGACATGTATAATCGATGCAAGTTCTAGAATAACAAATCAATGTTGACACACTCATAATCAAAAAAGTGAGCAAGAAAAAGGATATATGCTCTTATAAGGCTCAAAATCTCACAAAAATTATGGGTACTTTGATATCAACCTTGTAAATTTCAAACTTCAAAGCAATATTCAAATTCAGGTAGACAACCTAGAAAATTTTTAATTTCTGGAAAATAGACTTATCATGCTTGATTCTCTAGTATTCTTAGAATTTAATTATCAATGCACAATTATCAATTACTTAATCTAAAACATATCAATAAAAATCATCAACCATGGAAATTTCATTCTAATGATAATATGAGAAATTTACTTTAAGACAAGGCATAATTCAGGGATTTGAGAACAATGCAAAAAGTTTGGCACCTAATTTCAGGAATTTGAGAATAATGAAAAAAAATTAGGCACCTTTTTAGGTTGTTCACCCCCCCCCCACACTTAAGATGTACATTGCCCTCAATGTACAAAGATAGATAATTGCAAAATAAAATCATACGATAGGGAGAGAGGTGAAACTTCCTGAATTTTGGATGAAGTCAATGAAAAGAAACCGGATAGGATTGGAGGTGAACGTGGGGAAGCGCCTCGAACCGTTTGAACTTGAATTCTCAAAGTAGCCGGTCTGATTTTATTGTATCCTAAGCTAAATCTAAATGCCATTGAGAAAAAGAAAATAATAAAGGAAGTAAAAATAAAAATAAATAAAAAATAAAAATAGGAATAAAATTAAATAGAGATACGGTCCACGCCCATGTGCCTACCCATGGTGTCCACACGGCCACAGCCACGGCCGTGTGTAAGGCCGTGTGGGTGTGGAAACCTATGCCTAAATACGAAAAGAAATAAAACGAAACTAATTAGTAGAGTTAGTGCTTGGGTTGCCTCCCGAGAAGCGCTCGTTTATAGTCTTAAGCTAGACTTTACCTCTCATTCGTATGGTCATGGTGGTTTGAGGAGGTGAAAATCCTTTCTCATGCGATCAATTCGGTTGTGGATATAAAGTTTAAGTCGAGTAGTGTTTACCTTAGAAGTGCTAAATTTAGGATTAGTTACCTCGACTATTCCATCTGGGAAGATTTTGAGTACCTGATCTCCTATCTTGAAGTGGTTTGTTGTTCCTATGAGCTCTTCTGGGGGCTCCTTCGGTTTTACCTTGTGTGGTTCCGATTCTTCGTCGTGTATCCCTAATTCTTCCTTGAAGTGTGTCTTCCACTCGTCTAGATCATCGATCTGAATCCTTCGATCTTCATGAACTACTTCCTTGTTGGCATGGGGTTTAGGATCAGGTCTAGTTGTATTCTTTTGTGGTGCTTCCTAAAAATAAGGGTTAACCGAATGGTTATTAGAAGAATTTACGTTCTCACCTTGATTACTCGATGTTCTGGCTGAGTCGAGAGCCTTGAGGGTGGCCGTCTCATTACCTACACAAAGTATGAGTTCTCCTGCATCAACATCAATTTTAGTCCTGGCAGTTGCTAAAAAGGGTCTTCCTAAAATTAAGGGAATCGAATTATCCTCATCCATGTCTAAGACAACAAAATCTACTGGGAAAACGAATTTGTCAATTTTTACAAGAACATCTTCGATAATACCCTAGGAATTCTAACAGCTTTATCACCTAATTGAATGCTCATCCTAGTTTGTTTGGGTTTCCCTAGACCTAATTGTTTAAACAATTTATAAGGCATGGCATTTATGCTTGCCCCTAAATCAGCTAATGCATTATCAACAGTTAGTATACCAATTAAACATGGAATTGTAAAACTCCCCGGATCTTTTAGCTTTTGTGGTAGTCTATTCTGTAACATTACTGAGCATACTGCATTTAATTCCACATGTGGATCCTCGTCTAATTTGCTTTGTTCGTCAAGAGATGTTTTAAAAATTTCCTCGAATCTAGCATCTATGAAAGAGCTTCAAGTAGCGGTAAGTTAATATGTAATTTCTTTAAAAGTTTAAGAAACTTACCGAACTATTCCTCTGTGTCGTCTCTCGTTAACGCTTCAGGATATGGTATGCGAGGTTGGTATTCCTTGATTACCGGTTTTGGTTTTTCTTGTGTTACCTCAACTTTACCTTTTTCTACCTCGTTTCCTTGTATTGGACTGGGTTCGTCTAATACTTCACTTTCTTGAGCTGTTATGGCTTGGATTTGCTCCTTTGGATTAATCTCAGTGTTGCTTGGTAGACGCCCTTGCTATCGTTCAGACATCAGCTTCGCGAGTTGTCCAACTGACTTAGAAACTTCCTCAACTGACTTAGTGACTTCCCTAACTTGGCTCTCGATCCCTTTGATCGATGCTTTTTGGGTCTTAAGGGTGGTTTTAGTGTCTTGGAGGCGGTTTTCTGTGGATGCCATGAATCTTGTCAGCATCTCTTCAAGGTTCGGCTTCTTCTCCTGTGGATAGGGCTGATTTTGGAAATTTTGATGAGGTTGTTGTCTTTGATTTCCTTGATTTCCTTGACCTCCCCACGAAAAATTTGGGTAGTTCCTCCAACCTGGGTTATAATTATTACTATAAGGATTATTAGATCTGAAATTGTTACCTATATAGTTCATCTGTTTCGCTCTTTGTGCCGGTTGGTAGTGTGGGTACTCGTGGATTCGCCACGGTTCCACTTACATCGCATTTGCATTCATTGGATGTACTGCGAAGAACACAAACTATCAAGCTTTTTATTCATCATCTCTACTTGTGTTGATAGCATGGTTTCTTGCATCGATGTTGAAAACTCCGGTGATTCTTGTTGGTTTGGTCCTTGTAACCTTCCACTGATAGTTATTCAGTGACATCTCTTCAATAAACTCGTAGGCTGCTTCAGGAGTTTTATTGTTCGGGGTTCCACCGTGTGGTGAATCAATTAGTTGCCTCGTCGAGGGGTTTACACCGTTATAGAAAGTTTGGACTTGGAGCCACAAGGGTAAACCATGGTGCGGACACCTTCTCAAAAGATCCTTATATCTCTCCCATGTGTCATATAATGTCTCTAAATCCATCTGCACAAAAGAAGAGATATCATTCCGTAATTTGGCCGCTTTGGCTAGGTGGGAAATATTTTAATAAAAATTTTGGTCATTTGATCCCATGTAGTGATTGACCCTCGTGGTAACGAGTTTAACCACTGTTTGGCTTTATTTCTTAATGGAAAAGGGAAATAACGAGAAGACGTATGGCATCATCGAAATGCCATTTATTTTGAAGGTATCACGAACTCTAAAAATTAGCTATATGAGTATTTGGGTCTTCGATCCGTAAACCATCAAATTGAACAAATTGTTGAATCATTTGTATAGTGTTAGGCTTTAATTCAAAATTATTAACTTGGCTATAGCGAGCCTAACAATACTTGATTCGCTCTGTTAAATGAGGTTTAGCATAATCATACATAGTGCGCGGAGCATTATTCTCTCCCACATCTTGTGGTTGAGGATTATTTTCGTCCATCCCTTCGGTAGGATTGGATCTGTCTTCTCGCTCTTCTTCGTGTAATTTAGGGCTCGCCTAATTTCTCTGCGATTCCTGCGAACGGTAGCGCCAATATCACCTGTCAGTATACTAGTGGTCCTCTCGGGTTCCTTCTAGTCATAAACTAGAGGTACCTGATAGGAAAAGAAAGAAAGAAAATTTAGCAAAGTTAAAATTTAAACTTAAAAGAAATAAAAGAAAATTGCAGAAAATAATAAAAAATAATGGCTAAAGTAATAAAAATAGAGCTTTCTTAATATTTTAGTTCCCCGGCAACGGCGCCAAAAACTTGATCGTTGTATTTCAGAGTTTTAAATTTATAATGATCGATCCTGGAACTAACTATAACAATGATTGAGGCAAGTGCACCTATCGAACAGTAGTATAGCTTAGGCAAGACCGGATTGTCAACCCAAAGGAACTAAAAGTACTAATACTAACTTTCTTTCTATTATTTAGCCTAAAATAAGTGAAGTTGTTTATTAATCTAAACTAACTAATTACTAAGCTAAAGACGCAAAGACAAAAAGAATGAATTTGGGGAAATACTTGGGAAAAATTCAGTTGATTAAGAAGATACCCTTAGGAAAAATCCACCTAGACTTCACTTGTTATCTAACACTGAACCAGACGATTTATTCACTTGACTTGATCCGTAGGACTCCCTAATTTATATTAAACCCTCTCTCGAGGCGAATAACGTCTAACCCTAGGTTGATTAATTGAAATCTCTTTCTAATTAAAACCCCTAGAATAGCAGTAAATCGATCTATGGACTCCCATATTATGTTTCACCCTAATCCGGCAAAATCTCGTCACCCTATCTCTAGGCGCGCGATCAACTCCTCTTAATTATGCTAGATCTACTCTTAAGCAGGGACTTTTGCTCCACCACCTAAGCACATTCAACTTGAATTAATATTCGCGAAATATCAACACAAGAATTAAGCACACATAATCAAGAACAAATCAAGTATTTATCATATAGTTCAGAAAACAATAACAAGATTCATCTAGGTTTCATCCCCCTTCAGGTATCTGAAGGGTTTAGTTCATAATAATAAAGAAAAACATCTCATAAGAAAAGATAAAACAAAACATAAGAAATCCCTAAAACCCCCTGAAGGAATTGAAGGAGAGATCCTCCGTCTTGAGTAGAATTCCGACTTCTGGAGATGGATCAACTGGCTATCCCTTGAAAGTTTCCCACAAATCTGACCTTTTTCGGCTCGGCTCCTTGGCCTAGCTAACCGCCCCTAAATGATAGCTTTGGGCTCCGGCTTCTGCCGAACTCCCCGAATAAGTTGCCCCCTAGGGTGTTTATATAGGCTTTGAGATGCCTTACTTGGCCTCCAAGTATCCAAATCTGAGTGGAGTTCCTACTTGGGTGTTTAAATAGACTTTGGATTGTGTTTCTTTGCCTCCAAGTATCCAAATCCGAGCAAAACTTCTCTTGGCCGCGGCAGGGACACGGCCATGGCACACGCCCGTGTGAATCGTGGCCAGGCCGTGTGGAGTCCATTAATGAGGTACGACCGTGCGGTCTTGGGCCCAGGCCGTGTCGATTTCGTGATCTGGCCCATTTGGCCCATTTTAAGCCTGTTTCTTGTTCTTTTCATCCTCTGGTGCTTTCCTGAGTATATAACATGAAAAGAAAGGATTAAGAGCACCTTTTTACATAAAATAAGGGATAATTCATCCAAAAGCATGCTAAATGTGGGCTTAAAATATATTACTTTTACGGTTTATGAATCGCACACAGCCCATCGTGAATAGATTACAAGGTGGTATCGTACACAGCCCACCAACAATTACATATTTACATATAATTATCCGTACTCACATTTCTATTCCGAGGTGATCGTACTTCAGAGTCTTAAAAATTTATATAATGAATGATCTAGCCTAGAAACTAACTGTGACAACGATTGAGGAAAGCGCACCTATCGAATAGTAGTATAGTTTAGTGGCAAGACCGGAATGTCGAACCCAATGGAACCAAAAGTACTAATACTAACTTTCTTTCTATTATTTAGCCTAAGAATTGAAGTGAATTATTGTTTAATCTAAAATTAACTAACTACTAAGCTAAAGACGCTAAGATAAAGAGAATGAATTGGGGAAATACTTGTGGGAAAAACCAATTGATTAAGACAATACCCAAGGAGGAATCCACCTAGACTTCACTTGTTATCTAACTCTGAACTAGACGATTTATTCACTTGACTTGATCCGTAGGATTCCCTAATTTATGTTAATACCTCTCTCGAGGCTACTAACGTCTAACCCTAGGTTGATTAATTGAAATCTCTTTCTAATTAAAACCCCTAGAATTGCATTAACTCGATCTATGGATTCCCATATTAGGTTTGACCCTAATCCGACAGATTTTCGTCATCCTATGTCTAGGGTTGCGATCAACTTCGCTTAACTATGGTAGATCTACTCTTAGACTGGGACTTTTGCTCCACTGCCTAAGCACATCAATACTTGAATCAATACCCTGAAATATCAAAGCAAGAATTAAGAACACATAATGAAGAACAAATCAAGTATTTATCATATAGTTCAGAAAACAATAACAAGATCCGTCTTAGGTTTCATCCCCCTCAGGTATCTGAGGGGTTTAGTTCATAATAATAAAAGAATACGTCTCAGAAGAAAAGATAAAACAAAACATAAGAAAACCCTAAAACCCTCTGAAGGAATTGAAGGGGAGATCCGCCGTCTTGAGTATGATTTCAGCTTCTTGAGATGAATCAACTAGCTTTCTTTGAGCAAATCCCACGATTCTGACCTCTCTAGCTTGGCTCCTTGGCCTAGCTGGACGCCCCCTGCAAAAAGCCCTCTAGGGTGTTTATATAGGCCTTTGGAATGGCTTTCTTTGCCTCTAAGTACCCTATTCTGAGTGAAATTCCTCTTTGTCACGGCAGGGACACGCCCGTGTGGCACGCTCGTGTAAATCGACTTCAAGCCGTGTTCGAGCCTGCTAAAGGGGCACGGCCGTGTGCTTTGGGCCCAGGCCGTGTTGATTTCCTACTTTGGCCCATTTGGCCCGTTTTAAGCCCGTTTTCCATTCTTTTCATCCTCCTATGCTCTCCTGAGTATAAAACATGAAATTAAAGGATTAAGAGCACCAAATTCCATAATTCAAGGATAAATCATCCAAAAGCATGCTAAATGTGGAGATAAAATATGTTACTATTACGGTTTATCACGAGGTTCATTCGAGAATTCCCATTTTCTACCATTTTCAATCAATCTCACCAATAAGCATTTACATCCATTCAATGCATCAATTGGTAAAAACATATGTATTAAGGATGTATCGTTTACACATAAACTTACCTCGGTGCAAAATATGTTAATTTGCGGTTTAGTCCGAAACCTTGCCTTTTCCCCGGTCAAGGTTGTTTCCGTGTTCTTCTTGATCTATAATAATAAAATTTACTCATTTAATCACTACATAATTCAAGACACTTCAAAACTTCTACTTTGGCAAAAATGACCATTTTTCCCTTATACTTTGGCAAAATTACGATTTTGCCCCTAGGCTCGTAAATCATTTTTCATCAAATTTCCTCATTAAACAAGCCTAGCTGAACATTTATTTCTCTTATAACAATTCACAATTCCAATCATTTCATGCATTTACTACTCAAATTACAACCTTTACAAATAGGTCTTTTTAGGTGTTTTCATGGAAACACCTTTCACAAAAGTTGTTCTTTAACCCACTAACATCCATTTTCTTCCATAAAAACTCAGCAAAAAACATATGCGCTCTCATGGAAAATCCCTCAACTTTCAACCATTTTGCAAAATAGTTCCCTCTTTAGCTAGCTTAAGCTTTAGAGGTTCCAAAAGTACAAAAATTATCAAGACCTCTAAAATCACTTACTTGAAAGAGAATAGCTTGGCTAAAAGTTGGAGCTTCAAAAACCCCTATTCTCACTTGAATTTTTGGTGGAAGAAGAAATGAGAATAGTAAAAGATGATATCTTCTTCGTTTAATCTTATTTTATTCATTTAGCTACCTAATTTCACCAAATATTGACCAATTTAATGCTCTTGTCTCCCTTGGCCGACCACTTATTTTCTAAGGGTCTAATTGCACTATAAGGACCCCAAATTTAATATTCTAAAGCTATTAGACACCTTTAGCCTATAAAATAGAACTTTTACACTTTATGCGATTTAGTCCTTTTTCGCAATTTAAGCATGCAATCATCAAAATTAATGCACCAAAATTTTCATACATCCATATAATTATGCCATAACACATAAAATAATATCAAAATAATTTTCTTCAACCTCATATTAGTGGTCCCGAAACCACTGTTTCGATTAGCCCCAAAATTAGGCTGTTACAATATGAGTGGGTCAACATCTTCCTGTTCAGAAGACTCAGTGTTCAAAACACTTCTGCCAGATTGGAAGAACTCAGGCCTATAAGAGACCCTCCCGCTACGACGAGGCTCCCAATGTTGTTGATCATTTGTAGGTCTACTATTAGGAGTTGGTTCTGGAACCGTTTTTGTAAGGTTTTGTATATTTCCTGAAATCTCCTCGAGTACCTCATTACTCCGAGGTTTGAAGCCATTCATGTAACTTTCTTCAAGGAAACTAGTATGAGTTGAGATTATAATAGTTTGCTCTTTTGGGTTATAAAATAAACCACCCTTTGTTCCCTTCGGATATCCCACAAACAAGCCCAATTTTGCCCATGAGTCCAACTTCCTCGCATCTTTATCCAATACGTGGGGTCGGGCATCCCTAAATCCTAAAATGATTAAGATTCGGCTTTTTGCCATGCCATAATTTGTATGAGGTTTTTGATGTTGTATTAATTGACACATTATTCAGAATATAGCAAGCCGTTTGTACAACATATCCCCAAAAAGAGATTGACAGCTTTGAATAACTTAACATTGAACGTACCATGTCTAACAATATTCGATTTCTTCTCTCTACCATGCCATTCTATTGTGGAGTGTCTGGCGCTGTTAACTAGGATAGAATCCCATTCTCTATGGCGTACCCTAAGAAATCATTAGATAAATATTCCCCACCTCGATCAGACTGAAGTGCCTTTATGGGTAAACCTAGTTGTTTCTCCACTTCCACATGAAACTCTTTGAATTTATCAAAGGCTTCACTCTTGCAGTGCATCAAGTATACATACCTATATCTAGAATAGTCATCAATAAAGGTTACATAATACCCGTAACCACCCCTTTCACTAATGCTCATGAGAACACATACGTCAATGTGCACAAGTTCTAGGGATTTTTCGGCCCTCATTCCTTGTGCATTAAAATATTGCTTAGTCATCTTACCATCCAATCAAGATTCACATTGTGAGAGATCAACTTCTTTAAGCGAACTTAAGATGCTGTCTTTCACAAGTCTTGTAACGACCCGTAAGTCAGGGTTGTCAAGAATCATACTACGGGACCTCGCGATTCAGAATCAAAGCTTATAAATATTTTTATTTATTTATTTTGGGAGTTACCTTAGAAGTGAATTAAATAGTAGTAGACAATTTTAATTATTAATGTTTAAAATTAAGTACAAGGATTAAATTAAATAATTGATAAAATTAGTAATTGATATTAAATTGCAAAATAGGACTAAATTAAAGGACTTATTTAATAATTAGACCATTACCTATAAATATTTTTATTAGTGGATGTTTATAATGATATTATATATATTATATATAAAATATGTAAATTGAAACAATTAGTAAATGATGTTAGAATAAATAAAATAAAAAAAATAATTAAAGGAAATTAATTAATAAAAGAAACAAATAGATTAGTGGGAGAGATAAGAATTGAAAAGGCTTCATCTTTCTCTTTGCATGCCGAAAGTGAGAAAGAAAAGGTAAGAAAATTTCGGTCATTTAGTCCCATGCTTTAAAGCTTAAATTGGTTAGTAATTTTTTGTTCTTTCTTCATGAATTTTGTGTTTTTGGAATTCTAAGATTATTAGTTAAATTACCCATGTTGAAACTTTTAGAATTGTTGATGTGAAAACAAATTATTATGGTAGAAAAATTTATGTTCTTAATGTTATTGTAGTAGATTTTTGAAGTTGGAATAGAAGTGGAAAGAGTTGTAAAGACATTTCATGAAATTGTGCATTGAGAATTAAATTGTAGCAAAATTTGAAATGTGGGTGTTAAATTGTTAATTTTGTGAAGTCTAGGGACTATTTTTGGTGGATTGTTCTTTGTGCTGGAAATTTGGGTTGAATTACTAAGTTTAGTGAGCAATTAAGATATTTTGTACCATGAGTTATGTAATTGTCAATTGTTGAAAGTGAATGTATAAAACTATGATATATGGTTAATTGATTTAATCAAAAACAAGTATGGTATTCAAATTAAGTAATTGAATTAATTTGTTAAAATTAGATCAAGAGAAGACTAGATCGGGTATCAACTGTGGGAAGGAAAAGATCATTGAGTAAACGTCTTCGATTTGTGGCATCCGTCGTATTTTTGGCAAGTTTGTAGTCCCCAAACTCGAACTTTATAAACTGTTTTAATTAACTTAGTTATTACTTGATGTCTTATTATATCCTTAATGTAGTGGTTAATCCAATTGAATGGAGGTTTATGGAATGTCGCATTATGGAATAAATTAATGTATGATTAGTAGATAATTGGAGTGGAAGTGTTATTAAATTATGAAATGTGATATTGAGTTATGAAAAGTAATATTATGGACTTGCAAATGAGTAATTGACATCGTCGATTCATTCGACTAGTGCTAGGAGTAACTTTCGTCAGTTTATCTGACTAGTGCTGGGCACACATTCGTCGATTTATCCGACTAGCGCTGGGCGCAAATATCGTTGGTTTATCCAACTAGAGCTGGGCTCACTATTTATTTCATCGGTTTATCTGACTAGCACTGGGTGCGATAATTTGTTGACTTGTTTGACTAGTGCTGGGTACAACTATCATCGATTATCCGACTAGTGCTAGGCGCAATATATTGTCGACTCGTTTAACTAGTGATGGGTACACAAATGATTTCATCGAATAAAACGACTAGCGCTGGGCGCAAAATCTTAATCACGGTCTAATCGTTAGGCATCGGGTGTTATTTGTTAGAATATATATTTTGGTAAGGTTAGGTATTACCGTTGTTCTACGTCTCAGCATCCACAACAAATCTCGTACTCAATGTTGGTGATGTAAATGCTTTCAATTAATGTTTGCTTAAATGATTTGGTCATTTTGGTGTTAAACTTGTGATGCTTGTTTAGTAAATGAAGGACAGTTATTCATTGAGCCTCTTTGGTTGAAAATTGAATGAGAATGATTAGTGGAGGTTGTGCATTTTCCATATTCAATTATTTGAATGTTTGAACTTTGTTTGAGGTACCTATGAATGGTATATTAGTTGTTGTTGAATGAATTAAATCTGGTGTCAATGAGGGCACATTGGTTAGGCACTTAAGATGTTTATTTTGATATGTATTTGAGCATGTTTTATTGTGTTTTGATGTTGCTTAAGGTCCCTTTTAAAGTGTGCTTGGATAGGTTGAATGGTTATGCTTGTATTGGTTTTGAAAGGGCTTGTTTGTAGGTGAATTTTAGTCCATACGGCTCGAGACACGGGCGTGTGTCTCAACCGTGTATGACATACGGCCATGCGACACAACCGTGTCCCCTGTAGGTTACACGGGCGTGGCACACGGGCGTGTGGCTTGGCCGTGTCACCCTACTCAAAGAGTTACATGGGCAAGGACACGGGCTGGGACATGGCCGTGTGTCCCCAGTTCGAAGGTTACACATCCTGAGACACATTGTAACGCCCGTTTTTAGTGAAATCAGAATAGTGGTTTTGGAACCACAAATCTGAGGTTGAAATATTTATTTTATTATTAATTTATTGTCTACAGCATGTTAGGAGTCTAGTATAAAAATTTTGTTAAGAAATTTTACCGTTTGCATGCTTAATTCAATGAAAATGACTAAATTGCAAAAAGTGAAATACTTGAGTTCTATAAGCTAAAGGGATCTAATAGCTATGATATTAAATGGTTAGAGGGTTTATGTTGTAATTAAACCATTGATAATAGAGTGGACTTTTATGGACATCATTTAAATGATTTTAAATGTTATATACCAAGGTTAATTAAGTAAATTGTTAAATAAATAAAGTAAAATAAAGAAAAACACATGGATATCATCATTTTCACTTCATCTTCACCGAAATTAACCTAAGAGAAATCCATTAATGGAGCTTGAAGGTTCGGCTATGTATTAACCTTGCATGTAAGTGTATTTTCATCCCGTTTTTAATGATTTCTATGTTTCTGGAGTCGTTGTAGCTTAATCTAGCTAGCCTAGGGACTAATTTGCAAAACTGTTAAAAGGATAGGGTTTTACCATTAATGAATGTGTATGTGCTTTGATGTTTTATGGTAGAAAAAAAATGGTTGTTGTTAGATAAACAACATTTGTTAAGTGATTTTGAATGAAATTGCAAATTAGGGGGTTAAATTAAGAACAATGAAAAATATGTGGCAAATGTGTGAAATAATGAAAAATATGAGATGCTTTGGGCTTAAGTGAATTTCGGCTAGCATGGGTATAAGTTAAATTGCATGAAATTGCATTTTTATGCGATAGGGACTAAATTGTAAAGAAGTTAAAATATTAGTGGTAAAAGTGTAAATTTGCAAAAATATGTATTTTTGGCTGAATTGAATAGAATGAATACTAAGTGGATTGAATTTGATTATTTAGATCAAGTTAAGCCTCATACGGATCTAGATCGAGGGAAAGATAAAGTATCAGACTAATCAATCCTATTTCGTCGTTTTTATGATCGAGGTAAGTTCGTATGTTAATAAGCATTAAATAATTATGCGTTAAATGTTCTAATATTACATTCTTGATGAATATGATTTCACGAAAATACTCGACGAAGATTTGGCGACGTATGCGATCCCGATTGAACCTTAGGAATAGATAGGATACGAATGACATGTCATTAGGGGTTACCGTGTTTTGGGTGTCTTTGGTTCCAGACGTTTCTACGGTGGCTAAATTTTTTGGCATGTGTTGCGGTTACTCATCGCCTTGTGTGAGTAGCACCATGTAGCTACGTCTTGACCGTCACTTGTGTGAAGCGGCACCCATTGATAGCTCGAGAGTGAGAATTTATACAATATATGAGATAGAAATGGTTTCGACCATGTATTGGCCCTTAATGTGCGAGATTCCCGAGTATCTGATAGTATTCCAAATGGTACAACGGGTAAAAATGAAGGTACGAGGATATAAGGGATGATACGAACCAGTTCAGGTATTCATGAAAAGTATGACAAGTAAATCATAGTTGATGTATTCAAGTATGACTAACATGGTTATGATTATGTGCTAACCTTTGAATTTGATTGAAACTTACCTATGTTTAATTATGCTTCTTTAAATTTAGAATGAATTCTAAGTTGTACTTATTAGCCATACAAGCTTACTAAGCATAATTGCTTACTTTGTTTATTTTTCTGTGTTTTATAGTGATCCGGAAGCTCGCTCGTTTTGGAAGTTGTCAGAGATTGCATCACACTATCGAACTCTTATTTTGGTACTTTTGGCCCTTATGTATTTTTGTTATATGGCATGTATAGGTTAATTGGCTAAAGGAAGTCTATATATTTTGTTATGTTTTAGCCATTGATGTGGCTTGACAATTGAATATGCTTTGATATGTAAATATGGGTAAATGGCCCTTTAATATGTGGTTTGTAGTTGCTATGTGAATGCCTTTCTCGTGAAGTTGTGTTTTGGTACTAAATGGTTGGAATTAAGATGAAATTTTCATGCTAAGTTCCAGGCACAATGTTTCATGTATGCATTTGACCATTTAGGTGATTTTTGGAAGTGATATTGGTATGATTTTGAATGCCCAATTTTGATGTTTATGAACATTGTTTATTGTTGGTGTTGGAATAGCATGATTTGGACTTGGTTGTGATTGGTTTGAATGCTTATTGATTTTAGGGTCATATGTTATTGGATGTGTTTAGGTTGATGCAAATTTGGGTGAGAAATGTGGCTTGAAACATAGCCTATTTTTTTCCACACGGGCAGAGACACGGGCGTGTGTCTCAGCCGTGTGTGACACACACACACGGTAAGGTGACACAGCCGTGTGTCCCCTGAGATTTCTTTAGAAACCAAGTCAGTAGCTTCACACAGCCTAGCACACGAGCGTGTGGCTTGGTCGTGTGGCACAAGTCAGTATACCCTCTACTTTTCTCACGGCCTGGCACACGGGCATGTGAGGCCATTTCGAAGGGTGGACGAACTAGTCACACTGGCTAATGAGGGGACTATTTTGCACTATGATTGAAAGTCTAGGGTTTTTCCATGAGAGTATTATTGTTGTTTGCTGAATTTTTATGGAAGAAAATGAACCTTGATTGTTTAATAAACAACTTTTGTGAAAGGGTTTTCCATGAAAACACCTAAAAAGGGACCTTTTTTGTAAAGGTTGTTAAATAGGTAGTAAATGTGTGAAATAATTGGAATTGTGAGTTGCTATAAGAGTAATTAAGGTTTGGCTAGACTTGGTTAATGAGGAAATTTGATGAAAAATGATTTACGAGCCTAGGGGAAAAATCATAATTTTTGTGAAAGTCTAGGGGCAAAATGGTAATTTTGCCAAAGTAGGAATTTTGAAATGTCTTGATTAATGTGATGATTAAATGAGTGAAAATTTATCAATATAGATTAAAAAAAGGAGTCCGGACCTAGACCGGGGGAAAACCAAGCATGTAGACTAATTCAATCTAGTCACCCACTTTTTGGTATACTAAGGTAAGTTGTACGTAAATAATACAATGTTATTACATTTATGCTTTAAACAATTGATATTGCATAAAATGTTTGATTATTGCCATGAACATGCATGACGAAAGTTGATGTGATATACTCCCGGTTGAACCTTAGGAATAGATTGGATATCCAAGCCATAACATTTGAGCGATATGTGCGCTAGTGTAAGACCATGTCTGGGACATGGCATCAGCCACATTATGGATAGCCAGTGTAAGACCATGTCTGGAACATGGCATCGGTGTTGATATGTGCGCTAGTGTAAGACCATTTCTGGGACATGGCATCGGCCACATTATAAAAGCCAGTGTAAGACCATGTTTGGAACATGGCGTCGGTATTGGGGTGAGAGCTAGTCTAAGACCATGTCTGGGGCATGGCATCGGCCTCGATATGTATGCCATTGTAAGACCATGTCTGGGACATGGCTTCGGCATTGTACCCTCTTGTGTGAGGCTTATCGGACATCCTTTGGTATTCCAATGGGTTCAACGGGTAAATAAAAGATTATGTCAAAAGTGAGAAAAGTTACGCCTATGTTGTAAGTGATACAGTAACATACATGAGATTCATGATAAATGAGCTCGAATTATGTTGTGTGATTATTAAGGGTGGAAATGAGTAAGTTATGCCTTTAAATCATTCGAGAATCATGTGCAAGTTTATTATTATGCTATGGGTATGATAATGCATAGTAATTGTTATTAATTATTTACATGCGACTTACTAAGCTTTATGCTTACTCCCTTTCCTTTCCATTTTCTTATAGTGCCGTCAAGTTAGCTCGGGGATCATCAGACGTCAGAGGCATCGATCACACTATCAATCTGAACATTTGGTATAGTTATATTTATCATTTTGAGTATGGCATGTATAGGGACTTGGTATTTTGTTAAGTGTCATATTGTTTCGGCCAAAAGTGTTGGCTTTTCTTGAAGAGGAATTCATTTTGTATAAGGCCATAGTTGATGGTTAATACTTGTTGTTGATAAATGCAAATGTTGATGTTTTCAATAATGTGGTTATTACATGGGTTGGTTGATAATAAGAAATGTTGTAGGTGATAGAAAATAACTTGGATTTGAGGCGTGAATGCCTTGGTTGTGACTGATTTAGTCATGTGTTTGTGGTTTTGATGGTACTATATGATGTGTGTAGATGTGTGCTTGAAAGGGGTGACAAAGAGGCTTGGAAAATAGCCTAACAGCCGTCCACAGGGACAGACACATGGCCGTGTGTCTAGGCCGTGTGTGACACACGGTTACCCCATGGGCATGTGTCGAGACCGTGTGTCCCTAGACCTAATTTGTAAAAACTCAGATTAGCACACGGACTGGGCACACGGGGGTGTACCAGGCCGTGTGACATCCTGATTTCTCGCGAAGAACAGGTCAGGCTCACGCACGGGCTAAAGACATGACCATGCCAGCCACACGGTCGTGCCATGAGTCTACACGGGCGTGTGCCCCTTTTTTTTTGAGAAGTTTTCCAAAGTTTTTCTAAAGTGCCTAGTTTAGTATCGAACTATTTCTAAAGTACATTTTGGACCTCGTAAGCCCATAATAAGGATTTTAAGATGTAGTTTGAAAAGTTTTAAATTTGAAAGAAATTTTATATTCCGAAAATGTTTGTATGTACGTTATTAAGTCAAGTAACGCCTCGTACCCTGTACCGGTGTCGGTTATGGGTAAGGGGTGTTTTATTTAGTGGTATCAGAGCTATGGTTTAGTCGATTCTCGGACTAACCTAGCGTGTGTACGAGTCTAGCTATACATGCCATATATGAATTATGATAGTGTGACAACTCCTGACAATTTAAAATGTATTTTTATATAGTAAATGAATCCCGACGGAGCTGTGCCGGTGATGTCGAGAGTAATGCGCCAACTCCCACAGAAGGGACCGCGCTAGTTGAAAGTTGGCCCGTGACACTGAGTCAGGGCGGAGGGGCTAGAGAGTCCTTCCTCCATATGATGAATGTATGGTATTCAGAGTTTGTTCGTGCAAACTTGAACGCTCCGCCTCCTCCACCCCCTCCAATTCCCCAGCCTGCCCCTACAACTCCCCAAGTAGTGGAAACGATTAGAAGAGAAAAACCTCCGGTAGACAGAATTTGAAAGCAAGGGGCTGAGGAATTTAGGGCGGATATAGATGATGACCCAGAGAGGGTAGAATTCTGGCTAGAAAATACCATTAGGGTATTTGATGAGTTGTCTTGTACACCTGAGGAGTGTATGAAGTGTGTTGTATCACTTCTGCGAGACTCAGCCTACCAATGGTGGAACACCCTTGTGTCAATTGTACCAAGGGAAAGGATTACATGGGAGTTTTTCCAAGAGGAGTTCCGAAAGAAATATATTAGTCAGAGGTTTATAGGCCAGAAAATGAAGGAATTCCTTGAGTTAAAGCAAGGCCGAATGACAGTAACTGAGTATGAGCGTGAGTTTGTGAGGCTCAGTAAATACGCTCAGGAGTGCGTATCCACCGAAGCCATCATGTGTAAGAGGTTTGAGGATGGATTAAATGAGGACATCCGATTTTTTGTTGGTATTTTAGAATTGAAAGAATTTGTTATACTAGTGGAGAGAGCTTGCAAGGCCGAGGAATTGGCCAAAGAGAAAAACAAAGCTGATATCGAGACCCGTGACTCAAAGAAAAGACAGTTGGGGAAATCATTTCAGTCCTCATCTAAGAAGTCAAAAGAGCTCACCACTCGATCAAATGCTTCAGCGGGATTCTCGAGTAGAAATAAGAGTAAGCAATACTCGGTTTCTAAGGCTCAAACCACTTCTTTTGCGAGTGTTGGTAGTGCTCGACCAAATAAATTAGAGTGTTCGCAGTGTGGTAGGCGACATTTCAGTGAGTGCCGAGGAAACGAAAGAGGCTGTTTCAAGTGCGGTTCACTAGACCATTTCATCTGAAATTGTCCTGAAATGAAAGGAAAAGACAGAAAGTAAGAAGTGCGAGTGAGTAATGCTCCTTCTAGGGGTAGACCACAGAAGAACCCGGTAAGTGCGGCTAGCAGCAGAGGTGTGCCTAGAGATTCAACTGTGAGATCCGAGGGCCAAGCGCCTGCAAGGACTTATGCCATTCACGCTCGCGAAGAGGCATCGTCACCAGATGTGATTACGGGTACTTTTTCTCTTCACGATATCTCTGTTGTTGCTTTAATTGATCCGGGGTCTACCTATTCGTATGTTTGTATGAAATTGGTATCTAGTAAGAATATGCCTGTTGAGTCCACAGAAATTGTCATAAAAGTGTCAAACCCGTTAGGCAAGCATGTGCTAGTTGACAAGGTGTGTAGAAATTGTCCTTTGATGATTAGAGGCTATTGTTTTCCGGCTAACCTCATGTTACTACCGTTTGATGAATTTGACCTAATTCTTGGCATGGATTGGTTGACTGTTCATAACGTGTTAGTAAATTGTGGCAGTAAGTTTATTGAACTGAGATGTAAAAATGGGGATATTATTCAAGTTGAATCAGTGAACCTGGATAGCTTACCTGTATTGATTACTTCTACGACTGCTGAGAAATACATGAGAAAAGGGTATGAGTCTTATCTCACGTTTGTGTTGAATACTCAAGAGTCGGAGGTAAAGATTGAATCAGTGCCTGTGGTATGCGAATATCCGGATGTGTTTCCGGAAGAATTACCTGGATTGCCTCCAGCGAGAGAAGTTGAGTTTGGTATTGAGTTGGTCCCTGGTACGCCACCTATTTCGATTGCCCCATATAGGATGGCTCCGACGGAGTTAAAGGAGCTGAAAATCCAGTTGCAAGAGTTAACGGATAAGGGTTTTGCAAGACCGAGTTATTCTCCGTAGGGTGCTCCCGTGCTTTTCGTGAAAAAGAAAGACGGGTCGATGAGATTATGTATAGACTATCGACAGCTCAACAAGTTACAGTTAAGAACAAGTATCCTTTGTCAAGGATCGACGATTTGTTTGACCTATTGAAGGGAGCCGCCACAGTGTTTTCTAAGATAGACCTGAGGTCTGGCTACTATCAATTGAGAGTTAAGGAGCAGGTTGTGCCAAAAACTGCATTTTGGACGAGGTACGGCTACTATGAGTTCCTGGTCATGCCCTTTGGCTTAACCAATGCTCCCACCGTGTTTATGGATTTAATGAATCGTATTTTCCGACTGTATTTGGATAAGTTTGTCGTTGTTTTTATTGATGGCATATTAATTTATTCTCATGATGAAAATGAGCATACAGAGCATTTGAGAACTGTCTTACAAACTTTAAGAGATAGGCAGTTGTATGCTATGTTTAGCAAAAGTGAGTTTTGGCTCCGAGAGGTCGGATTCTTAGGACACATTGTGTTGGGTGATGGAATTAGAGTTAACCCGAGTAAGATATCGGCTATCATTAATTGGAAACCACCGAGGAATGTGTCAAAGATTAGAAGCTTTTTGGGCTTAACTGGATACTACAGACGGTTTGTTAAAGGATTTTCCATGATTGCTACTCCGATGACAAGGTTGCTACAGAAAGATGTTAAGTTCAAATTAACAGAGAAGTGCAAATAGAGTTTTGAGAAGCTAAAAGCATTGTTGACCGAAGCTCCAGTTTTAGTGCAACTAGAACCGGGAAAGGAATTTGTGGTGTATAGTGATTCATCCTTAAATGGATTGGGGTGTGTGCTTATACAAGAAGGCAAGGTAATAGCTTATGCCTCGAGACAGCTGAAGCCACATGAGAAAAACTATCCGACTCACAATTTAGAGTTAACCGCCATAGTATTTGCACTGAAGATTTGGAGAAACCATTTGTATGGCGAGAGATGCCGAGTGTTTATTGACCATAAAAGTCTAAAGTAGTTGATGACTCAAAAAGAGTTAAACCTACGACAGCGGAGATGGTTAGAGTTGATAAAAGATTACGAGTTGGTAATTGACTATCACCCGGGGAAGGCGAACGTAGTCGCCAATGCTTTGAGTAGGAAGTCATTGTTTGCCTTGAGGGCTATGAACACTCAGTTATTAGTAACCGATGATGGTTCGATTTTAGCCGAGACGAGAGCGAAACCAATGTTTTTGCAAGAGATCTGCGAAGCTCAGAAAGGTGATAAAGAATTGCTAGCTAAGATGACTCAGTGCGAGTCGGGTATAGAATCAGACTTTCGGATTGGTTCAGATGGATGTTTAATGTTTCAAGATAGAATTTGTGTACCCAAAGAAGATGAGCTTATTCAAAAAAAAATTCAAGAGGCACATAGCAGTTGTATGTCTATTCATCAAGGTAGTGTGAAAATGTATAATGACTTGAAGAAAATGTATTGGTGGTCGGGAATGAAAAGAGACATCTCAGAGTATGTCTCTAAGTGTTTAATTTGTCAACAAGTAAAAGCCAAACACCAAGTACCTTTGGGTTTACTTCAACCCGTGATGGTTCCCAAGTCGAAATGGGACCGTATTACCATGGATTTTATGTCTGGTTTGCCGTTGACGCCAAAGAAGAAAGATGTTGTATGGGTTGTGGTCGATAGGCTAACTAAGTCAGCTCATTTTATACCAGTGCGTACCGATTATCCACTTGAGAAATTGGCCGATTTGTATGTTTCTGGAATTGTGAGGCTTCATGGAGTACCTTTATCGATTATTTTGGATAGAGATCCAAGGTTCACATCATGATTTTGGAAAAAGTTGCAAGAAGTGTTGGGGACGAAACTGAATTTTAGTACTGATTTCCATCAGCAAACCGACGGACAGTCGGAAAGAGTAATTCAGATTCTTGAAGATATGCTACGGTGTTGTGTTCTTGAGTTTCAAGGCAGTTGGGAAAAGTACATACCGTTGGTAGAGTTTGCCTACAACAATAGCTATCAGTCGAGTTTCAAAATGGCGCCTTTGAGGCTTTGTATGGGTGTAAGTGCCGAACACCCTTGTATTGGACCGAACTCAGAGAAAATCAGATACACGGAGTTGACTTAGTCAGAGAAACCGAAGAGAAAGTAAAAGTAATTCATGGTTGTTTGAAGGCCGCTTCGGATAGACAGAAATCTTACACAGATTTGAAATGAAAAGAAATTGAGTTTCAAGTTGGTGATAAGGCGTTCTTGAAAGTATCTCCATGGAAGAAAGTCCTCAGATTCGGCAGGAAAGGCAAATTAAGCCCATGTTTTATTGGGCAGTATGAGGTGACTGAGAGAATTGGACCGGTAGCATACCGATTAGCTTTGACGTCCGAGTTAGAAAAGATCCACAATGTATTCCATGTTTCTATGTTGCGTCGTTACCGTTCTGACCCATCACATGTGATTTCACCAACAGAGGTTGAGATTTGTTCAGACATGACCTATGGTGAAGAGCCGGTTAAGATTTTAGATCGAGAGGTAGAAAAATTGAGGAATAAATGTATAGCACTTGTGAAAGTACTATGGCATAGACATGGGGTTGAAGAGTCCACATGGGAGCACGAGGAAACTATGAGAGACTAATACCCGAACCTTTTTGCTGGTAAGATTTTTGGGGATGAAAATGCCTAAGGGGGAGAATTATAACGGCCCGATTTTGGGGCTAGTCAGAATAGTAATTTTGAAACCACTAATCCGAGGTCATAAAAAATTATTTTTATATTAATTTATGTGTTACTGCATGATTATATGAGTGCATGAAAATTTTGGTGAATTAATTTTAGTGATTGCATGCTTAATTTTGAAAAAGGACTAAATCACATAAAGAGCGAAAGTTTTGTCCTACAAGATAAAAGTGTCAAATAGCTATAGAACCTTAAATTGGAGGTCCTTAATGTGCAAGTAAACCCTTTAGGGAGTGTTGGCCGGCCATAGGGACAAAGAAATGACATTGTCAAAGGTTAGGTGAAGTATTTGGTGACATAATTGATAAATAATCATAAAATAAAGAAGAAAAGAGATATCATCTTTTTCATTTTCTCTTCTCCACCGATTATTCACTCAAGAAAGGGCCATGGAAGCTTGAAAATTTCAGCAACCTTTAATCCTTGCAAGTAAGTCATTTTGATGGTCATTTTTGATAATTTTTGTACTTTTGGAACCCTTGTAGCTTAAGCTAGCTAATGAGGGGACTATTTTTCACTATTATTGAAAGTCTAGGGTTTTTCCATGAGAGTATTATTGTTGTTTGCTTAATTTTTATAGAATAAAATGAATCTTGATTGTTTAATAAACAACTTTTTTGAAAGGGGTTTCCATGAAAACACCTAAAAATGGACCTTTTTTGTAAAGGTTGTTAAATAGGTAGTAAATGTGTGAAATAATTGGAATTGTGAGTTGCTATAAGATTAATTAAGGTTTGGCTAGACTTGGTTAATGAGGAAATTTGATGAAAAATGATTTACGAGCCTAGGGGCAAAATCGTAATTTTTGTGAAAGTCTAGGGGTAAAATGGTAATTTTGCCAAAGTAGGAATTTTGAAATGTCTTGATTAATGTGATGATTAAATAAGTGAAATTTTATCGATATAGATCAAAAAAAACGGAGTCCGGACCTAGACCGGGGGAAAACCAAGCTTGTAGACTAATTCAATCTAGTCACCCACTTTTTGGTATACTGAGGTAAGTTGTACGTAAATAATACAACGTTATTACATTTATACTTTAAACAATTTATATTGAATAAAATGTTTGATTATTTCCATGAACATGCATGACGAAAGTTGATGTGATATACTCCCGGTTGAACCTTAGGAAAAGATTGGATATCCAAGCCATGACATTTGAGTGATATGTGCGCTAGTGTAAGACCATGTCTGGGACATGGCATCGGCCACATTATGGATAGCCAGTGTAAGACCATGTCTGGGACATGGCATCGGCGTTGATATGTGCGCTAGTGTAAGACCATGTCTGGGACATGGCATCGGCCACATTATGAGAGCCAATGTAAGACCATGTTTGGAACATGGCGTCGGTATTGAGATGAGAACTAGTGTAAGACCATGTCTGGGACAAGGCATCAACCTCGATGTAACAATCTAGTTTAGACCCTAGTCGGAATAGTGGTTTCGGGAGCACAAATCTGAGTCAGAAAAATATTTTAATATTATTTTCCGTGCTTATAGTATGTGAATTTATATGTGTGAAATTTCTGTGATTTAATTTATCCGTTTGTGTGCTTAATTTGATAAAAGGACTTAATTGCATTAAATGTAAAAGTAACATGCCATAAGTTAAGAGTGTTTATTTGTTATGGCTTATTAAATCAAAGGTCCTTATGATGCTATTTGACCCTTGATAGTGGAATTTGACATAAATGGGCTTAATAACATGAAATTTGGTGACTTTTAATTAAGGATAAAATGGTAAATAGGTTATTAAGTTAATATTAATTAAAAACAAAAGAAAAAAATGTTCATGATCATCATCCACCACTGAAAATCACAAATTGAAGAAGCCATTGGAGGCCTTTAGGGTTCGGCACTTTGAAGGATAAATTGGTATGTGATTTTAGCTCGGTTTTTGATAATTTTTACGTTTTTGTGATCGTTGCTTTGAGTACTATAAAGCCCATGTTTTAATTTTTGAATTTTATGATGATTTTGTGTTTTGCCATTGATGATAGCTTGTGATTTTTGTGATTTGATGATAGAAAATAAAAGATATGTGATAGATTAATATGTTTTGTCTTAGGATTTTTGATGAATTTGAGTAATTTGGGCTAAATTGTGAAAATAATATTTTGAGGGACTAAAATATGAAATAAATGAAAAGTGTGGACTTATATAAGCTAAATGAAAATTCGGCTATACTAGAGTTTAGTGAAATTATGTGTATTTTGTGTTTTATGAAATAAGGACTAATTTGTGAAAAATGTGACTTTTAGGGGCTTAAGTGCAAAATGCCCTAACTATGTGTTTGTAGTTTGAAATGAATGAAATATGTTATTAAATAGTCAAATTTGAATTTATATAGATCAAGAACAAAAGAAAATGGAATTAGATCGGGGGAAGTCGAAAGTAGTCGAGTAGTCGATTTCATCCGCCGTTATACGAGGTAAGTTCATAAGTAAATAATGTTGTTAAATTCTATTGTATCTAAATTAATAGTGCCGAATTGATTTGTTATTTCTGTAAATTAATATGCTGAAATGAATTGAGCTTGGGAGCAATATTTACGAGCCCAAAATGATCGAGTAAAGACGTCCGAAAGCCCCGTACGAACCTTAGGAATAGTTAGGATACATTTGTCATGACATAGGATTCCAATATGTGTTTTCATGTAAGACCACGTCTGGGACGTCGGCATCAATTTGTGTTTACGTGTAAGACCATGTCTTGGACATTGGCATCATATTTGATTCGTGTAAGACCCTGTCTGGGACAGTGGCATCGATATGTAATTACATGTAAGACCACGTCTGGGACGTTGGCATTGTACGAGCCTTCCGACTATCTGAGTATCCTTATTAATTCCGAATGGTTCAACGGGCATTATCGAGATGAGATCAGATGTGAAAACGAACTAAAAGATTCAGGTATGTGCTTTGCAATATGTATATGAGAACAAGGTAAGTATATGATCATGATGGATACATGAATTGAAAATGGTAAAAGATAAATTTATATGTGCTTAAGAGTATATGTGAGTTGAAAGTTGATGTTATATGGATATTGTAAAAGTGATAATATTTGAGTTGTAAACATATTAATTGTGTAATTGGTTAATGTATATGTGATTTTGGTTAGTTGATTTAAATGCAAATGCTTATTTGTTCTTTATTGGCTTATGACTTACTAAGCTATGAAAGCTTACTTTGTGTGTGTGTTTGTTTGATTCTTTTATAGATTATTAAAGCTATGAGAAGCTCGGGGATCGTCGAGGATCATCACCACACTATCGAACTATAATTTGGTACCTTTTGAAAATGTATATATTAAAGTATGGCATGTATAGTCTAGTGAGTTTTGATTATGTTTTGAGATGTGTAAATATAGCCATGTGATATGGCTAGATAATGAATTTGTGGTGAATGATTAGTTCATGCTATATGAAGCATAAATAGGTATGGTTTGATGACTAATGGTTGGTCTAATGAAATGGTCAATTTATGGTAAATTTTATGGATGATTTGGGAGTTAATATGATAAGTAATGCTATGAATTGAATTGGATTAAAATGATGAATGATTTATATGTCTTTATTGTGATGTTGGTGATTTTGAATTAATATGATTGAGTTGGGTTTTGTATATGAAGTGAATGATGTTGTTAAGAAGTAAAATATGCATGTTTTGGTATGTCTTGAATGCATTGGAGGTATGATTTTGGATTGGTTTAATGCTTGTAGGTGTAACCCAAAGTGTGGGTGGCAAATTGGCCTTGCAAATGGCCTATATTTGCCCACACGGTTGAGCACACGGGTGTGTGGCTCGACCGTGTCTCTTAAGTTTACAAATTGAAACAAGTCAGACTCGCACACGGGCTGGACACACGGGCGTGTGACTGGCCGTGTGAAATAAGTCAGTGTCGACCACGGGTTAAACACACGGGCGTGTCTTCGGCCGTGTGGAAAAGTCAGTATGTATGCCCTGTTTTGACACGGCTTGGACACACACGGGCGTGTGGCCTCTGTAACTTTGAAAAATGTTAAGTTTCAAAAAAAATTTGTATGAGCCCGGTTTAGTCCCGACCCTTTCTTAACGCATGTTTAAGATCTCGTAGACCTTTTAAAAAGGGACTTTAAAAATATGATTTGCTATGATATTATATTATAATATCTTATGATTGTGAAATGATCGTAAAAGTTCTGAAATGTCTGGTAACACTTCATAACCCTATTCCGGTAACGGTTACGGGTTAAGGGTGTTACACTCGATATGTAAGCCAGTGTAAGACCATGTCTGGGACATGGCTTCGGCATTGTACCCTCTTGTGTGAGGCTTATCGGATATCCTTTGGTATTCCAATGGGTTCAACGGGTAAATAAAAGATTATGTCAAAAGTGAGAAAAGTTACGCCTATGTTGTAAGTGATACAGGTACATACATGAGATTCATGAGAAATGAGCTCGAATTATGTTGTGTGATTATTAAGGGTGGAAATGAGTAAGTTATGCATTTAAATCATTCGAGAATCATGTGCAAGTTTATTATTATGCTATGGGTATGATAATGCATAGTAATTGTTATTAATTATTTACATGCGACTTACTAAGCTTTACGCTTACTCCTTTTCCTTTCCATTTTCTTATAGTGCCGTCAAGTTAGCTCGGGGATCATCAGACGTCAGAGGCATCGATCACACTATCAATCTAAACATTTGGTATAGTTAGATTTATCATTTTGAGTATGGCATGTATAGGGACTTGGTATTTTGTTAAGTGTCATATTGTTTCGGCCAAAAGTGTTGGCTTGTCTTGAAAAGGAATTCATTTTGTATAAGGGCATAGTTGATGGTTAATACTTGTTGATAAATGCAAATGTTGATGTTTTCATGAATGTGGTTATTACATGGGTTGGTTGATAATAAGAAATGTTGTAGGTGATAGAAAATAACTTGGATTTGAGGCGTGGATGCCTTGGTTGTGACTGATTTAGTCATGTTTTTGTGCTTTTGATGGTACTATATGATGTGTGTAGATGTGTGCTTGAAAGGGGTGACAAAGAGGCTTGGAAAATATCCTAACTGCCATCCACACGGACAGACACATGGTCGTGTGTCTAGGCCGTGTGTGACACACGGTTACCCCATGGGCATGTGTCGAGACTGTGTGTCCCCTGCACCTAAATTTGTAAAAACTCAGATTAGCACACGGGCGTGTACTAGGCCATGTGACATCCTGATTTCTCGCGAGGAATAGGTCAGGCTCACGCACGGGCTAAAGACATGGCCATGCCAGCCACACGGCCGTGCCATGAGTCTACACGGGCGTGTGCCCCTATTTTTTTTTTTGAGAAGTTTTCCAAAGTTTTTCTAAAGTGCCTAGTTTAGTATCTAACCATTTCTAAAGTACATTTTGGACCTCGTAAGCCCATAATAAGGATTTTAAGATGTAGTTTGAAAATTTTTAAATTTTAAAGAAATTTAATATTCCGAAAAAGTTTGTATGTACGTTATTAAGACAAGTAACGCCTCGTACCCTGTACCGGTGTCGGTTACGGGTAAGGGGTGTTTCAAGTATTCCAAATGGTTCAATGGGAAATGTTGACGAAATGCTCAACGGGTATGTTAAAGATGAGAAAGTACGTGATTATGTTACGAGTTTGTCAAGGTATGTACGAAAAACTCAAAGAAAATGGATTCGGTATATGATGAACAATTGGTAAGAATGTGATTGAGTAAGTTGTGCTTATGAATCTTAAATGACATTTATGTTGTTATGTGTTATGTTGATATTAAATGACATATATGGTCATATGACATTTATGAAGTTTTAATGACATTTATGTTAATATTTGTTAAGTTATTTATATGTCAAATGTATGAATAATGTATTGTATTATTTGCATATGAACTTACTAAGCTATATAGCTAACCCCCCTTCCTTTCCCATGTTTTATAGTGTCATTGAGCTAGCTCGGATTGGAGATCACCGGAGATCCTATCACACTATCAAGCTATCACTTTGGGTATTGATGAATTCAAGTATTTTGAGTTTATGGCATGTATAGGGATTTGGTCTTTGGGTTATATGTGTTATTATTAATTTGGCCATATGTGTTGACTTATAATGGTTTATGGTTCATTTTCGTATATAGCCATGGAAGTTGGCTAATATTGGTTATGTGTATATTTATATACTAATTTCATTTGTGAATGTGGAATCTTGCATGAATTGGTGTGGAAAGGTTGATGTTCTAAGCATGATAAATAATGGCATGAGGATGACATGTTATGGTCTTGGTTATGGTTGTTTAGTTGCTCTTATATGCTTGAATTTGTGCCATGTGATGTTGTGTTGATGTGTGCAAGTGAGGGTGGAAAAATGGCTTTGTAAATAGCCTTGTTTTTGTCCACACGGGTAGACACACGGGCGTGTGTCTAGGCCGTGTGTGACACACAGTCTACCTCACGGGCATGTGTTCTGGCCGTGTGTCCCCTGCACCTTAATTTTGAGAAACAGAATGTCCAGAATTGAGCACACAGGCAGAGACACGGGTGTGTGTCTCAGCCGTGTGTGCTACATGGCCTAGCACACGGTCGTGTGGCACAAGTCAGATAGCACCCTAATTTGAACGCGGTCTAAGGCACAGGCGTGTCCCTGGGGTCACACAGGCGTGTCCCTTGGACCACACGGGCGTGTGAGCCCTGCTTCTAGCAAAAAATTTCTAAGTTTCGTAAAACTTTCCTGAGTTCTCGATTTAGTCCCGAACCACTTCAAATACATGTTTTGGGCCTCGTAGGCTCATATAAGGGACTTCATGATCGAATATGAATAGTTTTAATTTGGACGCAAATTTTATGACTCGAAATTGTGTGATTGCTTGTGATGTGAGTCCGGTAATGCCTCAATCCCTGTTCTGGCGTTGAATACGGGTAAGGGGTGTTACAGTCGGGGAGTTATATCTCGAGGATAAAAAAACAGGAATTTCTTTTGTTGAAGCAAGGAGATTTGTCTGTGGTGAATTATGAAGGGGAATATATACGACTCAGCAAGTATGCTATCGAACTCGCTCCTATTGAATAATAAAGTTGTAAGAAATTCCTATGTGGAATGCATTATGAGATTAGAACTCAACTAGTGGCATTGAAGATTAAAGAGTTCGCAAATTTATCTGAGCAAGCAAAAATGATGGAACAATCTCTAGGGTTGAGCAAGAAAGTTGAACCTTCTCGCGTTACGGGAAAGCGTTTTAGGACTCCCAACTCAAATTCAATATAGAAGAAAAGTAAAGGATCTCGGGATTTTGGGAAGACAGTTGTAAGATCAACAGTATCAAATAGAATACAAGACCGTCAACCGACAACCTCTATTGGGAGTATAAAAGGGTCGAATAAAAGTTCTGAAATGCTGACTTGTGAGCATTGTGGTAAGAAACATTGGGGAAAATGTTAGAAGTTGACGAAGGGCTACTTTCACTGCAGATTGCTGGAATAATTTGCTCGTGAATGTCCAAAGAATGAAGGTGATACACCAGATGATACACAGCCTGGCACACGGGCGTGTGGCTTGGCCATGTGACCCTACTCAGAGAGTTAAACGGGCAAGGACACAGGCTGGGACACGGTCGTGTGTCCCCAGTTCAAAGTTACACGTCCTGAGACACGGGCGTGTGTCTCAGCCGTGTGCCTAGACACACAGCCGTGTGACCCCTGTAGTCAAAATTTTATAACTTTTTCTTAAACTTTCCAAATTATTTCAAATTGGTCCTGAATTGTTTCTAAGGTATTTTTAGGGCCTTGAAGGCTCGATTTAGGGACGATATGCATGTAAATGACTGGATTATAATATGTTTATGATTATATATGAAATGCATGTTAAATGTTTCAATTATATGGTAATACTTCGTAACCCTAATCCGACGATGGATACGGGTTAGGGGTGTTACAAGTATAGTGATTTTTTCTCAGTTAATATGACCAAGTCTCAAATGCCAAAGGTGCGCCTCATTAGAGTGAGAAGTTTTAAGTTTTTTATTCGATATTTCAATCTCAATCAATTTGTACATCTTTGGTTTGATAAAATAGAGATTATTTGACATCCATCCATTACATATAAGAGTATGATTTCTAAATATTGCAATTCCAATATTAAAAGTCATGGTCAAGCTGTCTTTATATAAACATGCAACTGAAATTAAGTTTCTTTTGAAACTTGGTACATTGAAAATGTCTTTAAAATAATCTTCCTAAAATTATCAATATTAAGATATACATTTCACATTTCTTCAGCTGCCAATCTTGTCCCGTTCCCGGTCCATAATGATAAGTTCTAATCTCTAAGATCTTTCATCTCCTCAAACCCCTATAGAGAAACACAAACATGATTAATGCCTCCCGAATCAATGACCTAGTGGTCTATTGAGTCTTCCACTAAACAAGTTTCTATCATCAAGAGTTCTATACATTTGCCTTTGGTAGCTAGGTATTCTTTCCACTCTTTACAGTTTGCCTTGAAGTGCCCTTTCTTGTTGCAGAAAAAGCATTTAGACTTAGATAAGTCTTTAGGCTTCCTGGTTCTCTTCCTTTCCACTTGTGGTGGCCTAGAGACCTTAGTCTCGCCTTTCTTAGCGCATTTTTCCTTCCCTTTTGAGGAAGAAGCGATAGCTATATTTGCTTCTACTCTTCGGACCGGCTGACCGTCGTTCTACATCAACTCATAATATTGTAACTCCTTCATGTGTTGTGTAAGCGTCAGGTTTTTGTTGCCAAGGTTGTATGCGGCCCAAAAACTAACAAAATCCTTGGACAAGCTCTTGAAGACCATCTCAATTTGAGTGTTCTAGTCCAAATTGGCCTCATTGTCCGTGGCCTCGAAAATGTAGCCCATAAGAGTGATCATATGGTCTTTGACCGAAGTGTCGGGCTTTTGTTAGGCATTCATAAAACTAGTTATAGCAGACTGTCGAGCCAAGGTAGCTTGGCCTCTGGACATGTCTTCTAGCTTATCTAGAATTGCTTTAGCAGTTTTACAGCTCTCTAGTTGTTTATACAAAGTGCTGGTCACGCTTGCCAACATATAGCAACGAGGTATCTCATTAGACTCTTCCCAGCATTTTCTAGCTTTAGCTTGAGTGGTCGGAGGGCACTTAGCATTCAATAAATCAATAAATACAAGTTATGATTCATGTTTAATATGAATTACAAACAAATTCGAGTCTCAATCGAGCTTATGAAAGCTCTTAACTTAACCCAAGTACAAATAAGGACTAAATTACAAACTTTTAAACAACTAGGGAAAAAAATCACAAAACAGCGTCACACGGTCATGTGCCTAGGTGGTGTTATAAACTACAACAGTGTAAACTAGAGTCATGCGGCCATGTAACAAATTGTAACCATGTATAACCAAAACCTCCCAATTCATCAAGAGCACATGATCATGTCACATGCCCGTGTGTGACACACGGCCGTGTGTTAGCCTGTGTATGCCAATAAGTGTTTTAATTATGCAAGCTTCCAAACCAAACTTTACCTAGATCATGAGAATGCATTTAACCATTCTTTAAACCTGTCCAACATAAACAAAAACATGCCAAAACGTAACATTTTCTATTTCTAAACAATATGCTTCAAGGCACCATCACAAACATTGGTCAATTTCAAAGTACTTCCTATTTCATGCCAAGTTAGAACATAGCTATGCATATGTCATATGTGCGATCCAATTACTAAATTTCTATCACTTATAACTGACCATATTGCCATTCTGACCACCTATAAGTTTAACACCAAAAGCCATTTAACATACCATGCTTATAACATCCAAGTTATACATCAATCTACTATGCCATATACTCTAACAAAATCTCACATATTTAATCACTTTATAACATAATTAAACATGCCAAACATCCATATAAATCTATCACATTTCTCATGCTTGACCACCTTTCAAGTTACCATTTCAAGCTATCAAACATATCCCAAATTCCATCAAGCACACATACAACATATATAACACCATTAAACACTTAGCTTTCAATCCAAAATACATATATTTACTGTCAAAACCATTTTTATGTTTTTAAAGAAAAACGGGGATCAACTTTAAAAAATGAAAACGGGAGTCGCCACCAATCCCTTTTTGCTTAGGTGTGATCGGATCACCTTATAAAACGTTTTATTTCAAAACATTGATTTTGGTCTACGAAATTCGAAAAAACGGGTTCGGGAGTCGGTTGCATACGATGAAGGATTAGCACCCTCGTAACGCCCAAAATTGGTACCGGATTGATTAGTTATTGTCCTAATGTTGAAAATTTGAAAAGATTTGAAAACATGATTTCTTTAAAAACTTGAACAATTTGAGTTGGAACTTGAGATTCCTTTGTTAGAAGAATACAAACATCACATCCAAAGACGTTAGGACATGATGTTTTAAACCCTCGTAACCAAAATTATCTCATGATTTACAAAATTCATTAAAAGGATATTTAGTTATTTAGTCAAACAGAAAATCGAAACCCAGCACGTTAGGGCACTATTTCCTGAATTTCTAAACACAAAACATTGCCTTATTTAAGAAAAACTTTTGGATAAAATGTGGTAATTAAAGGAGATAGATATTTTTAAACAAAGATTTGAAAAAAAAAAGTAACATTAAGTTATTACAAAAAAAAGTGCAATTTACTAAAGTTACAAGTCATATTAACAATTAGAACTTAACATAAACAATTAAGTAAAAGAATGACAAGCAATAATAATAATGTT
Source organism: Gossypium sturtianum (assembly GCA_025698515.1). NCBI lineage: Eukaryota > Viridiplantae > Streptophyta > Magnoliopsida > Malvales > Malvaceae > Gossypium > Gossypium sturtianum. Next base: position 25,081,381 of record CM046945.1, read on the forward strand.
AAGGTAAACAAAGATAATGGATTCAAATTTTTTATAAAAAAAAAAGTGAACAATCAAAATAAAAAATATAGAGTAGATAATAGCAATTTTAAAAGAATCTATGAAAAAATTAAGGGAAAAAAATTATTCACAAGATTAAATTCATGTAAAAAAATATATATGATAAAACAATTTAACATAAATAGGAAAAAAAACAAGTTTAAAATAATTAAAATAAATGAATAAATAATGATTAAGCAATTAAATGGATAAATAAAATAAATAAAAAAAATTAAAAAAATGCATAAGTCAACCTAACTCCCGCAATATGAGGATTCAACGAAATTCCTCCACCAAAATCTAACTCGGACGGAAGCAACTCAAAAAGAAACGAAGATGAGCGAAGAACAAAATAAGAACAAGCCACAGAAAATAAGAACGCAAAAGAGAGAGAAATTTGAGTGAATGCTCTCAAGAATTTTTATTACTCCAAACTCAGGTGTGTTTTACAATGAAGGGAGAGGCCTCTATTTATAGTTGAGCCTCCCCAAATCCAACGGTACAGATCAATTACATCAACGGCTAAGATTAAAAGGTATCTACAAATTAAATCTCTAAGATTACAAAATCATATCTTCTAAGATTGCATACCATATCTTCTAAGATTGCATATCATATCTAAGATTTGCATATCATATCTAAGATTGCATATCATATCTTCTAAGATTGCATACCATATCTTCTAGGATTGCATATCATATCTAAGATTTGCATATCATATCTAAGATTGCATATCCTTGAAGATTGTGTTCCCATATACGTCAAGCTTGTAGATGGACCTTCAATCTTTTCAAGTAATGGGCCATTCCGATCGAGCCAAATGATATATTTTGGACTGGACTTGGACTTTGTTTTATTGTTTTGGGTTTATTATTTTTTTGTATGGGCCCGGGCTAAATTGGCCTATTATATTTACAATTCAACTCCTATTACATGCCACATAACCGGATTTGAATGCTAAAAGTCTACCAAAATTATGGTTGGATAGTGTGATCCTCAAGATGATCCGATCGTTGAATTATGCAATATGATAACTACAAGAAATAGAAAACAAAACAAAGTAAGCTTCTAATAAGATTAGTAAGCTCACAGGTTCAAAACAATACAAATTACCTTAAATTCCACAAAATACAAAATAACATACTTAACTAAACAATTTTCCCCTGTTACCACAATTCAAATCATCAGCTAAGTTCATCGAGTATATAATGCATAAAACATTTCATTCAATATAAGTCGATCTCAATCAAAGCTATAACATCAAACTACTGAACATATGCACTTTGACGTTATATAACTTACTTCATCTCATTATAATAATTTTACCATTCATCTAATTTTAATAACAATGTCAATTTAGCCCGACGAACTATAATAAACAGATATGGATACGCAATTATCCACCCAAAACACGTTTGATTGTTCAAACGAGCTTTACCATCCAAGAACACGCCTAGGCATTGAGTGCCAAACTTTTAGGCTAAACATCCCTCCAAAAACATGTCTAGACACTAAGTGCTAAGCCTTTAGGCTACACATCCTCCCCCAAAAACATGCTTTAATCACTGTGGATATAACTTAGTAATCCGCAACAAATGCTGGATTCTAGTTTAATCAATGAATATATATATCATACGCCAACATCTCATCTCATATAAAACCCATACAGCATGCAACTAACCCTATTGGCATGTCAATTGTATCCTATCTCATGTTCATCCGAGCTCAATACATGTAACAATATATCACTTTTCAATTCAATCCTTTTTTTTCTCAACTTTGCACCAATTTGGCACATTTAAGTATACATTCAAACATTCTCAAAATGCACAATTCACCATAAACATTACAAAAATGCATAGAACTATATTGTATAAACTTACCAGGGTAAACAACAAAAGCAAGAGTGTTAGGGACTAATATGTAATTTTTCCTTTTCCTCGATTATCTACCGATTATTGATCTATACAGTAATTTATTTCCAATTATCAGTTATAAATACCTTATAATAGCTTATTTAATACATTTAACATCTTATTATCATTTTCCACAATTTCCTTAAAAAAATTTATTTTACTTAATTTAGTCCCCAAAACCGAAACTATTATATCTTTCACAATTAAGCCCTGATTTTCAATCTAATTTCAATTCTATCCTTATACATCCCTCTACAATCAATATTTATAACAATCTCATGTCAAATTTTAATTTTTTTTCATTTTAGTCCTTAAATTTAAAACTAGCAAAATTCATCTTACAAATTAGCCCTATTTTATTTCTAAGCTTCAAAATCTACCATTAACATTCAAAAACTTCAATTAACATCAATAGAAACTTTTCTAAACTTTAACAATTTTGAAAACAGAGGTACGATTTAGCTAGATTAAGTTACAACTATCACAAAAACATAAAAATTACGAAAAATTGGCTTCAAAAAAACTTACATACAAGACAACAAGCTTGGTCAAACCTTAGAGCATTCAACAATGGTGTTTTTATGTTTTAGTTTCAGTGGAGAGAACAAATGAAGATGATGATATCAATGTTATAAAATTTTAACCTTTATTAATATTATTTTAACATAATTTAACATAAAATAATTAAAGAAAACAAGAACTAACTGTACAAGACATTTAAAATGTGGTAAATTTCCACTTTAGACCTTAGATAGTTATTAATTAAGCAATTTAACTAATAAAAATCAATATCGATTAACTTTTACGATTTTTACGATTTAATCCTTTTACCTTAATTAAACATCCAATCACTAAAATCTTCGAACCAAGCTTTAATTCACCTATATAACAGCTCCTTAAATATTCAAAAACAATATTTACGGGATTAGTTTACAGAAACGAGGTCTCTATACCTCATTTTCCAAACCCACTTTTACTCTGATTGATTGGCCAAATAATAAAATCTAGCAGATCAAAATTCACTATATCACTAAATTTGACTTGTAAATATTATTATTACAAACTCACTCATCGAAATTATGGTCTCAAAACCACTATTTCCAACACCACTAAAAATAGGTTGTTGCAATATCATTTACCCATGTCTCAGGCTATGAATTCCACTATTGTGAATGACACTACATACTGCAGAAGTCGTACAGTTAATGCACCAGCTTTTTGTTTCTTATCTATTTGAAGTCAAGCTTTTACTTACATCAAAGTGTACGAGTCGCGTATACATAGTTCACTATCCACTCAGGATTTAAGTATGTCACACTATGAATATCGCAAGTGAATAAATCCATAAACGGATTCAATATCTATTCTTCTTGAGTCCAATCCGATGTACTGTCTGTCCATTCAGTCACATCTATGTCTCTATCTTTTGGGAGTCATCCGCTCCGATGCTTAAGACAAAGCATCTCCCCAATTGGACTTGATAGATGGTATATTAGTCTTTCAATCGGTTTGCTCATTTTCGGTTAGACTGAGGACATGTTTAGGTTTGTCTACTAATATAAGTTGTCTTTTCATATTACGATCCCACAACATAATATTGCTTAGTATTAGTTTAAACATTAGACAACCAATAAGCAACATTTGCTTCCATTTTTGCTTTACGTGAAAAAATTGTATGAGGAAAATCATACAAGTATATTAGTGTAATCCATGAATTTGTTTTATTATTCAATCTGTTTGAAAAAAAATTACAAGTTTACAAACGAATATAATATACTCAGGGCACTAGATCCAAAAGTTAACACATACAATACTAATTATCCACATCTAATAATTCTAGGTATCTACCACTATCACACTCTAAGCAAATGAACAACATAAAAGAATTTAATCAATAGGCAAAACAATTAGAGTAAATGAATAAGATATTATAACACGAAAAGGAAATAAGGTCGCACACAAAAAGTGAAACGTTGTATCTATAAATTTTGATGTCGCTAATTATCTTCCTAACAAAGCATGCAAAAATTAACACAACTTAGCTATCACACACAAATCTCCCCAACAACGATGCCAACAACTTGACCGTTGTGCTGCGTGTGCAAAAAATAATTAAAAATTTTAAAGTTTAAAGGCTCAATTGAGTGCAAGAAAGAAATACTAAACTTAATTGATTTGTGTTGAAAAATTAAGGTACTTTAAAAGCGCTCTTCACCTTATAAAATATATATTTATTTTATTTATGTATTTTTCTTAATTAAATTTAAACAATTTTTTATCATAATAATGTAAACTATTTCTAGCATGCTCAAATTACCAAAATTTATCTTATGTCTATTGTAATTAGAAACAAAGCTGTTATTATCAAGTTGTGTGCTAATTAAATGACATTTATGAATTATCTGTTCATAATTTAATCTCCGAAGTGATATGTTTTTTTTCCATGCATAAATTTCTGATAATGTGAAGCTCCACGTCCCTCGTATACATTTATCACAAATGAAATATTTGCCTGTTATATCACAGACACGAAGAAGACCAAGACAATGAGCTCAACGTCAACTTTTGTCCGACAATCACTTTTAATTTCTTGCTAGACGCAATCACATATCCACCCTATTTTATATTTATATATACACACAACTTGCTTGTATCATTTTTGACCTTAAAATCAGCTCCTCCTCTTCCAAGTATGAAAAGAGCTTGGAATTGGGCATCTTAATTAATTATGTTTTTCTATGGTTTTTAAACGTACAAGACAAGTATAAGGTGGACTTGATTTTGTGTTCTTTTTATTTGCAAATTTGGACCCGATAATTTATGTTAAGATATGTTAATTACCATTGCATTTTCATGGTGGAGGAATGCAGAATAATTGGGTTTGCCGTCATTGAGGATTAATGTTGAAAGTAAAGAATGTAAGAAGGGAGAAGGTTGTTTTCAGTGTAGTGTACAAATATTCAAAGCCCCCACTAGATTTTAGAATTTATTAGAATGAAAGAATGCGATGGATGGATGTCTAATCAAAGGAAATTAAATGGGATTCACATTTGGATGATAGTCAGTCAGGAAATTGATTGAATTTCGATAAGTATTTGTCACGTTAAAATGATGGGTTGCATAGTCTACAATCAAGAGAGCAGAGGGGCTCACTAACTCATTATTCAACAATTAATTCCCTCATGCATTATTTCTTCCACTATTCAATTATGTATAAATTTTAATTATTTGTCAAGTCTTCATTTCGTATACTTAGTGAGAATCACCTGTACAACCCATCTTTCACTAGATAATTAAAAATATATTATTATTGAGATTGAAATACTGAAACGTGAATTTAAACTCTAAAATTTTAGTAACAAAACCATAGAAATTTGAGATGAGATTTTCACCAATATCTCGAGTATTTCACCTAAAACCTCTGGGAAAAGCTTGTAAAATTACTTGTGGGATTAAAACTTCATTAGTCGGTATACCTCAGTTCTTAACTTCTTATTTTTGTATTTTCGTAGTCACTGTTCACTCTGACTTTGACATTTCGTGTATCACCTCTTTGATTCCTGAAATTAGGCAGATTTGAATACTTTAATCCTTAATTCCTCACTCTTTAATTTTTATTTATTCATCTATATATCTTTGATTAGGTTGATTTTCGCGGAAAAGAATTATTCGAATTTGGAATCCAGGTCGCCGGTTCTGGAAGTAATTGAGCTTGTGCAAATATACCAAATTTTGTTGATTTTAAAGTACCCAATCTCCTTTTTTATATCGTCAATTAATTTTTAAATTCCCATGAATATACTTTCCTTCACAATCCAATTCACCATAGTAACATGTTCGTCGATTCCAAAGCAATTGATAATGGCAATCGCATTAAATAATCGCAATTGTTTGTTTTATTTGATAATCACAACCGGTGAATATTTGATACATTACTAATTTATATATATATATATATATATATATATATATTTTATAAGTAATCTTAAAAGTTTAATATATTTTTAAAATATTTTATTATAGTCTTATACAATACTTGTGAACTCCCTCACCTCACCCTACTTGTAACAGCATATCAAATGTTTTTTCCCTATTTTAATATATATTGCTTTTATTTTTATTAAACACTAGTATTAAGTCAATTTAATTAATTAATGATAATAAATACTTTTAAATTAAATTTTATTAAATATTAATACTTATTTGAATTTTTTTTACCATGAAAATTAAATGTTAACTAAGTCAATAATAATAAATGGTGAAAGAATTGTATTGATTTAGCCAAATTCTAGACAACCCTTCCCCCTTTCTCTCTTATAAAAAAAAATATAAAAATTAAATTTAGGGATAAATCTCAAAATTATACTTGAACTTTGATTTAATGAATAATTGTATACATAAACTTTAATTTGCTATAAATATACACGTGAAACTCTAATTGTGGTTCAAATGTATACTTGAAACTTTAATTTTGATTTAATCATACACATTTAAAGAAATAATTATATCAATTTATTTTTATATTAGATAAATATATTTATTTATGTATGCAATATATAAACATAAAATAATGTTATATCAATAATTGTGTTAATAATTTACAAGAATAAGATCAAATCAAAATTTCATGTATAAAATTGCACAAAATCAAAATTTATATATATAATTGCACATTAAACCATAATTCATGTATAGTTTTAAGATTTATCACTTAAATTTATTATAATTACTTGAAATTAGATATTGATTTAAACGTAAGTTAATGTGTCGATCATTTTAAATTTTTTATTTTTTGAAAAAAATAAAACCAACATCTAAATACTCAATTTACTCATGTAAGAATGTATATATGAATCAAACATTTTAAATACATCATTAAAAATTTGTAGAAAAATTTGAAAGGATTAATCCTAAATCAAAATGTATGGATGGAATCCTTTAAATACATAATTTTAAATTAAACTAAAATAATTATTTACATATTTTTTAAAAAAATTTCCTAATTGATTTTATTTTAATACTAAATTAACTAGAAATCATGTATTTAAAAAATAGGTATGTATTAAAAAATAGCATACAATAAATAATAAAATGTAAGGTTTAAAACTAATAATAATTACAGATATATAATATGTATAAATTTAAAATAAAAAATTAGTTTAAATTGTGAGTAAAAAGAAATTTAAATAGGTAAATACAACATATTATCAATATTAAATTTACTCTAATTGTTTAACACGATGTTGTCATTTTTTGAGTTGGTATTGAGTTGACTTGTAATACCAACTCAATCAACTACATTTATCAACATATATAAATAATGTGTGTGAAACAATTTGTAATAAAATTGAATGTATAAAAATATTGAAATAAGGTTTTGGTAGAACTGGTAGAAAAGGTAAAAGTATTGTAAAACCCTTGTACTATACCCTAGATTGTGTTTTAGCTCTTTTACTGAAAAATGGGTAAATTAGTACCTATACGTTAGATGAGTGAGCAAAACAGCTCCTCTATTAAAATTGCACCGTTAAATGTTTATTTTTTATATTTTTAAAATTTCAAAAAATTTTATGATTTTTAATAATTTTTAAATTTTAAAATGGCTTAATTGATTTTTTTTAATTTGTTACTAATTATTTTTAAAATTTTAAAAAATTTTACCTAATGTATAGAGGCTAATTTACTCATTTTTTTAGTAGAGGGGTTAAAATGCAATCCAAGGTATAGTATAGGGGATTTATGGTACTTTTACCAATAAAAAATTATTAATAAATATTGGTATCATGGCTAAAGTCTCAACATTTACAATTGTTTATTGGTTTATTAATATAACTTACTTAAAATATGTAAAATTATTTTAGTAATTTCTTTGAAGAAGATGGCATTGAGTTGACTCTTGACAGTAATTCAGTTACACACTTCAGCATAAATGTTTTATATAAGTATTAGGTAAAACAATAATATATATATATATATATATATAAATATCACCTATTAAACATAAGAGTTAATTACATTGTTGATCATTCAATTATTGAAAAGCTTTTGTTTTAATCATTCAATTATAAAAAAAAAATTCAAAATTGACGCTAACACTATCATTATAATGTTTTGACTCAATAATGGACTGATGACATGAAATATTTATTAGAATAAAAAAAACTCTAATATAAATTTAGAATCGTAAATCAGGATCTGTCATGTCATATCATGAAGAACAAAATTAGATGTGAAAGTGTACTTAAATCAATTGATATCTTGAAATCTTCAAATCTCATGGTTTTGATCTTCCAAAGTGACACAAAAGTATTTTAAAGAAAGTGACTCTTTTTTCTAGAGATGGAATGTTAGAAAAGTTATGCATATGTAATTTGGGAATCATAATCCTAATATATAATTTTTGCACATTAACCTTAATTTCTAATCAACCCATCATTAATTAGAAATTAATTATTAGGGTATATACACATATTTGACTCATATTTTATTTAATACTTGAAACTCGATAAGCCTTAACCAAATTAGATCACTTTTAATTTGAGCTAATATTTTATGATAGTAAATAATAACATATAATTATTCTTATTATATATGTGATGTCCATATGATCAAACAATCTCCCACTAGGACCACATATATATTCTAATTGCATTATAATTATATGTTATGAGCTCAAAATCTTACTATCATATTCAAAAGATATTTTGAACAATCTCGTCAATTAATTATGTTAACATAAAACCAAGACGACTTTCCTTACATATATCTTAACTAAATTCATCCATGACATTAACAAAACAAAATAACATAGATCAAATATGGATGTGTAGCACGAAAATTACACGAAATGTGATCTAAACATGTCTATTTCCAACTAGTAGGGGTGTTTAAACGGTTAACCAATTTGTTAAATCGAACCGAATTAGTATTAATCAAATTAACCAAACTTTTTAATCTTTTAACCGTTAATCGAACCGAAATTTTTTCAAAAAAATTTAATTGAACTGAAATATTTCGGTTAATTCGGTTAACCTATTTTTTTTTTGTTAAAACAAGTATAAAACATATAAAAATAAATAAATTGATAATGCTCATTTGACCGAATTATCCGAATTAGTAATAGCATAATACATATAATATTATTTATTAAGTTCAATTAATTAGATTAATTACCCGATTTCAAACCGAAGAAACCGTTAACTGAAATTTCAAAAAACTTTTAATCGAAATTCGACCAAACTAAATTGGTTAACTGAACGATTAACCGAATTAAATTGGTTCGGTTAATTAATTCAATTTTAACTAAAATTTGAACACTCTTACCAACTGATGCTTAAACCATAATAAAACCAAACTTTATCAAAAATAAATTACAAATAAATCAAATAAACCTTATTTCTATAAAAAAAAATCTTAAAATGCCCGTAAACTAAAATAATAATAATAATAATAATAATAATAATATCACTTTATTTCTTCCTCTCCATACTCCAACCAAAATAATAATAATAATAATAATAATAATAATAATGGTGGCCAAGTGTAAGGTATGCACACATAGGCACATGTACGGTGCCTCATATATATCTTACTTTAATTACTTAGAATTATTACCGTGAACAGCCTAATTTGCCTAGGCCCATAATAACCAACCAAAACTAAAAATAAATTAAACCCAAATTCAGTCCCAACTACCCCAAACCCAACTAAGCCCAAATTATCTAACCCTAGCCCAATCTAACCTAGCCCACAACATTTTCGGAAAAAAAAAAAAACAACTTGAAACCTTAGGTGCGCCGCACTTAGGTCTGCTGCCCACACCTGCCCTAGGCCTGCTGCCCACGCCGCCGTCGTCACCCTCCTCCACCTGCTCTCAACCACCGCCTGCAAGATGGAAGAGACAGTTATTATAAAAATAATTTGTAAATGGCTTTAAAAAGCCAAGAACCGAATGTAAATGGGTTTTTTTTATCAATCGAATCAAAAAAATTTACAAAAGAAAACACAGCAATCAAAAGAACCGAAAACACAAAGAAATAAAAACGCAAAAATCAGATCAGGAGGTGATTTTATTTTTTTTATTTTTTCTATTTTATTTTATTTCGAATCTTTTTCTTTTATTTACACAAATATATATATAAGAATAATAAAAAAAAGAGAGAAAAAGAAGCTTACCTTGAAATCGCCGAAAAGAAGGCGACTTTTGGCCTTCCCGCCGTCGGCGGCGGTTCACCGGAGCTCCCACTGGCGCATGGAGAGGAAAAGGGGATTTGAGGGAATTTTGTTATTTTTTTTTCGGAAAGGGGAAGGAAAATGAATTTTTTTAAAAAAATCTAACTTATATAGGCCCTCAAAACGACGTTGTTTTGGGACTGGCCTCAGACACCCAAAACGGCGTCGTTTCGCATGACCCGATCCGACCCGACCCAGGACCGCCTAGGATCCGCGTGTTTTTGGCGCATGGAATATTTGCGCAATTAGCCCTTCCGCTTTCTTATTGCTTTACAATCGAGTTTATTTTATTTTTTAATTTTGCCATATAATCTATTTTGACTTTCAATTTAGTCCCTACGCATACGACGCCGTTTTGGAGGGGAAGGGAGAATTTCCCATTTGGTCCCTCCTGGTTGTTTGCGCGTTCAATTTAGTCCCTTTCTTTTTATGTATTTCAAATTCCCCCCCCCCCCCAAATTCCTGTTTTAAATTTAATTTAGTCCCTTTTTAGTTATTTTGCAATCTTTATTATTATTATTATTATTATTATTATTATTATTATTATTATTATTTAATATTTTTATTGTTATTACTATTAATGGTATTATTATTATATTTAACATTATTATTATTATTACCATTACTCTGTTACTATTATTTTTATTTTATTTTTTTATTTCTTTTATATTTATTGTTAGTATCATTACTATTATATTTATTATTATTATTATTATTTTATTCCACTACAATCACTATTATTATTTCTCTTATTCTTATGTTATTACTATTATTATTATTAGTATTATTATTACTAGTATTTATTTTTTACTATTATTTATTTATTATTATTATTCTTTATTATTATTATTATTATTATTATTATTATTATTATTATTATTATTATTTTATTATCTTTAAAACTATTGTATATAGTATTTATTTATTGATTGATTTACTATTAGCTTTTACTATTATTTTTATTATTATTTTCTTTTATTTTACTTATTTGTTTATTTTATTTATTTTTTTATTTTATTTATTTCCTATTACTATTATTATTATGTCATTATTATTACTATTATTTTTCTATTATTTTTACTATTATAATCATATTTTCTTTTCGTGTTTATTTACTTATTTTTCTGCTTGTTTATTTTATTTTATTACCGTCCTTATTATTGTTATTCACACTAATGCATTTATTATTCTTTCATTATGCATATTAGTTCCGTAATTCATTTTTCCATTTTACTGCGATCATATTACATTTTATCCGATGCATTAAAATTTTTGTTTTGAAATAAGCAAATACTCCGTGTTTTAAGATTCAAAAGAAATCGTACCCTAACTTACTGGGTTTCGATTTTTCTCATCGAGTCTGAAGAACCAATTATTATTTTTTTTTAAAATCAAAGCATATAAGTTAAATAAAAACTTATTCTCGGGAATTCAAAATGTTGTGCCCTAACTCACTGGATGTGACATTTTGTTATCTTGAGGTAAGGATTTCTAAAAACAAAGGCAATATTCTGTATTTGGAATTTTGAGAAATTGTGCCCTAACTTACTGGGTTCCGATTTTTCATTTGACCCAAACGACCGAATATCCTTTTTGAATTTAAATGCACTAGTTTTAAAAGTCAAAAGACAAGCTTAGTTTCGGGGATTCGAAATGTCGTATCCTAACTTACTGGGCATGACATTTTACTTCTTCGAAATAAGCGGGTCCCAGCATCATTTATTCAAGTTTTTCTTTAAACAAAGACGATCGTATTTTAAATCTTTTCAAATTTTCGACATTAAGACGTTAATCAATCAATTCGGTACCAATTTTGGGCGTTACGAGGGTGCTAATTCTTCCTCGTGCGTAACCGACTCCCGAACCCTTTTTCTCGAATTTTGTAGGCCAAAATCATCGTTTTAACAAATCAAAATGTTTTAATGATCAATCTCAAGGTGACTCGATCACACCTCAAAAAAGGGATTGGTGGTGACTCCATTTTCATTTTTTAAAGTCGATCCCCGTTTTTCAACTAGAAAAAAAAATGGTTTCGACAGCTTGGTGACTCCACTGGGGAAAATAAGAGAGTCAAGCCGTAAAATTGATTATTTTCTGTCTTGTTGTCGAAAATTAAAAATCTGATTTGAAAAATTACGATCCTTTTATTGCATTTGTTTGTGTTATATGATTGCTGTGGGTTGAGTCTCGTAGAATATTTTCGCATCATACTGCATAAGGACCGTTTGGTCTTACCTCTTTTAAGTGGGAGTGAGAAGCTACTCCTTCGTGAGGTTTTCACCTCCGTGCAGAATAGTGGATCGCTTTCGGGATACATCCGTACCTATGTTTTCGTGAGATTTTCATCTCCGTGTAGCCATAGGGAAATGTATTCCCCTAAACTGAACTCGGTCCGTATGAGCCTATAATGGGTGAGGATCGAGGAATCTGCTAGTTCGGGTACCTCAACTTTAGAACCAAACCACATGTAGAAAACCCTAGGAGCCCACCCTAAATAGTACGGCGAGAAACCCTAACGATTACCCAGATAGGTGCTTGATTCTCTTTTATTTACTTTGAGTTTTGTTTTTGTATGTTGTACTGACTTATTATGCTTTTACTATGTTTGCATGTCATTTCATATTCAAAAGAGTGTCGATTCGAGTTCGATTACTGAATTAGAGAGCTTGTCATGGAGAATGAATTTCTTGATAAAGTGGAAGATAATACTACTGTCCGTATGTGGTCAGAGAAAACACAATTAGAGAAAGGAGATAGTCTAGCCGAAGGGTACACGTCAGAGTTATGGGATTACACTCGTATCAGTGTGACGCAAAATAGCCTTTAGGAATTAAGAGAGATATGGGATCAGTGGAATGATGAAACTAAGCAGTTGTTCTACTATAATTATGGGGATTTGCCGTATCTACTCGACATCAAGGTAGATGAGCATTTGTTCCGGGCCCTCGCTCAGTATTGGAACCCTGCATACAGTTGCTTTACCTTTGGGAGAGTCGATTTAGTGCCCACTGTGGAAGAATACATAGCCCTACTGCGTTGCCCAAAGGTTCAAGTCGGTAAAGATTATTCCAGAGCCGCTTATGTCCCGACCTTTTGGAAAAAAATTGATGAACATTACAGGAATGAGCGAACAGTGGATTACAGCTCGGATCAAGCAAAAAGGCGAATGTAAGTGCATCCCATGGAATAATTTGAGAGATTTGATTCTAGCGCATCCTGATACGAAGAATAGAGTCGATGTGTTTGCTTTGAGCATCTACGGATTAATGATCTTCCCTAGGGCATTAGGGTATGTAGATGAGGCGGTCTCAGATTTTTTTGATCGACTTGATAAAGGGGTCACACCTGTTCCTGCAATCTTGGCCGAGACATTTAGATCTTTGAACGCATGTAGGAGGGCCGGTGAAGGCAGATTTATAGGTTGCGCACAGTTGTTGTTAGCTTGGTTCCACAGTCATTTATGGAAAGTGGATAAGGTTTCTTATCGGGTTTTCTCCCGGAATTACTCCCCATTAAAGGAGATAGTGGCCACACCAAGAAGGGATGACATATCAGAGGAAAATTGGATAGCGCTCCTCTAAAATCTCCAGGAAGAAGACGTCGAGTGGAGAGCTCCTTAGTTGATTCTTGACGAAATTCTTTACCGATGTGGGAGTTTTGACTGGGTCCCTTTGCTTGGGATTTGGGGAGCCATTGGGTGTGCTCCTTTGCTCATATTGAGGTAATACAGATCAAGACAGTTCATACCGGCAATGCACGGGCTAGCTCAATGTGAGTTCTCGTACCGGGGAGATAACTATAAGAAAAGGGTAAAGGAGATTTCTAACGCTTGGAATTAGACTCGTCGAATGAAAAGGCTGGCCGTAGGTTCAATGACGACTCTCGAGTACAGTGGATGGTTGAGTAAAAGAATTAACGATAATATCCTCGGGCCAAATTTAGAAGGCGTTCGACCGATGGAAGAGTACTTACAAGTGATCCTGTCGGAATTAGAAATCATAAAGCAGGACTTCGAGATGAGGAGTTTGGAAATTGAAAAGAAGATAGAACAATTGGAGGAAGAAAAAATGCATTTAAGGCTAGATGCTGATGTTCAAATGCTAGAGGCCGAGAAATTAAGGAAAGGAAAGAATAAAGCCGATGAAGACTTGGATAGTTTGAAGACGGATTATAAGAAATTACGTCTATCAATGAGAACCGCTGGATTGGGAAAAATGTCGGAACAATGGCGACAAGAGATCCAAGAAGAAAGAACCAAAGCCAATTGGTGGGAGAGAAAATTTTAAAAGGCTCGGGCACAGAAAGAAGCTCTAGAAAGGAGTTTGTTAGAAACCCAGAATGACAAAAGAGAATTAAAGGCTAGAGTAGCAGAACTTGAAAAATCACTTCATCAGTATAGAAATCGTAATTCTGCGGTTGAGTTGAGGGCAAGTTTGAACAAGATTAAAGAAATGAAAGGAAAGATAGAAGAACTTGAGTCTGCACTACAAAACTGTGAGCTCCGGGTAGAGCTTCTTGATGTAAGTGAGGAACGTTGGAAGGAACAACTTCACCATTCTCAGAATCAAGTTAGGGACAGAGATTACATTATGGGCGAGGCCGTGGCTCAGATTCGGGAGGTAGTCGATCATTTAAAAACCTTGGCAATCTAGGCTGATACCCTAAGCGTGAAGTATGAGCTAGAATCAGATCGAGGTCAAGAGTTAGCTTCGTTGCTTAGGAAGGTTAAAACTTTGAGCATTAGGGAAAAGCCATATTTGTAATCCGTTTTATGTAAAGAATTTTGTTTTCTAGTAAAGTTTTCTAATGAAATTGAATCAGAATCGACGCCTTTTTGCATTCATTTCATGCATTCGCATTTCATCACATCATGTGCATTAAATTTCGTGGAAAGACCCTAATTGGTTAAAATCATTTCAGAGTTAATCTAGAAAACAACAAAAACCTACCAACCAAACATCATTACGGTACCCGAGCAAAGACAAAAGACATGGATCAGAGATTGGAAAGACTTGAACAACTCCAAAAAGAGATGCAAGATCAACTATAATTGCAAATGCAAGAGCAACTGGCTAAAATCCAGCAAGATATGATGGACCGAATGTTGGAGTCCCAAAGAAACATGATGACTCGGTTGACCCAAATGATGACTGGAGGAATAGATAAAGGAAAGGGCCCCATGGTTAATGCTGGAGAAGATAATGAGGAACCTCTCTATCCTCCGGGTTTTACTCCAACACAGCATGAGGTGCACCCTCGAAGAGCATCCGTCATGATTAGGCCTCAACAATTTCAGGATGGTGTTTTGGTACCGATGAACTTTCAAGCTGGATCAGGTTCTAACCCAGGGGATAACCTAGTTAATCATGTTATCCCTGATCTTGATGAAATGGCAAAAAAGGAAAGGACAAGGACAAAATTGCCAAAGCAGTTAAAGGACCGATGTAAATGGCTGGAGGAAAAATTCAGGGCCATGAAAAATGCTGATAGTCAGCATGGAATTGATGCTAAGGATCTGAGTTTGGTCCTAGATCTAGTGCTTCCCCACAAGTTCAAAATACCAGAATTCGAAAAGTACAATGAGACTAGTTGCCCCGAAGCTCACATCACCATGTTTTGCAGACGGATGATCGGATATGTTAACAACGATCAACTACTAATACATTGCTTCCAAGACAGTTTGGTGAGAGCAGCATCCAAATGGTACAACCAATTGAGCCATACTAGGATTTGTTCCTGGAGGGACTTAGCGCAAGCATTCATGAAGTAGTATAGTCATGTAACCGATATGACTCCTAATAGAATTACTTTACAAAACATGGAGAAGAAATCGAGTGAGAGTTTCAGGCAATATGCATAGAGATGGAGGGAAATTGCCATACAAGTTCAGCCGTCGCTCCTAGAAAAAGAAACTACAATGCTCTTTATCAACACCCTAAAAGCTTCGTTCATTACTCACATGATAGGAAGCGCAACAAAAAGTTTTTTAGACATAGTGATGATGGGCGAAATGATCGAGAATGTGATAAGAAGTGGAAAGATAGATGTAGGAGAGAGTAACAAAAGGTCAACCTCGAGAAAAAAAAGAAAACGAGGTGAACAACACGAGCACATATAACAAGGGTTACTCAAAATCGATTACTATAAATCAGCCAAGAACGGTGGCTACTGGTCAACAAGGTTTATCAAGGCAGGAGTTCGGCACAAAGCAAAACACTAAGAAGCTCTAATTTACACCAATCCCAATGATATATAGGGGGTTGTATCAGAGCTTATTTGACTCACACGTGGTATCCCATTTTTACCTAAAACCATTACAGCCTCCATATCCCAAATGGTACGATGCGAACACTCAATGTGACTACCATGCAGGAATTTCGGGGCATTCAATAGAAAAATACACTGCCTTTAAGAAAGTAGTCGAAAGACTTATTAAAATGAGCATTGTGAAATTTGATAATGCACCTAGTGCCGAAAATCTGCTACCCAATCACACTGATAATGGGGTTAATGCGATGGATGGAAAGGTGGGGAGAAGAATCAAGACCGACACTGCAGAAGTAAAAATTCTTTTGAGACGGGTCTGGATGGAGATGGTAAAAAGGGGGTTGATCACTTCTGATCTTGAAGGGAGTTACAAAAACTCGAGGAACTACTGTGAGTTCCATCATGAAGTGGGGCACAAGATCCAAGAATGCGTAGAATTTAGAGCCTTGGTGCAGGGTCTGATGGACAATAAAGAGATAGAGTTCTGTGAAGGAGTTAAAGAAGAAGGAAGCATATGTGCGTCAGAATCAACAATGAAGGTCCCAAAAGTTAATCATCTTGTGGTCATCTTTTCACGACCTAAAAATAACGAAAATGGAGTACAGATGTCACCAAAGATCATAATCCAAAAACCGTCGGTCTTATCTTATCAGGATAGCAAAAGGCTCCCCTGGAATTATGATTGCAACGTGACAATCCCAGGGAGGGAGAACTCAGCCAGCGCTTCAAAAGAGGATCAAGATGTAGGTTTTCATACGTGCAGTGGAATGCGTTACGATTTGATAAATGCCCGAACGAAACCTGTAAAAGAAAAGACCTTAATGGTGGAGCAAAAGAAAGAAAGAGCAGTCAGACCTGAGCCGCTTGTTAATGAGCCAGTAAAAGAGGAGGAGGTCAAGGAATTCCTGAAGTTTTTGAAGCACAGCGAGTATAGTGTTGTGGAACAGTTGCATAAACAACCAGCTCGCATATCTATACTGACTTTACTCTTGAGTTCGGAGGTACACCGAAGTGCATTGATGAAAGTGTTGAACGAGACGTACGTGGCCAATGATATCTCTGTCAATAAACTGGATCGACTGGTCAATAACATAAGTGCCGATAACTTCATCTTCTTCAACGATGATGAAATACCACCATGGGGTATAGGATCCACTAAAGCTCTACACATCACTACCAGATGCAAAGGGTACACATTGCCAGGGGTCCTGATCGACAATGGATCGGCACTGAACATATTACCCCTCTCCACACTTAATAGGTTACCTATGGATAGCTCACACATGAAGGTATGCCAGAATATAGTAAGGACGTTTGATGGCACAGAAAGGGGGGTCATGGGAAGAATCGAAATACCTCTGTTGATTGGCCCAACTACTTATGATGTGGACTTCCTAGTGATGGATATCAAGCCCTCCTACAATTGCTTATTGGGAAGACCTTGGATACATTCGGTAGGGGCAGTGCCTTCGTCACTACATCAGAAGTTAAAGCTAGTATCAGAAGGTCGGCTGGTGACGATAAATGCTGAAGAAGATATTATCGCGGCCGTAACTAGTGATGCACCATACTTGGAGGCAAGTGATGAGGCAATTGAATGATCTTTCCGGTCTTTGGAGTTTGTGAATGCAACATTTATTACTGAGGGGAACAAGATTCTAGTGCCAAAAATATCCAAGGCTACCAGGATGGGATTACAGCTGATGGTAGGAAAGGGAGCTTTACCGGGAAAAGGACTAAGGAGACATCTTCAGGGAAGAGTTAAGGCTCTAATGCTGAAGGACAAGCATGACCGCTTTGGCTTAGGGTACAAGCCAGATGCGAGACAGAGAAGGAAGGAACTGGAAAAGAGGCAAGAAAGAAGAAGGGCACGCGTGAATAGGGAAGAAATCAAATGGGAACCAATGATATTCCCCCACATATCCAAAACTTTCGTATCGGGAGGGATTATTCATCTCGAGCGAAGGACACCAATGAAAGAAAGTGTTGAAGAAATGTTGGGAAATGTTCACATCAATGCCATATGTGAAGAAACAACTGAAGGATGGACTCTGTCAGATATCATCCCTTATGAACCTGGGATTGTTCTGAACAATTGGACTGCAGAAGAAATTCCTGTAGTTTTTAGAGCTTACTCAGAGTAATGTTCAAAACACACTTGTTGCTTTAAACCTAGAAGCAATAAGAATTCCTTTGTGAAATAGGCTTATGTCCAAACATCGTTATGAAATACATATTTGATATCTTTTTGAGTAAATATTCTTCCATTCTTTTAGATTCTTTCAGTCCTTCTATACAAGTAATTATGTTAGATTCTTTCATTCCTTGGACCTTTTTTCCAAATCATTCTTTCATCTCATTCATAATCATACCATACAAATAATTATTCTTAAATTCATTCGTTCTTTGTATATTCCTTTGTACCTGCAACAGGTTCTCGGATATCATCGACATGAGTAACGCTGCTAAGGAATTAGAACCTCCTTTTGAGTAAGACATGTGTTTAGAGGGATCCCAGGACTTTGAAGATGACATAGACTGTGGCTTATCTCCAGACTTGTTAAGAATGGTAAAACAAGAGGAAAAAAAATTCTACCTCATGAAGAGACGGTAAAGATTGTGACCTTGGAAGAGGGAAAGGTAGTGAAAATTGGAACGTACATAACCGAAGAAACGGAGCGAGATCTCGTAGAGTTACTTTAAGAATTCAAAGATATCTTCGCGTGGTCATACCAATATATGCCCGGGTTAAGCACTGACATTGTTGTACACCGCCTCCCCATAAAAGAGGATTGCAGGCCGGTCCAACAGAAACTTCGAAGGATGAGGCCAGATGTTTTGCTGAAAATAAAAGAAGAGGTCAAGAAGTAATTTGACACTGGTTTCCTGCAAGTGGTTAAATACTCGGAGTGGGTAGCCAATATCGTCCCCGTCCCTAAGAAAGATGGAAAAGTATGAATGTGTATAGACTACAGGGATCTGAACAAGGCTAGCCCAAAAGATAATTTCCCGTTGCCTCACATCGACACCTTAGTGGATAATACGGCAGGCTACTTACTGTTCTCCTTCATGGATGGCTTCTCTGGATACAATCAGATAAAGATGCATCCTGAAGACATGGAAAAGACCATATTTGTAACCTTGTGGGGAACATTTTACTATAAGGTGATGCCATTTGGACTGAAAAACGCGGGAGCGACATATAAGAGAGCCATGGTAACCCTGTTCCATGATATGATGCACAAAGAAATTGAAGTTTATGTCAACGATATGATCGCCAAATCTTGAACAGAATAGGAGCATGTGCAAGTCTTGAGGAAATTATTCTTGAGGTTGAGGAAATTCCAACTAAAGCTTAATCCAGCAAAATGTACTTTCGGGGCCAGGTCAGGGAAATTGCTAGGTTTCGTAATCAGTGAAAAATGGATTGAGATTGACCCAGACAAAGTTAAGGCTATACAAGAATTGCCCCCGCCGCGCACTCAAAAAGAAGTTCGAGGTTTCATAGGAAGATTAAATTACATTGCCCGGTTCATTTCACAACTAACTGAGAAATGTGCCAGCATATTCCATCTTCTTAAGAAACACAATCCAGGTGTATGGGAGGATGAATGCCAGAAAACCTTTGACAAGGTAAAACAATACCTGTCCAATGCCCCAGTGTTGACGCTGCCTAGTCAAGATAAGCCATTGATTCTGTATTTGATAGTATTTGATAATTCTATAGGATGTGTCCTTGGCCAACACGATGAGTCAGGAAAGAAAGAAAGGGCGATATACTACCTCAGTAAGAAATTCACTAAGTGTGAAATGAGATACTCGTCAATTGAAAAGTTATGTTGTGCATTGATCTGGACAACTCGGAGACTGAGACAGTACATGTTGTACCATACGACTTGGCTAATCTCGAAACTAGACCCCCTAAAGTACATGATGGAGTCAACCGCTTTGAATAGAAGGATGGCCCGATGGAAAATTCTACTTTCTGAATTTGACATAGTCTATGTGAATCAGAAGGCTGTAAAAGGGAGCGCAATAGCTGATTTTCTAGCCAGTAGAGCTCTGGAAGATTATGAACCTTTGAACTTTGACTTCCCAAATGAGGATCTAATGTATGTGGCAACCACCGAAGAAGACGCTCCAGAAGATCGTCCTTGGAAACTGAACTTTGACGGAGCATCAAACGCTATTGGCAACGGAATTGGGGCAGTCCTGATATCCCCAAATGGAAATCATTATCCATTTACTTGCAAATTGGATTTTGATTGCACAAATAATATGGCAGAGTATGAAGCATGTATCATGGGAATCTGTGCGGCCATAGAATGCAAAATCAAAGTGCTAGAGGTGTATGAGGATTTTGCTCTAGTGATCTATCAGTTCAAAGGGGAATGGGAAACAAGAGACCCCAAATTGATCAATTATCGAAAGCTAGTTCTGGAATTAATTGAGGAGTTCAATGATATCACCTTTCGTTACCTCCCGCGAGATGAAAACTAGATGGCTGACGCATTGGCTACATTAGCTTCTATGATCAGAGTAAATAAACAAGAGGATGTGAAGCCTATCCAAATTAGTATTTACGAGGCTCCAGCTCATTGTCAAAACATCGAAGAAGAAGAAGAAAGAGATGATCACCCCTGGTATCATGATATACTGCGATACATGAAGAATCGTGAATACCCTGACCAAGCGACTGAGAATGATAAAAGGACTTTGAGAAGACTGGCCAGCGACTACGTCTTAGACGAGGAGATCCTATACAAAAGAAGAAAGGATCAGGTGCTACTAAGATGTGTAGACACTGTCGAGGCTAAGAAAATCTTGGAAGAAGTCCATGAAGGCGTCTGCGGAACACATGCTAACGGTTTTACAATGGCCAGGCAAATTATGAGATATGGGTATTATTGGTCCACCATGGAAGGGGATTGCATCAATTATTCCAAGAAGTGCCATAAGTGCCAAATTTATGGGGACAAGATTCACGTGCCTCCTTCACCTCTTCATGTTATGACCTCTCCATGACCTTTCTCTATGTGGGCCATGGATGTCATTGGACCGATCTCGCCAAAAGCTTCAAATGGATATCGATTCATATTTGTGGTCATCGACTACTTCACGAAGAGGGTAGAAGCCGCTTCATATGCCAATGTCACAAATGCAGCAGTCGGTAGGTTCTTAAAGAAAGAAATCATATACCGGTATGGAATGCCAGAAAAGATTATATCGGACAATGCATTGAATTTGAACAACAGCACGGTAGCAGAGGTCTGGAGTCAGTTCAAAATTAAACACCACAACTCGTCTCCATATCGTCCAAAAATGAATGGTGCAGTTGAGGCGGCTAATAAGAATATCAAGAGGATTGTGGAGAAAATGACTGAGACTTATAGAGATTGGCATGAGAAGTTACCATTTGCTCTTTATGCTTATCGAACATCGGTCAGGACCTCTACTGGGGCAACTCCTTTCTTAATGGTCTATGGAATGGAGGCAGTTTTACCCAACGAAGTTGAGATTCCTTCCCTTCGAGTCTTGTCAGAGCTGAAGTTGGATGAAGCAGAATGGATTCAATCCCGATATGATCAGCTAAACTTGATTGAAGAGAAAAGGTTGAAAGCCATCCGTCATGGTCAGATGTACCAAAAACGAATGATGCGAGCTTACAACAAAAAGGTTCATCCCAGAGAAATCCGTGAGGGGGACTTGGTATTGAAGAAGATCCTTCCCATACAAAAGGATTTTAGAGGAAAATGGATGCCAAACTGGGAAGGACCTTATGTGGTAAAGAAGGTTTTTTTTGGAGGAGCGTTGATATTAATTGAAATGGATGGCAGGACTTTGCCTAATCCAGTGAATTCAGACTTAGTCAAGAAATACTTCACTTGAAAAAAAATAGGGAGAGGCCAAGGCGAAAACCCGCAAAGGGCGCTTTGAGACCAAAAGGGTTTTGAATTGAAAACCCGTGAAAGGGCAATTCAAATTTTGATCGAATGAGGGGCATGTGATAGTCTTGCAATATTCGAATTAAAAAAGAAGAGGTATGCTACATCTTGGGGCATCGACAAAGTACTCTTGATCCCCTAAACACATGTTGAGCTCAAAATGGTCCTCAAGAAATTCATACAGAGAAGCTCAGGTTGCGATATCCGGGACACCTTTTTTTTTTCTTCTCACCTATTTTGTATTCCAGCAATGTTTGCTTTCTTTGATTAATCCATTCTTTTCAGATTTTGTTCCTGATAAATTTCAGTTTTGTCCATCATTATGATCTTTTTCAAGCATTTTGCATTGAAATAACGATTATTGGACTAATAATACTTTCGCAAAAGGAGTTCTGCATATTACTTTGGAAGCTTCTAAATAGTACAAGGACCTGAAATAGGACTATTATTTAGAACTCACCAAACCTAAGGGTTAGAAAAATTTGAGAAAGAATAGTCTAAATTACGGCTATTTCTTCGGGTTTTCTGTCAAAGAAACTAGCTGAACAAGAAGGCAGGGTATTGTATCAGTGATAGAACCTTGAACCTTGATGAACAACGAGCAATGACAACCTAAACATTAAAAAGGGATCATTCTCGCAAAATGACATTCTGCATTCATGCGAATATCATGCATACATATCTAGTTAGGAGCATTTGATTCATTTTGATCATGACATCCTAATCATTTGGCATAAACATAGGCCCATGAAATCGATTCAACAGGTCATGTTCCCCAAACGACGGTGTAACAAGATCAATGAATCCACAAATCCCATACCCCTGAAGTTGCAGTGGGATGGATTGAAGTCATCATAGCAAGCCTTATCTCCCTGGAGTTGTAGTGGAGAAGGTTGAAGTTACAAGTCTCATCTCCCTAAAGTTGCAGTGGAGCAGACTGAAGATAGCGAACCTTATTTCCCTGAAGTTGCAGTGGAACAGATTGAAGCTATAGATTACAGATCTTATCTCTCTGAAGTTGCAGTAGAGAAGATCATGGCAAGCCTTATCTCCCTGAAGATGCAGTGGAGCAGGTTGAAATTACAAGTCTTATCTCCCTGAAGTTGTAGTGGAGCAGACTAAAGATAGCGAATCTTATTTCCCTGAAGTTGTAGTGGAACAGATTGAAGCTATAAATTACAGATCTTATCTCTCTGAAGTTGCAGTAGAGCAGATCATGACAAGTCTTATCTCCCTGAAGATGCAGTGGAGTAGGTTGAAGTTACAAGTCTCATCTCCCTAAAGTTGCAGTGGAACAGACTGAAGATAGCGAATCTTATTTCCCTTGACGTTGCAGTGGAATAGATTAAAACTACAAGTTACGGATCTTATCTCTCTGAGGTTGCAGTAGAGCAGATCAAAACAAATCTTATCTCCCTAAAGTTGCAGTGGAGCAAACTAAACCACAAATCTCATCTCCCTGAAGTTGCGGTAGAGTGGATCAAAGCAACAAGATGCAGTGGACAGAAACAAGGCTACCTGAAGAAGAGAAGCACCAAAGCAGTTGAGACTCGGTGAGACCGGGCAAAATTGGTATTTCTTAAAAGTCTTTGATCCATTCCCGCTACACGACAATGAGCAAAGAGGGGCAGCTGTGAACAGCCCAATTTGCCCGGGCCTATAAAAGCCAACCAAACCTAAAAACAAATTAAACCCAAATTCAGACCCAACTACCCCAAACCCAACTAAGCCCAAATTACCTAACCCTAGCCCAATCTAACCTAGCCCACAACATTTTCAGAAAAAAAAAACAAAACAACCTGAAACCCTAGGTGCGCCGCACCTAGGTCTGCTGCCCACACCTGCCCTAGGCCTGCTGCCTACGCCGCCGTCGTCACCCTCCTCCACCTGCTCTCAACCACCGCCTGCAAGATAGAAGAGACAGTTATTATAAAAATAATTTGTATATGGCTTTAAAAAGCCAAGAACCGAATGTAAATGGGGTTTTTTTTATCAATCGAATCAAAAAAATTTACAAAAGAAAACACAGCAAGCAAAAGAACCTAAAACACAAAGAAATAAAAACGCAAAAATCAGATCAGGAGGTGATTTTATTTATTTTTATTTTATTTATTTTTTTCTATTTTATTTTATTTCGAATCTTTTTCTTTTACTTACACAAATATATATATATATAAGAATAAAAAAAAGAATAAGAAGCTTACCTTGAAATCGCTGAAAAAAAGGCGACTTTTGGCCTTCCGTCGTGTAGTATGGTGGCGGCGTGTGCTTGAAGAATCGGTGGCATGTGCATGGCGGCGGTTCACGGAGCTCCCACCGGCGCATGGAGAGGAAAAAGGGATTTGAGAGAATTTTGTTGTTTTTTTTCGGAAAGGGGAAGGAAAATGAATTTTTTTAAAAAATCTAACTTATATAGGCCCTCAAAACGATGTCGTTTTGGGACTGGCCTCAGACACCCAAAACGGCGTCGTTTCGCATGACCCGATCCGACCCGACCTAGGACTGCCTAGGATTCGCGTGTTTTTGGCGCATGGGATATTTTCGCAATTAGCCCTTCCGCTTTCTTATTGCTTTACAATCGAGTTTATTTTATTTTTTAATTTTGCCCTATAATCTATTTTTTCTTTCAATTTAGTCCCTACGCATACGACGCCGTTTTGGAGGGGAAAGGAGAATTTCCCATTTGGTCCCTCCTGGTTGTTCGCGCGTTCAGTTTAGTCCCTTTCTTTTTATTTATTTCAAATTTCCCCCCAAATTCCTGTTTTAAATTCAATTTAGTCCATTTTTAGTTATTTTGCAATCTTTATTATTATTATTATTAATATTATTATTATTTAATATTTCTATTATTATTACTATTAATGGTATTATTATTATTATTATTATATTTAACATTATTATTATTATTACCATTACTCTGTTACTATTATTTTTATTTTATTTTTTATTTCTTTTATATTTATTATTAGTATCATTACTATTATATTTATTTTTATTATTATTATTATTATTATTATTATTATTATTATTATTATTATTATTTTATTCCACTACAATCACTATTATTATTTCTCTTATTCTTATGTTATTACTATTATTATTATTCGTTTATTATTATTATTATTATTATTATTATTATTATTATTATTATTATTATTATTATTATTTTATTATCTTTAAAACTATTGTATATAGTATTTATTTATTTATTTATTTACTATTAGCTTTTACTATTATTATTATTATTTTATTTTATTTTATTTATTTGTTTTATTTATTTTATTTATTTCCTATTACTATTATTATTATTATTTCATTATTATTACTATTATTTTTGCTATTATTTTTTTACTATTATAATCATATTTTCTTTTCGTGTTTATTTACTTATTTTTCTTTTTATTTTTTTGCTTGTTTATTTTATTTTATTACCGTCCTTATTATTGTTATTCACACTAACGCATTTATTATTCTTTCGTTATGTATATTAGTTCCGTAATTCAATTTTCCATTTTACTACGATCATATTACATTTTATCCGATGCATTAATCTTTTTTTTGAAATAAGCAAATACTCCGTGTTTTAAGATTCGAAATAAATTGTACCCTAACTTACTGGGTTTCGATTTTTCTCATCGAGTCTGAAGAACCAATTATTTTTTAAAAAAAAATCAAAGCATATAAGTTAAATAAAAACTTATTCTCGGGAATTCAAAATGTTGTGCCCTAACTCACTGGATGTGACATTTTGTTATCTTGAGGTAAGGATTTCTAAAAACAAAGGCAATATTCTGTATTTGGAATTTTGAGAAATTGTGTCCTAGCTTACTGGGTTCCGATTTTTCATTTGACCCAAGACCGAATATCCTTTTTGAATTTAAATGCACTAGTTTTAAAAGTCAAAAGACAAGCTTAGTGTCTAAACCATTTTTTTTTATTTTGAAAAATGAGGATCGACTTTGAAAAACGCGGACGGGAGTCGCCACCGATCTTTTTTTTTTCTTTGGTGTGATCGGATCACCTTATAAAACAATTTTTGTTTTTATTTAAAATATTGATTTTGGCCTACGAAATTCAAGAAAACGGGTTCGGGAATCGGTTACGTACGAGGAAGGATTAGCACCCTCGTGACGCCCAAAATTGGTACCGGATTGATTAGTTATTGTCCTAATGTCGAAAATTCGAAAAGATTTGAAAACATGATTTCTTTAAAAACTTGAACAATTTGAGTTGGAAATTGAGATTCCTTTGTTCCGAAAGAATACAAACATCACATCCAACACGTTAGGACATGATGTTTTAAACCCTCGTAACCAAAATCATCTCATGATTTATAAAATTCATTAAAAGGATATTTAGTTATTTAGTCAAACGGAAAATCGTGAATCCAAAGACGTTAGGGCACTATTTCTGAATTTCTAAACACAAAACATTGCCTTATTTAAGAAAAACTTTTGGATAAAATGTGGTAATTAAAGGAGATAGATATTTTTAAACAAAGATTTTTTAAAAAAAAAGTAACATTAAATTATTACAAAAAAGTGCAATTTACTAAAGTTATAGGTCATATTAACAATTAGCACTAACATAAACAATTAAGTAAAAGAATGACAAGCAATAATAATAATGTTAAGGTAAACAAAGATAATGGATTCAAATTTTTAAAAAACGAACAATCAAAATAAAGAAAAAATATAAAGTAGCTAATAGCAATTTTAAAAGAATCTATGAAAAAATTAAGGAAAAAAAATTTATTCACAAGATTAAATTCATGTATAAAAAAATAATATAAGGTAAATAATATACTCAAAACAATTAATGAATATTATAACAATTTTTAGAAAAATGAAATAAAAGTATAAAAATGATATGGCTAAAAAAATTAAGATGAATAATATATGTACATGATAAAATAAATAATACATTTCTTTAAAAAATAAATAAATAGAATATATAAAAACTTTAACTATAAAGAAATATAAGGGAAAGCATATATAATATAATAATAATAATAATGGTACAAGGATAATAATATAAATATTAAATAATGATGATAATAACAATATTAATAATAATAATAAAAGCATTAAATAATAAGAATAATTTCTAATAGTAATAAAATATACGCAAAAGAAAAAAATTGAATAAAATAAAGATAATAATAATAAAATAACCGAATTTAAAACAATGGGGATCAAATTGGGATTAAAGAAAAATTGTAGGGCTAAATTATAATAAATAAAGAACTAAAAAGGATTAAGATTAAAAGAAGCGAACAAGCCAAGGGCCAAAAGAGAAAAAATCCCAATTTCTGGACACGTGTCCATCCCAGCGCATCAGTGGGTCAGGGACCAAATCAAGCTGCGTCGAAAGTTATGTGTCCAAATTGAAAAAAAAAAGTAAAAGGACCAAATAGCAAATCAAAAATGTGGGAGGGCCAGACTGGTAATTATACCAGTTTCAGGAAACGCGCGGATCCTCCCTGGGTCGGGTCAACGTGCGGGTCCTGGCCTCGAAATGACGTCGTTTTGGCATGATTGGCCAGGGCCTAAAACGGTGCCGTTTTAATCACTTATAAAAGCCAAATTTTTTAGAAAAATTTCATTTTTCAGCTCCTTTAAAAAAAAATTTGAGAGAGAGCCCCTGCTTGCTCTCTGCTTCTCCGCCCTAGGCCTGGGTCCGGTGAGGTCTTTCCGGCGAGATTTCAGCCGTCCACTGCCATCGGCGCCGCTGTGCGCGGCGGCCAAACTTCGAAAAAAAGGTAGTTTTTTCTCTCTTTTTTTACTATATTATAAACTTTAATATATGTAAAAAAAAAAGAAACTTAAGAAAAACACATATTCGAAAGAGAAGAAAAATAATGAAGAAAAAAAAACATTTGCTCGTCTATTTTTGATTTTTTTTTGTATTGTATTGTATATATCGTATATGCGTGTGTTTTTTACAGATTACATCAGGGCTTTTATAGCCCCGAAAAATAAATCGAAAATAAATACAAAGATATTGTCTTCTGTACTTGCTATTTTCTGCCATTTTTTCTTTCCTTTTGTAGGTGAACGGCGAGAAACGCGATGGTGGGGAGTACTATCCGTGCGCTGATTGCGGCACAACCAAGGGCCTGTGTTGGAAGCTGCGGTGCAAGAACCTTGCTAGGGTTTCCAGAGGCTGAAAATGTTTTGGGCTAATTGGGCTCATTTAATTTTTTGGGCCACCGGGTTATGGGTGTAATGGGTTTTGGGTAGTCTGCTGTAAATGGACTGTAAAAAAACTTTTAAAACATTATTATTTTTTGTGACATAGGCCCGGGCAAATTGGGCCTATTACAGCTGCCCCTCTTTGCTCATTGTCGTGTAACGGGAATTAAGCAAAGACTATAAAAGGACAAATTTTGCCCGGTCTTGCCGAGTCTTGACTTCTTCGTCCTCGTCTTCTCCAAATGGCTTCCAACCTAACTGCAACTTCAGGGGTATTGGAATTTCAACTGCAATTTTAGAAGTATTGAACTATCTGTTCTACTGCTCTTTCAGGGAAGCAAGGCTAGTGTCTTCGACCGCTTCATTTGCAATTTTAGGAAGACACGATCTGCAATCTTTAGTGCGCTCTGCTGCAAACTCAGGGAGGTCAGGCTGATGTCTTCGATCTGCTTCACTGCAACTTCAGGAAGACAAGATCTCGCTATCTTGATCCGCTCCATCGCAAACTCGGGGATGCCGGTCGATGTTTTCGATCCGCATCACTTTGCAAACTCGGGAAGACAAGATCGCTATCTTGACCGCTTCCATCGCAAACTCAAGGATGCGGTGGTATCTTCGATCCGCCATTTGCAAACTCGGGAAGACAAGATCTCGCTATCTTCAATCGCTCCATCGCAAACTCGGGGATGTCGGTGATGTTTTCGATCCGCTTCAATGCAAACTCGGGAAGACAAGATCTCGCTATCTTCAATTTGCTCCATCAGTAAACTCGGGGATGCGGTGGTATCTTCGATCCGCTTCATTGTAAACTCGGGAAGACAAGATCTGCTATCTTCAATCGCTCCATCGCAAACTCGGGGATGCCGGTCGATGTTTTCGATCCGCTTCATATGTAAACTCGGGAAGACAAGATCTGCTATCTTGACCGCTTCCATCGCAAACTCGGGGATGCCGGTGATGTTTTTTTCGACCGCTTCATTGCAAACTCGGGAAGACAAGATCTCGCTATCTTCAATCGCTCCATCGCAAACTCGGGGATGCGATCGTATCTTCGACCGCTTCATCAGTAAACTCAAGAAGACAAGATCTCGCTATCTTGATCTGCATTTCCATTGCAAACTCGGGGATGCGGTGGTATCTTCGATCCACTTCACCGCAAACTCGGGAAGACAAGAGATCTCGCTATCTTCAATCGCTCCATCGCAAACTCGGGGATGTCAGGCTAATATTTTCGATCCGCTTCACCGCAAACTCGGTGAAGACAAGATCTACTATCTTCGATTTGCTCCACTGCAAACTCAAGGATACGGACTAGTATTTGATCCGCCACTGCAAACTCGGGAAGACAAGATCTCGCTATCTTGACCTGTTTCGGCTGTAAACTCGTGGATGCCGGTGGTATCTTTGATCCGCTTCATCGCAACCTCGGGAAGACAAGATTCTGCTATCTTGACCGCTTCCACCGCAAACTCGGGATGCGGATCGATGTTTTCGATCCGCTTCATCTGCGACCTCGTGAAGGCGGGATCTACTATCTTTTAGCTCGCTCCATCGCAAACTCGGGGAGACAAGGTCGATGTCTTCGATCCGCTTCATCGCAACCTCGGGAAGGCCGGATCTGCTATTTTAGTCTGCTCCATTGCAACTTCAGGGAGGTCAGGCTGAAAGCGTCAATCTACCCTACTACATTGTCTTATAGAGGACATGACCTGTAGAATGGGTATATGCTTATGCCGAATGATTAGGATGCCCTGATCGAAATGAATCAAATGCTCCTAATTAGAAGCGCTATGATATATGAATGCAGAAATGTTATGAGCATGATTCCTACTTAAGGTGTCATCACTCATTTATTCTTCATCCTCGTTTCTCTCGAAGTATCAATCATATTCTGCTCAAATAATTTGCCCCATGGTAATTCTGAGTCCACTCCACTTGAACCTTGGGACATAAAGTTTGTACCTCCCACTGCAACTTCAGGGGAATAACATTTGGTTTCTTCCATCCATCCTGCTGCCACTCAGAGGTATAGAATTTGTATCATCTTCAATCAATTTAATCTGTTACACCATTCCTGGGTGTAATGACCGGATGTATATGCTGAAATTTGCATGAATGCAGAGTATCATTTTCCTTTTCCGAAATGATCCACTTTTACACTTGGGTTGACATTGCTCGTTATTTGTCGAGAAGGTATCACCGATTTAAATGTCTTATCTTTTGTTCAACCAATAAAAATCCAAAGAGATAATCATCTTTCAATATTTCCAACCCTTAGGCTTGGTGAGTTTTAAACAATAGTCTTGTTTCAGATTCTCATATTATTTAGAAGCTTCTAGAGTAATATGTGAAACTCCTTTATGAAAGTATTATTAGTCCATTAATCGTTATTTCAATATAAAATGCTTTGAAAAGATCACAACAATGGACGAGAAAGAAATGTCAGGAGCATAGCTCGAAACAAATAAGTTAATCAAAGATAACCAAGGCAATAAAAGAAAATTGATTGGGGTGTATCTTGAAAAGAATAAAGTAATCAAAGATAGCCAATGCCATAAAAGAAAATTGATTGGGGTGTATCTTGAAAAGAATAAAGTAATCAAAGATAGCAAATTCAAAATGGGTAAGATAGAAGCTAGGTGCCTCAGATATCGCAGCCTGAGCTTCTCTATACAAACTTTTTGAGGACCATTTTGAGCTCAATACGTGTTTAGAGGATCCGGAGTACTTTGTCAATGCCCCAAGACGTAGCATACTTCCTCATTGTTAATTCAGGCATAGGAAGACTACCACATGCCCTATCTTTAATCAAAATTTGAGCTGCCCTTTTCGGGTTTTCGGCTCAAAACCCTTTTGGTCTCAAAGCGCCCTTTGCGGGTTTTCGCCTTGGCCTCTCCTTTTTTTTCTTTTTTGAATTTGATCTCAAGGCGCCCTTTGTGAGTTTTCACCTTGGCCTTTCCCCTTTCAGGTAAAATACTTCTTAACTGAACCTAAATTCACCGAATTGGGCAAGTCTTCGCCATCCGTCTCGGTCAATATCAATGCTCATCTAGAACAGGCCCTTTTTTACTACATAAGGTCCTTCCCAGTTTGGCATCTGCTTTCCTCTGAAATCCTTTTGTATAAGAAGGATCTTCCTCAATACCAGGTCCCAATCATGAAATTCCCTTGGGTGGACAATTTTCGACATAAATCAGCATCATCCATTTTTGGTACATTTGACTATGATGAATACTTTCAAACCCTTTTCTTCAGCCAAGTTCATTGGAGACATTCTACTTCATCCAATTCTTGACTCAATCAAAGCTTTGAGCAAAGGAATCTCGATTTTCATGGGCAAAACCACTTCTATTCCATAAACCAATGGGAAAAGTATTGCCCCAGCGAAAGTCCTGGTCGATGTTTGATAAGCATAGAGAGTAAATGGTAGCTTCTTATGCCAATCTTTACAAGTCTCAGTCATCTTTCCTACAATTCTTGTTTTGTTTTTTCTTTTTGGCTGCCTTTGTTGCTTTATGATATGGCGTCTGATCTTTGAATAGACTACAAACTTTTGACATTTTCCTTTTTGGCATTCTTTGTCGGCGCCTAATTTTTTTTTTTTACTGTCGACCTTGTAAAATTGACGTGTGAAGCTACTTTCTCCTTCTTAGTGAAGTAATCGACGACCACCAAGATAAATCGATGTATACTAGAAATTTTGTTGAGATTGGCCTGCCCCACATAGAGAGAGTCTGTGAAGAAATTAATGAGGCATATTAATCTTGTCTCCTTAAATACGGCATAACTGATGCCATCCCCTTCTATGTAGATTAGCAGTACCCAAACCTCATGATTAGCTTGGCTATTGTAAAACCATTAGCATGTGTCCTTCTGACATCCTTATGGACCTCTTTTAAGATTTCAACGTACTCCACGCCTCAAGAGCTGCATGCATGTCACGATATGATCGTGCAAAAACATCTTTGAATTCTTGAAAATAACTAAATGATGTCTCACCTTATTTTTGTGGTGAGCTAGGCTACAATCTTCACCTCTTTTCTAGGCTCATAATATCCACTGACCCTTTATAGAGTAGGGTCTGTTTTTCATCTTGTTCTACCATTCTTAATAAATCAGAAGATAGGTTACAATATCTGTCATCTTCAAAGTCCTGAGATACCTCTAGACACATATCTTACTCGAAAGGAGACTCTGAGTCAGTAATAGCGTTGCTCACATCGTTGATATCTGGAGACCTATTGTAGGTTCGAAGGAAGATTCCAAAGAATAAATGATTCAAAGAATGATTATTTGTATGGTCATGAATGAAGAATGAAAGAATACTTGAAAGGAAGTCTAAAGAACAAACAAAAGAAAAAAACTAATAACAATTGTTTGTACAGTATGAAATGAAAAAAAAATAAGAGAATATTTGCTCAAAAAGATGCATTTTATTAAAATAAAAATTCCGGACACAAGCCTATTTCATAAAAGGGTTCTTATTTCCTCTAGGCTTAAGGCAACAAGCGTGTTTTGAAAATTACTCTAGATTAGCTCTAAAAATACAGGGATCTCTTCCACAGTCCCATTATTCAAAACACTCCCAAGTATTCAAGGGCTTGGAAACTTCGTTCCCCGGTTCCCTCTTCGCTTTTGACTTCTTCAAGGAGTCGTAACTTTCTTGTCTCCTCCTTCAATTATCGCATTTACTGCCTCGTCAAAGTGATCAGGTTCTGATGAAACGTCGAACTTCACAATTCCCATTTTAATGAACCTTTCGACCAACTTTTTAAACGTAGTACAGTTTTCAATTGAGTGACCCATTATTCCCGCGTGGTACTCGTATTGGGCATTACCATTTTGGGAACGGAGGTTGCACGGGTTCCGAGTAGGAAGGAGACACCACATGCACATCAAAAAGATTCTGATACAGCTCCTTATATGTCATCGGGATGGGTGTGAACTGGAGCTTTTTCGTATTTGGCCTCGAATTGGATTCACGCCTTGAAGAGCCTTGATAGCTAGTGGTTACTTTTGGTTGATCGACAAGAATTGACTTTGAGTACCCTTTGTTATATGTACTCGTATTATTCACCTCGTTCTTCTTTTTCCTTGAGGGTGACCTTTTGGTGTTTTCCCTGTTTCTATCTTGCCACCCTTATGGCATTTTCAATCATTTCTCCCGCCATTACTATATCCGCAAAGCTCTTTGTGGTACTTCCTATCATGTGAGTAATGAATTGGGCCTTTAAAGTATTGATAAAAAGCATTGTTGTTTCCTTTTCTAGGAGCGTGCATTTGAACTTGCATGGCAACTTCCTCCATCTTTGTGCATACCGCTGAAGCTTTCATTTGATTTCTTCTCCATGTTTTGCAAGGTGATCTCACAAAGCGTCATATCCGTCACATGATTGTATTGTTTCATAAATGCTTGTGCTAGGTCTCTCCAGAATTAATCCTAGCACGGCTCAATTGGTTGTACCACCCGACGCGCCCCACCAAGCTATCTTGGAAACAATGGATCAACAGATTGATCGTTATTAACATACCCATCATCCGTCTACGAACATGGTAATATGGGCTTCGGGGATGCTAGTCCCATTGTACTTCTCAAATTCGGCATTTTGAACTTGTGAGGAAGCACCAATCTGGAACCAAGCTCAAGTCTTTAGCATCAATTCCATGGTAATTATCAGCGTTTTCCAAGGCCTTGAACTTTTCTTCTAACCATCTACAACGGTCCTCTAACTGCCTCAGTAATTTAATTCTTGTCTCTTCCCTCTCCGCTATATCTAAATCAGGGATAACAGGATTAGCAGGGTTATCTCCTAGTTTAGATCCTGTGCCAACTTGGAAGTTCATGGGCACTCCAGTATCAGTTTGACCTTGTTGAGGCCTAATTGTAACGGACGACCTTCGAGGATATGCTTCAGGTTGTGTTTGTTCATGCGGTGGGGCAAAACCCGGAGGATAATCCTCATTATCTTCTCCAGCATTAGTCATGGAACCTTTTCCCTTGTCCATTGCCCCATTCAGTAGCTGAGTCATTTGAGCCACCATATTCCTTTGGGCTTCCATCATTTGTTCCATCATATCATGCTGGATCTTTGCCAACTACTCTTGCAGCTGGTCTTGCATGTCTCTTTGGAACTGTTCGAGTCTTTGATCCATATTTTTTGTCTTAGCACGTGTACCATAATGGTGTTTAGTTTCCAGATTAACTTTTCCTTCTCACTTCCTCTCTCTGTAATAACTTCAACTAATTAGGGTCTTTCTATGGATTTAGATGCATATGATGCGATGTAATGCAAATGCATGAATGCAAAAAAGATATCGATTCAGATTCAGTTTCATTTAGAAAACTTTATTTAGAAAATAAAATTCTTTACACAAAACGGATTACAAGTACGCTTTTGCCCTAATGCCCAAATTTTTAACCCTTCCAAACAACGAAGCCAACTCTCGACCCCTATCTGATTCTAGCTCATACTTTACGCTTAGCATATCAGCCTGCGCTGCCAAAGCTTGTAATTGATCAGCTACTTCCTGAATTTGGACTATGGCCTCACCTATGAGGTAATCCCTATTCCTAACTTGATCCTGAGAATGGTGAAGCTCTCCCTTCCAATGCCCTTCTCTTGCTTCAAGAAACTCGATCCGGAGTTCATAGTTTTGTAATGCCGATTCTAATTTTTCCATCTTCTTCTTCATTTCTTCAATTTTGTTTAGGCTTTCCTTTAGTTTAATCGCTGAATTACGACTTCGATACTAATGAAGAGATCTTCCAAGTTCAGCCATTCTAGCCTTTAATTCACTCTTTTCATTCTGACTTTCTGCCAGACTCTTCTCTAAGGCCACATTTCGCGCTTGAACTTCTTGAAACTTCGTCTCCCATCGGTCAGCTTTGGTATTTTCCTCCCGAATCTTCTTTTGCCATCGTTCAGAAGTCTTCCCCAATCCGGCATTTTTCATCGACAAATGTATCTTCTTATATTCAGTATTTAAACTATCTCGATCTTCCTCAATCTTCCTCTTCTTTTTTTTTAAATTTTTTGGTCTCCAGTTTCTGAACATCCACGTCTAATCTCAGGTGCATTTTTTCCTCTTCCAATTTCTCTATCCTCTTTCCGAGCTCTAAACTTTTCCTTTTAAAATCTTGCTTTATAATCTCTAACTCTGATGGGACCACTCGTAAGTACTCCTCCATCGATCGAGCACCCTCCAAACTTGGCCCAGGGATGTTATCATTGATCCTTTTGCTCAACCACCCATTATATTCCAGGGTTGTCATCGGACCTGCAGTCAAAATTTTCATACAGCAAGTCTGCTTCCAAGCCTCAGAAATCTCTCGAATCTTCTTCTTATAATTATCCCCCTTATATGAGAATTCACTTTGAGCTAACCCATGTGTTGCCGGTATGAACTACCTTGTTTTTTATTGCCTTAGTACGAGCAACGGTGCATATCCAACAGCTCCCCAGATTCCGGGTAGAGGTACCCAATCAAAATTTCCACACCGATAGAGGACCTCGTTGGGAACCATCCAAGGGGCTCTCCACTCAACATCTTTCTCTCGGAGGTTTTGAAGAATTTCCATCCACCTTTCCTCTGATATATCGTCCCTCCTTGGCGTAGCTGCGGCCTCCTTTAAAGGGGAATAACTTTCAAAGAACACTCGGTAAGGAACCTTGTCAACCCTCCAAAAATGACTTTGGAACCAAACCAACAATAACTGTGCCCATCCAATGAATCTACCTTCACCAGCCCTCCGACATGCACTCAAGGATCTGAACGTCTCGGCTAGAATTTTAGGTACATGTGTGACCTGTTTTCCAATTTGATCATATAAATCAGTGACTGCTTCATCTATATGCCTTAAAGCTTTGGGGAAAATTACTAAACCATAAATACTTAAGGCCAAGACATCCACTTTCCTCTTTACGTGCAGGTGCGCTAATATCGATCTCTCAAACTCGCCAAGGAATGCATTTACCATCACCCTTTTGTTGGATCCGAGCTACGACCCACTGCTCACTCATCCCAGTAATATTCATTAATTTCTTCACCAAAGTTGGGGTACTAGCAGCCCTAAAATAAGCTTTGTTGACTCAAATCCTTGGAAAACGAAGCAAGGTCGTATACTCCTCCATAGTAGGTACCAAATCCACCTTCCCAAAAGTAAAACAATTATAGGCAGGGTTCCAAAACTGAGCCATAGCCCGAAACAGATGCTTGTCCACCTTGACATCAAGCAAGTAGGGTAAATCACCATGATTATGGTAGAACAGCTGCTTAGTCTCGTCATCCCAATGGGCTCATATATCTTTCAATTCTTGAAGCTCATTCTGTGTCGCACTGATGCGAGTGAAGTCCCATAACTCCGATGTATATCCCTCAATGACACTATCTCCTTTTTCTAATTGGGTTTTCTCTGACCATGTACGGACGGTAGCGTTGTCCTCCACTTTATTAAGAAATTCATTCTCCATAACAAAACTCTCTAATTTAGAAATCGAACGTGAATCGACACCTTTTTAAATATTGAATGACATGCAATGATAACAAAATAAAACTAGTCAGTGTCATGTATAAAAGATATAATTCAAAGAAAGCAGAAAATAAACAAGCACCTATATGGGTAACTACCACGGGTCAACATAGTTCTACCTAAGGCGAGCTCTTAGGGTTCACTATATGTGTTTTTGGTTCTAAAGAAAGGGTACCTGAACCAGCAGATTCCTCGATCCTCACCCATTATAGGCTCATATGGATCGAGTTCAGATTGTGGGGATACATTTCCTATGGCCATCTTTGAGATGAAAATCTCACGAAGACATAGGTACGGATATATCCCGGAAGCGATCCACTAGCCCATGCGGAGGTGAAAACCTCACGAAGGCATAGTTTCTCACTCCCACTTAAAGGTGTAACCACAACGATCATGCAATGTAATGCAAAAGTAAAGGCCAACCACAACAATCATAACATAAAAAAATGCAAAATAATCATGATTTTTCAAATCGAATTTTCAACTTTTGACAAAAGGACAAAAAATAATTATTTTTACTGCTTGAATCTCTTAGTCCCCAGCGGAGTCGCCAAGCTGTCTAAACCATTTTTTTGATTTTGTAAAATGAGGATCGACTTTGAAAAACGAAGACGGGAGTCGCCACCGATCTTTTTTTTTTTTTTTGCTTTGGTGTGATCGGATCACCTTATAAAACAAATTTTTGTTTTTATTAAATTATTACAAAAAAGTGCAATTTACTAAAGTTATAGGTCATATTAACAATTAGAACTAACATAAACAATTAAGTAAAAGAATGACAAGCAATAATAATAATGTTAAGGTAAACAAAGATAATGGATTCAAATTTTTAAAAAACGAACAATCAAAATAAAGAAAAAATATAAAGTAGCTAATAGCAATTTTAAAAGAATCTATGAAAAAATTAAGGAAAAAAAAATTATTCACAAGATTAAATTCATGTATAAAAAAATAAAATAATATAAGGTAAATAATATACTCAAAACAATTAATGAATATTATAACAATTTTTAGAAAAATGAAAGAAAAGTATAAAAATGATATGGCTAAAAAAACTAAGATGAATAATATATGTACATGATAAAATAAATAATACATTTCTTTAAGAAATAAATAAATAGAATATATAAAAACTTTAACTATAAAGAAATATAAGGGAAAGCATATATAATATAATTATAATAATGGTACAAGGATAATAATATAAATATTAAATAATGATGATAATAACAATATTAATAATAATAATAAAAGCATTAAATAATAAGAATAATTGCTAATAGTAATAAAATATACGCAAAATAAAAAAAATTTGAATAAAATAAAGATAATAATAATAAAATAACCGGATTTAAAATAATGGGGATCAAATTGGGATTAAAGAAAAATTGTAGGGCTAAATTATAATAAATAAAGAACTAAAAAGGATTAAGATTAAAAGAAGCGAACAAGCCAAGGGCCAA
Organism: Gossypium sturtianum; assembly: GCA_025698515.1. NCBI lineage: Eukaryota > Viridiplantae > Streptophyta > Magnoliopsida > Malvales > Malvaceae > Gossypium > Gossypium sturtianum. The sequence goes on from CM046945.1 coordinate 25,119,967, forward strand.
AAGAGAAAAAATCCCAATTTTTGGACACGTGTCCATCCCAGCGCATCAGTGGGTTAGGGACCAAATCAAGCTGCGTCGAAAGTTATGTGTCCAAATTGAAAAATAAAAAAAAATAAGTAAAAGGACCAAATTAGAGCAAATCAAAAATGCGGGAGGGCCAGACTGGTAATTATACCAGTTTCAGGAAACGCGCGGATCCTCCCCGAGTCGGGTCAACGCGCGGATCCTGGCCTCGAAACGACGTCGTTTTGGCATGTTTGGCCAGGGCCTAAAACGGCGCCGTTTTAATCACTTATAAAAGCCAAATTTTTTAGAAAAATTTCATTTTTTCAGCTCCTTTAAAAAAAAAATTTGAGAGAGAACCCCTGCTTGCTCTCTGCTTCTCCGCCTAGGCACGGGTCGTGAGATTTTGGCCGATCCATCACATCGGCACACATTTGTCTTGTGGCGAACTTTGAAAAAAAGGTAGTTTTTTCTCTTTTTTTTTTACTATATTATAAACTTTAATATATGTAAAAAAAAAACTTAAAAAAAACACAGATTCGAAAGAGAAGAAAAATAATGAAGAAAAAAAAAAACCTTTGCTCGTCTGTTTTTGATTTTTTTTTTTGTGTATTGTATTGTATATATCGTATATGCGTGTGTTTTTTACAGATTACATCACGGCTTTTATAGCCCCGAAAAATAAATCGAAAATAAATACAAAGATATTGTCTTCTGTACTTGCTGTTTTCTGCCATTTTTTCTTTCCTTTTGCAGGTGAACGGCGAGAAACACGGCGGTGGAGAGCGTTATCCGTGCGCTGATTGCGGCGCAACCAAGGGCCTGTGTTGGAAGCTGCGGCGCAAGACCCTTGCTAGGGTTTCTAGAGGCTGAAAATGTTTTGGGCTAAAGGGGCTCATTTAATTTTTTGGGCCACCGGGTTATGGGTGTAATGGGTTTTGGGTAGTCTGTTGTAAATGGACTGTAAAAAAACTTTTAAAACATTATTATTTTTTTGTGACATAGGCCCGGGTAAATTGGGCCTATTACACTTAGTTTCGGGGATTCGAAATGTCGTATCCTAACTCACTGGGCATGACATTTTACTTCTTCGAAATAAGCGGGTCCCAGCATCATTTATTCAAGTTTTTCTTGAAACAAAGAGGATCGTATTTTAAAATCATTTCAAATTTTCGATATTAAGACGTTAATCAATCAATTCGGTACCAATTTTGGGCGTTACGAGGGTGCTAATCCTTCCTTGTGCGTAACCGACTCCCGAACCCGTTTTCTCGAATTTTGTAGGCCAAAATCATCGTTTTAACAAATCAAAATGTTTTAATGATCAATCCCAAAGTGACCCGATCACACCTCAAAAAAGGGATTGGTGGCGACTCCATTTTCTTTTTTTTTTTGAGGGACGTGGCGACTCTATTTTCATTTTTTAAAGTCGATCCCCGTTTTTTAACTAGAAAAAGAATAATTTCGACAACTACATCTAATTAATATTGCAATTGATTATCCTAAAAAACATACTATTGCAATTAAACTATTTCTTTTTTCTAAATGAACAACATGATGCAGAAATAGTGAACTATATATTGAAAATAATAATATATATTCCAGGAAGCAAACAAAATTGAAAAAAAAAAAGAAACAAAAGAACAAATAATCCAGGGTTGGTAAAACGTCCAGGACCATATCAGAAAAAATTTAAGCGGCCGCAAATTTTTCCTTTTCTTTTTACGATGTAATTATGATTCAATTCCTTTTCTTTTTTTTCACAAGTTCTATTTTCGGAAATCCGTCGCCGACGAGGGGCTACCGGGTTTCGAAAACGAGACCTTCCACGTTCTAATTTCGCCATCCAGGCTTCCGCTAATAACCGAAACTACATCACTATAATGATCGTCTCTGACCGCCGTCAACGACTTCACCGGCTTCTGGTGACCTTCCAAAACCGCCAAACAACAATATTTCCCTTCCACTCCACGTTGCCAGATCCTAACCGTCCGATCAGCGGACCCGCTCATTAGTAAATCACAGACGTTGATCAAGCATAGGATTGCCTTTCCATGCCCTCTCAGCGCTCCTGTCACCACCATGTAATTGGCGCTATCTTCCCTCTCCCATACCAGAATCGAACGGTCACACGCACCGGAGAAAAGCACTGATCTTTCGTCGTCTAAAGCCAGTGCGTTTACCGCTGACTTATGCTTCTCAAGAGTCGCCACCAATGCGTACCGCTTCTCGCCTGAGGGTTTCGCCCAGACTCGGATCCGTCGGTCAGCGGACCCTGTATAAACCGTTCCGTCAACGGAGGCCGTGATGGCGTTAATGGCGTCGTCGTGTGCTTTAATAGACTGTAAACAACGCGCATCCGATGCTCGCCATATCTTCAAGGTTTTATCCCAAGAAACTGAGTAGATTAAACCTCTATTGACGGCGAGTCCAGTAACGGCGTCGGCGTGTTCGATCCACAACCGCTTCACGTGACGGCGAACACTGACATAGTTCTTTGGGAGAACAAAACGACGTAAGCGGTCGTTAACGGTAGGTAGGGCGGTTAAGAACTTGTGCTTTTTAGTCACGGTCATTTGCCAGACTCGGATCTTAGAGTCCTGGTGAGCAGTGAAGACTTTTCCGTCACAGAAAGTGACAGACTTAACGGAACCGGAGGATGAATCGTTGCCGTTGTAGGCATCGAGAAGAGTGGATGTTCGGCGATCGTAGACGCTGATTTCGTTAACAGAAGCAACATACAAGAAGTTGCCCTGAACCGCAACGCAGGTGATCGGGTGGTTGGGTTGAGGCATAATTGAAGAAACGCTGATGTCAGAGACGGAAAAGACTAAGGTATCAGGGAAAAGCTGTAAGGAAGGTACAGATGGCAGAGTCTGGAGGGAAAGGTTGCTAGGGAGGCTGCTGTAGCTCGTGTCACTTGAAGAAGCTGAAGATGAGGTGGCGCTCCCTCGATTATCGGAGGAACTATCGGAAACCAAATGTTCCGATAAGCGCGGTGGTTTTTTAGGGAACGGGATGGTGGAGTCGTGGGTTAAAGTGGCGCAGCTGCTGGTTGCGCATGTAGCTAACCATGATCGGACCTTCATGCCGGCCTTTCAGACCTAAAACAAAAATATAGAAGCTAGGCACGAGAGAGGATTGAAGCAGGACCTTCGTTGTGGTTTATAATTATATAAAGAAAATAAAAGGTAATGCCACGTGGAGTTGAGAGAGTGGATATGGTACGATCAGTCCTAGGCTCCAAAAGGACAAGAAATGGCACGTCAAGAGGAGTAGTTTTGTAATTTAATGGGGGTGCTGTTTCCCAGCTTGCTGCTTTGCAAATTACAACTCTGCAGCAGGAAAGATTCATTTAGTTGGCTAACCGCGTCCAGCTCCGTAAAATAGAATTTAGGATTATCAATACAAATTTTAACTCAATATTTAACATAAACAATTTATAATTAAAGCATTAACGTATATAATTCCGTTCAATCCCCTTAAAATCACAAATGACAAGTATGATAGTTAAAAAAATTGGTATAATAATAAATTTAGCCATCAATTTTTATATATTATATCAATTTATAATTTTAAAAAAAATTAACCTTCAAAATTTATAAATAATCTCAAATTTATCTTAATTCTAAAAAATTCTAAAAAATATATAAAACACATAAATACTTTCAATAATAATAAATTTTATATTAATATTAATATTAGTAATAAAAATATAATTTATATTAATATTAATATTAAATAAAATAAAAATCCTCCCACCACCGTAGCTCACCCCCTCCCACCACCATTCCCTTACCCCCGAGGCAATTAAGAAGAAGTATGAGAAGGAATATTACAAGTATTTGGATACAAATTAGCCATGGAATTCTATAGCTCTCAATGGAATTCGGAAGCAATAGAGGGACAGTGGTGGGTGGGGGTGGGGGTACGAGGACGGTGGGAAGGGAAGTTCCGGTGGGAGAGAGGGAGAGGGACCGGAGCGAGAGATTTTTATTTTATATTAATATTAATATAAAATTTAAATTTATTATTATATCTTTTGAAAATATTTATTTAATTTTTAGACCATTTATAAATCTTAAGGGTTAATTTTTTAAAATTATGACTAAATTAATATAATATGTAAAAATTGAGAAATAAAATTATTATTATACTAAATTTTTAACTGCTACGTCAGCTTACCGTTTGTGACTTTAACGGGAGTGACCAGAATAATTAAACTATATAACATGAGTGATTAAATTATAAAATTTTTATTTAGAGTGCCTAAAATGATTTTTTTTTTATAATTGGGTTACTATCTATATAGTTTACCCTAGATTTTATATATTAAAAATTAATTATACTATTAATGTATATTTTATAAAAAATATATTTCAAAAAATATTTTTATTTATTAATTGTAGATTTTTTAAAATTATATTATTCAAATAACTTGATAGATTAAATTGATTTGATGATTTGGTTATTTCCCCAATTTAATTTTTATACAATCTGGGCACAAATCAATGATATGAAAAGTTGGAAATATTTTTCTCGGTTAGGAAAATGGGGTCATTTAGGCTTTAGCTAGTGTAATGATGGCGGCCTAGCTAGAAGATATTTAACTAAGCTGTCTTCGATTGAATCATTTGCATTCTTTATCCAAAGTAGATCATTTTAAGAAAAATAATAGAAAGGAACATTTAAATTTTCATGGTACAAAAAGGAAAAGTCGAAATCATCACCCCACAACTTAGCTTAGCTGTTTCAAATTCTAATTTGATGGTACATGAATGTACACTTGAATCTCTAATTCATTATTATTATTTCTTTGTTTCTTATATCTACTTCTTTTTTGCAAAATAAAAAAAAAATCCCAAAGTAGCATTAGTATGATGAAGTATGTCTGGACTTCAAATTTTCATAGTACGAACAATAATCTTCATGAATATTTGATAGATATTAAAGAAATAAATAACATGAAAGAAATCATGTAAATGTGCTTTTGAAGAGGAATGGGAAATTATGAAAAGAGTTACTGCTTTTCAGTTTGGTAGGCTTACTGTGAGATATTTGAGAGTTCCGCTGGTCACAAGGAAATTAAATGCTACAGATTGTGCTCCTTTGATTGAGAAACTTACCGGTAGAATTAATAGTTGGTCATCTAAGCAACTAAGCTATGCCGGAAGATTGCAATTAATTAAAGCTGTCATTTACAACATTAAACCTTATTGGTGTCGACAATTTCTTTTGCCTAAAGGAGTTCTTAAGAAATCTGTTCCAGGTATTTCTAGAAAGGGAAAGACAGTGCAGCTTTTGGTGCAAGAGTTAGTGGGCATAAGATTTGTTCACCTAAAGCTGAGGGTGGATTAGATTTGAAAAAACTTGAAGATTGGAATAATGCATGCATTTTGCAGCATGTTAAGTTATTCTTGCTGGACAGGATTCATTATGGATTGCTTGGCTTAGGGAGTATGTTCTAAAAGATATAAGTGTTTTTGGGATGTCACTATTGGTTCTTCAAATAGTTGGAACTGGAAAAGACAACTCAAGATGAGAGAGATGGTCGCTCCTATCATTTCAAGACTATCTAATGGTAGTAATATTGTCCCAACCACCAAGTTGTGGGAGGAAATTAGGGATAAAAAAGAGAAGGATAATTGGCAAAAGTTGATTTGGTTTCCATTACATATTCCCAAGCATTTTTTTATTGCTCGGATGGCTATGATGAATAGGCTTCTGACTAGTGATGGATTAGTTTCTAGAGGCATGAATATAGAAAGTAATTGTTTGCTTTGTTTCAGCGAAGCGACCATGAATCATATTTTTTTCTTTTAGCAATTGAGACTTGGAATCAGGAATTATCTTGGGCTGGTATCAAATTGAAAAGCAAATCTCTTGTTTCTGTTATCCTTAAGCTTGCCTGAAATACTTATATTCATATTGTTTGGAGGGATAGGAATCACAGGTTTTCTGGTAGATCTCATGTTAATGCATATGGTTTGCTGGTGAAAGGGCTAGATTAATAAGGAAGCATAGTAATGGATTAGACTTCGTTAATAGGAATCTTTGTAGAAACTGGAGTTTGCATGAATTGTAAAATGTATAGGCATTGTTTGTAAAACAGTTGTTTTTGTATGAGAAATTTTCTGCTTTCAGAATAATAAAGTCACGATTATCCAAAATGAATGTGTTCTAAAAATAAATAAATAAATAAATATTCCCTCAATCTGAGAACAAAATGTCATAGTTGATATTTATGAAATCAAATTTTTTACAATAACCTCAATTATTTTAAATATTTTAATTAATCAAATTTTAAAATATTAAAACTTCATTAAAGCTTTTATGATATATTCTTCCAGATTTTTATCGTAATAAATCTTTAAAAAATAAAAAGCCAAAATTGAAATTTTTTAAACTATTAAAAGCCGTATCAAAGTTTATATAATATAATTATGAATATAAATTTTTTAATATAAAACGTAACATTATAATATATAAGTAATAATGCATGAATGGATGTGTTGGACCCAGGGTGGGGGAGCAGCAAACAAGAGAGCCGACAATAGCTTATGGTCATTCAAATGGTTTTAAAAATTGTAATCCAAGAAGGGCAAAAGGCCAACCAGCCTTGCCTAGTGTAGGTTGGCGTCTAGTGCTGCTTATGCAGTGGGCGTAAAAGTAGACGTAGACCTATTGTAGTAAATTCACGGAAATAGCAATCCATTTGACCATTTTATTCAACACTCTCTTCTTGGCCCTAATCCCTATGTCTTGGAATTTGACTTTTAATCTAATCTGTCGAATAATTTATATCATCATTCACCTACAGCTTCTAATGAAGCAGCAGCTGGAGGCAAAAGCCAAATGTAATTTGTTAAGGATACAGCAAACAGGGAGTGTTAATTATATATAATTTTCAATATTAACTAAAATCCATGTAATTAAAACAATTTTATTTTATTTTATTCTAAGCTCATTTTACTCTTCCTTTCGAGGTTTAAAAATTGGAATATGAAGTTAAATTGATTGACTTGGAGAATTTAATTAAAAAATATTCTAATGTAAAATAAAAGCTTAAAACATGATTTAGTCTCTAAATATGTGGGGTGTGCCTCACATTTTGGTGGGAATAGAGTTGACGTCATGACGAGTGACGTCCCGATGAGCTGATAGCGACATCATGATGTGGCGACGTTTTCCCTATTCAATTGGGTTTCTTCTCCTAGTTAAAATATGCTATATTTTTTCATTCAAACTATTATAAATCTAGGATATTCTAATCAAAGTAGTCACGAATTTATCCTATAAATAGGACTTTTAGCAATCCTAGAGATTTTGATTCAACAACATAACTAAGAGAGTTTTGTGAGAATTTTGGGAGAATTTTGTATTTTTGGGTTTGGGTTTGTTTGTTTCTCCATCTTGTACTCATCTTCGGTTTTTTTTCCGTTTTAGTGAAACTTTCTTTCCGTGGTTTTTTATCCTCTTCAGAGAGTTTTTTCCACGTAAATATTTGTATCCAATTTTCTCATTTTTCGTTCTTGTTCGTTGCATAACTCAGGTTTAACCTAACAAACTGGTATCAAAGCTTGGTTCGGTTTCTGCATTTAACCCGTGTAACACCCCAAACCTGGCCTAGACGTTACGACCGGATCTGACGTGTCACATCGAAGTGTCGTTTGAAAACCAGGCTTGTCGATAAAAGTTCGTTACAAAATTTTTAATCCCAGTTAATCAATTGCTGTTGAAAACGTTAGTTTTGTCAAATCAAATCATGTTGTCCAATTATAGGTCACATCAATTGTTATAAGTCTTATCAATCTGAAATAAAACCGCGGGAGCCTTTTTCTATTTGTAAACTTTAAGATTTGAAAATTGTGATTTTATTTGAAAACAGTTATTATTTTGAAAACCCGTGTTCCTTAATCTAGCAGGTTGAAATAAGAAGTTAAAACTAGATAAAAGTTAAAACCTCAAATGGCCTTATTACATAAATATTAACCCCAAATTAAAATATTAAAAAAACTAGGTGCGAATCACAATACTCGCGAACATGTGGCCATCTCCGAGTCCCTCGCAGCTCCAAATCATCTAAGGTTGGGGATTACTTGTACAGTTAAAAGAAAAGGGTGAGTTACGAGAACTCAGTGTGTAATCCCCTATCATGCAAGTAGAATGCGGGCCGGAGCCCTATTCAAGATAAAGACATTGTGGGCCCGGGCACGACATAAGAACGGTGTGGGCCTAAGCCCATATAATATCAGTACAAAGTAAAAATGCAACCCAACCCAATCCAGCCAACACACCACCCGTACCAACCAACACACCATGTGGGGACTAAGTGGACCTACCCAGCCAACACACCAATATCGCAGCATAGCTGCTAATAGTAACGCAGCAGAGCTGCTAGTAACAGTAAACATGGTCAAGCCACTAGAATCAAAATACGTGGCGAAGCCACTAGAACAGTAAAAACGTGGCAGAGCCATTAGTACAGTACTTCCTCCAAATCCCAATCCCAATCCCAATGCAGAATGTCGTGTCATAAATATTTCGTGTATGCAGTATGTCATTTTCATAAACAGTCACGTAGATAGCATTCACACATCAACTAACTACCACTAGGGGTATAACGGTCATTTCGTTGGTTAGGGGTAAAACGGTAATTTCAGCCCTCGGGGTACTTCGATAATTTTACCCTTCGAGGGTATTTCGGTAATTTTACCCTTCGAGGGTATTTCGGTACAATTTACGGCCTTTCCAAAGGCCTACCGTCGTCTCGAACGACTCGGACAACTTATATGGCCAAAATAGTGTAATTGGGCCCAAGGCCCGTTACTTGGCCCAGGTGGGCCCATACGCTCGTGTGGCCCATTCAGCCCACATTCTGCCACGACTATGCGAACCTCGCAGCCCAATCTCTTATTAGTCACTTACCGTGGATTTTGTCCCTATAGGGCCCATGAGCCCAATGGGCCAACATGGCCTATTTCGGCCCAACGAGGCCTACTACAACCTAAGCCCACGAGAACGTTCGTGGCGGCCTCTACGGTCTATCGCCAACGATTGTGGCTCGATTTTTCCCCACGAGCATTCGCACGCTCGTGAGCCCGTAGATGCCGAAGTTTCGACTTTTCGGCTTTAGCCGATTCACAATTACGCAGGGGTGTGAATACACACCTTCATCCATCGTTTTTACAGAAACAACACTGGGTGTACGATTACACACCTAATTGCAATAGCGACGAGTGCGAAAACTCTGGAGCACACAACCTATAACCAACCAACACACGGTTAATGCATACTCTTAATCCACCACCTTTATTCGCTTAACCCACAACCACTCACATTGCCAGAACTAACCGATAATAGCGCCTCCCTGCTGATCAAGTGTGATTCCCCCTCCTAACACGATTCGGCAGATCAAAAGTTGTTAGAAGTAAACTATGCATTCGGCCCCAAGAGAAAAAGAAGGGAGACCGAAGCTTGATAATAAAGCCATAAGAAATAAAGTGGTGTAGTATTCCTCCCTTACCAATACCAATTAACAACGTATTTTGACAGTAGTCTGTCAAGAAGATTCGGCCCGAACCAAGAAGAACAAGGAGATTTGAGAGGGAGAGAGGATGAGTATTTGGCCTAGCAGAGAAAGAGAGATGAAAAATTAGAATAGAAGAAGAAATGAAAATAAAAGAGAAGGAGACTACCAATTTGACAGAGAGAAAGGTGTAGAGAAGAAAGGAAGGCTTCAATGGAGAATTCGGCAATTGGCAAAAGTGAATGATAGTTGAGAGAAAAAGAAAGTAGAAGCAAGAAAGACCCGAATGGTCAAAAATGTTGCACGAGATGCCACGAAAGAAGTAAACCCGAAACAGAAAAGAGAAAAAAACCCGAGAATACCAGAGAAAATTCGGCACCTCTATACTCTCACAAAGCCGAAAATGCACCAAAAATGACTGCCCATAGCCGAATTTCCCTTACTCATGCTCCTCATTCAGCCAAGACTCCCTCCCCCACATCCAATTCCTTCAAACTCTCCACCAATTCCTCCTTGATTTGCTCCTAGCCTCACATTCAAATTTGATGACCAAGTCTCCAACCTCCTCTGCAGAGTTTGAATCGAACTCTACCTCTCACGCCACAGAGATGTAAAATAAAATCTCCTTATTACATGCCATGGGATTCAAACCCCAATTCCCTTGCCACCCTAGTGTCGCCACAACCATCAAGCCACATGCTCTTTTTGTGACATAAAATCACACACATTAAACATAAGTCCTAACTGCTAACAACCAATTTCACTTCAGAGCAAAAACTAAAAATTTTCTAAGGCCCAGACTAGAACCCAGGCTTCCTGAAAACCCCTAAATACACTCAAATACTTAGCCATTGAAGCACACATGGAATTTAAGCCAAATCATGCAAAAGTACAAACCCTACATTTTTGGGGCGTTACAACTCTACCTCCCTTAAAGAAATTTTGACCTCGAAATTTACCTGGTCAGAAAAGGTGAGGGTATTGTTATCTATCGCCTCCTCAGGCTCCCACGTGGCTTCCTCTGAACCATGATTACGCCAAAGCACCTTGACCAACAGAACAGATTTCCTCCTTAATACCTTAACATCACGATCCAGTATCTGCACCGGTTCTTCCTCAAAAGTCAGATCAGGTCTAACCTCAATCTCCTCCACCGACACTATATGTGAGGGATCAGAGCGGTATCACCTCAGCATAGAGACGTGGAACACATCATGTATCTGGTTTAACTCAGGAGGCAGCTCAAGCTGATAGGCGACCGGTCCCACTCGCTTTAATATTCGGTAAGGTCCGATGAATCTAGGGCTCAGTTTGCCTTTTCGTCTAAATCTTAGAATTTTCTTCCATGGTGAAACCTTCAGAAAGACATAATCTCCCACAGAGAACTCGATCTCTTTACGCTTTAAATCCGCATATGACTTCTGCCTGTCAGATGCTTCCTTTAACCGATTTCGAATCAACTTTACTTTTTCTTCGGTCTCAGAAACCAACTCTGGTCCCAAAACTCGTCGCTCACCCAGTTCAGTCCAACATGTAGGAGTACGACACCTGCGACCATATAACGCCTCGCACGGTGCCATTTGAATACTATACTGGTAGCTATTGTTATACGCAAACTCTGCCAGCGGTAAATAGTTCCTCCCAGCTGCCTCGAAAATCGATTACACAGCTTCTTAACATGTCTTCCAGTATCTGAATCACCCTCTCTGACTGACCATCTGTCTGAGGGTGGAACACAGTATTGAAATCCAATCTTGTACCCAAAGCCTTGTGTAACTTCTTCCAGAATCGAGATATGAATCTAGGATCTCTGTCAGATATGATAGAAACCGGTACACCATGCAGTCTCACAATCTCAGCCACATATAACTTAGCCAACTTTTGTAGCGAATAATTAGTGCGGACCGGTATAAAGTGGGCAGATTTAGTCAGTTGATCAACAATAACCCATACCGAATCCTTCTTAGTAGGCGTCAAGGGTAGCCCACTGACAAAATCCATGGTTACCCTCTCCCACTTCCAGAGTGGAATCTTAACTGGTTGTAGTAATCCAGAAGGTAGTTGATGCTCAGCCTTAACTTGCTGGCATGTCAGACACTTACCCACGAAATTAGTAACCTCACGCTTAAGCCCTGGCCACCAGTACAGTTCACGCAAGTCTCGATATAACTTGTTTCCACCAGGATGCATAGCATAAGGACTACTGTGCGCCTCTTGCAGTATAGACCGTCTCAGATCAGAATCTCTTGGTACACAGACTCTCACACGAAAGCATAGTACTCCTTCACTATTCAACCCAAAGTCTGTAGTCTCTCCGCTCTCAACTCGTCGGAAACGAGGAGCCAGTGACTCATCCAACAACTGTTTCTCCTTAATTTGATCAGTCCAAGTCAGTCTCACTTGAAGTTCAGCTAACAAGCTACAATCATCGAACAGGCTGAAACGAGCAAACATTGCTCTCAAATCAGATACAACTCTATCAGCTACTACGTTAGCATTACCAGGGTGGTACTCAATTGAGCAATCATAATCCTTAAGCAACTCTATCCATCTTCGTTGCCTAAGGTTCAACACCTTCTGAGTAAGGAAGTACTTGAGGCTCTTATGGTTTGTGTAAATAATAGACCTCTCACCGTATAAGTAATGCCTCCAAATCTTCAGTGCGAATACCACCCCAACTAACTCCAAGTCGTGAGTGGGGTAATTCACCTCATGAAGCTTAAGTTGACGAGATGCGTACGCAACCACCTTACCCTCTTGCATCAACACACAACCAAATCCAGTGTGTGACGCATCACTGTAGACAGTGAATTCCTTCCCAAACTCTGGCTATATTAACACAGGGGCTTCAGTCAGAACTTTCTTCAGTTTCTCAAAACTCTCTTGTTTCTTATCGGTCCAAATAAACGGTACCCCTTTATGCAGTAACTTAGTCAGGGGTGCAGCAATCAGTGAGAACCCCTCAACAAAACGTCTGTAATACCCAGCCAGACCTAGAAAGCTTCGAATCTCAGATACAGTCTTTGGTGGTTTCCAATCCAATACGACTTTAATTTTTCGAGGATCCACCCTAATTCCCTCAACAGACACCACGTGACCCAGAAATGTCACTTCTCGCAGCCAGAACTCACACTTGCTGAACTTTGCGTATAGCTGCTTTTCCCTCAAAATTTGCAAAACAATTCGAAGATGTGCACCATGATCCTTTTCGGTTCTCGAGTATACCAGAATATCATCTATAAAAACCACTACGAACCGATCCAGGTAAGGCTGGAACACACGGTTCATCAGATCCATAAAAGCAGCTGGTGCATTCGTCAGCCCAAACGGCATTACTAGGAACTCATAGTGACCATAACGAGTCCTAAACGCAGTCTTATACACATCAGCCTCCTTAAACTTTAGTTGATGGTACCCAAATCGAAGATCTATCTTGGAGAAAATCGAAGCTCCTTACAGTTGGTCAAACAGGCCATCTATCCTCGGTAAAGGGTACTTGTTCTTAATCGTCAGTTTGTTCAGTTGACGATAATCGATGCACATGCGCATGGATCCATCATTCTTCTTCACGAATAGCACTAGTGCTCCCCATGGAGACACACTCGGCCGAATGAACCCTCGGTCCAGTAGCTCTTGAATTTGAGCCTTTAACTCCACCAGCTCCTTCGGTGCCATCCTATAAGGGGCGATGGACACCGGAGCTGTTCCCGGTAGGAGTTCAATATCGAATTCGAGCTCACGATTTGGAGGCAACCCAGGAAGCTCTTCTGGAAATACATCCGGAAACTCCTTAACAGTTCTGACATCTCTAACAGAAGGACCCTTAGAATCAGAACTGCTGACATAAGCTAAAAACGTCTCGTAACCCTTGCGAACCAGTTTCTCGGCCTTTAATGCTGAGATTACATTAGACAGGTAATATCTTCGCTCCCTTAACACGACCACCTCCTCTTTCTCAGAAGACTTCAACACCATACACTTAGCAGCGCAGTCCAAATTTGCACGGTGTTTCATTAGCCAATCCATGCCCAATATCAGATCGAATTCGCCAAACGACAGTTCCATCAAATCTGCCAGAAAGACAACCCCTTGGACCTCTAGGGGCATGTCTCTAAACAACTTATTCACCCTGACCGACTGTCCCAGTGGACTTAACACAGTCAATTCACTATCAGTAATTTCGAACTGAAAACCCAACGTCCCAAACACAGTGCATGCAACATACGAGTGTGTAGACCCAATGTCAATTAAAGCAGTGTATGATACATCATAAATTAAGAACGTACCGGTTATGACATCCGGGGCGTCGCCATCTTCTCGACGCCGAGCAACATAAACCAAAGCTGGCTGTCTCGCCTCAGTATTGCCAGCACCTCTACCCGGTGCTCCACAACCTCGTCCCAAACCATTTCCACCCCTGTCCTGACCACGGCCTCTCAGTAGCTACTGATCACCTCTCCCTGGTTGAACATGGCCCTAACCTGCGGCTTGCATCTGAACAGGCCTCTGAGTACAGTTCTTAACTTGATGATCCATGGACCCACATCTGAAGCACGCCTGCGCTTCTTTTCCAAAGATTCACCCCGGTGAGATCTCCCACATCGCCGCGCAATGTCTGCGGTCTAGCAAAGAACAACAGAACCCCACTGGATGGCCCATCAAATCTAGGCTTCTTCTTAGGCCCACCAAAAGAACTTGAAGGCCCCAAATCCCTCCTATTTCTGCCCCTATCTTTTTCACGGTTCTGGCGCTCTTAGCATTTTACATCCCGACAATTTTTGCCTTCTCAACAGGGGCAGCAAAGTCTCGTTCCCTCTGCGGAGCTATCAGCACCCGCAACTCATTTCAGAGGCCATCCTCGAAACACACATAGCGTTCATACTCAATTACGACTATACCACGAGCATACCGACTCAGCCGCAGAAACTCTGCCTCATACTCTGCCACAGACCTATTCCCCTGGATCAGACTCAAAAATTCCTTCCTCCGGGCATCCACATAACTCGCCCCAACATATTTTCCTTGAAAGGCCGCCTTAAAGAAGTCCCATGTCAAGCGGTCGACCTGCGTGCCTTCTCTCACAGTGAGCCACCGTTGGTATGCCTCGTCTCGCAGTAAGGACACTGCTCCCTTTAGTTTCTGTTCCACAGTACAGTCAAGGTCATCCATTATCCGTTTGGTAGCCTCTAACCAATACTCTGCTACATTCGAGGCTACACTAGAAACACCCCTGAAGATTTTCACTCCATTAGACCGGAGTCGCTCAGAAATCGACCCTCGGCCCACTGATCTAGTACTCGCTCCAGCAACCCTTTTGAGAACCCGCAGCATTGCTTGGGATAGAGCATCATCCCTAACTGCTCGGTCATGGGACCCTGTCTCGATTACTGGTGAGGCTGGTGCCTCCCTCGCAAGCATGTGACTCGATGCTGAAGACCCAGCCCTAGCACCACCTCGGCCTCTACCGCGACCACGTGTACCCCTTCCACGACCTTTTGTGCTCATATCGATATAGCATATTTATCTGTTTTAAGATTTTTATGCATCAGCTTATAATTTCAGTAATTATTAACGGATATTTTATGATAAACAGTAATTTAGAGTTGTTTTTTGCAGATCGAGACCTCACTACAGTTTTCAGCCTTCCATAGTCTCAGTTTATTCTAACTAAAGAGTTTCAGTACAATACTACTATCCATAGTAGTTTCTCAGTATAACATTTCAGTATATAACATAAAACAATGTCAGAGAACTTACAGATTTGGCGCCGGAGACTCGGTGTGCCACACTTTCAGTAACAACCTTTTACTTTTCTTTCCAAAACCAAAATTTAGAAAATTTTAGAAAAATCTACAAGAACCCATTCCACAGCCGAGTTTTGCAATCTCGACTCTGATACCACTGAATGTAACACCCTAAACTCGGCCTAGACGTTACGACCGGATCTGACGTGTCATTTGAAAACCAGGTTTGTCGATAAAAGTTCGTTTCAAAATTTTTAATCCCACTTAATCAATTGCTGTTGAAAACGTTAGTGTTGTAAAATCAAATCATGTTGTCCAATTATAGGTCACATCAATTGTTATAAGTCTTATCAATCTGAAATAAAACCGCGGGAGCCTTTTCCTAGTTGTAAACTTTAAGATTTGAAAAATGTGATTTTCTTTGAAAATAGTTATTATTTTGAAAACCCATGTTCCCTAATCTAGCAGGTTGAAATAAGAAGTTAAAACCAGATAAAAGTTAAAACCTCAAATGGCCTTATTACATAAATATTAACCCCAAATTAAAATATTAAAAAAACTAGGTGCGAATTACAATACTCGCGAACATGTGGCCATCTCCGAGTCCCTCGCAGCTCCAAATCATCTAAGGTTAGGGATTACCTGTACAGTTGAAAGAAAAGGGTGAGTTACGAGAACTCAGTGTGTAATCCCCTATCATGTCAGAATGATGCAGGCGGAGCCCTATTCAAGATCTGATGCGGTGTGGGCACGGCCCGACATAAGAATAAAGATGTGGGCCTAAGCCCATATAATATCAGTACGGAGTAAAAATGCAACCCAACCCAATTCAGCCAACACACCACCCGTACCAACCAACACACCATGTGGAGACTAAGTCGACCCACCCAGCCAACACACCAATATCGCAGCATAGCTGCTACTAGTAACGCAGCAGAGCTGCTAGTAACAGTAAACGTGGCCAATCCACTAGAATCAGAATACGTGGCAAAGCCACTAGAACAAGAAAACGCGTGGCGAGCGGTGAGTGCAAGACTTCCTCCAAATTCGAATCCCAACCCCAATGCAGAATGTCGTGTCATAAATATTTCGTGTATGCAGTATGTCATTTTCATAAACAGACATGTAGATAGCATTCACACATCAACTAACTACCATTAGGTGTATAATGGTCATTTCGTTTATTAGGGGTAAAACGGTAATTTCACCCATCGGGGGTATTTCGGTAATTTTACCCTTCGAGGGTATTTCGATAGCTTTACTCTTCGAGGGTATTTAGGTAATTTTACGGCCTTTCCAAAGGCCTACCGTCGTCTCGAACGACTCAGACAACTTATATGGCCAAAATAGTGTAATTGGGCCCAAGGCCCGTTACTTGGCCCGAGTGGGCCCACACGCTTGTGTGGCCTGTTCAGCCCATATTCTGCCATGGCTATGTGAACCTCGCAGCCCAATCCTTTATTAGTCACTTACCGTGGATTTCGTCCCTGTAGGGCCCATGAGCCCAATGGGCCCACATGGCCCATTTCGGCCCAACGAGGCCCATTATGACCTAAGCCCACGAGAACGTTCGTGGCGGCCTCTATGGTCTATCGCCAATGATTGTGGCTCGATTTGTCCCTACGAGCATTCGCACGCTCGTGAGCCCTCAGATGCCGAAGTTTTGACTTTTCGGCTTTAGCCAATTCACAATTTCGCAGGGGTGTGAATACACACCTTCGTCCATCGTTTTTACAGAAATAGCATTGGGTGTACGATTACACACCTGATTGCAACAGCGACGAGTGCGAATACTTTGGAGCACACAACCTATAACCAACCTACACACGATTAATATATACTTTTAATCCACTACCTTTATTTGCTTAACCCACAACCACTCACCTTGCCAGAACTAACCGATACTAGAGCCTCCCTGTTGATCAAGTGTGATTCCCCCTCCTAACACGATTCGGCAGATCAAAAGTTGTTAGAAGTCAACTATGCATTCAGCCCCAAGAGAAAATGAAGGGAGACCGAAGCTTGATAATAAAGCCATAAGAAATAAAGTGGTGTAGTATTCCTCCCTTACCAATACCAATTAACAACGTATTTTGACAGTAGTCTGTCAAGAAGATTCAGCCCGAACCAAGAAGAACAAGGAGATTTGAGAGGGAGAGAGGATGAGTATTTGGCCTAGCAGAGAAAGGGAGACGAAAAATTGGAACAGAGGAAGAAATGAAAGTAAAAGAGAATGAGACTACCAATTCGGCAGAGAGAAAGGTGTGGAGAAGAAAGGAAGGCTTCAATGGAGAATTCGGCAATTGGCAAAAGTGAATGATAGTTGAGAGAAAAAGAAAGTAGAAGGAAGAAAGACCCGAATGGTCAAAAATGTTGCACGAGATGCCACGAAAGAAGTAAACCCGAAACGGAAAAGAGAAAAAACCCGAGAATACCAGAGAAAATTCGGCACCTCTATACTCTCACAAAGCCGAAAATACACCAAAATGAATGCCCATAGCCGAATTTCCCTTACTCATGCTCCCCATTCAGCCAAGACTCCCCTCCACATCCAATTCCTTCAAACTCTCCACCAATTCCTCCTTGATTTGCTCCTAGCCTCGCATTCAAATTTGATGACCAAGTCTCCAACCTCCTCTGCAGAGTTTGAATCGAACTCTACCTCTCACGCCACAGAGATGTAAAATAAAATCTCCTTATTGCATGCCATGGGATTCGAACCCCAATTCCCTTGCCACCCTAGTGACGCAACAACCATCAAGCCATATGCTCTTTTTGTGACATAAAATCACACACATTAAACATAAGTCCTAACTACAAACAACAAATTTCACTTCAGAGCAAAAATTAAAAATTTTCCAAGGCCCAGACTCGAACCCAGGCTTCCTAAAAACCCCCAAATACACTTAAATACTTAGCCATTGAAGCACACATGGAATTTAAGCCAAATAATGCAAAAGTACAAACCCTACATTTTTGGGGCGTTACAACCCGTTTAGAGATAACAATGATGTATGATATCAATAAGTTCGATAGGATCACAAATTTCAGTTTGTTGCAAGTTCGAATAATGAAAATTTTGGTTCATAACTGTTTGAAGAAGGTCGTTACAAGGTAAAAGCTCGCGGATGCTAATTAGACAGAATGAGAGGAACTTGATGAGAAGACACTGTTAACAATTCAGTTGTGCCTCACGAAAAATGTATTGAATGAAGTACTTATGGAGAAAACGACAGCAGCCTTATGCTGGAAATTGGAAGACCTTTATATGACAAAGTTTCTCGCAAATCACTAGGTATTGAAACTGTAACACCCTTACCCGTATTCAACGCCGGAACAGGGTACGAGGCATTACCGGACTTACAACACAAGCAATCACACAATTCTGAGTTATAAATTTGCGTCAAAATTAAAACCATTTACATTCAATCATAAAGCCCCTAATACGAGCCTATGAGGCCTAAATCATGCTTTGGAAGTGGTTCGGGACTAAATCGTGAACTTTAGAAATTTTTACAAAACTTAGAAAATTTTTACTATGCACAGGGGTCACACGCCCGTGTGGGCAGGCCGTGTGGTCACACACGCCTGTGTCCCTAACTCGTGTAACTCTCTGACTTGCAAGTCATGAACAAATTGGAGTCACACGACCAAGTCACACGCCCGTGTGCTAGGCCGAGTGGCGAATTTTTATTTTCGAAATTAGGTGCAATTTTCACACGCCCGTGTTTAAGGCTGTGTCAACCACACGGCTGAGACACACACCCGTGTCTCTGGCCGTGTGCTCAATTCTAAGCATTCTGTTTCTCATTTTTAAGATGCAGGGGACACACGGCCAGGCCACATGTGACACACGACCTAGACACACGCTCGTGTGTATTCCCGTGTGAACAAAATTAAGCCATTTCCTAGCCTTATTTGTCGCCCAAATTTACCATGTTCCTGCACTAAAACATACCAAATACAATCCAACCATTTTAAACATCCATCTCAAGCAAATTTCATCATTTACAAGGCATACCACCACATGCATACATGTTTATAATTTTACCATGGACTAATCCATTTGTTGGACACACTTAAACAATTACCTAATATATGTGAAGATAGCATAGCATGACATTACAAGTGTATCAAAATGACCATTTCTAGCCAGTCCAATGGCTAGGTTACAAACATCATTATCAAGCCACAAAAAAGCCAAATTAGCTTATACATGCCATTATACTAAAAGGAGATTTCTATGTATACCAAAATGAAATATTGGATAGTGTGATGATTGCTTCGACCGACTTCCAAGCTTCGCGAGCTTTGAGCACTATAAAATAGGGAAAGTTAAACAGAGTAAGCATTTTATGCCTAGTAAGTTCGTATAACAGAAAATAAACTCACCGATCATAATTATTAATAGAAGCATACATATTACACATTCCATCAATTTTGGATAAGTTACCTAAGTACACAATCACTTATTCAAATGAGTTACTCACATAGTTTCATAAGAATATCAAGTAAAACATAGATTAGCTCATCACATTACGAGTTCCATAAATTTTCACCATTCTATGTTTTAAGATTCCTTTTCTGTTGAACTATTGAAATCTCGATGGATGCTCGGGTAATATACACATGTGCGAAAGTACCCATTAGGGTACATAATAAGGAGGCACACTCTTGAGTCGTACATTTTTCAGTAGGATTACCAGTCCAAGCTAAATCCTATCAGTTGCATTTGCTCCAAAGAGCTTATTGAGGATTACCTGTCCGGGCTAAATCCAATTTACTACCTAAACTCAAGAGGCTTACATTAGAATTACCCGTCCGGGCTAAATTCTATTTGCAACATATGCATTATTATACCTAACCCATCGAAATTCAACATTCAACTGGAACACGATAATTTGTCCATATTACACAACTTAAAACTATATCATTATGTATATATAATCTCATACATATCAACACCATCATACAATCCAAATCAAGCATATTAACATACATTTTTAAGTTACACGAACTTACCTTGAAAATGGTTCGTATTTGGATGTCAACTAATCTGAAACCTTTTGTTTTCCTCGATCTAGTTCCGTTGTCGGTCTTTCCGGATCTATATGGATAAATTTAGCTATTAATCTATCACATTTCAATTACATTTGCATTCTATTACGTCCTAGGCAAAATTACCAATTTACCCCTATTCTTTTCAAAAATTTTGATTTCATCCCTAGGCTCGGAAAATGAAATTCATGAAATTTAACCCTCTTTCCAAGCCTAGTCGAAATTTAATAACAATTTTTACAGCACATAAATTCCATAAATTTCAGCATTTCCCATGGGTTTTACTACTTTTTTATTTTAGTCCCTAAATCAAGTTTTCATAAAAAATTACTTTGTAAAAGTTGTTTATCTATGAACAACCTTTCATTTTCTACCATAAATTTCTAATTTTCAGCATATTCATCCATGACCCAAATTCCAAACCTTGATAACTTTTCAAATTAATCCGCTAAATAGAGAGATTAGACTATCCCGATTCCAAAATATAAAAATCATTAAAAACGGGACTTGATTTCATACCTTATTGGGCTTGAAAAGTTTTCATCCTCTATCCTAGGGTTTCCATAGAAATTTTGGGGAAGAAGATGAATAGAAAATGTGATAATTCTTTTTAATTATTTGTCATTTTTTAATTGTAGTGATTTCCAATTTAGTCCTTAGCCATTTCTAATTTTTCCATGGATGAGTCATTAAATTCTCTACTAACTCCTCTTCAATGGTCTAATTACCAAATAAGGACCTTAAGTTTTGAATTCCATAGCTATTTGATACCTATAGCTACCAGAATCCAACTTTTTCATTTTATGCAATTTAGTCCTTTACCTAATTGACTATACAATCGATTTAATTTTCGTATCAAAATTTTCATGATCTTCCTAACATGATGCCAACCATAAAATAAAATAAAATAAATTTTTATCTTTTACTCGGATTTGCGGGCCCGAAACCACTGTTCCGATCTCACCGAAATTTAGGCTGTTACAACTCTCCCCCTTAGAAATTTTCGTCCTCGAAAATTCTTACCAGAAAAGAGATTAGGATATTGCTTCCTCATGGTATCCCCAGGCTCCCAAGTAGCTTCCTCTAATCCATGCCGTTTCCAGAGAACTTTTACTAAAGCCACCTTTTTATTTCTTAGCTCTTTCGTCTCGTGTGCCAGTATTTTAATCGGTTCTTCGTTGTATGTCATGTCAGGCTGAATTTCTACTTCTGTTAGAGTAATAATGTGTGAAGGGTCCGATCGATAGCGTCGCAACATGGATACATGAAACACATTATGAATTTTATCAAGTTCCGCGGTAATGCTAACCGATACACAACAGGGCCGATTCTTTCAATGATTTCATATGGCCTGATGAACCATGGACTCAGTTTTCCTTTACGGCCGAATCAGAGAACCTTCTTCCAAGGTGACACTTTCAAGAATACTTTATCACCAACCTAGAATTCTATCTCTTTCCGTTTTAAATCGGCATAAGATTTTTGACGGTCTGAGGCCGCTCTCAAACTGTCTCGAATTATCTTCACCTTTTCTTCAGTTTCCCAGGTCAAGTCAACTCCGTGTATCTTTTTCTCACTTAACTCTGTCCAGTACAATGGAGTTCTACATTTGCAACCATATAGAGCCTCATACGGTGCCATTTTAGTACTGGACTGATAAATGTTATTATAAGCAAATTCAATCAAAGGCAAGTATTTTTCCCAGTTACCTCCAAATTCAAGTACACAACACCGAAGCATGTCTTCTAAAATCTATATCACACACTCAGATTGTCCATCTATTTGAGGATAGAATGCTGTACTAAAGTGTAAACGAGTGCCTAGAGCTTCTTGCAACTTACTCCAAAATTGGAATGTAAACCGAGGATCTCTACCTGATATAATGGAGATTGGCACTCCGTGTAGTCTTACAATCTCCGAGACATATAATTCAGCCAATCTATCCAATGAAAAGTCCATAAGTACCGGGATAAAGTGTGTTGACTTCGTTAGACGATCGATAATTACCCAAACAACATCTTTCTTTTTTGGTGAATGGGGTAATCCCGTTACAAAGTCCATGGTAACTCTTTCCCATTTCCACTAATAATCCCGAAGGTACTTGATGTTCAGCCTTTACTTGTTGACATATCAAGCATTTCGATACAAATTCAGAAATATCCCGTTTCATTCCTGACCACTAATACATCCTCTTCAAGTCATTGTACATCTTATTGCTACCAGGATGGATAGACATCGTACCATGATGAGCCTCATGTAAAATCTTCTATACCAATTCTGAATTTTTCGGTATACATATTCTATCTTTGAATAACAAACAACCATCCGAATCAATTTGAAACCCCGAATCAGAGTTTGACTCACTCTGTACTCGTTTAGCCCGTAATTTAACATCATCCCTCTGAGCTTCACAGATTTGTTGCCGAAATGTTGGTCTAGCTCTTAACTCAGCTATAATCAAATCGTCATCAGACAGGGACAACCGGGCATTCAACGCTTGTAAAGCAAATAAATATTTTCAGCTCAAGGCATCCGCCACTACATTAGCTTTCCCCGGATGGTAACCAATAACAAGATCATAATCTTTCAATAACTCCAACCACCTACATTGTCTCAAATTCAGTTCTTTTTGTGTCATTAAATACTTCAGACTTTTGTGATCCGTAAAAACGTGACATTTTTCACCAAAAAGATAATGTCACCATATTTTCAGTGCAAATACAATGGCTGCTAATTCGAGATCATGTACCGAGTAATTTCTCTCATGCGGTTTTAGCTGCCTAGATGCATAAGCCACTACTTTACCATCTTACATCATTACACATCCCAAACCGTTCAATGAGGCATCGCTGTAGACTACAAACTCTTTACCCGATTCAGGTTGGACTAATACAGGTGCTTCCATCAATAAAGCTTTCAATCTATCAAAACTCTGCTGGCACTTATCATTCCATTCGAATTTTATTTCTTTTTGCAACAATCGAGTCATCGAAAAAGCTATCATTGAAAACCCTTTAACAAATCTCCGATAGTATCCTGCTAGTCCCAGAAAACTTCTGACTTCTGAGACATTCTTCGATGGCTTCCAACTTACAATAGCTAAAATTTTGTTCGGATCCACCCGAATACCCTCTGCAGATGCAACATGTCCAAGGAAACTAACTTCCCGTAGCCAGAATTCACATTTACTGAATTTAGCATACAGATGTTTCTCATGCAGAGTTTGCAATACAATTCTCAGATGCTCAGCATGCTTATTCACATCCCGAGAGTAAACCAAAATATCATCAATAAAAATAACCACGAACCTGTCCAGGTATGGTCTAAAAATTTTGTTCATTAAATCCATAAATACCGCCGGGGCATTAGTTAATCCGAATGGCATCACCAAAAACTCATAATGCCCATATCTGGTTCTAAAAGCTGTCTTCGGCACATCCGAATATTTTACCCGTAGTTGATAGTAACCAGATCGTAGATCAATTTTTGAAAATATAGTGGCACCTTTTAATTGATCGAACAAGTCATCTATACGAGGCAACAGGTACTTATTCTTTACTATGACTTTATTAAGCTGTCTGTAATCAATGCATAATCTCAATGACCCATCTTTCTTTTTTACAAATAGTACAGATGCACCCCACGGTGAAAAGCTCGGGCAAATCCTCTATCAATCAACTCTTGCAACTGCACCTTCAGCTCTTTCAATTCGGTAGGAGCCATTCTATATGGTACTATAGATATCGGCGTCGTCCCTGGCACAAGGTCTATGGAAAATTCCACCTCTCTAGATGGAGGTAAACCAGGCAACTCTTCTGGAAATACCTCAGGAAACTCACAAACAACTGGCACCGACTGGATTTTCAACTCTGACACTTTGGTGTCCAGTACAATAGCAAGATAAGCCTCATACCCCTTTTTAATATACCTCTGTGCTGATATTGCTGAAATCACATTAGATAGCCCATCCAGTTTCTCAGATTCAACCCGAAATAAGTCACCATTCTGGCACTTCAATTCAATGTATTTATACTTACAATTTACCATTGCATCATGTTGGGTTAACCAATCTATTCCCAATATTACATCAAATTCATCAAAGGGTAACAACATCAAATTAGCCAGAAAACAGTGACCCTCTATAATCAACGGACAATTCTTACAAATTTTATCCACCATAACATGCTGACCCAAGGGGTTTGAAACTTTAACCAAAAATTCAGTAAATTCAACAATCATATTTTTATCAGACACAAATTTCATGCATATGTATAAATGCGTGGAATCAGGATCAATCAAAGCAATAATATCAGTATCAAGTAAAGAGAATGTACTAGTGATAACATCTGGTGCTGAAGCATCTTCTCTTGCACGTATCGCATATGTTCTTATCGGGGCCCGAGCCTCAGGTTTAGTTTTTGAGTCATTTGCAGCACTACGACTACCACTGGCATTTTCGGAGTACCGTGGTGGTCTACCCCTCGAGACAGGATTACTTAGCTTCGGGGTCTATTCAATGTCTTTCTCAACCCTTTTCGGGTAATCTTTAAGGAAATGGTCGAGAGAACCACACTTAAAGCAAGCCCCACTTCTCATCCGGCACTTTTCAAAATGTAATTTATTACAGACATTGCATCGTGGTTTGGGGTTTCCAACACTCCTAACACTGGGTGTTAAGGGAAACGAAGACCTCGGGTTGGTGCGTTTAGAACTTCATTCCTTCCCCAAATACCCCCTTGATGTAGCAAAACGCTCATGATAATTCTTTGATTTCTTTGAAGCAGATGATTGTGTCTTGTTCATAAACCTTTTGCTCGTAACCCGAGCTTCCATTTCTGCTTGCCTCTTTTCTTTGCTTAATTCCTCGGCCTTGTGTGCTCATTCAGCAACACCACGAATTCTCTTAATTCCAGAATTCCAATTAACAGCTTGATATCTTCGTTTAGCCCTTCTTCAAACCGTTTGCACATTTCGGCTTCAGTCTGAACCCATTCACTAGCATACTTGCTCTCGGATATTGTCATATTCCCCTATTTGAGTTCTAGAAATTTCTTCTTTTTCTGGTCTAGGAATCTCTAACTAATATACTTCTTTTTAAACTCCGTTTGGGAAAAATTCCCATGTAATATGTTCTCTTGGTACCACAGAAGATATGGTTTTCCACCAATGATAAGTTTTGTCTTTCAACAATGATACCGCACATTTCAGACATTCGGCTGGTGAACATGATAACTCATTTAGAACCCGTATAGTATTTTCCAACCAGAACTCAGTCCTCTCTGGATCGTCATCGACCGTAGCACTAAATTCTTCAGCCCCATGTTTTCTGATTTTATCTACTGGAGCCTTACCAATTCTAACAGGTCTAGCATCCTGTGGCATTTCATCATGTTGTGAAGCAGGTCGGGGAGGTCGTTGAACAGCAGGGTTTGTTCTCATATATTCACTAAACCATTCATCCATCAATTCAAAGAAGGTTTCTTTTGCCGCCTCACTTCGGCCCTCAGATACGGGGCTTCTACTACCATTAGATGCAGCTTGCTGCACGGAAGTGTGAGCGGCACTCTTAGCTTCCTCAGTCTCGGCTCTAGCTTGGTTGGAAGATATTACTATATGAAAATACATTTAAAAGTGGCCAGGAGATATCACACTATCATAATTTATATAATGGCATGTATAGCTAGACTCATACTTGCTACGTTAGTCCGAGAATTAGCTAAACCATAGCTCTGATACCACTAAATGTAACACCCCTTACCCGTATTCAACACCAGAACAGGGTACGAGGCATTATCGGACTTACAACACAAGCAATCACACAATTCTGAGTTATAAATTTACGTCCGAATTAAAACCATTTACATTCAATCATAAAGCCCCTAATACGAGCCTATGAAGCCTAAAACATGCTTTGGAAGTGGTTCGGGGCTAAATCGTGAACTTTAGAATTTTTTACAAAACTTAGAAAATTTTTGCTATGCACATGGGTCACACCCCCGTGTGCTTTGGGACACGCCCGTGTGGGTAGGTCATGTGGTCACATATACCCGTGTCCCTAACCCTTGTAACTCTCTGACTTGCAAGTCATGAACAAATTGGAGTCACACGGCCAAGTAACACGCCCGTGTGCTAGGCCGTGCGGCGAATATTTATTTTTTAAATTAGGTACAGTTTTCACACGGCCGTGTAATACGCCCGTGTTCAAGGCCGTGTCAACCACACGACTGAGACACACGCCTGTGTCTCTGCCCGTGTGCTCAGTTCTAAGCATTCTGTTTCTCATTTTTAAGATGCAGGGGACACACGGCCGAACCACATGCCCATGGGACACACGGCCTAGACACACGCCCGTGTGCTTGCCCGTGTGGACAAAATTAAGCCATTTCCTAGCCTCATTTTTCGCCTAGATTTACCATGTTCCTGCACTAAAACAAACCAAATACAATCCAACCATTTCAAACATCCATCTCAAGAAAATTTCATCATTTACAAGGCATACCACCACATGCATACATGTTTATAATTTTACCATGGACTAATCCATTTGTTGGACACACTTAAACAATTACCTAATATATGTGAAGATAGCATAGCATGACATTACAAGTGTATCAAAATGACCATTTCTAGCCATTCCAATGGCTAGGTTACAAACATCATTATCAAGCCACAGAAGGGCCAAATAATTTTATACATGCCATTATACCGAAAGGAGATTTCTATGTATACCAAAATGAGATATTGGATAGTGTGATGATTGCTCCGACCGACTTCCAACCTTTGCGAGCTTTGAGCACTATAAAATAGAGAAAATTAAATAGAGCAAGCATTTTATGCCTAGTAAGTTCGTATAACAGAAAATAAACTTACCGATCATATTTATTAATACAAGCATACATATTACACATTCCATCAATTTTGGATAAGTTACCTAAGTACACAATCAGTTATTCAAGCGAGTTAGTCACATAATTTCATAAGAATATCAAGTAAAACATAGATGAGCTCATCACATTACAAGTTCCATAAATTTTCACCTTTCCATGTTTTAAGATTCCTTTTTCGTTGAACTATTAAAATCTCGATGGATGTTCGGGTAGTATTGTAACACCCCATACCCGTATTGTAATAACCCGATTTTTTGGCTAGTCAGAATAGTGTTTTTGGGACCACTAATTCGAGGTTGAAGAAAATTATTTTAATATTATTTTATGTGTTATAGCATGATTATAAGGATGCATGAAAATTTTGGTGCTTTAATTTTAGCGATTGCATGTTTTATTGCGAAAAAGGACTATATCGCATAAAGTGAGAAAGTTTCATTTTACAAGCTAGAGGTGTCTAATAGCTATGGAATATCTAATAGTATGATTGATTACATGTAAGCCTAGTAATGCCTCGTATCCTGTTCCGCCGTTGAATACGGGTAAGGGGTGTTACATTTAGTGGTATCAGAGCTATGGTTTAGTCAGTTCTCGAACTACCGTAGCGTGTGTATGATTCTAGCTATACATGCCATAAATGTATATTGATAGTGTGGTGAATCCTAATAATTTTTTTGAAAATTGTGTTTTTATATAGTAAATGGATCCCGACCGAGCTGCTGCTGATGACGCTGCTAGTAATGCGCCGACTCCCGTGCAAGGAACCACGCCTGTAGAAAGTAGACTCGAGACTTTGGGTCAAGGAGAAGAGGCTCGGGAAGCCTTTATCCACATGATAAGTAATCGGTACACTGAGTTTGTACGAGCGAACCCTAATGCTCAACCTCTTCCACCCCCACCTATACCTCAGCCAGTCCCCGTGGCTCCTCAAGGTATAGATTTGGTGAGAATGAACAAACCCTCGGTCGATAAAATTTGAAAACAAGGGGCCGAGGAATTTAAAGCCAACATAGATGATGACCCTGAGAGAGCGGAGTTCTGGCTTGAGAACTCTATGCGGGTATTCGATGAACTCTCTTGCATGCCTAAAGAGAACTTAAAATGTGCTGTGTCATTGCTGAGGGACTCGACATATCGTTGGTGGAAAACACTGACATCTGTAGTACCGAGGGAGAGAGTGACATGGGACTTCTTCTTGGAAGAGTTTCGAAAGAAGTACATAAGTCCGAGATTTGTAGATCAAAAATGGAAAAAGTTCCTTGAATTGAAACAAGGCAAAATAACTATGGCAGAGTATGAACGCGAGTTTATTAGGCTTAGCAAATATGCGCAAGAGTGTGTGTCTACGGAAGCTATCTTGTGCAAGAGGTTCAAAGATCGGCTGAATGAGGATATCAGATTGCTAGTTTGGATTTTTGAATTGAAAGAATTCGTGGTTTTGGTCGATAGAGCTTGCAAGGCTGAAGAATTGAATAAGGAAAAGAGAAAAGCCATGATTGAGGCCCGGGATGCAAGAAAGAGTCCAATGAGTAAATGGTTCCAAATTCAATCAAAGAGGTCCAAGGAAATGAACCCTTGGACGACTACTTCAGTCTGGTATTCACATTGAGATCGAGGTAATACATATTCGGGCTCGAGAGTTCAAGCCACCTCGAGGGCAAGCGTGGGCAATACAAAGTCAAATAAATCGGAGTGTCCATATTGTGGTAGGCAACATACTGGGGAGTGTTGGGGAAGCAACCGTAATTGCTACAAGTGTGGTTCACCCGACCACTTTATTCGGAACTGTCCAGAGAGGGATGAGAAGGATAGAAAATAAGAAGTAAGGGCAAGCAATGTACCTTCGAGGGGTAGACCACAAAAGAACCTGGGGAGTGGGACTAGTAGTAGAGGTGCGCCTAGAGACTCTGCTGTGAGATCGGAGGGTCGAGCACCTGCAAGGACTTAGGCCATTTGTGCTCGCGAAGAGGCATCGTCTCCAGATGTGATAACGGGTACTTATTCTCTTCATGATATCTCTATTGTTGCTTTGATTGATCCGGGGTCTACCCATTCTTATATTTGCATGAAATTGGTATCTAGTATGAGTATGATTGTCGAGTCAACAAAATTTGTAGTAAAAGTGTCAAACCCGTTAGGCAAACATGTGCTAGTTGACAAGGTGTGTAGGAATTGTCCTTTGACAATTAGAGGTCATTGTTTTCCGGCAAATCTCATGTTGTTGCCGTTTGATGAATTTGACCTGATTCTTGGTATGGATTAGTTGACTGCTCATAATGTTTTAGTAAACTGTGGTAGTAAGTTTATTGAATTGAGATGTGTAAATGGAGATGTCATTCGGGTTGAATAAGGTAAATCGGATAGTTTGCCTGTAGTGATTTCGTCTATGGTAGCTGAGAAATACATAAGAAAAGGGTATGAGTCCTATCTCGCCTTTGTGTTGAATACTCAAGAGTCAGAGGTAAAGATTAAATCAGTGCCTGTAGTGTGTGAGTATCCGAATGTGTTTCCAGAAGAGTTACCCGGATTGCCTCCAGTTAGAGAGGTCGAATTTGGTATTGAGTTAGTTCCGAGTATAGCACCTATTTCGGTTGCCCCGTATAGAATGGCACCGTTAGAATTAAAAGAGTGAAAGGTTCAGTTGCAAGAGTTAATGGATAAGGGTTTTGTAAGACTGAGCTATTCACCGTGGGGTGCTCCGGTACTTTTTGTGAAGAAGAAAGACGGGTCGATGAGATTGTGTATAGACTACAGACAACTCAACAAGGTGACAGTGAAGAATAAGTATCCTTTTCCAAGGATAGATGATTTGTTCCACCAACTAAAGGGAGCTACGGTGTTTTCTGAGATAGACTTAAGGTCTGGCTATTACCAGTTGAAGGTTAAGGAGCAAGATGTGCCGAAAACTGCATTTCGGACGAGGTATGACCATTATGAGTTTCTTGTCATGCCATTTGGCTTAACGAATGCTCTTGCGATCTTTATGGATTTAATGAACCGTATCTTCCAGCCGTATTTGGATAAGTTTGTAGTTGTTTTTATCGATAACATACTGATTTATTCTCGGGATGAGAGTGAACACGCAGAACACCTAAGAACTGTTATGCAGACTCTAAGAGATAAGTAGCTGTATGCTAAGTTTAGCAAGAGTGAGTTTTGGCTCTGAGAGGTCGGATTCTTAGGACACATTGTGTCGGGTGATGGCATTAGATTTGATCCGAGCAAGATCTCGGCTATTGTGGAGTGGAAACCACCAAGGAATGTGTCTGAGATTAGGAGCTTTTTGGGTTTAGTGGGTTACTATAGACGGTTCGTCAAAGGGTTTTCCCTGATTGCTACCCCGATGACGAAACTGTTACATAAAGATGTTAAGTTTGAATGGACCGAGAAATGCCAACAGAGTTTTCAGAAACTAAAAGCTTTGTTAACTGAAGCACCGATTTTAGTACAACTTGTGGCAGGAAAGGAGTTCGTGGTCTACAGTTATGCGTCCTTAAATGGTCTTGGCTGTTTGCTGATGCAAGAGGGAAAAATAGTAGCTTATGCCTCGAGACAGCTAAAACCGCATGAGAAGAATTATCCGACTCACGATTTGGAGTTGGCTGCGATTGTTTTTGCTTTGAAGATTTGGCGTCATTATTTGTAAGGTGAAAAGTACCGAATCTTCACCGATCACAAGAGTTTGAAATACTTGATGGACCAAAAGGATTTGAGTTTACGACAATGGCGGTGGCTCGAATTAATGAAGGATTATGAGCTAGTAATTGATTATCACCTGGGGGAAGCGAATGTGGTTGTGGATGCCTTGAGTAGAAAAACCCTTGTATGCTTTGAGAGCTATGAATACGAGTTTAGCATTATCTGATGATGGTGCTGTATTGGCTGAGTTGAGGGCTAGACCATTATTTCTTCTGCAGATATGTGAAACTCAAAAGAATGATAAAGAAATGCAAGTTAAGAGAGCTCAGTGCGAATCGGGAAATGACTCTGATTTTCGGGTTGGTTCAGATGATTGTTTGATGTTTCATGATAGATTTTTTGTACCAAAGGATGATGAGTTGATCCAGAAAATTTTACATGAAGCACACAATGGTTGCTTGTCAGTACATCCAGCCAGCACAAAAATGTACAATGATTTGAAGAAATTGTATTGGTGGCTGGGTATGAAAAGAGACATCTCCGAGTTTGTTACAAAGTGTTTGATCTGTCAACAAGTGAAAGCTGAGCATCAAGTACCTTCGAGATTACTTCAGCCAGTGATGATTCCCGAATGGAAGTGGGACCGAATTTTGATGGATTTCGTAACGGGGTTACCTATGACTCCGAAAAAGAAAGATGCTGTGTGGGTTATTATTGATAGATTAACGAAATCAGCTCACTTTATACCGGTGCGTGTGGATTATTCACTTGACAAGTTGGCAGAGCTATATATTGCTGAGGTTGTGAGATTACATGGGGTGCTTATATCCATTATCTCGAAAAGAGATCCAAGATTCACTTTGATGTTTTGGAAAAAGTTGCAAGAAGCCTTGGGTACGAAATTGAATTTTAGTACCGCATTCCATCCGTAAGCCGATGGCCAATCCGAAAGAGTAATTCAAGTTCTTGAGGATATGCTCCGATTTTGTGTTTTAGAGTTCGAAGGTAGTTGGGAAAAATATCTACCTTTGGTTGAGTTTGCCTACAACAACAGTTATCAGTCGAGTATACGGATGGCACCGTACGAAGCTTTATATGGTCGCAAGTGTCGGACTCCCTTGTATTGGACCGAGCTTAGTGAGAAGAAAATTCACGGGGTTGACCTAGTTAAAGAAACCGAGGAGAAAGTGAAAGTGATAGGTGATAGTCTGAAAGCTGCTTCAGATTGACAAAAGTCATACGCGGATTCAAAAAGGAAAGAAATCGAGTTTTAGGTGGGCGATAAAGTATTCCTGAAAGTATCCCCGTGGAAGAAAATATTGAGATTTGGTCGAAAGGGCAAATTGAGTCCACGATTCATAGGGCCGTATGAGGTTATTGAAAGGATTGGGCTAGTAGCTTACCGGTTGGCTTTATCGGTAGAGTTAGAGAGAATTCACAATGTGTTACATGTGTCGATGTTGCGGCGATATCGTTCCGACCCTTCACATGTGATCCCTCCGACCGAAATTGAGATACGACCGAACATGACTTATGAAGAGGAACCAATTAAGATTTTGGCTCGAGAGGTTAAACAGTTGAGGAATAAAAGTATAGCCTTAGTGAAAGTGTTGTGGCAAAAACACAGTGTAGAAGAGGCTACGTGGGAACCAGAAGAAGCCATGAGAGAATAGTACCCAAACCTTTTTACCGGTAAGATTTTCGGGGACGAAAATCTCTAAAGGGGGGAGAGTTGTAACAGCCCGATTTTTGGGCTAGTCGGAACAGTGGTTTTGGGACCACTAATCTGAGGTTGAAGAAAATTATTTTAATATTATTTTATGTGTTATAGCATGATTATAAGGATGCATGAAAATTTTGGTGCTTTAATTTTAGCGATTGCATGCTTAATTGCGAAAAAGGACTAGATCGCATAAAGTGCGAAAGTTTCATTTTACAAGCTAGAGGTGTCTAATAGCTATGGAATATTAAATTGGAGGTCTTTAAAGTGCAATTAGGCCTTCCTAAAGGTGATGGCCGGCCAAGGGCGACAAGAGCATTAAATTTGGTCAAAATTTTGGTGATATTAGGTAACTAAAATGAATAAAATAAGATAAATAGAGAAGATATCATCTTTTACTATTCCTATTTCTGCTTCCACCGAAAATTGAAGAGGAGGTTTTTGGAGCTCAAACTTTTAGCCAAGCTATTCCCTTGCAAGTAAGTGACTTTAGAGGTCTTTCTTGATAATTTTTGTACTTTTGGAACCCCTAAAGCTTAAGCTAGCTAATGAGGGGACTATTTTGCAAAATGGTTGAAAGTTTAGGGATTTGCCATGAGAGTGTTTATGTTGTTTGCTGAGTTTTTGTGGAAGAAAATGATTGTCAGTGGGTTAGTGAATAACTTTTGTGAAAGTTTTTCCAATAAAAACACCTATTTAAGTTTTTTTTTGTAAAGGTTGTAATTGAGTAGTAAATGCATGAAATGATTGGTATTGTGAATTGTTGTAAGAGTAATAAATGTTCAGCTAGGCTTGTTTAATGAGAAAATGTGATGAAAAATGATTTACGAGCCTAGGGGCAAAATCATAATTTTGCCAAGGTATAAGGGCAAAATGGTCATTTTTGCCAAAATAGGAAATTTGAAGTGTTATGATTTATGTAGTGATTAAATGAGTGAATTTTATAATTATAGATCAAGAAGAACGTGGAAACAACCTTGACCGAGGAAAAGGCAAGGTTTCGGACTAAACCGTCAATTAACATATTTTGCACCGAGGTAAGTTTATGTGTAAACGATACATCCTTAATACATATGTTTTTACCTAATGATGCATTGTATGAATGTAAATGCCAATCAGTGTGATTGATTGAAAATGGTAGAAAATGGATAATTCTCGATTGAACCTCGGAATAGAAATGTGGGCACGGATAAATATCCATAAATGTGTAATTGTCGATGGGCTATGTGCGATACCGTCGTTTATATTATCATTTGGTGGGCTGTGTGCGATACCACCTTGTTATCTATTCACGATGGGCTGTGTACGATACCATCGTTTATATTATCATTTGGTGGGCTATGTGCGATACCACCGTAATTATCATTGTTGGTGGGTTGTGTGCGATACCACCCTATTATTAATTAATGGTGGGCTGTGTGTGAAACCACTGGGTATCTTGTATTATTCCGAAGGTTCATCGAGAAACTTGTTTAAGTAAATATTTCATGTGGCTTTGTGGTGTTAAGTGCAAGGCATAAGTATAAGGAAATATGAGCAATGTATATGATATGTGGTTGGGATGTGGTAAGAGCTGAGATGAGTAAGCATGAATATGAAAATGTGAATTGTTCTTACATAGTTTGTAATGTTTTTGGTTGATTAGCATATGGTATGATGCTTATTGTTTACATGTAGACTTACTAAGCTTAAAGCTTACTCCCTTTCGTTTCCCTTGTTTTATAGTGTCAAAGAGCCAGCTCGGGATACGAAGATAATCAGAAGATCACCCACACTATCAGCACATCTTGGTATATTTGGACTTAGCATTTTGAGTATGGCATGTATAGGGACTAGACTTAGTGAAATGTCATGTTGTTTTGGCCAAGTGTATTGGCTCTTCAAAAGATGAACTCTTTTGTATAATGCCATAGTTGATGGCTCATTATTATTAATCTATGAAAAGATGGGGTTATTCATGAATGTGTATGATGCATGATTGGGTTGCTTGGTTAAAGTATGCATGAATGGGTTGATGGTTGAATGTGATTTATGTTTGTATGAGTTAGGGTGATAAAAAGAGCTTGGCAAATAGTCTTGTTCTTATCCACACAGGTAGACACACGGTCAACCTCATGGGCGTGTGGTTAGGCCGTGTGTCCCCTTGTATGCTAGTTTTACAACTCAGTATGCCTAGTAGAAAACACACGGGCAGAGACACGACCGTGTGTCTCAGCAGTGTGGAAGGCACGACCAACGGGCATGTGCCCAGGCCGTGTGACATTTTTGAGTTGATGACGTCAGAAATAGAATGCTAAGGTTTTGGCACACAGGTTAAGACACGGGCGTGTCGAGGCCGTGTGAGGGACACGGGCCAGGGACACGGGCATGTGTCCGGCCGTGTGAAAACCCCTGTAGGTTCGAATTGAAAAATAATTCCACACGGGTGTGGAACACGGGCATGTGATATGCCACACTTGCGTGTCCCTTACTTTACACGGGCGTGTGGAATGTTTAGTGAAAATTTTCTAAGATTTTCTAAAGGGCTTCAGAAGGGTTCGATTTGATCCCGACCCATTCCTAAAGGGAGGATTTAGGCCATATAGGCTTGTTTAAGAGGTATTATGAAAAGTTTTAAATTGGGAGTAGAAAGTCAGGTCTCAGAGTTGTATGATTGATTGCGTGTAAGCCTAGTAATGCCTCGTACCCTGTTCCGGTGTTGAATACGGGTAAGGGGTGTTACACGTATCTATCGCCGGAATAAGGTATGAGACATTACCGGAGTTTACAGAACCATTTTTCATTAAATCGAGTCAATTTACTATTCATATTCCGAACGTAATTATAATGTCCCTCTATTAGGCTCTCGAAGCCCAAAACATACATTAGAAATGATTCGGGACTAAATCGGGATCATATAGAATTTTTTGCATAATCCCAAATTTTTTTTCTCTATTACAGGGGTCACACGCTCATGTGATATAGGGACACGCCCGTGTGGTTCAGGCCGTGTGACCAACACACCCATGTGACTTACCTCGCTCCAGGCCGTGTGGCATCACAAGCCCGTGTCCCTAGGCCGTGTAACTCTCTGACTTGCAATTCATGAACAAATTGATCTCACACAGCCAAGGCACACGCCCGTGTTGCTAGGCCGTGTGGTTAATTTTTATTTTCGAATTAGGTGCAGGATTCACACGGCCGTATCACACTCCTGTGTATCCAAGCCGTGTACCTCACACGGGCAAGACACATGCCCGTGTAGGAGCCCGTGTGCTCGATCCTGGGAATTCTGTTTTGCAATTTTTGGATACAGGGGACACACGGCCTTAACACACGCCCATGTACTAGACCGTGTGTCACACACGGCCTAGACACACGCCCCTGTGTCTACCCGTGTGGACAAAAACAAGGCTATATCCAAGCCTCATTTCTCACCCCATTGGTCTTTTACTTACATAAACATTTAAATATGTTCAAGACTCAATTTATATGGCTAAATGTCTAAATTAATCAATCAACTATTCATATATATATATAGACATTTTCATAAATTTTTATAGCATTCTTAACCATCACTTTCATCCTTATACTTATACCATCTCATCATTTGTTCATTTTAAACCCATATCAAACATGATAAAATCTTAATTATATGTAACTCAAAACTTACTAAATACAAGCCATACCAATGGCTAGTTACAGTTAGATCATTTATAAGCCAACATTAACTAATTAACCTATACATGCCATTATAACCATAATTCATTTACCATACATACCAAAATAGGCCGATGGATAGTGTGAGTGATCTCCGTCGAGCTTCCTAACCAACGAGCTTCCGAAAACTCACTCATTTAAATTTAATGTAAACATACAAGGCATATTCAATCATCTTGATCACGAGCCCTAACACATAACCTCATCACCCTTTTTAGTCGTACACTTCATATAAATACCAAGAAATATGTATGGGCTCAATTCTCATTAAATTTCTCATATATATAGACAATTTCACATTATGTAATCATATAACATATAGCAACCATATCTCTGTATTTTAAATACATTTTCATAACAACTTGTCTTGATTTCATACTATTTTATATTTGAGCTTTACTCATCAAAGTATTTGAAATATCATCTTTATGCAAATAGTACACATGATGTACATAATTCCATAATTATGAATGAACATATTTATCAAACATATTCCATGTTCATATTTCATAGTCTCATGTCTCCATATATCAATAACCATCATTTTCTTGTATTTTAGATAAATACTTGTAACCATACATAAGTATGCAATTCGCTATTTCTTCATGTCAATCACAATTTCAAATGACAAATTCTTGTGAATATGCTCACCAATTTCATAATTCCATGTATTTACTGTTTTCCATATTTATCCCGTTGAATTCCTCGGAATTTCGATGGATTTCCTGTAGTACACTCATGGTGTACAATCTCATTAACTGTCAATTCGTACTCATATATACATAAGTCCTTTTCAGAGAGCACAGTCCCGCGAACCTCATTTCTTACAGAGGGATTA
Organism: Gossypium sturtianum; assembly: GCA_025698515.1. Classification (NCBI taxonomy): domain Eukaryota; kingdom Viridiplantae; phylum Streptophyta; class Magnoliopsida; order Malvales; family Malvaceae; genus Gossypium; species Gossypium sturtianum. The sequence goes on from CM046945.1 coordinate 25,157,081, forward strand.
CCAGTCCAGGCTAAATCCCCTGCAATGACAAATACTTATAGAGCTTTGTCTGGATTACCAGTCCAGGCTAAATCCAGACTCGCATTTACTTTGGATTACCCGTCCGAGCTAAATCCATTTCACACATATTCTTCGAGAGGGCTTATATCAGGATCACCCGTCTGGGCTAGATCCTTTTCACACATATTCTTCGGGAGGGCTTATATCAGGATCACCCGTCCTGGCTAGATCCTTTTTACCGTCAAATCATTTCAGTGATCCATCGAATTCTATTCCATTCAACCGAGATTTATTTCCCTTTTTATTGAATATTATCAACATTTCATCAATAATCATACATTGAGCATTCAAATCACATTTTCATCACATAAAAATACATTTCAAACATTTAAGAATACAATTCAAGTTATACAAACTTACAATTCGATTTTTATACCATAACGATAATCTTAATTTCATAATAAATATTTGAAGTAAAACATTATATCATTTCTAATTCAACGTTTATCGATTATAATCGGGCATGTGATCAATTTATACACAATTCATTCATATATTTTCCTCCTCCTCCTCTCCATTCCATATCCTTAATGTATATATCACGCTTATAAGTAACATTATCTATAATTTCACTATTTACTCATATGTATATTCAAAGCTGTCCATCCGTGTCATAGTCACTAAATTATTTTTATTTTGAGCTACAGAACTCCAAATTAAGTTCCTTTTGATGTTTTTGAAACTAGATTCATATATCCTCCTACCATAAAAATTTCAAAATTTATAGTTTAGCCAATTAGTACAGTAAAATCTTCAAATTTATCCCTGTTCTACTATTTGACAGCTTTGACCTTTGCTTACTAAAAATTAATTATCTCTTAACAAAGAATTTGGATGATATTACCGTTTGTTTATATTGAAAATAGACTCATTAAGAATTTGAACATATAAATTTAAGACCTTAATTATTTTTCTCCAATTTTTGATTATTTTCCAAAGTCAGAATAGGGGAACCCGAAATCATTCTGATCTTGTCTCACAAAATTTATTATATCTCATGATTTACAATTCTATTGGTTACACCGTTTCTTCTATGAGAAACTAGACTCAATAATATTTAATTTAATATTTTATTCATCCTCTAATTTGATTCCCACAAATTTTGGTGATTTTTCAAAGTTAAACTACTGCTGCTATCCAAAACTGTTTTAGTGCAAAATGTTGATTACCATTTTCCCCTTAAACTTTTAATACATGACAATTTCGTCCCTAGGCTCGGAAAATGAAATTATTGCAATTAAATCCTTATTCCAAGCCTAATTATTCTCATACATACCAATCACAGCCCATGAATTCCATGAAATTTCAGAATTTTCCATAAATTCAACACTTTTCAATTTAACCCCTACAACATGTTTTCATCCAAAATTATTTAATAAAACACATTTAAAACATCCATTAACATCTCAATTTCATCATCAAATAACAAAAATCATATGAACTTATCAATGGTAACTTCCAAAATTTTCAACAAAATCAAAAACTAATAGAATACTAAGTTGAACCTAATTGTAAAAGTCCAAAAATATAAAAATTTCAAGGAAAAAGCAAGAATTGAACTTACTTGAAACTAAAATATGAAAGACTAGCTCAAAACCCTCTTCCATGGCTGTTTTTGACAGAAAGTTGAAGAAGAAATGGCCTAGAAATCATTAAAATCAACTTTGGCCATGTAACTTTTGTTAAAATTCAAATTTTGTCCTTTTCACATAAAAATCTTTGATTTTTTTCACGCTATGCCGCCTCAGCCATTTTAAGATGGTCCATTTTCCATTTTAGTCCTTCCTTATTTAAAGGTTAAGCTATTTAATCACTTTAGCAAGTTTTGCACCTTTTCAATTTAGTCCTTTTTATGTAATTGACTACCGAAACGTTAAAATTTTCTGACGAAATTTTAATACTACCTTATTGACACTCTGTAAATATTCATAAAAATATTTATGGCTCGGTTTATAACATCGAGATCTCAATACCTCTTTTTCTCAATTTCTTAACCAAATAAATCTTTATAAAACACAATTTACTATTTCAAAAATCTTTTAAAAGCTACATTTGGCTCGTAAATATTAAATAATATAATTTACGAGTTCATTTTCCGAATTTGGTGGTCTCAAATCACTATTTCCTACATCGCTGAAATTTGGGCTATTACAAGTATACACATGTGCGAAAATACCCATTAGGGTACATAATAAGGAGGCACACTCTTGAGTCGTACATTTTTCAATAGGATTACCAGCCCAAGCTAAATCCTATCAGTAGCATTTGCTCCAAAGAGCTTATTGAGGATTACCCATCCGGGCTAAATCCAATTTACTACCTAAACTAAAGAGGCTTACATTAGAATTACCCGTCCGGGCTAAATTCTATTTGCAACATATGCATTATTATACCTAACCCATCGAAATTCAACATTCAACCGGAACACGATAAATTGTCCATATTACACAACTTAAAACTATATCATTATTTATATATCATCTCATACATATCAACACCATCATACAATCCAAATCAAGCATATTAACATACATTTTTAAGTTACACAAACTTACCTTGAAAATGGTTCGTATTTGGATGTCAACTAATCTGAAACCTTTTGTTTTCCTCGATCTAGTTCCGTTGTCAGTCTTTCCGAATCTATATGGATAAATTTAGCTATTAATCTATCACATATCAATTACATTTGCATTCTATTACGTCCTAGGAAAAATTACCAATTTGCCCCTATTCTTTTCAAAAATTTTGATTTTGTCCCTAGGCTCGGAAAATAAAATTCATGAAATTTAACCCTCTTTCCAAGCCTAGCCGAAATTTAATAACAATTTTTACAGCACACACATTCCACAAATTTCAGCATTTCCAATTGGTTTTACTACTTTTTCATTTTAGTCCCTAAATCAAGTTTTCATCAAAAATTGCTTTGTAAAAGTTGTTTATCTATGAACAACCTTTCATTTTCTACCATAAATTTCTAATTTTTAGCATATTCATCCATGAACCAAATTCCAAACCTTGATAACTTTTCAAATTAATCCCCTAAATAGAGAGATTAGACTATCCCGATTCCAAAAATATAAAAATAATTAATAACGGGACTTGATTTCATACCTTATTGGGCTTGAAAATTTTTCATCCTCTCTCCTAGGGTTTCCATAGAAATTTTGGGGGAGAAGATGAATAGAAAAGATGATAATTCTTTTTAATTATTTGTCATCTTTTAATTTTAGTGATTTCCAATTTAGTCCTTAGCCATTTCTAATTTTTCCATGGATGAGTCATTAAAGTCTCTACTAACTCCTTTTCAATGGTCTAATTACCAAATAAGGACCTTAAGTTTTGAATTCCATAGCTATTTGATACCTATAACTACTAGAATCCAACTTTTGCATTTTATGCAATTTAGTCCTTTACCTAATTGACTACACAATCGATTTAATTTTTGTATCAAAAATTTCATGTGATCTTCCTAACATGATGCCAACCATAAAATAAAATAAAATAAATTTTTATCTTTGACTCGGATTTGTGGTCCCGAAACCACTGTTATGATCTCACCAAAATTTAGGCTTTTACAGAAACAATGATTATACACATTCTATATGGCAGAATTTGAGTCTATTAGGGCTCACATTAGTGAATTTTTTACTTTCCTTAATGACCTAAAGAATGTAGAGGCCAATATAGACGATGAAGATTAGGCTATGTTATTGTTTTGTTCTTTGCCCCCTTCACACAGAACTCTCAGGGAAACCCTAATTTATGGTAGAGAGAGACTCTCGTTGAGGACATGAAAGGAAACTTATTAAGTAATGATAAACTTGACAATGAGTTAGGTTCAAAGAACAATTCAGATGGGAAAGCCTTGGTTTTAGTTGCTAGAGGAAGGCAATAATCTAAGGATTTGGGTCATAGAAGATCTAAGGTGAGATCGAAATCAACAAACCACAACAAGCAATGTGGCTATTGCAAAAAGATGGGTCACATAAAGGCAGAGTTTTATAAACTTCAGAATAAAAATAAGAGGGTAGCTGGAAACGACGAGAAACAGAAACAAAAAGCTGATGTAGCTGATGCTAATGTAGCCAATGATAAAGGTGATGACTTATTACTGGTGTCAATGATTGAAAGGTCTAAGTTCACATCTGAGTGGATCTTGGATTCAGGGTGTTCCTACTGTATGTGTCCTAACAGGGACTGGTTCTCTACATACAGTTCGGTTGAAGGTGGAGTTGTGCTTATGAGAAATAACTCATCCTACAAAATCATTGACATTGGTACCATTCAGATTAGGATGCATGAGAGGATAATCAGAACATGATCAGATGTTAAACATGTGCCTTATTTAAAGAAGAATATCGTCTCTTTGGGTAATCTAGACTTGAATGGTTTCAAGATCGTCATTGAGTCAAACGACTTAAAAGCATCTCGTGGAGCTCTTAATCTGATGAGAGGAGAGAAAGTCGATAGCTTATACATCCTGCAAGGTTCAATGGTGACTGGTTTGGTAGCAATTATAGAAGCAGAGGCGAAATCGTCGCCACGTCACGATGATGAATCTCCTGAAGTTGTGACAACATGGCAAAATTCCCTCTATATGGATTCTAAATCAACTCAGTTGCAGCACATATGACTCGATCATATGAGCGAAAAAGGTATGAATTTTTTAAGTAAAAAAGGTTTTCTGGTAGGTTGGAAAGTTAGATTTCTACGAGCATTGGGTTTATGGGAAGAAGGCTCGAGTTAGATTCAATTCAGTAGCGCACAGGAGAAAAGAGACCCTTGATTACATTAATTTCAATTTATGGGGTCCAGTTCCAGTCGTCTCTAAAGGAGGTAGTAAATATCTTCTAACTGTTATTGATGACCACTCTATTGGATCCGGTGCCCTAAGTGTAGTATTTTCGTCTAAGTACACTTGTAAAATTTTTGAATAGATTGATTAATAAAACAAATTCATTGATTGCATTAATATACTTTGTATGATTGTCCTCAAATGGTTTTTGCACGCAAAGCAAAATTGAAGCAAATGTTGCTAACTGGTTGTCTAATGTTTAACTAATACTAAATGGTATTACGTGGTCGGATCGTAATACAGAAAGACAACTTATATTAGTAGACGAACCTAAACATGACTAAGTCTGAGCATAAGTTTATTAAGTAGCTTTCCAATATGTTTCTAGTAGACTGAGGGAGAAAATAGAAATCGATGAAATTTTATTATCAAGATTTGTATATGCAATCTATACAATGTACGTTCACAAGGGACTTAGTTATATTCATAGATAGAACTTGTACATAGGCAAAAAGTTTAAGTTACATTTATTATAGGACGTAACACCCAAAGCTAGGATCCGATTCATCGGGTAGGGTGGAGGGCGTTAGAGGTTTGCTACCAGAACACGATTTAGCCAGTTCTTAGACTAAGAGTGAAGATGAAAGGACCCTGTATGCATAACGCGTCCTGCCTAACTTAGCCTGTCATGTATGTATCACCAACTCTCCTTATTTGTACAGAGTTGGTGAAATACAATGAAATGACCAGTGATGGTCATTGAGAGGAAGGGTCACTGAAAAATAATGTGAGGGTGTTGAAAAGAGTGACCTTTCAAGTCCGATGGCAACTAGAGACCCCAGAAAGCTAAAGACCAATGTTAAAAGGGGGTCCTGATGGAGGTTGCCTTCATGGACCAATAACAAGGTCTGTAACATCCCGAAATTGGGCCTAGTAGGATTGGGCCTTGAGCTTTAGGAAAAATTTGAGTATTATTTTTGTGTTGGCACGGGTAGGAATTTTGTGTGTTAGCATAGTCTTGTGAAGGCTTGATTTTATTTAGGAAGTTAGATAATTTTTAGTATGGTTTATTTAATGAAGTGGATTAAGTGAGCTTAGCACTTAAGTTAATTTAAGTGTTAAATTCTAACACATGAGGAGTTAGTGGCATAGTGGATAAGGAGCTTGAAAGGTTACTTGAGGGAAGTGGTTCGAGTTGCTTGGAAAGCATTTTGAAGACTTTATTTTTGTATCCTAGCATTGATGGACGGTCAAACTCTAATTATGATAGGTTGGACCTTAAGATTTTGGTAAGTTGAATATTGGTTTAAGGAAAGCTTGAAATAGGGGATAAGAATCTTAAAGTTATGGAAGGTTGGGGAGACAAAGGGCTTGGCTTAAGGAAGATGTTTTGGAAACTCTTTCAAGGCTTTTAGTGCATGTATGTGGGACGGCAAGTGTGGCTAGGGGGGTGGCCGAATGTTGTTAGGTGGTTTGGGGAGGATATTTGGTCAACCTTTGGCATTTGTGCATCTTTTGGCATTGTTTTCTTTCTCTCCAAAAACTCCCCTCTTTGGCCGAATGTTTTTGTGCATTTTGTGCAAATTTTGCTTTTGGTTTAGCCTTCATTTTGTTTGAACCAAAATGTTATTTCCTTTCTCTCATCTTTGCTCTTGAAACCGAAACCTCACTTGGCTTTTGTGCATTTTCTTTTTGGCAAATAAGTGTTTGGCCGAATCTCTCTCTCTCACATATCTCACTTTTCTTCTTTTGATATTGATTCATAATCACATTTTCTTTTATACTCTCTCTTGGCGAATCCTTCTCCTTCTCAAGTTCCATTTCTTTTCATCCATTTCCATTCTATTTCTCTTTCTTCCACTTTTGCTCAAAACCAAAACATTCCTCTCCTATTGCAATTTCTTTCTTTTTCTCTTTCTGCACTCTAGTCAAATCCTTTTATTATTACAAATCAACCATAGCCGAAATTCCTTCACCATTTAACCATATTGCCGAAACTTCCCACTCTCTTTTGAATTGTCTTGGCGAATATCAACAAGGGTAGGTCTTCATTTGGTTTTCTTCAATCGGTCTTGAAAGATAGGTAAGTGTTCATGGCCGTATTTCCTTTATTTCTTTTCTCTTTTCTATGTCATTTTTCATGAGGGCAAAGGCCGAACTTTTGGGCATTTGATGCAAGGTTCTAACAATTATTAGGAACCAATTATTCTTATAGACTCTTTGGGACTTTGGAAGCAATCGTTCTAAGCCTCAATTCTTTGACAACCGTTTTGGGGTAAGTCAAGTGGTAAGGATCTTTATACTTGTTATATCGTTTTAGATGGACTACTAATCGATTACATTTTTTGGGGACTCTATCTCTCGTTTATTATATTTTTCCGTGAACGTTAGATTTTTGGGGCAATCAAGAATGGGTTCGAAAAGAGCAGTTAATAGTGTTTGGAAGAAGGGTGGATCTGCTATACCCTCAAATTTCAAACGAAGGCGGTCGTGTCGGCGATTCGAGACTTTCCACGGGATGTGGACCCCCTCTGCCGGTGATAATCGTTTATTTGAAGTCGTACGTACCCCCGAGCCATTGTTTGTTCGTGGTTCTTCATCGGGTTATGAACCATCAATCGGAGAGAAATCGCATATAGTTATTGTTCGAGATTCCGAGGGTATCAGCGAGTGGGAAAGTTTAGTTATCACTATTATCAGGTGTGTAACTTATGCTAAACTTCTAATAGATCAATAGCTTTATTGATAAAAATGTGTTTATAAAGAAATATAAATGTTTATGGCTTCGGGTACCATTCAATGGTACGGTGAATGGAGGTATGTTATTCCTTCGTACTATGTATGATTCTAATATGAAACATATACGATATTTGATTATGATTTTGATATAATGTACAAGGCATAATATTTACATCGCTAATAATGCTATATGCATAATATGAAATGTGTCCGATTCCGATTTGATAATGGGGCATATGGCATGATAATGAAATAATATGTTATTGCATGGGCATATGGGTAATATTGAAAGGGGAAGTGTTTGGTGGTTTTACCACATTATCCAAGTGACTTTGGTCATGATATTATGAATCCGTGACTTCGGTCACGATATTATGAATCCGGTGACTTCGATCACGATATTATGAATCCGGTGACTCTGTCACAATTATCTCGTGGCTATGCCACGATTATAAGGGCGATGTGCATGTTGATTGCAAAGAAGCGCCTTCGATGGTGTGTAGCGGATGGAGGGTCGATTTAGTAATCCCCACGAGTGTGATTGGTAGGTACGAGTGGTGTGTAGCGGATGGATATCTAAGTTGGGTTCGGGATTGCATTTCATTTTATATGTACATGTGATTATCTCGATTTGCTATATTAGGGGCTTATGGCTAAATGTGATTTAAATGGGCTTTATTGCTATGATCGATTGGGTTTTTAGTGTCTTGTTACACATTGAGTCTGTTGACTCACCCTTGATGGGATATCTTTTCAGGTGATTTGTGAGATCGCGGATGTGGAGCCGGATGAACTCGAGGAGGCCATGCAATAAAATTTGATTTTACAAGAACTTCCATTTGGGTACCTTATTATATTTTAATTTGGGTTTTCATATTTTATAGATTTGTAATAAGGCCTCTTTAATTATGGTTTTGGATTATTTATATGCTTTGGGATTTTTTTTCTAAACATGTTTAAGTATATCACTTGATTAATTTAATAATTGAGCTAAAGTTTTCTAAACTATAAAAACGCTATGGTATTTTATCTTACCATCAGGTAATCTAAATTGTTGATAATAAAATTATAAATTAAGTGTTTTCTACAACTTAAATGATTTCCAAAATTTTAAGTTTCTACATTCAAATGCAAACGGTTTCAAAGTATTAATTCGAGTTTTCTTAAAATGAAACAAATGTTTTCTAACCTATGATTTATCCACTTAGTTTAAAAGTTTTATTTATGGAATTTCAAAGTAAATTTCCAGTTTTTAACTTATTAAACATCTGATTTCTACAAATATAGAATTACAAAGAATTTTTCACTAAAATTTAATCGCTATCTAAATTTTCTTCGAAACGTTTTTCTTCGTAGCATGCCAAATTCGGTCGTGGCGTATTGACCGGGTTTGGGGTGTTACAAGGTCATGCTCAGCAAGCATGATGTCGTTTTTGCACTACACCATGTTGTGATCCACCAGGGGGGATCCTATATGATCTTCTGAAGAGTCTCTTTTGGTCGTGAAGGATGAGACGACACAACATCAAATGCGACACTATCACACCAAATCGGGTAATTTTTTTTATTTATTTTTGAGCATATTAGAAACAATGTACTGAATAAAGTGTGGAAGGTGATTGACTACACTTCGTGTCACCCTTCGCGTACGTGGCAGAGAGATATCAAAAAATGATTGAAGACAAGCAAAGGATCGAATAAAAATGCTAAGTGCGGTGTCTACAAGTGTGATAGGTTAGTTATAATATACTTGTATAATAGGATACAGAAGTACTCTGAGGATCGAACAAAAGAGAGTCGAAGATTGAACAATTTCTACTTACGAGCATGCAAAATAGAGAGTCTAACCAGCTAATTGCTAAAAATTATATTACGTCAAATCATAAAGTTAAAGGAAATTACACTAATCTACTATCTAATTACCAAGGACTAAATTGTAAAACAAGAAAAATTACGAAATTAACAATTAAATAACATATGGTGGTTGGTTGATCTCGATATGGTTCACTCATTCTTGAATTAAGGATCCAAATTGCTTAATCTCCTAAAATGACTCCATTTTACCTCTCGGTCTTAATTTTACCAACTCAGACAAATTAATCCGGATTACCTCTCGATCTCACCGGTTAACTCGGAACTAACAAATTGGTTCTAAACAAGATCTCCTAACAGTCTCACTTGCCTATATCTTCCCTTAGGGCCGTCAATCATAAGTTTTGGGTTCATTCCAATTAGTCCAATTTATTACGATTTTGTCCCTCATCCAAAAATCAGCTTACCACATCTCCATCAACCAACAACTTAAAATGTTAGTTACACATACTAAAAATAAAGCTAATGAACATAAAAATGCAAAACATGAAAGCCATTAAAGAGAAGCTTAAGAAAAATGTAAAAGTTTGGATTTTTATGTAAGAAAAGTTAAAGGAAATGTAAAGAGAAGCATACAAAAAGAAACTATAAAGAAAAAAAAAACATAAAAGGAACAAGCTTTAACATATTAAACTTAAAAGAAATTGAAATGCATTAACTAAAACTAAAAATTTCATAACAAGCAAGGTATAGGGACTGAAAGTACAAATAAACCTAAGCTACAGTGTTAACTAACTTAACTAACTACAAGAACACTAAGAACAAGAAGAAGAGTTGTAGGAAAATATAAATCTACAGCTACAAAGATGGAACTAAGAAACTCTAGAAGAAAAGGAAGAAAAACTAAGAGAAAAACTAAAGAAACCTTAAGCTAAAACTACTCTAACGTGGCCTCCTTTGTATTAGCCAAATTTTGGTCGATTTAAGCAGCTATATCTGACCAAATTTTGTGCCCAAAATACCCTTGAATGGGCCTTCAATTATTGATGCTTCGGTTGGACAAAGACTACCATTTGTGTCATTTTTTATCCCCTCACGATGTGGATATCACGAAACCCATGGTATGGATGTTGTGACATCATTGACAATCTTGAAATGGGGGTTGCCAAAGCATGTGGGTATCGCGATACCCTAGGGTGGATATTACGACATCATTGTGTGTGGTCTCCATCCTTGGGACCTATTGGAGGTATTGTGATTCCAATGGTAGGATATCGCGATACCCTCTATAACACCCCTAACCCGTATCCGTCGCTAGAATAGGGTTACAGAGTATTACCAGAGTTTATAGAACAATTACAGATAATTCATGTTAATTAGTATTCAATTTTTGTAAGTGGTCTTATTGTCCCTTGAATAGACCCTCGAGGCCCAATATAAACATTGAAATCGAGTTGAGACTAAATCGGGATCTCAGAGAATTTTTCGCGAAGTTTTAAAATTTTTCTTAAAAACAAGGCTCACACGCCCGTGTGGTCAAGGGACACGCCCGTGTGACCATAGGACACGCCCGTGCTGCAGACCATGTCCGACCACGTATAACTCTCTGACTTGTGCCACACGGCCAGCCACACGCCCGTGTGAGTAGGCCGTGTGATCATTTTAATTTTCAAAAATTAGGTGCAGGGTTCACACGGCCATGACACACGCCCGTGTTCTAGGCCGTGTCGCACACACGGTTGAGACACACGCCCGTGTCTCTGCCCGTGTGCCCAATTCTGAGCATTTTGTTTCTAAATTTTAAGATGCAGGGGACAAACGGCCAAACCACACGCCCATGTGCCAGGCTGTGTGTCACACACGGTCAAGACACACGCCCGTGTGGACAAAATAAAGCCATTTCCTAGCTTTATTTCTCACCCAAATTTGCCAATAACCTACACCAACACTTACAAGTATATATCAACCAATTCAAGCATTAAATCCAAGCCATTTCTAACATCTAATATGATATATTATCATATGCATTCATGTTTATATTCTTACTTTTGTTTAACTTATATGTTAAGCATAACTTGATCAACCATACTTAATATACTTAACTTATAGGTATTTGTCATAATATAACCTTATAAATATACCAAAACAAATAATTACTAACCGTTCCAATGGCTAGATTAGAAACAACATTTATAAGCCAACAATGGCCAAGTTACCTATACATGCCATTATATCAAAATAAGTTTACTATTTATATCAAAACAAGCTAGCGGATAGTGTGATGATGCTCCAACCGATCTCCAACCTTCGCGAGCTTTTGTGCACTATAAAACAGATAAAATAAAACCTAGTAAGCATATAATTCTTAGTAAGTTCGTATAATAGGAATTAAAACTTACCAATCACATTTATTAATAATAAGCATACAATTAACATGCTTTTCATCAATTTGGCAAGTTTACCTAAACACATGTACTCAATCAAGCAAGTTAGTCATATAATACATATAAATATCAAATAAGCATAGATGAGCTCATCATATAACCCTTCATCAAATAATTCAGAAGCATTCAAGGCATATTTCTATTTATCTCATCATTTTCTCATGTCGAGAGTTTTATCCGTTGAATTATTGAAATATCGATGGATACTCAAATAGTACACTCAAGGTGTACAATTCTATAAACCGTCAATTCTTAATCAGGGGTATCTATTAAGGTACTTAATCAGGAAGCACACTCTCGAGCCACATATCAGGATACTCAAAAGAATTATGTAACAGGACACTTATCCGGGCTAATTAAGAAACTCATAAGAGTTTTACTCAGGAAGCTCATAGAGCTTATCAGATATCTCTGAAGAGATATTATCAGGAAACACCAGATAAGGTAGCAGAGAGTTCAAGCGAGCTTAACAAGATGCTCATGAAGAGCTGCGTTTGTGCCCGCATTATATGCAGGATCACAACCGATTGCATATCAGGACGCTCACAAAGAGCTGCGGCAGTGCGCAACACATGCTAAATCACTACCGATCAGGATGCTCGTAAAAACTATTTATCAAAATGCTCGAGAGGGCTATATCAGGATTACTCGTTCAAGCTAAACCCTATCTGCAACATATGCAGGATCACTTTCAATGTGGGAAAATCACATATATCCATCGAAATTCAATATTCAAATGGAATGTAACATTTTCGGGACTTATTTCAGGCATATGTATATTTCATGCATTTATAACATTCTTATAATTCACACAAGAACATATCATATTCAATTCAAATAAAACATTCAATTCAAACATAATAACATGTATACGTAAGTTACACGAGCTTATCTTAATAGTCGTTTGTACAAAAAAGTCTACTAATCCGAAACTTTTTTTTCCTCGATCTAGCTTTGAGTTTGAGTTATCCGGATCTATACAAATGAATTTAATCATCAATTTCTCACATTTCATATTCAATTGAATTCATTTTACACCCTAGGTAAAATTACCATTTTGCCCCTAAACTTTTCATAAATTCCAATTTCGTCCCTAGGATCGAAAAATGAAATTCATACAATTTAATTCTTATTCCAAGCCTAACCGAAATTTTAGTATAACATTTACAGCACATGTATCATATAAAATTCAGAATTTTTCTTCAATTTTCACAACTTTACAATTTAATCCCTAAATCACATTTTCATCAAAATTCACTTTGTAAAAGTTGTTTATCTATCAACAACCTTTCATTTTCTACCATAAATTTCAAAATTTCAACATATTCATCCATGGAAAAACTTATTACTTTGATAACTTTTCAAATTAATCCCCAAAATAGATAGATTAAACTATCCCGATTTCAAAAATATAAAAATTACTAAAAAAGACTTGAATACTTACCGAATTAAGCTTGATTAGTTTCTTCTCTCTCTCCTAGGGTTTCCATGCAAATTTTGGGGAAGATGATATAAAATAAGATGATATTTCTATTATCATCTTTTAATTATTTTAGTTTCCAATTTAGTCCTTAGCCTTTTCTAATTTTTCCATGGATGAATCACCAAAAATATCTACTAACTTTTCTTTAATGGTCTAATTACCATATAAGGACCTCAAGTTTTGAATTCCATAGCTATTTAATCTTTCTAGCTACTAGAATTCAACTTTTACATTTTATGTAATTTGGTCCTTTTCATAATTAAGCACATAATCAGTAAAATTTTCTTATCAGAATTTTCATATGACATTCCTATCATAATGCAAACCATGCAATAATATTAAAATAAATTTTCTTTCCGGCTCGGATTTGTCTTCCCGAAACCACTGTTCCGATTTCACTAAAAATGGGCTGTTACAACTCTCCCCCCTTAAAGATTTTCGTCCTCGAAAATCTTTCCAGTAAAAAAATTTGGATATTACTTTCTCGTGGTATCCTCCGGTTCCCAGGTAGCTTCTTCTATACCATGTCATTGCCAAAGAACTTTTACTAAAGCCACCTTTTTATTTATTAACTCTTTTGTTTCATGGGCCAAGATTTTAATCGGTTCTTCACTGTATGTCATATCAAGCTAAATCTCTACCTCTAATGGAGAAATAACATGTGAAGGATCCGATCGGTACCGTCTCAAAATAGACACATGAAATACATTATGAATCCGATCAAGTTTTGGTGGTAAGGCTAACCGATATGCAACAGGTCCAATTCTTACTGTGATTTCATATGGCCCAATGAACTGTGGACTCAATTTTCCTTTACGGCCAAACTGTAGAACTTTCTTCCAAGGTGATACTTTCAAAAATACCTTATCGCCAACCTGAAATTCTATTTCTTTCCGTTTAAGATCAGCATAGGACTTTTGACGATCAGAGGCTGCTTTCAAACTGTCTTGAATTACCTTTAACTTTTATTCTGTTTCACGGGCTAAGTAAACTCCGTGTAACTTTTTCTCACTAAATTCTATCCAGTACAAGGGAGTTCTACATTTGCGACCATACAGAGCTTCATACGGCGCCATTTTAATACTGGACTGATAACTATTATTGTAAGCAAATTCAACTAAAGGCAGATATTTTTCCCAGTTACCTTCAAATTCCAAAATACAACACCGAAGCATATCTTCCAAAATCTGTATTACACGTTCGGATTGACCATCAGTCTGGGGATGGAATGTAGTGCTGAAATGTAACTGTGTACCTAGAGCTTCTTTTAATTTGCTCCAGAATCGTGATGTAAATCGAGGATCTTTATCAGAAATAATAGAGACATGTACTCCATGCAATCTAACAATTTCAGAAACATATAATTCAGCCAATCTATCTAAGGAATAATCCATACATACCGGAATAAAGTGTGCAGATTTTGTTAACCGGTCAACGATTACCCAAATGACATATTTCTTCTTCGGAGACAGGGGTAATCCCGATACAAAATCCATAGTAATTCTTTCCCATTTCCATTCCGGTATCGTAACTGGCTGTAATAATCCTGATGGCACCTGATGTTCAACTTTTACTTGCTGACATATCAAACATTTAGATACAAATTCAGAAATATCCCGTTTCATTCCCGGCCACCAGTACATCTTTTTCAAATCATTGTACATTTTGTTACTACCAGGATGAATAAACATGGTACCATTATGAGCTTCATGTAAAATATTTTGTACTAGTTCCGAGTTCTTCGGTATACATATTCTGCCTCTGAATAGTAAACAATCCTCAGACCCAATCTGAAATTCTGAATCAGCATTCAATTCACATTGTACCCATTTAACTCGTAGTTCATCATCATTTTTCTGAGCTTCAGAAATTTGCTGCAAAAACGTCGGTCTAACTTCTAACTCAGCTATAATTGAACCATCATCAGATAACGACAATCAGGTATTTAATGCTCGTAAAGCAAACAGGGATTTTCTGCTCAGCGCATCTGCAACCACATTAGCTTTTCCCGGATGGTAGTCAATAACCAGATCGTAATCTTTCAATAACTCAAGCCACCTGCGCTGTCTTAAGTTCAAGTCTTTCTGCGACATCAAATACTTCAAACTTTTATGATCGGTAAATATGTGACATTTTTCACCAAACAAATAATGCCGCCAGATTTTCAGTGCAAACACAATGGCTGCCAATTCAAGATCATGTATCGGATAATTTATTTCATGTGGTTTTAACTATCTTGAAGCATAGGCTACTACTTTACCTTCTTGCATCAATACACAGCCTAAACCATTTAACGATGCATCACTATAAATTACAAATTCCTTACCCGATTCAGGCTGAACTAACACAGGTGCTTCTGTCAATAAGGTTTTCAACCTATCAAAACTTTGTTGACATTTATCAGACCACTTGAATTTCACATCTTTTTGCAACAAACGAGTTATTGGAGAGGCTATCATCGAGAACCCTTTTACAAACCTAAGATAATATCCAGCAAGTCCCAGAAAACTTCTGACTTCAGACACGTTCTTTGGTGGCTTCCAATTTACAATAGCTGAAATTTTGCTTGGATCTACTCGAATACCTTCTGCAGATACAATATGTCCGAGAAAACTAACTTCTCGTAACCAAAATTCACATTTACTAAATTTGGCATACAATTGCTTCTCACGCAAAGTTTGCAACACTATTATCAAATGATCAACATGCTCATTTTCATCTCGGGAATATACCAAAATATCATTAATAAATACCACCACAAACCTGTCTAGATACGGTCTGAAAATTCTATTCATCAGATCCATAAACACTGCAGGTGCATTTGTCAAACCGAATGGCATCATAAGAAACTCATAATGCCCATACCTAGTTCTGAAAGCTGTCTTTGGTAAATCAGAATCTTTTACTCGTAGCTGATAATAGCCAGAACGGAGATCAATATTTGAAAATACAGTAGCACATTTCAACTGGTCAAATAGATCATCAATTCGAGGTAATGGGTACTTGTTCTTTGTTGTGACTTTGTTGAGCTGTCTGTAATCAATGCACAGCCTCAACGATCCATCTTTCTTCTTTACAAACATAACCGGTGCACCCCAAGGTGAGAAAATAGGTCGAGCAAAACCTCTGTCAATCAGCTCTTGTAACTGTGCTTTCAACTCTTTTAATTCTGTAGGAGCCATTCTGTAGGGTGCTATAGATATCGGTCTTGTCCCCAGTACAAGATCTATAGAGAACTCCACTTCTCTAACCAGTGGTAAACCAGGTAATTCCTCCAGAAATACATAAGGAAAGTCACAAACAATCGACACTGACTGAATCTTCGACTCAGATACTTCAGTATCCAACACATATGCAAGATAAACATCATAACCCTTTCTGACATATTTCTGTGCTGATATTGCTGAAATCAAATTAGATAATCCATCCAGTTTATTAGATTCAATATGGAGTAACTCACCATTCTGACATTTTAACACAATATACTTCTGTT
This sequence comes from Gossypium sturtianum, assembly GCA_025698515.1. Lineage (NCBI taxonomy): Eukaryota > Viridiplantae > Streptophyta > Magnoliopsida > Malvales > Malvaceae > Gossypium > Gossypium sturtianum. Next base: position 25,173,907 of record CM046945.1, read on the forward strand.
TACAATTTACCACTGCATCATGCTGAGTTAGCCAATCCATACCCAGAATAACATCAAAGTCATCAAAGGGCAATAGCATCAAATTAGCCAAGAAACAATAACCTTTTACCATCAAAGGGCAATCGCATCAAATTAGCCAAGAAACAATAACCTTTTACCATCAACGGGCAATTTTTGTAAATTTTATCTACCATAACACACTGGCCCAAGGGGTTTGATACTTTAACCACAAATTCAATGAATTCAACTGGTAAATTTTTAATAGACACTCATTTCGTGCATATGTATGAATGTGTTGAACCAGGATCAATCAAAGCAGTAATATCAGTATCAGGTAAAGAAAATGTACCAGTAATGTAACACCCCTCACCCGTATTCAACACCAGAATAAGGCTACGGAGTATTACTGGACTTATAAAATAATTAAGCATTCACTTAGAATACATTTTCACAATTCATGCATTCATCATTCAATCTCAATCAATTTGTCCCTAATACAAGCTTATGAGGCCCTAAATATGCATTGGGAGTGGTTCGGGACTAAACTGATAACTTTTGAAACTTTTTGAACACTTGAAAATTTTCTCAAAAATAGGGGTCACACACCCGTGTGGCCCGGCCGTGTGTCTCACACGTCCAACAGACATGCCCGTGTCACAAGCCGTGTGCTAGGCCGTGCCAAACCTGTAGGGTATATTGACTTATGCCACACAGCCATGTCACACGTCCGTGTGTGAGGCTGTGTGGAGCATACTGACTTGATTTTATTTTCAACACCAAGGGACACACGGCCGTGTAACATGACTGTGTGTCACACACGGCTGAGATGCACGCCCGTGTCTCTGCCCGTGTGGACAAAAATAAGCTATTTACCAAGCCATTTTGCCACCCAAATCTTCATACACCTACATTAACCCAATTGGCACAAAATATGGCACATATAGACATTCATACCAACTCAACCAAGCATAATTTATACCATTTCATTACCAACTAATACATTATACAACAATACCAAATTATACCATTGAAAGTCATACCAAAACTTACCTTTATAATACATCAACAATGACCAATCTCAAATATGCATTAATGCTTAGATTCACTAGCATACCAATATTCATAACTCAACCATTACTATCCATAATACCTATTGTCAACCATCATCATATATCTATTAACCAGCACATCTCACAAACCATACACACACACATATACATGATTCAAACATATCAAAATAAGCCAACTCTCATGACTATATATACAAACGACAACATAAGCATTTACAAGCCAATTCAAATGGCTAAATTCACTACCGACACATAACCAAAAAGACCAAAGTCCCTATACATGCCATATACTCAAAAATAAAGCTCAAAAGTACCAAATTGATAGTTGGATAGTGTGACGATGTCTCTGATGATCCCCGAGTCCGAGCTAGCTTTAAAGTCACTATAAAACATAAAAAATTAAACAAAGTAAGCTATATAGCTTAGTAAGCTCGTATGAAATAAACTCAATCTTAACATAATTTACAATTCATCAAATTGAACACATCAACATGTTGTTCATTTAACTAACAAACCTTTCACATTCTCAATCATAATCTTATATATATAATATTCACAACTTCTTCGATTTAAGCTTATACGGTTCATGTACATACCTGTACCATCTCGTAACAATCTCATATACAATAACGTCTTTCATTTACCCGTTGAACCATTCAGAATACTATCGGATACACGGGAAACTCGCACCAAAGTGCCAATACCATGGCCTGAAGCCAACTCAATGTATCTCGCACCCGAAGTGCCAATATCATGGCCCGAAGCCAAATAAATCTCATATCACATATGCTGCTGACACTAGAGCTATAAACAGGTCTGCTCACACAAGCTGTCAGTCAAGACGTAGCTACATGGTGCTGCTCACACAAGCTGTCAAGTAACCGCAACACATGCCGGTATACTCACCCACCGGTAGGACGTACAGGACCAGCACCTGGATCACATAATCACAATAATCCCTAATGACATGTCACTAGTATCCAAATTTATTCCTAAGGTTCAACCGGGATTTTGAATGCTGGATCATCGTCGAATCATTGTCAAGTGTGTCCGTAGTCTCGTATTCACAGTTTATGCAATATCAAAACATTTAAAACATAATTATAACGCTGCTTATAACATACGAACTTACCTCGGATGTAGAATCGACTAAATTAGTCGATTAGTCGAGAACTTTATTTTTCCCTCGATCTAGATCTGAGTTTTGCTTTTCTTGATCTATATGTAATGAAAATTAACTTATTTAATCATCTCTCTATTCAATTTATTCCAAAATCACTTTAAGGCATTTTTACACAATTGCCCCTAATGTTTCACATCTTTTACAATTTAGTCATTATTTCATAAAAACACAAATTCATACAATTTAAGACTAACCCATGCTAGCCAAATTACTATTATGCCCATAGCAGCCCATATTTTTCATTTATTTCACATTTTAACCACAAAATTTCTACATTTCATAATTTAATCCCTAATTTGCATTTTCACTAAAAATCACTTAACAAAACTTGTATAATTCACAACCAACATTCATAATCTATCATCAAACATCAAAATACACATGAATTCATCAATGGCATCATTCAAAATCTTTAACAATTTTGCAAAATAGTCCCTGGGCTAGCTAGACCTAGTTGTAATAATCTCAAAAACATAGAAATCATTAAAAACGAGATGAAAAATCATACCAATGCAAGGTAAATAGCTTGGCCGAATGCCCTGGCATGATTTCATGGTTTCCTCCTTTAAAATTCGGTGAAAGAGATGATGAAGATGATAAAAAATGGTTTTGTTTTATTTATTTTGTGATTATTAACATTTTACTTAATTAACCTTATTTAATAACCATCAAAATCACTTAATATATGCCCAAAATTGTCCACTCACAATTAAAATGGTCTAATTACCACTTAAGGACCTTAACTTTAAGGTTCTATAGCTATTAGACAACTTTAGCTAAAAGAACACAACTTTTACACTTTACGCGATTTAGTCCTTTTTATCAAATTGACTAATCAAACGAAAATGTCTGAATCTTTTACTCGCAATTGATAATATCCCGATCTCAGATCTATCTTTGAAAACATAGAAGCTCCTTTCAGCTGATCAAACAAATCATCGATTCTGGGCAGAGGGTATTTGATCATGTGTCAGAGTCTTAAAAATTTATATAATGAATGATCTAGCCTAGAAACTAACTGTGACAAAAGTTTGAGGCAAGCGCACCTATCGAACAGTAGTAAAGTTTAATGGCAAGACCGGAATGTCGAACCCAAAGGAACCAAAAGTACTAATACTAACTTTCTTTCTATTATTTAGCCTAAGAATTGAAGTGAATTATTGTTTAATTTAAAATTAACTAACTACTAAGCTAAAGACGCTAAGACAAAGAGAATGAATTGGGGAAATACTTGTGGGAAAAAACCAATTGATTAAGACAATACCTAAGGAGGAATCCACCTAGACTTCATTTGTTATCTAACTCTGAACCAGACGATGTATTCACTTGACCTGATCCGTAGGATTCCCTAATTTATATTAATACCTCTCTCGAGGCTACTAACGTTTAACCTTAGGTTGATTAATTGAAATCTCTTTCTAATTAAAACCTCTAAGGTTGCATTAACTCGATCTATGGACTCCCATATTAGGTTTGACCCTAATTCGGCAGATTTTCGTCATCCTATCTCTAGGGTTGCGATCAACTCCACTTAATTATGCTAGATCTACTCTTAAACAAGGACTTTTGCTCCACTGCCTAAGCACATCAATACTTGAATCAATACCCTAAAATATCAAAGCAAGAATTAGGAACACATAATTAAGAACAAATCAAGTATTTATCATATAGTTCAAAAAACAATAACAAGATCCGTCTTAGGTTTCATCCCCCTTAGGTATCTGAGGGGTTTAGTTCATAATAATAAAAGAATACATCTCAGAAGAAAAGATAAAACAAAACATAAGAAAACCCTAAAACCCCCTGAAGGAATTGAAGGAGAGATCCGCCGCCTAGAGTATGATTTCGGCTTCTTGAGTTGAATCAACTGGCTTTCTTCGAGTAAATAGAAGTTTCAAATCTAGTACATCCCAACGCCCGTGTACTATGGGCGTGTTGAGTCACACAGTCATGTCACACGGCCGTGTTGTGCTTTGTTCATTTCTCCCCACGCCCGTTTCGTGATCACCACACCCATGTTTGATAAAACAGTGTCAACCACGGCTGTATCGCATGGCCGTGGTGTTTAGTCGGAGCCCGTGTGACTTCCCTCAGTGTCGGCCACAGGATGTCTGTACGGATGTCTGTAGTATCCACACGGCCGTGTGGTATGGAAATCTGTACTTTTGTTAGTTAATAGTTAGATGCTAAAAAAAGAAATAAAAGTAGAAATAAATGTAAAAACAAACGAAGTTAGTGCTCGGGTTGCCTCCCGAGAAGCGATTTGAAGTCTTAAGCTAGACTTAACTCTCATTCACATATTCAGGGTGGTTTGAAGAGTCGAAACTCCTCTTCCCTGCTATCAATTCTAATAATATATGGTTTGAGTTGAGCGGTGTTTACCTTAAAAGTTCCGAATTCAGGATTAGTTACCTCTCGATATTCGTATGGGAAGACATTGATGCAAGTAAAAAGGATTTCTTCGTTTGTATTACTTGGCCCGAGATAGCGACTCGAGGGTCTTTCTCATCCAACAATACCTGATCTCCTATTTTGAAGTGATTCGCCGTTCCTTTAGGCTCGGTTGGGGGTTCTCTCAGTTTTGCTTCGTGTGTTCCTAGTTTCTCCTTGAAATGTGTTTTCCACTCGTCTAGTTCATCAATATGAAGCCTTCGATCCTCATGAATTACTTCTTTGTTGTCATGATGTCTAGGGTCTGGCTCAGTTGTGTTGTTCCGTGGTGCTTCCTGAAAAGAAGGTTTAACCGACTAGTCATTAATAAAATTAATTTTCTCACCTTGATTACTTGAAGTCCTAGCCGAGTCAAGAGCTTGAAGAGTGACTGTCTCGTCACCTACACGAAGTATGAGTTCACCTGTATCAATGTCAATTTTAGTTCTAGCAGTTGCTAAAAAGGGTCTTCCCAGAATTAAAGGGATTGTGTTGTCCTCATCCATGTCTAAAACAACAAAGTCTACTGGGAATACGAATTTATCAATTTTTACGAGTACATCTTCGATTATACCCCTAGGAATTCTAATAGTTTTATCAGCTAATTGAATACTCATCCTAGTTTGTTTGGGTTTCCCTAGACCTAGCTGTTTAAACATTTTATAAGGCATAACATTTATACTTGCCCCTAAATCAGCTAAAGCATTATCAACAGATAAACTACCAATTAAGCATGGAATTGTAAAACTCCCTGGATCTTTTAATTTTTGTGGTAGTCGATTTTGCAACATTGCTGAGCATATTGTGTTCAGTTCCACATGTGACTCATCGTCTAACTTTTGTTTGTTTGTCAGAAGCACTTTTAAAAATTTCCTTGAATCTGGCATCTGCGAAAGAGCTTCAAAAAACGGTAAGTTGATATGTAATTTCTTTAAAAGTTTAAGAAACTTACCGTACTGTTCCTCTTTGTTGTCTTTCTTCATTGCTTCGGGATATGGTATGCGAGGTTGGTATTTTTAATTACCGGTTTTGGCTTATCATGACTTTCCTCAGCTTTACCTTTTTCTACCACATTCTCTCGCCTTAAATTGGGCTCATCTAACCCTACACAATCATGAGCTGTTATGGCTTGAATTTGCTCCTTTGGGTTAGTCTCAGTGTTGCTTGGTAGTCTACCTTTTGGTCGTTCTGATATGATCTTGGTAAGTTGTCCTAACTGATTCTTGATCTCTTAAATCGATGCTTCTTGCTTTTTGAGTGCTGTTTCGGTGTTTTGGAAACGGGTTTCTGACACTGCGATAAATTTTGTTAGCATCTCCTCAAGGTTCGGCTTTTTCTCTTGTGGGTAGGGCTGCTGTTGGAAGCCTGGGAGGGGTTGTTGTCTCTGATTTCCTTGGCCACTCCATGAGAAATTGGGGTGGTTCTTCCAACCTGGATTATAAATATTACTATAAGGGTTATTTTGAGGTCTAAAATTGTTACCCATATAGTGAGCTTGCTCGTTTTCAGTGCTCAGGTTGTAAAGTGGATATTTTGTGTTGCTCATTCCTTCTCCATTTGTATCGCACTGCATAACTGGATGTACCTGTGAAGAACCACAAAAACTATCAATCTTTTTATTTAAGAGTTCTACCTGATTGGATAGCATGGTTACTATGTCGAGGTTGAAAACTTCGGCCATTTTTGTTGGCCTTGTCCTTGTGACTTGCCACTGATAGTATTCAGTGACATCTCTTCTATAAACTCGTAGGCAACCTCAGGTGTTTTGTTATTCAAGGTTCCGCCAGCGGTTGAATCGATCAATTTCCTGGTTGAAGGGTTTACACCATTATAAAAGGTTTGGATTTGTAGCCACAAGGGTAATCCATGGTGTGGGCACCTTCTCAATAGATCTTTGTATCTCTCCCATGCATCATAAAGTGTCTTTAAATCCATCTGCACAAAAGAAGAGATATCATTCCTTAACTTAGCCGTTTCAGCCGGCGGAAAATATTTTAATAAAACTTTCTCGGTCATTTGATCCCTGTAGTGATTGACCCTCGTGGAAGAGAATTCAACCACTGTTTGGCTTTATTCCTCAAAGAAAAGGGAAACAACCGAAGACGAATGGCATCATTAGAAATGCCATTTATTTTGAAGGTATCGCAAAATTCTAGGAAATTTGCTAAGTGTGTGTTAGGATCCTCATCCTGCAAACCATCGAACTGAACAAACTGTTGTATCATCTGTATAGTGTTAGGTTTCAATTCAAAATTATTTGCAGCAATAGTAGGTCTAACAATACTTGAATCAGTTCCTGTTAAATTAGGTTTAGCATAATCATACATAGTTCGAGGAGCATGATTTTTGGCCACCTCAGGAGGTAGCGGATTATTTTCAGCCATCTCTTCGGTGGTATTGGTTTCGTCTTCTTGCTCTTCTTCTATGAAATTTAAGCTTCGCCTTATTTCTATACGATTTCTGCGAACGGTGCCTTCAATATCACTGTCGTAGATTAAGGGTCCTGTCAGGTTCCTTCTAGTCATAAACTAGAGGTACCTGCTAGGAACAAAATAAAAGAAGAAAAATTAGCAAAGTTAAAAAAAACAAAATAAAAGTAAATTACAAAAATAAAAATGGCTAAAGTAATAAAAATTGAGCGTTCTTAATATTTTGGCTCCCCGGCAACGGCGCCAAAAACTTGATCATGTGTCAGAGTCTTAAAAATTTATATAATGAATGATCTAGCCTAGAAACTAACTGTGACAACGATTGAGGCAAGCACACCTATCGAACAATAGTATAGTTTAATGGCAAGACCGAATTGTCGAACCCAAAGAAACCAAAAGTACTAATACTAACTTTCTTTCTATTATTTAGCCTAAGAATTGAAGTGAATTATTGTTTAATTTAAAATTAACTAACTACTAAGCTAAAGACGCTAAGACAAAGAGAATGAATTGGGGAAATACTTGTGGGAAAAAACCAATTGATTAAGACAATACCCAAGGAGGAATCCACCTAGACTTCACTTGTTATCTAACTACGAACTGCAGACGATGTATTCACTTGACTCGATCCGCAGATTCCTAATTTATATTAATACCTCTCTTGAGGCTACTAACGTCTAACCTTAGGTTGATTAATTGAAATCTCTTTCTAATTAAAACCCCTAAGGTTGCATTAACTCGATCTATGGACTCCCATATTAGGTTTGACCCTAATCCGACAGATTTTCGTCATCCTATCTCTAGGGTTGCGATCAACTCCGCTTAATTATGCTAGATCTACTCTTAAACAGGGACTTTTGCTCCACTGCCTAAGCACATCAATACTTGAATGAATACCCTAAAATATCAAAGCAAGAATTAGGAACACATAATTAAGAACAAATCAAGTATTTATCATATAGTTCAGAAAACAATAACAAGATCCGTCTTAGGTTTCATCCCCCTCAGGTATCTGAGGGGTTTAGTTCATAATAATAAAAGAATACATCTCAGAAGAAAAGATAAAACAAAACATAAGAAAACCCTAAAACCCCCTAAAGGAATTGAAGGAGAGATCCGCCGCCTTGAGTATGATTTCGGCTTCTTGAGATGAATCAACTGGCTTTCTTTGAGTAAATCCCACGATTCTGACTGCTCTAGCTTGGCTGCTTGGCCTAGCTTGACGCCCCCCTAAAGGTTTGCCTTTAGGGTGTTTATATAGGCTTTTGGAATGGCTTTCTCTGCCTCTAAGCACCCTAATCCGAATAAAATTCCTCTTTGTCACAGCAGGGACACGCCCGTGTGGCACGCCCGTGTGAATCGACTTCAGGCCGTGTTCGAGCCTGCTAAAGGGGCACGGCCGTGTGCTTTAGGCCCAGGCCGTGTTGATTTCCTACTTTTGTCCATTTCCCCGTTTTAAGCCCGTTTTCTGTTCTTTTCATTCTCCTATGCTCTCCTGAGTATAAAACATGAAATTAAAAGATTAAGAGCACCAAATTCCATAATTCAAGGGATAAATCATCCAAAAGCATGCTAAATGTGGAGATAAAATATGTTACTATTACGGTTTATCAGTATTTGTTTTTTATTGTCACTTTTTTTTAACTGACGATAATCAATACACATTCTCAGCGTGCCATCTTTCTTTTTCACAAACAACACAGAGCACCGAGGCGGCTTCTGTCGTGCAAATCCTCTATTTGTCAACTCTTACAACTGAGACTTCAACTCTTTCAATTCAGTCGGAGCCATTCTATACTGAGCTATTGAGAAAGGAGTCGTTCCCGACACTAAGTCAATGCCAAACTCAACTTCTCGTATTGGAGGTAATCCCTGTAGTTCTTCAGGAAATACATCAGGGAACTCACAAACCACAGGCACAGATTCAACTTTCTTTTCTGTCACTTTTGTATCTATCACATACGCAAGATAGGCTTCGCAACCCTTTTTCACATAATTCAAAGCTTTCATTGAAGATACAACAGCCGGTAGCCCATTCAAATCACTAGATTCAATCCGAACTATTTCATCATTCTGACTTCTCAATTCAATATTCTTCCGTTTACAATTCACAACAGTAGTATGCAAGGTTAGCCAATCCATACCCAAAATTATATCAAATTCATCAAAGGGTAGTAGCATCAGATTAGCCGGAAAACAAATATCTCGAAACATCAATGGAAAAATCTTGCATACTTTGTCAACCAAGACACTTTTACCTAAGGGGTTCGATACTCTAATTACGAACTTAGTAGACTCAACAGGTAGAGTCTTACTGGATGCTAAGTTCATGCATACATACGAATGAGTAGACCCTGGATCTATCAATGCAATCACATCAGTATCAAATAGAGTAAAAGTACCAGTTATGACGTCTGGAGATGTCGCTTCTTCACGAGCGCGAATAGCATAAGCTCGGGCAGGTGCTCTTGCCTCGGATCTCACAACTGTATCTATTGTCCCTTTCTGGCTACCACTCACATTTCTAGTTTTTCTGGGTGGTCTACCTCTAGCCGTCATATTACTCGGCCTCGCACTCTGAACATTGTCTTTCTCAACTAACTCTGGGCAATCTCGAATGAAGTGATCTCGTGATCCACATTTATAGCAAACTCTATTATTATACTTGCCCCAGCATTCTCTGACATGTCGTCTCCCACACTGTCTACACTCTGGCTTGTTTCTTTTAACACTTCCAACACTCGACTCAATTGGAACTTGTGTTTTAGAACTAGTATTTTGTTTCACTCGATCTCTACTCGAATGTCCAATCGAAACATTTGAGTGATTGGTTGCATCTCGGAATCTCTTAGACGAAGGTTGATATGACTTACTCATCAAACTCTTTCTTTCATCTCTAGCCTCTGAATTCGCTTTCTTCTTTTCTTTGCTAAGTTCCTCGACTTTACAAGCCCTTTCAACCAATACTACGAATTCATTCAGATTAAGAGTTCCAACCAACAGTTTAATGTCTTCATTCCACCCTTTAATGAATCGTTTGCACATAGTAGCTTCTGTTGAAACACATTCTCGCGCATACTAGCTCAATCTCAAAAATTCCCGCTCGTACTCAGTAACAGACATGCGGCCCTGTTTCAGCTCTAGGAACTCTTTACGTTTCTGGTCTATAAATCGTTGACTAATGTATTTCTTCCGAAACTCACCTTGAAAGAAATCCTAGGTGATTCTCTCTCTCAGAAAAACAGAAGTCAAAGTTTTCCACCAATTATATGCCGTATCTCTCAACAAGGAAACGACACATTTTAAGCATTCATCAGAAGTCAATGACATCTCATCAAATACTCGTATGGTATTCTCGAGCCAAAACTCAACTCGTTCAGCATCATCATCAACTGTAGCCCTAAAATCTTCGGCCCCGTACTTTCAAATTTTATCCACAGGAGGCTTACTAAATCGAACCGGATCTGAAACTTGTGGCACTACAGGCACTTGTGGGGGTGGAGGTTGTTGAGCAGCCGGATTCGTTTGAACAAACTCCGAAAACCACTAACTCATCATTCGGAAGAAGGCTTGCTTAGCCTCTCCCTCTTGGCTACTAGCATTCGGCCTAGATTCGGCCGGCGCTGTCCATTGAGCGGGAGTAGGTGTAACGACCCGAATTTGGGCCTAGTAGAATTGGGCATATTGGGCCTTGGCCATGGGAGCATTTAAAATTTTTTGAGAACAAGAGAACGGGACTAATGCAAGTTGGACCTATTAGGTGAGTGATTTTCGAAGGTTAGGGGGCTTCCATGAAGTCCCGGGATGAAACCTGGGATTAGGAAAAATTTTGGTTTTAGGTGAATAAAACCCTGGGAGTTAGTAAGTAGGCTTTAAGAATAAAATGTGGAGAAAAATGACACAAAAGGAGTTGTGGTCTAGTGGCAAATGGTGTCACATGGGAGACAAGGGAATGACGCCATAGAGGAAGCAAGGGGTCCAAGGTTCAAGTCTTGGCGCTTGCAATTCTTTTTGTTGTCTTTTTAAATGAACTTAGACTTTGACCCATAGGCTTATATTTAGTTGCGCATGTTTTAAGACAACAAGGAGCTAGTTGGTAAGGTGGCTAGCGGCATGGATTAAGTTACAGGGGAGCCTGAGTTCGAATCCCATCACAAGCAAAAAGGGATATTTATTTTGCTAAGTTGGGACGGCAAGAGCTTGTGATGGATTTAAACTCTGCTGAAGGAGGGATCCCACATCGAGAAGCGAGCAGGAGGGAAGGTGAGAAGCTGGCTTTAAATAGAGCAAACCATGAGGAGAGTAGGCACACCTTTCTTGGCTTATCCCTTCGCTTCGTGGCATGCTCGTTTGGGTTAGGCGTTGGATCATTCATTGATCTTAGGGGTCAAGGGTGCGATTATTGTTGGCTTCTGCGTAGAACAGTGTTCGGAGCGCGGTTTAACTCCAGATTCCTATTAGGTGTATATTTTGCACTACTCTAGCTGTAGAGCGGCAAATGCCGAAATGCCGGTCACACGGTGATGGTAGCCACACGAGCGTGCGAGCGCACGTGTGGGAGCTTCGACGCGATAGTTGAGGCCCTCATGAGTGTTCTCATAGGTTTAGGCTGCCTTGGGCCAAGTGGGCCCAATGGGCCCGTGGGCCCATATGAATATATTGTATGACTGTGTAGTAGATATTGGACTCGTCTATGTGAATCTCATATCTGTGGCTAGATTTGGGCTAAATGGGCCACACGAGCGTGTGGGCCCATTTGGGCCGAGAATGGGCCCTAGGCCCATTCGCATTATTATCTCTACTTAGAATACTTGAGTCGCTCGAGGCGACTGTAGACCTTTTGAGCGGTTTACAAAATTACCGAATTACCCTTGGTGGGTAAATTACCGAAATACCCTTAGCGGGTAAAATTACCGAAATACCCTTAGAGGGTAAATTACCGAAATACCCCTAGAGGGTAAATTACCAAAATACCTTTGGTGGGTAAAAGTACCGAAATACCCCTAGAGGGTAAATGACCGAAATGCCCTTAGTGGGTGAATTACCGAAATACCCCCAAAGGGGTGAAAATTACCGTTATACCTTTAGGTGACAAAATGACCGTTATACCCTTGATTATGGTTAAACATCGTGTATGTGATATATATATGTTTATAAATGTGTTACACTGCATTCATACTATGTTGCATGGGTTGGGTTGATGATTGAAGGAAGTGCTATTTTAAGTGGCTCTGCCACATGCCATTTCAGTGGCTATGCCACATATCATTTTTAGTGGCTCAGCCACATAAACCGTGTTTAGCAGCTTGACTGCAATATTGGTGCGTTTGGCGGGGTGGGTTGACTTGATCCCCACATGGTGCGATTGGTTGGTACGGGTGGTGTGATGGTTGGATTGGGTTGGGCTGCATTTTGTTTGCATTACCATGATTTTGGGGCTTAGGCCTAACTTGTTACCGAATAGGGCTTAGGCCCATACCGATACCGTAAGGGCTCAGGACCAGATAGTGACCGATATCGGGGATTACACACTGATTTCTCGTAACTCACCCCCCTTTCTTTTAACCATGCAGGTAATCCCCAGCGTTAGAGGATTTGGAGCTACGGAGGACTCGGAGGTGGCCATATGTCGGATTTGCCTGTTACGAAACTTAGTAAATTCGGTTTTAATTTATTTTATGATATTATTTTGGGTTAATATTTTGTGTAATAAGGCCATTGGATGTTTCTTTTTAAACTTTCATTTGGTAATTCTGCTAGTTATAAATTGTTAATCGGTTAATCACGAATTTTTAAAACAATAACAACAGTTTTCAAAATATCACGTTTCCGTAATTCATTAAGTCAGATTTCTGTGATAAACAAGTTTTCTTCAAAAATAATAATAACATCTTTCCAAGAATACACTTTAAGCAAACCTTGTTTTACAAACAACGAAATCGGAGTTTCAAAAAGGATGCAAAGTTTTTAACGAACGCTTAGCTTTTAAACAACCTTTTGATGTGACATGCTAGATCTGGCCATAACGTCTAGGCCGGGTTTTGGGTGTTACAGCAGGCGCATTACTCTCAACATCATCAGCAACTGCTCGATCGGGATCCATTTACTATACGAAAACATATTTTTAACTGTCAGGATTCATCACACTATCGCAATTATATATATGGCATGTATAGCTGGACTCACACATGCTACGTTAGTCCTAGAATCGACTAAACCGTATCTCTGATACCAATAAAATGTAACACCCCTAACCCGAAACCGTCGCCAGAATAGGGTTAAAAGGCATTACCGGGTAAATCGAAACTTTCACAAACATTTCACAACATGAATTATATCATCATCAAATCATAGCAGATTCAAAACATAGAGTCCCTTAAACAGGTCTACGAGACCTTAACATGCATTAGAATGGGGTCGGGACTAAACCGGGTTCATACAAAATTTCTCCAAAAACTTAACATTTCTCAAGGTTACAGGGGCCACATGCCCGTGTGGGTAGGCCGTGTGCCTCACACGACCTCAGACATGCCCATGTATCCAAGCCGTGGTCGAAACTGACTTGCACCACACGGCCTGTCACACGCCCGTGTGTCTGGCCTGTGGTCGAAACTGACTTGCATCACACGGCCAGTCACACGCCCATGTGTCTAGCCCGTGGTCGAGCCTGACCTGAATCAAATTACAAAATTTAGGGACACGGTCGAGTCACACGCCCGTGTGCACAACCGTGTGGGCAATTATAGACCATTTGCAAGGCCAATTTGCCACCCACACTAAGGTTCTCACCTACAAGAACAAACCAATTCAATTTCATACCTCAAATAGCATTCAAACATACCAAAACATACTCAATTTAATCTCTTAACATCATCATTCATCATCCCAAACAAATCCATCTATATCTATCATTCCAAAGTATCAATTACATGTCAAAAACTTGTAATTCATGCACCATTTAATCTCAACCATATCATAGCATGAACATACTATCTCCATATTACCAAAACATATCATAAGGTCACTCACTTAGAACAAACATACACATCCTGACCAATCTTTACTCATACCCAAAGCATATACCAAATTCATTAAGCTATTTAGCCATATCACCTGGCAAAAACTATACAACTCAAAATATACCATAATCACTAGCCTATACATGCCATATAGCAAATATATACATCTTCCAAAAGTACCAAAATAGATAGCCAATACTGTGATTGAGTCGCTAACGATCCCAGATCCGAGCTAGCTTTAAATACACTGTAAAATAGAGAAAATTTCACACAGTAATCTTTAAAGCTTAGTAAGTTTGTTATATAATACATATAACTCAATAATACATTATCAATGTACATAATAAACCATCACTTAGATAGATTCACAACTATATACAATATCATCCTTATCCATATGCTCACACAATCATCCATTTATCCATAAATGGTATCATCAACCACATAGGTTCCGAACATACCTTTGCCAACACTTAGTTAACAAACATTCTTGCTAATCAATGCTCGATACCACACTTCGATCACTCTTCATTATTCATTCAATTTAATTGCACACTTAGTGCCAAATTTCTTAGCCGAAGCTTAAATATCATCGCACACTTAGTTCCTTTACATTAAACCGAATTTAACTTGGTATCGCACACACAGTGCCAATCAATATAGCCGATGCTTTCTTTATTTCGCACACATTATGCCATTTACCACTATTTCGATTTCATTCACGCAAACTTAGTGCCACAACACTCAATTCCACATATAGCATTATCAATTAATCAACTAAATGTAATCTTTCATTACATAGCGCATGAGCATAATTTAAACAATTCATATTATAAACGAACTTACCCCGGACGTCGAAATAACAAAACAAGTCGATTAATCGAGCACTTTATCTTTGCCTCGATCTCGATCCTAACCTCTCTTTTCTTGATCTATACATATTCAAATTTAGCTCGTTCAATCACCAAATCATTCAATTTAGTCCAAACACACTTATTTAGGGCATTTTACAAAATAGCCCTCACATTTTCACATTTCGACACTTAAGTCCCTATTTCATAAAATCACAAAATACACAAAATTTCATTGTACCCATGCTTAGCAGAATATTTCTCTTGCTCATACAAGACCACATATTTCATTTATTTCACATTTTAGTCCTCCAATTTCTCATTTTCACAATTTAGTCCAAATTACTCAAATTCACCAAAAATTCAAAGACAAAATATGTTAATCTATCACATATATTCCATATTTCATCATCAACTATCACAAAGCTCAAGCATTTATCAATGGCATTTTACAAAATCACTATCAAATTCTATAATTAAGACATGGGCTTGATAGAACACATAGCAACGATCACAAAACATAGAAATTATCAAAAACCGAGTTCAAAACATACCTCAATCAAGCTATATAAGTGCCGAAACCTAGCAAGCTTTTCCTTTTTATTTTTCTTTGTATTTTCGACAATGGATGATGATAATGGAGCTAATTTTTATTTTGTTTTATTAATATTAACATTAAAAACTATTTTACAATTTTAACCTTAATGAATTTTAATAATAACACCATTTGCCATGCCATTATCATCCATTAACTATCCAATGGTTTAATAACCTCATAAGGACCTCTCATTTAAGAAGTCATGACAATTAAGGACTTTAATAATCAGCACACAGCTTTTGCATTTTATGCGATTAAGTCCTTTTTCTTAAATTAAGCACACAAACAATAAAATTTTCACACATGCTCAATCACATACTATAAACACAGAAAATAATATTAAAATATTTTTTGACCTCGGATTTGTGGTCCCGAAACCACTATTTAGACTAGGGTCTAAACCAGGCTGTTATAGGAGGCTTACCAATTCTAACAGGTTTAGCATCCTGTGGCATCTCTGGAACCGGTTGAGGAGCAGGAGGGGGAGGTTGTTGTACAGCAGGATTTGTTCTCAAATACTCAGTGAACCACTCATTCATCATTTGGAAGAAGGCTTGTTTTGCCTCCTCACTTCGGCCCTTAGATTCGAGCCTTCTACTACTAGATGTAACACTTTGAATTGAAGCTAGAGCATTACTCCCAGCCTCCTCAGATTCAGCTCTAGCTTGATTGGATGGCATTTACTCCATTAAAAACACATTTAAAATGGTCAGGATATATCAAACTATCACAAATTATATAATGGCATGCATAGCTAAAATCGTACTTGCTACATTCAGTCCGAGAATCGACTAAACCTTAGCTCTGATACCAATAAATGTGATAAACCATAATTTACACATATTTTAACCTCATGCTTAGCTTAAGTTTGGATGAATTCTGATTGAATTTGATGAATTAGATGCTCCTAATCTCTTAATTTCATGTTTTATACTTAGGAGAGCTTAGGAAGTCGAAAAGAACGAGAAACAGGCCAAAAAAGGGACAAAATAGGCCTACCTTAGAGACTCACACTACTGGGCTATCACCCACACTTCCGTGTTTCGAGCAACAACCTAGACACGGCCTGGACTATCGACCACGGGCAGATCACACGGCCGTGTTTGGCGAGCAGGATCGACCACGACCAAGGGAGTCCACCACGGACATGTCACACGGGTGTGTCCCTGCCGAAATGAAGATGAGTTTCATTTGGAATAGGATACTTGTGGGCCAAGAAAGGCATCTCGAAGCCTATATAAACACCCTAGGGGCAACCTAAAAGAGAGCTCGACGGGACGTCGAATAGACGCTTAGAGTAGAAGGAGAAAATACTCCAAGACAGTGTCTTGCATGCGGCTTAGGAGAAGGATCTCCATCAAGACTGAGGATCTCCCATCAAGTTCTTTATGATTTTTTGGGGTTTTCTTATGTTTTGTTGTTTTTCCTCTTTTATGATGCTTCCCTCTTTTAGTATGAACTAAATCCCCTAAATACCGGGGGGGATGAAACCTAGATGAATCTTATTATTATTTGATTTATGAGATAAATACTTGTGCTTATTATTAATTGTGAGTTCTTATTCTTGTTTTGATAATTCATGTTATTGATTCAATTCGAATGTGCTTATTCAGTGGAGCAAAAGTTCCTGTCCAAGAGTAGATCAACACAATTAAGTGGAGTTGATCGCAACCCTAGAGATAGGGCGACGAAAATCTACCGGATTAGGGTCAAACCTAATAAGGGAATCCATAGATCGAGTTAATGCGACAATAGGGGTTTTAATTAGAAAGAGATTTCAATTAATCAACCTAGAGTCAGTTGTTAGTAGCCTCGAGAGAGGTATTAATATAATTTAGAAATTTCTACGGATTAAGCCAAGTGAATAAATCGCATGAATCAAAAGCAATAAGTGAAGTCTAGGTGGATTCTTCCTTAGGTATTGTCTATCTCATATAAGTTGTCCAAAAGTATTTTCCCCAATTTACTCTCTGTCGCGTTCATAGTTAGTTAAATTAGTTAGTTAATTTTAGATTAAAAGTAAATCCCCTTAATTATTAGGCTAGATAATAAAAAGATAGTTAATACTAGTACTCTTGGTCCTTGAGGATACGATATTCTAGACTCACCACAGCTATACTACTGTTCGATAGGTGCGCTTGCCTTTGTCGAAATAATAGTTAGTTTTGAGCTCCATCAAAATGTAACACCCTTAACCCGTATCCGTCACCAGAATAGGGTTACAGAGTATTACCGGAGTTTACAGAGCAATTACAGATAATTCATGTTAATTACTATTCAATTTTCGTAAGTGGTCTTATTGTCCCTTGAATGGACCCTCGAGGCCCAATATAAACATTGGAATCGAGTCGGGACTAAATCGGGATCTCAGAGAATTTTTTGCGAAATTTTAAATTTTTTCCTAAAAATAGGGCTCACACTCTCGTGTGGTCAAGGGACACGCCCGTGTGACCATAGGCACACCCGTGTTGCAGACCGTGTCCGACCTCGTGTAACTCTCTGACTTGTGCCACACAGCCAGCCACACGCCCGTATGAGTAGGCCGTGTGATCATTTTAATTTTCAAAAATTAGGTGCAGGGTTCACACGGCCATGACACACGCCCGTGTCTCTACCCGTAAGCCCAATTCTGAGCATTCTATTTCTAAATTTTAAGATGCAGGGGACACACGACCAAACCACATGCCCATGTGCCAGGCCGTGTGTCACACACGGTCAAGACACACGCCCGTGTGTCTACCCGTGTGGACAAAATAAAGTCATTTCCTAGCTTTATTCTCACCCAAATTTGCCAATAACCTACACCAACACTTACAAGTATATACCAACCAATTCAAGCATTAAATCCAAGCCATTTCTAACATCTAATATGATATATTATCATATGCATTCATGTTTATATTCTTACTTTTGTTTAACTTATATGTTAAGCATAACTTGATCAACCATACTTAATAAACTTAACTTATATATATTTGTCATAATATAACCTTATAAATATACCAAAACAAATCATTACTAACCATTCCAATGGCTAGATTAGAAACAACATTTATAAGCCAACAATGGCCAAGTTACCTATACATGCCATTATATCAAAATAAGTTAACTATTTATACCAAAACAAGCTAGCAGATAGTGTGATGACGCTCCGACCGATCTCCAACCTTCGCGAGCTTTTGTGCACTATAAAATAGAGAAAATAAAACCTAGTAAGCATATAATGCTTAGTAAGTTCGTATAACCAGAATTAAAACTTACCAATCACATTTATTAATAATAAGCATACAATTAACATGCTTTTCATCAATTTGGCAAGTTTACCTAAACACACGTACTCAATCAAGCAAGTTAGTCAAATAATACATTTAAATATCAAATAAGCATAGATGAGCTCATCATATAACCCTTCATCAAATAATTCAGAAACATTCAAGGCATATTTCTATTTATCTCATCATTTTCTCATGTCGAGAGTTTTATCCATTGAATTATTGAAATATCGATGGATACTCAAATAGTACACTCAAGGTGTACAATTCTGTAAACCGTCAATTCTTAATCAGGGGTACCTATTAAGGTACGTAATCAGGAAGCACACTCTCGAGCCACATATCAGGATACTCAAAAGAGTCATGTAACAGGACACTTATCTGGGCTAATCAAGAAACTCATAAGAGTTTTACTCAGGAAGCTCATAGAGCTTATCAGATATCTCTGAAGAGATATTATCAGGAAACACCGGATAAGGTAGTAGAGAGTTCAAGCGAGCTTAACATGACGCTCATGAAGAGCTGCGTTTGTGTCCATATTATATGTAGGATCACAACCGATCGCATATCAGGACGCTTACAAAGAGCTGCGGTAATACGCAACACATGCTAAATCACTACCGATCAGGATGCTAGCCGGAACTATTTATCAAAACACTCGAGAGGGCTATATCAGGATTACCCGTCTGAGCTAAATCCTATCTGCAACATATGTAGGATCACTTTTAATGTGAGAAAATCACATATATCCATCGAAATTCAATATTCAAACGGAATGTAACATTTTCGGGACTTATTTTAGGCATATGTATATTTCATGCATTTATAACATTCTTATAGTTCACACAAGCACATATCATATTCAATTCAAATAAAACATTCAATTCAAACATAATATGTATAAGTAAGTTACACGAACTTACCTTAATAGTCGTTTGTACGAAAAATTCTATTAATCCGAAACATTTTTTTCCTCGATCTAGCTTTGAATTTGAGTTATCCGGATCTATAAAAATAAATTTAATCATCAATTTCTCACATTTCGTATTCAATTGAATTTAATTTACACCCTAGGCAAAAAACCATTTTGCCCCTAAACTTTTCATAAATTCCAATTTCATCCCTAGGCTTGGAAAATGAAATTCATACAATTTAATCCTTATTCCAAGCCTAATCGATATTTTAGTATAACATTTACAGCACATGTATTCTATAAAATTAAGAATTTTTCTTCAATTTTGATAAACCGTAAAAGTAACATATTTTAAGCCCACATTTAGCATGCTTTTGGATGAATTATTCCTTATTTTATGTAATTTGGTGCTCTTAATCCTTTCTTTTCATGTTTTATACTGAGGGAAGCACCGAAGGATGAGAAGAAAAAGAAACGGGATTAAAATGGGCCAAATGGGCCAAAGCACGAAATCGACATGGCCTGGGCCCAAGACCACACGTCCGTGCCTCATGAAAGGAGTCCACACGGCCTGGCCACGATTCACACGGGCGTGTGCCATGAGCGTGTCCCTGCCGCGGCCAAGAGGAGTTTTACTCGGATTTGGATGCTTGGAGGCAAAGAAACACACTCCAAAGTCTAATTAAACCCCCAAATAGGAATTGCACTCAAATTAGGATACTTAGAGGCCAAGTAACACATCTCAAAACCAATATAAACACCGTAGGGGGCAACTTGAAGGGGGAGTTCGGCAGAAGCCTTCTGCCAGGGCTTTTGTCAGGGAGGTTAGCTAGGCCAAGGAGCCGAGCCGAAAAAGTCAGATTTGTGGGAAACTCTCAAGGGATAGCTAGTTGATCCATCTCCAGAAGCCGAAATTCTACTCAAGACGGAGGATCTCTCCTTCAAATCCTTCAGGGAGTTTTAGGGATTTCTTATGTTTTGTTTTATCTTTTCTTCTGAGATGTTTTCTTTTATTGTTATGAACTAAACCCTTCAGATACCTGAAGGGGGATGAAACCTGGATGAATCTTGTTATTGTTTTCTGAACTATATGATAAATACTTGATTTGTTCTTGATTATGTGTGCTTAATTCTTGTGTTGATATTTCGCGGATATTAATTCAAGTTGAATGTGCTTAGGTGGTGGAGCAAAAGTCCCTACTTAAGAGTAGATCTAGCATAATTAAGCAGAGTTGATAGTATGCCTAGAGATAGGGTGACGAGATTTTGCCGGATTAGGGTGAAACCTAATATGGGAGTCCATAGATCGATTTACTGCAATTCTAGGGGTTTTAATTAGAAAGAGATTTCAATTAATCAACCTAGGGTTAGACGTTATTCACCTCGAGAGAGGGTTTAATATAAATTAGGGAGTCCTACGGATCAATTCAAGTGAATAAATTGTCTGGTTCAGTGTTAGATAACAAGTGAAGTCTAGGTGGATTCTTCCTAAGGGTATCGTCTTAATCAACTGAGTTTTTCCCAAGTAATTCCCAAATTCATTCTTTTTGTCTTTACGTCTTTAGATTAGTAATTAGTTAATTTAGATTAATAAACAACTTCACTTATTTTAGGCTAAATAATAGACAGAAAGTTAGTATTAGTACTTTTAGTTCCTTTGGGTTCGACAATCCGGTCTTGCCTAAGCTATACTACTATTCGATAGGTGCACTTGCCTCAGTCGTTGTTATAGTTAATTCAAGGATCGATCATTATAAATTTAAAACTCTGAAATACAACGATCAAGTTTTTGGCGCCATTGCCGGGGAACTAAAATATTAAGAAAACTCTATTTTTATTACTTTAGCCATTATTATTATTATTATTATTATTATTATTTTTACTTTGCCAAATTTTCTTTTATTTGATTTTGGCAGATAGAGTAGATGGCACTAAATAACTATCAGTGGCAAGTTATGATGACAAAGCCAACAAAAGCAGCCGATATTTACAACCTCGACCCAATAAGCAGGCTATCAAACCAGTTAGAGATGTTAAATAAAAAAATTTTATACGGTTCCTCCCAGGCACAACCAGTTTTGCAGTGTGAAACAAGCAGAGGCGTGGCGAATCCTGAGTACCCACCCTACGGACATGGCATGGAAAGCGAACAAGTCAACTATATGGGTAACTATGCTAGACCTCAAAATAATTTTTATGATAACACTTATAATGCAGGTTGGAGGTACCATCAAAATTTCTCGTGGGATGATCAAAGTAGCCAAGGACCGGAACTTCCTCTAAATTTTCAACAACCACCTTACCAACAGTAAGAGTAGTCGAACCTTTAGGAGATGCTAACAAAATTCATGGCAGCTACAGATAACTGTCTCCAAGACACTGAGACCACCCTTACGAATCAACAGGCATCAATCAAAGGGATCGAGAGACAAGTTCGGGAACTTACTAAGACAGTTGGACAACTTGCAAAGATAATCTCAGAACAACTACAAGAAAGCTTGCCAAGCAACACTGAAACTAACCCAGAAGAGCAAATTCAAGCCGTAACAGCTCATGACAGTGAAAGGTTAGTAGAATCTGACCCAAGGCAAGAGCCTGTAGTAAGTGAAGGTAAGGTTGAGGTAAGCCATGATTTACCAAACCCGGTAATTACAGAGTACCAAGCTCATATGCCATACCCCAAGGCGATAAAGAAAGACCACACAGAGGAACAATTCGGTAAATTTCTTAAACCTCCAAAGAAGTTTCTTATTAACTTGCCGCTTGAAGCTCTTCCGCGGATGCGGATCCTAGACCTCGTGTCAATAAAGAAGAAATTCATGAGGAACGAAAGCTTCGGATCAATGAACTAGACGAGTGGAAGATACACTTCAAAGAAATACACGAAACAAAAATGAGGCAACTCCACGAGAAACTTAACGATGGGACAACCCAGCTTAAGATAGGAGATCAGGTACTCAAAATATTCCCAGATGGAACAGTCGAGGTAACTAATCCTAAATTCAGCACTTTTGAGGTAAACATTACTCGACTTAAACTTTATATCCACAACCGAATTGATCGCACGAGAAAGGATTTTCACCTCCTCAAACCACCATGACCATACGAGTGAGAGGTAAATTCTAGCTTAAGACTATAAACGAGCACTTCTCGGGAGGCAACCCAAGCACTAACCCCATTAATTTTTACATTTTTTATTTTTCCTTTTAGTACCTAACTATAAACTAACCAAAGTGCAGATTTCCAGACCACACGGCCTTACACACGGCCGTGGCCGTGGCCGTGTGGCCACCACAGGAAGGAACACGGGCGGGGGCAACCACCAGATCCATAATTTCTATTTAACCCTTTTTTTTCCTTTTTCTTTTCCAATTATCTTTCTTCTTTCATTTTCCTTTATTTACTTTTATTCTTATTTTTATTTTTATTTTTATTTTTATTTTTTTATTTATTATCTTCTTCTTACTCTTCGTACCATTTAGATTTAGCTTAGGATACAATAAAATCAGGACGGCTGCCTCGAGAATTCAAATTCTAACGGTTCAAGGCGCTCCCCCACGTTCACCTTTATCAATTCCTATCCGATTTCTTTTCATTTGCTTCATCCATAATTCAGGAAGTTTCACTTTTCCCCATATCTTATGATCTTATTATTATGTTATTATCTATCTTTGTACATTGAGGGCAATGTACATCTTAAGTGTGGGGGGTGAAATATTAAAAAGTGCCTAAGCCTAACTTTTTTTTCATTATTCTCAAATCCCTGAATTATGTCTTGTTTTGAAGTAATTTCCTCATATTACTAATTAGGATGAAATTTCCATGATTTATGATTCTTATTGATATGTTTTAGATTAAGTCATTGATAATTGTGCATCGATAATTAAATGCTAAGATACTAGAGAATCAGGCATGATAAGTCTATTTTTCAGAAATTAAAAATTTTCTAGGTTGTCTACCTGAATTTGAATATTACTTTGAAGTTTGAAATTTTACGAGGTTGACATCAAAATACCCATAATTTTTGTGAGATTTTGAGCCTTATAGAGCATATATTCTTTTTCATGCTCACTTTATTGATTATGAGTATGTCAACATTGATTTGTTATTCTAGAACTTGCCTCGTTTATACATATCGAGACCACACCTATGATTTGATATACAGAGATGATTAAGGCACCTAGGTTTTAACCCACTAACTCCATTAAAATCCTACCTTCACAATTAACCCCTAGTGAGCCCAGTTTAAACCTAACAACCCTTTTTATTGACATAACCACTAATATTAACCCAGAAACCCTTTGTATTTGCTATCACCATTCCTTTTGACTACCCTTATATCGAGATTTGATTTGATTAATAGCCTAACTATGTTTTTATTTCAGTAATTTATCATTTGTTATGTATTTATGATTCGTTCTTAAAAAAAATCGAAGTATAGTCGTTATTCATCATTAGTTTTGTGATTAAGTGAGCTTATACGTTTGACTTCCAAATATTGAAGAAGAAGCTTGTATTATTAAGGTTTCAATTCACTATGTAATTATTCAATTTATTGTTTCTAGTTAGGTAATTTATCAGGTCAATCTCGATTCTAACCCTCTAATTCAGCCTTTATCCACACCTTAACCCAAGCCCCATTACAACCCTGTTAAAGACCTTTTGATTTATGTATCATCTCATTTTATAGTGGTGGAGATTTGATTTTTGTAACACCCCAAACCCGGTCAAAATGCTACGACCGAATCTGGCATGTCACAGAAAAAAAAACGTTTTTGGAAAATGAGTTGTCGTCTCAATGTTGAAAAGAAAAACCTTTGATTTTATAAAACCCGAGTTGTGTGAAGCCAGTGGTTAAAATTCTTTCGAAACTTAGTTTTAAAGAAGACAGTGTTACCTTGTTATTATTGCGTGTTTGATAAATACCCGACGGTAAAAATTTTGGAAATCCCGAGAATTTGTTAAAATTTTGAAAGCGTCCACTTTACGAGTTTATTAGGCATGTCTTTAGTGTTTAAACGTCGGTTTATAGAAATGTAACAAAATGAATAACCCCAAAATAAAAATTTAAATGGCCTTATTACATAACCGAAATCCAAACTTAAGATAAAATAAATCCAAAATAATCATTAAAGTAAAAACCCGAAATAATGAGCATGGCCACCCCGAGTCCATTCCGGCTCCACTTCCGCGATCTAGGAATTATCTGCAAAATGTAATGAAAGGGGTGAGTCACCGAGACTCAGTATATAAATCCCCATCCCCAAAGATGTTAAGCTCTCACACAGTTTCATATGCAACATGTATGTCATGCAATCCATCCAACCTATCCATCCGAACACCCAATTCTACCCCTTGTGGCACCTAGCCACTGGTGGTACCTAACCACTGGTGACCGAAGTCACAAATAATCAAGTGTGGGGCCAACCCACTTGTGGTACCTAACCACTGGTGACAATCCCTTATATCGACATGTGAGGCCAACCCACTGTGGTACCAAACCACTGGGATAAGTCACAGAAATAAGTTTATGTTGTACCTAACCACTGGTGGTTCCAAACCACTGAGACTTAGTCACAAAATATTAATATGTGGGGCCAACCCACGTGTGGTACCTAACCACTGGTGACAGTCTGATAATCATACCTTCCCCCTCCTCTCATCATACCCATACTCATGAACATGCTTTTTAATACAACATCATCATGCTTAACATTTAGGAGTAATCAAAAATGACATATGCAGATTTAACAGAGACAATTAACGTTAGCCACCAAAATGGACTTACCCGGAGTCCTTGCTTTTACCCAAAAGGGTAACTTATCGATTCCTACAATTATTTCGGCTTTTGACAGACCACAAATAACAACACATTAAACATATGAAGTGTGTAAGAGTTACACACCTGATTACTCGTAAAACCACGCTCTCTACGTCGACACTATCGTTAATCGACACCACCGCTATCCGTCTACTACCTTGCTCGGATGCCGCCCACAACCCGTGGCCAATCACGAACCGCAGACACAGCCCTCTTCTTAAACTTAGGGGTTGGGTTTACAGATCCAACCCCTCCTACCGCTTGGCTGGCATTAGAGTCCATGAACACAGCTTGATCACTAAACAGATTAAAGCAACGAAATTGAATCTAAGAGGTTAACGTAACTCGTGAGAGCGAAAGCCCTTACCTAGATCGACAAATCCCGAGGCTTGTGCTCGATTTACAAACCAACCGAATCCTGAGAGTCCAAAAGAAAGCGTCAACACCCCACCTAAATTCGGCCAAAAATCAAATAGAATTGGGTCTCTGCCTTCGGCACTTAGCGCAATAAGAAAAGATTGAATCGGCAGGGACACTTACCACAACACCAGCATAATCGATTGGGAGTAGAAGAGAAGAGATAACGGCGATCCGCTGTTACAAGAACCGAAGAAACGATTATGAAAGCCAAAGGAATTTGGCTAAAAAAACTACCCAAAACAGATGTCAAATCCCGGCTTTTCTTCCTATAGAAAACGATAGAGAAAAGGGAAAGAGAATGGGAGAGAGTTAGGGGGATTCGGCCAAAGGCCAAGAACTTACCCAAATACCAAAAGCGTTCCACTATGCAAAGAGAAAGATGGAAACGAAGGGTGATCCTTAACAGATGATATTCGACCAAACGCTAAAAGAGAAAAGAGAAAAGTTGATGGGTTTTCGGCAAAGGTTGAAGCTTCAACAGGTTTCGGCTGACAAGAAAAGAAGAGATGCAAAGAAGAAATGAGGAATGGGGTTTGAGGTTTTGGTTCTTGAGGAGATTCATAGAAAATGCAAATGAGAGAAACTAAGGTGAAAGGAGGGTTCGGCTTTGATGCTCAGAGGCAAGGGAAATGGACGAAAATGAGGAGTAAAGGAACTTAGAAGACCGTTTTGGATTTGGGCAGATGAGAGAAAAGAAGAGAAAAACAAAATACAAAGTTTGAGATGTGAGAGTGGTTCAATTTCGGCACAAAAGAAAAATAAAAAGAGAAAACCCCAAATGCTCCCTACTAGCCGAATGCTCACCCCTTACCAAAGCCAACTTACCACATTCGGCCACCCCTCTAAGCAACACTCAACCGAATGCCCAACCCCCTTCCAACTCTTTTGAAATTCGGCTAACACACCTTCCACTTCAATCCCCCTTTTCTCTCCTTGTTTTTCTCCTGGCCACCTATTCAAATCCGTTTGAATGCTTCAAACTCCTCAGATTTCTCTCCACCACCTATTTAAATATGTTGACTCCTTCAACAGTCATCCACCAGAGTCCATCCTGAGTACAACTCCCCCTGATCTTGGCGTCAAAAATAATAAGCAGAAAGGGAATTCCCGCAGCTCGAACCAAGGCTCCATCCACCCACATGAGGCGTCACTCCCTTGCCTCTTAAGTGGCGCCTCCTTGCCACTTTACCAAGGCACTTCTTGTGTCAAAGCTCACCACCAAGCACCCTTAACACCTGACCCAAGCATCTCCCCCTTCCAGGTGCCCAAAAATTAAAATTTTTGCCAAGGCTCGAGCCTACCCCTAGCTCATGCCTGGACCCCAAAACACTCTAAACTAGCATAACAACCATACTATACACATGTACACATTTATAAATGCAGAGGCCCTGATTTAGGATGTTACAGTTCTACCCCCCTTAAAAATAATTTCGGCCTCAAAATTACCTGGTCAAAAGAGTTGAGGGTATTGCTGCCGCATCACATCCTCTGGCTCCCACGTGGCCTCTTCTGTTCCATGATTCCACCATAATACCTTCACCAAAGGAACCGATTTCTGCACAAAACTTTGACATCCCGCTCCAAGATCTGCTTTGGTTCCTCCTCAAAAAAGAAAACTGGGCTCACTTCAATCTCTCCACTAGCACAACATGAGACAGATCCGAACGATAAGCGTCTAAGCATGGAAACATGAAACACGTTATGGATCGACTCAACTCGATGGTAACTCGAATGATAAGCCACCGGTCCCACACGCTTCAACACTCGATAAGGCCCGATAAACCTAGGGCTCAGCCTTGCCCTTCCGACCAAATCTCAAGACTTTCTTCCACGGCGACACCTTCAAAAAGACCTTGTCACCCACAAAGAAACTCTATATCCTTCTCGCTTAAGATCGACATAAGATTTCGCGTCGTCCAAGCTTCCTTCAGACGAGCTCGAATCGCCTTAACCATATCCTCTGCTTTTGGTGACCAACTCGACCCAACAATTGACGCCGCCCAACTCTGTCCAACACGTAGGGGTACGACACTTCCGCCCATATAACACTTCATACGGTGCCATTTGGATACTTGCCTGATAACTATTGTTGTACGCGAACTCCGCCAACGGTAGAAATTCTTCCAGACTACCTACCAAATCCAAAACACAACCCCTCAACATATCTTCCAAAAACTGGATTACCTCTCTCGATCGCCCATCCGATCGCGGATGAAATGTCAGATTGAAATCCAACCTTGTACCCAATGCCTGATGCAACGCTTTCCAAAACCTTGACGTGAATCTAGGATCCCTATCTGAGATAATCGGCATTGGCACCCCATGTAGTCTCACGATTTTTGCCACATACAACCTAGCCACCCTTTGAAGTGAGTAATCAATCTGAACCGGTATAAAATGAGCAGACTTTGTCGGACGATCAACAATTACCCAGGCCCTATCCTTCTTGCTAGGCGTAAGGAGTAGCCCACTGACGAAATCCATCGTGATCCTTTCCCATTTCCACTGCGGAATTTTTACCGCACGCAATGCACCGAAGGTAATCGATGTTCGACTTTGACTTGCCAAAGACGCCGCGACACTTACTTACAAATTCTGTTACTTCCCACTTTAGACCCGGCCACCAGAACTGTTCCCGCAAATCTCGGTGCATCTTACTACCTCTAGGATGCATAGCGTATGGGCTGCTATGAGCTTCCTGAAGAATCTTCTGCCTTAACTCTACATCTCTTGGCATACAAAATTTCCCTTGGAAACATAACACTCCATCGCTACTCAAGCTATACCCCTCTAATCCACCATTCTGCACTTGCAAATGCTGAGCACTTAAGACGTCATCCACTAACTGTTTTTCCTTAACCTGGTTTACCCATGTCGGCTTCACTTGCAGTTCTGCTAATAGACTTCCGTCATCATACAGACTAAGGTGGGCAAACATGGCTCTTAAATCTGCTGCCACCTTGTGGCTCAACGCGTCAGCCACTACATTAGCCTTACCCTGATGGTACTCAATCGAGCAGTCGTAATCCTTCAACAGCTCAATCCACCTTCGCTGCCTCAAATTCAATTCCTTCTGAGTGAGCAGGTATTTCAAACTCTTATGATCCGTGTACACTATAGACTTCTCCCCATACAAGTAATGTCTCTAAATTTTTAGGGCGAAAACCACTTCAGCCAACTCCAGATCATGCGTCGGGTAATTCACTTCGTGGGGTCTCAATTACCGAGAAGCATACGCTACTACTTTCCCCTCTTGCATCAGCACACATCCTAGACCAGTATGCGATGCATCACAATAGACCGTAAACTCCTTCCCCGCTTTAGGCTGAATCCAAACCGGAGCTTCTGTCAAAATCCTCTTTAACTTCTCAAAACTCTCCTGTTGCTTGTCTGACCACACAAACGGAACCCCTTTCCTTAACAATTTGGTTAACGGCGCTGCAATCAAGGAAAACCCTTCCACAAACCTTACGTAGTACCTGCTAAACCCGTAAAGCTCGAATCTCCGCTACAGACTTAGGTGATTTCCAGTCCAACACCGCTTCAATCTTCAGAGGGTCTACCCTAATCCCCTCAGCTGACACCACATGACCCAAGAAAGTAACTTCCCTTAGCTAGAATTCGCACTTACTAAACTTTGCGAACAACTGCTTCTCCCTCAGAATCTGCAAAACCACACGAAGATGTTCATCATGCTCCTCCTCGGACTTCGAGTACACCAGAATATCATCTATAAACACCACAACGAACCGATCCAAATACGGTTGAACCCGATTCATCATATCCATGATCGCTGCTGGTGCGTTAGTCAATCCGAATGGCATTACCAAGAACTCATAGTGCCCGTAACGCGTACGAAATGCCACCTTATGGATATTCGCCTCCTTAACCTTAAGTTGATGATACCCCGACCTCATATCTATCTTAGAGAAGACTGTTGCTCCCTTAAGCTGGTCAAATAGGTCGTCTATCCTCGGCAACGGGTACTTGTTCTTAATCGTCAACTTATTCATCTGACGGTAATCTATACACATTCGCATCGATCCGTCCTTCTTTTTAACAAAAAGCACAGGTGCTCCCCAAGGAGATACACTTGGTCGGATAAAACCCCGATCTAACAGCTCCTGAATTTGTGCTTTCAGCTCCACCAACTCCTTCGGCGCCATCCTATATGGGGCAATAGACACTGGCGCGGTTCCAGGTAGCAGGTCTATACCAAACTCCACTTCGCAATCCGGAGGCAGCCCCGGAAGCTCTTCTGGGAACACATCGGTAAATTCCTTCACCGTTCGGACATTCCCCCCAGTTGATTCCTTGGCCTCCAATGCACAAACATGAACCATGAACGCCTCACATCCCTTCCTCACCATTTTCTCAGCCTTCAAAGTGGATACCACATTGGATAAGTAATTCCTTCTATCACCTATCATCACCACCTCTTCATCCTCAATGAGACTCAACACCATGCGCTTGGCTGCACAGTCCAGACTTACTTGGTGCTTCACTAGCTGATCCATACCCAAGATCAAATCAAACTCCCCAAACGGAAGTTCCATCGATCACCAAAAACACCACCCCTTGAAGTTCTAGAGGTACCTCCTATACGCGTTTATCCACTACTACAGAGTGACCTAGAGGCTAATTACAGTCATCTGCCTAGAAGAAACCTCATAGGCTAAGTTCATAGTTCCCACTATACTACTAGAAACATAGGAGTGCGTCGAACCAACATCTATCAAAGCAGTATAAGGCAATCCAAAAATTAAGAACGTATCGGTTATGACGTCCAGGTGCGCCGCTCTCCTCTCGACACAGACTTGCATAGACCAACCCTGGCTGTCTTGCATCAGTATTCTTGGCACCTCTGCCTGGTGCCCCACGACCTCGTCCGTTACCGTTACCACCCCTGGCTGATCCTCGACCCCTCTGCGGTTGCTGACCATCTCTCCTAAATTTTGTACGTCCTTGACCCTCAGACTGAGTCCTAGCTGACCTCCACGGATAATCCCTTATCCGGTGATCCATCGATCCACACTCAAAGCACCCTCTGTTTCATGTCCAACACTCTCCCGAATGAGGCTTCCCACATCGAGCGCACCGTGGCAGCCACTGAGTAGCAGCAGCAGGCTTTCCAGCTTGACTCGATCCGCCAAATCTAACCCATTTCTGAGGATTCCCAGCAGACCCTGATGGCCCAAAACTCCTCTTATCCCTATTCCTGTTCTAATTCTGCCTCTCGATCCGTTTCACCTCCTCGGCTATCTTGGCCTTCTCCACCAGGACAACAAATTCTCTTTCCCGCTGCGGAGCAATCAACACTCGCAGCTTATCTCTCAGCCCGTCCTCAATTCTGACACATCGCTCGTGTTTCGTAGCCACGATACCCTAGGCATAACGGCTCAACCTTATGAATTCTACCTCATATTCAAATACTGACTTACTCCCCTGGACCAGATTCAAGAATGCCTCTGCTGTTGTGCATCTATATAACTAGACCCGACGCACTTCCTCTCGCTAAGTCGCTTTAAAGAAATCCCAAGTGATATCATCGACCATCGCACCATCACGATCGTGAGCCACCACCGATAAGACTCATCCCGGAGAAGAGACACTATCCCTTTCGCCTTCTCCTCGGTAGTAAAGTACAAATCGTCCATTATGTGCTCTGGATTGCCTCTAGCCGAGACTCATTTGTGTGTGGGAGTTACACCGGAAATACCCTAAATACTTACGCTCCATTAGCCTGCAGTCGTTCGGATACGCATTTTTGAGCCCCTGCTCCAACACTGCACCAAAGAATCTCTCCGGGACCCGCAAAGATCGCCGTGACATCTGCGTCATCACCACCCGTCTGATCCTGAAATTCCGCGCCCACAGCTGGCGGCGGCGGCACCTCATTGTCTGACCCATGACCAGACCTTACTGGTTCCGACACAGTAATCCTACCCCTACCACGTCCACGTACATTACGCCCGCGTCCTCGAGTGCTCATGACTAGCGTTCACGTCTTAATCTGATTTAAGAATTTTATGAGTTAGCTTTCTTCCATTATTTATTATGGCACAGTCTTATGAGAAATTTATTAGAGTAGTTGTTCCCGCAAGTTCATACAATCCTACGGCTTCAGTTTCTAAAGTAAAGGTCCAACTACTAGCATTTATAGTGCAAGCATTTAACTCATGTAAACAGTAGTTAGGAGACTTACCGTCGCAGATTGGTGCCGGAGACTCAGGTGCCATACGTTCCAAAACATGTTCCTCATTCAACCATTTCGCAACCCCTTTTATAAAACATTTTGGGCCTCAGGCCCACAGCCGAGCTTTTGAACTTGGCTCTGATACCATAATTGTAACACCCCAAACCCGGTCAAAATGCTACGACCGAATCTGGCATGTCACAGAAAAAAAACGTTTTTGGAAAACGAGTTGTCGTCCCAATGTTGAAAAGAAAAACCTTTGATTTTATAAAACCGAGTTGTGTGAAAGCAAATGGTTAAAATTCTTTCAAACTTAGTTTTAAAGAAGGCAGTGTTACCTTGTTATTATTGCGTGTTTGATAAATACCCGACGGTAAAAATTTTGGAAATCCCGAGAATTCGTTAAAATTTTGAAAACGTCCACTTTACGAGTTTATTAGGCATGTCTTTAGTGTTTAAACGTCGGTTTATAGAAATGTAACAAAATGAATAACCCCAAAGTAAAAATTTAAATGGCCTTATTACATAACCGAAATCCAAACTTAAGATAAAATAAATCCAAAATAATCATTAAAGTAAAAACCTGAAATAATGAGCATGGCCACCTCGAGTCCATTCCAGCTCCACTTCCGCGATCTAGGAATTATCTGCAAAATGTAATGAAAGGGGTGAGTCACCGAGACTCAGTGTATAAATCCCCATCCCCAAAGATGTTAAGCTCTCACACGCTTTCATATGCAACATGTATGTCATGCAATCCATCCAACCTATCCATCCGAACACCCAATTCTACCCCCTTATGGCACCTAGCCATTTGGTGGTACCTAACCACCGTGACCGAAGTCACAAATAATCATGTGTGAGGCCAACCCACTTGTGGTACCTAACCACTTGGTGACAATCCCTTATATCGACATGTGGGGCCAACCCATCTGTGGTGCCAAACCACCGGGACGAGTCCACGAGAAATAAGTTTATGTGGTACCTAACCACTGGTGGTTCCAAACCACCGAGACTTAGTCACAAAATATTAATATGTGAGGCCAACCCACGTGTGGTACCTAACCACTGGTGACAGTCTGATAATCATACCTTCCCCCTCCTCTCATCATACCCATACTCATGAACATGCTTTTTAATACAACATTATCATGCTTAACATTTAGGAGTAATCAAATATGACATATGCAGATTTAACAGAGACAATTAACGTTAGCCACCAAAATGGACTTACCCGGAGTCCTTGCTTTTACCCATAAGGGTAACTTATCGATTCCTACGATTATTTCGGCTTTTGTGGACCACAAATAAAGACATTAAACATATGAAGTGTGAAAGAGTTACACACCTGATTACTCGTAAAACCACGCTCTCTATGTCGACACTATCGTTAATCGACACCACCACTATCTGTCTACTACCTTGCTCAGATGTCGGCTCACAACCTGGTGGCCAATCACGAACCGCAGACACAGCCCTCTTCTTAAACTTAGGGGCTGGGTTTATAGATCCAACCCCTCCTACCGCTTGGCTGGAATTAGAGTCCATGAACACACCTTGATCACTAAACAGATTAAAGCAACAAAATTGAATATAAGAGGTTAACGTAACTCGTAGAGCGAAAGCCCTTACCTAGATCGACAAATCCCGAGGCTTCAGGCTCGATTTACAAACCAACCGAATCCCGAGAGTCCAAAAGAAAGCGTCAACACCCCACCTACATTCGGCCAATCATCAAATAGAATTGGGTCTCTGCCTTCGGCACTTAGCGCAATAAGAAAAGATTAAATCGGCAGGGACACTTACCACAACACCAGCAGAATCGAATGGGAGTGGAGAAGAATAGATAACGACGATCTGCTGTTACAAGAATCGAATAAACGATTATGAAAGCCAAAGGAATTCGGCTAAAAAAACTACCCAAAATAGATGTCAAATCCCGGCTTTTCTTTCTATAGAAAATGATAGAGAAAAGGGAAAGAGAATGGGAGAGAGTTAGGGGGATTCAGCCAAAGGCCAAGAACTTACCCGAATGCCGAAAGCGTTCCACTATGCAAAGAGAAAGATGGAAACAAAGGGTGGTCCTTAACAAATGATATTCGACCAAACGCTAACAGAGAAAAGAGAAAAGTTGATGGGTTTTCGGCAAAGGTTGAAGCTTCAACAGGTTTCGGCTGACAAGAAAAGATGAGATGCAAAGAAGAAACGAGGAATGGGGTTTGAGGTTTTAGTTCTTGAGGAGATTCAGAGAAAACGCAAAAGAGAGAAACTAAGGTGAAAGGAGGGTTCAGCTTTGATGCTCAGAGACAAGGGAAATGGACGAAAATGAGGAGTAAAGGAACTTAGAAGACCGTTTTGGATTTGGGCAGATGAGAGAAAAGAAGAGAAAAACAAAATACAAAGTTTGAGATGTGAGAGTGGTTCAATTTCGGCACAAAAGAAAAATAAAAGAGAAAACCCCAAATGCTCCCTACTAGCCAAATGCTCACCCTCACCAAAGCCAACTTACCACATTCGGCCACCCTCTAAGCAACACTCAATCGAATGCCCAACCCTTCCAACTCTTTTTGAAATTGCTAACACACCTCCCACTTCAATCCCCTTTTCTCTCCTTGTTTTTCTCCTGGCCACCTATTCAAATCCGTTTGAATGCTTCAAACTCCTCAGATTTCTCTCCACCACCTATTAAAATATGTTGACTCCTTCAACAGTCATCCACCAGAGTCCATCCTGAGTACAATTCCCCCTAATCTTGGCGTCAAAAATAATAAGCAGAAAGGGAATTCCCGCAGCTCGAACCAAGGCTCCATCCACCCACATGAGGCGTCACTCCCTTGCCTCTTAAGTGGCGCCTCCTTGCCACTTTACCAAGGCACTTCTTGTGTCAAAGCTCACCACCAAGCACCCTTAACACCTGACCCAAGCATCTCCCCCTTCTAGGTGCCCAAAAATTAATTTTTTTGCCAAGGCTCAAGCCTACCCCTAGCTCATGCCTGGACCCCAAAACACCCTAAACTAGCATAACAACCATACTATACACATGCACACATATATAAATGCAGAGGCCCCGATTTAGGATGTTACAATTTTCATGCAAGCTTATGGGATTAACTCTTCATGTTTGACTTTTGAGTGCTTAATTCTGAACCTTAAACACTTCGAGTGATTTGAGTGAATCTTCGGTGAGGATGTCAATTCTTGTAGGTTTTGAATCAAAGGTAATTATTTAGAAGAGGGGAAACACCTATGTTTTGTGCTACAAATGTATGACTTATATTGTTTGAATTTTTAGGACTCTTTGAGTTAAATTATCCATGTATAAATTATCTATGAATTATGATGAGACATTGTTGATAGAAATATTGAATCATGGAAAGTTCATTTTAATTCTAAGTCGAGAATTTTGCTTGAGGACAAGGAAAGGATTAAGTGTGGGGGTATGTGATAAACTGTAAAAGTAACATATTTTAAACCCACATTTAGCATGCTTTTGGATGAATTATTCCTTATTTTATGTAATTTGGTGCTCTTAATCCTTTCTTTTCATGTTTTATACTGAAGGAAGCACCGGAGGATGAGAAGAACAAGAAATGGGCTTAAAATGGGCCAAATGGGCCAAAGCATGAAATTGACATGGCCTGGACCCAAGACCACACGGCCGTGCCTCATGAAAGGAGTCCACACGGCCTGGCCACGATTCACACGAGCGTGTTCCATGGGCGTGTCCCTGCTGCGGCCAAGAGGAGTTTTACTCAGATTTGGATGCTTGGAGGCAAAGAAACACACTCGAAAGTCTAATTAAACCCCCAAATAGGAATTGCACTCAAATTAGGATACTTGGAGGCCAATTAACACATCTCAAAACCTATATAAACACCCTAGGGGGCAACTTGAAGGGGGAGTTCGGCAGAAGCCTTCTGCCAGGGCTTTTGTCAGGGCGGTTAGCTAGGCCAAGGAGCCGAGCTGAAAAAGTCAGATTTGTGGGAAACTCTCAAGGGATAGCCAGTTGATCCATCTCCAGAAGGCGGAATTCTACTCAAGACGGAGGATCTCTCCTTCAATTCCTTCAGGCAGTTTTAGGGATTTCTTATGTTTTGTTTTATCTTTTCTTTTGAGATGTTTTCTTTTATTGTTATGAACTAAACCCTTCAGATACCTGAAGGGGGATGAAACCTAGATGAATCTTGTTATTGTTTTCTGAACTATATGATAAATACTTGATTTGTTCTTGATTATGTGTGCTTATTTCTTGTGTTGATATTTCGTGGATATTAATTCAAGTTGAATGTGCTTAGGTGGTGGAGCAAAAGTCCCTGCTTAATAGTATATCTAGCATAATTAAGCGGAGTTGATCGCACGCCTAGAGATAGGGTGACGAGATTTTGCCGGATTAGGGTGAAACCTAATATGGGAGTCCATAGATCGATTTATTGCTATTCTAGGGGTTTCAATTAGAAAGAGATTTCAATTAATCAACCTAGGGTTAGACGTTATTTGCCTCGAGAGAGGGTTTAATATAAATTAGGAGTCCTACGGATCAAGTCAAGTGAATAAATCGTGCAGTTCAGGTGTTAGATAACAAGTGAAGTCTAGGTGGATTCTTCCTAAGGGTATCGTCTTAATCAACTGAGTTTTTCCCAAGTATTTCCCCAATTCATTCTTTTTGTATTTTGCGTCTTTAGCTTAGTAATTAGTTAATTTAGATTAATAAACAACTTCACTTATTTTAGGCTAAATAATAGAAAAAAAGTTAGTATTAGTACTTTTAGTTCCTTTGGGTTCGACAATCCGGTCTTGCCTAAGCTATACTACTGTTCGATAGGTGCACTTGCCTCAATCGTTGTTATAGTTAATTAAAGGATCGATCATTATAAATTTAAAACTCTGAAATACAACGATCAAGTTTTTGGCGCCGTTGCCAGGGAACTAAAATATTAAGAAAACTCTATTTTTATTAATTTAGCCATTATTATTATTATTATTATTATTATTATTATTATTATTATTTTTACTTTGCTAAATTTTCTTTTATTTGATTTTGGCAGATAGAGTAGATGGCACTGAATAACTATCAGTGGCAAGTTATGAGGACAAAGCCAACAAAAGCAGCCGATATTTACAACCTCGACCCAATAACCAGGCTATCAAACCAGTTAGAGATGTTAAATAAAAAAAATTTATACGGTTCCTCGCAGGCACAACCAGTCATGCA
This sequence comes from Gossypium sturtianum, assembly GCA_025698515.1. Lineage (NCBI taxonomy): Eukaryota > Viridiplantae > Streptophyta > Magnoliopsida > Malvales > Malvaceae > Gossypium > Gossypium sturtianum. The sequence goes on from CM046945.1 coordinate 25,211,321, forward strand.
GTGTGAAACTAGCGGAGGCGTGGTGAATCCTGAGTACCCATCCTATGGACATGGCATGGAAAGCGAACAAGTCAAATATATGGGTAACTATGCTAGACCTCAAAATAATTTTTATGATAACACTTATAATGCAGGTTGGAGGTACCATCCAAATTTTTCGTGGGATGATCAAAGTAGCCAAGGACCGAAACTTCCTCTAAATTTTCAACAACCACCTTACCAACAGGAAGAGTAGTCGAACCTTTAGGAGATGCTAACAAAATTCATGGCAGCTACAGATAACTGTCTCCAAGACACTGAGACCACCCTTAAGAATCAACAGGCATCAATGAAAGGGATCGAGAGCCAAGTTCAGGAACTTACTAAGACAGTTGGACAACTTACTAACACAGTTGGACAACTTGCAAAGATAATCTCAGAACAACTACAAGAAAGCTTGCCAAGCAACACCTGAAACTAACCTGAAGAGCAAATTCAAGCCGTAATGTACTCATGACGGTGAAAGGTTAGTGGAATCGACCCAAGGCAAGAGCACGTAGTAAGTGAAGGTAAGGTTGAGGTAAGCCATGATTTACCAAACCCGGTAATTACAGAGTACCAAGCTCATATGCCATACCCCAAGGCGATAAAGAAAGACCACACAAAGGAACAATTTGGTAAATTTCTTAAACCTCCAAAGAAGTTTCTTATTAACTTGCCGTTTCTTGAAGCTCTTTCGCAGATGCCAGATCCTAGACCTCGTGTCAATAAAGAAGAAATTCATGAGGAACGAAAGCTTCGGATCAATGAAATAGACGAGTGAAAGATACACTTCAAAGAAATACACGAAGCAAAACCGAGGCAACTCCACGAGAAACTTAACAATGGGACAACCCAGCTTAAGATAGGAGATCAGGTACTCAAAATCTTCTTAGATGGAGCAGTCGAGGTAACTAATCCTAAATTCAGCACTTTTGAGGTAAACATTACTCGACTTAAAATTTATATCCACAACCGAATTGATCGCATGAGAAAAGATTTTCACCTCCTCAAACCACCATGACCATACGAATGAGAGGTAAAGTCTAGCTTAAGACTATAAACGAGCGCTTCTCGGGAGGCAACCCGAGCATTAACCCCATTAATTTTTACATTTTTTAATTTTCCTTTTAGCACCTAACTATAAACTAACCAAAGTGCAGATTTCCAGACCACACGGCCTTACACACGGCTGTGGCCGTGGCCGTGTGGCCACCATAGGAAGGAACACGGGCGGGGGCAACCACCAGATCCATAATTTCTATTTAACCCTTTTTTTCCTTTTTCTTTTCCAATTATCTTTCTTCTTTCATTTTCCTTTATTTACTTTTATTTTTATTTTTTTTATTTATTATCTTCTTCTTACTCTTCGTACCATTTAGATTTAGCTTAGGATACAATAAAATTAGGACGGCTGCCTCGAGAATTCAAATTTAAACAGTTCAAGGCGTTCCCCCACGTTCACCTTTATCAATTCCTATCCGATTTCTTTTCATTGGCTTCATCCATAATTCGGGAAGTTTCACTTTTCCCCATATCTTATGATCTTATTATTATGTCGTTATCTATCTTTTTACATTGAGGGCAATGTACATCTTAAGTGTGGGGGGTGAAATCTTAAAAAGTGCCTAAGCCTAACTTTTTTTTCATTATTCTCAAATCCCTGAATTATGTCTTGTTTTGAAGTAATTTCCTCATATTACTAATTAGGATGAAATTTCCATGATTTATGATTCTTATTGATATGTTTTAGATTAAGTCATTGATAATTGTGCATCGATAATTAAATTCTAAGATACTAGAGAATCAGGCATGATAATTCTATTTTTCAGAAATTAAAAATTTTCTAGGTTGTCTACCTGAATTTGAATAGTACTTTGAAGTTTGAAATTTTACGAGGTTGACATCAAAATACCCATAATTTTTGTGAGATTTTGAGCCTTATAGAGCATATATTCTTTTTCATGCTCACTTTATTGATTATGAGTATGTCAACATTGATTTGTTATTCTAGAACTTGCCTCGTTTATACATATCGAGACCACACCTATGATTTGATATACAGAGATGATTAAGGCACCTAGGTTTTAACCCACTAACTCCATTAAAATCCTACCTTCACAATTAACCCCTAGTGAGCCCAGTTTAAACCTAACAACCCTTTTTATTGACATAACCACTAATATTAACTCAGAAACCCTTTGTATTTGCTATCACCATTCCTTTTGACTACCCTTATATCGAGATTTGATTTGATTAATAGCCTAACTATGTTTTTATTTCAGTAATTTATCCTTTGTTATGTATTTATGATTCGTTCTTAAAAAAAAATCGAAGTATAGTCGTTATTCATTATTAGTTTTGTGATTAAGTGAGCTTATACGTTTGACTTCCAAATATTGAAGAAGAAGCTCGTATTATTAAGGTTTCAATTCAGTAAGTAATTATTCAATTTATTGTTTCTAGTTAGGTAATTTATCAGGTCAATCTCGATTCTAACCCTCTAATTCAGCCTTTATCCACACCTTAACCCAAGCCCCATTACAACCCTGTTAAAGACCTTTTGATTTGTGTATCATCTTATTTTATAGTGGTGGAGATTTGATTTTCATGCAAGCTTATGGGATTAACTCTTCATGTTTGACTTTTGAGTGCTTAATTCTGAACCTTAAACACTTCGAGTGATTTGAGTGAATCTTTGGTGAGGACGTCAATTCTTGTAGGTTTTGAATCAAAGGTAATTATTTAGATGAGGGGAAACACCTATGTTTTGTGCTACAAATGTATGACTTATATTGTTTGAATTTTTAGGACTCTTTGAGTTAAATTATCCTTGTATAAATTTTCTATGAATTATGATGAGACATTGTTGATAGAAATATTGAATCATGAAAAGTTCGTTTTAATTCTAAGTTGAGAATTTTGCTTGAGGACAAGCAAAAGCTTAAGTGTGGAGGTATGTGATAAACAGTAAAAGTAACATATTTTAAGCCCACATTTAGCATGCTTTTGGATGAATTATTCCTTATTTTATGTAATTTGGTGCTCTTAATCCTTTCTTTTCATGTTTTATACTGAGGAAAGCACCGGAGGATGAGAAGAACAAGAAACGGGCTTAAAATGGGCCAAATGGGCCAAAGCACGAAATCGACACGGCCTGGGCCCAAGACCACATGACCGTACCTCATGAAAGGAGTCCACACGGCCTGGCCACGATTCACACGAGCGTGTGCCATGGGCGTGTCCCTTCCGCAGCCAAGAGGAGTTTTACTCAGATTTGGATGCTTGGAGGTAAAGAAACACACTCCAAAGTCTAATTAAACCCCCAAATAGGAATTGCACTCAAATTAGGATACTTGGAGGCCAAGTAACACATCTCAAAACCTATATAAACACCCTAGGGGGCAACTTGAAGGGGGAGTTCGGCAGAAGCCTTCTGCCAGGGCTTTTGTCAGGGCGGTTAGCTAGGCCAAGGAGCCGAACCGAAAAAGTCAAATTTGTGGGAAACTCTCAAGGGATAGCCAGTTGATCCATCTCCAGAAGCCGGAATTCTACTCAAGACGGAGTATCTCTCCTTCAATTCCTTCAGGGAGTTTTAGGGATTTCTTATGTTTTGTTTTATCTTTTCTTCTAAGATGTTTTCTTTTATTGTTATGAACTAAACCCTTCAGATACCTGAAGGGGGATGAAACCTGGATGAATCTTGTTATTGTTTTCTAAAGTATATGATAAATACTTGATTTGTTCTTGATTATGTGTGCTTAATTCTTGTGTTGATATTTCGCGGATATTAAATCAAGTTGAATGTGCTTAGGTGGTGGAGCAAAAGTCCCTGCTTAATAGTAGATCTAGCATAATTAAGCGGAGTTGATCGCACGCCTAGAGATAGGGTGACGAGATTTTGCCGGATTAGGGTGAAACCTAATATGGGAGTCCATATATCGATTTACTGCTATTCTAGGGGTTTTAATTAGAAAGAGATTTCAATTAATCAACCTAGGGTTAGATGTTATTCGCCTCGAGAGAGGGTTTAATATAAATTGAGGAGTCCTACGGATCAAGTCAAGTGAATAAATCATCTAGTTCAGTGTTAGATAACAAGTGAAGTCTAGGTGGATTCTTCCTAAGGGTATCGTCTTAATCAACTGAGTTTTTCCCAAGTATTTCCCCAATTCATTCTTTTTGTCTTTGCGCCTTTAGCTTAGTAATTAGTTAATTTAGATTAATAAACAACTTCACTTATTTTAGGCTAAATAACAGAAAGAAAGTTAGTATTAGTACTTTTAGTTCCTTTGGGTTCGACAATCCGGTCTTGCCTAAGCTATACTACTGTTCGATAGGTGCACTTGCCTCAATTGTTGTTATAGTTAATTCTAGGATCGATCATTATAAATTTAAAACTCTGAAATACAACGATCAAATTTTCACAATGTTACAATTTAATCTCTAAATAACATTTTCATCAAAATTCACTTTGTAAAAGTTGTTTATCTATCAACAACATTTCATTTTCTACCATAAATTTCAAATTTTCAGCATATTCATCCATGGCAAAACTTCTATACTTTGATATCTTTTCAAATTAATCCCCAAAATAGATAGATTAGACTATCCCGATTTCAAAAATATAAAAATTACTAAAAATGAGACTTGAATAATTACCCAATTAAGCTTGATTAGTTTCTTCTCTCTCTCCAAGGGTTTCCATGCAAATTTTGGGGAAGATGATATAAAATAAGATGATATTTCTATTATCATCTTTTAATTATTTTAGTTTCCAATTTAGTCCTTAGCCTTTTCTAATTTTTTCATGGATGAATCACCAAAAATATCTACTAACTTTTCTTTAATGGTCTAATTACCATATAAGGACCTCAAGTTCTGAATTCCATAGCTATTTAATCCTTCTAGCTACTATAATTCAACTTTTACATTTTATGCAATTTGGTCATTTCTGTAATTAAGCACATAATCGGTAAAATTTTCTTATCATAATTTTCATATGACATTCCTATCATAATGCAAACCATGCAATAATATTAAAATAAATTTTCTTTCCTGCTCGGATTTGTGGTCCCGAAACCACTGTTCTGATTTCACTAAAAATAGGCTGTTACACCCTCAACTTTGGTGATGTTCTCGCTCGATTTCGGCTTCTAATGCGTCCTTACAACACACAATCATATGTTAGGGTCCTCAATGACACTATTGGCAAATTTAGGCCTCGAAAAACAAGAGAAACAAGGCATTTGAACTTATTAACTCAAAACTTAAATGTCACACCCCAAAAATAGTAGATTAAAAAAGGCTAGTGAGGTATGTAAGTGAACTATTTTGGCGCACTATGGTTGCATAATCCATCACCCTACTAACTTTCTAACGAGTTAGAGTATTAGCGCATACTAGTGGTAAAGTATCCACACGTTGACGGTATCTAAAAAATTATTTATAGGGTATCTTCAAGCGAAGAAAGAGTACGCCTAAGGAAGAGTGTAACACCCTGATTTGGTGAGTCTTGAGTCTAGAAGAGTGCCCTAAATAACATCTGATGGGCGCGATTCTATCCACCAAGATGATGTTTCTGGTGCACTAGTAGGGCACCTAAGCAACAATAAGATGTAAGGAAAGGAATGATATTTGAAAAGCGTATGATTGTGAAAAAGGAAAGATTGACAAAGATATTAAAGATTTTTGAGTTATAAGAAGACGTCGCCAAGTTAAGGTACGCCTAGTTTTTCTAGTTAAGGAAGAAGTTACTTACTAACAAGGTAGTTAGGATGGAATGATGGGTAAAATAAAATATATGAAAAGCTTTTGAATTCTATAATACACTTCTCTTCATTTTTAAGCCACAAACAAGAGCAACCTTGAAAGTTAATAACACGTGTCAAATTCTACTAGGAGAGCATGGGTCTTATCTATAAAAACTTGTGACTTAGTTTGGAAGGAAAATAAGTTATCTTCTCCCTTCTATTTGATAACAACCATTGATGTTTGGCTCCGAAAGCTGATTAGGAATTTCTTGCTAAGTTAGAACTAAGGATCGGAGTTAATGTATAGGATGGTTTCCTCACTTGAGGTAAGTATTCTGTGCTCATATGTTGCTTTTTACGAGAGTAAGCTTGCCTATGTTTGTAAATGAAAAGATATAGGAGTAAAAACTGGCATAGAGGCTGAATATGGTTTAGATGAAATAAAGGCTATACAAATGAAGTTTTATCAATATTCATATGTCTCATGTGTAGTGATTTTCGAGAGTTCGTGAATGGATGTGCGAGCTTGGAGATCAAGCTACTATGCATGAGTGTAACGTGAGTCCCTAAACTGACTCTTACATGTATTTCATGCCTTCTAAAAAATTCTATGCTAAGTGGCCAAAGCATGAGACCGAAACTAGTAAAGTATGATGTGACGAATCTGATAAGAAAAGTAAAACTTGTGAATCTGAATGACTATGGTGTACTTATGTTTAAAAATAAGAACGAGTCTAATAGGAAGTGCATGTGTGTATGGTAAGCGTAAGAATGTTTGTCATGAGTGAGTCGATGCATGATAAGTCTGTGTCGGTCTCCAAAGTCGTCTAAATAGGTCTATTTGGACTAAAAACACGAATCCCTATAAGGACAAGTCCATGGCCATGGCTCTAAAGAAGACTATATCATGTAAGACCGTAACTGGTGTGATATGACATCATATGGAAAGAAGATCATATTGTGTAAGACCGTAACTGGTGGGATAAGGCATCATATGGAAAAACTTAAGGAAGGTTATTACCTAATGTGGTTCTCTGTGTGTTCTAGGATGATGAGGGGCAAACCTCACTAAGTGTGAGTCTAGGCAAATCCTTATCACCAAAAAACTAGAAAAATGACACCTCTGTGGAAAATTTCTTAAAAGAAGGCCATTATGGTGAGTACAAAATATAAATGAACGCCTTTGTAGAAAAACTCTGGACAGGAAAGCCTTTGCGACGAGTACTGAATGTTAAGGAACGCCAAACCTTTGAAAGGAAATGCCTCTATGGAAAATCTTTGAAAAGGAACACCTGTTTAGCGCATACTAAAGAATGACCCCTGTGGCGATCATTGAAAGGAACGCCTGTGTGGCAGATCCTGAATGAAAGAAAAGAACTGTAACATTTTATTTTTTAGTGGTGTCAGAAAACAGTGGTTTTGAGACCACAAATCCGATGAGAAAGTTCATAATAAATATTATTTAATTAATATTAGTTAATTATAATTTTATATTGATTTTTTAGTGGATAATTTTAGCTAATGGTATAAGTGGTTGTCCTGAAAGTCAAGTGGTTTCGAAAAACGAGATAACGTGACCTCGTTTTTGAAAACCGAGCTTGTAAGTATTTTTATTAAATAGTTACTGAAATATTATTTTTTATATGAAATTCAATTTAGAAATTTTAATGTTTAGATAGTTAATTAATTAAAAAGGACTAAATCGTTAAAGTCGTAAAACTTAATCGCTATTGAATTATAATGATTAAATGGCTTAATTAGTGAAAGGAGAGGGATTTAAATGGTAAATATACCATTCTGTATTTAGTGGATCGGTTAGTTCTTGTTTTTAAGTAGCATTTTATGTTAATTTTATAATTAATAAATTATTATAATAAGATTAAAGTAATAAAGTATGTCATCTTCTTCAATTCTTTATTTCACAAATCGAAACCAGCAAAAACTAAAAGAAACAATAACTTTTCTTCAATCTTAACTGTAACACCCCCAACCCGTATCCGTCGCCGGAACAGGGTTACAGAGCGTCATCGGGAACTTTCAGAACATTTGCAGATAATTCATATAAATTACTATTCATTAACCGAGATTTATTCATATCGTCCCTTAAATGGACCCTCGAGGCCCAATATGGCCATTGGAGTCGAATCGGGACTTAATCGGATACTCTGAGAATTTTTCGCAAAATTTCCAAATTTTTCCAAGGTGCAGGGCTCACACGCCCGTGTGGTCCAAGGGACACGCCCCTGCTACAGGCCGTGTTCGACCCCGTGTAACTCTCTGACTTGTGCACACGACCATGCCACACACCCTTGTGCTAGGCCGTGGGGTTAATTAATTTCTTTCGAAATTAGGTGCAGGTTTCACACAACCAAGACGAACGATCGTATTCTAGGCCGTGTAGCACACATAGCTGAGACACACGCCCGTGTCTCTGCCCGTGTGCTCAATTCTGAGCATTCTGTTTCTCAAATTTAAAGTGCAGGGGACACACGGCCTAACTACATGCCCATGTACCTGGCCGCGTGTCAAACATGGTCTAGACACACGCCCGTTGATAAACCGTAATATGTTCATATTTTAATCCCACATTTAGCATACTTTTGGATGATTTATTCCTTGAATTGAGGAATTTGGTGCTTCTAATCCTTTAATTTCATGTTTTATACTTAGGAAGGCACTGGAGGATGAAAAGAACGAGAAACAAGCCAAAAACGGACCAAATGGGCCAAAGTAGGAAATCAATACGGCCTGGGGTTTCACCACACGGCCGTGCCCCTTTAGCAGGCCCAACCACGGTCTATAATTCGATTCACACGGGCGTGTTGCACGAGCGTGTCCCTCCCGTGGCAAAGAAGAATTCTATTCGGATTAGGGTACTTAGAGGCAAAGAAAGCCATTCCAGAAGCCTATATAAACACCCTAGAGGTCAACCTTTAGGGGGCGTCTAGCTAGGCCAAGGAGCTGAGCCAGAGAGGTCGAAATTGTGGGATTTACTCGAAGAAAGCCAGTTGATTCTTCTCAAGAAGCCGAAATCATACTCAAGACGACGGATATCTCCTTCAATTCCTTCAGGGGGTTTTAGGGTTTTTCTTATGTTTTGTTTTATCTTTTCTTCTGAGATGTATTCTTTTATATTTATGAACTAAATGTAAGAGTATTCCCAAAGATCAATCATGAGATGGTTGTAATAACATACTTGATTTACCATGTTTATTAATATAAAGCATTGTCATTATTATTTCAGTTTTTCTTTCAGTGTGTACAAATAAACTGCATTTTATAATAATGTCCACGAGAATAATATGATTATTCTTAAAAGATCCTTAGTCAAGTATTATTGTTGACTAGGACAACAATAATGCATTAAGACTAACATGCAGTTGATTGATGATAAAGAGTTGTCATTGATATGGAGTGTCAAAATCAATGCATGAATGTGTGTGTTAGAGAACAACATATTGGACTGACCCGCTATGAGTATGTTTCTTGGATTATTATGTAATTGTCACAACATTACTCATAGTGATTAATATGTATATGATTTTCAGACTTGAGATCATCATCATCCCAATATCGTGAGTTGTATATTTTGATACAGTCAAATGTACACCATAACTGGTTGTACTATAAAGGCTGATGTTGGATATACCACAATCTATGTAGAGGGATATGGTTGATCAATATAGGATAAGTCCCTCCTACATAATGGGAGTAATATCTTAGGCCACTTGATTGAGTGAGACTAGAAATGCATGGCCATGCTCAAATAAGTTGACATGAGATGTCATACTAATTTGTATATCATAGTCTACTCAAGATATCAAGAAACATGGGATGGACTATACAAGTGTGACTATTCCATGACTTGTGTCCATTCCAGAGATAAAGGACTTAAGGATTAATGCATGAAAGGTTAATCACAAAAAGGTTATGTCGAATCATGACTCCTTGTAACTTAGGTAGCAATGATGCATTGCTAGATGCCACTCATTGTTTGTAACATTAGAATCGTTCTAGTATTATCGCTAACGTTACAAGAACCTACTGTGGTCACACCTCATGGTTGAAATGAACGGAATAAAACATAGTTGGTATTGTGTTTGATTGTCACATGAATTAAATTAATTAAAGAATTAATTTAAATTGGGCAATCAAATATTGAACATATTATATGTACAAGGATGTTGTACACATAATGAGAATTAATATATGAATTTGGTTCGTATATAGATTTAAATAAATATAGTTTACCAAAATCCATGTTATAATTAATGTAATTATAATTTGTTTTTGGATATAATTAATGTAATTATAATTTTCGGTTAAAACATTATTATATTTATTTAATTTTATGATTCATTAAAAAGATACCGATTATAAAAGGTAATAGGTTATATAGAGCTTATTAAGAAAAAACCCTAAGGTATTGCTTTAAGGTCTAGTAGCCGTCAAGCAAGAAAAACCTTCAAAACAGTTTTGGAGATTTCTTCCGTTCATAGTCAAACCGGGTGGATTACGTAGAGGCCGACATCGGAAAAGGTTGTGGCTTGGTTCGACAGTGGATCAAAGTTCGTGTTACCGAGGCGTCGCTGTCTACTCAGATTGAAGTTTCGGTAATTTTAAAACCTTTATTTCACCCCGATTCGTTCCTCACACATGGATTCATGGTTTGGATCGCCGGAATTTAATTTTATTTTGCTGCGCCAAGGGGTGCCGGTGTTCCAACAGTGGTATCAGAGCCACTTGTGTGATATGAACTCGGGTTTAAATACTTGGGTGATGCAATTGTATGAGATGCATGCTTTAATTTTATTGCGTTTTCGATTGTTTAAATCGTTTAAGCATAACCTGATAACTGTTCCTTTCGGTAATTGATTAAATGTTAATCATGGTGTTGTGGCCTATTCAATTTTATGTTATTACTGTTAACTATTAACAAATCTGTAATGATGTGACGGTGGTATTTACAGTTTCCAGTAAGAGTTAACTAGCTAGTGGAACAAGGGTTTTTTCGATATGAAACCTCAAGGATTAAAGTCCTGAAAACACGATTTTGTTGATAAAAGTTATCAAATCGTGAGGTTTCATTTGACTGGGGTATGCGGTTCGTACCGCGGGGGCAATTCCCTCTCATATTTTGGGAATGGGGATCTAAGGACGGCTCCGGCCGCGGGCCTTCGGCCCGCTTCCTCTGACCGCCTCAGACCCCACTTCTTATTACAGTATATTTTGTTAATAAAAGAAATTTATAAACTTGATGGGCCACAAAAGGTTGAAAGGATATTTTATAATTCACCTAAGCAAAAGCATTGAATTATGTATGCTATTTTTTACATGCACGGTCTTTGAAAATGCATAGTTATAGCCCGATGACCCATTTGATAAAAGGTTGTAATTTTATATATATAAATACGGCCTGTGTGTCGTGCCTTACTATTATTCTCTTGTACTTCTCTTCTCATCTTACTCCCTCGTATGTAAAACGAGTTTCTGCATATTGTAATTTGCAAGAGTTGCTGTGGGTTAGACGAGAAGGAAGTTGGGACATCTATTGTGGATTGATAGCTTGTGAAACGGCTTACACCTTTAGGTTCCCTTTTGGTTCTCCCATTGGCTTGGGTTGAATCACCTTAGTTTATGGGCTATAACTATTGCATTTATTTATTGCTTTATTTATTCATGTATGAGATGCTATGGATGCCTAAAGCATGCCAATTTTTATATATTAAAATTTGATAATAATAAACCCCATTAATTGATGAGATCAATTAAAAGACTAAATGGACTAAAGTAGACCATAATTGGTGAGATGAAACAACCTTAATAAAATCCCTCTATTAAAATATTAAGTCAACATGGCCTTCCAATTTTGCCCTCGTTAAGGCCTCGATCAATACTATGTAGGTTCTGCCAAAGTAAAGTACTAGTATTTATCTTGGTTAAACGCGAAGAATAAACAAGTGATATTCGCCGGTTATAAATTGGTTAATGACTTAACTAGGTTACTCTAATAGGATTAGAAACCTAGAGGCAAGTAAATTAGATAAATCATAAGATGATTAGAACAAGAGTTGTTCACCAAATATTAGGAGTTACATATGATGTAATTAGCAAATGTTGCTTACCTAAATAACCATAGTCTTAAGAGTAAAGCCAAAGCTGACTTAAGAGGAGGTGAATATGGATCCTTAACCCACTAGAAATACTTTTGAGAAAGTTTTTCCGAAATTAATATATGAGGGTTATTAATTTTGAAATAAAAAAAGTGGGAACATCATTTAATAAAGTCTTTTTAATGATTGATATAAAATTGGTAAATTTACTCACACGCATATTTAATTGTTGTAGATATATTATGGCTACAAACACTAGCACACTCTCGTTGCGATCTGTCCTTGAGAAGGAAAAATTGAATGGTTTGAATTTTCTTGACTGGTTCCGTAACTTGAGGATTGTCCTCAAACAAGAACGGAAATTGTATGTCATTGAACAACCACTTCCTAATGAACCACCCGCTAATGCCTCGAGGACTGATAAAGATGCTTACAAGAAGTATCTCGATGACATGGTATATGTTGGATGTCTTATGCTTGCCCCTATGAATCTCGAGCTTGTAAGCAACATGAGGACATGGTTGCTTATGATATGATCGGGCACTGAAAGAACTTTATCGTGGGCAAGCACGGCAAGAGAGGTTCGATATCTCTAAGGCCCTATTCCAATGTAAGTTGGTGAAGGAAGCCCAAAGAGGGACCTCATGTCCTTAAGATGATTGGCTATATTGAAAGCCTGTCTAAGCTTGGGTTTCCATTGAGCCAAGAGTTGGCCAATGATGTTATTCTACAATCGTTGTCGGATAGCTACATCCAGTTTGTCCTCAATTTCAATATGAATGAAATTGACAAGACTCTACCACAGTTGCTCAAGATGTTACGAATCTGCTCAAGGCAACATGAAAAAGGTTGGACCCAAGCCCATACTGATGGTCCGTAATAACAAGGGAAAGGGAAAGGCCAAAGTTCAAACAAAGCCCAAGGGCAAAGGTAAGCCTAAGCTTGGAAAAGGAAAGGTTGCACTGAAACCTAAAGGTGGGGTGTCTAAGGAAGGAAACTGCTTTCATTGTGGTGTGACTGGACATTGGAAACGTAACTGCCCCATCTATCTTGAGGAAGTCAAGAAAGCTAAAGCAAGCGGAATGTCTGCTTCAGGTATTTATGTTATTGATATTAATTTATCAACTACTACTTCTTGGGTATTAGATATCTGGTTGTGGTTCTCATATTTGTACTTACTGCACGGGGACTACAAAGGAGTAGGACTTTGGCTAGAGGAGATGTGGACTCATGAGTTGGAAATGGAGCAAAAGTTGTCGCATTAGTTGTGGGAACATATACTTTATCTTTGCCTAGTGGACTTGATTTATGTTTAGAGGATTGTTATTTTGTGCCCAGTTTGACTAAAAACATTATTTCAATTTCTTGTTTAGAAAAAATTGGTTTTGAGATAATTATTAAGAATAATTGTTGTTCCTTTTATCTTAATAATGTTTTCTATGGTTCGACACAATTGATTAATGGCCTCTATATTTTAGATCAAACGAATCTCATTTACAACATAAATACTAAAAGATCTAAAATAAATGACTCAAATCAAACTTATCTTTGGCATTGTCGTTTAGGCCACATAAGTGAGAAACGCATATCCAAACTCCATAAAGATGGTCTCTTGAATTCATTTGTTTTTGAACAATTTGAAGTATGTGAATCTTGCTTATTGGGAAAAATGACTAAATCTCCTTTTACTGGTAAAAGTGAACGAGCTAGTGATTTATTGGGCCTAATACATTCTGATGTATGTGGACCAATAAATACATGAGCGAGGTGGATTTCACTACTTCATTACTTTCACTGATGATTTCAGTAGATATGGGTATGTTTATCTCATGCGCCATAAGTCTTAGTCCCTTGAAAAGTTCAAGGAATTCAAAAATGAAGTACAAAATCAACTAGGCAAAACTATCAAGTCACTTCGATCTGATCGAGGTGGAGAGTATTTGAGCTAGAGTTTGATGATCTTTTGAAGGAATGTGGGATTGTCTCACAACTTACTCCTCCTGGTACTCCTCAATGGAATTGAGTATCTGATAGAAGAAATCGAACTTTGTTAGACATGGTTCGATCCATGATGAGTCATGCTGATCTACCGACTTCCTTTTGGGGACATGCACTTGAGACAGCAGCTTTTACACTAAATCGTGTTCCATCTAAATCGGTTCAAAAGATGCCATATGAGATGTGGACTGGGAAACGTCCCAGTATGTCTTTTATGAAAATTTGGGGTCGTGAAGCTTATGTTAAACGCCAGACGTCTACTAAGCTTGAACCCAAATCTGAAAGGTGTATTTTTGTGGGGTACCCAAAAGAAACCAAAGGATATTATTTCTTTAATCCCACTGAGAACAAAATGTTTGTTGCTCGGACTGGTGTCTTCCTAGAGAGAGAATTTACTTCTAGAAAAGGAAGTGGGAGAAAGATTGAACTTGAAGAAATTCGAGAATCACAAGATACCATCAACTGTAGATTGAACAAATGTGCAAGTTCCACAAGAAATTGAGGAACAAACAACTGCTGTAGAAACACAACCATCGCGTAGATCTTTAAGAGAATGCCATGCACCTGAGAGATATGGATTTCTCATTACAACGCATGGTGATGCTCTTATTATAGATCAAGATGAGCCTAGGACTTATCAAGAAGCGATGACGAGCCCAGACTCTAAGAAATGGCTTGAGGCCATGAGATCTGAGATGGATTCCATGTATGAAAACAAAGTATGGACTTTGATTGACCCACCCGAAGGGGTTAAGCCTATAGGGTGCAAATGGGTTTTCAAAAAGAAAACTGACATGGATGGTAATGTACAAACATACAAAGGGCGATTAGTCGCTAAAGGTTTTTGCCAAATTCATGGTGTTGACTATGATGAAACCTTTTCTCCCCGTAGCTATGTTTAAATCCATCAGATCTTGCTCGCCATAGCTGCATTTCATGATTATGAAATCGCGGATGGATGTCAAAACAGCTTTCCTTAACTTGGGAAACTTGAAGAGGATGTGTACATGACAAAACACGAAGGTTTTGTCAATCCAAAGGATGCTAGAAAGATATGTAAGCTACAAAGATCCATTTATGGATTAAAGCAAGCTTCTCGAAGTTGGAATCTTCGTTTTAACGATGCAATCAAAGAGTTTGGTTTTATCAAAAATGAAGATGAACCATGTGTTTACAAGAAAGTTAGTGGGAGCACTATCACATTCTTGGTAATCGTATGTGGATGACATACTTATTATGGGAAATGACATACCTACCTTGCAGTCTATTAAGACTTGGTTGGGAAGTTGTTTTTCTATGAAGGACTTGGGCGAAGCCACTTACATCTTAGGAGTCAAGATCTATAGAGATAGATCAAGACGACTACTAGGTCTAAGCCAAAGTACATACATAGATAAAGTACTGAAAAGGTTCAGTATGGAAGAATCTAAAAGAGGATTCTTACCTATGAGACATGGTATTTCACTCTCGAAGGAAATGTGTCCTTCAACTCCACAAGAGAGAGAACGCATGAGTAAAATTCCATATGCTTCCGCTATTGGATCTATCATGTATGCCATGTTATGTACTTGTCCAGATGTCTCATATGCCTTAAGTATGACGAGCAGGTACCAAGTAGATCCCGGTGAAGGTCATTGGACCATAGTCAAGAATATCCTTAAGTACTTAAGAAGAACTAAGGATACGTTCCTAATATATGGAGGTGAGGAAGAGTTAAGTGTAAAAGGTTACACTGATGCCAGCTTCCAAACCGACAAGGACGATTCTCGATCACAATCAGGTTTTGTGTTTTGCCTTAATGGTGGTGCTGTGTCTTTGGAAGAGTTCAAAGCAAAGTACAAGAGTCGATTCTACAACAGAAGCCGAGTATATTGCGGCCAAGTGAGGCAAAGAAAAGAAGCGGTTTGGATCAAGAAGTTCACATGGACTAGGGGTTGTGCCTAGCATATCGGATGCTATAGAACTCCGATGTGATAATAATGGAGCCATTGCACAAGCTAAAGAACCCAGATCTCACCAAATGATCCAAACATATACTTAGGCGCTACCATCTTATTCGAGAGATTATCGATCGAGGGGACGTAAAGATATGCAGAGCACCGCGGATGATAACATTGTCGATCCTCGACCAAGCCTCGACACATGCCAAGCATGATCATCACACTAAGTCGCTTGGTATTAGATATATGAGTGATTGGTCTTAGTGCTAGTGGGAGATTGTAAGAGTATGCCCAAAGATCAATCATGAGATGGTTGTAATAACATACTTGATTTACCATGTTTATTAATATAAAGCGTTGTCATTATTATTTCAGTTTTTCTTTTTGTGTGCACAAATAAACTGTTTTATAATAATGTCCTGAGAATAATATGATTATTCTTAAAAGATCCTTAGTCAAGTATTATTGTTGACTAGGACAACAATAATGCATTAAGACTAACATGCAGTTGATTGATGATAAAGAGTTGTCATTGATATGGAGTGTCAAAATCAATGCATGAATGTGTGTGTTAGAGAACAACATATTGGACTGACCTGCTATGAGTATGTTTCTTGGATTATTATGTAATTGTCACAACATTACTCATAGTGATTAATATGCATATGATCCTCAGACTTGAGATCATCATCATCCCAACATCGTGAGTTGTATATTTTGATACAATCAAATGTACACCGTAACTGGTTGTTCTATAAAGGCTGATGCTGGATATACCACAATCTATGTAGAGGGATATGGTTGATCAATATAGGATAAGTCCCTCCTACATAATGGGAGTAATATCTTAGGCCACTTGATTGAGTGAGACTAGAAATGCATGGCCATGCTCAAATAAGTTGACATGAGATGTCATACTAATTTCTATATCATAGTTTACTCAAGATATCAAGAAACATGGGATGGACTATACAAGTGTGACTATTCCATGACTTGTGTCCATTCCAGAGATAAAGGACTTAAGGATTAATGCATGAAAGGTTAATCACAAAAAGGTTATGTCGAATCATGACTCCTTGTAACTTAGGTAGCAATGATGCATTGCTAGATGCCACTCATTGTTTGTAACATTAGAATCGTTCTTGTATTACTGCTAACGTTACAAGAACCTACAGGGTCACACCCCATGGTTGAAATGAACGGAATAAAACATAGTTGGTATTGTGTTTGATTGTCACATGAATTAAATTAATTAAAGAATTAATTTAAATTGGGCAATCAAATATTGAACATATTATATGTACAAGGATGTTGTACACATAATGAGAATTAATATATGAATTTGGTTCGTATATAGGTTTAAATAAATATAGTTTACCGAAATCCATGTTATAATTAATGTAATTATAATTTGTTTTTGGATATAATTAATGTAATTATAATTTTCGGTTAAAACATTATTATATTTATTTAATTTTATGATTCATTAAAAAGATACCGATTATAAAAGGTAATAGGTTATATAGAGCTTATTAAGAAAAAACCCTAAGGTATTGCTTTAAGGTCTAGTAGCCGTCAAGCAAGAAAAACGTCCAAAACAGTTTTGGAGATTTCTTCCGTTCATAGTCAAACCGGGTGGATTACGTAGAGGCCGACATCGGAAAAGGTTGTGGCTTGGTTCGATAGTGGATCAAAGTTCGTGTTACCGAGGCGTCGCTGTCTACTCAGATTGAAGTTTCGATAATTTCGAAACCTTTATTTCACCCCGATTTGTTCCTCACACATGGATTCATGGTTTGGATCGCCGGAATTTAATTTTATTTTGCTGCGCCAAGGGGTGCCGGCGTTCCAACACTAAACCCTCAGATACCTGAGGGGGATGAAACCTAAGACGAATCTTGTTCTTGTTTTCTGAACTATATGATAAATACATGATTTGTTCTTAATTATGTGTTCTTAATTCTTGCTTTGATATTTTAGGGTATTGATTCAAGTATTGAAGTGCTTAGGCAGTAGAGCAAAACTCCCTGTCTAAGAGTAGATCTAGCATAATTAAGCGGAGTTGATCGCAACCCTAGAGATAGGATGACGAAAATATGCCGGATTAGGGTCAAACCTAATATGGGGGTCCATAGATCGAGTTAATGCAATCTTAGGGGTTTTAATTAGAAAGAGATTTCAATTAATCAACCTAGGGTTAGACGTTAGTAGCCTCGAGAGAGGTATTAATATAAATTAGGGAATCCTACGGATCAAGTCAAGTGAATAAATCGTCAGTTGGAGTTAGATAACAAGTGAAGTCTAGGTGGATTCCTCCTTGGGTATTGTCTTAATCAATTGGTTTTTCCCACAAGTATTTCCCCAATTCATTCTCTTTGTCTTAGTGTCTTTAGCTTAGTAGTTTGTTAATTTTAGATTAAACAATAATTCACTTCAATTCTTAGGCTAAATAATAGAAAGAAAGTTAGTATTAGTACTTTTGGTTCCTTTGGGTTCGACATTCCGGTCTTGCCACTAAACTATACTACTATTCGATAGGTGCGCTTGCCTCAATCGTTGTCACAGTTAGTTTCTAGGCTAGATCATTCATTATATAAATTTTTAAGACTCTGACGTACGATCAAGTTTTTGGCGCCGTTGCTGGGGAACCAAAATATTAAGAACGCTCAATTTTTATTACTTTAGTCATTTTTAATTTTTGCAATTTACTTTTGTTTTGTTTTTGACATTGCTTATTTTCTTTCTTTTATTTGTTCCTTGCAGGTACCTCTAGTTTATGACTAGAAGGAACCCGACAGGACCCTTAATTTACGATAGTGATATTGAAGGTACAGTTTGCAGAAATCGTAGAGAAATAAGGCGAAGCTTAATTTACATAGAAGAAGAGCAAGAAGACGAAACCAATACTACCGAAGAGATGGCTGATAACAATCCGCTACCACCTGTAGTTGCCACAAACCCGATGGATCAAAATCTTGCTCCTCGTACTATGTATGATTATGCTAAGCCTAGTTTAGTTGGTACTGAATCAAGTATTGTTAGACCTACTATTGCTGCAAAGAATTTTGAATTGAAACCTAACACTATACAGATGATACAACAATTTGTTCAGTTTGATGGTTTGCAGGATGAGGATCCTAACACACACTTAGCAAATTTTCTAGAATTCTGTGATACCTTCAAAATAAATGGCATTTCTGATGATGCCATCCGTCTTCGGTTATTTCCCTTCTCCTTGAGGAACAAAGCAAAACAGTTGTTGAATTCTCTTTTACGAGGATCAATCACTACATGGGAGCAAATGACCGAAAAATTTTTATTAAAATATTTTCCACCGGCTAAAACAGCTAAGTTAAGGAATGATATCTCTTCTTTTGTGCAGATGGATTTAGAGACACTTTATGATGCATGGGAGAGATATGAAAAGATATATTGAGAAGGTGCCCACACCATGGATTACCCTTGTGGCTACAGGTCCAAACCTTTTATAATGGTGTAAACCCTTCAACCAGGCAGTTGATTGATTCAGCCGTCGGTGGAACCTTGAATAACAAAATACCTGAGGCTGCCTACGAGTTTATTGAAGAGATGTCACTAAATAATTATCAGTGGCAAGTCACGAGGACAAGGCCAACAAAAGCCGCTAGTGTTTTTAACCTCGACGCAGTGACCATGCTATCAAATCAAGTAGAGATGTTAAATAAAAAGATTGATAGTTTTTGTGGTTCTTCACAGGTACATCAAGTTATGCAGTGCAATACAAATGGAGGAGGAATGAGGAACATAGAATATCCACTTTACAACCTGAGCACTGAAAACGAGCAAGCTCACTATATGGGTAACAATTTTAGACCTCAAAATAACCCTTATAGTAATACTTATAATCCAGGTTGGAAGAACCACCCCAATTTCTCATGGGGTGGCCAAGGAAATCAGAGACAATAACCCCACCCAGGCCTCCAACAGTAGCCCTACCCACAAGAGAAAAAGCCGAACCTTGAGGAGATGCTAACAAAATTCATCGCGGTGTCAGAAACCCATTTCCAAAACACCGAAACAGCACTCAAAAAGCAAGAAGCATCGATTCAAGAGATCAAGAATCAGTTAGGACAACTTACCAAGATCATATCAGAACGACCACAAGGTAGATTGCCAAGCAACACTAAAACTAACCCAAAGGAGCAACTTCAAGCCATAACCGCTCATGATAGTGAAGGGTTAGATGAGCCCAAATTAAGGCAAGAGAATGTGGTAGAGGAAGGTAAGGTCGAGGTAAGTCATGATAAGCCAAAACCAGTAATTAAAGAGTACCAACCTCGTGTACCATATCCTGATGCGATGAAGAAAGACAACAAAGACGAACAATTCGGTAAATTTCTTAAACTTTTAAAGAAATTACATATCAACTTACCATTTCTTGAAGCTCTTTTGCAGATTCCATATTCAAGGAAATTTTTAAAAGAGCTTTTGACAAACAAACGAAAGTTAGACGAGGAGTCACATGTGGAACTGAACGCAGTATGCTCAGCAATGTTGCAAAATCGACTACCACGAAAATTAAAAGATCCAGGGAGTTTTACAATTCCATGCTTAATTGGTAGTTTATCTGTTGATAATGCTTTAGCTGATTTAGGGGTAAGTATAAATGTTATGCCTTATAAAATGTTTAAATAGCTAGGTCTAGGGAAACCCAAACAAACTAGGATGAGCATTCAATTAGCTGATAAAACTATTAGAATTCCTAGGGGTATAATTGAAGATGTACTCGTGAAAATTGATAAATTTGTATTCCCAGTAGACTTTGTTGTTTTAGACATGGATGAGGACAACACGATCCCTCTAATTTTAGGAAGACCCTTTTTAGCAACTGCTAGAACTAAAATTGACATTGATACAGGTGAACTCATACTCCGTGTAGGCGACGAGACAGTCACTCTTCAAGCTCCTGACTCGGCTAGGACATCGAGTGATAGAGGTGACAAAGTAAATTCAATTGATAACCAATTTGTTCAACCTTCCTCACAGGAAGCACCACGGAACTACACAACTGAGCCAGATCCTAGACCTCATGCAAACAAGGAAATGATTCATGAGGAACAAAGGCTTCAGATCGATGAACTAGACGAGTGGAAGACACATTTTAAAGAGAAATTAGGGATACACGCAGCGGAACCAACGCCATTCCACGGGACAAACAAATTTAAGATCGGAGATCAGGTATTATTAGATAAAACAGACCCTCGAATATCTCCTTCAGACCTTAATACAAACTAAGAAATCTCTTTTAAGGTAATCAATGTTTTCCATACGAAACAATCAAGGTAAGTAATCCTATTTTCGGAACTTTTAAAGTAAATGCCACTCTACTCGAGTTATATCATGATAGTAGAACTGATAGCATGAAAGAGGATGTCCAAATCTTCAAACCACCCTGAATATGCGAATGAGAGGTAAGTCTAGCTTAAGACTTTAAACAAGTGCTTCTCGGGAGGCAACCCGAGCACTAACTCTGTTTATTTTTACATTTATTTCTACTTTTATTTCTCCTTTTTAGCACCTAACTATTAACTAACAAAAGTGTAGATTTCCATACCACACAGCCCTGCACATGGCCGTGGCCGTGGCCGTGTGGACACCACAGATTTTCGTACTGACATGGTAGAGGTCGTACGAGCAAGGACGAAAAAATCCCCAGGTCACGGATGGCTATAAATTGCCACGGCCGTGCGATATGGCCGTGGCCGACACTGAAGAAGCCACACGCGCATAAGCCACGCCCGTGCTTTGAGGCCGTGGCCGACGCTGAGAAAGAGACATGGGCGTGGAGACCTTTCATACAGGCGTGGGAGAAACGAAAGACCCACCACACGGCCGTCCGATACGGCCGCAGGTGGCGAACTTCTGACCACGACACACGGGTGTGGGGATGTACCAGACCTGAAATCTCTATTTAAAAACACCCCTCTCCCTTTCCCACCTACTCCCCATTCCTTTTCTTCCATTCTCTTTCACCCCTTTTTTTTCCATTCCCTCTCATTCTCCTGTCCCAAACTCTTCATTTTCACCTTACCTATGTCGAAGAAGCAGAAGGACCCTAGCACAGTATCCCTATGGGAGACCGATTTACATAAGTTTATGCCGGGCGCTTCATTTACTCGACAAGTCGATGACGCTTAAGGCCATTTAGTTTTTATTTGTCTTTTCTCTTCTCCTTTATTTTCCTTCTCTTTGACTCTTTTATGCTAAATCTAGTTTATTTTATTTTAGTTTCTTGGTTTTAGGTTCTTCAGGCTACTTGGGAATCACACCACCACGACCCTAGTATCCACATCTAAAGAAATGTCTTCCCCCAATGCGGCCCAAACTTCCCAGATTTTTTTCTCTGACTCTATCCAAAATTCAGGAAGTTTCACCTCTTTCCCTATCTCGTGCTTTTCTTATTCAGGAAAGTGCCTAATTTTTGTACATTGAGGGCAATGTACATTTTAAGTGTGGGGGTGAAATTTATTCAGGAAAGTGCCTAATTTTTTTCATTATTCTCAAATCCTGAATTATATCTTGTTCTTAAATAATTTTCTCATATCATGATTAAAATGAAATTTCTTTTGATTTATGATTTTTATTGATATGTTTTGGATTAAGTCATTGATAAATGTGCAATGATGATTTAAACTTTAAGATACTAGAGAATCAAGCAGGATATGTCTATTTTTTAGAAGTAAAAATTTTGTTAGGTTGTCTACCCGAATCTAATTATTACTTTGAAAGATTGAAATTTACAAGGTTGATATCAAAAACCCATAATTTTTGTGAGATTTTGAGCCTTTTAGAGCATACATTTTTCGTGCTCACTTTATTGATTATGAGTGTGTCAACATTGATTTGTTATTCTAGAACTTGCTTCGATTATACATGTCGAGACCACACCTTTGATTTGATATACTAAGATGATATAGGCACCTAGGTTTTAACCCACTTACTCCATAAAAAGCCTACCTTCATAATTAACCCCTAGTGAAACCCTTTGAGACTAACAAACCGTTTCTTGACTCACCCATTAATATTAACCCAAAACCCACTTTGTATTTGTTATCACCATTTCTCTTGACTACCCCCATATCGAGATTTGATTTGATCGGTTACTTAACTATTTTCTTTATTTCAGTTGTTAAATTCTATCTTATTATTGTATGAGATTTGTTCTTAAAAAAAAATTATGGGAATATATTCATTATTACTTCTTTGTTATTGGAGCTTAAGAAGTTAATTTTAGACTTTGAGAAGAAGCTCGTGTTATTAGTGATGAATTCTTAATTGATGTAATTATTTAAGTTTTAGTTATTTTTCTAGTTAGGTAATTTATCAATTCAGTCTCGATACTAACCCTTTAATTCAGCCTTTATCCATACCTTTAACCCAAGCCTCGTTACAATCCATAAAAGACCTTTTGATTTGTGTATCATATCATTTTACAGTGGTGGAGATTTAATTTTCATGCAAG
Organism: Gossypium sturtianum; assembly: GCA_025698515.1. Taxonomy (NCBI): domain Eukaryota; kingdom Viridiplantae; phylum Streptophyta; class Magnoliopsida; order Malvales; family Malvaceae; genus Gossypium; species Gossypium sturtianum. Next base: position 25,234,644 of record CM046945.1, read on the forward strand.
CCTATGGGATTAACTTTTCATGTTTGACTCTTGAGTGCTTATTTTTGAACCTTAAACACCTTGAGTGATTTGAGTGAACCCTTAGTGAGGATGTCAATACTTGTCGATTTTGAATCAGAGGTAATTATTTAGGTAAGGGGAAACACCTATTTTTCGTACTATAAAAACTAGGACTTTGATTGTTTGAATCTTTAGGAACCTTCTGGTTAAATTATCAATGTATGAATTACCTATGAATTATGATGAAACATTATTGATGAAGGTTATGAATTGAGGAAATTCAATTTTTAATTGTGACTTGAGAATTTTGCTTGAGGACAAGCAAATGCTTAAGTGTGGGGGTATTTGATAAATCGTAATATGTTCATATTTTAATCCCACATTTAGCATACTTTTGGATGATTTATTCCCCGAATTGAGGAATTGGTGCTTCTAATCCTTTAATTTCATGTTTTATACTTAGGAAGGCACCGGAGGATTTAAAGAACGAGAAACGGACCAAAAATAGACCAAATGGGCCAAAGTAGGAAATCAAGACGGCCTGGGGTTTCACCACACAGCCGTGCCCCTTTAGCAGGCCCAACCACGGTCTACAATTCGATTCACACGGGCGTGTTGCACGGGCGTGTCACTGCCGTGGCAAAGAAGAATTCTATTCGGATTAGGATACTTAGAGGCAAAGAAAGCCATTCCAGAAGCCTATATAAACACCCTAGAGGTCAACCTTCAGGGCGCGTCCAGCTAGGCCAAGGAGCCGAGCCAGAGAGGTCGAGATTGTGGGATTTACTCGAAGAAAGCCAGTTGATTCATCTCAAGAAGCCGAAATCATACTCAAGACGACGGATCTCTCCTTCAATTCCTTCAGGGGGTTTTAGGGTTTTTCTTATGTTTTGTTTTATCTTTTCTTCTGAGATGTATTCTTTTATAATTATGAACTAAACCCTCAGATACCTGAGGAGGATGAAACCTAAGACGGATCTTGTTATTATTTTCTAAACTATATGATAAATACTTGATTTGTTCTTAATTATGTGTTCTTAATTCTTGCTTTGATATTTTCAGGTATTGATTCAAGTATTGATGTGCTTAGCGGTGGAGCAAAAGTCCCTGTCTAAGAGTAGATCTAGCATAATTAAGCGGAGTTGATCGCAACCCTAGAGATAGGATGACGAAAATCTGCCAGATTAGGGTCAAACCTAATATGGGAGTCCATAGATCGAGTTAATGCAATCTTAGGAGTTTTAATTAGAAAGAGATTTCAAATAATCAACCTAGGGTTAGCCGTTAGTAGCCTCGAGAGAGGTATTAATATAAATTAGGGAATCCTATGGATCAAGTCAATTGAATAAATCGTCTGGTTTGGAGTTAGATAACAAGTGAAGTCTAGGTGGATTCCTCCTTGGGTATTGTCTTAATCAATTGGTTTTTCCCACAAGTATTTCGCCAATTCATTCTCTTTGTCTCAGCGTCTTTAGCTTAGTAGTTAGTTAATTTTAGATTAAACAATAACTCACTTCAATTCTTAGGCTAAATAATAGAAAGAAAGTTAGTATTAGTACTTTTGGTTCCTTTGGGTTCGACATTCCGGTCTTGCCACTAAACTATACTACTGTTCGATAGGTGCGCTTGCCTCAATCGTTGTCACAGTTAGTTTATAGGCTAGATCATTCATTATATAAATTTTTAAGACTCTGACGTACGATCACCCGTGTATCTGCCCGTGTGGACAAAATAAAGCCATTTCTAGCTTCATTTCTCACCCAAATTCACACCCATGACCTGCACTTGAATCACACATCCAAATACCAACCATTTCAAGCAAATTCCATCATTCAACATAGCACATCATTACATGCATACATGTTTACAGTCTTGCCTTAGTTAAGTCCTCAAGTTAGACATAATTTGATCAACTACTTATCATATATGCAGCTACCATAGTTTGACATTACAAGTATATCAAAACAAACCATTACTAGCCATTCCAATGGCTAGATTACAAGCATCATTTACATTTACATGCCAATATGGCCAATATAACTTATACATGCCATTACAACCATAATTGATTTACCATATTGTACCGAAATGGGCCGATGGATAGTGTGAGTGATCTCCTCCAAGCTTCCAATCCAACGAGCTTCCGATTCACTATAAAACAGGGAAATAAAACTAAGAAAGCATAAAATGCTTAGTAAGTTCGTATAACATGGTACTTAACTTACCATTCATTCTATTTTGAGGTAACTATGTAAGGCATATTCAATCAATTTGACCTCAAGCCCTACACATATCCTCATTGCCCTTGTTAGTCATATATTCCATAATAACATCAAAACATATATGGCCTCAACAACAATCAAGTTTCTATACACATATGCTTTCCACAATATGTATTCATTTAACATGTATAAATCATCTCTTTATATTACAAGTAAAATTTCATAATAGTTCATCTCGAGTTTAGATCATTTCATATCAGAACTTTACCCATATTACTTGGAATATCAAGATCACGATTAGTACACTCAAGGTGTACAAGTCTATGATCAAGGATGTACATACTCATCAAATAACTTCCATGTACAATATCATCATTTCATATTTCCATATATCAATTATCACGTATCGTCATTTTTATGTATTTCAGGTCGATATGTGTAATAACTTATTTCTTATTCATCTCTTCTCATGACAAGAAATTTTACCCGTTGAATTTATCTAAAATATTGATAGATACACAGGTAGTACACTCGTGGTGTACAGATCAGGATCCGTCAATTCATATTCAATGGTACCCATAGGGTACTATTTTAGAGAGTACACTCTCGAGCCACATATATATAAACAATAGGATTACTAGTCCTAGCTAAATCCTTTTTATGACATATGCTCTAAAGAGCTTGATCTGGATTACCCGTCTGGGCTAAATCCAATACATAACTGATCGTGTCCAAACTAACTATGACAACGAATAAGGCAAGCGTACCTATCGTTCGGTAGTATAGCTATGGTAAGACCGGAAATATCGTATCCTCAAGGACCAAGAGTACTAGTAGTTACTATCTTTTTATTATCTAGCCTAAGTATTAAGGGAATCAATGTTTAATTAACTAATTACTAAACTAAGGATGCTAAGACACAGAGAGTGAATTGGGAAAATAATTTTGGGAAAACCAGTTGATTAAGACAATACCCGAGGAAGAATCCACCTAGACTTCACTTGTTACTTAACTCTGAACCAGATGATTTATTCACTTGACTTGATTCGTAGGATTCCCTAATTTATATTAATACCTCTTTCGAGGCTACTAACGTCTAACCCTAGGTTGATTAATTGAAATCTCTTTCTAATTAAAACCCCTAGTGTTGCATTAACTCGATCTATGGACTCCCATGTTAGGTTTGACCCTAATCCGACAGATTTTCGTCATCCTATCTCTAGGGTTGCGATTAACTCCGCTTAACTATGCTAGATCTACTCTAAATAGGGACTTTTGCTCCACTGCCTAAGCACATCAATACTTGAATCAATATCCTTAAATATTAAAGCAAGAATTAAGAACACATAATTAAGAACAAATCAAGTATTTATCATACAGTTCAGAAAACAATGACCAGATCCGTCTTAGGTTTCATCCCCCTCAGGTATTTGAGGGGTTTAGTTCATGTTTAATAAAGAATACATCTCAGAAGAAAGTAAATAACAAAACATAAGAAAAACCCTAAAACCCCCTGAAGGAAATTGAAGGGAAGATCTTCCGTCTTGAGTGTGATTTCGCTCGGGATGAATCAACTGGTCGTCTTCGAGTAATTCCTCGTGTTCACCTCTCTGCGGCTTTGCCCCCTTCGTCAAAAGCCCTAACAGAAGGCTTCTGTCGAACTCACCCTTTAGGTTGCCCTCTAGGGTGTTTATATAGGCTTTCGGGATGCCTTACTTGGCCCACAAGTATCCTAATCCGAATGAAACTCATCTTGGCCACGGCAGGGACACGCCCGTGTGAATCGAGCCCAATGCCGTGTTCGAGTCTGCTAAAGTGGCACGACCGTATGGTGAACTCCAGGCCGTGTTGATTCCCTACTTTGGCCCATTTTCTCCGTTTTCAGTCCGTTTCTCATTCTTTTCATCCTCCGATGCTCTCCTTGTAACAACCCAAACCCGGCCCAAACACTACGACCAAATCTGAGTTATTACGAGGTAAAACCTTGTGATCGCTTTTTCGAAAAACATTTAATTTTCTATTGAAACCTCCTCGCTTTTTGGTTGTCTTGTTAAGCTAACCTTAGATCCAATTTGGGATTTTAATTAAGCCCAATTATTTTATCGATTTCATGTGTACCGATGGCACGATTAAACTTTTTCGTGTTTACCAAAAGAAAACATGTGATTTAATTTAATTTAATGATATAGTTTAAGTCGACATCCAACATATATAAAAAAAAACCGCAACTATAGTTTATGGAGGCCTTATTACAACCCAAAATAAAAATTAAACAACTTTAAAGTTCTGTAAATTAAAATCCTTTGCATGGCCGCTCGAGTCCCACCGGCTCCTCAACCGCCATCTACGAGTCACTGAAAAATATTAAAGGAGAAGGTGAGTCACCAAGACTCGATATGTAACCCTTCCCCGGTTAATACAACATTTCATACACCACATATAATGACCAATTAAGCAAAGTATCGAGTACCCAACCTAGCCAACCAAACACCTTTGTCTACCCCACGTGGTACCAAACCCATCTGGTGACCGCGAGCCACGATGTGTTACCAAAACACTGGTGGTGCCAAACCACCGGTGACATATAGTCACGATGTGCTACCAAAGCACCGGTGCCCGTGAGACACAAATCGGGTGATGGGGCCAACCCATCGTGTGATACCAAATCACCGGTGACGATCCCATATCTCAAGTGGGGCCAACCCACGGTGGTGTTAACCACGGGGACAAGTCGCTATGAGGTACCAAACCTCCGGAGGTACCAAACCTCCGTGACGTATAGTCACAAGCAGTGCTACCAAAGCACCGGTGCTGCTCAAAGACGAATACACGCCCCCTCCACTCAATCAACCCACATAGTCATCGGTCACATATAGATTTATCATATGTATTATCACAAAGATGCTTCCCAAAAGCATAAAATAGCAATCATATGCACAGTACTTACAGATTACCCCATATACCGTTATGGTATTCAAGCCATTGCTACATACATCAAGCTAGCAATCACATTACTTAGCATAATTAACAAGTTAAATGGTGTGTATGTACACACTGTCACCAACAAGGAGTCTAAATCGAGAAGAGAAGTCGGCCACACTCAAGTCTTTGCCCCTATATTCGGCCAACTCTCCGGGTTAGTGATATGGCCCATTCGGCCAAACCAAACAATTTAAAGGGGTCATACTTTGTACCCGAATCCTTACCCAATCGCTCGAGTACTAGCCTTAGCGTCCGATTTGCGAATCGGTTTACAACCTTGGTTAATTAATAACACTAATAACCACAGCCGACCTTGGCTTTTAAACACCAATATAAGCCTTACCTATACTTACCTGCAGATCGAATTCTAGAGATCGGCTTTGAGTCGATCGCTTTACGTTCTGAGCACCTAGAGGAAATCGGTTACCACTTATTTAAAGGCCTTATAACCATTGCCGAAATCGGCACTTCCCTTTATAGAAATCGACATGGATATAGAGAAGAGAAAACCATAAGTATTCGGCCAAACTCACCTTCACAATCGAGAGGAATCCAAAAGCCTCAATGCCAAAGAGGAAGTAGGGAAGAGGAGGTAGAGTTTGGCTAAAGATCAAGAATGGGAGAGTGAATGTTAATAGGATTTTCGGCTTGAGAGAACTTGAAAGAGAATAGTAAAAGATGGGATGTAGGCTTGCCGAAATTTTATGAAGTAAGTCACCAAGGCATTCGGCTTTGTGTAAGGTTGAGCAAAACGAAAATAGGGTGCTAGGTATGTGCTTTATATAGGATTCTGCCCCCTTTCAAGCTTGCCGTCCAACCTTGGCAACAAGGAGTCCAACCCCTAGCCAACTCCTCTTTACCAAGGAGCCCCACTTTCGGCCATCACCTATTTTTGCTCCAAGCCACCCATTTAATTTAATTCAAATAATTTTGAATTAGCCACCTAATAATCCTTTTAAAATAAAAATATCCTTGATGCAATTATCATATCTCTTATATTATCAAAAGGTTTAAGCAAATTAAAACTAATTAAAATGCTTAAATTATCCTTTGATAATTACACCTAAAAAAGAGTTTGAAGGAGAAAACTCTCCTTGTGCCGTCCAAATAAAACAAAAACAAAAGGGGATTTCCGTGACTCGAACACAAGCTCTCCCTTGCTCCTTGGTGGCGTCACATGTAGCTCTTAAGTGGGCTTTTTTTGCCACTTATCCAAGGCCTATTTTGTGTTAAAAATACCCACATTTATTCTTATAACACCACTTACCAAGGCTCCCTTCTTTTTAAAAGTTAAGAACTAAAATTTTCTACCAAAATGAGACAACTCAAGGCCTTAATTTAAACTCTCTTATTCCATAAGTAATATCCCAGTAGTTCATACATAAGAAAATAATGAAATTTCAAATAACCCCGTTTTTGGGATGTTACAGTTCTACCCCCCTTAAAATAAATTTCGTCCTCGAAATTCCTTAACTAGAAAAGGTGGGGGTATTGCTGCCTCATTACATCCTCGGGTTCCCACGTAGCTTCTTCCACTCCGTGGTTCCGCCATAACACTTTTACTAAAGGCACCGCCTTCCTACGTAGAACTTTCACATCTCGATCTATAATCTGAATCGGTTCTTCCTCAAAAGATAAATCCGTGTTCACCTCAATCTCGCTCATTTGGCACAACGTGTGAAGGATCTCGACCGATACCGTCTTAGCATTGACACGTGAAAGACGCCATGAATCGACTCGATTCTCGCGGCAACTCTAATCGATAAGCCACTGGTCCTACTCGCTTCACAAAAGATATGGCCCAATAAACCTTGGGCTTAACTTCCTTTCCGTCCAAATCTCAACACCTTTTTCCAAGGCGACACTTTCGAAAGACCTTGTCTCCCACAAAGATACTCCATTTCCTTGCGTTTGAGATCGGCATAAGACTTACGCCTATCCGATGCTTTCCTTGAGACGAGACCGAATCACCTTGACTTTGTCTTCCGTCTCGGTTACGATTCTGGACCGAACTTGTCTTTCTCCCAACTCCGTCCAACACGTAGGAGTACGGCACTTTCGTCCATATAGGGCCTCGTATGGAGCCATTTGAATACTCGCTTGATAACTATTGTTATAAGCGAATTCCGCTAATGGTAGGTACTCCTCCCAACTACCACTAAAATCCAAGACACAACCTCTTAACATGTCTTCTAAAATTTGTATCACCCTTTCCGATTGTCAGTCGATTGTGGATGGAAAGCCGCATCTTGAAATCTAACCGTGTACCCAAAGCTTGATGCAACGCTTTCCAAAACCTTGACGTGAATCGGGATCCCTATCCGAGATAATCGACATCGCACGCCATGCAACCTTACTATTTCACCCACATACGACTTTGCTAGCTTCGAGAGAGTAATCCATTCTCACCAGGCATGAAGTGAGTCGACTTAGTTAGGCGATCCACAATTACCCAAATCGCATCCTTCTTAGTGGGCGTGAGGGTAGCCCACTAACAAAATCCATGGTGATCCTCTCCCATTTCCATTGAGGATCTTTATCGGTTGAAGTAGTCCGATGGTGGTGATGTTTCGCCTTAACTCAACGACACGTCGGACACTTTCCTACCAACTCCGTTATCTCACGCTTCAACCCCGCCACCAAAATCGCAAGCTCGCAAATCTCCATACATTTTGCTTCCTCCGTGGTGCATAGCGTATGGGCTGCTATGTGCATCTTGGAGAATTTTCTCGCCTCAAATCTGGATCCTTTGGCATCTGGACTCGCCTTGAAAACAAAGCGCTCCTTCACTAGTCGATCTGTACCCTTCCAAACCACCGTCTTGAACTTGTACCCTCTTGAACTCAAGCCTTCATCCACTAACCGCTTTCCCTTAATCTCTCAATCCATGTCGGCTTAACTTGAAGTTCGCCAAAAGACTCCCATCGTCATATAGACTTAACCGAGCTTAACATCGCTCTTAAGTCCGTCACCACCTTCCAGGCTCAATGCGCGGCTACTACATTAGCCTTACCGGATGGTATTCAATTGAACGATCGTAGTCCTTTAGTAGTTCAATCCATCGACGCTGTCTCAAATTCAGATCCTTCGAGTCGAGAAGATACCTCAAGCTTTTGTGATCCGTGTAGACCATCGACTTCTCTCCATACGGGTAATGTCTCCATATCTTCGTGAGCGAAGGCGACCATTGCTAACTCTAAGTCGTGAGTTGGGTAGTTAACCTCATGCGATCTTAATTGACGGGATGCATAGGCTACTACCTTCCCATCTCGCATCAACACACATCCCAAGCCGGTGTGAGATGCATCACAATAAATCGTGAATAACTTCCCCGCTTCAGTTGTACCAAAACCGGAGCTTAGTCAAAATCTTCCTTAACTTATCAAAGCTTTCTTCTTTGCTTTTCCGTCCATACAAATGGGACACCCTTCCTTAGCAACTTAGTCAACGGCGCTGCTATTAGAGAGAATCCTTCCACGAATCTCTCGATAGTATCTGCTAAACCAGAAAACTTCGTATTTCAGCCACCGTCCTAGGTGGTTTCCACTCCAATACTGCCTCAATCTTGCGGGGGTCTACTCTAATTCCTTCAGCTGACACTACATGCCCTAAGAAAGCCACCTCCTTCAGCCAAAATTCACACTTACTGAATTTGGCATACAACTGCTTCTCCCTCAATACTTGCAGAACTATCTGTAGATGCTTGTCATGCTCCTCTTCTGTCCTTGAATAAACCAATATGTCGTCTATGAATACCACGACGAACTGGTCCAAATCTTCTTTGGAATACTCTGTTCATCAAGTCCATGAATGCCGCCGGCGCGTTAGTCAACCCAAATGGCATTACCAAGAACTCAAAATGCCCATACCGAGTTCGAAATGCCGTTTTGTGAACATCAGCCTCCTTTACCTTAAGTTGATGATAACCCGACCTAAGGTCTATCTTCGAGAACACCGAGGCACCCTTCAGTTGATCGAACCAAGTCGTCAATCCGAGGCAACGGATACTTGTTCTTGATCGTCAACTTATTTAAGCGGCGGTGAGTCGATGCACATCCGCATAGAACCGTCCTTCTTCTTGACAAACAACACAGCGCTCCCCACGGAGATATACTTGGTCGTATAAACCCCTATCCAAGAGCTCCACGAATTTGAGCCTTTAGCTCCACCAATTCCTTTGGTGCCATTCGGTATGGTGCTATGGACACAGGTGCGTTCGGTAGCAAGTCTATACCGAATTCGACTTCCGATCCGGAGGCAAACCGGAAGTTCTTACGGGAACACATCGACAAATTCCCCAACCGTTCGGACCTTTTCAACTTCCAACTCCTTAGCTTCCAAAGCATAGATTTGAACCAAATACGCCTCACAACCCTTCTTGACCATCTTTTCAGCCTTTAAGGCGGTCACTACGTTGGATAGATAATTCCTCCTATCTCCTATCATAACCACTTCATCACCTTCCGCTGTCTTAAGAACCATGCGCTTGGTCGCGTTGATCCAACCTTGCTTGGTACTTAACCAACCAATCCATGCCAAGGATCAAATCGAACTCTCCAAATGGTAGTTCCATTAGATCGGCTACAAACACTACCCCTTGAAGTTCTAGGGTACGCCTCTATAGAGTTTATCTACGACTACGGAGTGACCTAAGGGGCTAACTACGGTCATCTCCTAGAAGCGCTTTTGAGTCTAGGTCCATAGTTCCTACCACATTACTAGCAATGTATGCGAGTGTGTCGAGCCCACATCAATCAATGCAACATAAGGAAAACCAAAAATTAAAAGCGCACCGGTTATGACATCGGTGCGTCACCTTCTTCGCGACACCTTGCTGCATAGACTAAGCCAGCCGCCTAGCCTCTGTGTTGCTGAACCTCGCGCCTTGAGTTCCACGACCTCGGTTGGGACCGTTGTTTCCTCTACCATTACCACGACCCTCCGTGGTCCTACATTTCTATCTTGTGCAGTTACGCCTTCTTCCGCCGCTTCTTAGCTAGCTTTTGGGGACAATCTCGACGCGATGCTCTAAAGACCCACACTCAAAGCATCCTTTATCACCGGCCCAACAACCTCCCCAATGGGTCTTCCACACGACGATTGCACCGAGTCGGCCTCGATTAGCGGTTGTGGGCCTTCTTCACTGATTGGGCCCACTTGGCCTAGCCTTTTTTACGAGTACTACCGCTTGATCCGGTGACCCAAAACTTCTCTTACGATTGTTCTTACTATAGTTACGCCTCACGGCCTCCTTGATTCCCTCGGCTACCTTAGCCTTCTCCACTAGGGATGAGAACTCACGAACCTCTTTGTGGGGCAATCGGCAACCTTAAATCATCTCGGAGTCCATCCTCAAAGCGGACACGGCGCTCATGTTCGGTAGCCACTATGCCTCTCGCATACCTACTTAGCCTTAAAAATTCCGCCTCATATTCCGACACGGACTTAGTTCCTTGAACTAATCCCGGAAAAGCCTTTCTGCTGGCGTCGGTGTAGCTAGTGCCCACATACTTTTACGGTAGGCGGTTACGAAATACTCCCAAGTCAAATCATCGGTTTGTAGCCCCATCTCGAACCAGTAAGCCACCAGCGTCACGCTTCATCCTTTAGCGACGACACTTTGCCCCTTTCGGCTTCTCTTCTTGATCAGTCAAGGTCATCCATGATCCTCTCGGTTGACTCTAGCAAGATTCCATTGACCGGGTGCCACTCGACACACCTCGGAATACCTCTCGCTCCGTTAGATCGGAGTCGCTCGGGACGATTTCCGAGCTCCAACATTTCCACCAGCCCGACCACCATCTCCAAGACTCGCAACACGACTTGCGATACCGGTCGCCACCGGCCCGCTCCCGGCCTCGGCTCTAAAAGTAGGAGGTGGTGGTGGCGGTGGTACCTCATTTTCGAGCCTTGTCGACTGACGGGTTGGACACCGTCATCCTACCCCTACCACGTCCACGGCGTCCACGTCCTCTAGAACTCATTCTATCTACCGCGCTTTTAATCGATTAAGAAAAATTTTATGCGTTAGCATTTGTTTCACTTTATTACTCATGAAGAAGTTTTATGGATGAGGTTTAATCGAGAGATTCTTTCGAGCAACCAATGTTTGATTTCCTATCCTAGTTCACACAAAGAAGTCCATGCATCCATTCCTTTCCATACCTATTCACTCATCGGACATTTACGCCCATTTCTAACCGAGGGTATTTTCGTCTTTTTCCTACTGAGGGGGGGTATTTTTCGTACTTTTCGGGGCCAAGATATTTTACTGATGATTTCCAAAGCTAATTATTGAATGTTTTATAAAATAGTTGAAATTTTTAGGCAAAATCATTGAATCAATATTTTAGGGGTCAGGGGCATTTTGGTAATTTTACTCCTAGGGGTATTTCGGTAATTTTTCACAAGTCAAGTTTTCCGAGAAAACATGGTATACCTAGTGTTCTAGGGTTTAAGAGGGTTATTGGACAAGTTTTGAAAACATTAGGGCTTGTTGTTTCCTTCTTTTCGAAAACATGGCTAATTCCCTTTTTCGGGTTTTAATCATTGTGTTTAGCCTATGACCGAGCCCTCCTGGTCAGGGTGAACCAAAGCTACGCACTGTGCAGAATTCAAGTGAAGAGGAGGTGGGTCACGCGGACCGCTTAAATACCAAGCTCTCTTTGAACCTTTCTAGACATGCGCACAGAGGTTACCACACCATCGAGCCTTACGAGTTTAGGTGTGAGCAGAAGCTACGCACGCACGGTAGGATACTGCGAAGAGGAGGTGAGTCACGAGGACTGCTTAAATACCAAGCTCTTCCGGATCCAATCCTAGACATGCGTCTGGGGTTACCACACCCTACCTCATTGACTAAGTCATAGGTTGGTTTAGTTCTTTAAGTCTTATGCTTCGTTGTGTTTGAGTAATCTAACCCTAGGGTCCAAGTCCTATAAGTCTATCTACGTTCCATGCTTCCTACCCTTCTACAGAATATATTTCACACAAAGGTTTAGATGTACTTACCAGGCGGATCGGTGCTGGGAGACTCGGGCCATGCCGCTTAAAACCGAGAAATCATACCATAAGGCCTACCAAAAACATTTTTGGGCCTTGGGCCCCACAATGAGCTTTGGCGGGCTCGATACCAGTGCTGTAACAACCCAAACCCGGCCCAAACACTACGACCAAATCTGAGTTATTACGAGGTAAAACCTTGTGATCGCTTTTTCGAAAAACATTTAATTTTCTATTGAAACCTCCTCGTTTCGGTTGTCTTGTTAAGCTAACCTTAGATCCAATTTGGGATTTTAATTAAGCCCAATTATTTTATCGATTTCATGTGTACCCGATGGCACGATTAAACTTTTTCGTGTTTACCAAAAGAAAACATGTGATTTAATTTAATTTAATGATATAGTTTAAGTCGACATCCAACATATATAAAAAAAAACCGCAACTATAGTTTATGGAGGCCTTATTACAACCCAAAATAAAAATTAAACAACTTTAAAGTTACGTAAATTAAAATCCTTTGCATGGCCGCCTCGAGTCCCCACCGCTCCTCAACCGCCATCTACGAGTCACTGAAAAATATTAAAGGAGAAGGTGAGTCACCAAGACTCGATATGTAACCCTTCCCGGTTAATACAACATTTCATACACCACATATAACGATCAATTAAGCAAAGTATCGAGTACCCAACCTAGCCAACCAAACACCTTTGTCTACCCCACGTGGTACCAAACCCTTTGGTGACCGCGATCCACGATGTGTTACCAAAACACCGGTGGTGCCAAACCACTGGTGACATATAGTCACGATGTGCTACCAAAGCACGGTGCCCGTAGACACAAATCGGGTGATGGGGCCAACCCATCGTGTGATACCAAATCACCGCGAGACGATCCCATATCTCAAGTGGGGCCAACCCACGGTGGTGTTAACCACGAGGGACAAGTCGCTATGAGGTACCAAACCTCTGGAGGTACCAAACCTCACGGTGACGTATAGTCACGAGTGTGCTACCAAAGCAACGGTGGTGCTCACAAAACACGAATACTACGCCCCCTCCACTCAATCAACCCACATAGTCATCAGTCACATATAGATTTATCATATGTATTATCACGACATGCTTCCCAAAAGCATAAAATAGCAATCATATGCACTGGTACTTGCAGTTACCCCATATACCGTTATGGTATTCAAGCCATTGCTACATACATCAAGCTAGCAATCACATTACTTAGCATAATTAACAAGTTAAATGGTGTGTATGTACACACTGTCACCAACAAGGAGTCTAAATCCGAGAAGAGAAGTCGGCCACACTCAAGTCTTTGCCCCTATATTCGGCCAACTCTCCGGGTTAGTGATATGGCCCATTCGGCCAAACCAAACAATTTAAAGGGTCATACTTTGTACCCGAATCCTTACCCAATCGCTTCAGTACTAGCCTTAGCGTCCGATTTGCGAATCGGTTTACAACCTTGGTTAATTAATAACACTAATAACCACAGCCTTCGCTTTTAAACACCAATATAAGCCTTACCTATACTTACCCAGATCGAATTCTAGAGATCGGCTTTGAGTCGATCGCTTTACGTTCTCGAGCACCTAGAGGAAATCGGTTACCACTTATTTAAAGGCCTTATAACCATTGCGAAATCGGCACTTCCCTTTATAGAAATCGACAGGATATAGAGAAGAGAAAACCATAAGTATTCGGCCAAACTCACCTTCACAATCGAGAGGAATCCAAAAGCCTCAATGCCAAAGAGGAAGTAGGGAAGAGGAGGTAGAGTTTCAGGCTAAAGATCGAGAAGAATGGGAGAGTGAATGTTAATAGGATTTTCGGCTTGAGAGAACTTGAAAGAGAATAGTAAAAGATGGGATGTAGGCTTGCCGAAATTTTATGAAGTAAGTCACCAAGGCATTCGGCTTTGTGTAAGGTTGAGCAAAGCGAAAATAGGGTGCTAGGTATGTGCTTTATATAGGATTCGGCCCCCCCTTTCAAGCTTGCCGTCAACCTTGGCAACAAGGAGTCCAACCCCTAGCCAACTCCTCTTTACCAAGGAGCCCCACTTTCGGCCATCACCTATTTTTGCTCCAAGCCACCCATTTAATTTAATTCAAATAATTTTGAATTAGCCACCTAATAATCCTTTTAAAATAAAAATATCCTTGATGCAATTATCATATCTCTTATATTATCAAAAAGGTTTAAGCAAATTAAAACTAATTAAAATGCTTAAATTATCCTTTGATAATTACACCTAAAAAAGAGTTTGAAGGAGAAAAACTCTCCTTGTGCCGTCCAAATAAAACAAAAACAAAAGGGATTTCCGTGACTCGAACACAAGCTCTCCCTTGCTCCTTGGTGGCGTCACATGTAGCTCTTAAGTGGGCTTCTTTTGCCACTTATCCAAGGCCTATTTTGTGTTAAAAATACCCACATTTATTCTTATAACACCACTTACCAAGGCTCCCTTCTTTTTAAAAGTTAAGAACTAAAATTTTCTACCAAAATGAGACAACTCAAGGCCTTAATTTAAACTCTCTTATTCCATAAGTAATATCCCAGTAGTTCATACATAAGAAAATAATGAAATTTCAAATAACCCCGTTTTTGGGATGTTACACTCCTAAGTATAAAACATGAAATTAAAGGATTAGAAGCATCAAATTCCACAATTCAAGGGATTAAATCATCCAAAAGTATGCTAAATGTGAGATTAAAATTTGTATATATTACAGTTTATCAATAACATATGCTCGAGAGGACTTATATCAGGATTACCCGTCTGGGCTAAATCCTTTCATAAATGAGGTCAATAGGATTACTCGTCCGAGCTAAATCCCGTCAGCAACTAATATAGGACCTCATTCATTTCGGGAAATCACATATCCATCGATATTCATTTATTCAAACGAGATTTAACATTTTCAAGCATTTCCCAGCATGTGATTATTTCATACATCTATAGCATTCATATAATTTAAATGATCACATTCCACGTTCGTTCCAATCATAAAAGTAACATTTTTATCGTTTATCCTTTATCGAGCATTATCGTTGATCGGCCTTTGTCAGGTATATTTTCAATGTCATATACGTATACGATATTTATACAATTCACAAACACAATATCTAATTCAAGCATATAAAATACACAATTTAGTTACACGAACTTACCTCGACAAATGTTCGTGTACGAAAAATCTACTAATCCGACATTTTCCTCTTTTCCTCATTCTAGCTCCGAATTTGGTCTATCCGGATCTATACGAGTAAATTTAACATCAATTTATCATATTTCACACTCAAGAGGACTCAATTTATGTCCTAGGCAAAATTACCATTTTGCCCCTAACTTTTCCATAAACTCCCATTTCGTCTCTAGGCTCGAAAAATAAAATTAGTGAAATTTACTCCCTATTCTAAGCCTAACCAAAATCCCATCATAAAATTTACAGCACATGTATTCATAAAAATTTAGAATTTTTCATCAAATTTCACAACTTTACATTTTAGTCCCTAAATCATGTTTTCATCAAAAATCACTTTGTAAAAGTTGTTTATCTATCAACAACCTTTCATTTTCTACCATAAATTTCTAATTTTCAGCATATTCATCCATGACCCAATTTTTATACTTTGATAACTTTTCAAATTGATCCCCCCAAATAGATAGATTAAGCTATCCCGGTTTCAAAAATATCAAAATTACTAAAAATGGCCCAAGGAAACTTACCCAATTTGGCCATTAAAGTTTATTCTCTCTCTCCTAGGGTTTCCATGTATTTTTGGGGAAGAAGATGATAAAATAAGATGATATTTCTTTTTTATCATCTTTTAATTAATTAAATTATTTCACTTTCCAATTTAGTCCTTGCCCTTTTTCTAAATTTCCATGGATGAGTCACCATAATATCTACATACTTTTCTTTAATGGTCTAATTACCATATAAGGACCTTAAGTTTTTAATTCCATAGCTATTTGATCCTTCTAGCTACTAGAATCCAACTTTTTAACATTTTATACGATTTAGTCCTCGTAATTAAGCACATGATCGTTTTTTTCGCGATGTCAAAGTCTTAAAATTTATAAAAAGAATGATCGAACCTGGAAACTAACTATGACAACGATTTGAGGCAAGCGCACCTATCGAACAGTAGTATAGCTTAGGCAAGACCGGATTGTCGAACCCAAAGGAACCAAAAGTACTAATACTAACTTTCTTTTTATTATCTAGCCTAAAATAAGTGAAGTTGTTATTTAATCTAAATTTAACTAACTACTAAGCTAAAGACGCAAAGACAAAAAGAATGAATTGGGGAAATACCGTTGGAAAAACTCAGTTGATTAAGACGATACCCTTAGGAAGAATCCACCTAGACTTCACTTGTTATCTAACTCTAAACCAGACGATTTATTCAGCTGACTTGATCCGTAAGACTCCCTAATGTATATTAAACTCTCTCTCGAAGCGAATAACGTCTATCCCTAGGTTGATTAATTGAAATCTCTTTCTAATTAAAACCCCTAAAATTGCATTAACTCGATCTATGGACTACCATATTAGGTTTCACCCTAATCCGGCAAAATCTCGTCACCCTATCTCTAGGCGTGCGATCACCTCCACTTAATTATGCTACATCTACTCTTAAGCAAGGACTTTTGCTCCTCCACCTAAGCACATCAAACTTGAATCAATATCCCGGAAATATCAACACAAGAATTAATAACACATAATTAAGAACAAGTCAAGTATTTATCATATAGTTCAGCAAACGATAACAAGATTCATCTAAGTTTCATCCCCTTCAGGTATCTGAAGGGTTTAGTTCATAACAATAAAAGAAAACATCTCAGAAGAAAAGATAAAACAAAACATAAGAAATCCCTAAAACCCCTAAAGGAATTGAAGGAGAGATCCGCCGTCTTGAGTAGAATTCCGGCTTCTTGAGATGGATCAACTTGCTATCTTCGCGTGGTTCCCACAAATCTGACCCTTTCGGCTCGGTTCCTTGGCCTAGCTCACCGCCCCCTTCTAGGTTATACTTAGGGTGTTTATATAAGCTTTTGAAATAGGTTTCGTTGCCCCTAAGTATCCTTTTCCGAGTGAAATTGATCTTTTTCACGACAGGGACACGGCCATGGCACACGCCCGTGTGAATCGTCTTTAGGCCATGTTCGGACTTTTAATTAGGTGACACGCCCGTGTAAATCGTGATCAGGCCGTGTTCTAGTCTACCAGGGAGACACGGTCGTGTTGGCTCATGTCGAGGCCATATCGATTTTCACTTTGGCCCAATTTGGTCCGTTTTAATCCCGTTTCTTATTCTTTTCATCCTCCGATGCTTTCCTGAGTATAAAACATGAAAAGAAAGGATTAAGAACACCTTTTTACATAAATCAAGGGATAAATCATCCAAAAGTATGCTAAATGTGGGATTAAAATATGTTACTTTTACGGTTTATCACATACCCCCACACTTAAGCTTTTGCTTGTCCTCAAGCAAAATTCTCAACTTACAATTAAAACAAACTTTCCATGATTCAATATTCCTATTAACAATGTCTCATCATAATTCATAGATAATTTACACATGGATAATTTAACTCAAAGAGTCCTAAAGATTCAAACAATATAAGTCATACATTTGTAGCACAAAACATCGGTGTTTCCTCTCATCTAAATAATTACCTCTGATCCAAAACCTACAAGGATTGGCATCCTCACAAAAGATTCACTCAAATCACTCGAAGTGTTTAAGGTTCAGAATTAAGCACTCAAATGTCAAACCTGAAAAGTTAATCCCATAGGCTTGCATGAAAATCAAATCTCCACCACTGTAATATGAGATGATACACAAATCAAAAGGTCTTTATCAGGGTTGTAACGTGGCTTGGGTTAAGGTGTGGATAAAGGCTAAATTTGAGGGTTAGAATCGAGATCGACCTGAAAAATTACCTAACTAAAAACAACGAACTGAAAAATAAATAATTGCATGAATTGAAACTTTGAAACTAATAATACGAGCTTCTTCTTCAATAAATAGACTTTTAACTGTACAAGCTCACTTTTCATCATACTAATACTGAATATACTTCGATTTTTTTAACACAAATAATCAAATATTTACAATAATAAGAAAGTACTTTAACAACTAAAATATAAAACATAGTTAGGCAACTGCTCAAAATCAAATCTCGATAAAAAGGGTAGTCAAAAAGGATGGTGATAACAAATACAAAGGGTTTTGGGTTAATATTAGTGGGTGAGTCAATAAAAAGGGTTGTTAGGATCAAATGGGTTCACTAGGGGTTAATTATGAAGGTAGGCTTTTTATGGAGTAAGTGGGTTAAATCCTAGGTGCCTTTATCATTTTCTGTATATCAAATCAAAGATGTGGTCTCAACATGTATAATCGATGCAAGTTCTAGAATAACAAATCAATGTTGACACATTCATAATAAAAAAGTGAGCATGAAAATGGATATATGCTCTTATAAGGCTCAAAATCTCACAAAAATTATGGGTATTTTGATATCAACCTCGTAAATTTCAAATTTCAAAGTAATATTCAAATTCAAAGTTAACAACCTAGAAAAAATTTTAATAATTAGAAAAATAGACTTATCATGCTTGATTCTCTAGTATCTTAGAATTTAATTATCAATGCACAGTTATCAATGACTTAATCTAAAACATGTCAATAAAAATCATCAATCATGGGAATTTCATTCTAATGATAATATGAGAAATTTACTTTAACACAAGGCATAATTCAGGGATTTGAGGACAATGCAAAAAGTTTGGCACCTAATTTTAGGAATTTGAGAATAATGAAAAAAGTTAGGCACCTTTTTAGGTTGTTCACCTCCCCACACTTAAGATGTACATTGCCCTCAATGTACAAAGATATATAAATAAGCATGTAATACTTAAACCAAAAGAGAAGAGGAGAAGTGACACTTCCTGAATTTTGGACGGATTCCTTGAGTTGGAGGTAAAAGATAAGTTGGAGGGTTCGTTCTTTATGATGATCTTGCGCTAGATGAAGAAATTGGGTAGCTCATGGGGGATTAGCCAGGATATAATAATCATAATTAAAACTATACTAATTAAATAATTAAAGAAAAACAAGCTAAAGTGAAGAAAAATAAAAAGTGAAATAAAATTTTAAAAAAAAGATAAATAGACCGTAGAGTCCTTATTGTTGGGTGTGATTTATCAGGCTGTCGATATGGTAGTGGTCGTGGTGTGATTCCCAAGCAGCCTGAAGAACCTAAAACCAAGAAACTAAAATAAAATAAACTAAGTTAAGCAGAAGAGAAGTAAAGATAAGGAAATTGAAGCAAAAGAGAAAGACAAAATAAGAACTAAATGGCCTCAAATATCCTTGGCTCGTCGAATGATTGAAGCGGCCGGCATGAACTTATATAGATCGGTCTCCCTCTGGGAGACTATGCTTGATTCCTTCCACTTCTTCGGCATGGTTTTGGTGTAGCTCAAGAGTATAGAGAAGGGAATGTATTGGAGAAGGAAAGTAGGGAGAGGGTTGAGAAAGAAAAGAAAAACTAAATGGGCTGAATGGGTGAGAAGAGAGGGGTGGGTGGTTTAAATAGAATTCTCAAGTCAGGTACATTCACACGCCCATGTCTTGTGGGCGTGTTAATTCACACGGCCGCCTCGCACGGCCGTGTTATGCATCGTATCGTTTCTCCCACGCCCATGTTCTGATTGCCACGCCCATTGGTGATAAGTCAGTGTCGTCCATGGCCGCGTCGCACGGCCGTGGCTTTTTTTCGGTGCCCGTGGGGTGGTGGTTGGAGTCCGTGACTCTGAAGATTTGATTCTTTCTGACTTGTACCTCTTCTGCCATTATCAGTACGGAGATTCTGTACCTCCACACGGCCACGGCTACGGCCGTGTGCAAGGCCGTGTGGGCTGGAAATTTGCACTTTTGGTTAGTTTAAAACTATGTGTTTAAGACTAAGATAAGAGAAGAAAGTAAAATGAAAACAAATACGAAAGTAATTAGTGTTAGTGCTCGGGTTGCCTCCCGAGAAGCGCTCGTTTAAAGTCTTAAGCTAGACTTTCCTCGTATTCGCAACAAATCAGGGTGGTTTAAATATTTGAATATCTTCCCTCATGCTATCAGTTCTATTTCCTTGATAAATTTTAAGTCGAGAAGCGTTTATATTGAAAGTACCAAAAATTGGATTACTTACCTCGACTGTTCCGTATGGAAAAACACTGATTACCCTAAACGGTATTTCTTTGTTTGTGTTAGGGTCAGGAGGAGATGTTCGAGGGTCTATTTTTTCTATCAATACCTGATCTCCGATTTTGAACTTGTTTGGTTCGTGGAGTGGCTGCGGTTACGCCGTGTATTCCTAATTTTTCCTTGAAATACGTCTTCCACTCGTCTAGATCATCGATCTGAATCCCTTGTTCTTCATGTGTTATTTCTTTGTTGGCACATGATATAGAGTCGGGTTCAGTTGTATTCTTTCCTGGTGTTTCCTCAAAAGAAGGGCTAATCGAATGGTTATCAATAGAATTTGTTTTCTCACCTGGATTACTCGATGTTCTAACCGAGTCGAGAGCTTAGAGAGTGACTGTCTCATTACCTACACGAAGTATTAGTTCTCCTACATCAATGTCGATTTTAGTTCTAGCAGTTGCTAAGAATGGTCTTCCTAAAATTAAGGGAATCGAATTATCCTCATCCATGTCTAAGACAACAAAATCTACTGGGAAAACAAATTTATCAATTTTTACAAGAACATCTTCGATAATACCCCTAGGAATTCTAATAGTTTTATCAGCTAGCTGAATGCTCATCCTAGTTTGTTTGGGTTTCCCTAGACCTAGTTATTTAAACAATTTATAAGGCATGACATTTATGCTTGCCTCTAAATCAGCTAACGCATTATCAATAGGTAAACTACCAATTAAACATGGAATCGTAAAACTCCCTGGATCTTTTAATTTCCGTGGTAGTTTATTTTGTAAGATTGCCGAGCACATTGCGTTTAGTTCCACGTGTGATGCCTCGTCTATCCTTCGTTTGTTCGTCAAAAGCACTTTTAAAAATTTTCTAGAATCTGGCATCTGTGAAAGAGCTTCAAGTAACGGTAAGTTAATATGTAATTTCTTTAAAAGTTTAAGAAACATACCGAACTGTTCCTCTATGTCGTCTCTCCTTAATACTTCGGGATACGGTATGCGAGGTTGGTACTCTTTGATTACCGATTTTGGCTTATTATTACTTACCTCAACCTTACCTTCTTTGACCAAATTCTCTTGCTTTGAATTGGGCTCGTCTAACCCTTCACTTTCTTGAGCTGATATGGCTTGGATTTGCTCCTTTGGGTTAATATCAGTGTTGCTTGGTAGACACCCTTGTGGTCATTCGGAAATTATCTTTGCGAGTTGTCCAACTGTGTTAGTATGTTGTCCAACTGTCTTAGTGAGTTCCCCAACTTGGCTCTCGATCCCTTTAATTGATGCCTGTTTATTCTTAAGGGTGGTCTTAGTGTCTTGGAGACGGTTATCTGTAGCTGCCATGAATTTTGTCAGCATCTCTTCAAGGTTCGGCTTCTTCTCCTGTAGGTAGGGCTGATTTTGGAAATTTTGAGGAGGTTGTTGTCTTTGAATTCCTTGATTTTCTTGACCTCCCCATGAAAAATTTGGGTGGTTCCTCCAACCTGGATTATAAGTATTGCTATAAGAGTTATTATTAGATTTGAAATTATTACCTATATAGTTCATCTGTTCGCTTTTTGTGCCCGGTTGGTAGGGTGGGTACTCAGGATTCGCCACAGTTCCACTTGTGTTGCACTGTATTACTGGATGTACCTGCGAAGAACACAAACTATCAAGCTTTTTATTCATCATCTCTACCTGTGTTGATAGCATGGTTACTGTGTCGAGGTTGAAAACTCCGGCGGATTTCGTTGGTTTTGTCCTTGTAACTTGCCACTGATAGTTATTCAGTGACATTTCTTCAATAAACTCATAGGCTGCTTCAGGAGTTCTGTTGTTCAGGGTTCCACTGGCGGTTGAATCAATTAGTTGCCTCGTTGAGGGGTTTACACCGTTATAGAAAGTTTGGACTTGGAGCCATAAGGGTAAACCATGGTGCGGACACCTTCTCAAGAGATTCTTGTACCTCTCCCATGCGTCGTATAATGTCTCTAAATCCATCTGCACAAAAGAAGAGATATCATTCCGTAATTTGGCCATTTTGGCTAGTGGGAAATATTTTAATAAAATTTTTTCGATAATTTGATCCCATGTAGTGATTGACCCTCGTGGTAATGAGTTCAACCACTGTTTAGCTTTATTCCTTAATGAAAAGGGAAATAACCGAAGACGGATGGCATCATCAGAAATGCCATTTATTTTGAAGGTATCACAGAACTCTAAAAAATTAGCTATATGAGTATTTGGGTCTTCGTCCTGTAAACCATCAAATTTAACAAATTGTTGAATCATTTGTATTATTAGCAGCTATAGCAGGCCTAACAATACTTGATTCTGCTCCTGTTAAATGAGGTTTAGCATAATCATACATAGTACGCGGAGCATTATTTTCTGCCACATCTTGGGGTGGTGGATTATTCTCGTCCATCCCTTGGTAGGATTGCATTCGCTTTCGCTCTTTTTCGTGTAATTTAGGGCTCGCCTAATTTCTCTGCGATTCCTGCAAGCGGTAGCTTCAATATCACTGTCGTATATTAGTGGTCCTCTCGGGTTCCTTCTAGTCATAAACTAGAGGTACCTGCTAGGAAAAGAAAGAAAGAAAAATTTAGCAAAGTAAAAAAACAAAATCAAAATCAAAATAAAAATAAAATTGCGGACAATAATGGCTAAAGTAATAAAAATAGAGCTTTCTTAATATTTTAGTTCCCCGGCAACGGCGCCAAAAACTTGATCGTTGTTTTCGCGATGTCAAAGTCTTAAAATTTATAAAAAGAATGATCAAACCTGGAAACTAACTATGACAACGATTTGAGGCAAGCGCACCTATCGAACAGTAGTATAGCTTAGGCAAGACCGGATTGTTGAACCCAAAGGAACCAAAAGTACTAATACTAACCTTCTTTTTATTATCTAGCCTAAAATAAGTGAAGTTGTTATTTAATCTAAATTTAACTAACTACTAAGCTAAAGACGCAAAGACAAAAAGAATGAATTGGGGAAATACCGTTGGAAAAACTCAGTTGATTAAGACGATACCCTTAGGAAGAATCCACCGAGACTTCACTTGTTATCTAACTCTGAACCAAACGATTTATTCACTTCACTTGATCCGTAAGACTCTCTAATGTATATTAAACCCTCTCTCGAAGCGAATAACGTCTAACCCTAGGTTGATTAATTAAAATCTCTTTCTAATTAAAACCCCTAGAATTGCATTAACTCGATCTATGGACTCCCATATTAGGTTTCACCCTAATCCGGCAAAATCTCGTCACCCTATCTATAGGCGTGCGATCAACTCCGCTTAATTATGCTAGATCTACTCTTAAGCAGGGACTTTTGCTCCTCCACCTAAGCACATCAAACTTGAATCAATATCTCGGAAATATCAACACAAGAATTAAGAACACATAATTAAGAACAAGTCAAGTATTTATCATATAGTTTAGCAAACGATAACAAGATTCATCTAAGTTTCATCCCCTTCAGGTATCTGAAGGGTTTAGTTCATAACAATAAAAGAAAACATCTCAGAAGAAAAGATAAAACAAAACATAAGAAATCCCTAAAACCCCCTAAAGGAATTGAAGGAGAGATCCGCCGTCTTGAGTAGAATTCCGGCTTCTTGAGATGGATCAACTGGCTATCTTCGCGTGTTTCCCACAAATCTGACCCTTTCGGCTCGGCTCTTTGGCCTAGCTCACCGCCCCCTTCTAGGTTATACTTAGGGTGTTTATATAGGCTTTTGAAATAGGTTTCTTTGCCCCTAAGTATCCTTTTCCGAGTGAAATTGCTCTTTTTCACAACAGGGACACGGCCATGGCACACGCCCGTGTGAATCTTCTTTAGGCCGTGTTTGGACTTTTAATGAGGTGACATGCCTGTCTAAATTGTGATCAGGCCGTGTTCTAGTCTATCAGGGAGACACGGCCGTGTTGGCTCAAGTCAAGGCCGTGTCGATTTTCACTTTGGCCCAATTTGGTCCGTTTTAAGCCCGTTTCTCGTTCTTTTCATCCTCCGGTGCTTTCCTGTGTATAAAACATGAAAAGAAAGGATTAAGAGCACCTTTTTACATAAATCAAGGGATAAATCATCCAAAAGTATGCTAAATGTGGTATTAAAATATGTTACTTTTACGGTTTATCAGCACATAATCGGTAAAATTTTCTTATCAAAAATTTCACATGAAATTTCTAACATATTACAGACCATGTAATAAAAATAAAAATAAATTTTATTTTTGACTCGAATTTGTGGTCCCGAAACCACTGTTCCAATTTCACTGAAATTGGGCTGTTACATTGACATTCGACCATTGCATGTAAGTCTTCGTGTTATCAATTTTTTGTAAATTTTATGTTTTTGAGATCGTTACAATTAGGTCTAGCTAAGTTGTACCTTTATTTTTGAAACTATTAAAGATTTTGGATTTTCCATTGATGAATCTTTATTACTTTAGATGTTAAATGATGAATTTGGAGTATTGGTTGTTGATTATGACTATTTTGTAAATTAATTTTTGATAATTTTAGTTAAAGGACTAATTTGATGAAATGTTAATACTGACATGAAATTTTTGTGAATTTTTAATAAATACGGATTGTCCTAGTATGTAAATGAACTCAGCTAGCTTGGGCACTTGTGAAATTTTGTTAAAATTTGGAATTTCGGGTTTAGGGATTAGATTGCATAAAAGGTAAAACTTGGGAGTGTTACATTAATTGGTGTCAGGGCTACAGTTTAGTCGATTTTTAGATTGAACGTAGCATGTATGGAGTCTAGAAATATATGCCATTTAATAACCTGTGGTAGTGTGATGTCTCCTGACTTTTGTGGATTTTGTTTTTCACATAGATAAAAGATGTCTTCTAACCGAGCTAATTCTGATGAAGTTGAGAGCAATGCTCAAGCCTCCAATTAAAGGGTTGCTTATAATGTGCTAAAAGTCAAGAGTCCAAAGAACATGTTCGTAGTAGTTTTTCTTATTAATGAATGATATGTTTAATGCGAATTTGAGAGTTAATTCTGTGGCTCAATGACCTCCATCCCCTTGTCCTCAAAGATTTATATGACAGAATATTCATAGACTTCCTTTTGAGAAAATTAAAAAGAAACAATGCGGGGCCGAAGAGTTTAAAGATAAAATGAGTTGTGATTCAGTCAGAGCCGAGTACTAGTTAGCAAACACAGAGAGTTTAAAATGAAATGTTATGTTTTTCCTAAAATTCTCTATGATATGTTGTGTCTTTGTTAAAAAAAAAAAGAAAGAAGAGAGGCTATTCACTGGTAATCAACTTTAACTACTATGGTATCGAAAGAACAAATTAATTGAGATTTCTTCTGAATTGACTTCTGAAAGAATTATGTCAGCAAACAATATTTAGACAAGAAGAAAAATAAATTTCTTGAATTGGAGCTGAGAAACAGATCAGTTGTGAAATACGAATGATAGTTTGTTCAGCTCTATATATATGCTCATATGATGATACCAATTGGAAAGAAATTGTGTATTTGCTTTGAAGATGAATTTGATAATTTGTTTAAAATGTTTGTGCGTGCAATGGAATTTCGTGAGTTAGTAATTTTATTTGATCGAATCAAAAAAATGAAAGAAATTTGTCATCACGAGAAACAGAGCGAGACGAGAGTTTGAGACTTCAATTAAAGAAATTTATTCAAAACATTTTCTATTTCCCCGCCAATGAAAAATGAAAGAATTGAGTAGCCGGTTTCAGTGCCATTAGGGTTTTACGTCAGAGATGAAAAGCAAGTTATTATCTCAGAGTGAGGCGTGACACCCATGGTATAACGAATGAAACCTTAGAGGTACCGCTAGAGTCAAATTAAGGTATGGGAATAATGAGATATAAAATGGAGTGCTCGAACAAGATGCAGGTAAAAGAGGGTTTACTCACTAAGTTCTCGTGAGTTACCTCTGTGTCTTTTATGTCTCAGGCCAGCTGATTTAATGCGACGCAATGGCTACGCCAAGGGTGTGGCCAGTTGGGATGTTATGCATACAGAGCGAGTGAATCGGCGTGTTTGAGAATGACAAGAATACTGTGATTAGACTAGGCAAACCATTCATAACCCTAACAATGTAGA
This sequence comes from Gossypium sturtianum, assembly GCA_025698515.1. Lineage (NCBI taxonomy): Eukaryota > Viridiplantae > Streptophyta > Magnoliopsida > Malvales > Malvaceae > Gossypium > Gossypium sturtianum. The sequence continues at coordinate 25,261,164 of CM046945.1, forward strand.
TAAAATGAGTTGGCCAAATAAGGGATGCCAATGATAGTGTTTAAGGGCAAGATAAGTGACACATATATATATTTGTACTTGTAAGTTCTTGTTGGGTAAAAAGTTTTGTTAAATGGTTGTAAGTATACATTGTACACTCAGATGATTTGTTGGATGGGCAGCATTACCTAATAAGATGTATAAGTTTGAAAATTTTGTATGAACAAGTTTAATTAAAAGTGATAAAAAAGCGTAACACCCTAGATCTGGATCTGACAAATTAGATCGATGTTAAGGTGTTTCAAGTTTTGGTATCAGAGCCTAGGTTTAGCCGATTACCAGAAGATGAAAGATGAAGAAGCCCTGTATGCATAATGTGCTGAGCCTGGCGGAGTCTCTCAGGTACGCTTAGATACTTTTTTTTATGCGTAAAGTAAAGAATGTAAAGAAATGAAAAGAAGATCATAGAAAGGTAACGATCACTCTATTGGTAACGGTTGAAATACAAAGAGGGAGTAATGAAAAGAAAAGTGCAAAGCTAGATGAGAGAACATTTTAGTTTCCTTCTTCAATAGGTTGATTAACGGGCTCAATCGAAGCTCCATCTGGTTGAGAATGACCTTCAGGACGCTGTTCCTTGCCTGATAGAACCTCTTTCTCTTTGTCAATTCTGGGTGTAGTAGGGATAGGAAGGACAACAGATTTCTTCCACTTTTTCTAGAGGGCCTTCCACTCCCCGCCCTTAGGATTGTAAACATCGAAGTTGAGTGAGTCTATAGCAACATTCTGTAGACACCTGAAGTTTACATTGCTCAGGTTGAAGGGACCTGCGACCACTTGGGCATGCAGGATTAGGTTTGTCGTCCACTCTGGTAAGGCCTCAATAAGATTGCTATGTGTGTCTTCTTGGTACTTTTTGAAGACATCATCGTGAAAACGACATTGACTTTCCAGAGCTTCCTGGTGACTCTCATCTCAAGCCTTGAGTTTCCCCTAAGAGGCAAGCTTCTCATTCATCAAGGAAGTGACTTTCTCCTTGAGTCGCTCAATTTCAACTTAAACCTCTTTATGTTTCCTTCTCATGGTTGAAAGTTATGCGTCCATTTTCTAGACAAAGATATTGGCCTCTTGATGTTTCTGGCATAGTTCAGCTAATGAGTGTTCACCAGCTTTCACTGCCTTTTCTAAGTCGGATAGTTTATTCTTGCACCACCGGCTGGCACTTCTGAAAGCCCCACCCAAAGACTTTGCTCAATACATGAAATCTCTGAGAACTAAGCCATGACCGTGAAAAGATCCTTGTTTGAAATAGAGGTGAGATAAGAAGAGAAAGCCTCATTTAGTTGAGGAATGGGAAAATGCTACCTGACCCAACAGGGGAAGCGTGAGGAATTTGAAGAGAGGACACTTTTGGTTGGATCGTAAGGGTTGCTTCTATAGGACTCTAATACCGAGAAGGATCTGAAGAAAGCATAAGAGAGCCAGGGCAATGAGTAGATTCCCTTGGGGTTTATGGGTCCTTTGGAAGAGTAAAGGCTAATGGAGTAAGGATAGTTGCAATTAAAGGCACCCTACCAGACTTATGCCTTACTAAAGGAGGACACCCACTTCTTTCAGACTCTTGGGTGCTCTCGTTCGTTCTAATTCTCTTTTTTGATTTCCATGCTGCTAATTTCATGGGTGGAGTAGCAGTAGTCTTTCTTGAACCATGAGTTTTCTTAAGGATTGATGAGACGTCTATCTCCTGAGAATTGGAAGAAGAGGAAGGTCATACAATATTAATGAGAGAGTTAGCTCAATGAGAAGAAGAAGCAGAATCAGAAAGAACATTAGTAATGATATTCTAGTTTCATGGAGAGAAGCCACAAATGTGGTAAAAGTAGAAGGGTTGCTCTCTTTAGTGCCATAGTAGTATTTTTGCTAAATCGTCATCTGAGGTATACGGCCAAGCTTTATAGGAAAAAAGCATCCTTTGACCATCTAATGCCATGTTGGGCACACTCCCTCGAAAGCCATTTGGGCTAAGCTCGTAAGCAGTATTGAAATATGTTTCTGAGTGAAACTAGTCCCACCAAGTCTAACACATGTCCCTTTTTCAACCACTTAGCCTGAACTTCAGAAAGCACAAAATCCAATGTTGGCACTGATTACACGTACTCTTCTTAGGAAGAAACCACCTAGTCAAAAAACCAAAACCCAACTCAAAATTACTATTGACCCGTGTGAATTTACCCTTCCGTAGATGAAGGTTTGAAATACTGTTTCATATGGTGGGCTCGCATCCCAAACGCACATTGAAATGGGCATTGTCGGCAGAAACACCCTGCCTAGCCACTTTCAGTTGATAAAACTTTTGGAAAACCCTAAGCATTGGAGGTTCATTGTGCATGCAACAGTTGATGTAGTAAGCCACTAGGGTCCACAAATATATAGCCAATAATTGCCCCAATGCAATGCCGTATTCATTCAAGACGACACAGAAGAAAGGATTCAGAGGTAAATGGAAACTGAAACACCCCAAACCCGGCCCACGAGCCCAGACCGGATCTGGTATGTTCCCCGAGTAAAACGTTTCAAATTCATGTTTAGTACTTTGGAAAATTTGGGGTGGTTTTATAAAAAACCGAGTTGTTTTGGAATTAATCTTTAATTCGTAAATCGTTTGTGTTTAGGTGTCTAAACATTTAAAATTTATTTTTAAGAAAAGTTGCTTAAACTTTAAGTGGATAAAATTCGTATTATACTAAATAATTAAAAATGCATTCATAAACAGTTTTCTACTAGTGGCCTTATTACATCAAAGGAAACTTGAAATAAATCCAAAGTACTTGAAAATAGAAAGTCCAAAATAAAATAATTTACGTCTTTGAGCATGGCCACCATCGAGCTCCTGCCGACCCAGTCCATCCTTTGAGTGTCACGAAAAGATATCCCACAAGCGGGGTGAGTCAAACAGACTCGGTGTGTGCGACCAACACTAAATCCCAACGATTTAGGCATAACAATTCATACATGTACAAATAGCAATTAAATATAATGATGCAATCCCAAACCCAAACCTAGATGCCATCCGCTACACATCACCCGTACTAACCATCACACCGTGGGGATTACTAAATCGACCCACCCATCCGCTACATCATCGAAAGTCGTCATTTGCGGACGACTAGCACATCGCCCTTATAAATTGTGGCATAGCCACCAGATAATATATTTTGTGACATAAGTCACCACATTCGGATTATGTGACCGAAGTCACCACATTCAGATATTGTGGTATAAACCACCAGATCACTTCCCCTTTCCATATAACCCATATGCCCCATGTCATACAAATCATGCAATTATCATGGCTTAGGCCTTATTTCACATTCTTATCAATGTTTACATACATGCCATATTCCACATGTTCATAACATTTATTAACATGATGTTAAGATTACGTACCTGAGTACTTTGTACCATTGCATGGTACCTTAGCCCACTTTTCATATTATTATTAACACATATATTAAAATAATACCGTAAATCAATCAAGATTCAGTGTGGGATACACACCTGGTTTACTTAACGAGTTCACTGAAATTTCGAAAATCCCGATCTAATGCTTTAGATCTCTAGTTCCTATATTCGGCCACCTTAAGCATGTTAGCAACAAGCCATTCGGCTAGATAATCAAATCCCGAAGGATTATTGCAACCAAAATCCTTACCTTGCTGCCGATTTGATTACTAATCAAATCCCAAAACTCGTGATATTCCCTCTTGCAATCGGCTAGACACCAATTCCCTTAACTAGTTAGTTTTCGGCTTTTGAATAAAGTAAAAAATAGATCTAAGTTGCTAAATAGGGCCTTGGCCGAATGTGTATGTGCACTTACCTTGCGTTTTGAATCCCGAAATCCTTGTATACCATCGTCGATCGCCCCTAAATAACCATGGTCGATTCGGCTAACATAATAACCAATATGGCGAATATTACACCTCCTTACCTTGCGAATCTTAAATCCCGAAAGTGGTCTCGGCTATGAAGTTGTCGAAATCCCTATAGACATGGGTTAGATCCAATTTCCAATCACTTCAATGAACTATAATAAATAGCCTTTGGCCTAAGATCATGCGTTTCTTACCTTAGCTAACCAAAACCCGAATGATCTTCTATTGTTGTCGACTTAGAAGAAATCTCGAGATTCTCCTTCAATGATTCGGCCAAAGAACATCACGGGATTAGCTTCAACTTAGGCTATTATAGGAGAAAGGATTGAAAATCGAATAACGATCGATCTTACCCTTAGTCTTGAAATCGATTGCTCCCTTGCTTGAATCCACAGCAATATTCGGTTATGGCTAGATGATGATCACACAAGTTTCGGCATTTGGGGTTTTAATGAACCAATCGGCTATGGTCTAAAACGAACTCGCTTTCGGCTTTTGGAAGATTGAGAGAAAAAGAAGAAGAAGATTTATGATGGGGATTGGCTTCAATGGAAGAGTATGGGACTTGGGAGGAATCAAGCAATGGTGATCTTTAGGAGAAGAAGATTTGGCTAGCAAGAGTTGAGAGAATAAAAGAAAACAAAGGAAAAAGATGCATATCTACTGATAAATTCGGCTACACTAGCTTATCTTTGTTATTCTCCTATTTTTCCTCTTCTCTTACTTATTCAAAATAATTTAATAAAATCAATAATTATCTCCTAGCTTTGCCGAATTTAAAAAGAATTTGAACCTATCTAAAGCTCCTCCCTCAGTCTCCTCATGTCGTCCACCTCTGTTCCTTGTTGCCGCAAAATAAAAGCTTTTATTTAGCTTCCCATGCGACTCGAACCTTGGCCCATCGCACCTGTTTGTGGCGTCATTTACAGAGGCCTTGAGTGGCGCCTCCAAGCCACTTAACCAAGCCCATTTGTGTGTCATATTTCCCCTACAATTTCTCTTAAGGCTACTCTGCCTAGCTTCCTCTTTTGAATTTAAAATGTAATAATTTCTAAGGCATTTTCCTACATTCTAAGGTTCACACAATTCATACAACACAATCAGAACACACATAGGCATGCTACTTAATACAATTTAGCATTAATGCATAAGCTATAAATCCCGGATATTACAGTTCTACCCCCTTAAAATAATTTCGTCCTCGAAATTACCTGGCTGAAATAAGTGAGGGTATTGCTGTCGCATTGCTTCTTCCGGCTCCCATGAAGCTTCTTCCGATCCATGATTGCGCCATAACACTTTGACTAAAGGAACTGACTTCCTTCGTAGCACTTTCACATCTCGTTCCAAAATCTGAATGGGCTCTTCCTCGTAGGACAAATCTGGCTTTAGCTCCAGCTCCTCAACTGGTACTACATGAGATGGATCCGATCGATAACGACGTAACATAGAAACATGGAATACGTCGTGCATCTGCTTCAACTCCGAAGGCAACTCTAACTGGTATGCCACTGGTCCAACTCGCTTTAATACCCGATAAGGTCCTATAAACCTTGGACTTAGCTTCCCTTTGCGACCAAATCTCATCACCTTCTTCCAAGGTGAAACTTTAAGAAACACTTGATCCCCCACATCAAATTCTATCTCCTTACGCTTAAGATCTGCGTACGACTTCTGCCTGTCAAATGCTTCCTTTAACCGTGCCCGAATTACCTCAACTTTCTCCTCAGATTCTGCCACAATCTCTGGACCCAAAACTCGTCGTTCCCCCAATTCCGTCCAACACGTAGGTGTGCGACACTTCCGTCCATACAACGCTTCATACGGTGCCATCCGAATACTGGCTTGATAGCTGTTGTTGTATGCAAATTCCGCTAACGACAAATATTCTTCCAAACTTCCTCTGAAGTCTATCACACAGCCCCTCAACATATCCTCTAGCACTTGGATCACTCGCTCAGACTGGCCGTCCGACTGCGGATGAAATGCCGTAGTGAAATCCAATCTGGTGCCTAAAGCTTGATGTAGCGCTTTCCAGAACTGAGACGTAAACCTTGGATCCCTATCCGAGATAATCGACACCGGCACTCCATGCAACCTTACAATCTTTGCCACATATAACTTTGCCAACTTCTGCAAAGAATAATCAACTCTTACTGGGATGAAATGCGCGGACTTTATCAATCAGTCCACTATCACCCATACCGAGTCCTTCTTAGTAGGCGTAAGGGGAAGCCCACTAACGAAGTCCATGGTGATTCTCTCCCACTTCCACTGCGGAATATTTATCGGCTGAAGCAATCCTGACGGAACTTGGTGTTCAGCCTTAACTTGCTGAGACGTCAAGCATTTCCCTACAAATTCGGTAACTTCCCTCTTAAGACCAGGCCACCAAAACTGTTCCCTTAGATCTCTATACAACTTAGTACCTCCAGGATGCATAGCATAGGGGCTACCATGCGATTCCTGAAGAATTCTCTGCCTTAAGTCCTCATTCTTCGGCATACAGACCTTGCCCTTGAAACATAATACTCCCTCGTCATTAATACCGTAATCTTCCAACTCTCCACTCTGCACTTGCCGTAGCTTAGCACTTAGATCCTCATCCATTAACTGACTTTCCTTCACCTCATTCAACCATGTCGGTTTGACTTGCAACTCTGCCAATAAACTTCCATCATCATACAAGCTAAGATGTGCAAACATTGCCCTCAGATCCGACACTACTTTCCGACTTAGGGCATCTGCCACTACATTCACCTTGCCCGGATGATACTCTATGGAACAATCATAATCCTTCAGTAATTCCACCCACCTTCACTGTCTCAAGTTCAACTCCTTCTGAGTCAGCAGATACTTAAGGCTCTTGTGGTCCGTGTAGATCACTGACTTTTCTCCATATAAATAATGCCTCCATACCTTAAGAGCAAAGACCATCGCGCCAATTCCAAATCATGCGTCGGGTAGTTAACCTCGTGTGGCCTTAATTGTCAAGACGCATAAGCGACTACCTTCCCATCTTGCATCAATACGCATCCCAATCTGTGTGAGATGCATCACAAGACACCACAAAGTCCTTCCCCGCCTAAATACTGAATCAAAACCGAGCTTCGGTCAAAACCCTCTTAAGCTTCTCAAAGCTCTCCTGTTGCTTATCTGTCCAAACGAAAGGTACCTCCTTTCTCAACAGCTTTGTCAAAGGTGCGGCTATTGATGAAAATCCTTCCACAAACCTTCTGTAGTAGCCGGCTAATCCCAAGAAACTGCGAACCTCAGCAACAGACTTAGGTGGTTTCCAATCCAGCACTGCCTCAATCTTCCTAGGGTCCACCCTTATTCCTTCAGCAGACACCACATGCCCTAAGAATGCAACCTCCTTAAGCCAAAACTCGCACTTGCTGAATTTGGCATATAGCTTCTTCTCCCTTAAGACTTGCAACACTTTCCGGAGATGCTCATCATGTTCTTCCTCAGACTTTGAGTATACTAGGATATCGTCGATGAGCACAACGATGAACCGATCCAAGTAGGGTTGAAAAACCCGATTCATCATATCCATGAACGCGGCTGGGGCGTTCGTCAACCCAAACGGCATTACTACAAACTCATAATGCCCGTACCTTGTCCGGAAAGCTGTCTTATGGATATCTGCTTCCCTCACCTTAAGCTAATGATATCCAGACCTTAGGTCTATCTTTGAGAATACTGGCACGCCTTCTTAAGTCGATCGAACAAGTCGTCTATCCTTGGCAAAGGGTACTTGTTCTTGATGGTCAGCTTATTCAACTGACGATAATCTATGCACATACGCATAGTTCCGTCCTTTTTCTTCACAAACAAGACCGGTGCTCCCCATGGAGACACACTGGGTCGAATAAACCCACGATCAAGCAACTCTTGAATTTGAGCCTTGAGCTCAACCAACTCCTTCGGTGCCATTCTATACGGAGCGATAGATACTGGCGCCGTTCCCGGTAGCAAGTCAATTCCAAACTCTACCTCCCTATCTGGGGGTATTCCAGGTAATTCCTCCGAAAAGACATCCACAAATTCCCTTACTGTTCTAACCCCTTCAACACTTGTTTCCTTAGTGTCCAAGGCACTGACCCACATCAGAAAAGCCGGACATCCTTTCCTTACCATCTTCTCCGCCTTAAGAGCGGATACTACATTCGACAAATAGTTCCATCTTTCGCCCATCACCACAACTTCCTTATCGTCGGGAGTTCTCAACGACATGCGTTTAGCGGCACAATCCACATTCGCAGGATACTTCACTAACCAATCCATGCCTAAGATTAGATCAAATTCCCCGAATGGTAGTTCCACTAAGTCAGCTGGGAACTGCGTCCCCTGAACTTCTAAAGGCACTTCCTTAAAGAGTTTATCTACTATCACGATCGCGCCTAAAGGACTAAATGCGATCATCTTCCTAGGTACAGATCTCAAAGTTCACATGCAAAGTTTGAATACTTTACTAGCAACATAGGAATGAGTTGACCCTATGTCCATCAAAGCAATAAAGGGTAACTCGAAATAAGGAACGCACCGTTATAACATCAGTGCATCGCCGTCTTCCCTCCGACGAATCGCATATACAGTCCCGCCGTCTAGCCTCCATATTACCAACACCTCTACACGGTGTTCCACGCCCTCTTCCAGCACCATTTCTCTCGCCATTCGAACCACGACCCGGCCGAGGCTGCTGTCCCCCTCTTCCAGCCTGATTAGAACCTTGACCTGTTGGTCGGCCCCCGTCTATTTTTATAGGACAGTCCTTAATCATGTGGTCCTTGGACCCACACTTGAAACATCGCCCTGTCTTCTTCCAACACTCTTTTAGGTGCCTCTTCCCACACTGATCACAAGTACGATACTGCCCTCCTGTCACAACTTGCTGACCTCGCGGCCCATCAACTCTAGGCCTCTTCTGCGCATTCCCAGATGACTCTGACGACCCAAAACCTCTCTTTTGCCTTTTTTGGTCCGTATTCTGCCTTACAGATTCCTTAACTCCTTCGGCTACCTTAGCCTTCTCTACTAACACGGCAAATTCTCGCTCCTGCTGCGGAGCTATCAACAACCTTAGATCATCCCTCAGGCCGTCCTCAAACTGGACACATCGCTCATGCTCCGTAGCCACGATACCTCGAGCATACCGGCTAAACCTTAAGAATTCAGCCTCAGCTACGCTACGGACTTGTTCCTTGAACCACTTCTAAATGCCTTCCTCTCGTGCATCGGTATAACTAATTCCAACATACTTCTTCCGTACGCCACTTTAACATACTCCCAAGTGAGATCCTCGTTGTGGCACCATCCCGAATCGTGAGCCACCATTGATATGCCTCATCGCGAAGTAGCGACACCATTCCTTTCGTTTCTCCTCGTGGTCGATCCAGCTCATCCATAATTCGCTACGCCGCTTCCTAACCAATACTCGATCGTCTTGGGTGCCACACCGAGATAGGCCACGGAATACTTGGCTCCATTGGCTCGAGTCACTCGGTGCAGATTTCCGAGCTCCCATACCTCCACCGCTCCCACCACCATCTCAAGAACTCGCAGCATTGCTGCGATATTGCATCATCCCCGTCGATCGATCTTGCCGCTCAACACTAACGGTGGTGGTGGGGGTGGTGGTACCTCATTTTGGACCCTTGTCCGGACCTAACTGAGTTTTCGATCACGGTCATTCGCCGCTCTACCACGTCCTCGCAGACACGACCGCACCCCTAGAACTCATTTCTACGATCGCGCTTTAATCTATTTTAAGGAATTTTATGCATTAGTCTTTGTTCCACTGATTATCCGCGAAGAAATTTTATGAAAAGAAGTTTAATAGCAGTTCTTTCGATCATTTCAAAGTTTCAAGTCTTCTATCCTAATTTAGAGAAGCACATTCATTCAACACACATTCATCATTCAAACATTTTCGTCTTATTCCTATCCTAGGGGTATTTTCGTCATTTCACCTACAGGGGTATTTTGGTAATAAACCAGGGTCGATTTGAAAATTTTGTAAATTAGGGGTGATTTCATAAATTTTCCAATTCAGGGTTCCTTGGTGATTTTATGAAATAAGGGTATTTTGGTAATTTTGAAATCCGGGGGTATTTCGGTAAATTTTTTTTTAAACTAGGGTGGCTGGTCCCTTTCGAGTTTTAATTATAGGGTTTAGCCCATCAACGAGTCCACATAACTAGGGTGAATAGTCACCACGCACTGGTAGGATTCAGTGAAGAGGACGTGAGTCGCTAGGATCGCTTAAATACCAAGCTCTCCTGAATCCACTCCTAGGCATGCCCGCCTATTGCCACACCCTAACTCGACTAAGGTGAAGCAGTCACTACGCACTGGTAGGATTCCAGCGAAGAGGAGGTGAGTCACTAGGACTGCTTAAATACAAGGCTCTTTCGGATCCAATCCTAGACAAGCGTATGACGGTTGCCACACCCTAGTCTTGCGGCTCGTTAACAGGTTTGTTTAGAGAAATTAAGTCTTATGAAAATTTAAGAAGTGGTTTAAACTAAGCCTATAGTCCATCAGAGTCTATTTAAACTAGTCTACGTCCCATAAAGCCCATAAAGCCCACATGTATATCACACAATGGTTTAGGGTACTTACCTGGCGGACTTGGGCCGGAGACGCAGGTGCCATCCCGAGCTAACAGACCTGTTATCCTTTAAAAACATATATGTTTCAAAAGCCCATTTTTAGAAAACGTTTTGAGCCCAAAAACCCTAGAGCCGAGTTTTGAACCGGGCTCTGATACCAAATTAAAACACCCAATACCCGGCCCACGAGCCCAGACCAGATCTAGTATGTTCCCCGAGTAAAACGTTTCAAATTCATGTTTAGTACTTTGGAAAATTTGGGGTGGTTTTATAAAAAACCGAGTTGTTTTGGAATTAATCTTTAATTCGTAAATCGTTTGTGTTTAGGTGTCTAAACATTTAAAATTTATTTTTAAGAAAAGTTGCTTAAACTTTAGGTAGATAAAATTCGTATTATACTAAATAATTAAAAATGCATGCATAAGCAGTTTTCTACTAGTGGCCTTATTACATCAAAGGAAACCCGTAATAAATCCAAAATACTTGAAAACAGAAAGTCCAAAATAAAATAATTTCTGTGCTGAGCATGGCCACCACTGAGCTCCTGCCGACCCGGTCCATCACCGAGTGTCACCGAAAGATATCCCACAACGGGGTGAGCCAAAGCAGACTCGGTGTATGTACCAACACTAAATCCCAACGATTTAGGCATAACAATTCATACATGTACAAATAGCAATTAAATATAATGATACAATCCCAAACCCAAACCTAGATGCCATCCGCTACACATCACCCGTACCAACCATCACACCGTGGAGATTACTAAATCGACCCACCCATCCGCTACACATCATCGAAGGCTGTTGCTGCAGACGACTAGCACATTGCCCTTATAAATTGTGGCATAGCCACCAGATAATATATTTTGTGACATAAGTCACCACATTCGGATTATGTATTTGAAGTCACCACATTCGAGATATTGTGGTATAAACCACAGATCACTTCCCTTTCCATATAACCCATATGCCCCATGTCATACAAATCATGCAATTATCATGGCTTAGGCCTTATTTCACATTCTTATCAATGTTCACATACATGCCATATTCCACATGTTCATAACATTTATTAACATGATGTTAAGATTACGCACTGAGTACTTTGTACCATTGCATGGTACCTTAGCCCACTTTTCATATTATTATTAACACATATATTAAAATAATACCGTAAATCAATCAAGATTCAGTGGGATACACACCGGTTTATATTTAACGAGTTCATCGAAATTTGAAAATCCCGATCTAATGCTTTAGATCTCTAGTTCCTATATTCGCCACCTTAAGCATGTTAGCAACAAGCCATTCGGCTAGATAATCAAATCCCGAAGGATTATTGCAACCAAAATCCTTACCTTTGCTGCCGATTTGATTACTAATCAAATCCGAAACTCCGTGATATTCCCTCTTGCAATCGGCTAGACACCAATTCCCTTAACTAGTTAGTTTTCACTTTTGAATAAAGTAAGAAATAGATCTAAGTTGCTAAATAGGGCCTTGGCCGAATGTGTATGTGCACTTACCTTGCGTTTTGAATCCGAAATCCTTGTATACCATCGTCGATCGCCCCTAAATAACCATGGTCGATTCGCTAACATAATAACCAATATGGCCGAATATTACACCTCCTTACCTTGCGAATCTTAAATCCCGAAAGTGGTCTCTAGCTATGAAGTTGTCGAAATCCCTATAGACATGGGTTAGATCCAATTTCCAATCACTTCAATGAACTTTAATAAATAGCCTTTGCCCTAAGATCATGCGTTTCTTACCTTAGCTAACCAAAACTCGAATGATCTTCTATTGTTGTCGACTTAGAAGAAATCCCGAGATTCTCCTTCAATGATTCGGCCAAAGAACATCACTGGGATTAGCTTCAACTTCCGGCTAATAGGATAAAGGATTGAAAATCGAATAATGACTGATCTTACCCTTAGTACTGAAATCGATTGCTTCCTTGCTTGAATCCACAGCAATATTCGGTTATGGCTAGATGATGATCACAAAAGTTTCGGCATTTAGGGTTTTAATGAATCGATCGGCTATGGTCTAAAACGAACCTCCTTTCGACTTTTGGAAGATTGAGAGAAAAAGAAGAAGAAGATTTATGATGGGGATTCGGCTTCAATGGAAGAGTATGGGACTTGGGAGGAATCAGCAATGGTGATCTTTAGGGAGAAGAAGATTTCGGCTAGCAAGAGTTGAGAAAATAAAAGAAAACAAAGGAAAAAGATGCATATCTACTGATAAATTCGGCTACACTAGCTTATCTTTGTTATTCTCCTATTTTTCCTCTTCTCTTACTTATTCAAAATAATTCAATAAAATCAATAATTATCTCCTAGCTTTGCCGAATTTAAAAAGAATTTGAACCTATCTAAAGCTCCTCCCTCAGTCTCCTCATGCCGTCCACCTCTGTTCCTTGTTGCCGCAAAATAAAAGCTTTTATTTAGCTTCCCATGCGACTCGAACCTTGGCCCATCGCACCTGTTTGTGGCGTCATTTACAGAGGCCTTGAGTGGCGCCTCCAAGCCACTTAACCAAGCCCATTTGTGTGTCATATTTCCCCTACAATTTCTCTTAAGGCTACTCTGCCTAGCTTCCTCTTTTGAATTTAAAATCTAATAATTTCTAAGGCATTTTCCTACATTCTAAGGTTCACACAATTCATACAACACAATCAGAACACACATAGGCATGCTACTTCATACAATTTAGCATTAATGCATAAGCTATAAATCCTGGATATTACAGAAACCGACTTCTAGGATAATCAAAAGCAAAATAAACCCTCTAGCATTACTAATCAAGCGACTTTGTTTCGATCTTTGGAAGGTATAAGAGAAGTTAAGGATTCAGATACTACAAGCTCCCAAATATTTGGACATCTCATCCTAGGTGGTGGTATAAGTAATCAATTGAGTTTCCACCCCCAGGAAGGTTAATCGAGGGATTTTGAGGTTCAGGTAGGCTAGAACCAATCAGAACAACGGTACGATTGGTTTGGTCAGGTTCTCTCCCCTGGGTATTGACTCAAACCATTTTTAATGAATTCGTGAAGAAGAAAGAAAGGAAGAAAGAAATGACAGGAAGAACAATAATTTCCTTTAAATTAAATGAGATGAGGGAGCCGAGAATAAGCCAAGCAAACAAAGAAGAGTTTAGAGATTTGGATGTCTGTAGAAAGGTAAAAAGAAAAAAAATTGAAACTATGGGATAAATAGAGAAAATCTTGTACGAGAAGTTAAGGAAATGATGGTTGTTTGAATTCTCCAGTAGTATGATGACACCTGTCATGAGAAAAGTTCTGAAAAATTGAAACTTTCCGTGCGACCACTTCATTTTAAGTTCTCCAGATACATTAACTTGATTGTAAATGAGTACGTATAAGTTTCAAGTAGGTTATGCCATGTGGGCGAAGAGTTATTCTTCGATAAGATAACTATCAAGATCATAGGAAAAATTTCAAGGACGAAATTTACTAAGTGGGGGAGAGTTAACACCCAGATTTGACGAGTCTTGAGTCTGGATGAGTGCCTCAAAGAAAATCCAATGGGCATGATCCTATCTACTAAGATGATGTTTCTGATGCACTAGTAGGGTGCATAGGCAACGATAAGATGTAAAGAAAGGAATGATCTCTGAAATGTGTATGACTCTGAAAAAGGAAAGATTGACAAATATATTGAGGATTTTTGAGTTATAAGAAGACGTTGCCAAGTTAAGGTATGCCCAATTTGTCCAGTTAAGGTATAAGTTACGTACTAACAAGGTAGTTAGGATAGAGCGATGGGTTAATTCAAAGTTATTAAAATATTTTAGATTCTATAATATGCTTCTTTACAGCTGTAAGCCACTAATAAGAGCAACATTGAAAGTTAAGGACACATGTCAACCTATCGACAAATATCGATTTATCACACCTTCTAATGGTCTCCTACTGACCGCTTCCGGATGTACCAACGTGTAACAGCCTGATTTTAGGGCTAGTTGGAACAGTGGTTTCGGGACCGCTAATCCAAAGTTGAAGAAAATTATTTTTATATTATTTTATGTGTTATGGCATAATTTTATGGATGTATGAAAATTTTGGGGCATTAATTTTGGTAATTTCATGCTTAATTGTGAAAAAGGACTAAATCACATAAAGTGCGAAAGTTCTATTATACAAGGTAGAGGTGTCTAATAGCCATAGAATATTAAATTGGAGGTCTGTAAAGTGCAATTAGGCCATTAAGGGTGTGTTGACTGGCCATAGAGATAAGGAGACAAGGGCATTAAATTTTGGTCAAATTTGGTGAAATTAGGTGATAAAAAAATGAATAAAATAAGACAAATAGAGGAGATATCATCTTTCACTATTCATGTTTCTTCCCCACCGAAAATTGAAGAGGAAATAAGGGTATTTGGAGTTCAAATTTTCAGCCAAGAAAAACTCTTGCAAGTAAGTGATTTTAGAGGTCTTTCTTGATAATTTTTGTACTTTTGGAACCCCCAAAGCTTAAGCTAGCTAATGAGGGGACTATTTTGCAAAATGGTTGAAAGTTTAGGGACTTGCCATGAGAGTGTTTATGTTATTTGCTGAGTTTTTATGGAAGAAAATGAATGTTAGTGAGTTAAGGAACAACTTTTGTGAAAGGTGTTACCATGAAAACACCTAAATGGGACTTAGTTGTAAAGGTTGTAATTTAGTAATAAATGCATGAAATAATTGGTCTTGTAAGTTGTTGTAAGAGAAATAAATGTTCAGCTAAGCTTGTTTAATGAGAAAGTGTGATAAAAAATGATTTACGAGCCTAGGGGCAAAATCATAATTTCGCCAAAGTATAAGGGCAAAAGGGTCATTTTTGCCTAAGTAGAAATTTTGGTGTATCATACATTATAAAGTGATTAAACGAGTGAATTTCATTATTATAGATCAAGAAGAGCGCGGAAACAACTTTGACCGGGGAAAAGGTAAGGTTACGGATTAAGTAGTCGATTTATACATTTTGCACCGAGGTAAGTTTATGTGTAAACGATACGTCTTTAATACATATGTTGTTATTTATTGGTGCATTGTATGAATGAGATCATTTATGTTTAAAATTGATAGATAGTGAATAATTTCTGTATGAACCTCGGAATAGATATGTAAGTGCGGAAAAATATTCGTAATAATCATTTGGTGGGCTGTGTGTGATACCACCGTAATTATTCTTTTGGTGGGCTGTGTGCGATACCACCTTATTACTTATTCACGATTGGCTGTGTGCGATACCATCGTTCATATTATCATTTGGTGGGCAATGTGCGATACCACCCTATTATTGATTAATGGTGGGCTGTATGCGAAATCACCGGGTACTTAGTATTATTCTGAGGGGTTCTTCGAGTATTTGTATAAGTGAATGTTTCATGTTGCTTTGTGGTATTGAGTGCAGGGAATGTGTACAAGTGAATGTGAGCAATATAATTGTTATATGGTTGAAATGTGGTAAGAGATGAAATGAGTAAGCATGATTGTGGAAATGTGAATTCTTCTTGCTTAGTATGTGATGTTATTAATTGATTAGCATATGTTATGATGCTTATTGTTTACATGTAAACTTACTAAGCTTAAAGCTTACTCCCCTTCTTTTCCCTTGTTTTATAGTGTCAAAGAACCAGTTCGAGATACGAAGATAATCGGAAGATCATCCATACTATCAACTCATCTCGGTATAATTAGACTTAGCATTTTTAGTATGGCATGTATAGGGGCTAGGCTTAATGAAATGTTTTGTTGTTTTGGCCAAGTGTGTTGGCTCTTTTAGAAGATGAACTCTTTTGTATATTACCATAGTTGATGGCTCATTATTACTAATTTATGAAAAGAAGAGGTTATTCATTAATGTGTTAGATGCATGATTAGTTTGCTTGGTAAATGGTTGAATGGGATTAATGTTGTGTGAGTTAGGGTGATAAAAGAGCTTGACAAATAGCCTTGTTCTTGTCCACACGAGTAGGCAAACGCGCGTGTGTCTAGACCGTGTGTGACACACGGTCAGTCTCATGGGCGTGTGGCCAGGCCGTGTGTCCCCTGTAGATTAATGTTGTAAGTTAGTGTCGACCACGGGCTAGACACACGAGTGTGTGTCTAGGCCGTGTGCCCCTCAAGAGACTGCTGACGTCATAAATAGAATGCTAAGGTTTTCACACACGGGTGAGGACACGGGCGTGTCTAGGCCGTGTGAGGGACACGGGCCATTGACAAGGGCGTGTGTCCGGCCGTGTGAAAACCCCTGTAGGTTCAAAATGAAAAATAAATCCCACACGGGCTAAGGACTTGGGCGTGTGTGACCACACGGCCTGCCCACACAAGGGTGTCCCATTTCACACGGGCGTGTGGCCCTGTTAAGGCAAAATTTTTCTAAGTATATCAAAGTTCCTAGTTTAATTCTGCGACCCTCCGTTTGCATGTTTAAGGCCTCGTAGGCCCATAATAAGGATGTTATGAAGGTGAATTGGAAAGCTTTAATTTAGAATGAAATTCCGTAGCTCAAAGTTGTATGTTCAAGTGAGTTATGTCCGGTAATGCCTCGTACCCGGTTCTGGCGATGAATATGGGTAAGGGGTGTTATATTTAGTGGTATCAGAGCTATGATTTAGTCGGTTCTCAGACTACGGTAGTGATCGCTGTAAATCAGAGTTTGAAAATTTTTAAAAGAATGATCGAACCTGGAAACCAACTCTGACAACGATTAAAGGCAAGTACACCTATCGAACAGTAGTATAGTTTAGGCAAGACCAGATTATCGAACCCAAAGGAACTAAAAGTACTAATACTCACCGTCTTTTTATTATTTAGCCTTAATATAAAGTGATGGTTGTTAAACTAAAACTAATCTACTTACTAAGCTAAGACGCAAAGACAAAAAGAATGAATTCGGGAAATAACTTTTGGAAAAACTCAGTTGACTCAAGCGATACCCTTAGGAAAAAATACACCTAGACTTCACTTGTTATCTAACCTTGAACCATATGATTTATTTACTTAGTTTGATCCGTGAGACTCCCTAACGTATATTAAACCCTCTCTCGAGGCGAATAACGTCTAACCCTAGGTTAATTAGTGGAGCTCTCGTTCGCTTATAATAACCCTCTAGAATAGCAGTAAATCGATCTGTGGACTCCCATATTAGGTTTCACCCTAATCCGGCAAAATCTTGTCACCCTATCTCTAGGCGTACGATCAACTCCGCTTAATTATGTTGGATCTACTCTTAGGCAGGGTCTGTTCCTCCTTCACCTAAGCACAATAAATTTGGATTAAGCTCACATAATTAAGAACAAACTAAGTATTTATCATATAATGCAAATAATCAAATAACAAGATTCATCATAGGTTTCATCCCCTTCGGGTATCCGAAGGTTTAGTTCATAACAATAAAGGAAAACATCTCAAGAGAAAAGATAACACAAAACATAAGAAATCCCTAAAATCCCCTGAAGGAATTGAAGAGTAGATCCTCCGTCTTGAGTAGAATTCTGGCTTCTTGAGATGGATCAACTGGCTATCTTCGAGTGATTCCCACAAATCTGACCTTTCTGACTTGGCTTTTAAGCCTAGCTTTTCCCCCCTTTTTCAGCTGGTACCTAGGGTGTATTTATAGGATTTTGAAACACGTTTCTTTCTCCCTAAGTATCTTTTCCCGAATGAAATTCCTCTTCTCCATGGCAGAGGCACGGCCATGGCACACGCCCGTGTAAATCGTGGCCAGGCCGTGTTCGACACTGTTAAATGAGGCACGATCGTGTAAGTCGTGGGCAAGGCCTTATTTTAGTAGGAATGGTGGCACGGCCGTGTAGAGTGGAGTTCAGGCCGTGTCGATTTTGTGGCTTGGCCCAACTTGGTCCGTTTTAAGCCCGTTTCTCGTTCTTTTCGTCCTCGGGTGCTTTCCTGAGTATAAGACTTGAAAGGAAAGGATTAAGAGCACCTTTTTGCATAAACTGGGGCTTAAATCATCCAAAAGCATACTAAATGTGGGCTTAGAATATGTTACTTTTACGATTTATCAAATACCCCCACACTTAAGCTTTTGCTTGTCCTCAAGCAAAATTCTCAACTTACAATTAAAACGAACTTCCCGTGATTCATAATTCCTATTGGTAGTGTCTCATCATAAATCATAGATAATTTATACATGGATAATTTAATTCAAAGTGTCCTAAAAATTCAAACAGTATAAGTCATAGATTCTGTAGCACCAAACATAGGCGTTTCCTTTCATCTAAATAATTACCTCTGATTCAAAATCGACAAGGATTGACATCCTCTCAAAAGATTTGCTCAAATCACTCCAAGTGTTTAAGGTTCAGAATTTAGGCACTCAAAAGTCAAACATGAAGAGTTAATCCCATAGGCTTGCATGAAAATCAAATCTCCACCACTGAAATATGAGATGAAACACAAATCCAAAAGGTCTTTGTTGGGGTTATAACGGGGCTTAGGTTAAGGGTATGGATATAGGCTGAATTAGAAGGTTAGAATCGAGATTGACTTGACAAATTACTTAACTTAAGAACTAATGAACTAATAATAATAATCACATCAATTGAAAACTAATAATACTAATAATACGAGCTTCTTCTTCGATATTTAGAATTTAAATAAATGTATAAGCTCGTTTAATCACATAACTAATAATGAATATACTTCATCGTTTTTTTTAAGAACAAACTAGATACATAAAGGATAAATTACTAAAATTCATAATTAGGCAACTAATCAAATCAAATCTCGATAAAAGGGTAGTCAAAAGGAATAGTGATAACAAAAACAAAGGGGTTCTGGGTTAATATTAGTGGGTATGTCAATAAAAAGGGTGTTCGGTTAAAACGGGGTTAACTAGGGGTTAATTTGTGACGGTAGGCTTTTTAGGGAATTAGTGGGTTAAATCCTAGGTGCCTTTATCATCTCTGTGAATCAAATCATAAAATGTGGTCTCGACATGTATAATCGATGCAACTTCTAGAATAACAGATCAGTGTTGACATACTCATAATCAATAAAGTGAGCACGACAAAGAATTTATGCTCTATAGGGCTCAAAAACTCATAAAAATTATGGGTATTTTGATGTCAACCTCGTAAATTTCAAACTTCAAGGTAATATTTAAACTCAGTTTGTGACCTAGAAAAAATTTTAATTTCGAAAAATAGACTTATCATGCTTGATTCTCTAGTATTCTTCAAATTTAATTATCAATGCACAATTATCAATGAATTAATCTAATACATATCAATAAAAATCATAAATCATCAGAAATTTCATCCTAATTAGCAATATGAGTAAATTCACTTAAAAACAAGATTCAATTCAGGGTTTTTGTTAGGTGTCTTCTTAGGTTGTTCACCCCCCCACACTTAAGATGTACATTGCCCTCAATGTAAAAAGATATATAATGACAATTAATATGTAAAATCAAAAGAGAAGGGAGAGAGTGACACTTCCTGAATTGGATGATTTCCTAGAGTTGGCAGTGGTCGTGGTGAAAGATAAGTTGGAGGGCTCGTTTTTTGATGTGGTGGATGCTCATGAGTTCTGCGCTAGATGAAGAAATTGGGGAACTCGTGGAGGATTAGCCAGGATTTATTAAGACAAATTTAAAATAAACTAAATATATAATTAAAGGAAAGAAAAGTAAAGAAAGAGGAAACAAAAATGTAAACGAAATAAAACTAATAAATAAAAGGGCTTGAGAATCCTTATTGGTGTATGGTTTGCGAGGTGGATGTGACTTCTACGGTCACGGATGTGCTGGCGGTGGTGGAAGTGACATGATTCCCAAGCAGCCTTCAGCTCCTAAGTTAAAGAAACTAAGATAGAATAAAATAATTTAAGCGGAAGAGAAGTGTAGATAAGAAAACTTAAGAAAAAGAGAGAAATGAAATAAAAATTAAATAGCCTCAAATATCCTTGGCTTGTTGTTCAGATGAAGCTGCCGGCATGAACTCATGTGAATTGGTCTCCTTTGGGGAGATTGGTCTCTTACGCTTCCTTGCCATGGATATGATATTATTCTGGCTCAAGAGTCTAAGGATTTCTTAGGGAAAAGGAAAAAGAGAGGACAGAATGGAAGAAGGAAAGAAGAAAGAAGTGGGTTAAGAAAAATTGAAAAGTGTATGATGTTTAAATAGAATTCAGGTCTGGCGGTTTCCCACGCCCGTGGGTTGAGGGTGTGTCGATTCACACAGCCGCTTCGCACGGCCGTGCTCTAAGGTGTGTTGATTCCCCACGCTCGTGTCTATCCTGTGTTCGACAAGTCAGTATATTAGCACGGTTAGCTGGCACGGGCGTGTTCAGCCCGTGGTTAGCAAGTCAGTAGCCTCACACGGTCGTCAAGCACGGCCGTGTCACTTTGTCCGTGCCCGTAGGAGAGTGGTTGAGTCCGTGATTGCCAGAAATTAGGTCATTCTAACTTGTACCGTCCTGCCCTGTTAGTACTAAGATTCTTCAGGTACAGACGGCCACAGCCACGACCGTGTGCAAGGCCGTGTGTCTGGAATTCTGCACCCTTGTTAGTTTATAACTCACGATTCGAGTAAAGAAAAGAAGAAAAGAAAAATAAATTTAAAGCAAAATGTGAGAATAAGTTATGTTAGTGCTCTAGGTTGCCTCTCGAGAAGCGTTTGTTTATTGTCTTAAGCTAGACTCTCTTCTCGCTTGTATCTTGTGGTGGTTTGAAGAGTTGGAAGTCCTTCCTCATATTATTATCTGTCTCCTCGTGAAAAAATTTAAGTCGAGATGCGTTTATAGTAAAAGTACCAAAAATAGGATTACTTACCTCGATTGTTTAGTATGGAAAAACACTGGTTACCCTAAAAGATATTTCTTTGTTTGTGCTAGGGTCCAGGAGGAGAGATATTCAAGACCGCTTCTTCTAATGATACCTTGTCCCCTATTTTGAAGTGGTTTGTTGTTCCTATAAGCTCTTCTGGGGACTCTTTCGATTTTTCCTCGTGTGGTTCTGGCTCTTCGTCGTGTATCCCTAATTTCTCCTTAAAGTGTGTCTTCCAATCGTCTAGATCATCGATCTGAATTCCTCGACCTTTACGAATTATTTCCTTATTGGGGTTGGGGTTAGGATCGGGTTCAGTTGTATTCTTTGGTGGTGTTTCCTGAAAAGAAGGGTTAACCGAATGGTTATTAGGAAAATTTACGTTCTCACCTTGACTACTCGATGTTCTAGCCAAATCGAGAGCCTTGATGGTGACGGTCTCATTACCTACGCAAAGTATGAGTTCTCCTGCATCAACATCAATTTTAGTCCTGGCAGTTGCTAAAAAGGGTTTTCCTAAAATTAGGGGAATCGAATTATCCTCATCCATGTCTAAGACAACAAAGTCTACTGGGAAAATGAATCTGTCAATTTTTACAAGAACATATTCGATAATACCCCTAGGAATTCTAACAGTTCTATCGGCTAATTGAATGCTCATCCTAGTTTGTTTGGGTTTCCCTAGACCTAATTGTTTAAACAATTTATAAGCCATGACATTTATGCTTGCCCCTAAATCAGCTAACGCATTATCAACAGTTAGTCTACCAATTAAACATGGAATTGTAAAACTCCCTGGATCTTTTAATTTCTGTGGTAGCTTATTTTGCAAGATTGCTGAGCACTTTGTGTTGAGTTCCACGTGCGAATCTTCGTCTAGTTTCCGCTTGTTTGTTAGAAGCTTCTTTAAGAATTTCCTGGAATCAGGCATCTGCGAAAGAGCTTCGATGAGTGGTAAGTTAATGTGTAATTTCTTTAAAAGTTTAAGAAACTTACCGAACTGTTCCTCTGTGTCGTCTCCTTTCAATGCTTCGGGATAGGGTATGCGAGGTTGGTATGCTTTGATTATCAGTTTTGGCTTGTCTTGTGTTACCTCAACTTTACCTTTTTCTACCTCGTTTCCTTGTGTTGAGATGGATTCATCTACCCTTGTATTCTCCTCGAATGTTATGGCTTGGATCTACTCTTTAGGATTAATTTCGGTGTTATTTGGTAGACGCCCATGCGGTCGTTCGGATAATAGCTTTGCAATTTCTCCGATCGATCGGGTAATTTCCCCGATTGCCTTTGTAAGTCCTCCAACTTGGTTCTCGATCGTTTTGATCGATGTTTGTTGGGTGTTGAGCGTTACCTCATTTTTTTGGAGACGGGCTTCTGTGGATGCTATGAATTTTTTCAACGTCTCTTCAAGACTCGGCGCTTTTTTCTGTAGAGATAGGGCTGATTTTGGAAATTTTGAGGAGGTTGTTGTCTTTGATTTCCTTGATTTCATTGTCCTCCCCACGAAAAATTTGGGTGGTTCCTCCAACCTGGATTATAATTATTACTATATGGATTATTATTGGATCTGAAATTGTTACCTATATAGTTCATCTGTTCGCTCTCTGGTTGGTATGGTGGGTACTCAGAATTCACCACAGTTCCACTTGCGTCGCACTGCATGACTAGGTGTACCTGCAAAGAACACAAACTATCAATCTTCTTATTTATCAACTCTACTTGGTTTGATAGCATGGTTACTACATCGAGGTTGTAAACTCCGGCTATTTTTGTTGGCTTTGTTCTTGTAACTTGCCACTGATAGTTATTCAGCGACATCTCTTCAATAAACTCGTAGGCTACCTCAGGAGTTCTATTATTCAGGGTTCCACCGGCGGCTGAATCAATTAATTGCCGTGTTGAAGGATTCACACCGTTGTAAAAAGTTTGGACTTGGAGCCACAATGGTAATCCGTGGTGTGGGCATCTGCTTAAGAGATCTTTGTATCTCTCCCATGCGTCGTATAATATCTCTAAATCCATCTGCACAAAAGAAGATATATCATTACGTAACTTGGCCGTTTTGGCCGGTGAAAAATATTTTAATAGAAATTTTTTGGTCATTTGTTCCCATGTAGTAATTGACCCTCGTGGTAACGAGTTTAACCGCTGTTTGGCTTTATTCCTTAATGAAAAGGGAAATAACCGAAGACGTATGGCATCATCAGAAACGCCTTTTATTTTGAAGGTATCGTAGAATTCTAAAAAGTTAGCTATATGAGTGTTTGGCTCTTCGTCCTGCAAACCATCAAATTGAACAAACTGTTGAATCATTTGAATAGTGTTAGGCTTTAATTCAAAATTATTAGCAGCTATAGCAGGCCTAACAATACTCGATTATGCCCCTGTTAAATGAGGTTTAGCATACTCATACATAGTACGAGGAGCATTCTGATCCGCTACATCGTTTTGTGGTGGTGTATTATTCTCGTCCATCCCTTCAGTAGGGTTGGATCTGTCTTCACGCTCTTCTTCCGTGTAGTTTAGGGCTCGCCTAATTTCTCTACGATTTCTTCGAGCGGTAGCTTCAATTTCACTATCGTATTCTAAAGGTCCTCTCGGATTCCTTCTAGTCATAAACTAGAGGTACCTGCTAGAAAAAGAAAGAAAGAAAATTTAGCAAAATTAAAATTAAAAACTAAAAATAAATTGCGTAAAATAAAATAAAGGCTAAAAGTAATAAAAATAGAGTTTTCTTAATATTTTAGTTCCCCGGCAACGGCGCCAAAAACTTGATCGCTGTAAATTAGAGTTTTAAAATTTATAAAAGAATGATCGAACCTGGAAACCAACTCTGACAACAATTAAAGGCAAGTGCACCTATCGAACAGTAGTATAGTTTAGGCAAGACCGGATTATCGAACCCAAAGGAACTAAAAGTACTAATACTCACTGTCTTTTTATTATTTAGCCTTAATATAAAGTGATGGTTGTTAAACTAAAACTAATCTACTTACTAAGCTAAGACGCAAAGACAAAAAGAATGATTTCGGGAAATAACTTTTGGAAAAACTCAGTTGACTCAAGCGATACCCTTAGGAAAAAATCCACCTAGACTTCACTTGTTATCTAACCTTGAACCATATGATTTATTTACTTAGTTTGATCCGTGAGACTCCCTAACGTATATTAAACCCTCTCTCGAGGCGAATAACGTCTAACCCTAGGTTAATTAGTGGAACTCGTTCGCTTATAATAACCCCTAGAATAGCGATAGAAATCAATCTGTGGACTCCCATATTAGGTTTCACCCTAATCCAAGCAAAATCTCGTCACCCTATCTCTAGGCGTGCGATCAACTCCGCTTAATTATGTTGGATCTACTCTTAGCGTGGTCTATTCCTCCTCCACCTAAGCACATTAAATTTGGATTAAGCTCACATAATTAAGAACAAACTAAGTACTTATCATACAATGCAAATAATAAAATAACAAGATTCATCATAGGTTTCATCCCCTTCGGGTATCCGAAGGTTTAGTTCATAACAATAAAGGAAAACATCTCAAGAGAACAGATAACACAAAACATAAGAAATCCTTAAAACCCCTGAAGGAATTGAAGAGGAGATCCTCCGTCTTGAGTAGAATTCCGGCTTCTTGAGATGGATCAACTGGCTATCTTCGAGTGATTCCCACAAATCTGACCTTTCCGGCTTGGCTTTTAAGCCTAGCTTTTCCCCCCTTTTTCAGCTGGTACCTAGGGTGTATTTATAGGCTTTTGAAACACGTTTCTTTCTCCCTAAGTATCCTTTCCTGAATGAAATTCCTCTTCTCCATGGCAGAGGCACGGCCATGGCACACGCCCGTGTAAATCGTGGCCAGGCTGTGTTCGACACTGTTAAATGAGGCACGGCCGTGTAAGTCATGGGCAAGGCCGTGTTCTAGTAGGAATGGTGGCACGGCTGTGTAGAGTGGAGTTCAGGCTGTGTCGATTTCGTGGCTTGGCCCAAATTGGTCTATTTTAAGCCTGTTTCTCGTTCTTTTTGTCTTCGGGTGCTTTCATGAGTATAAGACATGAAAAGAAGGGATTAAGAGCACCTTTTTACATAAATTGGGGCTTAAATCATCCAAAAGAATACTAAATGTGGGCTTAGAATATGTTACTTTTACGATTTATCAGGTAGCATGTGTAAGAGTCTAGTTATACATGCCATAAACGTAAATTGATAGTGTGGTGACTTCTGACAATTTAAACTTTGTTTCCCTATAGTAAATGGATCCCGACCGAACTATTGCTGATGACGCTGCTAGTATCGCATCGGCTCCCGCGCAAGGGACCGCGCCTGTAGAGAGTAGACCCGAGACTATGGGTTAAGGAGAAGAGGCTCGGGAAGCCTTTCTCCACATGATGAGTAATTGGTACACGGAGTATATACGAGCGAACCCTAATGCCCAACCTCCTCCACCCCCTCTTATACCTCAGCCAGTCCCCGTGGCTCCGCAAGGTATAGATTTGGTGAGAACGACCAAACCCCCGATAGATAAGCTTCGGAAGCAAGGGGCTGAGGATTTTAGGGCTAACATAGACGATGACCCCCGAGTAGGCGTAGTTCGGCTTGAGAACTCAATGAGGGTATTTGATGAACTCTCCGCACACCGAAAGCAGTAGCTTTGAAATGTGCCGTGTCATTGTTGAAGGACTCGGCATATCGTTGGTGGAAAACGTTAACATCGGTAGTTCCAAGGGAGAGAGTGACGTGGGACTTCTTTTTGGAAGAGTTCCAAAAGAAGTATATAAGTCAGAGATTTGTGGATTAGAAACGGAAAGAATTCCTTGAACTGAAGCAAGAAAAAATGACTGTGGCAGAATATAAACACGAGTTTGTTACTCTCAGCAAGTATGCACAAGAGTGTGTGTCCACAGAACCTATCTTGTGCAAAAGGTTTGAAGATGGGCTGAATAAGGATATCAGACTTCTAGTTCGGATCTTGGAATTGAATGAATTTGTGGTGTCGGTTGATAGGGCATGCAAGGCCGATGAGCTGAATAAGGAAAAGAGAAAAGCCATGAGTGAGGCCCGAGATGCAAGAAAGATGCCAATGAATAAATCGTATCAAACTCAATCAAAGAGGTCCAAGGAAATGAACCCTCGGACGAATGCGTCAATTGGATATTCACATCGAGATCGAGGTAATACATACTCGGGCTCGAGAGTTCAAGCCACCTCGATGGCTAGCCTGGGCAATCCAAAGTCAAATAAATCAGAATGTCTAAATTTTGGTAGGCAACACACTGGGGAGTGTTGGGGAAACAACCGTAATTGTTACAATTGCGGTTCACCCGGCCATTTCATCCAGAATTGTCCAGAGAGGGATGAGAAGGAAAGAAAGCAGGACATAAGATCAAGCAATGTATGTAACACCCCAAACCCGGTCAATACGCCACGACCGAATCTGGTATGTCACTAAAGAAAATATTTTTGAAAGAATCGAATTAACAATTAAATTTTGTGAAAAACTCTTTGAAATTCTTTATTTGTCGAAAATAAGTTAAAACTGAGATTTACTTTGAATTACATAAAACTTTAAAACTTAGTTGATAAATCATAGGATAGAAAACATTTATATCTTTTAAGAAAATTTGAAATATCATTTTGAAAATCCGTTTGCAATTGAGCATAGAAACTTGAATTTTGGAAATCACTTAATTTGTTGAAAACACTTAACTTGTAATTTTTTTTTATCGAACTATTCATATTACCCGATGGTAAGATTTTTAAAAACCATTGCGATTTTATAGTTTAGAAAACTTTGAGCTCAATTATTAAATTAATCAAGTGATATAGTTAAACATGTTTAGAATAAATCCCAAAGCATATAAATAATTCAAAACCATAATTAAAGAGGCCTTATTACAAATCCATAAAATATGAAAACCAAATTAAAATAAAGTACCCAAATGGAAGTTCATGTAAAACCAAACTTTATTGCATGGCCTCCTCGAGTTCATCCGGACCATATCCGCGATCTCACGAATCACCCTGAAAAGATAAGGGAGAAGGTGAGTCACCAAGACTCAAGTGCATATTCCCTCTCCTGTAAATACCACATACTTACACAAATTATAACAAAGCAACATATATGTATAATGCACCCAACCTAGCCATCCATAACTCCTTTTCTACCCCGTATGGTACCAAACCACTTGTGGTGCCAAAACCACCGTGACCGAAGTCACGATATAAATGTGATACTAAATCACTTTGGTGACCAAAGTCACAAATAATCCATCTGTGGGGCCAACCCACGTGTGATACCAAATCACCGTGTCGATCCCATATCTCAAAAGTGGGGCCAACCCACGGTGGTGTTAACCACAGGGACGAGACGCTATGAGGTGCCAAACCTCTGGTGTCCGAAGACACGAATGTGATACCAAATCACTGGTGGTGCCAAACCACTGGTGTCCGAAGACACGAATCATCAAGTTGTGGGGCCAACCCACGTGTGATACCAAATCACTGGCAGACGATCCCATATCTCAAAAGTGGGGCCAACCCACGGTGGTATTAACCACAGGGACGAGTCACTATGAGGTGCCAAACCTCTGGTGTCCGAAGACACGAATGTGATACCAAATCACTGGAGGTACCAAACCTCTGGTGTCCGAAGACACGAATCAATCTTCCCCCTCCTCTCATATTGCCCATACCAATGCAATAGATAAACAAATCATGTCAATAAACTTTGATATGTATCTCATAACGAATATATCATAAATCGTAGATCATGATTTCAATCCACATGTATTAACAACATATTGAAACGGACTTACCCGAATCCTCATTCATACCATCATGGTATCATATCCAGATCTCATCGATTTACCCACTTTCATAATATGATTAGTTATATAACACACAAATATACATATATAAACCAAGTTATAAAGTGTGTAAGATACACACCTTTCACCAATGCAAGAACTAACTCCGAACTCCGATCATCGCACTAGAACACCTTGTCCTACAATCGGCCAATACTAAAATTATGAACAAAGGCCATTCGGCCATACTAATAAATCCCAAAGAGTTATCACTTGTAATACCAAATCTTACCTAAACTTACCCAAATCGATTGACAAAGAAACGAGGCTTAGATTGATTGCTTCCAATGTCCCGAAAAGCCTAAAAGAGATCGGTTTCTAAGAATGATTAGAACCTTGCAAACCAATGCCCATAGATTCGGCCTTAATCCACAAGAAAATAACATAGAGACGAGAAAAGAATTGAAGGAGAGAAGGCCATGAACACTTACCCCTTTTATCAAAAATCGATTGAAGAAACCAAAGAGAGTTTACTCTTGAATAATCGACCAAACTAAAACTAAAAGGAAGTGGGAAGATTCGGCTATGGTGAAGTGAAAAGAAAAGAAAAATAGAATGGAGGTAGATGTTTTATCTTTGAACAAATGAAAAGAAATGGTATTTGAGATGGAGAAATATTCGGTCCAAGAGAGTGTAAAAGAAAATATGATTATGAACCAATGTCAAAAAGAAAAAAAGAGAGATGTGGGAGAGATGAGATTCGCCAACACCTCTTTTGCCTAAAAGAAAAGTGCAAAAATACCAAAATGAAGTTTTGGTTCAAAAGAAAAATGAAAGAAAGGAAATAGCATTTTTGGTTCAACAAAATAAGAGCTAAAACAAAAGCTAAATTTGCACAAAATGCACAATGACATTCGGCCAAAGAAAGAGTTTTTGGAGAGGGAAAACAAAAATGCAAAAAGATGTTCAAATGACAAAAATTGGCCAATATCCCCCAAGCTACCTAAAAAAATTCGGCCCCCTTAGACACCCATACTGGGTCCACATACATTCACTAAATGCCTTGGAATACTTTCCAAAACATTTTCCTACAACCAAGCCTTATGTCTCCCCAACCGTCCATAACCTTAAGATTCTTATCCCCTATTTCATGCTTTCCTTTTCCAAAATTCAACTTACCAAAAACTTAAGGTCCAACCTATCATAAACATAGGTTGATCGTCCATCAATGCTAGAACACAAAATAAAGTCTTTAAAAATGCTTTCCATGATACTCGAACCTCTAACCTCAAGCCACTTTTCAAGCTCCTTAACCAACTTGCCACTTACTCCTCTTGTGCTTTAATTTAACACTTAAATTAACTTAAGTGTCAAGCTCACTTAATCCACTTCATTAAATAAACCATACTAAAATTTATTCTAGCTTCCTAAATAAAATCAAGCCTTCATAAGACTATGCTAACACACAAAATTCATACCCAAGCCAACACAATGTATACTCAAATTTTAGGATATTACAATTCTACCCTCTAAAAAAAAAAATTTCGTCCTCGAAATTACCCGCTCAAAAGAGTTGAGGGTACCGCCGCCTCATCGCATCCTCGGTTCCCACGTAGCTTCTTCCACGCCATGATTCCTCCATAAAACCTTCACTAAAGGAACGGACTTCCTCACGCAAAACTTTCACATCTCGATCTAGAATCGCGCACAGTTCTTCTTCTACCGTCGATCTGGACTCACCTCTATTTCCTCATCGCCACAATATGCGATGGATCGAACGATAGCGTCTAAGCATGGAGACATGGAACACATCGTGAATCGACCGCGCTCGATGGCAACTCGAGTGATAGGCTATCGGTCCCACTCGTCTCAACACCTTATACGGTCCAATGAACCTTGGGCTTAACTTGCCGTTTCTCCCAAATCTTAACACTTTCTTCCATGGCGAGACCTTCGGAAAAACTTTGTCACCCACGGCAAACTCTATATCCTCCGCTTGAGATCGGCATACGACGACTTTGCCTATCCGAAGCTTCCTCGCAGACGAGCCTGAATCATCTTAACCTTATCCTCGCCTCCGCAACCAACTCTGGTCCTAACATCCGACGCTCACCCAACTCGTCCCAGCAAGTAGGTGTGCGACACCTCCTACCATACAACGCCTCATATGGTGCCATCTTAATGCTTGTCTGGTAACTATTGTTGTATGCGAACTCGGCTAATGGTAAAAACTCTTCCCACCCTCAAGTCCAATACACAACCTCTCAACATATCCTCTAAAATCAGATAACTCTTTTCCGATCGCCCGTCGATTGTGGATGAAATGTTGTACTAAAATCCAACAGCGCACCAAAAGCCTGATGTAACGCTCTCCAAAACCTCGACGTAAATCTAGGATCTCTCGCCTCGAGATGATCGACACTTTGGTACACCCCGCAACCTCACTATCTCCGCTACATACAACTTAGCTAACTTCTCAAGTGAATAATCCATCATCCTACACCAGGAATGAAATGAGCTAACTTAGTCAGACGATCCACAATCACCCAAACTGAATCCTTCTTACTAGGTGTAAGAGGTAATCCATTAACAAAGTCCATAGTGATCCTTTCCCACTTCCATCGTGGAATCTTCACCGGTCAAGTAACCTGGATGGTAATCGATGCTCCGCTTGACTCGACACGTCGGACATTTACCCACAAACTCGTTACCTCACGCCGGCACTGCCACCAAAATCGCTCTCTTAAATCCCGATACATCTTGCTTCCTCCAGATGCATAGCATAATTTGTTATGTGCATCCCGAAGAATTCTTTGCCTCAACTCAACATCCTTCTGGCATACAAGCTCTCCCTTTAAAACACAGTACTCCATTGCTGGACAAACTATATTCCTCTAAACCTCCATTCTGAACCTGCAACCTCCGATCATTTAAACCATCATCCTCTAACTGCTTCTCCTTGATCTGATCTAACCAAGTCGGCTTGACTTGCAATTCTGCCAAAAGACTCCCATCATCGTATAAGCTAAGTCGAGCAAACATCAATCTTAAATCCGATACAACCTTACGGCTCAACACGTCTGCCACCACGTTAGCCTTGCCGGGATGATATTCGATCGAACAGTCGTAGTCCTTCAACAACTCGATCCATCTACGCTGCCTCAAGTTCAAGTCCTTCTGAGTCAAAAGATACTTAAGACTCTTGTGATCCGTGTAGACTATTGACTTCTCTCCATACAAATGGAACTCATTTCCTCAATAACTTGGTCATAGGTGTCGCTATCAAAGAAAATCCTCTACAAATCTTGGTAATACCCCGCTGGACCTAGAAAACTCCGAATCTCACCATCGACTTAGGTGGCTTCCAATCCAACATCGCCTCAATCTTCCGAGGATCCACTCTAATCCTCACGGTGATACTACGTGACCCAAGAAAGTCACCTCCTAAGCCGTAACTCGCACTTACTAAATTTGGCGTCTGATTGCTTTTCCTCGAGACCGCAACACTACTCGCAAATGCGCATCATGCTCCTCCTCGACTTTGAGTATACCAAAATATCGTCTATAAATACCACAACAAACCTGATCCAAAAGCTCGCTGGAATACCCAATTCATCATGTCCATGAATGCTGCCGCGCGTTAGTCAACCCAAATGGCATCACCAAAACTCAGTAGTGCCGTGCATCGAGTACATAAATGCCGTCTTATGGATATCACCTCTTTCACCTTTAGGTGATGATATCCGCACCTTAAATCAATCTTGAGAAAATCACGCGCCTTTAAGTGATTAAACAAGTCATCTATCCTCAACCAAAGGATATTTGTTTTTGATCGTCGGCTTATTCAATCAAGTGTAGTCTATACACATATGCATCGTACCATCCTTCTTCTTGACAAAAAGTACCGGAGCTCCCCATGGCAAAACACTTGGTCGAATGAAACCTCGATCCAACAACTCCTGAATTTGAGCCTTTAATTCCATCAATTCCTTTGGTGCCATCCTATACGGAGCTATAGACACTGGCGCCGTTCCGGGTAACAGATCTATACCAAATTCAACATCATGGTCCGGAGGTAGTCCCGGAAGTTCTTCAGGAAATACGTCAACATATTCCTTTACCGTGCGGACATTCCCCACATTAGACTCCTTAGCCTCTAACGCACACACATGGACCACGAATGCCTCATAGCCCTTCCTAACCAACTTCACAGCTTTCAACGCAGATACCACGTTGGATAGATAATCTCTTCTATTACCTATCATGACCACCTCTTCGCCCTCAGCTGACTTCAAAACCATGCGCTTAGCAGCGCAATCCAAACTTGCTTTGTACTTGGCCAACCAGTCCATCCCAAGTATCAGATCGAACTCCTCAAATGGCAATTCCATCAGATCAGCTACGAACACTACCCCTTGGAGTTCTAGGGGTACATCTCTATACTGACTTATTTACTTCTCTGAGTGACCTGGAGGACTAAGTCTTGTCATCTTCCTAGAAGTAGTCTCGAGTCTAGATTCATAGTCTCTACTATGTTATCGGCAACATACGAATGTGTCAAACCCACATCTATCAAAGCAAAGATATGGTTCACCAAAGATTAAGAACGCATCGGTTATGACGCCCGGCGCGCCGCCTCCTCTCGACGTCTCATTGCATACACCAAACCAGTGTCTTACCTCGGTGTTGCCAAGCACTCTCCGCCGGATGCTCCGCGGCCTCGACGTAACCATTACCTCCTCTACCATTACCACTACCTCTCCGTGGTGGCGGTCCCTCATTTACGAACCGAACACGACCTTGACCCTCGAATCGATTCTGGCTAGCTTACGTGGACAATCTCTCTCACACGATGATCCAATGAGCCATACTCGAAACATCCTTTCCCTCCGGTCCAACATTCGCCCCAATGATATTTCCCACATCGGTTACACTGTCTTTGGTCCCACGATTAGCGATGCAGTGCCTCCTGCATCGATTCGGCCCACTTTGCCTAGCCCTCTTTTGAGAATTACGGGTGATCCCGATGATCCGTAACCTCTCTTATGCTTGTTCCGGCCGTGAACTCGCCTTGCGATTCCTTGATTCCTTCAACTATCTTAGCCTTTTCAACCAAAGCAAAGCAAACTCGCTCGCGATGTGGAGCAATCAACAATCTCGGCTCGTCCCTCAAACCATCTTCGAATCGAACACATCGCTCGTGCTTCGATGCCACAATACATCCAAAGATACCTGGCTCGGTCTTAAAAATTACGCCTCATATTCTCGACACGGACTTACTACCTTGGATCAAACTCGAAATGCCTTACGCTGCACATCAATGTAATTAGACCCAACGTATTTCACCGTGATACGCCTTGAAATAATCCCAAGTGAGATCCTCCATTGCAAAGACCATTCATCATCTTGTGAGCCACCACCGATATGACTCATCCCAGAAGAAGCGATACGATCCCTTTCGGCTTTTCCTCGGCATTCGGATCCAAATCATCCATGATTCGCTCCGTCGCCTCTAGCCAATATTCGGCCGCACTAGGAGCCACGCTGAAAAACCTCGAAATACCTCGGCTCCATTGGCTCTCAAGTCGCTCGAGACACGGATTTCGAATTCCGCGCCTCCACCTATTCCGGCTACCCTCTCAAGAACTCGCAAGCATCGCTCGAGACACCGCTGTGTCATCCCCGTTTGATCCTCGTTGCTCAACTCCAATCGCTGGTGGTGGGGTAGTGGTACCTCATTTTCGGATCCTTGACCAGGACCTCAGCGGCTCGCACACGACCATCCTACCCCGACCGCGCCCACGAATCATACGACCTCGACCACGAGTACTCATGTCTAAAGTCTCGACTTATCGATTAAAAAGTTTTATGCATTAGTCAATATTCCACTTTCTTTAAAGCACACAGTTTTATGAATAATTTTAATAAGAAGTTGTTTTGAAAGTACATTCAACCTATAGTTTGGGTCTCTAGAGTAGTTCCTACTACTATACTGACCATGCCAACATCATCATATCATATCATCAAAATCAGCAGATTTGATGTACTTACTGAAGCGGATTGATGTCGGAGACTCGAGGTCATGCCTTTCCAACCATATAATTTTCAACAAAATCATTTTAAAACCATACTTTAAAACATTTTGGGCCTCGGGCTCACAGCCGAGCTTTTGAACTTGGCTCTGATACCAATTTGTAACACCCCAAACCCGGTCAATACGCCACGACCTAATCTGGTATGTCACTAAGGAAAATATTTTTTGAAAGAATCGAATTAACAATTAAATTTTGTGAAAAACTCTTTGAAATTCTTTATTTGTCGAAAATAAGTTAAAACTTAGATTTACTTTGAATTACATAAAACTTTAAAACTTAGTTGATAAATCATAGGATAGAAAACATTTATATCTTTTTAAGAAAATTTGAAATATCATTTTGAAAATCCGTTTGCAATTGAGCATAGAAACTTGAATTTTGGAAATCACTTAATTTGTTGAAAACACTTAACTTGTAATTTTTTTTTATCGAACTATTCATATCACCCGATGGTAAGATTTTTAAAAACCATTGTGATTTTATAGTTTAGAAAACTTTGAGCTCAATTATTAAATTAATCAAGTGATATACTTAAACATGTTTAGAATAAATCCCAAAGCATATAAATAATTCAAAACCATAATTAAAGAGGCCTTATTACAAATCCATAAAATATGAAAACCAAATTAAAATAAAGTACCCAAATGGAAGTTCATGTAAACCAAACTTTATTGCATGGCCTCCTCGAGTTCATCAGGCTCCATATCCGCGATCTCACGAATCACTGAAAGATAAGGGAGAAGGTGAGTCACCAAGACTGGTGCATATTCCCTCTCAGGGTAAATACCACATACTTACACAAATTATAACAAAGCAACATATATGTATAATGCACCCAACCTAGCCATCCATAACTCCTTTTCTACCCCGTGTTGTACCAAACCACTTTGGTGGTGCTAAACCACCGTGACCGAAGTCACGATATAAATGTGATACCAAATCACTGGTGACCAAAGTCACAAATAATCCATCTGTGGGGCCAACCCACGTGTGATACCAAATCACTGGCGTCGATTCCATATCTCAAAAGTGGGGCAAACCCACGGTGGTGTTAACCACAGGGACGAGACGCTATGAGGTGCCAAACCTCTGGTGTCCGAAGACACGAATGTGATACCAAATCACTGGTGGTGCCAAACCACTGGTGTCCGAAGACACGAATCATCAAGTTGTGGGGCCAACCCACGTGTGATACCAAATCACTGGTAGACGATCCCATATCTCAAAAGTGGGGCCAACCCACGGTGGTATTAACCACAGGGACGAGTCGCTATGAGGTGCCAAACCTCTGGTGTCCGAAGACACGAATGTGATACCAAATCACTGGAGGTACCAAACCTCTGGTGTCCGAAGACACGAATCAATCTTCCCCCTCCTCTCATATTGCCCATACCAATGTAATAGATAAATAAATCATGTCAATAAACTTTGATATGTATCTCATAACGAATATATCATAAATCGTAGATCATGATTTTAATCCACAAGTATTAACAACATATTGAAACGGACTTACCCGAATCCTCATTCATACCATCATGGTATCATATCCAGATCTCATCGATTTACCCACTTTCATAATATGATTAGTTATATAACACACAAATATACATATATAAACCAAGTTATAAAGTGTGTAAGATACACACCTTTCACCAACGCAAGAACTAACTCCGAATCGACTCATCGTGACTAGAACACCTTGTCCTACAATCGGCCAATACTAAAATTATGAACAAAGGCCATTCGGCCATACTAATAAATCCCAAAGAGTTATCACTTGTAATACCAAATCTTACCTAAACTTACCCAAATCGATTGACAAAGAAACGAGGCTTAGATTGATTGCTTCCAACGTCCCGAAAAACCTAAAAGAGATCGGTTTCTAAGAATGATTAGAACCTTGCAAACCAATGCCCATAGATTCGGCCTTAATCCACAAGAAAATAACATAGAGACGAGAAAAGAATTGAAGGAGAGAAGGCCATGAACACTTACCCCTTTTATCAAAAATCGATTGAAGAAACCAAAGAGAGTTTACTCTTGAATAATCGACCAAACTAAAACTAAAAGGAAGTGGGAAGATTCGGCTATGGTGAAGTGAAAAAGAAAACAAAAATAGAATGGAGGTAGATGTTTTATCTTTGAACAAATGAAAAAGAAATGGTATTTGAGATGGAGAAATATTCGGTCCAAGAGAGTGTAAAAGAAAATATGATTATGAACCAATGTCAAAAGAAAAGAAAAGAGAGATGTGGGAGAGATGAGATTCGCCAACACCTCTTTTGCCTAAAAGAAAAGTGAAAAAATACCAAAATGAAGTTTTGGTTCAAAAGGACAAATGAAAGAAAGGAAATAGCATTTTTGGTTCAACAAAATAAGAGCTAAAACAAAAGCTAAATTTGCACAAAATGCACAATGACATTCGGCCAAAGAAAGAGTTTTTGGAGAGGGAAAAAAATGCAAAAGATGTTCAAATGACAAAAATTGGCCAATATCCCCCCAAGCTACCTAACAAAATTCGGCCACCCCCTTAGACACCCATACCGTCCACATACATTCACTAAAGGCCTTGGAATACTTTCCAAAACATTTTCCTACAACCAAGCCTTATGTCTCCCCAACCTTCCATAACCTTAAGATTCTTATCCCCTATTTCATGCTTTCCTTTTCCAAAATTCAACTTACCAAAAACTTAAGGTCTAACCTATCATAAACATAGGTTGATCGTCCATCAATGCTAGAACACAAAATAAAGTCTTCAAAAATGCTTTCCATGATACTCGAACCTCTAACCTCAAGCCACTTTTCAAGCTCCTTAACCAACTTGCCACTTACTCCTCTTGTGCTTTAATTTAACACTTAAATTAACTTAAGTGTCAAGCTCACTTAATCCACTTCATTAAATAAACCATACTAAAATTTATTCTAGCTTCCTAAATAAAATAAAGCCTTCATAAGACTATGCTAACACACAAAATTCATACCCAAGCCAACACAACAGATACTCAAATTTTAGGATATTACAATGTATCTTCGAGGGGTAATTACAAAAGAACTCGGGAGGTGGGACTAGTAGTAGGGGTGTGCCTAGAGACTCTACTGTGAGGTTGGAGGGACGAGCACCTGCAAGGACATATGCCATTCACGCTCGCGAAGAGGCATCATCTCCAAATGTGATAACGGGTACTTTTTCTCTTCTTGATATCTCTATAGTTGCTTTGATTGATCCAGTGTTTACCCATTCTTACATTTCCATGAAATTGACATCTAGCATGAGTATGATTGTTGAGTCTACGGAATTTGTAGTAAAAGTGTCAAACCCATTATGAAAACATGTGCTAGTTGACAAGGTGTGTAGGAATTGTCCTTTGACAATTAGAGGTCATTGTTTTCCGACAAACCTCCATACTTGACAATTCATAAGATATGCAATAACTAATTTAAAGCAAAAACCCAAATTAAAGTTATGGAGGCCTTATTACATTGTAAAATCCCAAAATTAAAAGAAGTAAGTTCAAATAAGAAACGAAAGTTTACGAGAAAATAATGCATGGCCACCTCAAGCCCACCACGGCTCCAAATCCGCAACTAGGGGTTACCTGCAAAATTAAGCAGAGGGGTGAGTCACCAAGACTCAGTGTGTAATTCCCCTTATAACGCATTCAGGCTTTAAGCCCACAGATGCACATTGGGCCTTAGCCCTCACAATATAGCATATTAAAAATGTATGCAATGCAGCCCAGCCCAACCTAGTTTTCCATCCTCTAGGTCACCTGATCCACCCAAACACACGTGGCATCAAGCCACCGTGGTTCAAAAACCTTGTGGTCCTGGACCACTTGTGACAGAGTCACTGAGAATATATAAATGTGGGGCCAACCCACATCTGTGATCCCAAACCACTGTGACAATCTCTGATAAGTATATGTGGGGCCAACCCACTATGGTCCCAGACCACTGAGATAAGTCACTGATAAAAATAGGTAAACGTGGTTCCAAACCACTGTGGTCCCAGACCACTTTGACAATAGTCACTGAATCACACTTCCCCTTTTCATTCATATCCCAAAGCCCATGCAACATATTATCATACTGAGATGAATGCAAACATACTTTCAAGGTACATCAGACAATTAATTCATACATACATATCTACGAAAGTAAAATCATAATGGTACTTACCCGGTGTCTCCAACCTTACCCATTAGGGTATCTCGACTATCTCAACAGTCACTTCGGCTTTCAGCCAACACAGTTACTAACGCAAATAATAAAGAAATGTGTGAGCGTTACACACCTGATTACGCGTAAGACTAAACTCTCTATGTCGACACTCTCACTAGCAGGAATAACAGCGATTTGCCTATCCCAATCCGATGTCGGCTCTCTTCCACAACCCGGTGGAAAATCACGAACTGCCGACACCGCACGACGTTTGAACGACGGATTAGAGACTACGAGTACACTCCCCTCAGGCTCCTTAACCACACCCTCCTTGGCTCGGCTAACACTCATATCCATGTTAAGAATCTTGATCAGGAAATTGAGTTAAGGCAACGAAAGAGAAAAGGGAATAGGTACCAAAATCAGGAGAACCTTCTTACCTTGGTCAAGAAATGAGTCGAACACAGATAGGCTTGGCCAAGGATTTTAATCCGACGTGAACATGCCACGTTAAGAGAAGACAAGAAGAGATTAGCTGCTAACTAACACCAAGAACAAAATAGCCATTCGGCTAAGACTACACAGAACCGAAACAGATAGAGACAGAATCAAAAGAGTCTCCCTTACCTTGCACAAACTAAAACTGATTGAAGAGGAGACCTTCGGCGACCAACTAGCCCTTTTTCTTGGGGTTCGGCTAAACAACAATTGAAGAAAAGAAATAAGAAAAGAAAACAATTCAGTTTATGATCAACAAATAAGTGATCGGTTTCCCATGATGAAATAAGAAAATAAGAAGAATAAAGGAGGATTCTTTACCTTCAACAAAGAGAAGCCGAATGGAATCCAAGAAGATTCGGCACAAGTAGGAACTGTTAACAGGGTTTCGGCTAAAGAAGAAAGTAGTAGAGGAGAAGAGAAGAGGGTCTTCAGCTTTGGGGGAAAAGAGTGTAGAAAAGAGAAGAAGAAAATTGAACGAAACAACAAGGAAATGGTTCGGTTATGATGTTTTAGAGAAAATAGCAAAGAAGAAGAAAAGGAGAAAAAGTTACTAGAGTGCTTAAGATTCGGCAAGATGAAATGGGGGCAACACAAAACTTGAAAGAAAAAGTTCTCAGCCAAAAAGCAAAAAGGTTAAATTCTCTCAAATGAAAACTCGAAGGAACGACACTCTCCTCCTCACTTATGACCGAATATGCTAATCAAATTTGTCTAAGAAACAAAAAGAGGCTTTTGACACAACACTCTAATGGCTCGATTTTCAGCTATCACACCCACAAATGTCGAAACTCCTAGCCAACTACACACATAGCCAAAATTCTCCCCTCCAAGACCCCCACATTCGGCCAACACCTCCACCAGACTCCCAATCCCTTGATTTGCTCCTAGTTTCACTCCCCATCACCAATTTGAATTGGCTTGACCGATTCAAACTTCTCCAAGCTCTCTTGTCCACCCATTTTGAACTTGTAGACTCATTCGGCAACCACCTTGAAGAGTCCCAACCGAAAGCCACCACTCCTCCACCTTTGGCACAAAAAATAAAGTTCCACATGCTGCAGATGAGAATCGAACTCCTTCCCCTTCATGCTCCCTTGTGACGCCACTCCCTTGCTCCTTAAGCGGCGTCTCCTTGCCATCACACCACACACCCTTTTTGTGTTAACAAACACAAATAAATATTCTTAAAGCTTGCTTCTACTAGCTCTTCCCCCTAAAGTGCCCAAAAAATAAAATTTCCCTAAAGATCTGGCTCGAACCCGAGCCTTCCCAGGGCCCCCAAACACACCAAAATAACAAGCAGAACAAGCCAAGCACACAGAAAAGCATAAAATGCAGAACCCCTAATTCTAGGATGTTATAGAAATTAGAAGCTTTTTGGGTTTCGCGGGGTACTACAGACGGTTCATAAAAGGGTTCTCCATGATTGCTACTCCGATGACGAAACTGTTGCATAAAGATGTTAAGTTTGAATGGACTGAGAAATGCCAACAAAGTTTTGAGAGATTGAAAGCATTATTGACTGAGGCGCCGATTTTAGTACAACCTGGGTAGGGGAAAGAGTTTGTGGTTTACAGTGATGCATCATTAAATGGTCTCGGCTGTGTGTTGATGCAATAAGGTAAGGTAGTAGCTTACGCCTTGAGACAGCTAAAACTGCATGAGAAGAATTATCTGACTCATGATTTGGAGTTCGCTGCGATCGTTTTCGCTTTGAAGATTTATTGACATGATTTTGAAGTATTTTATGGACCAAAAGGATTTGAATTTGCGACAACGGCGGTGGCTCGAATTATTAAAGGATTATGAGTTAGTAATCGATTTACATCTGGGGAAAGTGAATGTGGTTGCGGATGCCTTGAGCATAAAATCCCTGTATGCTTTGAGAGCTATGAGTACGAGCTTAGCGTGTCTGATGATGGTGCTATATTGGCCGAGTTAAGGGCTAGACCATTATTTATTCAGCAGATATGTGAAGCTCAAAAGAATGATAGTGAGATGCAAGTTAAGAGAGCTCGAAGCATGAATTGGGAATAACTCGATTTTCGGGTTAGTTCAGAGGATTGCTTGATGTTTCATGATAGAATTTGTGTACCAAAGGATGATGAGTTAATCCGAAGAATTTTACATGAAGCACACAGTGGTTGTTTGTCAGTACATCCGGGCAGTACAAAAATGTACAATGATTTGAAGAAGTTGTATTGGTGGCTAGGTATGAAAAGAGACATCTAGGAGTTTGTTACAAAGTGCTTCATCTATAAACAAGTGAAAGTCGAACATCAAGTACCTTCGGGATTACTTCAGCCGGTGATGGTTCCAGAGTGAAAGTGGGATCGAATCACAATGGATTTCGTAACGGGGTTACCTACGACTCTAAGAAGGAAAGATGTTGTGTGGGTTATTGTTGATAGATTAACGAAGTCGTCTCACTTTATACCAGTGCGTATGGATTATTCACTTGATAAGTTGGCCGAGTTGTATATTGCTGAGGTGGTGAGATTGCATGGGGTGCCTATATCTATTATCTCGGATAGAGATCCGAGGTTTACTTCAAGGTTTTGCTTATTTTGGGGCTAGTCAGAACAGTGGTTTCGGGACCGCTAATCCAAAGTTGAAGAAAATTATTTTGATATTATTTTATGTGTTATGGCATAATTATATGGATGTATGAAAATTTTGGTGCATTAATTTTGGAAATTTCATGCTTAATTATGAAAAAGGACTAAATCGCATAAAGTGCGAAAGTTCTATTATACCATAACACATATTAAATTGGAGGTCCTTAAAGTGCAATTAGGCCATTAAGGGTGTGTTGACTGGCCATAGAGACAAGGAGACAAGGGCATTAAATTTTGGTCAAATTAGGTGAAATTAGGTGATAAAAAATGAATAAAAGAAGACAAATAGAGGAGATATCATCTTTCACTATTCATGTTTCTTCCCCCACCGAAAATTGAAGAGGAAATAAGGGTATTTGGAGTTCAAATTTTCAGCCAAGCAAAACTCTTGCAAGTAAGTGATTTTATAGGACTTTCTTTATAATTTTTGTACTTTTGGAACCCCCAAAGCTTAAGCTAGCTAATGAGGGGACTATTTTGCAAAATGGTTGAAAGTTTAGGGACTTTCCATGAGAGTGTTTATGTTATTTTCTGAGTTTTTATGGAAGAAAATGAATGTTAGTGAGTTAAGGAACAACTTTTGTCAAAGGTGTTACCATGAAAACACCTAAATGGGACTTAGTTGTGAAGGTTGTAATTTAGTAATAAATGCATGAAATAATTTGTCTTGTAAGTTGTTGTAAGAGAAATAAATGTTCAGCTAAGCTTGTTTAATGAGAAAGTGTGTTGAAAAACGATTTACGAGCCTAGGGGCAAAATCATAATTTCGCCAAAGTATAAGGGCAAAATGGTCATTTTTGCCTAAGTAGAAATTTTGATGTATCATGCATTATAAAGTGATTAAATGAGTGAATTTCATTATTATAGATCAAGAAGAGCGCGGAAACAACCTTGACCGGGGAAAAGGCAAGGTTACGGATTAAGTCATCGATTTATATATTTTGCATCGAGGTAAGTTTATGTGTAAACGATACGTCTTTAATACATATGTTGTTATTTATTGGTGCATTGTATGAATGAGATCATTTATGTTTAAAATTGATAGATAGTGAATAATTCTCGTATGAACCTCGGAATAGATATGTAGTGCGGAAAAATATCCGTAATAATCATTTCGTGGGCTGTGTGCGATACCACCGTAATTATTCTTTTGGTGGGCTGTGAGCGATACAACCTTACTACTTATTCACGATGGGCTGTGTGCGATACCATCATTCATATTATCATTTGGTGGGCTATGTGCGATACCACCCTATTATTGATTAATGGTGGGTTGTGTACGAAACCACCGGGTACTTAGTATTATTCCGAGGGGTTCATCGAAATTTGTATAAGTGAATGTTTCATGTTGCTTTGTGGTATTAAGTGCAGGGAATGTGTACAAGTGAATGTGAGCAATATAGTTGTTATATGGTTGGAATGCAGTAAGAGATGAAATGTGGTAAGAGATGAAATGAGTAAGCATGATTGTGGAAATGTGAATTGTTCTTGCTTAGTATGTGATGTTATTGATTGATTAGCATATGTTATGATGCTTATTGTTTACATGTAAACTTACTAAGCTTAAAGCTTACTCCCCTTCTTTTCCCTTGTTTTCTAGTGTCAAAGAGCCAGTTCGGGATACAAAGATAACCG
The DNA here is from genome assembly GCA_025698515.1 of Gossypium sturtianum. Classification (NCBI taxonomy): domain Eukaryota; kingdom Viridiplantae; phylum Streptophyta; class Magnoliopsida; order Malvales; family Malvaceae; genus Gossypium; species Gossypium sturtianum. The sequence continues at coordinate 25,304,323 of CM046945.1, forward strand.
GAAGATCATCCACACTATCAACTCATCTTGGTATAATTAGACTTAGCATTTTGAGTATGGCATGTATAGGGGCTAGGCTTAATGAAATGTTTTGTTGTTTTGGCCAAGTGTGTTGGCTCTTTTAGAAGATGAACTCTTTTGTATATTACCATAGTTGATGGCTCATTATTACTAATTTATGAAAAGAAGAGGTTATTCATTAATGTGTTAGATGCATGATTGGGTTGCTTGGTAAATGGTTGAATGGGATTAATGTTGTGTGAGTTAGGGTGATAAAAGAGCTTGGCAAATAGCCTTGTTCTTGTCCACACGGGTAGGCACACAGACGTTTGTCTAGACAGTGTGTGACACAGGGTAAGTCTCATGGGCGTGTGACTAGGCCGTGTGCCCCCTGTAGATTAATGTTGTAAGTTAGTGTCGACCACGGGCTAGACACACGGGCGTGTGTCTAGGCCGTGTGCCCCTTAAGAGACTGCTGACGTCATAAGCAGAATGTTAAGGTTTTCACACACGGGTGAGGACACGGGCATATCTAGGCCGTGTGAGGGACACAGGCCATTGACACGGGCGTGTGTCCGGCTGCGTGAAAACCCCTGTAGGTTCGAAATAAAAAATAAATCCCACACGGGCTAAGGACATGGGCGTGTGTGACCACCAGGCCTGCCCACACGGGCGTGTCCCATTTTAGACGTGCGTGTGGCCCTGTTAAGGTAAAATTTTTCTAAGTATATCAAAGTTTCTGGTTTAATTCCGAGACCCTCCGTTTGCATGTTTAAGGCCTTGTAGGCCCATAGTAAGGATGTTATGAAGGTGAATTTGAAAGTTTTAATTTGGAATGAAATTCCATAGCTCAAAGTTGTATGTTCAAGTGAGTTATGTCCGGTAATGCCTCATACCCAGTTCCGGCGATGAATACGGGTAAGGGGTGTTACAAGACGTTTAGAGTAGAAATCCTACACAAAAGATGTGAAAAGCAATATTTGCAAGTATACGGGTCAGGTTGTAATATAGTTACAACGGAGGATCGTACCCAAGGGAGGCATGAACTAAATTAATTCTAATCTAAACATAAATAGATCTAATTAGTACTTTAATCAAATTATAGTACGAAGAACTAAAAGAACGAGTTTGATAAACTATACTAAAAATAATAAGAAAGGAAATAAAAAAAGGTAATTGAATAAAACACGAGAAATCAAATAATCAAATATGTATCAAATCTGGGCATGGGTGATTAGCTTGCTTCAGTAATCATAACCAACTGTCATCTCGGGTTTTCTTGTTCAATCAACTAGTCAATATTACAACACGTTCTTTCGATTCTTCTACTAGAATATCGAGTCAACAAGAACTACTTATCTCTCAACCTTATAGTCTAGACTAGTTCAGGGTTAAGGTGTTCACAAATTGGTCATACCAAATCTAGGCTAATTTTCACCTTAATGACTTCCTAGGGTTGTCAGGCCTAGGGTTTTAGGTACTACCTCTCCTGAACAGCTGATCCGTTAAGAATCCTTTACAAAATAGTTAATTAATCATACCTCCCCTCGCTAATCCCCCACAGGGGGATTAGTTCCTCATGGATCTCATAAGCAAAATAAACTTGATAAAGAGAATAAACATAAAGAGCAATTCAAGAGAATAGAGTTTAGAAGAAGCCTGATTTGTATTAAAATTAACCGCATAATCCTCATAGAGTTTGATAGTATTTCCAAAATATGATTTCTCCATAAAAGTAAATAGAAAGAATAGAAAAAATCTAAAACCTAAGAAAAAAGAAAAACTAAAGACTAAATCTCAAGAGAAAATTATACAATATGAAAGATGTCTGTAACATGTGTTAAATGAGTCTATTTATAGACTTTAGAGTGGTCATCATTCTTAACCCTAGGTCAGCTGCAGTCCTCATGCTTAATATTTGATTGTGTATACCATAATGCCCTTGGCTCATATTTGTTTCACGTGCAGAGGTGATGTCGCAACACACCAGGTACTGTGTTGCAACATCGAGGGCAGTGTGGTCATCTTCAGGGTATCTTCAGGGGTATGTCATGACATCCTCAAGCTGTGTCATGACATTAAAGGTACTATTGGAATTCTTCTATTCTACTCATATGTTGCGACATCCAATGCTCTGTGTCGCAACCTAGTGACCAGTATTGAGTTATCACACCTTCTAATGGTCTCCTCCTGACTGCCTTCGGATTTACCAACGTCCAAAGTAGAAATCCAGTATAAAAGATGTGAAAAGTAGTATTCGCAAGTATACGAGTTAGGTTGTAATTAATATAGTTACAATGGAATAGGTAAGTACTCTGAAGGTCGTACCCAATGGAGGTGTGAATTAAATTAATTCTAATATAAATATAAATAGATCTAATTAGTACTTTAATCAAATTATAGTACTAAGAATTGAAAGAACGAGTTTGATAAAATATACTAAAAATAATAAGAAAGGAAATAAAATAAGAGTAAATAAATGAAAAACAAGAAATCAAATAATCAAATATTTATCAAATTTGGGCATGGATAATTAGCTCACTTTGGTAGTCATAATCAACTGGCGTCTCGGGTTTTCATGTTCAATCAACTAGTCAATACCCCAGTAGGATCTTTCGATTCTTCCACTAAAGTACTGAGTCGACAAGAACTACTTATCTTCCAGCCTCACAGTCCAAACTGATTCAGAGTTAAGGTGTTCACGGATAGGCCATACCAAATTTAGGTTAATTCCCACCTTGATGACTTCCTAGGGTTGTCTAGCCTAGGGTTTACATTCTTCCTCTCCTGAACAGTTGATCCGTTAAAAAATCCCTACAAAACAGTTAATTATTCATACCTCCACTCAATAATCCCCCACAGGAGGATTAGTTCCTCATGGATCTAATAAACGATATAAACTTGATGGAAAGAATGAACATAAAGAGCATTTCAAGAATAGAGTTTAGAATAAACCTAATTTGTATTGAAATTAAGTGCAAAATCCTTATAGAGTTTGACAGTAATTCCAGAATCTAATTTCTCCACAAAAATAAATAACAAGAATAGAAATAAACTCTAAAACCTATGAAAAGAGAAACATTAAATACTAAGCCTAAAGAGAAATTTATACAATCTGAAAAGTGTCTTTAACATGTGCTACATGAGCCTATTTGTAGACTTTAAGGTTGTCGTCGCCCTTAACCCTAAGTCAGATGTCATCGTCATGTTTAACATTTGATTGTGCAAACCAAAACACTCATGGCTCGTATTTATTTCACGTGCAGAGGTGATGTCATGACACACCAGGTCTTGTGTTGCGACATCAAGGGCAGTATGCTCATTTTCAGGGTATTTTTAGGGGTATGTCATGACATCCTCAAGCTGTGTAGCGACATTAAAGGTGTAACACCCCTAACCCATAACCGTCGCCGGTCTAGGGTTAAAGGCCTTACCGGGCAAATAGAAATCTTTTACAGACATTTCATAACATAATTTAACAAATCACATCAAAGTGTCCCTTAAATAGGTCTACGAGACCTTAATCATACTTTAAAAAGGGGGCGGGACGAAACCGAACACATATAGAAATTCTCAAAAATCAAAAATTTTTCTAAGTTACAGAGGTCACATGCCCGAGTGGGCAGGCCGAGTGCCTCCCACGGCCTCAGACACGCCCGTGTGTCTAAGTCATGTCGAAACAGGGCATACATACTGACTTGTCCATACGGCCTGAGACACGCCCGTGTGCCTCACCCGTGGTCGAGCCTGACTTGCACCACACGGCTAGTACCACGCCCGTGTGTCTAGCCCATGGTCGAGCCTGACTTGTTTTGAAATACAACCACGAGGGACACGGTCGAGCCACACGCCCGTGTGCTCAACCGTGTGGACAGTTATAGGCCATTTTCAAGGCCAAAATGCCACCCACACTTGGGTTATCCCTACAATCATATACAATTATTATTCCATACACAATTGGGAACCAAAAATTTCATCAAATGGTCATCTTTACAACTCATACAAGTACATTTCATCACAACATATTATATGCCATTTAGCTCAACCAAATCACAAGTATATTTAAGAAATATTCACCTATAAACTTACCAATTCATTATGGAATCACTCCATCAATATTATACCAACTTTTAATCACCAAAACAAAGTCCAATTTTACCATATGCTCAACCACTAATAAAACACATAACATAGCTTATCTACTTATTCATGACATATAATTAACTAGCCATATCACATGGCTATTTATATATCTCAACCCATGATTCAAGTGACTAGCCTATACATGCCATACTTAACATTTACACTTTCAAAAAGGTACCAAAATAAGATTGAGTAGTGTGATGACGGTCCTCGACAATCCCCGAGCCTTCAGTAGCTTTGACGATCTATAAAACAGAACAAACACACACAAAGTAAGCTTTCAAAAGCTTAGTAAGCCATATACAAATAAACTTAACATATAAGCATTCATTATTCATCTCAAATACAAGATCACTAATAGTTCATTTGCACATTCATAATTCTCCATGGCTCATTTGGTTAGTCATTTACTTACCAACATATATGCATCACCATGTACTTCATTAAATTATAGTTCATTCATTCACATACCACATTTTACTTTATCAAATCTATTCACATATCTCATCTAGGTAAGTTCATATAAACACTTACCTTTCATACACTTGCTTAGTGTACAATTCAAACGTACGTGATTCGTTTATACATTTCACGAAGACTTTCATTTCTCGAATTTGCCCGTTTAACCGTTCGGAATCAATAGGATACTCAGAATGCTCGGAATAGTCGTACAATGCCAACATCCCAGACGTGGTCTTACATGTAACCATATATCGATGCCATTGTCCCAGACAAGGTCTTACACGAATCAATACGATGCCAATGTCCCAGACATGGTCTTACACGTAAATCTCTAATTGATGCAAACATCCCAGACGTGGTCTTACACGATATCACATATCGGACACCTATGTCATGACATATGTAATACTATCTATTCCTAGGTTCATACGGGACTTTTTCGGATGTTGACACCATGTCGATACTATCTCAGATTTCATGTACTCATCATCTCTTATACATTCATCATTATAAATTTTCATATGAACATATATATATCAAGGTAAAAACATTTATTTGTATATAAACTTACCTCGGATTTGAGTAAACGATCAGATTCGGCTATTCAATTACTTTCGACTTTCCGTGATCTAAATCCGTTTTCTTCGGTTCTTGATCTATACATATTCAAGTTTAATCCCTTTATTCTTCAATTCATTCAATTCAATCCAAAAACACATATTTAGGGCAATTTACAAATTAGCCCTCATATTTTCACATTTAGACAATTTAATCCATATTTCACAAAATCACAAAATACACAAAATCTCTATTTACCCATGCTTAGCCGAATGTTCATGTAGTCCATACAAATCCATACATTTCATTTATTTCACAATTTAGTCCCTCAAAATATTATTTTCTCAATTAAGTCCAAATTACTCAAATTCATCAAAAATTCAAAGACAAACTATGTAAATCTAACACATATCTTTCATAATTCATCTTCAAACATCACAAAACTCATGTGTTCATCAATGGCACATTTCAAAATCTTCATCAATTCACAAAATTAAAGCATGGGTTTTGAAGAACACGAAGCAACGATTACAAAAATGTAGAAATTATCAAAAACCGAAACAAAACATACCTTGAATCAAGCTAAATGAGTGCCGAAACCTAGCTTAGTTTTCTTTCTTCTTTTTCTTTGAACATTCGGCTATGTTGATAAAAAGATGGACAAAATGTTTGTTTTGTTTTCATTTAATAACATTATTAATCATTTTACTAAATTTCTATTTATGATAACATATAAAATTCCTATAATGGATGGCCATTTATGGAATACTCCACTAAGCATGGTCTAATTACATTATAAGTACCTCACCTTTATAAAGACATGACACATAGGTGCTTTTAACATATAGCATGCTAATTTTGCATCTTTCACAATTAAGTCATTTTATCAATTTAAGCAAGCAAACGGACAAATTAATTCACGAAACTTTCACACATGTTTTATCATATAATGCAGACACAGAAAATAATATTAAAATATTTTTCTGATTCAGATTTGTGGTCTCGAAACCACTATTCTGACTAGGGTCTAAACCGGACTGTTAAAATTCACTCCCCTTAAGGATTTTCGTCCCCGAAAATCTTACCGTTAAACAGATTCGGATATTGTTGTCTCATAGTATCTTCAGGCTCCTACGTAGCCTCTTCAACCCCGTGTCGATGCCATAACACTTTCACTAACGAGATTTTCTTATTTCTCAATTCTTTCACTTCGCGAGCTAAGATACGAATTGGTTCTTCCTCATAAGTCATATCAGATCAGATTTCAATCTCAGACGGAGGGATCACATGTGATGGATCAGATCTGTATCGACGAAGCATTGACACGTGAAATACATTATGAATCTTTTCTAATTCTGGTGGCAACAACAATCGATATGCAATAGGTCCAATTTGTTCAATGATCTCATACAGCCCGATGAATCTCGGACTCAATTTACCTATACGTCCGAATCAAAGTATTTTCTTCCACGGAGATACTTTTAAAAATACTTTGTCATCGATCTCAAACTTGATGTCTTTTTGTTTCCAGTCCGCATAAGACTTTTGATGATCTGACGCTGCTTTCATGCTATCACGGATTACTTTCACTTTCTGTTCAGTGTCTTTTATCAAATCAACCCCGTGTATCTTAGTTTCACTGAGTTCTGACCAGTACAAAGGTGTTCGACATTTGCGTCCATACAAAGCTTCATAGGGTGCCATTTTGATGCTCGACTGAAAACTGTTATTATAAGCAAATTCAATCAATGGCAAATACTATCCCCACATACCATTAAACTCAAGGATGCAACATCTCAACATATCCTCGAGAATCTGAACAATCTGTTCGAACTGACCATCCGTCTGTGGTTGAAAAGCCGCACTGAATTGCAATTTCGTACCTAAAGCTTCTTGCAATTTCTTCCAGAATCGTGATGTAAATCTCGGATCTCTATCAGATACAATAGAAATGGCACTCTGTGCAATCTCACAATATCAGAAATATAAAGCTCATCTAACTTTTCAAGTGAGTAATCAGATCGTACCTGAATAACATGGACAGATTTCGTCAATCGATCAACTACGACCCAAATTGCATCTTTCTTTCTCGGAGTCAATGGCAATCCGGAAACAAAGTCCATCATCACTCTATCCCATTTCCACTCGGGAATCAGAATCGGTTGTAGCAAACCAGATGGAACCTGATGTTCAGCTTTAACTTGCTGACAGACTAAACATTTCGATACAAAATCAGAGATATCCCTTTTCATTCCAGACCACCAATAGTGTTGCTTCAAATCATGATACATCTTTGTACTTCTTGGCTGAACAGATAAGCGACTATTGTGAGCTTCATTCAGAATCAACTGAATCAACTCTGGGTTTCTCAGAATACATATTCGATCTCGAAATCTCAAGCAATCATCATCATCAATTTGAAATTCAGAATCAGAGTTCAAATCACACTGAGCTCTTTTCGCTAGTAACTCATTATCAACTTTCTGAGCATTACATAATTGTTGTAAGAACAACGGTTTAGCTTTCGATTCCGCCAAAACTAAACCATCATCAGACATGTCCAAATGAGCATTCATAGCACATAATGCAAACAGTGACTTCCGGCTCAATGCATCAGCAACAACATTTACTTTTCCCAAATGATAATCTATCACAAGCTCGTAATCTTTCAATAGCTCTAACCATCTTCTCTGACGCAGATTCAAGTCTTTCGGAGTCATCAGATACTTTAAACTTTTATGATCTGAAAACACGTGACATTTCTCATCGAAAAGATAATGGCGCCAAAATTTTAATGCAAACACAATCGCAACTAATTCAAGATCATGTGTCGGATAGTTCTTTTCATGAGGCTTTAATTGTCTCGAGGCATAAGCTATAACTTTGCCTTCTGATAAACCGCAATAGTAACATATTTTAAGCCCACATTTAGCATGCTTTTGGATGATTTAAGCCTTGAATTGTGTAATTTGGTGCTCTTAATCCTTTGTTTTCATGTTTTATGCTCAGGAAAGCACCAGAGAATGAAAAGAACGAGAAATAGGCTCAAAACGGACCAAATGGGCCAAAGAAAGAAATCGACACCGACTGGGCCAAATCCACACGGCCATGCCTCATTGATAGACTCGAACACGGCCTAGCCATGATTCACACGGGCGTGTGCCAAGGGCGTGCCCCTGCCGTGACAAAGAGGAATTTCACTCAAATTAGGATACTTAGAGGCGAAGAAACACATTTCAAAGTCTATATAAACACCCTAAGTATGACCTAAAAGGGGAAGTCGACAGAAGCCTTCTGTCGGGGCGTCCAACAAGGCCAAGGAGCCAAGCTAGAGAGGTCAGAATTGTGGGATTTACTCGAAGAAAGCCAGTTGATTCATCTCAAGAAGCCGGAGTCATACTCAAGACGGAGGATCTTCTCTTCAATTCCTTCAGGGAGTTTTAGGGTTTTTCTTATGTTTTGTTTTATCTTTTCTTCTGAGATGTTTTCTTTTGTCATTATGAACTAAACCCCTCAGATACCTGAGGGGGATGAAATCTAAGATGAATCTTGTTATTTTTTTCTGAACCATATGATAAATACTTGATTTGTTCTTAATTATGTGTTCGTAATTCTTGTTTTGATATTTCTGGGATATTGATTCAAGTTTGATGTGCTTAGGTGGAGGAGCAAAATTCCCTACCTAAGTGTAGATCTAGCATAATTAAGCGGAGTTGATCGCACGCCTAGACATAGGGTGACGAGATTTTGCCGGATTAGGGTGAAACCTAATATGGGAGTCCATAGATCGAGTTAATGCAATTCTAGGGGTTTTAATTAGAAAGAGATTTCAATTAATCAACCTAGGGTTAGACGTTAGTAGCCTCGACGGAGGTATTAATATAACTTAGGGAGTCCTACGAATCAAGTCAAGTGAATAAATCATCTGGTTCAGTGTTAGATAACAAGTGAAGTCTAGGTGGATTCTTCCTCGGGTATTGTCTTAATCAATTGGTTTTTCCAACAAGTATTTCCCCAAATTCATTCTTCTTTGTCTTAGAGTCTTTAGCTTAGTAGTTAGTTAATTTAGAATAAACGAAAATTTCCTTTATTTTAGGCTAGATAATAAAAAGAAAGTTAGTATTAGTACTTTTAGTTCCTTTGGGTTCGACAATCCGGTCTTGCCTTAACTATACTACTGTTCGATAGGTGCGCTTGCCTCAAATCGTTGTCATAGTTAGTTCCCAGGTTCGATCATTCTCTTTATAAATTTTAAAACATTGACAAATCACAGCGATCAAGTTTTTGGCGCCGTTGTCGGGGAACCAAAATATTAAGAACGCTCAATTTTTATTACTTTAGCCATTTTATTTATTTACAATTTATTTTTATTTTATTTTAACTTTGCTAATTTTGTAACATCCCCAAACCCGGCCCATTCACTACTAACCGAATGGGTTATGTCATGGGAAAAGACGGTTGAACATCTTCTTAATTTAAAATAAAACATCGTAGTTTTTGAATTTTGGAAAACATATCTTTGGAATAAAACTTTGCTATTAAACTCATTCATTTTTAAAACTTTAGTTTATAATATCCAATTTGAATAAATAGGTTGCAAACCATAAATCATTTTCACGTAGCAACTTAATTTAAATAAACCATAGTTAAAGTAATACCAAAAACATAAAATGGCCTTTATTACAACCCAACAATTCAAATAAAGTACTTATATCAAAATCAAGCATGGAATAATTGAACATCATCTTCGGCATGGGCCACCTTGTCCTCTCCGATCCCGGTCTAGCTTTATGCACTACCTGAAATGGTTAAGGAAAAAGGTGAGTCACCCAGACTCAGTGTGCTACCCTTTTTCCCGGATTAGCAAAATATCACATACAAACATAATCATGATCATCATGCATCCCAATCATATGCACCCAATCCTAACCGTCCATACACCTTTTCTACCCGTGTGGTACCAAACCACCGGTGGTGCCAAACCACTGGTGACGTATAGTCACAATGTGTTACAAAAAACACCGTGACCGAAGTCACAAATCCAATGATGGGGCCAACCCATCGTGTGATACCAAATCACCGCGACAATCCCAGTATCTCAAAAGTGGGGCCAACCCACGGTGGTGTTAACCACGAGGACGAGTCGCAATGAGGTGCCAAACCTCCGGTGTCCCAAAGACACAAATGTGGTACCAAACCACCGGTGACCGTAGTCACGATAATCGAGTGATGGGGCCAACCCATCGTGTGTGATACCAAATCACCGGCGCTAATCCTCAATACCGCTTGTGGGGCCAACCCACCGTGGTGCAAAACCACGGGGGACGAGACGAGGTGCCAAACCTCCGGAGGTGCCAAACCTCGTGACCGTAGTCACAAAGTTGTGTTACTAAAACACCGGTGCTCGTCAAGACAAAATATCACCCCCCTCCACTCATATCACCCATCATCATACCAACTCATGTATAGTATTCAAATCATGCAAACATGTTTAACGTTGCATCTCATAGCACATACATCATAAATCATGACATCATGTATCAATAACAATACTCATAATGAAACGGACTTACACGAATCCGTGCACATACCCCATAGGGTATCATATCACTCAACCATACTATTTCGGTTTTACCAATCAATCGCTTTATCAAACATATACAAAGCAAGAAGTGTGTTAGCTTACACACTGATTACTAATGCGACTATCAAATCCCGTAGATCAAGATCTAACGCACTAGATCCCCATTCCTTAACACTTTTCGAGCACTAGCCACAACCCGAGATATGCGAGATCAAGCCTTCCCTACAATCGCCAAAACTAAACAACATAATCATGCTAATCAACCTTTAAGGGTAAAATCGTAATTTTACCTACTAAGGGTATTTTCGTAATTTACCCACCAAGGGTATATCGGTAATTTCGTGCACTGGAATGGCCTTTCCAAAGGCCTAGTGTCGCCCCGAAGCGACCCAACTACCATTTCTCGGGTCGAATGGACTATTGGGCCTAAAGCCCAATTTCGCCCATTCGGCCCCACACGCTCGTGTGGCCCACCTAACACAAATCTAGCCACGTATATGAGATTCACCTAGTCTAGTTCACTATATACTACACAATCGCCCAATTTACTCATAAGGGCCCACGGGCCCATTGGGCCCACTTCGGCCCATCGAGGCCCAAGCAGCCCCAACCCACGAGAATACTACTGATGGCCTCAACTATCGCGTCGAAGCCCCACACGTGCGCTCGCACGCTCGTGTGGCTACTATTGCCGTGACCGCACTTCCGGCATTTGCCGCTCTACAACTAGAGTAGAGAGAGTTACACACCGATAGGACTGCGGTGTTAATCCGCGCTCCGACCACTCCCGTGCCCAAACGCCTCCAAGATGTGTTTACTCTCCCCTAGGATGCTCCTTATATAGCTAGCTCTTCACCTTCATTCTTTGTGTCTTTCCGATGTGGGATCCCTTCACGAGTGAGAGTTTAAATTCAATGAAACTCTTCCGTCCTGCATCATAAAATAAATACTCCCTTGCTTCTCATGAGATTCGAACCTGTGCTCCCTTCAACATAATCCACGCCGCTAGCCACTTGGCCACAAGCTCCTCTTGTGTCTTAAACCATGCGCAACTAAATATAAACTATAGCCAAATTCCGAGGTCCAAGTAAAAAGAAAACCAAAATGCAAAAGCCAAGTCTTGAACCTTGGACCTCCTTCCTTCCCTTATGGCGTCACCCCTTGTCTCTTAAGTGGTGTCACTTTGCCACTACACCACACACTCCACTTGTGTCATTTTCCTCCATATTTTATTCTTAAGGCCTACCCGCCAACTTCGTGGTTTTTTCCACCTAAAATCAAAATTTCCCCAAAGCCAATATTTGATCCCGGGACTTCATAGAAGCCTTCTAACCTTCAAAAATCACTTATCCAATAGGTCCAACTTGCATTTAAGCCGGTCTCTTGTTCTCCAAAAATTTAAACGCTACTACGCCTAAGGCCCATTGGGCTCAATTCTCCTAGGCCCAATTCCTTTTACCCTAAAAATCTAAATCTTCCAAAGCCTTCCTTCTCATCCCAACATTCTTAGAGCCTCTAAAACTCAACCAAGCACTCCCAAAACCTACTAACACTTGATTTATACCCCATATGCACAAAATTTCTAAACCAGTGGTGTTACAATTCTACCCTCCTTAAAATAATTTCGTCCTCGAAATTACTTGTCTAAACTACGGTCCAATTCTCTCCACTACGCTTATCGCTGCGCACTCTGATCTCCAAGAGCTAACATACTTTACGAGCAACAAAATAAATAAATACCAAACCGCTCTACCACGCCCACGAGAAGTACGACCACGCCCCTAGAACTCATATCTAGCGTCGCGATTTAATCTGATTAAAAGTTTTATGCATTAGAAATTTTGTTCCACTTCGTTTAATCCACGAGAAAATTTTATGAATGTAAGTTTTCGGAAGTCGTTCTTTCGAGCAATCAAAGTTTCAGATTCTAAAGTAATCCACTATTGCAATCATCCGATCACATCAATAACTCACAAGCAATAGTAAGGGGTACTTACCTGGTGGACTTTGCCTGGAGGTATGCAGTGCCATGCCACCCTAACTGAAAACCTTTCATAAAACCCATTTTGAAACGTTTTGGGCCCAAAACCCTCAAAGCCGAGTTTTGAACGGGCTCGATACCAAATCAGTAACATCCCCAAACCCGCCCATTCACTACGACCGAATCTGGTTATGTCACCTGGAAAAGACGGTTGAACATCTTCTTAATTTAAAATAAAACATCGTAGTTTGCTGAATTTTGGAAAACATATCTTTGGAATAAAACTTTGCTATTAAACTCATTCATTTTTAAAACTTTAGTTTATAATATCCAATTTGAATAAATAGGTTGCAAACCATAAATCATTTTCACGTAGCAACTTAATTTAAATAAACCATAGTTAAAGTAATACCAAAAACATAAAATGGCCTTTATTACAACCCAACAATTCAAATAAAGTACTTATATCAAAATCAAGCATGGAATAATTGAACATCATCTTCGGCATGGGCCACCTTGTCCTCTCCGATCCCGGCCCACTTTATGCACTACGAAATGGTTAAGGAAAAGGTGAGTCACCTGCACTCAAGATGTGCTACCCTTTTCCCGGATTAGCAAAATATCACATACAAACATAATCATGATCATCATGCATCCCAATCATATGCACCCAATCCTAACCGGCCCATACACCTTTTCTACCCCGTGTGGTACCAAACCACTGGTGGTGCCAAACCACTGGTGACGTATAGTCACAATGTGTTACCAAAACACTGGTGACCGAAGTCACAAATCCAATGATGGGGCCAACCCATCGTGTGATACCAAATCACTGGCGACAATCCCGTATCTCAAAAGTGGGGCCAACCCACGGTGGTGTTAACCACAGGGACGAGTCGCAATGAGGTGCCAAACCTCTGGTGTCCCAAAGACACAAATGTGGTACCAAACCACTGGTGACCGTAGTCACGATAATCGAGTGATGGGGCCAACCCATCGTGTGATACCAAATCACCGGCGTCAATCCTCAATACCGCCTTGTGGGGCCAACCCACCGTGGTGCAAAACCACGGGGCGAGACGACTGAGGTGCCAAACCTCTGGAGGTGCCAAACCTCTCGTGACCGTAGTCACAAAGTTGTGTTACTAAAACATCTGGTGCTCGTCAAGACAAAATATCACCGCCCTCCACTCATATCACCCATCATCATACCAACTCATGTATAGTATTCAAATCATGCAAACATGTTTAACGTTGCATCTCATAGCACATACATCATAAATCATGACATCATGTATCAATAACAATACTCATAATGAAACGGACTTACTCGAATCCGTGCACATACCCCATAGGTATCATATCACTCAACCATACTATTTCGGTTTTACCAATCAATCGCTTTATCAAACATATACAAAGCAAGAAGTGTGTTAGCTTACACACTGATTACTAATGCGACTATCAAATCCCGTAGATCAAGATCTAACGCACTAGATCCCCATTCCTTAACACTTTTCGAGCACTAGCCACAACCCGAGATATGCGAGATCAAGCCTTCCCTACAATCGCCAAAACTAAACAACATAATCATGCTAATCAACCTTTAAGGGTAAAATCGTAATTTTACCTACTAAGGGTATTTTCGTAATTTACCCACCAAGGGTATATCGGTAATTTCGTACTGGAATGGCCTTTCCAAAGGCCTAGTGTCGCCTCGAGCGACCCAACTACCATTTCTCGGTCGAAATGGACTATTGGGCCTAAAGCCCAATTTTCGCCCATTCGGGCCCACACGCCGTGTGGCCCACCTAACACAAATCTAGCCACGTATATGAGATTCACCTAGTCTAGTTCACTATATACTACACAATCGCCCAATTTACTCATAAGGGCCCACGGGCCCATTGGGCCCACTTCGCCCATCGAGGCCCAAGCGCCCCAACCCACGAGAATACTCACGATGGCCTCAACTATCACGCGAAGCCCCACACGTGCGCCGCGCGCTCGTGTGGCTACTATTGCCGCGGACCGCACTTCCGGCATTTGCCGCTCTACAACTAGAGTAGAGAGAGTTACACACCGATAGGACTCGGTGTTAATCCGCGCTCCGACCACTCCCGTGCCCAAACGCCTCCAAGATGTGTTTACTCTCCCCTAGGATGCTCCTTATATAGCTAGCTCTTCACTTTCATTCTTTGTGCCTTTCCGATGTGGGATCCCTTCGTCAAGAGAGTTTAAATTCAATGAAACTCTTCCCGTCTGCATCAGCAAAATAAATACTCTCCTTGCTTCTCATGAGATTCGAACCTGGCTCCTTCAACATAATCCACGCTGCTAGCCACTTGGCCACAAGCTCCTCTTGTGTCTTAAACCATGCGCAACTAAATATAAACTATAGCCAAATTCGAGGTCCAAGTAAAAAGAAAACCAAAATGCAAAAGCCAAGTCTTGAACCTTGGACCTCCTTCCTTCCCTTGTGGCGTCACCCCTTGTCTCTTAAGTGGTGTCACTTTGCCACTACACCACACACTCCACTTGTGTCATTTTCCTCCATATTTTATTCTTAAGGCCTACTCGCCAACTTCCGTGGTTTTTTCCACCTAAAATCAAAATTTCCCCAAAGCCAATATTTGATCCCGGGACTTCATAGAAGCCTTCTAACCTTCCAAAATCACTTATCCAATAGGTCCAACTTGCATTTAAGCCGGTCTCTTGTTCTCCAAAAATTTAAACGCTACTACGCCTAAGGCCCATTGGGCTCAATTCTCCTAGGCCCAATTCCTTTTTACCCTAAAAATCTAAATTTTCCAAAGCCTTCCCTTCTCATCCCAACATTCTTAGAGCCTCTAAAACTCAACCAAGCACTCCCAAAACCTACTAACACTTGATTTATACCCCATATGCACTGCCCCTAAACCAGGGTGTTACAAATTTTTCTCTTTCTTTGCTTCTAGCAGGTATTTACAGTTTATGACTAGAAGAAACCCGTCAGGACCCTTGATTTTTGAGAGTGAAATAAAACATACCACTCGCAAAAACCGAAGAGATGTCACTGAATAATTATCAATGGCAAGACATGAGGACAATGCCTAATAAAGCAGCCGGTGTTTTCAACCTTGACGCGGTCACCATGTTATCTAACCAGATAGAGCTTTTAAATAAAAAATTTGATGATTGGTATGGTTCTACGCAGGTACATCCGGTAATACAGTACGATACAAATGGAGGAGGGGTGAACAACACAGAATATCTATCCTACAACCCTAGCACAAAGAACGAACAAGTCAACTATATGGGTAACTATTCTAGACCTCAAAATAATCTTTATTGTAACACATATAATGCAGGTTGAAGATACCATCCCGATTTCTCGTGGGGTGGTCAAGGACCACAACTTTCTCCAGATTTTCAACAACCACCTTACCAGCAGGAAAAGAAGCCGAACCTTGAGGAGATGCTAACAATGCTCAAAAATCAGCAAGCATCGATTCAAGAGATTGAGAACCAAATAGGTCAGCTTGCTAAGCTGATCTCAAAAAGACCACAAGGTATCTTGCCTAGCAACACCGAAACTAACCCAAGAGAGCAACCGCAAGCAATAACTGCTCACGATAGTGAAGGGTTAGATGAACCAAAATTGAAGCAAGAGATTGTGGTAGAGGAAGGTAAGGATGAGGTAAGCCAGGATAAACCAAAAACCTGTAATTACAGAGTACCAACCTCGTGTGCCATACCCCAATGCGGTAAAGAAAGACCACACAAAGGAATAATTCGGTAAATTCTTTAAACTTCCAAAGAAATTTCATATTAACTTATCGTTACTTGAAGCTCTTTCGCAGATGCCAGATTCAAGGAAATTTTCAAAAGAGTTTTTGACAAACAAACGGAAGTTAGACAACACGTCGGATGTGGAGCTAAACGTAGTGTGCCCAGCAATTCTATGAAATAAACTACCACGTGAGCTCACATTTCGAGTAAGTGACGAAACGATCACTCTTCAGGTTCTTGACACGGCTAGGACATCGAGTATTAAAGGTGGAACCAATCACTTCAAACTTGGGACCAGGTACTGTCAGATACAACCGACCCTCGAATAGTCGCTTCAAAACTTAATACAAATGGTGCAACTCCTTTTACGGTACTTAAGGTCTTTCCATACGGAACGGTGGAGGTAACAAATTCTAATTTCAGCACTTTTGATGTAAATATTACCCGACTCAAACCATATGTTGATAGAATTGTAGTAAGAAAAAGGAGTTTCGAATCCGTAAACCACCATGGCCATACGAGTAACAGGTAAGTCTAGCTCAAGACTTTAAACGAGCGCTTCTTGGGAGGAAACCCGAGCACTAACCCCACTAACGTCCATATTTTCGAATTTTAGCATCTAACTAAAAACTAACCAAATTTTTAGGCGTAGGTTTCCATACCACACGGCCTTGCACACGGGCGTGGCCGTGGCCGTGTGGACACCACGAGTATGCATATCGGCGTGGCGGATATCGTGCAGAAACAGGACAAAAATTTTCCCCAAGACACGGGCTCCGACTAAATGCCACGGTCGTGCAACGCGGCCGTGGTCGAAACTGCCTAAAGAACATGGGCTGAGATAAATCCACACGGGCGTACGAGGTGGCCGTGGTCGATATTATCAGCTTTTTCACATATCGCCGCCACCACTACCTCGAAATCACTCCGATGATGAGGACCTTTGAGTCCTTTTTATTTTCTTTACTCTTATTTTTATTTTGGTCCATTTTCCTTTATTATTAAACTCTTTAAATTTCTAAGTATAATTTGATTTCTTTTAGCTCTGGCTGTTTAACTCTCGAGTAACTATAACAAACGTCCATTAAATAAGAACTCCCTAAAAACTTTACTGATGACTTTGCAGTTTAAAAAGGTTCAAGGTGCCACTCAAGGAACGAACACACCACTGGAGTATTCTCCACCACCTTCACCTATGCCTAGTCATCATATTCATCATTGATCATCCTCCAAGGATTTCATCCATAATTCAGGAAGTTTCACTTCTCCCTCTCTTTTGATTTTCTTAAAATATTGTTCATATATATCTTTGTACATTGAGGACAATGTACATCTGAAGTGTGGGGGGTGAATTTTATCGTGAAAAAGTGCCTAACTTTTTGCATTATTCTCAAATTCCTGAAAAAGTACCTCAGACACGCCCGTGTACCTCACCCGTGGTCGAGCCTGACTTGCACCACACGGCCAGTCACATGCCCGTGTGTCCAGCCAGTGGTCGAGCCTGACTTGCACCAGACGGCCAGTCACACGCCTGTGTGTCCAGCCCGTGGTCGAGCCTGACTTGTTTTGAAATACAACCACGAGAGACATGGTCGAGCCACACGCCCGTGTGCTCAACCGTGTGGACAATTATAGGCCATTTTCAAGGCCAAAATGCCACCCACACTTGGGTTATCCCTACAATCATATACAAGTATTATTCCATACACAATTGGCTACAAAAAAATTCATCAAATGGTCATCTTTACAACTCATACAAGTACATTTCATCACAACATATTATATGCCATTTAGCTCAACCAAATCACAGGTATATTTAAGAAATATTCACCTATAAACTTACCAATTCATTATGGCATCACTCCATCAATATTATACCAACTTTTCATCACCAAAACAAATTCCAATTTTACCATATGCTCAACCATTAGTAAAACACATAACATAGCTTATCTACTTATTCATGACATATCATTAACTAGCCATATCACATGGCTATTTATATATCTCAATCCATGATTCAAGTGACTACCCTGTACATGCCATACTTAACATTTACACTTTCAAAAAGGTACCAAAATAAGATTGAGTAGTGTGATGACTGTCCTCGACAATCCCCGGGCCTTCAGTAGCTTTGACGATCTATAAAACATAACAAACACATACAAAGTAAGCTTTCAAAAGCTTAGTAAGCCATATACAAATAAACTTAACATATAAGCATTCATTATTCATCTCAAATACAAGATCACTAATAGTTCATTTGTACATTCATAATTCTCCATGGCTCATTTGGTTAGTCATTTACTTACCAAAATATATGCATCACCATGTACTTCATTAAATTATAGTTCATTCATTCACATACCACATTTTACTTTATCAAATCTATTCACATATCTCATCTAGGTAAGTTCATATAAACACTTACCTTTCACACACTTGCTTAGTGTACAATTCAAATGTACCTGATTTGTTTATACATTTCACATAGACTTTCATTTCTCAGATTTGCCAGTTTAACCATTCGGAATCAATAGTATACTCAGAATGCTCGGAATAGTCGTACAATGCCAACATCCCAGACGTGGTCTTACATGTAACCATATATCGATGCCATTTTCCCAGGCAGGGTCTTACACGAATCAATACGATGCCAATGTCCCAGACATGGTCTTACACATAAATCTCTAATCGTTGCCAACGTCCCAGACGTGGTCTTACACGATATCACATATCGGACACCTATGTCATGACATATGTAATCCTATCTACTCCTACGTTCGTACGGGACTTTTTCGAATGTTGACACCATGTCGATACTATCTCGGATTTCATGTACTCATCATCTCTTATACATTCATCATTATAAATTTTCATATGAACATACATATATCAAGGTAAAAACATTTATTTGTATATAGACTTACCTCGGATGTGAGTAAACGATCGGATTCGGCTATTCAATTACTTTCGACTTTCCGCAATCTAAATATGTTTTCTTCGATTCTTGATCTATACATATTCAAATTTAATCCATTTATTCTTAAATTCATTCAATTCAATCCAAAAACACATATTTAGGGCAATTTACAAATTAGCCCTCATATTTTTAGATTTTGACAATTTAGTCCCTATTTCACAAAATCATAAAATACACAAAATCTCTATTTACCCATGCTTAGCCGAATGTTCATGTAGTCCATACAAATCCATACATTTCATTTATTTCACAATTTAGTCCCTCAAAATATTATTTTCTTAATTAAGTCCAAATTACTCAAATTCATCAAAAATTCAAAGACAAACTATGTAAATCTAACACATATCTTTCATAATTCATCTTCAAACATCACAAAAATCATGTGTTCATCAATGGCACATTTCAAAATCTTCATCAATTCACAAAATTGGAGCATGGGTTTTGAAGAACACGAAGCAACGATTACAGAAACGTAGAAATTATCAAAAACCGAACAAAACATACCTTGAATCAAGCTAAATGAGTGTCGAAACCTAGCTTAGTTTTCTTTCTTCTTTTTCTTTGAACATTCGGCTATGTTGATAAAAAGATGGACAAAATATTTGTTTTGTTTTCATTTAATAACATTATTAATCATTTTACTAAATTGCCATTAATGATAACATATAAAATTCCTATAATGGATGGCCATTTATGGAATACTCCACTAAGCATGGTATAATTACATTATAAGTACCTCACCTTTATAAAGACATGACACATAGGTGCTTTTAACATATAGCATGCTAATTTTGCATCTTTCACAATTACGTCCTTTTATCAAATTAAACACGCAAACGAACAAATTAATTCCTGAAACTTTCACACATGCTTTATCATATAATGCAGACACAGAAAATAATATTAAAATATTTTTCTAATTTAGATTTGTGGTCCCGAAACCACTATTCCGACTAGGGTCTAAACCGGACTGTTACAAAAGGCAATCTTGGAATTCTTCTATTTTGCTCCCTATGTTGCGACATCCAATGCTCCTTGTTGCAACCTAGCGACCAGTATTGAGTTAGTACATCTTCTAATGGTCTCCTACACACTCACACAATATATTAGCTCACCTTTAGGCCTCATTTGACCCCTAAGGAAAACAAAATATTCAAATTACACATTTTATTAAACTTAACTAAACCTACGGAGATGTAATTAAAACTTAACAAAAATGCTTATCGTCAAGTTCCTAAAGCGCGAAAACTAGCTTAATCTACTATACCAAATTACAATAGATCACCTGCGTGCTCGTAAAGTATATTAGCTCACCCTTAGGCCTCTTTTGGCCCCTAAGGTCAACAAATGTAACAACCCATTTTTCATTGGTGATAGAACATTGGTTTCGGGACCAAAAATTTCTATTGTACCAGCCCATAAATATTGTTTATAGAATATTTACAGAGTCATTAAAGTCGTATTAAAATTTGGTTAAGAATTTTTAACGTTTAGATAGCTAATTAAAGGAAAAAGACTAAATTGTAAAAGGAGCAAAACCTGTAATTATTGCTTTTAGATTATTTAATAGCTTAACTAATAAATGTGTGAGGGCCAATATGGAAATCAGACCTTATTGTTAGATAGTGGACGAAAATGGAGTGCAAATTTAAAGAAAAATTGAAAGAAAATTATGTTAATGGTAATTTTGTATTTTTTTTCAAAAATTAAAACAAATTAATTGAAGAATAAACACTTTGTTCCCCATTTCTTCAAGTTCTTAGCAAAACACCATTAAAGGATGGCTCCAAGCTTCGATTTCATCTACTTAGTGCATGTGAGCTCAATTCTCACCTATTTCTTATAATTATTATGTTTTTGAGATCGTTGCAACTAGGTCCAGCTAGCCTGTACCTTCGTTTTTGAATCTGTTAAAAATTTTAGAAGTTTCCATTGATGAATTTTGGTTTTTTATGATAATTATATGTTTGAAGCTTTGATTGTGGTATTTAGTTGTTTTGTGAAGTAATTTTATTAGTTTTTGAATTAATGATTAAATTGTTAAAATCACAAGGATAGTTTGATGATTAAGAAGTGTTTTGTGGACTGTTTAGAAGCCTTGAACATTTGGCTGGTATGTTGAGTTTTTAGAAATTGATAATTTGATGATTTTTGGATTAAGGGACTAAATTGTAAAAGTTGTAAAAGTTAGGGGAATAGTATAAATTTCAAAAATAAAATGGTATAAAATGTTGAATAAATTGGAATATGAAATGTAAGCTAATAATTGGGAAATTTTACATTTTAGATCAAGACCCTGTTGACTTACATGAAAAAGGGAAAATTGCTGAATAGTCCCTAAACTTCTGCAACTATTACAATTCAATCAAGGTAAGTTCGTTCGGTTTGTAATTTAATATCTATATGAATTTTATGATGATATGATATGAAATAGTGGATATTAATTGTTCTATTGATGATGTAAAGTTGTTTGGGATAATGTTATTGAATTTCGATGCTTGGGCCGGATGAACGCGAGATAGAGTACAACTTAATGACGGCGTATTATGCAAGGATTGGAGTGGAGATTGATATAGTGTACTTTATATATTTTTCCCGAGTATACTGAGGTTCAACATTTTTTGTGAACCTTCGTGTTATACTATCTTGTTCTGGCGTGTTATGGGGGCGGATGTATAACCTATAGGCTAAGCACTTAGTGCCAAGGCGTGTTACCGGTTGGATTAGCTCTCATGAGTGTTTGACGTGTTTCGGTTGGATTACTTGTTTACTCGTATCTGTAAGTCGTTCATCAGGTCGTAAACTATTGTATTATAACTTGTTCGATTACTTTGAATGGCATGACATGTACTTGACATCTTGAATTAACTCCATTGTGGACATTTATGTTTTTTGAAAATTATTATTAAGCTTTGAATTGAATGATGTAATTCATCGATTTGAAATTGTGGATGACAGGAAACATTTGTTGTTGAATTATATTTGATTAAATTGTTATATTTACTTCAGTAAGATTTATTGTTTCTGTCCGTCAAACTTACTAAGCTTCAATAAGCTTACTTGTGTTAATTTTTGTTTCTTGTAGATACTTTTGAGGGTTGGACGATCAGATCAGCACTCACGTCACACTAGCCATCCGATTTTGGTAGTTTTTGAATGTTTATTTTGAATTATATGGTATGTAATAGGCTAGTTATGTCATTACTTTTATTTTGGTATGTAAATGTATAGAGTGTGCCTAAGTGCAAGTTGATAACATGAGCATCACTACAATGATCTTAGTGTTCATTTGGTAAATGTTTAGTTGATAACTTATTGTTATATATGAATGATGGAAGATGCCCTTGGTACAAACTTTTAGCATATGTATCAGTAATAGGTTATATTGAATTGTTGTGAATTGAGGTGCCCATGATAGGCATATTGGTTAGAAGTTTAAGTTGGGTGAATTGACATGTTTTTGGTTGATGATTTATATTGTTGTATAAGTGTGCATACTTGTGGTACCATTGAGGGTACATTGGTTAGGCACTTAAGATGGTTGAATTAGCATGATTTGACCATGTTTAATGGTATTTTGTATAGGTCTAATGACTATGTCCAAGAAATCTTGAAATGGTAAACTTGATGTTTAAGGTTCATTTAGGTGCATACGGCTGATAAACCGAAATAGTAACATATTTTAATCCCACATTTAGTATGCTTTTGGATGATTTATCCCTTGATTTTTTTAAAAAGGTGCTCTTTATCCTTTTTTTTCATGTCTTAGACCCAGGAAAGCACCCAAGGATAAAAAGAACGAGAAACGGGCTCAAAACGGACCAAAATGGGCCAAAGAAGAAATCGACACGGCCTGAACCTTAGCCCACACGGCTGTGCCTCACTGATCATCTAGAACACGATCTTCCCTCGATTCACACGGCCGTGTCTCATTAAAGAAGTCCGAGCACGGCCTGGCCACGATCCACACGGGCGTGTGCCATGGCCGTGTCCCTGTCGCTGAAAAGAGCAATTTCACTCGAATTTGGATACTTAGGGAGAAAGAAACGTATTCCAAGAGCCTATATAAACCCCCTAAGGGTCGGCTAAAAAGGGGGCGGTGAGCTAGGCCAAGGAGCCAAGCCGGAAAGGTCAGATTTGTAGGAATCACTCGAAGATAGCCAATTGATCCATCTCAAGAAGCTGGGATTCTACTCAAGACGGCAGATCTCTCCTTCAATTCCTTCAGGGGATTTTAGGGATTTCTTATGTTTTGTTTTATCTTTTCTCTTGAGATATTTTCTTCTTTAGTTATGAACTAAATCATTCAGATACCTGAAGGGGATGAAACCTATGATGAATCTTGTTATTATTTTCTAAATTATATGATAAATACTTAGTTTGTTCTTAATTATGTGAGCTTTATCCAAATTTGATGTGCTTAGGTGGAGGAGGAATAGACCCTGCCTAAGAGTAGATCTAGCATAATTAAGCGGAGTTGATCGCACGCCTAGAGATAGGGTGACGAGATTTTGCCGAATTAGGGTGAAACCTAATATGGGAGTCCATAGATCGATTTAATTGCTATTCAGGGGGTTATTATAAGAGAACGAGAGTTCCACTAATTAACCTAGGGTTAGACGTTATTCGCCTCGAGAGAGGGTTTAATATACGTTAGGGAGTCTTACGGATCAAACTAAGTAAATAAAATCATATGGTTCAGTGATAGATAACAAGTGAAGTCTAGGTGGATTCTTCCTGAGGGTATCATCTAAATCAACTGAGTTTTTCTGAAAGCTATCTCCCCAATTTTAGTCTTTTTTCGTCTTTGTGTCCTTAGCTTAGTAATTCGTTAAATTTAGATTAAAAGCAACTTCACGTATTTTAGGTTAAATAATAAAAAGAAAGTATTAGTACTTTTAGTTCCTTTGGGTTCGATAATCCCGTCTTGCCTAAGCTATACTACTGTTGGATAGGTACACTTGCTTTTAATCGTTGTCAGAGTTAGTTTCCAGGTTCGATTGTTCTTTTTATAAATTTTAAAGCTCTGGTTCACAGCGATCAAGTTTTTTGCGCCGTAGACGGGGAACTAAAATATTAAGAAAGCTCTATTTTTATTACTTTAGCCAATTTTTATTTTCCGTAATTTATTTTTATTTTTAGTTTTAATTTTAATTTTGCTAAATTTTTCTTTCTTTTCCTAGCAGGTACCTCTAGTTTATGACTAGAAGGAACCCGAGAGGACCTTTAGAATATGACAGTGATATTGAAGCTACCGCTCGGAGAAATCGCAGAGAAATTAGGCGAGCCCTAAATTACAAAGAAGAAGAGCGAGAAGACAGATCCAATCCTACTGAAGGGATGGGCGAAAATAATCTTCCACCACAAGATGTGGCAGAAAATAATGCTCCGCGTACTATGTATGATTATGCTAAAGCGCATTTAACAGGAGCCGAATCTAGTATTGTTAGGCCTGCTATAGCTGCTAATAATTTTGAATTAAAGCCTAACACTATACAAATGATTCAACAGTTTGTTCAATTTGATGGTTTACAGGATGAAGATCCAAATACTCATATAGCCAACTTTTTAGAGTTCTGTGATACCTTTGAAATAAATGGCGTTTCTGATGATGCCATACGTCTTCGGTTATTTCCCTTTTCATTAAGGAATAAAGCCAAACAGTTGGTTAAAACTTCTACGCAGGGTCAATCACTACATGGGATCAAATGACCGAAAAATTCTTATTAAAATATATTTCCCGGCCAAAACGGCCAAATTACGCAATGATATATCTTCTTTTGTGCAGATGGATTTAGAGACATTATACGATGCATGGGAGAGATATAAGGATCTCTTGAGAAGGTGTCCGCACCATGGTTTACCCTTGTGGCTCCAAGTCCAAACTTTCTATAACGGTGTAAACCCCTCAACGAGGCAACTAATCGACTCAGCCGCCGGTGGAACTCTGAATAATAAAAATCCTGAAGTAGCCTACGAATTTATAGAAGAGATGTCGCTGAACAACTATCAGTGGCAAGTTACAAGAACAAGGCCAACAAAAACAGCCGGAGTTTACAACCTCGACGCAGTAACCATGCTATCAAATCAGGTAGAGTTGATGAATAAAAAGCTTGATAGTTTGTGTTCTTTGCAGGTATATCTAGTCATGCAGTGCAACGCAAGTGGAACTGTGGCGAATCCTGAGTACCCACCCTACCAACCGGGCACAGAGAGCAAACAAATGAACTATATAGGTAATAATTTCAGATCAAATAATAACCCTTATAGTAACACTTATAATCCAGGTTGGAGGAACCACCCAAATTTTTCGTGGGGAGGACAAGGAAATCAAAGACAACAGCCTCCTCAAAATTTCCAAAATTAGCCTTATCCACAAGAGAAGAAGCCGAACCTCGAAGAGATATTAGCAAAATTCATGGCAGCTACTGAAGCCCATTGCCAAAAAACTGAGACAACACTTATTGACCAACAAGCATCTATTAAAGCAATCGAGAATCAAGTAGGGAAGTCACTAAGTCGGTGGGATGACTTGCCAAACTAATTTACGAACGACGAGCAGGCGTCTACCAAGCAACACCGAGATTAATCCAAAGGAGCAAATCCAAGCCATAATGACTCAAGAAAGTGAAGGAGTAGAGCGAACCGGTCAATACAAGGAAACGAGGTAGAAAAAGGTAAGGGTGAGGTAACACAAGAAAAGCCAAAACCGGTAATCAAGGAGTACCAACCTCGCATACCATATCCGGCGTTAACAAAGAAGCGACGACACAGAGGAAAAGTTCAGTAAGTTTCTTAAACTTTTAAAGAAATTACATATTAACTTACCGCTACTTGAAGCCCTTTCACAGATGCCAGATTCGAGGAAATTTTTAAAGCATCCCTTGATGAACAAACGCAAATTAGACGAGGATCCACATGTGGAATTAAACGCAGTATGCTCAGCAATGTTACAAAATAGACTACCACAAATGCTAAAAGATCCAGGGAGTTTTACAATTCCATGTTTAATTGGTAGACTAACCATTGATAATGCGTTAGGTGATTTAGGGGCAAGCATAAATGTCATGCCTTACAAATTATTTAAACAATTAGGTCTAGGGAAACCCAAACAAACTAGGATGAGCATTCAATTAGCTGATAAAACTGTTAGAATTCCTAGGGGTATTATCGAAGATGTTCTTGTAAAAATTGATGATTCGTTTTCCCAAGAGATTTTGTTGTCTTAGACATGGATGAGGATAATTCGATCCCCTAATTTTAGGAAGACCCTTTTAGCAACTGCGCCAGGACTAAAATTGATGTTGATGCAGGAGAACTCATACTTTGTGTAGGTAATGAGACAGTCACCATCAAGGCTCTCGACTCGGCTAGAACATCGAATAATCAAGGTAAGAACGTAAATTCTACTGATAACCATTCGATTAACCCCTATTTTCAGGAAGCACCACCAAAGAATACAACTGAACCCAATCCTAAACCCCAAGCCAACAAGGAAGTAGTTCATGAAGATCGAGGGATTCAGTTCGATTATCTAGACGAGTGGAAGACACACTTCAACGAAAAATTAGGGTTACACGACGAAGAACCAGAACCACACAAGGTAAAACCGAAAGAGCCTCCAGAAGAGCTCATAGGAACAACAGATCACTTCAAAATAGGAGATCAAATACTGTTAGATAAGGCAGATCCTCGAATATCTCTTCCGGACCCTAACACAAACAAAGAAATACCTTTTAGGGTAACCAGTGTTTTCCCATACGGAACAGTCGAGGTAAGCAACCCTGTTTTGGAAATTTTACAGTAAACCCATCTCGACTTAAATTTTTTCACGAGGACACAAATGATAGCCTGAGGAAGGACTTCCAACTCTTCAAACCACCCTGACAATGCAAACGAGAGGAGAGTCTAGCTTAAGACTATAAACGAGCGCTTCTCGGGAGGCAACCTGAGCACTAACCCCATTAACTTTTTTTTCTTACTCTATCTTATCCTTTCTTAATAATATCTAGCTTTAAACTAACAAAGGGTACAGAATTCTAGGCCACACGGCCCTGCACACAGCCGTGGCCGTGTGTACCTCAAGAATCTTCGTACTACATGGCAGGACGGTACAAGTCAGAGCAACTAAATTTAGAACTCACGGACTCAACCACTCCCCCACGGGCACCGAAAAAGTGGCACGGCCGTGCCCCATAACCGTGTGAAGCTACTGACTTGCCAACCACGGGCTGAACACGCCTGTACCTTAAACCCGTGCCAACATACTGACTTGTCGAACACAGGCTAGACACGAGTGTGGGGTACCCAACACGCCCTAGAACACGACCGTGCGAGGCGACCGTGTGAATCGACACACCCTCAACCCACGGGCGTGGGAAACTGCCAGACTTGAAATTTTATTTAAACACCATGCCCCTCTCCTTTCTCTTCTCAACCCACTCTCCTTCTTTCTTCTCTCTTTCTTTCTTTCTTTCCTCCCTCTTTCTTTTTCCTTTTTCCTAATAAATCCTTAGACTCTTGAGCTACAACAACATCATATCCATGGCAAAGAAGCGTAAAAGGCCAATCACAGTCTCCTCAAGGGAGACCGATTCACATGAGTTCATGCCGGCAGCTTCATCCAAACGACAAGCCAAGGATATTTTTTCTCTTTTGCTTCAATTTCCTTCTCTTTAACAATCTTATGCTTAATTTAGTTTATTTTATCTTAATTTCTTAATTTTAGGTTCTAAAGGCTACTAGGGAATCACGCCACGACCACCACCATATCCTCAGCCTTAGAAATCACAACAAATAATAAGGACTCTACGGTCCATCCACCTTTTCTTTTAATTTTAGTTTCATCTTTATTTTTCTCCACTTTAGCTTGCTTTTCCTTAAGTATTTAATTAGTATAGTTTTAATTATTATTAGTATATCCTGGCTAATCCTACATGAGCTTCCCAATTTCTTCATCTAGCGCAGGATCGTCACCCAGACCGGCCCCTCCAACGTATTTTCCACATCCTCCAAGGATTTCATCCATAATTCAGGGAGTTTTACTTATCCCCATATCTTCTGATCTGAACATTACATTTATATTATCTATCTTTGTACATTGAGGGCAATGTACATCTTAAGTGTGGGGGGGGTGAACAACCTAAAAATGTGCCTAAATTTTTTCATTATTCTCAAATTTCTAAAATTAGGTACCAAACTTTTTGCATTGTTCTCAAAATCCTGAATTTAGTCTTGTTTTTAAGTAAATTTCCATGATTTATGATTTTTATTGATTGTTTTTAGATTAAGTCATTGATAATTGTGCATTGATAATTAAATTTTAAGATACTAAAGAATCAAGCATGATAAGTCTATTTTTCAAAATTAAAATTTTCTAGGTTGTTGAACTAAATCTGAATATTATCTTGAAGTTGGAAATTTACGAGGTTGATGTCAAAAATACCCATAATTTTTGTGAGATTTTGAGCCTTATAGAGCATATATTCTTTTTCTTGCTCACTTTATTGATTATGAGTGTGTCAACATTGATTTGTTATTCTAGAACTTGCCTCGTTTATGCATATCGAGACCACACCTATGATTTGATATACAGAGATGATTAAGGCATTTAGGTTTTAACCCACTAACTCCATTAAAAAGCCTACCTTCACAATTAACCCCTAGTGAACCCCTTTGATCCTAACAACCCTTTTTATTGACTCACCCACTAATATTAACGAAAAACCCTTTGTATATTTGTATCACCATTCCTTGAATCCCTTTTTATCGAGATTTGATTTTGAGCAGTTGCCTAACTATGTTCTATATTTCAGTTGTTAAAGTTCTTTATTATTACTTAGTTTGTTCTTAAAAAAAATGAAGTATATTCATTATTAGTTTTTAGTGAGCTTATACATTTGAATTCCAAAATATTGAAGAAGAGGCTCGTATTATTAGTTTCAAAGTTTCAATTCATGTAATTATTTATTTATCAGTTCATTTTTTTAGTTAGGTAATTTGTCAATTCAGTCTCGATTCTAACCTTCTAATTCAGCCTTATTCCACACCTTTAACCCAAGCCCCGTTACAACCCTGTTAAAGACCTTTTGATTTGTGCATCATCTCATATTATAGTGGTGGAGACTTGATTTTCAGGCAAGCCTATGGGATTAACTTTTCATGTTCGACTTTTGAGTCCATAAATTTTTAACCTTAAACACTTTGAGTGATTTGAGTGGATCTTTCGTGAGGATGTCAATCCTTGTCGAATTCGAATTAAAGGTAATTATTTAGATAAGGGGAGACACCTATATTTTCGAGATACAAAATCTATGACTTAGACTGTTTGAATTTTTAGAACTCTTTAAGTTGAATTATCCATGTATGAATTATCTCTGAATTATGATAAAACATTGTTGATAGGAATTATGAATTATAGAAAGTTCGTTTTAATTGTAAGTTGAGAATTTTGCTTGAGGACAAGCAAAAGCTTAAGTGTGGGGGTATATGATAAACCGAAATAGTAACATATTTTAATCCCACATTTAGTATGCTTTTGGATGATTTATCCCTTTATTTATGTAAAAAGGTGCTCTTAATCCTTTCTTTTCATGTATTAGACCCAGGAAAGCACCCAAGGATAAAAAGAACGAGAAACAGGCTCAAAACGGACCAAAATGGGCCAAAAAAGAAATCGACACAGCCTGAACCTTAGCCCACACGGCCGTGCCTCACTGATAATCTAGAACACGGTCTTCCCTCGATTCATAAGGCTGTGTCTCATTAAAGAAGTCCAAGCACGGCCTTGCCACGATCCACACGGGCGTGTGCCATGACCGTGTCCCTACCGCTGAAAAGAGCAATTTCACTCAGATTTGGATACTTAGGGAGAAAGAAACGTATTCCAAGAGCCTATATAAACCCCTAAGGGTCAGCTGAAAAGGAGGCGGTTAGCTAGGCCAAGGAGCCAAGCCGGAAAGGTCAGATTTGCGGGAATCACTTGAAGATAGCCAGTTGATCCATCTCAAGAAGCCGTGATTCTACTCAAGACGGCGGATCTCTCCTTCAATTCCTTCGGGGGGTTTTAGGGATTTCTTATGTTTTGTTTTATCTTTTCTCTTGAGCTGTTTTCTTATTTAGTTATGAACTAAATCCTTCAGATACCTGAAGGGGATGAAACCTATGATGAATCTTGTTATTATTTTCTAAATTATATGATAAATACTTAGTTTGTTCTTAATTATGTGAGCTTTATCCAAATTTGATGTGTTTAGGTGGAGGAGGAATAGACCCTGCCTAAGAGTAGATCTAGCATAATTAAGCAGAGTTGATCGCACGCCTAGAGAAAGGGTGACGAGATTTTATCGGATTAGGGTGAAATCTAATATGGGAGTCCATAGATCGATTTACTTCTATTCTAGGGGGTTATTATAAGAGAACGAGAGTTCCACTAATTAACCTAGGGTTAGACGTTATTCGCCTCGAGAGAGGGTTTAATATACGTTAGGGAGTCTTACGGATCAAACTAAGTAAATAAAATCATATGGTTCAATGATAGATAACAAGTGAAGTCTAGGTGGATTCTTCCTGAGGGTATCATCTAAATCAATTGAGTTTTTATGAAAGTTATCTCCCCAATTTTAGTCTTTTTTCGTCTTTGTGTCCTTAGCTTAGTAATTCGTTAAATTTATATTAAAAGCAACTTCACGTATTTTAGGTTAAATAATAAAAAGAAAGTTAGTATTAGTACTTTTAGTTCCTTTGGGTTCGATAATCCGGTCTTGCCTAAGCTATACTACTGTTCGATAGGTACACTTGCCTTTAATCGTTGTCAGAGTTAGTTTCCAGGTTCAATCGTTCTTTTTATAAATTTTAAAGCTTTGATTCACAGCGATCAACGGCCTAGGACACGGGCTTCCACACGGTCAGGTGTATTAAGTCAGTGAGTTACACGGCCTACGACATGGCCGTGTGTATCAAATCAGCGAGTTACACATGCAGAGACACGGTCTGGGATACGTCCGTGTGTCCCAACTTCGTAAGTCACATTGTCTGGGGCATTCCACACGGCTGTGTGTCCTCTGTTTTTGAAATTTTTTATATTTCCCTAAAATTTCCTGACTTGTTTCAAATTAGTCCCTAAGAGTTTTAAGATTATTTCTTTAGCCCCTTAAGCTCGATTTAAGCCTCGTAAATGTAAGTTATTATTGTAATTCAATTACTTTGTGGTATTTGAGAAATTATATTGTAATGATTATTATTTTTACCTATTATTTCTGTTAACTTACTGTGACACTCCTGTACTCCCTATTCCAGTGACGGATACGGGTTAGGGGTGTTACAACAAAAGACTCAAATTGCACATCTTATTGAACTTACCTAAAATTACGAAAATGTAATTAAATCTTAACTAAAATGTTTATGTTGAAGCTCTTAAAGTGCGAAAACTAGTTTAATCTGCTACATCAAATTACGGCAGATCAGAACTTAACGAGTTCGCCCAAATCATCTGGGTTAGACGGATACTTAACAGAAGAGTCCGCCAAAGCACAGAACTTTCCAAAATTAAAAGTTTCCATTTGGCGCAATACAAATAATTTTATACTTATTCAAGACAAACATTTTACTTACTCATATCTATCCTTATTTTACAAATTATATGCCAAACAATAACCAAATACAACGACTTCGTCGGGTGGGCTATTACAATTCTCGCCCACTTAGAAAATTTCGTCCTCAAAATTCATACCTGTGAATAGCTGAGGATACTACTCTTTCATTAAACTTTATCTTTTCCAAGTAACCTCTTCTATATTATGATTTCTCCATAATACTTTCACCAAAGGAATCCTCTTATTTCTAAGCTCTTTCACCTCTCTTCCCATGATGAATGAGCTCTTCCTCATAAGACAGATTCAGTTCTACCTCCAACTCTTCAATTTGCACAACATGGTCTACATTTGATCTATATCTTCTCAACATAGACACATGAAACACATTGTGAATCTTTGACCACTTTGGAGGTGAAGCCAATATATAAGCCACTGGTCCAACTTGCTCTAAGACTTCATATGACCTTATAAATTGTGGACTCAACTTTCCTTTCTATCCAAATCTTATAATCTTCTTCCAATGAGAGACTTTTAAAAACACTTTATCACCAACTTTAAAAGAAATATATTTCCTTTTTAGATCAACATAAGCTTTCTGACGATCCTCTACAGGTTTTAGATGACTACGAATGATAGATACTTTTTCTTCTGTTTCACGCACTAACTCAGGACATACTAATTTTCTTAGACTAAACTCCATCTAACAAGTGGGTGTTCTACAGCTTCTACCATACAAAGCTTCAAATGGAGACATTTTCAAACTGACATGATAAATATTGTTATATGCAAATTCAACCAGAGGAATATAATTTTTCCAATTCAAACCAAAGTCAATTACACAACTTCTTAACATATCCTCCAGAACTTGAATGACTCTTTCAGACTGACCGTCTGTCTGAGGTTGGAACGTAGTACTGAATTGCAACTTAGTTCTCAATTATCCCTGTAATTGCTTCCAAAATCTTAAATTAAACCTTGGGTCTCTATATGAAACTATCGAAGAAGGGATTCCATACAGGTGCACTATCTCAAAAACATAGAGCTCAGCTACCCTTTCTAGAGAATAAGTAGTGTGTACTGGCAAAAAATGAGCTGACTTAGCAAGTCGATCTACTATCACCCAAACTGAATTCTTCTTTGAAGGACTGAGAGGTAGTCTTGACATAAAATCCATGGTAATTCTATCCCATTTCCATTCTGGTATTTCCAAAGGTTACAACTTATCCGAGGAAACTTGATGTTCTACTTTAACTCTTTGGCAAGTCAAATAGGTTGAAACATATTCTGTGATTTCCCTTTTCATTCTAGGCAACCGGTATAAGGTTTTCAAATCTCTATATATCTTGATACTCCCTGGATGGAGTGAAAAGTGTCCCTGATGAGCTTCCCTTAGTAGTTCTTTTCTTAAGGCATTCCAAATTAGTACATACATTTTTCCCATGAATCTCAGTTCACAATTTTTATCCAGATTGATATTTGTTACATTACAGACATCATACGTTGTTTATATGTAACACCCCTAACCCGTAACCATCGCCGGTCTAGGGTTAAGAGGCATTACCGGATAATCGGAAACTTTTACAAACATATCGTACCATAAAGTATATCATTGTCGAATCATAACAGAATACAAGCATATAGTCCCTTAATGAGGTCTTCGAGACCTTACACATACTTTAGAAAGGGGCCGAGACTAAACCGAACACATACGAAATTTTAAAAAATTTAAAAATTTTTCAAAGCTACAGAGGTCACACGCCCGTGTGGTTAGGCCGTAGACACACCCGTGTGTCTAAGCCGTGGCAAAACAGGGCATACATACTGACTTGTCCACACGGCCGAGGACACGCCCGTGTGCCTCACCCGTGGTCGCTACTGACTTACACCATACGGCCAGTCACACGCCCGTGTGTCCAGCCCGTGGTCGAGTCTGACTTGTTTTGAAATACAACCACAAAGGACACGGTCGAGCCACACGCTCGTGTGCTCAACCGTGTAGGCATTTATAGGCCATTTTCAAGGCCAAATTGCCACCCACACATGGGCTAAACCTACAAGCACATACAAACATCATTTAATACACCAATGGCAGCTAAAACATACCAAATTGAACATCTTTTCCACCCATTCATTAACATTACCAACATACCATCTTATATGCCATTTAAATCAACTAGATCACAAACATTTCTAAGCAAGTTTCATCCACAATCTTACCTATACAATATAACATCTTCTCATCAATAAGATACCAACTTTACCTCATAATAATATCATAATTTTGGTCATCTCAATAGCCATCAAACCTTACCAAAATATGCATTATATATCTTGACCGCTCATTCACATTACATACAATTATCTAGCCATATCACATGACTATACACACATTTCAAACATAATCCATTTCAACTAGACTATACATGCCATACTTAATATATACATGATCATAAGATACCAAAATGTGATTGGATAGTGTGATGACGATCCACGATGATCCCCGAGCCTTTCGTAGCTTTAACGATCTATAAAACAATGCAAACACACACAGAGTAAGCTTCCAAAAGCTTAGTAAGCCATATACAAATAAACTTAACATATAATGCACATAATCATATTGATACAAGATCATTAATGCTTCTCAATTGCAAAATTCATAACATTTTCTTTGGCTCATTTGTTTCGCCGTTTCTTACCCACAATTCATAACTCAAAGTATCATTTTTGCTCATAACACAATCATGCATATATCACATTTTATTTCATCAAATTTATGCACATATTTCACCTTGGTAAGTTCATATATACCCTTACATTTGATACTCATACAAAGTGTACATTTCAAACGTACCTGATTAGATTATACATTCCACATAGTCTTTCGTTTCTCGAAATTGCCCGTTGAACCATTTAGAATCAAATAGGATACTCAGAATACTCGGAATAATCATACAATGCCAACGTCCCAGACGTGGTCTTACATGTAACCAAATATCGATGCCACTTTCCCAGACAGGGTCTTACACGAAATCAGATACGATGCCAATGTCCCAGACATGGTCTTACACATAAATCTCAAATCGATGCCAGCGTCCCAGACGAGGTCTTACACGATATCATATATCGGAAACATATGTCATGACATATAAAATCCTATCTATTCCTAGGTTCGTACGAGACTTTTCGGATATTAACACTCGGTCGATACTTCCTCGATTTCCATGTGTATAACATCTCGTACTCATTCATCACAAATAAATTTCATAGATACATAATAAGGCAATTCAAATACATTTATTTGTATATAGACTTATCTCGGATTCGGAATAAACAGACAGATTCAGCTACTCAATCACTTTCGACTTCCCTCAGTCTAAATCCGTTTTCTTTGGTTCTTGATCTATACATATTCAAATTTAATCCATTTATTCACCAAATCATTCAATTCAATCCAAAAACACACATTTAGGGCAATTTACAAATTAGCCCTCATATTTTCACATTTTGACATTTTAGTCCTTATTTAACAAAATCACAAAATACACATAATTCAATATAACCCATGCTTAGTCGAATTCTCTATAGGCCCCTAACAACCCATACTTTTCATTTATTTCACATTTTAGTCCCTCAAAATATTATTTTCACAATTTAGTCCAAATTATTCAATTTCACCAAAAATCCAAAGACAAACTATGTTAATCTATCACATATCTTTCATATTTCATCCTGAAACATCACAAAACTCATGAATTCATCAATGGCTCATTTCAAAATCATCATCAATTTACAAAATTAAGACATGGGTTTTGAAGTATTTGAAGCAACGATTACAAAAACGTAGAAATTATCAAAAACCGAAACCAAAACATACCTTAATTTGCTTGAACAAGGGTCGAATACCTAGCTTGGTTTCTTTCTTTTCTTTTTCTTTCAAATTCAGCACAAAAGATGAACATGGCTTATTTTAATGCCTTTGTTTTATTATAATGTATATTATTAACTAATTTACTTAATTAACCTTTTAATATCAACATTAAAATTCCACTAACTATGTACCTTAATGTCCATCCATAATTCAAATGGTCCAATTACATTATAAGGACCTCATACTTATAAAGCCATGTCGATATAGCCCTTTAAGAAATAGCAAGTCACTTTTGCATTTTACGCGATTTAGTCCTATTATCAAATTAAGCAGACAAACGGATAAATTATTTCACGAAACTTTCACACATGCTTACTCACATACTGTAAGCACAGAAAATAATATTAAAATATTTTTTGACTCAGATTTGTGGTCCTGAAACCACTATTTCTGTAACACCCTAGTTTAGGGGTTATGCGCTTGGAGCATAACCCGAGCAGTTAGTAGGCTTATGGTCATGTTAGAAGAATTTTTAGGGGTTTGGAGAACCCTAGAAGGCAAGGAATGCCTTAGAAAATTTTTGGATTTTTAAGTAATAAAGAGGGGGCTTGGTTTCTGAGGCCTTAAAAGAATTAATTGGGCGTTTAAGGCACAAGAAAGGAATTGGCAAAGTGGCTTGGGTGCTAAGTGCAAAGGGAGTGCCAAGGGGGAAGGGGTTCGAATAACATGGGAAGCAGTTGGGCTTTTATTTTTTTAGCGTTAAAGGAAGGGACTAAGGAAGTAGGGCTTAAAACAATTTTGTGGGCGTTAGTAGACAAGAAAGATGGGCTGGTAAAGTGGCTGGGGCGTTGTAAGGAGGGCTTGGGTTCGAGTCCAAGCGGCAGCAATGTTGCTTTGTTTTTGCGTCAAGGGACTGGGCTAAGTAGGCCTTAAAAATAAATGTCCAAGCTGATGGACATGAAAGGCAGGTGGGCGGAGTGGCTGAGGCGCTACTTGAAAAGGCGCTAGGTGCAGGGCGGGTTCGAGCGCTGAGTCTGCATTGGCGCTATTTTTTGTTGGTGGTTATGGGCTTGAGTTAAGAAGGGTTTATAAATAAATGTTGGGGGTTTCTAGCATAAAAATCAATGTGGCCGAGTGGCTCAGGCGTTAAGGGTGGTGTGCGTAGTTGGTCCTGTGTTCGAACTCGGAGAATGGCAGATGGAGTTTTAGTTTTTTTGTTATTTTGGGCAGCAATTTTGAAGTGTTGGACGGCTAGAAGACTCTTGGTTAGATGAGGATAATGTGTGGTTTTTTATTTATTTATTTTTATTTATCTATTATTAATTAGATTAAGTGGGGATAATAATTATTTATTTGTTTTTTTTTTTAGTGATAAGTGGGATAATAGTGAAACAATTCAAGTTGTTGGCCAAATCTTGGAGTCTTCAAGGGGGGTTGGCCGAATGCTATAAATAGGGGAGGGTAGAGTGGTAATTCTTCATCAAGTCTTTTGCCTCTCCCTCTTGGTGTGCCGATTTCTCCTTTGGCCTTTGTAGTCAAGTATTTCTTTTGTTTTCCTTTAATCCCTTGATAGCCGAAATCTTTAGCTCTCCATCTCTCTTCTGCTTTATCAAGTTGAAGCCGAACCGGTGAAGTGTGGTGCTGTCGACATCTAAAGATTGTAGGTAAGTATCCTAGTTAATTGGTTAGAGGCCGAAACCGAATGGTTGGCCTTAGTGTTGGTTGGCCGAATGCTCTATAGGATATAAGTGATGTGTTTTGCTTGTTTGTAGCCAGCGCCAAGGAGTCTAAAGGAAGGTCTCGAATTGTTTGGACTCATCAAGTTAAGAGTGGTAAGGTATTCGGCCTTAGGCCTTATTATGTATTGTGTTGACCGAAGAGTGGCTATGTTCTTTTTAGGGGCATATCGACAAGAGCAAAGGAAGCCTTCGGGATCTCAGATTATTTCGGTAAGGATGAGTAGTTTATGGTTATTCGTTTGAGATCTGTATTAACCAAGTTTTGATTAGATATCGTTATGGATGCGAATACCAGTCAAGGTGAGCAAGGGAAAGTTTCCATCCCAAAGTTTAAGAAAAGATTCGTTTCTGCTGTACGAGATTGGCCACCAGGGTGTGGGCCAGCAACAGAAAACGTTAAGCAAAAAGCCGTAGTTTCGCTAGACGATAGCGTCAAGGATTGAGAGTCTAGAACTCCAAGTAATAAGGTGTGTAGTTAGCCATTGTTTCCGGGTTTTGTATGATATCTGCTTATGTTATATGCTTACTAATAAGTGCAGTGGTAAAAGTGTGATAGATACCCTAAAAGGGGTATGACGATGATCAGGTAAGTAGCACACTGTAAATATTGTTGTCATTTAAATATGAGTGTATGCCTATATTTGTGAATGACATGCACATGCATCATATTGTCGTTATATCATGTTACATGTGCATGGGTGGGTTTGAAAGAAGGTACGGGTGTACTTCGAGTACGTGGTTGATGTCAGCTTTGTGCTACATCGTGGATTGGCGCTGACTGAGGTCGCGTTGTGGATCTTTGCGATTTAGTTCGCATGGTTACCTTGATTGATATGGGCTTTATGCCATATCGTGGCTTGATGGATTGCTGTGTGCTCCATCGTGGTTTGATGTTAGCTATACGCTACATCGTGGATGGCATTGGTTGCCTTTTTGGAGGGAAAAGGAGAGGGTGACTCGATAGTCCCCGGTGTGTGGTAATTTGGATAAGGGGTGTGTAGCGGATGGACCCTAGGTTGGGTTGGGAATCATGTTGCATTATTTTTTGTAATAATATGGAAATGGGCCAAGCCTAATATGACATGTGGATAGGTATGTTTTGGGAACATACGTGGAAATGGGCCAAGCCCAGTTGATATGTGGTTTATTGAGAAACGGCCTATTGAGATTTGAGTATGATTTGAATGTGGGCCAAGCCTGGCATGTGGTGATTGTTAAAATGAATATATATAAACTTGTTGCATTTGATAATTGGGATATTATGTGGCTAGCATGTGGGTGGATTTCAGTGGTTAACTTACACATCTGAGTCAGTATGACTCACCCAATTATTTTCAAACATTTCGGGTGATTCGTGATTAATGGACTGGGTTGGAGTGGATACAAGGTGGCCCATGCGAGAAGGAGATTTTCATCTGAGAAGATGTTTTACTTTATTTAAGTATTTTATATTATCAGTATTCTGGGATTTTATTTGATGTAATAAGGGCCTCTTTGATTTAAAGTACTCTATTTATTAATGTTGAAGTTTACACTACACTTAGTAATATTTTCGCAAAAGATTCATATTATAGCAACTTATAATAATGTTTTAATTCGGAAGTTTTCAACAAGCTTATATTATTTATTAAATTTTTAATTAGACACGATTTCCAGAGTTACTAAATTTTCAAGTTTAATTCTAAAGTCAAAGATTTCCAACCGTCTTTCCCAGTGACATAACCAGATTCGGTCGTAGTGAATGGGCCGGGTTTGGGGGTGTTACAGTTTGGTATCAGAGCCAAGTTCAAAACTCGGCTTTGAGGGTTTTGGGCCCAAGAACGGTTTTCAAATGGGCTTTTCAAAAATATGGATTTTTAGGAAATATTTTCAGGTTATTCTGGCATGGCACCTGTACCTTCAACCCGAGTCCGCCAGGTAAGTACTTCAGACTTGTGAAGTAGCTTGTTATATGAACTGTTATGGGCTTAGTTGGGCTCGTAGATTAGTGAACTAGGATCTATTGAACCCTAGGACTAGTCTACTCATAAGACTTGAAATTACTAAACAAACCTATGATTAAGTCGCCGAGTTAAGGTGTGGCAACCATTGTGCGCATGTCTAGGAGTGGATCCGGAAGAGCCTGGTACTTAAGCATCCTCGTGACTCACCTCCTCTTCACTGAATCCTACCAGTGCGTAGCTACGGTTCACCTTAACCAAAAGGACTTGTTCATAGGCTAAACCAATTATTAAAACCCGAAAGGGATTAGCCTTGCTGTTTTTAAAAAAAAAAATTTCTTGGTTTTAAAATTTACAAGAATACCCCTATGTTGAAAATTACTAAAATGCCCCTGACTTTTAAAATTTCCGGTTTAACCCCAAGTTTAATAAAATTTTCTTACTTTACGAAAGTACCCAATTTTCTGTATGGCAAAAATAATAACCCTGACTTTGGAAATTCACAAAATTACCCTGATTAACAAAATTACCAAAATACCCCTGGTTACCAAAATCCTGTTATACCTTTAATTTACGGAATTTTCGAAAATACTCTTCAATTCTGGGAATTTCAAAAAGATCCTGACCTATTAAAGTTTTTTTCGCGCTGGTTTATGACGGAAATGTCCCTGTAGGACAAAATGACGGAAATACCCCTGGGGTAGAAACGGGCAGAAAGGTCCGAATAGTGAATGTGTGTGGTGGATACCACTGAATGTGCCTCTACTGAGGAAGGAATGGTTCTAGTCAGAGTCAACCAAGGATGTGATGTTAGGTAAGCTCCTTTGCTTTGGTACATGCTTTAATTACTTTGATTGCTTAAGAGTTAACCTATTCTGTGTTGCTAAGAGAGGTGTTTCGAATTTTGAGCATGAACTTAGAGATTGTGTAGGTACGATAGCCTTAGTAAGATCAGAGTGCGCAGCATAAGCGTAAGGTGGTAAGATAGGTTGTATGGACGTTTGTTAGTAAGTAATTTCGAGGACGAAATTATTTTAAGGAGGGCAGAATTGTAACACCCTAGTTTAGGGGTTATGCGCTGGAGCATAACCCGAAAGCGCTTAGTAGGCTTATGGTCATGTTAGAAGAATTTTTAGGGGTTTGGAGAACCTAGAAGGCAAGGAATGCCTTAGAAAATTTTTGGATTTTTAAGTAATAAAGAGGGGCTTGGTTTCGAGGCCTTAAAAGAATTAATTGGGCGTTTAAGGCACAAGAAAGGAATTGGCAAAGTGGCTTGGGCGCTAAGTGCAAAGGAGTGCCAAGGGGAAGGGGTTCGAATAACATGGGAAGCGGTTGGGCTTTTATTTTTTAGCGTTAAAGGAAGGGACTAAGGAAGTAGGGCTTAAAACAATTTTGTGGGCGTTAGTAGACAAGAAAGATGGGCTGGTAAAGTGGCTGGGGCGTTGTAAGGAGGGCTTGGGTTCGAGTCCAAGCGGCAGCAATGTTGCTTTGTTTTTGCGTCAAGGGACTGGGCTAAGTAGGCCTTAAAAATAAATGTCCAAGTTGATGGACATGAAAGGCAGGTGGGCGGAGTGGCTGAGGCGCTACTTGAAAAGGCGCTAGGTGCAGGGCGCGGGTTCGAGCGCCTGGAGCTGCAGTTGGCGTTTTATTTTTTTGTTGGTGGTTATGGGCTTGAGTTAAGAAGGGTTTATAAATAAATGTTGGGGGTTTCTAGCATAAAAATCTGTAACAACCCAAACCCGGCCCAAACACTACGACCGAATTTGATTTGTTACGGAGTAAAACCTTGTGAACACCATTTCAAAAAACATTTAAGTTCCATTGAAAACTCCTCGTTTTCGGTTGTCTTGTCAAAGCTACCCTTAGATTTAATTTGGAATTTTAATTAAGTCCGTTTGTTATACCAGTTTCATGTGTGCCCGATGGCACGATTAAACTTCTTCGTGTTACTTAAGAAAACATGTGATTTTAGTTCAATTTAATAGTATAGTTTAAGCAAATATCCAACATAAAAGAAAATAACACAAACAAAGTTTATGGAGGCCTTATTACAACCAAAGTAAAAATAAGCAAATATAAAGTTCTATAAATTTAAATCCACTGCATGGCCACCTCGAGTCCAACCGGCTCCTCCACCGCCATCTACGAGCCACTGAAAAATGTTAAAGGAGAAGGTGAGTCACCAAGACTCAAGATGTAACCCCTTCCCCAGTTAATACAACATTTCATACACAACATATAATGATTAATTAAGCAGGTATCGTGTACCCAACCTAGCCAACCAAACACCTTTGTCTACCCCATGTGGTACCAAACCACCTGGTGACCGTAGTCACGATGTGTTACCAAAACACCGGTGGTGCCAAACCACTTTGGTGACATATAGTCACAATGTGCTACCAAAGCACGGTGTCCGTGAGACACAAATCGGGTGATGGGGCCAACCCATCGTGTGATACCAAATCACCGCGCACGATCCCATATCTCAAGTGGGGCCAACCCACGGTGGTGTTAACCACGAGGACAAGTCGCTATGAGGTACCAAACCTCTGGAGGTACCAAACCTCACGGTGACATATAGTCAGCAGTGTGTTACCAAAACACTTTGGTGCTCGTCAAGACGATATCACGCCCCCTCCTCTCATCAACCCATGTCAAGCGCTTAATAACAGAACATACATATATCACATGTATCAAATAATCCATGCTTCCTAAAAGCATTATTATCAATCTCATACAAATAGAGACTTAAGGGATCCTTGCTTGTACCATTAAGGTACTAATGCCATATCTACATAGAGTGATTTACACATAACATACACTTAATACACTTTATTAACTATTATAAGTGTGTATGTACACACTGTCACCACGAATAATCTAAATCCCAAATGAAGAAGTCGGCCACCTAGATCCACTAGCCCCTATATTCGGCCAAACATGGGAGTTAGTACTATGGCCTATTCGGCCAAACCAAACAATCCTGTGGGTTTATCTTTTGATCCCAAAACCTTACCTTTAACTCTTTGCTACTATCCACAAAGACTCGATTCACAGATCCGCTTTACCAAACAATCGATTAATGAACATTACTCATAACCAAAGCTTTTTCGGCTTTTGAAAACCAACATAGACCTTACCCAAACTTACCAAAATCGAATGTTAGAGATTAGGGCTTGGGTCGCTTGTTTCACGATCTTGGGGTACCTAGAAGAGATCGATTACTAAAACATTTAGAAGTCTTGCTAGCCACTGCCGAAATCGGCACTTACCCCTAAATAAGAGTCGACAAAGAATAGTGAAGGAACCCATGAAGTTTTCGCACAACTTACCTTCACCAAAGCGATTGACCACGAAAATCCAAAGAGATCTATATCTGCTTCTACTATTCGGCCAAGATGCTACCAAAAGAAAAAGAGAATTAGGCACTTCAATATGGGTGTATCGGTTTTATGAAGGAAATTAATGGCAAGAGAGGGTGATAAGAGTGTTGGCTAAAGGAGTGGATGTTCGCCAGCAAAGAAAATAAAAGAAAGGAGGGATGGAAGATGGAATTCGGCAAAGAGAAGTAGAGAGTGTTTTTGGCCAAGGGTTTGAGAGAATGGAGAAAATATCAGAAAACAAAGAAAGAAAGGTTGAGGGTTTGGCTCAAATGAAAGAAAAGAACAACAAGGTGGTAGGTTGGGGCTTTTATAGGCATTGGCACCCCCTAGTGACCTTGCCGTCCACTTCTCCATGAAGTGTTTAGATTTCGGCAAACACTTACAACCTCTCCTGGCCACTCATTTAAATTAATTCAAACTTAATTGAATTAATCCCTCTTAATCCAAAAATAATCCAACTAATATCTTCTTCTTTTTTTTTATCCTCTTATTATCACCAATTTTAAGCAATTTAAAACCAATTTAAAGTGCTTAAATTATCCCTTATTAATAATAATATTAACCCCTTTTATTATCCAAAATAAAAAGAATCCAAAGGAGAAAAACTCTCCACATGTGCCGTCCATCCATAATGCAAAAAGAGGGATCCTTGTGACTCGAACCAAGGCTCTCCCTTCCTCTTGATGTGGCGTCACATGCTAGCTCCTAAGTGGGCTTCTTTT
This sequence comes from Gossypium sturtianum, assembly GCA_025698515.1. Lineage (NCBI taxonomy): Eukaryota > Viridiplantae > Streptophyta > Magnoliopsida > Malvales > Malvaceae > Gossypium > Gossypium sturtianum. Next base: position 25,348,050 of record CM046945.1, read on the forward strand.
TGCCACTTTACCAAGGCCTAATTAGTGTTAAATTACCCACATTTATTCTTATAACACCCACTTACTAAGGCTCCTTCTTTTAAAAGTTAAAACTAAAATTTCCTACCAAATCGAGCTAACACAAAGCCTTAAATTGATCATTATTATTCCATAAATAATGACACAAAGATTCATACATAAGAAAAATAATTTATTTCCAAATAGCCCCGCTTTTGGGATGTTACATTCTACCCCTCTTAAAATAAATTTCGTCCTCGAAATTCCTTGATCAAAAGAGATGGGGGTATTCTTGCGCATCACCTCCTCGGGCTCCCACGTAGCTTCTTCCACCCGTGGTTCCGCCATAACACTTTCACTAAAGGCACCGCCTTCCCACGTAGAACTTTCACATCTCGGTCTACAATCAACCGGTTCTTCCTCAAAAGATAAATCCGAAGTTCACCTCAATCTCGCGCATCGCACAACGTGCGAAGGATCTCGACCGATACCGTCTCAAAGATTGACACATGAAATACGTCATGAATCGACTCGATTCTGCGGCAGACTCTAGGCCGATAAGCCACCGGTCCTACTCGCTTCACAACAAAAGATATCGGCCCGATGAACCTTGGGCTTAACTTCCCTTCCGTCCAAATCTCAACACCTTTTTCCAAGGCGACACTTTCGTAAAGACTTTGTCTCCCACAAAGATACTCCACTTCCTTGCGTTTGAGATCGGCATAAGACTTCGCCTATCCGATGCTTCCTTGAGACGAGACCGAATCACCTTGACTTTGTCTTCCGTCTCGGTTACGATTCTGGACCCGTAACTTGTCTTTCTCCCAACTCCGTCCAACATGTAAGAGTACGACACTTTCGTCCATATAGGGCCTCGTATGGAGCCATTTGAATACTCGCTGATAACTATTGTTATAAGCGAATTCCGCTAATGGTAGGTACTCCTCCCAACTACCACTAAAATCCAAGACATGACCTCTTAACATGTCTTCTAAAATCAGTATCACCCTTTCCGATTGTCAGTCCGATTGTGGATGGAAAGCCGTCATCGAAATCTAACCGTGTACCCAAAGCTTGATGCAACGCTTTCCAAAACCTTGACGTGAATCGGGATCCCTATCCGAGATAATCGACATCGCACGCCATGCAACCTCACTATTTCACCCACATATAGCTTCGCTAGCTCGGAGTGAGTAATCCACTCTACCGGCATGAAGTGAGCTGATTTAGTCAGGCGATCCACAATTACCCAAATCGCATCCTTCTTGGTGGGCGTAAGGGTAGCCCACTAACAAAATCCATGGTGATCCTCTCCCATTTCCATTGAGGATCTTTATCGGTTGAAGTAGTCCCGATGGTGGTGATGTTCAGCCTTAACCTGGCCGACACGTCGGACACTTCCCTACGAACTCCGTTATCTCACGCTTCAACCCGGCCACAGAATCTATTCCGCAAATCTCCATACATCTTGCTTCCTCCAGGATGCATAGCGTATGGGCTGCTATGTGCATCTTGGAGAATTTTCTGTCTGCCTTCTCGTATCTTTTGGCATACATACTCGTCCTTGAAAACAAAGCACTCCATCACTAGACAGACTGTACCCCTCCAAACCACCGTCTTGAACTTGTACCCTCTTAGAGCTCAAGCCCTCATCCACTAACTGCTTTTCCTTAACCTCCTCAACCCAAGTCGGCTTTACTTGGAGTTCCGCCAAAAGACTCCCATCATCATACAGACTTAACCGAGCGAATATTGCTCTTAAGTCCGTCACCACCTTTCGGCTCAATGCGTCAGCTACCACATTAGCCTTACCCGGATGGTACTCGATTGAACAATCATAGTCCTTTAGTAGTTCAATCCATCGACGCTGTCTCAGATTCAGATCCTTCTGAGTCAGAAGATACCTCAAGCTTTTGTGATCCGTGTAGACCATCGACTTCTCTCCATACAGGTAATGTCTCCATATCTTCAGAGCGAAGACGACACCATTGCTAACTCTAAGTCGTGAGTTGGGTAGTTAACCTCATGCGGTCTTAATTGACGGGATGCATAGGCTACTACCTTCCCATCTCGCATCAACACACATCCCAAACCGGTGTGAGATGCATCACAATAAATCGTGAATAACTTTCCCGCTTCAGTGTACCAAACCGAGCTTCCACAAAATCTTCCTTAACTTATCAAAGCTTTCTTGTCGCTTTTCCGTCCATACAAATGGGACACCTTTCCTTAGCAACTTAGTCAACGGCGTTTGCTATTAGAGAGAATCCTTCCACGAATCTCCGATAGTACCCGCTAAACCAGAAAACTCCGTATTTCACCCACCGCCCTAGGTGGTTTCCACTCCAATATTGCTTCAATCTTGCGAGGGTCTACCCTAATTCCTTGGTGATACTACATGACCTAAGAAAGCCACTTCCCTAAGCCAAAATTCACATTTCTTTGAATTTGGCATACAACCGCTTTCCCCTCAATACTTGCAGTAACTATCCGTAGATGCTTGTCATGCTCCTCTTCTCGTCTTTGAATAAACCAATATGTCGTCTATGAACACCACGACGAACTGGTCCAAATCTTCTTTGGAATACTCTATTCATCAAGTCCATAAATGCCGCCGGCGCATTAGTCAACCCGAATGGCATCACCAAGAACTCGAAATGCCCATACCGAGTTCGGAATGCCGTTTTGTGAACATCAACCTCCTTCATCCTTAATTGGTGATAACTCGACCTAAGGTCTATCTTCAAAACACCGAGGCACCCTTCAGATTGATCAAACAAGTCGTCAATCCGAGGCAACGGGTACTTGTTCTTGATCGTTAACTTGTTCAATCGACGGTGAGTCGATGCACATCCGCATAGAACCGCTCCTTCTTCTTGACAAACAACACAGCGCGCCTCCCACGGAGATATACTTGGTCGTATAAACCCTCTATCCAAGAGCTCCGAATTTGAGCCTTTAGCTCCACCAATTCCTTTGGTGCCATTCGGTATGGTGCTATGGACACAGTGCCGTTCCGGTAGCAAGTCTATACCGAATTCGACTTCTCGATCCGGAGGCAAACCGGAAGTTCTTCCGGGAACACATCAAACAAATTCCCCAACCGTTCGGACCTTTTCAATTACTAACCCCTTGGCTTCCAAAGCACGATTTGAACCAAAAACGCCTCACAACCCTTCTTGACCATCTTTTCAGCCTTCAAGGCGGTCACTACGTTGGATAGGTAATTCCTCCTATCTCCTATCATAACCACTTCATCACCTTCCGCCGCCTTAAGAACCATGCGCTGGGCGCAAGAATCCAACCTTGCTTGGTACTTAACCAACCAATCCATACCGAGGATCAAATCGAACTCCCCAAACGGTAGTTCCATTAGATCGCTACAAATACTACCCTTGAAGTTCTAGGGGTACGCTCTATAAAGTCTATCTACGACTCACGGAGTGACCTAAGGGGCTAACTACGGTCATCTCCCTAGAAGCGGTTTGAGTTTAGGTCCATAGTTCCTACCACACTACAAGCAATGTACGAGTGCGTCGAGCCCACATCAATCAATGCAACATAAGGAAAACCGAAAATTAGGAACGCATCGGTTATGACATCCGGCGTCACCTTCTTCGCGACACCTCGCCATTGCGTAAACTAAGCCAGCCGCCTAGCCTCTCGTGTTGCCCGAACCTGCGCCTTGCGTTCCACGGCCTCGGTTAGGACCGTTGTTTCTCTACCATTACCACGACCCCTCCGTGGTCCTACATTTCTATCCCGAGCACGGTTCGTCCCTTCCACGCTTCTTAGCTAGTTTCGGGGACAATCTCGACGCGATGCTCCAAAGACCCACACTCAAAACATCCTTTATCACCGGTCCAACAACCTCCCCAATGGGTCTTTCCACAGCGATTGACGAGTCGGCCTTTGATTAGCGATCGTGGGCCTTTTTTGCTCGATTGGGCCCACTTGGCCTAGCTTTTTCTCGAGCACTCCGCTTGATCCAAATTGACCCAAAACTTCTCTTACGATTGTTCTTACTATAGTTACGCTCTCACAGCCTCCTTGATTCCCTCGGCTACCTTAGCCTTCTCCACTAGAGATGAGAACTCACGAACCTGTTGTGGGGCAATCAAGAACCTTAAATCATCTCTGAGTCCGTCCCTCAAAGCGGACACACGGCGCTCATGTTCGAGAGCCACGATGCCTCTCGCATATCTACTCAGCCTTAGAAATTCCGCCTCATATTCCGACACGGACTTAGTTCCTTGCACTAATCCCAGAAAAGCCTTTCTCTGCGCGTCAGTGTAGCTGATGCCCACATACTTTTTCTGATAGGTGGTTCTGAAATACTCCCAAGTCAAATCATCGGCCGTAGCCCCATCTCGAACCGTAAGCCACCACTGATACGCTTCATCCTTTAGAAGCGACACTGCCCCTTTCAGCTTCTCTTCCTCAGTCAGGTCAAGGTCATCCATGATTCTTTCAGTTGACTCTAGCCAGTATTCCGCTGCACTGGGTGCCACTCCTGACACACCTCGGAATACCTCCGCTCCGTTAGATCGGAGTCGCTCGGGGACAGATTTCCGGGCTCCAACATTTCCACCAGCCCCAGCCACCATCTCCAAGACTCGCAACACAGCTTGCGATACCGACTCGCCACCTGCCCCGCTCCGGCCTCACTCTCTAAAAGTAGGAGGTGGTGGTGGCGAGTGGTACCTCATTTTCCGAACCTTGTCTCCGACTGACGGGTTCGGCACACCGTCATCCTACCCCTACCACGTCCACGGCGTCCACGTCCTCTAGAACTCATTCTATCTACCGCGCTTTTAATCTGATTAAGAAAAATTTTATGCGTTAGCATTGTTTCACTTTATTATTCGCGAAGAAGTTTTATGGATGAGGTTTAATCAGAGATTCTTTCGAGCAAACAATGTTTCAGTTTCCTATCCTAGTTCACACAAAGAAGTCCATGCATCCATTCCTTAATACTTTCCATACCTATTCACTCATCGGACATTTCTGCCCATTTCTAACCTGTGGGTATTTTCGTCTTTTATCTACTGTGGGTATTTTGGTAATTTTCCAGAACCAAAATATTTTGCTGATGATTTCCAAAGCTAAGTTATTGAATATTTGTAAAATAGTTGAATTTTTTTTTTTTTTTGGGCAAAACCGTCAAATTAATATTTTATGGGTCAGGGGCATTTTGGTAATTTTACTCCTAAGGGTATTTCGGTAATTTTCCACAAGTCAAGTTTTCCGAGAAAAACATTGTATACGTAGTGTTCTAGGGTTCAAAAGGGTTATTGGACAAGTTTTGAAAACATTAGGGCTTGTTTCATTCTATTTCGAAAAAACAAGGCTAATTCCCTTCTCGGGTTTTAATCATTGTGTTTAGCCCATGACCGCGCCCTCCTGGTCAGGGTGAACCAAAGCTACGCACCAGGCAGAATTCGAGTAAAGAGGAGGTGGGTCACGCGGACCGCTTAAATACCAAGCTCTCACTGAATCTTTCTAGACATGCGCACAGAGGTTACCACACCACTGAGCCCTCTGAGTTAGGGTGAACCGAAGCTACGCACTGCAGGATACTGCGAAGAGGAGGTGAGTCACGAGGACCGCTTAAATACCAGGCTCTTAGGATCCAATCCTAGACATGCGTGTGGGGTTACCACACCCTAGCTCATTGACTAAGTCATAGGTTGGTTTAGTTCTTTAAGTCTTATGTCTTGTTTGTGTGTTTGAGTAGTCTAAACCTAGGGTCCAAGTCCTATAAGTCTATCTACGTTCCATGCTTCCTACCCTTCTACAGAATATAATTCACAAAAAGGTTTAGATATACTTACCAGGCGGATCGGGTGGGAGACTCGGGCCATGCTGCTTAAAACCCAAAAACAATTCGAAAGGCCTATTAAAACATTTTTGGGCCTTGGGCCCCCACAGCCGAGCTTTGAACTGGGCTCTGATACCAATTCTGTAACAACCCAAACCCGGCCCAAACACTACGACCGAATTTGATTTGTTACGGAGTAAAACCTTGTGAACACCATTTCAAAAAACATTTAAGTTCCATTGAAAACTCCTCGTTTTCGGTTGTCTTGTCAAAGCTACCCTTAGATTTAATTTGGAATTTTAATTAAGTCCGTTTGTTATACCAGTTTCATGTGTGCCCGATGGCACGATTAAACTTCTTCGTGTTACTTAAGAAAACATGTGATTTTAGTTCAATTTAATAGTATAGTTTAAGCAAATATCCAACATAAAAGAAAATAACACAAACAAAGTTTATGGAGGCCTTATTACAACCAAAGTAAAAATAAGCAAATATAAAGTTCTATAAATTTAAATCCTTTCGCATGGCCACCTCGAGTCCAACGGCTCCTCCACCGCCATCTACGAGCCACTGAAAAATGTTAAAGGAGAAGGTGAGTCACCAAGACTCAAGATGTAACCCTTCCCCGGTTAATACAACATTTCATACACAACATATAATGATTAATTAAGCAGTATCGTGTACCCAACCTAGCCAACCAAACACCTTTGTCTACCCCATGTGGTACCAAACCACTGGTGACCGTAGTCACGATGTGTTACCAAAACACCGGTGGTGCCAAACCACCGGTGACATATAGTCACAATGTGCTACCAAAGCATGGTGTCCGTGAGACACAAATCGGGTGATGGGGCCAACCCATCGTGTGATACCAAATCACCGCGACGATCCCATATCTCAAGTGGGGCCAACCCACGGTGGTGTTAACCACAGGACAAGTCGCTATGAGGTACCAAACCTCTGGAGGTACCAAACCTCGTGACATATAGTCACGCAGTGTTACCAAAACAACGGTGCTCGTCAAAGACGATATCACCGTCCCCTCCTCTCATCAACCCATGTCAAGCGATTAATAACAGAACATACATATATCACATGTATCAAATAATCCATGCTTCCCAAAAGCATTATTATCAATCTCATACAAATAGAGACTTACGGGATCCTTGCTTGTACCATTAAGGTACTAATGCCATATCTACATAGAATGATTTACACATAACATACACTTAATACACTTTATTAACTATTATAAGTGTGTATGTACACACTGTCACCACGAATAATCTAAATCCCAAATGAAGAAGTCGGCCACCTAGATCCACTAGCCCCTATATTCGGCCAAACATGGGAGTTAGTACTATGGCCTATTCGGCCAAACCAAACAATCCTGTGGGTTTATCTTTTGATCCCAAAACCTTACCTTTAACTCTTTGCTACTATCCACAAAGACTCGATTCACGATCCGCTTTACCAAACAATCGATTAATGAACATTACTCATAACCAAAGCTTTTCGGCTTTTGAAAACCAACATAGACCTTACCCAAACTTACCAAAATCGAATGTTAGAGATTAGGGCTTGGGTCGCTTGCTTCACGATCTTGGGGTACCTAGAAGAGATCGATTACTAAAACATTTAGAAGTCTTGCTAGCCATCGCGAAATCGGCACTTACCCCTAAATAAGAGTCGACAAAGAATAGTGAAGGGAACCCATGAAGTTTCGGCACAACTTACCTTCACCAAAGCGATTGACCACGAAAATCCAAAGAGATCTATATCGCTTCTACTATTCGGCCAAGATGCTACCAAAAGAAAAAGAGAATTCGGCACTTCAATATGGGTGTATCGGTTTTATGAAGGAAATTAATGGCAAGAGAGGGTGATAAGAGTGTTGGCTAAAGGAGTGGATGTTCGGCCAGGCAAAGAAAATAAAAGAAAGGAGGGATGGAAGATGGGAATTCGGCAAAGAGAAGTAGAGAGTGTTTTGGCCAAGGGTTTGAGAGAATGGAGAAAAATATCAGAAAACAAAGAAAGAAAGGTTGAGGGTTTCGGCTCAAATGAAAGAAAAGAACAACAAGGTGGTAGGTTGGGGCTTTTATAGGCATTCGGCACCCCCCCTAGTGACCTTGCCGTCCACTTCTCCATGAAGTGTTTAGATTTCGGCAAACACTTACAACCTCTCCTGGCCACTCATTTAAATTAATTCAAACTTAATTGAATTAATCCCCTCTTAATCCAAAAATAATCCAACTAATATCTTCTTTTTTTTTTTATCCTCTTATTATCACCAATTTTAAGCAATTTAAAACCAATTTAAAGTGCTTAAATTATCCCTTATTAATAATAATATTAACCCCTTTTATTATCCAAAATAAAAAGAATCCAAAGGAGAAAAACTCTCCACATGTGCCGTCCATCCATAATGCAAAAAGAGGATCCTTGTGACTCGAACCAAGGCTCTCCTTCCTCTTGATGTGGCGTCACATGCTAGCTCCTAAGTGGGCTTCTTTTTGCCACTTTACCAAGGCCTAATTAGTGTTAAATTACCCACATTTATTCTTATAACACCCACTTACTAAGGCTCCCTTCTTTTAAAAGTTAAAACTAAAATTTCCTACCAAATCGAGCTAACACAAAGCCTTAAATTGATCATTATTATTCCATAAATAATGACACAGCAGTTCATACATAAGAAAAATAATTTATTTCCAAATAGCCCCGTTTTTGGGATGTTACAAAATCAATGTGGCCGAGTGGCACCAGGCGTTAAAGAGCGGGGTGTGCGGTAGATTGGTCCTGTGTTCGAACTCGGAGAATGGCGAGATGGAGTTTTAGTTTTTTTGTTATTTTGGGCAGCAATTTTGAAGTGTTGGACGGCTAGAAGACTCTTGGTTAGATGAGGATAATGTGTGGTTTTTTATTTATTTATTTTTATTTATCTATTATTAATTAGATTAAGTGGGGATAATAATTATTTATTTGTTTTTTTTTAGTGATAAGTGGGATAATAGTGGAACAATTCAAGTTGTTTTGAACTAATTCAAATGGAATTGAATTAGTGGCTAGGAAGGTGTTGGCCAAATCTTGGAGTCTTCAAGGGGTTGGTAGAATGCTATAAATAGGGAGGGTAGAGTGGTAATTCTTCATCAAGTCTTTTGCCTCTCCCTCTTGGTGTGCCGATTTCTCCTTTGGCCTTTGTAGTCAAGTATTTCTTTTGTTTTCCTTTAATCCCTTGATAGCCGAAATCTTTAGCTCTCCATCTCTCTTCTGCTTTATCAAGTTGAAGCCGAACCGGTGAAGTGTGGTCTTTGTCGACATCTAAAGATTGTAGGTAAGTATCCTAGTTAATTGGTTAGAGGCCAAACCGAATGGTTGGCCTTAGTGTTGGTTGGCCGAATGCTCTATAGGATATAAGTGATGTGTTTTGCTTGTTTGTAGCAGCCGCCAAGGAGTCTAAAGGAAGGTCTCGAATTGTTTGGACTCATCAAGGTAAGAGTGGTAAGGTATTCGGCCTTAGGCCTTATTATGTATTGTGTTGACCGAAGAGTGGCTATGTTCTTTTTAGGGGCATATCGACAAGAGCAAAGGAAGCCTTCGGGATCTCAGATTATTTCGGTAAGGATGAGTAGTTTATGATTATTCGTTTGAGATCTCAGATTAACCAAGTTTTGATTAGATATCGTTATGGATGCGAATACCAGTCAAGGTGAGCAAGGGAAAGTTTCCATCCCAAAGTTTAAGAAAAGATCCGTTTCTGCTGTACGAGATTGGCCACCAGGGTGTGGGCCAGCAACAGAAAACGTTAGGCAAAAAGGCGTAGTTTCGCTAGACGATAGCGTCAAGGATTGAGAGTCTAGAACTCCAAGTAATAAGGTGTGTAGTTAGCCATTGTTTCCGGGTTTTGTATGATATCTGCTTATGTTATATGCTTACTAATAAGTGCAGTGGTAAAAGTGTGATAGATACCCTAAAAGGGGTATGACGATGATCAGGTAAGTAGCACACTGTAAATATTGTTGTCATTTAAATATGAGTGTATGCCTATATTTGTGAATGACATGCACATGCATCATATTGTCGTTATATCATGTTACATGTGCATGGGTGGGTTTGAAAGAAGGTACGGGTGTACTTGAGTACGTGGTTGATGTCGACTTTGTGCTACATCGTGGATTGGCGCCGATCGAGGTCGCGTTGTGGATCTTTGCGATTTAGTTCGCGTGGTTACCTTGATTGATATGGGCTTTATGCCATATGGTGGCTTGATGGATTTCTTTGTGTGCTCCATCGTGGTTTGATGTTAGCTATACGCTACATCGTGGATGGCATTGGTTGCCTTTTTGGAGGGAAAGGAGAGGGTGACTCGATAGTCCCCCGTGTGTGTGTAGTAAATTTGGATAAGGGGTGTGTAGCGGATGGACCCTAGGTTGGGTTGGGAATCATGTTGCATTATTTTTGTAATTATATGGAAATGGGCCAAGCCCAATATGACATGTGGATAGGTATGTTTTGGGAACATACGTGGAAATGGGCCAAGCCCAGTTGATATGTGGTTTATTGAGAAACGGGCCTAGCCCCAAGATTTGAGTATGATTTGAATGTGGGCCAAGCCTGGTGTGGTGATTGTTAAAATGAATATATATAAACTTGTTGCATTTGATAATTGGGATATTATGTGGCTAGCATGTGGGTGGATTTCAAAGTGGTTAACTTACACACGAGTCGTATGACTCACCCAATTATTTTCAAACATTTCAAGTGATTCGTGATTAATGGGTAGGTTGGAGTGGATACAAGGTGGCCCATGCGAGAAGGAGATTTTCATACAGAAGATGTTTTACTTTATTTAAGTATTTTATATTATCGTGATTCGGGATTTTATTTGATGTAATAAGGGCCTCTTTGATTTAAAGTACTCTATTTATTAATGTTGAAGTTTACACTACACTTAGTAATATTTTCTTAAAAGATTCATATTATAGCAACTTATAATAATGTTTTAATTCGGAAGTTTTCAACAAGCTTATATTATTTATTAAATTTTTAATTAGACACGATTTCCAGAGTTACTAAATTTTCAAGTTTAATTCTAAAGTCAAAGATTTCCAACCGTCTTTCCCAGTGACATAACCAGATTCGGTCGTAGTGAATGGGCCGGGTTTGGGGGTGTTACAATTTCGACTAGGGTCTAAACCGGACTATTACAATTCTCCCCCCTTAGGGATTTTCGTCCCCGAAAATCTTACCGTTAAACAAGTTCAAATATTGTTGTCTTATAGTATCTTCAGGCTCCTACGTAACCTCTTCCACTCCATGTCGAAGCCATAGCACTTTTACTAACGGAATATTCTTATTTTTCAACTCTTTGATTTCACGAGCTAAGATACGAATCGGTTCTTCTTCATCAGTCATATCGGATCAAATTTCAATCTCAGATGGAAAAATCACATGTGCTGGGTCAGATTTGTATCGTCTAAGCATTGACACGTGAAATACATTGTGAATCTTTTCTAATTCCGGTGGTAAAAAAAATTGATATGCAACAGGTCCAATTCGTTCAATGATCTCATACGGCCCGATGAACCTCGGACTCAATTTGCCTTTACGTCCAAATCGGAGTACTTTCTTCCATGGAGATACTTTCAAGAACACTTTATCACCAATCTCAAAATCAATATCTTTTCGTTTCAAATCTGCATAATATTTCTGACGATCAGATGCGGCTTTCAGACTATTACGGATCACTTTTACTTTCTGCTCAGTTTCTTTAATCAAATCGACCCCGTGTATCTTACTTTCACTGAGCTCAGACCAATACAGAGGTGTTTGACATTTGCGTCCATACAAAGCTTCATAAGGTGCCATTTTGATGCTCGACTGAAAACTATTATTGTACATAAACTCAATCAATGGCAAATATTGTTCCCACGTACCATCAAACTCAAGAATGCAACATCTCAACATATCCTCGAGAATCTGAATAATTCGCTCGGATTGACCATCTGTGTGTGGGTGAAAAGCTGTACTAAAATGTAATTTAGTACCTAAAGCCTCTTGCAGATTCTTCCAGAATCGTGAAGTAAACCTCGGATCTCTGTCAGACACAATAGATAGCGGTACCCCGTGCAATCTCACAATATCAAAAATGTATAACTCAGCTAACTTATCAAGCGAATAATCCATTCTCACTGGAATAAAATGAGTTGATTTCGTCAATCTGTCAACTACTACCCAAATTGCATCTTTCTTTCTCGGAGTCAAAGGCAACCCAGAAACAAAATCCATCATTATTCTATCCCATTTCCATTTAGGAATCATTATCGGTTGTAACAAACCAGATGGCACTTGATGTTCAGCTTTAACTTGCTGACAGACTAAACATTTCGATACAAAGTCAGAGATATCTCGTTTCATACCAGACCACCAATAATGTTGCTTCAAATCATGATACATCTTTGTACTTCCCGGATGAACAGATAAGCGACTATTATGTGCTTCATTCAAGATCAACTGAATCAACTCTGGGTTTTTGGTACACAAATTCGATCTCGAAATCTCAATCAATCATCAACATCAACTCAAAATTCAGAATCAGAGTTTGAATCACACTGAGCTCGTTTCGCTAACATTTCATTATCAATTTTCTGAGCATCACATATTTGCTGTAAAAACAACGGTTTTGCTTTCAACTCAGCTAAAATAGAACCATCATCAGACAAGTCTAAATAAGCATTCATAGCACGCAATACAAACAGGGATTTCTGATTTAATGCATCAGCAACAACATTTGCTTTACCTGGATGATAATCTATCACAAGCTCGTAGTCTTTCAACAGCTCTAACCATCGTCTTTGTCGCAAATTCATGTCTTTCTGAGTCATTAAATATTTCAGACTTTTATGATCCGAAAACACATGGCATTTTTCACCAAAAAGATAGTGACGCCAAATCTTGAAAGCAAACACAATTGCAGCTAACTCAAGGTCGTGTGTCGGATAATTCTTTTCATGCGGTTTAAATTGTCTCGAGGCATAAGCTATAACTTTGCCTTCCTGCATCAAAACACATCCCAGTCCATTCAATGAAGCATCACTATAAATCACGAACTCTTTACCCGGTTCTGGCTGTACTAGCACTGGAGCTTCGATCAAAAGGGTTTTCAACTGATCAAAGCTTTTCTCACATTTTTCAGACCATTCAAATCTCACATCTTTCTGAAGCAATCTAGTCAACGGAGTTGCAATCATCGAAAATCCTTTTACGAATCATCGATAATAACCAGCAAGTCCAAGAAAACTGTTAACTTCAGACACGTTTCTCGGAGGCTTCCACTAGTTGAAGCATTATCTGACTTCGGATTCTGTACGATTTCTTGTTCAACAGACTCAGGACAATCTCGGATGAAATGATCTAGTGATCCACATCTGAAACAGGCTCGACCATTCAATCTAAAACTACCCAGATGTCTTTTTCCACAATGCTAACATTCAGGTTGTTTAGATCGAACATTTCCCACACTAGTCATCGAAGTAGCTGGAGCTTTGAAGTTCGACTGCGATCTAGCTCGATCTCTGTTCGAATGTCCCACATTAGCTTTTGAACGGCTATGCTCATCTCTGAATTTCTTCGATGCAGATTGAAATGATTTACTTGAGAATCTCTTTCTCACATCTCTAGCTTCAGACTCAGCTTTTCTTTTATCTTTCCCGAGTGCCTCAGCTTTAGATGCTCGATCAACAAGCACAACAAATTCTTTTATTTCCACAATCCCAACTAGCATACGAATATCTTTATTTAGGCCGTCTTCAAACCTTTTACACATTATCGCTTCAGTTGAAACACATTCCCTGGCATATTGACTTAATCTCACGAATTCTCGTTCATACTAAGTGGCAGTCATACAACCCTGTTTCAATTCCAGAAGCTCTTTTTACTTTTGATCTATAAATCTTTGACTGATATATTTCTTCCGAAACTCAGACTGAAAGAAATCCCATGTAATCCGTTCTTTTGGAACAACAGAAATCAAAGTCTTCCACCACTGATAAGCTGCATCTCGTAACAAGGAAACGACACATTTTATGCTTTCATCAGGAGTCAATGACATTTCATCAAACACTCGGATTGTATTCTCGAGCCAAACTCAGCTCTCTCAGCATTATCATCACTAGTGGCCCTGAACTTTTCGGCCCCATATTTATGGATTTTGTCGATTGGAGGCTTATTTAACAGATTTAGATTCATAACCGGAGGTACAACAGAAGTCTGAGGAGAATTGGGCGGGGGCGGAGGTTGTGAAACAGTCAGATTTGTTCTAACGTATTGAGTGAACCACTCATTCATCATTTGGAAGAAGGCTTGTTTAGCCTCTTCTTCCTGACTGCTACTAGCCAGTCTCGAATCAGATGGCGCTGTCCCTTGAGCGGGAGCAGGCGCATTGCTTTCAACATCGTCAGCTACAGCTCTTTCAGGATCCATTTACTATACGAAATCACATTTTATACGTCAGGATTCATCACACTATCACAATTCGTATATATGGCATGTATAGCTAGACTCTCACATGCTACGTTAGTCCTAGAATCGACTAAACCGTAGCTCATATACCAATCAAATGTAACACCCCTAACCTGTAACCATCGCTGGTCTAGGGTTAAAAGGCATTACCAGACAATCGAATACTTTTACAAACATATCGTATCATAAAGTATATCATCGTCGAATCATAATAGAATACAAGCATTTAGTCTCTTAATGAGGTCTTCGAGACCTTAAACATGCTTTAGAAAGGGACCGGGACTAAACCGAACACATACGAAATTTTTAGAAATTTAAAAATTTTTCAAAGCTACAGAGGTCACACGCCCGTGTGGTCAGACCGTGTGCCTCACACGGCCTCAGACACACCCGTGTGTCTAAGCCGTGGCAAAACAGGGCATTCATACTAACTTGTCCACACGGCCGAGGACACGCCCGTGTGCCTCACCCGTGGTCCCTACTGACTTGCACAATACGGTCAGTCACACGCCCGTGTGTCCAGCCCGTGGTCGAGTCTGACTTGTTTTGAAATACAACCACGAAGGACACGGTCGAGCCACACGCCCGTGTGCTCAATCGTGTGGGCAATTATAGGCCATTTTCAAGGCCAAATTACCACCCACACATGGGCTAAACCTACAAGCACATACAAACATCATTTAATACACCAATGGCAGCTAAAACATACCAAATTGAACATCTATTCCACCCATTCATGAACATTACCAACATACCATCTTATGTGCCATTTAATTCAACTAGATCACAAACATTTCTAAGCAAGTTTCATCCATAATCTTACCTATACAATATAACATCTTCTCATCAATACGATACCAACTTTACCTCATAAACATATCATAATTTTGGTCATCTCAATAGCCATCAAACCTTACCAAAATATGCATTATATATCATGACCACTCATTCACATTACATACAATTATCTAGCCATATCACATGACTATACACAAATTTCAAACATAATCCATTTCAAATAGATTATACATGCCATACTTAATATATACATGATCATAAGATACCAAAATGTGATTGAATAGTGTGATGACAATCCACGACGATCCCTGTAACACCCCAAACCCGGCCTAGAAGTTAGGCCCGAATCTGGCGTGTCACATGGAAAAACTTGTTTGAGAATTACAGCCTCTTTGTTAAAAACCAAAACACTTAAGCAATTGTTAACTACTTGAAAACGTAATTATCTTTAAAAATAACCTTTTTGGTGGCGAAAGCATATTTGAAATAAACATTTTACAAAAATGTGATGTTTAGAAATAGAGTTGCAGAAGCAATTTGAAATCGTTGCGGAAACGTAGATAAAATACAAGTATTTTTGAGAGATTTATTGATGAGTCAACAATCAAGGTAGTGAACTTTGAAACCGTGACTTTTGAAAATATCGTTGATAATTTGTAGGAAAAATTCAAGTTAAATTATTTGTACAAGTTTGTTTAAAAATCCATTTGTTGATCAATTTTTTTAAAACCATATTTATGATTTTTGAAAATCCCCGTTAAAACAATTCAAACAATATAATGAGTACGACTAAACATAAAGCAATTTAAAACATATCCCAGAGGCCTTATTACAACTTAAACCAAAATAGCAAAATAATAAAATAAACGGAAATAGAAATTTAAAATTCAATAACACCATTTTTTGAATTATGGCCTCCACCGAATCATCCATGGGCCCAAGTCCTCATTACGGAGCATTACCTATAGAGATTAAAAAGGAGGGGTGAGTTACTAGAACTCAGTGTGAAATCCCTTACCGTCATCCACTGGGCCTGAACCCATATAGCAACCTCTTAGGCCAGAGCCCACTTTCATAACAGAACATATATATATGAAGCAAATGTATGCAACCCAACCCATCCATCCAGTCTCTCCCGTACCAACGGTCTCTCACCGTGGGGATCAAGTCAACCCACCCCGCTGGTCTCTCCAATTTGCGCACAAGCCGCCATTTATAATAATTTTGTGGCTTAGCCACGAGTATCATATACGATAACATAATCGCACGCATGACCTTAATCACGATGGCACAAATCCATATTTAAATTGGCACATAGCCCATATCAGAATTTGTGGCAATACCACCGGTCTATACTTCTCTTCATTCAAGTTTCCCATCCCATGCAATATGTGATGATGCAATACACATAATAACATAAAATACCCACATGTATAACAACCATTAGTCTGGTAATTTATACGATGAATCGGCCCATTATTGAGCTTTGTAATTCAGCCCACTAAGGCATTCTATCAATTCGGCCCATTGGGGCATTTCGGTAAATCGGTCCAAAAGGACATTTCGGTAAATCGGTAATTTTACCCACTAAGGGTAATTCGGTAATCTCGCAACCCAGGGGTATTTCGGTAATTTACCCTCCAAGGGTATTTTGGTAATTCCGCAACCTAGACTTAACTACTAATGTGGGGCATAAAAATCGAAACTGTCCATTTACGTCATACTGACTAAATTGACTATAACTCGAGTTAGGAAACTCGAAATTTAGATCCGTAAATTTCCCTTGAAACTAGACTCATATATATTCTTACTAAAATTTTCCATAATTTTTGGCTTAGCCGTTTAGTACAGTTTATTCATTAAAGATTCCCTTATTTCACTGTCCAACGGTTCTGAGCTCTCTTACCCAAAATTCAAATATCTCACTGTACGGTTTTCATATGTTGCTCCCACTTATTTATATTGAAAATAGGCTCACTAAGGAATCTATACATATAAATTATAACTCTTAATTCACCTTGTACAATTTTGAATGATTTTTCCAAGACAGAACAGGGAACCACGAAGTCAATCAGGACCAGTCTCACCAAAATTAAGATATCACAGAATATAAAATTCCTCTTCCTCCTCTATTTCTTTCATATAAAAATAGACAAAGTAATATTTAATCCGATATCTTTTTCACTTTCCAATTCCCTTTATCCTATTTTTCGTGATTTTTCGAAATCACGTCACTGCTGCTGACCAATCTGTTTCATTGCAAAATATGGTTACCACTACTAATATACGTACGCCCGAGTGGTCACGGATGCCGGTTTCCGATTTCCTTTGGTATTTCAACCAAATCACAGAACATTTCATGCAAACTTTCAGAGAGATATGAGATTACCACCATTTCAAACATGTATTCGGTAGGGTACGGGATTACACACCTTATTCGAATTCGTAACACGATACTCTCATGCACCTAAAGGTACAATCGGTCAACAATTAGTCCAAAGCCCAAAATACAACTTCAACCAAGTATTGCGATTGATTAACAATCTATATCACTTACCAACAATCCGAGTCTCTTATTACGAGGGATAGGTGATCGAGCGATTTTGGTCCCTAAAAATAAACGATTAGTCATCACCTCTATACCGTTTAGCAAACTAACCGATCAACGAAAAAGATCTAAAAAGAACCATGATAAATCCCTTACCTTAGAGATTATAAAACCAATTCTCAAAGATTGTACAATGGCTACGGATGAGTCAAAGTTTCGGCCTTCCACAATTACTCGATTGATCAAAGGAGTGAGTGTCAACACAAATGAGAAGGAATGTTAAAGAAGAGATGGAGGGTTCGGCTATAGAGGAAAAATGGACAAGAAAATTTGGCTATCAAGGGAAGGTGATGCAAGAGATGAATGTTTCGACCAACAAAAGAGAAAGAAAATTGCACAAAGTGCTAGGAGGTTTCGGCCAAGAGAAAAGGAATTGGAAAAAATAAAAATCACCAAAAGGCTAAGAAGAAAAGTAACCTCTCAAGCACTAAAACTTACCAAATGCCTAAAGGATTTTCGGCACTCCCCTTTACCACCAAAAAGGTCAAACATTTTGGCCATCAAAAACATTCCAAAACATTTTCCTCTCTTTGGGCCAACATGTTCCCTATACTTGCCTTTTCTTTTGATTTCTTTCCCTACTTTCATCCTTTCCTAATATCCTTAGCCACCTTGCCAAAATTAAAAAGTCCAACTTGCCTTATTTACTAGCTTGGCCGACACTTATGGAAAGAATACAAAAATAATAGTCAAAATTTGCACATTATGGGATTTGAACCTCTTCCCTCCATACTCTTCACTTAATGCCATAACCTCTTTGCCATATGCTCAATTATGCTAGCACATTACTCATTTAATTCCATAAACATTGAGGTCACTTACTATATCTCCTTAAAGTGCTAAAACATAAAATTTACCTATAGCCTAACTTGAACCCGGAACTTCCTAGAAGCCTCGTAACTTTCCAAAATCACCCTCCTAATAAGTCCAACTTGAAATAATGCCGTTCTCAAATTCCCATAAATTTTAAAACGCTTCTACGCTCTAGGTCCAATGGGCCCAATCCTACTAGGCCCAATTTCGGGTCGTTACAATCCCCGAGCCTTTCGTAGCTTTAATGATCTATAAAACAATACAAACACACACAGAGTAAGCTTCCAAAAGCTTAGTAAGCCATATACAAATAAACTTAACATATAATGCACATAATCATATTAATACAAGATCATTAATGTTTCTCAATTGCAAAATTCATAACATTTTCTTTGGCTCATTTGTTTAGCCATTTCATGCCCACAATTCATAACTCAAAGTATCATTTTTGCTCATAACACAATCATGCATATATCACATTTTATTTCATCAAATTTATGCACATATTTCACCTTGGTAAGTTCATATATACCCTTACCTTTGATACTCATACAAAGTGTACATTTCAAACATGCTTGATTCGATTATACATTCCACATAGTCTTTCATTTCTCAGAATTGCCCATTGAACCATTCGGAATGAAATAGGATACTCGGAATACTCGAAATAATCATACAATGCCAACATCCCAGACGTGGTCTTACATGTAACCAAATATCGATGCCACTGTCCCAGACAGGGTCTTACACGAAACCAGATACGATGCTAATGTCCTAGACATGGTCTTACACATATCTCTCAAATCGATGCCAACGTCCCAGACGAGGTCTTACACGATATCATATATCGGAGACATATGTCATGACATATAAAATCCTATCTATTCCTAGGTTCGTACGGGACTTTTTGGATATTAACACTCGGTCGATACTTCCTCGATTTCCATGTGTATAACATCTCGTACTCATTCATCACAAATAAATTTCATAGATACATAATAAGCCAATTCAAATACATTTATTTGTATATAGACTTACCTCGGATTCGGAATAAACAGACGGATTCGGCTACTCAATCACTTTCGACTTCCCTCGGTCTAAATCCGTTTTCTTTGGTTCTTGATCTATACATATTCAAATTTAATCCATTTATTCACCAAATCATTCAATTTAATCCAAAAACACACATTTAGGGCAATTTACAAATTAGCCCTCATATTTTCACATTTTGACATTTTAGTCCTTATTTCACAAAATCACAAAATACACATGATTCAATATAACCCATGCATAGCCGAATTCTCTATAGGCCCCTAACAGCCCATATTTTTCATTTATTTCACATTTTAGTCCCTCAAAATATTATTTTCACAATTTAGTCCAAATTACTCAATTTCACCAAAAATCCAAAGGCAAACTATGTTAATCTATCACATATCTTTCATATTTCATCCTCAAACATCACAAAACTCATGAATTCATCAATGGCACATTTCAAAATCATCATCAATTTACAAAATTAAGACATGGGTTTTGAAGTATTCGAAGCAACGATTACAAAAATGTAGAAATTATCAAAAACCGAAACCAAAACATACCTCAATTTTCTTGAACAAGGGCCGAATACCTAGCTTGGTTTCTTTCTTTTATTTTTCTTTCAAATTCGGCACAAAAGATGAACATGGCTTATTTTAATGCCTTTGTTTTATTATAATGTATATTATTAACTAATTTACTTAATTAACCTTTTAATATCAACATTAAAATTCCACTATGTACCTTAATGTCCATCTATAATTCAAATGGTCCAATTACATTATAAGGACCTCATACTTATAAAGCCATGTCGATATAGCCCTTTAACAAATAGCAAGTCACTTTTGCATTTTACGCGATTTAGTCCTATTATCAAATTAAGCACACAAACGGATAAATTATTTCACGAAACTTTCACACATGCTTACTCACATACTGAATGCACAGAAAATAATATTATAATATTTTTCTGACTCAGATTTGTGGTCCCGAAACCACTATTCTGACTAAGGTCTAAATCGGACTGTTACATTATACATATCACATTGTGCATCCTTTATATGCTTTTCCAGAATTTGAGAGAGAAAAGTTGGCTTAACAGTTAGCTATTCCAATAATGATCCATCATCAACCATACTCACTTTTGCTCGCAGTAATGTTAATGCTGCCACTGTTTTTCTACTCAAAGCATTAGCCACAACATTTACCTTTCCAAGGTGAAACTCTATAACCAAATCATAATCTTTCAGCAGTTCCATCCAATGTCTTTGGCGTAGATTCAAATATTTATGTGTCAACAAATACTTCAAACTCTTGTGATCAAAGAATACACGAAACTTTTATCCATACAGATAATGTCTCCATATCTTCAACAGTAATACAACTGTTGTCAATTCCAAATCATGGGCTGGATAGTTCTTCTCATGGGGCTTGGGTTGGCGCGATGCATAAGCTATAACCTTACCCATCTGTGTAACACCCCTTACCAGTATTCGACGCCAGAACAGGGTACGAGGCGTTACTGGATTTATACACATGCAATCATACAAAACAGAGACATGAATTTCTACTCGAATTTAAAACTTTTCATAAACATTCAAATTGTCCCTTAAACAAGCCTACGAGGCCCAAAACATACATTAGGGGTGGTTCGAGACTAAATCGAGAACTTTAGAAATTTCTGGGAAAACTTAGAAAAATTTTCAAGCAAAAGGGGTCCATACGCCCGTGTAGGGGATGGGAGATGCCCATGTGACATATCACACGCCCGTGCTTTAGGCCGTGTCCAAAATAAGGGACATTCTATTTATTACGTCATCAACAAAATAGGGTCACACGGCCAAGTCACACGCCCGTGTGCTAGGCTGTGTGGCGAATTTAATTGTTATAATTTTTTTTAAATAAGGTACAAACTTCACACGGCCAGGGCACACGCCCATGCCTTAAGGCCGTGTCTCTCACACGGCCGTGTCTCGTGCCCATGTGTTTACTACTGAGCATTCTGTTTTGCCTAATTAGGGTGTAGGGGACACATGGCCAAATCACACGCCCATTGGACACACGGTCTAGACACATGCCCGTGTGTCTACCCGTGTGGACAATTTTGAGGCTATTTTCCAAGCCCATTTGCCATCCTTATTAGCACCAACACATACATGACTTTAAAGGCACTTAACATGGCATAATTAAGTACTTAGACACCATCAAACAAGTCTTTCTCATGGCATTACCAATCGACTTATACATGCACAAGACATCATACTTTGTCAAGCCCAACTTACCAATTCTCATTTAAGCCATGGTTATCATCATACTACACAAATACCAATTAAATCATCAAGCATTCATAGCCACAACATAAATCATCATATACACCCAACCACCAACCACATCACAATTGCATAGGCACATGCATGCATGAATAAATAGGCTTACATCCCAATAATCAATATAAGCCATATCTCATGGCCATATACAAAACGAATTATAATATCATCATAAGCCAACACTTTTTGCTAACCAATATGACACACAACAAAATGACCAAGTCCCCCTATACATGCCATACTCAAAAATACTTGAATTCACTATACCCAAAAGATTAATTTGATAGTGTGAATCGAGCTCCAAAGTCCTTCGATCCTCGAGTTAGCTTGGCGACACTATAAGAAATGGAAAGGAAGGGGGTAAGCTTAAAGCTTAGTAAGTTTGCATGTAAATAATAAGCAACATTAAACATGTAGTAACATACACATAGCATATTATAAATTTGCACATAATCACCAAATGATCATAGGCATAACTTACTCATTCGCATTCTTACCAATAATGCATCATAAACCGAGCTCATTTCTCATGAGTTTTGCGTACGTACCTGTACCATTTCATACCATAACCATAGCCTTTCATATCATCGACGAAATCTTTAAATTACCCGTTGAACCACTTGGAATACTAAAGGATACCCGAGACACCTCATACACATAGTAAGATGCCAATGCCATATCCCAGATATGGTCTTACATGGGATCACATATCGATGCCGATAACCCAGCTATGGTCTTACACGATCTCTCATATCGATGCCATGTCCCAAACATGGTCTTACACGAAATCACATATCGATGCGATATCCCAGATATGGTCTTACACGAAATCACACATAACCCTAATGTCATGACAATTGTATCCTATCTATTCCTAGGGTTCAACCGGGAATTTTACCACATCGAATATTCTTCGAACGTACTCATAACAATAATTAAATAATTCATATAATATCAAATATTAAATGCATAATATAAAGTTGCATTATTTACACACGAACTTACCTCAGTACAAAATATGGACAACTAATTTGATTTAGTCCAAAATCTTGTTCTTTCCCCGGTCTAGGTCCAAACTCTGTTTTTCTTGATCTATAATAGCAAATTTAGC
Source organism: Gossypium sturtianum (assembly GCA_025698515.1). Taxonomy (NCBI): domain Eukaryota; kingdom Viridiplantae; phylum Streptophyta; class Magnoliopsida; order Malvales; family Malvaceae; genus Gossypium; species Gossypium sturtianum. The sequence continues at coordinate 25,371,080 of CM046945.1, forward strand.
TCATTTAATTATCACATTGTTCAAATCAGTCCAAAAACCATATTTTGGCAAAATTATAGTTTTGCCCTTAGACTTTACATATTTACAAATTTGCCCCTAGGCTCGGAAAATGAAATCTATTCAATTTCTTCGATTCCCAAGCCTAGCCAAACCTCTTTTATACTTATAGTAGTCCATATTTTTCATTTAATCACACTTTTACACACATTTTGTAATCTTTTTACAAATAGGTCCTTTTGTCAATTTTCACCAAAAATCACCTAGCAAAAGTTGTTTATCTAACATTAAACTTGTATAATCTACCATTAGACATCAAAATACATGCATGTCACACATGGGTAAATTTTTAAACATGAACCCTAGCTCAAATAGATGGTAGAAATAGCTAGATCGGTTGATAACAACTTCAAAAATACGAAGAACATTAAAAACGGGGCTAGGATGCACTTACTATTAAGCTTGAAAAGATGAACAAAACCCTAGCTATGGATCCTTAGAAATTTCGGCAATGGGGGAGGAAGATGGACACAATTTTTGACTTATTTTCCCTTTTTATTATTTTATTATCCAAATGACAAAAATGCCCTTAAGGCCTTTCTTTCAAATTTTTCCTATTCATGTCCATTTTTGTCCAAAAATGGAAATTGGTAAAATTGCTATTTAAGGACCTATAATTAATAATTCAAAGCTATTTCATACTTAAAGCTTCTAGAATCTCTTATTTTGCAACTTTTGCAGTTTAGTCTTAAAAGTTGAATTGGACACTTATTCACAAAATTTCTTCATGAAACTTTCACACAATCATGCAAACATGTCATGGACCTCAAAAAAATCATAAAACAAATATTTCTACTTCGAATTTGTGGTCTCAAAACCACTATTCCTACTAGGCCCAAAATCGGGATGTTACAATTCTCCCCCTTAGTGATTTCGTCCCCGAAAATCTTACCGGTGAAAAGGTTTGGATACCATTTTCTCATGGCTTCATCGGGTTCCCATGTAGCCTCTTCAACCCTATGCCTTTGCCACAAGACTTTCACAAGAGCAATACTTTTATTTCTAAATTTTTTGACTTCCCAAGCCAAAATCTTAACCGGTTCTTCACCATAAGTCAAATCCGGTCGAATCTCAACCTCTGTCGGTGAAATCACATGTGAAGGGTCTGATCGGTATCGGCGCAACATAGACACATGGAACACATCGTGAATCCTTTCCAACTCAAATGGCAACGCTAACCGATACGCTACCGGCCCTATCCTTTCGGTAATCTCATATGGCCCTATAAAATGCGGACTCAACTTGCCCTTCCGACCAAATCTGAGAACTTTCTTCCATGGAGACACTTTCAAGAATACTTTATCACTGACCTGAAACTCAATCTCTTTCCGTTTCAAATTCGCGTAGGATTTCTGTCTATCTGAAGCTTCTTTCAAGAAATCACGAATTACTTGTATCTTTTCTTTGGTTTCTCTGACCAAATCGACCCTGTGAATCTGATTCTCTCTGAGTTCGGTCCAATACAAGGGTGTTCGGCACTTACGCCCATACAAAGCCTCATAAGGTGCCATTTTCAAACTCGACTGAAAACTATTGTTGTAGGTAAATTCCACCAACGGTAAATACTTTTCCCAACTACCTTGGAACTCAAGAATACAACACCGCAGCATATCTTCAAGAATTTGAATTACTCGTTCCGACTGACCGTCAGTCTGCGGATGGAAAGCGGTACTAAAATTCAGCTTTGTACCCAAAGCTTCTTGTAATTTTTTCCAAAATCGTGATGTAAACCTTGGATCTCTATCCGAAATAATCGACAAAGGCATTCCGTGCAATCTCACAATTTCAGAAATATACAACTCGACTAGCTTGTCAAGTGAGTAATCGATACGTACCGGTATAAAGTGTGCTGAATTTGTCAATCGATCTACAACAACCCATACGACATCTTTCTTTCTTGGAGTTAAAGGCAACCCTGTCACAAAATCCATAGTATTACGGTCCCATTTCAACTCGGGAACCATCATAGGCTGAAGTAATCCAGAAGGTACTTGGTGTTCAGCTTTTACTTGCTGACAAATCAGGCATCTTGAAACAAACTTGGAAATATCTCTTTGCATACTCGGCCACCAATACAATTTCTTCAAGTCATTATACATTTTCGTACTACCGGGGTGAATAGACAAACAACCACTATGTGCCTCACACAAAATCTTCTGAATCAACTCGGTATTTTTAGGAACACAAATCCTATCTCAGAACATCAAGCAATTATCAGAACCAATCTGAAAATCTGATTCAATACCCGACTCACACTGAACTCTCTTGTCTTGTAAATCACTGTCACTTTTCTGAGCTTCATAAATCTCTTAGAGAAACATCGGTCTAGCTCTTAACTTAGCTAGAATAGAACCATCATCCGATAAAGCCAACTGAGTGTGCATAGCCCTTAAAGCAAATAATGACTTCCTACTCAAAGCATCGGCAACCATATTTGCCTTTCTCAGGTGGTGGTCAATCACTAACTCGTAATCTTTTAACAACTCCAGCATCTCCTTTGCCGTAGATTCAAATCCTTTTGAGTCATCAAATACTTTAGACTTTTATGATCAGTGAATACTCGACATTTCTCGCCATACAAATGGTTCTCCAAATCTTCAACGCAACACAATGGCGGCTAGCTCCAAATCATGTGTCGAATAATTTTTCTCATGCGGTTTCAACTGCATCGAGGCATAAGCTATTACCTTGCCTTCTTGCATAAGTACACAACCCAATCCATTCAAGGATGCATCACTATATATCACAAATTCTTTGCCCGATTTCGGTTGCACTAATACCGATGCCTCGATCAACAGTGCCTTTAATTTCTCAAAACTTTGTTGACACTTTTCAGACCATTCAAACTTGACATCTTTTTGTAGCAATTTGGTCATCGGAGTAGCAATCATGGAATATCCTTTAACAAATCGTCTGTAATAACCAGCTAAGCCTAAAAAGCTTTTAACCTTGGTTACATTCCTCGATGGTTTCCAATCAACAATAGCCGAAATCTTACTCAGGTCAACTCGAATACCACCACCGGAAACAATGTGTCCCAAAAATCTGAAATCTCGAAGCCAAAATTCACTTTTACTAAACTTAGCATACAACTGTTTATCTCTCAAAGTTTGTAAAACCGTTCTCAAGTGCTCGGCATGCTCGGTCTCATCACGAGAATAAATCAGTATATCATCAATAAAAACAACAACAAATTTATCCAAGTACGGTAAGAAAATATGGTTCATCAAATCCATAAACACAGCATGAGCATTTGTTAAACCAAAAGGCATAACTAAAAATTCATAGTGACCATACCTCGTCTGAAAAGTAGTTTTCGGCACATCTGAGTCTTTAACTCTCAACTGGTAGTAACCGGACCTCAAGTTAATTTTAGAAAATATTGTGGCTCCCTTCAATTGGTCAAAAAAATCATCTATTCTCGGCAAAGGATACTTATTCTTTATGGTCACCTTATTGAGCTGTCGGTAGTCAATGCAAAGCCTCATAGATCCATCTTTCTTTTTCACAAATAATACCGGTGCACCCCACGGAGAAAAACTAGGTCTCACAAAACCTTTATCCGTCAATTCTTGCAACTGAGCTTTTAACTCCGTTAATTCGGTCAGAGCCATTCTGTACGGAGCAATCGAAATTACTGCAGTACCAAGGACTAAGTCAATACCAAATTCAACTTCTCTAACTGGAGGCAATTCGGGCAACTCCTCCAGAAACCCATCCGAATACTCACATACTACAGGCACTGACTCAATCTTTAACTCAGATACTTTGGTATTCAACACAAATGCAAGATAAGATTTGCACCCTTTTCTTATATACCTCTGAGCTGTCATAGAAGAGATCACAATTGGCAATCTATCTGATTCATCTTATTCAATCCGAAGAATATTACCACTTTCACATTTCAACTCAATAATTTTTCTTCCACAATTTACTACCACATCATGAATGGTCAACCAATCTATACCAAGAATTACATCAAACTCATCAAACGGAAAAAGCATAAGATTAGCCGGAAAACAGTGACCTCTAATCATCAAAGGACAATTCCTACATACTTTGTCAACTAACACATACTTGCCTAATAGGTTTGACACTTTTATCACAAATTCTGTAGACTCAACAGGCATATTCATGCTAGATACCAATTTCATGCAAATATAAGAATAGGTTGATCCCGGATCAATCAAAGCAAAAACATGAGTATCATAGAGAGAAAATGTACCCGTAATCACATCAGGAGATGAAGCCTCTTCCCGAGCGCGAATGGCATAAGTCCTCGTAGGTGCTCTACCTTCTAGCCTCACAGCTAGATCTCTAAGTGCACTCTTGCTACTCGCTCCATTTCCCTGATTTCTCTGTGGCCTTCCTCTCGGAGCAGCATTACCAGATCTCACACTCTAAAATTTCTCTTTTTCAGCCATCTTAGGGCAATCTCTAATGAAATGATATTGGGAACCACACTTAAAACAAGTTCGATCATTCACTCGGCACTCACCGGGGTGACGTCTATCGCACTGTGGACATTCAGGTCTACTAGGTCGAGCATTACCCACACTCGCAATCGAAGTATTTTGAGCCTTATGACCCGAATACTGTTTCCCATGGTTTCTATTTGAAAACTCAACTAAAGCACTTGATCGAGTATTAAACTCTCTCGATTTCTTAGATGAGGACTGATATGACTTACCCATCTGTCTTTTCCTCGAGTCACGAGACTCAATTTTAGCTTTTCTTTTCTCTTTAGCCAATTCCTCAGCCTTGCAAGCTCTCTCAACAAGTACAACAAATTCTTTTAATTCTAGAATGCCAACCAACAATCTAATGTAACAACCCGATTTTAACCCTAATCGGAATAGTGGTTTTGGGACCACAAATCTGAGTCCAAAAAATATTTTAAAATTATTTTCAGTGTTTATTATGTGTGAATTTTCTTGTGTTAAATTTTCGTGTTTTAATTTCGCTGTTTGAGTATCCGATTAAATAAAAGGGCTTAATCGCGTAAAATGAAAATTTGATGGTTAGTTGTGAAAGTGCCTAATTGTTGTTGTCTTTTTTAATATGGAGGATTTATGTTGCAATTAGGCCATTTTTATTATGTAGTGGACGGAAACATGCCATTATTATATGTTTTTATATGTTAAATTTTATAAATTAAAATTTATATTAATATAACATAATGTTATATTATAATAAATTTAACATAAAAACAAAAGCCATAGTTTTATTTCTATTTCCATGACCGAATAAAAAAAAAAGAAAAGAGAAAAGAGTTAGGGCACTCGGCCATTGTGGGATTTGATTAAGGTATGTATTTAGCTCGGTTTTTGATAATTTCTACGTTTTTGAGATCGTTGCTTCGAGTACTACAAAGCCCATGTCTTAATTTTTGAATTTGATGAATCTTTTGAGTCTTTCCATTGATGATAGCTTGTAATTTTTGTTGTTTGATGATGAAATATCAAAGATATGTGAAGGATTAATATGTTTTGTCTTTGAATTTTTGATGAATTTGATTAATTTGGACTAAAATGCAAAAATAAAATTTTGAGGGACTAAAATGTGAAATAAATGAAATATATGGACTTGTATGAACATGGGTAATATTCGGCCAAGCATTGGTAATGTGAAATTTTGTGTATTTTGTGCTTTGTGCAATAGGGACTAAATTGTAAAAAGTGTGAAATGTCAGGGGCAAAATGGTAATTTGCCCATTTATGTGTTTTTAGACTAAATTGAATAGAATGGTGGTTAAATAAGCTTAATTTGAATATGTTTAGATCAAGAACCAAAGAAATCGATTTGGGACCTGGAAAACGAAAAGTAGTCGATTAGTCAATTTTACCGACTGTCGACGTCCGAGGTAAGTCAATAAGCATTTAAATGTTGTTATATTTATGAATATATATTTCTATGTGATAATTTGAATTATTTGATTAAAATTATGCCTTAGCCGAATGTGATATTGAGAATTGACTATGTTTCGAGTTTGATTCGATCGAGATCCGATGTCCGAAAGCCCCGTTCGAACCATAGGAATAGTTAGGATACATATGTCATGACATAGGATATCCGATATGTGTTATCGTGTAAGACCACGTCTGGGACGTTGGCATCGATTTATGTTTACGTGTAAGACCCTGTCTGGGATAGTGGAATCGATATGTGATTACATGTAAGACCACGTCTGGGACGTTGGCATTGTACGAGCTTCCGACTATTCGCGTATCCTTTTTAATTCTGAATGGTTTAACGGGCATTGCTAAATGAAGAACCAATGTGAAAATCGATTTAAAAGGGCTCATGTATGTATTTAAACCATGTTATTGAAGTAAGGTAAGTTGATTGTTTATTTGATTGTATAAATGCTAAAGTTATATATGTGATCTATGTGTAAGCAATTTGATTTAGTATATTCAGCCAAACGTGATTATTGTGATCTTAATAGTGAGAATTTTATAAGTTCATGTGTATCTGTACAATTAACCATTTGATATGTGTAAGAAAGATTTTAATGCTAAGTTTGTGTTTGTGATTTTGTATATTTGGTTTTGATAATTTTAGTTGATATTTACTTGCTTATGACTTACTAAGCTTAAATAGCTTACTTTGTGTGTGTTTGTGTTTACCTTTGTTTTATAGATTTTGGATTCACGTTACGAGCTCGGGGATCGTCAGCAAAGCCTATCACACTATCGACTGTTTCTTTCGGTATTTTACTGAGTTGAATTAGGGCTTATGGCATGTATAGCATAGATGAAATATTTGATTTTGGGACTTGTATATATATAGCCATGCTAAAATGGCTTGTCTTTGATCATTATGATTAGGCTCGGTTTATATGAGTTTTTGATCAAATGTTAAAGGTGTTTGGTTTTATCAATTTGGCTATGGTTTATTATATGTGGTATATGGTTGCTATGTTTGGTTAATAATGTGGTGAATGAATTGATATATGCATACGATATGTGTGGTATATATGGATTTGGTAACTAACTGAGTTGGTTATGTCTTATAAAAATGAAGTTTATACATAAATGTTGGAAACCATTTATAATTCGGTTTAGTAATGAGGGAAAAATATGATTAATTGTTCCAATGTGTATTGGTGAGATGATTATGAGTTTGGATGTCTATAAGTAATTTTGGTTCGGCTTGTATTGATAATGTATTTGAGTGTATATTGGTTATTTATGTTCGGTTGTAAAATGGTAAGTAGTAAATGTGTTTTATAATTCTTTTTGATATGAATAAAAAATGGGGAATGATGGATATGGTTTAAGTATGTTTTGGTTAGTTTTTAATGGATAGTTAAAAGAATGTGATATTAAGTTCAGGTATACTATTATATATATATATATATATATATGCGAATTAGGTGTATAATGAGATGTTGTTTGTGTTTTAATGTTTTAAATATGGCTCTTGATTTTATGATAAATATGCGCACCATATATATATATATTTATATAAGCTTCATTAGTATGTTTGGTTATGTGTATGTTACTATGTTTACATATGTGATTGACTATTATTATTATAAAGAGAAAATTTGTTCTGTTAATTTTGTTATATGCAAGCATAGAATTAATAATGGGTATGTGAATATTCGGCAGTAAAAATAGTATGTCTTGTTTATGCAATATATTTATATATTTGATATAAGCTCGATATGTGATATGTAATGTTATGTGATTGAAACAAACAAAATTTTAATGTGTGATCGATATGAACTTAGGAGTATTAAGGTTCGAAATTTAAATAAGATAAGTGTATTGATGAGGTTCATTTATGTAGTACGGAAGATATGAATGTCTGTTCTGAATTGTGTATTGTTTGGTAATGCCTCATAACCCAAATCTGGCGACGGATACGGGTTAGGGGTGTTACATTTGATTTGTATCAGAGCTACGGTTTAGTCGAATCTAGGACTAACGTAGAGCGTATGAGTCTAGCTATACATGCCATATTTTATACTGTGATAGTGTGATGACTTCTGACATTTGAAAATGTGTTTTCGTATAATAATAGATCCCGATCGAGCCGTAGCTGATGATGTCGAGAGTATAGCTCCTGCTCCCGCGCAAGGGACAGCGCCGGTTGATTCTCGACCGACTTCGAGTAACCAGGAGGGGGAGGCTAGACAAGCCTTCTATCAAATGATGAATGACTGGTTTACTCCATATATCTGGACTAATCCGGCTGCACAACAACCTCCACCCCCGATTAATCCATCTTCAGTACCTACTATACCGTAAGTGAGTGATCCAATGAGATTGTCTAAGCCTCCTGTTGATAAAATCAGAAAACATGGAGCCGAAAAATTCAAAGCTACTGATGATGATGATGTTGAGTGAGCTGAGTTCTGGCTCGATAATACTATTCGAGTATTTGATGAATTATCCTGCACCCCTGATGAATGTTTAAAACGTGCCATATCTCTGTTACGGGACATTGCATATCACTGGTGGAATACACTAGTATCGGTGGTTTCGAAAGAACGAGTGACCTAGGAATTCTTTCAGACTAAGTTTCGTAAGAAATATATTGGTCAGAGATTTTTTGACCAGAAACGCAAAGAATTTCTTGAATTGAAACAGGGTCGGATGACAGTGACATAGTATGAGCGAAAATTTGTAAGACTCAGTCGGTATGCCTGAGAGTGTGTTTCAACCGAGGCTATTATGTGTAAAAGATTTGAAGATGGGCTGAACGAAGATATTAAACTGTTAGTTGGCATACTTGAGATAAAAGAGTTCGTTGTACTTGTCGAGCGAGCTTGCAAAGCAGAAGAGCTCGGGAACGAGAAAAGAAAAGCTGACTCTGAAGCTAGAGATTTACGTAAGAGACCATTCAGTAAGTCATTCCAGTCGACATCAAAGAAGTTCCGAGATGATGCTAGCCGTTCAAAGACTACTGCGGGTTATTCTAGACGTGATCAGGATGGACCACCTGTGAGCTCGAGAGCTACCTCAGTAGCTAGTGTGGGTAATGTCAAATCAAATCAACCCAAGTGTGAACATTATGGTAAACGACATCCTGACAGTTGCAGATTGCATGATCAAGCCTGTTTTAAATGTGGATCTGGGGATCATTTCATCCGTGAGTGCCCAGAGTTAGCGAATCAAAATCCAGTACAGAATACGAGATCGGGTAACACTGCAGCTCGAGGTAGACCACCCAGAAATACGGGTAATGTGAGTGGCAGTCAGAGAGGGACCAAAGATACAGTTGTTAGATCTGAGGCTCGCGCACCTGCCAGAGCTTAGGCTATTCGCGCACGCGAGGAGGCTTCATCCCTGGATGTTATTACTGGTACTTTCACTCTCTATGATACTAGTGTTGTTGCATTGATTGATCCTGGTTCGACTCATTCTTATATGTGTGAGACTTTAGTATTCAGTAAGACTTTGCCTGTAGAGTCTACTGAGTTTGTTATTAAAGTATCGAACCCCTTAGGCCGGTGTGTTTTGGTTGATAAAGTGTGCAAGAATTGTCCATTGATGATTCGAGATTCATGTTTTCCGACTGAGTTGATGTTGTTGCCATTCAACGAGTTTGATATAATTCTAGGTATGGATTGGTTAACTCTGCATGATGCTATTGTGAACTGCAAACGGAAGACTATTGATTTACGGTGTCAGAATGATGAGATTATTTAGATTGAATCTAATGATCTGAATGGTTTACCGGTAGTGATATCTTCAATGTTAGCTCAGAAATATGTGAGAAAGGGTTGTGAAGCTTACTCTGCTTATGTGCTCGACTTTAAAGTGACAGAAAAAAAGATCGAATCAGTACCTATTGTGTGTGAGTATCTAGATGTGTTTCCTGAAGAGTTACCGAGTTTGCCACCTATTCGAGAAGTTGAATTTGGTATTTAATTAGTGCCGGGGACGACTCCGATTTCGATAGCTCCGTACAGAATGGCACCTAAAGAATTAAAAGAATTGAAATCTCAGTTGCAAGAGTTGACAGATAGAGGTTTTGCGCAACCGAGTTTCTCTCCTTGGGCCGCACCAATTTTATTTGTGAAAAAAGAAAGACGGAACTATGAGAATGTGTATCGACTACAGACAACTCAATAAAGTGACTATAAAGAATAAGTATTCATTGCCACGGATTGATGATCTGTTTGATCAGTTGAAAGGGGCTACAGTATTTTCAAAGATAGATTTGAGATCAGGCTACTATCAGTTGCGAGTTAAAGACTCTGATGTGCCAAAGACTTCTTTCTGAACGAGGTACGGACACTATGAGTTTCTGGTTATGCCTTTCGGACTCACTAATGTACCTGCTGTTTTCATGGATTTGATGAATCAAATTTTCAGACAGTATTTGGATTGGTTTGTGGTAGTATTCATAGATGATATTCTGATCTAGTCCCGTGATGAAACCGAGCATGCCGAACATATGAGACTTGTGTTACAGACTTTGCGAGATAAACAGTTGTATGCAAAGTTTAGTAAATGTGAGTTCTGGTTACGCGAAGTCAGTTTTTGGGCCATGTTGTATCAGCATCGGGTATTTGGGTTGATCCGAGTAAAATTTCAGCTATACTTGATTGGAAACCTCTGAGAAATGTCTTTGAAGTTCGAAGCTTTTTGGGACTTGCTGGTTATTATAGACGGTTCGTGAAAGGTTTCTCTATGATCACGACACCAATGACGAAGCTGTTACAGAAAGATGTTAAGTTTGAGTGGTCAGAAAAGTTTCGATCAGTTGAAAGCTCTTTTGACCGAAGCTCCAATGTTAGTTCAGCCAGAATCGGGTAAAGAATTTGTCATTTATAGTGATGCATCATTGAGTGGTCTGGGTTGTGATTTGATGCAGGAAGGCAAAGTCATAGCTTATGCCTCGAGACAGCTGAAGCCGCACAAAAAGAACTATCCGACACGTGATTTGGAATTAGCAGCTATTGTGTTCGCATTGAAGATTTTGCGTCACTATCTGTTCGGTGAGAAATGTCATGTTTATTCTGATCATAAAAGTCTGAAGTATTTGATGACTCAGAAAGATCTGAATTTGAGACAACGCCGATGGTTAGAGTTGTTAAAAGACCATGAACTAGTGATTGACTATCATCCGGGAAAGGCTAATGTTGTTGCTGATGCTTTAAGTCAAAAACCATTATTTGTTTTGCGTGCAATGAATGCGCATATGGTTATATCTGATGATGGTTCGATAATAGCCGAATTAAAAGCAAGACCATTGTTTGTTCAACAAATTTTTGATGCTCAGAAAGTTGATAACGATCTGATAGCAAAGCGAGTTCAGTGTGAAACGAATGTTGAATCTGAATTCTGAGTTGATGGAAATGGTTTTTTGAGGTTCAGAAACCGAATATGTGTTCTGAAAAACTCAGAGTTGATTCAGATGATTTTGAACGAAGCTCACAGCAGTCGGTTATCTGCTCATTCGGGTAGCACGAAATGTATAACGATCTGAAATAGTTCTATTGGTGGCATGGTATGAAACGAGACATATCTGACTTTGTTTCGAAATGCTTAGTCTGTCAACAAGTAAAAGCTGAGCATCAGGTACCTTCTGGGTTACTTCAGCCGATTATGATACCCGAGTGGAAATGGGACAGAGTCATGATGGATTTTGTATTTGGTTTACCGTTGACACCGAACAAGAAAGATGCAATCTGGGTTATTGTGGATAGATTGACTAAGTCTGCTCATTTTGTTCCGATTCGCACAGATTATTCACTTGATAAATTGACTGAATTATATGTTTCTCAGATTGTGAGATTACATGGTGTGCCTATTTCTATTGTTTCAGACCGAGACCTGAGGTTCACATCGCGGTTCTGGAAGAAATTGCATGATGCTTTAGGTACGAAAATACACTTTAGCACGGCTTTTCATCCGCAAATAGATGGTCAGTCCGAACGAATCATTCAGGTACTTGAGGATATGTTGAGATGTTGCATTCTAGAGTTCGAAGGTACATGGGAACGATACTTACCTTTGATTGAATTTGCTTATAATAATAGCTTTCAATCTAGTATCAAAATGGCACCTTACGAGGCTTTGTACGGTCGTAAATGTCGTACACCATTGTATTGGACTGAGCTCAGTGAAAGTAAGATACACGGGGTCGATTTGATCAAAGAGACTGAACAAAAAGTGAAAGTGATTCGCGATAGTCTGAAAATAGCATCGGATCATCAGAAATCATATGCAGACTTGAAACGAAAAGATATAGAGTTTCAGATCGGAGATAAAGTGTTTTTAAAAGTCCCACCATGGAAGAAAATACTCAGATTTGGTCGCAAAGGCAAATTGAGTCCGAGATTTATTGGGTCGTATGAGATTATAGAGCGTATCGAGACGGTTACTTATAGATTGTTGTTGCTACCTGAGTTAGAAAAGATTCACAATGTATTCCATGTTTTGATGCTCAGTAGATAACGATCCGATCCTTCACATGTGATTAGTCCGACAGAGGTTGAGATTAAGTCCGATATGACATATGAAGAAGAACCGATACGTATTCTGGCTCATGAGATTAAAGAATTGCGAAATAAGAAAATTTCGTTAGTTAAGGTACTGTGGCATAAGCACGGTGTTGAGGAAGCAACTTGGGAGTCAGAGGATACAATGAAAGAGCATTATCCAAACCTATTCACCGGTAAGATTTTCGGGGACGAAAATCCCTAAGGGGGGAGAGTTGTAACAGCCCGATTTTGACCCTAATCAGAATAGTGGTTTTGGGACCACAAATCTTAGTCTGAAAAATATTTTAAAATTATTTTCAGTTTTTATTATGTGTGAATTTGCTTGTGTTAAATTTTCGTGTTTTAATTTCGCTTTTTGAGTTTCCGATTAAATAAAAGGGCTTAATCGCGTAAAATGAAAATTTGATGGTTAGTTGTGAAAGTGCCTAATTGTTGTTGTCTTTTTTAATATGGAGGATTTAGGTTGCAATTAGTCCATTTTTATTATGTAGTGGACGGCAACATGCCATTATTATATGTTTTTATATGTTAAATTTTATAAATTAAAATTTATATTAATATAATATAATGTTATATTATAATAAATTTAACATAAAAACAAAAGCCATAGTTTTATTTCTATTTCCATGACCGAATAACAAAACAAAAAGAAAAGAGAAAAGAGTTAGGGCATTCAGCCATTGTGGGATTTGATTAAGGTATGTATCTAGCTCGGTTTTTGATAATTTCTACGTTTTTGAGATCCTTGCTTCGAGTACTACAAAGCCCAAGTCTTAATTTTTGAATTTGATGAATATTTTGAGTTTTTCCATTGATGATATCTTGTGATTTTTGTTGTTTGATGATGAAATATCAAAGATATGTGAAGGATTAATATGTTTTGTCTTTAAATTTTTGATGAATTTGAGTAATTTGGACTAAATTGCAAAAATAAATTTTTGAGGGACTAAAATGTGAAATAAATGAAATGTATGGACTTGTATGAACATGGGTAATATTCGGCCAAGCCTGGGTAATGTGAAATTTTGTGTATTTTGTGTTTTGTGCAATAGGGACTAAATTGTAAAAAGTGTGAAATGTAAGGGGCAAAATGGTAATTTGCCCATTTATGTGTTTTTAGACTAAATTGAATAGAATGGTGTTTAAATAAGCTTAATTTGAATATGTTTAGATCAAGAACCAAAGAAATCAGATTTGGACCGGGGAAAAACGAAAGTAGTCGATTAGTCGATTTTACCGACCGTCGACGTCCAAGGTAAGTCAATAAGCATTTAAATGTTGTTATATTTATGAATATATATTGCTATGTGATAATTTTAATTATTTGATTAAAATTATGCCTTATCCGAATGTGATATTGAGAATTGATTATGTTCTGAGTTTGATTCGATCGAGATCCGATGTCCGAAAGCCCCATTCGAACCCTAGGAATAGGTAGGATACATATTTCATGACATAGGATATCCGATATGTGTTATCGTGTAAGACCACGTCTGGGACGTTGGCATCGATTTATGTTTACGTGTAAGACCATGTCTGGGATAGTGGCATCGATATGTGATTACATGTAAGACCACGTCTGGGACGTTGGCATTGTACGAGCTTCCGACTATCCGCATATCCTTTCTAATTCTGAATGGTTCAACAGGCATTGTTAAATGAAGAACCAATGAGAAAATCAATTTAAAAGGGCTCAGGTATGTATTTAAACCTTGTTATTGAAGTAAGGTAAGTTGATTGTTTATTTGATTGTATAAATGCTAAAGTTATATATGTGATCTATGTGTAAGCAATTTGATTTAGCATATTCGGCCAAATGTGATTATTGTGATCTTAATAGTGAGAATTTTATAACTTCATGTGTATTTGTACAATTAACCATTTGATATGTGTAAGAAAGATTTTAATGCTAAGTTTGTGTTTGTGATTTTGTATATTTGGTTTTGATAATTTTAGTTGATATTTACTTGCTTATGACTTACTAAGCTTAAATAGCTTACTTTATGTGTGTTTGTGTTTACCTTTGTTTTATAGATTTTGGATTCACGTTACGAGCTCGGGGATCGTTAGCAAAGCCTATCACACTATCGACTGTTTCTTTAAGTATTTTACTGAGTTGAATTTGGGCTTATGGCATGTATAGCATAGATGAAATATTTGATTTTGGGACTTGTATATATATAGCCATGCGGAAATGGCTTGTCTTTGATCATTATGATTAGGCTCGGTTTATATGAGTTTTTGATCAAATGTTAAAGGTGTTTGGTTTTATCAATTTGGCTATGGTTTATTATATGTGGTATATGGTTGCTATGTTTGGTTAATAATGTGGTGAATGAATTGATATATGTATATGATATGTGTGGTATATATGGATTTGGTAACTAATTGAGTTGGTTATGTCTTATAAAAATGAAGTTTATACATAAAGGCTGGAAACCATTTATAATTCGGTTTAGTAATGAGGGAAAAATATGATTAATTGTTCGAATGTGTATTGGTAAGATGATTATGAGTTTGGATGTATATAAGTATTTTTGATTCGGTTTGTATTGATAATGTATTTGAGTGTATATTGGTTATTTATGTTCGGTTGTAAAATGGTATGTAGTAAATGTGTTTTATAATTCTTTTTTATATGAATCAAAAAGGGGGAATGATGGATGTGGTTTAAGTATGTTTTGGTTAGTTTTTAATGGATAGTTAAAAGAATGTGATATTAAGTTCAGGTATACTATTATATATATATATATGCGAATTAGGTGTATAATGAGATGTTGTTTGTGTTTTAATGTTTTAAATATGGCTCTTGATTTTATGATAAAGATGCGCACCATATATATATATATATTTATATAAGCTTCATTAGTATGTTCGGTTATGTGTATGTTAATATGTTTACATATGTGATTGACTATTATTATTATAAAGAGAAAATTTGTTCGGTTAATTTTGTTATATGCAAGCATAGAATTAATAATGGATATGTAAATATTTAATGATAAAAATAGTATGTCTTGTTTATGCAATATATTTATATATTTGATATATGCTCGATATGTGATATGTAATGTTATATGATTGAAACAAACAAAATTTTAATGTGTGATCGATGTGAACTTAGGAGTATTAAGGTTCGAAATTTAAATAAGATAAGTGTATTGATGAGGTTCATTTATGTAGTATGGAAGATATGAATGTCTGATCTGAATGTCTATTCTGAATTGTGTTTTGTTTGGTAATGCCTCATAACCCAAATCTGGCGACGGATTCGGGTTAGGGGTGTCACATCTAATGTCTTCATTCAGTCCATCTTCAAATCTCTTACACATGATAGCTTCATTCGAAACACATTCCCGAACGTATTTGCTAAGTCTCACAAACTCACGCTCATACTCTATTACTGTCATTCGGCCCTGTTTTAACTCAAGAAACTCCTTTCTTTTCTGATCAATAAACCTCTGGCTAATATACTTCTTTCGAAACTCTTCTTGGAAAAATTCCCAATTAACTCTCTCCCTTGATAAAACCGACACAAGGGTGTTCCACCACTGATAAGCCGAGTCTCTCAAAAGTGACACAACACATTTCATACATTCCTCAGGTGTGCATGATAACTCATCAAATAACCTGATGGTATTCTCAAGCCAGAACTCTGCCCTTTCGGGATCATCATCTATACTAGCTCGGAACTCTTCGGCTCCTTGCTTTCAAATTTTATCCACTGGAGGTCTATTCAATATCATAAAATCCATACCCTGGGGTGCTACAGGAATAGGTTGAGGAATAGGTGGGGGTGAAAGGGGTTGAGCGTTCGGGTTCGTTCGAACGAACTCCGTATACCATGCACTTATCATATGGAGAAAGGTTTCCCTACCTCCTTCTCCTTGAGTAACTGTAGGGGGTCTACTATTAGACGGCGCTGCCCCCTGAGCGGGAGCCGGCGTATTACTTTTGACTTCATCTGCCATAGCTCGATCGAGATCCATTACTATATGAAAACATAATTTAAACGGTCAGGAGTCGTCACACTATCAATTCATTCATGGCATGTATAGCTAGACTCGTACACACGCTACCTTAGTCTGAGAATCGACTAAACCGTAGCTCTGATACCACAAAATATAACACCCCTTACCCATATTCGATACCGGAACAGGGTACAAGGTGTTACCGAACTTATACGCAAGTAATCATACAAAACCGAGACATAAATTTCTACTCAAATTTAAAACTTTTCATAAAAATTCATATCGTCCCTTAAACAAGCCTACGAGGCCCAAAACATATATTAGGGGTGGTTAGGGACTAAACCGAGAACTTTAGAAACTTCTGGGAAAACTTAGAAAATTTTTCATGCAAAAGGGGTCCACACGCCCGTGTGGGGGATGGGACATGCCTGTGAGACATATCACACGCCCGTGCTTCAGGCCGTGTCCAAAATAAGGGACATTCTATTTATGACGTCATCAAAAAAATAGGGTCACACGGTAAAGTCACACGCCCGTGTCCTAGGCCGTGTGGCGAATTTAATTGTTATATATTTTTATAAATAAGGTGCAGACTTCACACGGCCAAGGCACACACCCATGTCTTAAAGCCATGTCTCTCACACGGCCGAGACACACGGTCGTGTCTCGTGCCCGTGTGTTTACTACTAAGCATTCTGTTTTGCCTAATTAAGGTGCAGGGGGCAAACGGCCAGAACACATGCCCATTGGGCAGACCGTGTGTCACACACGGCCTAGACACATGCCCGTGTGTCTACCCATGTGGACAACTTTGAGGCTATTTTCCAAGCCCATTTGCCACCCTTATTAGCACCAACACATACATGACTTCAAAGGAACTTAACATGACATAATTAAGTACTTAGACACCATCAAACAAGTCTTGCTCATGGCATCACCAATCGACTTATACATGCACAAGACACCATACTTTGTCAAGCCCAACTTACCAATTCTCATTTAAGCCATGGTTATCATCATACTACACAAATCCCAATTAAATCATCAAGCATTCATAGCAACAACATAACTCATCACAATTGCATAGGCATATGCATGCATGAATAAATAGGCTTACATCCCAATAATCAATATAAGCCATATCTCATGGCCATATACAAAATGAATTATAATATCATAATAAGCCAACACTTTTTGCTAACCAATATGACACATAACAAAATGACCAAGTCCCCCTATACATGCCATACTAAAAAATACTTGAATTCACTATACCCAAAAGATTAGTTTGATAGTGTGAATCGAGCTCCGACATCCTTCGATCCCCGAGTTAGCTTGGCGACACTATAAGAAATGGAAAGGAAGGGGGTAAGCTTAAAGCTTAGTAAGTTTGCATGTAAATAATAAGCAACATTAAACATGTAGTAACATATACAGCATATTATAAATTTTCACATAATCATCAAATGATCATAGGCATAACTTACTTATTCGCATTCGTACCAATAATGCATCATAAACTGAGCTCATTTCTTATGAGTTTTGCGTACGTACCTGTACCACTTCATAACATAATCATAGCATTTCATATCATCGACGAAATCTTTAAATTACCTGTTGAACAACTTGGAATACTAAAGGATACCTAGGACACCTCATACACATAGTAAGATGCCAATGCCATATCCAAGATATGGTCTTACATGGGATCACATATCGATGCCGATAGCCCAGCTATGGTCTTACACGATGTCTCATATCGATGGCATGTCCCAAACATGGTCTTACATGAAATCACATATCGATGCCATATCCTAGATATGGTCTTACACGAAATCACACATAACCCTAATGTCATGACAATTGTATCATATCTATTCTTAAGGTTCAACCGGGAATTTTACCACATCGAATCTTCTTCGAACGTACTCATAACAATAATTAAACAATTCATATAATATCAAATATTAAATGCATAATATAAAGTTGCATTATTTACACACGAACTTACCTCGGTACAAAATATGGACAACTAATTCGATTTAGTCCAAAATCTTGTTCTTTCCCCGGTCTAGGTCCGGACTCCGTTTTTCTTGATCTATAATAGAACATTTAGCTCATTTAATTATCACATTGTTCAAATCAATCCAAAAACCATATTTTGGCAAAATTATAGATTTACCCCTAGACTTTACATATTTACAAATTTGTCCCTAGGCTCGAAAATGAAATATATTCAATTTCTTTGATTCCCAAGCCTAGCCAAACCACTTTTATACTTATAGTAGTCCACAATTTTCATTTAATCACACTTTTACACACATTTTAAAATCTTTTTACAAATAGGTCCTTTTGTCAATTTTCACCAAAAATCACCTAGCAAAAGTTGTTTATCTAACATTAAACTTGTATAATCTACCATTAGACATCAAAATACATGCATGTCACACATGGGTAAATTTTTAAACATGAACCCTAGCTCAAATAGATTGTAGAAATAGCTAGATCGGTTGATAACAACTTCAAAAATATGAAAAACATTAAAAACGGGGCTAGGATGCAATTACTATTGAGCTTGAAAGGATGAACAAAACCCTAGCTATGGCTCCTTAGAAATTTCGGCAATGGGAGAGGAAGATGGACACAATTTTTGACTTATTTTCCCTTTTTATTCTTTTATTATCCAAATGACAAAAATGCCTTAAGGCCTTTCTTTCAAATTTTTCCTATTCACGCCCATTTTTGTCCAAAAATATGGAATTGGTCAAATTGTTATTTAAGGACCTCTAATTAATAATTAAAAGCGATTTCATACTTAAAGCTTCTAGAATCTCATATTTTGTAACTTTTGCAATTTAGTCCTAAAAGTTGAATTGGACACTTATTCACAAAATTTCTTCATGAAACTTTCACACAATCATGCAAACATGTCATGGACCTCAAAACTATCATAAAACAAATATTTCTACTTCATATTTGTGGTCTCGAAACCACTATTCCTACTAGGCCCAAAATCAGGATGTTACATTCTGCATAAGCGCACATCCAAGCTCATTCAAAGATGCATAAGCTATAACCAGACTCTGGTTGTGCTAAAATAGGTGCTTCAGTCAATATTGCTTTCAACTTCGCAAAACTTTGCTGACACTCATCAGTCCATTCAAACCTTTCTTTGTTTTTAAATAGTCTAGTAAGAGGAGTTGCCAACATTGTAAAGCCTTTCACAAACCTTTTATAGCCTACTAGCCCTAAAAAGCTGCAAAATTCATTGACATTTTTGGTCGGATTCCATTCAAGTATTGCTTTCACCTTATCAAAATCTACTTTAATACCTTCAACAAAGATCACATGGCCCAGAAAATGTACTTCTCTCAGCCAGAATTCACACTTACTAAACTTGGCATATAACTGATTTTCACATAATGTTCTCAACACAATTCTCAAATATTCCTCATGATCAGCTTCAGTTTTAGTGTAGACCAAAATATCATCAATAAAAACCACTACAAACTGATCTAAATATGGCTAAAACACCCTATTCATCAAGTCCATTAATACTGTAGGTACATTAGTTAAACCAAAAGGCATTACTAAAAATTCATAATGTCCATACCTTGACCGAGAGGCAGTCTTAGGCACATCATCACCTCTGATCTTCACTTAATAATATCCAGATCTCAAAACAATTTTAGAGAAAACTGTAGCCTACAAAAATGATCAAACAAATCTTCGATTCTAGGTAGAAGATACTTATTCTTTATAGTTACCTTATTCATCATAGGCCAATGTTCCATCTTTCTTCTTCACAAATAGAATTGGCGCACCCCATGGTGACACACTCGGCCTTATAAATCCCCTATCCAACAGATTTTGCAATTGTGCTTTCAAATCTTTCATTTCTAACAGTGTCATTCTGTAGGGAGTATAGTGGATAAGTGTTGTACCAATTTCCAATTCAATTACAAACTCTACTACTCTCTCAGGTGGCATCCCTGGAAACTCTCATGGAAACACATCTGGAAATTATCTTGACTTGGATGAATCCATAATGTACGAAAAATAAGCATATGCACACTTAATTATCAATTTTTTGGCAGATACAATAGAAATTATTATGTTCCCCACACTTGTCTGTACGTCGGGCGTTGATACTTTCTTACCCACATAAGTCAATAGACGTACACCTCTAGCACTATTTGTCGCGTGATTACGTGCAAGTGTACACAGTCGTACAAGTAATAAGTAGTGAGTAAAAGAGTATCGTCTCCACAGGGGCTATTGAGTGAATTATTTGCAAAGTTAATTTTAATCAATTTGATTAAAAACAAAATATAGAGATAACAATAATGATGGGAGTTGTAAATTAAGTTATGACAGTAATCAGAATTCAAGCACCCACAAAAGAAAACAACATACCTTCTAGAAAATAATCACAATAGGAAATCAACACAAGAGATAATATAATACAACATGAATAGGCTAAAAATAAAATATTTCACTTTAACAAGAATTCATTAGTAGTAATAAAAAGAATATCACGAATAGTTCGTGGCAATATGAAATTTCATTAAACCCATTTAATTAAGGCATAAGGTCCTCTCGAAGTCATATTTTGTTCCTAAGTTAATTAACATATCCCTATGTCCAAAAACTAACTTAAAAATCACTCTCCCGGGCATTTACACAGTTTATGCATACAATAATTATCTTCCGAAATCGTCATGATATGCACCATTTAGGTCTTACATCTATTAACTATTACCTCTTCCCAGATTAAATAGTTAATTTAATTACCTATAAAATTGGCCATACATTCACAAGTATAAACATGAATTAAACCTAAATGAATGAAATAAACATTTACAGAAAATATTCAGAAAAAAAATACCAAATAACTCAAATTAAAATTCATATCCATTATGAATAAAGAAAATTAAGTTATGTCATATTAAACTAAAAACATAAAGATAAGTTGCAATCTTATCTCCCGACATAGAAAATAATAATTTAACAATAAGAGAAAGGTAAGAAAGAGTAGCCGATGGGGGATATCTACAACCATTTCACAATGCGAAGAGTAAGCAACTGAATGTAAGGGGCTATCTGCGACTGCTCCTTGCGGCTTCCCATGGTGGCTTTCCTCCTCATCTTTAAGTTAAAATCACGTAAACATCTTCAAGTCAACCTCTTAGCTGCTATCATTTTGGCAAGTAATTGCCTTATTTTATGGAATCAAAGTGTTTAGCAAGCCATAAGTAGGGCAAGAACACTTAAGAAAGAATATGTGAAAACAATTGGTGTCCTAGATGAATAAAGTGAATACTATATTTATACTTGAAGATCCTCAACTTCCTATGCCAAAAATAGTAAACATATCCCCATAATCTCCTTGATTATGTCGTCCCTTGTATGGTGGAGTGGTTGCTTCCTTGCTATATTTAGCAAGGAAGTTACCTTGATTCCCTCTCCCCTATTACGTTGTCCCTTGGTGTGAGGAAGAATGAGTCTTCCTTTCTATTATTATCAACGAAGTTAGCTTTGTTCTTTCCATGCATGGTCGATCATTGGGTGGTCAAACAGTGATGGTTTTAATTGATATTTTTCAGCAATAAGAGGAACGATTAAAGCTTGTTTCAAGTAGAAAAAATAGCTGAATTTTATTTAGTAATCTTGGGGTCAAATTTTTTAGATTTGGTTGGTTGAGGATTGTTAAGTTTAAAAGGGGATAATTGCCAATTTATTTTTTTCTGGTAAAAATGGGTAAGTGGAATTGGTTTTGGGCCTCCAATTTAGGCAATACTGGGCCTCCTTGGAATTCATTTTCGGTCATCACCATTTTGAAGTCCATGTGACTGCACTATTAATGTTTCCACCTGTACCTATCTAATACTCAAATACAACCAAAATTCTACCATCTTTTCCCTTAAACCCTAAGATTGACAACCCTAGGAAGTAATATAGGATAAATGAGGTCGAGGCATAAGTTTACCAAGTAAATCGTGGATTTATCCAGTTAGGAAAATGAGGTTGAAAGATAAGCATGTACTTGTCAATTAGTTAAGTAGTAGAGGCCGAGAGGTAATACTAGTTAATACTTGTCAATTTTTGTGAAGCTTTCTTTGCCCGTGGTTTTTTATCCTCTTCGGATGAGTTTTTCCACATAAATATTTGTGTCCATTTTTCTCGTTTTTTGTTCTTATTCCTTGCATAATTCGGGTTTAACCCAAAAAGATAATATAAATTTTTTCACTTTTATATTTAATTTTTTTTTTCAAATTGGTATCTAAAGTTAGATTCTGTTAACCAATTCAGTTAAACAATGTTAATGGTATTGAAAAAATCAATCGGTCAATGCTTTGTCAATGGTGGTAAAAGTCAATGGAAATTTTTAAAATTGTATAATTTTTTTTTTTGAAAATTTATATATTTCCCCACATTTTAGTTTGCTGCAAAAGCCACACGGCAAATTCTAATAGGTGACACATGTTTGCTACTTTTTTTTAATTTCATTAGGCTAAACCGGTTAACGAAATGTAACTCTAAGTACTAATCCGAGCAAAAAAAAAGGAAAAAAAACTTATTTATCAAAATAATAGAAGTGGTATAAACAATGGGCCAAATCACACTTTAAACTTGAAATAATAAATATAAGAATTTATCATTAATAAAAATTTGAATTTGACTTGCAATATGATTTTGTATCGATTCAATAAGCTTTTACTTTAGTTGGATGGATTTTGGAAATATCGACAACACTAGTGAGCCACTTATTCCAACGAAGATGGGTAGAGCTACTAAAAAGGTAAGGCGAATAGATGATGATTCCCTCAAAGACTATACTATGGTGATGGATACATAGGGTGGTACTCGAGTTTCTTTCAAGGATAAAATTTGGGTGTTTTTTCAGTTAACAATCATGGGACTGAATTGATAGAAAAGGAGTACTTTGAACTATTGCAAGGAAACATCATGACGAAATATATTGAAGGTGTTTCATCCATTCAGTTTTTAGGTCGAGTGCACTCCTTGATGCAATAGAGTATGTCCAAAATAGTCACCATCAAGCTTCTTAGAAGGAAGATAGATATTTAGAAAGCCCTTAGTTTGCACTATGTTCCATTATTGATGTACGTATTATGGGTGGAATAATAAAACTTGGTTAACAACCATTTAAAAAATAGTTTCGTTCTAACTACTATTAGAATAGAATTTTGGCAGAATTAGAGAGTCTTTACAATTAGTTCAAAATGCAAGTGAGTAAAAGAGATAAATAAAGAGAGAATTGACATATGATATTTGTTAACATGGTTTGGATTCCCCAATCCTACATCTGCGGAGCCTCGCTCAAAGAATGATTTTATTCACCAATTACCCGGATCACCTATTGGCTCAATCACAATCTACCTTTACACAAAGAAGTAATTCCAACCCTAATATTGACCCCAATTGTACAAATCACTCGGCATCACTTCGTCAAATGTGAGTAGGTCATCATCTTCCTATTTGGTAAACTTAGTGTTTAAGACTGAAAGAACTCAGGCCTACGAGAGACCCTTTCACTACGACAAAGCTCCCTATGTTGCTGACCATTTGCAAGTCTAATATTAGGAGTTGGTTCTAGAACTGTTGTTATAAGGTTTTATGTATTTCCCGAAATTTCCTCGAGTACTTCTTTACTTCGAGGTTTAAAATCCTTCATATAACTCTCCTTAAGGAAGGTAGCATGAGTTGACACTATAATTGTTTGCTCTTTCGGGTTATAAAACAAACCACCTTTTTTTTTCCTTTAGGATATCCCCCAAACATGTACAACTTTGTGTGTGAATCCAACTTCCTCACATCTTTATTCAATACATGGGTTGGGCATCCTTAAATCCTAAAATGTATTAGGCTTGACTTCCTATCGTTCCATAATTCATATGGAGTTTTAGGTGCGGCCTTAGTTGGAACATCGTTCAAATTATAGCAAGTCATTTGTAAAGCATATCCCCAAAAGGAAACTGGCATCCATGAATAACTTAACATCAACTGAACCATGTCTAAAAAGTTTGATTCTTTCTTTCTACCACGCCATTCTGTTATGAAGTTTTTGGCACAATTAATTGGAATAATATTCCATTCTCTACGAGGTAACATAAGAACTGATAAGATAAATATTCCTCACCTCAATCAAATAAAAGTGTCTTTATGGGTAGATCTAGTTGTTTCTCCACTTTCGCATGAAACTCTTTCAATTTACCAAAAGTTTCATTTGTAGTGTATTAGGTACACATACTCATATTTGGAGTAATCATCTATAAAGGTTATGTAATAATCGTCAACACTTCGTGCACTAATATTCATACGGCCACATACATCAGTGTGCACAAGTTCTAAGGGTTTTACGACCCTCGCACCTTTTACATTAAAACATCACTTAGTCATCTTACTTTCCAAGCAAGATTCACATTGTGGAAGATCAACTTCCTCAAGCGAACTTAATTCTACCCTACATCCACTTTTCAATTAAAAAAATATGCTCCATTCAATGAGGATTGGTTTGAAATCCATTGGACGGTTTGGGTTTCGCCGTCCCTAGATCCAATTACACCCAATTTGGTTTGAAATTTATTAATTTTTGGACGGTTTGACACCAACAACTTGACTGCAGCACGATTTACGAACATCGAGTAGAGAATCAACACAAAATATCAATATTTAAGGCAGCTTAACTGTAAGTGTGACAGGTCAATTGTAATATTTGTAAGTGTTACAATGGAACACTTAAAGCATTTCAAGAATCAAACCAGGAGAGATTAGGTTATAAGGTGAGTAACAATGAAAATGCATGCAATTACTAAATCTAGCTAGCTAATCACTAAGAATTATAGTTAGACAAATCATCATTATAGATTAATTACACTAAACTACACCTAAGGACTAAATTGCAAAGCCAACAAAACTACACAAATATCAATTCAATGGACTAAAGTGGTTGGTTAATTTCCATGTTGCTAGTCAATTCTTGGATTAGGTATCTAAATTGCTCAAACTCCTAATCAGTCCAATTTTAGCTTCAGTCACTATTTTACCCAATTACACAATTTAGTCTAATTTATCTCTCAATCTCACTAAACTAAATCGGGATAATCAAATTGATTCATAATAGGCTCTCCTCTCGATCCCACCTATCTAAGTGTTCACCTAGAGGCTTCAATTATAGGTTTTGAGGTCTATCAGTCAAGTTTATGCCTGAATAATTTATTAAAGAAGACATAAAATAGTAAAATTGAGAAAGTCTTAATGAATCTTGAGGGATTCTCTATTAGAGATCATAGCATCACTAATAGTGATGAAACCACAACCAAAGTTTAGATTTTTACACTTTTGAAAGTTCACAAAGCTGAAATCTATTAAATTCTTTTAAGGAGAAATCAAAATAACAAGATGAGTTTTTGTATCTAATTGTAAGAAAATTAAACCTACAACAAAACTAAAGAAACTAACAACTACCAACTAACTAAACTAAGAAAGGAAAGAACTCAAAACCTAAAAATGATGAAAGAAATAAAATAGAAACTAAAAAGATGATTAAATGTGACTCATTTATGATTACATCAAGTGTTCCTTTAATACAACCAAGTTACAACCTTAATATTTAACAAGAATACCCTTAGAGTGCATGAGCTAACTTAAGTTGGTGTTGGACACAAAATTTTCCTTACAGTATTTTTTCACCCCATCAGGATTCAATGTCGCGTATCTCGACACCCCAACTTTGGTGTCGTGACACCCTCAATTGTGGCACAATGTTGATTTTGAGGGTTCTCGATGTAGCGTCATAGACTAGCTAATGTCATGACATAGACTAGTTGGTGTCATGACATCCTTGATATGGCCCTGGCTCCTTCACTTCTACCATCAACGGTGGAGTCACTGTAATGCCCTAAACTCGATCCAATGATCCGAATCTAGGGTGTCTTATCCCGTATCCGTCGCCGGATTAGGATTAACGGTATTACCGGATAGATTAGAAACTTTTACAGACATTTCATAATACAAGTCATTAATTGCAAGCACAGTGTCCCTTAGCTAGGTCACCGAGACCTTAAGCATGCTTTAGAGAAAGGTCAGGACTAAACCGAACACATACAAAAATTCTTGGAAATTTAAAACTTTTTGAACACTGTAGAGGTCAGACGCCCGTGCAGTCAGGCCATGTGCCTCCCACGACTACTAGGCACACCCATGTGTCCTGGCCGTGCCAAAATAGAGCATGTATACTGATTTATCCCCACGGCCACCAGGCACGCCTGTGTACCATGGTCGTGTACTCATAGGCTAGATACTGACTTAATCCCACAGTCACTAGGCACGCCCATGTGCCACAATCGTGTATGCATAACAGGCCCTTTGCAAGGCAAATATGCCACCCACACTTAGGTTTACCCTACAAGCAACATACCAATTCATTTCAAACACATTTGACATTCAAAAAATTATGTCAAAAGATCAACATGTAATTTCATCCAATCACAACTCCAACCATGCTAACTTATATACCCATTTGTACAACCAAAACACATATACATCCAAGCATGATTCAACCACATTTATCTTCCATGTAACCATTTCATTGATCAAACATACATACTCATAATGCATTCATAAGCTTACCATAGCCTTGACCATTTCAATAGCTAACATGCCATACCACTCATGCACATTACTAACATTTAGCTAGCCAAATCACATGGCTAATTACATCTCAAACATATGCCAAATCACTAGCCTATACATGCCATACTTAGTATATACATTTCCAAAAGGTACCAAAATGAGTTTGAGTAGTGTGATGACAATCCTCGACGGTCCCCGAGCCTTCAGTAGCTTTGACGATCTATAAAACAGAGCAAACACACAGAGTAAGCTTTCAAAAGCTTAGTAAGCCATATACAAATAAACTTAGCATAAAATGCATATAACCAATTTGATACAATAACATCATTGATTCTCATAACAAATTCATTACCTATATTCTTTGGCTCATTTGCTTAGCCATATCTTACCATATTCTTCAACTCAAAAATCATATATATACACATGGACAATTCAAGCATATCTTCACATATAATCTCATCATTTCCATATACATAATCATCTTAGTAAGTTCATATAGATACTTACCTTTCATACACACTTAGTGTACATATCAACGTACCTGAAACGAATATACAATTCACAAAGTCATTCGTATCTCGGATTTGCCTGTTGAACCGTTCAAAATCTAATAGGATACTCAGAGTGCTCGGAATAGTCGTACAATGCCAACGTCCCAGACGTGGCCTTACATGTAATCAGATATCGATGCCACTGTCCCAGACAGGGTCTTACACGAATCAAATACGATGCCGATGTCCCAAACATGGTCTTAAGGTAAATCTCATATCGATGCCAACGTCCCAGACGTGGTCTTACACAAAATCTCTTCTCGATGCCAACTGATCGTGTGTCTGTCAAGTTTTAAAATTTATAAAAAGAATAATCGAACCTGGAAACTAACTCTGACAATGATTTAAGGCAAGTGCACCTATCGAATAGTAGTATAGCTTAGGCAAGACTGGATTATCGAACCCAAAGGAACTAAAAGTACTAATACTAACTTTCTTTCTATTATTTAGCCTAAGAATTAAGCGAATGGTTGTTTAATCTAAATTAATTAACTACTAGACTAAAGACTCTAAGACAAAGAAGAATGAATTTGGGAGAATACTTGAGGAAAACCCAATTAATTAAGATGACACCCAAGGAAGAATCCACCTAGACTTCACTTGTTATCTAACTCTGAACCATACGATGTATTCACTTGACTTGATCCGTAGGATTCCCTAATTTATATTAAACCCTCTCTCGAGGCGAATAACGTCTAACCCTAGGTTGATTAATTGAAATCTCTTTCTAATTAAAACCCCTAGAATTGCATTAACTCGATCTATGGACTCCCATATTAGGTTTCACCCTAATCCGGCAATGCCTCGTCACCCTATCTCTAGGTGCACGATCAACTCCGCTTAACTATGCTAGATCTACTCCTAGGCAGGGACTTTTGCTCCTCCACCTAAGCACATCAAACTTGAATCGATATCCGCGAAATATCAACACAAGAATTAAGAATACATAGTTAAGAACAAATCAAATATTTATCATATAGTTCAGCAAACGATAACAAGATTTATCTAAGTTTCATCCCCCTCAGGTATCTGAGGGTTTAGTTCATAACAATAAAAGAAAACATCTTAGAAGAAAAGATAAAACAAAACATAAGAAATCTTTAAAACCCCCTAAAGGAATTAAAGAGGAGATCCTCCGTCTTGAGTATAATTCCGGCTTCTTGAGATGGATCAACTAGCTCTCCCTGAGCGAATCCCTACAAATCTGCCCTCTCTGGCCTAAGAAGACGCCCCTAAACGATAGCTTTGGGCCCCCTTCGACAAAAGCCCTGGCAGAAGGCTTCTGCCGAACTCCCCGCTTAAGTTGCCCCCTAGGATGTTTATATAGGCTTGGAGATGCCTTACTTGGCCTCCAAGCATCCAAATCGGGGTGAAGTTCCTATTCGGGTGTTTAATTAGACTTTGGAATGTGTTTCTTTTCCTCCAAGTATCCAAATCTGAGTAAAACTCCTTTTGGCCACGGCAGGGGCACAGCCTCTGGCACACGCCCGTGTAAGTCGTGGCCAGGCCGTGTGGACTTCATTGATGAGGCACGACCGTGTAAATCGTGGCTAGACCGTGTTCAAGATTATTGAGGAGACACGGCCGTGTGGTCTTAGGTCCAAGCCGTGTCGATTTCGTGCTTTGGCCCATTTGCCTCGTTTTAAGCCCGTTTCTCGTTCTTTTCATCCTCCGGTGCTTTCCTGAGTATATAACATGAAAAGAAAGGATTAAGAGCACCTTTTTACATAAATCAAGGGATAATTCATCCAAAAGCATGCTAAATGTGGGCTTAAAATATGTTACTTTTACGGTTTATCAAATACCCCCACACTTAAGCTTTTGCTTGTCGTCAAGCAAAATTCTCAACTTAGAATTAAAACGAACTTTTCATAATTCATAATAGTCATTAATAATGTTTCATCATAATTCAAGGATAATTTATACATGGATAATTTAACTCAAAGAGTCTTAAAGATTCAAACAATATAAGTCATACATTTGTAGCACAAAACATAGGTGTTTCCCCTCATCTAAATAATTACCTCTGATCCAAAACCTACAAGGATTGACATCCTCACAAAATATTCACTCAAATCACTCGAAGTGTTTAAGGTTCAGAATTAAGCACTCAAATGTCAAACCTGAAAAGTTAATCCCATAGGCTTGCATGAAAATCAAATCTCCACCACTGTAATATGAGATGATGCACAAATCAAAAGGTCTTTATTAGGGTTGTAACGTGGCTTGGGTTAAGGTGTGGATAAAGGCTGAATTAGAGGGTTAGAATCGAGATCGACCTGAAAAATTACCTAACTAGAAACAATGAACTGAAAAATAAATAATTACATGCATTAAAACTTTGAAACTAATAATACGAGCTTCTTATTTAATAAATAGACTTTTAACTGTACAAGCTCGCTTTTCATCATACTAATACTGAATATACTTCGATTTTTTAAGAACAAATAATCAAATATTTACAATAATAAGAAAGTACTTTAACAACTAAAATATAGAACATAGTTAGGCAACTGCTCAAAATCAAATCTCGACAAAAAGGGTAGTCAAGAAGAATGGTGATAACAAATACAAAGGGTTTTGGGTTAATATTAGTGGGTGAGTCAATAAAAAGGGTTGTTAGGATTAAAAGGGTTCACTAGGGGTTAATTATGAAGGTAGGCTTTTAGTGGAGTAAATGGGTTAAATCCTAAGTGCCTTTATCATCTCTGTATATCAAATCAAAGGTGTGGTCTCGACATGTATAATCGATGCAAGTTCTAGAATAACAAATCAATGTTGACACACTCATAATCAAAAAGTGAGCAGAAAAAGAATATATGCTCTATAAGGCTCAAAATCTCACAAAAATTATGGGTATTTTGATATCAACCTCGTAAATTTCAAACTTCAAAGTAATATTCAAATTCAGGTACACAACCTAAAAAAAATTTTTAATTCTAAAAAATAGACTTATCATGCTTGATTCTCTAGTATCCTTCAAATTTAATCATCAATGCACAATTATCAATGACTTAATCCAAGACACATTAAAAAAAATCATAAATCAGGGAATTTTTCATTCTAATCATGATATGAGAAACTTACTTTAAGACAATACATAATTCAGGGATTTTCAAATGATACTATAGTTAACCCCCCCACACTTAAGATGTACACTGCCCTCAATGTACAAAGATATATAATAGAAAAACAATAATAAAATCATAAGATAGGGAGAGAGGTGATGTAACAACCCGATTTAGGGCCTAGTCAGAATAGTGGTGCGAGACCACGAATCTGAGGTAAATTTATGAGTTTTTAAGGTTCATGCCATGTTTGCATGTTGGTGTGAAAGTTTCATGAAGCAAATTTGCTAAAATGAAGTTGAATGGTAAAAAAGGACCAAATTGGAAAAGTTGTAAAATGTGAGTTTCTAGAAGCATTTTGTATGAAATATCTTTAGAATATTAATTATGAGTCCTTAAATAGAAATTTGCCCAAATTATAAATTTTGGACAAAAATGGACATGAGTTAGTAAAATAGAAATTTTTTAAAGAGAAGGGCATTTTGGTCATTTGTCTAATAAGTGATTAAAATAGGAAAAAGATGATAAAATTTCATTCATCTTCTTCCTTCCATTGCCGAAAATTTGAAGACTCCATAGCTAGGGTTCTTCATTTTTTTTTCAAGCTTGCTAGTAAGTTCATCTTAGCCCCGTTTTTAATATTTTTCGTGTTTTTGAAGTCCTCGTATTATGAATTAGCTATTTTTAGCTATAAAATAAGCTAAGATGCATGTTCAAAAATTTCATCTATGAATGGCATGCTTGTTAGATGATGTTTTATGGAAGATTATGAGAGTTTGATGTTAGATAAACATTTTTTCCTTAATGAATTTCATGAAATATGATAGTATGGACTAGTTTGTAATAGTTATGAAATTAGTCATACCTACTAGAAATAATGAGAATTAATGATTGCTATAGTAGTGAAAATGAATTAGCTAAGCATGTAGTCTAAGAAAGTTGAATTAAAATTATTTTACGAGCCTTGGGGCAAAAGTGCAAATATGAGAAAGTATAGGGGCAAAATAGTAATTTTGCCCAAGTATGAGTAAAGGGCCAATTTAGTCAATGTGAATATTAAATGATCTATTTATGACTATAGATCAAGAAAAATGAAGCCCGGATCGAAACCGAGGCAAGAACAAGGTCGAGGACTAAATTGCATACCTAGCTACATTTTGTATATTGAGGTAAGTTTGTATGATTTCTAAGCTTTATGATTTATATCATTGAATTGCTTAGTATAATGTACAATGTTATTATGAAAAACGTTTAATGTTATGTTAAATAAAGAAATTAATGAGATCAAGCATGAGAAAGCCCCGATTGAAGTTGAATAACTTAGGATACTCGATCTACCACATGAAACAAGAAAGTCCGTATAAGACCAAGCCGAGGCACGGCATCGGCAAGCAAGCAAGATATCATGTAAGTCCAAGGCAAGCTTGGCGTTGAATAAGATATCATGTAAGTCCAAGGCAAGCTTGTCATTGAATAAGATATCATGTAAGTCCAAGGCAAGCTTGGCATTGAGTAAGTTATCATGTAAGTCCAAGGCAAGCTTGGCATTGAACAAGTTATCATGTAAGACCAAGGCAAGCTTGGCATTGAAAAGTTATCAAGAGAAAGAGATCCCATATAAGTCCAAGTTAAGGCATGGCATTGGTGAGAACAAGAAAGACTTCGTATAAGTCCATATTAAGCCATGGCCTCGAAATTTAGATGAGATTTAGTATCCTCGGTTATTCATATAAATTCATCGGGCAAACGAGTTAAGCTCTAAAGAGATAACAAGAAAGCTAAGTAAGTAAGGTTATTATCAAGTGATAAATAATATTATTCATGTTATGAATGATGAATTAGAAATTATGAGTATTATGTTCAAGTATACTGATCAATGTCATCTAGTGATACAGGTACTTTGTTTGCCTATCAAGTATGAGACTAGTAAGTTTCATGAGTTATGTAAGAATCAAGTATGAGTAAGTAAGCTTTATAGCTGAAATTTATGATGCCATTGTTCATGTCAAATGGTTTATATTAAGCAAGTATGTTGCTATGTGCATTATGCAAACTTACTAAGCTAAATGCTTACGTCTTTTATTATTTCTTTCTATGTAGTCCCGCCAAGCTAACTTGTGGATCGTTGAAGTCGGAGCTCGAATCACACTATCAACCGCTATTTTGGTATAGCCAAGTTGTTTATTTAAGTATGGCATGTATAGGAAACATTTCATTTTGAGTATATGTCTTAGAAAGGGGAAAAGCATGGGCTATCAAGTTTATTATTAATCTTTTGTAAATGGCTAAATGATTGGCCAAGATTGACTACGTATGTATGTTATTGATATCAATGGAGCATGTTATATTGTTCATTAAAGTTGTAGTGATTTGAGTTGTTGAGATAGTATGAATTTGCTCTTGATTTCAGGGTGACAATTGGCTTGGTAAATAGGCTCTAAGTGCCCACACGGTCGGACACACGGGCGTGTGTCTAAGCCGTGTGTACCCTGCACCATTGCACCTTAAGTCAGAATATCAAGTTGTAGTACACGGTCTAAGTCCACGGGCGTGCCATGGCAGTGTGTTATAAGTCAGAATGCTAAGGTTTTTCACATGGGCCAGGACCACAGGCGTGCCATGGCCGTGTGAAGTTTGGCAGTAAGCTCGAGTTTTAAGCACAGTTAGAAGACATGGGCGTGTCTAAGGTTTACACGGGCTTGTCCCAACTCACATGGGCGTGTGACCCTTGTTTCAACGAAAAGTTTTCGATTGAGTTCCGAAAGTTTACGGACATGAGTTTAAGGCCTCGTAGGCCCATGAAAAGTACAAGTTGATTAAGAAAGATAAGTTCTTAATTCGGAACGAAATTTTATAGCCCGTAAGTACTTGATTAAGCAAGTTCAAGTATAGTAACTTCTCGTATCCGGTGTAAGCCTCGGACTCGGATATGGGGTGTTACATTTAGTGGTATCAGAGCTACGGTTTAGTCGGTTCTAGGACTAACGTAGCATGAGCACGAGTCTAGCTATACATGCCGTACGTAAGAATGTTTGAAACACCCCAAACCCGGCCCACGAGCCCAGACCGAATCTGGTATGTTCCTCGAGTAGAACGTTTTAATTTCATGTTTATTTCTTGGAAAATTTGGGGTGGTTTTATAAAAATACCGAGTTGTTTTGGGGTTAATCTTTAATTCGAAAATCGTTTGTGTAGGTGTCTAAACATTTAAAATTTATTTTTTTAGTAAACCATTTAACCTTGATTTAACCTTAATCGAATTGTAATAAAATCAAATAAAAATGCATGCATAAACAGTTTCATACTAGTGGCGTTATTACATCAAAGCAAAACCCAAAATAAATTCGAAATGCTAGAAACAATAAACAGTCCAAAATAAAATAAATTGCATGCTTGAGCATGGCCACCACGTACTCCCTCCACGACCCGGTCCATCATTTGGTGTCACTGAAAAATATTCCCCAACGGGTGAGTCAAACAGACTCAATGTGTACAGACCAACACTAAATCCCAATAATTTAGGCATATCGGTTCATACATGTGCATATAATTAAATAATAAAATGATGCAAACCCGAACCCAAACCTAGATGCCATCCGCTACACATCACTCGTACCAACCTTTTGCACCGTGGGGACTACTAAGTCAACCCTCCATCCGCTACACATCATCGAAGCGATCATTTGCGATCGACGTGCTCATCGCCCTTATAAATTTGTGGCATAGCCACCAGATAATATATTTTTGTGTCATGAGACACCACATTGGATAACGTGTTTCAAGTCACCACATTCGAATATTGTGGTATAAAACCACCACATTCACTTCCCCTTTCATATTCACCCATATGCCCCATGTCATACAAACATGCATTATCATGCCAAGTTCTTTACTCAAATTCTTATAATTTCACATAGGTGCCATAAATGATATTTATCATATTCTACTCATAGTAGGAGTAGGGAAAGCGTACCTGAGTACTTTGTACCATAGCATGGTACCTTAGCCATTTCTTTCACATTCTTATTAACATATTTAATAAAACATAACTATACATCTATCGAGAAATAGTGTGGGGTACACACCTGTTATACTTACCGAGTTTATAGAAATCCTGAACAACCCGATCTAGCGCTTTAGATCTTTAATTCCTATATTCGGCCAACCCTAAATGTGTTAGTAAAAAGCCATTCGGCTAACACTCAATCACTTCATAAGTTAGTTTTGGCTTTTAAACATTTAAGAAACAGATCGAAATCCCTAACTATGGCCTTGGCCGAATGTACATATGTACTTACCTTGCGAATCTTAAATCCCGAAAAGTGCTACATGGTTATAAAGGTGTCGAAATCCTATAGAGCACATGTTAGATCCAGTTCTAACATTAAATCACAATAAGTGGCCCTTTGCCGAATATCACATAACTCACCTTGGATATTGAAATCCCGAAACCTCCTTATAGTCGACTAGAGACGAATCCCGAAATCTCCTTGAGTTTGGCCACAAGGTAATAATGGAATCAGTCCTTAACTTTCGGCTAAATAAAAAGAAATAGAAAATCGAATGGCACTTGGTCTTACCCTTAATGTTGAAGTCGACAGTATTCCTTCCTGACACCACTTGAGAGATTCGGCTATAGGCTATGTAATGCTCAACAAGTTTCGGCTTTTGAAAATTATGAAAAGGAAAAGAGGAGGATTGATAATGGGGATTCGGCTTCAATGGAAGAGTATGGGACTTGGGGAGGAATCGGCAATGGTGATCTCTAAGGAGAAGAAGATTTCGGCTAGCAAAGAGAACTTTGGGAAAAGAAGAGAAGTAAAATTCGGCCAAGAAAGGGATGAGAGAATAAAAAAAAAACAAAGAAAAAGTTGAATATCTCACTGATAATTTCGGCTACACTAGCTTATCCTTGTTATTCTCCTATTTTTCCTCTTCTCTTACTTATTCAAAATAGTTCAAAAATAAATCAGCATTTATCCACTGCTTTAGCCGAAATTTTAAAAAGAATTCAACCTCCCCTTAAACTCCTCCCACAGTCTCCCCTTGCCGTCCATCACCTCTTCCCTTTGGCGCAAAAATGAAAGCTTTATTTAGCTTCCCATGCGACTCGATCCTAGGCCCTTCCTCATAGCCCATGGCGTCATTTCCAGAGGCCCTAAGTGGCACCTCCAAGCCACTTTTCCAAGCCCAATTTCATGTCACATTTCCTCTATAAATTTTCTTAAGACCACCTTGCCTTAGTTCCCCTTTTTAAACTTCAAAACATAATATTTCTAAGGAATTTCTTTACACACTAAGGTTCACAAAATTCACAAAATTCATATAACACATTCACCGTTCATATAGACATGCTATTCCATATAATTAAACAAAATGCAGAGGCCACAATTCCCGGGATATTACAGTTCTACCCCCTTAAAATAATTTCGACCTCGAAATTACCTGGCTAAAATAAGTGAGGGTATTGCTGTCGCATTGCTTCTTCTGGCTACCACGAAGCTTCTTCCGATCCATGGTTACGCCATAACACTTTGACTAGAGGAACTGACTTCCTCCGTAACACTTTCACATCTCGTTCCAAGATCTAAATCGGCTTTTCTTCGTAGGACAAATTGGCCTTAGCTCCACCTCTTCAACCGAAACTACATGAGATGGATCCGAATGATAACGACGTAGCATGGACACATGGAATACGTCGTGTATCTGCTTCAATTCCGAAGGCAACTCTAACTGGTATGCCACCGGTCCAACTCGCCTCAATACCTGATATGGTCCTATAAACCTCGGACTTGCGACCAAATCTCATCACCTTCTTCCAAGGCGATACCTTAAGAAACACTTGATCTCCCACATGAAATTCTATCTCCTTCTGTTTAAGGTCTACGTACGACTTCTGTCTATCAGATGCCTCCTTCAACCGTGCCCGAATTACCTCAACTTTCTCTTCAGATTCTGCCACAATCTCTGGACCCAAAACTCGTCGTTCCCCTAATTCCGCCAACACGTTGGTGTGCGACACTTCCGTCCATACAGCGCTTCATACGGTGCCATTCGAATACTAGCTTGATAGCTGTTGTTGTATGCAAATTCCGCTAACGGCAAATATTCTTCCCAACTTCCTCTGAAGTCTATCACTGACCTCTCGGCATATCTTCCAACACTTGGATTACTGCGTTGATGCCCGTCCATTGTGGATGAAA
Organism: Gossypium sturtianum; assembly: GCA_025698515.1. Taxonomy (NCBI): domain Eukaryota; kingdom Viridiplantae; phylum Streptophyta; class Magnoliopsida; order Malvales; family Malvaceae; genus Gossypium; species Gossypium sturtianum. The sequence continues at coordinate 25,408,055 of CM046945.1, forward strand.
AGCCGTAGTGAAATCCAATTTAGTGCCTAAAGCTTGATGTAGAGCCTTCCAAAACTGAGACGTAAACCTTGGATCCCTATCTGAGATAATTAACACTGGCACTCCATGCAACCTCACAATTTCTGCCACATATAACTTTGCCAACTTCTGCAAAGAATAATCAACTCTTACTGGGATGAAGTGCGCGGACTTGGTCAACTGGTCCACTATCACCCATACCGAGTCCTTCTTAGTAGGCGTAAGGGGAAACCCACTAACGAAGTCCATGGTAATTCTCTCCCACTTCCACTGCGGAATCATTATCGGTTGAAGCAATCCTAATGGAACTTGGTGTTCAGCCTTAACTTGCTGACACGTTAAGCACTTGCCGACAAATTCTGTAACTTCCTTCTTCAGACCAGGCCACCAAAACTGTTCCCTTAGATCCCTGTACAATTTAGTACCTCCAGGATGCATAGCATAGGGGCTACTATGCGATTCCTGAAGAATCCTCTGCCTTAACTCCTTGTTCCTCGGCATATAGACCTTACCCTTAAAACACAACACTCCTTCGTTATTAATACCATAATCTTCCAACTCTCCACTCTGCACTTGCTGCAACTTAGCACTTAAGTCCTCATCCACTAACTGACTTTCCTTTACCTCATTCAACCATGACGGCTTAACTTGCAACTCGCAACAGACTTCCATCGTCATACAAGCTCGGATGTGCAAACATTGCCCTCGGATCCGACACCACTTTCCGACTTAAGGCATCCGCCACTACATTTGCCTTGCCGGATGATACTCTATGGAACAATCATAATCCTTCACTAATTCCACCCACCTTCATTTGTCTCGGGTTCAACTCCTTACGAGTCGGCAGATATAAGGCTCTTGTGGTACGTGTAGATTCTCGACTTTTCTCCATAAAGGTAGTGCCTCCATACCTTAAGAGCAAAGACCATTGCCGCGGTTCCAAGTCATGCGTCGGGTAGTTAACCTCGTGAGGCCTTAGTTGTCGAGAGACGCATAAGCTACCACCTTCCCGTCTTGCATCGATGCACGCAACCCAAGCCTTGTATGGGAAGCGTCATAATACACCACGAAATCCTTTCTCGCCTCGGGTTGAATCAAAACGGAGCTTGGTCAAAACCCTCTTAAGCTTCTCAAAGCTCTCCTGTTGCTTATCTGTCCAAGCGAAAGGTACCTCCTTTCTCAACGACTTTGTCAAAGGTGCGGCTATTGAAGAAAACCCTTCCACAAACCTTCTGTAGTAGCCTGCCAATCCCAAGAAACTGCGAACCTCGACCACGGACTTAGGTGGTTTCCAATCTAATCTTGCCTCAATCTTCTTAGGATCCACCCTTATCCCATACTGCGGACACCACATGCCCTAAGAATGCAACCTCCTTAAGCCAAAACTCACACTTACTGAATTTGGCATAGAGCTTCTTCTCCCTTAATACTTGCAACACTTTCCGGAGATGCTCGTCATGTTCTTCCTCAGACTTGGAGTATACTAGGATATCATCGATGAACACAACGATGAACCGATCCAAGTAGGGTTGAAAAACCCGGTTCATTATATCCATGAACGCGGCTGGGGCGTTCGTCAACCCAAACGGCATTACTACGAACTCATAGTGTCCGTATCTTGTTCGAAAGGCTGTCTTATGGATATCTGCTTCCTTCACCTTAAGCTGATGATATCCAGACCTTAAATCTATCTTCAAGAATACCGCTGCCCTCTTAAGCTGATCGAACAAGTCATCTATCCTTGGCAAAGGGTACTTGTTCTTGATGGTCAGCTTATTCAGCTGACGATAATCTATGCACATACGCATAGTCCCATCTTTCTTCTTCACAAACAAGACCGGTGCTCCCCATGGAGACACACTGGGTCGAATGAACCCACGATCAAGCAACTCTTGGATTTGAGCCTTGAGCTCAACCAACTCCTTCGGTGCCATTCTATACGGAGCGATAGATACTGGCGCCGTTCCAGGCAGCAAATTAATTCCAAACTCCACCTCCCTGTCCGGGGGTATTCCAAGTAACTCCTCCGGAAAGACATCCACAAACTCCTTTACTGTTCTAACTCCACTAACACCCTCTTCATTTGCATCCAACGCACTGACAAAAGTCAAAAATGCCTTGCACCCTTTTCGAACCATCTTATCAGCTTTCAGTGCTGAAACTACGTTAGACAAGTAGTTTCTTCTTTCTCCTATCATAATTACCTCCTCATCCTCCGGGGTCCTTAACTCCATTTGTTTACCTGCACAATCCAATATAGCTCGGTGTTCTACAAGCCAGTCCATGCCAAGTATGAGGTCAAATTCTCCGAAGGGTAGTTCCATTAAGTCGGCAGGGAAAATCACTCCTTGAATCTCTAGAGGTACACTCCGAAAGATCTTATTCACCACTACAGTTTGACCTAGTGGGCTCACTCTGATCATCTCCTTACTAGAAAGTTGAGTCTATACCTAGTGTTTCAACTACACTACTAGCAACATAAGAATGGGTCGAGCCCACATCAATCAAAGCAAAATAAGGCTTGTCAGATATAAGGAACGTACCGGTTATGACGTCTGGTGCGTCTCCATCCTCCTTTTGAGGAACCGCATACACTAGACCCGGCTGTCTTGCCTCTGGATTACCAACACCTCTGCCAGGTGTTCCACGTCCTCTTCCAAGACCATTACCTCTGACATTCGGACCACGACCTCGGCCGAGGTCTTTGTCCACCTCTACCCACTGATTAACATTACGCCTGTTGGTGGCCCCGTCTATCTTTATCGGACAGTCCTTAATCATGTGGTCCTTAGACCCACACTTAAAACATCCTCCCGTTTTCTTCCAACACTCTCCTAGGTGCCTCTTTCCACACTGATCACAAGTACGATACTGCCCTCCAGTAGCAACCTGCTGACCTCGCGGCCCATCAACTCTAGGCCTCTTTTGAGCATTTCCAGACGACCCAGCTGGTCCAACTCCTCTTTTCTGCCTATTCCAATCAGAGTTCTGCCTTACAGAGTCCTTAACTCCTTCGGCTACCTTAGCCTTCTCTACTAGCACAGCAAATTCCCGCTCCTGCTGCGGAGTTATCAACAACCTTAGGTCATCCCTAAGCCCGTCCTCAAACCGGACACATCGTTCATGCTCCGTAGCCACTATCCCTCGTACATACCGGCTCAGCCTTAAAAATTCAGCCTCGTACTCCGCCACGGATTTGTTCCCTTGAACCAGCCCCAAAAATGCTTTCCTCTGCGCATCAATATAGTGAGTACCAACGTATTTCTTCTGGTACGCCACCTTGACATACTCCCAAGTGAGATCCTCAGCTGTGGCACCATCCCGAACTGTGAGCCACCATTGATAGGCTTCGTCGCGAAGTAGTGCCACCATCCCTTTCAGTTTCTCCTCAGTAGTTAAATCGAGCTCGTCCATAATTCGATCGGTTGCCTCCAACCAGTACTTAACCGTACTGGGCGCTACACCAGATACACCATGAAACACCTCAGCTCTGTTGGCTCGAAGCCACTCGGTCTGATTTTCGAGCTCCCATACCTCCACCGCTCCGACCACCATCTCAAGAACTCGCGGCATCGCTGTGATATCGCATCATCCCCGTCGATCTTGCTTTGCTCAACGCCAAAGAACCAGCGGTGGTGGTGGTGCTGGTACCTCATTCTCGGACCCTTGACCAGACCTAACGGGTTCCGATACGGCCATTCTGCCTTTACCACATCCTCGCACATTACGACCACGTCCTCTAGAACTCATGTCTACGATCGCGCTTTAATCGATTAAGAAATTTTTATGCATTAGTATTTTGTTCCCACTGTTTATCCATGAAGAAATTTTATGAAAGAAGTTTAGAAGTAGTTCTTTCGATCGATCAAAGTTTCAAGTCTTCTATCCTAATTTAAAGGAGCACATTCATTCAACACACATTCATCATTCAAACATTTTTTAGTCTATTCCTATCCTGTGGGTATTTTCGTCATTTCACCTCTGAGGGTATTTTGGTAATAAATCGGGGCTAATTTAAAAATTTGTAAATCAGGGGTAATTTCATAAATTTTCCAATTCAGTGTTGGTGATTTTATGAAATAAGGGTATTTCGATAATTTTTTTTTTCCAAACTAGGGTGCATTTGGTCCCTTTCGGGTTTTAATTATAGGGTTTAGCCCATCAACGAGTCCTCATAACTAGGGTGAATAGTCACCACGCACCAGTAGGATTCCCGGGAAGAGGAGGTTGATTGGTTAGGACTGCTTAAATACCAAGCTCTCCCCGAATCCACTCCTAGGCATGCGTGCGCCTATTGCCACACACCCTAACTCGACTAAGGTGAGCAGTCACTACGCACGGTAGGATTCGGCGAAGAGGAGGTGAGTCACTAGGACTACTTAAATACCAAGCTCTTCTGGATCCAATCCTAGACATGCGTATGACGGTTACCACACCCTAGTCTTGCGGCTCGTTAACGGGTTTGTTTAGTGAATTTAAGTCTTATGAAAGTTTAAGAAGTGGTTTAAACTAAGCCTATAGTCCATCAGAGTCTATTTAAACTAGTCTACGTCCCATAAAGCCCATAAAGCCCACATGTATAACACACAATGGTTTAGGGTACTTACCTGGCGGACTTGGGTCGGAGACGCAGGTGCCATATTGAGCTAACAGACCTGTTATCCTTTAAAAAGCCCATTTTTAGAAAACGTTTGGAGCCCAAAACCCCCGAGCCGAGTTTTGAATCGGGCTCGATACCAAATCGAAACACCCCAAACCGGCCCACGAGCTGGGCCGGATCTGGTATGTTCCTCGAGTAGAACATTTTAATTTCATGTTTATTTCTTGGAAAATTTGGGGTGGTTTTATAAAAATACCGAGTTGTTTTGGGGTTAATCTTTAATTGAAAATCGTTTGTGTAGGTGTCTAAACATTTAAAATTTATTTTTAGTAAACCATTTAACCTTGATTTAACCTTAATCGAATTGTAATAAAATCAAATAAAAATGCATGCATAAACAGTTTCATACTAGTGGCCTTATTACATCAAAGCAAAACCCAAAATAAATTGAAATGCTAGAAACAATAAACAGTCCAAAATAAAATAAATTACATCTTTGAGCATGGCCACCATCTGTGCTCCGCCGACCCAGTCCATCACCGAGTTTCACCTGAAAAATATTCCCCAACGGGGGTGAGTCAAACAGACTCAATGTGTACACCAACACTAAATCCCAATAATTTAGGCATATCGGTTCATACATGTGCATATAATTAAATAATAAAATGATGCAAACCCGAACCTAAACCTAGATGCCATCCGCTACACATACCCGTACCAACCTGCACACCGTGGGGACTACTAAGTCAACCCTCCATCCGCTACACATCATCGAAAGCGATCAGTTGCGATCGACGTGCTCATCGCCCTTATAAATTTGTGGCATAGCCACCAGATAATATATTTTTGTGTCATGAGACACCACATTCAGATAACGTGACCGAAGTCACCACATTCAGATATTGTGGTATAAAACCACCACATTCACTTCCCCTTTCATATTCACCCATATGCCCCATTTCATACAAACATGCATTATCATGCCAAGTTCTTTACTCAAATTCTTATAATTTCACATAGGTGCCATAACAGATATTTATCATATTCTACTCATAGTAGGAGTAGGAAAACGTACCTGAGTACTTTGTACCATAGCATGGTACCTTAGCCATTTCTTTCACATTCTTATTAACATATTTAATAAAACATAACTATACATCTATCGAGAAATAGTGTGGAGTACACACCTGTTATACTTAACGAGTTTATAGAAATCCCGAACAACCCGATCTAGCGCTTTAGATCTTTAATTCCTATATTCGGCCAACCCTAAATGTGTTAGTAAAAAGCCATTCGGCTAACACTCAATCACTTCATAAGTTAGTTTCGGCTTTTAAACATTTAAGAAACAGATCGAAATCCCTAACTATGGCCTTGGCCGAATGTACATATGTACTTACCTTGCGAATCTTAAATCCCAAAAAGTGCTACTTGGTTATGAAGGTGTCGAAATCCTACAGAGCACATGTTAGATCCAGTTCTAACATTAAATCACAATAAGTGGCCCTTTGCCGAATATCACATAACTCACCTTGGATATTGAAATCCTGAAACCTCCTTATAGTTGACTAGAGAGGCGAATCCGAAATCTCCTTGAGTTTGGCCACAAGGTAATAATGGAATCAGTCCTTAACTTTCGGCTAAATAAAAGAAATAGAAAATCAAATGGCACTTGGTCTTACCCTTAATGTTGAAGTCGATGAGTATTCCTTCCGACACCACTTGAGAGATTCGGCTATAGGCTATGTAATGCTCAACAAGTTTTTGGCTTTTGAAAATTATGAAAAGGAAAAGAGGAGGATTGATAATGGGGATTCGGCTTCAATGGAAGAGTATGGGACTTGGGGAGGAATTGGGAATGGTGATCTCTAAGGAGAAGAAGATTTCAGCTAGCAAAGAGAACTTTGGGAAAAGAAGAGAAGTAAAATTCAGCCAAGAAAGGGATGCGAGAATAAAAAGAAAACAAAAGAAAAAGTTGAATATCTGCTGATAATTTCGGCTACACTAGCTTATCCTTGTTATTCTCCTATTTTTCCTCTTCTCTTACTTATTCAAAATAGTTCAAAAATAAATCAGCATTTATCCTTTGCTTTAGCTTGAAATTTTAAAAAGAATTCAACCTCCTTAAACTCCTCCCACAGTCTCCCCTTGCCGTCCATCACCTCTTCCCTTTGGCGCAAAAATAAAAGCTTTATTTAGCTTCCCATGCAACTCGATCCTAGGCCCTTCCTCATAGCCCATGGCGTCATTTCCAGAGGCCCTAAGTGGCACCTCCAAGCCACTTTTCCAAGCCCAATTTCATGTCACATTTCCTCTATAAATTTTCTTAAGACCACCTTGCCTTAGTTCCCCTTTTTAAACTTTAAAACTTAATATTTCTAAGGCATTTCTTTACACACTAAGGTTCACAAAATTCACAAAATTCATATAACACATTCACCGTTCACATAGACATGCTATTCCATATAATTAAACAAAATGCATAGGCCACAATTCCCGGGATATTACAATGTTTTTATAATGATAGTGTGACGACTCCTGACGACTTAAATTATGTTTATATATATAGTAAATGGATCCTGAAAAGAGATATGGCGGATGACGTAGAAAATAATGCACCGGCCCATTTGAAGGGGTGGTGCCAAGCGAGAATGAGAATAGACCCACTCACGGTGAGTCAAGAAGGAGGAGAAGGGGCTAGAGAAACCTTCCTCCACATGATGAATACGTGGTATTCAGAGTTCGTTCGTATGAACCCAAATGTACAACCCCCTTCACCCCTACCTGTTCCACAACCTATTCCAGTAGCCCCTCAAGTAGTAGAGGTGGTAAGAGGAGACAAACCTCCAGTTGATAGGATCAAGAAACATGGGGTAGAAGAATTCCGGGTGAAAAGAGAAGATGATCCGGAAAAAGCCGAGTTTTGGTTAGAAAATACCATCAGGGTATTTAATGAGCTATCATGCACACCTGAGGAAAGCATGAAGTGTGTAGTCTCCCTTTTAAGACATTCTGCCTATCAATGGTGGAACACCCTTGTATCAGTGGTACCAAGGGAGAAGATCACGTGGGAATTCTTCCAAGAAGAGTTCAAGAAAAAGTATATCAGTCAAAGATTTGTAGATCAGAAATGAAAAGAATTTTTAGATTTAAAGCAAGGCAAGATGTCGGTGACCGATTATGAGCATGAGTTTGTGCGACTCAGCAAATACGCTCGAGAATGCGTGTCCACCGAGGCCATCATGAGCAAAAGATTTGAAGATGGGCTAAATGAGGACATCAAACTATTTGTTGCTGTACTAGAATTGAAAGAATTTGTTGTGCTAGTGGAGAGAGCATGTAAAGCCGAAGAGCTAGTAAAAGAGAAGAGAAAGTCTGAAATTGAGTCTCGTGACTCTAGAAAGAGACAGTGGAATAAGTCATTCCAATCCTCATCCAAGAAGTCAAGAGATTTACCTACCCAATCGGCTACTTCCATTGGGTTTTCAAAGAAAGACAAGAGTAAATAGTATTCAGGAAATAAAGCACAGATTACTTCAGTCGCTAGTGTGGGGAACTTTCAATCTGAAAGACCCGAATGCCCACAGTGTGGCAGACGTCATCTTGGAGAATGTCGAGCGCACGAAAATCCATGTTTTAGATGTGGTTCCCAAGACCACTACATAAAGGATTGTCCAGAGACAATGAAAGAAGAGAGAGCTCAGAACCCGAGATCCGGGAGTATGGTAAGAGGAAGACCGCAGAGAAACCCGGGAAGTGGGGCAAGAGGAAGAGGTAACCCCTAGAGAAGCGGCCGCGAGACCCGAGGGTAGGCGCGCTGCGGACTTATGCCATTCGTGCTCGCGAAGAGGCATCTTCCCATGATGTTATCACGGGTACCTTTTCTCTTCATGATGTTAAAGTTATTGCTTTAATAGATCCCGGATCTACACACTCTTACATTTGCATGAAATTGGTATTCGATTTGAGTATGCCTATAGAGTTTACAGAATTTGTGATTAGAGTGTCTAATCCTATAGGCAAGAGTGTGTTAGTGAATGAAGTATGTAGAGAATGTCCATTAATGATTAGAGATCATTGTTTTAAAGCAAACCTTATGTTGTTACCATTTGACGAGTTTGATCTCATTCTTGGTATGGACTGGTTAACTGCCCATAATGTAATAGTTAATTGTGGGAAGAAATACATTGAAATGAGATGTGAGAATGGGGATATCCTCCATATAGATTCAGATGAATAAAGTGGATTGCCGGTATTGATTTCTCATACGACGGCACAGAGATTTATAAGAAAGGGGTATGAGGCATATTTGGCCTTTGTGATGAATGATAAAGAAACAGAGTCAAAGATTGAGTCCGTACCGATAGTATGTGAGCACATGGATGTTTTTCTCGAAGAATTACCGGGATTACCTTCAATCAGAGAAGTTGAGTTCAGCATTGAGCTAGCTCCCGGTACTGTACCAATATCTATTACTCCTTACAGAATGGCTCCAACGGAGTTGAAAGAGTTGAAGATACAGATTGCAAGAGTTAATGAGACAAAGGCTTTGCAAGGTCAAGTTGTTCTCCCAGGGTGCTCGGTTTTATTTGTGAAAAAGAAGGATGGCACTATGAGATTGTGCATAGATTACCGTCACATAATAAAGTGTGATAAAGAACAAGTACCCATTGCCAAGGATCGATGATTTGTTCGATCAATTGAAAGGAACCACTGTGTTCTCTAAGATAGACTTGAGATTGGGGTATTATCAGTTAAGAGTAAAGGAGTCAGATGTATCCAATATCGCTTTTCGAACAAGGTATGGGCATTATGAATTTTTAGTCATGCCTTTTGGTTTGACCAATGCTCTGCGGTATTCATGGACTTAATGAATCGCATATTGGACCATACCTCGACAAGTTTGTAGTCGTTTTTATTGACGACATACTTGGTTTATTCGAGATGAGAATCGCATCTTTGAGCACCTACTGAGATAGTTTCTGATTCTTGAGAAAATCGGTTGTATGCCAAGTTCGGTAAAAGTGAGTTTTGGCTCAATGAAGTAGGATTTCTAGGGCATATTGTCTCAGGAGAAGGGGTTCGAGTAGACCCAAGTATGATCTCGGCTATTACGGATTGGAAACCACCGAGGAATATCTCTGAGGTTAAAAGTTTCCTAGGCCTAGCCGGCTATTATAGACGATTTGTCAAGGGGTTTTCCATGATTGCAACCTCGATGACGAAGTTGTTCTGAGAAAAATGTGAAGTTCGAGTGGATGAAATATGCCAACAAAGTTTGAAAAATTGAAAGCATTATTGTGAAGCTCCAGGTTTAGTACAACTTGAGATGGGGAAAGAGTTCATAGTTTACTGATGCATCCTTAAATGGATTAGGTACGTGTACTTATGCAAGAAGGCAAAGTGATTGCTTATGCCTCAAGACAGTTAAAGCCTCATGAGAAGAATTATCCGACGCACGACCTAGAGTTAGCTGCCATAGTCTTTGCATTGAAGATGTGGAGACATCATCTATATGGTGAGCAATGTCGGATCTTTACCGATCACAAAAGTCTGAAGTACTTGATGACGCAGAAAGAGCTGAATTTAAGGCAAAGGAGATGGTTAGAGTTGATAAAAGACTACGAGTTAGTCATTGACTACCATCCAAGAAAGGTGAATGTTGTCGCCGATGCTTTAAGCAGAAAGTCCTTATTTGCATTAAGAGAAATGAATTCACGGATAATTTTATCTGATGATGGTTCCATTATAGCTGAGTTGAGAGCTAGACCAGTATTCCTCCAAGAGATTTCTGAGGCTCAGAAAGAAGATAGCGAATTACAAGTCAAAAGAGCTCAGTGCGAGTCAAATGTTGAATCCGACTTTCAGATTAGTTCTGAAGGATATTTGATGTTTAAAGGTAGAATTTGTGTACCGAGAAAAGAGGAGCTTATTCAGAGAATTTTGCATGAGGCACATAACGGGTGTTTGTCTGTACATCCGGGTAGTACTAAAATGTATAATGATTTGAAGCAACAGTATTGGTGGCCGAAAATGAAGAGAGACATTTCGGAAAATTTTTCCAAATGTATGATTTGTTAGCAAGTAAAAGCTGAACACCAAGTACCTTCAGGCTTGCTTCAACCCATTTTAGTTCCAGAGTGGAAATGGGACCGTATTACTATGGATTTTGTAATGGGTTTACCGTTGTCTCCGAGCAAGAAAGATGCTGTATGGGTTGTGGTTGATAGACTTACGAAGTCAGCCCATTTTATACCTGTACGAGTTGATTACTCACTAGACAAGTTGGCAAACTTGTATGTTTCAGAAATAGTAAGGCTTCATGGAGTTCCCTTGTCAATCATATCGGATAGAGATCCTAGATTCACATCCAGGTTTTGGAAGAAGTTACAAGAGGCCTTGGGTACAAAGTTGAACTTTAGTATCGCTTTTCATCCTCAAACTGACGGTCAATGAGAGAGGTTAATTCAAATGCTCGAGGATATGCTCAGATGTTGTATTCTAGAGTTCCGAGGCAATTGGGAAAGGTTTCTCCCATTGGTAGAATTTGCCTACAATAATAGTTTTCAGTCGAGCTTGAGGATGGCGCCTTATGAGGCTTTATATGGGCGTAAATGCGAGCGCCTTTATTTTGGGTGAACTCAAGGAAAACCAAATTCACGGGGTTGATTTGGTTAGAGAAAGTGAAGAGAAAGTAAGAGTGATACGAGAGTGCTTAAAAGCTGCTTCAGACAGATAGAAATCCTACTCGGATTTAAAAAGAAAAGAGATAGAGTATCAAGTTGGAGATAAAGTTTTCTTGAAAGTGTCACCTTGGAGAAAAGTTCTCAGATTTGGCCGAAAAGGCAAGTTGAGTCCATGTTTTATTGTACCGTATGAGATTATTGAGAAAGTTGGGCCAGTAGCTTACAGATTGGCTTTGTCATCAGAGTTAGAAAAGATACATGATGTGTTTCACGTGTCAATGTTAAGGCGCTACCGATCGGACCCTTCGCATGTAATTCCCGATCGGTAGAGATTCATCCCGACATGACTTATGGTGAAGAACCGGTCAAGATATTAGCTCGAAGGGAAGTGAAGCGAGCTAAGAAAGAAAAGTATTGCCTTAGTGAAAGTATTGTGGCAAAGACATGGAATAAAAGAAGCCACATGGGAACGGAAGAGAGTATGAGAAACCAAGTACCCAAACGTTTTTCATTGGTAAGATTTTCGAGGACGAAAATCCCTAAGGGGAGAATTGTAACAGCCCGATTTAGGGCCTAGTCGGAATAGTGGTGCGAGACCATGAATCTGAGGTAAATTTATGAGTTTTTAAGGTTCATGCCATGTTTGCATGTTAGTGTGAAAGTTTCATGAAGCAATTTTGCTAAAATGAAGTTGAATGGTCAAAAAGGACCAAATTGCAAAAGTTGTAAAATGTGAGTTTCTAGAAGCATTTTGTATGAAATAGCTTTAGAATATTAATTATGAGTCCTTAAATAGCAATTTGCCCAAATTATAAATTTTGGACAAAAATGGACATGAGTTAGTAAAATAAATTTTTTTTAAAGAGAAGGGCATTTTGGTCATTTGTCTAATAAGTGATTAAAATAGGAAAAAGATGATAAAATTTCATTCATCTTCTTCCTTCCATTGCCGAAAATTTCAAGACTCCATAGCTAGGGTTCTTCATTTTTTTCAAGCTTCCTAGTAAGTTCATCTTAGCCCCGTTTTTTAATATTCTTCGTGTTTTTGAAGTCCTCGTATTATGAATTAGCTATTTTTAGCTATAAAATAAGCTAAGATGCATGTTCAAAAATTTCATCTATGAATGACATGCTTGTTAAATGATTTTTTATGGAAGATTATGAGAGTTTGATGTTAGATAAACATCTTTTCCTTAATGAATTTCATGAAATATGATAGTATGGACTAGTTTGTAATAGTTATGAAATTAGTCATACCTACTAGAAATAATGAGAATTGATGATTGCTATAGTAGAGAAAATGAATCAGCTAAGCATGTAGTCTAAGAAAGTTGAATGAAAATTATTTTACGAGCCTTGGGGCAAAAGTGCAAATATGAGAAAGTATAGGGGCAAAATAGTAATTTTGCCCAAGTATGAGTAAAGGGTCAATTTAGTCAATGTGAATATTAAATGATCTATTTATGACTATAGATCAAGAAAAATGAAGCCCTTAGAATCGAAATCGAGGCAAGAACAAGGTCGAGGACTAAATTCCATACCTAGCTACATTTTGTATATTGAGGTAAGTTTGTATGATTTCTAAGCTTTATGATTTATATCATTGAATTGCTTAGTATAATGTACAATGTTATTATGAAAAACGTTTAATGTTATGTTAAACAAAGAAATTAATGAGATCAAGCATGAGAAAGCCCCGATTGAAGTTTAATAACTTAGGATACTCGATCTACCACATGAAACAAGAAAGTCCGTATAAGACCAAGCTGAGGCACGACATCGGCAAGCAAGCAAGATATCATGTAAGTCCAAGGCAAGCTTGGCGTTGAAGAAGATATCATGTAAGTCCAAGGCAAGCTTGGCATTGAATAAGATATCATGTAAGTCCAAGGCAAGCTTGGCATTGAGTAACTTATCATGTAAGTCCAAGGCAAGCTTGGCATTGAACAAGTTATCATGTAAGACCAAGGCAAGCTTGGCATTGAAAAGTTATCAAGAGAAATAGATTCCATATAAGTCCAAGTTAAGGCATGGCATTAGTGAGAACAAGAAAGACTTCGTATAAGTCCATGTTAAGTCATGGCCTCGAAATTTAGATGAGATTTAGTATCCTCGGTTATTCATATAAATTCATCGGGCAAACGAGTTAATCTCTAAAGAGATAACAAGAAAGCTAAGTAAGTAAGGTTATTATCAAGTGATAAAGAATATTATTCATGTTATGAATGATGAATTAGAAATTATGAGTATTATGTTCAAGTATCTTTGATCAATGTGATCTAGTGATACAGTACTTTGTTTGCCTATCAAGTATGAGACTAGTAAGTTTCATGAGTTATGTAAGAATCAAGTATGAGTAAGTAAGCTTTATAGCTGAAATTTATGATGCCATTGTTCATGTCAAATGGTTTATATTAAGTAAGTATGTTGCTATGTGCATTATGCAAACTTACTAAGCTAAATGCTTACGCCTTTTATTATTTCTTTCTATGTAGTCCCGCCAAGCTTGCCTTGGACTATCAAGGGGAAAAGCATGGGCTATCAAGTTTATTATTATTCTTTTGTAAATGGCTAAATGATTGGCCAAGATTGACTAAGTATGTATGTTATTGATATCAATGGAGCATGTTATATTGTTCATTAAAGTTTTAGTGATTTGAGTTGTTGAGATAGTATGAATTTGCTCTTGATTTCAGGGTGACAATTGGCTTGGTAAATAGCCTCTAAGTGCCCACACGGTCGGACACACGGGCGTGTGTCTAAGCCGTGTGTACCCTGCACCATTGCACCTTAAGTCAAAATATCAAGTTGTAGTACACGGTCTAAGTCCACGGGCGTGCCATGGCCGTGTGTTATAAGTCAAAATGCTAAGGTTTTTCACACGGGCCAGGACCACGGGCGTGCCATTGCTGTGTGAAGTTTGGCAGTAAGCTTGAGTTTTAAGCACGGTTAGGAGACATGGGCGTGTCTCAAGTTTACATGGGCATGTCCCAACTCACATGGGCGTGTGACCCCTGTTTCAACGAAAAGTTTTCGATTGAGTTCCAAAAGTTTACGGATATGAGTTTAAGGCCTCGTAGGCCCATGAAAAGTACAAGTTGATTAAGAAAGATAAGTTCTTAATTCGGAACGAAATTTTATAGCCCGTAAGTACTTGATTAAGCAAGTTCAAGCATAGTAATTTCTCATATCCGGTCTAAGCTTCGGACTCGGGTATGGGGTGTTACAGGTGAAACTTTCTGAATTTTGGATGGAGTCAATGAAAAGAAACTGGATAGGAATTGGCAAAGGTGAACGTGGGGGAGCGCCTTGAACCGTTTGAATTTGAATCCTCGAAGTAGCCGACCCGATTTTATTGTATCCTAAGCTAAATCTAAATGGCATGAAGAATAAGAAGAAAATAATAAAGAAAATAAAAGAAAAATAAAAGAAATAAAAATAAAAGTAAATAATGGAAGGTGAAAGAAGAAAGACAATTGTTAAAGAAAAAGGAAGAATGGAGGTTTAAATAGAGATGCAGCTCGTGTTTTGGGAAAAAATTTGTCCTGTTGCCACACGTCTACGGCCACGCCCTTTTACCTACCTATGGTGCCCACACGGCCACGGCCACGACCGTGTGCAAGGCCATGTGGGTATGAAAACCTGCGCCTAAATATGAAAAGAAATCAAACTAAACTAATTAGTAGGGTTAGTGCTCGGGTTGCCTCCCGAGAAGCGCTCGTTTAAAGTCTTGAGCTAGACTTACCTCTCATTCGCATTATCAGAGTGGTTTGAGGAGGTGAAAATCCTTTCTCATGCGATCAATTCGGTTTTTGATAAATAATTTAAGTCTAGTAATGTTTTCCTCAAAAGTGTCGAAATTATAATGTGTTACCTCGACCGTTCCATCTGTGAAGATTTTGAGTACCTGATCTCCTATTTAAGCTGGGTTGTCCCATTATTAAGTTCGTCGTGGAGTTGCCTCGTTTTTGCTTCGTGTGTTTTTAGTCTCTCCTGGAAGTGTGTCTTCCATTCGTCTAGTTCATCGATCCAAAGCCTTCGTTCCTCATGAATTTCTTCTTTATCGACACGAGGTCTATGATCTGGCATTTGTAAAAGAGCTTCTAGAAATGACAAGTTAATATGAAATTTCTTTGAAAGTTTAAGAGGCTTACTGAGTTGTTCCTCTATGTGGTCTTTCTTTGTTGCATCGGGGTATGGCACACGGGGTTGGTACTCTGTAATCACCGGGTTTGGTAAATCATGGCTTACCTCAACCTTACCTTCACTTACCATGAGGCTCTTGCCTTGGGTCGATTCCACTAACCTTTCACTTTGTCATGAGTCATTACGGCTTGAATTTGCTCTTTTGGGTTAGTTTCGGTGTTGCTTGGAAAGCTTTCTTGTAGTTGTTCGAGATTATCTTTGCAAGTTGTCCAACGGTGTTAGTAAGTTGTCCAAGCTGTCTTAGTAAGTTCCCCAACTTGGCTCTCGATCCCTTTGATTGATGCTGTTGATTCTTAAGGGTGGTCTCGGTGTCTTGGAGATGGTTATCTGTAGTTGCCATGAATTTTGTCGACATCTCCTCAAGGTTCGACTCCTCTTCTGTTGGTGAGGTGGTTGTTGAAAATTTGGAGGAAGTTAGGTCTTTGACTACTTTGATCATCCCGGGAGAAATTGGGATGGTACCTCCAACCTGCATTATAAGTGTTATCATAAAAATTATTTTGAGGTCTAGCATAGTTACCCATATAGTTGACTTGTTCATTTGTCCATGCCATGTCCAGTAGGGTGGGTACTCGAGGATTCGCCACGCCTCCACTTGTTTCACACTGCATAACTGGATGTACCTGCGAAGAACACAAACTATCAAGCTTTTTATTCATCATCTCTACCTGTGTTGATAACCTGGTTACTGCATCGATGTTAAAAACTCCGGCTGATTTTGTTGGTTTTGTCCTTGTAACCTGCCACTGATAGTTATTCAATGACATCTCCTCTATGAATTCGTAGGGTCGCCGGGAGTTACGTTGTTCGGGGTTCCACCGCGGTGAATCAATTAGTTGCCTCGTTGAGGGGTTTACACCGTTATAGAATGTTTGGACTTGGAGCGACAAGGGTAAACCATGGTGTGGACACCTTCTCAAGAGATCCTTATATCTCTCCCATGCGTCATATAATGTCTTTAAATCCATCTGCACAAAAGAAGAGATATCATTCCGTAATTTAGCCGCGTTTGGGTAGGTGGGAAATATTTTAATAAAAAATTTTCATTCATTTGATCCCATGTAGTGATTGACCCTCGTGGTAACGAGTTTAACCACTGTTTGGCTTTATTCCTTAATGAAAAGGGAAATAACCGAAGCCGTAGGGCATCATCAGAAACGCCATTTATTTTGAAGGTATCATAGAACTCTATAAAATTAGCTATATGAGTGTTTGGGTCTTCGTCCTGCAAACCATCAAATTGAACAAATTGTTGAATCATTTGTATAGTGTTAGGCTTTAATTCAAAATTATTAGCAGCTATAGCAGGCCTAACAATACTCGATTCGGCTCCTGTTAAATGAGGTTTAGCATAATAATACATAGTACGTGGAGCATTATTTTCTGCCACATCTTGTGGTGGTGGGTTATTCTCATCCATCCCTTCAGTAGGATTGGATTCGTCTTGTTGTTCTTCTTCTTGGTAATTTAGGGCTCGCCTAATTTCTCTGCGATTTCTACGAACGGTAGGTTCAATATCACTGTCGTATACTAAAGGTCCTCTCGGGTTCCTTCTAGTCATAAACTAGAGGTACCTGCTAAGAAAAGAAAGAAAGAAAATTTAGCAAAGTTAAAAACAAAAAAAAAGTAAATTGCGGAAAATAATGGCTAAAGTAATAAAAATAGAGCTTTCTTAATATTTTAGTTTCCCGGCAACGGCGCCAAAAACTTGATCGTGTGTCTGTCGAGTTTTAAAATTTATAAAAAGAATGATCGAACCTGGAAACTAACTCTGACAACGATTTAAGGCAAGTGCACCTATCGAACAGTAGTATAGCTTAGGCAAGACCGGATTATCAAACCCAAAGGAACTAAAAGTACTAATACTAACTTTCTTTCTATTATTTAGCCTAAGAATTAAGCGAATGGTTGTTTAATCTAAATTAATTAACTACTAGACTAAAGACTCTAAGACAAAGAAGAATGAATTTGGGAGAATACTTGAGGAAAAACCAATTAATTAAGATGACACCCAAGGAAGAATCCACCTAGACTTCACTTGTTATCTAACTCTGAACCAGACGATGTATTCACTTGACTTGATCTGTTGGATTCCCTAATCTATATTAAACCCTCTCTCGAGACGAATAACATCTAACCGTAGGTTGATTAATTGAAATCTCTTTCTAATTAAAACCCCTAGAATTGCATTAACTCGATCTATGGACTCCCATATTAGGTTTCACCCTAATCCGGCAACGCCTCGTCACCCTATCTCTAGGCGCGCAATCAACTCCGCTTAACTATGCTAGATCTACTCTTAGGCAGGGACTTTTGCTCCTCCACCTAAGCACATCAAACTTGAATCGATATCCGTGAAATATCAACACAAGAATTAAGAACACATAGTTAAGAACAAATCAAATATTTATCATATAGTTCAGCAAACAATAACAAGATTCATCTAAGTTTCATCCCCCTCAGGTATCTGAGGGTTTAGTTCATAACAATAAAAGAAAACATCTCGGAAGAAAAGATAAAACAAAACATAAGAAATCCTAAAACCCCGGAAGGAATTGAAGAGGAGATCCTCCGTCTTGAGTATAATTCCGGCTTCTTGAGATGAATCAACTGGCTCTCCCTGAGCGAATCCCCACAAATCTGCCCTCTCTGGCCTAGTAAGATGCCCCTAAACGATAGCTTTGGGCCCCCTTTGACAAAAGCCCCGGCGAGAAGGCTTCTCACAGAACTCCCGCTTAAGTTGCCCCTAGGATGTTTATATAGGCTTGGAGATGCCTTACTTGGCCTCAAGTATCCAAATCTGAGTGAAGTTCCTATTTGGGTGTTTAATTAGACTTTGGAATGTGTTTCTTTGCCTCCAAGTATCCAAATCGAGTAAAACTCCTCTTGGCGTGGCGCAGGCACGGCCCGCACACGCCGGAAGTGTAAGTCGTGGCCGGGCCGTGTGGACTTCGTTGATGAGGCACGCGGTGTAAATCGTGGCTAGACCGTGTTCGAGATTATTGAGGAGACACGGCCGTGTGGTCTTAGGTCCAGGCCGTGTCGATTTCGTGCTTTGGCCCATTTGGCCCGTTTTAAGCCCGTTTCTCGTTCTTTTCATCCTCTGGTGCTTTCCTGAGTATATAACATGAAAAGAAAGGATTAAGATCACCTTTTTACATAAATCAAGGGATAATTCATCCAAAAGCATGCTAAATGTGGGCTTAAAATATGTTACTTTTACGGTTTATCACCAACGTCCCAAACGTGGTCTTACACGAAATCTCGAATCAACGCCAACGTCCCAGACGTGGTCTTACATGATATCATATAACAGACACCTATGTCATGACATACGTAATTCCTATATATTCCTAGGTTCACACGGGACTTCTCGGACTTTATCAGCTTATCGACTTATTAACCAACTCGGATTTCACATACATTCCATCTCAATGGATAATCATAGTATTTCACATATTATATACACTCAAATAATTCAATACAAATACATTTATTTGTATATCGACTTACCTCGGATTCGGATATTCGTTCGGACTCAGTTATTCGACTACTTTCAGTTTCCCGCGATCTAAGTCCGATTTCTTCAATTCTTGATCTATACATATTCAAATTTAACCCTTTTATTTACCAACACATTCAATTCAATCCAAAATCACATATTTAGGGCAATTTGCAAATTAGCCCTCACATTTACACATTTTGACATTTTAGTCCTCATTCCACAAAATCACAAAATACAACAAATTTCAATACACCCATGCTTAGCCGAATGTTCATGTATCTCATACAAGTCCATACATTTCATTTATTTCACAATTTAGTCCTCCAAAATGCTATTTTCTCAATTTAGCCCTAATTAGCTAAATTCATCGAAAATTCAAGAACAAAAATGTTCATTAAACACATATCTTTCATTTAACACCAAAACTCATCACCAAGCTCACCATTTCATCCATGGCACATTTCATAAACATCATCAGTTCTTCAAATTACAACATGGGCTTTATAATAGACTAAGCAACAATCTCAAAAACATAAAAATCATCAAAAACCAAAGTCAAAACATACCTTAATTAGGCAAAAATCTAGCCAAAACCTATATGTTCTTCTTTATTTTTCTTTTCTTTGATTTTCGGCAATATAGGATGAGAATGGCTTTATTTAATGTCTTTTGTTTTATTATAATATCTTATAATATATGATATTAATCTAACTTATAAAAAAACATATAATATACGCATATCATCACCTAATGCCGTCCACTAACCATAGTATTGGCTTAATTGCCTCTTAAGGCCTCCTCATTTAAAAGCCACCTCACATAAACCATTAATCAAATAGAAAGCCACTTTTACAAATTATGTGATTTAGTCCTTTTGTCAAATTATGCACACAGACGGACAAATTAATGCACAGAAATTTCACACATGTTTAATCACGTATCATATGCACGGAAAAATAATATTAAAATATTTTACTGACTCAAATTTGTAGTCTCGAAACCACTATTCTCGAAACCACGTATCACGCCTGCCTGCCACTTTACCAAATGAAATTCTTGTGTCTTAGACCTCCAATAAATTCTTTTAACCACTATTTCCCTTAGCTCCATTTCCTTAAGTGCTAAAACAAAATTCTTAGCCCTAACTCAGGCCTAACCTAAGGTTATAACTAGACCCCAAAACATGTTAAATGAACATTATAGACAATTCATCACATGCAACATGAGCAAAATGCAGAACCCCCGATTTAAGGATGTTACAGTTCTACCCCCTTAAAAATAATTTCGACCTCGAAATTACAGTCGAGAAAGAGTTGAGGTATTCTTCGCCGCATCACACCCTCTCGGCTCCCACGTAGCCTCCTCCGTACCATGGTTTACGCCACAATACTTTCACCAGTGGGTACCGACTTCCTACGCAGAACCTTGACATCTCGATCCAAGATCATGCGGGTTCTTCCTCGAAAGACAAATCGGGACTCACCTCTATCTCCTCCTTTGGTACAACATGTGACTGGATCGATCGATAGCACCTAAGCATTGAAAGCGTGAAAGACGTCATGAATCGACTCAGTCTGCTGGCAACTCAAGGCGATAAGCTACCGATCCCACTCGCTTCAACATCGTATATGGCCCGATGAACCTGGGGCTTAGCTTGCCCTTCCGGCCAAATCTCAATACTTTCTTCCAAGGCGATACCTTTAAAAGACCTTATCACCCATTGTATACTCAATATCTCTACGCTTAAGATCGGCGTAAGACTTACTCGCTGTCGGACGCTTCCTTAAGACGAGCCGAATCGCCTTAACCTTATCCTCTGTTTTCTGTCACCAACTCGGACCCAACATGCGCGTTCACCCAATTACGTCCAACACGTAGGAGTACGACATTTCCGTCCATATAGTGCCTCATACGGTGCCATCGAATACTCGCTGATAACTATTGTTATAAGCGAACTCGCCAATGGTAGATACTCCTCTCGACGACTACCATTGAAATCCGTAAACTGACCCCTTAACATATATTCGAAAATCTGAATTACCCTTTCTGGTATCCATCGGACTACGGAAAAGCCGTCTTTGAAATCCAATCGGTACCCAAAGCCCGATGCAAAGCTTTCCAAAACCTCGGCGTGAACACGGGATCTCGTGTCGAGATAATGGACAACTGGCACCCCATGCAACCGCACTATCTACGCCACATACAACTTGGCTAATTTCAGGCGAATAATCCATCCTCACCGGTATGAAATGAGCCGAATTAGTCAAACGATCCACTATAACCCAGACTGAGTCCTTCTTGCTAGGCGTAAGGGGTAGCCCATTGACAAAATCCATCGTAATCCTTTCCCACTTCCACTGTGGAATCTTTCATTTTAGCAATGTACACGATGGCAATCGATGCTCGGCCTTAACTCTCTTTGGCATGTCAAACACTTGCTTACAAACTCAGTTACTTCCCGCTTAAGACCTGGCCACCAGAATTGTTCCCTCAAATCACGATACATCTTACTACCTCCAGGATGCATAGCGTATGGGCTGCTATGAGCTTTCTGAAGAATCCGCTGTCTCAATTCAATATCCTTAGGCATATATACCTTCCCCTGAAATTGCAGTACTC
The DNA here is from genome assembly GCA_025698515.1 of Gossypium sturtianum. Classification (NCBI taxonomy): domain Eukaryota; kingdom Viridiplantae; phylum Streptophyta; class Magnoliopsida; order Malvales; family Malvaceae; genus Gossypium; species Gossypium sturtianum. The sequence goes on from CM046945.1 coordinate 25,429,689, forward strand.
CATCACTATCCAAGTTGTACCCCTTAGATTCACCATCCTGCACCTGTAACCTCCGAGCACTCAAAACCTCATCTGTCAGCTGTTTCTCCTTAACCTGATCAATCCAAGACGGCTTTACTTGCAATTGCGCCAAAAGACTTCCATCATCATAAAGGCGAGGTGAGCAAACATCGCTCGCGAAGTCGGCTACCACCTTACGGCTCAACGCATCTCGCTACTACGTTAGCCTTACCGGATGGTACTCAATCGAGCAATCGTAGTCCTTCAACAACTCTATCCACCTTCACGCCTCAAGTTTAAATCCATACGAGTCAAGAGGTACTTGACTCTTATGATCCGTGTATACACTATCGACTTCTCCCCATACAAGTAATGCCTCCAAATCTTCAAGGTGAAAACCACTGCGGCTAATTCTAAGTCATGCGTCGGATAGTTACCTTCATGAGGCCTCAACTGCCTAGATGCATACGCTACCACTTTACCGTCTTGCATCAGCACACACCCTAAACCCGTATGTGACGCATCACAGTAGACCGTGAACTCCTTTCCTGCCTCAGGCTGAATCAAAACCAGAGCTTCAGTCAGGATCTTCTTTAACTTGTCGAAACTTTCTTGTTGTTTCTCAGTCCATGCAAACGAAACCCCATTCCTCAACAGCTTAGTCAACGGCGCTGCGATTAAAGAGAAACCCTCCACGAACCTTCTGTAGTATCCTGCCAAACCCAGAAAACTCCGAATCTCTGCAACCGACTTGGGTGGTTTCCAATCCAATACCGCCTCAATCTTACGAGGATCCACCCTAATTCCCTCAGCTGATACAACATGACCCAAAAAAGTTACCTCTTTAAGCCAGAACTCACATTTACTAAACTTGGCGTATAACTGCTTTTCCCTTAGCACCTGCAGAACCACTCGAAGATGCGCGTCATGTTCTTCCTCCGATTTCGAGTACACCAAAATGTCGTCTATAAACACTACGACAAATTGGTCCAGATACGGCTGAAACACCCGATCATCATGTCCATGAATGCTGCCGGTGCATTGGTCAAACCAAAAGGCATTACCAGGAACTCGTAGTGCCCATACCGAGTACGAAATGCCGTCTTATGAATATCTGCCTCCTTCACTTTGAGCTGATGATACCCAGACCTAAGGTCGATCTTAAAGAAAACGGATGCACCCTTGAGTTGATCAAACAAGTCGTCTATCCTGGGCAATGGATACTTGTTTTTGATCGTCAACTTGTTCAGCTGGCGGTAGTCTATACACATCCGCATCGTACCATCCTTCTTCTTAACAAAAAGCACTGGAGCTCCCCAAGGTGATACACTCGGTCGGATGAACCCTCTGTCCAACAACTCCTGAATCTGAGCCTTTAACTCCACTAATTCTTTCGGCACCATCCTATATAGAGCAATAGGTACTGGCGCAGTTCCGGGTAACAAGTCTATACCGAACTCAACCTCGCGGTCAGGGGGTATACCCGGAAGTTCCTCTGGAAAAACATCAGCAAATTCCCCTACAGTTCGGACATTCTTCACAGCTGCATCTTTAACTTCCAAAGCACAAACATGCACCAAAAATAATTCACAACCCTTTCTAACCATTTTCAAACCTTGATCAGAGAGATAACATTAGATAAGTAATCTCTCCTATTACCTATCATCACCACCTTAACACCTTCCATGGTCTTCAACACCATGCGCTTAGCCGCGCAATCCAAACTAGCTTGATACTTAACTAGCCAATCCTTCCCGAGAATCAGATCGAACTCCCCAAACGGCAGTTCCATCAAGTCAGCCAGAAGCATGACCCCTTGAAGTTCTAGGGGTACATCCCTATATAGTTTACTTACTTCTACAGAGTGACCTAGAGGGCTTATCACGGTCATCTTCCTAGAAGTAATCTCGAAGTCTAGTTCATGGTTTCTACTATGCTACTAGCAACGTACGAGTGCGTCGAACCAACATCAATTAAAGCATTATAAGGTACTCCAAAAATTAAGAACGTACCGGTTATGACGTCCGGTGCATCGCCCTCCTCTCGACGCCTCGCTGCGTATACCAACCCAGGCTGTCTCGCCTCTGGACTACCTGCACCTCTGCCCGATGCTCCACGACCCCTAGCAGAGCCATTACCTCCCCTGACTGAACCACGGCCTCTTTGGGGCTACTCGATTATCCCTCCTAAAGCAGGCACGGTTACGATCCTCGATCGCTGCCCTAGCTGATCTCTGTGGACAATCCCTAACTCGATGCCCCATCGATCCACACTCAAAGCATCCCCTATTACCAGTCCAACATTCTCCCGTGTGAGACTTCCCCGCATCGAGCACACCGTGGCGTACATCGAGTATTAGCAAGAAGCAGCCTAGCGACTTGATTCGGCCCACTATATCTAACCCTTTTACGCTAGTTCCCGAAAACCCGGATGATCCGAACTCCTCTTATTCCAACCCCTATCCACGATTCCTCCTTACATTGTTTTACCCCTTCAAAGAACCTTAGCTTTCTCCACTAGAACGGCAAATTCGTTCTGCTTTGTGGGGCAATTATCATCCGTAGCTCGTCCCTCGGCCCCATCCTCAATCGACACAACGCTCATGCTCTGTGCCCACAATACCCCGTGCATACCGACTCAATCGAAGAAATTCGCCTCATATCTCGCTCTGGTTTTATTACACTGGACCAAGTTCAAGAAAGCTCTACGCTGCGCATCCACATAGCTAGCCCCTATGTACTTCCTCCGATAGGTCGCCTAAAGAACTCCCAAGTGAGGTCATCGCTGCTATCGCTCCATCCCTAATCGTGAGCCACCACCGACACGACTCATCTCACAAAGCAGTTGATGATATGCCCCCAGCTTTTCCTCGGTGAAAAATCCAGATCATCCATGATGCGTTCTGTCGCCTCCAACCAATATTGTGCTGTACTAGGTGCCACACCAGATACACCTCTAAATACCTCTGCACCATTAGCCTTGAGTCGCTCGGTCACAAATTTTCGAGCTCCATTTCCTACACCTGCACCCGCAACCCTCTCCAGCAATCGCAGCATAGCCTGCGACACTGCGTCATTACCACCCATCTGATCCTGATATTCCGCGCCCACAGCTTGCGGCGGTGGTACCTCGTTTTCTGACCCATGTCCGGACCCTACCGGTTCCGAGACTGTCATCCTACCCCTTCCTCGTCTACGAGTGTTACGCCCACGTCCACGTGCACTCATATCTATCGGTATATTCAAGCTGATTAAAAGTTTTACGCCTTAGACCTTTATTCCACTGTCTATTAAAGCACAGTCTTTTGAGGGGTTTAATAAGAGTTGGTTTCGCGAGTACACATCATCCTATTGTTCCAGTCTCTATAGTAGTTCCTACTACTAATCAGTCATGCCATCATCATCATAATCATATAATCATATCATCACAAGCAACAGTTTGGGGTACTTACTTGGGCGGATTGGTGCCGGAGACTCGGTGCCATGTTTTCCATCACTATACTTTTCCCATAAAAGCTTTTCACAATTTTTTTAAACATTTTTGGGCCTCGGACCCACAGCCGAGCTGTTGAAACTTCGCTCTGATACAAAAATTGTAACACCCCAAACCCGGTCAACACACCACGACCGAATCTGGTATGTTACGGAGCGAAAACATTTTTGAAATCATAAGTTTGTCGGAAAATTTTAAAGAAGACTCTTTTATTGCTTTAGGGTTTAGAGAACTCAGTGATGAGGTTGTGGTTGATTTAGTAGATGTTGAAATATTTGGAAAACTCGCGAGTGAAAACCCATTTGTTACTGCCGATTTTAGGAAACATTGGTTACTTATTAAAACTGAATGCGATGAGTACAATCAGGTTTGAAACCATTTGCCTTTAAGGTGATTTGAAAATTTGAGTTATAAAAACATCCAAGTTACCTTATTATTGTGTGAACTTTGTAACCCGATGGTAATGTTTGAAAACCCGAAGAGATATAGTTTTGAAGACATTGCTTTTTACCTAAGTTAATTTAACAAGTCCATAAACCCAGCATATGTATGATGTAATCAAAATAAAAGCAAATAATAAAAACCCAAAATAATACTTAGCGGCCTTATTACAAAACCCAAAACCAAATTTGAAGAAATTTAATTAAACGAAATAGCAGTTAAAGTCAAAACCAAACTAAGATGCATGGCCACCTCGAGTCCTCCCCGGCTCCATATCCGCGATCTATGCCTCATCACGCAAAATGTAAGGAAGGGGTGAGTCACCAAGACTCATTGTATAAATCCCCAACCCGATAATCCAACCACTTACACAGATCATTAGCAAAACATGCAAATCATGCAACCCATAACCTAACCATCCAATCTCCTTTAACTACCCCGTGTGGTCAAAACCACTGGTGGTCAAAACCACTGGTGACCGAAGTCACAAATACATATATATCAATGATGGGGCCAACCCATCGTGTGGTTAAAACCAGCGATGACAATCCCGTAATATCATGTGGGGCCAACCTTTGTGGTACCAAACCACCGGGACGAGTCACAATAATCCATGTGTGGTCAAAACCCATGGTGACCGTAGTCACAAATATCAATCGTGTGGTCAAAACCAGCGGTGGTCAAAACCACCGGGACTTAGTCACAAATCATATCAATAGTGTGGTCAAAACCACCGTGACCGTAGTCACAAATCAACCGATGGGGCCAACCCATCTTGTGGTCAAAACCACTGGTGACAGTCCAGATAAATCATCCCCCTCCTCTCATCAATCCCATCATCATCATGCTCATATCATATGTGTCATAATATCATGTATCATGCAATTAAGGCATAGCATAGCATTTAACAAGCCATGATGATGTATATCAAAAATCACATAACAGGGGACTTACCTGGAATCCAAGCTCATGCCCACAGGGCAAAGTCACTAATATCAATGGTTACACAGTAACATAATAAGCATCATAATACTAATAAAGTGTGTAAGCGTTTACACACCTGACTAACCGTAGATCTAAGCAAAATCCCAAAACTACTCGAAACTAGCGAAATCTCGAAGCGTTGCTTTCCCTTTCCTTAAAGCCAATTTGGTTTCCAACCAAATCCCGAAACTACGAAATGAAACCCCCCTGCAATCGGCCCAACACCAGCGCACACAAATGGTTAGCCTTCGGCTTTTAAAAGAATAAGGAATAGATTCGAACCACTAGAACCCTTACCTAGATCGGCAATCAAACCCCGAAGATCCACTGATTCGGGTTGCACTCCTCCCTACAATCAACTTAAACGCATCATTAGCTATCCAAGCACCAATCGGCTTAATCAAGAATCCCGAAACCAAAAGGGATTGTCGCCACCTTACCTTAATGATTGATTCGGCTTCTAAACACCAAAGATCGGCACCCCCTATTGATGTTAGGGGTTTCGGCTATCAACATGAAACAAGAATGAAGTTTCAAAATCTCGACTAATAACGATTGGAAAAGTATAAAAAGAGAAAGGCAAAAGAGATTCGACCTTCACCAAAACAGTGTCGAAGAAGAAAAGGAAAATAGAAAGTCTACTTACCAAAAGATTCGACTAACCCAAATGGAAGAGATAGGTTTCGGCACTTGAATGAAGGCTAGATCACGTGAGAAGAGAAAGGAAAATCACTAGGAGTATTCGGCCAAGAAGAGAACAACAAGGTTTCGGCTTTTTGAACAATGGAAAGATGAAGAAGAATAATGCAATGGGGAAGAAGGGATTCGGCAAGGGTGAATGAAAGAACTTTCAGCATAAGGGGTTTTGAGAGAGAAAAGAAAAGATGTCGAATGGGGGGGTGAGGTTCTTGGTTTCGGCTTTGAGAAAAAAGAAGAAGAAGAAGAGAACAAGGTGATTTCGGCAAAGAAGAGACTAACAAAGAGTGAACCAAAAAGAGAAGAAGAAAAAATAGCTATCTGAGTTTTGGCTTTTACAACAGAATAGCAATATTTGGTTCGGCCAAATGCCCAATTTGCCGAAAGGGAAAAGAGAGAAAGAACACTTGAGGTTCAGTTTTTAGCACAAAACACAAAAAGAAAAAAGACCCTCCAAGCTAGCCGAAACACTCCTTTAAACCACCATAGACATTCGGCCACCACCTAAAGGCTCCCCTAACCGACTACACTTCCTCCCCCCTAGAGTCCATGATTCGGCCAACACCTAAAAGCTCTCCCATCCACTCATTCAAATTGGTTTGAAAGAGTCAAACTCCACATTTTTCCCCCTTCCATCCATTCAAATTTGTTTACTCAATCCTCATCTATCCATGAGAGTCCCACCTGAGCACACCTCTCCTTGCTTGTAGCATCAAAAATAAAGGCACAAAGGGGATTCCTGCAGCTCGAACCAAGGCCCTCCTAGCTCCCTGTGGCGTCACCTTCCTCCAAGCTCTAAGTGGCGCCTGCCTGCCACTTTACCAAATGAAATTCTTGTGTCTTAGACCTCCAATAAATTCTTTTAACCCCTATTTTCCTTAGCTCCATTTCCTTAAGTGCTAAAACAAAATTCTTAGCCCTAACTCAGGCCTAACCTAGGGTTATAACTAGACCCCAAAACATGTTAAATGAACATTATAGACAATTCATCACATGCAACATGAGCAAAATGCAGAACCCCCGATTTAAGGATGTTATAGTTCTACCCCCCTTAAAAATAATTTCAACCTCGAAATTACCTGGTCAGAAGAGTTGAGGGTATTGCTGCCGCATCACATCCTTTGGCTCCCACGTAGCCTCCTCCGTACCATGGTTCTGCCATAATACTTTCACCAGGGGTATTGACCTCCTACGCAGAACCTTGGCAACTCGATCCAAGATCTGTACGGCTTCTTCCTCGAAAGACAAATCAGGACTCACCTCTATCTCCTCCACTGGTACAACATGTGACGGATCGATCAATAGCGCCTAAGCATTGAAGCGTGAAAGACGTCATGAATCGATCTCAGTGCCGGCAACTCAAGGTCGATAAGCTACCGATCCCACTCGCTTCAACATCGTATATGGCCCGATGAACCTAGGGCTTAGCTTGCCCTTCCGGCCAAATCTCAATACTTTCTTCCAAAGCGATACCTTTGTAAAGACCTTATCACCCACTTGCATACTCAATATCTCTGCGCTTAAGATCGGCGTAAGACTTACGCTGTCGACGCTTCCTTAAGACGAGCCCGAATCGCCTTAACCTTATCCCCTTGTTTACGTCACCAACTCGGACCCAACATCCGCGTTCACCTAATTACGTCCAACATGTAGGAGTACGACATTTCCGTCTATATAGTGCCTCATACGGTGCCATCTCGAATACTCGCTTGATAACTATTGTTATAAGCGAACTCGCATAATGGTAGATACTCCTCCCAACTACCAATTTGAAATCGAACACGGCCCCTTAACATATCTTCCAAAATCTGATTACCCTTTTGGTCGCTCCATCGATCGCGGATGAAAGCCGTCTGATGAAATCCAATCTGGTACCCAAAGCCCGATGCAAAGCTTTCCAAAACCTCGGCGTGAAACAGGATCCTGTCCGAGATAATGGACACTTGGCACCCCATGCAACCGCACTATCTACGCCACATACAACTTGGCTAATTTCTCGGCGAATAATCCACCCTCACCGGTATGAAATGAGCCGACTTAGTCAAACGATCCACTATAACCCGGATCGAGTCCTTCTTGCTAGGCGTAAGGGTAGCCCATCGACAAAATCTATCGTAATCCTTTCCCACTTCCTTTGTGGAATCTTTACCATTACGCAATGTACACGATGGCAAATGATGCTCAGCCTTAACCTGCTGGCATGTCAAACACTTGCTTACAAACTCAGTTACTTCCCGCTTAAGACTTGGCCACAAGAATTGTTCCCTCAAATCACGATACATCTTACTGCCTCCAGGATGCATAGCGTATGGGCTGCTATGAGCTTCCTGAAGAATCCGCTGTCTCAATTCAATATCCTTAGGCATACATACCTTCCCCTGAAATTGCAGTACTCCATCACTATCCAAGTTGTACCCCTTAGATTCACCATCCTGCACCTGTAACCTCCGAGCACTCAAAACCTCATCTGTCAGCTGTTTCTCCTCAACCTGATCAATCCAAGACGACTTTACTTGCAATTCTGCCAAAAGACTTCCATCATCATAAAGACTGAGGTGAGCAAACATCGCTCGCAAGTCAGCTACCACCTTACGGCTCAACGCATCCGCTACTACGTTAGCCTTACCCGGATGGTACTCAATCGAGCAATCGTAGTCCTTCAACAACTCTATCCACCTTCGCTGCCTCAAGTTTAAATCCTTCTGAGTCAAGAGGTACTTCAGACTCTTATGATCCGTATACACTATCGAATTCTCCCCATACAAGTAATGCCTCCAAATCTTCAAGGCAAAAACCACTGCAGCTAATTCTAAGTCATGTGTCGGATAGTTACCTTCATGAGGCCTCAACTACCTAGATGCATACGCTACCACTTTACCGTCTTGCATCAGCACACACCCTAAACCCGTATGTGACGCATCACAGTAGACCGTGAACTCCTTTCCTGCCTCAGGCTGAATCAAAACCAGAGCTTCAGTCAGGATCTTCTTTAACTTGTCGAAACTTTCTTGTTGTTTCTCAGTCCACGCAAACGGAACCCCCTTCCTCAACAGCTTATGCAACGGCACAGCGATTAAAGAGAAACCCTCCACGAACCTTACGTAGTATCTCGCCAAACCCAAAAAACTCGAATCTCGCAGAACCGACTTGGGTGGTTTCCAATCCAATACCGCCTCAATCTTACGAGGATCCACCCTAATTCCCTCAGCTGATACAACATGACCCAAGAAAGTTACCACTTTAAGCCAGAACTCACATTTACTAAACTTGGCGTATAACGGCTTTTCCCTTAGCACCTGCAGAACCACTCAAAGATGCGCGTCATGTTCTTCCTCCGATTTCGAGTACACCAAAATGTCGTCTATAAACACTACGACAAATTGGTCCAGATCTGGTGAAAAACACCCGATTCATCATGTCCATGAATGTCCGGTGCATTGGTCAAACCAAAAGGCATTATGAGGAACTCGTAGTGCCCATACCGAAATCTGAAATGCCGTCTTATGAATATCCGCCTCCTTAACTTTGAGTCGATGATACCGGACCTAAGGTCGATCTTAGAGAAAAGCGATGCACCCTTGAGTTGATCAAACAAGTCGTCTATCTGGGCAATGGATACTTGTTTTGATCGTCAACTTGTTCGGTGGCGGTAGTCTATACACATCCGCATCGCATCGTCCTTCTTCTTAACAAAAAGCACCGGAGCTCCCAAGGTGATACACTCGGTCGGATGAACCCTCCGTCCAACAACTCCCGAATCGAGCCTTTAACTCCACTAATTCTTTCGGTGCCATCCTATATGGAGCAATAGATCTTTGGCGCGATTCAGGGTAACAAGTCTATACCGAACTCAACCTCGCGGTCGGGAGGTATACACAGGAAGTTCCTCCGGAAAAACATCAAGCAAATTCCCCTACAGATTCGGACATTCTTCACATTTGCATCTTTAACTTCCAAAGCACAAACATGCACCAAAAATGATTCACAACCCTTTCTAACCATTTTCGGCCTTGATGCGAGAGATAACATTAGATAAGTAATCTCTCCTATTACCTATCATCACCACCTCAACACCTTCCATGGTCTTCAACACCATGTGCTTAGCCGCGCAATCCAAACTAGCTTGATACATAACTAGCCAATCTATCCTGAGAATCAGATCGAACTCCCCAAACGGCAGTTCCATCAAGTTAGCCAGAAGCACAACCCCTTGAAGTTCTAGGGGTACATCCCTATATAGTTTACTTACTTCTACAGAGTGACCTAGAGGGCTTATCACAGTCATCTTCCTAGAAGTAATCTCAGAGTCTAAGTTCATGGTTTCTACTATGCTACTAGCAACGTACGAGTGCGTCGAACCAACATCAATTAAAGCATTATAAGGTACTCCAAAAATTAAGAACGTACCGGTTATGACGTCCGGTGCGTCGCCCTCCTCTCGACGCCTCGCTGCGTATACCAACCCAGGCTGTCTCGCCTCTATACCACCTGCACCTCTGCCCGATGCTCCACGACCCCTAGCAGAGCCATTACCTCCCCTGACTGAACCACGGCCTCTCTGGGTGCGATTATCCTCCTAAAAGCGTGCACGGTTCTGATCTTTAGACTGCAGCCTAGCTGATCTCTGTGGAAAATCCCTAACTCGATGCCCCATCGAACCACACTCAAAGCATCCCCTGTTACCAGTCCAACATTCTCCCGTGTGAGACTTCCCGCATCGAGCACACCGTGGCGGCCACTGAGTATTAGCAGCAGCAGGCCTAGCAGCTTGATTCGGCCCACTATATCTAACCCATTTCTACTGGTTCCCCGAAAACCCAGATGATCCAGAACTCCTCTTATTCCAACCCCTATCCTGATTCCGCCTTACAGACTGTTTTACCCCTTCAGCAACCTTAGCTTTCTCAACTAGAACGGCAAATTCTCGTTCCTGCTGTGGGGCAATTATCATCCGCAGCTCGTCCCTCAGCCCATCCTTAAATCTGACACAACGCTCATGCTCTGTGCCCACAATACCCCGTCCATACCGACTCAACCGAAGAAATTCTGCCTCATATTCTGCTACAATTTTATTACCCTGCACCAAGTTCAAGAAAGCTCTACGCTGCGCATCCACATAGCTAGCCCCTATGTACTTCCTCTGATAGGCTGCCCTAAAGAACTCCCAAGTGAGGTCATCTGCTATCGCTCCATCCCTAACTGTGAGCCACCACTGATACGACTCATCTCGCAGTAGAGATACTATGCCCTTCACTTTTCCTCATTTGAAAAATCCGGATCATCCATGATGCGTTCTGTCGCCTCCAACCAATATTCTCACTGTGTACTAGGTGCCACACGGATACACCTCTAAATACCTCTGCACCCTTAGCCTTGAGTCGCTCGGTCACAGATTTCCGAGCTCCATTTCCTACTCCTGCACTCGCAGCCCTCTCCAAAGACTCGCAACCTGACTGCGACATCGCATCATTACCACCCGTCGATCACGATATTCCGCGCCCACACCGGGCGGCGGTGGTACCTGCTTTTCGACCCATGTCCAGGACCCTACCGGGTTAGAGGCTGTCATCCTACCCCTACCTCGTCCACGAGTGTTACGCCCACATCCACATGCACTCATATCTACCGGTATATTCAAGCTAATTAAAAGTTTTACGCGTTAGACCTTTATTCCACTGTCTATTAAAGCATAGTCTTATGAGGGGTTTAATAAGAGTTGGTTTCGCGAGTACACATCATCCTATTGTTCCAGTCTCTATAGTAGTTCCTACTACTAATCAGTCATGCCATCATCATCATAATCATATAATCATATCATCACAAGCAACAGTTTGGGGTACTTACCTGGGCGGATTGGTGCCGGAGACTCGGTGCCACGCTTTCCATCACTATACTTTTCCTATAAAAGCTTTTCACAATTTTTTTTAAACATTTTTAGGCCTCGGACCCACAGCCGAGCTGTTGAAACTTGGCTCTGATACCAAAATTGTAACACCCCAAACCCGGTCAACACACCACGACCGAATCTGGTATGTTACGGAGCGAAAACATTTTTGAAATCATAAGTTTGCCGGAAAATTTTAAAGAAGACTCTTTTATTGCTTTAGGGTTTAGAGAACTCAATAATGAGGTTGTGGTTGTTTTAGTAGATGTTGAAATATTTGGAAAACTCGTGAGTGAAAACCCATTTGTTATCGCGATTTTAGGAAACATTGGTTACTTATTAAAACCGAATGCGATGAGTACAATCGGGTTTGAAACCATTTGCCTTTAAGGTGATTTGAAAATTTGAGTTATAAAAACATCCAAGTTACCTTATTATTGTGTGAACTTTGTTACCCGATGGTAACGTTTGAAAACCAGAAGAGATATAGTTTTGAAGACATTGCTTTTACCTAGGTTAATTTAACAAGTCCATAAACCCGGCATATATGTATGATGTAATCAAAATAAAAGCAAATAATAAAAACCCAAAATAATACTTAGCGGCCTTATTACAAAACCCAAAACCAAATTTGAAGAAATTTAATTAAACGAAATAGCGATTAAAGTCAAAACCAAACTAAGATGCATGGCCACCTCGAGTCCTCCAGGCTCCATATCCGCGATCTATGCCTCATCCGCAAAATGTAAGGGAAGGGGTGAGTCACCAAGACTCATTGTATAAATCCCAAACCCGATAATTCAACCACTTACACAGATCATTAGCAAAACATGCAAATCATGCAACCCATAACCTAACCATCCAATCTCCTTTAACTACCCCGTGTGGTCAAAACCTTTGGTGGTCAAAACCACTTCGTGACCGAAGTCACAAATACATATATATCAATGATGGGGCCAACCCATCGTGTGGTCAAAACCACTGATGACAATCCAGTAATATCATGTGGGGCCAACCCACTCTGGTACCAAACCACTAGGACGAGTCACAATAATCCATGTGTGGTCAAAACCACTGGTGACCGTAGTCACAAATATCAATCGTGTGGTCAAAACCACTGGTGGTCAAAACCACTGGGACTTAGTCACAAATAATATCAATAGTGTGGTCAAAACCACTGGTGACCGTAGTCACAAATCAACTGATGGGGCCAACCCATCTTGTGGTCAAAACCACTGGTGACAGTCCAGATAAATCATCCCCCTCCTCTCATCAATCCCATCATCATCATGCTCATATCATATGTGTCATAATATCATGTATCGTGCAATTAAGGCATAGCATAGCATTTAACAAGCCATGATGATGTATATCAAAAATCACATAGCAGGGGACTTACCTGGAATCCAAGCTCATGCCCACAGGGCAAAGTCACTAATATCAATGGTTACACAGTAACATAATAAGCATCATAATACTAATAAAGTGTGTAAGCGTTTACACACCTGACTAACCGTAGATCTAAGAAAAATCCCAAAACTACTCGAAACTAGCGAAATCCCGAAGTGTTGCTTTCCCTTTCCTTAAAGCCGATTTGGTTTCTAACCAAATCCCGAAACTACGAAATGAAACCCCCTGCAATCGGCCCAACACCAGCGCACACAAATGGTTAGCCTTCGGCTTTTAAAAGAGTAAGGAATAGATTCGAACCACTAGAACCCTTACCTAAATCGGCAATCAAACCCCGAAGATCCACTGATTCGGGTTGCACTCCTCCCTACAATCAAATTAAACGCATCATTAGCTATCCAAGCACCAATCGGCTTAATCAAGAATCCCGAAACCAAAAGGGATTGTCGCCACCTTACCTTAATGATTGATTCGGCTTCTAAACACCAAAGATCGGCACCCCCTATTGATGTTAGGGGTTTCGGCTATCAACATGAAACAAGAATGAGGTTTCAAAATCCTGACTAATAACGATTGGAAAAGTATAAAAAGAGAAAGGCAAAAGAGATTCGACCTTCACCAAATCAATGTCGAAGAAGAAAAGGAAAATAGAAAGTCTACTAACCAAAAGATCCGACTAACCCAAATGGAAGAGATAGGTTTCGGCACTTGAATGAAGGCTAGATCACGTGAGAAGAGAAAGGAAAATCACTAGGAGTATTCGGCCAAGAAGAGAACAACAAGGTTTCGGCTTTTTGAACAATGGAAAGATGAAGAAGAATAATGCAATGGGGAAGAAGGGATTCGGCAAGGGTGACTGAAAGAACTTTTGGCACAAGGGGTTTTGAGAGAGAAAAGAAAAGATGCCGAATGGGGGGGTGAGGTTGTTGGTTTCGGCTTTGAGCAAAAAGAAGAAGAAGAATAGAACAAGGTGATTTCGGCAAAGAAGAGACTAACAAAGAGTGAACCGAAAAGAGAAGAAGAAAAAATAGCTATGTGAGTTTCGGCTTTTACAACAGAATAGCAATATTTGGTTCGGCCAAATGCCCAATTTGTCGAAAGGGAAAAGAGAGAAAGAACACCTGAGGTTTGGTTTTTAGCACAAAACGTAAAAAGAAAAAAGACCCTCCAAGCTAGCCGAAACACTCCTTTAAACCACCATAGACAGTCGGCCACCACCTAAAGGCTCCCCTAACCGACTACACTTCCTCCCCCCTAGAGTCCATGATTCGGCCAACACCTAAAAGCTCTCCCATCCACTCATTCAAATTGGTTTGAAAGAGTCAAACTCCACATTTTTCTCCCTTCCATCCATTCAAATTTGTTGACTCAATCCTCATCTATCCATGAGAGTCCCACCTGAGCACACCTCTCCTTGCTTGTAGCGTCAAAAATAAAGGCACAAAGGGGATTCCTGCAGCTCGAACCAAGGCCCTCCTAGCTCCCTGTGGCGTCACCTTCCTCCAAGCTCTAAGTGGCGCCGCGCCTTACTTTACCAAATGAAATTCTTGTGTCTTAGACCTCCAATAAATTCTTTTAACCCCTATTTCCCTTAGCTCCATTTCCTTAAGTGCTAAAACAAAATTCTTAGCCCTAACTCTCAGCCTAACCTAGGGTTATAACTAGACCCCAAAACATGTTAAATGAACATTATAGACAATTCATCACATGCAACATGAGAAAAATGCAGAACCCCCGATTTAAGGATGTTACACAATTTGTACGCAACTGGCCCAATACGCTCAATGATCTCATATGGCCCAATGAACCTTGGACTCAATTTGCCTTTATGTCTGAATCGGAGTACTTTCTTCCACGGAGACACTTTCAGAAATACTTTATCACCGATTTCATATTCTATATCTTTTCGTTTCAAGTCCGCATAAGACTTCTGATGATCAGATGCTAATGTCAGACTATCACGGATTACTTTTACTTTCTGTTTAGTATCTTTTATCAAATCAACCCCGTGTAGCTTATTTTCACTGAGCTCGGTCCAATACAGAGGCGTACGACACTTACGTCCGTACAAAGCTTCATATGGTGCCATTTTGATGCTCGACTGAAAACTATTATTGTACGCAAATTCAATCAATGGAAAAAATTGTTCCCACGAACCATTAAATTCAAGGATTTAACATGTCAACATGTCCTCGAGAATCTGAATAATTCGTTCGGACTGACCATCCGTTTGCGGATGAAAAGCGATACTGAAATGCAATTTCGTGCCTAAAGCTTCTTGCAATTTCTTCCAGAACAGCGAAGTAAATCTCGGATCTCTATCTGATATAATAGACAGTGGCACCCCGTGCAATCTTAAAATCTCAGAAATATAAAGCTCAGCTAACTTATCAAGCGAGAAATCAGATCGCACCGGAATAAAATGGATAGATTTCATTAATCGATCAACTACGGCCCAAATTGCATCTTTCTTTCTCGGAGTCAAAGGCAATCCAGAAACAAAGTCCATCGTCACTCTTTCCCATTTCCACGCGGGAATCAGAATCGACTGTAACAAACCAAATTGAACCTGATGTTCAGCCTTAACTTGCTGACAGATTAAACATTTCGACACTAAGTCAGAAATATCTCGTTTCATACCAGACCACCAATAGTGTTGCTTCAGATCATGGTACATCTTTGTACTTCCCGGATGAACAGATAGGCAACTATTATGTGCTTCATTCAAAATCAATTGAATCAACTCTGGATTTCTCGAAACACAGATTCGATCTCGAAATCTCAAGCAATCATCATTATCAATACGAAATTCAGAATCAAAGTTCGCTTTGCTAGCAATTCATTATAAACTTTTTGAGCTTCACATATTTGTTGTATAAACAACGGTTTCGCTTTCAATTCAGCTAACACTGAACTATCATTAGATAGATCTAATTGAGCATTCAAAGTGCGTAGTACAAACAATGATTTCCTACTCAGTGCATCAGCAACAACATTTACTTTACCCGGATGATAATCTATCACAAGTTCTTAGTCTTTCAAAAGCTCTATCTTCTCTGTCGTAGATCCAAATCTTTCTGAGTCATCAGGTATTTCAAACTTTTGTGATCTAAAAACACGTGACATTTCTCACCAAACAGATAATGACGCCAAATCTTTAATGCGAACACAATCGCAGCTAGTTCAAGATCGTGTGTCAGATAGTTCTTTTCATGAGGCTTTAGTTGTTTCGAGGCATAAGCTATAACTTTGCCTTCTTACATCTGTACGCATCCCAGACCATTTAACGAAGCATCATTGTAAATTACAAACTCTTTACCCGATTCTGGCTATACTAGCACTGGAGCTTCAGTTAACAAAGTTTTCAACTGATCAAAACTTTTCTGACATTTATCGGACCATTCAAATCTCACATCTTTCTGAAGCAATTTAGTTAACGGAGTAGCTATCATCGAAAAGCCTTTTACAAATCTGCGGTAATAACCAGCAAGTCCCAGAAAGCTACGAACTTCAGACACATTCTTCGGAGGTTTCCAATCTAGAATAGCAGAAATCTTGCTCGGATCAACTCGTATTCCAGAGGCCGATACAATATGTCCCAGAAAACTGACTTCACGCAACCAGAATTCACATTTACTGAATTTTGCATACAATTGCTTTTCTCGCAGAATTTGCAACACAATCCTTAGATGCTCAGCATGTTCAGTTTCATCCCGTGAATATATCAAAATGTCATCAATGAATACAACAACAAATCGATCTAGGTACGGTCTGAAAATTATGTTCATCAGATCCATAAAAACAGCAGGAGCATTCGTTAGTCCGAAAGGCATAACTAAAAACTCATAATGTCCGTACGTTGTTCTGAAAGTAGTTTTCAGAATGTCTAAATCTTTTACTCTTAACTGATAGTAACCCGATCTCAGATCTATCTTTGAAAATACGGTGGCTCCTTTTAGCTGATCAAACAAATCGTCAATTCTGGGCAATGGATATTTGTTCTTTATAGTTACCTTGTTCAACTGACGGTAGTCAATGCACATTCTCATCGAGCCATCTTTCTTTTTCACAAACAGAACAGGAGCACGCCAAGGTGAGAAACTCGGTCTTGCGAACCCTCTGTCAGTTAATTCTTGTAGTTGTGACTTCAATTCTTTCAACTCTGTAGGTGCCATTCTATACGGAGCTATCAAAATAGGTGTTGTACCAGGCAACAGATCAATACTAAATTCAACTTCACGTATCGGAGGCAAACCCGACAATTCTTCAGGGAATACATCAGAAAATTCACAGACTACTAGCACTGATTCAACTTTCTTCTCAGATACTTTTGAGTCAATTACATAAGCAAAATAAGCTTCGTAACCCTTTTTCATATAACTCTGAGCTTTCAACACAGATATCATAGCAGACAATCCATTTAAATCATTCGAATCAATACGAACTATTTCACCATTCTGACAACTCAAATCAATAGTCTTTCTTTTACAGTTCACAACAGCATCATGCAATGTCAACCAGTCCATACCCAGAATTACATCAAACTTATCAAACGGTAATAGCATCAGATCAGCATGGAAACAGATATCTCAAAACATTAACGGACAGTTCTTGCATATTTTGTCAACCAGGACAGTTTTACCTAAAGGGTTCGATACTTTTATAACAAACTCAGTAGACTCTACAGGCAAAGTCTTACTGGATACCAAATTCATGCATATATATGAACGAGTAGAACCAGGGTCTATCAATGCAATCACAGAAGTATCATAAAGTGTAAATGTACCCGTTATAACATCAGGAGATGAAGCTTCCTCACGAGCTCGAATGGCATACGCTCTGGCAGGCGCTCTAGCTTCAGATTTCGCAACGGTATCTCTCGTAGATCTCTGACTACCACTGACATTTCTTACATTTCGTGAAGGTCTGCCTCTTACTGGAGCATTATCAGATCTCGGATTCTGGGCAGTCTCTTGCTCAACAGACTCTGGGCAATCACGAACAAAATGATCTAATGATCCACATCTGAAGCAAGCTCGATCATTCAATCTACAACTTCCCGAATGCCTTTTACCATAATGTTTACATTCAGGTTGCTCGGATCGTACATTTCCAACACTTGCTATTGAAGTCGCTGGAGTTTTGGAGCTCATTTGTGTTCTAGCTCGATCTTTACAAAAATGTCCCACATTAACTCTCGAACGACTTTGTTCATCTCTGAATTTCTTCGATGTAGACTAAAATGATCTACTCTGAAATCTCTTTCTCACATCTTTAGCTTCAGACTCAGCTTTCCTTTTATCCTTCCAGAGGGCTTAGGCTTTGCACGCTCGATCAATAAGTACCACAAACTCTTTTATTTCCAGAATCCCAACAAGTAAACGGATGTCTTCGTTAAGACCATCTTCGAATCTTTTGCACATTATTGCCTCAGTGGATACACATTCACGAGCATACTGACTCAGTCTCACGAACTCTCGTTCATATTCAGTAATAGACATACGGCCCTGTTTCAAGTCCAGAAATTCCTTTCGTTTCTAATCAATGAATCTCTCACTGATGTATTTCTTCCGAAACTCAAGCTGAAGGAAGTCCCATGTCACCCGTTCTTTCGGAACAACAGAAATCAGAGTTTTCCACCACTGATAGGTCGCGTCTCGTAGCAAAGAAACTACACACTTTATACATTTCCTGGGACTCAGTGACACTTCATCAAATACCCGGATTGTGTTTTCTAACCAAAACTCTGCTTTTTTAGCATCATCATCATTAGTAGCCCTGAATTCTTCAGCCCCATACTTACGGATTTTATCAATCGGATGCTTGTTCAACAGATTCAGATTCGTAGTCGGAGGCATAACAGATGTTTGAGGGGGATTAAGTGGGGGCGGAGGTTGTGAGACAGTCGGGTTATTTCTAACAAACTGAGTGAACCACTCACTCATCATCTGGAAGAAAGCTTGTTTAGCTTCTCCCTCAGGACCGCTCGTAGCCGGTCTCGGATCAGAGGGCGCTGTACCTTCAGCAGGAGCAGGCGCATTGCTTTCTACATCGTCAGCTACGGCTCTTTCGGGATCCATTACTATACGAAATTCACATTTTTCACGTCTGGATTCATCACTATCATAGTTCAGATATATGGCATGTATAGCTAGACTCTGACATGCTACGTTAGTCCAAGAATCGACTAAACCGTAGCTCTGATTCCAACCAAATGTAACACCCCTAACCCGTATCCGTCGCCGAATTAGGGTTAAAGGTATTACCGAATAGATCTAAAACTTTTACAGACATTTTATAATACAAGTCATCAATTGCAAGCACAGTGTCCCTTAGCTAGGTCACCGAGACCTTAAGCATGCTTTAGAGAAAGGTCGGGACTAAACCGAACACATACAGAAATTCTCAAAAATTTAAAAATTTTGGAACACTGTAGATGTCACACGCCTGTGCAGTCAGGCCGTGTGCCTCCCACGGCTACAAGGCACACCCATGTGTCCTAGCCGTGCCAAAACAGAGCATGTATACTGACTTATCCCCACGGCCACCAGGCACGCCCGTGTACCATGGCCGTGTACTCTTAGGCTAGATACTGACTTAATCCCACTCACTAGGCACGCCCGTGTGCCACAACCGTGTATGCATAACAGGCCCTTTGCAAGGCCAATATGCCACCCACACTTAGGTTTACCATACAAGCAACATACCAATTCATTTCAAACACATTTGACATTCAAAAAATTATGTCAAAAGATCAACATGTAATTTCATCCAATCACAACTCCAATCATGCTAACTTATATACCCATTTGTACAACCAAAACACATATACATCCAAGCATGATTCAACCACATTTATCTTCCATGTAACCATTTCATTGATCAAACATACATACTCATAATGCATTCATAAGCTTACCATAGCCTTGACCATTTCAATAGCTAACTTGCCATACCACTCATGCACGTTACTAACATTTAGCTAGCCAAATCACATGGCTAATTACATCTCAAACATATGCCAAATCACTAGCCTATACATGCCATACTTAGTATATACATTTCCAAAAGGTACCAAAATGAGTTTGAGTAGTGTGATGACAATCCTCGACGGTCCCCGAGCCTTCAGTAGCTTTGACGATCTATAAAACAGAGCAAACACACACATAGTAAGCTTTCAAAAGCTTAGTAAGCCATATACAAATAAACTTAGCATAAAATGCATATAACCAATTTGATACAATAACATCATTGATTCTCATAACAAATTCATCACCTATATTCTTTGGCTCATTTGATTAGCCATATCTTACCATATTCTTCAAGTCAAAAATCATATATATACACATGGACAATTCAAGCATATCTTCACATATAATCTCATCATTTCCATATACATAATCATCTTAGTAAGTTCATATGGATACTTACCTTTCATACACACTTAGTGTACATATCAACGTACCTGAAACAGATATACAATTCAAATAGTCATTCGTATCTCGAATTTGCCCGTTGAACCGTTCGAAATCTAATAGGATACTCAGAGTGCTCGGAATAGTCGTACAATGCCAACGTCCCAGACATGGTCTTACATGTAATCAGATATCGATGCCACTATCCCAGACAGGGTCTTACATGAATCAAATACGATGCCGATGTCCCAGACATGGTCTTACACAAAAATCTCATATCGATGCCAACATCCCAGACGTGGTCTTACAAAAAATCTCTTATCGATGCCAATGTCCCAGACGTGGTCTTACACGAAATCTCGAATCAACACCAATGTCCCAGACGTGGCCTTACATGATATAACATAACAGACACCTATGTCATGACATACGTAATTCCTATATATTCCTAGGTTCACACGGGACTTCTCGGACTTTATCAGCTTATCGACTTATTAACAAACTCGGATTTCACATACATTCCATCTCAATGGATAATCATAGTATTTCACATATTATATACACTCAAATAATTCAATACAAATACATTTATTTGTATATCGACTTACCTCAGATTTGGATATTCGTTCGGACTCGGTTATTTGACTACTTTCGCTTTCCCGCGATCTAAGTTCGATTTCTTCAATTCTTGATCTATACATATTCAAATTTAACCCTTTTATTTACCAACACATTCAATTCAGTCCAAAATCACATATTTATGGCAATTTGCAAATTAGCCCTCACATTTACACATTTTGACATTTTAGTCCTCATTCCACAAAATCACAAAATACAACAAATCTCAATACACCCATGCTTAGCCGAATGTTCATGTATCTCATACAAGTCCATACATTTCATTTATTTCACAATTTAGTCCTCCAAAATGCTATTTTCTCAATTTAGCCCTAATTAGCTAAATTCATCAAAAATTCAAGAACAAAACATGTTCATTAAACACATATCTTTCATTTAACACCAAAACTCATCACCAAGCTCACCATTTCATCCATGGAACATTTCATAAACATCATCAATTCTTCAAATTACAACATGGGCTTTATAATAGACTAAGAAACAATCTCAAAAACATAAAAATCATCAAAAACCAAAGTCAAAACATACCTTAATTACGCCAAAAGCTAGCCGAAACCTATATGTTCTTCTTTCTTTTTCTTTTCTTTGATTTTCGGCAATATAGGATGAGAATGGCTTTATTTAATGTCTTTTATTTTATTATAATATCTTATAATATATGATATTAATCTAACTTATAAAAAAAATATAATATATGCATATCATCACCTAATGCCGTCCACTACCATAGTATTGGCTTAATTGCCTCTTAAGGCCTCCTCATTTAAAAGCCACCTAACATAGACCATTAATCAAATAGAAAGCCACTTTTACAAATTATGTGATTTAGTCCTTTTGTCAAATTATGCACACAGACGGACAAATTAACGCACAGAAATTTCACACATGTTTAATCACGTATCATATGCACGGAAAAATAATATTAAAATATTTTACTGACTCAAATTTGTAGTCTCGAAACCACTATTCCGACTAGGGTCTAAATCGGACTGTTACATGTCACTACTCAAATATATAAGAAATTTAATTGCATTCATACAATTTTATTCAATTACGACAGTTTAAATTACAACTTTCTTATTAAATATATAAGCGTGAACCAGGTGAAAATTCAATTAATATACACAAGGAGTTTTTTTACAACCATTGATTGATTTGATGTCCTGGTCTATTATAATTATTCCGTGAAAAAGCCTTCTGCAAAACAACTCAAACTCAAACACGCCAACAACTTGCTCTAGGTGCATTATAGCCTGCCTTGTCACTCCGTTAATGTAGCCCTGGCGTCGTCTCTGTAAGCGAAGACCCTTAAAACCCACCTGGAACATAACACATAGAGATAAGTTCAACGAAATTTACTGAGGCAAACACCATTTACCTGAATCATACTTGCACGCCGCATTGAACATTTCAAGAATCATCTTGTTACACTAGTTCTTCCTCGAGTCTCTAACAAAAACTACCTCTATTTTCTTTTCTTTATTCATGATAGTTACCATACCTTACTTTAAGACCATTTCCATCTCGTCAGTGCTTTGAGACATTACTTTCATTCTCTGTTCATCAAGCCATGACTTCCTCAAACTTCAGAATGAGATCCACACACAGGCGATCGATACTTATTTTCAAGTATACATTCATTTTCAGAATATGTTCTCATTACCTCACAATATCTCTTAGAATTTCCATCTATGCACAAATCTGAATCATATCAAGTACCTTGCCATGTTACCCATAAATAAGTTTGTACTTATGGTTGTCACTGTTTGCATTTATGAGCGATAAGGATTATGCCTTTCACTTAGTATGGAGTCTGCCACGGGAAGCATCCTTCATGGTTTATTCTTGAAAGCTTGTCCAAATCATGCCACAGGAGTAGCCTCATCTTGTGTGGGTCGTGAAAACTTTCTATATAGAATCCGCCATAGAGGATATCCTTTCGTAACCCGTCGCGAGGGAATATCCTTTATTCTTTGTCGTGAAGACTCTAAATCAAGAATCCATCCTTTATATTGTTCCTTCCTTGTTCATCAAGAGTTCCCTCCCTTCAGAATACATTATGGAATTCATTTCTTTTCTTCAAGGTCTGCCACAGAGGCATTTCCTTCAGAAGGTTGCCATAAGGGCCACTCTTTAGGGCGCGCCATAAAGGCAACCTTTACAAGATTTACCATGAAGGTTTCTATTTTCTTAGATCGCCACAAAGGCTTCCATTTTTTAGATTTCCATAAAGGCTTCCTTTTCCTTAGATTGCCACAAAGGCTTCCTTTTTTGGCATGTTCATGATAGGGATTCGCCTAAACTCACCTGTTGTGAGGTTTGCCCCTTATCGTCTTGGGTCACGCAGAAAACCCCATTAGGCAATAACATTCATTTAGGTCTTTTCATATCATGCCATAAAGCACCGATTAGGGTCTTACACGATATGATCCCATGGAATTTTCCCTCAAAGAAACGTGTTTAAAGTCCCGATGAACCCCTTTAGACGTCTCTACGAAAATAGGCACAGACTCACTTAACAGATCTTTCATGCTTTGACACTATATAGAAATTAACATAAATTTCATTTTGCATCCTCTCATGCATTCCAGAAGCACTCATACAGTCTTATTTCTTCATTAGAATGTCCATCTCATGCTTAACCTATAAGATTCTTCACGAACTACGTATCTACATCACATTTAGCATTAATGGTCAAATCATTATTTATAGAAACATTGCAAATACTACCTTGCATACAAGAATCGGCTTATGGACTCACCTAATAAGAATGTATAGTAGCTTGAGCTCTAGATCCAAGATCCTTTCAGGAGTTACAGCAACCACTGCCTCTTAAAACAAAAGAACACCATGAAAATCCATTTGGAAAACCTTTCCATCAACTCAAACACAATTAACCCATAAATAAAGCCTTAATTCTTCAGGTATTTATGCAGATCTACTTTTTAGAGCCATAAAACTCACATCGACATGGAGAAATTTCTAGAGGAAATCCAATGTTTCAGATCTATCTTAAAGAAAAATGCTTTTCCATTCCTCTTGCCTTAGGTTTCAATTATTTCCAAAAGAGAAGAAAACTCCCCTCATTTCCATTTGAAGACCTATTAAAATAGTCCATGTAACGCCCCAAAAATTTAAGTACTTATTTTTGTATGTTTGTAACGCAAGTACATGTCTGCTTCAGTGGTTAAGTGATTTGGGTGTGTTTGGGAGTGTCTGAGAAGTCTTGGGTTCAAGCTTGGGCTTGTGCAAAAAATAGTTTTGTTTTTAAGGAATAAACCCTTGCCGATAGTTAGTAGGATTTTAAATTATTTTGGGTAAGGCAAGACATAAAAAGCCTGCTGGTCCAGGGGGTAAGTGGCGTGTTACCTATACCAGGAGACTGAGGTTCAAATCTTGGTGGAGGCAAGGGGAGTGTTTATTTTGCTGCTGTGCCGTGGGAGGTGTTGTGGTTTGACTGAAACACTGAAGTGGTTGAGAAGAATTCAAATTGGGAAGTTGAATGGGATTCGAATTGGGGGTTGAGAGATTGAGGGAGGGATTTTAGGAGAAAATTAAAGGATGTAAGGGGAGAGGGAGTGTAGTGCCGAAATGGGACTCTGGGGCACTCAAGAATTCGGCTAGAGGGGTGCTTCTTATTTTTTGTTTTGCTTTGTATGTGTTTTTCCCTCTGCTGAAACCTCTTCTCCCATTTTTCATTTTTTTCTTCTCCCTCTTTCGAATACACCCTCTTCCCCTCCTTTGATCCTTGGCTAATAGATTTTCTTTCTCCTTATCTTCCTTTTGTGACCGAATACGCAATTAATCCTCTTCTCTTCTCTCCTATAAACCATTTTTGTAACATCCTAAATTTACGGGCCTATACATTTAGTGTAGGGATATGTTTACTATGTTAATTTAATTGATAGGGGTCTAAATTTGGGCTTAGAATTAGGCAAAAAGGCCCAGATTAAAGTGGCATCATTAACAGTTAAAAAGGAACAAGTTTTGGGTCGCAAGGAGCCCATGTTTTAGGCCAAATTTGGCACTTTAAATGAAGAGAGGGTGACGCCACATACAAGGAATTAGGGGCCCAAGTATTAAGTTTAATGAGGCCCAAATATTTTAATTTAAGTGAGTTAAATTTGGCATTAGGGATTAGTAGAGGTGGACGGCTACAAGGCTATAAAATAGGAGAATTTATGTGGATTTTTAAGTGATAATATCATAGATAAAAAGGAGAAAAGCTAGGAGCTTATCTTCAAGGAAAGTGTTGGCCGAAAATCCACCACCTAAAGGAGTATAAAATTCGGCTACTGCATGGCAAGGAGGGTGCTGAATTTCTCCTCTCTTTTAGCTTGAATTTTAAGGGCGTTTTCGGTTTTTAGCAGTAGGTGCCAAAATATCTATAAATAAGGGGGCTAGCTCCTTGATTCTGACACTGAAAACCCTAAATTTCTCTCCCATTGTGTCGAAATTCCCTAGCCTCTCCCTCTCAAATTTCTTTTTTCCAATTTCTTTAAAAGCCGAAACTCTTCTCCACTTTTTCCTTCTTGTACCAATTTCTCTGGGAAGCTGAAGCATCCATAGTCTTTTCTTCTATTCATCCTATTTGAGAATTAGTTCTATACTTCCGGCATTTAAATCTTCCATGGGCATTGCCGAATCCTCTCTCTAGTGCTAGCCGAATCTCCTATGCTAAGGTAAGTGTTGATTTTTGATTAGTTCTCATGATCTATTCTCAGTTTTTGAAAGACAAAAGCCAAAAGCTAATAGTTTAATGGTTTTATGATGGGCGGCAATTCGGGATATGAAGGAAGCTTAGTCGACTAGATCTAAAAGCCGAAAATCATAAGTCTCCAATTTCGGGATTTTAAGGTAAGAAGATTTGTTATTCAAATATATAAAATTGGGTAGAACACTAACCATGGCCGAATATAGGAGAGGCCCTAGTTTCGCAGATCTTTTCGACTTTTTGAGCAAAGTTGTAGCAAGGGTATCGACATTAATCGTGTGTAGATCTCTAACACACTACTAATAAACCTGTATGTATGTTTATTTATATATGTTATGGGCTAAAAAGCCGGAATGAGGTGTGTAGACAATCGAATGGAACCCTAAAAGGTTAGGCAAAGATGCAGTAACGTAAACATAGAACTCCCTATGTGTATCGAAAAGTATATAAGTCTCGTATGATGTTTTCTTTATGTATGTATGCATGGGGTGGGAATGATGATATTGAAGGGGAAGTGCATGATAAGTCACTTGGTGATCGGTGGTAGAAATCCCACATAATTTAAATGAAAGGTCACATAGTGATCGGTGGCGATGCCACATTAAATGATTCCTAATTAATAGGAATAGGCGATGCGTCATTTGTCGTTTTGGTGTGTAGCGGATGGAGGGTTGATTGTAGAAATCCCCAAGGTGTGATGGTTAGTACGGGATGGTGTGTAGAGGATGGAAACCTAGGATGGGTTGGGTTTTTCATTATTTACTGTTTATCATGTGATTATGATTGATACCTTTATGCATGGGCTGGGGCCCATAATGTGTTTGTGGGCTCAGTCGTCGTTGTGTGTTTTGAGATTTATACACCGAGTCTTGGTGACTCACGCTTTCCTTTCTCTACTCTTCCGGATGAGCAAAGTAGATCGTGGACATGGGAGCCGAGACGGACTCGAGGGCCATCAAGCTTTGTTTCTATAAATTATTATTTTTTGGGATTTCTTTAAGTATTATTTTATTTTTACTTTGGAATTATCAATGTAATAAGGCCCCATAGTTTTATCCAACTAAGTAGTTTTAATGTTCTGCAACTTATGAGATTATATCTAAGGTTTAATTATACTTAATACAAGGTTTTATTTTTAAAATTCCGCTTATTTACTTAAATAATGTCTATTTAATTTACGACTTCCAAAACCAACAAGACAAAAGTTTTTAATGTACAACTAGTAGCATACCAGATCTGGTCGAAATGCATGGGCCAGGTTTGGGGTGTTACATTTTGGTATCAGAGCCAAGTTCAAAACTCGGGCTGTGAAATGGGTCTAGTACTGTTTTAAAAAGTTGGAAAAAATGTTTTGGATGAATATATGCCTTTGAGTCTACCGGCACCCAATCCACCCAGGTAAGTATTCGAACTCCCGATTGTGATATAAATGTGGGCTTAATGGGCCTTATGGGACGTAGACTATCTAGGTTAGAACTTGATGGACTCTAGGCTTAGACAAACAACTCTTCAAATCCATAAGACTTAATTTCACTAAACAAAACACAGAACGAGTCGCAAGACTAAGGTGTGGCAACAGAGCATATGCATGTCTAGGAATAGATCCGGAAGAGCTTGGTATTTAAGCGGTCCAAGTGACTCACCTCTTCTTCATTTGGAATCTTACCTAGTGCGTAGTGACTTATTCACCCTAGCTATAAGGACTTGTTCATAAATTTGAACCCATAATTAAAACCCGAAAGGGGCCAACCACCCTATTTTGGCAAACAAAAACCCCTAAGTTTTGTTCATTTCCAAAAAGATACACTTGATTTGAAAATGTTCACAGCTATGAAAAATTTACCCAAAAACCCTATGTTTACAAGAGTAACTAGATTTTCCAAAGTGCCCCTGTTTTGAAAAAAAAATCAAAATATTCCTGGTTTGTAAATTACCGAAATACCCTCAGATTGTAAAATTACCAATATACCCCCGAATTGTAAAAATTACCAAAATACCCTTCTTTCACAAAATCACCAAGGAACTTTATTATGAAAAGTTACGAAAATACCCCTGTAGGATAAAATTACGAAAATACCCCTGGGTAGTGAATCAACGAAAACACCTTTACGTGAAGAATGTAAATGCTTGGATGTTATTTGTATGATGTATGTGTTTTATTTTAGTTAGAGGTTACAAACTTGAGACTGTATTGTGAATGCGAATTCGAAAGAACTACTCTTAAACTATTGTTCATAAAACTGTTCGTGGTTAATCAGCGGAAGAAAACTAATAATTCATAAAATTTCTAAACAGATAAATGCGAATCGGTAAAATGAGTACAAGGGGACGATGACGCTCTAGATGCTAACACTGGTGCGTACTCTACCATAGTATACTAAGTGTTTCTTTTGGCTTTAGAATCAGAGTGCGCAGCGAAAGCATAGTGGTGAGACTTGGGTAGTACGATTAATAGTTAGTTGGAAATTTCGAGGACGAAATTTCTTTAAGGGGGTAGAACTGTAACATCCTAAATTTACGGGCCTATACATTTAGTGTAGGGATAGGTTTACTATGTTAATTTAATTGATAGGGGTCTAAATTTGGGCTTAGAATTAGGCAAAAAGGCCCAGATTAAAGTGGCATCATTAATAGTTAAAAAGGAACAAGTTTTGGGTCGCAATGAGCCCATGTTTTAGGCCAAATTCGGCACTTTAAATGAAGAGAGGGTGACGCCACACACAAGGAATTAGGGGCCCAAGTATTAAGTTTAATGAGGCCCAAATATTTTAATTTAGGTGAGTTAAATTTGGCATTAGGGATTAGTAGAGGTGGACGGCTACAAGGCTATAAAATAGGAGAATTTATGTGGATTTTTAAGTGATAATATCATAGATAAAAAGGAGAAAAGTTAGGAGCTTATCTTCAAGGGAAGTGTTGGCCGAAAATCCACCACCTAGAGGAGTGTAAAATTTGGCTACTGCATGGCAAGGAGGGTGCCGAATTTCTCCTCTCTTTTCGCTTCAATTTTAAGGGCATTTTCAGTTTTTAGCAGTAGGTGCCAAAATATCTATAAATAGGGGGGCTAGCTCCTTGATTCTGACACTGAAAACCCTAAATTTCTCTCCCATTGTGCCGAAATTCCCTAGCCTCTCCCTCTCCAATTTCTTTTCTCTAATTTCTTTAAAAGCTGAAACTCTTCTCCACTTTTTCCTTCTTGTGCCGATTTCTTTAGGAAGTCGAAGCATCCATAGTCTTTTCTTCTATTCATCCTATTTGAGAATTAGTTCTATACTTCCGGCATTTAAATCTTCTATGGGCATTACCGAATCCTCTCTCTAGTGCTAGCCGAATCTCCTATGCTAAGGTAAGTGTTGATTTTTGATTAGTTCTCATGATCTATTCCCGGTTTTTGAAAGGCAAAAGCCAAAAGCTAATAGTTTAATGGTTTTATGATGGGCGGCAATTCGGGATATGAAGGAAGCTTAGTCGACTAGATCTAAAAGCCGAAAATCATAAGTCTCCAATTTCGGGATTTTAAGGTAAGAAGATTTGTTATTCAAATATATAAAATTGGGTAGAACACTAACCATGGCCGAATATAGGAGAGGCCCTAGTTTCGCATCTTTTCGACTTTTTGAGCAAAGTTGTAGCAAGGGTATCGACATTAATCAGGTGTGTAGATCTCTAACACACTACTAATAAACCTGTATGTATGTTTATTTATATATGTTATGGGCTAAAAAGCCGGAATGAGGCTGTGTAGACAGTCGAATGGAACCCTAAAAGGGTTAGGCAAAGATGCAGTGCACGTAAACATAGAACTCCCTATGTGTATCGAAAAGTATATAAGTCGTATGATGTTTTCTTTATGTATGTATGCATGGGGTGGGAATGATGATATTGAAGGGAAGTGCATGATAGGTCACTTGGTGATCGGTGGTAGAAATCCCACATAATTTAAATGAAAGGTCACATAGTGATCGGTGGCGATACCACGTTAAATGATTCCTAATTATTAGGAATAGACAGTACGGCTGTCGTTTTGGTGTGTAGCGGATGGAGGGTTGATTGTAGAAATCCCCAAGGTGTGATGGTTGGTGCGGGATGGTGTGTAGAGGATGGAAACCTAGGATGGGTTGGGTTTTTCATTATTTATTGTTTATCATGTGATTATGATTGATACCTTTATGCATGGGCGGGGCCCATAATGTGTTCTGGGCTCAGTCGTTGTGTGTTTTGAGATTTATACATGAGTCTTGGTGACTCACGCTTTCCTTTTCTCTACTCTTCCCGGATGGGCAAGAGATCGTGGACATGGGAGCCGAGACGAACTCGAGGGCCATCAAGCTTTGTTTCTATAATTTTTTTGGGGGATTTCTTTAAGTATTATTTTATTTTTACTTTGGAATTATCAATGTAATAAGGCCCCATAGTTTTATCCAACTAAGTAGTTTTAATGTTCTGCAACTTATGAGATTATGTCAAAGGTTTAATTATACTTAATACAAGGTTTTATTTTTAAAATGCCGCTTATTTACTTAAATAATGTCTATTTAATTTACGACTTCCAAAACCAACAAGACAAAAGTTTTTAATGTACAACTAGTAGCATACCAGATCTGGTCGAAACGTATGGGCCGGGTTTGGGGTGTTACAATTTTCTCCTATCATATCTCTCTAGGTGGTACCCAAGCGGATTCCATCGCTATTTTGTCTTCGGTTAAGCGATTATTCTCTGACAATCGGTAAGAGCACTCGACTCCTTCTTATTTCTCTTAATTTGTATCAAGTCTCCTCCTTTCATGCATTGACAAAGTCGAATACTCTTGTGTTTCTTTCAGTTTTTAGAACTTCTTGAGGAGTGAAGGAGTTGCAAGTGGTATTGAAGCATTCAAAATCTTTCTTTCATCACTCGATCAAAGGTAACTATTTTGTCTTGCATTGTGGGTAAAGGCCGAATGCTCTTTTCCCTACATTTGGGGTTCTGTGGTGCTGTAAGTTAATACATAGGGATTTAAGCCATGTGTATAAACAACTATGTTTAATAATATCCGCTTGTAACGCAGATATTCGTCAAGGAGTTTTAATCAACCTTCGTTAGTGATCTAAGAGGACTAAGTCACATTTGTTCAATCAAGGCAGGTTTGGTGCTTGCGGGTTATTCACACGTCTTCGCGAACAGGTGTGTGTAAACACTGCCCAAATCGTAAACCGGCAAAAAGCCAGAAAATATGACAATTCTCGCTACACGAGCGTGCGCTCGCTCGTGTGGTAATCTGAACACATAAAACGTGGGCGTTAGACTGTTGAGGCCACCATGACCGGTTTCGTGGTCTTAGGCCGTTTTGGGCCACGTTGGGCTGAAATGGGTCGTGTGGGCCCAACGGGCTTGTGGGCCCCACACGGGTAAACCACACGAACGTGTGGAGAATATTAGGCCAAACTGTGTAATTTTCATGACTGAGACCAATTCTAGGCTATGTGGGCCATAAAGGCGTGTGGGCCCACATGGGCCCGCATTACGGGCCTTGGGCCCATTTTTACTGTTTGACTGTTAAGGTTGCACGGGTCGTCCAAGGCGACTGTGGACCTACTGATGGGTCGGTAAGTATACCTAGACCCCCAAACTGATATGAAATGGCTGTTATGCCCCTATGATACAAAATGATTGTTATGCCCCTATGATATAAAATGACTCTATGCCTTATGATATGTATGACTGTCTATGAGCATGCCACGATTTATATGTTGCATACATGTGTGATATGTTGCATGGGGATGGGATTATTATGATTGGAGGAAGTGTACTGTACTGGCAGCTCTGTTGCAAACACTGTTTAGTGCTGCAACCGGTGGTAATTTTTGGAGTGTAGGGATGGGTGGGTTGATTTTATCCCCACATGGAGTGTTAGGCTGGACGGAGTGGAGTGTAGAGGCTGGTTGGGTAGGATTTCTGTTTGCATGATCGAATGTTATCACATCGAATGGGCTAAGGCCCACACCGTCATCTTGCATCTTGTTATGGGCTAAGGCCCAACTGAACTGAATTGTTGTTGATTTGGGCTTAGGCCCAGACTATACTTGCCTACGGCCTGATTGGCCATTTTGCTTATATGGGGTTATACACTGAGTTTTCGTAAACTCACCCCTCTATCTATCTGTACAGGTAATCCCCAGTCTTAGGCGGATCGGTGCTGCGAGGGATTCGGAGGTGGCCACACAACCGCACCTGCTTTCATATTGAGTTTTATTTCCAATAAAATTGATTTGGGTATTTATTTTTGTAATAAGGCCTCTTTAATTTTGTAACTTTTAATTTGGGATTTTACTTATTTTAATTCATACCTAAGGGTAGTAGGACGCGGTTTCTCAAAAGATAAATGCTTTTCAAAATAACACGTTTTCGTAACATACTATAAAAGCTTTCGCATCAAACATTGTTTTAAAGTATAGTAACAAACTAATATGATCAACGTTCTGCTAAAAACAACTTGAGTTTTAAATGAACAGATACCCTAAAATTTTCGATAAGATCATAAACAAGATTTAATTCAGAACGGGTTTTCCAATGAAACTATGTTTCGAAAAACACTTCAATGTGACATCGCCAGATTCAGCCATAACGTCTAGGTCGGGTTTGAGGTGTTACATTTAGTGGCATCAGAGTCCAGTTTGCAAAACTCGGCTGTGGTTTTTGGGTTTCTTCTAAGAACTCAAAATTTTTAAAACGAACTCTTCCAAATGATTTGGAAGTATTTTAAAATATTTTTACTGAATGTGTGGTACACCGAATCTCCAGCGCCGATGTGTAAGTCCTCTGAAACTTCTGTTTGTTTAAAGTGATATATTGAGACTACTATAGGTAGTAGACTGTACTGAAATATTCTGGTTAGGGAAAACTAAAACTGTAGTAAGACTGCGTTCTGCGAAAACAAACTCTTAAATACTGATATTGCCTTCCATAAGATATCTGTTAATCAACACTGGAACTGTAAACTGATGCATAAAATTGTTAAAAACATATAATACGCAAATCTATAATGAGCACCAGAGGTACTCGTGGAAGGGGTACAAGAGGCCGTGGTGGAGGCCGTAGAGGTGCTCGGGCTGGGTCTTCGTCATCGGGCCACATGCCTAACGCTGAAGCTAGAGAGGCACCGACTTCACCTGTGATGGAGACTGGGTCTCACGACCGAGCGGCTGGGGATGACGCATTGTTCCAAGCTATGTTACGAATTCTGGAAAGGTCGTTGGGCCCAATACTGGTACTGGGGGCCGAGGGTCGGTTACAGAACGACTCCGATCCAATGGAGCTAAAATTTTTAGGGGTATTGCTGTAGTTGACCCTAACGTGGCCGAATATTGGATTGAGGCGATAGAGAGGATCATGGATGACCTCGACTGCACCCCCGAGCATAAACTAAAAGGTGTAGTGTCATTGTTACGAGATGAAGCCTATCAGTGGTGGCTTAAAGTTAAAGAGGGTACTCAGGCCAACCGATTGACATGGGAATTCTTCAAGATTGCTTTCCAAGGGAAGTATGTGGGCACTAGTTATGTGGATGCCCGGAGGAGGGAGTTTCTAAATCTGACTCAGGGGGATAAATCAGTGGCTGAATATGAAGCTAAATTTCTGTGATTGAGCCGCTATGCGCGTGGGATGGTGGCAACTGAATATGAGCGGTGTGTTCGGTTCGAGGACGGCCTCAGGGATAGTCTGAGAGTTATGATAGCTCCACAGAGGGAGCGAGATTTTGCCACACTGGTATATAAGGCCAAGATCACCGAGGAGGTGAAGCGCACTGAGTGTCAGAACCGAGAAAATGGTAGGAATAAGAGGGATGTAGAGCCCTCAAGTTCCGCTCAGAGGCCGAAGAAAAAGGCCAGAGTGGATGGGCTGGTCAGAGTTGGGGCCCCTAATGCTACTACAAGACCGCAGCCATGTGTTGACTGTGGTAGACGCCATCAGGGTGAGTGCTAGAAAAGGATTGGGGCATGTTTGAGATGCGGATCATTAGAGCACCATATCAGAGATTTTCCACAGAGGCCCGAACAGATGCAAGTTACAGGTCAGGGTACTGTTCAGCCGTCGAGAGGTGTTCAACAGCCACCGAGAGGCCGTGGTCAAACCAGAGATGAAAATGGTATGGGCCGTGGTCGTGGAGTACCGGGTAGAGGTACTGGTCATACTGAAGCGAGGCAGCCAGCTCTGGTTTATGCTGCACGTCGCCAAGAGGACGGAGACGCCCCAGACATTATTACTGGTACGTTCTTTATCCATAATGTACCTTATACTGCACTGATTGATGTTGGGTCTACGCATTCGTATATAGCATGCTCGGAGTCTGAGACTTTGGGTATAGTGGTTGAAACCACTGAGATTACTGTGTTGAGTCCTTTAGGGCATTAAGTTAAGGTAAACAAATTGTTCGGAGATGTACCATTGGAGGTTCAAGGAACCATCTTGTTGGCGGATTTGATGGAACTTCCTTTTGAAGAGTTCGACTTAATACTGGGCATGGATTGGCTGGTTAAGCATCAAGTGAATTTGGATTGTGCTACGAAATGGGTGGTACTGAAAACTGTGGAGGGTGATGAGGTGGTAGTAATAGGGGAGCGTCGAAATTATTTGTCTAATGTGATTTCTGTCCTGAAGGCCGAGAAGTTGGTTCGTAAGGGTTGTGAGGCGTATATAGCCTACATCGATGTTTTTGACTCTAAGATTTCGTTTGTTAAAGACATCAGAACAGTCAAAGACTTTTCGGATGTTTTTCCCGATGAACTACCTGGACTACCTCCAAACCGTGAAGTTGAATTTGGGATTGAGCTTCTACCGGGTACAGCTCCAGTGTCCATCACTCCCTATAGAATGGCACCGAAGGAGCTAGTGGAGCTTAAGGCTCAGATTCAAGAGTTACTGGATCGAGGTTTCATCCACCCTAGTGTGTCTCCATGGGGAGCACCGGTGTTATTTGTGAAAAAGAAGGATGGATCCATGCGTATGTGAATTGACTACCGGCAACTGAATAAATTGACTATTAAGAATAAGTACCCCCTGTCGAGGATTTATGATCTATTCGACCAGTTTCAAAGAGCTTCGGTCTTCTCTAAGATTGATCTTCGATCGGGGTACCATCAATTGAGAGTCAAAGAGGCTGATATTCACAAGACAGCGTTTAGGACTCGTTATGGTCATTATGAGTTCCTGGTGATGCCGTTTGGACTGACGAACGCACCAACAGATTTTATGGATCTGATGAACCAAGTGTTCCAGCCTTATTTGGACCGGTTCATAGTGGTTTGATGAACCATAAAAGTAACATATTTTAATCCCACATTTAGCATACTTTTGGATGATTTATCCCTTGATTTATGTAAAAAGGTGCCCTTAATCCTTTCTTTTCATGTTTTATACTCAAGGAAGCACCGGAGGATGAAAAGAACAAGAAATGGGCTTAAAACGAGCCAAATGGGCCAAAGCACGAAATCAACACGGCCTGGGCCCAAGACTACACGACCGTGCCTCCTCAATAATCTCGAACACGGTCTAAGCCACAAAATACACGGCTGTGCCTCATTAATAAAGTTCGAACACGGCCTAAAGACGATTCACACGGTCGTGTGCCATGGCCGTGCCCCTGCCGTGGAAAAGAGAAATTTCAATCGGATTTGGATACTTAGGGGCAAAGAAACACATTCCAAAAGCCTATAAATACACCCTAAGTATGACCTAAAAAGGGGGAGTCGACGGGAGCCTAAAGCTACCGTTTAGGGGCATCTTGCTAGGCCAGAGAAGGTAGATTTGTGGGGATTCGCTCAAGGATAGCCAGTTGTTCCATCTCAAGAAGCCGGAATTATACTCAAGATGGAGGATCTCCTCTTCAATTCCTTCAGGGGGTTTTAGGGATTTCTTATGTTTTGTTTTATCTTTTCTTCTGATATGTTTTCTTTTATTGTTATGAACTAAACCCTCGGATACCCGAGGGGATGAAACTTAGATGAATCTTGTTATCGTTCTTGAACTATATGATAAATATTTGATTTGTTCTTAATTATGTGTTCTTAATTCTTGTGTTGATATTTCATGGATATTAATTCAAGTTGGATGTGATTAGGTGGAGGCAAAAGTCCCCGCCTAAGAGTAGATCTAGCATAGTTAAGCGGAGTTGATCGCGCGCCTAGAGATAGGGGGTGACGAGGCATTGTCGGATTAGGGTGAAACCTAATATGGGAGTCCATAGATCGAGTTAATGCAATTCTAGGGGTTTTAATTAGAAAGAGATTTCAATTAATCAACCTAGGGTTAGGCGTTATTAAGCCTCGAGAGAGGGTTTAATATAAATTAGGGAATCCTATGGATCAAGTCAAGTGAATAAATAAATGCAGTTCAGAGAGTTAGATAACAAGTGAAGTCTAGGTGGATTCTTCCTTGGGTGTCGTCTTAATTAATTGGTTTTTCCTCAAGTATTCTCCCAAATTCATTCTTCTTTGTCTTAGAGTCTTTAAGTTTAGTAGTTAATTAATTTAGATTAAACAACCATTCGCTTAATTCTTAGGCTAAATAATAGAAAGAAAGTTAGTATTAGTACTTTTAGTT
Organism: Gossypium sturtianum; assembly: GCA_025698515.1. Taxonomy (NCBI): domain Eukaryota; kingdom Viridiplantae; phylum Streptophyta; class Magnoliopsida; order Malvales; family Malvaceae; genus Gossypium; species Gossypium sturtianum. Next base: position 25,465,943 of record CM046945.1, read on the forward strand.
CCTTTGGGTTCGACAATCCGGTCTTGCCTAAGCTATACTACTGTTCGATAGGTGCACTTGCCTCAATCGTTGTCATAGTTAGTTTCCTGGTTCGATCATTATCTTTATAAATTTAAAACTCTGACTTCACAGCGATCAAGTTTTTGGCGCCGTTGCTAGGGAACTAAAATATTAAGAAAACTCTATTTTTATTACTTTAGCCATTATTATTATTATTATTATTATTATTATTATTATTATTATTATTTTACTTTGATAAATTTTATTTTATTTGATTTTGGCAGATAGAGGAGATGGCACTGAATAACTATCAGTGGCAAGTTATGAGGACAAAGCCAACAAAAGCAGCCGATATCTACAACCTCGACCCAATAACCAGGCTATCAAACTAGTTAGAGATGTTAAATAAAAAGTTTGATGATTTGTGTTCTTCGCAAATACATCCAGTTATGCAGTACGAAACAAGCGGAGGCGTGGCGAATCCTGAGTACCCACCCTATGGATATGGCATAGAGAACGAACAAGTCCACTATATGGGTAACTATTCTAGACCTCAAAATAATTTTTATAATGACACTTATAATGCAGGTTGGAGGTACCATCCAAATTTCTCGTGGGATGATCAAAGTAGCCAAAGACCGGAAATTCTTCCAAATTTTCAACAGCCACCTCACCAACAGGAAGAGGAGTCAAACCTTGAGGAGATGCTGACAAAATTCATGGCAGCTACAGATAACCGTCTCCTAGACACTGAGACCACCCTTAAGAATCAACAGGCATCAATCAAAGGGATCGAGAGCCAAGTTGGGGAACTTACTGAGATAGTTTGACAACTTACTAACACAGTTGGACAACTTGCAAAGATAATCTCAGAACAACTACAAGAAAGCTTGCCAAGCAACACTAAAACTAACCCAAAAGAGCAAATTCATGCCGTAACAGTTCATGACAGTGAAAGGTTAGTGGAATCTGACCCAAGGCAAGAGCCTGTGGTAAGTGAAGGTAAGGTTGAGGTAAGCCATGATTTACCAAACCCGGTGATTACAGAGTACCAACCCCGTGTGCCATACCCCGATGCGACAAAGAAAGACCACACAGAGGAACAACTCGGTAAGCCTCTTAAACTTTCAAGGAAATTTCATATTAACTTGCCGTTTCTAGAAGCTCTTTCGCAGATGCCAGATCCTAGACCTCGTGTCAATAAAGAAGAAATTCATGAGGAACGAAAGCTTCGGATCAATAAACTAGACGAGTGGAAGATACACTTCAAAGAAACACATGAAGCAAAGACGAGGCAACTCCACGATGAACTTAATAATGGGACAACCCAGCTTAAGATAGGAGATCAGGTACTCAAAATCTTCCCAGATGGAAAGGTCGAGGTAACACATTCTAATTTCGACACTTTTGAGGAAAACATTACTCGACTTAAATTTTATATCAATAACCGAATTGATCGCATGAGAAAGGATTTTCACCTCCTCAAACCACCATGACCATACGAATGAGAGGTAAAGTCTAGCTTAAGACTATAAACGAGCGCTTCTCGGGAGGCAACCCTAGCACTAACCCCATTAATTTTTACATTTTTTTATTTTTACTTTTATTTTTCCTTTTAGCACCTAACCATAAACTAACCAAGGTACAGATTTCCATACCACACGGCCGTGGCGTGGCCGTGTGGCCAACTGCAGGAAGGTACAAGGGCGGGGGCAACCACCAGATCCATAATTTCTATTTAACCCCCTTCTTCCTTTTTCTTTTTCAGTTGTCTTTCTTCTTTCATTTTCCATTATTTACTTTTATTTTTTTTTATTTTTTTTATTTTCTTTATTATCTTCCTCTTATTATTCATGCCATTTAGATTTAGATTAGGATACAATAAAATCAGACCGGCTACTTTGAGGGTTCAAGTTCAAACGGTTCGAGGCACTTCCCCATGTTCACCTCCAATCCTATCCGGTTTCTTTTCATTAACTTCATCCAAAATTCAGGAAGTTTCACTTCTCTCCACATCTTATGATTTTATGATTTTATTTTGCTATTATCTATCTTTGTACATTGAGGGCAATGTACATCTTAAGTGTGGGGGGGTGAACAACCTAAAAAGGTGCCTAACTTTCTTCATTATTCTCAAATTCCTGAAATTAGGTGCCAAACTTTTTGCATTATTCTCAAGTCCCTGAATTTAGTCTTGTTTTTAAGTAATTTTCTCATATTACTAATTAGGATGAAATTTCCATGATTTATGATTTTTATTGATATGTTTTAGATTAAGTCATTGATAATTGTGCATTGATGATTGAATTCTAAGAATACTAGAGAATCAAGCATGATAAGTCTATTTTTCAAGAAAATAAAAATTTTCTAGGTTGTCTACCTGAACTTAAATTTTACTTTGAAGTTTGAAATTTACGAGGTTGATATCAAAATACCCATAATTTTTGTGAGATTTTGAGCCTTATAAGAGCATATATCCTTTTTCTTGCTCACTTTATTGATTATGAGTGTGTCAATATTGATTTGTTATTCTAGAACTTGCATCGATTATACATGTCGAGACCACACCTTTGATTTGATATACAGAAATGATAAAGGCACCTAGGATTTAACCCACTTACTCCACTAAAAACTTACCTTCATAATTAACCCCTAGTGAACCCCGTTTAAACCTAACAACCCTTTTTATTGACTCACCCACTAATATTAACCCAAAACCCTTTGTTTTTGTTATCACCATTCCTTTTGACTACCCTTATATCGAGATTTGATTTGATTAATAGCCTAATTATGTTTTTTATTTCAGTAATTTATCCTTTGTTATGCATTTATGATTTGTTCATAAAAAAAAATCAATCAAAATCAAAAAGAGTTTATTCATTTTTAGTTTTGTGATTAAAGAGCTTATACGTTTGAATTCCAAATATTGAATAAGAAGCTCGTAGTATTAGTATTTTTCAAATTGATGTAATCACTTTTACTTAGTTCGTTGTTTCTGGTGTGTGCCATGGCCGTGTCCCTACCGCGGAAAAGAGTAATTTCAATTTGATTTGGATACTTAGGGGCAAAGAAACACATTCCAAAAGCTTATAAATACACCCTAAGTATGACCTAAAAAGGGGGAGTCGACGGGAGCCTAAAGCTACCGTTTAGGGGCGTCTTGCTAGGCCAGAGAAGGCAGGTTTGTGGGGATTCGCTCAGGGATAGCAAGTTGTTCCATCTTAAGAAGCCGGAATTATACTCAAGATGGAGGATCTCCTTTTCAATTCCTTCAGGGGGTTTTAGGGTTTTTTTATGTTTTGTTTTATCTTTTTCTTCTGAGATGTTTTCTTTTATTGTTATGAACTAAACCCTCAGATACCTGAGGGGGATGAAACTTAGATGAATCTTGTTATCATTTACTGAACTATATGATAAATATTTAATTTGTTCTTAATTATGTGTTCTTAATTCTTGTGTTGATATTTCACGGATATTAATTCAAGTTGGATGTGCTTAGGTGGAGGAGCAAAAGTCCCCGCTAAGAGTAGATCTAGCATAGTTAAGCGGAGTTGATCGCGCCTAGAGAGATAGGGTGACGAGGCGTTGCGGATTAGGGGTGAAACCTAATATAGGAGTCCATAGATCGCGTTAATGCAATTCTAGGGGTTTTAATTAGAAAGAGATTTCAATTAATCAACCTAGGGTTAGACGTTATTCGCCTCGAGAGAGGGTTTAATATAAATTAGGAATCCTACGGATCAAGTCAAGTGAATAAATAAATCGTCTGGTTTGAGTTAGATAACAAGTAAAGTCTAGGTGGATTCTTCCTTGGGTGTCGTCTTAATTAATTGGTTTTTCCTCAAGTATTCTCCCAAATTCATTCTTCTTTGTCTTAGAGTCTTTAAGTTTAGTAGTTAATTAATTTAGATTAAATAACCATTCGCTTAATTCTTAGGCTAAATAATAGAAAGAAAGTTAGTATTAGTACTTTTAGTTTCTTTGGGTTCGACAATCCGGTCTTGCCTAAGCTATACTACTGTTCGATAGGTGCACTTGCCTCAATCATTGTCATAGTTAGTTTCCAGGTTCGATCATTATCTTTATAAATTTAAAACTCTAACTTCACAGCGATCATGGTTTTTATAGATGACATCTTAGTGTATTCGAGAACTGAGGATGAGCATGACGCTCATCTTCGAGTTATTCTGCAGATTCTGAGGGAGAAACAATTATACACTAAGTTCAGCAAGTGTGAATTCTGGCTAAGAGAGGTAACATTTTTGGTCCATGTGGTATCTGCTGAGGGGATTAGAGTTGATCCTTGGAAAATTGAAGCTGTTTTGGATTGGAAGTCGCCTAAGACGGTATCTGAGATTCGAAGTTTTCTGGGTTTGGCAGGTTATTATAGACGTTTTGTTGAAGGGGTTTTTGCTGATTACTGCACCTCTGACTAAATTGTTGTGTAAAGGGGTGCCATTTGTCTGGAATGATAAGAAGCAAGAGAGTTTTGAGAAACTTAAGAAGGTTTTGACAGAGGCCCCTGTCTTAATACAGCCAGAGTCTGGGAAAGAATTCATTGTCTACAGCAATGCATCACATGTCGGTTTGGGATGTGTGTTGATGCAAGAGGGTAAGGTAGTGGCATATGCTTCTCGCCAGCTTAAGTCTCATGAAGCAAATTATCTGACGCATGACTTGGAGTTGGCCGCAGTGGTATTCGCACTGAAAATCGAGAGGCATTACCTGTACGGTGAAAAGTGTATCATTTACATAGATCACAAGAGCCTCAAATACCTCCTCACTCAGAAGGAGCTAAATCTTAGGCAGCGTAGATGGATTGAGCTGCTTAAGGATTATGACTGTTCGATTGAGTACCATCCTGGTAAGGCCAATGTGGTGGCTAAAGCACTGAGCCGTAAGGCTATGGCGGATCTGAGGGTGATGTTTGCTCGTCTCAGCTTATTTGATGATGGTAGTTTGTTGGTCGAACTCCAAGTTAAACTAACGTGGATAGAGAGGATTAAGGGTAAACAGTTGGAGGACGAGTCTTTGGGTCCTTGATTCTGACAGATTGAGAGTGGGGAAACTTTAGATTTTGAACTAAATAGCAAAGGGGTACTGTGTTTTCGTGGGAGAGTCTGTGTACCAAGGGATACTGATTTGAGGCAGTCTATACTGCGAGAAGCGCATAGTTGTAACAGCCCGATTTAGGGGCTAGCCAGAACAGTGGTTCGGAACCACTAATTCGAAGTTAGAGAAAATTATTTTTCATGATATTTTATGAGTCAGAGCATGATTATATTAGTACATGAAAATTTTGGTATTTTAATTTTAGCGATTTCTTGCTTAATCGCGAAAAAGGACTAAATGCATAAAGTGCGAAAAATCCATTTTATAAGCTAAGGGTGCCAAATAGCTATAGAATGTAAATTAGAGGTCTTTAAAAGGCGATTAACCCCTTAAATGAAGGTTGGCCAGCCATATGGGGGACAAAGAAGTCAAAAATTAGTCAAAGTGGGTGTAGTTGGTGGATTAAATTGATAAATAGAATAAAATAAAGAAAGAAAATATATCATCTTTTTCTCTCTTCTTCACCACCGAAAATAGCAAGCAAAATAGGGTTTTGAAAGCTCAAAATTTCAGAAAGCTCTTCTCCATTCAAGTGATTTTAATGGTTTCTTGATGATAGTTGTACTTTTAGAACCCTTGGAGCTTAAGCTTTCTAAAGAGGGGACTAATTTTCAATATGGTGAAATGTTTAGGGTTTTGCCATGAGAGCTTGTATGTGATTTTCTGCATTTTTATGGAAGAAAATAAGTCTTAGTTGTTAGATGAACAACTTTTGTGAAAGGTGTTGCCATGAAAACACCTAAATGAACCTTTTTGTAAAGGTTGTAAAATTGGTAGTAAATGTGTGAAATGTTGGGTTTTGATGATAGCCATAAGAGAAATAAATGTTCACCTATGCTCATTAAAGGTAGAAATTTGATTAGAATTGATTTCCGAGCCTCAGGGTAAAATGGTCATTTTGCCAAAGTGTAAGGGCAAAATATTAATTTTGCTAAAGCATGATTATTAAAATGCTTTTATTAATGTGATGACTAAAACGAGCTAAATTGCTATTATAGAGAAAGAAGAACCAAGAATCAACCTCGATCGGGGAAAGAATAAAGTCTCGAACTAGATCGACGATCTAGCTTATTTTGAAATCGAGGTAAGTTTGTATGTGATAAATTCAACATTTATGCTCGTATTGTTTGAGAATGTTTGACATTATATTGATGTACGATATTCTAAGAAATTGAAATGTTGAAGTCCCGGTTGGACTATAATGAATGTGAGTATATTATTATCGAGACATGAGATAGATAAGGTCCCGTGTAAGATCATGTCGGGGACATGGCTTTGGCACCAAATTGAAATTCCGTATAAGACCATATCCGGGATATGGCTTCAGTATTGAATTTGAGAATTGTATAAGACCGTATTCGGGATATGTCATCGATACTTGAGGTGAGGTTTCGTATAAAACCATATCCGGGATATGGCATCAGTAATCAAAGGTAATCCCATATAAGACCGCATCCGGGATGTGGCATTGGCTTCGGGTTCATGATAGTGGTAATGAATATGCATCTTTGAGTGTCCCTAGCAAATTATTGGGATTAATTGATCTAGCAGTAAATATAGAATTGAGATTGGTATTTAAAGTTATGTGATTGAGTGAAAACAGGTATGCGTGAATAATTCACGAGGAACATTTACATTATGTGGCGTGGTAAGTGCTAGATAAGGGCAAATACGAGTAAGCTATGGTAAAGAGCCTATGACATTGTGTATGGTTATTTAATGTCATGGATGGGTATCTTTATGAGTTTATGGTTGCTATTTAATTCCATGCAAACTTACTAAGCTTACTGCTTACCCCTCTCATTTCTCTCTTCCTTGTAGTATTGCCAAGATAGCTCGAGAAATCACAGATGTCAGAGTTGTAGATCACACTATCGACTACTATTTGGTATAGCCCACTAGATTCATTTTGAGTATGGCATGTATAGAACTTGGTATATTTATCATGTCATATTTGTAAGCCAAATGTGTTGGCTGTTCTAGTTGTTCAATTTATTTTGTAAAAGGTCATGGGAGGTTGGCCTATACTTGATATGTCCATATATTCAATGAAGATGAATTTCATGAAGTGTATTTTTTTGTGGATGTCTTGATTCTTTTGAGTTCTTAGGGGTACCATATGGTCATCTTAAATATTGAATTGTTTTGGTATGAGTGTGATTTCTTGCTAGGGTGGCAAATGGCTTGGTAGATAGCCATATAATTGTCCACACGGGCAGACACATGGGCGTGTCTCTAGGCCGTGTGTGACACACGGTCAGCCCCATGGGCGTGGTGCTCGGCCGTGTGTCCCCTTACATGCTAGAGTTGCAAGTCAGTATGCTCAGTAGTAAACACATGGGCAGAGACACGGCCGTGTGTCTCAGCCATATGGGAAGCACGGCCAGGAACATGGGCGTGTGCCCATGCCGTGTGAAGTCTACACTTGAAGTTAGGAATTTAATTCGAGACACGGTCTGAGGACACGGGCGCGTGCCCTGGCCGTGTGACCATAGTGAGATGATGACATCATAAACAAAATGCCAAGGTTTTGGCACATGGGCTAAGACACAGGTGTGTCGAGGCCGTGTGAGGGACACGGGCCAGGGACACGGGCGTGTGTCTGGCCGTGTGTATTAAGTCAGTTTCGACCACGGGCGAGGAGCACGGGCATGTCTCAGGGGTACACAGGCGTGTGGCCCCTTTTAGGCAAGATTTTTTTCTAAGTACGTAAAAGTTTCCGATTAATTTTTGAAACCTTCCGGAAGTATGTTTAAGGCCTCGTAGGCCTAGGATGAGTATGTTATGGGTTTAAATGGAAAGTTTTTGAGACGAAACGAAAATTTATAGCCCGAAACGTCATGTTTAAGCAAGTTGAGTTAGGTAATGCCTCGTATCCAGTTCTGGCTTCGAACACGAGTAAGGGGTGTTATAATAGTAGTCCTTATGCTATGCATCCCGATAGGAATAAAATGTACCGAGACCTTCGTGAGTTATATTGGTTGTCAGGTCTTAAGCGTAAAGTTATTGATTTTGCGGTTAAGTGTCTGACTTGCCAGCAGGTTAAGGCTGAACATCAATTACCTTTAGGGTTGCTTCAGCCAGTTAAAATTCCACTTTGGAAGTGGGAGAGAGCAACTATGGACTTTGTTAGTGGGCTGCCCCTAACGCCTACTAAGAAGGATGCAGTATGGGTCATCGTGGATCGGTTGACCAAGTCAGCCCATTTCATACCGATTCAGATCGATTACTCCTCGCGTAAGTTGGCTAAACTATATGTGGCTGAGATAGTGAGACTGCATGGGGTACCAGTTTCCATAATATCAGATAGAGATCCTCGCTTCACGTCTCGGTTCTGGAAGAAGTTACACTAGGCTTTGGGTACAAGGTTGGACTTGATCTTTGCGTTTCATCCTCGCATGGATGGTCAATCGAGAGAGGTGATTCAAATTGGAGAATATGTTAAGGAGTTGTGTAATAGATTTACGATGTTGTTGGGAAGACTATTTGCCATTGGCGAGTTCGCATATAACAATAGCTACCAATCTAGCATACGAGATGGCACCTTACGAGGCATTATATGGCCGTAGGTGTCGTACTCTTCGTGTGTTGGAGTTGAGTTGGGCGAGCGGCGTGTTCTGGGCCCTGAATTGGTTTCTGATACTGAGGACAAAGTTAGAATAATTCAGGACTAATTGAAGGCGGTATCTGACAGAAAGAAATCGTATACGGATTTGAAGCGCAAGGAGATTGAGTATTCTGTGGGGGACTTCGTTTTTCTCAAAGTCTCACCATGGAAAAAGGTACTGAGATTTGGACGGAAGGGCAAGTTGAGCCCTAGGTTTATTGGGCCTTACCGCATACTGAAGCATGTGGGATCGGTTGCCTATCAACTTGAGTTATCTCCAGAGTTGGATCGGATTCACGATGTGTTCCACGTCTCTATGCTCAGGCATTATCGCTCTGATCCCACACACGTGATATCGACTGAGGAGATTGAGGTTAGACCAGACCTGACTTTTGAGGAGGAATCGGTTCAGATTTTAGATCGTGATGTGAAAGTTTTGAGGAAGAAGTCTATCCCACTGGTTAAGGTACTTTGGCGCAATCACAGCTCAAAGGAGGCCACGTGGGAACCCGAAGAGGCGATGCGTCAATAATACCCTCATCTGTTTTGATCAGGTAAATTTCGAGGCCGAAATTTTCTTTTAGGCGGTAGAGTTGTAACGCCCTAAAAATTTAAGTACTTATTTTTGTATGTTTGTAACGCAAGTACTTGTCTGCTTCAGTGGTTAAGTGATTTGGGTGTGTTTTGGAGTGTCTGAGAAGTCCTAGGTTCAAGCCTGGGCTTGTGCAAAAAGTTTTGTTTTTAAGTAATAAACCCTTGCCTATAGTTAGTAGCCTTTTAAATTATTTTGGGTAAGGCAAGACATAAAAAGCCTGCTAGTCTAGGGGGTAAGTGGCGTGTTACCTATGCCAGGGGACTGAGGTTTGAATCTTGGTGGAGGCAAGGGGAGTGTTTATTTTGCTACTGTATCGTGGGAAGTGTTGTGGTTTGACTGAAACACTGAAGTGGTTGAGAAGAATTCAAATTGGGAAGTTGAATGGGATTCAAATTGGGGGGTTGAGAGATTGGAGGAGGGATTTAGGAGAAAATCAAGGGATGTGAGGGGAGAGGGAGTGTAGTGTCGAAATGGGACTCTGGGGCACTCAAGAATTCGGCTAGAGGGGTGCTTCTCATTTTCGGTTTTGCTTTGTATGTGTTTTTCCCTCTGCCGAAACCACTTCTCCCCTTTTTCATTTTTTTCTTTTCCCTCTGCCGAATACACCCTCTTCCCCTCCTTCGATCCTTGGCTAACAGATTTTCTTTCTCCTTATCTTCCTTTTGTGACTGAATACGCCATTAATCCTCTCATCTTCTCTCCTGTAAACCGTTTTCTCCTATCATATCTCTCTAGTTAGTACCCAGGCGAATTCCATCGCTATTTTATCTTCGGTTAAGCGATTATTCTCCGATAATCAGTAAGAGCACTCGACTCCTTCTTATTTCTCTTAATTTGTATCAAGTCTCCTCCTTTCACCCACTGACAAAGCCAAATACTCTTGTGTTTCTTTCGGTTTTTAGAACTTCTCGAGGAGTGAATGAGTTGCAAGTGGTATTGAAGCATTCGAAATCTTTCTTTCATCACTCGATCAAAGGTAACTATTTTGTCTTGCATTGTGGGTAAAGGCCGAATGCTCTTTCCCCTACTTTTGGGGTTCTGTGGTGCTGTAAGTTGTTACATAGGGATTTAAGCCATGTGTATAAACAACTCTGTTTAATAATATCCGCTTGTAACGCAGATATTCATCAAGGAGTTGTAATCAACCTTCGTCAGTGATCTAAGAGGACTAAGTCACATTTGTTCAATCAAAGCAGGTTTGGTGCTTGCGGGTTATTCGCACGTCTTCGTGAAAAGGTGTGTGTAAACACTGCCCAAATCGTAAACCAGCAAAAAGCCAGAAAATATGACAATTCTCGCTATATGAGCGTGCGCTCGCTCGTGTGGTAATCTGAACGCATAAAAAGTGGGCGTTAGACTGTTGAGGCCACCATGAGCGATTTCGTGGTCTTAGGCCGTTTTGGGCCACGTTGGGCCGAAATGGGCCGTTTGGGCCCAACGGGCTTTTGGGCCCCACACGGGTAAACCACACGAACGTGTGGAGAATATTAGGCCAAACTGTGTAATTTTCATGACCGAGACCAATTCTGGGCTATGTGGGCCACACGGGCGTGTGGGCCTACATGGGCCCTATTACAAGCCTTGGGCCCATTTTTACTGTTTGACTGTTAAGGTTGCACGGGTCGCCCGAGACGACTGTGGACCTACTGATGGGTCGTAAGTATACCTAGACCCCCAAACTGATATGAAATAACTGTTATGCCCCTATGATACAAAATGACTGTGATGCCCCTATGATATAAAATGACTGTATGCCTTATGATATGTATGACTGTATATGAGCATGCCACAATTTATATGTTGCATACATGTGTGATATGTTGCATGGAGATGGGATTATTATGATTGAAGGAAGTGTACTGTACTGGCAGCTCTGCTGCAAATACTGTTTAGTGCTGCAACAGGTGCTAATTTTTGGAGTGTAGGGATAGGTGGGTTGATTTTATCCCCACATGGAGTGTTGGGCTGGACGGAGTGGAGTGTAGAGGCTGGTTGGGTAGGATTTTTGTTTGCATGATTGAACTGTTACTGTCACTGGAATGGGCTAAGGCCCACACTGATACTGATACTGTTATGGGCTAATGCCCAACTGAACTAAATTGTTGTTGATTTGGGCTTAGGCCCATACTGTACTTGCCTACGGCCTGATTGACCATTTTTCTTATATGGGGTTATACACTGAGTTTTCGTAAACTCACCCTCATCTATCTCATGCAGGTAATCCCCAGTCTTAGGCGGATCGGTGCTGCGAGGGATTCGGAGGTGGTCACACAACCGCACCTGCTTTTATATTGAGTTTTATTTCCAATAAAATTGATTTGGGTATTTATTTTTGTAATAAGGCCTCTTTAAATTTTTAAATTTTAATTTGGGATTTTACTTATTTTAATTCATACCTAAGAGTAGTAGGACACGGTTTCTCAAAAGATAAATGCTTTTCAAAGCACCACATTTTCGTAACATACTATAAAAGCTTCCGCATCAAACGTTGTTTTAAAGTATTGTAACAAACTAATATGATCAACGTTTTGTTAAAAACAACTTGAGTTTTAAATGAACAGATACCCTAAAATTTCCGATAAGATCATAAACAAGATTTAATTCAGAACGGGTTTTCCAATGAAACTATGTTTCGAAAAACACTACAATATGACATCGCCAGATTCAGCCATAACGTCTAGGCCGGGTTTGGGGTGTTACAGTCCAAGTCTTTATTGGACTTGACAAATGTCGCGTCACTTTCAAGGAAACTAGTTTAGTACTTTCCCTTTCTTTTAAACTATCCTGGTTCACATTCGATTAGTTCTTAACCAACTTACCTTATAACCTAACCTATATAGTATCACGGAGAAAAGGGTGTATTACTTTCGATGTGGGATCATACCTTTAGTATCTATTTACCTGACCACATCCTTTGTCCAACAATTCATAATAATCTGGCGTGAAGTTCTCAGCGTCTTGATCACACAACTGTGTCCACCCCCATAATACACCAGAAAGAGCACTTGGCCGATTACCAATTTCCCAATAGTACTTTTCATGGACTACGTCGGACCTTATGCCCACCAGAACCAGGGCATTATAGGCTTGCTTAAAGTATTCTTATACTTTTTCAAATTATTATACTTAACACACACTCAAAACTTACTCTTTATGCCTTTCTTCTATAAACATCATTTGAACACTAGGGTTTCGTCGGGCGGGATGTTACAGTCACGACATCGAAGGCTTGGAGTCAAGACCTCGGGCTTGGTGTTGTGACACAACACACCTAGTGTCACGACATCATCGACAAACTACTCCAGGTTCGCTTCTTGTTGAAGTTTTGCTCCATGAGGTGATGGAATTTAGTGTTGCAACATCTTGGCATTAGTGTTGTGACACCCACATCAGATTTAGTTTTCCTCAAGGTTTGGTCGTAGTTGACTCCGTGCACAAATTCAAATACACCATTAGACTCCCAATGGCACCATTTTTCTAATTTGGGTCTCAAAAGGATTAAAACTAAATAAAAATGGTCATTAATACTAAAACCTAAATATCAACAAAAAAACATAGAAAAAACTTGTAAATTACTTGAGAACAAATTCATCAAGTGTTCTAGAAAGCTTAATTTGACATATAAAATTATGACAGATCACTCACCATGTCACTCGTGTTTTTAGTGTTACTACTAAAGTAAGTATGATAACTTGTGGAATACGTTTAAGTCAGCTGGCATCCTAATGAAGGCAATATGTCAATAATTAGGAAACTTAGAGAGCCTCGTAGGATGTGATTAATTAGTGAAAACGTGTGAGAACAAGTAATGATTAAAGATAATCTTGATTAAGATTTGGATGTGAGTTATCTATAAATAGGATAGCGTGATAGTGGAAAGAATAATTATGATTCATCTTCTCCACTAGACTTTGTTATCATCGAAGAAACCAGGAGAGGCTTTTGCTAATGAAGGTCTTAGCTGTTAAAGCTTAGAAGAGCTTCTATGCTAGTTGACTGCTGGTAAAATCTTAAACCATCCTTTAAGCTTTACTACATAGATAGAAGCTAACGTAAAAGAAGTTTGGTAGGATTTTTTTGAATACTGTGTGTAATGGAAACTTCTATCCAGAAACTATTTTCATGTCTACAAATTCTTGCTATATTGTAGAGTTTTTGTCATTTCTTATGTTTAAGAAAGTTTTTTATTGTTTTAGCTAAAGAAACGAGAAAAAGTCTCAATATTAAATGGAAGGAACCGTTAGAGTAAACGAAGCTCTGGGTAAAGCATTCTAGTGAGTTCCTTTGTACCTTGTGTTTGGTATCTGTGTTAATTCATTTACTCATAATCATTGTACAGCTAGGTAAGTGTCTCTGTCATTTATCTATGGTGTTCAGGTCTAAGGAAACATATTCAACGAGTCAGTACATACAAGGTTATATATAATTAACTAGACCTAGAAAACCTGGTATATACATATGAGTACTCATTCCTAGGTGCACAAGCTCTGTATCTAGATTGATGTAAAAAGGTTGCGAAAGGATGTTGTGTATAATAATAAAAGAAGACACATGATAAAATGTTTTGCCTCCGTTATGACACTTTGATGTAAACCGTGGTTGATGAAAACTCGGCCTTGCGGGGGAACACCTATGTGTTCAAATAAGGAGGGACGTTAGGAGGATATGGAGGTGATGTTTGTTAAATAAATCTGGTGAGCAGATATGAAGATACAATAAAAAAAGATTGGTTCTTGGAATCAGGATCAGAAGCTAGCACAATGAACGGAGTATGTGAGAAAAAGGTGCATGTGGTAGTGCATGTTGTATGAAAGAGTAAACAATAAGTCTGCCAGTTATAAAATGGTAGTCCACATAAGTGGTGTATCGCGGAGAAGTTGTGCTCGTGACCATAATGGTGAGGGTGATGATTGAAGGGATACAGCCAAATTCGCAGCCATTTGTGAGCCTTCTTATTTTCGTGGGTAACATGTAATTGCTGGGGGTATTAGAACAGTTGTTAGATACCTCCATTTTAAAAAAATAATTTGTACTTGAAACGTTATTTTGAATACTTTGAATGTTGATCAATAGCCTCGATGGCTATATATATTATTTTTATTTATAAACATTGTTTAAAAAGCCACCAAAGGTTTTTCCTTGTATTTTTAAATATGGAATGGTACCATTTTAAATATCCTTCCAAGTAAGTGTAGTCTTAAATTAATAGGAATACCGTGTTGGGAAAAAGAAAAGGGGGTACCCACCAAAATAGACAGTTTTTTTTATAAGGGAAGAGTTTTGTGTCTCTAACGAGTCAACCTGTGACGCTATATACCCAGATCCGACGATCGGGTCGGGCGTGGGGTGTTACAGTTTTGTTGGTATCAAAGCCTTGGTTTAGCTGATTCTCAGAAATCATTGTCAATTAGAAACCCCGCAATACTTGTTACATAAATCTGGCTAAAACCTTCATAGTGTTGCTGACTAAATATGTGTTGTAGCGAAGAAAGAAGAATGTCGATAAATGCTAGGGGTGTTGATGGGAAGAAATACAAAGTAATTCCCCTTCACTAGTAGGCAACCCTGCATTGGTGTTATGGGGATATTGTTCGACCAGTACATGGGAGCTGCCCCAATCTCATCTCATAGATGCTGTGATGAGTTGGTAAAAAAAAAGGAGACAGTTAGGACAATAGAGGTTATACCACCAGCAAACCTCGCTCCTTCAATTTTGACTGTAGCAGTGTCTAGAGGGGACCCAGTAGAGATCATCCATAAAAAGGGTGCCAAAGAGTTTCAAGGCAATAAAGAATGACCCAGTTGCAATAGAGAACTAGCTTTCTTGAGTCTGTTAGGTAGTTAAGGAGCAGCAGTGTTCCCCAACTGAGAGTTTGAAATGCGCCATCTCCCTGCTCAAAGATGAGGCCTATCAGTGGTGGACACAGTATCTAGCATAGTTGATGGGCTCGAAACTAACTAATATTTTGACAAAGGCAAGCGCACCTATCGAACAGTAGTATAGCTTTGATGAGTCTGGAATATCGTATCCTCAAGGACTAAAATTACTAGTAATAACTATCTTTTTATTATTTAGACTAATAATTAAGGGGATTTATTTTAATCTAAAATTTAACTAACTAATTTACTATGAACGCAACAGAGAGTGAAGAAAATAATCGAATAAACCAATGAATAAAGACAATACCTAAGGAAGAATCCACCTATACTTCACTTATTATTCTGACTCTGAATTAAATGATTTATTCACTTGGTTTGATCCGTAGAAATCCCTAAATTATGTTAATATCTCTTTCGAGACTAAAAACAACTGTCTCTAGGTTGATTAATTGAAATCTCTTTCTAATTAAAACCCCTATCGTCGCATTAACTCGATCTATGGATTCCCTTATTAGATTTGACTCTAATCCGGTAGATTTATCTCGCCCTATGTCTAGGATATTTAACAGATCTATCAGCTAATTGGATACTCATCCTAGTGGGTTTTGGTTCCCCAAGACCAAGCTGCTTGAACATTTTATAAGGCATTAAATTACAACTGGCACCTAAATCAGCTAATGCTTTCTCAATATTTAAACTACCAATTAAACAGGGAATAGTGAAACTTCCTGGATCTTTCAATTTGGTTGGTAGCTTATTTTGGAGATTAGCTGAACATTCCTTGTTAAGCTCCACAGTCGATAGCTCTTCAAACTTTCTTTTATTTGTTAAAAGCTCTTTTAAGAATTTTGCGTACGTAGGCATCTGCGAAATAGCTTCAACAAAAGGTAAGTTAATATGTAATTGTTTAAAAAGTTCAAGAAATTTACCGAATTGTGCATCAATGCGGTCTTTCTTCAACTTTGCTGGATATGGGATCGGTGGTTTATACTCCTTAACTACCGGTGTTACATTCTCGTTTACTTCCTCACCCTTTGCCATATCAGTTTCTTGTGGCATCTTCTTTTTAGCTTCAACCAACACCTTCCCATTCCTTAGTGTAACTGCCTTCACATGCTCTTTTGGGTTAGGTTCGGTGTTACTGGGTAAACTACCTGGTTGCCTTTCGGAAACTAACTTAGCCAGCTATCCAATTTGATTTTCAAGCCCTTGGATCGATGCTTGCTGAGTTTTAAACGTCATTTTGGTATTCTGAAAATGAGTCTCTGACACCGAAATAAACTTTGCTAGCATATCTTCAAGGTTTAACTTTTTCTCTTGCTGATAGGGTGGTTGGAAACCTAGAGGGGCTTGTGGTCTTTGATTCCCTTGATTACCCCATGAGAAATTTGGGTGGTTCCTCCATCCTGGGTTCTATGTATTACTATAAGGATTATTTGGAGGTTTAGAGTTATTACCCATGTAATTCAGTTGCTCATTCTCCATACTAGGATTGTAGGGCAGATATTCTGAGTTATTCATCCCTCCTCCATTTGTTTCGCATTGCATCACTAGATGCACCTGCGTAGAAACACATAAATCATCAATCTTTTTGTTTAAGAGCTCTACCTGGTTTGATAGCATAGTGACTGCGTCGATGTTAAAAACGCCCGCGGCTTTTGTTGGCTTCGTTCTCATTACTTGCCACTGATAGTTATTCAGTGACATCTCTTCTATAAACTCATAAGCCGCTTCAGGGGTTTTGTTATTTAGGGTTCCACCGGTGGCTGCATTAATCAGCTGTCTTGTTGAGGGGTTCAAACCGTTGTAAAAGGTTTGAACATGTAGTCATAAAGGTAACCCATGGTGAGGGCACCTTCTTAATAAGTCTTTATACCTCTCCCATGCATCATAAAGAGTTTCTAAATCCATCTGCACAAACGAAGAGATATAATTCCTCAACTTTGCCGTTTTAGCCGACAGAAAATATTTTAATAAAAACTTTTCGATCATTTGTTCCCAAGTAGTGATGGAACCTCGTGGTAACGAGTTCAACCACTGTTTAGCTTTATTCCTTAATGAAAAAGGAAATAACCGAAGACGAATGGCATCTTCAGAAACGCCATTAATTTTAAAAGTGTCGCAAAACTCTAAGAAATTAGCTACATGAGTATTTGGGTCTTCGTCCTGCAAACCATCAAACTGAACAAACTGTTGAATCATTTGAATAGTGTTAGGTTTCAGTTCAAAATTATTTACAGTAATAGCAGGTCTAACAATACTCGATTTAGCCCCAGTTAAATTGGGCTTAGCATAATCGTACATAGTACGAGGAGCAGGATTTTGATTCACCGGATTTGCGGCAACCACAGGAGGTAGCGGATTATTATCAACCATCTCCTTGGTAGTATTAGTATCGTCCTCTTGCTCTTCCTCTATGTATTGTAGACTTCGTCTTATCTCCCTACGATTTCTGCGAGTGGTACCTTCTATATCACTATCAAAAAGTAATGGTCCTGACGGGTTCATTCTAGTCATAAACTAAAAATACCCGCCAGAAGCAAATAAAAGAAAAGTCAGTAAATAAAAATAAAATAAAAATAAATTGTAATAAAAAATAATAATGGCTAAAGTAATAAAAATTTAGTGTTCCTAATATCTTAGTCCCCGGCAACGGCGCCAAAAACTTGATGGGCTCGAAACTAACTAATATTTCGACAAAGGCAAGCGCACCTATCGAACAGTAGTATAGCTTTGATGAGTCCGGAATATCGTATCCTCAAGGACTAAAATTACTAGTAATAACTATCTTTTTATTATTTAGCCTAATGATTAAGGGGATTTATTTTAATCTAAAATTTAACTAACTAATTTACTATGAACGCAACAGAGAGTGAATAAACTAATCGAATAAACCAATGAATAAAGACAATACCTATGGAAGAATCCACCTAGACTTCACTTATTATTCTGACTCTGAATTAAATGATTTATTCACTTGACTTGATCCGTAGAAATCCCTAAATTATGTTAATATCTCTTTCGAGACTAAAAACAACTGACTCTAGATTGATTAATTGAAATCTCTTTCTAATTAAAACCCCTATCATCGCATTAACTCGATCTATGGATTCCCTTATTAGATTTGACTCTAATCCGGCAGATTTATCTCGCCCTATTTCTAGGGTTGCAATCAACTCCGCTTAATTATGATGGATCTACTCTTAAACAGAGACTTTTGCTCCACTGAATAAGCACATCAATCTTGAATTAATATTCCTGAAAACATTAAAACAAGGATTAAGAACACATAATTAAGATAAGAACAAGTATTTATCAAGTAATTCCGACTTATTAAATAATAAGATTCATCTAGGTTTCATCCTCCCTAGGTATTTAGGGAGTTTAGTTCATACTGATAGAGGGAAACATCTTAAAATAAGGAAAACTACAAAACATAAGAAAACCCAAAAACTTCAAGAGAAATTGATAGGAGATCTTCAGTCTTGATGGGGATCCTTCTTCCAAGCTTCTCCAAACGGCTGTCTTCGAGAATTTTATGCTTTCTACTCTCCCCCCCTCAGGTTCTCCCCTCGGGTGTTTATATAAGCTTTGGAGCACCTTTCTTAGCCCACAAGTAATCTTTTCCGAATAGAATTAGACTTGGGTTCGGCAGGGACACGCCCGTGTGACACGCCCGTGTGCGATAGTTTAGGACGTGTTCGATTCTGCTCGTCACACACGGCTGTGTGGTCTGCCCGTGTGCGATAGTCCAGGCCGTGTTGATTTCTGAGGTAGGCCCATTTTGTCCCTTTTTGGCCCGTTTCTCGTTCTTTTCGACTCCCTAAGCTCTCCTGAGTGTAAAACATGAAATTAAAGGATTAAGACCATCGAATTCATCAAATCTAATGAAAATTTATCCAAAAATAAGTCAAGCATGGGGTCAAAATATGTATAAATTATGGTTTATCAAATATCCCCACACTTAAGCCTTTGCTTGTCCTCAAGCAAAATCCTCAACTCACAATCAAAATAAAATTCCTCAATTCAAAATTCTCATCAATAATGTCTTATCATAATTCACAGATAATTCATACATTGATAATTTAACTAAAAGAGTCCTAAAGATTCAAACAATTTAAGTCACAAATTTTTATAGCACAAAAACATAGATATTTCCCCTTATCTAAATAATTACCTTTAATTCAAAATCGACAAGATTCGACATCCTCACTAAAGATTCACTCAAATCACTCAAAGTGTTTAAGGTTCAAAAATTAAGCACTCAAAAGTCAAACATGAAAAGTTATTACCATAGGCTTGCATGAAAATTAAATCTCCACCACTATAAAATGAGATGATACACAAATCAAAAGGTCTTTAAAGGGTTGTAACGGGGCTTGGGTTAAAGGTGTGGATAAAGGCTGAAAAAGAAGGTTAAAATCGAGATCGAATTGATAATTTACCTAACTAGAAAAATAAACTAATACTGAATAATTACATCAATTGAAAACTTATCAATAATAACACGAGTTTCTTCTCAAAATGTGAAATTAACCGTTTAAGCTCAAATAACATGAAACTTTTTTTACGTACAATAATACGAAAGAATTTAACAACTGAAATAGAGAACATAGTTAGGCAACTGATCAAATCAAATCTCGACAAAAAGGGGTTAATATAATAGGGAAAATTCTTAATGAATCAAAAAGAATGAGTTTTGGGTTAATATTAAGGGTGTATCAAGAAACGGTTTATTAGGATCAAAGGGGTTCACTAGGGGTTAATTATGAGGTAGGCTTTTTGGGGTAAGTGGGTTAAAACCTAGGTGCCTTTATCATCTCAGTATATCAAATCAAGGGTGTGGTCTCGACATGCATAATCGAAGCAAGTTCTAGAATAACAATCAATGTTGACACACTCAAAACCAATAATAAAGTGAGCAAGAAAAGTATATGCTCTAAAAGGCTCAAAATCTCACAAAAATTATGGTTTTTGATGTCAACCTTGCAAATTTCAAACTTCAAAGTAATATTTAAATTTAGGGAAACAACCTAATAAATTTTTAATTCTGAAAATAGACTTATCATGTTTGATTCTCTAATGTCTTAAAGTTTAAACCATCAATGCACAATTACCTATGACTTTGTAACAGCCCGATTTAGGGGCTAGTCAGAATAATGATCTCAGAATCACTAATTCGAGGTTAGATAAAATTATTTTCATGATATTTTATGTAATATAACATGTTTATAAGGATGCATGGAAATTTTGGTGCCTTAATTTTAGCGAATTCTAGCTAAATTGTGAAAAAGGACTAAATCGCATAAAGTGCAAAAGTTCTATTTTAATTGCTAGAGGTACCGAATAGTCATAGAATATTAATTGGAGGTCCCAAAAGTACAATTTGGCCTTGTTAAATGTGTTGGCTGGCCATAGAAAGTCAAGGGGGACAAAGACATTAAATGTTGTCATGTTAGGTGAGTAAAAAGAAATAAAATAAGAGAAAATAAAGGAAAGAAAGCTATCATCTTTTCTTCTCTTCATCACCACCAAAAATTGGCAGCAAACAAGGGTTGGAGAACTCAAAAATTTCAGTAAACATTTCTCCGCACAAGTAAGTGATTTTGGTGACCTTTCTTGATAAAAATTGTACTTTTGGAGTCCCCAAAGCTTAAGCTAGCTAATGAGGGGACTATTATGCAATATGGTTGAAAGTATAGGGACTTTCCATGAGAGATTTTATGTTGGTTACTGAGTTTTTATGGAATAAAATGAATGATAGAGTGTTCATAAACAACTTTTGTGAAGGGTGTTGTGATGAAAACACCTAATTGGGACTAAAATGCAAAAGTTGTAATTTGTTCATTAAGGCATGAAATAGTGGAAATTGGAGATAGTTGTAAGAATATTAAATGTTCAAATAGGCTTTTTTAACAAGAAAATGTGATGAAAATTTATTTACGAGCCTAGGGGCAAAATTGTAATTTTGCCAAAGTGTAGGGGCAAAATGGTCATTTCTGCCTAAAGTGTGTAAAATGGTATTTTATAATTTATAAATGAATAAATCGGTATATTTCATTGTTCTAGATCAAAGAAAATGAGTTTCGAACCTAGAACGGATGAAAAGAGAAATGTGAGCAAATAGTCATTTTCGACTATTTTGACATCGAGGTAAGTTCATGTGCGAATGTTACACTTGTGTACGAGTTTATTTAATATTCCAATGCTGTATGGAATGTATAAATACTTTACGAATGCATGAATTATCTTTAATGAAATGCCAAGAGAATTGAATCAAAGAGTGATGAGAAATGTAGATAGTAAGAAATGATGATTAATTAAGGTTCCGTATAAGACCATATTGGAATCTGGCTTCGGTGAGAGACATTAAATAAGACCATGTTAGGGACATGGCATTGATATGTTAATACAAGTAAGACCCTATTGGGGTATGATGTCAATGTGACACAAATTTGTATGAGACTCAAAAATGTTGTTTAACAATTCGAATGAATCAATGAATATGTTGAATGTATGAGGTTGTATCACGAGAAGCACACGTATGTGTGAGAATTGAATTGAGATGAATTCAATGTATGATGAACCCCTAGTGGGATATGTGTAGTTAATCCACCTTAGTTGCATGAGATAGATTTAGCGATGCACTGTATGAATGCGAATGAGTATCGTAGAAAGTTAAGTGAGAGTAGAAGTATGTGAAGATGTTCTCGATTGAACATTTGAAATAGAGATATACTTGTTGATTACTATCCATGAATGTATATAATGGTGAGCTATGTACGATATCACCTTATTATTGGTAGTGATGGGCTGTGTGCGATACCATCAACCATATTATTATCGGTGGGCTGTGTGCGTTACCACCTGAGTAATAATAACCAATGGGTTGTGTGTGATACCATCGCCTATAAATGATTGGTGTGCTAAGTGCGAAAACACCATAAGTATAAATAATTGGTGGGCTGTGTGCGATACCACCCTAGTAGAGAGTTAATGATGGGCAAAGTGCAAACCACTGAGAGATGAGTAGCTTATTAATAAGGCTTGATGTGTTGTCTTATGTGATTTCATGACAATTAGTGCAGGAATGGATTCTAGTTAAACGAGCAATTGGCTTGTGGCACGATAAGAATGTGGTACGAGATAGAATAAGTAAGCTTCAAGAGTGGTTGAGTAAGTGACCATAAGATAATGGGAAAGACCCAGTATAATACTTCATGGTTATGTATATTCAATGAATATCAGAGATTATCAGTTATGCAAATGAACTTACTAAGCTTTATTGCTTACCTCTTTTCCTTTCCCATCTCTTATAGGGTGAATTTACTAGTTCGAGTTGGAGGCCACCGGAGATGTTTTCACACTATCGAGCAGACACTTGGTATGAGGTAACAAGTCCTTATGAGTCATGGCATGTATAGGGCTAGAAGTTAAGGTTGATTAAGTTATTGTTAATGTGCCTAATTGTGTTGGCCTAAGAGGGTTCATAGTTTAAATGTGTATAGCCATTGATGATGGCTTAGGTTGTTGTAATTGTATGAGAGGAAAACTTTATTTTCATGTATCAAATGTATAAATTCATGTCTTTAGTTGATGATTTGAGACATTATTGTATTAGTATAGGAATGGGTGTAAATGAGAGTAGAATTTTGGCTCGATAAATAGCCTTTGAGTGCCCACATGGATAGACACACGGGCGTGTGTCTAGGCCGTGTGTACCCTACACCTTTGTTTATTAAGTCAGAATAGACCACTGGAGAATCCCACGGTCGTTTGTATGAGCCGTGTAGGACGCGCGGTTTGAACATGGGCATGTGCCCAGACCGTGTTGATCAAGTCAGTATATTAAGGATTAGCACATGGTCTAGGCCCACGGGTGTGTCAAGACCGTGTGAGTATAGTCAGTAACTTCCCACGGTTGGGGAGCACGGACGTGCCATGGCCATGGGGCCATTGGCAGAATGCTCGAGATTTTAGCACGGTTGGAAGACATGGGCGTGTCAAGGGGTACACGGGCGTGTCCCAAAAACCTACAGGGGCGTGTGGCCCCTGTTTTGAATAAAGGTTTCCGATTGAAATCCAAAAGTTCCGGATATGTGTTTAAGGCCTCGTAGGCCCATGATATAAATGTTTTGACTAAGAAGGAGGAGTTATTAATTCGGAACGAAATTTTATAGCCCGTAAGTACATGTTTAAGAACGTTCAAGCATAGTAATGTTTCATACTCGGTCTTAACCTCGGACTTGGGTATGGGGTGTTACATTTAGTGGTATCAGAGCTATGGTTTAGTCGGTTCTATGACTAACCTAGCGTGAGAAAGAGTCTAGCTATACATGCCATATGTGGACAGTGATAGTGTGATGTCTCCCGGCTCTAACAAAATGGTTTTGTTAAGACAGTGATGATTCCCAACCGAGCTAATTTCAGTAAGTTGTATGATTTCCAAGCTTCATGGATATTTTCATTGAATTTCTTGCTATGTTGCTAAATGCACACTATTTCCATGAAATTGTTTAATGATTTTATTAAACAAAGAAGTTATTAAGAGCATGTATATGAAAGTCCCGATTGAAAATGAATTACTTAGGATACTCAATCTGCCACATGAGACAAGAAAGTCCGTATAAGACCATGTCAAGACATGGCATCGGAAAACAAGCAAGTTATCATGTAAGTCCAAGGCAAGCTTGGCTTTGAAAAGCTATTAAGAGAAAGAGATTTCATGTAAGTCCAAGCCAAGGCTCGGCATTGACCAGTTCATGAGTAAAGATACCAAGTAAGACCATGTCAAGACATGGCAATGGTAAGTTCCCAAGGGAACTCACGAGAAAGACTTCGTATAAGTCCATGTCAAGACATGGCCTCGAAACCAAGAAGAGAGATTCTATGTAAGACCGTATTTAGGATATGGCTTTGGCATCGAGTTATGTGAGATGAGATTCAAAAGTATCTCGGTTATTCATAGAAATTCATCAAGCGAACAAGTAAAGCTTAAATGAGATATCAATAAAGTTAGTAGTAAAGTTGATATTATGTCATGCTAGTTAAGGTGACTAACAAGTATAATTCATGTTATGAATGATGATCTTTGAGATTATGTTTATTATAGTAAAGCATACCGATATATGTGATCAAGTGTTACTGGTACTTTGTTTACCTTACAACAAGCACGAGACTAGTAAGTGCCATGATGTATGTGAAAAGCAAGAAGAGTAAGTAAGTACTTGCGATTTGTGATGCCATTGTTTATGATAAATATGTTCACATGATTAAAAACTGAAAAGTTCGATTTAGTAGAATGCAGAATATGAGTACGGTCGTTCAACGGTGAAAAGATGAATAAGACCATGGTTGGACCATGGCAATGAGAAGGTCAGTGTAAGACCATGTTTGGAACATGGCATCGACCGTATTATGAGGGTCAGTGTAAGACGATGTTTGGAACATGGCATCGACCATATTATGAGGGTCAGTGTAAGACCATGTTTGGAACATGGCATCGACCGTATTATGAGGGTCAGTGTAAGACCATGTTTAGAACATGGCATCGACCGTATTATGAGGGTGAGTGTAAGACCATGTTTGGAACATGGCATCGACCGTATTATGAGGGTCAGTGTAAGACCGTGCTTGGGACATGGCATCGACATCTAAGTATGATCCCGTATAAGACCATATCTGGGATATGGGTTCGACATCAAATAATAATCCCGTGTGAGACCACGTCTGGGACCTGGCTTCGGTATGAGATCGTGTAAGACCATATCTGGGATATGGCATCGGCATCGATATGAGTTTCCATGTAAGACCGTATCTTGGATATGGCATTGGTATTGATATGGGATTTCGTGTAAGGCCATAGCGAGGCTATGGCATCGTGATGACATGTAAAGTAATAGCTGGGCTATGACGTTGTGATACGAGTAAGACCATAGTTGGACTATGGCGATCAAGTAAACGATGTACTCAAACCCGTAAGACATTCTCTAACTTGATAAGCAATGATAAGAGAAATTAGAGTTTAATGTTGAGTACTCAAGTAGACCTTATTGTGAAAATTCACTTGAGATGAGTTATGAGACTATAATGATATTTCATTGATAAAGAATATTAAATTACATGTATGTAATCACGAGAGTCACGTTAAGGGGGCTCTGTGACCTCACCCTCCTTACCACTGTTGAATTATGATGAGATGTTATGAGAGTTAAATTGAGTAAGTTTACATGTGATTAATGCAGTATTTATGTTAACATTTTGAGAATGCTTTGTATCACATTGATGCATGATGCTCTGCTAGATAGAGAAATTATTGTTGAACGTGAGGTTGAAGTCCTAGGGAGACTAAAATGAAAGGACTATCATTGAGATATGAAATAGATAAGGTTCTGGGTAGGACCATGTTCGAGATATGGCCCCGGCACCAAGTCATGATTCTGTATAAGACCATATCTAGAATTTGGCTTCGAAAATGGATATGAGAATCGTATAAGACCATAGTTAGAATATGGTATCGATACTTGATGTAGAAGTCCATATAAGACCTTATCCGGGATATGGCATTGGCATTTAGAGGTGACTCCATATAAGACCACCTCGGGGGTGTGGCATTGGTTTTGTGTCTACATGAATAACGATAAAATTGCATCTTTGATTATCCCTAGTGATCCAAAGGGACAAATAGATGAGGCTAGAAGTGTAAATGAGATTAGTACCAAGGTCAGGTGAAGAAGAGAATGCAAATATTCGTGAATGAACCGCGAAGAAGCGAGCGCGATGTGTGGCACAATATGTGCTAAATAAATGGCAAGTTTGAGTAAGTTGGCTCGAAGCCTGTAGTTGTGCATGGTTAGTTGATGCCATGAAGAGATTATAATGATCTCCTTTAGTATTTTGTGCAAATATCTGTTGCCTTTCAAAAGTGATGTAGTTGTTATTTTCATAACTCGCAATTGTGTGAGAATGGTAGGCGATAGTGAAAATCGATGAGCAATTGTCGATTTAGTTAATTGAAATCGACATTCCTTTATATCCATGTAACCTGCACGGGTACTTGGAGGAGGAAGTCCGTGATGATCCTAGTATAAGTAGTGAAATCACAAGTTTCATGTTGTTCGATGAGCTTTGAGTGTTTGAATAAAGTTAATGAATTTGATCGAGATGTTCTTAATATTATGATATACGATGCTAGTAAAAGTTTTAGATTAGCACAGCAAAAGAAACTCAGATGAGGGTGTGCTAGAAAATGCCCTCTGTGGGGAGAAAGGAGTAGATTAATGTATTGACATATGATTCAAGTCCTGTGTATATTCACGCATGAATCAGTGAAGAGAATAATTTCTGTGTGTTCGTGGGTAAGGAGCATGATACAAAGATATGCTCATAGAAATGATCAAACCGTGATGGTCAAGTTGAAAGCTATTGACGAAATTATTGATTAAAGATTCTAGTACTGAGTTCAGTCTGAATTGAGAAAGACAGTTGCCAGATTGGTAATCCCGAGACGATCACTTTTGTATCCGTAGAGAACTGGATGTGTTGAAATGATCTATGGGAAATCGATAAGTATTTTCTGAAATTTTTATGAGTGGGAGCATCTTATGATAATGAGATAGTGGAAACGGCTTGAGCTATTACCATAGTGGGTATAGTTACTATAATACTTCTCAGATAAAAGACATAGTATAGATGTCTGAGTAAAAGATCCATGATAAGCAAAGCGAGTTTTCTTTTCAGAATGTTACACTTATGTACGAGTTTATTTAATATTCCAATGCTGTATGGAATGTATAAATACTTTACGAATGCATGAATTATCTTTAATGAAATGCCAAGAGAATTGAATCAAAGAGTGATGAGAAATGTAGATAGTATGAAATGATGATTAATTAAGGTTCCGTATAAGACCATATTGGAATCTGGCTTCGGTGAGAGACATTAAATAAGACCATGTCAGGGACATGGCATCGATATGTTAATACAAGTAAGACCCTATTGGGGTATGATGTCAATGTGACACAAATTCGTATGAGACTCAAAAATGTTGTTTAACAATTCGAATGAATCAATGAATATGTTGAATGTATGAGGTTGTATCACGAGAAGCACACGTATGTGTGAGAATTGAATTGAGATGAATTCAATGTAAGATGAACCCGTAGTGGGACCTGTGTAGTTAATGCGCCTTAGTTGTATGAGATAGATTTAGCGATGCACTGTATGAATGCGAATGAGTATCGTAGAAAGTTAAGTGAGAGTAGAAGTATGTGAAGATGTTCTCGATTGAACATTTGAAATAGAGATATACTTGTGGATTACTATCCATGAATGTATATAATGGTGAGCTATGTACGATATCACCTTATTGATGGTAGTGATGGGCTGTGTGCGATACCATCAACCATATTATTATCGGTGGGCTGTGTGCGTTACCACCTGAGTAATAATAACCGATGGGCTGTGTGTGCCACCATCGCCTATAAATGATTGGTGTGCTAAGTGCGAAAACACCATAAGTATAAATGATTGGTGGGCTGTGTGCGATACCACCTTAGTAGAGAGTTAATGATGGACAAAGTGCAAACCACCGAGAGATGAGTAGCTTATTAATAAGGCTTGATGTGTTGTCTTATGTGATTTCATGACAATTAGTGCAGGAATGGATTCTAGTTAAACGAGCAATTGGCTTGTGGCACGGTAAGAATGTGGTACGAGATAGAATAAGTAAGCTTCAAGAGTGGTTGAGTAAGTGACCATAAGATAATGGGAAAGACCCAGTATAATACTTCATGGTTATGTCTATTCAATGAATATCAGGGATTATCAGTTATGCAAATGAACTTACTAAGCTTTATTGCTTACCTCTTTTCCTTTCCCATCTCTTATAGGGTGAATTTACTAGCTCGAGTTGGAGGTCACGGGATGTTTTCACACTATCGAGCGGACACTTGGTATGAGGTAACAAGTCCTTATGAGTCATGGCATGTATAGGGCTAGAAGTTAAGGTTGATTAAGTTATTGTTAATGTGCCTAATTGTGTTGGCCTAAGAGGGTTCATAGTTTAAATGTGTATAGCCATTGATGATGGCTTAGGTTGTTGTAATTGTATGAGAGGAAAACTTTATTTTCATGTATCAAATGTATAAATTCATGTGTTTAGTTGATGATTTGAGACTTTATTGTATTAGTATAGGAATGGGTGTAAATGAGAGTAGAATTTTGGCTCGGTAAATAGCCTTTGAGTGCCCACACAGATAGACACACGGACGTGTGTCTGGGCCGTGTGTACCCTGCACCTTTGTTTATTAAGTCAGAATAGACCACTGGATAATCCCACGGCCGTTTGTATGAGCCGTGTAGGACGCACAGTTTGAACATGGGCGTGTGCCCAGACCGTGTTGATCAAGTCAGTATATTAAGGATTAGCACATTGTCTAGGCCCACGGGTTTGTCAAGACCGTGTGAGTATAGTCAGTAACTTCCCACGGTTGGGGAGCACGGGCGTGCCATGGTCGTGGGTCCGTTGGCAGAATGCTCGAGTTTTTAGCACAGTTGGAAGACATGGGCGTGTCCCAAAAACCTACACGGGCGTGTGGCCCCTGTTTTGAATAAAGGTTTCCGATTGAAATTCGAAAGTTTCGGATATGTGTTTAAGGCCTCGTAGGCCCATGATATGTATGTTTTGACTAAGAAAGAGGAGTTATTAATTCGGAACGAAATTTTATAGCCCGTAAGTACATGTTTAAGAACGTTCAAGCATAGTAATGTTTCATACTCGGTCTTAACCTCGGACTCGGGTATGGAGTGTTACAGACTTAATCCAAAACATATCAATAAAAATCATAAGTTAATAGAAATTTTATTCTAATAGTAATATGAGAAAATTACTTACGAACAAGACATTATTCAGGGATTTTCTAATAATGCTATAATTAACCTCTCCACACTTAAGATGTACATTGTCCTCAATGTACAAAGATAGATAATAGCAAAGTAAGCAAAATATCATAAGAGAGGGAAGGAGGTGAAACTTCCTGAATTATGGATGAAATCCTTAGAAAATGAGAAGCATGATGAACTAGGCAGAGGTGAAGGTGGGGGAGAATACTCCAGTTCCTTAGTAGCACCTTGAACTGCGGAGTCATCAGTAAAGTTTTAAGGAGTTTTATTAATGGACTTCGTTATGGTTACTCGATAATAAACAGCCAGAGATATAAAGGAATCAAAATATACTAATATAAATCAAAGACAAGAAAGATAAAGAGAAAGAGTTTAAAAATTAAAATAAAAGAAAAAGATAAAATAAATGGACTCAAATGTCCTCATCAACAGATGGTTCGCGAGGTGGGGGTGGTGGTGATATGTGGAAGTGCTGACAAATCTGTTGTAGAGTCTCCTCGAGGCCGTCGAATCGTCGAGCGTTTTCATTGAATTGTTGAGTGCAGTACTACTCGAAACGAGTGAGGCGCTAATATATGTCAGTCAATGAAGCAGCCGCATGAGCTGGTTGATGAGGTGGTGGTGGCGCAGAAAGTGGCTCCTCATGATGTAAAGGGACATCATCAGTAATGTCTTCTGGTTCGGCCTGATCAGTGGCTTGCGATAGACGGTACTGAGGGGGATCAAACCCACGACGACGACGGTACTGAGCGAGGAGAACTGAGCTGCGGTGTTGAGAAGGCCAAAGTATCGAGCTAGGCGCATCTCATATGGGCAAATGGAGAGGACCCCCTTCCTATGTCGCTCTGTCTGATGCCGAATGGCGAGGGCGATGAAGTAAGCTAAATCGAACACGTGCCCATGCGCCATAAAAATTAGGCGTCGTGAGTGTTGACGACGTCAGTGCTCTCTCGCCTACCTGTCAAAGTGTGAGCCAGGATGGCGTGTAATACCTCAAGGATGGGGCGAGAGCTGAGGCCTTGGAGCGACTGGGATCATAGGTAGCCGAGGCAGGAACTAAGGCTCTCTAGCAGGAAGAATGGGATTAGTGGATGTGGCGATGAAGGTTCTCGAAGTCGTCGTCCTCCATAAATTCCTCGGTATAAAGTCCCAAAGTGACCCCAAACTCTGGGATATTCAACTCACGTACTAGGCGTCCAAGATGGAACTGGACTGTGCCTGGGTCGTCGAAGTTTGTCATGATCGCCTGAAGGTGAAAGGTGGAACAGAGCTCCAAAGTAAGCTCTAAGTAGGTCGGCTCGACTATCTCCAAAAAATGCCCCCATGGGTCAGTAGTCAATAGGGTCCGAACTACGTCATCTAGTTGGACCTACTCTAAGGTGGCCCAATCAATACATCTCCCCCTGCCGAGGGGTCGTGCACGAAGTATCTGAAAAAGTTCCTCTTGGGGTCCCAGGGGAAATTGTAGATAAGGATGGGGCACTTCGGCAGATGCACTCGCAGAGGTAGCTTGAGGTCCCTTTCGCTTTTTCGAAGCGGGGACAGCAGTCTTTTTCCCACGTGGAGTAGTCATTATGTGCCTGCAAGATAAAGTATTCAACATTAGTAAAGTAAGATAGAAACATCACCGAATTCGTTCCTAAATAAATCAAAAAATTCGGAATATAAACCAGTGAATCAGAGTTTCAAAATGGGATTACCTGTGATGAAGTTGTGGTTCCTAGATGCAAAGATTTATCAATGTAAGATACTAACTAATAACGATTAAGTAGCAACAAGCCTAAAAGTGTTACAGTAATGAGACTAATTAACAAGACTAATGGAAATCCCAAAATGCATGGCATTACCAAAATCAGTAAGCTACCAAGAGCAAAATCATTCTCAAGTATCAATTAGTATAGAGAATGAAAATGTGACAAGTGCAACCTAATAATTAATATGAGTATACTTAGCAATTCAACCTGAATCTGAAAATGGGACTTATAAAATGAACTCACAGTAATAAAAATGAATAATGAACTAAAAAGTCAAGGAGGAAGAGTAAACCGATGGAGGTATTAAGGCGGCGCACGGACGTGGTGGTGGCGTACATGCGTGGTGGTCGCACACGGAAAAGAAAGAGAGAAGAGGAAAGGAAAAGAAGGAGAGGATATGGGGGATAGTTCAGTCGCTGGTGGGTCGTTGAGGTGGTGGCCTAGAGAGGGTGTTTGGGTGAGAGAGCGGCTAGGGTTTTGGGGGGGAATTTGGGGGAGAAGGTGAACAGTAGACGGGGGTTTAAATAGGGATTGGGGCACACAGTCGCGGCCCACGCTCGTGTGCCCTGTGTTTAGCCCGTGTGTTTCGTAAATGTTGGTTTAGGGCGTGTCTGAGTCTTGGCCCACGCCCGTGTTCCCTGGGCGTGTTGGGTCACATGGCCGAATCGCACGGCCGTGTGATGCTTTGTTCGTTTCTCCCACGCCCGTGTTAGAGGTTCATACGCCTGTGTTAATTAATCAGTATCGACCACGGCCTATAGGCACAGGCGTGTCGCACGCCCGTGTCACTTACTCAGGATCGCCCACGGTCTTAAGGCACGTCCGTATGGGTTTACCGTATCCCGTGTTCTTTAGTCAGTTTCGACCACAGCCGCATCGCAAGGTCGTGGCATTTTATCGCAGCCTGTGTTTTGGGGAAAATTTTCGTTCTGTTTCTGCACGGTCTTCGCCACGCCGATGTACCTACTCGTGGTGTCCACACAGCCACGACCACGCCCGTGTGCAAGGCCGTGTGGATAGGGAACCTGCGCCTATTAATTTGGTTAGTTTTTAGTTAGGTGCTAAAAATTTAAAATATGGACATTAATTGAGGTTAGTGGTCGGGTTGCCTCCCGAGAAGCGCTTGTTTAAAGTCTTAAGCTAGACTTACCTTATTTTCATCTCTTTATGAAGGTTCACGGAGCTGAAGCTCCTCTCTAATATCCCTAAAATCTTCACCATTATATAGTTTAAGTCGTTGACCGTTTACCTTGAATGTGCCATGAGTCGGATGAGTTACCTCAATGGTGCCATAGGGAAAAATGGTTTTGATTACGAATGGACCTGACCATCTTGATTTTAGCTTTCCAGGGAACAATTTGAGCTTCGAATTGTATAGTAGAGCAAGATCTCCAACTTCAAATTGCTTAGGTTGCTTCAAACAAGCATCATGGCGTCGCTTTGTTGCTTCTTTGTATAAACGTGAGTTCTGGTAGGCATTTGCTCGCCACTCATCTAGCTCGTTCAACTGCATCAATCATTTCTTACCTACAAGTTTAAGATCATAGTTTAAGAATTTTATAGCCCAAAATGGTTTGTGCTCTAATTCAAATGGTAGATGACAACTCTTTCCGTAAACAAGTCTATTTGGGGATGTTCCTATGGGAGTTTTAAAAGTGGTTCTATAGGCCCATAAAGCGTCGTCTACTTTTAATGCCCAATCTTTCCTATTTGATTCTATAGTTTTCTCTAGAATATGCTTAAGCTCTCGATTGGCTACTTCAACTTGTCCATTGGTTTGAGGGTGATAAGGGGTAGCTGTTCTGTGGTGCACTCCATATTTCTTTAAGATTTTATCAAATTGAGTATTACAAAAATGAGTACCCTTATCACTAATAATTGCTCTAGGTGTTCCAAATCGAGAGAAGAGTTTCTTAAGAAATCTCACTACCACTCTAGCATCATTAGTAGGTAAAGCTTGAGCTTCCACCCATTTTGACATATAATCAACCGCTACTAAGATGTATCTATTCCCAAATGAGCTAGGGAATGGACCCATAAAATCAATACCCCATACATCAAATATTTCACATGATAGCATATATGTTTGAGGTATTTCATCGTGTTTAGAGATATTACCTGTTCTCTGACATCTATCACACGAAGTAACATACCTGTTAGCATCCTTGAATAGAGTGGGCCAATAAAAACCTGATTCGAGCGTTTTATGAGTTGTTCTAGTTCCACTGTAATGTCCTCCTGTTGGTCCTGAATGGCAATGTTCTAGGATTTTGCTTGCTTCTGCCTTTGTAACACATCTTTGAATTACTTGATCTGCACATATATGAAAAAGAAAAGGGTCCTCCCAAAAATAGTTTTTCACATCAGCAAAGAATCGCTTCTTTTGATGATGTGTCAACCCTTTTGGTAGGATATTAGCAGCTAAGTAATTCGCAATATCTGCAAACCAAGGTACCTCGGAGTCGAATATAGCCAAGAGTTCTTTGCTCTCATCGAGTTCTTTGAGATGTGGATTTTTAAGCCTAGAAAGATGGTCTGCCGCAAGATTTTCAGCTCCTTTCTTATCCTGAATTTCCAAATCAAATTCCTGTAAGAGTAAAATCCATCTTATGAGTCGAGGTTTTGCATCAAATTTAGTTAAAAGATAACGAAGAGTTGAATGGTGGAGTAAACGCATGCCTTTAGATAATATCAAATATCTGTCTAAATTTATCAAATGCAAAACCACAGCTAGAAGCTCTTTTTCCGTGGTGGTGTAATTTTTCATGCGCGTCAATGTCTTGCTAGCGTAATAAATCTACTGAAAATGCTTGTCTCTTCATTGTCCCAAAATCGCACTCATTGCAAAATCACTCGCATTACACATTAGTTCAAAGGCAAATTCCAATCAAAGTGCAATTATAATTGGAGCATTTATTAATTTATTTTTGAGGGTATTAAATGCATCTAAACATTCCTGATTAAAATTGAAAGGCACATCTTTTTCTAGTAATTTCATTAAAGGCTTAGCTATTTTAGAAAAATCCTTAATAAATCTTCTATAAAATCCAGCATGTCCTAAAAAGCTTCTAATAGCCTTAACTGAACTAGGAGGAGGTAATTTTTCTATGGTTTCAATTTTTGCTCTATCAACCTCAATCTCTTTACTAGAAATTTTGTGACCTAACACAATCCCTTCTCGAACCATGAAGTGACACTTTTCCCAATTAAGCACAAGGTTCATTTCCTCACATCTCATTAGAACTTGTTTTAAATTTTTAAGGCAAAGGTGGAAAGAATTACCGAATACCAAAAAGTCGTCCATAAATACCTCCATAATATCTTCCACAAGTTCATCAAAGATGGCTAGCATGCAACGCTGAAAAGTAGCAGGAGCATTACATAATCTAAAAGGCATTCTACGATATGCAAACGTACTATATGGACATGTAAATGTTGTCTGTTCTTGATCCTCAAGAGCTATTGGGATTTGGAAGTAGCCAGAGAGTCCGTCTAGGAAGTAATAGTACATATGCCCAGATAATCTTTCTAACATCTGATCAATGAAGGGTAAGGGAAAGTGATCCTTTCTCGTGGCATCATTCAACTTTCTATAGTCAATGCAAACTCTCCAACCTGTGACTGTTCTTGTTGGAATCAATTCATTCTTTTCATTGGCTACAACAGTCATGCCTCCCTTCTTTGGAACAACCTGCACAGGACTTACCCAAGTACTGTCAGAAATAGGATAAATAACTCTAGCATCTAGAAGTTTAATTACCCCAGATTTAACAACTTCCTTCATATTGGGATTTAATCTTCTTTGAGTTTGCACACATGGTTTATATTCATCTTCCATTAAAATCTTGTGGGTGAAAAACGATGGGCTTATCCCTTTAATGTCAGAAATCTTCCAAGCTATGGCTCTTTTATGCTCCTTTAGTACCTGTAGTAACTCATCTTTCTCATTGGGTTCCAAGTCTGAAGAAATAATTACTGGTAGTGTAGAATTATCGCCGAGGAATGCATACTCTAAGTGATTTGGTAACTGTTTCAATTCCAATTTGTGAGGCTCTTCAATAGAGGGTTTTTGTTTTAGATCATCGTTTATTTCAATACCCTCATACTTCTTTTGTCTTGGGGAAGAATTATTAGAATTTGATTCAATTTTTATCTCCCCCATCTCAGTGGTATCGTCATCTGCCTCCTCACCTTGGACAAGACACAGTTCCAACGTGTCTTTATGTATGATTTACTGAAAAGAATCTTGAATAGAATGATCAATAGCGTCGATAAAATAATAGGAATCATCTTGCTCTCTAGAGTATCACATGCACCATAAATTTTAAAAATAATTTCCTCGTCACCTACCCTAAGCACAAGTTTACCATCACCTACATCAATAACAGCCCTGGCAGTAGCTAAAAATGGGCATCCTAAAATTAAAGGCACATCAACGTCCTCATCCATGTCAAGCACAACAAAATCAACAAGGAATATGAATTTAACAACTTTTACTAGAACATCTTCAATAATTCCCCTAGGATATTTAACAGATCTATCAGCTAATTAGATACTCATCCTAGTGGGTTTTGGTTCCCAAAGACCAAGCTGCTTGAACATTTTATAAGGAATGAAATTAATACTGGCACCTAAATCATCTAATGCTTTCTCAATATTTAAACTACCAATTAAACAGGGAATAGTGAAACTTCCTGGATCTTTCAATTTGGTTGGTAGCTTATTTTGGAGAATAGCTGAACATTCCTCGTTAAGCTCCACGGTCGATAGCTCTTCAAACTTACTTTTATTTGTTAAAAGCTATTTTAAGAATTTTGTGTACGTAGGCATCTGCGAAATAGCTTCAACAAAAGGTAAGTTAATATGTAATTGTTTAAAAAGTTCAAGAAATTTACCGAATTGTACATCCATGCGGTCTTTCTTCAACTTTGCTTGATATGGGATCGGTGGTTTATACTCCTTAACTACCGGTGTTACATTCTCGTTTACTTCCTCACCCTTTGCCATATCAGTTTCTTATGGCATCTTCTTTTCAGCTTCAACCAACACCTTCCCATTCCTTAGTGTAACTGCCTTCACATGCTTTTTTGGGTTAGGTTCGGTGTTACTGGGTAAACTACCTAGTGGCCTTTCGGAAACTAACTTAGCCAGCTGTCCAATTTGATTTTCAAGCCCTTGGATCGATGCTTGTTGATTTTTCAACGCCGTTTCGGTATTCTGAAAACGAGTCTCTGACACCGAAATAAACTTTGCTAGCATATCTTCAAAGTTCTACTTTTTCTCTTGCTGATAGGGTGGTTGGAAACCTGGAGGGGGTTGTGATCTTTGATTCCCTTGATTACCCCATGAAAAATTTGGGTGGTTCCTCCAACCTGGGTTATATGTATTACTGTAAGGATTATTTGGAGGTTTAGAGTTATTACCCATGTAATTCAGCTGCTCATTCTCCATACTAGGATTGTAGGGCAGATATTCTGAGTTATTCATCCCTCCTCCATTTGTTTCGCATTGCATCACTGGATATACCTGCGTAGAAACACATAAACCATCAATCTTTTTGTTTAAGAGCTCTATCTGGTTTGATAGCATGGTGACTGCGTCGATGTTAAAAACGCCCGCGGCTTTTGTTGGCTTCATTCTCATTACTTGCGACTGATAGTTATTCAGTGACATCTCCTCTATAAACTCATAAGCCTCTTCAAGGGTTTTGTTATTTAGGGTTCCACCGGCGGCTGCATCAATCAGCTGTCTAGTTGAGGGGTTCAAACCATTGTAAAAGGTTTAAACCTGTAGCCATAAAGGTAACCCATGGTTAGGGCACCTTCTTAATAAGTCTTTACACCTCTCCCATGCATCATAAAGATTTTCTAAATCCATCTGCACAAAAGAAGAGATATCATTCCTCAACTTTGCCGTTTTAGCCGGCGAAAAATATTTTTAGTTTCCCCACAGAGGTTAGCATGGTAGTCACAAATCCTCTAGGCCAAAGTATTATAGTAAATAGGGTGGTAAAAGACTGTTCGCTGAGTTTTGGTGGACATGTACTTTTGGCAGATTTGATGCTTTTGAGTTTTCATGAGTTCGATGCTACATTGGGATTAGATTAGTTGATGAGACATAACGTAGTAGTTGAGTGTAAGTCTAGAGGGGTATGGTTAGTATCCGCCAATGGTGATAAGGTGTTTGTCTCGAGAGCAAAGCAGGACATCAGAAACAATTTAGTTTCAGTAGTTTCAGCACATTAATTGTTGGTTAAGGGTGGAGATGTCTATTTGGCATACATCCTGGATTCTAAGATGGTGATGGAAGACTTCGAGCAAATACCAATTGTGAATGAATTTTCAAATGTCTTTCTAGAAGAAATACTGGGGATTCTGCCAAACAGAGATGTGGAGTTCTCTATTGATGTGACAACAGGGATTGCTCCTATCTCAAATGCACCTTGTAGAATGGCTCCAGTAGAGTTGAAAGAGTTTAAAACTCAAGTGCAAGAACTGTTGGATAAGAGGTGCGCCAAGTTTTTCTTTTCACAAAGAGTTAATTACGTCAAATATCCCTAACTATGATCATCATTTTAAATTGGTTTTCAAACTTTAAAACATTCTAATTACATCACTAAACTATCGATGTTATGTCAATTAGGTCTTTCAATTATTAACACCATTGAATGACACATCAAATATTATGTAGCCTAATTTAAAATAAAAAAATTGAAGGAAGGTAAAACATTATTGCATAATTTTTAAAAGTAAAAATTAAAAATAAAGCAAAACTGGAAAAAATGAGAGTGAGCAAAAAGTTTTTTTTTGTAAAAGCTTCAAAAACCTCAAAACCAAGATGTTTATAACATCCATTTTTACAATATTCATTTTCTTTAAAATTTTCATTTTAAACTATGTCACACAATATACAACATCTCATTTAATTGTTAAATTAATTATTTTTGTAACGAAAATACCTTATTAATATAATCTCAACAATTTGGCGATATAATTAAAATATTTTAAAGTTTGAAGATAAATTTGGCGATACATTGGGATTTAAACTAGACAATTGTTTCCACATTGGGACCTAAACTTGTTTGTCCAAGCTAGTCCATAAATTTGGCTATTATTCTTACATTGGGGCTTAAACATTTTTTGTCCAACTTTTTTTTACTGAAATATCATGGATTAACTTGGACAAAAAAAAGTTCAGGCCCAATATAAGAACAATTGCTAAATTCAAGGACTAACTTGAATAAAAGAATCTAAACTCTACTGTGATAACAATTATCAAATTCATGAACTTAAAAAAAAAATTCAAATCTTAAAATAAAAAAATACTAAATTCAAACCCAAATAATACTAACGCTTTCTTTTAGAACTTCCCGTCCAAATTTCTGTAAATACAAATTTCCCACATATTTGAAAATTATAGCAGTGTGAATTCAATAGTTGTACATGTTTTACCAATTGATGATGTTTCAGTGACTACTGACAATTCAAAGTTTTCAAAAAGGAGTAATGCCGTGGTTTGAATTTAATAATTATTTTCATATTGGGTTTAAACTTTTTTTTTTCTAAGTTTATCTTTAAATTTGATAATTGTTTCTGTTTGGGGATTGAACATTTTTGTCCAAGTTAGTCAATGAACTTAGCGATTGTTTTCACATTGCAGCCGAAATTTTTTTTATCCAATTCTTTTTAAGGAAATGTTACGAACTAACTTGGATAAAAAATTTTATGTCCTAATATGAGAACAATTGTCAAGTTCAAGAATTAATTTAGACAAAAAATGTTCAATCTTCAATGTGTACCCTAACTCAAGCTCCAAATAGTGCATTAACCCTTTTCAAAAATATGCTAAAACCTTTATACTATATATATACATATAGAGGAGAGATCTACTTACGTAGTGTAAAAACTAACTAAAGTAGTTTTACACACTTTCATAACTATTTATATGATCAATATATTAATGATTATATTTTACGGTCTATTCATGTAGATCACGCATATCAATTTTAATGTAAATTTAAAACTTATAACTATTTTTTTATGCAAAAAAAAATTTGACAGTTGAATATAGATTAATATATAGAGTATTTTAGATTGATAAAATAGAGGTATCAGTTTAGTTCAAAAATTTACATGTATGACAAGTACAATTATATTGATAAATTCAATGATTGGATCATTAAAATATTAATCATATATAGTTGCGGAAATATGTAAAAATACTTTAATTTTTACATTGCGTAAGTAGACCGCTCCCATATATATATATATATAATTTCTAGCAAAAACTTAAAAAAATGGATTAATGTAATTAAACATATTAAAGATAACAACCGCATTGTTAAAGCCGGCGAGATGGCGGGGTCATAGAACATATCTCTTTCACTAAGATCATAATCAAAAATTTTAATTTGCACTTTAATGTTAATAATTTCTATAATTGCATACGTGTCACTTATCACTTAATTAAACTTTTTTTTTTTTCTGAAGTATTGTCCTTAGGCGACTAATTCTTATGAACAACAATATAATTAATACACCATTTGCTTCCATAAAAAAGATACACCACTTGCAATTTTATAACACTTTTAAATGCCAATGTTTTATATAGTTAATCACCACATATGGATTGACACTGAAAGAAATTGGTAATGTCCTAATGGCATTCTTAATTTTTTTATAGTATAATAATATCAATAGAAAATGATGAAAATATTTATCATTTATTAAATTTAATATATATTATTAATAAGATTTTAACTAAATAGGAGGTGAAGCTAGAAATTTGTTAAAGAGATTTATATATTAAGAGTGAAATTAAGAATATTGCAGAATTGGGATATATAAGTATAGATTTAAAAAAAACACACACACGCACGGTTAAGTCAGATTATTTGTCTGATTTGATGGTTGGGTTTGAACGATTTTTAAATTAAATAAATTTTGATTTATTTTTTAATTTAAAAGAATTATTTAATTTTAATTAAAAATGTCAAATTGGCAAGATTGGGCTAAGCAAGAAATTTTTTGTTGTCTAAGTTTAGTTTAGCTTGATTTATGGATAAGTTTAATAGAAAAATATTATGTGATATTTAGATTAGCAATAATACAGAAAATATTATAATACTATTTAATTTTCAAAAGAGTGTACGGGGAAACGGATTGTTTGGAACTTGTTAGTTTGCTGCAGAGGAGGTCGAATAGTGTCATGGATGATGCTTTGGTTCTCCACATTCGTCGTCTTTGTTCAAGAGATTGGTTGATCCCAATTCGATATGTTAGTCGGATGGCAAATCGGCCGGCTGATGCAATGGCAAAACTGCGCATACCAGGTTCTTGGACTGGACGTTTGTTCGATAGGTCCGCTACTGGTGTTGTGCTGTTAGTTGCTCAAGATATATAAGAGCATCCTGATATTGGTCCTCCCTCGGAGTCTATGTACATGGCCTCGGTTAAGTCTATCTGTTAGTTGGTCTTTCTTACCCCAAAAAAAAAAAAAAATTCCTTATTTCCCTAAAGAAATAAATTATTAAAGTTTCAATGTATAAAAAATTGTAATATAATTAAAATATGCATAAATGTTTTGATATTATAAAATAAAACATATTTACATACATTTAGAAGAAATAAACTATACTATATTGAAATTGTAATTAATTTTTTAAAATTTTTTCATTACAAGATTTGAACAGAAAATATTAACAAAATAAGTAATGTAAATGTATCCATTTGATTAATTAAAAAATATAAAGGAAATTTAAACTAAAAGAAATAAATGATGTATCCATTAAATTACAAATTTTACTAGGATTAAATTGAAAAAAAAATTGAAGTATCAAATACAATTTTACATTATTTCAACTTTTGGATTACCAAAAGAAAAGTTTACATAATAAAAACGAAGAATAACCTGATTTAGTTATTAACAAGGACCACACTGCCAAAAAGCACATTATATGGATAACGTTATTCACTGTGGTTGGATTTATTTTATAAATGCAACTTGTTGGCCTTTTGAAAGCTCCATTTCGCCATTTAGATATTTATGTTGATTTTATCACCATATGTATAATTTCTTCCTCTTAATTGGATCATCGCTTACATATTCACCTAAACGTGGTAAGATAGAAGTATAAGGAGAATTGGTCCCCTCCACGTAGTTTGGAAAAAGTGAGCCTATGCTTATAAAGTTTGGCCTTCTTAACCATATATCAATATAAATTTTTATTAGGGTAATGTTGGTTTTCTTATCGCTTTGGTAATTAATTATGCATGTCATTCAGCTCACTCCATCATGCATGACGACACCTGATTTGTATTGAAGCTAACACTAATTAAATTTCTATTATTTTATGGCAAAAAAAGTGCATATCGTTATATATTTTACAATTAAAATGATAATAACTTATCGTTCCAGGCATTTTGCAATGTTTTTAATAATCGGATGTTGATTGAATTAGTTTTGATGTTTGGTTTTGGGTCAATTCCATTCGTTTAATTGATTAATTATTCTATATTTAATAAGCATTTAAATTATGGTAGAAAAAAAGAAGTGCATTTAACTCAACAACTTGGGCAGTAATTAGAGGTGTTCATGGTCGGGTGGCCCGGCCCGGCCCGAAGGCCCGACCGAAATTTGGGAGGGTTTGAGCAAAAATATAAACTCGAAAAATGGGCTTGGACAAAAAATAAGACCCGTTTAAAAAATGGGCCGGGCCTCGGGTAAGGTATTTTTGGCCCGAGCCCAGCCCGGCCCGGCCCGAATTCACTAAATGACAAAAAAATCTGCTATTTTTTTTATATTTTCGAATGTTATTTTCTTGTTGTTTTCTCCCTATTTTGCTACTATATTACTATTATGTTGCTACTATTTTGTTGTTATTGATTGAATATTGTATAAAACTTATTTTATTGTTAATTTTGTTATTATTTTAAAAGCATTTGTTAATTTTATTATTATTTTAGAGGTATTTACTTGTTAAGTTACATCTATCTTAGTGTTATTTAAGTCTACATATTTTTTTAAAATTTATTTTCAATTTGTTGGGAAATATTTATTTTGATTTTTTTAGTATTTTTGATGTATTATATATATTTAAAAATTATATAAAAAATTAATACGGGCGGGCTGGGCCGGGCCCGGGTTTTAGCATTTTTATATGGGTCGGGCTTGGGAAAAAATTTAGGCCCATTTTTTGGGCCCGGCCCGGCCCGAGCCCGATGAATGAGCCTAATTTTTTAGTTGAGCCCGGCCCGAACCCGGTCCGGCCTGGCCCATGAATACCTCTAGCAGTAATTGAAAGCTAAGACGAATTAGGTTCATTATTATTTAATAAATAAATTACTAAAATTGTATGTAACATAATGAATTATTTTTTCTTGATTTTAGTCAAAACAATCCATCAAATGTACAAATATATACATTAATCATTAAAAAAATTTAACTAGTAACAACAAGCACCAATTAAGCAAACTCTTATTAAATAATATTCTTTTTAGAATGAAGTTTGTTTTTTTTTTTGAAAACTTACAGACTAGGGTTATTATTGACAAAAATAAAAGTACATAGTATGAACCCAAAAAATAAACAGCAAAACAATGAGCACCTAATAAAACGGCCCAACTCAAAAGTAGCCCAGAACTAAGAAAAATCTAGATATTTTAACCGAATAGTCAAGAATTCATAATAATTACATCTAATTAATGCCCAGTCAAAAATTGCTAAACCCTGTCTTGTCATCTGAGTCTCATTTCTTTCTTTGCTTTTGACGGTTCAGTTTTTGGGAAAGTTGTTCTTCTAAAACCGATTCATCTGCTCTCTTTTTGTTTCCTCTCAGTTCTCTTCTTCCCCTTTCTCTCCTCAATCTGGTTCCCTTCTCCAGTCGATCCTTCGTTGATTTTCAGCATACCTCGGGACCTTCATATCCAGGTACATCTCTTCCTTCCTTTTTAGAGTTTCTGTTGCCAATATATGCGCGAGAGCATTTGTAGATCTTGGTCTGTGTTTGAACATGAAGCTTCTAGATCTGTTTATTTTCTGCTTAATATCATATATATATATGCTCCAATATTTGATCGATCTTGACTCTTTGATATACATTTCTTGACTATTGTGAGGGAATCACCTTCTATAATGATCTTCGACCATTCTTGTTCAACTCCTGTTTGGACCGCTTTTTGACACGCGATTGCTTCAGCTGCAAAGGCGGAAGTTACCCCGTGGTGGATCTCTGAACAGGTAAGTAAGACAACCCCTTCTTCGTTTCTGGCTACAATTCCTGAGGCAGATTGTTGATGAGTCGCATCATAGGCACAATCAAAATTAATTTTGACGAACTCACTAGGTGGGTGAGTCCATCTTCTTTGCTCCTTCCCCTTTACTGGATTTTTCCTTTCTAAACCATTAAGTTCAGCAAGATAGTTGTTGATGAAGTTTGCTATTTCTTGACCTGTACTATGTTTCTGCTCATGCACTCTTTTATTTCTCTCTCCCTAGATAGCCCAGAGTCCACAGCCAAAGAGTCTGTTCTGGCATGTAGTGAACTGATCAGAGATCCAAATAATCCACTGTAAAAAATCCATGGTAGAATTTATAAGAATATTTTGAAAATTTAATAGTGTCCAAACTTCCACTGTGACAGGACATTCGCGAAAGATATGGTCGATTGTTTCATTACTTTCTCCATATCGGGGGCAACTTGTATTACTGACGAGTTTTTGGTGCTGCATATTAACCCTCGTAGGCAGATAGTTCCATGAAATTCTCCATACTGTAACCTTTATCTTAGTAGGTAGATTTAGGAGCCAGATTTTTTTGTAAAAATTCCCGTAGTTGGTTTGTAAAGCATAAGCTCTAGGAATTTTATCAGATAGTTGTAATAGTTTGTAGGCACTGCGGACCGAGAACTCCCCTGAATGTTCACCTCCCTAAACAAGCAGATCATCATGAGGTGTGCGTGCTAAAGGTATCCGGAGGATTTTTCCAGCATCGTCCTCTGAAAAGGTATTGTTTATGAGTTTTCTTTTCCATATTCTCGCATTGCTGTCGATCAACTTACTAACATTTGCATCTCACATAGTATTAATAACTGAAGATAATCTAAAATTAATAGCATCCGGAATCCACGCATCAGCATGAATAGAAATGTTTGCACCTGTACCAACCCTCCAACATATTCTTTTTTCCAAAATACCTTTCGCTGCTCAAATGCTTTTCCAAATATAAGAGCTAGTTTTTCCCAATCGAGAATTTAAAAAATGCTCATTTGAAAAATATTTTGCTTTAAATACTTGCGTAACCAAAAAATCCTGATTATTAATAATCCTCCATCCTTGCTTTGCTAGTAATGAAATATTGAATTGCGATAGATTTCTAAAGCCCTTTCCCCCTTCCTCTTTTGATCGACACATAAATCTCCATTGACACCAGTATATTCCTTTCATTCCCTTCCCTTTTTGCCACCAGAATTTAGCGAAGATAATTTACAACTCTCGACATAAAGATTTTGGTAGGAGAAAACATGACATAGCATAAGTTGGAATTGCTTGAAGCACTGACTTAATAAATGTAACAGCCCAATTTAGGGGCTAGTCGGAATAATGGTTTCGGAATCACTAATTTGAGGTCAGAGAAAATTATTTTTATATTATTTTATGAGTTAAACCATGATTATATAGGTGCATGAAAGTTTTGGTTCTTTAGTTTTAGCGATTTCATGTTTAATTGCGAAAAAGAACTAAATCGCATAAAGTGCGAAAGTTTCATTTTACAAGCTAAAGGTGTCTAAAAGC
The DNA here is from genome assembly GCA_025698515.1 of Gossypium sturtianum. Lineage (NCBI taxonomy): Eukaryota > Viridiplantae > Streptophyta > Magnoliopsida > Malvales > Malvaceae > Gossypium > Gossypium sturtianum. The sequence continues at coordinate 25,510,583 of CM046945.1, forward strand.
CATAGAATTTTAATTGGAGGTCCCTAATGTGCAATTAGGCCTTGTTTAGGGTGGTGGCCGACCATAGGGACAAATAAAAGACTTAGTCAATTGGTTAGGTAAAATTTGGTGACTAAATTGATTTTTATCATAAAATAAAGAAAAGAGTGATATCATCTTTTCTTCACCACCTTCACCACTGAAAGTTAGCAGCAAAAATAGGGGTTTGAGAGCTCAAAAATTTTAGTAAGCTTTTCTCGTTACAAGTAAGTGATTTTAGTGGTCTTTCTTAATAATATTTGTACTTTTGGAATCCCTAAAGCTTAAGCTAGCTAATGAGGGGACTATTTTATGTTGTTTGCTACATTTTTATGGAAGAAAATGAGTTTTAGTTGTTAAATAAACAACTTTTGTAAAAGGTGTTACTATGAAAACACCTAAAAGGACCTTTTTGTAAAGGTTATAAAATAAGTGTTAAATGTGTGAAATAATGAGTATTAAGGGTTGCCATAAGAGTAATAAATGTTCATCTAGGCTTGTAAAAGGAGGAAATTCAATTAGAATCGATTTACGAGCTTAAGGGTAAAATTATCATTTTGTGAAAGTCTAAGGGCAAAATGATAATTTTTCCAAAGTATGATTATTGAAATGTAATGATTAATGTGGTAATTAAATGAGCTAATTTATCATTATAGATCAAGAAGAACAAGGAATTAACCTTGATCGAGGAAAAGGAAAGGTATCGGGCTAGATCGGCAAATTGGCCTATTTTGAAATCGAGGTATGTTTGTGCATAATAAATTCAACATCATATTATTAAGTTTTAAAATGCTTGACATTAGTAAAGATGTATAATATTTTCATGAAATTGAGTAACAAGGTTGAATGAGAAAATGATGAAAATTTATGATGTTGAAGTCCCGGTTGGACTTTAAGAAGTGAAAGGATATCATCATTTAGATTGGTAAGGTCCCATATAAGACCATGTCTGGGAAATGGCCTCAGCACCGAATTGAGATCCCGTATAAAATCATATCTGGGATATGGCATCGACAATCAATATGAGATCTCATATAAGACCATATCTGGGATATGGCATCGGCGACTAGAGGTGACCCCACGTAAGACCACATTTGGGATGTGGCATTGGTGTCGTATTTATGTGAATGATGATGGTTATGTATCTTCGAGTATCCCAAGTGATTTGATGGGGGTAAATAGTCAAGCTTATAATAGAGATGAGATTAATGTTAAAGCTATGTGATGAAGTGATACAGGTACATGTGAATAATTCATGAGAAATGTTTACGATAAGTGACATGATATGTAATTGGTAAGAGTAAGCATGAGTAAGTTATGGCAATGTGCTTAAAAGTGCAATGGATGGATGACATTATGAGCTTTTAAGTTGCTATTTATTTCATGCAAGCTTACTAAGCTTTATGCTTACCCCTCTCATTTCCCTTTTCCTTGTAGTATCGCTAAGCTAACTCGGGATCGTAGGACGTCGGAGTTCGGAATCACACTATCAACTTCCCTTTGGTATAGCAAAGTTTGATTAATTTTGATTATGGCATGTATAGGAACTTAGTTATTTTGTGTTATGTCATATTTGTTAGCCAATGTGTGGCTATTAATGTCATTAAATTCATTTTGTAATTGGTCATTGGAAATTGACCAATACTTGACAAGTTTGCATATTCAATGATGAAGCTCATAAAGTACATGCTTTTGTGGATGTCTTGATTTTGGGTATTAGAAGTGCTTTATGGTCTTGATGTATGATGCATTGAAATGGCATAAGTATTGTTACTTTGTAGGGTGGCAAATGGGCTTGGTAGATAGCCTTACAATTGTCCACACGGGTAGACAAACGGGCGTGTGTCTAGGCCATGTGAGACACACGGTCAGCCCCATGGGCTTGTTGATAAGCTGTGTGTTCCCCTGCATGCTAGGTTGGCAAGTCAGAATACCCAGTAGTAAACACACGGGCTGAGACACGGCCATGTGTCTCAACTGTGTGGGAGGCACGGCATAAGACACAGGCATGTGCCCAAGCTGTTTGAAGTCTGCACATGTAATTAGGAATTTAATTCAACACACGGTCTAAGGACATGTGCGTGTGCCTTGGCCGTGTGACCTCATTGAGGTGCTGACGTCATAAACAGAATGTCAAGGTTTTCACACACGGGTGAAGACACGGACGTGTCATGGCCGTGTGAGGGACACAGGCTATGGACACGGGCGTGTCTCAGGCCGTGTGAAAACCCCTGTAGGTTTGAATTGAAAAATTATTCCACATGGGTGTGGAACATGGGCATGTGATATGCCACACGGGCGTGTCCCTTCCTTCACACAGGCGTGTGGCCCTGTTTTGTCTCAAATTTTTCTGAGTGTTCAAAATTTTTCGGTTTGATCCTGAATCATTTCGAGTGCAAGTTTAGAGCCTCGTAGGCCTATAATAAGGACATTAGGGTCTCGAATGAAAAGTTTTAATTTGACATGAAATTTTTAAGGATCGATACTGTATGATTCAGCAAGTGAAGTACGGTAATGCCCCGTGCCCGGTTCAGGTGTCGGAAACTGTAACATCCTAGATTAGAGGTTCTGCATTTTTATGTGTTTGGTGTGCTTGGTTTGTTTTGCTCGTTATTTAGTTGTGTTTGGGGGTCCTGGTGAAGCTCGGGTTCAAGCTTGAGCCTTGGTAAAATTTTCTGTTTTGGGCATCTAAGGGGGAGAGCTAGTAGGAGCAGGCTTTAAGTCTTTTTTCTTGTGTTTGTTGACACAAAGAAGCTTGTCCAAGTGGGGGTGGCGTCACTTGTAGGAGAAGAAGGAGAGGAGTTCAAATCCTATAACCCTTATAGTGGAGCTTATTTTTGGCGACAGGAGGGAGAGAAGATGGATTCGGAAGGGACTCTTCAAGGATGATGGTTGAATGGGTCAATACATTCAAATGGATGGACAAGAATGCTTGAAGGAATTTGAATTGGTCAACCAATTTGAATAGGTGATGGGGAGTGAGATTAGGAGCAAAGCAAGGGATTTGATGATGGTGGAGGTGTTGGCCGATTGTGGGGTGCTTGAAGGGGGGATTTCGGTTTAGCTTGCTATGAGGTGAGTGTGCCGAAATTCCCATAGGTCTTAGGCAATTTGTTTTCATTTTGGCATTTTGGGTCATTAAGGGTGAGTGCCGATTTTTGCAAAGTCTCTTTGAGTTCTCTTTTTATTTTCTCTTATTCGTTTTTCCTACTTCTTCTTGTGCAGAAATTTGCAATTTCTTCTTTTCATCTCTTTTGCTTCTTTGACATTTAGTAGAACCCTCTTTTTTACATTAGCCGAACTTTGGTTTTCTTCTACTCATCTCTTTAACCTTTCTTCCTTCTCTTCTTTTCAAAACCAAAACTCTCTTCTCCCCTACTTCTATCTTCTCTAAATGAAACATATTTCTCATTATTTTCTCTGTTTCGTTTCTACACATTTTCATCATAGCCTAAATCTCCTTCGTCATCACACTAATCAAACCTTACACTTTTTTTGCTAATGAACAACGTGAACCTTTGCCGGAAGTCTTTTCAATCGGTTTCTGTTGATTAAGGTAAGGGGAGACTCTTTCGTTTCTTTCTTTATTTTCACTCGACTCTGTGTGGCCATAGCCGAATGGCTATTTTGTTTTGGGTGGCTAGATTTCAGCTAATCTCTTTTCCTTTCTTCTTCTTCTCTCATTTTGGGACGTTACTCCGGGAAACTCCATTAGCCGAGCGTTTGTAGTTCGAGGCTGGAGGGTCTGTTGATTGTCGAATCTGATCACTCCATTCGGGTTCTAAAGGTAAGGAGTTTCTTTAGTCTTATACGATTAGTCTCTCTTCCATTTTACTCGGCTTTAATCAAACCTTTTGGTTAGCCAATCAAAGGGTTCTCTTTGAGTATTGATCAAGGTTTTTCATCATGGACATGAGTGCTAGCCGATCCAAGGAGAGTGCGTTTAAGGAGCCTGAGGGTAGTGTGCGAATAGTCGCCAACCCGTCATTCAAACGACGTGCGGTGTCGGCAGTTCGAGACTTTTCGCCAGGCTGTGGTAGGGAGCCGACATCTGCATGGGATAGACAAATAGTCGTTATCCCTGCTAGTGAGAGCGTCGACGTAGAGAGTTTAGTTTTACGCGTTATCAGGTGTGTAACGCTCACACTTTACTTTAGTAATTTTTGTTAATATCTGAGTTGGCTGAGAGCCGAAACGACTGCTTAGATAGTCGAGATACCCTTAGGGGTAAGGTTGGAGACATCGGGTAAGTTCTACTATGATGATACTTTCGATTATATGCGTGTGTGAATTAATTATCTGTTACACATTGAAAGTATGTTTGCATTCATTTTTAATATGATAAAATGAGCATGGGCTTTGGGATATGAATGAAAGGGGAAGTGTGAATCAGTGACTAATGTCACGGTGGTCTAAGAACCACGGTGGTTTGGAACCACGGATACATATATCAGTGACTTGTGTCGGTGGTCTGAGACCACAGTGGGTTGGCCCCACGTATACATATACTTATCAGAGATTGTCACGGTGGTCTGAGACCACGGTGGGTTGGCCTCACGATTATATATATTAAGTGACTTTGTCACGAGTGGTCCGGGGACCACGGTGGTTCAGAACCACAAGTGGCATAATGCCACGGGTGTTCGGATGATTGTGTGACCTAGAGGATGGAAAACTAGGATGGGGTGGGCTGCATTGCATGCATGTGTTATATGCTATATTCAGTGGGCTAAGGCCCGATGTGCAACTGTGGGCTTAAGGCCAGATTGCGTTATAAGGGGATTTACACACTGAGTTTCGGTGACTCACCCATCTGCTTAATTTTGTAGGTAACCCCTAGATCGCGGACTTGGAGCCGAGGCGGACTTGAGGTGGCCATGCAATATTTCTTTCTCGTAAACTTTCTTGCTTATTTTAAACGTACTTTTTAATTTTGGGATTTTGTAATGTAATAAGGCCTTTACGACTTTAAATTGGGATTTTCCTTAACACTGCTATTATATATTTCTGAAGTGACAAACATGGAGTTTTTCTAAAATAAAAATATTACAATTATTTTTCTAAAAAGGTGTAACTACAAAGATGACAAGCGAATAAAAGTGTAAGCTAAATAATCTAGAGTTTTCTTAAGAACTCAACATTGTTTTCACCTGTCACATTTATAGAATCCCCAATTTCGGCTTCGTAAAATAAAATGATTTACGACTTTTAGTTCATGAAAAAGAAAATGGTAAGAAACTCTTGGATGAGATTTAAAATTATTTTCAAGATAGAAACATTATTCAGAAAGTTTTTCCAAGCTAAAATTTCCATCGAAATTTTATAAACTTCTTTTCTTGTAACATACCAAATTTGGTCGTAACGTATTGACTAGATTTGGGGTGTTACAATTATAATATCGAGAGTTGCAAAACAAAACTTTTGTGAGTTAGGGGTTTAAAATTTTTTCAAAAGTTGGTTTGGAAAATGGTTTAGAAAATACACATTTTTCGGAAGTATGGCACCCTGAGTCTCCAGGCACCAAATTCGCACGGTAAGTCTTCTGACTATTGGTTGATTTGTATGAACTAATTGTATTGTCTTTGTGATTGCTAGTGCTAAGAAATTCAACTTTAGAAAATGAGACTCTTAGGTATGCGATTTGCGAAAATCACTTCTAATACTATTTACATAAGCTATCCGTTAACAAACAGTGGAAGATGTACTAATTCATAAAACTTTTAATCGATTAAGTCAAATTCCCGAGCAGGCGGTAACAACCAATCCGAAAGTCGTGGTCTGGGTTAGGGAGGAAACTGATTTTGGTCGGTGAGCCACAAGGTACCGGCGGTATTGTATCTTGTAAGGTACTGGTTACGCAGTAGGACACGGTATGAAGTGGGAGAGGCGTTTACGGACGACCATAACCGGACACACGCCTTTACGCATTCATTTTTGGCTTGCGTCTACCGCATACGCACTGACCGACATCGCGATATATTGGGTCGACGTGAGTATGTTGCCAGTATTAATATCAGGAACTTTGAACATAGAACTTCTGCAGGTTTGTACAGAGAAATGTTGTGATGATGATTAGCCCTTTAGATTAGGGATGATAAGAGACAAATTATTTAAGAGTGTGCGAGAGTTCAATTCAGATTATTTTCGTTGATGGAATGTTGCCACGCACGGTGAAATCACAGATGAGTTTGACTTCTGATTTGGTATGGAGGGTTGGTTACTCATAACTAGAAAGCAGAGGCGGTTCTGCCATAATTATAACAGCATTTGGAGAGACAGCGGAGGTGTCGGTGAGATGAGGTTAATTCCCGCCCAATGCGTATGTCCCGCGAAAAGCTGATGGGGTGAGTAAAAGGTGGTAAGGCTTTACCGAACAGAAGCATAAGAGAGTTAATACATGCAACATAGAACTGGTGAATTCTCTAGGATGTTTTCCGCAAGCTTACTTGCATACCTCGTGTCAAGCGGTAGGTGGAGCTCGACGATCTTCCGGAGCAAAGTTCTGGTGCCCACCAGATCTACCAAGCGACATGAGGAACAGAAAGGCTTCGGTTCGTGATCGGGGTTTCTTCTCGGATAAAGCGGTTCATTAGCAAGGGGACCGATGTGGCGGGTTACAAGCCAAGAAAAGGATAATGGAGTCGAGATATTAGTAATGTGCAATCAGAACAAGTGACTGAATCAAAACGTGACACCTGCTAAGGCAGCGACTACTTCGGATCAAGTACCATCTCTTTCTTTTCAAGAATGTACTGAGGTGTCGCTTATCGCCTTAAAAGGTCAAGCTGAGTGTAGTCTCTCAGTACTGCCAACGTACTAGGCCACGCAAGCATAGTGATGCAGCTCGTAGACCGTACACCGTGATTTTATATGATGTAATGAATCTTATCTAAACCCTACGGACTTTATCAGAGTAGAGGTCATGATAAATCTCTGTATCTCTGCGCGGGACGTGACAGCACGATCATACCCTCTTCGTGATGCGACATTCATTTGAGCAAATCGAGTTGACAGAAGTGCAGTTAATTTCGGGGAAGATTATCACTGCGGCGGCATGGTTGCAGTTCGGCCCGCAGGGTGGAGTTTATGAATACTGAGCGGGTAGTAAGGGGATCGGATCGTTATTTTTAGATTTAGGAAACCATTGGAGTCCAGAGGAAGTACTAACTAGAGTAAAGTTTCTCAGGGTGTGCGGGTGTATAGTTTGGTTAAGAATTCGCATAAATCGAGACTAGCTACCCAAGTGTTACAAGAGAGTCGGTACCGCTATTCGTCTGGTGTGTGCAGAGCAAGCTGATAGTGAAAAAGGATTAATGACTCCGGAATCAGTTAAGCGATCTTGAGGTCAAAGAATTTATTACCGGAGCGTCGCCACCGCACCTTTGCAGAGGTTGAGGATGCACAATACAAGGAGTGAGCATGTCGTCCTCCTGGAGTAGATCGCTTATGAAATCCATCCTAATGATGACGCAGCTGGTAGTTCCGCCCAGACGGGTGGTGCATTTCACGGGAAGAGTGTCTAGAATCGGAGATAGCCTCGGCATCTCTCTTACCGGATGAGTTAGATCGCAACATGAGTATCGAATTAAAGTGCGATTAGCGACTGAGCATCAACAAGCTTATGAGTAAAAGCATGATGCGCGTCGCGAAGCAGTATGATGATCGAGGGCAATGCTTCGCCTCTATACTCCACGTATGGCCGATGACGTCCGAGTATTTCAGCGATAGATCAGGTTGCAACAAATCATCGTGATAAGTCTCATATTCCTAGATGGGAAAGCAGAAGACGTAAGAAGACTGGTTGACCAAGGGGTATCAATTTTCGGGGAGGTCTGTAGACGAATGCCAAGATTCTGACTCCCGGTCGAGCAAAGTGAAAGGACGCATAGTCCATGCTAAGGTGCTGCACGCGCGAGGAGCAATGCACATGACCTATGCCGCTTGCGCCAGGTTCCGGTCGAGTAGTTAAAACGAAGTTACCGTTGATAGTGGCAGTATCAGACTGCAAATGCTAGATGCTCCGGTTGCTGTTTTCGCGCAAGAGATTCCTGACGCGGAAGATTTCAAGGATCTTGTTAGGGCTACACTGCCTTCCAGCAAAGATCTGCCAGTACTGGTGGACCGATCTACGATCGTCCGTTCATTCACATTCGCCAGGTTGGATTATCCGCTACCAAGTCCAGATATATGGCTTGTAGAGTTGCCGGGTTGGTTGGGTTCCAAGCACCATACCAGTATCAGCATGTTTACATCATGGTTCTGGCGCGCATGGCGTCATACCAAGTCGATTGATAAGACGGCTCACCTACGTGCACGAGTACGTAGCGTCCGTTCATCGAAGATATGCCGGCAGGTCGCGCCGAGGCTTGCACCATAAACAGGAAAGCAGCTTGGGAAGGTTTCGCTCATGCACTGCCTACACAGTTTAATGATCCAAAAGAGGATGGCACCTACTTGGGCTTCGCAGAAAGTGTAGATATTTATCGTAGTCGCATGAATGATTAAAGTAGCCGGCTGTAGTGGTCTCGGAAATTGGGCCGTAATGTAGAAGGATTGCTAATGCCGCATAAAGAAGCCCTAATCCGCAATATTTGCGTAACCCACATCACGATAAAGGCTTATGGATGACGATTGAGTCGCAGTGCAAGGCTTTTACGGAAACCACGGAAAGGGTTTGCTGCACTAATAAAGTTGAGCCCCGTGTCATTTGGCCTCGACGAGTGTCGCAGGGACCAAGTTGAGCTTATCGCTCACCGGTCTCGATTGCTATTTACAGCCACATGGCCTAAGTCGGACATTGAACTCGCTCCAAATGGATCCATCCTGCCAATAGTGTGGAAGAAACAGTATCAGATTGGTTGTCTTCGAGATAGTTAATCGCCGGGCCATCTTGATCGAATGTTGAGTGTATCCGGTAGTTGTCGCCCGCTTAGTTGAAGTGCATTATACTAATCATGGCCGCAGGAGCTACGGAAGCGGATGAGTGCTACAAAGACCCTCACCCTCAATTCTCTTTTCAAATTTGATAAAATTCCTTGTGCGGAGGTATTCATATCCTGTAATCAGAGGGTTTGTTTTTATGTATCGAGTGTCTTGTTTGGATTTTGCGGCCTGGTGGCTGTCTGGTGAGTCCCGTGAACTCGAGAGCTCGGGTAAAGCTTGAAGCTGCTTATTAGAAATACCATTTCCGGGGCATCCCCAAGCGGGAAGCTAAATGGGGCAGTGGAAGTCTTTTTTGCTTTGTGGACATGTAAGTTAGTAGGCGTGTCTCCATAGGAGTGGTAAATTCGAGTTCTATTATGCTGAAGTGGGAGCTTATTACTGTGCAGAGAAATGTGATCTGAGCAGGGACTCTTGAGATGATGATTAGATGATTGATTGCATCTAAAAATGACGGTGGACAGACCTCTTAATGGAAATTTAAATTATCAACCACAATTGAATGGGCATTGGGAGTTGGGAGTAGTGCAGATGAAGTCAGCAATAAAAGATTGAATAGGTGGAGCACGATGGTTGTTGCGGCAAGGCTTGAAGTGCTGTTTGAGTCACCTAGAGTTAGAGGGCTGCTGCATTCTATATAATTCACAGTCTATCATTGCACATTTTGATCTTTACATATTATGTAGGTAACATTTGGAGAGTCTTTATCTTTAGGTTTCCTGTATTTTCTCTCATTGATCCACGTCCTCCACTTGTGCAGAGAAATTGCCTATATGCTCTCTTGTGCGACATTGAACTGAACTTTCTAATCGCAACTTTTGGCTTCACTCATCTTTCTTGTATTCTTCCTGTAGCACTATTATTCACTTGCACAACAGTAGCCTTACCACTCTATCTCTCTGTACTTGACCTTTATTCACTTTCTCATCTTACCCATTCTGCTTCTCCTGCCGCATCCTATAACTCTTCATGTCGTATACCATCACTGTCCCAATCCCCAGAGACTCACTTTTCACTGTTGGCAGAGATTTTCATTGTGCGGCCCTTCCAATCTGCTCTGCTGGAGTGTGGAGACTTTTTCAGCTTCTTTCTCTGTCTTCTCTCGCCTTCTCTCACCACGGGCTGCGCAGAACGGCGTAGCGGTTAATAGGTAGCAGGTATGTTTTTTCCTCTCTTCTGTCTTCTTCTCCGTGCCGTGATCGCATGAGCTTTCGTAGAGGTATTGTAGTCGAATCCCGAATTTGGAGGTCGAGGATCTGACACGACTCGTTCGTTAACCAGGAGTTTGCGTCCTTGTACCGTTGGTGCCTCTCTCTGCTTTAATTGCTTTTTAATCAAAATTGGTTGTTTACAGTTACCCTCGGCACAATCGAAACCATGATAGTAAAAGCAGTCGATCAAATGAGTATCGCCCCTCGAGGTGTGTCTGTCGCGCGGCCGTCATAATTTAGCCCGACCAGTCGCGCAGCAGTGCTGTTTTTACACAGCCGCGGTTGGTGAGCTTCCAAACCCGACCACCAACAAATGCTACCGAGTAAACAGGCTTGGATGAGGGGAATAGCGTATCAGGTCAATAACACCACACTCTAAACAATTTGTTGCTTAATCTGTAGTTAAGATTAACATATCTAGATACGAGAGGAGAGAGTTAAACGGTGGATTCTCTTATGATACATGATCGATGTTACGTCATCAGATTAATTATGCGTCAGCCGCGTTGTATATTTTGCATCTGGCTTTTCTGATAAAAATGGTTACGTCAGGATATGAAATGAAAGGAAGCGGGAAGTGTCGTGAATCATCAATGTGACTAATCATCATGCGTGATACCGATAGGTTTTGGAGTACTGACATGACATATAGGTTGCCGCGGTTCCGAGACCTTAGCCGTCACGTATGCATTACACTCAAAGATTTATCACTCGTAGTACCTGACTGTAATGGCGACATATATATATTTATATCCTATTGATGGTCATGACCTGTGGTCTGGGAGAACATGCACGCCACCGTGTTTGATTGGTGTGTGACTGTAGAATGAAGCTAGGATAGTATGACATGCTGCTTTATATGCTATTAGCTAGCTAAGGCCCGAGGACAGTTGACAGCTCAGATGTCTGCGTTGAGCAGAGCTACAGCGCTAAGTATATGGGATTTTCACACACCTCTACTACATCTAATTCCTGTAATTCACAGTAACTAATCATGACTTGGGAAAGTGCGCTGGAATTCTAGCGATCTGATTTTCTTTTCCTGAAACTTTGCGCTTTGACACCGCGTAAGTTAATTGGGATTTCTGCAGTAATGCCCCACGATTTGGGTAGGGATTTCTTTAACACGCAACTATCATGACAGAGTTCACGAAGATGATAGATATGAACAAAAATAAAATACGTATTTTTACAAAGGGGAAACCAGCAGGCAAGTTTAGACAAAGCAGGCTTTAAATGTTTCTAAAGCTCGTACATTTGTTTTTCTTGCCAGCGTTATAGATCCACGAATTTGCAGAGAAAATAAAAACTGACCAGGTTCGTGAAAGAAATAGTGAGAACTCCCGGATAGGGAATTTTAAAAATTATTTCATGAAAGTATTCTTAGGTTTCCAGCCAAATTTCAAATTAAATACTGACTATTTCTGTACATACCTGCACCAATTTAGTGATGACTGATTGAAAGTCTATCTTGCAATGAAGTTATGACCACTACTCCAGGATACAGTAGCTCTTCAGTTCCATGACAACTTTATCCTTTCTAACTCACTTTCTTTTTCAATCTAAATACCGCCACACCCATTGTGGAGGAAATTAACAAGATAGGTGGGTTTTGGTAGTTTTGGGATAAGCACAATATCGGTAAGATTTAGAGAATCAAAATCCTTCCCATCATTCAGAATTCCCAAGAAAAAATTTTCAACATCCTTACCTACAATGTGCCAGAATCTCTGAAAAAATAATGCCTGAAAACCATCACAGCCTGGTGCTTTAGTAGGCCCCATTCCTTTCAAAGCTAAAAATACCTTTTCGTCCGTAAATGGTACTAGTAAATCTATATTGATATCAGATGAAATATTAGTATTAATGCCCGTTAGAAGATGGGATAAGTTCCCCACTCCCTTTGATGTGAATAAATTCTGGAAGTAATTTGGAGCGGCCTCATTAATTGCTAATTCATCAGAAATTTCCTGTCCTCCATCAGATTCCAGCCTAGTAATAGTATTAATTCGTTTACATACTAAGGCACGCCTGTGAAAAAAGCTGAATTCTTATCCCCTAATTGAAGCCAGTTAGCTCGTGCCCTTTGTTCCCGATACATTTCATCTTTATCAATCTCCATATTAAGTCGAATTCTAGTATCAATCAGCTTTGCCATTGTGACATCATCCCTATCGCTTGCCAGTAATTCTTCTAGTTCCTTTGTGAGCCTATTCCTTAAACCATCTCGACCCTTCTTTATTGAGCTTGCCCACCTCATTAAGTTGAATTGCAGCCTTTCTAATTTTTCACCAATAGATCCATTTGAAAACTCCCACGCTTTTTTAATCTCTCGTTCAACAGATTCCTCCATGGTCCACCATGCCTCGAATTTGAAACTTGGAATTCCCTTATTACTATTTTCATTAGTAATAATAAGTAAGGGTAGCAATCTGAAATCGAGTGTGTTAAATGATGAATAATTCCTCTTGGAAAAAGTTGCAACCACTTTTCATTCGCCACGCCTCTATCCAGTCTCCCTTTTATATTTGTTTCCGGTAAGTTCCCTCTCTCCCATGTGAACTAAACCCCCGTGTGACCCACGTCCATTAATTTACATTCATTTAGAATCTCGCGAAAAGCTTCCATTCTTTTCTCTTCCCTCGGTTGACCTCCTCTTTTTTCAAAAGAATACATTATTTCGTTAAAATCACCACATACCAGCCATGGGTGATTTTGATCTTGACCCAACTCCCTTAGCAAATCCCACGAGGCATTCTTGTTATTAACATAAGGCGATCCATAAAACCTTGTAAATCTCCACTCTTCGTTGACATTGTCCTCTTTTACCATCACATCAACATGACTTTTTGAGAAATTTTTAAGATCTACCGTAATTCCTACTTTCCATGCCATACAAATTCCACCTCTAGACCCTTCTGCTCCTACATCAATCCCATTATCAAAACCACATCTCCTCCTAATTTTTTCCATGCGCTTTCCATCAATTTTAGTCTCCATAAGGAAGACCATTTGGGGCTTATGTTGCTTCAGCAAATACCGAAGCCTTCGTGCTGCCCGTGGACTCCCCAATCCACGGACATTCCAACATATGGTTTTCATTGTGCCCGGTCGGCTTGCCTTTTGGCAGCCACCGATCTGTATTGGTAAGTAGCATAATCTTGTTTGAGATTTTCTGTCGACAAAATTGTACCTCCTTCGATTTGAAATTCTTTGCCATCGTACTTCATTCTTTTTGCATCTTATTCATGAGAGATTCCTGTACCATCTTCCTCAATTGCAATCTCTTCCGATTTCCTTTTCCTCATTCTACAATCACCATTATAAGTATCCACCTCTCTTACTACCTCAATTCGCTTCCAACTCGATTTCTTGGCTGGTTTCAAAATTTCTGCAATATTATTATTTTTCCCAGTCGCCTTTTCTTCCACATCTATCTCTTCCTCCTGCATCTTCATCTCTATCTCTTTCTCTATGAATTGTGGACAAACTTGGGTTCTTTGGGACATATCACTTCTATCCTCCACTTGTAAATTTAATTTAGTAATTTTCTCAATATCACCTATGTATGAACATTGAGGCTGCATCTTCTTTGAACTGGCATTAAACTTTAGACTCTCCCTTCCAATTAAATTTAATTCTGCTTTTAATGCTAAAGGAAAAGGAGGATCAATTCTGATTTTATTTCTTTCAACAGGTGTAAACTTTTGGCATTCTATGAGCCCATGCCCCATCTTTCCACAGCCAAAACAGAATGTTGGTAATTTTTCATATTTAAAAAGGATCCAGGACTTACTTTGATTTTATGTTGAGACGAAAATACCCCTGCGTAAGGGTTTCTACACATCTAATTTGATTCTGAGCCGACAAATTTCACCGTTAATTTCAGATCTCATAACACCTCCAAAAGTAACCCCAATAGCATGCATCAAATCTTTTTTTATCAAATTCTGGTGAACATGGTCTGACCTTAACCCAAAACGGGGATGACTTAAGCCGGATTTGATTTCTTTCCATCGTTCTAGTCAGCCGATCAAATAGTACTAAATTTTTCCGAAACAACCATGGCTGCCCCTCCATAACTAACTCCAAATCTTCTTCACTTTCAAACACGATCAAGAATAGATTTTGTCCTGCCAATTGAATCTCGAACTTTTTCCTCGTTTTCCATATACTTTTCATCTGTGCTCTGAAGCTATCCGGATTATAGGATTTCTTTGTCCATATAGTGCATAGTAGGGTTGGTTTTTCGCTTGGTACCACCATCGAGCTTTTGACTGATAACTGAATAAGTTCCTCCGCCAGAAGGGAGATCTCATCTCCTTTAAAACCCTCTTTGCCACCACTCTCCTCCATCCTAAACCGTAGAAAATCTGTTCTCGCTAGGATACTTAAGCAAAGCACTCTTGGCTAGGGTTTTTCTCTTTTATTTAATTTTTAGAATGAAGCTTTTAGTTATAAAAATAAATAATTAAATTAAATCAAAACCTTTGCATTTCAATATTTAAAAAAAAACCTTTGCTTTTCATTATATGTCAAAAGTGATATGTAGTCGCGACTTTGATAATGTAGGTTTCATTTAATTATAATTTGTTTTATAGTTCATGTTCGGGGTTTATAGTTGTTCATCAAAATAATATTGTGAATCTACATCTTCCACTAAAAGTACAATACGACTTACTAGTGCATCTAACACTTGTTAGTAAGTTAGATTCTTATTTAATTTGTTTATTAATTTTGTTAATTTTAAATTATAAATTATTTACTTCTATATATTTGTGCATTTATAATTAAAGAGGAGAAAAAAAAACTTGTAATAGTGTTATGGTGACAGATGTGAAATGTGAACTTCACTAAAGGCTTAGTCCAAATGGCCCAATTACTTTTTTGGTCCATTGATCTCAATCTTCAATTACTCTCTCAGTTCAGCCTTCACGGGGACCTTCCTCCTATTTTAACTTTTCTTAAAGCATCAATTCTGAGTTTGCTAACGCAATCGCTACTTTCTTTTCCGATAGTGGAATTTGTTATGGAAAAATATATTCCAAGTTCCTACCTTATTTGTATATTTACAATTAAATATTTTTATTTATAGTTTAAAAATTTTAAACTTTTTTTTTGTAATTTAAATCTTTGGTTCAATTGTCAGTTTGATTAAAATTCCAATACTAAATTCAATTTCATTACACTAATTTTCTATTACAAGACTATTAAGTAGTATTTTTTATTTCAAAATGTCACACTATCGAATTTAATGGAAGAACTTTAACAATGTTAATAACTACACTTAAAGTTTGAATATGTAAAATATAAGAACTAAATTCCAAATGTAGAAAGAGAACATGAACCTTAAAGCATATTTTAAGTCTTTTTTTCTTTTTCTTCTTTTGTCATCTCCTAGTTACTGCCTTTTCTTTTAAGGATAAATATGAAATGTATACATTAGTTATTGTGAAATTCGATATAAAATATTGATTTTGTGTATTTATACACACAAAAATTTGATTGCAATTAATAATTATACATGAAGATTACATTTTGATTCAACTACACACATTTAAATAAATACATTCATTTATTTTCAAATTAGATAAACATAATTGTTTGTATATACAATAAATGTATTCATGGGAATGGAGCACATTTCATGGCCAGTCATTTACTTCTTCGGAGAGCACTTGCAGCGAAGGGATTAGGCACTGCTATCGACGATGGATGCACTGGTTTCAACAAAAAAAAAAGAAGGTAAACATAAGGGTTTGTATATGCAATATCTACAAGTAAAATGGTGATACATCAATAATGAAATTAGTGATTTGTGAAAAATGAATCAAATCAAAATTCCATTTATAGAATTACACAAAATCAAAGTTCTTTATCACATTACAAATTAAACCAAATGTTTATATATACTTGTCGGGCTTATTGAAACAAAACTATGATTGATCGAATTCATTTGTGAACTTTAGTTTTAAAAAATTTTGGGTAAACTACAAGTAATTACCAAGGTTGTGAAAGGGAGAAGGAAACTAAAAGAAAAGGAAACTAAAGAAATAAAAGAACAAAAAGAAAAGGGAAAGTTAAAAGAAAATAAAAGAAAAAGAAGTAAATTTCTCAAAAAGAAAATGTATAGGAATTATTTGTGCAATTTAACTTAAAATTTTCATCTAAAATGATTATATAATGTGCCACATCAACTTGCCATTACACCATTAACAACAGTTAACAACACGGTGGCCAAAATATAACAAATTGATAATGTTAGTGGTCGTATCATAACTTTTCGAATTTCAATAATGTTAACTTCGATGTCTCGAGCTTTTGATATAACAACATTTAAGATAAATTTTATATATACTATATTTCCTAAGTAATTTGGTGAAAATATAGTTGAAAATTTTATCAAACATTTTCAAAGCATTTCAAAGACTTGCAAAGTACCCAAAAACAAGTTTTAAATTTGTTTTAACTTATATATATATTTTTGAGTCAATACCAAAGTGTTTTAAGGTGCTTAAAATATTTTTAGCCATGTTGGTGGTTTGGTATCGATACTTGGGGCTCTAAGTATCTCACATCCCTAATTTCTTATTCATAAAATTGTAAAATTATAGCAAGATTGAATAATTGGCTTAATGTTTAAGAGTTAGTAAAATTATCCTTAAGATTCAAGTATATTTCCCCTTGCCCACAAATTCTTATTTTTTTTTTAAGCATGTGTCATTCACCCTAGCAAGTTGTCAGATTTTAGTCTGATTGAAACACTGGAAAATATAATTAACTTCATATTCAAAAACAAAATTATATGCTTATCTAAGGCTATCAATTTTTTTAAAATTAAAATATTTTTTTTAGTTTCTTTTCTTTTTTTCTCTCTTCTTTTCCCTTTGTCGTCCCTTACTCCTCTTCCATCTCTTTTCTCTCTTTTCTTTTCTTTTCTTTTTTTCTTTCTCCTCCTCAATTGTGTCGCCACTACTACTATTCTCCATAGTTTCCACCCTCAAATCTAGTTTTTTTTTTCTTATTTTTGTGTCTCTCTCCTTTTCCCTTCTCTAACTATTGATGGCTGCCATTTCCACCATTGATTTCTCTCCTCTTGATTTGATTTTTGCTGCTACCAATATTAGTTACAATGCCGCCCCATTGTTTTTTTTTCTTCCCTCCTCCCATTGTCGCACACAGAGCCTTGGTTGTTGTCATAAGTTGTTTCCTTGCCCCTCTAAGCCTCCTTCCTATCATTTTTCTTCATTGTTTCATTACTAATTTTTACATTTTCGTTGGTCAAACCCTCCTTGCTTTTTTCTTAGGGCTTTTCGACTCTGTGATCACCATACATTATAGATCTAGTAATTGAGTGAAGGGTAAGTACTGATTAATGTTAGATCTAACGTCGATATTTTGATTTCTCTATTTTTGTTAGGGGTCGTGTAGTGTTGGCTCTATAGTCAATTATTTATTACTAATTCGTGTGTATTATTTTGATTGAAGGACCATATCCAAATGCTTCGGGTCAACATCAGTGTAAAAGGGTGTATCACATCCCTTGTTTTACCGTAATAAAGTAAATATCGCTCTTGGAAATCAAAATCGGTTAGCCATTGTAAATCCCTATTGTGGTTGAACCCTATAGGGTTATTTTAGGCTGGTCCTAACTCGTGTTTATTCTTGGTATGTACAAATCTAAATGAGTTCTAGTTGGATCTAAGCCTTAGGAGCTGCGATTTTAAGTTAGTGCTTCAGAATTACGCTTAAGAGGTGTAGGTCTCCCCTATGTTTAATTAACTTGGATATTATATAGAATCTATTTAAATGTTGAAATTTGCTTGCTGATTTTGGTTTGGCCGAATGGCCTAAATGCAAATAAGTGAGATATCGAGCAAGGTACGTAATTAATTAGAAAATATGCTTGTTAAATGCTCTGTTTGGGTGATGAAATTGTGATTTGAATGCGTGTATAGCATGCTAGATTTTAAAACACTGATTGAAATGCATGTTTTATGCCATGATTGATAATGATTTTATGAAACTATGTAAGCTTGCCATTGTTGCCGTTAAATGAAAGGTATGTAAAACATACATTGTAACAACCAGTTTTCAGTGAAATCGAAACAGTGATTTCGGGGCCACAAATTCGAGGTCAAAAAATTTATTTTAATATTATTTTGTGATCTACAGCATGATAGTATTATCGTATAAAAAATTCATTAAGAAATTTTATCGTTTATGTGTTCAATTTGTGAAAAAAGACTAAATCGCGTAAAGTGAGAAAGTTGTGTTCTATTATCTAAAGGTATTAAATAGCTATAGAAATTTAAAGTGGAGGTCCTTATATGGTAATTATACCATTAAATGAGTTAGTGGATGTGCATGGCTTGGTAATTGTGAAAATTTTAAAGTTAGGTAAGGGTAATTTGGTAAAAAGGCAATTAAAGATAAAATAATCAAAAAAAAAATTAAAGCTATCATCTTTCATACTCTTCTCCAGTCGATTTTTACAGCAAAGAATAGCCATGGAAGCTTGAAATTTCTGCCTAAGCAAATCCCTTGCATGTAAGTGATATCTTGTCCCGTTTTTGTTGATTTTTATGTTTTCGGGATCGTTGTAGCTTAACCTAGCTAATTAAGGGACTAATTAAAAAATGGTTGAAAGTATAGGGTTTTACCATAAGAGCATTTTAGTTTTTTGTGAATTTTAATGGAAGAAAATGAATCTTTGTTAAGAATTAAACAACTTTTGTTAAGTGATTTTTAATGAAATTGCCAATTAGGGGTTAAATTGAGAAATGTGTAAATTGTGTGGTAAGTGTGCAAAATTGTGAAATGTATGGGATTCTATAAGTATATATTAAATTCGTCTAGGCTTGGTTATGAAGGAAATTGAATGAATTTCATTTTACGAGCCTAGAGACTAAATTGTAAAGAAATTAAAAGTATAGGGGCAAAATAGTAATTTTTCTAAAACATAGTTTTTGGATTGAATTGAATAGAATGAGGCTTAAATTAGTTAAATTTGATTATATAGATCAAGAAAGCAACGTACAGATTTAGATCGGGGAAAGGATAAAGTTTTGGATTAAACGATCGTTTTTCTCCGCATGAGTTTGAGGTAAGTTTGTGTAATTAAATTGTGTATTTATATACTTTAAATTGAAATATATGTATGTGGATTGTGTAATTACTATGTAAAATTATCGAGCGCATAATCGATGATTTACAAAGAATACCGAGCCCCGTTTGAACCTTAGGAATTTGTAGGATACAAATGACATGTCATTAGGGTTACCGATTCCAGCTCTTATGAGCTTACCAATACTCAGCTTGTATGAGTCTACCGTTATTCAGCTCAGAGGAGCTTACCGTTTATAGCTCATATGAGCATACATGTACAAGAATTGACGGATTACAGTTCAGTACACCTCGTGTGTACTACCCACGTATCTAACAATATTCTATGTGGGTCAACAGGCACAATTCTGTTACGAGTTTATATGAGTTTGATACGAACTAGTGCAGGTATTTACGTGAATTACATGGAAATGGTTTATATATATAAGATATATGGATACATGGTATAAATGTTACATGTATATGGAATTTAAATAGTTGTTGAACTCAAACATAATTCTCGATTTTTATATGAATGACATGACTAACTTGGTTAATGGTCATGTGTTAGGCTTTGGCCAAATTGAATTTTGTTATGCTTTGAGTTATTTACCTGAATTGTGGTTAAATGGTAAGTTAAATTCTGTGTTATACGAACTTACTAAGCTTAATTGCTTACTCTATTTATTTTTCTGTGTTTTATAGTGTTTTTGAAGCTCGTTTGGATTAGAAGTTGTCAGAGATCTCATCACACTATCAAACGCTATTTTGGCACTTTTGACTTTATATTTTGGTTAAATGGCATTTATAGGTCATTTTGGCTAATGGTAGCCTATATGTTTTATTTTGTTTTAGCCATTTGAATTGGCTTGTATTGTGGACATACTTTTTGTTATGTAAATATGTAAATAGCCTTATTGTATGTGGTGTAATGGTTGCCATGGGAATGCCTTATTAATGAATTGGTATTTTGGGTACCAAATAGTTGAGACTGATGAGTGACATACATGCTAAGTATTAGGCATAAAGATGCATATATCTGTATAATCATTTAGGTAGATTTTGGAGACATATTTGGCATGTTATAAATGGCCTATTGAGGTGTCTATAAGTATCATGGTTGTATGTGATATTATAACATGTGGTAAGATTGATATTGGTTGGCTTTGAATGCCTATTTATGTCATGGTTGTGCAAATTATTGGGTTTAGGTTGGTAACAATTTTGGGTGAGAAATATGGCTTAGAAAATGACCTATTTTCGTCCACACGGGCAGAGACACGAGTGTGTGTCTCAGTCGTGTGTGACATTTAGCTAGGTGACACGGACGTGTGTCCCCTGTAATTTCTAAAGGAAGCAAGTCAGTAGCTTCACACGGCCTAGCACACGGCTTGGCACACGGGCGTGTTAGGCCATTTCAAAGGGTACACGGCCTGGCACACGGGCGTGTGGTCTAGCCGTGTGACCCGAGTCAGTGAGTTACAAGGGTACGGACATGGGCTGGGACACGACCGTGTGTCCCTATTTTGAATACCCACACGGCCTGAGACACGGGCGTGTCTCATGGTTGTATGAGACACATGGCCTGACCACACGGGCGTTTGTCCCCTGCACTTTGAAAATTTTCAGTGTTTTCCTAAAAATTCCTTGAGTACTCGATTTAGTCCCGAACCATTTTTAATGTTTATTTTGGGCATCGAGGGCTCGTATTAGGGACTATATGATTGAATATGAATGGTTTTTTATTTGAATAAGAAATGAACATGAAATGTTTGATTGTTTGATCTGTAAGTCTTGTAATGCTTTATAACCCTGTTTCGGCATCGGATACGAGTTAGGGGTGTTACATACATTGACACTGAATATTGATATGCATGCTAATGACAACTCTAATGAATCAAACTGTGCTTTAGAAATGACTTCCTTCGAATCTGCTTCTAACAAAATTGAACATTCATCGCCTTCCTCATCATTCGTCGGATCACATAATAACATGCGTTCCAACTCTGGGGAGACTAGCGATTCCATCTTGGAAACAACAGAGCATTCTTTAATATCATCAAGGGATTTAATAGTATTGAAAACATTAAAAGTTACTATGTCATTGTGAACCATCATGCTAAGTTCACCGTTTTGCACATCGATCAGCATTCTACCGGTTGCTAAGAATGGTCTCCCCAATATGATAGGAACTTCTTTATTTGCCTCAAAATCCAACATAATAAAGTCAGCAGAAAAGATAAATTTATTAACATGTACCAATATGTCCTCAATTTTTCCTTTAGGATGTGCCAATTACTTATCTGCTAATTAGAGTGTAACTGTCGTTGGTCTGACCTCACCAATCCTCAATTACCTAAACATAAACATTGGCATCAAGTTGATACTTGATCCTAAATCACATAAAGCCCTTTCATAATAAAAATCTCCTATGCTGCATGGTATGGTAAAGCTCCCTGGATCTTTCATTTTTAGGGGCAGCTTGTAATGCACTACACTCCTTCATCAATGCTATAGTCTCAAACTCTCCAAGTCTTCTCTTTTTGGACAGGATGTCCTTCATAAATTTTACGTAGTTCATCATCTACTCAAGAGCTTCTAACAACAAAATATTAATGTGAAGATGCTTGAGTACGTCTAAAAACTTCTTGAATTGGACCTCCTACTTTTTTTTATGAAGTCGTTGAGGGTAGGGTGGTGGAGGATTCTTAAACTATGTTAGACAGCTCTTCCGAGGTAATGCCTCTGCATCTGACACAGATGTTAGATTATCAAAATTGACAAGTTTAGGGTTTACCTTATTAGAGTTTTCAAAATTTAGCTTCTAGAAAGCAGGAGTTTTAACATTTGGTTGAACCTCTTCTTTTTCTTGAGTATCAGTGGGCTCATCTTTGACCTCGACAGTATTGGGCTCTAATGTTCTTAAACTTTGTAGAGTGACCGCTTTGCAATGCTCCTAGCACGGCTTTCTTGGGTTCTCCATGTCACTTGGTAAAGCACCTTATGGTCTGTTTTGAAGTTCAGTGGCTAGTTGACCCACTTGATTCTCCAAATTTCTCAAAGTGGCGTCATTCTTCCCTATGTACGCCTTCAAGAAGCTTTCCAAACTATTGGAAGGTTCAGTTTGTGGTGGTTTTTGAACTTGCTATGTAAATGTTGGCGGTTGGTTTGGTCTGGGTTGCATATATGTTTTACTGGGTCCAACTCCTTCGTTACTCCAAGAGCAGTTCGGGTGGTTTCACTATAATGGGTTATAAAAGTTAGAATGTGATCCCTACCCACCGCTGTTCTGGTTCTAACTTCCCATATAATAAATGGATTCTGGGTTTAATGGGCAATTTTCAAACAAGTGCCCGTCTCCACAGTATACACAGGCTATGTTTTCAAATTGACTTGGTGGTTGGGCTGCAATATTATTAAACCCATTAGTAGTAAACTCTTAACTGTTGAAGATATCGAAGATACCTGAGCTGCAAGTGAAGTGAGGGTGTCCAGTTCATGTACTCTTACTACTCATGAACCTAAAGTTGTTTGGTTGGTCTGCCACTAGTAATTGTTACTGGCAATTCTCTCAATAATCTCATAAGCCTCATTACACGCCTTAGAAAGAATAGCACCATTTGCAGAAGCGTCTACTACCATCATCGTATGTGCGTTGAGACCATTGTAAAATGTCTCTAATTGGAAGCAATGCGAAATTCCATGATGAGGGCATTTTCATAATAATTCTTTAAATCTCTCGCATGCCTCATACAAGGATTCATCGTCCATTTGCTAGAAGGTAGTGATCTCATTTCACAACTTATCATTAGGTGGAAAGTACTTCATTAGGAGGCGTTCTTCCAATTGTTGCCATGTAGAAATTGAACCAGGTGGCAATGAATTTAGCCAAGCTCTTGCTCTGTCCCTTAGTGAGTATGGGAACAACTTCAGCCTTAATTCTTCTTTGGTAACTCCAACTAGCTTGAAGGAGAAACTCACCTCCATAAATAATCAAAGGTGAAGGCGAAGATCCTCAGTAGGCATCTCACTAAATTGGTTCACTCTCTAAAGCATCTAGAACATAGCAAGCTTCAACTTGAACTGTGGTGCCCCAACCTCAGGTCTAACAATACCCGATTAAGTTCATTAAAAAGTGGCACGGCATACTGCCTTAAGGCTTGATCCCCGTAATCAGCAACGAGGATCGGATTTCGAGCATTTCAAGCTCCATTTCCTTGTTCTTGATTTTGATTCTCAATATTCATTTCTTAAGTCTGTCTTTAGGTTGCTTGTCTTCTCCTTTGTCCAAATGTTCTTTCAATTTTAGGATCTATTGGGAGTAAGTCAATGATACAGTCAATACACATAAACACCTAAAATAAAACACAAAATAAATAAATTAAAATTCAATAGAAAATTTAAATCAACTTCCAAAAGTATTAATTTCACAAATAATGTCTTTAAAAATAGCCCCCGGCAACTGCACCAAAAACTTGAAACGACGAAAATGTGCAAGTGTACATAATCGTTGAAAAGTAGTAAAGCGATAAGTATAGAGTATCTTCTCCACAAGGACTATTAAGCGATTCTTTGTGAAAAATTAAAACTTAAACATAGTGATGGTGGAAAACTAATATAGTTTAAAATGTGGTGCAAACAAATAAGAGTAGATTAAATAATTTAATTAACTACAAATTACCTAAGCATGTAAATTAAAATAAACACGGAAAAATATGCAAGTTTTGAAGAGTTATCACAATTAGCATGCTTTTGTTAGAATAATTTCTTTCCTAGCACATATTTATTTCAACACTGTTAAAAGATGTTACAGAGATTCCTTGGCAAATCAATCATTTACTAACCTTCATTAAATGGGGTAAAGATGTTAAATATATTTAATTACTAATTCTATCTAGCATATTTCTATGTTTAATAAACTTATAATCTCATAAATAAAACATTTTACAAGGTTATGTAAGGTAATAATACTTTTGGTATTATTACAAATTTAATCCCTAAATGATTAAACTTACACCATACAAGTATTTTGTCAATTAATTAAAAAATTGTTTAGATTAATTAATTAATTCAATTACTTCTTTACATCCATAAATGCATAAGAAACATAGTCGTGATTTTACTTGCATGAGTAAATCGATCGAAAGCACAAACACCTTTAACAGAAAATAAACTTAACCATGGAAATCATATTATTCTAACACCAACAGAATTAAGCAATCATGATATTGTTGAGAAAAAAACACTTAGTTGCAATCATGTTTATGAATTGAACAAAAATAAAATATCAAAACGGAAGAAGAAACTCTAGCCGATTCTAGAAGATCCCCGAGGCACAAATTACTTGCTCCTTCTTTTGTTCTTCTTTCTTGTCATCACCACTAAGCCAATATACTCCCAATATAGCCGAATAAGGTTTCTCTCAAGGCCGTGCAAAGTTCTTTTTCAAGAAGGAAGAAATAAAGATTGGAAATGAGAGAAAATACAGAGCAAGTGGAGAGGAAAAAATGAAGAATTGATGACTAAATTGGATGATTTGAAAGGAAATAAGGGGTCCTATTTATACTAGATAGGGACGGCTACAAATAGCATTTAGGAGCGATCTGTCGTAATTTGTTGTAGCAGATCAAACTAGTTTTCATACTTAACGAACTTGAATACGAGCAATTATGTTATGTTTTAAGTAGTTTTTTCCAATTTAGTTTTAATTCAATAAAAAGTGTAATTTTAGTTCTTTTATGACCTTAGGGGCCGAATGAGGCCTAAAGGGGGGGCTAACGTACTTAGTGAGTGTGCAAGATAGCATTCAAAGGCATAAGAGCTCGAGGTTTGTCGTCATGTTGAAATACGGGAGTCCAATGTCACAACATAGGGAGAAAAAATACAAGAATTCTAAGACTACCTTTGGTGTCATGGCACAGCCAATGGATGTCGCAACACACCCCTGAAGCTGAAGCAAACTGCCTTCGATGTCGTAACACAAGCACTGGATCTAACAGCCCAATTTTTACTAGTGTCAAAAAATAGTGGTTCGAGACCACCAAATTTTGACGAGTAAGCTCGTAAATCTTATTATTTAGTATTTACGAGTCAAATTTGATTTTAGAAATATTTCTGCATTAGTAAATTATGTTTTATAAGGATTTATTAGGTCAAGTGGTTTAGAAAATGAGGTATCAAGACCTCGTTTCTATAAACCAAGCTGTAAATATTTTTATAAATATTTACGAAGTGTCATTAAGATAGTATTAAAGTTTCGTTAGAAATTTTTAACGTTTTGATAGTTAATTAATTAAAAAGGACTAAATTGAAAAAGGTACAAAACTTGCTAATTAAAAGAAATAGTGATTAAATGGCTTGATAAATAAATAAGGTAGGACTTAAGGAGCAATTAAGCCTAAAATATAGGCATGAGGTGGCATAATCAGGGAAGGAAATGAAATTATGTGATTTAAGGGCAAAATGGTCATTTGGTGAAATTAAGAAAAAATAAAACAAATGGCTAAAATGATTTCTAGACATTTCATCTCAAAATTTCAGCCTAAAAACACCATTGAAGAGATTTTAAGAAGCTGGTTTTCTATTTTGCTACATGTGAGTTTAATTCTTACATTTTTCTTGAAATTTTTATGTTTTTGAGACTTTTACAATTAGGCCCAACTAACTATTTCATTAGTTTTTAATTTTATTGGAAATTTTGAAAGTTACCATTGATAAATACTGGATATTTTTTATGAAATAACATGGATTTAGAGCTTTAATTTTTGTTGTATGATGATTTTACATAATAATTTTGATAGATATTGATTTTAGGACCAAATTGTGAAAAGGTTAAATATTAGGGTTTGGTATTAAATTTCTATTTATCAAGGGCTGTATGATAGCTTATAATATTTAGATAAATTATCAATTGAGAAAAAGTAGTTCATTTGATAGACTAAGTAGTTAAGGGATCAAATTGTAAAAGTTGTAAAAGTTGTGGTAATTGCGTAATTTTAAAAAATTGAGGGGTATTAATTGTGAAGTGAATTGAAACAAAAATATATGCTAATAAATGAATAATTTTATATTTTAGATCAAGAGCCCGTAGATACTCGTGGAAAAGGGAAATTAGTAAAATAGTCCCTGAACTTCTACAAATCTTACAATTTAACCCAAGTAAGTTCGTACGGTTAAACATTAATATTCATATTAAAATGATGAATGGTATTATGTATTTATTCTATTGTTGAAAATGAAATATTGTTGGAATTATGCTTTTGAATTGAATATCCGAGTTAAATGGAACGCGTGATTTGAGTATAATCGTTGTGTCGCGTAAGACGACAATGGAGGAATTGACGGAAAATTACCCAAGTAAACCGAGGTTCAGCATTGGTTGTGAACTTTTGTTTTTACTTTCCGTTTAACTCTCACGAGCTTCTGTTTAACTCATATGAGTTTTCGTTCAGCTCTTCTGAGCTTCTATTTAACCCTTATGGGTTTCCGTTCAGCTCTTATGAGCTTCCGTTCAACCCTTATGGGTTTCTGTTTAGCACTTATGTGCTTCTGTTCAGCCTTCGGGCTTCTAAAAATGATGTACTCTTATCCGTAAGTCGTTCTCCAATTTGGTAAGATTTGGTATGTGATTTATCTAATTGAAATTGAAAGATTTATCGTTTATTATTGATATTGATTTGAAAGAAGTGTGTTTATCGATTAAGGTTGTGATTGACAAGGATATTGCCTGAATAAGTTGCTTATTTGATTTATAATATTAGATTCGGTAAGATTTATGTTTAACCCATCGAACTTACTAAGCTTTATTAAGCTTACTCGTGTTATTTTATGTCCTTGTAGATTAACGTGAGGTCAGAAGATCGGATCAACACATCAATCCACACTATCCAGCTCATTCCAGTAGTCTTTGAAACGTACACTATGGTTTATATGGCATGTATAGCGTTGGTATGGATTTGACTAAAGGTTGGTTTATGTAAATGTTAGGAGTGAAGTTTTGTTTAAATAATCAACTTCAATATATATATATGTTGGTTTGAAAATAAAGTAAATTGAATGTGGATGTGAATGATATATGCTTGTATGTATGCAATTAGTAATAAATTTTAATAAATTAATAAGATGGATTAAATAGGTAAGTGTAAGCATTTGAGTATATATGATGTTATGTTATGTTTAAAACCTGTTTTTGGCTTGTTTTGATTGCTTGTTTGGGATGTATTGTTGTATCAAAATGTTGTGTATAGGTTGAAATAAAAAATGGGTGAGAAATATGGCCTTAAAATGGACTATTTTCGTCCACATGGGCAGAAACACAGGCGTGTGTGACACACGGCCTAGCACATGGGCGTGTGGTTTGGCCGTGTGTCCCCTGCATCTTTAAAATTGAGAAAACAAAATGCCCAGGTATTTTCACATGGCCTAGCACACGGGCATGTGACTTAGCCATGTGACCCTTGCCCCTTAATTTCACAAATTAACATGCTCACACGGCCTAGCACACGGGCGTGTGGCTTGGTCGTATGACCCAAGTCAGAGAGATACACGAGTATGGACACGGGCTGGGACACGGCCGTGTGACCCATATTGAATACCCACATGACCTAAGACACGGGCGTGTCTCTTGACCGTGTGAGCCACACGGCCAGGCCACACGGGCGTGTGTCCCCTGCACCTAGGAAGAATTTTGAAATTTTGCGAAAAATTCTCTGAGTTCCCGGTTTAGTCCCGATTTATTTCGAATGCATAATTTGGGTCTCGAGGGCTCATACAAAGGACCATATGAGTGATTTATGATTTGTTTCTGATATGTATGTTTAAGGACATGAAATGTTCGTATTTGATCTAAAAAGTCCGGTAATGCTCCGTAACCCTGTTTCGGCGATGGATAAGGGTTAGGGGTGTTACACTGGATGTCGCGACACCTGCCCTGCACGAAAAAGAATTTTAAGCCGAGGGCGTTTTGATCCGTTCAATGTATTTTTACATAAAAACATCAACCGACCTAGGGCTAAGGATGGATTTTTACAAGGGACAATAGAATTTTTGGACACTTGCTTGGGACGGATTTCATAGATTAGAATTTTCTTTGTAATTAAGTTTCAATTTTTAGTTCTTTTTAGACTTATGTTTTCTTTTCAGTTATTTTCATTCATTTTCATCGGCGAACTTGATTTGTGGATTCTACCAAACTCTTTGTGGATTCTACATTTCATCAATTGAATACGATTAAGATTTCTCTTTAACTTTTATTAATGATTTGTTCCTAATGTCTACTTATTTTATCAAGTTTAACGTGTTTATGAAATCCATGAAGAACTAATCCTCTTATAGGGGATTAGTGAGTGGATGTGTGATTAATTAATTAATATGTAGGGTTTTCTTAGCGGATCAGGTGTTCGAGATAGGAAGAACTTAAACCCTAGGCCTGACAACCCTAGGAAGTCATTTAGGTGAGAATTAACCCAAAATTGGTATTGCCTATCCGTGAACCCCTTACCCCAATCTGGCCTGGACTGTGAGGTCGAGAGATAAGTAGTTCTTATTGACTCATTAGTTTAGTGGAAGATCGAGAGATCCTATTAGGGTAACGACTAGTTGATTGAGTAGAAACCCGAAATAAGAATTAGTTATGATCACTGAAGCAAGCTAATCACTCATGCTTAGATTTGGTTGAGTTTAAAGATTAGGTTTTCCTTTGTCATTATTTTTTACATGTTATTTCTTTTCTTTGATGTATAGATAACTCCTTTCTTGGGTACGATGCTCGGAGTACTCACCTACTTTATTTTAACTATATTACAACCTGACTCGTATACTTGCAAACATCGCTTCATTATTATATATTTAGTTACAATATTTACACTCTTGACATTAGTACATCCAGAGGCGATCAAGGAGTCTTAAATTTCTCCCTCAAATGGTCGACTTTGATTGAAGGAAAAAGGGATTGAATGGTTTGCTAAATTTAGCTTAGAGCTTGAAAAGGGAAAGCTTGAAAAGTGGAAAAGTCTAGGGGTTGGAATGGTTATGTGGAGAAGTCTAGGGGTTATTTTATAAATATTTTTAATCAACTTTGGATGCTGATTTGGGTTAGGGGAATGAATGGTTTGGGTTGCTCTTAGGCTTGTGATCCTTTCCTCCACAATTAGACATTTCGGGCCTCTTCTTTCGCATTAGGCTAAACAATTTCATCAACCCAATTTTATTTGGATCAAATGAATTTTTAGAGTGTTCAAGAATGTAAAAGCCCGTTTTTAGCTAAATCAGAACAGTGGTTTTGGAACCACAAATCCGATGTCAGAAAATTATTTTAATATTATTTTTGGTGTTTACAGCATGATAGCATGTATGTGTGAAAATTTGGTGAGTTAATTTTATCGTTTAATAGCTCAATTTGAGAAAAGGACTAAATCGCGTAAAATACAAAAGTTGCATTCTACTTGCTAAAGGTGTTTAATTGTTATGGCTTATTAATGTTAAGGTTCTTATAATGATATTAGACCATTAATATATTTAGTGGACATACATGGACATCATATTTGTATTTTCATGGTTTAATTTAAAGGTTAAATAAGTAAATAGATTATTAAATGATGATTTAATAAAACAAAATACCATTTTATTCTATCATCTTCTTCCTAGCCGATTTTCAACAAAATAAAGAACCATTTTAGGGTTTAAAATTTGGCAACTTCAATCTTGGCTATTAAGGTACGGTTTTAGCTTGGTTTTTGATGATTTCTATGTTTTTGTAATCGTTGCTTTGTATTCTAGCAAGCCCATGCCTTAATTTTTGAAGTTGTCAATGATTTTGTGAAGTTCCATTGATGAATGCTTGAGCTTTTGAATTATTGATGATGAAATATGAAAGTTTGATGATAGATTTTAAAGTTTTGTTAAGTCAATTTTTTGCTAAAAATGCATTTTAGGGATTTAATTGTGAAAAGTGTAAATTGGGTGGATGAAATGTGAAATAAATAAAATTTTTGGGCTGCTAGGGACTCAAGTATATATCGGCTAAGCATGGGTTAAATTGAATTGTGGGAATTTTGTGTATTTGAGAAATAGGGACTAAATTGAATAAATGTGAAATTTAAGGGGCTGATGTGTAAAAATGCCCAAAAATGTGTTTAAGGATTAAATTGAATGAATGAATGATTAAATGACTTAATTTTGAATACATATAGATCAAGAAAAGAGGAATCTGGAATTAGATTGGGGGAAAGGCAAGCTTATCGAGTAATTTACTCATTTCGCTGTTTTCATACCCAAGGTAAGTTCATATGTGGTAATTTCATTATAAATGTATGTGATCATTATGTCAGAGTCTTAAAAATTTATATAATGAATGATCTAGCCTAGAAACTAACTGTGACAACGATTGAGGCAAGCGCACCTATCGAACAGTAGTATAGTTTAGTGGCAAGACCGGAATGTCGAACCCAAAGGAACCAAAAGTGAATTATTGTTTAATCTAAAATTAACTAACTACTAAGCTAAAGACGCTAAGACAAAGAGAATGAATTGGGGAAATACTTGTGGGAAAAACCAATTGATTAAGACAATACCCAAGGAAGAATCCACCTAGACTTCACTTGTTATTTAACTCTGAACCAGACGATTTATTCACTTGAGTAGATCCGTAGGATTCCCTAATTTATATTAATACCTCTCTTGAGGCTACTAACGTCTAACCCTAGGTTGATTAATTGAAATCTCTTTCTAATTAAAACCCCTAGGATTGCATTAACTCGATCCATGGACTCCACATTAGGTTTGACCCTAATCCAAGTGATTTTAAATCATCCTATCTCTAGGTTTGCGATCAACTCCGCTTAATTATGCTAGATCTACTCTTAGACAGGGTCTTTTGCTCCACTGCCTAAGCACATCAATACTTGAATCAATATCCTGAAATATCAAAATAAGAATTAAGAACACATAATTAAGAACAAATCAAGTATTTATCATATAGTTTAGAAAATAATAACAAGATCTGTCTTAGGTTTCATCCCCCTCAGGTATTTAAGGGGTTTAGTTCATAATCATAAAAGAATGCATCTCAGAAGAAAAGATAAAACAAAACATAAGAAAACCCTAAAACCCCCTGAAGGAATTGAAGGAGAGATCTGCCGTCTTGAGTATGATTTCAGCTTCTTGAGATGAATCAACTGGCTTTCTTCGAGTAGATCCCACAATTCTGACCACTCTGGCTCGACTCCTTGGCCTAGCTGGACGCCCCCTGACCAAAAGCTTTTAGGGTGTTTATATAGGCTTTTGGAATGCCTTTCTTTGCCTCTAAGTACCCTATTCTGAGTGAAATTCCTCTTTGTCACGGCAGGGACACACCCGTGTGGCACGCCCGTGTAAATCAAGTTGTAGGCCGTGGTTGGGTCTGCTAAAGAGGCACGACCGTGTGGTGAAACCCCAGGCCGTGTAGATTTCTTACTTTGGCCTATTTGGTCCGTTTTTAGCTCGTTTCTCGTTCTTTTCATCCTCCGATGCTTTCCTAAGTATAAAACATGAAAATAAAGGATTAGAAGCACCAAATTCCACAATTCAGGGAATAAATCATCCAAAAGTATGCTAAATGTGGGATTAAAATATGAACATATTACGGTTTATCAAATACCCCCACACTTAAGCTTTTGCTTGTCCTCAAGCAAAATTCTCAACTTACAATTAAAACGAACTTCCTCAATTCATATCCTTCATCAACAATGTTTCATCCTAATTCATGGGTAATTCATACATTGATAATTTAACCGGAAGGTTCCTAAAGATTCAAACAATCAAAGTCATAGTTTTTATAGTACGAAAAATAGGTGTTCCCCCTTACCTAAATAATTACCTTTAATTCAAAATCGACAAAAATTGACATCCTCACTAAAGATTCACTCAAATCACTCGAAGTGTTTAAGGTTCAGGAAAAAGCACTCATAAGTCAAACATGAAAAGTTAATCCCATATGCTTGAATGAAAATCAAATCTCCACCACTGTAATATGAGATGATACACAAATCAAAAGGTCTTTAAAAGGGTTGTAACGGGGCTAAGGTTAAAGGTGTGGATAAAGGCCGAATTAGAGGGTTAGAATCGAGATTGAATTGATAAATTACCTAACTAGAAAGTTGTACTAATACTTAAATAATTACATCATGGAAACTTAATATTAATAACATGAGCTTCTTCTAAAGATAATGAAATTAACAGTTTAAGCTCAAATAACATAGAACTAATAATGAATATACTTCATTTTTTTTAAGAACAAATCAAGTACAATAATATAGAATTTGATAACTGAAATAAAGGACATAATTAAGTAACTGATCAAATCAAATCTCGATATAGGGGTGGTCAAGAAAAATGGTGATAACAAATACAAAGTGGGTTATGGGTTAATATTAATATGTGTTAGGATCAAAGGGGTTCACTAGGGGTTAATTGTGAAGGTAGGCTTTTTATGGAGTAAGTGGGTTAAAACCTAAGTGCCTTCATCATCTTAGTATATCAAATCAAAGGTGTGGTCTCGACATGTATAATCGAAGCAAGTTCTAGAATAACAAATCAATGTTGACACACTCATAATCAATAAAGTGAGCACGAAAAGGAATGTATACTCTAAAAGGCTCAAAATCTCACAACAATCATGGGCTTTTGATGTAAACTTTGTAAATTTGAAACTTCAAGGTAATACTTAAATTCAGGTAGACAACCTAACAAAAATTTTAATTCTGAAAAATAGACTTATCATGCTTAATTCTCTAGTCTCTTAAAGTTTAAATCATCATTGCACAATTAACTATGACTTAATCCAAAACATATCAATGAAAATCATAAATAAAAGGAAATTTCATTTTATTCGTAATATGAGAAAATTATTTAAGAACAAGGCCTAATTCAGGGATTTGAGAATAGTGCAAAAAGTTAGGCACTTTTAAGATTCACCCCCACACTTAAGATGTACATTGCCCTCAATGTACAAGGATATATATAGATACGGAAAATCAAAATATAGGGGGAGAAGTGAAACTTCCTAAATTTAGGATGGGTTCCTTGAGTTGGAAGTGTGGAAACTTGATTTGGAGGTGAAAGATAAGTTGGAGGAGGCGTCTCTGGTGGTGGTATGGTGGCTACCCACAATCGCTGCGCTAGATGAAGAAATTGGGTAGCTCGTGAAGAAAAAACAAGGAAATAATAAGAAAAATTAAAAATAAACTAATTATGTATTTAAGGACAAGGAAGATAAAGAGAAGGAAAATAAAGGAGAAGAGAAAAGTCATAGGTAAAATAAATGGACTCAAATGTCCTTATCTTGGCGAGTAAATGAAGCGGCCGGCATGAACTTATGTGGCTTGGTCTCGCACGGGGAGACTGTGCTAGGGTCCCTTTGTTTCTTCAGCATGGGGATGGTGGTGATGGAGAGTTTGGGAAAGGAGAATGAGAGGAAATGGAAAGGGGAAGGATGAAAGGGTATGGAAGAAAGGGAATGGGGAGTATGTGGGAAAGGGAGAGGGGTGTTTTTAAATAGAGATTTCAGGTCTGGTACATCCCCACGCCCGTGTGTCGTGGGCGTGTTGCGTCGCATAGCCGTATCGCACGGCCGTGTGGTGGGTCGTTCGTTTCTCCCATGCATGTGTGTAAGGTCTCCACGCCCATGTCTCTTTCTCAGTGTCGGCCACGACCTCAAAGCACGGGCGTGTCTCATACCCGTGTGACTTCCTCAGTGTCGGTCACGGCCATATCGCACGGCCGTGGCAATTTATAGCCTTCTGTGATCTGGGGATCTTTCGTCATTGGCTCGTACAACCTTTGCCATGTCAGTACGGAAATCTGTGGTGTCCACACGACCACGGCTACGGTCGTGTGCAGGGCCGTGTGGTATGGAAATCTGCACTTTGGTTAGTTAATAGTTAGGTGCTAAAAAAAAAGAAATAAATGTAGAAATATTTTTAAAAATAAACGGAGTTAGTGCTCGGGTTGCCTCCCGAGAAGCACTTGTTTAAAGTCTTAAGCTAGACTTACCTCTCATTCGCATATTCAGGGTGGTTTGAAAAGTTGAACATCCTCTTTCATGCTATCAGTTCTACTATCATGATATAACTCGAGTCGAGTAGCGTTTACTTTAAAAGTACCGAAAATAGGATTACTTACCTCGACTGTTCCGTATGGAAAAACATTGATTACCTTAAAAGAGATTTCTTCGTTTGTATTAAGGTCTCAAGGAGATATTCGAGGGTCTGTTTTATCTAATAATACTTGATCTCCGATCTTAAATTTGTTTGTCCCATGGAATGGCGTTGGTTCTGCTGCGTGTATCCCTAATTTCTCTTTAAAATGTGTCTTCCACTCGTCTAGTTCATCGATCTGAAGCCTTCGTTCCTCATGAGGTATTTCCTTGTTTGCATGAGGTCTAAGATCTAGCTCAGTTGTGTAGTTCCGTGGTGCTTCCTGTGAGGAAGGTTGAACAAATTGGTTATCAATTGAATTTACTTTCTCACCTCTATCACTCGATGTCCTAGCCGAGTCAAGAGCTTGAAGAGTGATTGTCTCGTCGCCTACACGAAGTATGAGTTCACCTGTATCAATGTCAATTTTAGTTCTAACAGTTGCTAAAAAGGGTCTTCCCAAAATTAAAGGGATTGTGTTGTCCTCATCCATGTCTAAAACAACAAAGTCTAACTGGGAATACAAATTTATCAATTTTCATGAGTACATCTTCAATTATACCCTAGGAATTCTAATAGTTTTATCAGCTAATTGAATGCTCATCCTAGTTTGTTTGGGTTTCCCTAGACCTAGCTGTTTAAACATTTTATAAGGCATGACATTTATACTTGCCCCTAGATCAGCTAAAGCATTATCAACCGATAAACTACCAATTAAGCATGGAATTGTAAAACTCCCTGGATCTTTTAATTTTCGTGGTAGTCGATTTTGCAACATTGCTGAGCATACTGCGTTCAGTTCCACATGTGACTCCTCGTCTAACTTTCGTTTGTTTGTCAGAAGCTCTTTTAAAAATTTCCTTGAATTTGGCATCTACGAAAGAGCTTCAAGAAACGGTAAGTTGATATGTAATTTCTTTAAAAGTTTAAGAAACTTACCATACTGTTCCTCTGTGTTGTCTTTCTTCATTGCTTCGGGATATGGTATGCGAGGTTGGTACTCTTTGATTACCGGTTCTGGTTTATCATGACTTTCCTTAGCTTTACCTTCTTCTACCACATTCTCTTGCCTTAAATTGGGCTCATCTA
This sequence comes from Gossypium sturtianum, assembly GCA_025698515.1. NCBI lineage: Eukaryota > Viridiplantae > Streptophyta > Magnoliopsida > Malvales > Malvaceae > Gossypium > Gossypium sturtianum. Next base: position 25,546,116 of record CM046945.1, read on the forward strand.
ACCCTTGTGGTCGTTCTGATATGATCTTGGTAAGTTGTCCTAACTGATTCTTGATCTCCTGAATCTATGCTTCTTGCTTTTTGAGTGATGTTTCGGTGTTTTGGAAACGGGTTTCTGACACCGCGATGAATTTTGTTAGCATCTCCTCAAGGTTCGGCTTTTTCTCTTGTGGGTAGGGCTGCTATTGGAAGCCTGGGAGGGGTTGTTGCCTCTGATTTCCTTGGCCACCCCATGAGAAATTGGGGTGGTTCTTCCAACCTGGATTATAAGTATTACTATAAGGGTTATTTTGAGGTCTAAAATTGTTACCCATATAGTGAGCTTGCTTGTTTTCAGTGCTCAGATTGTAAAGTGGATATTCTGTGTTGCTCATTCCTCCTCCATTTGTATCGCACTGCATAACTGGATGTACCTGTGAAGAACCACAAAAACTATCAATCTTTTTATTTAACATCTCTACCTGATTTGATAGCATGGTCTCTGCGTCGAGGTTAAAAACACTAGCGGCTATTTTTGTTGGCCTCGTCCTTGTGACTTGCCACTGATAGTTATTCAGTGACATCTCTTCTATAAACTCGTAGGCTACTTCAGGAGTTTTGTTGTTCAGCATTCCGTCGGCGACTGAATCAATCAACTGCCTGGTTGAAGCGTTTACACCATTGTAAAAGGTTTGGACCTGTAGCCACAAGGGTAATCCATGGTGTGGGCACCTTCTCAATAGATCTTTGTATCTCTCCCATGCATCATAAAGTGTCTCTAAATCCATCTACACAAAAGAAGAGATATCATTCCTTAACTTAGCCGTTTTAGCCGGCAAAAAATATTTTAATAAAAATTTCTCGGTCATTTGATCCCATGTAGTGATTGACCCTCGTAGAAGAGAATTCAACCACTGTTTGGCTTTATTCCTCAAAGAAAAGGGAAATAACAGAAGACGGATGGCATCATCAAAAACGCCATTTATTTTGAAGGTATCACAGAATTCAAGAAAATTCGCTAAGTGTGTGTTAGGATCCTCATCCTGCAAACCATCAAACTGAACAAACTGTTGTATCATCTGTATAGTGTTAGGTTTCAATTCGAAATTATTTGCAGCAATAGCAGGTCTAACAATACTTGACTCAGTTCCTGTTAAATTAGGTTTAGCATAATCATACATAGTTTGAGAAGGAGGATTTTCGGCAACCACAGGAGGGAGTGGATTATTCTGGTGATCAGCCATCTCTTCCGTGTTATTAGTGTCGTCCTCTTACTCTTCTTCTATGTAATTTAAGCTTCACCTTATTTCTCTACGATTTCTGAGAACGGTACCTTCAATATCACTGTCGTAAATTAAGGGTCTTGTCGGGTTCCTTCTAGTCATAAACTAGAGGTACCTGCTAGGAACAAATAAAAGAAAGAATATTAGCAAAATTAAAAATAAAAGTAAATTGCAAAAACTAAAAATGGCTAAAGTAATTAAAATTGTGCGTTCTTAATATTTTGGTTCCCCGACAACGGCGCCAAAAACTTGATCGTTATGTCAGAGTCTTAAAAATTTATATAATGAATGATCTAGCCTAGAAACTAATCTGTGACAACGATTGAGGCAAGCGCACCTATCGAGCAAAGAGTATAGTTTAGTGGCAAGACCGAATGTCGAACCCAAAGGAACCAAAAGTACTAATACTAACTTTCTTTCTATTATTTAGCCTAAGAATTGAAGTGAATTGTTGTTTAATCTAAAATTAACTAACTACTAAGCTAAAGACGCTAAGACAAAGAGAATGAATTGGGGAAATACTTGTGGGAAAAACCAATTGATTAAGACAATACCCAAGGAAGAATCCACCTAGACTTCACTTGTTATTTAACTCGAACCGCACGATTTATTCACTTGACACGATCCGTAGGATTCCCTAATTTATATTAATACCTCTCTCGAGGCTACTAACGTCTAACCCTAGGTTGATTAATTGAAATCTCTTTCTAATTAAAACCCCTAGGATTGCATTAACTCGATCTATGGACTCTCATATTAGGATTGACCCTAATCCGGCAGATTTTCGTCATCCTATCTCTAGGGTTGCGATCAACTCCGCTTAATTATGCTAGATATACTCTTAGACAGGGTCTTTTGCTCCACTGCCTAAGCACATCAATAGTTGAATCAATATCCTGAAATATCAAAACAAGAATTAAGAACACATAATTAAGAACAAATCAAGTATTTATCATATAGTTCAGAAAACAATAACAAGATCTATCTTAGGTTTCATCCCCCTCAGGTATTTGAGGGGTTTAGTTCATAATCATAAAAGAATACATCTCAGAAGAAAAGATAAAACAAAACAAAAGAAAACCCTAAAACCCCCTGAAGGAATTGAAGGAGAGATCCGCCGTCTTGAGTATGATTTCGGCTTCTTGAGATGAATCAACTGGCTTTCTTCGAGTAGATCCCACAATTCTGACCTCACTGGCTCGGCTCTTTGGCCTAGCTGGACGCCCCCTGACTAAAAGCTTTTAGGGTGTTTATATAGGCTTTTGGAATACCTTTCTTTGCCTCTAAGTACCTTATTCTGAGTGAAATTCCTCTTTGTCACGGCAGGGACACGCCCGTGTGGCACGCCCGTGTAAATTGAGTTGTAGTCCGTGGTTGGGTCTGCTAAAGAGGCACGGCCGTGTGGTGAAACCCCAGGCCGTGTTGATTTCTTACTTTGGCCCATTTGGTCCGTTTTTAGCCCGTTTCTCGTTCTTTTCATCCTCCGATGCTTTCCTAAGTATAAAACATGAAAATAAAGGATTAGAAGCACCAAATTCCACAATTCAAGAAATAAATCATCCAAAAGTATGCTAAATGTGGGATTAAAATATGAACATATTACGGTTTATCAGTATATTATATGCTTTGATAATGCATAAACTGTGATTATGAGATTACGGATAAAGTCTGAATTGTGAATACGACTCTACGATGGTGTTCGACGATAAAATCGACAAGTGAAACTCCCCGGTTGAACCTTAGGAATAGTTTAGGATGCTAGTGACATGTCATTAGGCTATTGTGTTGGCTTCGAGCCATGATATTGGCACTTTAGGTGCGAATGATACCTTGATTTGGCTACGGGCCATGGTATAGGTATTTCAGAAAGCAGTTACCTTGATTTGGCTACGGGCCATGGTATAGGTACTCCGGGATAAGTTACCTTGATTTGGCTACGGGCCATGGTATAGGTACTTATCGATTGTGATCCTTGAGTATCCGACTTCTATTCCAAATGGTTCAACGGGTAAAAGTATGACGTGGTTGAGAAAGAGGTTAGTACAAAGTGATACAGGTACGTATGGAACCTATTCAAGTATTACATTGAGAAAGTTCAATGAGATGGTATTTGATAATGTTTTGGGACATGAGAAAGGTTTGTGATTAATGTGATTTCATTTTGGTAATGTGTAAATATTTGAATTATATTTATTTGATGAATTGAGTTCTTCACTTACGAACTTACTAAGCTACGAGGCTTACTGTGTGTTATTTGTCTATGTTTTATAGAGAATTAAAGCTAGCTCGGATCCGGGAGTCGTCGGGAACATCATCGCACTATCAAACACCTAAGTTGGTACTTTTGAGTTGTGTATATATGGTATATGGCATGTATAGGCTAGTTAAAGTACTTTGGTTGTGAATATAGCCATGAGATTTGGTTTATAAATGTTTATGTTTTGAATTGTATAGATAGCCATGTGCAATGGCTTATTATGGTATGTTTTGGTATAAATGTGATTAAGGTATTATACTTGTTCATATGGTTATATTTTGAGTTTGGTAAATGATCTATATGGTATAATTGAAGTTGATAAATTGAGAAGTTATGTGCTTGTGAATGAATGTTTAATGATATAAGTTTTTGAATAGGAATTTGGCTTGAATTGATTATTGAATTTGACTGAAATGAATATGGTATAAAATGTGCTTTTGAAGGATGATTATAGTTGCTTATTGTATAATGAAATGATACCATTTTGGTTGTTTGGTGTGTATGAGAAAAGGGTGGCAAACTGGCTTTGCAAATGGCCTAATTTTGTCCACATGGGCAGAGACACGGGCGTGTGTCTCAGCCGTGTGCGACACACGGTCATACTACACGGCCGTGTGTCCCCTGGTGTTGAAATTAATTTGAAGTCAGTATGCTCCACACGGCCTCACACACGGGCGTGTGACTGGCCGTGTGGCACAAGTCAGTATACCCCCTAAATGTCACATGGCCTAGTACACAGGCGTGTGACTTGGCCGTGTTGCATAAGTCAGTATACCCTACAGAATTGGCACGGCCTAGTACACGGCCTGGTACACGGGCGTGTGTGGCCACTTCGAAGGGCACACGGGCTAGACACACGGGCGTGTGGTCGGCCGTGTGACCCAAGTCAGTATGTATGCCCTGTTTTTACACAGCCTGAGACACGGGCGTGTCTGAAGCCGTGTGAAGCACACGGCCTGTTCACACTGGCGTGTGACCCTTGTATGTTTGAAAAATTTCTAAGTTTTCGAGAATTTTCATATGTTATCGGTTTAGTCCCAAACTATTTCTAAAGCATGTTTAAAGCCTCATAGGCCCTTATAAGGGACAATGTGATTATGATTGAATGGTGTTTGAGGAGGGATGCATAAATGTATGTTGTATGTTGTGATTTGATTGGTAATGCCTCGTAGCCCAATTTCGGCGACGGATACGGGTTAGGGGTGCTACATTTATTGGTATCAGAGCTACGATTTAGCCGATTCTAGGACTAACGTAGAGTGGCTGAGAGTCTAGCTATACATGCCATATATACTCTGCGATAGTGTGATGAATCCTGACAGTTTAAATTGTGTTTTCGTATAGTAATGGATCCCGAAAGAGCTGTAGCTGACGATGTAGAGAGTAACGCGCCCGCTCCTGCTCAAGGGGCAGCGCCATCCGATTCTAAACCTGTTACGAGTAGCCATGAGAGAGAGGCTAAACAAGCCTTTTTTCAGATGATGAGTAAGTGGTTCACAGAGTTCGTTCGAACGAATCCGGCTGCTCAACAACCTCCACCCCCACCTGTTCCTCAACAAATCCCTGTTTTTCCTCAAGTAATAGATCCGATACGATTGAACAAGCCGCCAGTAGATAAGATTCCAAAACATGGGGCTGAAGAGTTTCGGGCTACTGTTGATGATGATGCGGAGAGAGCTGAGTTCTGGCTCGAAAACACGATTCGATTATTTGATGAATTATCTTGTACTCCTGATGAATGTATCAAATGTGTTGTATCTTTGCTAAGAGATAATGCGTACCATTGGTGGAAAACGTTGATATCTGTGGTTCCTACAGAACGAGTTTCTTGGCAGTTCTTTCAATCCGAATTTCGAAAGAAGTACATCAGTCAAAGATTTCTCGATCAGAAGCATAAAGAGTTTCTAGAGTTGAAACAAGGCCGGATGACTGTAACTGAGTATGAAAAAGAATTCGTACGATTAAGCAAATATGCTCGAGAGTATTGTCTACTGAGGATATCATGTGTAAACAATTCGTTGACGGGTTGAATGAAGATATAAACCTATTAGTCGGGATTCTTGAATTGAAAGAATTTGTCGTTCTGGTTGAAAGGGCTTGAAAGGGCTTGTATGATTGATGAATTCAGAACTTATGAAGAAGTTTTGGTATGAGACTTAGTAGTAGCATGTCTACTCATGCAAGATTAAGAAAAAGTATGGTTATATGCATAAATGTTTTGACGATTGAGTACATTTCACGATATGTTTGAGTTTATGATCAGAAGTAGTCGACCGCTAAAAGCCAAATTTTTAGAGTATTCAAAGTCAGGACTATTATAGTCAGTGAGGATCCTAGCGAGAAAGTGTGATAAAATAGTATAGATTTCGAATTCGAATTGACATGATTTCCCAGGGAGGGGGATTTCATCTGAATTGTAGTGGATTATTCAATAAAGATTTGAAGGATCATCTTAGCTTGTGCAGAGTTCACGTCTGTCAGATTTCTGAGTATGTGTACCCCCGGAGAAAGAGTAAGCTAGGTTTTAAAGTCGTGCTTCAACCTTGTGTATTACAGCTTAAAGGTTTTTGACGAGAGAAACCTGAGGATAAATTGATTTACGATTTTGAAAAGTCGGTGGAATCGTTTCATGAATGTTGAAAGCAACTTCTCTTGGTAAGATTTTCGGGGACAGAAATTCCTAAGGGGGGAGAATTGTAACAGCCCGATTTAGGGGCTAGTCAGAATGATCTCGGGATCACTAATCGAGGTTAGAGAAAATTATTTTCATGTGATTTTATGTGTTATAACATTTCAATAAGGATGCATGGAAATTTTGGTACTTTAATTTTAGCAATATCAGGCTTAATCGCTAAAAAGGACTAAATTGCATAAAGTGTGAAAGTTCTATTTTATTTGCTAGAGGTGCCCAATAGCCATAGAATGTTAAAGTAGAGGTATTTAAAGTGCAATTAGGCCAATAATAAAGGGATGGACGGCCATGTGGACAAGGGAGACAAGAGCATTTAATTTTTGGTCAAACTTGGGTGAATTAGGTGAGAAAAGATGAATTAAAAATTGATAAAAAGAAAAACTATCATCTTTCACTATTCACTCTCCATCTCCACCAAAAATTTCATGCTTAGAGGGGTTTTGAAAGCTTGAAAATTTCAGCAACTCATCTTCTCTACAAGTAAGTGATTTTGGTGGTGTTATTTGATAATTTTTGTACTTTTGGAGTCCTCAAAGCTTAATCTAGCTAATGAGAGGACTAATTTGAGATATGGTTGAAAGTCTAGGGACTTTCCATGAGAGTATTTATGATGTTAGCTGAGTTTTTATGGAAGAAAAAGAATATTAGGGAGATGAGAAACAACTTTTGTAAAAGGTGTTGTTATGAAAACACCTAATTAGGACTAAGATGCAAATATTGTAATTTGTTCATTAATGCATGAAATAGTTGGAATTGTAAATAGTTATAAGAGGATTAAATGTTCAGCTAGGCTTGTTTAATAAGAAAAAGTGAAGAAAAGTGATTTACGAGCTTAGGGGCAAAATCATAATTTTGCCAAAGTATAAGGGCAAAATAGGCATTTTTGCCTAAGTGTAGATTATGATGTATTGTGATTAATAAGTGATTAAATGAGTAAATTCTATTGTTATAGATCAAAGAAAACGAGATTTGGACCTAGAACGGGAGAAAAGAGACATATGGACAAATAGGTCCCTTTCTACCCTTTCGATATCGAGGTAAGTTCATGTGCTAAATTATGCAACTCTAGTGAAGTATCTTAATATTTTGATGTTGTATAAATTGTTTATTGCCTCCATGTATACGTTAAATACGTTTTGATGGGATGTCAAGAAATGAAAGTCTTGATTTAATCCATGAATAGAGGAAATGCAAATAGCATGACACGATGGTAATTAAGGTTCCGTGTAAGACCATATTTAGAATATGGCCTCGGTGTGAGAATTCGTATAAGACCATGTCCGGGACATGGCATCGATATGGTGTTTCATGTGAGACCCTATTGAGGGTGTGATGTTGATAAGATTCTATATATATGAAACTAAAAAATGGTCTTTAGTATTGAATAATTCAACAGGCATGTTGAAATGAGGAGGTATGTGATTATACCATAAGAGATACAGGTATGTGACTGAACTCCTTTGGGGTGAGTTCGATATATGATGAAACCATGGTAAGTTTATGTGTAAACGAGGCCTTTTATATACACATTATTATTGTCGATTGGTGCATGGCATGATTGAGAACATGTATAATTCAAGTGGATTTAATTTGATATTTATTGTATAGTTTCGTATGAATGACGAAATAGTCATGCAAATGTGTAATAACAACACTTGTCGGTGGGCTAAGTGCGATACCACCTTATTACTTAACTACAATGGGATGTGTGCGATACCATCGTCATTTATATCATCTCGTGGGCTATGTGCGATACCACTATAATTACCCTTTCTGGTGGGCTATGCGCGATACCACCCTATTAACGATTGACGGTGGGCTAAGTGTGAAACCACCGAGTGATTCGGCATTGTGGTTGAATTAGTGAGAAATTATGATGTGTCGTATCATGAAAATTTGTGGTGTTAAGTGCAGGAATGCAAGTGAATGAAAGTAAGCATTAAGCTTGTGGTATGGTTAGAATGTGGTATGAGACGGAATGAGTAAGCCTTAAGAATGATTGAGTAGGTAACCATGAGTTTAAGAGTAAAACTCATTATAATACCTTGTGGTTGAGTATAATCAGGGAATGTCAATAGTTGATTATTATATGCATATGAACTTACTAAGCATTATTGCTTACTCCTCTTCATTTCCTATCTCTTATAGGTTAACTTAACTAGCTCGGGTTGGAGACCGCCGGAGACGTTTTCACACTGTCGAGCGGACTCTTGGTATGAGGCTTCAAGTCCTTATGAGTTATGGCATGTATAGGGATAGTATTTAAAGTTGATATAGCCAAATGTGTTGGCCTAAGAGAGTTATGGTTCAGTTGTGTATAGCCATAGATGATGGCTTAAGTCGATTGTAATTATACCAGAAATAGTTCTCCCTCGTGTATGGGAGGAAGACCTCATTTTTTTATAGATTAAATGTGATAATTCAAGAGTTATAATTGATGACATGTGAAGTTTATGTGATGGTGTATGAATGTATGCAAGTGAGGGTGGCTAAATGGCTTGGAAAATAGCCTTGAATTGGTCCACACGGGCAGCCACACGAGCGTGTGTCTAGGCCGTGTGTGACACACAGTCAGCCCCATGGGTGTGTGACTTGGCCGTGTGTCCCCTGCATGTTAGTGTTGTAAGTCAGTGTCGACCACGGGCTAGACACACAGGTGTGTGCCTAGGCCGTGTGACCCTTATGAGGCTGCTGATGCCACAAACAGAATACCCAAGTTTTTACACACGGGCGAGGACACGGGCGTGTCTAGGCCGCGTGGAGCACACAGGCCAAGCACACGGGCGTGTGTCTGGCCGTGTGAAAACCCCTGTAGGTTTGAAATGAAAATAAATCCCACACGGGGTAGGGACATGGGCGTTGAGACCACACGGCCTGCCCACATGTGCGTGTCCCATTTCACACGGGCGTGTGGCCCCTGTTTAGGTGAAAATTTTCTAAGTGTTTGAAGAGTTCGGTTTGGTTCCTCGACGTCCCGAGCGGGTGTATAGGGTCTCGTAGACCCTTGATAGGGACGTTACGATAGTAAATAAAAAGTTTTAAATTGCAAAGAATTCTTATAGTTCAAAGTGAAATGATCAAGCAAGTCAAGTCCGGTAATACCTCGTACCCGGTTCCGGAGTCGAATACGGGTGAGGGGTGTTACAACAAATCCTAGTCAGAAAAATATTTTAATATTATTTTTCCGTGCTTATAGTATGTGAATTAGCATATGTGAAAGTTTCTTGATTTAATTTTATCGTTTGAGTGTCTGATTTAATTAAATGGACTTAATCGCGTAAATTGAAAAAGCATCATGCTATTTGTTGAAGTGTTAAACTGCTTTAATTAATTAAAGTCTTTTTTTCTTTTTTTACTTTTTGTTTTTTTTTCTTTTTTTTCTTTTTTTGTTTTTTTATGAGTACATAATAAATACATAATAAAGGATAAATTACTGAAGTAAAAATCATAGTTAGGCAACTAATCAAAATCAACTCTCGATATAAGGGTAGTTAAAGAGGATGGTGAAAACAAATAAAAAGGGTTTTGGGTTAATATTAGCGGGGAAATCAATAAATGGGTTGTTAGGATTAAACAGGTTCACTAGGGGTTAATTATGAAGGTAGGCTTTTTAATGGAGTAAGTGGGTTAGATCCTAGGTGCCTTTATCATCTCTGTGTATCAAATCAAAGAGTGTGGTCTCGACATGTATAATCGATGCAAGTTCTAGAATAACAAATCAGTGTTGACATACTCATAATCAATAAAGTGAGCAAGAAAATGAATTTATGCTCTATAAGGCTCAAAATCTCACAAAAATTATGGGTATTTTGATGTCAACCTCGTAAATTTCAAATTTCAAAGTAATATTTAAATTCAGGTAGACAACCTAGAAAATTTTTAATTCTGAAAAATAGACTTATCATGCTTGATTCTCTAGTAATATTAGAATTTAATTATCAATGCACAATTATCAATGACTTAATCTAAAACATATCAATAAAAATCATAAATCATTAGGAATTTCATCCTAATTAGTAATATGAGGAATTTTACTTAAAAACAAGACTAAATTCAGGATTTTGAGAACAATGCAAAAAGTTTGGCATCTAATTTCAGAAATTTGAGAATAATAAAAAAGTTAGGCGCCTTTTTAGGTTGTTCACCCCCCACACTTAAGATGTACATTGCCCTCAATGTACAAAGATAGATAATATCAAAATAATCATAAAATCGTAAGATGGGGAGAGAAGTGAAACTTCCTGAATTTTGGATGAAGCCAATGAAAAGAAACCGGATAGGAGTCGAGGTGAACATGGGGAAGCATCTCGAACTGTTTGAGTCCTCGAAGCAGCCATCCTAATTTTATTGTATCCTAAGCTAAATCTAAATGGAATGAATAATAAGAAGAAAATAATAAAGAAAATAAAAGAAAATAAAAATAAAAATAAAAATAAAAATAAAAATAAAAGTAAATAATGAAAAATGAAAAAAAGAAAAACAACTGGAAAAGAAAAAGGAAGAAGGGGTTAAATAAAAATTATGGATCCGGTGGTTGCCCCGCCCTTGTATCTTCTGTGGTGGTTACACTGGCCACGCCATGGCCGTGTGTAAGGCGTGTAGTCCGGAAATCTGCACTTTGGTTAGTTTATAGTTAGGTGATAAAAAGGAAAATAAAAGTAAAAGAAGAATTAAAAAAATGTAAAAATTAATGGGGTTAGTGCTCGGGTTGCCTCCCGAGAAGCGCTCGTTTATAGTCTTAAGCTAGACTTTACCTTTCATTAGTATGGTCATGGTGGTTTGAGGAGGTAAAAATCCATTCTCATGCGATCAATTCGGTTTTTGATAAATAGTTTAAGTCGAGTAATGTTTACCTCAAAAGTGTTGAATTTAGGATTGCTTACCTCGACTGTGCCAGTATAGGAAGACATTAAGTACCTCAAAAGTGATTTATTTGTTTGTCTTGAGGTGCGAATTGGTGATTCGAGGGTCTTCCTTATTCAACAATACACGATCCCCTATTTTGAAGTGATTTGTTGTTCCTATCACTGTCTGGGGTTTCTTCGGTTTCATTTCGTGTATTCCTAGTTTCTCTTTAAAGTGTGTTTTCCACTTGTCTAGTTCATCGACACTGAAGCCTTAGTCCTTCATGAATTATTTCTTTATGGGTACGAGGTCTAAGATCTAGCTCACCTAGGTGATTTCGTGATGCTTCTGTAAAGAAGGTTGAACCAAATGGTTATCAATAGAATTAACGTTCGTACCTTTATTACTCGATGTCCTAGCCGAGTCAAGAGCTTGAAGAGTGATTGTTTAAATCGTCTACACGAAGTGTGAGTTCACCGACTTCTTCCTCTGTGTGGTCTTTCTTTATTGCATCGGGATATGGCACACGAGGTTGGTACTCTGTAATTGCCAGTTTTGGCATATCATGGCACACTTCAACCTTACCTTCACTTACCACAGGTTCTTCCCTTGGGTTTGTTTCGTCTAACCCTTCACTATCGTAAATGGCTTGATTTTGCTCTCTCAGGTTAGTTTCAGTATTGCTTGGCAAGCTTCCTTGTAGTTGTTCGGAAATCAGCTTCGCAAGTTGTCCAACTGACTTAAAAACTTCCTCAACTGACTTAGTGACTTCCCTAACTTGGCTCTCGATCCCTTTTATCGATGCTTGTTGGGTCTTAAGGGTGGTTTCAGTGTCTTGGAGACGGTAATCTGTGGCTGCCATGAATTTTGTCAACATCTCCTCGAGGTTCGACTCCTCTTCCTGTTGGTAAGGTGATTGTTGAAAATTTGGAAGAAGTTCCGGTCCTTGGCTACTTTGATCATCCCACGAGAATTTTGGATGGTACCTCCAACCTGCATTATAAGTGTCATTATAAAAATTATTTTGAGGTCTAGAATAGTTACCCGTATATTGAGCTTGATCCTTTTCCATGCCATATCCGTATAGTGGGTACTCAGGATTCGCCATGCCTCCTGAATTCGAATCATAATGTATTTCTGGGTGTACCTGCGAGAGACTATTCAAACCATCAATTTTTTTATTCATCATCTCTAACTGATTAGATAACCTAGTGACCACGTCGAGGTTGAAGACACAGGCTGCTTTAGCAGGAATTGTCCTCATCGCTTGCCACTGATAATTATTCAGTGCCATCTTCTCTGTAGACTAAAATTATCTGCCAAAAGCAAAATAGAGAAAAAATTAGCAAAGTAAAAAAATAAAAAAAATAAAAAAAATTGCAAAAAATAAAAAAAATGGCTAAAGTAATAAAAATAGAGCTTTCTTAATATTTTAGTTCTAAAACAGCGGTGCCAAAAACTTGATCATTTGTGAAGTCGAGCTTTAAAATTTATAAAGAGAATGATCGAACACGAAACTAACTATGACAACGATTGAGGCAAGTGCACCTATCGAACAGTAGTATAGCTTAGGCAAGACTGAATTGTCGAACCCAAAGGAACTAAAAGTACTAATACTAACTTCTTTCTATTATTTAGCCTAAAATAAGTGAAGTTGTTTATTAATCTAAATTAACTAATTACTAAGCTAAAGACGCAAAGAAAAAAAAAAGAATGAACTGGGGAAATACTTGGGAAAAACTCAGTTGATTAAGACGATACCCTTAGGAAGAATCCACCTAGACTCCACTTGTTATCTAACCTTTGAACTGCACGATTTATTCACTTGACTTGATCCGTAGGACTCCTAATTTATATTAAACCCTCTCTCGAGGCGAATAACGCGTCTAACCCTAGGTTAATTAATTGAAATCTCTTTCCCATTAATAACCCCCTAGAATAGCACTAAATCGATCTATGGACTCCCATATTAGGTTTCACCCTAATCCGGAAAAATCTCGTCACCCTATCTCTAGGCGTGCGATCAACTCGCTGCTTAATTATGCTAGATCTACTCTTAGCGGGGACTTTTGCTCCACCACCTAAGCACATCATACTTGAATTAATATCCGCGAAATATCAACACAAGAATTAAGCACACATAATTAAGAACAAATCAAGTATTTATCATATAGTTCAGAAAATAATAACAAGATTCATCTAGGTTTCATCCCCTTTAGGTATCTGAAGGGTTTAGTTCATAACAATAAAGAAAAACATCTCAGAAGAAAAGATAAAACAAAACATAAGAAATCCCTAAAACTCCCTGAAGGAATTGAAGAGGAGATCCTCCGTCTTGAGTAGAATTCTGGCTTCTTGAGATGGATCAACTGGCTATCCCTGAGTGAATCCCCACAAATTTGCCTTCTCTGGCCTAGCAAGACGCCCCTAAACGATGGCTTTCGGCCTCCCTCGATAGAGGGTTTCTATCGAACTCCACGAATAAGTTTCCCCCTAGGGTGTTTATATAGGCTTTGAGATGTGTTACTTGGCCTCCAAGTATCCTAATTTGAGTGCAATTCCTATTTGGGGGTTTAATTAGACTTTGGAGTGTGTTTCTTTGCCTCCAAGCATCCAAATCCGAGTGAAACTCCTCTTGGCCGCAGTAGGGACACGGACGTGGCACACGCCCGTGTGAATCGTGGCCAGGCCGTGTGGATTTTGTTGATGAGGCACGGCCGTGTAAATCGTGGTCCAGGCCGTGTTTGAGATCTTTAAGGAGGCACGGCCGTGTGATCTTTGGTCTAGGCCGTGTCGATTTCATGCTTTGGCCCATTTGTCCCATTTTAAGCCCGTTTTGTGTTCTTTTCATCCCCTGGAGCTTTCCTGAGTATATAACATGAAAAGAAAGGATTAAGAGCACCAAATTATATAAAATAAGGGATAATTCATCCAAAAGCATACTAAATGTGGGATTAAAATATGTTACTTTTACGGTTTATCAAATACCCCCACACTTAAGCTTTTGCTTGTCCTCAAGCAAAATTCTCAACTCATAATTAAAACGAACTTCCCTCAATTCATAATAGTCATTAATAGTGTTTCATCATAATTCAGAGATAATTCATACATGGATAATTAAACTCAAAGAGTCCTAAAGATTCAAACAGTCTAAGTCATACATTTGTAGCCCAAAACATAGGTGTTTCCCTTCATCTAAACAATTACCTCTGATTTAAAATCGACAAGGATTGACATCCTCACTTACAGATTCACTCAAATCACTCAAAGTGTTTAAGGTTCAAAATTAGGCACTCAAAAGTCAAACATGAAGAGTTAATCCCATAGGCTTGCATGAGAATCAAATCTCCACCACTAAAATATAAGATGAAACACAAATCAAAAGGTCTTTGAAAGGGTTGTAACGGGGCTTGGGTTAAAGGTGTGGAATAAGGCTGAATTAGAGGGTTAGAATCGAGACTGAATTGACAAATTACCTAACCATAAACAATGAACTGAATAATAAGTAATTACATTAATTGAAAATTAATAATTCTAATATTATGAGCTTTTTCTCTTTTTTTTTGTTTTTTCTTGTTTTTTTTATGAGTACATAATAAATATGAAACACCCCCAAACCCGGCCCACGAGCCCAGACCGGATCTGGTATGTTCCTCGAGTAAAACATTTTAATTTCATGTTTATTGCTTGAAAAATTTGGGGTGGTTTTATAAAAATACCGAGTTGTTTTGGGGTTAATCTTTAATTCAGAAATCATTTGTGTTTAGGTGTCTAAACATTTACATTTATTTTTAAGAAGAGTTGCTTAAACTTTAGATTGATAAAAATTGTATCATAATAAAATAATTAAAATGCATGCATAAACAGTTTCATACTAGTGGCCTTATTACATCGAAGCAAAACCCGAAATAAATCCATGATACTTATAAGAAAATGAAGAGTCCAAATTGAAAATAATCTTTGTCTTTGAGCATGGCCACCACTAAGCTCCTGCCGACCTGTCCATCACCGAGTGTCACTGAAAAAATATTCCCAACAGGGTGAGTCAAACAGACTCAATGTGTAACCAACACTAAATCCCAATAGTTTAGGCATATCAGTTCATACATATGCATATAATTAAATAATAAAATGATGCAAACCCAAACCCAAACCTAGTTACCATCCGCTACACATCACCCGTACCAACCTGCACACCGTGGGGACTACTAAGTCAACCCTCCATCCGCTACACATCATCATCGGCTGCGTCATTGCGATCGACGTGCTCATCGACCTTATAATATTTGTGGCATAGCCACCAGATAATTATTTTGTGTCATGAGACACCACATTCAGATAACGTGACCGAAGTCACCACATTCAGATATTGTGACCGAAGCCACCACATTCATATATTGGGGTATATAACCACCAATCACTTCCCCTTTCCATATAACCCATATGCCCATGCCATACAAAACATGAAATATCATGCCATATTCTTTATTCACATTCTTATAGTTTCACATGTGTGCCATAACAGATCATATTATACTCATAGTAGGAGTGGGTAAACATACCTGAGTACTTTGTACCATTGCATGGTACCTTTGGCCACATTCATATTATTATAAACACACATAACTAATTTAAGCCGTAATCTAATAAGGTTTAGTGTGGGGTACACACCTGATATACTTATCGCTTCCACTGAGATCCTGAAGAATCCCGATTTAATGTTCTAGATCTTAGTCCCTACATTCGGCCAACACTTAATATTTTAACAAAGCCTATTCGGCTATAAAACCAAATCAGAAGAATCAATGCGACCAAAATCTTACCTTCTTGCGATTTGATCACTAATCAAATCCGAAACTCCGAGATAATCCCTCTTGCAATCGGCTAGCACTAAATCACTTCACGGATTAGTTTTGGCTTCTAAGTAAATAAGAATTAAATCTAAGTCACTAAATAGGCCTTGGCCGAATGTGTATATGCCCTTACCTTGCGATTCCAATCCACGAAATTGATCCTTGCTTCTTTAATGATGTCGAGATTCCTATGGCCACATGTTAGATCTAATCTAACATTAAAACATAATAAAATGGCCTTGGCCTAAGATCTTATTTGCTTACCTTGATCTAACAAAATCCTGAATAATCTTCTATTGTAGTCGACAACTACCAAATCTCGAAAAGAGTCAAAGTTTCGGCCATAGAGTATTATTGGGATTAGATACCTATGTTTCGGCTAAAAGAAAAGAAATAATAATATGACAACAATTGAATCCTTACCCTTAATGTTGTAGGCGACGGCACCCTTACCAAAACTCACAGAGATATTCGGCTAGGACTACTTTGAGTATTCGGCTATGGCCTAGAAGGAACTTGCTTTCGGCTTTTGGAAGATTGAGAGAAAAGAAGAGAAGAAAGGTGAAGAAATCGGCTAGACTTTGCTTGAGTTTTCAGCTTTGGCAAAATAAAAGAGAAGAGGAGGTTCACTAGAGAATTCGACAGAGGAAAAGAGAAAAGAAAGAATGAAAAATAGCCACCCTTTTCCCTTTTGCCGAAATTACTCTACCTAGAGACCCTATTCGGCCAACTCTTCCCTATTACGATAACTTTATTTCTCAATTATCACCTTATTCAAATTAATAAAATTAATCTATCATTTATCTTCCACCTTAGCCGAAATTATTTGAAAGAATAACACCTCATCTTAAACTCCTCCCATAGACTCCCCATGCCGTCCATTACTTCCCTTGTTGCCGCAAAAATAAAAATTCCCTTATTGCTTTCCTTGTGGCTCGAACTCAAGACCTCCTTGCACTGCATATGGCGTCACTTTCCTGGGCTTTAAGTGGCGCCTCCAAGCCACTTAGACTAGCCCATTTCTATGTCATATTTCCCTTACAAATTTCCTTAAGGCCTTATCAAGCTTAGCTCCCTTTTAAACTTAAAATCCAATAATTTCTAAGGCATTTAACTATACACTAAGGTTCACAAAAATTCATAGAACACATTCAGAATATTCATAAGCATGCTACTTCATCTAATTTAGTATTAATGCATAAGCCATAATCCAGGATATTACAGTTCTACCCCCTTAAAATAATTTTGACCTCGAAATTACCTGGCTAAAATAAGTGAGGGTATTCTTTGTCGCATTGCTTCTTCGGCTCCCCACGAAGCTTCTTCCGATCCGTGATTACGCCATAACACTTTGACCAAAGGAACCGACTTCTTCGCAACACTTTCACATCTCGTTCCAAGATCGAATCGACTCTTCCTCATAGGACAAATCGGCCTTAATTCCACCTCTTCAACCGAACTACATGAGATGGATCCGAACGATAACGACGTAGCATGGACACATGGAATACGTCGTGTATCCGCTTCAATTCGAAGGCAACTCTAAATGGTATGCCCTTTGGTCCAACTCGCTTCAATACGATATGGTCCTATAAACCTTGGACTTAACTTCCCTTTGCGACCAAATCTCATCACCTTCTTCCAAGGCGATACCTTAAGAAACACTTGATCTCCCACATCAAATTCTATTTCTTTCCTCTTAAGATCTGCGTATGACTTCCGCCTGTCAGATGCTTCCTTCAACCGTGCGCGAATTATCTCAACTATCTCTTCAGATTCTGCCACAATCTCTGGACCCAAAACTCGTCGTTCCCCTAATTCCATCCAACACGTAGGAGTGCGACACTTTTGTCCATACAATAGCTTCATACGGTGCCATCCGAATCACGGCTTGATAGTTTGTTGTTGTATGCAAATTCCGCTAACGGTAAATATTCTTCCCAACTTCCTCTGAAGTCTATCACACAGCCTCTCAGCATATCTTCCAACACTTGGATTACTCATTCAGACTACCCGTCCGACTGTGGATGAAAAGCCGTAGTGAAATCCAATTTAGTGCCCAAAGCCTGATGTAGAGCCTTCCAAAATCGAGACGTAAACCTTGGATCCCTATCTGAAATAATTAATAGTGGCACTCCATGCAACCTCACAATTTCCGCCACATATAACTTTGCTAACTTCTGCAAAGAATAATCAACTCTTACCGGAATGAAGTGCGCGGACTTGGTCAACCAGTCCACTATCACCCATACCGAGTCCTTCTTAGTAGGCGTAAGGGGAAACCCACTAACGAAGTCCATGGTAATTCTCTCCCACTTCCACTGCGGAATCATTATTTGTTGAAGCAATCGAGCGGAACTTGGTGTTCAAACCTTAACTTGGCGACACGTTAAGCACTTGCCGACAAATTTCAGAACTTCCTTCTTCGCACTGTGCCACCAAAAGCTGTTCCCTTAGATCCTGTACAATTTAGTACCTCCGGGATGCATAGCATAGGGGCTACCATGCGATTCTGAAGAATTCTCGCCTTAAGTCCTCATTCTTCTTGCATCTGGACCTTGCCCTTGAAACATAATACTCCTGCGTCATTAATACCATAATCTTCCAACTCTCCACTCTGCACTTGCTACAACTTAGCACTTAAGTCCTCATCCACTAACCGACTTTCCTTTACCTCATTCACCATGACGGCTTAACTTGCAACTCGCCACAGACTTCCATCATCATACAAGCTCGGATGTGCAAACATTGCCCTCGGATCCGACACCACTTTCCGACTTAAGGCATACGCCACTACATTCGCCTTGCCCGGATGATACTCTATGGAACAATCATAATCCTTGATAATTCCACCCCCTCTCGCTGTCTCAAGTTCAACTCCTTCTTAGTCAATGAGATACTTAAGACTCTTGTGGTCCATGTAGATCACCGACTTTTCTCCATAAAGGTAGTGCCTCCACACCTTAAGAGCAAAGACCATCTTTGCGGTTCCAAGTCATGCGTCGGGTAGTTAACCTCATGTGGCCTCGTTTGTCGAGATGCATAAGCTACAACCTTCCGCCCCGCATTAGAACACATCCTAATCCTGTGAGAAGCATCACAAGACACCACAAAGTCCTTCCCCGCCTCCGGTGAATCAAAGCAGGAGCTTGAGTCAAAACTCTCTTAAGCTTCTCAAAGCTCTCCTGTTGCCTATCTGTCCCAAACGAAAGGTACCTCCTTTCTCAACAACTTTGTCAACTGGTGCGGGTATTGAAGAAAATCCTTCCACAAACCTTCTGTAGTAGCTGCCAATCCCAAGAAACTTGAATCTCACCACGGACTTAGGTGGTTTCCAATCTAATATCGCCTCAATCTTCTTAGGGTCCACCCTTATTCCTTCTGCAGACACCACATGCCCTAAGAATGCAACCTCCTTAAGCCAAAACTCGCACTTGCTGAATTTGGCATATAGCTTCTTCTCCCTTAACATTTGCAACACTTTCCGGAGATGCTCGTCATGTTCTTCCTCAGACTTGGAGTATACTAGGATATCGTCGATGAACACAACGACGAACCGATCCAAGTAGGGTTGAAAAACCCGGTTCATCATATCCATGAATGCGGCTGGGGCGTTCGTCAAACCAAATGGCATCACTACGAACTCATAATGCCCGTATCTTGTCCGAAAAGTCGCCTTATGGATATCCACTTCCTTCACCTTAAGCTGATGATATCCAGACCTTAGGTCCATCTTTGAGAATACCGCTGCCCCCTTAAGCTGATCGAACAAGTCGTCTATCCTTGGCAAAGGGTACTTGTTCTTGATGGTCAACTTATTCAACTGAAGATAATCTATGCACATACGCATAGTCCCATCTTTCTTCTTCACAAACAAGACCGGTGCTCCCCATAGAGACACACTGGGTCGAATGAACCCACGATCAAGCAACTCTTGGATTTGAGCCTTGAGCTCAACCAACTCCTTCGGTGTCATTCTATACAGAGCGATAGATACTGGCGCCGTTCCAGGTAGCAAGTCAATTCCAAACTCCACCTCCCTGTCCGGGGGTATTCCAGGTAACTCCTCCGGAAAGACATCCACAAACTCCTTTACTGTTATAACTCCACTAACTCCCCCTTCTTTGGCATCCAACGCCCTAACAAAAGTCAGAAATGCCTTGCACCCTTTCCAAACCATTTTATCAGCCTTTAAGGCAGAGACTACGTTAGACAAGTAGTTTCTTCTTTCTCCTATCATAATTATCGCTCATCATCCTCCTGCGTCTTTAACTCCATTCGCTTTATTGCACAATCCAATATAGCTCGGTGTTCTACTAGCCGGTCCATGCCAAGTATGAGATTGAATTCTCGAAGGGAAGTTCCATTAAGTCGCAGGAAAATCACTCCTTGAATCTCTAGAGGTACACTCAGAAAGATCTTGTTCACCACTATGGTTTGACCTAATGGGGTGACTCTGATCATCTCCTATCATCGGATAGTTCGAGTCTATGCCTAGTGTTTCAACTACACTACATGCAACATAGGAATGGGTCGAGCCCACATCAATCAAAGCAAAATAAGGCTTGTTCGCTATAAAAAACGTACCGGTTATGACGTCCGGCACGTCTTCGTCCTCCCTCCGGCAAACCGCATACACTAGACCCGGCTGTCTTGCCTCGGCATTGCCAACACCTCGGCCGGGTCCCACGTCCTCTTCCGGCACCATTACCTCGTTATTCGGACCACGACCCTCGCCGAGGCTGTTGTCCCCTCTTCCTTTGATTAGAACCTTGACTGTTGGTGGCCCAAATCTATTTTTATAGGACAGTCCTTAATCATGTGGTCCTTGGACCCACACTTGAAGCATCCCCCTGTCTTCTTCCAACACTCTCCTAGGTGCCTCTTCCCACACTTATCACAAGTACGATACTGCCCTTCTGTCACAACTTGCTGACCTCGCGGCCCATCAAATTTAGGCCTCTTCTGCGTATTTCCAAATGACCCAGATGATCCGAATCCTCTCTTTTGCCTATTCCGATCAGAGTTCTGCCTTACAGAGTCCTCAACTCTTTCGGCCACTTTAGCCTTCTCCGCTAATACGGTAAATTCCTGCTCCTGCTGCGGAGCTATCAACAACCTTAGGTCATCCCTAAGTCCATCCTCAAACCGGACACACCGTCCATGCTCCGTAGCCACTATCCCTCGAGCATACCGACTCGGCCTTAAGAATTCAGCCTGTGATTGCCCGCCACGGATTTGTTCCTTGAACCAGCCCCAGAAATGCTTTCCTCTGCGCATCAATATAACTGGTACCAACATACTTCTTCTGATACGCCGCCTTAACATATTCCCATCTAAGATCCTCAGCTGTGGCACCATCCCGGACTGTGAGCCACCATTGATATGCTTCGTCGCGAAGTAGTGCCACCATCCCTTTCAGTTTCTCCTCAGCAGTTAAATCGAGCTCGTCCATAATTCGCTCGGTTGCCTCCAACCAATACTCAGTCGTACTGGGTGCCACCAGATACACCACGAAACACCTTAGCCCCATTGGCTTGGAGTCACTCGGGTACAGATTTCCGAGCTCCCATACCTCCACCTGCTCCAGCCACCATCTCAAGAACTCGCAGCATTGCCTGCGATACTGCATCCTCCCCCGTCTGATCTTGCTGCTCAACACCAACAGCTGGTGGTGGGGGTGGTGGTACCTCATTTTCGGACCCTTGTCCAGACCTAACGGGTTCCGATACGGTCATTTTGCCTCTACCACGTCCTCGCACATTACGACCACGTCCCCTAGAACTCATGTCTACGATCGCGCTTTAATCTGATTAAGAAATCTTTATGCATTAGTATTTTGTTCCACTATTTATCCGCGAAGAAATTTTATGAAAGAAGTTTAGAAGTAGTTCTTTCGATCGATCAAAGTTTCAAGTCTTCTATCCTAATTTAAAGGAGCACATTCATTCAACACACATTCATCATTCAAACATTTTCGTCCTATTCCTATCCTAGGGGTATTTTCGTCATTTCACCTACAGGGGTATTTTGGTAATAAATCGAGGTTAATTTAAAAATTTGTAAATCAGGGGTAATTTCGTAAATTTTCCAATTCAGGGTTCCTTGGTGATTTTATGAAATAAGGGTATTTCGGTAAACATTTTTTTTCTAAACTAGGGTGGCTGGTCCCTTTCGGGTTTTAATTATAGGGTTTAGCCCATCAACGAGTCCTCATAGCTAAGGTGAATAGTCACCACGCACTGTAGGATTCAGCCGAAGAGGAGGTGAGTCGCTAGGACGGCTTAAATACCAAGCTCTCCCCTGAATCCACTCCTAGGCATGCGTGCGCCATTGCCACACCCTAACTCGACTAAGGTGAGCAGTCACTACACACCGGTGAGATTCCGTGAAGAGGAGGTGAGTCACTAGGATCGCTTAAATACCAAGCTCTTTAGGATCCAATCCTAGACATGCGACACGGTTACCACACCCTAGTCTTGTGGCTCGTTAACGGGTTTGTTTAGTGAAATTAAGTCTTATGAAAGTTTAAGAAGTGGTTTAAACTAAGCTTATAGTCCATCAGAGTCTATTTAAACTAGTCTACGTCCCATAAAGCCCATAAAGCCCACATGTATATCACACAATGGTTTAGGGTACTTACAGCGGACTTGGGTCGGAGACATAAGTGCCATCTTTGAGCTAACACAGACTGTTATCCTTTAAAAAGCCCATTTTTAGAAAACGTTTTGGAGCCCAAAAACCCCAGAGCCGAGTTTTGAACCGGGCTCTGATACCAATTTGAAACACCCCCAAACCCGGCCCACGAGCCCAGACCGGATCTGTTATGTTCCTCGAGTAAAACGTTTTAATTTCATGTTTATTACTTGAAAATTTTGGGGTGGTTTTATAAAAATACCGAGTTGTTTTGGGGTTAATCTTTAATTCGGAAATCGTTTGTGTTTAGGTGTCTAAACATTTACATTTATTTTTAAGAAGAGTTGCTTAAACTTTAGATTGATAAAAATTGTATCATAATAAAATAATTAAAATGCATGCATAAACAGTTTCATACTAGTAGCCTTATTACATCGAAGCAAAACCCGAAATAAATCCAAGATACTTATAAGAAAATGAAGAGTCCAAATTGAAAATAATCTTTGTCTTTGAGCATGGCCACCACTAAGCTCCCTGCCGACCCGGTCCATCACCGAGTGTCACCTGAAAAAATATTCCCAACGGGGTGAGTCAAACAGACTCAATGTGTAACCAACACTAAATCCCAATAGTTTAGGCATATCAGTCCATACATATGCATATAATTAAATAATAAAATGATGCAAACCCGAACCCAAACCTAGTTACCATCCGCTACACATCACCCGTACCAACCTGCACACCGTGGGGACTACTAAGTCAACCCTCCATCCGCTACACATCATCGAAGGCAGTCGCTGCAGTCGACGTGCTCATCGCCCTTATAATATTCGTGGCATAGCCACCAGATAATTATTTTGTGTCATGAGACACCACATTCAGATAACGTGATCGAAGTCACCACATTCAGATATTGTGACCGAAGCCACCACATTCATATATTGGGGTATATAACCACCAATGACTTCCCCTTTCCATATAACCCATAAGCCCATGCCATACAAAACATGCAATATCATGCCATATTCTTTATTCACATTCTTATAGTTTCACATGTGTGCCATAACAGATCATATTATACTCATAGTAGGAGTGGGTAAACGTACCTGAGTACTTTGTACCATTGCATGGTACCTTTGGCCACATTCATATTATTATAAACACACATAACTAATTTAAGCCGTAATCTAATAAGGTTTAGTGTGTGGGTACACACCTGATATACTTATCGCTTCCATCGAGATACCGAAGAATCCCGATTTAATGTTCTAGATCTTAGTCCCCTACATTCGGCCAACACTTAATATTTTAACAAAGCCTATTCGGCTATAAAACCAAATCCGAAGAATCAATGCGACCAAAATCTTACCTTTTTGCGCCGATTTGATCACTAATCAAATCCCGAAACTCCGAGATAATCCCTCTTGCAATCGGCTAGCACTAAATCACTTCACGGATTAGTTTTCGGCTTCTAAGTAAATAAGAATTAAATCTAAGTCACTAAATAGGCCTTGGCCGAATGTGTATAAGCACTTACCTTGCGATTCCAATCCTGAAATTGATCCTTGCTTCTTTAATGATGTCGAGATTCCTATGGCCACATGTTAGATCTAATCTAACATTAAAACATAATAAAATGGCCTTCGGCCTAAGATCTTATTTGCTTACCTTTGATCTAACAAAATCTCGAATAATCTTCTATTGTAGTCGACAACTACCAAATCCCGAAAAGACCCTTCAAAGTTTCGGCCATAGAGTATTATTGGGATTAGATACCTATGTTTCGGCTAAAAGAAAAGAAATAATAATATGACAACAATTGAATCCTTACCCTTAATGTTGTAGGCGACGTCACCCTTGCCAAAACTCACAGAGATATTCGGCTAGGACTACTTTGAGTATTCGGCTATGGCCTAGAAGGAACTTACTTTCGGCTTTTGGAAGATTGAGAGAAAAAGAAGAGAAGAAAGGTGAAGAAATCGGCTAGACTTTGCTTGAGTTTTCAGCTTTGGCAAAATAAAAGAGAAGAGGAGGTTCACTAGAGAATTCGGCAGAGGAAAAAGAGAAAAGAAAGAAAGAAAAATAGCCACCCTTTTCCCCTTTTTGCCGAAATTACTCTACCTAGAGACCCCTATTCGGCCAACTCTTCCCTATTCTGATAACTTTATTTCTCAATTATCACCTTATTCAAATTAATAAAATTAATCCATCATTTATCTTCCACCTTAGCCGAAATTATTTGAAAGAATAACACCTCATCTTAAACTCCTCCCATAGACTCCCCATGCCGTCCATTACTTCCCTTGTTGCCGCAAAAATAAAAATTCCCTTATTGCTTTCCTTGTGGCTCGAACTCAAGACCTTCTTGCACTGCATATGGCGTCACTTTCCTGGGCTTTAAGTGGCGCCTCCAAGCCACTTAGACAAGCCCATTTCTGTGTCATATTTCCCTTACAAATTTCCTTAAGGCCTTATCAAGCGTAGCTCCCCTTTTAAACTTAAAAATCCAATAATTTCTAAGGCATTTAACTATGCACTAAGGTTCACAAAAATTCATAGAACACATTCAGAATATTCATAAGCATGCTACTTCATCTAATTTAGTATTAATGCATAAGCCATAATCCAGGATATTACAAAATACATAATAAAGGATAAATTACTGAAGTAAAAATCATAGTTAGGCAACTAATCAAAATCAACTCTCGATATAAGGGTAGTTAAAGAGGATGGTGAAAACAAATAAAAAAGGTTTGGGGTTAATATTAGCAGGTAAGTCAATAAATGGGTTGTTAGGATTAAACGGGTTCACTAGGGGTTAATTATGAAGGTAGGCTTTTTAATGGAGTAAGTGGGTTAGATCCTAGGTGCCTTTATCATCTCTGTGTATCAAATCAAAGAGTGTGGTCTCGACATGTATAATCGATGCAAGTTCTAGAATAACAAATCAGTGTTGACATACTCATAATCAATAAAGTGAGTAAGAAAACGAATTTATGCTCTATAAGGCTCAAAATCTCACAAAAATTATGGGTATTTTGATGTCAACCTCGTAAATTTCAAATTTCAAAGTAATATTTAAATTCAGGTAGACAACTTAGAAAATTTTTAATTCTGAAAAATAGACTTATCATGCTTGATTCTCTAGTAATCTTAGAATTTAATTATCAATGCACAGTTATCAATGACTTAATCAAAAACATATCAATAAAAATCATAAATTATTAGGAATTTCATCCTAATTAGTAATATGAGGAATTTTACTTAAAAACAAGACTAAATTCAAGATTTTGAGAACAACGCAAAAAGTTTGGCATCTAATTTCAAAAATTTGAGAATAATGAAAAAAGTTAGGCACCTTTTTAGGTTGTTCACCCCCACACACTTAAGATGTACATTGCCCTCAATGTACAAAGATAGATAATATCAAAATAATCATAAAATCGTAAGATGGGGAGAGAAGTGAAACTTCCTGAATTTTGGATGAAGCCAATGAAAAGAAACCAGATAGGATTGGAGGTGAACGTGGGGAAGCGTCTCGGACTGTTTGAGTCCTCGAAGCAGCCATCCTAATTTTATTGTATCCTAAGCTAAATCTAAATGGAATGAATAATAAGAGAAAATAATAAAAAATAAAAGAAAATTAAAAGAAATAAAAATAAAAATAAAAGTAAATAATGAAAAATGAAAAAAGAAAAACAACTGGAAAAGAAAAAGGAATAAGGGGGTTAAATAAAAATTATGGATCTGGTGGTTGCCCCCGCCCTAGTATCTTCCTGTGGTGGCCACACGGCCACGGCCACAGCCATGTGTAAGGCCGTGTGGTCTAGAAATTTGCACTTTTGTTATTTTATAGTTAGGTGATAAAAAGGAAAAATAAAAGTAAAAGAAGAATTAAAAAAAATGTAAAAATTAATGGGGTTAGTGCTCGGGTTGCCTCCCGAGAAGCGCTCGTTTATAGTCTTAAGCTAGACTTTACCTTTCATTCGTATGGTCATGGTGGTTTGAGGAGGTGAAAATCCATTCTTATGCGATCAATTTGGTTTTTGATAAATAGTTTAAGTCGAGTAATGTTTACCTCAAAAGTGTTGAATTTAGGATTGCTTACCTCGACTGTGCCGTATAGGAAGACATTAAGTACCTCAAAAGTGATTTATTCATTTTTCTTGAGGTCTGAATTGGTGATTCGAGGGTCTTCCTTATTCAACAATACCTGATCCCCTATTTTGAAGTGATTTGTTGTTCCTATCAGCTCATCTGGGGTTTCCTTCGGTTTCACTTCGTGTATTCCTAGTTTCTCTTTAAAGTGTGTTTTCTACTTGTCTAGTTCATCGATCTGAAGCCTTAGTCCTTCATGAATTATTTCTTTATGGGTACGAGGTCTAAGATCTAGCTCAGCTAGGTGATTTCGTGATGCTTCCTGTAAAGAAGGTTGAACCAAATGGTTATCAATAGAATTAACGTTCGTACATTTATTACTCGATGTCCTAGCTGAGTCAAGAGCTTGAAGAGTGATTTTTTCGTCGTCTACACGAAGTGTGAGTTCACCGACTTCTTCCTCTGTGTGGTCTTTCTTTATTGCATCAGGATATAGCATACGAGGTTGGTACTCTGTAATTGCCGGTTTTGGGATATCATGGCACACTTCTACCTTACCTTCACTTACCACAGGTTCTTCCCTTGGGTTTGGTTCATCTAACCCTTCACTATCGTAAATGGCTTGATTTTACTCTCTCGGGTTAGTTTCAGTATTGCTTGGCAAGCTTCCTTGTAGTTGTTGGGAAATCAGCTTCGCAAGTTGTCCAACTGACTTAGAAACTTCCTCAACTGACTTAGCGACTTCCCTAACTTGGCTCTCGATCCCT
The DNA here is from genome assembly GCA_025698515.1 of Gossypium sturtianum. Taxonomy (NCBI): domain Eukaryota; kingdom Viridiplantae; phylum Streptophyta; class Magnoliopsida; order Malvales; family Malvaceae; genus Gossypium; species Gossypium sturtianum. Next base: position 25,573,525 of record CM046945.1, read on the forward strand.
TTGATCGATGCTTGTTGGGTCTTAAGGGTGGTTTTAGTGTCTTGGAGACGGTTATCTGTGGCTGCCATGAATTTTGTCAACATCTCGTCGAGGTTCGACTCCTCTTCCTTTTGGTAAGGTGGTTGTTGAAAATTTGGAAGAAGTTCCGGTCCTTGGCTACTTTGATCATCCCACGAGAAATTTGGATGGTACCTCCAACCTGCATTATAAGTGTCATTATAAAAATTATTTTGAGGTCTAGAATAGTTACCCGTATATTGAGCTTGATCGTTTTCCATGCCATATCCGTAGAGTGGGTACTCAGGATTCGTCACGCCTCCTGAATTCAAATCATAATGTATTTCCGGGTGTACTGCGAGAGATTATTCAAACCTTCAATTTTTTTATTCATCATCTCTAATCGATTAGATAACTTTGGTGACCACGTCGAGGTTGAAGACACCGTTCGCTTTAGTAGGAATTGTCCTCATCGCTTGCCACCGATAATTATTCAGTGCCATCTTCTCTATAGACTAAAATTATCTGCCAAAAGCAAAATAGAGAAAAAATTAGCAAAGTAAAAAAAAATAAAAAAAATAAAAAAAAATGGCTAAAGTAATAAAAATAGAGCTTTCTTAATATTTTAGTTCCCCGGCAACGGCGCCAAAAACTTGATCGCTGTGAAGTCAGATTTTTAAAATTTATAAAGAGAATGATCGAACCTGGAAACTAACTATGACAAAGATTGAGGCAAGTGCACCTATCGAACAGTAGTATAGCTTAGGCAAGACCGAATTGTCGAACCCAAAGGAACTAAAAGTACTAATACTAACTTTCTTTCTATTATTTAGCCTAAAATAAGTGAAGTTGTTTATTAATCTAAATTAACTAATTACTAAGCTAAAGACGCAAAGACAAAAAAAGAATGAATTGGGGAAATACTTGGGAAAAAATCAGTTGATTAAGACGATACCCTTAGGAAGAATCCACCTAGACTCCACTTGTTATCTAACACTGAACCAGACGATTTATTCACTTGACTTGATCCGTAGGACTCCCTAATTTATATTAAACCCTCTCTCGAGGCGAATAACATCTAACCCTAGGTTAATTAATTGAAATCTCTTTCCCATTAATAACCCCCTAGAATAGCAGTAAATCGATCTATGGACTCTCATATTAGGTTTCACCCTAATCCGGAAAAATCTCGTAACCCTATCTCTAGGCGTGCGATCAACTCCGCTTAATTATGCTAGATCTACTCTTAAGCAGGGACTTTTGCTCCACCACCTAAGCACATCATACTTGAATTAATATCTGTGAAATATCAACACAAGAATTAAGCACACATAATTAAGAACAAATCAAGTATTTATCATATAGTTTAGAAAACAATAACAAGATTCATCTAGGTTTAATCCCCTTCAGGTATCTGAAGGGTTTAGTTCATAACAATAAAGAAAAACATCTCAGAAGAAAAGATAAAACAAAACATCAGAAATCCCTAAAACTACCTGAAGGAATTGAAGAGGAGATCCTCCGTCTTGAGTAGAATTAGGCTTCTTGAGATGGATCAACTGGCTATCCTCGAGTGAATCCCCACAAATGCTTGCCTTCTCGGCCTAGCAAGACGCCCTAAACGATGGCTTTGGCCTCCTCGACAGAGGGTTTCTATCGAACTCCACGAATAAGTTGCCCCCTAGGGTGTTTATATAGGCTTTGAGATGTGTTACTTGGCCTCCAAGTATCCTAATTTGAGTGCAATTCCTATTTGGGGGTTTAATTAGACTTTGGAGTGTGTTTCTTTGCCTCCAAGCATCCAAATCCGAGTGAAACTCCTCTTGGCCGCGGCGGGGACACGGGCATGGCACACGCCCATGTGAATCGTGGCCAGGCTGTGTGGATTTCGTTGATGAGGCACGACCGTGTAAATCATGGTGCAGGCCCTGTTTGAGATCTTTAAGGAGGCACGACAGTGTGATCTTTGGTCTAGGCCGTGTCGATTTCATGCTTTGGCCCATTTGTCCCGTTTTAAGCCCGTTTTGTGTTCTTTTCATCCCCTGGTGCTTTCCTGAGTATATAACATGAAAAGAAAGGATTAAGAGCACCAAATTATATAATATAAGGGATAATTCATCCAAAAGCATACTAAATGTGGGATTAAAATATGTTACTTTTACGGTTTATCAAATACCCCCACACTTAAGCTTTTGCTTGTCCTCAAGCAAAATTCTCAACTCATAATTAAAACGAACTTCCCTCAATTCATAATAGTCATTAATAGTGTTTCATCATAATTCAGAGATAATTCATACATGGATAATTCAACTCAAAGAGTCCTAAAGATTCAAACAGTCTAAGTCATACATTTGTAGCCCAAAACATAGGTGTTTCCCTTCATCTAAATAATTACCTCTGATTTAAAATCGACAAGGATTGACATCCTCACTTACAAATTCACTCAAATCACTCAAAGTGTTTAAGGTTCAAAATTAGGCACTCAAAAGTCAAACATGAAGAGTTAATCCCATAGGCTTGCATGAGAATCAAATCTCCACCACTAAAATATGAGATGAAACACAAATCAAAAGGTCTTTGAAAGGGTTGTAACGGGGCTTGGGTTAAAGGTGTGGAATAAGGCTGAATTAGAGGGTTAGAATCGAGACTGAATTGACAAATTACCTAACCAGAACAATGAACTGAATAATAAGTAAATACATTAATTGAATATAAATAATTCTAATATTACGAGCTTTTTCTTTTTTTTTTTGTTTTTTTTGTTTTTTTATGAGTACATAATAAATACATAATAAAGGATAAATTACTGAAGTAAAAATCATAGTTAGGCAACTAATCAAAATCAACTCTCGATATAAGGGTAGTTAAAGAGGATGGTGAAAACAAATAAAAAGGGTTTTGGGTTAATATTAGCAGGTAAGTCAATAAATGGGTTGTTAGGATTAAACGGGTTCAGTAGGGGTTAATTATGAAGGTAGGCTTTTTAATGGAGTAAGTGGGTTAGATCCTAGGTGCCTTTATCATCTCTGTGTATCAAATCAAAGAGTGTGGTCTCGACATCTATAATCGATGCAAGTTCTAGAATAACAAATCAGTGTTGACATACTCATAATCAATAAAGTGAGCAAGAAAACGAATTTATGCTCTACAAGGCTCAAAATCTCACAAAAATTATGGGTATTTTGATGTCAACCTCGTAAATTTCAAATTTCAAAGTAATATTTAAATTCAGGTAGACAACTTAGAAAATTTTTAATTCTGAAAAATAGACTTATCATGCTTGATTCTCTAGTAATCTTAGAATTTAATTATCAATGCACAATTAGCAATGACTTAATCTAAAACATATCAATAAAAATCATAAATCATTAGGAATTTCATCCTAATTAGTAATATGAGGAACATTACTTAAAAACAAGACTAAATTCAGGATTTTGAGAACAATGTAAAAAGTTTGGCATCTAATTTCAGAAATTTGAGAATAATGAAAAAAGTTAGGCGCCTTTTTAGGTTGTTCACCCCCCCACACTTAAGATGTACATTGCCCTTAATGTACAAAGATAGATAATATCAAAATAATCATAAAATCGTAAGGTGGGGAGAGAAGTGAAACTTCCTGAATTTTGGATGAAGCCAATGAAAAGAAACAGGATAGGATTAGAGGTGAGCGTGGGAAAGCGTCTCGAAGCTGTTTGAGTCCTCGAAAGCGACCATCCTAATTTTATTGTATCCTAAGCTAAATCTAAATGGAATGAATAATAAGAAGAAAATAATAAAGAAAATAAAATAAAATTAAAATAAATAAAAATAAAAATAAAAATAAAAATAAATGTAAAAGTAAATAATGAAAAATGAAAAAAGAAAAACAACTGGAAAAGAAAAAGGAAGAAGGGGTTAAATAAAAATTATGGATCCGGTGGTTGCCCCCGCCTTGTATCTTCTGTGGTACCTACGGCCATGGCCATGGCCGTGTGTAAAGCCGTGTGGTCTGGAAATCTGCACTTTGGTTAGTTTATAGTTAGGTGATAAAAAGGAAAAATAAAAGTAAAAGAAGAATTAAAAAAATGTAAAAATTAATGGGGTTAGTGCTGGGTTGCCTCCCGAGAAGCGCTCGTTATAGTCTTAAGCTAGACTTTACCTTTCATTCGTATGGTCATGGTGGTTTGAGGAGGTGAAAATCCATTCTCATGCGATCAATTTGGTTTTTGATAAATAGTTTAAGTCGAGTAATGTTTACCTCAAAAGTGTTGAATTTAGGATTGCTTACCTCGATTTGTCTTTGTATAGGAAGACATTAAGTACCTCAAAAGTGATTTATTCGTTTGTCTTGAGGTGCGAATTGGTGATTCAAGGGTCTTCCTTATTCAACAATACCGATCCCCTATTTTGAAGTGATTTGTTGTTCCTATCACTCGTGCAGGGTTTCCTTCGGTTTCACACGTGTATTCCTAATTTCTCTTTAAAGTGTGTTTTCCACTTGTCTAGTTCATCGACACGAAGCCTTAGTCCTTCATGAATTATTTCTTTATGGGTACGAGGTCTAAGATCTAGCTCAGATAGGTGATTTCGTGATGCTTCCTGTAAAGAAGGTTGAACCAAATGGTTATCAATAGAATTAACGTTCGTACCTTTATTACTCGATGTCCTAGCTGAGTCAAGAGCTTGAAGAGTGATTGTTTCGTCGTCTACATGAAGTGTAAGTTCACTGACTTCTTCCTCTGTGTGGTCTTTCTTTATTGCATCGGGATATAGCACACGAGGGTGGTACTCTGTAATTACCAGTTTTGGTATATCATGGCACACTTCAACCTTACCTTCACTTACCACAGGTTCTTCCCTTGGGTTTGGTTCGTCTAACCCTTCACTATCGTAAATGGCTTGATTTTGCTCTCTCGGGTTAGTTTCAGTATTGCTAGGCAAGCTTCCTTGTAGTTGTTCGGAAATCAGCTTCGCAAGTTGTCCAACTGACTTAGAAACTTCCTCAACTGACTTAGTGACTTCCCTAAGTTGGCTCTCGATCCCTTTGATCGATGCTTGTTGGGTCTTAAGGGTGGTTTCAGTGTCTTGGAGACTGTTATCTGTGGCTGCCATGAATTTTGTCAACATCTCCTCGAGGTTCGACTCCTCTTCCTGTTGGTAAGGTGGTTGTTGAAAATTTGGAAGAAGTTCCGGTCCTTGGCTACTTTGATCATCCCACGAGAAATTTGGATGGTACCTCCAACCTGCATTATAAGTGTCATTATAAAAATTATTTTGAGGTCTAAAATAGTTACCCGTATATTGAGCTTGATCGTTTTCCATGCCATATCCGTAGAGTGGGTACTCAGGATTCACCACGCCTCCTGAATTCGAATCATAATGTATTTCTGGGTGTACCTGCGAGAGTCTATTCAAACCATCAATTTTGTTATTCATCATCTCTAACTGATTAGATAACCTGGTGACCACGTCGAGGTTGAAGACACTGGCTGCTTTAGCAAGAATTGTCCTCATCGCTTGCCACTGATAATTATTTAGTGCCATCTTCTCTATAGACTAAAATTATCCGCCAAAAGCAAAATAGAGAAAAGAAATTAAAAAAAATAAAAAAATAAAAATAAATAAAAAATAAAAAAATAAAAAAATGGCTAAAGTAATAAAAATAGAGCTTTCTTAATATTTTAGTTCCCCGGCAATGGCGCCAAAAACTTGATCGCTGTGAAGTCAGAGTTTTAAAATTTATAAAGAGAATGATCGAACCTAGAAACTAACTATGACAACGATTGAGGCAAGTGCACCTATCGAACAGTAGTATAGCTTAGGCAAGACCGGATTGTCGAACCCAAAGGAACTAAAAGTACTCATACTAACTTTCTTTCTATTATTTAGCCTAAAATAAGTGAAGTTGTTTATTAATCTAAATTAACTAATTACTAACCTAAAGACGCAAAGACAAAAAAAAAGAATGAATTGGGGAAATACTTGGGAAAAACTCAGTTGATTAAGACGATACCCTTAGGAAGAATCTACCTAGACTCCACTTGTTATCTAACACTTTGAACTGCACGATTTATTCACTTGACTTGATCCGTAGGACTCCTAATTTATATTAAACCCTCTCTCGAGGCGAATAACGTCTAACCCTAGGTTAATTAATTGAAATCTCTTTCCCATTAATAACCCCCTAGAATAGCAGTAAATCGATCTATGGACTCCTATATTAGGTTTCACCCTAATCTGGCAAAATCTCGTCACCCTATCTCCAGGCGTGCAATCAACTCCGCTTAATTATGCAAGATCTACTCTTAAGCAGGGACTTTTGCTCCACCACCTAAGCACATCATACATGAATTAATATCCGCGAAATATCAACACAAGAATTAAGCACATATAATTAAGAACAAATCAAGTATTTATCATATAGTTCAGAAAACAATAACAAGATTCATCTAGGTTTCATCCCCTTCAGGTATCTGAAGGGTTTAGTTCATAACAATAAAGAAAAACATCCCAGAAGAAAAGATAAAACAAAACATAAGAAATCCCTAAAACTCCCTGAAGGAATTGAAGAGGAGATCCTCCGTCTTGAGTAGAATTTCGGCTTCTTGAGATGGATCAACTGGCTATCCCTGAGTGAATCCCCATAAATCTGCCTTCTCTGGCCTAGCAAGACGCCCCTAAACGATAGCTTTCGGCCTTCCTCGACAGAGGGTTTCTGTCGAACTCCACGAATAAGTTGCCCCCTAGGGTGTTTATATAGGCTTTGAGATGTGTTACTTGGCCTCCAAGTATCCTAATTTGAGTGCAATTCCTATTTGGGGGTTTAATTAGACTTTGGAGTGTGTTTCTTTGCCTCCAAGCATCCAAATCCGAGTGAAACTCCTCTTGGCCGCGGCAGGGACACGGGCATGGCACACGCCCGTGTGAATCGTGGCCAGGCCGTGTGGATTTCGTTGATGAGGCACGACCGTGTAAATCGTGGTCCAGGCCGTGTTTGAGATCTTTAAGGAGGCACGGCCGTGTGATCTTTGGTCTAGGCCGTGTCGATTTCATGCTTTGGCCCATTTGTCCCGTTTTAAGCCCGTTTTGTGTTCTTTTCATCCCCTGGTGCTTTCCTGAGTATATAACATGAAAAGAAAGGATTAAGAGCACAAAATTATATAAAATAAGGGATAATTCATCCAAAAGCATAGTAAATGTGGGATTAAAATATGTTACTTTTACGGTTTATCAAATACCCCCACACTTAAGCTTTTGCTTGTCCTCAAGCAAAATTCTCAACTCATAATTAAAACTAACTTCCCTCAATTCATAATAGTCATTAATAGTGTTTCATCATAATTCAGAGATAATTCATACATGGATAATTCAACTCAAAGAGTCCTAAAGATTCAAACAGTCTAAGTCATACATTTGTAGCCCAAAACATAGGTGTTTCCCTTCATCTAAACAATTACCTCTGATTTAAAATCGACAAGGATTGACATCCTCACTTACAGATTCACTCAAATCACTCAAAGTTTTTAAGGTTCAAAATTAGGCACCCAAAAGTCAAACATGAAGAGTTAATCCCATAGGCTTGCATGAGAATCAAATCTCCACCACTAAAATATGAGATGAAACACAAATCAAAAGGTCTTTGAAAAAGGGTTGTGCAGGGCTTGGGTTAAAGGTGTGGAATAAGGTGAATTAGAGGTTAGAATCGAGACTGAATTGACAAATTACCTAACCAGAAACAATGAACTGAATAATAAGTAATTACATTAATTGAAAATTAATCATTCTAATATTACGAGCTTTTTCTTTTTTTTTTGTTTTTTTTTGTTTTTTTATGAGTACATAATAAATACATAATAAAGGATAAATTACTGGAGTAAAAATCATAGTTAGGCAACTAATCAAAATCAACTCTCGATATAAGGGTAGTTAAAGAGGATGGTGAAAACAAATAAAAAGGGTTTTGGGTTAATATTAGCGGGTAAGTCAATAAATGGGTTGTTAGGATTAAACGGGTTCAGTAGGGGTTAATTATGAAGGTAGGATTTTTAATGGAGTAAGAGTGTGGTCTCGACATCTATAATCGATGCAAGTTCTAGAATAACAAATCAGTGTTGACATACTCATAATCAATAAAGTGAGCAAGAAAACGAATTTATGCTCTATAAGGCTCAAAATCTCACAAAAATTATGGGTATTTTGATGTCAACCTCGTAAATTTCAAATTTCAAAGTAATATTTAAATTCAGGTAGACAACCTAGAAAATTTTTAATTTTTAAAAATCGACTTATCATGCTTGATTCTCTAGTAATCTTAGAATTTAATTATCAATGCACAATTATCAATGACTTAATCTAAAACATATCAATAAAAATCATAAATCATTAGGAATTTCATCCTAATTAGTAATATGAGGAATTTTACTTAAAAACAAGACTAAATTCAGGATTTTGAGAACAATGCAAAAAGTTTGGCATCTAATTTCAGAAATTTGAGAATAATGAAAAAAGTTAGGCGCCTTTTTAGGTTGTTCACCCCCCCACACACTTAAGATGTACATTGCCCTCAATGTACAAAGATAGATAATATCAAAATAATCATAAAATCGTAAGATGGGGAGAGAAGTGAAACTTCCTGAATTTTGGATGAAGCCAATGAAAAGAAACTAGGATAGGATTGGAGGTGAGCGTGGGAAGCGTCTCGAAGCTGTTTGAGTCCTCGAAGCAACCATCCTAATTTTATTGTATCCTAAGCTAAATCTAAATGGAATGAATAATAAGAAGAAAATAATAAAGAAAATTAAAGAAAATTAAAAGAAATAAAAATAAAAATAAAAATAAAAATAAAAATAAAAGTAAATAATGAAAAAGAAAAACAAGCTGGAAAAGAAAAAGGAAGAAGGGGTTAAATAAAAATTATGGATCTGGTGGTTGCCCCGCCTTGTATCTTCTGTGGTGGTGGTTACACGACCACGGCCACTACCGTGTGTAAGGTCGTGTGGTGCGAAATCTGCACTTTGGTTAGTTTATAGTTAGGTGATAAAAAGTAAAATAAAAGTAAAAGAAGAATTAAAAAATGTAAAAATTAATGGGGTTAGTGCTCGGGTTGCCTCGAGAAGCGCTCGTTATAGTCTTAAGCTATACTTTACCTTTCATTCGTATGGTCATGGTGGTTTGAGGAGGTAAAAATCCATTCTCATGCGATCAATTCGGTTTTTGATAAATAGTTTAAGTCGAGTAATGTTTACCTCAAAAGTGTTGAATTTAGGATTGCTTACCTCGATGTGTGTAGTATAGGAAGACATTAAGTACCTCAAAAGTGATTTATTCGTTTGTCTTGAGGTGCGAATTGGTGATTCGAGGGTCTTCCTTATTCAACAATACTTGATCCCCTATTTTGAAGTGATTTGTTGTTCCTATCGGCTCGTCAGGGTTTCCTTCGGTTTCTTACCGTGTATTCCTAGTTTCTCTTTAAAGTGTGTTTTCCACTTGTCTAGTTCATCGACACGAAGCCTTAGTCCTTCATGAATTATTTCTTTATGGGTACGAGGTCTAAGATCTAGCTCAGCTAGGTGATTTCGTGATGCTTCCTGTAAAGAAGGTTGAACCAAATGGTTATCAATAGAATTAACGTTCGTACCTTTATTACTCGATGTCCTAGCTGAGTCAAGAGCTTGAAGAGTGATTGTTTCGTCGTCTACACGAAGTGTGATGTAACACCCCAAACCCGGTCAAAATGCTACAACCGAATCTGGCATGTCACAAGGGAGAAAAAATTTTTGAAAATCGAGTTATGGTCTTGAAGAGGAAAGGAAACCTTGGAATTTATAGAAACAGAGTTTGTATTGAGTGACTAGTTGAACCATTTTGAGATTTAGTTTGAAAAGCTGAGTTGTCTTGTTATCAATACTCGATTGCTAATTACCCAATTGTAAAATCTTGAAAATCACGCGATTATTTAAGTTTTGAAAACATCCCTTTCATAATCTTTTAGGCATGCCTTAATGATCTAAGCAAAATTAAGAGAATTAACAAAATAAATAAATCCAAGTTAAAATTTAGATGGCCTTATTACATTACCCAAAATCTAACTTAAAGTAAAATAAATCCGAAATAACTGAAATAAAAACTAAAATATCTTGCATGGCCACCTCGAGTCCACCTCGGCTCCATATCCGCGATCTAAGGATTACCTGCAAAAATAACGGAAGGGGTGAGTCGCCGAGACTCAGTGGGTAAATCCCCGTCCAATCGAACTTAGACTCTCCCACAAATTCATATGCAAAATATGTATGTCATGCATCCCAACCAACCTAGATATCCATCCGCATCTCCTGTGTCTACCCAACATTTGTGGCACCTAGCCACTGGTGGTACCTAACCACTGGTGACAAAAGTCACAATAATAGTATGTGGGGCCAACCCACTTGTGGTACCTAACCACTGGTGACAATCCCTACTATCAATACGTGGGGCCAACCCACTGTGGTACCAAACCACTGGGACGAGTCACAGAAATTTATGTGGTACCTAACCACTGGTGGTTCCAAACCATTGAGACTTACTCACAAAATGATAATATGTGGGGTCAACCCACTTGTGGTACCTAACCACCGGTGACGATCACGAAAGATCATGTTTCCTTCCTCTTCATCTCATATCCCAAACTCATGTACAACAATTAATATGATATGATCATTCTTAACGATTAGTTGACATGGCACATTCAGAGTTTTAACGTATGCATTTATTGATAGCGAACATAATAGACTTACCGGAATCCTCGCTTTTACCCACAAGGGTATTTTAGTGACCAAAGCGTCACTTGGCTTTCGGACATACTAGCAACTAATAAATTAACACATGAAGTGTGTGAGAGTTACCCACACGATAACGCGTAACACAATACTTTCTACGTCGACACTATCGTTGACAGGTACTACCGCTATCTGCCTACTACTCTACTCAGAAGTCGGCCCACAACCCGGTGGCCAATCTCGAACTGTTGACACTGCTCGCTTCTTAAACTTAAGGGCTGGGTTTACAGGTCCAACCCCCTTCCTAGAATCGCTGGCATTTGAGTCCATGGAACAGATCTTTGGTCAGAAGACCGAGTTAACAAGTTGAGTAAGATATGAATAGATTTACACGCTTAACTGAATAGATCTTCTTACCTAGATCGATAAAAGCTGAGGCTTTAGGCTTGATTCACAAGTCAAACGAATCCCGAAAGTCTCCAAGAAGAAAGCGACACCACTTCCACCTATATTCGGCCAAGCATCCCACCATTAGGCCAATTAGCCATTTCGGCTTTTGCATGAAAACCTGAAAGAGTGATAACGAAATAAGAGAAATCGCCCCTTACCTTAACCCACAGATTCGTTCAACACCTAGGAAGAATCGACACCACACCACCCTAGAGAAGATTCAGCAAAGGCTAGAGTAAAAGAGAATCAGATAAAAAAACCCGAAAATAGAAATAAAGATCTTCAAATGGAGGCCTAGGGGTTTCGGCTTTTAGGGAAAAATGGAATAGGGAATGGAAGTTTGAGGTTTCAGTTTTGAGAATAACAAATAGAGAAGGAAAAAGATGAAAAAGCAGGTTTGGCTTTTAGGAGATTGAGAGAAAACGCAAAGAGAGAATGGCTAGGAGATTCGGCTTTGGAAAAAGAAAGTATGGGGCAAGGGGTGTTCGGCTCTTGCAAGAAATTGGAGATGAGAAGAGAGTTAGGGGGTTTTGGCCCTAAGAAGAAATTGAGAGAAGAAAAAAAAACAGAATGAAAGGAGGGTTCGGTTCTAGCAGAAAAGAGATGAAGAGAAAGTAGGAACTTCAAAATGCCAAAAATGCAAATGCCGAAAATGAGAAAAGAAATCCTACTTGGCTAGACAGAAATTTGGCACACTCTAGCCACACAAAAACCGATCCACCCTCCTACTAAGAGTTTGAAATTCGGCCAACACTACCACCCCTTACTCAATCCCTTGTTTTTCTTCTTAAACCACTCCTAACCACTTATTTGAAACATTTTGAACACTCCAAGCTCCACTTTTTCCTCTCTGCCAACCATTCAAATTATTTGACTCAGTCCACTCCCCTATCATGAGGTGTTTCAGTCGATTTCTGCCTCTGCTTCCCTTGACGCCAAAAAGAACTTCCAAAATGAACTCCTTGCGACTCGAACTTGCTGCCTCTCCCCCTCTCTGTGGCGTCACTTACCAGCATCTTAAGTGGTGCCTCCTTGCCACTCTGCCATCCCTTTTCTTGTGTCACCAATCGCAACCTAAAACCCCTTAAGTCCTACTCCTATTCAGCTCACCCCTAGAGTGCCCAAAACGAAAATTTTCACTAAGGCTCCGCCTTACCCCTAAGTCATTCCTAGACCCTAAAGTACCCTAAACTAACATGACAAACATCACATTCACATACAAACACGTAAAATGCAAAGGCCCTAATTTAGGATGTTACAGTTCTACCCCCTTAAAATAATTTCGCCTCGAAATTACCTGATCAAAAGAGTTGAGGGTATTGCTGCCGCATAACATCCTCTGGCTCCCACGTAGCTTCTTTTGATCCATGGTTTCGCCACAACACCTTCACCAAAGGAACCGATTTCCTACGCAATACTTTGACGTCCCAATCCAAGATCTGCACTGGTTCCTCCTCAAAAGATAAGTCAGGGCTTACTTCAATTTCTTCTACTGGCACAACATGAGACGGATCCGAACGATAGTGTCTAAGCATAGAAACGTGAAATACGTCATGGATCTGACTCAACTCTAAAGGTAACTCGAGCTGATAGGCTACTGGTCCCACATGCTTCAACACTCGATAAGGCCCGATAAACCTGGGGCTCAACTTGCCCTTCCGACCAAATCTCAGCACCTTCTTCCACGGCGACACATTTAAGAAAACCTTGTCACCCACTGCAAATTCTATATCTTTCCGCTTAAGATCAGCATAGGACTTACGCTCGTCGAAGCCTCCTTCTATCGAGTTCGAATCAGCTTAACCTTGTCTTCCGTTTCAGCAACCAACTCTAAACCTAACAACTGACGCTCACCCAACTCTGTCCAACACGTAAGTGTGCGACACTTCCGACCATATAACGCTTCATACGGCGCCATCGAATACTCATTGGTAGCCATTGTTATACGCGATTCAGTGCATAGCGGTAGAAATTCTTCCCAACTACCCACTGAAGTCTAAGACACACCCCTTAACATATCCTCCGAATCGAATTACCCTCTCGACTACCCATCGATTTGTGGATGAAACGTCAGATCTTTGAAATCCAACTTTGTACCCAAAGCCCGATGCAACGCCTTCCAAAATCTTGACGTAAATCTAGGGTCTCTGTCGAAATGATCGACACTTTGGCACCCCATGCAACCTTACAATCTACGCTATATATAATCCCGCCAACTTCAAGAGAGTAATCCACACGCACATGTATGAAATGAGCGGACTTTGTCAAGCGGTCAACAATTACCCAAATCGAGTCCTTTTTAGAAGGCGTGAGGGTAGCCCAACGACAAAATCCATCGTAATCCTTTCCCATTTCCCGCTGCGGAATCTTCACGGTTGCAACAATCCGAAGGTAAGCGATGTTCTTCCTTTACTCGCGACACGTCAAACACTTACCCATAAATTCGGTTACCTCACGCTTGGACCGGCCACCAAAAGCGCTCCCCAAATCCCGGTACATCTTACTACCTCGGGGTGCATAGCGTATGGATCGCTATGTGCTTCTGAAGAATCTTTCGCCTTAACTCCACATCTTTTGGCATGCAAAACTTCCTGAAACATAACACTCCATCATTGTTCAAGCTATACCCCTCTAATCCACCATTACGCACTTGCAAAAATCGAGCGCTCAAGACACCATCGATAATTGTTTCTCTTTAACCTGATTCACCCATGTCAGCTTCACTTGCAGTTCCGCTAAAAGACTTCCGTCATCATACAAACTAAGGTGGGCAAACATTGCTCTTAAGTCTGATATTACCTTGCGGCTCAACGCGTCTGCCACCACGTTAGCTTTTCCCGGATAGTACTCAATCGAGCAGTCATAATCCTTCAACAACTCAATCCACCTCCGTTGTCTTAAATTCAACTCCTTCTGAGTAAGGAGGTATTTCAAACGCTTATGATCTGTGTAAACAATAGACTTCTCCCCATACAAGTAATGTCTCCAAATTTTCAGGGCGAAAACCACTACAGCTAACTCCAGATCATGCGTCGGATAATTCACTTCGTGAGGCCTCAACTGGCGAGAAGCATACGCTACTACTCTCCCCTCTTGCATCAGCACACATCTTAACCCAGTATGCGACGCATCACAATAAACTGTAAACTCTTTCCCTGCTTCAGGCTGAATCAATACCGGAGCTTCCGTATAAATCCTCTTTAACTTCTCAAAACTTTCTTGTTGTTTGTCGGACCACACAAAGCAGAACCCCTTTCCTTAACAACTTGGTTACTTGGTGCTGCAATCAAAGAAAACCCTTCCACAAACCTTACGTAATACCCGCTAAACCCAAAAACTCGAATCTCCGCCCACGGTCTTAGGTGGTTTCCAATCCAACACGACTTCAATCTTCCGAGGGTCCACCCTAATCCCCTCGGTGACACCACATGACCCAAAAAGGTAACTTCCCTTAGCGAACTCGCACTTACTAAACTTTGCGAATAAGCGCTTCTCCTCAGAATTTGCAAAACCACACGAAGATGTGCATCATGCTCCTCCTCAGACTTCGAGTACACCAGAATATCGTCTATAAACACTACGACAAACCGATCCAGATAAGGTTGAAAAACCCGGTTCATCATATCCATAAACGCTGCTGGTGCGTTGGTCAATCCAAACGGCATCACCAAGAATTCGTAGTGAGCATAACGGGTACGAAATGCCGTCTTATGAATATCCACCTCCTTGACCTTAAGCTGGTGATACCCCGACCTCAGATCTATCTTGGAAAAGACTGATGCTCCCTTAAGTTGGTCGAACATGTCGTCTATCCTCGGCAACGGATACTTATTCTTGATCGTCAACTTATTCAACTGACGATAATCAATACACATTCGCATCGATCCGTCCTTCTTCTTAACAAAAAAGCACGGGTGCTCCCCAAGGCGATACACTCGGCCGGATAAAACCCCGGTCTAACAACTCCTAAATCTACGCTTTCAGCTCCACTAACTCCTTCGGCGCCATTCTATATGGGGAAATAGACACTGGTGCTGTTCCGGGTAGAAGGTCAATACCAAACTCAACCTCGCGATCTGGAGGCAATCCCGGAAACTCTTCTGGAAAAACATCAGAAAATTTCTTTACCGTTCGGACATCCCCCACAGTTGATTCCTTAACCTCCAAAGCACAAACATAAGCCAAAAACGCCTTACATCCATTCCTCACCATTTTCTTGGCCTTCAAAGCGGATACCACATTAGATAGGTAGTTCCTTCTCTCACCTATCACCACCACCTCTTCACCCTCGATAGTTCTCAACACCATGCGCTTGGCTGCACAGTCCAAACTTGCTTGATATTTTACTAACCAATCCATACCTAAGCTCAAATCGAACTCCCCAAATGGTAGTTCCATCAGATCAGCCGGAAACACTACCCCTTGCAGTTCTAAGGGTACATCCTTATACAGTTTATTCACTACTACAGAGTGTCCTAGAGGGCTAACTACAGTCATCTCCCTAGAAGAAGTCTCATAGGCTAAGTTCAGAGTTCCCGCTATAGTACTAGCAACATACGAGTGCGTCGAACCAATATCAATCAAGGCAGTATAAGGCAACCCATAAATTAAGAACGCGTCGGGGTTGTGGCCCCCGTCGCGTCACCCTCCTCTCGACGCCCAGCCGCATAGACCAACCTAGGCTATCTTGCATCCGTATTCCCAGCACCTCTGCCTGGTGCTCCACGGCCTCGACCGAAACCATTACCCCATCTGGCTGGACCACGACCCCTCTGCGGTTGCTGACCATCTCTTCTGTATTGTGCACGTCCTTGACCCTCAGACTGTGTCTAACTGGCCTCCGTGGACAATCCCTTATCCGATGATCCATTGACCCACACTCAAAGCACCCTTTGTTACCTGTCCAACACTCTCCCGAATGAAACTTCCTGCATCTAGCACACTGTGGTGGCCATCGAAGCAAAGAAGAGCGAGCCATTTGCTGACTCACCCGCCAAACCTAGCCCTTTCTCGAAAACCCGGCCAGACCACGATGGCCCAAAACTCCTTTTATTCCTATTTACGTCTCCGATTCTATTTCTCAGACTGCTTCACCTCCTTAGCTATCTTGTCCTTTTCCATAAGAACGGCAAATTCTCTCTCTCACTGTGGAGCAATCAACACCCGCAGCTCATCTCTCAGCCCGTCCTCAATCCTAACACACAGCGCTCATGGTCCTTAGCCACAACATCCGGGCATAACGGCTTAACCGTAAGAATTCCGCCTCATATTCGGACCGACTTACTCCCCGAACCAAATTCAAAAATGCCTTACGCCTGCGCTTCCACATAATCTGGACCAGCGTACTTCCTCGACGATATGCCGCTTTGAAGAAATCCCGGGTGATATCCTCACCATCGTGACCGCCCACGGCCATGAGCCACCACCGATAGGATTCGTCGAAGAAGAAGAGACACGATCCCTTTCAACTTCTCCTCGGTAGTGAAGTCAAGATCATCCATTATGCGCTCGATCGCCTCTAACCGAGATTCAATTGCGTTAGGGGCTACACGTAAACACCCTAAATACCTCCGCTCCATTAGCTCTGAGTCATTCGCATACTGATTTACGAGCCCCGCACCACGCGCCTGCTCCAAAGACTCTCTCGGGACCCGTAGCATCGCATGAGACACCGCATCATCTCCACCCGTTTGATCCTGAAACTCTGCGCCCACAGCTGGCGGTGGCGGCACCTGATTCTCTAACCCATGGCGGACCTCACCGGTTCCGACATCTGATAATTCTACCCCTACCCACGACCACGCACATTACGCCCACGTCCTCGAGTGTTCATGTCTAACGTTCACGATTTAATCTGATTTTAAGAATTTTACGAGTTAGCTTCCTTCCCACTGTTTATTATGGCACAGTCTTATGAGTATATTACCAGAGTAGTTGTTCTCACAAATACACACAGTCCTACAGGCTTCAGTCTCTAAGGTAAATTTCCCAATACTAGCAACCACGTCACAAACGATTAAGTCATACAATCAATAGTTAGAAAACTTACCGTCGCAGATCGGTGCCGGAGACTCAGGTGCCATGCTTCCCAAAATCATGTATTTCATCGAAACCATTTTGCAAACCCTTTATTGAAAAATAATTTGGGCCTTATACCCACAGCCGAGCTTTTGAACTTGGCTCTAATACCACAATTGTAACACCCCAAACCCGGTCAAAACGCTACAACCGAATCTGGCATGTCACAGGGGAGAAAACATTTCTGAAAACCGAGTTATTATCTTGAAGAGGAAAGGAAACCTTGGAATTTATAGAAATAGAGTTTGTATTGAGTGACTAGTTGAACCATTTTGAGATTTAGTTTGAAAAGCTGAGTTGTCTTGTTATCAATACTCGATTGCTAATTACCCAATTGTAAAATCTTGAAAATCACGCGATTATTTAAGTTTTGAAAACATCCCTTTCATAATCTTTTAGGCATGCCTTAACGATCAAAGCAAAATTAAGAGAATTAACAAAATAAATAAATCCAAGTTAAAATTTAGATGGCCTTATTACATTACCCAAAATCTAACTTAAAGTAAAATAAATCCGAAATAACTAAAATAAAAACCGAAATATCGTCCATGGCCACCTCGAGTCCACCTCGGCTCCATATCCGCGATCTAAGGATTACCTGCAAAAATAACAGAAGGGGTGAGTCGCCGAGACTCAGTGGGTAAATCCCTGTCCAATCGAACTTAGACTCTCCCACAGATTCATATGCAAAATATGTATGTCATGTAACCCAACCAACCTAGATATCCATCCGCATCTCCTGTGTCTACCCAACATTTGTGGCACCTAGCCACTGGTGGTACCTAACCACTGGTGACAAAAGTCACAATAATAGTATGTGGGGCCAACCCAATTGTGGTACCTAACCACTGGTGACAATCCCTTATATCAATACGTGGGGCCAACCCACTGTGGTACCAAACCAGTGGGACGAGTCACAGAAATATATGTGGTACCTAACCATTGGTGGTTCCAAACCACTGAGACTTAGTCACAAAATGATAATATGTGGGGTCAACCCACTTGTGGTACCTAACCACTGGTGACAGTCTGAAAGATCATGTTTCCTTCCTCTTCATCTCATATCCCAAACTCATGTACAACAATTAATATGATATGATCATGCTTAACGATTAGTTGACATGGCACATTCAGGTTTTAACGTATGCATTTATTGATAGCATAACATAATAGACTTACCCGGAATCCTCGCTTTTACCCACAAGGGTATTTTAGTGACCAAAACGTCACTTCGGCTTTCAGACATACTAGCAACTAATAAATTAACACATGAAGTGTGTGAGAGTTACCCACCTGATAACGCGTAACACAATACTTTCTACATCGACACTATCGTTGACAGGCACTACCGCTATCTGCCTACTACTCTGCTCAGAAGTCAGTCCACAACCCGGTGGCCAATCTCGAACTGTTGACATTGCTCGCTTCTTAAACTTAAGGGCTGGGTTTACAGGTCTAACCCCCTTCCTAGAATCGCTGGCATTTGAGTTCATGGAATAGATCTTTGGTTAGAAGACTGAGTTAACACGTAGAGTAAGATATGAATAGATTTACACGCTTAACTAAATAGATCTTCTTACCTAGATCGATAAAAGCTGAGGCTTTAGGCTTGATTCACAAGTCAAACGAATCCTGAAAGTCTCTAAGAAGAAAGCGACACCACTTCCACCTATATTCGGCCAAGCATCCCAACATTAGGCCAATTAGCCATTTCATCTTTGGCATAAAAACTCGAAAGAGTGATAACGAAATAAGAGAAATCGCCCCTTACCTTAACCCACAGATTCGTTCAACACCTAGGAAGAATCGACACGACACCACCCTAGAGAAGATTCGACAAAGGCTAGAGTAAAAGAGAATCAGATAAAAAAACCCAAAAATAGAAATAAAGATCTTCAAATGGAGGCTTAGGGGTTTTGGCTTTTAGGAAAATGGAATAGGAATGGAAGTTTGAGGTTTGATTTTGAGAATAACAAATAGAGAAGGAAAAGATGAAAAACAAGTTTCGGCTTTTAGGGAGATTGAGAGAAAACGCAAGAAAGAATGGCTAGGAGATTCGGCTTTGGAAAAAGAAAGTATGGGGCAAGGGGTGTTCGGCTCTTGCAAGAAATTAGAGATGAGAAGAGAGTTAGGGGTTTCGGCCTAAGAAGAAATTGAGAGAAGAAAAAAATAGAATGAAAAAGGAGGGTTAGGTTCTAGCGAGAAAGAGATGAAGAGAAAGTAGGAACTTCAAAATGCCAAAAATGCAAATGCCGAAAATGAGAAAAGAACTCCTACTTGGCTAGACAGAAATTCGGCACACTCTAGCCACACAAAACCGATCCTCCCCTACTAAGAGTTTGAAATTCGCCAACACTACCACCCCTTACTCAATCCCTTATTTTTCTCCTTAAACCACTCTTGACCACTTATTTGAAACATTTTGAACACTCCAAGCTCCACTTTTCCTCTCTCGCCAACCATTCAAATTATTTGACTCAGTCCACTCCCTATCCCGAGGTGTTTTGGTCAATTTCTGCCTCTGCTCCCCTTGACGCCAAAAAGAACTTCCAAAATGAACTCCTTGCGACTCGAACTTGCTCCCTCTCCCCCTCTCTGTGGCGTCACTTACCAGCATCTTAAGTGGCACCTCCTTGCCACTCTACCATCCCTTTTCTTGTGTCACCAATCGCAACCTAAAACCCCTTAAGTCCTACTCCTATTCAGCTCACCCCAAGAGTGCCCAAAACAAAAATTTTCACTAAGGCTCCGGCTTACCCCTAAGTCATTCCTAGACCCTAAAGTACCCTAAACTAACATGAAAAACATCACATTCACATACAAACACGTAAAATACAAAGGCCCTAATTTAGGATTTTACATGTGAGTTCACCGACTTCTTCCTCTATGTGGTCTTTCTTTATTGCATCAGGATATGGCACACGAGGTTGGTACTCTGTAATTACCGATTTTGGTATATCATGGCACATTTCAACCTTACCTTCACTTACCACAGGTTCTTCCCTTTGGTTTGGTTCGTCTAACCCTTCACTATAGTAAATGGCTTGATTTTGCACTCTCGGGTTAGTTTCAGTATTGCTTGGCAAGTTCCCTTGTAGTTGTTCAGAAATCAGCTTCGCAAGTTGTCCAACTGACTTAGAAACTTCCTCAACTAAATTAGTGACTTCCCTAACTTGGCTCTCGATCCCTTTGATCGATGCTTGTTGGGTCTTAAGGGTGGTTTCAGTGTCTTGGAGGCGGTTATCTGTGGCTGCCATGAATTTTGTCAACATCTCCTCGAGGTTCGACTCCTCTTCCTGTTGGTAAGGTGGTTATTGAAAATTTGGAAGAAGTTCCGGTCCTTGGCTACTTTGATCATCCCACGAGAAATTTGGATGGTACCTCCAACCTGCATTATAAGTGTCATTATAAAAATCATTTTGAGGTCTAGAATAGTTACCCGTATATTGAGCTTGATCGTTTTCCATGCCATATCCGTAGAGTGGGTACTCAGGATTCGCCACGCCTCCTGAATTCGAATCATAATGTATTTCTGGGTGTACCTGCGAGAGACTATTCAAACCATCAATTTTTTATTCATCATCTCTAACTGATTAGATAACCTGGTGACTACGTCGAGGTTGAAGACACTTGCTGCTTTAGTAGGAATTGTCTTCATCGCTTGCCACTGATAATTATTCAGTGCCATCTTCTCTATAGACTAAAATTATCTACCAAAAGCAAAATAGAGAAAAATTAGCAAAGTAAAAAAAATAAAAAAAATGGCTAAAGTAATAAAAATAGAGCTTTCTTAATATTTTAGTTCCACGGCAACGGCGCCAAAAACTTGATCGCTGTGAAGTCAGAGTTTTAAAATTTATAAAGAGAATAATCGAACCTGGAAACTAACTATGACAACGATTGAGGCAAGTGCACCTATCGAACAGTAGTATAGCTTAGGCAAGACCGGATTGTCGAACCCAAAGGAACTAAAAGTACTAATACTAACTTTCTTTCTATTATTTAGCCTAAAATAAGAGAAGTTGTTTATTAATATAAATTAACAAATTACTAAGCTAAAGACGCAAAGACAAAAAAAGAATGAATTGGGGAAATACTTGGGAAAAACTCAGTTGATTAAGACGATACCCTTAGGAAGAATCCACCTAGACTCCACTTGTTATCTAACACTGAACCAGACGATTTATTCACTTGACTTGATCCGTAGGACTTCCTAATTTATATTAAACCCTCTCTCGAGGTGAACAACGTCTAACCCTAGGTTAATTAATTGAAATCTCTTTCCCATTAATAACCCCCTAGAATAGCAGTAAATCGATCTATGGACTCCCATATTAGGTTTCATCCTAATCCGGCAAAATCTTGTCACCCTATCTCTAGGGGTGCGATCAACTCCGCTTAATTATGCTAGATCTACTCTTAAGCAGGGACTTTTGCTCCACCACCTAAGCACATCTTACTTGAATTAATATTCGCGAAATATCCACACAAGAATTAAGCACACATAATTAAGAACAAATCAAGTATTTATCATATAGTTCAGAAAACAATAACAAGATTCATCTAGGTTTCATCCCCTTCAGGTATCTGAAGGGTTTAGTTCATAACAATAAAGAAAAACATATTAGAAGAAAAGATAAAACAAAACATAAGAAATACCTAAAACTCCCTGAAGGAATTGAAGATGAGATCCTCCGTCTTGAGTAGAATTCCGGCTTCTTGAGATGGATCAACTGGCTATCCCTGAGTGAATCCCCACAAATCTGCCTTCTCTGGCCTAACAAGACGCCCCTAAACGATGGCTTTCGGCCTCCCTCGACAGAGGGTTTCTGTCGAACTCCACGAATAAGTTGCCCCCTAGGGTGTTTATATAGTCTTTGAGATGTGTTACTTGGCCTCCAAGTATTCTAATTTGAGTGCAATTCCTATTTGGGGGTTTAATTAGACTTTGGAGTATGTTTCTTTGCCTCCAAGCATCCAAATCCGAGTGAAACTCCTCTTGGCCGCGGCAGGGACACGGCCATGGCACACGCCCGCGTGAATCGTGGCCAGGCTGTGTGGACTTCGTTGATGAGGCACGACCATGTAAATCATGGTCCAGGCCATGTTTGAGATCTTTAAGGAGGCACGCCCGTCTGATCTTTGGTCCAGGCCGTGTCGATTTCATGCTTTGGCCCATTTGTCCCGTTTTAAGCCCGTTTTGTGTTCTTTTCATCCCCTGGTGCTTTCCTGAGTATATAACATGAAAAGAAAGGATTAGGAGCACCAAATTATATAAAATAAGGGATAATTCATCCAAAAGCATACTAAATGTGGGATTAAAATATGTTACTTTTACGGTTTATCAATTAACATAGTTTATCTTTGGATTTTTGATGAATTTGAGTAATTTGGACTAAATTGTGAAAATTATATTTTGAGGGACTAAAATGTGAAATAAATGAAATTTATGGATTTGTATGAAGCTTGTGAAAATTCGGCTAGGCATGGACAACATTAAATTTTGTGTATTTTGTGATTTTATGAAATAGGGACTAAAATGTCAAAATGTGAAAATATGAGGGCTAATTTGTAAATTGCCCTAAATGTGTGTTGTTGGATTGAATTGAATAAATTAGTGAATAAAAGAGTTAAATTTGAATATCTATAGATCATGAACCGAAGAAAATAGATTTAGATCGCGAAAAGTTGAAAGTGATCGAATAGTCGAATCCGTCTGATTATCCGAATCCGAGGTAAGTCTATATACAAATAAATGTATTTGAATTGGTTTAGTTATTGTACCTATGAAATTTAATTGTAGTGAATGTGTTCAAGATGATATATACCTAGAATCTGAGAAAGTATCGACCAAGTGTGAATGTCCGAAAAGTCCCGTACGAACCTAGGAATAGATAGGATTTTGTATGTCATGACATAGGTTTCTGATTTGTGATATCATGTAAGACCACGTCTGGGACGTCGGCGTCGATTTGAGATTTACGTGTAAGACCATGTCTGGGAAATTGGCATCATATTTGATTCGTGTAAGACCCTGTCTGGGACAGTGGCATTAATATTTGATTACATGTAAGACCACGTCTGGGACGTTGGCATTGTACGATTATTCTGTGTATTCCGAGTATCCTATTTAGTTCCGAATGGTTCAACGGGCAAATTCCGAGAAATGAAAGACTACGTGAAATGTATAAACGAATCAGGTACGTTTGAAATGTACACTATGTATGTGTATGAAAGGTAAGTATATTTATGAACTTACCTAGGTGAAATATGTACATAGATTTGATAAAATAAAATGTGATATTTGAGAAAATGTGTTATGATCAAATGAGGTATTTGGAGACATAATCTTGTTAGTAAGATATGGCTAAACAAATGAGCCAAGGATGAATTAAGAGTTTGCAATTGATATATATATGAATGATTTTGTGTTTGACATGTTACTTAATGTTTATATGTTAAGTTTATTTGTATATGGCTTACTAAGCTTTTGAAAGCTTAATTTGTGTGTGTTTGTTTTGTTTTATAGATCGTTGAAGCTACAAAAGGCTCAGGGATCGTCGTGGATCATCATCACACTATCGAATCACATTTTGGTATCTTATGATCATGTATATATTAAGTATGGCACGTATAGTCTAGTTGAAATGGATTATGTTTGAAATGTGTGTATAGTCATGTGATATGGCAAGATAATTGTATCTAATGTGAATGAGTGGTCATGATATATGATGCATATTTTGGTAAGGTTTGATGGCTATTTAGATGACCAAAATTATGATATGTTTATGAGGTAAAGTTGGTATCTTATTGATGAGAAGATGTTCTATTGTATAGGTAAGATTGTGGATGAAACTTGCTTAGAAATGTTTGTGATCTAGTTGAGCTAAATGGCACATAAGATGGTATGTTGGTAATGTACATGAATGGGTGGAAAAGATGTTCAATTTGGTATGTTTTGGTTGCCATTGGTGTATAAATTGTATTGGTATGATGCTTGTAGGTTTAACCCAAAGTGTGGGTGGCAAATTGACCTTGCAAATGGCCTATATTTGCCCACACAGTTGAGCACATGGGCGTGTGGCTCAACCGTGACCCTCGTGGTTGCATTTCAAAACAAGTCAGGCTCGACCATGGACTGGACACATGAGCGTGTGACTAGTCGTGTGATGCAAGTCAGGCTCGACCACGGGTGAGGCATACGGGCGTGTCTCAGGCCGTGTGGACAAGTCAGTATGTATGCCCTGTTTTGACACGGCCTGGGCACATGGGCGTGTCTGAGGTCGTGTGAGGCACACGGCCTGCCCACACGGGCGTGTGACCTCTGTAACTTTGAAAAATGATTGATTTTTGGAAAAATTTTGTGTGATCCCGGTTTAGTCTCGACCCATTTCTAATGCATGTTTAAGGTCTCGTAGACCTCTTTAAGGGACTATACGTTTGTATTCTGATATTATTTGACGATGATATACTTTATAATACGAAATGTTTGTAAAAGTTCCGATTGTCCGGTAATGCCTCATAACCCTAGACCGGTGATGGTTATGGGTTAGGGGTGTTACACAATGAACACTCAAATAGCTTTGTGTAATGATGGTTCGATTGTGGCCGAGATGAAAGCGGGACCATTATTTTTACTCCAGATTTACGAAGCTCAGAAAGTCGATAATGAAATGTTAGGAAAACGAGCTTAGTGTGAGTCAAATTCTGATTCAGAGTTTCAAATTGATTCCGATGATTGTTTGAGATTCAGAGATTGAATATGTGTTTCGAGAATTTCAGAGTTGATTCAGATGATTTTGAATGAAGCACGTAGTAATTGTTTATCAGTACACCCGGGAAGCACGAAAATTTATAATGATTTGAAGCAGTTTTATTTGTGGCATGGCATGAAAAGGGATATCTCAGAATTTGTTTCGAAATGTTTGATTTGCCAGTAAGTCAAAGCTGAGCATCAAGTGCCGTCAGGTTTATTACAGCCTATCATGATTCCTAAGTGGAAATGGGACAGAGTAACCATGGATTTTGTTTCGGGTTTACCCTTAACTTCGAGAAAAAAAGATGCAATCTGGGTTGTTGTTGACAGATTAAAGAAATCTACGCATTTCATTCCGGTGCGTACAGATTACTCCCTTGATAAATTAGCTGAGCTATATATCTCAGAGTTGTTCGATTACACGGAGTGCCACTATCTATTGTTTCGGATCGAGATCCGAGGTTCACATCGTGATTTTGGAAGAAATTGCAAGAAGCTTTAGGTACAAAGCTGCATTTTAGCACTGCGTTTCACTCGCAAACGGATGGTCAATCCAAGCGAGTTTTTCAGATACTTGAAGATATATTGAGATGTTGCATTCTTGAGTTTGAAGGTACCTGGGAGAAATACCTACCATTGATTGAATTTTCTTACTGTAACACCCCTTAACCCGTATCCATCGCCGGACTAGGGTTACGAGGTATTACCGGTCGAATCATAACATTTAAACAACCATTGCTCACACATCAGCATATCATAGATAATCAATAACACAAAGTCCCTTTAGAAGGTCTACGAGACCATAAACATGCTTTAGAAGTGGTTCGGGACTGAACCGATCACATATAAATCTTTTACGATACTTTAAAAAATTTTCTTCAAAACAGGGCACACGCCCGTGTGGCTAGGCCGTGTGCCTCACACGCCCATGCCTTAGACCATGTCTTACCCCGTGTGCAACACTGACTTGCGTCACACGGCCTATCACAAGCCCGTGTGTCTGGCCCGTGTGCAAGCCTGACTTGCTGCGAATTGGGACAATGAAGGATACGTTCGAGACACACACCCGTGTGCTCAACCGTGTGGGCAATTATAGGCCATTTACAAGGCCAAATTGCCATCCATTTTGGGTCATTCCTACAAGCATCACTCTATACTCAATTCATGCCCAATTAATGGTCAAAACCCTACCAAAACATGCACAATTCATGCTACAATATCCTCATATATTTCCATAAACAATTCCAACTCAAAACATGTCCATTTCATGAACCAATTCCATACCAAAAGCATATGATTCACATCTCATTTAAAACCATTTCGAACATGCAATATATTCACCATCTCAACTACCAAATCAAGTATGAAACATACTATTTCTATTTCACTAAAGCATACCATAATGGCCATTCACACAAGACCATATTTACACATCACATACACCATTTTCACATAGCAAAACATATACCAAAATCAATCCAAAGTCTTATCCATCATCAAACCATATCACATGGCAAGATTTATACATCTCAAAACATTCCACAACCTCACTAGCCTATACATGCAATATACCATGAATACAACTTTCAAAAGGTACCAAAATAGATGTCTGATAGTGTGATTGAGTCGCTAACTATCCCCGGATCTGAGCTAGCTTTAAATACCACTGTAAAACAGAGAAAGACTTCACACAGTAAGCTTTAAAGCTTAGTAAGTTCGTAATATAACACAATTAACTCAACAATTCAAATTCAATATACAAAATTAACTAACACTTAGTTCAATTCACATCACTAATCAATCTCATCCATGGCTATTACTCACTTTCATACCATATCTATAGGTTCATTTACAAGCATTTATAATGCTACTCAATCCAACTCTTTTCATCATTCATTCACATAATCTTCCATCTATATCATACACAATATCATCAACCATATAGGTTCTGTACATACCTGCACCATCACGTATTTATCTATCACATTTACCACTTCAATGCTCAATGCCATAATTCATTCGATCCTCTTTAAACGTTCGATGAACTCGTACACTTAGTGCCAATTAATTTGCCGAAGCTATAATAATATCACACACTTAGTGCCATCACATTAAACCAAATTTGTCTCGGTATCACACACGTAGTGCCAAATAATACAGACGATGCTTTCTTTATCTCGTACACTTACTGCCGTTTATCACTGTAACGATTCTATTTACGCACACTTAGTGCCACATATCTTCGAACTCACATTTCACATTACCAAACTCCACAATCACATTTCAATTCATTTTATCACATATGAACATTGTTTAAACAATACGTATTATACACGAACTTACCTCGAATGTAGAAACAACGATACTAGACAATCAATCGAGCACTTTATTCTTGCCTCGATCTAAGCCCGAATTTCTCTTTTCTTGATCTATATAATATCAAATTCAACTTATTCAATCTCATCTTTACTCAATTAGATTCACAAACACACAATTAGGGCATTTTGCACTTTACCCCTTATAATTTCACACTTTAGCATTTTAATCCTTATTTCAAAAATACATCAAATTCACAATATCCAATTTAATCCATGCTTAGCCGAATTACCATAGTGCCCCTAACAGCCCATATTTCACGTTTATTTCACATTTTAACACAAATTTTTCACATTTCTCAATTAAATCCCAAAAATGCATTTTTACTCAAAATCACTTTAGAAAATATGTATATAAATCATCAAACACTTAGTTTTCATCATCAAACATCACAAAGCTCACAAAATCAACAATGGAATAACTCAAAATCATCCTTAATTTCATGAATTTAAGCATGGGCTTTATAGAACACAAAGCAACTATCACAAAAACGTAGAAATTATCGAAAACGGATCAAAATCATACCTCAATTGGCCACGATTAGTGCCGAACCCTAAAGACCCTTTTTTTTTCTTTTTTCTTTGTATTTTTGGCAAGGATGAACACAAATGACTAATTTCATGCATTTGTTTTATTAATTATAACCTTATTAATCAGTTTCCATTTTTAACCTTATTATTATCATTAATAATCCACTAACTAATGTCCAACCATGTCATTTCATGAATTCAATGGTCCAATATCAACATAAGGACCTTTCATTTAAGGAACCATATCAAATAAGCACTTTTAACTACTAGCACATAGCTTTTGCATTTTACGCGATTAGGTCCTTTTTCACAAATCGGCACACAAACAATAAAATTTTCATACAGAACTTTCACACATACTTTATCACATGCCATAAGCATCAAAAATAATATTAAATTATTTCTCTGACCTTGGATTTGTGGTCCCTAAACCATTGTTCCGACTAAGGTCTAAATCGGGCTGTTACAACTCTCCCCCCTTAGGGATTTTCGTCCCCAAAAATCTTACCGTTGAACAGATTCGGATATTGCTATCTCATAGCATCTTCGGGCTCCCACGTAGCCTCTTCAACACCGTGTCGATACCACATTACTTTTACTAACGGAATTTTCTTATTTCATAATTCTTTAACCTCGCGAGTTAAGATACGGATCGGTTCTTCTTCATAAGTCATATCAGACTGAATCTCTATCTCAGACGGAAAAATCACATGCGAGGGATCGGATCTGTATCGTCGAAGCATCGATACATGAAACACATTATGAATCTTCTCTAGCTCAGGTGGCAACAACAATCTATAGGCAACTGGCCTAATATGCTCAGAAATCTCATACTGCCCGATAAACCTCAGACTCAATTTGCCTTTTCTGCCGAATTAGAGTATTTTCTTCCACGAAGACACTTTCAAAAATATTTTATCACCGATCTCAAATTCAATATCCTTTCGTTTCAAATCTGCGTATGATTTATGTCGATCGGACGCTGCTTTCAGACTATTTTGTATCACTTTTACTTTCTTTTCAGTCTCTTTAATCAAATCAACCCCGTGAATTTTATTTTCATTAAGTTCAGACCAATACAGAGGTGTTCGGCATTTCCTACCATACAAGGCTTCATACGGTGCCATTTTAATGCTCGATTGAAAACTATTATTATACGCGAATTCAATCAATGGCAAATATTGTTCCCATGTACCTTCAAACTCAAGAATGCAACATCTCAACATATCCTCGAGTATCTGAATAATCCGCTCAGATTGACCATCCGTCTGCGGGTGAAAAGCAGTACTGAAATGTAATTTCGTACCTAAAGCCTCTTGCAGTTTCTTCCAAAACCGCGAAGTAAACCTCGGATCTCTGTCAGACACAATAGATAGTGGCACCTCGTGCAACCTCACAATATCCGAAACGTATAACTCAGCTAACCTATCAAGCGAATATTCCGTTCTCACCAGAATAAAATGAGCTGATTTTGTCAATCTATCAACTATAACCCAAATTGCATCTTTCTTCCTCGGAGTTAAGGGCAAACCTGAAATAAAATCCATCGTCACTGTATCCCATTTCCACTCGGGAATCATAATCGATTGTAACAAACCGGATGACACCTGATGTTTAGCTTTAACTTGCTAACAGATCAAACATTTCGAAACAAAATTAGAGATATCTCTTTTCATTCCAGGCCACCAGTAAAGTTGTTTCAAATCATTATACATCTTTGTACTTCCCGGATGAACCGATAAGCGACTGCTAGGAGCTTCTTTCAAAATCAACTGAATCAACTCTGGATTTCTCGGAACACAAATCCGATATCGGAATCTCAGACAATCATCATCATCAACTTGAAATTCTGAATCAAAGTTCAAATCACACTGAGCTCGTTTCGCTAGCATTTCATTGTCAACTTTTTGGGCATCACAAATCTGCTGTAAGAACAACGGTCTTGCTTTCAATTCAGCTAAAACCGAACCATCATCAGACAGAACTAAATGAGCATTCATCGCAAGTAAGGCAAACAATGATTTCTGACTCAAAGCATCAGTAATAACATTTGCTTTTCCCGAATGATAATCAATCACAAGTTCATAGTCTTTTAACAGTTCTAACCATCTTCTCTGTTGTAGATTCAAATCTTTCTGAGTCATTAGATATTTTAGGCTTTTATGATCTGAAAACACATGACATTTCTCACCGAAAAGATAGTGGCACCAAATTTTTAGAGCAAACACGATCGCAGCTAACTCAAGGCGTGCGTCGGATAATTCTTTTCATGCGGTTTCAATTGTCTCGAGGCATAAGCTATAACTTTGCCTTCCTGCATCAATACACATCCCAGACCGTTTAACGAAGCATCACTAAAAATCACGAACTCTTTACCCGATTCTGGCTGTACCAAAACTGGAGCTTCAGTCAAAAGGGCTTTCAACTAATCAAAGCTTTTCTAACACTTTTCAGACCATTCGAATTTTACATCTTTCTGAATCAATCTCGTCAACGGAGTTGCAATCATCGAAAAGCCTTTTACGAATCGTCGGTAATAACCAGCAAGTCCCAGGAAACTACAGACTTTAGACACATTTTTCGGAGGCTTCCACTCTAAAATAGCTGAAATCTTGCTCGGATCAACTCGTATACCGGATGCTGACATAATATGCCCCAAAAAGCCAACTTCGCACAACCAGAACTCGCATTTACTAAACTTTGCATACAATTGCTTATCACGCAGTGTTTGTAGCATAATTCTTAAAAGTTTAGCATGTTCAATTTCATCACTCAAATAAATCAAAATGTCGTCAATGAATACAACAACAAATCGATCTAAATATGGTCTGAAAATTCTGTTCATCAAGTCCATAAAGACAGCAGGAGCACTTGCTAGTCAGAAAGGCATAACTAAAAATTCATAATGCACGTACCTCGTTCTGAAAGTAGTTTTCGAAATGTCTGAATCTTTTACTCGCAACTTATAGTATCCTGATCTCAGATCTATCTTTGAAAACATAGTAGCTCCTTTCAACTGATCGAACAAATCATCGATTCTGGGCAGAGGATATTTGTTCTTAATAGTCACTTTGTTTAACTTACGATAATCAATGCACATTCTCATCGTGCCATCTTTCTTTTTCACAAACAGAACGGGAGCGCCCCAAGGAGAAAAACTCAGTCGTGCGAAACCTCTGTCTGTCAATTCTTGCAACTGAGACTTCAATTCTTTCAATTCTGTCGGAGCCATTCTATACGGAGCTATTGAGATAGGGGTCGTCCCCGGTACTAACTCAATGCCAATCTTAACTTCTCGTATCGGAGGTTATCCCGGTAATTCTTCAGGAAACACATCAGGGAACTCACAAACCATAGGTACAGATTCAACTTTCGTTTCTGTCACTTTCGTATCAATCACGTACACAAGATAAGCTTCACACCCCTTTTTCACATAATTCAGAGCTTTCATCGAAGATATTACGGCCGGTAGCCCATTCAAATCACTGGATTCAATTCGAACTATCTCGTCATTCTGACTTCTCAAATCAATAGTCTTCCGTTTGCAATTCACAATGGCATTATGCAAAGTTAGCAAATCCATACCCAGAATTATATCAAATTCATCAAAGGGTAGTAGCATCGAGTTAAGCGGAAAGCGTAAATCTCAAACATCAACGGACAATCCTTGCATACTTTGTCAACCAGAACACACTTGCCTAAGGGGTTCGATACTCTAATTATAAATTCAGTAGACTCTATAGGCAATGTCTTACTGGATACTAAGTTCATGCATATATATGAATGAGTTGATCCTGGGTCTATCAATGCAATCACCGAAGTATCATAAAGAGTGAACGTACCAGTAATGACGTCTGGAAATGACACTTCTTTGCGAGTGCGAATAGCATAGGCTCTGGCGGGTGCTCTCACCTCGGATCTCACAGCTGTATCCGTTGTTCCTCTCTGACTACCACTCACAATTCCTGTGTTTCTGGGTGGTCTACCCCTAGCTGTCGTGTTACTCGACCTCGCACTCTGAGCATTATCTTTCTCAGCCAACTCCAAGCAATCCTGAATGAAGTGATCTCGTGATCCACATTTATAACAAACTCTATTATTATACTTGCCCCAACATTCACCAATATGACGTCTCCCACACTATCTACACTCAGGCTTATTGTTTCTGACACTGCCAACACTTGATTCCATTGGAATTTGAGCTTTAGGACTCGTATATTATTTCACACGATCTCTACTTGAATGTCCAATCGAAGCATTTGAGTGACTGGTTGCATCTCTGAATCTCTTTGGCAAAGAGTGATACGGCTTACTCATCGACCTTTTTCTCTTGTCTTTAGCTTTTGAGTCTACTTTCTTCTTTTCTTTACTAAGCTCCTCGGCTTTACAAGCTCTTTCAACCAATACTACAAATTCAGTCAAGTTAAGAATTCCGACCAGAAGTTTAATATCTTCATTCAATCCTTCAATGAATCGTTTACACATAGTAGTTTCTGTCGAAACACATTCTCGTACATACTGGCTCAATCTCACAAATTCTTGCTCGTATTCCGTAACAGACATACGGCTCTATTTCAGCTCAAGGAACTCTTTGTGTTTCTGATCTATAAACTGTTGATTGATATATTTCTTTCAAAATTCAGTTTGGAAGAAATCCCAAGTGATTCGTTCTCTCGGAACCACAGATATCAATGTTTTCCACCAATAATACGTCGTATCTCTCAACAGTGAAACAACACACTTAAGACATTCATTAGGAGTACATGATAATTCATCAAACACTCTAATGGTATTCTCATGCCAGAATTCAGCTCACTCAGCATCATCATCAACTGTGGCCCTGAACTTATCGGCCCCAAACTTACGAAATCTTATCAACTAGAGGTTTACTCAATCGAATCGGGTCTATAACTTGTGGCGCTATAGGAACTTGAGGGGGTGGGGGTTTTTGAGCAGCCGAATTTGTTCGAACAAACTCCGTGAACCACTCGTTCATCATTTGGAAGAAGGCTTGCTTAGCCTCTCCCTCGTGGCTACTCGTAATAGGTTTAGAATTAGATGGTGTTGTCCTTTGAGCGGGAGCAGGCGCATTACTCTCAACATCATCAGCTACAGCTCGATCGAGATCCATTTGCTATACGAAAACACATTTTTAACTATCAGGAATCATCACACTATCGCAGATAAAAATATTGCATGTATAGCTAGACTCTTACATGCTACCTTAGTCCTAGAATCGACTAAACTGTAGCTCTGATACCAATCAAATGTAACACCCCTTAACCCGTATCCATCATCGGACTAGGGTTACGAGGTATTACCGGTCGAATCATAACATTTAAACAACCATTGCTCACACATCAGCATATCATAGATAATCAATAACACAAAGTCCTTTTAGAAGGTCTGCAAGACCATAAAAATGCTTTAGAAGTGGTTCAGGACTGAACCGATCACATATAAAAATTTTACGATACTTTAAAAAATTTTCTTCAAAACAGGGCACACACCCGTGTGGCTAGGCCGTGTGCCTCACACGACCATGCCTTAGACCATGTCTTACCCTGTGTGCAACACTGACTTGGGTCACACAGCCTGTCACACAGCCTGTCACAGGCCCGTGTGTCTGGCCCGTGTACAACACTGACTTGAATCACACGGCTTGTCAGACACCCGTGTGTCAGGCCCGTGTGCAAGTCTGACTTGCTGCGAATTGGGACAATGAAGGATACGGTCGAGACACACGCCCGTGTGCTCAACCGTGTGGGCAATTATAGGCCATTTACAAGGCCAAATTTCAACCCATTTTGGGTCATTCCTACAAGCATCACTCTATACTCAATACATGCCCAATTAATGGTCAAAACCCTACCAAAACATGCACAATTCATGCTACAATATCCTCATATATTTCCACGAACAATTCCAACTCAAAACATGTCCATTTCATTAACCAATTCCATACCAAAAGCATATGATTCACATCTCATTTAAAACCATTTCAAACATGCAATATATTCACCATCTCAACTACCAAATCAAGTATGAAACATACTATTTCTATTTCACTAAAGCATACCATAATGGCCATTCACACAAGACCATATTTACACATCACATATACCATTTTCACATAGCAAAACATATACCAAAATCAATCCAAAGTCTTATCCAATATCAACCCATATCACATGGCAAGATTTATACATCTCAAAATATTCCACAACCTCACTAGCCTATACATGCAATATACCATGAATACAACTTTCAAAAGGTACCAAAATATATGTCTGATAGTGTGATTGAGTCGTTGACGATCCCCGGATCCGAGCTAGCTTTAAATACCACTGTAAAATAGAGAAAGACTTCACACAGTAAGCTTTAAAGCTTAGTAAGTTCGTAATATAACACAATTAACTCAACAATTCAAATTCAATATGCAAAATTAACTATCACTTAGTTCAATTCACATCACTAATCAATCTCATCCATGGTTGTTACTCACTTTTACACCATATCTATTGGTTCATATACAAGCATTTATAATGCTACTCAATCCAACTCTTTTCATCATTCATTCACATAATCTTCCATCTATCTTATACACAATATCATCAACCACATAGGTTCTGTACATACCTGTACCATCACGTGTTTATCTATCACATTTACCACTTCAATGCTCAATGCCATAATTCATTCGATCCTCCTTAAACGTTTGATGAACTCCCACACTTAGTGCCAATTAATTAGCCGAAGCTATAATAATATCGCACACTTAGTGCAATCACATTAAATTAAATTTGTCTCGGTATCGCATACGTAGTGCCAAAGAATACAGCCGATTCTTTCTTTATCTCACACACTTAGTGCCATTTATCACTGTAACAATTCAAATTACGCACACTTAGTGCCACATATCTTGGAACTCACATTTCAATTTACCAAACTCCACAATCACATTTCCATTCATTTCATCACATATGAACATTGTTTAAATAATACGCATTATACACGAACTTACCTCAAACGTAGAAACAACGATACTAGATAATCAATCGAGCACTTTGTTCTTGCCTCGATCTAAGCCCGAATTTCTCTTTTCTTGATCTATATAATATCAAATTCAACTCATTCAATCTCATCTTTACTCAATTAAATTCACAAACACACAATTAGGGCATTTTGCACTTTAGCCCTTATAATTTCACGCTTTAGCATTTTAGTCCTTATTTCACAAATACATCAAATTCACACAATCCAATTTAATCCATGCTTAGCCGAATTACCATAGTGCCCCTAGCAGCCCATATTTCACGTTTATTCCACATTTCAACACAAAGTTTTCACATTTCTCAATTAAATCCCAAAAATGCATTTTTACTCAAAATCACTTTAGAAAATATGTATATCAATCATCAAACACTTAGTTTTCATCATCAAACATCACAAATCTCACAAAATAAACAATGGCATAACTCAAAATCATCATTAATTTCATGAACTTAAGCATGGGCTTTATAGAACACAAAGCAACGATCAAAAAAACGTAGAAAATTATTGAAAACGGATCAAAATCATACCTCAATTTGCCACGATTAGTTCCGAACCCTAAAGACCCTTTTTCTTTTCTTTTTCCTTTGTATTTTCGGCAAGGATGAACACAAATGACTAATTTCAGGCATTTGTTTTATTAATTATAACCTTATTAATCAATTTCCATTTTTAACCTTATTATTATCATTAATAATCCACTAACTAATGTCCAACCATGTCATTTCATGAATTCAATGGTCCAATATCAACATAAGGACCTTTCATTTAAGGAACCATATCAAATAAGCACTTTTAACTACTAGCACACAGCTTTTGCATTTTACGCGATTAGGTCCTTTTTCACAAATCGGTACGCAAACGATAAAATTTTCATACAAAAATTTCACACATACTTTATCACATGCCGTAAACAAAAAATTTAATATTAAATTATTTATCTGACCTTAGATTTGTGGTCTCGAAACCACTGTTTCGACTAAGGTCTAAATCGGGCTGTTACACTTACAATATTAGCTTTCAATCAAGTATAAAGATGGCACCATACGAAGCTCTATACGGTCGTAAATGTTGAACACCGTTGTACAGGACTGAGCTTAGTGAGAATAAGATTCACGGGGTTGATCTGATCAGAGAAATAGAAGAAAAAGTGAAGGTCATTCGTGATAGTTTGAAAGCCGCATCGGATCGACAGAAATCTTATGCAGACTTGAAACGGAAAGATATTGAGTTTCAGATCTGAGATAGAGTATTCTTGAAAGTTTCACCGTGGAAAAAATACTCAGATTTGGTAGAAAAGGAAAGTTGAACTCAAGATTCATTGACCGTATGAGATTACTGAGTGAAATGGCCCTGTGGCATATCGGCTAGCATTACCGTCTAATTTAGTAAAGATTCATAATTTATTTCATGTATCGATGCTTCGACGATACCGATCCAACCCTTCACTGTAACACCCCAAACCCGGCCCATCGCCACGGCCGAATTTAGAATGCCACTGCGAAAAACGTTTGAAAAATATTTTGACTTAGAGTGAAAACATAAAAAATTATTGTCTTTAATAAAACATTGTATATTTATAAATCCAAATAAAAATCAAGTTGTTACAAATTCTTCGATTTGTAATTTTAACATATATCTTTAATATATGAGTTGCTAAAAATATAACATATCCAAATAATAAAAATTGTCAATCCACTTTAAAACATAATAATAAACTTCAAAACCTTTAAATGGCCCTTATTACAATAAAATATTCGCAAATTCTCAAAATATATATAATATATAAAATAAGGAAAATAACTTCTCAGATGGGCCACCTCGTATCCACTCCAATCCGGTCCAAGCTTTATGCATCACTGTAAGGTTTGAGAAAATTGGGTGAGTCAACAGACTCAGTGCATAGTTATTACACATGTTCCCACATATGGGCTTGGCCCATATCCACACAGTCCACATACAAAATTATGCAATTATGAAGCCCAACCCAACCTAGTATCCATCCATTACACCAACCTCGGCACACCTACCGCCCAAGGCCGTGGCTAATCCACCGATCACCTAAGTGATCCCACATAACTTACCGCAGACTTGTTTGCTCAAGGCCGTGGCTAAGCCACCGATCACATAAGTGATCCCACATATCAATTAATCCACGGTGATGCACACAGCTATCAACCGCCGAGATGGGCACCTAGCCAACACCTCCCTTGATGAAGCACATAGCTAACATCAAGCGCCAATGTAGCACAAGGCTAACATCAGACCACGTACATAATGTACACCCTTTCCTTCGATAGTCACATCCCAAGTCCCATGTATCATGCCACAATATTATTAAAATAAGCATATATCACATGCCATCACATTTTCATACATAGATCATATGTAAATTAAAATCATAAAATACTGACCTTGTCAATTGATTACCCAACATAGGCATCCACCCTTTTTAGCCATTAATTCGGCTACCATGCACATCATATACATATTTATATATTAAAACACATACACACAACAAAAGAACAGTGCGATAACTACGCACCTGCTTTGGCACAATCAATCAAATCCCGAAACCCACGTCTAACGATTTGCACTCCTATGATTGTTGAACTCCTTCCTACACAACCTAAGTTAGAATCGGCTTTAAGTAATAATCCATAAGAATGGCCCTTGGCCGAATGCTACACTTACTTACCTTGAAGAATCGAATCCAAAAGACTCCTCTATGCAAGCACTTCACACTTTAAAACGAAACTAAGAGCAAGAGATCGATGGTATCACCCTCAGAGAATCGACTTCAAGTCCCAAAGAGAAAGATTTCGGCACTTGAATGGTGAAGAGAGAGAGATCACGCCAAAGTGAAGGGAGTTGAATGCTAAGAGGATTCGGCTATGGTGTTTCTTAAAATTTCAAGCAAAGACAAGAGAGAAAGAGGCTATAGGGTTCAGCCAAGCCTTACCAAAGGTGATGACAAACTCGGCTATCAAAAGGAAAAGAAAGAGTTTGAGAAAGGAGATAGATTCGACCAAACTAGCAAATAGAGAGAAGAAGAAATCGCTAGTGACCTTAATGATCTTTGAAGTTTCGAACACAAAACAAAGAGAAGGGAAACCGAAACTAAATGGCTTATGCACAAAAATGGCACTTTGATGGCATTAGGATTTTTGGCACCACACTAGAGAAAGAAGAATAAACCCAAAAGAAAGCACCTAAACTCCTTAAGAGAAATTCGGCACTACTCCTCTACTCACAAAACCGAAATGGTCATCAAAGAAATCCCCTTGGCCATCCAACTCACATATTCATCACAAATCCCACAATTTCCTCTTTATTTCCTCCTAATCCTATTCCTTCCAAAACATTCGCCAACTCCCCTAGTCCATGAAACCATCCATGTTCATGGACAAAATGCCATAGAAGAGTTTCCAAAACAACACTCCATAATCCATGCCTTTTGTCCCCTCATCATACCATAACCTTAAGATTCTTATCCCCAATTTCATGCTTTCCTTAAACCAATATTCAACTTACCAAAATTTGAGAGTCCAACCTATCATAAATAAGGTTTGACCGTCCATCAATGCTAGGATAAAAATAAAGTCTTCAAAATGTTAATCATGCTACTCGAACCTCTAACCTCAAGCAACTATCCAAGCATCATAACCACCCTGCCACTAACTCCTCATGTGCTTTAATTAACACTTAAATTAACTTAAGTGCTAAGCTCACTTAATCCACTTCATTAATTAAACCTTACTAAAAAAAATTATTCTAACTTCCTAAATAAAATCAAGCCTTCACAAGACTATGCTAACACACAAAATTCCTACCCGAGCCAACACAAAAATAATACTCAATTTTTTCCTAAAGCTCAAGGCCCAATCCTACTAGGCCCAATTTCGGGATGTTACATTCACACCTCATTTCCCTGACCGAGGTTGAAATTCAGTCAGATATGTCATATGCTGAAGAATCGATTCAAATTTTAGCTCGTGCGATCAAAGAGCTGAGAAATAAGAAAATCGCATTCGTGAAAGTATTATGGCATCGACACGGGGTTGAAGAAGCTACGTGGGAACTCGAGGATGCTATGAGAAGACAATACCTGAACTTATTCACTAGTAAGATTTTCGGGGACGAAAATCCCTAAGGGTGGAGAGTTATAATAACCCAGTTTTAGCTAAATCAAAATAGTGGTTTTGGAACCACAAATTCGATGTAAGAAAATTATTTTAATATTATTTTTGGTGTTTACAGCATGATAGCATGTATGTGTGAAAATTTGGTGAGTTAATATTATCGTTTAATAGCTCAATTTGAGAAAAAGGACTAAATCGCGTAAAATGCAAAAGTTGCATTCTACTTACTAAAGGTGTTTAATTGCTATGGCTTATTAATGTTAAGGTCCTTATGATGATATTAGACCATTAATATATTTAGTGGACATACATGGACATCATATTTGTATTTTCATGGTTTAATTTAAAGGTTAAATAAGTAAATAGATTATTAAATGATGATTTAATAAAACAAAATACCATTTTATTCTATCATCTTCTTCCTAGACGATTTTCAACAAAAGAAATAACCATTTTAGGGTTTAAAATTTGGAAACTTCAATCTTGGCTATTAAGGTACGGTTTTAACTCGATTTTTGATGATTTCTATGTTTTTGTAATCGTTGCTTTGTATTCTGATAAACCGCAATAGTAACATATTTTAAGCCCACATTTAGCATGCTTTTGGATGATTTAAGCCTTGAATTGTGTAATTTGGTGCTCTTAATCCTTTATTTTCATGCTTTATACTCAGGAAAGCACTAGAGAATGAAAAGAACGAGAAACGGGCTTAAAACGGACCAAATGGGCCAAATCACGAAATCGACACGGCCTGGGCCTAAGACCACACAGTCGTGCCTCATTGATGGACTCAAACACGGCCTGACCACGACTTACACGGGCGTGTGCCAATGGCGTGTCCCTACTGTGGCAAAGAGATATTCTATTCAGATTAGGATACTTAGAGGCAAAGTAACACATTCCGAAGCCTATATAAACACCTTAAGTATGACCTAAAATGAGAGTTCGACAGAAGCCCTCGGTCGGGGCGTCCAGCTAAGCCGAAGAGGTCAGAATTGTGGGAATTACTCGAAGAAATCCAGTTGATTCATCTTAAGAAGCCGGAGTCATACTCAAGATGGAGGGTCTCTCTTCAATTCCTTCAGGGGGTTTTAGGGTTTTTCTTATGTTTTGTTTTATCTTTTCTTCTGAGATGTTTTCTTTTATCATTATGAACTAAACTCCTCAGATACCTGAGGGGGATGAAACCTAAGATGAATCTTGTTATTGTTTTCTGAACTATATGATAAATACTTGATTTGTTCTTAATTATGTGTTCTTAATTCTTGTTTTGATATTTCCGGATATTGATTCAAGTTTGATGTGCTTAGGTGGAGGAGCAAAAGTCCCTGCCTAAGAGTAGATCTAGCATAATTAAGCGGAGTTGATCGCACGCCTAGACATAGGGTGACGAGATTTTGTCGGATTAGGGTGAAACCTAATATGGGAGTCCATAGATCGAGTTAATGCAATTCTAGGGGTTTTAATTAGAAAGAGATTTCAATTAATCAACCTAGGGTTAGACGTTAGTAGCCTCGACGGAGGTATTAATATAACTTAGGGAGTCCTACGGAACAAGTCAAGTGAATAAATCGTCTGGTTCAATGTTAGATAACAAGTGAAGTCTAGGTGGATTCTTCCTCGGGTATTATCTTAATCAATTGGTCTTTCCCACAAGTATTTCCCCAAATTCATTCTTCTTTGTCTTAGAGTCTTTAGCTTAGTAGTTAGTTAATTTAGATTAAACGACAATTCCCTTTTATTTTAGGCTAGATAATAAAAAGAAAGTTAGTATTGGTACTTTTAGTTCCTTTGGGTTCGACAATCCGGTCTTGCCTTAACTATACTACTGTTCGATAGGTGCACTTGCCTCAAATCATTGTCATAGTTAGTTTCCAGGTTTGATCATTCTCTTTATAAATTTTAAAACTTTGACAAATCACAGCAATCAAGTTTTTGGCGTCGTTGCCGGGGAACTAAAATATTAAGAAAGCTCAATTTTTATTACTTTAGCCTTTTTTATTTTTTTATTTTTTTTTTCAATTTACTTTTTTTTCTTATTTTGTTTTTAAACTTTGCTAATTTTTCTTCTTTTGTTTTGTTCCTTGCAAGTACCTCTAGTTTATGACTAGAAGGAACCCGACAGGACCCTTAGTTTACGACAGTGATATTGAAGGTACCGCTCACAGAAATCGTAGAGAAATAAGGCGAAGCTTGAATTACATAGAAGAAGAGCAAGAGGACGATACTAATAACACGGAAGAGATGGCTGACCACCAGAATAATCCACTCCCTCCTGTAGTCGCTGAAAATCCTACTCCTCGAACTATGTATGATTTTGCTAAACCTAATTTAACAGGAACTGAGTCAAGTATTGTTAGACCTGCTATTGCCGCAAATAATTTTGAACTAAAACCTAACACAATTCAGATGATACAACAATTTGTTCAGTTTGATGGTTTGCAGGATGAAGATCCAAATAATCACTTGGCAAATTTCCTAGAATTTTGCGACACTTTCAAAATAAATGGGTTACTGACGATGCCATCTGTCTTCGATTATTTCCCTTCTCTTTGAGGAATAAAGCCAAACAATGGTTGCATTCTCTTCCACGATGGTCAATCACTACATGGGATCAAATGACCGAAAATTTTTTATTGAAATATTTTCCGCCGGTCAAAATGGCCAAGTTAAGGAATGATATCTCTTCTTTTGTGCAGATGGATTTAGAGACACTTTACGATGCATGGGAGAGATACAAGGA
Source organism: Gossypium sturtianum (assembly GCA_025698515.1). NCBI lineage: Eukaryota > Viridiplantae > Streptophyta > Magnoliopsida > Malvales > Malvaceae > Gossypium > Gossypium sturtianum. The sequence continues at coordinate 25,615,383 of CM046945.1, forward strand.
TTTGTTGAGAAGGTGCCCACACCATGGATTACCCTTGTGGCTACAGGGCCAAACTTTTTACAACGGTGTGAACCCCTCAACAAGGCAATTAATCGATTCAGCCACCGGCGGAACTTTGAATAACAAAACTCCTCAAGCGGCCTATGAGTTTATAGAAGAGATGTCATTGAATAACTACCAGTGGCAAGTTACAAGGACAAGGCCAACAAAAGCAAACGGAGTGTTCAACCTCGACGCAGTAACCATGCTATCAAATCAGGTAGAGGTGCTAAATAAAAAGATTGATGGTTTGTGTTCTTCGCAGGTACATCCAGTCATGCAGTACGACGCAAGTGGGGGCATGGTGAATCCTGAGTACCCACCCTACCATCCAGGCACAGAGAGCGAACAGATGAACTATATGGGTAACAATTTTAGATCTAACCCTTATAGTAATACTTATAATCTAGGTTGGAGGAACCACCCCAATTTTTCATGGGGTGATCAAGGAAATCAAAGACAACAACCCCCTCCAAATTTTCAAAATCAGCCCTACCCACAGGAAAAGAAGCCGAACCTTGAAGAGATCGACAAAATTCATAGCGATCTCTAAACCCGTCTTCAAAAGTCGAGACAACACTTGAAAGTCAGCAAGCATCAATTCAAGATATCAAGAATCAGGTAGGTCAACTTACCAAGATCATGTCAGAACGACCACAAGGTAGATTGCCAAGCAACATTGAAACTAACCCAAAGGAGCAGATTCAAGCCATATCAGCTCATGATAATGTAGGGTTAGATGAGCCAAATCTAAGGCAAGAAAGTGTGGTAGAAAAAAGTAAGGTTGAGGTAACCCAAGAAAAGCCAAAACTGGTAATCAAAGAGTACCAACCTCGCATACCATACCCCGAAGCAATGAGGAGAGACGACACAGAGGAACAGTTCGATAAGTTTCTTAAACTTTTAAAGAAATTACATATTAACTTACCATTACTCGAAGCTCTTTCGCAGATGCCAGATTCAAGAAAATTTTTAAAAGAGCTTTTGACAAACAAACGGAGGGTAGACGAAACATCGCATGTAGAGCTAAACGCAATGTGCTTAGCAATTCTACAAAATAAACTACCATGAAAATTAAAAGATCCAGGGAGTTTTACAATTCCATGTTTAATTGGTAGTTTATCTATTAATAATGCTTTAGCTGATTTAGGGGCAAGCATAAATGTTATGCCTTATAAAATGTTTAAACAACTAGGTCTAGGGAAACCCAAACAAACTAGGATGAGCATTTAATTAGCTGATAAGACTATTCGAATTCCTAGGGGTATAATCGAAGATGTTCTCGTAAAGATTCATAAATTCGTATTCCCAGTAGACTTTGTAGTTTTAGACATGGATGAGGACAATAGTATCCCCTTAATTTTAGGAAGACCCTTTTTAACAACTGCCAGGACTAAAATTGATGTCGACGCAAGTGAACTCATACTCTGTGTAGGTGACTAGACAATCACTCTTCAGGATCTCGATTCGGTTAGAACATCGAGTAAATAAGGTGAGAGCGTACATTCTATCAATAACCATTCGGTTAACCCTTCTTTTTAGGAAGCACCACGAAAGAGCACAACTGAGCCCGATCCTAGACCCCATGCCAACAAAGAAACAACTCATGAGGAACGAAGGTTTCAGATCGATAAACTAGATGAATGGAAGACGCATTTCAAGGAAAAACTAGGGATACACGAAGCAGAGCCAAAGCCGCTCTACGAGACAGAAAAAATCAAAATAGGAGATCAGGTATTGTTAGATAAAGCATACCCTTAAATATCTCCTCCTGACCCTAATACAAACAAAGAAATTCCTTTTAGGGTAATCAAGGTTTTCCCATATGGAACAGTCGAGGTAAGTAATCCTATATTTGGCACTTTCAAAATAAACGCTACTCGACTTGAATTATACACGGATAATAGGACAGATAGCATGAGGAGAGATGTTCAACTCTTCAAACCACCCTGATTATGCGAATGAGAGGTAAGTCTAGCTTAAGACTTTAAACGAGCGCTTCTCGAGAGGCAACCCGAGCACTAAGTCCTTTACACTTTACACTTTAGTTTATTTTATTTTTACCTTTATTTCTCCTTTTTAGCATTCAATTTTAAACTAACCAAAGTACAGATTTCCATACCACACGGCCGTGGCCGTGGCTGTGTCGACACTACGGACTCCCGTACTGACATAGCAGAGGTAGTACGAGCCAATAACGAAAGATACCCATATCACGGACGACTATAAATTGCCACGGCTGTGTGCTATGGCCGTGGCCAACACTCAAGGAAGTCACACGGGCTCCAACTAACTCGCCACGACCGTGCGATGCGGCCGTGGTCGACACTGTTTGATCCTACACGAGCGTGGTGACCCGAACATAAGCGTGGGAGAAACGAGAGAAGTATAACACGGCCGTGCAACACGGCCGTGTGACCCAACACGCCCATGGTACACGGGCGTGGGAACGTACCAGACTTGAAATTTCTATTTAAAACACCCATCTTTTCTCAGACCTTTCCATACTTTTCTTCTTTAGTCCTTCCCCAAACCCTTGACCTCCACCACATCTATGTCGAAAAAGCGGAAGGATCCAAGCACAGTGTCCCTGTGGGAGACCGATCTACATAAGTTCATTCCGACCGCTTCAGCTACTAGACAAGCCAAGGGTCTTTGAGGCTATTTAATTTTTCTTCTTCTTTACTCTTATCCTTTATTTTCCTTATATTTACTTCTCTTCTGCTTAATTAAATTTATTTTATTTTGGTTTCTTAGTCTTAGGTTCTTCAGGCTGCTTGGGAATCACGCCACAACGACTCTAATATCCACCCCTACAGAAATGTCTTCCTCTAACGTTGCCCGAATATTGTGACCCCATAAAAAAATTCAGGGAGTTTCACCTCTAACCCTATCTTTTGATTTTCTATATCTATATCTATCTTTGTACATTGAGGGCAATGTACATCTTAAGTGTGGGGGGTGAACCTAAAAAGTGCCTAAGTTTTTCCATTATTCTCAAATCCCTGAGTTAGTTCTTGTTCTTAAGTATGAAGAGGTGTCAACAATATTAATTCTGATTATGTCTTGTTTCTTAAAGTAAGTTTCTTGATCGTTGTATTTCAGAGTTTTAAATTTATAATGATCGATCCTGGAACTAACTATAACAACGATTGAGGCAAGTGCACCTATCGAACAGTAGTATAGCTTAGGCAAGACCGGATTGTCGAACCCAAAGGAACTAAAAGTACTAATACTAACTTTCTTCCTATTATTTAGCCTAAAATAAGTGAAGTTGTTTATTAATCTAAATTAACTAATTTCTAAGCTAAAGACGCAAAGACAAAAAAGAATGAATCGGGGAAATACTTGGGAAAGACTCAGTTGATTAAGACGATACCCTTAGGAAGAATCCATCTAGACTTCACTTGTTATCTAACACTGAACCAGACGATTTATTCACTTGACTTGATCCGTAGGACTCTCTAATTTATATTAAACCCTCTCTCGAGGCAAATAACGTCTAACCCTAGGTTGATTTATTGAAATCTCTTTCTAATTAAAACCCCTAGAATAGCAGTAAATCGATCTATGGACTCCCATATTAGGTTTCACCCTAATCCGGCAAAATCTCGTCACCCTATCTCTAGGCGCGCGATCAACTCCGCTTAATTATGCTAGATCAACTCTTAAGCAGGGACTTTTGCTCCACCACCTAAGCACATTCAACTTGAATTAATATCCGCGAATTATCAACACAAGAATTAAGCACACATAATCAAGAATAAATCAAGTATTTATCATATAGTTCAGAAAACAATAACAAGATTCATCTAGGTTTCATCCCCCTTCAGGTATCTAAAGGGCTTAGTTCATAATAATAATGAAAAACATCTCAGAAGAAAACATAAAACAAAACATATGAAATCCCTAAAACTCCCTGAAGGAATTGAAAGAGAGATCCTCTGTCTTGAGTCGAATTTCGGCTTCTGGAGATGGATCAACTGGCTATCCCTTGAGAGTTTCCCACAAATCTGACCTTTTCGGCTAGGCTCTTTGGCCTAGCTAACCGCCCCTAAACGATAGCTTTGGGCTCCGGCTTTTGTCGAACTCCCCGAATAAGTTTCCCCCTAGGGTGTTTATATAGGCTTTGAGATGCCTTACTTGGCCTCCAAGTATCCAAATCTGAGTGGAGTTCCTACTTGGGTGTTTAAATAGACTTTGGAGTGTGTTGCTTTGCCTCCAACTATCCAAATCCGAGCAAAACTTCTCTTGGCCACGGCAGGGACACGGCCATGGCACACGCCCGTGTGAATCGTGGCCAGGCCGTGTGGACTCTATTAATGAGGCACGACCGTGTGGTATTGGGCCCAGGCCGTGTTGATTTCTTGATTTGGCCCATTTGGCCCGTTTTAAGCCCGTTTCTTATTCATTTCATCCTCCGGTGCTTCCCTGAGTATATAACATGAAAAGAAAGGATTAAGAGCACCAAATTATACCAAATAAGGGATAAATCATCCAAAAATATGTTAAATGTGGGACTAAAATATGTTACTTTTACGGTTTATCAAATACCCCCACACTTAAGCTTTTGCTTGTCCTCAAGCAAAATTCTCAACTCATAATTAAAACAAACTTCCCTTAAATCATAATAGTCATTAATAATGTTTCGTCATAATTCAAGGATAATTCATACATGGATAATTCAACTCAAAGGGTTCTAAAGATTCAAACAATCTAAGTCATACATTTGTAGCACAAAACATAGGTGTTTTCCCCTCATCTAAACAATTACCTCTGATTCAAAACCGACAACAATTGACATCCTCACTAAAGATTCACTCAAATCACTCGAGGTGTTTTAAGGTTCAGAATTAAGCACTCAAAAGTCAAACATGAAGAGTTAATCCCATAAGCTTGCATGAAAATCAAATCTCCACCACTATAAAATGAGATGATACACAAATCAAAAGGTCTTTAACAGGTTTGTAATGGGGCTTGGGTTAAGGTGTGGATAAAGGCTGAATTAGAGGGTTAGAATCGAGATTGACATGAAAAATTACCTAACCAGAAACAATAAACTAAATAAAGGTAATTACATCAATTGAAAAAAATACTAATACTACGAGCTTCTTCTACAATATTTGGAATTCAAACGTATAAGCTCACTTAATCACAAAGCTAATAATGAATAACGACTATACTTCGATTTTTTTAAGAACGAATCATAAATACATAACAAAGGATAAATTACTGAAATAAAAAACATAGTTAGGCTATTAATCAAATCAAATCTCGATATAAGGGTAGTCAAAAGGAATGGGGATAACAAAAACAAAAGGTTTCTGGGTTGAAATTAGTGGGTGAGTCAATAAAAAGGGTTGTTAGGTTTAAACGGGGTTCACTAGGGGTTAATTATGAAGGTAGGTTTTTAGTGGAGTAAGTGGGTTAAATCCTAGGTGCCTTTATCATTTCTGTATATCAAATCAAAAGTGTGGTCTCGACATGTATAATCGATGCAAGTTCTAGAATGACAAATCAATGTTGACACACACATAATCAATAAAGTGAGCAAGAAAAAGAATATATGCTCTATAAGGCTCAAAATCTCACAAAAATTATGGGTATTTTGATGTCATCCTCGTAAATTTCAAACATCAAAGTAATATTCAAATTCAAGTAGACAACCTAGAAATTTTTCAATTCTGAAAAATAGACTAATTGTAACAGCCCGATTTAGGGGCTAGTCGGAACAGTGATCTCGGAATCACTAATTCGAGGTTAGAGAAAATTATTTTCATGTTATGTTATGAGTTATAACATGTTTATGAGGATGCATGAAAATTTTGGTGCCTTAATTTTAGCGATTTCTAGCTAAATTGTGAAAAAGGACTAAATCGCATAGAGTGCGAAAGTTCCATTCTATAGGCTAAAGGTACCAAATAGCTATGGCTTAGTAATTGGAGGTCCCAAATGAGCAATTTGGCCTTGTCTAAGTGAGTTGGCTGGCCATAGTAAGCTAAGGGGACAAGAACATTAAATGTGGTCATGTTAGGTGTTTAAAAAGAAATAAAATAAGATGAAATAAGCCAAAAAGCAATCATCTTTTTACTTCTTCTCTTTCAAACGAAAATATCAGCCATGGGAGGGCTTGGAAAGCTTGAAAATTTTAGCAAGCTTCTCTTCACTCAAGTAAGTGATTTTGATGGCTTTAGATGTTAATTTTTGTACTTTTGAGACCCCTAAAGCTTAAGCTTTCTAAAGAGGGGACTAGTTTGCAATATGGTTGAAAGTCTAGGGACTTTCCATTAGAGATTTTATGTTTTTTGATGAGTTTTATTAAATAAAATGAATGATAGGATGATGAGAAACAACTTTTGTGAAAGGTGTTGTCATGAAAACACCTATTTGGGACTAAAATGCAAAAGTTCTAATTTGTTCATTAAGGCATGAAATTTATGGAATTGAGAATAGTTGTAAGAGGATTAAATGTTTAGCTAGGCTTTTTTAACAAGAAAATATGATGAAAATTTATTTACGAGCCTAGGGGCAAAATCATAATTTTGCCAAAGTATAGGGGCAAAATGGTCATTTTTGCCTAAGTAGAGATTATGTTGTAATACGATCATTAAGTGATTAAATGAGTAAATTTCATTGTTTTAGATCAACGAAAATGAGTTTCGGACCTAGAACGGATGAAAAGAGAAATGTGGGCAAAAAGTCCTTTTCGGCTCTTTCGACATCGAGGTAAGTTCATGTGCAAATGTTAAAATTACGTATGAGCTTATTTAGTATTCCAATGTTGTATGGAATTTATATTATTATGTGAATGTATGAAATGTCTCTTGATGAGATGTCAATGGAATCGAATTTAGAGTAATGGGAAAGGTGTATAGCACGATAGAACGATGGTTAAAGACTCGAGTAAGACCATATTGGGATATGGCCTCGGTGTAAGAATTCATATAAGACCATGTCAGGGACATGGCATCAATATGTTAGAGTATGTAAAACCCAATTGGGGTAGAGTGACAACGAGAACTATGTGCATGAGACTCAAGAGAGTTATTTAACAATTCGAATGATTTAATGTATATGTGAATGTATGTGGTTGTACTATGAGTAGCACAAGTAGGTGTAGAATGGAATTGAGATGAATCCAATAAATGATGAACCCCTAGTGGGGTATGCGTAATTGATGTACTGTGTGAATGAGAACGAGTATCGTAGAAAGTTAAGTAAAAATGGGAACATGTGAGGATGTTCTTGAATGAACATTTGAAATAGAGATATACTTGTGAATTATTATCCATGAATGTAAATAACGGTAAGCTATGTGCAATGTCACCTTATTGATTATTGGTCGATGGGCTATGTGTGATACCATCACTTATAAAGGAATGGTGGGCTAAGTGCGAAACCACCGAGATATTAGTTGCATGAGCGGCTTATTGAAAATGCTTGATGTGTTGTTATATATGATCTTGTGACGATCAGTGCGAGAACGTATGCTAATTAAACGAGCTTAATTGGCTTGTGATATGGTAAGAATGTGGTAAGAGATTGAATGAGTAAGTTTCAGGAATGGTTGAGTAAGTAACCATGAGTTGATGGAAAAACTCAACATATTGCCTTGGTGTTATGTATATTCAAAGTGAATATCAATATTTGTCAAATTATACAGATGAACTTACTAATCATTATTGCTTACTCCTTTACTTTTCTCATCTCTTATAGGTTTTATTACTTAGCTCGGGTTGGAGGCCGCCGGAGATGTTTTCACACTATCGAGCAGACATACGGTATGAGGTATCAAGTTTTTAAGAGTCATGGCATGTATAGGGATTCGTTTAAGGTTGATGAAGTCTAATTGTGGTAGCCAAATGTTGTTGGCCAAAGAGTATTCATAGTATGGTTGTGTATAGCCATTTATGATGGTTTAAGTTGTTGTAAATGTTGTGGGAATAATTCTCCCAAGTGTATGAGTGGAAACTTTATTTTCATGAACCAAACGTGTTAATTTATGTGTTTCAATTGATGTTTTGAGAATGTTTTGAAGAAGTATATGAATGTATGCAATGGAGAGTAAGAAAAGGCTTGGTAGATAGCTTCTGAGTGCCCACACGGTTAGACACACGGGCGTGTGTCTAGGCCGTGCATAACCTACACCTTAATCTCATAAGTTAGAATAGGTCACGGGTTAATCCCACGGCCGTGTGTTGAAGCCGTGCATGACACACGGTTAGAACATGGGCATGTGCCCTGGCCGTGTGTCATAAGTCAGTATATCAAGGTATAGTACACGGTCTAAGTCCACGGGCGTGTCAAGGTCATGTGTAATTAGTCAGTGTCGACCACGGTCGGAAGACATAGGCGTGTAAAGGGGTGCACGGGCGTGTCCCAAACCGCATGGGCGTGTGCCTTAACCGTGGGGCATTTGGCAGAATGCTTAGGTTTTTAAGCAAGGTTGTTGAACATGGCCGTGTGTGTATACACACGGTCGTGTCTCATTATACACGGGTGTGTGGCCCCTGTTTTAAAGAATAGTTTCCTTTAACTCGTAAAAGTTTCCGAACTCAATTTTAAGGCCTCGTAGGCCCACGATACGAATGACTTGACTAAGAAAGAGAAGTTTTTAATTTGGAACAAAATTTTACAGCCCGTAAGTGCATGATTAAGCAAGTTAAAGCATAGTAATATCTCGTATTCGGTCTAAGCCTCGGACTCGGGTATGGGGTATTATATTTAGTGGTATCAGAGCTATGGTTTAGTCGGTTCTAGGACTAACCTAGCGTGAGTAAGAGTCTAACTATACATGCCGTATGTGGATCGTGATAGTGTGATGTCTCCCGGCTCTAACGAAATTATTTTGTTAAGACAGTGATGATTCCCAACCGAGCTAATTTCAGTAAGTTTGTATGATTTCTAAGCTTTATGATTTATATCATTGAATTGCTTAGTATAATGTACAATGTTATTATGAAAAATGTTTAATGTTATGTTAAACAAAGAAATTAATGAGATCAAGCATGAGAAAGCCCCGATTGAAGTTGAATAACTTAGGATACTCGACCTACCAAATGAAATAAGAAAGTCCATATAAGACCAAGCCGAGGCATGGCATCGGCAAGCAAGCAAAATATCATGTAAGCCCAAGGAAAGCTTGGCATTGAACACGTTATCATGTAAGTCCAAGGCAAGCTTGGCATTGAGTAAGTTATCATGTAAGTCCAAGGCAAGCTTGGCATTGAACAAGTTATCATGTAAGTCCAAGGCAAGCTTGGCATTGAGTAAGTTATCATGTAAGTCCAAGGCAAGCTTGGCATTGAAGAAGTTATCATGTAAGTCCAGGCCAAGGCATGGCATTGGTGAGAACGAGAAAGACTTCGTATAAGCCCATGTCAAGACATGGCCTCGAAACCAAGAAGAGAGATTCCACATAAAATCGTATCTAGGATATGGCTTTGGCATCGAGCATGTGAGATGAAATTCAGTATCCTCAATTATTCATGGAAATTCATCGGGCACACAAGTAAAGCTTAAATGAGATAGCAAGAAAGTTAGTAGCAAAGTTGATATTATGCCATGCTAGTTAAGGCTGACTAACAAGTATAATACATGTTATGAATAATGGTGCTGAGATTATGTTTATTATAGTAAGGTATACTGATCTATGTGATCAAGTGTTACAGGTACCTTGTTTACCTTACAAGCATGAGACTAGTAAGTGCCATGATGTATGTGAAAAGCAGTAAGAGTAAAATGCAGGATATGAGTACGGTCGTCCAATGATAAAATGATGAATAAGACCATGACGGTACATGTCATCCCATGTAAGACCATATCTAGAATATGGCGTTGGCACCTAGAGGAAATCCCATATAAGACCATGTCTGGGACATGGCATTGGTGATGATACGTGTGCTAGTGTAAGACCATGTGTGGGACATGGCATCGGCCACATTATGAGGGCCAGTGTAAGACCATGTTTGGAACATGGCATCGGCGTTGATACGTGTGCTAGTGTAAGACCATGTCTGGGACATGGCTTTAGCACCAAAGAAAGATCTCGTATAAGACCATGTCCGGGACATGGCATCGACATCTAAGTATGATCTCGTATAAGACCATATCTGGGATATGGCATCGACATCGAGTTACAAGATCCCGTATAAGACCATATCAGGGATATGGCTTCGGTATTGAAAAGGTTAAGTGGATAACACCATATCTAGGATATGGCATCGATATTTGTTGTGAGATCTCGTACAAGACCATATCTGGGATATGGCATCGGCATCAAATAGTAATCCTGTGTGAGACCACGTCTGGGACCTGGCTTCAGTATGAGATCGTGTAAGACCATATCTGGGATATGGAATCGATATCGAGATAAGATTTTGTGTAAGACCATAGCGAGGCTATGGCATCGTGACGACATGTAAAACAATAGCTGGAATATGATGTTGTGATACGAGTAAGACCATAGCTGGACTATGGAGATCAAGTAAACGACGTACTCAAAAACTGTAAGACATTCTCTAGATTAATAAGCAATAGTAAGAAAAAGTAGAGTTAAATGTTAAGTACTCGAGTAGATATTAATGTGAAACTTGAGTTATTAAAGTCACAGCTCGAAAGTATGAGTGATAGAGATAATTGTAACGTGATAAACGTGAAAACTCACTTGAGATGAGTTATGTGACTATGATGATATTTCATTGATGATGAATATTAAATCATATGTATGTAGTCACGAGGGTCAAGTTAAGAGGCTCTGTGACCTCACCCTCCTTACCACTGTTGAATTATGATGAAATGTTATGAGAGTTAAGTTGAGTAAGTTTGCATTCGATTAATGCAATAATTATGTTAGTATAATTGAGAATACTTTGTATCACATTGATACATGATACTCTACTATATAGAATAATTGTTTTTGAAAATGAGGTTGAAGTCCTTGAGGACTATAATGAAAAGGCTATCATTGAGATATGAAATAGATAAGGTCTCGTATAAGACCATGTTTGAGGCACGGCCTCGGCACCAAGTTATGATTTCGTATAAGACCATATTCAGAATATGGCATCGATACTTGATGTGGAAGCCCATATAAGACCTTATCCGGGAAATGGCATTGGCATTTAGAGGTGACTCCATATAAGACCACCTTGGAGATGTGACATTGGTGTCGTACCTATATGTATGACGATGAATATACATCTTTGATTATCCCTAGTGATCGAAGGGACAGGTAGATGAGTTAGAAATAGAAATGAGACTAGTACTAAAGTCATGTGAAGGACTGAATACAGATATTCGTGAATGAATCACGAAGAAGTAGGTGCGATGTGTGTCACGATATGTGCTAAATAAATGGCAAGTTTGAGTAAGTTGGCTTGAAGCCTGTAGATTGTGCATGGTTAGTTGATGCCATAGATGGATTATAATAATCCCCTTGTGTATTGTGTACCAGTATCCGTTGCCTTTCAGAGCGGTTGTGGTTGTTCTTTTCATAAACTTTAACTATGTAAGAATGTTAGCTGATAGTGAAAATCAAACAAAACGGTTTTCGATTTAGTTAACTGAAATTGACATTTCTTTATCTCTTTGTAACCCTATTCGGGTACTATGAGGAGGAAGTGCGTAATGATTCTAGTATAAGAAGTGAAATCACAAGTTTCATGTTGTATGATGAGTTTCGAGTAAGCCGAATAGAGTTAATGAATTCGACCTAAATGCCCCTGCTATCATGAGATATGATGTTAGTAAAGGTTTTAGATTAGTACAGCAGGAGAAACTCAGATGAGAGTGTGCTAGAAGTATGTTCTCTGTGTGGAGAAAAGAGTAGATTAATGTATTTAGATATGATTCAAGTTTTGTGTATATTCACGCATGAATCAATAAAGAGAATAAAATTGTGTGTACGTGAGTAGGGAGCATGATACAAGGGTATGCTCATCCGAATGTTCAAACCGTGATAGTTGAGTCGAAAGCTATAAAAAGAACTATTTATTTGAAAGTTCTAGTAATTGAAATCGATGCGAATCGAGAGAAAGAGTTGACAAGTTAGTGATCCCAGACGATCGCTTCACGTGTCCTTGTTGTAAGTTAGATGTTACGAAAGATCCATGTTAAGCAATGCGCGAAATGGTTACTCGGTTGATCTTAGTTGGTAATATCGGTTCAAAGCAAAGTTAATGACAAGAGCGAGCTTTCTTTTCAGAACAAAAGGGTTCAGAAATGAGATAGTAAGTGGTATTTTAAATAAGCTCTGAACGAGTTTATTGAGATGATAAAATACAAGTTGTATAAGTTTTCTGTTGTCGATGATTCCTCGAGATAGGATTTGAACGATGATGAATCCAGAACTTATACAGAAGTTTTGGTATGAGATTTAGTAGCGGCATATCTGTTAATGCAAGAATAAGGAAATGCAGTTATGTGCATAAATGTTTTGACAATAGAGTACATTTCATGATACGATTGAGTTTATGGTCAGAAGTAGTTGATCACTAAAAGCTGAGTTTTCAAAGCGTACAAGTCAGGACTATTACAGTCGGTGAATGCTTTAATGAGAAAGTGAGATGAAACCTTATAGATTTCAAATTTGGTTTGACAAAATTCCCAAGGAGGGGAATGTCATTCAAATTGTAGTGAATCAACCAGTGAAGATCCGAACGATCATTTGGGCATGTACGGAGTTCCAAATTAGTGGATTTCTGGATATAGTATAAGCCCCAGAGGAAGAATAACCTAGGTCTCAAGTTACGTTTCGATCTTATGTATCATAGCTTAAGAGTTATCGGCAAGAGGAATTTGAGGATAAGTGGATTTACGATTTTGAAGATTAGATGGAAACATTTTAAGAATGTTGGTAGCTAACCCTCCTGATAAGATTTTCGGGGACGAAAATCCCTAAGGGGGAGAATTGTAACAGCCCGATTTAGGGGCTAGTCGAAACAGTGAACTCGAAATAACTAATTCGAGGTTAGAGAAAATTATTTTCATGTTATGTTATGAGTTATAACATGTTTATGAGGATGCATGAAAATTTTGGTGCCATAATTTTAGCGATTTCTAGCTAAATTGTGAAAAAGGACTAAATCGCATAGAGTGCGAAAGTTCCATTCTATAGGCTAAAGGTACCAAATAGCTATGGCTTAGTAATTGGAGGTCCCAAATGAGCAATTTGGCCTTGTCTAAGTGAGTTGGCCGGCCATAGTAAGCTAAGGGGACAAGAACATTAAATGTGGTCATGTTAGGTGTTTAAAAAGAAATAAAATAAGATGAAACAAGCCAAAAAGCTATCGTCTTTTTACTTCTTCTCTTTCAACCGAAAATATCAGCCATGGGAGGGCTTGGAAAGCTTAAAAATTTCAGCAAGCTTCTCTTCACTCAAGTAAGTGATTTTGATGGCTTTAGATGTTAATTTTTGTGCTTTTGAGACCCCTAAAGCTTAAGCTTTCTAAAGAGGGGACTAGTTTGCAATATGGTTGAAAGTCTAGGGACTTGCCATGAGAGATTTTATGTTGTTTGATGAGTTTTACGAAATAAAATGAATGATAGGATGATGAGAAACAACTTTTGTGAAAGGTGTTGTCATGAAAACACATATTTGGGACTAAAATGCAAAAGTTGTAATTTGTTCATTAAGGCATGAAATTGATGGAATTGAGAATAGTTGTAAGAGGATTAAATGTTCAGCTAGGCTTGTTTAATAAGAAAATGTGATGAAAATTTATTTACGAGCCTAGGGGAAAAATCGTAATTTTGCCAAAGTATAGGGGCAAAATGGTCATTTTTGCCTAAGTAGAGATTATGTTGTAATACGATCATTAAGTGATTAAATGAGTAAATTTCATTGTTTTAGATCAACGAAAATGAGTTTCGGACCTAGAACGGATGAAAAGAGAAATGTAGGCAAAAAGTCATTTTCGACTCTTTCGACATCGAGGTAAGTTCATGTGCAAATGTTGAAATTACGTATGAGCTTATTTAGTATTCCAATGTTGTATGGAATTTATATTATTATGTGAATGTATGAAATGTCTCTTGATGAGATGTCAATGGAATCAAATTTAGAGTAATGGGAAAGGTGTATAGCACGATAAAACGATGGTTAAAGGCTCGAGTAAGACCATATTTGGATATGGCCTCGGTGTAAGAATTCGTATAAGACCATGTCAGGGACATGGCATCGATATGTTAGAGTATTTAAAACCCAATTGGGGTAGAGTGACAACGAGAACTATGTGCATGAGACTCAAGAGAGTTATTTAACAATTCAAATGATTCAATGTATATGTGAATCTATGTGGTTGTACTATGAGTAGCACAAGTAGGTGTAGAATTGAATTGAGATGAATTCAATAAATGATGAACCCCTAGTGGGGTATGCGTAATTGATGCACTGTGTGAATGAGAACGAGTATCGTAGAAAGTTAAGTAAAAATGGGAACATGTGAGGATGTTCTTGAATGAACATTTGAAATAGAGATATACTTGTGAATTATTATCCATGAATGTAAATAACGGAAAGCTATGTGCAATGTCACCTTATTGATTATTGATCGATGGGCTATGTGTGATACCATCACTTATAAAGGAATGGTGGGCTAAGTGCGAAACCACCGAGATATTAGTTGCATGAGCGGCTTATTGAAAATGCTTGATGTGTTGTTATATATGATCTTGTGACGATCAGTGCAGGAATGTATGCTAATTAAACGAGCGAATTGGCTTGTGATATGGTAAGAATGTGGTAAGAGATTGAATGAGTAAGTTTCAGGAATGGTTGAGTAAGTAACCATGAGTTGATGGGAAAAACTCAACATATTGCCTTGGTGTTATGTATATTCAGTGAATATCAATATTTGTCAAATTATACAGATGAACTTACTAAGCATTATTGCTTACTCCTTTACTTTTCTCATCTCTTATAGGTTTTATTACTTAGCTCAGGTTGGAGGTCACGGAGATGTTTTCACACTATCGAAAGCGGACATATAATGATATGAGGTATCAAGTTTTTAAGGGTCATGGCATGTATAGGGATTCGTTTAAGGTTGATGAAGTCTAATTGTGGTAGCCAAATTTTGTTGGCCAAAGAGTATTCATAGTATGGTTGTGTATAGCCATTTATGATGGTTTAAGTTTTTGTAAATGTTGTGGGAACAATTCTCCCAAGTGTATGAGAGAAAACTTTATTTTCATGAACCAAACGTGTTAATTTATGTGTTTCAATTGACGTTTTGAGAATGTTTTGAAGAAGTATATGAATGTATGCAATGGAGAGTAAGAAAAGGCTTGGTAGATAGCTTCTGAGTGCCCACACGGTTAGACACACGGGCGTGTGTCTAGGCCGTGCATAACCTGCACCTTAATCTCATAAGTTAGAATAGGCCACGGGTTAATCCCACGGCCGTGTGTTGAAGTCGTGCATGACACACGGTTAGAACATGGGCGTGTGCCCCAGCCGTGTGTAATAAGTCAGTATATCAAGGTATAGAACACGGTCTAAGTCCACGAGCGTGTCAAGGCCGTGTGTAATTAGTCAGTGTCGACCACGGTCAGAAGATATAGGCATGTAAAGGGGTGCACGGGCGTGTCCCAAACCGCATGGGCGTGTGCCTTAACCGTGGGGCATTTGGCAGAATGCTTAGGTGTTTAAGCACGATTGTTGAACATGGCCGTATGTGTATACACACAGGCGTGTCTCATTATACACGGGCGTGTGGCCCCTGTTTTAAAGAAAAGTTTCCTTTAACTCGTAAAAGTTTCTGAACGCAAGTTTAAGGCCTCGTAGGCCCACGATACGAATGACTTGACTAAGAAAGAGAAGTTTTTAATTTGGAACAAAATTTTACAGCCCGTAAGTGCATGATTATGCAAGTTAAAGTATAGTAATATCTCGTATTCGGTCTAAGCCTCGGACTCGGGTATGGGGTGTTACACTTATCGTGCTTGATTCTCTAGTATCCTTAAAATTTAATCATCAATGTACAATTATCAATGACTTAATCCAAAACATATCAACAAAAATCATAAATCAGAGAAATTTTCATTCTAATCATAATATGAGGAAATTACTTTAGAACAAGGCATAATTCAGGGATTTTCAAATAATACTATAGTTAACCGCCCCACACTTAAGATGTACATTTCCCTCAATGTACAAAGATAGATAATAGAAAAATAATAATAAAATCATAAGATAGGGAATGAAAAGAAACCGGATAGGATTTGGCAAAGGTGAACGTGGGGGAGCGCCTTGAACCGTTTGAATTTTATTGTATCCTAAGCTAAATCTAAATGGCATGAAGAATAAGAAGAAAATAATAAAGAAAATAAAAGAAATAAAAATAAAAATAAATAATGGAAAATGAAAGAAGAAAGACAATTGGAAAAGAAAAAGGAAGAAGGGGGTTTAAATAGAGATGCAGCCCGTGTTTTGGGAAAAAATTTGTCCTGTTGCCACACGCCTACGGCCACGGCCGTGTGCAAGGCCGTGTGAGTATGGAAACCTGCGCCTAAATATGAAAAGAAATAAAACTAGACTAATTAGTAGGGTTAGTGCTCGGGTTGCCTCCCGAGAAGCGCTCGTTTAAAGTCTTAAGTTAGACTTTCCTATTATTCGTATGGTCATGGTGGTTTGAGGAGGTGAAAATCCATTCTCATTCTATCAACTCGGTTTTTGATATATAGTTTAAGTAGAGTAGTGTTTACCTCAAAAGTGTTGAATTTATGATTGCTTACCTCGACTGTCCCATATAAGAAGACATTAAGTACCTCAAAAGTGATTTCTTCATTTATTTTGAGGTCTGGATTGGCGATTCGAGGGTCTTCCTTATTCAACAATACCTGATCCACTATTTTGAAGTGATTTGTTGTTCCTATCAGCCCGTCTGGGGTTCCTTCGGTTTTTCTTCGTGTGGTTTAAGTTTCTCTTTAAAATGTGTCTTCCACTCGTCTAGTTCATCGACCTGAAGCTTTAATTCTTCATGGATTATTTCTTTATGGGTACGAGGTCTAAGATCTAGCTCAGCTAGGTGATTTCATGATGCTTCCTGTAAAGAAGGTTGAACCAAATGGTTATCAATAGAATTTACGTTCGTACCTTTATTACTCGATGTCCTAGCTGGGTCAAGAGCTTGAAGAGTGACTGTCTCGTCGCTTACACGAAGTATTAGTTCGCCTGTATCAATATCAATTTTTGTTCTGGCAGTTGCTAGAAAGGGTCTCCCTAAGATTAAAGGGATATTATTGTCCTCATCCATGTCTAAAATGACAAAGTCATCGGGAATACAAATTTATCAATTTTTACAGTACATTTTCAATTATACCCCTAGGAATTTCGATAGTTTTATCGGTTAATTGAATGCTCATCTTAGTTTGTTTGGGTTTCCCTAGACCTAGTTGTTTAAATATTTTATAAGGCATAACATTGATGCTTGCCCCTAAATCGACTACTGACATTATCAATAGATAAACTACCAATTAAACATGGAATTGTAAAACTCCTAGATCTTTTAATTTCCGCTAGTTTATTTTGTAGAATTGCTGAGCACATTGCGTTTAGCTCCACATGCGATGCCTCGTCTAGCTTCCGTTTGTTTGTCAACAGCTCTTTTAAAAATTTTCTATAATCGGGCATCTGCGAAAGAGCTTCGAGAAACGGTAAGTTAATATGTAATTTCTTTAAAAGATTTAGAAACTTACCAAACTGTTCCTCTGTGTTGTCCTTCTTCATTGCTTCGGGATATGGCACACAAACTTGGTACTCTGTAATTACCGATTTTGGTATATCATGGCTTACCTCAACCTTACCCTTATCTACCACGTTTTCTTGCCTTTTTTCTGGTTCATTTAACTCTTCATTATCGTAAATAGTTGTGGCTTGAATTTGCTCTTTAGGGTTAGTTTCAGTGTTGCTTGGCAAGCTTTCCTGTGGTAGTTCTGAGATCAGCTTCGCAATTTGTCCAACTGATTTAGTAAGTTCCCCAACTTGGTTCTCGATCCCTTTGATCGATGCTTGTTGGTTTTTAAGTGTTGTCTCAGTGTCTTGGAGACGGGTATCTGTGGCTGCCATGAATTTTGTCAGCATCTCTTCAAGGTTCAGCTTCTTTTCCTGTGGATAGGGCTGATTCTGGAAGTTCGTGAGGGGTTGTTGTCTCTGATTACCTTGACCTCCCCACGAGAAATTGGGGTGGTTCCTCCAACCTGGATTGTATGTATTACTATAAGGGTTATTTTAAAATTTAAAATTGTTACCCGTATAGTGAGCTTGCTCGTTTTCCATGCCATATCCGTAGGGTGGGTACTCAGGATTTGCCACACCTCCACTTGTTTCGTACTGTATTACCGGATGTACCTGCAGAGAACACAAACCATCAATTTTTTTATTCATCATCTCTACTTGATTTGATAGCATGGTGACTGGGTCGTGGTTGAAAACTCCGGATGTTTTAGTTGGCCTTGTTCTTGTAAATTGCCACTGACAGTTATTCAGTGACATCTCTTTTATGAATTAAAATTATCTGCCAAAAGAAAATAAAAAATTAGCAAAGGAAATAAAAATAAATAAATAAATAAATTGCAATAATAATAATGGCTAAAGTAATAAAAATAGAGCTTTCTTAATATTTTAGTTCCCCGGCAACGGCGCCAAAAACTTGATCGTTGTATTTCAGAGTTTTAAATTTATAATGATCGATCCTAGAACTAACTATAACAACGATTGAGGCAAGTGAACCTATCGAAGTGTAGTATAGCTTAGGAAAGACCGGATTGTCGAACCCAAAGGAACTAAAAGTACTAATACTAACTTTCTTTCTATTATTTAGTCTAAAATAAGTGAAGTTGTTTATTAATCTAAATTAACTAATTACTAAGCTAAAGACGCAAAGACAAAAAAGAATAAATTGAGAAAATACTTGGGAAAGACTTAGTTGATTAAGACGATACCCTTAGGAAGAATCCACCTAGACTTCACTTGTTATCTAACACTGAACCAGACAATTTATTCACTTGACTTGATCCGTAGGACTCCCTAATTTATATTAAACCCTCTCTCGAGGCCAATAACGTCTAACCCTAGGTTGATTAATTGAAATCTCTTTCTAATTAAAACCCCTAGAATAGCAGTAAATCGATCTATGGACTCCCATATTAGGTTTCACCCTATTTCGGCAAAATCTCGTCACCCTATCTCTATGCACGCGATCAACTCCGCTTAATTATGCTAGATCTACTCTTAAGCAGTGACTTTTGCTCCACCACCTAAGCACATTAAACTTTTATTAATATCCGCGAAATATCAACACAAGAATTAAGCATACATAATCAAGAACAAATCAAGTATTTATCATATAGTTCAGAAAACAATAACAAGATTCATCTAGGTTTCATCCCCCTTCAGGTATCTGAAGGGTTTAGTTCATAATAATAATGAAAAACATCTCAGAAGAAAAGATAAAATAAAACATAAGAAATCCCTAAACTCTCCTGAAGGAATTGAAGGAGAGATCCTCCGTCTTGAGTAGAATTCCGCACGGAGATGGATCAACTGGCTATCCCTTGAGAGTTTCCCATAAATCTGACCTTTTCGGCTCGGCTCCTTGGCCTAGCTAACCGCCCCTAAATGATAGCTTTGGGCTCCGGCTTTTGCCGAACTCCCCGAATAAGTTGCCCCCTTGGGTGTTTATATAGGCTTTGAGATGCCTTACTTGGCCTCCAAGTATCCAAATATGAGTGGAGTTCCTACTTGGGTGT
This sequence comes from Gossypium sturtianum, assembly GCA_025698515.1. Classification (NCBI taxonomy): domain Eukaryota; kingdom Viridiplantae; phylum Streptophyta; class Magnoliopsida; order Malvales; family Malvaceae; genus Gossypium; species Gossypium sturtianum. Next base: position 25,635,174 of record CM046945.1, read on the forward strand.
TTAAATAGACTTTGGATTGTGTTTCTTTGCCTCCAAGTATCCAAATCTGAGCAAAACTTCTCTTGGCCGCAGCAGGGACACGGCCATGGCACACGCCCGTGTGAATTGTGGCCAGGCCGTGTGGACTCCATTAATGAGGCACGGCCGTGTGGTCTTGGGCCCAGGCCGTGTCAATTTTGTGATCTGGCCCATTTGGCCCGTTTTAAGCCTATTTCTTGTTCTTTTCATCCTCTGGTGCTTCCCTGAGTATATAACATGAAAAGAAAGGATTAAGAGCACCAAATTATACCAAATAAGGGATAAATCATCCAAAAATATGCTAAATGTGGGACCAAAATATGTTACTTTTACGATTTATCATTTCTCATATTATGATTAGAATGAAATTTCCTGTGATTTATGATTTTTATTGATATATTTAAGATTAAGTCATTGATAATTGTGCATTGATAATTTAAACTTTAAGATAATAGAGAATCAAGCATGATAAGTCTATTTTTCAGAAATTAAAAAAAAAATTTAGGTTATCGACCTAAATTTGAATATTACTTTGAAGTTTGAAATTTGCTAGGTTGACATCAAAAAGCCATAATTTTTGTGAGATGTTGAGCCTTATAGAGCATATATTCTTTTTCTTGCTCACTTTATTGATTATGAGTGAGTCAACATTGATTTGTTATTCTAGAACTTGCATCGATTATACATGTCGAGACCACACCTTTGATTTGATATACAGAGATGATAAAGGCACCTAGGATTTAACCCACTTACTCCACTAAAGGCCTACCTCCATAATTAACCCCTAGTGAAACTCCTTTGATCCTAACAACCCTTTTTATTGACTCACCCACTAATTTTAAACCAAAACCCTTTGTATTTGTTATCACCATTCTTCTTGACTACCCTTTTTGTCGAGATTTGATTTTGAGCAGTTGCCTAACTATGTTCTATATTTTAGTTGTTAAAGTACTTTCTTATTATTGTAAATATTTAATGATTTGTTCTTAAAAAAAATGACGAAGTATATTCATTATTAGTTTTATTAGTCTTATAATTAAGTGAGCTTACATATTTAAAATCCACATCTTGAAGAAAAAGCTCGTATTATTAGTGTTACAAGTTTAAGTAATTATTAAGGATTAGCTCATTTTTCTAGTTAGGTAATTTGTCAGGTCAATCTCGATTCTAACCCTCTAATTTAGCCTTTATCCATACCTTTAACCCAAGCCCCGTTACAACCCTGTTAAAGACCTTTTGATTTGTGTATCATCTCATATTATAGTGGTGGAGATTTGATTTTCATGCAAGCCTATGGGATTAACTTTTCATGTTTGACTTATGAGTGCTTTTTCTTGAACCTTAAACACCTCGAGTGATTTGAGTGAATCTTTAGTGAGGATGTCAATCCTCGTCGATTTTGAATCAAAGGTAATTATTCAGATGAGGGGAAACACCTATGTTTTCATGTTACAAAAAAAAATATGACTTAGATTGTTTGAATCTTTAAGACTCTTTGAGTTGAATTATCCATGTATGAATTATCTTTGAATTATGATGAAACATTATGGATGAATATTATGAATCGAGGAAGTTTGTTTTAATTGTAGGTTGAGAATTTTGCTTGAGGACAAGCAAAAGCTTAAGTGTGGGGGTATTTGATAAACCGCAATAGTAACATATTTTAAGCCCACATTTAGCATGCTTTTGGATTATTTAAGCCTTGAATTGTGTAATTTGGTGCTCTTAATCCTTTGTTTTCATGTTTTATACTCAGGAAAGCACCAGAGAATGAAAAGAATGAGAAACGGGCTTAAAACAGACCAAATGGGCCAAATCACGAAATCGACACGGCCTGGGCCCAAGACCACACGGCCGTGCCTCATTAATGGACTCAAACACGGCCTAACCACGACTTACATTTGCGTGTGCCAAGGGCGTGTCCCTGCCGTGGCAAAGAGATATTCTATTCGGATTAGGATACTTAGAGGCAAAGTAACACATTCCGAAGCCTATATAAACACCCTAAGTATGACCTAAAATGAGAGTTCGACAGAAACCCTCTGTCGGGGCGTCCAGCTAAGCCAGAGAGGTTAGAATTGTGGGAATTACTCGAAGAAAGTCAGTTGATTCATCTTAGGAAGCTGAAGTCATACTCAAGACGGAGGATCTCTCTTCAATTCCTTCAAGGGGTTTTAGGGTTTTTCTTATGTTTTGTTTTATCTTTTCTTCTGAGATGTTTTCTTTTATCATTATGAACTAAACTCCTCAGATACCTGAGGGGGATGAAACCTAAGATGAATCTTGTTATTCTTTTCTGAACTATATGATAAATACTTGATTTGTTCTTAATTATGTGTTTTTAATTCTTGTTTTGATATTTTCGGGATATTGATTCAAGTTTGATGTGCTTAGGTGGAGGAGCAAAAGTCCCTGCCTCAGAGTAGATCTAGCATAATTAAGTGGAGTTGATCGCACGCCTAGACATAGGGTGACGAGATTTTGCCGGATTAGGGTGAAACCTAATATGGGAGTCTATAGATTGAGTTAATGCAATTCTAGGGGTTTTAATTAGAAAGAGATTTCAATTAATCAACCTAGGGTTAGACGTTAGTAGCCTCGACGGAGGTATTAATATAACTTAGGGAGTCCTACGGAACAAGTCAAGTGAATAAATCATCTGGTTCAGTGTTAGATAACAAGTGAAGTCTAGGTGGATTCTTTCTCGGGTATTATCTTAATCAATTGGTCTTTCCCACAAGTATTTCCCCAAATTCATTCTTATTTTTCTTAGAGTCTTTAGCTTAGTAGTTAGTTAATTTAGATTAAACGACAATTCCCTTTATTTTAGGCTAGATAATAAAAAGAAAGTTAGTATTAGTACTTTTACTTCCTTTGGGTTCGACAATCCGGTCTTGCCTTAACTATACTACTGTTCGATAGGTGCGCTTGCCTCAAATCGTTGTCATAGTTAGTTTCCAGGTTCGATCATTCTCTTTATAAATTTTAAAACTTCGACAAATCACAGTGATCATATTCTAGCTAGCCCATGCCTTAATTTTTAAAGTTTTCAATGATTTTGTGAAGTTCCATTGCTGAATGCTTGAGCTTTTTAATGATTGATGATGAAATATGAAAGTTTGATGATAGATTTTAAAGTTTTGTTAAGTGATTTTTTTGCTAAAAATGCATTTTAGGGATTTAATTTTAAAAGTGTAAATTGGGTGGATGAAATGTGAAATAAATGTAAGTTTTGGGCTACTAGGGACTCAAGTATAAATCGGCTAAGCATGGGTTAAATTGAATTGTGTGAATTTTGTGTATTTGTGAAATATGGACTAAATTGAATAAATGTGAAATTTAAGGGGCTAATGTGTAAAAATGCCCAAATATGTGTTTAAGGATTAAATTGAATGAATGAATGATTAAATGAGTTAATTTTGAATACATATAGATCAAGAAAAGAGGAATCCAGAATTAGATCGGGGGAAATGCAAGCTTATCGAGTAATTTACTCATTTCGCCGTTTTCATACCCGAGGTAAGTTCGTATGTGGTAATTTCATTATAAATGTATGTTATATGCTTTGATAATGCATAAACTGTGATTATGAGATTACGGATAATGTTTGAATTGTGAATACGACTCTACAGAGGTGTTCGACGATAAAATCGACAAGTCGAACTCCCCGGTTGAACCTTAGGAATAGTTTAGGATGCTAGCGACATGTCATTAGGATATTGTGTTGGCTTCGGGCCATCATATCGGCACTTCGGTTGCGAATGATACCTTGATTTGGCTACAGTCCATGGTATAGGTATTTCAGAAAGAAGTTACCTTGATTTGGCTACGGGCCATGGTATCGGTACTCCGGGATAAGTTACCTTGATTTGGCTACGGGCCATGGTATAGGTACTTATCGATTGTGATCCTTGAGTATCCGACTTCTATTCCAAATGGTTCAACGGGTAAAAGTATGATGTGGTTGAGAAAGAGGTTAGTACGAAGTGATACAGGTACGTACGAAACCTATTCAAGTATTACATTGAGAAAGTTCAATGAGATGGTATTTGATCATGTTTTAAGACATGAGAAAGGTTTGTGATTAATGTGATTTCGTTTTGGTAATGTGTAAATAGTTGAATTATATTTATTTGATGAATTGAGTTCATCACTTACAAACTTACTAAGCTATGAGGCTTACTGTGTGTTATTTGTCTATGTTTTATAGAGAATTAAAACTAGCTTGGATCCGGGAGTCGTCGGGAACATCATCGCACTATCAAACACCTAAGTTGGTACTTTTGAGTTGTGTATATATGGTATATGGCATGTTTAGGCTAGTTAAAGTACTTTGGTTGTGAATATAGCCATGAGATTTGGTTTATAAATGTTTATGTTTTGAATTGTATAGATAGCCATTTGTGATGGCTTATTATGGTATGTTTTGGTATAAATGTGATTAAGGTATTATACTTGTTCATATGGTTATATTTTGAGTTTGGCAAATGATCTATATGGTATAATTGAAGTTGATAAATTGAGAAGTTATGTGCTTGTGAATGAATGTTTGATGATATAAGTTTCTGAATAGGAATTTGGCTTGAATTGATTATTGAATTTGATTGAAATGAATATGGTATAAAATGTGCTTTTGAAGGATGATTATAGTTGCTTATTGTATAATGAAATGGTACCATTTTGGTTGTTCGGTGTGTATGAGAAAAGGGTGGCAAATTGGCTTTGCAAATGGCCTAATTTTGTCCACACGGGCAGAGACACGGGCGTGTGTCTCAGCCGTGTGCGACACACGGTCATACTACATGGCCGTTTGTCCCCTAGTGGTGAAATTAATTTGAAGTCAGTATGCTCCACACGGCCTCACACACGGGCATGTGACTGGCCGTGTGGTACAAGTCAGTATACCCTCCTAAATGGCACACAGCCTAGTACACGGGCGTGTGACTTGGTCGTGTTACATAAGTCAGTATACCCTACAGGATTGGCACGGCCTAGTACACAGCCTAGTACACGGGTGTGTGTGGCCACTACGAAGGGCACACGGGCTAGACACACGGGCGTGTTGCCGGCCGTGTAACCTAAGTCAGTATGTATGCCCTATTTTCACACGGCCTAAGACACGGGCGTGTCTGAAGCCGTGTGAGGCACACGGCTTGTTCACACGGGCGTGTGACCCTTGTATGTTTGAAAAATTTCTAAGTTTTTGAGAATTTTTGTATGTTATCGGTGTAGTCCGGTAATGTCCCAAAAATTAGGGGTTGTAATTTATTTACGTAACTTCATGTTGTGCTTGCTCAGCTGGTTATTTGAGTGTAGTTGAGGGTTTTAGGGAGGCCTGAGTTTGAGTCTGAGCCTTGGAAAAATTTTAGTTTTTTGCCCCTTTAGTGGATAGGCCTGTTGGTTGTAGGAATTAAATAAATTCGTGTACATTTAGAAGTCACAAGTGGAGCATGTGGTGTGGTGTTGTGGCGTCAAGTGGAGAGCAAGGAGGGGAGGGGTTCGAATCCCACAGATTACAAATGGAAGCTTTTATTTTGTGGCTTGAGAGTGGAGGAAGCAGAGTTCGGATAACACTCTTCAAGGGGAGTGGAGACTTGGTCAAATAATTCAAATGGATGGAGGAGAGGAATTGTAGGAGAAAAAAAGGGAGAAAATCAAGGAGTTGATGTGTGTGGGAAGTGTTGGCCGAAAGTGGGAGTCTAGCTAAGGGGGAATTTTGGCTGAAGAGGGGTCATGGGTAGCATATTCGGTGGGGAGAGGGGAGAGGATGCCAAATTTCATTTGAATTTCTTTTGTGAGTTTTGCATTTTGGGTAGTTCTCTCTAGCATTTCAGGTCATTTCTTTTCTTCTCAATTCACCTTGCCATTTCTTTTTCCTTCTTCTCGCTACTCTTTTCCTCTCTTGAACCGCCTCCTCTCCATAGCCGAATCTTTTTCATTTTCTTTATTCTTCAATTGACTCTTCTTTTTTTTCTTTCCACATCATTTGATTTTTCAGTTTAACTCTCATAGCTGAACCTGTTCTTCCCTTTGTCTCAACGCTCGTCTCTTATTCTTAAAGTTGATTCTGGTTTGGCCGAACACCCTCTATCACTTTTTGTTGGGCATATTCACTGCATCTTGTGAGTTAGTCCTTAGCCGAATCACAGTTCTGTTCTCTTCTAGTGTGGCTCTGCAAGGAATTTGACAATCGGTAAGTTATAGTTCTCTCTTTGTCAATAACTCTGTTTCCATTCGGTTCCTTCCTTAATAACTGTATGTTCTTCCTTTCTCGTTGTGTCTAAAATGCGTTCTTTTCTGTAATTTGGTCGTCGTTGGGCTTAGGGTTTTCAATAGGGTGAAGGAGCACAAGTGGTTTGAATTAATTAAACCTTTATTGTTGACTAACCGATCAAATGAGGTAGAACGTTGTCATAATATTTTGTTTGGCCGAATGTGCCATATGTTTGTGATGTGTGGTGTGCAGATTTAGCCACACGTATGAGTATCTTTTTGGTACAGATTCTTGTTAAGGACGTGAAGCTAAGTGTGCTTAGTAATCTTGGGTGTTTAAGGACGTTTGCTCAAACAAGGTTGGAGGTGAAGGGCTAACCGCGCGTCTCGAAATCAAGGTGTGTAATCTCACACTTGTGTTTATTCTGATAGTGTAACATTCTGTGAATCGGCCAAAAGCTAAAATACCGAAAAGTCGAAGTATCGACAACTGAGATCACTCGAGCGTATGAGCGCTCGTAGAGAATAACCGAGCCACTAGTGATGGCGTTAGACCGTTGGGAGTGTCACAAACACTCTCGTGGGATTGAGGCTGTAGTGGGCCTTGTTGAGCCGAAGTGGGCTAAATGGGCCCAATGGGTTAACGGGCCCACATGAGCGAAATCGATAGTAAGTGTCGGATGGTTGATGCGACTGCGAATTTCGCAGAACCGTGACCGAAATACCCTTAGTGGGTAAATTACCGAAATACCCTTAGTGGGTAAATTACCGAAATACCCTTAGTGGGTAAATTATCGAAATACCCTCGGTGGGTAGATTACCGAAATACCCTTAGGGGGTAAGTTACCGAAATATTCCCAATGGGTAAAATTACCGTTTTACCCCTAAACGACGAAATAACTGTTATACTCTCAGTGGTAGTTTTAATATTGTTTATGTGATTTTATACATCTTTTTATGATCGTAATACATTGGATACATATCATAATGCATTGGGTTGGGTTTGCTGATTGGAGGAAGTACCGTTCTAGTGGCATCGCCACATACCGTTCTAGTGGCATCACCACATACCGTTCTAGTGGCATCGCCACATATGCTTAATTTAGTGGCTCAGCCACATATACTGTTATTAGCAGCTTGGCTGCATTATTGGAGAGTTTTGGCTGGGTGGGTCGACATGGTCCCCACATGGAGAGATTGGTTGGTACGGGTGGAGAGTTTGGTTGGATTGGGGTGGGTACATATCCATTGCATTGATATGATTTGGGGCTTAGGCCCAGATTGTTACCGAATAGGGCTTAGGCCCAGACCAACACCGTATGGGCTCGGGCCCAAACTATGACCGTTATAGGGGATTACACAATCGAGTTCTCGTAACTCACCCCTTTTCTTTTAACGTGCAGGTAATCCAGCGTTAGAGGATTTGGAGTCATGAGGACTCAGAGGTGGCCATACGTCGGATTTGTTAATAAATGGAACTTAACAATTTTGGGTTTAATTTATTTTATATTATTTTTGGGTTAATAATTTATGTAATAAGGCCATTGGGATTTTCTTTTAACTTTCATTTGGTAACTCTTTTTAGTTATGAATCGCTAAACAATTAAACACGGGTTTTAAAACAATAATAATCTGTTGTTTTCAAAATATCACGTTTCGCAACTTTAAAGTCATCTTTCGCGCAAAAACAACGTTTTTGGAAATAATATTATGTTTGCAAGGAAAATAACTTTAAGTAAATCATGTTTTTGAAAGCAATGAAACTCGGGATTTATAAATGGTAGAAGGTTTTAAATTGAGAAAGGGTTTTCTCTGAATGCGTAGTTTTTAAAATAACCTTACGATGTGACATGCTAGATCCGACCATAACGTCTAGGCCGGGTTTGGGGTGTTACATTTAATGGTATCAGAGCCAGGTTGCAAAACTCGACTGTGGAATGGGTTTTGAAATTTTTTCTAATCTGCTTAAATTTTTAACTTGGAAAATGATAGTGTTACTGAAAGTATGGCACCGAGTCTCCGGCACCAAATCCGTAAGTTTCCTGATATTATACTCTGTTATATGTTGTAAATACTGTATTGAGAAACTACTAGGGATTGTAGTAGTATACCGAACTCTTTAGTTAGGAAAACTGAGACTATAGGAGACTGAAACTATAGTAAACTCGATCTGCGAAAATAACTCTTATTACTGTTTTTCATAAAACATTTTTTAATAATCATGAGAACTATAAGTTGATTCATAAAACTCTTAAACGGATTAATACGTTACATCGATATGAGTACAAGAGGTCGCGGAAGGGGTACACGTGGCCGTAGTAGAGGCCGGGGTGCTAGGGCTGGGTCCTCAGCATCTGGACATATGCCTGAAAGGGAGGCGCCGGCATCACCAGTGACAGAAACGGGGTCTCACGACCGAGCCGGTGGAGATGATGCTCTGTCCCAAGCGATGCTACTGGTTTTGGAAAGGGTTGCTGGAGCGAGTACTGGGTCAGTGGCTCGAGGGTCAATTTTTGAGCGACTTCGGTCAAACGGGGCAGAAATCTTCATGGGCATCTCTGGTGTAGCCCCGAATGTAGCAGAATATTTGTTGGAGGCGGTTGAGCGGATCATGGATGACCTTGACTGCACGGTGGAGCAAAAGATGAAGGGAGCAGTGTATTTACTGCGAGATGAGGCATATCAATGGTGGCTTACCGTGAGGGAAGGCACGCAGGCCGACCGATTGACATGGGATTTCTTTAAGGCAGCCTTCCAAGGAAAATATGTTGGGGCAAGTTATGTGGATGCCCGGAGAAAGGAATTTCTGAATCTGGTTCAGGGGAACAATCTGTAGCAGAGTATGAGGCAGAGTTTCTGCGGTTGAGCCGGTATGCTCAGGGCATAGTCGCGACCGAGTATGAGCGCTGCGTACGGTTTGAGGATAGTCTTCGGGATGAGTTGCGAGTGCTGATAGCCCCGCAGAGGGAGAGGGATTTTGCTGCCCTGATTGAAAAGGCAAAGATTGCCGAGGATGTGAAACGCTCTGAGCGTCAAAATCGGGAGAAGGAAAGGGGCAGAAATAAGAGGGATTTTGGGCCCTCAAGTTCTTCAAGTGGGTTTAATAAGAGGCCTAGGTTTGATGGGCCAGGCTGAGTTGGGATTCCAGTTGTTGTTAGTCGACCACAACCTTGATTTGAGTGTAGGAGACCTCATTCGGAAGAGTGTTGAAAAAGGACTGGGGGGTGCTTCAGATGTGATTCCAAGGATCATCAGTACAGAAACTGTCTTCGAGAGCCTGTCCAGAGGCAAGCAGCAGGTCAGGGCTATGTGCAGCCAGGGAGAGGTGGTCAGCAGCCACCGAGAGGCCGTGGTCCATCCAGAGGGGGAAATGGATTAAGGCAAGGTCGTGGAGCACCGGGCAGAGGTGCTGGTAATACAGAGGCGAGACAGCCATGGTTGGTTTATGCTGCTCGGCGTCGAGAGGATGGTGACGCACCTGACGTCATAACTGGTACGTTCCTCATTCATAATGTACCATGTATTGCTTTGATTGATATTGGGTCGACGCACTCGTATGTTGCATGTACTGTGTCTGGAACTTTGGCATACAATTCAAACTTGCTGATAGAGAAATGTCAGTGATTAGTCCTTTAGGACAGTCGGTTATAGTGAATAAGCTGTTTAGAGATGTGCCTCTAGAGGTTCAATGGGTTGTCTTTCCAGCGGATTTGATGGAACTGGCGTTTGGCGAGTTTAATCTCATTTTGGGCATGGATTGGTTAGTAAAACACCGTGCGAGTTTGGATTGCGCTGGTAAGCGTATGGTATTGAAGTCTTCAGAGGATGAGGAAGTGATCGTGATATGGGAGCGAAGGGATTATTTATCCAATTTAATCTCAGCATTAAGGGCTGAGAAGCTGGTTCGCAAAGGTTCCGAAGCGTTCCTAGCGTATGTCAGCGTATTTGATGTTAAGGGATCATCTATTGAGAATGTCAGAACTGTAAAGGAGTTTCCGGATGTATTGCCTGAAGAGCTCCCGGGGTTGCCACAAAATCGTGAAGTCGAGTTTGGCATTGAGCTTTTACCGGGAACGGCTCCGGTGTCCATCGCCCCTTACAGGATGGCACCGAATGAGCTAGTTGAATTAAAGGCTCAAATCCAAGAGCTACTGGATCGAGGATTCATCCAACCGAGTGTGTCTCCGTGGGGAGCACCGGTTTTGTTCATGAAGAAGATGGATGGGTCAATGCGCATGTGTATTGATTATCATATATTGAATAAACTGACGATTAAGAACAAGTACCCTTTACTGAGGATAGATGATCTGTTTGATCAGCTGCGAGGAGCTTCGGTTTTCTCCAAGATAGATCTCAGATCGGGGTACCATCAGTTAAGGGTTAAGGAGGCAGATGTGTTCAAGATAGCATTCAAGACTCGTTATGGACACTACGAGTTTCTGGTTATGCCGTTTGGGTTAATGAATGCACCAGCTGCTTTCATGGATATGATGAACCGGGTCTTTCAACCCTACTTAGACCGGTTTGTGGTAGTGTTTGTAAATGATATTATGGTATATTCAAGAACTGAGGAGGAGCATGATTCACACCTTTGGATTGTTCTGCAAATACTGGGAGAAAAGCAGCTTTATGCCAAATTCAGCAAGTGCGAGTTTTGGCTGCGTAAGGTGACATTTTTGGGTCATGTCGTGTCTGCCAAGGGGATTAGGGTTGATCCTCAGAAGGTTGAGGCAGTATTAGATTGGAAGCCACCGAAGTTGGTATCTGAGATTCAAAGTTTTCTGGGTCTGGTCGGGTATTACAGACGGTTCGTTGAGGGGTTTTCATTGGTTGCTGCACCCCTAACTAAGTTACTGCGTAAGGGAGTACCGTTTGTTTGGACTGATAAACAGCAAGAGAGTTTTGAAAAACTGAAGAAGATTCTGGCTGAAGCCCCGGTATTGATACAGCCAGAGGCTAGAAAAGAATTCGTTGTCTACTGTGATGCGTCACACACGGGTTTGGGTTGTGTGCTGATGCAGGAAGGGAAGGTGGTGGCATATGCGTCTCGTCAGCTTAGGCCGCACGAGGTGAACTACCCCACTCATGACTTGGAATTAGCTGCGGTGGTGTTCGCACTAAAGATTTGGAGACATTACTTGTACTGGGAGAAGTCGATCATCTATACCGACCATAAGAGTCTCAAGTACCTCCTTACTCAGAAGGAGTTGAATCTTAGGCAACGAATATGGATAGAGTTGCTGAAGGATTATGATTGCTCGATCGAGTATCATCCGGGAAAAGCTAACGTAGTAGCGGATGCATTGAGCCATAAGGTTGTATCTGATCTAAGAGCAATGTTTGCTCATCTCAGCCTGTTTGAGGATGGTAGTTTGTTAGCTGAACTGCAAGTAAAACCGACTTGGGTTAATCAAATTAAAGAGAAGCAGTTAATGGATGAATCATTGGTTCCTCGTGTTCAACTGGTGAAGAGGAGAGAGACTGCGGATTTTGGGCTGAATTCTGAGGGGGTGTTATGCTTCTGTGGGAGAGTTTGTGTACCGAGGGATTCTGAGTTAAGGCAGTCCATTTTGCGGGAGGCACATAGTAGCCCATACGCTATGTATCCCGGTGGAAACAAGTTTTACCGAGATCTACGTGAACTATACTGGTGGCTAGGACTTAAACGTGATATTACCGATTTTGTAAGTAAGTGTTTGACATGCCAGCAAGTGAAGGCTGAGCACCAACTGCCTTCTGGATTGCTGTAACCTGTGAAAATTCCACTCTAGAAGTGGGAGAGGGTAACCATGGATTTTGTTAGTGGGCTACCCCTGACGCCTACTAAGAAAGATTCGGTATGGGTAATTGTTGACCGGCTGACTAAATCTGCCCACTTCATACCGGTTCGCACTGATTACTCGTTGCAGAAGTTGGCCAAGTTATATGTGGCAGAAATTGTGAGGTTACATGGGGTACCAGTGTCTATCATTTCGGATAGGGACCCCAGATTCACATCACGATTCTGGAGAGTGTTACACGAAGCTTTGGGTACGAGGTTGGATTTCAGCATAGCATTTCATCCGCAGACTGATGGTCAGTCGGAAAGGGTAATTCAGATTTTGGAAGACATGTTAAGAAGCTGTGTGATTGATTTCAAAGGTAGTTGGGAAGACTATTTGTCGTTTGCGGAATTTACTTACAACAACAGCTACCAATCTAGTATTCAGATGGCACCGTACGAAGCGTTATATGGTCGTAGGTGTCGTACCCCTACTTGTTGGACAGAATTGGGTGAGCGGTGACTGTTGGGTCCAGAGCTAATTTCTGAAACTGAGGAGAAAGTGAAGCCGATCCGGGGTCGGTTAAAAGAAGCATCTGATAGGCAAAAGTCATAAGCTGATTTAAAGCGTAAAGAGATTGAGTACTGAGTGGGAGATTTTGTCTTCTTGAAAGTCTCACCTTGGAAGAAGATTCTGGGGTTTAGGCGGAAGAGCAAGTTGAGCCCTAGATTTATCGGACCTTGCCGGATAGTAAAGCGTGTGGGACCGGTCGCCTATTAGCTGGAACTGCCTCCTGAGCTAAATCGTATACATAATGTATTCCACGTTTCTATGCTGAGGCGATACCGTTCTGATCCTTCTCATATAGTGCCGGTGGAGGAGATCGAGGTAAGACCTGATCTGACAATTGAGGAAGAACCGGTGCGGATTTTGGATCGTGATGTTAAGGTGCTGAGAAGGAAATCTGTTCTGTTAGTCAAGGTGTTGTGGCGTAATCACAATACAGAGGAAGCCACGTGGGATCCTGAGGAGGCGATGCGATAGCAGTACCCTCATCTCTTTTGATCAGGTAAATTTCGAGGCCGAAATTTTTTTAAGGGGGTAGAGTTGTAACGTCCCAAAAATTAGGGGTTGTAATTTATTTGCATAATTTCATGTTGTGCTTGCTCAGCTAGCTATTTGAGTGTAGTTGGGGGTTTTAGGGAGGCCTGAGTTCGATTCTGAGCCTTGGAAAAATTTTAGTTTTTGGCCCCTTTAGTGGAGAGGGCTGTTGGTTGTAGGACTTAAACAAATTCGTGTGCATTTAGGAGTCACAAGTGGAGCATGTGGTGTGGTGGTGTGGCGTCAAGTGGAGAGCAAGGAGGGGAGGGGTTCGAATCCCACAGATTACAAATGGAAGCTTTTATTTTGTGGCTTGAGAGTGGAGGAAGCAAAGTTCGGATAACACTCTTCAAGGGGAGTGGAGACTTGGTCAAATAATTCAAATGGATGGAGGAGAGGAATTGTAGGGAGAAAAAAGGGAGAAAATCAAGGAGTTGATGTGTGTGGGAAGTGTTGGCCGAAAGTGGGAGTGTAGCTAAGGGGGAATTTCGGCTTAAGAGGGGTCATGGGTAGCATATTCGGTGGGGAGAGGGGAGAGGATGCCGAATTTCCTCTGAATTTCTTTTGTGAGTTTTGCATTTTGGGTAGTTCTCTCTAGCATTTCGGGTCATTTCTTTTCTTCTCAATTCACCTTGCCATTTCTTTTTCCTTCTTCTCACTACACTTTTCCTCTCTTGAACCGCCTCCTCTCCATAGCTGAATCTTTTTCCTTTTCTTTATTCTTCAATTAACTCTTCTTCTTTTCTTTCCACATCATTTGATTTTTTAGTTTAACTCTCATAGCCAACTCGTGTTCTTCCCTTTGTCTCAACGCTGCGTCTCTCGGTTCTTAAAGTTGATACTGGTTCAGCCGAACACCCTCTATCACTTTTTATGGGCACATTCACTGCATCTTGTGAGTTAGTCCTTAGCCGAATCACAGTTCTGTTCTCTCCTAGTGTGGCTCTGCAAGGAATTTGACAATCGGTAGGTTATAGTTCTCTCTTTGTCAATAACTCTGTTTCCATTCGGTTCCTCCCTTAATAATCGTATGTTCTTCCTTTCTCGTTGTGTCTAAAATGCGTTCTTTTCTGTGATTTGGCCATCGTTGGGCTTAGGGTTTTCAATAGGGTAAAGGAGCACAAGTGGTTTGAATTAATCAAACCTTTATTGTTGACTCACCGATCAAGTGAGGTAAGAACGTTGTCATAATATTTGGTTTGGCCGAATGTGCCATATGTTTGTGATGTGTGGTGTGCAGATTTAGCCACACTTATGAGTATCTTTTTTGTACAGATTCTTGTTAAGGGTGTGAAGCTAAGTGTGCTTAGTAATCTTGGGTGTTTAAGGTTGTTTGCTCAAACAAGGTTGGAGGTGAAGGGCTAACCGCGCGTCTCGCAATCAAGGTGTGTAATCTCACACTTGTGTTTATTCTGATACTGCAACGTTCTGTGAATCGGCAAAAATCCAAAATACCGAAAAGCCGAAGCATCAACAATTGAGATCACTCGAGCGTGCGAGCGCTCGTAGAGATAAACCGAGCCACTAGTGATGGCGTTAGACCATTGGGAGTGTCACAAACACTCTCGTGGGATTGAGGCTGTAGTGGGCCTTGTTGAGCCGAAGTGGGCTAAGTGGGCCCAATGGGTTAACGGGCCCATATGAGCAAAATCGATAGTAAGTGCCGGATGGTTGATGCGACTGCGGAGTCTGCAGAACTGTGACCGAAATACCCTTAGTGGGTAAATTACCGAAAAACCCTTAGTGGGTAAATTACCGAAATACCCTCTGTGGGTAGATTACTGAAATACCCTTAGGGGGTAAGTTACGGAAATACCCCTAAGGGGTGAAATTACCGTTTTACCCCTAAACGACGAAATAACCGTTATACTTTCAGTGGTAGTTTTAATATTGTTTATGTGATTTTATACATCTGTTTATGATCGTAATACATTGCATACATATCATATTGCATTGGGTTGGTTTGCTGATTGGAGGAAGTACCGTTCTAGTGGCATCGCCACATACCGTTCTAGTGGCATCGCCACATATGCTTAATTTAGTGGCTCAGCCACATATATCGTTATTAGCGCCTTGGCCGCATTATTGAGAGTTTTTGGCCGGGTGGGTCGACATGGTCCCCACATGGAGAGATTGGTTTGTACGGGTGGAGAGTTTGGTTGATTGGGGTGGGTACATATCCATTGCATTGATATGATTTGGGGCTTAGGCCAGTTGATTGTTACCGAATCAGGGCTTAGGCCTGCATCGACACCGTGATATGCTCGGGCCCGCACTATGACCGTTATAGGGGATTACACACCGAGTTCTCGTAACTCACCCCTTTTCTTTTAACCGCAAGTGTAATCCCCAGCCGTTAGAGGATTTGGAGTCGCTAAGGACTTGAGGTAGCCATACGTCGGATTTGTTAATAAACAGAACTTAACAATTTTGGGTTTAATTTATTTTATATTATTTTGGGTTAATAATTCATGTAATAAGGCCATTGGGATTTTTTTAACTTTCATTTGGTAACTCTTTTAGTTATGAATGCTAAACAATTAAACACGGGTTTTAAAACAATAATAATCATTGTTTTCAAAATATCACGTTTCTGCCAACTTTTAAATTCAGCCTTCTGCAACAAACAACGTTTTTGGAAATAATATTATGTTTGCAAGGAAAATAACTTTAAGTAAATCATGTTTTTGAAAGCAATGAAACTCGGGATTTATAAATGGTAGAAGGTTTTAAATTGAGAAAGGGTTTTCTCTGAACGCGTAGTTTTTAAAATAACCATGCGATGTGACATGCTAGATCCGACCATAACATCTAGGCCGGGTTTGGGGTGTTACAAGTCCCGAACCATTTCTAAAGCATGTTTAAGGCCTCGTAGGCCCTTATAAGGGACAATGTGATTATGATTGAATGGTGTTTGAGAAGGGATGCATAAATGTATGTTGTATGATGTGATTTGATCGGTAATGCCTCGTAACCCTATTTCGGCGACGGATACGGGTTAGGGGTGTTACAAAGAATGCTAATTTGGGGCATCCATGGCTATATAATAATCAGTTATCTCTTGTATGGCAAATTCTTTGAAAAATGCTTCAGCAATTTAATCTTCCCAATGTGACTCCAAGATTGATTTTTCTTCCATTGCATAAAATTGGCAAAATTTTGTAATTTATCATTGAAATAGTTGAAAATAGAAATTTGAATTAAATTCGTGCAACTTATATATTTTGAAATAAAATTAAAAAAAATTATGCTCAAAAGAACTCGGAATTTGCAAGAATTGTTAGTCAGAAAGTGCTGAAAAAGTCTATATATTTTCGAGTTTCTATAAACTAGATTACAAGACTTTTTAAAATGTTTTTAAAACACAATCCAATTTTATTCATGATTACGAAAGCAATCGTGAACCCCAAAATATGATTTATAGAACTTACTCTAAAACAATAAGTTCAGTCGCGACATGACTCTTGGTTCGATTTGAACCTTACCAAAATGTACCTATTTTGCGCCCAAATCATACCAATTCAAATTCCATGACTAAAAACACTAAATTTCATGTTAAAATACCATTAATCTCATCGAAACACAACCAAGCAATAAAACACCTACATGATTATATGATATCAAGTTCAAACATTATTTTCGTTTCCTTGGCTCACAAACTATCAATCTTTACTAAGCATACTCATTTCAACCAAGGAATAATATGGGAACTTACAATGTTAGGTACTTAAACACTTTAAAACTTATATATATTTATACATACAATTAGTCTAATATCATCATCAAGGATTAGAAAATCTAAACATGATATAATTCAAACCATTTACCAATTACGAATATATGCATGCATTACAAATGTTCAATAATCTTAATTAAGTAGTCAATGGGTTATACGAGGTTAATTACGGAGTTAGGAACCGAATCTAACTCAAATTAACAAAATTCAACAGTGTGTGTCAAGACATTGAAGACCATGTCTCGAGACATGCTTCCTCTATTCAGACCCTTACATTCGATGTTTGGATGTCTCGAGACATTGGGATTTATATCTCGAAGCATTAAGCTTTATCCCTCGAGACTAGTTTCAAAACGTAGCTCTTCTGCTTTCGTCCCTTGGTTTCAATGTTTACTTTTCTTGAAACAAAGGGACACATTTCTCGAGACTTGGTAGTTGATGTCTCGAGACCATTACCTAAAAATGCATGGAATGATCAATTTATTCTTGATGTTCTGAGACAATGGCCTCATTGTCTCAATACCAAATCGTTAAAATGTCAAAAATGCAATTTTTTACTACAAGCAATAATTATGCCAAATCATACTTATATGAACCATTATACCAATCTATCTTAAAACATTAACTTGACATTCAAACACTTATCATTAAAACCTGAGATCATCCCAGCTAATACATCATATAATGACATACTTAATCAACCATGCACAAAAACCAAAACTCATATTTACATAGCTAAATGTTATCACCAAAAGTCACAAAGTGATTAAAACATACTTCAAGTTATACCAATATATCATCACATCAAGACTTAATATTTCACTTTAATTACTTAGTTGTATATGTGTAAAACCATCTTAACATTCCATTTTCGATCATCAATTTGGCATCCAAAACACATTATCAAATCCTAATGATAACTAAACCAATGCAACACACATAAATATACATGATTCATTATTTGGCAATATCAAGACTTATGCTTACTTGATCAAATATCATTTTCAAAGGTTATAAAATGGCCAAATAGGTCCCAACTTAAATATCTACAATCCATATTAATCAAAAGACCTTATAGGACCCCTAGTTACTGAGGTACATGTCAATATTATTGGATCTGGTGCCATAATTGTAGTATTTTCGTTTGTACACTTGTAATTTTTTCGAACAGATTGATTAATAGAATTATTCACAAATTACATTAATACACTTTGTATATTGTCCTCATGTGGTTTTTGCATGTAAAGAAAAATAGAAGCAAATATTAGCTCACTAGTTATCTAATGTTTAACTAATAGTAAACGGTATTACGTGGTCCGATCGTAATACAAAAAGATAACTTATATTAGTAAACAAACCTAAGCATGTCTTTAGTCTAATCAAAATGAGCAAATCGATTGAAAGACTAATATGCCATCTATCAAGTCCTATTGGGGAGATGCTTTGTCTTGGGCATCGAAACGGATGACTCCCAAAAGATAGAGGCATAGATGTGACTAACTAGATTGAATTACATTGAACTGGACCCAAGCAAAATAGATCTTGAATCTGTTTATGGATTTATTCACTTGTGACATTCATAGTGTGGCATACCAAAATCCTGAGTGGGTGATGGACTATGTATGTGTGACTCATATACTTTGATGTAAGTAAAGTCTGAGCTCAAATAGATAAGGAATCAAAAGCTAGTGCGTTGGGTATACGACTTTTGTAGTATGTAGCATCATTCACAATAGTGGAATTCATAGCCCAAGGCATGGGTAAATGATATCCTCTCATTGGCATTACATGATAGATGAAAAATAAACGTGGTCATGAGTCATTCATCTTTGTGATGAATGACTTAATTACTGTTTGATAGTAATTGACTTTTCATGAAGGAAGATGCAATAGTTATCATGAGATAAAATAGGATTATATTGGGAGAGCAGATTTATCCCAAAGAGATTAAGGATATCTTATGAGGATAGCACACTTATGATAAGGTCATTGGACGAGCATTGATCGAGTAGCTTTCATAATGGTATGTCATTAGGGAGAGGTCAGTCACGATACTATAATAGAATGACTTCGTGACTAAATGAGTTTATAATTAATAAGCGAAAAGCTGGAACTTAATTATAAATCATCTGAGCGCTAATCACATATGTCCAATCGGTGTCTCCACTAGCTCGTTGAAACCAAAAATTAATTACATGTTGAACCAAATGAATAGAAATAGATAGAAATGATAAAGTTAGAGAAATGAGAAACATTCAGAAATGAATGTGATTTTCTCGCTAAGTATGGAAATGATCTGAGAATCAATTTATATTTTTTTGCATTATTAATTAATTAATTAACTGAAGTTTGAAAATTGAATTAAATTAATTGGTCATTATGAAATTCGTTAAATGTAGAAATTAAATATATTTTCTCATAGATTCTTTTATAGTAAAGTTATCATAATTTTAATGGAATTAAAATTGAGTCGAGAAATTTATTTAATTAGAAAATTAATTTAAATAAATTAATTTATGATGTTTATTTTAGAAAATAGAAAAGCATGTGTTGGGTTGGATTGAATTATAAAGTGTTGGGTTAAATGTCCATGAAGCACTTATAATTGAACCCAATATAAAAGAGGCTTGTATCCCTATCCTAATACATATAAGGGGAAGCACACCCTATTAAACCCTCTCTCTCCTAGTTCAACTAAGTGATTAGTTTTTTGTTAAATAGGCATTAAATGCATTCTACTAATTCGATGGTTTCACTTCCTCTCTCTATAAATAGATGGCACTGGTAGAGCTAAAAACACAATAAGTTACACACAACTTTTGAGATATTGTCATTCTGCCCAAAAATAGTCAGAATTTTTTTCTAAGTATAAATTCTATCTTCAAGGAATAACAATTCTATCAGTTTCTATGAGAGAAAGAAATTTACTTTCATACTGAAAGTAAGAAAATTGTTCCTAGTTCTGTGTTTGAATCGTAATTATTTGAGCCCACAGTCAAAGTAGTTCGTCGTATGAGAATAGTAGAGAAGGTATATTTCAGGAAATGTTTATTACTATAAATATCACAAATTGGCTTGGTTTTCAAAATTTTATTTTTTCGATGTGCAAGAAAACCGTTTATGAACCGGATTTTTTCCAATAATTATGACTCAAAAAACATAACAAAATCTTATAGAGATTTACCTAGGTACAAAGAACTTCTCACCCACAACAACTATAACACCCCTAACCCATCTCCATCGTCGAATTAGGGTTACGGAGTGTTACTGTACAAAACAGAACTTTAAACCTCAATATAGAACAAATATTTCAATTTATGAATAATTTTCAATATCTCATTACAATCATAACAAATATACACATTTAAGCCTTAAATCGAGACTTCAGGGCCTTAAAAATAATTTAAAAGCAATCAGGGATCATTTTGAAAAAAATAGAAAATTATGGAAAAATATGAAAAAAAAATAGGAAACAGGGGTCACACAGCACACGACCGTGTAACATAGCCCAGACCGTGTGTGCATTCGAAGTAGGGAGACATGGTCATGTCCCAACCTGTGTGTGTATTCGAAATAGGGTCACACGACCGTGTCTTAGGTCATGTGTCAGATCGTGTGTATATTCGATGTTGGGTCACAAAGTCGTGTCGCAGGCCGTGTGCTAGACCATGTGACAAAGTGTTTTGAGACACACGATCGTGTCGTAGGCCGTACCTCAGATAGTGTGAAACCTACACCTAAAATATAAATGACACACGACCGTGTGAGGTGTCCGTGTGTGGCACACGACCATATGACAGCCCGTGTCCCAGGCCGTGTGCTCCAAATTTAGCCTCTTAAACAAGCCAAACTAAACCATATATTCACATAATCATTTACAAGAGAAACCAAAACATATCAAAAGGCTTCATTGACATCAAACCCTATACATGTCATTTATAACCATAATTCAAAATAACTGAAACTACCAAACTGATTGTTGGGTAGTGTGATAAGACTCTGACAAAGTTCCAACCGATCGAGCTTCCGATGATATACAAAACAGAAGTAAACAATTACTTAAGCAACTAATGCTTAGTAACCTCGTATAAGAGAAACTTGAACTTACCATTCCTCAACATTTAATTACTCAATCATGGTCATTAAATCATATAAGTACTTGACTTTCCTATTCACAACATTCCACATCATTAGTAGAAAATTTAAGCATATAACATCAAAGAAATATGGCATATCTCATGAATTGAATTGCATCAGTTCATCTTGCTTACATATTTGATTAGTACTTATCCATCCGCTTGCAATTTCCAAATTTACCATTTCATAATATCATTAACTATAACACCTTATACCCGGCCCAGTCGCCGAGCCCGAATATCAGGATGCTACACCACCGTCTCATGTCATTCACAACAATTAAAAGCTTATTCAAGAAGAAACTGTAACGCCATGAATTTGGGCCTAGAAGTATTGGGCCTTGAGTATGGTTCCGTAAGGAGGCTGCAAATAGGTATTTAATTGTGCAAGGAAATGACACAATTAAATGTCTGCTTTAGTGGTTAAGGGTCCTGAGAAGTGTTGGAAAAGTCCTTGGTTCAAACTTGGGCTTTAGCAAAAATTTTGGTTTTAAGTGAATAAAACCCTGGATGCTTGGATGTAGGCCTTTTAAATTATTGTGATAAAAAAATGACACAAGGAAGCATTTGGCCTAGTGGTTGTGGCATCATTGAGGTTGTAAGGGAGCCTGGGTTCAAGTCTTGGCTCTTGCAAAATTTTAAAATTATGCTCTTAAAAGAATCTGGACACTGGCACATAGGCTTTATAAATATTTGCACATGTTTTAAGTCACAGAAGAGCTTGTGGTCTAGTGGCAAGGTGGCATGTGGAGTAACCTGGAGGTCTGAGGTTCGAGTGTTGGCACAGCATAATGGGGTATTTATTTTTACGGCTTGGGACTACTGGAGTTTGTGTTGCATTCGACTCGATGGATGAGGTTGTTGTGGAGAAGATTGTGGAATGATCATGGGAGTGATATGTGGAGAGGTTTTAGGAGGAGATTGGGGAGAAAAACTAGGAATTTGAAAGGTGTGGGAGGGTTGTGCCGAATTGGTGATTGGAAGCCTAGGAAATTCAGCTAAGGTGAAATTTCCTCTCATTTTTTCCGGTTTTGCTCTCTTCTCGGTGGTTTTTCCCCCTTCTGCATATTTTCTCTCTTTTGTTTGTTGGGTAGCCGAATTTTACCTTGACCACTCAGGTATTTTTCTCCTTCTACCTTCTTTTGGGTTTTGCTTCCCTTTCTAACCATTTCTCTGCCGTTAGCCAAATCTTTTCTCATCTCTATTCCTTTGATTTTCTTCAAGCATCCTTAATCGAACACTTTCTAATCTTTCTCCTCATTTCCTTCTTGTCGCTCCAACAGTTACTGGTTGCTTCCTTTTTTCCCTTTTGGGTCGCTTCATCTATCTATCTAGTATCCTAACCGAATACTCTCCAACCTATTCTCCACCCCCCATTTGTTAACTATTTGCACTTATCGGGTTGTTTGGTTTTGGTCGACGGCTCTCTTATACTACCAGTGATGTATTCGGTTTTTGAGGGGTGAAGAAGTGCCGGAGGTATTCAAGTTGTCAAACCCCTTTCCTCCCATTATTCAATTAAGGTAAAACGTTACCTTACTCTTGGGTAAGCCGAATATTCCACTGATTTTGTAAGTTAATGTTTGTGGTTTTTAACCACATCTATAATCCATCCTATCTGACAAGATCTGTCGTTATGCAGTTAATTGGCAAAGAGCATCCGTTAATTCTAGTCAGCGATTTTAGAATAATAAGCCAGGTCACTATAAACCAAGGTTGGTAGTGTTTGACGGTTTGGGGATTTGATGTTGTGAATCTTATCGATCGGAAGGCTAACTGTGTGCCTTATTGAAATGTAGGTTTTGGGCTCGTGAGCGGCTCACTTGATTTCATAAACAGGTGTGTAACTTTGTGCTCTGTTGATGATCGGCTGAAAAGCCGAAAGTGTGTATTCCACACTGATTGGTCTGTAGATCAGCAAAAGCCGAAAAGCCGAAGGATTGGGCTTTTGGGCCACATGAGTGTGCAAACGCTCATGTGATCAACCGAGCTCACGAAACGTGGGCATACGACGAGGAGGGCCGCCATGAGCGATCTCATGGGCTTGGGCCAAAATGGGCCCTATGGGCCCGTGGGCCCGCGTGGGTAAACTTCATAGTTAAGTGAGACGTAGATAGACTTGACATATCGCGCACATGGCTTAGGTAGTTCTGGGCCGAAGTGGGCTGTGTGGGCCCACACGGATAAAATGTATGTGGTGGGTTCTATTAGTTTGAACTGTGACGTTTGCATAACTGTGGCTGTTTCTGGGCTAAATGGGCCACACGAGTGTGTGGGCCCACTTGGGCCAAGTAATGGGCCTTGGGCCCATTTACACCGTTGTGACTGTTTAGGTTACTTAAGTCGTTCGAGGCGACGGTGGACCTTCTGTTGGGTCGCTAAGACCCCGATTTGCAAAATTACCGAAATACCCTCGATTTGTGAAATTATCGAAATACCCCAGTTTGCAAAATTACCGAAATACCCCCGATTTGCAAAATTACCGAAAACCCCCCAGTTTGAAAAATTACCGAAATACCCTGATTTGCAAAATTACCGAAATACCCCTGATTTGCAAAATTACTAAAATACCCCCGGTTTGCAAAATTACCGAAATACCTTTGGTTTAAAAAATTATCGAAATACCCCCGATTTACAAAATTACCGAAATACCCCTATAGGGTAGAATTACCGAAATACCCCTGTAGGGTAGAATTATCGAAATACCCCTGTAGGGTAGAATTATCAAAATACCCCTGAAGGGTAGGATCACCAAAATACCCTTACAGGGTAAAATGACTGTTTTGCCCTTGTGGGTAAATGACTAACTTGTGTTATGATTTGACTGATTTAACTGGGATTGTATGACTGTGTTTTAACTGACTTAACGGTGGTTGTATGACTGATATGCTTTTAATATGTGTTTAAATGATTGTTACTGAGCATGGCCATTTTGCATACACGTGTAATGATTGAGCATGACATACACGACATATTGCATGGGGTTGGGACATTGATACGGAGGAAGTTCTGATAGGGCCGCACAGGTCGCATGACGACTGTGGATCCAGTATTGATCTGTTGAGGTCGCACGAGTCGCATGGCGACTGTGGACCAACGGACAGCTTAAAGTCACGTAATCTGATTATGGCTCTATGCCAACCTAAATATGGCTCTGTGCCATCTTAATTATGGCTTTGTGCCAGTCGTATTTACCCCTGGCTATGTGCCTAACATATATATCGATGACTCTGTGTCGATCATATTTACCCAAGGCTGTGTGCCAATTATATTACCGTCGCTGATGGCTATGTGCCAAACATAATACAGTTACTGATGGCTTTGTGCCAATTATAATACTGCTACCGAAGGCTTAGAGCCGTATATATATACTAGCAGCTTTGCTGCGATTTCAATTAGGGCCGCAACCGGTGCTAACATTGGTGTGCTGGTTGGGTGGGTCGATTTTATCCCTACGTAAGTGTAGGGTTGGTACGGGTGGTGTATTGGCTGGATCGGGGTGGGATGCATCCTCATACTATTGCATATCTATTATGAGATCTCACTACTATTTGGGCTTAGGCCACTTGTTCTCGTTATTGGTTTGGGCTAGGCCCAATTGATTTGTTATGGGTCGTGACCCAATTGATATTGTAGTGGGCTTTGGCCCACGTATGCTCTGGACCGACCGTCTCGTTATCGTTAAAGGGCTTTGGCCCAGACTATTTCGGTTTTTGTTTCTGTGTACTGACTGTTACTCTAGTAAGGGGATTACACACTGAGTTTTTGTAAACTCACCCCGTTTTTAACTTTGCGGGTAATCCCTTCTTTAGGAGGATCGTGTCTTTGCGAGGACTCTTGAGATGGCCACACGACTGCCTTTGGACTTCAGTTATGCTTTAGTTTCCGTTTTGGGTTTTACTTTTTGTAATAAGGCCTCTTTAAGGTTCTGGATTTTAACTTGGGGTTTTTATTTACTTTGAATTATATCTGTTAGAAATAAATCACGGTTTTCTAAAATGTTAACTATTTTTAAAACAACACTACGTTTTCGCAACATTTTCGAAGTGGTTTCACGACTTAATCTTTTTCGTAAATCAATTACTTTCAAAATTAGCTTCCGCAACTAGAAAGATGTTTTGGGAATAAAACTAATAATTTTTCAATGTACCACATTTTAAAAATAAACTAACGTAACTGGGATTTTACTTAAGCTTTTAAACAAGAAGGGTTTTCAATGAAAACATGGTTTTCGAAAAACACTTCAATGTGACACGCCAGATTCGGGACTAACTTCTAGGCTGGGTTTGGGGTGTTACATTTAGTGGTATCAGAGCCAGGTTACAAAACTCGGCTATGGAATTGGTTTTCAAAATTTTGTACTACAAGAGGTTGGTTTCAAATATGTGAAGTGTTTTGAGGTATTTTTCTGGAAAGTGTGGCACACCGAGTCTCCGGCGCTGAATCCGTAAGTTTCTAAAACTGTTGTTTGATTTCATTGAAAATCAGTAGATAGAGATACTGTGATTTCTTAGATATTAGACTGTATTCCTACTCTTAAAGTTGGAGTTTGTATTTATTCTGTGTGTATTCTGGAAATGATATGCATGTAATATCCATCCGCCCCGATGGATAAATGGTGTGGTGCGTGCTTGTATTATTAGGATCAGAGTGCGCAGCGAGAGCGTAGTGTGGTAGGCTAGGGTGTGCGACTATTCTGATAGTCGGACATTTTAGGGACGAAATTTCTTTAAGGAGGGGTGAATTGTAACGCCCCGAATTTGGGCCTAGAAGTATTGAGCCTTGAGTATGGGTCCGTAAGGAGGCTGCAAATAGGTATTTAATTGTGCAAGGAAATGACACAATTAAATGTCTGCTTTAGTGGTTAACGGTCCTGAGAAGTGTTGGAAAAGTTATGGGTTCAAACTTGGGCTTTAGCAAAAATTTTGGTTTTAAGTGAATAAAACCCTGGATGCTTGGATGTAGGCCTTTTAAATTATTGTGAAAAAAAAAATACACAAGGAAGCATTTGGCCTAGTGGTTGTGGCGTCATTAAGGTTGTAAGGGAGCCTGGGTTCAAGTCTTGGCTCTTGCAGAATTTTTAAATTATGCTCTTAAAAGAATCTGGACACGGGCACATAGGCTTTATAAATATTTGCGCATGTTTTAAGTCACAGAAGAGCTTGTGGTCTAGTGGCAAGGTGGCATGTGGAGTAACCTGGAGGTCTGAGGTTCGAGTGTTGGCACAGCATAATGGGGTATTTATTTTGTAGTTGGGACGGCTGGAGTTTGTGTTGCATTCGAATTCTGATGGATGAGGTTGTTGTGGAGAAGATTGTGGAATGATCATGGGAGTGATATGTGGAGAGATTTTCGGAGGAGATTGGGGAGAAAAACTAGGAATTTGAAAGGTGTGGGAAGGTTGTGCCGAATTGGTGATTGGAAGCCTAGGAAATTCGGCAAAGGTGAAATTTCCTCTCATTTTTTCTGGTTTTGCTCTCTTCTCGATGGTTTTTCCCCCTTCTGCATATTTTCTCTCTTTTGTTTGTTGGGTAGCCGAATTTTACCTTGACCACTCAGGTATTTTTCTCCTTCTGCATTCTTTTGGGTTTTGCTTCCCTTTCTAACCATTTCTTTGTCGTTAGCCAAATCTCTTCTCATCTCTATTCCTTCAATTTTCTTCAAGCGTCCTTAGCCGAACACTTTCTAATCTTTCTCCTCATTTCCTTCCTATCGCTCCAACAGTTACTGGTTGCTTCCCTTTTTCTCTTTTGGGTCGCTTCATCTATCTATCTAGCATCCTAACCGAATACTCTCCAACCTATTCTCCACCGCCCATTTGTTAACTATTTGCACTTATCGGGTTGTTTTGTTTTGGTCGACGGCTCTCTTATACTACCAGTGATGTATTCAGTTTTTGAGGGGTGAAGAAGTGCCGGAGGTATTCAAGTCGTCAAACCCCTTTCCTCCCATTATTCAATTAAGGTAAAACGTTACCTTACTCTTGGGTAAGTCGAATATTCCACTGATTTTGTAAGTTAATGTTTGTGGTTTTTAACCACATCTATAATCCATCCTATCTGACAAGATCTGTCGTTATGCAGTTAATTGGCAAAGAGCATCCGTTAATTCTAGTTAGCGATTTTAGAATAATAAGCCAGGTCACTATCAACCAAGGTTGGTAGTGTTTGACAGTTTGGGGATTTGATGTTGTGAATCTTATCGATCGGAAGGCTAACTGTGTGCCTTATTGAAATGTAGGTTTTGGGCTCGTGAGCGGCTCACTTGATTTCGTAAACAGGTGTGTACCTTTGTGCTCTGTTGATGATCGACTAAAAAGCCGAAAGTGTGTTTTCCACACTGATTGGTCTGTAGATCAGCAAAAGCCGAAAAGCCGGAGGATTGGGATTTTGGACCACATGAGTGTGCGAACGCTCATGTGATCAACCGAGCTCACGAAATGTGGGCGTACGAAGAGGAGGGCCGCCATGAGCGATCTCATGGGCTTGGACCGGAATGGACCCTATAACTCCCCATAACTCAAACCACTTGATCGCCACTTAGGCTCATCATAACTACTCTCTAAAGTCATCTCAATAACCTCATTCTCGACTTACGAGGCCTCACTCATACACAAGAGGGCTCTCGAGACTAAACCGAAACTTTTTCAAATCTTAATTTTTTTCTCTTTTATACAGATCTCACACGCTCGTGCAAGATTGGACACGCTCGTGCATGGACACACACGCCCATGTCCCCAAACCGTGCCTAAAAACTCCAGCATTCTGCCAATGCCCCACGGCCAAGGCACACGCCCGTGCTTACCAACCGTGGTGCACACTAACTACCTTAACACGGCCTAGAGTCTAGACACATGCCCGTGTGGCTAGCCCGTGGCCAACACTGATTAGTCCCACATGCCCTAGGCACACGCCCGTGTGACTAGTCCGTGGTCTATTCTGAGTTCAAATACTAACATGCAGGGGACGCACGGCCAAATCACGCGCTAGTGGGCTGACCGTGGGTCACACATGGCCTAGACACACGCCCGTGTGTCTATCCACATGGCCAAGAACAAAGCTATTTGCTAAGCTCTTCTCACCCTTATAGCTTACACAACATGCACTCATACAACACATCCATAATCAACTCAAATTGAAGAGCAATCTCACATAGAAAACAACATCTTTCTTTCATATAATGTAATAGCCAACAACCATGGCATTATACAAAATACACTATCCATCTAAAGGCCAACACACCTTAGCCATTTACACCAAAAATTCACTAATTTGTCTAGCCCCTATACATGCCATATACAAAACATTGAGTCTAATGTACAGAGTGTCTTGATAGTGTGGGCGATCTTCCAATTGATCCTCGTATCTCGATTCAACACTTTTACTCTATAAGACAAGGGAAAAGAAAGAGAGTAAGCTTTGAGCTTAGTAAGTTTACACATAAACAATTAAGCAACATAGTATAAGCTAAGCAACAATTAGAATTATACTAATATAAGCAATTCACAACTATGCTTACTCTTTCTATCCCTTACCACATTTCCAACACATCATGAGTCACTTACTCATAACTATTGACATACACCCCTACATTCAACATCACATTTACACAATATAAAACACATCATTATTCTCGATAATACATCCACACAGCTAATCCACACAGCTAGTCCACACAGCTAATCCACACAGCTAATCCACACAGCTAATCTACTCACTATCACATCCACACAGCAAATCTCTCGGTGGTTCCGCACTAAGCCCACCCCATTCAATTAGTAAGGTAGTATCGCACTTAGCCTACCAACAAGGTATTCATAGCGGTCTCGCACATAGCCCACTAAATAACATACCTAACAATAGCATCGGACATAGCCAGCTCATCGTCAATATGAATTAGGATGGTATCGCACTTAGCCCTCCTTTTTGCATTATCACAACACATTCACAAATCTACTTACTTAATCATTCATCCATCCATTTCACGTGAACCACATAGGTTCTCAATCATTCTCAACCATGCTATACACTATCTAGCATTAACAATTTGTAAGTATGAATGCATTGTTTATGCATAGACTTACCTCGATACTCAAAAGTATAGAAACGTGCAATTTAGTCCACCACCTTGCTTTTGCCTCGGTTTCGATCCGGGCTTTGTCTCTCTTGATCTATAATGAATAAATCAGCTTATTCAATACACACTTTTACTAAATTGATTCACATCTCATACTTTAGCAAAATTACTATTTTTCCCGTAAACTTTCTCATATTTACACTTTAGCCCCAAGGCTCGTAAAGTGATTTTTATTCAACTTTCAAGTCTTTCATGCTTAGCCAAACCACTTATTCAACTAAAGCTATCATCAATTCTCACAAAAACACACATGTATGACCAAACTTAAGATTTTCACAATCAAGTCCCTACATGCATTTTCATGGAAAATCACTTAACAAAAGATGTTTCTACTACATCAAGCTTTCATAATCTTCCATAAAATATCAACATACATGCATGTCATACATGACCATATTTTTGAACATTCATTATAGCTCATCAAATAGCTAAAAATAGCTTACTCATGCTACCTAGACTTCAAAAATACAAAGAATATCAAAAACAGGACTTAAATGCACTTACTAGCAAGCTTGAAAATTTGAAGAACCCTAGCTACGACTTCCTTCAAATTTTCGGCAATGAGGGGAAGAAGATGAGCATGATTTTGTCATCTTTTCTCCTTTTTAATCATTTAATAACCAAATGACTAAAATGCCCTTTTTGATAAACTTCCTATTCTAACTCATCCATGCCCATTTTTGTCCAAAAACTAAAAATTGGGAAAATTGCTCATTAAGGACCTCTAATTAATAATCAAAAGCTATTTCACACATATAGCTTCTAGAAACACACATTTTGTAACTTTTGCAATTTAGTCCTTTTTGACAATTCAACCGCAATTTCACAAAATTACTTCATGAAACTTTCACACTAGCATGCATACAAGGCATAAACCTCAAAAACTCATTTATAACCCTCGGATTTGTGGTCTCGCACCACTATTCCAACTAGGCCCTAAACTGGGATGTTACAACTCTTCCCCCTTTAGAGATTTTTGCCCCCGAAAATCTTACCAGTAAAGAGGTTTGGATGTTGCTCTCTCATAGCTTCTTTCGTTTCCCACGTAGCCTCTTCCACACCATGTTTCTGCCATAACACTTTCCTAGTGCTATGCTCTTATTTCTTCAACTGTTTCACTTCTCGAGCCAAGATCTTAATCGGCTCCTCTTCATAAGACATATCCGGTCTTATCTCAATTTCTGTCGAAGGAATCACATGTGAAGGATCGGAGCGATACCGTCGCAACATCGACACATGGAACACATTATGAATCTTTTCCAACTCTACCGGCAAAGCCAACCGGTATGCTACAGGTCCAATCTTGTCTGTAATTTCATACGGCCCTATGAATCTTGGACTCAATTTCCCTTTTCGTCCAAATCTCATAATCTTCTTCCACGGGGATACTTTCAAAAACACTTTGTCGCCCACTTTAAACTCAATTTCTTTTCTTTTCAAATCTACATATGACTTTTGTCGGTCTGAAGCAGCTTTCAGACTATTACGGATTACTCTCACTTTCTCTTCGGTCTCTTTTACTAGATCAACTCAATGGATTCACTTTTCACTAAGCTTGGTCCAATACAAGGGAGTCCGACACTTCTGACCATACAAAGCCTCATACGGAGCCATCCGTATACTCGACTGATAACTATTGTTGTAGGCGAATTTGACCAAAGGTAGATATCTCTCCCAACTACCTTCGAGTTCTAATACACAGCATCGAAGCATATCTTCAAGAACTTGAATCACTCTTTCAGACTGACCATCGGTTTGCGGATGGAACGCAGTACTGAAATTCAATCTCGTACCCATGGCCTCTTGCAACTTCTTCCAAAATCTCGAAGTAAACCTCGGATCTCTATCCGATATAATAGACACAGCACACCATGCAACCTCACTATCTACGCCACATACAACTCAGCCTAACTTGTCCGGTGAATAATCAACACGTCTTTGGAATAAAGTGAGCCGACTTCATCAACCTATCCATAACAACCCACACAAGATCTCTTTTTCTGAGTCATCGGCAACCCCGTTACAAAATCCATGGTAATCCGATCCCACTTCCATTCGAGTACCATTCTTGGTCAAGCAATCTCGAAGGCACTTGATGCTCGACCTTCACTGTTGGCAAATTAGACACTTTGTCACAAACTCAAATATCTCTTTTCATACCCCCGTCCACCAATACAACTTCCTCAAGTCGTTGTACATTTTCATCTGCCCGGATGTACTTGACAAACATCCACTTTGTGGGCCTCATGCAAAACCTTTCGAATCAACTCCTCATCTTTAGGAACACAAATTGCATCACGATACATCAGACAACCATTCAAATCCACTCGAAAATCGTAATCACTTTCTCGATCCGCACTTAGCTATCTTAGCTTGCATCTCATCTGTCATTTCTCTCGAGCCTCACATATTTGTTGAACAAATAGTGGCTTAGCTCTCAATTCTGCCAAAATAGCACCATCGTCAGACAATGCTAAACTCGTGCTCATAACTCTTAGAGCATACAAGGATTTCCTACTCAGGGCATCCGTAACCACATTCGCTTTTCTCGGGTGGTAGTCAATGACTAACTCATAGTCTTTCAACAACTCAAGCCACCGTCTCTGTCACAAATTCAGATCCTTCTGATCCATCAAATACTTCAAACTCTTGTGATCCGTAAAGATTCGGCACTTCTCACCATACAAGTAATGTCGCCAAATCTTTAACGCAAAAACAATCACCGCTAACTCCAAATCATGAGTCGGATAATTCTTCTCGTGCAGTTTTAGCTGCCTCGAGGCGTAAGCGACTACCTTACCCTCTTGCATCAACACACAACCGAGACCATTAAACGACGCATCACTATAAACCACGAACTCCTTCCCGATTCTCGGTTGAACCAAACCGTGCCTCACCAACATTGTTTTTGAGTCTCTCGAAGCTCTGTTGACATGTCTCAGTCCATTCAAACTTGACATCTTTATGCAACAACTTCGTCATCAGAGTAGCAATCACGGAGAACCCCTTTACGAAACGTCTGTAATATCCTGCTAATCCTAAGAAACTTCTGATTTCAGACACGTTCCTTGGCGGTTTCCAATCCACAACAGCCGATATCTTACTCGGGTCAACTCTGACACTATCACCTGACACCATGTGTCCTAGGAATCCGACCTCTCGGAGCCAAAACTCACTCTTGCTAAACTTAGCATACAACTGCTTATCTCTCAAAGTTTGCAAGACAATTCTCAAATGCTCTTCGTGATCATTCTCATCCCGAGAATAGATCAATATATCGTCAATAAAGACAACTACAAACTTGTCCACATATGGTCTGAAAACACGGTTCATCAGATCCATAAAAATCGCAGGTGCATTCGTCAAACCAAACGGCATAACCAAAAACTCATAATGGCCATACCTTGTCCGAAATGCAGTTTTCAACACATCTTGCTCTTTTCACTGACTGATAATAACTGGACCTCAAGTCTATCTTGGAGAACACTGTAGCTCCCTTCAGTTGAATAAAAAGATCATCAATCCTTGGTAAAGGATACTTATTCTTCACCGTCACCTTGTTCAGTTGTCTATAGTCTATACACAACCTCATAGACCCATCTTTCTTCTTCACGAATAATACCGGAGCACCCCACGGCGAGTAGCTCGGTCTTGCAAAACCCTTACCTGTCAACTCTAGCAACTGAACCTTCAGTTCTTTCAATTCTACAGGTGCCATTCTATATGGAGCAATTGAAATAGGTGCCGTTCCCGGAACCAACTCAATTCCAAACTCGACCTCTCTCACTGGAGGTAATCCGGGTAACTCTTCCGGAAATATATCTGGATACTCACATACCATTGGCATTGTTTCAAACTCTACTCCAACCTCTCGAGTATTCAACACAAAAGCAAGATAGGACTCACATCCATTTCTCAAACATTTCTCAGCCACTAGGGAAGAAATCATCACTGGTAGACTGTCCGATCCACCTGATTCAACTCGAACCACATCTCCACTCTCACATTTCAATTCAATAGACTTACTACCACAGTTCACTAAGACACTATGGGTAGTCAACCAATCCATGCCTAGGATTAAATCAAACTCATCAAACGGCAACAACATAAGGTTTGCCGGAAAACAATGATTCTCAAACAATAAAGGATAATTCTTACACACTTTGTTCACTAACACATGCTTTCCTAACGGGTTTGAAACCTTAACCACTATGTCCGTAGACTCATCGGTCATACTCAAACTAGATGCTAATCTCATGCAAATATAAGATGAGTAGACCCTGGATCTATTAAAGCAATAACAAAGGTGTCATAGAGAGAAAATGTACCTGTTATCACATAATAGCATACGTCCTCACAGGTGCTCGACCCTCTGGTCTCACAGCAGAATCTCTGGGCGCACCTCTACCACTATTCCCGCCTCTCAGGTTCCTTGGTGGTCTACCCCTTGCAGACACATCGCTAGGTCTCATTTCTTGCTTCTCTTCCTTATCATCCCTCTCGGGGCAGTTTCGGATAAAATGGTCGGGGGAACCACACTTATAACGATTTGATTGTTACCCCAACACTCTCAAAGTGTGATATCTACCACAACTTGGACACTCCGGTTTACTCTTCGGATTGCCCACACTTTCCATCGAGGTAGCTTGGACTCTCGAACCTGAACGAGTATTGCCCAAGTCTCGATGCGAATAACCCACCGGTGCTGTCGTCCGAGGATTCACTTCCTTGGATCTTTTCGATTGGGCTTGGTACGACTTGCCCATTGGCCTCTTTCTAACATCTCGGGCTTCACTCACAGCCCTCCTCTTTTCTGAACTCAGCTCTTCAACCTTACTTGCCCTTTCAACCAACACTACAAATTCTTTCAACTCCAAAATACCAACTAGGAGTTTGATGTCCTCATTCAGCCCATCTTCGAACCTCTTACACAAGATGGTCTCAGTCGACACACATTCTTGAGCGTATTTGCTAAGCCTAACAAACTCACGCTCATACTCTGCTACTGACATCCTTCCTTGCTTCAACTCAAGGAATTCCTTCCTTTTTCGATCAGTAAATCGCTGGCTTATATACTTCTTCCGGAACTCTTCCAAAAAGAAGTCCCACGTCACCCGCTCTCTCGGGACTACCAACGTTAGTGTTTTCCACCAATGGTATGCCGAATCTCTCAGCAAGGATACGGCACACTTCAAGCTCTCCTCAAGCGTACAAGAGAGTTCATCGAATACTCTCATCGAGTTCTCTAACTAGAACTCTGCCCTCTCTGGGTCATCATCTACCTTAGCTCTAAACTCCTCAGCCCCGTGCTTCCTAATCTTATCCACTGGGGGTTTCAATATCCTCACTACATCCATACCTTGAGGAGCCACTGGATTTGGCTGAGGTATAGGAGGAGGTGGAGGAGGTTGAGCAGTAGGGTTTGCTCGAACATAGTCCGAGTACCAATTACTCATCATCTGGAGAAAGGCTTCCCGTGCCTCTTCCCCTTGACCCCTGACCTCGGGTCCACTCTCAACGGGCGCGGTTCCTTACGTAGGAGCCGACGTATTACTAGTTGTTTCATCAGCAGTCGATGGATCGGAGTCCATATACTATATAAAACAACATTTAAAATCATCAGAAGCCACACACTATCATTATACACGTATGACATGTATAGCTAGACTCTTACACCCGCTACGGTAGTCCTAGAACAGACTAAACCATAGCTCTGATACCACTAAATGTAACACCCCTTACCCAGGTTCTACGCTGGAGCCGGGCCCGAGGCGTTACCAAACTCAAACTACTTGATCGCCACTTAGGCTCGTCATAACTACTCTCTGAAGTCATCTCAATAACCTCATTCTCGACTTACGAGGCCTCACTCATACACACAAGGGCTCTCGAGACTAAACCAGAACTTTTTCCAATCTTAAAATTTTTCTCTTTTATACAAATCTCACACGCCCGTGCAAGATTGGACACGCCCGTGCATGGACACACACGCCCATGTCCCCAAACCGTGCCTAAAAACTCCAGCATTCTGCCAATGCCCCACGGCCAAGGCACACGCCCGTGCTTACCACCCGTGGTGCACACTGACTACCTTAACACGGCCTAGTGTCTAGACACACGTCCGTGTGGCTAGCCCATGGCCAACACTGATTAATCCCACACGCCCTAGGCACACGCCCGTGTGACTAGTCCGTGGTCTATTCTGACTTCAAATACTAACATGCAGGGGACGCACGGCCAAAGCACGTGCCTGTGGGCTGACCGTGTGGCCTAGACACACGCTCGTGTGTCTATCCACATGACCAAGAACAAAGCTATTTGCTAAGCTCTTCTCACCCTTATAGCTTACACAACATGCACTCATACAGCACATCCATAATCAACTCAAATTGAAGTGCAATCTCACATAGAAAGCTACATCTTTCTTTCATATAATGTAATAGCCAACAACCATGGCATTATACAAAATACACTATCCATCTAAAGGCTAACACATCTTAGCCATTTACACCAAAAATTCACTAATTTGACTAGCCCCTATACAAGCCATATACAAAACATTGAGTCTAATATACCAGAGTGTGTTGATAGTATGGGCGATCTTCCAATTGATCCTCGTATCTCGATTCAACACTTTTACTCTATAAAACAAGGGAAAAGAAAGAGAGTAAGCTTTGAGCTTAGTACGTTTACACATAAACAATTAAGCAACATAGTATAAGCTAAGCAACAATTAGCATTATACTAACATAAGCAATTCACAACTATGCTTACTCTTTCTATCCCTTACCATATTTCCAACACATCATGAGTCACTTACTCATAACTATTGACATACACCCCTGCATTCAACATCACATTTACACAATATACAACACATCATTATTCTCGATAATACATCCACACAGCTAATCCACACAGCTAGTCCACATAGCTAATCCACATAGCTAATCCACACAGCTAATCCACACAGCTAATCTACTCACTATCACATCCACACAACAAATCTCTCGGTGGTTCTGCACTAAGCCCACCCCATTCAATTAGTAAGGTAGTATCGCACTTAGCCTACCAACAAGGAATTCATGGCGGTCTCGCACATAGCCCACTAAATAACATACCTAATGATAGTATCGCACATAGCCAACTCATCATCAATATGCATTAGGATGGTATCGCACTTAGCCCACGTTTTTGCATTATCACAACACATTCACAAATCTACTTACTTAATCATTCATCCATCCATTTCACTTGAACCACATAGGTTCTCAATCATTCTCAACCATGCTATACACTATCTAGCATTAACAATTTGTAAGTATGAATGCATTGTTTATGCATAGACTTACCTCGATACTCAAAAGTATAGAAACGTGCAATTTAGTCCACCACCTTGCTTTTGCCTCGGTTTCGATCCGGGCTTTGTCTCTCTTGATCTATAATGAATAAATCAGGTTATTCAATACACAATTTGACTAGATTGATTCACATCTCATACTTTAGTAAAATTACTATTTTGCCCCTAAACTTCCTCATATTTACACTTTAGCCCCAAGGCTCGTAAAGTGATTTTTATTCAACTTTCAAGTCTTTCATGCTTAGCCGAACCACTTATTCAACTAAAGCTATCATCAATTCTCACAAAAACACACATGTATGACCAAACTTAAGATTTTTACAATCAAGTCCCTACATGTATTTTCATGGAAAATCACTTAACAAAAGATGTTTCTACTACATCAAGCTTTCATAATCTTCCATAAAATATCAACATACATGCATGTCATACATGACCACATTTTTGAACATCCATTATAGCTCATCAAATAGCTAAAAATAGCTTACTCATGCTACTGGGACTTCAAAAATACAAAGAATATCAAAAACGGGACTTAAATGCACTTACTAGCAAGCTTGAAAATTTGAAGAACCCTAGCTATGGCTTCCTTCAAATTTTCGGCAATGAAGGGAAGAAGATGAGCATGATTTTGTCATCTTTTCTCCTTTTTAATAATTTAATAACCAAATGACCAAAATGCCCTTTTTGATAAACTTCCTATTTTAACTCATCCATGCCCATTTTTGTCCAAAAACTAAAAATTGGAAAACTTGCTCATTAAGGACCTCTAATTAATAATCTAAAGCTATTTCACACATATAGCTTCTAGAAACACACATTTTGCAACTTTTGCAATTTAGTCCTTTTTGACAATTCAACCGCAATTTCACAAAATTGCTTCATGAAACTTTAACACTAGCATGCATACAAGGCATAAACCTCAAAAACTCATTTATAACCCTCGAATTTGTGGTCTCGCACCACTATTCTGACTAGGCCCTAAATGGGGATGTTACAAAAAAGTTATCATGAGATAGAGATTTCATGTAAGTCCAAGCCAAGGCTCGGTATTGACAAGTTCACGATTAAAGGTACCAAATAAGACCATGTCAAGACATGGCAATGGTAAGTTCCCAAGGGAACATATAAGTAAGACTTTGTGTAAGTCCATGTCAAGGCATGGCATCGATACCAAGATGAGAGATCCCATGTAAGACCATACCTAGGATATGGCTTTGGCATCGAGTTATATGTTAGATGAGATTCAATATCCTCGGTTATTCATAGTAATTCATCGGGCAAAATAAGTAAAGTTATTATCAAGTTGAAAATGAGTATTATTCATGTTATGAATGATGAATTAGAGATTATGATTATTATAGTAAAGTATACTTGATCTATGCGATCAAGTGATACAGTACCTTGTTTACCTCACGAGCATGAGACTAGTAAGAATCATGAGATATGTAATAATCGATAAGAGTAAGTAAGCTTTAATAGCTGAAATTTATGATGCCAAATGGTTTATGTTGTTTAGTATGTTTCTATGTGCATTATTTGCAAACTTACTAAGCTAAATGCTTACGTCTTTATTTCTTTCTTTCCATGTAGTCTGCCAAGCTAATCTCGTGGATCATCGTCATCGAGACTCGAAGCACACTATCAATCGCTATTTTGGTATAGCCAAGTTGTTCATATTAAGTATGGCATGTATAGGAAACATTTCATTTTGAGAATATGTCTTAAAAAGGGGCAATAGTATGGGCTATCAAGTTCATTATTCTTTTGTATATGGCTAAGTGATTTGCCAAGATTGACTAAGTATGTATGTATGTTTATTGATATCAATGAATCATGTAGTGTTGTTCATGAAAGATGTAGTAATTTGAGTTGTTGAATTGAGTATGAGATTGATCATGATTCAGGGTGGCAATTGGCTTGGTAAATAGCCCACATGTGCCCACACGAATGGACACACGGGCGTGTGTCTAGGCCGTGCGTCCCCTGCACCTTAGTACCTTAAGTCAGAATAGGCTACGGGTTAGTCCCACGGCCGTATGTTTAGGCCGTGTGTGACACACGGTTAGCACATGGGCGTGTGCCCTGGCCGTGTGAAGTCTGCACCTTGCACTTGTAATTTGGATTGCCACATGGCTGAAGTACACTGGCGTGTGTATGGACCGTGTGGATAAGTCAGAATGCCAAAGTTTAGCACACGGGCCAAAGCCATGGGCGTGTCAAGGCAGTGAAGTGAAATTAGTCGGTGTCGACCACGGGTGGAAGACACACGGGCATGTCTTAGGGGTACTGCAGGCGTGTCCCAAGTCACATGGGCGTGTGACCCATATTTCAAGGAAAAGTTCCCGATTGAGTTCCGAATGTTTCCGGATAGATGTTTAAGGCCTCGTAGGCCCATGAAACGTATGTTTTGATTAAGAAAGAGGAGTTTCTATTTGAAACAAAATTTTACTGATCGTAAGTACATGTTTCCTTAAGATCAAATCTTGTAATGTCTCGTATCCGATCTCGGTCTCGGGACGTGGGTATGGGGTGTTACATTTAGTGGTATCGAGCTACGGTTTAGTCGATTCTAGGACTAACGTGCTTACGAGCACGCAGTCTAGCTATACATGCAATACGTAAGAATGTTTTTATAATGATAGTGTGACGACTCCTGACGACTTAAATTATGTTTATACATATAGTAAATGGATCCCGAAAGAACTGTAGTGGATGACGTAGAAAGTAATGCGCCGGCTCCCATTGAAGGGACGGTGCCTAACGAGAATGAGAATAGACCCACTACGGTGAGTCAGAGGGGAGGAGAAGAGGCTAGAGAAGTTTTCCTCCATATGATGAACACGTGGTATACGGAGTTCATTCGCAGAAATCCGAATGCTCAAACCCCTCCACCCCCGCCTATTCCTCAACCTATCCCAGTAGCCCCTCAAGTAGTAGAGGTGGTAAGAGGAGAGAAGCCACCAGTTGATAGGATCAGGAAACATGGGGTAGAAGAATTCCGGGCCAGAAAGGATGATGATTCATAAAAGGCCGAGTTCTGGTTGGAAAATACCATCAGGGTATTCAATGAATTGTCATGCACGTCTGAGGAATGCATGAAGTGTGTAGTCTCTCTTTTAAGAGATTCTGCTTACCAATGGTGGAACACCTTAGTGTCAGTTGTACCACGAGAAAAGATCACGTGGGAGTTCTTTCAAGAAGAGTTCGGAAAGAAGTATATCAGTCAAAGATTTGTCGTCATCGAAGAGCAAGGAATTTCTAGAATCGAAGCAAGGCAAGATGCCAATGGAATCGATTATGAGCGTGAGTTTATGCGACTTAGTAAATACGCTGAGAGTGTGTATCCTCCGAGGCCATCATGAGCAAGAGATTCAAGATGGGCTAAATGAGGACATCAAATTATTTGTTCTTGCCTTAGAACTGAAGGAATTCGTTGTGCTAGTAGAGAGGGCTTGTAAAGCCGAAGAACTAGTAAAAGAGAAAAAGAAGGTTGAGATTGAGTCTCGTGACTCGAAGAAGAGACAGTGGAATAAGTCATTCCAATCTTCTTCCAAGAAGCCAAGAGATTTTTCCCCCTGATCAGCTTCATCTACTGGGTTTTCAAGTAAAAACAAGAGTAAATCATATTCGGGAAATAAGGCACAGACTACTTCAGTTGCTAGTGTGGGAAACATCCGATCGGATAGACCTGAATGCCCACAGTGTGGCAGACGTCATCTTGGAGAATGCCGAGCGCATGAAAATACATGTTTTAGATGTGGTGCCCAAGATCACTACATAAAAGATTGTCCTGAGACGACAAAAGAAGAGAGAACTCAGAACCCAAGATCTGAGAATATGGTCAGAGGAAGACCGCAGAGAAACCCTGGAAATGGGGTAAGAGGAAGAAGTAACTCTAGAGAGTAGGCCGCGAGACCTGAGGGTAGGGCGCCTGCAAGGACTTATACCATTCGCGCTCGCGAAGAGGCATCTTCCCCGGATGTTATTACGGGTACCTTTTCTCTTCATGATATTAAAGTTATTGCTTTAATAGATCCTGGATCCACACACTCTTATGTTTGCATGAAACTAGTATCCAGTATGAGTATGCCTATAAAGTTTACGAAATTCGTGATTAAGGTGTCTAATCCTTTAGGCAAAAGTGTTTTAGTTGATAAAGTGTGTAATGATTGCCCATTGATGATTAGAGGTCATTATTTTAAAGCAAACTGTAACATCCCGAAATTGGGCCTAGTAGGATTGGGCCCATTGGGCCTTGAGCGTAGAAGCATTTTAAAAATTTTTGAGAACAAGAGAACGGCATTATTTCAAGTTGGACTTATTAGGAAGGTGATTTTGGAAAGTTACGAGGTTTCTATGAAGTCTCGGGTTTAATTGGGCCATAGGAAAAAAAATTGGTATTTTAGCACTTTAAGGAGAGATGGTAAGTAGCTTCAAGACTTATAGAATTAAATGAGTAATGTGCTTGCATAAATGAGCTATTGGTAAAGAGGTTATGGCATCAAGTGATGGACTTTGAGGGAAGAGGTTCAAATCCCATTGTGTGCAAACTTTAACTATTATTTTTGCACTCTTTCCATAAGTGTCGGCCAAGAGGCATTCATGGTAAGGTTGACTTCATTATTTTGGTAAGGTGGCTATATGAATAAGGCAAGGTTGAAGTTGGGGAAAGGAATCAAGGGAAATAGGAAAGAAAGGGAGACATGAGGCTTATTTCGTGGGTGATGTTTTGGAAAGCTTGGGTGGCCAAACTCTTATCCTAGGGGGGATGCATGTGGACGGTTTTGGGGAGAATAGGTAGCTGAATTTTTAGATTGGCATTTGGTAAAGACTTAGTAGTGTTTTGGCAAAAATTCCATTTGGCAACTTTGTGTCATTTCTCCCAATTTGCAACCCTCCTTGCCGAAACATATTAGCACAATAGTGCATTGTTTCTCTCTTTTGTTTGGTCACATACTCATTTTCTTTCCACCTTCCTTGATAGCCAAATTCTCCTTTGCCTTTTGATTGAATTTTTGGTGCTTGTTAGGCCAAAACCTTTCTCTTTGCACTATTTGGTATTCTCCAAATTTCTTTCTACCTTGTGTCGAAATTACAAGCCACTAAAGAACATATTTTCTTCCTCCTTTCTTCTTGTTGCCGAATGTACCCAAACCATTGAGACCAAAATTTGTTCAATCATCTCTTCTTTATCATTTTCTCAAGTGGGTTGACATTCTTTCTTCGATTAAATCGGTAAGTGAATTCTTTTCTATGATCATATTCTTTTCTCTTTAGCCGAATAAGTATTTATCACTATTCGGTTGTAAATCGTGATCGTAACCGAAAATGGTGTTATCCTCCACTTCTTCATGTCTTAATCACTCTCTTTTCGTAGTGCTTTAAGTGGGAGACTGTGTATTGTTCTAGCCGAAGTCAAACGGTGGAAATTGGATCCAATATCGGTAAGGTAACGGGGTTCATCTTTGGATTTTTCGTTATATCTCTATTTGGCTATGTTGCAAATCGGATTGAAGTTTCGACTAACCGACTATATGTTTTAGGGACAAATCACTCGATATATTTCTACCTTCGGGTATAGTGGTAAGTGATTCAAGTGTAAGTGATACGAAATCTTTTGGAAATCCAAGGCTAACTTTTGGTTGGTATTGTTCTAGGTCATCGACGAGTGGTTCGTTAGGAAATCAAAATCAGGTGTGTAATCCCGTACCTTCCGAATACATGTTTGATATGGTGTGTAATATCACATCTCTCTGAAAGTTTGTATAAAATATTCTGTGAATCGGTTGGAATACCAAAGAAAACCAAAAACGGGCATCCGTGATCACTCGAGCGTGCGTATGATCGTAATGGTAATCGTATTTCGTAATAAAACAGTTTCGGTCAGAAATAATGACGTGTATTTGAAAAATCACAAAATATAGGAGAAAAGGAATTACAAAGTGAATAAGATATCAGATTAAATCTTACTGTGTCTATTTTGATAAGGAAGAAACGGAGAAGGAAAAGGAATTCTATATTTTGAGATATCTTAATTTTAGTGAGACTGGTTCTGAATGACTTCGTGGTTCTCTGATCTGTCTTGGAAAAATCGTATAAAATTGTACAAAGTGAATTATGAGTTATAGTTTATATGTACAGATTCCTTAGTGAGTCTATTTTCAATAGAAACAAGTGGGAGCAACATATGAAAACTGTACAGTGAGATATTTGAATTTTGGGTAAAAGAGGTCAGAATCGTTGGTCAGTGAAACAAGGGAATCTTTAAGGAATAAACTGTACTAAATGGCTAAGTCAAAATTTCTGAAAAAATTATAGTAAGAAGATATATGAGTCTAGTCTCAAGGAAAATTTACGGAGTTAGATTTCGAGATTCCTAACTCAGGTTATAGTCAATTTAGTTAGTATGACACAGATGGACAGTTTCGATTTTTATGCTCCACATTAGTAGTTAAGACTAGGTTGCGAAATTTCCAAAATACCCTTAGGTTGCGAGATTACCGAATTACCCTTAGTGGGTAAATTATCAAAATTACGAAAATGCCCCTATGGGTCGAAATTACGAAAATGCCCCTATGGGTCGAAATTATGAAAATGCCCCTAAAGGGTCGAATTACGAAATTGTTATATGGGCCAATCTGATATTTTGATAAATGGGCCGATCTGATATTTTGCTATATGGGCCAATCTGATATTTTGATAAATGGGCCAATCTGATATTTTGCTATATGGGCCAATATGATATTTTGATAAATGGGCCGATATGATATTTTGCTATATGGGCCAATCTAATATTTTGCTAAATGGGTCAAATATGATATTTTGCTTAATGGGCCTTTTGATTAATTGTTGTAATGGGCCATAATTTTGTAATAAATATATGAATAAATTGTTGTGAATGGCTATGCATTATATACATGATTTGCATGGGATGGGATAATGATGAAGAGAAGTTCTGGTAGCTCTGCTACAAAACTCTGGTGGCTCTGCCACAAATATGA
Organism: Gossypium sturtianum; assembly: GCA_025698515.1. Lineage (NCBI taxonomy): Eukaryota > Viridiplantae > Streptophyta > Magnoliopsida > Malvales > Malvaceae > Gossypium > Gossypium sturtianum. Next base: position 25,678,640 of record CM046945.1, read on the forward strand.
AAAATTGTGATGCCATGTAAATTCTGTTAATCTAGTGGCTTGTCCACAAATTTGATATACGGCTTGATGCCTACTTTTGGTGTGTTGGCGGGGTGGGTGACTAAAGCTCCCCACAAGTGTGCTGGTTGGTACGGGTGGTGTGTAGCGGATGGAAAACTAGGTTTGGTTTGGGAATTGCATATCATATGCATATTATATTTGATACATTATTGTTGTTGTAAATGGGCTTAGGCCCAAAATATTACTAATTGGGTTCCGGCCCAATGAATAACAGTAAGAGGATTTCTGCTGAGTTCTTGTAACTCACCCCCTTTCTCTTAACCCTTGTAGGTAATGCTTGATGATATGGACTTGGGCTATGGATGACTCGAGGAGGCCATACTTGGAAAATGGTTTATTTGGACTTTAGACTTCTTTCGTTTATTTTATTACTTTACTATTTTGGGTTAAATGTTGTAATAAGGCCTCTGGACTATTTTTTTATTTTTGCTTTTTGGTTGGGATGTTTTATTATTTTTCTTAAATTGTTTAAAAGGGAATTTTCTAAAAACTTAAACAATGGTTTCCAAAATCGATTAACAAATGGATTTCAAAATAAACTTTTACAAATATTTTTAACACGGATATTTTCTCTCGAACTATTAACGATATTTTCAAAAGACTTGGATTCTCTTTTGAATTTTCAACGTCATTTTCAAAAGTCACGGTTTTGTAAGATCATTAGTTCAAATTATCGATTTATTAAACAACCTCTCAAAATACTTGTATTTTATCTACGTTTCTGCAACGTTTTCAAAATGCTTCTGCAACTCTATTTATAAACGTCACATTTTCGTAAATTGTTTATTTCAAATATGCTTCTGCAAACGAAAAGGTTTTTAAAGGTTATTATGTTTTCAAGTAGTTAACAATTGCTTAAGTGTTTTTGGTTTTAACAAAGAGGCTGTATTTCTCAAGCAAGTTTTTAATAATCGCAAAGATGGTTTTTACTTCCATGTGACACACCAGATTCGGGCCTAACTTCTAGGCCGGGTTTGGGGTGTTACACAAACCTTATGTTGTTACCATTTGATGAGTTTGACATCATTCTTGGTATGGACTGGTTGACCACCCATGATGTAATAGTTAATTGTGGGAAGAAATACATTGAGATGAGATGTGAGAATGGGGAAATCCTCCATGTAGAATCAGATGATCAAGGTAGATCGTCGGTAATTGTAACACCTTTAACCCGTGTCCGTCGCCGGATTAGGTTGCAAGGCGTTACCGAACAAAACACAAGTTGCCATAAACAATTATTGTTCACTTGATCTTTTAAACGACATTAGTCGAATATGCATATGCTTATAAAGACTTTTTGAAACTAGATAGAAATCACGAAATACAAACATACATATATTTTATATAGGATTTCATTAAATCATGCTCAAAGTATATCACTTGCTCACACATCTAAACAAAACATGGTTCATAACATCTAGATGTACATAATTACACCCTAATAAATCAATTATGTCTTCCATAGTTTGAAAAGTCTAAAGTTAAATTTAATATACATACAGATATATGTATCATGTGCGAACATGTTAATTCAAAATATATATCATATTATCTTATCAACTAATTGAATATGCACATATTTGCAAATACATTAATAAAGCATGATATCACATATTAGCATTAATCATACACATCCACATATATATATATATATATTATGACCGTATATGCCAACTCAAACATATAACGTTATCATATAGCTGACTATAAAAGTTACAATATAAATGATCTCCAAATTTATTCATATTCAAACTTACACTTAAATGGTATGCCATAATCGAATCAATCCAAACACATTCAACAAATAAATTTTTAAAACAACTCACCCATTCAAGCATTCCATTTCACACAGATACAAAAACCATATTTCTTAATCAAATATATTTCATAGCCTAACTTAGTCCTCACATGTCAAATACCAAGAATTTAATATTAACATATAACTAACATTTAATGCCATGATTTAAACACCAATACCGAATCATAAATAACTTATAACCATCACCTTTATTTAATCACATAACCGGTTACCTAATTTACAATATAAACAATTTCCACTTTGATTCATGTTTTGAATTATGAAACTCAATAATAGGTCACTAACAATCCACATCTCAAACACATGCCTCAATCACATATATCAAACTTTCCAAAAGAACTAAACATAAGTCATAGATGGTTACTCCATGCCAAACATATATGTATATATACCTAACATGAACTTATATCACAACCGAATTCACAAACCAAGCATAACACACTCATATACTATGACTAAGATTACTTAAACATTAGATCATTAGCATTAAAATCGAGCCATTTTTGCATGGCTTATATACATCAACAAAATATCATATAAGTATTAAACTAGCCTATACATGCCTTAAGTTCAAAAATCCAAACTTTAAAGATACCAAAGTAGGTCGATAGTGTGAATGACTTCGTTGACGATCCCCTGAGCTCGTAGCTTGATCAAAATCTAATAAACCGAACAACAATCACACAGAGTAAGCTAACTTAGCCTAGTAAGCCTTAAGCAAAAAAATATAATCATTTAATCAAACAATTAAACATTATTAACCAGTCCTTTGATAACCTTAATATAATTTCTTAGCACAATTATGCCATCATGGCCGAATACCACCATCCTTACAAAGTAATTTAATTATCACTTATCAATTCCATATAATCAGATATGTTTTAGTATACAATGATTGAATAAATACCAAGTACATACTTACCACTTATAACCGAATATACACATATAATAATATCCTTTAATCTTCACATGTATACCATTATAATATCTATATAATATCGTTTTATCCACACCTATAAGGTCGAATATACAAAAGCACATTGTTAACTCACTAGTTCAATATACATTACATGTATATTTACCCTTTTGGCCGAATCTACATGACACATTCATGTTCACATCCAAATCAACTTTCAATATAGCATACACATCATTTATAAGGCCGGATACCATTAATAGAATTTTTTACGAATATGCCTCAATTATATCTCAACCAGTAGTATCAATCATAATATACTAACTTACCTTATCCCATACAACCAATAGGCTTTCATGTACCTGAACAATTAGCTCAATTATTGTACTCAAAATTCCACATCTATAATGATCCATTGAAACACATACATATGAATAATCACCGCATAAAGCCCGCTAGGCATAAAGCCTCGAAACACACACACCCAAGACTAAGCCTGCTAGACCCGAGGTCTGATATTTAATCACCGGCATTTAGCCTGCTAGGCAATAAGCCCGATATACTTCACCGGCACAAGGCCTGCTAGGCAATAAGCCCGATACATTTCACCGGCACAAGGCCTGCTAGGCAATAAGCCCGAATATTGAAATTATTCATCCATCTCATACACATTACATATTACTAATATCACATATATCACGTATAATTCATATCACTGTAGCATATCAAACTCAATTCAATATAACTACATTTCATTATTAAATCACTTACCACATTCGGCTTTGGCCAAATTCACATTTATAATCTCAGAATTCAGCATGTAATCAAGGTTATAACCGATATTAACGGTATTAAATTGCTTAAAGACTTACCTCGGATATCGTCGGACGACAAGAACCGGCTATTCGTTAACTTTCGTCTTTCCCCGATCCAAGTCCCTTTTTTTTTCTTTGTTCTTGATCTAAACATATTCAATTTAAGCTCATTCAAACACATTTCATTTCAATTTAATCCAAAAACACCTAAATGGGCAAATTACCATTTTGCCCCTAATGTTTCACATTTTTACAAATTATTCCTATTTGCACAAAACACAAAATACATAAAATCTCCCAACACTATAGCTAGGCCGAATCTTCCACATAGCCATATAAGTCCATGCATTTAATTTATTTTGCATTTTAACCCCTCAAAAATTTATTTTCTCAATTTAGCCCTATTTACTCAAAATCACCAAAAATCTCAATACAAAACATATTAATCCAACATATATCTTTCATAATTCATCAACTATCATCATAAAACTCATGAACTCATCAATGGCACATTTCAAAATATTCATCAAAATCAAAAATTTAAGCATGGGTCTTGAAGTATTCGAAGCAACGATTTCAAAAACGTAGAAATTATCGAAAACGGATCAAAATCTAACCTTTAATTCAAGCTTGTAAGTGCCGAAACTTTAAAGCTTTTGTTCTTTCTTTTTCTTTAAGACATTCGGCCAAAGATAAGTATTATGGCTTTCTTTTTCATGTTTTTGTTTTATATAATATAACTTATAATATAATATTTATTATTTAATAAACCATTACCAAATAAAATAAGCCATTCATCACATTAATGTGCCGTCCACTACATGTCAAAAAGGCCAATTTACAATATAAGGCCTCCACCTTAAAAAGCCACATCAATTTAGCCATTTATCAAATAAGAGGCCACTTTTACTAATTATGCACTTTAGTCCTTTTGTCAAATTAAACACACAGATAGTCAATTTAACTCACGTAAATTTAGCACATGCTAATTCACATATCAATGGCACAGAATATAATATTAAAATATTATACAGACTTGGATTTGTGGTCCCGAAACCACTGTTCCGACTAGGGTGTAAACCGGACTGTTACAACTCTCCCCCCTTAGGGATTTTCGTCCCCGAAAATCTTACCGTTAAACAGAATCTGATATTGTTGTCTCATTGAATCCTCAGGCTCCCACGTAGCCTCTTCTATCCCATATCGATTCCACAGTACTTTTATTAACGGAATTTCTTTATTTCTCAACTCTTTCACTTCACGGGCTAAAATACAGATTGGTTCCTCTTCGTATGTCATATCAGATTGGATTTCAATTTTAGATGGGGCAATCACATGTGACGGATCGGATAGGTATCTACGGAGCATCAAAACATGAAACATGTTGTATATCTTTTCTAGCTCAAACGGTAACTTTAATCTATAAGCAATGGTCCGACACGTTCAATGATCTCATATGGTCCGATAAATCTCGGACTTAATTTGTCTTTACACTTAAACCGAAATACCTTTTTCCACGGAGACACTTTGAAATACTCGATTGCCGATTTCAAATTCTATGTCTTCTCGTTTTAAATCTGTATAAGACTTCTGACAATCAGATGCTGCTTTCAAACAAATTCTCGGATCAATTTCACTTTTGGTTCCGAATCTTTAATCAAATCGATTCCGTGCAACTTATTCTCTTGAATTCAGTCTAATACTGAGGTGTACGACATTTATGTGCGTATAAAGCTTCATATGGTGCCATTTTAATACTAAATCGAAAACTATTATTATCGTAAATTCGATCAACAATGAGTAATCGTTTCCACGAACCATTAAACTCAAGTATAAGTGTAATTTCGTGCCCAAAGCTTCTTGCAATTTCTTCCAGAATCGCTATGTAAATCTCGGATCTCTAACTGACACAATAGATAATGGCACCCCGTGCAATCTCACAATCTCAGTAATATAACACTCGACCAATCTCTCTAGTGAGAAATCAAATCTTACCGAAAATAAAATGGGCAGATTTAGTTAATCGGCCAACTACGACCCATGTCGCATCTTTCTTTTTCGGAGTCAAGGCCAACCAGAAACAAAGTCCATTGTTACTCTATCTCATTTCCACTTAGGAACCAGAATCGGATGTAGCAATCCATACGGAACTTGATGTTCAGCTTTTACTTGTTGACAACTAAACATTTCAAAACAAAGTCAGACATGTCTTGTTTCATACCAGACCACCAGTAGTGTTGCTTCAAATCATGGTACATTTTAGTACTTCCCAGATGAACAGATAAACAACTATTATGTGCTTCATTCAAAATCAATTGAATCAACCCTGGATTTCTCGGAACACGATATCATCACGATATTTCAAACAATCATCCACAATTTAAAATTCGATTCAAAATTCATTTCATCATCGAGCTCATTTCGCTAGCAATTCATTATCGGACTTCGAGCTTCATATATCCATTGTAAAAACAACGGTTTTTTTTCTCAATTTCTCTATTATAAAACTATCATCAGACAAGTCTAACTGAGCATTCAAAGCACGTAATGCAAACAATGACTTTCTACTCAACGCATCAGTAATAACGTTTGTTTTACCCGGATGATAATCTAACATCTTTCTGAAGTAGTCTAGTCAACGGAGTAGCTATCATTTGAAGATTCTTTTTACAAATTCTTGTAGTAATAACCAGTTAAGCCCATAAAACTACGAACTTCGGACACATTCTTGGAGGTTTCCAACTCAAAATGGTAGAAATCTTACTCGGATCTACTCGGGTTCCGAAGCTAACACAATATGTCCCTAAAACTAACTTCATGCAACTGAATTCACATTTCTTTGAATTTCGCGTATAATTGTTTTTCTTTCAAAGTTTGCAACAAAATTCTCAAATGTTCAGCATGCTCTTTTTTATTGATTAAATAAATCGTCTATTCGAGGTAACGGATATTTGTTCTTTATTGACACATTATTTAACTGGCGATAATCGATACACATCCTCATCGTGCCATCTTTCTTTTTCTCAAACGAACAAAAGCACCCCAAGGTAGAAACTCGATCTAGCAAACCCTCTATCACCAATTCTTGTAACTGTGACTTTAATTCTTTCAACTCTGTTGGTGCCATTCTATACAGAACTATCAAAATAGATGTAGTACTAGACAACAAATCAATAACAAATTCAACTTCATGAATCGGTGGCAAACTCAGTAACTCTTCAGAAATACATCGAGAAAACTCACAAATAATAGGCCTCGATTCAACTTTCTTCTCGGATATTCTTGAATCAATCACATAAGCAAAATATGCTTCGCAATCCTTTTTCATATAATTCTAAGCTTTCAATCACGATATTACAAAGAGGGCAAACCATTCAAATCACCCGACTCAAACCTTACAATCTCATTAGTCGGGCATCTCAAATCCATCGCTTTTCTTTTGAAACTCACAACCGCATCATGTATAAATAACCAATCCATACCAGAATAATATAGAATTCATCAAATGGCAAGAGCATCGGATCGCAAGGAAACAAATATCTTGAAACATTAACGAACAATTCTTGCATATTTTGTCAACCAGGACACTTTTACCTAAAGAGCTCGATACTTTTATGGCAAACTCATGAGACTCTACAGCAAAGTCTTACTAAATACTAAGTTCATGCACATGTATGAATGCGTAGAACCAGGGTCTATCAAAGCAATTACGAAGTACCATAAAGAGTAAAAATACCGGTTATTACATCGGATGATGAAGCTTCCTCTCAAGCTCGGATAACATACGCCCGACAGCGCCTAGCTTCCGATGTCGACAACACTGTCTCTCATAGCTCTCTGACTACCACTGATGTTTTTTTTTTTACATTCTTTAAAGATCTACTTCTCACAAGTACACTATCAGATCTCGGATTCTGAACAATCTCTGGCTTGACAGACTCAAGACAATCTCGGATAAAATGATCAAACGATCCACATCTGAAGCAAGCTCTGTCGTTAAATCTACAACTTCTCGGATGCCTCGGCTTGCAAGCTCGGTCAACGAGTACAACGAACTCTTCTATTTTCAAAATCTCAACTAGCAACCGAATATCTTTATTAAGGCCATCTTCGAATCTTTTGCACATTATAGCTTCGGAGGGTACACATTCTCGAGCATACTGACTCAGTCTCACAAACTCTAGTTTATACTCAGAAACAGTCATTCGACCCTGTTTTAATTCCAGAAATTCTTTACGTTTTTTTATCAATGAATCTCTAACTGACACATTTCTTATGAAACTCAGTCTGGAAGAATTCCCAAATCACTTTCTCTTTCGAGTCCACCAATACTAGTGTATTCCACCAGTGATATGTGGTGTCCCTCAATAGTGATATTGCACATTTTAAACATTCCTCCGGAGTACATGATAACTCATCGAGCACTCGGATAGTATTATCAAGCCACAGCTCAGCTCGTTCTGCATCATCATCGTCATTAGCTTTAAACTCTTCGGCTCCGTGTTTCTTGATTTTATCTACAAGAGGCCTGCCCAGTCTAATCGGATCTACTATCGGAGGTACCATAGGTATCGGAGTTGGATTATTCGGGGGTGGAGGTTGTTGCACAGTCGGGTTAGTCCAGATATATGAATAAGCCATTCGTTCATCATCTTGTAGAAGGCTTGCTTAGCCTCCCCCTCATGGCTACTCAAGACAGGTCGAGAGTCTATCGGCGCTGATCCATGTGCGAGATCAGGCGCTACGCTCTCAGCATCATCAATTACGGCTCTGTCGGGATTCGTTTACTATATAAAAGCACAATTCAGATGTCAGAAGTCACCACACTATCGTATTATAATTTAAGGCATGTATAGCTAGACCCACACGTGCTACGGTAGTCCTAGAATCGACTAAACCGTGCTCTGATACCAATAAAATGTAACACCTTTAACCCGTGTCCGTCGCCGGATTAGGTTGCAAGGCGTTACCGAACAAAACACAAGTTGCCATAAACAATTATTGTTCACTTGATCTTTTAAACGACATTAGTCGAATATGCATATGCTTATAAAGACTTTTTGAAACTAGATAGAAATCACGAAATACAAACATACATATATTTTATATAGGATTTCATTAAATCATGCTCAAAGTATATCACTTGCTCACACATCTAAACAAAACATGGTTCATAACATCTAGATGTACATAATTACACCCTAATAAATCAATTATGTCTTCCATAGTTTGAAAAGTCTAAAGTTAAATTTAATATACATACAGGATATATGTATCATGTGCGAACATGTTAATTCAAAATATATATCATATTATCTTATCAACTAATTGAATATGCACATATTTGCAAATACATTAATAAAGCATGATATCACATATTAGCATTAATCATACACATCCACATATATATATATATATTATGACCGTATATGCCAACTCAAACATATAACGTTATCATATAGCTGACTATAAAAGTTACAATATAAATGATCTCCAAATTTATTCATATTCAAACTTACACTTAAATGGTATGCCATAATCGAATCAATCCAAACATATTCAACAAATAAATTTTTAAAACAACTCACCCATTCAAGCATTCCATTTCACATGGATACAAAAACCATATTTCTTAATCAAATATATTTCATAGCCTAACTTAGTCCTCACATGTCAAATACCAAGAATTTAATATTAACATATAACTAACATTTAATGCCATGATTTAAACACCAATACCGAATCATAAATAACTTATAACCATCACCTTTATTTAATCACATAACCGGTTACCTAATTTACAATATAAACAATTTCCACTTTGATTCATGTTTTGAATTATGAAACTCAATAATAGGTCACTAACAATCCACATCTCAAACACATGCCTCAATCACATATATCAAACTTTCCAAAAGAACTAAACATAAGTCATAGATGGTTACTCCATGCCAAACATATATGTATATATACCTAACATGAACTTATATCACAACCGAATTCACAAACCAAGCATAACACACTCATATACTATGACTAAGATTACTTAAACATTAGATCATTAGCATTAAAATCGAGCCATTTTTGCATGGCTTATATACATCAACAAAATATCATATAAGTATTAAACTAGCCTATACATGCCTTAAGTTCAAAAATCCAAACTTTAAAGATACCAAAGTAGGTCGATAGTGTGAATGACTTCGTTGACGATCCCCTGAGCTCGTAGCTTGATCAAAATCTAATAAATCGAACAACAATCACACTGAGTAAGCTAACTTAGCCTAGTAAGCCTTAAGCAAAAAATATAATCATTTAATCAAACAATTAAACATTATTAACCAGTCCTTTGATAACCTTAATATAATTTCTTAGCACAATTATGCCATCATGGCCGAATACCACCATCCTTACAAAGTAATTTAATTATCACTTATCAATTCCATATAATCAGATATGTTTCGTATACAATGATTGAATAAATACCAAGTACATACTTACCACTTATAACCGAATATACACATATAATAATATCCTTTAATCTTCACATGTATACCATTATAATATCTATATAATATCGTTTTATCCACACCTATAAGGTCGAATATACAAAAGCACATTGTTAACTCACTAGTTCAATATACATTACATGTATATTTACCCTTTTGGCCGAATCTACATGACACATTCATGTTCACATCCAAATCAACTTTCAATATAGCATACACATCATTTATAAGGCGGATACCATTAATAGAATTTTTACGAATATGCCTCAATTATATCTCAACCCAGTAGTATCAATCATAATATACTAACTTACCTTATCCCATACAACCAATAGGCTTTCATGTACGAACAATTAGCTCAATTATTGTACTCAAAATTCCACATCTATAATGATCCATTGAAACACATACATATGAATAATCACCGGCATAAAGCCCGCTAGGCATAAAGCCCGAAACACACACACCCAAGCACTAAGCCCGCTAGACCCGAGGTCCGATATTTAATCAGGCATTTAGCCACGCTAGGCAATAAGCCCGATATACTTCACCGGCACAAGGCCCTGCTAGGCAATAAGCCCGATACATTTCACCAAGACAAGGCACGCTAGGCAATAAGCCCGAATATTGAAATTATTCATCCATCTCATACACATTACATATTACTAATATCACATATCTCACGTATAATTCATATCATCACAGTAGCATATCAAACTCAATTCAATATAACTACATTTCATTATTAAATCACTTACCACATTCGGCTTTGGCCAAATTCACATTTATAATCTCGAATTCAGCATGTAATCAAGGTTATAACCGATATTAACTGGTATTAAATTGCTTAAAGACTTACCTCGGATATCGTCGGACGACAAGAACCTGGCTATTCGTTAACTTTCGTCTTTCCCCGATCCAAGTCCCTTTTTTTCTTTGTTCTTGATCTAAACATATTCAATTTAAGCTCATTCAAACACATTTCATTTCAATTTAATCCAAAAACACCTAAATGGGCAAATTACCATTTTGCCCCTAATGTTTCACATTTTTACAAATTATTCCTATTTGCACAAAACACAAAATACATAAAATCTCCCAACACTATAGCTAGGCCGAATCTTCCACATAGCCATATAAGTCCATGCATTTAATTTATTTTGCATTTTAACCCTTCAAAAATTTATTTTCTCAATTTAGCCCTATTTACTCAAAATCACCAAAAATCTCAATACAAAACATATTAATCCAACATATATCTTTCATAATTCATCAACTATCATCATAAAACTCATGAACTCATCAATGGCACATTTCAAAATATTCATCAAAATCAAAAATTTAAGCATGGGTCTTGAAGTATTCAAGCAACGATTTCAAAAACGTAGAAATTATCGAAAGCGGATCAAAATCTAACCTTTAATTCAAGCTTGTAAGTGCGAAACTTTAAAGCTTTTGTTCTTTCTTTTTCTTTAAGACATTGGCCAAAGATAAGTATTATGGCTTTCTTTTTCATGTTTTTGTTTTATATAATATAACTTATAATATAATATTTATTATTTAATAAACCATTACCAAATAAAATAAGCCATTCATCACATTAATGTGCCAGTCCACTACATGTCAAAAAGCCAATTTACAATATAAGGCCTCCACCTTAAAAAGCCACATCAATTTAGCCATTTATCAAATAAGAGGCCACTTTTACTAATTATGCACTTTAGTCCTTTTGTCAAATTAAACACACAGATAGTCAATTTAACTCACGTAAATTTAGCACATGCTAATTCACATATCAATGGCACAGAATATAATATTAAAATATTATACAGACTTGGATTTGTGGTCCCGAAACCACTGTTCCGACTAGGGTGTAAACCGGACTGTTACAGTAATGATTTCTCATATGACGGCATAGAAATACATAAGAAAAGGGTATAAGGCATATCTGGCCTTTGTGATGAATGATAGAGAAATAGAATTAAAGATTGAGTCAGTACCGATAGTATGTGAGTACCTGGATGTTTTTCTCGAGGAATTACCAGGATTACCACCAGTTAGAGAGGTTGAATTCAACATTGAGCTAGCTCCTGGTACTGCACCAATATCTATTACTCCTTACAGAATGGCTCCAACAGAGTTGAGAAAGTTGAAGTCACAGTTGCAAGAGTTAACGGATAAAGGCTTTGCAAGATCAAGTTGTTCTCCATGGGGTGCTCCAGTTTTATTTGTGAAAAAGAAAGATGGCACCATGAGATTGTGCATAGATTACCGTCAGCTTAATAAAGTGACAGTAAAGAAATAGTACCCCTTGCCTAGAATCGATGACTTATTCGATCAATTGAAGGGAGCTAATGTGTTCTCCAAAATATATTTGAGATCGTGGTACTACAGATTGAGAGTAAAGGATTGGATGTATCCAAGACCGTTTTTCGAACAAGGTATGGGCATTACGAGTTCTTAGTCATGCCCTTTGGATTGACTAATGCTCCTACGGTATTCATGGACTTAATGAACCGCATCTTTAGACCATACCTCGACAAGTTTGTAGTCATTTTTATTGACGACATATTGATTTATTCCCGAGATGAGAATAAGCATGCTGAGCATCTACGAACGGTTTTACAAACTCTACGAGAAAAAGAATTGTATGCCAAATTCAGTAAAAGTGAATTTTGGCTCAAGGAAGTAGGATTTCTCGGACATATTGTCTCGGGAGAAGGAGTTTGAGTAGACCCAAGTAAGATTTCGGCTATAATGGACTGGAAGCCACCGAAGAATATCTCTGAGATTAAAAGTTTCCTAGGCCTAGCCGGCTATTACAGACGATTCGTCAAGGAGTTTTCCATGATTGCAACCCCAATGACGAAGTTGATACAAAAAAATGTGAAATTTGAGTGGACGGAAAGATGCCAACAAAGTTTCTAGAAACTGAAAGCATTGTTAACAGAAGCTCCAGTTTTAGTACAACCCGATATGGGGAAAGAATTTGTAATTTACAGCGATGCATCCTTAAATGGATTAGGTTGTGTGCTTATGCAAGAGGGCAAAGTAATTGCTTATGCCTCAAGACAGTTGAAGCTTCATGAGAAGAATTATCCGACACACGATCTAGAGTTGGCTGCCATAGTCTTCACATTGAAGATATGGAGACACCATCTATATGGTGAGAGATGTCAGATTTTCACCGATCACAAAAGTTTAAAATACTTGTTGACGCAAAAAGAGTTGAACTTGAGGCAACGGAGATGGTTAGAGTTAATAAAAGACTATGAATTGGTCATTGACTACCATCCGGGAAAGGCGAATGTGGTCGCCGATGCTTTAAGCAGAAAGTCCCTATTTGCATTAAGGGCAATGAATTCATGGATGAATTTATTCAATGATGGTTCTATTATAGCTGAGTTGAGAGCTGGACCAGTATTCCTCCAAAAGATCTTTGAGGCTCAGAAAGAAGATAGCGAATTGCAAGCCAAGAGAGCTCGGTCATGAGTCGGTGTTGAATCCGACTTTTCAGATTAATTCCGATGGATGGTTGATGTTTAAAGATAGAGTTTGTGTACCAAGAAAGGAAGAGCTTATTCAGAGAATTTTGCATGAGACACATAACGGATGTTTATCTATACATCTGGGTTGTACCAAGATGTATAATGACTTGAAGCAATGATATTGGTGGCGAGAATGAAGAAAGATATTTTGTAATTTGTTTCAAATGCATGATTTGTCGCAAGTAAAATTTGAACACCAAGTACCTTCGGGTTTGCTTCAACCCATTTTGGTTCCCGAATGGAAATGGGATCGTATCACCATGGATTTTGTAACAGGTTTACCGTTATCATCGAGTAAGAAGATGCTATATGGGTTGTAGTTGATAGACTCACGAAGTCAGCCCATTTTCTACCTATACGAGTGGATTATTCACTCGACAAGTTGGCAAACTTGTATGTTTCTGAAATAGTAAGGCTTCACGGAGTTCCCTTGTCAATCATATCGGATAGAGATCTGAGGTTCACATTTAGATTTTGGAAGAAGTTACAAGAGGCCCTGGGTACAAAGTTGAACTTTAGTACAGCTTTTCATCCTCAAACTGACGGTCAGTCAGAGAGGTTAATACAAGTACTTGAGGATATGCTCCGGTGTTGTATTCTCGAATTCCAAGGCAGTTGGGAAAAGTTTCTCCCATTGGTAGAATTTGCCTACAATAATAGCTTTCAGTCAAGCTTAAAGATGGCGCCTTATGAGGCTCTATATGGGCGTAAGTGCAGAACGCCTTTATATTGGATTGAACTCAAGGAAAACCGAATTCACGGGGTTGATTTGGTTAGAAAAGCTGAAGAGAAAGTGAAAGTGATACGAAAGTGTTTAAAAGGCTGCAATGATGCATGTAAATCCTACTCGGATTTAAAAAGAAAAGAGATAGAGTATCAAGTCGGGGATAAAGTTTTTTTGAAAGTGTCACCATGGAGAAAAGTTCTCAGATTTGGCCGAAAAGGCAAGTTGAGTCCACGTTTCATTGGACCATATGAGATTATCGAGAAAGTTGGGCCGGTAGATTACCGATTGGCTTTGCCATCTGAGTTAGAAAAGATACATGATGTGTTTCACGTATCTATGTTGCGACGCTACCGATCCGATCCTTCACATATAATTGCCCCATCAGAGATAGAGATTCGTCCCGACATGACTTATGGTGAAGAACCAGTTAAGATTTTAGCTCGGGAGGTTAAGCAGCTAAAAAATAAAAGTATTGCCCTAGTAAAAGTATTGTGGCAAAGACATGGGATAGAAGAAGCTACATGGGAACCAGAAGAGAGCATGAGAAACCAGTACCTAAACATATTTGCTGGTAAGATTTTCGTGGACGAAAATCCCTAAGGGAGGGAGAATTATAACAGCCCGATTTAGGGTCTAGTCGGATTAGTGGTGCGAGACCACAAATCCGAGTTAGTAAAATGAGCTTTTAAGGTATTTGAAATGTTTGCATGATATTATGAAAGTTTCATGTGGAAATTTTATGAAAATTTCCATTAAAGGGTCCATTAGGACTAAATTGCAAAAGTTGCAAGATATGAGTTTCTAGAAGCTTTTTGTATAAAATATCTTTGGATTGGTAATTAGAAGTCCTTAAGTAGCAATTTGCCCAAATTATAATTTTTTGACAAAAATGGACATGAGTTAGTAATATTTGAAAGTTTAGTAGAAAAGGCATTTTGGTCATTTGGCTTTTTATTGATTAAAAATGATGAAATAAGTCAAAATTTATGTTCATCTTCTTCAAGCTTGGCTGAAACTTTGAAGAACTCCATAGCTAGGGTTTATTCAATTTTTCAAGCTCATAGTAAGTGCATCCTAGCTTCGTTTTTAATATTCTTCGTATTTTTGGAGTTCTCGTAACATGAATTAGCTATTTTTAGCTATAAGATGAGCTAAGATGCATGTTCAAAAATATACCCATGTATGGTATGTTTGTAAAATGATGTTTTATGGAAGATTATGAGAGTTTGATGTTAGATAAACATCTTTTTCTAAGTGAATTTCATGAGAAATGCTAGTAGGGACTAGTTTGTAAAATTTATGAAATTTGTCATACATGGTAGAAATTGTAAGAATTTGATATTGCAATAGTTAAGACTATTAATCAGCTAAGCATGAAGTATTAAAAAGTTGAATGAAAATCACTTTACGAGCCTTGGGGCAAAAGTGTAATTATGAGAAAGTTTAGGGGCAAAATAGTAATTTTGCCAAAGTATGTGTTAAGAGTCAATTTAGTCAATATGAGTATTAAATGAGTTAAATTATTATTATAGATCAAGAAAAATGAAGCTAGGACCAAACCGAGGCAAGAACAAAGTCGAGGACTAAATTGCATATCTACCTATATTTTGTACATTGAGGTAAGTTTGTATGATTTCTAAGATTTATGATTAATATCATTGAATTGCTTAATATAATGTACAATATTACCATGAAAATGTTTAATGGTATGTTAACAAAGAAATCAATGAGATTAAGCATGAGAAAGTCCCGATTGAAGTTGAATTACTTAGGATACTCGATCTATCACATGAGACAAGAAAGTCCATATAAGACCAAGCCAAGGCATGGCATCGGCAATCAAGCAAGTTATCATGTAAGACCAAGACAAGTCTTGGCATTGAAGAGTTATTATGAGATGAAGACCCATATAAGCCCAAGCCAATGCATGGCATTGGTGAGTCTCCAAGCAAAGATGTCATATAAGTTCAAGACAAGTCTTGGCATTGAAAAGTTATCATGAGATAGAGATGTCATGTAAGTCCAAGACAAGTCTTGGCATTGAAAAGTTATCATGAGATAGAGATTTCATGTAAGTCCAAGCCAAGGCTCGGCATTGACCAGTTCACGAGTAAAGATACCAAATAAGACCATGTCAAGACATGGAAATCGTAAGTTCCCAAGGGAACATATAAGTAAGACTTTGTGTAAGTCCATGTCAAGGCATGGCATCGATACCAAGATGAGAGATCCCATGTAAGACCATACCTAGGATACGGCTTTGGCATCGAGTTATATGTAAGATGAGATTCAGTATCCTCGGTTATTCATAGTAATTCATCGGGAAAAATAAGTAAAGCTATTATCAAGTTGAAAATGAGTATTATTCATGTTATGAATGATGAATTAGAGATTATGATTATTATAGTAAAGTATATTGATCTATGCGATCAAGTGATACAGGTACCTTGTTTACCTCACGAGCATGAGACTAGTAAGAATCATGAGATATGTAATAATCAGTAAGAGTAAGTAAGCTTTAATAGCTGAAATTTATGATGCCAAATGGTTTATGTTAAGCGAGTATGTTTCTATGTGCATTATTTGCAAACTTTTTAAGCTAAATGCTTACGTCTTTATTTCTTTCTTTCCATGTAGCCCTGCCAAGCTAATCTCGTGGATCATCGTCATCGGAGCTCGAAGCACACTATCAATCGCTATTTTGGTATAGCCAAGTTGTTCATATTAAGTATGGCATGTATAGGAAACATTTCATTTTGAGAATATGTCTTAAAAAGGGGCAATAGTATGGGCTATCAAGTTCATTATTCTTTTGTATATGGCTAAGCGATTTGCCAAGATTGACTAAGTATGTATGTATGTTTATTGATATCAATGAATCATGTAGTGTTGTTCATGAAAGATGTAGTAATTTGAGTTGTTGAATTGAGTATGAGATTGATCATGATTCAGGGTGGCAATTGGCTTGGTAAATAGCCCACATGTGCCCACACGAATGGACACACGGGCGTGTGTCTAGGCCGTGCGTCCCCTGCACCTTAGTACCTTAAGTCAGAATAGGCTATGGGTTAGTCCCACGGCCGTATGTTTAGGCCGTGTGTGACACACACGGTTAGCACATGGGCGTGTGCCCGGCCGTGAAGTCTGCACCTTGCACTTGTAATTTGGATTGCCACACGGCTGAAGTACACGGGCGTGTGTATGGACCGTGTGGATAAGTCAGAATGCCAAAGTTTAGCACACGGGCCAAAGCCATGGGCGTTTCAAGGCCGAGTGAAATTAGTCAGTTTCGACCACGGGTGGAAGACACGGGCATGTCTTAGGGGTACACAGGCGTGTCCCAAGTCACATGGGCGTGTGACCCCTGTTTCAAGGAAAAGTTCCCGATTGAGTTCCGAATGTTTCCGGATAGATGTTTAAGGCCTCGTAGGCCCATGAAACGTATGTTTTGATTAAGAAAGAGGAGTTTCTGTTTTGAAACAAAATTTTACAGTCGTAAGTACATGTTTCCTTAAGATCAAGTATGGTAATGTCTCGTATCCAGTCTCAGTCTCGGACGTGGGTATGGGGTGTTACAGATATGGTCTTATACGGGATCTCATATCAATGTCGACGTCATATCCCAAATATGGTCTTACATGAGATCGTATGTCGATGCCATGTCCCAGACATGGTCTTACACGATTTCATACCGAAGCCAGGTCCCAGATGTGGTCTTACACGGAATCACTATTCGATGTCGATGCCATATCCCAGATATGGTCTTACACTGTAACGCCCCAAAACTTAGGTATTTATTTTTGCATGTTTTTAACACAACTACTTGTTTGCTTCAGTGGTTAAGTGATTTGGGTGTGTTTGGGAATGTCTGAGAAGTCCTGGGTTCGAGCCTGGGCTTGTGCAAAATTTTGGTTTTTGGGGAATAAAACCCTTGCTTTTGGTTAGTAAGCTTTTAAATAAATGTGGGTAAAGCATGACATAAAAAGCCTGCTGGTCTAGGGGGTAAGTAGAGTGTTGCATAGGCCAGAGGACTGAGGTTCGAATCTTGGTATTGGCAAGGGAATTGTTATTTTGCTGTTATGCTGTGGGAGGTGTTGGAGGTTGACTGAAACACCGAGGTGGTTGAGGTGAATTTGAATTGAATGGTTGAGGGGAGTGTGATCAGGTGGAGTGATATGAGGAGAGATTTGAGGAGAAAATCAAGGGATGAGGGAAGAGGTAATGGAGTGCCGAATTTGGACTCTGGCACTCTAGAATTCGGTTGTAGGGGGATTCTCAATTTCGGTTTGCTTGGTAAATGAGGTGCTCTCTGCCGAAATCCCCCTTTTCCCATTTCTTTTTTCTTTTCGGTTTCTGTATTGTTTCTCTCTTTAGCCGATTGTGGTAAGGGCATCTACACTTTCTTTACACTTTTTGACAACTATTTTCTCCTTGGCCGAATACCTTTCTTCTCTTTTCTCCCCCCTTTTTCCTTTTTCCCCTGTGTTGGCCGAATAGGCCTTATTTGTCTTTGCCAATTTCGTTTCTCTCTTCTCACCTAAACTGAACCTCCTCTTCTCCCTCAAGTGTCGTGCTGCCGAAACCAGTCCTCTTCATTGACTCATTCCTTTTCGGTAAGTAAGTATAGCACTTAAAGTTTCAGCTTTTGAGTTACTAAGTGGGGTTGTGCTTAACTGTGTTTGACAGCAACAAATCAAAGGTGAAAGGCCGTGCTAGTGCCGAACCCATCCTCTATTCGTTCTCTCGCTCTCTTTCGGTAAGTTCTTTAAAGAATCATCTTTCCCTTTCTTTTTTTCTGCCTTATGTATTAACTGATAACAATCGTATGGCAGTTAAGGAAAGACTCTGAAAACTCCCAATCAATTGTTGAAGTCTAGGATTTGTGGGGAATCACCGTGGTTCAATTGAAGGTTGGTGAGTGCCTGAACGACTGTTCGGGAGGAATCGAAACCAGGTGTGTAACACTGCCAAATCGTAAACCGGTAAAAGCCAGAAAAAGTATGAAAATTGATGCTACACGAGCGTGCGCTCGCTCGTGTGGTGAACCGAATGCATAAACCGTGGGCATTAGACTACCGAGGCTACCATGAGCGATCTCATGGTCTCGGGCCATTTTGAGCCATGTTGGGCCAAAATGGGCCGTGTGTGCCCAACGAGCTCGTGGGCCCCACACGGGTAAACCGCACAAACATGTGGAGAATTTTGGGCCAAGTTGTGTAAGTTACATGGCCGAGCCCATTTTTGGGCTAAATGGGCCACACGAGCATGTGGGCCCACATGGGCCGTATTATAGGCCTTGGGCCCATTTGTACTGTTAGACTGTTAAGGTTGCAAGGGTCGCCCGAGACGACTGTGGACCTACTGATGGGTCGGTAAGTACACCTAGACCCCAAACTGATTAAAGTGACTGTTATGCCCCTATGTTATGTATGATCGTATATGAGCATGCCATGATATATATATATATGTATGTATGTTGCATTCATGTGTGATATGTTGCATGGGATGGGATTATTATGATTGGAGGAAGTGTACTGTACTGGTAGCTCTGCTGCAAATACTATTTAGTGTCGCAACCGGTGCTAATTTTTGGAGTGTAGGATGGGTGGGTGATTTTATCCCCACATGGAGTGTTGGGCTGGACGGAGTGGAGTGTAGAGGCTGAATGGGTAGGATTTCTGATTGCATGCTTAAACTCGTTATCAGCATCGTTATGGGCTAAGGCCCACATCGACATCTTGTTATGGGCTAAGGCCCACACTGATATTGATACCGTAATGGGCTAAAGCCCAACTGGACTGAACTGTTATTGACTTGGGCTTAGGCCCAGACTGTACTTGCCTAAAGGCATGATGGGCTGTTTATTTGCATGGGGTTACACACTGAGTTTTCGTAAACTCACCTCTCTGTTTATCTGTACAGGTAATCCCCAGTCCTAGGCGGATCGGTGCTGCGAGGGATTCGGAGGTGGCCACACAACCGCATCTATTTATATAATTGAGTTTATTTCCTATAAATCTAATTTGGGTTTTTGTTATGTAATAAGGCCTCTTTAATTTTTAACTTTTAATTTGAGGATTTTACCTATTTTAATGTACATCTGAGTAGTGGTAGAACGCGGTTTTCCAAAAGATAATTGGTTTTCAAAACACCACATTTTCGTAACTTATAATAATAGCTTCCGCATCAAACTTGGTTTTAAAGTATAGTAACAAACTAACATGATTAACGTTCTACGAGAGTAACTTGAGTTTTAAAAAGAACAAGATACCTTAATTTCGGTTAAAGACACATAAACGAGGTTTAATAATAAACATGGATTTTCTAAAGAAACGATGTTTTCGAAAAACACTTCAATGTGATATCGCCAGATTCGGCCATAACGTTTGGGCCAAGTTTGGGGTGTTACATACACGGGATCTCAATTCGGTGCCGAGGCCATATCCTAGATACGGTCTTATACAGGACCTTATTAATCTAATGTCGTGACAAGGGTATCATTTCTATTCCTAAGGTTCAATCGGGACTTCAATATAGTAAAACTTCATTATTTTTTTTCATCGAGACCTCATTAACCGATTTCATAAAAAAATATACATTTCATGTAATATCAAGTACTTAAATACATAATAACATAATGTTGATTTATTACACACAAACTTACCACGAATGCGACAACGGCGAAAAGGACCTATTTGTCCAATATTTGTTTTTCCCTCGATCTAGACGCGAACTTCATTTTTCTTGATCTAAAACATCACATTTAACTTATTTAAACATTATGTTACTCAATACAGTTCAAAATCATATTTTGGAAAATTTTACATTTTTGCCCCTAAACTTTGTCATTTTTACACTTTTGCCCCTATGGTTGAAAAATGATTTTCATTCGATTTCTTCATTCTTTAAGCCTAGCCGAACCATTTTCATAACTATAAGAGCCCACAATTTCCATTAAAACACACTTTTATGACATATTTTATAACTTTTACAAATTAGACTTTTTAGGCATTTTCACCGAAAATCACTTAGTAAAAGTCATTTCTCTAACCATGAACATGCATAATCTACCATTAAACACAAAAATACACACATATTCATCATGGTTCAAAACCCTAGACTTTAACCATATCTCAAATTAGTGGTAGAAATAGATAGATCTTGTTACGATGATTTCAAAAACGTAAAAATCATTAAAAACGGGGCTAGAACGGACTTACAATCGAGCTTGGAAGCTTGAAAAACCCTAGCCATGGTTTCCCCTTGTGAATTTCGGCCATGGGGTTGAATATGGGCAAAAATTGGCTTTTAATTTTGTTTATTTAATCATTTAATCACTAAATGACCAAAATGCCCCTAACTTAAAAATATTCTATTTCACCTATTTCAAGTCCATTTTTGTCCAAAAAATTAACCAATGGTCTAATTACCATTTAAGGACCTCCAATTTAAAATTTCATAACAATTGGACACCTCTAACATGTAGAACTCAACTTTTGCACTTTTTACAATTAAGTCCTTTTGACTAAATTGAGTGCCCAAACGTCAAAATTTTTGAACGAAATTTTCACGAAATCATTCTGTGAAATTTTAGACCATAAAAATATAATAAAAATAATTTTTTTCTCGTCGGATTTGTGGTCTCGAAACCACTGTTTCGACTAGGCCCAAGTTTAGGCTGTTACAACCAAACTATATATCAAAATGACCATAATCCTATACATGCCATATATCCATAAACTTAGATTCAAAAGTGTCAAAGTGATAGTTGGATAGTGTGATGAAGTCTTCGACGATTCCCGAATCCGAGCTAGCTTTGATTTCACTATAAAACACGGAAAAATAAACAATGTAAGCTATAAAGTTGTAACAACCTGATTTTCAGTGGTGTCGAAAACAGTGATTCGAGATCACTAAATCCGACAAGTGAGTTCAAAAATTTAATAAATTAATATATTAGTCAAGTGTGATTTTAGAAGTATTTTTGAATTAGTGAATTTTGTGATGTAAAAGAATTTATTAGGTAAATTGGGATGAAAACGAGGTATCGAGACCTCGAATTTATAAACCAGGCCATAAATATTTTTATAAATATTTATGGAGTGTCGTTGAGTTAGTTTTAAAGTTTCGTCAGAAAATTTTAACGTTTCGGTAGTCAATTAATTAAAAAGGACTAAATTGAAAAAGGTACAAAACTTGCTAAAGTGTTTAAATAGCCTAATGGTAAATAAAAGAGGACTAAAATGGAAAATGGACCATCTTAAATGGTTGCGGCGGCATAGCGTGAAAAAAATCAAAGATATTTATGTGATTAGGGACAAAATTGGAATTAAAATAAAGTTTATATGGCCAAATGTTATTTTAATAGTTTCTAGACATTTTCTTCATCAATTTTCTGTCAAAAATAGCCATTGAAGAGAGTTTGAGCTGGTCTTTCATATTTTAGCTTCAAGTAAGTTCAATTCTTGCTTTTTTTCCTTGAATTTTTTATGTTTTTGGACTTTTACAATTAGGTCCAACTATTGAATTCATTTATTTTTGATTCCATGAGTGATTTTGAAAGTTACCATGAATGAGTGCTGGAATTTTATGATGAATTATCATGGATTTGAAGCTTTAATTTCACTATATGATGATTTTATCAAGTAATTTCAATAGAAATTGATTTTAGGACCTAATTATGAAAAAGTTAAGAATTAGGGTTTGGTATTAAAATTCTGAATATTAATGGCTGTATGGTAGCCTAAAATAATTAGGTAAATTTTCAATTGAGAAAAATTAGCTCAATTGATGGGTTAATTGCACAGGGACTAAATTGTAAAAAATGTAAAATTTAGGGTAAAAGTGTAATTTTGAAAATTGAAGGGTATAAATTGTAAAGTGAATTAGAAATGGAATAGATGCTAATTAATGAGTAATTTTATATTATAGATCAAGAAACCGAAGATAAACGGGGAAAAGAGAAATTAACAGACTAGTCCCCGCATTTCTACAAATTCTACAAATAGGCCCAGGTAAGTTCGTATGATCGAAATTTGATATTTATATTGAATTGATGTATGATATTATGTATTTATTTATATTATATGTTAAAAAACATGAAAAATTTATAAATATGAATGGTTAACGAAATAAATACATACGAATTAATGAGAATAACGGTACAAGGAATATTGATTGTTATTGAATTGAATGTATATGGAATAGTGATATTTGAATATTAGATATATTGGAACGGATAGATTTAATAAGTGATGAATTTATTGAAATTATATTGATTGAGTTGGTATATATATATTGATTATATTGACTGACTGAATTAAAATAAATATTGATTGTTATTGAAAAGTGACATATAAATATGTGTTTAACTTTAATATGTTGATATAAGAAGATTATGTATATTATGATGAGTATTAAACCCAAGTGTGATATGTCTAGAAAATAAGTTTATCAATATTGAATTTATATGTAAGATGTGTAAGTACGCTAACTATTGTTTTTGCTTGATGATTAGGCAAGTGTCAAGCTATTGATTGAATATTAGTATATTTATTTATTTGAAGCACTGAAAAAGTAAGTATTTAAGTGAAAGTAAGTTAGTGCTCATGAAAGAATGGTAAGGCTTAAATTATGAAATTTCTTATGAAATGACTTATTATGTGTCCAATATGAAAAAGGCTTGGTTAAATGCACTAACTTGTAACTATGGCTGAATGACATGCATATGAAATAAGTGTAGAAGAGTTAAAGTTATATAAAATTTTACTAAGCTTGAGGGTATATGTCTATGAGTGATACTATGGATTAGTTCACCTTGTGAATTAGTGAGAACAGTTTATAAGTATTACAGTAACAATAATGGGTTATTTTTTATATGTAAAGTTTTATAATTGAAATAAATTAGTATGATTAAAGATTATACGAGTTTACTAGGCATTCATTGCTTACATGTTTGTTTTATTTATCTATCTTACAGATTATCGGAAGTTCAAACGGGTTGGAAGCTTATCGGAGCCATATCACACTATCCATTGGTTCTATCGGTAATTATGGATGACTTGATTCTGGTTATAATGGCATGTATAGGTTATTTTGATTAAATGTTAGTCTATAGGTGTTATGTAGATATTACTCATTTATTTTGTTTGCGTTTTGGTATTGTGGTATTTGCATGATTTGCCTTATAATGTTGATGTGATTGAATGATGAGAGGTAAAATAGTAGTCGAATATGCATAAGAGGTGCCTAAAAGTATAATGATTATGTATGTCTAAATAAAAGTTAATACAAAGAATCATGAAAGAGTAAAATTAGCATTAAAATAGTTTCTGGACAGCAGTAATGGTTCAACTTTAGAAAATCACAAAAATTTGTGAAAATTTAATTAGAGGTTTAATAAAGCATTAAATTAAATTTTATTGAGTCTAGTTTTCATAGAAGAAACAATGTAAGCAACGGAATTGTAAATTATGAGATATAATAAATTTTGTGAGACAAGGTCAGAATGATTTTGGGTTCCCCTGTTCTGACTTTGGAAAATCATAAAAAAATTAATAAAATAATTATAGGTTTAAATTTATATTTTTAAATTCTTAATGAGTCTATCTTCAATAGAAACAAACGGAAACATCATCCAAATCTCGTACTAAGAGATAATTAATTTTTAGTGAAGAAAGGTCGAAGTTGTGTCAAAGCAATAAGCAGAGATAAATTTGAAGATTTTACTGTACTTATTGGC
Organism: Gossypium sturtianum; assembly: GCA_025698515.1. Lineage (NCBI taxonomy): Eukaryota > Viridiplantae > Streptophyta > Magnoliopsida > Malvales > Malvaceae > Gossypium > Gossypium sturtianum. The sequence continues at coordinate 25,703,775 of CM046945.1, forward strand.
TAAATTATAAATTCTAAAATTTTTATGGTAGAAATATATTTGAGTCTAGTTTCAAAAACATTAAACGGATATTAATTTATAATTCTGTAGCTCTAGATATAAATAATTTAGTGACTACGACTCAAGTGGACAGCTTTGATATGAACATAAGTAAATAGTGGAATTATCTGTAATTTTTCTGTAAACTCCGGTAACATTCAGTAAACCTGTTCTGACGACGGATGTGGGTTAATGGTGTTACAAGAGCTTAGTAAGCTCGTATAGCTATAAACTTAATTTACCAAATATGCACAATTTAAGCAATTTAAACATATCATAACATTTCTCATTTTAAAATCATCAACCTACCACAATTTTCATTCACAAGGTTAGATATAAATTTCACAAGTTTCTTCGATTCAATACTTGTACGGTTTATGTACATACCTGTACCATCTCGTATAAATTACATACTCATTCACATCGTTGATTTACCCGTTGAACCATTCGGAATACTATCCGATACTCGAGAATCTCGCACCCTAAGTGCGCCACATACATAGCTGAAGCTATCTCAATCTCGTATCACATATAAATGCTCACTCTTGAGCTATCAACGGGTCTACTCACAGAAGCTGATGGTCATGATGAAGCTACACGGTGCTACTCACACAAGCTGACGAGTATCCGCAACATATGCTGGATAACTCAGCCACCGGTAGGATGTACGGACCAGCACCCAAATCACATAAACCCTAATGACATGTCATTCGTGTCCTAATCTATTCCTAAGGTTCAACCGGGATTTCACACTTGCTGAATCGTTGTCGAACATGTCTGTAGTGTCGTAATCACAATTTATGCAATATCAAAGCATTTAAAACACAAATATAACAATATTTATTACATATGAACTTACCTCGAATGCAAAAACGGCGAAATAAGTCGATTAGTCCGAAACCTTGTTCTTTCCCTATCTAAATCTATATTTCACTTTTCTTGATCTAAATGTAATCAAAATTAACTTATTTAATAATCTCTCTATTCAATTTAGTCCAAAATACACATTAAGGCACATTTATACTTTTACCCCTAATATTTCACATTTTTACAATTTAGTCCTTATCTCATAAAAATACAAATTCATGTAATTCAACCTAAACCCATGCTAGCCAAATTTCAATTAGGTCCCTAGCAACCCATATTTTTCACTTATTTCACAATTTAACCAAAAAATTTTAACATTTCTCAATTAAATACTTAAATGATAATTTTGTCAAAAATCACTTTACAAATGTTGTTTATCTAACAACAAGCATGCATTTTATATCATTAAACATCAAAATACACCAACATTCATCAATGGAAAATCCCTAAACCTGTAACAGTTTTAAAAAATAGTCCTTGGGCTAGCTAGATTAAGCTGCAACGATCTCAAAAACACAAAAATCATTAAAAACAGGACAAAAATCATACCTGAATGAGCATGAGAAGCTTGGCCGAAAGTAAACCTAACAATGGCTTCTTCTCCTTTCAATATTCGGTTGAAGAACCATAAAGGTGATGACTTTAAATTTTTATTTTACTAATTTATTGACATGTATTTAAAATTCACTAAAATAACCTTATTACAAACATTTAATATCATCCATTTTATGTCCATCTATGTCCACTTATAATGATAATGGGTTAATTGTAACATAAATCCCTTAAATATTTAATTTCATATCCATTTAATAACTTTAGCTAATAAAACACCACTTTTGCACTTTACGCGATTTAGTCCTTTTTATCAAATTAAACACTCAAACGATAAAATTTCTGAACGAAACTTTCACACAATCATACCATCATGTTGTAGACATTAAAATAATAATAAAATAATTATTTTTACATCGGATTTGTGGTCCCGAAACCACTATTCTGATTTGACTAAAAACGGGTTGTTACACATATTACTTACCGATTTTCAGCTCACTATCACTGCATATATGCATCATTAGCACATTAAAATCACTGTCACTTAGCATGTATGATGTGCCTACATATACACTTCCACAACGGTAATCATGAACACATAACACATGTAATGGCATATCATCTCAATTCACATTTTCACTATAACACAAGCACATAATACATAAGTTATTCATGAGCACGAGAAAGCTTACACTCAGAATTTAGAGTAAGGGTTTAGGCTACAACTAAATTCCCAAATAACACATTGAATCATGTCCACAAGCAATTATTCCAAACACTCACCAATTATGCTTTCGTTGAAAAGCCAAAAGCTCAAACTAGCTTTTCCTTACCTTTATCTCTACTCGTAGAAGGTCCTATCGGTTCCAACGCTTCAACAAAGTAAATCACACAACAACACAATCAACATTCAGCCAAAAACTCACATCAAACAATCCAAAATCGCAAGCCTAAGCTAGGTTCTCTTTTGACCGAAACCTTTGACTTAGAAAACTTAAAATTCGAATATCTCGGTCTATACTTAATCTTTTTGCCTGAAATGAATTCCATTCATCTAATTATTTACCTACGACTGATTTCAACCTTTAAACTTCGCAAAACTATTCAATTCATGGTATCAAATTTTTTTGACATACAATAGGCATTTTTAATGAAAACTCATTAAAACCTTAGAAATCCTTAACGAAACTTTAAAGTAAGTTTAGAAACATTCTAATCATGTAAAAACAAGTTGAAAAATACTTTGAAACTACGTTTTTACCCAAGATCCCGAATTCCACCATTAAAGACCCAATTTTCAGCTTTTATTTAAAACATGCGATTTAATGGCTAAAAATTTCGTTTAAAAGACCAGATATCATTTAAAACTAATTAGTAATTGAATCGTTACCTTAGTTGATTAAAAATCGAGCGTTTGATCGAAAACCCGAAAAACTCATAAGCTTGACAATGGAGGAATCTATGGTATTTTTAGGTGTTTTTCTTGGATTTTATGGAGGTTTAGTGATTTGGAAAGTGATAGGAATCTAAGGAATTTAGGTTTGGCAAAAAAATTTGAATAAAAGAGTTGGGAAAACAAAGGGACAAGTTATGGAGAAGAACTAACGTGAAAATAAAACTATAAATGGGGGTTTTTAGGTTGAATTTTAAAATCTGGTTTAATTGCCTCTTAAAAACTCTAATTTTTGAATATTTTACAAATCAATCCTATTTTCAAAATTAAAGGTATTTAAAACTCATTTTAATTTTCTAATAGACGAAAACATTTTTGGTTACCATGCTTACAAAATTTCGAGCACATAAGAGCTCATATTCCCATTTTACCCTTAAAACTTCTAGGCCCAATTTTGGGGTGTTACATTAACAATCATCAATTTGTATACATGCCTTTCCATTAGCCTTTACTTACCCGTTGAACTTAATAGAATTACATCGGATACTTGTAATAATATTTTCAATACAAGTTACCTGATATAGTTCACCGGCACAAAGCCTTCTAAGCTCAAGACCTGATTCAATTCACTGGCTCGAAGCTTGCTAGGCTCAAGGCCTGATTCAGTGCATCGGCATGAAGCCTGCTAGGCTCAAGGCTTGACACAATACACCAGTACGAAGCTTGCTGGGTCCAAGACCCGATACAATATATCCAGTATAACTCAATTTTAATAATGATTTCCATCAACCAACATTATATAATCATAAACACCTTAACTAATAAAGTAAAACAAATGCCAAAGAATTTAATATAACAATATATATAATACAAACTTACTTCGATAAAATGGTCGTAAAAACAAATCCAACAACTAACCCATCACCTTAGCTTTACCTCGACCTAGTCCTGGTTGGCTCGTTTCTTAATCTAAATAATAATTCAACTCAATTATTACAATTCCAGCATCCTAATAAGAAATCTTATACAATTATACCCTTCCTTCATTAATTTACAATTTTACCCTTGATATTTTTCCTTTTATACAATTTAGTTCCAAAACCTGTAACTCACAATTTAACCACAATTAACAAAATCCCATGCAAACTAATTTTCATAGGGTTCCCTAACAGCCTATATTTAACACAATTTCACATTTAACTCTTTTAATAAATTAGTCCTTAACCCTAAATTCATCAAAAATCACTTAACAAAACAAGTTTATTTAATAATCAAGTTTAATAATCTATTAATTAAACCCAAAATACATTCAAACACATTCATGGCAAGTCCCTCAGTCTTTAACATTTTTACAAATTAACCCCCGAGCCAACTAAATTAAAGCAATACGAGCTCAAAAACATAAAAATCATTAAAACGAGCATCAAGCATCCAAAGCAAAGCTTGGCCGAAATTTTTGCTTCTCAACAATGGTAGAGTCGGTTTTGTATAGAAAATTGGGGAAGATGACACAAATTTTTACTTTTTGTTTTGTTTTACATATCATTTAATTATTAAATTATAAAATTAACCTTTAAAAACTATTATAAATACACTAAAACCTATCCATAAACATCCACTAACTTAGAATATGGTGTAATTACCATCAAAGTCCATTAATTTACCTTCTCAAAGCTATTTCACCCCATTAACTAATGGAAATCAACTTTTTTAGTTTTTTTCAATTTAGTCCTTTTTACTTAATTAACTATTTAAGCTTTAAAATTTCTTAACAAAAATTTAATATAACTCTCATATAACCCTATAAACATTAAATAAATAATAAAATAATGAATCACTTGTCGAAATCGTGGTCCCGAAACTACTATTTCCGACACCACTGAAAATGGGCTGTTACAACAACGATGCCAAAAAGTCCTTAAAGGATAATAGACCTAAAAAGTGGATTTTGATAAAATTAGTAACAACATTATAAGTTTTTTCAATTGAGTGATTAGAAGAGAAATTTGCTAACAATTGTGGGGCTAACAATGTAATTTACCAAAAGTTTTCTTTGTAACCTAGGTTTTTTATTTTTTTTTTTTAGGTCCGGGAACGAATGACATATATATAGTTAGAGTACTAGCTACCATAAGGTTTGATTCGTTTGAAATATTATGTTAGTATGGCATTATCAATAAACAAATTTAAAAGTTTATTTTTTTCCCAAAATCCAAAATAAAAAGTTCCAACTTTGAAAGTCTTCAGAACTAAATATTCATATAATTGCTTTTAATAAAAAAATTTAAATTTATTATTAGTAAATTAGCTGTTAAACTATACCTCAATTCTCATATTGATTGTTAAAAGTTTTATTTTTATTTTACCAGAAGTTTTACTTAAACTATAAAGTTTTTCTCATAGGAATATAAGACAAGGCACATTTTACTGTACATTATACACTCTTTGAATAAAATGGAAGAAAATTGATAATTTATATACTATTTCTAAAAAAGCCTTTTAAAAATCAATCTGAAATTTTAGTTATAGTCGAAGGTTGAATTTATTTCAAATCTAAAATACTAAAAAAAGGTATCCTGATCCACCTTAACTCAAACTCCTGACTTGTTGGACCACCACAGTGTTTTGAACCAGCCTGTTTTTTTCCTTTTGGGTCTGATCTTGAACTAGCAAATTTATAACTTTCACTGCCATTCCTAACAAATTATGTCTATGAATTGTTTTCATATCGTTGATTTACGAGTGAAATTAAACTATAGGTCACAAATTTTCCAACAATATATCAAGGTGAAGAAAATAACGTTATATTATAGGTGTTATGAGAGAGAAGGGGTCTAGCTTCCAATTACAAAGGAAGTTAATGCCTTACGTAGACAAGTGAAAGAGAGTCAGGCCGGGTTCCTGAAATTGAAAACAACACAACTGGTCAGGCTCCTGTAACATGGACATACATTTGATTTACTTGGGTTTGGCTTTATGTCTGATCTGATCACAAGACTAGATATTTGTCTTTGCGTGGAACAGGTCAAACACAGTTTAAAAACAACTGTCAGTATTGTTTGACACCAACAATACGAGGTTGAAACCGAACCGTGTTTGCCAAAATTTAACCCTAAACCTAAAAAACAAAACCCATACCAAACCGAAGGGACGTGGGCAAGCATCAGATGGTCCACTTGTCGAAACCCCCTCTTAAAGGTTCATCAGCAAAGCTGGTTGGCTCAGAGTTTGGCAGAGATATGGGGCTCCAAGACACAATGAAATTCTGGGGAAGTCTCAATGCCATGGACCATCAATGGTTCACATGGAGATAGTAGGACGAGTGTTTGTCTTTCTTTTCATTTTTGGGTTCAATGCCTACTGCCTATGTCTAGCCTCTGCAGGGGGATGATGTCAATTGTAGAAAAGTCTATGATTGAATTTCAAGTTTGAACTTGATTTTTTTTTTTGTTTATTTTTTATATTATATTACAGATTGTAAAATAATTTGTTTTGCTTCTTTAATGGAGGAAAACAGTATAATTTGGTTGGGTGGAGTTTAAAATTTTAGAGATAATATTGTTAGAAGGGATAATAAAATGAACATAAAAAAATAAAAAAATTAGGTCAATTTTTTTATATAATCTATCATTAAATTTTAACATTTAAAAAATTTCATTTTTAATTTTTTTTTTTGTTTTGAATGAAATTGATATAAATTTTTATATACACTAGAAATTTTATTACACGTGTATGCATGTGAAAACTACGAGTTTAAAACACAGATATGTGTTTAAAGAAACATACAATAAATAATGAAATGTATGGTTTGAAACTAATTAATCATAATAACACATGAAATTAATAATATAAATACATAAGATTAATAATACTATATGTACTAATATTATTTATCATGGTGTTGTCATCAATTGTGAGTTAGTATCAAGTTAACTTATGACACCAACTCAATTAATAACATTAGCAATCATATCACACACATATGCGTGTGGAAACCACGGACTTAGAATGCAAATATGTGTTTAAAAATAACATACAATAAATAATGAAATGTATGGCTTAAAACTGATTAATATACCATATTAAAATAAAAATAGATTAAATTGTGAATACAACAAAATTTAAACACACAAATATATCAGATAAACAATCTTACATGCACTTAAATTATTTATCATGGTTTTGTCAACAATTATGGGTTTGTGTTGAATTGACTTGTGACACTAACTCAATTAATGACATTATTAATATATATACACGCAACTAATGGAGATAATAACTTATGCACAATAAAATAAAAATGTATAAAATACATCAAAATGAATTTTTGGTTGAGTGATAAATTTAAGGTTTTATTAATCAAAATGGTGCGAGTTCAAATTCCATCATAGACATGTTTTGATTGGTTTTTGTTAAAATGAAAAGACTAAAATACCTTCAAATAGTATAACTTATTTTAATTACGGAAGGACATTTTCGTAATTTCTTAATCGAGTTGGTGACTTGGTTGAGGGTGACACCAGCTCAATAAAACACTTATTAAATAGTCAGTATAGACATATACAACTAATGGAGATAATAACTTATGCATATTAAAATAAAAATGTATAAAATATATTAAAATGAAGCTTTGGTTTTTCTTAAAATGAAAATACTGAAATACCTTAAAGTAGTAAAACACTTAGGGTGGGTTTAAATGGACGGTAAATGTACCACTCATCCAAACTCATCCTTAATAAATAATATTAAAGGAACGTTTTTAATTTATTAGTTTTCATTTAAAAATCAATCACATTTAAACTGAATAATGCTAAATTCATCCATTAAACTAATAAAACAATCTCAAGTTCAAATTTAATATGTTTTATCCCCAAATGACAGCAACAAAATTTAACTACAACGACACATTTAATACCTAGAATTAGGGTAGTCGTTTATGTTAACGATATTGTATTTTCAGGGAAGAAAAAAAAAGTATATTTTAGAGCAATGTATATGAATATGCTAGTTCGGAGCCCAATAAAATACTCGACATAAACATAATAGAAAAAATAATTAAAATAGGATATGATATGAACATTTTAATATAGAACATGGGCATAATTAAACACTGTCTTTAGTTTTGTATATTATATAACAACATTTTTTATGGATGATAAAAGTTTTTTACATATAATGTTTAGAAGTATTTATAATTTTTATTATTTTTTAAATAGGAAGATAAAAACGTATTAATGTGTTTAAATTTATGTTTTCTTATATTGACAACAATATTAGTACTAATCAAATTAAACTCAACCAGCATATTTTATAAAATCTTAATCAACTTTAAAAAACTATATAACATAAATTATTAAGATATCAAATTTTAAATAATCTCAAATATTATTAATAATTAAATAAGTCACTAGTGTAGTCATAAATGGCATACGTTTCAAGCATGTAAATTGTAACTTTATATTTGAATTTTTTTTATAAGATCTTTTAAGTATCCGATAGTAATTTTAGATCTTGACTCTAGAATTGAGTAGAATTGGATTCCAAACCCAACAAAACTCTCTTATCCACAGGAATTAAAACCGAAACTTAAAAGAAAAGATTTTGGCTTTTCAATTTTACGAACTATTTAATTTTTTATTTTTTTCATTTTTAAATTTGTATTTTTTTTTATCAAATCATTCTAAAATAGATGAAAAAGTTAACATTTGTTAGTTTTGCTAACGTGTTATACACGTGGATGATAAGTCAGCATTAACTTAAATTTTAAAAATATATTTTTTAAATAATTTTAATGATTTTAAATTTTAAAAGTAATTTTTATATTTTTTAAAATTTTTAAAATTTTCAAAATTAATTAATTGCTTATGTGACATCTATAATTCTATATGTATGCCACATCAATAAAATTTAAAAAAAAAAGTGAAGTTTTCCATTAGTTTGAGGGTGATTTAACAAAAAAATACAAGTTTAAAAACAAAAAAGGCAATTAAATGAAAAACTAGAATAACATTTTTGTAAATTTGGAGGATCAAATAAATCATTATACTAAAAAAATATCAAATTTGTTAGCCTTAAATATAAGATGTGTCTAAAACTTTGTAATTGAAATTAGCATATCATAAAAAGGTATTTTTAGTAATGAAGAACGATCCTTTGATTTAATAACCAAATTAAATTATCGTGTTATAAAATATACGATTGGTGAAAGGAGAATAATTATGGGAAAGAATAATAAGGGAGGAAAGAGGTTTACGGGGTCAGCATGGGAATAGGAAGGAGGTTCAAAGGCAAAGCCTCTTTGTTTTCTGCCAGCCACAACCGAAGCCAACGCCACATGATTTATTTGCATATTAATAATACATTTCAACATTCGCTTAGATAAACGAGCCAATCTCTAGCTGTTAACCAGAAGGAAGAAGAAAAGAAATCCTTTCCTTTCCAACAAATAAAGACGGTAGAAGAAGAAGAATCAAGAAACCTTCTTTTTATCCATTGATCTCTTTCTTCCCTCCTCCTTGATAAACTATTATATAAACAGACGCTTCCGTTTTTTTTCTTTTCATGTACATGTTAAAGAAGAAATTAATTAGACCCAAAATCCGATTTGTGAATTTTCTGAATCTACAATATATAGACTTAATAGCTTTATCATGGTAATTAAGATCCATCAAGAAAGCAACAGGTAAGAGGTTCAAAAGAGACGGAAGTAAATGGAGATAATGGATAGCCCCAGATGATAGCCTGAAAGATAAAAAGAGAATGACAGCAAGGTTCAGGCTGGCGTTGGGGGTTGGTCAGCTATATGAAAGAGAGGGCTCGGTGCTCAACAAACCATTGGGCATTGGATGGTGCGGCCAGTTTTAACAGCTGTGAATCCACACTGCCTTCCTCGGTTGCAGTAAACTAAGATTACTTTGAATTCATTCACTTCTTCATGACAATGTGTCCATGTAGTTGGAAGTAGCAAGTCCCAAAACAAATGAAATAGTCGTAAGAAAAATCACAGAGATAATATTTGCTTCAGCGTTTTAACCTTTTCACTACTGTTCATGCCTACAACAGCTACAATCCTTTTTTCTTGTTTTTTCTTTTTCCTTGGCCTTAGGCTACAGTGATTACTGAGGGAATTCTTCGTGCTGGTCAACCGTATCATCGGAATCCCAGTATTTTAAATGATTGGTACTGTTGACATTATTTTCTTCTTGAGCAGAATTTGCACTATTATCATCATCAGCAAGCGGATTTTCGTTACAACTCTCATCACCACTATGGTCGTAGTGATTATAATCATCTTCGTCTTCTTCATTGTCTTTGGCTGAGGGACCAGTGTTGGGGGATTGCTGCTTTTGACCAACTATAGGAAGTGGCTCAGTCAGTTGTTTTCCGTCTCGAGGTGGCGAAAATACAACTGGTAGATAGTGTTCCATTTCGCATGGGAATTTTGAGCTTCTAAAATGTTCTTTCAACGCCTCCAATCCCTATACCAACAATCAATCTTATACTTTTAATTTGATCCAACAAATGAAAATATTAGAAGAAAGAAAACGAAGAAAAAAAAAACCTGAACTCTCGCATAAGTTACTTCACAGATTTTTCTGGAGTTGAAAACTTCCCAATGTTGATGATGAAATGCCTTGTAAAGCCTCCATGTTGCTTGCGGAGATGTCATGTTCACAAATCCATACCCTACATTACACTTGTTGCTGTTTTGTTTAAACCAAAAAAATGTTAATGAATTATGCAATGCTCTTACAAATTGAGATAAAAAAAAAAAGGAAGAAAAGGAAAGAAAATTACTTAAAATCGATGGGGAGGTAGACGAAATCGTAGGAAGATAAAGGCTGATCGTCGTCCTCAGCTATTTGCTCGTTACAGTGAATGCAGTGATTGTCCAACATGTTCAACAACAATTTTTGACTGCAACATGCAAAATTAAAAGATGAAAACTTCCCCGAATTTCCAACAAGAAACCGAAAATGCAATCATTTTATTAGCTACTTTTAAGTGGTAGTTAGTGAAAAAGACCAACCTATACTTGTTGGGTATGTTCTTGATCATGACAGTGGTCCTGGAATCTTTAGAATCAGATCCCACCATGGCATCTTCGCTTATAAGGAAACGAGGATCAAATTTCTTCGACTGTCTACCTTTCCACGGCCTGCCCCGACACAGCTGCTGGTTGTGCTTAGCTACCGTTGATGAGTTGCTTTGGTTCTTCTTTACAGTCTTTTTTGGACCTCCGCCACTCCCGACCTTATCTTTAACCACTGCCGTTTCAACAACGGAACACTTGCTGTCATTATTCATATTAGGGTTTCCTTTACTAGAATTCAAAGGTTTCACAGTAGGCGATTGGTTTCGAGGAAGAAAAGAACGAGGTATATCGTTGGAAGAAAATCTAGCAGAGAATTTACGAGGCAGCGGCGGGGGAGGTGGGGGAGAAGATGAGTACTTGGGATTTCTCGTATGGGGATTATATTTATCAGTGAAAGCTGTAAAAGCGTTAATTTTGTTAACGTTGTGATCACTATTGAAGAACTTCCTGCTATATCCTCCGGGTCGACTAAATTCAATTACAACTTGCTTCCCATTAATTTCTTTTCCATTCATTTCTCTCAAAGCCTTAGCCGCATCCCTTACGTCATAAAACTCCACAAACTTTTGGTGTTTCTTCAATGGTGTTTCTCTCAGTTCCTTCACTGGGCCTAAACAACAAACCAGGTTGCAAAATTTTGAACAAAGCATGAAAATATCTTTGACTGCTAATCAAAGTATCAACCCCCCCCCCCTCCCGAAGAGAAAAACAAGATAGATTGAACAACAAAAACCCAAACAAAGCAAGCGAACATAAAAGACAACAAATGAACCGAAACTTACCATAAGCTTGGAAAATGTCTTTGAGTTGAGAAATTGAAACGGCGGTGTCCAAATTGAACACCACAACAGTTCCTTGATTATTCCCCTCAGGGACAGCATTGCTTGCCGGAATAGTGAAGTGGGCCCAGACAGGCCTCCCGGCTATGAGTCCACGCGCAGAAGGGAGTGGAACACACGCGTTGGACACACCTGGTTCGCACCCGGTAGCAGCCGCAGTGTACTGGTCTCGAACCCTGGCTTGCTCTTGCATGTGCTGCTCGCGTATTTCTTTCAACGCTTTCTCCGCATGTCTCAGATCGTAGAAATGGACGGTCACGATCCCTTCTCGGACTCTTTCCATCTGGACCCCGCGTACTTCCCCGAACACTTCCAATTCTTTCCTCACCTTTGACTCGCTCACATCGCATGGAACCAACGTCAACACCAAAGCCCTCGTCGCCGCCGCCGTCGGAGGTGGAAGTGGCAGCTGCGGTGCAACCACCATGGACGCTGTAGTGACGAAAGGCGTTGGTGGAGGTACAGCTACAGGTGCATGTAGAGGCAGGGCAGCATGGAACTGCGGTACGCCGCCGCTGCAAAACGGTACCGTTGGAGACGCAGCGTATGGGTAGTAAAGTTGGGGAGGTCTGTAGAGAGGAAATTGGGGTTGGCAAACTACGTTTTGGGCGGGCCAAAATTCTTGTGCTGACGGGTCAAGGTTTCCAGGGAACCGGACCGTCCCGGTTTCCCCCATGGCTGTTTCAGGGCGGAGAACCAGTAGTCCACTACTCAAAGGGAAAAAAAAAAAGGCTTTTCTTCAACTAGATAAAAAGGAGCCGGGAAAGTATATTAATGAGAAAGCTGTTCTCTTTTATCTGAGTTCAGCTTGGGAAATTAAAAGCCCAAGAAAACATTTTCTTTGTTTGTATTGTTGTCGTTTTCCATGTCCAAGAAAAACTCATTAAAGTTGGTAGTCGAAGTGCAAGTAAAAACGAAAAGGAGAGAATGGATTGGGAGGGTTTTGGGGTTTTTTTTTTTCTTTCCTTTTCGCTATATACTTGGTTTCCAGGAAACAAGAAAAGGTTGCCAAAAGTGTCGTCGTCTCCCGAATTGCCACCTCATGGGAAAGATGATGAGTTTTTTTAGAGTGAATAAAACCCCTTACTTTCTGGGTTTTTGTTTTTGGATTTTGATCATGATCCTCGTAGTGATTCGGGGGTTGATTAAGAATTTGGGCCGTACACGTGGCCACACAAATGAAATGTGTTGTGCGGGTTGAGTAATAATAAGCATTGCTGCATGTGAGTATTACTTTTTTTCTTTTCATCTTTGGTATTTTTGACTAATCAGAGACAGTCAGACTCGGACAGACTAATCGCGTCTCCTCCTCTGCTTTTATTTTGAGCACAGTGCAGTGCACCCTCATCTATTCTTTCACATCTGCATCTATGTATTATTCTTCCGATAATTAATAACGATAAATTAAATTGAGATGTTCAATTATTAGGAATTTTCTTTTTTATCATTCGATCATCAAAAGTTATAAAATAATTATTTAATTTTTTTCGATCATCGGTCGATAAATGATTAGTGAGAAGTTGACGTGTAGTTTTTAAAATTAGTATAATAATAATTTAAACATTTAACGTTTATATATTGTGTCAATTTAATTTTAATTCTAAAAATTAAACCATTAACATTTACACATTGTACTCTCATAAAACACCACCTTAATAATGTAGATGCCTATTCTTCTTCCTTTGGTATATAAATGTATAAGTACAGGAATTATTTTAATGTAATGCAGTTAATCCAAAAAGATTAACCATAATCATATATTAGTCATTAAAGATGCATAATTTGGTTAATGTACCTACTAAAATTCAATATATGTACTTTAAAGATAAATGATTTTAGTCAATGTACCTATTAATGTCTAATGTACATGGTACATGACTTTGGTCAACATGGTTGTTGAAGGGATTTTTAATCTATTAATAAGAAGTTGTGAGTCCCTCTTAACATGTTTAGTATTGGGCTTAGGGTGTTTATGCTCAATTTTAACCCTAAACTTTGTTTCTTGCCTCCATCAAAATTTTGTGTCGAGTTCATGAAAGGGAAGCACCTTTACTCATCATGCAAATTCACATTTTGTGTTTGGTGAGATTTGAACCCATGTCCTATAACATATATAAGTTGAATTGGTAGGATGGGTACCAAGTCTCCCCAAGAGATTAAAAATCCCCTCAATAATCTTTTATGTAGCCATAAAGGCCACAAATTCCAACATTCTCTCACTTTGCCAAATGGTCGCATAAGTCTTTTTAGATGTAGGCACTTTAATTACTATAATGATCAAACTATACTTAATTAAATAAGTAACTACTAAAAATCATGGTGGTTTTATATCATTACAAATATAATTCCTTTTATGCATCACAATAATAGTATTTATCTAGACAAGTCCTAATGAAGAAGAAGATGAACTATATACACTTATATTCATGTTCCATAAGGTCCTAACTCTAATGTCAAAACACTACAATATTTTTGTCACATATAATGAGCACAAGTAGACAAGAACAAGCTTTCATGTGTCCAATTAAAACTAGTAGTTGGACTAGTATTGGACACATGCACATTATGCATTTTAGGCTAAATGCTTAGTTAACTAGTGTATAACTATTTTCTTTCTTTCTTTTTTGAATAAGGGTCTATAACCATTAGGTGAGTGTTATATGGACACTTTCTATTTCACACACACCTTTTCTCTAACAATAAGTTATCTTAAAGTGTTTTGGCTTACTAGTAGACTTGTTCATGGATAGGGCTACCGGCCCGGCCCGAAGACCTGCCCGAAATGTGAGAGGGTTTGGGCAAAAATATAGGCCTGAAAAATGGGCTTGGACAAAAAAATAAAGCTCGTTTACAAAATCGATCAAGCCTCGGGTAAGATATTTTTTGCCCGGGCCCGGCCCAGCCGGAATTCACTAAAGGACAAAAAAATCTATTTTTTTAATATTATTTTATTATTGTTTTCTCCCTATTTTGCTACCATTTTACTATTATGTTGCTACTATTTTGTTGTTATTGTTTGGATATTGTATAAAACTTATTTTATTGTTAATTTTGTTATTATTTTAAAGACATTTGTTAATATTGTTATTATTTTAGAGGCATTTGCTTGTTAAGTTGCATCTATCTTAGTATTATTTTAGTATACATATTTTTTAAAATTTATTTTCAATTTGTTAGGAAATATTTATTTTTGATGCTTTTAGTATTTTTGATGTATTATATATATATTAAAATTATAT
This sequence comes from Gossypium sturtianum, assembly GCA_025698515.1. Classification (NCBI taxonomy): domain Eukaryota; kingdom Viridiplantae; phylum Streptophyta; class Magnoliopsida; order Malvales; family Malvaceae; genus Gossypium; species Gossypium sturtianum. Next base: position 25,718,799 of record CM046945.1, read on the forward strand.
AAAAATTAATATGGGCGGGCCGGATTGGCCCAGATTTTAACATTTTTATCCGAGTTGGGCTTGGACAAAAATTTAGGCCCATTTTTGGGTCGGGCCCGGGCCTAGCAAATGGGCCTAATTTTTTTACTGAACTCGGCCCGACCCGGCCCATACACACCTCTACTTGTTGCCTTTAAAGAAACAAACAACAATTGAGTTATCACAAAATAATTTCATAAAACTTAATACATAACCAATAATTCTAAATCCTAAAATAAAAATTTTCAATTGGATTGCTCACGTAATAAATATTGCCTTAATAGTAAAAGTAGCTGTGAGAGTTCGTTTTATACTCTTCCATGATACAACTCCAACTACCAATGAAATTAGAATCAATATATCCAACAACGCCTTAATGAATCATTTCATCTATAAGTGAGCATGTAACATTTACTCCATGAAGATATTGTAATGTTTTCTTTATTACCTTATAATGTTTTAAAAACATTTTAAAACAACTTAGAATCAACTCAAAAACATTTGGTAAAAAGCATATCATTTTGAGAACATGTTTTTGAGTATTTGTAACACTTAAAATATTTACCAAGATATTTCTTCTGTTTTCCAACATAAAAGACTTGAGGAATAATATGAAAAAAAAATCTTAAATGTTATTATATTAAAAGCTTTATAAATCAATGCTAAAAATATTTCTTTTTTTTATATAACAAAAATTTAAGAGAAATTTACATTTTGAAATACCTACAAATCATTTAGACTTTTTCAAAACATGGATTCCCTTAATAAAAGCAATTCAAGGCATATGCAATCAAAGAAATCAATATTTAATAAATATTATGTAAATGAAATGAATACAAAATATCAACATTTGCATATTAAAAAATATATATTAAAGCATATGTGAATTTTCTCTTTTCTTCTCCTACTTAAAGTATTATAAAAAAACAATCAAAGTTGTAATGATCTGATTTTTAGTGGTATCGAAAAATGCAGTTTCAGAATCTCATTTCCATAAACTGAGTCCATAAATATAAAATAGGAATATTTATGGAGTTAATATAAAAATATATTGAGGAATGGTCGAATAATTTAGCCGATAAAATACTTAATTAAAGCTCAGGGACTAAATTGTAAAAGTCGAATAATTTATCATCTTCTTCTCCATCTTTTAACCATCCACCATAGTTGAAAACCAAAGAAAACTTCAAAGCTTTCATAACATTCGACCAAGCAAAATTCAAGGTAAACAAACCCCTTTTCATGTAATTTTTATAGATTTTGGATTATGGGAGCTTGATTTAGCTAGCCCGTGTACCAATTTGATCAATTGTTAAAATTTTAGCAAGTTTCCATGTTGATTAATTGATTAATTAATCTTGAAATTGATAGATATTGAGTTTAGATTGTGAAAAGGACTAAATTGTAAAGTTAGTTAAGCTTGTTTGTTAGCTTTGTAACATTAGAGACCAAATTGAATAAATGTAAAATTTGTCATGAAATTATGCTAGAAATAGAAAGTATAAGGTCCCTAATGAGAGTACTTGAAATCAAATTTTAATCCGAAGCTAAGAATCAAAACTTATGCATATCCCGAGTTCAGGGACTAAATTGAATAAAATGTAAAATATCTGGGAAATAAAAAATGAATTTATTTAGAATCATGCATCTCATGAAATTGTGTGATAATGTATGATATTGATTTGGTATATAAAATATTTGTATAAATCAAGAATTGGACCAAAGTGAAGCTAATAAGGGAAAGGCAAAAATTATGGATTAGTCCCTGAAGAATCCATCTGTTTTGTGTTTTGAAAAGGTAAGTTCATATGAAACTTACTACCCTTCTTTTTGTTATATGTATGGTTGTGTATATTTCATTGTAACTATGTTTGAATATGACTTTAAATGTTGATTAAGTTTGTATACATGGCTAGAAAATAAAATGGAATTGGATTGAATTTAATTTAATTGAAATGAAATAAGATTGATGATTGTTATGAAATGGTATAGGGTATGAATATGAATATGTAAATTAATACAAGAAATGAAAATGCAAATGTGATCGATTACAGGCTATAATATGTAAATGTGGATAATTACAGGGAGTGAACATGTGAATATGAATGATTAGAGGGTATGATAATGCAAATATGAATAATTGATGTCTATGTGGACTTAGTAAAAGGTTAGGATACAATTGATATGCCAATAGGGTCATATGCACGCTTGTATGGGATATGTGATGATACGGATATTATGACAGGTTATATCGAGATCCAGCATTTGTTGCAGATCATTAAGCATTATTTGTCTCTTCGGAGACTTTGGTGTAGTGGAGGGATGTAACTGAAAATGTTTATACATTTGATGCCTACGGGATTCGCACTTTAGTGCCTTGGTGTGCTGAGTTAAAGCTCCTATGAGCTATTTGGTGTAGTGTGGTTCACCCATGTATTCGAGTTCGTTTTACCAGGGTTCCATTAGGCAAAATATTGAAAATGGATCCTAAAATCAGAAAAAGGAAAATGAACCAATTTGATATGTTATTATAATATGGGATTCAAATAGAAATGGCTTGATATTGTAAATTGATTATATATTGTGAACTGGTAATGATCTTAATGAAAGTAGATGAATTGGTGATGAACCTATGTGAAATGGTGCAAATTGGACATGTTTAAGTTACTTCTATCATATTTAATGCATATAAATACTTATGATTCTTGTGTACACTTTGTTGTGACTTAGAGTGCCATGTGCTAGCTAAATGTATGCCTAACTTTTGGTTGTAACATGCTCACCAATGAACAAGGTAAGTGTTGTAATTCCCATTTGAACTTTCTAAGCATTTAAATGCTTACTTTAGTTGTTTCTCCTACTTGTAGATCTCCAACTTGCGGAACTAACCGAGTTGGATCAGTGTGGATCACACACTATCACTGAGACGGTAGAATTATATTCATTTTGGTTCCTAAAGTTGTGGCATGTATACAGGGTCATTGTGTCATGTAATGATCATCTTAATGTGAATGTTAATATTGTATTTTTAGCTAAGGTTGTGTTTGCATTTTAAGCTTGATATATGGCCAAATTGATGCATGGTTTTGGTCATGTTTGGTGCCATTTGGTTTGATGATTTCAAGCTTGCATAAGTTATACATGTCAAGGTTTGCATAGTGAAGTAATTTGGCAAGTTAAGTTGGTAAAAGGGTTGAGTATGTTTATGTTTTGAACATTAGTTTTATGCCATTTAAGTAGTTGTCATCAAAGGTGTTACAAGCTTGATTTGGCATTATATAATATTGATGAAATAAGTATACACATGAGTGTAATGAATTGTGTTTGGTTGGAAGCATTGAATATGTACCAATGTGATTTTGCCAAAACAGGGGCGACATCACGACCACAAGTCCCCAACATCGCGACATAGATTGATAGTGAGTGACGTCACAGTGTCAAAATTTCTGAAGTCATGATGTAACTCATTGACTAATGATGTCGCGACATGAAAACCTTGATGTCACAACGTCAACTCATAGATTTTGGAAACTTTTCAATTAAGTCCTTAACCAACCTCGGGTTAGTAAAAGAGCTTTTTTATGCTCGTATAAGACCCGAAAATGATTTTACATCATATTGAAATGTGTCTTATACAAGTAAGCATGTTGAAATGATTAAAATGTATTGAAATTTGTTGTAGTTGTTCCGGCAACGAATGTAGCATCCTGTAGCTCAAACCTGAGGATCGGGTCGGACAAGTGGTGTTACAAAAGCATTATAAAGAGAATAAAGGGCAAAGTGATAGCACATTGATATGCAAAGTTATAGTCTATTTAAAGCATGCGCAATCCAATGTACATACACATAAGTAAGAAGATGAATTTCAACAAAATGAATATACCAATAAAACAATTTTGGAATGAAATCTAATTACAACATTGTGCAATAAGCAATATATCTCATGAAGCATACATTGCATGACTTAGATTTGCATATAAACACATTAGAAATAAAGGTATACTGCAAATCTATTAAAAAGATTTTTATGACTCCTTTACTTGTCATAAAAATCAATCCCAAGAAAATAATAGAAATGAAATTCACGTGGGAAATTGATACCAAGTCAAAAAAAATTTAAGCAAATGAGGAGGAAGTCAACAAGAATACATGCAAGTCAATAAGTATTTAATAAATAATTAACATCAGCAAATTTAAATTAATACCAATTGAAATAAATTTTAAAAAGCTTTAAAAAGTTTAGTATCAAAGTTTAAAGTTATTCCAATTTGAAAGGATGTTCAAAAAAATCAAGAACGATATCACTTAATTGAAGAAAAAGATTTTCATGAAAAGCTTATTTATGTCAAAATTTTGCATGAAAACATGACTTAACCAAACCAATATGTTAAACTAAGGCTCTATTTATTTCATTTAAAATGGCTTCTCGAAAATGATTTCTGGAAAATGACTTACTTTTCTGGAAAAGCTAATATTTCCTGCTGTTTGAATGAATCTGTGTAAAATATTTTCTATTGTCTGGCAGATTTCCTAAAAATATTTCATAAAAGTTTTTTTAAATGAAACAAACATACATTTAAGATTTATGATAAGTAATGAATTGATTACAAAGTGATATTAAGGTGAAATTATAGTAAATAATGAATTTTCATGATGTTAAGGATTAAATTGTAAACTTTGTGAAATTTATAATTGAAGCAATAGAAGTTATATGCATGAAAGTTTGTCATGTGAAATAAGATATTATAATGAATTATTTGATTAAAGTCCTTATATGGTGAAAAACAAATTACATGGCAATAAGGACTAAATTGAAAATTTGTACAAAAGTTTAAGTGTGAAACAATTTAATATGTGAATAAAGAAATTATGATAAAAGTTTAATGAATGTGTTATGAGATGATGAAATATGCATAAAGTATTGTAAAAGTGAAATTGTGGAAAAATATGAAAATTTTATTATGACAAGGACTAAATTGTTAAACTTGAGAAAATATGTGGGTGAAATAATAGAAGTCAAATACATAGAAATTTGATATCTGAAACAAAATATTGAGAAAAATTATGTGATTAAAGTGTAACAAGAAAGAAAATTATTTAATATGATTAATTAGTGAATATTGAACTTTTACGATAAAAAAGGACTAAATTCTAAAATTATGAAAGTTTATAAGAAAATATTTGATAGATGAAGAATGTAGTAAAGAATGTAATATCTCGGTGCTTTGAACCGATGTTTGGGTCGAGTATGGGGGTTTTACAATGAATAGAACCTTATTAGTTTGGAAAATGTCTTACGGAAAAAAATTAGTAAGACATTTTACAAGAATAAGGGGGTAATTTTACATTGACTGGAAAACTTTTTACGTTGACCATTCTATTTTACATTGAAAGTATTTCCATAAAAATTTTTACATTGAAACAAACAAAACTTAAAATAAGATAAGTAAATTCATCATAAACAAATTTTATGTGCATGAAGCTATCCTAAAAATAGTTTGAAACAAAATTATAGAAAAATAGTTTGAAAATACCTACAGACCTCTTGAAGCTATCCTAAAAATCTTGCAAACTAATCCCAACTGTTAGAGTTGTGTGACCCAAATTCTAATATATTGCTTGCAAGTCAAGTTAAACAAAATATATCTTCTTTCTAGAAGATTTAGTATTTATGAGTATAATATATTTAGCATTTATTAGCATAATATATTTTTACTTTGATTAGAATTAGGTTTTACAAGCCTATAAATAGACATAGTCTATTCCTCTTGTAATGTGTCTGGATTCGACATAGTGAATTTTTCTTCTCCTCTCGCAGTGGTTTTTTTTCGAAAGGGTTTCACGTAAAATCATGTGTTCTTTATTTTATTTCTCTTTTCTTTGCGATATATATTGTCATTACCGACATTTATATTTTTCACAAATTGGTATCAGACCTTCCGGGTTTTTCATCTCGATCACGGTAATGGCGTATTTGAAGTATGAAATTCCGCTATTGAATCACAACACCAGATTTGCGTTGTGGAAGATAAAGATGCAGGCAGTTCTTGCACAGATGGATTTAGAGGAAGCCCTGTTAGGGGTAGATAAGATGCCTTCGACATTGACGGAGGAAGAGAAGAAGCGCAAGGATCGAAATGCATTAACACAGTTACATCTAAATTTGTCTAACGAAATTTTACAGGATGTGATGAAGGAGAAGACCGCCGCTGCATTATGGAAGAGGCTAGAACAAATATGTATGTCGAAAACTCTAACCAGCAAGTTGCATATGAAGCAACGTCTTTATGCTCATCGTTTGGAGAAAGGTGCATCTGTGCACGAACACTTAACAGTGTTTAAAGAAATTCTCTCAAACTTGGAGGCAATGGAGGTTCAGTATGATAAGGAAAATCTAGGGTTGATTCTACTTTGTTCGTTGCCCCCGTCTTATTCAACCTTCAGAGACATGATTTTATATAGCCGTGAGTCTCTCACAGTTGATGAGGTTTATGATTCTTTGACCTCGTATGATAAGATGAAGCATCTTGTGGTTAAACCCGACTCTCAGGGAGAGGGTCTCATTGTTTGTGGAAGACAAGATCGGAATGCTGATAATGATCGTGGAAGGACACAGGAACGTAATCCTCGTGGTAAATCTAAGGGTAGATCGAAGTCTTCAAACAGAGGTAAAACTTGTAACTTCTGCAAGAAGAAAGGGCACATTAAATCTGAGTGCTATAAACTACAGAACAAGATTAAAAGGGAAGCTACGAATCAAAAGGGAAAACAACCAGAAAATTCTGGTAAAGCTGATGTTGTAGAAGACTACAGCGATGGTGAACTTCTAGTCGCTTCTGTCAACAATTCTAAAGTGAGCGAGGAGTGGATACTTGATTCAAGCTGCACCTTCCACATGAGTCCCAATCGGGATTGGTTTACAAATTACGAAACAGTGTCTGAAGGTGTTGTTTTGATGGGAAATAATGCTTCGTGTAAAATCGTAGGTGTTGGAACAATTAAAGTGTTGTCAAAACACTTAGTGACGTACGGCATGTTCCAAAATTGAAGAGAAATTTAATTTCGTTGAGTACTCTTGATTCAAGAGGGTACAAATACACAGCTGAAAGTGGGATTTTGAAGATTTCCAAAGGTTCCTCGTTGTGATGAAAGGGAGAGAAAGATTTGCCAAGTTATATGTTTTTTGGAGGTTCTCTGTTATTGGTGATGCAACTGTCGCTTCCTCTTCCTTGTCAGATGATGATATTACTAAACTTTGGCATATGCGCCTAGGGCATATGAGTGAGAATGACATGATAGAATTGAGCAAAAGAGGACTTCTTGATGGGCAAGGAATTTGCAAACTGAAGTTCTGTGAGCACTGCGTTTTTGGGAAGCAAAAGAGAGTTCGATTCACCAGAGGAATTCATAACACGAAGGGAACGTTGGAGTATATTCATTCTAATCTGTGGGGGCCATCAAGAGTGCCTTCAAGAGGTAGAGCTAATTATATGCTAACTTTTATTGATGATTTTTCTAGAAAAGTTTGGGCATTCTTCCTGAAGCAGAAAAGCGATGTGTTTTCCGCATTTAAGTCTTGGAAAACTATGATTGAAAAACAGACATGGAAACAAATAAAATACCTCCGCACAGACAATGGCTTAGAGTTTTGTTCAAATGAGTTTAAAAAACTATGCAAGTCAGAAGGGATCGTGAGACACTTGACAGTTCGTCATACTCCACAGCAAAACGGCATTGCGAACGAATGAACGAGCGATCATGGAAAAGGTTCGATGTATGTTGTCAAATGCCAACTTACCAAAGTCGTTTTGGGTCAAGCGATTTCTCATTGCATGTTTTTGATCAACCGATCTCCATCCATTGCTATTGAGAAAAAAGACTCCACAAGGGGTATGGTCTTGTAATCCTGCTAATTATTCTGATTTAAAGATCTTTGGGTGTCTTGCGTATGCTTATTTTGATAATGGAAAATTGGAACCGAGATCCATTAAATGTGTTTTTCTTGGTTATAAAGTGGTGTAAAAGGGTATAAGTTATGGTGTCTGAAAATAGAAAAGTTGTGATTAGCAGAGATGTTATTTTTGATGAAAGCTGCTATGCTACTTAACTTATCTCTTAAAGATTCTTCCAATAAAGAAAATCAAAAGCGGTGGAGCATCAGTTAATACTGAGTCGACTCCTCAAGCCAAGTACAAAAATTGAGAATAGAGTTGCTTCTTCACCACAATACTCTATCGCCAAAAGCAGAACTAAAGAGAAATTAAGCCTCCAAAGAAGTATCTTTGAGGTGATCTAGTTGCTTATGCTTTAAATGTGGTGAAGATATAGATGCAAACCAAGAGCCGTCTAATTATTCTGAGGAGGTTAGCTGTGAAGACTCAGAAAATTGGATGTTTGCTATGCAAGAGGAGATGGAATTACTCCACAAAAACAGAACATGGGATCTTATGAAACTTCCTAAAGGTAAAAAGGCTGTTCGCTGTAAATGGGTGTTTAAAAAGAAAGAAGGGACTCCAGGAGTTGAAGAACCCATATATAAAGCAAGGCTTGTTGTAAAGGGTTACAGTCAAATTCCAGGAGTGGACTTCATAGATGTGTTCTCCCCAGTTGTGAAGCATAGTTTGGTTCGTGATATTATTGCTCGTGGTGATATTGTTGTGAGCAAAATTAGTACTCATGAAAATCCTGCAGATATGATGACTAAGTCACTTCATATAACCAAGTTTGAGCATTGCTTAGATTTGGTTGGTGTTCATTGTTGAAGTTAAACCCTTAAGGGGTTTTATGGAAGAGGTGGAGAACTTGTTCGTTGAGAGTTCGCGATGAAGAACTTGTTTGTTGAGAATTCGTGTCAAGGTGGAAATTGTTAGAGTTGTGTGATCCAAATTCTAATATATTGCTTGCTAGTCAAGTTAAACAAAATATATCTTCTTTCTAGAAGATTTAGTATTTATGAGTATAATATATTTAGCATTTATTAGCATAATATATTTTTACTTTGATTAGAATTAGGTTTTACAAGCCTATAAATAGACATAGTCTATTCCTCTTGTAATGTGTTCGAATTCGACATAGTGAATTTTTCTTCTCCTCTGCCCGTGGTTTTTTCCCGAAAGGGTTTCCACGTAAAATCTGTGTGTTCTTTATTTTATTTCTCTTTTCTTTGCGATATATATTGTCATTACCGACATTTATATTTTTCACACCAACAAATTGTATAAACATGTAATGATTATAAACAACTAAAAAAGAGAATAATATAAACATATTTGAAAGAAATATATTACGCATTTAGTTTTTGGCATGAAAAGTAATATTAAACATGTTTGTAAAATTAATTTCCAACCATCCCCTACACGAAAGAAAGTTGTTTTGTAAAACTGAATTGGAAAAACACTCAATCAGGAGGGGTAACTTAGTGAAGTATTATCAAATTTACTTAGCTAATAAGTGAATGGGATGTTTTGAACTATTTAGCTTTTAGTTTAAAGAAGGACAATAATATTCACATAGCTTTGAGTTAACCTTTTGTTGTTCTCATGGTATTATTTATTTTGGCCTTCAACAACTCACGTTTTCATGAATTCTTTACAGAAATTTGTCTTTTAAAAATTTTCAAAGAAACAATCATATTTCTCATTTATATAGGCGATCTTTCATTAAGAGTATTCTACTTATACCCTAAGTAAAAATCTAAATATGAAAAATATTATGAGCACCAACTCATCATTATTTCTCAGCAACTAGCATTTTTGTTTTTCATCACAAGAATAGGCCAAAAATAACAATTTCTAAATGCTATTAAAGTTTGCTATAAAACTTAATTTTCTCTTTTAAATCTAGATATTGAAATCCCTAATAAACTAGGTAGGATTATCATTGTAACATTTTTGAAAAAGCTTTAAGTACATTCCCTTCAATGATTTATACACAGACTCTCTCTTGTTAAATATTTAGTTAATAAATTTACAATATTTTCCTTTAACTTCACATGGTTAATGGAAAAAAAAAAATTGATAACTCCGTTCGATAGCAAAAGTTTAATGGTATTATATCTATGACACATATTCTCTAAAAAGTTTCCTAAGCAATTTAACTTCTTATAAAGCTTTATTAGGAACAATAAACCTCAATTTTATCGTGGATCTTGCAATTAATTAGAGGATTTTCATGACACTACAACTTCACCAAGCATATATGGTGTATTTCCTTAATTTTTTTTTATATAGATGTACACTAAGTTTATTGAAGTCTTAACAATGCTATTGTAATATTTAAAAGATTTATTTAAACAATACAAAATTACAAATTCTTCTTTAAATATTTGATGTCTATTTAAATTAGAATATAAATAAAAATTGATTCAATAATAATTAAAATAAATGTAGGATTATAATTTTTATGATTTTATAATTAGAAAAAGTATGGTATATAAATAAAAAATAAGAAGAGTAATTAAGTCTGAACTATTTAAAAAAGAAAAAAAAAAGCTTCCTAACTATATGAAAAAGTTATTTTCTCATCTTTGAATTCAAATGAATTATATTCCTATATTTAGAAGACGTTTGTTAAGATAAAGAATGATTATTTTTTAAATAATTTAATTAGTTTGAGAATGATTTGTATATTTTGCAAATTAAAAAAACGAATTTTTTAAGAATGTAATTCTTTTAAAATTTTTTCCTCAAATATAAAAAATACGATGTCTTTGAATACGATGTGAAAATAAATTTCAAGGTGAAAGATACCTTAAAGATAAAAGAAAATTCTTGTCTATTTTTCATTATTTTTGTATAACAAAAAAATTAATTCATATACAAAAATATTTTCAAGAAAGGTGATACCTTATTATCATCACTGAAAATCACAAGCTAAATTTGAGAAAAAAAATTCGATTTTTTTAAATTAGGGTTTTAGGTTGTTTTTTTGGGATATTTAAAGAAATATATCGATTTTGGAGAGTGTGTGAAAACGTGTCCCACTAGACACATTTTCTGCTTATGTGGCTGAAATTGCGTCCTGTAGTACACGTTTTCCTACTGTGTTAGTTGAAAACATGTCCTACTGGATGCGCTTTCACTTTTTCTCTCCTCGACCTATTTTAAGGGTTTAGGGTTTTAAGGTTTAAGGTTTTATTTTGTGTAGAGTTTAAGATTGGAAATTTGTTGAGAAAGATTTATTTGTGTTTGTGTTTGAGACAACAATTATGAAAGCTTAAAGGTATATATTTGGGTTGATGATGATGCGATAGCATTCGGAGACCCATACATTTCATTTATCGTGTCGGGATGGAACCATTGCCTTATAAACCCATCACATTGCAACTCAGGCTCCGAGTTCACAGTGCTTATATGGTCATGGGTTGAAGTTTAAGTAGGGCTCTTACTTGACGGATGTTAATGTACGGTCACAAGTTGGAGTATAACTCGGGAGCCCAGATGACAATGGTTATGCTGTCACGGGTTCAAGTTTCGCCTCATCAAAAGAAGATAGTTTGTAAATCCGATACATAAGTTTGGGATCATAATTATAGGGAAAAACTGAGGGGCTTTCTAGTATAATCAAATTAATCTTTTTCTCCATCTCCACTAAAAGCACTGTCCTCAACCTCCCTATCCAAAACTTGTGACAAAGTTGGATTCAAGAGGACCTGTCAGGGGGGAGTGACTGTGGTGGTGGAGAGAAGGTAAAACTCGAATCGGGGCGACAATTGTTGCAGTTATTAATGAGTTCTTTTATCACAGCAACTGTTGTGTACTTGAAAGGACCTTCACCTTTTCTCCATGAAAAAGTCACTCCTCCCTTGAATATCCTTTTGCCTCAAACTCCATCACAAGTATCAGAGAAGATAGAGGTTAACGATATTGCGTTTGGTGGAGATAGAGAAAAAAATTAAGGTCATTGTATTGGAAAACCCCTTAGCTTTTCCCTATGATTATGATGTCAAACTTATGTATCGGGTTTACAAACCATTCTCATCTAGTGAGGTGGAACTTGAACTCGTGACTGCATAACTACCGTCAACTACACTCCTAAGTTATACTCCAACTCGTGACCATACATTAGCATCTGTAAAGTGGGAGCTATAGTTATACTTCAACCCGTGACCGTATAAGCACCGCGAAGTTCAAGCCCAAGTTGCAATGCAATGGCCTTCTAAGGCAATGGCTCCATCCTGACGTGGCAGATGAAATGTATAGGTCTCCAAGCACCACCGCATCATCGTAAACTCAAGCACACATTAAAGCTAGCACATTGTCTCCCTCAAACATAAATAAATCTTTCTGTCGAAAAATTTCGACACTAAAAAAAAAAACAATTTAAGAGAGAATTTATTAGGTTTGGGGGATAGTGGCCGAGAGAGTTTATGGAGTAGGTACCACAAACCTCCATTTATATAGCCAACTAGGTGGGCAAGAATTTAAAAAAAAAACCAAAAGATGTAGCATTTAAATCTGAAATTATCCCGGGATTCTCGGGACGTTTGAAAATTGAGGACAGGATTCTCGGTTTCTGGAAAGTTTTCATGGGTTGGGGCATGGGTTAAAAATGGGAGGGGGAAACGTACCCCATAAGATGCATTTTCAGCTTAGGTGGCAAAAATATTCATTAAAAGCGTGCGTGCTATATCTTTTGTTTTTTTTAACCTAACGTTTCTAACAAGATGTGTTTTCTAAAAAAATCACTTAGACTCGCCGTATCCAATCTTTTCGAAACATTTGAAGTTATGTTTGATATCTGGGGGGGTAGTATTTGGTATAAAACGAGTGCCCATTTCATTCAAGACATTTCATAATCATAAAATTGAGCAAATTATCGGTATAAGGAGATTTGTGTAAGGATAAGATTGTTTATGTTAAATAGTTGAATTTGCAAAATCGACCCAACACACCAAATTAGATTAAGTAAATTTTGTGGTTGTTGTTATTGGATAATCAGTACTATTCTTTTCTACATAATGTTTTTGTTTTATACATGTGAAACGGTTATTTAGTTGAAGATGAGTCGACAAATTGAAGTATTTTAATAATCCATAAAAATAACATGTTTTAATCCCATTCTTGATGCGTTTTTGGATGATTTATTATATAATTTAGTGCATTTGATGCTCCTAATCCTTTAATTTCATGTTTCTATACTTAGGAGAGCATAGGGGAGTAAAAGGAGCAGAAAACGGGCCAAAATCGGACAAAACGAGCTACTTTCAGGATCCACACGGCCTGGCCATTCCCACACGGGCTGAGCACACTCACACGGGCTGGCCACACGTCCATGTGCCAGCTCGTGTCGATATCGCTCCCTGTTTCCCAAATATGTAGAAAAAGCTAATTTTTAGGGTTTTTGAGCATTTTAAAGTCTATAAATACACACTAGAAGAGGACCTAAGGGAGGACGCAGAGAAGAACGAAGAAATTACTCGAAGAACGTCGTCGGAATCAACTCAGAAGCAGGATCTCCTTCAAGATTGAAGATCTCCAGTCAACTTCTTTAGAAGTTTTTAGGTTTCTTTATGTTTTGTTGTTTTCCTAATTTTGAGATGTTTTCCTTCCAAAGTATGAACTAAATTCCCTAGATACATAGGGAAGATGAAACCTATGAGAGATCTTGTTATTTAATTTTCGAATTACATGATAAATACTTGATTTCTTGATCTCAATTATGTGTACTTATTCCATATTTTAATGTTTTCAGGATATTAATTCATGATTGATGTGCTTATTTCAGTAGAGCAAAAGTCCATGTTTAAGAGTAGATCTGGTATAATTGAGTTGAGTTGCATGCAATCATAGAAATAGGACAACATAAATCTACCGGATTAGAGTCAAATCTAATAGGGGAATCCATAGATCGAGTTAATACGACAATAGGGGTTTTAATTAGAAAGAGATTTCAATTAATCAACCTAGAGTCAGTTATTTCTACTCTCGAAAGAGATATTAATATAATTTAGAGATTTCTACGGATCAAGGCAAGTGAATAAATAGTTTAATTCAGATTCAGAATAACAAGTGAAGTCTAGGTGGATTCTTTCCTGGGTATTGTCTCTCTCATTGGTTCATTCGAATATTTTCTTACTTAATTCTCTGTTGCGTCTTAATAATTAGTTAGATAATTTCATATTAAAAACAACCCTTTCAATTTACAGGCTAGATAATAAAAAGATAGTAATTACTAGTACTTTTAGTCCTCATGGATACGATATTCCCAACTCACCATACCTATACTACTATTCAATAGGTGCGCTTGCCTTTGTCGTGATTTTAGTTAGTTTAGTGAATAGGTGTGCTTGCCTTTGTCGTGATTTTAGTTAGTTTAGTGACATCATCAAGTTTTTTGCGTCGTTGCCGGGGACTAAAATATTAGGAACACTAAATTTTTATTAATTTAGCCATTTTTACTTTTATTGCATTTTATTTTTGTTTTTAAATAAATTTTTGTTTTCTAATTTTTCTTTTGCTTCTAGCAGGTTCCTTTAGTATATGACTAGAAGAAACCCGTCAGGACCCTTAGTATTCGACAGTGAGATCGAAAGTACAGCTCGTAGAAACCGTAGAGAAGTAAGGCAGAGTCGACAAAGTATAGTAGAAGAGCAAGAGGACGTTATTAATATTATTGAGGAGATGGCTGAAAATCAGAATAATCAGCTACCTCCTGTGGCTGCCGCAAATCCTGCTCCTCGTACTATGTATGATTATGCCAAGCCTAATTTAACTGGGGTTGAATCAAGTATTGTGAGACCTGCTATTGCTGTGAATAACTTTGAACTGAAGCCAAACACCATTCAAATGATCCAACAAGTTGTTCAGTTCGATGGTTTGCAAGATGAAGATCCAAATACTCATTTGGCCAACTTTTTGGAATTCTGCGACACTTTTAAGATAAATGGCATTTCTGACGATACCATTCGGCTACGGTTGTTTCCATTCTCATTAAGAAATAAGGCTAAACAGTGGTTGAACTCCCTACCACGAGGTTCTATCACTACATGGGAGCAAATGACCAAAAAGTTTTTATGAAAGTATTTTCCACCGACTAAGACAGCCAAGCTGAGGAATGACATCTCTTCCTTCGTGTAAATCGATTTAGAGACCCTATATGATGCATGAGAGAGGTATAAGGATTTATTGAGAAGGTTCCCTCATCATGGGTTACCTCTATGGCTACAAGTTTAAACTTTTTACAACGGTTTGAACCCCTCAACTAGGCAATTGATCGATGCAGCCGCCGGTGGGACTCTGAATAACAAAACACCTGAATCGGCTTATGAGTTTATAGAGGAAATGTCACTGAATAATTATCAGTGGCAAGTCTTGAGGACAAAGCCGATGAAAGCAGCAGGTGTTTTTAACGTTGATGCGGTCACCATGTTATCGAATCAGGTAGAAATTTTGAATAAAAAGATTGATAGTTTATATGGTTCTATGCAGGTACATCCGGTGATGCAGTGTGATACAAATGGAGGAGGGATGAACAATCCAGAATGCCTATCCTACAGCCCGAGCACAGAGAACGAACAAGTCAACTATATAGGTAATAATTCTAGACCTCAGAACAATCCATATAGTAACACTTATAATGCAGGTTGGAGGAACCATCCCAATTTTTCTTGGGGTGGTCAAGGAATCCAAGCTTCCAACAACAACCTTACCCGCAAAATAAAAAGCCGAACCTTGAGGAGATACTGACGAAGTTTATTTCGGTGTCAGATCTCTATTTCCAAAACACCGAAACAACACTTAAAAATCAACAAGCATCGATTCAAGGACTCAAGAACCAGATAGGACAGCTTGCTAAGATGATTTCAAAGAGACCACAAGGTAGCTTGCCTAGCAACACTGAAACTAACCCAAGAGAGAAACTTCATGCAATTACGGTTCGAGATGAAGAAGGGTTAGTTGAACCAGAACCAGAACTAGGGCAAGAAAGTGTGGTAAGTCAAGGTAAGGTTGAGGTGAGACACAATGAACAAAAATCGGTAGGTAAGGAGTATAAACCTCGTATGCCATACCCAAATATGACAAAGAAAGACCACACAAACGAACAATTTGGTAAATTTATTAAACTTCTTAAAATGTTACATATCAACTTACTGTTTATTGAAGCTCTTTCGCAGATGCCCAATTTAGCAAAATTTTTAAAGGAGTTTTTTAGCAAACAAGCGGAAGTTAAATGATTCGTCGCACGTGGAGCTAAATGTAATTTGCTCAGCTATCTTACAGAATAAACTACCCAATAATTTAAAAGATCCAGGGAGTTTTACTATTCCTTATTTAATTGGTAGTTTAAATGTTAATAATGCTTTGGCTGATTTAAGGGCTAGTATTAATGTAATGCCCTATAAAATGTTTAAACAACTAGGTCTTGGGAAACCCAAAAAAACTAGGATGAGTATTCAATTGGAAAATAGAACCATTAGATTTCCTAGGGGTATTGTTGAAGACGTACTCGTGAAAATTGATAAATTTATATTCCCAGTTGATTTTGTTGTTTTAGACATGGATGAGGATAGTGACGTACTTTTAATTCTAGGTCGGCCCTTTTTAGCAACTGCTAGAACCATTATTGATGTTGGTACAGGTGAATTGATACTTTATGTAGGTGATGACACAATTAAACTCCAAGCTCGTGATTTTGCTAAGTTATCTAGTAATCAAGATGATTATATGAGTTCTATTAATGTGAGTAACCTTGTGGCTCAACCTTCTTTGCAGGAAATCCCTCGAAAAAATGTGATAGAGTCACGTCCCAGCTCATACGACAAAAATAGAACAACTCATGAAGAACGAAGGCGACAGATCGATGAACTAGATGAATGGCAGACACATGTCAAGGAGAAACCAAGAGTACACGATGAAGAACCGAAGCAACGCCATGACAAACATAAGGATAGAACAAACCACTTTAAGGTTGGGGACCATGTACTGTTGGATAGAACGAACCCTCGAATTGCCACTTCAGAGCTTAATGCGAACGGAGCAACTCCTTTTACGGTACTCAATGTCTTCCCATATGGTACAGTCGAGGTAAAGCATTCTGAATTCGGCACTTTCAAGGTAAATATTACTCGACTCAAACCTTATTTGAATAAAAGAATTGATAGCGAGAGAGAGGAGTTTCGACTCCGCTAACCATCGTGACCGTGCGAATACGAGGTAAGTCGAGCTTAGACTTTAAATAAGCACTTCTCCGGAGGCAACCCAAGTGTTAACACTGCTGATTTCCTTATTTTTATTTCATATTATTTTTAAAATTAATAAAAAGTGTGTTTTTTTTACCCACACGGCCTGGACACACGGGCGTGTCCCAGGCCGTGTGCACTAACAGGGGCTCAACAGTGAGTTACACGGCTTGGTGACATGGCCATGTAACCCACACAGCCTGGACACACGGGCGTGTCTTTGGCCGTGTGGATCTTGAGACTTAGTTTTTAAATTTTAAGAAAATCGACAGAGAGTTACACGGCCTGGCGACACGGCCGTGTGACCTATATGGCTTGGACACACGGGCGTGTCCTTGGCTGTGTGGAGCCTGGGACTTAACTTTTCTAAAAATCGACAGAGATACGGCCTAAAATAGTCCACACGGGTGTGTGACATGACCGTGTGGACCACACAGCCTGGACACACGGGCGTGTCCTAGGCCGTGTGAAACCTGGAGCTTAAATTTTCAAATTTAAAATAAGTTAGAGAGTTACACGGGCAAGGCCACAGGCGTGTGGGAGGCACATAGGTGTGTGAGAAGGCACACTGGCATGGGAGAAGCGAAGGATGTTGTACACAGCCATGCAACACGGCCGTGTGTACCACATAGCCTGGACACACGGGGGTGTCCAAGGCCATGTGAAGACTGGACTTATGTTATTAATCACACACGGACTGAACAGAGGCCGAACAGGCGTGTGACACGGCCGTGTGGCTCAACACGGCCCTCACACAATCGTGTCCCTTTTTAACCCCCAAACCCTAAATTATTTTTCACTTTTTAACCGCCGCTTCTATTCCCGATCCCTCTTTCGATCGACACCCTACCCCGTCGATCCTAGCCTCCAAGCCACACCCTCCCCTTTCCCTCTCCTTTCGAACCATTCCCAAACCACCAAGCCCCAAACTGCCGCCCCACTCCTCCTCCTTCCCCTTGCGTGCACACCCCCCAACCCCACGCACGCACAGCCCCATCCAGCTTCCCTCTTCTCTTCGACCCACCTCCCTCATAACCACTCCCTTCCCACATCGCATAAACGCACAACGCCCGCCCGAACCACCGTCGTTCCCTCGCCGACCGCCACCACCATCGCACCATTGGTCACCCACTGTTCATTTATTCATTATTTTTGTTTTATTTTATTTCTTTATTTGATTATCATTTAGTTTTATTTTATTCCTCTATTATTAGTTATTTGTTTTATGTTGATTCTAGTTTTCTTTTCAGTTTTATCTATTATTTTGTTATATTCTGTTATCTTATTTCTTATTATTAGTCTCAGTTCATTTGGTTTTTGTTTCTGCACATTTTTCATAGGCTAGTAAAGTTTTGTTTTAGTAGTATCTTTAGTTTAGTTTAATTTTCACAGGCCTATTATCATGATTAGCATATTTTTTATTTGGTTATAACTGCATCCTTTATCTTTTGGCATTTATACATGTTAATTCTTCTTAATAGTCTATTTACTAGTTATTCTCTTAATTTTTTTAGTTCTTGATGTTACCTTCGATTAGGGTATAAGATATTGGCTTATTTTTATCTTGTTGGTTCTTCCATTTAAACTGTTTGATTATTTTCTTGCAGATTCATTATGATGAACACACGAGGAAAGACCAAGACCACCGTTTTTGCTTCAAAAAAGTGGAAGGGCCCCGGCGCGTCCTCCTCATCGAGCGCTTCCACCGAGGCATGCCACCCCTATCTCCGATTCACAACGGGCCGCCAAGAGGATTTATATCAGCTCCTTCAAGCACGACCACTCAACCTTGGCCACTGCATTGATTGGGCCGCGTTGGAGCAAGTTCGACTCGCTGATGACGTGCGCGCCATTGTTTCCACAGCTCC
This sequence comes from Gossypium sturtianum, assembly GCA_025698515.1. Lineage (NCBI taxonomy): Eukaryota > Viridiplantae > Streptophyta > Magnoliopsida > Malvales > Malvaceae > Gossypium > Gossypium sturtianum. Next base: position 25,737,864 of record CM046945.1, read on the forward strand.
ATGAGAGTGACGTTGGAGTTTTGCTCAACGTTTCTGGTACAACAGGTCATGACAGTTCATGACGAGCCAGGCACCATCACTTTCTGCCTTGCTGGTTTGGTGCACCAGATGAGTGTCCCAGAGTTCGGTGCTGCTATAGGACTATACACAGAGTTCGGTGCTGCTATGGGTTTATGAGCATCGTGGAATTTATGAGCACCGAGGACATCCTTCGACTTCATCGGCATATCCACCACTCGCCATCACGTTGTTGGACCGATCTTATATCTAGCCAGACACCATATGATCCGAGTCGCTCGAAGGCGACTTCTCTCTCTTCGGCCTTACGGTACATTCACGCACTCTTAGCTCACACTTTGACAGGTCGAAGAGAGAGCACCGGAGTCGTTAGCACTCACGACGTTTACTTTCTATGGGGCATGGCGCACGGGCATATATTTGATTTGGCATACTTCATAGCTCTAGCCTTCCACCATCTGTTTAGACCCTTACGTGACTCGCTCGCTCGACACTTCGGTCTTCTCGACACACCGGAGTAGTCCTCTACACTCACACTAGTCGGCCAGATGTTCCCTCAGGGCATCTCGAGCATGATACATATGAGGATGATCGAGCGGCGTCGTGGAGTAGATCCTCCTCAGTACATATTGTTTCATTCTGATGCTCAGAATAAACCCGAAAAATTCCCTGATGATATTCCTCCCTATCACGAGGACCCGGCCATGACCTCCACCTTGAGTCACGGCACCACTCCTTCTCTGGCGCTAGCTTCCGAAGAGTATCCACTGAGGAGTTCACCAGCTTCCGTCAGTACTATGTTCAGAGGTTCGACAGTATTGATGCGACATTGCAGGAGATTTGTCAGGATTTCCATATTGCTCCTCCAGTGCCGACGACTCACGATGCTGATGCGTCTTATGATGAGGACCATTGTGTCCATTTAATTTCATTTTCTTTTATTTTTAATTTTATTCTTAGTTTTTATTTTTATTTTTCTGTTTATTTGTATTTTCCTAGACTTTTTTTTTCGCTTTTATATTTTGAACTATATTTTATTTATTATGGTTGTTTCTAATCGAGTAACCCTTTAATCTTCTTCAGCATTGTGTTTATTTTCTTATCAGTTGCTCAGAATCATGCGCTACATCTATATTTATCTACAATTCCGCTTTTCACTATTTTGGGGATTTCATCCAATATTCAGGGCAGTTTTAATTCTCTCCCTCTCTTATGATTTTTTGTTTATACTGTGATTATCTATTTTTGCGCATTGAGGACAATGTACATCTTAAGTGTGGGGAGGTTATTTATATGATTATTAGAAAATCCCTGAATTATGCCTTGTGTTCAAGTAATTTTCTCATATTACTATTAGAATGAATTTTTATCGATTTGTGATTATCATTGATATGTTTTAGATTAAATCCATAGGTAATTGTGCATTGATTGTTTAAACTTTAAGACATGAGAGAATCAATCATGATAAGTCTATTTTCAGAATTAAAATTTGTTAGGTTGTTTCCCTAAATTGAGGTATTACCTTGAAGTTTGAGATTTACAAGATTGACATAAAAACCATAATTTTTGTGAGATTTTGAGCCTTTAGAGCATACACTTTTCTTGCTCACTTTATTACTGGTTATGAGTGTGTCAATATTGATTGGTTATTCTAGAACTTGCTTCGATTATGCATGTCCAGACCACATCTTTGATTTGATATATTGAGATGATAAAGGCACTTAGGTTTTAACCCACTTATCCCATAAAAAGCCCACCTTCATAATTAACCCTTAGTGAACCCCTTTGAGCCTAACAAACCGTTTCTTGATTTATCCATTAATGTTAACCTATAACTCATTTTTGATTCGTTGTGAATTGTTCCCGTTTTATTGACTCCCTTTTTATCGAGATTTGATTTGGTCAGTTGCCTAACTATGTTGTTTTGTTTCAGTTATTAAATAATCTCTTATTATCCATTGTTATAAAAAAAAAGGAAAAAAAATACATATATGTTGATTATTACTAGTTCTATGTTATTTGAGCTTAAACAGTTAATTTCATATTTTGAGAAGAAGCTCGCGTTATTCTTGATAAGTTTTCAATTGATGCAATTATTTAGAATTAGTTTATTTTTCTAGTTTGACAATTTATCAATTCGATCTCGATTCTAACCCTCTTTTTCAGCCTTTATCCACACCTTAACCCAAGCCCCATTACAACCCTCTAAAGACTTTTTGATTTGTGTATCATCTCATTTTATAGTGGTGGAGATTTGATTTTCATGCAAACCTATGGTAATGACTTTTCATGTTTGACTATTGAGTGCATATTTTTGAACCTTAAACACTTTGAGTGATTTGAGTGAATCTTTAGTGAGGATGTCAATTCTTGTCGATTTTGAATTAAAGGTAATTATTTAGATAAAGGGAAATACCTATGTTTTCATGCTTTAAAAATGTTCGACTTGGATTGTTTGAATCTTTAATGCTCTTTGAGTTGTATTATGAATGTATGATTATTTGTGAATTATGACAAAACATTATTGATGAGAATTATGAATTGAGAAAGTTTAATTTTAATTGTAAGTTGAGGATTTTGCTTAAGGACAAGCAAACGCTTAAGTGTGGGGATATTTGATAATCCATAAAACTAACATGTTTTAATCTCATTCTTGATGCGTTTTTGGATGATTTATTATATAATTTAGTGAATTTGATGCTCCTAATCCTTTAATTTCATATTTCTATACTTAGGAGAGCATAGGGGAGCAAAAGGAGTAGAAAACGGGCCAAAATAAGACAAAACGAGCTACTTTCAGGATACACACGGCCTGGCCATTCCCACACGGGCTGAGCACACGCCCGTGTGAGCCACACGGGCTGGCCACACGCCCATGTGCCAGCCCGTGTCGATATCACTCCCTGTTTCCCAAACACGCAGAAAAAGTAAATTTTTAGGGTTTCTGAGCATTCTAATATCTATAAATACACACTAGAAGAGGACCTAAGGGAGGACGCAGAGAAGAACGAAGAAATTACTCGAAGAACGCCGTCGAAATCAACTCAGAAACAGGATCTCCTTCAAGATTGAAGATCTCCAGTCAACTTCTTTAGAAGTTTTTCGGTTTCTTTATGTTTTGTTGTTTTCCTAATTTTGAGATGTTTTCCTTCCAAAGTATGAACTAAATTCCCTAGATACCTAGGGAAGATGAAACCTATGATGGATCTTGTTATTTAATTTCTGAATTACATGATAAATACTTGATTTCCTGATCTCAATTATGTGTACTTATTCCATGTTTTAATGTTTTCAGGATATTAATTCATGATTGATGTGCTTATTTCAGTAGAGCAAAAGTCCCTATTTAAGAGTAGATCTGACATAATTGAGTGGAGTTGCATGCAATCCTAGAAATAGGACGACATAAATCTACCAGATTAGATTCAAATCTAATAGGGGAATTCATAGATCGAGTTAATGCGATAATAGGGGTTTTAATTAGAAAGAGATTTCAATTAATCAACCTAGAGTCAGTTATTTCTGCTCTCGAAAGAGATATTAATATAATTTAGGGATTTCTACGGATCAAGGCAAGTGATAAATCGTATAATTCAAATTCAGAATAATAAGTGAAGTCTAGGTGGATTCTTTCCTAGGTATTGTCTCTCTCATTGGTTCATTCGAATATTTTCTTACTTAATTCTCTGTTGCTTCTTAATAATTAGTTAGATAATTTCAGATTAAAAACAACCCTTTCAATTTACAGGCTAAATAATAAAAAAGATAGTAATTACTAGTACTTTTAGTCCTCGTGGATACGATATTCCCGACTCACCATAGCTATACTACTATTCGATAGGTGCGCTTGCCTTTGTCGTGATTTTAGTTAGTTTAGTGACATCATCATATTTATTTATTACGACGGTGAAATTTATAATACCGAAATTGGGGTCGTTTTTGCATCACCTTAAAAAATGAAATTGGCTTTCAACTTGACCTTACAGTTGTCGGAGATCTGGTCCAAAAGTAGGCGGAAAGTGGGGAGTTCAAGCTGAACGAGAATTTTGAGCTAGAAATAAAGATATCTAGTGTCAGTGGACCGTGTTAGATATGAAATATTCGAGCTTAAAGGCAACATGAAGATCGAGGCGGTGCTCGAGACGTATTACTCTAGTAGATGATCTATACTATGATCTATACTAGATTTATATGTCAAGTTTGTTGATGTTGATGAAGGTGATCTGGGTTTGACAATAGTTCCAGTTAATGCCGGAATGGAACATAAAGTTGAAAGTCTAACAACACAGTTGTGCGGTGGGTTCACAGCATTGTTGCAAAGCTCCCATTATAAAATCCTGGAATCATCAATGAAAAGGCATTAATCAATTTCAGCCCTCGATTTCAACTTTGGCATACAGTTTATCCAACATTCGAGGTTTGTTGGTAATCGTAACCTTAACACCCCAACACGACATTTTGTTAGTGCTTTTGATTTCAACCTACAAATACCGATGTTCTACGTTGGAAAGACATATACGGGTATGCCATCACATTACAATAATGGGTAATCCCAAGTGATTTTGGTTGTAACGAAAGGTAAACAAGAAGGAATGATGTAGTCCTTATAACCTGCACCGGTGAAAGGACAACCAACCCTGAACATACAATTGGGGTTGATAATGAAGAGGGATCTGAATCCAATAACGATCAAATCTGGGAGTCCAGGCCAAATGGTTCAAAAATTGCATTATATTTTGAACCAAAGTTGGTTTCTACTGAACCAAAAGATAGTGGTCTAAAAAGAGAAGGTCTAGAAAATGTTGGAGGAACCCATCTAGATTTCAAGCCGTATGCACCTTCGACCCATATGCATAATGTCGACCTCGATGCTGAAGGTGGGTTAGATTTTCTAGAACTCCATTACAGAAGATTGGGCCATGCGAGTTCATCCTTAGTTGTCGACAATTTAAAAGTTGGCATGGAGTTTTCCTTGAAAGATACTTTTGTTGCTATAGTGAAGCAGTACAACATAATGAACGAGGTAAACTTTTACGTTACAAAATCCTGATCGAAGAAATTCGAGGCCAAGTGCGCGATGCGTGACATCAAATGTTCATGAAAAATAATGATATATGTGAGAAAGAAGACAGGGTTCTAAACCATTAAGAAATATAACGCTTCACATACTTATGTTGTCGCAGGTACGGTGACATGGTCATCCAAGATTTTATTCTGGCCTCATATATGTAACTGACTTTCTCATTTTGAAGAACTCGTGTTCTTACAGGTATGACATAGGATCATTCTAAGTTAGATTCTGACATGATCTCCGACATTATATTACCTATGGTGTAAGCAAGTCCCAAGATTTCTGTGTCAATTTTAATTGCCAATATCCATAGCCAGTATGATTATACGCCATTGTACTACAAGGTGTGGCTCAGAAAATAGAAGGTTATCTAAAAGATACATAACGGGTGAAAAAAATCATATAATGATTTGTGGCAATGGTGTCAGGTTCTAGCACGGTAAATACTAAGTTCCGTAACTGATCAGCAAATGGAGCCTGTGTATTTCCATGATCGCTTGATCCATGAGAAAAGGGCTTTCCATCATTTTTTCTGGACTTTCAAGCAATTTAGAACAACATTTTGGTACTGTAAGCCATTGGTACAAATTGACGACATGTTCATGTATGGGAGATATGAACATCGGTTTTTGTTGGCTGTTGCACAAGATGATAATTGTAAAATCCTGCCAATTTCTTTTGTAATAACACCGGGAGAATCTGTAGATGATTGGGATTTCTTCTTAACTCCCTTGAGAAGACGTGTTATGTCGTAACTCGATATATGCGTCATTTTTTATAAGAGACCTAAAATACAGACTGCAATTGAATGACATGGAAGCCTTTGGGAGCATACAGACCATAGGTATTGTCTATGACATATAGGGTCTAACTACATGGGTCAATACCATTCGGATGCTCAGTGGCTACATTTTATTAACTTGGGTATGTAGTTGCTACTATTTCCTATATAATTGTTCAACATAAAATATTATTTGTATTCATGGACATATTATTTATTTTATTCGACAGAATACGAGCTTGTCCAACATCATTTTCATGAAATGTTGGAGACGTTGCCGGCTATCAACGACTGCAGTGCAGGGTACCTGGAAAACATACCCTTAGAGTAGTGGATTCAATTGTATGATAGTGATCTACAATACAGGCATATGACAACTAACCTAGGAAAATGCATAAATTTTGTATTAGAGGGGACGTGTCATTTGTAAATAACATGTGGTTAAAGAGACATGTTTCCGCTTTACAGTATTATTTCCAAGCGATGGGGAAAATATGTTGGATAGATAAAGGGTGGTCACGTTTGGTGTGAGGATGTGATGAAATAAATTAGAGAAAATGCAGAAAGAGTGAACTCTATGTCTGCAGTATGTCACCCGCGTCTAACACATATCATTTTGGGTTACAGAGTTCAATAGACTTGACTAAGGTATTATCGGGGGATCGTTTTGTGTTATACTTAAGACGATGTACATGTGATTGTGGGAGAAGATAGACCAACTGAAGTTATAGAGTAATTGTAGGAACCCAAGACATAATAGGCCAACATGTCCACACTTGGGGGAAACATTGAGGATAAAACCTCATTAACACATTTATTCTTTCTTTTGATAGACAATTTTTTTTCATTTTTTCATTACTTTGTATATTTTTTTGATAAATTGTGAATCTTGATATATTATTGATTTAAAATACAATAGAATACAATATAAGCATTTTTTTTTTCATTTTCTTGTAGATTGCAAAATAAAGAGTATACATTATTGATATCAAATACATTATGGATGAATTTTTTTCAATACAATACAAATTAAAAGTTAACTAAAGGATGATTTACATGACAAAACTTTTGAGAAAAAAATCATCGGTATCGTCGGCTCAGATGTGTGCCACAACTCGGTGGGTGTCGATTGCGAGACAAATTACTTCATACAATTGGAGTTTCGACTCCTAATCTTCATCGTCTTCGTCTTCACCTCAAGCTCCATCTCCACCTTCATCTCTTTCCTTCGTGGTTGAGTGCGGTGTTCTCCTATGTTACCATCGTATTTCCTCCGTTCCACTAAGAGGTCGTTGCGAAGATGAGCCACCTCGGTAGAACAATTACACCAGGTGGTTTTGCGACCCTCTTGGTGGATAAGTGTATGGTGTCGTATAACCTGGTTGTAGATAAAATGTTAGAATTGTTGGAGGTGGTGGATATGTTAGGGTTGTTGTTGGCTTTGGCGTGTGATATAATGCTGGGGATGAAGGTGATGTAAAAAATATACCTACAGAATGTGTTGAAACAAGGTACGGTGGTGCATATTGTGGTGTGTGTGTAAAAATAATAGGGTTAGTGAAAGCAACACCGGAATAATATGAACTATATTGACCGGGAGGTGGTGCAACCTTCGATGCCTCGTGTTGGGTTGGAGGTGATGATGGCCCCATCGAGGCATGCACCCCCGACTTAGGATTGATGTAGGGACGTCTTGGCCTCCTAGTACAACGTTGCCTAGTCTTTGCCTCCTCCGACAAAAGATATGACTTGTCGTGATGTCTAAACCATGACATGTAGTCCGGAGAGGTTGCCAATTCCATAGTGAGAAATGGTTCGCAACTAGGTATGAAACCTATGCTCCAAAATGGTGATATATTGCCTGTGAAATTTAGGCTAATCTTCGTCGGTTCTCCCTCACAAGTCGACCTTGTACAATGGTTCGATATCTTAGGGTGATGGTGAAATAGTTTGCCTAATCCCGAACTGCCACATCACTCGATCAGATCCATGCATCTCCACCATCGTGTAAACTATAAATGGCACCTTCACGTAGGGGTGTACAAAATTCGGGTAAAACTGAAAAAATTCGGTTAACCGACCGAATTCGGTTAATCGGTCGGTTAACCAAATTTTTTCAGTCCGGGGTCGGTTAATTATTTTGTGATTTTTCGGTTAACGGTTAATTCGGTTCGAAACCGGTCGGTTAACCGAATTTTTTTGGTTTAACCGAAAAAATTAATAAATAAAATTATAATATATAAATAGGCCCACTATTCACCTAAACCCAATCCCTAAACCCAATCCAAACCCAAATATCCAACCCAACCCAATTACCCAATCCAACCCAATCATAAAAATTACAAATAATTTAATAAATAAAAATAAAATTCTAAAACTAAAACTAAAATTATGTAATTTATTTAATTATGTAGTGATTCATTTCGGGTAATTGGGTTAATTTTTAACCAAAAATAAAAAACATATAATTTTCGGTTAATTCGGTTAACTGACCGAATTAATCGAAAAAATTTCGATTCGGTTAATTTTTTTAAAAAAATTTCGGTTCGGTTAACGGTTAAAAATTTTGAAAGGTCGGTTAATTCGGTTAATGTTATTTCGGGTCGGTTAACCGACTGAACACCCCTACCTTCACGTTCTAGATATTCGGATTAACAAAAAATTTGGCTAGGATGCATGCTTGAATTCTTAGATTAGTGTATGACATCCATTCAAACTATAGTACAAAATAATAAATTTTATTATCTTCGAGCTTCTCCGCTAGTCCCACATGACTCACACAATTGTTCCAGCTATTTAAATAATATGTTATTTCAAAAATATAAGAATGAAAAGTATTATGATAACTATATTATCAAATAAATTTTACCATATTACGAGTGAGAAAGTATAAGGGGCGTCAACTTGGGGACGTAAAATTGGTAGTCGATACCATACCCATGACTACAGGAAGATTATGCAACCACCGATTTTAATTTTTTTGTAGTTGCGTCGCCCAGCACATCTCTCGATACAACGTGGCCAACACGACTAACCGCTAACAAAGTCGACCCGCTTATTTAAAGTCAACAAGTTGTAGTAGCTACCTTAAATGTACTAGATTTCAAGATTTATCAGGCATTAGAACACCACCGACTAACCTCAGGATGAATGCTCGGGCGTGTTGTTCTCTTTTAAGGGCACTCAAGATGTTGTTGCGATAACTGAAATTATCTTCCAACCATTTCATCCCTATCCGGGTACCAAAAAACTTGTTCGACACATTGCCTAATAATTGCTCACAAATGCCGCTCCAATCGCCAGCGACCACTTATCCCGTAACGACTGGCCCATCCACTGGTAAATCGAGTTGTACAGTTACGTCCTAGAGTGTGATTGTACACTCATCGCATGAAAGATAAAATGTGTGTGTCTTAGGTTTTTATTTTTCCATCAATGCGTTGATAAGTGAAACACCCCCCACCCGTATTCAACGCCGGAATAGGGTTACAGAGTATTACCGAACTTACGAAACAATTAAACAACTATTTAACATACAAATGTTCAATTCAATCATTCACCATTCAATCTTAATCAATTTGTCCCTATTAAGAGCCTACGAGGCCTTAAACATGCTTCAGAAATGGTTCGGGACTAAACCGATAACTCGAGAATTTTTCCAACACTTAGCAAATTTTTGCTTCAAACAGAGGACACACGCCCGTGTGGCCAGGCCGTGTGTCTCACACGGCCACCAGACATGCCCGTGTCACAGGCCGTGTGAAAACAGGGGGTACATACTGACTTGGGTCACACGGCCAACCACACGCCCGTGTGTCTAGCCCGTGTGCCCTTCGAAGTGGCCACACACGCCCATGTGCCAGGCCGTGTGTTAGGCCGTGCCAATCCTATAGGGTATACTGACTTATGCAACACGGCCAAGTCACACGCCCGTTTTCTAGGCCGTGTGCCAATTAGGGGGGTATACTGACTTGTGCCACACGGTCGATCACATGCCCGTGTGTGAGACCGTGTAGAGCATACTGGCTTCATTTTAATTTCAACACCAGGGGACACACGGCTGTGTAACATAACCATGTGTCACACACGACTGAGACACACGCTCGTGTCTCTGCCCGTGTGGACAAAAATAGGCTATTTGCAAAGCCATTTTTCCACCCTATTTTTACATACCTGCACAAGTATAATTTGCAACATTTTGTAACTCAATAGGCAGCCAATCCATAACATTTCATACACATATTAGAATACTTATATGCAACCAAAGCATTATACCAAGTTAAGCCAAATCAAATGGCTTTATCTTATACCACAACAAGTACCAAAATCACTAGCTCAAGTAACCATAACTATCATCTTTATAACTAGCCTATACATGCCATATTTACATATATCCTTGAGTTCAAAAGTACCAATCGGCAATTGGACAGTGTGATGCGTATCTCCGACTTTATCAGAATCGAGCGAGCTATCGAACCTCTATAAAACACAGAAAAGAAGCAGCGTAAGCTTTATAGCTTAGTAAGCCCGTATAATTCAGAATTAAACTTACCATTTAAACATGATCAAGACAATAAATAAGGTGTACTCAATTCAATTATCAAATGCCTAAATACAAGCATTTATCAACAAGTTAGTCACATAAGTGCATATAATCATCCATTATCTCAACTTAGTACTTAATACATTGTATCATATCAAATTCATTTATCATGTACATCATTTGTAACATTTCACTCTCAATCATATAATCAATAATTCATTCGATAACAGTAACTCATTCGTATAAATAGTAATTCATCCGTATAAACACATAGTTTTATCACATAACCAATAACAGAATTTATGCCCGTTGAACCTATTAGAATATCAAGGGATACTCGGGTGATATACATTACATGTATAAATCAGTAATTCATCAATTCATTATCATTTCTGCTCTTTCAAGCTATGATCGATGAAGCTCCTCCTAAAGTGATGATGGACAAGACGCCTATTGAGTGAAGCAGTAAGCTTCGACGAGCTGAAAAAAGAAGCTCTTACGGTGATATATCGATAGCTCATATGAGCTGTGGGGAGTCCGTAACATATGCAGGATCTCGACCAAAAAGGTAACCCTAGTGACATGTCACTCGTATCCTACGACTTTCTACGGTTCAAACGGGACCCGGTATTCAATAATTCTCATCAATAGGCATTCGAACTCAGTAATACCATTTATTCATTTATAATTTCATTTCAAATAATTTACAAGTATTTAAAGATTCAATTCTAATTATACGAACTTACCTCGAGTTGCTCGGATGGAAATTATCGACTATTCGTCCACTTTTCCTTTTCCCCGATCTAAACCCGATCTCAACTTATCTTGATCTATATATTATCAAATTTAGCACATTCACCATTCAGTCTATTCAATTTAGTCCAAATTTCACTTTAAGGTATTTTTACACATTTGCCCCTAATATTTCACATCTTTTACAAATTAGTCCTTATTTCATAAAATCACAAATTCATGCAACTTAATCCAATTTCACCATAGCCAAATTTATATAGTACTCATATTAGCCCATATTTCTCATTCACACTTTTAACCACCACATTTCACATTTTCTCAATTTAATCCTTTTTTGACATTTTTATCAAAAATCACTTTACAAAAACTATTAATCTAACATTAAACATTCCAAATCTATCATAATTCATCAAATTACTCAAGCATTCAACAATGGAAACATGATAAATCTTTAACAATTTCGAAATCTAAGGTACGGGTTAGCTAGAATACGAAGCAACGGTCACAAAAATATAGAAATCATTAAAAACCGAGCAAAAATGAACTTACATGCACAAAAAGATCTAGCCGAACCTTCAAATACAAAAATGGAGTTCCTTTCTTCTTAATTTCGATGGAAAAAACAACTAAGGAAGATGATAGCTTTGTTTTTTAATTGTTTTACTTAACTTATTTAATAAATTACCATTTTAACCTTGTTAATTAATTACTTAAAACATTTGATGGATGTCCATCTTTGTCCAATCATTTTAAACATGGTCTAATTACAACATAAGGACCTCTACTTTAAAGTTCTATAGCTATTAAACACCTTTAGCTATTAGAACATCACTTTTGCACTTTATGCGATTTAGTCCTTTTTACCGAATTGAGCATTCAAACGATAAAATTACTGAACGAAACTTTTACAAAATCATTCAATAATAATGTAAACCTTAAAATAATAATAAAATAAATATTTTGACATCAGATTTGTGGTTTCAAAACCACTGTCCCGATTTGACTAAAAACGGGCTGTTACAATAAGTGTGGGATCCAATTACATGCGGTGCCTTCAATGATAGATTACCATTTGCAATTGAATGTAAAAGACATGGTTGTCACTGATACGAATAAGAGTATTTGCCATTATAAAAATCAATTAAAACGAATAAAAAAGAAAATTAAAGCAACAAGAATTTTAGAGAAATTTAATGAAAAATTGAGAACTAAAAACTCGAGAGAATGGATGAATTGAGAGTATTAGGAGAAATAACTAAAATCAGTTAGTGTTCAACTGATTCTATAATCAGTTATCAACTCTGTTAAAGTTTTTTTTAAAGTACTACAAGTGTTTAAATACTTAAGCTTTGTAAATCAGTTGATAGTATGAAATGAATCTTTGAATGTTCTTATCTTCATTATTTTTTTCTAGTATGGTATCAGAGTTTCTAAATCCTTTTGCTTTCGCATATAAGAAAGTAGTTATTTTGGTTTATGACAGTAATTTTTTGGCATGGAAGTAACATGTTCTTCTTGTTATCAAGACTCATCGGCTTCAGCTGTTTATTGATAGGATGGTTATTGTGCCACCACACATAATCGTTGGCGAAGATGGTATCTTTCTTGAAAATCTAGCATATGTTCAGTATGAGTAGCAAGATTCTGCTCTCTCAGCGTGGCTTATCTCCACAGCAAGTGCCTCGCTTCATAACCAACTAATTGGTAGTTCTTCATCTACATATGATCTTTGGGAAGCTTTGATAAGAATATTTAACATTCAATCAACAACCAAGGCTATGAGGTATAGATCTTTTCTTTATCATTTCAAGAAGAATGATCTTTCAATATCGGCATATTTGGTTGAAACAAAACACCTATGTGATTTCTTAGCCGAATGTAGTCAATATGTGTCGGTAGAAGAGCATCAGTCAATAATTCTTAATAGCCTTCTTCTGGAGTTCGATCATGTGGTCTCCATTATCACCACAAGTCGAGTTCCATTTGACCTGCAGGGGATTACAATGGCTCTACTTGATACCAAAGCACGACAACAAGCTCATCTTTCTCAGGTTAGTTTCTCGGTTAATTTTGCTGAAACTGATAAAGGCATCTTCTACTTCCGCCTCTTCTTGTGTGTGTTGGAAAATCGTCGCCACAATCTTTTAGGTCCAATCATTGAATTGGTTTTTCTCGCGGATGGAGCCGTGGTAGTGCTTGACCTCAGTGTCAGATTTACGAAAAAATCAAACATCTTGCTCGTCGTTGTTACTATAAATATGAATCCACTTATGATGATAAAGAAAACCCTAATTCAGTGTTGTCCGACCATCTGCACCGGTGTTCCAAAATCGTCATTCGGCCCATATTTTTTATGTCAATCACAGTTCATCTGAGTCTGATCAGTCTTGACCTTCTTCAATTGGGTGTTATCAGTTTGGACCTTCTTCAACTGGGTGTTATCAGTCTGGGTCTCTTTCCCTACATTCATCCAAATGTGATGAAATCCCTAATTCTAAATCTCAGTGTGTTCATGTGGGTTCTTCACCTATCATGCACGTGAATTTGGCATCAGTTGTGGTCACTCCTGCTATGGTGTCTGACCAGGCATGGTATCCGAATAGTAGAGCCTTAGCACATATGACTAGTAATCCAATCGCATTCACTGAATGTAACTCGTACACAAGACTAGGTACAGTAATTGTAGGTAATGGTCATTGAGTTTCTATTTCGCATATTGGTAACTCTATTTTATCAAATGGTTCTGATAAACTACTGCTTAAAAATCTATCATATGTGCCTGATATACATAAGCATCTTTTATCTATTTCAAGATTTGCACAAGATAACAATGTGAATTTTGAATTTTGTCCCACCTATTGCTATGTGAAGGATCTGGAAACTCATAGGATAATACTTCAAGGTATTGAGTCAAATGGTTTGTATCATTTTGTCCCAACCACCATTGATTTTTCACTCAACATGGTAATGACTGCTGTTGATGGCATAGTTCAAAAGCCTAATTTTTTCAATCGTTGGCATAAGTGACTTGGTCATCCATTTTGCGATGTTTGTCAGGTTTTAGATTTTTGCAATATTAGTGTTCTTAGAAAAAAAAAATTGTTTACTCTCTGTAATGCTTATGAGCTTGGTAAAGGACATAAACTACATTTTTCTTCTTCTATGTCAGTATATTCTGCTCCACTTGAGCTGTGGTAACTAACTTGTAGGGTCTTGCTCCGTGTTTCTCCTTTAGTTTTTTTTGTATTATATTTCTTTTGTGGATGTTTTCTCCAGGCATACCTGGATTTATTTTCTTAAAAATAAATCTGATGCTTTGCAAGCATTTTTATATTTCAAAGCCCATGTTGAGTTACAACTAGGAGTTCAAATCAAACAGCTGCAGACTGATGGTAGGGGTGAATTTCGTAGTTTTGCTCCTTATCTTCAAAAGTTTGGTATTGCACATCGCTTGTCGTGTCCATACACATTTGAGCAAAATGGTCTGGTGGAAAGACGCCATCGACAGATCATAGAAACTGGTTTGGTGTTTTTTGCTCAAGCGTCACTCCCTCTTTCTTTTTGGTCTAATGCTTTCTACTATGCATTGCGTCTTATGAACCTGCTCCCTACAAAAGTGTTAGATAGGATATCTTCGATGGAACGTTTGTTTGGACATCAACCTGACTATCAGTGGCTTAGAATGTTTGGTTTCTTATGTTATCCACTGACTCGGCCCTACAATCAACACAAATCATAGTTCAGATCTACTCCTTGCACGTTTCTTGGGTATGCACCGAATTATAAACGTTATAAATGTCTTGATCAGGCTGATTGTATTTTCATTTCACGACATGTGAGGTTTGATGAAGCGATTTTTCCTTTTGCCAAACTACCATATTCCTCTGTACAAAGAGATAGTCCAAGTTCAGTAACTACTCTGCAGTGTTTTTTCTCCTAAGTCTTAGCGTACTAATAGGTTGATTGCTCCTTTCGTTTCACTATCACTCATGGCATCTTCTTCTACAATCAGTTCCTGTGCAAACTAATGTGGTTTTGGTGGTTTTCAAACTGTTGGTTCTAATAATCAAGTTGTTGTTTCTGGTTTTCAGAACGCAACTCTAGTTTTGCCTACTAGTCTTTCAGGTCCTGTTACTCATAATGCTCACCCCATGGTGACTAGGAGTAAGGCTAGTGTTTATAAGCCAAAAGCTTATACTGCCACAGTGAGTGTTACTGAACCGAATAATATTCAAGAAGCCATGAATATTTCTACATAGAACGCTGTTGTATATGATAAGTTGTCAACTTTAGTCAACAACACATGGGAGTTGGTCACACCACCTCTCGGTCGTCTACTTTTAGGCTACAAGTGGTTATTCAAGGTTAAGAAGAATCTTGATAGGTCGGTTTCTCGCAATAAGGTTAGCTTGGTGGCTTTGGGGGTCTCCCAGGCTATTGGAATGGACTACCATGAAACATTTAGTCCTATAGACAAAGAAAATATAGTCAGAACAATGCTTGTCTTGGCAGTATCGCAAAAATGGAAATTAAGATAGATAGATGTTAATAATGCCTTTTTGGAGGGAGATTTAGCTGAGGATGTCTATATGAAGCAACCACTTGGATTTGAAGTCTGAGATGCCAATGGAAACCTTTCGGCTTGTAAACTGAAGAAAGTTCTAAATGGGCTTAAGTAGGCTCCAAGAGCTTGTAAAATTAATTTTACCTTGTTATTATTTGTCAAGCATGTGGATTTGGACCTTTATTTTGTTCGTGACAAGGTACTCGGTGGTCAATTGCAGGTGAATTATGTCCCTGCTCAGGATCAAGTAGCAGATGTTCTTATTAAGCCATTAACTGAACGTTCTTTCTCTCGATGTCTTGACAAGTTAAATGTTACTGCATTAAGTGTTTTTCAGCAGGAATTTGCAGGGGGGATATCAGGAGAAATAAATAAAATCAATTAGTGTTGAACTGATTCTATAATTAGTTATCAACCCTATTAGAGTTTCTATTAACTGATTACAAGTGTTTAAATACCTTTGTAAATCAGTTGATAGTATGAAATGAATCTTTGAATGTTCTTATCTTCTTTAGTTTTTCTAGTAGAGAGAATTGAGATAATTAGATTTGAATGAAAAATAGAGAAAATAACTAAGGTTTATATATTAAATAAATTAGTCGTTTTATAGTTGTTAGAGTTTTGTGACCGTTAAAATTTTACCATTGCGAAATGTGTCTTATATGATGCGCTTTCTTGCTACATAAGCAGTAAACACTTTTTGCTGGACACATTTTTTACTTTCTCTCTCTAAAATTGACATATTTATCTAAATATATTAAAAAAATGACCTCAAATACTAATTAAAAAAAGGTTTTTTATTATTATAAAATTTAGCCAAAAATTACACTTCCGCCGTTTGAAAATGAAAAACCGAAAAAAAGTCACGTAATAAGATTGTAAAATCGAAATGACGGCATAGATCAGAAAAGAGATTTCATTATTTGAAGTGAATGCTTGTAATCTTTTCTTCAACATCCGACATTTCAATCAAATCTGAATCTCTGCAATAATGAAAAATTGGCAGTCATATTATTATTATTATTTTCTTTTCTAAACTAGCAAGTTGTATTCACGAGCGGGTAGCTTGATCTTTGCCACCACACGTGCGCCATTTAATTAAAATAAGTGAAAATGAAAATTCTAAAAGGGTGTCTATTTAAATACATATTCCAACAAAGTCCACATTTAGATTTCCAATGCTTACCTTAATCCTTGTATTTTTAATTTTTAATTTTGTCTTTTGTTACTTTGCACGCTATTGTCTCCCCCTTCACTTGTCCCAAAACAATATCTTTGTTCTCTTTTAACCCTTTTCATATTCAAATATGTCACTAATATTTTATTTAATATTAAATTTAAAATTGAATTAGTTCAGATTCTTAAATAAAGAGTAAACGTTTTCAATATTGAGATGGTATTTTAAAAATAATATTAAGAAAACGTTTAATATTAGGTATAATATTTACTTGCATCCATGTTACTGTTAATAATCTCCTATAGTAAATAGTAAAATGAGCAGAAATGTAGTGATGAGAATTGTAATATTGTGGAACTTGGGTAGTTTAAGTATAAATAATTAAGAAAGTAGATTTGCAAGGAGCACGTATGTTCCCCATTGTTGCCACACGAGTTCATGGGCCACTAGGGTGTAGTGTGTAAAAGAGTAGTAAGGGGACCCCTTTTTTAAGGGCATAAAAAGGCAGCAAAAGGGATGTTTCTTTGTTTATTAATTTCTTGCGCCTACTCTTTTCTTTATGGACATCACAGTATAATATATAATAATATATTAATATAAAGGCTTGCAGAGGCACATCAGATATTCTATTTGGTGGAGCCATGAACCAGGGGCTCCACTAATGTAAGGTTCAAAATGATGGTGATCCACTACAATGATCTCTTTTTCTTTTTCCATTGAGGTATATAAATTGCTAAATCAAACCTAAATTCTTGACTTTCACTTGAGTTCATGTGAGTCCACAGTTAAAAAACCTCGAAAGAAAATAAAAGTTGGACATTTTCAGGAGTTATTATTAGTTTTTATGCTGTTTTGATTATTTAATAAAAAATTTGACTTAACAACAAAAAAATTTAAAAGAAAATAAAAAAAACCTTGACCTAGCAATATCATTTTACAATAAAATTAAGTGAAATATGATATTATTTAAAAAAAATTCGAATTCATAATTATTTTAAATATTTAAAAAAATATATTAATAAATCAAAAAAATATATTAAAAAAATCCTTTCAAAAAAATATAAACAATTTGATATATATATATATATATATAAAATAAGGTGATACGTACACATAAATTATCATGTCCATTTAAAATCACCATGCTTGTGTTGTGCTTTGCTAAATAATGGCATCGGCAATGGCGACCTTGCCTTTGCTCCCCAATTAAAAACCTTGGAGTTCGTGTGCGCATTAAAGAGCCCGTTATGGCTATCTTGTCACCTTTGGAAATAAATTTGATTTGAAAGTTGAAGTACATTAGAAATAGAATTTAATCATAATTATATTACAACAAAAAATATAATATGATAGTACAAAAATAAGATATAAATATATAATATATTAAAATTTATTAAATATAAAAAATATCAAAAGTTTAATTATATAATGACACAAATATAGCACAATGTGCAAAGTAGTACATGGGGTAAATTATTTTCATTTAAAATGAATGCTATGATCAAGACTTGTTGGTTGAATAGTAGAACAGGCTTCTCATCTCCCCATGTTTGCAGTGTGGGCCAAGGAGATGGAGATTGCGAAATTAAAAGTGTAGTATATAAATAGTTATTTCCATCTTATTATATTCTTGGAACACAATGAATGTGGTGAATGTATATAATTATGAAGGAAAAATAAAAACTCGTATTTCAATTTAATGGAATCTGATTGCCATAACTGATCTGCTATCAATCATCCACAAAACGGACTCTCTTATTCCCGTCATTCTTTTAACCGCTCAAAATTTCATATCTATGGATGCCATTGCCAATGCCATCATTATAACAAGAAGAAGAAGAAATATTCCTATAAATTACAACATGCCAATTAATTAATTAAAGAAAATTTAAAATTTTAAGTGAATTTTGAGTCAATTTATCACGTGTTTGTTAATTGTAAGTTAAGTGATCTTTTATAAAAATAATTCAAAAATTTTAATTAATTAAAAAAATAACTCATTTTTTTTATTATGTACGTAAATGATCTGAAATGAATAGTGAAAGTTTGTGGAGCCAAAAAGATTGGTGCCACCAACATGTCACATAAGCCAGTCGGATTAAAAAAAATCAATTTTTCTGGTGGAGCCATAGAGAATGACGTCATCTGTATAAATACCAGATAATACCAGTATTTCTGAATAATTGGGGTTAAAGTTAATTTAGTAATCGTCTCCCTTGGGTACAATCCTCGGAGTACGTACCTACTTCGTTGTAACTATATTACAACCTAACCTGTATACTTGCGGACACCGCCTCAATTTATATATTTAGTTGCAGTATTCACACTCAGGATGTTAGTACGTCTAGAGGCGGTCAAATTGTTATATTTTCATATTAGTGAAATGTGTCAGGTTGGGATGATGAGTTTGAGAAATGCTAGTATGGATATGATAAATTGCATATTATTATTTTTCATTAATTCATACATTTGAATGATTTTGGTTATGTTATAATCATCGAATTATAGAAACACCACTGAGTTATACTCAGCGTGCAATTTTGTTTTTTGTGAGCAGGTTAGGTTGTTATTGTGTTCGAGTGTCAACATCAGCATCCAATAGCGATCCCGAACTCAAAATGTTGGTAATGTGTTAGTTTGGTCATGGCATGTACCTAAGGGAGTCATATGATTATACAATGTTCTATTTTGGATTTTGTTGGCATCATGAAAATCATGAATATATATGTATATATATGTGTGTGTGATGACAATGGTCTTTATTAATGGTATATTGTTGAATGGTTTAGGCATATATGCTTAAAAGCTTAAATGGTGAATAGGTAGTATGATATAGAATAGGTGTGGTAAAATAAGTAGTTGGGAAGTGATGAATGTTATGCTTATAATGGCTTGAATGTTTGGCAAATTTGGTACATACTTGTAGGATTGATTTTTATAACTATTTTGAAATTCTTGAATGGTTAAATTGATACATGATTTGTTGATTGTTTTGGGGTGCCATTTGAGGCACATTGGTAATGGTTTGAATGGGGTAATTTGATTAATATACTATTGAATCATATGTAAGTTTAAGTAGGTTTCATCATGATTTGTATATGGAAAATGTTTAAGTATATTTTGGGACTTATAGGTCACTTTGATGGTTCTCATAAGACTCGAACACTCTGTAATGATTGTAGCTCGATCCTTATACACATCGATTGTTTAATTTGATTGAAACCTGCTATATGATCGTAAGTTCTGTCAATATATATTTTTCCCACTCTTTTCAACATCTAGCAAATTTTCGGATCTATAAACTTCTGGGGTGCTTGATTCAGAACTAAGGATGTGAAAATGATGGTCAATTCAGGCTTATCCTTCGAGACTGCTGGTTTCTCTTATTTTTGTTCTGTGACTTTTTGAACCGGTAGACATTCTTCTATTAACTCAGTCCTAACTATCATTTTCTCTGTTGGTGGGTCTATATTATACTATTTTTGTAATTCAACTTTGTTAGCATTACCCGAGAATTCTGAGATGATGAGTTCCATGCCTATTTGATTCTTCGATTCACTATCCATTTCCTTCACTAACTTCATATCTTCTCTTTCCGAAGTTCCGTTTGATTCGTCTGAATATTCTTCTATCTGCTGAAGTGGATAATAGTCTGGGAGTTCTCCTTCTTCGCAAGCGTTTATGATGACATTCTCCTCTTTGCTTAGTTTCAGACTTAGCACCTCTTGGTACCTTTCTGATGGCATATCATCGTGGTCATTATCATCTTGGGGAAGAACTGGGGCTTCTCCTCAAAGTTGACTTAATTCAAGCATTAGTAATCGTTGATTCTCTTGGATCTATCAATCTTCATAGACTTCTTCGTAAATATCTTCGTCATAATCGAAGTCTTTATCGAACCACATATAATAAAAGTCATCCATGACTTTGTGCTGACTGATTATTTGGTTGATGGTGTCTAGGATTCCTAAAAAAAAACACAAATGTTAGAAGTGTTAATTGAAAATCGTAACTATAACCTACAAATTTCCTAATTATTCTTTTAAAATGAAAAAATTAAAATCAATCTAGTGACGTTGCTTTCCTGGAAACGACGCCAACAACTTGACCACCTCTGGATGTACTAACGTCTAGAATGTGAATACTGTAATAAAATATAAAAAGACAAGGCGATTTCCGCAAGTATACGGGTCGAGTTGTAATATAGATTTAGAACGAAGTAGGTGAGTACTCCGAGGATCGTACCCAAGGAAGGTGAGTGCCAGATCAATTCTAACCTAAACACTAAAAGATCTAATTAGTACTTTTAAAGTAGTTATAGTATGAAAATATAAAACAAAAGATTTTTAGGGTTTTTATAATAATAAAGATAAAGTAACATAAAAAAATAGACTTTAAGAGATAGAAAAGGGAGAATAAATAAAATCCTGATTATGGGCGATTAGCGCACTTTGGTAATCTCCATAAACTATCGTTTTGTGTTCTTCGTCAATCAACTAGTCGCTACCCTAACAAGATCTTTCGATCCTCTGCTAACATAACGAGTTAGTAAGAACTACTTATCTTCCGACCTCACAGTTCAGACTGGCTTAGAGTGAAGGTGTTCACGGATGGGCTATACCACACCTTGATGACTTCCCGGGGTTGTTAGGACTAGGGTTTGTTTCACGTTCTTCCTTTCCCAAACAGCTGATTCATAGAGTAACCCTACAAAATAGTTAACAGATCATACCTCCAGTCGTTAATCCCCCATAGAGGAATTAGTTCCTTATGGCTTTCATAGACAATATAATCGATGTAAAGAGAAAGCATGCTAATTAAATCGACAAGATAGAGTAAATAAAAAAGCTTGATTGTATTGAGATTAATCGCGAATTCACAAAGTTTGAATGCTTCCACAATTCAGATCTCTTGAAATCAACAAGAACAACTAAAATAAATCTAAAACCTAAGAATGAAAGAAAATACTAAACTAAATCTTATACATAGAATCCAGGCTAAAGGAATGGTGTCCATAACAAGTGACAAATGAACCTATTTATAGCCTTCAGGTGGCCGTTGTCCTTAACCCTAGGTTAGCTGGTGCTCCCGAGCTTTAAATTTAATTGTGCAGACCAAAATGCCCCTGCTTCGTGTTTAATTTCCTTCACAGAGTAGATGTCGCGACACATCAAGACCTGTGTCGTGACATAGCAATCAGTATACTCCTCTTCAGCTATCTTCAGGGGTATGTCGCGATACCTTCAGTCTGTGTCACGACATCGAAGGCAGTCTTGAACTTTCTCCATTCTACTCCCTATGTTGCGACATTGAACATCTTGTGTTGCGACATAGCGACAAGTATCGGTTTAGTATGCCTTCTAAAAGTATCTTGCACACTCACAAAGTGTGTTAGCTCTCCCTTAGGCCTCATTCGGCCCCTAAGGTCAATAAAAGACTCAATTTGCACATTTTGTTAAATATAAATAAAAAAAAAACTTAACTAAAACATCAAAAAAATGCTTGTATTCAAGCTCCTTAAATGTGAAAACTAGTTTAATATGCTACACTGAATTACGACAGATCAATTATGCTTTATCATGTCTAGCCAACTATGCCTAATTATTGTAGCATGTTGTATTTGATATTAAGATAAGGTGAGTTTTGTTTAATGCCTATAAACTTACTAAGCATTCTAAATGCTTGCCTAGTTGTTTTTTATTTTCCTTTTAGATCGTTACCTTGTGGAACTTGTTAAGTCGGATTGTCTCGAAGGTCACACTATCCCTAATTGGATAGTTATTTGGTCATCTTAAGTCAAGGATTGTGGCATATATATAAGTTTTCTTGATTTTATCCTTAATGTATGTAAGTATTTATGAATTGAATACGATACTAAACTTGGTTTATGTGATTTAGATGTTGGTCTTGGTATATGGATTAAAAATGCATGATTTGGCAATTATGATGCCTAGTTGAATGAGTATACTTTGATTTATATGCTTGAGATATGTATGACATATGAAATTACATGTGTTAAAGTGGATTGATATAGGTAAATTTGGTATGAAATGACTTGGTGAATATGTGGTAATTAGCATTGAATTGTTGAAGTTTAAATGATGTTTATGTAACAAATGTTTTGTTGGAGACTTGAATATAGTTATTGGAACTATTTGGCATGGTTTTATGTATGTTTTGAACCAATTAAAACAAATATTTGGTGCATATATTGTATGGTTTGGTTAGAAAGTATGAAATAGACATCAAATGGTTCATTTTTACCAAAAACAAGGGCCACATCGTGACCTCGGATTTTGGACTTCACAACGTTGCCATTACAGTGAGTGATGTCATGATAAGCTAGGGCTTGTCATTGCGACGTGACATACTGTGTTAGCCATGTCTTGATGAGAACTAGATGAAGTCGTAACGTCTTAATGTTTATTTTAATGTGAATTTAGAAACCCGAAGTAGGAATTAGTTATGACCACTGAAGCGAGCTAGTTACCCATGTTTAGATTTGGTTGAGTTTACATATTAGTTCTCCGTTTTTTATTCTTTTGTGCATGTTTATTTCTTTTATTAGAAAAACAAATATTTTTTCACTTTATAGTTTGTCATACTATAATTTATTTATGGTACTAATTAGATCTATTTATGTTTAGGTTAATATTAATTTAATACTCACATCCATTGGGTACGATCCTCTTAGTACTTACCTATTTCGTTGTAAAAATTATATTACAACCTGACCCATATACTTGCGGACACTGCCTCAATTCCATAGTTTTAGTAGCGGTATTCACACTCTGAACGTTAGTACATCCGAAGGCGGTCAGCCAACTACCCTTCTAAACCACTTATTTCTATTTCGGGCAGATACCAGTTTCGACATACACTTCCACACCAACTATCATACTCTTAACGTACCAATTCTTTCTTAACTGTCTAACTAAATATCCTTCTAGACATTTCATAAAACATAGGTACTTCTCAAAAGAATATACCTTCAGATCCCAATTTATACAGATCATCTCTTAACACACAAAGTTACTCCAAAATAGTTGTTCACAGATATTAATCACTGGCGGATACATACACATTTGGCGAATACTTACACAAATCTGAATACCATCAAACTACTAATCAAATCATACATTGGTTCGATACCATACAAACTCTCATTAATAATGTACTTCACAGATCATTCATGTGAATTCCACATCACTTTATTTTGGAACCCTAGATACTCAAGATAACGATAAATAAAATTCTATATGATTTCAGAAGAAGACATTATACAACTCAGATATAACAGATTCCAAATAAATTAGATTCAACCATTACTTAACTCAGACGAACTTGAATTGACAATTTCTTATGTCTTTCATAACCATGAATACACCTATTTTTAAAACTAATAGATTACCATGGTGTACACCCTTTTTAATATACAACTACACACTTCTTTCCAGAACTTCCTTTATCTAATTCAACCAAATTAACCTTAGATGTTTCGTAACCTTATCGTATTAGTATCTAACACAGAACAATTAGAATTTACCTATAACTTAAGGGTGAATAACATACCTTACCAAACAAACTTAGCAGAGTATGCCACAAGGGCCAAATAGAATACGCCATAAAGGAATCATACAATTTTACGTGTTTACTGTCTCGGCAGACTTTCACAGAAGGTGCCATGGGTGTCTCCCTCATGGACTTATACATAATCTCATGTATTGTGATTTCCCAATTTGATTTACACATTGTCGAAGGCTACACCATGAACATATATACAGACATAACTTGGCATGGGTCTTAGCCACATGGACTTATACACATTTATGTATTGTGATATGTCCATCTAGTCTTCAACTTGCTGGAGGCTCCACCATGAATGTTCTCGTATCATACGATGCCATGTGTCTTAACCTCTTGGTCTTACACTTAATTTTATATCGCGATCTGCCATCTAGTTTGCAATATTACTGTCATACCAGAGGCTTCACAAAGTAACGTTTGCTCAACATTTACTTACCCAGATTTATTCATATTCCAGACTGAACTCATACTTTTTGTTTATCAAGCTTTACTTGTATTCTTACCCTTCAACATTATTTTTCAACAAGACTTTATACATATCATTATAACCCATATCTCCTCTTTACTATACTCATACACTTACCAAATTTTATAGATACTATCATCTTTTATATATATACATCTACTTGAACAATTTATATAAAAGAGTCAAGATAGAGGCTCACCTGATACTCACCTATTGCAATTCTAAGCTCCAGACTCAAACATCCTTTTCGAACCAACAACAACAACTGCTTATAGAACATATGACCACCATTAAAACTTATTTACATACAAATTAATATCATCTTAATCATTGATAACTCCCATGCAAAACCTTATACTTACAACTTATTGTTCAGATACCACATATAGACTTACTCATTTAGAACTTGACATGCAGAGCTGTAATACTGATCTGCCACCAATTACACTATTATTTACACCTTTTTTACACATAACTTTAGCATATCTAATAGTTAAATTAAAGTATGCTAGTAAATATTTAGGTTTTCATGCTTAAAGTAGTGGTTTATGCTTTTTGGTAGTTCTTATTACATTTTATATATCTAAATAAGGTTACATTGTCTTGTAGGACAAATCACGAGCTAAATATGCATATTCGGGCTGAAATTGATGCCTATGTCTTAACACCAAGACACCAAAGTCGCAACATCGAAGAAATAAGCAAAAATAAAGTTTTGGAGTGAAACTACCATCGGTGTCGCGACACCGCCCCTGCTTTGTCGCGACATCGGATTCGATGTTGCAACACCTCTTCTGCGAAGCCTAAAAACCTTTGCACGTGACAACTGCGTTTTTTAAGGCAATTAGGAGTATTTTTCCTTGTCAAACTCTAAGTACTTCAAGTATAATTTAGGCAATTTAATATTCCGAGTTTAGCCTATATAAAGGCTATTGTAATCAAATTAAACACACAATTTTAGGGAGACAGAAATTATTCTTAGGTTTTTATCTTGTTCTTAGTTTCTACTTAGTTTATTTTATGTTCTTGTAATCGGAAGATCCTATTCTGAAGTGAGAATTTTGCGAGCAGAGATTATTCTAGAGCCACGCTTTCATCAATAAATCCATGAGCATTTCTTTCATTTATTCTATTCTTTATATTTCTTTCTTTAACATTACTAATTGACTGTTTGTATAAAGATTAGAGTCAATTTATACTTTACCTATATTTCGCATGCTTCAATTGTACTAATCTTATTAATTGCTTGATTGATAGAGTTCATTTGGATTGGTTAGATCTGTTTGAGTGTTATTGTAACACCCCTAACCCGTATCTGTCGTCGAACTTAGGGTTACAAAGCATTACCGAATAATAGTAACTTAAAGTCATTCATTTCCAAACATTTCAATAAACATATCATACATCTATTAATATACAAGCATATTGTCCCTTATTCGAGCCTTCGAGGCCTTAGAATCACTTTAGAAACAAATCAGGACTAAATCAGAAACATTTGATACATTGAGGAAAACGTTAGAAAAATTCAAATTGCAGGGATCACACGGCCATGTGGCCAGGCCGTGTGACTCATACGGCTGAGAAACACGCCCATGTCTCAGGCCGTGTAACAATCAAAATAGGGACACACGACCGTGTTTTAACCCATGTCTGTGCCCACGTAACTCTCTGACTTGGGTCACAAGGTCAAGCTACATGCGCATGTGCCAGGCTGTGTAACTCTAGAAATTGCCTCACATGCCCGTGTGCCAGGCCGTGTGCTAGGCCGTGTAACTACTTGACTTGAATGCCTTTAAAACCTACAGGGAACACACGGCCGTGTCGCATGGTCGTGTGTCAAACACGGTTGAGACACACGCTCGTGTCTTAAGCCGTGTGGACAAGAAATTGGCCAAAATTAAGCCATTTCCTTCACCCATTTCAAGCATGTATCTACAAGCCATTTGCAACCTTAACCAAGCCAATCAAAACATACCAAAACATGCATTAAAATGAAAATTCAAAAGACCAAAATAAGTTCAACCAATATGTCATATAGGCACCTCAATCACAATCAAACTACCTTACTTAAACATATACCATACTTAAAACATACACAACTAATTCAATATAATCTTAAAGCATATCACAATTGAGACAGCAAGAAACACAACATGGCATACCTTACTAATGTCCTAAAAACAACCAACCAATGTTCCATTCATAGACACCACAAGCACTTCATTCATTCACAAGCCAAAACAAATCACAAGTGATCAATTCCATACATTTCTAATTGTACTAAGAAGATACCTATTTACAATCTTAATAAAGTACCTAACATCTTAGTTTAGTATTTTTGTCCTAATGTACCATAACAACCTATAAAACCACATATACATGCCACAACCTTAAAGAGAACAAGAACTACCAACATCGATGGATAGTGTGAGCCGAAGATTTGATCCATCCAAAAATCAGCAATAACAATCTACAAAATAATACACAAAAACATATAAGCTTATAGAACTTAGTAAGAGCATAACATATCTTTTAACTTAACAAAAATTTAATACAGCTCATATTTTACTCGATCTGAAGTTATCGGAGTGTAAATAGGGGCACGTATGTGCTATTCAGGGGTACCAAAGTACAAACAGGGGCACGTATGTGCAATTTAGGGGTACCGAAGTACAAAAAGGGGCATGTATGTGCAACTCAGGGGGTATCGAAGTACAAACAGGGGCACACATGTGCAATTCAGGGGTACCGAAGTACAAACAGGGGCACGCATGTGCAATTTAGGGTATAATTAATTATAAGAATTTAATTACATAACTATAATGTAAAACATACAAGTAGAAATTCAATTACGTATTGAAATACTACGAACTTACTTTGACAACTAGAGCGTTGAAATGTGATCGAGTTAATCCGTGATTTTTGCCTTTCCTTGATTTAATTCCAGTTGAGATTTATCTTGATCTAGATAAATAATTATATTCAATTAAGTATTTCAATCAATTTTAACATTCAATTCAATCTATAATTCATATTATGCATAATTACAGTTTTTCCCTTAATATTTTAACCTTTTTACAATTTAGTCCTTAAACTCGTAAATTGACATTTATGCAATTTCATCCAAATACCATGCTAGCCGGTTTACCTAGGGACTCATATCAACCCACACAAATCATAAATTCATAATTTTAACATGATATTTTTCTACTTTTACAAATAAGTCCCTAAATGATAATTTCATCAAAAATCACTTTACACAAGTTGTTTATTTAATAACAAGGACTCATAATTTTTCATTAAACATCAAATATCAAACAAACATGTTCATGGAAAAACCCTAATCCTTTAACAATTTTGCAAATTAGTCTCTGGGATAGCTAGATTAAGCTACAACGATCCCGAAAACATAAAAATTATTAAAAACGGGACAAAACATCACTTACATGCAATAGAATAGCTTAGCCGAACCTAGCAAGCTTCCATGGAGGGTTTCTTTCTTTGTTTTTTCGGTTGAAGAGGATATAATAAAGATGATAGGTTTGTTTTTTTCTTAATTTACATTAATTTATTTATTGATTTACTAAATTAACCTTTGTTATAACATAAAAATCCTCTTATTTAATGTCCATCTTTGTCCACTATTTACAATAGTGGTCTATTTACCATATAAATCCGTTAACAGTTTAATTTCATAGCTAATAGATACCTTTAACTAATAGAACCCTACTTTTGCACCTTTTACAATTTAGTTCTTTTCACTTAATTAAGCATGCAAAAGTCAAAATTTCTTAACAAAATTTTTATACGACACTACTAACATACCGTACACATTAAAATAATTATAAAATAAATATTTACTCATCAAATTTATGGTCTCAAAACCACTATTTTGATTTCATTGAAAAACGGGTTGTTACAGTTATTAAACCCTAAGGCTGATGACCTTTGGAAGTTATCTAGATAGGAATTAACTCGAAATTGATATTGCCTACCAAGCATTACTTAGCAGATAAGTGGTTAGGGAAGAAAGAGCTCAAACCCTACGCTTGACGATCCTAAGAAGTTATATAGGTGGGAATTAACCCGAATTCAGTATTGTCTATCCATGAAAACCTTACCCTACCCCGGTCTGAACTACATCATCAAGAGGTGAGTAGTTCTTACTGTCTAGTTAGGTTAGGAGAAGGCTTAGAAGCCCTACTATGTTAATTAGTAACCAACTATTTAGAATCCTACATCAATAATTGATTAAGTAACAATTGGATTTAGGTTGAGGCAACTCGCGTTGTCAAAACAATGAATAGGAGAAGCCGATACATGAACTTAGGAGTAGATTTAGGTTTAGTTCAATTTATTCAATTTATTTGGTTATTATTATTTCCATCCTGCTTTTAGATTAACACTACTAATTCGTGACTTAAGTAGACTAGTAGTTATTTTTGGTAAATGGCTTAATAACAGTTTTTCCCAAACTGCAATCCATTGGGTACGATCCTCAGAATACTTACTAAGTATTTCATTGTAAACAAACTATATTTACAACATGACCCATATATTTGCGGACACTGCCTCAATTCCATAAATTTTGTAGCAGTATTTACACTCTGGACTTTAGTACGTCTAGAGGCGGTCAAATACTTACCCAGAGATGGAATAACCACTCATTAGCTAAGAACCATAGCTTCCAAATTAATGAGGAAGAGATACAATTAGACTTAAGAAAAAGAATCGGAAAATAATCTTGAAGGAAGAAGAAAAACCTCTTTTAGAACCCTTCTTACAAATATAAATATGACTCATTCTACCTAGTAGAACTTAACAAGTGTCACACATTTCAGAATTTGCCTTCTTACTAGTTTACAGTTTCCGAAAGAAATATAAATGAGTACCCTGCATTTACAAATATCATAGTAATCTATCCATTTGATTACTAACTAGGTTACTTTACAACCTAACTAGCACAGTACTTCAGACAAACAAGGCGTACTATACCTTTGGAGATAACTCATACCATACTTACCCCTTTTCGATTAACACAATCTTTTCCTTCGAATAGTAGAATATCCTGAAATAAAATCTTCACTTACTTATAGGGCAGTTACTATACGCCCACATGTATACGCCAAAATAAGTAATTTGGCAGATTATACTTCTCCAAAAAGATTATTTTACTACTATACTCCTTAATCTTAGACCCGCCAGACCTGGGGTGTAACACTTTAGGGCCGCCTATAACCTTAGGAATAAGAATCCGACGCTTACACAACTCATAAAGGAGTTACAATCCTATGAGTTGATCTTGAATGACAGTCAACTAGCCTGAAAAGCATAAGCAAACTTAGCCATTGCTTCTTCCTATAAAGGCAAGGGAAAGCATGCTAAGAGAAACAAGGCTAAATCCTTTGGGCCACCTAAAGTGGAAAGGAAGAGAACCAAGAAGCCTAAAGACTTATCTAAGTCTAAATATTTATTTTGCAAAAAAAAAGGGTAATTTAAAGCCAATTGCAATGAGTGGATGGATTACCTAACCATTAAGGGCAAAGGTATGAAACTCTTTATGATAGAAACTTTCTTAGTGGAAGATTCAATAGACCACTAGGTCATTGAATTTTGGAGTCACTAACCATGTGTGTGTTTCTCTACAGGGATTCAAGGAAATGAAATATCTTAAAGATAAGAGTATATTGTTGCAGATCGAAAATGGGACAAGTGTGGCAGCTGAAGCAGTGGGAGATGTACATATTTATTTTGATGATTTTAAAACGATTGTTTTGAAAGATGTTTTCTATATATCAAATTTCAAAAGAAACTTAATTTCTATTGCATGTTTATTTAAAGACGGCTTGATCATGACTTTTAATAATAGTGTTGCAATATTTAGGAGTTTTACTCTTATCTGTAATGGATGGATGTCTAATAATCTTTATTTTATCAAACCAAAGATGTAAACATTGTTTGAAATTGAATTAGCGAATAAAAAATTTAAAAATTCTCACTCTAATGAGGCGTATCTTTGGCATTTGAGAGTTGGTCATGTTAACCAATAAAGAATCACTAGACTTGTGACAGATGGCACCTTAAGTTCTCTTAAGAAACTTGATCTTCTACAATTTGAATATTGCTTGAAAGGTAAAATAACTAAGCAATATTTTAATGCAAAAGGGAAGCGGGCCATGAAACCTTTAGAACTTGTACACTTTGACGTATGTGGTCCAATGAATGTCAGTGCAAGAGGTGGTTACAATTATTACTTAAATTTTATAAATGATTATTCCAAATATGGGTATATGTACCTAGTCCACCGTAAAAGTGAAACATTTGATAAATTAAAAGAGTTTTGTGTGGAAGTGGAGAAATAATTAGGTTTACCCTTAAAGACATTTGGTTTTGATCTAGATGGGGAATATTTATCGGATAAGTTCTTAGGTTATTTCATAGAGAATGAGATATTATCCCAATTAAATGCATCGAGAACTCCACAATAGAATGGGGTGATAGAGAGAAAGAATTTAACTTTGTTAGACATGGTTCGATCAATGTTAAGTTATTCGAAGCTACTAGTCTGTTTTTTGGGATATGTTTGGCAAACGACTTATTATATTCTGAATGATCTACCAATTAAGGCTGCATCTAAAACTCCAAATGAATTTTGGCACGATAGGAAGGCAAGTCTAAATCATTTAAGGATTTGGGGATGCTCAACCCACATATCGGATAAAAATGCGAGGAAGTTGGATTCATGGACAATGTTGTACATGTTTGTGGGATATCTTAAGGGAATAAAAGGGTTGTTTCTTTTATAACTTGAAAGATAAAATAATTATAGTGTCAACTTATGCCACCTTCCTTGAGGAAAACTACATGAACAATTTTAAACCTCAAAGTAAAGAAGTACTTAAGGAATTTTTGAGAAATACGCAAAGCCATATAGTAACAGTTCCAAAACCAACTCCTAATGATAGACCTACAAACATCAGTAGCACAAGAGCTTCGTTGCAGTGGGAGGGTCTCTCGCAAGCTTGAGTTCTTCTAATTTGGCGGAAGTGTTTTAAACACTGATTCTATCGAACAAAAAGATGACGGCCTACTCACATTTGATGAAGCATTGCAAAGTGCTGATTCGAAGCTCTAGGGAAATAACTATGACAACCGAGATGGATTCTATGCAATCCAACTCAATTATGGGATCTTGAAGACTTACCGGAAGAGATAAAACCCATAGGGTGTAAGAGGATCTGCAAGAAGAAAAGAAATGCAGATGGAAAAGTGGAAAGTTACAAGGCCAAACTTGTAGCAAAAGGTTATACTTAAAAAGAAGATATCATTACAAAGAAACCTTCTCTCTGGTTGTTATGCTCAAGTCAATACACATATTGTTATCCATTGTAGCGACTCTCGATTACGAGACCTAGCAAATGGATGTCAAGACAACATTCTTAAATGACTATATTGAAGAAAGTTTCTATATGATGCAATCCACTAGGTATATAGCTAAAGGAAATGAGCATAAAGTTTGCAAACTGCTTAGATCTATATATGGACTTAAGCAAGCATCCCTCTTATGGAATCAAATGTTTGATCAAGCCATCAAAACTTTTGGATTTGAGAAAAACGTAGATGAACCTTGTGTTTATAAACGTATTGGGGATGGAAAGGTGATCTTTCTCGTTCTATATGTAAAAAACATTCTACTAATTGGAAATGATGTAGGAACATTGTCATTGGTTAAATCATGGTTAACTCAATAGTTTAGCATGAAGGACTTGGGAGAAGCTAATTTTTTTAAGGTATTTGAATCCTAAGGGATCGAAAGAACAAAGTGATAGCATTATCACAAGCTTCATACGTAGACAAGATAGTGCAAAATTATGCAATGACCGATTCAAGGAAGAGAACTCAACCTTCTGTATTGAGATTTCATCCTTCTTTAGACGACTGTCTTAAAACAGCGGAAGCAAGGGAAAACATGAGAAAAGTTTATTATGCTTCTACAGTAGGAAGTCTCATATATACTATGTTATTCACATGCTCAAATATTTTCCAAATATTTGTTTAACAGTAGGATAGGTTAGTTGATATCAGGCGAATTGACCCGCTACGCGCTTGTGCGTAGAAAAACAAACAATTTTATAAAAAAAATTTAAAAGAGCGGGTTTTTAACTGCAAGTGGACAGTCTCATTTGTAATATTTGTAGTGTTACAATGAAATATTGGAGTATTCCAAGGATCGAACCTAAAGGATTTCCAAGTGGGTAAATGTATTTATCTAGTTAATTACAAGTTAAGCAATTACTAATCTAATCAAGTCAGAAATTATTACTGCAAGTCCAAATAAAATGATTTATAAACTAAAATTAAACTATTAACTAAACTAACTAAGCTAAACTATCTTCCTAATAGTTTAGATAATGTAAATGATTAAACGATGGTGGATTGATTAGTTGAGTGCTAATTAAACTAATGAACCTACACTGATTACATTGGTCGCGACTCTTAGTTAGAAATCTCCTCTCGATCTCATTCTAGACTAAAAGATACCACCTAATATTTCCTCTCGGTCTTATCTAGGCATATAGATTACCTCCCGGGCTCATTACTCGATACGATTATATCAAACTATCTAAGGATAAAATCTCCTTTTAGTCTCATTTATCTAGGTCTTTCGCTAGAGGCGTCAATTCTAGCGTATTAAGCATTTCGATATATCGAATAACCAATCAATCAAGAATAGACATCAACTTAACCTAACAAGTAACCAAACAATCAACCATCCAACAAATTCAGCACATACTCAAACTCAAATTCCAAACAAGCATTTTATCAAACATATTGTAAGTATAAAATGAAAGCAAAGGATCTAAGAATCTGCTCATTCAATTGATGAAGATCCATTGAAGCCCAAGATTTTGTTCACCCTTGTTTACAAAATCTTTAACAATAAGGAAGAAAGAAAACTATCATACCGAGAAAACCTAACCTAAACTATGAAAACCTAAGGTTTTTACAACACTTTTTCTTCATGTTCAGGCTACCGTCGACTCCCTACAGCACTTAACCAACTTGTTAGGTTCCCCATGGCAGGATTGGCTAATTTGGGTCTAAAAAATGGCTTAAAACTAATAAAAACAATTTATTAACAACAAAACTAAAAATATATATATAAAAGACACTTAAATTACTTGAGAATAAGCTTCTCAAATGTATTAGAGAGCCTAATTTGACTATCAAATTGTGGCAGATCATGAATCCTGGTCCAAGACACTGGCAAGTAGTTAAGCATAAACTTAAGTATTTACGAAGAATGAGTGTATTCCATAGGATACCTTACTCCTACTGGCTATACCGATTCTGACTTCAAAATGTGTCAGAATTCAAGGAAATTGACTTCGGGCTGTGTCTTTGTCCTTATCAGTCAGCCTATAGTGTGAATAAGTTTCAAGTAGGGTTACACTACTAACTTCACTAGAGAGGTCGAATATGAAGTGTGGAAAAAACTATGATACTATAATAGTGTGGATATATCTAAATACCAAAGAAACCATATAAGGAAAAAACACACTGATAAAAACTATCTTAAGGGAGACAATAGTGATTGAAGAAATAATGGATGTAGTCAAAGATCGAATTTGAGGACGAACCTTACGGATTTCTTTACAAAGACCCTACTAGTTAGGAGTTTTGAGAGACATATAAAGGGTATAGAAATGTAAAACATTACTCATATACTTCATTAGGGAAAGTGGGAGACTGTTGGATTTGGTGCCTTATGTGTAGTATTTTCCTCTATATACACTTGTGTTTTTCGAACAAACTGATTTAATAAAATTATCCATAAATTACATTAATACCCTTGTATATTATCCTCAATGGTTTTTGCACACAAAGTAATATGGAAGCAAATATTGGCTCAATGGTTATCTAATATTTAAATAATACTAAACGGTATTACGTGCTCGGATCGTAATACGAAAAGACAACTTGTATTAGTACATGAACTTAAACATGTCCTTGGTCTAATGGGAAATGAGCAAATCGATTGAAAGACTGACATTCCATCTATCAAGTCCAATTAGGGAGATACTCTGTCTTGAGCATCAAAGCAAATCACTACTAAAAGATAGAGACATAGATGTGGCTAAATAAACTAATAGTATAGTACATCAAATAGGACTCAAATAGAATAGATCCTAAATCTGTTTATGGATTTATTCACTTGTGACGCTCATAGTGTGGCATACCTTAATCTTGAGTGGATGATGGACTCTGTATGAATGACTCGTATACTTTGATATAAGTAAAAGCTTGAGTTCAAATAGATAAGGAATCGAAAGTTGATGTGTTGGGTATACAACTTTTACAGTATGTAGCATCATTCACAATAGTGGAATTCATAGCCCAAGAAATGGATAAATGATATCCTCCCATTAACATTACATGATATATGAAAAATAAATGTGGCCACAGGTCATTTTTCTTTGTAATAAACGACTTGATTTTTGTTTGATAGTAAATGACTTTCTATGAAGGAAGATGTATTGGTTACCATGAGATAAAATAGGATCAAATTGGGAGAATGGATTTATCCCAAAGAGAATAAGGATATTGCATGAGGGTAACACACTTATGACAAGGTCATTGGACACGAACTGATTAAGTAGCTTTAGTAATGGTATGTAATTAGGGAGAGCTTGGTCACGATACTATAGTGGAATGACTTTGTGTTTAAATGAGTTTATAATTAATAAGAACAAGTTGGAACTTAATTTTAAATCACTTGAGCCTTAATTTCATATGTTCAATCGGTCCCTCCGCTAGCTCGTTGAAACCAGAAATGAATTGTGTATAAAATCAAATGAACAGAAATGGATCGAATTGATAAAGTTAGATAAATGGGTCGCATTTGGAAATGAATGTGTTTTCTCACAAAGTATGAAAATGAATTGAGAATTAATTTAAGTTTTTTGAATTTTTATTTAATCAAATAATTGATGTTCGAAATTGGAATTAAATTAATTGGTTATTGTGAATCCATTGAAACGAAAATTAAATATAGTTTCTCATAGATTCTTTTACGATAAAGTTGTCATGACTTTAATATAATTAGAATTGGGTTGAGAAAATTATTTAATTAGAAATTTAATTTATCTAATTAAATTAATTTAATAAATAATATTTATTTTATAAAATAGAAAAAACATCTATTGGGTTAGATTAAATTATAAAGTGTTGGCTTAAAAGTCCAGGAAGCACATATAATTGGACTCAATACAAGAGAGGCCCAAAACCCTCTCATAATACATATAATGGGCAACAACCCTAGTGTATTTAACTAGGGTGTGCTGCTTCCTTCTCCTAGTGAAACTAGGAGACTAGTTTTTCTATCAAATAAGTATTATTTGTATTCTACTAATTCAACCAAATTATCCTATCTCTCCATATAAATAGATGGCACTGGTAGAGCTAAAAATATACAGCAGTTTTCAGTATTGTTATTCTGCCCAAAAATGGTAAGAATTTATTTTCTAAATATAAATTATATTTTCTAGGAATAACCATTCTCTGGTTTCTATTGAGATAGAATTACTTTCCTATTGAAAGTGATAACTTGTTTTTGGTTCTGTGTTTGATTCGTGATTATTCGAGCCCACACTAAAAGAGATCCGTGGTACGAAAATAGCAGAGAAGGTCATTCGGTTGAAAGTCGGGAATGTCAAGAATATCACATATTACTATAAATATCACAAACTTGCTCGGTTTTTAAAATTTTAATTTTCCACTGTGATAGAAAATCATTTTTAAACCAATTTTTTTTCAACACCAACTTGGGGGAAAAAGTAGCTTAGGTACCACTTGTGACCAAAACAAGTTTAGGTACCAAGATGGGAAAAAGGATATAGTTTAGATACCTTTTTGTGAGTTAAGCCTTTTACTAACTATATGTGTTACATATCGTGTAATGGGCTTTGTGGACCTTATAGTGTACCTTGTGAACTTGCCCGTGTAGCCATAGAGAGCTGAACATGTGTCTCCCAATGGAACCAATCACATTGTGAACCTAGGCTAGTTTGCGAACCCTAACTCGACGAACTTTGGAAAGGGATAGCTCCACTAATACTATGTGATGGCCATGTGGAGATTTAGGGTAATTGATGCTAGTCACCTTAATATGTCTCATCCTAGGATGTCAGGCCACTGCCATTGCCCAAGGTATCAAATCAAACATCCACATTAATGATCTTAGGACACATAGCTAAGTTTGTCCCTCCACTATAAAAAGGTCATGCAAACAACTGATGTAGGACTTCTTCTTCTTCTTCTTCTTCTTCTCTTGAATCTTTAGACTCTCTCCTAGAAAAATAGAAATCTCTTCCCAACTTTCATCCTCCTCACCCTTATCCTACCTTCGTCTTCTTCCCTTGTTTACCTTATTGGTAAACAATTGGTGTGGAGAGTGTAGACTGACATGGCGCGTCCAGGTAGTAACGATCCTCCTAGTACTGAGTTTGATCCTGCCAATGATCAAGTTACATACCTCATTGGTCATAACACCATAGCAAATATGGAGCATACTAGGAAATCAAACCAGGATCCATTGCATGTTTGTTCGCAATATCCCCCTAAAAACCAAACTAACCCACAAAATAAAAA
Source organism: Gossypium sturtianum (assembly GCA_025698515.1). Classification (NCBI taxonomy): domain Eukaryota; kingdom Viridiplantae; phylum Streptophyta; class Magnoliopsida; order Malvales; family Malvaceae; genus Gossypium; species Gossypium sturtianum. Next base: position 25,775,475 of record CM046945.1, read on the forward strand.
ATTCAAAACCAACAAAACTCTTACCAATAAAATCCATACCACCAGCTTTACCAATGTCCCTCAATGGTATTATAACCTCTAAAACCAGCACCATGCCAGAGCATCACCGACGAATCAAGGGTATCAGCACCATCAATTCGGGAATCATTAGTATCTAAACATGCAAGAGAGAATAAGAGTTATGGAGGAGCAAATGTCCTCTCAGCAAAAGTGATACAAAGAGCAACAGAAGTTTATCCAGGAGTAGATGGATAGGCAAAAACAAAAGGATGAAAGAAATGAAATAAACGAAAAGCTCATTAAGGTGCTAAGAGAAAATACGATGAGCCAGGAGCAAAATATCAGGTGTAGAAGGGAAGAATCCATCCATTCTAGGCACAATCAATAGCATGCAGGCCAAGGTAAAGAAAATTTAGTAGATGGGGATGTCAATATGGATGATAGAGATGATAGTTATGATGGGGACTATGATGATAGTTATAGTCTTTCTAGTCAAAATATTTTAGAGCAAAATGTAACACTTTGAAATTTGTTATAGTTTGAAAATAATAGAAAGTTGAGATTTTGTCATCGATATAGTAAAATAAAGAAACTAAGAAAAAAAATTAGGTGACAAAAAGAAGGAAGTTAAGTGATGATAAAGAAATTTTAATAAAGAGGAATATTGTGATATATTAATTTAGAGTGATGATTAGATCGTAAATGTGATAAAAGTTCTATGGCCCAAGTATAAATACAAGAAAAGTTGAAGGGTCAATAGTGTAAATATTTTAAGGGTGGAAGGATTTAGAAAATAGGAAAATGGATGAATTAGGACCAAATTGGATTAATGGGAAAGAAGGAGGGACTAGAGGTAAAGATATACGAAAAAAGAAAATAGGACACATGGGTGGTATTATAGAAATAGTGGAAAGGTAAAATGGTGAATTATTGAAAAGATATTTATAAGTAATGGTATAATTGTAATTAAATGGAATAAAAAGGTAAAATGGTAAATAGCCTAAATAAATATTTTTAGATAGATAATTTGATGGAAAAGTGTAGAAGGATGGAGAAAATAAAGATGAAAGGGCTATAAAAAGCCATCAGTCCTTTCATGTTCACCTTAGCTACCATTCTTCATCATTTTCCAACTTTTGTTTTCCTTTCAAATAAGTCTCTTTACTAAATACAAGTCAAATAAGCTAGTTTCTTCCAAATTTGTTTAAGATTAGTGTGTGAAAACAATAGAGAAGAGTAGTAGCCACATTAATTTTATAAGAAAAGCATTCATGAAAGCTTTGAAGGAGAGAAAATTAAGCTAAGGTTTCATTTCAAGAGGTTAAGAGAGAAATTGAGAAAAGAAATCAAGTAGTTGGAGAAGAGAAAAACAAGTGAATTTGATAGAAAAGAGGTAAGTACCCATGAACTTCCTTATTATTTAAGGATTAAAATGTGAATTTGGTAGAATATGTAGTAAGTAAAATAAAGTATGGAAAATTTAACATATGAAGTGAGAAATTATTATAAAAATAATAATGGAGGTACTATGAAATGATGAAAAAATATTTAAAATATTAAATATGTGGAATTATGATAACAAGGATTAAGTTGTAAAATTTGAGAATTTATGTGATCAAAAATAAAAGAAGTGAAATGCATAGAAATATGCTATGTGAAATGAGATAATTAAATAGATTATGTGCTTAAAATGTTACAAGGAAGAAAAATTTATTAGATATGATTAATTAACGAATATTGAATTTTTATGACAAAATGGACTAGATTTGAAAAGACACAAAAGTTTACAAGAAAAGAATGTAGTGGGAAAAGCAAGAATATATGAATATTGAAATTCAAATTAAGTTGTGGAAAATTAAAGAGTAAGTAGTAAACTTGTGAAATTTATGTTAGAAATAGTAAAACTGAAAGAGGACAATAATTTGGTATGTGAAAATAGACATTGTGATAGAAGTATTATGCATTAGAGAAAATGAAAGAAAAATGAGAACGAAAGTAAAAGAGAATAAAATAATTAAATTGAAAGTTTATAAAAGTTATATGTGCAATCATTTGATAATTGAAAAGATAAAAAAGTGCAAGATAGATGATAAAATATGAATCGAGAATTTATCGATTAAAATATCGTGTTTATTATAAATATTGTAACACCCCTTACCCGTATTCAATGTCGGAACAGGGCTCGAGGCATTACCGGACTTATAACACAAACATTCACAAAATTGCGAGTCATAAATTTACGTCCAAATTAAAACCATAACATGCATCGGAAGTGGTTCGAGACTAAACCGAGAACTCAGGAAATTTTTACAAGACTTAGAAAATTTTTGCTATCTGTAGGGCTCACACGCCCGTGTGGTCCAAGGGACACTCCCGTGTGACCCTGGGACACGCCCGTGCTTTAGACCGTGTTCAAATTAGGGTGCTCCCTAACTTGTGCCACACGGTCGTGCCACACGCCCGTGTGCTAGGCCGTGTGGTCAATTTAATTTTCTTAATTTTTCATAAAATAGGTGCAGACTTCACACGGCCGTGGTACATGCCCGTGTTCAAGGCCGTGTAGCACACACGCCCGTGTTCCTGCCTGTGTGCTATATTCTGGACATTCTGTTTTTCAAAATTATGGTGCAAGGGACACACGACCGGAACACATACCCGTGGGGCTGTAACACCCCTTACCCGTGCCCGAAGCCGGGACCGGGATTGAGGCATTACCTAACTAATCTCACTTGACATCTCGAAACGGGCTATAAAATTTCGTTTAAACTCATCACTTGCACGTACTCGGCCTAAGAGGCCCCAAATATACCTCCGAGAGGTATCGCAACTATTCTGGGAGTTTTTTTTACGAGCTCGGGAACTTTTCAACAAAACAGGGGCCACACGCCCGTGTTGGTCTAGGGACACGCCCGTGAGCCCCTAAGACATGTCCGTGCCATCCACCCGTGGTCGACCCTGACCAACTTCACATGGCCTAGACACGCCCGTGTCTTCCACCCATGGTCAATTCTGACTAACTTCAGACGGTATAGACACGTCCGTGTCTTCCACCCGTGGTCAATTCTGACTAACTTCACACGGCATAGACACGCCCGTGTCTTCTACCTGTGGTCGATTTAAATTCCACAATTAATGTGCAGACTTCACATAGCCTGGGCACACGCCAGTGTCCCTAGCCTGTGGGGCACACTGACTTGCAAACCTAGTATGCAAGGGGACACACGGTCAATTCACACGCCCAGAGGGCTGACCGTGTGTCACACACGGTGATAGACACACGCTGCGTGTGTCTATTCATGTGGACAATTAGATGGCTATCTACCAAGCCTTTTGCCACCCTACATTGCACACATGCAAACACCAATCTATCTCAACACAATTCACAACCCAAAGGCATATCCAAGTACTCAATTCAACAACCATACACAAGGGCATACACTTCAAAAAAATCACTTTCTTTAAACATAAAAATTTGCCAAGTATCGGCCTAACTTAATACCATTACGAAAGGAGGTTTTGATGCCTTACAAAGCCAACACTTTGGCCAACAATTACGACCTAACAAAATACTCGAGTCCTATACATGCCATACTCAAAATAAGTCTAAATTGTTATACCAAAGTGGTGTCGATAGTACGATTTCCGAACTCCTACGTCCCCGTTCCTCGAGTTATCTTGGCAATACTACAAGGAGAAAGAGCAATGAAAGGGGTAAGCATAAAGCTTAGTAAGTTTGCATGGATATGAATAGCAACAATAAGCTCATAATATAATCCATTCATGACATTAACTAACTATACACAAGTCATAGGCTTCTTGCCATACTTACTCACAATTGCCCTTATTTAGCACATACCGTACCATATATCGTGATCGTTTCTTTGTGACTCATTCACGAGTACCTGTATTCACTCATTCATATGACTTTAGTACAAATCTCATTTCTACTTCTAAACCCATCTACTTATCCCTTTAATCACTAGGGATAGTCAAAGACGCATATTTAACATCGTTCATGTAGGGACAAAGCCAATGCCACATCCCCGAGGTGGTCTTACATGGAGTTACTTCTAAACGCCAATGCCATATCCCGGATATGGTCTTATATGGACTTTCACATCAAGTATCGATGCCATATTCCGGATATGGTCTTATACGATTTTCATATTCATTACGAAGCCATATCTCGGATATGGTCTTATACGGATCTCAACTCGATCCGAGGCCATGTTCGGACATGGTCTTATACGGGACCTTACCTATTTCATATCTCGATGATAGCGTTTTCATATTCACATGGTCTACTAGGACTTCAACATCTCAATCAACATTAATTTAATGGAGTGTCATGCATCAATATGACATCAAGCATTCTCAATTATGCTAACATACATATTACATTAATCACATACAAACTTACCTCGATTCCAAAATGAGCTAACTCGTCGGTTTAGTCCAAGACTTTGTTCTTTTCCGATCGATCGAGGTGTGATTCTCGATTCTTCTTGCTCTATAATAGCAATTTAGCTCATTTTAATCACCTCATTAATAAAAGCATTTCAATAATCATGCGTAGGCAAAATTACTATTTTGCCCCTAGGCTTTGGCAAAAATGACCATTTTGCCCCTAGGCTCGGAAATAATTCTAATCACATTTATACCTTCCATAAGCCTAGGTGAACATTTAATACTCTTATAGCTATTATCAAAACTCATCATTTCACATAATTACCACAATTTTGCAACATTTTTATCAAGGTCCAATTAGGTGTTTTCATGGCAACACCTTTCACAAGAGTTGTTCATCTAACAACCAAGACTCATTTTCTCCCATAAAAATGCAGAAAATAACCATGATAGCTCTCATGGAAAAACTCTAAAATTTTCACCATATTGCACAATAGTCCCCTCATTTGAAAGCTTAAGCTTTAGGGGTCCCAAAAGTACAACTATTTTCAAGAAAAGGTCACTAGAACACTTACTATTGAAGAGAAGAGTGTGCTGAAATTTTGAAGCTTTCTTCCCTCTATTTGCTACTAATTTTTGGTGGAAGAGTGAAAGAGAAAAGATGATATCTTTTCTTTCCTTATTTTATTAATACTAGTTAAATTAGTCCACCTACTATCACCAACTTTGACCATCATTGACAAATTTGTCTCCTAAGCTAGTCTATAGCCGGCCAAGCAAATATTAGGGGTCTAATTGCCTTTTAAAGACATCCAATTATCAATCTATGGCTATTTGGTACCTTTAGCTTATAAAATGGAACTTTCGCACTTTATGCGATTTAGTCCTTTTTCACGATTATACAAGAAATCGCTAAAATTAAAGCACCAAAATTCTCATGCACATATACTATCATGCTCCGACTCATAAAATAAATTGAAAATAAATTTCTCAATTCTTAGATTAGTGACCCCGAGATCACTAATCCGACTAGCCCCTAAATCGGGCTGTTACAATTCTCCCCCCTTAAGGATTTTTGTTCCCGAAAATCTTACCGGCAAAAAGGTTGGGATATTGGTTTCTCATCATTTCCTCGGGCTCCCACGTAGCCTCTTCTATTCCATGCCTTTGCCATAAAACTTTCACAAGGGCTATGCTTTTGTTTCTCAACTGCTTGACCTCTCGCGCCAAAATCTTAAAGCGGCTCTTCACCATAAGTCAAGTCCAGTTTGTATCTCTACCTCTGTTGGTGCAATGACATGTGAAGGATCTGAACGGTATCGGCGCAACATGGATACGTGAAAGACATCATGAATCTTTTCTAGTTCAAGTGGCAATGCCAACTGATAAGCTACCGGTCCTATGCTCTCGGTAATCTCATAAGGTCCGATAAAGAGCGAACTTAGTTTGCCCTTCCGGCCAAATCTGAGGACTTTCCTCCAAGGTGATACTTTCAAGAACACTTTATCACCGACCTTGAATTCTATCTCTTTCCTTTTCAAATCTGAATAGGACTTCTGCCTATCTGAGGCGACTTTCAGACAATCACGTATCACTTTTACTTTTTCATTAGTTTCCTTAACCAAATCGACCCCGTGTATCTGTTCTCTCTGAGTTCTGACCAATACAAGGGCGTGCAGCACTTACGCCCATACAATGCCTCATAAGGCGCCATCTTCAAACTTGACTGAAAACTGTTGTTGTAGGTGAATTCCACCAACGGTAAGTATTTCTCCCAACTACCTTGGAATTCTAAAACACAACATCGAAGCATGTCCTCAAGTATCTGGATTACCCTCTCCGACTGTCCGTCGGTTTGTGGATGGAAGGCTGTACTAAAATTTAATTTCGTGCCCAAGGCTTCTTACAACTTTTTCCAAAACCGTGACGTGAATCTCAGATCTCTATCCGAAATGATCGACAACGGTACACCATGGAGTCTTACTACCTCTGACATGTACAAGTCTGCCAATTTATCAAGCGAATAGTCGACTCGTACTGGTATAAAATGAGCTAACTTTGTGAGTCTATCAACCACTACCCATACTGTATCTTTCTTCTTTGGAGTCAACGGTAAGCCCATCACGAAGTCCATGGTGGTACGGTTCCATTTCCACTCAGGAACCATAATGGGCTGAAGTAAACCCGAAGGTACTTGATGTTCAGCCTTCACTTGCTGACAAATCAGACATTTCGATACAAACTCGGAAATGTCTTTCTTCATACCAAGCCACCAATACCATTTCTTCAAATCATTGTACATCTTTGTGCTGCCTAGGTGTACATTCAAACATCCACTATGCGCTTCATGCAAGATTTTATGAATAAGCTCGTCATTTCTGGGTACACAGACCCTATCTCGAAATATCAGACATCCATTAGGATTTACCCAAAATTCTGACTCCACGCTCGACTCACATAAAATTCTCTTGGCTTACAAACTGTTATCATCTTTCTGAGCTTCACAGATTTCTTGGAGAAACAAGGGCTTAGCCCTCAATTCGGCTAAAACGGAACCATCATCTAACAAGGTCATTTGAGTATTCATGGCTCTTAGTGCAAACAATGGTTTTCTACTCAAAGCATCAGCGACTACGTTCGCCCTTCCCGGATGGTAGTCAATTTCCAACTCATAATCCTTAATCAACTCTAACCACCTTCGTTGCCTCAAATTCAATTCCTTTTGAGTCATCAAATTTTTTAGGCTTTTATGATCGGTGAAAATCTGACACCTTTCACCATTTAAATGATGCCTCCAAATTTTTAACGCAAACACAATTGCGGCCAACTCTAAATCATGAGTCGGGTAATTCTTCTCGTGCGGCTTTAATTGCTTAGAGGCGTAAGCAATCACCTTACCCTCTTGCATGAGTACACAACCCAATCTGTTCAAGGACACGTCACTATAAACCATAAATTCTCTTCCCGGCCAAAGTTGTACCAAAACAGGGCCTCGATCAATGATGTATATTGGGTTTCTCAAAACTCCGTTGACACTTTTCGGTCCAATCGAACTTCACATCTTTTTGCAAAAGTTTAGTCATCGGGGTAGCTATCATGGAAAACCCCTTGACAAAATGCCTATAATAGCCAGCTAGGCCTAGAAAACTCCTTACTTTAGTTACGCTCCTCGGTGGTTTCCATTCAACAATTGCTGAAATCTTACTCGGGTTGACTCTAATCCCATCTCCCGAGACAATGTGCCCCAAAAATCCCACTTCCTTGAGCCAAAATTCACTCTTACTGAATTTGGCATACAATTTATCTTCTCTCAGAACTTGCAGAACCGTACTCAAGTGCTCGGTGTGTTCGTTCTCATCTCGAGAGTAGATCAATATGTCGTCGATGAAGACCACGAAAAATTTATCCAAGTATAGCCGAAAAACACGATTCATCAAATCCATGAAGATCGCAGGGGCATTCATTAGACCAAAAGGCATGACCAAAAATTCATAGTGGCCATACCTAGTCCTAAATGCGGTTTTTGGCACATCCGAGTCCTTAACTCTCAGCTGATAGTACGCTGACCTTAAATCTATCTTGGAAAACACCGCGACTCCCTTCAATTGATCGAATAGATCATCGATCCTCGGTAACGGGTACTTGTTCTTCACAGTTACCTTGTTGAGTTGCCGATAATCTATGCATAGTCTCATAGAACCATCTTTCTTCTTCACGAATAAAACGGGAGCACCCCACGGAGAAAAACTCGGCCTTGTAAAACCTTTATCCGTCAGCTCTTGCAACTGTTCTTTTAGCTCCTTTAACTCGGTTGGAGCCATTCTATGGTGCAATAGAAATAGGCAGCGTGCCGGAGCTAACTCAATCCCAAATTCGATCTCTCTAACCGGGGGTAGTCCTGGCAACTCTTCTGAGAAAACATCTAGGTACTCACATACCATGGGTACCGACTCAATTCTCAAATCAGTCTCTTTAGTGTTCAACACAAAGGCAAGGTAAGCCTCGTACCACTTTCTCAAATACTTTTGAGTCGATTGTGGTTGACATTACTCATCGGTAGCCTATCCGGCTTATCCGATTCAACACAAATAAGATTACCATTTTCATCTCTCAACTCAATATGCTTCTTCCCACAATTCACAACTACTCAATGAGTAACTAACCAATCCATCCCAAGGATGACATCAAACTCATCAAACGGTAATAACATAAGGTCGACCGGGAAACAATGACCCTTAATCATCAAAGGGCAACCTTTGCAAACTCTATCAACCAATACACACTTGCCTAGGGGATTAGACACTCTTATTATGAATTCAGTAAACTCTACGGGCATGCTCATGCTAGAGACTAATTTCATGCATATGTATGAGTGGGTGGATCCCGGATCAATTAAAGCTATAACACGAGTATTATGGAGAGAAAAGGTACCCGTGATTACGTCGGGGGAAGATGCCTCTTCACGAGCACGAATGGCATATGTCATTGCCGGTGCTCTACCCTCGACTCTAGCAGCTTGCTCTCTAGATGGATTCTTGCTACCCATTTCATTTCCTGGTTTTCTCAATGGTCTTCCCCTAGTAGTACTTCCCGATCTTGCATACTGAGGCTTTTCTTTCTCGCCCACCTCGGGGTAGTCTCTAATAAAGTGGTCTAAGGACCCACAACGGAAACATGCTTTCTCATTAGCTTGACACTCACCAGAATGGCACCTGCCACACTGAGGACATTCTGGTCTACTTGGTCGAACGTTGCCCACACTAGCAACTGAAGTGGTCTGCCCTTTCGACCCCGAAGATTGCTTGCCTTTACTTCGAGTTGAAAACCCCGCTGAAGCGACTGATCGAGTAGTAAAATCCCTCGATTTCTTAGATGAGGATTGATGAGACTTATTGATTGTCTCTTTCTCGAGTCACGAGACTCATTCTCAGCTCTTCTCTTCTCTTTAGCTTGACTCTTGATTTTCTGTGCTCTATCTACCAACACTACAAATTCCTTTAGTTCGAGGACTCCCACGTATAAACGAATATCTTCATTTAATCCGTCCTCAAATCGCTTGCACATGACGGCTTGAGACACGCACTCCGTGCATACTTGCTAAGCCTTACGAACTCCCGCTCATAGTCGATTCTTGACATACGGCATTGCTTGCCCAAGAACTCCTTCCTCTTATGGTCGATGAACTGGCCGATCGATGTACTTTTTCGGTATTCCTCTTGAAAAATTCCCACTAACTCTCTCCCGGCACCACCGACACCGGGGTGTTCCACCATCGATAGGCTGAATCTCTCAGGAGAGATACCGCACACTTTAAGCACTCCTCAGGTGTGCAGGATAACTCGTCGAATACCCTGATGGTATTCTCAAGCCAAAATTCGCTTTCTCGGGTCATCTTCCTTATTTGCCCGAGAATTCCTGGCGGCTGCTTCTTAGGATCTTATCCACCGGAGGTCTTTCTCTTCTCACCACCTCAACCACTTGAGGAGCTACTAGAGCGGGTTGAGGAATTGGTGGGGGTGGAGGGGGTTGAGCGTTTGGATTTGCTCGGGTATACTCAGTATACCAGTTGCTCATCATGTGGAGAAAGGCTTCTCGAGCCTCTTCCCCCTGACCCAAGGTCTCGGGTCTACTATTAGTCGGCGCGGTCCCTTGAGTGGGAGCCGACGCATTACTCGCAGCATCATCGGTTGTAGTTCGGTCTGGATCAGAATCCATATACTACATAAAACACAATATTATACGTCAGGAGCTATCACACAATCATTACTCAGACACCCTTACATATGGCATGTATAGCTAGACTCGTACTTACGCTACGTTAGTCCTAGAACCGACTAAACCGTAGCTCTGATACCAATAAATGTAACACCCCTTATCCATACCCGAAGTCGGGACCGGGATTAAGGCATTACCTAACTAATCTCACTTGACATCTCGAAACGGGCTATAAAATTTTGTTTAAACTCATCACTTGCACGTACTCGGCCTAAGAGGCCCCAAACATACCTCCGAGAGGTATCGGAACTATTCTGGGAGTTTTTTTACGAGCTCAGGAACTTTTCAACAAAACAAGGGCCACACGCCCGTGTTGGTCTAGGGACACGCCCGTGTGCCCCTAAGACATGTCCGTGCCATCCACGCGTGGTCGACCCTGACCAATTTCACACGGCCTAGACAAGCCCGTGTCTTTCACCCGTGGTTAATTCTGACTAACTTCACACGGCATAGACACGCCTGTGTCTTCCACCCGTGGTCAATTCTGACTAACTTCACACGGCATAGACACGCCCGTGTCTTCTACCTGTGGTCGATTTAAATTTCACAATTAATGTGCAGACTTCACATAGCCTGGGCACACGCCAGTGTCCCTAGCCTGTGGGGCACACTGACTTGCAAACCTAGTATGCAAGGGGACACACGGTCAATTCACACGCCCAGAGGGCTGACCGTGTGTCACACACGGTATAGACACACGCCCGTGTGTCTATTCATGTGGACAATTAGATGGCTATCTACCAAGCCTATTGCCACCCTACATTGCACACATGCAAACACCAATCTATCTCAACACAATTCACAACCCAAAGGCATATCCAAGTACTCAATTCAACAACCATACACAAGGGCATACACTTCAAAAAAATCACTTTCTTTAAACATAAAAATTTGCCAAGTATCGGCCTAACTTAATAGACCATTACGAAAGGAGGTTTTGATGCCTTACAAAGCCAACACTTTGGCCAACAATTACGACCTAACAAAATACTCGAGTCCTATACATGCCATACTCAAAATAAGTCTAAATTGTTATACCAAAGTGGTGTCGATAGTGTGATTTTCGAACTCCTACGTCCCCGTTCCTCGAGTTATCTTGACAATACTACAAGGAGAAAGAGCAATGAAAGGGGTAAGCATAAAGCTTAGTAAGTTTGCATGGATATGAATAGCAACAATAAGCTCATAATATAATCCATTCATGACATTAACTAACTATACACAAGTCATAGGCTTCTTGCCATACTTACTCACAATTGCCCTTATTTAGCACATACCGTACCACATATCGTGATCGTTTCTTCGTGACTCATTCACGAGTACCTGTATTCACTCATTCATATGACTTTAGTACAAATCTCATTTCTACTTCTAAACCCATCTACTTATCCCTTTAATCACTAGGGATAGTCAAAGACGTATATTTAACATCGTTCATGTAGGGACAAAGCCGATGCCACATCCCCGAGGTGGTCTTACATGGAGTTACTTCTAAACGCCAATGCCATATCCCGGATATGGTCTTATATGGACTTTCACATCAAGTATCGATGCCATATCCCGGATATGGTCTTATACGATTTTCATATTCATTACCGAAGCCATATCCCGGATATGGTCTTATACGGGATCTCAACTCAGTGCCGAGGCCATGTTCCAGACATGGTCTTATACGGGACCTTACCTATTTCATATCTCGATGATAGTGTTTTCATATTCACATGGTCCACTAGGACTTCAACATCTCAATCAACATTAATTTAATGGAGTGTCATGCATCAATATGACATCAAGAATTCTCAATTATGCTAACATACATATTACATTAATCACATACAAACTTACCTCGATTCCAAAATGAGCTAACTCGTCGGTTTAGTCCAAGACTTTGTTCTTTCCCCGATCGAGGCGGATTCTCGGTTCTTCTTGCTCTATAATAGCAATTTAGCTCATTTTAATCACCTCATTAATAAAAGCATTTCAATAATCATGCTTAGGCAAAATTACTATTTTGGCCCTAGGCTTTGGCAAAAATAACCATTTTGCCCCTAGGCTCGGAAATAATTCTAATCACATTTCTACCTTCCATAAGCCTAGGTGAACATTTAATACTCTTATAGCTATTATCAAAACTCATCATTTCACATAATTACCACAATTTTGTAACCTTTTCATCAAGGTCCAATTAGGTGTTTTCATGGCAACACCTTTCACAAGAGTTGTTCATCTAACAACCAAGACTCATTTTCTCCCATAAAAATGCAGAAAATAACCATGATAGCTCTCATGGAAAAACTCTAAAATTTTCACCATATTGCACAATAGTCCCCTCATTTGAAAGCTTAAGCTTTAGGGGTCCCAAAAGTACAACTATTTTCAAGAAAAGGTCACTAGAACACTTACTATTGAAGAGAAGAGTGTGCTGAAATTTTGAAGCTTTCTTCCCTCTATTTGCTGCTAATTTTTGGTGGAAGAGTGAAAGAGAAAAGATGATATCTTTTCTTTCCTTATTTTATTAATACTAGTCAAATTAATCCACCTACTATCACCAACTTTGCCCATCATTGACAAATTTGTCTCCTAATCTAGTCTATGGCCGGCCAAGCAAATATTAGGGGTCTAATTGCCTTTTAAAGACCTCCAATTATCAATCTATGGCTATTTGGTACCTTTAGCTTATAAAATGGAACTTTCGCACTTTATGCGATTTAGTCCTTTTTCACGATTATACAAGAAATCGCTAAAATTAAAGCACTAAAATTCTCATGCACATATACTATCATGCTCCGACTCGTAAAATAACATGAAAATAAATTTCTCAATTCTTAGATTAGTGACCCCGAGATCACTAATTCGACTAGCCCCTAAATCGGGCTGTTACAGGGGCAGACCGTGTGTCACACACGGCCTAGACACACGCCCGTGTGTCTACCCGTGTGGATAAAAATAAGGCTATTTACCAAGCCATTTGCCACCCCTTTAATGCACACACCTACATAACATAACATAGCACCAATTCAAGCTTATACATACAACCAAATCATCCACAACCAAGACATCAACTCATCATTCACATGCTAACATCTATCATACATAAACATCACATAGCTTATCAACTCAAATCATGCAAGTTTCCACATTCATGAAAGGCATCATCATATGAATATACTTATACCAATGTTAGCCAATTTCAAATGGCCTTATACAAAATGAACTTCTAACCAACATAGGCCAACACATTTGGCCAAATCAATTATGACACATAACAAAATGACCAAGTCCCCTATACATGCCATAATTCAAAATGTTGAATTCATTGATACCAAAATAATTGTTGATAGTGTGTATGGATCTCCGACGATCTCCGAACCCCGAGCTAGCTTGGTGATACTATAAGACAAGGAAAAGAAAGGGGAGTAAGCTATATAGCTTAGTAAGTTCCTATGCAAATAATAAGCATCATAGCCACACATTTAACATACAATTTACATGATAAAATTAGCATGAATGTTATTATAATCTTATGATCATAACTTACTCAATCACCACCTTACCAAGGGTTCATTACATATCGAGCTCATTACTTATGAGTTTTACGTACATACTTGTACCAACTCGCATCATAGCCATATCCTTTCACAACTTTGACATTCCCGTTGAACACTTGGAATATTAACGGATACTCAGAAATCTTGCACATAAGTGCCATATATGTAGCTAAAGCTACCTCATATCTCATAATACATATAGGCTCGCTTTCGAGCTATTCACGGGCCTACTCACACAAGCTGTCAGTCAGGACGTAGCTACACGGTGCTGCTCACACAAGCTGTCAAGTATCCGAAACACATGCCGGACTACCCAGCCACTGGTAGGACGTACAAGACCAGCACCCAGATCACATAGTCGTATATACACATGGGTTCCTAGTAACATGTCACTCGTATCCTATTCTATTCCTAAGGTTCAACCGGGATTTCTCGTTTGTCGAAACTTTACCGAATACGTCCAAAGAGTAAATCACAATTCATACAACATGAAAGCATTTAAAAACATAAATATAACAATGCATTATTTACATACGAACTTACCTCGGTACAAAAATAGTAGAATTGGACCTAATCGTCAAACACTTTATTTTTCCCCCGATCTAGGTCCGAACCTCATTTTTCTTGATCTATAATAATAAATTTAACTCATTTAAAACTCAGATTATTCAATTTAGCCCAAAAATCATATTATGGAAAAATTACATTTTTGCCCCTAAACTTTTGACATTTTACATTTTAGTCCCTAGGCTCGTAAAATGAAATATAGTCAATTTATTCAAAACCCAAGCCTAGCCGAACCATTTTCATACTCATAACAGCCCACATTTTTCATTAAATCACACTTCTACTACATATTTTATAACTTTTAGAAATAGGTCCTTTTAGGTATTTTCATCAAAAATTACTTAGTAAAAGTTGTTTATCCAACATCAAACTTGCATAATCTACCATTAGACATCAAAATACTCAAATATATAACATGGGTAAAATTTTAGACTTTGATTTTCTTTCAAATTAGTCCTTGAAATAGCTAAATTAGGTTACAAGGATCTCAAAAACATAAAAATCATTAAAAACGGGGCTAGAACGGACTTACAATCGAGCTTGAAAGATGAACAAACCCTAGCTATGTCTCCTCCTTGTGAATTTCGTCCATGGGGACTAATTTGAGGAAGATGAATTCTTTTATTTAGTTATTTTTGCTTTATTTACCAAATGACCAAAATGCCCTTAATGCCTAACTTCAAAATTTCACCTAACCATGTCCACTTTTGTCCATAGTAAAGTATAATGGTCTAATTACCATCTAAGGACCTCTAATTTAAAATTTCATTGTAATTAGACACCTCTAGCTTCTAGAACACACATTTTGCACCTTTTGCAATTTAGTTCTTTTAACTAAATTGAGTGCCCAAACGTCAAAATTTTCGAACGAAATTTTCACGAAATCATTCCATAAAACTGTAGACCATAAAAATATAATAAAAATAAATTTTACTGCGTCGAATTTGTGGTCCTGAAACCACTATTCCGACTAGACCCAAAATCGGGCTGTTACAAATATTGTTTAAATTGTGAAAATAGAAATTTAATTGAATATGTGACAAAAGTATAATTAAATCGTGATATTCGTGAAATAAAGTATTCATGTTTAAATGATATAAACTCAGTATTATGAAATGCCCATGTATACTAGTATTGAACTTCGTGGATATAGTTGGCATGCCATAGGAACTCGAGTGCTCCCATGTTTATCGTGATCTATGTGAATTTAGCACTTCGGTGCTTCGTGTTATAGCACTTCAGTGCTTCATGATATTGCACTTTTGTGCTTTGTGTTATAGCACTTCTGTGCTTCGTGTTATCTGATATGTTCCGAGTATCCATTTGGTTCAATGTGTCTAGCATGGGCTAATGGAGAAGTCGTGGTAAGTATAAGAAGAGATAAATGTGAAAAAATTATATATGAAAGGACTTTGAGATATTGTGAATGTGTTTAATGGAATTATAAGAAAGATTTGGACTAATATGTCAAAAGTGTAAAAATAATATGTGAAATAAATGATAAGGGTTAGTGGTGAATTATGGAAATTTATGTTAATTGGTGAAACATGATACATGTATGAACAAGAGTAGTAAATTTTATTTGTTAAAATGTTGTCATAAGGACCAAATTGTAAAATAATTAAAAATTGATAAATAAGTATAATAATAAGAAATTAAGATGAAATATGGTAAATAAGCAAAGATATAAAATATTAGGAATTAAAGAATTTAATAGATTTTGAGATAATGGGTTCTTACTAAGCTATCATAAGCTTAACGCGTTATTTTCTAACGCGTAGGTACAAGTTAGACATCGAGCATTGGATTCGGAAAAATTGACCTCAACTTATCTTATTACATCCTCCAACCTCGAAAAAGAGTATGATTTAAATACTTTGGTTTAGATATGGCATGTACATAGGTTTGTTAAGGAATTATTAAAGTTAAATGTTAGAAGGACTAAAATGTAAGATTTTATAAATTTTGTTGATTCCTTGAATTATTCAAAATTAAAGTATGCTAAGCTAAGCTAGATAAAGATTGATATTACAAGATGATATGTATGTTTGTGTGGTGAATTGAAATGGTAATATTCAAGTATTAAACAGGGGCTTAAAAGGGTAAAACATGAAGGACTTAAGTGGTAAATTGACCTAAACCTGAAAAGAACTCCAGAATACCAATTTGGTATCGATACCAAGCCAGAAGTATCAATATTTAAGGGGAATTATCGATACATATCAATATTTAAGGGGAATTATCGATACCTTGAGCAAGGTATCGATACCTGGGCCCTATTTTGAGTAAAATAAGCCCCTGGAATAAGGTTTTACTGAAAAATTTTACCCGAATTGATCTTATATGGTTGGATTATGATAGTAAACCACTAATAGGTGTTAGATATGATCAGATAAGAGAAAGAATTAAATGATTTAGCCAAGACCACTCTGGTACTCAAATGTAGCATTTCTATATCCAATTAGGTAGTCGAGTCGGGTATAAGGGTGTTACATAAAAAGTAGAGATGTTAGAGAATCATTTACATGATTTTCAAAAAAATGGAATCGTTTGGATTAGTGAAGAAGTATAAAAATGAGTCATTAGCTAAAAAAATATTGCGGCATCATGTTCCCCCCACATTTAAATTTCCCAAAATGATGTATGATGGTCGAGGAGACCCTCAAGACCATTTAGCACATTATGCGAATCACATGAATATATTTGAGGCTTCAAAGAAAGTTAAGTGCAAGGCATTTTCAATGACATTGAAAGACTCAGCTCAGGCGTGGTATTTGCAATTGCCACAACATTCCATCACGAGTTTCAAGTAATTGGCTAACCTGTTTATGAGCAGGTTCTTGGAAAATAAGACATTGAAGCAATCTCTTGTGTACCCCATGTCTATCAAGCAGCATTAAGATGAACCTCAGCCTACCAAAGAACATGAAAGAGATTTAGAAGCTTAATGGGAAAATTGTTTCTTTAAACAAGTTTGTTTCAAGGTTGGCTGATAAATGTTTGCCAGCCTCAAGAATCCATTCCAATGGACAGATGGATATCAAAACTCCTTTGAGCAATTAAAAGTTAATAGTTATAATTAAAAAAAGAAATATGTTGATAAATTCATATCAAAACCTATAAACCAAAAACATCTTAATATCAACCAACTTTTGGGTTTACAACAGGAAAAACACTTTTTTACAAAAGCAAGTATTTGATAAAGCTTTTATCATAAAAAGTG
Organism: Gossypium sturtianum; assembly: GCA_025698515.1. Classification (NCBI taxonomy): domain Eukaryota; kingdom Viridiplantae; phylum Streptophyta; class Magnoliopsida; order Malvales; family Malvaceae; genus Gossypium; species Gossypium sturtianum. The sequence continues at coordinate 25,792,995 of CM046945.1, forward strand.
TGCTTTTGTTAGGCAAACGGGGCATTATTATAATTTATTTAGGGTGTGTTTAGAAAGTCACTTGGTAATTGGACTTTGATGTAATTGTTTGTAATTATATAAGTGTAGTGTGTTTGGATAACCATTGTAATTGGTGGGTTCCATTGAATTGGGTGTAATTGAAGCACCCTCAATTACACTTTTCAATTCTTATGAGGGCTGAGAATTAGAGTAATTACGTAAATAATTACATTCAAATTCAATTACACTGTGGCTTCCCAAACACTCATGTAATTTTTAAACACCCAAATCCAATTACGTTTTATACAAATTATAAAATTTATATTAAAAACATAAACATGTATGAATCTGGACAAACATGCATAAGCAAATTATAAATATTTAAATATTATTTTTTAGAAGTTATATTATACAAGTCATAAAAATTAGATTATAACTATAATTACATGTATTTTATAAATTATTACAAAAATTTATATTATAAATAAACAAAAAATAAACAAGTTAGATAATACTTTATTTTTATTTATTCATTTGGATAAAAAATAATACAAACTATCCAAATTAATGTTACAAAAAAATTTTAGTGCCTTAATATGTTTGGCTGATTCTGACAAAATGTATACATGTTTGTTCAATTCTCAATTCTATTGATGAATATACAGACTCATAAATATATGACCTAAAAATAAATACGTATATTTTATAAAGTTATAATTATATTATAAATTTTTATATAAACTTTTCTAAAAGTTATTCAACATTTTATAAAACTCCTGTTATAAATGTTAAATATTATAAATATTATATATTATTTTCATAAAATAATATATCATAATAAAAGCTCTAATTTTTTATTAGTAATCGTATTATCAACTATTTTATTAGATTAACATATTATATAATGATTTGATTTTAATATTTGTTATTATTTAGAAAAAAAAGTAATTGTATTAATAATTTTTTATAATAATTAATATTTTTTAAATTATATATATTAATATTTTTAATTTAAATTATAAAACTTGGATTCTTTATAATTACAAAAGTTTTTTTTTTTTTTCATCCAATTACACAACTGTCCAAACGCACCCTTAAGTTCTACAGATTGTCCATTTTCAAGAGAATGCATCCACCTAAACTGGAAGGTTAAACCAGCAGTTTCTTATAAGAAGAAAGTGTTCATATTAGTAAAAAAACAAAGCTGCACATGTATCAAGTTGAGTAATCGAAGTGAGGTGCTTGGGTTGAAATTTGATTTCGCGTCAAAAGACTTGACTACGTTTGAAAAAAAAAATAAAAAAATATATAAATGAAAGTTTATATTGGGTATGATCGTTTCGCATGTTTGATTAAGCCTAAATCTAGTGAAATAGTTAAATTTAACATACCGTTCGAGATTTTATAAAATGCTTATTGATTGAGTTTAACAATTGTTTATTTTTTATTCACCCTAATTGTTTGAAGTATGCTTCACTAGAAAAGGGAGTTTTGGTTTTGAAAGGGATTGGCGAATTATTTTTAGCGGATATCATGCTTGAGGACAAGCATCGACTAAGTAGGGGGAAATTTGATAGTAAGATAAATTCGTATTTTTAATGTATTTATTTTTGGCTAATTATCGGATAAAATGCTATTAAATTTGAATTTTTCTTGTCAGCAATGAAGTTGGTGTGTTAAATTCAAACTCTTACAAAAAGGGGCTAAATTGGAACAAAAAGCAAATAGGAGGGTTTGATTGAAAGATTGAAGATTCAAATATGACTGGATAAAAATTGAAGGGTTGAATTTTTTTTTAAAAAGTGGCTGGATAAAGATCGAAAGATTTTTTATATTGTTACAACGCTGTAATTAGTTTAAATTCTAGTTTAAATTTGATTTTTGAATTTTAAATTATTTAGTGATAATATTTAGGATTATTTAATGATAATATTTAAGAAAAATCTAGCTAAATTTTAGCACTAAAAGTGTGTTTAAACACCTAGTGAGTACAGTTAATTGAACACACTTTGCCTTTTCCATTTAATAAATTCTCTATTTTTTTTCTCCTTTCTTGCATCACCTGTTTCATTTATTGTTTGGAAGAGAAAATCTATTTCAAGGATTGATTCAAGATTAGAATACACCGAGGCTAAGATTAAGGCGAAGCTTAAAAAAATATTTTATTTATCCATTTATTTTAGTTTCTTAAATTTATTTATTTTTTACATTTTTGAATCTATTTTATTTTATTTTTCATATTTTCTTCTTTTATTATCTTAATCAATTTAAACCTCCCATTTTTACTTTTATTTTCAACATTTTTACACATAAATCGTGGGCACGATTGTGACTATGACATCAATTCTGGTCACGAAAAAAGACAAAATTAGATAGCTAGTCTCTGTGTATTCGATCCTATTGCTCTATACTGCTAATTACTGTTATTTTATCGTAAGAATTTATATTTAGTGGTTACGACGCCCATCAATGTGAAAATTTAATAAAAAATTAGGTTTTAATGTCGGAGTTTAATAATTTAATTAAAATAATTAAAATATGCTTAGAAGTATTCAATATTACAAAAAAGAAAAAGAAAAAAGAAGAAGCATATAAGGTTTAAAAAATAAGTTAAATGTATAACTTACATTAAATATTATGATGGTTTTTCTTCTCTTTTTTTTTTTTCTTTTCATTATAGGCATTGTATGTATTAACTTAGCAGACAATATAAAAAGTGTAATCAAATTTAGAAAATGAAACTACATACGGAGATGAATTTAAGCAATAGGAAGTCAAACATTAATGTAAAGTATTTTCAAAACATATTTAAAAAAAAAAAAAGTTTAGGGGGTAGTAGCGTTGAAGTTCTCACCACATGTATGAACTACTATGCTGCAGTTTTATGCAGGAAGATCTTTTAGGAAATCCAAAAGGTTTTGCAGGCCATGGACCTGTAAATTGTAAGTCCTATCATTGCTCATTTGCACCGAGAAGAAATTCTTCACATATACATATATTATAGATTATAAGATAAAAGGGAAAAATATGCAATTCTGTTGATGTTTTCATGGATTACTACTGCCCAGAGGAAGGGCATCTAATAGAGCTGAAGTAAAGCTCATTAGGCTTACATCTATCTAGATTCATGAGTTGTCATAATCATCATCTTCGTAGACAAGAAATGAGACGGGGCAAAGATATAAATAATAACCAAAATATAAGCCGAGCAAGCAGAAACAAAATATAGCTTACTCACTCTTCGATCAAACATGAAGGTGAATTATGACTACTACCGCTACACTGGCCGAATATATCAGGGATTCCATCCCATTTCCTTTTCTCTCTTGCTTCCCAGTATCCTCCGATGTATCGATAACAACCATCTTCATCCTTGTTAAACCATCTTGGCTGCCATCCTCTTTCTTGTAATTTCCTTGCCTAAATCCATGTCAAATCAAATAAATCAAGTGGAGTTAGTTTGGATCCTCAATCTCATCACCATGGTCCCTTGAGGATGAAACCGAAGTTTAGATTAATTGGTTCATGCATCTACCCTTAAGCGGTGGCATTCAGTTGATTTAGGATTCGATCCCAACATCTACAATTCCTTCTTTTTTCTTAGGTTGCAGGCAACAATGGACAAAAAAGTCATCCAAGGAACCATTCCAACTCTTTTGTTTACAGAAAAAACACACGTTCTGTCAAAATAAGTACTAAACAATCATGCCTGTGATATTTCTCAAGTACCCATGCAAGGCTCAGATCCTATGGCCATTACCCGTTGAACTCAACAAAGAAAACACTGTAAAAGTAAATACCTGTCTCTGTAACTGTTCCAACCGCAGCTTCTCCGCATTTGCCATTTCATATTCTCCGTTCTCCAAGTGTCTCTGGTCTGGCCTCAGTCTTGAGTCCGTTGGAGGCAATTTTTCCAATAAATCAGGAGTTAATTCATTTAAGGATATTGCAAAAGGGGTAAGATTGTATCTTGTCTTAGTAGCAGATTTGTCTCTTTCCCACAGCAACACAGCTTCCGTCATTGGGTCATACCCTTTTGGCTTCATAGTTGGATCTCCCAGCACATAATACATAGCTTCATCCCATTTCCCCACCAACATGGCAACCTTTTCCCCTGTCCTATTGTCTTGCACAAATCCATGAACCTGAAATTATTGAAGAGAAACCATCAATTTTTTTCTTTCTTCAAATTATGGTCAACCAGAACTGTTAATAATCATTCAATGCGTACAAGGTTTCAAACAACCGTGCACAACTTTGGCATAAAACAGAACCCCAAAATTGTTTTCACTATCACTTTATGAAAATTTTGCATGTTTCTGGCCAACTGAAACCTCTCATTCCCAAAATTTTATAATATTTTAAAGATAGAAGGAAGTAAAATAACAATGAATCAACATATCAATTTGGCGTTTAGAACTGCTTCCAAGAGGTAAAGAGTGGACCTTCAGAAAACAACTCAATGAAGCTTGGTTTACCATTCCATTAAGGAGAATAAAATATGACCTGATGGGGATTTCGGTCTATGATAGACTGCTCCTTGAACTTGAGCTTGCAAGAGTAATTGCCACTGCCTTTTATGCGCATGGTACCATAGTGATCACAATAGATTTTACCAAGGATAATGTTGTATATGGACGTGGTAACTTTGCTCCACTGAAAAGTCTCTCCATCCTCAAACTGCAAAGTTAGAATACCAACAGGATCGAGTTGAATAGATCGTCCCCAAAATTTTCCTTTGAGATTGGAATCTGCCCAGAATTTCCATCCTCTACCCTCACAGTGACAGGCGACAATCATTGGGTGGTGACTCACCTGGAAGCAAGCAGCTTATCAAACCAATTGTTAGATTGAATGTCATATAACTACCTCATACAAACTGGCCTATTTCAACCATGAGCAACAGAGGCATTTTGTTTCTCTTTCCATCAAAGTTTCAGATTAATTTAGCCAAGAACTACTTAATCCAACATAGCATACCTTTTCAGAGAAGAAACGAAGTCCTTTATCTGGATAGTCAGCCTCATAGGTCTCTCCAAGAAGTGGATTGAAAGGTTTGCACTGCCGACCTTCTGTCGATGCATAACCAGATACAGCAAATGCCGCAACATTTAGAATTCTCATCAAGTCATTTTCCTGCAGAATGTCAACAATCACTGGCACTCAATTATAACATAAATAAACTCATTAAAAGCTCCTATGAATTACTTACACCTGGAACCTAAGAAAGTAACTTAAACACCACGGCAACAATTAGACATTTAGCAGCCAAAAAAAGAAAAAGAATACGGACCCACATATTCCTGGACACGTTAGAAACAATCACAGAGCTGAAATACTAGCATTTTCCTTATTATTTTAATGTCTAATAAACCTGCAACAGAATTAGAATTCTGCATCTACAATTTTAGAGTATGAAAGAAAGGAAAAACTTGGAAAGAACTGCATCACAAATATGGACAATTTCTGGAAATTTCTTAGACACTATATGGGAAGGGACATCATATAATGCCCCTACCACAAAACATCTTTCTGCAAGGCATCAATATCCATCTAATCAAGCAACAGACCATATGTAGTAGAAAATGTCAGAAAACAATGGTAGTGAAAGATGTTCATAAAGACATTCAAGAGAAAAGGTAGCAGCCGCAGGTTACTTTTACTTTTTTCTAATGATATTTCTTTTCCCAAATTCTTGAGATTTTAAAGCTAACAATTCTTTGGAGTAGGAAATTTTTTCTTTCTTCATGATATTTCTTCTCCGAACTGGTTTTTACTTTAATGCTAGCAGCATTTATTTTTCCTGGGAGAAAACAATAACACACAATGTAGAAGAAAACCACAGGCGTGTCTCAAAAAGTGCATATTATTCCTACCTGATCATACATGAAAACAATAAGGTAGCTAGTTCAGTAAGTAAATTGATTAGCTTGGGTCCATTTACATTTTTAGTCTTGTAAAATTATAATTTTATAGTAATTTAAGATTCCAGCAGTAGAACAGATCTCATAGACTATACTGCATTTATTTCCTTGTATTTTCCCAATGTTTGGTCAATCTAGTCTTACCCCATGAAAAAGGTTTAAAGAAAGGGTGGGAATGATGTTTATTGCAGAAGAGTGGTAGAAGGAGATATCTATGCATAAATAGCACATCAAATAAAACAACCCCCTATATACAGTGGAAGGATGTCCCCCATAAAAAGCAATAAAATCTTGAAAGAGGATGGGAAACTATTTTAAAGCAGCAATCTAGGATGAGAAAATCAGGCAACGAAATTATGTACAGGTTCCCCAACAAATCCAACCCGCAGAAATGAGTTATGAAGCCAGCAGTGGTGCATATACAGATTTCTCGTTGCGTAAGATATAACTATCAGGAAAAAGCATCTTCAATTATTACTTTCATTCTTTCTTTTCCTCCATTGTTTTCATGCTATTTATTTATTCTGTTAGATGAGAAAAAAACAGTTTAAGAGCCAATGATACTCAATAACTGGTAAAGGTCACTAAGCAAATGTTGATGATACTAAAAGCCTAAAGTGTATTGGCACCTTCTAATATGCTAATCTACATAAAGTCAGTATATAATCTACCTGGATTAAAGAAACTAGCAGATCATGCTTTAAAACTTCTTTGCCACAAAAGAAAGCAGAGCTGAGGACCTGACCTGCTTTCCCCATTCCAAGGCTCGATCAACCAAGTATGAATACTCCAAATCCTCAAAGCATTTCTGCAGTGAAGAGAGTGGCTCATTAAAGTACACAGGAAGACAGACACCAGATAAATCCTTTCCGATATTATCCTTGATAATAGACCACAAGCCAACTGGCTTCTCTTTCTCCTTTGGTTCTGGCAGGTTATCCCTTCTTTTGACATAAGGATATTGAATGATCCTGATTTCCTTTTCAGGCCCCCACACACAATCAGAAAATGAAGCATCTTTATCAAACACACAGCCACTTCCACTTTCTCTACACCGATAGGAAGCACTTCTTAAAGCTTCTGAAGACAAAAAGTCATTTGTATCAAAATATATTCCATCATCTTCATCTGTTTCAACATCTGCACCATCTTGACTTTCATTATCCGCATCAGAATCAGTTGCACTACCTTCTGACATGACAGAGTAGAAATCTGAAACATAAGGCAAGAAGTTGTTCAACTTCTATATCTACAGAACACTGGGTAAGGAAAAGAATCTAATCATGTAACTTCTCTTCATGGAAATGTCACTTTTCTAGAGTAATTTAGCTAAATCTTCCTGCAGTCAATCAAGCAATCATTCAACCAACATGTGATCTAGGGCTCCCAATCAAATTTCCCACTTAAAATTATGAAATAATAATTTGCCTACAAATAATTCTGCAATGCTTAATAAATGTTACATAGACTGACATGTGAAAAGGGGGGAATTACAAAAAGAAATTTACTATAATTAAAAGCAAATCTAACCACTAAATCGTCCACAATATGACTTGCGTTCCTTTGTTTCATCAACTACAGTAGTTTCCAGCTCTATTTTCTCAGTCTGCAAACAAGTCAGAAGATGGAAATTACACATCAAAAGAAAATTTTTACAGAGTTGACTTTATTCATATTCAATAAAAGACCCATGTAGATAATATAACTTCATAAGACAAGTAAACGAATATGAAAATATAAGGCAATAGGTGAAAAGGGAAAATGGCTCTGCATATTTTAGTAAAATACAACATTTAAAAATAAGGGAGATTTTCGTTATTGTGATAGCCTCCTATAAATTTATTCATGCATAGTAACATACTAATTAAGCGTCTAAACCAAATTAAAGTGATTCTTAAATGCTGTTTCAAATATCTTAAGACCAAATTACAAACACCACAATCTATGAGATTGGCAGAACATACTAATAAAGTGTCCAAAACAAATTCAACTGATTCTTAAGTTGCTGTGTCATATATCTTACATCATGATCAAATTACCAACACCGCAATCTATGATATAGGCAGAATATTAGATAATTCATATCAACTCAAGCTACAAGGGCATATTGGAAGAGAGTTTAAAGAATACAGGTCAATGCTATCTTCTTTCTTCCATATATTTGATTGCTGAATCATGCAAGTCTACAATGGCAAATCAAATGTACCTCTAATTGCCGCAAGGTGTCCAGTAACTTAATATGTTTGCGTTGAAGGGCCTTGAGCTGATTTTGCATCTCAGAAAGTTCTAAAAGCATTATTGACTCACAGTCTTTAATGACTGCCTCACCAATGCCTTCCTGTAATAAGCGTGACCTTAGCTTATCAGTTGAGATGACAACATCCTCAGAAGGTTGAAAATCATTACTTGACAGCACTCTAGGGAAAAGATCTTTAGCAGCCAGCAAGGCCTCAATCCATGCAGTTCTGTCCTCTCTTGACACACATCGCAAATGAAGAGTCTTTGTTCCTGTGAATATGGTCAGCCTTTTATCATCTGACTTGCTTGCACGAATCGAAGAAACCTGAGCATTAGTTTCCAAACTTTTCAGCCATCTTTCCCCAAAAACAGAATAAAGTATGTTAGAACCTAATTTTCTAAGAGCCTGTCAAAGCGGTGGAGGATGGCAAGAGAAGTACTCATTGTTGAAACAATGATATGAATTAGGGCATTGTCTTTCTTTCTCTTGAAATGTGCTTTCTCTTTTCTTTTTTTGGTCAAAGTGTGTTTTAGCTTTCTGATGGGCATCGTCTTCTTTTTTAATTAAAAAAAAAAGTGTAGAACTTGTGTGTGTGTCATGCTTCAATAAAGTAGGCTGATTTCGCAGTCTGATTCTCATTAGAAATGATGTCTACTTTCTTATTGATCTTTCTCCAAAGAGTTCATCAGAATGATGCAACTGCAAGAGAATGTCTGGAATTACATTTGGGTGGCTTATTGCCACTATAACGGGAAAAGGAAGTATGTAAAAAGCTAGTCTACTATATAGACTTTCTGCAAATGTTAGTGATCTTAATATTAGAAACCATAAAAACAGACTTTTGCAGAAACAAGTACTTGCATACTTCAAAGTATCCAAGCTCAGAATTTCCTTCTCTTTTTTTAACAATGTACCCAAAAGGATCTTCTCTTTACTCCCACTAATCCTCCAAGAGGATGTCTGAAACTATATTTCGATGGTTATGGCCGCAATAATGGACAAAAGAAGTATGTAAAGCGCTAATCTACTATATGGACACCCCTCAGGGACATAGAAATCTCCATATTAGAAACCATACAAGCAGACTTTTCGCAAAAACAATTATTCCATACTTCAAAGCATCCAAGCACAGAATTTTCTTTTTTGAGAATTAACCCAAAAGAACCTTCTCTTCTCTATTACTAATCCTCCAATCTTTCGCGGTCTCTAGCTTCGGTCCGATGGGACCTTCTTAGTGGCTCTATTGAAGGAAAGTGGCATAGGAAGAAATAATGCTAAAGAATTTCCAACATAATTTTCTAGTACTAAATTTCAAGGCATGCATCAATGACTACATATGAAGAATTAAAAATTACAAAAAGGGAAAGTTTATGGTACGTATATTCTTTTTCCTTCAAATAAAATACCGAAAGAACCGGCCCTTTTGCCACGGCAATAAGAATAACATAAAAAGCGGAAATGAAACCAGAACTGAGTGATAAAAGGAAGGGAGAAAGCAAAATAACCTTCAAATGGATTTCACCAAACGGCTTGCACTGAGTTGTCACCGAGTTAACCCGATTGCTACTCCAGTTAGCTTTCCTCATGTACCGGACCGAGTCCTCGCCGATCACTCGTACACTCTTCTCCCTCGATGGACTCATCAAAATCTTATCAGGTCCGTGAATCTTATAATACGAGAGAACTCCGTCTTCCAAAACGAACCACCGGGACCTCCATCCCTTGCCATAATTCACCCATTTGTACAGGATCCCGGCGACGCCGTGGGCGGCGTTAACCTCTCCGATAATAGGTTCGTCGAATATTGCCATGGAGGTGTGATTCATTACCGACGGCGAGGATCTGTCAGTGTCGGCGTTGACTGAGGAGACTTGAGAGGAGAAACTCGGTTTCGAATAGTTAACTGTTCTGACGGAAGGTTCGATGCTTAGCTGACATTGCGGACCCGATTTAGTAACCACCGGGTTAGCTCGGTCACGATCGATGGAAACCGGAGCAATGCAGCACAGAGGATTCATCTCTTTCCAAACTTAAAAGCAATAACAACAACAAACAAACAAATCTTACATTTAAGACGACGACGTTGGATCGGATTCAAATAAATGCCCGGGAAAAAGAGAAGCAGCGGAAGAGCAGTAGGAGAAGCTCCGATTGGGGAAGAACCGGGCCGGATCCGAGGGAATGTGAGACCCGATCGGAGCTCGAAACGGAACGTTTTCGAAATGACATAGAAACGGAGAAATATAGAAGGTGAAAGGGGGAGGGGGAAGTTACGAGAAGTTATAAAGAAGCGTTGCAGTGCGCACACAGATCCATTTAAGGCAGTGGTCAGTGATTTCAGTATAGGAGTCAGGGAGGTCTCGATGCGCAGGTTAAGCTAAACGCCATTAAAATTAAATCCAATATATAAATGCATGGGATTTTCTTTTCCCTAAAAAATAATTAAAAATGTAAAAATATTGAGTTTTTTTTTTTTTTTTTGGGGGTTGTTTTAACGATTTGGTGTTTCCGGGGTGACGATGATTGTGGGTGGGGAGACAGCTAACGTGCGCACTTTTGTGTGTGTGATTGAAGAACTGGAGGGGGAGTGTTTGTCCGTTGGGTAAATCTGGCCCCTTCCCCCGTTCATCTCATAATGACGTTTTTGTCCCTATCTTCCACATTTATTGTTAAACATGATTGCTATGTTTTTCTAAGGGTGTTGTGGTGATTTCCTACCTGATTGTGAAAGCGATTAATGAATGAAAAGATGGGGGATTTTGATGCCCGTAATAGAGCAGCAGTGGGGCCGGCAATCCACTCGCTTTTTTCATTTTTACGAATTTGAATAATTAATAATAATAAAATTTGTGCTTAATTTCATTAAACCCCCTTTAATCTAACCAAATCATTACAAATAATAATCATTATTAATTTTTAATGATTTGGTCTGCCTGCCTCATTAAAGAAAGTATATGGTAGCTATGGTAAAACCGGGGTTAAGTAATAAAAGTGGAAATATCAACAGCATCATTGAAGTTGGTTTTAATGAGTGTGATGAAAGGTAATTGGAGTTTTACTTTAATGCGGGTCAGACATATTCAATTTCAACGTCATTGCTGATGCTGCTAATGCTTACTGAAACCTGCCATTGTTTTTTGAAGCTTTGCCTGCCACTCCCGCTCTGGATCGCTTTCAACAGCAACGCAGACCATACACACACAAAAGGAAAAGGTTTTACTCTCTTGGGTAAAATCAAATTACTATTTAAATCCAAAGGTTTATTCAATTTTCAGATGACATTTAATATTATAAGTAAATTATATGTTATCACCTAGTGTTAAATATGTCTTTAATAGTAAGTTTGAATTGATTGGGATCAGGTCTGTTTGTAACTCAATTTTAAATTTTGTGTTTCATCCTCTTTTCTTTATAATCTAATTGTTTTTCTTTTAAATAATTGCTTGTATCAAAATTTAAAATTACTCACTTTTCTTTTTTGTATGAAAACTTTCCAACAATTATATTAGATTTTATTAAATATGGAATGGAGTTAAAAGCTTTCGAATGTTTTTTATAAGACTTCCAAATATCTATTTAAGGATTAAGCCGGTCAACATCGATGTCGTTTGAATTGACTTCCCAATTTTGTTTGGAATTTGCATAAAAGTTCATATATTCAAAGATTCTTACCTTGACAATTTGTATTTATATTTTTTCCTTTTTCAACTTTAACCAGTATTTAAACTTAAAAATCATAAATTAAGTTATTACTTTTTATTCATACTTACTGTATTTAAAACAATCAATTAAATTACTACATGTGTATTAAAAATATATAATGTGAATTTTTTTTCTTTTAATTTATATTAATTAAAAATAAAAATAAAAATAATTATTTAATTCATCTTCTCTCCTTGCTCCACTTTCGATTCTTCTCTAATTTTCAGCCAAAAATTAATTTTCATTTTCTAATAATCAAAAACCACTATCCCAAAATTCCAAATCTTAATCCCCAATTTCGTTTATTCTTATCTCTCTAGTTTTGTTTCTTCTTCATACCAGAAAGAATCAACATTGCATCTTATTTTGAGGTTGAGAGATGGAGCTCGCAAATCCAACCAAGACAATTTGATAGTGTTGTGCTCTAATGCAGGTGAGAGCTATAGGAAGAAGAAGTGAGGCCATAACAATCAGTTAAGGTTCAAAAAAGGTCCTCATCTCCAAAAATTTTAGGTTATCTTAAAAAAATCTCAAATCTCAAACTCTGATTCTTAATTTCTCTAACATCAATCGACCATTATTTCTTATTTGGTGAGCTCTCTTAAAAATGCTTTCAAAATTGTCTCTTAAAAATCCCAAATCTCTATAGTTGATTGAATGGTTTCTTATTCAGATAAAAAGTTTTAGGAAATAAACAGAAGATTAAGGGTGTAAAAAAGAACAAGACAGAAAATTTAATTTACTTGAATAGGTTTCGAAGAATTGTATGATGTGAAAGAAAAAGAAAAATTAATTAATTGAAAAGTATAAAAATAGAAATATAGATGAAATTAAGATAGATTGAATTTTTTTTGACACATGGCATTAAATGATAGGTCAAAATTACAAAAATTAATAGCGTTAAAAAGGTACTTAAAATTACCAATTTGACGTAAGATTTTCAAGTTTGAATATCAAAAGAAAAAAATAAAAAAAAATAGATATAAAGTAAGTATAAATATTAACCTTTTGCATAAATTTGAGTTTACATGCAGCTGGGTAGCTTTAACACAATAAATTTATAAGAGCTGGACTCGTGAAACTCCGCCATTAAAGTACAATTATTCGTAGATAATTAATGCATTTGCAGATTATCAATGCTCAAAGCCGCTTCGATGCTTTTTCTTTTTTCTTTTTCAAGTTAATAAATGTAAGTAAAATTGGAAGTAATATATATGTTAATTAAAGGGAGAGATCTACAAAATTAAACAACTTAAGTAGTTTTTATTTTTTTTTATTTTTTTATACTATTAATATTTTAACGATTTAACTGTTGAATTTTTATATTAGTGTAAGTGAATTTCTCTTTCGAAATTAATTATAATTGGAATTAAGTATTATAGAGCACAATTAACCTAATATTAAAAATATATTTAGAGTCAAGTCAAAATAATATGAAAATTACTCATATATTATGAAATTTAAGCCAAAATAAATCTAAAAACACCTCCGCATAATTTATGCAGTGGAAGTTGAACCTAGGCTATCATATCCCAAGGCCTTAGCCTTTATCAACAATGTAAAGGCCTCATTAGTCAATACTATACTTCTATTCATAACACATCCCCCAACCCTTAAAATAGAGGAAAAACACATTTAAACATGCTTGAATCCATGTCTTCTTGGTTGTTGCAATAGTAATGGTTACAATTGAGCCCAAGTGAGATCGATGATGCCATCCATGTGTCTCACAAGGCCATCAGAATCACACATGACCACACTAAGGCTCGCCCTTCCTCGCACTATGTTAAGGGCCAAATCAACATTAAGCTTCATATTTCTCCCCTTCAATGAGCTCCAACATGATAGTTGCGGCCTAAGCAGTAACATCAGCCTATGGATCAAGTTATGTATACAGAAGTCACAGTGCAGTCCACTTGTATTATTAAGCACAATGTGAGACGATGTACTCTTCCCATGCAAGATATCATTGTTGCGCACGGTTCAAAGATGTCATACCAAAACTAGCAAACTCGTGAAAGTCTCATTATCTACCCTTCTCATCCTAAGCTCAAGCCATTTGATACAACTCACTATATCAACACGAAGCAAATCATCATTAATACTAGTTAGCATAAGGGCCTCATGAGATACCTAATACTTGTTGGATCACTGGTATGCCTCGTGGTGTAACGAAAAATAAATTTTGGCGATCACAAGCCGCAGATCCATGTGCAAAGAACGAATCAAGTTGAAAAAGGGTCGAAAATGTACTTGTAAAATCTAGAAACAACATTGGTACGAAAGTGATTCCTTTATCTATGTCAAAATCCTAGCCGCAACGTAAAATCCTGGCCTCTACGTAATCCACTCGGAAGTTTACAATCAAAAAAATCTCAAAGAACTTTTATAAAGAGAACAAACTTTGTTTTTGGTCAAATTTTTAATCCAGGTAACCTTAAAATTGGGATTAACCATTCCATTTATTCAAATTTGTTTTGAATGAAAATTTAAATCTTAGAGTAATATTATGATTTATTGCCAAAAACGTGATATACTCCTTTACATAAGGAAATATCAGTTTTATTTCAAAATCAAAACTAATCTTTATTTATCGAATTCTATTAAATATTATATTTAATAAATTCAATAAAATAGATTTGTCACATTAAAATATGTTAAATATAATTTTCACATTATTTTAATTGAACCCTCTACATATGTGTAACAAATATATACAATATCATGTCTAATTTTAACATTGTCAAATTAAATTAATTATTAGAACTTTTCTATAATCAATTTAACTTTTGTGACATGTTAACAAATCTCAACTTTAATTTGCATTTTGATCATTCCAACCAAAGGGTGTGACCCTATAGGATATTGTATCATCGGTAGAAATATTAAAGCAATTCTAATGTTACAAACAAAGAGTGGCATCTAGCAATGCTTCTCTGCTATCCAAGTTGCAAGAAGTCTTTGTTCGACATGGTCTTTTGTGATAACATTATTATGAATTATATCCCATTGTCTTTTATATCTAGATTGAACACAAATCGTGGAATAGTCACACTTGTATAGTCCAATTTCTTGTTTCTTGATTCCCAAGTAGACTAAGATAAACAAATAGTGTGATATCTCATATAAACTAATTTAAGCATGGTCATGCATTTCTAGTCTCACTCGATCAAGAGGCTTGAGATATTTCTCTCATTATGTAAGAGGGGCAAATCTTATTTTGATCACTCACATCCCACTACACAGATTGTGACACACCCAACATTAGTCTTTATAGTATAACCTTTTACAAACGATGTTTGATTGTGTTAAAGCATACAACTCATGATGTTGGAATAATGATGATCTCAAGTCTAAGGATCATACATATAATTATCATTATGAGAAATGTTGTGACTATTACATAATAATCCAAGAAACATTCTCACGGCGGGTCAGTCCAATATGTTGTTCTGTAAGATGTAATTATGCATTGACTTTGACATCCCTATGTCAATGACAACACTTTGTCATCAATCAACTACATATCAGTCTCAATGCATTATTGTTGTCCAAGCCCACAATAATACTTGACTAAGGACATTTAAGAATAATCATATCATTCTTAAGGCTTTATTATTAAACAATTTATTTAATACACAAAAATAGAAACTGAAATAATAATGGCAATGCCATCTATTAATAAATTAGGTGAACAAGCATGTGATTACAATCATCTCATGATTGGTCTTTGGGCATGCTCCAACAATACTCCCGTAAGGCATGCAGGATGATTTCCACCAGTATAATCAATACAAGATTCTTTTCTAGGAGGAGGGTTAGAGTCATCAAAAACATGTATAGACTCTTTTACTACTAAGTTATTTTGTTAAAGACTCGATAAGCTTTAGAATTTAAAGAATAACTAAGAAAAATTCCTTCATCACTTTTTGCATTAAATTTGCTAAGATTATCTTTTTAATATGTGACTGTTTTGTTAAAAGATAAAAATAGCTAATGTTATGCTTTTTGTTTTTGAAAAGTTCATATGGAGTTTTCTTTTAAAATAGACCTAATCATTACTTGAATTACAATACAGCATGCAGTGTTTGTAGCTTTTGCCCCAAAATACTTTGGCAAATTGTTTTCACAAAACATAGTTCTAGCAATTTCTTCTAAAGTTCTATTTTCCCTCTCAACAACTCCATTTTGTTGAGGGGTTCTAGGTGCAGAAAAATTATGGCTAATACCATTTGAGCTGCAAAAATTATCAAAACTATGATTTTGGAATTCAGTTCCATGGTCACTTCTAACTCTAGTGATGGAGTAACCTTTTTCATTTTGATTAATTTTTGAAAATGTGATGAATTTCTCTAAAGCTTCATCTTTAGTACTTAAAAAAAGAACCTAAGTAAATCTAGAATAGTCATCAACAAGCACAAATGCATATTATTTTCTCCCCAAACTAGTTGTTCTATTAGGTCAAAAAAGATCTATGTGAATTAGTTGTAAGACTCTACTAGTAGATACATCATTAATAGGTTTTAAAGATGCTCTTTTATGTTTATCTTTAGTACATGCATCACAAACTTTATCTAGGTCAAAATCAATTTTTGGTAGTCCTCTTACTAAGTCATTTTTAACGAGTTTATACAATATGCTCATGCTAGCATGTCCTAATTTTCTATTCCATAACCAAGAAGTGTTTTCATTCTTGGCTATGAGACAAACATTTGAACTATGTAAGTCGTCTAGTTGCACCATGTATATGTTTCCTATCCTATGACCTACAAGCATAATCTTGTTAGATACAATGTCAATAACTTTACAACCAGTTGACTTAAAAATGACATTGAGACCTTTATTTCACAATTGACTAATACTTAAGATATTATGCTTAAGACCGTTGACATATAAGACATTTTCAATAAAGATTTAAGAGTTTTTACCAATAGAGCCAATTCCTTCAATGAGTCCTTTGAGTTGTCACCAAATGTAACTTCTCCATTTTTTGGCTTTAAATTGATAAAGTGGCTCTTGTCACCGGTCATATTTCTTGAGCATCCATTATTAAGGTACTATGAATTTGTACTTGAATTGTCCACCTTGAAGCAATGCTCCTTTCCTTACAAACATGGAATTAAATTTTGGTTTTTGATACCCAAATTCTTTTGGCTCCATAAACGTTAATTCCTGAAATTATTATCCCTTTAGGTATCCATTTTGAAAGAGCATCCTTGTCTTGAGTAGAACTAAGTCCTTTAGGAACCCATATTGTGACACCCCAAATCTGACCAGGATGGACCGGCCCGAATTCGAAGCATTACATTAGCCACCTAAGTAACTTTCCGGCTAACGACCACCCAAGTTACACCTCGACCTTATAACATCTCAATCTTATCTAATTATTAGTTATTTATTAATGCAGAAGCAAATTATGAGCAAATTTTAAACTTTTCCTAGGTAATTAAACCTAAGGGCATTTTCGTCATTTTACTACCTATGGTAAAACTAACCCGATTTTAGATCTAAGTGTTTACCGACCTTCTTTTAGTCAAATTATGCAAGCCTAAAAATTTCAGCTTAATTTGAGTTTGTTTACTATGTCTAATTCAAGTTTTATGGTTAGGGATTAAATTGTAACTTAAACAAATTAGAATACCAATTTAAAGAGAAAAATTCATACCCCTCTCCCAAAACCCACAGGCCGTGTCCCCCAGACTGTGTGCCATTAAATGACCGTGTTTGTGCCGTGAAAAACTTTTAGACCGATCGCAGATGCCCGTGTGGAAATCCCACACGCCCCTGTGTGATAGCTCTAGTCTCCACACGCCTGTGTGCAACCCATCACATGCCCGTGTGGACAGGCACACGGCCGTGTGAAAACCACTGCACCTATTTCTGCAAAAAACTTGTTTTAAAACCTGATTTTGCAAATTTAATGGTAAATTAAATCCGATTTAACTACGATTAATTAACATACATATACATACACCTTCAATTGAGTTTATTGACATCAATCAAACCTCAATTATATAAAATTAGGCAATCAATTTCATGCATAACAAACACCGAATAAATCAAACAAGTGGCGTACCTTAGTCACTAGTAAACCACTTTATGGAAGCTTCATTTAAACAATCGTTAGTACAAATTTCATACCTCACACATCGTGTTATCAATCACCGTGTTATCAAGCAACAATACACCGTAAATCATTCAATAATTAAACTCAAACATGCCTCAAAATTATTATAAAATCATCCAAAATAAAATGTCCAAAGTCCAAAGTCCAATTACAACAACAATTAAACTAATTCCCGGGAGTTCTACAATGCCCTATTACAGTCTCTAAAACGTGTAATAAAGTCTCTACCAAGCCAAAATCTCTTTGAACTCTCTTGCTCGGCCCCTCAGCTCCTCATGCCTGACGATTATCTTCACAAATTGTGAGGGTGTGAGCTTTAAAAAGCTCAGTGAATGTTAATAAAAATGACTAGTAAATCAACATCCAAATCATGCGTAAATCACATCCAATCAATCACCAATTATCAGCCATAATAATGAAACATGTCAATTTAATTTCCATATGCTTTATCAATATCAAGAATCAATTATTCATGGTTTACAAATATCAAATGATATAACAATAATCACAGATAAATATATTGGCATACACTTCTCATGGCTTAATCGGGTGATCATACATCGGATAAATGGATCTCCTAACTCCCACAAATATCAAATACAGTCCACCGAGTTGAGCGGGCTGAAGCACATGCTCCCTTATAGCGCATCAAATAACCTAATGAGTGGAGACTCATGCTCAACACTCCCTTATCTACTCCAAAAAAATCAGTCCACCTAGAGCCATATGCTCCAATGTCACAAATAAATGTGAGTACTCACAAATTGTAACACCCCTAACCCATCTCCGTCGCCGGATTAAGGTTATAGAGCATTATCGTATAATCAGAAACATTTAGACATAATATCATTTAATAATTTAATCACGTCATAAACCGTTCATATACATGCATACTGTCCCTAAATCGAGCCCTCGAAGCCCTAAAAATAGCTTAGAAGCAATTTGGGACCAATTTGAAACAAATCAGAAAGTTTAGGAAAAAGATGCAAAATTTGCAAAAAGAGGGGTCACACGGTTGAGACACACGCCCGTGTCTAAGGTTGTAACAACCCATTTTTTAGTGAAATCGGAATAGTGGTTTCGGGACCACAAATTCGATTCGAAAATAAAGTTTATTTTTATTTTATTATATGGTCCGTATTATGATAGACGTGTCGTGTGAAAATTTTGATACGAAAATTTTATCGATTAAGTGTTTAATTACGAGGAATAAATCGTATAAATTGTGAAAGTTGAATTTTAGTAGCTATAAGGATTAAATAGCTATGGAATTCAAAATTAGAGGTCCTTATATGGTAATTAGACCATTAAAGAAAAGTATGTAGATTTTTGGTGACTCATCCATGGAAAAATTAGAAAAGAGTAGGGACTAAATTGGAAATTTAAATAATTAATTAATTAAAAAGATTATAATTAATTAAAGGGACTAAGTAATTTTGATATTTTTGAAACTGGAATAGTCTAATCTATCTATTTGGTCCCTACTCTTTTCTAATTTTTCCATGGATGAGTCACCAAAAATGTACATACTTTTCTTTAATGGTCTAATTACCATATAAGGACCTCTAGTTTTGAATTCCATAGCTATTTAATCCTTATAGCTACTAGAATTCAACTTTCGCATTTTATGCGATTTAGTCCTTCTCGTAATTAAACACTTAATCGATAAAATTTTCGTATCAAAATTTTCACACAATACGTCTATCATAATACGGACCATATAATAAAATAAAAATAAACTTTATTTTCGGATCGGATTTGTGGTCCCGAAACCATTGTTCCGATTTCACTGAAAAATGGGTTGTTACAACTCTCCCCCTTAAGGATTTTCGTCCTCAAAAATCGACTAAAGAAAAGATTAGCATCGCTTCCTCATAGTGTCCTCCAGTTCCCAGGTAGCTTCCTCTATACCATGTCGTTGCCAAAGAACTTTTACTAATGCTACCTTATTATTTCTTAACTCTTTTGTTTCCCGAGCTAAGAATTTGATTGGTTCTTCACTATATGTCATATCAGGCTGAATCTCTACCCCTGTCGGAGAGATAACATGTGAAGGATCAGATCAGTACCGTCGTAGCATAGACACATGAAAAATATTATGAATCCGATCAAGTTCTAGTGGTAAAGCTAACTGATATGCAACCGGTCTAATTCTTTTTGTAATCTCATATGGTCAAATGAACCGTGGGCTCAATTTTCCCTTGCGACCAAACTGGAGAAATTTCTTCCAAGGCGATACTTTCAAGAATACCTTGTCACCGACTTGAAATTCTATTTCTTTTCGTTTGAGATCAGCATAGGACTTTTGACGATCAGAGGCTGCTTTCAAACTGTCCCAAATCACTTTCACTTTTTCCTCGGTTTCACGGACTAAGTCAACTCCGTGTAACTTTTTCTCACTGAGTTCTGTCCAATACAATGGAGTTCTACATTTGCGACCATACAAAGCTTCATACGGTGCCATTTTGATGCTAGACTGATAACTGTTATTATAAGCAAATTCAACCAAAGGAAAATACCTGTCCTAGTTACCTTCAAACTCAAGTATACAACATCGAAGCATATCTTCCGAAATCTGTATTACTCGTTTAGATTGTCCATCTGTTTGGGGATGAAATGCAGTGCTAAAGTGTAACTGAGTACCCAAAGCTTCTTGCAATTTGCTCCAGAATCGAGATGTAAACCAAGGGTGTCTATCTGAAATAATGGAGACAGGTACTCCATGCAATTTGACAATCTTAGAAACATATAATTCAACCAATCTATCCAAGGAATAATCCATACGTATCGGAATAAAGTGTACAGACTTTGTTAATCAATCAACAATCACCCAGATGGCATTTTTCTTCCTTGGAGACAGGGGTAACCCCGATACAAAGTCCGTAGTAATTCTTTCCCATTTCCATTCCGGTATCGTAACTGGCTGTAGTAGTCCAAAAGGTAACTGATGTTCAGCTTTTACTTGTTGACATATCAAGCATTTAGATACAAACTCAGAAATATCCCGTTTCATTCCTGGCCACCAGTACATCTTTTTCAGATCATTATACATTTTAATACTACCAATATGAATAGACATGTTACCATTATGAGCTTCACTCAAAATCTTCTGTACTAGTTCTAAACCTTTCGGTACACATACTCTGCCTCTGAATAACAGACAATCATCGGTCCCGATCTGAAATTCCGAGTCAGGAGTCGATTCACTTTGTATCCGTTTTGCTTGCAACTTACTATCATTTTTCTGAGCTTCAGAGATCTGTTGCAAGAACATTGGTCTAGCTTTTAACTCAGCTATGATTGAACCATCATCAGATAATGACAATCGAGTATTCATTGCTCGCAAAGTATACAAAGATTTTTTGCTTAGAGCATCTGCCACTACATTGGCTTTTCCCAGATGGTAGTCAATAATAAGATCATAATCTTTCATTAACTCAAGCCATCTGCGCTGTCTCAAATTCAAATCTTTCTGTGACATCAAATATTTCAAACTTTTATGATCAATGAATACATGACATTTTTCACCAAATAAGTAATGCCGCCAGATTTTCAGTGCAAACACTATGGCTGCCAATTCAAGATCGTGTGCCGGGTAGTTTTTTTCATGTGGATTTAACTGTCGTGAAGCATAGGCTACCACTTTATTTCTTGCATCAAAACATAGCCTAAACCATTTAATGATGCATCACTGTAAATTATAAATTCCTTACCCGATTCAGGCTGGACTAACACAGGTGCTTCTATTAATAAAGCCTTTAATCTGTCAAAACTCTGCTGGCATTTATCAGTCCACTCGAACTTTACATCTTTCTGCAACAACGGGTCATCGGAGAAGCTATCATCAAAAAACTTTTTACAAACCTCCGATAATAACCAACTAGTCCCAGAAAACTTCAGACTCCTGACACATTCTTTGGTGGCTTCTAATTAATAATGGCTGAAATTTTATTCAGGTCTACCCTGATACCTTCAGCAGATACTATATGCCCAAGAAAACTAACTTCTCGTAGCCAAAATTCACATTTACTGAATTTGGCATACAATTGTTTCTCTTGCAGAGTTTGCAAAACTATTCTCAAATGCTCAGAATGTTCATTTTCATCTCGAGAGTAAACCAAAATATCATCTATAAATACCACCACAAACCTGTCCAAATACGGGCTAAAAATTCTGTTCATCAGATCCATAAATACTGCAGGTGCATTCGTCAAATCGAATGGCATCACAAGAAACTCATAGTGACCATATGTGGTACTAAAAGCTATCTTTGGCACATTTGAATCTTTTACCCGTAGTTGATAGTAACCAGAACAGAGATCGATCTTCAAAAATACAGTGGCACATTTTAACTTGTCATACAAGTCATCAATACGAGGCAATTGATACTTGTTCTTTATTGTAACTTTGTTGAGTTGTCTGTAATCAATACATGCCTCAACGATCCATCCTTCTTCTTTACAAATAGAACCGGAGCACCCCAAGGTGAGAAACTAGGTCGAGCAAAACCTATGTCAATCAACTCTTTCAACTGTACTTTTAGCTCTTTCAATTCAGTAGGAGCCATTCTATAAAGTGCTATGGATATAGGTGTTGTTCCCGGAACAAGATCTATAAAGAATTCTTGTAACAGTTCGATTTAGACCCTAGTCAAAATAGTGGTTTCGGGACCATAAATCTGAGTCAGAAAAATATTTTAATATTATTTTCCGTGTTTATAGTATGTGAATTGTCATGTGTGAAATTTCCGTGATTAAATTTGATCGTTTGTGTGCTTAATTTGCAAAAAGGACTTAATTGCATAAAATGTGAAAGTGACTTGCTATTTGTTAAAGTGCTTGTATATGTTGTTAAATTTGATCGTTTGTGTGCTTGTTAAAGGTAAGTTCATAAGTAAATAAATGTTGTTAAATTCGATTGTATATGTTTTATTTGTATCAAATTGAATTATTACTTGTATATTATGTGAATGCCGAATTGGTAAAAGTGAGGAAGAATTGTCTATGAGCTTGAATCGATCGAGATACAACGTCTAAAAGCCCCGTACGAACCTTAGGAATAGTTAGGATACATATGTCATTACATAGGATTTCGATATGTGTTTTCATGTAAGACCACGTCTGGGATGTTGGCATCGATTTGTGTTTACGTGTAAGACTATGTCTGGGACATTGGCATCGTATTTGATTTGTATAAGACCCTATCTGGGACAGTGGCATCGATACGTGATTACATGTAAGACCACATCTGGGACGTTGGCATTGTATGAGATCTTCGACTATCCGAGTATCCTTATTGATTCCGAATGGTTCAACGGGCATTATCGAGTTAAGATCGAATGTGAAAACGAACTAAAAGGTTCAGGTACGTGCTATGTTATATGAATATAAAAGTAAGGTAATTATATGTTTGAGATGAATATATGAATTAGACATGGTAAAAGAGAAACTTATATGTGCTTATGAGTATATGTACATTTGGCCATTAATGTTATATTGCTATTGTATATGTGATAAGGTTTGAGTTTGCAAGCATAATAAATGTACATTTGGTTAAGGTTTGTTTGATTTAGCTAGTTGTTTTAATGTGAATGTTTATTTGATTATTATTTGCTTATAACTTACTAAGCTATGAAAGCTTACTCTGTATGTATGTTTGTTCATTGTTTTATAGATTATTAAAGCTACGGAAAGCTCAGGGATCATCGAGGATCATCACCACACTATCAAGCTATATTTTGGTACCTTTTGAAAATGTATATACTAAAGTATGGCATGTATAGGCTAGAGAATTTTGAGTATGTTTTGAAATGTGTAAATATAGCCATATGATATGGCTTGTTAATGAATGTGTTTATGGATGAGTTTAGTCCATGCTATATGATGCATAATTTGGTATGGTTTGATGTGCTCATGGTTGGCCAAATGAAATGGTCAATTTCGGTAAGTTTATGGTTGATTTAGAAATTGATATGATGAGAAATGCTATGAAATGGTATAGATTAAAATGATGTATGATTCATATGTTTTTGATGTGAAATTTGTACTTTGAATTGGTATGTTTGAGTTGGATTTGTATATAGAAGTGAATGAGGTGGTCATGGGTCAAATTGTGTATAAATTTGGCATGTTTTGGCTGCTTTTGGGACATGAATTGTTCCTTGTTTGTTGCTTGTAGGTATGACTCATAATGGGTGGTAATTTAGCCTTGCAAATGGCCTATAATTGCCCACATAATTGAGCACACGTGCGTGTGCCTCGACAGTGTCCTTCACTGCCCAATTCGAAGCAAGTCAGACTTGCACACGGGCCAGACACACGAGCGTGTAACAGGCCGTGTGAATCAAGTCAGTGTTGCACATGGGCCAAGTACACGGGCGTGTCTTCTGTGTGGTGCAAGTCAGAATGTATGCCCTGTTTCACACGGTCTTAGACATGGGTGTGTCTTATGGCCGTGTGAGGCACACGGCCTGACCACACGGGTGTGTGACCTTTGTAACTTTGAAAAAATGTATAAGTTTTGGAAAAAAAATTTGTATGTGCTCGGTTTAGTCTCGACCCTTTTCCTAATGCATGTTTAAGGTCTGGTAGACCTTCTAAAGGGATTTTATATTTCGCTATGAAATGTTTGTGATGATTTAATGTTACGATATGTTTGTGTTGTGATCCGATATGTCCGGTAATGCCTCATAACCTTAGTCCAACGACGGATACGGGTTAGGGGTGTTACATTTTATTGGTATCAGAGCTACAGTTTAGTCGATTCTAGGACTAACATAACGTGTGTGAGTCTAGCTATACATGCCATATATATAAACTGCGATAGTGTGATGATTCCTGATAGTTGAAATGTGTTTTCGTATAGTAAATAGATCCCGATCGAGCCGTAGCCGATGATGTAGAAAGTATAGCGCCTGCTCCCGCTCAAGGGACAGCGCCAGCTGATTCTCGGTCGACTTCGAGTAACCAAGAGGGAGAGGCTAAACAAGCCTTTTTTCTAAATGATGAATGAATGGTTTACTCAGTATATCCGGATGAATCTGGCTATTCCACAACCTTCTCCCCCACTGATTCCTCCTCAAATACCTGTTATGCCACAAGTTAATGATCCAGTGCGAATGAATAATCCACCGGTTGATAAAATCAGAAAACAAGGGGCCAAAGAATTCAAAGCCACTGTTGATGATGATGCTGAGCGAGCTAAATTTTGGCTTGATAATACGATCCGTGTGTTTGATGAATTATCTTATACCTCTGACAAGTGTATTAAATGTGCTGTGTCCTTGCTTCGAGATTCCGCGTATCATTGGTGGAATACACTGATATCCATAGTTCCGAGAGAACGGGTTACCTGGGAGTTCTTTTAGACTGAATTCCGTAAGAAATACATTAGTCAGAGATTCATTGATCAAAAGCGCAAAGAATTCCTCGAGTTGAAACAAGGTCGTATGACCGTAACAGAATATAAGCGGGAATTTGTAAGACTTAGCAGATATGCCCGAGAGTGTGTTTCAACAGAAGTAATTATGTGTAAAAGATTCGAAGACGTACTGAATAAAGACATTAAATTGCTTGTTGGGATTCTTGAAATAAAAGAGTTCGTTGTACTTGTTGAGCGAGCATGCAAAGCTGAAGAGCTCAGGAAAGAGAAAAGAAAAGCTGACTTAGAAGCTAGAGATTTTCGTAAGAGATCATCGAGTAAGTCATTCCAGTCGGCATCAAAGAAATTCCGAGATGACTATAGCAATTTAAAGGCTACTTCAGGTTATTCTAGACGGGATCGAGATAGACCACTTGTGAGTTCGAAAGCTACCTCAGTAGCTAGGGTTGGTAACGTAAGACCAAATCAACCGGAGTGTAAATATTGTGGTAAACGACATCCCGGTAGTTTTAGATTGAATGATCGGGCTTGTTTCAAATGTGGATCATTAGATTATTTCATTCGTGAATGCCCTGAGTTGATTGAGCAAGATACGAAGCAGAATATGAGGCCGAATAACCCGACAGCTCGTGGTAGACCATTCAGAAACACAGGTAATGTGAGTAGCAGTCAGAAAGGAACGAAAGACACAACTGTTAGATCTGAGGCTCGCGCACCTGCTAGAGCATATGCTATCCGCACTCGTGAAGAAGCTTTGTCTCCAGATGTGTAACATCTCAGTTTAGGGCCTAGTTAGAATAGTGGTGCGAGACCACAAATTCGGGGGTTATAAATGAGTTTTTGAGGTTTATGCCTTGTATGCATGCTAGTGTGAAAGTTTCATGAAGCAATTTTGTGAAATTGGGGTTGAATTGTCCAAAAGGACTAAATTGTAAAAGTTTCAAAATGTGTGTTTCTAGAAGCTATATGTGTGAAATAGCTTTAGATTATTAATTAGAGGTCCTTAATGAGCAACTTTCCCAATTTTTAGTTTTTGGACAAAAATGGGCATGGATGAGTTAAAATTTGAAGTTTATCAAAAAGGGCATTTTGGTCATTTAGTTATTAAATGATTAAATAGGTGAAAAGATGACAAAAATTCACTCATCCTCTCCTCCAAGCTGCCGAAAATTCCAATAGCCATTGTTAGGGCTATTTCAATTTTTCAAGCTTGCTAGTAAGTGCTCCTAAGCCTGGTTTTTGATATTCTTCGTATTTTTGAAGTCCTAGTAGCATAAGTAAGCTATTTTTAGCTATTTGGTGAGCTATGTATGACATGCATGTATTTTGTTGTTTTATGGAAGATTATGAAAGCTTTATGTAGTAGAAACATCTTTTGTTAAGTGATTTTCCATGAAAATGCATGTAGGGACTTGATTGTGAAAATCTTAAGTTTGGTCATACATGTGTGTTTTAGTGAGAATTGATGATAGCTTTAGTTGAATAAGTGGTTGGGCTAAGCATGAAAGACTGGAAAGTTGAATAAAAATCACTTTACGAGCCTTTGGGACTAAAGTGTAAATATGAGAAAGTTTAGGGGCAAAATAGTAATTTTGCTAAAGTATGAGATGTGGGTCAATTTAGTCAATGTATGTATTGAATAAGCTGATTTATTCATTATAGATCAAGAAAGACGAAGCCCGGATCGAAACCGAGGCAAAAGCAAGGTGGTGGACTAAATTGCATATTTCTATACTTTTGAGTATCGAGGTAAGTCTATGCATAAACAATGCATTCATACTTACAATTTGTTGATGATAGCTAGTGTGTAGCTTGTTCGAGATTGATTGAGAACCTATGTGGTCCAAGTAGAATGAATGTAGTAGAATTGTGAATGGATGTTTAATTGAGTAAGTAGACATGTGAATGTGTAGTGATAATGCTAGATGGTAGGCTAAGTGCGATACCATCCTAATGCATATTGACGATGAGCTGGCTATGTGCGATGCTATCGTGAGGTATATCATTTAGTGGGCTAAGTGAGAAACCCCTATGATTACCTTTGTGGTAGGCTAAGTGCGATACCACCTTATTAATCGATTGTGGTATGCTAAGTGCAAAACCATCGGGACATTTGCTATGTGGGTTAACTGTGTGGATTAGCCATGTGATTGAATTATTGAGTAAAATAGCTGTGTGGATGTATTATTAAGTTAATTAGCTGTGTGGATGAATTATTGAGAAATAATGATGTGTTGTATATTGTGTAAATGTGACATTGAATGCAGGGGTGCATTTCGATGGTTATGAGTATGTGACTCATGATGTGTTGGAAATGTGGTAAGGGATAAAAAGAGTAAGCATAGTTGTTCATTATTTTTGGTAGTATAATGCTAATTGTTGTTGAGCTTATACTATGATGCTTAATTGTTTATGTGTAAACTTACTAAGCTCAAAGCTTACCCCCTTTTTTTTCCCTTGTCTTATAGAGTAAAAGTGTTGAATCGTGATACGGGGATCAATTGGAAGATCGCCCACACTATCAGCACACTTTGGTACATGAGACTTAATGTTTTGTATATGGCATGTATAGGGACTAGACAAGTTAGTGAATTTTGTTGTAAATGGCTAAGATGTGTTGGCCTTTAGATGGATAACTTATTTTGTATAATGCCATGGTTGTTGGCTATTACATTATATGAAAGAAAGATGTAGTTTTCTATGTGAGATTGCACTTCAATTTGAGTTGGTTATGATCGTGTTAGATGAGTATATGTTGTGTATGCTAGAGGGGTGAAAAGAACTTGGCACATAGCTTTGTTCTTGTCCATGTGGATAGACACACGGGCGTGTGTCTAGGCCATGTGTGACACACGGCCAGCCCACGGGTGTGTGACTCAGCCGTGTGTCCCCTGCATGTTAGTATTTGAAATCAGAATAGAGCACGGACTAGCCACACGGGCGTGTGTCTAGGGCGTGTGGGATTAATCAGTATTGGCCACGGGCTAGCCACACGGGCGTGTGTCTAGACTCTAGGTCATGTTAAAGTAGTCAGTGTGCACCACGTGTGGTAAGCACGGGCGTGTGCCTTGGCCGTGGGGCATTGGCAGAATGCTGGGTTTTTAGGCACGGTTTGGGGACATAGGCGTGTGTGTCCATGCACGGGCGTGTCTAATCTTGCACGGGCGTGTGAGACCTGTATAAAGAGAAAAATTTTAAGATTGGAAAAAGTTCCGATTTAGTCTCGAGAGCCCTCGTGTGTATGAGTGAGGCCTCGTAAGTCGAGAATGAGATTGTTGAGATGACTTCAGAGAGTAGTTACGATGAGCCTAAGTGGCGATCAAGTGGTTTGAGTTCGGTAATGCCTCGGGCCCGGTTCCGGCGTAGAACCCGGGTAAGGGGTGTTACATTTAGTGGTATCAGAGCTATGGTTTAGTCGGTTCTAGGACTACTGTAGCGGGTGTAAGAGTCTAGCTATACATGCCATAAGTGTACAATGATAGTGTGGTGGTTTCTAATGATTTTAAATCTTGTTTTATATAAAATATGGATTCCGATCCATTGACTACTGATGAAGCAGCTAGTGATGCACTGGCTCCTGTGCAAGGAACCGCACCCGTTGAGAGTGGACCCGAGGTTAGGGGTCAAGAGGAAGAGGCACGGGAAGCCTCTCTCCAGATGATGAGCAATTGGTACTCGGATTATGTTCGAGCAAACCCTAATGCTCAACCTCCTCCACCTCCTCCTCCTATACGTCAGCCAAATCCAGTGGCTTCTCAAGGTATGGATGTAGTGAGGATATCGAAGCCCCCGGTGGATAAGATTAGGAAGCACGGGGCTGAGGAGTTTAGAGCTAAGGTAGATGATGACCCTGATAGGGCGGAGTTCTGGTTGGAGAACTCGATGAGGTGTTCGATGAACTCTCATGTACGCCTAAAGAGAGTTTGAAGTGTGCCGTATCCTTGCTGAGAGATTCGGCATACCATTGGTGGAAGACGTTGACGCTAGTGGTCCCGAGGGAGCGGGTGACGTGGGACTTCTTTCTGGAGGAGTTCTGGAAGAAGTATATAAGCCAGAGGTTTACTGATTGGAAAAGGAATGAATTCCTTAAGTTGAAACAAGGAAGAATGACAGTGGCAGAATATGAGCGTGAGTTTGTTAGGCTTAGCAAATACGCTCAAGAATGTGTATCGACTGAGACCATCTTGTGTAAGAGGTTCGAAGATGGGCTGAATGAGGACATCAAACTCCTAGTGGGAATTTTGGAGTTGAAAGAATTTGTGGTATTAGTTGAGAGGGCAAGTAAGGCCGAAGAGCTGAGTTCAGAAAAGAGGAGGGCTGTGAGTGAAGCCCGAGATGCTAAAAAGAGGCCGATGGGCAAGTCATACCAAGCCCAGTCGAAAAGATCCAAGAAAGTGAATCCTCGGACGGCATCACCAGTGGGTTATTTGCATCGAGACTTGGGTAATACTCGCTCGGGTTCGAGAGTCCAAGCTCCCTCGATGGAAAGTGTGGGCAATACGAAGAGTAAACCAGAGTGTCCAAGTTGTGGTAGGTATCACACCGGAGAGTGTTGGGGAAATATTCGAAAATGTTATAAGTGTGGTTCCCCTGACCTCTTTATCCGTAACTGTCTCGAGAGGGATGATAAGGAAGAGAGGCAAGAGCTGAGACCTAGTGATGCGTCTACGAGGGGTAGACCACCAAGGAACCCAAGAAGTGGGGCTAGTGGTAGAGGTGCGCCCAGAGATTCTGCTGTGAGACCAGAGGGTCGGGCACCTGCGAGGACGTATGCCATTCGCGCTCACAAAGAGGCATCCTCCCTTGATGTGATAACGGGTACTTTTTCTCTCTATGACACCTTCGTTATTGCTTTAATAGATCCAGGGTCTACTCATTCTTATATCTGCATGAGATTAGCATCTAGTTTGAGTATGACCGTTGAGTCTACGGACATAGTGGTTAAGGTGTCAAACCCGTTAGGAAAGCATGTGTTAGTGGACAGAGTGTGCAAGAATTGTCCTTTATTGATTGAGAATCATTATTTTCTGGCAAACCTTATGTTGTTGTCGTTTTATGAGTTTGATTTAATCCTAGGCATGGATTGGTTGACTACCCATAATGTCTTAGTGAACTGTGGTAGTAAGTTTATTGAATTGAAATGTGAGTGTGGAGATGTGGTTCGGGTTGAATCAGGTGGATCGGATAGTCTACCAGTGATGATTTCTTCCCTAGTGGCTGAGAAATGTTTGAGAAAAGGATGTGAGTCCTATCTTGCTTTTGTGTTGAATACTCGAGAGATTGGAGTAGAGTTTGAAACAGTGCCAGTGGTATGTGAGTATCTAGATG
Organism: Gossypium sturtianum; assembly: GCA_025698515.1. Taxonomy (NCBI): domain Eukaryota; kingdom Viridiplantae; phylum Streptophyta; class Magnoliopsida; order Malvales; family Malvaceae; genus Gossypium; species Gossypium sturtianum. Next base: position 25,823,695 of record CM046945.1, read on the forward strand.
TATTTCCGGAAGAGTTACCTGGATTACCTCCAGTGAGAGAGGTCGAGTTTAGAATTGAGTTGGTTCCGGGAACGGCACCTATTTCAATTGCTCCATATAGAATGGCACATGTAGAGTTGAAAGAATTGAAGGTTCAGTTGCAAGAGTTGACAGATAAAGGTTTTGCAAGACCGAGCTACTCGCCGTGGGGTGCCTCGGTATTATTCGTGAAGAAGAAAGATGGGTCTATGAGGTTGTGTATAGACTATAGACAACTGAACAAAGTGACGGTGAAGAATAAGTATCCTTTACCAAGGATTGATGATCTTTTTGATCAACTAAAGGGAGCTACAGTGTTCTCCAAGATAGACTTGAGGTCTGGTTATTATCAGCTCAGAGTGAAAGAGCAAGATGTGTTGAAAACTGCATTTCGGAAAAGGTATGGCCATTATGAGTTTTTGGTTATGACGTTTGGTTTGACGAATGCAACTGCGATTTTTATGGATCTGATGAACTGTGTTTTCAGACCGTATGTGGACAAGTTTGTAGTTGTCTTCATTGACGACATATAGATCTATTCTCGGGATGAGAATGATCACGAAAAGCATTTGAGAATTGTCTTGCAAACTTTGAGAGATAAGCAGTTGTATGCTAAGTTTAGCAAGAGTGACTTTTGGCTCTGAGAGGTTGGATTCCTATGACACATGGTGTCAGAGTTGACCCGAGTAAGATATCGGCTGTTGTGGATTGGAAACCGCCGAGGAACGTGTCAGAAATCAAAAGTTTCTTGGGATTAGCGGGATATTACAGACGTTTCGTAAAGGGGTTCTCTGTGATTGCTACCCCGATGACGAAACTATTGCATAAAGATGTCAAGTTTGAATGGACTGAGACATGTCAACAGAGCTTCGAGAGACTGAAAATAATGTTGACTGAGGCACCGGTTTTGGTTCAACCAGAATCGGGGAAAGAGTTCGTGGTTTACAGTGATGCGTCATTTAATGGTCTCGATTGTGTGTTGATGCAAGAGGGTAAGGTAGTCGCTTACGCCTCGAGGCAGCTCAAGCCGCACGAGAAAAATTATCCGACTCATGATTTAGAGTTGGCTGCGATTGTTTTTGCGTTAAAGATTTGGCGACATTACTTGTATGGTGAGAAGTGTCGAATCTTTACGGATCACAAGAGTTTAAAGTATTTGATGGATCAGAAGGATCTGAATCTGAGACAGAGACAGTGGCTTGAGTTGTTGAAAGACTATGAGTTAGTCATTGACTACCACCCGGGAAAAGCGAATGTGGTTGCGGATGCCCTGAGTAGGAAATCCTTGTATGCTCTAAGAGTTATGAGCACGAGTTTAGCATTGTCTGACGATGGTGCTATTTTGGCAGAGTTGAGAGCTAAGCCGCTATTTGTTTAACAGATATGTGAGGCTCAGAAAAATGACAATGAGATACAAGCTAAGATAGCTAAGTACGGATCAGAAAGTGGTTGTGATTTTCGAGTGGATTTGAATGGTTGTCTGATGTATCGTGACAAAATTTGTGCTCCTAAAGATGAGGAGTTGATTCGAAAGGTTTTGCATGAGGCCCACAGTGGATGTTTGTCAGTACATCCGGGCAGTACGAAAATGTACAACGACTTGAGGAAGTTGTATTTGTGGACGGGTATGAAAAGAGATATTTCAGAGTTTGTGACAAAGTGTTTAATTTGTCAACAAGTGAAAGCTGAGCATCAAGTGCCTTCGGGATTGCTTCAGCCAGTAATGGTACCCGAATGGAAGTGGGATCGGATTACCATGGATTTTGTAACGGGGTTGCCGATGACTCAGAGAAAGAGATCTTTGTGTGGGTTGTTGTGGATAGATTGACAAAGTCGGCTCACTTTATTCCAGTACGTGTTGATTATTCACTAGATAAGTTAGCTGAGTTGTATGTGGAAGAGATAGTGAGATTGCATGGTGTACCTGTGTCTATTATATTGGATAGAGATCCTCGGTTTACTTCGAGATTTTGGAAGAAGTTGCAAGAGGCCATGGGTACGAGATTGAATTTCAGCACTGCGTTCCATCCGCAAACCGATGGTCAGTCTGAAAGAGTGATTCAAGTTTTGGAAGATATGCTTCGATGCTGTGTGTTAGAATTAAAAGGTAGTTGGGAGAGATATCTACCTTTGGTCGGATTCGCCTATAACAACAGTTATCAGTCGAGTATACAGATGGCACCGTATGAGGCTTTGTATGGTCGTAAGTGTCGGACTCCTTTGTATTGGATCGAGCTTAGTGAGAAGCAGATCCATGGGGTCGATCTAGTGAAAGAAACTGAAGAGAAGGTGAAAGTAATCCGTAATAGTCTGAGAGCTGTTTCGGACCGACAGAAGTCGTACGCGGATTTGAAAAGAAAAGAAATTGAGTTTGAAGTGGGCGACAAAGTGTTTTTGAAAGTGTTCCCATGGAAGAAGATTATGAGATTTGGACGAAAATGGAAATTGAGTCCAAGGTTTATAGGGCCCCGTATGAGATTACAGACAGAATTGGGCCTGTAGCGTACCGATTGGCTTTGCCGGTAGAGTTGGAAAAGATTCATAATGTGTTCCATATGTCGATGTTGCGACGGTATCGCTCCAATCCTTCACATGTGATTCCTTTGATGAAAATTGAGATAAGACCGGATATGTCTTATGAAGAAGAGGCGATTAAGATCTTAGCTCGAGAAGTGAAACAGTTGAGAAATAAGAGCATAGCACTAGTGAAAGTGTTATGGCAGAAACATGGTGTGGAAGAGGCTACGTGGGAAACGGAAGAAGCTATGAGAGAGCAACATCCAAACCTCTTTACTGGTAAGATTTTTGGGGACGAAAATCTCTAAAGGGGGAGAGTTGTAACATCCCGGTTTAGGGCCTAGTCAGAATAGTGGTGCGAGACCACAAATTCGAGGGTTATAAATGAGTTTTTGAGGTTTATGCCTTGTATGCATGCTAGTGTGAAAGTTTCATGAAGCAATTTTGTAAAATTGGGGTTGAATTGTCCAAAAGGACTAAATTGCAAAAGTTGCAAAATGTGTGTTTCTAGAAGCTATATGTGTGAAATAGCTTTAGATTATTAATTAGAGGTCCTTAATGAGCAACTTTCCCAATTTTTAGTTTTTGGACAAAAATAGGCATGGATGAGTTAAAATTTGAAGTTTATCAAAAAGGGCATTTTGGTCATTTAGTTATTAAATGATTAAATAGGTGAAAAGATGACAAAAATTCACTCATCTTCTCCCCCAAGCTGTCGAAAATTCCAATAGCCATTGTTAGGGCTATTTCAATTTTTCAAGCTTGCTAGTAAGTGCTCCTAAGCCCGATTTTTGATATTCTTCGTATTTTTGAAGTCCTAGTAGCATGAGTAAGCTATTTTTAGCTATTTGGTGAGCTATTATGGATGTTCAAAAATGTACATATGTATGACATGCATGTATTTTGTTGTTTTATGGAAGATTATGAAAGCTTGATGTAGTAGAAACATCTTTTGTTAAGTGATTTTCCATGAAAATGCATGTAGGGACTTGATTGTGAAAATCTTAAGTTTGGTCATACATGTGTGTTTTAGTGAGAATTGATGATAGCTTTAGTTGAATAAGTGGTTCGGCTAAGCATGAAAGACTAGAAAGTTGAATAAAAATCACTTTACGAGCCTTTGAGACTAAAGTATAAATATGAGAAAGTTTAGGGGTAAAATAGTAATTTTGCTAAAGTATGAGATGTGGGTCAATTTAGTCAATGTATGTATTGAATAAGCTGATTTATTCATTATAGGTCAAGAAAGACGAAGCCCGGATCGAAACCGAGGCAAAAGCAAGGTGGTGGACTAAATTGCATATTTCTATACTTTTGAGTATCGAGGTAAGTCTATGCATAAACAATGCATTCATACTTACAATTTGTTGATGATAGCTAGTGTGTAGCTTGTTCGAGATTGATTGAGAACCTATGTGGTCCAAGTAGAATGAATGTAGTAGAATTGTGAATGGATGTTTAATTGAGTAAGTAGACATGTGAATGTATAGTGATAATGCTAGATGGTAGGCTAAGTGCGATACCATCCTAATGCATATTGACGATGAGCTGGCTATGTGCGATGCTATCGTGAGGTATATTGTTTAGTGGGCTAAGTGAGAAACCCCTATGATTACCTTTATGGTAGGCTAAGTGCGATACCACCTTATTAATCGATTGTGGTGTGCTAAGTGCGAAACCACCGGGACATTTGCTGTGTGGGTTAACTGTGTGGATTAGCCATGTGATTGAATTATTGAGTAAAATAGCTGTGTGGATGTATTATTAAGTTAATTAGCTGTGTGGATGAATTATTGAGAAATAATGATGTGTTGTATATTGTGTAAATGTGACATTGAATGCAGGGGTGCATTTCGATGGTTATGAGTATGTGACTCATGATGTGTTGGAACTGTGGTAAGGGATAGAAAGAGTAAGCATAGTTGTTCATTATTTTTGGTAGTATAATGCTAATTGTTGTTGAGCTTGTACTATGATGCTTAATTGTTTATGTGTAAACTTACTAAGCTCAAAGCTTACTCCCTTTCTTTTCCCTTGTCTTATAGAGTAAAAGTGTTAAATCGAGATACGGGGATCAATTGGAAGATCGCCCACACTATCAGCACACTTTGGTACATGAGACTTAATGTTTTGTATATGGCATGTATAGTGACTAGACAAGTTAGTGAATTTTGTTGTAAATGGCTAAGATGTGTTGGCCTTTAGATGGATAGCTTATTTTGTATAATGCCATGGTTGTTGGCTATTACATTATATGAAAGAAAGATGTAGTTTTCTATGTGAGATTGCACTTCAATTTGAGTTGATTATGATCGTGTTAGATGAGTATATGTTGTGTATGCTAGAGGGGTGAAAAGAACATGGCACATAGCTTTGTTCTTGTCCATGTTGATAGACACACGGGCATGTGTCTAGGCCGTGTGTGACACACGGCCAGCCCACGGGCGTGTGACTCAGCCGTGTGTCCCCTGCATGTTAGTATTTGAAATTAGAACAGACCACGGACTAGCCACACGGGCGTGTGTCTAGGGCGTGTGGGATTAATCAGTATTGGCCACGGGCTAGCCACACGGACGTGTGTCTAGACTCTAGGCCGTGTTAAAGTAGTCTGTGTGCACCACGGGTGGTAAGCACAGGCGTGTGCCTTGGCCGTGGGGGATTGGCAGAATGCTGGGTTTTTAGGCACAGTTTGGGGACATGGGCGTGTGTGTCCATGCACGGGCGTGTCTAATCTTGCACGGGCGTGTCCGAATTTGGGTTTTGTTGTAATAAGGCATTTCTCTAGTTGTGTTTTAAATTTTGGGATTTAATTGTGTTGACTACATAACTTCTAGTTTTAGGTCTCGGGTTAAAAAAAAAAACAACATTTTACAAACCAATCGTAAGTACACAAACCTTTTCAAAGAAAAGCTTCCGCAACAATAAGGTTTTAAAGGTGATAACGTTTTAAAAGAGAATAACCTTTTAATAAACCATGTTTGAAAAAAAAAAAAACAAATGCAAACTGAGGTTTTGTACAAGCTTGAATGGCAAGAAGTTTTAAATTTCAAGAAAGGTTTTCAATGAAAACATGGTTTTTGAAAAACACTTCAATGTGACACGCCAGATTCGGCCATAACGTCTAGGCCGGGTTTGGAGTGTTACATTTAGTGGTATCAGAGCTAGGTTGCAAAACTCGGCTGTGGAATGGGTTTTCAAATTTTGGATTTTAATAAGTTGTTCTTCAATATGTAAAGTCTTTGAGACATTTCTTCTGTAAAGTGTGGCACACCGAGTCTCCGGCGCCGAATCCGTAAGTTTTCTGAATACTTTTGTCTGTTTAGAAAATAAAATGCAGTAAGTTAGGAAGTACTGTGGCTACTTTAGAAATTAGACCATACCACTCTAGATAGAGCAAACTGATACTGTAGGAAACTAAAACTGTAGTACGCTTACGATTGTGAAAACAACTCTTAAACTACTACCCTCATAAAACATCTGCTTTAATTACTGAAATTGTAACTAAATTGCATAAAATTTTTAATTTAGATTTGCGCAAAGTGAAAATGAGCACTAGAGGTACTCGTGGAAGGGGTACAAGAGGTCGCGGTAGAGGCCGTCGAGGTGGTAGGGCTGGGTCCTCAACATCTGATCATTTGCCTAATTTAGAAACCAGTGCGACACCGACCTCACCTATGACTGAGGCTGGGTCACACGATCGAGCAGCTGGGGATGACGTATTGTCCCAGGCAATGTTAATGATTCTAGAAAGGGTCGCTGGGCCCAACACTGGTATTGGGAGACGGGGGTCAATTTCAGAGCAACTCCGATCGAATAGAGCTGAGATCTTCAAGGGCATTGCGGGAGTAGCTCCTAATGCAGCCGAATATTGGTTGGAGACCACAGAAAGAATAATGGATGATCTTGACTGCACTTCTGAACAAAAACTAAAAGGTGCGGTGTCGTTGCTGCGAGAGGAAGCCTACCAGTAGTGGGTTACCGTGAAAGAGGGTACTCAACCTGACCGGGTAACTTGGGAATTCTTCAAATCTGCGTTCCAGGGGAAATATGTGGGCGCAAGTTACGTGGATGCCCAGAGGAGAGAATTCTTGAATTTGACTCAGGGGGATAAGTTCGTGGCAGAGTACGAGGCAGAGTTCCTAAGACTTAGTCGATATGCTAAAGGGATGGTGGTGACAGATTATGAACGTAGCGTACGGTTTGAAGACGGCCTCAGAGATAGTCTTCGGGTATTGATAGCTCCACAAAAGGAGCGAGATTTTGCAGCATTGGTGGAGAAAGCAAAAATCGCTGAGGATGTGAAGCGCATTGAGTGCCTAAACCAGGAAAGAGAAAGGGGCAAAAATAAAAAGGATTCGGAGCCTTCTGGTTCCGTGCCGAGGCCTAAGAATAGGGCCAGAGTGGATGGGCCAATCAGAGCTGGGCCCCCTGTTGCTACTACTAGGTTACCGCCTTGTGCTATTTGTGGAAAAGGCCATGTGGGTGAGTGATAGAGGAGGACGGGAGCCTGTTTGAGTTGTGGTTCCATGGAGCACCGTATCAGGGAATATCCCAGAAGACCGGATCAAATGCAAGCCATTGGTAGGGGTAATGTGCAGCCGCCGAGGGGTGGTCAATAGCCGCCTAGAGGCTGTGGTCAGGCCAGATGTGAAAACGTTTGAGACGTGGCCGTAGACCCCCGGGCAGGGGTGCAGAACATACCGAGGCGAGGCAGCCAGCTCTGGTGTATGCTGCATGTCGCCGAGAGGACAAAGACGCCCCAGATGTGAATACTGGTACGTTCTTTATCCATAATGTACTATATACCTAATTTGGAACTAGAGTGCGCAGCGGAAGCGTAGCGGTGTAGTCTATATATGCAACCATTCTGATAGTTGGAAATTTTGGGGACAAAATTTCTTTAAGGAGGGGTGAATTGTAACGCCCCGAAGTTGGGCCTAGAAGAAATAGGCCTTGAGCGTAGGAACACATAAAAGTTTATGTGTGCAAGGAAGTGACAACTTGCTTGTACGCTTTAGTGGCTAAGTGATTTAAAAAGTGTTGGGAGTGTTGGAAAAGTCATGGGTTCAAACCTGGGCTTTAGCAAAATTTTTGCTTTTTGCTCTTAAGTGAATCTTGGCCTTAGCTTGAAGGCTTTATAAATATTTTTGGTGAAATCATGACACAAGGAGTCTACTGGTAAAGGTGGAAAGTGGCGTGTGGAGTGTACTAGTGATCTGAGGTTCGAATCCCTTGGCATGCAAAAGAATATTTATTTTATTTCCTTGCAGCAGGAGAAGTGGAGTTGGACTGAAACTTTGCAAGGTGAAGTTTGAATTGGTCTTGGAGTTGTTATGGAGGATATCAAGGAGGGATAAGGGGAGTGATTTGTGTAGATTTTCAAGGAATTTGAAGTGTGAGGAGAGTTGTGGCCGTGAGGGACTCTAGGGTCTTAGTAAAATTCGGCTAGGGGGAAAAGAGGGAGCATTTTTGGCATTAGGACTTCCTTGTTTGGTTCTTGTGAGTGTTGATAGGAGAGTGCCGAATTTCTTTGCTGAGAGTTTGGGGGTTTTCCACTTTTTGCATTTTGGGTTTTCTCAAGTCTTATCTGTACTACGAAATTGACCACTCGTGTCATCTCCTTTCTGACCATTCGTGTCATTCTTTCTCCTCGTCTTTGATATTTTGTTTCTCTCATAGCCGAACCTTTCCTTCTCTTCTTTTAACTTCTGTTCATCTTCTATTCTTTGCTGGCCGAATATCACTGCTGTTAATCCCTCTTTGCGTCGATCTTCTACAAGGGTTCTAACAATCGGTAAGTGTTCAAAATTCATCCTCTGTTTTACTTTTAAAATCGAATGCACCTATGCTCTTCCTTTCTTTTCTAAAATCGAATAACCCCATTAACCGATTGTTATTTCGTTCTTCACGTACTGCACTCATTGCAATTCTAGGGTCTTCCTCAAGGAGTGTTGAAGTGTGAACGGTGTGGAGGAGTCACACTTTCGTTCTCAAAACGTCCGGTAAGGTAATAAGGTTACCTCATGTTTTGGGGTTGGTCGAATATGCCCTACCACTTACTAATCAGTTCTTGACTGTACTATAGGAAGGCAGCGAAGACGTGTGATCGTTTTGAACAGCGATCGTGTAGGGATTAAGGTCACCCTCATTCAAACAATGTAAGAAGGGTATTTTAGATTAAGTGTTATTAAGAGGGTGTTACCCTAACAATTAAGGACTAACATTGGATCTCGATGAATCTAGGTTGGGTGCTCGTGGATCTTGGAACGACTCCGTAAAAAGGTGTGTAATCACACCATCTCCGCTATGAATCGGCAAAAGTCGAAAAGCTGAAACTTCGGCATTTGAGGCCTCACGAGCGTGCGATCGCTCGTGTGGTAAAACTGAGCCCACAACCGTGGGCAGTAGACTGAAGAGGCCACCACGAGTGTTCTCGTGCACTTGGGCCGTTATGGGCCTCATTGGGCTGAAATGGGCCGTGTGGGCCCAATGGGCTTGTGGGCCCCACTCGGGTAAAATTTATGAAAAGTGGTAGAAACTGGATTGGGCTATGTAGTTCGCATAGCCGTGATTGAATTTGGGCCAAATGGGCCACACGAGCGTGTGGGCCCATTTGGGCCGAATATTGGGCTTTGAGCCTATTTACACTGTTTTGACCAAATGGATTATTATGTCGCTCGAGGCGACTGTAGGCATTCAGAAAGGTCGTTAACTATACCGAGACCCCAAGGTAGGTAAAATGACCAAAATACCCCTAAAGGGCAAAATTACTGTTTTACCCTCAATGCATGAAAATGACCATTTTACCCATAGAGGTAGGTTGACATATGAAAGTATGTACTGTATGACTGTACTGAGTAGGATATATTGCATACACGAAATATTGATGACATGGCATACAGCATGGGGATGAGAACTTGTATTGGAGGACGTGATTGATATATGAGGGTCGCACGGGACGACTGTGGACCCACCGATGGCTTGAAGCCGATTATGTGATTGGCAACTCTGCTGCAATATTGGTTAGTGCCGCAACCGGTGCTACATAAGGAGTGTAGGGATGGGTGGGTCGATTTAATCCCCACAGGAGTGTAGGGTTGGACAGGAGACGGAGTGCAGGGTTGGTTTGGGTATTTATGCATTGCATATACTAATTCTGATATTGAGATGGGCTTAGGCCCAGATATATGTGATATGTGTCTTTTGATATGGGCTCAAGCCTTACCGAGGTTGATGGGGGCTAAGGCCCAATTGCCACCGTTACTGTAATGGGCTCAGGCCCAGATAGATGTGATGTATGTTATTTGATTGTTGGGGTTGTATACACTGAGTTTTCACAAACTCACCCCTCTTTTTAATTTTTCAGGTAATCCCTAGTGAGACGGTTGGACGTACTGGGGGACTCGGAGGTGGCCACACTACGAACAGTTGCATTTCCGTGTTTTTTTAATTTACTTTATTTTTAATTATGTTTGCTTTAATTTGGGTTTTGTTGTAATAAGGCCTTTCTCTGGTTGTGTTTTAAATTTTGGGATTTAATTGTGTTGACTACATAACTTCTAGTTTTAGGTCTCGGGTTTTAAAAAAAACAACGTTTTACAAACGAATCGTAAGTAAACAAACCTTTTCAATGAAAAGCTTCCGCAACAATAAGGTTTTAAAGGTGATAACATTTTAAAAGAGAATAACCTTTTAATAAACCACGATTGAAAAAAAAAAAACAAATGCAAACTGAGGTTTTGTACAAGTTTTGAATGGCAAGAAGTTTTAAATTTCAAGAAGGGTTTTCAATGAAAACATGGTTTTCAAAAAACACTTCAATGTGACACGCCAGATTCGACCATAACGTCTAGGCCGGGTTTGGGGTGTTACATATGCCTCAAGACAATTAAAATCGCATGAAAAGAATTATTCGACACACGATTTGGAATTGGCAGCTATTGTATTTGCATTGAAGATTTGACGCCACTATCTGTTCAGTGAGAAATATCACGTTTATTCCGATCACAATAGTTTAAATATTTGATGACTCAGAAAGATTTGAATCTACGACAGCGAAGATGGTTAGAGTTGTTAAAAGATTACGAGCTTGTAATTGACTACCATCCGGGAAAAGCCAATGTTGTTGCTGATACTTTGAGTCAAAAATCGTTGTTTGCTCTGCGTGCGATGAATACTCAGTTGGCCCTATCCGATGATGGTTCGATAGTAGCTGAGTTGAAAGTGAAACCGTTATTTATTCAGCAGATTTGTGAGGCTTAGAAAGTTGATAACAATTTGATAGCAAAACGGGCTCAATGTGACACGAATGTTGATTCAGAGTTCCGAGTTGATACTGAAGGTTGTTTGAGGTTCAAAGACCGAATGTGTGTTCCGAGAAATTCAGAGTTAATTCAGATGATTTTGAATGAAGCTCATAGTAGTCGGTTATCTGTTCACCCGGGTAGTACAAAAAAGTATAATGATTTGGAGCTGCTTTACTAGTGGCATGGTATGAAACGAGACATCTCTGACTTTGTTTCAAGATGTTTGATCTATCAGCAAGTCAAAGCTGAGCATCAGGTTCCGTCTGGGTTACTTCAACCGATTATGATACCCGAGTGGAAATGGGACAGAGTCACGATGGATTTTGTATCAGGTTTGCCTTTGTCACTGAGTAAGAAAGATGCAATCTGGGTTATTGTGGATAGATTGACTAAATCGGCTCATTTTGTTCAGGTCCGCACATATTACTCGCTTGATAAACTTGATGAGTTGTATATTTCTCAGATTGTGAGATTGCACAGAGTACCTATTTCTATTGTTTCGGATAGGGATCTGAGGTTCACATCATGGTTTTGGAAGAAACTGCAAGATGCATTAGGTACGAAACTACACTTTAGTACTGCTTTCCATCCGCAGACAGATGGTTTATCCGAACAAATTATTCAGATACTTGAGGATATGTTGAGATGTTGCATTCTCGAGTTTGAAGGTATATGGGAACGATACTTGCCACTGATTGAATTTGCGTATAATAGTAGCTTTCAATCGAGTATCAAAATGGCACCTTACGAGGCTTTGTACGGTCACAAATGTCGAACACCTCTGTATTGGACTGAGCTCAGTGAGAATAAGATACACGGGGTCGATTTGATCAAAGAGACTGAACAGAAAGTGAAAGTGATTCGCGATAGTCAAAGCGCGTCTACGATCGTCGAAGTCGATGCGGACTTGAAACGAAAAGATATTGAGTTTCAGATCAGGGACAAAGTGTTTTTGAAAGTCTCACCGTGGAAGAAAATACTTCGATTCGGTCGTAAAGGCAAATTGAGTCCGAGATTCATTGGACCGTATGAGATTGTTGAACGTATTGAGTCGGTTGCTTACAGACTGTTGTTGCCACCTGAGTTGGAAAAGATCCATAATGTATTTCATGTTTCGATGCTTCGACGATATCGATCCGACCCATCGCATGTAATTTCCCCGTCTGAGATTGAGATTCGATCTGATATGACATACGAGGAAAAACCAATCCGGATTTTAGATCGTGAAGAGAAAGAATTGAGAAATAAGAAAATTTCTTTAGTAAAAGTCTTATGGCATCGACACGGGGTTGTAGAAGCTACGTGGGAGCCCGAAGATGCTATGAAAGAACGTTACCCAAACCTATTTGCCGGTAAGATTTTCGGGGACGAAAATCCCTAAAGGGGGAGAGTTGTATCAGTTCAGTTTATACCCTAGTCAAAATAGTGGTTTCGGGACCACAAATCTGAGTCAGAAAAATATTTTAATATTATTTTCCGTGTTTATAGTATGTGAATTGTCAGGTGTGAAATTTTCATGATTAAATTTGATTGTTTGTGTGCTTAATTTGCAAAAAGGACTTAATTGCATAAAATGTGAAAGTGGCTTGCTATTTGTTAAAGTTCTTAAGTGCTATGTTCTTTTAATGTGGGGTCCTTAAGTTGATATTATACCATTGAAATATTGGATGGACATAAAAACCAATGGTTAGTGGATTTTAAATGATAATAAAAAGGCTAAAATGGTAATTAAAGAATTAATATGTAACAAACTAAAATAAAACATAATGGTGGCCATTTTATCATCTTTTATGGCTGAATGAAGCAAAGAAGATAGCTAAAATAGGGTTTGAAATTTTGGCACTTGCATAGCTTGATTGAGGTATGTATTTTGTTCGGTTTTGATGATTTCTATGTTTTTGTGATCGTTGCTTTGAATACTAGCTAGCCCATGCTTGAATTTTTGAATTTGATGATGTATTCATGAATTGCCATTGATGATAGTTTGTGATTTTTGTTATTTGATGATGGAAAATAAAAGATATGTGATAGATTAATATATTTTGTCTTTGGATTTTTGATGAATTTGAGTAATTTGGGCTAAATTGTGAAAATAATAAATTGAAGGACTAAAATGTGAAATAAATGAGATGTGTGGACTTATATGAACTATATGAATATTCGGCCAAGCATGGGAAATATGAAATTTTGTGTATTTTGTGATTTTATGAAATAGGGACTAAAATGTTAAAAATGTGAATTTTAAAGGCTTAAGTGAAAATGCCCTAATTATGTGTTTGTGGTTTGAATTGAATGAAATGTGTTATTAAATAGCCAAATTTGAATTTATATAGATCAAGAACAAAAGAAAACGGAATTAGATCGGGGGAAGTCAAAAGTGGTTGAGTAGTCGATTTCATCCGTTCGTTTCTGTACGAGGTAAGTTAATAAGTAAATAAATGTTGTTAAATTCGATTGTATATGTTTTATTTGTATCAAATTGAATTATTACTTGTATATTATGTGAATGCCGAATTGGTAAAAGTGAGGAAGAATTGTCTACGAGCTTGAATCGATCGAGATACGACGTCCGAAAGCCCCGTACGAACCTTAGGAATAGTTAGGATACATATGTCATGACAAAGGATTCTGATATGTGTTTTCGTGTAAGACCACGTCTGGGACGTTGGCATCGATTTTTGTTTACGTGTAAGACCATGTCTGGGACATTGGCATCATATTTGATTCGTGTAAGACCCTATCTGGGACAGTGGCATTGATATGTGATTACATGTAAGACAACGTCTGGGACGTTGGCATTGTATGAGATCTCCGACTATCCGGGTATCCTTATTGATTTCGAATGGTTCAACGGGCATTATCGAGTTAAGATCGAATGTGAAAACGAACTAAATGGTTCAGGTACGTGCTATGTCATATGAATATGAAAGTAAGGTAATTATATGTTGGAGATGAATATATGAATTAGACATGGTAAAAGAGAAACTTATATGTGCTTATGAGTATATGTACATTTGGCCATTAATGTTATATTGCTATTGTATATGTGATAAGGTTTGAGTTTGCAAGCATAATAAATGTACATTTGGTTAAGGTTTGTTTGATTTAGCTAGTTACTTTAATGTGAATGTTTATTTGATTATTATTTGCTTATAACTTACTAAGCTATGAAAGCTTACTCTGTGTGTATGTTTGTTCATTGTTTTATAGATTATTAAAGCTATGGAAAGCTCAGGGATCATCAAGGATCATCACCACACTATCAAGCTATATTTTGGTACCTTTTGAAAATGTATATACTAAAGTATGGCATGTATAGGCTAGAGAATTTTGAGTATGTTTTGAAATGTGTAAATATAGCCATGTGATATGGCTTGTTAATGAATGTGTTTATGGATGAGTTTAGTCCATGCTATATGATGCATAATTTGGTATGGTTTGATGTGCTCATGGTTGGCCAAATGAAATGGTCAATTTCGGTAAGTTTATGGTTGATTTAGAAATTGATATGATGAGAAATGCTATGAAATGGTATAGATTAAAATGATGTATGATTCATATGTTTTTGATGTGAAATTGGTACTTTGAATTAGTATGTTTGAGTTGGATTTGTATATAGAAGTGAATGAGGTGGTCATGGGTCAAATTGTGTATAAATTTGGTATGTTTTGGCTGCTTTTGGGACATGAATTGTTTCTTGTTTGTTGCTTGTAGGTATGACTCATATTGGGTGGTAATTTGGCCTTGCAAATGGCCTATAATTGCCCACACGGTTGAGCACATAGGCGTGTGCCTCGACAGTGTCCTTCACTGCGTAATTCGAAGCAAGTTAGACTTGCACACGGGCCAGACACACGGGCGTGTGACAGGCCGTGTGAATCAAGTCAGTGTTGCACACGGGTTAAGTACACGGGCGTGTGGTGCAAGTCAGAATGTATGCCCTGTTTCACACGGTCTTAGACATGGGTGTGTCTTTTATTCATTGTCTGAGATTATTCATAACGTCTTTTATATGGGCCTTCAAGGCCCAAAACGAGTATTAGAATCGAATCGGGACTAAAACGGGAACTTAGGGAAGTTTTCGTGAAATTACAAAAAATTTCCAAGTTGTAGGGCTCACACGTCCGTGTGACCCTTAGACATGCCCGTGCTTCATGCCGTGTCTTACCCCGTGTAACTCTCTGACTTGTGTACACGGTCATGCCACACGCCTGTGTGCTAGGCTGTATGGTTAATTTAATTCTTTCGAAATTAGGTGCAGGTTTCACACGGCCAAGACACATGCCAGTGTTCTAGGCCCTGTAGCACACACGACTGAGACACACGCCTGTGCCTCTGCCCGTGTGCTTAATTCTGAGCATTTTTTTCTCAAAATTAAGGTGCAGGGGACACACGGCCTAACTACACGTCCATGTACCCAGCTGTGTGTCGCACACGGTCTAGACACACGCCCGTGTGTCTGCCCGTGTGGACAAAATAAAGCCATTTCTAGCTTTATTTCTCACCCAAAATCACACCCATGACCTGCACTTGAAAAACACATCCAATACCAACCATTCTAAGCATTCAAATTAAACAAATTCCATCATTCATCATGGCATACCATTACATGCATACATTCTTACCTTGGTTGATTCCATATATTAGACATAAATTGATCAACTACTTAACATATATTTAGCTACCATAGCATGACATTACAAGTATATCAAAACAACCATAACTAGCCATTCCAATGGCTAGATTACAAGCGTCATTATCAAGCCACTAATGGTCAAGTTGTCCTATACATGCCATTATACCAAAATGATTTTACTAAGTATACCCAAAATAAGCTAGTTGATAGTGTGACGATGCTCCAATGATCTCCAACCTCCGCGAGCTTCCGACTATAAAACAGGGAAAATAAAACGGAGTAAGCATTACATGCTTAGTAAGTTCGTATAATAGAAACTAAACTTACCAGTCCTGTTTGTTAAATCTAAGCATACAACAACATGTTTTCCATCCATTTAACAAAATTGCCTAAACACATGCATCCAATCAAACATGTTAGTCACAAGGTTTACATATACATCAAGTAAGGATAGATGAGCTCATCATGCAATACTCTTTCAAGACATTATCATTTCATCTCATAATTCTCATGCCATGTCAAGAGTTTTATGTCCGTTGAATCATTGAAATCCTGATTGATACTCAAGTAGTACACACGGGGTGTACGATTCAATAATCCGTCAATTCTTATTTGAGAGTACCCATTAGGTCACTTAATTAAGAAACACACTCTCGAGCCGCATATCGTATAACAGGATTACCAGTCCAGGCTAAATCCTTTATATAATGTATGCTCAAAAGAGCTTAATTAGGATTACCAGTCCAGGCTAAACCCTAATCGTAACATATAGAGGTATTATATCAGGATTACCCATCTGGGCTAAATCCTTTCTATAACAAGGTCAATAGGATTACTTGTCCGAGATAAATCTCGTCCATAACAAATGCAAGACCTTATTCGTTTCGGGGAAGCACATATATTCATCGAAATTCAATATTCAATCGGGACTTAACCCCTTTTTCATCATTTCAAGCATGTATTAAATTTTCCATTATAGCATTCAAGTGATGCATATCAATATAAGTCACATTACATACAAACACAACATTCAAGTAACATAATTACATGCTCGATTAAATTACACGAACTTACCTCGACACTTGTTCGCGTAAGTAATCTACTAATCCGAAACCTTTTCTTTTCCTCGATCTAACCTCGAATTTGTGTTGTCCAGATCTATATAAATAGCTTTAATCATCAATTTCTCATATTTCGTATTCATTTGGACTCAATTTACGTCCTAGGTAAAATTACCATTTTGCCCCTAACTTTACCATAAAATCCAATTTCGTCCCTAGGCTCGAAAAATGAAACTTGTGCAATTTACTCCCTATTCCAAGCCTAACCAAAATACCATTACAAAATTTACAGCACATGTATTCATAAAAATTTAGAATTTTTCATCAAATTTCACAACTTTACATTTTAGTCCCTAAATCATGTTTTCATAAAAAATCACATTGTAAAAGTTGTTTATCTATCAACAACCTTTCATTTTCTACCATAAATTTCTAATTTTCAGCATATTCATCCATGACCCAAATTTCATACCTTAATAACTTTTAAAATTAATCCCCCAAATAGATAGATTAGACTATCCCAGTTTCAAAAATATCAAAATTACTAAAAATGAGATAAGGAAACTTACCCAATTAAGCCTTGAAAGTTTCTTCTCTCTCTTCTAGGGTGTAACAGCCCGATTTAGGGGCTAGTCGGAATAGTGATCTCGGGGTCACTAATCTAAGAATTGAGAAATTTATTTTCATGTTATTTTATGAGTCGGAGCATGATAGTATATGTGCATGAGAATTTTGGTGCTTTAATTTTAGCGATTTCTTGTATAATCGTGAAAAAGGACTAAATCGCATAAAGTGCAAAAGTTCCATTTTATAAGCTAAAGGTACCAAATAGCCATAGATTGATAATTGGAGGTCTTTAAAAGGAAATTAGACCCCCAATATTTTCTTGGCCGGCCATAGACTATCATAGGAGACAAATTTGTCAATGATGGTCAAAGTTGGTGATAGTAGGTGGACTAATTTGACTAGTATTAATAAAATAAGGAAAGAAAAGATATCATCTTTTCTCTTTCACTCTTCCTCCGAAAATTAGCAGCAAATAGAGGGAAGAAAGCTTCAAAATTTCAGCACACTCTTCTATTCAAAAGTAAGTGTTCTAGTGATCTTTTCTTGAAAATATTTTTACTTTTGGGACCCCTAAAGCTTAAGCTTTCAAATGAGGGGACTATTGTGCAATATGGTGAAAAGTTTAGAGTTTTTCCATGAGAGCTATCATGGTTATTTGCTACATTTTTATGGGAGAAAATGAGTCTTGGTTGTTAGATGAACAACTCTTGTGAAAGGTGTTGCCATGAAAACACCTAATTGGACCTTGATGAAAAGGTTACAAAATTATGGTAATTATGTGAAATGATGAGTTTTGATAATAGCTATAAGAGTATTAAATGTTCACCTAGGCTTATGGAAGGTAAAAATGTGATTAGAATTATTTCCGAGCCTAGGGGCAAAATGGTCATTTTTACCAAAGCCTAGGGGCAAAATAGTAATTTTGCCTAAGCATGATTATTGAAATGCTTTTATTAATGAGGTGATTAAAGTGAGCTAAATTGCTATTATAGAGCAAGAAGAACCGAGAATCCGCCTCGATCGGGGAAAGAACAAAGTCTTGGACTAAACCTACGAGTTAGCTCATTTTGGAATTGAGGTAAGTTTGTATGTGATTAATGTAATATGTATGTTAGCATAATTGAGAATGCTTGATATCATATTGATGCATGACACTCCATTAAATTAATGTTGAGTGAGATGTTGAAGTCCTAGTGGACCATGTGAATATGAAAATGCTATCATCGAGATATGAAATAGGTAAGGTCCCGTATAAGACCATATCCGGGATATGGCTTCGGTAATGAATATGAAAATCGTATAAGACCATATCCGGGATATGGCATCGATACTTGATGTGAAAGTCCATATAAGACCATATCCGGGATATGGCATTGGCGTTTAGAAGTAACTCCATGTAAGACCACCTCGGGGATGTGGCATTGGCTTTGTCCCTACACGAATGATGTTGAATATGCGTCTTTGTAACAGACCGAATTTGACCCTAATTGGAATGGTGGTTTTGGGACCACGAATCCGAGTCTGAGAAATATTTTAATATTTTATTTTGTGTTTATTATATGTGAATTAATATGTGTGAAAGTTTCGTAGAAAAATTTCATCGTTTGGGTGCTTAATTTGATAAAAAGGATTTAATCGCGTAAATTTTAAAAGTCTCAAGCTATAGTGAAAAGTGCCTATTTGATGATGGCTTTTTAAAGTGGACTATTAAAAGGGTAAATAACCCATTTTTTGAGTTAGTGGGTGGCTTATGTCAAGAATAACCTTAAGTTATATGTTAGTTTTATTTTATTTTAAAGGTTAAATTAGTAATTGAATAATTACTTATAATATATGTTAAAATAACATAAACAAAGCCATCATCTTTTTCACTCTCTCATGGCCGAATATTGAAGGATGAAATAAGCTTTGGGGTTCTTTGATTTTCGGCACTTCTAGGCTAAAATTCAAGGTGAGTTTTTAGTCGAGCTTTTTGTTAATTTTGACGTTTTTTTGAGATCGTTGCTTGAACGGTAGCTTACCCATGTTGAAATTTTTGAATCTAAGCATGTTTGATATTTGGCCATTGATGTGTTCATGTAGTTTTGATGTTTGATAATTTTATTTTAAAGATATGTTAAAGATTAGTATATTTTGTATTGGAAATTTTAGTGAATTTGAGTATTTTGAACTAAATTGAAAAAATAAATTTTAGAAGGGCTTATTTGCGAAATAAATGAAAGAAATGGACTTGTATAGTCCCTATACATATTCGGCCCTTAAGTAGTGATGAGAAATTTTGTGTATTTTGTGTTTTATGCAAATAGGACTAAATTGTGAAAATGTGAAATAGTAGGGGTAAAATGGTAAATTGCCTAATTATATGCTTAGGGACTAAATTGAGATGAAATGTACTTGAATGAGCTAAATTTTAATGTGTTTAGATCAAGAACAAAGAAAAACGGATTTGGATCGGGGGAAGACAAAGGTTCTCGAATAACCTGGGTCACGCGATCCGTCGACAATCGAGGTAAGTTCTTAAGTTAAAGTTCATTAAGTTGATAATTAAAATGTATGAAATCAAATTATGTGATTAATTTGGGTAAATAGCATGTGATAGCCGTATGTGTATGTTTAATTTTGGAATGAATATGTTTTTAAATACAATGTGAATTAGTATATTTGACATGACATGTGAATTGATTTTGTGAATACGATTTGATAGTAATGTATGTGTTAAGAAATGTGAGTTGATGAATTGAGTTGTAACATTTCGGGCTTTAAGCCTAGCTTGAGCCTTGTGCCGTGTGTTATATATCGAGCTTTGTGCCTAGCGAGCCTTGTGCAGGTGTTGTATATCGTGCTCTGTGCTCACTAGGTGCTTTGTGCGGTGTTACATTTTCGGCTCTGTGCCTAGCGGTGCTTTGTTGGTGTTACATTTCGGCTCTCTGTGCCTAGTGTGCTTTGTGCTTGGTGTTACATTTTGGGCTTTGATGCCTAGCGAGCTTGATGCCTGGTGACGCGTTTTTAAATGGAGAAACCTTAAATTACTCAAGGTGAAACGCAGATTAATGTATCGAGTAAACTCGGGTAAACGTAAGTCCCTTTTTCATTTACCGAGAGTAAGGTAAGTTATGTTTAATATTAATTGAATTTGAATAATACGGTAGAAATGGTATTATGTGAAATTGAGCTTATGATCAAAGAGTATGAGTAGTATGTGATTGAAATTGAGATTGAATACAATACTTTGGTAGATTCGATTATGAATAGAAATGTCTAATGTAATATGATTTTGATTGGGATAACATAGACAATGTGAATGGTGGATTTATATGATTCGAAACAATGTGATTAATGTATTACATAGACCTTGTATTTTGATAAAATATAAGTTTAAGGTAAAGAAGTGAAACAATTAGGTTAATGAACTATGGTATTCGGCCTTATATGAATTTGTGTATTGAAATGTTTATTTTTCATTGTTATTGGTAACTATTATAGATGTATAAGTGTTTGGACGTTGTATTACCATTAACTTAAAACTTACTAAGCTAGTGAGCTTACTCTGTATATGTTTGTCTTTTTGTTTTATAGATCTTTGATTCAGCTACGGACTCAGAGGATCATCAAGAAAGTCGACCACACTATCACTCTCTTTGGTATAAATGTTTACTTTTCGAATCAAAGGCATGTATAGGCTGAATTATGACTTGAATGAATGATGTTCGGTTTTGTAAATGTATATATGTATATATGGCCTTGCGAATAAGGCTATTACTTTTGGTTAAGTATCGTTTGTATGTTTGATATAATGGTTTGTTTTAATCTTTGATATAAGATGTGTGCATATTATGCTTGGAAGTTAAATGTGGTTATATAGTAATAATCATTTATATGTATTATATATATATGTATGAGTATGCATATTAGGTCGTGTGAATTTTTCTACTTAGATTATTATGTGCTTGGTTAAAATTTAAAGATGATCATGAAAATGTTTATAATTATGTTTTGGGTTGATCATTAGAGTTTTAAATTGAGGACCGAATATATGGTTAATGAATTGGTTGTATTTATATTTTTTTTTTCTTTGGACTAGTTACATATCATATGTGTGTTTGGTAGGTTATTCAACATTCTTATGTCCATTAATTAGTAAGGTAGGATGAATTGATAATTAGGGTTTGACATGGCTTTTGTTTTAGGGACATTTCGCATATTACAATAGCATGATGTGTATGATTGGTTATGCTATAAGGTTTAAATGTCACATATGTGAATGAAAAGCAAATAGAGTATCATGGATCTATTCGTTTTTATTATGCATATTTGTATAAGGTATAAAAAGATATGTTGATATTCGACTAATGAAATAGATGCATATATATCTGTTTAACATATGAAATTTGGTGTTGTTATGTGGAAGCTTGATTTGAAACTTGTATAGATTATAAGTAATGATGTGTTGCATTATGAAACCTGGTTTGTAGCGTAAGTCTTGAACATTATTTGTTGATATGGAAAAATTTAAATATGCGTATTGGGTTTATTCCATAAATGACTGTGCTAAACTGTGTCTAGTTCTAGTGAACGCTCATAACCGTAGTTCAAATGATGGATACGGGTTAAGGGGTGTTACATTTTATTGGTATTAGAGCTACGGTTTAGTCGATTCTAGGACTACCGTAGTGTGTATGAGTCTAGCTATACATGCCTTTAAATAGTATATATGATAGTGTGGTGACTTCTGACAATTTCAATTGTATTTTATATAGTAAATGGATCCCGATCCTGATAGAGCCATAGCTGATGATGTGGAGAGTGTTACGCCTGGTCTCGCAAGTGGATCAGTGCCATTAGACTTTCGACCAGTTTCGGGTAGCCATGAGGGGGAGGCTAAACAAGCCTTCTATCAGATGATGAACAAATGGTTTACCCAGTTTATTCAGACTATTCCGGCTGTACAACAACCTCCACCCCCGAATAATCCAACTCTGATACCTTCAGCACCCCTGATGATAGATCCGATGAGATCTAGCAGGCCTCCCGTTGATAAAATCAGAAAATATGGGGCCGAGGAATTCAAGGCCAATGATGATGATGACGCAGAGCGAGCCGAGATGTGGCTTGATAACACTATTCGGGTACTTGAGGAGCTATCTGCACACGGATGAATGCCTAAAGTGTGCTATATCTCTACTTCGTGACACTGCCTATCACTGGTGGAACACACTGGTATCTGTGGTTCCGAAAGAAAAAGTAACTTGGGATTTCTTTCAAATTGAGTTCCGTAAGAAATATATCAGTCAGAGATTCATCGATCAGAAACGAAAAGAATTTCTGGAATTAAAACAGGGTCGCATGATCGTGATGAATATGAGCGGAAGTTTGTCAGATTGAGCCGTTACGCTCGGGAGTGTATATCTACCGAAGCTATTATGTGTAAAAGATTTGAAGACGGCCTGAATGAAGACATAAAGTTACTTGTTGGCATTCTTGAAATCAAAGAGTTTGTGACATTAGTCGAAAGCGAGCTTGTAAAGTCAAGAGCTCGAAAGGAGAAAAGAAAAGTGAAGTAGAAGCTAGAGACACTTTCGGAAAAGATCATCGAGTAAAACTTTCCATTCCGTGCACAAGAAGTTCAGAGATGACCCCAGTCGACATAAAGCCACTTCAGACTTGCCTAGACGTGATCGACCTCCAGTGAGTTCCCGAGCCACTTCGGTAGCTAGCGTTGGTAATGTTCCACGAACCGGTCGAGTGTAAACATTGTGGGAAATGGCATCCTGGGAGTTGTAGAGTTCGTGATCGGTCCCGCTTTAAATGTGGATCGTCGATCATTTTATTCGAGAGTGTCCGATGTTAGCCGAGCAAAATTCGACTCCAGAACACTAGACCGAGCGGTGTGCCAAAGACGGTAGGCCACTCGGACATTCCGCAACGTAGGTGGCGATCGAGAGAGGGACGAAGGACACCGCAATACGATCAGAGGCTAGAGCTCCAGCTAGAGCTTATGCTACACGAGCCAGAGAGGATGCTTCCTCCCCTGATGTCATTACCGATACTTTCACCCTTTATGATACTCATCGTGATTGCATTGATTGATCCCGGTTCGACTCATTCATATGTGTGTGAAACTCTAGTATTGATGAAGACTCGCGCGATTGAGTCATCGAGTTTGTGATTCGTGTGTCCAACCCTTTGGGTAGATGTGTACTTGTTAATAAAGTGTGTAAAGGTTGCCCGTTGATGATTCGGGATTCTTGTTTCCTAGCCGATTTAATGTTGTTGCCCTTCGATGAGTTCGATATAATTTTGGGAATGGATTGGTTAACTTCGCACGATGCAGATGGTGAATATCAAAAGAAAGCTTATTGATTTGAGATGTCGAAACAAAGTGAGATCATCGTAATTGAATCCAAAGTGATTTAAGTGAGTTTCCTACAAGAATATCCTCGATGTTAGCCGGAAGTATGTGAGAAAGGGTGCGAAGCTTATTTGGACTATGTCTTTGGATAATAAAGTGTCCGAAAAGCGATTGAATCAGAGCGGTTGTGTGTGAATACCCAGATGTGTTTCCTGAAGAGCTACCGAGTTTACCACCAGTACGAGAGATTGAGTTCGGCATTGAATTAGTACCGGGAACGACTCCGATTTTGATAGCCCCGTATCGGATGGCACCTACTGAGTTAAAAGAGTTGAAAGCATAGTTGCAAGAGTTAACAGATAGGGGCTTTGCACGACCGAGTTTCTCTCCTTGGGGTGCACGAGTTCTTTTTGTGAAAAAGAAAGATGGAACGATGCGAATGTGCATTGATTATCGGTAACTGAATAAGGTAACTATAAAGAATAAGTACCCGCTACCTCAGATTGATGATTTGTTTGATCAGTTGAAAGGGGCTTCGGTATTTTCGAAAATAGATTTGAGATCGGGTTATTATCGATTCATAGTCGAGATACTGAGATGTGCCAAAGATCGTATTCGGGCAGGCAGGTACGGACATTTTGAGTTTCGGTTATGCCTTTTGGACTCACTAATGCACCTTTGCTTTTATGGACTTAATGAATCGAGTTTTGACAGCTTTTGGATCGGTTTGTAGTAGTGTTTATTGATGATATCTTGATCTACTCTAAAGATGAAACCGAACACCTTTGAACACTTGAGATTAGTATTACAGACTTTACGGGATCAGTAGTTGTATGCAAAGTTCAGTAAGTGTGAGTTTTGGATGAAGGAAGTCAGCTTTTTGGGTCATGTTGTTTCAAACAGTATTGGGTTGATCCGAACAAAATATCGGCTATACTTGATTGGAAACCATCAAGAATGTCTCTCAAATTCGGAGCTTTTTGGGACTTACGGGATACTACTGACGATTCATCAAAGGCTTTTCCATGATAGCTACACCTTTGACAAGGCTACTACAGAAAGATGTCAAGTTTGAGTGGTCGGAAAAGTGTCAGGAAAGTTTCGAGCAAACTAAAAGCCCTTTTGACCGAAGCTCAAAGTGTTAGCTCACTGAATCGGGTAAAGAATTTGTTGTTTTTAGTGATGCTTCTTTAAATGGGTTGGGTTGCGTTTTGATGCGGGGAAGGCAAAGTTATAGCCTACGCTCGAGACAGTTGAAGCCGCACGAAAGAAATTATCCGACTCACGATCCGGAATTAGCAACCATTGTTTTCGCATTGAAAATTTGGCGCCATTACTTATTGGCGAGAAATGTCACGCTTATTCGGATCATAAAAGTCTAAAGTATTTGATGACTCGTAAAGATCTCGAACTTGAGACAACGCAGATGGTTAGAACCGTTGAAAGACTATGAGTTGGTGATTGACTACCATTCGGGAAAAGCTAATGTTGTTGCGATGCGTTAAGTCGGAAATCATTATTTGCTCTTCGTGCGATGAACGCATTGGATGGTTATGTCTAGTGATGGTTCGATCATAACCGAAAGTTACAAGCAAGACCGATGTTTATTCAAAGAAATTTGTGATGCATGTAAAGTTGACAAAGATTTGATTGCTAGACGAATTCGGTGTGAAAAAGGTGCGGAATCGAGTTTTAAATTGATGCAAATGATCGCTTGAACTTTAAAAGCCGAATGTGTGTTCCAAAGAACTCGGAATTGATTGAGATGATTACGAGTGAGGCTCATAGTGGTCGATTATTGATACATCCGGTAGCACGAAAATGTATAATGATTTGAAACAGTTTTATTGGTGGCTCTGGCATGAAACAGGATATATCCGAATTTGTGTCAAAGTGCTTAATTTGTCGCAAGTAAAAGTCGAGCATCAAGTGCCTTCAGGTTGCTTCACCGATCATGATACTCCGAATGGAAATGGGATAGAATCACTATGGATTTTGTATCAAGGTTGCCTATGACACCGAGCAAGAAAGATGCGATTTGGGTTATAGTAGATAGATCGACCAAATCAACTCATTTTGTACCGACAGATGCATGCATTATTCACTCGATAAACTTGTTGAGTTGTATATATCTCAAATTGTGAGATTACATGGTGTACCGAAGTTCTATTATCTCGAGACAGAGACCCGAGATTCACATCGCGATTGTGGAAGAAGTTGCAGGATGCTTTAGGTACTAAACTCCATTTTAGCACCGCCTTTCACCGCAGCATGCAGGCGGTCGATCTGAGCGAACTATTCAAACACTTGAGGACATGTTGAGATGTTGCGTTCTCGAGTTTGAAGGTGCGTGGGAAAGGTACTTACCTTTGATTGAATTTACTTATAATAATGATTTTCAATCAAGTATCAAAATGGCACCCTATGAAGCTCTATATGGCCGCAAGTGTAAATGACGCCTTTGTATTGGACCGAGCTCGGTGAGAATAAGATACTAGGGGTCGATTTGATTAAAGAGAATCGAACAGTAAAGTGGCTATAATCAAAGATAGTTTGAAAGTCGCATCGGATCGTCAAAAGTCTTATCTTTGATTTGAAACGTAAAGATATAGAATTTCAAGTAGGAGATCGGGTATTCTTGAAAGTATCTCCGTGGAAGAAAGTACTTCATTTTGGTCGGAAAGGCAACCGAGTCCGAGATTTATTGGACCGTATGAAATCATCGAACGTATTGGGCTGTTGCCTATAGATTGAAGTTACCTTACGAGTTAGAAAAGATACACGATGTATTTCACGCTTCGATGCCGTAGATACAGATCGAGATCCATCACATGTGATAACCCCGTCGAGATTGAAATCCAGACCGATATGACGTATGAGGAAGAACCGATCCGTATCTTAGCTCGGGAAATAAAAGAGTTAAGAAACAAAAGGATTCCATTAGTGAAAGTACTATGGAATCGGCACGGAGTTGAAGAGGCTACATGGGAGCCTGAGGACTCAATGAGGCAACAATATCCGATGTTGTTTAACGGTAAGATTTTCGGGGACGAAAATCCTTAAGGGAGAGTTTATGCAGACCGAATTTGACCCTAATCGGAATGGTGGTTTCGAGGACCACGAATCCGAGTCCGAGAAATATTTTAATATTTTATTTTGTGTTTATTATATGTGAATTAATATGTGTGAAAGTTTCGTAGAAAAATTTCATCGTTTGGGTGCTTAATTTGATAAAAAGGATTTAATCGCGTAAATTTTAAAAGTCTCAAGCTATAGTGAAAAGTGCCTATTTGATGATGGCTTTTTAAAGTGGAGTATTAAAAAGGTAAATAACCCATTTTTTGAGTTAGTGGGTGGCTTATGTCAAGAATAACCTTAAGTTATATGTTAGTTTTATTTTATTTTAAAGGTTAAATTAGTAATTGAATAATTACTTATAATATATGTTAAAATAACATAAAACAAAGACATCATCTTTTCACTCTCTCATGGCCGAATATTGAAGGATGAAATAAGCTTTGGGGTTCTTTGATTTTCGGCACTTCTAGGCTAAAATTCAAGGTGAGTTTTTAGTCGGTTTTGTTAATTTTGACGTTTTTGAGATCGTTGCTTGAATGGTAGCTTACCCATGTTGAAATTTTTGAATCTAAGCATGTTTGATATTCGGCCATTGATGTGTTCATGTAGTTTTTGATGTTTGATAATTTTATTTTAAAGATATGTTAAAGATTAGTATATTTTGTATTGGAAATTTTAGTGATTTTGAGTATTTTGAACTAAATTGAAAAAAATAAATTTTAGAGCGGCTTATTTGCGAAATAAATGAAAGAAATGGACTTGTATAGTCCCTATACATATTCGGCCCTTAAGTAGTGTTGAGAAATTTTGTGTATTTTGTGTTTTATGCAAATAGGACTAAATTGTGAAAATGTGAAATAGTAGGGGTAAAATGGTAAATTGCCTAATTATATGCTTAGGGACTAAATTGAGATGAAATGTACTTGAATGAGCTAAATTTTAATGTGTTTAGATCAAGAACAAAGAAAAGGAGTTTGGATCTGGGGAAGACAAAGGTTCTCGAATAGCCTGGTCTCACGCGATCCGTCGACGATCGAGGTAAGTTCTTAAGTTAAAGTTCATTAAGTTGATAATTAAAAATGTATGAAATCAAATTATGTGATTAATTTGGGTAAATAGCATGTGATAGCCGTATGTGTATGTTTAATTTTGGAATGAATATGTTTTTAAATACAATGTGAATTAGTATATTTGACATGACAGATGAATTGATTTTGTGAATACGATTTGATAGTAATGTATGTGTTAAGAAATGTGAGTTGATGAATTGAGTTGTAACATTTCGGGCTTTAAGCCTAGCAGGCCTTGTGCCGGTGTTATATATCAGGCTTTGTGCCTAGCAGGCCTTGTGCCCAGTGTTGTATATCGTGCTCGTGCTCAGCGGTGCTTTGTGCCGGTGTTACATTTTCGCTCTGTGCCTACTTGGTGCTTTGTGCCTTGCAGTGTTACATTTTGGGCTTTGATGCCTAGCAGGCTTGATGCCGGTGACACGTTTTTAAATGAAGAAACCTTAAATTACTCAAGGTGAAACGCAGTTAATGTATCGAGTAAACGCTCGGGTAAACGTAAGTCCCTTTTTCATTTACCGAGAGTAAGGTAAGTTATGTTTAATATTAATTGAATTTGAATAATACGGTAGAAATGGTATTATGTGAAATTGAGCTTATGATCAAAGAGTATGAGTAGTATGTGATTGAAATTGAGATTGAATACAATACTTTGGTAGATTCGATTATGAATAGAAATGTCTAATGTAATATGATTTTGATTGGGATAACATAGACAATGTGAATGGTGGATTTATATGATTCGAAACAATGTGATTAATGTATTACATATACCTTGTATTTTGATAAAATATAAGTTTAAGGTAAAGAAGTGAAACAATTAGGTTAATGAACTATGGTATTCGGCCTTATATGAATTTGTGTATTGAAATGTTTATTTTTCATTGTTATTGGTAACTATTATAGATGTATAAGTGTTTGGACGTTGTATTACCATTAACTTAAAACTTACTAAGCTAGTGAGCTTACTCTGTATATGTTTGTCTTTCTGTTTTATAGATCGTTGATTCAGCTACGGACTCAGAGGATCATCAAGAAAGTCGACCACACTATCACTCTCTTTGGTGTAAATGTTTACTTTTCAAATCAAAGGCATGTATAGGCTGAATTATGACTTGAATGGATGATGTTCGGTTTTGTAAATGTATATATGTATATATGGCCTTGCGAATAAGGCTATTACTTTTGGTTAAGTATCGTTTGTATGTTTGATATAATGGTTTGTTTTAATCTTTGATATAAGATGTGTGCATATTATGCTTGGAAGTTAAATGTGGTTATATAGTAATAATCATTTATATGTATTATATATATATGTATGAGTATGCATATTAGGTCGTGTGAATTTTTCTACTTAGATTATTATGTGCTTGGTTAAAATTTAAAGATGATCATGAAAATGTTTATAATTATGTTTTGGGTTGATCATTAGAGTTTTAAATTGAGGACCGAATATATGGTCAATGAATTGGTTGTATTTATATTTTTTTTCTTTGGACTAGTTACATATCATATGTGTGTTTGGTAGGTTATTCAACAATCTTGTGTCCATTAATTAATAAGGTAGGATGAATTGATAATTAGGGTTTGACATGGCTTTTGTTTTAGGGACATTGCGCATATTACAATAGCATGATGTGTATGATTGGTTATGCTATAAGGTTCAAATGTCACATATGTGAATGAAAAGCAAATAGAGTATCGTGGATCTATTCGTTTTTATTATGCATATTTGTATAAGGTATAAAAAGATATGCTGATATTCGACTAATGAAATAGATGTATATATATACATTTAACATATGAAATTTGGTGTTGTTATGTGGAAGCTTGATTCGAAACTTGTATAGATTATAAGTAATGATGTGTTGCATTATGAAACCTGGTTTGTAACGTAAGTCTTGAACATTATTTGTTGATATGGAAAAATTTAAATATACGTATTGGGTTTATTCCATAAATGACTGTGCTAAACTGTGTCTAGTTCGGTAACGCCTCATAACCGTAGTTCAGCGATGGATACGGGTTAAGGGGTGTTACAGTCTTTAACTATCCCTAGTGATTAAAGGGATAAGTAGATGGGTTTAGAAGTAGAAATGAGATTTGTACTAAAGTCATATGAATGAGTGAATACAGGTACTCGTGAATGAGTCACGAAGAAACGATTACGATATGTGGTACGGTATGTGCTAAATAAGGGCAATTATGAGTAAGTATGGCAAGAAGCCTATGACTTGTGTATAGTTAGTTAATGTCATGAATGGATTATTTTATGAGCTTATTGTTGCCATTCATATCCATGCAAACTTACTAAGCTTTATGCTTACCCCTTTCATTGCTCTTTCTCCTTGTAGTATTGCCAAGATAACTCGAGGAACGGGGACGTAGGAGTTCGGAAATCACACTATCGACACCACTTTGGTATAACAATTTAGACTTATTTTGAGTATGGCATGTATAGGACTCGAGTATTTTGTTAGGTCGTAATTGTTGGCCAAAGTGTTGGCTTTGCAAGGCATCAAAACCTCCTTTTGTAATGGTCTATTAAGTTAGGCCGATACTTGGCAAATTTTTATGTTTAAAGAAAGTGATTTTTTTGAAGTGTATGCCCTTGTGTATGGTTGTTGAATTGAGTACTTGGATATGCCTTTGGGTTATGAATTGTGTTGAGATAGATTGGTGTTTGCATGTGTGCAATGTAGGGTGGCAAAAGGCTTGGTAGATAGCCATCTAATTGTCCACATGAATAGACACACGGGCGTGTGTCTATACCGTGTGTGACACACGGTCAGCCCTATGGGCATGTGAATTGACCGTGTGTCCCCTTGCATGCTAGGTTTGCAAGTCAGTGCGCTCCACGGGCTAGGGACACGGGCGTGTGCCCAGGCCGTGTGAAGTCTGCACATTAATTGTGGAATTTAAATCGACCACGGGTAGAAGACACAGGCGTGTCTATGCCATGTGAAGTTAGTCAGAATTGACCACGGGTGGAAGACACGGGCGTGTCTAGGCCGTGTGAAGTTGGTCAGGATCGACCACGGGTGAATGACACGGACATGTCTTAAGGGCACACGGGTGTGTCCTAGACCAACACGGGCGTGTGGCCCCTATTTTGTTGAAAGGTTCCCGAGCTCGTAAGAACTCCTAGAATAGTTTCGATACCTCTCGGAGGTATGTTTGGGGCCTCTTAGGCCGAGTACGTGCAAGTGATGAGTTTAAACGAAATTTTATATCCCGTTTCGAGATGTAAAGTGAGATTAGTTAGGTAATGCCTCACTCCCGGTCCCGGCTTCGGGCATGGGTAAGGGGTGTTACATTTATTGGTATCAGAGCTACGGTTTAGTCGGTTCTAGGACTAACGTAGCGTAAGTACGATTCTAGCTATACATGCTATATGTAAGGGTGTCTGAGTAATGATAGTGTGATGGCTCCTGACATATAAAATTGTGTTTTATGTAGTATATGGATTCTGATCCAGACCGAACTGCAGCCGATGATGCTGCGAGTAACGCGCTGGCTCCCGCTCAAGGGACCACGCCGACTAATAGTAGACCCGAGACCTTGGGTCAGGGGGAAGAGGCTCGAGAAGCCTTTCTCCACATGATGAGCAACTGGTATACTATGTATACCCGAGCAAATCCAAACGCTCAACCCCCTCCCCCACCAATTCCTCAACCCGCTCCAGTAGCTCCTCAAGTGGTTGAGGTGGTGAGAAGAGAAAGACCTCCGGTGGATAAGATCCAGAAGCAAGGAGCCAAGGAATTCCGGGCAAATAAGGAAGATGACCCAGAGAAAGCGGAATTCTGGCTCGAGAATACCATCAGGGTATTCGACGAGTTATCCTGCACACATGAGGAGTGCTTAAAGTGTGCGGTAGCTCTCCTGAGAGATTCAGCCTATCAATGGTGGAACACCCTGGTGTCGGTGGTACCGAGGGAGAGAGTTAGCTGGGAATTTTTCCAAGAGGAATACGAAAAAGTACATCATCGCCAGCTCATCGACCATAAGAGGAAGGAGTTCTTGGAACTGAAGCAAGGCCGTATGTCAGTAACCGACTATGAACGAGAGTTCGTAAGGCTTAGAAAGTATGCACGGGAGTGCGTGTCTATCGAAGCCGTCATGTGCAAGAGATTTAAGGACGGATTAAATGACGATATCCGTTTATACGTGGGAGTCCTCGAAATAAAGGAATTTGTAGTGTTGGTAGATAGAGCCTGTAAAGCTGAAGAGCTGGCTAAAGAGAAAAGAAGAGCTGAGAATGAGTCTCATGACTCGAGGAAGAGACAACTGAATAAGTCTCATCAATCCTCATCTAAGTGATCGTTGATTTCAGAGTTTTAAATTTATAATGATCGAACCTGGAACTAACTATAACAACGATTGAGGCAAGTGCACCTATCGAACAGTAGTATAGCTTAGGCAAGACCGGATTGTCGAACCCAAAGGAACCAAAAGTACTAATACTAACTTTCTTTTTATTATCTAGCCTAAAATAAGTGAAGTTGTTTCTTAATCTAAATTTAACTAACTACTAAGCTAAAGACGCAAAGACAAAAAGAATGAATTGGGGAAATACTGTTGGAAAAACTAAGTTGATTAAGACGATACCCTTAGGAAGAATCAAATTTCAAACCTGAAAAGTTAATCCCATAGGCTTGCATGAAAATCAAATCTTCACCATCTGTAATATGAGATGATGCACAAATCGGAAGGTCTTTGAAAGGGTTGTAACTGGGGCTTGGGTTAAGGTGTGGATAAAGGTGAATTAGAGGGTTAGAATCGAGATCGACTGAAAAATTACCTAACTAGAAACAACGAATGAAAAATAAATAATTACATGAATTGAAACTTTGAAACTAATAATACGAGCTTCTTCTTCAATAAATAGACTTCAAATCAGATAAGCTCGCTTTTCATCATACTAATACTGAATATACTTCGATTTTTTTTAAGAACAAATCATAATAAAGAACTTTAACAACTGAAATAAAGAACATAATTAGGTAACTGGTCAAATCAAATCTCGATAAAAAGGGTAGTCAAGAAGAATGGTGATAACAAATACAAAGGGTTTTGGGTTAATATTAGTGGGTGAGTCAATAATAAGGGTTGTTAGGATCAAAGGGGTTCACTAGGGGTTAATTATGAAGGTAGGCTTTTTATGGAGTAAGTGGGTTAAATCCTAGGTGCCTTTATCATTTCTGTATATCAAATCAAAGATGTGGTCTCAACATGTATAATCGAGGCAAGTTCTAGAATAATAGTTCAATGTTGACAAACTCATAATCAAAAAGTGAGTATGAAGAAGAATATATGCTCTTATAAGGCTCAAAATCTCACAAAAATTATGGGTATTTTGATATCAACCTCGTAAATTTCAAATTTCAAAGTAATATTCAAATTCAGGTAGACAACCTAGAAAAAAATTTTAATTTTTGAAAAATAGACTTATCATGCTTGATTCTCTAGTATCTTAGAATTTAATTATCAATGCACAATTATCAATGAATTAATCCAAGACATATCAATAAAGATCATAAGTCATGGGAATTTCATTCTAATCATAATATGAGAAACTTACTTAAGAAACAAGACATAATTCAGGATTTGAGAATAATGCAAAAAGTTTGGCACCTAATTTCAGGAATTTGAGAATAATGAAAAAAGTTAGGCACCTTTTTAGGTTGTTCACCCCCCCACACTTAAGATGTACATTGCCCTCAATGTACAAAGATATATATATAGACAATTAAGTATAAATTCAAAAGATATGGAGAGAAGTGAAACTCCCTGAATTATGGATGAAATCCTTGCGTTGGAGGTGAAAGATAAGTTGGAGGGGTCGTTCTTGATGACGATCCTGCGCTAGATGAAGAAATTGGGTAGCTCATGGAGAATTAGCCAGGATATAATAATAATAAATAAAACTATACTAATTAAATACTTAAAGAAAAGCAAGCTAAAATGAAGAAAAATAAAAAGTGAACTAAAATTAAAAGAAAAGATAAATGGACCGTAGAGTCCTTATTGTTGGGTGTGATTTCTAAGGTTGTGGATATGGTGGTGGTCGTGGTGTGATTCCCAAGTAGCCTGAAGAACCTAAAACCAAGAAACTAAAATAAAATAAGTTAAATTAAGCAGAAGAGAAGTAAAGATAAAGAAATTGAAGCAAAAGAGAAAAATGAAATAAAAACTAAATGGCCTCAAATATCCTTGGCTCGTCGAATGATTGAAGCGGCCGGCATGAACTTATATAGATCGGTCTCCCTCTGGGAGACTATTCTTGATTCCTTCTGCTTCTTTGGCATTTGGTGTAGTCAAGGGTTTTGGGAATGTATTGGAGAAGAAAAGTAGGGAGAGGGTTGAGAAAGAAAAGAACAACTAAATGGGCTGAATGGGTGAGAAGAGGGAGGGGTGGGTGGTTTAAATAGAATTCTCATGTAACACCCTAAAAATCCGAGTCTTGATATATTGCATGTTTTGGTGATTAGATTATGAAGGAAAATTTTCTTATTTCTTTTCGTGCCTATTATAGTCTGAAGAAGAGTATAGAATTATTGGGTATGGAATAATTGTTAGTTTGAGAATTTATTGAAGTGGAGCAGTGGCATTGACACTTAAGTTAAATTAAGTGTTAAAAAGTAGCATAAGATGAGTAAATGGCAAGGTGGTGTTGGCGCATGAGGTATTGCATGAGGGGAGTGGTTCGAATCCCTTGTATAACATTTGGACAACTTTTATTTTGCTTTTCTATGGTAAGTGTCGCCAAGCTTATTTATGGTAAGTGTTGACCTTGTTATTTTTGGTTAGTATATCAAAGGAATAAGGTAAGAGTGAATTTATGGTAGGGAATCAAGAAAATTTGGAAAGATAAGGGGACATAAGGCATGTATCAAGGAAAAGGTTTTGGAAACTCATTCATGGCCATTTGACCATGAATTTGGGACTAATATGGCTAGGGGAAGGTTGGCCGAATATGCTAGTAGTTTGGCAAGGTTTTAGAGTTTGTTTTGGTCATTCCTAGCATTTTGTGCAAAGGTTTGCAATTCTCTTTTCAACCTCTTTTCCTTTGGCCGAATTTGATCTTTTGGTAAGCCTAATTCTTTTGACCATTTGGTCATTTTTGCTCATCACTTTAGTATTCTTTTTGTGCCTCTTCATAGTGCCGAAATTGCTAGTACCAAAAAGGTCATTCCTTTCTTTTTGTTTTCTTTCTCCATTGCCGAATGTACTTTGCTCCTAAGCACATCTTTTTCTTTCTCTTCTCATCTTTGAAAACCGAAACATCATCATCATCTCTTCTCTTATATTTTATTTCTTTTCACTCATACCTTCTCCATTAATTTTCTCATGGCCGAATGTTAGTGAGCCATAGCCGAACCATTTTCTCTTTTCTTTGGTTAATCATAGCCGAATCTTTCTCTATTCATAAACATCTTTCTCAATCGTCTCTTTTCAACCGTGGACAATAGGTAAGAATTCTTTTTAGTTCATGTTAGTTAATAGTTGTCATGGCCGAATCTTGATAGTGGTATAAAGGCTTTCTTAGATCGAAATAAACGTTCATTCTATTAACGTTTTTATTTGTTATACTTTAGTGCGATAGTAGAAGACCGGAACTCAAGTGTTCGTGAGTATCATAGAACGATTTGCTCGATTCTCTTATTTTGGAACAAGGATCTTTGTGGTAAGTTTAATTTCACCCTTTAACCCTTAGTCATATTTCGATGTAATATTAGATTGGATTAACGATCTTTTGTCTTTGAAGACAATCAAAATAGGGAAGAAAAGGGCGGTGAATAGTGTTCGGAAGAGGGGTGGTTCCGTTATTCCCCCTAAGTATAAACAAAGGACTGTTTCAGCAATCCGGGATTTCCCACCGGGTTGTGGGCGTTCATCCGAGGAGAATCAATTGTTTGAAGTAGTTCGTACTCCCGAACCATTATTTGTTCGTGGATTTGATTCGGTTAACGAACCATCAATCGGGGAGAAACCGCAAGTAGAAGTAGTTCGAAAATCCGAGGGTAAAAGTTAGATCGTTAATTTCTAAGATTGATTTCGTTAATAAAATATAGTGATTCTAATTTATCGTGATACGTATAGGTGTTGACGAGCGGGAAAGTCTAGTTCTCACTATAACCAGGTGGGTAACTTCACACTTATCTTTCGGGTTAGATACTAAACAGTAAGTATTTGATAAATCGTAAAAATGGCAAAATCGAAAATTATGTGATAATTAACACTTTTGTGTAAATGCATGAAAACGGTTAAAGTCGGAAAAATTGCTAGATCGATAAATTGAGCGAAATATTGCTAGATCGATAAATTGAGCGAAAAATTGCTAGATCGATAAATTGAGCCAAAAAGCGCTAGATTGTTAAATTGGGCCAAAATCGCTAGATTGTTAAATTGGGCCAAAAATCGCTGCTAGATTGTTAAATTGGGCGAAAAAGCGCTAGATCGATAAATTGGGTCAAAAGATCGCTAGATCGCTAAATGGGCCAAAAACCTTCTAGTTCGACATTTGGGCCTAAGTTCGCTAGATTGCTAAATGGGCTAAATACTATTTTGTTTAATGGACCCAAATGAAAAGTTTAATTAAAAACTCATTTGTATTATGGATTACTTGATAAATTATTTATGATTAAAGTTTGTTATTCATACATAATTGCATGGGATGGGATACATGATGAAGAGAAGTAAGGCCAGTGGCCATGAATCTAGTTCGGTGGCTCTCCCACAAATTTGGCTTAATGCCTCTAGTTAGGTGACTATGTCACAATCTAGTTCGGTGAGTGCACTACAATATTATTTAAAAGGCTAAATGCCTACGATTGGTGTGTTTGGCGGGGTGGGTTGACTTGATCCCCACAGGTGTCTTTGGTTGGTACGGGGTGTGTAGCGGATGGAAATTAGGCTTGGTTGGGAAATTCATTTTACATGCATTTTATATATTTTATTTCATTTTATATTGTTAAAATTTGTAATTGGGCTCAAGCCCAAATTAATGCCTTGATGGTCTGGCCCAATAATGGTGGTAAGTGAGTTACACATCGAGTTCTTTGTAACTCACCCCGTTTTATTATCCATCTCGGGTAATGGAAATTGATGTGGACTTAGGCCGGGGATGACTTGGTGGAGGCCATACTACGAGCTTGGGTTTTATAAACTATAAACTTTATTTAAGTTACTTATTTTAATTACTATTTTGGGTATGATGTAATAAGGCCTCTAATTATGTTTTTATGGATTTTTATGTGTGGATGGATTTAATTTTATTTTAAGACTCTTAATATGGGCTTATGTTAGATCTATAAAGTTTTCTTAAAAAAAAAATATATTGTGTTTTATAACAATTTTGGACACCTAAATTACTTTTCAATTTCTTTCAAATTCTTTTAAAACTACGTTAAGGTTTTGACTAATATATATAAGATTTCAAACAAGTATTTTTCTTAATTCATAAATTTTTAATCATTGTACTTAGTTTTTATTAAACCTTATTTCTAAAGGTTTTGCATTACTGTTTTACTTAAATCATTAGAGAATTTTGGATGTTCGTTCGGTGTGACAAACCAAATCTCGTCTTAACGCATAGACCTGGTTTGGGGGGTTACATCTCAAGTCAGGTACATTCCCACGCCCGTGTACTATGGGCATGTTGATTCACACGGCCGCCTCGCACAGCCGTGTTATGCATCGTATCGTTTCTCCCACGCCCATGTTGCGTTAGCACGCTGTGTGTGTAAACTACGATGTCGACCACGCCGCATCGCACGGCCGTGTGTGAGCGTCATTCATGTCTCGCACGCCCATTTTACAGATTGCCACGCCCGTTGGTGATAAGTCAGTGTCGTCCACGGCCGCGTCGCACGGCCGTGGCATTTTGTCGGTGCTCGTGGGGTGGTGGTTGGAGTCCATGACTTGAAGATTTGATTCTTTCTGACTTGTACCTCTTCTGCCATTGTCAGTACGGAGATTCTGTACCTCCACACGGCCACGACCATGGCCGTGTGCAAGGCCATGTGGGCTGGAAATCCGCACTTTTGGTTAGTTTAAAACTATGTGTTTAAGACTAAGAGAAGAGAAGAAAATAAAATGAAAACAAATACGAAAGTAATTAGGGTTAGTGCTCGGGTTGCCTCCCGAGAAGCACTCGTTTAAAGTCTTAAGCTAGACTTTCCTCATATTCGCAAAAATCAGGGTGGTTTAAAAAATTGAATATCTTCCCTCATGCTATCAGTTCTATTTCCTTCATAAAGTTTAAGTCGAGAAGCGTTTATATTGAAAGTACCAAAAATATGATTACTTACCTCGACTGTTCCATATGGGAAAATATTGTGTACCTCAAGAGGAATTTCTTCGTTTGTGTTCAGGTCTGATGTGATGAGGTGAGGATCTGCTTTATCTAACAGTACCTGGTCTCCTATTTTGAAGTGGTTTGTAGTTTCTATGAGCTCTTCTGGGGGCTCCTTTGGTTTTACTTCGTGTGGTTCCAGTTCTTCTTTGAATTGTGTTTTCCACTCTTCTAATTTATCGACCCTAAGGCTTCGTTCCTTATGTAATTCTTCTTTGTTGTCATGGGGTCCATGATTCGGCTCAGGTTTGTAACCTTGTGGTGTTTCCTGTGGTGAAAGTTGAACAACTTGGTTATCAACTGAATTTACTTTCTCACCTTCATCAATTGTTGTCCTGGCCGAGTCAAGAGCTTGTAAACTGATCGAATCGTCACCTACACGAAGTATGAGTTCTCCTGTACCAACATCAATTTTTGTTCTAGCAGTTACTAAAAAGGGTCTTCCTAAAATTAAGGGAATCAAATTATCCTCATCCATGTCTAAGACAACAAAATCTACTGGGAAAACGAATTTATCAATTTTTACAAGAACATCTTCGATAATACCCCTAGGAATTCTAACAGTTTTATCAGCTAGTTGGATGCTCATCCTAGTTTGTTTGGGTTTCCCTAGACCTAGTTGTTTAAACAATTTATAAAGCATGACATTTATGCTTGCCCCTAAATCAGCTAACGCATTATCAATAGGTAAACTACCAATTAAACATGGAATCATAAAACTCCCTGGATCTTTTAATTTCTGTGGTAGTTTATTTTGCAAGATTGCCGAGCGCATTGCGTTTAGTTCCACGTGTGATGCCTCGTCTATCCTTCGCTTGTTCGTCAAAAGCTCTTTTAAAAATTTTCTAGAATCTGGCATCTGCGAAAGGGCTTCAAGTAGCGGTAAGTTAATATGTAATTTCTTTAAAAGTTTAAGAAACTTACCGAACTATTCCTCTGTATCGTCTCTCTTCATCTCTTCGGGATAAGGAATGCGAGGTTGGTACTTTTTGATTACCAGTTTTGGCTTTTCTTGTGTTACCTCAACTTTACCTTTCTTTACCTCATTTTCTTGTATTGGATTGGGTTTATCTAACCCTATTCTATCATGAGCTGTGATAGCTTGGATTTGCTCCTTTGGGTTAATCTCAGTGTTGCTTGGTAGACGCCCTTGCGGTCGTTCAGAAATTATCTTTGCAAGTTGTCCAACTGTCTTAGTAAGTTCCCCAACTTGACTTTCGATCCCCTTAATTGATGCCTGTTGATTCTTAAGGGTGGTTTCAGTGTCTTTGAGACGGTTATCTGTGGCTACCATGAATTTTGTCAGCATCTCTTCAAGGTTCGGCCTCTTTTCCTGTGGATAGGGCTGATTTTGGAAATTTTGAGGAGGTTGTTGTCTTTGAATTCCTTGATTTCCTTGACCTCCCCATGAAAAATTTGGGTGGTTCCTCCAACCTGGATTATAAGTATTACTATAAGAGTTATTATTAGATCTGAAATTATTACCTATATAGTTCATCTTTTCGCTTTCTGTGCCTGGTTGGTAGGGTGGGTACTCAGGATTCGCCATAGTTCCACTTGCATCGCACTGCATTACTGGATGTATCTGCGAAGAACACAAACTATCAAGCTTTTTATTCATCATCTCTACCTGTGTTGATAGCATGGTTACTACGTCGGGGTTGAAAACTCCGGCTGATTTTGTTGGTTTTGTCCTTGTAACACGCCACGCGATAGTTATTGAGTGACATCTCTTCAATAAACTCGTAGGTCGCTTCCGGGAGTTACGTTATTCGTGGTTCCACCGACAATTTGAATCAATTAGTTGCCTCGTTGAGAGGGTTTACACCGTTATAGAAAGTTTGGACTTGGAGCCACAAGGGTAAACCATGGTGCGGACATCCGCTCAAGAGATCCTTGTATCTCTCCCATGCGTCGTATAATGTCTCTAAATCCATCTGCACAAAGAAGAGATATCATTCCGTAATTTGGCCGTTTTGGCGGTGGGAAATATTTTAATAAAATTTTTTTGGTCATTTGATCCCATGTAGTGATTGGACTTTCGTGTTAACGAAGTTTAACCATCTATTTGGATTTATTCCTTAATGAAAAGGAAATAATCGAAGATGGATGGCATCATCGAAACGCCATTTATTTTGAAGGTATCACAGAACTCTAAAAAATTAGCTATATGAGTATTTGGGTCTTCGCCAGTAAACCATCAAATTGAACAAATTGTTGAATAATTTGTATAGTGTTAGGCTTTAATTCAAAATTATTAGCGACTATAGCGAAAGCCTAACAATACTTGATTCTGCTCTGTTAAATGAGGTTTAGCATAATCATACATAGTACGTGGAGCATTATTTTTACGCCACATCTTGTGGTGGTGGATTATTCTCGTCCATCCCTTCAGTAGGATTGGATCCGCTTCTCGCTTTTTTCAGTGTAATTTAGGGCTCGCCTAATTTCTCTGCGATTCTATGCGGTAGCTTCAATATCACCTGTAGTATACTAGTGGTCCTCTCGGGTTCCTTCTAGTCATAATCTAGAGGTACTGCTAGTAAAAGAAAGAAAGAAAATTTAGCAAAGTTAAAAACAAAAAAATAAAAATAAAAGTAAATTATGGAAAGTAATGGCTAAAGTAATAAAAATAGAGCTTTCTTAATATTTTAGTTCCCAACAACGACGCCTTAAAAAACTTGATCGTTGATTTGAGTTTTAAATTTATAATGATCGAACTGAAACTAACTATAACAACGATTGAGGCAAGTGCACCTATCGAGCGAAGAGTATAGCTTAGGCAAGACCGCATTGTCGAACCCAAAGGAACCAAAAGTACTAATACTAACTTTCTTTTTATTATCTAGCCTAAAATAAGTGAAATTGTTTCTTAATCTAAATTTAACTAACTACTAAGCTAAAGACGCAAATACAAAAAGAATGAATTGGGGAAATACTGTTGGAAAAACTCAGTTGATTAAGACGATACCCTTAGGAAGAATCCACCTAGACTTCACTTGTTTTCTAACTCTGAACCAGACGATTTATTTACTTGACTTGATTTGTAAGACTCCCTAATGTATATTAAACCCTCTCTCGAAGAGAATAACGTCTAACTCTAGGTTGATTAATTGAAATCTCTTTCTAATTAAAACCCCTAGAATTGCATTAACTCGATCTATGGACTCCCATATTAGGTTTCACCCTAATTCGGCAAAATCTCGTCACCCTATCTCTAGGCGCGCGATCAACTCCGCTTAATTATGGTAGATCTACTCTTAAGCAGGGACTTTTGCTCCTCCACCTATGCACATCAAACTTGAATCAATATCCCAGAAATATCAACACAAGAATTAAGAACACATAATTAAGAACAAATCAAGTATTTATCATATAGTTCAGGAAACGTTAACAAGATTCATCTAAGTTTTATCCCCTTCAGGTATCTGAAGGGTTTAGTTCATAATAATAAAAGAAAACATCTCAGAAGAAAAGATAAAACAAAACATAAGAAATCCCTAAAACCCCCTGAAGGAATTGAAGGAGAGATCTGCCGTCTTGAGTAGAATTCCGGCTTCTTGAGATGGATCAACTGGCTATCTTCGAGTGTTTCCCACAAATCTGACCTTTTCGGCTCGGCTCCTTGGCCTAGCTCACCGCCCTCTTCTAGGTTATACTTAGGGTGTTTATATAGGCTTTTGAAATAGGTTTCTTTGCCCCTAAGTATCCTTTTCCGAGTGAAATTGCTCTTCTCCACGACAGGGACACGGCCATGGCGCACGCCCGTGTGAATCGTCTTTAGGCCGTGTTCAGACCTTTAATGAGGTCACACGCCTGTGTAAATCATGATCAGGCCGTGTTCTAGCCTAGCAAGGAGACACGGCCATGTTGGCTCAAGTCTAGGCCGTGTCGATTTTCACTTTGGCCCAATTTGGTCCGTTTTGAGCCCATTTCTCGTTCTTTCCATCCTTCGGTGCTTTCTTGAGTATAAAACATGAAAAGAAAGGATTAAGAGCACCTTTTCACATAAATCAAGGGATAAATCATCCAAAAGTATGCTAAATGTGGGATTAAAATATGTTACATTTACGGTTTATCACTAAGAAATCGAGGGATTTTACTACTCGATCAGTCGCTTCAGCGGGGTTTTCAACTCGAAGTAAAGGCAAGCAATTTTCGAGGTCAAAAGGGCAGACCACTTCAGTTGCTAGTGTGGGCAACGTTCGACCAAGTAGACCAGAATGTCCTCAGTGTGGCAGGCGCCATTCTGGTGAGTGTCGAGCTAACGAGAAAGCTTGTTTCTGATATGGGTCCTTAGACCACTTTATTAGAGACTGCCCCGAGGTGGGCGAGAAAGAAAAGCCTCAGTATGCAAGATTGGGAAGTACTGCTAGGGGAAGACCACTGAGAAACCCGGGAAATGAAATGGGTAGCAAGAATCCATCAAGAGAGCAATCTGCTAGAGTCGAGGGTAGAGCACCGGCGAGGACATATGCCATTCGTGCTCGTGAAGAGGCATCTTCCCCCGACGTAATCACGGGTACCTTTTCTCTCCATAATACTCGTGTTATAGCTTTGATTGATCCGGGATCCACCGACTCATACATATGCATGAAATTAGTCTCTAGCATGAGCATGCCCGTAGAGTTTACTGAATTCATAATAGGAGTGTCTAATCCCCTAGGAAAGTGTGTATTGGTTGATAGAGTTTGCAAAGGTTGCCCTTTGATGATTAAGGGTCATTGTTTCCCGGTCGACCTTATGTTATTACCGTTTGATGAGTTTGATGTCATCCTTGGGATGGATTGGTTAGTTACTCTTGGAGTAGTTGTGAATTGTGGGAAGAAGCATATTGAGTTGAGAGATGAAAATGGTAATCTTATTCGTGTTGAATCAGATAAGCCAGATAGGCTACCAGTAGTGATGTCAACCCTGTCGACTCAAAACTATTTGAGAAAGGGGTACGAGGCTTACCTTGCCTTTGTGTTGAACACTAAAGAGACTGATTTGAGAATTGAGTCGGTACCCATGGTATGTGAGTACCTAGATTTTTTCCCGGAAGAGTTGCCAAGACTACCCCCAGTTAGAGAGATCGAATTTGGGATTGAGTTAGCTCCGGGTACTGCCCCTATTTCTGTTGCTCCCTATAGAATGGCTCCAACCGAGTTAAAGGAGCTAAAAGAACAGTTGCAAGAGCTGACGGATAAAGGTTTTGCAAGGCCAAGTTTTTCTCCGTGGGGTGCTCCCGTTTTATTCGTGAAAAAAAGATGGTTCTATAAGACTATGCATAGATTATCGGCAACTCAACAAGGTAACTGTGAAGAACAAGTACCCGTTGCCGAGGATCGATGATCTATTCGATCAATTGAAGGGAGCCACGGTGTTTTCTAAGATAAATTTAAGGTCAGGGTACTATCAGCTGAGAGTTAAGGACTCGGATGTACCGAAAACCGCATTTAGGACTAGGTATGGCCACTATGAATTTTTGGTCATGCCTTTTGGTCTAACGAATGCCCCTGCGATCTTCATGGATTTGATGAATCGCGTTTTTCGGCCATACTTGGATAAATTTGTCGTGGTCTTCATCGACGACATATTGATCTACTCTCGAGATGAGAACAAACATGCCGAGCACTTGAGTACGGTTCTACAAGTTCTGAGAGAAGAGAAATTGTATGCCAAATTCTGTAAGAGTGAATTTTGGCTCAAGGAAGTGGGATTTTTGGTGCACATTGTCTAGGGAGATGGGATTAGAGTCGACCCGAGTAGATTTCAGCAATTGTTGAATGGAAACCGCCGAGGAGCGTAACTGAACTAAGGAGTTTTCTAAGCCTAGCTGGCTATTATAGGCGTTTTGTCAAGGGGTTTTCCATGATAGCTACCCCAATGACTAAACTTCTGCAAAAAGATGTGAAGTTCGATTTGACATAAAAGTGTCAATAGATTTTTGAGAAACTGAAGACACTGTTGACTGAGGCCCCTGTTTTGGTACAACCTGAGCCGGGAAGAGAATTTGTGGTTTATAGTGACGCGTCCTTGAACGGATTGGGTTGTGTACTCATTCAAGAGGGTAAGGTGATTGCTTACGCCTCTAGGCAATTGAAGCCGCACGAGAAGAATTACCCGACTCATGATTTAGAGTTGGCCGCAATTGTGTTTGCGTTAAAAATTTGGAGGCATCATTTATATGGTGAGAGGTGTCGGATTTTCACCGATCATAAAAGCCTAAAATATTTGATGACTCAAAAGGAATTGAATTTGAGGTAACGAATGTGGTTAGAGTTGATTAAGGATTATGAGTTGGAAATTGACTACCATCCGGGAAGGGCGACCGTAGTCACCGATGCTTTGAGTAGAAAATCATTGTTTGCACTAAGAGCCATGAATACTCAAATGAACTTGTTAGATAATGGTTCCGTTTTAGCCGAATTGAGGCTAAACCCTTGTTTCTCCAAGAAATCTGTGAAGCTCAGAAAGATGATAACAGTTTGCAAGCCAAGAGAATTTTATGTGAGTCGAGCGTAGAGTCAGAATTTCGGGTAAATCCTGATGGATGTCTGACATTTCGAGATAGGGTCTCTGTACCCAGAAATGACGAGCTTATTTATAAAATCTTGCATGAAGCGCATAGTGGATGTTTGAATGTACACCCAGGCAGCACGAAGATGTACAATATTTGAAGAAATGGTATTGGTGGCTTGGTATGAAGAAAGACATTTCCGAGTTTGTATCGAAATGTCTGATTTGTCAGCAAGTGAAGGCTGAACATCAAGTACCTTC
This sequence comes from Gossypium sturtianum, assembly GCA_025698515.1. Lineage (NCBI taxonomy): Eukaryota > Viridiplantae > Streptophyta > Magnoliopsida > Malvales > Malvaceae > Gossypium > Gossypium sturtianum. Next base: position 25,868,413 of record CM046945.1, read on the forward strand.
GGGTTTACTTCAGCCCATTATGGTTCCTGAGTGGAAATGGGACCGTATTACCATGGACTTCGTGACGGGCTTACCGTTGACTCCAAAGAAGAAAGATGCAATATGGGTAGTGGTTGATAGAATCACAAAGTCAGCCCATTTTATACCAGTACGAGTCGACTATTCGCTTGATAAATTGGAAGACTTGTACATGTCAGAGATAGTAAGACTCCACGGTGTACCGTTGTCGATCATTTCGGATAGAGATCCGAGATTCACGTCACGATTTTGGAAAAAGTTGCAAGAAGCCTTGGGCACGAAATTAAATTTCAATACAGCCTTCCATCCACAAATCAACGGACAGTCAGAGAGGGTAATCCAAATACTTGAGGATATGCTTCGATGTTGTGTTTTAGAATTCCAAGGTAGTTGGGAGAAATACTTACCGTTGGTGGAATTCGCCTACAACAACAGTTTTCAGTCAAGTTTGAAGATGGCGCCTTATGAGGCATTGTATGGGCGTAAGTGTCGCACGCCCTTGTATTGGTCAGAAATCAGAGAGAAACAGATACACGGGGTCGATTTGGTTAAGGAAACTGATGAAAAAGTAAAAGTGATACGTGATTGTCTAAAAGTCGCCTCAGATAGGCAGAAGTCCTATTCAGATTTGAAAAGGAAAGAGATAGAATTCAAAGCCGGTGATAAAGTGTTCTTGAAAGTATCACCTTAGAGGAACGTCCTCAGATTTGTCCGGAAGGGCAAACTAAGTCCGTGCTTTATCGGACATTATGAGATTACCGAGAGGATAGGATCGGTAGCTTATTGGTTGGCCTTGCCACCTGAACTAGAAAAGATTCATGATGTCTTTCACGTATCCATGTTGCACCGATACCGTTCAGATCCTTCACAAGTCATTGTACCAACAGAGGTAGAGATACAACCGGACTTGACTTATGGTGAAGAGCCGGTTAAGATTTTGGCGCGAGAGGTCAAGCAGTTGAGAAACAAAAGCATAGCCCTTGTGAAAGTTTTATGGCAAAGGCACGGAATAGAAGAGGCTACGTGGGAGCCCGAGGAAATGATGAGAAACCAATATCCCAACCTTTTTGCTGGTAAGATTTTCGGGGACGAAAATCCTTAAGGGGGGAGAATTGTAACAGCCCGATTTAGGGGCTAGTCAGAATAGTGATCTCGGGGTCACTAATCTAAGAATTGAGAAATTTATTTTCATGTTATTTTATGAGTCGGAGCATGATAGTATATGTTCATGAGAATTTTGGTGCTTTAATTTTAGCGATTTCTTGTATAATCATGAAAAAAGACTAAATCGCATAAAGTACGAAAGTTCCATTTTATAAGCTAAAGGTACCAAATAGCCATAGATTGATAATTGGAGGTCTTTAAAAGGCAATTAGACCCCCAATATTTGCTTAGCGACCATAGACTAGCATAGGAGACAAATTTGTCAATGATGGTCAAAGTTGGTGATAGTAGGTGGACTAATTTGACTAGTATTAATAAAATAAGGAAAGAAAAGATATCATCTTTTCTCTTTCACTCTTCCACCAAAAATTAGCAGCAAATAGAGGGAAGAAAGCTTCGAAATTTCAACACACTCTTCTCTTCAAAAGTAAGTGTTCTAGTGAGCTTTTCTTGAAAATAGTTGTACTTTTGGGACCCCTAAAGCTTAAGCTTTCAAATAAGGGGACTATTGTGCAATATGGTGAAAAGTTTAGAGTTTTTTCATGAGAGCTATCATGGTTATTTGCTGCATTTTATGGGAGAAAATGAGTCTTGGTTGTTAGATGAACAACTCTTGTGAAAGGTGTTGCCATGAAAACACCTAATTGGACCTTGATGAAAAGGTTACAAAATTGTGGTAATTATGTGAAATGATGAGTTTTGATAATAGCTATAAGAGTATTAAATGTTCACCTAGGCTTATGGAAGGTAGAAATGTGATTGGAATTATTTCCGAGCCTAGGGGCAAAATGGTCATTTTTGCCAAAGCCTAGGGGCAAAATAGTAATTTTTCCCAAGCATGATTATTGTAATGCTTTTATTAATGAGGTGATTAAAATGAGCTAAATTGCTATTATAGAGCAAGAAGAACCGAGAATCCGCCTCGATCGGGGAAAAAACAAAGTCTTGGACTAAACCTACGAGTTAGCTCATTTTGGAATCGAGGTAAGTTTGTATGTGATTAATGTAATATGTATGTTAGCATAATTGAGAATGCTTGATATCATATTGATGCATGAAACTCCATTAAATTGATTTTGAGTGAGATGTTGAAGTCCTAGTGGACCATGTGAATATGAAAATGCTATCATCGAGATATGAAATATGTAAGGTCCCGTATAAGACCATGTCCGGAACATAGCCTCGGCACTGAGTTGAGATCCCATATAAGACCATATCCGGGATATGGCTTCAGTAATGAATATGAAAATCGTATAAGACCATATCCGGGATATGGCATTGGCGTTTAGAAGTAACTCCATGTAAGACCACCTCGGGGATGTGGCATTGGCTTTGTCCCTACACGAACGATGTTGAATATGCGTCTTTAACTATCCCTAGTGATTAAAGGGATAAGTAGATGGATTTAGGAGTAGAAATGAGATTTGTACTAAAGTCATATGAATGAGTGAATACAGGTACTCGTGAATGAGTCACGAAGAAACGATTACGATATGTGGTACGATATGTGCTAAATAAGGGCAATTGTGAGTAAGTATGGCAAGAAGCCTATGACTTGTGTATAGTTAGATAATGTCATGAATGGATTATTTTATGAGCATATTGTTGCCATTCATATCCATGCAAACTTACTAAGCTTTATGCTTACCCCTTTCATTGCTCTTTCTCCTTGTAGTATTGCCAAGATAACTCGAGGAACGGGGACGTAGGAGTTCGAAAATCACACTATCGACACCACTTTGGTATAACAATTTAGACTTTTTTTGAGTATGGCATGTATAGGACTTGAGTATTTTGTTAGGTCGTAATTGTTGGCCAAAGTGTTGGCTTTGTAAGGCATCAAAACCTCCTTTTGTAATGGTCTATTAAGTTAGGCCGATACTTGGCAAATTTTTATGTTTAAAGAAAGTGATTTTTTTGAAGTGTATGCCATTGTGTATGGTTGTTGAATTGAGTACTTGGATATGCCTTTGGGTTATGAATTGTGTTGAGATAGATTGGTGTTTGCATGTGTGCAATGTAGGGTGGCAAAAGGCTTGGTAGATAGCCATCTAATTGTCCACATGAATAGACACACTGCAGGCGCGTGTGTGCATGCAGTGTATGACACACGGTCAGCCCTATGGGCGTGTGACTTGACCGTGTGTCCCCTTGCATGCTAGGTTTGCAAGTCAGTGCGCTTCACGGGCTAGGGACACGGGCGTGTGCCCAGGCCGTGTGAAGTCTGAACATTAATTGTGGAATTTAAATCAACCACGGGTAGAAGACACGGGCGTGTCTATGCCATGTAAAGTTAGTCAGAATTGACCACGGGTGGAAGACACGGGCGTGTCTAGGCCGTGTGAAGTTAGTCAGAATTGACCACGGGTGAATGACACGGGCGTGTCTTAGGGGCACACGGGCGTGTCCCTAGACCAACACGGGCCTGTGGCCCCTGTTTTGTTGAAAAATTCTCGAGCTCGTAAAAACTCCCAGAATAGTTCGATACCTCTCGGAGGTATGTTTGGGGCCTCTTAGGCCGAGTACGTGCAAGTGATGAGTTTAAACGAAATTTTATTGCCCGTTTCAAGATGTCAAGTGAGATTAGTTAGGTAATGCCTCAATCTCGGTCTCGGCTTCGGGCACGGGTAAGGGGTGTTACATATGGTTTCCATATAATTTTGGGGTTGAAGATGACAAAATAATAAGATGATATCTTTTATCATCTTTTTAATTAATTAATTATTTCAATTTCCAATTTAGTCCATACTCTTTTCTAATTTTTCCATGGATGAGTCACCAAAAATCTACATACTTTTCTTTAATGGTCTAATTACCGTATAAGGACCTCTAGCTTTGAATTCCATAGCTATTTAATCCTTATAGCTACTAGAATTCAACTTTTACATTTTATGCGGTTTAGTCCTTCTCGTAATTAAACACTTAATCGATAAAATTTTCGTATCAAAATTTTCACACGACACGTCTATCATAATACATACCATATAGTAAAATAAAAATAAACTTTATTTTCGGATCGAATTTTTGGTCTCGAAACCACTGTTCTGATATCACTGAAAAATAGGCTATTACACAGGCCGTGTAACCTTCGAATTAGGGACACACAGCCGTGTCCCAGCCCGTGTCCTCATCGTGTAACTCTCTGAGTAGGGTCACACGGCCGTGTAACACGCCCGTGTGTCAGGCCGTGTAACTCACTGACTTGCACCCTAAAGAAATCATTAGATGACACATGGCTGTGTGTCCCACACGACTGAGTCACACGCCCGTGTCTCAGGCCGTGCAGACCCAAAATGTACCTAAAATCAAACCGTTACAAGACCATTTCATTCCTATTCACTTAAACCATATAGGCACACATATAAGGGGTTCAAACACCAATCAAATATATGTAAATATGCCATTTTATTCATCTTAAATTATCTAACCAATGTACCATTTATAGGCACCACAATTTCATCAAACATCATTTACTAAATCAAGTTAACCTTACCTTATTTCTTGCATAAAGACTTAGTTCAAATAAGTGCCAAAACACACCACAAATGACCATTGACAAGCCATTTCAAAGATACCAAAATAACCTTATTTACAAGCCTTAACAAATGACCAAAATTACATAGCTTAGTAAAGATTACAAATCCATCAACCAAACATAATCTTCAAGGAAAAGATACCAAATCACCATTGCACAACATCCTATACATGCCATTATAAACCTTGACCAAAAATGCTCAAAAACTACCGAATTAACTACTGGATAGTGTGATAGGTCTTCGACAAGCTTCCAACCAAATCGAGCTTTCCGATGGTCTATAGGAAAAGAAAAAACTAATGTAAGCAATAATGCTTAGTAAGTTCGTTTAAAGGCAACTTAACTACTGAACATATTAGAATAAACAATTAAGCATAAATTTCATCATATCTTAAGCTAACTTTCGTTTTCTATTCATTACACCTCTCAAGGATAATCAGTGTAGTCTTGCATATACATGCATGTATTTTGCCTTATAAGCATTTCATTTAAACATTTCTTCTTACCATAACACTTACACACTTAACATATAATCATTTTGTAATTCATCTTTCATTTCAAACTTTAATATAAACATATCATCCCGAAATCACTTACTTTAACTAAACAATGTGAAAACTAAATAAATAGATTAATCATACCTGTTAATAATTTACGAAGCCCTTATAGGATTACTACTGAAAATGGTTCATCGTATGTTTCCTGTACTATAATAATTCAATCCAAACTCATCCATATATGTGTATAAATGTCTATCTTTAACCGTATAATCATCAATATAATTATACTCACATATGATCAAGTAATTCATTGAACATTTAACATTTACTAATATATTGACTATGTATTAGCCTTTAAGCACATAAATAATTTTATAAATTCCACTAACATTTAGCCCGATGAACTAGTAACTTGACTCGGATACTCAGGTAACTACACCACACCAGAGGCATCATAGATGCATAACAGGAGCACTGAAGTGCTGACAGGGTACGAATGTGCAAACAGGGGCACCGTAGTGCGAACAGGGACACTGAAGTGTATACAGAGGCACGAAAGTGCAAATCTCGTACAAGCACGCATACTGACCCTATTGACATGGCAATCGTATCCTAGTGATTACTACGTTCAACCGAGCATTTTGTGTAATCCATTACCTTTTTACAATTTTATCAATCACGGGCACTTCATCATTTTCGTACACATAATAGGATATCAATATATATTCATATTGTCAATGTGCGACCACAAGGATTGTCACCTTCCATTAATCACTTTCATATGAATTTAATTTCATTATTTAAAATACTATAATAACATATAAAATTTCACCAGTATTTGTATAATTTACCAACAACATTAACTTATTTTCAAGAAACTTACAATTTGCACATCAAACTTATGAACTTACCTCAATCCAAGTAACATTTAAATAGACAATCAATAATTCATAATCACTAAATACATTGGCAATAGTTCACATATCCTTTAATTCGATTAATTCCTCTAATTGATCCATAATAATAATTTATCACAATTTTATCAATTAATTTAACCAAAGCATAAATAACTATTTACATTCATCCAAAATGGAAAATAATAATTTCTATCCATATACGAACTTACCAGGGCTAAACTGCAAAAACAACCAAAAGTTTAGGAATTATTCCGCTACTTCCTCTTTTCCTCAATTATCAACTTGCTCTTGATTTATAATACGATTTATTCCAATTATTAACCTTTAATTCATAAACTATTCAATTCAATACATATATTCACTAATTTACACTTTTGTACATTTGCCCCATATATTTACATTTTATACAATCTAATCCTATTAATAAACAAGCCAATTCCCACAACTAATTCATAAACCTAAAACTTCCGAGTATTTACCCTTACAAATGCAATTAAAAAATTCTAAAATTTCTCATGAAATCCCTTTCATTTACATTTTAATCAAATAAATCCCCAAATTAAAAAAAAATGTATAAACATTTACTTAATAAAATAATTCAAAATCCACATCAAACACCCAACAATTACTCTTTCAAGTAAAAAGCTTTCAAAAACATTAATGGTAAATTTTCTAACACTTGATAGTTTCTCAAATTAATCCCTAATTTAATTAGATTTCAAGAAAACAATCACAAAAATGTATAATTCATGAAAAATTAATCAAGAAACCACTTACATGCATTAACTTTTGTTTTGCTACAAATAAAGCTCCTCTAAATGGAGTTTCTAGGTTTTCATTTCGGTAGGTAAACTCAAATGAAGAAGATGAAATCACTTTCTATTCTTTTATTAATATAATAAATTTTATTTAATTAAAATAAAACATAATAAAACACCAAATTTTCAATCCTTTTTAATAGCAACATAAATCCTTGCATCTTAACTAATTAGACCATTGAATTAACAAAATTAATAGCAAGCAATTTTTACAGTTTGGTCCTTTTTAATTAATTAACTATTTAAACGTTAAAATTTTTAACGAAACTTTAATACAAATTTAATAATACTCCATAAATATTTAATAAAATATTTACAACTCGGTTTATAGAAACGAGGTCCCGATACCCCATTTTCTAAAATCACTTGACTTTAAGGACATACCACTTGAACCTAATTATTCTTTCATTTAACATAAATCATTAAATCAAAATTTATCATTACACTATATTCGACTCGTAAATATTAAGTGATATTATTTATGGACTTACTCGTCAGATTTGTGGCCCCGAAACCACTGTTTCCAACACCACTGATTAACGGGCTGTTACACAAATCCTATGGCATGCCAACTATATCCAATGGATCCACCATGCATGTTGCCAATTTATTCAGTCAAACATAGCATATAAATCAGTCATCATTTTGCTCAATTTAATGTGACAAAATGCTTATGTGTAACATGTAACATAACCATTTAACATCCAATTAAATTAAGCATTTCATTTGCCATTTTCCAATGTTCAATTACCAATTGTAACACCAATATATCATGATAAAAAACTCCAGTAACCATGTTCTAATCATCAATATAATTAGCATAATTAAATTGTACAAAGTCACCTAAATGCTTACTTGCCATTATTTAATAAAAATTCAGCTCTTGTACATATAATATCAATCTTGCAAAAATCAGCCATTCAACCATAATTAATCAATTGAAATAATCAATTAAGCTACTAATTAAACATAAATGAGGGCCAATTTACCAAATCGCCCTTAGAAACACTCACCACACAATTTATTCTACCACAAACAAGTGATCAACCAAGCAAATCCAAGCTTCAATTTAGGTTAGCTCGGTCCTCTTCAAGATTCAAAGCTTCAAAAGAGATAAAGTAGACATTACCACCTTTCCAATGCTATAACGAACACGAATTTTAATTAACTATACTAATCGAAATTCTTTTACAAAGATACCTTATCGGATTTGTAACATTAAGTCAAAAACTCGATTCTTCACAAAATTGATCTCTCCAGCCCTCCTAAACACTTTCAATCATCAATACTAGACCAAATACACTTATACAAAGCATCAATTTCACAAAATTCTGAAAAATCGGTTCATGAAGATGATAAAATTCAGATTTCTTTAAATTACCTCACAAATCATGTTTAATCTTCATAAATAAGATCAAAAACCTTTTAATAGATCCATTTTGAGTTGGAAGATCCATTGATTTGTGGATTTCCTCATAAAATTCAAGATCCACAATTAAAGAATCATGTGTTCCTGGAAAAAGATAACATTGATAAATGACCTTTAATTGACTCTCAAATCATGTAAAAATGTTTCTATTCATCATAAAAACAAGTTTAGGATTGAATATTACCTTTGATTCGTTCTAAATTCGTTGATTGAAAATCTTGATTCAAGAAACTTGAGAAATTTCAGAATATTTTTGGCTACTTTTGAGAATAATTTTTGGTGAATTGAGAGAGTATTTTGAGAAGGAAATTGGTTGGATCTATTCTATGATGATAAATCTTTAAAATCATGCAAAGAAAATGAATTTTAAAGCTCTCTAATATGATGTAATATGTGTGAAAAGTGGGCTAGATACATTAGTTTTAAAATTGAAACCACCCACCAGAAATTTAAAAATTGAGAAATTTGCCTAATGGCGACTCCCACATTTCCTTTACTTTACCATTTTATCATTTCCCTCCAAAATTTTAAATTTTGAGGTTTATTTGCCATATAAATACTCTAAATTTTCCCTTGTTTTACAATTAAATCATATTTAATTAATATTTAAATTTTACTCAAATTACCCCCAATAAACAATATTTTCAAATTCTTTTTCAACCCAAAATGATTATTTTCACAAATAATTATTTAAAATCTTTAAAATTAATTTTTCAAAAATATATATATTTTAAATTTTTCGAGTTATTGTTTTATCGATTTTAGATTAAATTAACCTCCTAAATTAAATTTAAAATTACTAGAAACCCTATAAATTCCTAGTTTCACACTCAGAACCTAAAATATATACCCGAAACTACAAAATCCAGTTTAGGGATATTACACGTGCTAACTCGATACTAGTCGCTGTGTTGCAACACAGAGAGTTTGATGTTGTAGCATAGGGAGCAGAATAGAAGAATTCCAAGACTGCTTTCGGTATCGCGACACACCCCTGAAGATACCCTGAATATGAGCATATTGCCCTCGATGTCACGACATAGGCACTAGGGTGTTGCGACATCGGTCCTATACTGGAAGAACTTACGAGCCAAGGGTATTTGGTCTGCACAATCAAATTTTTAACATGAGAACGTCAGCTGACCTAGGGTTGAGGAAGAAGACAACCCTAAATCTATAAATAGGCTCATTTAACACTTGTTAGGGACAACTTTTTGATATTCGAAATTTTTCTTTGTAATTTAGTTTTTATTTTTTTATTTATCTTAGGGTTTAGATTTTTTTTCAGTTCTTTTCTTTCCTATTCTTCAGAGAACTTAATTTGTAGATGCAATAAAATGTTTGAGGATTTCCATGCTTCATCAATTGAATACAGTAAGGATTTTCTAAACTTTATTCTTGATTTATTTTTCATGCATATATTTATCATCAAGTTTACCATGATTATGGATTCCATGAGAAACTAATCCTCTTATGGGGGATTAGTGAGTGGAGGTATGATTAACTAATCGTTATGTATGGTTTTCTTAGCGGATCAACTGTTTGGGAAATGAAGAACTTAAACCCTAGGCTTGATGAACCTAGGAAGTCATTTAAGTGGGAATTAACTCAAAATTTTTATGGCCTATCCGTGAACACCTTAGCCCTGAACCGATCTGGACTCTGAGCTCGAGAGATAAGTAGTTCTTGCCGACTCGTTAGTTTAGTTGAAGATCGAGAGATCCTACAAGGGTAATGACTAGCTAATTGAATAGAAACATGAAATAGGAATTAGTTATAATCACCAAAGTGAGCTAATCACCCATTTCTAGATTTGATTAAGTTTATAAATTAAGTTTTCCGAAGTTTAATTTATTTATGCATATTTTATTTCGTCATTTATAAAAACACAAAAATTCTTATTTATGTTTCATCGTACTATAATTTATTTAAACTACTAATTAATTTTATTTTCGTTTAGGTTAGAAATAATTTAATACTCGCCTCCCTTAGGTACGATCCTTAGAGTACTTACCTACTTCATTGTAAAAACTATATTACAACCTGGCTCGTATACTTGCGGACGCCGCCTCAGTTTTTTATCTTTTGTTGTAGTATTCATACTCAGGACATTAGTACGTCTGGAGGCGGTAAATGCTCCCTATTTCTTTGGGAATTGTAAAACTTATTGGGCCTTTTATCTTTTGGGGAACCTGTCTAGATATAATAATACTATAGGAAGCGCTCATATTAACTTGCTCACCTGCCTTGATTTTCCTACACTTAGACATGATTTATTTTAATAATTTGGCGTACTTAAAAACTTTTTCAATTAATTCAATCAAAGGTAAGTTGACATTCATTGTTTTAAACAAGTTTAGAAAGCTTACAAATTCGTCGTCATCTCATTTTTGTCTCTTCTCCAATCTTGAAGGGAATGGCACCTTCGCAATTATAGGTTCCTTAATTGTTTCTTTCTCCAGCTTAATTGTCGATTTAGGTACTTCCTCTAATTCTGGTTCATCAATGGTTTCTGGGGGTCCTTCATTAGGATCACCAGTGTTCCCCTTAAGTTCCTCCTGAGTGAAGTTCTCTGGGTTGCTCAGCACTTTACCTGATCTGAGCGCGATTGCTTTTACATGCTCCTTCCCTTCTCTCCGGGGACTATATTTAGTGTTGCTAAGCATACCTGTGCCAATTTGTCTCTTGATATCTCCCATCATGCTCATCAATTGGCTTATTTGATCTTTAAGCTTAACCAATGTTTTTGCTGAATTTGTGCACTTAGACTGCACCTACTTCACATCTGTCTTCATTGACTGCATTTCCCCCTCTATTCGATCCAAGCATTGACCACATACAGTATGGTCATTTGGGTTAGCCCTCTCCCGAGGTTTCTACAAATAAGGAGGTTGATAGTTAGCATTTTTAACTTGGTTTGAACTATTACCTCCTCATTGATTTCCTCCCCATCTCAAGTTTAGGTGATCTTTCCATCTGGGATTTATGTATTTGAATAATGGTTTCCACCCCTATTTCTGATGTAATTCACATTCCCAATGGGATTGTTAATATAGTGGAAGAGCAGTTTGTCTCCTCCATATATAGATGGTGCACTATTTACGGTCCCTATGCGATTAAGCTTATCCACTAATTGTTGATATCTGTCATCCTCCTAAACAGCCTTCATCGTAGATGGTCTTTGGCCATATGTATAGCATTCATTTGGCCACTAGCAGGAGTTCATCGCAATGTTCTCTACCGGTTCATATGTATCCTCATATGTCCTGTTCATTAAAGCTCCTCATACTGCTCCATCTAACCCTGACCGTGCATGTGCGTCTAACCCATTATAAAACATCTGCAATCGTAGCCACACAGGTAATCCATGATGTGGGCATATTTTAATCAGTATTTTAAAGTGCTCCCTAGCTTTATAGAAACTTTCTCTTTCTAGTTGTTTGAATGTATCGATCTCACTCCTTAGTTGGATTGTCTTGCTGATCGAGAAAATCTTTTGTAAGAATTTTCCTATGAGTTCATCCCATGTCGTAATGGATCCTGGTGCCTGCAAATATAACCAAGAGAAAGCATTATCTATTAAGGACAAGGGGAACAGTCGAAGACGAAGGAACCATTTTAAATGCTAGTTTGGATCCTCCGTCATTGTGCCTCTAAAATGTAGATTGTTTTGGATAATCTAGATCATTGCGGGTTTGATCTTGAATTATTGGTCATAATAGCTGGCCTTATTATACTCCCCCGAACCATGTCCAGATTTGGTATCATATATTCTCTTAGAGTTCTTTCGTTACTCGCCATATTTACGGGTAGCTGTGGTGGTAGTGGATCTTCTAAGTTATTATTGTTAACCTCATTGAACATCAGATTGTCTCGTGGTGGTAAATTACTTGCAACAGGTGGTTGGTTCTGCATTTGCTATTGCTGTCGACGATTCCTACGAATTATTCTTTTTAGATCTGTGATTGGCTTTATAGATGTTCCCCTACTACGAGTCATATACTAAACCAAAAGAGAATAAGGAAGTTAGTAAAAATAAAAAAAATAAAATCGTAGCTATAATTTAGAAACTTCCTAATTTTTCTTTTAAAATGAAAAAATTAAAATCAATTTAGTGACGTTGCCTCCCCGACAATTACACTAACAACTTGATCCCCTTTGCACGTACCAACGACCAAAGTAGAAATCTTGCACAAAATATGTTAAAAAGGCAGTATACGTAAGTATACGGGTCAGGTTGTAATATAGTTACAATGGAGTAGGTGAGTACTTCGAGGGTCGTACCCAAGGGAGGCGAGCACTAAGGTAATCCTAATCTAATGACAAATAGAACAAATTAGTACTTTAAATAAATTATATTATGACTAAACATAAAAATAGAGTTTTTATTAAGTAAAGAAACAAAATAATATAAATAGAAAAACTTGGAAGATTTGCTATGGAAGCTTAATCAGATCTTAGCATGGGTGATTAGCTCGCTTTGGTAATCCTAATTAATTGTATCTTCGGGTTCCTTGTTCAATCAACTAGTCATTACCCTAGTAGGATATCTTGATCTTCCACTAAACTAATGAGTCGATAAGAACTACTTATCTCTTGACCTCAAAGTCCAGACCGATTCGGGGCTAATGTGTTTATAGATAGGCCATACCAATTTTGGATTAATTCCCACCTTAATGACTTCCTAGGGTCGTCAGGCCTAGCTTTTATGTTCTTCCTCTACCAAACAACTGATCTGTTAAGAGAACCCTACAAAACAGTTAATTAATCATACCTCCACTCGCTAATCTCCCATAAAAGGATTAGTCGTCATGGATATGATAAATATGATATATAAAATAGACATGAATAACGAATCAAGAGAATAATTTTTAGGACAAGCCTGAATTGTATTAAAGATAATGTCGAATCTACACAGAGTTTGATTGAGTTCCACAGATAAGATCTCCCAATGAAAGCAAATAAAAAAACTAGAAATAAACCTAAAGCCTAAGAAAAGAGAAAACTAAAGACTAAAACTATGAAGAAAATTATACAATATGAAAAGCTATACATAACATGTGTTAAATGAGCCTATTTATAGAATTAGTGTGTTTATCGTCCATAACCCTAGGTCAGCTGCCGTTCTCGTGTTTAATGTTTGACTGTGCAGACCAAAATGCCCCTGGCTCGTAATTATTTCCCGTATAAAGTAAATGTCACAACACACCAGGTCCTGTGTCGCGAAATTAGAGGCGGTATGCTCATCTTCAGGGGTGTTTCGCAACATCCTCAGTCTGTGTTGCGACACCGAAGGTAGTCTTCAAATTCTTCTATTTTGTTCCCTATGTTGCGACATCCACTCTCTGTGTTGCAACACAACGACCAGTATTGAGTTAGCACACCTTCTAATAGTCTTTTTCATATTCATAAAGCATATTAGCTCACCCTTAGGCCTCATTAAGCCCCTAAGGTCAATAAAAGACTCCAATTACACAATTTATTGAATTTAAACAAAATAAAGAAAACTTAACTAATACCTCACTAAAATGCTTATATTGAAGCTCCTCAAATGTGAAAACTAGTTTAATCTACTACACCGAATTACGAAAGATCAAGTATATGCCATAACAACCATAATCCGCCAAGCAGCATTTTTAAGACTTGTTCATTATTATATATTAAATGGCTTAATGAGTGAAACACTTTTGTTGTGATATTACGTGATGTTTTTAGTCTTTTGGTAACACCATTGTTCGTCGATCAGAGCTTTGGTTTAGTCGATGCTCGGAAGATCGAATGTAGCAATAAGCCAAGATATGCATGTTACATGTTACTGGCTTAATCCCTTGTTGTATTGCTAAACTGAGTTTGTGTTGTTTAGTTAATTTGATGTCTACCAATTAGTGTGATGCAATTGGCGAGGAGATTGAGAGCAACGCTCCTCCTCAATTTGGTGGCCCTTGTCCCTCGACAAGCCAGGTAGTCTCTGGAGTCGAAGCACGTGAGGCCCTACTTGAAATGATGGGGCAGTGGTTCGACCATTTTGTGGGTACTGCTCCAGCACCTCGTCCTCAGCCACAGCACAAGGTTGCTTGACCTTTGACTCCCACTCCTCTATTCCAGCTACGACCCTACCACGAAGTGATCCAGTAATGGAAATTCGTAAGCGAGGGGCCAAGAAACTTAAAGGCAGAAAAGATGATGATCTTGTAATTGCTAAAAATTGGCTATTGCAAATGTGCCGAGTAATAGAGGAACTGCAATGTACTACACCCGATAACCTTTGTTGCATAATCTCTTTACTGGAAGATGAGGCCTACGAATGGTTGCATACAATGAAGAGCATCACTTCTAGAGAGAAAGTGAACTGGGAGTTCTTTTTGAGAAGTTTCACAAGAAGTATATTAGCGTGCTCTTTATTGAGTAAAAAAGAGAATTTCTGAATCTTTACTAGGGAAAGATGATTATATTTGAGTACGAGCGTGAATTTATCCGATTGAGCAAATATGCTTAAAAATTGGTACTGTCTAAGGAATACCTCTATGTCAGGTTCGAGTGGGGACTAAATGAGGAGATTGAAATGCTGTTAATTACACATGAAATTCAAAATTTCACTACCTTTTTGGATAAATCCCAAAGGATGGAGCTGACGATTCAAGAGAAGAGCAAGGTCAAAGACTATGAGAGAAATAAATGTGGAGTAATTAGCTTGCCTTCTGCTGCGTGGTTCAAGAGGACCAAAGATACACAAGTTTTCTATGTTGCACCCTTGAGAAATTTCTAGATTTTTGGTTTTCAACGAAACTGTAGTTGTCAACAAGCCACCTCCATGGTGAGCACTAGAGGATAAAAAAGGGCAAAGGTCCCTGCCTGCAACAATTGCATGAAGAATCATGTGGGACGGGTTGGAAAGCTTTAGGTGCTTGTTTTGGATGTGGATCACTTGACCATCTGGTTCGAGATTGTGCAACAAAAGGCAGAGAAAATACTGAACATTCAGTATAAGTGGTCTGCGAAGCTTCGCAGGAATTGAGATCAGGGGTAGCTGCAAGATCAGGTTCTACTCAGGGAGTACCTAGAAAGACAATTGCTAAGCCAGGACCGATTCCCTCGACTAGGGCTTATGTTATGAGAGGTAAAGAGGGTGCTAAAGCTCTAGATGTCATTATGAGTAAATTTTCTTTGTTTGACAATAGTATTCATACATTAATAGATCCGGGATCAACCCATTTGTACAATTGTATTAAGTTTGTAGGTAAAAAGAGTTTCAAAGTCATTCTTACTGAAATAAGCGTACTGGTTACCAACCCTTTTGGTCAAAGTATAGTGGTTAATAGAGTAATACATGACTGCCAGCTAGAATTTGGCTGACACATCTTTTTGGAAAATTTATTGTTATTAAGTTTTCACGAGTTCGATGCCATTTTGGGCTTGGATTGGCTGACTAGGCATATCATGATTGTTGATTGTCGTTCTAGAATTGTCCGACTGTTAGCCAAAAATGGTAATGAAGTGGTTATTTCTTGAGTAGATGTGACATAAAAAACAAAATGATTTCAACAGTTACGACCCAAAGGTTGATTTTGAAAGGCGAGGATGCCTACTCTGTAACACTCTATACCCGATCCGATCACCTGATCAGAGCTATAAGGTATTACAGTTGTTAAACATTACTATTATACAAAGATTCGACATAAATAATCAAGAAATCAAATAAACAACATTAACACAAGTGTGAAGTGTTTTAAAATCAAAATCAGGTATTAATTAAGCACACAAGACCTTTAAACCAACTCGGAATCAAATCAGGATTAAATTGAAACTTTTACAAATATTTAGGTAAAAAGTGTAAATAAGGGTCACACGGCTGTATGGCCAGGCCGTGTAACAAGATTCAGACCGTGTGGTCCCATAACATTTCCATGTTGCCTACTGTGTAATACATTTAAGCTCTGTAATCCTGGTTCACATGACTGTGTGATCGTGTGTCAGAGTCTTAAAAATTTATATAATGAATGATCTAGCCTAGAAACTAACTATGACAACGATTGAGGAAAGCGCACCTATCGAACTGTAGTATAGTTTAGCGGCAAGACCAGATTGTCGAACCCAAGGGAACCAAAAGTACTAATACTAACTTTCTTTCTATTATTTAGCCTAAGAATTGAAGTGAATTATTGTTTAATCTAAAATTAACTAACTACTAAGCTAGAGATGCTAAGACGAAGGGAATGAATTGGGGAAATACTTGTGGGAAAAACCAATTAATTAAGACAATACCCAAGGAGGAATCCACCTAGACTTCACTTGTTATCTAACTCTGAACCAAATGACTTATTCACTTGACTTGATCCGTAGAATTCCCTAATGTATATTAATACCTCTGTCGAGGCTACTAACGTCTAACCCTAGGTTGATTAATTGAAATCTCTTTCTAATTAAAACCCCTAGAATTGCATTAACTCGATCTATGGACTCCCATATTAGGTTTGACCCTAATTCGGCAGATTTTCGTCACCCTATCTCTAGGCGCGCGAGCAACTCCGCTTAACTATGCTAGATCTACTCTTAGACAGGGACTTTTGCTCCACTGCCTAAGCACATCAATACTTGAATCAATATCTTGAAATATCAAAACAAGAATTAAGAACACATAATTAAGAACAAATCAAGTATTTATCATATAGTTGAGAGAAAACAATAACAAGATCCGTCTTAGGTTTCATCCCCCGGTGTATCCGAGGGTTTAGTTCATAATAATAAAAGAATACATCTCAGAAGACAAGATAAAAAAAAACATAAGAAAACCCTAAAACCCCCTGAAGGAATTGAAGGAGAGATCCACCGTCTTGAGTATGATTTTGGCTTCTTGATATGAATCAATTGGCTTTCTTCGAGTAAATCCCACGATTCTGACCTCTCCGGCTTGGCTCCTTGGCCTAGCTGGACGCCCCCCTAAAGGTTTGCCTTTAGGGTGTTTATATAGGCTTTTGGAATGTGTTTCTTTGCCTCTAAGTACCCTAATCCGAATAAAATTCTTCTTTTCCACGGTAGGGACACGCCCGTGTGGCACGCCCGTGTGAA
Source organism: Gossypium sturtianum (assembly GCA_025698515.1). Classification (NCBI taxonomy): domain Eukaryota; kingdom Viridiplantae; phylum Streptophyta; class Magnoliopsida; order Malvales; family Malvaceae; genus Gossypium; species Gossypium sturtianum. The sequence goes on from CM046945.1 coordinate 25,885,860, forward strand.
TCGACTTCAGGCCGTGTTCGAGACTGCTAAAGGGGCACGGCCGTATGGTGAAACCCCAAGCCGTGTCGATTTCTCACTTTGGCCCATTTGGCCCGTTTTAAGCCCGTTTTTCGTTCTTTTCATCCTCCTATGCTCTCCTGAGTATAAAACATGAAATAAAAGGATTAAGAGCACCAAATTCCATAATTCAAGGGATAAATCATCCAAAAGCATGCTAAATGTGGAGATAAAATATGTTACTATTACGATTTTTCAAATACCCCCACACTTAAGCTTTTGCTTGTCCTCAAGCAAAATTCTCAACTCACAATTAAAACAGAATTTCCTCAATTCATAACCTTCATCAATAATGTCTCATCATAATTCATAGGTAATTCATACATTGGTAATTTAACCGGAAGGTTCCTAAAGATTCAAACAATCAAAGTCATAGTTTTTATTGTACGAAAAATAGGTGTTTCCCCTTACCTAAATAATTACCTCTGATTCAAAATCGACAAAAATTGACATCTTCACTAAAGATTCACTCAAATCACTTGAAGTGTTTAAGGTTCAAAAATAAGCACTCAGAAGTCGAACATGAAAACTTAATCCCATAGGCTTGCATGAAAATAAAATCTCCACCACTGTAAAATGATATGATACACAAATCAAAAGGTCTTTTATGGGTTGTAACGGGGCTTGGGTTAAAGGTGTGGATAAAGGCTTGAATTAGAGGGTTAGTATCGTGACTGAATTGACAAATTACCAAACTAAAAAGTCGTACTAATACTAAATTACATCACGGAAACTTAATACTAATAACATGAGCTTCTTCTAAAGATAATGAAATTAACAGTTTGAGCTCAAATAACATAGGGCTAATAATGAATATACTTCATTTTTTTTAAGAAAAAATCAAGTACAATAATAATATGCTAGAATTTAACAACTGATATAAAGAAAATAGTTAAGTAACCGATCAAATCAAATCTCGATATCGGGGTAGTCAAGAGAAATGGTGATAACAAATACAAAGTTGGTTTTGGGTTAATGTTGAGGGTGAGTCAATAAAAGGGTTGTTAAGATCAAAGGGGTTCACTAGGGGTTAATTGTGAGGGTAAGCTTTTAGTGGAGTAAGTGGGTTAAAACCTAGGTGCCTTCATCATCTTAGTATATCAAATCAAAGGTGTGGTCTCAACATGTATAATCGACGCAAGTTCTAGAATAACAAATCAATGTTGACACACTCATAATCAATAAAGTGAGCACGAAAAGGAATGTATGCTCTAAAGGCTCAAAATTTCACAAAAATTATGGGCTTTTTGATATCAACCTTGTAAATTTCAAATTTCAAGGTAATACTTAAATTCAGGTTGACAACCTAACAAAATTTTTAATTCTGAAAAATAGACTTATCATGCTTGATTCTCTAGTCCCCTAAAGTTTAAATCATCACTGCATAATTAACTATGACTTAATTCAAAACATATCAATGAAAACCATTAATTAAAGGAAATTTCATTCTAACAGTAATATGAGAAAATTATTTAAGAATAAGGCCTAATTCAGGGATTTGAGAATAATGCAAAAAGTTAGGAACTTTTTCACGATAAAATTCACCCCCCACACTTCTGATGTACATTGTCCTCAATCTACAAAGATATATATGAACAATATTTTAAGAAAATCAAAAGAGAGGGAGAAGTGAAACTTCCTGAATTATGGATGAAATCCTTGGAGGATGATCAATGATGAACATGATGACTAGGCATAGGTGAAGGTGATGGAGAATACTCCGGTGGTGTGTTCGTTCCTTGAGTGGCACCTTGAACCTTTTTAAACTGCGAAGTCATCAGTAAATTTTTTAGGGAGTTCTTATTTAATGGATGTTTGTTATAGTTACTCGAGAGTTAAACAGCCAGAGATAAAAGAAATTAAATTATACTTAAGAATTTAAAGAGTTTAATAATAAAGGAAAATGAACTAAAATAAAAATAAATAAATAAAAATAAGAAAAAAGAAAATAAAAAGGACTCAAAGGTCCTCATCATCGGAGTGATCTCGAGGTGGTGGTGGCGATAATATTTGAAAAAGCTGATAATATTGACCACAGTTGCCTCGCACGGCTGTGTGGATTTATCTCAGCCCGTGTTCTTTAGGCAGTTTCGACCACGGCCGCGTTGCACGACCGTGGCATTTAGTCGGACCCGTGTCTTGGGGAAATTTTCGTCCTGTTTCTGCACGATATCCTCCATGCCGATATGCGTACTCGTGGTGTCCACACGGCCACGGCCACGCCCATGTGCAAGGCCGTGTGGTATGGAAACCTACGCCTAAAAATTTGGTTAGTTTTTAGTTAGATGCTAAAATTCAAAAATATGGACGTTAGTGGGTTTAGTGCTCGGGGTGCCTCCCGAGAAGTGCTCGTTTAAAGTCTTGAGCTAGACTTACCTGTTATTCGTATGGCCATGGTGGTTTACAAATTCAAAACTCTTTTTTCTTACTATCAATTCTATCAACATATGGTTTGAGTCGGGTAATTTTTACCTCAAAAGTGCCGAAATTAGAATGTGTTACCTCGACCGTTCCGTATGGAAAGACCTTAAGTACCGTAAAAGGAGTCGCACCTTTTGTATTAAGTTCTAAAGCGACTATTCGAGGGTCAGTTGTATCTGACAGTACTTGGTCCCCAACTTTGAAGTGATTGGTTCCACCTTTAATACCCGATGTCCTAGCCGTGTCAAGAACCTGAAGAGTGATCGTTTCGTCACTTACACGAAATGTGAGCTCACGTGGTAGTTTATTTCGTAGAATTCTTTGGGCACTGCGCGTTTAGCTCCAAATGCAACGTATCGTCTAACTTCCGTTTGTTTGTCAAAAACTCTTTTGAAAATTTACTTGAATCTGGCATCTGCGAAAGAGCTTCAAGAAACGGCAAGTTAATATGTAATTTCTTTGGAAGTTTAAGAAATTTACCGATTTGTTCCTCTGTGTGGTCTTTCTTCATGGCATTGGGGTATGGCACACGAGGTTGGTACTCTATAATTACCGGGTTTGGTTTATCATGGCTTACCTCAACCTTACCTTCCTCTACCACATTCTCTTGTTTCAATTTTGGTTCATCTAACCCTTCACTATCGTGAGCAGTTATTGCTTGCGGTTGCTCTCTTGGGTTAGTTTCAGTGTTGCTAGGCAAGATACCTTGTGGTCTTTCTGAGATCAGCTTAGCAAGCTGATCTATTTGGTTCTCGATCCCTTGAATTAATGCCTGCTAATTTTTGAGCATTGTCTCGTTGTTTTGAAAACGGGTTTCGACATGCGATAAATTTTGTTAGCATCTCCTCAAGGTTCACTTCTTTTCATTTGGTAAGGTGGTTATTGAAAGCACAGGAGGGTTGTTGTCTCCGATTTCCTTGGCCATCCCACGAGAAATTGGAATGGTTCCACCAACTTTGCATTATAAGTGTTACTATAGGGATTATTTTGAGGTCTAGAATAGTTACCCATATAGTTGACTTGTTCGTTCTCTGTGCTAGGGTTGTAGGATAGATATTCTGTGTTGTTCACCCCTCCTCCATTTGTATCGTATTGTATTACCGAATGTACCTGCGTAGAACCATACCAAACATCAAATTTTTTATTTAAAAACTCTACCTGGTTAGATAACATGGTGACCGCGTCAAGGTTGAAAACACCGGCTGCTTTATTAGGCATTGTCCTCATGTCTTGCCGTTGATAATTATTCCATGACATCTCTTCAGTTTCTGCGAGTGGTATGTTTTATTTCACTGTCAAAAATAAAGGGTGCTGACGGGTTTCTTCTAGTCATAAACTAGAAATACCTGCCAGAAGCAAAGAAAGAGAAAAATTAGCAAAGTTAAAATAAAATAAAAATAAATTGTAAATATATAAAATGGCTAAAGTAATAAAAATTGAGCGTTCTTAATATTTTGGTTCACCGGCAACGGCGCCAAAAACTTTGATCGTGTGTCAGAGTCTTAAAAATTTATATAATGAATGATCTAGCCTAGAAACTAACTATGACAACGATTGAGGAAAGCGCACCTATCGAACAGTAGTATAGTTTAGGGGCAAGACCGGATTGTCGAACCCAAGGGAACCAAAAGTACTAATACTAACTTTCTTTCTATTATTTAGCCTAAGAATTGAAGTGAATTATTGTTTAATCTAAAATTAACTAACTACTAAGATAGAGATGCTAAGATGAAGGGAATGAATTGGGGAAATACTTGTGGGAAAAACCAATTAATTAAGACAATACCCAAGGAGGAATCCACCTAGACTTCACTTGTTATCTAACTCTGAACCAGACGATTTATTCACTTGACTTGATCCGTAGAATTCCCTAATGTATATTAATACCTCCGTCGAGGCTACTAACGTCTAACCCTAGGTTGATTAATTGAAATCTCTTTCTAATTGAAACCCCTAGAATTGCATTAACTCGATCTATGGACTCCTGTATTAGGTTTGACCCTAATCCGGCAGATTTTCGTCACCCTATCTCTAGGCGCGCGAGCAACTCCGCTTAACTATGCTAGATCTACTCTTAGACAGGGGCTTTTGCTCCACTGCCTAAGCACATCAATACTTGAATCAATATCCTGAAATATAAAAACAAGAATTAAGAACAAATCAAGTGTTTATCATATAGTTCAGAAAACAATAACAAGATCCGTCTTAGGTTTCATCCCCCTCAGGTATCTGAGGGTTTAGTTCATAATAATAAAAGAATACATCTCAGAGGAAAAGATAAAACAAAACATAAGAAAACCCTAAAACCCCCTGAAGGAATTGAAGGAGAGATCCGCCGTCTTGAGTATGATTTTGGCTTCTTGAGATGAATCAACTGGCTTTCTTTGAGTAAATCCCACGATTCTGACCTCTCCGGCTTGGCTCCTTGGCCTAGCTGGACGGCCCCCTAAAGGTTGGCCTTTAGGGTGTTTATATAGGCTTTTGGAATGTTTTTCTTTGCCTCTAAGTACCCTAGTCCGAATAAAATTCTTCTTTTCCACGGCAGGGACACGCCCGTCTGGCACACCCGTGTGAATCGACTTCAGGCCGTGTTCGAGCCTGCTAAAGGGGCACGGCCGTGTGGTGAAACCCCAGGCCGTGTCGATTTCTCACTTTGGCCCATTTTAAGCCCATTTTCCGTTCTTTTCATCCTCCTATGCTCTCGTGAGTATAAAACATGAAATTAAAGGATTAAGAGCACCAAATTCCATAATTCAAGGGATAAATCATCCAAAAGCATGCTAAATGTGGAGATAAATTATGTTACTATTACGGTTTATCACTGTGTCACAAGACCGTGTAACAAATTGTGGCCGTGTGAACAAACCTGCAGCAAAATTAAACAAGCCACATGGTCGTGTCATGCAACCGTGTGTGGCACACTGCCTAAACATGCCTTTAAAACCAAGTCATTTCACTTAAGCATGTCTTTAGATCACAAGCCATGCAATTATCATCTATTATACCTACCTAAAATACACCAAAACTTGCCAAAATATACCGAATAACATCCACCCTAAGTGCCTGACCAATATGCCCTCATTAGCACCACAATTCAAACATTAAAACATAAACCATTAGTATTCCATAGCAATCATACCAGGAAATCAATACCAAATCAGTCACATTACATCTTTGCTCCCATTACTAGCATATTACCAACAAAAGTTCACCAAGTTACCAAAAACATATAAATATACCAATTCAACCATCCAAAATGCATTTAGATACCAAAAAATGCCATTGCCATTGACCGGCGTCATGCACGTGCACATAAAACAATGAATTTATAAAATAATTTTTTAACTTATTTTTATTGCAAGCGTACAGGTCAATTGTAATATTTATAGTGTTACAATAAAACACTCGAGTATTCCAAGGACCGAACCTAAAGGAGATGGAATTGGGTGATAAATAGCACACATGATAGACTCTAAGCGGCTACAGATACAATTTTATAGTACGACAATTCATAACAAGATAATATTGCAAGAAAATTAAATATGCTAATTTTAGGACTAAATTGCAAAGAGTATAAAACTAAGAAACTATTCAATAAATAACTAATGGTGGTTGGTTGATTTTGATGTGGTTCACCGATCCTCTAACAAGGAAACTAAATCGCTTAAATTACTAAGTGGCTCCATTTTATCTTTCAATCCCAATTTTACCGACTTAGACGAATTAACTCTGGTTTATCTTCTAACCTCACCGATTAATCTGGGACTAAAGAACGGGAGCACGACAAGATTACCTTCCGGTCTCACTTGCCTAAATATTCCCTTAGGGGTATCACTTCCTAAGTTTTTATATCTATTCATGTTAGCCCAATTTCTTACGATTTAATCCTTTGTCCAAAAATTCAGTTTACCCACATCTCTATCAACCAACCCCTTTTGAGATTTAGTTACTCATGCTGAAAGTAAAAAAGATGAACATGGAAATAAAAAACAAAGTAGCCATTAAAGTAAAACTTAAGAAAAATATAAAATTTTAGATTTTTATGCTAGAAAACTTAAAGAACATGAAACTAAAAACATTTAACCAAAAAACATAAAGCAATAAACATGAAAGGAAGAAACTTTAATGGATTTAAAGTAAAAGAAACTCAAATACATTAAACTAAAGCAAGAAATGTCTTAAAACCAAGGTACAGGGATCGAAAGTCCAAATAAACCTAAGCTATAGTGATAAAAAACTTAATTAACACTAAAAATATCAAGAACAAGAAGTAAATGCAGAAAAATAAACTCTAAACCAATGAAGAATAAGAGAAAATGAAAACCTTAGAAAAAGTGCAGAAAAACTAAGAGAAAACCTAGAGAAAACTAAACATAAACCTAAGCTAATATGTGAGTCTCCTCCTCAGCCAATTTTGGTTGTTTTAAGTTGTCTTCTGATGATTTTTCGTTGCCAAAAATGCCCCTACATAGGCCTTGGGTGAATTGTGGACTGGGTGGACAAAGATTACCCTTTTGTACTAGTTTGTTCCCCTGACGAAGGTGATGTTGCAATACCCAGAAGTGGATATCGCGATACCTCAAGCAGTTTTGAGCCTTAGGGTCTTCTTTGAAGGGTGGATTGTAACACCCATAACCCGTATCCATCGCCGGAATAGGGTTACAGAGCATTACCGGACTTACTTCATTAATATTCATACATTTCACATACATTTTCCATTACTATATAAAAATCATTCATAATCAATCACATTGTCCCTAATACGAGCGTACGAGGCCCAAATCATGCATTAGAAGTGGTTCGGGACTAAACCGATAACTCAGAAAATTTTTGGAAAACTTCGAAAATTTTTCAAAATACAGGGGACACACGCCCGTGTCACAGGTCGTGTGGACATTCGAAATGGGATCACATGGCTGTGTCCCATCCCGTGTCTGACCCCGTGTAACTCTCTAACTTGGGTCACACGGCCAACACACTTGCCCGTGTGCCCTTCGAAATGGCCACACACACCCGTATGCCAGGCCGTGTGCTAGGCCGTGCCAAAACTGTAGGGTATACAGACTTATGCCACACGGCCAAGTCACACGACTGTGTGCTGGGCCGTGTGGAGCATACTGACTTGTTTTCTAATTAAACACCAGGGGACATACGACCATGTCACTTGACTGTGTGTCACACACAGCGGAGACACACGCCCGTGTCTCTGCCCGTGTGGACATAAATAGGTTATTTACCAAGCCATCTTTCTCACCCAAACTTGCATTTACCTACATAAACCAAATGGCACATAACATGGCATAAATAGGCATTCAAACCAATCTCAACCAAGCCTAATTCATGCTAATTCTATACCATCAACCACAAGACACATAAGTATCACAATTAGCCATACAATTTCATACCAATTTCACAATCACAAATCACCTATATGGTCACTTTCAATTATGCATCACTTTACCTAAAGCCACAAGCATACCAATCTCAAATTTTAACCATTTGGAACTCCAAACACCAATTCACATCAAACATCTAAATAGCAATTATACACAACATATCAGAAGGCCAATTGCACGTATATATACATCACCAAATATACCAAAATAAGCCAAATCACATGGCTATACACATAACCAAACATTCATCATTTACAAGCAAAACTAAATGGCTAAATCCATTACCAACATATATACCATAATGACCAAAACTCCTATACATGCCATATAACCAAATACATAAGTTCAAAAGTACCAAAGTGATAGCTTGATAGTGTGATGAGATCTCCGACGATTCCCAAATCCGAGCAAGCTTCGATATTAAATATAAAACACATAATAGTAAACAAAGTAAGCTATAAAGCTTAGTAAGATATTATAGTTACTAAATAAAACTCACCATTCATTCACCATCCAAGTAATATAACATAATATACTACAAAACCATTTAATCACAAGGGTAACATATACTCATTCACATAGTGATCATGAACTCACAATTTCATGTATTCAATACCCATATGAATTTCCGTACATACATGTACTGATACGTAACTATCTCTCACCATTTCATATCTTCGATATACCCATTGAACCATTTGGAATAATATCGGTTACTCAGAAATCTCACACCCTAAGTGCCAAATACATAGCCGAAGCTATCTCAATCTCATATCTCATATAATGCTCACTCTCGAGCTATCAATGGGTCTGCTCACATAAGCTGACGATCATGACGAAGCTACACGGTGCTGCTCACAGAAGCTGATGAGAATCTGCAACACATTCCGGATAACTCAGCCACCGGTAGGATGTATGGACCAGCACCCAAAACAAATAACCCCTAATGACATGTCATTTGTATCCTAACCTATTCCTAAGGTTCAACCGAGATTTCACATTGCCGAATCTTCATCGAACTTATTCGTAAGGTCGTATTCATAATTAAATTAAATAATAAAGCATTTAAAACGCAATTATAATAATGCTTATTGATAAACCATAAAAGTAACATATTTTAATCCCACGCTTAGCGTATTTTTTGGATGATTTTCCATTGAATTTGATGAATTCGATGCTCCTAATCTCTTAATTTCATGTTTTATACTCAGGAGAGCTTAGGGAGTCGAAAAGAACGAGAAACGGGCCAAAAAAGGGATAAAATGGGCCTACACGGCCTGGACCACTACAAACGGGTGGACCACACAGCCGTGTGTGACAAGCAGGATCAAACACGGCTTGGGCTATCGACCACGGGCGTGTCACACGAGCGTGTCCCTGCCAATCCTAGGATGAATCCTATTCGGAATAGGATACTTGTGGGCCAAGTAAGGCATCTCGAAGCCTATGTAAACACCCTAGGGGGCAACCTAAAAGGGGGGTCGATAGGACGTCGAATAGACGCCGAGTAGAAGGAGAAAATACTCCAAGACAGCCGTCGGGAATAGCTTAGGAGAAGGATCTCCATCAAGACTGAAGATCTCCCATCAAGTTCTTTAAGAGTTTTTTGGGTTTTCTTATGTTTTGTTGTTTTTTCTCTTTTATGATGTTTCCCTCTTTTAGTATGAACTAAATCCCTTAAATACCTAAGGGGATGAAACCTAAGATAGGTCTTATTATTATTTGATTTATGAGATAAATACTTGTGCTTATTCTTAATTGTGAGTTCTTGTTCTTGTTTTGATAATTCAGGTTATTGATTGAAGTCGAATGTGCTTATTTAGTGGAGCAAAAGTCCCTGTTTAAGAGTAGATCAACACAATTAAGCGGAGTTGATTGCAACCCTAGAAATAGGGCGATGAAAATTTTCCGAATTAGGGTCAAACCTAATAAGGGAATCCATAGATCGAGATAATGCAACAATAGGGGTTTGAATTAGAAAGAGATTTCAATTAATCAACCTAGAGTCAGTTGTTAGTAGACTTGATCGGTGTGTCACAGTCTTAAAATTCATAATGAGAATGATCGAGCCTAAAAACTAACTATGACAACGATTGAGGCAAGTGTACCCATCGAACAGTAGTATATCTTAGTGGCAAGACCGGGTTGTCGAACCCAAAGGAACCGAAAGTACTAATACTAACTTTCTTTTTATTATTTAGCCTTAAAATTGAAGTGAATCGGTTTAATCTAGAAAATTAACTAACTATTAAGCTAAAGACGATGAGACAAAAAGAATGAAATTGGGGAAATACTTGTGGGAAAAACCAATTGATTAAAACAATACCCAAGAAAGAATCCACCTAGACTTCACTTGTTATCTAACTCTGAACCAGACGATTTATTCATTTGACTTGATCCGTAAGATTCCCTAATGTATATTACCCCTCTCTCGAGGCGACTAACATATAACCCTAGGTTGATTAATTGAAATCTCTTTCTAATTAAAACCCCTAGAATCGCATTAACTCGATCTATGGACTCCCATATTAGGTTTCACCCTAATCCAGACAAAATCTCGTCACCCTATCTCTAGGCGTGCGATCAACTCCGCTTAATTATGCTAGATCTACTCTTAGGCACGGACTTTTGCTCCTCCACCTAAGCACATCAAACTTGAATTAATATCCCGGAAATATCAACACAAGAATTAAGAACACATAATTAAGAACAAATCAAATATTTATCATATAGTTCAGCAAACGATAACAAGATTCATCTTAGGTTTCATCCCCTTCAGGTATTTGAGGGTTTAGTTCATAATGAGAATAGAATACATCTCAAAAGAAAAGATAAAACAAAACATAAGAAAAACTCTAAAACCCCCTGAAGGAATTGAAGAGAGACCCTTCATCTTGAGTATAACTCCGGCTTCTTGAGATGAATCAACTGGCTTTCTTCAAGTAATTTCCACAATTCTGATCTTTCTGGCTTGGCTCCTTGGCCTAGCTGGACGCCCCCGACAGAGGGCTTCTGCCGAACTCCCTTTTAAGTTGCCCCATAGAGTGTTTATATAGGCTTTGAGATGCCTAACTTGGTCTCCAATTATCCTAATCTGAGTAAAATTCCTATGTAGGTGTTTAAATATGCTTTGGAATGTGTTTCTTTGCCCCTAAGTATCCAAATCCGAGAAAAACTCCTCTTGGCCGCGGCAGGGGCACGTCCATGGCACACGCACGTGTAAATCATGGCCAGGCCGTGTTGGGTCTATTGGTGAGGCACGGCCGTGTGGTCTTGGGCCCAGGCCGTGTCGATTTTGTGATCTGGCCCATTTGGCCTGTTTTAAGCCCGTTTCTTGTTGTTTTCATCCTCCGATGCTTCCCTGGGTATAAAACATGAAAACAAAGGATTAAGAGCACCAAATGACATAAAATAAGAGATAATTCATCCAAAAGCATGCTAAATGTGGGCTTAAAATATGTTACTATTTCGGTTTATCAAATACCCCCACACTTAAGCCTTTGCTTGTCCTCAAGCAAAATTCTCAACTCATAATTAAAACGAACTTCCCTCAATTCATAATATTTATCAATAGTGTTTCATCATAATTCAAAGATAATTCATACATGGATAATTCAACTCAAAGAGTCCTAAAGATTCAAACAGTCTAAGTCATACATTTGTAGCACAAAACATAGGTGTTTCCCCTCATTTAAATAATTACCTCTGATTCAAAATTGACAAGAATTGACACCCTCACTAAAGATTCACTCAAATCACTCGAAGTGTTTAAGGTTCAGAATTAAGCACTCAAAAGTCAAACACGAAGAGTTAATCCCATAGGCTTGCATGAAAATCAAATCTCCACCACTGTAATATGAGATGATACACAAATCAAAAGGTCTTTAACATGGTTGTAACGGGGCTTGGGTAAAGGTGTGGATAAAGGCTGAATTAGAGGGTTAGAATCGAGATTGACCTGACAAATTACCTATCCAGAAACAACGAACTGAATATAAGTAATTACATCAATTAAAAACTAATAATACTAATAATACGAGGTTCTTCTTCAATATTTGGAATTCAAACGTATAAGCTCATTTAATCACAAAACTAATAATGAATATACTTCGATTTTTTTTAAGAACAAATCACATCATTAATACATAATAAAGGATAAATTACTGAAATAAAGATCATAGTTAGGCAACTGATCAAATCAAATCTCGATATAAAGGGTAGTCAAAAATGGTGATAACAAATACAAAGGGTTTTGAGTTAATATTAGCGGGTGAGTCAATAAAAAGGGTTATTAGGATCAACGGGGTTCACTAGGGGTTAATTATAAAGGTAGGCTTTTTTTTTAGTGGAGTAAGTGGGTTAAAACCTAGGTGCCTTTATCATTTATGTATATCAAATCAAAGGTGTGGTCTTGACATGTATAATCGATGCAAGTTCTAGAATAACAAATCAATGTTGACATACTCATAATCAATAATGTGAAAGAAAAATAATATATGCTCTATAGGTTCAAAATCTCACAAAAATTATGGGTAATCGATGTCAACCTCGTAAATTTCAAACTTCAAAGCAATATTCAAATTCAAGTAGACAACCTAAATTTTTTTTTCTTCTGAAAAATAGACTTATCATGCTTGATTCTCTAGTATCCTTCAAATTTAATCATCAATGCACAATTATCAATGACTTAATCCAAAACACATCAATAAAAATCATAAATCATAGAAAATTTCATTCTAATCATAATCTGAGAAAATTACTTAAAAGAACAAGACATAATTCAGGGACTTTCAAATAATACTATAGTTAACCCCCCACACTTAAGATGTACATTGCCCTCAATGTACGAAGATAGATAATAGCAAGATAATAATAAAATCATAAGATAGGGGGAGAAGTGAGACTTCCTGAATTTTGGATGGAGTTAATGAAAAGAAACTGGATAGGATTGGCAGAGGTGAACGTGGGGGAGTGCCTCGAACCGTTTGAATTTGAATCCTCGAATCGACCAGCCTAATTTTATTGTATCCTAAGCTAAATCTAAGCGGCATGAAGAATAAGAAGAAAATAATAAAGAAAATAAAAATAAAAAATAAAAGTAAATAATGGAAAATGAAAGAAGAAAGACAACTGGAAAAGAAAAAGGAAGTAGGGGTTTAAATATAGATGCAACCCGTGTTTTGGGAAAAATTTTGTCCTGTTGCCACACGTCTATGGCCACGCCCTTTTACCTACCTATGGTGCCCACACGGCCACGGCCACGGTCGTGTGCAAGGCCGTGTGAGTATGGAAAACCTGCGCCTAAACATGGAAATAAATAAAACTAAACTAATTAGTAGGGTTAGTGCTCGGGTTGCCTCCCAAGAAGCGCTTGTTTAAAGTCTTAAGCTAGACTTACCTCGCATTCGCATAATCAGGGTGGTTTGAGGAGGTGAAAATCCTTTCTCATGCGATCTTTTCGGTTATTGATATAAAGTTTAAGTCGAGTAGTGTTTACCTTAAAGGTGCTGATTTTAGGACTAGTTACCTCGTCTGTTCCATCTGGGAAGATTTTGAGTACCTGATCTCCTATTTTAAGCTGGGTTGTGCCATCATTAAGTTTGTCGTGGAGTTGCCTCGTTTTTGCTTCGTGTGTTTTTAGTTTCTGTAACACCCCAAACTCGGCCCAAACGCTACAACCGGATCTGGTATGTCACTTAAGAGATTTTACATAACATGTCGCATTTTGGAAAACAATTACTAGGTTTACACCTTTATTTCGAAAGCTTAATAATTCATTAAAGTATAAAATTTTAAGTAACCAATTATCTTGGTAGATTTTAAATAAAAACCAAAATTTCATGCAGGTCTTAACTTAATTGAAAATGTAAAACTTAAAACCCAGTAATAAAAGCCCAACAAAATCCCAAAACATAAATGGTAGTCTAGTGGCCCATGGCCTTATTACAAGGAAATTTGAACCCATTAATTAAATGAAAATAAAAAAAATTAGACTAAGTCTTTTTGCTGAATTCTCAAAGCTCTGTTGCATGGCCACCTTGCTCTCCTCTACAGCCCGGTCCGATGCCCTAAGTGTCACCTGAGGTGGTTAAAATAAAAGGGTGAGTCGCGAGACTAGTGTGCAACCCTCATGCACCATTAGACTTGGGCTTTAGCCCCATAAAACAGAATAATCAAAATATAAGTAACAAAAATAATATGCAAAGCCCAACCCATATCCTAGTTTGTCCATCCGCTACACTCCCCGCATCACACCATTCACACCATTGGGCATTTCTACAATCAACCCACACCGCTACACGCCTTGATGGCGTCATCATGCCGCTCATCATCGGATCATGGCCGTAGCCACTACAATGAATCACGGCAGAAGCCGCCACAATGAATCACGGTAAAAACCGCTACAACATATAACTTCCTCCTTTCATCAAACCCAACCCATGCAATCACATAAAATTAGTATACTTATAACATTTAATCGGATCATTTACTAACTGGTGATTTGCTTTACCCTCTTTGGGTTCCGTCAATATCTTGGGAGTTTGGCATTTAACAAAACATGTAATACTTATTTTCATATATTAATCAAAGCAGATCTAGATGGTGTGGAGAATTACACACACGATATTGCGAAATCCAATATTCTTAGTCGATGTCCTTGCTATCTGGATCTATTATCCTCAATCTATAGCCTTGCTTAAAAGCTAGAACAATTGCGAAAATAGGCCTCTCCTATATTCGGCCATGGTTAGTATTCTACCCGATTTTATATATATAAATAAACAAATCCTCTTACCTTGAAATCCTGAAAGTAACACGATTCTATAACTTAGAGATCTATGCGATTGGCCTCCTTCTTCAAATCCCGGAATGCCGAAAAGAAGAGTGAAATAAAAGATTAGTTTCTAATACCCATTCGACTAAGGACTTTTGAAAAGCCGGAAGAACATTGAAATCCTGAAATCAATACTTACCTATTGCTTCCTTCAAGATTCGGCACAAGCAAACTCCTTTGAAGAGAATTCGACAACTTCAAGAAGTGAGACCTAAGAATTTTGACTTTTAGAAGATGTACGAATTGAAAAGATGGCTAAGAGAGATTCGGCCAATGAATATTAAGGAGAAGAATAGAATAATAAAGATGTGATTTCGACTTTTAGGGATTAAAAGAAGAATAACAATAGAGGTTAAAAGATTCGGCCACCCAGGAAATTTTAGAGAGGAAGAAAGGGTGAAGAAGATGGTGATTTTTGGCTTTTGATAGGAAGAAGATGAGAAAAGAAAATAAAAGAGAGGCTTTAAAATTTCGGCACAATGGGAGAGATATTTAGGGTTTTCAGTGTCAGAATCAAGGAGCTAGCCCCGCCTATTTATAGATATTTTGGCACCTCTTTTGTAAAAACCAAACGCCTTAAAATTCAAGCTAAAAGAAAGGAGAAATTCGGCACCCTCCTTGCCATGCGATGGCGAATTTTACACTCCTCTAGGTGGTGGATTTTGGCCAACACTTCCCTTGAAGATAAGCTCTAACTTTTCTCCTTTTTATCTATGATATTATCACTTAAAAATCCACATAAATTCTCCTATTTTATAGCCTTGTAGCCGTCCACCTCTACTAATCCCTAATGCCAAATTTAACTCATTTAAATTAAAATATTTGGGCCTCATTAAACTTAATACTTGGGCCCCTAATTCCTTGTGTGTGGCATCACCCTCTCTTCATTTAAAGTGCCGAATTTGGCCTAAAACATGGGCTCCTTGCGACCCAAAACTTGTTCCTTTTAAGCATTAATGATGCCACTTTAATGGGCCTTTTGCCTAATTCTAAGCCCAAATTTAGACCCTATCAATTAAATTAACATAGTAAACCTATCCCTACACTAAATGTATAGGCCCGTAAATTTAGGATGTTACAGTTCTACTCCCCTTAAAGAAATTTCGTCCTCGAAATTTCCAACTAACTATTAATCGTACTACCCAAGTCTCACCACTATGCTTTCGCTGCGCACTCCGATTCTAAAGCCAAAAGAAACACTTAGTATACTATGGTAGAGTGCGCTTTTGATTGTTAGCATCTAGAGCGTCCTCGTCCCCTTGTACTCATTTTACCGATTCGCGTTTATCTGTTTAGAAATTTTATGAATTATTCTTCCACTGATTAACTACGAACAGTTTTATGAACAATAGTTTAAGAGTAGTTCTTTCGAATTCGCATTCACAATACAGTCTCAAGTTTGTGACCTCTAACTAAAATAAAACACATACATCATACAAATAACATCCAAGCACTTACATTCTTCACGTAAAGGTGTTTTCGTTGATTCACTACCCAGGGGTATTTTCGTAATTTTATCCTATAAGGGTATTTTCATAACTTTTCATAATAAAGTTTCTTGGTAATTTTGTGAAAGAAGGGTACTTTGGTAATTTTTACAATCCGGGGTTATATTGGTAATTTTACAATCCGAGCAATTTAGTAATTTTTCAAATCAGGGGTAATTTGGTAATTGTACAAACCAGGGGTATTTTGGTCTTTTTTCAAACTTTGATGTTGTTGTGGTTGTTGTTATTTTTTTTAAAATAGGGGTACTTTTGGAAAATCTAGTTTAAGTAGTCAAGGTTACTCGTGAAATCATGAAATTTTAGGTAAATTTTCAAAACATAGGTATTTTACAAATTCATATTTGGTTAGAAGTTTTCACAAATCAAATTTATTTTGAAAATTTTGCAAAACTTGAATTTTTTTCGAACTAGGGTGGTTTGGTCCCTTTCGGATTTTAATTATAGGGTTTAGCCCATCAACAAGTCCTCATAACTAGGGTGAATAGTCACCGCGCACCAGGTAGGATTCTAGTGAAGAGGAGGTGAGTCGCTAGGACTGCTTAAGTACCAGGCTCTCCCTGAATCCACTCCTAGACATGCGTATGCCCATTGCCACACCCTAACTTGGCTAAGGTGAGCAGTCACCACGCACTGTAGGATTCAGTGAAGAGGAGGTGAGTCACTAGGACTGCTTAAATACCAGGCTCTTTCGGATCCAATCCTAGACATGCGTATACCTATTACCACACCCTAGTCTTGCGGCTCATTCACGGGTTTGTTTAGTGAAGTTAAGTCTTATGAGATTTTAAGAGTTGTTTCAGCTAGGCCTAAAGTCCATCAAGTTCTAATCTAACTAATCTATGTCCCATAAAGCCCATCAAGCCCACATATATTATATCACACAATGGTTGAGAATACTTACAGTGGACTTGGGTAGGAGACGCAGTGCCATCTTTGAGCTAATGACACTGTATAAATATGCATGTTTCAAAACCCAACTTTAGAAAATGTTTTGAGCCCAAAAACCCCAGAGCCGAGTTTTGAACCAGGCTCTGATACCAATTTGTAACACCCCAAACCCGGCCCAAATGCTACAACCGGATCTGGTATGTCACTTAAGAGATTTTACATAACATGTCGCATTTTGGAAACAATTACTAGGTTTACACCTTTATTTGAAAGCTTAATAATTCATTAAAGTATAAAATATTAAGTAACCAATTATCTTGGTAGATTTTAAATAAAAGCGAAATTTCATGCAGTCTTAACTTAATTGAAAACGTAAAACTTAAAACCCAGTAATAAAAGCCAAACAAAATCCCAAGACATAAATGGTAGTTTAGTGGCCCATGGCCTTATTACAAGGAAATTTGAACCCATTAATTAAATGAAAATAAAAAAAATTAGACTAAGTCTTTTGCTTTGAATTCTCAAAGCTCTGTCGCATGGACACCTTGCTCTCCTCTCGCCCGGTCCAGATGCCTAAGTGTCACGAGGTGGTTAAAATAAAAGGGTGAGTCGCGAGACTCGGTGTGCAACCTTCATGCACCATTAGACTTGGGCTTTAGCCCCATAAAATAGAATAATTAAAATATAAGTAACAAAAATAATATGCAAAGCCCAACCCATATCCTAGTTTGTCCATCCGCTACACCCCCGTACGACCATTCACACCATTGGGGATTTCTACAATCAACCCACACCGCTACACGCCTTGATGGCGTGAGTGCCGCTCATCATCGGATCATGGGCGTAGCCACTACAATGAATCACGGCAGAAGCGCTATGAATGACGGTAAAAACCGCTACAACATATAACTTCCTCCTTTCATCAAACCCAACCCATGCAATCACATAAAATCGGTATACTTATAACATTTAATCGGATCATTTACTAACCTAGTGATTTGCTTTACCCTCTTTGGGTTCCGTCAATATCTTGGGGTTTTGGCATTTAACAAAACATGTAATACTTATTTTCATATGTTAATCAAGCAGATCTAGATGGTGTGGAGAATTACACACTGATATTGCAAAATCAATATTCTTAGTCGATGTCCTTACTATACGGATCTATTATCCTCAATCTATAGCCTTGCTTAAAAGCGAACAATTGCGAAAATAGGCCTCTCTATATTCGGCCATGGTTAGTATTCTACCCGATTTTATATATATAAAAAACCAAATCCTCTTACCTTGAAATCCCAAAGTAACACGATTCTATAACTTAGAGATCTATGCAATTGGCCTCCTTCTTCAAATCCGGAATCTTAGAAAAGAAGAGTGAAATAAGAGATTAGTTTCTAATAGCCATTCGACTAAGGACTTTTGAAAAGCGGAAGAACATTGAAATCCCAAAATTAATACTTACCTATTGTTTCCTTCAAGATTCGGCACAAGCAAACTCCTTTGAAGAGAATTCGGCAACTTGAGAAAATGAGATCTAAGAATTTCGTTTTTTAGAAGATGTACGAATTGAAGAGATGGCTAAGAGAGATTCGGCCAATGAATATTAAGGAGAATAATAGAATAATAGAGATGTGATTTCGGCTTTTAGGGATTAAAGAAGAATAACAATAGAGGTTAAAAGATTCGCCAACGGGGAAATTTTAGAGAGGAAGAAAGGGTGAAGAAGATGGTGATTTTTGGCTTTTGAGAGGAAGAAGATGAGAAAAGAAAATAAAAGAGAGGCTTCAAAATTTGGCACAATGGGAGAGAAATTTAGGGTTTTGATGTCGAGAATCAAGGAGCTAGCCCCTATTTATAGATATTTTGGCACCCTCTTTGGTAAAAATCGAAAATGCCCTTAAAATTCAAGCTAAAAGAGAGGAGAAATTCGGTACCCTCCTTGCCATGCAGTAGCCGAATTTTACACTCCTCTAGGTGGTGGATTTTCGGCCAACACTTCCCTTGAAGATAAGCTCCTAACTTTTCTCCTTTTTATCTATAATATTATCACTTAGAAATCCACATAAATTCTCCTATTTTATAGCCTTGTAGCCGTCCACCTCTACTAATCCCTAATGCCAAATTTGACTCACTTAAATTAAAATATTTGGGCATCATTAAACTTAATACTTGGGCCCCTAATTCCTTGTGTGTGGCGTCACCCTCTCTTCATTTAAAGTGCCGAATTTGGCCTAAAACATGGGCTCCTTGCGACCCAAAACTTGTTCCTTTTTAACTGTTAATGATGCCACTTTAATATGGGCCTTTTTGCCTAATTCTAAGCCCAAATTTAGACCCCTATCAATTAAATTAACTTAGTAAACCTATCCCTACACTAAATGTATAGGCCCGTAAATTTAGGATGTTACAGTTTCTCTTTGAAGTGTGTCTTCCACTCGTCTAGTTCATCGATCCGAAGCTTTCGTTCCTCATGAATTTCTTCTTTATTGACACGAGGTCTAGGATCTGGCATCTGCGAAAGATCTTCAAGAAACGACGAGTTAATATGAAATTTCTTTGGAAGTTTAAGAGACTTACTGACTTGTTCCTCTGTGTGGTCTTTCTTTATCGTATTGGGGTATGGCACACGGAGTTGGTACTCTGTAATTTCGGGTTTGGTAAATCACGCTTACCTCAACCTTACCTTAAACACCACGGGCTCTTGCCTCGGGTCTCCACTAACCTTTCATTTGTCATGAGTCGTTACGGCTTGAATTTGCTCTTTTGGGTTAATTTGGTGTTGATTTGCAAGCTTTCTTGTAGTTGTTACGAGATCGACAGCAAGGCGTGACCCAATTGATTCTTGATCCCTTGAATCGATGCTTCTTGATTTTCGAGTCTTTGTTTGATGCTTTGGAAATGAGTTTACACACCGTGATGAATTTCACAAGCATCTCCACGAAGGTTCGGCTCTTGTTCCTGCTGGTGAGGTGGTTGTTGAAAATCTGGAGGAGGTTGCGGTCTTTGACTACCTTGATCATCCCACGAGAAATTGGGATGGTACCTCCAACCTGCATTATAAGTGTTGCTATAAAGATTATTTTGAGGTCTAGGATAGTTACCCATATAGTTGACTTGTTCGCTTTCAATGCCATGTCCATAGGGTGGGTACTCAGGATTCGCCACACCTCTACTTGTTTCGCACTGCATAACTGGATATACCTGCAAATAACACAAACCATCAATCTTTTTATTTAACAATTCTAACCGATTTGATAGCTTGGTTACTGCGTCGAGGTTGAAGACACTGGCGGCTTCTGTTGGCGTTGTCCTCATAACTTGCCACTGATAGGTATTCAGTGCCATCTCCTCTGTAAACAAAAATTACCTGTCAAAAGAAAATAAAAGAAAAATTAGCAAAATAGAAATAAAATTTAATTGCACAAATAAAATATGGCTAAAGTAATAAAAATTGAGTGTTCTTAATATTTCAGTTCCCCGACAACGGCGCCAAAAACTTGATCGGTGTGTTACAGTCTTAAAATTTATAATGAGAATGATCGAGCCTAAAAACTAACTATGACAACGATTGAGGCAAGTGTACCTCTCGAACAATAGTATAGCTTAGTGGCAAGACCGGATTGTCGAACCCAAAGGAACCAAAAGTACTAATACTAACTTTTTTTTTATTATTTAGCCTTAAAATTGAAGTGAATCGGTTTAATCTAGAAAATTAACTAACTACTAAGCTAAAGACGATGAGACAAAAAGAATGAAATTGGGGAAATAGTTGTGGGAAAAACCAATTGATTAAAACAATACCCAAGGAAGAATCCACCTAGACTTCACTTGTTATCTAACTCTGAACCAGAAGATTTATTCATTTGACTTGATCCGTAAGATTCCCTAATGTATATTACCCCCTCTCTCGAGGCGACTAACGTCTAACCCTAGGTTGATTAATTGAAATCTCTTTCTAATTAAAACCCCTAGAATCACATTAACTCGATCTATGGACTCCCATATTAGGATTCACCCTAATCCGGACAAAATCTCGTCACCCTATCTCTAGGCGTGCGATCAACTCCGCTTAATTATGCTAGATCTACCCTTAGGCAAGGACTTTTGCTCCTCCACCTAAGCACATCAAACTTGAATTAATATCCCGGAAATATCAACACAAGAATTAAGAACACATAATTAAGAACAAATCAAATATTTATCATATAGTTCAGCAAACGATAACAAGATTCATCTTAGGTTTCATCCCCCTCAGGTATTTGAGGGTTTAGTTCATAATGATAATAGAATACATCTCAAAAGAAAAGATAAAACAAAACATAAGAAAAACTCTAAAACCCCGAAGGAATTGAAGAGAGATCCTCCGTCTTGAGTATAACTCGCTTCTTGAGATGAATCAACCGGCTTTCTTCAAGTAATTTCCACAATTTCGATCTTTACGGCTCGGCTCCTTGGCCTATTTGGGCGACGCCCGATAGAGAGGCTTACGTCGAACTCCCTTTTAAGTTGCCCCCTAGGGTGTTTATATAGGCTTTGAGATGCCTTATGATAGTTGTTTTCGCGTTGTCAAAGTCTTAAAATTTATAAAAAGAATGATCAAACCTGGAAACTAACTATGAAAACGATTAGAGGCAAGCGCACCTATCGAATAGTAGTATAGTTTAGTGGCAAGACCTGAATGTCGAACCCAAAGGAACTAAAAGTACTAATACTAACTCTCTTTTTATTATCTAGCCTAAAATAAAGGGAATTTTTTGTTTAATCTAAATTAATTAACTAAAGACTCTAAGACAAAGAAGAATGAATTTGGGGAAAATAAGTTGAGGAAAAACCAATTGATTAAGACGACACCCAAGGAAGAATCCACCTAGACTTCACTTGTTATCTAACTCTGAACCAGACGATTTATTCATTTTACTTGATCCGTAAGATTCCCTAATATATATTAAACCCTCTCTCGAAGCGAATAACGTCTAACCCTAGGTTGATTAATTGAAATCTCTTTCTAATTAAAACCACTTGAATTGCATTAACTCGATCTATGGAATCCCATATTAGGTTTCACCCTAATCCGACAAAATCTCGTCACCCTATCTCTAGGCGCGCGATCAACTCCGCTTAACTATGCTAGATCTACTCTTAGGCAGGGACTTTTGCTCCTCAACCTAAGCACATCAAACTTGAATCAATATCCCAGAAATATCAACACAAGAATTAAGAACACATAATTAAGAACAAGTCAAATATTTATCATATAGTTCAGCAAACGATAACAAGATTCATCTAAGTTTCATCTGAGGGTTTAGCTCATAACAATAAAAGAAAACATCTCAGAAGAAAAGATAAAACAAAACATAAGAAATCCCTAAAACCCCCTGAAGGAATTGAAGGAGAGATCCTCCGTCTTGAGTATAATTTCGGCTTCTAGAGATGAATCAACTGGCTATCCTCGAGTGAATCCCACAAATCTACCTTCTCGGGCCTAGCAAGACGCCCCTAGATGATAGCCTTGGGCTCCCCCTTTTAGGTCATACTTAGGGTGTATATATAGGCTTTTGGAATGTGTTTCTTTGCCCCTAAGTATCCCAATCTGAATGAAACTTCTCTTTGCCACGGCAGGGGAACGGCCATGGCACACGCCCGTGTGAATCATGGCTAGGCCGTGTTGGACTTCATTAATGAGGCACGGCCATGTGGTCTTTGGTCCAGGCCGTGCTGATTTCGTGATCTGGCCCAATTGGCCCGTTTTAAGCCCGTTTTCCGTTCTTTTCATCCTCAGGTGCTTCCCTGAGTATAAAACATGAAAATAAAGGATTAAGAGCATCAAATTACATAAAATAAGGGATAATTCATCCAAAAGTATGCTAAATGTGGGATTAAAATATGTTACTTTTACGGTTTATCAAATACCCCCACACTTAAGCTTTTGCTTGTCCTCAAGCAAAATTCTCAACTCATAATTAAAATGAACTTCCCTCAATTCATGATAGTTATTGATAATGTTTCATTATAATTCAAAGATAATTTATACATTGATAATTCAACTCAAAGAGTCCTAAAGATTCAAACAATCTAAGTTATACATTTGTAGCATAAAACATAGGTGTTTCTCTTCATCTAAATAATTACCTTTGATTCAAAACCGACAAGGATTGACATCCTCACTAAAGATTCACTCAAATCACTCAAAGTGTTTAAGGTTAAGAATTAAGCACTCAAAAGTCAACATGAAGGGTTAATCCCATAGGCTTGCATGAAATCAGATCTCCACCACTATAATATGAGATGATGCACAAATCAAAAGGTCTTTAACAGGGTTGTAACGGGGCTTGGGTTAAGGTATGGATAAAGGCTGAATTAGAGGGTTAGAATCGAGATTGAATTGACAAATTACCTAACCAGAAACAACGAACTGAATATAAGTAATTACATCAATTGAAAACTAATAGTACTAATAATTTGAGCTTCTTCTTTAATATTCAAACGTATAAGCTCATTTAATCACAAAACTAATAATGAATATACTTCGATTTTTTTTAAGTAAATACATAATAAAGGATAAATTACTGAAATAAAAAACATAGTTAGGCAACTAATCAAATCAAATCTCGATATAAGGGTAGTTAAAAAGGATGGTGATAACAAATAAAAAGGGTTTTGGGTTAATATTAGCGGGTAAGTCAATAAATGGGGTTGTTAGGATTAAAAATGTTTCACTAGGGGTTAATTGTGAATGTAGGCTTTTAGTGGAGTAAGTGGGTTAAATCCTAGGTGCCTTCATCATCTCTGTATATCAAATCAAAGGTGTGGTCTCGACATGTATAATCGATGCAAGTTCTAGAATAACAAATCAATGTTGACACACTCATAATCAATAAAGTGAGCAAAAAGAATTGATGCTCCATAAGGCTCAAAATCTCACAAAAATTATGGGTATTTTGATGTCAACCTCGTAAATTTCAAATTTCAAAATAATATTCAAATTTAGGTAGACAACCTAGAAAAATTTTTAACTCTGAAAAATAGACTTTTCATGCTTGACTCTCTAGTATCTTAGAATTTAATTATCAATGAACAATTATCAATGACTTAACCCAAACCACAACAAAAATCATAAATCAAAGGGAATTTCATTCTAATCATAATATGAGAAGCTTACTTTAGAAGCAAGACATAATTTAGGATTTGAGAATAATGCAAAAAGTTTGGCACCTAATTAGGAATTTGAGAATAATGAAAAAAGTTAGGCACCTTTTTAGGTTGTTCACCCCCCACACTTAAGATGTACATTGCCCTCAATGTACAAAGATATATATATAAACAATCAAGTAGAAAATTAAAAGATATGGAGTGAAGTGAAACTCCCTGAATTTGGATGGATTCCTTGTGTTGGAGGTGAAAGATAAGTTGGAGGAGGCGTCTCTGGTGGTGGTATGGTGGTCGTCCACATTCTCTGCGCTAGATGAAGAAATTGGGTAGCTTGTGTAGAATTAGCCAGGAAATAATAATAATTCAAACTATACTAATTATATATTTAAAGAAAAGCAAGCTAAAGTGAAGGAAAATAAAAAAGTGAAATCAAATTAAAAGAAAAGATTAATGGACCGAAGAGTCCTTATTGTTGGCTGGTTCGCGAGGTGGGCGTGATTTCTAAGGCTGCGGTGAGTTGGTGGTCGTGGTTCCGGTGTGATTCCCTAGCAGCCTGTAGAACCTAAAATTAAGAAACTAAAATAAAATAAACTAAGTTAAGCAGAAGAGAAGTAAAGATAAGGAAATTGAAGCAAAAGAGAAAAACGAAGTAAAAACTAAATGGCCTTAAATGTCCTTGGCTTGTCGAATGATTGAAGCGGCCGGCATGAACTTATGTAGATCGGTCTCCCACAGGAAGACTATGCTTGGTTCCTTCCGCTTCTTCAGCATTTGGTGTAGCTCAAGGGTTTGTTAGAAGAGAAACGGGGAAAAATGAAAAGGGTGGAAAGTTGAAAGTTAGTAGGAGAAGAGAGAAAGGAGGGGGTTTAAATAGATTTTCAGGCCTGGTACAGCCCCACGCCCGTGTACCATGGGCGTGCCAAGTCACACGGCTGCCTCGCATGGCCGTGTTGAGTATCGTATCGTTTCTCCCACGCCCATGTTTAGGGTGCCACGCCCGTGTGTAAACTACCACTGTCGACCACGGCCGCATCGCACGGCCGTGGGGTTTTGTCGGTGCCCGTGCTGTGGTGGTTGGAGTCCATGATTTGAAAATTGATTCGCTCTGACTCGTACCATCTCTTCCATGTCAGTACGGAGATTCAATACATCCACACGGCCACGGCCACGGCCGTGTGCAAGGCCGTGTGGCCTGTAATTCTGTACTTTTTGTTAGTTTATAGTTAGGTACTATAAAGAAAGGATAAAATAGAATAAATAGGACAAATTAAAAATGTAAAAGTTAATGGGGTTAGTGCTCGGGTTGCCTCCCGAGAAGCACTCGTTTATAGTCTTAAGCTAGACTCTCCTCTCATTTGTATATTCATGGTGGTTTGAGGAGTTAAAAGTCCTTCCTCATGCTGGCAGCTTCATTATCATGATAGAATTTAAGTCGAGATGCGCTTATATTGAAAGTGCCAAAGATATGATTACTTACCTCGACTGTTCCGTATGGAAAAACACTGATTAACCTAAAAGGGATTTCTTTGTTAGTGTTAGGGTCAGGAGGAGATATTCGAGGGTTTGTTTTATCAATCAATACTTGATCTCCGATTTTGAACTTGTTTGCCGCGTGGAGTGGCTCTGGTTCTGCTTTGTGTATCCCTAATTTTTCCTTAAAATGTGTCTTCCACTCGTCTAGATCATCGATCTGAATCCCTCGTTCCTCATGAGTTAATTCTTTGTTGGCACATGGTATAGGATCGAGTTCAGTTGTATTCTTTTGTGGTGCTTCCTAAAAAGAAGGGTTAACCGAATGGTTATCATTCAAATTTATTTTCTCACCTTGATTATTCGATGTTCTAGTTGAATCGAGGGCTTGAAGAGTGACTGTCTCGTCACCTACACAGAGTATAAGTTCGCCTGTATCAACATCGATTTTAGTTCTAGCAGTTGCTAAGAATGGTCTTCCTAAAATTAGGGGGATCGTGTTGTCCTCATCCATGTCTAAAACGACAAAGTCTACTGGGAATACAAATTTGTCAATTTTTATGAGTACATCTTCAATTATGGCCCTAGGAATTCTAACAGTTTTATCAGCTAATTGAATGCTCATCCTAGTTTGTTTGGGCCTCCCTAGACCTAGTTGTTTAAACAATTTATAAGGTATGACATTTATGCTTGCCCCTAAATCAGCTAATGCATTATCAATGGATAAACTACCAATTAAGCATGGAATTGTAAAACTCCCTGGATCTTTTAATTTCCGTGGTAGTCTATTTTGCAATACTACCGAGCACATTGCGTTTAGTTCCACATGTGATGCTTCGTCTATCCTTCGCTTTTTCGTCAACAGCTCTTTTAGGAATTTTCTAGAGTCGGCATCCGCTAAGAGCTTTAAGTAATGATAAGTTAATATGTAATTTCTTTAAAATTTTAAGAAACTTACCAACTGTTTCCTACAATGTCGTCTCTCATTAATGCTTCGGGATATGGTATGCGAGGTTGGTACTCTTTGATTACGGTTTTGGCTTATTATTACTTACCTCATCCTTACCTTTTTTCGACCACGTTCTCTTGCCTCGAATTGGGCTCGTCTAACCCTTCACTATCTTGAGTTTGTTATGGCTTGAACTTGCTCCCCAGGTTAGTCTCGGTGTTGCTCGGTAGTCTTCCATGTGGTTTCTCGAGAGATTTGCTTAGCGAGTTGCCGATTTGATCCTTGAACTCTTGTGTCAATGCCTCAATTTTTGTTTCTATCTTTTGGAAACGTGTTTTACGTATTTTGGGAACGTATTTACGAAAGGTTGCTATGAAGTTTGTCGACATCTCTTCAAGGTTTGGCTTCTTTTCTGTGGGTAGGAATTTGTTGTTGGAAGTTTTGGGATGGTTGTTGCCTTTGATTTCTTTGACCGCCCCATGAGAAATTGGGGTGGTTCTTCCAACCTCGATTATAAGTATTACTATAAGGGTTATTGTTAGATCGTAAATTGTTACCCATATAGTTCATTTTTCGCTCTCCATGCCCTATCCGTAGGGTGGGTACTCGAGATTCACCACTCCTTCACTTGCGTCGCACTGCATAACTGGATGTGCCTGCGAAAAACCATATAAACCATCAATTTTTTTTTATAATAATTCTACCTGGTTTGATAGCGCGATTCTTTGCATCGATGTTGAAAACTCGCCGCTTTGGTGGCCCCTGTCCTTGTAACTTGCCAGCGATAGTTATTGGTGACATCTCTTCTATAAACTCGTAAAGCGCTTGGGAGTTTTGTTGTTAAGGGGTTCCACCGTCAGATTTGAATCGATTAGTTGCCTTGTTGAAGGGTTCACACCATTGTAAAAGTTTGGACTGTAGCCACAAAGGTAATCCGTGGTGTGGGCACCTCCTTAATGAGATCTTTGTATCTCTCCCATGCATCATAAAGTGTCTCTAAATCCATCTGCACAAAGAAGAGATATCATTCCTCAATTTGACCGTTTTGGCTAGGTGGAAAATATTTTAGTAAAAAATTTTTGGTCATTTGATCCCATGTAGTGATTGACCCTCGTGGAAGAGAATGTAACCCTTTGTTTGGATTTATTCCTCAAAGAAAAGGAAATAACCAGAAGACGGATGGCATCATCGAAATACCATTTATCTTGAAGGTATCTGAATTCTAGAAAATTTGCTAAGTGTGTGTTAGGATCTTCATCCCGCAAACCATCAAAGCCCTGAACAAAGCTGTTGTATCATCTGTATAGTGTTAGGTTTCAGTTCAAAATTATTTGCAGCAATAGTGGGCCTAACAATACTAGATTCAGTTCCTATTAAACTAGGTTTAGCATAATTATACATAGTACATGGAGCATGATTTTCGGCCATCTCTTGAGGTGGCGGATGATTCTCAGACATCCCTTCAGTAGGATTGGTTTCGCCTTCTTGCTCTTCTTCTATGTAGTTTAAGCTTCGCCTTATTTCTCTGCGATTTCTACGAACGGTACCTTCAATATCACTGTCAGAAAGTAGGGGTCTGTCGGGTTCCTTCTAGTCATAAACTAGAAATTACGAAAGGAGGAAACAATAATGAGAAGAAAAATTAGCTAAGTTAAATATTAAAATAAAAAAATTAAATTGCAAAAAAATAAAAAAATGGCTAAAGTAATAAAAATTAAGCTTTCTTAATATTTTAGTTCCCTGGAAACGGCGCCAAAAACTTGATCGCTGTTTTCGTGATGTCAAAGTCTTAAAATTTATAAAAAGAATGATCGAACCTGGAAACTAACTATGACAACGATTTGAGGCAAGCGCACCTATCGAAAAGTAGTATAGTTTAGTGGCAAGACCTGAATGTCGAACCCAAAGGAACTAAAAGTACTAATACTAACTCTCTTTTTATTATCTAGCCTAAAATAAAGGGAATTTGTTGTTTAATCTAAATTAATTAACTAAAGACTCTAAGACAAAGAAGAATGAATTTGGGGAAAATAAGTTTAGGAAAAACCAATTGATTAAGACGACACCCAAGGAAGAATCCACCTAGACTTCACTTGTTATCTAACTCTAAACCAGACGATTTATTCATTTGACTTGATCCGTAAGATTCCCTAATGTATATTAAACCCTCTCTCGAAGTGAATAACGTCTAACCCTAGGTTGATTAATTGAAATCTCTTTCTAATTAAAACCCCTAGAATTGCATTAACTCAATCTATGGAATCCCATATTAGGTTTTACCCTAATCCGGCAAAATCTCGTCACCCTATCTCTAGACGCGCGATCAACTCCGCTTAACTATGCTAGATTTACTCTTAGGTAGGGACTTTTGCTCCTCCACCTAAGCACATCAAACTTGAATCAATATCCCGAAAATATCAACATAAGAATTAAGAACACATAATTAAGAACAAGTCAAATATTTATCATATAGTTCAGCAAATGATAACAAGATTCATCTAAGTTTAATCCCCCTTTGGTATCTGAGGGTTTAGTTCATAACAATAAAAGAAAACATCTCAGAAGAAAAGATAAAACAAAACATAAGAAATCCCTAAAACCCCCTAAAGGAATTGAAGGAGAGATCCTCCGTCTTGAGTATAATTTCAGCTTCTAGAGATGAATCAACTGGATATCCTCGAGTGAATCCCCACAAATCTGCCTTCTCTGGCCTAGCAAGATGCCCCTAGACGATAGCCTTGGGCTCCCCCTTTTAGGTCATACTTAGGGTGTATATATAGGCTTTTGGAATTTGTTTCTTTGCCCCTAAGTATCCCAATCCGAATGAAACTTCTCTTTGCCACGGTAGGGGCACGGCCATGGCACACGCCCGTGTGAATCATGGCCAGGCCGTGTTGGACTTCATTAATGAGGCACGACCGTGTGGTCTTGGGTCCAGGCCGTGCCGATTTCGTGATCTGGCCCAATTGGCCCGTTTTCCATTCTTTTCATCCTCCGGTGCTTCCCTGAGTATAAAACATGAAAATAAAGGATTAAGAGCACCAAATTACATAAAATAAGGGATAATTCATCCAAAAGCATGCAAAATGTGGGATTAAAATTTGTTACTTTTACGGTTTATCACCTTACTTGGTCTCCAAGTATCCTAATCTGAGTTAAATTCCTATTTAGGTGTTTAAATATGCTTTCGAATATGTTTCTTTGCCCCTAAGTGAATAAATCGGTTTATCAAGCCTCGAAAGAGGTATTAATATAATTTAGGGATTTCTACGAATTAAGTCAAGTGAATAAATCGCATGAATCAAAAGTAATAAGTGAAGTCTAGGTGGATTCTTCCTTAGGTATTGCCTATCTCATATAAGTTGTCCAAAAGTATTTTCCCAATTTACTCTCTGTCGCGTTTATAGTTAGTTAAATTAGTTAGTTAAATTTTAGATTAAAAAGAAATCCCCTTAATTATTAGGCTAGATAATAAAAAAGATAGTTAATACTAGTACTCTTGGTCCTTGAGGATACGATATTCCGGACTCACCAAAACTATACTACTGTTCGATAGGTGCGCTTGCCTTTGTCAAAATAATAGTTAGTTTCGAGCCCATCAAGTTTTTGGCGCCGTTGCCGGGGAACTAAGATATTAGGAATGTTAAATTTTTATTACTTTAGCCATTCTTATTTTTATTTGCAATTTAATTTTTATTTTAACCTTGCTAATTTTTCTTTTATTTGCTTCTGACAGGTAAATCTAGTTTATGACTAGAAGAAACCCGTCAGGACCATTACTTTTTGTCAGTGAGATTGAAAGTACAGTTCGCAGAAACTGAAGAGAAATAAGGCGAAGCATAGAATACATAGCAGAAGTGTAAGAAGACGAAACCAACACTACTGAAGAGATGGCTGATAATAATCCGCTACCTCCTGTGGTTGCCGCAAACCCGGTGAATCAAAATCCTGCTCCTCGTACTATGTATGATTATGCTAAACCTAATTTAACAGGAACTGAATCAAGTATTGTTAGACTTGCTGTTGCTACAAATAATTTTGAACTGAAACCTAACACTATTCAAATGATTCAATAATTTGTTCAGTTTGATGGTTTGCAGGATGAGGATCCAAACAATCAATTGGCAAATTTTCTTGAGTTTTGCGACACTTTAAAAATTAATGGCGTTTTTGACGATGCCATTCGCCTTCGGTTGTTTCCCTTCTCATTGAAAAACAAAGCTAAACAGTGGTTGAACTCGTTACCACGAGGTTCAATCACTACATGGGACCAAATGACCGAAAAAGTTTTTACTTAAATATTTTCCGCCAGCTAAAACGGCTAAGTTGAGGAATGACATCTCTTCTTTTGTGCAGATGGAACTAGAAACACTCTACGATGCATGGGAGAGATACAAGGATCTAGTGAGAAGATGCCCTCACCATGGGTTACCATTATGGCTACAGGTTTAAACCTTCTACAATGGTGTGAACCCCTCAACTAGGCAGTTGATCGATGTAGCCGCCGGCGGTACCCTAAACAACAAAACACCTGAAGCGGCTTATGAGTTTATAGAGGAGATGACACTGAATAACTATCAGTGGCAAGTCCTGAGAACAAAGCCAACAAAAGCTTCTAGTGTTTTCAACCTTAATGCAGTAACCATGCATTAAATCAGGTAGAACTTTTAAGTAAGAAAATTGATGGTTTGTGTGGTTCTTCGCAGGTACATCCAGTGATACAGTGCGATACGAATGGAGGAGGAAGGAGTAATACAGAATATCAATCCTACAACCCTGCCATAGAAAGCGAACAGATGAACTATATGGGTAATAATTCTAGACCTCAAAATAACCCTTATAGTAACACTTACAATCCAGGTTGGAGGAACCACCCAAACTTTTCACGGGGTGGTCAAGGAAATCAGAGATAGCAACCCCCTCCAGGCTTTCAACAACAACCTTACCTACAAGAGAAGAAGCCGAACCTTAAGGAGATGCTAACAAAATTCATCGCGGTGTCAGAAACCCATTTTCGAAACACCGAAACAGCACTAAAAAATCAGCAAGCATCAATCCAGGGGCTCGATAACCAAATAGGTCAGCTTGCTAAGCTGATCTCAGAACGACCACAAGGAAGCTTGCCAAGCAACACTGAAACTAACCCAAAGGAGCAACTTCATGCCATTAGTGCTCACGATAATGAAGGGTTAGACGAACCAAACCTGAGGCAAGAGAACGTGGTAGAGGAAGGTAAGGTTCAGGTAAGCCATGATAAACCAAAACCGGTAATTACAGAGTACCAACCTCGTGTGCCATACCCCAATGTGATGAAGAAAGACCGCACAGATGAACAATTCGGTAAATTTCTTAAACTTCTAAAGAAATTACATATTAACTTATCGTTTATCAAAGCTCTTTCGCAGATGCCCAACTCAGTCAAATTTTTAAAGGAGCTTCTAGAAAACAAACGGAAGTTAGACGATGCGTCACACGTGGAGCTGAATGCAGTCTGCTCAGCCATTCTACAGAATAAACTACCCGATAAATTAAAAGATCCAGAGAGTTTTACTATTCCTTGTTTAATTGGTAGTTTAGATATTAATAATGCTTTGGCTGATTTAGGGGCGAGTATTAATGTCATGCCTTATAAAATGTTTAAGCAACTAGGTCTTGGGAAACCTAAACAAACTAGGATGAGTATTCAACTCGCATATAAAACTATTAGATTTCCTAGGGGAATTATTGAGGATGTGCTTGTTAAAGTTGATAAATTTATATTCCCAGTTGACTTCGTTGTTTTAGACATGGATGAGGACAATAATGTTCCTTTAATTTTAGGAAGACCCTTTTTAGCAACTGCTAAAATAAGAATTGATGTTGGTACAGGTGAACTCAGGCTTCATGTCGGTGACGAAACGATCACTCTTCAGGCTCTTGACTCGGCTAGGACATCGAGTAATAAAGGTGAGAATATAAATTCTATTAATGACCATTTGGTTCAACCTTCTTTTCAGGAAGCACCACAAAATTACACAACTGAGCCATATCCTAAACCTCGTGCCAACAAAGAAATAACTCATGAGGAGCGAAGGCTTCAGATAGATGAACTAGACGAGTGGAAGTCGCATGTTAAGGAGAAACCACGAACACATGAAGCAAAACCGAGGCAAATCCATAACGAACCTAAAGATGAAGCAAACTACTTCAAAGTTGGGGACCAGGTACTGTTAGATACAACCGACCCTCGAATAGCCACTTCAGAGCTTAATACAAACGGTGCGACTCCTCTTACGGTACTTAAGGTCTTTCCATACGGAACGGTCGAGGTAACTCATTCTAATTTCGGCACTTTTAAGGTAAACATTACCCGACTCAAACCATATGTTGATAGAATTGATAGTAAGAAAAAGAAGTTTCGACTCCGTGAACCACCATGACCATACGAATAAGAGGTAAGTCGTGCTTAGACTCTAAATAAGCGCTTCTCGGGAGGCAACCTGAGCACTAACCCCACTAACGTCCATATTTTCGAATTTTAGCATCTAACTAAAAACTAACCAAATTTTTAGGCGCAGGTTTCCCTACCCACACGGCCTTGCACACGGGCATGGCCGTGGCCGTGTGGAAATAGGACAAAACTTATCCCAAAACACAGGCTGCGATAAAATGCCACGACCGTGCGATTCGGTCGTGGCCGAAACTAAGAAATCTACACGGGCGTGCGACACGCCCGTAGGACCTTTGAGTCCATTTATTTTTTCTTTTTCTCTGATTTTCATTTTTAATTTCTTTTCTTTTATATTTCTTGTCTTTAATTTATATTATTATATTTTGATTTCTTTAATCTAGGTTCAAGGGGCTGTTAACGAACGACCACACCACCACTGAAGTATCCTCCCCACCTTCACCTCTCTCCAACTTTACCGTTTCTTTTCATTGACTCCATCCAAAATTCAGGAAGTTTCACTTCTCTCCCTATCTTATTATTTTCTTATTATATTGCTATTATCTATCTTTGTACATTGAGGACAATGTACATCTTAAGTGTGGGGAGGTTATTTAATTGATTATCGGAAAAATCCCTAAATTATGTCTTGTTCCTAAGTAACTTTCTCATATTACTAATTAGAATGAAACTTTTATTGATTTATGATTTTTATTGATATGTTTTAGATTAAGTCATAGGTAATTGTGCATTAATGGTTTAAAATTTAAGACATTAGAGGATCAAGCATGATAAGTCTATTTTCAGAATTAAAAATTTTCTAGGTTGTTTCCCTAAATTTAAATATTACTTTGAAGTTTGAAATTTGCAAGGTTGACATCAAAAACCATAATTTTTTGTGAGATTTTGAGCCTTTAGAGCATACATTTTTCGTGCTCACTTTATTGATTATGAGTGTGTCAACATTGATTTGTTATTCTAGAACTTGCTTCGATTATACATGTCGAGACCACACTTTTGATTTGATATACAGAGATGATAAAGGCACCTAGGATCTAACCCACTTACTCTATAAAAAGCCTACCTTCATAATTAACCCCTAGTGAACCCTTTTTAGCCTAAGAAATCATTTATTGACTCACCCATTAATATTAACCCAAGACCCATTCTTTTTGATTCATTGAGAATTTTTCCTTCTTGTTTTAGCCCTTTTTATCGAGATTTGATTTGAGCAGTTGCCTAACTATGTTCTCTATTTCAGTCGTTTAAAGTGCTTTATTATTATTTGGATGTTCTTATTCTTAAAAAAAATGGAAATATTATTTCTACGTTATTTGAGCTTAAGCAGTTAATTTCACATTTTGAGAAGGAGCTCGTGTTATTATTAATAAGTTTTCAATTGATGTAATTATTTATTATTAGTTTATTTTTCTAGTTAGGTAAAATTGTTCATTCAATCTCGATTTTAACCCTCTAATTCAGCCTTTATCCACACCTTCAACCCAAGCCCCATTACAACCCTTTTTAAAAACCTTTTGATTTGTGTATCATCTCATTTTATAGTGGTGGAGATTTGATTTTCATGCAAGCCTATGGTAATAACTTTTCATGTTGACTTTTGAGTGCTTAATTTGAACCTTAAACACTTTTGAGTGATTTGAGTGAATCCTTAGTGAGGATGTCAATCCTTGTCGGTTTTGAATCAAAGGTAATTATTTAGATAAAGGGAAACACCTATGTTTTCGTGCTATAAAATGTATGACTTAGATTGTTTGAAACTTTAAGACTCTTTAAGTTAAATTATCAATGTATGAATTAGCTGTGAATTATGATGAAACATCATTGATAGGAATTATAAATTGAGAAAAGTTTAATTTTGATTGTGAGTGGAGGATTTTACTTGAGGACAATCAAACGCTTAAGTGTGGGGATATTTGATAAACCATAAAAGTAACATATTTTAATCCCACGCTTAGCTTATTTTTTGGATGATTTTCCATTGAATTTGATGAATTCGATGCTCCTAATCTCTTAATTTCATGTTTTATACTCAGGAGAGCTTAGGGAGTCGAAAAGAACGAGAAACGGGACAAAAAGGGACAAAATGGGCCTACACGGCCTGGACCACTACACACGAGTTGACCACACGGCCGTGTGTGACAAGCAGGATCGAACACGGCCTGGGTTATTGACCACGGGCGTGTCCCTGCCGATCCTAGGATGAATTCTATTCGGAATAGGATACTTGTGGGCCAAGTGAGGCATATCGAAGCCTATATAAACACCCTAGGGGGCAACCTAAAAATGGGGTCGACAGGACGTCGAATAGACGCCAAGTAGAAGGAGAAAATACTCCAAGACAGCCGTCGGAAACAGCTTAAGAGAAAGATCTCCATCAAGACTGAAGATCTCCCATCAAGTTCTTTAGGAGTTTTTTGGGTTTTCTTATGTTTTGTTGTTTTTTATCTTTTATGATATTTCTGATAAACCGTAAAAGTAACATATTTTAATCCCACATTTAGTATGTTTTTTGATGATTTATCCCTTATTTGGTATAATTTGGTGCTCTTAATCCTTTCTTTTCATGTTATATACTCAGAGAAGCACCGTAGGATGAAAAGAACAAGAAACGGGCTTAAAACGGGCCAAATGGGCTAGATCACGAAATCGACAAGGCCTGGGCCCAAGACCACACGGTCGTGCCTCATTAATGGAGTCCACACGGCCTGGCCACGATTCACACGAGCGTGTACCATGGCCGTGTCCCTGCCGCGGCCAAGAGAAGTTTTGCTCGGATTTGGATACTTGAAGGTAAAGAAACACAATCCAAAGTCTATTTAAACACCCAAGTAGGAACTCCACTCAGATTTGGATACTTGGAGGCCAAGTAAGGCATCTCAAAGCCTATATAAACACCCTAGGGGGCAACTTATTCGGGGAGTTTGGCAGAAGTCGGGGCCCAAAGCTATCGTTTAGGGGCGGTTAGCTAGGCCAACGAGCCGAGCCAAAAAGGTAAGATTTGTGGGAAACTCTCAAGGGATAGCCAGTTGATCCATCTCCAGAAGCCGGAATTCTACTCAAGACGTAGGATCTCTCCTTCAATTCCTTCAGGGAGTTTTAGGGATTTCTTATGTTTTGTTTTATCTTTTCTTACGAGATGTTTTTCTTTATTATTATGAACTAAACCCTTGAGATACGAAGGGGATGAAACCTAGATGAATCTTGTTATTGTTTTTTGAACTATATGATAAATACTTGATTTGTTCTTGATTATGTGTGCTTAATTCTTGTGTTGATATTTCGCGGATATTAATTCAAGTTGAATGTGCTTAAGTGGTGGAGCAAAAGTCCCTGCTTAAGAGTAGATCTAGCATAATTAAGCGGAGTTGACCGCGCGCCTAGAGATAGGGTGACGAGATTTTGCCGGATTAGGGTGAAACCTAATATGGGAGTCCATAGATCGATTTACTACTATTCTAGGGGTTTTAATTAGAAAGAGATTTAAATTAATCAACCTAGGGTTAGATGTTATTTGCCTCGAGAGAGGGTTTAATATAAATTAGGGAGTCCTACGGATCAAGTCAAGTGAATAAATCGTCTTGTTCAGTGTTAGATAACAAGTGAAGTCTAGGTGGATTCTTCCTAAGGGTATCGTCTTAATCAACTAAGTCTTTCCCAAGTATTTCCCCAATTCATTCTTTTTGTCTTTGCTTCTTTAGCTTAGTAATTAGTTAATTTAGATTAATAAACAACTTCACTTATTTTAGGCTAAATAATAGAAAGAAAGTTAGTATTAGTACTTTTAGTTCCTTTGGGTTCGACAATCCGGTCTTACCTAAGCTATACTACTGTTCGATAGGTGCACTTGCCTCAACCGTTGTTATAGTTAGTTCCAGGATCGATCATTATAAATTTAAAACTCTGAAATACAACGATCAAGTTTTTGGCGCCGTTGCCGGGGAACTAAAATATTAAGAAAACTCTATTTTTATTACTTTAGCCATTATTTTTTTTTTTACTTTGCTAAATTTTCTTTTACTTGATTTTGGCAGATAGAGGAGATGGCACTGAATAACTATCAGTGGCAAGTTATGAGGATAAAGCCAACAAAAGCAGCCGATATCTACAACCTTGACCCAATAACCAGGCTATCAAACCAGTTAGAGATGTTAAATAAAAAGTTTGATGATTTGTGTTCTTTGCAGATACATCCAGTTATGCAGTATGAAACAAGCGGAGGCGTGGCGAATCCTGAGTACCCACCCTACGGATATGACATAGAGAATGAACAAGTCCACTATATGGGTAACTATTCTAGACCTCAAAATAATTTTTAGAATGACACTTATAATTCAGGTTGGAGATACCATCCAAATTTCTCGTGGGATGATCAAAGTAGCCAAGGACTGGAACTTTCTACAAATTTTCAACAACCACCTTACCAACAGGAAGAGGAGTCGAACCTCGAGGAGATGCTGACAAAATTCATGGCAGCCACAGATAACCGTCTCCAAGACACTGAGACCACCCTTAAGAATCAACAGGCATCAATTAAAGGGATCGAGAGCCAAGTTGGGGAACTCACTAAGACAGTTGGACAACTTACTAACATAGTTGGACAACTTGCAAAGATAATTTCCGAACGACCGCAAGGGCGACTACCAAGCAACACTGAAACTAACCCAAAAGAGCAAATTCAAGTCGTAATAGCTCATGACAGTGAAAGGTTAGTGGAATCTGACCCAAGGCAAGAGCATGTAGTAAGTGAAGGTAAGGTTGAGGTAAGCCATGATTTACCAAACCCGGTAATTACAGAGTACCAAGCTCATATGCCATACCCCAAGGCGATAAAGAAAGACCACACAGAGGAACAATTCGATAAATTTCTTATACCTCCAAAGAAGTTTCTTATTAACTTGCCGTTTCTTGAAGCTCTTTGGCAGATGCCAGATCCTAGACCTCGTGTAATAAAGAAGAAAATCATGAGGAACGAAAGCTTCGGATCGATGAACTAGACGA
The DNA here is from genome assembly GCA_025698515.1 of Gossypium sturtianum. NCBI lineage: Eukaryota > Viridiplantae > Streptophyta > Magnoliopsida > Malvales > Malvaceae > Gossypium > Gossypium sturtianum. Next base: position 25,923,979 of record CM046945.1, read on the forward strand.
ATGGAAGACACACTTCAAGGAGATACTAAAAATACATGAAGCAAAAACGAGGCAACTCCACGAGAAACTTAACGATGGGAAAACCCAGCTTAAGATAGGAGATCAGGTACTCAAAATCTTCCCAGATGGAACAGTCGAGGTAACTAATCCTAAATTTATCACTTCTAAGGTTAACACTACTCGACTTAAACTTTATATCCACAACTGAATTGATCGCATGAGAAAGGATTTTCACCTCCTCAAACCACCATGACCATACGAATGAGAGGTAAAGTCTAGCTTAAGACTATAAACGAGTGCTTCTCGGGAGGCAACCCGAGCACTAACCCCATTAATTTTTATATTTTTACTTTTATTTTTCCTTTTACCACCTAACCATAAACTAACCAAGGTACAGATTTCCATACCACACGGCCTTGCACACGGCCGTGGCTATGGCCGTGTGGCCATCACAGGAAGGTACAAGGGTGGGGGCAACCACCAGATCCATAATCTCTATTTAGACCCCCTCTTCTTCCTTTTTCTTGTTCAGTTGTCTTTCTTCTTTCATTTTTTATTATTTACTTTTATTCTTATTTTTATTTACTTCTATTTTTTTTTTTATTTTTATTTTTATTTTCTTTATTATTTTCTTCTTATTCTTCATACCATTTAGATTTAGCTTAGGATACAATAAAATCAGACCGGCTACCTTGAGGATTCAAGTTCAAACGGTTTGAGGCGCTTCCCCACATTCACCTCCAATCCTATCCGGTTTCTTTTCATTAATTTCATCCATAATTCAGGAAGTTTCACTTCTCCCCATATCTTATGATTTTAGTATTATTGTGTTATTATCTAACTTTGTACATTGAGGTCAATGTACATCTTAAGTGTGGGGGGTGAACAACCTAAAAAGGTGCCTAATTTTTTTTCATTATTCTCAAATTCCTGAAATTGGGTGCCAAACTTTTGAATTATTCTCAAATCCTGAATTATGTCTTGTTTCTTAAAGTAAGTTTCTCATATTATCATTAGAATGAAATTCCTATGATTTATGATTTTTATTGATATGTTTTAAATTAAGTCATTGATAATTGTGCATTGATAATTAAATTCTAAGAATACTAGAGAATCAAGCATGATAAGTCTATTTTTCAGCAATTAAAAATTTTCTAGGTTGTCCACCTGAATTTGAATGTTACTTTGAAGTTTGAAATTTACAAGGTTGATATCAAAACACCCATAATTTTTGCGAGATTTTGAGCCTTATAGAGCATAAAATCTTTTCCTTGCTCACTTCAATGATTATGAGTGTGTCAACATTGATTTGTTATTCTAGAACTTGCATCGATTATACATGTCGAGACCACACTTTTGATTTGATATACAGAAATGATAAAGGCACCTAGGATTTAACCCACTTACTCCACTAAAAACCTACCTTCATAATTAACCCCTAGTGAACCCCGTTTAAACCTAACAACCCTTTTTATTGACTCACCCACTAATTTCAACCCAGAAACCCTTTGTTTTTGTTATCCCCATTCCTTTTGACTACCCTTATATCGAGATTTGATTTGATTAATAGCCTAACTATGTTTTTTATTTCAGTAATTTATCCTTTGTTATGTATTTATGATTCGTTCTTAAAAAAAAATCGAAGTATAGTCATTATTCATTATTAGTTTTGTGATTAAGTGAGCTTATACGTTTCAATTCCAAATATTGAAGAAGAAGCTCGTGGTATTAGTATTTTTTTCAATTAATGTAATAACCTTTATTTAGTTCATTGTTTTTGGTTAGGTAATTTTTCAGGTCAATCTCGATTCTAACCCTCTAATTTAGCCTTTATCCACACCTTAACCCAAGCCCCATTACAACCCTGTTAAAGACCTTTTGATTTGTGTATCATTTCATTTTATAGTGGTGGAGATTTGATTTTCATGCAAGCTTATGGGATTAACTTTTCATGTTTGACTTTTGAGTGCTTAATTTTGAACCTTAAACACCTCGAGTGATTTGAGTGAATCTTTAGTGAGGATGTCAATTCTTGTCGGTTTTGAATTAGAGGTAATTATTTAGATGAGGGGAAAACACCTATGTTTTGTGCTACAAATGTATGACTTAGATTGTTTGAATCTTTAGAACCCTTTGAGTTGAATTATCCATGTATGAATTATCCTTGAATTATGACGAAACATTATTAATGACTATTATGATTTAAGGGAAGTTTGTTTTAATTATGAGTTGAGAATTTTGCTTGAGGACAAGCAAAAGCTTAAGTGTGGGGGTATTTGATAAACCGTAAAAGTAACATATTTTAGTCCCACATTTAGCATGTTTTTGGATGATTTATCCCTTATTTGGTATAATTTGGTGCTCTTAATTCTTTCTTTTCATGTTATATACTCAGGGAAGCACCGGAGGATGAAAAGAACAAGAAACGGGCTTAAAACGGGCCAAATGGGCCAGATCACGAAATTGACACGGCCTGGGCCCAAGACCACACGGCCGTGCCTCATTAATGGAGTCCACACGGCCTAGCCACGATTCACACGGGCGTGTGCCATGGCCGTGTCCCTGCCGCGACCAAGAGAATTTTTGCTCGGATTTGGATACTTGGAGGCAAAGAAACACAATCCAAAGTCTATTTAAACACCCAAGTAGGAACTCCACTCAGATTTGGATACTTGGAGGCCAAGTAAGGCATCTCAAAACCTATATAAACACCCTAGGGGGCAACTTATCTGGGGAGTTTGGCAGAAGCCGGGGCCCAAAGCTATCGTTTAGGGGCGGTTAGCTAGGCCAAGGAGCCGAGCTGAAAAGGTCAGATTTGTGGGAAACTCTCAAGGGATAGCCAGTTGATCCATCTCCAAAAGCCGGAATTCTACTCAAGACGGAGGATCTCTCCTTCAATTCCTTCAGAGAGTTTTAGGGATTTCTTATGTTTTGTTTTATCTTTTCTTCTGAGATGTTTTTCTTTATTATTATGAACTAAACCCTTCAGATACATGAAGGGGGATGAAACCTAGATGAATCTTGTTATTGTTTTTTGAACTATATGATAAATACTTGATTTGTTCTTGATTATGTGTGCTTAATTCTTGTGTTGATATTTCGCGGATATTAATTCAAGTTGAATGTGCTTAGGTGGTGGAGCAAAAGTCCCTGCTTAAGAGTAGATCTAGCATAATTAAGCGGAGTTGATCGCGCGCCTAGAGATAGGGTGATGAGATTTTGCCGGATTAGGGTGAAACCTAATATGAGAGTCCATAGATCGATTTACTGCTATTCTAGGGGTTTTAATTAGAAAGAGATTTAAATTAATCAACCTAGGGTTAGACGTTATTCGCCTCGAGAGAGGGTTTAATATAAATTAGGGAGTCCTACAGATCAAGTCAAGTGAATAAATAAATGCAGTTCGGTGTTAGATAACAAGTGAAGTCTAGGTGGATTCTTCCTAAGGGTATCGTCTTAATCAACTGAGTGTTTCCCAAGTATTTCCCCAATTCATTCTTTTTGTCTTTGCGTCTTTAGCTTAGTAATTAGTTAATTTAGATTAATAAACAACTTCACTTATTTTAGGCTAAATAATAGAAAGAAAGTTAGTATTAGTACTTTTAGTTCCTTTGGGTTCGACAATCCGGTCTTGCCTAAGCTATACTACTGTTCGATAGGTGCACTTGCCTCAATCATTGTTATAGTTAGTTCCAGGATCGATCATTATAAATTTAAAACTCTGAAATACAACAATCAGTTTCCCTCTTTTAGTATGAACTAAATCCCTTAAATACCTAAGGGGATGAAACCTAAGACAGATCTTATTATTTGACTTATGAGATAAATACTTGTGCTTATTCTTAATTGTGGGTTCTTGTTCTTGTTTTGATAATTCTGGTTATTGATTCAAGTCGAATGCGCTTATTCAGTGGAGCAAAAGTCCTTGTTTAAGAGTAGATCAACACAATTAAACGGAGTTGATTGCAACCCTAGAAATAAGGCGACGAAAATCTACCGGATTAGGGTCAAACCTAATAAGGTAATCCATAGATCGAGTCAATGGGACAATAGGGGTTTTAATTAGAAAGAGATTTAAATTAATCAACCTAGAGTCAGTTGTTAGTAGCCTCGAAAGAGGTATTAATATAATTTAGGGATTTCTACGGATTAAATTAAGTGAATAAATCGCATGAATCAAAAGTAATAAGTGAAGTCTAGGTGGATTCTTCCTTAGGTATTGCCTATCTCATATAAGTTGTCCAAAAGTATTTTCCCAATTTACTCTCTGTCGCGTTTATAGTTAGTTAATTTAGTTAGTTAAATTTTAGATTAAAAATAAATCCCCTTAATTATTAGGCTAGATAATAAAAAGATAGTTAATACTAGTACTCTTGGTCCTTAAGGATACGATATTCCGGACTCACCAAAACTATACTACTGTTCGATAGGTGCGCTTGCCTTTGTCGAAATAATAGTTAGTTTCGAGCCCATCACTTATTAGCATACGAACTCGCCTCGATCGCAAAAACGAAAAAATGGATCGACTAGTCCAAAACTTTGTTTTTCCCCCGATCCAAATCCGAAACTTGTTTTTCTTGATCTATTTAATATCAATTTTAACTTATTCAATTTTCAATCTATTCAATTTAGCCCATATATCACATTAAGGAAAAATTACACTTTTGCCCCTAATATTTCAACATCTTTTCAGTTTAGTCCTTGGCTCATAAAAATACAAATTCATGCAATTAGGTCCCCACCCATGCTAGCCGAATTTCCCCTATTACCGTAGTAGCCCATATTTTTCATTTATTTCACACATTTACCATAAAATTTTCATTTTTCACAAATAAATCCCTAATTTGAAATTTTACCAAAAAATCACTTAACAAATGTTGTTTATCTTACAACAACCATACATTTTCTATCATCAAACTTCAAAATACACAGATATTCATCAATGGTAAAACCCTAAAACTTTAACAATTTTGCAAATTAGTCCCCGGGCTAGCTAGATTAAGTTACAACGACTCCAAAAACATAGAAATCATTAAAAACGGTATAAAAATCATACTTAAATAGACAATGGAAGCTTGGCCGAATGAAGAACTCTACTTATGGCTTTCTTCTTTCTAATTTTCGGTGGAAGAGATAGGATGAAGATGAGTGGAAATTTTTGTTTTGTTTTATTTAACCTTATTTACTAATTTACTTAGTTAACCTTTGTTTTTAACCATTAAGAACGTCCATTTTATTTCCATAAATGTCCACTTACTATAAAAATGGTCTAATTACCACATAAGGACTTCCACTTTAAAGTTCTATAGCTATTAGACACCTTTAGCTAATAGAACACAAGTTTTACACTTTACGCGATTTAGTCCTTTTTATCAAATTGAGCATTCAAACGATAAAATTTCTTAACGAAATTTTCACATAATCACACTAACATGTTGTAAACATTATAATAATAATAAAATAATTATTTTGACCTCAGATTTGTGGTCCTGAAACCACTATTCTGATTTGACTAAAAATGGGTTATTACAACTCTCCCCCTTAGGAATTTTTGTCCCCGAAAATCTTACCAGAAAATAGGTTAGGGTACTGTTTTCTCATAGCTTCCTCGGGTTCCCACATAGCTTCTTCGACACCGTGCCGTTGCCAAAGTACTTTCACTAAAGCTATGCTTTTATTTCTCAACTCTTTAATCTCTCGAGCCAGAATTCTGATCGGTTCTTCGTTATACATCATATCAGGATGAATTTCAATCTCTATCGGAGAAATTACGTGTGATGGATCTGATCTATATTGGCGTAACATTGACACATGAAACACATTGTGGATCTTTTCTAATTCTGATTGTAAAGCTAGTCGATATGCCACTGGCCCTATTCTCTCAATAATCTCATACGGCTCGATAAATCGCGGACTCAATTTTCCTTTGCGACCAAAACGAAGAATCTTCTTCCACGGAGATACTTTTAAATATACTCTATCGCTGATTTGAAATTCAATGTCTTTACGTTTCAAATCCGCATATGATTTCTGTCGATTTGAAGCTACTTTCAAACTATCGTGAATTACTTTCACTTTCTCTTTTGTCTCTCTAACCAAATCAACCCCGTGAATCTTTTTCTCACTAAGCTCAGTCTAGTACAATGGAGTTCAACATTTGCGACCATATAAAGCTTCATAAGGTGCCATCTTTATGCTCGATTGAAAACTGTTGTTATACGCGAATTCAACCAACGTTAAATACTTTTCCCAGTTGCCTTCAAACTCTAAAACACAACAACGAAGCATATCTTCAAGAATCTGTATCACTCTCTCGGATTGACCATTTGTTTGCGGATGAAATGCAGTACTAAAGTGAAACCGCGTACCCAAAACTTCTTGCAATTTCTTCCAGAATCGCGACATAAACCTCGGATCTCTATCCAAAATAATAGAAACTAGCACCCCGTGCAATCTGATAATCTCAGAGATGTAAAATTCAGCTAATCTATCAAGCAAAAAATCTGTACGTACCGGAATGAAATGTGCTGATTTTGTCAAACAATCAACGACAACCTAGATAGCATCTTTCTTTTTCGGAGATAGGGGTAACCCCAATACGAAATCCATTGTAACTCTATCCCATTTCCACTCTGGTGTCATCACTAGCTGTAGTAGTCCCAAAGGCACTTGATGTTCTACTTTGACTTGTTGACAAACCAAGCATCTCGACACAAACTCTGAAATGTCTCGTTTCATGCCCGACCACCAGTACAACTCTGAACATCAAACAATCATCGGATCTGATCTGATATTCTGAATCAGTAGTCGACTCGCATTGTACTATTTTAGCTTGCAATTCATTATCACATTTTTTAGCATCGTAAATTTGCTGTAGAAATAACGATTTAGCTTTTAATTCAACTAAAATCGAACCATCATCAGACAAGGTTAACTGCGTATTCATCGCTCGCAAAGCAAATATAGATTTTCTACTCAGAGCATCCGCGACTACATTCGCTTTTCTCGGATGATAATCGATCACTAACTCATAGTCTTTCAACAACTCGAGCCATCTTTGTTGTCTTAAATTCAAATCATTCTGAGACATTAAATACTTCAAACTCTTGTGATTGGTAAAGATGTGGCACTTCTCACCAAATAAATGATGTCGCCAAATTTTCAATGCAAACACAATAGCGGCTAACTCTAAATCGTGTGTCGGATAATTCTTTTCATGTGGTTTCAACTGTATGGAAGCATAAGCTATAACTTTGCCTTCCTGCATCAAAACACATCCCAAACCATTTAATGACGCATCACTGAAAATCACGAACTCTTTACCCGACTCAGGTTGAACTAGAACTGGTGCTTCAGTTAACAGTGCTTTCAACTTTTCAAAACTTTGTGGGCATTTCTTGGACCACTCGAAGTTCACATATTTCTGTAACAATTGAGTCGTCGGTGTAGCAATCATTGAGAACCCTTTTACAAAACGCCGATAGTAGCCAGCTAATCCCAGAAAACTTCTGACTTCAGACACATTTCTTGGTGGTTTCCAGTCAATAACTGCTAAAATCTTACTCGGATCAACTCGTATACCTTCCGCTGAAACAATATGCCCCAAAAATCCAACTTCTCGGAGCCAAAACTCGCATTTGCTGAATTTAGCAAACAATTGCCTATCTCTCAATGTTTGTAACACAATCCTCAAATGTTCAACATGCTTAGACTCATCTCGAGAATAGATCAGAATGTCATCAATGAATACAACAACAAATCTGTCTAAATACGTTCTAAAGATTCGATTCACCAAATCCATAAAAACTGCATGAGCATTAGTTAATCCAAATGGCATAATAAGAAATTCATAACGTCCGTACCTTGTTCTGAATGCAGTTTTCGGCACATCCGAATCTTTAACTTGCAACTGATAATAGCCAGATCTCAGATCAATCTTTGAAAATACTGTTGGTCATTTTAATTGATCGAACAAATCATCGATTCTCGGCAAAGGATACTTATTCTTAATCGTAACCTTGTTGAGCTGACGATAATCGATACACAGTCTCATCGATCTATCTTTCTTCTTTACGAACAGAACTGGTGCACCCCAGGGCGAAAAACTAGGTCGTGCAGAACCTCTATCGGTTAACTCTTGCAACTGAGCTTTCGATTCTTTCAATTCTGTCAGAGCCATTCTGTGCAGAGCTATCGGTATCGGTGATGTTCCACATATTTCTATGCTAACATCGACGATATCACTTATGGCAACCCACTCGAACCATCAGATTCAATTCGAAGAATTTCACTATTCTGACATTTCAATTCAATAGTCTTTCGTCTACAATTCACAACAGCATCATGCAGAGTCAGCCAATCTATACCAAAAATCACATCGAATTCATCAAACGGTAAAAGCATCAAATCAGCTGAAAAACAGTAACCCCGAGTAATCAAAGGACAATTCTTGCAAATTTTATCAACTAGGACATACTTACCTAAGGGGTTCGATACTTTAATCACAAATTCAGTAGACTCAATAGGTAAACTCCTACTAGACACTAAATTCATACAGACATATGAATGAGTCGATCCAGGATCAATCAAAGTAATTACATCAGTGTCATAGAGAGAAAATGTACCGGTGATAACATCTGGTGACGATGCATCTTCGCGAGCGCGAATAGTATAAGCTCTGGCTGGTGCTCTAGCCTCGGATCTCACAGCAGAGTCCTTTGTTGCTCCTTTGCTACTAGTCTTGCATTCTGAAATTTGTCTTTCTCAGTTAACTCAGGACAATCCCAAATAAAGTGATCTTGTAAGCCACATCCGAAACAAGCTTTGTTATTCATCCAGCAATCTCCAAAATGTCGTCTTCCACACTATTAACACTCGGGTTTGTTGGGCCTAACACTACCAACACTAGATACTGAAGTGGCTTGAGCTTTAGGACTCGTGTATTGCTTCCCACAATCTCTATTAGAATACCCCACTGAAGCTGTCGAACGATTATACGAATCCCGTGATTTCTTTAACGAAGAGTGATAGGGTTTACTCATCGACCTCTTTCTCAAATCTCTAGCTTCCAAATCAGCTTTTCTCTTTTCTTTTCCAAGTTCCTCGGCTTTGCAAGCTCTGTCTACTAACACAACAAATTCTTTCAATTTAAGAATCCCGACTAGAAGTTTAATGTCTTCGTTCAACCCATATTCAAATCGATTACACATAATTGCCTCAGTGGAAACACATTCTCGAGCATATTTACTGGATCTTACAAATTCTCTTTCGTACTCGGTCACAGACATACGACCTTGTTTCAACCCCAGAAACTCTTTGTGCTTTTGATCGATAAACCGCTGACTGATGTATTTCTTTCTCAACTCGATTTGAAAGAATTCCCACATGACTCTTTCTCTCGGTACCACGGATATCAAAGTATTCCACCACTAATATGTACTGTCTCTCAGAAGTGATACGGCGCATTTTACACATTCAGCTGGCGTGCAAGATGGTTTATCAAATACTCGAATTGTATTCTCAAGCCAAACTCAGCTCTCTCAGGATCGTCATCAACGGTAGCTCTAAACTCTTTAGCCCCGTACTTTCGAATTTTATCAACAGATGGCTTGCTTACACGTAAAGGTTCCAAACCTTGAGAAGCCATGTAACACCCCTTACCCGTATTCAACGCCGGAACCAGGCACGAGGCGTTACCGTAAAAAAATCCTCAAGATCGCCACTTAGGCACAACATGACCACTCTCTTTGGCCATCACAACAACCTCAATGCCGACCTACGAGGCCTCTCTCAAACACACGAGGGCTCTCGAGACCATATCGAAAAATCTTACCATCTTAAAGATTTTTCCATCTATACAGGGCTCACACGCCCGTGTAAGATTTGGCACGCCCGTGGATGTCACACACGCCCATGGTCACTACCCGTGCATGAAAACTCAAGCATCCTGCCAATGCCCCACGGTTAGGGCATTCGCCCGTGCTCTCCACCCGTGGTGGACACTGACTACCTTATCACGGCCTAGAGTCTAGACACACGCCCGTGTAGCTAGCCCGTGGCCAACACTGATTAACACACACGTTCTAGACACACGCCCGTGTGACTAGTCCGTGATCTATTCTGATTTAAAATACTAACATGCAGGGGACACACGGCTGAGTCACACGCCCGTGGGCTGGCCGTGTGTCACACATGGCCTAGACACACGCCCGTGTGTCTACCCACATGGACAAGAACAAAGCTATTTGCCAAGTTCTTTTCACCCTTCTAGCATACACAATCATGCACTCATTCAACAAATCCATAATCAACTCAAAGTCTTACAATCTCACATAGATAACTTCATCTTTTTATATAATAAAGTGCCAACAACTATGGCATTATACAAAATAGATTATCCATCTAAAGGCCAACACATCATAGCCATAAACAACAACTAACTTGTCTAGCCCCTATACATGCCATATACAAAACATTGAGTCTAATGTACCAGAGTGTGCTGATAGTTTGGGTGATCTTCCAATTGATCCTCGTATCTCAATTCAACACTTTTGCTCTATAAGACAAGGGAAAAGAAAGAGAGTAAGCTTTGAGCTTAGTAAGTTTACACATAAACAATTGAGCAACATAGTATAAGCTAAACAACAATTAGCATTATACTAACATTTAATGTACAACTATGCTTACTCTTTCTATCCCTTACCACATTTCCGACACATCATGAGTCACTTACTCATAACCATTGACATGCACCCCTGCATTCAATATCACATTTACGCAATATACAACACATTATTATTTCTTGATAATACATCCACACAGCTAATCCACACAGCTAATGTCTCGGTGGTTTCGCACTTAGCCCACCACAATCAATTAATAAGGTAGTATCGCACTTAGCCTACCATGAAGGTAATCATAGTGGTTTCGCACATAGCCCACTAGATAATATACCTAACGATAGCATCGCACATAACCAGCTCATCATCATTATGCATTAGGATGGTATCGCACTTAGCCCACCATTTAGCATTATTACTACACATTCACAAATCTACTTACTTAATCATTCATCCATTCATTTCACTTGAACCACATAGGTTCTCAATCATTCTCGACCATGCTATACACTAGCTAGCATTAACAAATTGTAAGTATGAATGCATTGTTTATGCATAGACTTACCTCGATACTCAAAAGTATAGAAACGTGCACGTCCACCACTTTGCTTTTGCCTCGGTTTCGATCTGGGCTTCGTCTTTCTTGATCTATAATGATAATTCAAATCATCAATATACACATTGAATAAATTGACTCACACTCATACTTTGGCAAAATTACCCTTTTTGCCCCTAAACTTTCTCATATTTATGATATTGCCCCAAGGCTCGTAAAGTGATTATTATTCAACTTTCTAGCCTTTCATGCTTACCCGAATCACTTACTCAACTAAAGCAATCATCAATTCTCACTACATCACACATGTATGACCAAACTTAAGACTTTCACAAACTAGTCCCTACATGCATTTTCTATGGAAACTCATTTAGCAAAAGATGTTTCTACTACATCAAGCTTTCAAAATCTTTCATAAAACATCAAAATACATGCATGTCATACATGGCCACATTTTTGAACATCCATCATAGCTCATCAAATAGCTAAAAATAGGTTACTCATGCTACAAGGACTTCAAAAATACAAAGAATATCAAAAACGAGGCTAGATGCACTTACTAGCAAGCTTGAAAAATTTGAAGAACCCTAACAATGGCTCTTGAAAATTTCGACAGCCTTGGAGAAGAAGATGAATGAATTTTGTCAACTTTTCTCCTATTTTATTCACTTAATTGATAAATGACCAAAATGTCCTTTTTGATAAACTTTCTATTTTAACTCATCCATGCCCAATTTTGTCCAAATATTAGAAATTGGAAAAATTGCTATTTAAGGACCTCTAATTAATATTCTAAAGCTATTTCACACAAATAGCTTCTAGAATCTCACATTTTGCAACTTTTGCAATTTAGTCCTTTTGGACAATTCAACTGCAATTTCACAAAAATTGCTTCATGAAACTTTCACACTAGCATGCATACATAGCATAAACCTCAAAAACTCATTCATAACCCTCGGATTTGTGGTCTCACACCACTATTCTGACTAGGCCCTAAATCGAGATGTTACAAGCCACGGGGACCGGTTAGGGAATAGGTGGGGTGGAGGTTGCTGAGCAGCCGAATTAGGTCGAAAAAACTCAGGGAACCACTCGTTCATCATTTGGAAGAAGGCTTCCTTGGCCTCTCCTCCCTGACTACCCGATACAGGTCTCGACTCAGACTGCGCTACTCCGTGAACAGAGGCTGGCGCATTACTCACAACATCATCAACCGCTGCTCGTTTGGGATCCATTACTATATGAAAACACGATTTAAAACTGTCAGGAGATATCACACTATCACAGGTTATATATGGCATGTACAGCTAGACTCTCACTCGCTACGTTAGTCCTAGAATCGACTAAATCGTAGCTCTGATACCAATAAATGTAACACCCATAACCCGTATCCGTCGCCAAAATAGGGTTACAGAGCATTACTGGACTCACATCATAAATAATTATACATTTCACATACATTTTCCATTACTATATAAAAATCATTCATAATAAATCATATTGTCCCTAATACGAGCCCACAAGGCCTAAATCATGCATTTGAAGTTGTTTAAGACTAAACTGATAACTTAGGAAATTTTTGGAAAAACTAGAAAATGTTTCAAAATACAAGGGACACATGCCCGTGTGGCCTGGCCGTGTGCCTCACACGGCCAAAGAAATGCCCGTGTCACAAGTCGTGTGGACATTCAAAATGGGGTTACATGGCCGTGTCCCAGCCCGTGTCTGACCCCGTGTAACTCTCTAACTTGGGTCACACGGCCAACACACACACCCGTGTGACTAGCCCGTGTGCCCTTCGAAATGGCCACACACACCTGTGTGCCAGGTCGTGTGCTAGGCCGTGTCAAAACTATAGGGTATACTGACTTATGCCACACGGCCAAGTCACACACCCGTATGTTGGGCCGTGTGGAGCATACTGACTTGTTTTCTAATTAAACATCAGGGGACACACGGTCGTGTCACTTGACCATGTGCCACACACGGCGAAGACACACGCCCGTGTCTCTACCCATGTGTACATAAATAGGCTATTTACCAAGACATCTTTCTCACCAAAACTTGCAATTACCTACACAAACCAAATGGAGCATAACATGGCATAAATAGACATTCAAACCAATCTCAACCAAGCCTAATTCATGCTAATTCCATACCATCAACTACAAGACACATAAGTATCACAATTAGCCTTACAATTTCATACCAATTTCACAATCACATATCACCTATATGGTCACTTTCAATTATGCATCACTTTACCTAAAGCCACAAGCATACCAATCTCAAATTTCAACCATTTGGAACTCCAAACGCCAATTCACATCAAACATCTATATAGCAATTATACACAACTGAGCAAGCTTTGATATTCACTATAAAACACGAAAAAGTACACAAAGTAAGCTATAAAGCTTAGTAAGCTCGTATAGTTACTAAATAAAACTCACCATTCATTCACCATCCAAGTAATATAACATAATATACTACAAAACCATTTAATCACATGGTTAACATATATTCATTCACATAGTGATCATGAGCTCACAATTTCATGGATTCAATACTCATATGAATTTTCGTACATACTTGTACTGATACGTAACTATCTCTCACCATTTCATATCTTCGATATACCCATTAAACCATTTGGAATAATATCGGATACTCAGGAATCTCGTACCCTAAGTGCCAAATACATAGCCGAAGCTATCTCAATCTCATATCTCATATAATGCTCACTCTCGAGCTATCAACTGTTCTGCTCACACAAGCCGAGCGGTCATGACGCTTACACGGTCTCGCTCACGGAAGGTAGCGAGAAATCGCAACACATGCCGAATAACTCAGCCACCGGTAGGACGTATGGACCAGCACCCAAAACACATAACCCTTAATGACATGTCATTTGTATCCTAATCTATTCCTAAGGTTCAACCGAGATTTCACATTGCCGAATCTTCGTCGAACATATCTGTAAAGTCGTATTCACAATTAAATTCAATAATAAAGCATTTAAAACACAATTATAATAATGCTTATTAATATACGAACTTACCTCGATCGCAAAAATAACGAAATAGATCGACTAGTCCAAAACTTTATTTTTCCCCCGATCCAAATCCGAACCTCATTTTTCTTGATCTATATAATATCAAATTTAACTTATTCAATTTTCAATCTATTCAATTTAGCCCATAAATCACATTTGTAACACCCCAAACCCGGTCAATACGCCACGACCGAATCTGGTATGTCACTAAGGAAAATATTTTTGAAAGAATCGAATTAACAATTAAATTTTGTGAAAAACTCTTTGAAATTCTTTATTTGTCGAAAATAAGTTAAAACTGAGATTTACTTTGAATTACATAAAACTTTAAAATAAGTGAATAAATCATAGATAAGAAAACATTTATATCTTTTTAAGAAAATTTGAAATATCACTTTGAAAATCCATTTGTAATTGAGTATAGAAACTTAAATTTTGGAAATCACTTAATTTGTTGAAAACACTTAACTTGTAATTTTTTTTTATCGAACTATTCATATTACCCGATGGTAAGATTTTTAAAACCATTGCGAGTTTTTAGTTTAGAAAACTTTGAGCTCAATTATTAGATTAACCAAGTGACATGCTTAAACATGTTTAGAATAAATCTCAAAGCATATAAATAATCCAAAACCATAATTAAAGAGGCCTTATTACAAATCCATAAAATATGAAAACCCAAAATTAAAATATGGTACCCAAATGGAAGTTCATGTAAAACCAAACTTTATTGCATGGCCTCCTCGAGTTCATCAGGCTCCATATCCGCGATCTCACGAATCACTGAAAAGATAAGGGAGAAGGTGAGTCACCAAGACTCAGTGCATATTCCTCTCCCGAGTAAATACCACATACTTACACAAATTATAACAAAGCAACATATATGTATAATGCACCCAACCTAGCCATCCATAACTCCTTTTCTACCCCGTGTGGTACCAAACCACCTGGTGGTGCCAAACCACTAGTGTCCAAAGACACAAATGTGATACCAAATCACTTTGGTGACCGTAGTCACGAATAATCCATCTGTGGGGCCAACCCCGTGTGATACCAAATCACCGCAGACGATCCCATATCTCAAAAGTGGGGCCAACCCACGGTGGAATTAACCACAGGGACAAGTCGCTATGAGGTGCCAAACCTCTGGTGTCCGAAGACACGAATGTGATACCAAATCACTGGTGGTGCCAAACCACTGGTGTCCGAAGACACGAATCATCAAGTTGTGGGGCCAACCCACGTGTGATACCAAATCACTGGCAGACGATCCCATATCTCAAAAGTGGGGCCAACCCACGTTGGAATTAACCA
Source organism: Gossypium sturtianum (assembly GCA_025698515.1). Lineage (NCBI taxonomy): Eukaryota > Viridiplantae > Streptophyta > Magnoliopsida > Malvales > Malvaceae > Gossypium > Gossypium sturtianum. The sequence continues at coordinate 25,939,523 of CM046945.1, forward strand.
CAGGGACAAGTCGCTATGAGGTGCCAAACCTCTGGTGTCCGAAGACACGAATGTGATACCAAATCACTGGTGGTGCCAAACCACTGGTGTCCGAAGACACGAATCATCAATCTTCCCCCTCCTCTCATATTGCCCATACCAATGCAATAGATAGACAAATCATGTCAATAAACTTTAATATGTATCTCATAATGAATATATCATAAATCGTAGATCATGATTTCAATCCACATGTATTAACAACATATTAAAATGGACTTACCCAAATCCTCATTCATACCATCATGGTATCATATCCAGATCTCATCGATTTACCCACTTTCATAATATGATTAGTTATAACACACAAATATACATATATAAACCAAGTTATAAAGTGTGTAAGATACACACCTTTCACCAACGCAATACTAAAATCCAAAGATCCGCTCTACCGCACTAGATCACCTTGCCCCTACATTCGGCCAACACTTAAATTATTACTATAGACAATTCGGCCAACCACAATCCTTATCCACCATAGCCTTTGGCTTTACATCCATTAAAGAATAATGAATCGACAAGATTTCTTACCACTTGACTTACCAACCTTTGATCGCTAGAGAAAACTTAGATCGATTGCTTCCGAAGTCCCAAAAAGCCTAAATGAATAATCGATTCCTATAATGGTTAGAACCTTGCTAACAATGCCCAAAGATTCGGCTTTTGTCCACAAGAAAATGACTTAGAAAAGAGAAAAGAAATAATAATAAAATCGACCATGAACACTTACCTATTATCCAATTCGATTGAAGAAAAACCAAAAGAATCTACCCTTGAAAATTCGGCCAAAACAAAACAATAAGAGAAAGGAAGTTTTGGCAAAATGATTAAATAGTCAAAGAAATTCGGCTATGGTTGATTTGTAATAATAAAAAAGGATTCGATTAAAGTGGAGAAAGAGAAAGGAAAAAGGAAGAAGATGGAAGAGATTTCGATGGGAGAGGAATGTTTATGGCTTTGAACAAAAATGAAAGAAAGTAAAGAGAGATGGAGAGAAGGAAGTTTCGGCCAAGAGAAAGTAGGAGAAATATGGGTTGAACAAGTATGTAAGAATGGGAAAGATGTTGTGAACAAAAGAAATTCGGCCAAGCACAAAGATTGTTTTGGTTTTGATACACTTTGATGCACTAGGGAGAAACTTGCAAAAACTAGAAAGGATTTTCGGTTATGACACAAAAACAATTATTGAAGGCCAAAACAACACCTAAAACTCACCTTATGACCAAGACACATTCGGCTATAGGAGTGTTTGATGAGAGAAAAGAAATTAGTGATCATAAACTTAGGAGAAATGGCCAACTAGCTACTAACCTACCAAAGCTACCAACAAAAATCGGTCAAGCCCTCCCCTAGACCAAGATGCCGTCCACATACATGCACTAAGGCCTTGGAATACTTTCCAAAACATTCTCCATATTCCATGCCTTTTGTCCCCTTATCATACCATAACCTTAAGATTCTTATCCCCAATTTCATGCTTTCCTTAAACCAATATTCAACTTACCAAAATTTGAGAGTCCAACCTATCATAAACAATGGTTGACCGTCCATAAATGCTAGGATTCAAAAATAAGCCTTCAAAATGCTAAACATGCTACTCGAACCTCTAACCTCAAGCAACCTTTCAAGCTCCTTAACCATCTTGCCACTTACTCCTCTTGTGCTTTAATTAACACTTAAATTAACTTAAGTGCTAAGCTCACTTAATCCACCTCATTAAATAAACCATACTAAAAATTATTCTAGCTTCCTTAATAAAATCAAGCCTTCACAAGACTATGCTAACACACAAAATTCATACCCGAGCCAACACAAATAATACTCAAATTTTGGGATGTTACAACATTATGGCAAAATTACACTTTTACCTCTAATATTTCAACATCTTTTGCAATTTAGTCCTTGTCTCATGAAAATACAAATTCATGCAATTAGGTCCCTACCCATGCTAGCCGAACTTCCCCTATTACCATAGTAGCCCATATTTTTTATTTATTTCACACATTTACCATAAAATTTTCATTTTTCACAAATAAATCCCTAACTTGAAATTTTACCAAAAAAATCACTTAGCAAATATAGTTTATCTAACAACAACCATACATTTTCTATCATCAAACTTCAAAATACACACATATTCATCAATGGTAAAACCCTAAACCTTTAACAGTTTTGCAAATTAGTCCCTGGGCTAGCTAGATTAAGTTACAATGACTCCAAAAACATAGAAATCATTAAAAATGGGACAAAAATCAGACCTAAATAGACAATGGAATCTTGGTCGAATGAAGAACCCTACTTATGGCTTTCTTCTTTCTAATTTTTGTTTTGTTTTATTTAACCTTTTTTACTAATTTACTTATTTAACCTTTGTTTTTCCATAAATGTCCACTTACTATAAAAATGGTCTAATTACCACATAAGGACTTCCACTTTAAAGTTCTATAGCTATTCGAAACCTTTAGCTAATAGAACACAAGTTTTACACTTTACACGATTTAGTCCTTTTTATCAAATTGAGCATTCAAACGATAAAATTTCTTAATGAAATTTTCACACAATCACACAATCATGCTGTAAACATTAAAATAATAATAAAATAATTATTTCAACCTCGAGTTTGTGGTCCTAAAACTACTATTCTGATTTGACTAAAAATGGGCTGTTACATGGCTATCCCGATACCCAAAGAGGATATCATGATACCACTAAAAGGTGTCTCAAATCTTTCATACTATTGGAGGTAGCGCAATTCCAAGGTGTGGTTATCGCAATACCCTTTTCCATGGTGCCATTCTCGCTCGTTTTTTACCTCCAACACGTCCCTACATGATTCAATAACACGTTAGGGCTCTCAATGGCACCATTGGCCAAATTGGGTCACAAAATTGGCAAAAATGAGACATTTTCACTTATTACCTAAAAATGTAAAAATAATGAAAAACTATGCTAAAGACGCTACTTTGCTCAAGAAAAAACTCCTTAAGTATGCTAGAAGAGCCTAATTTGCCACATCAATTTGTGGCAGATCAACTCCCCTACATTTAACTTTTGGCTTGTCCTCAAGGAAACACACAAAACATGCAAAAAAGAAGACGACCCTTCGACTAAATTATGCAATTAAGTTACACAACGATAAAAAATCAAACCCATACAAAAATTACCTCACATGCAACTTAATAATGATAGCTAGCTAACTTATTTATTCCTATTATAAACATAATTAGTTCACTAAATTAAAATCGTAATAGATGTAGAGGCAATGTAAATGAACATATGTACAAGTGATATCCATCAAAATATAATATACAGATCGCTTATAGATATTTAAAAATAATTGGTCATGTTCATTCAAACAAATGCAAGTTATTTACAAATTATTGTGTTGGTAACTTATTCGGGTCACAAAGGTCTTCTAGGCTTGTAGCATTCTGAGGCTTAGGACAGTTTGGATTCAAACAACAGATACTCAAAACGGGTTGAAGCACTAGAAATGGTTAAGTACATGACATATTTTCCTACTCGTCTCGAATTTATTTACAAGCCCACATCTTTATTTCTCATTCTCTCGGTACCTTATTTCTTCGAAATGATAGAAGGTGATCTGTCATGAATTACACTATTATTTATCCTTCTCTCAGTACATGAGCTTGTAGGTCAAGTCGAGAGCTAAATATACTTATTCGAGCCAAAACTGATGCTTATGTTGCGACACCAAGACACTGATGTCTCAACATCGAAGACAGAAGCTAAAAATAATTTATGGAGCAAAACTGCCTTCAATGTTGTGACACAGCCCTCCTGTGTTGCGACATACCCCTATGGTTGGTAGCAACACCGCAAGCCTGTGTTGCAACCAAGCCCCTGCACAGCCCAAAAATTCTAGTATTTTTTAATTACATTTTGGAGGGAAATTAGGTGTATTTATCCTAATCGAACTCTAAGGACTTCAAGGATAATTTAGGCACTTTAATATCCAATTTGAGCCTATATAAAGGTCACTGTAATCATGTTAAACACAATTTTTAGGGAGATAGAAAATATACTTAGGGTTTTTATTTTGTTCTTAGTTTTTACTTAGGTTATTTTATGTTGTAATGGGAAGATCCTATTCTAAAGTGAGACTCTCGTAAGTGGAAATTGTTCTAGAGCCACGCTTTTATCGATAAATCTATAAGCATATTCTTTCCTTAATTATATTCTTTATATCTCTTTTTTTAACATTGCTTAATTGAACGTTTGTGTAAAGATTATAATCAATTTACGCTTCATACTTATCTCGCATGTTTCAACTGTTCTAAACTTATTAACTGATTGAAGGATTGAGTTTCTTAGCAGAGCAGCTGTTTGGGAGAGGAAGAACTTAAACCCTAGGCCTGACCACCCTAGGAAGTCCTTTAGGTGGGAATTAACCCAAAATTGGTTTGGCCTATCCGTGAACACCTTAACCCCAAATTGATATGGACTATGAGGTCAGAAGATAAGTAGTCCTTGTGGACTCATTATTTTAGTGGAAGATAGGAAGATCCTGCTAGGGTATCGACTATTTGATTAATTAAAACCCTACATCAATAATTAATTCGATAAAACAATTGGATCTAGGCTTAAAGGAACTTGTGTAGTCAAAATAAGGAATAGGAAAAGTCGATACATAAACCTAGGAGTAGATTTAGGTTTAGTTAAATTTATTTAGTTTACTATTATTATCATCTTGCTTCTTGATTAACACTACTAATTCGTGGCTCGAGTACATTAGAAATTATTTTTGGTAATTGGCTTAATATCAATTTTCTCTAAACTGCAATCCTTTGGGTATGATCTTCGGAATACTTACCTGGTGTTTCGTTGTAAACAAACTATATTACAACTTGACCCGTATACTTGCGAACACTGCCTCAAATCCATATATTTTACTTCGGTATTCACACTTCAGACGTTAGTACGTCCGGAGGCGATCAGAAGGTATTATGTGGAATTAATACATGAAAAATCTATAATTGTGAATCGAAAGATTTTCATTTTTGAGCTTAGTTTTGATTTAGTTTTCTCTTTCTTTATTTGCATTCTTTTGTTCCCTTTTTTTTATTTACGTACTAATTCTCACAATCCCTTCATTTTCTTTCTTCGCACACAAAGACACCATAACATATCTACCTATCCCTCAATGTTTATTGCTCGACGTCCATTACATAGTGTAATTAAACAACAGGACAGAAAAGGATCGAGTACTAGACTCGTTTAGGCTCAAGGCTTTGAACTTAAGGCTTACAAGAAAAAGAATACTCGAGGCTCAAAGATATAGGAACTACGGTACATAACAACGGGCAAGCTTTTAGGCTTTAGGCTATATCAAACAATGCCTAAGGTCTTTCCCGAATTAATCACCTACCACCAATTCTTTTAAGCATACATATACTTAAACGAACAATTACTAATTCAAATTATTTATGTACAAGGATTCGTATATTTTATCTATCCTATGGTACACTTTATACATTTTCATTTTGATTATAGCCTCTAGTCTATTATACACATTAACTAATTGAACTAATTAATCTAAAATTAAGAATAAGAAATTATCTAGTATCATTCAAAGTTTGCAAGTTTGACAATTCTATGTACTTATTCGATATATACAACTAGTGACTTATTACCTAATCACAGTCTAAGCACCATGAAATTATGCAAAATAAAAATGAAAAAAAATATTTTTGGTGTTTTTGATTAATTTAAACAAGAATGGAAAATATTTTTGGATTTTTTTGAAATTTTTGGAAAAAGGAAAAAAATATTAAAATAAACACAAAAATAAACAGAAAATCAAGAAAAATAACACACATAAAACTTATGTGCACCCCCCACACCTAGACCACACATTGTCCCCAATGTGTCCTAAAGAAAAGATAGGAGGTTACCGAACTTCCCTAGAATGGAGAACCAGACTAGCTCGGGGGTCGACCTCCTCGTTGAAGCTCACAATGTTGTGTAGTCTGTCTGGGTGATTTATTGTACATAAGATAAACACAAAAACAAAAACAACCACACAATAAAAAAATAAAAATAATAAGAAACAAGTTCAAAAGTGTTTGATAGTTTATATGCTACATAAAGATAAATACAATGCTAAGACATGTAACTAAGCATTGGACGTGTCGTCCTCCGAATTGGTTTCTTCGACTCTTGGTATATTTCTTCTTTTGGGAGCAGTTTTCTTGGAGCACATTCTGTGGATGGGCATGCTCTGCTTTTCAGGGTCGACATCCTCGATCATCGGATGTGTAGGTGCAACTATGTCCTCTATGGCCTCTGCATGTGATGTCGCATCGTCACCCTCTGACTCCTCGTCATCAACTGCCTCACCTTCGCCATTCCCCTTTGTATTGGTTTCCTCCTCCTCCTTGTCCTTTCCCTCAGATGAGTCACTCGACCTGGCGAGCCATTGTATGGCCTATGATCCCTGACTCACCATAAATGTGTTCACGAATGGCTTCATGGCCTCAAGCATTCGGGTACTGTAAATTACATCACGGCCTAACCGACATTACTGTGTAGGCTCACCCTCAGTATTTTTCTTGGCACTTATTTTTTTCTTTGCTCGAGGCACAACCATTGTGTCCTTTGGTCGTTTATTCCACTCTTGAATTTGTTCTCGATAAAGGGGTTGGAATTGATGAAGCATTGAATCACCGATTATGCTATGGACAGGTTGGTGTGATTGCTCCATTAGGTCTATAATCACCTTAGTCTTACGACATAAATCCGTAACCAAGGGAGGAAAATATATTCCAACTTTACCTCCTGCAATGCACTTTTTCATTTCTTGATTGATCCAATATCCTAGGCAAATACGTTTGTGCCGCAAGATGGAGAAAAGAAGCACAACTCGAAAACTATTAACAATGTTGGTGTTGAGCATATGGCTAACACATGTGCAAATTAATTGCATCCACATCTTAGCTATGGGGAACATAATTACTTTTTTAGAAAGAGGAAATTTAGTGCCCCCATCATGTTTATATACGCCTAAGTCCCGATCAAAAATTTTAAAACGACGTCCATATCGATGTTTGTAAAATGATCGGGATCCATGGTTTGAATCTTGCCTCTTTGATAAAAAGGGATGACGTAATGTTCACAAATAAATTTAGGGGCAATATCTATCCACTTACACTTTACATATACCTGATTATCTTTTGAAATTTCAAGTTAGCATAGAACTCTAAAAATACGGGTATTACTACAGGCGTAGTCAGTAGAACTGCAAATTGATTCCATGGATGGTGGCGAACCAAGTCCCAAATTTTATGGCAATTTGGGACAGCTAAGTCAAAACCACATTCATAGATGAATGATCGAATTTGGATTGATTGAAAATATTTTCTGCCTTTTCGGACACAAATTTGTCCTCATTATGTACCGATGACTAGACAGGTTTGGATTGGGCACGAGATCATTTGGGGGCTCTTGGTGGCATTTTCAAAACTAACTAATAAACCCACAATCAAGCAACAACTGTAATCGATAAGTAAAATGAAATGAAAATAACTAAAAATTCAGAAATACTAAGAGAAAATAAAATTGAACTGAAGTAATTTGTTGTTGTCAAAGGGGATTGAGGCGATGTTTCTCTGCCGATCCAAAACAAGGAAAAACTTAAACCTGCAAGATAAAAGGAAAACAAAAGAGCTAGCGAAAGAAAACTTTAAAGGATTAAAAGAGAGATTTGAGAGAGTTTGGAAGAAAAGATGAAGAGAGTGCGAGTGTTTTGGGGATTTAGGTTGCAGAATTTTGAAATAATGAAGCACATTGGGATGTTTTGAGGGTAGGGAAGCTTAAAAAGTCTTCTAAAACCCGCAAGTTGCCATACCTGACTCGGGTATCACCTGACCCGACTTGGATATCGTGATACCCAAGGTAAGATGTCATTATATTCCTATTTTTTGACCCTTCATATTCCATTCTGTCAGAGGTAGTGCGATACATCAGGGGTTCGATATCGCGATACCGAAACGATTTTTGGCCCACAATTTGAAACTATCCTACAAATCACGATATCCCCCTTTGGGTATTGCGATTTCACTGAACATGCCCTAAAACTATTAAAAAATCATTCCTTTTCCTCTCAATCATCAAAACTATACCTCAACAAGTTTAAAATGCAAATAACTATGAATTAAAATCCTATGCTACATGCAAAAAGTACATGCTCAAAACATTTAATTATTTACAACTTTTTAGGTCTTCTTGCCACATGCGGCAAATTAAAAATGAGACTTGGGGCGGTCGGTCACACCTCTTGTTCAATGTGCAAGTAAGGCCTCCTGAGAGTCGTAATGTCCTTCTTATCCTCGTTCACTTTCGGATTCTCTTGTGTGGCGCACGAAAACTTGTTAGCATGATAAGGTCTCGTCTCAACTACCTGAAACTCATTCCCTTGTGTTGGCAACACCTCATAAGACTTAGGCTCAGGCTTAATGCATTTGAAAATTTTGGTCTCTCCCTTGATGTCCATAGTCAGCTCACCCATTCCTACGTCTATTGTAGCTCTAGACGTGGCCAAGAAATGTCTCTCTAAAACTATAGAAATTTTGAGATCCTTCTCGAAGTCTAGCATAATAAAGTCAACGAGAATAATGAATTGCATATCCCTCACTAACAAATCCTCAAGGAATCCTTTGGGGTGTACCAAATATCGGTCGGCTAGTTGCAAAGTGACTATGATTTCCTGAAGCTCTCCCAAGCCTAACCGCCTATAAACGGACAATGGCATGAGGTTAATGCTTGCCCTTAGGTCACATAGGGCTTTCCTGAAACTAACTCTGCCTATCTCTATTGGGATGGTGAAGCTACTGGGATCTTTAAGCTTGGGAGGGACTTTTCTATACACTACCATGCTATATTCCTCATTAAGATCGATTTTCTCCCCTTTCCCTATTTTCTTCTTATGAGACATAACATCCCTAAGGAACTTGGCGTATTTGGGCATTTTCTCAATGAGCTCTAAAAAGGGGGGTTCACATTCAAGGCCTTAAACATATTGAGGAATTGTAAGAACTCCTCACTCTCTTTCTTTTTCTTCTCCTCTAAACACGAAGGAAATGGTATAGGCTTCGGGACAAGCTTCTCCTCTGGTTAAACTTGTGTGGGCTCACTATCAAGTCCTTCATTCTCTACCACCCCATCTCCAAATCTGAGAGTGTAGGTGCTCTCATCCTTCTCACTATCTTCCTTCTCTCCACAATTTGGTCACATAGGTTCCTATAACACCTTTTACCTGGTCCAGTTGTTGAACCTGAGTAATAGAATATTACAGACAATTATAAACCTTTTACATAGAAATTATAACTCAAAATCTCAATTAATTAACATATAATTCATAAACAATCAAATTATCATATGTTTCAATCAATTTCGGATTAATAATGAGCTTCCGAAAGATTAAAACTAAGCTAACAACTATTAGGGATTAAATTGAAACTAATTCAAAAAGGTAGGAAATATCTGCAAACAGGGGTCACACGGCTGTGTCCCCTGATCGTGTGCGAAAGTTAATCCCGTGTGAGATGGGTCACACGACCGTGTCACTAGAACGTGTAACTAGATGTGGTCATGTGCACCAAAATCACCTAAATTTTTATAGACCACACGACTGTGTGAACCTGTAGTTACCTTTCAAAACAAGATTTTTTTAGCATAATTCACTTAAGCAACAAACCATCCTTTTTAAACCATATTTGTAACATCCCGAAATTGGGCCTAGTAGGATTGGGCCCAATGGGCCTTGATTTTAAATTTTTTGAGAACGGCATTAATGCAAGTTAGACTTATTAGGTAAGTTATTTTGGAAGGTTAGAGGGCTTCTATGAAGCCCCGAGATCAAATATTAGCTTTGGGGAAATTTTGGTTTTAGGTGAAAAAAAAACCCTGGAAGTTGGCAGGTAGGCCTTAAGAATAAAATGTGGGGAAAAATGACACAAAAGAAGTGTGTGGTGTAGTGCCAAAGTGACGCCACTTAAGAGACAAGGGGGTGACGCCACAAGGAAGGAAGGAGGTCCAAGGTTCAAGTCTTGGCTTTTGCATTTTGGTTTTTTTTACTTGGACCTTAGAATTTGGCTATAGATTTATATTTAGTTGCGCATGGTTTAAGACACAAGAGGAGCTTGTGGCCAAGTGGCTAGCGGCGTGGATTATGTTGCAAGGGAGCACAGGTTCGAATCTCATGAGAAGCAAGGGAGTATTTATTTTTTGCGATGCTGGACGGGAAGAGTTTGATTGAATTTAAACTCTCTTGACGAAGGATCCACATCGGAAAGATACAAAGAAGGAAGGTGAAGAGCTAGCTATATAAAGAGCATTCGGGGAGGAGGGTTGACACACCTTGGAAGGCGTTTGGGCACGTGGAGTGGTCGGAGCGCGGATTAACACGAGTCCTATCGGTGTGTAACTCTCTCTACTCTAGTTGTAGAGCGGCAAATGCCGAAGTGCGGTCACGGCAATAGTAGCCACACGAGCGCGCGCGCACGTGTGGGCTTCACGGCAGCGATAGTTGAGGCCATAAGTAGTATTCTTGTGGGTTGGGGTCGCTTGGGCGCGATGGGCCGAAGTGGGCCTAATGGGCCCGTGGGCCCTTATGAGTAAATTGTGCGATTGTGTAGTATATAGTGAACTAGACTAGATGGAACTTATATACATGGCTAGATTTGTGCTAGGTGGGCCACACGAGCGTGTGGGCCAGAATGGGCCGGAATCGAGTTTTAGGCCCAATCATCCGGTACGACCGGAAATGGTAGCTGAGTCGCTCGGGGTGACATTTGGGCCTTTGGGAAAGGCCATTGTAGGTGCAAAATTACGAAAATACCCTTGGTGGGTAAATTACCAAAATACCCTTGAAGGGTATATTACGAAAATACCCTTAGTGGGTAAATTACCAAAATATCCCTGAAGGGTAAATTACCGATATGCCCTTGGTGGGTAAATTACGAAAATGCCCTTGGTAGGTAAAATTACGGTTATACCCTTAGAGGTTGATTAGGGTGATTATGTTGTTTTATGTCTATCTGATTATGATGGTAATTCATGTTATACTTATATTTGATATATGTCTAGCATACATGACATACTGCATACACGAATTATTATGTCATATTGCATGGGTATGATGAGAGGAGGGGGAATATGATATCCGTGTCTTTGGGACACCAGTGGTTTGGCACCACCAGTGGTTTGGTACCACAGATTGATTATTGTGACTTTGGGTCACCAGAGGTTTGGCACCTCGGCGTCGTCCCAGTGGCTTAGCACCACGGTGGGTTGGCCCCACGATTGATTATCTGGGATTGACGCCGGTGATTTGGTATCACACACGATGGGTTGGCCCCATCATTGGATTCGTGACTTCGGTCACGGTGATTTGGTATCACATTCGTGTCTTTGGGACACCGAGAGGTTTGGCACCTCATAGCGCCTCGTCCCGGTGGCTTAGCACCACGATGGGTTGGCCCCACACGGTGATTATACTGGGATTGGCGCCGGTGATTTGGTATCACACACGATGGGTTGGCCCCATCATTGGATTATTCGTGACTTTGGGTCACCAGTGGTTTGGCACCACAATTATGGATATCGTGACTTTGGGTCACGGTGGTTTGGCACCACCGGTGGTTTGGTACCACACGGGGTAGAGAAAGGAGCATTGGATGGCTAGGTTTGGGTGCATGATATGCATATTTTCATATGAAATTGTGTAAGGGCCTGTTGGATGGGGATTTACACTTTGAGTCTCGATGACTCACCCCTTAGTTAAATTTTTGCAGGTAATCATTAGATCGCGGATTTGGGAGGTGAGGTGGACTCGTGGAGGCTATACATATGTTTACTCGTAAATTCGTTTCTTGTATTTGGACTTATTTTTATTTGAGTTTTTGTTACGTAATAAGGCCTTGGGTATTTTATTTGGTTTGACTTTCAATTTGTTTATTGCTTATTATTAAATGATCAATATGGGATTTTCCTAAAATGATAATAAACTATTTCTTATTCAAAATTACTTAAACTCGATTTCTCACCACAACTATAAAGAATATGAGCTTTTAACGAATGCACAGCTTTTTAGACATTCCTTTCATGTGACATGCCGATTCGATTCGTAACGTTTAGGCCGGGTTTGGGGTGTTACAATTATGGTATCGAGCCTAGGTTCAAAAACTCCTACTGTGGGTTTGGGTTCAAAAATGTTTTCAAAAGATGGTTTGGAAAATGGTTTAGAAAAATATATATCTGTTCTTTTTGTTGAAATATGGCACCCGAGTGTGTCCTAGCACCAATCCTGACTTTGTAAGTTTCTTGATACTTTGCTTTGTTATATCTTTGTATTTTGAATATCTATTCTGTGTGTTTGGGTTGGATGTGATGTTCGGATATAGAGTTGATTGATTAAATATTGAAATATTTGTGCGCTTTAATGGTTAGTTTTTTTTTTTTTAGTATGTGTAGGATTTCTAAATTCTAGTTAAAAGTACATTAGGGTTATTGGAATCAGAGTGCGCAGCGTGAGCACAGCGTTGTAGGTTAGGTGGTACGAATGTTCCTGTAGTTGGAAATTTCGAGGAAGAAATTTCTTTAAGGAGGGTAGATTTGTAACATCCCGAAATTGGGCCTAGTAGGATTGGGCCCAATGGGCCTTGATTTTAAATTTTTTGAGAACGGCATTAATGCAAGTTAGACTTATTAGGTAAGTTATTTTGGAAGGTTAGAGGGCTTCTATGAAGTCCCGGGATCAAATATTAGCTTTGGGGAAATTTTGGTTTTAGGTGAAAAAAAAACCCTGGAAGTTGGCAGGTAGGCCTTAAGAATAAAATGTGGGGAAAAATGACACAAAAGGAGTGTGTGGTGTAGTGGCAAAGTGACGCCACTTAAGAGATAAGGGGGTGACGCCACAAGGAAGGAAGGAGGTCCAAGGTTCAAGTCTTGGCTTTTGCATTTTGGTTTTCTTTTTACTTGGACCTCAGAATTTGGCTATAGATTTATATTTAGTTGCGCATGGTTTAAGACACAAGAGGAGCTTGTGGCCAAGTGGCTAGCGGCGTGGATTATGTTGCAAGGGAGCACAGGTTGAATCTCATGAGAAGCAAGGAGTATTTATTTTATGATGCGGGCGGGAAGAGTTTCAGTTGAATTTAAACTCTCATCTTGACGAAGGGATCCCACATCGGAAAGATACAAAGAAGGAAGGTGAAGAGCTAGCTATATAAAGAGCATTCCAGGAGGAGGTTGACACACCTTGGAAGGCGTTTGGGCACACGTGGAGTGGTCGGCGCGGATTAACACGAGTCCTATCGGTGTGTAACTCTCTCTACTCTAGTTGTAGAGCGGCAAATGCCGAAGTGCGGTCCACGGAAATAGTAGCCACACGAGCGTGCGAGCGCTGCGTGTGGGGCTTCGCGCGATAGTTGAGGCCATAAGTAGTATTCTTGTGGGTTGAAAGTTTGCTTGGGCGCGATGGGCGAAGTGGGCCTAATGGGCCCGTGGGCCCTTATGAGTAAATTGTGCGATTGTGTATTATATAGTGAACTAGACTAGATGGAACTTATATACATGGCTAGATTTGTGCTAGGTGGGCCACACGAAAGCGTGTGGGCCGAATGGCCGGAATCGAGTTTTAGGCCCAATCATCCCAGTCTGACCAGGAAATGGTATTGAGTCGCTCGGGGTGACATTTGGGCCTTTGGGAAAGGCCATTGTAGGTGCAAAATTACGAAAATACCCTTGGTGGGTAAATTACCAAAATACCCTTGAAGGGTATATTACGAAAATACCCTTAGTGGGTAAATTACCAAAATATCCTGAAGGGTAAATTACCGATATGCCCTTGGTGGGTAAATTACGAAAATGCCCTTGGTAGGTAAAATTACTGTTATACCCTTAGAGGTTGATTAGGGTGATTATGTTGTTTTATGTCTATCGATTATGATGGTAATTCATGTTATACTTATATTTGATATATGTCTAGCATACATGACATAATTGCATACACGAATTATTATGTCATATTGCATGGGTATGATGAGAGGAGGGGGAATATGATATCCGTGTCTTTGGGACACCGGTGGTTTGGCACCACCGGTGGTTTGGTACCACAGATTGATTATTGTGACTTTGGGTCACGGAGGTTTGGCACCTCGGCGTCTCTGGCCCGGTGGCTTAGCACCCACGGTGGGTTGGCCCCACGATTGATTATACGGGATGAGCGCCCGGTGATTTGGTATCACACGATGGGTTGGCCCCATCATTGGATTCGTGACTTCGGTCACGGTGATTTGGTATCACATTCGTGTCTTTGGGACACGAGAGGTTTGGCACCTCATAGCGTCTCGTCCCGGTGGCTTAGCACCACGGTGGGTTGGCCCTACGGTGATTATACGGGATTGAGCGCCGGTGATTTGGTATCACCACGATGGGTTGGCCCCATCATTGGATTATTCGTGACTTTGGGTCACCAGTGGTTTGGCACCACAATTATGGATATCGTGACTTTGGGTCACGGTGGTTTGGCACCACCCGGTGGTTTGGTACCACACGGGGTAGAGAAAGGAGCATTGGATGGCTAGGTTTGGGTGCATGATATGCATATTTTCATATTAAATTGTGTAAGGGCCTGTTGGATGGGGATTTACACACTGAGTCTCGATGACTCACCCCTTAGTTAAATTTTGCAGGTAATCATTAGATCGCGGATTTGGGAGCTGAGGTGGACTCGTGGAGGCTATACATATGTTTACTCGTAAATTCGTTTCTTGTATTTGGACTTATTTTTATTTGAGTTTTTGTTACGTAATAAGGCCTTGGGTATTTTATTTGGTTTCAGCTTTCAATTTGTTTATTGCTTATTATTAAATGATCAATATGGGATTTTCCTAAAATGATAATAAACTATTTCTTATTCAAAATTACTTAAACTCGATTTCTCACCACAACTATAAAGAATATGAGCTTTTTAACGAATGCACAGTTTTTAGACATTCCTTTCATGTGACATGCCAGATTCGGTCGTAACGTTTAGGCCAGGTTTGGGGTGTTACAATATTCAACCATTTCAAAAACATTCAAAATAAGCCAATACCATCATTTATAATCACAACCTCAGTTTCTAACCAATATGCCAAAAATTGGCACCTCAATTTACAATTCAAACAAACCAAATGAATATATAAAATCATACCAACATGCCTTCATGGTACTTCAAAAAATTCCATCTTTCAAAGCACAACCATTAGAACATCTAAATACCAATTCATTAAACATTAAATGACACATTCACTATCACTTACTCAAGCACAAAATAACCTTTAAATCAATCTCATGTATCAAGCATCAAACTTACCAAAACATCACCTAAACATAACCGAAGCATATCATACATCATTCTACATCCAAGTATCAACCAAAAACATATTGCATAACATGATATTTTCTCAACCATAAAGATATTAAGCATATAACTCTAGTAACCTAACAAGTCATCAATAACTTGACTATTACCATTACATATGTATACATATATACATAACCTCCAAAATACCAACAAGATACAAAATAACCATTAAACGTATAAAACATCCTAGGTAAATGCCAAGACCAAAATGAATGAGTCACCAACTCTTGAGTTCGGACTGTCATTGGATGCTGAGTCGGCGATTGAATCATAAAGTACTTAACCTATGCACAAAAAATAATCGTATGCTGAGTATACTCAGTGGTATTTCTATAATAAAACATTAAAACATAATATAAATTCTATAATGCATTTTAATGTGTCAATCTACAAGACCTAATACATCACCTAATTATTAAACCTATTTACATATCTTAAACCGAGCTATCATAGTTGCAGCATATACATTTTTCTCTATCTCAATCGAATTGATTAAATCGTACAATGTCAAATCCATAATTCCAAGCTTATAAACTAATATCCACTCTCCACCCTTATTTCAATTTCATTTATGCTCAGTTTCCCAATTCTACAGCATAATTTCATCAACCAATCATCAATTTCACATATGTGACAGTATATTTCATCACTAACTGAATTCAATTGCACAATTATATCAATATATCATATTTTCAAATCTATTCAATTTAGTCCTTATCACAAACAACTAATTCAAATCAATTCAATTCAGCTCGTTCTATCATTTCCAGCTTACCTTATGTTATTACCATGAAACACAATTCGTAATGCAGCAAATAAAAAGCTCAAGTTATAAAAATAAAAATCATAAACTCTGAGCTATTTGTCAATGACTTTATCTTTTCCTTTCCATTTTGAGGAATCCATGTCGACATTAGCTACGGATTAACATAAATATACAAAATCATAAAAACAAAATCATATGTTATTACCATGCAACACAGTTCGTAATGATACAAAAGAAAAGGTTTAGGTTATAGAAATACAAACCATAAACTCAGAGCTATTTGCCGATGACCGTATCTTTTCCTTTCCATTTAGAGGAATCCAGGTCGACGTTAGCTACGGATTAACATAAATATACCAAATCATATGTAACTTTTTGCATTTTATTCAGTTTAGTCCTTAAAATCAAGACTAGCATAACTTTCAAATTAAGCCTCCAATTTTTATACTGATTTCACTCTAGGCCTAATTTAACTTCATATTTTTCATTTCTACCACAAATTTTTAAATTTGTGCAATTTAATCCCATAAAACCATCAATTGGCTTTACAATTTAATCCATTTTAAATACTAAACTTCAAAACTATCAAATTAACACCTAAAGCTATAACTATTCAATCATGGAAACATTCTAAATCTTTAACAATACTGAAAAATACTAAATGGGTTAGCTAACTTAAGCTCCCAAGATTTCGAAAACATAAAAATTACAAGAAAATGGACTAAATTGACTATCCGATTGAAGCTTGAAAAATAAAGAACCCTAGGTCATGAGTTCTTCTTCTTCACCCTTAATGTTTCGGCTAACATTATGTTTTATTATTATTATTTTACTTACAATTTTATTTTATAACTTAATTAACTAATGTAATACCAAATACATAAATATAATGTTCCATTACTGTCCACCACTATTAAATCAATGGTTTAATTGTCTTATGTGTCCCTTAGCTATGCTCTACATTATGATTTACTAATAATTAAACTTTGAAATTTTTACGATTTAGTCCCTGTACCCTAATTAAGCACTATTTCGACAAAATTACCTGCCCAAAATTCAATTCAATTCTAATATAACTTTGTAAATATTTAATAAAAGTATTTATAGACTCAGTTTACTGAAATGATGTCTTGATACCTCATTTTCCAAAATCAATAACTTTAAGGTCGAACTACTTGTACTTTTACTAACTGGCCAATTAGCAAATTTATCCAATCAAAATTTAATATAAAATTATAATTAACTTGTAAATATTATTTAATAATATTTTTGGACTCGATTTATGGAAATGGGATCCTGGAATCATAATTTCCTATTCCACTGACTTTAGTATCATTATACTTGTACCTTAATTTACTATCAATTAAGCTAAATTACTAGACCAAATTTAATATATTAATATACTAGTCTCATAAATATTAAATATTAATATCTACGAACACGTTTTATGGAAAAGACATTTTGAAACCATAATTTTCGACACCACTGGAAACCTGGTCATTACAGTTCCTTAACCATAGCCTCGGATCTAAGGGTGATCACCTTAGCATGTTCCTTTCCTTCCCTCTTCGGATTAGGTTTTGTATTGCTAGGCATGCTAGAGGCTAAGTTGTTTTGCAACAATTGCAACACTTGATCTGATTGACCACGGATTTGGCGCATATTAGCTTGCACTACATGCAAACCTTCCTCTACCTTGCTTACCCTAATTGAAAATAGAGGGTCACTAATATAGGTTGGTTTTCTCTCTCAATCTTGGGTGCCCTAAAGGGTAATGGAGGTTGGTACGACACCTTGGGTTATGGAGGATTAAGGTTTTGGTTCCCTAGATTTGAAGGTTCCCCTTGGTTCCCTCCCCACCTAAGGTTAGAATGGTCACGTCATCTTTGGTTATAGGTGTTGAAGTAAGGGTTATATCATCTACTCCCTACATAGTTAACCTCCATATGACTGCTATCATCATCGTGTCCTGCATCAAAATGGATTAGATTTGGCTGGTTTTGGACTTGCACCTTGGCCAAACTCATTTCCAATTTATTAAGCCTTTCGAGGACTTGTTGGTTGTAACAGCCCGATTTTGGGCCTAGTCGGAACAGTGGTTTCAGGACCACAAATTCGACGTAGTAAAATTCATTTTTATTACATTTCTATGTTCTACAATTTTATGAAATGATTTCGCAAAAAATTCATTCGAAGATTTTGACGTTTGGGCACTAAATTTAGTAAAAAGGACTAAATTGTAAAAAAAAGTGCAAAAGTTGAGTTCTACATGCTAGAGGTGTCTAATTTCTATGAAATTTTAAATTGAAGGTCTTTAGATGGTAATTAGACCAATTGTTAAGTTAGTGGACAAAAATGAAATGGTGAGATAAAATTTTAGAGTTTTAAGTGAAGGTCATTTTGGTTATTTGGTAAATAAAAGAATAAAAAGGGAAAATAAAGCCAAAATTTGCTCATCTTTCTTCAACCTTGGCCGAAATTTGGGAGAACACCATAGCTAGGGTTTTGTCATCTTTCAAGCTTGATTGTAAGTACATCCTATCCTCGTTTTTAATGCTCTTTACGTTTTTGAAGTCGTTATCATCCAAACTACCTATTTCTACCATTAATTTAAGATGTGGTTGATGTCTAGGGTTTGACCCATTTTAGAAATATTTGTATTTTGATGTTTAATGGTAGATTATGCATGTTTGATGTGTGATAAATAACTTTTACTAGGTGATTTTTGATGAAAATGCATAAAAAGGACTAATTGTAAAAAGTTATAAAATGGATAGTAAAAATCTAATTTAATGGAAAAGGTGGACTGCTATAAGCATGAAAATGGTTCGGCTAGGCTTGGGTTACCAAGAACATATTTCATTTTACGAGCCTAGGGACTAAAATGTAAAATGTCAAAAAGTTAGGGACAAAATAGTAATTTTGTCTAGGATGCAAATTAATGTAAATATATGTGTAAAATGATGAATTGATAGTCAAATTTGCTTATATAGACCCAGAACAACCGATTACAGAACTAGATTGAGGAAAACGAAAAGTCTCGGATTAGTTGCGTTTCAAATACGAACCATTCTCAAGGTAAGTTCGTGTAATTTGATTTTGTATGTTATTATGTTTTAATTGAATTGTGAAATTGAGATAATATATATGTGATGATATACCCTATGAAATAATCAAAAGATGATAAGCATAAATAAAATGTCGTTGTCCTAGTTGAACATTGTATTTCGATGGATTATAATAATTTCCTTGAAATGAACAAAATGATATAGAAAGGATTTAGCCCGGATGGGTAATCCTGAGCTACTCTCTCTTGAGTAAATGTTATGTAATGGATTTAGCCCGGACGGGTAATCCATAGTATGCTCATTAGAGCTAACATTATCGAAAGGATTTAGCCTGGACTGGTAATCCTGAATAAACTCTTAGAAGCGAATGTTAAAGACGGGATTTAGCCTGAACTGGTAATCCTGTTATATAAATGTGGCTTGAGAGTGTGCTCTATGAATATGTGCTTAAGGAGCACTTTGGATGTGAATTGACAAAAGATTGACATGTATACCTCGAGTATACTACCCGAGTATCCATCGAAATTACAATAGTTCAATGAAAAGAAATCCTGAAAAATGGAATAGTGAAATGATATGAAAGTTTATACTATGGTGAGCTCATTTATGTTGGTTTGATAACTTCATGATGTGTATGACTAACTTGTTTACTGAGTGAATGTATTTAGGTAACTTTTCAAAATATTGATGGAATGAATGCATATATATATGCTTATTTGAATAATTATAACCGGTAAGTTTCTTTCTATTACGCGAACTTACTAAGCATGAAAATGCTTTCCCCGTTTTACTTTTCCTTGTTTTATAGTGCTATTAAGGCTCGCGAAGGTTGGAGGATTCGGTCGGAGCAAGATCACACTACCCACAAATCTCTTTTTTGGTATAGCTAAATGTTTCATTTTGGTATAATGGCATGTATAAGCTACTTGGCTTAGATGAAGGCTTGTCAGTAATATTTTGCGTCTTAGCCATTGGAATGGCTAAGGATGTTCAATTGGTGCATGTATGATGTTAATGTATGTCCATATTCTTAAGTGTTAAGTATGGTGGATAAATCATTTTGTAAGTGGCCATTGGAATTGGCTAATATTGGTTTAATTATATATGCATATGATGATGTCTTTCATGGATGTGAGAATTTGCATGGTTTGAGTTGACAAGTATGTGATGTTGTATGTGATAGAAAATAGCATGTGAATGATGTGGCTGATTTGGTTGAGTGTATGTGTTAGGATTGGTGCTATCTTTTGTTGTGTAGGTATGTGCATGGAAGGGTGACAAAATGGCTTGGTAAATAGCCTTGTTTTTATCCACACGGGTAGGCACACGGGTGTGTGTCTAGACCGTGTGTGACACACGGTCAGCCCCACGGGCATGTGTTCTGGCCATGTGTCCCCTGCACCTTAATTGATGCAAAACAGAATGTCCAGAATATAGCACACAGGCAGAGACACGGGCGTGTGTCTCAGTCGTGTGTGCTACACGGCCTTGGACACGGGCGTGTACCACGGTCGTGTGAAGTTTGCACCTATTTTATGAAAACTTATGACAATTAAATCGACCACATGGCCTAGCACACGAGCGTGTGGCACAGCCGTGTGGCAAAGTCAGAGAGCACCCTATTTTGAACACGGCCTATAGCACGGGCGTGTCTCAGGGTCGCACGGGCGTGTCCCGAACCCACACGGGCGTGTGACCCCTATTTTAGCAAAAAATTTCTAGGGGTCGTTGAACTTTCTAAAGTTCTCGGTTTAGTCCCGAACCGTTTCCAAAGCATGTTTTGGGCCTCGTAAGCTCGTTTTAGGGATGATAGGAATGTAAATGAAAAGTTTTAAAATTGGATGGAAATTCACATCTCGGTTTTGTATGATTGCTTGTGTTTATGCCCGATAATGCCTCATACCCTGTTCCAGCTTCGAATACGGGTAAGGGGCGTTACATTGGTGCTTATCCTCGCTACCAACATTATTCACTTCCGACTGCTTGGTCTAATATGTGAACCACTTAGCTGGCCACATGTAAAAGTTCATCACCATGTCCTCGATAAGTTGACAGGCCTCAGCGTAGGTCTTTGACATAGATGCTTCCACAGACGCTCCATCAAGACTAGAGCGTAATTTTCCGTCAAGTCCATTGTAAAGAACATGAAGATGCATCCAATATTGTAAATTGTTGCATGTAAATATAAAGTCAGATTGTGCAAGTATACACGTTGAATCAAGTAATATGATGATCAGCAAGATCCTCTCTATAGGGATCTGATGAACCATAAAAGGAACATATTTTAATCCCACATTTAGCATACTTTTGGATGATTTATCCCTTGATTTATGTAAAAAGGTGCCCTTAATCCTTTCCTTTCATGTTTTATACTCAGGGAAGCACCGGAGGATGAAAAGAGCAAGAAACGGGCTTAAAACGAGCCAAATGGGCCAAAGCACAAAATCAACATGGCCTGGGCCCAAGACCACACGGGCGTGCCTCCTCAATAATCTCGAAAACGGTCTAAGCCATGAAATACATGGCCGTGCCTCATTAATAAAGTCCAAACACGGCCTAAAGATGATTCACACAGGTGTGTGCCATGGCCGTGTCCCTGTCGCGGAAAAGAGCAATTTCAATCGGATTTGGATACTTACGGGGGAAGAAACACATTCCAAAAGCCTATAAATACACCCTAAGTATGACCTAAAAAGGGGAGTCGACGGGAGCCTAAAGCTACCGTTTAGGGGCGTCTTGCTAGGCCAGAGAGGGCAGATTTGTGGGGATTCACTCGGGGATAGCCAGTTGATCCATCTCAAGAAGCCAGAATCATACTCAAGATGGAGGATCTCCTCTTCAATTCCTTCAAGGGGTTTTAGGGATTTCTTATGTTTTGTTTTATCTTTTCTTCTGAGATGTTTTCTTTTATTGTTATGGACTAAACCCTCAGATACCTGAGGGGGATGAAACTTAGATGAATCTTGTTATCGTTTACTGAACTATATGATAAATATTTGATTTGTTCTTAATTATATGTTCTTAATTCTTGTGTTGATATTTCGTGGATATTGATTCAAGTTGGATGTGCTTAGGTGGAGGAGCAAAAGTCCCTGCCTAAGAGTAGATCTAGCATAGTTAAGCGGAGTTGATCGCGTGCCTAGAGATAGGGTGATGAGGCGTTGCCGGATTAGGGTGAAACCTAATATGGGAGTCCATAGATCGAGTTAATGCAATTCTAGGGGTTTTAATTAGAAATAGATTTCAATTAATCAACCTAGGGTTAGACGTTATTCACCTCGAGAGAGGGTTTAATATAAATTAGGGAATCCTACGGATCAAGTCAAGTGAATAAATCAAATGCGGCTCGAGTTAGATAACAAGTGAAGTCTAGGTGGATTCTTCCTTGGGTGTCGTCTTAATTAATTGGTTTTTCTTCAAGTATTCTCCCAAATTCATTCTTATTTGTCTTAGAGTCTTTAATTTTAGTAGTTAATTTATTTAGATTAAACAACCATTCGCTTAATTCTTAGGCTAAATAATAAAAAGAAAGTTAGTATTAGTACTTTTAGTTCCTTTGGGTTCGACAATCCGGTCTTGCCTAAGCTATACTACTGTTCGATAGGTGCACTTGCCTCAATCGTTGTCATAGTCAGTTTCCAGGTTCGATCATTATCTTTATAAATTTTAAAACTCTGACATCACAGTGATCAAGTTTTTGGCGCCGTTGTCGGAGAACTAAAATATTAAGAACACTCTATTTTTATTACTTTAGCCATTTTTATTTTTTGCAATTCAATTTTATTTCTTATTTTATTTGCTAATTTTTCTTCTTTTATTACTTCTTCCTTCCAGGTACCTCTAGTTTATGACTAGACGGAACCTGAGAGGACCACTAGTATACGACAGTGATATTGAAGCTACCACTCGAAGGAATCGCAGAGAAATTATGCGAGCCCTAAATTACACAGAAAAAGAGCGAGAAGACGAATCAAATCCTACTGAAGGGATGGACGAGAATAATCCACCACTCCAAGATGTGGCAGAAAATAATGCTCCACGTACTATGTATGATTTGCTAAACCTCATTTAACAGGAGCCGAATCAAGTATTGTTTGGCCTGCTATAGCTGCTAATAATTTTGAATTAAAGCCTAACACTATACAAATGATTCAACAATTTGTTCAATTTGATGGTTTGCAGGACGAAGACCCAATCACTCATATAGATAATTTTTAGAGTTACGTGATACCTTCAAAATAAATGGCGTTTTCGATGATGCCATAAGGCTTCTGTTATTTCCCTTTTCATTAAGGAATAAAGCCAAATCAGCGTGGTTAAACTTCGTTACCACGAGGGTCAATCACCACATGGGATCAATGACCAGAAATTTTTTATTAAAATATTTCCCACCCGCCAAAACGGCCAAATTGTGGAATGATATCTCTTCTTTTGTGCAGATGGATTTAGAGACATTATATGATGCATGGGAGAGATACAAGGATCTCTTGAGAAGGTGTCCGCACCATGGTTTACCCTTGTGGCTCCAAGTCCAAACTTTCTATAATGGTGTAAACCCTCAACGAGGCAACTAATTGATTCGACCACGGTGGAACCACGAACAATGAGAACTCTGAAGCAACCTACGAGTTTATTGAAGACATGTCACTGAATAACTATCAGTGGTAGGTTACAAGGACAAAACCAACAAAATCAGCCGGAGTTTTCAACATCGATGCAGTAACCATGCTATCAACATAGGTAGAGATGATGAATAAAAAGCTTGATAGTTTGTGTTCTTCGCAGGTACATCCAGTGATGCAGTACCCACCCTACCAACCGGGCACAGAAAGTGAACAGATGAACTATATAGGTAACAACTTCAGATCTAATAATAACCCTTATAGTAATAATTATAATCCAGGTTGGAGGAACCACCCAAATTTTTCATGGGGAGGACAAGGAAATCAAAGACAACAACCTCCTTAAAATTTCCAAAATCAGCCCTATCCACAAGAGAAGAAGCCGAACCTTGAAGAGATGCTGACAAAATTCATTGTAGCTACAGATAACCGTCTCCAAGACACTGAGACCACCCTTAAGAATCAACAGGCATCAATTAAAGAGATCGAGAGCCAAGTCGAGGAACTCACTAAGATAGTTGGACAACTTACTAACACAGTTGGATAGCTTGCAAAGATAATTTCCGAACGACCGCAAGGGCGTCTACCAAGCAACACTGAGATTAACCCAAAGAAGCAAATCCAAGCCATAACAGCTCAAGAAAGTGAAGGGTTAGACGAGCCCAATTCAAGGCAAGAGGATGAGGTCAAAGAAGGTAAGGTTGAGGTAAGTAATAATAAGCCAAAATCGGTAATCAAAGAATACCAACCTCGCATACCATACCCTGAAGCATTAAGGAGAGATGACACAGAGGAACAGTTCGGTAAGTTTCTTAAACTTTTAAAGAAATTACATATTAACTTATCGTTACTTGAAGCTCTATCACAGATGCGATTCTAGAAAATTTTTAAAAGAGCTTTTGACGAACAAACAAAGGATAGACGAGGCATCACTGCGTGGAACTAAACGCAATGTGCTCGGCAATCTTGCAAAATAAACTACCACGAATTTAAAAGATCCAGGAGTTTTACAATTCCATGCTTAATTGGTAGTTTATCTATTGATAATGCGTTAGGCGATCTAGGGCAAGCATAAATGTCATGCCTTATGAATTGTTTAAACAACTAGGTCTAGGAAACCCAAACAAACTAGGATGAGCATTCAACTAGGTGATAAAAGCTGTTAGAAATCCTAGGGTATAATCGAAGATGTACTCGTAAAAGTTAAAAATTCGTATTCCCAGTAGACTTTGTCGTTTTAGACATGGATGAGGATAATTCGATCCCCTTAATCTTAGGAAGACCATTTTTAGCAGCTGCCAGGACTAAAATTGATATTGATGCAGGAGAACTCATACTTCGTGTAGGTAATGAGATAGTCACTCTCAAAGCTCTTGATTCGGCTAGAACATTGAGTAACCAAGGTGAGAAAACAAATTCTATTGATAACCATTCGGTTAACCCTTCTTTTCAGGAAGCACCAGGAAAGAATACAACTAAACCCGATTCTATACCATGTGCCAACAAAGAAATAACACACGAAGAACAAGGGATTCAGATCGATGATCTAGACGAGTGGAAGACGCATTTTAAGGAAAAATTAAGAATACACAAAGCAGAATCAGAGCCACTCCACGAAGCAAACAAATTCAAAATCGGAGATCAGGTATTGATAGAAAAAATAGACCCTCGAATATCTCCTCTTGACCCTAACACAAACAAAGAAATACCATTTAGGGTAATCAGTGTTTTTCCATACGGAACAGTCGAGGTAAGTAATCCTATATTTGGCACTTTCAATATAAACGCATCTCGACTTAAATTCTATCGTGATAATGAAACCGATAGCATGAGGAAGGATTTTTAACTCCTCAAACCACCCTGACAATACAAACGAGAGGTAAGTCTAGCTTAAGACTTTAAACGAGCGCTTCTCGGGAGGCAACCCGAGCACTAACCGTAGTTACTTTTGCTTTTGTTATCATTTTTCTATTCTTTTCTTAGTCTTAAAAACCTAGCTTTAAACTAACCAAGAGTGCAGATTTCCAAGCCACACGGCCTTACACACGGTCGTGGCCGTGGCCGTGTGGAAGTACAGAATCGCCGTACTGACACGGCAGAGAGGGTACAAGTGAGAAAGAATCAAATCTTTGAGTCACGGACTCCAACCACCAACCCACGGGCACTGACAAAATGCCACGGCCGTGCGACGCGGCCGTGGACGACACTGACTTAGCACCAACGGGCGTGGCGACCTAAGCATGGGCGTGGGAGAAACAAATGGAGCCCACCACGGCCGTGCGATACGGCCGTGTGACTTAGCACGCCCACGGTACACGGGCGTGGGGTTGTACCAGGCTTGAAAATTTATTAAAACCCCCTCCTTTTTCTCTTCTCCTACTAACTCTCAACTTTTCACCCCTTTGCAACTTTCACCCTTCTTCCTCCTTTACACCCTTACACCATACCTTCTTAGCATTCTTTATCCTTATATAATTCTTCTCAATCTTTTAGCCATGTCGAAGAAACGGAAGGATCCCAGCACAGTCTCCCTCATGGAGACCGATCTACATAAGTTCATGTCGGCCGCTTCAATCACTCGACAAGCCAAGGGTCTTTGAGACCATTTAATTTTTCTTCTTCTTTACTCTTCTCCTTTATTTTCTTTCTCTTTAACACTCTTATGCTTAATTTAGTTTATTTTATCTTAGTTTCTTAATTTTAGGTTCTAAAGGCTGCTAGGGAATCACGCCACTTCCACCACCACCTTGACACCTCATGACCTTAGAGGTCACACCCACCTCGCGAACCATCCAACAATAAGGACCCTACGGTCCATTTATCTTTTTTTTTTAATTTTAGTTTCATCTTTATTTTTCTTCACTTTAGCTTGCTATTCTTTAATTATTTAATTAGTATAGTTTTAATTATTATTATATCCTGGCTAATCCTCCACGAGCTACCCAATTTCTTCATCTAGCGCAGGATCGTCATCCAGACCGACCCCTCCAACGTATTTTCCACATCCTCCTAGGATTTCATCCATAATTCAGAAAGTTTCACTTCTCCCCATATCTTATGATTTTAG
This sequence comes from Gossypium sturtianum, assembly GCA_025698515.1. Lineage (NCBI taxonomy): Eukaryota > Viridiplantae > Streptophyta > Magnoliopsida > Malvales > Malvaceae > Gossypium > Gossypium sturtianum. The sequence goes on from CM046945.1 coordinate 25,966,518, forward strand.
TATTATTGTGTTATTATCTAACTTTGTACATTGAGGGCAATGTACGTCTTAAGTGTGGGGGGGTGAACAACCTAAAAATGTGCCAAACTTTTTGCATTATTCTCAAATCCCTGAATTTAGTCTTGTTTTTAAGTAATTTTCTCATATTACTAATTAGGATGAAATTTCCATGATTTATGATATGTTTTAAATTAATTCATTGATAATTGTGCATTGATAATTAAATTCTAAGAATACTAGAGAATCAAACATGATAAGTCTATTTTTCAGAAATTAAAAATTTTCTAGGTTGTCTACCTGAATTTGAATATTACTTTGAAGTTTGAAATTTACGAGGTTGACATCAAAATACCCATAATTTTTTGTGAGATTTTGAGCCTTATAAGAGCATATATCCTTTTTTTTTCTCACTTCATTGATTATGAGTGTGTCAACATTGATTTGTTATTCTAGAACTTGCATCGATTATACATGTCGAGACCACACCTTTGATTTGATATACAGAAATGATAAAGGCACCTAGGATTTAACCCACTTACTCCACTAAAAACCTACCTTCATAATTAACCCCTAGTGAACCCCTTTGATCCTAACAACCCTTTTTATTGACTCACCCACTAATTTTAACCCAAAACCCTTTGTTTTTGTTATCACCATTCCTTTTGACTACCCTTATATCGAGATTTGATTTGATTAATAGCCTAACTATGTTTTTTATTTCAGTAATTTTTTCCTTTTTTATGTATTTATGATTTGTTCTTAAAAAAATAATCAAAAGTATATTCATTATTCATTATTAGTTTTGTGATTAAATGAGCTTATACATTTGAATTCCAAATATTGAAGAAGAAGCTCGTATTATTAGTATTATTAGCTTTCGATTGATGTAATTACTTTTATTTAGTTCATTGTTTTGGTTAGGTAATTTTTCAGTCGATCTCGATTCTAACCCTCTAATTCAGCCTTTAACCACACCTTTAACCCAAGCCCCATTACAACCCTTTCAAAGACCTTTTGATTTGTGCATCATTTCATATTACTGATGGTGGAGATTTGATTTTTATGCAAGCCTATGGGATTAACTTTTGAGTTTGACATTTGAGTGCTTAATTGCAACCTTAAACACTTGAGTGATTTGAGTGAATCTTTAGTGAGGACGTCAACCCTTGTAGATTTTGAATCAGAGGTAATTATTTAGATGAGGGGAAACACCTATGTTTTGTGCTATAAATGTATAACTTAGATTGTTTGAATCTTTAGGACTCTTTGAGTTAAATTATCCATGTATAAATTATCTATGAATTATGATGAGACATTGTTGATAGCAATATTGAATCATGGAAAGTTCATTTTAATTGTAAGTTGAGAATTTTGCTTGAGGACAAGCAAAAGCTTAAGTGTGGGGGTATGTGATGAACCATAAAAGTAACATATTTTAATCCCACATTTAGCATACTTTTGGATGATTTATCCCTTGATTTATGTAAAAGCGTGCCCTTAATCCTTTCTTTTCATGTTTTATACTCGGGGAAGCAGGAGGATAAAAGAACAAGAAACGGGCTTAAAACAAACCAAATGGGCCAAAGCACGAAATCAACACGGCCTGGGCCCAAGACCACACGGCCGTGCCTCCTCAATAATCTCGAACACAGTCTACGCCACGAAATACACGGCCATGCCTCATTAATAAAGTCCGAACACGGCCTAAAAGGCGATTCACACGGCGTGTGCCATGGCCGTGTCCCTGCTTGCATGAAAAGAGCAATTTCAATCGGATTTGGATACTTAGGGGAAAGAAACACATTCCAAAAGCCTATAAATACACCCTAAGTATGACCTAAAAGGAGTCGGCGGGAGCCTAAAGCTACCGTTTAGGGGCGTCTTGCTAGGTCGAGAGGGCGATTTGTGGGGATTCACTCGGGGATAGCCAGTTGATCCATCTCAAGAAGCCGGAATCATACTCAAGACGGAGGATCTCCTCTTCAATTCCTTTAGGGGTTTTAGGGATTTCTTATATTTCTGTTTTATCTTTTCTTACGAGATGTTTTCTTTTATTGTTATGGACTAAACCTCTCGGATACGAGGGGATGAAACTTAGATGAATCTTGTTATCGTTTACTGAACTATATGATAAATATTTGATTTGTTCTTAATTTTGTGTTCTTAATTCTTATGTTGATATTTCGCGAGTATTGATTCAAGTTGGATGTGCTTAGGTGGAGGAGCAAAAGTCCCTGCCTAAGAGTAGATCTAGCATAGTTAAGCGGAGTTGATCGCGCGCCTAGAGATAGGGTGACGAGGGTTGCGGATTAGGGTGAAAACTAATATGGGAGTCCATAGATCGAGTTAATGCAATTCTAGGGGTTTTAATTAGAAAGAGATTTCAATTAATCAACCTAGGGTTAGGCGTTATTCGCCTCGAGAAAGGGTTTAATATAAATTAGGGAATCCTACGGATCAAGTCAAGTGAATAAATAAATGCAGTTGAGAGTTAGATAACAAGTGAAGTCTAGGTGGATTCTTCCTTGGGTGTCGTCTTAATTAATTGGTTTTTCTTCAAGTATTCTCCCAAATTCATTCTTATTTGTCTTAGAGTCTTTAAGTTTAGTAGTTAATTAATTTAGATTAAACAACCATTCGCTTAATTCTTAGGCTAAATAATAAAAAGAAAGTTAGTATTAGTACTTTTAGTTCCTTTGGGTTCGACAATCCGGTCTTGCCTAAGCTATACTATTGTTCAATAGGTGCACTTGCCTCAATCTTTGTCATAGTTAGTTTTCAGGTTCGATCACTATCTTTATAAATTTTAAAACTCTAACATCACAGCGATCAGGATCGAATAGGATTAACTTGGTTAAGTTGTTGTTATGAAGTATGTGAAATACGCTAAGGCAAAACAATGACAGAAATGCAATGGTAATCAAAGTAATGATGATGTACGCAATATGTAAACAAAAAAATATTTTAAAATATGCTATGGCAAAGATACCAAGACAAAAGTGAGAATGTCTATGCTATTGAATGGAAAAGCTGGGATTACTAGGAGTGTACCCTTATAAACCAATAATGCCTCGGCAAATTCTTAATCAACTTATTGCTCAGAATGGATTTATAATGGTCTGTTTCTTTCGAGAGAAATACCTAAAGATACCTCACCTAAGAAAATATATGTCTATAGACTTCAGATGTGATTCCTAGTACTGATTACTCTTCACTCTGTACGAACGTTGCTCTATGTCTAGAGATTACTATTGGCATTCTGTCGAACACCCACTTGTATCTATCAATTATAATCCAACTAACCTAACCTTTTTAGAATTAGATTATGTTTATAAACATACTATGCATTCATCTATGCCTAGAGACTGCATGCATGCAATTCGAAAGAACTAATTGAATGAAACAGTAAAATAGATCAGATCCAAGCTTTGACATTAATGGAAAATTAAAGTATCATCTTGTAATCCCAACCCGTTGAGATTTAACTCATGGGTTGGTTAATCACGTCAGAATTCAAAATATCATTCAACATCTTCAATAATTAATTTCGAAAAGAAGCAATTTAAGAAAATAAAGGAAGAACTTCATAAAGCTTTCGCGGATCTTGCCTCAACTCTGGTGACGCAATGTCTTGCAAAGACCAGGTTGACTGTCTTCTTCTCCTTCCTCGTGTTCTGCTTTGCTGCTCAGCCTCTACTGCTACCCTCATTTTCTCCTCAAGATCTTTCCCTCAAAAAAGACTCTCCAAAAGCTCACTGATCGTATGTCTGTCGAGTTTTAAAATTTATAAAAAGAATGATCGAACCTAGAAACTAACTCTGACAATGATTTAAGGCAAGTGCACCTATCGAACAGTAGTATAGCTTAGGCAAGACCGAATTATCGAACCCAAAGGAACTAAAAGTACTAATACTAACTTTCTTTCTATTATTTAGCCTAAGAATTAAGCGAATGGTTGTTTAATCTAAATTAATTAACTACTAGACTAAAGACTCTAAGACAAAGAATAATGAATTTGGGAGAATACTTGAGGAAAAAACCAATTGATTAAGACGACACCCAAGGAAGAATCCACCTAGACTTCACTTGTTATCTAACTCGAACTGCACAATGTATTCACTTGACTTGATCCGTGTAGGATTCCTAATTTATATTGAACCCTCTCTCGAGGCGAATAACGTCTAACCCTAGGTTGATTAATTGAAATCTCTTTCTAATTAAAACCCCTAGAATTGAATTAAATCGATCTATGGACTCCCATATTAGGTTTCACCCTAATCCGGCAACGCCTCGTCACCCTATCTCTAGGCGCGCGATCAAATCTACTTAACTATGCTAGATCTACTCTTAGGCAGGGACTTTTGCTCCTCCACCTAAGCACATCAAACTTGAATCGATATCCGCAAAATATCAACACAAGAATTAAGAACACATAATTAAGAACAAATCAAATATTTATCATATAGTTCAGCAAACGATAACAAGATTCATCTAAGTTTCATCCCCCTCAGGTATCTAAGGGTTTAGTTCATAACAATAAAATAAAACATCTCAGAAGAAAAGATAAAACAAAACATAAGAAATCCCTAAAACTCCCTGAAGGAATTGAAGAGGAGATCCTCCGTCTTGAGTATAATTCTGGCTTCTTGAGATGGATCAACTGGCTCTCCCTGAGTGAATCCCCACAAATCTGCCCTCTCTGGCCTAGCAAGACGCCCCTAAACGATAGCTTTGGGCTCCAGCTTCTGCCGAACTCCCCGCTTAAGTTGCCCTCTAGGATGTTTATATAGGCTTGGAGATGCCTTACTTGGTCTCCAAGTATCCTAATCTGAGTGAAGTTCTTATTTGGGTGTTTAATTAGACTTTGGAATGTTTTTCTTTACCTCCAAGTATCCAAATTCGAGTAAAACTCTTCTTGGTCGCGGTAGGGGGACGGGCTCTGGCACACGCCCGTGTAAGTTGTGGCCAGGCCGTGTGGACTTCGTTGATGAGGAACGGCTGTGTATCTCGTGGCTAGACCGTGTTTCGAGATTATAAAGGAGGCACGGCCGTGTGGTCTTGGGCCCAGGCCGTGTCGATTTCGTGCTTTGGCCCATTTGGCCCATTTTATGCCCGTTTCTCGTTCTTTTCATCCTCCGGTGCTTTCCTGAGTATATAACATGAAAAGAAAGGATTAAGAGCACCTTTTTACATAAAATAAGGGATAATTCATCCAAAAGCATACTAAATGTGGGCTTAAAATATGTTACTATTTTTGTTTATCAAATACCCCACACTTAAGCTTTTGCTTGTCCTCAAGCAAAATTCTCAACTTAGAATTAAAACGAACTTTCCATAATTCATAATAGTTGTCGATAATGTTTCATCATAATTCAAAGATAATTCATACATGGATACTTCAATTCAAAGAGTCCTAAAGATTCAAACAGTCTAAGTCATACATTTGTAGCACAAAACATAGGTGTTTCCCCTCATCTAAATAATTACCTCTGATCCAAAACCTACAAGGATTGACATCCTCACAAAAGATTCACTCAAATCACTCAAGTGTTTAAGGTCAGAATTAAGCACTCAAATGTCAAACCTAAAAGTTAATCCCATAGGCTTGCATGAAAATCAAATCTCCACCACTGTAATATGAGATGATGCACAAATCAAAAGGTCTTTATCAGGGTTGTAACGTGGCTTGGGTTAAGGTGTGGATAAAGGCTGAATTAGAGGGTTAGAATCGAGATCGACCTGAAAAATTACCTAACTAGAAACAACGAACTGAAAAATATATAATTACATGAATTGAAACTTTGAAACTAATAATACGAGCCTCATTCTTCAATAAATAGACGTTAACTGTATAAGCTCGCTTTTCATCATACTAATACTGAATATACTTCGATTTTTTTTTTGAACAAGTCACAAATATTTACAATAATAAGAAAGTACTTTAACAACTGAAATATTTAACATAGTTAGGCAACTGCTCAAAATCAAATCTCGACAAAAAGGGTAGTAAAAAAGGATGGTGATAACAAATAAAAAAGGTTTTTGGGTTAATATTAGTGGGTGAGTCAATAAAAAGGGTTGTTAGGATCAAAGGAGTTCACTAGGGGTTAATTATGAAGGTAGGCTTTTTATGGAGTAAGTGGGTTAAATCCTAGGTGCCTTTATCATTTCTGTATATCAAATCAAAGATGTGGTCTCAACATGTATAATCGATGCAAGTTCTAGAATAACAAATCAATGTTGATACATTCATAATCAAAAAGTGAGCATGAAAAAGGATATATGCTCTTATAAGGCTCAAAATCTCACAAAAAATTATGGGTATTTTGATATCAACCTCGTAAATTTCAAATTTCAAAGTAATACTCAAATTCAGGTAGACAACATAGAATTTTTTTTTTTTTTGAAAAATAGACTTATCATGCTTGATTCTCTAGTATTCTTAGAATTCAATTATTAATGCACAATTATCAATGGCTTAATCTAAAACATATCAATAAAAATCATCAATCATGGAAATTTCATTCTAATGATAATATGAGAAATTTACTTTAAGACAAGGCATAATTCAGGGATTTGAGAACAATGCAAAAAGTTTGGTACCTAATTTCAGGAATTTGAGAATAATGAAAAAATTAGGCACCTTTTTAGGTTGTTCACCCCCCCACACGTAAGATGTACATTGCCCTCAATGTACAAAGATAGATAATAGCAAAATAAAATCTTAAAATCATAAGATGTGGAGAGAAGTGAAACTTCCTGAATTTTGGATGAAGTTAATGAAAAGAAACCGGATAGGATTGGAGGTGAACGTGGGGAAGCGCCTCGAACCGTTTGAACTTGAATCCTCAAAGTAGCCGGTCTGATTTTATTGTATCCTAATCTAAATCTAAATGGCATGAAGGATAAGAGGAAGATAATAAAGAAAATAAAAAAATAAAATTAAAATTAAATAATGGAAAATGAAAGAAGAAAGACAACTGGAAAAGAAAAAGGAAAAAGGGGGTTAAATAGAAATTATGGATCTGGTGGTTGCCCCCGCCCTTGTATCTTCCTGCGGTGGCCACACGACCACGGCCATGGCCGTGTGCAAGGCCATATGGTATGGAAATCTGTACCTTGGTTAGTTTATGGTTAGGTGCTAAAAGGAAAAATAAAAGTAAAAATAAAAAAAAATGTAAAAATTAATGGGGTTAGTGCTCAGGTTGCCTCCCGAGAAGCGCTCGTTTATAGTCTTAAGCTAGACTTTACCTCTCATTCGTATGGTCATGGTGGTTTGAGGAGGTGAAAATCCTTTCTCATGCGATCAATTCGGTTATTGATATAAAATTTAGGTCGAGTAATGTTTTCCTCAAAAGTGCCGAAATTAGAATGTGTTACCTCGACCGTTCCATCTGGGAAGATTTTGAGTACGATCTCCTATCTTAAAGTCGGGTTGTCCCATTATTAAGTTCGTCATGGAGTTGCCTCGTCTTTGCTTCGTGTGTTTTTAGTCTCTCCTTGAAGTGTGTCTTCCATTCGTCTAGTTCATCGATCCAAAGCCTTCGTTCCTCATGAATTTCTTCTTTATCGACACAAGGTCTAGGATCTGGCATCTGCGAAAGAGCTTCTAGAAACGGCAAGTTAATAAGAAATTTCTTTGAAAGTTTAAGAGACTTACCGAGTTGTTCCTCTATGTGGTCTTTCTTTAATGCTTCGGGATATGGTATGCGAGGTTGGTACTCTTTGATTACCGGTTTTGGCTTATTATTACTTACCTCAACCTTACCTTCTTTGACCACATTCTCTTGCTTTGAATTGGGCTCGTCTAACCCTTCACTTTCTTGAGCTGATATGGCTTGGATTTGCTCCTTTGGGTTAATTTCAGTGTTGCTTGGTAGACGCCCTTGTGCTCGTTCGGAAATTATCTTTGCGAGTTGTCCAACTGTGTTAGTAAGTTGTCCAACTGTCTTAGTGAGTTCCCCAACTTGGCTCTCGATCCCTTTAATTGATGCTTGTTGATTCTTAAGGGTGGTCTCAGTGTCTTGGAGACGGGTATCTATGGCTGCCATGAATTTTGACAGCATCTCCTCGAGGTTCGACTCCTCTTCCTGCTGGTAAGGTGGTTGTTGAAATTTTGGAGGAAGTTCCGGTCCTTGGCTACTTTGATCATCCCACGAGAAATTAGGATGGTACCTCCAACCCGCATTATAAATGTCACTATAAAAATTATTTTGAGGTCTAGTATAGTTACCCATATAGTGGACTTGTTCATTCTCTATGCCATATCCGTAGGGTGGGTACTCAAGATTCGCCACGCCTCCGCTTGTTTCGTACTGCAGAACTGGATGTATCTGCGAAAAACACAAATCATCAAACTTTTTATTTAACATCTCTAACTGGTTTGATAGCCTGGTTATTGGGTCGAGGTTGTAGATATAAATTTGCTTTTGTTGGCTTTGTCCTCATAACTTGCCACTGATAGTTATTCAGTGCCATCTCCTCTATCTGCCAAAATCAAATAAAAGAAAATTTAGCAAAGTAAAAAATAATAATAATAATGGCTAAAGTAATAAAAATAGAGCTTTCTTAATATTTTAGTTCCCCGGCAACGGCGCAAAAAACTTGATCGTATGTCTGTCGAGTTTTAAAATTTATAAAAAGAATGATCGAACCTGGAAACTAACTCTGACAACGATTTAAGGCAAGTGCACCTATCGAACAGTAGTATAGCTTAGGCAAGACCGGATTATCGAACCCAAAGGAACTAAAAGTACTAATACTAACTTTCTTTCTATTATTTAGCCTAAGAATTAAGCGAATGGTTGTTTAATCTAAATTAATTAACTACTAGACTAAAGACTCTAAGACAAAGAAGAATGAATTTGGGAGAATACTTGAGGAAAAACCAATTGATTAAGACGACACCCAAGGAAGAATCCACCTAGACTTCACTTGTTATCTAACTCGAACTGGACGATGTATTCACTTGACTTGATGCGTAGGATTCCCTAATTTATATTAAACCCTCTCTCGAGGCGAATAACGTCTAACCCTAGGTTGATTAATTGAAATCTCTTTCTAATTAAAACCCCTAGAATTGCATTAACTCGATCTATGGACTCCCATATTAGGTTTCACCCTAATCCAAGCAACGCCTCGTCACCCTATCTCTAGCGCGCGATCAACTCCGCTTAACTATGCTAGATCTACTCTTAGGCAGGGACTTTTGCTCCTCCACCTAAGCACATCAAACTTGAATCGATATTCGCGAAATATCAACACAAGAATTAAGAACACATAATTAAGAACAAATCAAATATTTATCATATAGTTCAGTAAATGATAACAAGATTCATCTAAGTTTCATCCCCCTCAGGTATCTGAGGGTTTAGTCCATAACAAGGGTAAACCATGGTGCGGACACCTTCTCAAGAGATCCTTGTATCTCTCCCATGCATCGTATAATGTCTCTAAATCCATCTGCACAAAAGAAGAGATATCATTCCGCAATTTGGTCGTTTTGGCCTATGGGAAATATTTTAATAAAAAATTTTCGGTCATTGATCCCATGTGGTGATTGACCCTCGTGGTAACGAGTTTAACCACTGTTTGGCTTTATTCCTTAATGAAAAGGGAAATAACCGAAGCCTTATGGCATCATCAGAAACGCCATTTATTTTGAAGGTATCACAGAACTCTAAAAAATTAGCTATATGAGTGTTTGGGTCTTCGTCCTGCAAACCATCAAATTGAAGAAATTGTTGAATCATTTGTATAGTGTTAGGCTTTAATTCAAAATTATTAGCAGCTATAGCAGGCCTAACAATACTTGATTCGGCTCCTATTAAATGAGGTTTAGCAAATCATACATAGTACGTGGAGCATTATTTTCTGCCACATCTTAGGGTGGTGGATTATTCTCGTCCATCCCTTCAGTAGGATTGGATTCGTCTTCTCGCTCTTTTTCTGTGTAATTTAGGGCTCGCATAATTTCTCTGCGATTCCTTCGAGTGGTAGCTTCAATATCACTGTCGTATACTAGTGGTCCTCTCAGGTTCCGTCTAGTCATAAACTAGAGGTACCTGGAAGGAAGAAGTAATAAAAGAAGAAAAATTAGCAAATAAAATAAGAAATAAAATTGAATTGCAAAAAATAAAAATGGCTAAAGTAATAAAAATAGAGTGTTCTTAATATTTTAGTTCCCCGACAACGCCGCCAAAAACTTGATCGCTGTGATGTCAGAGTTTTAAAATTTATAAAGATAATGATCGAACCTGGAAACTAACTATGACAACGATTGAGGCAAGTGCACCTATCGAACAGTAGTATAGCTTAGGCAAGACCGGATTGTCGAACCCAAAGGAACTAAAAGTACTAATACTAACTTTCTTTTTATTATTTAGCCTAAGAATTAAGCGAATGGTTGTTTAATCTAAATTAATTAACTACTAAACTTAAAGACTCTAAGACAAAGAAGAATGAATTTGGGAGAATACTTGAAGAAAAACCAATTAATTAAGACGACAGCCAAGGAAGAATCCACCTAGACTTCACTTGTTATCTAACTCTGAACCAGACGATTTATTCACTTGACTTGATCCGTAGGATTCCCTAATTTATATTAAACCCTCTCTCGAGGTGAATAACATCTAACCCTAGGTTGATTAATTGAAATCTATTTCTAATTAAAACCCCTAGAATTGCATTAACTCGATCTATGGACTCCCATATTAGGTTTCACCCTAATCCGGCAACGCCTCGTCACCCTATCTCTAGGCGCGCGATCAACTCCGCTTAACTATGCTAGATCTACTCTTAGGCAGAGACTTTTGCTCCTCCACCTAAGCACATCTAACTTGAATCGATATCCACGAAATATCATCACAAGAATTAAGAACACATAATTAAGAACAAATCAAATATTTATCATATAGTTCAGTAAACGATAACAAGATTCATCTAAGTTTCATCCCCTTCAGGTATCTGAGGGTTTAGTCCATAACAATAAAAGAAAACATCTCAGAAGAAAAGATAAAACAAAACATAAGAAATCCCTAAAACCCCCTGAAGGAATTGAAGAGGAGATCCTCCGTCTTGAGTATAATTCCGGCTTCTTGAGATGGATCAACTGGCTCTCCCTGAGTGAATCCCCACAAATCTGCCCTCTCTGGCCTAGCAAGACGCCCCTAAACGATAGCTTTGGGCTCCGGCTTCTGCCGAACTCCCCGCTTAAGTTGCCCCCCAGGATGTTTATATAGGCTTGGAGATGCCTTACTTGGTCTCCAAGTATCCTAATCTGAGTGAAGTTCTTATTTGGGTGTTTAATTAGACTTTGGAATGTATTTCTTTGCCTCCAAGTATCCAAATCCGAGTAAAACTCTTCTTGGCCGCGGCAGGGGCACGGCCTCTGGAACACGCCCGTGTAAGTCGTGGCCAGGCCGTGTGGACTTCGTTTATGAGGCACGGCCGTGTATCTCGTGGCTAGACCGTGTTTCAAGATTATAAAGGAGGCACGGCCGTGTGGTCTTGGGCCCAGGCCGTGTCGATTTCATGCTTTGGCCCATTTGGCCCATTTTATGCCCGTTTCTCATTCTTTTCATCCTCCGATGCTTTCCTGAGTATATAACATGAAAAGAAAGGATTAAGAGCACCTTTTTACATAAAATAAGGGATAATTCATCCAAAAGCATACTAAATGTGGGCTTAAAATATGTTATTGTTTCAGTTTATCACTCCCCTTTTCCCTAGAGTTCCTTCCTTTCATTTTATATTTTTGTTTTTCTGGTATGTCCCTCAGCCCATGCTTTTTCACCTCCTCTTTTAAGGTAGATTTTCTGGTAAAAACACAGCTGGGTCTGGTACACGTTGAGTGTTGACTCGGCATTTTACTAGCATTTCCATGGCATTATTATTGACAAACTGACCAACCTTTTGCTACGATAAAACTTTACTCCTTTACTTCCTTTTCCTCATTCTGCACCTGCCACTCAAACAACAAACAAATCCCTTCCACCTACAAGTAAAAGTAACATATAATAACATTTAAGCCTAGTCCAAGCTCCATAATGCAATGTTCTAAAAATATACTAATATAATATCCTAAAATGCAACTAAATTCACCTAAGTACAAGCAATTAACCAAGTCTAAAGGCCTAAAATATAACTCTTTTTAAGAGTTATCACACCCCCAAACTTGAATTATTGCTTGCCCTTAAGCAAAATATGCATGAATACAATAATTGCCATTGCAACATAATTACCTTTGTACTGCCAAACCATATAGAGCATTTTTTTTACTTCAGTTCTCAGTAATTTTCTGCATCTAAATATTTGTTTAGGCTTCATAAGCTTATTTAGCAAAGGCAGTGTAGAAAATTTTGCCCTAAAAATAAAAATTCTAAGTCTTCATGCAATTTTGACTATGGCAAGTGTCTCCTAAATTACTTAGTTCATCTTTTAACCAAATTCAGTTTTCTTTTTAAACTTGGCATCTTGTATACTTTAATAAGCATATATCTATTTATTATAAATTTTTCAACTAGGGGACTTATCTCATCACATATTTTTTTTTACTTGACAATCATAGTGGAGCATACACCGAATTGCCGACTACTCAATCATGTCATGATTCGAATGGGATTCACTCAAGAAGCCAAGGCTTTTAACTTAGAAGATGGATGGAGCAAACAACTACCTTATTAGCTACTTAGCCTATTACTACAGTGGAGTGCCCCTAAACTATTTATTATTATTATTATTATTATTATTATTATTATTACGCACTCTTTTTGAAACCTACTTTTCTAATCAACAACACAATGGAGCAAACAAAATGTTGTTGACCTATTCGAAAATTTCAAGAATTGGAGTGTTGGAGTGTTTCATGGCATTTCTTTGATTTTTCTTTTAATTTTACTTAAGCTTTGCCATTTTATTTGTTATTGAGTATTTCCATTTTACTAAATTTAGCTTCAAGAATCTTTAAATTTATTAAAAGAAACTTACTATAGACCAATTACAATAGGAGTTAGGGAATTCTATTTTTAGAAGTCAATTTTCAAGCAACTATCCTAAGCTAAAATCACCTAATCCACTATCATAATTTTCTAAATTTATTGAAGAATTAATTTCCTCATCGAACATCACAGAAAAACATATACTCATCACAGTTTAAATAGTCCTTAGCAATTATGTGTCATGGCATAATGAATGAAAAAATGAACAAAAATACTAAAATGAACATACTTCACTAAATATCTAATGCAGCCTGTATGCACAACACACCCCTAAACCTAAGGGATGTCCTCAATGTATGAACAGACAAGAATCATAAAGGCAAAACATATATATATATACAGAAAATTATGAATGCATGATGTAATAAAATAAAAAGACAAACAAATAGCAGAAAAAATTTGATTAAATGCTTGGGGCTAAGTTTTTGTTGTTAATTTAATTTGTACGGGTCAATTTGCGTGCAACATTCTTGTAGCACAACTTTTGTTTCAATGCATTGAGTAGCACTTCCTCCTCTTCATCACCAGATTTGGTGAGATCATCAATGAGATGATTGATCTCCCGATCTTGTGCAGACACAGGTTCAGTTGATGGAGGTGGGACAGTAGCAGTATCAATTGGTGGTGCAGGAGTTGGAGTTGCTTCTCCTCCTTCCTCATTATCAGTCCCAATACTGACTGATTCAGTCTTTTCTTCTTCCGTAGGTTCCTTTGGTTATTGTCTTTCAGTGCAGGGTATGTGGGGATAGGGTCTGTTGCACTGGCCTCTGCTTCACCTTCCCCTTCCTCTTCATCTGCATGCAGTTCCTTGGGAAAGTTAGGAAACGCATGCATAGGCTTGGTGAAGTTATTTTGAAGGGACCTCTTTATGGCAGCGTCTCTCCTTTCCACATAGGCCCAGAATATGGCCATTTGTCGTCTGTAGCAATTCACAGTTGTTGAGTCTCAAATAGATTGAGCCGCTTGTGCAACTTCTCGAAGGAGCTGAGCACTTGCTGCTTAAAGATGTTGTTAGTAGTAAAGGGTGGTGCTACGACACAGTTTGGGGTAGAAAAGGTAGTGGCAGAACTAGGAGGCTGGTGCCGCGACAAATCCTCCCCTGAAATCTTCGCAACAATTTGCTTTGTAATGACCCCTTTGTTTTGGGTGACATCTTCATTGGCCTCGACAGAGACATCCACACGTTGGCACAGTGTAGTGATGAGAGAGGGAAAATTAAGGCTCCATACATTCTTCTAGGCGCACCGGTAGACTTTTTTGAATATGACTTTCCCACATTTATCTTCCTCCCTTTTATGATGGAATGGAGCAGCAACATTCACTCTTTAGAAATCGTGGAGTTATGAGTTGAAGGAATTAGGCGTGTATTAAGGAAGTGGTACCAAACCCTATAGTTGGGTTTCAAAGAGGCCCTCTCCATGGTGTAACAGTCCTGTTTTGACACTGTCCATTTAGTACATGCTATACACAAGTCTTGAAGAACCTGAGTCAGACAATTAGCAGTGGTTATAGCAGTAAACTGGTTATGCTCATCTTGAACAGTAGAAAGGTCGTACTGTGTATTGATGGTATCTTCATCAAACAGCACCGAGGCTCCCCGCACATAAATAAAAGCATTGTTAGGAGAAGTAAGGTGAGCGTAGAACTTACAAACTACCTTTGTCAAAACCTCATCTGGATGTAAGCAGAAAATCTGCCATCCATGTTGTTCTACCACAGAAGAAATAGACTTATCATAGCCCATAAAGGGTTCATCTTGAAAAAGGAAGCCTTTTTCCAAGCAAAAAAGATGCTTGGAGATACTGTGCATGTACCGGTCTTTCGCTGCTTAGTTGAAAAAAATGTGTTGTGGCGTAGTAGATGGTTGCGGAGTAAAACATCTGGCCATTAGGAGAAGGTAAAGTAAATGGTAGATGAAAAAGGTGAAACTTGCAGGAGTAGAAGAAACACAAGTAATTTTGGAGAGAAAGAAAACTTAGGTTAACTGTAAAAGAAATTGAAACAACTAGGGTAAAAGAAAAATAAAACAACGGCAAAGTAATGGTGTGACGTGGGTGAATGGATGAGCGCTAATGATGGTCAGACTGTGGTGTTATTGAAAATTGGAAGGAAAGTAAAAATATGATTGGAGGGTAAATAGTAGGGAAAATTCCAAAGGGTTAACGGGTAATGTATGAAGCCTGCCCCCTCTTCTTCTAGCAAGAAAACAAACATACCTGCAAAACAAAAGGAATAGAATTTATTAAACTAAGCAAATGAAAGAACTAATAAAAATTTAAATTCGAGAGAAATAAAGCAAAAATAACTATCGAGATGCATAAGTTAAACATCTTGGAGATCAATAGACTGTTTATTTCGAGTCACGGGTGTAACAACCCGTTTTTTAGTGAAATCAAAAATAGTAGTTTCGGGATTACAAATTTAACGATTAATTTTGTATAATTAGTATTTAAATTATACGAGTCAACAATAATTTTTATATTGAATTTTGATTTGAGGAATTTTAACTAACTGAATTAAATGTTAGTATAAGTGGTTTGGTTCAAAAGTCAAGTGGTTATTGAAAATGAGGTATTAGGACCTCATTTCTGTAATTTAAGGTCGTAAATATTTTTATTAAATATTTACAGTCTTATTATAAGTGAATTGAAGTTTGATACATTAATTTTTACAAATAATTGCTTAATTAAGGTAAAATGATTAAATTATAAAAGAGGTAAAAGTTAATTGCTATAGATTTAAAATACTAAAGGGACCAAAATGGTGATTAAACCATGGTCAAAAAGTCAAAGCAGTGGTGACATGATTAAGGGTGGGTTTGGATGGGCGATTGAGTGCGGTGCGGTGCGTTTAGCTTACTTTTTGTCTCACGCTACAGTATCGCTACAGTATCTAATCTCACCGCCACCGCTGTTTTTACACTAACCGCAGGTAAACGCACCGCCCATCCAAACCCACCCTAAATCTACTAACTTTTGGGTTATTTGCTCATTTAGTCCTAATTAGTTTAGGGTTAAATTGAAATAAAGCTTAATGAATCAATAATTTGAAACAATTAAAGGACTAATTGTGCAATTAAACCTTCCTTAGATGGTAATTATACAATATACTTATATATTGGACATTTATGGATATGTTTTATAAATTATATATGTTATAATTAAAAGGTTATAATAGTAATTTTGTAAATAAATGAATTATAATTAAAATAAAAGCTAAATTACAATGTAATTTCTTTGATTCTTCTCCCAAAAATGCCAAAACACCATTGTTGGAGGTGAAGGAAGCTTCGTCCAAGCTTGTCCTTCAATTTGGTAAGCCAATTTTTACCAGTTTCTTGTAATTTTTATATTTTTGAAATTGTTGCAACTAGGTTCATTTAACTCGTATCTCCGTTTTCAAAATGGTTAAAGATTATGGATTATGCCATTGATGAATTTTGGATACTCTTGAAGTTTTATGGTAGATTATAAAGCTTGAATGCTAAATAGGACTATTTTGTAAAGTAATTTTTGGTAATTTTAATGTTTAAGGACTAAATCGTTAAAGTGATAAAATTACAGGGACTTTTGTGAAATAATAGAATTTATAGGTTGTATGGAGGGCCTACACAATTCGGCTAAATTTAAATTTGATTAAAATTGGTTAAATTGCAAGTTTTGAGCTTAGGGACTAAATTGCATAAAAGTAAAATGTCAGGGGTAATTTTATAAAAATGTCAAAAAGGATTTAATTGCATAAAATATTTAATTATGTTGCTGGAAATTGATAATTGAATGAAATTATTATTTTGATCAAGACGAGCTAATAATAGAGGAAAAGAGAAAATTACTGAATAGTCCCTAAACTTCCTCTATTGCTGCAGTTAGTCTTGTAAGTTCGTTCGGTTTAGTTTTAGTAAAATTTTTAAATGTAATATATGAACCTATTTTCAAAATGTTAGATTATATTGATGTGTATAATTGAAAATGGAGATAATGAATTAATATTACGTCAATCACTGATTGAGATACTTCGAGCCGTTACTGCAAATCAATCCTATAAGTTCGTACGATTATTTATACTTCTAATGATTTTTATATTCTATGTTAATATAATTTTATTCAATGTTATAATGTATGATAGTATGCGCAATCAAGCTATACCTACTGATTCTACTGAAAGTATGCTCAATCAAGCCATACCAACTGATTCTATTGAAAGTATGCTCAAACGAGCCATACCTATCGATTCTACTAAAAGTATGCTCAATCGAGCTATACCTACTGATTCTACTGAAAGTTTCTCAAACGAGCATTATCCACTGATTATACTTAATAAAATCTCATTGTACTGATGATTCGGAAACAAACACTAAAATATTGTACTGATTATCACTTCTCTGATGAAAGTTGTGATTAATGGGAATTTCATTGTTTAGTTACAAGTTGATTATTATGTTTAGTTGGAAAAGTATACTGATTAATTAAACGGACTTACTAAGCTTTATTCAAGCTTACCTGTATTTGGTTCATTTTTGTAGATTTCATTCTGTGGGCTCGGAAGATCGGATCAACATAAGAAATAACACTATTCGGAAATCCTTGGTAGACTTTGAATTTGGTTTGGTATACATGGCATGAAATATGACCCTTTTTGTATAGGTGATATTAGTTCCTAGTTTTGAGCAAGCTATACTTGAGCTTGTGATGTGTGTTTGAACAACAAATAGAAATATGCATGTTTTACCTAAGTGAGCTCGTTGGTCAAGAATTAAATATTTTGACATTAAGTTGAACTGTGGCATGAAATTAAATAGATGATTATGATGTGTAAATTATATCTTGTATATGCAACTTTGAATATAAAATGTCATGAAATGTATTGTGGTGTCAATGATGGAACATTGGTTAGGTAAATAGGTTGATTTATTTGACATGTTTGAGTATTTTCAAAGGTGGTTGTTGGCTTTTAAAGTTGTGTATTTGAATGTGTTTAGGTACCTAAGCAAATGGGTGAAAATGAGCATAATTTGGGTCAATTATGGGCACACATGGGCTGTCGCACGGTCGTTTTTCACACGAGGGAAACCCACACGGGTGTGCGCCCTAAGCGTGTATAGATGCAGTTTTCACACGGGCTAACATACGACCATGTAACCCAACATCGATTGTTACACGGGCTAGCACACGGCTGGCGACACGGCCATGTGGCGTCATTTCGAAAGATACACGGCCTGACACACGGGTAGTGACACGGTCGTACCTAGCACCACACGGTCTGGATCGTGTCACATGGCCTGGACACACAGCCGTGTGACCCCTGATTTGAATTTTTTTATTTTCCCTGAATGTTTCTAAATTTTTTGATTTGGTCTTTGAATGCCGTAACTTACTTTTAGGACTTTGAAAGCTCGATTTAAGGCCCATAATTGGATTTTTTATTTCATTATGAATATTATATGTATTTATGGAATTTAATTGATAATTGAAAGTTATTTTTTATAAAAGGTTTCGACTCATTCGGTAATACTTCATAACTCTATTCTGGCAACGGATACGGGTTATGGGTGTTACAATAAGAGCGCCCTAGTAATGCTTCAAGTGTTGTCCATTGACTTTGAATGTAGTCTCAGTTCTTATATCTTTGAATTCCATAGCTCCATGAGGGTATACGCGGGCTACTTCAAAAGGTCCTGACTAGCGAGATTTTAATTTGCCAGGGAACAATCTGAGCCTAGACTTGAACAACAACACCTGTTGTCCTGGTTCAAATTGCCATGGCATAATCCTGTTTTCATGTTAGTGCTTGGTCTTCCCCGTGTACAGTCTAGCATTCTCATGTGTTTCGGCTCGAAATTCTTCCATTTCATTTAACTCTAATAACGTTTTATGGCCAGTAATGATCCACTCCATATTCAGCTTCTTAATGGCCAAAAATGTTTTATGCTCCAACTCAATAGGTAGGTGACATGGCTTCCCATAAACAAGCTTAAAAGGTAACATCCCCAACAGTGTTTTGAATGCAGTGTGATAAGCCCACAAAGCTTCATCAAGTCTGGATGACCAGTCCTTGCGAGTTGGGTTCACCACTTTTTCCAGGATTTGCTTAAGTTCTCTATTAGAAATTTCGGTCTGTCCATTTATCTAGGGGTTTTATGTCGTGGCAATTTTGTGATTCACCACATACCTATGCAAGGCATTAGCAACTAATTTGCAATAAAAATGAGAGTCTTCATCACTGATAATTGCTCGAGGTGTACCAAATCTCTTGAAGATATATTTGTGCAAGAATTTTATCACTGACTTGACATTATTAGAAAGGAGAGCTACAGCTTCAACCCACTTTGAGACATAATCTACTACCATAAGTATGTATAAGTTTCCTGAGGAAGGTGGAAATGGACCCATAAAATCTAGTCCCCTTACATCAAACAACTCAATATCCAGCATTCTATAGTGGCATTTCATGTTGCCTAGATAAATTACCCGTTCTTTGACAACGGTCACATGAATGATAGAATGCATGAGCGTCTTTGAACAGACCCGGCCAATAAAAGCCAGATTGGAGAATCTTGGTAGCAGTTCTCATTTCTCCTAAATGTTCTCCATAAGGAGTGGCATGACAATGTTGCAGGATGCTATGAATCTCATCATCAGGAACACATTTCTGAATAATCTGTTCAGCGCAATGCTTGAATAGGAAAGGCTCATCCCAGTAGTAATGCCTGGCATCATGAAGAAATTTTCGTCTTCTTTGGCTGTTAAAATTAGAGGGTATCAACCCACTCACTAGGAAATTCACATTATCGACACACCAAGGTAATGCCATGGCAACCAGTAGTTGCTCGTCTGGAAAATCTTCCTTAATAAGTTGAGCATTGCCATATTCAAATCCAGCTTCTAATTGTGACAAGTGATCAGCCACTTGATTCTAAGTCCCTTTTTTATCTCTAATTTCTTAATCGAATTCATGTAGCAACCATATCCACCGGATCAACCTTGGCTTGGCATCTTTTTTGGTCACTAAATACTTGATAGCAAAGTGGTCTATGGAGACTATGACCTTGGTACCAACTAGATAAGATCTCAATTTATTGAACACGAATACCACAACCAATAACACTTTTTTAGTGGTGCTGTAATTGAGTTGCACATCAGTCACGGTCCTGCTTGAATAATATGTAGCATGAAATACCTTGTCCTTCTTTTTCCCCAACACTACACCTACAGGAAAGTCGCTGGCATCACACATAAGTGAAAATGGTAGTGTCCAGTCCTGAGCTATCACAATAGGTGTTTTTACTAGTCGCTTCTTTAATTCTTCGAAAGCTCGCAAACAGGGTTCATCAAGATTGCAGGGTCTATTGTGCTCTAGCAATGCACATAGGAGTTTGGATATCTTCGAGAAATCCTTAATAAATCTTCTATAAAATCCTACATGGCCTAAGAAACTCTGGATACCTTTTACACTGGTGGGAGATGGCAATTTGTCTATCACCTCAATTTTTTCTTTGTCAACTGCAATCCTTTGTTGTGATACTTTATGTCCCAAAACAATGCCTTTATGAACCATGAAGTGGCATTTTTCCCAATTTAAGACCTGATTTATTTCATCACAACGACAAAGAACCAGTTCTAAATTTTTTAAGCAGCCCTCAAAGGTATTGCCAAACACAGAAAAATCATCAATGAAGACTTCAAGAAAAATTTCCACCATGTTAGAGAAAATTGCCATCATACAACGCTGAAATGTTACCGGGGCATTACACAACTCGAATGGAATTTATCTAAACGCAAAAGTTCCATGTGGACAGGTGAAAGTGGTCTTCTCTTAGTCATTGGGATCTATGGCGATTTGGTTATACCCTGAACAACCATCCAAGAATTAGTAGAAAGCTTTCCCAGCTAATCTATCCAACATTTGATCAATGAAAGGTAAGGGAAAATGGTCCTTCTGAGTTGCCTTGTTAAGCTCACGATAGTCCATGCATACTCTCCATACCGTAATAGTACGAGTTGGTATGAGCTCGTTGTTATCATTGATAACCACTGTGACGCCTTCTTTCTTGGGTACATATTGTACAGGACTCATGCAAGAGCTATAAAAAATAGGGTATATAATCCCAGCGTCAAGCCCTTTGATAATCTCCATCTTGACAACTTCCTTTATGATGGGGTTTAACCTTCTCTACTGTTGAATAAAAGTGCTATGCCAATCCTCCAGTAGAATTTTATGCTTGCGCACAGCAGGGCTGATTCCCTTGGTGTCAATAATTGTTCATCCTAATGCCTTCTTAGATCTCCGGAGAACATCTAACAACAGGGTCTCTTGATCAGGTGTCAACTCTACAGAGATAACTATTGGCAAAGTGTTGTTGTCTCCCAAATAGGCGTACTTTAAATGTAACAACAAAGGCTTTAACTCCAATATGGGAGGTTCCTTTATAGAAGGTTTAGGAAGTTTCAAATAACAATTGTATAAATCTAAGGATTCAAACATCCTCCCTGGTCTATCCATAAGTTGCTTGGTCTCCATAAGTTCGCCAAGGTCTTCAAAAATTTCTGCTTCACTCAACTCAGGTGAATTTTTTTCCTCATCAGACTTGTTGTGGCAAAATTTTGCAAACTTTTCCTTCACTACTATTTCTATTAACCCAATGGCGTGGCATTCCTCATTCTTATTATCACATTTCAAGGCATCAGAAATATTGAAGGTGATTTGCTGATCATTTACCCTCATGGTCAATTCACATTTTTGTACATCAATAAGTTCTTCATGTAGCAAGAAACGGTCTTCTAAGAATAATCGGCACATTTTTGTTAGCTTCACATTCTAAAATAATGAAATCAACTGGAAAAATAAACTTATCTACTATTACCAGCACGTCTTCAATTTTACCTTCCGGATGTGCATAAGACCGATCAGCTAGTTGTAATGAGACTGTCATGGGTCTTGCCTTTCAAATTCGCAGTTTCCTAAAGACAGACATAGGCATTAAATTTATACTTTCTCCTAAATCACATAATTCATTACCAACATAATGATTTCCAATTGAACAGGGGATAGTAAAACTCCATAGGTCCTTCAACTTTGGAGGCAATTTGTTCATCAACATCGTTGTGCACCATCCAGTGAGAGCAACAGTTTCAAGTTCTCCCAATCGTCCCTTCCTTGGCAATATATATTTCATGAATTTCACATAATTGGGCATTTTCTCCAAAGCTTCACTAACGGTATGTTGATATGGAGTTGCTTCAAGACATCCAAAAATTTATTAAAATGAAAATCCTACATGGAATTATGGAATTACTGAGGAAAATGTGGAGGTGGCCTTCCTTCAGGTTGCTGATATTATTTTGTTGTGGCATTTTTATTAACAGCATGATTTGATTCTACTGCAACAATCTTTTGTTTAACCCTTTCAGTTGTAGGAGGCTTCTCAAATTGTTCTGAATTTTTTTATGGTGGAGATCTGAAATATCCTCATTTGCAATAGCATCTTTAACCACTTCAATCAATTGAGTCCCAGTTCTGAGAGTGATTCCCTTGCAATGCTCTTTCCCTTGGGAACTTGAATTTTTAGTATCACTTGGCAATGCTCCTTGTGGTCTCGAATTTAAAGCATTTGCGATATGCCCTACTTGGTTCTCAATAGCTCAGAGGGATGCAGCTTGACTCTGGATCAAAACATCATTCTTGGTCATATATTCTTTCAACAAAGCTTCAATAGATGAAGAAGATGATGCTAAACCTTGTTGAACATTTTGTCGTGACATAGGTTGACTATAACCAGGCGGTGTACTGGTAGCATTCTGTCTCACAGCATTGTTGGATTCCCCACTCCTTGATTATTCCAACTAAAATTTGGATGTTGCTTCTACCATGGATTGTAGGTGTTGAAATAGGGGTTATTACTCTAATTGAAATTACCAATGTAATATATCGATGCTGGATTTTATGGGCATTCGTCAAAAACATGGTCTTCACCACAATATACACACAATAGCTCAACTGATTTCATCTCCTAAACTGTAGTTGGTTTCTTCATTGTCTTGATCATATTAGCTAAAGATGATACTTGAGTTGTTAGTGAAGTGATTACAACGAGCTCCATAGTACCAGCAGCTCCAAAATCTAAACTCGAGTAGTAGGAAATTGATAATCATTGTTGGCGATCTGCTCCAAAATCTCATACGTTTAATTATAGGATTTATCTAACAAATTACGATTAACAGAAGCATCAACTACCATCCTTGTATGCGCATTAAATCTATTATAAAATATTTCCATCTAAGTCTAGTGTTGGAATTCATGCATCAGAGATTTCCAAAATCTATTCATGCTTCGTATAATGTTTCATCATCTGATTGCCGAAAAGATGTGATATCATTTCTCAATTCGGCATTCATGTTTGGCAGATTATACCGTAGCAAAAACCTTTGGCAAAGATCATTCGAAGATGCCACTGTCCCCAAAGGCAAAGCATTCAGCCATGCTCTATCACGATCTCTTAAGGAGTACAGAAAAGCTTTAAGCCTCAAGGTGTCTTCAGGAACACCCTGTTGTCTAAACAAATCACAAAATTCTAAGAAAAGTCTTAAATGCAGCCTTTGATCTTCAGTAGACAATCCACCAAAATGTCCTACTGTTTACAACATTTGAAACATCACTGATTTCAACTCGAAATGCAAGGATTGTATGTGCAGTCTAACTATCCCTGGATTCAAATCATCAATAATTGGAACAAGATGCTCATGATTTGGCCTATCTCAGTCATCTATCACACGATGAATAGGAAGATTAACGTCCCAACCATTCAGATGTAATGGATATTCCACACTAGGATCATTCCCGTTCCTAGCCATATCTTGCAATTCTCATCTCATTCTTCTCAAAGTTCTCTCGATCTCTATGTCAAAAGGATATTCTTCATTAGCAGGAATGCCTCTTCTCATATACTGATAGCAAATCTGGAAAACTTAAAGACAACTAAGTTAGATAAAACTAACAGAATTAGATAAGCAGTAACAAAACCAAATTTCACCAAGTTGTTGATCCCCAGCAGCGGCGCCAAAAGCTTTTTGCGTGTAAATATAATGTGAGAGTGTGCAAGTATACACGTCAAATCAAGTAATATAATGATAAGTAAGATCGTCTCCATAGGGATCGAATAGGATTAACTTGGTTAAGTTTTTGTTATGAAGTATGTGAATTACGCTAAGGAAAAACAATGATAGAAATGCAATGGTAATCAAAGTAATGATGATGTGCGCAATATGTAAACAAACAAATATTTAAAAATATGGTATGGAAAGGATACCAAGACAAAAGTGAGAAGGTCTATGATGTTGAATGGAAAAGCTGGGATTACTAGGAGTCTACCCTTATAAACCCATAATGCCTCAGCAAATTCATAATCAACTTACTGCTCAGAATGGATTTAAAATGGTTTGCTTCTTTCGAGAGCAATCGTAAGGATACCTCACCTAAGGAAGTGTATGTCTATAGACCTCAGATGTGATTCCCAGTACTGATTACTCTTCACTCTATACGAACGTTGCTCTATGTCGAGAGATTGCTATGGGCATTCGGTCGAACACCCACTCGTATCGATCAATTGTGGTCCAACTAACCTAGACTTTTTTAGAATTAGATTATGTTTATAAGCATACTATGCATTCATCTGTGTATAGAGACTGCATGCATGCAATTCGAAAGAACAAATTGAATGAAACAGTAAAATATATTAGATCCAAGCTTTAACTCATGGGTTGGTTAATCAAATCAGAATTCAAAATATTAGTCAACATCTTTAACAATTAATTTCGCAAAGAAGCAATTTAAGAAAATAAAGGAAGAACTTTAGGAAGCTTTCGCGGATACAGCCTCAACTTTGATGGCGCAATATCTTGCAAAGACCAGGTTAACTGCCTTATTCTTCTCCCTCGTGTTCTACTCTGCTGCTCAGCCTCTACTGCTACCCTCATTTTCTCGTCAGGATCTTTCCCCTGAAAAAGACTTTCCAAAAGCTCTCATTTTCCCTAAGTTCCTTCCTTTCATTTTATATTTTTGTTTTTCTGGTAGGTTGATCACTGTAAATCAGAGTTTTAAAATTTATAAAAGAATGATCGAACCTGGAAACTAACTCTGACAATGATTAAAGGCAAGTGCACCTATCGAACAGTAGTATAGCTTAGGCAAGACCGGATTATCGAACCCAAAGGAACTAAAAGTACTAATACTTACCGTCTTTTTATTATTTAGCCTTAATATAAAGTGATGGTTGTTTAAACGAAAACTATTCTATTTACTAAGCTAAGACGCAAAGACAAAAAGAATAAATTCGGGAAATAACTTTTGGAAAAACTCAGTTGACTCAAGCGATACCCTTAGGAAAAATCCACCTAGACTTCACTTTTTATTTAACCTTGAACCATATGATTTATTTACTTAGTTTGATCCGTGAGATTCCTTAACGTATATTAAACCCTCTCTCGAGGCGAATAACGTCTAACCCTAGGTTAATTAGTGGAACTCTCGTCGCGCTTATAATAACCCCTAGAATAGCGATAAATTGATTTGTGGACTCCCATATTAGGTTTCACCCTAATCTGGCAAAATCTCGTCACCCTATCTCTAGGCGTGCGATCAACTCCGCTTAATTATGTTGGATCTACTCTTAGGCAGGGTCTATTCCTCCTCCACCTAAGCACATTAGATTTGGATTAAGTTCACACAATTAAGAACAAACTAAGTTATTATCATATAATTCAAAAATCAAATAACAAGATTCATCATAGGTTTCATTCCCTTCGGGTATCCGAAGGTTTAGTTCATAACAATAAAGAAAAACATCTCAAGAGAAAAGATAACATAAAACATAAGAAATCCCTAAAACCCCCTGAAGGAATTGAAGAAAAGATCCTCCGTCTTGAGTAGAATTCTGGCTTCTTGATATGGATCAACTAGCTATCTTTGAGTGATTCCCACAAATCTGACCTTTCCGGCTTGGCTTTTTAGCCTATCTCTCCGCCCATTTTCAGCTGGTACCTAGGGTGTATTTATAGGCTTTTGAAACACGTTTCTTTCTCCCTATGTATCCTTTCCCGAATAAAATTCCTCTTCTCCATGGCAGAGGCACGGCAATGGCACACGCCCGTGTAAATCGTGGCCAGGCCGTGTTCGACACTGTTAAATGAGGCACGACCATGTAAGTCGTGGGCAAGGCCGTGTTCTAGTAGGAATGGTGGCACGATCGTGTGGAGTGGAGTTCAGGCCGTGTCGATTGCGCGGCTTGGCCCAACTTGGTCCGTTTTAAGCCCGTTTCTCATTCTTTTCGTCCTCGGGTGCTTTCTTGAGTATAAGACATGAAAAGAAAGGATTAAGAGCACCTTTTTACATAAATTGGGGCTTAAATCATCCAAGAGCATATTAAATGTGGGCTTAGAATATGTTACTTTTACGGTTTACCAAATACCCCCACACTTAAGCTTTTGCTTGTCCTCAAGCAAAATTCTCAACTTACAATTAAAACGAACTTTCCTCAATTCATAATTCCTATTGATAGTGTCTCATCATAATTCATAGATAATTTATACATGGATAATTCAATTCAAAGTGTCCTAAAAATTCAAACAGTATAAGTCATAGATTTTGTAGCTCGAAAACATAGGTGTCTCCCCTTATCTAGATAATTACCTTTAATTTGAAATCGACAAGGATTGGCATCCTCACAAAAAGATTCACTCAAATCACTCAAAGTGTTTAAGGTTCAAAATTTAGGCTCTCGAAAGTCAAACATGAAGAGTTAATCCCATAGGCTTGCATGAAAATCAAATCTCCACCACTGAAATATGAGATGAAACACAAATCAAAAGGTCTTTGTTAGGGTTGTAACGGGGCTAGGGTTAAGGTGTGGAATAAGGCTGAATTAGAGGGTTAGAATCGAGATTAAATTGAAAAATTACCTAACTAAGAACTAACGAACTAATAATAATTGAAAACTAATAATGCTAACACTACGAGCTTCTTCTTGGATATTTGGGATTCAAGCGTATAAGCTCATTTAATCACAACTGATACTGAATAATGAATATACTTTTGAATTTTTTTTTGGAACAAACTATAAATACATAACTGAAATAGAAATCATAGTTAGGCTATTAATCAAATCAAATCTCGATATAAAGGTAGTCAAGGTGAATGGTGATAACAAAAACAAAGGGGTTCTGGGTTAATGGGTAAGTCAATAAATAGGGTTGTTAGGATTAAAAGGGGTTCACTAGGGGTTAATTGTGAAGGTAGGCTTTTTATGGAGTAAGTGGGTTAGATCCTAGGTGCCTTTATCATCTCTGTGTGTCAAATCAAAAAAATGTGGTCTCGACATGTATAATCAATGCAAGTTCTAGAATAACCAATCAGTGTTGACATACTCATAATCAACAAAGTGAGCAAGAAAAAGAATTTATGCTCTATAAGGCTCAAAAACTCACAAAAATTATGGGTATTTTGATGTCAACCTCGTAAATTTCAAACTTCAAGGTAATAATTAAACTCAGTTCGACAACCTAGCAAATTTTTAATTTCTGAAAATTAGACTTATCATTCTTGATTCTCTAGTATTCTTCAAATTTAATTATCAATGCACAATTATCAATGACTTAATCTAAAACATATCAATAAGAGTCATAAACCATCAGAAATTTCATCCTAATTAGTAATATGAGTAAATTACTTTCAAACAAGACTAAATTTAGGGTTTTTGTTAGGTATCTTTTTAGGTTGTTCACCCCCCCACACTTAAGATGTACATTTCCCTCAATGTACAAAGATATATAATAACCTTGTAGTAAAATCATCAGATATGGGGGTAAGTGAAAACTTCCTGAATTTTCTGATGATTCCTTGAGATGAGATTGTGCCTTTGGTGGTGGTGATGGGCCGTCTTGATGACGAACCTGCGCTAGATAAAGAAATTGGGTCGCTCGTAGAGAATTAGCCAGGGATCCTTAATACATAATTAAAGTAAACTAAATATAAAATTAAGGACAAGGAAGATAAAGAGAAAGAGACTAAGAAGAAAACTAAAATTAAAAGAAAATATGGGTGGATCGTAGAGTCCTTATTTTTGGGTGTGATTTCTAAGGCTGAGGTTATGGTGGTGGTGGTGGCGTGATTCCCAAGCAGCCTTAAGAACCCTTGGCTTGTTGTTTGGATGAAGCTGCCGGCATGAACTCAGGTGAATCGGTCTCCTTTGGGGAGATTGGCCTCTTACGCTTTTTTTCCATGGATATGATTTTAATGTAGCTCAAGAGTCTAAGGATTTATTAGGAAAAAGAAAAAGGGAAGAGAAAGGAAAGGAAGGAAGAAGGAAAGAAGAAAGAAGTCGGTTAATAAGGGGAAGGAAAAGGGCATGATGTTTAAATAGAATTTCATGTCTGGCGGTTTCCCACGCCCGTGGGTTGAGCGTGTGTCGATTCACACTGGCCGCCGCATGGCCGTCTTTGTAGGGCGTGTTGATTCCCCATGCTTGTGTCTAGCTTTGTGTTCGACAAGTCGGTATATTAGCGCGGTTGGGCGGGCACGCAGGCGTGTTCAGCCCGTGGTTGGCAAGTCAGTAGCCTCACACGACCGTCAAGCACGACCGTGTCACTTTGTCGGTGCCCGTGGGAGAGTGGTTGAGTCCGTGATTGCTAGAAATTAGGTCATTTTGACTTGTACCGTCCTGCCCTGTTAGTACTAAGATTCTTCAGGTACACACGGCCACGGCCACGGCCGTGTGCAAGGCCGTGTGTCATGGAATTCTGCACCCCTTGTTAGTTTATAACTACGTATTCAGAAAGAAAAGAAGAAAAGAAAAATAAATTTAAAGCAAAATGTGAGAATAAGTTATGTTAGTGCTCGGGTTGCCTCCCGAGAAGCGCTTGTTTATAGTCTTAAGCTAGACTCTCTTCTCGTTTGTATCTTCAGGGTGGTTTGAGGAGTTGGAAGTCCTTCCTCATATTATTATCTGCCTCATCGTGAAAAAATTTAAGTCGAGATGCGTTTATAGTAAAAGTACCAAAAATAGGATTACTTACCTCGACTGTTTTGTATGGAAAAACACTGGTTACCCTAAAAGATATTTCTTTGTTTGTGCTAGGGTCCGGAGGAGATATTCGAAGATCTGCTTCTTCTAACAGTACCTTGTCCCCTATTTTAAAGTGGTTTGTTGTTCCTATAAGCTCTTACGGGGACTCTTTCGATTTTTCCTCGTGGTGGTTCGCTCTTCGTCGTGTATCCCTAATTTCTCCTTAAAATGTGTCTTCCACTGCGTCTAGATCATCGATCCGAATTCTCGATCTTCATGAGTTATTTCTTAGTTGGGGTTGGGGTCGGGATCGGGTTCGATTTGTATTCTTCGGTGGTGTTTCTGAAAAGAAGAGTTGACCGAATGGTTATTAGGAAATTTATGTTCTCACCTTGATTACTCGATGTTCTAGCCGAATCGAGAGCATTGATGGTGACGGTCTCATTACCTCACGCAAAGTATGAGTTCTCCTGCATCAACATCAATTTTAGTCTGGCGGTGGCTAAAAAGGGTCTTCCTAAAATTAGGGGATCGAATTATCCTCATCCATGTCTAAGACAACAAAATCTCTTTGGGAAAATGAATCATCAATTTTTACAAGAACATCTTCGATAATACCCTAGGAATTCTAATAGTTTTATCAGCTAATTGAATGCTCATCCTAGTTTGTTTGGGTTTCCCTAGACCTAATTGTTTAAACAATTTATAAGGCATGACATTTATGCTTTCCCCTAAATCGGTGATGCATTATCAACGATTAGTCTACCAATTAAACATGGAATTGTAAAACTCCTGGATTTTTAGTTTACGTGGTAGCTTATTTTGCAAGATTATCGAGCACTTTGCGTTGTGTTCCACATGCAAATCTTCATCTAATTTCTGCTTGTTTGTCAGAAGCTTGTTTAAGAATTTCCTGGAATCAGGCATCTGCGTAAGAGCTTCGAGGAGTGGTAAGTTAATGTGTAATTTCTTTAAGAGTTTAAGAAACGCATCGAATCGTTCCTCTGTGTCGTCTCTCTTCAACGCCCGAGGATAAGGTATGCGAGGTTGGTACTCCTTGATTACCGGTTTTGGCTTGTCTTGTGTTACCTCATCTTTACCTTTTTCTACCTCGTTTCCTTGTGTTGAGATGGATTCATCTACCCTTGTATTTTCCTGAGCTGTTATGGCTTGGATCCGCTCTTTAGGATTAATTTCGGTGTTATTTTCGGTAGACGCCCTTGCGGCCGTTCAGATAATAGCTTTGCAATTTCTC
The DNA here is from genome assembly GCA_025698515.1 of Gossypium sturtianum. Taxonomy (NCBI): domain Eukaryota; kingdom Viridiplantae; phylum Streptophyta; class Magnoliopsida; order Malvales; family Malvaceae; genus Gossypium; species Gossypium sturtianum. The sequence goes on from CM046945.1 coordinate 25,996,822, forward strand.
CGACTGATTGGGTAATTTCCCCGATTGCCTTTGTAAGTCCTCCAACTTGGTTCTCGATCGTTTTGATCGATGTTTGCTGGGTGTTGAGCGTTACCTCATTTTTTTGGAGACGGGCTTCTGTGGATGCTATGAATTTGTTCAACGTCTCTTCAAGACTCGGCTTCTTTTCCTGTGGATAGGGCTGATTTTGGAAATTTTGAGGAGGTTGTTGTCTTTGATTTCCTTGATTTCCTTGTCCTCCCCACGAAAAATTTGGGTGGTTCCTCCAACCTGGATTATAATTATTACTATATGGGTTATTATTGGATCTGAAATTATTACCTATATAGTTCGTCTGTTCGCTCTCTGGTTGGTATGGTAGGTACTCAGGATTCACCATGGTTCCACCTGCTTCGCACTGCATCTCTGGATTTACCTGCGAGGAACACAAACTATCAATCTTTTTATTCATCAACTCTACCTGATTTGATAGCATGGTTACTGCGTCGAGGTTGTAAACTCCGGCTGTTTTTGTTGGCCTTGTTCTTGTAACTTGCCACTGATAGTTGTTCAGCGACATCTCTTCAATAAACTCGTAGGCTGCCTAAGGAGTTTTATTATTCAGGGTTCCACCGGCGGCTGAATCAATTAATTGCCGCGTTTAAGGATTCACACCGTTGTAAAAAGTTTGAACTTGGAGCCACAATGGTAATCCGTGGTGTGGGCATCTCCTCAAGAGATCTTTGTATCTCTCCAATGCGTCGTATAATGTCTCTAAATCCATCTGCACAAAGGAAGATATATCATTACGTAAATTGGCCGTTTTGGCCGGTGGAAAATACTTTAATAGAAATTTTTCGGTCATTTGTTCCCATGTAGTGATTGACCCTCGTGGTAACGAGTTTAACCAATGTTTAGCTTTATTCCTTAATGAAAAAGGAAATAACCGAAGACGTATGGCATCATCAGAAACACCATTTATTTTGAAGGTATCACAGAACTCTAAAAAGTTAGCTATATGAGTGTTTGGATCTTCGTCCTGCAAACCATCAAATTGAACAAACTGTTGAATCATTTGAATAGTGTTAGGCTTTAATTCAAAATTATTAGCAGCTATAGTAGGCCTAACAATACTCGATTCTGCCCATGTTAAATGAGGTTTAGCATAATCATACATAGTACGAGGAGCATTTTGATCCGCCACATCGTGTTGTGGTGGTGGATTATTCTCGTCCATCCCTTTAGTAGGATTGGATCTGTCTTCTCGCTTTTCTTCTGTGTAGTTTAGGGCTCGCCTAATTTCTCTACGATTCCTTCGAGCGGTAGCTTCAATTTCACTGTCGTATTCTAAAGGTCCTCTCGGGTTCCTTCTAGTCATAAACTAGAGGTACCTGCTAGGAAAAGAAAGAAAATTTAGCAAATTTAAAATTAAAAATAAAAATAAATTGCGGAAAATAAAAATAATGGCTAAAGTAATAAAAATAGAGTTTTCTTAATATTTTAGTTCCCCGACAACGGCGCCAAAAAATTGATCGCTGTAAATCAGAGTTTTAAAATTTATAAAAGAATGATCGAACCTGGAAACTAACTCTGACAACGATTAAAGGCAAGTGCACCTATCGAACAGTAGTATAGCTTAGGCAAGACCGGATTATCGAACCCAAAGGAACTAAAAGTACTGATACTTATCGTCTTTTTATTATTTAGCCTTAATATAAAGTGATGGTTGTTTAAACGAAAACTATTCTATTTACTAAGCTAAGACGCAAAGACAAAAAGAATAAATTTGGGAAATAACTTTTGGAAAAACTCAGTTGACTCAAGCGATACCCTTAGGAAAAATCCACCTAGACTTCACTTTTTATTTAACCTTGAACCATATGATTTATTTACTTAATTTGATCCGTGAGAGTCCCTAACGTATATTAAACCCTCTCTCGAGGCGAATAACGTCTAACCCTAGGTTAATTAGTGGAACTCTCGTTCGCTTATAATAACCCCCTAGAATAGCAGCAAATCGATCTGTGGACTCCCATATTAGGTTTCACCCTAATCCGGCAAAATCTCGTCACCCTATCTCTAGGCGTGCGATCAACTCCGCTTAATTATGTTGGATCTACTCTTAGGCAGGGTCTATTCCTCCTCCACCTAAGCACATTAGATTTGGATTAAGTTCACACAATTAAGAACAAACTAAGTTATTATCATATAATTCAAAAATCAAATAACAAGATTCATCATAGGTTTCATTCCCTTCGGGTATCCGAAGGTTTAGTTCATAACAATAAAGAAAAACATCTCAAGAGAAAAGATAACACAAAACATAAGAAATCCCTAAAACCCCCTGAAGGAATTGAAGAGGAGATCCTCCGTCTTGAGTAGAATTCCGACATCTTGAGATGGATCAATTGGCTATCTTCGAGTGATTCCCACAAATCTGACCTTTCCAGCTTGGCTTTTTAGCCTAGCTCTCCGACCCTTTTCAGCTGGTACCTATGGTGTATTTATAGGCTTTTGAAACACGTTTCTTCCTCCCTAAGTATCCTTTCCCAAATGAAATTCCTCTTCTCCACGGCAGAGGCATGGCCATGGCACACGCCCGTGTAAATCGTGGCCAGGCCGTGTTCGACACTATTAAATGAGGCACGGCCGTGTAAGTCATGGGCAAGGCCATGTTCTAGTAGGAATGGTGGCACGGCCGTGTGGAGTGGAGTTTAGGCCGTGTCGATTTCGTGGCTTGGCCCAACTTGGTCCGTTTGAAGCCCGTTTCTCGTTCTTTTCGTCCTCGGGTGCTTTCTTGAGTATAAGACATGAAAAGAAAGGATTAAGAGCACCTTTTTACATAAATTGGGGCTTAAATCATCCAAGAGCATATTAAATGTGGGCTTAGAATATGTTACTTTTACGGTTTATCATAGGTCCCTCAACCCATGCTTTTTCACCTCCTCTTTTCAGTAGATTTTCTGGTAAAAATACAGCTGGGTCTGGTACACGTTGAGTGCTAACTCGGTGTCTTACTGGCATTGCCATGGCATTAGTGTTGGCAAACTAACCAACCTTTTTCCATGACAAAACTTTACTCCTTTACTTCTTTTTCCTCATTCTGCACCTGCCACTCAAACAACAAATAAATCCTTTCCACCCACAAGTAAAAGTAACATATAACAACATTTAAGCTGATAAACCGAAATAGTAACATATTTTAGGCACAGATTTAGTATGCTTTTGGATGAATTATCCCTTGATTTATGTAAAAAGGTGCTCTTAATCCTTTCTTTTCATGTCTTATACTCAGGAAAGCACCCAAGGACAAAAAGAACGAGAAACGGGCTCAAAACGGACCAAAATAGACCAAAGAAGAAATCGACACGGCCTAGACTTGGACCCACACGGCCGTGCCAAGTCAATCATCTAGAACACGGTCTAACCCCGACTCACACGGCCGTGTCGCATTAAAGAAATCCAAACACGGCTTGACCACGATTCGCGCGGGCGTGCACCATTACTGTGCCTCTGCCGTGGAGAAGAGCAATTTCTTTCGGGAAAGGATACTTTGGGAGAAAGAAACGTATTTCAAAAGCCTATAAATACACCCTAAGTATGACCTGGGGAGCCCAAAGCCATCGTCTAGGGCGCGTGCTAGGCCAAAGAAGGTGATTTGTGGGGATTCACCGAGGATAGCCAGTTGATCCATCTCAAGAAGCCGTAATTATACTCAAGACGGAGGATCTCTCCTTCAATTCCTTCAAGGGGTTTTAGGGATTTCTTATGTTTTGTTTTATCTTTTCTCTTGAGATGTTTTCCTTTATTGTTATGAACTAAACCTTCTTCGGATACAGAAGGGATGAAACCTATGATGAATCTTGTTATTGTTTTCTCAATTATATGATAAATACTTAGTTTGTTCTTAATTATGTTAGCTTAATCCAAATTTAATGTGCTTAGGTGGAGGAGGAATAGACCCGCTAAGAGTAGATCCAACATAATTAAGCGGAGTTGATCGCACGCCTAGAGATAGGGTGACGAGATTTTGCGCATTAGGGTGAAACCTAATATGGGAATCCATAGATCGATTTACTACTATTCTAGGGGGTTATTATAAGAGAACGAGAGTTCCACTAATTAACCTAGGGTTAGACATTATTCGCCTCGAGAGAGGGTTTAATATACGTTAGGGAGTCTTACGGATCAAACTAAGTGAATAAATTGTATGGTTCAGTGTTAGATAACAAGTGAAGTCTAGGTGGATTCTTCCTAGGGTATCTTCTAAATCAACTGAGTTTTTCCCAAGTTATTTTCCAAATTCATTCTTCTTTGTCTTAGAGTCTTTAGTTTAGTAGTTAATTAATTTAGATTAGATAAACAATCTCTCTTTATTTTTAGGCTAGATAATAAAAAGAAATTTAGTATTAGTACTTTTAGTTCCTTTGGGTTCGATAATCCGGTCTTGCCTAAGCTATACTACTGTTCGATAGGTGCACTTGCCTCAATCGTTCTCAGAGTTAGTTTCCAGGTTCGATCATTCTTTTTATAAATTTTAAAGCTCCAATTCACAGCCATCAAGTTTTTGGCGCCGTTGCCGGGGAACTAAAATATTAAGAAAGCTCTATTTTTATTACTTTAGCCATTATTTTTATTTTTCGCAATTTATTTTTATTTCTAGTTTTAATTTTAAATTTCCTAAATTTTCTTTCTTTCTTTTCCTAGCAGGCACCTCTAGTTTATGATTAGAAGGAACCCGAAAGGACCTTTAGAGTACAACAGTGATATTGAAGCTACTGCTCGGAGAAATCGTAAAGAAATTAGGCGAGCCCTAAATTACACGGAAGATGAGCGAGAAGACAGATCCAATCCTACTGAAGGGATGGACGAAAATAATCTTCCACCACAAGATATGGCAGAAAATAATGCTCTTCGTACTATGTTTGATTATGCTAAACCTCATTTAACAGGAGCCGAATCTAGTATTGTTAGGCCTGCTATAGCTGCTAATAATTTTGAATTAAAGCCTAACTGTAACATCCTGAATTAATGGGCCTATGCATTTTGGTGTGTTATATGTTAATGTGTTAATTTAAGAGTTAGGGGTTCAGATTGAGCTCGGGTATGGGCTGAGGCCTTGGCTAAATTCTTGTGTAGACACTCTAGAGCATTTAAGATAGGTATCTGTGTTTAAAATATCAAAGTGGGCTTGTGGCCCAGTGGCAAAATGGCGCTACTAAGAGGGAAGGGAGTTGGCGTCACTAAGGGTCCAAGTTTTGGGCCACTTGGAGCCCATGTTTTGGGCCAAATTCGGCACCTAAAGGAGGCTAAGGGGGGGACGGCAACAAGGCTAAAATATAGGGGATTTTAATGTTTAAAAATATGTGATATTATTCGGATAAAGGAGGGAGGAAGTGGTGTGATGTAGGACACTTTTGGATGGGTGTTTTGAGAAAGATAAGGGATAGGATGAGGATCTATCAAGGAGGCTAGTGTTGGCCGAAAATCAAACACAAGAGAGGGGGAAGAATCGGTTTAGTATAGGCAAGGAGTGTGTCGAAAATTTGCCTACTGAGTTCTTGTCATCTTTTTCTTTCTGCCGAAATCACCACTTCATTCTCCCTCTCCACTTTCTTTTCTTTTTCCTTCTAGTCAAAACCCTCTGAAGTCTCATCAATCACCGAAACACTTTTATTTTCTGTCTCTTCTCTTTCAAACACATTGGCCAAATATCCCTTGTAAGACAGCATTCTTCTTGTTCATCTTTTTCGGGATTTTCTTAAAAGCCAAAATTCCTAGATCTCTAATCTTCTACGCTTCGATTTTCTTCTGTGATTGCCGAATATTTCTGCAAAGGGGTAGCCAAAACCTTCTGTAGAGGTAAGTGTCGATTGTGCTATATTTTTTTTCCAATCTTCTCCGGCTTTTAGAGACCATAGTCGAATGGTTACATGGTGAACTGATCTTGTGTTTTCTTTCATGGGCGGCATCCCGGGATTTGAAGGAAATTTAATCGCCTAAGATTCTAATCAGTAGCACTCGAATCACCCTACTTTAGGGGTCTAATCGGTATAGGGGAAACCTCAACCTCGCGTTCTTCCGGCTTTTGAGCAAAGATTTAGACAAAGGGGTAGTAGATCCGATTAGCGAGGGTATCGGCATAGAGGGTAGTCCTACATATTTATCAGGTGTGTAACATTCTCAAATCATTTAGATTGCTGGATTAGTATGCATATAAACCTGTTATATTCTGTTAAATGCTGAAATATTGGCATGGCTGTTGAAAACATGTGGTGGGTAAAGGCGAATCACCAGGTTAGTGATTTCTGTCATTCTTAATTGAATGTCTCCGTTAACATGATATGATATGTATGCCGATTTCTATGTTGCACGGGGTTGGGTGATTGATAAAAGGGAAGTGTTCGCTCGGTGGCTGCGCCACGATCTCATTGTAGTGGCTCGCCACGATCCATTTCGTGACTATGTTACAAATGACGGCGATGGCGACTAAGCTGCGACATGACCGCCATCGATGGTGTGTAGCGGCGTGGGTTAATTGTAGAAATCCCCAATGGTGTGATTGGCGGGTAAAGGGTGGTGTGTAGCGGATGGATCTAGGATTGGGATGGGCTTTGCATAATTCTGTTGTATGATATTCTCGTTATTTTGTTACGTGGGCTAAGGCCCAACTGATGGTGCATGAGGGTTGCACACCGAGTCTCGTGACTCACCCCAGCATTTAACATTTTTGAGTAACACCTAGTGCATAGGACCGGGAGTGGAGTGGAGCGCAAGGTGGCCATGCATGGATTCATTTTGATTCAATAAAAGATGTTGATTTTATTATTTTCCTTAGTATTTCCAATTTATACGGTTTTATATTTTATTGTAATAAGGCCCAGCTCACTGTTTATTGGTTTTATGCTTCGGTTTTCGGGTTTCCATACATTTAGATTTTTTTATTAATTGAAATTAAGGCATGTGTTTAAATACTAGAACTCAGAGGCAAAATTTCGTTTGTATTCATTAAGGCATTAATTAAAATTTATTTCTTTTACTTAATTTTCAAATTATTAAGTTTTCCCGATAAATGTTTAAACTATATTTTTTTTAAAAATAATAATAGATGCGACAAGTTTTTCTAAAATCTTCTTAGTGACATGCCGGATCCAGTCGGGGTGTTTGGGCCGGGTTTGGGGTGTTACAAATTGGTATCAGAGCAGGTTCAAAACTCGACTTTGGGGTTTGGGCTCAAAATATTTTCTAAAGATGGGTTTTGGAAACATGCATGTTTATAAATAATACAGGATGGTTTTCTCGGCATGGCACCTGCGTCTCGGCCCAAGTCCGCGGTAAGTATTCGAGAACTCACTGTGTGTTATATATGTATGTGGGCTTGATGGGCTTTAAGGGACGTAGATTATTCTAGTTAGAGCTTGATGGACCTTAGGCCTAGTTAAACAACTCTTCAATTCCATAAGACTTAATCCAACCGAACAAACACGTAAACAAGTCACAAGACTAGGGTGCATAACAGCATACGCATGTCTAGGATTGGATTCTGGGGAGAGCTTGGTACTTAAGCGGCCCTAGTGACTCACCTCCTCTTCGCTAGAATCCTACAGTGCGTTGTAGACTGTTCACCTTAGTCATGAGGACTTGTTGACGGGCCAAAATTTATAACTAAAACCCGAAAGGACCACCATCCTATTTTGTAAAATTACTAAATTACCCCCGATTTATAAGTGACCAAAATATCCACGATTTGTAAAATTACCGAAATACCCCCGGATTGCAAAATTACCAAAATACCCTTCTTTCACAAAATCACCAAGGAACCCTAGTTCGGAAAATTACGAAAATACCCTGTAGGATAAAATTACGAAAATACCCCTAGGTAGTGAAATGACGAAAATACCCTATGTGTTGATTGTGGGTTCATGGATGTCGTATGTATGTTGATGGTTGATGTGTGTGGTTCCTAGAACTAGGAGACAAACTTGAGACTGAAACTTGTAGATATAATTTCGAATTCGAAAGAACTACTCTTAAACTACTGATCATAAGACTGTTCGTGGTTAATCAGTGGAAGAAAATTAATAATTCATAAAATTTCTATTCAGATAAATGCTAATCGGAAGAATGAGTACAAGGGGTCGAGGACGCTCTAGATACGAATACCGGTGCGTACTCTACCATAGTATACTAAGTGTTTCTTTTGGCTTTAAAATTAGAGTGCGCAGCGAAAGCATAGTGGTGAGACTTGGGTAGTACGATTAATAGTTAGTTGGAAATTTTGAGGACGAAATTTCTTTAAGGGGGGTGGAACTGTAACATCCTGAATTAATGGGCCTGTGCATTTTGGTGTGTTATATGTTAATGTGTTAATTTAAGAGTTAGGGGTTCAAATTGAGCTCGGGTATGGGCTGAGGCCTTGGCTAAATTCTTGTGTAGACACTCTAGAGCATTTAAGATAGGTATATGTGTTTAAAATATCAAAGTGGGCTTGTGGCCCAGTGGCAAAATGGCGCCACTAAGAGGGAAGGGAGTTGGCGTCACTAAGGGTCCAAGTTTTGGGCCACTTGGAGCCCATGTTTTGGGCCAAATTTGGTACCTAAAGGAGGCTAAGGGGGGGACGGCAACAAAGCTAAAATATAGGGGATTTTAATGTTTTAAAATATGTGATATTATTCGGATAAAGGAGGGAGGAAGTGGTGTGATGTAGGACACTTTTGGATGGGTGTTTTGAGAAAGATAAGGGATAGGATGAGGATCTATCAAGGAGGCTAGTGTTGGCCGAAAATCAAACACGGGGAGAGGGGAAGAATAGGTTTAGTATAGGCAAAGGAGTGTGCCAAAATTTGCCCTCTTGAGTTCTTGTCATCTTTTTCTTTCTGCCGAAATCACCACTTCATTTTCCCTCTCCACTTTCTTTTCTTTTTCCTTCTAGTCAAAACCCTCTGAAGTCTCATCAATCACCGAAACACTGTTATTTTCTGTCTCTTCTCTTTCAAACACATTGGCCGAATATCCCTTGTAAGACAGCATTCTTCTTGTTCATCTTTTTCAGGATTTTCTTAAAAGCCGAAATTCCTAGATCTCTAATCTTCTACGCTTCGATCTTCTTCTGTGATTGCCAAATATTTCTGCAAAGGGGTAGCCGAAACCTTCTGTAGAGGTAAGTGTCGATTGTGCTATATTTTTTTTTCTAATCTTCTCCGGCTTTTAGAGACCATAGCCGAATGGTTACATGGTGAACTGATCTTGTGTTTTCTTTCATGGGCGGCATCCCGGGATTTGAAGGAAATTTAATCGCTTAGGATTCTAATCAGTAGCACTCGAATCACCCTACTTCAGGGGTCTAATCGGTATAGGGGAAACCTCAACCTCGCGTTCTTTCGGCTTTTGAGCAAAGATTTAGACAAAGGGGTAGTAGATCCGATTAGCGAGGGTATCGACATAGAGGGTAGTCCTACGTATTTATCAGGTGTGTAACATTCTCACATCATTTAGATTGCTTGATTAGTATGCATATAAACCTGTTATATTCTGTTAAATGCCAAAATATTAGCATGGTCGTTGAAAACCAAGTGGTGGGTAAAGGCGAATCACGAGGTTAGTGATTTCGTCATTCTTAATTGAATGTCTCCGTTAACATGATATGATATGTATGCCGATTTCTATGTTGCACGGGGTTGGGTGATTGATAAAAGGGGAAGTGTTCTATTCTGGTGGCTCTGCCACGATACATTCGTGACTATGTCACAAATCGACGATGAGCGACTAATCGCAGCATGACCGCCATCGATGGTGTGTAGCGGCATGGGTTGATTGTAGAAATCCACAATGGTGTGATTGGCGGGTAAAGGGTGGTGTGTAGCGGATGGATCTAGGATTGGGATGGGCTTTGCATAATTCTGTTGTATGATATATTCGTTATTCTGCATCGCGTGGGCTAAGGCCCAACTCGATGGTTCATGAGGGTTGCACACCGAGTCTCGTGACTCACCCCATTGTTTAACATTTTTCAGTAACACCTAGTGCATAGGACCGGCCGAGAGGAGCGCAAGGTGGCCATGCATGGATTCATTTTGATTCAATAAAAGATGTTGATTTTATTATTTTCCTTAGTATTTCCAATTTATCTCGGTTTTATATTTTATTGTAATAAGGCCATCGCTCATCATTTATTGGTTTTATGCTTGGTTTTTGGGTTTCCATACATTTAGATTTTTTTTGATTAATTGAAATTAAGGCATGTGTTTAAATACTAGAACTCAGAGGCAAAATTTCGGTTGTATTCATTAAGGCATTAATTAAAATTTATTTCTTTTACTTAATTTTCAAATTATTAAGTTTTCCCGATAAACGTTTAAACTATGTTTTTTTTTAAAATAATAATAGATGCGACAAGTTTTTCTAAAATCTTCTTAGTGACATGCCGGATCCGGTCGAGGTGTTTGGGCCGGGTTTGGGGTGTTACACTAACACTTTACAAATGATTCAACAGTTTGTTCAATTTGATTGTTTCCAGGACGAAGATCCAAATACTCATATAGCTAACTTTTTAGAGTTCTATGATACCTTCAAAATAAATGGTGTTTCTGATGATGCCATACGACTTCGGTTATTTCCATTTTCATTAAGAAATAATGCTAAACAGTGGTTAAACTCACTACCACGAGGGTCAATCACTACATGGGATCAAATGACCGAAAATTTTTTATTAAAATATTTCCCACCGGCCAAAACGGCCGAATTACGCAATGATATATCTTCTTTTGTGCAGATGGATTTAGAGACATTATACGATGCATGGGAGAGATATAAGGATCTCTTGAGAAGGTGTCCGCACCATGGTTTACCCTTGTGGCTCCAAGTCCAGACTTTCTATAACGGTGTAAACCCCTCAACGAGGCAACTAATCGACTCACCACGGTGGAACTCGAATAATAAAACTCCCAAGCGACCCTATGAATTCATAGAAGAGATGTCATTTGAATAACTATCAGTGGCAAGTTACAAGAACAAGGCCAACAAAACAGTGGAGTTTACAACCTCGACGCAGTAACCATGCTATCAAATCAGGTAGAGTTGATGAATAAAAAGCTTGATAGTTTGTGTTCTTCGTAGGTACATCCAGTCATGCAGTGCGACACAAGTGGAACTATGGTGAATCCTGAGTACCCACCCTACCAGTAGACGCAGCAGAGCAAGCAGATGAACTATATAGGTAACAATTACAGATCTAATAATAACCCATATAGTAATAATTATAATCCAGGTTGGAGGAACCACCCAAATTTTTTATGGGGAGGACAAGGAAATCAAGGAAATCAAAGACAACAACCTCCTCAAAATTTCCAAAATCAGCCCTATCCACAGGAAAAGAAGCCGAATCTTGAAGAGACGTTGAACAAATTCATAGCATCCACAGAAGCCCGTCTCCAAAAAACTGAGGTAACACTCGACACTCAACAAACATCGATCAAAACGATCGAGAACCAAGTTGGAGGACTTACAAAGGCAATCGGAAATTACCCGATCGATCGGACAAATTGCAAAGCTATTATTCGAACGACCGCAAGGGCGTCTACCGAGTAATACTGAAATTAATCCAAAGGAGAAAATCCAAGCCATAACAGCTCAAGAAAGCGAAGAAGTAGATGAACCCAGTCCAACACAAGGAAACGAGGTAGAAAAAGGTAAAGTTGAGGTAACACAAGACAAGCCAAAACCGGTAATCAAGGAGTACCAACCTCGCATACCATATCCTGAAGCGTTAATGAGAGACGACACAGAGGAACAGTTCGGTAAGTTTCTTAAACTCTTAAAGAAATTACATATTAACTTAGTGTTACTTGAAGCTCTTTCACAGATGCCAGATTCGAGGAAATTTTTAAAACATCTCTTGACGAATAAGCGCAAATTAGACGAAGATCCACATGTGGAATTAAACGCAGTGTGCTCAGCAATGTTACAGAATAGACTACCACAAAAGCTAAAAGATACAGGGAGTTTTACAATTCCATGTTTAATTGGTAGACTAACTATTGATAATGCGTTAGCTGATTTAGGGGCAAGCATAAATGTCATGCCTTATAAATGGTTTAAACAATTAGGTCTAGGGAAACCCAAACAAACTAGGATGAGCATTCAATTAGCTGATAAAACTGTTAGAATTCCTAGGGGTATTATCGAAGATGTTCTTGTAAAAATTGACATATTCGTTTTCCCAGTAGATTTTGTTGTCTTAGACATGGATGAGGATAATTAAATTCCTCTAATTTTAGGAAGACCCTTTTAGCTTTTGCGGGACTAAAATTGATGTTGATGCGGGAGAACTCATACTTTGTGTAGGTAATGAGACGGTCACCCTCAAGGCTCTCGACTCGGATAGAACATCGAGTAATCAAGGTGAGAACGTAAATTCTACTGATAGCCATTCGGTTAACCCTTATTTTCAGGAAGCACCACCAAAAAATACAACTGAACCCGATCCTAAACCCCATGCCAACAAAGAAATAACTCATGAGGAACGAGGGATTCAGATCGATGATCTAGACCAGTGGAAGACACACTTCAAGGAGAAATTAGGGATACACGACGAAGATCTGGAACCATACAAGATAAAACCGAAGGAGCCCCCAAAAGAGCTAATAGGAACAACAAACAACTTCAAAATAGGGGACTAGGTACTGTTAAATCAGACAGATCCTCGAATATCTCCTCCGGACCCTAGCACAAACAAAGAAATATCTTTTAGGGTAACCAGTGTTTTCCCATACGGAACAGTCGAGGTAAGTAATCCTATTTTTGGTACTTTTACTATAAACGCATCTCGACTTAAATCTTTTCACGAGGATAGAAATGATGGCATGAGGAAGGACTTCCAACTCCTCAAACCACCCTGAAGATGCAAATGAGAGGAGAGTCTAGCTTAAGACTATAAACTAGCGCTTCTCGGGAGGCAACCCGAGCACTAACACAATTTATTTTTACATTTTGCTTTAAATTTATTTTTCTTTTTCCACTTTTCTTTACACCTAATTATAAACTAACCAGAAGTGCAGATTTCCAAGTCACACGGCCTTGCACACGGCCGTGGCCGTGGCCGTATGGACCATAAGAATACCCGTACTGACATAGCAGAGGTCGTGCGAATCAGTTCCAACCACTTTTCGACGTCACGGATCCAACCACCACACCACGGGCACCGACAAAGAGGCACGGCCGTGCCCCATGACCGTGTGAAGCTACTGACTTTCCAACCACGGGCAGAACACGCCGTGCCTTAAAACTGTGCCAACATACTGACTTGTCGAACACAGGCTAGACACGAGCGTGGGTAACCAACACGCCCTAGAACATGGCCGTGCGAGGCGGCCGTGTGAATCGACACACCCTCAACCCACAGGCGTGGGAAACTGCCAGACATGAAATTTTATTTAAACACCAAACCCCTCTCCTTTTTCTTCTTAACCCACTTTCCTTCTTTCTTCTCTCCTCTTTCTTTCTTTCTTTCTTTTCTCCCTTTTTCTTTTTCCCTTTTTTCCTAATAAATCCTTAGACTCTTGAGCCACAACAACATCATATCCATGGCAAAGAAGCGTAAAAGGCCAAACATAGTCTCCTCAAAAGGAGACCGATTCACATGAGTTCATGCCAGCAGCTTCATCCAAACAACAAGCCAAGGGTCTTTGAGACCAATTATCTGTTCTTTTATTTTTATCTTCTCCTTTATTTTCCTTATCTTTACTTCTCTTCTGCTTAATTTAGTTTGTTTTATCTTAGTTTCTTCATTTTAGGTTCTAAAGGCTGCTTGGGAATCACGCCACTTCCACCATCACCAACACCTCCGTCACCTTCAAAGTCACACCCACCTCTCGAACCATCTACCAATAAGGATTCTTAAGCCCCTTTATCTTTTAGCATTAGTTTAATTCAATAACTCATGGGCAATCGTCACCCAGACCGCCCCTCCAACTTATCTTTCACTACGACCACTGCCAACTCAAGGAGCTCATCCATAATTCAGGGAGTTTTACTTATCCCCATATCTTCTGATCTGAACATTACATTTATATCATCTAACCTTGTACATTGAGGGCAATGTACATCTTAAGTGTGGGGGGGTGAACAACCTAAAAAAATGGCCTAACTTTTTTCATTATTCTCAAATTTCTAAAATTAGGTTCCAAACTTTTTGCATTGTTCTCAAAATCCTGAATTTAGTCTTGTTTTTAAGTAATTTACTCATATTACTAATTAGGATGAAATTGCTGATGATTTATGATTTTTATTGATATGTTTTAGATTAAGTCATTGATAATTGTGCATTGATGAATAAATTCTAAGAATACTAGAGAATCAAGCATAATAAGTCTATTTTTCTGAATTAAAAAAAATTTCTAGGTTGGCGAACTGAGTTTAAATATTACTTTGAAGTTTGAAATTTACAAGGTTGACATCAAAATACCCATAATTTTTGTGAGATTTTGAGCCTTATAGAGCATAAATTCTTTTTATTTCTCACTTTATTGATTATGAGTATGTCAACACTGATTTGTTATTCTAGAACTTGCATCGATTATACATGTCGAGACCACATTTTTTGATTTGATACACAGAGATGATAAAGGCACTTAGGTTTTAACCCACTTACTCCATAAAAAGCCTACCTTCAAAAATTAACCCCTAGTGAACCCCTTTTAATCCTAACAACCCAATTTATTGACTTACCCACTAATATTAACCCAAAACCCTTTGTAATTGTTATCACCATTCTTTCTAACTACCCCTATATCGAGATTTGATCTGATTAGTTGCCTAATTATGAATTTTAGTAATTTATCCTTTATTATGTACTTAGTTTGTTCTTAAAAAAAAACGAAGTATAATCATTATTAGTTATGTAATTAAACGAGCTTATACATTTATTTAAATTCCAAATATCGAAGAAGAAGCTCGTATTATTAGTATTATTAGTTTTCAATTGATGTAATTATTATTGGTTCATTAGTTCTTAGTTAGGTAATTTGCCAATTCAATCTCGATTCTAACCCTCTAATTCAGCCTTACTCCACACCTTAACCCTAGCCCCGTTACAACCCTAACAAAGACCTTTTGATTTGTGTTTCATATCATATTTCAGTGGTGGAGATTTGATTTTCATGCAAGCCTATGGGATTAACTCTTCAAGTATTTTCAAGAGTTATTATAAACCATGATATGGACACTTGTGCAGCATTAACTTAAGGGCTCTCATGCCTCATATAATAACTCTCCTTCCAATTGCCTAAAATTTGTAATATACGTACGAAGTTTCATAGTCTTGTTCGGGGGAAAGTACTTTGCTAAAATTTTGCTCACTAGCTCATCCCAAGTGTTGGTGGAATCCATCAGTTGAGAATCTATCCACATAAAAGCATCATCAATAAGAGAGAAAGGGAATAAAGCGAAAATGGTTAGTGTCATTGGATGCCCCATTATACTTGAAAGTATCAAAAGTGGTTAGAAATCTTTTTAAGTGTTGGTTCAGATCCTCATTCATTGACCCTCAAAATTGAAGGTTTGATTGTATCATCTGGATCATCACCGCTTTGATTTTAAATTTATTAGAATTAATCGTTGGGCAATTAATGCTACCTCGAACAACATCTAGGTTGGGCATCACTTAGTCACGTAAAGTTCGTTGCTCCATGGGTAGGTGCGGTGGTTGTTGAATCTTTGTTTGTAGATTTCCGATAGGTTTCTCTCTTTGTGGAGGTGGAAAATATCTAGGGTTTTGTTCCCTCCTCATGTGTGTGATGATACGTCCTAGTTCTGGCTCAATTTGTAACACCCCTCACCCGTATTGAATGCCGAAATAGGGTTTCGGAGCATTACCGGACTTATAACATAATATTCAAACATTTTACATACATTTCTCAAATTCATAGCAAACATTAATTAATTCAATCACATTGTCCCTAATATAAGCCTACGAGGCTCTAAACATGCTTTAGGAGTGGTTCGAGACTAAACCGATAACTTAAGAAACTTTTGAAATACTTAGAATTTTTTTTCCAAAATACAGGGGTCACATGCCCGTATGGCCAAGCCATGTGTCATACACGGCCAAAGACACGCTCGTGTCATAGGCCGTGTTCAATCTCATGCCACTTACTAACTTGGGTCACACGGCCAACCACACGCCTGTGTGTCCAGCCCGTGTGCCCATTCGAATTGGCCTCACACGCCCGTGTGCCAGGCCGTGTGTTAGGTCGTGTCAAACATATAGGGTATACTGACTTATGCCACATGGCCAATCACACGACCATGTGCTAGGCCGTGTCAAATTGGTAGGGTATACTGACTTATGCCACACAGTCAATCACACGCCCGTGTGCTAGGCCGTGTGAAGCATACTGACTTGGTTATTAATTTAATACCAGGGGACAAACGGCCGTGTAATATATCTGTGTATCACACACGGCTGCGACACACACCCGTGTATCTGCCCGTGTGGACAAAAATAGGCTATTTACCAAGCCATTTTGCCACCCAAATTTGTATACACCTACATCAAGCCAAATGGCACCAAAACAAGACATAAATAGGCATTCAAATCAACCTCAACCAAGCTTCATTTATACCATTTCAATATTAACCAATATCAAACATATCAATACCAAAAAGTGCCATTCAAATCACACCAAAAACTCATAATTTCAAATCATCAATATGACTATTTTCAATCATGCATTATTTAGCCAAACCTCACAAACATTGTAACAACCCGATTTTGGGTCTAGCCGGAACAGTGGTTTCGGGACGACAAATCTGACGCATTAAAATTTTTTTTATTATATTTTTATGGTCTACAATTTTACGGAGTAATTTCGTGAAAATTTTGTTCGAAAATTTTGACGTTTGAGAACTCAATTTAGCAAAAAAGACTAAATTGTAAAAAGTGCAAAAGTTGAGTTCTACATGCTAAAGGTGTCTAATTGCTATGAAATTTTAAATTGAAGGTCCTTAGATGGTAATTAGACCATTTGTTAAGTTAGTGGACAAAAATGGACATTGTGAGATAAATTTTCAAAGTTTTAAGTGAAGGGTATTTTGGTCATTTAGTAATTAAATGAATAAAAAGGGAAAATAAAGCCAAAATTTTTGTCCATCTTCTTCTCCATGTGCCGAAAATTATAAGGTCACCGTATCTAGGGTTTTTTCAACTTCCAATCTTGATTGTAAGTACATCCTAGCCCTGTTTTTAATGCTCTTTACATTTTTGAAGTCGTTATCATTCGATCTATCTATTTCTACCATTAATTTGAGTTATGGTTGATGTATAGGGTTTGACCCATGTTAGAAATGAGTGTATTTTGATGTTTAATGGTAGATTATGCAAGTTTAATGTTAGATAAACAACTTTTGCTAGGTGATTTTTGATGAAAATGTCAAAAGGACCTATTTGTAAAATGATTTCAAAATGTGTGTAAAAGTGTGATTAAATGAAAAATGTGCGCTGTTATAAGCACGAAAGAGGTTCGGCTAGGCTTGGGTCTTGAAGAAATTGAATAGATTTCATTTTACGAGCCTAGGGGCCAAAATGTAAAAATGTCAAAGTTTAGGGGCAAAAAAGTAATTTTTTCATAATGTGATTTTTGGACTGAATTGAGAAATGTGGATAATAAATAAGTTAAATTTTCTATTATAGATCAAGAGAAACGAGGTTCGGACCTAGATCGGGGAAAAAATAAGGTGTTTGATAATTAGGTCCATTTCTACTATTTTTGTACCGAGGTAAGTTCGTATGTAAATAATGCATTGTTTTATTTATGTTTTAAATGCTTTAATATTGTATGAATTATGATTGACTCCTTAGAAGTAACCGATAAATTTTGACAAGTGAAAAATCTGGTTGAACCTTAGGAATAGGTAGGATACAAATGTCATGACATTAGGGTTATTTGAGATTACGTGTAAAACTATATCTGGGATATGGCATCGATATGAGACTTCGTGTAAGACCATAGCTGGGCTATTGGCATCGATAAGAGATCCCATGTAAGACCATATCTGGGATATGGCATTGGTATAGTATTGTGTGTGCGAGATTCCCGAGTATCCTTTAGTATTCCAAGTGGTTCAACGGGAAATTCAACGAGTATGTCAAAGTTGTGAAATGTTATGATTATGTTGCGAGTTGGTACAAGTATGTACGTAAAACTCATTTACTAATGAGCTCGATATGTGATGATAAGGTTATGAAGGAGTAAGTTATGATTAGAAGATCTTGATACTATTTATGCCAAGTTTATCATGTTTATTTGTATGATACATGTGTGATTATAATGCTAATTATTTGCATAGGAACTTACTAAGCTATATAACTTACTCCCATTTCTTTTCCCTTGTCTTATAGTGTCACCAAGCGAGCTCAGGGATCAGAAACTGTCGGAGATCCATTCACACTATCAACTTAATATTTTGGGTACCATTGATTTTAATATTTTGAGTTATGGCATGTATAGGGACTTGGTCATTTTGTTATGTGTCATAATTGATTTAGCCAAATGTGTTGGCTTATGTTGGCTGATAATTCATTTTGTAAATGGCCATTCAAATTGGCTAATATTGGTTTAAGTATATATATGCACATGATGATGCTTTTCATGGATGTGGGAAATCGTATGATTTGAGTTGAGATATATGTGACGTTTGTGTATGATAAATGATAGCATGTGAATGGGGTGTTGATGCCTTAGTTGTGGCTGATTTGGTTGATGGTATTGATCGTGTACGTCAGAGTCTTAAAAATTTATATAAAGAATGATCGAGCCTGGAAACTAACTGTGACAACGATTGAGGCAAGTGCACCTATCGAGCAAGAGTATAGCTTAGTGGCAAGACCGGATTGTCGAACCCAAAGGAACCGAAGTACTAATACTGACTTTCTTTTTATTATTTAGCCTAAGAAATAAGGGAATTTGTTGTTTAATCTAAAATTAACTAACTACTAAGCTAACGATGCTAAGAGAAAGAGAACGAACTTGGGAAAACACTCGTGAGAAAAACCAATTGATTAAGACGATACCTAAGGAAGAATCCACCTAGACTTCACTTACTATCTAACTCTGAACCAGACGATTTATTCACTTGACTTGATCCGTAGGATTCCCTAATTTATATTAATACCTCTCTCGAGGCTACTAACATCTAACCCTAGGTTGATTAATTGAAATATCTTTCTAATTAAAACCCCTAGAATTGCATTAACTCGATCTATAGACTCCCATATTAGGTTTGACCCTAATCCGGCAGATTTTCGTCACCCTATCTCTAGGCGCGCGAGCAACTCCGCTTAATTATGCTAGATCTACTCTTAGGCAGGGACTTTTGCTCCTCTACCTAAGCACATCAATACTTGAATCAATATCCCGGAAATATCAAAACAAGAATTAAGAACACATAATTAAGAATAAATCAAGTATTTATCATATAGTTCAGCAAACGATAACAAGATTCATCTTAGGTTTCATCCCCCTCAAGTATCTGGGGGTTTATTTCATAATCATAAAAGAATACATCTCAGAAGAAAAGATAAAACAAAACATAAGAAAAACCCTAAAACTCCCTGAAGGAATTGAAGAGAAGATCCTCCGTCTTGAGTATGATTTCGGCTTCTTGAAATGAATCAACTAGCTTTCTTCGAGTAAATCCCACGATTCTGACCTCTCTGACTTGGCTCCTTGGCCTAGCTGGATGCCCCCGGCTGTAAGGCTTTCATCGACCCCCTTTTAGGTCATACTTAGGGTGTTTATATAGACTTTGGAATGTGTTTCTTCGCCTCTAAGTATCCTAATTTGAGTGAAATTCCTCTTTATCACGGCAGGGACACGCCCTTGCACACGCCCGTGTGAATCGTGGCCAGGCCGTGTTCGAGTCTATCAATGACGCACGGTCGTGTGGATTTGGCCCAGGCCGTGTCGATTTCTTTCTTTGGCCCATTTGGTCCGTTTTAAGCCCGTTTTCCGTTCTTTTCATCCTCCTATGCTCTCCTGAGTATAAAACATGAAATTAAAGGATTAAGACCACCAAATTACATAATTCAAGGGATAAATCATGCAAAAGTATGCTAAGTGTGGGCTTTAAAATATGTTACTATTACAATTTATCAAATACCCCCACACTTAAGCTTTTGCTTGTCCTCAAGCAAAATTCTCAACTCACAATTAAAATGAACTTCCTCAATTCCTAACCTTCATCAACAGTGTTTCATCATAATTCATAGGTAATTCATACATTGATAATTTAACCGGAAGGTTCCTAAAGATTCACACAATCAAAGTCATAGTTTTTATAGTACGAAAAATAGGTGTTTCCCCTTACCTAAATAATTGCCTCTGATTCAAAATCGACAAAAATTGACATTCTCACTAAAGATTCACTCAAATCACTCGAAGTGTTTAAGGTTCAAAGATAAGCACTCAGAAGTTGAACATGAAAAGTTAATCCCATAGGCTCGCATGAAAATCAAATCTCCACCACTGTAAAATGATATGATACACAAATCAACAGGTCTTAAAAAGGGTTGTAACGGGGCTTAGGTTTAAATGTGTGGATAAAGGCTGAATTAGAAGGTTAGAATCGAGGTTGAATTGACAAATTACCTAACTATAGACAATGAACTGAATAAAGAATAATTAAATCAATTGAAATCTTGTAATACTAATACTAATAACACGAGCTTCTTCTAAAGATGTAAATTTAACTGTATGAGCTCACTTCATCACAGAACTAATAATAAATATACTTCGATTTTTTTTTAAAGAACAAATCATACAATAATAAAGAAATTAACAACTGAAATGGAAAGTATAGTTTAGCTAAGTAATCTGTTCAAATCATACCTCGACTTAATGTGGGTAAAATTAATTAAAGGGATTTCAACAATAATGGTTTTTGGTTAATGTTGAGGGCGAGTCAATAAAAGGGTTGTTAGGATCAAAGGGGTTCACTAGGGGTTAATTGTGAGGGTAGGCTTTTAGTGGAGTTAGTGGGTTAAAACCTAGGTGCCTTTTTCATCTTAGTATATCAAATCAAAAGTGTGGTCTCGACATGTATAATTGACGTAAGTTCTAGAATAACAAATCAATGTTGACACACTCATAATCAATAAAGTGAGCACGAAAAGGAATGTATGCTCTAAAAGGCTCAAGATCTCACAAAAATTATGGGCTTTTGATGTCAACTTTGTAAATTTCAAACTTCAAGATAATCATTAGATTCGGGTAGACAACCTAACAAAATTTTTACTTCTGAAAAATAGACTTATCATGCTTGATTCTCTAGTCCCCTAAAGTTTAAATCATCAGTGCACAATTATCAATGACTTAATCCAAAACATATCATAAATCCAAGGAAATTTCATTCTAATCATAATATGAGGAAATTAATTAAGAATAAGATATAATTCAGGATTCGAGAATAATGCAAAAAATTAGGCACTTTTTCACGATAAAATTCACCCCCCACACTTCAGATGTACATTGTCCTCAATGTACAAAGATATATATGAACAATATTTTAATAAAATCAAAAGAGAGGGAGAAAAGTGAAACTTCCTGAATTTTGGATGGAATCCTTGGAGGAAGATTAATGATGATGACTTAGGTATAGGTGAATGTGGTGGTGAATACTCCGGTGTTGTGTTCGTTGTTGGAGTTGCAAATTGAACCTATTTAAACTGCGAAGTCATCAGTTAAATGTTCAGGGAGTACTATTTAATAGATGTTGTTAGAGATACTCGATATTTAGACAGCCAGTGATAAAAGAAATTAAATTGTACTAATAAAAGTTTTAAACAAGAAAGGCAAAAAGTTTTAATTAAGAACGAAAATAGACTAAAAATAAAAAATGAAAAATAAAGAAAATAAAAGGACTCAAAGGTCCTCGTCATCGGAGTGATCTCGAGGTGGTGGTGGCGACGATATGTGAAAAAGCTGATAATATCGACCACGGCCACCTCGCGCGCCGTGTGGATTTATCTCGGCCCCGTGTTCTTTAGGGTAGTTTCGACCACGGCGCGTTGCATGACCGTGGCATTTAGTCGAGCCCGTGTCTTGGGGAAAATTTTACCGTCTGTTTACGGACGATATCTGCCACGTCGATATGCATACTCGTGGTGTCCACATGGCCACGGCCACGCCCGTGTGCAAGGCCGTGTGGTATGAAAACCTACGCCTAAAAATTTGGTTAGTTTTTTAGTTTGATGCTAAAATTTGAAAATATGGACGTTAGTGGGGTGAGTGCTCGGGTTGCCTCCCGAGAAGCGCTCGTTTAAAGTCTTGAGCTAGACTTACCTGTTATTCGTATGGCCATGGTGGTTTACATATTCAAAACTCCTTTTTCTTACTATCAATTCTATCAACATATGGTTTGAGTCGGGTAATATTTACCTCAAAAGTGTCGAAATTAGAATGTGTTACCTCGATCGTTCCATATGGAAAGACCTTAAGTACCGTAAAAGGAGTCGCACCATTTGTATTAAGTTCTGAAGCGGCTATTCGAGGGTCAGTTGTATCTAACAGTACCTGGTCCCCAACTTTGAAGTGATTGGTCCCACCTTTAATACTCGATGTCCTAGCCGTGTCAAGAACCCGAAGAGTGATCGTTTCGTCACTTACACGAAATGTGAACTCGCGTGGTAGTTTATTTCGTAGAATGGCTGGGCACACTGCGTTTAGCTCCAAATGCGACGTATCGTCTAACTTCCGTTTGTTTGTCAAAAACTCTTTTGAAATTTTCCTTGAATCTGGCATCTGCGAAAGAGCTTCAAGAAATGGTAAGTTAATATGAAATTTCTTTGGAAGTTTAAGAAATTTACCGAATTGTTCCTCTGTGTGGTCTTTCTTCATCGCATTGGGGTATGGCACACGAGGTTGGTACTCTGCAATTACCGGGTTTGGTTTATCATGGCTTACCTCAACCTTACCTTCCTCTACCATATTCTCTTGTTTCAATTTTGGTTCATCTGACCCTTCACTGTCGTGAGCAGTTATTGTTTGGGGTTGCTCTATTGGGTTAGTTTTGGTATTGCTAGACAAGATACCTTGTGGTCTTTCTGAGATCAGCTTAGCAAGCTGACTTATTTGATTCTCGATCTCTTGAATCGATGCTTGCTGATTTTTAAGTGCTGTTTCAGTGTTTTGAAAGCGTGTTTCTGACACCGAGATAAATTTCGTTAGCATCTCCTCAAGGTTTGGCTTCTTTTCCTGCTGGTAAGGTGGTTGTTGAAAACCTGGAGGAAGTTGCGGTCCTTGACAACCCCACGAGAAATCGGGATGGCATCTCCAGCCTGCATTATATGTGTTACTATAAAGATTATTTTGAGGTCTAGAATAGTTACCCATATAGTTGACTTGTTCGTTCTCTGTGCTAGGGTTGTAGGATAGATATTCTGTGTTGTTCACCCCTCCTCCATTTGTATCGTATTGTATTACTGAATGTACCTGCATAGAACCATACCAATCATCAAATATTTTTATTTAAAAGCTCTACCTGGTTAGATAACATGGTGACCGCGTCAAGGTTGAAAACACCGGCTGCTTTATTAGGCATTGTCCTCATGTCTTGCCATTGATAATTATTCAGTGACATCTCTTCGGTTTCTGTGAGTGGTATGTTTTATTTCACTGTCAAAAATCAAGGGTCCTGATGGGTTTCTTCTAGTCTTAAACTAGAGGTACTTGCTAGAAGCAAACAAAGAGAAAAATTAGCAAAGTTAAAATAAAATAAAATAAAAATAAATTGTAAATAAATAAAATGGCTAAAGTAATAAAAATTGAGCGTTCTTAATATTTTGGTTCCTCAAGAACTTGGCGCAAAAACTTGATCGTACGTCGAGTCTTAAAAATTTATATAAAGAATGATCGAGCCTGGAAACTAACTGTGACAACGATTGACGCAAGTGCACCTATCGAACAGTAGTATAGCTTAGTGGCAAGACCGGATTGTCGAACCCAAAGGAACCAGAAGTACTAATACTGACTTTCTTTTTATTATTTAGCCTAAGAAACAAGGGAATTTGTTGTTTAATCTAAAATTAACTAACTACTAAGCTAAAGATGCTAAGACAAAGAGAACGAACTTGGGAAAACAATCGTGAGAAAAACCAATTGATTAGGACGATACCCAAGGAAGAATCCACCTAGACTTCACTTGTTATCTAACTCTGAACCAGACGATTTGTTCACTTGACTTGATCCGTAGGATTCCCTAATTTATATTAATACCTCTCTCGAGGCTACTAACGTCTAACCCTAGGTTGATTAATTGAAATCTCTTTCTAATTAAAACCCCTAGAATTGCATTAACTCGATCTATGAACTCCCATATTAGGTTTGACCCTAATCCGGCAGATTTTCGTCACCCTATCTCTAGGCGCGTGAGCAACTCCACTTAATTATGCTAGATCTACTCTTAGGCAGGGACTTTTGCTCCTCCACCTAAGCACATCAATACTTGAATCAATATCCCAAAAATATCAAAACAAGAATTAAGAACACATAATTAAGAACAAATGTAACACCCCAAACCCGGCCTAAACGTTACGACCGAATCTGGCATGTCACATGAAAGGAATGTCTAAAAGCGTGCATTCGTTAAAAGCTCATATTCTTTATAGTTGTGGTGAGAAATCGAGTTTAAGTAATTTTGAATAAGAAATGGTTTATTATCACTTTAGGAAAATCCCATATTGATCATTTAATAATAAGCAATAAACAAATTGAAATTTGAAACCAAATAAAATACCCAAGGCCTTATTACATAACAAAAACTCAAATAAAAATTAAGTCCAAATAAAAGAAACGAATTTACGAGTGAACATATGTATGGCCTCCACGAGTCCACCTCGGCTCCCAAATCCGCGATCTAATGATTACCGCAAAATTTAACTAAGGGGTGAGTCATCGAGACTCGGTGTGTAAATCCCCATCCAATGAGGCCCTTACACAATTTCATATGAAAATATGCATATCATGCACCCAAACCTAGCCATCCGCACTCCATTTCTACCCCATGTGGTACCAAACCACCTGGTGGTGCCAAACCACCTGGTGACCCAAAGTCACGATATCCATAATTGTGGTGCTAAACCACTTTGGTGACCCAAAGTCACGGATAATCCAATGATGGGGCCAACCCATCGTGTGATACCAAATCACTTGGCGTCAATCCCGTATAATCGGTGTGGGGCCAACCCATCGTGGTGCTAAGCCACTGGGACGAGACGCTATGAGGTGCCAAACCTCGGTGTCCCAAAGACACGAATGTGATACCAAATCACCGTGACCGAAGTCACGAATCCAATGATGGGGCCAACCCATCGTGTGTGATACCAAATCATGGCGTCAATCCCCGTATAATCAATCGTGGGGCCAACCCACTGTGGTGCTAAGCCCATGGGACGAGACGAGGTGCCAAACCTCCGTGACCCAAAGTCACAATAATCAATCTGTGGTACCAAACCACCGGTGGTGCTAAACCACGGTGTCCCAAAGACACGGATATCATATTCCCCTCCTCTCATCATACCCATGCAATATGACATAATAATTCGTGTATGCAGATGTCATGTATGCTAGACATATATCAAATATAAGTATAACATGAATTACCATCATAATCGAGATAGACATAAAACAACATAATCACCCTAATCAACCTCTAAAGGGTATAACAGTAATTTTACCTACCAAGGGCATTTTCGTAATTTACCCACCAAGGGTATATTGGTAATTTTGCACCTACAATGGCCTTTCCCAAAGGCCCAAATGTCACCCCGAGCGACTCGGCTACCATTTCCTGGTCGTCTGGGACGATTGGGCCTAAAACTCGATTCCGCCCATTCGGGCCCACACGCGCTCGTGTGGCCCACCTAGCATAAATCTAGCCATGTATATAAGTTCCACCTAGTCTAGTTCACTATATACTACACAATCGCACAATTTACTCATAAGGGCCCACGGGCCCATTGGGCCCACTTCGCCCATCGCGCCCAAGCAAAACCCCAACCCACAAGAATACTACTTATGGCCTCAACTATCGCGTCGAAGCCCCACACGCGTTCGCTTCGCGCGCTCGTGTGGCTACTATTTCCGTGGACCGGCACTTCGGCATTTGCCGCTCTACAACTAGAGTAGAGAGAGTTACACACGATAGGACTCGGTGTTAATCCGCGCCCGACCACTCTCGTGCCCAAACGCCTTCCAAGGTGTGTCAACCCTCCTCTGGAATGCTCTTTATATAGCTAGCACTTCACCTTCCTTCTTTGTATCTTTCCGATGTGGGATCCCTTACAAGATGAGTTTAAATTCAATCAAACTCTTCCCGTCTGCATCAAGCAAAATAAATACTCCTTACTTCTCATGAGATTCGAACCTGTGCTCCCTTGCAACATAATCCATCTTTGCTAGCCACTTGGCCACAAGCTCCTCTTGTGTCTTAAACCATGCGCAACTAAATATAAATCTATAGCCAAATTCCGAGGTCCAAGTAAAAGAAAACCAAAATGCAAAAGCCAAGACTTGAACCTTGGACCTCCTTCCTTCCTTGTGGCGTCATCCCCCTTGCCTCTTAAGTGGCGTCACTTTGCCACTACACCACACACTCCTTTTGTGTCATTTTTCCCCACATTTTATTCTTAAGGCCTACTGCCAACTTCCGTGGTTTTTTCCACCTAAAACCAAAATTTCCCCAAAGCTAATATTTGATCCCGGGACTTCATAGAAGCCCTCTAACCTTCCAAAATAACTTACCTAATAAGTCTAACTTGCATTAATGCCGTTCTCAAAAATTTTAAAATAAGGCCCATTGGGCCCAATCCTACTAGGCCCAATTTTGGGATGTTACAAATCTACCCTCCTTAAAGAAATTTTGTCCTCGAAATTTCCAACTACAGGAACATTCGTACCACCTAACCTACAACGCTGTGCTCACGCTGCGCACTCTGATTCCAATAACCCTAATATACTTTTAACTAGAATTTAGAAATCCTACACATACTAAAAAAACTAACCATTAAAGCGCATAAATATTTCAGATTTAATCAACTCTATATCCGAACATCACATCCAACCCAAACACACAGAATAGATATTCAAAATACAAAGATATAACAAAGAAAAGTATCGTGAAACTTACACATGGATTGGTGTAGGAGACTCGGGTGCCATATTTCAAAAAAAGAACAGATATATATTTTTCTAAACCATTTTCCAAACCATCTTTTGAAAACATTTTTTTGAACCCAAACCCACAGCCGAGTTTTTGAACCTAGGCTCTGACACCATAATTGTAACACCCCAAACTCGGCCTAAACGTTACGACCGAATCTGGCATGTCACATGAAAGGAATGTCTAAAAACTGTGCATTCGTTAAAAAGCTCATATTCTTTATAGTTGTGGTAAGAAATCGAGTTTAAGTAATTTTGAATAAGAAATGGTTTATTATCACTTTAGGAAAATCCCATATTGATCATTTAATAATAAGCAATAAACAAATTGAAAGCTGAAACCAAATAAAATACCCAAGGCCTTATTACATAACAAAAACTCAAATAAAAATTAAGTCCAAATAAAAGAAACGAATTTACGAGTGAACATATGTATGGCCTCCACGAGTCCACCTCGGCTCCCAAACCGCGATCTAATGATTACCGCAAAATTTAACTAAGGGGTGAGTCATCGAGACTCAAAGTGTGTAAATCCCCATCCAATGTGCCCTTACACAATTTCATATGAAAATATGCATATCATGCACCCAAACCTAGCCATCCGCACTCCATTTCTACCCCATGTGGTACCAAACCACTTTGGTGGTGCTAAACCACTGGTGACCCAAAGTCACGATATCCATAATTGTGGTGCCAAACCATTTGGTGACCCAAAGTCACGGATAATCCAATGATGGGGCCAACCCATCGTGTGATACCAAATCACCTTGGCGTCAATCCCGTATAATCACCGTGGGGCCAACCCTTCGTGGTGCTAAGCCACCTGGGACGAGACGCTATGAGGTGCCAAACCTCTCGGTGTCCCAAAGACACGAATGTGATACCAAATCACCGTGACCAAAGTCACGAATCCAATGATGGGGCCAACCCATCGTGGTGATACCAAATCACCGGGCGTCAATCCCGTATAATCAATCGTGGGGCCAACCCATCGTGGTGCTAAGCCACTGGGACGACGACGAGGTGCTAAACCTCCGTGACCCAAAGTCACAATAATCAATCTGTGGTACCAAACCACCTGGTGGTGCCAAACCACCTGGTGTCCCAAAGACACGGATATCATATTCCCCCTCCTCTCATCATACCCATGCAATATGACATAATAATTCGTGTATGCAGTATGTCATGTATGCTAGACATATATCAAATATAAGTATAACATGAATTACCATCATAATCAGATAGACATAAAACAACATAATCACCCTAATCAACCTCTAAGGGTATAACCGTAATTTTACCTACCAAGGGCATTTTCGTAATTTACCCACCAAGGGTATATTGGTAATTTTGCACCTACAATGGCCTTTCCCAAAGGCCCAAATGTCACCCCGAGCGACTCAGCTACCATTTCCGGTCGTCTTAGGACGATTGGGCCTAAAACTCACTCGCCCATTCGGGCCCACACGCCGTGTGGCCCACCTAGCACAAATCTAGCCATGTATATAAGTTCCACCTAGTCTAGTTCACTATATACTACACAATCGCACAATTTACTCATAAGGACCCACGGGCCCATTGGGCCCACTTTCGCCCATCGCGCCGGGGCGATTTCCAACCCACAAGAATACTACTTATGGCCTCAACTATCGCGTCGAACCCCACACGTGCGCTCGCACGCTCGTGTGGCTACTATTGCCGTGACCGGAACTTCGGCATTTGCCGCTCTACAACTAGAGTAGAGAGAGTTACACACCGATAGGACTCGTGTTAATCCGCGCTCCGACCACTCCTGTGCCCAAACGCCTTCCAAGGTGTGTCAACCCTCCTCTGGAATGCTCTTTATATAGCTAGCACTTCACCTTCCTTCTTTGTATCTTTCCGATGTGGGATCCTTCGTCGAGAGAGTTTAAATTCAACTGAAACTCTTCCCGTCCGGATCGCAAAATAAATACTCCCTTGCTTCTCATGATATTCGAACCTGTGCTCCCTTGCAACATAATCCACGCTGCTAGCCACTTGGCCACAAGCTCCTCTTGTGTCTTAAACCATGCGCAACTAAATATAAATCTATAGCCAAATTCTAAGGTCCAAGTAAAAGAAAACCAAAATGCAAAAGCCAAGACTTGAACCTTGGACCTCCTTCCTTCCTTGTGGCGTCATCCCCCTTGCCTCTTAAGTGGCGTCACTTTGCCACTACACCACACACTCCTTTTGTGTCATTTTTCCCCACATTTTATTCTTAAGGCCTACCCACGCCAACTTCCAGGGTTTTTTTCCACCTAAAACCAAAATTTCCCCAAAGCTAATATTTGATCCCGGGACTTCATAGAAGCCCTCTAACCTTCCAAAATAACTTACCTAATAAGTCTAACTTGCATTAATGCCGTTCTCAAAAATTTTAAAACAAGGCCCATTGGGCCCAATCCTACTAGGCCCAATTTCGGGATGTTACAACAAATCAAGTATTTATCATATAGTTTAGCAAACGATAACAAGATTCATCTTAGGTTTCATCCCCCTCAGGTATCTGAGGGTTTAGTTCATAATCATAAAAGAATACATCTCAGAAGAAAAGATAAAACAAAACATAAGAAAAACCCTAAAACTCCCTGAAGGAATTAAAGAGAAGATCCTCCGTCTTGAGTATGATTTCGGCTCCTTGAGATGAATCAACTAGCTTTCTTCGAGTAAATCCCACGATTCTAACCTCTCCGACTTGGCTCCTTGGCCTAGCTGGACGCCCCCGACAGAAGGCTTCTGTTGACTCCCCCTTTTAGGTCATACTTAGGGTGTTTATATAGACTTTGGAATGTGTTTCTTCGCCTCTAAATATCCTAATTTGAGTGAAATTCCTCTTTGTCACGGCAGGGACACGCCCTTGGCACACGCCCGTGTGAATCGTGGCCAGGCCGTGTTCGAGTCTATCAATGAGTCACGGCCATGTGGATTTGGCCCAGGATGTGTCGATTTCTTTCTTTGGCCCATTTGGTCTGTTTTAAGCCCGTTTTCCGTTCTTTTTATCCTACTATGCTCTCATGAGTATAAAACATGAAATTAAAGGATTAAAAGCACCAAATTACATAATTCAAGGGATAAATCATCCAAAAGTATGCTAAATGTGGGCTTTAAAATATGTTACTATTACGGTTTATCAGGTATATGCTTGGAATGGTTCTATGTTGTTGTGTAGGTTTGTGCATGGAAGGGTGACAAAGTGGCTTGGTAAATAGTCTTATTTTTGTCCATACGGGTAGACACACGGGTGTGTGTCTAGGCCGTGTGTGACACACGGCTTGCCCCATGGGCGTGTGTTTCTATCGTGTTTCCCCTGCACCTTAATTGTTGCAAAACAAAATGCTCAGTATCGAGCACACGGGCAGAGACACGAGCGTGTGTCTCGACCGTGTGGATGGCACGGCCTCGAACACGGACGTGTGCCTTGGCTGTGTGAAGTCTGCACATATTTTATGAAAAATTACAGAAATTAAATCGGCCACACGGCCTAGCACACGGGCGTATGGCACGGCCGTGTGGCACAAGTCAGAGAGCACCCTATTTTTAACACGGCCTGTAGCACGAGCGTGTCTAAGGGTCACGTGGGCGTGTGCCTTAGACCACACTGGCGTGTGAGCCCTGTAACATGAAAAGTTTTCTAAGTTTCATAAAATTTTCTAAAGTTCTCGGTTTAGTCCCAAATCACTTCCAAAGCATGTATTGAGCCTCGTAGACTCATTTTAGGGACGATATGAAATTTTTTTAATTTGAATGGAAATTTATGACTCGAAAATGTATGTTTGTTTGTGTTTAAGTCCGTAATGCCTCGTACCCTGTTCTGGCGTCGAATACGGGTAAGGGGTGTTACAAAAATACCAAACTCAATTTATAACTATTTAGTACCCCTAATTACCAAATACCAACTAGCATCACATATCCATAATCAAGCACATAGCAAGAGCCATTTGCACAAATACATACACAACCAAAATAAGCCAACTCTCATGGCTATATATACAAACCAAGCACTTAACATTTACAAGCCATTTCAAATAACCAAAGTCATTAACAGCACATATATCAAAATGACCAAATCCCTATACATGCCATATACCAAAATACCAAAGTTCAAAAGTACCAAGTGATAGTAGGATAGTGTGATGAAGTCTCCGACGGTCCCAGAATCCGAGCTAGCTTGATTTCACTATAAAACACGAAAAATTAAACAAAGTAAGCTATAAAGCTTAGTAAGCTCGTATGAAATAAACTTAATTAATCATAAATAGACAAATCAAACAATTCAATATATCAACACATAGCTCATATTAGCTAACAAATCTTCCACATATTTAAGCATAAGATTATATGTGAAATTCACAAGTTTCTTCGTTTCATAGCTTATACGGTTCATGTACATACCTGTACCACCTCTTATTAGTCTCATACTCATTCGTGTCTTTGATATACCCATTGAACCATTCGAAATACTATCGAATACTCGGGAAACTCGCACCAAAGTGCCACATACATAGCCAATGCTATCTCAAACTCATATCACATATATGCTCACTCTCGAGCTATCAACGGGCCTGCTCACACAAGCTGTCAGTCAAGATGTAGCTACATGGTGCTGCTCACACAGGCTGTCAAGCAACTGCAACACATGCCGGTATACTCAACCACTGGTAGGACGTACAGGACCAGCACCCGGATCACATAATCACAATGACCCCTAATGACATGCCATTTGTATCCTAATCTATTCCTAAGGTTCAACCGGGATTTCCAATGTCGAATCACCGTCGAATCATTGTTGAACATGTCTGTAGTCTCGTATTCATATTTTACGCAAATCAAATCATTTAAAATACATTTATAACGAAACTTATTACATACGAACTTACCTCGAATGTAAAAACGACGACACGAGTCAACTAATCCGAAACCTTGTTCTTTCCCCAATCTAAGTCCGTATTTCACCTTTTTTGATCTAAATATAATTAAAATTAACTTATTTAATAATCTCTCTATTCAATTTAGTCCAAAAATTCATATTAAGGCACTTTTACACATTTGCCCCTAATGTTTCATATTTTTACAATTTAGTCCTTATTACATAAAATCACAAATTCATGCAATTTGATACCAACCCATGCTAGCCAAAATACAATTAAGTCCCCAGCAGCCCATATTTTCCATTTATTTCACATTTTAACCACAAAGTTTCCATATTTCACAATTTAATCCCTAATTTGCATTTTCACTAAAAATCACTTAACAAAACTTGTATAACTAACATTAAACATTCATAATATATCATCAATCATCCAAATACATGCTTAGTCATCAATGGCAACATCCTAAATCTTTAACAATTTTGCAAAATAGTCCCTGGGCTAGCTAGACCTAGTTGCAACGATCTCAAAAACATAGAAATCATTAAAAACTGGACAAAAATCGTACCTTAATGAGCTATTAAAGCTTGACCAAATGAAGAAGTTAAAAAATGGTGTTTCTTTGCCCTATTTTCGGTTGAAAACATGAAGAAAAGATGATACCTTATTTTATTTCTTTTATTTTAACATTATATTCTAAATTACTTAATTAACCTTAAGTAAATAATACTAATGATGTCCATAAATGCCCATTACCTCTATTAATGGTTTAATTACAGCATAAGGACCTCCAATTTAATAATCCATAGCTATTAGACACCTTTAGCTTATAGAACACAACTTTTACACTTCGCGATTTAGTCCTTTTTATCAAATTGACTAATCAAACGATAAAATTTCTTAATGAAATTTTCACACAAACATATTATCATGCTGTAGAACTTAATTTAATAATAAAATAATTATTTCGACTTCAAATTTGTGGTCCCAAAACCACTGTTCCGATTTGACTAAAAACGGGCTGTTACACAAATGGTAAGACATCGTTACTAGTCCAAGTCATACAACACCTTCTATAAGCACAAAAAGGTAAATAAAATTAACTAAGCTCGCGATAAAAAAAGCACAGAGAAAATAAAGTTGTATCTATAAATCCTACTTTGGCTACTAATCTCTACTCAAAAGTGTACACCAAAAATGACTCAATCATACACCATCTCCCCGGCAACAGTGCCAACAACTTAACCGACAGCACGCATGTGCGCATAAAACAACAAATTTATAAAACATTTTTAAAGCTCGATTTTACTACCAGCGTACAGGCCATTTGTAATATTTATAGTGTTACAATATAACACTTGAGTATTCTAAGGATCGAACCCAAATGAGATGGAATTGAGTCATAAATAGCACACACGATAGACTCTAAACGGCTACTGATACAATTTTACAGTACGGTAATTCATAACACTATAATATTGAAAGAAAATTAAATATTCTAATTTTAGGACTAAATTGTAATGAGTATAAAACTAAGAAACTATTCAATAAATAACTAATGGTGGTTGGTTGATTTCGATATGGTTCACCGATCTTCGAACAAGAGACTTAAATCGTTTAAATTACTAAGTGGCTCCATTTTATCTTTCAATCTCAATTTTACCAACTTAGACGAATTAGCTCTAGCTTATCTTCAAACCTCACTAGTTAATCCGAGACTAAAGAATGGGTGCACAACAAGATTACCTTCCGGTCTCACTTGCCTAAATATTCTCATAGGGGCATCACTTCCTAAGTTTTTAGATCTATTTGATTTAGTCCAATTTGTTATGATTTAGTCCTTTGTCCAAAAATTTTAGTTTACCTACATCTCCATCAACCAACCCCTTTTGAGGTTTAGCTACTCATGCTGAAAGAAAAAGAAATGAACATGGAAATGAAAAACAAAGCAGGTATTAAAGTAAAACTTAATAAAAATATAAAAGTTTGGATTTTTTATGCTAGAAAACTTAAAGAACATGAAACTAAAAGCATTTAACAAGAAAATCTAAAGTAATAAAATGAAAGGAACAAACTTTAATGGATTTAAAGTAAAAGAAACTGAAATACATTAAACTAAAGCTAGAAATGTCTTACAACTAAGGTACAGTGACTGAAAGTGCAAATAATCCTAAGCTATAATGATAACTAACATAACTAACACTAAGAACATCAAGAATAAGAACTAAATGCAGAAAAATAAACTCTAAACTAAAAAAGAAGAAGAGAAAATGAACACCCTAGAAAAAGTGCAGAAAAACTAAGAGAAAACCAAGAGAAAACAAAACTTAAAACTAAGATAATTTTTGTGTCTCCTTCTCAACCAATTTTGGTTGTTTTAAGTTGCCTTCTGATGATTTTTATTGGACAAAAATGCCTCTACACGGGCCTTGGGTGATTGGTGGACCGAGTGGTCAAAGACTATCCTTTTTGTCCAAGTTTTTCCCCTATCGAAGGCAATGTTGCGATACCCAAAAGTGGATATTGCGACACCTCAGGCAGTGTCGAGCCTTGGGGTCTTTTTTGAAAGGTGGATATTGCGATACCCAAAGAGGATATTATGATACCACTAAAGGGTGTCTCCAATCTTCAATACTGTTGGAGGTATCACAATTCCAATGTGTGGATATTGCGATACCCTTTTCTTCGGTGTTATTTTTGCTCGTTTTTTACCTTTAACACATCCCTACACCACTCAATCATATGTTAGGCCTCCTAATGGCACCATTGGCCAAATTGGGTCACAAAATGGGCAAAATTGAGACATTTTCAGTATTTAACTAAAATTTTAAAAATAACAAAAAACTATGTTAAAGACACTATTTTGCTCGAGAAAAAGCTCATTCAGTATGTTGGAAGAGCCTAATTTGCCACATCAATTTGTGGAAGATTGGCCATTACACACCACAACCAACCAAAATACCATTAAGGATTTAGATCTATATACATATTTCATTTTTCAAATGGCACAAAACATAATCAAAATGCTTATAATATAATAAACAAGACCCAATTTACATGGCATTTATAACCAAGCCAAAATTAACAAATAGCTACTAAAAGAGTTGACGGATAGTCTGATCTCCAATGACATTCCAATCGATAGCACGAATCCGAAAATCTACAAGGAAGAAAACAAAACAAGATAAGCTTACATAAAGCTTAGTAAGTTCGTATAGTTAAAACATCACATACCTGTAACTTTAATCATACAATTCAGATTTAACATAACTAGAATTTCATGCCTTGTTTCACATTCCCTATCATACTACATGGTTAGACATGTACATATAACATAGAAAGATCCCAAGTTACTTATTTCACATACCAATTCACTACCACATAAGTATACAACCATTCATACCATGAGATCCATTTATGAACATTTCATTAATTATTTTTCCTAGAGAACTATAGTATATTAACTTTGGGTATGCGGGGAAATAATGCTCACACAAGCTGACAATCGAGACATTAACCATTACACGATACTGCTCACATAAGCTTACGAGAATCTGCAACAAATGCTAGATTCTAGCCATCGGTGTGGTATCCACCATCGGTACATAGTACCTGGAACTGTAACACTTGTACATAATACCTGGAAACTGTCATCACTGACACCTAGTGCCTGGAACACCCTAATGACATGTCATTTGTATCCTAATCATTCACTAAGTTCACATGGGCCTTGACTTGTATTCCATAGTCTTTTCATGTTTATAACATTTTACCATAATCAACTTGATCACATACATTCCATAGAATAACATGATTCAACTTCAACATGTACATTTTGCCATAGTTTACCATTCAAACCTTTATTTCTACTTTCAACCTTACATCAAATAACCATGCTCAATATACACACAAACATAAGCAATTATATAATTATAATTCAAACCATCAATAAACGTAACAAATCTAGTACAAACTTACCTAAACGCAGTAGCTACCAACACCTCAACGAAGACTACTCGACACAGTTTTCTTTCCCGCGGTTATCAACCGATTGATCCATTTCTTGATCTATATATAATAATTTAACCAATTCAATACCTTAAAATATCTAAATTCATGTAATTGACCTTTTAATAACCTTTTACATTATTACCTTAAACTTTTACCTTTTATTCAATTTAGTCCCTAAACCCGAAAGTTAAACAATTATCATAATTAAGCTCAAACCAATGCTATCCGAATTTTTACTATATCCCATATTTATTGAAATTTCTTAAAATCTTACGGATGAAGCACTTATGGATCGACTCTAAAGGAATGATGAAAAAGTTAAAGACAATTCTAACTGAAGCTCTAGTCATTTCCCAACTTGAATCAGGGGTTGAATTCATGGTGTATACAAATGCGTCCTTGAATTGCTTTGGATGCATACTCGTGCAGAATGGGAAAGTCATTGCATATGCGTCCCGCTAGCTCAAAGCGCATGAAAGGAACTACACAATGCATGATCTTGAGTTGGTTGTTATGCTGGCTTTGAAGATTTATAGGCACTACTTGTACGAAAAAAGTGTCACATATTCTCGAACAATAAGAGCTTGAAGTATCTGCTCTCTCAAAAGGATTTGAATCTACGACAGTGGCGTTGGATGGAATTAATAAAAGATTACGACTTGAAAATAGATTACTATTCGAGAAAAGAAAATGTAGTGGCTGATGTGCTTAGTAGAAAGTCTGTAGAGGCTTTGGCTTCCCTACGAGCCAGAGTCTACCTAGCAAACAATGGGTCGTTTCTTGCTAAATTGACGATGCGACCTATTTTCCTTTCACCAATTTTGGATTCTCGATCAAAGGACGTAAGATATGGCGAGTTAAAAAAGTGAAAAGTGCCTGGTGACATGAAAAGCTTTAGTCTTGTAAGGATGGTGATCTGCATTTTATGAGGAGGTTACGCGTTCCTAAAGGGAACAATTTAAGGTAAAAGATTTTGAAATAGGCACACCAGGGACCTTTCTCGCTTCATCCTGGGGGAGTGAAGATGTATTGCGATTAAAAAGCTTATTTTGGTGGCCTGGAATGAAAAGGAACTATCAAAATTCGTAATGAGATGTTTATCCTACCATAGGGTTAAGGTAGAACATCAGGTTCCTTCAAGGATGCTATATCCACTGGAAATTTCAGAGTAGAAGTGGGATAAGATTTCTATGGATTTTGTTTCAGGTCTACCCCTCAATACCTCGAAAAAGAATTCAGTTTTGGTAATTGTCGATAGGTTAACCAAGTCAGCCCACTTTGTAGTCATTCGCACTAACTATGCTGTGGAGAAGCTTGCAGAGATTTACATCTCGGAAATAGTCCGCCTATATGGTATCCCTTCATCCATAGAGATCCAAGGTTTACTTCGAGGTTCTGGAGACAGTTACAAGAATCCCTAGGAACTAAACTATGATTCAGCACAACTTTCCATCCGCAAACTGATGGTCAGTCTGAAAGAGTGATACAAGTTTTAGAAGACATGCTCAGGAGTTACGTTATTAATTTTAGAGTTAGTTGGGAAAGGTATTTTTCCTTTAGCTAAGTTCACCTACAACAATAGCTACCACTCCAGTCTTGGTATGTCTCCTTTTGAGGCTTTATATGGGAGAATATGCAGATCCTTAGTCTGTTAGATGGAGCTTAAGGAAAGAAAACTTAGTGGCCCCAGTTTGGTTCGAGAAGCAGAGGAAAGAGTTTTGGTCCTTCGCAACCATTTGCAAGCTACTCAAAATTTCCAAAAGGCTTATATTAATCGGGAAAAAGGGATGTTTCCTTCAAAGTTGGTGACAAGGTACTTCTTAAGTCTCGCCTTGGAAAACGATTATTCGTTTCAGCTTAAAAAGCAAGCTTAGTCTGAGGTTCATCGGACCTTATAAAATTTTGGAGCGTGTAGAACCTGTAGCATATTGATTAGCACTACCGCTAGAATTGTCTAAGATTCATACTGTCTTCCATGTATCTATGTTAAGAAAATATCGTTTGGATTTCGGTCATATGGTTCCATTAGAAAGTTTAAAAGTAGAGTCGAACCAATCCTACAAAGAAGAACTTGTCCATAATTTTTAGATTTTAATTTAATAAGTGTAAATTTCTTGTTTTTACTCATTTTGAGACCCAATTTGGCCAATAGTGCCATTGGGGCCCCTAACCTATGGTTGAGTGATGTAGAGACGTGTTGGAGGCTAAAGTCGGGTAAGAACGAAAGCAAAAGAATAGGTATTGCGATATCCAAACCTTAGAATTGCGATACCTCCAACAGACCCGAGATTGGAGACCACCCTTGTAACATCCCGATTTAGGGCTTAGTCAGAATAATGGTGCGAGACCACAAATCCAAGGTATATGTATGAGTTTTGAGGTTTATGCTATGTTTGCATATTAGTGTGAAAGTTTCATGAAGCAATTTTTGTTAAATTGTGGTTGAATGGTCCAAAAGGACTAAATTGCAAAAGTTGCAAAATGTGAAATTCTAGAAGCTATTTGTATGAAATGGCTTTGGATTATCAATTAGAGGTCCTTAAATAGTAAATTTCCCAAATTCTAATTTTTGGACAAAAATGGGCATGAGTGGATAAAATTGGAAAAGTTTGACAAAGGGAAAAAGATGACAAATTTTCATTCATCTTCTTCTCTAAGCTTCTGAAACTTTCAAGAAGCCATTGTTAGGGCTCTTCAATTTTTCAAGCTTGCTAGTAAGTGCATCCAAGCCCCGTTTTTGATATTCTTCGTATTTTTAAAGTCCTAGTAACATGAGTAAGCTATTTTTAGCTATATGTTGAGCTAGGATTGATGTTAAAAAATGTACCCATGTATGACATGCATGTATTTTGATGTTTTATGGAAGATTATGAAAGCTTGATGTAGTAGAAACATCTTTTGCTAAGTGAATTTCATGAAAAATGCATGTAGGGACTAGTTTGTGAAAGTCTTGAGATTCGTCATACATGAATGATTTAGTGAGAATTGATGATTGTATTAGTTGAGGTTATTAATCGTCTAAGCATGAAATGGTAGAAAGTTGAATAAAAATCACTTTACGAGCCTTGGGGCAAAAGTATAAATATGAGGAAGTTTAGGGGCAAAATGGTAATTTTGCTAAAGTATGAGATAAGGGTCAATTTAGTCAATGTGTGTATTGAATAAGTTGATTTCTCATAATAGATCAAGAAAGACGAAACCCGGAAAGAAACTGAGGCAAGAGCAAAGTAGTGGACTAAATTGCACACATCCATACTTTTGAGTACCGAGGTAAGTTTACGTATAAACGATGCATTTATGCGTATACATTGTTAATGCTAGCTAGTGTGTAGCATGATTGAGAACCTATTCGATTCTAGTGGAATGAATGAGATAGTAGTTGTGAATGGATGAATGTATTACAAAGTAGACATGTGAATGTGTAGTGATAATGCTTGATGGTGGGCTAAGTGCGATACCAAATTGATACTTAACAATGATGGGTTGTGTGCGATACTATTGTTAAGCATATTATTTAGTGAGCTATGTGCGGAATCACTATAATTATCCTTTGTGGTAGGCTATGTGCGATACTACCTTATGATCTGATTGTGGTGGGCTAAGTGTGAAACCACCGAGTAATTTAGCTGTGTGGATGTATTATTGAGAAATAATGATGTGTTGTATTTTGAGTAAATGTGATATTGAGTCCAGGGGTGCATGCCAATGATTATGAGTATGTGACTCATGATGTGTTGGAGATGTGGTAAGGGATAGAAAGAGTAAGCATAGTAGTGGATGTGAATTACATATGTTAGTATAATGCTAATTGTTGTTTAGCTTATACTAGAATGCTTAAATTGTTTATGTGTAAACTTACTAAGCTCAAAGCTTACTC
Source organism: Gossypium sturtianum (assembly GCA_025698515.1). Lineage (NCBI taxonomy): Eukaryota > Viridiplantae > Streptophyta > Magnoliopsida > Malvales > Malvaceae > Gossypium > Gossypium sturtianum. Next base: position 26,036,790 of record CM046945.1, read on the forward strand.
CTTTCTTTTCCCTTGTCTTATAGAGAAAAAGGATTGAATCGTGATACGCGGATTAATCGGAAGATCGCCCACACTATCAGCACACTCCGGTACATTAGACTTGATGTTTTGTATATGGCATGTATAAAGGCTAGACAAGTTAGTGTATTTTGTTATATTGTCTAAGAAGTGTTGGCCATTAGATGGATAAACTATTTTTGTATAATGCCATGGTTGTTGGCTACTTTATTATATAAAAAGATGTAGTTATCCATGTAAGATTGTGTCTCAATATGAGTTGGTTATGGATGAGTTGAATGTATATGTTGTATGAGCTAGAGGGGTGAGAAGAGCTTAGCATATAGCTTTGTTCTTGTCCATGTGGATAGACACACGGGCATGTGTCTAGGCCATGTGTGGCACACGGCCAGCCCACGGGCGTGTGACTTGGTCGTGTCAATTTGGCAGATTCGAGTAGTGTAGGCCACGGGCTAGCCACACGGGCGTGTGCCCTAGTCGTGGGACATTGGCAGAATGCTTGGATTTTCATGCACGGGATGGGGGCATGGGCGTGTGTGACCTCCACGTGCGTGTCTAATCTTACACGGGCGTGTGGTCCCTGTATAGATGGAAAAATTTTAAGATAGTAAAAGTTTCTGATATGGTCTCAAGAACTCTCGTGTATATGAGTAAGGTCTCGTAAGTTGAGAATGAGGTCGTTATGGTGACTAAGAGAGAGTAGCCACGTTGAGCCTAAGTGGCGATCAAGTGGTTTTATTTTGATAATGCCTCGGGCCCGGTTCCGGCGTAGAATACGGGTAAGGGGTGTTACAACCCTTTACTGGTATCACGATATCCACTTTGGGTATCACGATATCCACTTTGGGTATCACGATATCCACCTTCCAAGAAACACCCCTAGTTTGAAACTGTTTGAGTTATCGCGATATCCTTTTCCTTGGTATCGCGAAACTGATACTATAAAGGGACAAAATGGAAAAAAAAATGGTAGTCTTTGTCCACCAGAAGCACCAATCATTGAAGGCCCGACCAAGGGTATTTTGGGTACAAGAATTGGATCAGAATAGCTGTTATATCAGCCAAAATTTGGCTGAGAGAGAAAAAATGCCACATTAGCATAGTATAGGTTTAGATTTCTCTAGATTTTCTCTTAGCTTTTCTTTCTCCTTTTCTAGGGTTACTTCTTTTCATTTCCTTAGCTGTAGATTTTACATTTCCCAGCAACTTTTCTTATTGTTTTAGTTGTTCTTAAAGTTAGTCAAGTTAGTATCATTGTAGCTTAGGGTTATTTGCACTTTTAGTCCCTATACCTTGGTTGTAATACATTTTCAGATTTAGTTTTATGCATTTCAATTTCTTTTACTTTTCACTTGTTAAAGTTTGTTCCTTTTATGTTTATTGCTTTACATTTTCTTGCTGAATGTTTTTCTTTAAATGCCCTTTAAGTTTTCTTGCATAAAAAATCCCATCTTTTAACTTTTTCTTAAGCTTTTCTTTAATGACTTCTTTGCTTTTCATTTTCATGTTTGTTAGCTTTATTTCTAGCATGAGTAGTTAAACCTTTCAAGGGGTTAGTTGATGGAGATGTGGTGTGTAACGCCCCAAAAATATAAGGTCTTTAATTTTTCATGTTCTGACAAAATTGCTTGTCTGCTTCAGTGGCTAAGTGTTTTGGGTGTGTATGGGGGTATTTAGGAAGCCTGGGTTCAAGTGTGGCCTTTGGCAAAATTTTGATTTTTACTCTTTGGGAAACTTGGATGTTAGCTTGAAGGGCATATATTAAGTTATGGTTGGTTTGTGACGCAAGAGGGCTTGTGTTGTGGTGGTAAGTGGCGTGTTGGGCATTAAAAAGGGAGTGGGTTCAAATCCCATGGCATGCAAGGATGGAGTTTTATTTTATATCTCTGTGGCGTGAGAGGTAGAGTTTGATTCAAACTCTGCAGAGATGGTTGGAGACTTGGTCATCAAATTTGAATGGTTTTGAATGGGAGGTCGGGAGAAAATCAAGGAGAGAATTGTGGAGAGAATCAAGCAAATTCAAATGTGGGTGTGTTGTAGCCGAACAAGGAGTCTTGAGCATGCAATTTTGGCAAGGGGGATTTCTGAGTGCTTTTCTCTGCACTTGTTCGGTTTTGGGCACTTTTTGGGTGTGCCGGAATTCCTTGTTGAAGAGTTTCTTTCATTTCTCTCTAAGTGCCGAAATAGCAACTTACCACTCGGGCATTTTGTTTCTTGAGTTTTGCACCTTTTTCTTCAAGTTTTTGTTGGCCGAATATTTGCTTCCCTCTCCCTTTTCCAATCTAAGCCGAACATACTTCCTCTCACTCCCTTTCCATTCATTTGATTTCTCTTTTTCTTCTTTCTTTCTCCCCTCTTCTCCATTTCTTCTCTTAAGCCGAATATCATCCCTCCCCTTTTTGGTTTTGGTTTCCTATTAGCTAGTGAACCGATTCTTTTCTCTTGATTAGTTCGATGGAGACCAAATTCTTCGTTTCCTTTCCCTCTCTGTTTCAGTTCTACAAGCGTTTTGAAATCGGTAAGTGTTCATATTTTTCTTTTCGTATTTAAAACTGTTCTCTCCTATTCCCTTTTTCTCTAAAAGACGACTATTTCTTTCCTTCATTTTCTTTGATGGCCGAATGGTGATCCCTCTCTCTTGGTGTGGTGATCGTTGGGTTTAGGTATTCCCGAGGAGTGGAGAAGTGCAGAAGTTGTTCAAGTCATCAAACTCTGTCTCTCATTAAGGGTAAGATCAATACCCTACTCTTAGATTAGGCCGAATATTCAGGCGGTTGGTAAGTAGCATTGGTGGATTAAGGCCACATATTGGATCACTGTTTTGGTTAATAAGAACTGTTTTGATATAGATATTCGGCATAGGCGTGTGATCAATCCTGATTGGTGGCCTTAAGACATTAAAGTCTGTCGTCGAGCAAGGTAAGAGAGATATTTCGGATTAAGTGCTATTAAGAGGGCGTTACCCTAACGATTAAGGACTAACATCGGATTTCGATGAATCTAGGTTGGTGCTGTTGGAATTTCGCAAATGGTCGCTAAAAGGTGTGTGATCGTACACCAGTATTGTTACTGTTTTGGGGATACGTAGATCACATAACTGTGATAGGATTTGGGCCAAACAGGCCACACGAGCGCGTGGGCCCATTTGGGCCGAATTTTGGGTTTTGAGCCCATTTACATTGTTTTGACCAAATGGATTATCTGTGTCGCTCGAGGCGACTGTAGGCCTTAGAAAAGGTCGTAAAATGACTGAAATACCCTTAATGAGTAAAATGACTAAAATACCCTTAATGAGTAAAATGAATGAAATACCCTTAATACGTAAAATGATTGAAATACCCTTAATGAGTAAAATGACTGAAATACCCCTAGTGAGCAAAACGACCAAAATACCATTGTAGGGTAGAATTACCATTTTACCCCTAACTGTCAAAAAGACCATTATACCCCTAGTGGTAGTTTAAGTGATGTGTGTACGATATCTATATGACTGGTTATGAATATGACATACTGCATACACATAATATTTATGACACGACATTCTACATTGGGGTTGGGATTTTGATTCGGAGGAAGTACTGTGCTAGTGACTCTGCCACGTTTTTACTTTTCTAGTGGCTTCGCCACGTATTCTGATTTTAGTGGCTGGGCCACGTTTACTGTTGCTAGCAGCTTTACTGTGTTGCTATTAGCAGCTATGCTGTGATATTGGTGTGTTGGCTGGGTGGGTCGACTTAGTCCCCACATGGTGTGTAGGTTGGTACGGGTGGTGTGTTGGCTAGATTGGGTTGGGTTGCATCTCTGTTCTGTACTGTTATTATTTTGGGCTTAGGCCCACACTGCTACTGTATAGGGCTAAAGCCCAAACTGATCTGCTACTGTATAGGGCTTAGGCCCAGTCTGTTTCTACTTGCACCGATTGATGTTTGACTGATAGGGGATTACACACTGAGTTTTCGCAAACTCACCCTTTCTTTAAGCTATGCATGTAATCCCACTTTAATCGATTTGGAGCCGCGAGGGACCCGGAGGTGGCCACGTGAACACTATTTTTCCGCTTGAGTTTTAAATATTTTTAATTTATGTTTGGGTTTGATTATTTAATAAGGCCATTCGAGGTTTAACTTCTTATTATTACCTGCTAGATTTGGAAAAACGGGTTTTTCAAAATAATAATTGTTTCCAAAGAAAATCACGCATTTCAAACTTTAAGGTTTACAAATTTAAAAACTTCCGCGATTTTTAATTCAGATTAATAAACTTGTAACAAATGACCGGACCAATAATTGGTCAACAAGTTTTTGATTTTACAATACCAACATTTTCAATAGCAATTAGTTTAAACAGGATTTAAAACTTTAGTCACAAACTTTCATCGACAAGACCAGTTTTCAAATCAACACTCTGATGTGACACGTCAGATTCGGTCGTAACGTCTAGGCTGGGTTTGGGGTGTTACATGGTGAGCTGATTTTTGGATGATGGACTAAATCGTAATAAATTGGACTAATTTGAACGAACCTAAAAACTTAGGATTAAAGGCCCTAAGGGAATATTTAGGACAGTGAGACCGAGAGGATATCTTTTTGGGCACCAACTATTAGTCCTGGGATAACTGGTAAGATCGAGAGATAATCTAGGTTAATTTGTCTGACTTGGTAAAATTGAGAATGAGAGGTGAAATGGAGCCATTTTGGAAGTTTAAGCGATATGGATCCTAAATAGAAGGATTAGGGAACCACATCAAGATCAACCAACCATTGTTTGTTATTTAATTGTTAATTTCGTAACTTTTCACGTTTTCAGTCCTTGTTAGCTAGGTACTAAATTAGATTAATTTCTCTTGACTTTATGATTCGTAATAATATAAATTTCTGTGATTAGTTGTTTAAAATCTTTATTTTACGTGCACGTTATTTAGAAATTGTTCAATCCATGATTTCTTGGGTTCGATCCTAAGAATACTCTAGTGTTCCATTGTAACACTATAAATATTACAACTAACTTATCATACTTGCAGTAAAGCCACTATTTTTATATTTCATTCAATTCACGAGTGTTGATTTTTATCTCTCTATCCATTCACAAGGATGGAGAGAGAGAGACGGTCAATTTTTTTGTGTCGTTGCCGAGGAATCGGTGTTTGATTGAGTTGTTTTTTTGTTGCGTGTACATAGGGAGATAATAAAAAAAAGTTGAAGTTATAGATCTGACTTTGTTTTTTTTATTTCAATTTCAAGTTTATTTAATTTGTTTCACTCTCTTGTGCTTGTAGGAGGCGTTATATGATTCAGATCATTAACGGTGTCTTATCAATTGAGCTGGAACAAGATTACACAGTGAGAATGGTGCAACATTCTAGAGATGCCCAAGCTCCACAAATAGACAAGCCCATCTAAGATCCACGTGTAGAGATTCAACCACCACTACACCCACCCATGGAGCAACGTACCTAGCGTGACTATGCGATTCGCAATCTTGATGTTGTTCAATGGAGCATTAATCGTCCTACAATTAATGCTAACAACTTCGAAATTAAACCGGTGATGATTCAAATGATACAAGCGAACCTTCATTTTCGAGGGTCAATGAATAAGGATCGGAACCAACATCTTAAGAGATTTCTAACCATTTGCGATACCTTTAAATATAATGGGGTATCTGATGAAACTATCCATCTTCGATTATTCCCATTCTCTCTTACTAATGATGCATTTATGTGGTTAAATTCACAACCGGTAGATTCCATCATCACTTGGGATGAGCTAGTGAGCAAGTTTTTAGCAAAATATTTTCCTCCGAGCAAAACAATGAAACTTCGTATAGATATTACGAATTTTCAGCAATTAGAAAGGGAGTCACTGTACGAGGCTTGGGAGCACTTTAAACTCATGCTACATAATTTCCCATATAATGTATTGCAAGATTGGCTGAAACTTCAAGGTTTTTATGAGGGGCTTGATGGGAACTTGCGCTCTAATTTTGACGGAGTGTCCGCGAGGGCGTTCATGTTAAAGACATATGTCAAGGCTTGCCACCTCATCAAGGACATGGCAATGAATTCTTATATGTGGTCGGCTGAGCGGTTTACATATAGAGTCAAACAATCGACCATGAATGCGGTCGGTAGTGAGTATAAGTACCAACAAGTCCTCGAAAGGCTCAATCAATTAGAGATGAGTTTGGCCAAGGCGCAAGTAAAAAATCAGCCCCTTCTAACCCATTCTAATTCTGGACATGATGGTGAAGGAACTAAGTGGGGAAATTCTAATGAGAGCAGCCAAACAGAGGCTAATTATGTGGGGAATAGAGGATACATTTGATGTCCAACACCTATAACCCGTGGTGGTGTGATCATCCTAACCTTAGGTGGAGACAAAATAAAAAAGGTCCCTCAAATCAAGGAGCCCAAAACCTTAATCCTCCTAGACCCAATACACTTTATCTGTAACACCCCAAAACAAGGCTAGGAGTTTTAAGGATATTATAAGAATTTTAGCTCTAGAATGCTCGAAATTTTGTAGCATGGTAAATCGAGCTATATTCAACTATGACATCTTAGCTATTAAATCAATTTTTGAAATAGTTCTCTAGAAATCTTTAATTTTAGGAAATGTATTGAATTGAAATAGAGTCAAAACTGTGAGTTATTAAGATGCAATTAGCAAATATTTTTAAATTCAGCCTATTTCTTCCCCCTACCAATGTGACTTCACGATAAGTTTTTACCCAACACAAGTTTTGTCGTTCCTTGCTATTCCCTTGCCCCGTCCATTTGTTTTTGCTTCCCAAACCATAGCACTTTCATTTCCTAACATTCCCAAGCTAATTACCTTCATAAATCCACAAGAAAAACACTCAAAATATCCATAGATTTCATCATCTTCTCCAAATGTGGGTTTTTCGGATTTGTGTCAAAACTCATCTAATCTTCCATAAAAGGTAATATTTCGAATTCTTATGAGATTTTTATGATATCTAGTCCTTAAAATTGAAGTACTAGCCATTGAATCTCAAGTTTTTAATAAAAGCCGAAAACGAAGTCATTAATGGTGGATTCTGAGATTTTGGGTAAAAATGTGATTTTAAAGTGTTATTCTATTAGTTTGAATGCGATTAAGAGGTTTTTAAACTTACATTGAAGTTTCGTTAATGATTTCTCATGTTTTAATGAATTTTAATTGCCTAAAAGATGTCAAAAACTATCGATACCATGAACTGGGCATTTTAGTGTAATTTAAAGGTTGGGAACTATGCGTAGATGATTAATGAGATGAATGGAATTCATTTTAGGTGACAAGGTTAAGCGTATACCGAGTCATGAGCATTTTAAGTTTGTTATGTCAATGGTTTTGAGCTACTTGGGAACTCAACTTAGGCTTGTGTTTTGGTTGGTTTGAGTGAATCCTTGGTCGATATTTGGCTGTGTTTATTGTATGATTTTTGTGTGTGAAGCCTTGGATTCATTATGGCCTTGAACCATTTAAAGAAAGAGCTCAATTAAGCTTTTGGCTTTTCGGTGAAAGCATTAGTGGTAAGTGTTTGGAACTGCTACTCGTAGACACGAGTCATGTGTATTTGGGAATTTTGTTGTAGCCTAAACCTCTACTCTAAATTTCAAGTGTAAGTTTTCTTGTATCTATATTGTGTGTGGTTTATGCGCTTGCATGATTATGAACTTGTGCATAGTGATAAGAAACTCACATATGCGGTATGTGGATATGATGATTGTTGTGAGAAGTGAAAATGTATACATGATTTATATATGTTATATGAAATTGATAGTGTATTGCAAAAGATGCTAACATGCAGTGATAGTGCTCGGATAATCGGTAAGTCATATGTGTGCTAAATTGGATATTTTGGCCTTGTGATTCTTGAAACCGTTGGATATAGTTGGCATGCCATAGGATTGTGAGTACTCACCTATATGTTCAGTGATTTTGGGTGTAAAGGCCCTAGGATATGTTTGGAAGGATAAGGGAATATGATCTAAGCTCCATTCAACAGGACATGTGAGGGGAAATAAGGAGAGTGTTAGTTATACACTTCACTTCTGGGACATGTTTGACTTTATGAGTCTATGTTTGATTTATTGGACATCCGTGTATCCGATGAGTGATGATAGATCTCACTATAAGTTTCATAACTTAAATGCCAAACTATCTTGTATTATATACATATATGTGTGTTGTGTGATGAATGCCTTAATGAATATGTGGTTGCTATGCAAACTATTCTTATAAATGTTATGCAAATGAACTGTTAGACGATGCATGTTAAAGTGTTACACGTTACTAAACATAAGACTCTAGTATCGTATATGTGTATATGGTTATTGTGGATGCATGACAAAATGTTTATGTTGTGGTTATTTCACTCATTCACTAAGCTTGTTTAAGCTCACCCACTCTTTTCAACAATTACAGATTAGTAACGGTTTTGTGTGGACGGTATGGTTGTCCTAGGAAGTGATCCAAGTAAGACTCGTTTATTCTCGTAGGTGTTCTTTCAGTTATTTTCATATTGGGAAATAAGGTTATGTTGTAGACTTTTTTAGTGCCATGATATGTTTGGATTGTTTACTAGCTTTGTTTTATTTCAGTTTTGGAAGTTTGTGAGTTTATATGTGTAATAACCTATTTTTAGTCAAATTAGAACAGTGGTTTTGGGACCACAAATCTGAGGTCAAAATAATTATTTTATTATTATTTTGAGGTCTACAGTATGATAGTATAGTTGTGTGAAAATTTCGTTAAGAAATTTTATCGTTTGAATACTCAATTTGATAAAAAGGACTAAATCGCGTAAAGTGTAAAAGTGGGGCTCTATTAGTTAAAGGTGTCTAATAGCTATGAAATATTAAAGTGGAGGTCCTTATATAGTAATTAGCCCATTTATAAAGTTAGTGGACATTCTTGGACATCATTTAAGTGAATTTTAATGTTTTAACTTAAGGTTAAATAGGTAATTTGGTTATTAAAGGTAAATTAAATAAAACAAATGAAAATTTTATTCATTCATCTTCTTCCTAGCCAAAAATTTGGGTTGAAAAAGCTATTGAAATAGCTTGAAGCATTCGGCACCTTCCCTAGCTTGCAGATCAAGAAAAGCGAAGTTCGGATTTAGATCGGGGGGAAAACAAAGTGTTGGACTAATCGATTCATTTCATCGTTTTTGCATTCGAGGTAAGTTCGTATGTTAATAAGCCTTATTTTAATTGTGTTTTTAAATGCTTTATATTTTAATTGTTAATGAATATGATTGTACGAAAATGTTCGACGAAGATTCGGCAATGAGAAATCCCGGTTGAACCTTAAGAATAGATTAGGATACGGATGACATGTCATTAGGGGTTATGTGATTTGGGTGCTAGTCCGTACGCCCTATCGGTGGCTGAGTTATTCGGCATGTGTTACGGATTCTCGTAAGCTTGTGTGAGCAGCACCGTGTAGCTACGTCATGACCGTCAGCTTGTATGAGCAGACCCGTTGATAGCTCGAGAGTGAGCATTATATAAGATATGAGATTGAGATAGCTTCGGCTATGTATTGGCATTTAGGGTGCGAGATTCCCGAGTATCTGATTGTATTCCAAATGGTTCAACGGGTATATCGAAGATATGAAACAGTGAGGTATAGATACGTATCAATACAGGTATATACGAAAACTATATGAGCATTGAACCTATGAAAGATATGAATTCATAATTACTCATGTGATTGATTATTTGTTAATCTTATGATTTAATGACTTTGTAGTATATTATGTTCATACTACTTGACTTGTGATTGAATGGTGATCTTTACTTATTAACTACACGAGCTTACTAAGCTTTATAGCTTACTATGTTTACTTTTCCATGTTTTATAGTGCTTATCAAAGCTAGCTCAGATTGGGAGTCGTCGGAGATTGCATCACATTATCAAGCTTTCACTTTGGTACTTTTGAAATTATGTTTTGGTTATATGGCATGTATAGGAATTATGGTCATCTTAGTATATGTTAGTAATGGATTTAGTCATTTGACTTGGTTGGTAAATGATGAATGGTTTGATATGTATTTTGGCCATGTGATTTGGCTTATTCTGGTTGATTTGGTTGTATATATATATATGTGTGTGTGCAAATGGCCTTTGTTATGCATTTAATAATTACTATGTAAATGTTTATGGTGAATGGTTGTTGTGAAATGGTAATATGAGTATCATATAGTTATAATTGAGAATTTGTATGCATGTGATTAGAGGTAAGAAAATGAATATATGAAGTTAACTAGTTAAGTGAATTGAGAATGTGAATTTGGTATAAAATTGAATGGCATATTGTGATATTTGTGTGTCTTGTATTTGGTGTTATTGAAATGGCATGAATTATGCTTGGTTGAGATTGATTTGAATGTCTATTGATGCTATGCTATATGCCAATTGATGTTTTTAGGTGGTTGTATTTTGGGTGAGAAAGATGGCTTGAAAAATAGCCTATTTTTGTCCACAAGGGCAGAGACACGAGCGTGTGTCTCAGCCGTGTGTGACACGGCCATGTGTCCCCTGGTGTTTAATTCAAAATCAAGTCAGTATGCTCCACACGGTCCAGCACACGGGCGTGTGACTTGGCCATGTGGCACAAGTCAGTATACCCTACAGGTTTGGCACGGCCTAGCTCACGGCCTAGCACACGAGCATGTGTGGCCATTTCGAAGGGCACACGGGCTGGTCACACGGGCCTGTGGTTGGCCGTGTGACCCAAGTTAGGGAGTTACACGGGGTCGGACACGGGCTATGACATGGCCATGTGATCCCATTTCGAATGTCCACACGGCCTGTGACATGGGCATGTCTTTGGCCGTGTGAGACACACGGGTGTGTGTCTCCTGTATTTTGAAAAATTTTCTAAGTTTTCTAAAAGTTTCCTAAGTTATCGGTTTAGTCTCGAACCACTCCTAATGCATGTTTTGGGCCTCCGTAGGCTCGTATTATGGACTTTATGAATGATTGTGAATGATTTATATTTGGAATGGAAAAATGTATGTTTATTTGTGTAATAAGTCTGGTAATGCTCCGTAACCCTATTCCGGTAATGAATACGGGTGAGGGGTGTTACAATATGTTTGCTTATGTTCATGAACTTTAGTAATGCTTGATGTATCTTACTTGGTCACGTTATGACTATTTGAACTGTTAAGTTTATTTGTTGGATGATTATTTATCGAAGTAAGTGATGCATGATGCTTAGAATCTGTTTTGGAATGAGTTAATTGCATTCGTGTGCTGCATTTTTATGTCCCGGGGCAGAGGTATCGATATTCAAGATTTAAAATTGTTACCTCTATGTTTTAAAACGTACAGGGAGTCAGAATAGAGATTTGGTATCGATACCTTTGCTCGAGTATCGATACTCGGGGTCAAAGAATCGATATTTCATGACAAATACCGATACTTTTCAAGACTTTGGGATTTAGTCGAGAAACAGAATGCAAGTTTGGTATCATTTTTCCAGGTTGTATCTATACCACACAGAGAAAATATCGATACCCTAGTGTGAGTATCGATACCTATGGACACATTTTAAGAATTTTGCTAAATGGACCTCATGCACGTTAACGCTCGTTTTTAATATTATTTATGGTATGACTTGCATGTAACATTGATAACTTACAAGTATAATTGACTTAAAACCTATATGAATACTAAAATAAATGACGCTTCATTTAGAATGAACTTTTACTTTTTGTATATGACATGAGAAGGTGATGTGGCATCCTGTATTCGGGCTTTGCGACTAGGCCGAGTATAGGGTGTTACATTATCAACCTCCATTACCATTTAAGGCACCCCAAGATCAATAAAGAAAACCAGCCTATATTAGTGTCCCTCCATTTTCGATTAGGGTAAGCAAGGTAGAGGAAAGCTTGCATGTGGTGCAATCGATGTGCATCATATTCCTGGTCAACTAAACCAAGTTTTGCAGTTGTTGCAAAACAACTTAGATTTTAATTTATGTTGGTTTAATTTTTAACTTAGTAGGTTGGATTTTTAGAGAGTTGAAAGAAAATTTGACAATTTTTTAATTACTTTAGGTTGTGTTCAGTGAAGTCGCAATAACTAATGGGGATTTTTGATTTCACGGACAATTTCATTTCGGGGCCAAAATTTTTTCTAGGTATCGCAATATCGACCCTTTGGTATTGTGATACCTTTAGAATTTCAAAATTCAAAATCTTGGTTTTACACAGTGATATCATGATATCGAGTCCTCAGCATCGCGATATTTTGGACAGATTAAGAATATGAAGAGTCCAAAAATAGGGGATATCGCGATATCCACCCTTGGTTATTGTGATATTTGTGTCAGGTTGGATGATACCCGATTCAGGTATTGCGACCCACGCGTTTTGGGAGGCTTTTTAAGCCTCTCAACCCCCAAAAACCTTTCATAAGCCTTCATTTCCCCAAATCTTCTAAAAAATCCCAAATACTCATCCCCATTGTTTCTTCCAAAACTCTCTCCAATTTCTCTTCAACCTCTTTAACTTTTTCTTTTGTTTTGATTGTTATTTTGATTTCTTTAGTTATTTTGCAGGTTTAAGTTTCTCCTTTCTTTGGATCAATGGAGAAATGTCACATCAATCCTCTTTGACAACAACAAATTATTTCGTTTCAATTTTCTTTTCTCTTATTAGTTTTGAAATTTTCGTGATTTTCCTTATTAGTTTTTGTTTTTGTTCTTAATTGTAGTTGTTGCTTCATTATTGGTTAGTTTCAATTGTTATCATCTTGTTTGCTTGTTAAAAAAAGAGAATTTTTTTTCAAAATACCACCAAGAGCCCCCAAAACGATCTCCTACCCAAACCGAACCTGTCCCATCATCAGGATAAAATGAGGACAAATTAGTGTCTGAAAAGGTGAAAAAATATTTTTAATCGATTCAAAGTCGATCGTTCATCTATGTATGTGGCTTCGACTTAGCCATCCCGAATTGCCACAAAATTTTGGATTTGGTTCGTTACCATCGGTGGAATCAATTCGCAATTCTATTGACTATGCCTACAGTAATACTTGTAGTTTTAGAATTCTATGCTAATTTGAAGTTTGCAAAAGATGATCAGGTATACGTGAGGCGTTAATGGATAGACATTGCCATTGAACATACATGTGAACATTACGGCGTCCAGTTTTATCAAAAAGACGATTTTCAAACTATGGATCTCAATCATTTTAGAAATATTGATATGGACGTCGTTTTAAAATTTTTAACAAGCGACCTAAACGAATGGAAATGTGGCGGGGGCACTAATTTTCTGCTTTCTTTTAAACAAGCAATTATTTTCCCCATAGCTAAAATGTGGATGCAATTCATTTGCACACGTGTTAGCCCTCTACTCAACACTAACACTGTTAATGTTTTTCGAGTTGTGCTTATTTTCTCCATTTTGTAGAGTAAACGTATTTGCTTAGGACATTGGATCAACAACGAAATGAAAAAGTGTGTGGCTGGATCTAAAGTTGGAATCATTTTCCTCACCTGATCACATATTTATGTTGTAAGACGAAAGTGATTATAGACCCAATGGAGCAATCACACCAACCTATCCACAGCATAACTGGTGACACAATGCTTCATTACTTCTAAGCCATTCACCAAGAACAAATTAAGGACTGGAACCAACAAAGGAAGCATAAGATGGACATTCCACCTTTTCGTTCGAAGAAAGCTTCCACTAAAACGAAATCTGTGGGCCTTAAAAAGCAACTTGAGAAGTAGTTTAGGGAGGTCTGATACACTAATTGAAAGTTGGATGCAATGCAAATTTTTGCAGACGCATTCATGGAGAGCCAGGGGAAAGATCCTATTCAATGGTTGATGAGGTCCAATGATGAAGCTACGAAGGAGGAGGAAGCCAACGAGGAAGGAAGCGAGGACGAAGAAGTTGACGACGATGAGGCGACGGAAAATGATGATGCGGCACCGTACTGTGACGACTTCGAGGATTTGTTTACGTCTGAGCAACCATCCACGGGGGGCCCCGTCATCCGTAACCCGAGCGACCGACCCAGACTATCTTATAAGAATTTGGTCATCAAGGGGAAAGGAAAAGGAGTAGCAGGACCGAGTGAGTGTCCGTAAGGAGATTTGCTAGAGTTACATGTTTCGCATTTCATTCTCTTTTTATTTGTGTGACATACAAACTCTTAAACTATATTGTTTTTGGGACTTATTTTCTTTTTTTATATTTCGTAGTTTTTTTGGTTGATTTTGTTTTGTTTTTGTGCATTTGTTCTATGTGCAGCGAATCACCCTAATAGACTACACAAGATTCGCAAGCTTTAACGACGAGGTGGACCCTCGAGCTAGTCAGACGCTCCATTCTAGGGAAGTCTGGTAACCTCCTATCTTTTTCGGGAACACATTAGGGACAATGAAAAGTCTAAGTGTGGGAGGGATGCACATAGTTTTATGTGTTTTATTTTTTTTCTTGTTTCATGTTATTTTTATGCGTTTATTTTCAAAATTTTATGCCTTTTTCAATAAACAATTCAAAAATACCAAAAATGTTTTTTTTTTGTTTTTATTTTATATAATTGCATGGTGCTTGGACTACAATTAGGTAATAAGTCATTAGTTGTAAATATTGAATAAGTACGCGTAATTACCAAACTTATAAATTTTGAATAATACTAGACAACTTAATATTCTTAATTGTAGACTAATTAGTTCATTTAGTTAATGTGTATAATAAGGTAGAGGCAATAACCTAAACAAAACTGTATAATTTGTACCATAGGATAAATAAAGTATACGGATCCTTGTAGATAAATAATTTGAATTTTTAATTGTTCGTTTAGATAGATGTATGCTTGAATGAATTGGTGTTGTGTGATTAACTCGGAAAAGACCTTCGGCATTGTTTGAAATAGCCTCGAACCTAAAAGCTTATCTTTTTTCTATGTACCCCTAGTTCCCATATCTTTGAGCCTCGAGTACCCTTTCCTTGTAACCTTAATATCAAAGCCTCGAGCCTAAATGAGTCTAGCACTCAATCCTTTTTGATCCTATTCTTTAAATTGCACTATGTAATGGACGTCGGGCCATGGACATTGAGGGCTAGGTAGAAATATTATGGTGGCTTTGTGCGTGAAAAAGAAAATGAATAAATTACGTGAGTTAGTACATATTAAAACAAAGTGAACGAAAGAGTGGAAAATAAATAAAAATAGAGCTAAATCAAAATTAAGCTCAAAAAAGAAAATCTTTCGATTCACATTTACCAATTTTGTACATACTAATATCACGTAACGCCTTCTAACATTTTGGAGAATTAAGGTAGGCGAGGGAAGGAGAAATAAGGAGGTGAGCTCGTAAATAAATTGGGGGTGCATAGGGAACAATGTCTTATGCTTAACTGTTTCTAGTGCTTGAACCCATTTTAAGTGCCCACTGTTTGAATTTTGAACCGTCCTAAGCCTCAGAACGCTACAAGCCTAGAAGACCTTTGGGACCAGAATAAGTCACCAACACAATAATTCATAAATAGCTTGCATTTTTTGAATGAATATGACCAATTCTTTTTAAATATTTATAAGCGATCCATATAATTTATTTTGATAGATAGCACTTGTACATATATTCATTTCCATTGTCTCTATATTTATTGACATTTTAACTTAGTGAACTAATTATGTTTGCATTAAGAATAAACAAGTTGGCTAGATATCACTCTTAAGTTGCATGTGAGGTAGTTATCGTATGAGTTCAATGTTTTACCGCTATGTGACTTAATTGTCTGATATAGTCCAAGACTCGTCTTTTCTTTTGCATGTTTAGTATGTTTGCGTGAGGACAAGCAAAGAGTTAAGTGTAGGGGAGTTTGAGCAATTGTAATTTGATATGACAAATTAGGCTTTCCCATTACATTTAAGGAGCTTATTCTCAAGAAAAGTAGCATTTTTCGTAGTTTTTCATAATTTTATATTTTAATTTAATATGTGTAATTACCTTGTTTTTCCTCATTTTGAGACCCAATTTGGCCAATAGTGCCATTAGGGCCCCTAACATATGATTGAGTCATGTAGGGACATGTTAGAGGCTGAACTTGGGCAAGAACGGCACCAAAGGAGAGGGTATTGTGATATCCAAATCTTGAAATCACAATATGTTCAACAGTCTTGAGATTGGAGACCACCCTTCCATGGTATCCCTATACCTCCAACAAACCCAAGATTGGAGACCACCCTTCAATGGTATCGCAATATCCACCTACCAAGAAGCACCCGAAGTTTGAAACTGTCCGAGGTATCGTGATATCCTCTTCATTGGTATCGTGATACCGATATCATGAAGGGAAAATAGACAAAAATATAGTCTTTGTCCACCCGAAGCACTAATCATTGAAAGCCCGATCAAGGGTATTTTGGGCACAAGAATTGGGTCAGAATAGCTACTATATTAGCCAAATTTTGGCTGATAGAGAAAAAAGGTCACATTAGCTTAGTTTAGGTTTATTTTTCTTTAGATTTTCTCTTAGCTTTTCTTTCTCCTTTTTTAGGGTTTCTTATTTTTATTTCCTTAGTTATAGATTTTACATTTCCCAACAAATTTTCTTCTTGTTTTAGTTGTTCTTACTGTTTGTTAAGTTAGTTATCATTGTAACTTAGGGTTATTTGCACTTTTACTCTATGTACCTTGGTTGTAAGGCATTTTCAGATTTAGTTTAATGCATTTCAGTTTCTTTTACTTTGCACTTGTTAAAATTTGTTCCTTTTATGTTTATTACTTTAGATTTTCTTGCTGAATGCTTTTCTTTACTTGCCCTTTAAGTTTTCTTGCATAAAATATCATCTTTTAACCTTTTCTTAAGTTTTGCTTTAATGGTTTCTTTGCTTTTCATTTTCATGTTTCTTAGCTTTCTTTCCAACATGAGTAGTTAAACCTTTAAAGGGTTTGGTTGATGGAATGTGGTGAGCTGATTTTTGGATAAGGGACAAAATCGTAATAAATTGGACTAATTTGAATGAACCTACAAACTTAGGATTGATGACCCTAAGGGAATATTTAGGCAAGTGAGACCGAGAAGAGATCTTGTTGGGCACCAATTCATTAGTATCGGGTTAATCGATGAGATCGAGAGATAATCCAGATTAATTTGTCTAGCTTGGTAAAATTGAGACCAAGAGGTAAAATGGGGCCATTTTGGGAGTTTAAGCGATTTGGATCCCTAATTCGAAGATTAATGAACCACATCAAGATCAACCAACCCTAATTCCCGAGTGTTGATTTCTATCTCTCTCCTCATTACACCTGGAAAGTCTTGATGGTTATGCTTAATTAGTGGAAAGACTTAAATTTTCCTTTCCGAGTTTTCTTTATTCTCTGAAGATTAGAAGTGTTCTTCACTACTTGAAGGAAGAACCTGCATTAATAGTCTGTTTAGAAACTGCCTTTAGAGCCAATCACTGGTAATTTCTTAAGCCCTCCTTTAATTCGAGTATTAAGAAATGTAAGAGTGGTAGAATTCATAAAAATACATATACATATATAAGTAAGTTTTCACTGGAAGTTTTGAAAGGAAGGAAACCTTCCTTTAGTTAAATTGTTGCATGTTGTTTATTCTTATTTTTATGTAATAGTCTCGGTTGTTTTTGTATTTAATAGAAATGTTTGATTGCATTTAGCTAAAGAAGTGAGAGAATGCCCCAGTAAGAAGGGGAAAGAACTCGTTGAGTAAATAAATTTTTCCAAGAAGTTTATGGTGAGTTCCTTCCACTTATGCTTTTGATAAATAATGAATTAGCTTAAGATTAATGTTGTCCTTCCAGGTAAAGATAGTATTATATTAGAAATTACATGTGTATTCTTGTGTTAACAAACTATAAATATGAAACTTAAATAAATATGTATGAATAATTGAAATGGACACTCCTTTGTTTGTGCACAAGCTCAGTATCCGGAAAGGTGGAAAATGAGGTAATAGAGGCCTGTTGAAATTTAATGTGATGGGAGGAGAAAATAGAGAAAATGATATGTTATATATTTTTCCTCCGGTAAGGCATGTGAATGCAAACTGAGATTGGCGAATGACCTTGGCCTTCTGGGGGAACACGTATGTGTTTAAATTAATAGGAGGATTTGCAGAGGTTCGGTTGGTATAAATGAACATTGGCTCTACGGAGCAATATCGTGGAAAAGGAACTTTAGCTCTTTAGAGCATTGAAAGGATCCGAAGCTAGCACAAGGAAGGATGTATAAATGTTTGTAAATATATCTCGTGTGAATTGTACTTGAATGTATTAATACTCGTTAGTAAATTATACTTACTAGCAAATGTACTTAGACACGAATAGTACCTGCCCATGCACTAAACTTAGTCAAATATATGTTCACTTGTGAACTGTATGTAAACGCAGTTAGTATCCACCAAGGAGCTATACTTAGTTGTGACGTGCATACGCATGAGAGTGGTTTATTCCTACTAAGGATAGTTATTGTTTATTTACGGAACTCACTAAGTTCTTTTGAACTTACCTAGCTTCTTTTATCCCTATTTCAAGTCTTTTAGGGTGGTTACGGATTCTTTGAAGGGATTCAGCCATATTTTTTACTCAATTGTGAGCCATTCATTTGCTTAATTTGTAAAATGTGTATATTGAGGTGGCTCGTAATTTCAGCCTCTTTGAAGAGATTGTACCTTCATACAGTATTTTGTATAAGCTGACTGTTAATTGATTGTGAATTTAATACATAAACTTAATTGATTTTTTTCAAATTTTTTTTAGGATTTTTTGACATATAAATCAACAGACTAATAAAAACTTTCGCTTTTATTTCCTCTTTATAGGCAATGATGACTGGATTCAAGCGAAGTTTGCTTTTTCTCCCAAAATTGGATTTTCAATTTGTTGGCCTTATCTTCTGTTAATTGTGTTGTTTATCTTGTACTTATTTTACTTTTGTATGGAATTTGATCCTTATATACTTGTAAACTTTTAAGAGTTAGAATTTGACAAAAAAAAAAAAGGAAATTGTTAAGTAATTTTTTATAAATATAAATTTATATCCAACAAAATAAAAAATAAAAATAATTATATTAAATCAAAAGAGATAAAAACATGAGACCCAACATAACCAAAGTTCAAACCATAAATTTCAGTAAAAAGAAAAAGTAAAAGAAAACAAATAGTAAGATTTTATTCTAAAGAAAGATGTAATGGGTCCCACTCCGGACGCAGAAGCTGAACCATGATGGGAAATGTCTTCTGTTTTTGTTTTAGAAAGAAAAAATAATACAGCAAGTAGGAACCAATCACCGGCTGAATTGCGACCCACATGAGCCAAGGTGGCCAAACACGTGTCACGTGCCTTAGTTGAGTTAACATGCTGCATGTTGCTGAGCAAAGTGCAATGCATCCCATTCCTCCCTCACTAATAAAATAAATGAGATGTTCATCATCAACTTTGGATTCTTCCTGTTTTCTATGATTAAATCATTTATTAATCTTTTATACCAAACACATTGCTACAAATTTTGGACCGCAAAGTTTGATATGATAACATCATCCGACTGGGGTGTAATCAAATTGTTTTTATTTTTAGTTTAATTTAAAACAAAATTTATTTTTTTTAATTCCTTTGATTAAAATTTTTATTTACTCCAACGTAATCTCATATCAAATTTTTGTGTTTGAATAAAAACTCAAATTCTGATTTAAAAACGTTTCATCAGGTAAAAATAAATTAAACCCATAATTCGTATATTGAAATACTTGAATTTGGTTTATTCAATAATTTGAAGCTTTCATTTAAGCCCAATTTAATAATAATCAAATTAAATTGTAAATTTCTTATAAAATCCAATAAGTTACGAGCATATATCAACTTGCATCTTCTACATATATATAAAACCAGTTTGCGTCTCCGATAAAAAAAAAATTAAAATAAAGCATATAGGTTGATTTTTTTTAATTAAGATTTTATACTGGTTTTAAAATTAATTAGGGATATAGGTCGATTTAACTAGAAAGCACATCCAACTAAATGCGCTTTCCAGTTCTCTTTCATAGGGTTATAATTTTAATTTTATTAGGGTTAAGGTTTTTTAGATTTTGGGGTATTTTAAAAGTGTTCAGGGTTTTTTTAGTTCTCTCCGAAGGCCGACACCGAGGTGGACACAAGAGGGCTCTCAGGAGGAGAGCAGATGTTCCGGCACAGTAGAGGTCAAACTCGAGTCAGCGCAACAACAGTTGTAGTCATTAATGGGTTGTGTATTAACGACAATTGTAGTCGATCCAAAAGGAGCATCACCTTTACTGCTCCCGTAACAGTCGCTCCCCGCCTGAGAGTCCTCTTACGTCCACGACAGTGCCGGCCTTTGAACAAGAATGAAGGATAAAGGTACCAGTTCCCTGGAAATGGAGAAAAAAATTACACCAATTATAGCTAGAAACCCTTGAGCTTTTCCGTATGAATATGCCCTCAAACTTCAGTATGGTATTTATAGGGCTTCATTTTCAAGTATTCGAAAAGATTGAGCTCATGGCCGTGTAACGTCCGTCAACTAGCTCCCCCTTATACCCTGATCCATTATTGCATAACAGTCTTCGATTGACACCTCCATATCGACTTCCTGTAACAGCCCGATTTAGGGGCTAGTCAGAATAGTGGTTTGGAACCACTAACCCGAGGTTAGAGAAAATTATTTTTATGTTATTCTATAAGTTAGAGCATGATTATATTTGTGTATGAAAATTTTGGTGCTTTAATTTTAGCGATTTCATGCTTAATCGCGAAAAAGGACTAAATCGCATAAAGTGCGAAAGTTCCATTTTATAGGCTAAAGGTGTTTAATAGCTAAAGAATATTAATTGGAGGTATTTAAAGTGTAATTAGACCCCTAAAGATAGGGTGGCCGGCCATAGGAGACAAAAATTGTCAAAATTGGTCAAAGTTGGTAAAGTTGGTGACTAAATTGATTATTTTATATTAAAATAAAGAAAAGATGATATTCATCTTTTTAATCATCTTCCTCCACCGAAATTTTCAGCAAACAAGGGGTTTTAGAACTCAAAAATTTCAGCAAACTTCTCTCTTTACGAGTAAGTGTTCTAATGATCCTTTCTTGATAAAAATTGTACATTTGGAACCCCTAAAGCTTAGGCTTTCTAATGAGGGGACTATTTTGCAAAATGGTGAAAAGTTTAGGGTTTTTCCATGAGAGCTTTTATGTGATTTGCTGCATTTTTATGGAAGAAAATGAGTCTTAGTTGTTAGATGAACAACTTTTGAGAAAGGTGTTACCATGAAAACACCTAAATGGACCTTTTGTAAAGGTTGTAAAATTTGTTGTAAATGTGAGAAAAGTTGGGTTTTGATGATAGCCATAAGAGAAATAAATGTTCACCTAGGCTTGTTAAAGGTATAAATTTGATTAGAATTGATTTCTGAGCCTAGGGGTAAAATGGTCATTTTGCCAAAGTCTAAGGGTAAAATAGTAATTTTTCCAAAGCATGATTATTGAAATGCATTTATAAATGTGATATTAAAATGAGCTAATTTGCTATTATAGAGCAAGAAGAACCAAGAATCAACCTCGATTGGGGAAAGAACAAAATATCGGACTAGATCGACAATCTAGCCTATTTTGAAATCGATGTAAGTTTGTATGTGATAAATTCAACATTTATACTAGTATGTTTGAGAATGTTTGATGTTATCATGACACATTATATTCTATAAAATGAAGTATTGTTGTTGAATGAGAAAGTTGAAAAATGTACGTTGTTGAAGTCCCGGTTGGACTATAATAAATATGAAAATACCATCATTGAGGTATGAAATAAATAAGATCCTGTGTAAGACCATGTCGGGGACATGGCCTCAGCACCGAATTGAGATCCCGTATAAGACCATATCGGGGATATGGCTTTGGCATTGAATATGAAAAATCGTATAAGAACATATCCGGGATATGGCATTGATATTAATGTGAGGTTCTGTATAAGACCATATCCGGGATATGGCATCGGTATTCAGAGGTGATCCATGTGAGACCACATTCGGGATGTGGCACTGGCTTTGTGTTTATGCTAATGATAATGGATATGTATCTTAGAGTATCCCTAGTGATCTATTGGGATAAATAGATCAGCTTAGAAATAGAAATGAGAATTTTATTAAAGCTATGTGATTGAGTTAAACAGGTACCCGTGAGTAATTCACGAAGAACATTTACGATATGTGGCACGGTATGTGCTACATAAGGGCAAGTATGAGTAAGTATAGCAAGAAGCCTATGACTTTGTGTGTGGTTATTTAATGCCATGGATGGATATTTTTATGAGCTTATTGTTGCCATTTATTTCCATGCAAACTTACTAAGCTTTATGCTTACCCCTCTCATTTACCTTTTCCTTGTAGTATTGCCAAGTTAGCTCGAGAATTCGCGGATGTTGGAGTTTGGAGATCACACTATCGACCACTTTTTGGTATAGTCAAATTAGATTTATTTTGAGTATGGCATGTATAGGACTTGGGTGTTTTGTAATGGCATATTTGTAAGCCAAATGTGTTGGCTACTATAGTTGTTCTTTTTACTTTGTAAGGGGTCATGGGAAGTTGGCCTATACTTGATATGTTCATATATTCAATGATGATGGATTTCATGAAGTTTATGCTTGTGTGGATGATTGATTTGAGTTGGTATAAGTATGGTTGCTATGTAGGGTGGCAATTGGCTTGGAATATAGCCTTTTTAATGTCCACACAGGTAAACACACAGGTGTGTTTCTAGGCCGTGTGTGACACACGGTCAGCCCCATGGGCGTGTTGATCGGTCGTGTGTCTCCTTGCATGCTAGAGTTGTGAGTCAGTATGCTCAGTAGTAAACACACGGGCAGAGACATAGCCATGTGTCTCATCCGTGTGGGAAGCACGGCCATGGACATGGGCGTGTGCCCAGGCCGTGTGAAGTCTGCACCTAAAATTAGGAATTTAATTCAACACATGGTCTAAGGACACAGGCGTGTGCCTTGGCCGTGTAACCTTAGTGAGGTGATGACGTCACAAACAGAATGCCAAGGTTTTGGCACACGGGCTAAGACACAGGCGTGTCGAGGCCGTGTGAGAGACACGGGCTAAACACACGAGCGTGTGATAGGCCGTGTGATGCAAGTCAGTGTCGACCACGGGTATGGAACACGGGCATGTAAAATGCCACATGGGCATGTCCCATTCTTCACACGGGCGTGTGGCCCTGTTTCATGTCAAAATTTTCTAAGTGTTTGAAAGTTTCTGGTTTGGTCCCGAAACATCACGAGTATACGTATAGGGTCTCGTAGACCCATAATAGGGAAGTTACGATTGTAAATGAAAAAGTTTTAAGTTAGATCAAAATTTTATGGCCCAAAGTTGTAAGTTTAAGCAAGATAAGTTCGGTAATGCCTCGTATCCGGTTCTGGCGTTGAATACGGGCAAGGGGTGTTACACTTCCAGCCTTGACCGTACAAAGCAAAATCACCCCATAACCGACTTTCCTAGGATAATCTTTGGAGGCAATAATCCCATCTAGGCATGATATATGAAATGTGTGCGGCTCAAAGCGGTATCATATCACTGACAACTCAAGAATACCTCGAACGTAAACCAAATATTTTTAGTGACGAAAATTTTTAAGATCGGGAAATGGTATGTGAGCCATTTTATAGCCGCATGAAAGGATTGAAGAGAAATTATATGAGTAAGGAATGATGAAGCTTGGTAGGTGAGTCATTTTATAGTCGCATGAAAGGGTCTGTTTGCAAAAGAAAACCTTCAAAGTGCGTTGAAACATATTCTAAACGTGTTGAAGCATTTAAATCATCCGAATTATTCGAAGCATCAGGCTTTTCAGCCTCGAGAATAGTTAATATGTTAGAGAAAGCTTGTCCAGCGTCGATAACATTGCTTTCAACCAAATTTCATATTCATTAGTGTCTTTTTTTTTATAACCAAATTTTATTTTCATATACGCGTGCCATACTAATATTGTTTGTTGTATTCAGTATGAACTATAAAGGTTGATGTTCTGTATTGTGATTGGTTTTAAGGACATACAATTTATTTAGTTGTCGATAACAAAATCCAAAAAATTTGTCGATAACAAGGTAAATCCAAAAAAATTCATATTCAAAACAATATATTGATAAAAAAATCCGACATTTTTTATCTATCAATGAAACATAGTTAGTAATAATGACAAATGGTTTGTTTGAAAGAACAACCTCAAATTTTTATTTATTTATGACATATCTATATTTACATTAAAAAACTTAAAAGAAAAAATATAATCAATGGTGTCGTCGGGGAGAATGTGTGCCACAAGGCGGTGGATGACGGTTGCATGAAGGATTTCTACATACAATCGGCCGTACCACCGGAGGTGCATCCGAAGTAGCATCCGGATGTGTGGGCTTGTAGACTTCCTCCTCCTCGTCATCACCACCTGAGTACATAGCTAGTACGGCCCCCTGCGCGATCGTATCTTTGGGATCGACACCATCATTATCTTCCTTCGTGGTCGATTGGTGTGTCATCCTCACCTGCCATTGTGTATTTGCCACTCCCTCATCTACCGATTGCAACAATGAGCCACCCCCATAAAATAGTGATGTGCCCGGTGTTTGGGCCACTATAGGCGTGAAACCATAAGGTGCCCCAAATCTCGGGTACGTCAAAAAGGTATCGGGCTTCGACATCGCCTGCATGAGAGCTTGCATTGGTGGCAGTGGATACATCGACGACTGTCCCGACACGAGGTTTGACATCGACATCAACGCAAGGGTGTAGTATGCAGGGGACGTCGGTGGAGTGAAATATGTACTTGCAAGAATAGAATAACCGACCACCTGCAACGGTAGTCCGTAGTAAGGTGGTGATTGTGAATAAAACACAGGGTTACTTAATTGAATAGGAATACCTAGACCGAAGTGACCCGGATATTGCGCAGTCACAAGCGGCGCATCTTTTACCGAAGCGAATGACAAACCCATCGTGCAACCGCGTCCCCTCCTAGTATGCTGTGGCAGTCAACGTGACCTCTTCACCTGAATTTGCCGACTCCTCTCCTCCGATGATTGCAGATATGACTTATCAATTGCTATGAACCATGTCAAGTAATCATCAACTGCCGTCGTGTCCGTTGAGAAAAATTGTTCGCGGACAAGTATGGATTGCATCCTATGATCTCACGCCTCGATGTGCTCCTCGTGCCGCTTCGACTAGTCGATGTTGTCTTTCCCCTGCATGTCCACCTTGTGTAAATCCTTCAAGTCTTACAGTGGCGGTGAAATTCATTGCCTCCACCCGAACTGCCGCAACATCCTGTCTGTTTCGTGCATTTCCACTGTCGCGTACACTATCAACGGCACCTTCGCGTCTCACATCTGCCGATTGTGCAACACTTCCGACATGATGTAGGATATGACATTGGTGTTGGCATACGACATCCATTCAAATTGAAAAATAAAATTGTAAATATCATTATTTATGATTCTTTTTACCAATAATTACGTAATTAATATAGGTTTGAAAGAATAGGTAACTAACCTCGGCTTCCAAGCGTTGATCTAACAACAGCCTAATATTTTCTAGATCCTTGAGCAGTCCCACATAGCTCGGCCCATGGTTCCACATGTACAAGCGATATATTAGTCGAAACGTATAATAATAAAAATTATTGTACAAACTATGTATTTGTTAATAAATGATGTTTACCTTCTCACCAAAGGGAACATATATGGGTTGGTCACCTTGGAACGTAGAAACGATAGTCACTACCAGGCCCATAACTACAACAGGAGCAGACAACCACTGATCAACGCCGCACTCAGTAGTGTGACTCAACACATCTCCCGATATAACGTAGACAATACGGCAGATCCCCAACTTAGTTTCTCACACTCATTGAAGTCCACTAAATGTAGTAGCCACCTTACGTGCACCAAATTTCGAGATTTCGGGAATTAAAATGCCCCCGATTAACCTCATGATGTATGCTCGGGCATATTGTTGTATCACCTCCTCTTTTCAGTCTTCAAGGTCTTCAGAGAGCTCTTTGAAATTATCCTCCTACTAGTTCATCGATATCCAACCACTTTCGAACTTGTCCGGACCTTCCCCAACAATGATCGACAGAGGGTCACTTTGCCCGGAATGATCGCAGATCCCATGATGACTGGCTCATTCACTATCAGACCGAGTTTTAGTGCTATGTCTTAGAGTGTGATTGTACACTTGCAGCATGGAAAGTGGAAAGTATGTGTTTCAGGCCTCCATCTTTCCACCAACGCGCTGATTAGTTGCAAATCGAGTTTGCAGCCCCCAGACATGCGAGACGCATGTAAGAATCCAACTGCTTACAAGTATCCGCAAATTTCAGGGATTGCAAGCTTTCCCATATTATGGATGAAACCCTCCAGAACACAATCATCCGCCTATTTACACAATAAAAAAATATAATTATAATAAAAAAATTAAATTTAACATTATTGAAATTAATGAAATTTAAATTTCAATCTTACCATTACTAATTGAGCGTCGAAAATATGCTTGTCGTCGAAGCGGATTAGGGAGACGGACATTCGTGAGAAATTGATTTAAACAAATAAAAACAAGATAATTAAAAAAAATAATATTTTTAAATAAAAATATCAAAAATAATAATAAAAACGAGAGAGTTGAGAGACTTGAGAGGGTTTGAGAGAATTGAAAATGTTGAAAGAAGGATGTGAATGAAAAAAATAAAATTTGAGGGGTATTTATAGGGTAAAAAATTTATCATTGGGTGTATTTAAATTTTTTTTTACCGTTAACGACAATGTTCAAAAAGCCGTTGAAATCTGACCGTTAGCTGAAAAGCTGGACGTGCTTCCCAACTAAATCGATCTAAATCCCTAATTAATTTTAAAACCAATGTAAAACCTTAATTAAAAAAAAAAATCTACCTATAAACCTTATTTTGTCAATAAAAATTATACATTTCATTTTAAAATTTTAAATTAATAACTTATTAAAAAAAAAGTAGTAATGAGTATAAGGATGGTTAGTCTACTGAAGTTTTGATTGATTTGATAAGTTAAGGGCTTAAGATTTTGAATGCTCCAAATTCAAATTATTTTATGTAAATTAGTTTTATTATTTTATTCAAATTTATTTTATTCCGTCACGTATAGATATAATTTAAAATTATTTTAATTTAAATAATGCCTGATTTTTACTTTACAATAATTAATTTTGGGGCAAAACTCCAGAAAATACCAAAAAATAACAAAAATTACCGGAAAGTATAGGGTTGAAAATTAATGACCGGAAAGGGCAATTTCCCCCAAAATCGCGTCCCGTCGGTAGCGTTTTTGGGAGTCTGCGACCTAAAGCGCGTCCCGGGGAGCGCTTTAGGCCACGTCGGCAAAAACGCTTCCCGTGGGACGCGTTTTTTGGCGTGGCCTAAAGCGCTCCCGGGACGCGCTTTTTAAGCCATAACAATCAATTTTTTTGACCGTTGGGAATAACAGTCGGAAAAAAAACCCTATAAATACCCCCAACCCTTCATTTTTTCACAATTCAATCCTTTCTCATTTTTCTCTCAATTTGCTATCAATTTGCTCTCAAATTTCTCTCAAATTTACGCTTAAATTTCAAAATAGTCCTTTACTATTTATAAAAAGCCCTTTATAATTGTTTTTAAACCTATTTTTGGAAAATTTTTAAATTATTTATCGGAGTACAATGGTAGGGAATTATGTCGCCTAGGCGAGGACCACATTGCCGTCAAAGAAAAGAAAATGGTAAGTTTGAATGTTAATTTTTCAATATTATTAAATTTTTAATTATGCAATTTTAATTAATTTAGAATTTTATAATTTTATAATTTTTAAACGATGTAGATCGGGTGTTGCAATGTTATATTCGCAACATGCCTGGTCCCCCATCGCCATTGATCGAGAATTACCTGCGGGAAGCGGGTTTTTGGCACGTGGCCACGATAGCCCGGGGGTTCAAGTTGGAGCCGCCTTTGATCAGCGCGTTGATAGAGAGGTGGAGACCGAGACGCACACTTTCCATTTGCCATGCGGAGAGTGTACCATCACCTTGGAAGATGTGCAGTTACAGTTGGGATTACCGGTGGACGGGTCGGTAGTCACCGGGTCCGTAACATCTCTCGATTGGATGGCCGTATGCTACGAGCTTCTGGGTGCCATTCCGGATAAAATTCAAGGAGCTCGGATCGATTTGGCTTGGTTACGAGACGCAATCCCGCAGCCGAATGAAGGTTCGCCCGAAGAAGAAAGAATACGGTATGCTTGCGGGCATACATACTTGATAATTGGAGGCTATCGATGCCGGACCTCTCTAGAAACCTCGTCCACACGAGATGGCTCTGAAACTTGTTGATTTCAGAGCAGCCGGTGAATTGAGTTGAAGTCCGCCGTGCTATCTATATTATACTGGGAGATGTGCGAGGCGACGCTGCTGAGTAAACAAAAAATCGGAGGTTGCCTATCACTACTGCGATCATGGGCATGGTTTCGATTTCCATTTTTACGTCCTCGACTCGACCACCATATTCATTCCCAACGATAACGAGGTAAATTTAATATTATATTTTACAATTATGTCGTATATTTATAGTATAATTGCATGCTAAAAGTTTATTTAATTAGGTGGAACCATCCGAGGAGCGATCATGTTGGAATACCTAACGCGCTTGAGGATATACGGCTCTGTTGGACCAAAGGTCGGAATCGTAAGTAAGTGTCGAATTTCGTTATTATAATTTAGTATTTCGTAGGTAGTGTCTAATATTATGTATATAACTAATAAGTTGGTAATGTTAATATAGTTTCAATGGACACTGCACGCGAGGATCCCGAAATTCGGGCGATAATTCGGATGAGTATCTCCAAAATTGAGCAGTTGGCACGTTAAGGTCCCGCTAATCACCTACTCAACGGTGGAGATGCACCGGTCGGATCGGGTTCTGCGGCAATTTGGATGCCTGAAGCGATTCCAGTGCCTCCCGAGGTGCTCGATGATGAGCACAAAGTGGACTTACGGCGGCGAAGACACGGATTGGCCAAGATTTTGGTCGAACATATCGAGGCGTGGGAGAACCGGTATGACTTTTTACCTAACCGGAACCGATCATAGTTCCGAGTTAGCGTGCGTGCGGAGTACATGCCATGGTTTAGAATCCATGGCATGCCGTATCTGTTGTCGGATGAGGAGAGGCGGCGGCTGGTTGCGGCGAAGGAACGCGTCGGGGCCCTTTACATCGAAGGAGAATGGATGATGAACCGGGCCCAAGAGCGCGTACACGATCACGGGCCCATCAACAGCGCCTACACGATCCACCGGGCCCATCAACGGCGCCTACACGATCCACCGGGCCCATCCGTTCAGCTAACAACACCGACATCACGGCATCCACGATTTATGCGTGCACGTACCTTGCCCCTTATATGTATCCTCCTAACCCATATATGTTTCCTTTTCCTTGTCCCACCCGAGTTGGAATGCATGGCCGAGTTCGAGTCCGTTCCTCGACAACTCTCCGTTGGGCACACCGATCGTGAGACCGACCGGGTGTGGGATTAGATGAGGTGCCGTCGGGAGCAAGAGTTTCTACCGGGCTCCTTCACCGTGCACGGGATGCGATCACCCCGCCGTGGTTTATGCAAACACCTCGGGGTCATTATTTTATCAAGGTGGGTCATCATCGCAACACCTAGAACCGCACTCCACTTCCGGAGGAACCGAATCCCCGCGCCGAGGTTCCACGACTTCGCGGAAGCTAGAAGAAGGAGGAATCGGTAGCAGAACCGCCGACCACCCGATTGTGGCTTTGGTTCCCACCCAGCATCAACATTGATTAGGATAGGCTTTTTTATTTTATAAATTGTAATTTAATTTTTTTATTCTTTGAATAAAAAAGTTGTTTTTAATTTGTGTTTGTAATTTAATTTTAATATCAAAAGTTGTGTATTTTTTTGTATGTAATATAATTTGAATTTTTAATAAAATAAAAAATTATTTCCTATTTTATATTCTTTTAATTTAGTCCTCTTCACTAAATTAAAATTGAGTTCTTTGCAGAAAATTGAGTTCTTTGATAAAATAAAAAATTATTTCCTATTTTATATTCTTTTAATTTAGTCCTCTTCACTAAAATATAATTGAGTTCTTTGATAAACCGTTGTTCTTTGATAAAATAAAAAATTATTTCCTATTTTATATTCTTTTAATTTAGTCCTCTTCACTAAAATATAATTGAGTTCTTTGATAAACCGTTGTACTAAAAAAAAACAGAAATTACATAGCCAGCAAGAGACAAACAAGCTAATAACACGGTCAACTATTCCGATTTGGACACGAGCGAGATGTATGGCCCGGGTTCCTACACCATCCGCACCGCTTACTTTGGTTGGTCGGTTCTCGGATATCCATATTGTTGCGTATTCTAGTCGAGGAAGGTCGACCTTTTGGTTTGCGCCTCAATTCTCTATCCGGCAACAGCTTATACGGTGCACGCGATACCGATGGCCACTTACGTTCATCTGGGACTGGTGGGAATACGTGTCTCCACACGTTGTACATGTTTTCTAATTTGTACACTTCGTCGACATAGCTCATGGGATCAATACGGAGATTCTGACAAGCCGCAAGTACATGAGCACATGGGTAACGAAGTGCATCAAATATCCCACAGTCGCATGTCCTATTTGTCAAGTGTACACGATAATGACCGCCAACAATACCTTGGTTGGGTCTGTCAAACTCCGTGACACGAAACCATAGGCTGTCGCGATCATGACATACTGTGTGCATGGTGTTCGCACGTGCCTTCCCACGATTAATTTGTTGCAAGACCTTACGGCTCCATACATGGCCTCCTTCCATTTGCCCTCTATAACTCGCCGCTCTCTTCGGAAATAGTGTCGCTAACCGAAAATATGTCTCTCGCACAAGCCGCATGTAATCGGCAGATGACGGGTTCCTTCGTAATGTAATTTATGCATTCGGCAAGGTTTGTGGTCATATGCCCATATCGTAGGCCACCGTCATATGCTTGTGTCCACTGCTCGAAAGGAATATTGCAAAGGTAGCTTGCAGCTTCGGCGTTATCTCGAGCGCAAATCGCCAAAGCATCTCGTGAAAAGCGGTCTTTATTGATCTCATACCGCTAATATACGTTGATAGCGAATATTACATACCACTCTTCAATTGCGAATAAATTGAATATATCAAAATAAATTTTATTATTAGATATTTCATACCCATATCGATCACTTGCCGTTTCTCTCTTTTAGATCGATGTTGCCCATAGTAGTTGGATGCGACATGCCTCGGGCAATATCGATGGTGTGTGCGATGCCACATGCTTCCTGGCGTTCTATTGCCGCAAGTATTCCAGGCCCCGATCCGATATAACGCATATGTCGGGTTGGGGCAAACATGCCTCCTTAACCCGGATAGGAAGAAGTCCCAATCATCGGTGATTCCCGGTGTTATTGCGAACGCAATCGGAAGGATTCTCCCACGTACCGTCTTGTGCCACGGCTAGCAATAGCCGTCGCGTATATCTACCATACATGAAGGTACCGTCAATTTGTACCAATGGCTTGCAATATGTAAAAGCATCTCGGCATTGCTTAAATGTCCAGAACAGACGCTTGAACACTGCGCATCCACGGAGCAGACGATCGTTGTAGTACGCCGGTTCCGTTTCAAGGTGCATTGTCTTTGCTCGGGACATACCTCTCCAAAGACTGACACCACCGCCACACTTCATTATATGAAACGCCCCACCGACCGTGCAATTTTTCCAACGCTTACGCTTGGCTATCCAAGCCTTTCGAAGAGGGCGTGTACCCCATTTGGCTACGAATATTGCCAATTAAGGTAAACCTTTGTAGTTCGGGATCGGCCTTCACCGTCGGGATTATTAAATCACCAACATGTCCGAATCCATCCTTGGATGATCTTCTATTACACCTGTCAATGAAGTACGTTAAATAATGCAACATTACATAATATTAGTCTTATTCGGAATCATTGAACACATAGTGGTACTGCATCTGGTAAGACATGTATGCGGACCTTTGTACTTTTTCACCTCCCACGTACTGTCCTTTTCCTCAACGACGCCATGATTTTCCATGAACATGTGCCGTCTTGCACTGCACACTTTGCCTCGTACCTATCGAGCTTTGATTTAACCATAGTGTAGTTAACCACATTTCTCGATCTTTGTATTGTTTCAATGCAAAGAAGAAAAGTATTCTTGTTGGAAAGCGGTTACCAACTTCTAATTGATCCGAATCCAACAAAGAATTTTATGCGGTCGCGCGTCCGGTGTGGTAGTTCAGAAACTCCAATGCATCATCTTGAGATAGATCGACATTATGCATGTGCGCTGGAGGTGAGTATGCCCGAATAGCGGATCTTCTTCTTCTTCGCCCGAACCGCCTCAACGTCTTCAGTACAATTGGAGCGGGCTCCGGTTCGAGAAAATAATCCAACACGCACCATCAGGCCACGGCTCCCGAGGTGGATCCACATCGGATTCATCATCCCATCCTCTATAATCTGCAACAAGCGAAGGCCCTCACCGGTGCATGTCGTCGTCGGTAACAACGAGGGCCCCTCATCTGCTGGATGTCGTCGGTAATACATCATCCTCCTTAAACATCTTTCGTATTGATCCCAATCGTATGTGGATTGCCATCCACTAGAAGTTGATGACCTCCCCAATACGTATTTACGTCATCCGGACGCCGAATGACGAATATGCATGTCCCATCCACCAACCGAGTGTCGTGCGGGGTTATGTTTTCCATACTACCACCGCACACGGGCATTCGTGTTTTGCCTCCCACTTACAGAGTGTCGACTTGGGGTCGTGTATTCCCCTCGAACGATACTAGATGTTGAGGTCGCGGCCGGATCACTTGGAGATGAAAATTCCACATATACCTCGATATAGGGTGAACCACCGCAAGATGAGTCTCCACCATTGCCTCAAGGCTCCGAGGACCTTTGATGTCGAATGAGTCATATCTCACCGGATCAACCGAAGCACAAAATCTATACTTAATAGACTGAACTTTCATTAGCGTTGTTCGAATATTTTACGCCTAATTCTTTTGCGAAGTTCTACCAAATCGACGTTCCGATTAAAACTCAATCGCTATTGTGTTCTCCGATAAGAAAACAACACCATTTTCGATTGTCACGCACTTCACCATCGTAGTAAATAACAAGATTAATATCGTTCACTCATTGCAAGTGGGCCCGGTGTAAAAGAGTAAAATTATTGTACTAAAAATCACACTAAGTTCAATTCCCGGGAAAGAGAGGTGGATCACAAGGATCACTTAAGTACCAAGTCTTTCCTAGCCGAATATCCTCAATCGTAATTTAATAGCACAATAAATAACTACGATCACACTCACAAGATATGAAAAAAATTTTGCCTACGTCTTGGGCACTAACAAATATATTTCACTCCAAAAATACAAGTGAAAATTTACAAATAGGAGAGAGAGAACAATGCCTTAAGTAGAGAATGGCAAATTGTGGGATGAAGAAAATGAGAAATGGTTAGGCCTATTTATAGTTGAGGTTTAGGGATCAAACTTACAAAGTACCTATTCAAATAGGGACCAATATTGCAATTACCCCATACCAATTTTCACATCACATCAACTTTCGGTGCCTAATTTTGGAGCCATTTTCTTCCCACTTGCTGCCACCATATATTTCGGGAAAAAAGCTAAAAGCAGCGTTCGGAGCGCGAGGCCACGTCATCGAAAGCGCGTCCACGGGCGCGTTTTTGATGACGTGGCCCAAAGCGCGCCCCGGGACGCGCTTTAGTTGCACTCTCAAAAACGCGCTCGACGGGGACGCGATTTTGGGGGAAATTGCCCTTTCCGGTCATTAATTTTCAACCCTATACTTTCCGGTAATTTTTGTTATTTTTTGGTATTTTCTGGTTTTTTGCCCTTAATTTTGGTTGAAAAAAAAAGAAAAAAAAAAAACAAGAGGAGAAAGGAAACACGTATAATGATGAATGGATCCTTATTTTCAAGGTTGTGAAGTGTGAACTTCCTTTCATTTATGAAGTGCCGACTGGGTGTGTTCCAGGTCATCATCATTTGGCTTTTGATTCTTTGTTTTATGTTTTATCTCTCTTGTTTTTTAGAAAAAAAACTATTGTCATCGAGGACATGAATTCAAGAAGAGGATGGATTTAGGGAACCGACACCCTAAAATTTCCAAATTTAATTTTATCCCTTTAGACGGTTATTAATAAAAGTTAAGACAAGGTCTTTTTTTCTTTTCTTTTCTTTTAAAGTAATTGTCTTTAAAGGGCAAAATATCATAAATCATGATAAAATATCATCTAACATAAGTTGATGGACTATGGGTGATTTTCGGATAATCCGAACCAAAAAAAATGTTCACATTTCCATAGAGGCTCAATGGGAAAAATTATATTTTATGAAAACTTTGAGACATATTCTTAATAAGGAAAGGTGGAGAGTTAAATTATAAAATTATGGTTTCATATCCTACTCCATGAGACCTTTACAATGTTATATCATATGCTCAAAATGATTGAGTGATGAATGAGAAATCGGTACTCAAAGTAAGCTACTTGGAAATATTTGTTAAGGAAAAGTAAATGTTTAGATCTCACATTGGTTAAATACCAAGTGTGGGATGGATAATTGAATGACTAAGTTTGGAACTTTGCCTTGCGCGTAGGGGGTATAGGTCCAAACTCGACAAGGTTAGGACGCACCTGCACAACGTGAGCGATGCAAAATTTTAGACCCAAAGTAGGCTTGTGGATATTTTAGCCCAACACAAAATTATTTAATCAAACTGATTTATTGGCTCATTAATGGCAGATATTGTGAAAATTTTCAAAATTCCAACATTCTCAATGCCTATAAAAGGCTATGAATTCTGTAGAATTTTACACACTCTTGTAATCTCTTATACTGAATTTTTGTTGCTCTAAAAACTCTTCTTTTTCTCTCCGTATTTTTCAAACGTTCCGGTGATAGAAAAATGCATCATTTGTTCATTGATCACTGTAGAGGTGTTGCTGCTTTGATCATTGTGTTGTTGTATCCTGGGAGACATTTTATCAACATTTCTCCAAGTACCGTATGAGCGACCGAATCTGTCTTAAGGAGACTGTGTTAAACAGTCCTCAACATTTAGTAAATCTCTATTCTTATTTTCGATTTCAACTATTGTTACGATTTTTATTGATTTACATTTTTGACAACTTAAATATAAATTATTCTATTTATATTTTACATTATATATAAATATGTGTTTATTTATATTCAAATATTTTGTTCGCTAACGTGTATTGTTCAACAAGAGTATAAACAACACCATTAACCGAATGATGAGTAAAACAAAAAGACAAGTCCAACCTACTTATTTAAGCTTGTTAGCAATTACTAAAAAATCCAACTCAACAATAATGTCGTGAAAGTCCAAATCCCTAATTATCTTGAAGAGGTTGACAACAGTAAGTGCCTCGATTCAACAATAATATCGTGAAAGTCTAAATCATAACTATCTTGAAGAGGTTGACAATAGCAAGTGCCTCAATTGAAAGAGCATCAAATGCACCTTTAAGGTGGTGAACACACACCCTGCACCCCATTCCCTTTGAGTCACGAACCACAGCTCCAAAGGTCGTCGCTCACTCCTTAGCTAGCCATGATGCATCAACATTGATATTGAAATGCTCACCACTCATTGCTAGAGTATGCTTAAAGATTAATCATGTGATGATTGTAATAACATATTTATTTACCTAGTTTATTAATGAAGACATTATCATTATTATTTTCAGTCTTTATTTTTTCGCTAAATAAATTATATAATGATAAAGTCCTAAGAATGATATGATAATTCTTAAATGTTCTTAGTCAAGTATTATTATGGGCTTGGACAAAATAATGCATTGAGACTAATATGTGTTTGATTGATGACAAGTGTTGTTATGGATATATAATATTAAGTCAGCACATAAGTAAATGTTAGAGAACAACATATTCAATTGACTCACCATGAGAAAGCTTCTTAGATCATTACACTACACCAAAACAGACTTTTAGCGGCGTTTTTTTAGGCCTTTAGCGGCGCTTATAAGCGCCGCTAAAACTATTTGCGGCGCTTTTACAAACGCCGCAAAAAATGCCGCTATAGAAAACGCCGCTAAATTTTGCGGCGTTTATTTTTAAAAACGCCGCTAAAGAACATGACCTTTAGCGGCGCTTTCCCCACAAACGCCGCTAAAGGTCATGTTCTTTAGCGGCGTTTTCCCAACAAACGCTGCTAAAGAATATGACCTTTAGCGGTGCTTTTCCTAAAAACGCCGCTAAAGAACATGACCTTTAGCGGCGCTTTTGCAAGAAACGCCGCTATAGAACATGACTTTTAGCGGCGCTTTTCTTAAAAACGCCGCTAAAAGTCATAAAAATAAAAAAAAATTAAATATTATACTTTTAGCGGCACTTTTTCCAAAAACGCCGCTAAAAGTCATAAAAATAAAAAAAATAAAATATTATATTTTTAGCGACGCTTTTCCCAAAAATACCGCTAAAAGTCATGAAAAACAAAAAAAAAAAATATTATAGAAACGCCACAAATCCAATCCAATTTAGAAATGTATAATTTAATTTGAAGACGTATTAAAATGAAAATTCATGAACAAGACATATAAGGAATCGCGATCGAGGTACATTGATACCAATAGCATGATCAAAGAACTTAATCACATAAGGAAAACACATTGTTAGATAAATCTTTTAACATTTTAATACATCATAACCATAATTGGTACAATTTTATACCCTAATTCTTTGCACCGGTTGCACCAAAGTGCATCGGATCTTGTGCATTGAGAGCTAATGGTTGCATCGTGAACATCTTAGCACTACCTAAAATCACAAACATATACCATCAATTATTAGTGTAGAAAATAGCAACAATGCAGGAAAACCATGAACTGGAAAGACAAGAAATGTGGAGCAAGAATAAGGACAAGGAAAATGAGAAAATGAACAATCATGTCTTAGGTTTATGTGATTTAGTCCGTAAGCAGTCTTCGCTTCTCTTTTCCAAAGACTAGTTGTTTTCCTAGCAGTAATTCATTAATCTAATCAAACCTTGTGATATCTAAATTCCAAAGCCTAGTTATATGCAATAATTAAAGCATACAAAACTAGTCGCTTCGTATCTGGATGCCTAGAACCATGGTCCAAAACTAGTCCCTCCACCTAGGGAAATATAAGAAACGGCATAATACAGATGGATACCAACACATGCACACACATAATAAAAACATGTAGAAATAAAACAGAAATATTCAAGCTTTATTACACAAGCTAAACTTAGCTCTAATCAAGAGAAAGGAAGGTGTAGCAGGGGAAAGAGTTAACTCTTTCAAAGCTTTATTAATACATTCCAATAGCAATAAATTTTGTGATTTCCTATCCATATTGTGATCATCTTGTCAAAAAATGTTTTCTACATTTTATTTGATAATGGCCAAATTTGCATATGGTTATTCAAGAGAACATTGTTTCGTGAAAACAAAATAAAAAATTACTTTAATTGTAGCTATTATAAGGAAACAAACAAATTGGAAAATAAACTGGTTAGAATATAGAGAACCCCCCTCCCCTTCAAGTAGGTCCCTCTCTTGAAAAAAAAAAGAACTTAGCCTGACTCAAAAGAAGTAACAACCAACCAAAATTCTTACAATCATTCATAATGTATGAGTAATAAGTAATCCCAACTTCAAAAGATATCATCAGAATAAATAGAAACCACAAACAAAGACATTGAATGCTACAATGCATCGAGAAAGGTGGCATACATACAATGCAAGATAAAAAGGATATATAAATATACCAGTAGTGTGTCTACATCAAACTTATGTCGCATGTGCATTATTTCAACCATAAAGAGATCAATAGGCTCATCCGGTTTTCGGACACACATGCACTGGGAAACCAAATAAAAGTTTATATCACCTAAGTGTAAAAAGTAGAAACAAATGAGTTTCCCACTTACAAGATTAACAACTATGTCGGTCGGTTGATCCGCTAATCCTTCATACAACCGCATGACAAGATACAAAAATTCAATCAAATAAATAAGATGTACAACAAAAACAAAAACAAAACTTACTTGATTCCAAGATCGACGTACTCCTGGATGCCAAATCCAAAGCAGCCAGTATCACTAAAGTTCCTTCTCAAAAGCTCATATTCCTTGACCTTCAAACCAGTTGTATTTATAAGACTTAAAATATATAAAACAAAATACTGTATTTATAGTTCAAGGCATAGGATTTTTATGATTAACAACAAAGAATGAAACTGATAGAATTCAACCTACCAAAAACATCTGTTTGCTCTTTTCTAGTGTGAAATTGCACTTCAATAGCAGCCCCCGGATGGCAACAAAAAGCCCATGTCTCACCTTTTTTGATTGATAAACACATATCTGGGACTACTTTTCTCAATCCACTCTTTTGTACGATCTACATGAAAAGATCCCATTCCTTTGCCAAGATTGGGGCTACTTTTCTCTCCAGATTCAGTCTTAGTACTAACTGAATTAATTGATTCACCATTTACATTTTCCAGCATTCCAGTATTGGTAAGGTAATGCTCATGCAGAAAGGCGACCGAAAAGGTTAAAGAAGGGAAAAAGAAATTTGACCTCTGGATCATCTAGGAGTCTGAGTGGGGTACTATCCAAGCTAAGGAGATCTCTCACAGCTTCATTATAAATTTCCATGGTAGAGAATTTCACCAAAAATTCTCTTTCTTTATGCTAAGATATTGATCAGAACAAAAATGTTATTTTCCATTCTACATTATAGTAAGAAAAAAAGTGATCCCAAAACTTATCATTTTACCTTTTCAATGTAATCATATATATCTGCTATTGCATATTCAGTGATTCCCCTCATTGTATATGTCTTTCCAGTAATTGTTTGCCCATATGCAAATATGCTTACTGAAGGTAAAAAAAAAAAAAGAAAAATCCCATCACTAAAAACATCCATTTTATTAAATAGTTACACATACCATGAAATAGAAACAAAGATTACTTACAATTGATGCCATTTAGTATTGAAAGTGCAACGTGTTTAGCTCCTTCATCATATACTTGTTTCAGTAGGCGATCACGACCAAATACTCTGTCTATTCACAATAAAATTGAGAAGATTACCATGATTAGAAGACAATCTCAATTCCAAATATTGTTTCACAATGAAAAGACAAGCAAATTATGTCTACCATGTTAACACAATGGGAAAAATACAGGGGAAATGCGTACCAAATGTGTAAGCGGCGAGGAACATAGAGCGTTCAGGGAAGCTATTCTTGAAAATAATGGTGTCATTGTTAATGCATTCCCAATCGATTTTTCTCTTTATCGTTCAATGGCCTTACTCTAATGTAAACGAAAATTTTCTCTTCCGCTCTTGAAATTCGAATCTTCACTCATTGTTCCCAGTTTCTCTCTTATCCTAACCCTTTTTTTGTTCTTTTTCACAAAAATATAATCAAATTTTCAATGCCATCTAAACTCGCCTAAAAAGATCCTTCAAACGATTGTATCCTCGAAGCCTTTTTATTGTAGTTTAAAAATGGAATCTCGAGATTTAATTACAAATACTTGTATGTTCCATTCAACCTATCAAATTAAAAAAAAAAAACGTAAGAATTAATGTTAAATGAGAAACAATTTCAAAATTCGAACATCAAAAAGATATTAATGCGATTTAAACAATCCTCTTACCTTGGAGCTTCTTCAATTCAAGCACCAAAAAGCGAGGAGAAATCACCATAGAACCAGAATTCACCTTAGAAGCTATGAAAGACATTCAATGGAAAGCTCCCTTTTTATGGTACCTTGCATTCACACATTTGGGCTTCTTTAATAAAAGATATATCCGAATTCCCATCTTTTGGTGACAAAGAATCGCTTCTCTGGATCTGTATCGTCGATTTCTGTTGAGTCGCTTTGGCATTTGTGAGTTGAGAGAGTTTCGGTTCCATCTTACGAAACAAACCAACCAAAAGAGTGACAAAGTCCCAAAAATTGATTAGAACGAGTAAATTGTACAGAGTAAATGGAAGGTTCAAGCTGTCGAAACCATTTTAAAATCGGATTTTTGAAAACGGGAATCGACTTTTAAAAGCAAAATGGGAGTCGCCACCAATCCTTTTAGGTGTGATTGGATCACCTTGTAAAACGTTTTATTAAAAACATTTGATTTTGGTCCACGAAAAAACAAAAATGGGTTCAGGAGTCGGTTACGTATGAGGAAGGGTTAGCACCCTCATAGCGCCCACAAATTGGTACCTAATCGATAGAATCATGTCCAAATGTTTGAAGTTTAAAAGTTTTTAAAAATATGATTTCTTAAAGAAACTTCGAGCAATTTAAGTTAAAATTTGAGACTTTCTTGTTCCGAAGGCATATAAATATCACATCCAGTACGTTAGGACACGATATTTAAGAACCTTCGTAATCAAAATCATCTCAAGATTTTCAAAACTTGAAAAAGGATATTTAGCTACTTAGCCAAACGGAAAATCGCCACCCAGTAAGTTAGGGCACTATTTCTCGAATTTCTAAATACCAAAACATTGCCTTATTTTAAAAAACTTTTTTAAAAATATAATAATTTTGCAAAAAATGATTTTTTATTTTATTTTAAACAATAACCATGTAACAACATTGTGCTTATATACTATCGATATACATATTAAAATCAATTATAATACATTAACATTTAATATAAACAATATAAAATACAACTAAGATAATTACACTAGGGTAATCATAAAATAATAAATAAATAAAAGGGTATTGTATAAACAAGTAAAATATATAAAGCAATATAATTAAAAATACTAAGTAAATATAAACTTTTCATGCAAGATTAAATAATAAAATAATTAATAAAAGAAGACATATATATAAAATGAATAATTAAACAATGTATAAACTTTTTTGAATACATATAGCACGATAATTAATATAAAAATATGTAATAAAAATTATATTAAATAAAATAATAAATAATGAAAATATATGTATATATGTAGTACAATAATTATGAAATTATATACATAATATAAACAATATAAATAAAATAGATTAGATAATATAAATAAATTTTATACAAAATAAAGCTTTATATAATATAACATAATACTATATAATATACAAAATATAATAAAATATAATAAATAATATATAAATTATTAAACTAAGTGAAATAATGTATAATAATAACCATATATATATAAAGATAAAAAAAAATTATAAATATGTTTTTGTTAACGAAATTAACAAAATAAAAAAAAATAAAACTTTAATATAATTAAACTTTAAGAAAAAACTTTTGGATAAAATGTAGTAATTAAACAATTAATGAATAATAAGGTAAATAATATACTCAAAACAATTAACGAATATTATAACAATTTTTTTAAAAAAATAAAAAAGTATAAAAATGATATGGATAAAAAAAAAAAAAAAAAGTTAAAAAAAACGCATATGTCAATCTAACTCCCGCAATATAAGGATTCAACGAAATTCCTCCACCAAAATCTTACTCGAACGGAAGCAACTCAAAAAAAAAAAATGAAGGTGAGCGAAGAACAAAATAAGAACAAGCCACAGAAAATAAGAACGCAAAAGGGAGAGAAATTTGAGTGAATGCTCTCAAGAATTCTTATTGCTTTCAAACTTGCTTTCAAACTCCAGTCCTTTACAATGAAGGGAGAGGCCTCTATTTATAGTTGAGTCTCCCCAAATCCAACGGTACAGATCAATTACATCAACGGCTAAGATTAAAATGTGTCTACAAATTAAATCTCTAAGATTACAAAATCATATCTTTTAATATTACATACCATATCTTCTAAGATTGCATACCATATATTCTAAGATTTCATATCATATCTAAGATTTGCGTATCATATCTAAGATTGCAGATCTTTGAAGATTGTATTTCCATAAACGTCAAGCTTGTAGATGGACCTTAAACCTTTTCAAGTAATGGGTCATTCCGATCGGGCCAAATGATATATTGTGGACTGGACTTGGACTTTGTTTTATTATTTTGGGTTTTTATTATTCATTTTTATATGGGGCTAAATTGGCCTTTACAGTACGCCCTCTTTGCTCATTGCCGTGTAACGAGAATAGAGCAAAGACTATAAAAGTTCCAATTTTGCCCGGTCTTTGCCGAGCCTCGACTTCTTCCAATCCAAACTGCAACTTCAACGGCATTGGAGCTTCATCTTGATTTCAGTGAGTTTGATAGCTTCAACTTCATGAAGGCAGTATCCACTATCTTTTGATCTCGCTCCATCGCAAACTCGGGAGACCAGATCTCGATATTTTCAACTGATCCCTACAAACTCGGGGATCACCGGTCGATGTCTTCGACCG
This sequence comes from Gossypium sturtianum, assembly GCA_025698515.1. Lineage (NCBI taxonomy): Eukaryota > Viridiplantae > Streptophyta > Magnoliopsida > Malvales > Malvaceae > Gossypium > Gossypium sturtianum. Next base: position 26,079,357 of record CM046945.1, read on the forward strand.
CTTCCGCAAACTCAGGAATTGCCAGATCTGCTACTTTTCAATCTGATCCCTGCAAACTCAGGGATCACAAGACTAATGTCTTCGATCTGCTTCCTGCAAACTCAGGAATGTCGATCTGCTATTTTCAATTTGCTTCCTGCAAAGCTCAGGAATGCCAAATTTGTTATCTTCAATCTGCTTCTTGCAAAGCTCAGGAATGTCAGATTGGCTATCTTCAATCTGCTTCCTGTAAAGCTCAGGAATGCCATATTGACTATCTTCAATCTGCTTCCTGCAAAGCTCAGGAATGCCAGATTTGCTATCTTCAATCTGCTTCCTGCAAAGCTCAGGAATGCCAGATTTTCCATCTTCAATCTGCTTCCTGCAAGGCTCAGGAATGTCAGATTTGCTATCTTCAATCTGCTTCCTGCAAAGCTCAGGAATGCCAGATTGGCTATCTTTAATCTGCTTCCTGCAAAGCTCAGGAATGCCAGATTGGATATCTTCAATTTGCTTCCTGCAAAGCTCAGGAATGTCAGATTTGCTATCTTCAATCTGCTTCCTGCAAAGCTCAGGAATGCCAGATTTGTCATATTCAATCTACTTCCTGCAAAGCTCAGGAATGCCAGATTTGCCATCTTCAATCTGCTTCCTGCAAAGCTCAGGAATGCCAGATTTGCCATTTTCAATCTGCTTCCTGCAAAGCTCAGGAATGCCAGATTTGCTATCTTCAATCTGTTTCCTGCAAAGCTCAGGAATGCCAGATTTGCTATCCTCAATCTACTTCCTGCAAAGCTCAGGAATGCCAGATTGGCTATCTTGTACCTTACTACATTGTCTTTTAGAGGACACAACCTGTAGAATGGGTATATGATTATGTCTAATAATTAGGATGCCTTGATCAAAATGCCTCAAATGCTCCTAATTAGACATGCTATGAATGTAAAAATGATATGAGTATGATTCCCGCTTAAGGTGTTATCACTTATTTATCTGTCAAGGTTTCATCTTCGTTCCCCTTGAAGTATCATTTTCTTGCTCCATTATTTTGCCCTGTGGTAATTCTGAGTCCACTCCACTCGAACCTTGGGACATGAAGTTTGCACCTCCCACTGCAACTTCAGGAGAATAACATTTGGCTTCTTTCATCCAATCTATGACCACTCAGAGGTATAGAACTTGTATCATTTTCAATCGGTTACACTGTTCCCTAAGTTTAATGACTAGATGTATGAGTCTGAAATTTACATGAATATAGTATTACCAATGAAATTGTCTTATCCCATAAGAATCCGAAGAGATAATCATTTTTCAATGTTTCCAGCCCTTAGGCTTGGTGAGTTCTGAACAATAGTCATGTTTCAGATTCCCATATTATTTAGAAGCTTCCAGAGTAATATGCGAAACTCCTTTTATGAAAGTGTTATTAGTCCATTAATCATTATTTCAATATAAATGCTTGAAAAAGAACACGAGATTGGACGAGAAAGAAATTGTTCAGGAGCATAGCTCAGAAAAAAAATAATTTAATCAAAGATAACCCAGGAAATAAAAGAAAATTGATTTGGGTGTATCTCAAAAGAATAAAGCAATCAAAGATAAGGAATCCAAAATGGGTAGGATAGAAGCTAGGTGCCCCAGATATCACAGCCTGAGCTTCTTTGTTCCAACTTCTTGAGGACCATTTTAAGCTCAATGTGTGTTTAGGGGATCCGGAGTACTCTGTCAATGCCCCAAGACGTAACATACTTCTTCATTGTTAATTCAAATGTAGTAAGACTACTGTGTGCCCCACTTTTGATCAAAATTTGAGCCGCCCTTTTCGGGTTTTCAACTCAAAGCCCCTTTGGTCTCAAAGCGCCCTTTGCGGGTTTCCGCCTTGGCCTCTCCTTTTTTCTTTTTCTTTTCTTTTTTTTTGAGGTACCCTTTACAAGTTTTTACCTTGGTCTTTCCTCTTTCAGGTAAAATATCTCATGGATTCACCGGATTGGGCAAGTCTTTGCCATCCATCTCGGTCAGTATCAATGTTCCTCTATAACATGCCCTACATAAGTCTTTCCCAGTTTGGCATATGCTTTCTTCTAAAATTATTTTGTAGAAGAAAAATCTCTTTTAACACCAGGTTTCTTCGTGGAATTCCCTGAAATGAACTTATTTGTCATAAGCTTGCATCATTCGATCGTGATGGATAACTTTAACCTTTTTTTTCAATTTGGTTCAATTGGCAAAATTATTTCTATCCGATGAGAAATGTGTTGCCCCAGCAAAGGTCCTAGCCAACGTTTGATAATCATAGAGAGTAGTGATAGCTTCTTATGCCAATCTTTACAAGTCTTAGCCACATTTTCCTTCTTTCTTCTTCTTTTTTTTTTGACAAATTTTGATGTACTGTGATATGTTGCATGATCTTTGGACAAACTGTAAACTTTGACTTTGTACAGTTATGCATTCTGTGTTGGCATCTAATCCTTTTTTTTTTTGAATTTTTTTTGAGTGAATTTGATGACTTCGACTTCGTAACATTGGCATACGAAGCTACTTCTACCCTCTCAGTGGAGTAAACGATGACTATGCCGATGAGTCGATATTGGCTAAAAGCTTTTGCCCCATTACATCCATGCCCCACTTATGGAAATTTTGGGAAGAAGTGAAGAAAACGCATAAATCTTGTCTTCTTAAATACAACATTTGCGGTACAATTAAAGCAATCTCCCTTTTATGGTAGACCAACAGTGCCCCATCCTCTTGTTTAGCCCGCGTCTTATCAATGCAGGCATGTCCTGATATGATCGTGCGAAAATATCTTCGAATTATAGAAAATAACTAAATAATATCTCGCTTTATTTCTGTGGTGAGCTAGGCTTCGATCTTCATTCCTTTCCTAGGCTCGCAATATCTATTGACCCTATGTAAGGTGAGGTCTGTTTTTCATCTTGTTAAACCATTCTTAACAAATCAAAAGGTAGGTTACAATCTCTGTCATCTTTGAAGTCCTTAGATTCCCTAGACCCATATCTCATTTAAAAAGGGAGTCAGTAACAACGTCGCTCACGTCGTTGATATCTGGGTACCTAAGCATGAAGGCAAGAAATCCAAAGAATAAATGATTCTAAGGATGATTACTTGTATGGTAATGAATAAAGAATGAAAGAGTAAAAAAAATGTATAGTAGAAAAAAATAAAAGAATATGTACTCAAAAGATGAATTTTATTGAAATAAGAATTTAGGACACAAGCCTATTTCACAAAAGGGTCTTATTGCCTCTAGGCTTAAGGCAACAAGCATGTTTTGCACATTACTCTAGATTAGCCCTAAAAATACAGGGATTTCTTCCACAGTCTCATTATTCAAAACACTCCCAAGTACACAAGGGCTTGTAAACTTCGTTCTCTGATTCCTTCTTCGCTTTCGATTTCTTCAAGGGATCACAACTTTCTTGTCTCCATGATTGGGTAATGGGTTCTCCACACTGGGTGTATCATCAATCTTGACAACTCCCATCTTAAATAGTCTCTCAACTACCTTTTTGAAGGCAGTGCAATTTTCTATTGAATGCCCCGTTACTCCTGCGTGAAAATCACATTGAACGTTGGAGTCATACCATTTAGGATATGGGGGTTGTAACGGCTGAAGATAATATGGGGACACCACACGTGCTTCTAATAAAGTATGATATAGCTCCTTATATGTCATTGGAACTGGCGTAAATTGGAGCTTTTCAGAATTTTGTCTAGGGCCTGATCTTGTCTCGTCGACCCTTGTTGCCCAGCCGTAACCACTTTCGGTTGGCTAACAGTGACTACCTTTGAGTACCCTTTGTTGTATGTACTCGTATTATTCACCTCGTCATCCTTTTTCCTAGGGGTAGACCTTCTAGTAGTTTCTCCCACTTCAATCTTGCCACCCCTTATGGCATTTTCTATCATTTCACCTGCCATGACTATATCCGCAAAGCTTTTAGTAGTGCTTCCTATCATATGGGTGATAAAAGGTGTCTTTAAAGTGTTGATAAACAACATGGTGGTTTCCTTTTCCAAGAGAGGCGATTGAACTTGCATGGCAACTTCCCTCCATCTTTGTGCATACTGCCTGAAGCTTTCATTTGACTTCTTCTCCATGTTCTGCAAAGTGATTCTGTCAGGCGTCATGTCTGTGACATGATTGTATTGCTTCATGAAGGCTTGAGCTAAGTCCCTCTAAGAGCTAATATTGGCACGGCTAAGTTGATTGTACCACCTGGACGCTGCCCCCACTAAACTGTCTTGGAAGCAATGAATCAAGAGTTGGTCATTGTTCACGTAGCTAGTCATGCGTCCACAAAACATAGTGATGTGGGCTTCAGGGCAACTAGTCCCATTATACTTCTCAAATTCGAGCATCTTGAATTTATGAGGAAGTAACAGATCCGGGACCAAACTCAAGTCTTTTGCGTCTATACCATGATAATGGTCGGCATTTTCCAAAGTCTTGAATTTTTCTTCCAACCATTTGCAGCGATCCTCTAATTGCCTTGAGGATTCAGTTCTTATCCCTTCTCTCTCTGCCATATCCAAATCAGGGATGACGGGATTAGCAGGTTGTCTCTGGATTAGATCCCCGAGCCCACTTGGAAGTTCATAGGCGGTCTATTATCAGCTTGCCCCTGTTGAGGCCTAATTGTGACAGGTGGCCTTTGGGGATATTCCTCAGGTTGTGTTTGCACATGTGGTGGAGTGAATCCCCTAGGAAAATCCTCATTGTCTTCAGCATTGACTATGAGACCCTTTCCCTTGTCTATTATCCCACTCATCATCTGGGTCATTTGGGCCATCATGTTATTTTGGGCCTCCAATAGCTGGTCCCTCATCTCTTGCTGGAGCTTGGCTATCTGTTCCTGCATCTGGTCCTGCATATCTCTTTGGAATTGTTCCATTCTCTGGTCCGTTTTCCTTGAATTAGCTCTTGTACCGTAAGGGTGTTTAGCTTCCAGATTTTCTTTCTCTCTCTCTCCTATAATTTAAACTAATTAGACTCTCTCTATAGACTTGAATGCATATGATGTTATGTAATGCAAATGCATGAATGCAAAGAGAGAGATGCGTTGATCAATTCGATTACATTAGAAAAACTTTTCTAGAAAGCAAATTTCTTTACATAAAACGGATCGCATACACGACCTTATCCTCATAGTCCAAGTGAAAACATGAATCCCTTCTTCACAAAAGTCAAGTCTTGCAAACTTCTAATAGATGCCTCCTCTAGCTCCTTTTTGCTTGATCTAGGACGTGACTCACTGCTCCATCATACTCGTTAGCTTCTTCAAGAAAATTGAGACGTGGTGGTTCTCGATTAGTCTTTGTCAGCTTGAATCCTCGGATAATAAAGTCTTGTATTCCTTCGCCGGCTATCAGTCATCTCTTGTTGTGTTCACTTAGACTATATTCGGACAAGATCGTATTATAATCCACTTTATCAAAAAACTCGTTTTCTTATGACAAAATTTTCTATTTAGCAATCGAATTTGAAATCAACACCTCTTTTCTATGATATGAATGCAATCAAAACACAAGAAAACACGTTAGTACAGAAGAAATAAACAACATAGAACACCTATTTGGGTGACTACTAAGGTTTAGCATAGTTCTACCTACGGTGGGTTCCTATGTTCTCTACGTGTGGTTTAGCTCTAAAGTTGAGGTACCCGAACCAGCAGATTCCTCGATCCTCACCCATTATAGGATCATATGGACCGAGTTCGGTTCAGGGGAATACATTTCCCTATGGCTGCACGGAGGTGAAAACCTCACGAAGACATAGGTACGGATGTATCCCGAAAGCGATTCACTATATCGCTTGCGGAGGTGAAAACCTCACGAAGAAGTAGCTTCTCACTCCCACTTAAGGGTGTGACCACGACGGTCATGCAGTGCAATGCAGAGCAATATATTTAAAACAACATGCAATAAAATGATCATATTTTTAAAATCAGAATTTTAAATTCAAACAAAATGACACGAAATTATCAATTTTACGGCCTGACTCTCTTGGTCCCCAGCGGAGTCGCCAAGCTGTCGAAACCATTTTAAAATCGGATTTTTGAAAATGGGAATCGACTTTTAAAAGCAAAATGGGAGTCGCCACCAATCCTTTTAGGTGTGATTGGATCACCTTGTAAAACGTTTTATTAAAAACATTTGATTTTGGTCCACGAAAAAACAAAAATGGGTTCGGGAGTCGATTACGTATGAGGAAGGGTTAGCACCCTCATAGCACCCACAAATTGGTACCTAATCGATAGAATCATGTCCAAATGTTTGAAGTTTAAAAGTTTTTAAAAATATGATTTCTTAAAGAAACTTCGAGCAATTTAAGTTAAAATTTGAGACTTTCTTGTTCCGAAGGCATATAAATATCACATTCAGTACGTTAGGACACGATATTTAAAAACCTTCGTAATCAAAATCATCTCAAGATTTTCAAAACTTGAAAAAGGATATTTAGTTACTTAGCCAAACGGAAAATCGCCACCCAGTACGTTAGGGCACTATTTCCCGAATTTCTAAATACCAAAATATTGCCTTATTTTAAAAAACTTTTTTAAAAATATAATAATTTTGTAAAAAAATAATTTTTTTTTTTAAACAATAACCATGTAACAACATTGTGTTTATATACTATCGACATACATATTAAAAGCAATTATAATACATTAACATTTAATATAAACAATATAAAATACAACTAAGATAATTACACTAGGGTAATCATAAAATATTAAATAAATAAAAGGGTATTGTATAAACAAGTAAAATATATAAAGCAATATAATTAAAAATACTAAGTAAATATAAACTTTTCATGCAAGATTAAATAATGAAATAATTAATAAAAGAAGACACATATATAAAATGAATAATTAAACAATGTATAAACTTTTTTGAATACATATATACGATAATTAATATAAAAATATGTAATAAAAATTATATTAAATAAAATAATAAATAATGAAAATATATGTATATATGTAGTACAATAATTATGAAATTATATACATAATATAAACAATATAAATAAAATATATTAGATAATATAAATAAATTTTATACAAAATAAAGCTTTATATAATATAACATAATACTATATAATATACAAAATATAATAAAATATAATAAATAATATATAAATTATTAAACTAAGTGAAATAATGTATAATAATAACCAAATATATATAAAGATAAAAAAATTATAAATATGTATTTTTTAACGAAATTAACAAAATAAAAAAATAAAACTTTAATATAATTAAACTTTAAGAAAAAACTTTTGGATAAAATGTAGTAATTAAACAATTAATGAATAATAAGGTAAATAATATACTCAAAACAATTAACGAATATTATAACAATTTTTTAAAAAAATAAAAAAAGTATAAATATGATATGGATAAGTAAAAAAAAAAGTTAAAAAAAACGCATATGTCAACCTAACTCCCGCAATATAAGGATTCAACGAAATTCCTCCACCAAAATCTTACCCGAACGGAAGCAACTCAAAAAAAAAAAACGAAGGTGAGCGAAGAACAAAATAAGAACAAGCCACAGAAAATAAGAACACAAAAGGGAGAGAAATTTGAGTGAATGCTCTCAAGAATTCTTATTGCTTTCAAACTCCAATCCTTTACAATGAAGAGAGAGGCCTCTATTTATAGTTGAGTCTCCCCAAATCCAACGGTACAGATCAATTACATCAACGGCTAAGATTAAAAGGTATCTACAAATTAAATCTCTAAGATTACAAAATCATATCTTTTAATATTACATACCATATCTTCTAAGATTGCATATCATATCTAAGATTTGCGTATCATATCTAAGATTGCAGATCTTTGAAGATTGTATTTCCATAAACGTCAAGCTTGTAGATGGACCTTCAACCTTTTCAAGTAATGGGTCATTCCGATCGGGCCAAATGATATATTGTGGACTGGACTTGGACTTTGTTTTATTATTTTGGGTTTTTTTATTCTGTTTTATGGGCCCGGGCTAAATTGGCCTATTACACAAGTATTTGAAATCTGCAGAAAAGATAAGAAGCATACCCATTTCGTTAGCGGCTAGGGTTTTTATTTTATTTGACGCGGCACAAAAATGGGGATTTAGGGGAGTGGTGAAACGACGATGTTTCAATGGAAAGTTTTTGTGGCGTTTTTGACAAAGCTAAAATTTTTGTGGCGTTTCCCCAAAAAATGCCATTATTGCTCAATTTTAATTTTTTTCATTTTTAATATTTTTTTTTCTATTTTTTCTTTCAAAACTTTTGTACTGAGATTATCATTTTTTTGGAATTTTTATTTTTAAAAATTTTGCATATTAAATTTTTTAATTGAAATATGGACTAAAATATTAAAATTTAAATTTTTAAGTTTTAATTTTTTAATTTTAAATTTTAAATTTTTTTGAAAATTTTTATAATTTTTAAATTAACATATAAAAAATAATATCATGTCATGTGAAGTACCTTAAATTAAATTATTATTTTAAAAAAATAGTTCACCTCAAGTTTTTAAATAACTTAAATTAAATTATTACTTTAAAAAAAACATAGTTGAACTGATATTTTTAAACGGAAATAATGACTAAAACTTTTTAAGTTTTTAAACATAACAACTTATATGACAATTTACATGTATTTCATTTTTTTAATTTTATAAATTTTTAATTTTTTGATTTTTGCTTTTTCTTTATTTTTTGAATTTTTTAATTTTTTTTTTAAAAAATCAAAATGAGTGTCGGTTGCCCTAAATGAAAATAGAATTGTTGCTCAACATTTAGCGGTGTTTAAGGTTAGTGTTTAATGATTAATGGTTTAGTGTTTGTAGTTTGGGGGTTTATCTCTTTATTATTCGATATGGTTTAAGCACTAAACCCAAAACCCTATAACTCTAAAATAATAAAAACTAAACTATAAACCCAGCCTAAACCCTAACCTAACCCTTAATCTTAAATCCTAAACCTTAAACCCTAAAACATAAACTCTAGACCCTAAACTATAAAGATTAATTCATAAACTATATACCCTAAATTAAACCATAAACCCCAAATTATCATGAGAATTAATTCAATATTTTAAAATTAATACTATCTCTTTTACGATTATATAAGAAATTATTTAATATTTTTTTTCATTTTTAACAAATATTTTTCTCTTAAATAATTTAAACTAGAATCATAATTTTAATGTATTAAAATTAATGTTATCTCTTTTACAATTATATAAGAAATTATTTAATATATAAATTTAAAAACAATCAGTCATATATATCCAAAAAAACTTTAAAATTATTTGCGGCGTTTTTTCAAAAGCGCCGCTAATGCTCAGACTTTTAGCGGCGTTTTTACAAAAGCGCCGCCAATGCTCACACCTTTAGTGGCGTTTTACGAATAAACGCCGCTATATATCCTTTTTAGCGGCATTTTTTAAATAAACGCCGCTATTGCTTATTTTTTGGCGGCGTTTTCTTTCAAACGCCGCTAATGTATAATATTTGCGGCATTTTTCTTTAAAACGCCACTAAAAACGCTGCTAAAAGTCTGTTTTGCTGTAATGTTATGTTGAAAATTAATTTTATAAAACTTGTCTAATGAAAGTTTCATTTATAAAAGTAAAAAATTTAAATGTGAATGAATGAATTTTGTACTTTATCTGTGAATATTAAACAAACACTTATTAATTAGGTGTTTATAAACTTACAATTAACATTAACGTTTTGTTAAACGTAAGAGTTTTAATCAATATTTATTTGTTTTTATATGTTTAATGATTATTTATAAATCGAGTGAGTTACAAAAGGATTAAATGAAACAATTGTTTCATGCATTTGAAGTTTTATTTAAAAAAATCAAAATGAACTTAAATTCTTTATTTATTTCATTCATTAGTTGTTCATTAAATATTTTCTTTTATTATTTCTTTCATTCTTACACTATAAATAGAATGCACTCTTTACATAGAGAATCATCCATAAAGAAGCTTCTTAAGATTTCGTTAAAGAGTTTATTTATATTATAGCTTAGTACTTTATAACTGTGGACAGGAAATTGAGTTAAAATTCTATAAGTTTGTTGACCTTCAAGAGGTATTCAACTTTTTGAGGTGGTGTTGTTGAAGTCCTAGGGGGCAATTGCATTAAAACTGTGTGCACTAAGTGATGGGCAATTTCGCCTTAAGGATAAAGGGTTTAATCCTTGGCAACAACTTTAAGCTCTTGATTCATCAAATTAATTCGCGATCAGTAAGTGTGCAAATTCCAAGTAAGTTTATTATTATAATTATAATTATTTAATTTTTACAAAGTTTATGTAACACCCCAAACCCGGCCCAAACGTTACGACCAGATCTGGTATGCTACGGTTTTAAGGTTAAAAACTTTACTTGGAATGATTCTGGAAAACTTAGTCGTTTTTGTAGATAATCTTTAAATAGGTGGCACTGGTAGAAAATCTTTGACATTTTATTTTTTTCCAAAATAAGTGTTATTTTAAATAATGTGTGAAAATCCCATTTTTATTTCTTTTAATCATAAGTCTTTGATCATGAATGAAAAAAACATAAACATTGACAAGTATCAACTTATAACCTAAGCGATGGAGGCCTTATTACATCAAATAATTCCAAAATTTAAACTTAAAATAAAATGGAAATTTAATAAATAAAAGACTTGTTGGCCCCTCGAGTCCGCCTCAGCTCCCTTGTCCACGATCTACTGCTCATCTGAAAGGTTAGGAAAAAATAATAGGGTGAGTCACCAAGACTCAGTGTATAAATCCCTAAAACACTGACCTGAGGCCCACAAACACATTATGGGCCTTGGCCCATACATAGAGGCAACAATCGTAATTACATGATAAACAGTAAATGATGAATAGCCCAACCCATCCTAGAATTCCATCCTCTACACACCAACCCGTACCAACCATCACACCTTGGGGATTTCTACAATCAACCCTCCATCCGCTACATACCATAACGACAGCCGTACTGCCTATTCCTGTTAGTCAGGAATCATTAAACGTGGCATAGCCACCGATCACTATGTGACCTAACATTCATATAACGTGGGATTTCTACCACCGATCACTATTGTGACCTATCATGCACTTCCCCTTCATTATCATAATCCCACCCCATGCATACACACATAAAGAAAACATCATACAGGCTTTCATATATTTCGATACACATAGAGATTTCTATGATTACGTACCTAGCATCCTTGCCTAACCCTTTTAGGGTTTTATTCGACTGTCTACACAGCCTATTATCTGGCTTTTAGCCCATAACATAAACATGTATATACATTCATACAGATTATGTGTGTGTTAGAGATCTACACACCTGATTACCGTTAGAACGACACTCTCTATGTCGACACTATCAGAAGTCGATACAACTGCTACTTGCCTAAGGTGTTGTTCAGAAGCCGGTCCACAACACGGTGGCCAATCCCAAGATCACGACGACACACTCGTTTCTTAAACTTAGGGATTCTATCCTTTGCCTTATCCATATTTATTTCCATCACAAGTCCTTGTCAGAACTACTATCACAACATATGATCGTTAATCCACATCATAAAGTTAAGATCTCGCATGCGATGAACGAATCTAGTGAAAATCTAGGGAAAATCACCTTACCTTAAAATCCTAAAATTGGAGACTAGCGATTTTAGGCTTTTAAATCTAGATGATCAGTTTCCTTCAAATCCCGGAATGCCGCCCAAAGCGCAAAAAGAGAGGAAATATTAGCTTCATTCGGCAAACCTTAACAACCAAGTGGCCATTCAGCCTTGTCTCTTAAAAACCGAAAGAGAGATTGAAGAGATAGGAAAATCGGCACTCACCTTAACGCAGAGAATTCGACTACCCCTTAGAGATTTCGGCTTTTTGAGAAGATCAGAAGAGAAGATGATAGGAAGAAATCTAAGTAGTTTCGGCTTTTAGTTGAAGAAAGAAGAGAAAGAAATAATGGAGTTTTCAACTTTTAGAAGAAATAAGAGAAAGAAAAGGTGGAAACCCTAAATGCCGAAAAATAAAGAAGAGAACCCTCCCTATTTATAGAAATTTCGGCACTTACCTATGAAAAACTGAAAGTGCCCTTCCTGATAACTAAAAATTAATCAAATAAAAAGGGAAAATTCGGCACCCCCTTTTGCCATAAAGAAACCGATTTCTTCACTTCTCTAGGTGATGGAATTTCGGCCAACTCCTAGCCTTGTAGATAGCTCCTACCTTTTCTCCTTTTTTTTTCTTCCATATTATCAATTATATTGTCTACATTATCTCATTCACATAAATCCTCCTATTTTTGAGCCTTGTTACCGTCCACTCTACCTAACCCTAATGCCGAAATTTAGCTAACTTAAATTAAAAGAGTTGGGCTCCATGTAACTTAAATTTGGGCCCCTTACTCCCTTGTGTGGCGTCACCTCCTTGCTCTTTAAGTGGCGCCACTGACCACTGGGCCACAAGCCCATTTTGATATTTTAAACTCAGATACCACCTTTTAAACCCTATAGTGCCCAAACAAAAATTTAACTAAGGCTTCAGCCCAATCCCTGAGCCCAATTTGGACCCCTAATGCTCAAATTAACTCATTACACATATTCACCCATTAAATGCATAGGCCCAAAAATTCAGGATGTTACAGTTCTACCCCCTTAAAGAAATTTCATCCTCGAAATTTCCAACTAACTATTAATCATACTACCCAAGTCTCACCACTATGCTTTCGCTGCGAACTCTAATTCTAAAGCCAAAAGAAACACTTAGGATAATATGATAGAGTACGCACCGGTATTCACATCTGGAGCATCCTCGTCCCCTTGTACTCATTCTTCTGATTGACGTTTATCTGATTAGAAATTTTATGAATTAATAGGTTTCTTTCACTGATTAACCACGAACAGTCTTATGAACAGTAGTTTAAGAGTAGTTCTTTCGAATTCGGAATTACATCTACAAGTTTCAGTCTCAAGTTTGTCTCCTCGTTTTAGGACCCACACACATCAACCATCACCATACAGACGACATCCATGAACCCACATTCAACACATAGGGTATTTTCGTCATTTCACTACCCAGAGGTATTTTCGAAATTTTATCTTACAGGGTTACTTTCATAATTTTTCAAAATAGGTTTCCTTGGTGATTTCGTGAGAGAAGGGTATTTTGGTAATTTTTCAATCCAGGGGTATTTCGGTAATTTTGCAATCCGGGGGTATTTCAGTAATTTTACAAATCAAGGATATTTTGGTTATTTATAAATCAGGGGTAATTTAGTAGTTTTACAAAATAGAGTGGGTTGGTCCCTTTCGGGTTTTAGTTATAAATTTTGGCCGTCAACAAGTCCTCATGACTAAGGTGAAGCAATACTACGCACTGTAGGATTCCAGTGAAGAGGAGGTGAGTCACTAGGATCGCTTAAATACCAAGCTCTCCTGAATCCAATCCTAGACATGCGTATGCTGTTGCCACACCCTATCTCGGTGACTTGTTCTGAGGTTTGTTTGGTTGGATTAAATCTTATAAATTTAGAGAGTTGTTTAAACAAAGCCTAAAGTCCATCAATGTCTAATATACTAGCCTACGTCCATCAAGCCCATCAAGCCCAACATACATATCACATCCAAAAGTTCAGAACACTTACCTGCGTGGATCGGGTGCCGGTAGACTCGAAGGCCATTTCTCAACCCAAACTTTTCCAAATTCTTATCAACTTTAAAACAGTACTAGACCCATTTCACAGCCCGAGTTTTGAACTGGGCTCTGATACCAAAATGTAACACTCCAAACCCGGCCCAAACTTTACGACCAGATCTGGTATGCTACGGTTTTAAGGTTAAAAACTTTACTTGGAATGATTCTGGAAAACTTAGTCATTTTTGTAGATAATCTTTAAATAGGTGGCACTGGTAGAAAATCTTTAAAATTTTATTTTTTTTCCAAAACAAGTGTTATTTTAAATAATGTGTGAAAATCCCATTTTTATTTCTTTTAATCATAAGTCTTTGATCATGAATGAAAAAAACATAAAAATTGACAAGTATCAACTTATAACCTAAGCGATGGAGGCCTTATTACATCAAATAATTCCAAAATTTAAACTTAAAAAAATGGAAATTTAATAAATAAAAGACTTGTTGGCCCCTCGAGTCTGCCTCGGCTTCCTTGTCCGCGATCTAATACTCATCTGAAAGGTTAGGAAAAAATAATAGGGTGAGTCACCAAGACTCAGTGTATAAATCCCTAAAACACTGACCCGAGGCCCACAAACACATTATGGGCCTTGGTCCATACATAGAGGCAACAATCGTAATTACATGATAAACAGTAAATGATGAATAGCCCAACCCATCCTAGAATTCCATCCTCTACACACCAACCCGTACCAACCATCACACCTTGGGGATTTCTACAATCAACCCTCCATCCGCTACACACCATAACGACAGCCGTACTGCCTATTCCTATTAGTCAGGAATCATTAAACGTAGCATAGCCACCGATCACTATGTGACCTAACATTCATATAACGTGGGATTTCTACCACCGATCACTATTGTGACCTATCATGCACTTCCCCTTCATTATCATAATCCCACCCCATGCATACACACATAAAGAAAACATCATACGATCTTTCATATATTTCGATACACATAGAGATTTCTATGATTACGCACTGCATCCTTGCCTAACCCTTTTAGGGTTTTATTCGACTGTCTACACAGCCTATTATCCGGCTTTTAGCCCATAACATAAACATGTATATACATTCATACAGATTATGTGTGTGTTAGAGATCTACACACTTGATTACCGTTAGAACGACACTCTCTATGTCGACACTATCAGAAGTCGATACAACCGCTACTTGCCTAAGGTGTTGTTCGGAAGCTTGGTCCACAACACGGTGGCCAATCCCGCATCACTTGACACAATTTCGTTTCTCAAACTTAGGGATTCTATCCTTTGCCTGATCCATATTTATTTCCATCACAAGTCCTTGCCAGAACTACTATCACAACATATGATCGTTAATCCACATCATAAAGTTAAGATCTCACATGCGATGAACGAATCTAGTGAAAATCTAGGGAAAATCACCTTACCTTAAAATCCCAAAGTTGGAGACTAGCGATTTCCGGCTTTTAAATCTAGATGATCAGGTTTCCTTCAAATCTCGGAATGCCGCCCAAACGCAAAAGAGAGGAAATATTAGCTTCATTCGGCAGCCTTAACAACCAAGTGGCCATTCGACCTTGTCTCTTAAAAACTGAAAGAGAGATTGAAGAGATAGGAAAATCGGCACTCACCTTAATGCAGAGAATTCGACTACCCCTTAGAGATTCCGGCTTTTTGAGAAGATCAGAAGAGAAGATGATAGGAAAAAATCTAAGTAGTTTCGGCTTTTAGTTGAAGAAAGAAGAGAAAGAAATAATGGAGTTTTTGGCTTTTAGAAGAAATAAGAGAAAGAAAAGGTGGAAACCCTAAATGCCGAAAAATAAAGAAGAGAACCCTCCCTATTTATAGAAATTTTAGCACTTACCTATGAAAAACCGAAAGTGTCCTTCCTGATAACTAAAAATTAATCAAATAAAAAGGGAAAATTCGGCACCCCCTTTTGCCATAAAGAAACCGGTTTCTTCACTTCTCTAGGTGATGGAATTTCGGCCAACTCCTAGCCTTGTAGATAGCTCCTACCTTTTCTCCTTTTTTTTTCTTCCATATTATCAACTATATTATCTACATTATCCCATTCACATAAATCATCCTATTTTTGAGCCTTGTTGCCGTCCACTCTACCTAACCCTAATGCCAAAATTTAGCTAACTTAAATTAAAAGAGTTGGGCTCCATGTAACTTAAATTTGGGCCCCTTACTCCCTTGTGTAGCGTCACCTCCTTGCTCCCAAAGTGGCGCCACTGACCACTGGGCCACAAGCCCATTTTGATATTTTAAACTCAGATACCACCTTTTAAACCCTATAGTGCCCAAACAAAAATTTAACTAAGGCTTCAGCCCAATCCTGAGCCCAATTTGGACCCCTAATGCTCAAATTAATTCATTACACATATTCACCCATTAAATGCATAGGCCCAAAAATTCAGGATGTTACAGTTTATGAATAAACAAAATATAAAAAATTTATATTTATTATTAAATTTTTCGTAACACATTATGTTATAGTCACGACATTTTTCATAGTGATAATTGTAAGTATGATCCTTAGACTTGAGATCAACATAGTTCTAACACTATGAGTTGTATGTTTTAACACAATCAATCGTCTTCCATGAATGGTTGTACAATAAAGATTGATGTTGGGTATGCCACAATCTATGTAGTGGGACATGAATGATCAAAATTAGATTTGTCACTCCTACATAATAGGAGTGATATCTCAGACCTCTTGATCAAGTGACACTAGAAATGCATGATCATGCTCAAAACAATTGATATGAGATATCAGACTCATTTGTTTTCTTTAATCTACTTGAGATTCAAGAAACAAAAGATTGAGTTATACAAGTGTGACTACTCCATGACTAGTGTTCAATCTGGATATTAAACACAAAGGTATATACTAAAGTTTATTGTCTTGCATAGACTTATACTCTTCTTGCATGGCATCAATCCACTTTTGAAAATTAGAACTTTTTATGGCCTGACGAAAGTTGATTGGATCATCTTCCATCATTCCTTTGTTATCCTCATGTTCTTAGAGAAATACAACATAATCATATGAAATAACATTTATCCTCTCTCGTAGACCTCCTTAATGGCACTTGTTCTTAAGGTTGTTGAGTTTGTTCTTCTAGAACAATTATCTCATCTTGAATAGGGAGTTGTTCGACATTGTCTTGTTGAGGTTCTAGATTCATTTCTTGATCAATGATAGGTATGAGAACCTAAACATCGTCAAAAGTGATAGCAGGAAGAATCCAATTCCTTCTCAAAAGCAGTGTCTCTAACATTATTTCTCCCTCCAAACTCAACATCCTTAAAAAATGTTGCAGTTCCCATCTAAAAAAATATTCCTAATTGTGGGATTATAAAACTTATAGCCCCTAAATCGCTCAGAATAACCAACAAAATAGTTGTTTCCTATTTTAGAGTCCAATTTCTTTTCATGTGGCCTATAAGTTCTTACCTCAGATAGACATCCCCAAATGTAAAAGTGCTTTAGACTAGACTTTCGACCTGTCCAAAGCTCATAAGGTGTTTTTGCAGCTGCTTTAGTTGGTACTCTATTCAAAATGTAAGCTGCTGTCATCAAAGAAGTCAAAAGTGATGTCATCTCAACCTTATCGTTTTTGGCAAAACGTTTCTCAATTTCACCAAGGAAACCCTTGGCTTGAGTAATCTCTTCTAATCCCGTGCCCCTAAAGGCTTCTAGAATATTGTGTTTCGTGATCATTAGACTCATTCAATTTGAACAATCCCACCTTTCAAAATCTCTTTTAGCATCAAGGGTGTTTACCGCAGTGAAAGGTGCATGTAACGCCCCAAAAATTTTAATTTCTGATTTGTTAAATTCTTCCATAATTAAGTATCTGCTTCAGTGGATAAAGGCTTTGACTTTGTGCTTGAGGTCATGAGTTCAAGTCTCTCTTTTGGGAAAATTATGTTATTTTTACTCCTAGCCTTATCCCTGTTTGTTTGGCTTACATATTATTTTCGTTCAACTTGTGATAGAATGAGCCTGTTGGTTCGGTGGTAAGGTGTTAGCTTACCTATTTGTCTTTTGTTCAAATCCCTATGTGAGCGAATTGGCAATATTTTTACTATTTACGTTTGAGCCGACCATGTGGTGGTTGTGATCTAATCGAATTCTGTCTGCGGGGAAAATCTGATAAGATATCAGAATATTGAGTTTGTTTGGGTTTGTGTTGTGTTAAAAATATAATTTATTTTTATTTTTATTTTATTTTTTCCCAAAAATCTCCTTTCTCTCTCACGTATCTCATGTTCTCCTCATTCCCCTTTCCTACCGTTTTTTGCTTCTTCTTTCTTTTCTTTTTTTTTCATTCTTTTCTTCTTTCTCTTTGCTTTGTTGGTTTCAATTCTGTTCTTTTTTTCTACTCACTAAAACGGGTTGCTCGAAACTTCAGTTGTTATTGATTCTTTTCTCGCGGTTTCAATCTTGTGCGTATTCGTGATTTGGGTAAGGATATAAGTTTTTTTCGGTTGTTATGTTATCCGGGGTTGCTTTATTATTTTGTTTACGAATGAGGTGTTTAGAAAATTGATTTGTATGTGTTGTGTTTCATTAAGAGAAGAACAAGAGATGGTGGTTGTTCCTCCAACGACATAAGCATCGAGTAGTGCTGATCGTTCAACGGTAAGTGTACGAATGCATTTTTAGGGATCGAATGAGTACGGTTGTCGAAGTTTCAAAAATTGTGACTAAAATTGGTTGCGTTAATTATTGATTTAGGTGTTGGATTACTTGTTTTTGGAATCGACGTCATAAAATATTCAGGTGTGTAACGAAAACCCGAGAAAAATAGTGAATGGAGAAAGCCAAATTTGGAACTGTCGACGCCACACGGCTGTGTGTGACACACGAACGTGTGAACCACACGATCTGGGCTAATTGGTCCATATGGGCCACACAAGCGTGTGTAAAATCGTGTGCCAGGCCGTGTGGGCCACATGGGCTAGCCATGTGATGCGATCTCATGCTCGTTGTTGATTTCGAGTCGCGAATGTGCCCGATCGTAAAATTGAGAAGTATCATTCTACTTTGGGTTTAATTGAAGTTAGCTAAGTATATGCTTTTAAACAAGGGTTTTTGAATAGGTTTAAGATAGGTTAAGGTTATGGTTCGGCCAAACAAAGAGTTAAGGTGATTTTTAAGGTTGGTAATTTGGATAGAACGATTGAGCTTAATGTCAAGAAAGAACCAATACTATAGGTGAGTATTGACCTGAATCTTATAGGACACTTAAGATGAATGGATGATAGGAATAGGACCTTGACCCGCTATCTATTAAGAGATAGGAACCAAAGGTATTGGGGTTGAACGCCACACTCAATGAGTGATAAGTTCACAAAGAAACAAGGTAGACGCCACTAGCAAGGCTAGGTAAGTCAGCTTGAGTCTTAAACGAACAATGAGAGTTGAATAAACTCAAAAAAGATATATTAATCATATAAGGTGTCAAAAGTCTGATTTACATCAAATGAGCTTCATATTTATAGCTCAAATCCTTAGCTAGCCGAATGGACATAAAAAAAACTAAATGGACAGCTTCAAATCAGCTTAATTGAGCTGAAACTTCTTAGCACCTTCCCAAAACGTCCTTGTAGTCTCCTAGGTAGCTTAGCTTTAATTTAAGTGAGAATGGAGCTGAACCTAGCTGAATACAACCGGCCAAAAGGTGTAAACAACTTTTAAGGAGCTTCATTGGGTTGTTGAATAGTCATGAGCTTTAATGGGAAGCTTGGGCACTTCAATGGACTTGTAAATGGTTCAGCCGAATATGAGCAACCATGGAGTGTGAAAGCTAAGAACCGAATGTCCTTGTGTGTGAAAAGAACCTCTAACCAATTTGAACAAGTGTGAGAACACTTGTGGCTGTTGAGTTACACGATGGGGCAGCTTGGGGAAAGCAAACATTAGCTCACTTTTGGCTCTTACAATGACCGAATAGTTTCTTGGGGGATGGCAACCATCAGCACACCTTCTTAATTGCCGTCCATGCATGTGCCTACAACAATTAAATTCAGCCAAGTCAATTTTAAGGACAAATTAAATTCGGCAGCTAGGACAACTTGAATTCAGCTAAGATAAATTAACTCCAGCTTGCAATTAATTGGTCTTAAGCTAAGACACATTAAAACGTCTATTTAATTTGTTCTAAACAAAGATACATTAAAAACCTTAATTAAAATGTCCAGATTATGACACATTTAAACATATTAAAATTATGACATAATTAATAATTAACTAAATAAACTAAGTTAACTAAAAACCAAATTAATGTTTATTCCAGCAAAATAAGGCACAAGATAAAATGAACTAAAACAAGCTCATTGAGCTAGGAACGAGCTGGATGAGCTTGAAGAAGGTTGCAAGGTATGCTCGACTTGCTTGTCCAAGAACGCTCGATAAGCCCCACAACAGTTTCGCCCCAAACTCGATCGACTAAGGCTGCTACAGCGTCTTTAAATCTCTTAGCCCGAGCTCGGAATATTAGCCCTAATGGTAACTCGATTGGACCCATGTCAGCTCTCGACGAGTCTTGGGTCTTGGCCGTATCACCAAGTAGGTCGTGTAGACCACACGAGCGTGTGGGCCCAAAATCTGAATTTTTTCCCTAGGGTTGTATTCGGCATACGAGTCGAACGTAAGCCTTCCGTAGGGTCCGTATGATACAAATTAGGTTACAAATCATGATATTTGATGTTCTGTTGTGTTAAATACGATTAAATCACGCATGATTAATATGTTATATGATCTGAAATATGATAAGTATGGTAATATGACATGTATAATCTGCAATATGATAAGTATGACCTGTTATTCGATAAGCATGACATGTATCTGTTTTAAAGCATGTATAACATATACATTTCTAACATTTGTTAATTCTGCATGTGCATTTGGGTTGGGATTTGTGATTATAGAGAAAGTGTGGGCAGTTTAATTTATCTGTCGTATTTGGTGGCTCAGCCACATGTATATTTGTATTTGGCGACAAATCGCCTATTGATCTGGCAACTAGGCTACAAATATTCTGAAAAGTGTCATACCGACACCAAGAAGTGTGTAAGGCTGGATGGGTATTTAATACCCTATATGGTGTGTAAGGATGGTTGGAGATAGTGTATAGCGGATGGGGGTAGGATTGTGATTCTGCATCTGATATGTTCTGTTTCTGCTCTGTTATAAAATATGTATGAATGATTTGTGAAAGCATGTCTGAATTCGTATTTGTTGATTTTATTATGAGTTGCACACTGAGCTTGTGTAACACCCTGAAAATTTGAGTAATTTATTTTCTATGTGTGCTTTGAGTAATTATTCTAGAAAGTAAAATTTTCTGATTTATTTTCGTGGTTAGTATAGTCCTGAAGAAGGATTTAAAATTTTTTTTGAAGGAATATTATTAATTTTAAGAAATTATTTATGGAAGTGGATTAAGTGACTTTGACACATAAATAAATTTAAGTGTCAAAGTGAGGCATAAGATGAATTATTGGACAAGTGGTGATGGCGCATGAGCTTGTGCATGAGGTTGAAGGTTCGAATCCCATGTTTAGCATCTAGGTGAATTTTATTTTGAATTTTTATGCACCAATATAGCAAGTGTCGACCAAGAGCTTTTATGGAAGGTGTTGACTTGTTATTTTTGGTTAAAATATCAAAGGAATAAGGAAATTTTGAACTTAAGGAAGGGTATCAAAAGAATAAGGAAAATGTGAAGATATGAGGCATGAATCAAGGAAGAATTTTTGGAAACAATATCTTGGTCATTAGACCATGCATTTGGACGGCATCATGGCAAAAGAAGGGAGCCGAATTTTTGGTGATAGTTGGCTAGGAATTTTGGTTTTTGTTTTGGTCATTTTTTTTAGTGCATAGTTTTGCAAATTCTCTCAACCTCTCTCCCTTGGCCGAATTTGATCCTTGGTAAGCCTTGTTAATTTTTGACCATTTGGTCATTTTTGCACATCAATTGGTATTCTTTGTGCCTTATTTTCATTAGTGCCGAAAATCATCTACACCAAAAGCTTTTCTCTTTCTCTTTTCTCTCACCATTGCCGAATATCCATCTCTCTCTCAAGCTCATCTTTTTCTTTTCTTTTTCTTCTATTCACTTTGAAATCAAAGCAACATCATCATCATCCTTCTCTTATTTTATTTCTTTTCAATCGAAATTCTCTCCACCTACACTTTCATGGCCGAATGCTAAAGTGTTTATAAGCCAAATTATTTTCTCTTCTCCTTAATCTTTCATAGCCGAAACTTTCATCAATCAACCACCATTCTCAATTCTTTCTTTTCGACGTGGAGATTAGGTAAGAGATTCTTTTCGTTTCGATTAGTTAATAGTGATTATAGCCGAATATTGATGGTGGTTTGAAGGCTTTATTAGATCAAAATAAACGTTCATTTTATTAACGTTTATTTTGTTAAACTTTAGTGCGATAACGGAAGTTGGAATCAAGAAGTCGTGGGTGACACAAATCGTTGGAATCGATTTTTGTGGTAAGGAAATCATATCTTTAAACCTTGGTATTATTTCGAAAATTTATCTTAGATTGGATTAACGATCTTTGTCTTTGAAGACATTCAAAATAGGGAAGAAAAGGGCGGTGTTTAGCCTTCGGAAGAGGGGAGGTTCTGTTATTCCCCCTAAGTACAAGCAAAGGACTATTTCGGGAATCCGGGATTTTCCACCGGGTTGTGGACGTTCAACCGAGGAAAATCAACTGTTCGAAGTCGTTCGTACTCCCGAACCATTATTTGTTCGTGGATTCGATTCGGTTAGCGAACCATCAATCGGAGAGAAATCGCAAGTAGAAGTCTTACGAAAATCCGAGGGTAAATTTCTAGATCGCTATATTTAGATCGGTTTTATTATAGATTATAGTGTTTTAATTAACACAATACGTATAGGTGTTGAAGAGCGGGAAAGTTTAGTTCTCTCCATAACCGGTGTGTAACTTCACACTCATTTTCGGGTTGGACATCAAGTTGTAAGTTACGTGATAAAATCGTAAAATAGTAAAAGCAGGAAAAATACGTAGTAACTCATATTTTTGAGTAAATGCATGAAAACAGTTAAAACCAGAGAAAAAGAAATGGGCCGATAATACTCTAGTTCGATAAAATGGGGCGATAATACTCTAGTTCGATAAAATGGGCGATAATACTCTAGTTCGATAAAATGGGCGATAAAACTCTAGTTCGATAAAATGGGCGATAATACTCTAGTTCGATAAAATGGGCGATAATACTCTAGTTCGATAAAATGGGCGATAATACTCTAGTTCGATAAAATGGGCGATAAAACTCTAGTTCGATAAAATGGGCGATAAAACTCTAGTTCGATAAAATGGGCGATAATACTCTAGTTCGATTAAATGGGGAAAAAAATACTGTTTCGATAAATTGGGCTAAAATGGGCCAAAGTCACTAAACTACTAAATGGGCTAGTTGTTAAATTGTTTATATGAGCCTAATGAAAGGTTAATTGATAAACCCACCGATGATATGGATTAATGAAAATCTGTTATATGATTATATTTGTTATATACGCATGATTGCATGGGGTGGGTTATATGAAGAGAAGAATGGCCAGTTGCCACAAATTTGGCTCATTGCCTCTAGTTCGGTGGCTCTGCCACAAATTTGGCTCATTGCCTCTAGTTCGGTGGCTCTGCCACAATATGGCTCAATGCCTCTAGTTCGGTGGCTCTGCCACAAATTCGGCTAAATGCCTCTAGTTCGGTGACAATGTCACAATCTAGTTGGTGAGTGCACTACAAAATTATTTAAGGGCTTTAAGCCCATGATTGGTGTGTTTGGCGGGGTGGGTTGACTTGATCCCCACAGGTGTGTTGGTTGGTACGGGGGTGTTAGCGGATGGATACTAGGTTGGTTTGGGAAATTCATATTTCATGCATTCTTCTCTTTAAATTATGTTACTTTACGATGTATGGTTGAAATCTGTTAATGGGCTCAAGCCCAAAGATAATATCTTGACGATCCGGCCTAAAAATGGTGGTAAGTGAGTTGCACTTGAGTTCTTGTAACTCACCCAAATTTTATTAACCATTTCTGTGTAATGGAAATTGACGTGGACTTGGGCGGAGATGACTTGGTGGAGGCCATACTACGAATTTGGGTTTTTTTTATAAACTATGACTTTATTTAAGTTTTTATTTTAATTGCTATTATTGGGTTGATGTAATAAGGCCTCTAAGTATGTTTTATGGATTTTATCGTGTGGATGGTTTTATAATTTTTATTTTGAGACTTTAATTATGAGTTTATGTTAAATCATTTGGTTTTTCCTAAAAATATCGTTTATTTAATATTTTGACAATTAGACGATTTTCTTTAAAATTTTCCTCCAAATTCTTTTAAGAAGTTTTAAAGTTTCGATAAACATTTTATTTAAAATAAGTTTTAAACAAGTATATTCTTAAATTATTTTCAAAACCTCGTACTACATCTTTAACTCGATTTTCAAAAGTTTTTGCATCATTATTTTATCGTAAATCTTGAAAAGAAACGAAAGTATGTTTAGTGTGACAAACCAAATCTAAATCTAAACGCATAGACCGGGTTTGGGGTTTTACATTTAGTGGTATCGAGCCCGGTTCAAAACTCGGTGTGGGTTGGGTTCAATAAAGAAATTTGTTTGAAAATAATTTCTAGAGTTTTGATTAAAGGTAGTATGGCACCATGAGCATCCCGCGCCAAGTCAAGTAAGTATTCAGATATCTTTGTATGTTTATTATCATTGTGATATGATTATAAGAAACACTCTAGAACTTCTAGTTTTAGGTGTCAAAACCGTAGAGATTGAGACAATAGGATATTGATGCGAAAACACTCTATCTCTTTCATATCATAAGACATCGTTAATAAACAATCTGAAATATTATTCGATTTATAAAACTCTTAATCGATTAAATCGAATTAGTCGCCATGAGCACTAGAGGACGTGGTCGTGGGACGCGGTAGGCGTGGCCGTGGTAGAGGACGAGGTGTTAGGGCGCAATCGATGTGCCGGGTCATATGTCGGAAATGGATGCACTGCGTCACTCGAGAGTGAGACGGGATCGCACGACCATATGGAAGAGGATAATCTTTGTGACACGAGCAATGCCTGCGAGTACTTGAAAGGGTCATTTGGATCAGAACTGGACCAACCGCTCGTGGGTCGATATCGGAGCGATGAAATCCGGTGGAGTGAGGTTTTGAGAGGTGTCTCTCGGTGTAGCTCCCAATGTCGCTGAATATTGGCTTGAGGCGAGAGCGAATTATGGACGATCTTGAGTGCACTTTGTGGAACAAAAGTTAAGAGGAGCGGTATCTTTGTTGAGAGAGACGAAGCTTACCAATGGTGGCTTACTATCCGAGATGGCATCGATGTCGCTTTGATTAATCGGGAATTTTTCAAGGCTTCCTTTCAAGGGAAATATGTGGGAACAAGCTATGTGGATGCCCGAACTGGTGCAAGGAAATAAGACGGTGGCGAAAGATATGAGGCCGAAGTTCTTACGTTTGAGTCGCTATGCTCGAACGATAGTGGCAACGGACCATGAGCGTTGTGTGTGCGCCGAGGACGGTTTGAAAGGCGAGTTGCGGGTTACGATAGCCCCACAACAAGTTAGAACTTTTGCCGCTCTTGTGGAGAAGGCCAAGATAGCCGAAGAGGCTAAGAACTCGGAACGCCAAAATCGGGAGCAAATTCGAGGCAAGAAAGATCGAAGCATTCGGGTTCTTCGAGAAGATTCTCAAGAGGCCCGGAATGAGGAACCAGCTCAAGGAAGAGCACCGATGAGTCATTAATCGAGTCGGGATTGTCTTTGAATGTGGGAAAAGACATTAGGAGAATGTTGGAGGAAAAGCGGGTGCTTGCTATAAATGTGGATCGCTGGAGCATCAATATAGGAGTTGCCCTCGACGTATGGATACAACTCAAGAAGTTCGTACTATTGATGTACCACCGGCAAGAGGAGTTCAGCAACCACCGAGAGGTCGGGGACCAGTCGTGGTGGTAATGGGGCTGGACGTGGTCAAGGTGCGCGTGGTCGAGGCAATGGTCCTAGAGGCAACGCGGATGCAAGATACCGGGATTGGTGTATGCGGTCGACGTCGTGAGGATGGCAATGCACCGATGTGATAAGCGCACGTTCTTCATTTCGATGTACCCGTTATTGCCTTGATAGATATTGGTTCTACTCATTCGTACATTGCTAGCACCATAGCGGAAACTTGAAATTAGACTCAAATTTCCGATAAAGAGATGAGGTGATTAGTCCCTTAGGTCGATCGGTGGTGGTTAATAAACCTGTTTAGAGGCGTGCCCTTAGTTATTCAAGGAGAAACATTCTTGGCAAATTTGATGGAATTGCCTTTTGGCGAATTCGATATCATTCAGGCATGGATTGGTTGGTTAAGCACCCGCGCAATTGGACTGTCTTTGAAAAGCGTATGTCGATAAGAAATGTGGAGGATAAGGAGATAGTTATGATAGGCGAGCGGAGAAATTACTTGGCAAACGTGATTTCTGCGTTGAAGCGGAGAAGTTGGTACGAAAAGGATATGGAGCATTTTTAGCATTTATTAGTGCTTTAGATGCCAAAGAGCCATCGATGGAAGATGTGAGAACGGTGAAGGAATTTTCGGATGTTTTTCTGAAGAACTTCCGGTGTACCTCCGGATCGGGAAGTGGAATTTGGTATTGAGCTTTTGCTCCGAATCGCTCCAAAGTGTCCATTGCTCCTTATAGAATGGCACCGGAAGGAGTTGTCGGAGCTTAAAGCCCAAATTCAAGAACCGCTAGATCGGGGTTTTATTCGACCGAGTGTGTCTCCGTGGGGAGCACCGGTTTTGTTTGTTAAGAAGAAGGATGGGTCAATGCGTATGTGTATTGACTATAGGCAATTGAATAAGTCGACGATCAAGAATCGGTACCCTCCGCCGAGGATTGACGACTGTTTGATCAATTGAAGGGAGCTTCGTTTTCTCCAAGATTGATTTAAGGTCAGGTTACCACCAGCTTAAGGTGAAAGAAGCGGATATTCACAAGACAGCGTTCCGAACCCGTTACGGACACTATGAGTTTTTAGTGATGCCGTTTGGGTTGACCAATGCACCAGTTGCATTTATGGATATGATGAACCGGGTCTTTCAACCATTCTTAGATCGGTTTGTGGTGGTATTCATAGATGACATTCGGTTTATTCGAGGAGCGAAGAAGAACATGACTCGCATTTGCGGATTGTATTGCAAGTGCTTCGAGATAATCAGTTGTATGCCAAATTCAAGTAAATGTGAATTTTGGTTAAGAGAAGTGACTTTCTTGGGTCATGTGGTATCACCGAAGGAATAAGGGTGGATCCTCGGAAGATTGAGGTGGTATTGATTGGAAACCACCAAGTCGGTGAAATGAGATTCGGAGTTTCTTGGGTTTGGTTGGATATTATAGACGCTTTGTTGAGGGGTTCTCATTGATTGCCGCACCTCTAACTAAGCTTTTGCGGAAGGGAGTGTTGTTTATATGGGTGATAAGCAGCAAGAAAGTTTCGAGCTGGTGAAGAAGGTTTTAACGCAAGCGCGTGTATTGATTCAACCCGAGGTGGGAAGGAGTTTACGATTTATTGTGATGCGTCACATACGGGTTTAGGCTGCGTATTGATGCAAAGTGGGAAAGTTGTAGCTTACGCTTCTCGTCAATTGAGACCGCCGCAAGTGAACTACCCTACTCATGATTTGGAGTTAGCAAAGCAGTGGTCTTTGCCTTAAAGATTTGGAGGCATTACCTCTATGGTGAAAAGTCTATCATCTATACGGATCACAAGAGTCTTAAGTATCTTCTTACTCGTATGAAGGAGTTAAACTTGAGACAACGAAGATGGGTGGAGTGTTAAAGGACTATGATTTCTCAATTGAGTATCATCCTGGAAAGGCTAATGTGGTGGCGGATGCATTAAGTCGTAAGGTGGTATCTCGATTTGAGAGCTATGTTTGCCCATTTGAGTTTGTATGAGGATGGTAGTTTGGTAGCGGAACTTCAAGTGAAACCTCTGTGGTTGGATCAAATCAAGGAAAAACAGATATTAGATGAGAAGTTGAGACTTCTAATTCAACAAGTGGAAAATGGTGGGATAGAGGATTTTGGTATGAACATGGAAGGTGTGTTGTGCTTTCGTGGAAGAGTCTGTATGCCTAGGGACTCAGATATGAGGCAAATGATTTTGCGGGAGGCGCATAGTAGTCCTTATGCTATGCATCCCGGAGGAAATAAGATGTATCGGGATCTTCGTGAACGGTTTTGGTGGCCTGGATTGAAGCGTGAGATTTCAGAATTTGTGGGAAAATGCTTAACTTGTCAGCAAGTGAAGGCGGAGCATCAATTGCCGTCAGGTCTTTTGCAACCAGTTAAGATTCCCCTTTGGAAATGGGAGCGGATAACAATGGATTTTGTTAGTGGGTTACCTTTAACACCTACTAAGAAAAATTCTGTTTGGGTAATTGTTGATCGTTTGACGAAGACTGCTCATTTTCTACCAGTGCGTACGGACTACTCGTTGCAGAAGTTAGCGAAACTGTATGTATCTGAAATCGTGAGGTTGCATGGGGTACCTGTATCGATTATATCGGATCGGGATCCTAGGTTTACATCTCGATTTTGGAAAGCTTTGCATGAAGCCTTGGGTACAAAGCTTAATTTTAGTACCGGCTTTTCATCCTCGTTCGATGGTCAGTCGGAGAGAGTGATTCAGATTCTGGAAGACATGTTAAGGGGATGTGTAATCGACTTCAAAGGTAGTTGGGAGGATTTTCTACCGTTAGCGGAATTTGCGTACAACAACAGCTACCAGTCTAGCATTCAGATGGCACCCTACGAGGCATTGTATGGTCGTAGGTGTCGTTCTCCTATTTCTTTCGGGTGAGTTGGGTGATCGGCGATTGTTAGGACACTGAGATGATTTTCAAACGGAAGAAAAAAGTGAAAGTTATTCGAGCACGGTTAAAGGAAGCTTGGATAGACGAGAAGTCTTATGCGGATCCAAGCGTAAAGAGATCGAGTATGCCGTAGGAGATCAAGTCTTCCTGAAGGTCTCACCTTGGAAAAGATATTCGATTCGGGAAGAAGGGCAAGTTGAGTCCTAGATACATTGGACCGTATCGTGTGGTGAAACGAGTTGGTCCGATGGCCTATCAAATCGAATTACCTCCGCAATTGAGTCAAATTCATAATGTTTTTCATGTGTCCATGTTGAGGCGCTATAGATCGGATCCTTCGCACATAGTACCCGGTAGAAGAAGTGGAGTTGAATTTGGATTTGTCTTTTGAGGAGGAACCAGTGGAAATCTTAGACCGAGACGTGAAGGTACTAAGAAAGAAGACTGTGCCGTTGGTCAAAGTGTTGTGGCGTAACCACGGAGTGGAGGAAGCTACGTGGGAGCCTCGAGGATGCAATTCGGCAACAATACCCTCACCTTTTTCAGCCCTGTAAATTTCGAGGACGAAATTTTCTTTTAGGGGTAGAGTTGTAACACCACTGAAAATTTGAGTAATTTATTTTCTATGTGTGCTTTGAGTAATTATTCTAGAAAGTAAAATTTTCTCGATTTATTTTCGTGGTTAGTATAGTCTGAAGAAGGATTTAAAATTTTTTTGAAGGAATATTATTAATTTTAAGAAATTATTTATGGAAGTGGATTTAGTGACTTTGACACATAAATAAATTTAAGTGTCAAAGTGAGGCATAAGATGAATTATTGGACAAGTGGTGATGGCGCATGAGCTTGTGCATGAGGTTGAAGGTTCGAATCCCATGTTTAGCATCTAGGTGAATTTTATTTTGAATTTTTATGCACCAATATAGCAAGTGTCGGCCAAGAGCTTTTATGGAAGGTGTTGACTTGTTATTTTTGGTTAAAATATCAAAGGAATAAGGAAATTTTGAACTTAAGGAAGGGTATCAAAAGAATAAGGAAAATGTGAAGATATGAGGCATGAATCAAGGAAGAATTTTTGGAAACAATATCTTGGTCATTAGACCATGCATTTGGACGGCATCATGGCAAAAGAAGGGAGCCGAATTTTTGGTGATAGTTGGCTAGGAATTTTGGTTTTTGTTTTGGTCATTTTTTTTTAGTGCATAGTTTTGCAAATTCTCTCAACCTCTCTCCCTTGGCCGAATTTGATCCTTGGTAAGCCTTGTTAATTTTTGACCATTTGGTCATTTTTGCACATCAATTGGTATTCTTTGTGCCTTATTTTCATTAGTGCCGAAAATCATCTACACCAAAAGCTTTTCTCTTTCTCTTTTCTCTCACCATTGCCGAATATCCATCTCTCTCTCAAGCTCATCTTTTCTTTTCTTTTCTTCTATTCACTTTGAAATCAAAGCAACATCATCATCATCCTTCTCTTATTTTATTTCTTTTCAATCGAAATTCTCTCCACCTACACTTTCATGGCGAATGCTAAAGTGTTTATAAGCCAAATTATTTTCTCTTCTCCTTAATCTTTCATAGCCGAAACTTTCATCAATCAACCACCATTCTCAATTCTTTCTTTTCGACGTGGAGATTAGGTAAGAGATTCTTTTCGTTTCGATTAGTTAATAGTGATTATAGCCGAATATTGATGGTGGTTTGAAGGCTTTATTAGATCAAAATAAACGTTCATTTTATTAACGTTTATTTTGTTAAACTTTAGTGCGATAACGGAAGTTGGAATCAAGAAGTCGTGGGTGACACAAATCGTTGGAATCAATTTTTGTGGTAAGGAAATCATATCTTTAAACCTTGGTATTATTTCGAAAATTTATCTTAGATTGGATTAACGATCTTTGTCTTTGAAGACATTCAAAATAGGGAAGAAAAGGGCGGTGTTTAGCCTTCGGAAGAGGGGAGGTTCTGTTATTCCCCCTAAGTACAAGCAAAGGACTATTTCGGGAATCCGGGATTTTCCACCGGGTTGTGGACGTTCAACCGAGGAAAATCAACTGTTCGAAGTCGTTCGTACTCCCGAACCATTATTTGTTCGTGGATTCGATTCGGTTAGCGAACCATCAATCGGAGAGAAATCGCAAGTAGAAGTCTTACGAAAATCCGAGGGTAAATTTCTAGATCGCTATATTTAGATCGGTTTTATTATAGATTATAGTGTTTTAATTAACACAATACGTATAGGTGTTGAAGAGCGGGAAAGTTTAGTTCTCTCCATAACCAGGTGTGTAACTTCACACTCATTTTGGGTTGGACATCAAGTTGTAAGTTACGTGATAAAATCGTAAAATAGTAAAAACGGGAAAAATACGTAGTAACTCATATTTTTGAGTAAATGCATGAAAACGGTTAAAACCGAGAAAAAAGAAATGGGCGATAATACTCTAGTTCGATAAAATGGGCGATAATACTCTAGTTCGATAAAATGGGCCGATAATACTCTAGTTCGATAAAATGGGCCGATAAAACTCTAGTTCGATAAAATGGGCGATAATACTCTAGTTCGATAAAATGGGCCGATAATACTCTAGTTCGATAAAATGGGCGATAATACTCTAGTTCGATAAAATGGGCGATAAAACTCTAGTTCGATAAAATGGGCCGATAAAACTCTAGTTCGATAAAATGGGCCGATAATACTCTAGTTCGATTAAATGGGCCGAAAATACTCTGTTTCGATAAATTGGGCTAAAATGGGCCAAAGTCACTAAACTACTAAATGGGCTAGTTGTTAAATTGTTTATATGAGCCTAATGAAAGGTTAATTGATAAACCCACCGATGATATGGATTAATGAAAATCTGTTATATGATTATATTTGTTATATACGCATGATTGCATGGGGTGGGTTATATGAAGAGAAGAATGGCCAGTTGCCACAAATTTGGCTCATTGCCTCTAGTTCGGTGGCTCTGCCACAAATTTGGCTCATTGCCTCTAGTCGGTGGCTCTGCCACAATATGGCTCAATGCCTCTAGTTCGGTGGCTCTCGCCACAAATTCGACTAAATGCCTCTAGTTCGGTGACAATGTCACAATCTAGTTGATGAGTGCACTACAAAATTATTTAAGGGCTTTAAGCCCATGATTGGTGTGTTTGGCGGGGTGGGTTGACTTGATCCCCCACAGTGTGTTGGTTGGTACGGGGTGTTAGCGGATGGATACTAGGTTGGTTTGGGAAATTCATATTTCATGCATTCTTCTCTTTAAATTATGTTACTTTACGATGTATGGTTGAAATTGTTAATGGGCTCAAGCCCAAAGATAATATCTTGACGATCCGCCTAAAAATGGTGGTAAGTGAGTTGCACATCGAGTTCTTGTAACTCACCCAATTTTTATTAACCATTTCGTAATGGAAATTGACGTGGACTTGGGCGGAGATGACTTGGTGGAGGCCATACTACGAATTTGGTTTTTTTTATAAACTATGACTTTATTTAAGTTTTTATTTTAATTGCTATTATTGGGTTGATGTAATAAGGCCTCTAAGTATGTTTTATGGATTTTATCGTGTGGATGGTTTTATAATTTTTATTTTGAGACTTTAATTATGAGTTTATGTTAAATCATTTGGTTTTTCCTAAAAATATCGTTTATTTAATATTTTGACAATTAGACGATTTTCTTTAAAATTTTCCTCCAAATTCTTTTAAGAAGTTTTAAAGTTTCGATAAACATTTTATTTAAAATAAGTTTTAAACAAGTATATTCTTAAATTATTTTCAAAACCTCGTACTACATCTTTAACTCGATTTTCAAAAGTTTTTGCATCATTATTTTATCGTAAATCTTGAAAAGAAACGAAAGTATGTTTGGTGTGACAAACCAAATCTCGTCTAAACGCATAGACCGGGTTTGGGGTGTTACAGCTTGTAAGCTCATTCTCGGTTTGTTTGATTCTTAGGTAATCCTCAGATTTAGGCGGGTCGGTGCAACAGGAGCTCAGTTACTTATTTCTGTTGCGTGACTTTAAAATATTCATATTTAATCTGGTTGTTTTTGGTCTGATTTAAAAGTTTAGATCTTATTTTGTTATTTTCCGTTCTTAATTGTTTTGACGTATTTCTTATGACAATCACTTTATTTACAAAACCATGATTTTCCAACAAAATTTTTTTTTTTCAAAATCAAATTAGATCAAGAATTCCGTTACAAACTTAAATGTTTTGAAAGTTTAAGTAATTAACAATTTCATCAAATTAGAAAGAAAGATATTTTCTTTAACAAGCTGAATTTTTAATTAGCAAGAGCTAGTGTTGTTTTACAAGTCAAACGGATTTTGGATTTTCAAATAAATTGAAGTAACTTCTCAAGATCTGGTCATAACGTCTAGGCCAGGATTGGAGTGCATGTTGTTTTTCTCTTAGTGCAAGGTCTATGTCCATGCAGTCAATCACTATAAGTAAATGTCTTTTTCATTCCTTGAAATTGGCCCCATTAAGCATGGGTATAGAATTGATATTAGCAAATATTGTGGCGGTAAAAAATGAACTAGCTTAATATAGAACGAAAATAAATAAAACAAGCTCACATCAATATTCATAAGGAAACAATAAATTCAAAATAATGGCTAATTCCGTCTCAAGGTATCAAACACAATATTAATATCAAGTCTTTGGACAGTAATATTAACAGTATGCGATACTCTTGTTGTAGCAATCAAACTTTGACAATAAAAAACAATAAATCAATCTTTGGACTAACATATTGCTCACATAGAGTACCTTATAATTGTCACACATTTATCACCACAGTTGTCGTTGAAATTCTATCAAATATTAACTTACATGTAGGTCAATTAATGAACGCATGAATCACAAATACATATAATCATCTTGATATTTTAAATAAACTAATCTACGCAAAAGAGGTCACTTTGGTGGCATTTTGTTCAAACTAATCTATTTAAAATATTAGACATCCTTAATTAAAACTCAAAACCAAAATCTGAATTTATTTGTTTCAAAATATTTCTCTTAATTTTATCTTTCAATCAAATTAAAAGATAATAATATATATGTATATATATTTATCCCAAAATAGCATACATCAAAGTTAAATATATTAAAAATATACAATTTGTATTGAACTATATATACTAAAAATAAATAACCATCCTTAGTTGAATCATTTTGTTGTTTCTTTTGTGATGTTGTATCCACAACTTTCTTATTTTTCTTTATATATCACATTGAAATTAGATTTGTTAAGAACGTACTACTTTTAGCCTTTTCGTTTTTGACAAATCTCTTTTTAATGTCGACCATGAATCCTTTAGTCATGGTAATCTTATTGGACATAATACCCTTGAATGTTTCGATGCATACAGTGATGTTGGCAAGTATAATAATAGTTAAATAAATCAAAACAACCTCACATATGACTTCAAATTTAAAACAAAATAATTTGAATAAAGGAAAATCTCATCTCAAAATACCGAGCACTCTATTAATATTTCATCTTTGGACAAAAATATTAACTTGTAAGTGATATCTTATTGTAGTAATCAAAGATTGACAATAAAAAAAACATGTCGAACAATAAATCTTCCTTTGGG
The DNA here is from genome assembly GCA_025698515.1 of Gossypium sturtianum. Classification (NCBI taxonomy): domain Eukaryota; kingdom Viridiplantae; phylum Streptophyta; class Magnoliopsida; order Malvales; family Malvaceae; genus Gossypium; species Gossypium sturtianum. Next base: position 26,113,654 of record CM046945.1, read on the forward strand.
CCGATTTATTGCTCACATGTAAAACTTAATAATCGTTACATGTTTATTACCACAGTTGTACTTGTAATTTTGTTAAATCTTAACTTCCTTTGGGCTGATCAATATTAACGTAGCTTAAGTTACATGCATACAACCTGTTATATTTTAAAACAAAATAATTTCAATAACAGAGATCACTTTGGCAACTTATTATTTCAATTAAGTTATTTATATATATATCAATCTTCTAAATTAAAAATTTCCATAACAGTTAAAGGTCAAAACTAATTTTTTTATTGCTCTATAGTTTCCGAAATAACCCAAAATAAGGTTGTATTAATGCCACCATCAGAATCGAAAACCTTAATTTTTGACTGCTTTAATTAAATAATAATAATGATGAACTAGTCATAAAACGAAAACAATTCCTTTTATCGACTAGACAATTCCATCATTACGATGCCATGACCGATGCTTAAAAAACATAATTCGTTTAGATTTACACTAAAACATCCAACATGTATATATAACAAATTATCGATGAATAGATAATTCTCCATAAACCAAACTATATACTCAAAATATATAAGATTTAGGTGTTCAAAAATACCACACTATGCACTTCCAAAACTAATTAGCAATCCACGTCGTTCAAGAATTCCATATTCTTATGAATAAAAAATACCAAGCATTACTAATGAATAAAGGATTGGTATTGTGGTTTAGACAATTCGACGACTTTTTTTTTTAACAAATAAAACTTAATCCCATCGATTGAGAAATATAATTTAACCGAGGCATTCAATTACAATTCGGCATGATATATACTAATGTATTTCTACGAAAAGAAAAACAGTCAATCCCACAAATGATGATATATTTATCTATATAGTAAATTAAAAACCAATGCAACTTTTATGGATTGCATCAAAGCAATTCATACCAAAACCAATTTATCCAAATTTTGCTAAATATATATTGAATTCAATTAGCTTCAATTCTAATATATATATATATATATATATATGGAATTCAATCGAAAAGCACTAAAATCAAAAAATTAAATTAAAATCTTAAAATTTCAACATAAATCCTATGTATGATCATATATTATTTAAATTCATATAATCTCAAGAACGACTTAATCTAAAATTAATAGAAAATTAATTCATTCTAAATTATTCGACATGATAAGGCTCGGATATCACTTGTTGTAACAGTAAAATAAGATATGGTATAAGACTTAATAAACCAGGATTTGTCATGTCAGATCATCAAGAACAAGACTATATGCGGAAGCATACCTTAATCCATTGTTGGAGATTGCCCAAAAGGTTTTGATCTTCCAAGAAAATAGTTTTTCTCCTAATATATCTCTCTGATGGGGATGGAAAAGAAATACAAGATAACCCTATTTCTTGAGGACCACTACCTCTTTAAATAATTGATTATTAAATCAGTTTTTGGTATTTATAATTTGGCCCCTCATCAAATTATAAATACAACTTATGGTATCTACACATTATTTTCATGACACTTTAATACCTATGACACTTCTTGTTAAGTATGACTCCTATTTCAGTCAAATTTGAGAAATAATCTTCTAGTTAAACTCTGTTTATTTGTTTCAATCAAACACTGATTAGTTTAGATTATTTTATTATTATTTGACCTATGAATTTAGCCTATAAATAGGCTCTTTTACAACCTTAGAAAAAACACCCATTAGATATTAGAACTCATAACACATTTAGAGAATTTTGTGTTTACGTTTTGAGGGTTCTTTATTTTCGGGTTTTCGGGGTTTAGTTTTTATCTCCATCTTTTGTACTCTTCGTTCTTTTGCCATTATAGTAAAATTATCTTTGCCAGTGGTTTTTTATCCTCTTTGGAGGGGGTTTTCCACGTTAAATTTGTGTGTTCAATTTCTCAATTTATTCTGCTATTTTTTTTACTTGATGTTTAATCGGGTCGATCCTAACAAGTGGTATCAAAGCTAGTTCAATTTTCATAGATCAGCCCATTCAGAGATGGCAGCAACAAGGTTTGAAATTGAGAAGTTCGATGGTAAGACAAATTTCAATCTGTGGCAAGTTCGGATGATGGCAATTCTAGTTCAAACCGGCTTGAAAAAGGTTATTACCGAGAAAAAGCCTGAGAATCTAAATTAAACAGAATGGGAAGAGCTTGATGAAAAGGTCTTGTCTGCAATCCAGTTGTGCCTCGCGAATACGGTATTGCAGGAGGTATTGATGGAGAAGACCTCATCCGCCTTGTGGAAAAGGTTAGAAACTCTTTATGCGACTAAGTCTTTGGTTAACCGTTTAGTGTTGAAACAACGTCTATTTACGTTTCGCATGAACAAAGGTGAGCTTCTTAGGGATCACATCAGTCAATTCATTACTCTTTTAAATGATTTAAAGAACGTTGAGGTTCATATTGACGATGAAGATCAAGCTATGCTATTATTGTGCTCTTTACCCCCTTCATACAAGTCTTTTAGGGAGACCCTGATTTATGGCAGAGACAAACTCTCGTTCAAAGATGTGAAGGGTCATTTGTGAAGTAGAGACAAACTCCAAAATGAGTTTGGTTTGGATAGCAAGGCAGATCAGCAAGCTTCAGTTTTGGTAGCATCAAAGAAACGAGACAAAAGGTGTCGCTATTGTAAAAAGTTAGGTCACGTCAAAGCAGATTGTTATAAACTGCGAAATAAAAGAGCTGCTGAGAGTAACGAGAAAGATGTAGCTGGTGCTAATTTGGCCGATGAAAGCGGTGATGATTTCTTGTTAGTTTCAACGAGCGATAACTCTAAGCTCACGTCTGAGTGGATCCTAGATTATGGATGTTCTTTCCACATGTGTCCCAATAGAGAATGGTTATCCACATACAGTTTGGTTGAAGGTGGAGTTGTGCGCATGGGAAACGATTCTTCTAGTAAGGTAATTGGTATTGGTTCTGTTAAAGTTAGGATACACGATGGGACAATTAGGACACTCTCAGATGTCAGGTATGTACCTGATTTATGAAAGAATCTCATCTCATTGAGTATTTTAGACTTGAAAGGATGCAGAATCAACATCGATTTGAGCGACATTAAAGTATCTCATCGAGCTCTCGTTTTGTTAAAAGGTAAAAGAACTGGCAGTCTTTATATTCTGGAAGGTTCTACAGTGACCGGTGAAATCGGACGTCCCTCGTCCGTTACAGAGTCGAAGTCAACTTGTTTGGAGCGAAGGCAACTTGGTCATAGGAGGGAAAAAGGTATGACAGTTTCGTTGAAGAGAGGTTCTCTTTTGGATGCAGTGATAACATGATTATTTTGCATGATTTCTTGTATGTAATTCGGTTTATTTCTGAATTAATCCCTGCTAAATTTGTATTTTTATGATTTAAATCTTGCCAGGGATGCAATTGATCAAAAGCAAGCTAAAAAGGGCCAAATTGAAAGAAAATCATGGAAATGGGGCCAAATCAAAAAGATGGAGGAAGCCAAGGACACATCAAGCAATTTGACTTTGTAAAAAGCCAAATATGGAAAATCCTATTTTTAGTTTATTTTGTTTTTAATTATTTTTATTTTTAATTATTTAAGATTTTATATTAAATTAATTAAGCCTATTTTTAGTAAACCCCATGTATATAAATAGGGGTTATTTGTATTTGGAAAATCATCAATCAAGTATTTTTTTTCCTATTCCTATTTGAAGTTCTATTTCTCTCTTTTCCTATTTCAATTTAGAATAGGATTTCTTTTATTTTTTTTCCCTTCAAGTTAACGTCAATTAATCGGCCCATTTCAATTCCTTTTGTTTCTTTTCCAAAATTGGTGCAATTGCCTTCCAAGTCCCCTTTCCTTTCCCAAATTCCATCATCTGTTACACAAAGCCAAACCATATTCCACAACCTTCAAGCATGATTAAAGTCATGCCACACTAAACCCCTTTCAGCTTTAAGCCGGTGTTAACCCCGTCAAAAGACCCGTGAGTTACGAACCCGAGCCATTTAACCCCTATTTTCCAATATTTATTATTTCTCCGGATTAAGAGTATGACTTCGTCAACTCACAAAGTCAAGTCAATGCTAAGTGAAAAAAGACGTCGTTTGAGTTAGTATGGCTAGACGTACAGTTGGAATTCCGAAAGGATCGATTGTCTAATTGGTCTTCTATGAACACATTGGCGTGCCAAGTGGGGATTGCTATTTGGTTCCGTCAAGGGAAGTAGTAACCGGATTTAAATGTCCCAACATTTGAGGGAATTGGTTTGAGCTAGGCTCTTCTAGAACGTAATGTAACATCCGAAAATTCGGGAATTTATGTTTTGTGTTATATCATGCGATAGGCTAGTTTAAAATGTTAATGGTGTATGTTTAGGGGTCCTAAGAAGGCTCGGGGTTGAATTGGGTCTTAGCAAAATTTTTATGTTTAAGCACCTTAAGGAGAGAAGGTAAGTGGCAGCAATGCTTGTGGAAATAAGTGAGTAATTTTCTAGCACAAGTGGAGCACATGGTGGAGTGGTGTGGCGTCAAGTAGAGAGCATGGAGGGAAGAGGTTCGGATCCCATCTAGTGCAAATTATTTTGACTAATTTTTGTGCTTCTTCCCAAAGTGTCGGCCATGGTGGTAATTAAGGTAAGGAAGACTTTTTATTTATGGAAAGAAGAATAAGGAAATATGGTATGGAGGAAAAGAAGGGATAATGAAGGAAAGAATTAAAAGAAAAAGGCAAGAGAAGGGAGCATGTTGGCCTATTTTGTGGAGGATGTTTTGGAAAGATTATTTTGGTCAACATCCATCCTTTTGGCAAAAGTGATACACGGTTTTGTGGGGTAAAGAAGGGAAGCCGAATTTCTTTAGGCATTTTGGCAAATTTTGGTGCTTGAGAGGTTGTTTTCTTCTTAGCATTTTGGTGTCTTTTTCTTTTTTCCAATTTTTCCCTCTTTGCCGAAACTTTAAAACCAAAAGTGAGCATCTTTTTCTTTTGTCTTGCCGAAACCCTAAAGCTAATATTGTGCACCATTTTCTTTTGTTTTGGCCGAAACACTCAAGCAAATTGTGCATTTTCTTCTTTTTGTGTTGTTTTGCCGAATCACTAAATCCATTTGGTTCATTTTCTTTTGGTGATAGCCGAAACACCCTAATACCCCTTTGTCCATCATCTCTTTTCTTTTTACCCTTTCTTCAATCTTTCTCCTTATCTCTTATATTGACATTTCTTTGTAACTGAAACTCCTTGGTCCCTTTCTCTCCATTAACTGAATCTTGATCATCTTTTCTTCTTCATCTTGCAAGTTGGACATTTCTTCCTTGATTAAATTGGGTAAGTGACTTTATTCTAATCTTTTCATTCTCTTTTCTCTTTAGCCGAATGAGTGTTCCTCATCATTTGGTTGTTTCATATTATTTCTAAACCGAAATGGAGTTTTTCATACTCCCTCATATCTTAATCGTTATTTTTGTGCTGTAATAGTGGGAAAGCCGAATCTATTACTTTGACTCATTCGTAGCCATAAAGTACAATTGGTGGGAATAGGTTTTATAATCATCGTAAGGTAAGGAGTTCGTCATGGTTCATTTTGATTTCTTTCGCTATTCGGTTATTTTGTTAATCGAGTTGAAAGTTTAGCTAATCGATTATTATAGGGACTAGATCGTTCGTTCGTATCTACTCATTGATCTTCAGAGATAGTGGTAAGCCGAACCTTCTCCTTAGACAATCGTTTCATATCATCGCAAAATCGTTTTGATTAAGATTCTTTTTCCAATGGAGGCAAGTGGTACCGATTTGAAAGGAAAAGCATTAGTGGGAGACAAAAGGAGTGGATTTGCAATTCCTACTCCTAAGTTCAAACGAAGGGCAGTATCGGCGGTTCGGGATTTTCCACCGGGTTGTGGACCATCATCCGATGAGAATAGACAAATCGTGGTCGTTCACGATACTAAGAGTAAGCAACTCATTAGATCGTTTGATTTAGATTTAGAATAATAAAATCTCGTTTGTTGGATTAATCGAGTGTAATGGTGATTTAGGTGCCGACGAATAAGAAGGATTAATCCTTACCGTAATCAGGTGTGTAATCTCACACCGAAATCCCGTAAATCTGTGATTTATCATCATGTTAGAAAATCGATCGATGTTGCTTAAGAACTTAATAACGGTATTATGGTATAAATCGAGTGATATGCTTAAATAACTTTTTTACAATAAACTTGTCAAAATCGGTATTAAAATTATTAAAATTACAAAAATGCCCCTATGGGCTGAATTACGAAAATGCCCCTATGGGCCGATTTACGAAAATGCCCCTATGGGCTGAATTACGAAAATGCCCCTATGGGCCGAATTGTTAGAATGCTTTAGTGGATCGAATTACAAAGAGCTATAATTGGCTGATTTACCGTAATAAATTGTTGGATTAATGATTGCTATACATATATGTGGATATTATGTTTAATTATGTATGATGCATGTTACATATTGCATGGGTTGGGAAAAATGATGAAGAGAAGTGTAGCCTGGTGGCATTGCCACAAAAATGTTTATTATTATGTTTCATTATGATTTCGATGGCATGGCCACAAATAAAATATTATAAATGGCAACTTGCCTGCGAATTGGTGTGAATAGCGGGATGGGTTGACTTGATCCCCACAGGTGTGATTGGCTGGTAGGGGGTGTGATGGATGGATGGGTTGGGTTGCATACATTGCATATATATAGTCTGTTATGTAAATGGGCTTGACAAGATGATACTAAATGGGTTCTGGCCCAGTGGACAACGGTAAGGGGATTATACACTGAGTTCTAGTAACTCACCCCTTTTTCCTTAACCTTTTCAGGTAATGCTCAGTAATGTGGACTTGGTCCATGGATGACCCGGTGGAGGCCATACTTTGGAAATGGTGTTTCGAACTCTAGTAAATTTCCTTTTCCGTTTATTTCGTTACTTTTACTATTTTGGATTTTAAAGTTGTAATAAGGCCTCTGGACTATTTTTATTTTGTTTTATGTTTGGGGTGTTATATTTTATGGTATCAGAGCCCGGTTGTAAAACTCAGCTGTGGTTTGGGTTCAAAAGCATTTTCCAAAGCTGTTTAAAATTTTAATTTACAAATGCATGTTTTAAGGGAAGTATGGCACCACGGGTATCCGGCACCAAGTCAAGTAAGTTTATGTTTTCATTTTATGAATATTGTGGTATGACTGTAGAAATACTCTAGAACTTTTAGTTTTAGGAGCTGAAACTATAGAGATTGAGACTATAGGATGCGTTTTGCGAGAACGACTTTACTTCCTATACTTCATAAAATATTGTTTAACAAACACTGAAATAGCATATTGATTCATAAGACTTGTAATCAGATTAAATCGACATTAGTGAATATGAGCACTAGAGGACATGGATGCGGTAGACGTGGCCGAGGTAGAGGACGGGGCTAGCTATGTGGATGCCCGAAGGAAGGAATTTCTGAATCTGGTCCAAGGAGGTAAATCTGTGGCAGCATATGAGGCGGAGTTTCTGCGTCTGAGTTAGTATGCCCGGGGAATAGTGCCGACTTATTATGAACGCTGTGTCCGTTTTGAGGACGGGTTGCGTGATGAGTTACGGGTACTGATTGCCCGACAGAAGGAGAGAAATTTTGCCACACTTGTGGAAAAAGCTAAAATAGCTGAAGAGGTTAAGCACTCGGAGCAGCAAAACCGAGACAAGGATAAGGGCAGAAACAAGAGAGACTCTGGGTACTCGGGTTCTGCTAGAGGTTTTCAGAAAAAGCCCAGGAATGAGGAGCCAGCTCGAGCGAGAGTACAAGCTGCTACTAATCAGTTACAACCATGTGCGGATTGTGGAAAACTTCACTTGGGTGAATGCTGGAAGAGAACCGGTGGTTGTTTCAGATGTGGTTCCAAAGATCATCGGTTTAAGGATTATCCTCGACAGCCTGCTCATACTTAGGGGGGTCATAACGATTTTGCGTAGCCAGCTAGAGGCGCTCAACAGCCCAATTTTGCGTAACGATTTGACGGTGAATGTAACAGCCCGATTTAGGGGCTAGTCGGAACAGTGATCTCGAAATCAATAATTCGAGGTTAGAGAAAATTATTTTCATGTTATGTTATGTGTTATGACATGTTTATGAGGATGCGTGAAAATTTTGGTGCCTTAATTTTAGCAATTTCTAGCTAAATTGTGAAAAAGGACTAAATCGCATAAAGTGCGAAAGTTCTATTTTATTTGCTAGAGGCACCAAATAGATATGGTTTATAAATTGGGGGTACCAAATGTGCAATTTGGCCTTGTTTAAGTGGCTTGGCCGGTCAAAGAAGCTAAAGGGGACAAGAGCATTTAATGTGGACATGTTAGGTGACTAAAAAGAAATAAAATAAGGTGAAATAAGCCAAGCTATCATCATTTTATTTCTTCTCTTCCTCCACCGAAAATAGCAGCCATGGGAGGGGTTTTTGAAGCTTAAAATTTCATCAAGCAATTCTCCACTCAAGTAAGTGATTTTGATGATCTTTCTTGATAAAAATTGTACTTTTGGAGTCCCCAAAGCTTAAGCTTTCTAAAGAGGGGACTAGTTTGCAATATGGTTGAAAGTCTAGGGACTTACCATGAGAGAGTTTATGTTGTTTGATGAGTTTTTATGAAAGAAAATGAATGATAGGATGATGAGAAACAACTTTTGTGAAAGGTGTTGTCATGAAAACACCTAATTGGGACTAAAATGCAAAAGTTGTAATTTGTTTATTAAGGAATGAAATTGATGGAATTGAGAATAGTTGTAAGAGGATTAAATGTTCATCTAGGCTTGTTTAACAAGAAAATGTGATGAAAATTTATTTACGAGCCTATGGGCAAAATCGTAATTTTGCCAAAGTATAGGGGCAAAATGGTCATTTTTGCCTAAGTAGAGATTATGTTGTAATACGATCATTAAGTGATTAAATGAGTAAATTTCATTGTTCTAGATCAAAGAAAATGAGTTTCGGACCTAGAACGGATGAAAAGAGAAATGTGGGCAAAAAGTCCTTTTCGGCTCTTTCGACATCGAGGTAAGTTCATGTGCAAATATTGCAATTACGTATGTGTTAATTTAATATTCCAATGTTGTATGGAATGTATATTTACTCTACGAATGTATGAAATATCTTTTGATGAAAGGTCAAGAAAATTGAATCTAAGAGTTATGGGAAATGTATATAACATGATATGATGATAATTATGGTTCCGTATAAGACCATATTGGAATATGGCTTCGGTATAAGAATTTTTATAAGACCATGTTGGGGACATGGCATCGAGATGTTAATACAAGTAAGACCCTATTGGGGTACGATGTCAATGTGACACTGTGTATGAGACTCAAGAGTGTTATTTAACAATTTGAGCGATTTGACGGGTTTGTTGAAAGTGAGAAAGTATGTGGTTGTAACACGAGAAGCACAAGTGTGTATTAGAACTAAAATGGGATGTATCCAGTATATAATGAACCCCTAGTGAGTTATGTGTAATTAATACACTTTAGTTACATGAGATGGATTTATTAATGCATTGTGTGAATGCGAACGAGTATCGTAGAAAGTTAAGTAAGAATAGTAGAGTGTGAGGATGTTCTCGGATGAATATTTGAAATAATAAAATACATGTGGATAATTATCCACGAATGTATAATAACGGTGAGCTATATGCGAATTCACCATGAGTATAAATGATTGGTGAGCTGGGTGCGATACCACCCTATTAGAGATCGATGGTGGGCTAAGATAGTATGAGTGGTTTACTAAGAGTGTGTGATGTGTTGTTTTGTATGATCTTGTGATTATCAGTGCAGGAATGTATGCTAATTAAACGAGCGAATTGGCTTGTGGCATGGTAGAAATGTGGTAAGAGATAGAATGAGTAAGATTCAAGAATGATTGAGTAAGTAACCATGAGTTGATGAGAAAAACTCGGCATATTGCCTTAGAATTATGTATAATCAGTGAATATCAATATTTGTCAGATTATGCAGATGAACTTACTAAGCATTATTGCTTACTCCTTTACTTTTCTCATCTCTTATAGGTTTTTATTTCTTAGCTCGGGTTGGAGACCGCCGGAGATGTTTTCACACTATCGAAAGCGACACACGGTATGAGGTATCAAGTCCTTAAGAGTCATGGCATGTATAGGGATTCGTTTAAAGTTGATGAAGTCTAATTGTTGTAGCCAAATGTTGTTGGACTAAGAGAATTTATAGTATGGTTGTGTATAGCCATTGATGATGGCTTAAGTTGTTGTAAATGTTGTGGGAACAATTCTCCCAAGTGTATGAGAGGAAAACTTTATTTTCATGAACCAAATGTGTTAATTCATGTGTTTCAATTGATGATTTGAGAATGTTTTGAATTAGTATAAGAGTGTATGCAAATGAGGGTAAAAAAAGGTTTGGCAAGATAGCCTCTGAGCGTCAAGACATGCCTCGATACCAAGATGAGAGATCCCACGTAAGACCATATCTAGGATATGGCTTTGGCATCGAGTTATGTAAAATGAGATTCAGTATCCTCGGCTATTCATAGAAATTCATCGGGCAAATGAGTAAAGCTTAAATGAGATAGCAATAAAGTTAGTAGTAAAGTTGATATTGTGTCATGCTAGTGAAAGCTGACTAACAAGTATAATTCATGTTATGAATGATGATGTTGAGATTATTTTCATTATAGTAAGGTATACTGATCTATGTGATCAAGTGTTACAGGTACCTTGTTTACCTTACAAACATGAGACTAGTAAGTACCATGATGTATGTGAGAAGCAGTAAGAGTAAGTAAGCATTTGAGATTTGTGATGCCATTGGTTATGATAAATATGTTCACATGGTTAAATCTCACGTGAGACTGTTAAAGTAGAGAATGTATAATATTTTGTTTTATGATTCTGTTATGAAGTATCACATATTATAGTGTGAAAGTTAAACTGAGAAGTTTGACTAAGCAGAATGCAGGAGATGAGTACGATCGTTCAATGATAAAATGATGAATAAGACCATGGTTGGACCATGGCAATATGTGAGCCAGTGTAAGACCATGTCTGGGACATGGCATCGACCACGATATGAGAGCCAGTGTAAGACTATGTCTGGGACATGGCATTGGCATTGATACATGATCCCGTATAAGACCATATCAGGGATATGGCTTCGGTATTGAATAAGTTAATCGGATAAGACCATATCTGGGATATGGCATCGATATTTGTAGTGAGATCCCGTATAAGACCATATATGGGATATGGCATCGGCACCAAATAGTAATCCCGTGTGAGACCACGTCTGGGACCTGGCTTCGGTACGAAATCGTGTAAGACCATATCTGGGATATGGCGTCGACATCGATATGAGTTTCCATGTAAGACCATATCTGGGATATGGCATTGGTATTGATATGAGATTTCGTGTAAGACCATAGCGAGGCTATGGCATCGTGATGATATGTAAAGTAATAGCTGGGCTATGATGTTGCGATACGAGTAAGACCATAGTTGGACTATGGAAATCAAGTAAACGACGTACTCAAACCCGTAAGGCATTCTCTAGATTAATAAGCAATAGTAAGAGGAATTAGAGTTAAATGTTGAGTACTCGAGTAGATATTAATGTGGAACTTGAGTAAGTAAAGTCACTGTTCGAAAGTATGAGTGATAGAAACAATGGTAGCATGGAAAACGTGAAAACTCACCTGGGGCGAGTTGTGTGACTATGATATTTCATTAATAATGAATAGTAAATCATATGTACGTAGTCACGAAAGTTAAGTTAAGGGGACCCTACGACCTCACCCTCTTTACCACTGTTGAATTACGATGAGATGATATGAAAGTTGAGTTGAGTAAGTTTGCATCAGATTAATGCAATAATTATCTTAGCATGATTAAGAATGCCTTGTATCACATCGATGCATAATATTCTATTAAATAGAGTAATTGTTGTTGAACATGAGGTTGAAGTCATAGAGGACTAAAGTGATGAGTCTATCATCGAGATATATGAAATAGAGAAGGTCCCGTATAAGACCATGTCCGGGACATGGCCTCGGCACCGAGTTGAGATCCCGTATAAGACCATATCTGGGATATGGCTTTGGTAATGAATATGAGAATTGTGTAGGACCATATTCAGAATATGGCATAGATATTCGATGTGGAAGTCCATATGAGACCTTATCCAGGATATAGCATTGGCATTTAGAGGTGACCCCATATAAGACCACCTCTGGGATGTGGCATTGGTTTCAGTACCTACATGAATGACGATGAATATGCGTCTTTGATTATCCCTAGTGATCAATGGGACACGTAGATGAGTCTAGAGATAGAAATGAGAATTGTACTAAAGCCATGTGAATGGGTGAATACAGGCACTCATGAAAGGGCCAAGAAGAAATGAGTACGATGTGTGGCACAGTATGTGCTAAATAAATGGTGAGTATGAGTAAGTTGGCTCAAAACCTGTAGTTGTGCATGGTTAGTTGATGCCATGGATGGATTATAATAATCTCCTTGAGTATTATGAATAAATATCTATTGCCTTCTAGGGCTGATATGGTTGTTCTTTTCATAAACTGTGACTGTGTGAGAATGTTAGCAGATAGTAAAAATCAGATGAAACGGTTATCGATTTAGTTATTTGAAATCGATGTTCCTTTATCTCCTAGTAATCCTATTCGGGTACTTTGAGGAGAAAGTTAGTGATGATTCTGGTATAAGAAGTGAAATCACAAGTTTCACATTGTATGATGAGTTTTCGAGTAAGCTGAATAGAGTTAATGAATTCGATTGAGATGTCCCTACTATCGTAAGATATGATGCTAGTAAAGGTTTTAGATTAGCATAGCAAGAGAAACTCGGATGGGAGTGTGCTTAAAATATGTTCTCGTGATGGAGAGAAGAGTAGATTAATGTATTGAGATATGATTCAAGTTACGTGTATATTCACGCATGAATCAAGAAAGAGAATAAAATTCAGTATGTACATGAATAGGGAGCATGATATAAAGATATGCTCATCAAAATGTTCAAACCGTGATGGTTGAGTTGAAAGTTCTTGAAAGAACTGTTTATTTGAAAGTTCTAGTACTAAGATCAGTCTGTATCGAGAGAAAGAGATGACAGGTTGGTGATCCTGAGACGATCACTTTTGTGTCTGTGTGGTGAGTTAGATATTATATATATTGATCCATGGGATCATCGATGTGTATTTTCTGAATTATTTTTTTATGATGAAAGAGTATCATATGCTACAGGAGATTTTGAAAATGAAATAGTGAAACGGCTAGAGCTAATACAATGACGGGTATAGTTATTGTAACAGCCCGATTTAGGGGCTAGTCAGAACAGTGATCTCAGAATCACTAAACCGAGGACAAAGGAAATTATTTTCATGTTGTTTTATGTGTTATAACATGTTTATAAGGGTGCATTAAAATTTTGGTGCCTTAATTTTAGCAATTTCTAGCTAAATCGTGAAAAAGGACTAAATCGCATAAAGTGCGAAAATTCTATTTTTGTTGCTAGAGGTGCCAAATAGCTATGGATTATTAATTGGAGGTCCCAAATGTGAAATTTGGCCTTGTTTTAAGTGAGTTGGCCGGTCATGTGGTATGGGAGACAAGAGCATTTAATGCTTAGTCAAAATTTGGTGAGAAAAGATGAATAAAATATGACAAAAAGAAAAGCTATCATCTTTTTTATTTCTCCTCTTCCTCCACCGAAAATAGTAGCCATGGGAGGGGTTTTTGAAGCTTAAAATTTCAACAAGCAATTCTCCACTCAAGTAAGTGATTTTTGATGGTATTTCTTGAAGAAAATTGAACTTTTGATATCCCTAAAGCTTAAGCTTTCTAAAGAGGGGACTATTTTGCATTGTGGTAAAAAGTTTAAAGATTTTCCATGTGAGATTTTAAGTTGTTAGCTGAGTTTTTATGTAAGAAAATGAAGGTTAGGATGGTGATAAACAACTTTTGTGAAAGGTATTGTTATGAAAACACCTAATTGGGACTAAAATGCAAAAGTTGTAATTTGTTCATTAATGCATGAAATAGTTGGAATTATGGATAGTTGTAAGAGGATTAAATGTTCAGCTAGGCTTGTTTAACAAGAAAATGTGATGAAAATTTATTTACGAGCCTAGGGGAAAAATCGTAATTTTGCCAAAGTGTAGGGGCAAAATAGTCATTTTTGCCTAAAGTGTGTATTATGGTATATTATGCTTTAAAAATGAATAAATCAGTATATTTCATTGTTCTAGATCAAAGAAAACGAGTTTCGAACCTAGAACGAATGAAAAGAGAAATGTGGGCAAATAGTCCTTTTCGGCTCTTTCGATATCGAGGTAAGTTCATGTGTGAATGTTGCAATTACGTATGAGTTAATTTAGTATTCCAATTTTGAATGGAATGTATGTTTACTATATGAATGTATGAAATATCATTTGATGAGATGTCAATGGGATTGAATCTAGAGTAATGGGAAAAGTGTATAGCATGATATGATGATGGTTAAAGTCTCGAGTAAGACCATATTGGAATATGGCCTCGATGTAAGAATTCGTATAAGACCATGTCAGGGACATGGCACCGATATGTTAGTGTATGTAAGACCCAATTGGGGTATGATGATAATGAGAACTATGTGCATGAGACTCAAGAGGGTTATTTAATAATTCGAATGATTCAATGTATATGTTGAATGTATGTGGTTGTACCATGAGTAGCACAAGTATGTGTAGAACTGAATTGAGATGAATTCAATCTATGATGAACCCCTAGTAGGGTATGTGTAGTTGATGCACCTTAGTTGCATGAGACAGATTTATTGATGTACTGTGTGAATGATAACGAGTACTGTAGAAAGTTAAGTAAGAATAAAAGCACGTGAGGATGTTCTCGAATGAACATTTAAAATAGAGATATACTGTGGATTATTATCCATGAATGTAAATAACGGTGAGCTATGTGCGATATCATCTTATTGATGGTTAGTGATGGGCTGTGTGAGATACCATCATTATGTTATTCACGGTGGGTTGTGTGCGTTACCACCGGATTAATCATTAATTGATGGGCCGTGTGCGATACCATCAACTATATTATTATCAGTGTGCTGTGTGCGTTACCACCTGATAAATTAGTAATCGATGGGCTGTGTGCGATACCATCGCTTATAAATGATTGGTGAGCTAAGTGCAAAATCACCATAGGTATAAATGATTCGTGGGCTGTGTGCGATACCACCCTATAAGAGAATCAATGGTGGGCTAAGTGCATAACCACCGAGAGATTGGTAGTATGAATGGTTTATTGAGAATACATGATGTGTTGTTTTATATGATCTTGTGACGATCAGTGCAGGATGTATGCTAATTAAACGAGCGAATTGCCTTGTGGCATGGTAAGTTAATGAATGCGAGCATTAAGCCGAGATATGGTTAGAATGTGGTAAGAGACGAAATGAGTAAGCATTATGAACGATTGAATAGGTAACTGTGAGTTCAAGAGTAAAACTCATTCTAATACCTTGTGATAACTCATTCTAATACCTTGTGATTGAGTATAAGCATATGAATATTGATAGTTGATTCTTAATTGCATATGAACTTACTAAGCATTATTCCTTATCCTTCTTTCTTTCTCATCTCTTATAGGTTAATTTAGCTAGCTCGGGTTGGAGATCACCGGAGATATTTTCACACTATCGAGGAGACACTTGGTATGAGGTATCAAGTCATTATGAGTCATGGCATGTATAGGGCTAGTACATGAGGTTGATTAAGTCATTGTTATTGTGCCAAATGTGTTGGCCTAAATGAGTTATGGAATAATTGTATAATGCCATAGTTGTTGGCTATTATGTTACATGAAAAGATGTATTCATCTATGTGGGATGGCAATTCAACTTGAGTGATTATGAATGTGATGGATGAGTATAAGTTGTGTAAGCTATAGGGATGCAAAGAGCTTGGAAAATAGCCTTGTTTCGTTTCATGGGTAGGCCTGCGGGCGTGTGTTCAGGCGTGTGAAGTCTGCACTTTAAAATTAGAATTGGAATGGTCACACGGTAAAACACACGGGCGTGCCGAGGCCGTGTTGAATAAGTCAGAATCCTAAGGCATGGCACACGGTTTAGGCCCATGGGCGTGTCAAAACCATGTGTGATTAGTCAGTGTCGACCACGGGTGAAAGGCACGGACGTGTGATAGGGTACACGGGCGTGCTCCCAAAATGCATGGGCGTGTGCCTTAACCGTGGGCAAATTGGCAGAATACTGGGTTTTTAGGCACGGTCTGGGGACATGGGCGTGTGTGCCTATGCACGGGCGTGTCTCGTTCTACACGGGCGTGTGAGCCTTGTAATTGAAGAGAAAGATTTTAAGAATCGTAAAAGTTTTGGATTAGTCTCGAGAGCCCTCGTGTGTATGAGTGAGGCCTCGTAAGTCGAGAATGAGGTGATTGAGGTGAATGAAGAGAGTAGTCACGATTAGCCTAAGTAGCGACCGTGAGGCTTAAGTCCCAGAACGCTGCACTACCCGTTCCGGTATTAGATACGGGTAAGGGGTGTTACAGTTATTATAATACTTTCGGATAGTAGACATAGTACAGATGTCTGAATGAATGATCCATGTTAGACAATGTGAGTTAGTTACTCGGTTGATCTTAGTTGGTAATACCCTAATTTCTGCAAGGTTAATGTCTAGAGCGAGTCTTCCTTTCAGAACAAAAGGGTTCAAAAGTGAGTTAGTAAATGGTATTTTAAATAAGCTCTGAATGAGTTTATTGAGATGATAAAATCCAGGTTGGATAAGATTTTCATTGTCAATGTTTCCTCGAGATAGAATTTGAGTGATGATGAGTCCAAAACTTATACAGAAGTTTTGGTAAGGAATTCAGTAGTGGCATATCTTCTAATGCAAGAATAAGGAAATGCAGTTATGCGCATAATTTTTTTGACAATAGAGTACATTTCACGATATGATTGAGATTATGGTCAGAAATAGTTGACCACTAAAAAGCTAAGTTTTCAAAGCGTATAAGTCAAGGCTATTACAGTCGGTGAATGCTTTAATGAAAAAGTGAGATAAAACCTTATAGATTTCAAATTTAGTTTGAATAGATTCCTAAAGAGGGGGATGTCATTCGAATTGTAGTGAATCAACCAGTGAAGATCCGAACGATCATTTGGTCATGTGCAGAATTCCAAATTAGTGGATTTCTGGATATAGTATATGCACCAGAGGAAGAATAACCTAGGTTTCAAGTTACGTTTCGATCTTATGTATCACAGCTAAAGAGTTATTGGTAAGAGAAACTTGAGGATAAGTGGATTCACGATTTTGAAGAGTTTATGGAAACGTTTTGAGAATGATAATATCAACTCCGCCTGATAAGATTTTCGGGGACGAAAATCCCTAAGGGGGGAGAATTGTAACAGCCCGATTTAGGTGCTAGTCGGAACAGTGATCTCGAAATCAATAATTCGAGGTTAGAGAAAATTATTTTCATGTTATGTTATGTGTTATGACATGTTTATGAGGATGCATGAAAATTTTGATGCCTTAATTTTAGCAATTTCTAGCTAAATTGTGAAAAAAGACTAAATCGCATAAAGTGCAAAAGTTCTATTTTATTTGCTAGAGGCACCAAATAGCTATGGTTTATAAATTGGGGGTACCAAATGTGCAATTTGGCCTTGTTTAAGTGGCTTGGACGGTCAAAGAAGCTAAAGGGGACAAGAGCATTTAATGTGGACATGTTAGGTGACTAAAAAGAAATAAAATAAGGTGAAATAAGCCAAGCTATCATCTTTTTATTTCTTCTCTTCCTCCACCGAAAATAGCAGCCATGGGAGGGGTTTTTGAAGCTTAAAATTTAAGCAAGCAATTCTCCACTCAAGTAAGTGATTTTGATGATCTTTCTTGATAAAAATTGTACTTTTGAAGTCCCCAAAGCTTAAGCTTTCTAAAGAGGGGACTAGTTTGCAATATGGTTGAAAGTCTAGGGACTTTCCATGAGAGAGTTTATGTTTTTTGATGAGTTTTTATGAAAGAAAATGAATGATAGGATGATGAGAAACAACTTTTGTGAAAGGTGTTGTCATGAAAACACCTAATTGGGACTAAAATGCAAAAGTTGTAATTTGTTCATTAAGGCATGAAATTGATGGAATTGAGAATAGTTGTAAGAGTATTAAATGTTCATCTAGGCTTGTTTAACAAGAAAATGTGATGAAAATTTATTTACGAGCCTAGGGGCAAAATCGTAATTTTGCCAAAGTGTAGGGGCAAAATAGTCATTTTTGCCTAAAGTGTGTATTATGGTATATTATGATTTATAAATGAATAAATCAGTATATTTCATTATTCTAGATCAAAGAAAATGAGTTTCAGACCTAGAACGGATGAAAAGAGAAATGTGGGCAAATAGTCCTTTTCGGCTCTTTCGATATCGAGGTAAGTTCATGTGTGAATGTTGCAATTACGTATGATTTAATTTAGTATTCAGATTTTGAATGGAATGTATGTTTACTCTACGAATGTATGAAATATCTTTTGATGAGAGGTCAAGAGAATTGAATCTAAGAGTTATGGGAAATGTATATAACATGATATGATGATAATTATGGTTCCGTGTAAGACCATATTGGAATATGGCTTCGGTATAAGAATTTTTATAAGACCATGTCGGGGACATGGCATCGAGATGTTAATACAAGTAAGACCCTATTGGGGTACGATGTCAATGTGACATTGTGTATGAGACTCAAGAGTGTTATTTAACAATTTGAGCGATTTGACGGGTTTGTTGAAAGTGAGAAAGTATGTGGTTGTAACACGAGAAGCGCAAGTGTGTGTTATAACTGAAATGAGATGTATTCAGATTATAATGAACCCCTAGTGGGTTATGTGTAATTAATACACTTTAGTTATATGAGATGGATTTATTAATGCATTGTGTGAATGCGAACGAGTATCGTAGAAACTTAAGTAAGAATAGTAGAGTGTGAGGATGTTCTCAGATGAATATTTGAAATAATAAAATACATGTGGATAATTATCCACGAATGTATAATAACGGAAAGCTATGTGCAAATTCACCTTAAGTATAAATGATTGGTGAGCTGGGTGCGATACCACCCTATTAGAGATCGATGGTGGGCTGAGTGCGAAACCACCGAGAGATTGGTAGTATGAGTGGTTTACTGAGAGTGCGTGATGTGTTGTTTTGTGTGATCTTGTGATGATCAGTGCAGGAATGTATGCTAATTAAACGAACGAATTGGCTTGTGGCATGGTAGAAATGTGGTAAGAGATAGAATGAGTAAGATTCAAGAATGGTTGAGTAAGTAACCATGAGTTGATGAGAAAAACTCGGCATATTGCCTTGGAATTATGTATAATCAGTGAATATCAATATTTGTCAGATTATGCAGATGAACTTACTAAGCATTATTGCTTACTCCTTTACTTTTCTCATCTCTTATAGGTTTTTATTTCTTAGCTCGGGTTGGAGACCGCCGGAGATGTTTTCACACTATCGAGCAGACACACGGTATGAGGTATCAAGTCCTTAAAAGTCATGGCATGTATAGGGATTCGTTTAAAGTTGATGAAGTCTAATTGTTGTAGCCAAATGTTGTTGGACTAAGAGAATTTATAGTATGGTTGTGTATAGCCATTGATGATGGCTTAAGTTGTTGTAAATGTTGTGGGAACAATTCTCCCAAGTGTATGAGAGTAAAACTTTATTTTCATGAACCAAATGTGTTAATTCATGTGTTTCAATTGATGATTTGAGAATGTTTTGAATTAGTATAAGAGTGTATGCAAATGAGGGTAAAAAAAGGTTTGGCAAGATAGCCTCTAAGTGTCCTCACGGATAGACACACAGGCGTGTGTCTAGACCGTGTGTCTCCTGCACTTTAGTGTCTTATGTCAGTATAGACCACGGGCTGGTCACACGGCCGTTTGCTTAGGCCGTGTGAAACACACGGTTGGAACATGGGCATGTGCCAAGGCCGTGTGAAGTCTGCACTTGACACTTAGAATTTTAATTGTCACACGGGCCAGGGCCACGGGTGTGTTCAGGCCATGTGGATTTAGTCAGTGTCGACCACGGGTGGGAAGCACGGGCGTGCCTTGGCCGTGGGCAAATTGGTAGAATACTAGGTTTTTAGGCACGGTCCGGGGACATGGGCGTGTGTGTCTATGCACGGGCGTGTCTAATCTTGCACGGGCGTGTGGCCCCTGTTTTAAAGAAAAGTTTCTTTTAACTTGTAAAAGTTTCCGGACGCAATTTTAAGGCCTCGTAGGCCCACGATATGAATGATTTGATTAAGAAAGAGAAGTTTTTAATCCAGAACGAAATTTTGTAGCCCAAAAGTACATGTTTAAGCAAGTTCAAGCATAGTAATGTCTCGTATCCAGTTTTAACCTCGGAATCGGGTATGGGGTGTTACAGTGAAGTGGTTAGATTTAATGTTTATGAGGATATGGGACATCCCAATGATAAGTTACAAACTGTGCCTTGTAGGAATGTTGATCTTGATGTTAAGCAATAGGAATTATCAATAATCCAAAAACCAGTACGTGAAGCTGTCATGAAAGCCTCGAAATTAGAGCTGAAATCATTTCTAGAACGTACAAGTATTCCGACAATGGAAAATGCAAACTTGAACGAAGAAGCTCAAGGACTCCTCAATCAACTAATGATAGGGGAACCCGGGAAGGGCTTCAAGGATAGTGGAAAAAGGTCGAAACCTTTCTGCAAGGACATCCAAGTGCACAAGATGGAGAACTTAATTCTCAATAAGCCAAACGGATAACATTTAAGGTCGTCGAGCTAACGACGTTAAACAAAAGCGCTTTTTGGGAGGCAACCCAAATTTTTTTTCATTTATTTAATTTTAAGTTTTAGTAAGATTTAGGGTGTAAATAAATAAATTTTTATTTAATTCAGTTGATTTGATGTTTCCAAGAACATAATGGAGATCATGAATTTTTTTTCGAAAGTCGGATAATAGTGATGGCGCGGGCACGACATGCTAATTTGGTGACAAATATTTACCTAAAAAAAACCCAACTACTTAACCTTCATAAAACACCAAAACCCAATACCCATCCATTCAACCCATCCACACTTACCCAAAAACACCCTCAAAACAAACCCTCTCCCCCACAACCAACCCACACTGCCGTCACCATCTCCGTCACCGTCACAACACCCATCGTCATCACCGTCGCACTACCATCACCGACGCCACTGCACTACCGTCGCCGTCTTCCCCCCTCTTTGCTATAAGGTTAAGGTGTGGCAATGGGTATATGCATGTCTAGGATTGGATCTAGGGAGAGCTTGGTACTTAAGCGGTCTTAATGACTCACCTCCTCTTCTCTGGAATCCTACCTGGTGCATAGTATCTGTTCACTTTAGCCAACGAGGACTTGATAACAGGCCAAGGTGATCCTCAGTAGGTGGTTCGATGGATGGAGGGACTCAGAGGTGGCCAACTAGCAAGACGATTAGACATGTTGTTCTCAATATCTAAATTGCTGGCACCCCTACTTCGTGTTATTTTCTTCCTCCAGGTACACGGACTACTCACGGAAATATGGTTTTTCGCCAACGTCCACACGTCAATACTAGAGAACAAGAGGAGAGGCACGTTTAAGCCGAATCGAAGCGAGACTTGGAATGATGGAAAATCAAGTCTCCACAATCCTTGATATCCTACAAAGCTGTTACTTTGAACTTTTCATTTTGTTTATTTGAGCTGCTGATTTTTTTTTCTTATCTATAATATGACACATGCTTGAGGACAAGCTTAGAATAAGTAGGGGGGATGAATATATATGAATATAGTAAGTATGCATGGATGGTTGATTGGTTCTTGCTGCATGTTTTCTCTTTTGCATATGTTCAATCTTGCATTGAATTCATTCAACAGTTTATTTTGACATTGAGCCTTTAATCTCATACTTAGTCAACTTGGACAATTGGGCAATTTTTTTTTTGAATTTAAATGCTCAAGTATATAGATTAATCAACACTTGTATTTTAAGGTTGATATATGTAGCCAGATCTTCATGAATTGATTGTTTGAAAAAAAATATATTTGCTTGTGCATGAATAAATGAAAAAAAAAGGTGAAAAATGAAAAAATAATAAATAAATAAATAAAGGCTCAAGTTATGAGTGGAAGTTTCGAAAATGTGACCGGATTGAGTAGCCGGGGTGAGGTGCTTGGGTTGTCATCTCATCTCGCGTAAAAAGGTTCAAGTGAAAAGTCGATAACTTAATAACATTCCGCTAACAGAGCCCAATAATAAAGACTGTTTGAACTGAGTAATCGGGATAGGGTGCTTGGGTTGTCATCCTAGTTCGCGTAAAAAGGTTTGACCATGTCTAGAATTTTCCTAAAGCTTAGTTAATTAATAATGTCTTGCAATTTATTGGATTCAAACTCAATTTAATGAAATTATCTAGTTCGCATATTTCAAATTTTATGACACTTGTCTTGTTGATTAAACTATATGTTCTGAGCATTTATTTAATTATTTTTGCTTATATTGTTTACATTGAGTATGGATGCAGAAAAGAGGCTCGATTTTTAATAAATTGTAGAATTAATTCTAATGTTTGAAAGAACAACATGCTTGAGGGCAAGCATGAGCTAAGTAGGGGGATTTGATAACATGATCATTTTGCATGATTTCTTGTATGTAATTCGATTTATTTCTGAACTAATCCCTGCTAAATTTGTATTTTTATGATTTAAATCTTGTCAGGGATGCAATTGATCAAAAGCAAGCTAAAAAGGGCCAAATTGAAAGAAAATCATGGAAATGGGGCCAAATCAAAAAGATGGAGGAAGCCAAGGACACATTAAGCAATTTGACTTTGTAAAAAGCCAAATATGGAAAATCTTATTTTTAGTTTATTTTGTTTTTAATTATTTTTATTTTTAATTATTTAAGATTTTATATTAAATTAATTAAGCCTATTTTTAGTAAACCCCATGTATATAAATAGGGGTTATTTGTATTTGGAAAATCATCAATCAAGTATTTCTTTTCCTATTCCTATTTGAAGTTCTATTTCTCTCTTTTCCTATTTCAATTTAGAATAGGATTTCTTTTATTTTTTTTCCCTTCAAGTTAACGTCAATTAACCGGCCCATTTCAATTCCTTTTGTTTCTTTTCCAAAATTGGTGCAATTGCCTTCCAAGTCCCATTTCCTTTCCCAAATTCCATCATCTTTTACACAAAGCCAAACCATATTCCACAACCTTCAAGCATGATTAAAGTCATGCCACACTAAACCCCTTTCAGCTTTAAGCCGGTGTTAACCCCGTCAAAAGACCCGTGAGTTACGAACCCGAGCCATTTAACCCCTATTTTCCAATATTTATTATTTCTCCGGATTAAGAGTATGACTTTGTCAACTCACAATGTAACACCCCAAACCAGGTCTATGCGTTAAGACAAGATTTGGTTTGTCACACCGAACGAACATCCAAAATTTCTCTAATGATTTAAGTAATCAGTAATGCAAAACCTTAACGTAGTTTTAAAAGAAAATTTAAAGAAATTGAAAAATAATTTTAGGTGTCCAAAATTGTTATAAAACATAATATTTTTAAGAAAACTTTATAGATTTTAACATACGCCCATATTAAGAGTCTTAAAATAAAATTAAATCCATCCACACATAAAAATCCATAAAAATATAATTAGAGGCCTTATTACAACATACCCAAAATAAAATAAGTAACTTAAATAGAGTTCATAGTTTATAAAACCCAAGCTCGTAGTATGGCCTCCACCATGTCATTCCGGCCCAAGTCCACATCAATTTCCATTACACGAGATGGATAATAAAACGGGGTGAGTTACAAAGAACTCGGTGTGTAACTCACTTACCACCATTATTGGGCCGGACCATCAAGGCATTAATTTGGGCTTGAGCCCAATTACAAATTTTAACAATGTAAAATGAAATAACATATATAAAATGCATGTAAAATGAATTTCCCAACCAAACCTAATTTCCATCCGCTACACACACCCCGCACTCAACCAAAGACACCTGTGGGGATCAAGTCAACCCACCCCGCCAAACACACCAATCGTAGGCATTTAGCCTTTTTAAATAATATTGTAGTGCACTACCGAACTAGATTGTGACATAGTCACCGAACTAGAGACATTAAGCCAACATTTGTGGGAGAGCCACCGAACTAGATTCATGGCCACAGGCCTTACTTCTCTTCATCATGTATCCCATCCCATGCAAATATGTATGAATAACAAACTTTAATCATAAATAATTTATTAAGTAACCCATAATACAAATGAGTTTTTAATTAAACTTTTCATTTGGGTCCATTAAACAAAATAGTATTTAGCCCATTTAGCAATCTAGCGAACTTAGGCCCAAATGTCAAACTAGAAGGTTTTTGGCCCATTTAGCGATCTAGCAGTCTTTTGACCCAATTTATCGATCTAGCAGTTTTCCGGCCCAATTTAACAATCTAGCAATTTTTCGGCCCAATTTAACAATCTAGCAATTTTTCGGCCCAATTTAACAATCTAGCAATTTTTCGGCCCAATTTAACAATCTAGCAATTTTTCGGCCCAATTTAACAATCTAGCAATTTTTTGGCCCAATTATAAAATTTAGCGAACTTTGGCCCATATATCAAACTAAAGGGTTTTGGCCCATAAATCGAACTAGAGGGTTTTTGGCCCATTATGTCAATCTAGCGATTTTTCGTATTTTTCTCTTGGGTTTTAACTGTTTTCATGTATTTTCACAAAAGTATCAATTACTACATAATTTTCGAATTTACCATTTTCACGATTTTATCACAAGTACTTATGATTAGGTATCTAACCGAAAATGAGTGTGAAGTTACACACCTTGCTATGGTGAGGACTAAACTTTCCGCTTCGTCAACACCTATACATATCACGATAACTTATGATCATTATAATCTAATAATAAAACCGATTTAAACATAACGATCTAAAATTTACCCTCGGATTTTTGAACTACTTCCACTTGCGGTTTCTCCCCGATTGATGGTTCGTTAACCGAATCAAATCCACGAACAAATAATGGTTCGGGAGTACGAACTACTTCAAACAATTGATTCTCCTCGGATGAACGTCCACAACCCGGTGGGAAATCCCGGATTGTTGATACAGTCCTTTGTTTATACTTAGGGGGATTAACGGAACCTCCCTTCTTCCGAAAACTAAACACCGCCCCTTTTCTTCCCTATTTTGAATGTCTTAGAAGACAAAAGATCATTAACCATTCTAATATTATACCAAAACAATATGACCAA
The DNA here is from genome assembly GCA_025698515.1 of Gossypium sturtianum. Lineage (NCBI taxonomy): Eukaryota > Viridiplantae > Streptophyta > Magnoliopsida > Malvales > Malvaceae > Gossypium > Gossypium sturtianum. The sequence continues at coordinate 26,139,018 of CM046945.1, forward strand.
AAGTTTTTAAGAGTGAAATTTCCTTACCACAATAATCCTTGTCCCACAATACGAGAGTCGTCCAAACGTTTCCTTAACACTTAAATCGATTCCAACTTTCTATGTTACTCACGAACACTTGATCCCTATCTTCCGTTATCGCACTAAAATATAACGAATGGAAACGTTAATAGTATGAACTATTAACTAATCGTAACTAAAAAGAATTCTTACCTATTGACCACGATCGAAAAGAAAGGATTGAGAATGATGTTTGATGAAGGATTCTGGCTATGTATAACCAAAGAAAAAGAGATAATGTTTTGGCTATGGACACACTAGCATTCGGCCATGAGAGAGTTTAATGGAGAAAATTTGAGTGAAAAGAAATAAAAATAAGAGAAAAGATGGTGATGATGTTGTTTCGGTTTTCAAAGAGAAGAGAAGAAAAGATGTGTTTAGGAGCTAGGTACATTCGGCAATGGTAAAAAGAAAAGAAAAAGAATGGCTTTTTGGTATAGGTGATTTGAACTAAAAGAAAAGGCATACAAAGAATACCAAAGTAATAGACAAAAGTGACCAAATGGTTAAAAAAATTAAGGCTTACCAATGCTCAAATTCGGCTAAAGGAGAAGGGTTGAGAAAAGGTTGCAAAACTTGCACAAAACTAAGAATGACCAAAAACAACTCCTAAACCTTACAAGCTACAAGCATATTCGCCAACCTCCCCTAGCCTCATTGTCAGTCCAAATTCATTGGTCAAATGACCATGAATTTGTTTCCAAAACTTTTCCTTGATATATGCCTTATGTCCCCATATCTTTCCAAACTTTCTTGATTCTATACCATAAGTTAACACTTTCCTTAATCCTTTGATATACTAACCAAAAATAACAAGGTCAACACTTACCATATATGTACTTGGCCGACACTTGCTATACATGTGCAGAAAAATTAAAAATAAAATTCATCTAGATGCTAAACAAGGATTCGAACCTTCTCCCTCATGCACTAACTCATGCGCCAACACCACTTTGCCATATACTCATCTTATGCTACTATTTATCACTTAATTCAACTTAAGTGTCTATGCCACTTGCTTCACTTCAATAAATTCTCAAACTAAAAAAAAATATTTCATACCCGAATAATTCTATACTCTTTTTCCGAACTATAGTAGGCACAAAAAGAAATAAGAAAATTTTTCCTACATAATCTAAACACCAAAACATGCAATAATCGATACTCAAATTTTAGGGTGTTACAACTCTACCCTCCTAAAAAAAATTTTCATCCTCGAAATTTACCTGGTTGAAAAAGGTGAGGGTATTGTTGTCGAATTGCATCCTCAGGCTCCCACGTAGCTTCCTCCACTCCGTGGTTACGCCATAAAATCTTGACCAACGGCACGGTTTTCTTTCTTAGCACCTTAACATCTCGGTCTAAGATTTCCACTGGTTCCTCCTCAAAAGACAAGTCTGACTTCAACTCCACTTCTTCTACCGGTACTATGTGCAAAGGATCCGATCTATAGCGCCTCAGCATGGAAACATGAAAAACATCATGAATTTGGCTCAACTCCGGAGGTAATTCGATCTGATAGGCCACTAGACCAACACGCTTCACCACACGATATGGTCCAATGTATCTAGGACTCAGTTTGCCCTTCTTCCCAAACCTAAAGATCTTCTTCCAAGGTGAGACCTTCAAGAACACTTGATCCCCACAAAGATACTCGATACTTCTATGCTTCAGATCTGCATACGACCTTTGTCTATCTGAAGCTTCCTTTAACCTTGCTCGAATAGCTTTTACTTTTCTTCCGTTTGAGAGATCGGCTCAGGACCTAACATCATCGTTCGCCCAATTCAGTCCAACAACTAGGAGCGACACCTCACGACCATATAATGCCTCGTAGGGTGCCATCCGAATGCTAGGCGATAGCTATTGTTGTAAGCAAATTACGCCAATGGTAGAAAATCCTCCCAACTACCTTTGAAGTCGATTATACAACCCCTTAACATGTCTTCCAGAATCTGAATTACTCTTTTTGATTGACCATCTGACTGAGGATGAAAAGCCGTACTGAAGTTTAGCTTTGTTCCCAAAGCTCCATGCAATGCTTTCCAAAACCGTGGCGTAAACCTAGGATCCCTATCTCGATATAATGACACGGTACCCCATGCAACCTCACGATTTGAGATACGTGCGGCTTAGCCAACTTCTGTAACGAGTAATCCGTACGAACTGGTAGAAAATGAGCAGTCTTCGTCAAACGATCAACACTTACCCAAACAGAGTTTTTCTTAGTAGGTGTTAAAGGTAACCCACTAACAAAATCCATTGTTATCCGCTCCCATTTCCAAAGAGGAATCTTTACCGGTTGTAATAATCTCGACGGCAATTGATGTTCCGTCTTCACTTGCGACAAGTTAAACATTTCCCCACAAATTCAGAAATCTCACGCTTCAACCCTGGCCACCAATATTGTTCACGAAGATCCCGATACATCTTATTTCCTCCGGGGTGCATAGCATAAGGGCTATTATGCGCCTCTCGAAGAATCATTTGTCTCAGATTCGAGTCCTTAGGCATCTGAGACTTTTCCACGAAAGCACAACACACCTTCCGTGTTTATACCAAAATCCTCTATTCCTCCATTTTCAACTTGTTGAAGTAAAGGTCCCAACTTTCCATCTAATATTTGCTTTTTCTTAATTTGCTCCAACCACGAGAGGCTTCACACGAAGTTCCGCTATCGACTACCATCCTCGTACAAACTTAAATGGGCAAACATTGCTCTCAAATCGAGATACCACCTTACGACTTAACGCGTCTCGCTACCACATTAGCTTTTTCGAGGATGATACTCGATTGAGAAATCATAGTCCTTTAACACTCCACCCATCTTCGTTGTCTCAAGTTTAATTCCTTACGAGTAAGAAGATACTTAAGACTCTTGTGATCCGTATAGATGATAGACTTTTCACCGTAGAGGTAATGCCTCCAAATCTTTAGAGCAAACACCACTCGCAGCTAACTCCAAGTCATGAGTAGGGTAGTTTACTTCGTGTGGTCTCAAGCGACGAGAAGCATAAGCTACCACTTTCCCATTTTGCATCAATACGCAACCTAATCCCTGTATGCGACGCATCACAATAAACTATAAACTCCTTTCCAGGCCTCAAAGTTGAATCAATACCGGCGCTTCCGTCAAAATCTTCTTCAATTCATTGAAACTTTTTCTTGTTTTTTCATCCATATAAGCGGTACTCCTTTCGCAAAAGCTTAGTTAGGGTGCGGCAATCAACGAAAACCCCTCAACAAAAGCGCCTATAGTAACCACCAAACCCAAGAAACTCCGAATCTCAACTATCGACTTTGGTGGTTTCTAATCCAATACTGACCTCAATTTTCCGAGGATCCACCCTTATTCCTTGGTGACACCACATGACCCAAGAAAGTCACTTCCCTTAACCGTAATTCACATTTACTAAATTTGGCATAAAGTTGATTATCTCAAGTAAGCGCAATACAATTCGCAAATGCGAATCATGCTCTTCTTCATTCCCCGAATATACCGAATGTCATCTATGAATACCACCACAAACCGGTCTAAGTATGGTTGAAAGACCGGTTCATCATATCCATAAATGCAATTTGGTGCATTGGTCAACCCAAACAGCATCACCAAAAACTCATAATGTCCATAACGAGTTCGGAAAGTCGTCTTGTGAATATCCGCTTCTTTCACCTTAAGCTGATGATAACCCGATCTCAAATCAATTTTGGAGAAAACTGAAGCTCCCTTCAATTGATCAAACAGGTCGTCAATTCTTGGCAGAGGGTACCTATTCTTGATCGTCAATTTATTTAATTGCCTGTAGTCAATACACATACGCATCGACCCATCTTTCTTCTTAACAAACAAAACCGGTGCCCCCCACGGAGACACACTCGGTCGAATAAAGCCTCGATCTAGCAATTCTTGAATTTGAGCTTTAAGCTCCGCCAACTCCTTCGGTGCCATTCTATAAGGAGCAATAGACACTGGAGCCGTTCCGGGCAAAAGCTCAATACCAAATTCCACTTCCCGATCTGGAGGTACACCGGGAAGTTCTTCCGGAAATACATCTAGAAATTCCTTCACTGTCCTCACATCTTCCACTGACAACTCTTTGGCATCTAAAGCACTAATAAATGCTAAAAATGCTCCATACCCTTTTCGCACCAACTTTTCTGCCTTAAGTGCAGATACCACATTTGCCAAGTAATTCCTTCGCTCGCCTATCATAATTATTTCTTTATCCTCCACCGTCCTTATTGACATCCACTTTTCAGCACAATCCAATTTCGCCCGGTGCTTAACCAACCAATCCATGCCCAAAATGATATCGAACTCGCCAAAAGGCAACTCTATCAAATTTTCCAAAAATATTTCTCCTTGAATTTCTAAGGGCACATCTCTAAACAATTTATTTACCAATACCGATTGTCCTAAAGGACTAATTACCTTCATCTCATTATCAGAGATTTCAGAGTCTAATTTCAAGTTCCCAGATATGGTGCTAGCAACATACGAATGGGTAGAACCAATATCTATCAAAGCAATAACGGTACATCAAAAATGAAGAACGTGCAGCTTATCACATCAGTGCATTACCATCCTCACGGCGTCTAAGCGCATATACCAATCCCGGTGTCTTGCATCTGCGTTGCCTCTAGGACCATTTCCTCGACCCGCTACACCTTGACCACGCCCGGCCCCATTACCACCACGACTGGTCCACGACCTCTCGGTGGTTCTTTGAATTCCTCTTGCGGTGGTGCATCAAGTATTACGAGCTTCACGAGTTGTATCCATTCGATGAGGCAATTCTTATATTGATGATCCATCGACCCGCATTTATAGCAAGCACCCGTTTTCTTCCAGCACTCTCCAGAATGCCTTTTCCCACAATCAGCACAATCTCGACTCTGATTCACAGCTACCGGTGTTCTTCCTTGAGCTGGTTCCTCGTTCCGAGGCCTCTTCGTAAACCTTTTGAAGAACTCGAATACTTCATATCTCTCTTGCCTCTAGCTCGTTCCGATTCGGCGTTCGAGTTCTTAGCCTCTTCGGCTATCTTGGCTTTTTCCACAAGCGTGGCAAAAGTTCTAACTTGTTGTGGGGCTATCAAAACCCGCAATTCATCGTTCAAGCCATCCTCAAAGCGTACACAACGCTCATGATCTGTTGCCACTATTGTTCGAGCATAGCGACTCAAGCGTAAAAACTTCGACTTCATATCTTCATCCTTTGTCTTATTCCCTTGGACCGATTCGAAATTCCTTCCTTACGGCATCAACATAACTCGTTCCTACATATTTCCCTTGGAAGGAAACTTTAAAGAATTCCCAATTAACTAATGCGACTTCCGGTGCCTTCTCGCATAAGATAAGCCACCATTGGTATGCTTCGTCCCTTAACAAGGACACCGCCCCTTAATTTTTGTTCCACGGTGCACTCAAGATCGTCCATAATTCGCTCCATCGCCTCAAGCCAATATTCGGTGACATTTGGAGCTACACGAGACACCTCTGAAAACCTCGGCACCACTTGATTTCAATCGTTCCGATATTGACCCACGAGTGTTGGCGATTCTAGCTCCGGCGACCCTTTCAAGGACTCGCGGCATTGCTCGCATCACCGCATTATCTTCTTCCATATGATTATGTGATCCCGTCTCACTTTCGAGTGACGCAGTGCATCCATTTCCGGCATATGATCCGGTGCTTGGTTGCGCCTCTAACACCTCGTCCTCTACCACGGCCACGTCTACGCGTCCACGACCACGTCCTCTAGAGCTCATAATGACCGATTTAATCTGATTAAGAGTTTTATGAATCAAAATACTATTTCGATTGTTTATTAACGATGTTTTATGATATGAAAGAGATAGTGTTGTTTTCGCAACCATATCCTATTGTCTCAATCTCTACGATTTTCAACACCTAAAACTAGAAGTTCTAGAGTGTTTCTTATGATCATATCACAATGATAATAAACAATCAATATCTGAGATACTTACTTGACTTTGGCGGGATGCTCATGGTGCCATACTACCTTTAAATCAAAAGTCTAGAAATTTGAGTTGTTTCTCAAACAAATATCTTTATTGAACCCAAACCACAGTAGAGTTTTGAAACTAGCTCGATACCATTAAATGTAACACCCCAAACCAGTCTATGCGTTAAGACAAGATTTGGTTTGTCACAACCGAACGAACATCCAAAATTTCTCTAATGATTTAAGTAATCAGTAATGCAAAACCTTAACGTAGTTTTAAAAGAAAATTTAAAGAAATTGAAAAATAATTTTAGGTGTCCAAAATTGTTATAAAACACAATATTTTTAAGAAAACTTTATAGATTTTAACATACGCCCATATTAAGAGTCTTAAAATAAAATTAAATCCATCCACACATAAAAATCCATAAAAATATAATTAGAGGCCTTATTACAACATACCCAAAATAAAATAAGTAACTCAAATAGAGTTCATAGTTTATAAAACCCAAGCTCGTAGTATGGCCTAAACCATGTCATTCGGCCCAAGTCCACATCAATTTCCATTACTCCGAGATGGATAATAAAGCGGGGTGAGTTACAAAGAACTCAGTGTGTAACTCACTTACCACCATTATTGGGCTGACCATCAAGGCATTAATTTGGGCTTGAGCCCAATTACAAATTTTAACAATGTAAAATGAAATAACATATATAAAATGCATGTAAAAATGAATTTCCCAACCAAACCTAATTTCCATCCGCTACACACCCCCGTACCAACCAAAGACACACTGTGGGGATCAAGTCAACCCACCCCGCCAAACACACCAATCGTAGGCATTTAGCCTTTTAAATAATATTGTAGTGCACTACCGAACTAGATTGTGACATAGTCACCGAACTAGAGGCATTAAGCCAACATTTGTGTGTGAGCCACCGAACTAGATTCATGGCCACAGCCTTACTTCTCTTCATCATGTATCCCATCCCATGCAAATATGTATGAATAACAAACTTTAATCATAAATAATTTATTAGGTAACCCATAATACAAATGAGTTTTTAATTAAACTTTTCATTTGGGTCCATTAAACAAAATAGTATTTAGCCCATTTAGCAATCTAGCGAACTTAGGCCCAAATGTCAAACTAGAAGGGTTTTGGCCCATTTAGCGATCTAGCGATCTTTTGACCCAATTTATCGATCTAGCGATTTTTCGCCCAATTTAACAATCTAGCAATTTTTCGCCCAATTTAACAATCTAGCAATTTTTCGCCCAATTATAAAATTTAGCGAACTTTGGCCCATATATCAAACTAAAGGGTTTTGGCCCATAAATCGAACTAGAGGGTTTTTGGCCCATTATGTCAATCTAGCGATTTTAAGTATTTTTCTCGGTTTTAACCGTTTTCATGTATTTTCACAAAAGTATCTATTACTACATAATTTCCGAATTTACCATTTTCACGATTTTATCACAAGACTTATGATTAGGTATCTAACCCGAAAATGAGTGTGAAGTTACACACCTTGCTATGGTGAGGACTAAACTTTCCCGCTCGTCAACACCTATACATATCACGATAACTTATGATCATTATAATCTAATAATAAAACCGATTTAAACATAACGATCTAAAATTTACCCTCAGATTTTTGAACTACTTCCACTTGTGGTTTCTCCCGATTGATGGTTCGTTAACGAATCAAATCCACGAACAAATAATGGTTGGGAGTACGAACTACTTCAAACAATTGATTCTCCTCGGATGAACGTCCACAACCCGGTGGAAATCCCGGATTCTTGATCTGATCCTTTGTTTATACTTAGGGGATTAACGGAACCTCCTTCTTCTCGAAAAACTAAACACCGCCCTTTTCTTCCCTATTTTGAATGTCTTAGAAGACAAAAGATCATTAACCATTCTAATATTATACCAAAACAATATGACCAAAAGTTTTTAAGAGTGAAATTTCCTTACCACAATAATCCTTGTCCCATAATACGAGAGTCGTCCAAACGTTTCCTTAACACTTAAATTGATTCCAACTTTCTATGTTACTCACGAACACTTGATCCCCTATCTTCCGTTATCGCACTAAAATATAACGAATGGAAACGTTAATAGTATGAACTATTAACTAATCATAACTAAAAAGAATTCTTACCTATTGACCACGAGCGAAAAGAAAGGATTGAGAATGATGTTTGATGAAGGATTCGGCTATGTATAACCAAAGAAAAAGAGATAATGTTTCGGCCATGGACACACTAGCATTCGGCCATGAGAGAGTTTAATGGAGAAAATTTGAGTGAAAAGAAATAAAACTAAGAGAAAAGATGGTGATGATGTTGTTTCGATTTTCAAAGAGAAGAGAAGAAAAGATGTGTTTAGGAGCTAGGTACATTCGGCAATGGTAAAAAGAAAAGAAAAAGAATGGCTTTTTGGTATAGGTGATTTCGGCACTAAAAGAAAAGGCATACAAAGAATACCAAAGTAATAGACAAAAGTGACCAAATGGTTAAAAAAATTAAGGCTTACCAATGCTCAAATTCGGCTAAAGGAGAAGGGTTGAGAAAAGGTTGCAAAACTTGCACAAAAACTAAGAATGACCAAAAACAACTCCTAAACCTTACCAAGCTACAAGCATATTCGGCCAACCTCCCCCCTAGCCTCATTGCCGTCCAAATTCATTGGTCAAATGACCATGAATTTGTTTCCAAAACTTTTCCTTGATATATGCCTTATGTCCCCATATCTTTCCAAACTTTCTTGATTCTATACCATAAGTTAACACTTTCCTTAATCCTTTGATATACTAACCAAAAATAACAAGGTCAACACTTACCATATATGTACTTGGCCGACACTTGCTATACATGTGCAGAAAAATTAAAAATAAAATTCATCTAGATGCTAAACAAGGGATTCGAACCTTCTCCCTCATGCACTAACTCATGCGCCAACACCACTTTGCCATATACTCATCTTATGCTACTATTTATCACTTAATTCAACTTAAGTGTCTATGCCACTTGCTTCACTTCAATAAATTCTCAAACTAAAAAAAAATATTTCATACCCGAATAATTCTATACTCTTCTTCCGAACTATAGTAGGCACAAAAAGAAATAAGAAAATTTTTCCTACATAATCTAAACACCAAAACATGCAATAATCGATACTCAAATTTTAGGGTGTTACACACAAAGTCAAGTCAATGCTAAGTCAAAAAAGACGTCGTTTGAGTTAGTATGGCTAGACGTACAGTTGAAATTTCGAAAGGATCGATTGTCTAATTGGTCTTCCGTGAACACATTGGCGTGCCAAGTGGGGATTGCTGTTTGGTTTCATCAAGGGAAGTAGTAACCGGATTTAAATGTCCCAACGTTTGATGGCATTGGTTCGAGCTAGGCTCTTCTAGAACGCAAAGCTGCCGGAGTTCTAAATCATGAACGTTTCGTAGGTTGTTCGATCGGTAAGGGTTAGTTATAGGACGTTCCATAACTAATTTACACAAGGAAGAGTTGGTGTCCGAGGCATCCTTGGTAGCTATAACTAGCTTATTGGAAAAGAGGAGTTCATCTAATTTCGAGGATCGGGTCAAAGACGGAAAAACCCGCGCTTAAGGCTGAGCTAAGTTTAATCGATTTCTTTTTAGATTACTTCAATTTTTTTTCCCATTTAGTCTGTTACTTTTTACGTTTTTATTTTCTGTGTTTATTTCATGTTTAATATTTTATTTCTCCCCGAACGTCGCGGGCACGACAATTGCCCAGACATTAATCTGGTCATGAGATAGACAAATTTTCAGTAAAACCAGTCTCTGTGGGATCGACCCTACTCCCTATACTGCTTAAATTTGCAACTCGGTGTAGGTTTATATTGGTGGAATCGACAGCCATCATACAGGTTTTGAAAAGTTAGGGCACTGTGTTCGTGAAAATGAAACCCAGGTTAGTTTTGATTTGGCAGTGTACAAGTCGAAGGCTAGAAGTCTTCCAGTTTCTAAACACAGATTCGACTTAGTTAATTCCCTGCATAGTTCAAGATAGGCTCGTGGCGGGCTTTGGCAAAGATGGCGTTGTGGAAATATGAGTCAAGGTGGAGATTTGTTAAGTATGACTCCTATTTCAGTCAAATTTGATAAATAATCTTCTAGTTAAACTCTGTTTATTTGTTTCAATCAAACACTGATTAGTTTAGATTATTTTATTATTATTTGACCTATGAATTTAGCCTATAAATAGGCTCTTTTACAACCTTAGAAAAAACACCCATTAGATATTAGAACTCATAACACATTTAGAGAATTTTGTGTTTACGTTTTGAGGGTCCTTTGTTTTCGGGTTTTCAGGGTTTAGTTTTTATCTCCATCTTTTGTACTCTTCGTTCTTTTGCCATTATAGTAAAATTATCTTTGCCAGTGGTTTTTTATCCTCTTTGGAGGGGTTTTTCCATGTTAAATTTGTGTGTTCAATTTCTCAATTTATTCCGCTATTTTTTTTTACTTGTTGCTTAATCGGGTCGATCCTAACACTTATAACATAATTGGTCACTTAATTTTGTATCACACTTTATAATAGCATTATACATTATATATATGTGCCCATAATTGAGACTTTTAAGGGTAATTTACCATAAAATACCTTTTTTTTTCAAAATTTACGGAAAAGGACCTACAAATTAATTATTTACTAGAATGGGTCATTTTCCCCGAAAGCGCGTCCACGTCAGCACTATTTCAGGGGATGCAGCAGGAAAACGCGTCCCTGTGGAAGCATTTTCTGCCACATCAGCAGAAATCGCGTCCTTGAGGGCGCGCTTTACTGATGTGGCAAAAACGCTCCCTCAGGGACGCGTTTTTGCCCTCCCCTTCCGTTAGGGTTTTCAGCTGTTTTTATGGTTAGACTTAGGGTTTTGGGGGTTTTAGGGCTATGGTTTTCTGTTTTTAAAGGTTTTTAGGGTTTAAGGTTTTTAGGGAAAGTTAATGAATTAGAGTTTAGAGTTAATTAATTAAAATAATTTTAGGTTTAGGGTTTTAGAAAAAATATATCAGCAATATAAAAATTATTTGTTTTTTTTACAATAGTCTCTGGTAAAATAATTTTGAGAAGACGTTTCTGAACAAATAGTGACCGAAACGCTTCAAGCAGGATGCACTGTTAGCAAGAGTACTGAAAAAAACTTCCACGTGGACGCTCTTTTGCTACAGTAGTCTCTGGCAAAATAATTTTGAGAAGACGTTTCTGAACAAATAGTGACCAAAACGCTTCAAGCGGGGATACATCGTCAAGAAGAGTCATGAAAAAAACTCCCACGTGGGACGCTCTTTTGCTACTGATAGTCTCGGAAAAATAATTTTGAGAAGATGTTTTGAACAAATAGTGACCAAAACGCTTCAAGCGGGATGCCTTTATCGGCAAGAGTCTTGAAAAAAGCTTCCACGTGGACGCTCTTTTGCTACAGTAGTTCCTATTTGTCCTTAGACTATAAATGAGCCAAATTTCATTCTCATATTGCATAATAGAAATTGAGGCAAAAGTAAAATAGAAACTGAAGATGAGTGAACGTATTAGTATTGTTATTTACTATGATGGTGAGGTTTGTGACACCGAAAACGGTGTTATTTTTTTATCGAAGAACACAGCACGACTGGTTTTTAACCAGAACATAGATTTGACAGAATTTCGCAAAAGAATTAGGCGTAAAATCTTCGGAACAATGCCAATGAAAGTTCAGTCTATTAAGTATAGATTTTGTGCTTTGGTTGATCCCGTGAGATATGACTCATTCGACATCAAAGGTCCTCGGAGCTTGGAGGCAATGGTGGAGACTCATCTTGCCAGTGGATCACCCTATCTTGAGGTATATGTACAATTTTCATCGCCAAGTGATCTTCCTTTGACTTCAACATCTACTGCTGTTCGAGGGGAATACACGACCCCAAGCCGACACTCTGTTAGTGGGAGGCAAAATACGGAAGCGCCTGTGTTTGGTGGTAGTATGGAAAACACAACCCCTACACGACACTCGGTTAGTGGATGGGACATGCATATCCTTCCTTCGACGTTCGATGCTAGAAATACGTATTGGGGAACGTTATCAGCTTCTAGTGGTTGGCAATCCACATATGATTGGGGACGTTATGAAAGTTTTTTAAGAAGGGATAATGTACTCCCCACGACATCCACCGGCGAGGGGACCTCGTTCGTTGCAGATGTTGGTGGGTCAGGTGATGAGTTCGATGTGGATCCACCTCGAGAGCCCAACCCTGATGGTGCAGAAGTTGCATTATTTTCTGAATCGGATCCTATTCCAACCATACCTGAAGATGTTGAAGGGGGTTCAGATGAAGAAGAAGAAGATCCGCGATTCAGGGCGTACTCGCCTCCAGCCCACATGCATAATGTCGATCTATCTCAAGATGATACATTGGAGTTTCCTGGACTACCACACAAAAGGCGTGACCGTACAAGTTCGTTGTTGGATTCGGGTGAATTAGAAGTTGGTAAAGAGTTTTCCAACAAGGATAGTTTTCTTGGTGCATTGAAACAATATAGCATCAAGAAGCGGGGTTAACTACAAGCGTGGTTAAATCTAAACTCGATAAATCACGAGGCCAAGTGTGCGATTGCAAGGCGGTACATGTTCATGGAAAATCATGGCCTTGTTGAGGAAAAGGACAGGCTTGTGGGAGATTAAAAAGTACAAAGGTTCACATACATGTCTTGCCGGTACCGTATCACTAGGTGTTCAAGGTTTTTGAATAATACTGATATTACGTAATGTTGCATTACTTAACGTACTTCGTTGACTGGTGTTTCACAAGATCATCCCAAGATGGATTCGGATATGTTGGCTAACTTAATAATACAAGCGGTGAAGGCAGATCCCAAGACTTGATGTCGTCCTTAATTGCCAATATTCGTAGCCAATTGGGGTACACGCCTCTTACCGAAAGACTTGGATAGCTAAGCGATAAGCGTTGGAAAAGTTACATGGTCGGTGGGACGCTTCATATAATAAAGTGTGGCGGTGGTGTCGGTCTTTGGAGAGATATGTCCCGAGCAAAAGATAATGGACCTTGAAACGGAACCGCGTACTACAACGATCGATTGCTCGGTGGATGCCAAGTGTTCAAGCGTCTGTTCTGGACATTTAAGCAATACCGAGACGCATTTCTATACTGCAAGCCATTGGTGAAAATTGACGATACCTTTATGTATGGTAGATATACGCATCGGCTATTGCTAGCTGTGGCACAGGATGGCAGTGGGAGAATCCTTCCAATTGCGTTTGCAATAACACCGGGAGTCGGTGATGGTGGGATTTCTTTCTATCTAGGTTAAGGAGGCATGTCTGCCCCCAACCTGATATATGCATTATATCAGATCGGGGCCCTGGAATACTAGCTGCAATAGAGCGAGAGGGAAGCCTATGGCATCGCACACACCATCGATATTGCCTAAGGCATGTTGCGTCCAACTACCGCGGGCATCATCGATCTACTAGTGAACGACGGCAAGTGACCAACATGGGTATGTAATATCTACTAATATAATTTCGTTTGTAATATTCAATTTATTCTTAATTGAAGAGTGGTATGTAATTGTAACACTCCCAAACCCGGCCCACAAGTCTCGTCCGGATCTGGTTATGTCACTGCGGAATGACGGTTAAAAATCTTTGTCTTTAGAGTAAAACTTGAAAATTTTGTTAACTTTCGGGAAGTAAGTCCATTAAAAATTATTAAATAATATAAGCTTGGTTTGAATTAAAACTTTATTATAATTTATTATAATATAAATCCTTTGTAAAAATATTACTAAATACGATATAACCTTTATCAACTATAAATAGAGTACTTTAATCAAAAGTGGCCCTTATTACATCAAATAAATTAAACCAAGTACTTCAAATTAAAATGCTTGAAATAAAAATATTCAAAACGTCTATACGCATGAAAATGCATACGCATGGCCACCTTTGTATCTACTCCAACCCGGTCCATTACTCACGACTCACTCACTGCGATGTTAGATAAATAATTGGGTGAGTCATACTGACTCGATGTGTAATTACACCAGCGATATCCACCCACATGTTAGCCACAAATCAACCCAAATATCAAATGCAACATATAAATATAATCATTTAAACATTACCACAATCCGGGCTTGGCCCACAATCAAATCTTACTCAAGCACTGGGCTAGGCCCTTTTCCACGTATGTTCTCAAAACATACCTATCCACATGTCATATTGGGCTTGGCCCATTTCCATATCATTTCACCACGGAACAATGCAACATGAAACCCAACCCATTCCTAAGGTCCATCCGCTACACACCCCTTATCCGACCTACCACACACGGGGACTATCGAGTCACCCTCTCCTTTTCCCTCCAAAAAGGCAACCAATGCCATCCACGATGTAGCGTATAGCTAACATCAAACCAAGATGGAGCACACAGCAATCCATCAAGCCACGAAATGGCATAAAGCCCATATCAATCAAGGTAACCACGCGAACTAAATCGCAAAGATCCACAACGCGACCTCAGTCAGCGCCAATCCACGATGTAGCACAAAGCTGACATCAACCACGTACTCGAAGTACACCCTGTCCTTCTTTCATAAACCCACCCATGCACATGTAACATAATATAATGCGGAGATGATGCATGTGCATGCTATTCACAATCATAGGCATACTCACATATTAAAAGTCAATTACCACATATTAGCCAATTTGCTACTAACCTGGTCATCATCATACCCCCTTCAAGGGTATCATTCCCACATTTACTGCACTTGTTAGCAACATATAAAACAGGCAAATATCACGCAAATCCCGGAAACAATGGCTAACTACACACCTTATTACTTGGAGTTCTAGACTCTCGATCCTCGACGCCTATCGTTTAGTGAGACTACGGCTATTTCCCTAACATTTTCTCTTGTTGGCCCACACCCTGGTGGCCAATCTCGCATCTGCAAGAAACGGATCTCTTCTTGAACTTTGGGATGGGAGCTTTCCTTGCCCACCTTGACTGGTATTCGCATCCATAACGATATCTAATCAAAACTTGGTTATCTACAGATCTCAAACGAATAATCATAAACTACTCATCCTTACCGACAGAGTCTTGAAATCCAGAAAGCTCCTTAATCTTCGCTAAAACTCCTAAATGGTCAAGGTCGAATCGGTTACCACAAATGCCAAATATGGCTTGTAACAAAAATCTATGAAAAGAGGACCCCTATGGCCGAATAGCACCTAACCCTTACCTTCCTTAAATCGAATGGAGAAGAACTAGGAGAGGTCGCCCTTGCTAGAATTAAGCCCAACCGCACTAGGATGCCAAGGATTTCAACAATGGTGCTTAGTATTAAAAGAGTTTCGGCTTAGTCTAATGATTAGAGAATCAAAGTTGAAGGAAATAAAAGGTATGGAAATAAAGAGAGTAAAGGAATTCGGCTAAGCCTACTTACCTCTTCCAACGATTGAAAAAACCCAAAGTGATCCACACCACACCTACTATTCGGCCAAGGTGACAACTAAATAGGGGAAGGAATTTGGACACACAAGAGGGAGAGGAGAGATTCGGCAAAAGACTTGAAGAATGATTTGGCACTCTACCCCCTATTATATAGCATTCGGCCACCCCCTTGAAGACTCCAAGATTCGGCCAACACCCACTAATTCAAATCAATTTGAATTAGTTCAATTCAAAAACAATTTGAATTGCTCCACTATTATCCCACTTATCAAAAATAAATAATAATTATCCCACACTTCTAAATAACTAAATAGATAAATAAAAATAAAAAAAAACATTATCCTCATGTAAATAAAAGCCTTCTAGCCGTCCAACACCTTCAAAATTGCTGCCAAAAGGAATAAAAATTAAACTCCAAAACCTGACTCTCTTGGTTCGAACACAGGACCGATCTGCACACCTCTCCTCCAACGCCTGGGCCACTCGGCCACATTGTATTTCATGCTAGAAACCCCCAACATTTTATTTTAAACCCTTTCTACTCAAGCCCATAACCACCAACAAAAATAAAACGCCAATCGCTTCTTCCCCTCAAATCGCGACCTCACTCCCCTCCAGCGCCTAAGTAGCGCCCAAGAGCCACTTCTTCCAATTGGACTTTCATGCCCATCAAACCTGCCCTTTTGTTTTTAAAGCCTACCTAGCCCAATCCACGACGCGAAAATAAAACAAAATTGTTGCCGCTTGGACTCGAACCCAAGCCCCCACCTGGCGCTACTTCCGGCCCCTAAAGCGCGCATGAAGCCACTTTGCAGATCCTTTCTTGTGCCTTAAACGCCCAATTAATTCTCTTTAAACCCTCGAAACCAAGCCCCTCTTTATTACTTAAAAATCCAAAATTTTCCCTGACTTTCCCCTCTTATCCGAGCATTCTCAAAACCTCTAAAACACCTCTAAACACACCCCAAAAACCTACCAACACTGGAATTATACCCAAATTGCATAGCCCCTAAATCAGGGTGTTACAATTCTACCCTCCTTAAAAATAATTTCGTCCTCGAAATTACTTTACTAACAAACGTCCATACAACCTATCTCACCACCTTACGCTTATGCTGCGCAACTCTGATCTTACTAAGGCTATCGTACCTACACAATCTCTAAGTTCGCGCTCAACATTCGAAACACCTCTCTTAGCAACACAGAAAAAGGCTAACTCATAAGCAAGCAAAGTAGTTAAAACATGTACCAAAGCAAAGGAGCTTACCCGCTATCACATCCTTGGTTGACTCTGACTAGAACCATTCCTTCCATAACTTGACCCACGACCCCTCGTCGCTCGAGGACAATTCTTAACTAAATGTGCCTTAGATCCACACCGAAAACATTCTTTACTATTTCCCCAACACTCTCCTGTGTGAGGTCTTCCACATTGAACACAAGAACGATTCCGATCCATTGGGGCAAGTGCATGCACGAGATTCTCGATCCTTGGTCTTTTTCTGGACATTACCAAAGCGATGCCGACGGTCCAATATTTCCCTTATCCTCGTTCCTATTCTTCTCTCGGTTTTCTCTTATAGTCTTTTTAACCTCTTCGGCAATCCGAGCTTTCTACCAGAATGGCAAAATCCCTTTCTCTTTGTGGCGCGATCAACTCCGCAACTCATCTCATGAGCCCATCTTGAATCGAACACTCCTTTCATAATCGGTAGCCACGATTCCTTTGGCGTCTTGACTTAGTCGCACAAACTCGGTTGCATACTCGCTATCGACTTATTCCCTTGTACTAGGTTTAAAAGCGCTTTCGCTGCGCGTCTAAGTAACTTGCTCCAACGTACTTTCCTTCAAACTTTTCCTTAAAGTACTCCCAATCCAATCGATCTGCCGGTACACCTTGTTTGTGATGAGCCACCAACGATAAGCTTCATCGAAGAAGCTTAAACAAAGACCTTTAGCTTTTCCTCACGGGGGTACAATCTAAGTCGTCCATGATTCTTTCAACTGCTTCTAGCCAATACTCCGCTACGTTAGGAGCTACTCCTGACACTCCTCTAAAGGTCTCGGCTCCATTTGATCTAAGCCTTTCCGACACCGACTTCCGAGTTCCATTTCCTCTACTAACTCCCGCTACTTGCTCTAGCATTCGCAACATGGCCCGCGATACTGCGTCATCTTCTCCTGTATGATCTTGCCCCTCTACGTCCACTGCTAGCGGCACTTCATTTTCTGACCCATGGCCAGACCCTATCGGCTCCGATGCTGCCATTCTACCTCTACCGCGTCCCCTAGAGTTCATCTTTATCGTCGCGATTTAATCTGATTAACAAGTTTTATGCATTAGAGATTGTTCCACTATTTAACCACGAGCAAATTTTATGGAATGAAAGATATTTAGAAGTAGTTCTTTCGATCACACAAAGTTTTCAGTTCAAGTTCCCTATTCTATTTCAGAATATCACATTCACACACACATCCGTTCATCAACAAGGACACATTCCTTCCTCAGTAAAGGCACACTCAGTGGTATCCACCACACACATTCACTATTCGGACATTTCTGCCCGTTTCTACCCCAGGGGTATTTCCGTCATTTTGTCCTACAGGGACATTTTCGTCATAAACCAGAGCGATTCAAAAACTTTAATAGGTCAGGATCTTTTTGAAATTCCCAAAATTGAAGAGTATTTTCGAAAATTTCGCAAATGGAAGGTATAACAGGATTTTGGTAACCAGGGGTATTTTGGTAATTTTGACAATCAGGGTAATTTTGTAAATTTCCAAAGTCGGGGTTATTATTTTTGCCATCTGAGAAAATTGGGTACTTTTGTAAAGTAAGAAAATTTTATTAAACTTGGGGTTAAACCGGAAATTTTGAAAGTCAGGGGCATTTTAGTAATTTTCAACATAGGGGTAAATTTTGGAAATTTTAAAACTAAGGGTTTTAAAACAGTGAGGCAAATCCCTTTCGGGTTTTAATAATTGGTTTAGCCTATGAACAAGTCCTCTTGGTTAAGGTGAACCAGTAGCTACGCACACCAGGTAGGATTCAGTGAATAGGAGGTGAGTCACGAGGATCGCTTAAGTACCTGTGCTCTTGGGATCCACTCCTAGACATGCGCACAATGGTTGCCACACCTTAACTTGGCGACTTAATCACAGGTTTGTTTAGTAACCTTAAGTCTTATGCATGTGTTTGAGTAGACTAGTCCTAGGGTTCAACAGATCCTAGTTCACTAATCTACGAGCCCAACTAAGCCCATAACAGTTCATATATCAAATTACTTCACAAGTCCAAGTACTTACAGTGGACTCGGTAGGAGGTACAGTGCCATGCGAGAAAAAAACTGAAAAAATTTTCTTAAAAGCCCATATTCTTGAAAAGCCCATTTTAAAAATGTTTTGGGCCCAAAACCCTCAAAGCCGAGTTTTGAACACGGCTCGATGCAAATCTGTAACACTCCCAAACCGGCCCACAAGTCTCGTCCGGATCTGGTTATGTCACTGCGGAATGACGGTTAAAAATCTTTGTCTTTAGAGTAAAACTTGAAAATTTTGTTAACTTTCGGGAAGTAAGTCCATTAAAAATTATTAAATAATATAAGCTTGGTTTGAATTAAAACTTTATTATAATTTATTATAATATAAATCCTTTGTAAAAATATTACTAAATACGATATAACCTTTATCAACTATAAATAGAGTACTTTAATCAAAAGTGGCCCTTATTACATCAAATAAATTAAACCAAGTACTTCAAATTAAAATGCTTGAAATAAAAATATTCAAAACGTCTACTTCTGCATGAAAATCTGCTTCTGCATGGCCACCTTTGTATCTACTCCAACCCGGTCCATTACTCACGACTCACCTGCGATGTTGGATAAATAATTGGGTGAGTCATACAGACTCAGTGTGTAATTACACCACTGATATCCACCCACATGTTAGCCACAAATCAACCCAAATATCAAATGCAACATATAAATATAATCATTTAAACATTACCACAATCTGGGCTTGGCCCACAATCAAATCTTACTCAAGCACTGGGCTAGGCCCTTTTCCACGTATGTTCTCAAAACATACCTATCCACATGTCATATTGGGCTTGGCCCATTTCCATATCATTTCACCACGGAACAATGCAACATGAAACCCAACCCATTCCTAAGGTCCATCCGCTACACACCCCCTTATCCAGCCTACCACACACCAGGGGACTATCGAGTCACCCTCTCCTTTTCCCTCCAAAAAGGCAACCAATGCCATCCACGATGTAGCGTATAGCTAACATCAAACCACGATGGAGCACACAGCAATCCATCAAGCCACGATATGGCATAAAGCCCATATCAATCAAGGTAACCACGCGAACTAAATCGCAAAGATCCACAACGCGACCTCAGTCAGCGCCAATCCACGATGTAGCACAAAGCTGACATCAACCACGTACTCGAAGTACACCCTGTCCTTCTTTCATAAACCCACCCATGCACATGTAACATAATATAATGCGGAGATGATGCATGTGCATGCTATTCACAATCATAGGCATACTCACATATAAAAGTCAATTACCACATATTAGCCAATTTGCTACTAAACTGGTCATCATCATACCCCCTTCAAGGGTATCATTCCCACATTTCTTGCACTTGTTAGCAACATATAAAGCAGCAAATATCACGCAAATCCGGAAACAATGGCTAACTACACACCTTATTACTTGGAGTTCTAGACTCTCGATCCTTGACGCTATCGTTTAGTGAGACTATGGCTATTTGCCTAACGTTTTCTGTTGTTGGCCCACACCCTGGTGGCCAATCTCGCGTCAATGAAACGGATCTCTTCTTGAACTTTGGGATGGGAGCTTTCCCTTGCCCACCTTGGTGGTATTCGCATCCATAACGATATCTAATCAAAACTTGGTTAATACAGATCTCAAGCGAATAATCATAAACTACTCATCCTTAAATGAGCAGTCTTGAAATCCCGAAAGCTCCTTAATCTTTGCTAAAACTCCTAAATGGTCAAGGTCGAATCGGTTACCACAAATGCCAAATATGGCTTGTAACAAAAATCTATGAAAAGAGGACCCCTATGGCGAATAGCACCTAACCCTTACCTTCCTTAAATCGAATGGAGAAGAACTAGGAGAGGTCGCCCTTGCTAGAATTCGCCCAACCGCACTAGGATGCCAAGGATTTCAACAATGGTGCTTAGTATTAAAAGAGTTTCGGCTTAGTCTAATGATTAGAGAATCAAAGTTGAAGGAAATAAAAGGTATGGAAATAAAGAGAGTAAAAGGAATTCGGCTAAGCCTACTTACCTCTTCCAACGATTGAAAAAAACCCAAAGTGATCCACACCACACCTACTATTCGGCCAAGGTGACAACTAAATAGGGAAGGAATTTGGCACACCAAGAGGGAGAGGGAGAGATTCGGCAAAAGACTTGAAGAATGATTTGGCACTCTACCCCCTATTTATAGCATTGGCCACCCCCTTGAAGACTCCAAGATTCGGCCAACACCCACTAATTCAAATCAATTTGAATTAGTTCAATTCAAAAACAATTTGAATTGCTCCACTATTATCCCACTTATCAAAAATAAATAATAATTATCCCACACTTCTAAATAACTAAATAGATAAATAAAAATAAATAAAAAAAAACATTATCCTCATCTAAATAAAAGCCTTCTAGCCGTCCAACACCTTCAAAATTGCTGCCAAAAAGGAATAAAAATTAAACTCCAAAACGCAGCTCTCTTGGTTCGAACCTGGGACCAGTCTGCTGCACACCTCTCCTCCAACGCCCAGGCCACTCGGCCACATTGTATTTCATGCTAGAAACCCCCAACATTTTATTTTAAACCCTTTCTACTCAAGCCCATAACCACCAACAAAAATAAAACGCCAACTGCTTCTCCGGCCCCTCGAAACCGCGACCTCACTCCCCTCCAGCGCCTAAGTAGCGCCCAAGAGCCACTTCTCCCAATTGGACTTTCATGCCCATCAAACCTGCCCTTTTGTTTTTAAAGCCTACCTAGCCCAATCCCCTGACGCGAAAATAAAACAAAATTGCTGCCGCTTGGACTCGAACCCAAGCCCCCCACTGGTGCTACTTCCAGCCCCCTAAAGCAGCGCATGAAGCCACTTTGCCAGATCCTTTCTTGTGCCTTAAACGCCCAATTAATTCTTTTAAACCCTCAGAAACCAAGCCCCCTCTTTATTACTTAAAAATCCAAAATTTTCCACAGCTTTCCCCTCTTATCCGAGCATTCTCAAAACCTCTAAAACACCTCTAAACACACCCCAAAAACCTACCAACACTGGAATTATACCCAAATTGCATAGCCCCTAAATCAGGGTGTTACAGTAATATTCGCTATCAACTTATATTGGCAGGGTACGAGATCAATAAGGACCGTTTTCACGAGATGTTAGCGAGTTTGCGCTCAGTTAATGAAGAAGGCGCAAACTACCTATGCAACATACCTTTCGAACAGTGGACACAAGCATACGGCGGTGGCCTACGATATGGTCATATGACATCAAACACATTTGAATGCATAAATTACATTTCTAAAAAGGAACGCGTAATTTGCCGATAACATCGGTTGTACGAGAGACATATTTTCGTTTAGCGGCACTATTTTCGAAGCGGCAGCGAGTTATAAAGGCCAAATGCAGGAAGGCCATGTATGGTGCGCGAAGGTATTGCGAGAAATTAACAAGGCGAAGGCACGGGCCAACACCATTCACACAGTGTGCCACGATCGCGACAACCTATGGTTTCGTGTGACGGGGTTTGACAGATCGAACCAAGGTATTGTTGGCGGGCAATATCGTGTACACTTGAGAAATAGGACCTGGGACTGTGGGATATTTGACGCACTTCGTTATCCATGCGCTCATGTAATTACGGCTTGTCAGAATCTCCGTCTGGATCCTATGAGCT
This sequence comes from Gossypium sturtianum, assembly GCA_025698515.1. Lineage (NCBI taxonomy): Eukaryota > Viridiplantae > Streptophyta > Magnoliopsida > Malvales > Malvaceae > Gossypium > Gossypium sturtianum. Next base: position 26,161,522 of record CM046945.1, read on the forward strand.
ATGTCGACGAAGTATATAAAATAGAATACATGTACAACGTGTGGAGACACGTACTCCCACCAGTCCCAGATGAACGTAAGTGGCCGTCTGTATCGCTTGCTCTGTTTAAGCTGTTACCGGATAGAGAACTACGTCGCAAACCAAAGGTTCGACCTTGCTCGACTAGAATACGCAACAATATGGATATCCGAGAAACAGCCAACCAACGGAAGTTATGCGGATGGTGTAGGAACCCAGGCCATACATCTCGCTCATGTCCAAATCGGAATAGTTGATAGTCTCCTTATCATTTTTGTCTCTTGGTGGCTATGAAAATTCTTTTAATTTCTTGATGAAAATGGTGAACTTTTGTAGAAGGACTAAGTTGCAAAACAAAAAAAAAAAGTTATTCAATTAATCTAAAATATCACCATCATCATTATTCTTCAAAATTATCTTTCTTGCTAAATGATTATTTTGCCCCTTACGATCCTTCAAAATTCCTACATTGGATCAACATCCATCTTGATAAAATTACAAATTAACCCCTCATACTTTTTCACTTATTCAATTTAGTCCTAATTCATCCATTTCTTATTAGTTTCTAGATCGGTCCACCCTTAAAATATTTACACCATTGGCCCTTCAAGGTTTTTTTCATATATACATTTTAACCCGTCAAATTTTTCTCACATTTTACTATTGATCCCGGAAAACTTTTCTCACATTTCTGATTTAGTCTTTACTTGAACCAATACAATTAGGATATTAAAAACAACTTTTATTTTATTAAAAATAATAAATTTAAATCACAATTAGGATATTAAAAACAACTTTTATTTTATAAAAATAAAAAAAGTACAATAAAAAATTAAAAATAACTTTTATTTTTTTAAAAATATAAAAATTAAATTACAATTAAAATATTAAAAACAACTTTTATTTTATTAAATGAAACAAAAAATATATTACAATAAAAAATAAATGAAACAATATAAAAAAGTTTATACAAATATATTAAAAAAATCAATGTTGGTGTAGGTCGGAATCATTGCCACATGGGGTTGTCGTGATTCTGTACTGGATTCCTTCTTGTTCTAACTTTCGGCGGGGGTTGTGGTTGCTCAGGAGGGGATTCTGGTTCCTCTGGCAGGGGGTCTGGTTGTGGGTGTTGGGAGGATGACCCACCTTGATAAAATATTGACTGCGGAGGTGTTTGCATCATCCATGGCGGAGGTGTCTGAATCCCATACGGAGAAGGAGATTGGTAAAAAGAAGAGCTCCCCGACGGTGCCTCGTGCGATCCCTCATACGACGATAGCCTACAGATCGGCTAGCCAGTCGGAGTAGTCGAGAATGGACTCGAACCGGGCCATGCATTCCAACCTGCCATTGGACTGGGAAAAGGAAACATATAAGGGTTAGGATACATATAAGGGATAGGATACGCACCTGGCATAACCGAAAAAGGCGTGATGTGGGTGTCGTCTTGGTGAAGTGTTGGGCCCGGTGATCGTGTGTGGCGCTATTGATGGGCCGGTGATTGTGTGGTATTTGTTGATGGGCCCGTCCCATCATCTCTTCTCCTTGGATTTAAAGGGCCCCGTCGTTCCCTTTGTGCACGAAGTTGCCGTCGCCTCTCCTCTTTTGATAATAAATACGGCTTGCCATGGATCCTAAACCATGGCATGTATTTCAGCACGCACGCTAACTCAGGAACGATGATCGGTTCCCGAGTAGGTATATAATCATACCGGTTTTCCCACAATTCGATATATGCTGACCAAAATCTTGGCCAATCCGTATGCAACATCCGTAAGTCGACTTTGTGCTCATCATCGAGCACCTTAGGTGCCACGGGAATCGGTTGTCGGAATCCAAATTGGCGCAGAACCTGATCTGACTGGTGCATCTCCACGGTGGCATAGTTGACCAATGGCACCTTCACATGCCAAATGTTCGGATTTTGAAAGAACTCTTCCGAAATTACTGCCCGAATTGACGGGTCCTCGTATGGTGTCCATTCAAACTATATTAACATGATAAAAATATTAGTTATATACTAAATACTAAATACTAATACTAAATACTAAATACGAAATATGAAATACGAAACGACTATTTTATTACAAAAATATATTTTATTTAATACTTACTTGTGCTTCCGACCGTTGCTCTAATAGAAGCCGTATATCTTCAAGCGAGGTAGGTATTCCAACATAACTCGCCGAATGGTTCCACCTAATTAAATAAATTTTTAGCATACAATTATATTTTAAATCTACGTAATAATTGTAAAATTTAATATTAAATTTACCTCGTTATGAGTGGGAATGTATTTGGGTGGTCCACTCGAGGACGTAAAAATGGAAAGCGAAACCGTGCCCATGATTGTAGTAGTGATAGGCAACCTCCGATTTTCGCTTTATTCGGCCGCGTCGCCCCACACATCTCCCGATACAATTTTGCTAGCACGGTAGACCCCCAACTCAATTCACCGGCTACTCTAAAATCAACGAGTTTCAGCAGCCATCTCAGATGAACGAGGTTTTGTGACAAGTTCGGCATCAGATAGCCTCCAATCATCTCAAGAATGTATGCCCGAGCATACCGTATTCTTTCTATTTCAATCGAATCATTATCCGGCTCCGGGAATGTGTCTCGTAACCAGCCCATCTCGATCCGACCTCCGTTAATGTTATCCGGAATAGCACCCAAAAGCTCGTAGCATACGGCTCCCCAATCACCAGAAGTTGAGGACCCGGTGACTACGTACCCATCCACCGGCAATCCCAATTGCAAATACACGTCTTCCAGAGTGATAGTACACTCTCCGCATGGAAGATGAAAAGTGTGCGTCTTGGGTCTCTACCTCTCTATCAACGCACTGATTAGCTTCGGGTCCAACTTGCACCCCCGGCCTATCGTGGCCACGTGCCAAAAACCCGCTTCCCGCAGGTAATTCTCGATCAACGGCGATGGCGGACCAGGCATATTGCGAATATAACATTGAAACACCCGATCTACAGACTGTTTAAAAAATTATAAAATAAAAATTAATTAAAATTGCATAAACCTAAAATATATTAAATAGAATTGAAAAATTAAAATTATAACTTACCATTGTCATTTGATCGACGGAGATATGTTTATTGTCGAGACGAATTAATTCTCCGGCCATTGCAAAAAATTAAAGGAATTTGAACAGGGCTTTTTTTAAAATTTAACAAAAAAAAATATTTCAAAAAACTTTTAAACAGGGCTTTTTTGTAAAAATTAAAAGACTATTGTGAAATTTGAGAGGAACTTTAAGGAATTTGAGAGAAATTTGAGAGGAATTTGAGAGAAAGTTGAGAGAAAATTGAGAGAAGGACCTTTGTGTGAAAAAAATGAAAGGGTGGGGGGTTTTATATTTTTTTTTTACCGTTGGAAGCGGGCAAAACGCGTCCCTGAAGGAGCGTTTTTGCCACATCAGCAAAGCGCACCCTCAAGGACGCGATTTCTGGCGATGTGGCGTGAAAAAACGCCCTCAGGGGAGCGTTTTTTCTCTTTGCATCCTGAAATCGCGACCGGCGTTGACGCGTTTTCAGGGGAAATGACCCATTCCGGTAAATAATTAAATTGTAGGTCCTTTTCCGTAAATTTTGAAAAAAAAAAGTATTTTCTGATAAATTACCCGACTTTTAATCCAATATTATAAAATAAAAATAAATTTCTCTCATATAAAGATATATTTAATATGTCTCATTTCTCATTGAACTTAACTCAACATCTATTGGACAACTATTTTTTCTTTATCTAAACCCACTTTATTACTTTTCACATTTTCAATATAAATGGTATAATTTCTCACTTTGAACGTACTCTTTCTTGATTATTCTTTTTTCACCTTAATCCTCTTCCTATATAAATCCAAGTCAATTTCTCTTTACATTACAACATGTCATGAAATTTACAAAATTATTCAACAATTTTTAATAATTCTAAAAGATATATTTTAAAAACAAAATAGCTATAAACATTAACATTTTTAAAATTACACATTTTGAAAAAAAAATTATTTTTTAAATTTTAAAATTTTCTCCTCCAAAACAACATAATAGTGCAACATTTTCATTGAAAATAATTAAAATAAAATAAATATGTCATTTAATCTTAAATTATTGTTATAAAATATTTGATTAATAATTAAAAATATATGTTAACAAAACTTTAAATTCAATGATAAAAATAATTTTAAATAAAAATATATTGCTGTATATCAACTCTATGAATATTGATTAAATTCATTGTTACTCTACATCACACGATGTTGCTACACTATAATTTACTAATAATTTTTAATTCAATATTATATATTATATTCATTTATTTGTTAAATTAATTTTAGTATGTCTATAATATATATTATAAATTATATTCTTCTGTACATGATTTTAGTATGTATATTTGGTATTAAAATAGATATAATTCTTAATTTCATCCTCCTTAACTTAGTCTTTTTACTTTAATATTTCAAAACTCGATTCTCATACTTTATTAAAACTGATATGTTAGTCCAATTGATAACTCTATTGAACCCTACTATTAAGTTGTTGATTTAGGAGTTAATAGTTCAGCAATTTATATACAATGAATTAATAAAAATCAGTACTTCAACAATTTATATGCAATAAACTAGCAAAATTACTAGTTAAAGTTTATGTATTTACCAACAATATCTAACTAACTTTTCAGTTATCCTAAAATATGATGATTGTAACACTCCAAAATTAGGCCTAAGAGTTTTTTAGAGGTATTTTAGGGATTTTAGCCTTAGAGTGTTCAGAATTTTGCGACATGGTATACCGATAATGTCTTTTACTATGATTTTTAGAAAATTAAATCAATTTTTGAGAAAGAGTTTTAAAGACCTTCAATTTTGAAAATTGGACTGATTTGTAAAAGAGTCAAATTTTTTAGTTTTTTAAGAGGCAATTAGACTAGATTTTAAAATCCAACCAAAAAAACCCCATTTATAGTTTTATTTTCACGTTAGTCTTCTTCTCCTCTCATACTTGTGCCGTCCATAGTTCTCCCAACTCTTCCAATCGATTTTGAATTCCAAATCCTAATTCCTTTTGATATCTATCATCTCTTAAGTTATAAATATCCATTAAATACCAAGAAAAACACTCAAAATCACCATTGATTTCTCCATTGTCAAGCTTGTGAGTTTTTCGGGTTTTCGATCAAATACTCGATTTTTCGTTAACTAAGGTAACGATCCATCTTCCCATTAGTTTTAAATGTTATTTAAACTTTAAAACCAAGTTTTTTTTCATTAAATCGCATGTTTTAAATAAAAGTCGAAAACTGAGTCATTAATGGTTGATTTCGAGATTTTGCATAAAAACATGGTTTCAAAGTGTTTTTCAACTTGTTTTAACATGATTAGGTTTCTAAACTTATCTTGACGTTTCGTTAAAGAATTATTGAGTTTTAATGAATTTTCGGAAAATAGCCATAAAATATGTCGAAAAAGTCGATACTATGAATTAAGTATTTTATTGTAGTTTAAAGGTTGGGAATTAGTCGTAGGTGAATTATAAGATGAATGGAATTGGTTTTAGGCGAAAAGATTGAGTATAGACCGAGATATTTGAGTTTTAAGTTGGCTATGTTAAAGGTTTCGGTTATATGAGAACTTAGTTTAGGCTTATGTTTTTTATTGCTTGTGGTGAGCCCTTGACTGATTTTCGAATGTATTATTGAGTGAATTTATTGTGTTGAAGTTCCGGACTCGCTAGGACCATCTACGAGCTAGGAAAGTATAGATTGAGCTTTTGACTTCTCGACGAAAGCGTGTTGGTGAGTGTATGGAATAATTGCTTGTGGACATGATTCAATGTGTTACTTGGGAATTTAGCAGTAGCCTAAACCCCTACTTTAAAGTCTAAGTGTAAGTTTTCTCATACCTATGTTATCTTGTGAACTATGTGCTTCTGTGTTTATGAATATGTGAATTGAGATGAGATGCTATAACATGTGATATGTGGTTATGATAACTGTTGTGAAAGTACAAATGTGTACATGTTATGTATATGTTAAATGTTAGTGAGAGTGTTTTGCTAAAGATGCAAATATGCAGTGATAGTGCACAGATAATCGGTAAGTGATATGTGTTTGATTTAAGATATTTTGGCCTTGTGATCTTGAAACCGTTGGATATAGTTGGCATGTCATAGGATTGTAAGTACTCACCTATATATACAGTGATTTTGGGTGTTGAGGCCCTGTGGCATGTTGGAGGGATAAGAGAATGTGAGCTAAGCTTCATTCAACGGGACATGTGAGGGGAAATAAAGAGAGTGTTATCTTTATGCTTCACTTTTGGGACATGTTTGACTCTATGAGTCTATGTGGTATGTTGGAGATCCGTGTATCCGATGAGTAATGATAGAGCTCACTTTTATGTTTCGTAGCTCAAGTGTCAAATTATCTTAATTTGTGAATATGTTTGTATTGTGATATGTGTTTACTTGACATGTGACTATTATGAAATTTATCTATGAACATGTTTTTGAGTATTGCGACATATGCTTGAATGTTATGTGATTATATGAGTATTGTGATATGTGCTTGAACGTTATGTAATTATATGAGTATTGTGATATATTCTTAGATGTTATGTGATTATATGTGTAATGTGATATATGCTTAAAAGTGGATATGTTTACCATGTAAAAAAACTAGAAAATAATGCACGAGTAAGTATAATATGACACTGGAGTTGGAACTGTTGAGGTTATGCTATATAGTTGTTTCATTGATGCTTGATGAATTGTTTGCACGATAGTTGTTCTAGGCATTCACTGAGCTTGTTAAGCTCACCCACTCCCTTCTTAAACCATTGTAGATTAGCAGTGTGTCAGTGTAAGCAGCGTGGTTTCCAATGGGTGATCCAAGCAAGTTCATTTCCATTTTACCGTAGGTGTTATTGTTATTTGTTTACGTTTTGGGAATAAGGCAATGTGGTAGACTTTTGATGATATTTGTCATGATGTTTTGGAAGTTCCATAGCTTAATTGCTCTTAGGATTTTGAGAATTGAATCGTATTATGTTGATTATCATTTGAACTTATTTTTTATGTTTGAGACTACTATTACACCCGTTTTGATGTTTATTTGATAATCATATGATAGCATGATGAATAGGTACAAGTTAGAATGACTTATATGCTTATATATGTAAAAATTTTCTGGTCTAAAGAAGAGGTATCGACATTCGTGATGTAAAAATGATATCTTTGTGATTTTGAAATGTGCAGGAAGTCAAAATTGTAAATTGGTATCGATACCCTATCACAAGAATCGATACTCGGGGTAGAAATATCAATACTTTTGTATAGGTATCGATAATTTTCAAGGTTTAGGTTTTTAAGCGAGAAACAATAAGCAGTTTTGGTACCGATTTTCCAAGCGGTATCGATACCTACGTAGTCAGTTTTGAGATTTTTGCTAAATGGATCTTATGCATGTTTAATTATTATTATAAGTTTATTTAAAGTATGTTTAGCATGTTTTAATGATGGTTGATATATGTTTGACTAAAAATTTATAATACCATTGATTAATAGGATGATTTCTTAATATTGTGACAATTTACTATGAGTATGACATGAGACGATGGTGTGGCATATTTATATTCGGGCTTGGCGACCAAGTCGAGTATAGGGTGTTACAATGATCAACCCCAAGTTGTGGCTTATTGACCAGATGTTCACCTCCCCCAGTAATAACCTAGGTTTGAATCATAGTTATACCAAAAAAATACGATGATCAATTTTTGAATTTTTGTAAAATAAAGGAATGAAATTCATAATTAAACAAAAAAATTAAAACTTAGGTAACCTAAAATTAAGTTTATGAATAAAGCAAAATGAAATATTTAAGATAATTAAATTCTTATTCACAAATTAATTATCTTACACAACATTAACAAGTAAAATAAAAACAAATTATGCAACGAATCAAATAAACCTAATTAACAAATTATGAACAAGACCATATATGCATAAATTATGATAACTAATGGTTCTCTTTATGTTTGAAATTTAGAATCAATAGAGTATTGTTCTTTTCATCTTTCTAACTAGTGATCATACATACTGTTAGAATTAAGTGACCCGAATCTTTATTTAAATAAAATACAGTGGTAAAATAAAACATAAGTAAAATCCATATAGAACTACACTTATTTTATTTTATTTTAGAATAAGGTTTTTTAAACCTTATTAAACTCCATCTATTTGATATTGATTAGAATAAGGTGTTTCAATCTTACTACACTTCTATTAGAATATGGTTTTACAAGCCTATAAATAGACATAGTCTACTCCTCTTGTAATCATTCGAATTCAACATAGTGAATTTTCTTCTCCTTTGTCCGTGGTTTTTTCCCCGAAAGGGTTTCCACGTAAAAATCTGTGTGTTCTTTATTTTTATTTCTATTTTCTTTGTGATATATTGTCATTACCGACGTTCTATTTTTACAAATTAGTATCAGAGCTTTCGGGTTGTTCATCTCAATCACGGTAATGGCATCTTTGAAGTATGAAATTCCGCTATTGGATCGCAACACTAGATTTGCATTGTGGCAGATTAAGGTGTAAGCAGTTCTTGCGCAGATGGATCTGAAGGATGCCCTGCTAGGGATAGATAAGATGCCTTCGACATTAACAGATGAAGAGAAGAAGCGTAAGGATCGAAAGGCGTTAACATAATTACATCTGCATTTGTCTAACAAAATTTTGCAGAATGTGATGAAGGAGAAGACCGTCGCTGCATTATGGAAGAGGCTGGAACAAATATGTATGTCGAAAACTCTAACCAGCAAGTTGCATATGAAGCGGCGTCTTTATGCTCATCGTTTGGAGGAAGGTGCATCTGTGCACGAACACTTAACAATGTTTAAAGAAATTCTCTCAAAATTGGAGGCCATGGAGGTTCAGTATGATAAAGAAGATCTAGGGTTGATTCTACTTTTTCGTTGCCCCCGTCTTATTCAACCTTTAGAGACACGATTTTATATAGTCGCGAGTCTCTCATAGTTGATGAGGTTTATGATTCTTTGGCCTCGTATGATAAGATGAAGCATCTTGTGGTTAAACCCAACTCTCAGGGAGAGGGTCTCATTGTTTGTGGGAGACAAGATCGAAATGCTAATGATGATCGTGGAAGGACACAGGAACAAAATTCTCGTGGTAAATTTAAAGGTAGATCAAAGTCTTCAAACAGAGGTAAAACTTGTAACTTCTGCAAGAAAAAAGGGCACATTAAATCTGAGTGCTATAAGCTGCAGAACAAGATCAAAAGGGAGGCTACAAATCAAAAGGTAAAACAACCAGGAAAATCTGGTGAAGCTGATGTTGTAGAAGACTACAGTGATGGTGAACTTCTACTCGCTTCTATCAACAATTCTAAAGTGAGCGAGGAGTGGATCCTTGATTTGGGCTGCACCTTCCATATGAGTCCCAATCGGGATTGGTTTACAACTTACGAAACAGTGTCTAAAGGTGTTGTTTTGATGGGAAATAATGCTTCGTGTAAAATTACAGGTGTTGGAACGATTAAAGTTAAGATGTTTGACGGAGTTGTCAGAACACTTAGTAACGTTCGACATGTTCCAGAATTGAAGAGAAATTTAATTTCGTTGAGTACTCTTGATTCAAAAGGGTACAGATACACAGCTGAAAGTGGGGTTTTAAAGATTTCCAACAGTTCCCTCGTTGTGATGAAAGAGTAGAGAAAGACTGCCAAGTTATATATTTTGCAGGGTTTTACTGTTACTGGTGATGCAGCTGTCGCTTCCTCTTCCTTATCAGATGATGATATTACTAAACTTTGGCATATGCGCCTAAGGCATATGAGTGAGAATGGCATGGCAGAATTGAGCAAAAGAGGACTTCTTGATGGGCACGGAATTTGCAAACTAAAGTTATGTGAGCACTATGTTTTTGGGAAGCAAAAGAGAGTTTGATTCACTAAAACATGAAGGGAACGTTGGAGTATATTCATTCTAATCTGTGGGGGCCATCCAGAGTTCCTTCGAGAGGTGGAGCTAATTATATGCTAACTTTTATTAATGATTTTTCAAGAAAAGTTTGGGCGTTCTTCCTGAAGTAGACAAGCAATGTGTTTTTTGCATTTAAGTCTTGGAAAACTATGATTGAAAAATAGATGGGAAAACAAATAAAATACCTCCGCACAGACAATGGCTTAGAGTTTTGTTCTGATGAGTTTAATAAACTATGCAAGTCAGAAGGGATCGTGAGACACTTGACAGTTCGTCATACTCCACAGCAAAATGGCGTTGCAGAACAGATGAACAGAACGATCATGGAGAAGGTTCGATGTATGTTGTCAAATGCTAACTTACCAAAGTCTTTTTGGGCCGAAGCTGCCTCTACTACATGTTTTTTAATCAACCGATCTCCATCCGTTGTCATTGAGAAAAAGACTCCACAAGAGGTATGGTATGGTAATCCTGCTGACTATTCTAATTTAAAGATCTTTGGGTGTCTTGCGTATACTCATGTTGATAATGAAAAATTGGAACCGAGATCCATTAAATGTGTATTTCTTGGTTATAAAGCTGGTGTAAAAGGGTATAAGTTATGGTGTCCTGAAAATAGAAAAGTTGTGATTAGCAGAGATGTTGTTTTTGATGAAACTGCTATACTACCTAACTTATCTCTTAAAGACTCTTCCAATAAAGAAAATCAAAAGCAGGTGGAGCATCAGATTAATCCAGAATCTACAACAGAGTCGACTCCTCAAGCTAGTACAAAAATTCAGAATAGAGTTGCTTCTTCACCACAATACACTATCGCCAAAAATAGAACTAGAAGAGAAATTAAACCTCCAAAGAAGTATGCCGAGGCTGATCTAGTTGCTTATGCTTTAAATGTGGCTGAAGATATAGATGCAAACCAAGAGCCATCTAATTATTACGAGGCGATTAGGCATGTGAAGACTCAAAAAAGTGGATGTTTGCTATGCAAGAGGAGATAGAATCACTCCACAAAAATAGAACATGGGATCTTGTGAAACTTCCTAAAGATAAAAAGGTTGTTCATTGTAAATGAGTGTTTAAAAAGAAAGAAGGGACTCCAGGAGTTGAAGAACCCGGATATAAAGCAAAGCTTGTCTGTAAAGGGTTCTGATCAAATTCAGGAGTGGACTTCACAGTGTGTTCTCTCCCAGTGTAAAGCACAGTTCGATTCGAGCTTTGCTTGGTATTATGGCCATGCATGATTTGGAGCTTGAGCAGTTAGATGTAAAAACTGCATTTTTGCATGGATAACTTGAGGAGGATATTTACATGTAACAACTAGAGGTTTCTGATCTCGAGAAAAAGAGGACTATGTTTGCTTGCTGAAAAAGTCCCTTTACGGTTTGAAATAGTCACCAAGACAGTGCTACAAGAGGTTTGATTCCTTTATGACTTCTCATGATTTCAAAAGAAGTAGCATTAACAGTTGTGTTTACTTTAAGAAAAACAGTGATGGTTCTTTTGTGTATCTACTCCTTTATGTTGATGACATGTTGATAGCAGCAAAAGATAAAGGAGAGATAAGAAAGGTCAAAGCCCAACTAAGTGAAGAATTTGAGATGAAAGATTTGGGACCAGCAAAGAAGATACTTGGTATGGAGATTCTCAAAGATAGAAAAGCAAGTAAATTGTACCTAAGTTAGAAGGAGTACATTGAGAAAGTTCTTTGCAGGTTCAATATGTAGAGTGCTAAGCCTGTTAGTACTACTTTAGCACCCCATTTCAGACTTTCATCGGCTTTGTCTCCACAATCAGATGATGAGATTGAGTACATGTCACATGTTCCATACTCTAGTGCAGTGGGATCTCTCATGTATGCTATGGTTTGTTCACGTCAGATTTATCATATGCCATCCGTGCCATTAGCCAGATACATGGCGAATCCGGTAAAGAACATTGGAAAGCGATTCGGTGGATTTTAAGATACTTAATAAATCTGCGATGTTTACTTACAGATTTGGAAGAACTAGAGATGGAGTAATTGGGTATGTTGATGCTGATTTTCTTTGGAGACCTTGATAGAAGAAGATCTCTCACAGGTTATGTCTTTACAATCGGAGGTTGTGCAATCGGTTGGAAAGCCACTTTGCAAACTACTGATCGCTTTGTCTACCATGAAGTTTGAGTACATGGCGATTCTCGAGGCTTGTAAAGAAGCTATTTGGTTGAAGGGACTCTTTAGTGAACTCAATGAAGACCTTCAAATCGATCTGATATTTTGTGAATGATGAGTGCCATCTTCCTTACAAAAGATCAAATGTTTCATGAGAGAACAAAACACATAGATGTTGGTATCATTTTGTTCGTGATATTATTGCTCGTGGTGATATTGTTGTGAGCAAAATTAGTACTCATGAAAATCCTACAGATATGATGACTAAGTCACTTCCTATAACCAAGTTTGAGCATTGCTTAGACTTGGTTGGTGTTCATTGTTGAAGTTAAACCCTTAAGGGGTTTTATGGAAGAGGTGGAGAACTTGTTCGTTGAGAGTTCGCGATGAAGAACTTGTTCATTGAGAATTTGTGTCAAGGTGGAGATTGTTAGAATTAAGTGACCCGAATCTTTATTTAAATAAAATACAGTGATAAAATAAAATAAAAGTAAAATCCATATAGAACTACACTTCTTTTATTTTATTTTAGAATAAGGTTTTTTAAACCTTATTAAACTCCATCTATTTGATATTGATTAGAATAAGGTGTTTCAATCTTACTACACTTCTATTAGAATATGGTTTTACAAGCCTATAAATAGACATAGTCTACTCCTCTTGTAATCATTCGAATTCGACATAGGGAATTTTCTTCTCCTCTGCCCATGGTTTTTTCCCGAAAGGGTTTCCACGTAAAAATATGTGTGTTCTTTATTTTTATTTCTATTTTCTTTGCGATATATCGTCATTACCGACGTTCTATTTTTACACATACATACATACATTGTTGGATAATATGTAATTTTATAAAAATCAAAGTGACAACCAAACTAGCTAAACCACCGACTTTTGGTTCAACTAAGTTATTGTCAATTCAATTATAAAAAAAATGAAAATTTTCAAAAACTTCTTGAATATTCAAAAATAAAATTAAAAAAATAAGGGGGAAATAACATATAAAGGATAAAAATATAGACATTCATTTTAAAAATTATAGCAACAAAATTAAATATTCAATCTAAACCCATTTCAATCAAATTTTAATTAAATATTCAATCTAAACCCATTTCAATCAAATTTTAATCATGTCCATCGATTTTGAATATATTATTTTGAATTTAATATTTTTCTTTTATTATTTTTGGTGAATTTCTTTTATTAAATTTTAAACATGAATAACTTAATATATCTTTTAATGTTTGCATTATAATATTATATATTTAATTTTATATAAAATATATATTATATAAAATATATATTATAAAGTAGAAAACGGGTCAAGCTCGAGCCTTTAACATTGAAGCCTAAGCTTGACTTGTCTTAAACTGACCTAGTTTTTTTTTCAAGCTCATTTTTCAGGTCTTATACTTTTATCTAAGCTCTCCCATATTTTGAGTGTACTTTTGAGTTTGGACAAATATTCTAACCTTTAAACAAGTTTATCTCCAAATTTTTTTTTTAAAAAAGCACATAATTAGCAACTAAAATTTGGCAAACATGTCAAAGTATAATATATTATATGTGAATTTATATTTTAGAAATAATGCATATAAAAGTTTTACTTTTTGAGAAACAATAATATTAAAAAAAGGTGGATAGATTTTTTTCTAATAACTAGAAGTTTTTTTTGAACAAAAAGGACCCGAAAGTCACTACCTCAAATTAACAAGCATCAGAAAGTACAAGTCCATGGATATCGCTCGGATACTCCATGTTAAAAGAGAAGATACAACATTTATCAATAGCAAGCTTACAAAGGCCATCGGCCACCCTATTACTCGAACGAGCGACCCACTCAGTCTCAAATTCGATAAAGAAATCTAACAAACCAAAAATATCCTTCACCCAAAAATCGAAGAGAGAAATATCCTCACGACGAGACTTAAATCAATTAACCAAACCATCTAATAGCTAGAAGTTACATGAATAATAATGGGTAGTTTAGTTTTTTACAAAAACAAACAAATAATTTTAATTGAAATGGGTATTTTAGTTTTTGACAAAAACAAATGAATAATTTTAATTGAAAAAAATTTATTTTTCTCTTATAATTGTTTTTTACATCATGTTTTATTCAATTTTTATCACTAATGTCAATTAAAAAAATGAAGTTTAATAATTACATTTTTTTTATTGAAAAGTCTTTTTATTTTAAATAAATGTAAACTGCATAGATAGTCACCTAATTTTTTTTTAGACACTCAAAATAAAAAGTTTACAATTTAAGCACTCATGTTATATAGTTCGATCATTTTGGTCACTTCCATTAAAATCACAAACGGCAAGCTGACATGACAGTTAAAAAATGGTATAATAACAAGTTTAGCCTTCAACTTTTACATATTATATCGATTTAGTCATAATTTTAAAAAATTAACCCTCAAAATTTACAAATTGTTTCAATTTGATCCTAATTCTAAAAATTTCAAAGAAATAGATAAAAAAATAGATAAATATTTTCAAAATTAATAATAAATTTAAATTTTATATTAATATTTATATTCATATTAAATAAATATAATTATATTATTAAATAAAATAAAAAGAATGGCATGCTATTCTTTTTCATTCCTAAACATGTGTGTATGTATACATATTACTCAACTTTGGATCATATCTGCTCTTTTTGACACAATGCTTAGAATTACCTATAATCCCTCCCCAACCCATAAATAAGAGGATAATGCACTTCAGCGCTGTAACAGCCCGTTTTTAGTGAAACCGGAACAGTGGTTTCGGGACCACAAATCCGAGTCAGAAAGAAAATTTATTTTAATAATATTGCATGGTCTGCATTATGATAGGAAAGACGTATGAAAATTTCGATAAGAAAATGATACCGATTTCATGTTTAATTATAGAAAGGACCAAATTGAATGAAATGCAAAAGTTAAATTCTAGTAGCTAGAAGGATCAAATAGCTATGGAATTCAAAATTTGAGGTCCTTATATGACAAATAGACCATTAAGAGAAGTTAGTAGATATTTATGATGATTCATCCATGGAAAATTAGAAAAAGAAAAGGACTAAATTGGAAAGTTGAAAAATTAATGGATGATAAGTTAATTAAATGAATAAAAAAATTTCATATCATCATCTTCCCAAAAATTTCTATGGAAACCCTAGCTAAGAGAGAGAATTTCAAGCAAGCTTAATTGGGTAAGTAATCATGTCCCGTTTTTAATAATTTTTACATTTCTGAGATCGTAATAACCTAAGATATCCATTTTGGGGATCAATTTGCAAAGTTATCAAAGTATTAAAAGTTTTCCATGGATGAGTATGCTGAAATTTTGAAATTTATGGTAGAAAATGAAATGTTGTTGATAGATAAACAACTTTTGTAAAGGAAATTTTCATGAAATTGTTATTTAGGGACTAAATTGTAAAGGTGTGAAATTCATGGAAAATTTCTAAATCTTATGAATTACATGGACTGTAAATGTTATATGAAAAATTTGGCTAGGCTTGGAATAAGGATTAAATTGCATGAATTTTATTTTTCGAGCCTAGGGATGAAATTGGAATTAATTAAAAGTATAGGGGCAAAATGGTACTTTTGCCTAAGATATAAATTGGATTGAATTAAATGTGAAATGTTTAAATTGATGTTAAATTCGTTTATATAGATTCGGAAAGATCAAATAAGGAGTTAGATCGAGGAAAAGAAAAAGTATCAGATTAGTAGATCTCCATATACGAGCAAGTAACGAGGTAAGTTTGTGTAATTAAAATGTATGTTTATATGTTTAAATTGAATGTTATGATTGTGAAATGTATGATTGCCATGTATAAACATAAATCACATATCCGATAATGTTTGACAAGTGCTAAGTCTTGTTTGAATAAATAAAATTCGATGGATACAGGATTTCTCGTATTAGTTGTGGTCCTGCATATGTTACGGGCGCACCATAACTCTGACGAGAATCCTGTTATAATCCCTCTCGAGCTTCCCGTTATATGGTTCCTACGAGAATCCTGATCGGTAGTGATCCTGCATGTGTTGCGAACTACTGCAACTCTTTGTAAATGTCCTGTTATATGATCGGTTGTGATCCTGCATATATTGCGGACCCAAACGCAGTTTTTTATGAGCGTCCTGATATGGCTCGTTTGAACTTCCTATTATATGGCTATCTGAAGCTCCCTGATAATAACTCTTCGGAGTTACCTGTTAATCTCAATGAGCTTCTTGTTTTAAACTCTTATGAGTTTCCTGTTATAGCCCAGATAAGCTTCCTGTTACATGACTCACATGAGCATCCTGTTATATGGCTTGAGAGAGTGCTTGTTGATTATGTGCCCTAATGGGTACCCTTGGTAGTTTTATACACTTTAAGTGTACTACATGAGCGTATCCATCGATATTTCAAATAATTGCAACGGGTAAAGTTTTGACATGGCTAAACTAAACTTGAAATGATTTGTTATGGAAATGTACATGTAATATGGAAGTATGATATGGAAAGCATATGTATATAAAAGTTATTATATGATAAGCTCATCCATGTTCTTGGTATTTATGTGAATTTCTTGACTAATATGATTGGTGAAGTTGTGTGTTTTAGGCTTTAAGCCAAAATTGCTTGGATACTATTTATATGTTTATTAAATGAAAATGAATGGTAAGTTAAATTTCCAGTTATGCGAACTTACTAAGCAGTAAATGCTTACTTTATTTTATCTTATTTGTTTTATAGTACTCGAAAGCTCGAAAAGGTTGGAAGTGGGTCAGAGCAAAATCACACTATCCTTCAGCCCATTTTGGTATAAAATGGCAAACTTTATTTTGGATATAATGGCATGTATAGGTTAACTAGCCAATGTTGGCACAATAATGTTTTGGTTGTAACTAGCCATTGGAATGGCTAGTGTTAGGCATATTTTGATGTAAATATATAAGGCCTTATCATGTTTGTTGTGTGTATTGAAATGGTTAAACGATGGAATTTATATAAGTATGTTAAGAATTTCAAGAATTGGTAAAATACATACATACATATATGTTTATATGGTCAATTAGGTAAAATTGAATACTTGGACAAATGTGATGATATTTCATGTAAAAGACTTAGATATTGACTTGGTTTGAGAGTTGTGAATTGGATTGTGAATGTGCTTAAATGATGTTGTAGGTGAAAGACAATTTGGGTGAGAAAAGTGGCCTATAAAATGGCCTATTTTGTCCACACGGGCAGAGACACGAGCGTGTGTCTTAGCCGTGTGTCACACACGGCCATGCGCACGGGCGTGTGGTTTGGCCGTGTGTCCCCTGCATCTTAAATTTGAGAAACAGAATGCATCGAATTGCTCACACAGGTAGAGACACGGGCGTGTGTCTCAGCCGTGTGTGTCACACGGCCTAGCACATGGGTGTGTGACTTGGCCGTGTGACCCCTACACTTAATTATTGAAAATTAAATTTGTTCACACGGTCTAGCACACGGGCGTGTGGTTGGCCGTGTGACCTAAGTCAGAGAATTACACGGGTATGGACACGAGCTAGGACACGGCCTTGTACCTCACATCGAATGCCCACACTGCCTGAGACATGGGTGTTTCACTTGGCCGTGTGAGCCACACAGCCTGGTCACACGGGCGTGTGTCCCCTGCACCTAAGAAAAATTTTGAAATTTCGCGAAAAATTCTCTGAGTTCTCGATTTGGTCCCAACTTGTTTCTATTGCATAAATTGGGCCTCGAGGGTCCATTTAAGGGACAACATGATTGGTTATGTATGATTTCGAATATGAATAGTAAATGATACGATTTAATTATATTTGATCTATAAACTTCGGTAATGCTCTATAACCCTATTCCGGATACGAATATGGGTTAGGGGTGTTACAAGTGCACTCAAACCCACGTTCTACTGCATTGGCAGCAATGTTCATGCCAATCAAGCTAAGACTCAACCGGCAACAATATTTGTTATTTGTATATATTTTTAAAATTTATTATTATTTTTAAAAAATATTTATGTATTTTTATATATTTCTTTGAATTTTTTAGAATTAGGATCAAATTGAGACTATTTGTAAATTTAGAGGGTTAATTATTTAAAATTATGACTAAATTGATGTAATATGTAAAAGTTGAGGGCTAAATTTGTTATTACTGATTTTTTTAACTGTCACGTCAGCTTGTTGTTTACGATTTTAACGGGAGTGACCAAAATGATCGAACTATGTAACGTGAGTGCTTAAATTACAAACTTTTTTATTTTTGGTGCCTAAAATGAAAATTTTTAATAGTTGAGTGACTATTTATGGAATTTACCCTTTAATTAATTATAAAAAAACATGTTGAGGAGAAATCATTTTTATATTAATTACATTATGGGGAAGTGTATTTATATTAAATATATTATAGAAAAATATGTTTACATTGATTACATAATGAGAGAAAAAAATGGTGTGAAAACTATAAATTAGGTTAAACGTGTATATAGGTCTTTGAACTTTGATGAAAAATCAATTAAGTTTTTCTACAAAAAATGCATTCAATTAAGCTCTTAAACTTTTAGATTGCATCAATCAAACTCTTTGACTAACATTTTTCGTCTTTAACCACTATAGTGTTGATGTGGGGCAAAGCTCCCATATATACCAAAAAAAAACAAAAATTACCGGAAAATACCACTTTCAGAAAAATTTACCAGAATGTACCACTTTCCCCAAAAACGCGGCCACGTCAGCGCGTTTTTGGAGGAAAAATGGCTAAAGCGCGCCCTCTGGGCCGCGCTTTAGCTACAACAGTCAAATTTTTTTTTGACCGTTGGGCCCCCAACAGTCAAAAAAAAAGTATAAAACCCTCCCAACCCTTTATTTTTTTCACATTTCAATCCTTTCTCAATTTTCTCTCAATTTTCTCTCAAAGTCCTTGAAATTTACGCTCAAATTTCAAAATAATCCTTTACTATTTACGAAAGAGCCCATTATAATTTTTTTAAAATATATATTTTTGGAAAATTTTAAAATTTTTATCGGATTACAATGGTAGGGAATTACTTCGCCTAGACAACAAGCGCATCTCCGTCGAGCAAATGAATATGGTAAGTTTTAATTTTTAATTTTTCAATATTATTAATTTTTTTCAATTATGCAATTTTAATTAATTTTTAATTTTATAATTTTTTAAACGATTGTAGATCGGGTGTTGGAATGTTATATTCGCAACATGCCACGGTCCTCATCGCCGTTGATCGAGAATTACTGCGCGGAAGCGGGTTTTTGGCACGTGGCCACGATAGGCCGGGGTTCAAGTTGGAGTCGCCTTTGATCGGTAGCGTTGATAGAGAGGTGGAGACCCGAGACGCACACTTTCCATCCGCCATGCGGAGAGTGTACCATCACCCCGAGAAGATGTGCGATTGCGGTTGGGATTTACGGTGGACGAATTCGGTAGTCACCGGTCCGCAACATCTATCGATTGGATGGCCGTATACTACGAGCTTACGGGTGCCATTAGGATACAATTCAAGGAGCTCGGATCGATATGGCCTGGTTACGAGACGCATTCCGCGCAACCGAACGAGGGTTCGACCAGAAGAAGAATGAATACGGTATGCTCGGGCATACATTCTTGAGATAATTGGAGGCTATCTCGATCTGGGACCTCTCTAGAAACCTCGTCCACGAGATGGCTCCTGAAACTTGTTGATTTCAGAGCAGCGGTAGGTGAATTGAGTTGGGGTCCGCCGTGCTATCGAGGTTGTAACGAGAGATGTGCGGGCGACGCGGCCGAGTAAAGCAAAAATCGGAGGTTGCCTATCACTACCGCAGATCATGGGCATGGTTTCGATTTCCATTTTTACGTCCTCGACTCGACCGACCATATTCATTCCCAGCGATAACGAGGTAAATTTAATATTATATTTTATAATTATTTCGTAGATTTATAGTATAATTGCATGCTAAAAGGTTATTTAATTAGGTGGTCCCATCCGTGAGTCATGTTGGAATACCTAACTCGCTTGAGGATATACGGCTCCTATTGGAACAACGGTCGGAATCACAAGTAAGTTTGAATTTCGTTATTATAATTCGATTATTTCATATGTAGTGTCTAGTATTATGTATATAACTAATATTTTGGTAATGTTAATATAGTTTCAATGGACACCGTGACGAGGATCCGAAATTCGGGTGTAATTAGGAGGAGTTCTTCCAAAATCGAGCAGTTGTACGTTAAGGTCCCAATAATCACCTACGTGACCGTGGAGATGCACCAGTCGGATCGGGGTGCTGCGACAATTTAGATTCCTAAGAATCGATTCTCGTGCACCCGAGGTGCTCGATGATGAGCACTGAGTGGACTTACGGCAGCTGCACACGGATTGGCCAAGATTTTGGTCAAGTCATATCGAGACGTGGGAGAATCGGTATGACTTTTTACCTAACCGAGAACCGATCATCGTTCCTGAGTTAGCGTGCGTGCCGGAGTACATGCCATGGTTTAGAATCCATGTCAAGCCGTATCTGTTGTCGGATGAAGAGAGGCGACGGCAAATTCGCGAGCGAAGGGAACGTCGGGCCCCATTACATCCAAGGAAAAGGGGTGATGAGACGGGGCCATCAACAAATAGCTCTACTCGATCACGGGGCCAAGAACAACGCGTACACGATCATCGGGCCCAAAGATCGCGGTGCCTACACGATCCACCGGGCCCATCAGTTCAGCCGACAACACCGACATCACAGCGTCCACCGTTTATGTCAGGTGCGTACCCTACCCCTTATATGTATCCTCCTAACCCATATATGTTTCTTTTTCCCAGTCCTACCCCAGGTTGGAATGCATGGCCGGTTCGAACCCGTTTCCAACTACTCTCGATAGCGATCGATCGTGAGACCGACGTCGCATGTGGGATTAGAGGAGGCACCGTCGGGGAGCAGTTCTTTCTACCAGACTCTTTCACCGTACGGGATGCAGTCACCCCCGCCGTGGTTTATGCAAACACCTCTGCGGGGTCATTATTTTATCAAGGTGGGTCATCATCGCAACACCCGTAACTGCAGACCCATTTGCGGAGGAACCCGATTCCCGCCCGAGGTTCCACGACCCGGAAGCTAGAAGAAGGAGGAATCCGGTAGCAGAATCGCCACCGCCGCCGTGTGGCTTTGGTTCCCACGGCATCGACCCTAAATCGTAATTTAGTTTTGTAATTTTTGTTTGTAATTTAATTATGTTTATATTTGATCAAATAGAAATGATCTATTTTTTTGTAATTTAATTTTTTTTATATTGAATAAATTTTGAGTTTAATTTTATTTCCTTTGTAATTTAATTTTTTTAATTTAATATTAATATCTTTGATAAAATAGACATGGTTTAATTTTTAGTTGTTGCAATTTAAATTTTTTTATATTTTATAAAATTTGAGTTATTGTACAAAAGTTCACGGTTTTCCTCCAAAAAAATAGAAATTACATAGCCAGCAGGAGACAAACAAGCTAAGAACACGGTCAACTATTCCGATTTGGACACGAGCGAGATGTATGGCCACGGTTCCTACACCATCCGCACCGCCGACTTTGGTTGGTCGATTCTCGGATATCCATATTATTGCGTATTCTAGTCGAGCAAGGTCGACCTCTTGGTTTGCGCCTCAATTTTCTATCCGGCAACAGCTTATACGGTGCAAGCGATACCGATGGCCACTTACGTTCATCTGGGATTGGAGGGAATACGTGTCTCCACACGTTGTACATGTTTTCTAATTTGTACACTTTGTCGACATAGCTCATGGGATCAAGACGGAGATTATTACAAGCCGCAAGTACATGAGCACATGGGTAACGAAGTGCATCAAATATCCCACAGTCGCATGTCCTATTTGTCAAGTGAACACGATAATGCCCGCCAACAATACCTTGGTTCGGTCTGTCAAATTCCGTGACACGAAACCATAGCCTGTCGCGGTCGTGACACACTGTGTGCATGGTATTTGCCCGTGCCTTCCCATGTTTAATTTCTTGCAAGACCTTCGGGCTCCACACATGGCCTCCTTGCATTTGCCCTCGATAACTCGCTGCTCTCTTCGAAAATAGTGCCGCTAAACGAAAATATGTCTCCCGCACAACCCTTTATGTCGCAGATGACGGGTTCCTTTTAGCACAGAATTTATGCATTCGGCCAGGTTTGTGGGCATATGACCATATCGTAGGCCGCCGTTATATGCTTGTGTCCACTGTTCAAAAGGAATATTGCACAGGTACTCTGCGCCTTCGGTGTTATCTGCGCGCAAGCTGGCCAACATCTCCTGAAAACGGTCTTGGTTGATCTCGTACCCTGCCAATATACGTTGATATCGAATATTACATACCACTCATCAATTGCAAATAAATTGAATTTTTCAAAAGAAATTATATTAATAGATATTTCATACCCATATCGGTCACTTGCCGTTTCTGTCTTTTAGATCGATGTTGCCCATAGTAGTTGGATGAAACATGCCTCAGGCAATATTGATGGTGTGTGCGATGCCACATGCTTCCCTGGCGTTCTATTGCCGCAAGTATTCCAGGGCCCCGATCCGATATAACGCATATGTCAAGTTGAGGGCAGACATGCCTCCTTAACCTAGATAGGAAGAAGTTCCAGTCATCAGCTGACTCCCCTGGTGTTATTGCGAACGCAATCAGAAGGATTCTCCCACAGCCGTCTCGTGCCACAGCTAGCAATAGCCGATGCGTATATTTACCATACATGAAGGTACTGTCAATTTGTACCAATGGCTTGCAATATGTAAAAGCATCTCGACATTGCTTAAATGTCCAGAATAGACCCTTGAACACTGCGCATCCACGGAGCAGACGATCGTTGTAGTACGCCGGTTCTGTTTCAAGGTCTGTTGTGCTGCCTGGGACATACCTCTCCAGCACCTGACACCACTGCCACACTTCATTATATGAAGCGTCCCACCGACCGTGCAACTTTTCCAACGCCTTCTGCTTGGCTATCCAAGCCTTTCTGTAAGAGGGCGTGTACCCCAATTGGCTACGAATATTGCCAATTAAGGCCGGCACTGTAGTTTTGGGATCGGCCTTCACCGTCGGGATTATTAAATCGGCCAACATGTCTGAATCCATCCTCGGATGATCTTGTGTTACACCTGTCAACGAAGTACGTTAAATAATGTAACATTACATAATATTAGTGTTATTCGAAATCATTAAACATATTGTCGTACTGTACCGGTAAGACATATATGCGGACCTTTGTACTTTTTCACCTCCCACAACCCTGTCCTTTTCCTCAACGACGCCATGATTTTCCATGAACATGTGCCGTCTTGAACTGCACACTTCGCCTCGTACTTATCCAGCCTGGATTTAACCACATTGTAGTTAACCCCATTGCCGATCTTTGTATTGTTTTAATGTAGCAAGAAAAGTATTCTTGTCGGAAAATCGGTTACCAACTTCTAATTGGTCCGAATTCAACGAAGAATTTGTACGGTCACGCGTCCGGTGTGGTAGTTCAGGAAACTCCAATGCATCATCTTGAGATAGATCGACATTATGCATGTAGGCCGGAGGTGAGTATGCACCGAATAGCGGATCTTCTTCTTCTTCGTGCGAACCGCCTCAACGTCTTCAGTACAATTGGAACGGGCTCCGTTCGAAAATAATCCAACTTCGCGACCGTCGGGCCCCGGCTCCCGAGGTGGATCCACATCGGATTCATCGTCCGACTCTCCATAACTCGCAACAAACGAGGGCCTCATTTGGTGGATGTCGTCGGGAGTACATCATCCCTCCTTAAACATCTTTCATAAAGATCCCAATCATATGTGGATTGCCAACCACTAGAAGTTGATGACGTCCTCCAAAACGTATTTCTGTCATCGGACGTCGATTGACGGATATGCATGTCCCATCCACCCACCGAGTGTCGTGCAGGGGTTATGTTTTCCATACTACTACCGCACACGGGCATACGTGTTTTGCCTCCCACTTACTACAGTGTCGGCTTGGGGTCGTGTATTCCCCTCGAACGATACTAGATGTTGAGGTCGCAGAAAGATCACTTGGAGATGAAAATTCTACATATACCTCGATATAGGGTGAACCACTGGCAAGATGAGTCTCCACCATTGCCTCAAGGCTCCGAGGACCTTTGATGTCGAATGAGTCATATCTCACCGGATCAACCGAAGCGCAAAATCTATACTTAATAGACACAACTTTCATTAGTGTTGTTCCGAATATTTTACGCCTAATTCTTTTGCGAAGTTCTACCAAATCAACGTTCCGATTAAAACTCAATCGCGCTGTGTTCTCCGATAAGAAAACAACACCATTTTCGGTGTCACGAACTTCACCATCATAGTAAATAACAGCATTAATACGTTCACTCATTTTCAATTTTTTTTTTCTTTTGCCTGAATTTGCCTTCTGCAACTTGAGAATGAAATTTGCCTGATTTATAGCCTAAGTTTGCGGATACCATCAGAGCAAAAGAGCGCCCACGTGGGGCGCGCCAAGACTTCGCTCACGGTGCACCTCGCTGGAAGCATTTTTGGCCACTTGTTTGTTGTAAACGTCTCTCAAAATAATTTTGTCTGAGTCCATCAGAGCAAAAGAGCGTCCCACGTGGCGCGTTTTGGCCATCGTTTGTTCGAAATGTCTCTCAAAATTATTTTGCCGAGACTACCGCCAAAAACTCAATTCATTTTTCACATTGCAAGTGGGCGGGAAGGAACCCCAAAACGCGCGCCACGTCGGGCATTTTGGGAAAAGTGGCTAAAGCACGGCCCGAGGGCGCGCTTTAGCCATTTTTCCCAAAAACGCGGCGACGTGGCGCTGCTTTTTGGAGAAAATGGTACATTCGGTAAATTTTTCTAAAAGTGGTATATTCCGGTAATTTTTTTTTTTTTGGGTATATATGGGAGCTTTGCCCGTTGATGTGGCCATTAATGACACCGATGTGGCACTTCACGTCAGTAGCAAATGTTGATGCGGACCATATCAACAAAAAAAAGGTTCAAATTTTTTTAAAAAAAATTATTTAAATTTTTTTACAAGAATAAATATCTGCAAATAGTTGTCCATGTTAAATAATTATGTGGATCTTAAATTATATTAATAAGAATATCCATGTACTTTTATAAGCTTTGGATAAATTTTAAACAAAATGTTTTGGGCACATAACATTTCCCTTAATAAAATTATTAAAAAATTCAAATAACTATATTATAAATATAAAATTGACCATATATATCTATCTTTAAACGTAGTGGAGCTAGTGATATATGCTAATCTATTAAAGACACAAGAAAATTTTAAACTTATCGGTCAATAATTATGTTTTGTTGTGCATGACTTTCTGTTTTATTTTTATTTAGGATCTGTTTAGATAATAAATGTAATTTAGTAATTACACTCTCTTGTAATTATAAAGGATTGTAATTTTCTAGACGTATTTGATTGATAGAATGTAATTATATTATAATTTCTTATGTCATGTTTGGTAGTACGATTGTAATTACAGAGTTACATAATTTATATTTTTTAAAAATATTAATTACTATAAAAATTATTAGTATGATAAAAATAATTTCTAAACAAGTAATAAAAATTAAAATCAAATCATCATATGTATTTATGTCTACAAAAAAGTAGTTGATAATACGATTACTAATAAAAAAAATAAAAAATAAACATCATATGCAGTTTTATCTAATTGTTCTAGTGCATCCCTCTTTAATATTTAATATATGCTAATTGTCATCATTTGTTGGTCTTTATCAAGATCATTATCATTTGGATTTTGATCTGCATCATTAAAATTATCAAGATCTCTTTCTTCATGTACTCTTTGAAGTATGAATCATTTCAATTCTACTTACGATTCAACCTTGTTTTTTTATGCTATACTAAAGTGATGCTGTTAATATGAAAAATATTTTTTAAAATAACAAATGTCTTTTTAACCATATTTCGAAGTCTTGAATGTCTAAAATTAAAGAGTTCATGAGCTATCTATGGTGCTTGTATCTAACACCATACTCTCAAATAGTATCATACCCCATGATATGGTGCAAGAAAACTTTGTCTATTTACATGAATAAAAAAAAACAGATAATAGATTCATGGGCCCCTACTTTATAATATAATGAAAGGCATGCTTGATAGAAAATCACGTAAAGTCAACGAATGAGATGGGTTCATTAACAACTCACAGATGAAAAAATGGCAAAAAAGAAAGCATTCACTCCCCTTCTATATCTTACATCTATAGTATTTTTGCCCTAGTGGATCTCTCTCTCATTTAATAAAAGTTTGAAATCTTGGATTACTAGTTGGTGGAATACTAGGCAATTCGAAACTTTTTTTTAATGATATTCAAGAAAAGAGTATTCTAGAACAATTACACCCAATTTGCTAGGACCCATCAATTACTATAGTTATTTAAATATGCCACCTTTGTGTAATTATAAACAAGTACAACCAAATCAAAGTATTAGATGATTTGCTAAATACTACATAATAAAAAAATTAAACGCAGGTAGAAAAATTATATATACTTAAGAAAATAGAAAACAAAACAAAAACACAAGTAAAACAATAGAAGTAAGAAGGATTGAATTTCGGGTATGAAATTTAGGCTCTAGTGTTTTAGTATGGGGACTAACAATTATACATGAGTTTATTTATCTAGTTTTTTTTTTAATAATAAAGAAGGCCACCAAGTGCCTTTAATTTAAAAAGTCATTACAAAAGAATTACCCAACTTATCTTCTAACAAAAGCTTCCTAACATGAAAAGTAAGAAAATCAATAATCGTAAGCTCAGACTCCCCTCTCGGACAAGTTTTAGCTATCCAATCAGCAACCACATTCCCTTCTTTTTGAATGAACTGAAACTTCACCATTTGAAAGCACATCTTAACTACAGTAATCTTTCATACCAATGTCATTATTGTACATCTGTAGCCACCAACCCGAGCCTTAGAAAGTATCCGGGTTTTCGACCCGTGACCCGGATAGATCCCACTTGAAGACTAAGTGTAAGGCGAATCACGAGAGGATAGTGAGGCAGGTTCGCAGATATAGCTCGCAAGGAGAGCTCACGGACACGGCTCGCAAAAGGGGGTCCGTGAGCACGGGTCGCAGATCAAGCTCGCAGGAACCCAGGGAAGACTACGGTCTCAGTTCACATGCACCTAAGGAGTATGCAGAAAGGACCGCATGCTCCGCAGGCCACCTAGACACGTGTCCAATAGGTACGGAGCCCACTCAGGATACCAGTCCCAGGAACAGAATGAATCGTATACTCCGTAAACACGTGTCTAGTAGGCCTACAGTTCACAGAGAATGTCAGTACTAGGGATAGAGAATGTTAGTACCTGAGGCAATAGAATCAAGGTAAAGTAGTAGGACCCTGCTATGAGCTGCAATAGTACATGTAACCACATGTATAAATACCCCAACGTTCCTATCAATAAGACATAGAAAAATATTACTCAACAATTGGTGTGGTGAGCGTGGACAGACTTCCGATCATCAGATTTTTTCGAGTTTGATTAAGTTTCTTCATTTCTAGAAACAAATGGCTCACCCTAGTAAAAATCCCCCTATCAACTCACTATCAGGACATGCTAGAGCATTATGTTCTGGTGCCCAACACGGCAAAACAGATTTGTTCACCGGATGGTTTGCCAATCGATCGAAAAACTTTAACAATGCAGTTTATTGAAGAGCTTCCGTTCCTTTGGATTTAAACCCAGTCCCTTTTGGACCAGAGCCTAAATCTGGCGCCTTAAACCATTCGGCCAAACACTCGAGAGACATAGCACATCGAAGCTATCTTTTTCTTAAAATTCTCCAAGACCTGAAGTTGTTCCCTGATCGTACTAGCCACTTGATCTTGGCACTCCCGGATAATCCTATTTGTTTTGGCTGCGTGCTCTTCTGTAAGCATGTTCAACTCAACTTTCAAAGCTTCTTTGCTTTCCCTTTCAGCAACCTCCTCACGCTCTAACCCTTCTGCTTTAGTCTCGATGATTGCCAAACATTCCATGAGATCTTCGTTTTGCTTGATGATAATCTTATTTTCCCCCATCATCTTACAGTGCTGCTCGCGAACTATCGCCAACTCCACCTTAGTATCCACAAGCTCTTTTGACGAGCCTCCTCATACCTCAATCCAATCATATTGGCCTTAGAAAGGAAGAATTACAAAGAGGAGCACAGGCTTGATGTTGGGGGTAGTTGTGTGTTGCTTGGTCTAGCAGCCTCTGGCACTGAAGTTTGCCATCCAAGGGCTACAACATCAGGGTTATAAGGGTACCCCGGTGCACTCGAGTCCCACGCCAAGGAAATGAACCTCCATTACCCCTCGATCGGCGTTTCTCTAACGACGGGCACAAAAGGAGAAACACGAGCAACAGGCGGAGGGGTATCCTTATCAACAGTGATCGACGAACTAGCAGGGGGAGCAGATGGTAAGCTCATCGGTAGAAAACTAGAAGGACTCTAGGCTCTAGCAACAATAGCAACAACCCCAACATAATCTACTATGATTTTACTTCGATGCTCCAGCTGTGCGCTATTTCCCTCCTCCTCACTCACAAAACCAATACGAACAGCCCCCGCGATGGTTTTGCGCTTCTTGCGCGCCCCACTGATCAATGAATCAATATCTATAACCTTGTTAAGCTCACAAGATATGCTATCAGTCCCACTTGAAGTGTCCTTGGAGCCCTGATCGATTCCTGCATCAACAATAACCCTGTGATTAGTGGGAGCAGTTAACAAATTAATATCTGGCCCAACAACACCTATTGTGCAAACTTAGCAAGAGTAAACGTATGAAGCTTCATCTGGTAGAAGTGATAGAATAAGTTAAATGGCTCCGACATATAACCTAGTAGTATCTGACCCAACTGATCGAATGAGTCATGAGGCCAAGTAGCACCCTCAGACAATGCACTGACTGACTGAGCGACCTCCTGGTTGTTACCAAGCCTCCATCCATTAGGGCTAAAACCCTCCAAACAATATCTGAATACATTTCTCGTTGCGATGAGAGTCTCCAAAATCAACATACAACAACGCGAAGCCTTCGAAACTGGGCAACAGCTTCATCTGTAGCGAGGCTTCATTGAAATGCCCACATGTCCTCACTAGGTGAGGACCATTTTATGGGAAACTCGAAGTCCTCGCCAAGAACGTACTTTCCATAAGTCAAGTGAAGGTTGGAACAGTGGTTTCGAATGATTGTTTGCACATTCTTGTGAGGGGAGTAGTAGAACCCTGAAGAATTCTCCAAATCATGGCCTTTCAAGTGGTACAAATGCTAAAAAACAGCGAGCATAGGTACCTCACCGCGCTGACTACAATTAAGGAAGTACACCATAGCGAGCCACAAGGAAAAGCTCGAGAGTTGGCCAGGAGCAATGTTGTAGTCATCTAGAAAGCTGTAGAAGAAAAGGGTACAGTGGCAAATAAAACCTAGCCTCAAGCGCATACATTGGAAACAAGAAGCTATCTTCGGTGGTCTTACACAGTCGATGTGACCCCTCTAGAAAAGAGAACTCATACACAAAGTTGGGGAGTTTTATTCCCCGCACCGTCAAGACTCGTTCCAGCTCCTCCAGTTTAGTGGTGCAAATATAGGATTTCTCCATCACCAGAATCGGAGACGGTTGTTCCCATGACAAACGGACTGGGACCATGTGGTTACCAGTTCCTCTCATCCTCACCATACTATTGATAAAAGAAAACAAAAACATAAACCCAATAGCAAGTGTTTTTGGGAATTACCTTTGTCTTATATTTTTGAAAATGCTAAGTGTGAAAATTTAGGGCACCGAAGGTCCTCTTTTTAAAGAAGGATTTCCTTTCCCGCTTCTTGACGGCTCACATGACCAAGGAAGATTGACGACCCAGAGGCGAGCAGATAGAAATGCTTCAACTCTTAACGGTCAGATACACACACTTGATACTTGCACGTGCACGTGGCAAAACAACCATTGTGTATCATAGCTCGCAGGGTGCCCAACAAGCTGCATTTAAGTTTGACATGATGGACCTAAGGAGCGCCACTTTATAACACCCCTTAGGCCCACTAGGGGGGACTAGATTGTTGTACATCAGTAGCCATCGACCTGAGCCCTAGAAAGGATCCGAGTTTCTGACTCGTGACTCGGATAGATCCTACTCGAAGACTAAGTGTAAGGCAAATCACGAGAAAACAGCGATACAGGTTCGTAGATATAGCTTGCAAGGAGAGCTCGCGGACATGACTGGCAAAAGGGGGTCCATGAGCACGGGTCACAGATCGAGCTCGCAGAAACCCAGGGAAGGCCACGGTCTCAATTCGCATGTACCCAAGAAGTGCGCAGAAAGGACCGCGTGCCCCATAGGCCACCCAGACATGTGTCCAACAGGTACGGAACTCGCTCAGGATATTAGTCCCAGAGACAAAAAGGACCGCATGCTCCGTAGACACATGTCCAATAGGCCTGGAGTTCGCAGAGAATGTCAGTACTAAGGACAGGAAATGTTAGTACCGGAGGCAATATAATCAAGACAAAGTAATGGGCCTTGCTATGAGTTGTAATAGTACCTGTAACCACATGTATAAATACCCCAACGTTCCTATCAATAAGACACAGAAAAATATTACTCAACATTCATCAAGTTACATTCCCCAGATTTATTCGTAAGACACTCCATTACTTCTAAACAATCACCTTTCACAATTACTTTCCTATAATCTCTTAGTTTAGCAGCATAAAGTCCATAAAGTATAGCCCATAGTTCAGCATTGAGAATAGAACATCTACCTAAATGTTTTTTGAAGCATTCTTTCCAATTTCCCAACGAGTCTCGTATATCTCCTCTAATTGTCGACCAATTATCGGTCATACTTGTGGACCCATCAATATTAATCTTGACCCAACTATAACTCAGAGATCTTCATTTGATTAAATCAGATTTTGTATGTCCTTCATATATATCACGTTTTGTGATGTTACGAAGCAAGATTTTGTGATTTAGTGGTATCCAATAATTTATTAATAAATAAATGATGAAATAAGTGTTTTTTTCACTTTTAATCTTGCGGTAAATTACTTTTTAATGAAGTAGCAGTCAATGGTAGGCTGGTTTTTTAATAATCATAAAAACAGTAAGATAATAACAACAACAACAAAAAAGTGTGAGCCCAATCTTGGTTGAATTTAAAGAAAAGTCGCAAATTTCCATAAAAGTAGATGAAGCCAAATCATGCACTGACATTGTTAAAATCCAACTAACGTTGAATCCACGTCATTCTATATTCCCCGACATCAACACTGTTTCTACCCCCCACTACAAGGTCACTCCCAATTATTGGCTAAAATTTTCTATTACTCCCTTTACTTTTTGAAAATTGAAGATTTAGTCCTTTTTTTAATTTGCTCAATTTTAGTCCCTTTACTTTTCAAATTGGTCAATTTTAGTACCTGTAGTTTTCAAATTTTGAAGTTTTAGTCATGGCCAAAACAGTAGAACTTAAATTTATTTGGTTAAATTCAATTAGTATTCTTGTACTATATGTATAGTTATAGATTTTGTTCATATTCTCTAATTGGATCATTTTAAGTCTTTATACTTTTCGAATTTTCAAGTTTCAATCTTAACAAAAATGATAGTCTTTAATCCATTAACTGGATATCTAGTGAGCAATATGTGGAAATAATAAGCTGACATAGAATTACACATACGATAATATGTTTGACGCATCATATTTTAGAAATAACATAACTTATTGAATGTAACAATTATAGTTTGATGAGGACTAAAATTTTAAAAATTGAAAAATATAGAGGCTAAAAATGACCAAATTAAAATAAAGGAATTAAATTCACATGTCTTGCAAAGTACAGGGATCAAGTAGAATTTAACCGCCAATTATTCAACCGGGTTGGTTTAACGTTGAATTCGGGTTTTTTACCAAATTAATACAAAATATATATATTATCCAAAACGGGG
Organism: Gossypium sturtianum; assembly: GCA_025698515.1. Classification (NCBI taxonomy): domain Eukaryota; kingdom Viridiplantae; phylum Streptophyta; class Magnoliopsida; order Malvales; family Malvaceae; genus Gossypium; species Gossypium sturtianum. Next base: position 26,193,742 of record CM046945.1, read on the forward strand.
TGCCCTTTTTAATATTTACGAAAATGGTACATTGAGGGTGGTTGCGCCCGCCTGAGGGCGGCACCACCCTAAATCGAGCCTAGGGACCTAAAAAAAACACACTGAAATTTAAAAAAAAAAAAAGAACTGAAACAGAATTTAAAAAAACACGAAGGGACAGACTGGTCAAGCCTGCGCCACAAAGCGGCATGCAGAAGGTGCCTGCGCGAGAGAGGCAAAGACTGCGTGACATGATAAGTTACGCATGTAATTTCTAAGAGAGTGTGGCTTTGGGGACCTTATAATGGTCCCCAATGAAGTTTCAGCAGCTGAGAAAGGGGAGAAGAAGAAGAAGAAGAAGAAGAAGAAGAAGGAGGAGGAGGAGATGGCAGCGCTGGAAAAAGAAAGAGAAAGGAGGAGAAAGAAGAAAGAAAGAAGAAAAAATAGAAGTATGTATTTTTTTTTTAAATAATGGATGATGATATTGTTGTTTTTATTGTGTTGGTGATTTTTGTTGTTAATATTGATATTTATTTTTTTATTTGTTGTTGTTTGTTTGTTAGTTTAGTTTAGTTATTGTTAGTTGTTAGATTAAGATTAGTAAAAATGTTTGAATACTACTTTAGTTAGTAGTAATATTAAATAGTTATTATTATAATTAGTTTAAAAATGTTGAAATAATAATTTAGTTAGTAAGTTATTATTAGGATTAGTAAAAAGTTAGTAATTTAGTTAGTAATATTGTTAGTTATTATTATAATTAGTTAGTTAAAAACCCTAAAATAATAATTTAGGTAGTTAGGTAGTATATTGTAAGTTATTATTAGGATTAGTAAAAGTTTAAATATTAATTATATTGTTAGTTGTTAGTTATTATTATAGTTAGTTAGTTAAAAATGCTAAAATAATAATTTAGTATATTGTTAGCTAGTTAGTAAATTGTGTTTTAGGATTACTAAAAAGTTACAATATTAATTATATTGTTAGTTATTATTATAGTTAGTTACTTAAAAACCCTAAAATAATAATTTTGTTAGTTAGTTAGTTAGTATATTGTGTTTAGGATTACTAAAAGTTACAATATTAATTATATTGTTAGTTATTATTATAGTTAGTTAGTTAAAACCCTAAAATAATAATTTTGTTAGTTAGATTGTAATAAAAGTTATTATGTTAGTTAAAACCCTAATTATTATTTTAGTTAGTATATTGGTAGTAAAAACAATGGTTAGTTAAAACCTTAAATATTATTTTAGTTAGTATATTGTTAGTAAAAATTATTATTATTATTGTTAGATTAAATGTAATTATTATTATTTTAGTTTAGTTAGTATTATTATTGTTAGTATTACCTACCTTAGTTATTAATATTGATAAATATATATATATTAAAAAAATAGTAAAATATTTTATACATTTGAAACATTATGTACTAAAATAATATAAAATAATAAAATACGAAAATAGTGTATTTATATTAAGTAATAGAGTTTGAAAATAAGGAAAATACGAACAAAGGGCTAAATAAGTGGTTTTTACTAAATTTATATTAAAAAAACACTAAATAGGTACATAATAAATTAAATTATGTTATATTTTTGTTATATTAAATTATGTTATGTTTTTGTTATATTATTTTTATTGGCATGTTATTTTTTTGTAATTTAATATAAATTTTAATTTTTTATGTAGGTTAAAAATTAAATATCTGAGACAGCAATGGCTCGATTGATTAGTATAGTTCCACACATATCTGACGCAGCTAATAATATGGTAATGTATTGTTATTTATTAATCGCGGGTTATATTAACAAAATAGGTACATAATAAATTATGTTATAATAATAATATTTTTTCGATTCAACACCATCAGGACTCGCATCGTGTATTAAGGGGCGGGTGAATGGCTTAGGAAATCCCCGGATGAACGATTGATGCCGTATATAGAGCAAAATTTGGATTCGGGTCGCAAAGACTCGATCCGGACGTTTGACTTGCGGTATGATTTAATATCCGCACTAGTCGAGCGTTGGCGCCCGGAGACCCACACTTTTCATTTCCCCTGTGGAGAGTGCACAGTCACTCTAGAGGATGTTGCGGTGCAGCTTGGGCTCCCAATTGACGGAGTCCCGTTCACGAGCGTCGGCGCGATAGCTGACCCATTTACACTTTGTCAGAGCCTACTAGGGGACTCGTACGGCGATGATGAAGAAAATTTTATAGGCTTGAAATTTACATGGCTGAGAGCGAGGTATGAACAGTTATCAGCTGATGCCACTGAAGGCGAGTTGATGTGCACTGCTCGAGCGTACATTATGCACATCATAGGGGGTGTACTGATGCCCGGTGCAAACAAGAATAGGGTTCATATCATGTACCTACCCCTATTGGCTGATTTGAGCAATGCTCGCTCGTATAGTTGGGGCTCCGCAGTTCTTGCGATGTTGTACCGTGAGCTTTGTCGGACAACAAAGCCAGCGGCCGTAGACATAGGCGGATGCCTTACGCTATTGCAGTCCTGGGCTCTGTATCGGATGCCATTCTTGGCATCAGTTACCCACCAACCATACGTATATCCGCTAGTAAACAGGTGATAAAATATAACTTGTTATTAATTGACAATTTCTTTATATTGATACTATTTCACTTGAAATTTATTTTTGTAGGTGGAGTATTTGTCCGAGTATCGGGAGGTCGTACACTGTCCCGATATACCGGCTTATGATTGAACAACATGCCGGGGAAGGGGTAAGCGATTCCAATATTGGTTACGTTTTAGTTTGTATATCTTACGCACACCATGTTAAATTTTAACAATGTTATTAATCGTGCAGTTTATATGGATGCCATATCGTAGACCAGAAATTATAGTCGTTATACCCCCTTCCGCCTATATTCACTCGTATATGTGGTGCACAAACGCACCAATTGTCTGTTTCAATGTAGTCGAGTGGTACCACGGGGATCGAGTACTGCGCCAATTTGGTTGCGTCCAATATATCCCGAATCCGCCATGCCAGGTGGAAGCGGTTCATTGCACAAATAAGATAGGGAAACAAGGCTTGGATTGGGGGGTTAGGCATCGGGGATTTATTGCGGTGTGGAATGATCGCATGTCCCGAATACCCCAGATGGATATGGCTTCTGATTTTCAACCTCCATTAAAGTACATACAATGGTACTCTAGTATGGGGAAGCCATATATACTCGGAGGGCAGTCGACTGTAGTGCCCCCATACATACAGCGATATGGGGCATACGAGCCAGTGGCCGGTATGGAGGCCGAGGCAGCTGTAGATCCTGATCCCGAGCCGGAGCCCGAGCAATCACATTCACATTCGGATGCACATTCGTATCATCCAGATGTGCCTGGCAATGACTACTTCCCGGGCTCGTCAGGAGGTGGATACCAGTACGGGTTTGATATATTTGGATCGTACACACCGCAGTACAGCACTCTCGGCTCGTATCCACTGCAGGACATCAGGCCTCCTAGGTCGTATCCACTGCATCAGGGCACTCCTTCTGGCTCGAGTACATCTATGCCCTTCGAGGCACATGATTTTTCGGCCATGTTTAGCACACCCCACGGACCCCACCGAGCCCTCAAGAGGATGTTGGTCGTCGCGGGCACCCACGACGTGAACGTCGACCACCGCAGAAGTATACACCTAGGACCACACCATCGAACCATCAATTTTAGGTGTTTCTTGCGGTTTTGATTTTCCTCTATTTTGTATTTGTAAATATTACAATGTTTGTACTTTATTTGTATAAAATTAACTTGATTATTTGGAGCTTTAAAATATCGTAACAATATTTGACCATGCGATGGAATCTTTAAGTTTGATTTTTGGTCATGTATATATATATATAGCCATGCGAAAATGGCTTAATCATTTTGTTTAGATTCGGTTATATGAGTTCATGTTTAAGTGTTTAATGTGTTTGGTTTTATCATTTCAACCATGGCTTATTTATATACGGTATATGGTTGCTATGATTCGTTAATATTGCTGTAAAGGTTTTGATATATATATATAATATGTATGGTATGTTTTGATTTGGTATTTAAGTGAGTTCGGTTAGGTCTTATAAAATGAACTATGTTTAAAGGTTAGAAGATATTTATATGTCCGAATGTGTATGAGTTGGTAATAGATTAATAATGAATATGCCATATGATTATTTTTGTTGATAAGTAAAGTGAATATGCAAATGAGTTTAAGGATATGATAATAAATGATAAGCATGTCATTTTGATTTATAACACACCTAAATAAATATATGTTAGGTTATAATGATATATATATGCTGAGATAAGTTTTAAGTTTACAAATGCCATTAATGTTTAAGTCATGTGGTTTGGACATTTTATGTATTAAGTACTTGTAATATGACTTGTTGCATATTGTTAAATTGAATATGTGATTATTTAGATGATATTAATATGGTTAAATATTGAAGCATGATTTGTACATGTGATATGACTAGAAAAAGTATGAAGTGATTTTGGTTGATTATGTGATCAATATATATATATGAGTTTGACCAATATATATATTATGTGATATATATATATACGGGTTAGGGGTGTTACAAATCTCACTTGTCATTAAGTACACAATAAAATTATTGACCAAATATTCATGAAACACTTGCAATAATCAAGCCATTTTCGCATGGCTTATATACATTCAACCCAAAATACAACATTTATTATTTTACCCATATCGCACAAAATAGAAATTCATACAAATCCATATTCATACAAATCCATACATGTAATTTATTTTGCATTTCAGTCCCTAAATTTATTTATTTTTTGCAATTAAGCCCTAATTAATCAAAATCACCAAAAAATCTGAATACAAAACATGTTAATCTGAATAAGCTCAATTCCCACTCGCTCGTGACGATTGTCCAACATGATAGTTTCGCTGCGGGCATTTACTTCGATTATGACCACCTAACCTGCATATTCCACAGCGCCTATCATCGGATTTCTCCCTAATGTCCATTTTATTACGGATTCTGGATGATTGCGGACGACCTCTCGGATTCCTGCGTAGCGCTCTGTCTAGGACAAGCTCGAAAGTCGTCCGAAGCACCTCCCATGTAGACAGGTCGGGCAGGACAGGGAACTCATTTTCCCAGACACGCAACGTACGCTCGAGTGTGTACACATCATCAAAAAATTGTTCAACATTAAGGTTCGCTTTAGCACACGCTGCCACGACATGTGCACACGGATAATGAAGTGTTTGGAACCTCCTGCATTCGCGACCGCATGCATTGCTCAAGATCAACTCTATAAGACCTAGGTGGCAAACCGGGTCGACGACCGATGGACACCGTAACTCGAAAAGTTTCCAGGCGTCGTGAATATATTTCTACAGTCATCGACCTCGCAATCCGACGGTTTGCAATCAATGCATCCTCGACATCTTCCACAAACACGCGTGTCCTGCATCCATCCGGTTGACTTGTTGTTCACCCATTCTTGGCATCAAGGTTGCCAACTTTGTAGAATGTAGCCGAAGAAGGCGGATGAAATCGAAAGATGTCGTGTTTTCAACAACACAAGCGTTGACCCCCTCCACCAAGTTTGTGGTCATTTGACCATAACGAAAGCCCTCGTCAAAACTTTGAGCCCATTGCCACGGCTCCATCGTACCCAACCACTCTCGAAAAGATTTGTTCGTTTGACCTTCCATGTCGAGTCTCAAGTCGAGTCATTAATTGGCGAAAAATATGTGGCTCTAACAAATGAATTTGTATATGTTTTAATAAAAGATAAGTTACAAGATAACTAGATAACATAAAAACATTAAACTTATATTAAAAATTTAAGGTTATCCTTTACCCATTTTCACCACTTGTCTCTTCCAGTCTGCATTCTTATACTCTCGAAGGAAGTTAGCCGCAATGTGACAGATGCAGAAAACGGATCTCCATGGCACACCGGAACGCCTAATTGCGGCAATTAATCCTTTCCCTCTATCGGAGATGATGGAAATATTATCGTTGCTAATAACATACCTCAACAGGTTGGTAAGGAAGAATTCTCAGGATTCCATATTCTCCTTACCTACTATGGCAAACGCTATTGGGAGCACGTTCCTATTGCCGTCTTGAGCAACCGCAATAAGTAAGATCTGTGTATATTCTCCGTATAGCCATGTCCCATCCACCTACACAAACGACTTGCAGTGTGGAAATGCCCGCACACATTGATCAAACGTCCAGAACATCCGATGAAAAATTCTTTTCCCCGGCTGTAATTGGTCATCTCGGCTGTAATAAGGTCGTGTCTGTAACTCAATCACAGTTCCTGGTACGTATTCCCGCATAGCAGCTATCCTGTAACACCCCAAACCCGGCCCAAACGCTACAACCAGATCTGGTATGTCACTTAAGAGATTTTACATAACATGTCGCATTTTGGAAAACAGTTATTAGGTTTACACCTTTATTTCGAAAGCTTAATAATTCATTAAAGTATAAAATATTAAGTTACCAATTATCTTGGTAGATTTTATATTAAAAAAAAAACCGAAATTTCATGCAGGTCTTAACTTAGTTGAAAACATAAAACTTAAAACACAGTAATAAAAGCCCAACAAAATCCCAAAACATAAATGGTAGTCTAGTGGCCCATGGCCTTATTACAAAGAAATTTGAACCCATTAATTAAATGAAAATCAAATATTAGACTAAGTCTTTTCTTTGAATTCTCAAAGCTCTGTCGCATGGCCACCTTGCTCTCCTCTCCACCCGGTCCGATGCCCTAAGTGTCACCGATATGGTTAAAATTAAAGGGTGAGTCACGAGACTCGATGTGCAACCCTCATGCACCATTAGATTTGGGCTTTAGCCCCATAAAATAGAATAATCAAAATATAAGTAACAAAAATAATATGCAAAGCCCAACCCATATCCTAGGTGTCCATCCGCTACACGCCCGCACACCCACCATTCACACCATTGGGGATTTCTACAATCAACCCACACCGCTACACGCCTTGATGGCGATCGTGCCGCTCATCATCGATCATGGTCGTAGCCACTACAATGCATCACTGCGCAGGCCGCCACAACAGATCTCGGTGAAAGAACCGCTACAACATATAACTTCCTCCTTTCATCAAACCCAACCCATGCAATCACATAAAATTAGTATACTTATAACATTTAATCGGATCATTTACTAACTCGGTGATTTGCTTTACCTCTTTGGGTTCCGTCAATATGCCTGGGGTTTCGTGCATTTAACAAAACATGTAATACTTATTTTCATATATTAATCAAACAGATCTAGATGGTGTGGAAAATTACACACCTGATATTGCGAAATCCAATATTCTTAGTCGATGCCCTTGCTATCTGGATCTATTATCATCAATCTATAGCCTTGCTTAAAAGCCAGAACAATTGCGAAAATAGGCCTCTCCTATATTCGGCCATGGTTAGTATTCTACCCGATTTTATATATATAAATAAACAAATCCTCTTACCTTGAAATCCCGAAAGTAACACGATTCTATAACTTAGAGATCTATGCGATTGGCCTCCTTTTTCAAATCCTGGAATGTCGAAAAAAAGAGTGAAATAAGAGATTGGTTTCTAATAGCCATTCGACTAAGGACTTTTGAAAAGCCGGAAGAACATTGAAATCCTGAAATCAATACTTACCTATTGTTTCCTTCAAGATTCGGCACAAGCAAACTCCTTTGAAGAGAATTCGGCAACTTCAGGAAGTGAGATCTAAGAATTTCTGGCTTTTAGAAGATGTAATGAATTGAAGAGATGGCTAAGAGAGATTCGCCAATGAATATTAAGGAGAAGAATAGAATAATAGAGATGTGATTTTGGCTTTTTTAGGATTAAAAGAAGAATAACAATAGAGGTTAAAAGATTCGCCAACCAGAAATTTTAGAGAGGAAGAAAGGGTGAAGAAGATGGTGATTTTCGGCTTTTGAGAGGAAGAAGATGAGAAAAGAAAATAAAAGAGAGGCTTCAAAATTTCTGCACACCCTCTTTATATAGAAAACCGATTCCTCCCTTTAGCAGAGATTGATTTTCTCGGCCAACACCGCCACACATGATAGCTCCTATCCCTTTTCCCTTATCTTAACTGTTATCTCCTCAAAAATAGCCTTTATCCGCTTATTATCCTTAAAGACTAAATCCCTAAATAATAGCCTTTATCCGCTTATTATCCACATGAAATAAATATAATAAGATTCCCAAAAAAATAGCCTTGTGTCGTCCCTTACTCAATTAGTGTGAAATCTAGCCCTATAACTTGGGCTTCAAGCAACCAAAAATTTGGGCCTTCCCATGTACTAGTGACGCCACTTATAGCTCACTCCATCGTGCCTCTAGCTGGGCCACGAGCTCAATATGTCAATTAAACTACTACAACTTCAATTTAAGCCCTTAGAGTGTCTAAACAAAATATTTAAAACAAGGCCTCATCAATTTGAGCCCCAATTGTACCTCAAATTCTCAAATTAATATTTTAAGCATCCAAACACATAAAATGCATGTGCCCAATTATTTAGGATGTTACTGATTCTACTTCTTAAAGAAATTTCGTCCTCGAAATTTCCAACTAACTAGGAATCGTACTACCTAAGTCGCACCATTATGCTTTCATTGCGCACTCTAATTTCTAAAGCCAAAAAAATTAAAAAAATAAACACTTAGTATACTATGGTAGGTACGCACCATTGTTCGTGATCCGGGCGTCTTTCTTCCCTTGGCGATGTGTCGCATAGACCAACGCTGGGTCGCTCACCTCAAAGATAACCTGTACTCTACCGGTGCTCCACGACCGCTGTTCACTACTATTATCGCCCCGGCTTGTCTCGCGGCCTCTTGGTGGTTGTTGATCACCTCTTCCACTGATCGTAACCTCGCCCCGCTGGTCGCACTCCGATCCATCCGAGGATAGTCCTTAATCGGATGTCCCGTGGATCCACACCTAAAGCATCCACCATTTTTTATTCTCGCACTCCCATAATGCGCCCTCCCACATGCGCAGACATGCTCGATTCTCGACCCGTCTGAGCACGAGCCGCCCATCACCCCAGGCCTTTTCTCGATAATTCCCGGATGCTCCCCGATCGCTCAAAACTTCTCTTACTCTTACTCCTATCCTTATCCATTTCTTGTCTCTCGACCCGTTTCACTTCCTCACTATTTTAACCTTATCTACCAAAACAACAAAACTCTCTCCGTTGCGGTGCTATCGTAACCCTTAACTCATTTCGCAACCCATCCTCGAACCGCACACAACGCTCATACTCCGCTGCTACCATTCCCGAGCGTAGCGGCTCAAGCGTAGAAACTCTACCTCGCACTCACCACAGACTTACTTCCCCGCACTGCATTCGTGAATGCCTTCCTCTGTGCATCCACATAGCCGGCAGCCCCAACATACTTCCCTTGAAATGATTCCTTAAAGAAATCCCCTACCAATACAATCTGCGGCAGCACTCTCTTTCACCGTGAGCCACCACCGATAGGCCTCGTCTCAAGAAGAGACACGACCCCTTTCAACTTTTCCTCTACCGTGAAGTCTAAGTCATCCATTATGCGCTCGATCGCTTCCATCCAATACTCACCGTGTTAGGGGCTACACCGTAAACTCCCTAAACACTTCTCGCCCCATTGGCCTTAAGCCGCCCCCAGATGATTTCCGGCCTCGTGCCCATGCCTACTCCAAAGAACCCTCTCTAAAACCGTCAACATCGCTTGAGATACAAAGATCATCTCCGGCGCCTCATCCCGAAATTCTCCTTCTACATCGGCAGTTTTGGTATCTCGCTTCGACCCATGGCGCACTCCCCTCGCTCGGCTCGACGCAGCTCATTCTACTCCCTACCGCTGGCCCACGCGCGGACGCCCTCGACCCCTTGAACTCATTCCTCCGATTGGCATTTATCCGATTAAGAATTTTATGGATTATTAGTTTTCTTTCACTAGTTAACCACTAATGATCTTATGAATAATAGTTTTAAGAGTGGTTCTTTCGAATTCGCATTCACAATACTGATCTCAAGTTTGTAACCTCTAACTAAAATAAAACACATACATCATACAAAAATCATCCAAGCACTTACATTCTTCACGTAAAGGTGTTTTCGTTGATTCACTACCTGTGGGTATTTTCGTAATTTCATCCTACTGTGGGTATTTTCGTAATTTTTCATAATAAAGTTCCTTGTTGATTTCGTGAAGTGAGGGTATTCTGGTAATTTTACAATCTGAGGGTATTTTGGTAATTTTGAAATTCGGGGGTATTTCAGTAATTTTAAAATCTGGGGGTATTTTAGATATTTTGAAATCTGGGGGTATTTCGATAATTTTGCAATCAGGGGAAATTTAGTAATTTTACAAATTAGGGGTAATTTGGTAATTGTACAAACCAGTGGGTATTTTGGTCATTTGACAAAACGAGGGTAGGTTGGTAATTTTTTCTAACCTGGATATTTCGATGTTGTTGTTGTTATTATTTTTTTCAAATACGGTGACTTTTAGGAAAAATCTAGTTTCATGGTCCCAAGTTACTCTTATAAACATGAGATTTTCTGTAAATTTTCAAAACATAGGTATTTTACAAATTCATGGGTTTGGTTGGTAGTTTTCACAAATCAAACGTATTTTGAAAATTTTGCAAAACTTGAGAAATTTTCTTTCTTTTTTTACAAACTAGGGTGGTTGGTCCCTTTCTGGGTTTTAATTATAAGGTTTAGCCCATCAACAAGTCCTCGTAACTAGGGTGAATAGTCACCACGCACTGTAGGATTCTAGTGAAGAGGAGGTGAGTCGCTAGGACCGCTTAAGTACCAAGCTCTCCCGAATCCACTCCTAGACATACGTATGCCCATTGCCACACCCTAACTTGGCTAAGGTGAACAAATACTACGCACTGTAGGATTCCAAACAAGAGGAGGTGAGTCACTAGGATCGCTTAAATACTGTGCTCTTAGGATCCAATCCTAGACATGCGTATGCCTGTTACCACACCCTAGTCTTGCGGCTCGTTCACGGGTTTGTTTAGTGAAGTTAAGTCTTATGAGATTTTAAGAGTTGTTTCAGCTAGGCCTAAAGTCCATCAAGTTCTAATCTAACTAATCTACGTCCCATAAAGCCCATCAAGCCCACATATATTATATCACACAATGGTTCAGAATACTTACCTGGCGGACTTGGGCCGGAGACGCAGGTGCCATGCTAAGCTAACAGACCTGTATAAACATGCATGTTTCGAAAACCCAACTTTAGAAAACGTTTTGAGCCCCTAAAAAAAACCCCAGAGCCGAGTTTTGAACCCGACTCTGATACCAATTTGTAACACCCCAAACCCGGCCCAAACGCTACAACCGGATCTGGTATGTCACTTAAGAGATTTTGCATAACATGTCGCATTTCGGAAAATAGTTACTAGGTTTACACCTTTATTTCGAAAGCTTAATAATTCATTAAAGTATAAAATATTAAGTTACCAATTATCTTGGTAGATTTTATATTAAAAAAACCGAAATTTCATGCAGTCTTAACTTAATTGAAAACATAAAACTTAAAACCCAAAGAATAAAAGCCCAAAGAAAATCCCAAAACATAAATGGTAGTCTAGTGGCCCATGGCCTTATTACAAAGAAATTTGAACCCATTAATTAAATGAAAATCAAATATTAGACTAAGTCTTTTTGTTGAATTCTCAAAGCTCGTCGCATGGCCACCTTGCTCTCTCTCTAGCCCGGTCCGATGCCCTAAGTGTCACCCGAGATGGTTAAAATTAAAGGGTGAGTCGCGAGACTCGAGTGTGCAACCTCATGCACCATTAGATTTGGGCTTTAGCCCCATAAAACAGTAATAATCAAAATATAAGTAACAAAAATAATATGCAAAGCCCAACCCATATCCTAGGTGTCCATCCGCTACACGCCCGCACAGCCATTCACACCATTGGGGATTTCTACAATCAACCCACACCGCTACACGCCTTGATGGGCGTCGTGCTCATCATCATCGATCATGGCCGTAGCACACTACAATGCATCACGGAAAGAACCGCTACAACATATAACTTCCTCCTTTCATCAAACTCAACCCATGCAATCACATAAAATCAAGATACTTATAACATTTAATCGGATCATTTACTAACTCGGTGATTTGCTTTACCTCTTTGGGTTCCGCCAATATGCCTTGGGGGTTTGTGCATTTAACAAAACATGTAATACTTATTTTCATATATTAATCAAACAGATCTAGATGGTGTGGAGAATTACACACGATATTGCTAAATCCAATATTCTTAGTCGATGTCCTTGCTATCCGGATTTGTTATCCTCAATCTATAGCCTTGCTTAAAAGCGGAACAATTACGAAAATAGGCCTCCTATATATTCGGCCATGGTTAGTATTCTACCCGATTTTATATATATAAATAAACAAATCCTCTTACCTTGACATCCCGAAAGTAACACGATTCTATAACTTAGAGATCTATGCGATTGGCCTCCTTCTTCAAATCTCGGAATGAAAGAAAAGAAGAGCGAAATAAGAGATTAGTTTCTAATAGCCATTCGACTAAGGACTTTTGAAAAGCCAGAAGAACATTGAAATCTCAAATCAATACTTACCTATTGTTTCCTTCAAGATTCGGCACAAGCAAACTCCTTTGAAGAGAATTCGGCAACTTCAGGAAGTGAGATCTAAGAATTTCGGCTTTTAGAAGATGTACGAATTGAAGAGATGGCTAAGAGAGATTCGGCCAATGAATATTAAGGAGAAGAATAGAATAATAGAGATGTGATTTCGGCTTTTAGGGATTAAAAGAAGAATAACAATAGAGGTTAAAAGATTCGCCAACCAGAAATTTTAGAGAGGAAGAAAGGGTGAAGAAGATGGTGATTTTCGGCTTTTGAGAGGAAGAAGATGAGAAAAGAAAATAAAAGAGAGGCTTCAAAATTTCTGCACACCCCCTCTTTATATAGAAAACCGATTCCTCCCTTTAGCAGAAATTGATTTTCGGCCAACACTGCCACACATGATAGCTCCTATCCCTTTTCCCTTATCTTAATCTATTATCTCCTCAAAAATAGTCTTTATCTGCTTATTATCCTTAAAGACTAAATCCCAAATAATAGCCTTTATCTGCTTATTATCCTTAAAGACTAAATCCCTAAATAATAGCCTTTATCTGCTTATTATCCACATGAAATAAATATAATAATATTCCCAAAAAAATAGCCTTGTGCCGTCCCCCCTTACTCAATTAAGTGCCAAAATCTAGCCCTATAACTTGGGCTTCAAGCAACCAAAAATTTGGGCCTTCCTCATGCACTAGTGATGCCACTTATAGCTCACCTTACTGTCCCCCTAGCTGCTGGGCCACGAGCCCAATATGTCAATTAAACTACTACAACTTTAATTTAAGCCCTTAGAGTGTCTAAACAAAAGATTTAAAACAAGGCCTTAGCCCAATTTAAGCCCCAATTGTACCTCAAATTCTTAAATTAATATTTTAAGCATCCAAACACATAAAATACACAGGCCCAATTATTCAGGATGTTACATATCCATCCCTGTAGCTCGTTATACGATGAATCGTAATCTCCATACAGTTTCTCCATTGCCATCTGTTTAGCTATCCACGCTTTTCGATATGATACTCGATACTGAAATCGTGCTTGTATTTCAGCAATCAGTACCGAAACTTTAATGGTCGGCATGTCCTTCACCATTGGAATGATACACGTACAGATAGTTTTGGAATCAAGTTTTTTATGATCTTCTGTCATACGTGTCGATCTGCATGTATGAGGTCCAACCAATTTTCGTATCTCCCACATCTGCGACTTTTGAATGAATGCAGCTCGTACCCGCCAATTGCAGCCTTCCGCTGCCTTCCAACACTCCCCAATATAAACCGTCGGTTTAGACACTGCGACTTTGTAATCCGCTGATATATCCATGCTATACCGTTTAATAGCAGATACGCACTCTTCTTTACTTTCGAATCTCTAGCCTACGAATAACTCATGCTCGAAATTTACGGCCAGCCGGTGAGCAGGATATATTTCAGGGTACATCGGGAACTCAGCTACACGCGCTGCGTCGGGGTCTATGAGCGACATGTGTGGCCCAAGATTATTGTGTATCATAATACATCGCATCTGGTTCCCGACTGAAGACGCGCTAATGTTTCCATCATCATTCACGTCTTCATCGTCAATATCATCAAGTATATCGTCCATATCGGGATCACTGTCACTATCGACCTATTCCTCATAATGATCACTACTATCGTGTCTATCATCACCAACCACATCAATATTGAGTGTGATATTAAGATCGATATCGATCCCATGTATATTCGATTCGGCATTAACATACGATATTGGAGGCACCATGCACGGTTCTTGAGCTCCATGTTCTTCACCATATGCATTGATGTCTTCATTTGCCTCAATACCGGCTAACTCAGCAAATAAGTGAATCGGTGCATTTTTGTTACTCCCATTCCCACAGTAAAGAGCGATCATTGTCTCCACGTCTTCGTCGTCTACAAGTTCCATTTCTATGAATTTGATCGGATCTGCCGAAATTGGAAACTTGTAGAAAATTCTCGAAATCGTTCTCCCACAACGTCTAACAATTTTTACGTTTATCCTTCCCTTCATATCATCCAACGAGACATTTCTATTAAATCTCATTGCTATTTGTTGCCGACATTCAAATATGCATCCAACGGTTGTTGTCAAGATGATTCAATCGAAATAAACGCATACGAAAAATTGATCATCCATATTCAATATTCAATTTGTTAAAAAATAAACAAAATTGCTCAGAAAAATTTCGATCAATATATACTATTCTTAAATAAAAAAAATTAATGTTTCAATATGCTCACACTATTACAATTATCATTTTGTACATGAACAACATTTATCTTTACATCTAACCACTTAAAGTCAGTTCTACATTTTATTCCATCTCCGAACTTGTATCTTCCTCTGGGAAATACTAACATATGATTTTAGGGTTTTAGGGTTTTTAACTAACATAACATATTAATATACTAACAACAATATACTAACTAACATATTAACTAAAATATTAATATACTAACATATTACTTATACTTGTATATATTATTTTAGGGTTTTTAGGGTTTTTAACTAACATATTAACATACTAACAACAATATACTAACTATGTTACATATTAAATAAAAAATTAATATACTAACATATTATTAATATACTAACAATATATTATTTTAGGGTTTTTAGGGTTTTTAACTAACATATTAGTCTACTAATAATATACTAACTAACATATTAACTAAAATATACTACTAACAATATATTATTATTTTAGGGTTTTTAGGGTTTTTAACTAACATATTAATATACTAACAATATACTAACTAACATATTAACTAAAATATTAATATAATAACATATTAATATACTAACAATATTTTATTTTAGGGTTACTAACAATATACTACTAACTAAAATATCATTTTAGGGTTTCTAACTAACAATAATAATAACTAACTAACTAACTAAGATAATAATTAACCTAGTAATCCTAATAACTAACAATAGTTATAAACTAATCTAACAACAAAAAATAATAAAAATAAAAATCAATATATATATCATAATAATAACAACAAAAAATTATAAACACAATAACAACAATATCTTCCATTATTTAAAAAAAAAATTATACATACTTCTATTTTTTTCTTCTTCTTTTTTTCTTCTTTCTCCTCCTTTCTCTTTCTTTTTCCGGTGCCGCCGTATCCTTCTTCCTCTTCTTCTTCTTCTTCTTCTTCTTCTTCTTCTTCTTCTTCTTCTTCTTCTTCTTCTTCTTCTTCTTCTTCTTCTTCTTCTTCTCTCAGCAGAAAATGAACTTTGGGGACCATTATAAGGTCCCCAAGAC
Organism: Gossypium sturtianum; assembly: GCA_025698515.1. Taxonomy (NCBI): domain Eukaryota; kingdom Viridiplantae; phylum Streptophyta; class Magnoliopsida; order Malvales; family Malvaceae; genus Gossypium; species Gossypium sturtianum. Next base: position 26,209,696 of record CM046945.1, read on the forward strand.
GCAGAATAGGCCAAAACAGCATGCTGGTGCCGCCTCTGCCACTGGCACCATCGGTGACGCCTCTGGCAATGGCACCTTTGGTGCCGCCTGTGGCATCCCATTGACCAGGGTCCTGTCATTTCGTGTTTTTTTTTTTAAATTCTGTTTCAGTATTTTTTTTTTTTAAATTTCAGTGTCTCCCTAGGCCTGACGAGGGTGGTGCCGCCTCTGACAGAGGCGCAACCACCCTCAATGTACCATTTTCGTAAATATTGAAAAGGGCACCCCATTTTGGATAATATATATATATTTTTGTATTAATTTGGTAAAAAACCCGTTAAATTCTGCTTGTGTTGTATACGTTGAAGATTTAATTTGGTTAAAGTATGCCATAAGTCCTTATACTCTTTACAAATTTAGAATTTAATTTCTATACTTTTACTTTTAGGAATTTAGTCCTACTTTTCAGATTTCTAAATTTAGGTCCAATTGTTAACACTGTTAAAATTATTTTGTTAAATTCAGATTAATAACACATCATTTTCTAATTAAATGGTTATCAAATGAGAATTTTCTTATTTTAAAATGTTATATCAACAAATTTAACAGTGTTAATAATTGGACCTAAATTTTGAAATCTGAAAAGTAAAAGGACTAAATTCCTAGAAATAAAAGTATAAGGACTAAATTCCAAACTTATGAAAAGTACAGTATATATTAATCATTTAATTTTTATATTCTAATTTGTAGCATTTCTTTTTCCATATATACGAGTTGAGAAATTTATTTAATAATGTAGTGGTGTTTCTCATTTATTTAGCTAAAATCAACATCCTGAAAGATCGACTTTAAAGTCGACACCTCATGGAATCAACGTCAATGAAAGTTGTTACCAGAAAGTGTCGACTATCCCTTATATCCAATCTTTCTTTGCACTTCAATCCCTTTAGTCGGATCAGTATGACATGCACGAAGAAAGTGAAGAACCACGTGAAATAAAAAAACCTTGATATGCAAAGAATCTTTGCATACTTGCAGGCTTGTAGCTATGGCATGCCAAAAATAAAGGTTGCACCCTTTGCCATGCAAAAATCATATCACCCAAAGTTGTTTGGAAACAACAAATGGTATACATGTTTTACCACTTTCCCAATTTGGTACTTAAAATATCATTCCGTTATGGTTTTTAATTAGGATAATATATAATTTGGCCCCTGAACTTGTCTATTTAAACCTAATTGGTCCTTAAATTTTCTTTTTTTAGATTTAATTGATCCTTAAACTTGCATTTCGTCAACCAGATTAGTCCTTCCACACTAACCCTTTATAATTTAAAACTTAATTGACATTTTAAAAAAAAAAATATTGACCAATTACATCGTGGAAGTGTTTTTAACTTTTCATTTCATAAAATTTTAGTAAATTTGATTAATAAAAATGATAGTTTTAAAATTCTTTCTCCAATGGTCTCTCTTTTCCTCTTCCTTCAACTTCTTATCCAACATCATATTTCATTCTCTTTCATATTCTCATTCAAATTTGAATATATATGGAGAAAAAAATAGAAATTCTTTCTTTCTTTCCTTCTCTTTGTAATCGAAGCAATGAAAAAAGAGAGGAAAAAAAATTAAATTTGTTTGGCTCAAGATACACCAAGAGGGGCTGAATTGATATTTAAAAGTTTGAAAAAGTTGCTTAAGGAAAATTTGCACAAGAGATTTAAAGTGGTTCAACCTTAATTTCTTAGCTTCACAACTTTAGCTTTCTACAACTACGGATTTTTCGAATTCACTATTTGGTACCTTTCAATGGCAAGATATAATATTTACAATATCTTTTTAATAGGTAAGATAAAACCACTTCCTTTTAATACCTCACTAATTGAGATGAATGAAATACCTCTAGAAGGTTGATATACTGTAATTAAGCTCTTACAAATACAAATCAACACTTGAAGGAATGAAAAGAAAATAAGCCTAAAGTGTTTATAAAGTGAAAGATAAGTATAATAAAATGAAAAGATTGAATTTTTGCTCTCGATCTTTATAAACTTGTTTCTTGTCATCATTTTTGTGTCACTGATCCATATTTATACCCCTTAATAAGTTTAGAGCCGTTGGAGGGTGTTTGGAGCAATTTCCTCACAAAAAGGTGTGTCTGTTTGCCATCATGTTAGCAATTGCCTTTTGCTGAATGCACGAATGTATGTTAAAATGATAGCAGCTTACTTTAACTACTAACATAATAGGCAAATGGTAGGTGTGTTGGAAAAAAGTTGGTTTGAAAACGGTTTTGTGATAGCGGAAAAATAAAAATTTGAAAATCGAGCCCGTTTTTTATATTTATAGTAATTTTTTTTTTCAAAAAATACATGTGTTTTGTGTGAAACGAATCTTTGATGTTCTTGACTTTCAATCGAACGACATTCTCTATTATTATTGCACCACGAATCGCTTCGAATATGGACTCAAACAATCACAAATCAAAACTAGAAATAATTTTCTTACTTTTAGTAGGAAAGTAAATCTCTTTCTATAAAAATCGGTAGAATTGTTATTCTCGAAAAATAGACTTTATATTTAAAAAATAAATTCTCATTATTTTTGGATAGAATAACAATATCTCAAAATTTTATATAACTTGTGTATATTTAGCGTTAAATTAGTAGAATACAAATAATACTTATTTATAGGGAAACAAGTTCCCTAATTCTACTAGTAGAGCAACGTTTTATAATTTAATCCAATCTAATATATATTTTTTATTTCTTAAAATAAATATTATTTATTAAATTAATTTAAATTTCTAATTAAATAATATTCTCAATTTAATTCTAATTTCGTTATGCATTATAACTTTAACTTAGAAGAATATATAAGAAAATATATTTAATTTTAATAGTCTACAATAACCAATTAATTTATTTAATTCTATTTTCGAATTTGAATTATTTAAATTAATAAACTCCAACTTTTGAGGGTTATTTGACAAACATCAAGAAATAAAAATTAAAGTTGAAACATCAAATAATTCATTCTAAAATTTTGGAAAAAAATAAATATTTGAAGTGGTGAAGTTTTAGTTTTATCCATTTACAGACTGTCACGACAATGTTACCCACTCAGTCAAAATTGACGAAGCCGTACCTCTCCAAGCATAAAACAAGGAAGGAATAAAAAAGAAACTAAAAGAAAAGAAAGGTAGGTTGGTGCGTTGTCTTTCTTTCTGTTGTTTGATTGCTAAGAAAAGTATCAATCAAGAGAAAGAACAAAGAAGAGGGAATTTGGAGTTTTTGATGATAAACTCGATGAGAATTCAGTTTTGAAATGGTTAGTCTTACTTGAGTTTGGGATATAGCCTAATCAACAACTCTTGTTTCAAGAAGCTATACCGTTGAAACGTCACTTGCTTTTGGTTGGGGATCCAAGTTTGCTGTTGGTATCGACTCAGTACTGCCATCGGGGGGAGCTTGCTTCTCCTTATTTGCGCTTCTTCAAGCGCGCTTCATGACCATGATCTCTTGCCCCCTACTCTCTTTTGGATCTCGCTCGCAGATCCACGACAACACCCAACCAATTGCCAGCTTCCGTTTTGATTCTCGATGGACCCAACTTCTCGCCCCGCTGTCGTCATTGACAACGGTACTGGGTAGGTTTTTTCCTCTCCTTACTGAAACTCTATGTTGACTGCTCAGAACCTGTTTGATAAAATTCCCCAGTTAATATTTTATTTCAGACTTCGTTTTTGAATTGTTCCCCCACCCCCTCGAATCGGTCTTTTTGCAGATATACTAAGATGGGATTTGCGGGTAATGTAGAACCGTGTTTTATTCAGCCAACAGTAGTAGCAGTTAACGAGTCGTTCCTAAATCAATCTAGAACTTCTTCCAAGTCAAACTGGTCAGCTCAGTATTCAGCTGGGGTAATGGCGGATCTTGATTTTTTCATTGGAGATGAAGCACTGACGAAATCAAGATCGAGTAATGCTTATAACCTTACATATCCTATTAGAAATAGTCAAGTTTATAACTGGGATGCTATGGAACGGTATTGGCAGCAATGTATATTCAATTATTTACGGTGTGATCCTGAGGATCATTACTTTTTGTTGACTGAGAGTCCTCTTACTGCTCCTGAGAATCGAGAATATACAGGTGAAATTATGTTTGAGACGTTTAATGTTCCGGGGCTTTATATTGCTGTGAATTCCGTGCTTGCTTTAGCAGCTGGGTACACTACGTCTAAGGTTGGTGGCTAATTTCCTGAAATATTTGTTCTTTTAGGGAATTCTCTGTTTTGGTTAGTTACTTAGTTGTATGTTAGATGGATCAGTTTGGGTCCTTGATGCTTCATGATCATTATTATTTATTTTAATAAACTAAACCTTTTAACTCTATGTGTGAATGTTGGTTTTAGGATGGTCACCTATCAATTTGATTTAAAGCCATTTACTGATTGACAATATTAATTATTACTGCCCCCGAAAATGGCTGAACCACCTTTCTCTTGAACTATTGTTTTAAGTTCTCAATAGAATAGGTGATCTAGGGTGTCATAATATGACGATGTGCTATGAATAGACACTGTTAGAGTATTTTGTAACCAATGGCGTTTTCTAGCAACTACAAAAGATTAGTATATATTTATCCAATCTTCATATTTAAATTACATTAAGCTTTAAGGTGGTTGTTATAAGCTTAAAAGTCTTTGCTAACTTCATCAAATATTTGTACTTTTGTATTTGATTATACATAAATGCACATGTGCTTGCCATATACTGTTTTCATGTGTTAAGATTTGTTTATTCTTTTTATTTTTAATTACTAGAGGGATTTGTGATGAAGCCATATACCTGTTGCTTATCATATTAGCATATGTCATGGGGTGTTTTGGATACATATGGTGGTGGAGTTTAAAGAACATGTCTATCTTGAACTTAGCTGTATACCTACAATATTTTTCACAGATTTTCTTGCTAATCATCCTTATATATTAATTGCTTTCATTTAGATTAACCTACAGTTTTCTATAGTGTGAGATGACAGGAGTGGTGGTGGATGTTGGAGATGGGGCCACACATATTGTACCTGTTGCTGATGGTTATGTTATTGGGAGCAGCATTAAATCAATACCGATAGCTGGAAAAGATGTTACACTCTTCATACAACAGCTCATGCGGGTATTTCTTTTCTCGACTCTCTACCCATTAATAAAAATGTAATTTCTGCTTCTTGTTGTTATAGTGCTTTGATATGGATAGTTGTTTATCAAAATTTCTAGTACTTCAAGTTATTTATATGTCCTGATGAGAAGTTATCCACGCTCATTAGTACTATTCATCCTTACCTATGGATGGATTTTACTTAAGCACTTGCCTTTTAGATACCATGCTTTCAAGTACCCAGTCCCGGTTTGTGACAGTATCATCACCATCATGCGTCCTTCTGATTGCTACCTGAATGACCTTTTGCATTTTATTACCATTTGAAGAAATGCTAGACTTTAAATGTTGCCTCTTCTAGTAGTTATCATGTGCGTGTTTGAATTGTCGATACGGAGATTGTAAAATAATTTATATATAATATTCTTGAATCATGCCTTCTGACACCATTATTCACAGGAAAGAGGAGAGAAAATTCCACCGGAGGACTCATTTGAAGCAGCTCGAAAAGTGAAGGAAATGTACTGCTATACATGTTCTGATGTGGTCAAGGTCATCTTCTATTTCTTCGGATTGTGATTTTGGAAAATTTTCTGGCACGACCCTTGGCCACATTATTTTTACCTAGCTTGAGATACTGTAATGCAGTTTACAAGTTCTGACATTGCAATGGTAATTTGATAATCACTACTGTAGGAGTTCAACAAGCATGACAAAGAACCTGGAAAATATATCAAACATTGGAGAGGCATTAGACCGAAGACTGGAGCACCATACTCCTGTGATATTGGTTATGAACGGTTTTTAGGCCCTGAGGTTTGTCCTCTTTTTCTTCTTTTTAACTCATTCCTCAAGTTTAAGATTACTGGAAGTTTTGGCATTTTTTCCATATTTATTATGTATTTTTGTGGTTGGGGTTGGTCTAGGATAACTACTGCTAGAGTAACATGTCCTTGTGGGCCAAGTTAAGCACCTGGTTAGCTAACTCTTTCAAATGGCTGGACTCTTGGCTGCCTTATGAAGATTCTACTACTATAAATATATTATACACACATATACATCTCAAACTATAGCAAGCAAGCAATGGTTTTCCCTGTTCATCAGATTTAGTTATAATGTTTTATCATCCTTTTCCTTAGTGTCAATAATTAAGCTATATTCTCTAGGCCCTAGGGGTTTGGTCGCCTTGTAGCTGTCATTGCATGTCGACACTTTATTTGTTAAAAAGCAGATTCCTCCTGCTCCTTTTTCTGATCTGCCTATCCTAAAAATCTCTCTTTATATAGAAGCATGTATGTCCTAGCTGTGATATTGCTGACAATATGTTGGTGCGTAAACCAACTACAACAATTTTTTTTTTCTTGTTATATGTTGATTTCCATCAACAGAAACATAATTGTAGCTTATGGAGGTCAGAATACAAGTTCTTTTTTGCTTTTTCACTGCTGGTTAGATTTCTTAATTGAATGCTTTGTCTTTTTTTTTTTCCTACTTTGGTGATTCAACTAGTTGATAATACATGCTGTTCAAGAAATAAGAAGTTGATTAACTTGCTGCTTATAAATTGCTTCTTGAGTCTTTTTGCTGATGTTACTGTATTGGTGGGTTTGACAGGTTTTCTTTAGTCCTGAGATCTACAGCAGTGATTTTACTACTCCCTTACCAGTTGTAATAGATAAGTGCATTCAGTCAGCACCAATTGACACCAGAAGAGCTTTGTATAAGGTTAAGTATGCATATGCCCTCTAGAAAAAGACAAGCAGATTGCAAATTTTGGTTCTTAGGGAAGATAAATCTAAATGAAACAGTAAGAGTATTATGTCATGCTCTTTACTTCTTGATAGAACAGGCTGTTTTTAGTTTAACTTTTGTAGGATGATGTTCTTGAAATGTGATTTACTTTATTTTGAAAAGTGATTATTTTACTTTAAACTCTTGAATCAGTGTCTTGCTTTATTTGTTTGCTGATTAGAATTTGTTTTCTCAGATCTGTTCTGATACTGATCTTTATATTTAAAGTCCTAGCTGTTTGGTTCCTACTCTTTTACCAAAAAGAGTTCTTAGCCTAGTTCCAATATAATGATAATGGCTTGTGACAGTTGTTGGTTAAATTGTTGATAATTACTAAGCAAACAAAGCTTGCAGTTAAATACATAAGACTGATGACTGAATTGAGAAAAGGGAATTTTTAGCCTTTTTGCCATATTTTTCTATAAGTACTTTTAGTTGCCACTCTTTTTTCACTATTTAAATACTTTTCAGAATATAGTTTTATCTGGTGGATCCACCATGTTCAAAGACTTCCACAGAAGGTTGCAGCGGGATCTGAAAAAGATTGTTGATGCTCGAGTACTTGTGTCTGATACTCGGCTTGGTGGGGAAGTAAAAGTAAGGATATTTTTGCTTGTATTTTAATCCTTTTTTTTTATTTTATTTTAAACAGCTAATTGCTAATCCCTTGTGGGCCTTCACCTTCCAGGCACATCCTGTGGAAGTTAATGTAGTTAGTCATCCTATCCAAAGATTTGCGGTATGGTTTGGAGGTTCTGTACTTGCATCAACGCCTGAATTTTTTGCGGTATGATCCCTGCTCCTAAAGTCATCGTAGTCTCTTATTTCTATATAGGCTGCTGAATGGCTTTGAATTTAGCCATTACACTTGGCCGGTGTTCTTGTTCGGTCGGCTTGTTAATTGTCCAATATGCTTGCCATTAGTATTGTGTTATTTCATCAAACTTAATTGTTAAAACACTAAATTTTGGATTTTGGCTGAAAGTCTCCTAACCTTCCCTACATGCAGGCATGTCACACAAAAGCAGAATATGAGGAATATGGAGCCAGCATTTGCCGTACAAATCCTGTTTTTAAGGGTATGTATTGAGGAAAATATCTGTTTGTCAGCTGATTATTGAAAAAAGCATTATCTGATAATGCTCAAGTGCGTAACTTGCTATTTCCACTTTCATCTTGCACATCAAGTTAATTCCCTCATTCCGGCTTTGCTTGGTGCTTGTGTGTATTTGCTGTAAGAGGTGGTATAAAACATGGTAACCAGTTTCAATTGCAGTGGTTAAGAAAGAGAAGTTCATTCTTTAATTTGGAGTTAAAAAGGGTCCTCATAGTCGCCTAGGCATATCAGATATAAATCTGAGGAGCTGAATTCCATTTACAATGTTTAGCTTACTTAGGGATGTGATAGAGATTTTACTAAGTTTAGGTACATTTTCTGTTATAAAGCAAAATTGGAGTAGTAATTTTGATCTAAGAAATTTATTTTCTGACATTCTTGTAATTGATATTAGTCCTTCGTTTGGTATAATAATATTAATCGAGATGTTAGCAAATATGGTTTATGTGTACTGTGGGAAGCAGTCAATGTGCAGACTAGGTACAATAATGATGTTTTCATCCTTTTCTGAATATGGGATTTATATCCTTTCCATTTTCCAAGTTTATTGTCTTTGTTGCATGCTAAGGAACATTATTATATTGGTGAATGTGTATGTCATGAAATCAAAAGCTCAAAAACACTATTTAAGGGAGGCATGATTGGTTTTTGAGCTTTACTGAACCCTAAAACGAGGAACACTTGTTAAAAACCAAACATTTAATTATTTCTACTTTCAATTTTCTGTTTCTAACCCCAATGCTTTTGCTTGAATTGTTAACCAAAGTAGGGCTTATTATTTTATAACTATTAATAAAAATGTCATATTTTATATAGAATATAAAGGGGATTGAGATTTTATGCTCATGGTAACGAAAATTAAAACACTAAAGAATTCATATTACATGGACTAATCAATTATTATTATTTTACTATATTTTAAATGAAAAATGTGAACCTTATTTTTGAAATCCAAAAATTCATATAAGTTTCCTATTTATGTAAATATATTCATTAGTTTTATTCATAAACAAATACAAGCAGCTGCCTTTGCAAACCTTAATTTTACCAGACTAAGAAATTAATGTAGAAGTACAAATTATGGTTAATAAGACCCCTTTTCGAGGTTTACTACTTAGATTGAGACGAAGCTAATTTAGAAGACGAAGTAGGTAGCAATGGCAGCTGCCCCAGTGAGAGCAGCCGCCCCAACGGCGGAGACACCTGTGGTGGTTGCATCACTAGAAGGAGCAGGAGCCATACTTTTAGCTTCCTGCTCACTGCCAAGAGGGGCAGCAACAGCGTCATTAGAAGCACCGGGGGAGGATGCACCTGCTCCATCATCAGTGTTGCCGACGGTATCATCATCGGGTACTGGGACTGCGGAGGGTGCTTTAGAAGCCGTATTGGCGGCAGAAACCAACCCGACAAGAGCGATAAAGACCAAAGCAAGAACAAAGCTTTGGCGTGCCATTATTGATATTGGTGGGGTACGTGTGAAGGAAGAGAACAAGCAGTAATTAAAAAGAAATGGGGTGATGTTGTTCTCTAAGGGTTGGTTATATGAATGGAAAATTTATACCCGCACAATTACGGAGGAGGAGTGGGAGAGGTTTATAAAGCCTTCAATTTAGCCAAAAATAGGGCAATGCTTCAACGCAAAGCACGGCTTCCTAGTTCACGTCCATTTCCGATGATTCTGGAAAACCATGCATTTTTTGTTGCCCTACACCTTGTTTTTATTAATTAAATCCTTTTCTTTCATTTTTTCTATTTCATTTCATTACCCAATATCTTAGGCCAAATGACCAGAAAATACCAATTTTTAGAATAATTTACGGAAAAGGGCCAAAAAAATAATTATTTACCGAAAATGGCTATTTCCAAAACGCGTGTCCACGTCGGTAGCGATTTCGGGGATGCAGCGAGAAACGCTTCCACGAGGGGCGTTTTTGCCACATCAGCAAAAAACGCTTCCTTGAGGGAGCACTTTGCTGATGTGGCAAAAACGCTCCCCCAGGGACGCGTTTTAGCCCGTTTTTTTTTTAAAAAAAAAACTATTCTCGAATTAAATTTTCAAAAAAGGTCATTTTTTAGATATTATAAAAATAGATCAATTTTTTTAAAAAATTACGAGAATAAACATTTATAAAGGCTCAAAGTGACAACACCATTTTTTTTTAAGGTGTCACCAATTAATATGGAAATATAACTTACAAAGCAAATCTTTATATAGACTCAAAGTCTCATTTGCCTTGTTTTTCTTGAGCAATGTGGGATATGAGATATGTGTATATATAGACTCATGAATAGTTTTACAGCTTGTTTCTAAACAATGTGAGATTCCTTCCTCTTTTAACTAACAACATGATTCTTTCATCTTTTAACTAACAACATGAGATTAAATACTACACTATATTTGATATTTTTTTAGTTAGAGTTTAATTTTTTTTATAAAAAGTTAACATTTGTTACATTATAAATAAAACTTTTAAACTCTAAGTAAAAAAATATAAAATATAAAATGAGTATGGTAAAATATTAAAAAATAAATATTTAAAAAATTACTAATAGTTGAGTGATCATTTTGTAAGTTTTTATAATTCGATAGCTAAAAAATATAGTTAAGTGACTATTAATGTAATTTAATCTAGATATAAAATATGAAAAATAATTATTATATTTTATGTATATTATATATTTCTATAAAAAAAACTTATTTAACATAATTATATACTATGTTTAAATAGATTATCTATCTAGTCAAAATATATCTGAAATAAATTTATCGGCATTCATTAGGTGATGAAAATTAAATTAAAATTAGAATTAAAAAAATAATTAGTATAGTAAAATATTAAAAATAAATAAATATTTAAAAAGATATATTAATTTTTTAAAATTACAAAAAAATACTATTTGAGTACCAAATACTCACCATTTATTTATTAATCAAACATTCATAATATAAAATAAAAAAAAATTAAAAGTATAACTTCTAAATTTAAATAATGGAAAATTATTTTAAAAATTAGAATTGCATTGATATTAACTTCAAACATTTAAAATTGAATAAAAGATTATTGCATGTACAAGTTTCATATGTGCAATTTGTTCTTTTTTTTTTTTTTTAATTGTTCTTTTGTATATGTTAACAATTCTAAAATGCAACAAGATTAAATATCTCAAAAGATAATTTTATAATATGAGAAAATGTTAACAAAATATAAAAAAATAGAAATTGTTTTGTAAAAAAAAATCAAATATAGTGTAGCATTTAATCTCATGTTGTTAGTTAAAAGAGGAAGGAATCCCACATTGTTTAGGAACAAGCTGCAAAACTATTCATGAGTCTATATATACACATACCTCATATCCCACATTGCTAAAGAAAATAAGGCAAATGAGACTTTGGGTCTATATAAAGATTTACTTTGTAAGTTATATTTCCATATTAATTGGTGACACCTTAAAAAAAAATGGTGTTATCACTTTTAGCCTTTATAAAGGTTTATTCTCGTAATTTTTTTAAAAAATTGGTCTATTTTTATAATATCTAAAAAATGACCTTTTTTGAAAATTTAATTCGAGAATAGTTTTTTTTTTGAAAAAACACGGGCTAAAACGCGTCCCTGGGGGAGCGTTTTTGCCACATCAGCAAAGCGCGCCCTCAAGGAAGTGTTTTTTGCTGATGTGGCAGAAATGCTCCCTCAGGGAAGCGTTTTCCTGCTGCATCCCCTGAAATCGCGTTGACGTGGACGCGTTTTCGGGGGAAATGGCCCTTTCCGGTAAATAATTATTTTTTCGGCCCTTTTTCGTAAATTATTTTAAAAATTGGTATTTTCTGGTCATTTGACCAATGTCTTACGACTTATAAACACTGATATCATTATCCTACGAGGGAATTTTATTTAAAAAGAAATAAATTATTTTAAAATCATAATAATTTGTGACTATGATAGTCTTACTAACAATACGGAATGCTATCATAAGATATGGACCCTATATTTAGGGGTGAATCTAAGGGGTTGGTAGGGGCCCTGGCCCCCCTAAAATGAAAAAGGGAGAAAATTTTCTATTTTCACCTTTTAAAGTTTTTAAAATTTTAAATTAATAAAGGTAAAATTATACTTTAACTCCTCTAAAAATAATAAATTTTTTATTTAATTCTTTAAGAATTATATTTTTACTATCATAAAAATTATAATTTAATTCCGTCCCCTAAAAAAAATTTCTGGCTTCGCCCTACACATCTTATTTGAATTAATCAACTCATTAATTTGATTTATGTGAAGGTTAGATTTAATGTTGCAATATGGGTTTCAAAAAAAAAATATCTTTTATTAAATTATATCTTTATATTAAATCGTTTTGTATTTCAAAATAGATAATAAATAATTGTAAAAAACAACCAAATAAATTTGCACAAAATCTTTGATAAGAAAGTCACTGTTTTTGAAAACTTTGAAATGTTTGAATTTCACAAGGACTTATCACCATTTTAATTGGGCTTAATAACTAATCGTTTGAGGATCATTCAAATTTAACATACAAGCTGATAAGATAAATGTTATTTAAGTTTGAATTATATATATGAATTAAAGTTGTCGACTAGCTTACTTAGGTATGAGGTTTGAATGCTTTATTTTGATTGTAGGATATTTTTCTTGGGTAGTTTCTCCTTGATATTGTGTGTTTTTTCGGAGAGGTTTCTTATTCACTTATTGTAATAACCTATTTTGCCCGGGCCCATATAAAGTCCAAAAACAGAAAATAAAACAATCTTCAAATAAGTACAGTCCATTTACAAAATCAGAATTCAAACAGGCCCAAATTCACAAATTTACTCGTAGCCCACTATTAAATTACACCTCAAACCCAACCTACGGAGCCCAAAAGGCCCAAACTAAATCAGAAACCAAGGGTTTCTGAAACCCTAGGTTTCTATCGCGCCGCAAGCACCCAACAGAGGCCCCTCGTCAAGCCGCAATCAGCGCGCAAATCGCGTCCCATCGCCGGATCTCTCGTCGGTCGCCTGCAAAAAAAGGAAAGAAAAACACAGTGAAAGCAACAAATATGGACAGAAAAATTGTATTTATTATTTTTGGGTTATAAAAACCCCAGCATAATCTGTAAAATAGGCATATACACAGAATACCAAAAAAATACAATACGAAAAAACAACCAAAAGTAGAGGTGATTTTTTTTCGATTATACCATTTCGTTTTTTTATTTCAATTCATGCGATATTTTTATTACATATATTACTAAAAATAAAAAAGAAAGAGTTTACCTTTTGATTTATGTTGAAAAACTGGAGTTTCTGACCTCCGGCCGCCGTATATGACGGCGTCTATGGTGGCGCGTATGGCGCGTGTGGCAATGGCCCGTATGTCCAATGGCCGGATTCCAGGCTGAGGAAAGGAGGGATTGAGAGAATTTTTTAAAGTTTTTTTTTTAAAAAACAAGGTTCAAATGAATTTTTTGTCTGAAAATTGACTTATATAGCAGCACCAAAACGACGCCGTTTTTGCTTAAGTCAATAAGCACCAAAACGACGTCGTTTTAAGGTTAAGGATCCGCGCGTTGACCCGATACCTAGGGGAGGATCCGCGTGTTTTTATAAAAGGGGCAATTTGCCTCTTTGGTCCTTCCGCAATTTTATTATTTTTAATTTCGTTCATTTTTTTATTTTTAATTCGGCCCTGAAATTTATATTTTCTTGCAATCTGATCTTAGGGCTATTTTAAGGCAGAAAAGGGGAACGGCGTCGTTTAGGAGATAAGGCATAATTGCCTAATAGGTCCCTATAATGTGACGCGCGTTCTAATCTGGTCCTTTTACATTTATTACCCTGTATTTCGTTTTATTTCGATTTAATCCATGTTTCTTTGATTTTTTTAGTTCTTTTTATTTTCATTTTCATTTTCATTTTCATTTTTAATTATTTAATATTATATATATTAAATTATTACTATACTAGGTTATTTTATTAAATTCAATATTATTTATATATCATTTTAAAATTTGTATATTATTTATTACAATATATATTTTTAAAATTTTGTATATTATATATTATTATATTATATTATATATAACATTTAAATTGTTTTATCATTAATATCGTATAAAATTTTGTATATTGTATAATATATATTGTTTATTTTTAAATATGTAGTTTTTATGCATATATGTATTAGATTATGGTATTATAAATATATTTTTATTTAAAGTTATATATCATTTATTTATTTAAAAATTGTATTCTACCTATTTTCTCATGAATATATATATTATTTTTTAGATTATATCATATCATTTTTATACATATGTTTTTAATTTGCAATATTTATTATTATATGTCACTCATTCTATGTTGTTCTTTTATTTTACACTTAATCTTGCATGTAAAGTTTCATATTTATTTAGTAGTTTTTTTTTTTATCTTTCGTTATTTACTGCTTTATATCTTATATTTGTTTATTCATGCTCTTTTATTTATTTATGATTTTTTGCTTTAGTATAGTTATTCTATTATTTATATCAATCGTTATTTCATATTATTCTTTCTTTAATTGTCTATATTAGTATGAAATGTTAGTATATCATGTAATTTTTGTTAATTGCTTTTGGTATTTATGTTTTATGATGTATTGATGCGATATTTTTACTTAAATCACTGTTTAAAATAAAAGTACATTTTGCAAAATTACCATATTTTATCCAAAGGTTTTTCTTAAATAGGGCAATGTTTTGTATTTAGAAATTCGGGAAATAGTGCCCTAACGTGCTGGGTTTCGATTTTCCGTTTGACTAAATAACTAAATATCCTTTTAATAAATTTTGTAAATCATGAGATGATTTTGGTCACTAGGGTTTAAAATATCATATCCTAACGTGCTGGATGTGATGTTTGTATTCTTTCGGAACAAAGAAATCTCAAGCTCCAACTCAAATTGCTCAAGTTTTTAAAGAAATCATGTTTTCAAATCTTTTCGAATTTTCGACATTAGGACAATAATTAATCAATCCAGTACCAATTTTGGGCGTTACGAGGGTGCTAATCCTTCCTCGTACGTAACCGACTCCCGAACCTGTTTTCTCGAATTTCGTAGACCAAAATCAATGTTTTGAAATAAAACATATTATAAGATGGTCCGATCACACCTAAGCAAAAAGGGATTGGTGGTGACTCTCGTTTTCATTTTTTTAGTCGATCCCCGTTTTTTTATAAAACTTAAAAAATGGTTTCGACAGCTTAGCGACTCCACTGGGGACACAATAAGAGAGTCAAACCGTAAAATTGATTATTTTCTGTCCTTTGTCGGAAATTTGAAAATTTGATTTGAAAATTTAAATTTTTTTTATTTGAACATATGATTATTATTTTATTTTCTTGCACACATTGCATTGCATGACTGTTGTGGTCGCACCCTTAAGTGGGAGTGAGAAACTATGCCTTCGTGAGGTTTTCACCTCCGCATGGGCTAGTGGATTGCTTCCAGGATACATCTGTACCTATGTCTTCGTGAGGTTTTCACTTCCACATGGACATAGGGAAATGTACTCCCCTGAACTGAACTCGATCTGTATGAGCCTATAATGGGTGAAGATTGAGGAATCTGCTGGTTCAGGTACCTTTTCTTTAGAACTAAACCGCATATAATGAGACCTAGGAGCCTACCCTAGGTAGAATTACGCCAAACCTTAGTGGTCACCCAGATAGGTCTTTGTTTATTTTATTTGCTTTATGTTTTATTTCATGATACTAACTTGTTGTGCTTTATTTTGGTGCATGTCATTTCATATTTTAAGAGGTATCGATTCACGGTCAGTTTCTAAGTTAGAAAGCTGGTTATGGAGAACGACTTTCTTGATAAAGTGGAAGACAATGCAGCCGTCCGCATGTGGTCAGAGCAAACGCAATTAGAGAAAGGGAACAGCTTAGCTGAGGGGTATGCGTCGGAACTATGGGATTTCTCTCGTATTAGTATCACGCAAAATGAGCTCCAAGAGTTGAAAGAAATATGGACCCAGTGGGATGATGAGACTAAGCAGCTGTTCTATCGTAATTATGGCTATCTACCTTACTTGCTCGACATCAAGGTAGACAAGCATCTGTTCCGGGCTATGGCTCAGTTTTGGAACGCTGCATACAGTTGTTTCACTTTCGGAAAGGTAGATCTAGTGCCCATAGTGGAGGAATATTGTAACATCCTGAATAGGGCCTATGCATTTTCAGTTTAATTGTACGAAATGTCAAGTCTCAAGTAATAAGAATAAATTTTTGATACTTTTGGAAACCTAGAAATGAAAATGGAAATGAACATTTTGGAAACTTGAACATTTTGGAAACTTGAATATTTTTGGAAACCTGAACATTTTTGGAAATGATTCAAAATGGAAAGTGAACATTCTGGAAACTTGGAAATGTAAGAAAAATGGCAAAGTTACTGAGCCGATCGAAAATTTTAGGAAACTTAGAAATGATGCCGAAATGTCAAATTTTAAAGTTCAAAATAGGAAATAAGGGCTAGAGGGCCTTAAAAGAAAAAGTTGGAGAAGTTTGACACACAAACAGGCTTGGAAAAGTGGCCTGAAGATGCCACTTAGGGCCTAAGGAGATGGCGTCACATGCGAGGAAATAGGCTGAGTTCGAGTCACTTGAGAAGCAAATAAATAAGTTTTATTTTTGCTTCGGGAAAGGTTGAGGTGGACGGCATGGGTTTCTAGAAAAGGAAGAGTTTTATTTGCATAAATATGTGAATAATAAGTGATAAATAAAGGATTTTCTTTTAAGAAAATTGAGGAGATAATTGATGGATTAAAGGCTTTTATCTTTTAAATAAAAGAGATAATATTATCAAAAGAGGAGTGGTGGCCAAGTAAGGGACTCCTAGGCTGATAATTTCGGCTATAAAAGGAGGCGGAGAGGCTACTCATCAACTTTTTCTTTCTCTTCCTCTGTGCCGAAATTTTCCTAGCTCTCTCCCCCTCTCTGCCGAATTTTTCTTTAAGCAAAATCCATCTCCTCTTCTTCTATTTTCTTCTCTGTTTCTCTTGTCAAAGCCGAATCTTTGTTGATTCTAAGTAAAGGAGCAATCAACTACGACATCTAAAGGGGTCTACAATCGTCGAATATAAGGATCAAGGATCTAAGGTAAGATGAATTTATTTGATTAAAGGTTATGATGTATATGTTAGATTAAATCTAACATGAAGATTTCGACAGACATATAGGGCAAGGAACCCTCTCCAGATTTGGAATTTGTATGGTAAGTGATATTCGGCCAAGGCTTAATTTTGGTATTTGGAATTATTTTTCATTATTTCAAAAGCCGGAAACTCACATGGTTACATGATTTAGTGTTAGCCGATACTAGCAATTTTTGGAACTTGATCAATCAAATCGGCAAGCAAGGTAATTAATACAAATCCTACTAGGATTTGGTTTTTAAGCCAAATAGGTTTGTTAATAGGTTTTAATAATTGGCCGAATATAGGAGATAAAGATCTAGATCGGTAGATCGTTCTTCGGGACTTCAAGGAATCTATTAAGCCAATCAGGTGTGTACTTACACTAACTTTCAATATATCATATGACAATTATTTTAATATATGAATATGCATAAGAATGTGAATATGGCTAAGTGCCATAAATATGGTAAAAGTACCCAGGTACGTTTCCTACTTTTGATAGGATTTTGAATATGTATATTGTTACATGTGAATAATGAGAAATTAAGTATGTTATGCATGATATAAAATATATGGGGCATTCGGGATATATGTGAAAGGGGAAGAAGGTGTTGACTTCGGTCTCACCAATGGAATATGGTGACTACGGTCACAAAATTTGAATATGGTAACCGGTTACATTATATGAATTTGGTAACCGGTTACATTATTTGAATATGGTGTCTAATGACACAAATTATATGGGCGATGAGCACGTCGATCGCAAATGATCGCCTTCGATGGTGTGTAGCGGATGGAGGGTTGACTTAGTAGTCCCCACGGTGTATTTGGCGCAGTACGGGTGGTGTGTAGCGGATGGACCATTAGGCTTGGGTTTGGGTTGCATCATTTATTTTATATGAACATGAACTTGATACGAACTTATATGCACGATTTGTTGAAGGTTAATGTTGTGTACACATTAAGTCTGTTGACTCACCCCGTTGTGGGAACTATTTTCAGTGATGAACAAGATGACGGACGGGACGGTAGACCTTGAGGTGGCCATGCATCAATTGAGGAATTTATTTAATTTGGACTTTATTTCTTTTTAGTATCTTTAATTGTATTATTGGGTTTTACTTGATGTAATAAGGCCACAAGGCCCAGATGGATTTTCTTATTTTTCTTTATTTTTAATTATTTTGCTACAAACGATTGTTGGATTAAATTTTAAGTGAAATATATTTTTATAAACTTTAAAAATTATTTTGTCACCTTATAAAAATTGGATTTTCCAATAAATCAAATGGGTTCCCAATCTGAGCCCAATCCACAACAACATTTTTCTAAAAAAAAAAAATTATGCAAATTTTCTCTAAGTAACAAAGAATTTGAAAACCGGTTTACTTAAGGAACAAACCAGATCCGGTTCGGGCTCGTGGGCGGGTGTGGGGTGTTTCAACAGTATCGAGCCAGTTTAAACTCTCTACTGTGGGCTCAGGCCCAAAACATTTTGAATTCGAGCCCAAATGATTTTCTTTGAACATAAGCGAGTGTTTTATGGCATGGCACCTAAGTCTCAGACCCCATGATCCACGGTAAGTACCCCTAACATTATGTGTGATTCGTGATTTATGAGCTGTATAAGGGTAGAAACAGGCATGGGCGTAGAATAGAATGATAGGAACTTGAACCCTAGGACTAGACTACTCAAACACAAAACCACATAAGACTTAATGCACTAAACAAACCTATGGCTAAGTCATTTGAGCTAGGGTGTGGTAACCCCTGTGCGCATGTCTAGGATTGGATCCGGGAAGAGCTTGGTATTTAAAGCGGTCCTAGTGACTCACCTCCTCTTCACACGAATCCTACAGTGCGTAGCCGGTTCACCCTAACTCGAGAGGGCTCGGTGGTGTGGCAACCTGCATGCGCATGTCAGGAATGGTTTCGGTGGGAGCTTGGTATTTAAGCGATCCTCGTGACTCACCTCCTCTCCACTCGAATCCTGCCTGGTGCGTAGCTTTGGTTCACTACGACCAAAGAGGGCTCGGTCATAGGCTAAACATAATGACTAAAACCCGAAAGGAACTAGCCACTTTTTTAAAAAAAAAAAAAGAAAGAGAGAACAAAACAACAAACCCTAGTTTTTTCAAACTTTTAAAACTTTCTTTAAATCTGAGAAAATTATTTTTACAACATTTTCTGAAAAACTCTGATTTGCGAAAATTACAAAAATGCCCTTGGTGGTAAAATTACCAAAATGCCCTTGGATTCTAAAATGTTCAACTACTCAATGACTTTACCAAAATTTCATTATTTTATAAACATTCAGAAACCCTAATTTGTAAAATATCAAAAACTTTGATTTTGGAAAAAATTACAAAATTGCCCCTAACTTACAAAATTACCAAAATGAACCACGACTTCTAAAAATTTTGCAACATCATCGTTTTGAAAAGTGCAACTCTCAAAAGAGAACCCTCAAAGTTTTACAACTTTTGAAATATCCCTAACTTATTAAATTTTACAAATTTACCTGGTTTTGGAAAATTAGAAATACCCCTAAGGTTAAAAAAAAACCGAAAATACCCGGATTTTAAAATTTTCCAAATTACCTCGGGATTTTGAAATTACCAAAATACTTTTTGTGAAATCACCGAGGAACTCTTTCCTTTTGAAAATTACGAAAATGTCCTCTGTAGGACAAAATTACGAAAATACCACAGGTAGTGGAAAAACATCAACGATGAAAACTACAACGTTTCTCACGAATGAACGGAAGTTCATACTTGTTTGATGGATGAATGAATGAATGGAAAGATCGTGTGTTTGTATGAATACGAAAGAACCACTCTTGAAACTCTTGTCATAAAAATTTTTCTTCGCGAGTAAACAAGTGAAACCAAAGTACTAATACATAAAACTTCTTAATCGG
Organism: Gossypium sturtianum; assembly: GCA_025698515.1. Lineage (NCBI taxonomy): Eukaryota > Viridiplantae > Streptophyta > Magnoliopsida > Malvales > Malvaceae > Gossypium > Gossypium sturtianum. The sequence continues at coordinate 26,229,843 of CM046945.1, forward strand.
ATCTCGGCGCGAAATGAGCTCTAGAGGACATGGCCGTCATGGACGCTTGATAGAAGAAGAATGACTAGGTCGAACCCGTTAGATCGGGTCAAGGATCCAATAATGAGGTACCACCCGCCCACCACTTCGGTAGTTGGTGTGGAGCGGCAAGCTCAAGCGGGGGCGATCTTTGTGTCGCGGTACGTCTTCGCGAGTTTTGGAATTAGTGGGTGGTGTGGGGAGGAAATTCGGGAACTCGAAAATCGTGCTCGAACGGCTCGAGCTAATGGAGTGAGATGTTTCGTGGAGTGTTGCGGAGTAGCACCCAAGACTGGTGAGTCTTGGTTGGAAGCAACGGAGCGCATCATGGATGAGCTTGATCGACTTTAGAGGAAAAGTTGAAAGGGATGGTGGCTTTATTCTGCGATGAAGCTTATCGGTGGTGGTTAAGCATGCGAGATGGTGCCACGGCGGAGGATCGACACGGGAATATGTTAAGGAGGCATTCGGAAGAAATATGTGGGAACCAAGTACACAGATGAACAAAGGAAGGCTTTTCGGGGTTAGTGCAAGGGAGTAAGTGCATCGCGAGAATATGAGGCGGAATTTACGAGGTTGAGCCGCTATGCTCGAGGGTAGTGGCAATTGAGCATGAAGCGATGTGTCCGTTTTGAGGGCGGGCTAAGGATGATCTAAGATTATTGATAGCACCGCATCGAGCGGGAATTTTCTGCGTTAGTGGAAAAGGCTAAAGTGGTGAAGGAATTAAGGATTACGCAAGGCGCGAACAACGATCGGAATAGGCCGAGAAAGAGGTTTTGGATTGTGCGGATCATCCGAGAATAAGAGGCCTAGAGTTGATGGGCGCGAAATCAACAAATTTGTGCGGGCACGCGATGGCAAAGACGCCCTTGTGAGCATTGTGGAAAGAAGCACTTGGGAGAGTCTTTGGAGAAAGACGGTGGATGTTTCAAATGTGGATCCAAGGACCATATGCTTAAGGATTGTCCCAAACAACCGGATGAGAGTCGACCAACAACTCGAATATTAATCAGTGGTGGAGGTGGGACAAAGACCTCGGGCGAGAGTCGTGGACCGAACCATGGAGGAAATGGTTCGGGCCGAGGCGTGGAGCACCAAGCGGAGATCTTTGAAGGTGCAGACGCGAGGCAACCAAGGTTGGTTTATGCGGTTGGCCGTCGTGAGGAGGAAGATGTGCCGGATATGACAAGTACGTTCCTTATTTCTGGAATACCCTTAAATGCTTTGCTTGTTATTGGGTTAGCTTATTCTTGTATTGCTAGGAAAATGGTGAAACCTTGGATGTGAACCTAGAGAATGTGCCTAGAAAGTGTGATAGTTCTTTAAGATTAGAGTGCGCAGACAATAGCGTAGTGGGGTGAGTTAGACCGTACGATTGTTTGTTAGTAAGTAATTTTGAGGACGAAATTATTTTAAGGGGGGTAGAACTGTAACATCCTGAATAGGGCCTATGCATTTTCAGTTTAATTGTACGAAATGTCAAGTCTCAAGTAATAAGAATAAATTTTTGATACTTTTGGAAACCTAGAAATGAAAATGGAAATGAACATTTTGGAAACTTGAACATTTTGGAAACTTGAACATTTTGGAAACACAACATTTTGGAAATGATTCAAAAATGGAAAGTGAACATTCTGAAACTTGGAAATGTAAGAAAAATGGCAAGTTCTGAGCCGATCGAAAATTTTAGGAAACTTAGAAATGATGCCGAAATGTCAAATTTTAAAGTTCAAAATAGGAAATAAGGGCTAGAGGGCCTTAAAAGAAAAAGTTGGAGAAGTTTGACACACAAGCAGGCTTGGAAAAGTGGCTGAAGATGCCACTTAGGGCCTAAGGAGATGGCGTCACATACAGGGGAAATAGGCTGAGTTCGAGTCACTTGAGAAGCAAATAAATAAGTTTTATTTTTGCTTCCTGTAAGGCTGAGGTGGGACGGCATAGGTTTCTAGAAAAGGAAGAGTTTTATTTGCATAAATATGTGAATAATAAGTGATAAATAAAGGATTTCCTTTTAAGAAAATTGAGGAGATAATTGATGGATTAAAGGCTTTTATCTTTTAAATAAAAGAGATAATATTATCAAAAGAGGAGTGGTGGCCAAGTAAGGGACTCCTAGGCTGATAATTTCGGCTATAAAAGGAGGGCAGGAGGGCTACTCATCAACTTTGCTTTCTCTTCCTCTGTGCCAAAATTTTCCTAGCTCTCTCCCCTCTCTGCGAATTTTTCTTTAAGCAAAATCCATCTCCTCTTCTTCTATTTTCTTCTCTGTTTCTCTTTGTCAAAGCCGAATCTTTGTTGATTCTAAGTAAAGGAGCAATCAACTACGACATCTAAAGGGGTCTACAAGCTATCGAATATAAGGATCAAGGATCTAAGGTAAGATAAATTTATTTGATTAAAGGTTATGATGTATATGTTAGATTAAATCTAACATGAAGATTTCGACAGACATATAGGGCAAGGAATCCTCTCGCATTTGGAATTTGTATGGTAAGTGATATTCGGCCAAGGCTTAATTTTGGTATTTGGAATTATTTTTCATTATTTCAAAAGCCGGAAACTCACATGGTTACATGATTTAGTGTTAGCCGATTTCAAGAAAAAAGGATACTAGCAATTTTTGGAACTTGATCAATCAAATTGGCAAGCAAGGTAAGTAATACAAATCCTACTAGGACGTGGTTTTTAAGCCAAATAGGTTTGTTAATAGGTTTTAATAATTGGCCGAATATAGGAGATAAAGATCTAGATCGGTAGATCGTTCTTCGGGACTTCAAGGAATCTATTAAGCCAATCAGGTGTGTACTCACACTAACTTTCAATATATCATATGGCAATTATTTTAATATATGAATATGCATAAGAATGTTAATATGGCTAAGTGCCATAAATATGGTAAAAGTACCCAGGTACGTTTCCTACTTTTGATAGGATTTTGAATATGTATATTGTTACATGTGAATAATGAGAAATTAAGTATGTTATGCATGATATAAAATATATGGGGCATTCGGGATATATGTGAAAGGGGAAGAAGGTGTTGACTTCGGTCTCACCAACGGAATATGGTGACTACGGTCACAAAATTTGAATATGGTAACTTCGGTTACATTATATGAATTTGGTAACTTCGGTTACATTATTTGAATATGGTGTCTAATGACACAAATTATATGGGCGATGAGCACGTCGATCGCAATGATCGCCTTCGATGGTGTGTAGCGTGGTGGAGGGTTGACTTAGTAGTCCCCACGGTGTGTGTTTGGCGGTGTACGGGTGGTGTGTAGCGGATGGGCCATTAGGCTTGGGTTTGGGTTGCATCATTTATTTTATATGAACATGAACTTGATACGAACTTATATGCGATTTGTTGAAGGTTAATGTTGTGTACACATTGAGTCTGTTGACTCACCCCGTTGTGGGAACTATTTTGAGTGATGAACAGTGTGGGATTTTGGGACGGTAGACCTTGAGGTGGCCATGCATCAATTGAGGAATTTATTTAATTTGGACTTTATTTCTTTTTAGTATCTTTAATTGTATTATTGGGTTTTACTTGATGTAATAAGGCCACAAGGCCCGGATGGATTTTCTTATTTTTGCTTTATTTTTAATTATTTTGCTACAAACGATTGTTGGATTAAATTTTAAGTGAAATATATTTTTATAAACTTTAAAAATTATTTTGTCACCTTATAAAAATTGGATTTTCCAATAAATCAAATGGGTTCCCAATCTGAGCCCAATCCACAACAACATTTTTCTAAAAAAAAAAATTATGCAAATTTTCTCTAAGTAACAAAGAATTTGAAAACCGGTTTACTTAAGGAACAAACCGGATCTGGTTCAGGCTCGTGGGCCGGGTGTGGGGTGTTTCAAATATACAACCTTGATTCGCTGTCCAAGGATCCAAGTCGATAAAGCTTATTCTAGGGCGACTAATGTCCCAACTTTTGTGAAGAAGTTAATGAATATCACGAGGATGAGTGAACAGTGGGTTCAGCCAAAATTCAGAAGAAATGTGAGGGTAAATGCATTCCTTGGGTGAGTTTGAGGGACCTGATCTTAGCACATCCAGATGTAAAGAAGAATATTGACGTCTTTGCCTTGTGTATTTATGGTTTGGTAAATTTCCCTAAAGCTCTAAGACATGTAGATGAAGCAGTTACTAATTTATTCGATCGACTTGACAAGGGTGTCACGCCTGTACCTACGATCTTAGCCGAGACGTTCAGATCTTTGAATGCATGTCGGAGAGCAGGTGAAGGTAGGTTCATTGGATGCGTGCAGTTGTTATTAGCTTGGTTTCACAGTCATTTCTGGAAAGTGGATAAAGTTTCTTATCGGGTTTTCTCTGAGAATTATTCTCTATTAAAAGAGATAGTGGCTATACCAAGGAGAGAAGACGTGTCCGAGGAAAATTGGATGGCGCTCTTCAAAACCTTCAAGAGGAAGACATCGAGTGGAGAGCTCTTTAGATGATTCCCAATGAAATTCTTTATCGGTGTGGGAGTTTCGACTGGGTTCTTTTACTTGGAATTTAGGGAGTCGTTGGGTATTCCCCTTTGCTTGTACTAAGGCAATATGGATCAAGACAGTTCGTACCAGCAACACGTGGGCTGGCTCAATGTGAATTCTCGTACAAAGGGGATAACTATAAGAAGAGGGTTAAAGAGATTTCTAGTGCTTGGAATCAGACTCGTAGGATGAAGAGATTATCCGCAGGCCCAATGATGACCCTAGAATACAGCGGATGGAGGATTAGAAGGATTAATGACAACATCCCTGAGCTGAATCCAGAAGGTGCCCGATCAAGAGAGGAATACTTGCAAGTGGTCCCAACAAAGCTAGAGATCATAAGGCAAGATTTCGAAAGGAGGAATTTGGAGCTCGAGAAGAAGATAGAACAGTTAGAGGAAGAGAAAATCTATTTGAGGTTAGATGCTGATGTTCAAAAGCTGGAAGCCGGGAAATTAAAGAAAAGAAAGAATGAAGTTGAAGAAGACCTGGGTAGTTTGAAAGTGGATTACAAGAAATTGCGTCTATAAATGAGAAACGCCGGATTGGGAAGGACTTCGAAACAGTGGCAACAGGAGATTCAAGAGGAAAAGGCCAAAACTGACCGATGGGAGAGGAAATTCCATGAAATTCAGGCGCAAAACAAGGTCCTAGAAAGGAGTTTGGCAGAAAGCCAGAAGGAGAAATGTGGATTAAATGCTAGAGTGGCTGAACTTGGGTGGTCTCTTCATCACCATCGAAGCCGTAATTCTGCTATCGAGCTAAAATCAAGTCTGAACAAGATTGAGGAAATGAAAGGCAAGATCGAAAAATTAGAATCGGCATTACAAAATTGTGAACTCCGGATCGAGTTTCTTGAAGCAAGAGAAGGGTATTGGAAGGAAGAGCTTCACTATTTTCAGGATCAAGTTAGAAATAGGGATTACCTCATGGCTGAGGCTATAGCTCAGATTCGAGATGTTGCTAATCATTTCTGAGACCTCGCAAGACATCTGGTGTCGTTGAGCATGAAATATGAGCTGCAGTCAGATCGTGGTCAAGAGTTAGCCTTGTTGTTTAGGAAAGTTAAGACTTTGGGCAATAGGGCGAAAGCATATCTGTAGTTCATTTTATGTAAAGGATGTTGTTTTCTAATAAAGTTTTCTAAATGAAATTGAATCAGAATCGATGCCTTTTTGCATTCATTCATTTGCATTACATCACATCATACGCATTTAAATTTATAGAATGACCCTAATTAGTTGAAGTTATCAAAGAGAGATAAAGAAAAAAAAAGTTAATCTGGAAACTAAACACCATTACGGTATACGCGCTAAAAAAAGAAAAAAAAACATGAATCAAAGACTCGAACAGTTCCAAATAGACATGCAAGACCAGCTGCAAGAGCAGTTGGCAAAGATCCAACAAGATATGAGGGAACAAATGATGGAAGCCCAAAGGAATATGGTGGTTCAAATGACTCAGCTAATGAATGGGGCAATGGACAAGGGAAAAGGTCCCATGACTAATGCTGGAGAAGATAATAAGGATTACCCTCCAAGTTTTACCCCACCGCATGCACAAACATAACCTGAAGTATATCCTCAAGGATCATCTGTTGCAATTAGGCCTTAACAAGGTCAAGCTGATACTAGGGTACCCATGAATTTCCAAGTTGGCTCAGGATCTAACCCAGGAGATAACCCTGCTAATCATGTTATCCTTGATTTAGATATAGCGGAGCGGGAACGGGGGAACGAAGTTTCCAAGACCTTGCATACTTGGGAGTGTTTTGAATAATGGGACTGTGAAAGAGATCCTTGTATTTTTAGAGCTAATCTAGAGTAATATTCAAAACACACTTGTTGCCTTAAGCCTAGACGCAATAAGAACCCTTTTGTGAAATAGGCTTGTGTCCGAAATTTTCATTTCAATAAAATGCATCTTTTTGAGCAAATATTCTTTTATTTTTTCATTTCATACTGTACAAACAATTGCTCTTAGTTTTTTTCTTTTGTTTTTTCTTTGGACTTTCTTTCAAGTATTCTTTCATTTTTTATTCATGACCATACAAATAATCATTCTTTGAATAATTTATTCTTTGGAATCTTCCTTCGAACCTACAATAGGTCTCCAGATATCAACGATGTGAGCAACGCTGCTACTGACTCAGAGTCTCTTTTCGAGTAAAATATGTGTCTAGAAGGATCTCAGGACTTTGAAGATGACAGAGATTGTAACCTATCTTCTAATTTATTAAGAATGGTAGAACAAGATGAAAAACAGACCCTACTCTACAAAGGGTCAGTGGATATTATGAGCCTAGAAAAGAGGTGAAGATTGTAGCCTAGCGAGACATTATTGAGTTATTTTCAAGAATTCAAAGATGTTTTCACGATCATATCAGGACATGCCTGGGCTACTAAGACACGGGCTCAACATGAGGATCGGGCACTATTAGTCTATCATGGAAGGGGATTGCATCAGTTATACAGCAAATACTGAATTGAAGAAGACGAGATTTATGTGACTCCTCCATTTTCTTCATAGACTTTACTATATGTAGGGCATGGATGTTATGGGGCCGATCTCGTCAAAAGCTTCTAGTTGACATCGAATTATCTTTGTGGTCATCGATTACTTCACTAAGAGGGTGAATGTTGCTTCATATGCCAATATTGCAAAGACGACAGTCATCAAATTTAAAAAAAAAAAGAAAAGGATCATGTTTAATAATGCATAACTGTACAATGTCAAAGTTTACAGTTTGTTCAAAGATCAGGCATCATATCACAGTGTAGCAAAGGTTTCCAAAAGAAAAAATATAAAGAAAAAAAACAAAGAACAAAACAAGGATTGTAGGAAAGATGACCGAGACTTGTAAAGATTGGCATAAAGAAGTTACCATTTATCCTCTATGATTATCGAACGTTGGCCAGAACCTTTACTGGGGCAACATCTTACCCATTGGTTTATGGAATGGAAACGTTTTTGCCAATTGAACCTAATCGAAGAAAAGGTTAAAAGTTATCCATCACGGTCAGATGATGCAAGCTTACGACAAAGAGGTTCATCCTAGAGAATTCCACGAGGGGAACCTGATGTTGGAAAAGATCTTTCTTATACAAAAGGATTTCAGAAGAAAGCAGATGCCAAACTAGGAAGGACCTTATGTAGTAAAAAGGGCCTGTTCTAGAGGAGCATTGATATTGACCGAGACGGATGTCAAAGACTTGCCCAATCCAGCGAATTCAGGTTCAGTCAAGAAGTATTTTACTTGAAAGGGGAAAGGCCAAGGTGAAAACCCGCAAAGGGCGCCTTAAAAAAAAGAAAAAAAAGGAGAGGCCAAGGCGAAAACCCGCAAAGGGCGCTTTGAGACCAAAGGGGTTTTGAGCCAAAAACCCGAAAAGGGCGACTCAAATTTTGATCAAAGATAGGGCATGTGGTAGTCTTGCTATGCCTGAATTAACAATGAGGAAGTATGCTACGTCTTGAGGGCATTGACAAAGTACTCCGGATCCTCTAAACACGTATTGAGCTCAAAATGGTCCTCAAGAAGTTTGTACAGAGAAGATCAGGCTGCGATATCTGGGGCACCTAGCTTCTATCTTACCCATTTTGAATTTGCTATCTTTGATTACTTTATTCTTTTCAAGATACACCCCAATCAATTTTCTTTTATGACCTTGGTTATCTTTGATTACTTTAATTCTTTTCAAAGATACACCCCAATCAATTTTCTTTTATTGCCTTGGTTATCTTTGATTAACTTATTTGTTTCGAGCTATGCTCTGACTAATCTCTTTCTCGTCCATTGTTGTGATCTTTTCAAGCATTTTATATTGAAATAACAATTAATGGACTAATAATACTTTCATAAAAGGAGTTTCGCATATTACTCTGGAAGCTTCTAAATAATATGAGAATCTGAAATAGGACTATTGTTTAGAACTCACCAAGCCTAAGGGTTGGAAATATTGAAAGATGATTATCTCTTGGATTTTTATTGAATAAGACATTTAAATCGGTGATACCATCTCGACAAATGACGAGCAATGTCAACCCAAGTGTAAAGGGGATCATTCTCGGGAAAAGAAAAATGATACCCTGCATTCATGTAAATTTCAGGCACATACATCTGGATATTACACCCAAGGAATGGTGTAACAGATCAAATCGATTGAAGATGATACAAATTCCATACCTCTGAGTGGTAACAGGATGGATGGAAGAAACCAAATGTTATTCCCCTGAAGTTGTAGTGGGAGGTACAAACTTTATGTCCCAAGGTTCAAGTGGAGTGGACTCAGAATTACCATGGGGCAAATTATTTGAGCAAAATATGATTGATATTTCAAGAGGAACGAAGATAAAACCTTGACGAATAATGACACCTTGAGTAGGAATCATACTCATAACATTTTTGCATTCATAGTGCGTCTAATTAGGAGCATTTGTCTCATATCGATCAGGGCATCCTAATCATTCGGCATAAGCATATACCCATTCTGCAGGATATGTCCTCTATAGGACAATGTAGTATGGTAAATTGACACTTTCAGCCTTATCTCCCTGAAGTTGCAGCGGAATAGACTGAAGACATCAGATCTTGTCTCCCTGAGTTTGCAGTGGAGTAGATTGAAGATAGCAGATTTGGCATTCCTGAAGTTGCACGAAGCAGATCGAAGACATCAGATCTTGTCTCCCTGAGTTTGTAGTAGAGCAGATTGAAGATAGCAGATTTGGCATTCCTGAAGTTGCAGGAAGCAGATCGAAGACACCAGATCTTGTCTCCCTGAGTTTACAGTGGAGCAGATTGAAGATAGCAGATTAGGCATTCCTGAAGTTGCAGGAAGCAGGTCGAAGACATTAGATCTTGTCTCATTGAGTTTGCAGTGGAGCAGATTGAAGATAGCATATTTGGCATTTCTGAAGTTGCATGAAGCAAATCGAAGACATCAGATCTTGTCTCCCTGAGTTTGCAGTGGAGCAGATTGAAGATAGCAGATTTGGCATTCCTGAAGTTGCAGGAAGCAGATCGAAGACATCAGATCTTGTCTCACTAAGTTTGCAGTGGAGCAGATTGAAGATAGCAGATTTGGCATTCCTGAAGTTGCAGGAAGCAGATCGAAGACATCAGATCTTGTCTCCCTGAGGTTGTAGTGGAGCAGATTGAAGATAGCAGATTTGGCATTCCTGAAGTTGCAGGAAGCAGATCGAAGACATCAGAGCCTCGCCTCCCGAAGTTGCGTGGAGCGCATCGAAGATAGTAGATCTTGTCTTCCTAAGATTGCAGCGAAGCAGATCGAAGATACTAGTCTGGCATCCCTGAGTTTGCAGTGGAGCAGACTGAAGATAGCAGATCTTGTCTTCCTGAGATTGCAGTGAAGTAGATCGAAGATCTTTGGTCTCAGCGTCCACGAGTTTGCAGTGGAGCGCATCAAGATAGCAGATCTTGTCTTCTTGAGATTGCAGTGAAGCAGATCTTGTCTTCCTGAAGTTACAGTAAATCTATAGGAGCAGATCTTATCTCCCTGAAGTTGCAGTAGAGTAAGATTAAAGCTACAGATTTAATTTTCTTGAAGTTGCAGTTGGGTTAAAGACTACTTGAAAAAGATGAGGATCAAGAAGTTAAGGCTCGACAAGACCGGGCAAAATTGGTCCTTTTATAGTCTTTGCTCCATTCTCGTCACACGACAATGAGCAAAGAGGGGCAGCTGTAATAACCTATTTTGCCCGGGCCCATAAAAAGTCCAAAAACAGAAAATAAAACAATCTTAAAATAAGTACAGTCCATTTACAAAACCAAAATTCAAACAGGCCCAAATTCACAAATTTACCCGTGGCCCACTATTAAATTACACCCCAAACCCAACCTACGGAGCCCAAAAGGCCCAAACTAAATCAGAAACCAAGGGTTTCTGAAACCCTAGGTTTCCATCGCGCCGCAAGCACCCAACAGAGGCCCTCGTCAAGCGCAATCGTCAGCGCGCAAATCGCGCGCCCCATCGCCGGATCTCGTCGTCGCTTTGCAAAAAAAAAGGAAAGAAGAACACAGTGAAAGCAACAAATATGGACGGAAAATTTGTATTTATTATTTTTGGGTTATAAAAACCCCAGCATAATCTGTAAAATAGGCATATACACGGAATACCAAAAAAATACAATACGAAAAAACAACCAAAAGCAGAGGTGATTTTTTTTCGATTATACCATTTCGTTTTTTTATTTCGATTCATGCGATATTTTTATTACATATATTACTAAAAATAAAAAAGAAAGAGTTTACCTTTTGATTTATGTTGAAAAACTGGAGTTTTTGACCTCCGGCCGCCGTATATGACGGCGTCTACGATGGCGCGTGTGGCGATGGCCTGTATGTCCGATGGCCGGATTCCAGGTTGAGGAAAAGAGGGATTGAGAGAATTTTTGAAAGTTTTTTTTTTAAAAACAAGGTTCAAATGAATTTTTTGTCTGAAAATTGACTTATATACCAGCATAAAAACGACGCCGTTTTTGCTTAAGTCAATAAGCACCAAAACGACGTCATTTTAAGGTTAAGGATCCGTGCGTTGACCCGATACCCAGGGGAGGATCCGCGTGTTTTTATAAAAGGGGCAATTTGCCTATTTGGTCCTTCCGCAATTTTATTATTTTTAATTTCGTTCATTTTTTTATTTTTAATTCGGCCCTGAAATTTATATTTTCTTGCAATCTGATCCTAGGGCTATTTTAAAAGCGAGAAAAAGGGGAACGACGTCGTTTAGGAGATAAGGCATAATTGCCTAATAGGTCCCTATAATGTGACGCGCGTTCTAATCTGGTCCTTTTACATTTATTACCCTGTATTTCATTTTATTTCGATTTAATCCATGTTTCTTTGATTTTTTTTAGTTCTTTTTATTTTTATTTTTATTTTCATTTTCATTTTTAATTATTTAATATTATATATATTAAATTATTACTATACTAGGTTATTTTATTAAATTCAATATTATTTATATATCATTTTAAAATTTGTATATTATTTATTACAATATATATTTTTAAAATTTTGTATATTATATATTATTATATTATATTATATATAACATTTAAATTGTTTTATCATTAATATAGTATAAAATTTTGTATATTGTATAATATATATTGTTTATTTTTAAATATGTAATTTTTATGCATATATGTATTAGATTATGGTATTATAAATATATTTTTATTTAAAGTTATATATCATTTATTTATTTAAAAAATGTATTCTACCTATTTTCTCATGAATATATATATATATATATATATATATTATTTTTTAGATTATATCATATCATTTTTATACATATGTTTTTAATTTGCAATATCTATTATTATATGTCACTCATTCTATGTTGTTCTTTTATTTTACACTTAATCTTGCATGTAAAGTTTTATATTCATTTAGTAGTTTTTTTTTTTATCTTTCGTTATTTACTGCTTTATATCTTATATTTGTTTATTGATGCTCTTTTATTTATTTATGATTTTTTGCTTTAGTATAGTTATTCTATTATTTATATCAATCGTTATTTCATATTATTCTTTCTTTAATTGTCTATATTAGTATGAAATGTTAGTATATCATGTAATTTTTGTTAATTGCTTTTGGTATTTATGTTTTATGATGTATTGATGCGATATTTTTACTTAAATCACTGTTTAAAATAAAAGTACATTTTGCAAAATTACCATATTTTATCCAAAGGTTTTTCTTAAATAGGGCAATGTTTTGTATTTAGAAATTCGGGAAATAGTGCCCTAACGTGTTGGGTTTCGATTTTCCATTTGACTAAATAACTAAATATCCTTTTAATAAATTTTGTAAATCATGAGATGATTTTGGTCACGAGGGTTTAAAATATCATATCCTAATGTGCTGGATGTGATGTTTGTATTCTTTCGGAACAAAGGAATCTCAAGCTCCAACTCAAATTGCTCAAGTTTTTAAAGAAATCATGTTTTCAAATCTTTTCAAATTTTCGACATTAGGACAATAATTAATCAATTCGATACCAATTTTGGGCGTTACGAGGGTGCTAATCCTTCCTCGTACGTAACCGACTCCCGAACCCGTTTTCTCGAATTTCATAGACCAAAATCAATGTTTTGAAATAAAACGTTTTATAAGGTGGTCCGATCACACCTAAGCAAAAAGGGATTGGTGGCGACTCCCGTTTTCGTTTTTTTAGTCGATCCCCGTTTTTTTTATAAAACTTAAAAAATGGTTTCGAAACTTTTATATATATATATATGAGAATATTTGAGTAGAGTGAGTGTAAATAATTGTACATGAATGAGGTTGCTTTTACCTTGTGTTAAATAGTTAGGGTTTTAATCATTGAGTAAATTCATTCCATAGAGGTAGGTTTATTAGTACTGTTAAGGATTAGACCTTTGACATGTCAATTATTGTTTTTAGTGAGAATTTTATTAGCAAAATTAAGAGATAAAATCTTCGTCAAAGATAACCTTTAAGAAATATAAGTGGTAGCAGGCTTGGACACAAACTAATATACTTTAAAGTGGTGACATGTATATTGGACCATTGTAGAATTAGACAACGGTGAGATAGAATGTAAAGAATAAATACTCATTTGTGTGTTACCACACCATTTAGATAAGAAGCGGTGAAATTGGTGTACCCTACCATGCCACACCACAACACACCACACCCCCTAATTTTTACTGGAGCAGGAATCTTGAATTGCTAAAAACATTCCTTGTGCTATATCCCTTTACTTTTAAACCCTCGTACACACATACAATAGTTGTTTTTGTTACTATATTTATCATTTTGATAATATCTTAATAAATATATATAAATTGATATGAATCAATAATATTTTTTATAGTTAAATATATTTATATGGATAATAAAATATGAATACTTTTTCTACAAAATTTTAATATAAGTAACGATTTTTTTAATAAAATTTTATTTATATATTAGTAAAATTATTATTTAACATAAACACAATTTTAATATAAAATATAACTTTTGTTGAGGTAAGTTCTTGAAGTGACCTACTAAGTGGAAATAGAAAGTGGCCACTTTCAAAATCCCTGCGACAACTTGTGACTTTCTAGATTCGGAGTTGACAATTTATTGAAACAAAATCTTTGAGCTTTGAATTGTGTTGATATTCTAGATATATGGAAACTCAACTTTGAACACCAATTTATTTAAAACAACTATCATTGGAGATTGGATTAGTTCGGATCAAACAATTGAAATCCTTGGATTGTGGAAAACGGATCGAGATTGCATTGAAGACTTCTTTGAAGAATGAATCTCCAATAGTCCACTTTACATTGCTTTTTTCTATTTTATAACCGCTATTATTAAGGTGTTGCATTGTAATTGATCACTAATATGTTAGCAAGTCTCAAAAACTTCTATGTAGTGAGAGATTTGTATAGGTTTTGTAGGAGAGCATTAATAGCACTTTATTGTTCTCATTGAGGAACACATTTTTTTTTTTGAGTGCATTTGAGAGTAAATAGATTGTGTTGACGACCTAAATTCTGAGAGGGAGAATTTAGAGGTGAGTATTCTAGTTTTTAAGTACAAAGATGATGTCTTTATCCTTGGAGAATGAGAAGATCCTAGATTCACTTGTTGTCTTATAGAAGTCTAATCCTTGAATATCTATTCCATATAGAAGACTTATTCAAGCACAACTTAAGGAAGTACACATTCACACTAACTAAAGGTGTAATGGCTATTTAAACTTTCAAGAAGACTTGCTTAGTTGATTATGTACAATTGAGAGAGAGCAATTATTTGTTCATTGTTAGGAACTTATTCTTAGTGCAAATAGTTTGCACGCAAATTGTTTTATGTTCAATTTGTAGTTAAGCTTTTAATGGAAAAATTTAGGAGGAGAGTGATTCTAAATTGATATATATGAATAAGACTATAATTTGATAAATGAATTAAACTTAAATCATGTCTTATACTATTGATTAATAATATATTACTAATTGAATAAGATCCCATAAACATAAAAAAAAAAAAAATCTTCCAAATTATGTAATCAACAACTAAAAAGAGAAGTTCAATATTTTAAGAATGTATATCCACCTCATATTCTTAGGATTCTGAGTCTTAGTGTCACCTATTATTTGCTCTCAAGTTTATAATGACATAAATTGTTTTTTGTTACGAGACTGAGGCAGACAACATTTTTCTGGATGTAAAAATGCGCTATATTTAATACGCATCGTCCAACCTATATATTTAAATATGCAACAGTTGTTTAAACTATTTAAAATTATTTATGAAAATTTAGTGTTTTATTATTGAGGTAACATTATTCAAATTATTTTGTTAAATTCAAATTTAATACAATGTCTTTTTTTTTTTTTTTACTACATGGTTATCAAGTAGGGGCGGAAAAATTCGAATCGCCCGATAGATTTCGAATCAATTAGCACTAGATGGAGTGGTTTTTTTTTTTTTTTGAAAAGTGGATGCGGGGCGGAGCGGGGTAGGTTTTTTTTTTTGGATAATGGACATGGAGCGACTACAATAATTGCTTGTCCCTCTCTGCTCCATTATATTAAATTACTATTTCATTCTTATATACATAAATTATTAAAAAGGTAATAATGTAATAATGTAATATAGGAAAAAAAATCACATATTTTATGTTTAAATATTTTTTGAAGAATTATGTTTAAATATTTACTTGACTTTAAAAAGATTGAAAATATTAAAAATAAGTAGCAAAAATTAAATTGAAGTAGAGCGGGGTGGGGCGAGACAGGGATGAATGCATCCAACATCCATGGAGGTGATAGTGGTTTTCAAGATTATACTTCTATAATGGAGTAGGATAAATGATAGAATAGAGCATTGCAATTGTGGAGCGGTAGTAGATTTAGCAATATCTGCCTCTACCCCGCTCCATTGTCATCCCTACTACCAAGTGAGTATTTTATTTCAAAATGTCATACCAATAAATTTAACAAAAAATTAAATTATTGACAATTGGATTTAAATTTTGAAATTTGAAAAGTAGAGAGATTAAACTCATCGAAATAAAAGTATAGAAGCTAACTTTCAAATATGTGAAAAGTATAAGGACCTATAACATAATTTAACATTTTCCTTCTCTTATACTGCAATACTTTTTCTTTTTGGTAAATGACAGTGATAATTTATAGCTTGAGTTTGGTTGTTTACCCCTTAATAGTTCTGTTGAGGGGAGATCATCCCTCAACAATAGAAGGTATTGTTTTTCAGAGAGAATTTTGTTCTCTCTTCGTGGAGAACCATGTATGGTTTATAACAAAAAAAACCTCGACTACATGTGGATGTATAACCATTCACCATAAGGCAATAAACGTTTTATCTTCAATGAGATTTGAACCCTAATCAATGCCATATAAATAAATTATTGGGGTATATGAAGTGAAATTGGGAGAGAGGGTAGATGAGTGGGACAGAAAGTTGCTAAAATGTTAGGGCGTAGCCAATAAAGGAACATTCAACCCTGCTTTGGTTTAGTTTTAATGAAGCCATATATAGTTAGATACTTACACTCAACAGCTAAATGGGCCCCCTTTGTTCATTCATACTTTTGCTTTATTTCTTTCTTTCTTGTCTCCCTTGCCTTGCCCCCTTTATCCTTTTGGGCTAATTTAACTAAGCCAGGATTTGGTAGCCCAACTAACAATTAGTGAACAAACATCCCATCTACTTCCATTTATGTTCTCCTTCCGGCTTGGTAAGGGTTGGTTGAACGGTACATTTACTTGCGGTGAGTATAAAAATAGCAGAGACGGTGAGATTAGATGTTATAACAATACTGTAACGTGAGACAAAAAAAAAGCTAAACGTACTACACCACACCACCCATCCAAACCCACACTTTAAAAAATTGTTTTCATAAACTTTAACACAAATATGGGTTAACTCGTCTTAAATTCCTCAAATTTGAAACTCGAAACCACCTCACCTAAAATATTCAAATCTAGAATAATATCATAAGTCGAAAGGCATCAAATATTAAAATAATTCAAATTTATGATGGCTTAAATGAAAAGCTTACAAACTTAATTTTTAATATTCTAAATTCAAAATAATTCAAATGAGAATTAACTCAAAATTTATAGTTTAAATTGATGTTACCAAATTCAACTATTCCATAACCAATACAAGCAATCCAATTTATCCATCAATTTTCCTTTTGACTAAAATAACTCGGAATTATGTTGTTGGCCACATTATATAAAAAATATATTATAAATTCATGTATTCTTCAAAAATTTGATATATTTTAAAAATTCAGTGATTCACTTAAATTTGAAAATATTTCAAGCCCAAAGCTACCGAATTTGATTACATATTTTAACCAAATTATAAGTAAACATAACAAAAAGAAAGCTTGTCTCCCTACCCTTCCACCATGTCTTACGCAGCCTGTAGCATTCTTTGCTTGAATAAAACTTAGATGATCTGTAATTATATAGTTTTTAGTTAGGGTCTTAAATATCTTACAAGGCTACAAACAGCAAAGCAATCTCATGGACAAATAAAATTAAAAAAGAAGAAGAAGAAGCAATTACTACAAGAAAACAATCCTCTCATATCCTATTTATGGATGGGGTGATAGACAGGTAGTATCATTTATGGTGACTGATATTGTCGGAGACGTGTCGTTTATGGTTGCCCGTGAATTGGTGTCGGTCGAAGCTAAAGGATATACTCCTTCCTTCCTAATTTCCTATATAAATAAATAAAAACCCACAAAAGATAAAAAGTCCCCGAACTCGCAACTTTGTCAAGGGAACCAACAAGCAGTCGACATAAATATAAGCAAAAAAAATACAAGTCTTAATTATTAAAGGAAAATAAAGCCTTTTCCCCTTCCACTAGGACACTCCCACCACTGTGTCACTGCACCACCCCATGTGACCAAAACTAATATGAATCAATAATGAGTAATTTCATTGGTAGAACTCAACTTTCAATTTATCAAACACTTTTTTCAGCTCTTTTTTCTGGTTTCACAGAAGCAGGCTGATTCAGTATTTGTACACTTACACTTATATTATACATCTTCCAAACTCAAAAATACAACATTATTTCACCAATATACAGAAACATGAATTCTGCCTTCTTTTTAATTACAATTTGGGATAATTTTCATGTTCCAGCCTTTTTATCTTTATTCCTATTAGCCATTTCACTAGCAATGCGATCCCTTCTTGCAAACAAGTGCACCCGCTCCTGCTGTGAGTGAGCTCACCAGTGATGACGGCCTCGCACCCAAGCTCGACGCCTTGGCATAACTTGAAGAAGCCCCGGTTCCGGATGCGGTGAAGAAGGCTCCATTCAACATCAAATCCCCTTCTGATCTCCAATTCCAATGCTTCCATTGACTTTGCGGCGAATCCTCATGTTTTGTCACCTGAATTTTATTTAGCACATAATAATATGTTAGTTTAAAGCTTACCCCCTCTCCCCCCCTAGTTTCTATATTGGAACCAATTAATGATATAATTGTATAGACCTCTTTGTTGTCTGCATCATTTGGTGCAAGAAATCTATTGCCTTGGCTGTTGATTGTAGGATCAGCACTGCCACCGATTGCATACATTTCCCAGTGCGTGTAATCATTGTTCACCACGTGAAAGTATCCATGCCTACATCTGCATATGTGATAAGTTAATATATGTGTATATATATAGAGAGAGAGATTCAGGTTAATCTTCGACTGTAAGTATATATATATATTTTTTACCTAGGCATTCTTTGTACAAGGCCTTCTCCAAAGTGATTAAAGGCAATGGTGACTTGCATGTTCTTATCTTGTTTGTAAGTGTCACTATGTCCCAATAGCATGACCTTGTTATGATGGGTCAAGTAATTGTTAGAAATGGTGATGGCGGTGGATCCATGAATGGCGTCGATCAGCCCATCGTTGCAGTTAGACAAAGAGCAATGGTCCACCCAAACATGGCTGCCTCCGAAAATCGATACCCCGTCCCCGTCCGATATCGTCCTCCAGCCGTAATGGGTAGGAGAGTCCCTCACATAAGCATTCCCTCCTCTCTTGCAATCATGAATGTTGATCCCATGGATTATGATGTTGGTCACGTACTGAACAGTAATGCATGGCCCACCGGAAATGTGGACGCTGACGCCTCGGCCGTCGATGGTCTTGAACGAGTTCATAAGTAATTCTTCCTTCAACTTGATGGTCATGTCACGAGCGAAAATGATCCATAAAGGTTCATCTTGGATGACAGCATATCGAAGGGTTCCGGGTTTAGGATTAACAGGGTCATGGTCACTAGGGTCAATCACCACATATATTTTCCCATCTCTCCCACCAATGGCATGCTTGCCGAACCCAATGGCGCAGTCGGCTAGCTTCTGACGGTTCTTCTCCCAGTGATGGTCGCACCGCCAGCAATCATCGATGGGATTGCCGGTTCCACATGAGAGAAACCCCAAGCTCCTCCTCGCCATAGTAGCATTTCTTATGCTCCTGCGGTACAGAAAATTAAGCCAAAAAGGAATTAACGAAAATGATTGAGTATTTCATAATCGGCATTGATGAAAGATATTGAAGTACAGGAAATTAATGCATACTCATTGACTTGTTGGACTACTTGCTCGGGGTCCTGAACTGGTGAGGAGAAAACAAGTGTGGGAGCCAAGAGAGGGAAAAGCAGTAGAAGGAAGGACAATGGGATTGCCATTATAGCTTTCTTTTTATTGCTTAATAAAGTGTGGGAATAATTCTGAGAAACTGAGATCAAAGGAGGGCTTTTTATAATGGGGGATAAAGCAGGGGATAGATAGAAATACAGAATAGCTTTAATTTTTAATTAAATAACTTTATTATTTAATTTAAATGTACTTTTTATTTTCAAATAAAACCTTCATCGGAGAAGCTGAATACTTATTCAAGCTTTTTTACGTCAAGAGCACAAAAATTAAAATTAATAACCAAAATGGTATTCTAATCAAATTAATTACTAGAATAGTATGTTTTGAAGAGTATTTATTAGTGTCGACAAGGTGGTCGCCAGGGGCGAAGTCAGAACAATTTTTTAGGGGGGGCCGGATGAAATTATAATTTTTTATAGTTTATATCTTTATAATTTGTAAAGGATTAACTAGAATTTTTTTAATTTTAAGGGGGCCAAAGTGCAATTTTACTTTACTAATTTAAAATTTTTAAGGGCCCAAATAGTAATTTTACATTTTAAGGGGGGCCGGGGCCCATGCCAGCCCCCTAGCTTCGCCCCTGGTGGTCGCACCATCCATTTTTTTTCCCACCATTATCAAGCTATCATTAGGCTATAATAGGGTTTAAAAAAACATCATATTTTATTGGTAGTGTCAACTTATACGGCGACACCAGTATGGTGTAGAACCTAATACAATACAAGCCGTATATGATTAAAAAATAATTTTAATGAGTGGAGGGTGAAAATCAGGCGGCACCACTGTTGTAAAAAAAAAATATTAACCTGTGACTGAGAAGCAAAAAATGGGGAAAGAATCAGGCATGGGGAAACAGAAATCAGGTGGCACTAATTTGATCGCCTGCGGCAAACGTGACCAGACAATCAAGGGTGTTTTTTTTTTTTTTTTCTTCCTCAGCCCTAAATTTTACATCCAATTTCCCCATTTTTTCCCTTAACCTTTTATATATATATATATATATATAACTTGGTACCCAGCTTGACTGTGTGTTAAAGAAATAGAGATTGGTAGTTTAGGGTTAGGGAGGAGTGAGTGTTTGTGTTGGAAAGAAAGGAAGCCCCCTAGCACGCATGTTTTCTATTTTTTTTAATTATTATTTGTTTATTTACTTAATTAATATAAAAAAATATTAAATACTGAAATAGGAAGGCAAAAAATTGTTGATTTTCATGATTTTTTGTAATTATTATTTGTTAGAGATTTTGAGCATTAAATTTTTACATTTTTAATATTTTTTGGGTTGAAAATTTATTATGTAATATTATTTGAATGCATTAGATATATATGTTGAATTTTTTATATGTATAGTAAAATAATAATTTTATTTTTATAATAATAATAATGTTTTTTTAATAAAACAATTTAGTATTTGTGGTATGTATAACAAAAAATAATTTTATTTTTATAATAATTTTTTTTTGTGAATAAAGCAATTTAGTGTTTTTGGTATGTATAATAAAATAATATTTTTATAATATGTTTTTTTGTGAATAAAACAGTTTAGTATTTTTGGGAGAAGAGTTTGTGTTGGAAGGAACCACCAGTAAGCAGGAATGTGTTTTTATATATATTTTTAATAATAACTTTGAAATTTTGTTTTATATATCTACATCTGCTTTGCTTTTGTATTATATAGGTGATATCGAAAAATATTATAGCAAACAGTCCATTTCAGTAATTAATTTATAGGGTGACTAATTTTGCATTTTTAATTATTTTTTATTATTAGGATAAAAAAGTTGTTTTTGGCATAGAAGAAAGGCATGTTTAGGAATAAAAAAAAGTTTAAGTTCATTGATAATAGTTTGTGGTGAAAGAGGGTTATTTTAGCTATATATACATGCATGCTTTTCCGGAGTGAAGTCAGAGGGGAGCTGGCATGGCCCCGGCCCCCCTTAAAATGTAAAATTATTATTTAGGCCCTTAAAGTTTTTTTAAAATTTTAAATTAGTAAATATAAAATTACACTTTGGCCCCCCTAAAATTATAAAAATTCGATTTAATCCTTTACAAATTATAAAGATATAAACTATAAAAAATTAAAATTTCATCCGGCTCCCCTAAAAAATTGTTCTGACTTCGCCCCTAATGCTTTTGTATATATTATTGTCATGTATCATATTTATATATTTATTTATTTATTTGCGTTGGACATAGGTTTCTTTTATTGTTCTAAAATTAATCGGTCATTTGAGTTAATTTCAAACTTTAATTTTTTAAGATAATTTTTTTTACATAATTCAAATTTATGTTTGTTGTTAATGAGTGAAAATGTTTTTTTAAAAGGAATGGAACGTCATGACAACCAACGGTATAAAATTCCTTGCATTAGAGTTAAATATTAAATAGTTTCTAAAAAATAACAAATGGTAGAAAATATATTTTCATTATTTGTATATTGTTTATTTGTTTAGTCGGTAATTAATTATTTTTTGAAACTGCAGATATCCAAATGAGTTCTTCGATTAGAGAAAACGATAACATAGCAAATATGATTAATGAGTTGGTAAAAAAATTGTTATTTGTTATTCACGGGTCCCCTCATAAAGTTGCACGTCATTTTTTATTTAATTGAGAGATTTTAACTAATGCGGTAATTTAATATGGTCAGGGTGAGTAACACGTATTGAGGGCCCGTGTCAATAGTCCAGGCTATGGGCCAGATGAACGAATTATGCCATACTTGGAGGCAGCCGGATTCGGATCAGGGACATTGATTCACATGTTCAATTTGAGGGTCGACTTGATATCCGCTTTGGTTAAGCGGTGGTGCTCGGAGACCCACACATTTCATTTGCCGTGTGGAGAGTGCACCATCACCCTAAAAGATGTTGCACTACAACTCGGGCTCCCAATCGATGGTAGTGCTATCACGGGTACAAGTAAAGTGTCTGAACCAGTGGTGCTATGCTATCACTTACTTGGACGCTCGTCCGATGATGGTGAAGATATATTTATGAGTTTAGAATTTTGCTGGTTAAAGGGAAATTTCGAACATTTACCTAGTAATGCCACTGAATGGGAGAAGATGTGCGTTGCTTGAGCATATATACTGCACCAGATAGGGGGTACTTATGTTGGACGCTAATAATAAGGTCCATTTGATGTACTTGCCACTGTTGTTTGATTTGGAAGCTACCTGTTCGTACAATTGGGGCTCAACAGTATTAGCAACGTTATATCGTGAGCTTTTTCAGGTGACAAAGCACAAAACACAAGACATAGTCGGGTGCTTGATATTGTTGCAGTCTTGGGTGCTATACAGGATGCCATTTTTGGCATAAGTTAATCACCAAATACGCCTTCCCACTTGTAAATAGGTAATAAAATTTAAAGTATACATTAATAATTTATCTTTATATGAAAATTCGTTCTAACAAGTATAATTTATTTTAGATGGTATACTTGTTCGGGTATCAGAAGGTCCTATACCTTTACGATTTAACGATAGATGATTGAGGCACATGTCGGGAAGGGGGTAATTCTTCCTAATATTCATGTCATGCAATTACTTTATTTATGTTATTTGGCTCGTGTTACTATAACCATGTTATTAATTGTACAGTTTGTGTGGATGCCATATTCTGCCTCAGACATTGCGATTGTTACTCCCCCGTCGGCTCACATCCAATCACATTTGTGGTGCATTAGCGCACCCGTGTTGAATTTCTCAACAGTCAAGTGGTATAACGGGGATCGAGTTATACGATAGTTCGGGTGCAAACAAGATGTTCTGGATGTTCCACAGAATTTTGACAATGTCCACGGAATTAACAAAATGGGGAAAGAATAAAAGAATTGGGCATTAGAGCATCAACAATATCTTGCATTGTGGAATGTCCAAATGGAGTAGAGACCTCGGGTGGATTTTGGTTTTGATTTGCGGTCCTCGATTGAGTACCAACATTGGTACATCGAGAATGAGAAATCGTATTTATTTGGTGGCCAATTAATGGTAGTCCCTCAACACATGCACCAACGAGGCCACCAAAAACGTCGACGAGGTCATTCGCCGAGCTCGAACTTCAGCGATCTTATACACAATCTCTCGGTAATTCTTATCATCCAGATTTAGAGGTAGATAATCATCTTCCAGAATCGTCAGGCTACGCATATCACTCGGAGATTCCTGATTCCACTTCTGATCATCAGCAACCGAGATTATCAATGATGTTTTATATCTTTAGCCCATTACCATCCAGTACTCCACCCTCCTTGGCAAAATTTTGGAAAATATGGTTTTTCGAGTTTGTTAAATACACCCCTAAGGTTCACTGATGGATGTTGTGAATGAAGGTCCGGTTGAAGAGAACAATAATCGTCGCGAACACCCCCAACGCCAATGTCAAAAACCAAAATGGTTTACCCCAAGGACGACTCCATCAAACCATCAATTTTAGCACTTATAACATTATATTTATTGCATGTATTTTATAATTGTAATTCAAATTGTAAATTTTTTATAATATATAGTTTAGACATTTTCTCAACATTTCAATATAATATTCACTGAAGTGTAATTTTTTTTTTACTTGAACATGTTTAAGCAATACCAAAATTCAATCATAATCAAATAAATTTTAATAAAACTAAAACTATACATAAATTCTACGTAAAATGAAATATTACTTCAATTGATAACAACATTTCACATACATTTGAACATGGAGTACATAAATTCATATTCCACTCGATCGTGACGATTGTTCAGGGTAGTAGGTTCGATGCGGGCATTTCTGCCGATTATGACCAATTATTAAGAACATACCGCAATGTTTAGGATCGATTTTCTCCCTCAAGTCCATTTCACCATGAATTCTGGTGACGTGCGGGCAACCTTTGGGCTTCCTACGTAACCCCATGTCCGGGACTAGCCCGAAAGTCAGCTGAGGCAATTTCCATGTTAACATATCACGCAAGATGGGGAACTCATTTCATCAAATATGCAATGTGCACTTCAGAGTGTACACCTCATTGATATATTGTTCAACATCGATCGAGGCGCGAGCACAAGCTGCAACGACGTGCGTACAAGGGTGCCAAAATATTTGGAACTTCTCGCAGTTGCATCGCCTGTTTCAGAGATCAACTTCGTAAGACCTAGGTGGGATATTAGGTTGACGACCGATGGACTCTGTAACTCAAAAAAGTTTATAACTATTGAGAATATAATTCTACATGCATTGACCTCGCTCTTTAGGCATTTTCATCCATTACTTTCCTGACCTCCTCGACAAACACGTGTACTACATCCATCTAGTTTACTTGTTTTAGCCTTATTCTTGGCATCAAGGTTAGCAGCTTGTAGAATGTAGTTGAGAAAATAAATGAAATTGGAAGATGTCATGTTCGCTTCAAGACGGAGTTAACAGCCTCTGCTAGGTTGGTGATCATATGACCATATCGAGATTCGTCATCAAAACTTTGAGCCCATTTCCATGGCTCCATGGTGCCATTTGACCCACTTAAACTGGCTCGATTCGTGGAACACATGGAGAAGCCCATCTACTTGAAGCCTTGGTGGCTTAGTGAAACATTCTAGTAAAACTATAGGTGCCAGGGTAATTATTTTAAATATTAAAGGATAAAGATGTATATAGTTTAAATTCCTTAGGACTCTCATATTGTCGATAGACACTAATCTCAGTCATTGATGTAATTAAATCTGTACCGTTGGATCTGGAGGAGCTCAACTATAAATAGAGGCCTTCTCCCTCATTGTATTCCATTCTTGAGTTAAAGAATATATTTGAGAGCATTTACTCAAACACTTGGTGTGCATATCTTTCTTGCGGCTTTTCAAGTTTTTTTGTTGTTCATTTGTTTTTGAGTTACTTTTACTTATTTTCGATGCCTTAGTGACTTTTCGGGAGAATTCTCACTTTTGGAGAGTTAGACTAACTTAGACGGATTTGAAGCAAAGAAATTGCCTAAGGTTAAGCTATTTACTAGACTTAAGTTCTAGTCCTATGATTATTTCAATCCGAACCAGTGTTTAAGGGCATCGGTTGAGATGCCAAAAGGATTAAACGAGCAAATTCAGCCTATAGAGACTTGTGGGAGGGGCAAGAAAGCTAGCAGCTCGAATGATATGTTGTCAGCTTTGGAAGACAATGTTACCAAACTTGAGGGCTTTATGGGTGATGGAATGAGACCCTTGAGGAAGTTGATGGATATATCACAAAGTTGGAATCGAGGCAATATCAACTCAAAGAACAAGTGGTAGAAGCGCTCAGTGCTAATGTGGATGCGATGCAATAGGTCCTTAATACCGCTGTGGGAGAGCTGACTGAGAAGATTAATGCTTTTAAGGCTATGGTGATGGATTTGAAGGAACATATTGAGGAGCTCAAAGGGAAGCTCGCTATCTACAAAGCTGCTTTGGGTAATGAGGTGCTGGCTGCATCGCCCAAGCTTAAGGTACATGTCCTAAAGCTAAAAAAGTTCAATTGGCCGAGGTCCGTAAAAGATGTGCACAACTTCTTGTGGGGGATGGAACAATACTTCCGTGCCAAATGCATCATAAATGATGCTACTAAGGTAAATATTACTACTATATATTTTATTGATGTCCCTTTATTATGGTGGTGTTGTAGGTCTATAGATGAGAAGCGAGGTTGAGCTACCATTGGGACTTGGGAGGAGTTCCAGAGTGAATTCAAGGGTCAGTTTTACCTAGAGTATTCCGAGAGGCTCAGGCTAGGTTGTGTCGGCTTATGCAACAACGTGCAGTTAGAGAGTATGTGAAGGAGTTTAGTGATCTGATACTCCAAATTTTTTATTTAGGAGAAGACGCATTTTTCTCCTTTATGGATTGGTTAAAACCTTGGGCAAGGTTAGAGTTTTAATGCTAAGGGGTCAAAGAACTTACCAAAGCCATGACCATAGTGGGGTCCTTAATTGAGCTTATTTCGAAGAAAGACAAGTTTGAGTCTTCCAAGCCCAAGGAGAAGGGCAATAGTGAGGAAGATGAAAAAGGATTGGTTAAAAACAACAATTGTGGCAATAGTGGCAATGGAAACTATCTAATGGGAAGTGCAGACCTAAAAACGATATGATGAATAAAGAGAATCAAAGGAATCCATTGAAATGCTTCTTATGTTGTGGTCCGCATAGGATGCGAGACTGTCCAGAGTGATCGAAGATATCCACAATCAGTAAAGAAGATGAAGGCGGAGCCAGAGAGTGAGACTTTAAAGCTTGGGTCAATGATACTCAATTCTACCAAAACGAAGAGGGATCACAAGAAGGAAATGTTGATGTTTGTGGACATCAACATCGTAGGTCGAATAATGAGTGTTATTGTTGATACAAGGGCATCAGACTTGTTCATGTAAGAGAAAGCCATGGCTAAACTTGGTTTTTCAATTCACAAATCGACTAAGAAGATTAAGACCGTAGATTCCAAGAAGGTCCCAACTGTGGAAGTAGCACAAAGAGTTGAGCTACAGATCGGTCAATGAAAATGCAAGGAAGACTTCGAGGATTAAGAAGATCCCGATTGAGGCAACTCACAATAGGGGTAAGTAAAAGTTATACCTCTTGCAAACGAGATGTACAAAAGAGCGAAATGGTTCGAGTTAGGCAACAACAGAGACATAAGCCAAGACAAATGTTCCGAAGGGTTAAACTAGCCAACAGAGAGATTAGTTAGGAACTTGCTGAGGCGTTGTGATAGTTCCAAGATGAGTCAAATAAGTGTCATTCTGAGGATGCGACAAGGGCGTCACGAGAATAGGTGGGGGAAATGTCATAAGCCGTGAAACAAAGCTCGTGATGAATGCACACAGAGCGTCCTATTAAGTTCAACTGATTAATTGAGCCTCATTTAACCCACTTGAACTGGCCCGATTCATGGAACAAATGGAGAAACCCATGTACTTAAAATCTTGGTGGCCTAGTGAAACATTCCAGTAAAACTAGAGTTACCAAGGTAATTATTGTAAACCTTAAGGGATAAACATGTATAGAGTTTAAATCCCTTAGGACTCTCATCTTGTAGATAGACACTAATCTCAACCGTTGATGTAATTAAATCTGTATCTTGGATCTGGAAAAGTTGAACTATAAATAGAGGTCTTTCCCTAATTTGTAATCATCCCATTGTATTTCATTCTTGAGTTAAAGAATATATTTAGAAGCATTTACTCAAACACTCGATGTTCTTTCTTGTGGTTTTACAAGCTTTTTCGTTGTTCCTTCGCTTTTAAGCTGCTTCTGCTTTATTTTCGATCCTTAGAAAATTTTTGGGAGAATTCTTAATTTTTGAGAGTTAGGCTGACTTGGGTGGATTTGAAGCAAAGAAATCGCCTAAGGCCGTGTGGTTTGCCAGACTTAAGTTCTAGCCCTGTGACACTAGCAATAGTCAAAACCCCATAAGTAACCTAAAAGGGAAGAGAGAGAGAGAGAGAAAAGAGACCTAGAAAAAATGAAGGCCACTACCATTGAAAGGAAGGACAACATGACAAGAAAAGGAGGGGGAGGTGAGCAGTGTCGACCATGTGGTCTAACAACCACTTACAGTGCAAAGAAAAATTTCTTATGGAACTAGATCAGAATAATCTGGGCAATACCCACATAATGGAGATTTCAAACCAAAATAAAATCTAAATAGAAAATCCGCAGATAATTACATTGTTTACTACATTATATAAATTTATACTTTATACACCAATAATATATATAATACAATACACCAATAATAAATGAAATACAAAATCGAAAACTTGAAACCTCTTCACTCAAATAAAATACATATCTTAATTAATCATTGAACTAATTTTCCGGGCGACGCCATACTCCATTAATATTGAAGTACAATTCATTGAAGATTGATAAATTGTAAGGACATTTTTTTGGTGGATAATTGTGAGGACATTAATCACTAATAAAATGGCATGACATACCGTTAAGGATGTTTTTTTTCCTTGTTCGTTTTCGAGGGAAGAGAGGAGTTGGTTTAACTTTAAATTACAGATAATTTGGGGTATAAAGCATTAGCATTACACAAATTCATTAATGTCAATAAATACACCGACACTCTCTCTATGCACAATAATTGTGGATCTTGTTGTTTTCAAACATCAAAGACAAATTCCCCTTCTTTTCTTTCTGCATCACACGTACATTTCCCATCACATTTCTCTCCTTTGTTCCATTACATAATTTTCCCTCATTATTTGAGTTTTTATTCACCCCTCATAATTAAATTTATTTAACTTATCTTCATCCAAAAACTTTTCTATGTACGTACATATGGTTATACAAATACAAGTTTATACAGTTATTCCATTAATTTGGTTGGTCTAATTTTTTTACAAAAACAAGACAGGATATATACTAATTTTATTTGGGCCGGAGTAATATTTAAATAAAACCCCCCAACAATGATAACTCTAAAATTTTAACTTACTTTATAAAATATTTGTCTCACTCTTCCCTCATTTATAGAATCTAAAAACACTCTATAAAATATTTATAAGATAATTTTTGTTATATAAATATATTTAAATGCACACCGTCCGCTCTGAATTTAATTTCCTATCCGATTTTAAATTGCATGCAGATGAATTTGAGGATAACTGCTGAGCCCACATGCTATAGCATGTGCCTTCTTCGCCATATGTTTTGGAATAAAAATAAAGGTTTCACATTATTGGTTTCTAACTTTCTCTATATATACTCTTATTAAAAATTTAATGTATCTTGGCATTAGACTTTGGCAATCAAGACTTTAAACTTAGTTTACACCCTAAATAAAGATTAAAGCCAGAAATTTTGTATTCAATTATTTATTTTTTGTAAGGGCAAAAAAAAGTATAATTTTTATGTTTTTTAAAATATTTGAAATTTAATCCATATATTTTTATTTTCAAGAACTTAATTTTTATTTTTCAAATTTCAAAATTCAGGTCTAATTGTTGACACTAATAAATTTTTTGTTAAATTTGTTGGCGTGACATTTTAAAATAAGAAAAATACTCATTTGGGAGCCATATAATTAATTTGAATTAGACAAAAAATATTTAATAATGTTAACAATTAAACTTCTATTTTGAAATATAAAAGTATGAACAGGGGCGAAGCCAGAACAATTTTTTAGGGGGGGCCGGATGAAATTTTAATTTTTTATAGTTTATATCTTTATAATTTGTAAAAGATTAAATCGAATTTTTATAATTTTAGGGGGGCCAAAGTGCAATTTTACCTTTACTAATTTAAAATTTTTAAAAAATTTTAAGGGCTTAAATAGCAATTTTACATTTTAGCGGGGGCCGGGGCCCATGCCAGCCCCCCTCTAGCTTCGCCCTTGAGTATGAAAACTAAATTCTAAATTTTAAAAGAGTATAAGGCTTATCACATATTTTATTTTTTAAATTAAGGTTTAAACAAGCTTAAATTAAATTATTTAATTTTGAAAGTGCTAAAAATAAAAATTCTCAATTAACACAGCCTTGCATGCCTCCTAAATTCCCCCAAGAGCGTATCTTGATGAGGCGAGGGCTTTGGCCCTTGATTAAATGGAATAATATCAGTTTTGGTCCTTCATGATAATCAATCATTTAATTTAAATCTTTAAAAATAAAGTTTTTAGTTTCGACTCTTCTAAAATTTTATTTTTAACTTTTGAACACCATATTCCTGACTTTACCCTTAACCGTCACAATAGATTTGATTAAATTATTCTTTTTAAAGTATAGCTAACCTATTTTGAAATTTATTTATGGGTGAATGTACTTAAAAGTCTTTCTGTTATAGAGATAAGATCAAATTGTTTCCTTTATAATTAAATGAATTAATTTAATCTCTATACTATTAAAAAGAATTATATAGTCAAAATAGAATATAATTAACATTTACTATTTAAAAAATGACTTGAAAATCATTTTTTTTTTCATTTACAGTTAAACTCCAAATAAAATATTTCATCTGTAGAATCATAATTTTTTTTCTTCAAAATATTACTCTGTTAAATGGTAAATGACATATTTAACTCTATTGAAATTCGATTTTATTTTATTTTATTAATAGTATAGAAACAAATTAATCCATTTAATCTAGCAACCAAACCTTCATAGGAATTTATAATAAAAAATCTAACATCAAATAATTATCTTGAAAAAAATAATAACAAGGAAATAGAATCAAAATTGAGACATGAATATTATACCAAAACCTTCCAACTTATCTTGAAAGAGGAGAAAAAGAAATTAACTAATTTAGTTTGAACTTGTAAGAAATGGTAATATTTAAGATATAAGTTTAAGTTGTGCAACTTATTCTTATGACAAACCAATTATGCTATAGATAAAAATATAAAATTTGTTTTGAGAAAATACTTTAATTTTATGTAACTACAAAATTTCAAAATAGTTGGGAGGGTCAATTTAATTTATTTAAGACTAGTTTAGCAATATTTTTAAAAAGTGCTGTGGAAAAGTACTTTTCAGAAGTACTTTTGAAAAGTTAGGTTTAAGATTTGAGTGTTTAGCATTGCTGTCGAAAAGTGTTTTTGAGAAATAAAATGTCCATTTTAGACATGTTATTATCAAGTAACAAATATGCATTTAAATAATGTTCAAATTAGTTAATATTATTATATTTTAGTAAGAATATAAAAAAAATTATTATAACTTCTTGTTAATATTTTAATATATGAAATATAAATTTTAAATATTTTTAAGCAATAAATATTAATTATTATAAAATTTAATTAGAATATATAAACTATATTTTAAATATTTAAATATAACCATTAAATATTTGTAATTAGATATTAACACATTTGTATTATTTTAAAAATATTTTTTTACTTTTAATTAATGATTTTAACACATTTGTAATTAAGCACCAAGAAAAAAAAAGGGGAAAATATCATGTTATTGGAGGGGTGAAAAAGTAATTAAGCACCAAAAGTGCTTTTCGGTGAGGAAAAGCTAAACATTTTAGCTTCTACTTTTCAGAAGTGCTTTTCAAAAGTGCTTCTGAAAAGCAAAAAATTTCAGCCAAAAGTAGCTTGTTTGGCACAGCTTTTCTTTCAAAAGTGTTTTTGGAGTCAAAAGTGCTTTTTTTAAGCACTACTAAACAAGCCCTTAATATATAAGTACGTTAGGAATTATGTTATGGAGAAAGTTGTGGTATTCATTGTGGTCATATTTCAAACCGTAACATATTCATTAATTTGACAGATTTTGACTTTGTTTGTAAACATTCTTATTTTCTGTAAATCAACAACAAAATATATTCTAACATAAGATCATATGAAGATATTGTTTTGGAGATCAGCTTGGAGGAGTTTGCACTAATATTAAATTTAAAGAAGAGTCTTTAATTTTGAAAACTTATCTATAAGATAAGATAAATGGATTGCTTAAGAAGCCCTATCTAACAAGATAAGGACATTGATTTAAAAAAAGAAATTGTCGCCTAATTTGAATTTAAAAGGTAATTCTATTGATCCATAAAATAATGTATAAAAGAGAAGTGCTTGATAAAGAAGATGAAGATTTTGTATTGAGAAATATGTGTTCCAACTTTTATTGGGGGATTTTTATTGTTTACTATCTTTGAGTAATTAGTCAATAGTCTTTTATAAGATACTAAATGTATTAGGGTGAGGTCGCAATTATCTAAGGTTAAGGTTGATTAGCCTTGAATCATTGCTTGCACCGTGAGTTTAATAGTGGATATCTTCTTTGAGCAAGGCTATGTAGAGGTAATTTGACATGTACTAGGAGTTGTTAGATTACCTTAAAAAGGTTAAGATGGTTTGAAACCTTAATTGTTACTAGACTTGTGTTGTAAATGACAATTGATATATATGTACATGCATTTAGTTTATGAAGTATTATGTGTGAATGGTAAATGAAGACGTATATTTGAATGAAATTTGACTCGAGAAATGAATAGTTGGTACCTTGTAATGGTATTAGTAGTTTTGATGTGAAAATGGTGTCATTTTAGGCATATTAGATATTTGGATGATAATGTGTTTAAATGTTATGTTTGGAAAGTGTTTAGACTTGAATTTATGTAGGTTATATGGTACATTGAACATCAAATGGTTTGTGGTATGCTTAGCTAAGTGAAATTGATGTTAAATGGCCTATTTTTGCACAAAGCAGGTTCCTCGTCCCGATGTTGATCTTCCCTCATCGCAACGTTGGCCAATAGTTTGTGACATCCTGACATCAAGTGGTCCGACGTCGTGACGTGACATATTGTTGGGCGACGTCACGACGTGGAGTGAGTCTCGTCACGATTTCGGCCTTGTAATTTTCAAACTTTGCAATTTGATTCTTGTTTGATCCCGGGTCGACTTAAGAGCTTTTGAAAGCTCAATTGAGGCTCAATTTTGATTGTATATCCTATTATGCATGAAAATTTGTCACGAATTAGTAATGGAATGAATTGATTGCTATGATTTGTTTGTGGTTTGCTTTGGCAACTACGATAGCATCTCATAGCTCGGGTTCGTCGACCGATTGATCGCCTCTGGATGTACTAACATCTAGGATGTGAATACTGCAACTAAATAAATGAAATTGAGGTGGTGTCCGCAAGTATACAGGTTGAGTTGTAATATAGTTACAACAAAGTAGGATCGTACTCACTAGAGGCGAGTACTAAATTAATGTTAACTAAATGAAAATAGAATTAATTAGTAATCTAAATAAAGTATATTACGATTGAACATAAAAAAGAGATTTTTAGGTTTTTTATAAATAAAGAAATAAAAATTGCATAAAAAAGAGAACTTCCAAAAACTAATATCTAAACTCAACCAAATCTAGGCATAGGTGATTAGCTTGCTTCAGTGGTCATATCTAATTCCTATTTCAGTTTTCTATTCAATCAACTAGTCATTACCCTAGCAAGATCTCTCGATCTTCCACTAAACTAATGAGTTAGCAAGAACTTCTTATCTCTCAACCTCACAGTTCAGACCAGTTCGGGGCTAAGGTGTTCAGGGATAGGCCATACCTGATGGTGTCCTGGGGTCGTCAAGCCTAAGATTTAAGTTCTTCCTCTCCCAAACAACTGATCCGTTTAGAAAACCCTACATAAAAATTAGGTAATCACACCTCCACTCACTAACCCCCCATAAGAGGATTAGTTCCTCATGGAATCCATAAACACAATAAACTTGATAAATAAGATATGCATAAAGAATAAATCAAGAATAAGGTTTAAGAGAATCTTGATTGTATTTTGTTGATGAAAGCACAAAAATCCACAATAGTTTGATTTAATCTACAAATCAAGTTCTCTGAAGAATACGAATGAAAATAACTGAAAATAAATCTATAGCCTAAATAAAAAAAAACTGAAACTAAAATTACAAGGAAAATTTTAAACCATGAAAGCTGTCCCCCAACAAGTGTTAAATGAACCTATTTCTAGAGTTAAGGTTGGTCGTCGTCCTTATTCCTAGGTTTGTTGACATTTTTGTGATAATTTTCATTGTACAGACCAAAACACCCCTCGCTCGTAATTCCCCTCGTACAGGGCCAGTGTCGTGACACCTAGTGCCTGTGTCGCAACATCGAAGGCAGTATACTCTAATTCAGGTTTGGCTTCAGGGGTGTGTCGCGACACCAAAGGCAGTATTGCTATTCTTGTATTTTGCTCCCTATGTTGCGACATTGGATTTCTCGTGTTGCAACACGGCGACCAACTTTGATCTCTTATGCCTTTGAATGGTGTCCTGCACACTCACTAAGTACGTTAGCTCACCTTTAAGCCTCATTCGGCCCCTAAGTTCATAAAAAGACTCATTTTACACTTTTTTATTGAATGCAAACCAAAATAAGGAAACTAACTAAAACATAATGAAATTTCTTGTATTCGAGCTCCTTAAGTATGAAAACTAGTTTAATCTGCTACACCAAATTACGACAGATCAAACTCCCTACACTTAAGTAATTGCTTGTCCTCAAGTAAGGAAAAACCAAAAATGAAATAATAGACAACTCTCGAGCAAGTATGATACAAAGATTGGTTTGGAACATATAATTAGGCACATTTATATCTACACATAATTCGGGCATGATATATAAATGACTTAACCACTTTCAATATCAAACACATTAGTTCAGTATATTACAAAGTATACAGATATTAAGGTTCTCGAATATATGAATCTTTCAATAAATCATAAAGGTAATTTAATTATCCTAGTAGAATACAAACAATCATAATTGTAATTAGTTAATACAATGTCAATTCATGAGTAGATATACCTAGATCACATAGGGCTTTTCGGCTTGTAACGTTTTGAAGCTTAGGACAGGTATGAAGATAAAAAATAAGAAGCATCAAAACGGTTTCAAGAATGAAAGTAATTTGGCACATCGTATTGTTCCCTATTCTTCCCATTAATAACCCTTACCCACTCACCACCTTATTTCTCATTCTCTCACCTTCCTTATTTCTCCACTTAGGAAGTTACTACATAATAAAGCAACTACGGCTAGCTCATGAGTTTTTGTGTACTACTGACTGAGTTTTTTCTACTTTTGTGAATTTGTCACCTTTGATCTTTTTGAATACATCTCACTCACCATGCTTTTGTTTTTCATATACTTTTTCTATTCGCTTTGACTTTTTCTAAAATTTTCTTTTGTTTCGAACATATTGGCTAACCTATAATCACTATATCACATTGCTTTTTCCTATTTCACTCCGATTTTACAAAATCTGCCATGATGTATCTACTTAACCCTCACACGTATGCCCAGGCGTCTAAATTCATGCAATCTAGGACCAAAGAGAAAAGGTAAGTACAAATTAATATTTTTGGTTTGGGTTTTGCATGAAGGTTCATTAAGAAGTGTTTTCTGTCTCAAAAATAGGTACTAAGGATTGATAAATAGAGTTAGCTTTTTGGCTCTAGGTTTATACCAAACAATGCCTTAGGTCATCTCTAGGTGTCTCAATATTCACAAATTAATCTATCCAGCAATCACAATTTCAACTATTTATCATACATACTAGCATGCTCATTCTCCTGTATTTTCTATATCATTTAGTATATTCAATTACTTAATGTCTATTTACAGTGTAATATATAGAACGTAGTAGTCTAATAATCAAAATTTTAAAATCATTCACTATCATGTCAAATTTATAGTAAACACAATCAACCTATATACATGCTCCTAATTAATCACTTGTATTTCTACAAACTCAAGCACACAATTGACAATAAAAATTAAAAGAAAAACATAAAAAAAAATTCCTTTGTTACCTTCCACACTTTAGATAGCACATTGTCCCTAATGTGTAGCCTTGAATAAATAAATGAAGAAATTACTCGATTGATCGTGACATTGCAATGATCTAAAGGTGGGTGTATCCTTCCTTTTTTAATGAAAGCTCGTAAATGTCGTGCTCTTTTCATGTGAGGTTTCTAGACATAAAACTTGCAATAGAAAACAAAAAATATATATATAAAGATTTACTGTTAATCCTACTCCTAAAATGATAAATTAAAAAATTATTTCAAATTAGTTACAATCCCTAAATAAAAAGTTCAGTCTAATCATCATCAGATTCATCAAGATAGGGCAATTTCCCCCTCTCCATAGGTGCCTTTCCTTTCCCCGAGACGTGTCCTTAAGAAGAGCTACCACTCGACGAATGTACATGTCGGGTTGGGCTACGGATGATGGGCCCTTTTTACGTGGAATACTATGGTTGAAATGCCACCTCGTAATAAGTAATAACCATCCCCCTTTTTAACTATTGCTCGGTAGCCTCGTCCTCTTCCTCTCCTTCCTCTTCACTTCTTGCTCCTCGAATCTAGTGTTTAATAATCCGGATGTATCCAAGTTTGGTGGATAGTTTGGTTCTCTTATGTTGTTTTAT
This sequence comes from Gossypium sturtianum, assembly GCA_025698515.1. NCBI lineage: Eukaryota > Viridiplantae > Streptophyta > Magnoliopsida > Malvales > Malvaceae > Gossypium > Gossypium sturtianum. The sequence goes on from CM046945.1 coordinate 26,265,991, forward strand.
TGCGCAAACTCTTGGATGACTGGTCTTGACTCCTGCATCTATTGGATCATCCAATCTATCTTCGAGGTTTCATTCTTCATTTCTTTCCGAGTATTTGTTTTCGATTTCTTTTTTAGTGATGCGGGGACATCCATCTTATGTTTTCTTCTTTGGTTCCAATCTATTATTTACTTTCTATGAAGCTCGACATATTGGGTGTGTATGGAATCTCCAATTAAAACTTTTTGTCGGCTTCATGAATTGCTCATTCTCTTCCATTGGAACTCTAGCCTTTTTTCATATAGCCGTCACAAGGTGGGGAAAGAAAATCCCAACCTTTTGGTCACTAATGCATCACTTCATGATTCGATGTATCCATCTTTCGGCACATATTTTTTTTTCTGCAAGATACTGTACAACATAATAGCTCAGAAAGTATTAATGTTAGACACATTTAAAGCAGGTGAAATACGAGTGCAAAAGAATTGCATCCGCAGTTTTTCAATTGGAAACATAATTGCCTGATTGAAATTTGTAAGTAGTTCGGTATCCGGTCAATGGTTCCATATGCCCCTCCCTTGAGTAAAATATCTTATAATGTCATCCATTTCTGTGTCCTTGAATGTTTCTAAGTCAGTATTATCAAGGAAATCCATTTCATAGTATGGGATGTTCTAAAATTTGCATATTTCCCGAAGAGTAACCCGTACCTTCTTACCTCCTACCGTTATGATTTCTCATATTGCACCATACGGTCTCCTCTTTTCTTGATCCCTAAAAGAGGCATAAAATTCTTGAACTATCGGGATAACAACATTTTCTTTAAAAGTGGCACAAAATTGTTCTCATCGATGATACCGAACTAATGTCCAAATCTCTTTACAGGAAACCATTGATGGCTCAAATCCTCGTTCTTGGATAAATGTTTTTCCTTGCAACTTAAGAAAATACTTCTTGGCATTTGGATTTTAAAATTTCCAAGGATCTGAAACCACTGAGTTTTCTTGTGAATTAGTTTTTCTAGTTTTCCTAGGAAGCATATTTAATATTTAAATCTCAAATAACTAATAAAAATTAAGCAATTTTCAATGGAACAGTAAAGACGAGTTAAAAACCCTTAACCTCGATTTGTTTGTGTCAGATTCCTCGTAGAATCGTATCAATATTGCTCCATCAATGTGTTGTCAGAATTCCTACACCAAGTGAAACACCAAGAGAAGAGAAGGGAATTGCAAAAGTAAGGATTTAAGTAGAATAGGGTTTTAGGGTTTGAGAGAGAATAAAGTTTAGAAGAGGTTTAGAGCGTTGTTAACTATAATTTTGGGGTTAAAAATTAGGTGTAAGGTTGTTTACCGGGTTAAAATAAGAATTAATTAGTTTGGTTGCACGATGGGTCAGTTCGACCCTGTAGAAAATTGCAACGATATCGCAACACCTCTGGCAAGATGCCGATGTTGGGACATCGGGGTTCAATGTAACAGTCCGGTTTAGACCCTAGTTGGAATAGTGGTTTCGGGACCACAAATCCGAGTCATAAAAATATTTTAATATTGTTTTCTGTGTCTGCAGTATATGATTTAATATGTGTGAAATTTTCGTAAGTTAATTTATCCGTTTGAGTGCTTAATTTGAGTAAAAGGATTAAATCGCATAAGTCGTAAAAGTAGTATTCTATTTGATTAATGATTTATTTGGAGTGGTTTATTAAATGTGGAGGATATATATGGCAAATTGGCCATAAGAGGAGTGAGTGGACGGCAATGGTCTTTAATGACCTTATGTATATATGTTTTGTCTTATTTTATAAAAGGTTAAATATGTCATTTATGTATTAAAATGTTTTATGATAAAAAAAAAGTATGAAAATGGGCATTAATTCATTCATCTTTTGACCAAAAATACAAAAGAAGAAGAAAAGAAAAAGAAGGCTAGGTTTCGGTTGATTTTGAGCTTAATTAAGGTATGTTTTAACTTTAGTTTTTGATGATTTTTATGTTTTTGAGATTGTTGCTTAGTCTACTATCAAGCCCATGTTGTAATTTGAAGAATTGATGATGTTTAGGAGATGTGCCATTGATGAAATGGTGAGCTTTGTGATGAGTTTTGGTGTTAAATGAAAGATATGTGTTTAATGAACATGTTTTGTTCTTGAATTTTTGGTGAATTTAGCTAATTAGGGCTAAATTGTGAAAATAATATTTTGAAGGACTAATTTGTGAGATAAATGAAATTTATGGATTGATATGAGCATAATGTGTATTCGGCTAAGCATGGGTATATGATAATTTTGTGTATTTTGTGATTTTGTGAAATAGGGACTAAATAGTCCAAATGTGAAAATGTGTGGGCTAAATTGAAAATTGCCCTAAATATGTGTTTTTGGATTGATTTGAACAAGTTGATGAATAAAAAGGTTAAATTTGAATATGTATAGATCAAGAACCAAAGAAAACGGACTTAGATCGCGGGAAATCGAAAGTAATCGAGTAGCCGTATCCGTTTCCATTAAACCGAACTCGAGGTAAGTCGATATACAAATAAATGTATTTGAATTGACTTATTTGTGAATATATGAAATTTGAATTGCTATGAATATCCGTTGAGATGGAATGTATGTGAAATTCGAGATTACGAATATGTCGACAAGTTGTTAAAGTTCGAGAAGTCCCGTTTGAACCTAGGGATAGATGGGATAGTATATGTCATGACATAAGTGTCCGATATGTGATATCATGTAAGACCGCATCTAGGACGTTGGCATTGATTCGAGATTTCATGTAAGACCACATCTGGGACGTTGGTATCGATTTGAGATTTACGTGTAAGACCATGTCTGAGACATTGGCATCGTATTTGATTCGTGTAAGAGACCATGCGGGACAAGTGGCATTAATATCACGAGTACATGTAAGACCTAAATGGGACGTTGGCATTGTACGACTATTCTAAGCACTCCGAGTATCCTATTAGATTCCGAATGGTTCAACGGGCAAGTCCGAGATGTGAATGACTAAGTGAACTGTATAATGATTCAGGTACATTGAAAGGTACACTATGTATGTGTATAAAAGGTAAGTATACATATATGAACTTACCAAAATGAATGTGTATATGGATTTGATGAGATAATATGTGATTTATAAGCTTGAATAAGCTATGTGCAAAAGTGATGCTTGAATTGAGGAATGTGGTAAGTAATGGCTAAACAAATGAGCCAAAGGATATGTGATGAATTTAGCACATGAGAAGTATTAATGTTGATGTATCAAAGTAGCTATATGTATTATATGCTAAGTTTATTTGTATATGGCTTACTAAGCTTTTGAAAGCTTACTCTGTGTGTGTTTGCTCCGTGTTATAGATCGTCAAAGCTACTGAAGGCTCGGGGACCGTCGAGGATCGTCATCACACTACTCAAACTTGTTTTGGTACTTTGAAAATATGTATTTAGCTAAATATGACATGTATAGACTAGTCATTTTGGTATAAGTTTGAGATATGAAATTAGCCATGTGATGTGGCTAGTTAAATATTGATAATATACATTTGTAAATGTGGTATATGATGTTGGTTTTGGTATGATCCCATGAATATGAAATGGTCAAGTTTATGGTAAGCATATGGATGAAATTTGAGTATGTATGTTTGATCAAAGAAAAGATTATATGAAAGGTAAATGTGGATGAATCATGCTTGAATATATATGTGTGTTTTAGTTGTGCAAATTAGTATGATTGGAAATGAAATTGAATGTGGAGATTTGTTGATTATTTAACATATCTTTGATTGTCAATTGTACATGAAATGAATTGGTACCTAGTGTGGGTGACATTTTGGCCTTGCAAATGGCACATTTTGCATACTGGCGGCAGGTGGCACACGGGCGTGCTCGAGGCCTTGTGAAAAGTCAGTAGCTAGCTTAATTTTACACGGCCATGGCACACAGGCGTGTCTGGTGGCCGTGTGGATAAGTCGATATACATGCTCTGTTTGGCACGGCCGGGACACATGGGTGTGTCACGGTAGCCGTGGGAGGCACACACACGCGCCGTGTAAGTGTAAAGGGCGTGTGCCTCCCACGGCTACGACACACCCATGTGTCTGGCCGTGCCAAACAGAGCATGTAAGACCACATCTGGGACGTTGGTATCGATTTGAGATTTACGTGTAAGACCATGTCTGGGACATTGGCATCGTATTTGATTCGTGTAAGACCCTGTCTGGGACAGTGGCATTAATATCTGAGTACATGTAAGACCTCGTCTGGGACGTTGGCATTGTACGACTATTCTAAGCACTCTGAGTATCCTATTAGATTCCGAATGGTTCAACGGGCAAGTCTGAGATGTGAATGACTAAGTGAACTGTATAATGATTCAGGTACATTGAAAGGTACACTATGTATGTGTATAAAAGGTAAGTATACATATATGAACTTACCAAAATGAATGTGTATATGGATTTGATGAGATAATATGTGATTTATAAGCTTGAATAAGCTATGTGCAAAAGTGATGCTTGAATTGAGGAATGTGGTAAGTAATGGCTAAACAAATGAGCCAAAGGATATGTGATGAATTTAGCACATGAGAAGTATTAATGTTGATGTATCAAAGTAGCTATATGTATTATATGCTAAGTTTATTTGTATATGGCTTACTAAGCTTTTGAAAGCTTACTCTGTGTGTGTTTGCTCTGTGTTATAGATCGTCAAAGCTACTGAAGGCTCGGGGACCGTCGAGGATCGTCATCACACTACTCAAACTTGTTTTGGTACTTTGAAAATATGTATTTAGCTAAATATGACATGTATAGACTAGTCATTTTGGTATAAGTTTGAGATATGAAATTAGCCATGTGATGTGGCTAGTTAAATGTTGATAATATACATTTGTAAATGTGGTATATGATGTTGGTTTTGGTATGATCCCATGAATATGAAATGGTCAAGTTTATGGTAAGCATATGGATGAAATTTGAGTATGTATGTTTGATCAAAGAAAAGATTATATGAAAGGTAAATGTGGATGAATCATGCTTGAATATATATGTGTGTTTTAGTTGTGCAAATTAGTATGATTGGAAATGAAATTGAATGTGGAGATTTGTTGATTATTTAACATATCTTTGATTGTCAATTGTACATGAAATGAATTGGTACCTAGTGTGGGTGACATTTTGGCCTTGCAAATGGCCTGTTTTGCATACACGGCAGTGGCACACGGGCGTGCCTGGAGGCCTTGTGAAAAAGTCAGTAGCTAGCTTAATTTTACACGGCCATGGCACACGGGCGTGTCTGGTGGCCGTGTGGATAAGTCAGTATACATGCTCTATTTTGGCACGGCCAGGACACATGGGTGTGTCTGGTAGCCGTGGGAGGCACACGGCCTACTTACACGGGCGTGTGACCTCTGTAACTTAGAAAAGTTTTTAAATTTTTGAGAAATTTCATATGTATTCAGTTTAGTCCCGACCCTATTCGAAAGCATGATTATGGTCTCGTTGACCTATAAAAGGGACACTTTGATTGTGATTGATGATTTGTAATATGAAATGTCTGTAAAAGTTTCTGATCTGTCTAGTAATGCCTTTAACCCTAATTCGACTACGGATACGGGTTAAGGGTGTTACATTCAATGTTGTGACACACTTTGAAAGTTTTGAGTCTGGGGTATACTGACTGCTGTGTCACGACATTGAGATGAATTTCTCGATTTTTTGAAGTTATGGGCGGTGTCGCGAAATAGAGGTTTTGTGTTACGACACTGACTCTGTTTCAGCCCCTATACTCAAATTTCAATGTGTTCAGTTTAATACTTAGTTAGTTTAAATGAAATTAGTTTCTATATACTCATGATAATACATAATATACATAAAGTTTAATTCAGTTCTAAAATTGTTAGGTTTTACCACCGGATTCATCCGTCAGCTCTATTAGGATACACGTGGATGCTCTTCCGGTTCTGTTTCTATCCATATCCAACATCCGTCGTGCCACTCCACATGTCTTTGTTTATTCCACTCATTGAACCTGCTCTTTCGTCCTACATTTATCACCGAGAACGCTTTTCACAAATTAAAGTGATTAGTCATATTTACAAATATTTTATAATCTAGTGGCCCTAAATACTTCTTATAATCCCTATTTGGTGGAGTATTCTTGTGATATGCTTAACTTTCACCCTTGATTTTACTTTTCTCAAAATTATTAATACTTTTGCTAGGATCTGTAAAGAAATCTTTTAGAGGCAGGGTTTTTTTCAAAGTTTACCTTGAAATCTAGAGTCGCATATTCATCCCACATCTTATACTTGCATCATTCAGTTAATCCTTCTTCTAACATCTCTTATAGTTGATCGATATGTAACACCCCTAACCCATAACCAACGTCGGTTTAGGATTAAGAGGCATTACCGGACAATCGGAAACTTTTACGGACATTTCATTGTACTAATCATCAAATGCAATCATAGTGTCCCTTATATAGGTCAACGAGACCTTAAACATGCTTTAGAATTAGGCCGGGACTAAACCGAACACATACGTAAATTCTCGAAAATTTAAATTTTTTTTCTAAGTTACAGAGGTCACATGCCCGTGTGGGAAGGCCGTGTGCCTCCCACGGCCTCAAACACGCCCGTGTGTCTAACCCGTGTCAAATCAGGGCATACATACTGACTTGTCCACACGGTCGTGGACACGCCCGTGTGCCTCACCCGTGGTCGAGCCTAACTTGCACCACACGGCCAGTCACACACCCGTGTGTCCAGACCGTGGTCGAGCTTGACTTGTTTTGAAATACAGCCACGAGGGTACGGTCGAGCCACACGCCCGTGTGCTCAACTGTGTGGGCAATTATGGGCCATTTTCAAGGCCAAAATGCCACCCACACATGGGTCATTCCTACTAGCACATACAAGCATTATCCCATGCATCATTGGAAACCAAAACACATCAAATTGTTCATCATATCATCATATTCAATCTCATTTCTAAACATGCCAATTTGTATACCAATTGCACAACTAAATCACATGTAAAACCAAGCATAAATCAACCACATCTTACCATTCATATAACTGTTTTATTGATCAAACATATATACTCATATTGCATCAACATGCTTACCATTACCTTGACCATTTCACAACCATGGAGTCATACCAAAACCAAACATCATATAGCATGACTCTTCATTCATTACACATCCAATAAACTAGCCATATCACATGGCTATATACACATGTCTCAAACATACTCCAAAACAACTAGTCTATACATGCCATATTTAGCTATATACACATTCAATAGTACCAAAGTTGAGTTTGATAGTGTGGTGATGATCCTCGATGATCCCCGAGCCTTTCGTAGCTTTTACGACCTATAAAATAGAGTAAATACACACAAAGTAAGCTTTCCAAAAGCTTAGTAAGCCATATACAAATAAACTAACATAAAATGCACACAAACACCTTGATACAAAGTCATTTATATCTCTCATTTGCAATTTCATAATATATTCTTTGGCTCATTTGTCTAGCCATAATTTACTAACATTTCATATCTCAAAGTATCACTTATGCTCATGGCACATTCAAAAATATATCACATATTATCTCATCAAATCCATACATATATACATTTTGGTAAGTTCATATAAACCCTTACCTTTCATACACACATTGTGTACTTTTCAAATGTACCTGAATCGTTTATACCTTCCACAAAGACTTTCATATCTCAGACTTGCCCGTTGAACCGTTTAGAATCTAATAGGATACTCAGAATGCTCAGAATAGTCGTACAATGCCAACGTCCCAGACAAGGTCTTATATGTACTCAGATATCGATGCCACAATCCCAGACAGGGTCTTACACGAATCAATACGATGCCAATGTCCTAGACATGGTCTTACACGGAAATCTCATATCGATGCCAACGTCCTAGACGTGGTCTTACACGAAGTCTCGAATCAATGCCAACGTCCCAGACGTGGTCTTACATGATATCACATATCAGACATCTATGTCATGACATACATTTTCCTATCTATTCCTAGGTTCTCATGGGACTTCTCGAACATTTATAACTTGTCGATATATCTTCGAATTTCATATACATTCCATCTCGAGCATTAATCATACAATCTAAACCTCGTAGATACATAAATAACTCAATTCAAATACATTTATTTGTATATCGACTTACCTCGGATTTGGATAAACGATCGGATTCGGCTATTCAATTACTTTCGACTTTCCGCGATCTAAGTCCGTTTTCTTCGGTTCTTGATCTATACATATTCAAATTTAACTCATTTATTCACTATTTCATTCAATTCAATCCAAAAACACATATTTAGGGCAATTTACAAATTAACCCTCACATTTTCACATTTTGACATTTTAGTCCTTATTTCACAAAATCAAAAAATACACAAAATCTCAATACACCCATGCTTAGCCGAATGTTCATGTATCTCATACAAGTCCATACATTTCATTTATTTCACAATTTAGTCCCTCAAAATATTATGTTCTCAATTTAATCCAAATTACTCAAAATCATCAAAACTCTAAAGACAAAACATGTTGATTTAACACATATATTTCATATTTCATCATAAAACTTCTCAAAGCTTATGAATTCATCAATGGCACTTTTCAAAATATTCATCAATTCACAAAATTGAAGCATGGGTTTTGAAGTATACAAAGCAACGATTACAAAAACTTAGAAATTATCAAAAACCGACACAAAACATACCTTGAATGAAGCTTGTTAATAGCCGAAACCTAAAAAGCCATGGATATTTTCTTTCTTTGATACATTCGGCCAACAAAGATGGATAATGGCCTATTTTCATGCTATTTGTTATATTAAAATTAAACTTAATTATCAAATTCCAAATTTAGCCCTTTTAATATCATTGAAATTCCACAAACTTTAGGCATTAATGTCCATCCATATTTCCAATGGTTCAATTACATTATAAGGACCTCACATTTATAAAGACATGAGACATAGGTGCTTTTAACATATGGCATGCTAATTTTGCATTTAATGCAATTTAACCCTTTTCTCAAATTAAACACACAAATGATCAAATAAATTCATGAGACTTTTACACATGCTCAATCATATCTACCAGCATACGTAAAATAATATTAAAATATTTTTTGACTCGGATTTGTGGTCCTGAAACCACTGTTCTGACTAGGGTCTAAACCGGACTGTTACAATTCTCCCTCCTTAGGGATTTTTGTCCTCGAAAATCTTACCGTTAAACAGTTTCGGATATTGTTGTCTCATTGTATCTTCAGGCTCCCACGTAGCCTCTTCTACTCCGTGTCGATGCCACGATACTTTCACTAACGAAATTTTCTTATTTCGCAATTCTTTTACTTCGCAAGCTAAAATACGGATCGGTTCTTCTTCGTAAGTCATATCAGATCGAATTTCAATCTCAAACGGAGGAATCACGTGTGATGGATCAGATCTGTATCGACGAAGCATTGACACGTGAAATACATTATGAATATTTTCCAACTCAGGTGGCAACAATAATCTATATGCAACAGGTCCAATGCGTTCGATGATCTCATACGGTTCGATAAACCTCAGACTCAATTTGCCTTTCCGTCCGAATCGGAGTACTTTCTTCCACGGAGATACTTTTAAAAATACTTTATCACCGATTTTGAATTCAATGTCTTTTCTTTTCAAGTCCGCATAGGACTTCTGACGATCAAACGCTGCTTTCAGACTATCACGGATTACTTTCACTTTTTGTTCAGTGTCTTTTATCAAATCGACCCCGTGTATCTTACTTTCACTGAGCTCAGTCCAGTACAAAGGTGTTCGACATTTGCATCCGTACAAAGCTTCATAAGGTGCCATTTTAATGCTCGTCTGAAAACTGTTGTTGTACGCAAACTCAATCAGTGGTAAATACTGTTCCCACATACCATCAAACTCAAGGATGCAACATCTCAACATATCATCGAGTATTTGAATGATCCGCTCGGATTGACCATCCGTTTGTGGGTGAAATGCTGTACTGATATGCAATTTAGTACCTAGGGCTTCTTGCAGTTTCTTCCAAAATCGTGAAGTAAATCTCGGATCTCTATCAGACACAATAGACACTGGCACTCCGTGCAATCTCACAATATCAGAGATATAAAGTTCAGCTAACTTATCAAGTGATAAATCAGATCGTACCGGAATAAAATGGGCAGATTTCGTCAATCGATCAACTATGACCCAAATTGCATCTTTCTTTCTCGGAGTCAATGGCAATCCAGAAACAAAGTCCATTGTCACTCTATCCCATTTCCACTCGGGAATCAGAATCGGTTATAGCAAACCAGATGGAACCTAATGTTCAGCTTTAACTTGCTGACATACTAAACATTTCGACACAAAATCAGAGATATCTCTTTTCATACCAAACCACCAATAGTGTTGCTTTAAATCATGATACATCTTTGTACTTCTCGGATGAACAGATAGGTGACTATTATGAGCTTATTCAAAATTAACTGAATCAACTCTGGATTTCTCGAAACACAAATTCGATCTCGAAATCTCAAGCAATCATCATTATCAACTCGAAACTCAGAATCAAAATTTGAGCTACACTGATCTCGTTTCAATAACATTTCATTATCAACTTTCTGAGCATCACATATTTATTGTAAAAAAAACAGTTTAGCTTTCAATTCCGCCAAAACTGCACTATCATCAGACAGGTCCAAATGAGCATTCATAGCACACAACGCAAACAGTGATTTTCGACTCAAAGCATCAGCAACAACATTAGCCTTTCCCGGATGATAATCTATCATAAGCTCGTAATCTTTCAACAGCTCTAACCATCTTCTTTGTCGCAAATTCAAGTCTTTTTGAGTCATCAGATACTTTAAACTTTTATGATCTGAAAACAGTGGCATTTTTGACCGAAAGGTAATAACGCCAAACCTTTAATGCAAAAACAATTGCAGCTAGTTCAAGATCGTGTGTCAGATAGTTCTTTTCATGTGGCTTCAGTTGTCTCGAGGCATAAGCTATAACTTTGCCTTCCTGCATCAAAACACATTCCAGACCATTTAACGAAGCATCACTATAAATCACGAACTCTTTGCCCGATTCTGGCTGTATCAAAACTGCAGCTTCAGTCAAAAGAGCTTTCAACTGATCAAAGCTTTTCTGGCATTTATCGGACCATTCAAATCTCACATCTTTCTGAAGCAATCTAGTCAACGGAGTAGCTATCATCGAAAAGCCTTTTACGAACCTTCGATAATAACCAGTAAGTCCCAGAAAATTGCGAACTTCAGATACATTCTTCGGAGGCTTTCATTCCAGAATAGCAGAAATCTTACTCGGATCTACTCGTATACCAGATGCTGATACAACATGTCCCAGAAAACTAACTTCACGCAACCAGAATTCACATTTACTGAATTTCGCATACAATTTCTTTTCTCGCGGAGTTTGTAACACAATTCTCAGATGTTCAGCATGTTCAACTTTATCTCGAGAGTAAATCAAAATGTCGTCAATGAAAAGAACAACAAATTGATCTAGGTACGGTCTGAAAATTCTGTTCATCAGATGCATAAAGACTGCAGGAGCATTAGTTAGTCCAAAAGGCATAACTAAAAACTCATAATGCCCGTACCTTGTTCTGAAAGCAGTTTTCAGAATGTCTGAATCTTTTACCCTCAACTGGTATTATCCTGATCTCAGATCTATCTTTGAAAACACAGTGGCTCCTTTTAGCTGATCAAACAAATCGTCAATCCTGGGCAATGGTTATTTGTTCTTTATAGTCACCTTGTTCAACTGACGATAGTTAATGCACATTCTCATCGTGCCATCTTTCTTTTTCACAAACAAAACAAGAGCACCCCAAGGTGAAAAACTCGGTCTTGCAAATCCTCTGTCAGTCAACTCTTGCAACTGTGACTTTAATTCTTTCAGTTCTGTTGGTGCCATTCTATACGGAGCTATTGAAATAGGAGTCGTACCAGGCAACAGATCAATACCAAATTCAACTTCACGTATCGGAGGTAATCCCGGCAATTCTTCAGGAAATACATCAGGGAATTCACAAACCACTGGCACTGATTCAACTTTCTTTTCAGTTACTTTCGAATCAATCACATAAGCAAAATAAGTTTCATAACCCTTTTTCACATAGCTTTGAGCTTTCATCACTGATATCACAGTCGGTAATCCATTCAAATCATTAGACTCAATTCATACTATTTCATCATTCTGACATCTCAAATCAATAATCTTTCTTTTGCAGTTCACAACAGTATCATGTAATGTCAACCACTCCATACCCAAAATTATATCAAACTCATCAAATGGTAATAGCATCAGATCAGTCGGAAAACAAACATCTCTAAACATCAACAGACAGTTCTTACATACTTTTTCAACCAGGACACTTTTACCTAAGGGGTTCGATACTCTAATAACAAATTTAGTAGACTCTATAGGCAAAGTCTTATTGGATACTAAGTTCATGCATATATACGAATGTGTAGAACCTGGGTCTATCAATGCAATCACAGAAGTATCATAAAGAGTAAATATACCCGTTAAAACATGTGGAGATGAAGCTTCCTCACGAGCTCGGATGGCATATGCTCTCGCAGGCGCTCTAGCTTCAGATCTCGCAATAGTGTCTTTTATAGCTCTTTGACTTCCACTAACATTTCTTGCATTTCGGGAAGGTCTACCTCTTATTGAAACATTATCAGGTCTTGGATTCTGAACAATCTCTTGCTCAACAGACTCTGGGCAATCTCAGATAAAATGGTCCAACGATCCGCATCTAAAACGGGCTCGATCATTAAATCTACAACTTCCCGGATGTCTTTTACCATAATGTTTACATTCAGGTCTCTCGAATCGGACATTTCCAACACTAGCCATCGAAGTTGCTGGAGCTTTAGAATTTAACTGTGATCTAGCTCGATCTCCTAGATTCGAATGTCCCACATTAATCCTGGAACGACTTTGCTCATCTCTAAATTTCTTTGAAGTAAACTGAAATGATTTGCTCGAAAATCTCTTTCTCGTATCTCTAATTTCAGACTCAGCTTTTCTTTTTTCTTTCCCGAGTGCCTCGGCTTTGCACGCTCGGTCAACAAGAACAACAAACTCTTTTATTTCCAGAATCCCAACTAACAGACGAATATCTTCATTAAGGCCATCTTCAAATCTTTTGCACATTATTGCCTCGGTGGATACATATTCACGAGCATACTGACTTAATCCCAAAAATTCTCTTTCATACCCAGTGACAGACATGCGACCTTGTTTTAATTCCAGGAATTCCTTCTGTTTCTGATCAATGAACCTCTGACTAATGTATTTCTTTCGAAACTCCGACTGGAAGAAATCCCAAGTAACCCGTTCCTTTGAAACCACAAAAATCAAAGTCTTCCACCATTGATAAGCTGCTTCTCGTAGCAAAGATACAACACATTTTATGCATTCTTCCGGAGTCAATAACATCTCATCAAATACTTGAATAGTGTTCTCTAGCCAGAACTCAGCTTTCTTGGCATCGTCATCACTAGTGGCTCTGAACTCTTCAGCCCCATACTTGCGGATCTTATCAACAGGAGGTTTCTTCAAAATATTCAAACTCATAGCCGGGGTATAGCAGAAGTCTGAGGAGGATTAGGCGGGGGCGGAGGTTGTGAAACAGTCGGATTATTTCTTACAAACTGAGTAAACCACTCACTCATCATTTGGAAAAAAGCTTGTTTAGCTTTTCCCTCTTGACCTCTAGTAGCCGGTCTCGAATCAGATGGCGCTGTCCCTTGAGCGGGAGCAGGCACATTACTTTCAACGTCATCAGCTAAGGCTCTTTCAGGATCCATTACTATATGGAAAACACATTTTACTCGTCAGGATTCATCACACTATCACGAGTAGTAATATGGCATGTATAGCTAGATTCTCACACGCTACGTTAGTCCGAGAATCGACTAAACCGTAGCTCTGATACCAACCAAATGTAACCCCCTAACCCGTAACCAACGTCGATTTAGGGTTAAGAGGCATTACCAGACAATCAAAAACTTTTACGGACATTTCATTTTACTAATCATCAAATGCAATCATAGTGTCCCTTATATAGGTCAACGAGACCTTAAACATGCTTTAGAATAGGGCCTGGACTAAACCGAACACATACGAAAATTCTTAAAAATTTAATTTTTTTCTAAGTTACAGAGGTCACACGCCCGTGTGGGCAGGCCGTGTGCCTCCCACGGTGTAACACCCCTTACCCGTATTCTACGCTGGAACCGAGTATGAGGCGTTACCATACTTAACTCGCATAGTCATACAACTTTGGCTATCAAATTTCATTCCAAATTAAAACCTTTCTAGACACACCTCCAACATCCTTATAATGGGCCTACGAGGCCCTAAACATGCTTCCAAAAGGTTTCAGAGATAAATTGGAAACTTTTATGGGCTTAAAGAAAATTTTGCCTAAACAGGGGCCACACGCCCTTGTGAAACGGAACACGCCCGTGGGGGCAGGTCGTGTGGTCACACACACCCATGTCCCTCACCCGTGGTTCACACTGACTTATTTCACACGGCCGAACACACGCCCATATCCCTGGCCCGTGTGCCAAAACCTTGGCATTCTATTTATGATGTCATCATATCAATAAGGTCACACAGCCAAGGCACACGCCCGTGTCCTTAGACCGTGTGTCGAATTAAATTCCAATTTCAAGGTGCAGACTTCACATGGCCTGGGTACACGCCCATGTTCGTGGCCGTGCCTTCTACACGGCTGAGACACACGACCATGTCTCTGCCCGTGTGTTTACTACAAGGCTTACTGATTTGTAAAACTAACATGCAAGGGACACACGGCCTGGTCACACACCCATGGGACTGACCGTGTGTCTCACACGACCTAGACACCCGCCCGTGTGCCTACCCGTGTGGATAGGAACAAGGCTATTTGCCAAGCTCTTTTGTCACCCTATCCCACATAACAAGATCCCATACAACAAATCATCAAGAAAAGCAATTTATGGAACAAACACTTTCTTGAATAACCTCATATTTCATAAATTAATCATAATGAGCCATTAACTATGGCAATATACAAAAAGTTCATCCATAAGGGAGCCAATACACACTTGGCCAAAATAACAAAACAATTCACCTAGTCTAGCCCCTATACATGCCATACTTAATATGCTAATTCTAGTTATACCGAGATTTGCCGATAGTGTGGGTGATCTTCCAATTAGCTTTTTATCCCGACCCGATTCTTTGACATTATAAAAAAAAGGGAAAAGAAAGGAGTAAGCTTTAAGCTAGTAAGTTTACATGTAAACAATAAACATCGTAACATGTACTAATCATTATATAGTATTTCACAATAAGTAAAAGCATTCAACAATCCAAGATCATGCTTACTCATTCATTTCTCACCATATTCCAACCATATCACAACCAAATGCACTTATTATTTAACATTCATCCCTGCACTTTTCACCACAAGACCACATGAAAAAACACATTACAATTTCGTGTTAAGCCATTCTTAGAAATATCAAACACTCGGTGGTTTCGTACTTAGCCCACCATCAAGAGTATTTAAGGTGGTATCGCACATAGCCCACCATTTGAAAACAATAACGATGGTATCGCACACAGCCCATCGTGAATAGGTATTAAGGTGGTAACGCACATAGCCCACCAATTGATAACATAAACGATGGTATCGCACACAACCCATCGTGGATAAGTATTAAGGTGGTATCGCACATAGCCCCCCAACAAGAATAATTAAGGTGGTATCGCACACATCCCACCATTATTTATTACAGATAATATTCTACGCTTCATGTCTATTTCAACATTCATATTCTACCAAGTCCAATTCACTTAAATCCATAGTGATTTCAATCACACAATGCATCAATAAACAACAACATGTGTATTTAAAATGCATTGTTTACACATAAACTTACCTCAGTGCAAAATGTGTTAGTTTGCGGTTTAATCTGAAACCTTGCGTTTTCCCCGATCAAGGTTGATTCCGCACTCTTCTTGGTCTATAATAACAAAAATTCACTCATTTAATCATTTCATGATCATAATACATCATAATTTCTATTTAGGCAAAAATGACCATTTTGCCCTTGTACTTTGGCAAAATTACGATTTTGGCCCTAAGCTCGTAAATCATTTTTTTTCAACACATTTTCTCATTAAACATGCCTAGCTGAACATTTATTCCTCTTACAACTACTCACAACTCTAACTATTTCATGCATTTATTACACATTTTTAATCTTTGCATTCAAGTCCTATTTAGGTGTTTTCATGCTAACACCTTTCACAAAAGTTGTTTCTCATCTCATCAAAATTCATTTTCTTCCATAAAAACTCAGCTAACAACATAAACTCTCTCATGGAAAGTCCCTAAACTTTTAACCATTTCACAAATTAGTCCCCTCATTAGCTAGCTTAAGCTTTGGGGACTCCAAAAGTACAAAAATTATCAAATAAAGCCACCAAAACCACTTACTTGAAAAGAGTGAGCTTAGCTGAAAGTTTTGAACCCCAAAACTCTATTTTTCTCTTCAATTTTTGGTGGAACAAGGAGGGTGAATAGTGAAAGATGATAACATCTTTTATTCATCTTATTTTATTCATTTTATCACCTAATTTCTACCAAATTTGACCAACATTTAATATCTTGTGTCCCTAGACTCTATATGGCCGGCTATCACTCATCCAATGGCCTAATTTCAATTTAAGGACCTCCAATTTGGTATTCTTTGGCTATTAGACACCTCTACCACTTATAATGGAACTTTCGCACTTTATGCGATTTAGTCCTTTTTCACAATTAATCATTCATTCTTTAAAATTAAAGCACCAAAATTCTCATGCATCATTGTAAACATGTTATAACACACAAAATATTATCAAAATAATTTTCCTCAACCCCAGATTAGTGGTCTCGAAACCACTATTTCGACTAGCCTCAAAATCAGGCTGTTACAACTCTCCCCTCCTTTAGAGATTTTCGCCCACGAAAATCTTACCGGTAAAAAGGCTTGGATACTGTTCTCTCATGGCTTCTTTCGGTTCCCACGTAGCCTCTTCGACATCGTGTTTTTGCCATAACACTTTTACTAAGGCTATATTCTTATTCCTCAACTAGTTAACCTCTCGAGCCAATATCTTAATTGGTTCCTCTTCATAAGTCATGTTCGATCGTATTTCAACTTCCGTTGGAGGAATCACATGCGAAGGATCGGAATGATATCGTCGCAACATAGACACATGAAACACATTATGTATTTTCTCTAACTCTACCGGCAAAGCCAACCGGTATGCTACTGGCCCAATTCTTTCGGTAACCTCATACGGCCCTATGAATCGTGAACTCAGCTTGCCCTTTCGACCGAATCTCAATATTTTCTTACACGGGGATACCTTCAGAAATACTTTGTCGCCCACTTGAAACTCGATTTCTTTTCTTTTCAAATCTGCGTACGATTTTTTTCGGTCCGAAACAGCTTTCAGACTATCTCGGATCACTTTCACTTTTTCCTCAGTCTCTTTAACTAGGTCGACCCCATGTATTTACTTCTCACTAAGCTCTGTCCAATACAAGGGAGTTTGACACTTACGACCATACAAGGCTTCGTACGGTGCCATTCGTATACTCGAATGATAACTGTTGTTGTAGGTAAATTTGACCAAAGGTAAATATCTTTCCCAACTACCTCCAAACTCTAACACACAACATCGGAGCATATCCTCAAGAACTTGAATCATTCTTTCAGATTGACCGTCAGTTTGAGGATGGAATGCGGTACTAAAATTCAATTTTGTACCCAAGGCTTCCTGCAACTTCTTATAGAACCTCGAAGTGAATCTCGAATCTCTATCCGAGATAATAGAGACAGGCACTCCATGTAATCTTACCACCTCAGCAATATACAACTCGACCAACTTATCAAGTGCATAGTCAACACGCAGCGGTATAAAGTGACCCGATTTAGTTAATCTATCAATGATAACCCACACAACATCTTTCTTTCTCGGAGTCATAGGCAACCCTGTCATAAAATCCATGGTGATCCGGTCCCACTTCCACTCGGGAACCATCACCGGCTGAAGTAATCCCGAAGGTACTTGATGCTTGGCTTTCACTTACTGACAAATAAAACATCTCGTCACGAACTCAGAGATGTCTCTTTTCATACCCGGCCACTAATAAAACTTCTTCAAATCATTGTACATTTTCGTGCTACCGAGATGCACTGACAAATAACCACCGTGTGCTCCATGTAAAATTTTTCGGATCAACTCATCATCTTTCGGTACACAAATCCTGTCGTGAAATATCAAACAACCATCCGAACTCACTTGAAAATTAGAATCATTTCTTGAATCACACTGAGCTCTCTTAGCTTGCATCTCATTATCATTCTTTTGGGTTTCACAAATCTGTTGAATAAATAGCGGTCTAGCCCTCAACTCGGCTAATATAGCACCATCATTAGACAACGCTAAGCTCGTGCTCATAGCTCTCAAGGCATACAAAGATTTTCTGCTCAAAGCGTCCGTGACCACATTCGCTTTCCCCGGATGGTAGTTAATCACTAGCTCATAATCCTTCAATAATTCGAGCCACCGTCGCTGTCGCAAATTCAAATCCTTTTGATCCATTAAGTACTTCAAACTCTTGTGATCCGTGAAGATTCGGCACTTCTCACCATATAAATAGTGACGCCAGATCTTCAAAGCAAAAACGATTGCAGACAACTCCAAGTCATGAGTCAAATAATTTTTCTCATGCAGTTTTAGCTGTCTCGAGGCGTAAGCGACTACCTTACCCTCTTGCATCAACACACAACCGAGACCATTTAAAGACGCGTCACTGTAGACCACAAACTCTTTCCCTGACTCAGGTTGTACTAAAACCGGCGCCTCAGTTAACAATGTTTTCAATCTCTCAAAACTCTGTTGACATTTTTTAGTCCATTCAAACTTAACATCTTTATGCAACAGTTTCGTCATTGGGGTAGCAATCATAGAAAACCCCTTTACTAACCGTCTGTAATACCCTACCAAACCCAAAAAGCTTCTAACTTCAGACACATTTCTTGGTGGTTTCCACTCTACAATAGCCGAGATCTTACTCGGGTCAACTCTTATACCATCACATTACACGATGTGTCCTAGGAATCCGACCTCTCGGAGCCGAAACTCACTCTTACTAAATTTAGCATACAGCTGCTTGTCTCTTAAAGTCTGCAAAACTATTCTCAAATGCTCCTCATGTTCACTCTCATCCCGAGAATAGACTAATATGTCGTCAATAAAAACGACTACAAACTTGTCCAAGTACGGTCGAAAGATGCTATTCATTAAATCCATGAAAATTGCGGGGGCATTTGTTAAACCAAATGGCATGACAAGAAACTCATAATGGCCATACCTCGTCCGAAATGAAGTTTTCGGCACATCTTGCTCTTTAACCCTCAACTGGTAATTGCCAGACCTTAGGTCTATCTTGGAGAACACCGTAGCTCCCTTCAGTTGCTCAAACAAATCATCTATCCTTGGCAAAGGATACTTATTCTTCACAGTCACTTTGTTGACCTGTCTATAGTCTATGCACAATCTCATCGACCCATATTTCTTTTTCACAAAAAGTACAGGAGCACCCCACGGTGAATAGCTCGGTCTTGCGAAACCCTTATCCGTTAACTCTTGCAACTAAACTTTCAGTTCTTTCAAATCTAATGGTGCCATCCTATACGGAGCAACCGAAATAGGTGCCGTTCCCGGAACTAACTCAATCCCAAACTCAACCTCTCTAACTGGAGGTAATCCAAGTAACTCTTCCGGGAATACATCCGGATACTCACATATCACCGGTACCGATTCAATCTTTATTTCTGATTCTTGGACATTTAACACAAAAACGAGATAAGACTCGTACCCTTTCCTCAAATATTTTTCGGCTACCATAGTTGAAATTATCACTGACAGATTATCCGATTCACCTGATTCAACCCGAATGACATCCCCATTTTCACATTTCAATTTAATAAACTTGCTACCACAGTTCACTAAAACATTATGGGCAGTCAACCAATCCATACCAAGAATCAAGTTAAATTCATCAAACGGCAATAACATAAGGTGTGCCGGAAAACAATGACCTCTAATTGTCAAAGGATAATTCCTACACACCTTATCAACTAGCACATGTTTACCTAATGGGTTTGACACCTTTACTACAAATTCCGTAGACTCAACAATCATGTTCATACTAGATGCCAATCTCATGCAAATGTAAGAATGGGTAGACCCCGGATCAATCAAAGCAATAACAGAGGTGTCATGAAGAGAAAAAGTACACGTTCTCACATCTGGAGATGATGCCTCTTCACGAGCGTGAATGG
The DNA here is from genome assembly GCA_025698515.1 of Gossypium sturtianum. Lineage (NCBI taxonomy): Eukaryota > Viridiplantae > Streptophyta > Magnoliopsida > Malvales > Malvaceae > Gossypium > Gossypium sturtianum. The sequence continues at coordinate 26,286,472 of CM046945.1, forward strand.
CATAGGTCCTTGCAGGTGCCTGACCCTCCGGTCTCGCAGTAGAATCTCGAGGCACACCTCTACCACTAGTCCCTCCTCTCGGGTTCTTTTGTGATGTACCCCTCGAAGATACATTACTAGATCTTATCTCTTGCTTCCTTTCCTTGTCCTCCCTCTCGGGGCAATTTCGGATGAAATGATTGGGTGAGCCACACTTGTAACAGTTTCTGTTATTCCCCCAACAATCCCCCGTGTGTTGCCTACCACAATTTGGACACTCCGGTTTGGACTTTGGGTTGCCCACACTTGCCATTGAGGTGGCTTGAACTCTCGAGCCCGAGTAGGTGTTACCTCGATCTCGATGTGAATATCCAACTGACGCAGTCGTCCGAGGGTTCATCTCATTGGACCTCTTCGATTGAGCTTGGTATGATTTACTCATCGATCTTTTTCTTGCATCTCGGGCCTCACTTACAGCTTTGCTCTTTTCCTTATTCAGTTCTTTGGCCTTACATGCCCTATCAACCAACACTACAAACTCTTTTAACTCCAAAATTTCAACTAGCAGTCTAATATCCTCATTCAGCCCATCTTCAAACCTCTTGCACAAGATAGCTTCTGTAGACACACACTCTTGTGCATACTTGCTCAGCCTAACAAATTCGCGCTCATATTCTGTTACAATCATTTTTTCTTGCTTCAATTCAAGGAATTCCTTTCGTTTCTGGTCCACAAACCTCTGACTTATATACTTCTTTCGAAACTCTTCCAAAAAGTAGTCCCACGTTACCCTTTCTCTTGGAACTACCAAAGTTAACGTCTTCCACAAACGATAGGCTGAGTCTTTTAGAAATGACACGGTACATTTCAAGCTCTCCTCAGGTGTACAGGAGAGTTCCTCAAATACTCATATTGATTTCTCAAGCCAGAACTCCGCCCTCTCGGGGTCATCATCTATATTAGCCCTAAAATCCTCAGCCCCTTGCTTCCGAATCTTATCTACCGGGGGCTTGGTTATTCTCACTAAATCTATACCTTGAGGAGCCACAGGAACTAGCTGAGGTATAGGAGGGGGTGGAGGAGGTTGGGCATTAGGGTTTGTTCGTATGTACTCCGTGTACTAGTTACTTATCATTTAGAGAAAGGCTTTTCGGGCCTCTTCTCATTGACCCCTAGTCTCGGGTTCACTCTCTACAGGCGCGGTCCCTTGTGCGGGAGCCGGTGCTTTACTAGCTGCATCATCAGCAGCCGCTCGGTCGGGATCCATTTGCTATATAAAAAAAACAAAGTTTAGAATTGTCACAAGTTACCACACTATCAATATAAACTTATGGAATGTATAGCTAGACTCTTACACACGTTACGGTAGTCCAAGAATCGACTAAACCATAGCTCTGATACCACTAAATGTAACACCCCTTACCCGTATTCTACACTAGAATCGAGTATGAGGCGTTACCGTACTTAACTCGCATAGTCATACAACTTTGGGCTATCAAATTTCATTCCAAATTAAAACCTATCCATACACACCTCCAACATCCTTATAATGGGCCTACGAGGCCCTAAACATGTTTCCAGAAAGTTTCAGAGATAAATTGGAAACTTTTACGGGCTTAAAGAAAATTTTGCCTAAACAGGGGCCACATGCCCGTGGGGGCAGGCTGTGTGGTCACACACGCCCATGTCCCTCACCCGTGGTCCACACTGACTTATTTCACACAGCCGAACACACGCCTGTGTCCCTGGCCCGTGTCTTAGCCCGTGTGCCAAAACCTTGGCATTCTGTTTATGACATCATCATCTCAATAAGGTCACACGGCCAAGGCACACGCCCGTGTCCTTAGACTGTGTGTCGAATTAAATTCTAATTTCAAGGTGCAGACTTCACACGGCCTGGGCACACACCCATGTTCATGGCCGTGCCTTCCACACGGCTGAGAAACACGGCCATGTCTCTGCCCGTGTGTTTACTACAAGGCTTACTGATTTGTAAAACTAACATGCAGAGGACACACGGCCTGGTCACACACCTATGGGACTGACCGTGTGTCACAAACGGCCTAGACACACGCCTGTGTGCCTACCCATGTGGATAGGAACAAGGCTATTTGCCAAGCTCTTTTGTCACCCTATCCCACATAACATGATACCATACAACAAATCATCAAGAAAAGCAATTTATGCAACAAACACTTTCTGGAATAACCTCATATTTCATAAATTAATCATAATGAGCCATTAACTATGGCAATATATAAAAAGTTCATCCATAAGGGAGCCAATACACACTTGGCCAAAATAACAAAACAATTCACCTAGTCTAGCCCCTATACATGCCATACTTAATATGCTAATTCAAGTTATACCGAGATTTTCCGATAATGTGGGTATCTTCCAATTAGCTTTGTATCCCGACCCGGCTCTTTAACACTATAAAACATGGGAAAAGAAAGGGAGTAAGCTTTAAGCTTAGTAAGTTTACATGTAAACAATAAGCATCATACTATATGCTAATCATTATATAGTATTTCACAATAAGTAAAAGTATTCAACAATCCAAGATCATGCTTACTCATTCATTTCTCACCATATTCCAACCATATCACAACCAAATGCTCTTATTATTTAACATTCATCCCTGCACTTTTCACCACAAGACCACATGAAGAAACACATTACAATTTCGTGTTAAGCCATTCTTAGAAATATCAAACACTCAGTGGTTTCGTACTTAGCCCACAATCAAGAGTATTTAAGGTGGTATCGCACATAGCCCACCATTTGAAAACAATAAGAATGGTATCACACACAACCCATCGCGAATAAGTATTAAGGTGGTAACGCACATAGCCCACCATTTGATAACATAAATGATAGTATTGCACACAGCCCATCGTGGATAAGTATTAAGGTGGTATCACACATAGCCCACCAACAAGAATAATTAAGGTGGTATCGCACACAGCCCACCATTATTTATTACAGATAATATTCTACGCTTCATGTCTATTTTAACATTCATATTCTACCAAGTCCAATTCACTTAAATCCATAGTGATTTCAATCACACAAAGCATCAATAAACAACAACATGTGTATTTAAAATGCATCGTTTACACATAAACTTACCTCGGTGCAAAATGTGTTAGTTTGCGGTTTAATCTGAAACCTTGCCTTTTCCCCGATTAAGGTTGATTCCGCGCTCTTCTTGGTCTATAATAACAAAAATTTACTCATTTAATCATTTCATGGTCATAATACATCATAATTTCAATTTAGGAAAAAATGACCATTTTGCCCTTTTACTTTGGCAAAATTACGATTTTGGCCCTAAGCTCGTAAATCATTTTTTTCAACACATTTTCTCATTAAACATGCCTAGCTGAACATTTATTCCTCTTACAACTACTCACAACTCTAACTATTTCATGCATTTATTACACATTTTTAATCTTTGCATTCAAGTCCTATTTAGGTGTTTTCATGCTAACACCTTTCACAAAAGTTGTTTCTAATCTCATCAACATTCATTTTCTTCCATAAAAACTCAGCTAACAACATAAAATCTCTCATGTAAAGTCCCTAAACTTTTAACCATTTCACAAATTAGTCCCCTAATTAGCTAGCTTAAGCTTTGGGGACTCCAAAAGTACAAAAATTATCAAATAAAGCCACCAAAACCACTTACTTGCAAGGAGTGAGCTTAGTTGAAAGTTTTGAACCCCAAAACTCTATTTTTCTATTCAATTTTCGGTGGAAGAAGGAGGGTGAATAGTGAAAGATGATAACATCTTTTATTCATCTTATTTTATTCATTTTATCACCTAATTTCCACCAAATTTGACCAACATTTAATATCTTGTCTCCCTAGACTCTATATGGCCAACCATCACTCATCCAATGGACTAATTTCAATTTAAGGACCTCCAATTTGGTATTCTTTGGCTATTAGGCACCTCTACCACTTATAATGAAACTTTCGCACTTTATGCGATTTAGTCCTTTTCCACAATTAAGCATTCATTCGCTAAAATTAAAGCACAAAAATTCTCATGCATCATTGTAAACATGTTATAACACATAAAATATTATCAAAATAATTTTCCTCAACCTCAGATTAGTGGTCCCGAAACCACTATTCTGACTAGCCTCAAAATCGGGCTGTTACACATGGCCTCAAACATGCCCGTGTGTCTAAGCCGTGTCAAATCAGGGCATGCATACTGACTTGTCCACACAGCCGTGGACACGTCCGAGTGCCTCACCTGTGGTCGAGCCTGACTTGCACCACACGGCCAGTCACACGCCCGTGTGTCCAGCCCGTGGTTGAGCCTGACTTATTTTGAAATACAACCACGAGGGACACGGTCGAGCCACACGCTCATGTGCTCAACCGTGTGGGCAATTATGGGCCATTTTCAAGGCGAAAATGCCACCCAGACTTGGGTCATTCCTACTAGCACATACAAGCCTTATCCCATGCATCATTGGCAACTAAAATACATCAAATTGTTCATCATATCATCATATTCAATCTCATTTCTAAACATGCCAATTTGTATGCCAATTGCACAACTAAATCACATGTAAAACCAAGCATAAATCAACCACGTATTACCATTCATATAACTGTTTTATTGATCAAACATATGTACTCATATTGCATCAACATGCTTACCATTACCTTGACCATTTCATAACCATGGAATCATACCAAAACCAAACATCATATAGCATGACTCTTCATTCATTACACATCTATTAAACTAGCCATATCACATGGCTATATACACATGTCTCAAACATACTCCAAAACAACTAGTCTATACATGCCATATTTAGCTATATACACATTCAATAGTACCAAAGTTGAGTTTGATAGTGTGGTGATGATCCTCGACGATCCCCGAGCCTTTCGTAGCTTTGACGACCTATAAAACAGAGTAAATACACACAAAGTAAGCTTTCCAAAAGCTTAGTAAGCCATATACAAATAAACTAACATAAAATGCACATAAACACCTTGATACAAAGTCATTAATATCTCTCATTTGCAATTTCATAATATATTCTTTGGCTCATTTGTCTAGCCATAATTTGCTAACATTTCATATCTCAAAGTATCACTTATGCTCATGGCACATTCAAAAATATATCACATATTATCTCATCAAATCCATACATATATACATTTTGGTAAGTTCATATAAACCCTTACCTTTCATACACACATTTTCATATAAACCCTTACCTTTCATACACACATTGTGTACTTTTCAAGTGTACCTGAATCGTTTATACCTTCCACAAAGACTTTCATATATACTCGGAATGCTCAGAATAGTCGTACAATGCCAACGTCCCAGACGAGGTCTTATATGTACTCAGATATCAATGCCACTATCCCAGACAGGGTCTTACACGAATCAATACGATGCCAATGTCCCAGACATGGTCTTACACGTAAATCTCAAATCGATGCCAACGTCCCAGACGTGGTCTTACATGAAGTCTCGAATCAATGCCAAATTTCCAGACATGGTCTTACATGATATTACATATCAGACACCTATGTCATGACATACGTTATCCTATCTATTCCTAGGTTCTCACGGGACTTCTCGAACATTTATAACTTGTCAATATATATTCGAATTTCATATACATTCCATCTCGAGCATTATTCATACAATCTAAACCTCGTAGATACATAAATAACTCAATTTAAATATATTTGTTTGTATATCTGTAACATCCCGGTTTAGACCCTAGTCGGAACGGTGGTTCAAGACCACAAATCTGAGGTCGTAAAAGTATTTTAATATTATTTTTGATGTTGATTATATGTGCTATAGCATGTGTAAAAAATTTTGTGTGGTAATTTGTTCGTTTGTGTGTCGAATTAAGAGAAAGGACTTAATCGCGTATAGAGTAAAAGCTATGTGCTGAATTATAAGTACTTAAATGTTGATGGCTTTTTAAGGAGGAGGCCTTATGTTGTTAATGAACCATTTTAAGATAGTGGATGGCAAAATGACATATTAGCCTTAAATTATATTTGTTTTAAATGACTATTAAAAGGGTAAATTGGTAAAATGTTTAATAAGGTAATATTAATAAAACAAAAGAATAAAAAAATTGATGAGTGTTCATCTTTCACCCATCGAAACTAGAAAAGAAAGAAGGGTTATGGAGCTTTGAAGATTTCGGCAAGCTTAGACTAAAATTGGTATGTGTTTTCAACTCGGTTTTTGATAATTTCTACGTTTTCGTAATCGTTACTTCGTGCTCTAGCTAACCCATGTTGTAATTTTGTGAATTGATGATGTTTTTGTGATAAGTTAATGATGAACACTTCAGCTATGTGTTAGTTGATAGTGAAATATGGAAACTTGGTGTTGGATTAAAATAGTTTGTATTGGGATTTTTAGTGAAATTGAGTAAAATGGGCTAAATTGAGGAAAGTGTAAATTGAGGGACTAAAATGTGAAATAAATAAAATGTGTAGACTTGTATGAACATAGAGAGAATTTGGCTAAGCATATGTGTTTTGAAATTTTGTGTATTTGATGATTTTGTGAAATAGGGACTAAAGTGTCGAAATGTGAAAATGTGAGGGTTATTTTGTAAAATGCCCTAAATATGTGTGTTTGGACTAAAATGGATGATTTGGTGATTGAATGGATTGAATTTGAATGAGTATAGACCAAGAAAAGAGAGGTCCGGATCGAGGTCGAGGCAAAGATAAAGTGCTCGATTAATCGACCGTTTCGATAGTTCGACGTTAGAGGTAAGTTTGGATATATTATATGTTATGAAGATGTGTTTTAGCATTATGAAATGAATATGTATATAATTATGAGATTGAGTTGCTATGTGCAAGATTTAATTAGATGGCACTAAGTGTGTGAAATTGAAATCGAAACAGAAATGAATAGCACTGTGTGTGCGATGTTATGAAAGCTTTGGCTTAAAGATTTGGCACTGTGTGAGCGATACCGAGATAAGTCGGTTGAAAGAATAGGCACTAAGTGTGCGATGACGACTATGCTTCAAACATGTATATGGCACTGAGTGTGTGATTTAAATTGAGAGAATATCAAAGGATGTTCAACATGTAATATCGAGCATTGAGTAGCTTGGAAATTGAATAGCTATGTATTAGCTAAGGTATGTATTGAACCTTTGTGGTTGAGGAGTTTATAGATAAAGCTAAGAATGGATGAATGAGTATTTTAGCTATGAATGATATGGTATGAATATGAGAGAATTGATCTATGTGATGGTTATTATATGCATTAGTTTGAATTGATGAAATAATTGTATTGTATTTCGAACTTACTAAGCTTTGTAAAGCTTACTGTGTGATTTGTTTCTCTGCTTTGCAGTGTCAGTAAAGCTAGCTCAGATCTGGGGATCGTCAGCATCTCAATCACACTATCAGCAATCTATTTTGGGTATTTTTGGAATGACGTACATAGATGAAATATGGCATGTATAGGCTAGTCATTTGAATCATGTTTGATATTTGTAAGTAGCCATGATATGTGGCTAGATATGTGCTAGTTTTAGCAAGAATGGTTTTGGTATATGTGATGCATCTTTTGGTATGGATTATGAGTTGAGAAATTGACTTATGAATGATAACTTTGTGTTGGTAAAATGCTAGTATGAATTAGTGAAATTGAAAAAGGAATGATGTTTGGTATTGAATGTATTATATTTGTGATGAGATAGATTTTGGTATTGAATTTGTTATGGTTGGAATGGGAATTGATTGCATAGATTGGATAGTCATCTTAGTAAGTTTTTGGTTCTTATGTGCATGATATGTTTAGGTATGTGTTGCTTGTAGGTTTGACCTAAGTGGGTGGCATGTTGGCCTTGCAAAATGGCCTATAATGTCACACGGTCAAGGTACACTGCAGGCGTGCCTACTGCAGCCGTGTGGGTGAATTGGCGGTCTGACTTAGTAGCACACGGCCTCGACACGGGGGTATCAGCTAACCGTGGTGTATAAGTCAGTAGCTAGCTAAGAGCACACGGCCATGGCACACGGGCGTGCTTGGTGGCCGTGGTGGGAAAGACAGTATAGGACCACGGTCAGGACACACGGGCATGCCTGGTGGCCGTGGGGACCAAGTCAGTATATAGACACGGAAGGACACATGGGGGTGTCTTGAAGCCGTAGAGGGCACACGGTCTCCCTCCACGGGTGTGTCTCCCCTGTATTTTAGAAAAGTTTCAAATTTTCATGAAATTTTATATGTGTTTCGGTTTAGTCCCGACTCGGTTTATAAGCATGCTTAGGATCTTGATGACTCATTTAAGGGACACTATGATTGTAATTGAATGTGATTGACTTTGTGTCGTAAATTCTAGTTGTTAAATGTTCTGATTGATCGGTAATACCTCTTAACCCCTTTCCGGCGACAGTCTCGGGTTAGGGGTGTTACATATCGACTTACCTCGGATTCGGCTATTCAATTACTTTCGACTTTCCGCGATCTAAGTCCATTTTCTTCGGTTCTTGATCTATACATATTCAAATTTAACTCATTTATTCACTATTTCATTCAATTCAATCCAAAAAAACATATTTAGGGCAATTTACAAATTAATCCTCACATTTTCACATTTTGACATTTTAGTCCTTATTTCACAAAATCAAAAAATACAAAAAATCTCAATACACCCATGCTTAGCCGAATGTTCATGTATCTCATACAAGTCCATACATTTCATTTATTTCACAATTTAGTCCCTCAAAATATTATTTTCTCAAATTAATCCAAATTACTCAAAATCATCAAAACTCCAAAGACAAAACATGTTAATCTAACACATATATTTCATATTTCATCATAAAACTTCTCAAAGCTTATGAATTAATCAATGGAACTTTTCAAAATATTCATCAATTCACAAAATTGAAGCATGGGTTTTGAAGTATACAAAGCAACGATTACAAAAACGTAGAAATTATCAAAAACTGACACAAAACATACCTTGAATTAAGCTTGTTAATAGCCGAAACCTAAAAAGCGATGGATATTTTATTTCTTTGATACATTTGGCCAACAAAGATGGATAATGGCCTATTTTCATGCTATTTGTTATATTAAAATTAAACTTAATTATCAAATTCCAAATTTAGCCCTTTTAATATCATTGAAATTCCACAAACTTTAGGCATTAATGTCCATCCATATTTCCAATGGTTCAATTGCATTATAAGGACCTCACATTTATAAAGACATGAGACATAGGTGCTTTTAACATATGGCATGCTAATTTTGCATTTAATGCAATTTAACCCTTTTCTCAAATTAAACACACAAATGATCAAATAAATTCATGAGACTTTTACACATGCTCAATCGTATACTGCAGACACAGAAAATAATATTAAAATATTTTTCTGACTCGAATTTGTGGTCCCAAAACCACTGTTTCGACTAGGGTCTAAACCGGACTGTTACACGATACCTTTGTCATATTGTTCAAATAAGAAGTGGGTACTTTCTAGTTTCCCTAAATTTAGTCTCTTGTCTATTGGTAGGGCCATTTGAGTAGGAACTATTTTTAAATCACTTGAAGCTCTATCAACATGTATCGTCCCTAACTCTATTAATAATGTGAAATTCCCTGGGCTTTTAAATTTTTGAGGTGCATGAAAAAGTATTATTATTTTGCAAGATGTATCCATGTTGAATGGGTCCTTCTTTTTGCAATTCTCAAGCTTTTTCCTAACCGGATTTGAAGGTTTTGACAATTTTTCTATCGATTCCGTAATTTTAACATCTCACAGAATAATTGATGTTGTTTATCCTTTGATAGTGATGAACCGGTGTTGTCAGGAGAGTAGCTTCAATATTTGACTTGTTATTATATTCAACTGTTAGCTCTTCTATAACAGCCTGATTTTGGGACTAGTCATAATAGTAGTTTCGAGGCCACAAATTCGAGGTTGGAGAAATTATTTTTTATATATATTATTTTATGTGTTATAGCATGTTTATATGAGTGTTCAACAATTTTGGTGAATTAATTTTAGCGATTTCTTGCTTAATTTTGAAAAGGGACTGAATCGCACAAAAGGCGGAAGTTTTGTTTTAATAGCTAAGGGTGTTAATTAGCTATGGAACATTAAATTAGAAGTCCTTATTGAATAAATAGACCCCAAAGTGATTAGTTGCTGAACATGGAGTCAAAGAAATTGAAAAGTCAAAGGTTTGGTGGCATTAGGTGACTTAATTGATAAAATAAAAGAAAGTTTTCATCTTTTTCATTCTCTCTTTCTTCTCCACCGATTTTCACTCAAGAAAAGGGCCATTGAAGCTTGAAAATTTCAGCAACCTTTAATCCTTGCAAGGAAGTCATCTTGATGGTCATTTTTGATGATTTTTGTGTTTTTGAAACCCTTATAGCTTAATCTTGTTAATGAGGGGACTATTTTGCAAAATGGTTGAAAGTCTAGGGTTTTTCCATGGGAGCATTAATGTTGTTTGCTGAATTTTTATGGAAGAAAATGAATCCTGGTTATTTAATAAACAACTTTTGTGAAAGGATTTTTCATGAAACACCTAAAAGGACTATATTGTACAAGTTATAAAATGGGTAGTAAATGTGTGAAATAATTGGAATTGTGAGTTGCTATAAGCTTAAAATAGATTCGGCTAGACATGGTTAATGAGGAAATTTGATGAAAATCATTTTACGAGCCTAGGAGAAATATCGTAATTTTGTGAAAGTCTAGGGGCAAAACAGAAATTTTGCCAAAGTAGAAATTTTGAAATGTTTTGATTAATGTGGTGATTAAATGAGTAGATTTTGTCATTTTAGATCAAGAAAAATGGGATCCGAACTTAGACCGGGAGAAAACCAAAATAGTGGACTAAATCGATCTAGTCGCCCATATTTTGTATACCAATGAAGTTTTACGTAAATAATACAACTCTATTGTTATTATACATTAAACAATTGATATTGCATAAAATGTTTGATTATTGTTATAAATATGCATGACAAAATTTGATGTGGTAAACTCCCGGTTGAACCTTAGGAATAGATTGGATATCCAAGCCATGACATTTGGTTGATATGTGTGCTTGTGTAAGACCATGTCTAGGACATGGCATCGGCCACATTATGAATGTAACAACCCGATATTGGGGCTAGTCGGAACAGTGGTTTCGGGACCACTAATCTGAGGTTGAAGAAAATTATTTTTAAATATTATTTATGTGTTATAGCATGATTATAAGGATGCATAAAAATTTTGGTGCTTTAATTTTAGCGATTGTATGCTTAATTGTGAAAAAGGACTAAATCGCATAAACTGTGAAAGTTTCATTTTACAAGCTAGAGGTGTCTAATAGCTATGGAATATTAAATTGGAGGTCCTTAATGTGCAATTACGCCAATGAGAGGGTGTTGGCCGGCCATAAGGACAAGGGGACAAGAGCATTAAATTTGGTCAAAAAATTGGTGATATTAGGTGACTAAAATGAATAAAATAAGATAAATAAAGAAGATATCATCTTTTACTATTCACATTTATTCTTCCACCAAAAATTGAAGAGAAAATAGAGGTTTTTTGAGTTCAAACTTTCAGCCAAGCTATTCTCTTACAAGTAAGTGATTTTAGAGGTCTTTCTTGATAATTTTTGTACTTTTAGAACCCCTAAAGCTTAAGCTAGCTAATGAGGGGACTGGTTTGCAAAATGGTTGAAAGTTTAGGGACTTGCCATGAGAGTGTTTATGTTGTTTGCTGAGTTTTTATGGAAGATAATGAATGTTAGTGGGTTAAGGAATAACTTTTGTGAAAGGAGTTATCATGAAAACACCTAAATGAGACTTATTTGTAAAGGTTGTAATTGAGTAATAAATGCATGAAATAATTGGTTTTGTGAATTGTTATAAGAGAAATAAATGTTTAGCTAGGCTTGTTTGATGAGAAAATATGATGAAAAATGATTTACGAGCCTAGGGGCAAAAGCATAATTTTGCCAAAGTGTAAGGGCAAAATGGTCATTTTTGCCAAAGTAGAAATTTTGATGTATCATGAGTTACGTAGTGATTGAATGAGTAAATTTTATTATTATAGATCAAGAACAACGTGGAAACAACCTTGACCGGGGAAAAGGCAAGGTTTCGGACTAAACCGTCAATTAACATATTTTGCACCGAGGTAAGTTTATGTGGAAACGATACATCCTTAATACCTATGTTTTTACCTATTGATGCATTGTATGGATGTAAATTCTTATTGGTGAAATTGATTGAAAATGGTAGAAAATGGGTAAGTCTCGAATGAACCTCGGAAAGAATTGTGAGTACGGATGATTATCCGTACATATATAATTGTTGGTGGGCTGTGTGCGATACCACCTTGTTATCTATTCATGATGGGCTGTGTGTGATACCATCGTTTAAATTATCATTTGGTAGGCTATGTGCAATACCACCCTAATTATCATTGTTGGTGGGCTGTGTGCGATACCACCCTATTATTGATTAATGGTGGGCTGTGTGCAAAACCACCGAGTATCTTGTAATATTTCAAAGGGTTCATCGAGAAACTTGTTTAAGTGTAAAGTTCATGTGGTTTTGTGGTATTAAGTGCAGGGCATAAGTATTAGTAAATGTGAGCAATGTGTATGATACATGGTTGGGATGTGGTAAGAGTTGAGATGAGTAAGCATGATTATGAAAATGTGAATTGTTCTTATTTAGTATGTAATGCTTTTGGTTGATTAGCATATAGTATGATGCTTATTGTTTACATGTAGACTTACTAAGCTTAAAGCTTACTCCCCTCTCTTTTCCCTTATTTTATAGTGTCAAAGAGCCAGCTCGGTATACGAAGATAATCAGAAGATCACCTATACTATCAGTACATCTTGGTATATTTAAACTTAGTATTTTGAGTATGGCATGTATAGGGTCTAGACTTAGTTGAATGTCATATTGTTTTGGCCAAATGTGTTGGCTCATTCAAAGATGAACTCTTTTGTATAATGCCATAGCTGGTGGCTCTTTCTTATGAATCTATGAAAGGATGAGGTTATTCATGATTGTGCAAGTAGCATGTAGATTTACTTGGTTTAAGTATGCATGAATAGGTTGTTGTTTGAATGTGATTTATGTTGTATGAGTTAAGGTGATAAAAAGAGCTTGGCAAATAGCCTTGTTCTTGTCTACATGGGTAGACACACGGGCGTGTGTCTAGGCTGTGTGTGACACACGGTTGGCCTCATGGGCGTGTGGTTAGGCCGTGTGTCCCCATGCATGCTAGGTTTACAAGTTAGAATGCTCAGTAGTAAACACACGGGCAGAGACACGGCTGTGTGTCTTAGTCGTGTGGAAGGCACGGCAATGGACACGGGCGTGTGCCTAGGCCGTGTGACATATATGAGGTGATGACATCATAAACAGAATGCCAAGGTTTTGGCACACGGGCTAAGACACGGGCGTGTCGAGGCCGTGTGAGGGACACGGGCCAGGGACACGGGCGTGTGTCCGGCCGTGTAAAAACCCCTGTTGGTTCGAATTAAAAAATAATTCCACACGGGTGTGGAACACGGGCATGCAATATGCCACACGGGCGTGTCCTTTCCTCTACATGGACGTGTGGACTGTTTAATGAAAAAAAATTCTAAGTCTATTAGGGATCTCTTAAGGAGCTCGATTTGATCCCGAACCATCCCTTGAGCGTGATTTAAGCCTCGTAGGCTTATTTAAGAGGTGTAATAAATGTTTTAGATTGGAGAGGAAAGTCAAGTTCGGAATTGCATGATTGATTGCGTATAAGTCTAGTAATGCTTTGCACCCTGTTCTGGCGTTGAATACGGGTAAGGAGTGTTACATTTAGTGGTATCAGAGCTATGGTTTAGTCGGTTCTCGGACTACCGTAGCGTGTGTAAGAGTCTAGCTATACATGCCATAAATGTATATTGATAGTGTGGTGACTCCTAACAATTTAAAACTGTGTTTTCATATAGTAAATAGATCCCGACCGAGCTGCTGCTGACGACGCTACTAGTAATGCACCGGCTCCCATGCAAGGGACCGTGCCTGTAAAAAGTAAACCCGAGACTTTGGGTCAAGAAGAAGAGGCTCGGGAAGCCTTTCTCCACATGATGAGTAACTGGTACACTGAGTTTGTACGAGCAAACCCTAATGCTCAACCTTCTCCACCCCCACCTATACCTCAGCCAGTCCCCGTGGCTCCTCAAGGTATAGACTTGGTAAGAATGACTAAACCCCCGGTCGATAAGACTCAAAAATAAGGGTCCGAGGAATTTAGAGCCAACATAGATGATGACCCTGAGAGAGCGGAGTTCTGGCTTGAGAACTCTATACGGGTATTCGACGAACTCTCTTGTACACCTGAGGAGAGCTTAAAATGTGCCGTGTCATTGCTGAGGGACTCGGTATATTGTTGGTGGAAAACACTGACATCCGTAGTACTGAGGGAGAGAGTGACATGGGACTTCTTCTTGGAAGAATGCCAAAATAAGTACATAAGTCAGCGATTTGTTGACCAGAAACAGAAAGAGTTTCTTGAATTGAAGCAAGGTAAGATGACTGTGGTAGAGTATGAGTGCGAATTTGTTAGGCTCAGTAAGTATGCGCAAGAGTGTGTGTCTACGGAAGCTATTTTGTGCAAGAGGTTCGAAGATGGGTTGAATGAGGATATTAGATTGCTAGTTGGGATGTTGGAATTAAAAGAATTCATGGTGTTAGTCGATAGAGCCTGCAAGGCTGAAGAGTTGAATAAGGAAAAGAGAAAAGCTATGATTGAGGCCCGAGATGCAAGGAAGAGACCGATGAGTAAATCGTTCCAAGCTCAATCAAAGAGGTCCAAGGAAATGAACCCTCGGACGACTGCTTCAGTTGGGCATTCACACTGAGATCGAGGTAATACACATTCGGGCTCGAGAGTTCAAGCCACCTCGATGGCAAGCGTGGGCAATACAAAGTCAAATAAACCAGAGTGTCCAAATTGTGGTAGGCAACATACTGGGGAGTGTTGGGGAAACAACTGTAATTGCTACAAGTGTGGGATGAGAAGGATAGAAAACAAGAAGTAAAGGCAAGCAATGTAACTTCGAGGGGTAGACCATAAAAGAACCCAGTGAGTGGGACTAGTAGTAGAGGTACACCTAGAGACTCTGCTGTGAGACCGGAGGGTCGAGCACCTGCAAGGACTTATGCCATTCGTGCTCGCGAAGAGGCATCGTCTCCAGATGTGATAACGGGTACTTTTTCTCTTTATGATATCTCTGTTGTTGCTTTGATTGATCCAGGGTTTACCCATTCTTATATTTGCATGAAATTGGTATCTAGTATGAGTATGATTGTCGAGTCGACAGAATTTGTAGTAAAAGTGTCAAACCCGTTAGGCAAACATGTGCTAGTTGATAAGGTGTGTAGGAATTGTCCTTTGACAATTAGAGGTCATTGTTTTCCGGCAAATATCATGTTGTTACCGTTTGATGAATTTGACCTGATTCTTGGTATGGATTGGTTGACTGCTCATAATATTTTAGTAAACTGTGGTAGTAAGTTTATTGAATTGAGATGTGTAAATAGAGATGTCATTCGGGTTGAATCAGGTAAATCGGATAGTTTGCCTGTAGCGATTTCGTCTATGGTAGCTGAGAAATACATGAGAAAAGGGTATGAGTCCTATCTCACCTTTGTGCTGAATACCCAAGAGTCAGAGGTAAAGATTGAATCAGTGTCTGTAGTGTGTGAGTATCCGGATGTGTTTCCGGAAGAGTTACCCGGATTGCCTCCAGTTAGAGAGGTCGAATTTGGTATTGAGTTAGTTTCGGGTATAGCACCTATTTCGGTTGCCCCGTATAGAATGGCACCGTTAGAGTTAGAAGAGTTGAAGGTTCAGTTGCAAGAGTTAATGGATGTAACACCCCATACCCGAGTCTGAGGCTTAGACCGAATACGAGACATTACTATGCTTGAACTTTCTTAAACATGTACTTATGGGATATAAGATTTCGTTCCGAATTAAAAACTTCTCTTTCTTAATCAAATCAGACATTTCATGGGCCTACGAGGCCTCAGACTTACATCCCGAAACTTTTGGAACTCATCTAGAAACTTTCTCTAGAAACAGGGGTCACACGTCCGTGTGACTTGGGACACGCCTGTGCACCCCTAAAACATGCCCGTGTCTTTCACCCATGGGGGATACTGGCAAATTACACACGGCCTGGACACGCCCGTGGCCCTGACCCATGTGCCAAACCTTGGCATTCTGACTTACCCACACGGCCTGTACACACGCCCGTGTGCGTCATCCGTGCGATAATTAAATTTCTAAGTGTCAAGTGCAGACTTCACACGGCCTTGGAACACGCCCATGTGCCAACCATGTGTATCACATGGCCTGGACAAATGGCCGTGTGACCAGTCCGTGGTCTAATCTGACCTAAGATACTAAGGTGCAGGAGACACACGGCCTAGATACATGCCCGTGTGTCTATCCGTGTGGGCACTTAAAGGCTATCTACCAAGCCTTTTACTACTCTTGTTTGCATACATTCATATACTTCTTCAAAACATTCTCAAATCATCAATTGAAACTCATAAATTAACACATTTTGTTCATGAAAATAAAGTTTCCTCTCATACACTTGGGAGAATTGTTCCCACAACATTTACAACAACTTAAGCCATCATCAATGGCTATACACAACCATTCTATAAATTCTCTTAGGCCAACAACATTTGGCTACAACAATTAGACTTCATCACTTTAAACGAATCCCTATACATGCCACGACTCTTAAAGATTTGATACCTCATACCGTGTGTCTACTCGATAATGTGAAAACATCTCTGGCGGTCTCCAACTCGAGCTAAGTAATGAAACCTATAAGAGATGAGAAAAGTAAAGGAGTAAGCAATAATGCTTGGTAAGTTCATCTGCATAATCTGAAAAATATTGATATTCACTGAATATACATAACCCCAAGGAAATATGCCAAGTTTTTCTCATCAATTCATGGTTACTTACTCAATCATTCTTGCATCTTACTCATTCTATCTCTTACCACATTTCTACCATGCCACAAGCTAATTCACTCATTTAATTAGCATACATTCCTGCACTGATCATCACAAGATCATACAAAACAACACATCAAGCATTTTTAATAAGTCGCTCATACTACTAATCTCTCGGTGGTTACGCACTTAGCCCACCATTGAATCTCTTATAGGGTGGTATTGCACACAGCCCACCAATCATCTATACCTTTGGTGATTTCGCACATAGCTCATCGTTATTTACGTTCATGGATAATAATTCACAATTATATCTCTATTTCAAATGTTCATTCGAGAACATCCTCACATGCTTCTATTCTTACTTAACTTTCTACGATACTCGTTATCATTCACACAGTACATCAATAAATCTGTCTCACGCAACTAAGGTGCATCAACTACACATACCCCACTAGGGGTTCATCATATATTGAATTCATCTCAATTCATTTCTACACATACTTGTGCTACTCATGGTACAACCACATACATTCAACATATACATTGAATCATTCGAATTGTTAAATAACTCTCTTGAGTCTCATGCACATAGTTCTCATTATCATCATACCCCAATTGGGTCTTACATACACTATCATATCGATGCCACGTCCCTGACATGGTCTTATACGAATTCTTACACCGAGGCCATATTCCAATATAGTCTTACTCGAGGCTTTAACCATCATCCTATCGTGCTATACACCTTTCCCGTTACTCTAAATTTAATTCCATTGACATCTCATCAAGAGACATTTCATACATTCATATAGTAATATACATTCCATACAACATTGGAATACTAAATCAACTCATACGTAATTGCAACATTCGCACATGAACTTACCTCGATGTCGAAAGAGCCGAAAAGGACTTTTTGCCCACATTTCTCTTTTCATCCGTTCTAGGTCTGAAACTCGTTTTCTTTGATATAGAACAGTGAAATTTAATGATTTAATCACTTATAAATCATGATATACCATAATCTAAACTTTAGGCAAAAATGACTATTTTGCCCTACACTTTGGCAAAATTACTATTTTTCCCCTAGGCTCGTAAATAAATTTTCATCACATTTTCTTATTAAGCAAGCCTAGCTGAACATTTAATCCTCTTATAACTATCCTCAATTCCATCTATTTCATGCCTTAATGAACAAATTACCACTTTTGCATTTTAGTCCCAAATAGGTGTTTTCATGGCAACACCTTTCACAAAAGTTGTTTCTCATCATCCTATCATTCATTTTCTTCCATAAAAACTCATCAAACAACATAAACTCTCTCATGGAAAGTCCCTAGACTTTCAACCATGTTGCAAATTAATCCTCCCATTAGCTAGCTTAAGCTTTGGGGACTCCAAAAATATAATTTTCATAAAAAAATAAGCATCAAAATCACTTACTTGAATGGAGTAAAGCTTTCTAAGATTTGAAGCTTTCAAACCCCTCCCATGGCTGATATTTTCGGTTGAAGGAGAGAAGAAATAAAAAGATGATAGCTTTAGCTTATATCATCGTATTTTATTCAATTTTCCAACTAATATCACCATCTTTCTATCATAATAAATGCTCTTGTCCCCTATATATTATTATGGCCGGCCAACTCACTAAATTAAGGCCAAATTTCACAATTGGGACCTCCAATTAATAATCCATAGCTATTTGGCACCTCTAGCAAATAAAATAGAACTTTCGCACTTTATGCGATTTAGTCATTTTTCACAATTTAGCTAGAAATCACTAAAATTAAGGCACCAAAATTTTCATGCATCCTTATAAACATGTTATAATACATAACATATCATGAAAATAATTTTCTCTAACCTCGAATTAGTGATTCTGAGATCACTATTCCGACTAGCCCCTAAATTGGGCTGTTACAACGGATAAAGGTTTTGCAAGACCGAGCTATTCACCGTGGGGTGCTCTAGTACTTTTTGTGAAGAAGAAGTACGGGTCGATGAGATTGTGTATAGACTATAGACAGCTCAACAAATATGATTTGTTCGACCAATTGAAGGGAGCTACGGTGTTCTCTAAGATAGACCTGAGGTCTGGTTATTACCAGTTGAGAGTTAAGGAGCAAGATGTGCCAAAAACTGCATTTTGGACGAGGTATGAAAATTATGAGTTCCTTGTCATGCCATTTGGCTTAACGAATGCTCCTGCAGTCTTTATGGATTTAATGAACCGTATCTTCCGACCGTATTTGGATAAGTTTGTAGTAGTTTTTATCGACGACATACTAATTTATTCCCTGGATGAGAGTGAGCATGCAGAGCATCTGAGAACTGTTTTGCAGACTTTAAGAGATAAGCAGTTGTATGCTAAGTTTAGCAAGAGTAAGTTTTGGCTCCGAGAGGTCGAATTCTTAGGACACATTGTGTTGGGTGATGGAATTGGAGTTGATCCGAGTAAGATTTTAGCTATTATGGAGTGGAAACCGGGAGGAATGTATCCGAGATTAGGAGCTTTTTGGGTTTAGCGGGTTACTATAGACGGTTCGTCAAAGGGTTTTCCCTAATTACTACCCTGATGACGAAACTGTTACATAAAGATTTTAAGTTTGAATGGACCAAGAAATGCCAACAGAGTTTTGAGAAACTGGAAGCTTTGTTAACTGAAGCACCGGTTTTAGTACAACCTGAGTCGGGAAAGGAGTTTGTGGTTTACAGTGATGCGTCATTAAATGGTCTTGGTTGTGTGTTTATGCAAAAGGGTAAAGTAGTATCCTATGCCTCGAGATAGCTAAAACCACATGAGAAGAATTATCCGACTCACGATTTGGAGTTGGCTGCGATCGTTTTCGCTTTGAAGATTTGGCGTCATTATTTGTATGGTGAAAAGTGTCGAATCTTCACCGATCACAAGAGTTTGAAGTACTTGATGGACCAAAAGGATTTGAATTTGCGACAACGGTGGTGGCTCAAATTAATGAAGGATTATGAGCTAGTAATTGATTACCACCCGGGGAAAGCGAATGTGGTTGCGAATGCCTTGAGCAGAAAATCCCTGTATGCTTTGAGAGCTATGAAATCGAGTTTAGCATTGTCTGATGATGGTGCTGTATTGGCCGAGTTGAGGGCTAGACAATTATTTCTTCAGCGAATATGTGAAGCTCAAAAGAATGATAGAGAAATGCAAGTTAAGAGAGCTCAGTACGAATCGAGAAATGACTCTGATTTTCGGGTTGGTTCAGATGATTGTTTGATGTTTCATGATAGAGTTTGTGTACCAAAGGATGATGAGTTGATCCGAAAAATTTTACATGAAGCGCACAATGGTTGCTTGTCAGTACATCCAGGCAGCATAAAAATGTACAATGATTTGAAGAAGTTGTATTGGTGGCCGGATATAAAAAGAGACATTTTTGAGTTTGTTACAAAGTGTTTGATCTGTCAACAAGTGAAAGCCAAGCATCAACTACCTTCGGGATTACTTCAGCCAGTGATGGTTCCGAAGTGGAAATGGGATCGGATCACAATGGATTTTGTAACGGGGTTACCTATGACTCCGAAAAAGAAAGATGTTGTGTGGGTTATTGTGGATAAATTAACGAAATCGACTCACTTTCTATCGGTGCGTGTAGATTACTCACTAGACAGATTGGCTGAGCTGTATATTGCTGAGGTGGTGAGATTACATGGGGTGCCTATATCCATTATCACGGATAGAGATCCAAGGTTTACTTTGAGGTTTTGGAAGAAGTTGCAAGAAGCCTTGGGTACAAAATTGAATTTTAGTACGCATTCCATCCGCAAACCGATGGCCAATCTGAAAGAGTGATTCAAGTTCTTGAAGATATGCTCCGATGCTGTGTGTTACAGTTCGAAGGTAGTTGGGAAAGATATCTACCTTTGGTTTAATTTGCCTACAACAACAGTTATCAGTCGAGTATACGGATGGTACCATATGAAGCCTTATGTGGATGCAAGTGTCGGACTCCATTGTATTGGACCGAGCTTAGTGAGAAGCAAATTCGCGGAGTTGATCTAGTTAAAGAAACCGAGGAGAAAGTGAAAGTGATCCGTGATAGTCTAAAAGTTACTTCAGATCGACAAAAGTCATATGCAGATTTGAAAAGGAAAGAAATTGAGTTTTAGGTAGGCGATAAAGTATTCCTGAAAGTATCCCCGTGGAAGAAAATATTAAGATTTGGTCGAAATGGCAAATTGAGTCCACGATTCATAAGGCCGTATGAGGTTATTGAAAGGATTGGGCCAGTAGCTTACCAGTTGGCTTTGCCGGTAGAGTTAGAGAGAATATACAACATGTTTCATGTGTCGATGTTGTGACGATATCGTTCCAATCCTTCGCATGTGATTCCTCCAACCGATATTGAGATTCAAGCAGATATGACCTATGAAGAGAAACTAATTAAGATTTTGGCTCGAGAGGTTAAACAGCTAAGGAACAAAAGTATAGCCTT
Organism: Gossypium sturtianum; assembly: GCA_025698515.1. NCBI lineage: Eukaryota > Viridiplantae > Streptophyta > Magnoliopsida > Malvales > Malvaceae > Gossypium > Gossypium sturtianum. Next base: position 26,307,963 of record CM046945.1, read on the forward strand.
AGTGAAAGCATTGTGGAAAAAGCATGGTGTAGAAGAGGCTACGTGGGAACCGGAAGAAGCCATGAGAGAACAGTACCCAAACCTCTTTACTGGTAAGATTTTCGGGGACGAAAATCTCTAAAGGGGGGAGAGTTGTAACAGCCCGATTTTGGGGCTAGTCAGAACAATGGTTTCGAGACCACTAATCTGAGGTTGAAGAAAATTATTTTTAAATATTATTTATGTGTTATAGCATGATTATAAGGATGCATGAAAATTTTGGTGCTTTAATTTTAGCGATTGTATGCTTAATTGTGAAAAAAGACTAAATCGCATAAACTGTGAAAGTTTCATTTTACAAGCTAGAGGTGTCTAATAGCTATGGAATATTAAATTGGAGGTCCTTAATGTGCAATTAGGCCAATGAGAGGGTGTTGGCCAGCCATAGGGACAAGGGGACAAGAACATTAAATTTGGTCAAAATTTTTGTGATATTAGGTGACTAAAATGAATAAAATAAGATAAATAAAAAAAGATATCGTCTTTTACTATTCACATTTCTTCTTCCACCAAAAATTGAAGAGAAAATAGAGGTTTTTGGAGTTCAAACTTTCAGCCAAGCTATTCTCTTACAAGTAAGTGATTTTAGAGGTCTTTCTTGATAATTTTTGTACTTTTAGAACCCCTAAAGCTTAAGCTAGCTAATGAGGGGACTGTTTTACAAAATGGTTGAAAGTTTAGGGACTTTCCATGAGAGTGTTTATGTTGTTTGCTGAGTTTTTATGGAAGATAATGAATGTTAGTGGGTTAAGGAATAACTTTTGTGAAAGGAGTTATCATGAAAACACCTAAATGGGACTTATTTGTAGAGGTTGTAATTGAGTAATAAATGCATGAAATAATTTGTTTTGTGAATTGTTATACGAGAAATAAATGTTCAGCTAGGCTTATTTGATGAGAAAATATGATGAAAAATGATTTACGAGCCTAGGGGCAAAAGCGTAATTTTACCAAAGTGTAATGGCAAAATGGTCATTTTTGCCAAAGTAGAAATTTTGATGTATCATGAGTTATGTAGTGATTGAATGAGTAAATTTTATTATTATAGATCAAGAACAACGTGGAAACAACCTTGACCGGGGAAAAGGCAAGGTTTCAGACTAAACCGTCAATTAACATATTTTGCACCGAGGTAAGTTTATGTGGAAACGATACATCCTTAATACCTATGTTTTTACCTATTGATGCATTGTATGGATGTAAATGCTTATTAGTGAAATTGATTGAAAATGGCAGAAAATGGGTAAGTCTCGAATGAACCTCAGAAAGAATTGTGAGTACGGATGATTATCCGTACATATGTAATTGTTGGTGGGCTGTGTGCGATACCACCTTGTTATCTATTCATGATGGGCTGTGTTCGATACCATCGTTCAAATTATTATTTGGTAGGCTATGTGCGATACCACCCTAATTATCATTGTTGGTGGGCTATGTGCGATACCACCCTATTATTGATTAATGGTGGGTTGTGTGCGAAACCACCGAGTATCTTGTAATATTTTGAAGGGTTCATCGAGAAACTTGTTTAAGTGTAAAGTTCATGTGGTTTTGTGGTGTTAAGTGCAGGGCATAAGTATTAGTAAATGTGAGCAATGTGTATGATACATGGTTGGGATGTGGTAAGAGTTGAGATGAGTAAGCATGATTATGAAAATGTGAATTGTTCTTATTTAGTATGTAATGCTTTTGGTTGATTAGCATATAGTATGATGCTTATTGTTTACATGTAGACTTACTAAGCTTAAAGCTTACTCCCCTCTCTTTTCCCTTGTTTTATAGTGTCAAAGAGCCAGCTCGGTATACGAAGATAATCAGAAGATCACCTACACTATCAGTACATCTTGGTATATTTAGACTTAGTATTTTGAGTATGGCATGTATAGGGTCTAGACTTAGTTGAATGTCATATTGTTTTGGCCAAATGTGTTGGCTCATTCAAAGATGAACTCTTTTGTATAATGCCATAGCTGGTGGCTCTTTCTTATGAATCTAGGAAAGGATGAGGTTATTCATGATTGTGCAAGTAGCATGTAGATTTACTTGGTTTAAGTATACATGAATGGGTTGTTGTTTGAATGTGATTTATGTTGTATGAGTTAAGGTGATAAAAAGAGCCTGACAAATAGCCTTGTTCTTGTCTACACGGGTAGACACACGGGCGTGTGTCTAGGCTGTGTGTGACACACGGTTGGCCTCATGGGCGTGTGGTTAGGCCGTGTGTCCCCTTGCATGCTAGGTTTACAAGTCAGAATGCTCTGTAGTAAACACACGGGCAGAGACACGGCTGTGTGTCTCAGCCGTGTAGAAGGCACGGCCATGGACACGGGCGTGTGCCTAGGCCGTGTGACATATATGAGGTGATGACGTCATAAATAGAATGCCAAGGTTTTGGCACACGGGCTAAGACACGGGCGTGCCGAGGTCGTGTGAGGGACACGGGCCAGGGGCACGGGCGTGTGTCCGGCCGTGTAAAAACCCTTTTAGGTTCGAATTGAAATATAATTCCACCCGGGTGTGGAACACGGGCATACGATATGCCACACGGGCGTGTCCTTTCCTCCACACGGGCGTGTGGACTGTTTAATGAAAAAAATTCTAAGTCTTTTAGGGATCTCTTATGGAGCTCGATTTGATCCCGAACCATCCCTTGAGCGTGATTTAAGCCTCGTAGGCTTGTTTAAGAGGTGTAATAAAAGTGATTTAAGTCTCGGAATTGCATGATTGAATGCGTATAAGTCTAGTAATGCTTCGTGCCCTGTTATGGCGTTGAATACGGGTAAGGGTTGTTACAATGAAAGCCAGTGTAAGACCTTGTCTGGGACATGGCATCGGCGATGATATGTGTGCTAGTGTAAGACCATGTCTGGGACATGGCATCGGCCTCGATATGTGAGCCAGTGTAAGACCATGTCTGGGACATGGCATCGGCATTGAGACGAGAGCTAGTGTAAGACCATGTCTGGGACATGGCATCGGCATCGTACTCTCTTGTGTGAGGCTTTTCGAGTATCCTTTGGTATTCCAACTGGTTCAACGGGTAATTTAATGCTTGTGTCAAAAATAAGAAAAGTTACGACTATGTTGTAAGTGATACAGCTACCTAAACGAAATTTATGAGAAATGAGCTCGATTTATGTTGTGTGTTTAGTAAGGATGAAAATGAGTAAGTTATGCCTTAAATCGTTTGAGAATTATGTGCAAGTTTATACTATGTTATGAGTATAATAATGTATAGTAATTTTTGTTAATTATTTACATGTGACTTACTAAGCTTTATGCTTACTCCCTTTCCTTTCCATTTTCTTATAGTATTGCCAAGCTAGCTCGAGGATCAAAGGACATCGGAGGCTCGATCACACTATCAATCTGAACATTTGGTATAGTTAGATTTATCATTTTGAGTATGGCATGTATAGGGACTTGGTCTTTATCAAGTGTCATATTGTTTTGGCCAAATGTGTTGGCTTGTCTTGAAGATTGATTCATTTTGTATAAGGCTATGGATGATGGCTATTACTCATTATTGATATATGAAAATGATGATGTTTTTCATGAATGTGCAAAATGCATGGTTGAGTATTTGCTAGGTTAATGCATGAATGAGTAGGTTATTTGATGTGGCTTCTGTTGGTGCAAGTAAGGGTGGCAGAAAGGGCTTGGTAAATAGCCTTGTTTTTGTCCACACAGGTAGACACTCGAGCGTGTGTCTAGGCCGTGTGGGACACACGGTCTGCCCCATGGGCATGTAGTCTGGTCGTGTGTTCCCCTGCACCTTAATTTGGTAAAACAGAATGCTCAGTAGTAACCACACGGGCTAAGGCACGGCCGTGTGTCTCAACCGTGTAGAAGACACGGCCATAGTACATGGGCATGTGCCCAGGCCGTGTAAAGTCTGCTCCTTGAACGTGAAATTTAGAATTTCTACACGGCCTAGCACACAGGTGTGTGCCTTGGCCGTGTGACCCTAAAATATTGCTGACGCCAGAAACAGAATGTCAAGGTTTTTGCCACGGGCCGAGACACGGTCGTGTCATGGCCGTGTGAGGTGTCATGGCCGTGTGAGGGACACGGGCCATGGACACGGGCGTGTGCCAGGCTGTGTGAAAACCCCTGTAGGTTCGAATTGAGAAATAAATCCACACGGACACGGGACACGGGTGTGTCCTTATATGCTGAGGCCGTGTGAGTTACACGGTCCTTAAACATGGCCATGTTATTAAGTCACACGGGCGTGTCGCCCATCCACACGGGCGTGTTCCCTTGTTATTAGTGACATTTTCCAAAGTTTTTCTAAAGAACTCGGTTTGGTCCCTAACCGTTTCTAAAGTGTGTTTTAGGCCTCGTAGGCTCATATTAGGGATTTTAAGACAAAGTTTGAAAAGTTTTAAATTTTAACGAACTTTTATGACCGAAAATGTATGTTAGTATGTGTTTGAGTTAGGTAACGCCTCGTACCCTGTTCCGGCGTCGAACACGGGTAAGGGGTGTTACATTTAGTGGTATCAAAGCTATGGTTTAGTCGATTCTCGGATTAACTTAGCTTGTGTACGAGTCTATCTATATATGCCATATATGAATTATGACAGTGTGACGACTCTTGACAATTGAAAATTTGTTTTTTTATATAGTAAATGGATCCTGACGGAGTAGTGGCAGATGATGTTGAAAGTAATACGCCGGCTCCCGCAAAAGGGATCGCGCCAATCAAAAGTTGGCCCGTGACACTGAGTCAGGGCGGAGGGGCTAGAGAAGCCTTCCTCTATATGATGAATGTCTGGTATTCGGAGTTTGTCCGTGCAAACCCGAATGCTCCACCTCCTCCACCCCCTCCAATTCCCAGCCTGCCCCTACAACTCCCCAAGTAGTGGAAATGATTAGAAGGGAAAAACCTCCGGTAGACAGAATTCAAAAGTAAGGGGCCGAGGAATTTCGAGCGAATATATATGATGACCCAGAAATGGCATAGTTCTAGCTAGAAAATACCATTAGGGTATTCGATGAATTGTCTTGCACACCTGAGGAGTGCAAGAAGTGTGTTGTGTCACTCTTGCAAGACTCGGCCTACCGATGGTGGAACACCCTTGTGTCAGTTGTACCGAGGGAGAGGATAACTTGGGAATTCTTCCAGGAAGAGTTCCGTAAAAAGTATATTAGCCAGAGGTTTATCGATCAGAAAAGAAAGAAATTCCTTGAGCTAAAATAAGGCCGAATGACGGTAACCGAGTATGAGCGTGAGTTTGTAAGGCTCAGCAAATACGCTCGAGAGTGCGTATCCACCGAAGCCATCATGTGTAAGAGGTTTGAGGACGGATTAAATGAAGACGTCTGACTATTAGTTGGCATCCTGGAATTAAAGGAGTTTGTGGTGCTTGTTGAGAGAGCGTGCAAGGCCGAAGAATTGGCCAAAGAGAAAAGAAAAGCTGAAATTGAGTCTCGTGACTCGAAGAAAAGACAGTTCGGAAAATCATTTCAGTCCTCATTCAAGAAATCGAGAGAGTTTACTACTCGATCCAATGCTTCAGTTGGATTCTCGAACAGAAATAGGTGTAAGCAGTATTTGGTTTCTAAGGCTCAGACCACTTCTATTGCGAGTGTTGGTAGTGCTCGACCAAATAAACCGGAGTGTACGCAGTGTGGTAGACAACATTTCGGTGAGTGTCGAGGAAATGAAAGAGGTTGTTTCAAGTGTGGTTCACTGGATCACTTCATTCGAAACTGTCCTGAGATGGATGAGAAAGACAGAAAGCAAGATGTGCGAGCGAGTAGTGCTCCTTCTAGAGGTAGACAACAAAAGAACCCAGGAAGTGGGGCTAGCAGTAGAAGTGCGCCTAGAGATTCTACTATAAGATCAGAGGGTAAAGCTCCTGCAAGGACTTATGCCATTCACGCTCGCAAAGAGGCATCAACCCCAGATGTGATTACGAGTACTTTTTCTCTTCATGATATCTCTGTTGTTGCTTTGATTGATCTGGGGTCTACCTATTCGTATGCTTGTGTAAAATTGGTGTCTAGCATGAATATGCCTGTTGAGTCTACAGAATTTGTGATAAAAGTGTCAAACCCATTAGGCAAGCATGTGTTAGTTGATCGAATATGTAGAAATTGTCCCTTGACAATTAGAGGTTATTGTTTTCCGGCTAACCTCATGTTGTTGCCGTTTGATGAATTTGACGTGATTCTTGGCATGGATTGGTTAACTGCTCATGATGTGATATTAAATTGTGGAAGAAAATTTATTGAACTGAAAAGTGAAAATGGGGATATTATTCGGGTTGAATCAGGTGAACTGGATAGCTTACATGTACTGATTTCTTCTATGACTGCTGAGAAATACATGAGAAAAGGGTATGAGTCCTATCTTGCATTTGTGTTGAATACCCAAGAGTTGGAACTAAAGATTGAGTTCGTACCTGTGGTATGTGAGTACCTGGATGTGTTTCCGAAAGAGTTGCCCAGATTGCCTCCAACTAGGGAAGTTGAGTTTGGTATCGAGTTAGTCCCTGGTACGGCACCTATTTCGGTTACCCTATATAGGATGGAACCGTTGGAGTTAAAAGATCTGAAGGTTCAGCTACAAAAGTTAACGGATAAGGGTTTTGCGAGACCGAGTTATTCTCCATGGGGTGCTTCGATACTTTTTGTGAAAAGGAAAGACGGGTCAATGAGATTATGTATAGACTACCGACAACTCAACAAGGTTACTTTTAAGAACAAGTATCCTATTCCAAGGATCAATGATTTGATTGACCAATTGAAAGGAGCCACAGTGTTTTCTAAGATAGACCTGAGGTCCGGTTTTTACCAACTGAGAGTTAAGGAACAAGATGTACCGAAAACTGCGTTTCGGACAAGGTAAAGGCACTATGAGTTTCTGGTCATGCCCTTTGGCTTAACAAATGCTCCCACCGTGTTTATGGATTTAATGAATCGTATTTTCCGACCGTACTTGGATAAGTTTGTTGTTGTTTTTATCGATGATATATTAATTTATTATCGTGATGAGAGTGAGCACGCGGAGCATTTGAGAACTATTTTGCAGACTTTAAGAGATAAGCAGTTGTATGCTAAGTTTAGCAAAAGTGAATTTTGGCTTCGAGAAGTCGGATTCTTGGGACACATCGTGTCGGGCGATGGAATTAGAGTTGACCCGAGTAAGATATCGACTATCGTTAATTGGAAACCGCCGAGGAATATGCCAGAGGTTAGAAGCTTTTTGGGCTTAGCGAGATACTACAGACGGTTTGTTAAAGGATTCTCCATGATTGCTACACCGATGACGAGGTTGCAACAGAAAGATGTCAAGTTCGAATGGACAGAGAAGTGCCAACTTAGTTTTGAGAAACTAAAAGCATTGTTGACTGAAGCCCCAGTTTTAGTGCAACCGGAACTGGGAAAGGAATTTGTGGTGTATAGCGATGCATCCTTAAATGGATTGGGGTGTGTGCTTATGCAAGAAGGCAAGGTAATAGCATATGCCTCGAGACAACTGAAGCCGCATGAGAAAAACTATCTGACTCATGACTTAGAGTTAGCCGCCATAGTGTTCACACTGAAAATTTGGAGACACCATTTATATGGCGAGAGATGTCGAGTGTTCACTGACCATAAAAGTCTAAAGTATTTGATGACTCAAAAGGAGTTAAACCTACGGCAGCAGAGATGGTTAGAATTGATAAAGGATTATGAGTTGGTGATCGACTATCACCCAAGGAAGGCGAACGTGGTTGCTGATGCTTTGAGTAGGAAGTCATTATTTGCCTTGAGGGCTATTGTAACACCCCAAATTGGGGGTTGTTTGTAACTTAGATAATTTCCCATGTGTGTGCTGAAGAATAAATTTTATGATTTATTTGGCGTATTTTAGGGTCTAGAATTAAACCCAGAGTTAAATTTGGATCTAGTGTTAGAATATTTTTTTTTAGTACCATAAAGGAGGGAGCTAGAGGGGAGAAGGCCTTAATAAAATTGTTGGGAGAGTTGTGACACAAAGTAGGCCTTGGCAAAGTGGCTACAAGGTGTCACTTAAGGGCTGGAAGCAACGCCAGCAAGGGCCTGGGTTCAAGGCACGGCAGTAGCAAGGGACGTTTTAATTTTTGGGTTAAGCGTTACAAATGGAAGAAGGCTTTAAAAAGAGTGGGCGACTTTAAGACACAAAGAACTCGTTGGTCAAGTGGCTAGCGTGCGTCACTTAGGCGCCTGAGGAGAGAAAGGGCGCATGTTCGATTTGCTAAAGCGGCGTTTGGTATTTTTAATTTTTGGGTGAACGGCCTGGGGAGGTCTTATAGTTAAATGGTGGGGTAAATGGGCAAGAAAGTCGGGCTGGAAGAGTTGGCAAGGGCGTGGAATAAAGGGCTACTGCAGTGAGGTCTTTGGTTCGAAGCAAAAGAGCAAACACCTTGTTTTTTTTTTCGAAGAAGTGGCGTGAAAGGAGATGGCCTGCACATGGTTCCTTGATTGCATTGGTGGAGGGAATTGATGGGCACATGGTCTTGTTTTGTTTTTATTTATTTATTATTTTTAGATAATAAGAGATAATATGAGCATTTCAAATTGGATTATTTATTTAACTCTATAGATAATAGAAGATAAAAGGGATATTATTTGGATTATTAATTGAGTATTGGGATTAATTCAAGTTATTTTGAATTAAATCAAAGTAGTGGCAGGAGCAATTTGTGGTATTTGCGAATTTGGAACTCTTCAAAGGGGAGAAGTGGGACTGACAAGCTTAGGTGGAAGGGGGCCGAATACTTTTAGTCTTCTTGATAATTTCGGCTAGCATCTTTTTTATTTTTTCAAACTCTCTCAAACAAAAAGCTGAAAACCATTCTCCTTTTCTTAGATTTTTGCGAAATTCCCTACTCACTCTCATCTCCCATTTCTTTTATCTCTTTTCTTTCCTCTAAGATACCGAAATCACCATTACTATCTTCTCTTCTCTTCCTTGAACCGAAACTCTTTTCTACTCTCTCCTTGGCCGAATCCCCAACCTTTTTCTTCTCTTTTTCTTAGTTGGCCGAACATACTCCTTAGCCATAGCCGAATTTTCTTCTTCATACTTTGTGAAGTCTTGGCCGAATATTGAAGCAAGGGTGCAGGGATCTCGAGGTATACGATTCAAGTTCCATTCTCGGTCAAGCAATTTTGGTAAGGATCAATGAATTTAGTTAATATTCGTTTTAAGCCGAAGGCTACTAACCTAAGGTTGCCGATTATTAGGAAGGAAGTAAACGCTTGGAGTATAGTGGCTTGGGTTCAAAGACGTTCGGGTAATGTTTTGGGTTCACAAGGAACCCTTTTCAATTGTATTGGTTTGACCGAATAGGCCATGGTACTAACCCATGTATTTGGCCGAATAGGCCTAAGTCCCTAACCATGCTTTTGGTCGATTATAGGACAAGAGATCTAGCGACGTAGATCGGATCTTCGGGATCTAGGAATTAGGTAGAAGCGGTGGGTAAAAACTCATTACACACTTTATTAATTTACATGATTATGTTATTGTTAGTCACTCTTGTGGTAATGTTTGCTTATGGCATAATCATGGATTTCAGGTAAGTCCCCTAACTTGTAATTTTTATATGTTTGCATGCCATCACATGATGTTTAATACTATGACATGATATATGAAATTTGATGTGTAAGCATGTGATGGTGGGATTGATGAGAGGAGGGGATGATTTTATGGATCGTCGTGGTTTTGACCAAAAGATGGGTTGGCCCCATCGATTATTGTGACCTATGGTCATCAAAGTGGTTTTGACCACAACGATTGATTATTTGCGACTAAGTCCCGGTGGTTTGGTACCACCGATGGTTTTGACCACATTTGATATATTGTGACCTATGGTCATCGGTGGTTTTGACCACACGATGGGTTGGCCCCATCATCATCGATTTGTGACTCTAAGTCATCGGTGGTTTTGACCACCGGTGGTTTTGACCACACGGGGTAGAAAAGGAGTATGGATGGTTAGGTTGGGTTGCATGTGCATGTTTATTAATGACTTGTGTATGAGTTATCTTACGGGTGGGGATTACACACTTGAGTCTTGGTGACTCACCCCTTTCCCTTAACATTTTGCAGATGAGTAGATCGCGGAGATGGAGCCGGATGGACTCGAGGTGGCCATGCGATGGACATTTTAATAGATGAACTTGGATTTTGTTTTATCTTATTTTTATGGTTGGTTTTGTTTTAATTGAGTTGTAATAAGGCCTCCTAGAATTATTTTATTATTGTTACATGCTTTGAATATTTGTTTAAACTATTTAATTATGTTAATAATGAGTTCACATGTTTTTCCAAATCAAACGAATAATGTTTTAAAGTACCAAGTCGGGTACATTTGAAAACTATAAACAACTCGACTTAATAAATATTTTTAAACAACACTAAGTATGGTTTTTAACAAGAGACTTGAAGTTGAAAGATTTTCGACAAAACTTAAATCGATTTTAAAATGGTTCTCAAATTGTTTTCTCTCAGTAGCAAACCAAATTCGGTCGTAATGTTTGGGGCGGGTTTGGGATGTTACAAATTGGTATCGAGCCAGTTCAAAGCTCTCTGTGGGGCCCAAGGCCCAAAAATGTTTTGGTAGGCCTTTTGAACTATTTTTGGTTTTGAACAAAGCATGGCACCGAAGTCTCGGCACCTATCCGCCTGTGTAAGTACTCTTCACGTATGAATTATTTTTCTGCAGAGAAGGGTAGGAAGCATGGAACGTAGATAGTATGATAAGTGCTTTAAACTTTAGGACTAGTTACCCTAAACAAAGACATAAGACTTTAAAAGCCTAATTAAACAAACCTACGACCAAGTCGCCGAGTTAGGGTGTGGTAACCTTGGTGCGCATGTTCAGGATTGGATCAGGAAGAGCTTGGTACTTAGCGGTCCCGTGACTCACCTCCTCTTCGCGAGATTCCTACAGTGCGTAGCTTCGGTTCACCCTAACCAAGAGGACTCGGTCATAGGCCAAACACAATAAATAATACCGACTTTGGAAATTACGAAAACACCCACAGAGGAAAAGACGAAACTACCCACAGGATGAGTGAATAAGGATGAAAGATACTAGGAAATGGATGTGTTCTTCTATGTAAACTAGGATGGAGGACTTAAACCTTTGATTGATCGAAAGAATTTCTACTAAACTCTTTTCATAAAATTTCGTCGCGGATAACCAAAGTGAAACACGTACTAATCCATAAAATTCTTAAGCGGATAAACGCAATCGTTAGAATGAGTTCAAGAGGTCGTGGGACGCCCGTGGCGTGGCCGTGGAAGGGTAGGATGACCTTGCCGAGCCCGCAAGGTGCGGTCACGGTGCGGAAATGAGGCGTCGGATCTGCCACGGGCGGAAATCGAATTTCAAGATCGACGGGTGGTGTGATGTCGTATCTCAAGGTCAGACACGGGTATTGGAGCGAAGTTCTTCGAGGTGGCGTGGTGCAGGAGCCCGTAAATTTGTGGTTGAACGACTCCGGGCTAACGGAGCAGAAGTATTTAGGGGAGTTTCCGGAGTGGCACCCAGTACGGCAGAGAACTGGTTGGAAGCAACGGAAAGGATCATGGATGACATAGATTTTACAACTGAGGAGAAATTAAAGGGTATAATTTCTTTGCTTCGGGATGAGTCATATCAGTGGTGGCTCACTATAAGGGATGGAACGGTGGCAGAAAACCTCACCTGGGAATTTTTCAAGGATGCCTATCAAAAGAAATATATCGGAACTAGCTATGTAGATGCACAGCGGAAGGCTTTCTTGAACCTGGCTCAAGGCAATAAGACAGTGGCGGAGTATGAGGCCGAATTCCTTCGGTTGAGTAGGTATGCTCGTGGTATTGTGGGTACCGAGCATGAACGCTGTGTTAGGGTCGAGGATGGGGTGAGAGATGAGCCGAGGATGATGATAGCTCCACAACAGAACGCAGAGTTTCTTTGTTCTTGTGGAGAAGTCTAAAGTTCTTTGAGGATTAAGACAGTCAGCAAAAAGCGGAACCAAGAACGGAATTGGAATAAGAGAAGCTCGGAACCTTCAAGGTTCTTGGGTAATGAGCAGTAAGAGGCGAGGTTTGATGGGTGGATCAAAGCGCTAGGCTGCTTCGCCGCCAATACCCAATGGCCGCCACAATGTGCTCGGTGTGGCAAGCCTCACAACGGTGAGTGTTGGAGTGGTAATCGAGGGTGCTTTGAGTGTGGATCGTTCGATCACCGTGTGAGGATTGTCCTCGGAAGTTAGCTAGGAATCAACGGAGAGGTCGAACCGTGCTCGGGTTAGAAATGAAGGACCACCACAGAGGGTCAAGGTGCGACTAGAGGTAATGCAAATGGTAAGCAGGCGTGGCCGAGGTCTTTGAAGGTGCAGAGGCGAGGCAACCAAGGTTGGTTTATGCGGTTGGTCGTCGTGAGGAGGAAGATGTGCGGACATGACAACGGGTAAGTTTCTTAATTTTGGAATACCCTCAATTGTCTTGGTTATGGTTACGTTAGTTCATTCTTATGATTGCTAGTAAAGAGTATGGAACCTGGATTATGAGCGTAGGGAATGTGTAGAAAGTATGATAGTTCTTTAAGATCGAGAGTGCAGCAGATAACGTGTAGGATGACGAGTTAAGGATGCACGATTGAGCGATAATAAGTAATTTCGAGGACGAAATTATTTTAAGGGGGTAGAATTGTAACACCCCAAATTGGGGGTTGTTTGTAACTTAGATAATTTCCATGTGTGTGCCTGAAGAATAAATTTTATGATTTATTTGGCGTATTTTAAGGTCTAGAATTAAACCCGAGTTAGAAATTTGGATCTAGTGTTAAAATATTTTTTTAGTACCATAAAGGAGGGAGCTAGAGGGGAGAAGGCCTTAATAAAATTGTTGGGAGAGTTGTGACACAAAGTAGGCCTTGGCAAAGTGGCTACAAGGTGTCACTTAAGGGCTGGAAGCAACGCATGACAAGGGCCTGGGGTTCAAGGCACGGCGCAGAGTAAGGGACGTTTTAATTTTTGGGTTAGCGTTACAAATGGAAGAAGGCTTTAAAAAGAGCTGGGGCGACTTTAAGACACAAAGAACTCGTTGATCAAGTGGCTAGCGTAAGCGTCACTTAGGCGCTGGAGGAGAGAAAGGCGCATGTTCGAGAGTGCTGAAGCGGCGTTTGGTATTTTAATTTTTGGGTAAACGGCCCGGGAGGGCTTATAGTTAAATGGTGGGGTAAATGGGCAAGAAAGTCGGGTGGAAGAGTTGGCAAGGGCGTGGAATAAAGGGCTGCTTTGCAGTGAGGTCTTTGGTTGAAGCAAAAGAGCAACACCTGTTTTTTCTTTTTTCTCAAGTGGCGTGAAAGGAGATGGCCTCGCACATGGTTCCTTGATTGCATTAATTTGGAGGGAATTGATGGGCACATGGTCTTGTTTTGTTTTTATTTATTTATTATTATTAGATAATAAGAGATAATATGAGCATTTCAAATTGGATTATTTATTTAACTCTATAGATAATAGAAGATAAAAGGGATATTATTTGGATTATTAATTGAGTGTTGGGATTAATTCAAGTTATTTTGAATTAAATCAAAGTAGTGGCCGGGGAGCAATTTGTGGTATTTGCGAATTTGGAACTCTTCAAAGGGGAGAAGTGGGACTGGCAAGCTTAGGTGGAAGGGGGCCGAATACTTTTAGTCTTCTTGATAATTTCGGCTAGCATCTTTTTATTTTTTCAAACTCTCTCAAACAAAAAGCTGAAAACCATTCTCCTTTTCTTAGATTTTTTGCGAAATTCCCTACTCACTCTCATCTCCCATTTCTTTTATCTCTTTTCTTTCCCTCTAAGATACCGAAATCACCATTGCTATCTTCTCTTCTCTTCCTTGAACCGAAACTCTTTTCTACTCTCTCCTTGGCGAATCCCCAACCTTTTTCTTCTCTTTTTCTTAGTTGGCCGAACATACTCCTTAGCCATAGCCGAATTTTCTTCTTCATACTTTGTGAAGTCTTGGCCGAATATTGAAGCAAAGGGTGCGGGATCTCGAGGTATACGATTCAAGTTCCATTCTCGGTCAAGCAATTTTGGTAAGGATCAATGAATTTAGTTAATATTCGTTTTAAGTCGAAGGCTACTAACCTAAGGTTGCCGATTATTTGGGAAGCAGAAACGCTTGGAGTATAGTGGCTTGGGTTCAAAGACGTTCGGGTAACGTTTTGGGTTCACAAGGAACCCTTTTCAATTGTATTGGTTTGACCGAATAGGCCATGGTACTAACCCATGTATTTGGCCGAATAGGCCTAAGTCCCTAACCATGCTTTTTGGTCGATTATAGGACAAGAGATCTAGCGACGTAGATCGGATCTTCGGGATCTAGGAATTCCGGTAGAAGCAGGTGGGTAAAAACTCATTACACACTTTATTAATTTACATGATTACTGTTATTGTTAGTCACTCTTGTGGTAATGTTTGCTTATGGCATAATCATGGATTTCAGGTAAGTCCCCTAACTTGTAATTTTTATATGTTTGCATGCCATCACATGATGTTTAATACTATGACATGATATATGAAATTTGATGTGTAAGCATGTGATGGTGGGATTGATGAGAGGAGGGGGATGATTTTATGGACTGTCGTCAGTGGTTTTGACCACAAGATGGGTTGGCCCCATCAGATTATTGTGACCTATGGTCATCAGTGGTTTTGACCACAACGATTGATTATTTGCGACTAAGTCCCAGTGGTTTGGTACCACCGATGGTTTTGACCACATTTGATATATTGTGACCTATGGTCATCGGTGGTTTGACCACACGATGGGTTGGCCCCATCATCGATTTGTGACTCTAAGTCATCAGTGGTTTTGACCACCAGTGGTTTTGACCACACGGGGTAGAAAAGGAGTATGGATGGTTAGGTTGGGTTGCATGTGCATGTTTATTAATGACTTGTGTATGAGTTATCTTACCGGGTGGGGATTACACACTGAGTCTTGGTGACTCACCCTTTTCCTTAACATTTTGCGCAGATGAGTAGATCGCGGAGATGGAGCCGGATGGACTCGAGGTGGCCATGCAAATGGACATTTTAATAGATGAACTTGGATTTTGTTTTATCTTATTTTTATGGTTGGTTTTGTTTTAATTGAGTTGTAATAAGGCCTCCTAGAATTATTTTATTATTGTTACATGCTTTGAATATTTGTTTAAACTATTTAATTATGTTAATAATGAGTTCACATGTTTTTCCAAATCAAACGAATAATGTTTTAAAGTACCGTCGGGTACATTTGAAAACTATAAACAACTCGACTTAATAAATATTTTTAAACAACACTAAGTATGGTTTTTAACAAGAGACTTGAAGTTGAAAGATTTTCGACAAAACTTAAATCGGATTTAAAATGGTTCTCAAATTGTTTTCTCTGTAGCAAACCAAATTCGGTCGTAATGTTTGGGCCGGGTTTGGGATGTTACAGCTATGAACACTCAGTTGTTAGTAACCGACAATGGTTCGATTTTAGCCGAGTTGAGAGAGATACCAATGTTTTTACAAGAGATCTGCGAAGCTCAGAAAGGTAATAAAGAATTGCAAGCCAAGATAACTCAGTGCGAGACAGGTATAGAATCAGACTTTCGGATTGGTTCAAATGGTTGTTTAATGTTTTGAGACAGAATTTGTGTACCCAAAGATGGTGAGCTTATTCGGAAAGTTCTGCATGAGGCACATAGCAGTTGTATGTCTATCCATCCGGGTAGTGTGAAAATGTATAATGACTTGAAGAAAATGTATTGGTGGTCGGGAATGAAAAGAGACATCTCAGAGTTTGTCTCTAAGTGTTTAATTTGTCAGCAAGTGAAAGCCGAACACCAAGTACCTTCAGGTTTACTTCAGCCCGTGATGGTTCCCGAGTGGAAATGGGACCGTATTACCATGGATTTTGTGTATGGATTGCCGTTGACTCCAAAGAAGAAAGATACTATTTGGGTTGTGGTTGATAGGCTAACTAAGTCGGCTCATTTTATATTGGTGCGTACCGATTATCCACTTGAGAAATTGGCTTATTTGTATGTTTCTGAAATTGTGAGACTTCACGGAGTACCTTTATCGATCATTTCAGATAGAGATCTGAGGTTCACATCACGGTTTTGGAAAAAGTTGCAAGAAGCGTTGGGGACAAAACTGAATTTTAGTACTGCTTTCCACCCGCAATCTGACGGTCAGTCGGAATGAGTAATTCAGATTCTTGAAGATATGTTGCGGTGTTGTGTTCTTGAGTTCCAAGGTAGTTGGGAAAGGTACTTACCTTTGGTGGAGTTTGCCTACAACAATAGTTATCTGTCGAGTTTGGAAATGGCACCTTATGAGGCTCTGTATGGGCGTAAGTGCCGAACGCCCTTGTATTGGACCGAACTCAGAGAAAATTAGATTCACGGGGTTGACTTAGTCAAAGAGACCGAAGAGAAAGTAAAGGTAATTCGTGACTGTTTGAAGGCCGCTTCAGATAGACAGAAATCCTACGCGGATTTGAAACGAAAAGAAATTGAGTTTCAAGTCGGTGATAAGGTGTTCTTGAAAGTATCTCCGTGGAAGAAAGTCCTCAGATTTGGTAAGAAAGGAAATTAAGTCCACGTTTTATTGGACCTTATGAGGTGACTGAGAGAATTGGACCGGTAGCATACCGATTAGCTTTACCGTCCGAGTTAAAGAAGATACATGATGTTTTCCATGTGTCTATGTTACGCCGTTATCATTCTGATCCTTCACACGTTATTTCACCAGCAGAGGTTGAAATTCGACCGGATATGACCTATGGTGAAGAACCTGTTAAGATTTTAGATCGAGAGGTCAAGCAATTGAGAAATAAAGGTATAGCACTCGTGAAAGTACTATGGCATAGACATGGGGTTGAAGAGGCTACATAGGAGCCCGGGGAGACTATGAGAGAGCAATACCCAAACCTTTTCACTGGTAATATTTTCGGGGACGAAAATATCTAAGGAGGGAAAATCGTAATAGCCCAATTTTAGGGTTAGTCAAAATAGTGGTTTCGAGACCACAAATCCGAGGTTGGAGAAATTATTTTTTTATATATTATTTTTTGTGTTATAGCATGATTATATGAGTGTTTGAAAATTTTGGTGAATTAATTTTAGCGATTGCTTGCATAATTTTGAAAAATGACTAAATCGCACAAAAGGCAGAAGTTTTGTTTTAATAGCTAAGGGTGTTAATTAGCTATGGAACATTAAATTAGAAGTCCTTATTGAATAAATAGACCCCAAAGTGATTAGTGGCTGAACATGGAGACAAAGAAATTGAAAAGTCAAAGGTTTGGTGGCATTAGGTGACTTTATTGATAAAATAAAAGAAATTTTTCATCTTTTTCATTCTCTCTCTCTTCTCCACCGATTTTCACTTAAGAAAAGGGCCATGGAAGCTTGAAAATTTCAGCAACCTTTAATCCTTGCAAGTAAGTCATCTTAATGGTCATTTTTGATGATTTTTGTGTTTTTGAAACCCTTATAGCTTAATCTAGTTAATGAGAGGACTATTTTGCAAAATGGTTGAAATTCTAGGGTTTTACCATGAGAGCATTAATGTTGTTTGCTGAAATTTTATGGAATAAAATGAATCTTGGTTGTTTAATAAACAACTTTTGTGAAAGGATTTTTCATGAAAACACCTAAAAGGACTATTTTGTAAAAGTTATAAAATGGGTAGTAAATGTGTGAAATAATTGGAATTATGAGTTGCTATAAGCTTAAAATATATTCGGCTAGGCATGGTTAATGAGGAAATTTGATGAAAATCGTTTTACGAGCCTAGGGGAAAAATCATAATTTTGTGAAAGTCTAGGGGCAAAACGAAAATTTTGCCAAAGTAGAAATTTTGAAATGTTTTGATTAATGTGGTGATTAAATAAGTAATTTTTTTCATTTTAGATCAAGAAAAATGGGATCCGGACTTAGACCGGGGGAAAACCAAAATAGTGGACTAAATCGAACTAGTCGCCCATATTTTTGTATCTTGAGGTAAGTTGTACGTAAATAATACAACTCTATTGTTATTGTGCATTAAACAATTGATATTGCATAAAATGTTTGATTATTGTTATAAATATGCATGACGAAATTTGATGTGGTATACTCCCGGTTGAACCTTAGGAATAGATTGGATATCCAAGCCATGACATTTGGTTGATATGTGTCATGTCTGGGACATGGCATCGGTGATGATATGTGTGCTAGTGTAAGACCATGTCTGGGACATGGCGTCGGCCTCAATACGAGAGCTAGTGTAAGACCATGTCTGGGACATGGCATCAGCCTCGGTATGTGAGCCAGTGTAAGACCATGTCCGGGACATGGCATCGGCATTGATACTAGAGCTAGTGTAAGACCATGTCTGGGACATGGCATCGGCCTCGATATGTGAGCCAGTTTAAGACCATGTGTGGGACATGGCATCGGCATTGTACTCTCTTGTGTGAGGCTTGTCGAGTATCCTTTGGTATTCCAACTGGTTCAACTGGTAATTTAAAGGTTGTGTCAAAAGTAAGAAAAGTTACGACTATGTTGTAAGTGATACAGGTACCTACACGAAATTCATGAGAAATGAGCTCGATTTATGTTATGTGTTTAGTAAGGATGAAAATGAGTAAGTTATGCCTTAAATCATTTGAGAATTATGTGCAAGTTTATACTATGTTATGAGTATAATAATGTATGGTAATTGTTGTTAATTATTTACATGCGACTTACTAAGCTTTATGGTTACTCCCTTTCCTTTCCATATTCTTATAGTATCGCCAAGCTAGCTTGGGGATCAAAGGACGTCGGAGGCTCGATCACACTATCAATCTGAACATTTGGTATAGTTAGATTTATCATTTTGAGTATGGCATGTATAGGGACTTGGTCTTTGTCAAGTGTCATATTGTTTTGGCCAAATGTGTTGGCTTGTCTTGAAGATTGATTCATTTTGTATAAGGCCATGGATGATGGCTATTACTCATTATTGATATATGAAAATGATGATGTTTTTCATGAATGTGCAAAATGCATGGTTGAGTATTTAGTAGGTTAATGCATGAATGAGTAGGTTATTTGATGTGGATTATGTTGGTGCAAGTAAGGGTGGCGGAAAGGGCTTGGTAAATAGCCTTGTTTTTGTCCACACTAGTAGACACACGGGCGTGTGTCTAGGCCGTGTGTGACACATGATCTGCCCCATGGGCGTGTAGTCCGGCCGTGTGTTCCTCTACACCTTAATTTGGTAAAACAGAATGCCCAGTAGTAACCACACGGGCTGAGGCACGGCCGTGTGTCTCAACCGTGTAGAAGACACGACCATAGGACATGGGCATGTTCCTGGGTCGTGTAAAGTCTACACCTTGAACGTGAAATTTAGAATTTCTACACGGCCTAGCGTATTGGCGTGTGCCTTGGCCGTGTGACCCTAAATTGTTTCTGACGTCAGAAACAGAATGTCAAGGTTTTTGCACATGGGCCGAGACACGGGCGTGTCATGGCCATGTGAGGGACACGTGCCATGGACACGGGTGTGTGCCAGGCCGTGTGAAAACCCCTCTAGGTTTGAATTGAGAAATAAATCCACACGGACACGGGACACGGGTGTGTCCCTATATGCTGAGGCCGTGTGAGTTACACGGTCCTTTAACATGGCTATGTTTTTAAGTCACACGGGCGTGTCGCCCATCCACATGGGCGTGTGCCCCTATTATTAGTGACATTTTCCAAAGTTTTTCTAAAGAACTCGATTTGGTCCCAAACCATTTCGAAAGTGTGTTTTGGGCCTCGTAGGCTCATATTAAGGATTTTAAGACAAAGTTTGAAAAGTTTTAAATTTGAACGAACTTTTATGACCGGAAATGTATGTTAGTATGTGTTTGAGTTAGGTAACGCCTCGTACCCTGTTCCGACGTTGAACACGGGTAAGGGGTGTTACATCTTCTATGGCCACTGTCTGGAATTGAATATCCATTTGCAACATTGTTTCCTCTTCAGATTCGTTTGATTCCTATTGATGAATTTCCCAACTGAGGGGTGTCTGGCTACTTAAGATTTCACCTTCCTAGAATACTGAAGCTGTCGGGTTCTTTTCTTTACCCTTGCTTTCACCTTAAGTTTGATCATACTCGTGGTAAAATATGTCTCTACTTGTATTTCAGTTGTTATTCTACGAATTTTCAAGACTTCACCTCTTAGCTGAATTAATTCTAACATTAATTGTAACAGCCCGTTTTTAGGTCAAATCAGAACAGTGGTTTTGGGACCACAAATCCAAGGCCAAAATATTTATTTTATTATTTTATTTGAGTTTACAGCATGATAGAATTATTTTGTGAAAGTTTCGTAAAGAAATTTTACTGTTTGAATGGTTAATTCGAGTAAAAGGACTAAATCGCGTAAAGCGTAAAACTTGTGTTCTATTAGCTAAAAGTATCTAATAGCTATAGAACCTTAAAGTTAAGGTCCTTATGTTGAAATTATACCATTAACATGATAGTGGATGGTAGTGGCTTGGTAAATTTGAAATTTTTAATGTTCATTAAGGCTAATTTAGTAATTTGGTTAATAAGGTTAATTATAATAAAACAAAACAAAATTTCCATCCATTATCATCTTCTTTAACCGAAAATTGAAGGGAGAAAAGCCAATTTTAGGGTTGATATTCAGCCAAGCTTCTCTTGCACATTTAGATCAAGAAAAATCGAGATCGGGTTTAGATCGGGGAAAAGGAAAAGTAGACGAATAGTTGATAGTTTCCATCCGAGCAACTCGAGGTAAGTTCGTATAATTAGAATCGAACTTTAAATACTTGTATTTATTTGAGATATATGTTTATAATTGAGTATTTGATACACTTGGAATACAAATGCTTAATTGATTTAGAATGATTATTACCGAGCCCCGTTTGAACCGTATGAATTCGTAGGATACGAGTGACATGTCACTAGGGTTACCGTTTTGGTCGAGCTCCTGCATTTGTTGCGGACTCACCACGGCCGTATCACCATCGATATATCACTCGTAAGAGCTATCGCTTTCAGCTCGTCGAGCTATCATCCCATCACCGTGGGGAGCTTACCGATCATAGCTTGAAAGAGCAAAAATGATAATGAATTGACGGATTACTGATGTATATCACCCGAGTATCCTCGTAGTTCTAATAGGTTCAACGGGTATAAATTTTGTTTATACGGATGAAGTACTGTTTATATTATGGATCGTTGGTTATATGAATGTGAATGAATTGATACATGTGTTTTATATGTTACATGAATTTAGTATGAAATTGGGATAAAGGTTGAATATATGTACTTATGAGACTAACACATTGATGAATGCTTGTGTTTAGGCAATTGGCAAGTGAATTTGATTTACTTTGCTTAATGGTTTAAATTTTGTAACAAAGGGTAAGATTGTTTTTATATTATACGGGCTTACTAAGCTACAAAGCTTACTCTGTTTCTTTTCCGTGTATTATAGTGGTTCGATAGCTCGCTCAGTTTGGACAAAGTCGGAGTTACGCATCACACTATCCAGTTGCCGATTGGTACTTATGAATTAGTAGATATATGTAAATATGGCATGTATAGGCTAGTTATAAGATGATAGTTATGGTCACTTGAACTAGTAATTTTGGTACATGTTATGGTATAAGTTTAAGCCATGTGATTTGGCTTAATTTGGTATAATGTTTTTATTATGTATGAGTTTATAAATATGGTATGTTTTGGCAAGTAGTAGATGGAATGGAAATATGCAATTGATGACTTGATTTGAATTAGTCACATGAATGAACAATGCATGATATTATTTAGGTATTTGAATGCTATGTTGATATGGTATAAAATGTGTTTGAAATGTCATGGATTTGCTGCCAATTGAGTTGTGAAATGTTTCAATTTATGCTTGTATATGTAAGTAAAAATAGGTTGGCAAAACGGCTAAACAAATGGCCTATTTTTGTCCACACGGGCAGAGACACGGGCGTGTGTCTCAGCCGTGTGTGACATATGGTTATGTTGCACGGCCGTGTGTCCCCTGGTGTTGGAATTAAATTGAAGTCGGTATGCTCCACACGGTCTCAAACACGGGCGTGTGACTGGCCGTGTGGCACAAGTCAGTATACCCCCCTAAATGGCATACGGCCTAGCACACCGGCGTGTGACTTGGCCGTGTTGCATAAGTCAGTATACCCTACAAGTTTGGCACGGCCTAGTACACGGCCTGGCACAAGGGCGTGTGTGGCCATTTCGAAGGGCACACGGGCTAGTCACACGGGCGTGTGGTCGGCCGTGTGACCTAAGTCAGTATGTATGCCCTGTTTCCACACGGCCTGAGACACAGGTGTATCTGGAGCCGTGTGAGGCACACGGCCTGTTCACACGGGTGTGTGACCCCTGTATAGATGAGAAAATTTTTAAGTTTTCCAAAAATTTTGTATGTTATCGGTTTAGTCCCGAACCACTTTTAAAGCATGTTTAAGGCCTCGTAGGCTCTTATAAGGGACAATATGATTGTGTTGAATGGTATTTGAGTATGAATGCATAGATTTATGAGCATTGTATGTTAAATGACGTGTAATGATCGGTAATACCTCGTAACCCTACTTTGGCGACGGATACGGGTTAGGGGTGTTACATTAACAATCTCTGATTCTCCTAAATATCCCATTCCTCATAGATCCCTTCTTCATAAATTGCATCATTGTAATTTAATTCATCAATGGTTCACATGTAATCAATGCTGTCCAAGATACTGCTGAACGGGTCTTAGTGGCTAATTCTGCAGGAGTTTTTCCTCTTTTCAAGGGTATGTGCTGGGATCTTTTGAAGAGAATAAATGTGTTAGTAAAATGAAATAAATAAATAAATTAAAGAAATTAAATATAATATTTATAATTCAAAAATTTTCTAATTATTTTATTTAAACGCAAAAATTAAAATCAATATAGTAACGTTGTCTGACCAGCAACAGCGCTAACAACTTGACCGCCTTCGGACATTCTAACGTCCAGAGTGTGAATACTACAAC
Organism: Gossypium sturtianum; assembly: GCA_025698515.1. Classification (NCBI taxonomy): domain Eukaryota; kingdom Viridiplantae; phylum Streptophyta; class Magnoliopsida; order Malvales; family Malvaceae; genus Gossypium; species Gossypium sturtianum. The sequence continues at coordinate 26,331,051 of CM046945.1, forward strand.
TAAATAAATGGAATTGAGGCAGTGGTGTCCGCAAGTATATGGGACACGTTGTAATATAGTTACAATGAAGTAGGATCGTACTCCGAGAATCGTAACCAAGGGAGGCGAGTACTAAAGTAATGTTAACTTAAACGCAAATAGAATTAATTAGTAATCTAAATAAATTATATTATGATTGAATATAAAAAGAGATTTTTTGCTTTCATAAATAAAGAAATAAAATTTGCATTAAAGAGTTAACTTCAAAAAACTAATATCTAAACTCAACCAAATCTAGGCATAGGTGATTAGCTAGCTTCAATGGTTATAACTAGTTCTTGTCTTGGTTTTCTATTCAATCAACTAGTCATTACCCTAGCACGATCTCTCAATCTTCCACTAAACTAATGATTCGGCAATAACTACTTATCTCTAAACCTCACAGTTCAGACTAGTTCAGGGCTAAGGTGTTCACGAATAAGCCATACCAAATTTTGATTAATTCCCACCTAAATGACTTCCTAGGGTCGTCAAGCCTAGGGTTTAAGTTCTTCCTTTCACAAACAGCTGATACGTTTAGAAAAACCTACAAAACAATTAGTTAATCACACCTCCACTCACTAAACCCCATAAGAGGATTAGTTCCTCATGGAATCCTGATGTGAATCTCAAGGCCCAATTTCAAATACATGGATGTGATGGACTTACACTACCTCAAGGCCCAACCAAGCTGTCAATTTTCATGTTGAAAAGATTAGTCAACTTGCGACAAATATTTGTATGGGATCCAGACATTTATTGATTAAGATGTCTTCATAACATTCAAATATCTATCTCTTAGCTTCGAAACACACTTTGAATCACTCGATTTTGAGTTCGGGAACTTAAGTTATGATCGTTTTAGTGAAGACTGCATGAGCAAAATTTCTAGATGGGATTATGACGGGAATTACGAGTTTCGGGCTTTTAATTCGAGTTTAAATCATATTGGGTTCGGGTTCTAGGCTTAATTTTTATTATATATTAGCCCAATATTTTATTTATCAGCTCTTATTATTTTATTATTATTTTATTCCGAATTTTTTATAATTATGAAGTATTTTAAGTTATTTATGAGTTTTATGTCAATAAGAAAGTTTAGTTTAAAACTACATATTTTTAGATTAATTAGAGTTCTAGTATACTTAAGAATTTTATTTAGATTTATTTAGCTAGCCTATATAAATGCATTTACATTTTACATAAAATTAAAAATTCATTATTATTCTACTTCTCTTTTGAGTTAATAAATTCTCTTTGAGTTTGCTTTTCAAGAATTTCTCTTAAGTTTTTTTTAAAAGAGTTTTAACAATCTTTTTAGATTGTGGGGATCATTTTCAAACTTTTTATTGCCAATTTTTCTTTCTTGGAGGGGAAATTAGAGCTGCTTGAAGGGGGTTGTGGATTCTTCGTGTTTCCAAGGCTTCTTAGGACTTCTACATATCACGTTCTATATTTTCTTCTTTATTTTTCTAATCTTTGATTTATTTATCTTAGTTATTTATTTTTTATTTTTTTATTTGACTTGGATTTGATTGTGTTTCAGGTTGTGACAAAATCCAAGTTTTTTTTCCGAGTGTATAGAGCCCTAAGTTGAATCCGCGACTTGAACAAACTTTATGATCCTTTTCCTCGTTCATCTACACTCATTCGTATCAAATCCATAAACACAATAAACTTGATAAATAAAATATGCATAAAGAATAAATCAAGAATAAGGTTTAAGAAAATCCTGATTGTATTTTATTGATGAAAGCACAGAAATATACAATAGTTTTATTGCGTCTACAAATCAAGTTCTCCGAAGAGCACGAACAGAAACAACTAGAAATAAATCTAAAACCCAAATAAAAGAAAACTGAAACTGAAATTACAAGGAAAGTTCTAAACCATGAAAGTTGTCCCCCTACAAGTGTTAAATGAGCCTATTTATAGAGTTAAGTTTGATTGTTGTCCTTAGTCCTAGCTATCAACCAACTACTAATGAGATTAAAATATTGTATATATAGGAAAAACCTAGGGCAACATTAAGGCAATTTATTCCTATAATACCCCAGGCTTAATACAAAAAATGCAACTTTAAAATTCTAAACATGCGACCGCTGACGTCATCTTCTTAGTCACGCTTACGTCATGACATCGTGACGTCGTGACGTCAACCTTACTTTCAGCCTTTAATGCTTCGAAGTTCAATGTCGCGACATTAGATGTTGATGTCACGACACGACCGTCATTCATTGCATACTCAAGCCTATATTGATGCCCTACACACTTAAATAACCTATTAGTCCTACCCGAGGCTCGAGTTGGCCTTACGAGTCCTCAAAACACTAAAAATTGCCTAAAAATTCTCATTTTACCAAAATTAAACCTAAGCAAATAAAAACCGAAAACGAAATAAAAACATATAAAAACACTGAAAAATAAGCTTGTTAAGTGCCAGATCAAGTAGCAAATCTCTCGATTGGACTAACAAAATAAAACGAATTCAAAGGTAAATAGAAATAGAATACTTTACTTAAATAACAAAACTCCTGAATAAAAATTGATTTCAAGAGGAAAACGAGAAAGTATTTAAAAAGTTGAAAAGCAAAAAACCTAAAACTAATCCTAAATTACGAGGGTTTTTGAAGGTATCCAAAATGACTTGATTACATTCAACCCTTAATGTCTTATTTATAGAGGTATTGGCAGCCCAAATTAGGTCTTCAAAATGTCCTAGGTGTTCGAATAAGTTTGATTGCGTGGATGAAAATATCCCTGAAGTACTTGGATAGCATATTGGCCTTGTGTCTAGTGTGGCGCGACACGACACCTAATCACTGCATTGTCTCATTCTTTTGGTGCTTTATATCTGCATCCTACACACTCAATTGGGGTAAAGCTTGTGTATCACTCGAACTTTGCCTCCACGTCAATTAGGTCTTTATATCTCCATCCTACATACTCAATTGAACCAATTAGCACAACCTAAGGCCCGTGTCGGCCTATTGGGTCACAACACCTACAAAATGAGTTAAAAATACTTATTTTATTAACTTTTAATCCTAGAGCCTAATTATTGAAAACGTAAATTAAAATCCTAATTGCTTAGAAAATAAGCTCCTTAAATGCGGGACTGACCCAAATTAACTACAACATTTGACGGTAGGTTAAATACCCCCACACTTAAGTTTTTGCTTGTCCTCAAGCAAACTACCCAAATAAGAAAAAAATGGAGAATAAACTAAAACTAAAAATAAGAAATAAACCTGCAAAGAAAAAGAAATGTACTCGATCCAACTTGATAAGGAGATTGGGTCGGAGCATTGACACTTAGATGATCTACCTAAATATATAATTATAGCTATAAATTTAAATAATTAAAGGCTATTTACACCTAAAATGATTATTTCAATAAATTACAAAGTAAAAAAGTCAAAGAAAATTAAATATAAAGCTCCATCAAAATGTATATACGGATATAGTATTTATTTTTGCAGAATATAGTTAGTTCAATTATTTTTCTCCTACTCGGTTTATTTTTATCCATGCCTTGAACTCTAATGCAATAATATTTCCCCAATAACCCTTATGACTTTTATTTATTTATTTATTTGTGCCGACACTATCGAGATTTTTCTTGGGCACTTTTTATAAAGGTTAGACTAGTCGTACTACACCGTTATAATAACCATGGATTTTACTGAGTATTTTCTATTTAATTCGGACACCCTTTATTTCTACAAATATAATTATCTATTCATATCTCCCTTTATCACTTGGTATATTTAATCTCTTTTTCCTATTTACAGTCTAATGAACTCAACTAATTAGTCTAAATAAGAACAACCTAAATTATGTAATTTCAAGCTAAATTTACAATTTACACAAACAACCTAGGTATATGCTCTTAACCAATCTGTTATATTTCTACAAGCCCAAATACAAACATGCAATTAAAAGAAAAGCTAAAAACAAAGAAAAGAATATAACTGAAAAGAAAAACATTTTTCCTAAGTCACCCCCACACTTTATTCGGTACATTGTCCCTAATGTGAAATTAAAAATATAAAGGAAAGAGGTTATTCGATTGGTGTGATACGTGCATCACAATTTGTGGGACTACTCCTCCTTTCAGTTTTAGCTTACAATGGTAATGTTATAAAAAATTATGGGTTCCTACAAAGAAAAATTAAAAGCACACAAATATAGAAAATACTAAATCCTACATGATTAAAAACTAAAGCAAAAATTAAAAATCATCTCAAATAAAAAATATTGTACAAACATCCAAATATATTAAAAATGTTCAAAATCAGTCAGACTTAGATTCTGACTCCTCCATCATCTGGGCCTTGCCCCTATCGCGCATCGTCGACGCTTTCATAACCCGCCTTCTCGAAGTCTGGGTTGAGTTGTACTAGCTCGGGTTATGGATAACCATGCCCTTCGTTGATGAGCGGTATGCGCGAAATACCCGCTCATAGTCTGGTGGTGCAATAGGAGTCTCCTCCTTCTCATTGTCATCCTCATCATCATCATCGGCACCCTCCTCGCCTTGCGGTGGGAACCTCTTGAACATGTTAGGGAATGGTGCTGGTGTGGGCCACCCATTCTGTTCCATAATGTAGATCAGATTGTCTTCCATGTCGTGCATCCAACGGGTCTACCACTCTGATATCGACATATCCGTGAGGCTTGTCATCCTCGACGTATGTGCTTTCCCTTTCCTCTTCGTTGACCCCTAAGTGTTGCTCATATGTTTAGCTCGGAGCTCTTGCCCTCAATTTTGTTTGCATTGGAGCTCGATGAACTAGTCGTACAAGTTATCCCAAATCATGCTTCTAGTGGGTCTTGCGAACGGCTCGGTCGGTGACATGGGGACATTGGCTTGGTGACATAAGGAAGTAATCAGATGGGGGAAGTACATATTTTGTTTCTGATGTCATATACACTTAATTATCTCCTCGTATATCCAGTGGCCTACGCAAATTTTATCTCTCTGCAAGATAGAGTAAAGCATGACTACTTGATAGGCGGTAACGTCAGAGGCATTATGGGTTGGTGTGAGGCGGGTGCAAATAAACTGCATCCACATCATGGCCATCAGGAACATGATAGCCGTATTAAATTTTAATAACACCTCAAAATTTTCTTTGCGATTCCACTTGCCATGGCCCTCCATCAAGTAGTCGATAATACCCTCCAAATCAAAATCCTCAAACGTGAATAAGTATAAGGTCTCTCAAAAATTGTGGGTATATTACGGGGTGTCATAGAATCGAAAGATATCTCGAGGTGTAATCAACACCTCTTTTCCTCGGACAGTCACGTGGGTGATCGTCTCACCCCTCTGCTTCTAATTCTCCCTGTCTTTTAGGGATGCATAAAATTTGTATACAATAGTGTCAACTATTTGTTCGATCGGGGTTGAGCAAGAATTATTCTAACGGTGAGCTAAGAGATCCCAAATCTCATCGCAAGCAGACATCATGGGGTCGAACCCACGTTCCTGTATGAAAAATTGTCCGTTCATCTGACGGAAGAACCGCTCAAGTTTCATATTATAAAAGTGATTAGCCTCAGGGTTTGTAGGTGCCTCAGTGGAAAATCATTGTTTTCTTGGTGCCAATTTCAAATTGAAGTGAATTAAAAACTAACACAAGTGATAACAATCATAAAGAACAATTTTAGAACATGATACCTCGGGTGGTTGTCAACTAGCATCGATTTCCAATCGATGTAGAATGGAATAAAATGAAAAATAAAAACTGTAATGAAAAGATAAGAAGAATACTTACTTAAGTGAATCAGATGTTAGAAAGATCAAAGCTCGGTGGAAGGGAAGACGTGCGGAGGCTCCAAAGGAGTGTTTTCTACCTTTTGGGTGTTTTAGATGTGTGTTCTTATGCCTAAAAAGGGTGGCTATAAATAGAATTTTGACAGGATTTATGCCTGAAATGGCTCGATTTTAGCTGAACACACAAGCATGTCACCCCATAGCCTGTGCGTGGAGCAACACAACGCCCTAATTTTCCTAATTTTGCCTTCGAAGTGCTCGTGTCGCACCACAGATTGTGTGTGGAATGACATGATGACATAACATTAGGAACCCTTTCTTCAAAGGGCTTGTTTCAAGCCATAGCCTATGCGTGGCGTGACATTAAATTTTTCCCAGACCTTCGGGTGTGTCGATGTCCTCCGGTCATTCGTTTTTGTTCCCATTTATTTTCCTTTCGTCCTGTTATGTCGAAAACGTGAATTTTACTGATTCTAACATGTAATTACATCCTAATTATCCTAAATTTGAGCTGCAAACAAGAAATTAAAACTAATTTACAAAATTTTACAAGTTTAGTAAGGTTCGATGGTTAATGCTACGTCGTGCTACCAGACATGTCCGACCATTCTTTAAACTTTATCATTGACTTCAATTGTCGTACACAACCATCTTGACTCTTCCAATTACTTTTGGTCTCTTTCGAATCTTGTAATTTGTCTCATTCTCGTGCCTTATGAGTACCTACATCTACGCCATTTATTATTTTCTGAGTTGAAATTACCGGATTGAGCATCGATTTGGTTTTCTCCTCGATTCATTCTTGGTGCTCGGTTTCTTTCTACTCCTTTGTGAGCTCATCAACTTCATTCGTAACATTCTCCTCTTCATAGTTTGGTTCGGTTGGTAGCTTCAATTCCTTGCCCAATTGTACTGTGATTTCCTTTACGTGCTCCTACCCATCTCTTCGAGGATTATTCTCAGTGTTACTAGGGAGACTCTGGCCATTTTGTTTTTAGAACATCGTAGTTAATTGGCTCAGTTGGTTGCATAGGTTTTCCATTCAGGATTCAATTCGTTCGCATGTTACTTTGACTTGTCAAATGTTCGTCTTCATTGTTTGCATCTCCCCTTCTAGTCGGTCGAATATTTAACCACAAACAGTATGGTCGTTACCCACGGTATGTTGTTGCATTGGTGGAGGTTGGTAAGAAGGATTCGATTGAGTTTGAGGTTGATTTGTGCCTCCTTGATTGCCTCGTCACTTGAGGTTCAGATGATCTCTCTAACCAGAATTATAGGTATTTGAATAAGGATCTCAACCCATATTATTTACGTAGCTTGTCTCATCCGGTTGGCTTTCAGAATAGGGCTCCATTTTAGTTGGCTTAACAGACGTCTCCAAATGGTTGAGCTTCTCTAAGATTCATTTGAATCTATCATCCTCGTTCTCTTCCTTCATAGCTTTCATAGTTGGTGGCTTAGGTTTGTACATAAACCTCTCATTAGGCCATATGTACGAGTTCATAGCCATATCTCCAATGATTTTGTAGGCTCATTCGTACGTATGGAACATAAGAGACCCTTCGGATGCTCCATATAAGCTTGATTTTATATTGCCGCCAACACCGTTGCAAAAAAAAATTCATTTGGTGTCATGCTTACAGTCAATGATGTGGGTATTTTCTTAACATTCTTTTAAAACAATCCCAAACCTCGTACAAGGATTCTCCTTCAAATTGTTTAAAATTGGCAATTTCTCGCCTTAGCTGAATGGTTTGACAAATTGGGAAAATTTTGTATAGAAATTTTTTCACTATATTGTTCCATGTGGTCATAGAACTTGGTTCTAACGAGTTCAACCAATCAGCTGCGTTATCGTATAGTGAGAACGGGAATAAACGGAGATGCACAATGTAACATCCAATTTCTAATAAACCCGAAATTTAGAATAACTAAGAGACTAAATTGAAAGAGATTGCAAGTTGACGTCCTATATTCAAAGAAATGGGATAGTTAAAAACCGAATTGGACATGGTTGAGATCCAATTATGGTTCGGTTAGGATGAAACCCATCGGTTCTATAGTGGGAGACATTATGATTAGCTGTGGACGACTCACATAAGATTGGAAGTAGCGTGGGAAAGGCTATAAATAGCTGGGAGATGGCTCCTAGAGATGATTGTCTTTCCAGCCATGTCCAATTTCTCCCGTAGTTCATCTTCTCCGATAGCTCGAAGAAGGAATAGCCATGGAAGGTTTTGTATGGAGCAGACTTCACGAGGAGGGAGCTGGAAAAGTGGGGAAATCAGCAAGCGGGTAAAGTTCTTAACCCTTCTGTGTACATAAGATTAAGTTATGGACATCAGAACCGTTTTAAGGGTTCTACATGCTTAAGGAAGATTAAAGTTTTGAGATGTAGTGTAAGTTCAATCAATGGGTTTGTGGTTGTAAGCTACTACCTCGAGTATGGAAGCTCTAGTGTTCGAGGAAGCTAAGTAATGGAAATGATGAAGTTTCAAGTAAGTAAGCTTCAAAGTATGCGCCGCGAAAACCATTCCCCACCAAAAAGAAAGAAAAAGCCAAAACCAATCGGAAAAAAAAAACCAAAGAAAAAGAAATAAAAAGAAGGAAAAATAAAAATAAAAATAACATAAATAATAAATAACACTAAATCATTATTATTAACTAAAAACAAAACAAAATAAAAAGGTTCTCCCAAAATGTGCACCCAAGGACTCGAACCCATAACCTTGAGACAACTAACACACACACAACCACCAGACCAGGAGGCCCATTCTGTCACTTAGACGCGAAACTATACACAATAGCCCACCTTTCTCTCAGACCCTAACCACTAACATAAAAACTTCTAAGCCCCAAAATCTGGGGTGTTACAACTCACCCCTCCTTAAAGAAATTTCATCCTCGAAATTTCTAACTAACAGATTAGTGGTATAACCCAAGCTACACCATTACGCTCCCGCTGCGCACTCTAACTCAAGTAGAACCAAATCCACCCTAAGGGTAAAGCTTGAACCCAAGACCTCACACACACACCCAGAACACTTAACCACTAAAGTAGATACACATTTTATCTTATTACACGCACAAACATTATCCACCGAATAACCATCAAGGTCATTAACATAAAACACACCAATTCAGAACAATCTACGATCATACCTGTCTCAATGTCGTTGCGGACACTCCCTAATTCGATGCCCCGTGGACCCACATCTAAAACATGCTCCCACCTTTTTCCAACAATTGCCCAGATGGCGCTTCTTACAGTGTTCGTAGGACAGAACGCTCGCACCACCACAAGCACCCTCTGCAGAACCGCTATTGCCACTCAAATGCGTTCTAACACGCTTCGCAGTCTGAGGCTCCAAACTCGAAGGACTGTGATCTCTCTTTTTTCCACAATCCACACACCTAATTTGTACTAACTCTTCATGCTTGTCCAACCTAGCCATGAGCACCTACTCAAGCACTTCCCTCACTACTCGAGTCAGCGTCTCAGCACCAACCTCCGGGTGATCGCTACCCGAAGTTGGCAGAACCACATTGACTTCTGACTCTTGAACAGACTCACGTCCCGGAGAAGCAGACGACCCTTCGAGATCTAGCTCATCTTTAGAATCCATATCAGTCTTGTCCCTAACTTAGGATATCTACACTTTCAGAGAACAGACATAGAATAAATGCAAAATTCTACATTTCTAATCTTACAATTTCGAATTTCTACCTGAACCAGCATCGGAGTCTCAGAAAATTCATTTCCATAAAACATTTCCCAAAACACAATTATTTCAACTTACTGTGGTAAATTTTCTCAAAAATTTCTTTTTTAAACCACCACGTGCGCACACGGATACGTAGAAACACAGGCCGAGTTTTTGCAAACTTGGCTCTGATACCACTATATGTAACACCCGAAACCCGGCCTAAAAGTTTAGACCGAATCTCGGATGCTACATTGACCACCAAATTGATCGTAGGTAAATTTTTATAAAACAATTTTCATATCGAATCGTAATACTTGATCGTTTAAAACCAGTTATTAAAATTTCAGTTAAGATAGTATATGTATATGTAAGCGGAAATAAAACGATTAAAAACTAACTCAAAATTCGTACCACAGCTTTATAAAATCTTACAGTTCAAAACTTGTTTAGCTAAATATAAACTGATAATCATTTATTTCCCCCGAAACTGTCTGAGACCTCCGCATATCGAGTCCAACATCAAAATTTTGAAATGTACCTGCAAAGGAAACACTAAGAGGGGGTGAGCTACTCGAGCTCAGTGTGGGTCTGACACAAGTCTAAAACAGAGATACATAATTCAAAACAGTAGCACAACAGATTTTCAGTTACCCACGGAGTGAAAAAGCACATTTGGAACTAACGTCCCAACAGAACTTAACAACCATAGCACACCAAATTCACACAAAAGTCTCAGCACAAGTGCTAAACAGACAATCAGATTACAGACAACTAGTCTTTCAGTCAGAACACACACACAGACAGATGCGGATGAAATGCAGTCAAATAAAAACCCACCCATCCAGCCAACACACCTCTCCGTCCCCCGATCACACCCAAAAGAGCTGTTAAATCTCATCCAACCAAACACACCAATTAGGACATCGAAAGGCCTATCCAACCCTACACACCCAATATATGGACTAAGCCACTCAGATAATAATACGCAGCAGAGCTAGTGTATATGTTGTACTGTGCAATGCGGTAGACCGCTGTATAGGCAAGTTGCAGTTTAAACTGCCAAATCAGATAATGGTACGCAGCTGAGCTGACGTACATATAGTATAGTGCAATGCAGTAATCTACTGTACCGACATGTTGCAGTTAAAACTGCTAGATCAGATAATAGTGCGCAGCAAAGAAAGATGATGCACGAGCGTGCTGATGTGATAAATCACATGCGTATAAACTTGCGGTTAAACCGCGATCGAAACGAATACGATCTTCCTTCTATTCACAACCCAACCCAAAATACTTTATGTAAATGCATAAATGCATTCAAGCTCACAGAACAAAGACACATTAACAGATAGTCAGTCAGAACAGTTATGTAGCACACTCCACAAACCAGATTCAAAATCATACGTCACACACAATCATCACAGATATCGAGTCTTGAACACCCTCACTAAACTTAGCTAAGGGTCGGAGCACACACAAATACATTTTTGGATCAGAAATGCACTTGGAACCAAATTAAGTGCTTTAGGACCACACGCCCGTGTGCTCTGGCCGTGTGGAAATGCTTAGGCCGTGTGGAAGGTCAAAAGCCCATGTAAAAAGGGGCACACGGCTGTGTGACGGAAGCACACGCCCGAGTGAAGAGAGGCACACAACCGTGTGACTAAGGCACACGCCCGTGTGAACCAGGAACATGGCCATGGGGACAGACCGTGTAACTCTCTGTCCATTTGCACTAAATTTTAAGTACAGGGCAGACACAGCCGTGTGAGGGTCTCACACGCCCGTGTGCCCACTATACATGGCCGTGTGTCTAAAACACATGCCCATGTGGAATCTCCAAATCCCCAAATAAGCCACACGGTCGTGTGGCCAGGCCGTGTGGCATCAAATCACTCAAACCCTAATCCCTAAACTCACACGCCCATGTGCCCGAGGGACATGGCCGTGTGAGAAACGATAAAATCTCTAAGTCTGCCACACGACCGTGTGGCCAAGCCGTGTGGCACCAAAATTGGCCCGAAAACCCTAATTCCCAAAAGCACACAGCCGTGTGAACGGGCACACGCCCGTGTAGAATCTCGAGTGGCCACAAAACCACCCCTAAACAGCCTGAAAAACCAAGTTTTTTGGTCACTAAGACGACCTCCAGTCACGCCACTTCTAGTACTAACCTTAACGCACAACCCTCTAGACGATTTCAATCAACACGAACCTAACATGCCCAATTACCACCACGCTAAAAGATTGCCAAAATCCCACAGCAAATCAACAATTTTGCAAATAAAAAAATAAAAAAGTTTCAAATCCCACACCTGTTACGACGACGGAGAGCAATAATCTTCAAAGTATGCATCGCGAAAATCGTTCCCCACCAAAAAGAAAGAAAAAGCTAAAACCAATCGAAAAAGAAAAACCAAAGAAAAAGAAACAGAAAGAAGGAAAAATAAAAATAAAAATAACATAAATAATAAATAACACTAAATCAATATTATTAACTAAAAACAAAACAAAATAAAAAGGTTCTCCCAAAATGCGCACCCAAGGACTCGAACCCAGAACCTTGAGACAACTAACACACACACAACCACCAGACCAGCAGGCCCATTCTGTCACTTAGACGTGAAACTATACACAATAGCACACCTTTCTCTCAGACCCTAACCACTGACATCAAAACTTCTAACCCCAAAAATTCGGGGTGTTACATTTTTCATACATTTTTCATTTCCAACTAAAAATCAATCATAATCAATCACATTGTCCCTAATACAAGCCTACGAGGCTCAAATCATGCATTAGAAGTGGTTCGGGACTAAACCGATAACTCAGGAAAACTTTTGAAAAACTTAGAAAATTTTCAAAATACTGGGGACACACGCCCCTGTGGCTCAGCCGTGTGTCTCACACAACCAAAGACACGCCCGTGTCACAGGCCGTGTGGACATTTGAAATGAGATCACATGGCCGTGTCTCAGCCCATGTCTGACCCCGTGTAACTCTCTGACTTGGGTCACACGACCAACCACACGCCCGTGTGACTAGCCTGTGTCCCCTTCGAAATGGCCACACACGCCCGTGTGCTAGGCCGTGCCAAAACTATAGGGTATACTGACTTATGCCACACGGCCAAGTCACACGCCCATGTGCTGGGCCATGTGGAGCATACTGACTTGGTTTCTAATTAAACACCAGGGGACACACGGCCATGTCACCTGACCGTGTGTCACACACGGCTAAGACACACACTCGTGTCTTTGCCCGTGTGGACAAAAATTAGGCTATTTACCAAGCCATCATTCTCACCCAAACTTGCATTTACCTACACAAACCAAATGGCACATAACATGGCATAAATAGGCATTCAAACCAATCTCAACCAAGCCTAATTCATGCTAAATCCATACCAAGAACTATAATGTTCATAACATCATAATTTACCTATTCAAAACATACCAATTTCACATTCACAAATCACCTAAATGGTTAACTTTCAAACATGCATTATTTAGCCTAAAACCACATGCTAATTCAATCTCAATACACAACCATTTGTTACACAAAATACCAATTCACCACAAGCATTCACATAGCCATTTTACACAACATACTAAAAGGTCATTTGCACATATATACACATCACCAAGTATACCAAAATAAGCCAAGTTACATGGCTATACACATGACTAAACATTCATCATTTACAAGCCAAATCAATTGGCTAAATCCATTACCAATATATAGACCATAATGACCATAACTTCTATACATGCCATATAACTAAAATCACAAGTTCAAAAGTACCAAAATGATAGCTTGATAGTGTGATGAGATCTCTGACTACTCCCAAATCCGAGCAAGCTTCGATATTCACTATAAAACACGAAAAAGTAAACAGAGTAAGCTATAAAGCTTAGTAAGTTCGTATAGTAATAAACTCAACTTACTTTATAAACACAATTTAAGTAATTAAACTTATCATAATATAACTCATATTGATCCACAAACCTATCATATATTCATTCACTTAGATATGAAATTCACAAGTTTCTTCGATTCAATGCTTGTATGGTTCATGTACATACCTGTACTAACTCGTATCAATCTCATACTTATCCATATCCTTGATATACCTGTTCAACCATTTGGAATAATATCGGATACTCAGGAATCTCACACCCTAAGTGCCAATACGTAGCTGAAGCTATCTCAATCTCATATCTCATATAATGCTCACTCTCGAGCTATCAACGGGTCTGCTCACACAAGCTGACAGTCAAAACATAGCTACACGGTGCTGCTCACACAAGCTGACGAGGATTCGCAACATATGCTGAATAACTCAGCCACCGGTAGAATGTATGGACCAGCACCCAAAACACATAACCCCTAATGACATGTCATTTGTATCATATCTATTCCTAAGGTTCAACCGGGATTTCACACGTAGACAATTCTTCGTCGAACATTTCTGTAAAATCGTATTCACAATTAATTTAATAATAAAGCATTTAAAACACAATTTTATTAATGTTTATTAACATACGAACTTAACTCGATCGCAAAAACGACAAAATTGATCGAATAGTCTAATACTTTATTTTTCCCCCAATCTAGATCCGAACTTCGCTTTTCTTGATCTATATAATATCAAATTTAACTTATTCAATTATTAATTTATTCAATTTAGCCCAAAATACATATTATGGAAAAGTACACTTTTGCCCTTAATATTTCAACATCTTTACAATTTAGTCCTTAGCTCATAAAAATGCAAATTCATGCAATTAAGTCCCTACCCATGCTAGTCGAATTTCCTTTATTATCAAAGCAACCCATATTTTTCATTATTTCACATTTCTACCACAAAATTTTCATATTTCACAAATAAATCCCTAAATTAAAATTTCACCCAAAATCACTTTAACAAATGTTGTTTATCTAACAACAACCATTCATTTTCTATCATCAAACATCAAAATCCACACATATTCATCAAGGTTAAAACCCTAAACCTTTAACATTTTTACAAATTAGTCCCTGGGCTAGCTAGATTAAGCTACAACGACTCCGAAAACATAGAAATCATTAAAAATCGAGTCAAAAATCACTTACATGCAAAGATGAATCCTAGCCAAATTTCAAGCTTCATTCATGGTGTTTCCTTAGTTGATTTTCGGTGGAAGATGGAAACAATAAAGATGATGACTTTGTTTTTAATTATTTTACTTAATTTATTTTATTAAATTACATTTTTAACCATAACATTAAACCATTAAAATCACTTAATAATATGTCCATAAATGTCCAATCACATTATGAATGGTTTAATTACAACATAAGGACCTCCATTTTAAGGTTTCATAGCTATTAGGCACATTTAATTATTAGAACACCACTTTTGTAATTTACGCGATTTAGTCCTTTTTTATCAAATTCAGCATTCAAACGATAAAATTTCTTAACGAAATTTTCACACATTCATACTATCATGCTGTAGACATTAAAATAATAATAAAATAATTATTTTGACCTCGAATATGTGGTCCCAAAACCACTGTTCCGATTTGACTAAAAACGGGATGTTATAGACATCCCCTAAGTGTCACGCATTATGTGGCGCTCAAGGCGACTCAACCAATGCCATCGTGTGTTAGTCGCCGCCTATGGAGGTTTGCCACTTTTTCCTTTGATTCTCGATGTCGAAACCATTTTTTCGTTGAAAAACGGGGTCGACTTTAAAAACGAAAATGGAGTCGCCACCAATCCTTTTTTGAGGTGTGATCGGATCACCTTGAGATTAATCATTAAAACATTTTGGTTTATTAAAACAATGATTTTGGTCTACGAAATTCGAGAAAATGGATTCGGGAGTCGGTTACACACGAGGAAGGATTAGCACCCTCGTAACGCCCAAAATTGGTACCGAATTGATTGATTAACGTCTCAATATCGAAAATTTGAAAAAAAAATATAATGTCAAAAATTTGAAAAAAAATTAAAATACGATCCTCTTTGTTAAAAAAAAAACTTGAATAAATTAAATTGGATGCTGAGACCCGCTTATTTCGAAGAAGTAAAATATCATGCCCAGTGAGTTAGGATACGACATTTTGAATCCTCGAAACTAAGCTTGCCTTTTGACTTTTAAAACTCTCATTTAAATTTAAGAAGGATATTTGGTTATTTGCGTCAAATGAAAAATCGGAACCCAGTAAGTTAGGGCACAATTTCTCAAAATTCCAAATACAGAATATTGCCTTTGTTTTTAGAAATCCTTACCTCGAGATAACAAAATGTCACATCCAGTGAGTTAGGACACAATATTTTTGAACTCCCGAGAATAAGTTTTTTATTTAACTTATATGCTTTGATTTAAAAAAAAAATTGGTTCTTTAGACTCGACGAGAAAAATCAAAACCCAGTAAGTTAGGGTACGATTTCTTTCGAATCTTAAAACGCGGAGTATTTGCTTATTTCAAAACAAAAATTTTAATGCATTGGATAAAATGTAATATGATCGTAGTAAAATGAAAAATGAATTACAGTGCCGATATGCACAATAGAATAAAAATGAGTGCGATAATATAAATAACAATAATAAAGGCAAAAATAAAATAAAATAAATAAAATAAAAGCTAAAACAAACAATCTATATAAAATAATAGGTAAAAGTTAAAAAAAAATAATAAATAAATAAATAAAATAAAATAAAATAATAATAAAAATAATAGTAAAAGCTAATAGTAAATCAATAAAAAAATAAATACTATATACAATAGCTTAAAGATAATAAAATAACAATAATAATAACAATAATACAATAATAATAATAATAAATTATAATAGAAATACATTAATAAACGAATAATAATAGTAAAAATAAATAAGAGTAATAATAATAATCATAATAATAATGATAATAGTAGTGAAAATAATAAAATAAATAATCTAATATTTGAAAGCATATATAAAAGGATATAAAATAATAAATAATGAATAAAATAATCATAATGAAAATAATAATAATAAAATAAAAAATAAGTAGAGTCTACTTAAAAAAGTAAATGAAAATAAAAATAAATATTCAACATTAAATATATCAATTTAATAATAATAATATAATAATAATAATAATAGTGGTAGTAATAAAAATAATAATAATAAATATAAATATAATAATAATAGTAATTATAATAATAATGATAATTAAAATTAATTAATTTAATAACAAAAAGGACTAATTTGAACTTAAAATAGAAATTTAGGGGCAAATCCAAAATAAATAAAAAGAAAAGGACCACATTGAACGCGCGAATAACAGAGAGGGACCAAAAGGGAAATTAATCCCTGCCCTCCAAAACGACATCGTTCGATTATGGACCTAATTGAAATCGAAATAAATCATGGGGTACAAATTAAAGATAAGAAAGACTTGATTACAAAGTAATAAAAAAGCGGAAGGGCTAAAAGAGCAATTAGCCCTTCCGTTAAAAACACGCGGATCCTAGGCCTGGAGCGGGTCGGATTCGGGTCGGGCTCCCCATAACGACGTCGTTCTGGGCGTCTGGGGGGCCTAATGAAACGGCGCCATTTTGCTATGCTATTTAAACCCCAAATTTTCTAAAAAATTTCATTCTTTCTTCTTTCAAAAAAAAAAAATCTTTCAAAACTCTCACAAAACACTCTCCTTTCCAATTTCCGCCACGATTCCGGTCATCACCACACTTGCCATGACATGATACATGCACGGTGATCGAGCTCGAAAAAACCCCCTTTTTTCGGCGAATCAAAGAACAAGTACCCCTTTTCCCCCTTTTTATTATATATATGTATATAAATATCAATAGAAGGAAGAAACAGATTCGAAAAATAAAAAGAATAAAATCACCTCCTTTTTTCCGATTAGAACTTTTTGCTTTTTTTTTGTTCCTTTTTTTTTATTGATTCTGTAGTGAAAAAAAATACAAATCTTTCATGGCTTTATAGCCGAAAGTAAAAACAATATTCTGCTCTCCTTTTTTTGCTATTTGTTTTGTCCTTCTTTTGTCTTTTCTTGCAGGTACGGAGGCCTACGTGGTGGCGACGTGGAGCGGGCTAGAGGCTACTGATGTGGCGGCGGCGGCTGAAGAGGAAACCCTTAGGGTTTCTTTTTTGATTTTAGGTTGGGTTAATTGGGCTTAGCAATTTTGGGCCTATTTTTTTTGGAATTTTGGACCGTTTAATGGACTTTTTATTATTTTGTTTTTGTATTTTGGTTAATTGGGCCCGGGCAAGATTTGGCCCTTACACTCGAGTTTGGTCGGGTTATTAGTCCGTCACCCTTTTTTGGGTTCCACTTTTGGGATTACAAAAATTACTAGTCCATTTTTTACTCACATGAAGTTTCTAATTACACAAAAATAAAATTAGAAATCATGCGTGAAGATAATAGTTCGAAATCTAATTACAAACCCAAAAACTATAAAACCTAAATTACATCTGATTCATTTTCTAGGAACCACAAGTTTTGGAAAAATTGCTTTCTAATAAATATAAAAGAACATCCATACATTCATCCACATATCTAATATCCAAAACATGCATATAATTAAAGAATGACACTTGTTATCAATTTTAATCAAACAAAGGAAGAAAAAGAGGCAAATTCGGTATTCAGTTTGTACTATAAACATAGCGCAACTTGACTCTGATACCAATTTTTGAAAAATTTGGTTTAAAAATCATTTTTGTTGTATAACAAAAATTAAAAATTTTGTAAAAGCCGAAAAGTTGTGATATTTATAGCAATAAAATCTAACCAAATTAATACTTGTGCTTTGAGTTAGGTGGACTAAGCGTTTTTTGGCTTTCGAGCAAACAGTCTTCTCCGCTAATCTCGAACTTCGGTCTGCTTAGAGTATAGGCTTTAATTTCATGAACTGATTGCACAGAATGAAAATTTTTATTAATGTTAAGTGGAATATCATTTTTTCTTAAAGACTAGAAACCGAGAGATGAACTGTTTCAAAATATAATATTTATTTGGTAAAATAAATCACGCAATATTTTGACAAAGTATTGACGCTTTGGACGTGTCTCTTTGATCTATCTAATTGTCTCTATTTATATAGAAAAGTACAAAAGTCTCAGTTGAACAAGGGATAAATACATGATATTATTTTAATAAAAAATAACATGTATTCCCATTTATGGTTAAATAGGAAGAACAACTACTCCCTATAAGCACTAGGGTTGTCTCCCTTTACTATGTAGATGGGCCTTCGAGCCTGTCTCATGTACTAGTATTAATTATATGTGTTATATGGTCTTTAAATCAACTCATATAATTTTATCGACCTAATAACTATTTTTCTATTTCCAAAAATAATATTATATTAATTAAAATAAATTTAATTAATTTCTTAATTAAATTATTTCCTCAATTCTAATTTCGTTAAGATTATGATGACTATACTATACTAGAACCCATGAGTAAATGAATGTAACTAGCTTTTTCAGTAAAACAACGATGACTAATTAATTTAATTTCTACTTCGAACTTTAATTGTTTAATTACAAATAATTAAATAATAATTTGAAGAAATTAATTTAATTTCTAATTTATCTCTTACATATAGCGAGAAAAATACAATCACGGCAGATAGTGATATATGTAATTTATTTCTCTAGTTTGTCATTTTCATTCATTCATGTTGATTTTATTGCAAACCATTCAGATTCGTACCGAGCTAGCAGAAAGACCGATTTGACATATATAATTAGGGCTCAAATAATTTGTAATTAAGTTTTGACTATTTTTCTATTAATTACAACATTATTTAGTCATGGATTCATTCCACTAAAGTACCATGACTGAGCTCTCCCTATTATATACCATTACAAAAGCTATTTAACAAGTGCTCATCTAATGACCTTGTCATACATGTGTTACCCTCATAGGATATCCTTAATCTCTTTGGGTTAAATTTATTCACTCAATATGATCATATTTTATCTCATGGTAATCATTACATCTTCCTTTTTAAAAAAGTCAATTACTAACAAATAGTAATTAAATCGTTTGTCGTAGACAAATGACTTGTAGTCATGTTACATTTCCATATATCAGGTAATTTCGAAGAAATGATATCATTTAATCTTTACTGGGCTATGAATTCCACTAGTATAAGTGAAGTTGTGTCATATGAAAGTCACATACCCAACGTATCAGCTTTTGTCTTTATTACCAATTGAACTCAAGTTTTTAATACATCAAAGTATACTAGTCATGCATACAAAGTCCGTCACTTACTCAAGATTGATTTAAGTCACACTATGAACTTCACAAGTGAATAAATCTAAAAGCGGATATAGAATTTAATTTCCTTGGGTCCTATCTGATGTATTGTTAGTCCAAATAGTCACATCTATGTCTTTATCTTCTGAAAGTCATCTGCTCTAATACCCAAGACAAGGTATATCATTGACTGGACTAGATAGACGACATAATAATATTTTAATCGAGTTGCTCAATTTCGATTAGACTATGGGTCATTTAGATTATCTATTAATATAAGTTGTCTTCTCATATAATGATTCAACCACATAATGCAACTTAATATTAATTAAATATTAGATAATTAGTGAGCTATATTTCCTTACATTTTGATTTGCATGCAAAAACTGTTGAGGACATTATACAAAATGATATTAATAATAATGAAATAATTTTATTAAACCAAGCTATATATTTGAAAAATTGCAAGTACATTTAATGACATCACTACACTAAGGGCACTAGAACCACAACAAGAAGTCCATTTCCACTTCTTCCAACTACTTGTTGGTGGCTATCTATACACAAAGCTTATTTTGCCTTAAATCTCTTTAGACAATGCTTTTATTATCGCGTAAGAGGCATCTATACACAAGTGTCACGGGCCAAGGTGCAAAACCTGTGACCATCGCACAAGATGCTTCCCATGGAGGTCTATCGATTAGATAGGGACCATTTGACCCATGAGAACTGGCCCGATTCAAAGAGCTATTGGTGAAGCCTGTCTATTTAAAGCCTGGGTGGCCCAATGATGCAAATATGGAAAGATAGGCTACCTTGGTAATTATGGGAACTAATCTTAGAAAATTGAGGGGAATCATATCTTGTAAGATTAGATTAAATCTGATATTGTAAATCTTGTAAATCCCTTAATTGCAAGGATAGGCTAATCTCGACCGTCGATGTAACTTGATCTAGACCGTCGGTTTTGAGAGAGCTCAAGTATAAATAGAGAGCTTCCCCCTCACTTGTAAATCATCCATTGGGATTCCATTCTTTATTGTTTCTTGTATTCTTTTAGAGAAAGTAATACAATTCAGAGCATTTACTCAAACACCTCTCGTGCATAGTTTTTTGTGGCTTTCTGTTCTTTTGTACCTTCTTTTGGCTAGAGTTGCTTCCACTATATAAATTGGTACCTTGGAGGAATTCTTTGTGAATCCTCAATTGTTTGGTGGTTAGGCTAACTTAGGCGTGTTTGAATCGAAAGGATCGCCTAAGGCGGCACGGATTACGAGACTAAAGTTCTAGTCCCGTGACACAAGAATATCGTTATTTATCTCAGTGCCTAATTCAACATAGGTGTAAATAAATTTATTTAATGATTTACAAATGGAGATGAAGGCATCCTGATTCCACTAAAGGGTTAAACTTTCCATTTTACCTACGAGTCCAACATAAAAGGGTCACTGAAACCCCAACCTACAACATAAAAGCTTCGACTTTCAACTTTTTTTTGTTTTGGTCTTCGTAAAAAATGATATCTAGATTATGAATTTGAAAAAATCTCTTTAAGGGCATTAATTTTCTATGTAACTCCAAGATAAAATACTCATGAGAAAAGAAAGAAGAGCAAATATGCCAACCCATCGCGAATCACAAGCAAGGTTGGAGCCCATAAAAGGACCAGATCAATGAAGATTAGTCGAAAGAAGAATTTCCAGTAACCAAAAGAGAACTTATAAGTTATTAATTATATTATTCTTTTTGTGTCTGTGAAAACTGCACTAGTACAAATACAATACAGTTACAAGTATGATACAAGTATAAATATATGCCTAGCCAATTATAATGTAGAATTCAACTGATAGACCGCTCAATGAACGAAGAACCAGACAAAACGGGATCATTCCAAAAAGAACCGAACATAACCCACACGTGACATATGCACAATTGCAAATGATGGGACTTAAACTTAAGTACTCACAAACTCAAGGCCTCCTCCTTAATCAACAAAACAAGGTCTCATTGGAATCAATTATACTATATTATAGCACATCTACGATGTAGGTGACAAACTTTATGTATAAAATTTATAATAAAAAATAAAAAAAAAAACTAAATGTGGCTTTGATTGAAATGGTAAAGTTGAAATAATGAAGACCATAATGTCTTGGATTCAAATCTTATAGTTCCTATCCTATGAATGTATATTAGGTAAACTACATCGGCGATCACCCAACTATAGTCAAATTTCTTTTTTGGTCATCCAACTACAAAAAATTTTAAAATATTCACCCAACTAATTAAATTTGTTCTTTTTGGTACTTTTCCTTTAAGTGTAATTAAGTCTATGACAGATTGATGATGTGACAGTTTTAAAATTAGTATAATAACATATTTAGCCCTTAACGATTGCACATTTTATCAATTCGATTATGATTATAAAGAAATTAACCCTCAACATTTACAAATCATCTCAATTTAATCCTGATTATAATAACATTATAATTTTTTTTTGTTAAACTTTAAAAATCATACAAAATAAATAACTAAATCGAAAAGCTTGGAGAGATTACAACCCCACCATTCTAACTTTTAGCTTTTAACTCTCAAAACCCTTCCAATCATATACAATTTTCTTGAGAAAATCTAAACTTTCCGGAGTTCTTTGAAAAATGGTTAATATGTACTGTACCCCCTAAACTTATCCGAAAGTACTTAGTTGGTAGCTGAATTATTTTTTTAGACCTAATTAGTACCTGAATTTATATTTAGTCATCCAGGTTGGTACATCCATACCAACACCGTTAGTTTGTACTTATGTGGCATTGATGGCCAATCCGGTGGTGACATGTGGCAGCCTTAGTATGGCATGTGACAGACAAATTAAAAAATCTTTATATATATAAATTAATAAAAAATATTTTTTTCCAAATCTAGACATATGAATATGAACACTATTTGTCCAGATCCATTCTAGATGTATTTTTAGTAAGTTCATATATTTTTAATTTTTAATTTTTTTATAAAATATCAATTTTTAGGTTATTATTTTAAATATATAAAAAAATTATAATTTATAAATTTATAAATTATAAAAATATAAAAAATATATATATAATTAAAATATATATAAAAAGCCTATTGTTATGAATATCTTATTAAGTGGATGTCTATCATGATCAGGATAAAGTTTTAATGTACTTTAAATTCTAATAGTTATTAGAAGTAGATCTTAATTTCTTTTATATTTCTTATGCCTATAAATAGAGACTCTGATGCAACATTGTAATATCCCTTTTGATCAATAAAGTACATTCTCTATTACTTTCATGTTTTCTTTATTCTTTATTCTCTTCATCTCTCTTTAGTTTTTAACACGTTATCAAAACAATGATTCTCTATTTTTTTTTTCAAAATCTTTCGAAGTCGTCCCACAAATCAAATTCTTTTTCACCTTAAACTTTTACCCTTACAACTTCATCTTCGGGATGTTGAAAGATTCAATCTCAGAATAAATTAAAGTTCTTATTCTCGATCTTTGATTTATTGTACAAGCATGGGTAAAGTATAGATTTGGTAAGAAACTTTTATATTTCGACCATATTTTCTTTTTCAATTAAGGTATGACTACTATTAATTTTTATTTGACATAAATTTCACATTCTGATGGTATTTGATTTTTGCCTTTTTAGGTTACTTTTTTTATGTAAAAGACATAATTATTGATTAGATATGTTTGCTATTAATATGGTATTGTTTTGAAATTTTTTTAATTAAATTATATTATGCATAATATTATTATTTTTAAATTTTTTTTGTTATTTATTCTTGAAATTTTATTAAAATTATGGTGGAAAGTGTTATTAACCTACCATTGTTGATTAAAAGGAAATTTGATAGGATCTATTTTGTCTTATTAACTTGCTAATATTGAATGATTGTATGATATCTTTTAAATTGAACTTATAAATATTTTATTAGAGAAAGATAAGATTTTATAACATATATATGGTATTGAAATTTGGTACAATGTGTATCAGATAATTTTCAAGCATCGTACACGAAAATTTTGATTAATTATTAAATGATTTTTACTATTAGATTGTAAATGTTATTACGAAAACAAAGTTGTTTTACTACTTGTAATAGTGCTCGTGATAATAATCAAGGTGATGATGATGATGCTAAAGATCTTCAGGTATATTTTATATGTTTTATTTATTATATCATGTTTATTATAATTGGAGACTAATCATGACAACATGAATAGATAGATTTTGATTTGAAATCTCACGCATATTTGCTATGGTGATTATAAAATAAAGAATCTATTGGGATGTTTATAAGTCCGTCCTACTAGATTTGTTGCATTCCCCGAAGTGAATGTAAACATAAAGAAAATAAAAGATATACTCATGGACCACTAAAAGTGGAAACATAGTAATAAATAAGAGAACAATAAGAGTTCTTAAGATAACTTTTCAAATGGTAAAGATAACTTATGTTATTAATGTGATATGAAAGATTATTGGTCACATATGTGGTGTATGCCCAAATATTTTGTCTCTGTTAATATTCTTTAAGGAAGGATATGAGAATGTAGTAATGAATTTTACAGATAAAAAATATTTATCTTATTTGGTACTGAAATAAACAAATATATTTTAATATTTGATAGTACAAAATTAGTTGAAAGCTACAGAAGAGCTAATATATCAATATCTAAAAAGCACAAAGTTTGTGATGATTAATGAATTAGTTTTAAAAGATATTCATAATGGATCTCATATTGAGATTGTGAATGAGGAAAAGATTATATTTCATATGAATCAAAAGAGGATTGGGTTATTTTTATTTTGAATCGAACTTGGGACCTCTCGCACTCTAAGCGAGAATCATACCACTAGACCAAATGCCTTATATTTGAAGATTTTGACATATTCCCTGAAGCGAAGATTACATATAATTGTTTGAAAACTATATTTATTTATTGACTTAGTGGCATTATAGACTTCACATTGACTTAGACATTTCCAGTAGTAAATGTCACAATAGTATTTATATGTTGATACAAAATAAAAAGAATGACAATAAAATTATCAATTTTGTTACAATTTAGTACAATTGAAACACATGTTAAAGTAAACCAGAAGTTTACTAATACAAATGTATTTACTACTTGGCGTGACCAGTTAAACTATCCTGGATTATATATGATGCGAAAATTAATTGAGAATTCATATGGACATTCATTAAAGAACCAGAAGATTCTTTAATTTAAAGAATTCTCATTTGTTGCTTGTTCTCAATGAAAATTGATTCTTAGAAATTCACTAGCTAAAGTTGAGATTTAATGTCTTACATTTTTGAAATGAATATGGGCCCATTCATTCACCATGTTGATGGTTTTGATATTATATGATTTTGGTAGATGCATCTACAAAATAATCACATGCGTTATCAACTCGCAACTTGTCATTTGCGAGATTGCTTGTTTAAATGATTAATTTCAGATTATGCAATTAAAACAATTCATCTTGCTAATGTTGGTGAGTTTATATCCCAAGTTTTCAATGATTATTACATGTCAATTGGGATAAAAATTGAACATCATGTAGCTCATGTTCACACACAAAATGATTTAGCTGAATTGTTTATCAAATGCCTCTAACTAATAGCTAAATCATTACTTATGAGAACAAAACTTTCTATTTCAGTATGAGATTTGATTTATTTACATGTTGTACGCATCAAGCCAATAAATTATAAATACTCCCCCATTACAATTGATTTTTAGTCAAGAGCCAAATATTTCCCATCTTACAATTTTTGGATGTGCGGTATATGTTCCAACTGCTCCACCACAACACACAAAGATGGGTCATGATAAGATATTGGGAATGTATATTTATATGAGTCTCCTTATAATATTTTTGAGTTATTAATTCGAGATTTAATCATGACATGAGTTGTCAGTTTTCCCAACATTAGGGGGAGAGGATAAAAAGCCGAATTAATAAAGTACTTGAAATGAATTATCAATGTCTAAGATCCTCGTACAAAGCAATGTGAACCAGAAGTTCAACAGATGATTCATTTTACAAATCAACTGCCAGATTCATTAAATCTCACATACCAGCTGGAAATGCTCTAATACGAATTGATGTCCTAATAGGGCAAACTGTTAGTGCAAAAGAAAGTAATACATGCCTGAAGCGTGGAAGACCGGTCGGTTCCAAAGATAAAAATCCTCGTAAAAGTAAAGGAGCAAACATTCAATATGGTCATATAGTGGAGGCGGGCGTTCCTAAAGAGACCCATGACATAACTAATTATTAAACTCAAGAAGAGATTCAGGTACCTAAAAGTGAAAATAAAAATGATGAAAATAAAGAGATCTCAATAAGTTATGTCAATACGAGAAAAAGATGGAACCGAAAAAAATGTAGTTGTCGACAACAATTTTGCTTATAATATTGCTATTGAAATAATAAAAGAAAATAAGGATCCTGAGCCTAAATCTATTGAGGAATGTAAAAATAGAAAAGATTGGCCAAAATGGAAAGATGCAATTCAAGCAGAATTGAATTCACTTTCTAAACGTGAAGTTTTTGGACCTGTAGTCCAAACACCTAAAGGTGTAAAGCCGGTAGGATATAAATGGGTATTTGTGCGAAAATGAAATGAAATTGATGAAGTCGTAAGATATAAAGCTCGACTTGTAGCAAAAGGATTTTCGCAAAGGTTCAGCATTGGTTATAAAGAGACATATTCTCCTGTGGTGGATGCAATCACGTTTAGATATCTTATTAGTCTGGCAGTACGTTAAAAACTTGACATGCATCTAATGGATGTTGTTACATCCTATTTATATGGTACAATTGATAATGAAATTTATATAAAAATCCTTGAAGGATTTAAAATCCCAAAAAGATATAGAGTTTCTTGAGAAAATTATTTGATCAAATTAAAGAAAAGTTTATATGGATTAAAACAATCTGGACGTATGTGGTACAATCGTCTTAGTGAATACTTGTTAAAAAAAAGGTTACAAAAATGATCCAATTTGGCCATGTGTCTTTATAAAAAGTTTTGGATCAGATTTTGTGATAATTGTTGTTTATGTTGATCTAAATATTATTTGAACTCCTGAAGAGCTTCAAAATATAGTAAATTGTTTAAAGAAAGAATTTGAGATGAAAGATTTTGGAAAAACAAAGTTTTATCTTGGGTTATAAATCAAACATTTAAAAGATGAAATTCATGTTCATTAATCAACTTTTATAGAAAAGATATTGAAGAAGTTTTACATGGATAAAGCACACCCATTAAGTACTCCGATTGTTGTACGATCATTAGATGTGAATAAAGATCAATTTCGTCATTAAGAGGATGGTAAAGAGTATCTTGGTCCTAAAGTACCATATTTAAGTGCCATAGAGGCATTGATGTATCTTACAAACAACACAAGACCTGACATAGCTTTCGCTGTAAACTTGTTAGCAAGATTTAGTTCTTCTCCAACACGTAGACATTGGAATGGAATTAAACATGTATTTAGATATCTTAGAGGGACTATTAATATGGGGTTATTTTATTCAAATGATTCAAAATCCACATTAGTTGGCTATGCTGATGCTGGATACTTATTGGATCCACATAAAGGTCGATCTCAAACAGGATATTTATTTACATGTGGGGGTATTGCCATATCATAGCGTTCAACAAATCAAACATTAGCTGCTGCTTCTTCAAA
This sequence comes from Gossypium sturtianum, assembly GCA_025698515.1. Taxonomy (NCBI): domain Eukaryota; kingdom Viridiplantae; phylum Streptophyta; class Magnoliopsida; order Malvales; family Malvaceae; genus Gossypium; species Gossypium sturtianum. The sequence goes on from CM046945.1 coordinate 26,358,581, forward strand.
TCATGTAAAAATAATTGCAATACATGAGGCAAGTCGAGAGTGTGTTTGGCTAAGGTTATTGACCCAACATATCCAGAAGATATGTAATTTGCCTTTACAGGAAAAGATGTCAACTATCTTATATGAAGAAAATGCAACATGTATAGCTCAATTGAAGGGTGGTTATATTAAAGGTGACAGAACGAAATATATTTCACCAAAATTATTCTTCACCCATGATCTTGAGAAAAGAGGTGATATAAATGTTCAACAAATTCATTCTAGTGAGAATTTAGCAGATCTTTTTACTAAGGCATTGCCAACTTCAACATTTGAAAGACTACTACATAAGATTGGAATGCGTCGACTCAAAGATGTAATGTAATGTTGCCATCAGGGGGAGTCTAAAAACAAGTTGTAGTCTAAAAACAAGTTGTACTCTTTTCCTTTAACCAAGGTTTTGTCCCATTAGGTTTTCCTGGTAAAGGTTTTTAACGAGGCAGCTTGTAATAGAAGATTGTGTACTCTTTTTCCTTCGAGGCACATTATCTACAAATGGACATCCAAGGGGGAGTGTTATGAATATCTTATTAAGTAGAAGTCTATCATGATCAAGACAAAGTTTTAATGTACTTTAAATTCTAATAGTTATTAGAATTAGATCTCTACTTCTTTTATACTTCTTATGCCTATAATAGAGACTTTGATAAAGCATTGTAATATCCCTTTTGATCAATAAAGTACATTCTCTATTACTTTCATATTTTCTTTGCTCTTAATTCTCTCCATCTCTTTTTATTTTATAACACCTATAATATTTTGAAAAATATATAAAACTTTGTAATACATAAATTTAAAATTTTAAAAGTTATATAAAAATATCTAAGGAAAATTATTTGGTACACTGTCAGCAGGGTCAAAGGTTTGACAAGTGTCCTACAGGGGTATGGTAAAATATTAAAATATAAATATTTAAAAAAAGAGACACGTATTAATTTTTTAAGATTGTTTGTGGGATAAAAAAAGTACACTGCCAATGTACCAAATACTTACTCAATATATAAATATATAAAAGAACTAAAATGCACATCTACAATGAAACTAGTATCATTCTTGATGTAAAAAACATTTTTATATATTTTTTTAATTTATGTATTTTAAAATTATTTAAAATTTTATATATTTTTTTAATTTAAAAATAATAATATAAATAACCTGATATTTTATAAAAATAAAAATATATAAACTTATTAAAAATATATCTAGAATGAACTGGACAAATTGGTGTACAGATTAAAAGAATATATACGTTTTTTATTAATTTATATATTTTAAAGATTTTTAAATTTTAATTTTTTATCCACCACGTGGTATACGGAGAGGTTGCTACATGCTACCATTGGATTGATGATCAGTGCCACGTCAATATAAACTAGCGGTGTTAATACTTTTGGATACCAAATAAGTTCAAAAAATGTTCAAATAATAATTAAGTACTTTTGGACAAGATAAATAGAAAAACTACATATTAACCCTTTGAATAAAAACCCTAGATAAATATGGTTGTTCCTTAACTAGAAATAAGACCTCTTGAAAACATGAGCCTCAAGCTCAGCAGGGTGGGCTTCAGAGCTGCCCTCTCAACAGCGTCTTTGATCTCGTTTTCGGAAGCGATATTGTCGCCTCATGCACAAAGCCTTACGCCTCATAATAAACTTCTTCGACATCTCTCCGTAGTGCCAATTTTCTTCACTTTTAACTAATTGGGTTTTTTTTTTTTTTTGTTTAATTTGATGAATTATATGTATTGGTTAATGATTTGAAGGTATTATGGAGGTACATTGTCAGAGAAGATGCTTGGTAAGGGACTTAAAGCTCTTGGAGTTACTAGAAGTGAATATATAATTTCGACAAAATGTGGGAGATATCGTGAAGATTTTGATTTCAGTGTTGAGAGAGTAACTAAAAGTATCGATGAAAGTTTGGAGAGATTGCAACTTGAATATGTGGGAACTTTTTTGTAAAATTTTATAATAATATAATTTTAGAATATTTTTTATGTATTTTGCTATGATTTTTTAAAATTTTAATTAAAAAGTTTTATAATTTTATTAGAATCAAGGATTAAATTGAGATAATTTATAAATGATAAAGGTCAATTTCTTTATAAACCAAATTAATAAAATGTATAACCATTGAAGATCAAATATATTATTATACAAAATCTAAAATCACAACATCATCAATCCATCGTAGGCTTAAAAGCACATAACAAAAGAAATAAAAAAAAAAAGAGATAAATTTTATTAGTTGAGTGAAAAAAATTTTGCCGTAATGAATAGTGTAATTTACCTATACATTTTTCTGAAGTTATGAAAATATAAAAAAATATATAAATACTTTAAAAATAATATTTATGGTTTTTATACAGAACTTTATTAGTTAGTTAGTACCAGCAAATTTAGATTAATGTTTCCATAAAAAAAAAAAAGTGACAATTCCCAACAGTGTCAGTTTAGCATTCCAATGTCGGTTAAGAGATAACTGATTATTATTATTATTATTTGTTCAACAGAGATAACTGATTGATGAGGACAACATATGTATAATCAGATAAACAACGTGGTTATAACTTATGTACTACGGTTGGTAGTTTCAATTTTATATCCAAGAAAAAAAAATTCATTAATTTAATAATAAATGATTTAATGCAATTTTTTTAAATATCATAATAAAAAGTACTTAACCTTTAAAGTTGCAAAATGTTACATCAGAAAAGGAAAAAAAAAATGGCAAAATGACGTGTGGGTTCTGAATATATAATTAATTAACCCTCAAATTCTACATACAGCTAATTTTATTTTATGAAAAAGAAAATACTTTGCTAAATTTATTAGAAACAAATACTATGTTTCATTAAAATGAATGAAATGAAATGTGAACATTTGAAGCAAACACATGGAATATGGAGTGGGGACTTGCAATGTGAAAATAATGCAGAATTGAGATCCTATTATTTATAATAATTTATTGGATTCAGGTATTGTTTTGTTTTTCTCTGAGAAAATAAGTTGATAGAGCGAAAACGTAAACATTACACATGGTTGAGATACAAAACCTAACGTGTTGGAGATCCAATCCTCAACATATTCAAATTTTTTTTTAAAAAAAAAAATCATTTTAATGATGCCAAGACCAAACTTTTTACTCTTAAATCTATAGGTGGGTATTTAGAGATTGAAGATAGAAATGGGCACATGCATGAGACCGTACCGACCGTGAAACTGATGGTAGGGAAGCACGTTCTCCCATGTGAACCTTGTTCCCCCGCATTCTCCACCTCTAAAACCCAACCCCATTCCCATTTTCACAGGGTTTCTTAAATCCCATCGGTGTATGCGGTGCAGCTCTCTTAACTTTGTAGACTGACAAAAAGGGCAATGTTGTCGAATACAATTCACCACTCTTTACCAACACTACTTTAATCCCACTCCACATGTCTTTGGTTAATGCTGATGATCCCACCATCTTTTTGCATTTTCGTTATAACTATACAATTATGTTTTCATTTATTATTTAATCATCATTTTTTCTCTGATTTAGTAATAAAAGCAAAAGTCTATAGTCTTTATACGCATGATATACATATATGAGTAGGGTAGATTTATGGATGAAATTAATAAATTAGGTCAAAACATCACATGGGATGAACAACATGCCATGTGCCTTCCCAATACATGAAAATGACACCTTTGTTTCCCTGTTTGCTTATAAATTGGCACAGGCTGAATCCAGATCCATTTCCCATTTCAACTAGCTATATGTAAAAAAGATTAAAATGCCAATTCTGGATTGAATCTAATAATTGCTTAATGTCATTTCATTTTCCCCACACAACAGAATTAAGTATAAAAATTCTGTGTTTTAGCTTTAATGATTGCAGAATCTAAAGTGGATATCGTTAATGATGATGAAAACTAACAGCGCCGTCACTTTATTAAGTGAATGCCAATCACACAGTCATATTCCATATAATTGTCACCTTTACACAAAAATGCAAAAAGATTGGATTTAAATTGTGAGGGTGAAATGTTATTTAGTGCTATTTATGTAAATATATATTTTTTAACTACAAATGAGACCTTAAATTTAATGATTATATTTCACATCTAATAATAAATTTAATTTTTATACTTTTTAATTTCTATTTACAAAAAATATTTGTGGATTCTTAATCCAATTAAAAAAAAAAATAGCCCATAAACGCCAACAACTTGGATATAAAATTTAATTTTCCTCAAACTTTATTTATTCAAACCCTTTTCATTTTTCTTTTTTATAATAGGGTAATGTATTTTAATTAAATTTTAGTATAATGATTTATTTGGTCTTTTAACTTTATAGAAAAAATTATTTTAGCCTTTTATTTAATTTTTTTTATCTTTTTTAGCTTTTGAACTTATATTTTTTTATCAAATCACCCAAAAATGGATGAAAATTTTAAAGTTTTTTAACTTTACTGACGTGGTATACATGTGGATGACATATTAGCATCTAATTAATTTTTTAAAATTTAAAAAAATTAAAAATCATTAATTAAATTTTAGTGTTGACATGACAATCCACGTGTATATTATGCCTAAAATTTTGCTTATACCAAAAAAACAAAATTAAAAGACAAATTAAGGAGCCTATTAGGTTACGGAATTTACTCCAAAAATATCAAACTTGGGTGATACGAAAAGAAAACTCCAAAAATGATTCTTATTATGCTAAACATCAATATACTAATAGATTGATTGTTTGACTAGAATCCAAAAAAGTACGTAATTACTGCAAGGAACAAATAACACATCTTGTTTGTCAACTTTATTCCCCCTTTTTTTTTTTAATATAAAATAGGGTTGCTAAATATTTGATTTTCTAAACTTTAATTATATAAGTCCTAACATTCCCTTGAATAATTTAGAGAGGAAGAAGAAGTCAACCAATTCCTAATGATTGGCTCAATTGGTAGTTTATGGAACTAATTGTTTGGTTGTACCAAAGATCCTTATATTTTAGTGTGATGCTTAATTGCATTTGTCTAACTTGCATCATCATTTTATGGACTTAAACAATCTCACATGAATAAAGTTGGATATGGACAGTCCTGTAGAATTAACGGACGGCCGAGGAGCCCACTACATCAAATCCTTGGTGACAACTGATAAAAGCATTTTGGCTATCATGTTAGTATTGCGTGGGTTCTTGGATTCAAAAAATACTAAATTTAGGGATTTGAAAAAAGTGGTACTTGAGACAAAGCAATTCAAGAATCTGGAAAGAGTAATGTAAATCTTCTATGATTCGTTTCATCAAAGAGATTCTCCAACGAGATTGCACTATTCACTTACTACATGTTTTTAGAGAAGGCAATAAGGTAACGGATGGTTTGGCAAAATTGGCATTCTCAAGACCTTTGGACAAAGTTACATTCATGCAACCCTAGGATAAAATCCTTCAATCTCTACACGATCTTCCTGATATAATGTGATCTCATTTTATATAAAAAAATTAGGGAAGTTAAAAATAATAATTAATTACACTCAAAAGTTAAGTGATTTTTTACATTAAAATATACATATTCAGTTCTAAACTATTCTAATTTAAGCTCATCTGGGTAATAACCAACTAATAATTTGGGGGCTGGGAGTGAAATGGCTAAAAAATAATAAGCAAATTTAAAGCCCACAAGTGGCCCAGATAACCAAGGTTGGGGAAGGCCTTGCATTTTCTACTGGGAATGCAAAATAACTACATTTATCACTATTTTCTTTTTCTATTAAAATTTTAAATTTAATTTTCAACTCCTTTGTTCACCATTTTTTTTTATAAAAATAAAAAGCAAAATATTCTAATCTGTTTGTTTTGGTAGGAATATAAGAGGGTAGTTTTGAAGGAATTGAATTTCTTACAATGGGATTTTAATGTTTAGTGATTTACTTTCTTCTACAAATAATGAAAAATGATTCTCTTAAAAATTAGTAGATATATAATGGAAAGCAAATAAAAAAGGAAAACATGGTTATTGGTGTCTATCCCTATTTCTTTTTTATTTTTATTCTGAATTGTAAATTTTACTCTCTAAATTTAAAATTTAGTCTCTATATTTTAATTTTGAAATATTGAATCCTTTTTTCTTTTTATTTGAAAATCTCAGTCCCTTATGAAAAATATAAAATATTTTTTAGCCATCAATATTTACAATTTTATCAATTTAGTCCTTACACTTTAAAGTAAATAAAAAATAAAAAATTAAATTTTATCATATGTTAAATAAAATCATAAAAAAAATCTAAAATATATACTTGAAAATCTAAAATTATGAAAAATAAAAATTATTTAAATAAAAATTAATATAAAAAAATTCCAAAATTCAATGTTGTCTAAACCAGATTCGATTGAAAATCAACTGGGGTATCGATCCAATGAGAAGTAAAAACTTGGTTGACCTGTAAGCTGGTACGAGCTGGTTGAATAGAGCTAGACCGGTTGAAATCTTTTTTTATATTTTTATTTTTATTTTTTAATAATTTATTTGTTTTGAACCGGTTGGACCATTCGAACTGGGAACTAATTGGTTTGTCTAGTTCAACCATCAATCCAGTTCTAGACACATTGCCAAAATTTCAAAAAATATAGTTTTTTTAGTCTGATTTAACCAACTCGTACCAATTCATTGGTCAAATGGTTTTTTACCTCCCACCGGATCGATAACCTAGCCCTTTTTCGGTCTAACCAATTCGACTAGCTAGCCTGATTTAGACAACATTGGATTTTGAAAATTTTATATATTTTAAATGACTTTATTTTTAGAAAATTAAATAGTTTTTTTTCATAATTTTAGATTTTTAAAAATATATATATTTAAATTTTTTATGTTTTAATTTAAAATATGGAAAAATAATTTTTAAACTTATTTATTTACTTTTTAAAGGACCAAATGTACAAAAAAAAATGTAAATATTGAAAATAAAAAAAGATATTTTACTTTTTTTATAACAACCACTAACGACAAATTTACACAAAAGAACTAAAATTTTTAAATTAAAAAAAATATAATCATTCAAGGTCTCAAACTAAGGGTCCGTTTGTTTGCCAGTAAAATGTTTTCCGAAAAATGATTTCTGGAAAATGATTTACTTTTCTGGAAAATGATTTACTGAAAATATTTTCTGGTGTTTGGATGAATCTGTGTAAAATATTTTCTGTTGTTTTGTGATTTCTGAAAATATTTTCCTAAAAAATTTGTTTTTACATATATTAATAAATTTATATATATATTATTAAATTTATATTTTAATTTATTTTTACATATATTGCAATGATCCCGAATGAAATTGCTCTTCTCCACGCAGAGGCACGCCATGGCACACGCCGTGTAAATCGTGGCCGTGCCGTGTTTCGACATCGTTGAATGAAGCACGCCGTAAGTCGTGGTAAGGCCGTGTTCTAGTAGGAATGGTGGCACGCCGTGTGGCTTGAAGTCCAGTGTGTTTGATTTCGTGGCTTGGCCCAATTTGGTCTGCTTTTAAGCCCGTTTCGCGTTCTTTCCATCGTCGGGTGCTTTTCGAGTATAAGACATGAAAAGAAAGGATTAAGAGCACCTTTTTACATAAATTGGGGCTTAAATCATCCAAATGCATACTAAATGTGGGCTTAGAATATGTTACTTTTACGGTTTATTAGTAGTATAGTTTAGTGGCAAGACCGGAATATCGAACCCAAAGGAACCAAAAGTACTAATACTGACTTTCTTTTTATTATTTAGCCTAAAGAATTGAAGTGAATTATTGTTTAATCTAAAATTAGCTAACTACTAAGCTAAAGACGCTAAGACAAAGAGAACGAATTGGGAAAATACTTGTGGGAAAAACCAATTGATTAAGACGATACCCAAGGAAGAATTCACCTCGACTTCACTTGTTATCTAACACTGAACCAGACGATTTATTCACTTGACTTGATCCGTAGGATTCCCTAATGTATATTAATACCTCTCTCGAGGCTACTAACGTCTAACCCTAAGTTGATTAATTGAAATCTCTTTCTAATTAAAACCCCTAGAATTGCATTAACTCGATCTATGGACTCCCATATTAGGTTTGACCCTAATCCGGTAGATTTTTGTCACCCTATCTCTAGGCACGCTAGCAACTCCGCTTAATTATGCTAGATCTACTCTTAGGCAGGGTCTATTCCTCCTCTACCTAAGCACATCAATACTTGAATCAATATCCTGAAATATCAAAACAAGAATTAAGAACACATAATTAAGAACAAATCAAGTATTTATCATATAGCTCAGAAAATAATAACAAGATCCGTCTTAGGTTTCATCCCCCTCATGTATCTGAGGGTTTAGTTCATAATCATAAAAATATACATCTCAGAAGAAAAGATAAAACAAAACATAAGAAAAACCCTAAAACCCCCTGAAGGCATTGAAGAGAAGATCCTCCGTCTTGAGTATGACTCCGACTTCTTGAGATGAATCAACTGGCTTTCTTCGAGTAATCCCACGATTCTGACTTCTCCAGCTTGGCTCCTTGGCCTAGCTGGACACCCCTTAAAGGTTGGCCTTTAGGGTGTTTATATAGGCTTTTGGAATGTGTTTCTTTGCCTCTAAGTACCCTAATTCGAATAAAATTCTTCTTTGTCACGGCAGGGACACGCCCATGGCACACGCCCGTGTAAGTCGAGTTGTAGGCCGTGTTCGAGCCTGCTAAGGAGGCACGGTCGTGTGGTGAAACCCCAGGCCGTGTCGATTTCTCACTTTGGCCTATTTGGCCCGTTTTAAGCCTGTTTCTCGTTCTTTTCATCCTCCTATGCTCTCCTGAGTATACAACATGAAATTAAAGGATTAAGAGCACCAAATTCCATAATTCAAGGGATAAATCATCCAAAAGCATGCTAAATGTGGGATTAAAATATGTTACTATTACGGTTTATCATCGAGTTTGACTTGTGTTTGAAATAGAACCACGAAGGACACGATCGAGCCACACGCCCGTGTGCTCAACCGTGTGGGCAATTATAGGCCATTTGCAAGGCCAAACTTGCCAATCACACTTAGAATCACCTACAAGCATGATAGCATATGCATTTATACCTCAAATGGCAACCAAAACATACCATTATATGCACCAAATAATCATCAATCACACCATTTACTTTCATGTTCAAATTCAACTCAAATAAGTTCATCTAAAATATCAATTTCACATCCCAAAACTTATAATCTATTCAACATTCATTCCTTACCAAATTCTATCATGAAACAAACCATTTCCATCTTACCAATTTATACAAAAAATGATCACTCACATAGAGTATACAAATACACTTATAAGTCATTCTTTTCACATATTCAAAACATATACCAAACCATCAAACAACCAAGCCAAATCACATGGCAAGGATTATACACTTCACAACATGCCATAATCATTAGCATATACATGCCATACACCAAATATATATATATCTTCCAAAAGTACAAAAATAGATAGCCAATAGTGTGATTTAGTCGCTGACGATCCCCAGATCCGAGCTAGCTTTAAGGACACTGTAAAATAGAGAAAAACACTTCATGCAGTAAGCTTTTAAAGCTTAGTAAGTTCGTAATATAATACATTTAACTCTATGATTCAAAATCAATATACAAAATAAACCATCACATAGATTATATTATAAGAATGCACAATCTCATCCATATCAAATACTCACATAACTATCCAATGATCTATTTCCAAATTCATCAATCACATAGGTTCCACACATACCTTTGCCAACACTTAGTTAACAACCAATTTTGCTACTCAATGCTCGATACTACATTTAGATCAATCTTCATTGTTCCTTCGATTCAATCGCACACTTAGTGCCAATTTCATAGTGAAGCTTAATTATCATCGCACACTTAGTGCCTTTACATTAAACCAAATTTATCTCGGTATCGCACACACGGTGCCAATCAATAAAGCCGAGGCTTTCATTACTCGCACACACAAAGTGCTATTCACCTATGTCCTGATTCTAATTACGCACACTTAGTGCCACATTTCTCAATTCCACATATAGCATTTCTATTTCAATAATCATATATTCATTCATTTCATAGCACTTAGACATAAATATAACAACTCGTATTATATCCGAACTTACCTCGGACGTCGAAGTAACAAAACGAGTCAATTAATCGAGCACTCTATCTTTGCCTCGATCTCGATCCAAATCCCTCTTTTCTTGATCTATACATATTCAAATTTAACTCATTCAATCACCAAATCATTCAATTTAGTCCAAACACACATATTTAGGGCATTTTACAAAATAGCCCTCACATTTTCACATTTCGACACTTTAGTCCCTATTTCATAAAATCACAAAATACACACAATTTCATTGGACCCATGTTTAGCCGAATATTTCTCATGCTCATACAAGCCCACATATTTCATTTATTTCACATTTTAGTCCCTCAAAATATTACTTTCACAATTTAGTCCAAATTACTCAAATTCATCAAAAATCCCAAGACAAAACATGTTAATCTAACACATATATTTCATATTTCATCAACTAACATCACAAAGATTAAACATTCATCAATGGCACATCTCACAATCTTCATAAAATTCCAAAATTAATGCATGGGTTTGAGAAAACACGAAGCAACGATCACAAAAACGTAGAAATTATCAAAAACTGAGTCAAAAACATACCTCAATTTTGCTTGAGCATAACCGAAACCTAGCTAGACTTTTTCTTTTTCTTATCTTTGAATTTTCAGTGGATGAACACTAAGAATGGCCACCATTTTAACTTATAATTCAAATTAAATATATAATAATACTCAATTATTAATCTAGAATATTAACCGTCATAAATTGAAAACATCCAAAGTTAAATAAATTATTTGTAATTGTGTTATAAAAAATAAAAAAACAAGGATTGGATAATTATAAATTAGCTTCCAAACCATAATTAATAGTAAAAATTAATAATATTATCCAAATACATAATTAGTAGTACACAATATAATAACAATAACATTGTCTAAGTGCATAATTAATATTACACCACATTTTATGTGGTATTTTAATCTTGATTTTTACCGATTTCTTAGAGTTGAAAGTTGGTAGCCTCTTTATGCATTTCATGAACATGATATTACCTTTTAACCTATTTTCTCTCTAAATTATTGTAAAATTACTGTAACAACAATGTCAAACTAGTCTATATATTTCTTTTATTTCCAGTTAATTTTGAGAATTTGAATTAATCCTTCTTATGATCTTAGTTTACAGCAAGTAGCATACACTATAATTAATTAATCACAAGCATCAACTCAAATCACATAAATGCTAATTAGATTTTCGTGAGAACTTTTTATCAATAATAAAGCCACAAGCGTGTTTGTATGAACTGTTAGAATTACTTCAACTTTGGAGACCCTACTCTTTGTAGGTGATTTCTAGTACTCAAACCATTTTCACATCAAAAGAGCTGCCTCTTCCTCAGGATCCTTGTTTTTGTTCTTGTTCTGTTCTTTCCCACTTGCATGAAATTTGCAATTCACTTGCTATGAAAATGCTTCATCCTCACCTCCGTGAATCGGAGAGGTCGTTTCAAACTGCTCCATTGCTACACTTAACTATCTAAACTAGTCTCAACTTCAATTATTAGAAAATTGAGAAAAATAAAGAAAGGGCAAGAAGTAGTTATATGGAAATCAATTGAATCTATTCAAGTAATGTGCAAAAGCTAGTCTTCCATCACTCTGTTCAATAATATCTCTTGTAAGAGCAAACACATCCCATAGATTAAGTGAACAGAACTACTAAAGAAAATTTGCCACCTCTTTTAACAACTCAATGCCATTTGAACATATATTGGTATGTCTAGCATCTTTCTAGTTGTCATTTACCGCTCTCCAATATTAAACCTCCGAGGAACATCACAAAGTCATCAAAGTCGACCTTTGTCGCGCTCTCTCCCACTGACAGAGAAAGGTATTGTATAGTTACAAATCAATGGTTCTTAAACATATTAACTAAAATAATTTGATGAATGGAAATGGCAGCTCACTTTTCCTAGATACAATGGATCACATGAAATGAGTTCATCCATAATGATCGACTTTCTTTGAGAGGGTCATCAACCTTTGTAATGGAACACCGAGAAAAAAGGGGGATAAAATCACTTGATAAAGTTTTGCTTATAATTGAAAGTGCCAAACAAATAATCACCAGTGCCCCACTAAATATCTATATGATCAATAACATTATGAGTTGCAGCTCTTTCTAATGAACCATTGCTCACCCATTCTGGATTTTTGTTATTGTTAGGACATTTTGTTAATTCACTGAGTAGGTATCACTTGAATCAAGAACTCAAATCCAACCAGGATTTTTGTATTGTAGATTGTTAAAAATTATACTTAATGCCAAATAAATACATAAAACAATGTCAAATAAATAACATACCTGTCCATGGTGAATAAGAGAGACCAATATATATTTTTTGTAAGCCTTAACAGTTATAGCGTTGATGGTAGACATTGGAGCGGTCACAACCTAGACAATTACCATAAAGCACATAACAATGGGATAATTTGTTCTAGTAGCTGACAAGTGAATAAAAGAGCTGTAAAGAAACAGCATACATTGTGTAGAAGCTCCAATGCTTTCTGAAAACACTTTTGTCCAATGCATATCATTCCCCTGACGCAATGTCAAACCAGAAACCTATCAGTGATTCCCCTCAATGATGCTAAATTAGTGGAACAAGCAAATCAAGGAGAATGATGTCAAATTTAAGAGTGGAGAGGAGTAAATCAATTATTTAAAGGATATATCTTTCACTTTCAGTAGGTCACAACATTTTGCTGCTTGGTTCTTGTAAAAAATGAATTCATAATGAAAAAGGAAAAAGTTAGATGTAATATGTGGCTATTGAAGGAAGCAAATTTCCTTAAGAGATTACATGTGTTAAAGGAAAGGATAAGTGCTCCTAATAGCTAAGCATCTGAATACACAAAGATTAAATGCAAAATCTGATATGCAAATTGGACAATTTTAGAAGCAATGGACCTATAATAGATGCAAATGGAATAGTTTGAAGCAACTGACCCATAGTAGCAATAGAGATAAAGGTCCCTTGGCTGATCAACCTCGAAAATATCTTCCTCCGAATGGAAAGACCAGCAGCTTTGTAACACTTCGCTAACAAACAGAGTAAAAGAAACTTGGGATGTAAAGTAGTCAAATGTTCGGTTGAAGATCAAGCTTCCGAACAACAAAGCGATCGGCATTGGAGCCACGCCACACAAGGGTTCCTCAAGCAATGTAACTTGGTCCTTGAACCTCTTACAAGCAGATATAATCGCCAAGCACATTAAAATCAACAAGAACATATCGTATCAATAATCGACAAGCAAAAACTTTGCCAATCTCGATAACAATCTGATCCAAAGTAAGAGTAACATACACTTATCAGAGCCAATCGTATTTGCTCAAAGAACACATGAATCGATAAATCTGGAAATGATTTAACACAAATGAACTAGCTGATTCATTTGTAATCGACCAAAGTGCAAGCCTCTCTGTTAAATCATTAATAAGATTCATAAATATTACTTTTCCTCCTAAATATAAGCAAACCCCATGCGAAATCACAAAGATTTAGTAAGTTTACACAAAACCCAAATACTATCTGAATTACATAAAATATATATATATATATATATAAGATTTAAATGCTTCCATTCAACTAATACAAATAAACTCACCGATTCTACAGAATAGCAAGGAACCATAAGAACAACTCCGATCAAGAACTTTTGCTCCTGTCAATCCAAGAACACGGAATTTTTTAAAAAATGCAAAACCAACTAAGGAAAAAAATGAAAATTTCAATTAGAAAAAAAGAAAAACACAAAAACTTACCTCAGGATTCTTGTATGAAGAAAGGTGCTCGAAAATAAGAAACAATGAAAGGGAAATTGTTATGACTGAAAAAACTCCAGCAACAAAAGTCGCCCAAATATGAGGCAAATAGCCCAATAGATAATCTGTAATCTTCATCTGCTACTTCACTTTCTCTCAATTTGATGAAAATCAACATAATTCATAACAAGAATGTTAGAAATCAAAGAACGATCATTGCCTTAAGCCAAGACCCAGCGAAGAATTCATGGTAGATTTGCATGAGAAAGAGAGGAAATGAAACAGAATATGCTGAGAAGAGAAGATATGCGACTGACTTTTACCTGGAAGAGAAGATGATGAACGGAAGAAGGAAAAGAAATGAAGAACGGAAGAAGGAGAAGGAGCCTTACCTGGATGAAGGAGGAACCGGAAAAGGTCCTTGACCAAACTGATTTGCAACCCAAGGGGAAGGGGAAGGGGAAAGGAGAGAAAGAAGGCGTCATTTTCCGAAAAATGTCTTACCGAATTCAAAAGGGTAAGACATTTTCCAAAATTAGGAGCTCCTTTTCCCGTGTTTTGTAATTGGTTTTCCTTTAGGAAAATATTTTCAGCCAAACAAACACTGGAAAAGGCTGAAAATATTTTCCGGAAAACGTTTTACCCCAAACAAACGCACCCTAAAACTTCAAAAGAATACAAAAATATTTAAACCTTCTTTTTTTTCTTTTAAGGTTATACATGTGTGGTACTAAGTATCTATATCACTTTTGTCATAAATATTTTTTAAAATATACTTTTTAATCAATATCAATTTTTAGTATAATGTAATGAAAAAAATTAAAAATTGTACATCTTCACAATCTTGATAAGTTATTTTTTAATTTAATATATTCATGAAACAAATATGATCGAAATGTGAAAATCATAGTGTGGTTATGAATAATAAAAACCATTTAAAAATATTATTATTAAATATTTAATTTAAATATTTCCTATAGAATCTGTAGTATTTGTATCTACATCAAATATTTTGCTATGTTTTTCAAAATAAGAATTGTATTTTTTTTATGCAAATTTCATCCCATGGTGGTGGTAATTTATGAAAATATTATTATTTTTTTCAAAATTCTATATTTTCATTATTTTAATTTTTGATATTCGTGAAAATTTTTTTTAGAAAAATCTTCTAAATATCTAATGTCACATAATTTAATTTTTGACAACACATAACTAGATAGACTATCTTGATCTTTTTTATCAGTATAACCACCAAATTCTGCTTTTAGATTATAGGTTAATCCTTTTAATACATCTTTGAGAGTTTGAATATGATTGATTAACTGCCCCTTTTGTTCACTTCCTTTTTCTGATTCTTCCCATCTTCTTAAAAATTTAAAATATCTCCTTGAAATGTTCCAACAAAATAATTTAAAAGTTTTTCTTTTGACCAATTATTGTTGTTTACAACTATAGTCATAGACTGTGCCCAATCATCTATGGTTTTTTCATAGCCAGCTATTGGAATATTTGTAAGATCTAAATGTATTCCTCCTTGAGCAACATTTCTTTTGTTTAGATCATTTATCCTATGTGGAGCTATTTGAGTAGACGGCTCTCCTAAATTTTCAGATTTTATTTCATTAGTAGCAATATTTTCAATTTGATTACCAAACATTCTAGTTGTATTTTCAACTTGTTCACAATTTCTATTAAAGGATCTTAACTAATCATATTTTAAAAGATCCGAATCTAATTTTCTTTTTCCATAAGGATCTTGATCTGTTTGATCAGTTTCCATTGGTTTAGGTACATCTATATTTTTCATCTTCATTTGTTGAAGAATTTTCTCCATCAGATTTATAACTTGTAACTTTTATATCTTCTAGGTTTATAGAATTATTAGAACTACTATTACTATCTGTAGAATCATAGTTTAGCATATAATGATAATTAAATAAAACAAATAATTCTTTATGTTTTTCATAAAGTTGTTCTATAAGTTTTAAATATTCTATTATTTCATTTTTATCAAAAGTCTTAGTAATTTTTTTCTTCTAGTGTTCTATAAGTTCTTTATAGGATTGAAAGTCATATTTTTTGTTGATATGTAAAATTTCTTTGTTTTTCAGATTTTTTATGCTTTTCATCTTTTGTAGATGATCCTTCAGAGTAAGTGTCTTCTTCTTCTGACAATGCTAATATTATATTGCTATTACCATAATATAAAGGGCCTAAGTCTATTTCTTGCTCTATATTTTTTTATTAATAAGAACTTGTTCTAATTTATCATTAACTTCAAATAAGATATTTTTAGACTCGTTATTCAGATCTAATTCAGTTACTTCTCCTAAATTATTTATTTGTTGTTCTATTTTATTAACTTTATTATATAACTTATGAAAATATATAGAAGTAATATATGTAACACCCCGCACGACATAGTCTTAGATGATAATTTGTATGGGCGGATAGTTGGATAAGATTAAGCTAAGGAAAGGCTGATTGGTGTTCTATCCGCTAGTGTTAATTTTTTTTGTAATGCTTGTTGTGCTATGAGTGGCAGACTGTTTGATTAATCTGGTAAGGCTGTAATGATTTTGATCGAAGGGTTCACCTTTTGGCGAAATGTTAGGTTTCTAGTTTTATGTTTTGGCGATGTGTGATAGATCCTTCTGTTAGTATACACCAGTAGTGGATTGTGGGATTGTGGGATTATGGACCCGATTGCTTTCTACTTAAACATGTATGTTTACTGTTTAGTTTTAGTCAAGTCCTTGTTAAAATCCAGTTAGGAATTAACTAAAGTTTAATGATTATTTCATTTTGTGATAAACCTAGAATGATTATGTTGGCCACAATAGAGTATGAGTTAGCTTTGCATGTTAGCCACGTGGTAGTTCTGAGAGAAAGAGTTGTAAGCTATAAATATCAGTGGGACTTTTGTTTGAGGGTTTTTTTTTTCTTTTCTCTTGCTCTGTTATACTATAATATCCTGTTTAGGAAGAGTTCTTCGTTGGAGAGGAATCAGCAAGTGATCGAATAGTAAGAAAGGATTGTGCGTGTAGTGAAAGGGATGGTGTAGCAAACTTCATTGAAATCATCGGTGAGTATCCAGTCTACACTACTCTTCTCTATGTATCCCTCTATCTTGAGTATATCACTATGTTTTGATTGTTATAGCTTAGAGTTCAGGTGAGATGTCTTCATAAAGTGTGGTAAGTTTCTGCATGTAATCATCTGCATGTGCTTGTTTGTAATATGAGAAAAATACGAATTCTTTGGGATATAAACTCGGTATCCAGAGATGAAGAGTCACCGGTAAGGCATGTTAGTTGCAAACCAGAATGGTAGATGTGATGGGCCACTGGTAGGGCATGTTAGTTGCTAACCAGATTGGTGTGTATGTTGGGCCACTAGTAGGACATGTTAGTTGTTAACAGGTTGACAACCACTGGTAGGGTATGTTAGTTACTAACGAGTTGGCGTGAGTGCTAGGTTTGGTAGGACATGACTGTTGCCAACCAGCCTAGTGATATGGGTGCTACCTACAATAGGACATGTTAGTTGTTAATCATGGCAAATAGCCCTGAACTCACGGGAACACACATGTGTTCAGAATGTTAAAAGATGTGATAAATGTTCTGATATGTGATTGGGGGATCCAAAGTTTAACTTAAGGAAGAATTTGAATAGAGTAAGTTAGTATGACTCTATATGAGATATATGATATGTATAAAAAAGAGTAAGTTAATAGGACTCTGTATGTGTTATATGTTATGTATAATTGCTGATAGAAAAGAAAAGTTAAACGTTGAGTGGTAAGTTCTGATCCCTATTTGTTGTGTTGGAAACTTAGTGTATTTGTTAAGTATTGGTATTTGGTGCATAAAATCTGCCCTAATGAAGGTGTGTACGATTAAGCCTGATGGGATGTCTAAAATGCAAAGGCATGTGTTAGAAAATGTTGTGTTTGATTGGGAAGTGTCAGCTCTGTTAAGGTCTAAGTTCTCTTTGGTGTAAGGATGGAAGTATACACCCGAGGTTAAGGAAGAAGATATGCGCCCGATGTTAGAGTCCGCCTAGAAATGCTATCCGCCATGGTTAAGCATTCGCCAAAGATATGAGAGTGTCCGCTCGAATGTCTCAACGTGTAGAGTTGGTGTATTAGTCTATGTACATGAGATTACAATTGTAATACCATTCTTTCTTATGTATTTCATCTAAAAGGTTGAGTTTTTTCTTTTTTGGAACTCACTAAGTTCTTATGAACTTATCCCTCTTTTCTTTTTCCCTCTTTCAGGTGGTACTCTGTCGTAGGTTATAGAATGGACTCAGCCAGAAAGAGCGACCTTTATAGTGAACTTCGCCTATGTTTGTTTTGTAACATGCTATGACCTTTTAGGGTGGCGTATAATTTTGTGTTGAATTTGAATATGTAATAAAGTACCTTTTATCTAACTACAGTTTTATTTGAACGTTACCACTTGAGGGATTAGATAAAGTCTTATGAATTATGACTTGTGAAGTGATTTCTACTTGTATACGCCAAATAGTTTTGTATGAAATCGTTACTATATGTATTTTATTCTAAAGGAAAGAATTTAACCGAAAGTTTCAAACCCAATTATATTGTCTTATGGCATAGACTTGTTTTGATCTCTTTGATTACTTAAAAATCTTTTTCAGTTAAAGCCAACCCAATTTGTTATGTACTGCAACTAAATTAAGATAGTATCATGTATAAGTCTGCTTTTGTGTAACGCCTAAGTCGACCTTTGGAGATTTCAGTGTTTCAATATCTATTAAACTATTAAAACCTTTACTAATTGAAGGAATATTATTTTCATTTTTAGAGTCAATACGCATAGTATGATTGCAACTTTTATCCTTGTATAGACAATTAGTTTCTTTCATGAAATTTATCTTAGGTACCTAAAATCATCTAATTTCTGTGAATTAGCCTTACTTTATAAAGTCAATCATCTCAACCAGGACTTATATAGGCAATAGTAGGACAGAATAACAAATGTATGGGTTTTAAGATAAATAACAATGAAATAAATAGAAGTAAAAATAAATGATAGAACTTACAATTAATACTAGGATATTATTTCATCAGAAACTGTTATACTAAGCTCTGATACCAACTACAAGATAAGGGATGAAGGGAAGATTAATTATAAGAATCTATTAGTAAATGGACTAAAGGTTACAAAAAGGAGAAGGAAGTTTTATTTTTTGTTTAAGAGAAACTGTATATACTTTGAACACCTCTCTTAGGTTCTTACACCTACTTTTATAGTAGAGATTCATAGTTCAATTTTATTTTATTTGAATTCTGCACAGTCTCTTGATAATGATGTCATCTTTTGTTTGGTTGAATATAATGATGACATCTTGTCTTGATTGTGGTTGCTTCCACGTTGCTTCCCTTTTTTTATCTTTTCTTGGTTGTGGTTGCTTTCACATTGCTTCCTTTTTTGTCTTTTGTGTCAGCTTTCTTGGATATTGTCCAAATTCATTTCTTCAAATTCTTTTAAATTTAATGAATCGATTGACAATTATGGTGAGTTCCAACTTTCCCATGTATTTTTTATGTCTTCAATTAAGTGGGAAGGAAAATCATCAATCTCTATTTTAGCTATCCTTTTTAGTAGTTGAATGGATTCTTCATTTATATTGTAACGACCCGATAGTCACAGGTGTCGAAAAATGCATTTTTGAGACTCTGTTACCGTAAATCAGACTCGTAAAGTTAGTTGTGTAGTTAATTAGGTTTTGGTTAGGTGAATTTGCATGAACTAAGAGTAATTTGGTATAAGGAATAAATTGCATAAAGGGTGAAAGTTGAATTATAGATTAAAGAAAAATATTAAAAGGACTAAAGAAGTAATTAAACCTTATTTCAACAAGTGTATGGTATTAGTGATTACATGTGTAAATTTAATATACATATGTATATATTAATAAAATATGTTTTCTTAATATTTAAGTATATATATGAGATAGGCTAAATTGATGAATTTTGGCATGTTTATAATTTGAATTTGAATGATGTTTTTATAATATAAATTGATGATATAAATGTGGTACCAATGAGGGTACATTGGTTAGGCACCTAGGATGATTATTTTGACATGATTTGAATGAGTTTGATTGGTTTTTGACATGAATATTAAATGATACGAAATGTTTGAAATTTATGTCTGTTTGATTGGTAAACTCCAGTAATGCTCCGTAACCCGGTTCCGGCGAGGGATACGGGTTGGCGCCGGAACCGGATTGGGGGTGTTACATATATCATCTTGGTAATTTTCAGTATCATATGCCAGTAATCTTTGATCATCAGTCCAAAATGTATAAGTTTTATGTTGAAGTAGATTATGGGCTTTGGCGATTAGATCAATTACTGCTTGAATTTGATAATAAATAGGATTATTATAACACTTATCAACATTTTGTCAAGTGTTCTTCTTTTTCTATAGCTGAAGATAGGTTTCTTCCTGTGATCATTTTTGAGACAGTCCAAATTTGATATGGCTGATAAATTTTTTCACGTTAAGCTATACTAATAAGATTACAAATTTCAAGATGAAAATAGTAAAAGAAGTCATCTTTATTAACCATATATAATAACATAGATTTGATAAAAGCTAAAAAATCTTTAATAAATGAAAAGAAAAATTTTGAACAATTATTTCTTTAACAAAACCCTCATTCAATATAACTTATATCAAATGGTTCATGATCAAGTTTAAATTTTATAGTAAGAAATTTTTCATCTAAATAATTTGTAAAAACATAAGCTTGTGAAAGATATTCAGAAAATGCTTTTTGAAACTGAGCTTGTTGGTTGCAAATAGCTCCATTTATTTTGAAAAATATTTATATAGGTAGGATAATTCTAGCTTTATTATATAAACATAATCTAAATATTTTATTTATAACCAGATTAATTATTCCTTTGTTAATAAAATACTAGGATATATCAAGAAGATTGCTTATCTTCTTAATATATATATAAAATAAAAAACTAATTTCTAGTTATTTCCAATCACAATATGAAATAGATTTTAACAATAAATCATGAACTTCTTGTTCTTTAGTTGTTTTTTCAACTAAGAATTGTAAAAGCTTAGTAAAAGCTCTTATAAAGTTTGCTCTTTGCTCAGTAATATGAGTTTTTTATATTTCATTAATAAAACTATATAAATCTAAAGGTAAATCTGGATTATAAAAATATTTTATTTCTTGTATTTGTCGTGGTTTCAGCAAATTTTCTGTCGCACAAAATTTTTCTGCCCCTCGAATAATTTCAGCATAACTAGCTTGGTACACTGAATTTGGATCTTGGGACCATGGTAGTTGACTTACCGACCATGCTGTAATTGATAATTGAGTTGAAATTTCAACAGGTTGTCTTACCACTAGATATGAAACTTAATATTCTTGATTAGGATGGATTGATACTTGAGAAGGTATTGATATAAATCCTTGATTAAGATATTTTGGTTTGAAGGTGTTCCCTTTGTTGAGCTTTTTATTAATGGTAGTCCATTCACCAACTTTTTCTAGAGGTTATTTACCTCTATCCATAAAGCTTGCTAAGATGATCAACAATAATATTGTCAGTGCCTTTGGCATATAAAACCTCAAAATTAAAAGTACATAATTCATTATACCATCTAATTCTTCTTGGTATAGTTTCCAAACTTTTATTAGTAAGAAAATGTTTAATTACCTAATTATAAATTTTTATGATAAATTTTTCAGGTGCTACGTATATAAAAAAATTTGTATTCTTTTTTTAATAGCAAATAATTCTTTCCCAAATATGACCTAATTTATTTCATTTGGTTTAAATTTTCCTGAACTATATCCACATATTAATTCGTCATTATTTATTGTTTTTGCTTTTAAAATACATCCCAATAATTTTGAGAGGCATTTGTTTCTAAAATTAATTTGTCACCTTATTTAGGTAAATAAACTTTTGGAATCTGAATGATTTTAATTTTTAATTTTTAATTTTTTATAATTTTTGAGTCTTTTTTAGACCAAGTAAAAGGTTTTTCCTTTTTTTTAATTTATCATATTACATACCTATTTTTTTTATAAGTTTTGGAAAGAAATTCCTTCTATTATTTATAATTCCTAAAACTTGTTGAAGTTGTTTCTTATCTGTAATTCTTTTAGAAAATTCTTTTATTTTTACTATAATATGATCTTGTAGTTTAAGACCATCTGCAGATAATTTTAATCCTAAAAATTCTATTTCTATTTTTTTAGCTCTATTTTCTTAGGGCTTAATATGATTCCATGTTTTATAAATTTTTGAAAAATAATATTTAAATATTTTCTATGTAATTCTAGAGTATCTGAAAATATCAAAATATCATCTATATAAACTATACAGAATTTCTTATATTTATTAAAAATAAAATCCATCCATCTTTGGAATATTTGTGGTGCATTACATAATCCAAATTACGTAACTTTCCATTGGTAATGTCCATTGGGTGCACTAAAAGTTATTAAAGGTTTAAATTCTTCTGTTAGTATGATTTGACAGAATCCTGATTTATAATCAAACTTACCAAAGTATTTTACTTGTTTAGCTTGATTAATTAATACATCTTTTCTTGGAATAAAATAACCATAAAAAATAATATTTTGATTTAATCTTTTATAATTAATGACCATCCTAGCTTTACCCCTTTTTATTTCTGCATGATTTCTAACTATAAAGGCTGGACTAGAATGTGGACTATTAGTTTTTTTTTTTTTTTTTTTTTCTATCAATTCTTTATCTAATAACTCCTTAATTTATATATCAAATTATTCTATATCTTGTTTAGTATAAATCAATTGTCTAACTCTAATAATTTTACCGGGATTTTCCAATTTTATACTACAATATGTGACAAAAAATTTACACCACCAAGAAAGGAACAAATTAAACAACTAGAAACAAGTCATTGGTTGATTAATATATTAGTTAATAATTTTAATGAAAAACCATTAAAATTATGACAAAATAACCTTAGATATTATAGTATAAAATTGGAAAAACCCGGTAAAATAATTAGAGTTCATTGCTTGAATCTGCCGGACTACAACTAAACCATGCATCATTGCTACCCCACTCCAAACAACTTGTATTGTTTGCGAAATCAGAAGTAGTCCTTCAAACACACCTGAAGAAATTTTAATTAATGTATTTCAAGGAACGCCCCAAAAAGGAGAATGCTTGTAAATCCCTGAGTGAATCGCTCATACATTGATAATTAAGTTTTAAGAAATAAACTGTTGTACTCAAATAAGGTTTGGTAAAACCTTGAATTTGAAGTCAAGGAGCGCAGAAGTGAGAATTCATTTCCCTTGATTATTCTAAAACTCAGATACCCTTGCAAGGGAGAAAATGGGGGTAAAATTTCAGCAACCCTGACTGCTCCGATGTACCTTAACCATTTTAAACATCAGTGAATTTAAGAATGCAATTTTAACATAAGTAATCAATGAACCTGAACAGAGATGTTTCAGCTATTAACAACTTAAGGCCTATGTGCTAACCATTTTTTCTTAGGAAATCAGACCAACTTAAGGCCCTTTTGCTACTCCTAAACTTAAAATCTTCACAATTTCTTTTTTGCTTGTTTCTATTTACAAAATAAACAGGGAAACTTAAAACACCACATGCAATGCGTGATTGTCCATAATCTAATGAATCACCCATGGTGTATGCAAATGGGAGGAGAAGCCATCGGATTCCTAATTGAGATCGATATCAACCCGCTCGGGGTTTCCTCTTTCTGTCTGATTGTTAGCTAACTCTATGCCTAGCTGACCTTTGTCTCCCGCACCAAATGCATAAAGCTTCCCGGACTCGGTGAGTGCAAATGTATGAGCATTCCAGTATATCGAGTTTGTAAGGCTGATCTGTACCACCCGTTCATTCACTTGCTTCAATGACATTACCAGCTCTGGACTCAACACATTGGCATGCCTGTTTCCCTGTTACATAAGCAATAAACAAAAATGATGACAGTTACTAGATCAAATACTTCACTTTGGCAGCTCAATGAATTCGTATGCCCCTTCCATTTTCATGTTCAAGGACAGCACTGTAATATCAGTTTTCCAGTTAAAACTATCTGTGCTTAACAAAGATAATGCCAGTTCTTTGATGCAAACAGCCTAACTGACAAGTCCACGTGAGATGCTGCTTCCCCTTTTTTTTTTTTTTTTTTAAATCTTAAAGTTTCTCAAAGGTGACTCTCAAAAGCAAGGCACATCGAAGGAGTGAAATTGCATATCAAAATGAAGTGTTCATTTCAGTGTTCAAAAACCAAACAGATAACGATCAATGCCATGAAATATAGTAAGAAATGATTTTCCATGCGGTAAACCTAACAAATGGAGACATGCATCACATTACAAGAAAGAATATTGAAAATGTACTGTAACTTTGAAACTAATTTAAATGGTTGATATTTCTTTTCCTTTAGAAAATTATTTCAGGAGTTGTCCAATGTGCATTTGGTTATTAAAAAATGGTAAAATGGTATAAAATATTAATCAGGTTTGAGGCTTAAACTTAGCTCAAGCATCCTGTAAAGCCTCTATTTGATAATTTAGGAGACCAAGGAGAATCCTCTGTAAACCAAGTAAGAGAATGATTAAATCACTAACAAAAGTTTAAGGGAAGTTCAAACCTGTCCTTCACCAGCAGTATTATGTCCGAGGCTGGCAGATTCGCCACAACCAAAAGAGTATACATCACCATCATCAGATACCACAAAGGTTGTGTAGTCCCCTGTAGCAACATGAACTGCTTTGACATCGCTTAATGCCTCTACGACCTTGGGAACTGATTCACACTCTTCATTTCCATGACCTAAGCACCCATAACGTCCCCAACCCCATGTGCAAACCCTTCCATCCCAACCCACAACAGCAGCATGCCAAGCACCAGCAGCAACCACCATTGGTTGGAGGTTCAAAAGTTGAAATTGTTCAATTAATCGAGGGTACTTTTCATCTGTTCTTGAGCCATGTCCAAGCTTTCCACCCAAGCCACACCCGACAGAGTACACAGACCTAATTATTCCAAAAGAGGGCACACCAAAAAGTTATTATTCCTGTAAAACATTCAAATAAACAAACAATGACATATGATACATATGGAACTAATGGATAGACAGACTTTGTGATTCTAGAAAAATCCAATACTATCATAATTTCAGAATTCGGGACTGTCATTCATCATCTCAAAGGTTTATGACAATTAGTTATCAAAAGCACAGTTTGCATGCCATTTTAAAATTAAATTTAAGGAGCCTTTGAAAAGGTATTTAGATGAACTAACATGCCACTTGGTTGACAAGCTAAGCAAAGAAGGTAGCAATATCCAGCTGCAATTTGCACCACAGGTATGTTCTCAAGTGCCCCCAGTAGGGGCTGGGGCTCCACATCATTTGGCTCGGTTTTGTGACCAAGCTTGCTATCTTTGCCCCAAGAGAATGTGTAAACTCTGCCCTCTCTGGATAACACAGCTGTGAAAAAGTTCCCAATTGCAGCTTGAACCACAAATATGTCTTTTAACGACTCAACAGGCTGGGGAGTTGTAACTAATTTAGTTCCTTGAACCCCATATTCTGCTTCGCCAAAGGAATCCTTTCCAAAGGCATAAACTCTCCCAGCATCACTAATCAGCATTGTTCTGCCAGCCCCAGCAGCTGCTTGGATAATTCGAATGCCTTGCAAAGATCTACAAAATAGTGGAGTTCCATTAACCCTTTGCATATACTTTTAAACCATCAGGCATATGCAGAGACAAAAGTATTGGCAACCTTATTTGCTGAGGCCGCCAGTCTTCTTCAGTATTGCCATGGCCCAACTGTCCTGAGCTATTAGAGCCAAAAGAGTAAACTGCACCCGAGGATGTCACAGCAATGCTATGACCAGGCCCTGCAATCGCCTGTGATTTCTCTCTCCTGCAACATGCTTCCCCAGCCAGCAGAAACCTCAGGACCAATTTCCACGACCCCCCACATCTATGCTTCAAACTTTGACGTTCTTCATCAGTCATTGGCTTAAATATAGCTCTTCTTTGGCACATGTCAAGAGCAGCAAGCTCTGATATGGACAATTCATAATCAGGGGCAAAGTTTGCCGGCTGCCTAAAAAAGGAGCATGTTGCCTGGAAGACACATTTACAAAATCAAATCAGCCAGCATTATCAATTCCAACATTTAAAAGAACTTTCATGTTCAAAAGGTTAAGAGAAAAATCCACTCGCCTCTAGTTTTGCGAGATCTTGAGGATCCAAATTACACGTGGTGAGAACATGAAGAACAATGGAAGGATTGGCAGCTAAGGGGAATTCTCCAGGAGTGGAGTCCCCGAAGCAATGGCGTACTTGTCGCAGAAATGCAGAAACAGGGGCAGCAACAATAGCTGTAATTGGCTGATCAGGTATGTTATGGTATTGTACGGTAGGGGTTCCGCTTGTTGTGGCATCCATGGGCACTGCCCAACTTTTGAAGTGCCCAAACTTGGCAAATAAGATTATCTAAATTGCTGACAATTAGGAAACATGGGTACAATAATCACTAAGAAACCCTCCAATGATCCAAACTGCCTCCTAAATACTAAACCTGTGTTGACTTATTAGTTCAATCTACAAGTGCCAAAAATATCTACCTTAAATAATGGATTGGATCAGCAAACTTCAAGTCTCAAACCTACAAATAGAAAAACCAAAAGAAAAAAAGAGAAAAAGGTTTTCATATGAACTCCTTAAAATCACAAGAGAAAAGGGTAAAAAACATTTTACACCACAAACTATGTGATCATTTCACAAATCATAAACAAGAGGGCATTTTTAAAAAGAAAAAAACACTTGTGCAAATTTATCCCAAAACCAAATAGTGCAGAGTCGGATCATACAACGAGGGATAAAGCCAACGAAAACAGACCAGGTTGGATGATCCAAATTGAGGGTGGAGACCCAAAATGGGGAACCACAGAGACACCAAAAACAGCAAAAGAACAACAGTGGCAGAAAAGCCCTTAGAAAATGATGAAAAGATAGAAAAGTTTTAAACCACGAAATTTAAGGAGGAAGCACCGAAAGAAGAGAATTTTAAAGAGAAGATTACTAGTCCTCCATGAAAAGCATATTCCACACCCAGAAAAGCAAAGAATTCCCCACACAAAGAGGAGACACTCCTGTTTACGTAAACTCTTTATTAAAAAAAAAAGAGTCAGATTGATCATTGACCTGATCACAATCAATCAGGCAAGCAAATTAACATCCACCGTTCAAACCAGGGTTTTTTTTTTTTATAAAAAAAAATCATCTTTTAAGAAACCCAGATCATCAAAACCATCAGATAATCAAAATTGGCCAAGTACACTCGATCACGTAACCTTGATAAGCAGAGGAAAAAAAAAGGATAATCCAAAGAACAGAGCAGAATTACATGTTTAATAATATGTCATCAAAGATCAAGGCAGCATAACAAAGACATGAAAATTACATATAAAGACCCATGATTCCTCAAAAACCCATCAGCAACTGTCAATAATTGAAGAGAATCACGACCCAAAAATAAGGGGGGGGGGGAATTCTAATCAAAAGGCTCTGCTCTGTTTTATCTAGCAAGACTTGGAAAAATAGATTCAGGTTGGGATTTTAAAGAAGAAAAAGAAAAAGGGTAGAGAAATGTTTTTTTTTTTTTTTTTATGTTGATTTTGTAAGGAAGAGGTGAGAGTTTCTCTTCTTCTCCATATGGATACAAAACGTAAGCTTCCTCTAAACTATGGTAACTGACTTATCACAACCTCCGGTTCAACGAAATCTGAGGGGCTAAATTATTACTAATATTAATATTATTTTCCTCTCGGAAAGAATAAAGCTTGATAATTTGATAAGAGGTGGGTGAATAAAAATAGATAGGGACCCTTTGTTTTATTTATATTTTTATTTATTTTACTTATAAAACTTGAGCAAACCTAAGCACAAGGACCAGTTTTACCGGAAAATCGCTGAATCCCCCTCCCCCTAAGATTTCCGCTTGATCGCCGACGATCCCAATCGCCGATCGCCGACGATCGAAATCGGTGGAGCTTAGGATCCCCATTAACAAAAAGAAGAGCATAAAATGGAAAGACAGAAGCTTAGATAATTTGACCTGCAAATAAAGAGATTGAGCTCAAAATGGAGTGAGCAAACTTGTTTCTTACTCTCTTTCACTTGTGAGAGAGCTTTTAAGGGGGAAGAAAAAGGCCACTGCAAATTTGCTAACCAAATAAGAAGACGAGATACTTTAACTTATACGACTTTTAATTTCTTTCTTTTTAAAATTATTAAAGTAAAATTTAAACTTATTTAAGGCTTTTTTAATTCTTTTCAAACTGAAATTATGGAGATTAAAATTAAACTGAATTTAAAACATGGCAAATTCCACTTTTTTACGCCTCATAATTCAATGCAATTTTGCTATTTCATTCTCATCACAATCTTTTATTTTATTAAAATAAAACCAACAACTCATTAAAATTTTTGAATTCAGTTTATTATAATATTAATTTTATTATTATTTATAAGATTTACACATTTAAAACTAAGAATTTTAATTTTACTAAAATGATTGGTTAACAAAATTTTTTTTATCACACTTTTAAATATGAATTACGATTCTATTAAAGACTTTTATCAAATAATTTTATATAATAAATAAAAAGGTTAAATTTTATAATTAAATTATTATGTTTCCATTAATTAAGAAAAGAAAACTATTGCATTTGTTTTAAATTGTAATTCTTATAAATGTTTATAATATAATCTAATATATTATATTTATATTAATTATATATTATTTAAAATTATTATATTAACTATTAAGAAAAAAAAAACTTAAATTGTGAATGGTTTAATTTATAATATATCAAAAAAATTGTTTTAGATTTTACAAAAGCCTTAATAACTTTGTGAATTTTTTAACACTATATTTAGATTATCAAAATAATTGATAGATGTTATCTATCTTAATTAGAATAATTTTGTTTTGCATTAATTACACTAACTAAAACTATATTGTATATTGAACTAGTTTACATACATGTGTAATGCATGAATTTAGTTGTGTAGATCAATTGAAAATTTATTTTATAAAAATGGAAAACACTTATAAATATATAAAAAAGAATTACCATTTTTAAAAAAATTGATATTGTGTTACAATTTCTTTTAGAAAAATAATTTTAATATGAAAAATATTATTTTATAAAATATTAACAAAATTTTTATATGGTAAATTATTAATTGGGGATAATTTATTAATTAAGAATAAAAATTATAGAGTAATAATTAATGAAGTATATTGGTAGAAAAAATGACAAAATTTAAGGGTAATAATTAAGTATTTTGATTTCAAAAAAAAAAAAAAATTAAGTATTTTGAAACTCAAAGAACTAATCTAGAACACAAAATTTTCATATATGTTTCTGTTCCTTCTTTTTATAATATATACTAGTTTATCCCTCCGTATGCATGAGTTAGTTGTATGTATTAATTAAAAATATATTAAATTTATTTTTATTTTTATTTTAAATTTGTATATTTTCACAAATAATATAAAATAATATAGCATAAACATTTTATAAGATA
The DNA here is from genome assembly GCA_025698515.1 of Gossypium sturtianum. Lineage (NCBI taxonomy): Eukaryota > Viridiplantae > Streptophyta > Magnoliopsida > Malvales > Malvaceae > Gossypium > Gossypium sturtianum. The sequence continues at coordinate 26,388,212 of CM046945.1, forward strand.
TTATATATTGTTCAACTCACCGATTGGTTGAATTAATAAATTTTTTTAATAAATCTTTGTAATGTTATGTTAGAAAATTTGGACATCACATATATAATAAGGATAATTGCATGTTATTATTTATTATCATGATAGGTTAGCCCAAATTAAAAGTGATCTAATTTGGTTAGAATTTTATTAGGCTTTTAATTATTAAATAAAGTATGGGTCAAATATGTGTAGATACTCTTCTAATCAAATATGGGCTAATTAGAATTTGATTAGAACTAATATGCTAAGGTTATAAATATTAGGGTTATGGTCCCCAAATTATATACAAGATATCTTTTCTAATATGAGAGCAAATATTCTCTAAATTTCTTTTGTGCTAATTTGGAAGATCAAATCCCCAAAATCCGGTAAAACTACAAGGAATTCATGGATTCAGGTACGCTTCCGTATCTAGTTTTATTCTTCATTTATTCTTGATGATTTGACATGATAGATCCTGGTTTATTAAGTTTTATTTTAGATTTATTTTATAAATCTAACAAGTGGCATCCGAGCTTTGTCATGTCGAATCATTGAGAATGAATTGATTCTTTATTATTTTTGGATTGATTCATTTTTTTTTTAATTTTATGGATTTAATATTTTAATTAAATATTATGTTGAATCTTTGATATTCTTGATAAATTTTTGGGTTTTGATTCTTTAAATAAAATTTTAAAGTTTTAAATAAAGTTTTAAAGTTTTAATTTTCGTATAACTATAAAGATTTACAGTTTTAATTGAGAATTAAAAAAAAAACTGAGGATTGTATGTTGTTTATACAGTTTTAATAAATATTTAAAAAAGTTGTGTATGTTTGGGTTCATTAGAAACTTTTTATGATATATATTTGATTATATCAATAGATGAATTATTAATCGCTAATAGCTTGTTTTACAGTTTTATATATATATATATATATAGTTTTGGAGACACTTTAGTAATTATGTTCAGGATTTTACATGATGATATATGGTTGGTAAAAGAAATTGCTTGTGTAAAGTGTCTCTTATATACCGATTGTTTATCAATGAATTCATTATATATGTTGAATCTTTAAGATTGATGGTAATATTTGTTAGTTTTAATTTTTTTTTCGATTTAATTTTAGGGTTTCATTATAATCGTTTTTTAATTCAAATCCGGTTCAACAATTGTACAATTAAATTCAATTTTTATAATCATTAATTCTTGAATTCAATATATAGTTGATAGAATATATTATTTATTATTGAGTTTATATGCTTATTCTTCTCATACTATTCAGTTTAAGCATATATTTTGAATTTGGATTTACTTGGGATATGTAAGGCAAGTCGATCAGGGTTATATTTTTATGGTTTAATTATGTGAAATTAGATTTTGATGCAAGTTGATGTTAATCATAATATGTGTTTAAATAATTTGGTTTTAAGTTTGGTTCTATAATCTTAAGTTTTGGCATCTTATGGTTTCAAATATTTGGTTGAATTATGATGATATGGTCTATGGTATGAATTATGGGGTATGTCAACTATTATAATTTTATTTCTGAGATATATTGACTTGAAGTTTTATTTTTCAAGTATTCATGTGAATATTTGTTTAATCATAAATACAACTTTTAATTTACATGGTAAATTCAGGGTAAGTTTTTCTATTTGATTATGAATACATGTATATGCGTGAATTGTTTTGGTGTTTTTTATCCATGCCAAAATTATGAATACATGTACTTGTTAATTATTTGACTTTGAACCACTACATTATTTCTGTTTGGTTTTGATATATATGGTTTTGGAACAAAAAAAAAAGAGTCAAAAATTAAGGTTTTCAGTTTTTTTATTGCATTATTAAGACAACCTTATTTTGGGTTATTTCAGATTTTATAAAGCAATAAAAAAATAGTTTTGACATTTGACTATTGGGGAAATTTTAATTTTAAATATTGTTATGTTTACATATTTTAAAATAACTTAATTGAAGCAATAAGTCACCAAAGTGATTTTTTTTGTATAAATTATTTTGTTTTAAAATATAAAAAGTTGCGTGCATGTAACTTAAATTATGTTAATTTTGATCGGCCCAAATGAAGGTTAATAATATTACATGTGCAATTATGGTAATAAACATGTGACAATTATTCGGTTTTACATGTGAGCAATAAATTGGCCCAAAAGAAGATTTATGGTTCGACATGTTCTTATTGTCAATGTTTGATTATTACATCAATATATCATTTACAAGTTAATATTTTGTCCAAAGATAAAATATTAATGGAGTGTCCGATATCTTTAGATGAGGTTTACCTTTATTCAAATTATTTTGGTTTAAATTTGAAGTCTTATGTGAGGTTATTTATGGTTTATGATTTATTCATCTATTATTATATTTGCCAACATCATTGTATGTTGTTTTGGGATAAATATGTATACATATATATACTATTATCTTTTAATTTGATTGAAAGATGAAATTAAAAGAGATATTTTGAAACAAATAAATTCATATTTTGGCTTTTAATTAAGAATGTCTAATATTTTAAATAGATTAGTTGAAACAAAATGCCGCCAAAGTGACCTCTTTTGTGTAGACTAGTTTATTTGAAATATCAAGATGATTATATGTTTTTGTGATTCATGCGTTTATTAATTGACCCAAAGGTAAGTTAATATTTGGCAGAATTTCAACGACATCTGTGGTGATAAATGTGTGACAATTATAAGGTATTTTATGTGAGCAATAAGTTAGTCCAAAGATTAATTAATTGTTTCACATAATTTATTGTCAATGTTTGATTGCTACAACAAGAGTACCGCTTACTGTTAATATTACTGTCCAAAGACTTGATATTAATGTTGTGTTTGGTATTTTTTTGAGATGGGATTAGCCATTATCCTGAATTTATTGTTTACTTATGAATATTGATGTGAGCTTTATTTATTTATTTTTGTTCTATATTCAGCTAATTCATATTCTACTGCCACAATATCTGCTAATATAAATTCTATACCCATGCTTAATGGGACTAAATGAATGGAAAAGACACTTATTTATAGTGCTTGGCTGTATGAACATAGACCTTACACTAAGGGAAGAACTACTTGCACCTCTCACTGCGGAAAGGGATTTTGAGAGTTGGGATCGTTCAAATTGCAAGAGTCTAATGATCATGAGGCACAGCATTTCAGAAGCCTTTAAGGCATAGAATCTAAAAAGATTACTCAGACCAAGGTTTCCTTGACGAAATTAAGAAACGTTTTGCTAAAAATGATAAGGTTGAAATGACATCACTTCTGTAACATCCTGGAAAGGGCCTATGCATTTTCGGTTTAATTGTACGAAGTGACATGTTTTGTGTACTAAGAATAAATTTTGAACAATTTTGGAAACCTGAAAATGTATGGAAATGTTAAGTTAAAAAAAATGGAAAGTGAACATTTTTGGAAACTTGGAAATGGATGGAAATGATTCAAAATAGGAAAGTGCACATTTCTGGAAACTTGGAAATGTAAGAAAATGTCAAGTTTCTGAGTAGAGCGAAAATTTTTGGAAACTTAGAAATGACTTAGAAATGTCGAGTTTTAAAGTTTAAAAGAGGAAATTAAGGCAAGGTGGCCTTAAAAGAAAAAGTTTGTGAAATTTGACACACAAGCAGGCTTTGGAAAAGTGGCACGGAGATGCCACTTAGGGCCTCTGGAAATGGCGCCACATGTAAGGTGTTGGGCCTGAGTTCGAAGTCACTTGGGAAGCAAATAAAAGGAGTTTTATTTTTGCTTGGTGTGGGACAACACAAGCCTTCTAGAAAGGAGGAGTTTTATTGTCATAAATATTCGATTAATAAGGTGATAAATAAGGGATTTAATTTGGATTATTTTTGAAGAGATAATAAAGGATTATTCTCTAATTATTTTAAATTAAGGGATTATTATTTTGATAATTCAAAGGATAAAGCTATCAAATAAAGAAGAGTGGTGGCCAAGTAAGGGATTACGAGTAGTAGTTTGGCTATAAAAGGAAGAAAATAGGGCTACTCATCAAATTTTCTTCCTCCTCTTCTCTCTCTTTGAATTTCTCGAGTACTCTCCTCTCTTCTCTTCTCTTTTTCTTTTGTCAAGCCGAATCTATAGTCCACCATTGTCAAAATTCTCAAGTTTTCTTTTCTTCCTATTTCTTCTTACCAATCCATTCAAAAGCCGAATCTTGGAAAGGCTTCAAGCATAGGTGTCTTTGTCGATTTCTTCAAAGGTAAGAACAAGTTTGATTTCCAATCTTTTCTTTTAGATTAGCCGAGAGATAATCTAACTTACATATTATGGTTGCCGAATATGGAAGGACCTTTCGGGATTATCAGAGTAGTCGACTAAAAGGAGGAGTATTCGGGATTTCTAAGATTAAGGTAAGACATGTGAATATTCGGCCAAAGGCCTTGATTTATGTTTTGATGATTAAGATTAAGTCTAACGTAAGGTTTTAGGGATTTCGACATTCCTAGGGAAACAAGGAGCAGTTCGGGATTTGTTGGTGTTCCAATCGGCAACAAGGTAAGAATACTAATCCTACTAGGATTTGGAATTTTGGCCGAATGGCTTTTTATTAAGGTAATAAGTGATAAATCAATGTAGGGATTAAGGATCTAAGCATTAGATCAAGCTTTTCAGGATCTCAAGGAAATTTTAAGCGAATCGGTGTGTACCTTACACTATCCCATAATATGTTTTATGGCATGATTAATTAATATATGTGATATTAAGTATATGAAAGTGGCTAAGGTACCATGTTATGGTACAAAGTACTCAGGTACGTTTCCTACTTCTACTAGGAAAATGAAAGATGTTATTTGTAACATGAGAATATGATAAGAATGTGAACTCTGGCATATTATGCATATTATTATATGGGCATATGGGTTATTGAAAGGGGAAGTGAATGTGGTGACCTAAGACCACGAACACGGTGACCTAAGACCGTGATATCTGAAAAGTGGTGACCTAAGACCACAGTAATCTGAAAGTGGTGACCTAAGACCATAGTATGCGGTGACCTAAGACCGCAGATTTGGAGTGTAGCGGAAGGAGGGTCGACTTAGTAGTCCCCACGGTGTGACTGGCAGGTACGGGGGTGTGTAGCGGATGGACGATTAGGTTTGGGTTTGGGAATGCATTATAACCTGTATTCTATGTTTTGAATGTGTAATATGTGATATGCCTTATTCTATTATGATTTAGTGTCGTGTACACATTGAGTCTGTTTGACTCACCCCGTTGTGGGACTATGTTTCAGGTGAGGAACAGTAATGGACCGGGACGGCAGAACTTGTGGTGGCCATGCTCAACATGAAGTTTATATTTTTATGGACTCTTGAATTTATTTTAGTACTTTGAATTATTTTTGGGAATTTTTTTTTTGATGTAATAAGGCCATAAGGCCATGATGAACGATTTTATTTCTACTTGTTGTTTTATTGTGTTACAAATTTTGATTAAGTTAAAGACTAAGTATTTTATTTTAAAATATACTCGATATGTTTATTACTTAAAATTAAAAACGGGTTTTCTAGTTTAAAAATCCAGTTTGTTTTCAACACAAGCCCAACCCAAACTTTTTTTTTAAAAAATCACACAAGTTTTTCACCAAGTAACGAAAGAATTTGAATCGGTTTTCTTGAGGAACATACCAAATCTGGTCAAAGCTCGTGGGCCGGGTTTGGGGTGTTTCAGTTTGGTATCAGAGCCCAGTTTTAAACTCTCGGCCTGTGGGCTAAGGCCAAAACGTTTTCAAATCAAGCCAAGTAAGTTTTTTTGAAATGAAAAGCGCAGTCTTAGGCATGATGGCACCCAAGTCTCAGACCATGATCCACTGTAAGTACCCCTAACCATCCTGTATGATTATGTGATTTACGAATTATAGAAGGGTAGAAAAGGCATGGAACGTAGAATAGTATGATAGGAACTTGAACCTAGGACTAGATTACCCCAACTATTACATAAGACTTAATACCTACTTAAACAAACCTATGGCTAAGTCGCCGAGAGTTAGGGTGTGGCAACCTCATGCGCATGTCTAGGAATGGTTTTTGGTGGGAGCTTGGTATTTAAGCAGCGATCCGCGTGACTCACCTCCTCTCCATTCGAATCTCGCACAGTGCGTAGCTTTGGTTCACTACGACCAAGAGGACTCGGTCATAAAGCTAAACGCAATGACTAAAACCCGAAAGGGAACTAGCCGTGTTTTATAAAAACAACGAAACCCTAGTTTTAAAACTCTTGAAATTACTCTTTTAAATGGTGAGAACTATTTTTACAAAATTTTTCGAAAAATTTCCGAATTACAAAGTTACTAAAATACCCCTAATGGTAAAATTACAAAAATGCCCTTGGATTATGAAATTTCCAACCCACTCGCAGTTTTATCAAAATTACATTTCTTTATAAAATATTCAAAAATCCTAACTCGCAAACTATCAAAAATACCTTGATTTTGGAAAATTACAAAACTGCCCCTAACTTACAAAATTACCAAAATGACCCTAATTTCCAAAATTTTTGCAACATCATCGTTTTGAAAAGTACAATTCTCAAAAAGAACCCCCAAAGTTTTGCAACCTTTGAAATATTCCTAATTTATTAAATTCTACAAACTTACCCCGGTTTATGAAAAATTACCGAATTACCCCCGAGGTCTAAAATTAAGAAATACCCCAATTTCAAAATTTTTCCAAAATACCCGGGAATTTAAAAATACCAAAATACTTTGTGACAAAATCACCAAGGAACTTTTTCTTACGAAAAATTACGAAAATACCTGTAGGACAAAATTACGAAAATACCCCGGGTAGTGGAAAAGCGACAACAATGAAAACTACAACATTTTCTCAATGAACGAAAGTTCATAATTTTTTGATGGATGTATGAATGAATGAGAAGATCTGTGTGTATGTATGAATACTGAAAGAACCACTCCTAAATTCTTTTTCATAAAACTTCTTCGGGTAATCAAGTGAAACAAAAGTACTAATTCATAAAACTTCTTAATCAGATCTCGACGTTAGAAATGAGCTCTAGAGGACGTGGTCGTCGGGGACGAGGTAGGGGAAGGATGACTGTGTCAGAACCCGTTAGATCGGGTCAAGGGACCGACAACGAATACCACCGCCACCACCACCCCCAACTGTTGGTGTTGAGCGACAAGCTCGGACGGGAAGATCTTTGTGTCGCAGTCGTGTCCGCGAGTTTTGGAATTGGTGGCTGGTGCAGAAGGAAATTCGGGAACCCGAAAGTCTGTGCCTGAGCGGCTCCGAGCTAATGGAGCCGAAATGTTTCGAGAAGTATCTGGAGTGGCACCCAGTACAGCTGAGTATTGGTTGGAAGCAACGGAGCGCATAATGGATGAGCTTGATTTGACCCCTTAGGAGAAGTTAAAGGGAATGGTGGCACTGTTACGCGATGAAGCGTATCAGTGGTGGTTAATCATGACGGGATGGTGCCACGGTGAGGATCGACACAGGAATATGTTAAGGAGGCATTTCAAAGGAAGTATGTAGGAACCAGGTATACTGATGAGCAAAGGAAGGCTTTTTGGGGTGGTTCAAGGGAACAAGTCTGTTGCAGAATATGAGGCTGAATTCTTGAGGTTGAGCCGTTATGCTCGAGGTGTAGTGGCAACTGAGCATGAGCGCTGTGTCCGTTTTGAGGACGGGCTAAGGGATGATCTGAGACTGTTGATAGCACCGCATCAGGAGCGGGAGTTCTCTCTCGCTTTGGTACAAAAGGCCAAGGTGGCCGAGGGAATCAAGGATTCTACAAAGCAAAGGCTATGGATAGGAATAGGCCCAAAAGAGGTTTTGGATCATCGGAAAGGTTCATAAGAGGCCCGGAGTTGATGGGCCGCGAAGTCGACAAGTTGGTCCGGAATGGGTTGTGATCGTCCTTGTGATGTGTGTGGAAAGAAGCACTTGGAAGAGTCTTTGGAGGAAAATAGGAGGATGTTTTAGGTGTGGGTCCAAGGACCATGTGATCAAGGATTGTCCCAAGAACTCGAGAGGAAAGCCGGCCAGTGACTCGGAATGTTAGTCGGCCGGTAGAGGAGGACCGCAGCCTCAACGAGGTCGTGGTTCGAGTAACCGAGGTAATGGTAATGGACTGAGGCCGTGGAACATAGGCGAGAGTGTCTTTGCTAATCTTGAGGCAAGGCAACGGGTTTGGTTTATGCGGTTCAGGAGGGAAGATGGAGACACGCCGGATGTTATAACCGAAGACGTTCTTTATTTTTGGCAAGCCCTATTTTGCTCTAATTGATGTGGGTTCGACTCATTCATATGTTACATGTAGTGTAGTGGAAACACTAGGCCTAGACTCGAACTTTACGATAGGCGGATGATGTAGTGAGCCCATTAGGCCAAAGCAGTAGTGGTGGATAAGATCTTTTGGAACGCACCCCTAAAAATTCGGGGAGTGAACTTTGGGTGACTTAATGGAATTACCCTTTGGAGAGTTTAAACTTATACTCGGAATGGATCAAGCTAGTAGAGCACCGAGCCATGTTGGATTGTGCGGCTAAACGAATGGAATTAAGGACCCGGAGAATGAAGTAGTAGTAATGATCGGAGAAAGAAGAAACTACTGTCTAACGTAGTTTTCGCGTTGAAGGTTGAGAAAATGGTTAGGAAAGGGTGCAAAGCGTTCTTAGCCTTCGTAAGTGCGTTAGATGGAAAGGAAGAAGGTGTCGATGAGAGTTAGAGCGGTAAGGGACTTCGTGGATGTGTTCCCGGAGGAATTACTGGGAATACCCCGAGATAGGGAGGTGGAATTTGGAATAGATTTGCTACCGTGAGCGCTCTCTGTGTCAATCGCTCCATACCGAATGGTGCCAAAGGAGTTAGTTGAGCTCAAGGCTCAAATCCAAGAGTTGTTGGATCGTGGGTTCATACGACCAGTGTGTCTCCATGGGGAGCACCAGTTCATTTGTAAAGAAGAAGGACGGAACTATGCGTATGTGCATAGATTACCGTCGATTGAATAAGTCGACCATCAAGAACAAGTATCCTTTGCCAAGGATCGATGACTTGTTCGATCGGTGAAGGGCATGATATTCTCAAAGATAGACTTAAGGTCGGGATATCACCAGTTGAAGGTGAAGGAGGCAGATATCCATAAGACCGCTTTTAAGACAAGATATGACCATTTTGAGTTTGCGGTAATGCCGTTTGGATTGACGAACGCTCCAGGCGCGTTCATGGATATGATGAACCGGGTTTTCAACCCCACTTGGATAGGTTCGTCATTGTGTTCATCGGCGATATCTTGGTGTACTCTAAGTGCGAAGAGGAGCATGATGAGCATCTCGGGTTGTCTTTGCAAGTGTTAAGGGGAAGAAGCTCTATGCCAAATTCAGCAAGTGTGAATTTTGGCTTAAGGAGGTGGCATTCTTAGGACATGTGGTATCCGCAAGAAGGAATAAGAGTGGATCCTAGGAAGATCGAAGCAGTGTTGGATTGGAAACCACCTAGGTCCGTGGCTGAGATCCGAAGTTTCTTGGGTTTGGCAGGATATTATAGAAGGTTCGTAGAAGGATTCTCATCAATAGCCGCGCCTTTGACAAAGTTGCTAAGGAAGGAAGTACCCTTTGAATGGGTGATAAGCAATGAAGAGCTTTGAAAAGCTTAAGAAGGTGTTGACGGAGGCTCCAGTGTTAATTCAACCGGAGGCTGGGAAGGATTTTGTGGTGCACTGTGACGCTTTGCATACGGGATTAGGATGTGTCCTAATGCAAGATGGAAAAGTAGTCGCTTACGCGTCTCGGCAGCTAAGGCCTCATGAGGTTAATTACCCAACTTATGACTTGGAATTGGCAGCAGTGGTTTTTTCCCTTAAGGTGTGGAGGCACTACCTTTATGGAGAAAAGTCAATAATCTACACAGACCACAAGAGCCTTAAGTATCTGTTGACTCAGAAGGAGTTGAACTTGAGGCAGCGAAGGTGGGTGGAGTTATTGAAGGATTATGATTGCTCGATAAAGTACCACCTGGGCAAGGCAAATGTGGTAGTTGATGCCTTAAGTCGGAAGGTTGTGTCGGATCTAAGGGCTATGTTCGCTCACTTGAGCTTATATGATGATGGAAGCCTATTGGCAGAATTGCAAGTCAAGCCCACATGGCTGAAGGAGATGAAAGAGGGACAGTTGGCTAATAAGGACCTAAGTGCTAAGTTCACGGACAAGTGCAGAGCGGAGGATTAAAGGATTATGGCGTTAGCGGCGAAGGAGTATTGTGTTACAAAGGAAAGGTGCGTATGCCAAGAGACGAGGAGTTAAGACAAAGGATTCTCGGGAGGCGCATAGTAGCCCTTATGCTATGCATCCCGGAGGCATTAAGTCGCTGAGAGATCTAAGGGAACAATTTTGGTGGTCCGATCTTAAACGAAGTTACTAAATTCGTGGGAAAATGTCCGACGTGCCAAGCAAGTTAAGGTGAACACCAAGTTCCATCAGGATTGCTTCAACCCATTGAGATTCCGCGATGGAAGTGGGAGAGAATTACCATGGACTTCGTTAGTGGGCTTCCCCCTTACGCCTACTAAGAAGGACTCGGTATGGGTGATAGTGGACCGTTTGACCAAGTCCGCGCACTTCATTCCGGTAAGAGTTGACTATTCTCTTGAAGTTGGCCAAGTTATATGTGGCGGGAGTTGTGAGGTTACATGGAGTACCGAAGATCGATCATCTCCGATAGAGACCCAAGGTTTACGTCTCGGTTTTGGAGGGCGCTTCATCAAGCTTTAGGCACTAAGTTGGACTTCACTACGGCTTTTCATCCACAATCAGACAGGCGACCGAGCAGGTTATACAAGTGTTGGAGGATATGTTGAGAGGTCGTGTGATGGATTTCCGAGGAAGTTGGGAAGATTACTTGCCTTTAGCCGAGTTCGCCTACAACAACAAACGCCTATCGGGCTAGCATTCGGATGGCACCATATGAAGCATTGTATGGTCGAAAGTGTAGAACTCCTACTTGTTGGGTGAGTTAGGAGAACATCGAGTTTTGGGTCCAGAGTTAGTGGCGGTAAAAGAGAAGGTTGAGATAATTCGAGCACGATTAAAGGAAGCCTCGATAGGCGAAGTCGCATACGGACCTCAAACGAAAGGAGATAGAATTTGAAGTGGGAGACCAAGTGTTCTGAAAGTCTCGCCTTGGAAGAAGGTAATGAGGTTGATCGCAAAGGGAAGTTAAGCCCAAGGTTTATAGGGCCCTATCAGTACTAAAGCGAGTTGGGCGATGGCATACCAACCTGGAGTTGCCACGAGTTGCAGCAGATGCACAGCGTATTCCATGTATCCATGCTACATCGTTACCGATCGGATCCATCTCATGTGGTACTGTTGAAGAAGTAGAGCTAAGGCCGGACTTATCCTATGAGGAAGAGCCGATCCGGATATTGGGCGTGATGTGAAAGTGCTACGGAGGAAGTCGGTTCCTCTAGTCAAGGTGTTATGGCGCAATCATGGAGCGGAAGAGGCTTCGTGGGAAACGAGAAGAGGCGTGCGACGACAATACCCTCAATTATTTTAGATAGAAAATTTCGAGGACGAAATTATTTTAAGGGGGTAGAAGCGTAACATCTGGAAAAAGGGCCTATGCATTTTCGGTTTAATTGTACGAAGTGACATGTTTTGTGTACTAAGAATAAATTTTGAACAATTTTGGAAACCTGAAAATGTATGGAAATGTTAAGTTAAAAAAAATTGAAAGTGAACATTTTTGGAAACTTGGAAATGGATGGAAATGAATCAAAATAGGAAAGTGCACATTTCTGGAAACTTGGAAATGTAAGAAAATGTCAAGTTTACAGAGCCGAACGAAAATTTTTGGAAACTTAGAAATGACTTAGAAATGTCGAGTTTTAAAGTTTAAAAGAGGAAATTAAGGCAAGGTGGCCTTAAAAGAAAAAGTTTGTGAAATTTGACACACAAACAGGCTTGGAAAAGTGGCCTGGAGATGCCACTTAGGGCCTCTGGAAATGGCGCCACATGTAAGGTGTTGGGCCCGAGTTGAGTCACTTGGGAAGCAAATAAAAGGAGTTTTATTTTTGCTTGGTGGACGGCACAAGCCTTCTAGAAAGGAGGAGTTTTATTGTCATAAATATTCGATTAATAAGGTGATAAATAAGGGATTTAATTTGGATTATTTTTGAAGAGATAATAAAGGATTATTCTCTAATTATTTTAAATTAAGGGATTATTATTTTGATAATTCAAAGGATAAAGCTATCAAATAAAGAAGAGTGGTGGCCAAGTAAGGGATTACGAGTAGTAGTTTGGCTATAAAAGGAAGAAAATAGGGCTACTCATCAAATTTTCTTCCTCCTCTCTCTCTCTCTTTGAATTTCGAGTACTCTCCTCTCTTCTCTTCTCTTTTTCTTTTGTCAAGCCGAATCTATAGTCCACCATTGTCAAAATTCTCAAGTTTTCTTTTCTTCCTATTTCTTCTTACCAATCCATTCAAAAGCCGAATCTTGGAAAGGCTTCAAGCATAGGTCTTTGTCGATTTCTTCAAAGGTAAGAACAAGTTTGATTTCCAATCTTTTCTTTTAGATTAGCCGAGAGATAATCTAACCCCATACATATTATGGTTGCCGAATATGGAAGGACCTTTCGGGATTATCAGAGTAGTCGACTAAAAGGAGGAGTATTCGGGATTTCTAAGATTAAGGTAAGACATGTGAATATTCACCAAAGGCCTTGATTTATGTTTTGATGATTAAGATTAAGTCTAACGTAAGGTTTTGAGGATTTCGACATTCCTAGGGAAACAAGGAACAGTTTGGGATTTGTTGGTGTTCCAATCGGCAACAAGGTAAGAATACTAATCCTACTAGGATTTGGAATTTTAGCCGAATGGCTTTTTATTAAGGTAATAAGTGATAAATCAATGTAGGGATTAAGGATCTAAGCATTAGATCAAGCTTTTCGAGGATCTCAAGGAAATTTTAAGCGAATCGGTGTGTACCCCACACTATCCCATAATATGTTTTATGGCATGATTAATTAATATATGTGATATTAAGTATATGAAAGTGGCTAAGGTACCATGTTATGGTACAAAGTACTGTGCACGCGTTTCCTACTTCTACTAGGAATATGAAAGATGTTATTTGTAACATGAGAATATGATAAGAATGTGAACTCGGCATATTATGCATATTATTATATGGGGCATATGGGTTATTGAAAGGGAAGTGAATGTGGTGACCTAAGACCACGAACACGGTGACCTAAGACCGTGATATCGAAAAGTGGTGACCTAAGACCACGATGAATCCCGAAAGTGGTAACCTAAGACCACGATGTCTGAAAGTGGTAACCTAAGACCACGGTGTATGCGGTGACCTAAGACCGCAGATTTGGAGTGTAGCGGAATGAGGGTCGACTTAGTAGTCCCCACGGTGTGATTTGGCAGTGCGGGGTGTGTAGCGGATGGACGATTAGGTTTGGGTTTGGGAATGCATCATAACTTTGTATTCTATGTTTTGAATGTGTAATATGTGATATGCCTGATTCTATTATGATTTAGTGTCGTGTACACATTGAGTCTGTTTGACTCACCCCGTTGTGGGACTATGTTTCAGGTGAGGAACAGTGATGGACCGAGACGGCAGAACTTGTGGTGGCCATGCTCAACATGAAGTTTATATTTTTATGGACTCTTGAATTTATTTTAGTACTTTGAATTATTTTTGGGAATTTTTTTTGATGTAATAAGGCCATAAGGACATGATGAACGATTTTATTTCTACTTGTTGTTTTATTGTGTTACAAATTTTGATTAAGTTAAAGACTAAGTATTTTATTTTAAAATATACTCGATATGTTTATTACTTAAAATTAAAAAAGGGTTTTCTAGTTTAAAAATCCAGTTTGTTTTCAACACAAGCCCAACCCACACTATTTTTTTTTAAAAAATCACACAAGTTTTTCACCAAGTAACGAAAGAATTTGAATCGGTTTTCTTGAGGAACATACCAAATCTGGTCAAAGCTCATGGGCCGGGTTTGGGGTGTTTCAACTTCGGACTTATTTGATGTCTATAAAGTTAAGGGTTAAGGAAATTCTGAGCGATCTAAGGGCTATGAGTTTCATGATCCCATAATAAGGAATATTTTTGAGACGGGAACTGCAACATTTTTTGAGGATGTTGAGTTTGGGGGAGAAATAAGGTTAGAGACATTGCTTTTGAGGAGGAATTGGATTCTAACTCAATTCTTACTATCACTTTTGACGATGTTCAGGTTCTTATACCTATCATTGATCAAGAAGTGAATACAGAACCTCTGCAAGACAATGTTGAACAACTTCCAATTCAAAATGAGATAATTGTTCCAGAAGAACAAACTCAACAACCTCAAGAACAAGTGCCATTAAGGAGGTCCACAAGAGAAAGGAGAAATGCTATTCCAGATGATTATGTTGTATTTCTCCAAGAACATGAGGATGATAATGGAATGATGGAAGATGATCTAATCAACTTTCATCAGGCCATGAAAAGTTCTAATTCTCAAAAGTGGATTGATGCCATGAAAGATGAGTATAAGTTTATGCGAGACAATAAAGTTTGGGAACTTGTCCCATTACCTGAAGGTGCAAAACCAATTGGTTGTAAATGGATATTTAAAACCAAGAGGGATGCAAATGGTAATGTGGAGAGGTATAAGGCGCGTCTTGTAACTAAAGGATATACTCAGAAAGAATGTGTTGATTTTACAGAGACTTTCTCTCCAGTTTCATCGAAAGACTCCTTTAGGATAATCATGGCGTTTGTTGCTCATTTTGATCTTGAGTTACATTAGATGGATGTTAAGACTGCGTTTCTTAATGGCGACATTGAAAAAACAATTTATATGGTGCAACCAGAAAATTTTGAGTCGGAAGACTCAAAGAATATGGTTTGCAAATTGACAAAATCCATCTATGGACTCAAACAAGCTTCCCATCAATGGTACCATAAGTTTCATCAAATAATTGTTTCGTTTGGTTTTGAGATGAATATTGTTGATGATTGTGTGTATCTCAAATTCAATGGGAGTAAGTACATATTTCTGGTTTTATATGTTAATGACATACTGCTTGTTAATAATAAGTATAGCCTCAATCAATACCTTAAGAATGATTTTGAAATTACAAAAATGCATTAGATTTTTTACATTTTTGCGATGGAAAGTCTAATGTACGTTCAGTTTGTATACATTGGAATATTGTGTACACTATTGGGATGTTAGCGAGATATTTTAAGCAACCCTGATTTGGACCATTGGATAGCATCCAAAAGGGTTATAAGGTATTTTCAGAGAACAAAAGATTACATGCTCACATATCGGAGGTCTAATCAGTTAGAGATCATCAGGTATATAGACTCCGATTTTGATGGAATATGGATATAAGATTTTTCCACTAAGGTGCAAATTGTGAAAACAAATTGCAATCTTTTATTCCAGTAGCAACAGGAACACATCAAAGTAAAAACACATAGACTTTAAGTTCCTGGTTGTTAAAGTAAAAGTTCAGAGTGGTTAGGTGCTTATAAAGCATATCAGGACAAACTCCATGATTGCGGATCCGCTTACTAAAGAACTACACCTAAGGTTTTATAAGAGCACACTGCTCATATGGGTGTAATGTCATTTAAAGGATATTTGGTTTTAGTGGAAGTTTGTATTTTTAAATGTTTTTATGTTATAGACACATTTTTGATTATTTGATTTAAAGATATTAAGTTTATTTTCTGCAGAAATAAAGTTTGTTTGGTTTATTCACACTCTGATTTTGGTAAGGTTTGATCTCACTAAGGAGGACCAGTTGGAAATAGACATGTTTAGATCATATTGCATGTAATTTCCATGCTACACATCCATACTTGATCTATGTCATTTGGTTGTGTTAATATACGTGATCATGGATGGATTTAGTTACGATATATGTAACAAAAGTCGCCTTGGTTCTATGTTAACATAATTAATGGACGAGATTGTTCGAAATACCTTTTGGATATGATAGTAAAATTTTGAGCTCATAAGGTTATATAATGACATGTAATTATAAAGTAATTAGTATATATATGTGGTCCAAGTGGGAGATTGTTGGAAAATTTGGACATCACATATATAATAAGGATAATTACATGTTATTATTTATTATCATGATAGGTTAGCCCAAATTAAAAGTGATCTAATTTGGTTAGAATTTTATTGGGCTTTTAATTATTAAATAAAGTATGGGTCAAATATGTGTAGATACTCTTCTAATCAAATTCTAATTAATGATGGGCTAATTAGAATTTGATTAGAACTAATATGCTAAGGTTATAAATATTAGGGTTATGGTCCCCAAATTATACACAAGATATCTTTTCTAATATCCCATCATTAGGAAAGAGAGAGAGCAAATATTCTCTAAATTTCTTTTGTGCTAATTTGGAAGATCAAATCCCCAAAATCCGATAAAACTACAAGGAATTCATGGATTCAGGTACGCTTCCGCATCTAGTTTTATTCTTCATTTATTCTTGATGATTTGACATGATAGATCCTGGTTTATTAAGTTTTATTTTAGATTTATTTTACAAATCTAACATGTTATTGTTCATTTCAAGCATTTCAACAATTTTTTCATTAAATTTAAGTTGTTTGTTGTACAATGTCATATACATCTCAACCTCGCACTGTAGTTGTTTGATCACTCTCTCACCTAAATCATTCTTCAAATCCTTAGTGTACGATTCTCTTCCATAATCTTAATCAGGGGTGAATCTAGGGGGCTGGAAGGGGCCCCGACCCCCTAAAATGGAATTTTTTTTTTATTTTGGTCTTTTAAAATTTTTAAAATTTTAATTTAGTAAAAGTAAAATTGCACTTTGGCCCCTAAAATGATAAAATTTTGATTTAACCCTTTAAAAATTACATTTTTACTATCGTAAAATTTATAATTTAATTTCGGCCCTCCCTAAAAAATAATTTCTGGCTTCGTCCCTGATCTTAATATAAAAAAATAGAGAAAATAAATGATGTTATAACAAATAATGCAAAATAGAATTAAAAAATATAAAAGTAAAAATAAGAAAAATTGAAGTAGGAAAATAAGGTTAAAAAAACTGAATTGGTTTATAATTTTTTTGTTGTGTTTTATAGTCCTACATACATGCATAAAATGAAAGGAAGAAAAATGAACTTTAAATACTGATTTTACTTTATATAAATTATTTTTTAATTCGTATGATTTTTTTCTTATTATATTTACCTTAATTTTCGTATTCAATATTAAAGATTTTTCTATTAACTTTTAATTCGACATTAAAAAGCAGATTTATTTTATTAATGTATTTATTGTTGTATATGGCAATAATTTACTCAAAATTTAATCTTTGACTACTTTCAAAGACAGAGGTACTAAATTTTAGAAAGTGTGTTCTCCATTATGAAGAGTTACTTTCGAAGCAAAAGGCTAGATGTGATTGGTTACAATTTGGAGATCGGAACACTAAATTTTTCCACTCCCGCACGATTCAGAGAATGAATCACAACGAAATTTCAGTTTTGAATAATGAAGAGGGTGAATGGATTTTTGAGGATGAGCGTCTCCAGTCTGAGGCAGTTAAGTTTTTTCAGAAACTATATGGTGAGCTTTTGGATTCCACGACTTCACTACCTGCTAGTTCTTTTCCTAAACTTGATTATAATGATGAGGTTTTCTTAAGAAAAGCAGTTTCGAATGAAGAGATAAAAGCTTCCATGTTTGACATGGCTCCATTGAAAGTGCCCGACAGTTATGGGTGTCATGCACTAATTTTTTAGAGTCAATGGGAGTTGATTGGGAGTGCTATTTGCAATTGGGTTAGGAAAATCTTTGATGGGCAGATTATTGATAGGGAGTTTAATAATACTTTGCTTGTGTTTATCCCTAAGGTTCGCAATCTTGAATATTATGTTCAGTTCTCTACAAATTGATCATGAAGATTATTGAGAATAAGTAGGCTGTCTTTATTGCTAGAAAAAACATCACAGACAACATCTAGTGGCCCAAGAAGTCATCCACTCAATGCGAAGCAAACATATAAAATGAATGACTATTAAGATTGATTTAGAGAATGCCTATGACCGGGTCAGTTGGAAATTCATAGACGCCTCCCTCCAAGCGACAAACATTCCAGATTTCCTTAGAAATGTCATTATGTCAGCCATCAAAAGCTCAACTATGCAGATCCTCTGGAATGGGGCGCCTACACTGAAGTTCAGTCTAGTTAGAGGCATTCGACAGGGGTGTCTTCTATCTCCTTATCTATTTGTTCTTTGCATGGAATGGTTGGGTCAGAGTATTAATTCATCTATAAGATCTGGTCTCTGGTCTACCATTTTCTTATCCATGTCAGGACAATCACTCTCTCACTTGTTTTTGCTGATGACCTTGTTATCTTCGGGAAAGCTTGTAACAGCCCAATTTTAGTGGTGTTGGAAACAGTGGTTTCGAGACCACAATTTCGAAGAGTGTGTTATTATTTTAATATTTATTTAAATTCTATAGGATTATATTAGGGTCTTATTAAAGTTTCGTTAAGAAATTTTGAAGTTTAAATGGTTAATTAGGTAAAAAGAACTAAATTGAAAAAAGTGCAAAAGTTGAATTCTATTAGTTAAATGGACCAAATAGCTTTACAAAGGTAAATCAATGGACTTGAGTGGTAAAAGTACCAAATTTAAAATTAGTGGATGTTTATGGAAATGTATTATGGTAGTTTATATGAAATTTTAAAGTCAAAGTAGTAATTTAGCAAATAAAAGAATAATTAAGTAAATAAAAGATTAAAGAAAGATATCATCTTTGTTTTCTTCTTCATTTAAAATCAAAAATAGCCATTGAAGGGGGAGGAAGCTTTGATTTTGACCTTCTTCATGCATGGTATGTATTTGAGCCCCGATTTTAGTGATTCTTATGTTTTTAATCTCATTTTAGCTTAGTTAGCTAGCCCGGGGGTTAATTTGAAAAACTGTTAAAGGTTAAGGGACTTGCCATAATTGATTTTAAATGTGTTTTGATTTTAATTGATAGATTATTACCCTTGGTTGTTAAACAAACGTGTTTCGTTAAGTGATTTTTGGTGAAATTGTGTGTAGGGATTAATTTGTGAAAATAGTAAAGTTTCATGGTAACATTATGAAATGATAATTTAAATGGGTTGATATGAGTCCCTAAGAAGTTTGGTTAGCATGTATGGAGGGTTAAAAATAGTTAAATTTCAAGTTATAAGCTTAAGGACTAAATTGTGAAAAAGTTAAAATAAGAGGGGTAATTTTGTAATTTTATGATAATGTGAATTATTGATTGAATTGAATATTTGAAGTACTTAATCTATTTAGATCAAGATAAACAACAACCGGGTTTAAATCGAGGAAAGGCTAAAGCTTTGGATTAGTCTCAAACTCTACTTCTACGACTATAGTTATCGAGGTAAGTTCGTATAAATTAATCTTATTAATGATAATTTGATTGATTATCAGTTATATTGTGTTAGTTATAAATTGACTTGAAAATGCATGTATATTGATGCTTTAAGTATTTGACGGATAAGTAATCCCGTTTGAACCTTAAGAATTCTTAGGATACGAATGACATGTCATTAGGGATTTCATGTTTCGGGTGTTGGTTTTGAATGTCCTACAGATGGCTGAGGTCCTGCATTTGTTGCAGATTCTCCATAGCTCGTGTGAGCAACATCGTGTAGCTAACATTCCGACCCACAGCTCGTATGAGCAGACCCATTTCACAACTCGTGTGAGCACTATTGAAAAGGAAATGTTACGGTTATATGGAAAGGCACACTATGTGTGAGCATTCACGAGTATCCAATGTAATTCTAGATGGTTCAACGAGTAAGCAAGGGTTAATGACATGGTATGTATACAATTGGATAATGGTTCATGATCATATGAAAAGTTTAATGGGATAAATGATATGTACATGAAAATCTACTTATGATATGGTTGAACTCATATGTATCATGTATGAACTTACTAACTTGTGAGTTTGGTGGTGATTATAGGAGTTTATTTAGCTTATGAACATGGTAATGATGTTATGCGTAGTTTATAAATTGATCTTAAGAATGGTAAGTTATGTTTGAGTTTATATGAGCTTACTAAGCACTAGTTGCTTACATAGTTACTTTCCTTTGTTTCATAGATTATCAGAAGCTTGATCGATTGGAAGCTTGTCAGAGATCTATCACACTATCCAGCAGTCATTTTGGTAGTTTTTGAGTTATTTTGGCCAATGTTATAAATGACATGTATAGGACCTTTTTATAATGATAGTTCTTGAATGTGTTAATGATCAAATTGGTATGTATATGCTTTTGGAGTATATATCTTGTTTGATGAACTTTTAATGCCTTGATAAGTTTAAGCCTTTTGGCCACTTTAAAGTACTTGTAATATATGGTCATTTTGGTATGTTTATGATAATATGTGAATGGTTATAATTGATGTCATTTGATAGTTAAAGGAACTAGGTTTTGCGCTTGAAATGTGGCTATATTGCTTTGTTATGGTTAATGATGTTTTGGTATAAATGTGGTGCCTTTGAATGGCATATTGGTTAGGTGAAATAGGTTGATTGAAATGGTATGTTTTTATGTGATTGAAAGGTGTTTAGGTCTTTTGAATGTATGCACAAATGGAATGGTTGATTGAGTATGTTTTGGTCTTGAAATGACTTGTTTTTAGGGTTAAATTATGGAGCACATGACCTAGGACAATGGCTGTCACACGGTCGTGTCACACAGAGGGTGTGAAACACATGGGCTGTCACACTCTACATAGCCGTGTGTCACTTGTTATTTTTGGTTTAAGTTTTACACGGCCGTGTGTCACAACTCAAAGAGTTACACGGTCTGGCACACGGCCTGCGACACGGCCGTATGACCTAACTTAGTGAGTTACACGGTTTAAGATACGAGTTGGGACACGGCCTTGTGTCCCTTTGTTCGATTGTTACAAGGTATGGGCTATGTCACACGGCCTGACCACACGGCCGTGTGACCCCTATTTTTAATTTTTTCATTTTTTTCTAAATTTTCTTATTTGTTTCGATTTAGTCCTAGATCATTTCTAAACTGATTTTAGGACCTCAAAGGCTCGATATAATGCCCAAATGTATATGTTTGATTGGTTTGTAATGAGTTGTATTTAATTAATATTAAATAATTGTTGTTCAGATTTGCATGGTAATGCTCCGTAACCCTAGTTCGGCGATGGAGACGAGTTAGGGGTGTTACAAAGCTTATGTGAACCAGGCTAGTTTAATTAAGGACCTGTTTTTGGAAAAACAGATTTGGAAAACGTAGCGGAAAATAAATTTAAGGAAAAACCAGAGTTTTTAAATTTTTTCCAAAACAAGATCTTGGTTGTAATATCTAAAATAATAAACACTTAATCAAAATTGTATATTTTCGATTCATCTAGGATGAGCGCTTTTGACTGTGTAGCCTTCTCCGCTATCCTCAAGCTCACGTTTGCCGAGTGTAGGCTCGCTTCGAATTAGAATTTTTTTCACAAAATTACCAGTGGGCTAATTTTGTAAATTTTCTAAACTTTTGAGTCAAGTTGTAAATCATAAAAATATCTCTAGAAATTTTCTAGAATAATCTCTTCAGAGAATTTTCTCTCTACAATTTTCTCTTGAATTCAAGTGTGTGTAAATAATGACCCAAGGCTCTCTTTATATAGGGAGAGTTTAGAGAGTTCAACTATAATTAAACTTAATCACTTTAATATAATATTTATCTTGATAAATATTAGATTAAATTTAATATTAAATCTTAGTAAAATAATAGAAACATTAAATTTAATTTAATATTAAGATAATCACTTTAATATTAAATTAATAAAATATTATTAAGATAAATATTAAATTAAATTTAATATTAAACTATTAAAATAATATTATTTTTGGAATAATTAATCTGAAATCAAATTCTTTTGTAGAGTCTTAGTAGGAGTGTAACTCATCCACTGCTCAACCACCGACAACCAACCGCTGCCGGCCATTAGAACGACATTGTTGTAGCCACCGACACTGCCGTGTCCGGTGATGTAGGTGCGACACCCTTATGGCACCCCGAACCAATTTGGCCCGATTCAATAACGACCCGATCGGGCTGGTCTAGCCACCGGTTGGACCGTCAGCCCAGTTTTACATATCGGGCCCGGTTTGACCAATTTTTGGGTCTTAGTCTTGGTTTTGGGCTCTTGGGCCCGATTTATGATCTCAGGTCCAATTTTCAAGTTTAATTACCCATTGGGCAAGTTGTCTGACTTGAAAATTAACTTCCAAAAATATCATATCAATTTTAATTGATTTGATTAATTTAATTTTACTTGATCAAAATTAATTTTTCCAAAAATTACTTAGATTTTGCAAATTAATTTTTCAAGAAAATTCTTTAACCAAATTCTCTAGTTGAATAATTCTTACGACCACTTAGTTTTATTCCACATCGAATAAATCGACTCAATTAAATTATTCCCAAAGTCGTAGAATTTTCTTCTGATTTAAATGCAGTCCGATTGAGCTTTTGTTAAGCTAGTGGAAGGACCAATCGGACATATACAATTAGGCTCTAGTGATTGCAATTATGTCCAGAAGCATCGTTTCGATAATTCATAATTACTTAATAATGGAGTCAGTCCACAAGAAGTACCATGATTGAAAACTCCTTATTGTATACTCTTTACGAAAGCAATTCATCCAACTGCTTTGTCCAATGACCTCGTCATGTGTGTGTTACCCTCATATGATATTCTTGATTCCTTTGAGTTAAATCTGTTCACTCAATACAATCATATTTTATCTCATTGTCATCGTTGTGTCTTCTTAATGATTAATATGGTAACGGTCAACAAATGACTATGATAAATTGCTCGTTCGAGAACAAGTAACCCGTAGCCACGTTCCACATTTATCAATCTACACAATGCCAATAAGAGGATATTATTAACTCTTTAATTGAGCTATGAATTCTATTGTTGCTAGTAAAGCCATTCCATACACAAGTCATGTATGGTAACGGTCATTAAGAAGTAAAGCCATGCCATACACAAGTCATGTATGGTAACATGCCATACACAAATCATATGATATTCTTGATTCCTTTGAGTTAAATCTGTTCACTCAATACAATCATATTTTATCTCATTGTCACCGTTGTGTCTTCTTAATGATTAATATGGTAACGGTCAACAAATGACTATGATAAATTGCTCGTTCGAGAACAAGTAACCCGTAGCCACGTTCCACATTTATCAATCTACACAATGCCAATAAGAGGATATTATTAACTCTTTAATTGAGCTATGAATTCTATTGTTGCTAGTAAAGCCATGCCATACACAAGTCATGTACCCAACATACTAGTTATGAGCTCAATCATCTTTAGGGCATAAGCCTTCACTTATATCAAAGCACATGAGTTGCGTACACATGGTTAGTGACTAATTCAGGATTTAGGTAAATCACACCATGAATGTCACAAGTGAATTAATTCACAAACAGATTCAGAATTAATTCATCTTGGGCCCAGTCCAATGTATTATTCTACCATCAACTGCTCTGATAGCCAAGACTAGTCATCTCCCTAATTGGAATTGTAGACGATATAATAATCCTTCTCAGTATTTGAATCAAATGCTCATTTTGAGTTTTTTTACGGGATTAAAGACTCATTTAGATTATCTACTGAAGTAAGTTGTCTTTCTCGCATTGTAAATGTTCTTTACAATGCCACTTATCTTCAGTTTGAACTTTAGACAATCAATAAGCTAATATTTGCTTGTCACCATTTTGCTACATAAATACAAAAGACATAATAGTGAAATGTAAAATTAAATTTATTTATTTATTCATCGTTCAAATAAATAGAAAACAGTTACATGTTTACTATAATATGAACACATTTCCCAACACTTATTGGGTACATTCTGTGGTTTTTCTAGGCATCGGGTGAACGCTCATAAGACGAACATTTTATTTTCCAAAGAGGTGGATGACATTTTTGCAAGGCATCTATATGACATGCATGGGTTCTGTAAGGTCCATAATTTAGGTTCGTACTTGGGATTACCCCTCTTTCATGAAAGGGTAACCATTAGCTCTTTGAAGTTCGTGGTGGAAAAAGTCAAATCAAGGTTACAAATGTGGGATGCTAGGAAATTATCTCTAGCTGGCAGAGTTGCCTTAGCTCAATTAGTCCTTCTTACAATCCCTAATTATTTCATGCAGTCCTTGAGGATGTCGTAAGGAATACATGACAAAATTGAGAGTATTGTTAGACAGTTTATATGGGGCTTGACTGAAGGGAGTAAAAAAATGGCCCTTGTTAGTTGGAACTCGGTTTGTCAGCCAAAGACTTATGGAGGGCTTGGGATTCGACAGTTGAAAGATCAGAACGCCTCATTTTTATTAAAGTTAGGTTTCAACATTCTGAAGAATTCAAAGTCTTTGTGGGTTCGTGTTCTATATGCAAAGTATGGGATCAAGGATGGTTTACCTTTCAGTATCTCTCACAGTAATTGTTCTTTCCTCTAGAGAGCTCTATCTAAGGTATGGCCTTTGCTTAGAGAAAACATATTCTAGTCAGTTGGGAATGGTAACATCATTAGGTTTTGGAGGGACAGTTGGATTCCAGAGATTGGCCTTCTAATTAATCTTATCCCAGCAAGTGCAAACATTGTCACGGATTTTTGTCTAAAAGAGATAACTAAAGATGAAGGAATATGGAATTTGGAACTTTTTCGGGTTTGGTTATCAGAAGATTTAATTAGATGCATTACTAGCATTCCACCTCCACATTCTTTAGTAGGGCCTGACAAAATAGCTTGGTTGGGGACCTCATCAAGTTGGTTCTCTATTAAAAGTGCTTGTCGTAAGATTAAGGAGAGTTCATGGAATCCTAGAGAGGAAGCTTGGAAGCCTCCATAGAAGGTTAAGGGTCTTCAAAGGGTTTGGGTTTTTCTCTGGCTGGCTCTCAAACAGCAGTTGCTTACTTAAGTAGAGCAACTAAGGTGTGGTGTGGGTAGTGACGCAAGATGTCTAATATGTGGCCGTGAAATAGAGGACGTTCTACATGTTATTATATATATTTAAATTTTTTATTATTTTTATATATTATTTAAATATATATACTACATCAAAAATACTGAAAACATTAAAATAAATATTTCCCAACAAATTGAAAACAAATTTTAAAAAATATGTATACTTAAATAACACTAAGATAGATGCAACTTAACAAACCAATACCTCTAGAATAATAACAAAATTAACAATAAAACAATTGCTATATAATATCCAAACAATAACAACAAAATAGTAGCAACATAATAGTGAAATGGTAGCAAAATAAGTAGAAAACAATAAGAAAATAACATTAAAACAACAAAAAATAGCATTTTTTGTCCTTTTGTGAATTCGGGCCGGGCCAAGCCCAGGGCAAAAATGTCATACCCGAGACTCGACCTATTTTTTAAACGGGCCTTTTTTTTACCCAAACCCCCTTTTTTGGGCCTATATTTTTGCCGAAACCCTCCCACTTTTCAGACGGGTCTTCAAGCCGGGTCTTCAAGCAGAAGTGTGGAGATTTACAGGTTTCTATGGTGAGCCAGTAGAACATAACAGAAGGGAGTCGTGGGAGTTACTAAGAGCTTTGAAGCGAGGAAACAATATGCCATGGTTAGTAGCCGGGGACTTTAACGAAATTATGTTTTCTTTTGAAAAACAAGGTGGACGAATTAGAGAGGAAAGACAAATGAAAGCGTTTAGGAAAGTGCTAGAAGATTGTGATCTGGCCGATTTGGGTTTTTCAGGGCAATGGTATACATGGGAAAGGGGTAGGCTTGCTAGTAACAATATCAGGGAGAGATTAGATAGAGGGGTAGCGAATCCAAGGTGGTGGGAACTGTTTACAAATTTTAAAGTAAATCATTTACAGCACAGTTTTTCAGATCACTGTCCATTAGTTGTGAGTACAAATAGGAATGGGGATAGATACAATTCGAGACAACAAAGGCAATTTCGATTTAATGCTGATTGGATTCTGAATCCAAAGTGTGAGGAGCATATTAAAAATATATGGTCTTCAAACACTCAGGATGTGATAGTGAAATTAAAGGAGCTGGGTAGGAGTCTACATGGCTGGTCAAAGGGAGAAAAGAAGTTAAGAGAACAACGTATAGATGAGCTGAATGGCAGATTATGTGAATTGGGAGGCTACGAAATTTCTAAAGATGTTCTTGAGAAAATTACAGGAATTAAAATTGAATTGAACCTCGAAGCTGACAAGGAAGAGATTTATTGAGAGCAAAGAGCAAGAACTAATTGGCTTAGAATGGGAGACAATAATACACTTTCTTTCATAAAAGTACATCACATCGAAGGAGGAAAAATATGCTCAAAGGGCTGGAGGATGAGTTCGGTACTTTGAAAATAGAGACAGATGAAATGGCAAAAATGGCGACTCATTATTTCAAAGATCTCTTCTCTTCTAAAGGGACTAGTGATTGCAGCAGATTGATTGAGTCTTTTCAACCAAGTATTACGGAGGAGCATAATAGGGATTTAATGGCAGAATTTACAAAAGATGAAATTGTTTTGGCGATTAAATCGATAGCCCCACTCAAGGCATCAGGTATAGATGGATTCCCGCAATTTTTTTATCAAAAATATTGGCATATTGTTGGAGAGGAAATAACCAAGTTCTGTTTAGATGTGTTAAAAGGAGTGATAAAAATGGAGGAAGTTAACTTTACAAGTATAGTTCTGATTCCAAAGGTTAATTCACCAAAGCTAATGAGCCAATTTAGACCAATAAGTCTATGCAATGTAATTTACAAGATTATTTCAAAAGTACTTGTCAACCGTTTTCGGAAGGTGCTTAATTACTTAATTGAAGACAATCAAGGAGCTTTTATCTCAGGTATACAAATTACGGATAATATTTTCGTGGCTTATGAAATTCTTCACTCATTCAAAAAAAGAAGAGGGACATCCAAAAAAGGGTTTGCGCTGAAACTGGACATGAGCAAAGCATATGATCGTATTGAATGGAGTTTTTTAGAAAAAATGATGAGCAGAATGGGATTCCGTGATGAATGGATTTCAATTATTATGAAATGTGTTAGGAGTGTGACATATTCAGTTGTCTTGAATTGAAGAAACGGGGAAGAATTTCATCCTCAAAGAGGGCTAAGACAAGGAGATCCACTAAGTCCGTACTTGTTTCTCATTTGTGCTGAAGGATTTTATCGGTTAATTAAAATGGCTAAAACGGAAGGAAAACTGGAAGGTACGAAGGTGGGTAGAGGGAATATTGCGGTGTCGCACTTATTTTTTTGGACAATAGTATGCTTTTTGGGGAGGCGTCAATTGAAGGAGCAAACAATATGAAGGCAGTAATTAAGGAGTACGAGCAGGTATCTGGCTAGTTTGTGAATTTCGATAAATCGCTAATTTATTTTAGTAAAAATGTTAGAACAGAAGTAAGGGAACATGTGGGGGTATCTTGGGAGTGGGAATCTCTAATAATCCCGAGAAATATCTGGGGTTGCCGACTATGATTGGTAGAAGGAAGAAGCATGCGTTTGTGGATATAAAAGAAAGGTTTGTGAAAGCATTACAGAATTGGAGTTTGAGGCTACTCTCAGCAGGGGGCAAAGAGGTATTCTTAAAAGCCATTTTACAAGCAATACCAATTTATGCAATGCAATGTTTTAAGTTCCCAATTACTGTATGTCAAGAATTAGAGAATTTGATGAATAAATTCTGGTTGCGTAACTCTAAGTCAAACAAAGGTATACAATGGTGTAAATAGCGTGATATGTGTATCCCCAAAGTGAAGGGAGGATTAGGTTTTAAAGATCTTGAAAGTTTTAACTTGGCCCTTTCAGCCAAACTGTAACACCCCAAACCTGCCCTAGACGTTATGGCCCGATTTAGCATGTCACATCAAAAGGTTGTTTAAAAGCTAAGCGTTCGTTAAAAACTTTGCATCCTTTTTGAAACTCCGAATTTCGTTGTTTGTAAAACAAGGTTTGCTTAAAGTGTATTCTTGGAAATATGTTATTACTATTTTCTAAGAAAGATTGTTTATCACTGAAATCTAATTTAATGAATTGCGAAAGCGTGATATTTTGAAAACGGTTGTTATTGTTTTAAAAATCCATGATTAACCGATTAACAATTTATAACTAGCAGAATTACCAAATGAAAGTTTAAAAAAGAAAAATCCAATGGCCTTATTACACAAAATATTAACCCAAAATAACATCATAAAATAAATTAAAACTGAATTTACTAAGTTTCGTAGGAGGCTAATCTGACGTATGGCCACCTCCGAGTCCTCCGTAGCTCCAAATCCTCTAACGCTGGGGATTACCTGCATGGTTAAAAGAAAGGGGGGTGAGTTACGAGAACCCAATGTGTAATCTCTGATATTAGTCACTATCTGGGCCTGAGCCCTTACGGTATCGATATGGGCCTAAGACCTATTCGGTAACAAGTTAGGCCTAAGCCCCAAAATCATGGTAATGCAAACAAAATGCAGCCCAACCCAATCAAACCATCACACCACCCGTACCAACCAATCGCACCATGTAGGGATCAAGTCAACCCACCCCGCCAAACGCACCAATATTGCAGTCAAGCTGCTAAACACAGTATATGTGGCTGAGCCACTAAAAATTATATGTGGCATAGCCACTAAAACGGCATGTGGCAGAGCCACTTAAAACAGTACTTCCTCCAATCATAAAACCCAACCCATGCAACATAGTATGAATGCAGTGTCACACATTTATAAACATATATATAAATCACATACACGATGTTTAACCACAATCAAGAGTATAACGGTCATTTTGTCACCTAAGGGTATAACGGTAATTTTTACCCCTTTGGGGGTATTTCGGTAATTCACCCATTAAGGGCATTTCGGTCATTTACCCTCTAGGGGTATTTCAGTAATTTATCCATCTAACGGCCTTTCTGTCGCCTCGAGCGACTCGGGACCCCTTTCTGGTCAAAACGGTGTAGTTGGGCCTAAAGTCCAATTTCGGCCCAAACGGGCCCACACGCTCGTGTGGCCCATTCTGCTCATTTTCAGCCTTGGCTTTGCGGACTTCGCAATCGCATCAGTCATTCAGCAATTTTTCATCGATTTTGTTCATGTGGGCCCGTTAGCCCATTAGGCCCACTTAGCCCGTTTCGGTTCGATAAGGCCCATTACGGCCTCAGATTCGCGAGAGTGCTTGTGACACTCTCAACAATCTACCGCCGTCATTAGTGGCTCGGTTTATCACTATGAGCACCCGCACACTCGAGTGCCTCGATTGCCGATGCTCTAGCTTTTCGGCATTTCGGCTTATGCCCAAATCACAGAACATCGCATTATCACAATCAACGGTGTGAGATTACACACCTGATTACGAGTTGTGACTTCCACTGCTTCCAAACACCTACGATAACGATTGGTCATTAGTTAGACTTCTCCTTTGACAACCCCATAAATAGAATTAACCAACTATTGCCTTCACTTACCAACAAACGACAAATCCCTCTTTATGTAGAGTATTTGGCCTACCCCTCTGGGATAAAGAATCAAGTTCCTAGAAATTTTGATGCACAAAAGAATGATGTTAGTACATCCCACATTCGGCCTCCCACAGAGATAAGAGAGAAAACCGAATCTCCTACCCAAGTAGTCACAAAACCCTTCACCATAACGAAATAAGAAAGCGTTTGAGTCACCTTACCCTTACCAAATTACCACAAGATCGGTAGTTGTCCAATAAAGAGTTTCGGCCCTCACCACAAGAGAACAAAAGGGATTCGGTTTGGAGAAGGTAAGTAGATTTGGCCTAGGCAATAAGAAGTTGAGTTAGGAGTTTCGACTTTGACATAGCAAAGAGAGGGAAGAAAGAAGATGAGAGAAAGAAAACCGTTACCTTAGATCATAAAAGAGCCGAATGGGAAAGAGATTCGGTAACTAAGAGTAGCAACTATGAGTTAATGATGGAACAATTCGGCACTTAGTAGCAAAACAAAAGAACCAAATTCGGCTATGGAGAGAAAAGACAAAAAGAAAAAAAGAGAAGATGAGAGGAAAACGAAAAGAACGGACAAAGAGAGATGGAACAAGGGTTTCGGCCAACAGGTGCTCAGGCTATTTGCACAAAGAAACACACGAAAAGTAAGATGGAGATGAGGAGAAGAGGCTAAGAATTCGGTAGAAGTAGGTTGAAGAGAAACTGACCCGAAATGCACCAGAAAATGTGACCCAAAAATGTAAAAACTTACAAAAGAAAGCTAAAGGAAATTCGGCACTCCCAACACACAAAAACCGAATATACACTCACTCCACCCCACACTAGCCGAAATTCCCCTTAGTTAGCTTCCCACTTTCGGCCAACACTACTCACACACACCCACTCCTTGATTTTCTCCACCTTTCTCTCCTACACTTACTCTCATTCACCCATTTGAACTGCTTGACCAAGTCTCCAACCAACCTTGTAGAGTTTGGCCCCAACTCTACCTCTTACTCTCCCAAGTCCCAAAATAAAAACCACCAATTGCCAACTGTGGGATTCAAACCCCTTCCCTCCATTCTCTCCACTTGACGACACACCACCTTGCCATAAGCTCCACTTGTGTTAATAAAACACACTCTATTTTACATAAATCCTACTTCCCACAGCCCTCTCCACTAAAGGGCCAAAAACCAAAATTTTTCCAAGGCTTGGACTCGAACTTGAGCCTCCCTAGAGCCCCCAAACACCCTCAAATAACTAGCTAAACAAGCTCAACACATGCAATTATGCAAACACACAAACCCCTAATTTTTGGGATGTTACAATTCTACCCCTCTTAAAGAAATTTTGGCCTCGAAATTTACCTGATCAAAAGAGATGAGTGTATTGATATCGCTTTGCCTCCTCATGCTCCCATGTGGCTTCTTCTGAACCGTGATTACGCCACAGTACCTTGACTAATGGAACAGATTTCCTTCTCAGCACCTTAACATCTCGATCCAAAATCTACACCGGTTCTTCCTCGAATGTCAGATCAGGTCTTACCTCGATCTCCTCCACCGGCACTATATGAGAAGGATCCGAACGATAGTGTCTCAGCATAGAAACATGGAATACGTCATGTATTCGGTTTAACTCAGGAGGCAGCTCAAGCTGATAAGCAATCGGTCCAACACGTTTTAATACCCGGTAAGGTCCGATAAATCTGGGACTTAGCTTGCCCTTACGTCCAAATCTCAAAATCTTTTTCCACGGTGAGACCTTCAAGAAAACATAATCTCCCACCGAGTATTCAATCTCCTTGCGCTTTAAATCGGCGTATGACTTCTGCCTATCCGATGCTTCTTTTAACCGACCCCGAATTAACTTCACTTTCTTTTCAGTTTTGAAATTAATGGACCGGACCCACCATTCTTGCTCACCAATTGGCCCGGCCAAGTAGAAGTACGACACTTACGACCATATAATGCCTCGTATGGTGCCATCCGAATCTTTGGATTGGTAGTCGTTGTTATGAGCAAATCCTGCCAACGGTAAATAGTCTTCCCAACTGCCCTTGAAGTCAATCACACAGCTTCTCAACATGTCTTCCAAAATCTGGATTACCCTCTCCGACTGACCATTAGTCTGTGGATGAAAAGCTGTGCTGAAATCTAACCTTGTACCAGAGCCTCATGCAATACTCTCCGTAGGCGAGGCGTGAATCTAGGGTCCCCGCATGCGAGATGATAGACACTGGTACCCCATGTAGTCTTATAATCTCCGCCACATATAATTTGGCTAACTTCTGCAACGAGTAGTCTGTGCGAACCGGTATGAAGTGAGCAGATTTAGTCAGTCGTTCCACAATTACCCACACCAAATCTTTCTTGGTAGGCGTCAGAGGCAGCCCACTAACAAAATCCATGGTTGCTCTCTCCCATTTCCAGAGTGGAATTTTCACCGGTTGCAGTAATCCAGAAGGGAGTTGATGCTCAGCCTTCACTTGCTGACATGTCAAACACTTGCTTACGAAGCCGGTAACCTCACGCTTAAGTCCTGGCCACCAGTACAGTTCACGTAGATTTCGGTATAATTTGTTTCAACTAGGATGCATAGCGTATGGGCTACTATGCACCTCTCGCAGAATCAACTGTCTTAACTCAGAGTCCTTCGGTACACAAACTTTTCCACGAAAGCATAATACCCCTTCACTATTCAGCCCAAAATCCACGGTCTCTCCATTTTTCACCTGCTGAATACGAGAACCCAACGACTCATCCAACATCTGCTTCTCTTTAATCTGGCTAATCCAAGTCGGTTTTACCTGCAGTTTCGCCAACAAGCTACCATCCTCAAATAGACTGAGACGAGCAAACATTGTTCTTAAATCAGTTACCATCTTACGACTCAGTGCGTCTGCTACCATGTTGGCTTTTCCCAGGTGATACTCGATCGAGCAATAATAATCCTTCAGCAACTCTATCCATCTTCGTTGCCTAAGATTCAACTCCTTTTGGGTAAGGAGATACTTAAGACTCTTATGGTCGGTGTAGATGATCGACTTTTCCCCATACAAATAATGTCTCCATATCTTTAGTGCGAACACTACTGCAACTAATTCCAAGTCATGAGTGGGGTAGTTCACCTCGTGCGGCCTAAGCTGACGAGATACATACGCCACCACCTTCCCTTCTTGCATCAGCATACAACCCAATCCCGTGTGCGACGCATCACAGTAGACAACGAATTTTTTTTCCGCCTCTGGCTGAATTAATACCGGGGCTTTAGTTAGAATCTTTTTCAACTTCTCAAAACTCTCCTGCTGTTTATTCGTCCAAACAAACGGTACCTCCTGTGATAACTTAGTTAGGGGTTCCGCAATCAATGAGAACCCATCAACGAACCGCCTGTAGTACCCGGCCAAACCCGAAACTTTGGTTTACGATCATCGACCTCGATGGATTCCAATCCAATACAGCCTCAACCTTCCGAGGATCAACCTTAATCCCCTCGGCAGACACAACATGACCCAAAAATGTCACCTCCTTCAGCCAAAACTCGTACTTACTGAATTTGACATAGAGTTGTTTTTCCCTCAATATCTACAGAACAACCCGAAAGTATAAATCATGCTCCTCCTCAGTTCTCGAATACACCAGAATATCATCTATGAATACCACTACGAACCGGTCTAGATAGGGCTGGAAGACCCGGTTCATCATATCCATGAAAGTAGCTGGTGCATTTGTTAACCCAAACGGTATGACCAGAAACTCGTAGTGTCCATAACGAGTCTTGAATGTGATCTTGAACACATCTACCTCCTTAACCCTTAACTAATGGTACCCCGACCTCAGATCTATTTTAGAGAAAACTGAAGCTCCTCGCAGCTGATCAAATAGATCGTCTATCCTTGGTAGCGGATACTTGTTCTTAATCGTTAACTTGTTCAACTGACGGTAGTCAATACACATACGTATTGACCCATCCTTCTTCTTCACGAAAAATACCGGTGCTCCCCACGGAGACACACTCGGTCTGATAAATCCTCGATCCAAAAGCTCTTGGATCTGAGCCTTTAACTCCACCAGCTCCTTCGGTGCCATCCTATAAGGGGCGATGGACACCGGAGCCGTTCCCAATAACAACTCAATATCGAATTTGACCTCGCGATTTGGAGGTAACTCCAGAAGCTCTTCAGGAAATACGTCCGGAAATTCCTTTACAGTCCTGACATCCCCAACAGATAAACTCTTAACCTCAGATGTGCTGACATAAGCTAGGAACGCCTCACAGCTTTTGCGAACCAGTTTCTCGACCCTTAATGCTAAGATAACATTGGATAGATAGTCTCTTCGCTCCCCTATTACAATCACTTCTTCATCCTCTGAAGACTTCAAGATCATACGCTTAGCAGCGCAATCCAAGTTCGCATGGTGTTTCAGTAACCAGTCCATGCCCATTATGAGACCAAACTCGCCAAACAGCAGTTCAATCAAATCTGCCGGGAAGACACCCCCTTGAACCTCTAGAGGCACATCTCTAAACAATTTATTCACTTCTACCGACTGTCCTAAAGGACTAATCACCGACATCTCTCTATCAGCAAATTCAAACTGTATACCCAAAGTCTCTGACACAGTACAAGCAACATACGAGTGTGTAGACCCAATATCAATTAAAGCTGTAAATGGCACATCATGTATGAGAAACGTACCGGTTATGACATCCGGTGCGTCGCCATCCTCTCGACGTCGAGCAGCATAAACCAATCACGGCTGCCTCGCTTCTGTATTACCAGCATTACCAGTACCTCTGCCTGGTTCTCTACGACCACGTCCTAACCCATTTCCCCCTCTAGGTGGACCACGACCTCTCGGTGGCTGCTGACCACCTCTCCCTGGCTACACAAAGCCCTGACCTACTGGTTGCGTCTGAACAGGCTCCCGAGGACAGTCTCGGTACCGATGATCCTTGGACCCACTTCTGAAACACCCGCAAGTTCTTCTCCAACACTCCCCCGAATGTGGTTTCCCACACTCAACACAAGGTTGCGGTCGACTAGCAGCAACTGGAATCTCAACTTAGGCTGGCCCATCAAACCTAGGCCTCTTATGAAATCCCCCTAAAGAACCTGAAGACCCAAAATCTCTTTTATTCCTGCCCCTTTCCTTCTCACGGTTTTGACGCTCAGAGCGTTTCACTTCCTCGGCAATCTTTGCCTTCTCAATCAAAACAGTAAAATCTCTCTCTCTGTGGGGCTATCAGTACCCGCAACTCATCCCGTAGACCATCCTGAAATCACACATAACACTCGTAATCGGTCGCGACTATACCCCGAGCATATCGACTCAATCGTAGAAACTCTGCCTCATACTCTGCTACGAATTTGTTCTCCTGAACCAGATTCAAGAATTCCTTCCTCCGGGCATCCACATAGCTTGCCCCGACATACTTCCCCTAGAAGGCCTCTTTGAAGAAATCTCAAGTCACACGGTCATCTTGTGTACCTTCCCTTACTGTAAGCCACCACTGGTATGCCTCATCTCGCAGTAGGGACACTGCTCATTTCAGTTTCTACTCTATTGTGCAGTCCAGATCATCCATGATTCGCTCCACAGCCTTTAACCAATATTCCGCTACATTCGGGGCTACATCCGAGATGCCCCTAAAGATTTCTGCCCCATTTGACCGAAGCCGCTCAAAAATTGACCCTCGGGCCACCGACCCAATACTCACTCTAGCCACTCTTTCCAAAACCAGTAGCATTGCTTGGGACAAAGCATCATTCCTCCGGTTCGGTCATGAGACCCCGTCTCAGTCACTGGTGATGCTGGCGCCTCCCTTTCAAGCATATGCCCTGATGCTGAGGATCCAGCCCAAGCACCCCAGCCTCTACCACGGCCACGTGTACCCCGTCCACGTCTTCTTGTACTCATATCGGTGTAACGTATTAATCTGCTTAAGAGTTTTATGCATCATCTTATTGTTCAGGTAATTATTAACAAATGTTTTATGAAAGAATAATAATATGAGAAGTTTTCGCAGATCGATTTGACTAAAGTTCCAGTCTCTATAATCTCAGTTTCCCTAACCAAGAGTTCGGTATACTACTACTATCCCTAGTAGTTTTTCAGTACAGTCACTATAGCCTATAACCAAGTATAAGATCAGGGAACTTACGGATTTGGTGCTGAAGACTCGGTGTGCTATACCTTCAATAACACTATCACCTTTTCTAAACCACAATTTATTCAGATTTGGAAAAATTTTCAAACCCATTCCACAGCCGAGTTTTGCAACCTGACTCTGATACCATAAAATGTAACACCCCTAAACCCGGCCTAGACGTTATGGCCGGATCTAGCATGTCACATCAAAAGGTTGTTTAAAAGCTAAGCGTTCGTTAAAAACTTTGCATCCTTTTTGAAACTCCAAATTTCGTTGTTTGTAAAACAAGGTTTGCTTAAAGTGTATTCTTGGAAAGATGTTATTATTATTTTCGAAGAAAGCTTGTTTATCACAAAAATCTGACTTAATGAATTGCGGAAACGTGATATTTTGAAAACGGTTGTTATTGTTTTAAAAATTCGTGATTAACCGATTAGCAATTTATAACTAGCAGAATTACCAAATGAAAGTTTAAAAAAGAAAAATCCAATGGCCTTATTACACAAAATATTAACCCAAAATAACATCATAAAATAAATTAAAACTGAATTTACTAAGTTTCGTAGGAGGCTAATCCGACGTATGGCCACCTCCGAGTCCTCCGTAGCTCCAAATCCTTTAACGTTAGGGATTACTTGCATGGTTAAAAGAAAGGGGTGAGTTACTAGAACTCACTGTGTAATCCCCGATATCGGTCACTATCTGGGCCTGAGCCCTTACGGTATCGGTATGGGCCTAAGCCCTATTCGGTAACAAGTTAGGCCTAAGCCCCAAAATCATGGTAATGCAAACAAAATGTAGCCCAACCCAATCTAACCATCACACCACTCGTACCAACCAATCGCACCATGTAGGGATCAAGTCAACCCACCCCGCCAAGCACACCAATATTGCAGTCAAGCTGTTAAACACGGTATATGTGGCTGACCCACTAAAAATGATATTTGGCATAGCCACTAAAACGACATGTGGCAGAGCCACTTAAAACAACACTTCCTCCAATCATCAAACCTAACCCATGCAACATAGTATGAATGCAGTGTCACACATTTATAAACATATATATATAAATCACATACACGATGTTTAACCACAATCAATGGTATAACGGTCATTTTGTCACCTAAGGGTATAACGGTAATTTTTACCCCTTTAGGGGTATTTCGGTAATTCACCCACAAGGGCGTTTTGGTCATTTACCCTCTAGGGGTATTTCGGTAATTTAGCCATCTAACGGCCTTTCCGTCGCCTCGAGCGACTCGGGACCCCTTTCTGGTCAAAACGGTGTAGTTGGGCCTAAAACCCAATTTCGGCCCAAACGAGCCCACACGCTCGTGTGGCCCATTCTGCTCGTTTTTAGCCTTGGCTTTGCGGACTTCGCAGTCGCATCAGTCATTCGATAATTTTCCATCAGTTTTGTTCATGTGGGCCCGTTAGCCCATTGGGCCCACTTAGCCCGTTTCGGTTCGATAAGGCCCATTACGGCCTCAGATTCGTGAGAGTGCTCGTGACACTCTCAACGATCTACCGCCGTTATTAGTGGCTCGATTTATCACTACGAGCGCCCGCACGCTCGAGTGCCTCGGTTGCCGATGCTTCGGCTTTTCGGCATTTCGGCTTATGCCCAAATCACAAAACATCGCATTATCATAAACAACGGTGTGAGATTACACACCTGATTACGAGTTGTGACTTCCACTGCTTCCAAACACCTACGATAACAATTGGTCATTAGTTAGACTTCTCCTTTGACAACCCCAAAAATAGAATTAACCAACTATTGCCTTCACTTACCAACAAATGGCAGATCCCCCTTTATGGAGAGTATTTGGCCTACCCCTCCTGGATAAAGAATCAAGTTCCTAGAAATTTTGATGCACAAAACAATGATGTTAGTACATCCCACATTCGACCTCCCACAGAAATAAGAGAGAAAACCGAATCTCCTACCCAAGTAGTCACAAAACCCTTCACCATAACGAAATAAGAAAGCGTTTGAGTCACCTTACCTTTACCAAATTACCACAAGATCGGTAGTTGCCCAATAAAGAGTTTCGGCCCTCACCACAAGAGAACAAAAGGGATTCGGTTTGGAGAAGGTAAGTAGATTCGGCCTAGGCAATAAGAAGTTGAGTTAGGAGTTTCAGCTTTGACATAGCAAAGAGAGGGAAGAAAGAAGATGAGAGAAAGGAAACCGTTACCTTAGATCAGAAAAGAGCCGAATGGGAAAGAGATTTGGCAACCAAGAGTAGCAATTATGAGTTAATAATGGAACAATTCGACACTTAGCAGCAAAATAAAAGAACCAAATTCGGCTATGGAGAGAAAAGACAAAAAGAAAAAAAAAAGAAGATGAGAGGAAAACGAAAAGAACGGACGAAGAGAGATGGAACAAGGGTTTCGGCCAACAGGTGCTCAGGCTATTTGCACAAAGAAACACACAAAAAGTAAGATGGAGATGATGAGAAGAGACTAAGAATTCGGTAAGTAGGTTGAAGAGAAACTGACCCGAAATGCACCAGAAAATGTGACCCAAAAATGTAAAAAAACTTACAAAAGAAAGCTAAAGGAAATTCGGCACTCCCAACACACAAAAACCGAATATACACTCACTCCACCCTACACTAGCCGAAATTCCCCTTATTTAGCTTCCCACTTTCGGCCAACACTACTCACACACACCTACTCCTTGATTTTCTCCACCTTTCTCTCCTACACCTACTCTCCTTCACCCATTTGAACTGCTTGACCAAGTCTCCAACCAACCTTGTAGAGTTTGGCCCCAACTCTACCTCTTGCTCTCCCAAGTCACAAAATAAAAACCACCAATTGCCAACTGTGGGATTCGAACCCCTTCCCTCCATGCTCACCACTTGACGCCACACCACATTTCCACAAGCTCCACTTGTGTTAATAAAACACACTCTATTTTACATAAATCCTGCTTCCCACAGCCCTCTCCACTAAAGGGCCAAAAACCAAAATTTTTCCAGGGCTTGGACTCGAACCCGGGCCTCCCTAGAGCCCCCAAACACCCTCAAGTAACTAGCTAAACAAGCTCAACACATGCAATTATGAAAACACACAAACGCCTAATTTTTGGGATGTTACAGAAACAGGGGTGGAAAATACTAATGTAGCCTAATTGCTTATTTGCATGTGCCATGAAATCGAAGTACTTTCCAAAAGGTGATTTTATGAATGCTGAGTTAGGATCTTACCCTTCGTTTACTTGACAGAGCATTTGGGGAGCTAGACGCATTCTGGAAGAGGGAATCGGATGGAGAGTGGGGAACGGGGAGGAGATTAATATATGGAATAATGCCTGGATACCAGGGCCTGGAAACGGAAGAGTCCACTGCCAGTCCATTGATACCAGATTTACAAAAGTTGCTGATTTAATTGACAAAGATTCAATTACCTGGAAACAAGACATCATCAGATCTCTATTTGGTGAAGAACAACTGAATCGTATCCTAGCAATTCCACTGGTGAGCAGTAGACCACAAGATGTTCTCATTTGGCGGGGTGACAACTCAGGGAATTATACAGTAAAAAATGGTTACAAATGGATCATTACAGACGGGAACACTAGTTTACAGAATGATGATAGATCTACTTTCTTTACAAAATTATGGGGACTCAAAATCCCTAGTAAAATCCATATTTTCATATGGAAACTAGTGAATAACTTTCTACCCACGATGCACAATCTAAGCACACGCAAGCTGATAAGAAGCACAATATGTCCAGTATGCCAAGCAGGAGAGGAATCAGTCGACCACCTATTTCGAGATTGTAATTTCACACAACAGGTCTTGCAAGGTATGGAAGCGACAAATTCATCATGCAACAGAGAAACAATATGGAAAGATTGGTTAATAAAGGAGTTCAACAGTCAGAACACAAAAAAATGTGAGATTAAAGCCATTAGCTACTGGGCTATATGGTACAATCGTAATAAGGTTTATCATGAAGGGTCAAGGGGTCAAGTTAATGAACTGTTGGCCTTCATCAAAGCATATTATGCAGAAATATTAGAGTTGGGGGAGCTACCGAAACAAGCAAATGGTATTCAAGAGAAGAGATGGAAACCACCAGAAGGAAACATTATAAATTTAAACTTTGATGCTTCTTTTAACCAAAATATGGAAAAATCAGTTTCAGGCATTATAGCACGAAATAAAGAGGGCTTAGTGATGGCTGCATGTACCTACCCTCGGGATAATATTCCAGATCTGACAACGGCAGAAGCAAGAGCATGCCTTCAAGCGATTATCATAGCAGAGGAAATAGGGTTTCAAGAAATCTGCGTGGAAGGGGACGCATTAACATAATAAAAAAAGTTAACTCGCTGGAGGATGATAGATCAAACATCAGTAACTTGATTAAGGAAATAAGGGGGAGATTACCCAAATTTCGAGTACTGAGTTTCAGACACGTACCTAGAGAAGCAAACAGAGCAACACACGAAATGGCAAGTGAAGGGAACATATATGAAGAACCCCGATATTGGATTGAGGAGGCTCCGGCGCCGGTGGAAAGGCTGGTAATCCAAGACATAAGATGAGGGGGAGGAAGAAATTTTTTGGAGTCCGGACGATATGGAAAGGAATAAGTCCGAAGAACTCATTTATTTTGTTTAAGAGACTGAGATAACAGGAAGACTCAACAGGGAGAAGAATCGGTCTCTTGTTGACTTATATGGATTTGGTACAGAAGGGAGAAAGAAAGAGATGATAGACCAGATAATTAGTGCGTCGTTTAGATTTCTTTTGAATTTTTAGATATTTGTGGTTTTTTTACTTTACTATTTTCTTTACTTTTCAGTTATTAAGGCGCCGATTAAGTGGCCAATAGGAGGTAGGATACTGTTTTAAGTTTTTCATTTCCAAGACTGTAATCTGGTGTCTATTATCCCATCATAAAATAATATCAGTTAGAAATTTCAAACAAAAAAAAAAATATTTTCGAATTTAAACAACTAACCTAAAACTCAATATACTTTTGTTCCTTCTTTTATATAATATATATAAATCATATGTTAAAAATACTTTAATTATAATTTGAAATTTTATTACAATATTTGAATTTTTGTATAAATTAATATATCTTGATTACTTTTGACAATTTAAATAAAAATTATTATTTTACATTAACTAAAATAATTAAAAATATAATATTTAAACAACTGCTTAAAAAATTAAACACGTAATTAAAAAGTAGTTTAAAAAATGTTTCACTTAAATTTACTTCGTCGTGTTTAGTTTATATTAATTGCAAATAAGGAAAAAGAATATATTTTTAACATTTGCATGTTCATATATTAAATTTAATTATTTATTTATTAAAATATAAAAATATAAGAAAATTATTTTCAATAAGCAAAAGAAAAGGTGTAAATAAGTTGTTTGATTCGATGAATAAAGTTGAAATTGGAGGGTAAATCATTATGAAATTTTGGGTTGACTTATTAAATTAAAATATTAGCTTCTAAATATGTAATTTTAAATAGAGTACTTAGTTAAATAAAAATATGCATTTCATTTTATTCTATGAATAACAACTTAAAGATTCACTTATTGGTATCCAAAATATTCTTATCACTTTTAAAAATAAATTTAATAAAAAAACTGGTTTATTTCTTTTCTATCAACTCTTTAAAATATACTAAATTCTCGATTCAATAAATCATCCAATTCGATTCATCATTGGTTTGAGTTGGTGGTCCATTAATTTGTTTTTTCTTTATAAGTCCAATGTTTTAGAAAATATAAAATAATTATTAAAAATTTCAAAAAAAAAAAATCTAATAATGAAATGAATCAGAAACATGATTAAGAAGTCCAATGTTTTGTTCAAAATTCAAAATTAATAAAAAATAAAAAATGATTTTATTGATCTTTAACCCATTTTTATGAATCTCGTTGATCAGTTCTTTACTAATTTTGAATATAACTTATGTGCACGATTGATTTCCAACTCAAGTGATTAAATTAGCTTGTGTAGTTTTTAGATTCATGGAGAATTGATATGGCAGGTATGTACTAGGAGATCCAAATATTTTCTTTAACATATACGGTGATGCAATTCTTAAAATGGTTATAAAGCATACTGATATATGGACTCCACAAATATATGTATATAAGTATATATAAAATATCAGAAAATGATGATTAGGTGCAACTGTAAAGTAATTAAGAGAAAGGGGAGATTAGGTAAATGAACCTTAAGAAAGCACCTCAAATAATAAACAGAAAAAAAAAGAAAAGTAAAAGTGGATATCTGTTATGAATATTTTATTAAGTGGATATCCATCATGATCAAGATAAAGTTTTAATATACTTTAAATTCTAATAATTATTAGAATTAGATCTCTACTTTTTTATACTTATTATGCCTATAAATAGAGACTCTGATGAAGCATTTTAATCACCCCTTTTGATCAATAAAGCACATTCTCTATTGCTTTCATATTTTCTTTCTTCTTTATTCTCTACATCTCTCTTTATTTTATAACACATTATCAGCACGATGATTCTCTATTTTTTTTTCAAAATCTTTTGAAGTCGTCCCACAGATCAAATTCTTTTTCACCTTAAACTTTCATCCTTACAACTTCATCTTCGGGATGTTGAAAGATTCAATCTTAGAATGGATTATGGTTCTTATTCCCGATCTTTGATTTATTGTACAAGAATGGGTAAAGTATAGATTTGGTAAGAAACTTTTATATTTCGACTATATTTTCTTTTTCAATTAAGGTATGACTATTATTAATTTTTATTTGACATAAATTTCACATTCTGATGGTATTTGATTTTTATCTTTCTAGGTTTTTTTATTTATTTATGTAAAAGACATAATTGTTGATTAGATATGCTTGCTATTAATATGGCATGTTTTCTCTATTTTTTTTGGTAAGTCATTCTTTTTGAAGTTTTTTTTAATTAAGTTATATTATGCATAATATTTAGATGTTTTGATTATTAAATTCTTGTTATTAAATATTCTTGAAATTTTAATTATGGTGGAAAGTGTTATTAACCTACCATTGTTGATTAAAGGGAAATTTGATAGGATCTATTGAGTCTTATTAACTTGCTAATGTTGAATGATTGTATTATATCTTTTAAATTGAATTTATAAATATTTTATTAGAGAAACATAAGATTTTATAATATATATGTGGTATTGAAATTTGGTACAATGTGTATCGGATAATTTTCAAGCATCGTACTTGAAAATTTTGATTATTTATTAAATGATTTTTACTATTAGATTATAAATGTTATTACGAAAACAAAGTTGTGTTACTACTTGTAATAATGCTCGTGATAATAGTCAAGGTGATGACGATGATGTTAAAAATCTTCAGGTATATTTTACTATATTTTATTTTATTATATCATGTTTATTATAATTGGAGACTAATCATGACAACATGAATAGATAGATTTTGATTTGAAATCTCACGCATGTTTGCGATGGTGATTATGAAATAAAGAATCTATTGGGATGTTTATAAGTCCATCCTACTAGATTTGTAGCATTCCCTGAAGTGAATGTAAACATAAAGAAAATAAAAGATATACTCATGGACCACTAAAAGTGGGAACATAGTAAT
Source organism: Gossypium sturtianum (assembly GCA_025698515.1). NCBI lineage: Eukaryota > Viridiplantae > Streptophyta > Magnoliopsida > Malvales > Malvaceae > Gossypium > Gossypium sturtianum. Next base: position 26,431,619 of record CM046945.1, read on the forward strand.
AAATAAGAGAATAATGAGAGTTTTCAAGATAACTTTTCAAAGGGTAAAAATAACTTATGTTATCAATGTGATATGAAAGAATATTGGTCACATATGTGGTGTATGCCCAAATATTGTCTCTGTTAATATTTTTTAGGGAAGGATATGAGAATGTAGTAATGAATTTTATCATTACAAATAGAAAATATTTATTTTATTTGGTATTGAAACAAATAAATATTATTACAATATTTGATAGTACAAAATTAGTTGAAAGCTCTAGAAGAGCTAATATATAATATATAAAAAGCACAAAATTAGTGATGGTTAATGCATTATTTTTAAAAGATATTTGTGATGGATCTCATATTGAGATTGTGAATGAGGAAAATATTATATTTCATATGAATAAAAAAAAGGGATTGAGTTATTAATTTATATTTATTTTATAATCTTTGTGATTTTCTTTTGTCATCATCCCTATTAAAGGATTGAAAGCAAACTATTTGAATGTGAAATATCTACTTATGAGTAATAGAATATGATAATTTTATCTAAAGCTTATTATGGTTGGATGCACCTAAAGTTGCAAGTTTTTTAAAAACTGTGAGTATAGCTCCACAGTATTCAAAATAAGTTCTCAATTAAAATTACGTGGTAAAATATTACTGATGAGAATTTGCAAGAGAGAAAACTTATGTATGAAAAGTTATTGGTTTTGTACCTGTTGTACACCTGAAAAATAATATTCACTCTCAAAGTTTGCTATTAATAGATTTTTGGGCATTTGAAGATTTTGGCATATTCCCTGAAACGAATACTGCATATAATTATTTGAAAAATTATATTTATTTATTGACTTAGTGGCATTATAGACTTCACATTGATTTAGACATTTTCAGTTGTAAATGTCACAATAGTATTTATATGTGGATACAAAATAAAAAGAATGACAATAAAATTATCAATTGTCAAAATTTATATTTACATTATTAGTACAATTGAAAAACATGTTAAAGTAAACCAGAAGTTTACTAATACAAATACATTTACTATTTGGAGTGATTAGTTAGACAATCCTGGATCATATATGATGCGAAAATTAATTGAGAATTTATATAGGCATTCATTACATAACCAGAAGATTCTTTAATTTAAAGAATTTTCATTTGTTGTTTGTTCTCACTGAAAATTGATTCTTAGAAACTCACTAGCTAAAGTTGAGATTTAATGTCTTGCATTTCTAAAATGAATATGGGCCCATTCATCCACCATGTGGATGGTTTTGGTATTATATGATTTTGGTAGATGCATCTACAAAATAATCACATGTGTGTTATCAATTTGCAACTTGTTGTTTGCAAGATTGCTTGTTTAAATAATTAATTTCAGATCATGCAATTAAGACAATTCATCTTGCTAATACTGATGAGTTTATATCTCAATCTTTTATTGATTGAGTTTGAAAAACTTTTGTAAAAGTTTGCGCATAATGGTTTAGAGAAATTATTGATTAAACACCTCTGATTAATGTCTAGACCATTACTTATGAGAACTAAACTTTCTATTTCAACATGAGATTATGTTGATTTACATGTTGTACGCATCAAGCTAATAAGTTATAAATACTCCCAATTACAATTGGTTTTTGATCAAGAGCTAAATATTTCTCATTTTTGAATTTTTGTATCTGCGTATATGTTCCAATTGCTCCACCACAACGCACAAAGATGAGTGAATCCTCAAAGAAAGTTGGGAATATATATTAATTACAAGTTTCTTTATATTATTAGATGTTTTGAATGTATTCGAGATTCAATTATGACACAATTTGTGATTACAATTTTGATTCGATAGTTTTCCCGACATTAAGGGAGAGAAAAAATAACTTGTAATGAGTTAAGGGGAGAATAATTTGAACCAGAAGTTCAATAAGAATAACTCATTACAAGTTAACTGTTAGATGTATTTACAAACTTAATGAGAATAACCAAGTGTTATATACCATCTAATATTTTAATTTGAATCAAAGTCCCAGTAGGACAATCAGTTGGAATAAATAATAGATTGATCGATTCTAAATATGAAAATTATTCTAGATGGTCATATAGTGGAGGCGAGTGCTCCAGAAGAGACCCAAGATATAACTAATAAGTAAAACTTGAGAAGAGATTCAGGTACCTGAAACTGAATTTTAAAATAATAAAAATAAGAGATCTCGATAAGTTATGTCAATTTGAGAAAATATGGAACCGAATATTAAAAGTAGTCGACAATGATTTTGCATGCAATATTATTATTGAAATAATGAAATAAAAGGAGGATATTGAATAAATCTATTGAGAAATATATATAGAATAAATTAATCAAAATAGAAAGACGCAACTCAAGTACAATTAAATTCGTGGAGTTTTTGGACCAGTAGACCAAATATCTAAAGGTATAAAGCCAGTGAGGGTGCAATTGAAGTAGTTTTGCAAAATCAGAATAAAAATATAAAGTTTTTCGCTAAGTCCTGGCATTAATTATGAAAAGATATAATATTCTTTTGTGGTGGATGCAATAACCTTTAGATATATTATTAAATTGACAATTCATAAAAGATTTAACTTGTGTCTAATGGTTATTGTTACAACCTTTTATGAATTATTATACAATAAAGTTTATATTAAAATCCTTGAAGGATTTAGGATGCTAGAAACATATTGAAATTCTCGAGAAATTGTTCATTTATATGAATTGAAATAATTTGAACATATGTGGTAAATTTGACTTAGTGAATAGTAGTTGAATGAGAATTATAAAATGATCCAAAATACCTATTTGTGTTTTTATAAAAGAATCATGATTAAATTTTGTTATGATTACTTTGAATCTCTTGAAGAGATCAAAATATATTTTCCCAAATTTTCTTCACTCATGATTTTTAAAAGAATGGTAATATAATTGCTTAGCAAATACATTCAAATAGTCATTTGAAAAACCAGTATTCAAGATTGAATACGTAGAATATGAAAAAATATGTGATGTTTTCATGAGGGGGAGTAAATACGCATTGCACTCTTTTTCCCTTAATCGAGGTTTTGTCCCATTGGGTTTTCCTGGTAATGTTTTTAATGAGGCAGCATATTATGCGTATTATAGATTGTGTGCTCTTTTTCCTTCATTAGGTTTTTATCCCACAGGGTTTTTCCTAATAAGGTTTTAACGAGGCACATTATCTACCAATAGACATCCAAGGGGGAGTGTTATGAATATCTTATTAAGTGGATGTCCATCATGATCAAGATAAAGTTTTAATGTACTTTAAATTCTAATAGTTATTAGAATTAGATCTCTACTTCTTTTATACTTATTATGCCTATAAATAGAGACTTTGATGAAGTATTGTAATCACCCTTTTTGATCAATAAAGTATATTCTCTATTGCTTTCATATTTTCTTTGTTCTTTATTCTCTACATCTTTCTTTATTTTATAACAATATCTTCATTTTATTAGATTTATTTTCATTTCTCTATGGAATTTATATTTGTTTTTGGACGAATTATTGTAAACTTCTTTTAAATTACAAATACTGATATTAAGTTGTATTATGTGGATGAATTATTATGCGAGAAGATAATTTAAATTAGTAGGTAATCTAAATTGTTCGTGGTCCATAGAATCAGATTGAGCAAATGGTTCAAATAATAGGGACTATTATGTTGTCCATAAGTCTAATTGGGAGATAACTTGTCTTGACTATTGGAGCATGATTGACTTTTAGAGATAGAGACGTAGATGTAATTGTCTGGACTAATAATATATTGGGCAGGATCCAAGTTGAATTAATCTTGGATCCTCTTATGGATTTATTCACTTGTGATGTACATGATGTAGCTTCTCTAAATCCTAAGAAAGTGAATGACCATGTATGTGTAACTTATGTCCTTTGATCTATTGAAAACATGTGCTCTTATGGTAGCGGGTCGAAACTTGGCATAGTAGGTGCATGGCTTTTGCATGATATGGCTTCACTCACCACAGTGAAATCATAGTTCAATAAAAGAATAAATGGTATAATCTCATTAGCATTGTATGGATTAAGAAAATGAAACCTTACCAAAGGTAGACAAATAATTTTATTATTCACAAATCATTAAACTCAAAAAAATTCCACCTCCAAATCAAACCAGTCATTCAGATTATACTAATGTCCTATAAATAGCAAAAGCAAATAAAGAGGATTGAACTTACCAAAACCAAACGAAGATCCTAGTGTTATGACAATACTAGAACTAATAAGCTGGGGAGTGGAAGGTTTTGTACAAGACTTCTCCAAACCCCTTTCAAAACCTCTCTAAAGGCATAGAAAACACTATTCAAAGGGTACAAAAATTTAGTTTTTATCAAATCTTGACACTTGTCCAAGTGTGAAGCATCGATTTGTGTAACAATTCACAAGCAAACATGTCGTAAGCTTATTAAAACAAAAATGAGAAAGCCACACCACCACATCAAAATCAAGGACCCGGCAACGCATAAGGCACACGCACACCACGTGTTACTTTTTCACCACACATACATCTAACGCGTGTCCTCGTACAATCAACTCACTAGTGAGGGCAATTGTTATATATGCATATCTCCATTAGCCTCATCCAGAGAAACTGTTTTTCTTTTATGCCCAATGCTAAGTCACTTTAGATTTGCACATTGCTAAGACCATGAACCTCGCTGGCTTATAGTGTACTTAACATGTGAAGCTTCACCCATTAACTTCGCCAAGACAAGTATCGAGCCTCCCTTCTACATGGATAACATGTGAAACTCCATGTCCATTCAAGTTCAATTATGCCTGGTCGTCGTACCCATTAATCTAATCACCACTTGGCTAGGAGACTATCTTGCCTCCTAAATGGCATACCTAGACAAGACCCTCATGCACACATGTTAGGGTTTGAGAATAGCTGGAAATCGAACCCAATTATAAATATCCCTCTCCTCACCATTATGGCTAGGAATCCCCTAGAATACCCAAACTCTGCCCAACTATCCTCAGCTACCTCGACTCTCCACACAACCTTTCACCACCGCGTGAACAGTCAATTCTTCCTCTACCATTTTCCTTGTCTCAATAAGTCTTAATAACATGGAACCATTTGTACATGTATTGCCGAGAGAGAAATTACAGAAAATACATTTCATTAGCATCCGAAATGAGTACTTAAAATCAAAAATATGTTTTGAAGCTTTCGATGGGACAGCTCTCCATCAATGGCTCCATATTTGTCTTAAAAGAAACATACCCATCTACACTAGCTGTCATTTTGTTTAAAGGAAAACAGAAACGTTTTCATGATGTTTCAACTCCCTGAAAGACAGAAAACGACTTCATCTACTTGAATAGAGTACTTATAAAATTATGTTTATATTACTATTTATAAATTTTACAATTAATTTAAATAAAATAAAGTATTTTTATTATTAAACTGTAATCCACGTTGTATCAACTTGAATTATCTGAAAAAAAAAAAAAATTTCAAAACTCAATCCATACCTTACAAATCCAGCCTATTGGACCGCATGTTAATCCCATCTTTGGACTGGCTATTTAAAGGCAATCCGTAAAACTTTTGTAAGAAAAGCTAGATATTATAAGAGGTGGTGGTTGTTTATCTCATTTTTTAATCATGTGATTAGGGGTTCCATGCTCGTTTATGGAAATAGAGCACATTTCATGATCGATTATTTATCTCAAGGGGATTAGCTATTGTTGTTAGTGGTGGATACTTGGTTGCAACTAACAAAAAAAAGCTAGATATTGTTTGAATTTAGTAATAAATTTATGTTAGAAAAATGTTTGATAATTGATCAAAAATTAAGTATTGAATATAATTATATTATTTGATAAAATTAAATATTGGTTCTTGAAAAATTATTTGTTTTAGTTTTAATCTTATTAATATAATATTTTATATTATTTTGAAATATTTAATATGATAATTTGAATATTTTAAAAGATATAACTTATTTTAAATATAGTATTTTTAAATAAAATAAAAAAATTAATATTTTTAACATTAAAAGATAATTACCTACTTTTTTTTTTCAAAACCTAATAATTTATCTTTTTTGACCAATACTTGTATATTTATTTTTATTCAACGCTTGTTTATTAAAAAAAATAAAATAATTATCTAGAAAATATTAAATGCATGAAACATACTAATAATAATTATAGTGAAATTTTGACTATAAAGGGAAATTATCCCTTCAGCCAAAAAGTTGTTATATAAAACGCAATGTCGTTTATTAATTAAGCTTGTGATAGAACTTATGTATTGAAATGTGATGTAATCAATAAGATTGAAAGAACATTTTTATTGATTTATTTAAACACTTGATTAGGCATCTTGTGTTAGTATTATCAAATAAACAAAACAAAAAACTGGGTGTGGAAGAATATGGTCAAGTATGTGTCGAAAGACGATTGGTTGAATTTATTTTTATCACTTGTCATTTGCTCATTGCTGCTATTTTGGCATACTAAATGATGAGAGGTAAATGGGGTCAGCATCATCATCCATTATTTGCAAGAATTTTAACCTACTGCACGAAAATGAAATAAATAACCAAGTTTTGATATAGACTGCAACCAACGTCCACTGTTTATTTTTGCAAATCTTAATTTTAATTTATCGAGATTTTCATTTTTATCAAACACACTAAATTGGGGAGGTTTTGGATTAAGTCTTATAGATTAAATATACATACAACATCAAAAAAATTAAGGTTTAAGGCAATTCAGTATGTGATGTTTTTATATATAAAAAAGGAAGAATTGTAAAAGTAGAAATTCGAAATGTTTTACTCTCTCTTCCTAGATAATTGCATACATAAAAATGAAATATCCCGATATTGTTAAACACTAAAGTAGCGAAATTATAGAGAGGGTGCAACATGTGAAATCAGCCGACGGTTCTTTCCCCGGGAACATATCAACCTTTTTTTGTCATCTAACAAATAAAAGCATCAGATATTGCATGCCTACGATTATTACTAGTTAACCTTTTTTATATTTAATAAATATATCTGTTACTAGTTTTTGTAAAAATTAAATGATGCTTTGGTTGAAATGTTAACGTTTAAATCTTATCATATTTACATTATTTGATTTATAAAAATATAACAGGACAAAAACTCTTCCCATATAATATTACTTATTCTGTAAAAAGAATAGGGTTTTGGTAATTTTTTAATTGAGTTATGGCCTTGTTGATAAGTGACAACAACTCAATTACAAACTTTATTATAGTAGAGATGGATTACTATTAAGCTATATATTACGGAATTCAAAAAAGAAAAACAATATATATGTGCTTAATTGTAACACCCTTAACCCGTAACCGTCGCCTGATTAGGGTTAAAGGCATTACCAGACAGATCGAAAACTTTTACAGATATTTCATAATACAAGTCATCAATAGCAATCACAGTGTCCCTTAGATAGGTCACCGAGACCTTAAGCATGCTTTAGAGAAGGATCGGGACTAAACCGAACACATACAGAAATTCTCGGAAATTTAAAACTTTTTGAACACTACATAGGTCGCATGCCCGTGCAGTCAGGCCGTGTGCTTCCCACGGCTACTAGACACACCCATGTGTCCTGGCCGTGCCAAAACAGAGCATGAATACTGACTTATCCCCACGGTCACCAGGCACGCCCGTGTACCATGGTCGTGTACTCTTAGGCTAGATACTGACTTATTCACACGGCTACCAGGCACGTCCGTGTACCATGGCCGTGCACACTTGGGCTAGCTACTGACTTAATCCCACGGTCACTAGGCACGCCCGTGTGCTACAACCGTGTATGCATAACAGGCCCTTTGCAAGGCCAATATGCCACCCACACTAGGGTCATACCTACAAGCATAACAAACCTATTTCCACAATCAAATGGCAACAAAAAACATACCAAATGGTTAACATATTATTCCATTCAATCTCATTTCTAAACTTACTAATTTGTACAATCAACTTCCATGTAAATCCAAGTATAATTCAATCATAACCTCATTAAAACACTAAGGCATCAATTCATCCATAAGCTTACCATTCATAAGGCTGTATCATTGCCATCAAGCCATACCAAAACATGCACCAAATACCATATTCACTCATGCACATTACCAACATTTAACTAGCCAAATCACATGGCTATTTACATCTCAAACATATACCAAATCACTAGCCTATACATGCCATACTTAGAAAATACATTTCCAAAAGATACCAAAATGAGTTGAGTAGTGTGATGACGATCCTCGAAGGTCCTCGAGCCTTCAGTAGCTTCGACGATCTGTAAACAGAGTAAATACACACACAGAGTAAGCTTTCAAAAAGCTTAGTAAGCCATATACAAATAAACTTAGCATAAATCATTCATAAGCGTAGCCATTTGAATTCATTAACATATCATCCTTACAAACATATGAATAATCTCTTGAGTTCACTTGATTTGCCATTTCTTACCAATTCATCATATCGTAAATATCTCGTTTGATCATATCTCAAACACACATATATTTCAAATGTTTCTTTGCATCAGTGCACATATTTACTCACCTTTCATGCTTATACAAAGCATATGTATCAACGTACCTGAAACAGATGTACAACTCACATAATCGTTCGTTTCTTAGACTTGCCCGTTGAACCATTCGGAATCTAATAGGATACTCATAGTGATCGGAACATTCGTACAATGCCAACGTCCTAGACGTGGTCTTACATGTAACCAGATATCGATGCCACTGTCCCAGACAGGGTCTTACACGAATCAATACGATGCCAATTTCCCAGACATGGTCTTAAACGTATATCTCATATCGATGCCAACGTGCCAGACGTGGTCTTACACGAAATCTCATATCGATGCCAACGTCCCAGACGTGGTCTTACAAGAATCTCGAATCAATGCCAACGTCCCAGACGTGGTCTTACATGATATCACATATCGGACACTTATGTCATGACATATACTATCCTATCTATTCCTAGGTTCAAACGGGACTTCTCGGACATTGACACCACGTCGATTCTATCTCGGAATTTAAGTATACAATATCTCATATGCATTCATCCTTATCAATAGTCAAATGAACATATATGATTCAATACAAATACATTTATTCGTATATTGACTTACCTCGGATTCGGATGGTTGATCGGATTCGGTTATTCGACTACTTTAGCTTTCCCGCGATCTAAATCCGTTTTCTTCGATTCTTGATCATACATATTCAAATTTAACCCTTTTATTCACTAGCTCATTCATTTCAACCAAAGAACACATATTTAGGGAAATTTGCAAATTAGCCCTCACATTTCACATTTGGACAATTTAGTCCCTAATTCATAAAATCACAAATTACACAAAATTTCCATATACCCATGCTTAGCCGCATATTCATGTGTCTCATACAAGTCCATACATTTCATCAAATTCACAATTTAGTCCCTCAAAATGATATTTTCACAAATTAGCCTTAATTAGCTAAATTCATCAAAAATTCAAGAACAAAACATGTTCATTAAACACATATCTTTCATTTAACACTAATATTCATCACAAAGCTCACTATTTCATCAATGACACATCTCATAAACATCATCAATTCTTCAAATTATAACATGGGTTTTATAGCATACAAAGCAACGATTGCAAAAACGTAGAAATTATCGAAAACGAATAAAAAACTAACCTTGAATCAAGCCTAAACCGTGGCCGAAAATCTTGCTCACTCTTTTCTTTCTTTTCTTTTAATATTCGGCTAGATGAATGAATAAAAGATGAACACTTTCATCTTTTTGTTTTATTATTATCATAATATTAATCTAATTACTAAATTAACCTTTTAATAAACATTTAGTAACATATAAGCATAAGGTCACTAATGTCTTTTAATCATCCACTAACTTAATAGTGGTCTAATTTCCTCATAAGGCCTCCTCTTTTAAAAGCCACAACACTTAGGTACTTTAACAAATAGCATGCTAGTTTTGCATTTAATGCAACTTAATCCTTTTATCAAATTAAGCACTCAGACGGATAAATTAACTTACGGAATTTTAACACATGCTTAATCACATATCAAGGGCACAGAAAATAATATTAAAATAATATTTAGACTCGGATTTGTGGTCCCGAAACTACTATTCCGACTAGGGTCTAAACCGAACTGTTACATTAATGGCATAGATGAAAATGATATAGTTAGAGGAAAAAAAAGTAAAAATATTTCATTGCTCTTTTTTGGTAAAAGACATTTACTCCCTTATGTTTAGCGTAAAATACATTTAACTTAATAGTTTGGATATGTTTTTTATTGTTAATATCATCGTATTTTATAATATTTAATTTCAGTTATAGTTATTTGGATGCATTATATTATATATAATAGCAATTGTGGTTATACACAGGGGCGAAGCCAGGGGGCTGGCATGGGCCCCGACCCCCCTAAAATGTAAAATTGCTATTTAGGCCCTTAGAATTTTTTAAAAATTTTAAATTAGTAAAGGTAAAATTGTACTTTGACCCCCCTAAAATTATAAAAATTCAATTTAATCCTTTACAAATTATAAAGATATAAACTATAAAAAAATAAAATTTTATCCGCCCCCCCCTAAAAAATTATTCTAGCTTCGCCTCTGGTTATACATGTAATTTCAAAAATTTATATTTTTTTATTTTTTAATTTTTTTTAATATAAAGATTGAAGATAACAAAAATACAATAAATCTATAATTTTATTTGAAATTCATTTAATAAATAAACTTTGGGTAGTTGGTAGATTTTTCATCAAACCTTATGAGTTAAGTGATTTTTTCATCAAAACTACCCATAATTTATATCCAACTCTTAAATAAAAATATGTTTTTGCGCACTGAAATACACGTTCTTCTGCATTGATAATAATGTTGATGCCAACAAAACTAAAACTCAGCCAACTTCTTTATTTTTTTAATTCAATAAAGATAATATATTAAATATAAAAAGTTACTTTTTAATGATAAATAAATAATACTTAACTAATGTATACACACTTATTAAATAGATCCATTCACAAGTTGAATAGTCCATTTTTCATGGCTCAAACTTAAATTAAATATTTTTATTTAAAGTTTAATTAAAAAATATATAAATATTAATATCAAATTATAATTTAATTATTTTATTATTTTAAATTCATTAATTTATTCTATAAATGAGACTATACAATTTGGGGGAAAAAATAACAAACATCTGTCAGATGCGGTGAAAGACAAGCTCCATCAACACAACATAGGTTTTAGGCTCAGCATAAAATGAATATTATGGCATGTTGACAATTGGCTCTATCACAACTCAAGCACGATATATTTGGAGTGATTGCAAACACTTAATACAATAAGAAAATCAACCTCGGATGGTCCAAAGCGGCAGGTAAAAATCAGCAAAAGAACTGAGCATCCACCAAATTGGAGAGAACGACAATAAAATCATCCCTAAAATCACTTGCAAAAGAAAGACTACATGCATAAGCAAAACTAAAAAATGTGCTACAAGAACAGACAAAAACTTTTAAAAGTGAAAACTTATTAAACAAGTGAATACAAAAAAAAAGAAAAAAGAAAAAAGAAACTTAAGACAACACGGGTCCAACCGATTTGTGAAATCATTTATCATTCTAAAATACTTTCAAAATAGAAACATGTTAAGAAATTGACGAAGACCCACCCATTTTCCAAAAGAAACTATTGGTGGTCGATGAAGTTTCAATGACGACAAACACCACAACTTGTGAAGACAACAAAGATACCCACAACTTTTCTCTTTTTAGTTTGTAGATCTATTTTATGGGTATATTTGCTGTTTTCACAAGTTGTGATGGACAAATGACGATGCTTGTGGTCAATGAAACTCCACTGGACACCGATAATTTCTCTGGGAATGTGGGTGGCTCTTCGTCCACTTCTTAATTTGTTTCTGTTTTGAGAGTATTTCAAAATAATAAATAATTTCATGAGTTGGTTTGGACCTGTGTTATATTAAATTATATATATATTTGTTTGTTTTCTATTGTTTAATAGGTCTTCACTTTTAGAATTTTTTATCTGCTCTTGTAGAACTTTTTTAGTCTTGCTTATGAATGTAGTCTTGTATTTTCAAGTGATTTTAGGAATGATTTTGACACCGTCCTCTTCAGTTTGGTGGATGCTCGGTTCTTTTGTTGATTTTTGCCCACCGCTTTGGACTATCTGGGACTAATTTCTTTATCATATTAAATGTTTGCAATCACTCCAAATATGTCGTGCTTGAGTTGCGACAGAGCAATTGTCAACATACCATAATGTTCATTTGATTCTAAGGTTAAAGCCTCTATTGTATTAATGTAGTTTGTCCTTCACCACCTATAGTAAATATTTATTATTTTCCCTCCAAATTATATAATCCCATTCATAACATAAATTTCATTTAAAAATAAACAAAGAAAACATTCTTTTTGCAAGACAGTGATGTTTAAATGCTTTATATTCCAACGAATTATGAGTTGTCCATTATGCTGATTTCTAATCATAGCTGGGCGCTATGCCATTTCACCAAATGAAATTGAGTATTCGTTACACAATTCATAATTTACGATACATGAGTCTTTTAGTTTTCACATGTTATGCTTTAATTTTATTCCAATCTTTTCGATTCTTCATTTTGTATTAGTTTAATTCAATATTATAATTATTTAAATATACATTTATATTTATAATAATCAAAATTTAAAAATTATTATTATAATTTCTTAAGATTTGGTGAGTTGATTTGTGATTTAAATTTTCCATAAAACTCAAATTCTTCCTTATCGTCTGAAAATGTTTAAATTTAATCATGTAAAATAACCCTAAAATTTTAAAAATTGAGGTATTGATGGAATAGGTCCAAGTTTAGAAAATCATCAATACTACACCTGAATTATTGGAGACATAAGAATTCCAGACTTTCCCATTGTTTTCAAGACTTAACTTGTGGGTTTTATATGTATGACTAACACCAAACTAATAAGTTACTATGCTTATTGTATGTTATAAGTTTCAATGTATTATTTTACATTTTGGAGTTATATTATTTTAGTTAGATTTCACAAATGATTTTGAGCCAGTATTCCTAGATGATGTAAGATTCCATGGTAGTGCTGATTTTATGACAATTTTATCCTTTCTTGTAGCCTCAAATCTAGGCCCACATGATTAAAAGCTATGAGTTGTACTGTCTCTACTAGATGAACTTTATATGTAATCGGCCCATTTTGCCCGGGCCCATACCATTCAAAAAAAAAATAAAATAAAAAATAATGTCCCTTTACAGTCCATTTGCAAAATCATTACCCAATTACACCCATGGCCCAAACTTAACCTGACCCATACCTAAACAGACTCAGACCCAGACCCAAACTAAACCTAGTGACCCAAAACATTACTACCCAAAATACACGCGGCCCAAAAGGGCCCAATGCTTAAGCGAAATCAGAGACCTAGGGTTTCTGGAAAACCCTAGGAGCCGCAAGTGCCAAGCAAGCCTCGTCCAGCCTTCCGTCACGCCGCCATCAACGCGCGAGTCGCGCTCCGATGCCGAGATCTCCGCCTCTCACCTGCAAAAAGGAAAGAAAGAGCAGCAAAAAAGGGCGAAAGAGACATAATTTTTGTATTTCCTTTTTTTTCATTATTTTCGGGGCTATAAAACCCCAAATAATCTGTAAAAGGGGGATACGAAAAGAATATACACAAGATACATGAAAAACACACTGAAATAAACAGAGAAAAACCCAATAAACAGAGGTGATTTCCGGTTTTTTTTATATTCGTGTTATTTTTTTTATTTTTCTCTTTGATTCAAGCATTTTTTTTACAAAATAATACTAAAATAAAAAGGTTCGAGTTTACCCCTTGATGGCGCTGAAAAACTGAGGTTTTTTAGCCTCCGGCCGCCATCTACGGAGGCGCGTGCGGCGCGTGGCCCATGAAGTCCGATGACTACTCCAGACGGAGGAGGGGAGGATTTTGAGAGGATTTTTTTTAAATTTTTTTTTAAAATGGTGTTAAGATGTTTTTTTTGGCCGAATTTTAACTTATATAAGCAAGAAGAAACGACGCCGTTTTTGCTTAAGTTAATAAGCACAAAACGACGTCGTTCAGGGAGGATCCGCGCGTTGACCCGAAAAGCCGGGGAGGATCCGCGAGTTTTTGTTAAAAGGGTTAATTGCCTCTTTGGTCCTTCCGCTATTTTAGTATTTTTAATTCAATCCAATTTGAATTTTTATTTTTTATTAAATTAGCCCTAAATTTATATTTTGTTTCAATTGAGTCCTCGGGCTACTTAAAGGCCAAAATCAGAACGACGTCGTTTTGGAGATAAGGCATAATTGCTTAATAAGTCCCTATGATGTGACGTGCGTTCTAATATGGTCCTTTTACATTTTTTACCCTGATTTTTTTCCTCTGATTTAATCCTTTGATTCTTTTTTATTTTCATTCTTATTTTTAATTATTTAATATTATATATATTAAATTATTACTATTTATTATTTATATTAGGATATTTTATTTAGTTTAATATTATTTATATATATTACATATTATTTTTTTATTAGTTATTATATTATATTTTTAAAATCTTTTATATTATATAGTACTATATTATATCATATAAAATCTTATTTTGTATAAAATTTATTTATATTGTTTATATTATATTTTTAGATATCTTTATTTAAAATTATTATATACTATTTATTAATCATTTTTATCATATATTATCATTTATATATGTACTAAATTATATTTATTATAAGTATACTTATTATTATTATTTTTATACTCTAAGTCTTTATATTATTTATTTAAAATATATTATTTATACATGTTAATCGTTTTAGAAATTATCATTTTTTTTACTTTGATAAAGTATTTATTCAGTGTTTAAATATATTATTCATTTATTTGTTATTCTATTTGATCTTGTTTGTAGAATTTAATATTTATTTCTTGAATTTTTATGCTTCATATAGAATCTTAATTGTTGTTGCTTATTTTATATTCATTTATTTGTGTTTTTTTTATTTGTTTATTATTGCTTTAGCATAGTCATTTCATGTATTATTTGCTATGTTACATTATTCTTTCGTTAATTGTCTATATTAGTATTAATCATTAATATGACTTGTGGTTATAATGAATTGCTATTTGATATTTATATTTTGTAATGTATCAATGCAAAATCGGATTCACATCATTTTTATAAAAAACACATTTTGCAAAATTATCGTATTTTATTCAAAGTTTTGTTAAAAAATATGGTGATATGTAATATTTGGGAACTTCGAGAAGAATTGTGCCTTAACTCACTGGGTTTCGATTTTTCTCGTTGAACTTTAGATATTAAATATCCCTTTTCTTTTAAAATTGAAACTTATAAACTTTAAATCAAAACTCATTCTCGAGAATTCAAAATGTTGTATCCTAACTTATTGGATATGATGTCTTGAGTCTCGAGATAAGAATTTTCTACAAAAAGGCAAACTTAGTTTCAAAGTTTTGAGATGTTGCATCCTAACTTATTGGGTGTGGTATTTTATTGAGATAAGTAAGTCTTGGCTTTCTTTTGAATAAAAGGATCGTATTTTAAATTTTTCAAATTTTCGATATTTGGACATTAAATAATCAATTAGGTACCAATTTTTTTGGGCGTTACGAGGGCGCTAACCCTTCCTCGTACATAACCGACTCCCGAACCCGTTTTCTTGTATTTCATAGACCAAAATCAATGTTTTGAAATAAAACGTTTTATAAGGTGATACAATCACACCTAGGTAAAAAAGATCGGTGGCGACTCCATTTCCGTTTTTTTAAAAGTCGATTCCCGTTTTTCATAAAAACTTAAAAATGGTTTCGACACCATATAGATGAGAAAACAAGTTATATAACAAGCTTGTCTAGATTAAATGATAAAGCATAAGGTTTTTAAAATTATTATTGTGGGATTTAGCGGCATTTTCTATCTTATTAACTAACGTCAAGATTTAACCCGCAACTTTCATTTTCTATTATTGTTAAAATCTAGGAGTTAAGTAAGATGACAAAAGTTTCTCTTACTTTAGCTAATGGTAGAGTATTTGATTCTTGCCTTGGGTATAGAGTAGCTTTAAAAGTCATGGCCAGCATCTACCCCCTTAATGGGCCTATCAAATGCGGATGATTAGTTACTAGACTCGCTCTAGTAGATACCTTGAAAACCTAAAAAAATTGTAACCTCCCCAACCCAGCATAGACATTAGACCCGAATTCGAGAGATTACATTAGTCACCGAGATGGCCTAGTAGGGTTATTGTAGTTTTTGAAAATAGTTAGTTTAAACATTTATTAATTTGGTAGGAAACTTAGTTGAAAACCATTCTATTATCCTTTAAAACCTTAATTTTAATTTAACAGCGGAAAGACGATATTTATTAGTTTTAAGAAAAATCAGGGGTTCATGCATACCGTCTAATAATCATAATATAATATCCTAATAATTTAATTTAAATGTCATGCAAATAAATCAATCCCAAAACCTAAGTCTTATGCCATGGTTCGAAAATAAAATAATACAGTCTTTGAATAAAACAATAAACTTAAAATTCTTTCATAAAATAAATCATTTCGAACCGAGACCCTCCGGGTGCCATGTCCGCATCCTAACCTAGCGGGTTATCTATAATGATGAAAATTTAACAGGGGAGTGAGCTATGACGCTCAATGTGAGTTCCATCACAAGGAAACCAGTACAACAATTGATAAAATATGTTAAATAAATTTCACAAATTAATCATAATTTAGATAACAGCTCGAAGTATCATATCTCAACACAACCAATATTAACACATATTGAAACTCATAATGGTAGGTATTAGGATAACAAAAAATTCAGATTTTTTCCCCACATTATACATTTATCCATGCATATTCATATTATAACAAAATTTCTAGATTTTGCATGCACATGATTTGTCACACCTCGAAATTGGGTTAGAATTATTAAGGATTAGTGGGTGAGTTAAGTGGATTCGGTTAGATTCTTATGTTTTCTTGTGTGTTGGAAAGACAACAATGAGCCTAGTGGTTCAGTGGTTAGGTGTTTAGCGTACCCCTGGTCCTGTGTTCAAGTTCCAATATGAGCAAAGTAAAAATTTTGTTTTAATTTTTGGTTCCAACTCTAAGAAAAAAAACTGATTGGTTTAAATCTTCTTGAATCGTGTTTTAGTTTTTTATTTTTGAATAAATGAATCCCTAAAATTCCTCCTACAAATCATTCCTTTCCTTCCTACTCTCTTTGACCTGCAGTTTTGTTTTGTTTTCTCTTTCGTTCCTCTTCTTTAATTTTTCTTTCTTTCCTTTGACAATTGATGCTCTTGAGATCTTAGGAATTCTTGTGGCTTTTTGTTCTCTCTCTGTATTTTAAGCTTTCGTCTTTGCCGGTTCTTTAGAGTTTTTCTGCCTTTTGGGTTTACACTCAATAAAGAATTGAAGCGGGAATAGTGTAAGTATTGTGTTTCCTGAGGTTAAGATTAGTTTTAGTCGACTCTTTTGTACCAATTTGGTTAATTACTTATAGGTTGGTGTGTAATTGTAATAGAGTTTTAGAATTGGTGGAGTTGAGACGTTTTGATCGTTCGTTAGTGCTTGGAATCGCAATTTAAGGTGTGTTTCTTAAACTTATGTAATTTAGAGATCATTTTGGTGTCGAAATTCATGAATTGCAACTGATTTTGGGGTGGTTTACGAACCACATGGGCGGTTCACACGGCCGTGTGCCGCTTAGAGATTAGGTAAATTTGTGAGTTACACGGCTTGGGGTATCTCACACGGGCTAGCCACACGGCCTTGTGATCCATGTAAGGAAATATTTATCGATCGCACACAGGCGTGTCTTTCAGTCACACGACCGTGTGCCTCTGTCACACGGGCGTGTTATTCAACCACAAGGGCATGTTATTCAACCACACGGGCATGTTATTCAACCACACGATCGTGTCTCCCCTACTCCTAAATTATGAAATTTT
Organism: Gossypium sturtianum; assembly: GCA_025698515.1. Lineage (NCBI taxonomy): Eukaryota > Viridiplantae > Streptophyta > Magnoliopsida > Malvales > Malvaceae > Gossypium > Gossypium sturtianum. The sequence continues at coordinate 26,449,719 of CM046945.1, forward strand.
GACACACAGTCCAGAGAGTTACACGGTTTGCCTTCACTGCCGTGTACCTTAGTCACACATGCGTGTCTCTCAGCCACACGGTCGTGTCCCTCAGTCACACAATCGTGTATCCCTGTCACACAGTCTGGACCCTCCCACATGGCCGTGTGGTCCTATTTTTGCAGTTTTGCACTGTTTTTGCAAAATGATTCATTTTGATCTCTAGTTGATTTCTTACATGTTTAAGCCTTTGCAGAGATGTTTGGAGCACTGGTTATGATTACAGTTGGTGTAATATTGTTAAAATAATTTATTAATAAATATTCGTAAGGTTTAGTTCTGTTCTTCGTATGGATTGGAAAGATGTATATTCTATGGAAATTTTGGTATATGTAAGTGTCTGTGCATGATGACCAGAAAATTTTGAGTACTAATTCTGCTATTTTATAATTGATTATGTGAAAGTCTGATTTGATAAACGTATTTGTATTGAGGATTTTGCATATACATTTTGGGTTGGGATTTAATGATGAAGAGAAGGAGGTTTGTTTTTAAGCAGTTTAACTGCATTGTTATTGTAGAGGCCCATTTCTATCCAGCCCAAACAAAAATAAATAAAAAAAATAAATCCATTAATTAAAAAGTCTGTAACAGCCCAATTTCGGTAAAATCGAAACAGTGGTTTCGGAACCACAAATTCGAGCCAAAAATAAAATTTATTTTAATTTTATTATATGGTCCGTATTATGTTAGAAATGTCATGTGAAAATTTTGATAAGAAAATTTTACCGATTATGTGCTTAATTACGGGAAGGACTAAATCGCATAAAATGTAAAAGTTGAATTCTAGTAGCTAGAATGATTAAATAGCTATGGAATTCAAAACTTGAGGTCCTTATATGATAATCAGACCATTAATGAAAAGTTAGTAGATATTTTTGGATGATTCATCCATGGAAAATTAGAAAAAGGCTAAGGACTAAATTGGAAATTGAAATAATTTAATTAATTAAAAGATGATAAAAGAATTATCATCTTATTTTCTCATCTTCTTCCCCAAAATATTCCATGGAAACCCTAGGAAAGAGAAAGCAAGCTTTCTTGGCCAAATTGGGTAAGTTTTCTTGTCCCGTTTTTAGTAATTTTGATATTTTTGAAACCGGGATAGCTTAATCTATCTATTTGGGGGATTAATTTGAAAAGTTATCAATGTATGGAAATTAGGTTATGGATGAATATGCTGAAAAATTGAAATTTATGGTAGAAAATGAAAGGTTGTTGATAGATAAACAACTTTTACAAAGTGATTTTTGATGAAAACATGATTTAGGGACTAAAATGTAAAGTTGTGAAATTTGATGAAAAATTCTGAATTTTTATGAATACATGTGCTGTAAATTTTGTGATGGAATTTTGGTTAGGCTTGGAATAGGGAGTAAATTGCACAAATTTCATTTTCCGAGCCTAGGGACAAAATTGGAATTTATGGAAAAGTTAGGGGTAAAATGGTAATTTTGACTAGGATGTAAATTGAGTCCACTTGAATATGAAATGTGATAAATTGATGTTAAATTTACTCATATAGATCCGGATAGACCAAATTCGGAGTTAGAATGAGGAAAAGAGGAAAATGTCGGATTAGTAGATTTTATGTACACGAACATTTGTCGAGGTAAGTTTGTGTAACTAAATTGTGTATATTTATATGCTTGAATTAAATATTGTGTTTGTGAATTGTATAAATGCCATAATTATGTGAAATGATCACATATTCGTTAAAGCCCGATAAATGAAAGTGCCCGATCAATAATAATGCTCGATAAATGATAAATGATAAAAATGTTATTTATATGCTTGAAATGAATGTGGAATGTGTTTATTTGAATTATATGAATGTTATAGATGTATGAAATAATCACATGCCTGATAATGCTTGAAAAACGTTAAATCCCGTTTGAATAAATTAAAAATCAATGGATATGTGATTTCCTGAAATGAATGAGGTCCTGCATTTGTTGCGGACGGGTAATCCTAATATCAATCCTCTCAAGCATATGTTATGGATTGAATTTAGCCCGGACAGGTAATCCAGATCAAGGTCTTTAGAGCATATGTCATAAAAAGGATTTAGCTTGGACTGGTAATCCTGACTAAGCTCTATTGAGTATATATTGGAGACAAGTTTTAGCCTGGACTAGTAATCCTGCTGTATATGTATATGTGTGGCTCGAGAGTGTACTATCTGAAATTGTACCTTATGGGTACCATTGGACATGAATTGACAGATTCTGATTCGTACACCTCGAGCATACTACCTGTGTATCCATCGATATTTCGAATAAATTCAACGGGTAAAAATCCTGATATGAGAAGATATGAATAAGAAATGAGACATTACACGTATCTTCCTGAAATACACGAAAATGATGATATATGATAATTAATACATGGAAATATGAGATGATGATATTTGTACATGGAATTTATTTGATAAATATGTTCATCCTTGATTATAGACTTGTACACTTTGAGAGTACTACTACTCATGTGGCATTGGTATTTCGAGTAATATGAGTAAAGTTCTGATATGAAATAATCTGAACTTGAGATGAATTATATGGAAATATACTTGAGATATAACGATGTGATTTATACATGTTTTATGAATACGAGATATGGAAAGTATGTACATATATATGTCTTGAAATCTAATTGTTGTTGAGCCCATATATGTTTTTGATGTTATTATGGAATATATGACTAACAAGGGCAATGAGGATGTGTGGAGGGCTTGAGATCAAATTGATTGAATGTGCCTTACATGTTTATCTTGAGATAGATGATAAACCACAATTTATACATATTTTGACCCCATGCTTGGCTTATTTTTGGATGAATTTTCATTAGATTTGATGAATTCGATGCTCCTAATCATTTAATTTCATGTTTTACACTCAGGAGAGATTAGGGAGTCGAAAAGAACGAGAAACGGGCCAAAAAGAGACAAAATGGGCCTACCTAAAAAATCAACACGGCCTGGACTATAGCATACGGGAAGATCACACGACCGTGTGTGACGAGCAAAATTGAGCACGGCCTAAGTTATAGAACACGGCCGTGTGTGACGAGCAGAATCGAGCACGACCTAAGCTATAGAACACGGGCGTGTCACACGGGCATGTCCCTGCCAATCCCAAGTCTAATTCTATTCAGAAAAGGCTACTTGCGGGCCAAAATAGGTGTTCCAAAGCCTATATAAACACCCTAGGGGAGGACCTAAAAAGACACGCAGAGTAGAAGGCAGAAAATACTCGAAGACAGCCATCGAGAGTGGCTCGGAAGAAGGATCTCCATCAAGACTGAAGATCTCCTATCAATTTCTCTTGAAGTTTTTGGGTTTTCTTATGCTTTGTTGTTTTTCCTATTTTAAGATGTTTCCCTCTATCAGTATGAACAAATCCCTTAAATACCTAAGGGGATGAAACCTAAGACAGATCTTATTACTATTTGATTTATAAGATAAATACTTGTTCTTATTCTTAATTGTGAGTTCTTATTCTTGTTTTGATAATCCAGGTTATTGATTCAAGTCGAATGTGCTTATTCAGAGGAGAAAAAATCCCTGTTTAAGAGTAGATCAACACAATTAAGCGGATTTGATTGCAACCCTAGAAATAGGGCGATATAAATCTGCCAGATTAGAGTCAAATCTAATAAGGGAATCCATAGATCGAGTTAATGCGACTATATGGGTTTTAATTAGAAAGAGATTTCAATTAATCAACCTAGAGTCAGTTGTTTTTAGTCTTGAAAGAGATATTAACATAATTTAGGAATTTCTACGGATTAAGTCAAGTGAATAAATCGTATGAATCAAAAGTAATAAGTGAAGTCTAGGTGGATTCTTCCTTGGGTATTGTCTCTCTCATAAAGTTGTCTAAAAGTATTTTCCCAATTCATTCTCTGTCGTGCTTTTAATTAGTTTTAGTTTAAAAGAAATCACTCCAATTTTTAGGCTAGATAATAAAAAGATAGTAATTACTAGTACTCTTGGTCCTTGTGGATACGATATTTCCGGTCTTACCATAACTATACTATTAAACGATAGGTGCGCTTGCCTTTATTGTGATCATAGTTAGTTAGAGACACATCAAGTTTTTGGCGCCGTTGCCGGGGACTAAGATATTAGGAACACTTAATTTTTATTACTTTAGCCATTTTTTATTTTATTGAAATTTATTTTTATTTTTTATTTTTCTAATTTTACACTTTCTTTGCTTCTGGCAGGAGTCTCTAGTTTATGACTAGAAGAAACCCGTCAGGACCATTGCTTTACGACAGTGAGATAGAAAGCACCGCTTGTAGAAACCGAGGATAGATAAGGAGAAGTCTACAATACATAGAGGAAGAGCAAGAGGACGATAATAATACTACTGAGGAGATGGCTGATAATAATCTGCTACCTCCTGTGGTTGCCGCAAATCCGGTGAATCAAAATCCTGCTCCTCGTACTATGTATGATTATGCTAAGCCTATTTTAACAGGAACTGAATCAAGTATTGTTAGACTCATTTGTTCTTTGCAAATAATTTTGAACTGAAACCTAACACTATTCAGATGATTCAACAGTTTGTTCAGTTTGATGGTTTGCAGGATGAGGATCCAAACAATCACTTGGCAAATTTTTTGGAATTCTGCGACACTTTCAAGATTAATGGCAATTCTGACGATGCCATTTACCTTCGGTTGTTTCCCTTCTCGTTGATGAACAAAGCTAAACAGTAGTTGAACTCGTTACCACGAGGATCAATCACCACATGGGAGCAAATGACTGAAATTTTTTTGCTTAAATACTTTCCGCCGGCTAAAACGGCTAAGTTGAGGAATGATATCTCTTCCTTTGTACAGATGGATTTAGAAACACTTTACGATGCATGGAAGAGATACAAGGATCTACTGAGAAGATGCCCTCACCATGGGTTACCATTATGGCTACAGGTCCAAACCTTTTACAATGGTGTGAACCCCTCAACTAGGTAATTGATCGATGCAGCCGGCGGCGGTACACTATACAACAAAACACCTGAGGCTACTTACGAATTCATTAAAGAGATGTCACTGAATAACTATCAGTGGCAAGTTATGAGGACGATGCCAACAAAGGCAGCCGATGTTTTCAACCTCGACGCAGTTACCATGCTATCAAACCAGGTAGAGCTTTTAAATAAAAAGATTGATGGTTTGTGTGGTTCTTCGCAGGTACATCCAGTAATGCAGTGCGATACGAATGGAGGAGGAATGTGCAATACAAAATATCCATCCCACAACCCTGGCATAGAAAGCGAACAAATGAACTATATGGGTAATAATTCTAGACCTCAGAATAATCCCTATAGTAACACTTATAATCCAGGTTGGAGGAACCACCCAAACTTCTCATGGGGTGGTCAAGGAAATCAGAGACAACAACCCCCTCCAGGCTTTCAACAAAAACCTTACCCATAGGAGAAGAAGCCGAATCCTGAAGAGATGCTAAAAAAATTCATCTCGGTGTCAGAAACCCTCTTTCAAAACACCGAAACAACACTTAAAAACCAACAGGCATCGATTCAAGGGCTCAAAAACCAAATAGGTCAGCTTGCTAAGCTGATCTCTGAATGACCACAAGGCAGCCTGCCAAGCAACACTGAAACTAACCCAAAGGAGCAACTTCATGCCATTACTGCTCACGATAGTGAAGGGTTAGACGCACCAAAACTAAGGCAAGAAAACGTGGTAGATAAAGGTAAAGTGGAGGAAAGCCATAATAAACCGAAACTAGTAAGTACAGAGTACAAACCTCATGTGCCATATCCCAATGCGACGAAGAAAAATCGCACAGATGAACAATTCGATAAATTTCTTAAACTTTTAAAAAAATTACATATTAACTTCCCGTTTATTGAAGCTCTTTCACAGATGCCCAATTCAGTAAAATTTTTAAAAGAGCTTTTGGCAAACAAACGGAAGTTAGACGAGGCGTCGCATGTGGAGCTAAATGCAGTGTGCTCAGCAATTTTACAGAATAAACTACCTCACAAATTAAAAGATGCAGGGAGTTTTACAATTCCTTGCTTAATTGGTGGTTTATCTGTTAATAACACTTTAGCTGATTTAGGGGCAAGTATCAATGTTATGCCTTATAAAATGTTTAAACAGCTAGGTCTTGGGAAACCCAAACAAACTAGGATGAGCATTCAATTGGCTGATAAAACCATTAGATTTCCTAGGGGTATAATTGAAGATGTGCTAGTCAAAATTGATAAATTCATATTCCCAGTAGACTTTGTTGTTTTAGACATGGATGAGGATAGTGACGTTCCTTTAATTTTAGGGCGACCCTTTTTAGCAACGGCTAGGACCATTATTGATGTTGGTACAGGGGAATTAATACTTTGTGTAGGTGATGACATGATTAAACTCCAAGCACGTGATTCTGTCAGAATATCTAGTGATCAAGATGATACAAGTCCTGTTAATATAAGTGAACTAAATGTTAAATCTTCTTTGCAGGAAATTCCTCGGAAAAAGATGACAGAGCCATGGTCTAGCTCTCATATTGAGAAAAGAACAGTTAATGGGGAATGAAGGCTCCAGATTGAGGAACTAGATGAATGGCGAACACAGTCTAAGGAGAAATTAAAAGTACACGATGACCTGAAGCAGAGCCATAACGAGCCTAGAAATAAAACGAGTCAAATTAAGGTTGGAGACCGAGTTCTAATGGATAATGCAGATCCTCGTGTTGCCACTTCTGAACCTAATGGAACAACTCCTTTCACGGTACTTAATATTTTCCTATACAGTACAGTCGAGGTAACTCATTCCAAATTTGGCACCTTCAAGGCAAATAGTACTCGTCTAAAATCCTATTTTAACAAAATTGATAGCAGGAATGAGGAGTTTCAATTCCTCGAACCACCATGATCATGCGAATGCAAGGTAAGTCTAGCTTAGGACTTTAAACAAGCGCTTCTCGGGAGGCAACCCGAGTTCTAACCTCATTAATGTCCTTATTTTCAATTTTTTAGCACCTAAAAACTAACCAAATTAACAGGCACAAGTTTCCCTACCACACGGCCTTGCACACGGGCGTGGCCCTGGCCGTGTGGACACAACGAGTAGGCACATTGGCATAGCGGAAATCGTGCGGACCAAGGACAAAAATTTTCCCCAAAACACGGGCTGCGATAAAATGCCACGACCGTGCAATGCGGCCGTGGCCGACACTGACTCAAGAACACGGGCTGTGATAAAATACCACGGCCGGGCGATGCGGCCGTGGTCGATACTGAGTAAGTCACACGGGTGTGCGATACGCCCGTGCCCAGAAGCTGTGGTGGAATCTGAGTAAGTCACACGGGCATACTACACGCCCGTGCCTCTATGCCGTGGTCGACACTAACTAATTAACACAGGCGTGTGAACTTCTACATGAGCATGGGAGAAACGAACGGAGCAACACACGGCCGTGCGATTCGGCCGTGTGACCCAACACGCCCAGGGAACACAGGCGTGGGCCAAGACTTAGACACGCCCTAAACCCATATCCATGAAACACACGGGCTAAACACAGGGCACACGGGCGTGGACCTCGACCGTGTGCCCCAATTCCTATTTAAACCCCCTTCTCCTGTTCACTTTCTTTCCTAAATCTTCCCCCCCAAACCCTAGCCGCTCCACTCTGGCCACCATTCTCGCCACCGTTGATCAATCCTTTTTCCCCTTTATTTTGAATTCATATTTCTTTTTATTATCTTTATTTTCTTTATTATTTGGTTCTTACTATTCATTCCATTTAAATTTAGATTAGGGTAACATAAGTTAGTACTGTTAATATTGCTTTAAATTCACTATGTAGGAATATACTGTTATTTAGGACTATTTTACTTGTGGTGATTTAGTGCAAATCATTTTTAGGTACACAATACCTAATACTCGAGGCAAGACCAAGGCTGCCATCCCCGCTTCGAAAAAAGCGGAAGGATCCCGGCGCGGTCTCCCCGTGCGCGACCACTTTACAACAGATATGCCACCACTTCCTCCTAGACCAGATCATGCCGACTGCTTCATTAACTTAATTTCAAAAGGTTCAAGGTGCTACCGGAGTATTCTCCCCCACCTTCACCTCTGCCTAGTTCATCAGGCTTATTTTCATGGATTCCATCCAAAATTCTGGAAGTTTCACTTCTCTCACTATCTTTTGATTTTCTTACTACATTGTCAATTATCTATCTTTGTACATTGAGGACAATGTACATCTTAAGTGTGGGGAGGTTATTTAATTATATCATTATCAGAAAATCCCTGAATTATGTCTTGTTCTTAAGTAATTTTCTCAATTAGAATAAAACTTCTATTGACTTATGATTTTCATTGATATGTTTTGGATTAAGTCATAGGTAATTGTGCATTGATGGTTTAAACTTTATGACATTAGAGAATCAAGCATGATAAGTCTATTTTAATAATTAAAATTTTATTAGGTTGTTTCCCTAAATTTAAATATTACTTCGAAGTTTGAAATTTGCAAGATTGACATCAAAAACCATAATTTTTGTGAGATTTTGAGCCTTTAAGAGTATACACTTTTCTTGCTCACTGTATTATTGGTTATGAGAGTGTCAATATTGATCTGTTGTTCTAGAACTTGCTTCGATTATGCATGTCGAGACCACACTTTTGATTTGATATACTGAGATGATAAAGGCACTTAGGTTTTAACCCACTTATCCATTAAAAGCCTACCTTCATAATTAACCTCTAGTGAACCCCTTTGAGCCTAATAAACCGTTTCTTGACTCACCCATTAATATTAACCCCAAAACCCAATTTTTGCTTCTCCTACTTTATTGACTCCCATTTTGTCGAGATTTGATTTGATCAGTTACCTAACTCTATTCTTTATTTCAGTTGTTAAATTCGTCTTATTGTACGTGAAAAAAAAGTTGGAAATTTATTCATTATTAGTTCTATGTTATTTGAGCTTAAACGATTAATTTCACATTTTTAGAAGAAGCTCGTGTTATTAAGTTTTTAATTGATGTAATTATTCAGTATTAGTTCATTTTTCTAGTTAGGTAAACTGTCAATTCGATCTCGATTCTAACCCTCTAATTCAGCCTTTATCCACACCTTTAACCCAAGCCCCGTTACAACCCTTTTAAAGACCTTTTGATTTATGTATCATCTCATTTTATAGTGGTGGAGATTTGATTTTCATACAAGCCTATGGTAATAACTTTTCATGTTTGACTTTTGAGTGCTTAATTTGAACCTTAAACACTTTGAGTGATTTGAGTGAATCTTTAGTGAGGATGTCATTTTTTGTCGATTTTGAATTAAAGGTGATTATTTAGGTAAGGGGAAACACCTATGTTTTCGTGCTATAAAAATTTGTGACTTGGATTGTTTAAATCTTTAGCACTCTTTGAGTTAAATTATCAATGTATGAATTAGCTGTGAATTATGATGAAGCATTATTGATGAGAATTATGAATTGAAGAAGTTAATTTTAGTAGTGAGTTGAGGATTTTGCTTGAGGACAAGCAAAGGCTTAAGTGTGGGGATATTTGATAAACCATAATTTATACATATTTTGACCCCATGCTTGGCTTATTTTTGGATGAATTTTCATTAGATTTGATGAATTCGATGCTCCTAATCCTTTAATTTCATGTTTTACACTCAGGAGAGATTAGGGAGTCGAAAAGAACGAGAAATGGGCCAAAAAGAGACAAAATGGGCCTACCTCAGAAATCAACATGGCCTGGACTATAGCACACGGGAAGATAACACGGCCATGTGTGACGAGCAAAATTGAGCACGGCCTAAGTTATAGAACACGGTCATGTGTGACGACCAGAATCGAGCACGGCCTAAGCTATAGAACACGAGCGTGTCACACGGGCGTGTCCATGTCGATCCCAAGTCTAATTCTATTCGGAAAAGGCTACTTGTGGGCTAAGATAGGTGTTCCAAATCCTATATAAACACCCTAGGGGAGGACCTAAAAAGACTCGCAGAGTAGAAGGCAGAAAATACTCGAAGACAGCCATCAGGAGCAGCTCGGAAGAAGGATCTCCATCAAGACTGAAGATCTCCTATCAATTTCTCTTGAAGTTTTTGGGTTTTCTTATGCTTTGTTGTTTTTCCTATTTTAAGATGTTTCCCTCTATCAGAATGAGCTAAATCCCTTAAATACCTAAGGGGATGAAACCTAAGACGGATCTTATTACTATTTGATTTATAAGATAAATACTTGTTCTTATTCTTAATTGTGAGTTCTTATTCTTGTTTTGATAATTCAGGTTATTGATTCAAGTCAAATATGCTTATTCAGAGGAGAAAAAGCCCCTGTTTAAGAGTAGATCAACACAATTAAGCGGAGTTGATTGCAACCCTAGAAATAGGGCGACATAAATCTGCCGAATTAGAGTCAAATCTAAAAAGGGAATCCATAGATCGAGTTTATGCGACGATAGGGGTTTTAATTAGAAAGAGATTTCAATTAATCAACCTAGAGTCAGTTGTTTTTAGTCTTGAAAGAGATATTAACATAATTTAGGGATTTCTACGGATTAAGTCAAGTGATTAAATCGTATGAATCAAAAGTAATAAGTGAAGTCTAGGTGGATTCTTCCTTGGGTATTGTCTCTCTCATAAAGTTGTCTAAAAGTATTTTCCCAATTCATTCTCTGTCGTGCTTTTAATCAGTTTTAGTTTAAAAGAAATCACTCCAATTTTTAGGCTAGATAATAAAAAGATAGTAATTACTAGTACTCTTGGTCCTTGTGGATACAATATTTCTGGTCTTACCATAACTATACTATTAAACGATATGTGCGCTTGCCTTTATTGTGATCATAGTTAGTTAGAGGCACATCAATAGATTGAATGGTAAGTTAAGTACTGTCTGGAAATCTGATTGTTGTTGAGCCCATATATGTTTTTGATGTTATTATGGAATATATGACTAACAAGGGCAATGAGGATGTGTGTAGGGCTTGAGATCAAATTGATTGAATGTGCCTTACATATTTATCTTGAGATAGATTGAATGCTAAGTTAAGTACCATGTCATACAAACTTACTAAGCATTTTATGCTTACTTAGTTTTATTTCCCTATTTTATAGTAAATCGAAAGCTCGTTGGATTGGAAGCTTGGCGGAGATCACTCACACTATCCATCGGCATATATCGGTACATATGGTAAATCAATTATGGTTATAATGGCATGTATAGGTTATATTGGCCATATTGGCATGAAAATGTAAATGATTATTGTAAACTAGCCATTGGAATGGCTAGTGATGATTATGTTTTGGTACTTGTATATATATGTATTAAGTTTATTTTATGGAGATAACATAAGTGTTTATTATTGATTGATTGAGAAAGGTTAAATGAGTATGCTTATAAAAGGTATGATTAAAAGCATTCATACATGAATGCATGTAACAATATATCATATTAGAAGTTATAAATTACTTGAATTCAATGCTTGGATTTGTTGGTATTTGGATGTAAGTTGGTGCTGGAACTTGGTAAAAATTTTGGGTGAGAAATGAAGCTAGAAATGGCTTTATTTTGTCCACACGGGCAGACACACGGACGTGTGTCTCGACCGTGTGTGACACACGGCCTGGTACATGGGTGTGTGGTTAGGCCGTGTGTCCCCTGTACCTAAATTTTGAGAAACAGAATGCTCAAAATTGAGCATAGAGGTAGAGACACGGGCGTGTGTCTCAGCCGTGCGTGCTACACGGCCTAGAACACGGGCGTGTGTCTTGGCCGTGTGAAACTTGCACCTAATTTCGAAAGAATTTAATTAACCACACGGCCTAGCACACGGGCGTGTGGCATGGCCGTGTGCACAAGTCAGAGAGTTACATGGGGTCGAACATGGCCTGTAGCACGGGCGTGTCCCTCGGACCACATGGGCGTGTGAGCCCTGCAACTTGGAAAATTTTTGAAATTTCGCGAAAAATTCTTATAGTTTCTGATTAAGTCCCGACTCGATTCTAATGCTTGTATTGGGCCTCGAGGGTCCATTTAAGGGAAGTTATGAATAATCTCAGAAAAATGACCAATAATTGACATGATTTATCTATAAATGTTCTGTAAACTCTGGAAATGCCCCGAAATCCTGTTCTGGCGATGGACACGAGTTAGGGGTGTTACAAAGTCCAATCCATTACAAGCCCAAATATAAAACCCTAAAGCTTAAATTACATAAGCCCCAAACCCTAAAACCTAAAAAAATATAATAGAAACCCCAAATGTAACACCCCTTACCCGTGTTCGAAGCCGGAACTGGATACGAGGCATTACCTAACTTACTTGCTTAAACTTAAAACTTTTTCATTTACAAACGTAACTTCCCTATTATGGGTCTACGAGACCCTATACGTATACTCGTGATGTTCCGGGACCAAACTTGAAACTTTCAAACACTTAGAAATTTTTGAAATAAAAAAGGGCCACACGCTCGTCTGAAGAATGGGACACGCCCTTGTGATATTTCACATGCCCGTGCTCCATACCTGTGGTCGACACTGACTTGCATCATACAGCCTATCATACGCCCGTGTGTTTAGCCCGTGTCCCTCACACGACCTCAACACGCCCGTGTCTTAGTCCGTGTGCTAAAAACCTGTAACAACCCGAACCCGGCCCAAACATTACGACCGAATCTGGTTTGTTACGGAGAAAAACTTTTTGAAACCATTTTAAAACCAGTTTAGGTTTTGTTGAAAACTTCTCGTTTTTGGTATTCTTGCCGAAACCATACTTAGATTTAATTTGGAAATTTAATTGAGTCAGCTTATTATATAAATTTCAAATGTGCCCGATGGCACGATAAAACATTTTCGTGTTAATTTAAGAAAAACATGTGATTTTAATTTAATTTTAATAATATAGTTTAAACAAAGTATCCAACATGTGAGAAATAACAAAAGTAAAGTATATGGAGGCCTTATTACATCCAAAATAAAAATAAACCAATAATAAAATAAAATAGCTAAGTTTAAAGTTCAATTTATTCAAGTCCACTGCATGGCCACCTCGAGTCCAACCGGCTCCTCAACCGCCATCTACGAGTCACCTGAAAAATGTTAAAGGAGAAGGTGAGTCACCAAGACTCAGTATGTAACCCTTCCCCCGTTTTTAAAAAAAAACAACATTTCCATACACAACATATAACAGTTAATATGCAGAATATTAGGTGCCCCAACCTAGCCAACCAAACGCCTTTGTCTACCCCATGTGGTACCAAAAACCACTGGTGACCGTAGTCACAATGTGTTACCAAAACACCGGTGGTGCCAAACCACTTTGGTGACATATAGTCACGATGTGTTACTAAAACACCGGTGTCCAGAGACACAAATCGGGTGATGGGGCCAACCCATCGTGTGATACCAAATCACCGCAGACGATCCCATATCTCAAGTGGGGCCAACCCACGGTGGTGTTAACCACAGTGGACGAGTCGCTATGAGGTACCAAACCTCTGGAGGTACCAAACCTCTCGTGACCGTAGTCACAAGCAGTGTTACCAAAACATCTGGTGCTCACAAAGACAAAATATCATCGCCCCTCCACTCATTTAACCCACAATAGTCAAATAATCATGAATAGATCTCATACATTTATCACATGTAACATATGAACCATGCTTCCCAAAAGCATAATAATCTCAGTATAACAGAGACTTACCAGGAATCCTCGCTTGTACCCTTGAGGTACTAGATCCGTATCTATATCAAAGCGCGATTTACAGCAACATATATTTAACACAAACATTAATCGCTATAAGTGTGTATGTACACACTGTCACCCTTGGATGTTCTAAATCCCTAAAAGAAACGTTGGCCACCCTAGATCTACTTGTCCTATATTCGGCCAAATTCATGGGTTAGTCTTAGGGCCTATTCGGCCAAATTAAACCATTAGCAGGGGTTCCTTATGAACCCGGTTTCTTACCTTTCCTCGCTTTGGCTACTACCCACGGCACTCGTTACTTGAATCTGCTTTTCCAAAATAATCGATTAGTCACTCTTACTCATAACCAAAGCTTTCGGCTTTTGAATACTAACATAGGCCTTACCCATACTTACCAACCCGGTGGACGAGAGGATGGAGGCTTAGATCGAATACCTTAAAATCCCGGCACCTAAACAGAATCGATTAATTAGCCACCATGATAATTCGGCTTTTCCCTTTTTACCAAGTCGACATAGGGAGATAATAAGATGAAAGATTTCCGGCATACTTACCCCTTGCTAATCGGTCTGAAGAAGAAATCCCGAGGAACCCTTATGACTTCGATATTCGGCCAAAGTGAGTCTTAACAGGAGAGGAGGATTTCAACAGAGGAATGGATATTCGGTCAAAAGAATAGAGGAGAAATAATGGTAGAAAACTAATGGAGAGGAGAAGATGGTGAGAGTTTTGGCTAGCAAAGTGTGTTTGAAAGAAAGAAAAGAAAAATAGATGGGAGGTTTGAGAATTTTGTAGCTTGCCAAGATGGAGAAAAAACAAAAGCGAGTGCTAGGTGATGCTATTTATAAGCATTCGCCCCCTCCTTAAGCTTGTAGTCCACCCTTGGCAACAAGGAGTTCAAAATCCATTTAATCTCCTTAAATTATTCTTGGCCACTTGTTTAATTAATTCAAATTTTTGAATTAATCCTAAATAATAAATCAATAACCCCTTAATAATCCAATTAATATCCTTATTTCCTTAGAATAAAATCCCTTTAAAATAACTCATTTTATCCTATTATCTAAATAGATAATTAAAAAAGAATTTAAGGAGAGAATTTCTCTCCCCTTGTGCCGCCCAAATAAAGAGCCAAAAAGGAGATTTCTGTGACTCGAACCAAGGTTCTTCCTTGCTCCTTGGTGGCGTCACATGCTAGCTCTTAAGTGGGCTTACTTTGCCACTTATTCTAGGCTCATCTTATGTCCAAATTATCCCCATTTATTCTTATAACCCCCTTCTGCTAAGGCTCCCTACCTTAAATATTAAAAAAACTGAAATTTTCTACCAATCCGAGCCAACACAAGGCCTTAAATTAAACCAAATATTCCCATAAATAATATCACAAATAGTTCCAACATACCAAATAATTATTCAATCACCAATAGCCCCTAATTTAGGATGTTACAGTTCTACCCCTTAAAATAAATTTCGTCCTCGAAATTACCGTTAAAAGAGGTGGGGGTATTGCCGCGCATCACATCCTCGGGTTCCCACGTAGCTTCTTCCACACCATGGTTCCGCCAAAGCACTTTCACTAAGGGCACCGACTTCCACGTAGAACCTTCACATCTCGATCTAAGATCCGAACCGGTTCTTCTTCAAAAGATAAATCCGAAGTTCACCTCAATCTCTGCATCGCACAACGTGTATGGAAGGATCCGACCGATACCGCCTCAAAGATTGATACATGAAATACGCCATGAATCGATTCGGATTCGTCGGCAGCTCTAGCCTGATAAGCTACCGGTCCTACTCGCTTTATAATCAGATATGGCCCGATGAATCTTGGGCTTAGCTTCCTTTTCGTCCAAATCTCAACACCTTTTTCCAAGGCGACACTTTCGTAAAGACTTTGTCTCCCACAAAGATACTCCATTTTCTTGCGTTTGAGATCGGCATAAGACTTACGCTTATCTCGATGCTTCTTTGAGACGAGACCGAATCACCTTGACTTTGTCTTCCGTCTCCGTTACCATTTCGGACCTAACTTGTCGTTCCCCAACTCCGCCCAACATGTAGAGAGTACGGCATTTTCGTCCATATAGGGCCTCATATGGAGCCATTTGAATACTCGCTGATAACTATTGTTATAAGCGAATTCCGCTAATGGTAGGTACTCCTCCCAACTACCACTAAAATCCAAGACACAACCTCTTAACATGTCTTCTAAAATCAGATCACCCTTTCCGATTGTCAAGTCAGATTGTGGATGGAAAGTCGATCTTGAAATCTAACTGTACCCAAAGCTTGATGCAACGCTTTCCAAAACCTTGACGTGAATCGGGATCCCTATCCGAGATAATCGACATCTGGCACCCCATGCAACCTTACTATTTCACCCACATACAACTTCGCTAGCTTCTGGAGTGAGTAATCCATTCTCACCGGCATGAAGTGAGCCGATTTAGTCAAGCGATCCACAATTACCCAAATCGCATCCTTCTTGTTGGGCGTAAGGGTAGCCCACTAACAAAATCCATGGTGATCCCCTCCCATTTCCATTGAGGGATCTTTATCGGTTGAAGTAGTCCCGATGGTAACTGATGTTCAGCCTTAACTTGCTGGCACGTCAGACACTTCCCTACAAACTCAGTTATCTCACGCTTTAACCCCGGCCACCGTAATCTATTTCGCAAATCTCCATACATCTTGCTTCCTCTCCGGATGCATGGCATATAGGTCGCTATGTGCATCCCTGAGAATTTTTCCGCTCAACTCCTTATCCTTGGCATGCATGCTCGCTCTTGAAAACATAGCACTCCATCCCTAGACAGCACTGCGTACCCTTCCAAACCACCATCCTAAACTTGTACCCTCTTAGCGCTCAAGCCTTCATCCACTAACCGCTTTTTCCTTAATCTCCTCAATCCAAGTCGGCTTTACTTGGAGTTCCGCCAAAAGACTCCCATCATCATATAGACTCAACCGAGCGAACATTGCTCTTAAGTCCGTCACAACCTTTAGGGCCAACGCGCGGCTACCACATTAGCCTTACCCGGATGGTACTCGATCGAACAATCGTAGTCCTTTAGTAGTTCAATCCACCGACTGTCTCGTATTTGATCCTTACGAGTCGGAAGATACCTCAAGCTTTTGTGATCCGTGTAGACTATCGACTTCTCCCCATACGGTAATGTCTCCATATCTTGAGCAAAGACGATCGCCGCTAACTCCAAGTCGTGGCGTTGGGTAGTTAACCTCATGCGGTCTTAATCGACGGGATGCATAGGCTACTACCTTCCCATCCTCGCATCAACACACATCCCAAACCGGTGTGAGATGCATCACAATAGATCGTGAATAACTTTCCGCTTCAGTCGTACCAAAACCGAGCTTAGTCAAAATTTTCCTTAGCTTATCAAAGCTTCCTTGTCGCTTCTCCATCCATACAAATGGAACACCCTTCCTTAGTAACTTGGTTAATGGCGGCGCTGCTATTAGAGAGAATCCTTCCACGAATCTCCGATAGTACCGCTAAACCCGAGAAAACTTCGATTTCACCACCGACCTAGGTGGTTTCCAATCAAATATCGCTTCAATCTTGCGAGGGTCTACTCTAATTCCTTCCGCCGACACCACGTGCCCTAAGAAAGCCACTTCCTCACCCAAAATTCGTGACTTATCGAATTTGGCATATAATCGCTTCTCCTCAATACTTGCGTAACTATCCGTAAATGCTTGTCATGCTCCTCTTCTCGTCTTTGAATAAACCAATATGTCGTCTATGAACACCACGACGAATTGGTCCAAGTAATCGTTGAAATACCCTATTCATTAAGTCCATAAATGCCGCGCGTGCATTGGTCAACCCAATGGCATCACCAAGAACTCGAAATGCCCATACCGAGTTCGAATGCCATCTTGTGAACATCACCTCCTTCACCCTTAATTGATGATAACTCGACCTAAGGTCAATCTTTGAGAATACCGACGCACCTTTCGCTTGGTCAAACAAATCATCGATCCGAGGCAACGGGTACTTGTTTTTGATCGTTAACTTGTTTAATCGATAGTAGTCGATGCACATCCGCATAGAACCGAATCCTTCTTCTTGACAAACAACACAGTGCTCCCCACGGAGATATACTTGGTCGAATAAACCTCTATCCAAGAGCTCTCGAATTTGAGCCTTTAGCTCCACCAATTCCTTTGGTGCCATTCGGTATGGTGCTATAGACACAGTGCCGTTCTGTGTAGCAAGTCTATACCGAATTCGACTTCCCGATCCGGAGGCAACCCTAAGCTCTTCCGGGAATACATCGGCAAATTCCCCAACCGCTTCGGACCTTTCCAACTACTAACCCTTTAGCTTCCAAAGCCGTGATTTGAACCAAATACGCTCACAACCCTTCTTGACCATCTTTTCATTTCTTCAAGGCGATCACTACATTGGATAGGTAATTCCTTCTATCCCCTATCATAACCACTTCATCACCTTCACCGACTTAAGAACCATGCGCTTGGTCGCGCAATCCAAATTCGCTTGATACTTAACCAAACTACCCATTCCAAGGATCAAATCAAACTCCCCAAACGGTAGTTCCATCAGATCGCCTACAAATACTACCCCTTGAAGTTCTAGGGTACGCTCTATAAAGTTTGTCTACTATTACAGAGTGACCTAAAGGGCTAACTACGATCATCTCCCTAGAAGCGCTTTCAGAGTTTAGGTCCATAGTTCCTACCACACTACTAGCAATGTACGAAAGTGCGCCGAACCCACATCAATCAATGCAACATAAGGAAAACCAAAAATTAGAAACGCACGGTTATGACATCCGGTGCGTCACCTTCCTCGCGACACCTCATTGCGTAAACTAAGCCAGCCGCCTAGCCTCGTGTGTTGCCCGAACCTCTCGCCTCGAGTTCCACGACCTCGATTAGGACCGTTGTTTCTCCGCCATTACCACGACCCTCCGTGGTCCCACACTTCTATTCTCGAGTACGATTCTGCCCCTCCGGCTGATTCTTAGCTAGTTTTCGGGGACAATCTCTGACACGATGCTCCAAAGACCCACACTCAAAACATCCTTTATCACCGGTCCAACAACCTCCCCAATGGGTCTTTCCACAGCGAGTTACAATCGAGTCGGCCTCTGATTAGTAGTCGTGGGCCTTGCCGCCTGATTTGGCCCACTCGGCCTAGCCTTTTTCTGAGCACTACCGCTTGATCCAGCTGACCCAAATCCTCTCTTTTGATTATTCCTACTATAACTTTGCCTCACAGCCTCCTTGATCCCTTCGGCTACCTTAGCCTTTTCCACTAAAGATGAGAACTCACGAACCGCTTTGGGGCAATCAAGAACCTCAAATCATCTCTGAGTCCGTCCTCAAAGCGGACACAGGCGCTCATGTTCGGAGAGCCACGATGCCTCTTGCATACCTACTCATCCTTAAAAATTCCGCCTCATATTCCGACACACGGACTTAGTTCCTTGCACTAATCCCGAGAAAAGCCTTTCTCTGCGGCAAGGTGTAGCTGGTACCCACATACTTTTCCGATAGGTGGTTCTCAAATACTCCCAAGTCAAATCATCTCATTGTAGCCCCATCTCGAACCGTAAGCCACCACCGATACGCTTCATCCTTTAGAAGCGACATCGCCTTTTCGCACTTTTCTTCCTCGGTCGAGTCAAGGTCATCCATAATTCTTTTCGATTGACTCTAGCCAAGATTCTCACGTGACCTGGGTGCCACTCTCGACACACCTCGAGAATACCTCCGCTCCGTTAGATCTGAGTCGCCAGGGACAGATTTCCGAGCTCCCACATTTCCACCAATTTCAACCACCATCTCCAAGACTCGCAAAATAGCTCTGCGATACCGCCTCACCACCGGCCCGATCCGGCTCCTCACTCTAAAAGTAGGAGGTGGTGGTGGCGATGGTACCTCATTTTCGTAACCTTGTCCCGACTGACGGGTTGGACACCGTCATCCTACCCCTACCACGCCCACGGCGCCCACGCCCTCTAGAACTCATTCTATCTACCGCGCTTTTAACTGATTAAGAAAAATTTTTATGCGTTAGCATTTGTTCCACTTTCTTATTCACGAAGAAATTTTATGGATAGAGTTTTAATCGAGATTCTTTCGAGCAAACAAGGTTTCAGATTTCCTATCCTAGTTCACACAAAGAAGTTCATGCATCCATTCCTTAATACTTTCCATACCTATTCGCTCATCGGACATTTCGCCCATTTCTAACCTGAGGGTATTTTCGTCTTTTTCCCGCAGGGTATTTTCGTAATTGTCCGTAACCAAAATATTTTCTTCGATGATTTCCAAAGCTAAGTTGTTGAATATTTGTAAAATAGTTGAAATTTTGAGCAAAACCATTGAACTGATATTTTATGAACCGAGGGCATTTTAGTAATTTTACTCCCTAAGGGCATTTCTGTAATTTTCCACCATCAAGTTTTTCGAGAAAAACATTGTAAAAATAATGTTCTTGGGTTTGGAAAAAAAAGTTATTGGACAAGTTTTGAAAACATTAGGGTTTGTTGTTTCATTCTTTTTCGAAAACATGGCTAATTCCCTTTCGGGTTTTAATCATTGTGTTTAGCCTATGACCGAGCCCTCCCGGTCGTGGTGAACCAAAGCTACGCACTGCAGCGTAATTCGAGTGAAGAGGAGGTGGGTCACGCGGACCGCTTAAATACCAAGCTCTCACCGAATCTTTCTAGACATGCGCACAGAGGTTACCACACCACTGAGCCCTCCGAGTTAGGGTGAACCGAAGCTACGCACTGTAGGATACTGCGGAGAGGAGGTGAGTCACGAGGATCGCTTAAATACTGTGCTCTTCGGATCCAATCCTAGACATGCGTCACGGGGTTACCACACCCTAGCTCATTGACTAAGTCATAGGTTGGTTTAGTTCATTAAGTCTTATGTCCTGTTTGTGTGTTTGAGTAGTCTAAACCTAGGGTTCAAGTTCCTACAAGTCTATCTCTCGTTCCACGCTTCCTACCCTTCTACGTAATATAATTCACCAAGAGGTTTAGATATACTTACAGGCGCGCATCAAAGTGGGAGACTCGGGCCATGCTTTGTTCAAAAACCATTAATCATTCCATAAGGCCTACTAAAACATTTTTGGGCCTTGGGCCCCTACAATCGAGCCTTGAACCGGGCTCGATACCAATTTTGTAACAACCCGAACCCGCCCAAACATTACGACCGAATCTGGTTTGTTACGGAGAAAAACTTTTGAAACCATTTTAAAACCGGTTTAGGTTTTGTTGAAAACTTCGCTTTTGGTATTATCACGAAACCATACTTAGATTTAATTTGGAAATTTAATTGAGTCGACTTATTATATAAATTTCAAATGTGCCCGATGGCACGATAAAACATTTTCGTGTTAATTTAAGAAAAACATGTGATTTTAATTTAATTTTAATAATATAGTTTAAACAAAGTATCCAACATGTGAGAAATAACAAAAGTAAAGTATATGGAGGCCTTATTACATCCAAAATAAAAATAAACCAATAATAAAATAAAATAGCTAAGTTTAAAGTTCAATTTATTCAAGTCCACTGCATGGCCACCTCGAGTCCAACCGGCTCCTCAACCGCCATCTACGAGTCACACTGAAAAATGTTAAAGGAGAAGGTGAGTCACCAAGACTCGATGATGTAACCCTTCCCCGCTTTTTAAAAAAACAACATTTCCATACACAACATATAACGATTAATATGCAGAATATTAGGTGCCCCAACCTAGCCAACCAAACGCCTTTGTCTACCCCATGTGGTACCAAACCATGGTGACCGTAGTCACAATGTGTTACCAAAACACCGGTGGTGCCAAACCCTTTGGTGACATATAGTCACGATGTGTTACCAAAACACCGGTGTCCGTAGACACAAATCGGGTGATGGGGCCAACCCATCGTGTGATACCAAATCACTCGCAGACGATCCCATATCTCAAGTGGGGCCAACCCACGGTGGTGTTAACCACAGGGACGAGTCGCTATGAGGTACCAAACCTCTGGAGGTACCAAACCTCTGGTGACCGTAGTCACGCAGTGTGTTACCAAAACACTTTGGTGCTCGTCAAGACAAAATATCATCGCCCCTCCACTCATTTAACCCACAATAGTCAAATAATCATGAATAGATCTCATACATTTATCACATGTAACATATGAACCATGCTTCCCAAAAGCATAATAATCTCAGATAACAGAGACTTACGGAATCCTCGCTTGTACCCTTGAGGTACTAGATCCGTATCTATATCAAGCGATTTACAGGCAACATATATTTAACACAAACATTAATCGCTATAAGTGTGTATGTACACACTGTCACCCTTGGATGTTCTAAATCCGAAAAGAAACATTGGCCACCCTAGATCTACTTGTCCTATATTCGGCCAAATTCATGGGTTAGTCTTAGGGCCTATTCGGCCAAATTAAACCATTAGCGGGGTTCCTTATGAACCCGGTTTCTTACCTTTCCTCGCTTTGGCTACTACCCACGGCAAGACTCGTTACTTGAATCTGCTTTTCCAAAATAATCGATTAGTCACTCTTACTCATAACCAAAGCTTTGGCTTTTGAATACTAACATAGGCCTTACCCATACTTACCAACCCGGTGGACAGAGGATGGAGGCTTAGATCGAATACCTTAAAATCCCGGCACCTAAACAGAATCGATTAATTAGCCACCATGATAATTCGGCTTTTCCTTTTACCAAGTCGACATAGGAGATAATAAGATGAAAGATTTCAGGCATACTTACCCCTTGCTAATCGGTCAAGAAGAAATCCCGAGGAACCCTTATGACTTTCGATATTCGGCCAAAGTGAGTCTTAACAGGAGAGGAGGATTTTGCAACAGAGGAATGGATATTCGGTCAAAAGAATAGAGGAGAAATAATGGTAGAAAACTAATGGAGAGGAGAAGATGGTGAGAGTTTTCACTAGCGGTGTTTGAAAGAAAGAAAAGAAAAATAGATGGGAGGTTTGAGAATTTTTAGCTTGCCAAGATGGAGAAAAAAGCAAAACGAGTGCTAGGCTGATGCTATTTATAAGCATTCGGCCCCCCCTCCTTAAGCTTGCCGTCCACCCTTGGCAACAAGGAGTTCAAAATCCATTTAATCTCCTTAAATTATTCTTGGCCACTTGTTTAATTAATTCAAATTTTTTGAATTAATCCTAAATAATAAATCAATAACCCCTTAATAATCCAATTAATATCCTTATTTCCTTAGAATAAAATCCCTTTAAAATAACTCATTTTATCCTATTATCTAAATAGATAATTAAAAAAAAGAATTTAAGGAGAGAATTTCTCTCCCCTTGTGCCGCCCAAATAAAGAGCCAAAAAGGAGATTTCTATGACTCGAACCAAGGTTCTTCCTTGCTCCTTGGTGGCGTCACATGCTAGCTCTTAAGTGGGCTTACTTTGCCACTTATTCTAGGCTCATCTTATGTCCAAATTATCCCCATTTATTCTTATAACCCCCTTCTGCTAAGGCTCCCTAGCTTAAATATTAAAAAAACTGAAATTTTCTACCAATCCGAGCCAACACAAGGCCTTAAATTAAACCAAATATTCCCATAAATAATATCACAGCAGTTCCAACATACCAAATAATTATTCAATCACCAATAGCCCCTAATTTAGGATGTTACAAAACCATGGCATTCTGTTAATGATGTCATTACATCATTAACGTCACACAGCCAAGGAACAATCCCGTGTCCTTAGACCGCGTGTCAAATTAAATTCCTAATTTTAGGTGCAAACTTCACACAGCCTGGGCACACGCCCATGTCTATGGCCGTGCCTCCCACACGGCTGAGACACACGGCCGTGTCTCTGCCCGTGTGTTTACTACTGAGCATACTGACTTGCAAACCTAGCATGCAAGAGGACACACGGCCGAACAACACGCCCATGGGGCTGTCACACACGACTTAGACACACACCCGTGTATCTACCCGTGTGGACATTAAAAAGGCTATATTCCAAGCCAAATGCCACCCTACATAGCAACCATACTTATACCAATTCATTTCAACATAACTCATTACCCTAAGGCACTTCCAAAAACTCAATTCAAAGCATCCACACAAGCATAAACTTCATAATTTCATCATCATTGAATATAAATAAACTTGTCATGTATTGGCCCAATTCCAATGAACATTTACAAAATGACTTTGATAACATAAATAGCCAACACATTGGCTATCAAAATAACATAACAAAATACCCAAGTCCTATACATGCCATACTCAAAATAAGTCTAACTTCTTATACCAAAGAGATGTCGATAGTGTGATTTTCGAACTCCGACGTCCCACAATTCTCGAATTATCTTGGCAACACTACAAAGAAAAAGGGAAATGAGAGGGGTAAGCATAAAGCTTAGTAAGTTTGCATGAAAATAAATAGCAACAATAAGTTCATAATGACATCAATTCATGGCATGGGATAACCACACAAAGTCGTAAGCACTTTGCCATAACTTACTCGTACTTGTTCTTATCTAGCATATACCATGCCACATATCGTAACATTCCTCGTGAATTATTCACTGCACTGTATTCACTCAATCACATGACTTTAGTACTAATCTCATTTCTATATCCAAGCTTATCTATTTATCCCACTAATTCACTAGGGATACTCAAAGACCCATATTCATCGTCATTAACATAAACACGAAGCCAATGCCACATCCCAGATATGGTCTTATATGGGGTCACCTCTGAGTGCCGATGCCATATCCTGGATATGGTCTTATACGGAATCTCACTTCAAGTATCGATGCCATATCCCGGATATGGTCTTATACAATTCTCAAATTCAATACCGAAGCCATATCCCAGATATAGTCTTATACGGAATCTCAATTCGATGCCGAGGCCATGTCCCCGACATGATCTTACACGGGACCTTATCCATCTCATGTCTCGATGATAGTATTCTCGCAATTATTATAGTCCTACCGAAACTTCAACATCTCAACTTTTATCATCTTTCTCATTCAACACCAATACTCAATTTCATAGAATATCATGTATTATCATAATATCAAACATTCTCAAACATACTAGCATAAATGTTGAATTTATCACCTACAAACTTACCTCGATTTCAAAATAAGCTAGATCGTCGATCTAGTCCGATACTTTGTTCTTTCCCCGGTCGAGGTAAATTCTTGGTTCTTCTTGATATATAATAGCAATTTATCTCATTTAACAATCACATTAATAAATGCATTTCAATAACCATGCTTTGGCAAAATTACTATTTTGCCCTTAGACTTTTGCAAAATGACCATTTTACCCCTAGGCTCGAAAATCAATTCTAATCAAATTTCAACCTTTATCGAGCCTAGGTGAACATTTATTTCTCTTATGGCTACCATCAAAACTCAACATTTCACACATTTACTGCATATTTTACAACCTTTACAAAAAGGTCCTTTTAGGTGTTTTCACGGTAACACCTTTCACAAAAGTTGTTTATCTAACAACTAAGACTCAATTTCTTCCATAAAAATGCAGCAAACAACATAAATGCTCACATGGAAAAACCCTAAGCTTTCAACAATTTTGCAAGATAGTCCTCTCTTTAGCTAGCTTAAGCTTTAGGGGTTTCAAAAGTACAATTTTTATCAAGAAATGATCACTAAAGCACTTACTTGCAAGGAGAAAGCTTGGCTGAAATTTTTGAGTTCTCAAACCCCTTGTTTGCTGGAAATTTCGGTGGAGAAGAAGAGAGGAAAGATGATATCTTTTTCCTTTCTTTATTTTATTTTATTTCCTCAATTTAATCCACCTAATCTAACAACTTTGACCAATTTTGACATTGTTTGTCCCCTATGGCCGGCAAAATATTATTTAAGGGGATAATTTCCCTTTATAGACCTCCAAATAATATTCCATAGCTATTTGGCACCCTTAGCTTGTAAAATAGAACTTTCTCACTTTTTGCGAATTAGTCCTTTTTCGCGATTAAGCATGAAATCACTAAAATTAAAGTACCAAAATTTTTATACACATATATAATCATGCTCTACTTATAGAATAACTTAAGAATAATTTTATCTAACCTCAGATTAGTGGATTCAAACCACTGTTTCGACTAGCCCTTAAATCGGGCTGTTACAATTCGCCCCACCTTAAGGATTTTTGTCCCCGAAAATCTTACCGGTTTAAAGGTTGGGATAGTGGTTTCTCATGGTCTCTTCAGGCTCCCATGTAGCCTCTTCTATTCCATATCTCTGCCATAGCACTTTAACAAGGGCTATACTTTTGTTTCTCAGTTGTTTGACCTCTCGTGCCAAAATCTTAATCGGCTCTTCACCATAAGTCAAGTCCGGTTGAATTTCTACCTCTGTTGGTACTATCACATGAGAAGGGTCCAAACGGTATCGGCACAACATGGATATGTGGAAGACATTGTGAATCTTTTCCAGCTCAGGTGGCAAGGCCAACCGATAAGCTACCGGTCCTATCCTCTTGGTAACTTCATAAGGTTCGATAAAGCGCGGACTCAATTTTCCTTTACGGCCAAATCTAAGGACTTTTCTCCATGGTGATACTTTCAGAAATACTTTATCACCGACTTGGAACTCAATCTCTTTCTGTTTTAAATCCGAATAAGACTTTTGTCTATTTGAGGCCGCTTTCAGACACTCACGTATTACCTTTACTTTCTCTTCAGTTTCCCTAACCAAATCAACCCCGTGAATCTGATTCTCTCTAAGTTCTATCCAATACAAAGGCGTTTGACATTTACGCCCGTACAATGCTTCATAAGGTGCCCATATTCAAATTTGACTGAAAACTGTTAATGTAGGCAAATTCCACCAACGGTAAGTATTTTTCCCAACTACCTTGGAATTCTAAAATGCAACATCGAAGCATGTCTTCAAGTATCTGTATCACTCTTTCTGACTGCCCGTCGGTTTGTGGATGGAAAGCTGTACTAAAATTCAATTTTGTGCCTAAAGCCTCTTGCAACTTTTTCTAAAACCGAGATGTGAATCTCGGATCTCTATCCAAAATGATCGACAACGGTACACCATGAAGTCTTACTATCTCTGACATGTACAAATCTGCCAACTTATTAAGAGAATAATCAACTCGTACTGGTATGAAATGGGCTGACTTCGTAAGTCTATCGACTACAACCCATACATCATCCTTGTTTTTCGTCATCAACGGTAAACCCGTCACGAAGTCCATAGTAATACGGTCCCATTTCCACTCGGGAACCAATATAGGCTGAAGTAGACCAGAAGGTACTTGGTGTTCACCCTTCACTTGTTGACAAATTAGGCATCTCGAAACAAACTCAAAAATGTCTTTCTTCATACTCGGCCACCAATATCACTTCCTCAAGTCATTGTACATCTTCGTGCTGCCTGGGTGCACAGTTAAACATCCGCTATGTGCTTCATGCAAAATATTTCGAATAAGTTCGTCATTTCTGGGTACACAGACCCTATCTCGAAACATCAAACATCTGTCAGGACTTACCCGAAAGTCTGACTCAACATTTGACTCGCTTAGAACTCTCTTGGCTTGTAAGTTGCTGTCATCTTTCTGAGCTTTGCAAATCTCTTGGAGAAATAATGGTCTAGCCCTCAATTCAGCTAGAATAGAACCATCATCTGACAAGGCCATCCGTGTATTCATGGCTCTCAGTGTAAACAAGGATTTTCTGCTTAAAGCATCGGCGACCACGTTCACCTTTCCCGGATGGTAGTCAATCACTAACTCATAATCCTTGATCAGCTCTAACCATCTTCGTTGCCTCAAATTAATTCATTTTGAGTCATCAAGTATTTTAGGCTCTTATGGTCGGTGAATATCCGACACCTTTCACCATATAAATGGTGTCTCCATATCTTCAATGCAAACACAATGGCGGCCAACTCTAAGTCATGGGTCGGGTAATTCTTCTCTGCGACTTTAATTTTCTAGAGGCATATGCAATCACCTTGCCCTCTTGCATAAGCACACAACCCAATCCATTCATGGATGCATAACTGTAAACCACAAATTCTCTTCCCGGCTCAGGTTGCAACAAAATAGGAGCCTTAGTCAACAACGCCTTTAGTTTCTCAAAACTCTGTTGGCACTTTTCTGTCCAATCAAACTTCACATATTTTTGCAATAATCTCGTCATCGGGGTAGCTATCATGGAGAGCCCCTTGACAAAACGCCTATAATAGCCGGCTAGGCCCAGAAAACTCCTCACTTCAGTTACGCTTCTTGGCGTTTTCCACTCAACAATTGCTGAAATCTTACTCGGGTCGACTCTAATTCCATCTCCCGAGACAATGTGCCCCAAAAATCCAACCTCCTTAAGCCAAAATTCACTTTTACTAAACTTGGCATACAATTATTTATCTCTCAAAATTTACAGAACCTTTCTCAAATGCTCGGCATGTTCGTTTTCATCTCGAGAGTAGATCAGTATATCATCAATGAAGACCACGACAAATTTATCCAAATATGGCTGAAAAATGCAATTCATCAAGTCCATGAAAATGGTTGGGGCATTTGTTAAACCAAAAGGCATAACCAAAAATTTGTAGTGGCCATACCTCGTCCGAAATGCAGTTTTCGGCACATCCGAGTCCTTGACTCTCAACTGATAGTACCCAAACCTTAAGTCTATTTTGGAAAATACCATGGCTCTCTTCAATTGATCAAACTGATCATCGATTCTTGGCAACGGGTACTTGTTCTTCACAGTTACCTTGCCGGTAGTCTATGCATAATCTCATGGAACCATCTTTCTTTTTCACAAATAATACGGAAGCACCCCACGAAGAATAACTCGGTCTTGAGAAACCTTTATCCGTTAGTTCTTGCAACTGTGCTTTCAATTCTTTTTGCTCGGTTGGAACCATTCTATATGGAGCAATAGAAATGGGGGCGGTACCCGGAGCTAACTCAATCCCAAATTCAATTTCCCTAACTGGAGGTAACCCTGGCAGTTCCTCTGGAAAAACATCTGGATACTCGTATACTATGGGTACCGACTCAATTTTCAACTCAGTCTCTTTAGCATTCATCACAATAGCTAGGTATGCTTCATACCCCTTTCTTAAGTACTTCTGAGTCAACAAGGATGATATCACTATTGGTGATCTGTCTTGCTTATCTGATTCAACACGAATAAGATCCCCACTTTCAGATTTCAACTCAATAAACTTCTTTCCACAATTCACAATCACGTCACGAGTAACTAACCAGTCCATCCTAAGGATGACATCAAACTCATCAAACGGTAATAACAAAAGATCAACTGGAAAGCAATGACCCCTAATCATCAAAGGGCAACCTTTGCATACTCTATCAACCAACACATATTTACCTAGGGGATTAGACACTCTTATTACAAATTCAGTAGACTCTATAGGCATGCTCATGCTAGAGACTAATTTCATGCATATGTATGAGTGGGTAGATCCCGGATCAATTAAAGCTATAACACGAGTATCATAGAGAGAAAATATACCCGTGATTACGTCAGGGGAGGATGCCTCCTCGCGAGCACGAATGGCATATGTTCTCGCCGGTGCTCTACCCTCAGCTCTCGCAGTTTGCTCTCCAGATGCATTCTTGTTACCCATTTCATTTCTCGGGTTTCGCGGTGGTCTTCCTCTAGCAGTACTTTTCGGTCTTGCATTCTGAGACTACTTTCTCGCCCACCTCGAGGAAATCTCTGATAAAATGGTCTAAAGATCCACATCTCAAACAAGCCTTCTCATTTTCTCTACACTCACCGGAATGACATCTGCCACACTGCGGGCATTTTGGTCTACTCGGTCGAACGTTGCCAACACTAGCAACTGACGTGGTCTGCACTTTAAACCCCGAAAACTGTTTGCTCTTACTTCAGTTTGAGAACCCGGATGAAGTGGCTAATCGAGTAGAAAAATCCCTCGATTTCTTAGATGAAGATTGGTATGACTTATTCAGTTGCCTCTTTCTCGAGTCACGAGACTCAATCTCAGCTCTTCTTTTCTCTTTAGTCAACTCTTCGGCCTTACAGGCTCTATCTACTAACATTACAAATTCTTTTAGTTCGAGAACTCCAACATATAGACGGATGTCTTCATTTAACCCATCCTCAAATCTCTTGCACATGATAGCCTCAGTAGACACGCACTCCCGGGCATACTTACTAAGCCTTACAAACTCACGTTCGTATTCGGTCACTGTCATTCGGCCTTGCTTTAACTCCAAGAACTCTTTTCTCTTCTGGTCAATGAATCTTTGGCTGATATACTTCTTCCGAAATTCCTTTTGGAAGAATTCCCAGCTAACTCTCTCCCTTGGTACTACCGACACAAGGGTGTTCCACCACTGATAGGCCGAATCTCTCAAGAGAGATACCGCACATTTCACGCACTCTTCAGGCGTGCATGACAACTCATCGAATACTCTGATGGTATTCTCGAGCCAGAATTTTGCTTTCTCTGGGTCATCATCCTTACTAGCCCAAAATTCCTCGACTCCTTATTTCTAGATCTTATCGACCGGAGGTCTTTCTCTCCTTACTACCTCTACCACCTGAGGAGCTACAGGAGCAGGTTGAGGAATAGGTGGGGGTGGAGGGGGTTGAGCATTAGGATTTGCTCGAATATACTCAGTGTACCAGTTGCTCATCATATGGAAAAAAGCTTCTCGAGCCTCTTCTCCCTTACCCATGGTCTCGGGTCTACTCCCTACTGGCGTGGTCCCTTGCTTGCGGAGAAAGGCGCATTACTTGCGGCATCATCAATTTGCGTTGGTCGAGGATCAAAATCTATTTACTATATAAAAATACAAGTCAAACCGTCAGGAGTCGTCACACTATCATTACACAAATACTCTTATTTGTGACATGTATAGCTAGACTAATACTTATGCTACGTTAGTCCTAGAATCGACTAAACCGTAGCTCTGATACCACTAAATGTAACACCCCTTACCCGTGTTCGAAGCCGAAACCGGATACGAGGCATTACCTAACTTCCTTGCTTAAACTTAAAACTTTTTCATTTACAAACGTAAATTCCCTATTATGAGTCTACGAGACCCTATACGTATACTCGTGATGTTCTAGGACCAAACCGAAAACTTTCAAACACTTAGAAATTTTTGACATGAAACAGGGCCACACGCCCGTGTGATATTTCACATGCCCGTGCTCCATACCCATGGTCGACACTGACTTGCATCATACGGTCTATCACACGCCTGTGTGTTTAGCCCGTGTCCCTCACACGACCTCAACACGCCCGTGTCTTAGTCCGTGTGCTAAAAACCATAGCATTCTTTTTATGATGTCATCACATCATTAAGGTCACACGGCCAAGGCACACGCCCGTGTCCTTAGGCCGTGTTTCGAATTAAATTCCTAATTTTAGGTGCAGACTTCACACGGCCTGGGCACACGCCCATGTCCATGGCCTTGCCTCCCACACGGCTGAGACACACGACCGTGTCTCTACCCGTGTGTTTACTACTGAGCATACTGACTTGCAAACCTAGCATGCAAGAGGACACACGGCCGAACAACACGCCCATGGGGCTGGCCGTGTGTCACACACGGCTTAGACACACGCCCGTGTATCTACCGTGTGGACATTAAAAGGCTATATTCCAAGCCAAATGCCACCCTACATAGCAACCATACTTATACCAATTCATTTCAACATAACTCATGACCCTAAGGCACTTCCAAAAACTCAATTCAAAGCATCCACACAAGCATAAACTTCATAATTTCATCATCATTGAATATAAATAAACTTGTCATGTATTGGCCCAATTCCAATGACCATTTACAAAATGACTTTGATAACATAAATAGCCAACACATTGGCTATCAAAATGACATAACAAAATACCCAAGTCCTATACATGCCATACTCAAAATAAGTCTGACTTGTTATACCAAAGAGATGTCGATAGTGTGATTTTCGAACTCCGACGTCGTACAATTCTCGAATTATCTTGGCAATACTACAAGGTAAAAGGGAAATGAGAGGGGTAAGCATAAAGCTTAGTAAGTTTGCATGAAAATAAATAGCAACAATAAGTTCATATTGACATCAATTCATGGCATGGGATAACCACACAAAGTCGTAAGCACTTTGCCATAACTTACTCGTACTTGTTCTTATCTAGCATATACCATGCCACATATCGTAACATTCCTCGTGAATTATTCACGGGTACCTGTATTCACTCAATCACATGACTTTAGTACTAATCTCATTTCTATATCCAAGCTTATCTATTTATCCCACTAATTCACTAGGGATACTCAAAGACGCATATTCATTGTCATTAACATAAACACGAAGCCAATGCCACATCCCAGATATGGTCTTATATGGGGTCACCTCTGAGTGTCGATGCCATATCCCGGATATGGTCTTATGCGGAATTTCACTTCAAGTATCAATGCCATATCCCGGATATGGTCTTATACAATTCTCAAATTCAATACCGAAGCCATATCCCAGATATGGTCTTATACAAAATCTTAATTTGGTGCCGAGGCCATGTCCCCGACATGGTCTTACACGGGACCTTATCCATCTTATGTCTCGATTATAGTATTCTCGCAATTATTATAGTCCTACCGGAACTTCAACATCTCAACTTTTATCATCTTTCTCATTCAACACCAATACTCAATTTCATAGAATATCATGTATTATCATAATATCAAACATTCTCAAACATACTAGCATAAATGTTGAATTTATCACCTACAAACTTACCTCGATTTCAAAATAAGCTATATCGTCGATCTAGTCCGATACTTTATTCTTTCCCCGGTCGAGGTAAATTCTTGGTTCTTCTTGATCTATAATAGCAATTTAGCTCATTTAACAATCACATTAATAAATGCATTTCAATAACCATGCTTTGGCAAAATTTCTATTTTGCTCTTAGACTTTTGTAAAATGACCATTTTACCCCTAGGCTCGGAAATCAATTCTAATCAAAATTCTACCTTTATCTAGCCTAGGTGAACATTTATTTCTCTTATGGCTACCATAAAAACTCAACATTTCACACATTCACTACATATTTTACAACCTTTACAAAAAGGTCCTTTTAGGTGTTTTCATGGTAACACCTTTCACAAAAGTTGTTCATCTAACAACTAAGACTCAAATTCTTCAATAAAAATGCAGCAAACAACATAAATTTTCACATGGAAAAACCCCAAGCTTTCAACCATTTTGCAAGATAGTCCTCTCTTTTGCTAGCTTAAGCTTTAGGGGTTTCAAAAGTACATTTTTTATCAAGAAATGATCACTAAAGCACTTACTTGCAAGGAGAAAGCTTGGCTGAAATTTTTGAGTTCTCAAACCCCTTGTTTGCTGGAAATTTCGGTGGAGAAGAAGAGAGGAAAGATGATATCTTTTTCCTTTCTTTATTTTATTTTATTTCCTCAATTTAATCCACCTAATCTAACAATTTTGACCAATTTTGACCAATTTTGACATTGTTTGTCCCCTATGGCTGGCCAACTATTATTTAAGGGGATAATTGCCCTTTAACGACCTCCAAATAATATTCCATAGCTATTGGCACCCTTAGCTTGTAAAATAGAACTTTCGCACTTTTTGCGATTTAGTCCTTTTTCACGATTAAGCATGAAATCGCTAAAATTAAAGCACCAAAATTTTCATACACATATATAATCATGCACTAACTTATAGAATAACTTAAAAATAATTTTCTCTAACCTCAGATTAGTGGTTCCGGACCACTGTTCTGACTAGCCCCTAAATCGGGCTGTTACACCAAAGGTCCCTAAGCCTCCAGTCTCCGCCTTTACCACATCAACAGGCGTGCCATCTGAGGCCTGACACCCCCACCCGCAGAAGATAGAGAAATAGAAGTAGAGAAGCAAAGGAAAAAGACAAAATAATATGCTGTAATTCGGGTATAAAAAGCCAAAGAACTATCTGTACTTTTTTTCTTTTTCATGAAAGAAATTCAACAGAGAATAGAAAGAAAAAAAAGTACAAATGTGGTTTTTTTTATCTTCTATTTTGATTTTTATTCTATTTTTTAAAAAGCATAAAAAATAAAAACAAGGTTTTAAAAAAAAACTTACCTCGTCGTTTCGTTTCCCACCACCGTTGATGGTGGCTCTCTGCCGATTCAAAGGGTCTCCAAACCCATTAGGGTTTGTTGACGACCTCGACGGAGAAAGGGGAAACCGAAATAAAATAAAAAATAACAAAGGTAGTTCCTTTTTTAGTTTCGATTAAAATATCAAAAAATAAAAAATCACAAAAAAAAGATTCAAGTTTTTTTTTTGTTAACTTGTTAAAGCGCCGTTGTGGAATTCCCCTTTTTTCTGGCTTGAGAAGCCTCGAAACCCCTAGGGTTCCATCGAGAGCCTTGTCGGAAAAGGGAGAAACCAAAGGGTTTCTTGGTCCATAGTCGAACTTTGGCTAGGTTTTTGGGGACTTTAACCTCGGATCTGTGTTCCACGTGAAAAGGAGGCAAAAATAAGATTTTTTTAGGAATTTCCGACCACAGCCGCTGGCGGCTCTCTGCTGATACGAAGGGTCTCCGAACCCTAATGGGTTTGTTGATGGCCTTGACAGAGAAAGGGGAAACCGAAATAAAATAAAAAAAATAACAATGGTAGTTCCTTTTTTAGTTTCGTTTAAAATATCAAAAAATTAAAAAATCACAACAAAAGATTCAAGTTTTTTTTGGTTTACCAGTTAAAGCGTCATTGTGGAACTCCCTTTTTCTCTGACTTGAGAAGCCTCGAAACCCCTAGGGTTCCATCGAGGGCCTTGTCAGAAAAGAGAGAAATCGAAGGGTTTCTTGTTCCATAGTTGAACTTTGGCTAGGTTTTTGGGGACTTTAACCTCGGATCTATGTTCCACGTGAAAAGGGGGCAAAAAAGGATTTTTTTGGGAATTTTCGACCATCGGAGGCGGCAACGGATGTACGGTGACCTTGTGGCCAGATGGGAAGAGAGGATTCGAGAGAAAAAAGGAAAGGGAATATTTAAAAAAAAACTGATAAAAATGAATTTTTTTAACATTTTAACTTATATAGTCCCCTCAAAACGACGTCATTTTGGGCATGGCTTTAGAAGCCCAAAACGACGTCGTTTCAATCTTGACTTGATTCAGATCCATCTAGGATCCGCGTGTTTTCAAGGGGAGGGTCTATTTGCTGTTTTGGTCCTTCCGCCTTTTTGCTCCTTTTCAATTTCATTCTTTGTCTTTTATTTATTTTATTTTTTACCCCTTAATTTCATTTTCTTTTAAGTTGGTCATTTGACTCACTGTTGAGCCAAGGAAACGGCGTGGGGTTGGGATAATTTCCCTTTGAGGCCCTGTACTTTTCCATTTTATTTTAATTCGATCCTTTATGTTCTCTTTTTTTGTTTTTTATGATTTATGCTTTAAATTTTGTTACATATTCAGTTCAGTCCCCAGATTATCGACCCTTTAGGGAATGACGTGTACTGGGTTTGGGTTATTTGCCTTTTTGGTCCTTGCATTTTACTATTTTTTTATTTCACCCTTTTATTTACTATTTTTATTTATTTATACCTAAAGTTTTGTCATAATTTCAATTTGGTCCCCTATTTATTTAATTAAATCCCTGTACTTGCTATTTTTTTATTTTCACCCTTTAAGTTGCATAATTTACATTTTTACCCTCGAATTTCCCAATTATTTTATTATAGTCCTTTATTTTTAATTATTGATACTATTAATACTATTAAGTAATTATCGTTGCTAATTAATATCATTTTTGTTAAAATTTGCTCAAAAATCAATATTTCATGAACGTAATTATATTATTATCATACATTTTTGTATTATTTCACTATTAATATCATTATTATATAGCATTATTAATTGAATATTTTTTCATTATTTGTTATTATTGTATTCATTATATTATTGTCATATTATATTATTATTTATGTTATTATTTCGTTAAATGTCATAATTTTGTCATCATCGTGTATTGTAAATATTGCTACATACATTTATCTGTTTTTCTGCGCAAACGCATAAAAAATAATTTAAGACCGGCGCAATATTCTTTATTTGTGGAATTCGAGGGGTTGTGCTCCTAACTTACGGAGTATGACTTTTTCCTTGAACCAAAGTAATCGAATATCCTGTTTAAAATGAAAACATATATGATTTAGGTATTAATCAAATGGCGATTATTCTTGTTTTCGAGGAGTCAAGACATCGTGCCCTAACTTACGGGGCATGATCTTTTCTTCTTGATTAACTCGAAATAAATTCTTTTTCCACAAAATTTAATTTAGTTAGCGATATTTTAATCAAATAACATCATGCAAAGAGGGATCCTATTTTAAATTCTCTTTGAATTTTCAATTTTCGACGCTAAGACATTAAGTAATCAACTAGGTACCAATTTTGGGCATTATGAGGGTGCTAATGCTTCCTCATACGTAACGACTCCTGAACCCATTTATTGGATTTTTTAGACCGAAAATCATCGTTTTAGTAAATCTAACATTTTGTTAAAATGACCAAGTTTTGTGGTGATCCAATCACACCTAATCAAAAAGGATTGGTGGCGACTCCATCTTCATTTTTAAAATAAAAAGTCGATTTCCAAAAAGGTTTCGACAGCTTGGCGACTCCACTGGGGACATAATAAGAGAGTCAAGCCGTGAGTTGATTACTTTTTGGTCTTTTTGTCGAAAGTTGATAATTCGATTTAAATTGACGATCCCTTCCTTGCATTCCATCCTTCATGTTTTATTTTGGTGGTAAATAATGTCTTTTTTCTCTCAGGTTACATAGCAATTTAATGGATATGTTTTATTGGTTCAAGTTTCTCTTTGTATGTTTTCACCTATTGCATGGCATAATCATTCCATTTTACCCTTCTTAAGTGGGAGTGAAAAATTATTCCTTCGTGTGGTTTTCACCTCCATATAGGATAGTGGATCGCTTTTGGGATACATCCGTACCTATGCCTTCGTGAGGTTTTCACCTCCGTACAAACATAAGGAAATGTATTCCCCTGAACTGAACTCAGTTCGTATGAGCCTATAATGGGTGAGGATCGAGGAACCTGGCAGTTTAGGTACCTTTACTTTAGAACCAAAACGCATGTAATAAACCCTAAGAGCTAGCCCTAAGAAGAACCATCTCAAACCTTTAGTGCTTACCTGAATAGATTACAAGGAAGGAATGCTTTGATTATTGTTCTTTGCTTTGTATTCTAGCTTTATACAAAATACTGACTTGTTTTGTTTTGACTGTGGTTGCATTGCATTTTCATCTTAGAAGAAAGGTGTTGATTCGTGTTTAGCTGCTAAATAGAGAGCTTGTAATGGAAAATGGGTTTCTTGATAAAGTGGAAGACAATGCGGCCGTGCGGATATGGTCTAAGAAGAAATAAGAGAAATGTGACAACTTGCCGGAGGGGTATATGTCAGAATTATGGGATTTCAACCGGATTAGTTTGACCTAGAATAATCTGTAAGAGCTAAAAGAAATATGAGATCAATGGGATGATGAAATCAAGCTGCTATTCTACTATGAATATGGTGATTTGCCTTACCTACTCGATGTCAAAGTGGATAAGTACCTATTCCCAACTGTCGCGCAGTATTGGAATCTTTCTTACAGCTGCTTCACTTTTGAAAGAGTAAACCTAGTGCCCACTGTAGAAGAGTACACCACTTTGCTCCTTTGTCCGAAGAACCAGGTTGACAAAGTCTACTCTAGAGCTGCCAACGTCCCGACTTTCTTAAAAAGACTGATAACATAACTGGGATGAGTAAGTAGTGGGTCGCGGCCCGATTTAAACAAAAAGGGGATAGTAAATGCATCACTTGGAAGAGTCTACGAGATTTGATCTTGGTACATCCAGACATAAGGAAAGAGGTCAACGTCTTCGCCTTGAGTATTTATGGGTTGGTCGTCTTCCCCAAAACATTAGGGCATATAGAGGATGCAGCTCCAGATTTGTTTGATCGACTTGACAAGAGGGTCACTCTCGTCCCGACAATCTTGGTCGAGACTTTAAGATATTTGAATGCCTGTCAAAGAGTGGGTGAAGGAAGATTTATCGGTTGTGTGCAACTTCTGGAAGGTAGAAAAAGTATCCTATCGAGTGTTCTCTGAAGACTACTTTCTATTGAAAGAATTGGTGGCTATCCAAAGACGAGACAACATTTCTGAAGAAAAATGGATGGCAATTCACTAAAGTCTCCGAGATGAAGATGTTCAATGGCGGGCCGCTTAGATGATTCCCGATGAAATTTTGTATCGATGTGGAGACTTTGATTGGGTCCCTCTACTAGGGATATGGGGAGCTGTGGGATATGCCTCTCTACTTGTATTGAGACAGTATAGGTTAAGACAGTTTATCCTGACAATGCAAGGGTTGGCCCAATGTGAGTTTGCATACAAATCTGACAATTATAAAAAGAAGGTCCATGAAATCTTGGATGCATGGAACCAAACTTACAAAATGAAAAGATTTACCACAAATCCTATGACAATCTCAGAATACGATTGGTGGTGGGATAAAATAATCAACGACAATGTCTATTCATCAAATCAAAAAAGCATCCAGCTGGTAGAAGGACACTTGCAAGTGATCCCGTCTGAATTAGAAATCGTGAAACAAGATTTTGAAAAGAAGAGTTCGGAGTTGGAAAGAAGGATAGAGAAGTTGGAAGAGGAGAAAATTTAGTTGGGATTAGACGTCGATATCTAAAGGTTAGAAGCCGAGAAAATGAGAAAAGGAAATAACAAGGCTGAGGAGGACTTGGACAGCTTAAAAACAGATTACAAGAAACTTCGCTTGTCAATAAGGACTGCCAGGTTAGGCAAAACATCGGGACAATGGCGACAGGAAATTCAAGAAGAAAAGATTAGAGCCGATCAGTGGGAAAGAAAATTCCAGGATGCTTGAGTCCGAGAGGATGCTCTAAAAAGGGAACTGTTAGAAAGCCAAGATGAAAAAGTTGGATTGAGAGCTCGGGTAGCGGAGTTGGAAAGGTCTTTGCATCAACATCGTAGTCGTAACTCTATGGCTGAGTTGAGAGCAAGCTTGGCAAAGATTGATGAGTTGAAGAGAAAGATAAAAGAGCTCAAGGCCATACTGTAAAATTGTGAACTTTGAATTGAGCTTCTTGAAACGAACAATGAACATTGGGAAGAGCAACTCCTATGCTCTCAGGTTTAGATTAGAGATAGAGACCATGTCAGGGGAGAAGCTTTGGCCTAAGTTCGGAAAGTAGCTGACCATTTGCAAACCCTAGCTGTCCAATCTGACATATTGAGCCTGAAATACGAATCAGAATTAGATTGGGGCCGAGAATTAGCTTGGCTTCTTAGGAAAGTGCAGGCTGTGAGCATTAGGGCGAGGCCATATATGTAAAATGTATCCATTTTATGTAAAGAAACTTATTTTCTAATAAAGTTGTTCTAATGGAGTTGAACTAGAATCAATGCCTTTTTTGCATACATTTTTCATGCATTAGCATTACATTTCAGTACATGTATTAAATTTCATAAAAAGACCCTCATTAATCAAAATTATGACAATTACCCTGGAAACTACTAAGAATCTGCCAATCGAATATTGCTATGGTACTCGTGGTAAAACTAAAGCCATGGATCAAAGGTTAGAAATACTAGAACAGATTTGGAGGGATATGCAAGACCAGTTGCAAGTGCAGTTATAGGATCAATTAGCTAAGGTGCAACAAGATATGAAGGACCAAATACAGGAGTCCCAAAGAAACATAATAAGCCCATTAACCTAGTTATTGGCTAGAGGAGTTGAAAAAGGAAAGAGTGCTACGGTAAACTCGGGAAAAAATAACGATGACTCTACATGCACCCCAGGCTTTGCCCTAGTGAACATCCAAGCCCAATCGAAAACATATCCACGAAGAGTACCCGTCACCATAAGACCACAGCAATACCAGGTCGGCACCTCAAGACCGGTGAATTACCCAATGGGTTCAGGTTCCAACCCTAGAGATAATCCAGCCAACCCCGTTGCTCTATATTTGGATGACATGGTGGTAATGGAGAAGGAAAGAGTAGAACTTCCAAAACAGCTGGAAGATCGTTGCAAGTGGTTGGAGGAAAATTCAGAGTTATAGGGAGTGTTGACTACTTTTGTGGGGTCGATGCCAAGGAATTGAGTTTGGTCCTGAATCTAGTGCTCCCACCAAAATTTACAACCCCAAAATTCAAAAAATACAATGGGACTAGTTGTATTGAGGCCCATATCACAATGTTTTGCCGAAGAATAATCAGATACGTCAACAACGACCAATTGTTAATCCATTGTTTCGAGGATAGCTTGATTGGGTAGGCTGCTGAATAGTATAATCAGTTGAGCCGTATAGCCATGAAACAGTACAGCCATGTGACTGATTTGACGCCCGATAGAGTTACGCTGCAGAACATGGAGAATAAGCCAAATGAAAGCTTCAGGCATACGCCCAAAGGTGGAGAGATATGGCAACACAGGTTCAACAACTTCTATTGGAAAAAGAAACGACAATGCTCTTTGTCAATGCCTTGAAAGCCCCGTTCATCAATCACATGCTAGGAAGTGCTACCAGGAGCTTCTCAAATATAGTTATGTCCGAAGAAATGATTGAGAACGCAATAAGAAGTGGGAAGATAGATGCGGGGGAAAATACTAAAAGGTCTGCCCTAAGAAAGAAAGAAAACGAAGTAAACACTACGAGTGTATATAATAAGAGCTATTCAAATTCGGTCACAGTAGCGCAACTTAAGACCATGACGACCAACCATCAGGACTCTTCGAGGCAATAATCCAATTCAAGGCCAAACACAGAAAAACTCCAATTCACTCCTATCTTAATGACATATAGAGAATTATACTAGAATCTGTTCAATGCTCACGTAGTATCACCATTTTACCTAAAGCCTATGCAACCTCCATTCCCAAAATGGTATGATACGAATGCTCAGTGTGAATACCATGCAGGGTTAATGGGACATTCGATCGAGAACTACACTGTCTTTAAGAAGTTGATCGATAGGTTCATCAAAATGAGAATTGTAAGGTTTGATAATCCCTCAAGGCTTAATGTGGCTGGAAATCCGCTACCCAGTCATCCCGACCAAGGGGTAAATATGATAATCGAGAATGGGAACAAGAGAACCAAAACTAATGGTGCAGAGGTGAAATCCCCTCTAAAATGGGTTTGGCAAAAAATGATAGACGTGGGCTTGATCATTCAAGATTTAGAGGAGATACCCAAAGGAGTAAATAGCTACTGTGAATTTCACGTTGCGGAAGGTCATGAGATCCAAGAGTGCGTTGAATTCAGAGCTCTAGTGCAGAGTCTAATGGACAACAAATAATTGGAATTCTTCGAAGATATTGAGGGTTCTGAAGAAGAATATGTTTGCGCCTTCGAAGAGGTATCATCAGAAAAAATTTATAAGGTCAACCACCCAGTGGTAATTATCTCCTGGCCAAGAGGCAGCGAAGTTG
Organism: Gossypium sturtianum; assembly: GCA_025698515.1. Lineage (NCBI taxonomy): Eukaryota > Viridiplantae > Streptophyta > Magnoliopsida > Malvales > Malvaceae > Gossypium > Gossypium sturtianum. The sequence continues at coordinate 26,491,042 of CM046945.1, forward strand.
GAACACAAGCCACGCCAAGAATCATAATCCAAAAACCCGTAGCCTTTCTCAACAAGGATAGCAAGAGGGTTTCATGGAATTATGATTGCAACATTATGATTCCAAGAGGAGAAGACTCAATTGGCACTTCGGAAGGGGTCTAGGATATTGGTTTCTTCACACGTAGTGGGAAACACTATGACCCTGCAAATGCAGGAACCGAGCCTCTTAAGGAAAAAACCCTGGTAGTTGAGCCTAAGAAAGGAAAAATTGGTAGACTTGAGTCGTCTTTCAATGAGCCAGTAATCGAGAACGAGGCTAAGGAGTTCTTGAAATATTTGAAACATAGCGAGTACAGTGTAGTAGAGCAACTACACAAACAATCGACTCGCATATCAGTGTTAGCCTTGCTTCTGAGCTCAAAGACACATCGCAACGCACTGGTGGTGTTAAATGAGACTTATGTCGCTGATAACATCTCTTTGAACAAGGTAGATCGTTTGGTAAAAAAATTAGTGCTGACAATTTCATCTTCTTCAATGATGATGAAATACCTCCAAGGGGCATGGGATCCACGAAAGATCTGCACATCACTACTCGTTGCAAGGGATATACACTGCCGGGAGTATTAATTGATAATGGGTCTGCACTGAATGTCTCACCTCTGTCCACACTAAATAGGCTACCAGTCAATAGCTTTCTCATGAAGGCGTGCCATAACATAGTAAGGGCATTTGATGGTACAGAAAGGAAAGTGATGGGGATGATCGAAATACCACTCTTAATCGGTCTGAACACATATGAGGTGGACTTTCTGGTAATGGATATCAAACCCACCTATAACTCCTTATTAGAGAGGCTTTGGATTCATTTAGCTGGGGCAGTGCCATCATTACTGCACCAAAATTTGAACTTGGTAACAGAGGGTCGACTGGTCATGATAAACGTCGATGAGGACATCATTGCTTCCGTAACTAGTGACGCACCATACATAGGAGCACATGAAGAGGCAATAGAACCTTTCGATCACTGGAATTCGTCAATGCAACTTTCATTACTGAAGGAAGCAAGATCCCAGCACCAAAAGTATCCAAAACCACGGGGATGGGTCTACAATTGACGGTCGGGAAATGAGCCTTGCTTGGAAGAAGACTCGAGAAATATCTCCAAGGAAGGGTTAATGCACCAATGCTGATGAACAAACAAGATTGTTTTGGCTTAGGGTACAAGCCAGATGCAAGACAAAAGAAGAATGAACTAGAAAAGAAGTAAGAGAGAAGGAGAGCACGACTGAGTGGGGGAGACATCAAGTGGGGAGCGATGATCTTTCCCCATATATCTGAAATATTCATGTAAAGAGAAATCATCTACCCTGAACGAAAAATTATAGAAAAAGGGAACTTGTTAATCAAGACTGCAAGAGGAATGTTGGGAAATTTGAGCATCAATGCCATATCTAAAGAGAGAACCGAGGAAGAAAACCTATCGAGAATTTTTCCTTATGTCCCCAGAAGTATTCTGCACAATTGGACTGCGGAAGAGATCCCTGTAGTTTTTAGAACTATTTCAGAGTAATGTTTAGAACATTCCTATTGCTCTAAGCCTGGGAGCAATAGGGATACTTTTGTGAAAAGGCACATGTCCATTATCTTTATTTCAATGAAAACAATGCATTTTTATGTCCAATTTGGAAAACACTTTACTATTTCCTTCATTCATACTCATACTGTAACACCCTTATACCGGTTTGACCCAAGAACCTGATATAGGAATATTACATTTGGTGCCAAAGTGATTTTGGCTAATCACTATTATATTTGAACATTAAAAATAAATTTAGATAATTTATATTTTAGTCCTTACTACTTGAAACACACTTGATCTTCCTAAGTACATGCCATTCTATTCCAAAATTTTGAAACATACCCTCTTGGCACTTGGAGATGTAATGAGATAGATGCCCACAATCTCAATGACAACTCTTTAAAATCATTATACCTAATCTGTGCATGGAAAATAAAACCTACGTTGAGTAAAAACTCAGTGGTATTTCTATAATCCGAATATTTAAAAACAATATAATATAATATAATAGGCAAAATTAAATTATAAGGACATATTTATGTCTAGTATCATAACTATCATTTTTCATTTATTAAACAATATCTTAATTCACACAATTACTATATAAATGGTCATTCACATATCAAACCATATTTATTCGTATAATGACATTAGTTATACAATACTCAATTATCACATAAATCACAATTTATTATACATTTATTTATAACTTATTCAATCTTTATCATTTGCTATCCCAGATAGCTTTTCACAATATGAACACAAATCACATTTTATTTTCAATTCACTATATCAGTTTCATTTCTCATAATTTTCACTTTGACTTACATATCATTTCACTATATCAATATCCATTTCATTCATTTCATTAATATTTATTTCACGCAACCATGCTTCATACTTTTCATTTTCATATCTCAATTCAATAATTCATTCCATTTCATATTCACAATCATTCAATATCATTCAATTTGCCAATTCATTTGTTTACCCCTATTAACATGACTCGGACTCAGACGGATACACGAATCCAACCAAACACACTAGTACGGCACCCAGTGCCTCATCAGATAGTTCAAAGCAATAGTTGACACCCAGTGTCTCATCGGCCAAGCCGAAATAAGTTAGTACCCAGTACCTCATCGAATCTATCCGAAGTAACAGTATGGCACCAGTGTCTCATCGACTCAAGGTCGAAGTATCCCTGAACACTTCCAATCCTATGGCATGCCAACTATATCCGACCCAGCCCGATACAGTTAATAGGGTATTCAATTCACTTTCCAGTTTCCAATCAATACACATTTCAATTAATCACATATATTTTCAATTCAATACAATTCAATCCACTTTTCAATAACAAATATTCAAATTTCATAATAATCACATATTCATATCAATTTCATCACATTCCTAATCAAAATATTTTTCAAATATAATATATATCCAATATTCAATTTCCACACCAATCATATATATCCATACAAATTCAATTCAATAACGTTTGCTAATACTCACCTTAATTACTTACCATAATATATAAACCAAAACATAACAAATAATAATTAAAATTCATATCATAGAAATACAAACCATAATTTCCGAGCTACCCTTCGCTAACTTCATCTTTTCCTTTCTAAGCCGAGGTCTCCGGCACCATATTAGCTTGTCCTATTGATTTCAATCTTTAACTTGATTTTCTCTCTCCTCCAGCTTCCATTTCTTGAATCTAACTTGATATTCTAGCTCTCCATTGTCTTCTTATTATTTTACTCTCTTGGTAGCTATGGAAATTCTTTTGATTTCTAGATGAAAATGATGAATTTTTTTGTGGAAGGACTAAATTGTAAAGAAAACAAAACTTTCTTTCTTTCTCTCTTCTTCTAACGTGGGTTCATGCATGGAAAGATGAAGAGAATTCTTCATCTTTCCTTCCTTATATACTAAATAAATAATAATAAATAATAAATATCTTATTAATATTAATAAAATAATATTTATCTAATTAATTAATTTAAAATATCATCAACATAATCATTACATTCTAGAATTCTCTCTCTTACTAATTGACCGTTTTGCCCTTATGATCTTTTAAAATTCCATCCTTGAGTCATCACTTAATTTGGTAAAATTACGATTTAGTCCCTCATAATTCTTCACCTATTCAATTTGGTCCTAATTCATCAATTTTCCTTAGTTTCTAGATCATTCCACCCATAAAATATTTGTACTATTGGTCGTTCAACTTATTCATATTTACACTTTAAACCCCTTAATTTTTGAGTATTTACTCTTGGGCAACAAAACTTTTCTCACTTTTGCGATTTAATCCTTTCTTGAATTAATATGTCATAATATACTTCCCAATGTTGACATAACTCAAAATTTCCCCTTTTTGTCACTTTATTTATTTATTTTACTATATCAAGATACTACCTTACTTTCTTACTGTAGAAAATTTCAGGGTATTACACAAACCACACAGATAATCATCCTTAAAGTTATTTGTTCTTTGGGTATTCTTTTATTCCTGTAACAAGTCCCCAGATATCAATGATACAAGTGACGCTACTGCTAACTCGGAGTCTCCTTTTGAGCAGGATATGTGTCTAGAGGAACCTCAGGACTTTGGAGATGATCGAGATTGTAACTTGTCTCTTGATTTGTTAAGGATGATAGAGTAAGATGAGAAATAGATCCTACTGCACAAAGAGTCAGTGGAAATTGTGAGCTTAGGGGATGAACAAGAAAAGAAAGAGGTAAAAATCGGGACTTATATCACTACAGAAACAAGGCGAGACCTTGTTGAGTTACTCTAAGAATTCAAAGATGTCTTCGCATGGTCGTATCAAGACGTGTCTGGCCTAAATACTAATATCGTGGTACACAGGCTTCCCATAAAGGAAGAATGCAAGTCAGTTCAGTAGAAACTTCGAAGGATGAGACCAGACGTGCTATTGAAAATAAAGAAAGAGGTCAATAAATAGTTTGATGCTGGTTTCCTACAAGTGGTCAAATATTCAGAGTGGGTATCCAATATAGTCCCCATCCCTAAGAAAGATGGGAAGGTGAAAATGTGTTTAGATTACAGGGATTTAAACAAGGCCAGCCCGAATGAAAATTTCCTGTTGCCCTACATTGTTACTTTAGTGGACAACATGACAGGTCATTCATTATTCTTTTTCATGTATGGTTTCTCCATATATAACCAGATAAAGATGCATCCAGAAGATATAGAGAAGACTACATTCGTAACAATATAGGGAACGTTTTGTTATAAAGTGATGACATTCGGATTGAAAAATGCGGGAGCAACATATCAAAGAGCCATGGTAAGTTTGTTTCATGATATGATGCATAAAGAAATTGAGGTTTATGTCGATTATATGATCGCAAAATCCCAAACAGAAAAAGAGCATGTGAAAGTTTGAGAAAACTATTTTTGAAGTTGAAAAATTTCCAGCTAAAGCTGCATCCAGCAAAATGCACTTTCGGGGCCACATCGGGCAAATTGTTGGGATTTGTGGTTAGCGAGAAAGGAATTGAGATTGACCTGGATAAAGTCAAGGCTATACAGGAGTTACCACTGCCGAGTATCCAAAAGGAAGTTTGGGGTTTCTTAGGGAGATTAAATTACATTGCTCAGTTCATTTCACAACTAACCGAGAAATGTGACCCCATATTCCGTCTCATTAAGAAACATAATCTAGGTGTATGGGATGAGAAATTCCAGAAGACCTTCGATAAGGTTACACATTACTTGTCCAATGCCCTAGTGGTGATGCCACCTAGTCCAGATAAACTACTGATACTATACTTGGTAGTATTTAGAAATTCTATGGGATGTGTACTAGGCCAACATGATGAGTCGGGGAGGAAAGAAAGAGCAATCTATTATCTCAGCAAGAAGTTCACCGAATGAGAGACAAGATATTTGCCAATCGATAAGCTGTGTTGCGCTTTAGTCTGGACTACTTGGAGGCTGAGATAGTACATGTTGTACCATACGACTTGGCTCATCTCAAAAATAGACCCTCTAAAGTACATGATGGAATCAACCGTGTTGAATGGAAGAATGGCTCGATGGCAAATTTTTTTCTCCGAATTTTATATAATCTATGTAAACTAAGAGGCAGTAAAGGGGAGTACAATAATGGATTTCCCAGCTAGCAGAGCTCTAGAGTATTACGAGCCTTTAAATTTCATTTTCCCGAATGAAGATTTGATGTATATTACGACCACTGAAGAATGTGCTCCAAAATAACATCTCTGGAAATTGAATTTTGATGGCGCCTCAAACGCCATGGGTAACAAAATTTGGGCAGTCCTGGTATCCCCAGATGGAGACCACTATCCTTTCACTAATAAACTTGATTTTGATTGCAAAAATAACATGGTGGAATATGAAGCGTGTATCATGGGTATCCGTGTAGCTATAAAACGCAGGATCAAAGTGCTGGAGGTATATGGGGATTCTGCACTAGAAGTCTATCAACTCAAAGGTGAATAGGAGACGAGAGATCCTAAGCTAATCGATTATCAAAAAGTAGTTCTCGAGTTAATTAGGGAGTTCGATGACATCACCTTCTGCTACCTCCCGCGAGATGAAAATCAGATGGCTGATGCCTTAGCTACCTTAGCCTCCATGGTCAAAGTGAACAAACAAGAGGATGTAAAACCTATCCAAATGAGCGTTTATGAGGCCCCAACCCATTGTTACAACATCGAGGAAGAAGAAAGGGATGATCACCCTTGTTACCAGGACATATTGCAATATGTAAAGAACCGTGAACACCTTGAGCAGGCAACCGAAAATAATAAAAGGACGCTAAGAAGGCAGACCGATGAGTATGTCCTAGATGGGGAGATCCTGTAATAGCCTATTTTTAGTCAAATCAAAATAGTGATTTTGGGAACATAAATTCGAGGTCAAAATATTTATTTTATTATTATTTTAATGTTTATAGCATGATTGAATGTTGGTGTGAAAATTTTGTTAAGAAATTTTATAGTTTGAATGCTTAATTCGGTAAAAAGGACTAAATCGCGTAAAATGTAAAATGCATGTTCTATTAGTTAAAGGTATCAAATAGCTTTGGCTTTCAATTATGGTGGCCTTAAATGGTAATTAAATCATTTGAAACCTTAGTGGACATATATGGACACATTTTAGGTGTTTTAAATGATGTATAATTAAGGTTAAAATTGTAATTCAATAAATAAAGGTTAATAAAATAAAAACAAAATGAAATGGTGTCCATCTTTCTTTCTTTTAGCCGAAATTTTGCAAGAAGAAATCCAAGGAATTAGGTTTTCCATTCGGTCACTTTGAAAGCTTGATTAAGATCAAGAAAAATGGAATTTGGATCAGGATCGGGGAAAAATGAAAGTTATCGACTAATCGACTCGATTCACCATTTTAGCATCCGAGGTAAGTTCGTACGTGATAAACATTGTTACAATTATGTTTTTAACGCTTTGATATTGCATAAATTGTATACACAAGACTACGGTCATGTTCGACGATAAATCGACTATGTTTAGCATTTAGTGTGCGAAACATCAAGTAAGGCACTTAGTGTGCGGGATTATAATAGCTTCGACTATACGATGGCACTTAGTGTGCGAAACATCGAGTATTCGACAGTATTACGGGAAGGTATGAGTTCGTTATGAATTTGTACAGGTATGTACATATATGAGGTTCATATAGAAAAGGTTATGACTTTGCATATAAGTATATGAATAAGCTCATGGAAGGTTTGATATTATCATGAATTATACATCAACTTGTTCAAATTGATGATTTGTGTTTTATGAATTGTTGAGTATATTTAGTACGAACTTACTAAGCTTTGTAGCTTATCTTGTTTGTTTTTCCCGTGTTTTATAGTGAATTCAAAGCTAGCTCGGACTCGGAGATCGTCAGAGACTACGTCACACTATCCAACCATCTACTTGGTACTTTTGAGTTGTGTATATATGGTATATGGCATGTATAGGCTTGAGTCATTTTGGTATGTTTGATGAACATGTATTTTGGGCCATGTGAGTTGGCTTATGATAATGAAAGTTGATGATGTTTATAAATGTGCAAATGGTTCTATTTTGAGTTTGGCAATTGACCTATATTGTGTGATTGAAGTTGAATCTATAATGCTAAATGATATTAGGTAATTTGGAAAGCTATGTGCTTGAGAATTGATGATTGATAATGTATATATGGAATGGTTTAGTTGATTGAATCATATATGTGAATTATGGTAAATGAACCATATTATTGATGTTATTTTGGTTTATATTTGAGTAATTGAAATAGTTGTAATTGTATAGTATGAAATGTGCATGAATTTGGATTGATTTGGCTGCATATTTGTGCCTTGAAATGGTATCATTTGTACTTATATAGGTATGTGTAAAATGGGGTGGCAAATTGGCCTTGCAAATGGCCTATTTTTGTCCACACGGGAGCTCAACAACCTCCACCCCCTCTTAATCCCCAACATGTACATGTAGCTCCTCAATGAGACGAGCTTTTAAGATTGAATAAGCCTCAAGTTGACAAGATCCGTAAACACGGGGCTGAAGAGTTCAGAGCTAATATTGATGATTACCCTGAGAGAGCCGAGTTTTGGCTTGAAAATACGATTAGAGTGTTTGACGAGCTTTCTTGCATGCCAGCTGAAAGTTTAAAGTGTTCTATATCCCTTTTGAGTGATACCACGTATCAGTGGTGGAATACATTAGTATCGGTGGTGCCGAGGGAGAGAGTTACCTGGGAATTCTTTCAGACTGAATTTCGAAAGAAATACATCAGTCAACGGTTTCTGGATCAATAGCATAAAGAGTTTTTATAGCTGAAACAAGGCCGCATGACTGTAACCGAGTATGAGAGAGAATTTTTACGGTTACGCAAGTACGCTCGAGAGTATGTGTCTACTAAAGAAATAATGTGCAAGTGGTTTGTTGATGGGCTAAACGAAGACATTAAACTTTTTGTCGGGATATTAGATTTGAAAGAATTTGTTCTGTTAGTTGATCGGGCTTGCAAAGCCGAAGACTTTAGCTGAGAAAAGAGAAAGGCTGATTCAGAGGCAAGAGACTCGAGGAAGAGATCGATGAGTAAACCTTACCAGTCCTCGTCGAAGAAATCCAGAGACTCTTTTAACTGATCGACAGCTTCAGTTGTAACACCCTTACCCGTGTCCGACGTCGAGATAGGATACGGGGCATTACCAGGCTTAACTTGCTTAAACATACAACATCAGGCTATTAAAAATTCGTTTCAACTTAAAACTTTTCATTCATATTCATAACATTCTTATTATGGGTCTACGAGGCCCTAAACATACACACGGGACGGTTCGGAACCAAACCGAAAACTTTTGCACACTTACTTTTTTTTGCCTAAAATAGGGCCACACGCCCGTGTGCGCAGGCCGTGTGGTCACACACGCCCATGTTCCTAATCCGTGTGGAATTTATTTCTCATTTTGAACCTACAGGGGTTTTCACACGGCCAGACACACGCCCGTGTCTGTGGCCCGTGTCCCTCACACGGCCTAGACACGCCCGTGTCCTCACCCGTGTGTGAGAACCTGGGTATTCTATTTATGACGTCAGCAAAATCTTAAGGGCACACGGCCTAGGCACACGCCCGTGTGCTAGCCCGTGTGGCGAATCGAATTCTCACAAATTTGATGCAGGGGACACACGGCCTATCAGCACACCCATGGGGCTGACCGTATGTCACACACGGCCTAGACACACGCTCGTGTGTCTTCCCATGTGGACAATTAGAAGGCTATTTTCCAAGCCTATTGCCACCCTAAAACATAACCACACATATACCAACACAAGCAACACATAACATGGCAATAATACACTATAAAGACTCAAAAATCATCATTCATGCACTACATGGAACTCATCATCATTAAGATATAAAACTTGACAAATATTGGCCAATTTTCAATGGCCATTTACAAAATGAGTGTATAACATTAATAGCCAACACTTTGGCTTCAAATATGACATAGCACAAAATGACCAAGTTCCTATACATGCCATACTCAAAATGAATCAACTTTACTATACCAAAAGAATAATTGATAGTGTGATCCGAGCTCTGACGTCCTACGATCCCCGAGCTAGCTTGGCGAAACTACAAGGAAAAGGGAAAAGAGAGGGGTAAGCACATAGCTTAGTAAGTTTGCATGAATTGAAATAGCAACATAAGTACTCATGGTAAAATCCATTCATCTCATAGAACGATAACAACACAAGTTCTCAAGTACTTTGACATACATACTCATACCTACGCTTACCCATCACATATCACATTAGGGTTTCATAACTCGTATTTTACTTATGGTACCTGTATCACTTCATCACATAATTTAGCACTTATTTTATCATGAACATAAACTTAAATCATAATCATCTTTCACTTAAATGTAACTCTTTGTCATCTTTGTATGGCTTAGCTCTTGCCATCTTTACATATTTAACTCTTTTGCCCGTTGAATTGCTCAAAATATCGGAGGATACTCAATCTCATCATACATGTATCACGATGCCAACGACACATCCTAGATATGGTCTTACATGGGATCACCTCTTGATGCCGATGCCATATCCCAGATATGGTCTTACATGGGATCTTCCTTTAGTGTCGAAGCCTTGTCCCAGACATGGTCTTATACAGGACCTACATTTGGTGCCGCTGCCATGTCCCAGACATGGTCTTATACGGGACCTTCCTTATCTCATGTCATGACATAAGTATCCTCGTTATTCTGAATCTTCAACCGGGACTTCAACTCAACATGATTCATTACAATCTCATTGAAGCATCATTAATCAACTTCATGGAATTAATATACACATCTCATAGAACAAAGAAATTAAAAACATGATAACATCACGTAGCTATAAATTCGCACAAACTTACCTCGGTACTCAAAATGTGTGTAGATATTCGATTTAGTCCACAACCTTGTTCTTTCTCGGTTTCAGTCCGCGCTTCTTGTTTCTTGATCTATAATAAAAATTTCACTTGTTTAATACTGACATTGACTAAATTGACTCATGAATCACACATTGGAAAAATTACGATTTTGCCCCTAAACTTTCACATAATTACACTTTTGCCCCTAGGCTCATAAAATGATTTTTATTCAACTTCCTTGTATTTTAAGCCTAGACGAATCATTTTCTTATCAAAAACAACCTTCAAATTCCACTACTTCACTCATGTATGACAATTTTCATAACTTTTATAATTTAGTCCTTTTTATGAATTTCTCATGAAAATCACTTAGGGAAAGATGTTTATCATACATAAAACTTTCATATTCTTCCATAAATCATCAAAATACATGCATTTCATACATGGGTAAATTTTTGAACATAAACCCTAGCTCAAAATATAGCTAGAAATAGCTAAATCGAGCTACGGGGATCTAAAAAATACGAAGAACATCAAAAACGGGGCTAGGAGACACTTACTATCAAGCTTGGAAGTTGAAGAAACCCTAGCTATGGAGTCCTTGAAATTTTTGGCTATGGAGAAGAAGATAGACATAAATTTTTGACTTCTTTTTCCCTTTTAATTCTTTTATTAACCAAATGACAAAAATGCCCTTATGGCCCTTTCTTTAGATTTTTCCTTCTCATGCCCATATTTGTCCATCATCAAATATAATGGTTTAATTGCTAAATAAGGACCTCTAGTAATTTTTATAATTCTATTTCATACTTGAATCTTCTAGAATCCCATATTTTCTAATCTTTGCAATTTAGTCCTAATGAACAAATTGATCACTAATAAATAAAATTTCCTTATGAAATTTTCACACAATCATTTAACCATATCATAAGCCTCATAAAAATCATAAAACATATATTTCATCTTCAGATTTGTGGTCTCACAACCACTATTCTGACTAGGCCCTAAATCGGGCTATTACAATTCTCCCCCTTAAAGATTTTCGTCCCTAAAAATCTTATCGGTAAAAAGGTTTGGGTACTGGTTTCTCATAGCCTCCTCGGGCTCCCATGTAGCCTCTTCTACCCCATGTCTTTGCCATAATACTTTCACGAGAGCTATACTTTTATTCCTTAGCTGTTTAACTTCCCGTGCTAGAATCTTAACCGGTTCTTTGCCATATGTCATGTCGGGTTGAATTTCAACCTCTGTCAGTGTAATCACATGCGAAGGATCAAATCGGTAACGTCGTAACATAGACACATGAAACACATCATGTATCTTTTCCAACTCAGATGGCAAAGCCAATCGATAAGCTACCGGCCTTATTCTCTCGGTAATCTCGTATGGTCCGATAAAACGCGGACTCAATTTGCCTTTCCGGCCAAATCTGAGAACTTTCTTCCATGGTGATACTTTCAAAAATACCTTATCACCCACTTGAAACTCAATCTCTTTTCGTTTCAAGTCTGATTAGGACTTTCGTCTATCAGAAGCAGCTTTTAAACAATCACAGATTATTTTTACTTTCTCTTCGGTTTCTCTAACCAGATCGACCCCGTGAATATGATTTTCCTTGAGTTCAGTCCAATACTAAGGCGTTCGGCACTTACGCCCATACAAAGCATCATAAGGTGCCATTTTCAGACTCGACTTAAAACTGTTATTGTAGGCAAACTCAACCAATGGTAAGTACTTTTCCCAGCTGCCCAAAAACTCAAGAACATAACACCGAAGCATATCCTCAAGTATTTGAATTAATCTCTCCGACTGTCCGTCAGTCTGTGGGTGAAAAGCCGTACTAAAACTTAGATTCGTGCCCAAAGCTTCTTGCAACTTTTTCCAAAATTGAGATGTGAATCTCGGATCTCTGTCCGATGTAATCGATAAAAGTACTCCATGAAGCCTTACAATCTCTGAAACATACAAGTTTGCCAACTTATCAAGCAAATAATCAACACGTACCGGTATGAAATGGGTTGACTTCGTAAGTCTATCGACTATAACCCATACATCATCCTTCTTACTCGGTGTCAACGGCAATCCCGTCACAAAATCTATAGTAATACGGTCCCATTTCCACTTGGGAACCATAATAGGTTGAAGCAAACCCGAAGGTACTTGGTGTTCAGCTTTCACTTGTTGACAAATCAAGCATCTTGATACAAACTCAGATATATCTTTCTTCATCATCAGCCACCAATACCATTTCTTCAAATTATTATACATTTTTGTACTACTCGGATGTATAGATAGACATCCGCTATGTGCCTCGTGTAAAATCTTCCGAATTAGCTTATCATTCCTCGGTACACAGAATCTATCTTTGAATGTCAAACATCCATCAGAATTAATCCGAAAGTCAGACTCAGCACCCGACTCGTACTGAACTCTTTTGGCTTGCAAGTCACTATCATTTTTCTGAGCTTCATAAATCTCTTAGAGAAACATAGGTCTAGCCTTCAACTCAGCTAGAATGGAACCATCATCTGACAAAGTCACCCGTGTATTTATAGCTCTCAATGCAAATAAAGATTTTCTACTCAAAGCATCGGCGACTACATTCGCCTTTCCCGGGTGGTAGTTAATGACCAGCTCATAGTCCTTTATCAACTCTAACCATCTTCGCTGTCTTAAATTCAATTCCTTCTGAGTCATCAAGTACTTTAGGCTCTTATGATCGGTGAATATCTGATATCTTTCACCATACAAATGGTGTCTTCATATTTTCAAAGCAAACACAATGGTAGCCAACTCTAAATCATGTGTCGGATAATTCTTCTCATACTGCTTTAACTGTCTAGAGGCATATGCTATGACCTTGCCCTCTTGTATAAGTACACAACCCAATCCATTCAAGGATGCATCACTGTAGATCACAAATTCTTTTCCAGATTTGGGTTACACTAGAACTGGAGCCTCAGTCAATAATACTTTCAGTTTCTCGAAACTCGGTTGGCACTTTTCTGTCCATTCAAACTTTACATCTTTCTATAATAGCCTCGTCATTGGAGTCACTATCATGGAAAATCCCTTGACAAATCGTCGGTAATAGCCAGCTAGGCCCAAAAAACTTCTAACCTCTGATACATTCTCCATGAACCGAAGTAATTGAATATCCTGTTTAAAATGAAAACATATAGGATTTAGGTAATAATAAAATGGCGATTGTTCTTGTTTTCGAGGATTCGAGACATCGTGCCCTAACTTACGGGGCATGATCGTTTCTTCTCAATTATCTCGAAATAAAGCCTTTTCAACAAAATTTAATTTAGTTAGCGATATTTTAATCCAATAACATCATGCAAAGAGGGATTGTAACATCCTGATTTAATGCCTAGTCAAAATAGTGGTGCGAGACCACAAATCTGAGGTTTATGAATGAGTTTTTGAGGTTTATGCTATGTATGCATGCTAGTGTGAAAGTTTCATGAAGCAATTTTGTGAAATTACGGTTGAATTGTCCAAATGGACTAAATTGTAAAAGTTGCAAAATGTGAGATTCTAGAATCTATTTGTGTGAAATAGCTTTAGAATATTAATTAGAGGTCCTTAAATAGCAATTTTCCCAATTTCTAATTTTTGGACAAAATTGGGCATGGATGAGTTAAAATAGAAAATTTATCAAAAAGAGCATTTTGGTCATTTAACAATTAAGTGATTAAAATAGGAGAAAAGATGAAAAAAATCATTCATCTTCTTCTCCAAGGCTGTCGAAAATTGAGAGAGCCATTGTTAGGGTTCTTCAAAATTTTCAAGCTTGCTAGTAAGTGTATCTAAGCCTCATTTTTTATATTCTTGGTATTTTTGAAGTCCTTGTACATTGAGTAAGCTATTTTTAGCTATTTGATGAGCTATGATGGATGTTCAAAAATGTGGCCATGTATGACATGCATGTATTTTGATGTTTTATGGAAGATTATGAAAGCTTGATGTAGTAGAAACATCTTTTGCTAAATGAGTTTCCATAGAAAATGCATGTAGGGACTAGTTTGTAAAAATCTTGAGTTTAGTCATACATGTGTGATGTAGTGAGAATTGATGATTGCTTTAGTTGAGTAAGTGATTCGGCTAATCATGAAAAGCTAGAAAGTTGAATAAAAATCACTTTACGAGCCTTGGGGCAATAGCGTAAATAGGAGAAAGTGTAGGGGTAAAAGGGTAATTTTGCCAAAGTATGAGATGTGGGTCAATTTAGTCAATGTGTATATTGATGAGTTTAATTATCATTATAGATCAAGAAAGACAAAGCCCGAATCAAAACCGAGGCAAGAGCAAAGTGGTGGACTAAATTGTACGTTTCTATACTTTTGAGTATCGAGGTAAGTCTATGTATAAACAATGCATTCATACTTACAATTTGTTAGTGCTAGCTAGTGTATAGCATGGTTGAGAATGATTGAGAACCTATGTGGTTCAAGTGGAATGAATGTGATAGATTTTGTGAATGGATGAATGATTGAGTAACTATATATGTGAATGTGTAGTGATAATGCTAAAAGATGGGTTAAGTGCGATACCATCTTAATGCATAATGACGATGAGCTGGCTATGTGCGATGCTATCGTTGGGTATATTTTCTAATGGGCTATGTGCGAAACCACTATGATTACCTTTATGGTAGGCTAAGTACGATACTACCTTATTTATTGATTGTGGTGGGCTAAGAGCGGAACCATCGAGACATTAGCTGTGTGGATTTGCTGTGTGGATTAGCTGTGTGGGTGTATTATCGAGAAATAATGATATGTTGTATATTGTGTAAATGTGATATTGAATGCAGGGGTGTATGTCAATGGTTATGAGTAAGTGACTCATGATGTGTTGGAAATGTGGTAAGGGATAGAAATAGTAAGCATAGTTGTACATTATATGTTAGTATAATGCTAATTGTTGTTTAGCTTATACTATGGTGCTTAATTGTTTATGTGTAAACTTACTAAGCTCAAAGCTTACTCCCTTTCTTTTCCCTTGTCTTATAGAGCAAAAGTGTTGAATCGAGTCACGAGGATCAATTGAAAGATCGCCCACACTATCAGCACACTCTGGTATATGAGACTCAATGTTTTGTATATGGCACGTATAGGGGCTAGACAAGTTAGTGAATTTTGTTGTAAATGGCTATGATGTGTTGGCCTTTAGATGGATAATCTATTTTGTATAATGCCATAGTTGTTGGCACTCTATTATATGAAAAGATGTAGTTATCTATGTGAGATTGTACTTCATATGAGTTGATTATGGATGTGTTGAATGAGTGCATGTTGTGTATGCTAGAAGGGTGAAAAGAACTTGGCATATAGCTTTGTTCTTGTCCATGTGGATAGACAGATGGGCGTGTGTCTAGGCCATGTGTGACACACGGTTAGCCCATGGGCGTGTGACTTGGCCGTGTGTCCCCTGCAAGTTAGTATTTTAAATCAGAATAGACCACGGACTAGCCACAAGGGCATGTGCCTAGGGCGTGTGGGTTAATCAGTGTTGGCCACGAGTTAGCCATAAGGGCGTGTGTCTAGACTCTAGGCCGTGTAAGTGAAGTCAGTGTTCACCACGATTGGAGAGCATAGGTGTGTGTGTCTAGACACGGGCGTGCATCATCTTACACGGGCGTGTGAGCCCTATATAAAAGAGAAAACTTTAAGATCGTAAGAGTTTTTGATATGGTCTCGAGAGCCCTCGAGTGTTTGAGTGAGGTCTCGTAAGTCGAGATTGAGGTTGTTGTGATGGCCAAAGAGAGTGGTCATGTTTAGCTTAAGTGGCGATCTTGAGCATTTTAATACGGTAACGCCTCGTGCCCTGTTCCGGCGTTGAATATGGGTAAGGGGTGTTACATTTAGTGGTATCAGAGCTATGGTTTAGTCGTATCTAGGACTACCGTAGCGGGTGTAAGAGTCTAGCTATACATGCCATAAGTGTACAATGATAGTGTGGTGGCTTCTGATGATTTTAAATTTTGTTTTATATAGAATATGGATTTCGATCCATTGACTGCTGATGAAGCAGCTAGTAATGCGTCGGCTCCTGCGCAAGGAACTGTGCCTATTCAAAGTGGACCCGAGGCTAGGGGTCAAGGGGAAGGGGCAAGGGAAGCCTTTCTCCAGATGATGAGTAATTGGTACTCGGATTACGTCCAAGCGAACCCTAATGCTCAACCTCCTCCACCTCCCCCTATACCTTAGCCATTTCCTGTGGCTCCTCAAGGTATTGATGTAGTGAGGATATCGAAACCCCCGGTAGATAAGATTAGAAAACACGGGGCTGAGGAGTTTAGAGCTAAGGTTGATGATGACCCTAAGAGGGCAGAGTTCTGGTTAGAGAACTCGATGAGAGTGTTTGAGGAACTCTCTTATACACCTGAAGAGAGTTTGAAGTGTGTCGTATCTTTACTGAGGGACTCAGCATACTATTGGTGGAAGACGTTGACGTCAGTAGTCCCGAGAGAGCGGGTGACGTGTGACTTCTTTCTGGAACAGTTCCGGAAGAAGTACATAAGCCAACGATTTACTGATCGAAAAAGGAAAGAATTCATTGAGTTGAAGCAAGGAAGAATGTCAGTAGCGGAATATGAGCGTGAGTTTGTTAGGCTTAGCAAATACGCTCAAGAATATGTGTCGACAGAGACCATTTTGTGTAAGAGGTTCGAAGACGGACTGAATGAGGACATCAAACTCCTAGTGGGTATTTTGAAGTTGAAAGAATTTGTGGTGTTGGTCGAAAGGGCAAGTAAGGCCGAAGAGTTGAGTACAGAAAAGAGAAGGGCTGTGGGTGAAGCCCGAGATGCTAGAAAGACGTCGATGGGCAAGTCGTATCAAGCCCAGTCGAAAAGGTCCAAGGAAGTGAGTCCTAGGATGACAGCACCAGTGGGTTATTCGCATCGAGACTTGGGCAATACCCGTTCAGGTTCGAGAGTCCAAGCCACTTCGATGGAAAGTGTGGGCAATCCAAAGAACAAACAGGAGTGTCCAAGTTGTGGTAGATATCACACCGGAGAGTGTTGGGGTAACAGTCAAAATTGTTATAAGTGTGGTTCCCCCAACCATTTTATCCGAAATTGCCCTGAGAGGGATGATAAGGAAGAGAAGTTAGAGATGAGATCCAGTGATGTGTCTGCAAGGGGTAGACCACCAAGGAACCCGAGAGGTGGGAATAGTGGTAGAGGTGCATCTAGAGACTCTCTTTGTGAGACCAGACGGAGGGTCGGGCACTGCGAGGACGTATGCCATTCGCGCTCGTGAAGAGGCATCCTCCCCTGATGTGATAACGGGTACTTTTTCTCTCTTTGACACCCTTGTTATTGATTTAATAGATCCAGGGTCTACTCATTCTTATATTTTCATGAGATTGGCATCTAGTTTGAGTATGACTGTTGAGTCTACAGACTTTGTGGTTAAGGTGTCAAACCTGTTAGGTAAGCATGTGTTAGTGGACAAGGTGTGTAAGAATTGTCCTTTGATGATTGAGAGTCATTGCTTTCCGGAAAACCTGATGTTGTTGTCGTTTGATGAGTTTGATTTAATCCTAGGCATGGATTGGTTGACTACCCATAGTGTCTTAGTGAACTGTGGTAGTAAGTTTATTGAATTGAAATGTGAGAGTGCAGATGTGGTTCGGGTTGAATCAGGTGGATCGAATAGTCTACCAGTGATGATTTCTTGCTTAGTGGTTGATAAATGTTTGAGAAAAGGGTGTGAGTCCTATCTTGCTTTTGTGTTGAATACTCAAGAGGTTGGAGTAAAGTTTGAAACAGTGCCAGTGGTATGTGAGTATCCAGATGTATTCTCGGAAGAGTTACCCGGATTACCTCCAGTGAGAGAGGTTGAGTTTGGGATTGAGTTAGTTCTGGGAATGGCACCTATTTCGATTGCTCCATATAGGATGGCACCTTTAGAGTTGAAAGAACTGAAGGTTCAGTTGCAAGAGTTGATGAGATAAGGTTTTGCAAGACCGAGCTACTCACCGTAGGGTGCTCGGTATTGTTTGTGAAGAAGAAAGATGGGTCTATAAGGTTGTGTATAGACTATAGACGAATTTTAACAAAGTGACGGTTAAGAATAAGTATCCCTTACCAAGAATTGATGATCTTTTGATCAATCAAGGAGCTACTGATGTTCTCCAAGATAGACACGAGGTCCAGTTATTATCGATTGAGAGTGAAAGAGCAGGATGTGTTGAAAAGCGCATTTCGGACAAGGTATGGCCATTATGAGTTTTTGGTTATGCCATTTGGTTTGACGAATGCACCGGTGATTTTTATGGATCTGATGAACCGTGTTTTTAGACCATATGTGGACAAGTTTGTAGTTGTCTTCATTGACGACATATTGATCTATTCTTGGGACGAGAAATATCATGAAGAACATTTGAGAATTGTCTTGCAAACTTTAAGAGATAAACAGATTTGTACGCTAATTTTAGCAAGAGTGAGTTTTGGCCCAGAGAGGTCGGATTCCTAGGACACATTGTGTCGGGTGATGGTGTTAGAGTTGACCCGAGTAAGATATCATTTGTTGTGGATTGGAAACCGTCGAGGAACGTGTCAAAAATCGAAGTTTCTTGGGATTAGCGGGAGGATATTACGCTGACGCGTTTCAGTAAAGGGTTCTCTCGTGATTGCTACCCGATGACAAAACTATTGCACAAAGATGTCAAGTTTGAATGGTGAGACATGTCAATGAGTTTTGAGAGATCGAAAACAATGTTGATCGAGGCACCGGTTTTGGTTCAACCGTAATCGGGAAAGAGTTCGTGGTTTCTGATGGACGCATCGTTTAATGGTATCGGTTGCATGTTGATGCAAGAGGGTAAGATAGTCGCTACGCCTCGAGACAGTTGAAACCGCACGAGAAGAATTATCCGACTCATGATTTGGAGTTGGCTGCGATTATTTTCGCGTTAAAGATTTGGCGACATTACTTATATGGTGAGAAGTGTCGAATCTTTACGGATCACAAGAGTTTGAGATATTTGATGGATCAGAAGGATCTAAATTTACAACAGAGATGGTGGCTTGAGTTGTTGAAAGACTATGAGTTAGTCATTGACTACCACCCAGGAAAAGCGAACGTGGTTGCGGATGCCCTGAGTAGGAAATCCTTGTATGCTCTAAGAGTTATGAGAACGAGTTTAGCATTGTCTGATGATGGTGATATTTTGGCAGAGTTGCGAGCTAAGCCAATATTTGTTCAACAGATATGTGAGGCTCAGAGAAATGGCAGTGAGATGCTAGCTAAGAGAGCTAAGTGTGAATCAGAAAGTGGTTCCGATTTTTGAGTGGGCTCGAATGGTTGTTTGCTGTACCATGATAGAATTTGTGTACCAAGAGATGAGGAGTTAATCCGAAAGGTTTTGCATGAGGCCCATAGTGGATGTTTGTCAGTACATCCGGGTAGTACAAAAATGTACATTGACTTGAAGAAGTATTATTGGTGGCCGGGTATGAAAAGAGATATTTCAGAGTTCGTGACAAAGTGTCTGATTTGTCAACAAGTGAAAGCTGAGCATCAAGTGCCTCCGGGATTGCTTCAGCCAGTGTTGGTACCCGAATGGAAGTGGGATCGAGTTACCATGGATTTTGTGATGGCGTTGCCGATGACTCCGAAAAAGAGAGATGCTGTGTGGGTTGTTGTGGATAGACTAACGAAGTCGGCTCACTTTATTCTAGTACGTGTTGATTATTCACTGGATAAGTTAGCTGAATTGTATGTTGCAGAGATAGTGAGGTTACATGGTGTACATGTGTCTATAATATCGGATAGGGATCCGAGGTTCACTTCGAGGCTTTGGAAGAGGTTGCAAGAGGCTTTGGGAACAAAGTTGAATTTCAGTACTGCGTTCTATCCGCAAACCGATAGTCAGTCTGAAAGAGTGATTCAAGTTCTCGAAGATATGCTTCGATGTTGTGTGTTAGAATTCGAGGGTAGTTGGGAGAGATATCTACCTTTAGTCGAATTTGCTTACAACAATAGTTATCAGTCAAGTATACGATGGCTCCGTATGAGGCCTTATATGGTCGTAAGTGTCGGACTCCTTTGTATTGGACCGAGCTTAGTGAGAAATGGATCCATGGAGTCGATCTTGTGAAAGAGACTGAGGAGAAAGTGAAATAATCCGTAATAGTCTGAAAGTTGCTTCGGACCGACATAAATCGTATACGGATCTGAAAAGAAAAGAAATTGAGTTTGAAGTGGGCGACAAAGTGTTTTTGAAAGTGTCCCCATGGAAGAAAATTATGAGATTTGGACGAAAAGGAAATTTAAGTACAAGATTCATAGGGCCGTATGAGATTACAGACAGAGTTGGGCCAGTAGCTTACCGGTTGGCTTTGCCGGTAGAGTTGGAAAAGATTCATAATGTGTTCCATGTGTCGATGTTGCAACGGTATCACTCCGATCCTTCATATGTGATTCCTTCGACGGAAATTGAGATAAGACCGGATATGTCTTATGATGAAGAACCGATTAAGATCTTGGCTCGAGAAGTGAAACAATTGAGAAATAAGAGCATAGCACTAGTAAAAGTGTTATGGCAGAAACACGGTGTGGAAAAGGCTACGTGGGAAACGGAAGAAGCTATGAGAGAGCAACATCCAAACCTCTTTACTAGAAAGATTTTCGGGGGCGAAAATATCTAAAGGGGGGAGAGTTGTAACATCCCGATTTAGGGCCTAGTCAGAATAGTGGTGCGAGACCACAAATCCAAGGTTTATGAATGAGTTTTTGAGGTTTATGCTATGTATGCATGCTAGTGTGAAAGTTTCATGAAGCAATTTTGTGAAATTGCGGTTGAATTGTCCAAAAGGACTAAATTGAAAAAGTTGCAAAATGTGAGATTCTAGAAGCTATATGTGTGAAATAGCTTTAGAATATTAATTAGAGGTCCTTAAATAGCAATTTTCCCAATTTCTAATTTTTGGACAAAATTGGGCATGGATGAGTTAAAATAGAAAGTTTATCAAAAAGGGCATTTTGGTTATTTAACAATTAAGTGATTAAAATAGGAGAAAAGATGACAAAATTCATTCATCTTCTTCTCCAAGGTCATATGAAAATTGAGAGAGCCATTGTTAGGGTTCTTCAAAATTTTCAAGCTTGCTAGTAAGTGCATCTAAGCCCCGTTTTTGACATTCTTTGTATTTTTGAAGTCCTTGTAGCATGAGTAAGCTATTTTTAGCTATTTGATGATCTATGATGGATGTTCAAAAATTTGGCCATGTATGACATGCATGTATTTTAATGTTTTATGGAAGATTATGAAAGCTTGATGTAGTACAAACATCTTTTGCTAAATGAGTTTCCATAGAAAATGCATGTAGGGAATAGTTTGTAAAAATCTTGATTTTGGTCATACATGTGTGATGTAGTGAGAATTGATGATTGCTTTAGTTGAGTAAGTGATTCGGCTAAGCATGAAAGGCTAGAAAGTTGAATAAAAATCACTTTACGAGCCTTGGGGCAATAGCGTAAATAGGAGAAAGTTTAGGGGCAAAAGGGTAATTTTGCCAAAGTATGAGATGTGGGTCAATTTAGTCAATGTGTATATTGATGAGTTGAATTATCATTATAGATCAAGAAAGACAAAGCCCGGATCGAAACCGAGGCAAGAGCAAAGTGGTGGACTAAATTGCACGTTTCTATACTTTTGAGTATCGAGGTAAGTCTATGTATAAACAATGCATTCATACTTACAATTTGTTAATGCTAGCTAGTGTATAGCATGGTTGAGAATGATTGAGAACCTATGTGGTTCAAGTGGAATGAATGTGATAGATTTTGTGAATGGATGAATGATTGAGTAAATATATATGTGAATGTGTAGTGATAATGCTAAAAGATGGGCTAAGTGCGATACCATCTTAATACATAATGACGATGAGATGGCTATGTGCGATGCTATCGTTGGGTATATTGTCTAGTGGGCTATGTGTGAAACCACTACGATTACCTTTATGGTAGGCTAAGTGCGATACTACCTTATTTATTGATTGTGGTGGGCTAAGTGCGGAACCACTGAGACATTAGCTGTGTGGATTAGCTGTGTGGATTAGCTGTGTGGATGTATTATCGAGAAATAATGATATGTTGTATATTGTGTAAATGTGATATTGAATGCAGGGGTGCATGTCAATGGTTATGAGTAAGTGACTCATGATGTGTCAGAAATGTGGTAAGGGATAGAAAGAGTAAGCATAGTTGTACATTATATGTTAGTATATTGCTAATTGTTGTTTAGCTTATACCATGGTGCTTAATTGTTTATGTGTAAACTTACTAAGCTCAAAGCTTACTCCCTTTCTTTTCCCTTCTCTTATAGAGCAAAAGTGTTAAATCGAGATACGAGGATCAATTGGAAGATCGCCCACACTATCAGCACACTTTGGTACATGAGACTCAATGTTTTATATATGGCATGTATAGGGGCTAGACAAGTTAGTGAATTTTGTTGTAAATGGCTATGATGTGTTGGCCTTTAGATGGATAATCTATTTTGTATAATGCCATAGTTGTTGGCACTCTATTATATGAAAAGATGTAGTTATCTATGTGAGATTGTACTTCATATGAGTTGATTATGGATGTGTTGAATGAGTGCATGTTGTGTATGCTAGAAGGGTGAAAAGAACTTGGCATATAGCTTTGTTCTTGTCCATGTGGATAGACAAACGGGCGTGTGTCTAGGCCATGTGTGACACACGGTCAGCCCATGGGCGTGTGACTTGGTCGTGTGTCCCCTGCAAGTTAGTATTTTAAATCAGAATAGACCACGGACTAGCCACACGGGCGTGTGCCTAGGGCGTGTGGGTTAATCAGTGTTGGCCACAAGTTAGCCACACGGGCGTGTGTCTAGACTTTAGGCCGTGTAAGTGAAGTCAGTGTGCACCACGATTGGAGAGCATGGGCGTGTGTGTCTACACACCCCGGGCGCAGCATCATCTTACACGCCGCGTGTGAGCCCCCAGATAAAAGAGAAAACTTTAAGATCGTAAGAGTTTTCGATATGGTCTCGAGAGCCCTTGAGTGTTTGAGTGAGGTCTCGTAAGTCGAGATTGAGGTTGTTGTGATGGCCAAAGAGAGTGGTCATGTTGAGCGTAAGTGACGACCCTGAGGATTTTAATACGGTAACGCCTAATGCCCGGGTTCGGCGTTGAATACGGGTAAGGGGTTTTACAGGAATCGTATTTTAAATTCTCTTCGAACTTTCAATTTTCGACGCTAAGACATTAAGTAATCAACTAGGTACCAATTTTGAGCGTTATATGGGTGCTAATCCTTCCTCAAACGTAACCGACTCCCAAACCCGTTTCCTAGATTTTGTAGACTGAAAATCAACGTTTTAGTAAATCTAACATTTTATTAAAATGACAAAGTTCTGAGATGATCCAATCACACCTAATTAAAAAGGATTGGTGGCGACTCCATCTTCATTTTTAAAATAAAAAGTCGATTTCCAAAAAGGTTTCGACAGTTATAATTTGGCATTAAAATCGTAATATTGTAAGCAGCTTGACTGCTTTACAATCATGTGGCATACGACCACTCTATGGTGTGTATCGGTTGGATGGGTCCACCATAACCCAATATTGGTGTGTATAGGTTGGAAAGGGTTTAGTATACCATTAATGGTGTGTTTGTCGGATTTGTACCACATTTCATCAAAACTTGTTTTGCATATCTGTTAAGAGTCATATTGATGCTATGCATTACTCTGTTATGTTATCTAAATGTGTTTCAAAATTTTGCTATTGAAATTTTGTACGATTAATTAGCTTGTTTCTATTATGTCATTCTGTCACTGCCTTTTTTTTTTTTTTTGCATTTGTTTAAGACTCACACTGAGATTTCGTAGCTCACTTCCTTAGTTTTTTTTCCCTTTCAGGTAATCCATGAGATTAGGTGTAGACTCGGTGAACTGGTGGTCTCCGAGTTAAGCACTTTGGTTTCATTTAACAAAATCTTCCTAAGTTTTACATAAATTATTTTTCATTGGATTTGTAAGTAAGTTTATATGGGCTGTGGTATGGGATTGATTTTGAACTCTCGCTAAGTTTGGGTTATAGTATAGAATTAAATTGCGATTTCCATGTATGGTTTTTAGCTAATCAATTTGCTACCTTTTTTTTTTATGATCACACGATTTTTTTCAGAAATGACTTATGGTTCCAGTTTAGAAGTAAATGGCAGATTTTCTGACGCAATACTATTTTTGTTGAAATTCAGTTAACAAAATAATTAAACTGACATGTTTTCAGGATTATTACGAATAAATTGAATTTTGGTTTTAGACTAACTTTAAGTGGTAAAAATTTTATATGTTTGCAAAATTATAAACAAAGCTCAATTATGGTTTCAATCAAGAATGAGCAAATATGGATTTTTGAAAGGTTTTTGACAAGCTATATCAGAATTTGATTTAGGGCCATTTCAGTGGCCAATGTAACCTTTGGAATTCGGTTGAAACTTCTGGGCCTAGTTTTGGGGTGTTACATGATTAGAAAGATGTCATACAATTTCGGGTTTTTAACAGAATAGATCCTACCCCACCGCTACACACCATAATTGGAGTATACTAGAATTGCCTTCTCCAACACAGTAGGATGTAGATAAACCACTACTGGTTTGTAGATAATAACTGTCATTTGGTTGTGGACACACAGCAAGTTCTTGCAGTTGGAATATGCTTTCGTCTGTGGGTTCAAAATAGTAAGTCCTGCAGATAAAACCTACTTTTGGCTGTAAATTCTATAGTATAAACCTACAATTGGAATATGCTTTCGGCTATGGATACACAATAGTACTTGCAGATGGACTCTGCCTTCATCTGTGGGTGCACAACAAAACTGATTAATGCAAATAAACTGCCAGACTTCCTCCGATCATATCGTCCCATCTCATGCAATACAATGCGACATATTTTAAAAAAAAATCACATATGGTAGCATTTAATGTACTAACATATGACAAATTAGTAACAAAATCATGCTTGTCATGTATTCATATTAACAATTATATAGGGCATGTCGTTCATACGATCACAAGTATATGGATACAATAATAACATTTATTGTTCATAATTCATGCAAATATATATAAAATCAAAAAAAATACCACATTAATTCGATCAATCAGGGTTTCTAACATATTTCATATTATTGGGGACCTAATTGCATAATTTAATTCACTAAAACTAGTTTGGACTTATTCAGAGACTAATTCGGTCAAAACATAAAATTCTGGGTCAAAACTATAATTCTTGGTTACAGAGGACACACGGCCGTGTGACCGGACTGTGTGGGAAGCCCTAGACCGTGTGGTCGTGGCCTTGTGGTGTTTGAAAAATCAACCTATAGGGGAGCCACGGTCATGTAGAGGGTCCTAGGCCATGTGAAAGTCGAACATCCTAGGGTTTCAAGGGTGGCATGGCCGTGTATGGGGCCGTGTGGTCCACATGGGTGGCCCACACGACCGTGTGGCTGGCATGTGGCCCTATTCTAGGCTCAATTTTTGCCCGATTTACTTGTGAAAGAACACACATCTGTCTCCGCGATCTCGAACGTCATTCTTGTGCCTAGATCTGGTCCGAGGTACCTAAAATGGGTCCTTCAAATGGGATTTACGTAAGAATCAACAATAGTTTTCAAGATTTATCAACATTATCAAGATTTTTTGAAAAACGCGTAAAAGATTTGTATTCGAGTTGAAAGATTAACAAGAACGATGTTGTTCCAGATTTTATGGGTTCAACTAATTGGAAACAAAAAAACTTACCAATATTTGATGAGATTTCGAAGGTTATCAATAATAAATTCAACAACCGGTGAGGAAATAAGTTTAATCACGAGTTGATTTAATTCGAGGCATTCAAGAACAAATTTTCAGTAATGGAAGAAAAAATTTGCATAGATGAGAATGGAAAAGAAAGTAAAATTTTGATAATGGAAAAGAAAGTAAAATTTTGGTTCAATTAGAAAAGAGATTAGAGTTCCATTTTGATTTGGAGAGGAGATTAAACACTTAGGGTTTTCTAAATTTGAGGGGCTGATTGGGTAAATAACTCTTCTTGCCGTCCAAAAAGAAAAAGAAATGAAGAGATAGATAGTGGCAGGACTTACACCTTAGTTCTTTCAAGAATATGCTAAGCTCTTAGCCATCAAGATTAAGACTCATTTCTTAATTAATTAATTGATCTAACCCTATATATTTTGGGGTGTTATAATAAATCTAACCCGCAACTTTTTCACAAATTTATTTTTATTTATTCTTTTAAAAATTCCAATAAAATTTCAATTTTTATATGTTTTTATTAATATTTTGAATTTTTATAATAATTTAGTAATATTTATATTTTTATAATTTTTAAATTTTTATTATTTGAATTTTTTATAATATTTTAATTATTTTATAATATTTAATATTTTTAGAAATTTTAATAATTTTGAAAATTTTTATATTTGGCATTTTTGAATTTTTTATCAACATGGCAATGACGTGTTCATGTTAGCATCATTGAGTCATTCGTCATTAACAACCATGTTAGCATAGTAACGATCAAAGACTGTTTTTATTGGTCAAAAGATTTAAATAATGCAATTTTTAAATTTGTGGGCTTAATTAAATGTATTTTTTCGTGACTTGGATGATTTTTTAAGATGACTTTTATTATCTTTGGATTGAATAGACTTCAATCACCTTTACCGAAAGATTTTATCTTTTAGTAGGATATAGTTTCACATTTGAATTAAGAATATATATATATATATATACATTTTTTTAATATTATAAGTATAAATTCAGGTTGAGAGATATATGCTACCTTGCTAATTTTATTATAAAGTTTTAAAATCCATTGATGGTGAAATAATAATCTGCATTCTAATAAATTTAACTTTTTTACTTATACAGAAAAACAAATTTTATAACAATAAATAATTAATAAATTGTTTTTTAAATTAATTTTATATTCCGTTAAATAAATAATAAAAATTAACCAAATATAATTTTTCATACCGATAATCTTATTATCAAAATAAAATTTACTTTTGGTGAGTGTTAGATTTACATGTTATATATGAAAGTGTGTATTGTAAGAAGTAATTTACATGTTATATATGAAAGTGTGTATTGTAAGAAGTAATTTATATATAATGATAGATGAAGAGAATGCAAAGACGAATCCTAAGCTTGTGTGCCTCAGTTTATAAAATATTAGAGATGAAAAAGGTTGGGATTCATAAAGGTGTGCAATTGAAGTGAGGGACCATTTCCAAGTAGTTAAATGGGTGCAAGAAGTTTATTGTTGAAGAGTTATGTGGTCATCGTGTACGCCAAGCCACTCAATTGATTGCTTTTTTGTCCTTGAAGGTCTCGTAGATTTTGGGTTAAATGTTAGCTAAGCCTTCCACCAAATGTCGACATTCAGAGACTCTCATTACACCTCACCACGTGGTACTCCCATTCAGCATTTTGTTTTTCATACACACAAGCGGCGGTTTTCGAGAATTCTAGGAGTTGAGAAATATCTTGGAATTCAGTTGGGATCTCTATGTAACACCAAACAATTTTTCCACCTTTTCAATACAATTTCGCACATTGACAACTTTTATGTATGATGAGAGAATTTTTCCACCTCTTGCATCTATTTCTATTCCTTTATATTTATTGTCCTGTGTAAAAACCTCCAACCATATCACAGAAAAGATTATTAGAGTTGTATAAAAATTTTGCTCCCTTAGGAGTATTTTAATCATAAATATAGAATTATCGAGAATAAATTTGAATTATCGATAGCTTAACAATATTGTTAAGGATTAAACCCTTTGCTCTTAAGGTAAAATTGTTCGTCACTTAATACACACGATTTTAATGCAATTATCTTTCACGACTTCAACAATACCATCACAAAGAATCGCATACCTCTTGAAGGTATACGAATTTATAGAATTTAACTCAATTTTTCTCTCCACAATAATACTCCTCAACTAAAACAATTAAAAATAATTTTTAAAAGGTTTTGCTTTTAAAAATAGATAATAAAATAGAGATGATGAACCTCATTTTATACTACGGGATGGAAGCAATTTTCCTTCTTTAATGTAACACGTCATGTTATCAACTTATTACCAATCATACATATATTTTCATCTCAAGTGTCACCAATTAATCATATCAATGTAACATATCAAACCTTTACTTTCTATTAACATTAACACATTCAATTTCATTTCAATTCAAGCCATTTTTAACGTATAATATTCCTGTTTCCGTATTGAATCTATTGATTTGCTATATTTTCATATCAACCCTTTAGGCTTATATGAACTGGTTCATATGGTCTTTCAAATGCTATTGTGAATGTAAAACCCTTCACTCGATCCGGTCGCTGGACCCGAGCAATAGTGTAACGCCTCAAAATTTTTAACTTCGGCTTTTATGAATTTTGACACACAATGGTGTATCTGCTTCAGTGGTTAAGTGTTTTGGGTGTGTGTGGGAGGTCCTAAGTTCAAGCCAAGCCTTTGGCTAAATTTTGGTATTTTTCTGAAGAAAGCCTTATTTTTGGTCAGTAGGCTTTTAAGTAAAAGTTGGTAGATAATTAACAGAATGGGCCTGCTGGTTTGGTGTTTAGGGGTTTTTCAAAGGGCTGAATATCAATCAACGGCGTTCTAAAGGCGTGGAATTCCTTATTATTCGATTGAAGGTAATGGTTTTTCGTTCGATAGATGAATACCCCGTTTTGGGTTTAATTCAATTCGATTGTTTAAGTGATTAATGGAGTGAAAAAATTGATCAATTGATGGTTGGGGATTTCTTGGAGTTGCTTTTACGTCGAAAATGATACAAGTGTGTACCCTAAACGCAAAAAATGGGATTCGGCGAAAAGCCGAAATTGCTTGCTGTCAAGAGATAAGAGAAAATAGTTTTGGACAGTAGCAGTAGCCTAACTTTGAAAAATCATAAAAAAAAAATAGAAATTGAGTTAAAGGTTTAATAAAATATGAACTTAAATTTTATTGAGTCTAGTTTTTCATGGAAGAAACAATGTAAGCAATGAAATTGTAAATTATGAGATATGATCATTTTTGTGAGACAAGGTCAGAATGATTTCGAGTTCCCCTGTTCTGAATTTGGAAAATCATAAAAAATTGTAAAAAAATAATTATGGGTTATAATTTATATGCTTAATATTATTAATGAATCTATTTTCAAGAGAAACAAACGGGAACATCATCCGAATCCCATACTAGGAGAAAATATTTTTTTAGTGAAGAAGGGCCAAAACTGTCAGACAGCAGAACAGGGATGACTTTTAAGAATTAACTGTACTTATTGGCTAAACCATAAATTCTGAAAATTTTATGGTAAGAAAATATGTGAGTCTAGTTTCGGAAAAATCAAGCGGATCTTAATTTTGAATTCTATAACTCAAGTTATAAATAAATTAGTGACAATGACTCAAGTAGACAGCTTTGAATGAACATATAAGTAAATAGTGAAAACATATATGAATATTTAGCTAGCATGGGTTACATTAAAAATGAATCACACGGTCAAGGCCAATTTGGGTCGTCCGGGCCACACGGGCAGGCCATATGGGTGTGTGAGCCCATTTTTCTGAAATGTTCTATAAGGTTGCACGGGTCGCCCAAGTCGACTGTGGACCTACTGTAGGGTCGGTAAGCTTTACTTAGACCCCTATATAAGTGATCTATCTGTCTGAATTCTGTACTAAGCATGTATATTGATCTGAATATATGAGTTTAAATTGCACAGTAGCATGTTATTCTTGTATGTTGCATTGCATCGGGGTGGGTTGATTATGATTGGAGGAAGTATCTGAAAGGCTCTTAAGCTTTGTTATCCGCGATTCAGTGCAAATTTCTGATTATGTGCCGCATTCGGTACAACATGGTGTGTAGGGCTAGGTGGGTTGATTTTATCCCCACATGGTGTGTAGGGTTGGATGGAGTTGGTGTGTAGAGGCTGGTGGGTAGGACTTTGTTCTCTGCATATCTCATGCGAAATGGGCTAAGGCCCTATAATATGTCCGATTCGAACTGAGTGGGCTATGGTCCACACCGCTTTAGTAATGGGCTCGGACAACTCGTGAGATTATATGTCGCTATCTTATATCTCTGTGTGTATTTTTTCTATGGGAATTACACACTGAGTTTGTGAAAACTCACCCTTTTCTGTTTAATCCGTTCAGGTAATCCCCAGCAGTAGGCGAATCGGTGCAGTGGAGGACTCGGCGGTGACCACGGTTCTAGATACTTATTTATGGTTTATTTTTAATTGTTCTTTGGTTATATTTGGGTAAATTTTATGTAATAAGGCCTTTCGGATTTTAGTTTAAAACTTGGGATGATTATTTCATAAACTACTAGCAGTAGGACAAGATGCGAGTTTTCAAAATAAACAAAGGTTTTATCAAAATACGTACGACCTCGCAAATCGTTTTAAAAGCTTTCTCAACGTATAAAGTTTTGAAAATGGATAATGAATATATAAACGACACGTTTTAACGATAGCCTAAGATACCTAAAAATGGTTTTAACGCAGTTACGTTTTCTAAAGCACTATCATGTGACATCGCCAGATTTGGCCATAACGTCCAGGCCGGGTTTGGGGTGTTACATTTAGTGGTATCAGAGCCAGGTTGCAAAACTCGGCTATGGATTATGGGTTTTAAAATTTGGTTTTTGAAGAATTATTTTTCAAATGATTTGAAATGTTTCTACTGAGTATGTGGTACACCGAGTCTCCGCGCCACGATCTTGTAAGTATTCAGGCCCGATGCTTAAATTGAAAATGCTATGATATTTCGAAACTCATCATGTAGGTAGTAAAGCGTGAAAATACCCTAGTTAGTATTCTTCGAAAGCTATGATTAAACTAAAACTATAGTAAACTACTAGGGATTTGTGACAAACGAAAACAAACTCGAACTTCAGTGCATTGTTTTACATAAAATATTTGTTAATAAATCACTGGAATCAGAATCGATTCATAAAACTTATAATACCAGATAAATCTGATTAGATATGAGCACACGAGGTATCCGCGGACTGGGTACTAGAGGCTAAGGTAGAGGTCGTAGAGGGCCCCGAGCTGAATCCTCGTCATCGGGCAGCCTGTCAAATTTAGATACGAGTGAGATGCCACTATCGCCCGCTATTGAGACTGGGTCTCAAGATCGCATGGCTGGGGACGATGCATTGTCCCAGGCTATGCTAAGGATTTTGGAGAGGGTCGCTAGGCCCAATCATCGGATCGGGGCCGAGGGTCGATTCTGCGGAATGACTCCGGTCCAATGGAGCTGAGCTCTTCAGGGGAGTTACTGGGGTCGCCTCTAATGTGGCTGAGTACTGGATTGAGGCCACGGAGAGGATCATGGATGATCTAGATTGCACCCCTAAGCAGAAATTAAACGGTGTAGTCTCGCTGCTGCAAAACGAGGCTTATCAGTGGTGGCTGACCGTTAAGGAGGGCACTCAGCCTAAACGTCTGACCTGGGAGTTCTTTAAGATCGCCTTCCAGGAGAAATATGTCGGAGCTAGTTATGTGGATGCTCGTAGGAGGGAGTTTCTAAATCTTACATGGAAGGATCGATCAGTGGCCGAGTATGAGGCTGAGTTTCTGAGACTGAGCCGCTATGCGATAGGTATGGTGGCATCTGAGTATAAGCGATGTGTCTGCTTTGAG
Source organism: Gossypium sturtianum (assembly GCA_025698515.1). Lineage (NCBI taxonomy): Eukaryota > Viridiplantae > Streptophyta > Magnoliopsida > Malvales > Malvaceae > Gossypium > Gossypium sturtianum. Next base: position 26,523,289 of record CM046945.1, read on the forward strand.
AATGGCTTCAGAGATAATTTGAGAGTTCTGATAGCCCCGCAGAGGGAGCGAGATTTTTTTGCCCTGGTCGAGAAGGCGAAAATTACCGAGGAGTTTAAGCGCGCTGATTGCCAAAATCGAGATAGAGAGAGAGGAAAGAACAAGAGGGATTCGGAGCCCTCGAGTTCAGTTTAGAGGCCTAAGAAAAAGGCCAGTGCTAATAGGTCGGTTAGAGTTGGACCCCCTGTTGCTGCTACTGGACAGCAGCTATGTGTTGATTGAGGCTGTGTTGAAGTGAAAATAGCCTAGGAACGTGTATGAGATCCGCAGTTTTCTAGGACTGGCGGGTTATTATCGGTGATTTGTGGAGGGCTTTTTATTGATTGCAACACCATTAACTAAGCTGTTACGTAAGGGTGTACCATTTATATGGACTGATGCGCAGCAAGAGAGCTTTGAGAAGGTCAAGACTGTACTGACTGAGGTTCCTATTTTGATACAGCCAGAACCTGGAAAGGAGTTCACGATTTAAAGTGATGCGTCACATGTCAGTTTGGGATGTGTGTTGATGCAGGATGGTAAGGTTGTAGCCTATGCGTCTCGTCAGCTTAAGATCATGAGGTGAATTATCCGACGCATGACTTGGAGTTGGCTGTCGTGGTGTTTGCACTGAAAATTTGGAGGCATTATTTGTATGGTGAGAAGTGTATCATGTACACTGATCACAAGAGCCTCAAGTACCTCCTTACTCAGAAGGAGGTGAATCTTAGGCAGCGTAGATGGATTGAGTTGCTTAAGGACTATGACTGCACCATTGAGTACTATCCTGGCAAGGCCAATGTGGTGGCTGATGCACTAAGCCATAGGGCTATGACTGATTTGAGGGCGATGTTTGCTCGCCTTAGCTTATTTGACGATGGCAGTCTATTAGCCGAGCTTCAGGTTAAGCCGACATGGATTGAGCAGACTAAGGGTAAGCAGTTGGAGGACGAGTCTTTGGGTCTTCAGTTTCGATAGATTGAAAGTGGTAGCACTATGGATTTTGGACTAAATAGTGATGGGGTACTCTGTTTTCGTGGGAGAATCTGTGTTTTGAATGATACTGATTTGAGACAGCATATATTGAGAGAGGCGCATAGTAGCCCTTGTAATAGCCCATTTGTGCCCGGGCCCATATCAATAATAAAAAAGAAATAAAAGTCCATCAGTTTTTTTTTATTTTACAATAAACGGGCTTAAAACCCAAACCCAAATGCTAACCAAAATAGATTACCCAGACCCAAACCTATGAGGCCCAAAAAGGGGCCCAATACCTAAACAGAATCAGAAGCATAGGGTTCCTAAAACCCTAGGCGCCGCAGCTCCCAGCACAGGCCCTTCCTCGCGCCGCAATCAGCGCGCGGATAGCGCTCCACCGCCGTAGATTTTGCCGGTTACCTGCAAGAAGAAAAGGAAAAAAAACAAACAGTAGCAAATATAGCAATAAATCCAAAACTGTAATTATATTTGATTTCATTTGGCTATATAAACGAATGTAAAAACATTGTAAGGGGGTACGAGGGCAATACATTTTTTATACAAAGGGAATATACCAGAATACAGAAATCAGCCAAGGTGTTTTCACATTTTCTTTTATTTTTTTTCATTTCAAAATTGTCCTATATATATAAAGATTTTCTTTTATTTTTTTAATATATACGTGTATAAATATAAAAATACGAAAAAAGAGAATTTTTACCTTTTGGAGTTTCGGCCACCTTGCGCGATGGCTGGCGGTGACGTCGGCGACGGTGTCGCGGCGACGATCGGCCAGAGCCCTCGTCGGAGTCTAGCCGGAAATCGCCAGAGGGAGAGCATTCTTGGGAAAGCTCTCTGTTTTTTTTTGAAGCAGCAAACAAATGAATTTTTTTGTTAAACGTTTTGGGACCAGCCAAAAAGGGCGCCGTTTCAGCCTTACCCGCGTGTTGACCCGACCCGCTCTAGGGATCCGCGTGTTTTCTTGCAGAAGGGCTATTTATGCTTTTAGCCCTTCCGCTTTTTCAGTCTTTTTCAATTAGGGTTTTTTTTTGGGTTTTAATTTGGCCCGACAGTTTCACAATTGTTTCATTTTAGTCCCTATCGAAACGCCGCGTTTTGATGAGAGGGAATAATTTCCCAATTGGTCCCCTTATTCTTACGCGTGTTACAAAGGGGCCCCCGATTCCTTTTTTCTTTTAAATTTGGTTCTTTAATATTATTTCTCTTTTAATTCAGTCCTATTTAGTTATTCTTGCAACTATTATTATTATTTAATATTTTTGTTATTTCTATTAATATTATTAGTATCATTATTATTTAACATTATCTTTATTATTATTAATACTATTTTTATGTTGTCATTATTATTATACATATATTATTATTACTACAATTATATTTATTATTGTTATTATTGTTATAATTACTATTAATTTTTTATTATTATTACTATTATTTTTATTAATTCTACTATTATTACTATTATTTTATTATTAATACTATTTTTATTTTTACTAGTACTATTATTACTATTTTTATTATTAATATTTTTTTATTTTACATTTTTTCCATTATTATTATTATTACTATTTATCATTACTAATACTATCATTTTTATTATCATTAATACTAATGTTTATTTTAAAATTTTTTCCCTACTATATTTATTATTATCATTCTTTATTATTATCATGTTTACATTATCACTATTCGCTAAGTATGACTATTTTTACATTTTAACCGATTTTCTATTTTAAAGGTTACATTGACTTTATCTTTTTTCTTTCCACTTTTTTACCCAAACTCATAAAATGGGTTTTTACAAAGGTAATATTTTGTGTTTGGAAGTTCAGGAAATCGTGCCCTAACGCGCTGGGTTTCGATTTTCCGTTCGTCAAAATGACTAAATATCCTTTTAAGATTTTGACCATGTTTTCTTAACTTCAAAGATAAGGCAATATTTCATGTTTGGAAATTCGAGGAATCGTGCCTTAACGTGCTAAGTTGCGGTTTTTTTCGTTTGGCCAAATAACAGAATACCTTTTTTAAAATTGCAATACATGAATTTTGGAAATCATGAAATGATCTTGGTGTCAAGGGTTTGAAACATCGTATCCTAACATGTTGGATGTGATATTTCATTCTTTTGGAACAAGAGAATTTCGATATCCAATTCGAATTATCCAAACATTTTCTAAAGGATTCGTATTTTAAAATCTCTTCCAATTTTCGATATTAGGACATTAATCAATCAATAAGGTACCAATTTTGGGCGTTGCGAGGGTGCTAATCCTTCCTCGTGCGTAACCGACTCTCGGACCTATTTTCTTAAGATTCGTAGACCAAAATGTTTTATAAGGTGACCCAATCACACTTCAAAAAAAGATGGGTGGCGACTCCATATTTTTAAAGTCGATCCTTGTTTTTTTTTTAAATAAAAATAAAAAAATGGTTTCGACAGCTTGGCGACTCCACTGGGGACAAATAAGAGAGTCAAGCCGTAAAATTGATTATTTCCTGTCCTTTTGTCTAAATTTGAAAATCCGATTTGAAAAATTATGATTCTTTTTACCGCATGTTGTTCTAATCTTGTAAAGTATTTCTGCATTGCATTGCATGGCCGTTGTGGTCACACCCTTTTAAGTGGGAGTGAAAAGCTACACCTTCGTAAGGTTTTCACCTCCGTGCAGGATAGTGGATCGCTTTCGGGATACATCCATACCTATGTCTTCGTGAGATTTTCATCTCCGTGCAGCCATAGGGAAATGTATTCCCCTGAACTGAACTCGGTCCGTATAAGCCTATAATGGGTGAGGATCGAGGAATCTGCTGGTTCGGGTACCTCAACTTTAGAGCTAAACCACATGTAGAAAACCTAAGGGCTTACCCTAAGTAGAACCATGCCAAACCCTAGTGGTCACCCATATAGGTGCCCTATTTTGTTATCTATTTCTCTTGTCAACTCTAATCCCTTCTCCAGAGACAATATGCCCCAAAAATCCCACTTCCTTGAGCCAAAATTCACTCTTACTGAATTTGGCATACAATTGTTTTTCTCGTAGAACTTGTAGAACCATACTCAAATGCTCTGCATGCTCGTTCTCATCTCGAGAGTAAATCACTATGTCATCGATAAAGATCACCACAAACCTTTCCAAGTACGGTCGAAAAATTCGATTCATCAAATCCATGAAGATAGCAGGGGCATTCGTTAGGCCAAAAGGCATGACCAAAAATTCATAATGGCCATATCTAGTCCTAAATGCGGTTTTCGGCACATCAGAGTCCTTGACTTTCAACTGATAGTACCCTGACCTCAGGTCTATCTTAGAAAATACTGTAGCTCCTTTCAATTGATCAAATAGATCGTTGATCCTCGGCAACGGGTATTTATTCTTCACTGTCACCTTGTTGAGTTGCTGATAATCTATACATAGTCTCATGGAACCATCTTTCTTCTTCACAAATAGGATGGGTGCTCCCCACGGAGAAAAACTCGACCTCGCAAAACCTTTATCTGTCAATTCTTACAACTGTGCTTTCAACTCTTTCAGTTCGGTTGGGGCCATTCTATAGGGAGCGATAGAAATAGGGGCAGTACCCGGAGCTAATTCAATCCCAAATTCAATCTCTCTATCCGGTGGTAGTTCAGGCAACTCTTCTGGGAAAACATCTAAGTACTCGCATTCAATGGGTACTGACTCAACTTTCAATTCATTCCCTTTAGTGTTCAACACAAAGGCAAGATAAGCCTCATACCCCTTCCTTAGGTACTTCTGAGCTGACAGGGTCGATACCACTATCGTTGACCTATCAGGTTTATCTGATTCAGCACGAATAAAATTACCATTTTCATCTCTCAACTCGATATGCTTCTTCCCACAGTTCACAATTACACTATGGGTAACTAACCAATCCATCACGAGAATGACATCAAATTCGTCAAACGGTAATAACATAAGATCGACCGGGAAAAAATGACCCTTAATCATCAAATGGCACCCTTTGCAAACTCTATCAACCAACACACACTTGCCTAGGGGATTAGACACTCTTATAACGAATTCGGTAGGCTCTATAGGCATGTTCATGCTAGAGACTAATTTCATGCATATATATGAGTTAGTAGATCCCGGGTCAATTAAAGCTATAACACGAGTATTATGGAGAGAAAAAATACCCGTGATCACATCGGGGGAAGATGCCTCGTCACGAGCACGAATGACATATGTCCTCGCCGGTGCTCTACCCTCAACTTTAGTAGCTTGCTCTCTGATTGGATTTTTGTTTCCCATCTCAATCCCCGGGTTTCTCAATGGTCTTCCCCTTGTGGTACTTCCCGATTTCGCATTCTGAGGCCTTCCTTTCTCGTCTACCTCGGGATAGTTTCTGATAAAATGGTCTAAGGACCCATATCTGAAACAAGCTTTCTCATTAGCTCTACACTCACCAGAATGGTGCCTGCCACACTGAGGGCACTCCGGTCTATTTGGTCGAACGTTGCCCACACTAGCAACTGTTGTAGTGTTCCCTTTTGATCTCGAGGGTCGCTTGCTTTTATTTCGGGTTGAAAACCCCTCTGAAGTGACTGATCGAGTAGTGAAATCCCTTGATTTCTTGGATGAGGATAGGTGAGACTTGTTCAGTTGTCTCTTCCTTAAGTCACGAGACTCGTATTCGGCTCTTCTCTTCTCTTTAACCAACTCTTCGGCTTTATAGGCCCTATCCACCAACACTACAAACTCCTTTAATTCAAGAACTCCCACGTATAGGCGGATATCTTCATTCAATCCGTCTTCGAACCTCTTGCACATGATGGCTTCGGTAGACACGCACTCTCGTGCATACTTGCTAAGTCTAATGAACTCCCGTTCATAGTCGGCCACGGACATACGGCCTTGCTTCAACTCCAAGAACTCCTTTCTCTTGTGGTCGATAAACCTCTGGCTAATATACTTCTTCCGATATTCTTCTTGGAAGAATTCCTAGCTAACTCTCTCCCTCGGTACCACCGAAACCAAGGTGTTCCACCATCGGTAGGCTGAATCTCTCAAGAGAGACACTGCACACTTTAAGCACTCCTCAGGCGTGCAGGATAACTCATCGAACACCCGAATGGTATTCTCGAGCAAGAATTTCTCTTTCTCCAGGTCATCATCCTTATTTGCCTGAAATTCTTCGGCTCCTTGCTTCCGGATCTTATCCACCGGAGGCCTTTCTCTTCTCACCACCTCAACTTCTTGAGGGGCTACAGGAGCGGGTTGAGGAATTGGTGGGGCGGAGGGGGTTGAGCATTAGGGTTTGCTCGGGTATACTCAGTATACCAGTTGCTCATCATATGGAGAAAGGCTTCTCGAGCCTCTTCCCCCTGACTCAAAGTCTCAGGTCTACTATTAACTGGCATGGTCTCTTGAGCGGGAGCCGGTGCATTACTCGCAGCATCATCGGCTACAGTTCGGTCTAGATCGGAATCCATCTACTACATAAAACACAAATTTATACATCAGGAGTCATCACACTATCATTACTCAAACACTCTTACATATGGCATGTATAGCTTGACTCGTACTTATGCTACGTTAGTCCTAGAATCGACTAAACCGTAGCTCTGATACCATTAAATGTAACACCTCTTACTCGATTTCTACACCAGAACCGAGCCCGAGGAATTACCGAACTCGAACCACATGGTTGCTGCTTAGGCTTAACGTAATTACTCTCTTAAATCACCTCTACAACCTCATTCTCGACTTACGAGACCTCACTCATACACACGAGGGCTCTCGAGACTAATCCGGAACTTTTGTGATTATTAAAATTTTTCTCTTTTATACAGGTCTTACACGCCTGTGCAAGATTAGACACGCCCGTGCATAGGTACACACGCCCATGTCCTCAGACCGTGCCTAAAAACCCAGTATTCTGCCAATTTGCCCACGGCCAAGGCACGCCGTGTTTCCCAACCGTGGTCGACACTGACTAAATCCACACGGCCTGAACACGCTCGGGTAATATGGCCGTGGGAAATTTATAATTTTATGAGTAAGGTAAAGACTTCACACGGCCAGTGCACACGCCCAAGTGCTAACCGTGTGTCACACACGGCCGTGTGATTAGCCTGTGGTCTAATCTGCCTTGAACCACTAATGTGCAGGGAACACACGGCTTAGACACACACCCATGTGTCTGTCCATGTGGGCACTTAGAGGCTATCTACCAAGCCATTGCCACCTTATAGTGCACACATACATACCTTCATTCAAAAAACAATACAACTCCTAACCCTTTTGCAAGTCTAAAAACTCATCCAACATACACAATATTGAAATGAACACAATTCATGAATTTCATCTTCATTAAACAAAAGAGTTTGCCAAGAACTTGTCTAACTCATAGGACCATTTACAAAATGACTTACATAGCCAACACATTAACTAACAATTACAACTTGACAAATACTTGAGTCCTATACATGCCATACTCAAAACAAGTCTAAAATTGTTATACCAAAGTGCTGTCGATAGTGTGAATTTCTGAGCTCCTGCAGTCACGATCCTCGAGTTACCTTGGCAATACTACAAGGAAGAAAGGCGATGAAAAATGGGTAAGCATAAAGCTTAGTAAGTTGCATGGAAATAAATAGCAATTCATAATACCCATAAAAATAATTCATTCACGGTATTATCTAACCATACACAAACTCAAGGCCTCTTGCCATACTTACTCACAATTGCCCTTATTTGGCACATACCGTGCCACACATCGCGACCATTCTTCGTGACTCATTCACGAGTACCTGTATTCACTAATTCACATGACTTAAATATCATTCACTTCTCTACTTCTAAAATTTCATCTACTTATCCCACCACTCACAAGGGTTAGTTAGAGACATAAGTTTATAGCCATTACTATAAATATAAAGTCAATGCCACGTCCTCGAGGTGGTCTTACATGGAGTCTTCTCTAAGTACCAATGCCATGTCCCGGACGTGGTCTTATATGGGATTACTTCTAGGTGCCAATGCCATCTCCCGGATATGGTCTTATATGGGATTACTCTTCATGTATGATGCCATATCCCAGATATGGTCTTATACGATTTCCATGTTCATCACCGAAGCCATATCCCGGATATGGTCTTATACGGGATCTCAACTCGGTGCCGAGGCCATGTCCCGGACATGGTCTTATACGGGACCTTATTTGTTCCATATTTCAATGATAGCGTTTCTATAATCAATATGGCCCAATTAGGACTCCAACATCTCATTCACATTAACTACTCAATTTAGTAATGCATTATGCTTTAATATAATTTCCAAGCATTTCTCAACATACTAATATGAATATTGTTTAAGTCACATACAACTTACCTCGTTTTCAAAATGAGCTAGTTTCTTCGGTTCAGTTCAAGTCTTTATTCTTTCCCCGTTCGAGGTGGATTCTCGTCTCCTCTTGCTCTATAATAGAAAATTAGCTCATTTTAATCACTACATTAATACAAGCATTTCAATAACCATGCTTAAGGAAAATTACCATTTTGCCCTTATACTTTGGCAAAATGACCATTTTACCTCTAGGCTCGGAAATCAATTCTAATCAAATTTCTACCTTTAATGAGCCTAGGTGAATATTTATTTCTCTTATGGCTATCATAAAAACCCAACATTCCACATGTTTACTATAAATTTCACAACCTTTACAAAAAGGTTCATTTAGGTGTTTTCATGGCAACAACCCTCACAAAAGTTGTTCGTCTAACAACTAATACTCATTTTCCTCCATAAAAGTGCAGCAAATAACTTAAAAGCTCTCATGGAAAAACTCTAAACTCTTTACCATTTAACAAAATAATCCCCTCTTTAGAAAGCTTAAGCTTTAGGGGTTCCAAAAGTACAATTTTTATCAATGAATAATCACTAGAACACTTACTTGTAAGGAGAAGAGTGTGCTAAAATTTGGAGCATTCAAAACCCCTATTTGGCTACTAATTTTTGGTGGAAGATGAATAGATAAAAATATGATATCTTTTTCTCTCCTTATTTTATTAATATTGGTCAAATAAGTCACCAACTATCACCAACTTTGACCAACAAAGCCCATCCTTGTCTCCCATCTAGTCTATGGCCGGCCAAGCACATATTGGGGGTCTAATTGCCCTTTAAAGACCTCCAATTAACATTCTAAGACAATTTGGCACCTTTATCTTATAGAATGGAACTTTCGCACTTTATGTGATTTAGTCCTTTTTCGCGATTAAACTCAACATCGCTAAAATTAAAGCATCAAAATTTTCATGTACCTATGATATCATGTTCTAACTCATAATATATCATGAAAATAAATTTCTCAAATTCTCGAATTAGTGATCCTGAGATCACTATTCTGACTAGCCCCTAAATCGGGCTGTTACATTAACAATGAGGAAGTATGCTACGTCTTGGGGCATTGACAAAGTACTCCGGATCCTCTAAACACGTATTGAGCTCAAAATGGTCCTCAAGAAGTTTGTACAGAGAAGCTCAGGCTGCGATATCTTGAGCACCTAGCTTCTATCTTTCCCATTTTGAATTTGCTACCTTTGATTACTTTATTCTTTTCAAGATACACCCCAATCAATTTTCTTTTATGGCCTTGGCTAACTTTGATTACTTGATTCTTTTCAAGATACACCCCAATCAATTTTCTTTTATTGCCTTGGTTATCTTTGATTAACTTATTTGTTTTGAGCTATGCTCTTGATTAATTTCTTTCTCGTCCATTGTTGTGATCTTTTTCAAGCATTTTATATTGAAATAACGATTAATGGACTAATAATACTTTTATAAAAGGAGTTTCGCATATTACTCTGGAAGTTTCTAAATAATACAAGAATCTGAAACAGGACTATTGTTTAGAACTCACCAAGCCTAAGGGTTGGAAATATTGAAAGATGATTATCTCTTCAGATTTTTTATTGGATAAGACATTTCGTCGGTGATACCATCTCGACAAATGACGAGAAATGTCAACCCAAGTGTAAAAAGGGATCATTCTCGGGAAAAGAAAAATGATACCCTGCTTTCATGCAAATTTCAGGCATATACATATGGTCATTACCCGAGGAATGGTGTAATGAGATCAAATTGATTGAAGATGATACAAATTCTATACCTCTGAGTGGCGCAAGATGGATGGAAGAAACCAAATGTTATTCCCCTAAAGTTACAAAGTGGGAGGTACAAACTTTATGTCCCTGTGGTTCAAGTGGAGTGGACTCAGTTACCATGGGGCAAATTATTTGAGAGAATATGATTGATACTTGAGAGGAACGAGGATGAAGAACAAATGAGTGATGACACCCTTAAGTAGGAATCATGCTCATAACATTTCTGCATTCATATATCATAGCGCGTCTAATTAGGAGCATTTGATTCATTTCGATCGTGGCATCCTAATCATTCGGCATAAGCATATATCCATTCTACGTGTCATGTCCTCTATAGGACAATGTAGTAGGTAAATTGACGCTTTCACCTACCTCCCCGGTTGCAACGAGCGCATCAAGACAAGCAGATCTCATCTTCCTGAAGTTGCAGGAAGCAGATCGAAGATATTAGCCTACCTCCCTGAAGTTGCAGCGGAGCAGACTAAAGACAGCAGATCTTATCTTCCTGAAGTTGTAGGAAGTAGATCAAAGATATTAGCCTGCCTCCCTGAAGTTGCAGCGGAGCAAACTGAAGACAGCAGATCTTATCTTCCTGAAGTTGCAAGAAGCAGATCGAAGATATTAGCCTGCCTCCCTGAAGTTACAGCGGAGCAGACTAAAGACAGTAGATCTTATCTTCCTAAAGTTGCAGGAAGTAGATCGAAGATATTAGCCTGCCTCTCTGAAGTTGCAGCGGAGCAGACTGAAGATAGCAGATCTTATCTTCCTGAAGTTGTAGGAAGCAGATCGAAGATACTAGTCTGGCATCCCTGAGTTTGCAGTGGAGCAGATTGAAGATAGCAGATCTTGTCTTCCTGAGATTGTAGTGAAGCGGATCAAAGATACGAGTCTGGCATCCCTAAGTTTGTAGTGGAGCAGACTAAAAGATTGCAGATCTTGTCTTCCTGAAATTGCAGCGAAGCATATCGAAGACACTAGCCTTGCCTCTCTGAAGTGGCAGTGAAGCAGATTGAAGCTGTCAGACTTGTTTCCGTGAAAGGGCAATAGGACAGATAGTTCAATATTTCTGAAGTTACAGTTAAGTTCCAATACCCCTGAAGTTGTAGTTAGGTTGGAAGCCATTTGGAGAAGACGAGGACCAAGAAGTCAAGACTTGACAAGACCGGGCAAAATTTGTCCTTTTATAGTCTTTGCTCTATTCCCGTTACACGATAATGAGCAAAGAGGGGCAGCTGTAATAGCCCATTTGTGCCCGGGCCCATATTAATAATAAAAAAATAAAATTCCATCAGTTTTTTTTTTTATTTTACAATAAACGGCTTAAAACCCAAACCCAAATGCTAACCAAAACAGATTACCCAGACCCAAACCTATGAGGCCCAAAAAGGGGCCCAATACCTAAACAGAATCAGAAGCTAGGGTTCCTGAAACCCTAGGCGCCGCAGCTCCCAGCACAGTCCATTCCTCGCGCCACAATCAGCGCGTGAATAGCGCTCCACCGCCGTAGATTTCGCCGGTTACCTACAAGAAGAAAAGGAAAAAACAAACAGTAGCAAATATAGCAAGAAATCTAAAACTGTAATTATATTTGATTTTATTTGGCTATATAAACGGATGTAAAAACATTGTAAGGGGGATACGAGGGCAATACATTTTTTATACAAAGGGAATATACCAGAATACAGAAATCAGCCAAGGTGTTTTCACATTTTCTTTTATTTTTTTCATTTCAAAACTGTCCTATATATATAAAGATTTTCTTTTATTTTTTTACTATATACGTGTATAAATATAAAAATACGAAAAAAGAGAAAATTTTTACCTTTTGGAGTTCCAGCCACCGTGCGTGGTGGCCGACGGTGATGTTGGCGACGGCGTCGCGGCAGCGATCGGCCGGAGCCCTCGCCGGAGTCTGGCCAGAAATCGCCAGAGGGAGAGCATTCTTGGGAAAGCTCTCTGTTTTTTTGTTTTTGAAGAAGCAAACAAATTAAATTTTTTGTTAAAATCTTGATATTTATAGGGTCCCAAAACGGCGTCGTTTTGGGACCAGCCCAAAACGGCGCCGTTTCAGCCTTACCCGCGTGTTGTCCCGACCCGCTCCAGGGATCCGCGTGTTTTCTTGCGGAAGGGCTATTTGCGCTTTTAGCCCTTCCGCTTTTTCAGTCTATTTCAATTAGGGTTTTTTTTGGGTTTTAATTTGGCCCGACAGTTTCACAATTGTTTCATTTTAGTCCCTATCGAAACGCCGCGTTTTGGGGAGAGGGAATAATTTCCCAATTGGTCCCCTTATTCTTACGCGTGTTACAAAGGTGCCCCCGATTCCTTTTTTTCTTTTAAATTTGGTTCTTTAATATTATTTCTCTTTTAATTTAGTCCTATTCAGTTATTCTTGCAACTATTATTATTATTTAATATTTTTATTATTTCTATTAATAATATTAGTATCATTATTATTTAACATTATCTTTATTATTAATACTATTTTTGTTTTGTCACTATTATTATACATATATTATTATTACTACAATTATATTTATTATTATTATTATAATTACTATTAATTTTTTATTATTATTACTATTATTTTTATTAATTCTATTATTATTACTATTATTTTATTATTAATACTATTTTTATTTTTACTAGTACTATTATTACTATTTTTATTATTATTAATATTTTTTTATTTTACATTTTTTTCCATTATTATTATTATTACTATTTATCATTACTGTTACTATCATTTTTATTATTATTAATACTAATGTTTATTTTAAATTTGTTTCCCTATTATATTTATTATTATCATTCTTTATTATTATCATGTTTACATTATCACTATTCGCTAAGTATGACCATTTTTACGTTTTAACCAATTTTCTATTTTAAAGGTTACATTGACTTTATCTTTTTTCTTTCCACTTTTTTACCCAAACTCATAAAAAGGGTTTTTACAAAGGTAATATTTTGTGTTTAGAAGTTCAGGAAATCGTGCCCTAACGCGCTGGGTTTTGATTTTCCGTTTGTCTAAATGACTAAATATCCTTTTAAGATTTTGACCATGTTTTCTTAAGTTCAAAGATAAGGCAATATTTCATGTTTGGAAATTCGAGGAATTGTGCCCTAACGTGCTGGGTTGCGATTTTTTTCGTTTGGCCAAATAACAGAATACCCTTTTTAAAATTGCAACAAATGAATTTTGGAAATCATGAAATGATCTTGGTGTCAAGGGTTTGAAACATCGTATCCTAACGTGCTGGATGTGATATTTCATTCTTTCGGAACAAAATAATTTCGATATCCAATTCGAATTATCCAAACATTTTCTAAAGGATTCGTATTTTAAAATCTCTTCCAATTTTTGATATTAGGACATTAATCAATCAATAAGGTACCAATTTTGGGCATTGCGAGGGTGCTAATCCTTCCTCGTGCGTAACCTACTCCCGGACCTATTTTCTTAAGATTCGTAGACCAAAATGTTTTATAAGATGACCCAATCACACTTAAAAAAAAGATGGGTGGCGACTCCATGTTTTTAAAGTCGATCCTTATTTTTTTAAAAAAATAAAAATAAAAAAATGGTTTCGACAGCCCTTATACTATGGATTCTGGTGGAAATAAGATGTACCGAGACCTCCGTGAGTTATATTGGTGGCCAGGATTGAAACGAGAGGTTACTGATTTTGTGGCTAGATGTTTGACGTGCCAGCAAGTTCAGGCTAAGCATCAGTTACCTTCGGGTTGGCTGTAACCGGTTAAGAGTCCTTTATGGAAGTGGGAGCGAGTGACTATGGATTTCGTTAATGGGTTGCCCCTCACACCCACTAAGAAGAATTCAGTATGGTCATCGTGGATCGATTGACTAAATCTGCCCACTTCATACCGGTTCGTACTAATTATTCTCTGCAGAAGCTGACAAAGCTTTATATTTTTGAGATAGTGAGACTGCATGGGGTACCAATTTCGATCATCTTTGATAGGGATCCTCGCTTCACGTCTCAGTTTTGGAGAAAGTTACATGAGGCTCTGGGTTCGAGGTTAGACTTTAGTATTGCGTTCCATCCTCAGACCAACAGTCAACCTGAGAGGGTGATTCAGATACTGGAGGATATGTTGAGAAGCTGTGCTATTGATTTCCAAGGCAGTTGGAAGGGTTATCTGCCGCTAGCGGAGTTCGCTAATAATAACAGTTTCCAGTCTAGCATCCAGATGGCACCTTACGAGGCACTGTATGGTCATAAGTGTCACACTCCTTTATGTTGGACTGAGTTGGGCGAGTGACGTGTTCTGGTTCCTGAATTGGTTTTCGAGACAGAGGATAAGGTTAGACTGATTCGGGATCGTATGAAAGCGGTATCTGATAGACAAATATTTTATGCGGATCTGAAGAGACGCGAGATTGAGTATCCTGTGGGGGACTTCGTATTTCTCAAGGTCTCGTCATGGAAAAAGGTACTGAGGTTTGGTCGTAAGGGCAAGTTGAGCCCAGGGTTTTATTGAACCTTACCGCATTCTGAAGCGAATCGGACCGGTTGCTTATCAGTTGGAGCAACCTCCGGAGTTAGATCATATCCTAGACGTGTTCCACGTCTCTATGTTGAGGCGCTACCGCTCTGATCCTACCCATATTGTTCCTGTTGAGGAGATTGAGGTTAGGCCAAACTTGACCTTTGAGGAGGACCCGATTCAGGTTTCGTATCACGATGTAAAGGTTCTTCGGAAGAAGTCTATTCCACTAGTAAAGGTTCTGTGGTGGAATCATAGCACTGAGGAGGCCACGTGAGAACCTGAGGATTTGATGCGTCAGCAGTATCCTCACCTTTTCTGATAAGGTAAATTTCGAGGACGAAATTTTCTTATAGGGGGTAGAGTTGTAACGCCCCAAAATTTTTAATTTCGACTTTTGTGAATTTTGACACACAACGGTGTATTTCTTCTTGATGGTTAAGTGTGCGGGTGTGTGTGGAGGTCCCAAGTTCAAGCCAAGCCTTTGGCTAAATTTTGGTATTTTTTCTCAAGAAAGCCTTATTTTTGGTCAGTAGGCTTTTAAGTAAAAGTTGGTAGATAATTAATAGAATGGGCCTGCTGGTCTAGTGGTTAAGTGAAGTGTTGGTGTGAAGGAGGTCCTGTGTTCGAATCTTAGCTTGGGCATTATTTTTATTCTTCCGTCTAGAAGAGTTTGAGATGGACTAAAAATCTAAGTAGTGGATTTAGTGGGGAGTTTGGTAGAGAAAATTAAGGGAAAAGATTTTAGGGTTATCAGTTTCTGTTCATCTTTTTCTTTTCCCCAAAACAAAATTTTTGGTTTTCTCTTCTCCTCTTCTCCCTCTTTGCTGCCGTTCCCTTTTCCATTATCTTCTTGCTGCCGAATTTTCTTCTAATTTTTCCCTCATCCTTTCCTTTTCTGATTCTTTTCTTTCAATTTCGTTATGCCTCGTGGACTGCACGCATTCCGTAAGTTTAGTTTTAGGCTAAACTTTAATTATGTTTTGTTCAAATATTAAGAAGGGTTCATTTGGTGTTTAGGGGTTTTTCAAAGGGCTGAATATCAATCAACGACGTTCTAAGGGCATGGAATTCTTGATTATTCGATTGAAGGTAATGGTTTTTATTTCGATAGATGAATACCCCATTTCGGGTTTAATTCAATTCGATTGTTTAAGTGATTAATGGAGTGAAAAATTGATCAATTGATGGTCAGGGATTGCTTGGAGTTGCTTTTACGTCGAAAATGATACAGGTGTGTACCCTAAACACAGAAAACGGGATTTGGCGAAAAGCCAAAATTGCTTGCTGTCGAGAGATAAGAGAAAATAGTTTTGGACAGCAGCAATAGCCTAACTTTGAAAAATCATAAAAAAAAAGGAAATTGAGTTAGAGGTTGAATAAAATATGAAATTAAATTTTATTGAGTCTAGTTTTTCATGGTAGAAACAATGTAAGCAATGGAATTGTAAATTATGAGATATGATCATTTTTGTGAGACAAGGTCAGAATGATTTTGGGTTCCCCTGTTCTTAATTTTGAAAATCTTAAAAAATTATAAAAAATAATTATGGGTTATAATTTATATTCTTAATATTCTTAATGAATCTATTTTCAAGAGAAACAAACGGGAACATCATTCGAATCCCATACTAGGAGAAAATAATTTTTTAGTGAAGAAGGGCCGAAACTATCAGACAGCAGAACAGTGATAACTTTTAAGAATTAACTGTACTTATTGGCTAAACCATAAATTCTAAAAATTTTATGGTAAGAAAATATGTGAGTCTAGTTTTGGAAAAATCAAGCAGATCTTAATTTGGAATTCTGTAGCTCAAGTTATAAATAATTTAGTGACAATGACTCAAGTAGACAGCTTTGAATGAACATACAAGTAAATAGTGAAAACATATATGAATATTTAGCTAGCATGGGTTACATTAAAAATGAATCACAGGGCCAAGGCCAATTTTGGTCGTCTGGGCCACACGGGCAGGCCATATGGGCGTGTGAGCCCATTTTTCTTAAATGTTCTATAAGGTTGCACGGGTCGCCCAAGTCGACTGTGGACCTACTGTAGGGTCGGTAAGCTTTACTTAGACCCCTATATAAGTGATCTGTCTTTCTGAATTATGTACTAAGCATGTATATTGATCTGAATATATGAGTTTAAATTGCATAGTAGCATGTTATTCTTGTATGTTGCATTGCATCGGGGTGGGTTGATTATGATTGGAGGAAGTATCTGAAAGGCTCTTAAGCCTATTATCTGGCAGCTCAGTTGCAAATTTTTTATTATGTGCCGTATTTGGTACAACATGGTGTGTAGGGCTGGGTGGGTTGATTTTATCCCCACATGGTGTGTAGGGTTGGACGGAGTTGGTGTGTAGAGGCTGGTGGGTAGGACTTTGTTCTCTGCATATCCTGTCTGAAATGGGCTAATGCCCTATAATATGTCTGATTCTGAATCTGAGTGGGCTATGGTCCACACCGTTTCTGTAATGGGCTCAGACCCGAACTATGAGATTATGTCTGCTATCTGATATCTATGTGTGTATTTTTTCTGTGGGGATTACACACTGAGTTTGCAAAAACTCACCCTTTTCTGTTTAATCCGTTCAGGTAATCCCTAGCAGTAGGCGGATCGGTGCAGCGGAGGACTCGGCGGTGACCACGATTCTGAATACTTATTTATGGTTTATTTTTAGTTCTGCTTTGGTTATATTTGGGTAAATTTTATGTAATAAGGCCTTTCGGATTTTAGTTTAAAACTTGGGATGATTATTTCATAAACTTTTAGCAGTAGGACAAGACGCGAGTTTTCAAAATAAACAAAGGTTTTATCAAAATACGTACGACCTCGCAAATCGTTTTAAAAGCTTCTGCAACGTATAAAGTTTTGAAAATGGATAATGAATATATAAACGACACATTTTGACGATAGCCTAAGATACCTAAAAATGGTTTTAACGCAGTTACGTTTTCTAAAGCACTATCATGTGACATCGCCAGATTTGGCCATAACGTCCAGGCCGGGTTTGGTGTGTTACAAATAGGATGCTACAAACAAATACCAAACAATTACAACAATATATATAATTAAAACTCTCAATTTCAATTTAATATCTAGTTTCCTGAAGGTTAGAACTAAGTAGGCAATCATTAGGGATCAAATTGAAATAAATTTAAAAAGGTAGGAAAAATTTGCATACAAGGGTCATACAGTCGTGTGTACCTGGAAAATGCCTTTTTAAACAAGCTATTCTATCATAAAAAAACCTATGCCACAAGCTATCAACTAAACCACATTTCAACCTACTCAAATGCATCTAATTCAAGTCAAAAACATCATTTTCAACAACCATCCTAAGTGCCTAACCAATATGCCACAATTGGCACCTCAAACAACAAATCAAAACTAACTAAATGATCATATTCATTCATACCATTATACCTCCAATGACACCTCAAAACAATCAAACAAACAAGCATTCATTCATCTATTTCAAAAATCTCATATTTTTCTCCATATCAATCATACAACATTCATATACCATTTCATTAAACATTTAATGACACATCTACTATCATCTACCTAAACATAAATAACCTTAAAATCAATTTCATGATTTGAGCATTAAATCTACCAAATAACACCTAAACATAACCTATGCATGTCAGGCATCATTCCACATCTAAGCATAAACCAAAACATATTATATAGGATGGTGCTTCCTCAATTATAAGGAGACTAGACATATAATCCAAGCAACCAAACAAGCCATCAACAACATGACTAAAGCCATTACATCTATACATATATACATAATCTTCAAATATCAACAAGCCACAGAATGACCATTTTAAATATATAAACATCCTAGGTACATGCTAAGACCAAAAAGAACCGTTCACCAACACTTGAGATCGGGATTGTCGTTGGATGCTGAAACGATGATCAAATCCTTAAGTACCTAACATGCGCATGGAAAACAAAACCGCACGATGAGTAACTCTGTGGTATTTCTATAATTCGAATATTAATAACTAATCTAACATATAATGATGTATAAGTTAACTTAAATAATAAAATGCAATATAGACATTACCATATACCAATTCATTTATTTATTTCTCAAAACTATCACATATTTACTAATACTAGAACATGTCATATTCAGTTCATATATCATTTGCTAATTAGATCATATGCTAACACATACCATCTCAAAACTTACCATTGAATACATTCAATGTTCATAACTATTCTTAACTTAAATGTTCCACCATCGTGGTTCTGATTTCCATTTTTAATTCCCTATTAACTTGACTCGAACTCGGACGGATACGCGAATCCAACCAACACACTAATTTGGCACCCAGTGCTTGACAGATAAATCCATAATAATAAATTGTGCCCTACACTGGCCGGTTAAGACCGACAAATAAATGTGCCCAGCACTAGACGGTATAACCGACAAATGGAATGCCCAGCACACCTCGACACATAGCCGTATAACCCTGAACTCTTCTTATCCTATGGTATGCCATTTATACCCGACCCTACCTGAACAGTTAATAAGGTAACCTGTTTCTCGATTTGATTCAACATACCAAATCCTCAATATCAAAATCAAGTTTCCATCAATCCATTATCATGCATCTGTCAACATTGTTCATTTCTTAAATCAATTTAGTTCAGTATATAATTCAATGTACATTATTTACATAACTATCAAATTAAGTCAAATTTCACAACTAAACATTCAATCACATCCATTCAATTCAATTAGCATTTCACATAAATTTCCAAAGAACTAACTCACCTTATAAGCTTACCATATGAAGCAATGTTTATATACAATAATTTAAATAGTTCGGATTATAGAAATACAAACCGTCAACTCCAAGTTATTCGTCGACAACTTTATCTTTTCCTTTGTTTTTCGAGGGATTTGAGTCGACGTTAGCTATGGATTAAAACAATAAGACATTTCATCAATATAAAATTAAAATTTTCATTCAATTTCTAATTTGTGCAACTTTTTCATTTTATTCAATTTAGTCACTAAAATCGGGACTAACATAATTTTCACAATTTGTGCATTTTAGCCCCTATTGTACAAATTCATCAATTGACTTTACAATTTAGTCCTTTTTCACTTCTAACATAAAAATCTATCAAATTGATTCCTAAAACTTTAAATATTCAACTAAAGTAACATCCTCAAATTTTAACAATAACGAAAAATACAACATAAGTCAGCTAGCTCGAGGCACCGGGATTCTGAAAACATAAAAATTGCAAGAAAAGTGACTAAATTGACTAACTAATTGAAGCTTAAAAAGTTTAAACCCTATTGTTGTGCGTCCTTCTCCCTTTTCTTTTTTCTTCAAAAAGGCTTAGATGAAAGGAGAATAATATATCTCTTTCCATCCACTAATATCATCTTTTAATTTCTTTTTGTTTTTATTTTATTCTTTTAACAATAATTTAACTAAAGTTTATAATATAAAACATATATCATAATAAGTTTTAACTGGCCACTCATATGTATTCATATATAATGGTTTATTTACTTTGATTACTTACATGATTTAGTCCCTGTACTCTAATTAAAAACTATTTCAACAAAATTACCTATCTGAAATTTAATTCACTCCTAACATAGCTCCATAAATTAAAAATTTGATTTACAAAAATAGGGCCCGAAACCACACTTTTCGATATCACTGACCTCCGGGTCGTTACAATGAAACACATTACACATATATGTTCCTGTAATACCATTCTGTATTACCAATTCATTGCAAACATCATTTAACTAATACACATTTTATATTCCAATTTCAAAATTCAATTTAACGTTTCGCCCAATGCAATCTTTGTAAAAACAGACTCGAATACGCGAGTTAACTACACCACACAAAGATAGCTTGTCTGAGAATAAACTACACCATACCAAGACACCGAAGTACAAAGCCCGTAGGCATCAAATATATATACGTATTCAAATACATCCCTCCACCACATCAAGGTCTCCGTAAAGACAATAAATAGTCGATGATCAGCAATAGATGATGGATCCTGAAATAACCTGTCATAATATCCATATCATCAAATATCCCATACATAAGCGTGCATATGACCATATTGGCATGCTAACTGTATCCTAGGTTTTTATTAAGTTCACATGGGCATCAACCATTCATATATCATAATCTCATTTCAGTTCATAATCAATTCATATCTATATATATATATATATATATATTCAATATTAGATAGCATGATTCATATCACATATTATATATCAATAGTATCACATTCTTTTATATTATATTCAATTTAGTCCAAATTCCCGATAGTCGATATTGTCAACACAATTCAATTAATATAACTTCTTATTATTATCAAATTCATATCATTACATATTAAACACCATTGTTCCATACCATTTCCATAATCAATTCATAATATAAGACATTTATCAATTTATATCTTACTTATTTCTACTTTATTCAGTTTAGTCCAATATTTCAGTATTCAACATCAATCGCTACAATTCAATTCATACGACCATCATATACTCACCTCAATACTCAATTATCCAATTAACATAAATATGCAAACAATTAAATGGATCTCGAATCATAAAAGTACAAACCGAATCCTCGTGTCACTTGTTGACGACTTTCGCTTTTTGTTTCTCTCTCAACGGCTCAACGGCGTCTTTAGCTTTGAAATTTTGGTGGTCGAATGGTGTTTGCAAGCTTGAAATTTTCTTCTTTCTCTTTAATGGATACGATTTGGTGGAGGAAGATGACAATATCATCTTTTCATCCACTAACTTAGCTATTTATAGCTTAATTAACCTTTAATTACCTTAATAAATCATAATTAGTTAAATTATTAAGTTTTAATTACTTATTTAATTATATAATTAAGATTAAGTGGAAGCCATCATCAACCTCTACTATCTCATGTTTTAAATTGGTTTATTAACCATTTTGGCCCATTGGATGATTACTATCTAGGTCCCCAAGTCTTTTCTTAATTAAAACTCAATAGCAATTAGACTTTTACAATTTAGTCCATTAATTAACTAGTTTTTTGGCTAAATGAATTAACTGAACTTCAATATATTTTTATATTAACTCTGTAAATATTTCTATTTTGTATTTACGGACTCGATTTATAAAAATCGGGTTTCGAAATTTTATTTTCGGCACCATTAGAATTCAGGTCGTTACAGATCCAGACACAAGATTCTTCCTAATATCTGTTATGTGGAGTACATTGTTAAGGGTAAGAAGTTTCCCAGAGGTCATTTTCAGAATAACTTTTCCAATGTCAAGTACTTTTGATGTAGATGCATTCCCCATGTAGAGTTGTTCCTCATCCACTTTTTTATAAGTTGAAAACATCCTCTTTTCAACACAAATGTGTCTTGTAGCACCAATGTCAATCCACCATTGCTCAGGATTAATGACCAAGTTGACCTCAGAGACAAGAGTTAAATAGTTCATTTCTGAAACTTCCTTTGAAAGTTTATTCACTTTCGTGACATGAGTTTGACGAATATTTCCTCTCTTTGACTTTCTAGATGAAGAAGTCTTATTTCTACAATCCTTGGCTTGATGACCAATTTTGTTACATGCAAAGAATTTTACATGAAATTTCTTAACAATGCTTTTTCCTCATATAGAAAGCTTTTTCTTTTGGTTCTTATTCAACCACATTTGCCCTTGAGGTTATTGAAAACTAACTTTCATTCTTCATGGATAGCTTATTGTTTCCCTATATCCTCAGTCTTGGGATGAGATCTTCAACAACCATTTTCTTGCACTTATGCTTAAGGTAGTTCTTGAAATCATTCCAAGAAAGAGACAAATTTTCAATAACTCCAGCCACTTGAAAAGATTCACTCAAAACCATAACTTCGATATGAATTACATGCAAGATTAATTGAAGCTCTTAAACTTGGATTTTTATAATCTTTGAATCAACCATCTTAAAATCAAGAAAATTTTCAACTATGAACTTTTTCAAGCCTGCATCTTCAGCCTTGTAATTTCGATCCAAAGCCTCCCATAGTGCCTTCACACTATTAACGGACCTATAAACATCATAGAGCTTCTTGTTGATAAACTGTAATAGTAACATATTTTAGCTCCACATTTAGCATGCTTTTGGATGATTTATCCCTTAAATTATAGAATTTGGTGCTCTTAATCCTTTAATTTCATGTTTTATACTCAAGAGAGCATAGGAGGATGAAAAGAATGGAAAACGGGCTTAAAACGGGCCAAATGGGCCAAAGTAGGAAATCAACACGGTCTGGGCCTAAAGCACAACAGCAGTGCCCCTTTACTTGAGCTCGAACACGGCTGAAGTCGATTCACACGGGCGTGCCACACAGGCGTGTCCCTGCCGTGACAAAGAGGAATTTCACTCGGAATAGGGTACTTATAGGCAAAGAAAGCCATTCCAAAAGCCTATATAAACACCCTAAAGGCCAACCTTTAGGGGGCGGCCAGCTAGGCCAAGGAGCCGAGCCAGAAAAGTCAGAATCATGGGATTTACTCGAAGAAAGCCAGTTGATTCATCTCAAGAAGCCGAAATCATACTCAAGACGGCGGATCTCTCCTTCAATTCCTTCAGGGGGTTTTAGGGTTTTCTTATGTTTTGCTTTATCTTTTCTTCTGAGATGTATTCTTTTATAATTATGAACTAAACCCTCAGATACTTGAGGGGGATGAAACCTAAGACGGATCTTGTCATTATTTTCTAAACTATATGATAAATACTTGATTTGTTCTTAACTATGTGTTCTTAATTCTTGTTTTGATATTTCAGGGTATTGATTCAAGTATTGATGTGCTTAGGCAGTGGAGCAAAAGTCCCTGTCTAAGAGTAGATCTAGCATAATTAAGCAGAGTTGATCGCAACCCTAGACATAGGATGACGAAAATCTGTCGGATTAGGTTCAAACCTAATATGGGAGTCCATAGATCGAGTTAATGCAATTCTAGGGGTTTTAATTAGAAAGAGATTTCAATTAATCAACCTAGGGTTAGACATTAGTAGCCTCGACGGAGGTATTAATATACATTAGGGAATCCTACGGATCAAGTCAAGTGAATAAATCATCTGGTTCAGAGTTAGATAACAAGTGAAGTCTAGGTGGATTCTTCCTTGGGTATTGTCTTAATCAATTGGTTTTTTCCACAAGTATTTCCCCAATTCATTCTCTTTGTCTTAGCGTCTTTAGCTTAGTAGTTTGTTAATTTTAGATTAAACAATAATTCACTTCAATTCTTAGGCTAAATAATAGAAAGAAAGTTAATATTAGTACTTTTGGTTCCTTTGGGTTCGACATTCCGGTCTTGCCACTAAACTATACTACTGTTCGATAGGTGCGCTTGCCTCAATCGTTGTCACAGTTAGTTTCTAGGCTAGATCATTCATTATATAAATTTTAAGACTCTGAGATAACGATCAAGTTTTTGGCGCCGTTGCTGGGGAACTAAAATATTAAGAACACTTGATTTTTATTACTTTAGCCATTTTATATATTTACAATTTATTTTTATTTTATTTTAACTTTGCTAATTTTTCTCTTTCTTTGCTTCTGGTAGGTATTTCTAGTTTATGACTAGAAGAAACCCGTCCGGACCCTTGATTTTTGACAGTGAAATAAAACATACTACTCGCAAAAATCGAAGAGATGTCATTGAATAATTATCAATGGCAAGACATGAGGACAATGCCTAATAAAGCAGCCGGTGTTTTCAACCTTGACGCGGTCACCATGTCATCTAACCAGGTAGAGCTTTTAAATAAAAAATTTGATGGTTGGTATGGTTCTACGCAGGTACATCCGGCAATACAGTATGATACAAATGGAGGAGGGGTGAACAACACAGAATATCTATCCTACAACCCTAGCACAGAGAACGAACAAGCCAACTATATTGGTAACTATTCTAGACCTCAAAATAATCCCTATAATAATACTTATAATGCAGGTTATTGGAACCATTTCAATTTCTCGTGGGATGGCCAAGGACATCGGAGACAACAACCCCTCCCAGGCTTTCAACAACCACCTTACCAGCAGGAAAAGAAGCCGAACCTTGAGGAGATGCTAACAAAATTTATCGCGATGTCAGAAACCCGTTTCAAAACAACGAGACAATGCTCAAAAATCAGCAGGCATCAATTCAAGGGATCAAGAACCAAATAGGTCAGCTTGCTAAGCTGATCTCAGAAAGACCACAAGGTATCTTGCCTAGCAACACTAAAACTAACCCAGGAGAGCAACCGTAAGCAATAACTGCTCACGATAGTGAAGGGTTAGATGAACCAAAATTGAAGCAAGAAAATGTGGTAGAGGAAGGTAAGGTTGAGGTAAGCCATGATAAACCAAAACCGATAATTACAGAGTGCCAACCTCGTGTGCCATACCCCAATGTGATAAAGAAAGACCACACAGAGGAACAATTCGGTAAATTTCTTAAACTTCCAAAGAAATTACATATTAACTTGCCGCTTCTTGAAGCTCTTTTGCAGATGCCAGATTCAAGGAAATTTTCAAAAGAGTTTTTGACAAACAAACGGAAGTTAGACGATACGTTGCATTTGCAGCTAAATGCAGTGTGCCCAGCAATTCTACGAAATAAACCACCACGTGAGTTCACATTTTGTGTAAGTGACGAAACAATCACTCTTCAGGTTCTTGATACGGCTAGGACATCGAGTATTAAAGGTGGAACCAATCACTTCAAAGTTGGGGACCAGGTACTGTCAGATACAATTGAACCTCGAATAGTCGCTTCAAAACTTAATACAAATGGTGCGACTCCTTTTACGGTACTTAAGGTCTTTCCATACGGAACGGTCGAGGTAACACATTCTAATTTCGGCACTTTTGAGGTAAATATTACCCGACTCAAACCATATGTTGATAGAATTGATAGTAAGAAAAAGGAGTTTCGAATCCGTAAACCACCATGGCCATACGAATAATAGGTAAGTCTAGCTCAAGACTTTAAACGAGCGCTTCTCGGGAGGCAACCCGAGCACTAACCCCACTAACGTCCATATTTTTGAATTTTAGCATCTAACTAAAAACTAACCAAATTTTTAGGCGTAGGTTTCCATACCACAAGGCCTTGCACACGGGCGTGGCCATGGCCGTGTGGACACCACGAGTATGCATATCGGCATGGCGGATATCGTGTAGAAATAGGACAAAAAATTTCCCCAAGACACGGGCTCCGACTAAATGCCACGGCTGTGGTCAAAACTGCCTAAAGAACACGGGCTGAGATAAATCCACACGGCCGTGCGAGGCAGCCGTGGTCGATATTATCAGCTTTTTCACATATCGCCACCACCACCACCTCGAGATCACTCCGATGATGAGGACCTTTGAGTCCTTTTTATTTTATTTATTCTTATTTTTATTTTTATTTTAGTTCATTTTCCTTTATTATTAAACTCTTTAAATTTTTAAGTATAATTTGATTTGTTTTAGCTCTGGCTGTTTAACTCTCGAGTAACTATAACAAACGTCCATTCAATAAGAACTCCCTAAAAACTTTACTGATGACTTCGCAGTTTAAAAAGGTTCAAGGTGCCACTCAAGGAATGAACACATCACCGGAGTATTCTCCACCACCTTCACCTATGCCTAGTCATCATGTTCATCATTGATCATCCTCCAAGGATTTCATCCATAATTCAGGAAGTTTCACTTCTTCCTCTCTTTTGATTTTCTTAAAATATTGTTCATATATATCTTTGTACATTGAGGACAATGTACATCTTAAGTGTGGGGGGGGTGAATTTTATCGTGAAAAAGTGCCTAACTTTTTGCATTATTCTCAAATTCCTGAATTATGTCTTGTTCTTAAGTAGTTCTCTCATATTACTGTTAGAATGAAACTTCCTTTGATTTATGATTTTCATTGATATGCTTTGGATTAAGTCATAGTTAATTGTGCAGTGATGAGTTAAACTTTAGGAGACTAGAGAATCAAGCATGATAAGTCTATTTTTCATGAAATTAAAAAAAATTAGGTAGTCTACCTGAATCTAATTATTATCTTGAAGTTCGAAATTTACAAAGTTGACATCAAAAGCCCATAATTGTTGTGAGATCTTGAGCCTTTTAGAGCTTATATTATTTTTCGTGCTCACCTTATTGATTATGAGTGTGTCAACATTGGTTTGTTATTCTAAAACTTGCTTCGATTATACATGTCGAGACCACACCTATGGTTTGATATACTGAGATGATAAAGGCACTTAGGTTTTAACCCACTTACTCCACTAAAAGCATACCATCACAATTAACCCCTAGTGAACCCCTTTGATCCTAACAACCTTTTTATTGACTCACCCTCAACATTAACCAAAAAAAAAAAACCATTATTGTTGAAATCCCTTTAATTAATTTGACCCACATTAAGTCGAGGTCTGATTTGAACAGATTACTTAGCTAAACTATGCTTTCCATTTCAATTGTTAATTTCTTTATTATTGTATGATTTGTTCTTAAAAAAAACGAAGTATATTCATTATTAGTTCTATGTTATTTGAGCTCAAACTGTTAATTTCATTATCTTTAGAAGAAGCTCATGTTATTAGTATTAAGTTTCCGTGATGTAATTATTTAGTATTAGTACAACTTTTTAGTTAGGTAATTTGTCAATTCGGTCTCGATACTAACCCTCTAATTCAAGCCTTTATCCACACCTTTAACCCAAGCCCAGTTACAACCCATAAAAGACCTTTTGATTTGTGTATCATATCATTTTCTGATGGTGGAGATTTGATTTTCATGCAAGCCTATGGGATTAACTTTTCATGTTCGACACGAGTGCTTATTTTTGAACCTTAAACACTTGGAGTGATTTGAGTGAATCTTTAGTGAGGATGTCAATTTTTGTCGATTTTGAATCAGAGGTAATTATTTAGGTAAGGGGAAACACCTATTTTTCGTACTATAAAAACTATGACTTTGATTGTTTGAATCTTTAGGAACTTTCTGGTTAAGTTATCAATGTATGAATTACCTATGAATTATGATGAAACA
Organism: Gossypium sturtianum; assembly: GCA_025698515.1. Classification (NCBI taxonomy): domain Eukaryota; kingdom Viridiplantae; phylum Streptophyta; class Magnoliopsida; order Malvales; family Malvaceae; genus Gossypium; species Gossypium sturtianum. Next base: position 26,551,030 of record CM046945.1, read on the forward strand.
TTGTTGATGAAGGTTATGAATTGAGGAAGTTCATTTTAATTGCAAGTTGAGAATTTTTCTTGAGGACAAGCAAAAGCTTAAGTGTGGGGGTATTTGATAAACCATAATAGTAACATATTTTATCTCCACATTTAGCATGCTTTTGGATGATTTATCCCTTGAATTATGGAATCTGGTGCTCTTAATCCTTTAATTTCATGTTTTATACCCAGGAGAGCATAGGAGGATGAAAAGAATGGAAAACAGGATTAAAATGGGCCAAATTAGGAAATCAACACGGCCTGGGCCCAAAGCACACGGCCGCGCCACACAGGCATGTCCCTACCGTGACAAAGAGGAATTTCACTCAGAATAGGGTACTTACAGGCAAAGAAAGCCATTCCAAAAGCCTATATAAACACCCTAAAGGCCAACCTTTAGGGGGCAGCCAACTAGGCCAAGGAGCCGAGCCAGAGAGGTCAGAATCGTGGGATTTACTCGAAGAAAGCCAGTTGATTCATCTCAAGAAGCCGAAATCATACTTAAGACGGCGAATCTCTCATTCAATTCCTTCAGGGGTTTTAGGGTTTTCTTATGTTTTGTTTTATCTTTTCTTCTGAGATGTATTCTTTTATAATTATGAACTAAACCCTCAGATACCTGAGGGTGATGAAACCTAAAATGGATCTTGTTATTGTTTTCTGAACTATATGATAAATACTTGATTTATTCTTAACTGTGTTCTTAATTCTTGTTTTGATATTTCAGAGTATTGATTCAAGTATTGATGTGCTTAGGCAGTGGAGCAAAAGTCCCTGTCTAAGAGTAGATCTAGCATAATTAAGCGGAGTTGACCGCAACCCTAGACATAGGATGACGAAAATCTTCCAGATTAGGGTCAAACCTAATATGGGAGTCCATAGATCGAGTTAATGCAATTCTAGGGGTTTTAATTAGAAAGAGATTTCAATTAATCAACCTAGGGTTAGACGTTAGTAGCCTCGACGGAGGTATTAATATACATTAGGGAATCCTAAGGATCAAGTCAAGTGAATAAATAAATCTGTTTGAGTTAGATAACAAGTGAAGTCTAGGTGGATTCTTCCTTAGGTATTGTCTTAATCAATTGGTTTTTCCCACAAGTATTTCCCCAATTCATTCTCTTTTTCTTAGCGTCTTTAGCTTATTAGTTAGTTAATTTTAAATTAAACAATAATTCACTTCAATTCTTAGGCTAAATAATAGAAATAAAGTTAGTATTAGTACTTTTGTTTCCTTTGGGTTTGACATTCCGGTCTTGGCACTAAGCTATACTACTGTTCGATAGGTGCGCTTGCCTCAATCGTTGTCACAATTAGTTTCCAGGCTAGATCATTCGTTATATAAATTTTAAAACTCTGACATAACGATCCCTTGTCCAAGCCATTCAGGATGTAACTCGTGCATATGAAGTCACTATACTTCCATGCATCCACAACAACAATGGTTGTGAAATCAAATTCTTTTTTTTTGTTAGAGTTCTGGCTCATCCTCAGTTAAGAACTTAGCCAAGTCCAAGGTGGTCAAATAGAATAACATATTTTGTTGCCATCGTTTAAATTTTGTTCCATCAAAATTTTCAGTTTTCTCTGTAACACCCCATACCCGAGTCCGAGACTAAGACTGGATACAAGACATTACCATACTTGAACTCACTTAAACATGTACTTACGGGCTATGAAATTTTATTCCGAATTAAAAACTTTTCTTTCTCAGTCTAGTCATACCTTTCTTGGGCCTACGAGGCCTTAAACACTTGTCTAAAAGCTTTCAGAACTTATTCAGAAACTTTTCTTTAAAGCAGTGGTCACACGCCCATGTTGCATGGGACACGCCCGTGTATCCCTTGACACGCCCATGTCTTCCAACCGTGGTCGACACTGACTATATTCACACGGCCTTAACACGCCCGTGGACTAAGACCGTGGTCGACACTGACTATATTCACACGGCCTGGGGCACACGCCCATGTTCTAACCGTGTGTCCTACAAGGCTGAAACAAACGGCCGTGGGGTTTGCCCGTGGCCTATTCTGACTTCAATTATAAAGGTGCAAGGTATGCACGGCCTAGACACACGCCCTTTTGTCTAACCGTGTGGGCACTTAGAGGCTATTTACCAAGCCATTTGCCACCCTGAAATAAATATCATACTCATACTCAAATTCAACAATTCAATTAAACCCATCTTTCATGAATAATACTACATACTTCATTGATATCTATACACATACATACTCAGTCAACTTTGGCCAATCACATAGCCATATACAAAAGAATAATAACTTGATAGTCTATACAATGGCCCTTCTTAAAACATGATCTCAAAATGAATGCTTCCTATACATGCCATACTTAGTAAAATAACTTGACTATACCCAAAATAACGATTGATAGTGTGTTACAAGCTCCGACTCCAACGATCCACAAGTTATCTTGGCGGGACTACATAGAAAGAAAGAATTCAAAACGTAAGCATTTAGCTTAGTAAGTTTGCACGTAAAGCATATATCAATATACTTGCTTAATATAAACCATTTGACATAACAATGGTATCATAAATTTCAGCTATAGAGCATACTTACTCATATTGATTCTTACATGTCTCATGATACTTACTATTCTCATACTTGTAAGGTAAACAAGGTACCTGTATCACTTGATCACATTGATCAGCATACTTTAATACGAAAATCATGATCTCTAATTCATCATTCATAACATAAATAATACTCAATTTCAACTTGATAATAGCTTTGCTTACTTAGCTTTCTTGCCATCTCATTTTAACTTTACTTATTTTGCCCGATGAATTTCTGCGAATAACCGAGGATACTAAATCTCATCCCTCGCAACTTGATGCCAAAGCCATATCCTAGATACGGTCTTACATGGAATTTCTCATTTCGGTTTCGAGGCCATGTCTTGACATGGGCTTATACGAAGTCTTTACTCGTGAACTGGTCAATGCCGAGCCTTGGCTGGGACTTACATGAAATTTCTTTCTCTTGATATCTTTTCAATGCCAAGACTTGTCTTGGACTTTCATGATAACTCTGTTCAATGCCAAGCTTGCCTTGGACTTACATGATAACTCTGTTCAATGCCAAGCTTGCCTTGGACTTACATGATAACTCTTGTTCAATGCCAAGCTTGCCTTGGACATACATGATAACTCTTGTTCAATGCCAAGCTTGCCTTGGGCTTACATGATAACTCTTGTTCAATGCCAAGCTTGCCTTGGGCTTACATGATAACTCTGCTTGAGTGTCGATGCCATGCCTTGGCTTGGTCTTATACGGACTTTCTTATCTCATGTGGTGGATTGAGTATCCTGGGAAATTCATCTTCAATCAGGACTTACTCATACTTAATCTCATTGATTTCTTTGTTTAACATAGCATTAAGCATTCCGTCGAAATAATGTACATTATACTAAGCAATTCAATAATAGAAATCATAGAGCTTAGAAATCATACAAATTTACCTCAATATACAAATTGTATGTAGATATGCAATTTAGTCCTCGACTTTGTTCTTGCCTCGGTTTCGATCCGGGCTTCGTTTTTCTTGATCTATAATCATAAATAGACCATTTAATACTCACATTGACTAAATAGACTCTTTACTCATATTTTGGAAAAATTACTATTTTGCCCCTAAACTTTCTCATATTTGCACTTTTTCCCCTAGGCTCGTAAAATGATTTTCATTCAACTTTCTTAAACTTCATGCTTAGATGATTCATTTTCTCTACTATAACAATCATCAATTCTCACTATTTCTAATAGATATGGCCAATTTCATAACTATTACAAATTAGTCCTTACTATCATTTTTCATGAAATTCACTAAGGAAAAGATGTTTATCTAACATCAAACTCTCATAAACTTCCATAAAATATCATTTTACAAGCATGTCACTCTTGAGTAGATTTTTGAACATGCATCTTAGCTTTTTTTATAGCTAAAAATAGCTAATTCATAATACGAGAACTTCAAAAATACGAAGAATATTAAAAACGGGGCTAAGATGAACTTACTAGCAAGCTTGAAAGATGAACAAACCCTAGCTATGGGTTCTTTGAAAATTTCGGCAATGAGGAAGAAGATGAATAGATTTTTATCATCTTTTTTCCATTTTAATTATTTAATACATAAATGACCAAAATGCCATTCTCTTTAAAAATTTTCAATATACTAACTCTTGTCTATTTTTTTTCCAAAAATTATAATTTGGGAAATTTGCTATTTAAGGACTTCTAATTACTATTCTAAAGCTATTTCATACAAAAAGCTTCTAGAAACTCATATTTTGCAACTTTTGCAATTTAGTCCTTTTTGGACCATTCAACCTCAATTAACAAAATTGCTTCATGAAACTTTCACAATAACATGCAAACATGGCATAAACTTTAAAAACTCATAAATTCACCTCGGGTTCGTGGCCTCGCACCACTATTCTGACTAGGCCCTAAATCGGGCTGTTACAATTCTCCCCCCTTAGGGATTTTCGTCCTCGAAAATCTTACCAGCAACAAGGTTTGGATACTGGTTTCTCATACTCTCTTCTTGTTCCCATGTAGCTTCTTTTATTCCATATCTTTTCCACAATACTTTCACTAGGGCAATACTTTTATTTCTTAGCTGCTTGACTTCCTGAGCTAAAATCTTAACTGGTTCTTCACCATAAGTCATGTGGGGATGAATCTCTATCTCTTACGGGGTAATTACATGTGAAGGATCTGATCGGTAGTGTCGCAACATTGACACATGAAACACATCATGTATCTTTTCTAACTCTGACGGCAAAGCCAATTGGTATGCTACCGGCCCAACTTTCTCGGTAATCTCGTAAGGTCCAATGAAACGTGGACTTAACTTGCCTTTCCGGCCAAGCCTGATAACTTTTCTCCAGGGTGACACTTTCAAGAAAACTTTATCCCTGACTTGATACTCTATCTCTTTTCTCTTTAAGTCCGAATAGGATTTTACATGCATCACGATGCACTTTTAAACATTCTCATATCACTTTCACTTTTTCTTCAGCTTCTCTAACCAAATCAACTCCGTGAATTTGGTTTTCTTTGAGTTCAGTCCAAAATAAAGGCGTTCTGCACTTACGCCCATATAGAGCCTCATAAGGTGCCATCTTTAAGCTCGACTGAAAACTATTATTGTAGGCAAATTCTATCAATGGGAGAAACATTTCCCAACTGCCTCGGAATTCAAGAATACAACATTTGAGCATATCCTCGAGTACTTGAATTAACCTCTTGACTGACCGTCAGTTTGAGGATGAAAAGCGGTACTAAAGTTCAACTTTGTACCCAAGGCCTCTTGTAACTTCTTCCAAAATCTGGATGTGAATCTCGGATCTCTATCCGATATAATCGATAAAGGAACTCCGTGAAGCCTTACTATTTCTGAAACATACAAGTTTGCCAACTTGTCGAGTGAGTAATCCACTCGTACAGGTATAAAATGGGCTGCCTTCGTGAGTCTATCAACTACAACCCATATAGCATCCTTCTTGCTTGGTGACAATGGTAAACCCGTTACAAAATCCATAGTAATACGGCCCCATTTCCACTCCGGAACCAAAATGGGCTGAAGTAAACCCAAAGGTACTTGGTGTTCAGCCTTTACTTGCTGACAAATCAAGCATTTGGAAACAAACTCTGAAATATCTTTCTTCATTCTCGGCCACCAATACTGTTGTTTCAAATCATTATACATCTTTGTACTTCCCGGATGTACAGATAAACATCCGTTATGTGCTTCATGCAAAATTCTTTGAATAAGCTCGTCCTTTCTTGGTACACAAATTCTATCTTTGAACATCAGACTTCCATTAGAATTAATCCGAAAGTCGGATTCAGCATCTGACTCGCACTGAGCTCTCTTGACTTGCAATTCTCTATCTTCTTTCTGAGCCTCAAAGATCTCTTGAAGAAACATTGGTCTAGCTCTCAATTCAGCTAGAATAGAACCATTGCCGGATTAAGTTATTCGTGAATTCAATGCTCTTAAAGCAAATAGAGACTTCCTGCTCAAAGCATCAGCGACCACATTCGCCTTACCTGAATGGTAGTCGATGACCAACTCATAGTCTTTTATCAACTCTAACTATCTCCGTTGCCTTAAGTTCAACTCTTTTTGCGTCATCAAGTACTTCAGACTTTTGTGATTAGTAAAAATCTGACATCCTTCACCATATAAATGGTGTCTCCAAATCTTTAAGGTAAAGACTATGGCAGCTAATTCTAGATCATGCGTCAGATAATTCTTCTCATGAGGTTTCAATTGTCTTGAGGCATAAGCAATCACCTTGCCTTCTTGCATGAGTACACAGCCCAATCCATTTAAGGACGCATCGCTGTAAATTATAAACTCTTTCCGACTGGGTTGTACTAAAGCTGGAGCTTCTCAACATTGCTTTCAACTTCTCGAAACTTTGTTGGCATCATTCTGTCCACTCAAACTTCACATTTTTCTGTAACAATTTAGTCATCGGGGTTGCAATGATTGAAAACCCCTTGACAAATCGTCTGTAATAGCCGGCTAGGCCTAGAAAACTTCTAATCTCAGAGATGTTCTTTGGTGGCTTCCAGTCCATTATGGCTGAAATCTTACTTGGATCTACTCTGACTCCATCTCTCGAGACAATATGTCCCAGAAATCCTACTTCCTTGAGCCAAAATTCACTTTTACTGAACTTGGCATACAACTGATTTTCTCGAAGAGTCTATAAATCTATCCGTAGGTGCTCAGCATATTCATTCTCATCTCGGGAATAAATTAGTATGTCGTCAATGAAAATGACTACAAACTTATCGAGGTACGGCCTAAAAATGCGGTTCATTAAATCCATGAATACCGCAGGAGCATTGGTCAACCCAAAGGGCATGACTAAAAATTCATAATGCCCATACCTTGTTCGAAAAGCGGTCTTGGATACATCTGAATCCTTTACTCTCAACTGGTAGTACCCTGATCTCAAATCTATTTTGGAGAACACAGTGGCTCCTTTCAATTGATCGAATAAATCATCGATCCTAGGCAATGGGTACTTGTTCTTCACCGTCACTTTATTAAGCTGATGGTAATCTATGCACAATCTCATGGTGCCATCTTTCTTTTTCACAAATAAAACCGGAGTACCCCATGGTTAGCAAAGCCTTTATCTGTCAACTCTTGCAACTGTATCTTCAACTCCTTCAACTCTGTTGGAGCCATTCTGTAAGGAGTAATAGATATTGGTACAGTACCGGGAGCTAGCTCAATGCTAAACTCAACCTCTCTAACTGGTGGTAGTCTTGGTAATTCTTCGGGAAAAACATCCACATACTCACATACTATTGGTACTGACTCAATCTTTAACTCTGTTTCTTTATCATTCATCACAAAGGCCAAATATGCTTCATACCCCTTTCTTATATATCTCTGTGTCGTCATGTGAGAAATCATTACCGGTAATGTACCTTGCTCATTTGACTCTACATGGAGAGTATCCCAATTTTTACATTTCATCTCTATGTACTTCTTCCCGCAATTAACTATTACATCATGGGCAGTCAACCAGTCCATTCCAAGAATAAGGTCAAACTCATCAAATGGTAACATCATAAGATTTGCTTTAAAGTAATGACCTCTAATCATTAATGGGCAATCTCTACATACTTTATCAACTATCACATTCTTGCCTAACAGATTGGACACTTTAATCATAAATTCTGTAGAATCTATAGGCATATTCATACTGGATACTAGTTTCATACAGATGTAAGAGTGTGTGGATCCGGGACCTATTAAAGCAATAACTTTGATATCATAAAGAGACAAGGTACCTGTAATAACATAAGGAGAAGATGCCTCTTCGCGAGCGCGAATGGCATAAGTCCTCGTAGGTGCTCTACCCTCGGGTCTCGCAGCCTGCTCTCTAGGGTTACCTCTTCCACTTGCCCCACTTCCCGAATTCCTTTGCAGTCTTCCTCGGACCATACTCCCAGATCTCGGGTTTTGAGTTCTCTCTTCTTTCCTCATCTTTGGACAATCCTTTATATAGTGGTCTTGAGAACCACATCTAAAACATGCATTTTCATGCGCCCAGCATTCTCTAAGATGACATCTGCCATACTGTGGGCACTCGGATCTGTCAGATCGGATGTTCCCCACACTAGCGACTGAATTCGTCTGTGCTTTATTTCCCGAATATTGCTTACTCTTGTCCTTCCTTGAAAATCCAGTGGAAGTAGCCGATCGAGTAGGGAAATCTCTTGACTTTTTAGATGAATATTGGAATGACTTATTCCACTGTCTCTTTTTAGAGTCACGAGACTCCATTTCAGACTTTCTCTTCTCTTTTACTAATTCCTCGGCTTTACAAGCCCTCTCTACTAGCACAACAAATTCCTTTAGTTCTAGGACAGCAACAAACAATTTGATGTCCTCATTTAACCCGTCTTCAAATCTTTTACTCATGATAGCTTCAGTGGACACGCATTCGCGAGCGTACTTGCTGAGTCGTACAAACTCACGCTCATAGTCGGTTACAGACATCTTACCTTGCTTTAACTCTAGAAATTCTTTTCTTTTCTAATCCACAAATCTTTGACTGATAAACTTCTTCTTGAACTCTTCTTGGAAAAATTCCCATGTGATCTTTTCCCTCGGTACCACCGACACAAGGGTGTTCCACCATTGGTAAGCAAAATCTCTTAAAAGAGAGACTACACACTTCATGCATTCCTCAGGTGTGCATGACAACTCATTAAATACCCTGATAGTATTTTCTATCCAGAACTCAGCCTTTTCCAGATCATCATCTTTTCTAGCCCAGAATTCTTCTACCCCATGCTTCTTGATCCTATCAATTGGAGGTTTATCTCCTCTTACCACCTCTACTACTTGAGGGGCTGCAGGGATAAGTTGTGGAACAGGCGAGGGTGGAGGGGGTTGTGCATTTGGGTTCGTACGAACGAACTCCGTGTACTATGTGTTCATCATCTAGAGGAAGGCTTCTCTAGCCTCTTCCCCTCCTCTTTGACTCACCGTAGTGGGTCTATTCTCATTCTCGCTCGGTACTGTCCCTTCTGCGGGAGCCGGCGCATTACTTTCTACATCATCCGCCACAGCTCTTTCGGGATCCATTTACTATATGTATAATCATAGTTTAAGTCATCAGGAGTCGTCACACTATCATTATAAAAACATTCTTACGTATGGCATGTATAGTTAGACTCATGCTCGTGCTACGTTAGTCCTAGAACCGACTAAACCGTAGCTCTGATACCACTAAATGTAACACCCCATACCCGAGTCCGAGACTAAGACTGGATACGAGACATTACCATGCTTGAACTCAATTAAACATGTACTTACGGGCTATGAAATTTTGTTCCGAATTAAAAACTTTTCTTTCTCAGTCTAGTCATACCTTTCTTGGGCTTACGAGGCCTTAAACACTTGTCTAAAAGCTTTCGAAACTTATTCAGAAACTTTTCTTTAAAGCAGTGGTCACACGCCCATGTTGCATGGGACACGCCCGTGTATCCATTGACACGCCCATGTCTTCCAACCGTGGTCGACACTGACTATATTCACACGGCCTTAACACGCCCGTGGACTAAGACCGTGGTCGACACTGACTATATTCACACTGCCTGGGACACACGCCCATGTTCTAACCGTGAGTCCTACACGACTTAAACAAATAGCCATGGGGTTTGCCCGTGGCCTATTCTGACTTCAATTATAAAGGTGCAGGGTACGCACGGCCTAGACACACGCCCGTGTGTCTAACCGTGTGGGCACTTAGAGGCTATTTACCAAGCCATTTGCCACCCTGAAATAAAGATCATACTCATACTCAAATTCAACAATTCAATTAAACCCATCTTTCATGAATAATACTGCATACTTCATTGATATCTATACACATACATACTCAGTCAACTTTGGCCAATCACATAGCCATATACAAAAGAATAATAACTTGATAGTCTATACAATGGTCCTTCTTAAAAAATGATCTCAAAATGAATGCTTCCTATACATGCCATACTTAGTAAAATAACTTGACTATACCCAAAATAGCGATTGATAGTGTGTTACGAGCTCCGACTCCAACGATCCACAAGTTGTCTTGGCGGGACTACATAGAAAGAAAGAATTGAAAACGTAAGCATTTAACTTAGTAAGTTTGCACGTAAAGCATATATAAATATACTTGCTTAATATAAACCATTTGACATAACAATGGTATAATAAATTTCAGCTATAGGGCATACTTAATCATACTGATTCTTACATGTCTCATGATACTTACTATTCTCATACTTGTAAGGTAAACAAGGTACCTGTATCACTTGATCACATTGATCAGCATACTTTAATACGAAAATCATGATCTCTAATTCATCATTCATAACATAAATAATACTCAATTTCAACTTGATAATAGCTTTGCTTACTTAGCTTTCTTGCCATCTCATTTTAACTTTACTTATTTTTCCCGATGAATTTCTACGAATAACCGAGGATACTAAATCTCATCCCTCGTAACTTGATGCCAAAGCCATATCCTAGATAGGGTCTTACATGGAATTTCTCATTTCAGTTTCGAGGCCATGTCTTGACATGGGCTTATACGAAGTCTTTACTCGTGAACTGGTCAATGCCGAGCCTTGGCTGGAACTTACATGAAATTTCTTTCTCTTGATAGCTTTTCAATGCCAAGACTTGTCTTGGACTTACATGATAACTCTGTTCAATGCCAAGCTTGCCTTGGACTTACATGATAACTCTGTTCAATGCCAAGCTTGCCTTGGACTTACATGATAACTCTTGTTCAATGCCAAGCTTGCCTTGGACATACATGATAACTCTTGTTCAATGCCAAGCTTGCCTTGGGCTTACATGATAACTCTTGTTCAATGCCAAGCTTGCCTTGGGCTTACATGATAAATCTGCTTGAGTGCCGATGCCATGCCTTGGCTTGGTCTTATACGGACTTTCTTATCTCATGTGGTGGATTGAGTATCCTGGGAAATTCATCTTCAATCGGGACTTACTCATGCTTAATCTCATTGATTTCTTTGTTTAACATAGCATTAAGCATTCCGTCGAAATAATGTACATTATACTAAGCAATTCAATAATAGAAATCATAGAGCTTAGAAATCATACAAACTTACCTCAATATACAAAATGTATGTAGATATGCAATTTAGTCCTCGACTTTGTTCTTGCCTCGGTTTCGATCCGGGCTTTATTTTTCTTGATCTATAATCATAAATAGACCATTTAATACTCACATTGACTAAATAGACTCTTTACTCATATTTTGGAAAAATTACTATTTTGCCCCTAAACTTTCTCATATTTGCACTTTTGCCCCTAGGCTCGTAAAATGATTTTCATTCAACTTTCTTAAACTTCATGCTTAGCTGATTCATTTTCTATACTATAACAATCATCAATTCTCACTATTTCTAATAGATATGGCCAATTTCATAACTATTACGAATTAGTCCTTACTATCATTTTTCATGAAATTCACTAAGGAAAAGATGTTTATCTAACATCAAACTCTCATAAACTTCCATAAAATATCATTTTACAAGCATGTCACTCTTGAGTAGATTTTTGAACATGCATCTTAGCTTTTTTTATAGCTAAAAATAGCTAATTCATAATACGAGAACTTCAAAAATACGAAGAATATTAAAAACGGGGCTAAGATGAACTTACTAGCAAGCTTGAAAGATGAACAAACCCTAGCTATGGGTTCTTTGAAAATTTCGACAATGAGGAAGAAGATGAATAGATTTTTATCATCTTTTTCCCATTTTAATCATGTAATACATAAATGACCAAAATGCCCTTCTTTTTAAAAAATTTCAATATACTAACTCTTGTCCAATTTTGTCCAAAAATTATAATTTGGTAAATTTTCTATTTAAGGACTTCTAATTACTATTCTAAAGCTATTTCATACAAAAAGCTTCTAGAAACTCATATTTTGCAACTTTTGCAATTTAGTCCTTTTTGGACCATTCAACCTCAATTAACAAAATTGCTTCATGAAACTTTCACAATAACATGCAAACATGGAATAAACTTTAAAAACTCATAAATTCACCTCGTATTTGTGGCCTCGCACCACTATTCCGACTAGGCCCTAAATCGGGCTGTTACATTCTCACTATGCACCAACAAGAGTGATAGTGGAATCCTCCCTTCCAAAGAAGTCCGAGCTACATCAATTTCAAAATTTTGAATAGATGTCATGTTTTTATAAAAATCAAGATAAAATATTATTTTTATTAAAATTTGTTGGTAATCCAACAAAGTAAAGAAACAAATAAAATAAAATAAAAATTTTGCCTTAAAATTGTTAGAAAAACTTAATAATAAATATAAATTTTGTATATTTGGCCTATTCATAAACTTTGTTAAAATTAAATAATTATAATAATAAACTTACTTGCAATTGCACACTTATCGACTGGGAATAGATTTGAATTATTGAGATCTTAACGTTGTTTCCAAGGATTAAACTCTTTGCCCTTAAAGAGAAATTGTCTTTCACTTGGTGCACATGATTTTGATGTAATTGCCTCCTATGACTTTAACAATACCACCACAAAGAATTGCACACCTATTGAAGGTTTACGAACTGATGGAATTTAACTCAATTTTCCTCTCCACAATAATAGTCCTCAACTAAAACAATTAAAGATAAATTTTAAAAAGGTTTTACTTTAAAAAATAGATAATAAAATAGAGAAGATGAACCTTTATTTATACTATGGGATGAAAGAAATTTTTTTCTTAAATCAACATTAAACTTGAAAGCATTTAATGAAAGTAATTGAAGTAAATTGCATTTAAAAGAAAACTGTAAGTTGACACTAATCAAATTTACATTAAATAATTTTTCCTTGACTTCCTTTGATATTAAAGAAAATAGTTTCTTTAATATATTTTTTTATTAAAAAAATTCAACACATAAGTTCATTTGTGATAGCTCATTTGTGAAGACCGGAGACCCTTTGTAAACCATGATATCAAATATGGTTCGGTTTTCGGTAAGCAGCATTAATGAATGATTCCTTTTTGTTTTTTAATGTTATTATTGAGGCAAGATTTTGAAGTGGTTGATTAAATGCCAAATGCATGTGGCCACTTCCATCATCACTGTGATAGTTGTTACTTGCCATATTTGGAGTTGGAAATTTATTGAAACAAAATTTGGGCTCTGAATGATGTTGATATTCTAGATGTATGCAAGCTCAACATTGAAGATCAATCGACTTAAAGCAACTTTCCTTAAAGACTGGATTGGTTCGGATCAAGCAATCGAGATCGCATTGAAGATACCATTGAAGAATGAATCTCCAACAATCCACTTTACATTGGTCTTTCTTAGTATATTGTATTTTGCTATTTTATAGTTAATGGATTGGATTGTAATTGATCTCTAGTATGTTAGAAAGTCTCCAAAACTTCTATTTATTGAGATACTTGTACAGGTTTATGTATTGAGCATAGAGAGAACTTTATTATTCATTGAGGAATGTGTTTTATGAGTGCATTTGAAACTAAAAAAGTTGTGTTTACAGCCTAAGTTCTATATGGGCAAAATTTAAAGGTGAGTGTTCTATGCCTTTAAGATGCAAAAATGAGGTTGCTATACTAGGAGAGTGATAAAACTTGAACCACTTGTTGTATTGGAGTTTTAAGATTTTGAAGTTACTCACTAAGCTAGGCTCCACATATGTAAGGAAACCGAACCGCATAAACAATCTATTGTGTCCTTTTGTTTACTCTATTTTAGTTTGCTCCTCCCAGTGACACTTGTAGTACCACTACAGTCAAGCACTTCCATTCAAAAACTAAATTTTCTAAGCAATTAGCAATTATTTGATTCAACAATTATAACTGATTCCCTTTTAAGTAAATAATCTTGGAGAATTATTATTGAGGTAAATATTTAACTCAATGTAATTTGCTTTCTAAGTATTGTTCATAAAAGATTTTATAGAGGTACAACCTAAACTCTCTGATTTTTGAAAAGAAATTTTGAAAGGTATAGATGTTTGAAAACTAAGGATTCCTTTTTAAATATGAATGGTAAAAATGGGGTTTCCAATGTTAATAACATTTTTGTATATAAACATATTAGCCCAAAAAATCCAAGCCAAAATGGATCCTATGGCCCTAGATTAGAATGGAAGAAAAATTAATCAAATTCTTGAGAATGATTTGGGTATAGAGCTTAGGACAATAGTGTATTCTCTTAGTGGAGGGAATAATAAATTCATTTGGAAGTGTTCATTTAATGGTGAGTTCTCTAAAAAAAATCAATGTGTACAATGCTTGACAACTTGAAGAATACATGTCACGGAATATTATGCCTAGCTTTGACTAGAAACAATTGTGAAACCTTACTATTCCTTTTAAATTTAAAATTTTCCGTTGGACTGTGCTTAATGGAGCACTTCCTAAAAAAATGACACTAATTAAACACAAATGAAAAGTGGAACCTATTTGTCAGCTATGTAACCATGAGGATAAGAATGTGAACCACTTATTCATTAGATGTTCATTCTCACGCATTATCAAGTTTTTAATAGGTTTGAGCATCAGAATAAGGAGCATAAATGTGGCTAATGTGAAAAATGGAATGGGATACATGATACAACTCAATTAAATAGTATTGGAGTAGTGACTATGTGGTTCATATGAAAAACGAGGAATGAGGTGATATTTACAAGTGTAGTGCCTAATAAGGAATAAAGTTGTAACACCCCATACTTGATCCAATTTTTGGTTTTAGGTATCGGAATGCTACATTTGTTTCTAGAGAAAAAAAATCATATTTTAATAACCTGAGTCTCTTATAATGATTTTTTAATATTACAAACATAATGTTTAAAAGAAAACCTAATTTTGATTAAAAGCTGACCTGCCGTCAAAGGTAGTAGTTAATTCAGGTTAATTCTGCATATAAAGAGCTTGTTTTCTAAGCAATTTAGGATTTTATATTTCATTTTCAGTATTTAAGCCTTATGATAGAAAGTTAATAAAAATAAGTATTTTTAACACATTTTGTAGGAGTTGTGACTTAATAGGCTGACACAGGCCTTAGGTTGTGCTAATGTGTTCAATTGAGTGTATAGGATGTAGATATAAAGGTCCAATTAACGTAGAAGCAAGGGGTGAGTGATGCACAAGTTGCTCAAGCTGTCAAAGCACCAAACAATTGGCTAAGGCTGGAATTGGGTATCGTCTCGTGCCATAGCCTTGGTGTGGCGTGACACACATCGACGTCCTACCCAAGTAATTCGGGGTTATTTTTGTTAGTGTAATCAAACTTATACAAAGATCTAGGAGGTGTCGAAGACCTCATTTGGGTTGCCAACACCTCAATAAATAAGACATTAGGGGTTGAATGTAATAAAGTCATCCTAAACGCCTTCAAAACCCCGTATAGTTTAGAATTAGTTTTAGTTTATTTTTCTTCTTGAATCAGTTTTGATTTAAGGACTTTTTATTTAATTAAACTACTTAGTTTATTGATCGTGTCCAAACTAACTATGACAAAGAATAAGGCAAGCGCACCTATCATTCGGTAGTATAGCTATGGCAAGACCGGAAATATCGTATCCTCAAGGACCAAGAGTACTAGTAGTTACTATCCTTTTATTATTTAGCCTAAGTATTAAGGGAATCAATGTTTAATTAACTAATTTCTAAGCTAAGGGTGCTAAGACACAGAGAGTGAATTGGGAAAATACTTTTGGGGAAAAACTAGTTGATTAAGACAATACCCGATGAAGAATCCACCTAGACTTCACTTGTTATTTAACTCTAAACCAGACGATTTATTCACTTAACTTGATCCGTAGGATTCCCTAATTTATATTAATAACTCTTACAAGGCTACTAACGTCTAACCCTAGGTTGATTAATTAAAATCTCTTTCTAATTAAAACCCCTAGTGTTGCATTAACTCAATCTATAGACTCCCATATTAGGTTTGACCCTAATCCGGCAGATTTTCGTCATCCTATCTCTAGGGTTGCGATCAACTTCGCTTAACTATGCTAGGTCTACTCTTAAACAGGGACTTTTGCTCCACTGCCTAAGCACATCAATACTTGAATCAATATCCTAAAATAATAAAACAAGAATTAAGAACACATAATGAAGAACAAATCAAGTATTTATCATATAGTTTAGAAAACAATAACAAGATCCGTCTTAGGTTTCATCCCCCTCAGGTATTTGAGGGGTTTAGTTCATGTTTAATAAAGAATACATCTCAGAAGAAAGTAAATAACAAAACATAAGAAAAACCCTAAAACCCCCTGAAGGAAATTGAAGGGAAGATCTTCCATCTTGAGCGTGATTCCGGCTTCTAAGATGAATCAACTGGCTTTCTTAGAGTAATCCCCTGTGTTCAGCCTTCTCTGGCTTCGCTCTCCTTTTAGGTCATACTTAGGGTGTTTATATAGACTTCGGACTGTCTTTCTTCGCCCCTAAGTATCCTTTTCCGAGTAGAATTACAACGGGTCACGGTGGAGACACGCCCGTGGAGCACGCCCGTGTGAATCTAGCCCAGGCCGTGTTCGGGCCTGCTAAGGTGGCACGATCGTGTGGTGAACTTCCAGGCCGTGTTGATTTCTCACTTTGGCCCATTTTCTCTGTTTTCAGCCCGTTTCTCATTCTTTTCATCCTCCGATGCTCTCCTAAGTATAAAACATGAAATTAAAGGATTAGGAGCATCAATTTCCACAATTCAAGGGATTAAATCATCCAAAAGTATGCTAAATGTGGGATTAAAATATGTATATATTACGGTTTATCAAATACCCCCGCACTTAAGCATTTGCTTGTCCTCAAGCAAAATTCTCAACTCACAATTAAAATCGAATTTCCTCAATTTATAACCTTCATCAATAATGTTTCATCATAATTCATAGGTAATTCATACATTGATAATTTAACCAGAAGGTTCCTAAATATTCAAACAATCAAAGTCATAGTTTTTATAGTACGAAAAATAGGTGTTTCCCCTTACCTACATAATTACCTTTAATTCAAAATCGACAAAAATTGACATCCTCACTAAAGGTTCACTCAAATCACTCAAAGTGTTTAAGGTTCAAAAATAAGCACTCAAGAGTCAAACATGAAAAGTTAATCCCATAAGCTTGCATGAAAATCAAATCTCCACCACTGTAAAATGATATGATACACAAATCAAAAGGTCTCTTATGGGTTGTAACGGGGCTTGGGTTAAAGGTGTGGATAAAAGTTGAATTAGAGGGTTAGTATCGAGACTAAATTGATAAATTACCTAACTAGAAAAATAACTAAAACTTAAATAATTACATCAATTAAGAATTCATTACTAATAATACGAGCTTCTTCTTAAAATGTACAATTAACTGCTTAAGCTCCAATAAGAATTAGAGGGTTAGTATCGCACGGCCGTGTGGTGGCTCGTTCATTTCTCCCACACTTGTGTAGAGGTTTCCACACCCATGTCTCTTTCTCAGTGTCGGCCACGGCCTCAAAGCACGGGCGTGGCTTATACTCGTGTGACTTTCTCAGTGTCTACCACGACCGTATCGCACAGCCGTGGCATTTTATAGTCGTCTGTGATTTGGGGATTTTTCGTCCTTGGTTCGTACGACCTCTTCCATGCCAGTGTGTAAATCCATGATGCCCACACAGCCACGGCCACGCCCGTGTGCAAGGCCATTTGGTACGGAAACCTATGCTTTATTTAACTTGGTTAGTCTTTAGTTAGGTGCTAAAAATCAAAGATATGAAAATTAAAGGGGTTAGTGCTCGGGTTGCCTCCCGAGAAGCGCTCGTTTAAAGTCTTAAGTTAGACTTACCTCTCATAATCATGGTGGTTTGAAGAGTTGAAGCTCCTTATTCTTGCTATCAATTCGGTTATCGATATATAGTTTAAGTCGAGTGGTGTTTATCTTAAAAGTGTCGAATTCAGAGTGAGTCACCTCGACCGTTCCGTATGGGAAGATATTGAGTACCTTAAAAGGGATTTCTTTGTTTGTTTTAAGGTCTGAAGTGGCAATTCGAGGGTCTTTCTCATCCAACAGTACCTGATCTCCTATTTTGAAGTGATTTGCTGTTCCTATAAGCTCGTTTGGGGGTTCCCTTGGTTTTGCTTCGTGTGTTCCTAGTTTCTCCTTGAAATGTGTCTTCCACTCGTCTAGTTCCTCGAATTGAAGCCTTCGTTCCTCATTAATTACTTCCTTGTTTGCATGAGATCTAGGATCTGGCTCAAATGTGTACTTCCGAGGTGCTTCCTGAAAAGAAGGTTGAACCAATTGGTTACCAATAGAATTTATGTTCTCACCTTTTTCACTTGACGTCCTAGCCGAGTCAAGAGCCTGAAGAGTGATCGTTTCGTCACCTATACAAAGCGTGAGTTTACCTGTACCAACGTCAATTTTAGTTCTAGATAGCTTAAAAAGGGTCTTCCTAAAATGAAAGGAACATTGTTGTCCTCATCCATGTCTAAAACGACAAAGTCTCTTTGGGAATATAAATTTATCAACTTTCACTAGCACATCTTCGATTATACCCTAGGGACTCTAGTGGTTTTATCGCCTAATTGAATGCTCATCCTAGTTTGTTTGGGTTTCCCTAGACCTAGTTGTTTAAGCAGTTTATAAGGCATGACGTTGATGCTTGCCCTAGATGCGCTAAAGCATTATCAACAGATAAACTACCAATTAAACAAGGAATCGTAAAACTCCTGGATCTTTTAATTTCCGTGGTAGTTTGTTTTGTAGAATTATCGAGCACCGCGCGTTTAGCTCCACGTCGTCACCTCATCTAACCTCCGTTTGTTTGTCGAAGCTCTTTTAAAAATTTCCTTGAATCGCATCATGCAGAGAGCTTCAAGAAATGGTAAGTTAATATGTAATTTTTTTAAAAGTTTAAGAAATTTACCAAATTGTTCCTCTGTGTGGTCTTTCTTCATCGCATTGGGATATGGCACTCAAGGTGTATACTCTTTAATGACAGGTTTCTGTGTATCGTGGCTTACCTCAACCTTACCTTTATTTACCACGGGTTCTTGCCTTGGCTCAGATTCAGATTCTACTAACCCTTCACTATTGTGATCAGTAATGGCATGAATTTTCTCCTCTGGGTTAGTTTTTTTGTTACTTGGCAAGCAACCTTGTGGTCATTCTGAGATTAGCTTAGCTAGCTGACCTAACTGGTTTTCGATCCCTTGAATCGATGCCTGCTGATTTTTCAGCATTGTCTCGTTGTTTTGAAAATGGGTTTCTAACACCGCAATAAATTTTTTTAGCATCTCCTCAAGGTTTGGCTTTTTCTCTTGTGGGATGGGTTGTTGTTGAAAGCCTGGAGGGGGTTGTTGTCTTTGATTTCCTTGACCCCCCATGAGAAATTTGGATGGTTCCTCCACCCTGGATTATAAGTGTTACTATAAGGGTTATTTTGAGGTCTAGAATTGTTACCCATATAATTCATCTGTTTGTTTTCTATGCCAGGGTTGTAAGTTGAGTATTCTGTATTGTTCGACCCTCCTCCATTTGTATCGCACTGCATCACTGGATGTACCTGCGAGGAACCACACAAACCATCAATTTTCTTACTTAAGAGTTCTACTTGATTTGATAGCATGGTTACTGCGTCGAGGTTGAAAACACTGGCAGCTTTTGTTTGCTTTGTTCTGATAACTTGCCACTGATAATTATTCAGTGCCATCTCTTCAATGAATTCGTAAGCCGCTTCAGGGGTTTTATTGTTTTGTGTACCGCCAGCAGATGCATCAATCAACTGCCTAGTCGAGGGGTTCAGATCGTTGTAAAAGGTTTGAACCTGTAGCCATAATGGTAACCATGGTGAGGGCACCTTCTCAGTAGATCCTTGTATCTCTCTCATACATCGTAAAGTGTTTCTAAATCCATCTGCACAAAAGAAGAGATATCATTTCTCAACTTAGCCGTTTTAGCCGGCGGAAAATATTTTAACAAAAAATTTTCGATCATTTGCTCCCATGTAGTGATTGATCCTCGTGGAAGAGAATTCAACCACTGTTTGGCTTTATTCCTTAAAGAAAAGGGAAATAACCGAAGGCGAATGGCATCATCAGAAACGCCATTAATTTTAAACGTATCGTATAATTCCAAAAATTCGCTAAGTGTGTGTTAGGATCCTCATCCGCAAACCATCAAGCCCCGAACAAATTGTTGAATCATCTCGTATAGTGTTAGGTTTCAGTTCAAAATTATTTGCAGCGACAGCAGGTCTAACAATACTTGATTCAGTTCCTGTTAAATTAGGTTTAGCATAATCATACATAGTTTGAGGAACAAGATTTTGATTAATCGGGTTTGCGGCAACTACAGGAGGTAGCGGATTATTATCAGCCATCTCTTCGGTAGTATTGGTATCGTTCTCTTACTCTTCTTGTATGTACTGTAGGCTTCGCCTAATTTCTCTTTGATTTTTGCAAACGGTTCCTTCTATATCACTATCGTAAAGTAGAGGTCCTGACGGGTTTCTTCCAGTCATAAACTAGAATACCTGCCAGAAGTAAGGAAAAATAAAAAATTAGCAAACTAGAAATAAAATAAAAATTAATTGCAAAAATAAAATGGCTAAAGTAATAAAAACAAAGTGTTCCTAATATCTTAGTCCCCGGCAATGGCGCCAAAAACTTGATCGTGTCCAAACTAACTATGACAACGAATAAGGCAAGCGCACCTATCGTTCGGTAGTATAGCTATGGCAAGACCGGAAATATCGTATCCTCAAGGACCAAGAGTACTAGTAGTTACTATCCTTTTATTATTTAGCCTAAGTATTAAGGGAATCGATGTTTAATTAACTAATTACTAAGCTAAGGATGCTAAGACACAGAGAGTGAATTGGGAAAATACTTTTGGGGAAAAACCAATTGATTAAGACAATACCCGAGGAAGAATCCACCTAGACTTCACTTGTTATTTAACTCTGAACAGACGATTTATTCATTCTTGACTTGATCCAGTAGGATTCCTAATTTATATTAATACCTCTTTCAAGGCTACTAACATCTAACCCTAGGTTGATTAATTGAAATCTCTTTCTAATTAAAACCCCTAGTGTTGCATTAACTCAATCTATAGACTCCCATATTAGGTTTGACCCTAATCTGGTAGATTTTCGTCATCCTATCTCTAGGGTTGCGATCAACTCCGCTTAACTATGCTAGATCTACTCTTAAACAGGGACTTTTGCTCCACTTTGCTAAGCACATCAATACTTGAATCAATATCCTGAAATATTAAAACAAGAATTAAGAACACATAATTAAGAACAAATCAAGTATTTATCATATAGTTCAGAAAATAATAACAAGATCCGTCTTAGGTTTCATCCCCCTCAGGTATTTGAGGGGTTTAGTTCATGTTTAATAAAGAATACATCTCAGAAGAAAGTAAATAACAAAACATAAGAAAAACCCTAAAACCCTCTGAAGGAAATTGAAGGGAAGATCTTCCGTCTTGAGCGTGATTCCGGCTTCGAGATGGATCAACTGGCTTTCTTGGAGTAATCCCCTGTGCTCAGCCCTCTCTGGCTTAGCTCTCCTTTTAGGTCATACTTAGGGTGTTTATATAGACTTCGAAATGTCTTTCTTCGCCCCTAAGTATCCTTTTCCAAGTAGAATTACAACGGGTCACGGTAGAGACATGCCCGTGGAGCACGCCCGTGTGAATCGAGCCCAGGCAGTGTTCGGGCCTGCTAAGGTGGCACGGCCGTGTGGTGAACTTCCAGGCCGTGTTGATTTCTCACTTTGGCCCATTTTCTCCGTTTTCGGCCCGTTTCTCGTTCTTTTCATCCTTCGATGCTCTCCTAAGTATAAAACATGAAATTAAAGGATTAGGAGCATCAAATTCCACAATTCAAGGGATTAAATCATCCAAAAGTATGCTAAATGTTGGATTAAAATATGTATATATTACAGTTTATCATTTATATTTTTCTTTGCACTTGTTTTATTTCGTATTCCAATTGAGAGATTTGCTACTCTGTTCCCCATTCGATACTCATTCCACAGTTATTCAAATCTCTTTTCTTCTTCGAATCAATTGTGTTTCTTACATGGTTTATTCAATCGAAGTTGAGATTATGAATGACATGAGTGGCTAAATCCCTTAGGGGAGATTAACGAGTGGATAACAGAGGATTTGAGATTTCTCGAGATGGATTAGTTGGTATAAATTATGTGCTCTTAAATTGTTAGGCTTGACAATCCTAATAAGTTATCATAGGGTAGACAAGATCAAAAGATAAAGTCGAACCGAGTATCAACCAATCGATTAAGTTAATTAGAGCCAGAAGGTAATAGTTGCTTAATCGATGACTAATCCACTTTAGACCCCCAATCTGAAGTTAGTTGCAAACCCTGAAGTGAGTTGATCTTCCTAATTATTTTATCGGTTTTGCTTATTTGTTTATCTTTATTTCTTTATTTATTTTTTTTAGTTATTTATTTTTAATCGTCTTAATCTATTTTGTGATCCATCATAATATAGAAATTAACTATTACTACTTAGACTTAGTATTGTAAAAAGTATTTTTATTATTTGTTCCATCCTCCTTTGGGTATGATTCTCGAGATACCGTTGGTATTTTGTTGTACAACTATATTATAATTTGACCTGTGCACTTGCTGACACCGTCGTTCTCAATTCTTATATTTGTGGTGTTATATTTATTCTATAAACGAGTTTGTCAAAAACCAAATAAATTTTCGAGTAAAAACATTGTGTCAACCACTTTCAAGTATAAAATAGGGTCAAGTATCGGTACTATCCACAAGGTAATGGTACCTTGACTTTAGTTGTAACACCCCTTACCCGTATTCAACGCCGGAACAGGGCTCAAGGCATTATTGGACTTATAACACAAGCAAACATACATTTCCGAGTCATAAAATTTTTGTCCAAATTAAAACTTTTCATACACATTCATATCGTCCCTAAAATGAGCCTACGAGGCCCAAAACATGCTTTGGAGGTGGTTCGGGACTAAACCGAGAACTTTAGAAAATTTTACAACACTTAGAAAATTTTTGCTAAAAGCAGGGCTCACATGCCCGTGTGGTCCAAGGGACACGCCCGTGTGACCCTGGGACATGCCCGTGCTTCAGACCGTGTTCGATTTAGGGGTGTTCTATGACTTGTGCCACACGGCCGTTCCACACGCCCATGTGCTAGGCCGTGTAGCACACACAGCTGAGACACACGCCCGTGTACTCAATTCTGGACATTCTATTTTCCAACAATTAAGGTGCAGGAGACACACGGCCGGAACACATGCCCGTGGGGCAGACCGTGAGTCACACACGACCTAGACACACACCCATGTGTCTACCCGTGTGGAGAAACATAAGGATATTTACCAAGACAATTTGCCACCCTCACTTGCACACATCAACACAACATCACATGGCACAATTTCAAGCATTTAAAAGCAACTAAACAACCACAACCAAGACAATAACATGTCATCCTCATGCCATTATTTATCAAGCTTAGAACTTCAACCTTTCCACACAAATTCATGCAAGATTCCACATTCATGGTTAAAACATATCAACTTTATATTTTTGCCTAACATAATCACTACATTTATTAAGCCCTAAATCAAATATAAAAATTCCACATTCATTAGGCATACCATAATCATATCACCATAGACATTGACACATATATGAATATACTTAGGCTTACAATCATGTTAGCCAATATGAGCCAACTTACATGGCCAAATAGCAAAACAAACCTTTGACAATCACAAGCCAACACATTGGCTACAATCACAATGACACATTTAACAAAAAGACTAAGTCCTTATACATGCCATAGACTTAAAATACATGAATTCATTTATACCCAAAATGACAGCTTGATAGTGTGATAGGATCTCCGGCAATCTCCAATCCGAGCTAGCTTAATAACCCTATAAGACATTGGAAAGGAAGGGGGTAAGCTATATATATAGCTTAGTAAGTCCGTACGAAAATAATAAGCAACTCTTACCAATCTTTTATCGAGTCTAACAATATAAACATAAAATAAAAATAATTGCTTTAAAACTCACAGTTATAAATTTTCATTCAGTCATAATCTTTACTTTATCAACTTATAAGCATAATTTAACATATCTTGGCTTTAGCCTAACAACCATAATTTCTCATTTATATCAGATTACAGCTGAAACACCCCAAACCCGGCCCATTCGTTACGACCGAATTTGAAATGCCACTGCGGAAAAACGTTTGAAGACTGATTTCACTTTTGGGAAAAACATTAAAAATTTTGTGATTTGAAAACCATGTCCAATTAAAAATTCTAAATAATATAAGCTTGATAAAAATATCCAAATTAAAACTTTATTATAAGCTTTTAAAATATAAGTTGCCAAAATTAAAAGCACTTCCCAATAATAATTTAATGGTCGTCTAGCTTAAACATAATAAAAATGTTCAATCACTTTAATGGGCCTTATTACAATAAACACTTAATCAAAATACTGAAAATATAACTACTTAATTAATTAAAATATCTTTCTCGCATGGAAATCTATGCATGGCCACCTTTGTATCCACTCCAACCCACCCAAAAATCACGATCACCTGCGATGTTTAATAAAAATTGGGTGAGTCATACTGACTCGAGTGTGTAATTAGTCCTTTGAATTCCACCCACATGTTAACCACATATTAACTCATATATCGGATATCAATTATCAAATTCACATGTTATCACATTACAGGCTTGGCCCATATTCATATCACATTCATCTAATAGGGTAGTTAACCACATAATTTCCACATCCGGGCTTAGCCCATTTCCACATTAATCCACATATCATATTGGGCTTGGCCCATTTCCACATATGTTCACATACGAAATCATGCAATTATGAAGCCCAACCCAAACCTAGGGTCCATCCGCTACACACCCCCTTATCCACCTACCACACGCGCTAGGGATTATCAAATCACCCTCTCCTTTTCACTCCAAAGGCAATCACTTTGCCGCCCACGTGCAATTAAGCACAATAGTCCACAACGCGACCTCGATCGGCCCCAATCCACGATGTAGCCGTAGCTAACACCAAAACCACGATGGGGCACATAGTCACTCATCAACCACGATATGGCACATAGCCGATATCAACCACGATGAGGCACATAGCCACTCATCAAGCCACGCGAACTAAATCGCAATTAATCCACAACGTGACCTCGATCCAACGTCAATCCACGATGTAGCTCAAGGCTAACATCAAAAACCACGATGGGACACATAGTCACTCATCAACCACGATATGGCACATAGCCGATATCAACCACGATGAGGCACATAGCCACTCATCAAGCCACGCGAACTAAATCGCAATTAATCCACAACGTGACCTCAGTCAACGTCAATCCACGATGTAGCTCAAGGCTAACATCAAAAACCACGATGGGACACATAGTCACTCATCAACCACGATATGGCACATAGCCGATATCAACCACGATGAGGCACATAGCCACTCATCAAGCCACGCGAACTAAATCGCAATTAATCCACAACGTGACCTCGATCCAACGTCAATCCACGATGTAGCTTAAGGCTAACATCAAACCCACGTACTGAAGTAGACCCGTACCTTCTTTCATATCCCAACCCATGCACATGCCACATAAAATAATGATACAATGTAATGATGCATGAGCATGTTCATCAAGCATATTATCACATATTCATATTAATAATCACATATCATCGGGTTTGGTACTTAGGATTATCGACATACCCCTTGAGGGTATCCTTATCACAATTTCCACTCGCACTAGTTAGCACATTCATAACACATACACATTTCAAATACATATCATATACCGGAAAACGGTGGGTTAATCACACACACGATCACTTGGAGAACTATGCTTTCGATCGATGCTATCACTAGGCGATACTACGGCTATTTGCCTACTTTCTTGTTACGTATTTGGTCCACACCCGGTGGCCAATCCCTAGCTCGCGAGACAGATCTCTTCTTAAACTTGGGATAGGGACCTTCCCTTTCCCTTCTTGAATGGTATTCGCCTCCATCAAAACACTTAATCAGAACAATCGATTTAATCATCAATATACGAATTCTTAACCAAATATCCACAACTTATCGTACTTACCGGAAGGGTCTTGAAATCCCGTAAAGCTTGATCTAATGCTTAGATCCTTAATCCCTACATTTGATTAATCACCTACTACTTTAATAAAAAGCCATTCGGCCATAAATCCAAATCCTAGTAGGATTAGTATACTTAAACTTACCTTGTTGCCGTTTGACTTAAGAATCAAGTCTTGAAATCTCTGCTATACTCTTCTTGCATTCGGCCAAGCATTGAATCAATTAACTTGGTTAGTTTTCGGCTTTTGAATAATTAATGAACACATATATTTACCAAACATGGCCTTGGCCGAATACTATAGACACTTACCTTGTGGATTTTAAATCCCGAAACTCACCGAATAACTAGGGAACACGTGGCCTATGGTGGGACACTTAGTAAATCTTGAAAGATCTCTTCAAAGTTTCGGCAACAAGATATTAATGGGGTTAGTCCTAGATTTCGGCAAATCTTAAGAAAAAGGATGAAACCGAATGAGATCTTACCCTTACTTGAAGAAATCGATTGCACCTTCACTTCAACCAGAGAGATTCGGCTATGGCTAGATGATGATCTCACAACTTTCGGCTTTTGGAGGGATTAGAAAGAAAAGAGAAGGAAGAATAAAGATGGAGGATTCGGCTATGGCTTCTAATGGAGAGGAAAATATTCGGCTAGGTTCCAACATTTACTTAATTTGGCTTGACAAAAGAAAAGAAAGAAAAGAAGAGAAGAGAGCACTAAGAATCGGCAGAGAAAGGAGGAAGCACAAATTGATGAGTAGCCCTCCTTCCTTCCTTTTATAGCCGAAATTATCATCTAAGGAGTCCCTTACTTGGCCACCACTCCTCTATTTTAATAGCTTTATCTCTTTAATTATCACTTAAAATAAAAGATAATTCAAAGCAACTATCCTTACTTAGCCGAAATTATTAAACTCAAAGTCCCTTACTTGGCCATCACTTCTCCCTTATTTTCCTCTTTATCTCTTTATTCAAATTAAAAGAATTTAATCCAACAATTATCTCTTGAAAATAATGATAAATAAATCCCTTATTTATCCACTATTTATAAAATAATAAAAGCTCCTAATTTATAGCCATGTGCCGTCCACCTCTCTGCTCCTTGTAGCAAAATAAATTTTCTTTTATTTGCTTCCCATGTGACTCGAACTTAGGCCCATTCCTCTTGCATATGGCGCCATTTCCATAGGCCCTAAGTGGCATCTTCAGACCACTTTTCCAAGCCTGTTTGTGTGCCAAATTTCACAAACTTTTTTCTTTTAAGGCCACCTTGCCTTAATTTCCCCTTTTTAAACCTTAAAACTCGTCATTTCTAGGTCATTTCTAAGTTTCCAAAAATTTTCGATCGGCTCTGTAAACTTGACATTTCCTTACATTTCCATGACATTTCCTTACATTTCCAAGACATTTCCTTACATTTCCATGACATTTCCTTACAAGACATTTCCTTACATTTCCAAGGTTCTAAAAATGTTCACTTTCCTCTTTTAAACTTAACATTTCCATACATTTCCAGGTTTCCAAAAATGTTCATTTCTAACTTATTTTCACTCATTTCCGGGTTTCCAAAAATATTCAAAATTTATTCATAATACTTAAAACATGTCTTTTCGTACAATTAAACCGAAAATGCATAGGCCCTATTTTAGGATGTTACAACAGCAAATAACGAATTATTTCAAACTTCATAGTAACCATGCACATTAATTGTGAGTATTTACATTTCAAGCATATACTTTAACATCTTTCAATTGCTTAAAGCTCATATCTTTTTATACTTCCATAATCATTTTAATAGGCAATTATGCCAATCTTTCCTTTTTCTCATATCCGATAAATCACAATTTGTATGAATAAAGCATGCTATATCATAACTCAATTTGGCCCAAAACCCAATCACATAATCGTCAAATGAATTTATCATGAATTTCATACATCACAAGTATTGACCAATAATCACAAGGTTTTCACAAAATCATTCTCATGGAAATCATGAACTCACAATTTCATGAAGTCAATGCTTATAGACTTTATGTACATACCTGTACCGATTTGTAATTACTTACATACTATTTCTCTTCTTTGACATACTCGTTGAATTTCCCGTTGAACCATTTGGAATACTAAAGGATACTCGGGGATCTCGTACACACAGTACCATACCAATGCCATATCCCAGATATGGTCTTTCATGTAATCTCGTATCGATGCCAATAGCCCAGCTATGGTCTTACACGAAGTCTCATATCGATGCCATATCCCAGATATGGTCTTACACGAAGTCTCATATTGATACCATATCTCAGATATGGTCTTACACGTATTCTCAGTGACCCTAATGTCATGATATTTGTATCCTATCTATTCCTAAGGTTCAACCGGGATTTACTCACTTGTCGAAACTTCGTCATTTTCATCCATAGAGTCAATCATACAATTCATGCAATAACAAAATATTATAAATACAATTATAATGTTGCATTATTTACATACAAACTTACCTCGACATAAAAAATGGCGAAAAGGACTAAATCGTCAAATACTCGTTTTTCCCCCGTTCTAGGTCCAAATCTTATTTTTCTTGATCTATAATATCACATTTAACTTATTCAATCATTATACAATTCAAATTACCCGAAAATAACATTATGCAAAAATTACATTTTTGCCTCTAAAGTTTGACATTTTTACAATTTAGTCCATAGGCTCGTAAAATGAAATGTACTCAATTTCTTCAATATCCATGCCTAGCCGAACATTATACATGCTTATAAAATCCCATAATTTTCATTCATTCACATTTTTACACCATATTTTATAACTTTTACGAATAAGTCCTTTTAGGTATTTTCACCGAAAATCACTTAGCAAAAGTCATTTATCATACACCAAACATGCATTTTCTACCATTAGACATCAAAATACATACATGTTCAACGTGGGTAAAATTTTAGACCTTGACATCTCTTCAAATTGATGATAGAAATAGAAAGATCGAGTTACAATGACTTCAAAAATGTAAAGAGCATTAAAAACGGGGCTAGAACGGACTTACAATCGAGCTTGGAAGCTTGAAAACCCTAGCCATGTCTTCTCCATGTAAAATTCGACCAAGGAAGAAGAAGATGGACAAATTTAGCTTTATTTTGGCTTTTTAATTCATTTTAATTACCAAATTACCAAAATACCCTTAATGAAAAACTTTAGAAACATGCCAAACCATGTCCATTTTTGTCCACCAACTTAAACAATGGTCTAATTACCATTTAAGGACCTCTAATTTAAAATCTCATAGAAATTGGACACCTCTAGCATATAAAATTCAAGTTTTGTACTTTTTTCAATTTAGTCCTTTTGACTAAATTAAGTGCCCAAACGTCAAAATTTTCAAACGAAATTTTCACGAAATCGTCCCATTAAATTGTAGACCATAAAAATATAATAAAAATGAATTTTTATTCGTCAGATTTGTGGTCTCGAAACCCCTTTTGTGACTAGACCCAAAATCGGGTTGTTACATTAGTATTGATACCCTTGCTCGGTATCGATACCATTTTTAGGTTCGATGTTGAAAATGAAGGGAAATTTTGCTTAAGTACTAAATCTATAACACTTAAGCCCCTACACCATAAACCTCAAAATACAACCAATTTAATTCACAATTCAGCCAAATGAACTCAATTTTCAATTTCAATAATCATATAACTTATCTCAAACTCATTTAATTAAGACTAAGTTTATAAACTAACAAAGTATTCAAGTTCTACAATTTAGTCCATTAAACATTTCATTTTCTCCTAACATAACCTATGTACATGCTAATTGTAACACCCTATACTCGACCCGATTTACAAGTTCCAAATATAGGATGCCACCAGAATTAAAACACTTAACAAAAATTTTAAAATGGGCGAAGACTTTACTGAACATACTTTTCACCTATTTGTTATTATTCTAAGACATAGATTCTAAAGATAATTGTTTATTTAATTAAAATTGATACTCAATGATAGTGTAAGTCAATACCACTTAAAACTTTATTGAAACAAACCCAAACGTGGCGTACAATATTAGTCGCCATTTAAAAACATATTCTCAAAAGTGTCCCTCTGTATGCATAATATCGCTCTACAACTAACTACTTTGGCGCGTTCCTGACTTGGTCTCTTCTGGCAAACTAGTTCAAACCCAGCGACCTGCATTGCAAATAAACACCCATAAGTTCAATGGAACTTAATGAGTCTAAACTAGTATTATCTTTCAGCATTGATGTTTAAATCCTTGACTTTAATATTCTGGAATTCCTTTCAGACTTTGGCGGATACTTATTTAATTCTAGTTGGCGAATAACTACACGCCAACTCTACACTTAATCCATTTATACTTGTTTCACCCGATTGGCGGATCACATACTTCACACCATATCTCAAATCCCCTTACACAATTTCTTTACAAATAGTAGCTGGATACACTTTTCAGAATGATACTAAATAGATGCTACTTTTGGTGGATTCCCTTACAGACTCCAGCGATTATCAGAACACTAGTTACCTTATAACGTTGAATCAACTCAAACAACAAACTTACTTAGAAGAATGTCTGTAACACCCCTAACCCCTCTCCTTCATCGAATTAGGGTCACAGGAATTACAACCAATTATCACATTCAATCACAGCATAAATAAAAATTGCAAGCTAACTATTTACATCACATCATACAAGGAGCAATACATGCTAATTTAATATCTCCATAATAATGTCTTATACAATCGAATAATGAGTCCTGCTATGCAATGCTAAACTTGGTCTTCAACTGTCTACATTTCACTATTTATCCCCTCTTGAAAACTATAAGTTGGATACATATCAAGACTATTCCAATTATTAGCATCAGAGTATTGAACCATACTCTGACTACTACTACCTTCGATGATGTTAGTAGAATGGCCTACTTCACCTAGTTTAGGTTCGTTACTTCATTCAAAATAAGAGTAAATATACTCTTATAGGCCTTAATTCGAGTCTATATATCCCTAAAAATAGCCTATGAACAAATAGGGACTAATTTGGAACAATTCTAAAAGTTTTAGGGCAATTTCAAAAATACCTTGAAACAGGGGACACACGATCGTGTGGAACGCCCCAAGCTGTGTGGCTTTCGAAGTTGGGACACACGGCCATGTATCACTAACTTGAGACACACGATCGTGTCCCAACCCGTGTCTCTACCTGTGTAACTCACTGACTTGGGTCACACGGCCTTGTCGCCGGCCATGTGTCAGCCCTTGTGGAACAACACCTATACTATTTTTTAACACGCTCAGGGCACACGCCCGTGTGGGTTGCCCGTATGTGACACACGACCATGTGATAAACCGTGTCTCAGGTCGTGTGCACCTAGTTTACCATTTCCTACTTGCTTGGGATTAAGCAACTCAAATACCAACCATTTAACCTATTAAACATGCTCAAAACATGCCAAAACAACCATCTTAAGTGCCTAACCAATATACCCTCATTGGTACCACATTATTTTTATTCAAACATATCATCAAGTCATCAACCACTTAAGACTTCTATTCATACCACATTTACCATAATTGAACTAACTTTCAACTCCTAAAGTTACCAAATTTGAAGCTAAGCACATACCAAGCATTAGGCTAAGCTATCATACCAACATTGCCTCAGCTATAACCATATATATACAATTATACATCATTTCACTAAGGAACCAAAATATCATCACCTCATAAACATATCAACAAAGGACCCTCTAGGTATATACCATTACAAAATATAACATCACCAAACTTGAGCTCGGGATCGTTGTTGGATGTTGAGTCAATGATAAGCTAAAAAGTAACTAACCTGCACATGGAAAACAAAACCGCACGTTGAGTATAACTCAATGGTATTTCTATAATCCGAACAATTTAAAATCTTGATATAAATATGTAAGATGTAATATACAATAGAGAAATGTCATGAAGTGTATCAAATTTATTATGCTAACTTTATTCACCAATGTTCGCATTCAAAATCTTGCAATTTCCAAAAAATGGCAATAGCCTTTAAGAAGGCATTTGTTAAATTAACTTACATAATGGCATTTTTCATTCCCATTTTCACTTAATGAGTGCATTGCTCATAATTTATCAATATTCACAATAGAATCTATCTGTAACACCCCAAACCTGGTCTATGCGTTAAGGCCAGATTTGGCATATCACACAAAATAAATGTACATCTAGCCCTTTAAAGAAAATTTAATTAAAATTTTGAGAAGATTTAAAGGAGTTTGAAAATAAAATTTGGAAGAACATTGTTAAGAGAAAATTTTCCGAGTTAAATTATTTAAGAAAGTTATTATGAAACCCTTTTTGCATATCCATTTGAGAAAAACATTAATTTAAATTTTTAGAAAAATCCCACTTGAAGTAAATTAAGCAAATTATAAAATCCATCAAACATTAAACAACATTAAAATTTATCCAGAGGCCTTATTACAATTTAACTTAAAATAGCAAAATAATTAAAAGTACATAAAAGAAATCCGGAATTTAAATAACCAATTATTCGTAGTATGGCCTCCACTGAGTCGTCCACGTCCCAAGTCTCCGTCACTGATCATTACCTGAGAAGGGTAAGGAAAACGGGGTGAGTTACTAGAACTCGGTGTGTAACCCACTTACCATTGTCCACTGGGCCAAAATCCAATTAAGCATTTATTGGGCCGAAGCCCATTTACAATTATAATACAATAATAACATATATAATATGAATATGATATGCAATTCCCAAACCAAACCTAATTTCCATCCGCTACACACCACCCGTACCAACCAAAGACACTGTGGGAGCTTTAGTCACCCACCCCGCCAACACACCAAAATAGGCATTAAGCCGTTTATATTAATTTGTGGACAAGCCACGATTCACGAGTTTACATGGCATTGCCATTTTTCAGATTTGTGGCAGAGCCACCAGAATTTTGTAGCAAAGCTACCAGAACTTCTCTTCATCAATATCCCATCCCATGCAATCCATGTATATAATGCATATTCATTTACAACAACTCATTCAAGTATTTATTACGAACAATAAGGCCCATTATAACAATTATCACAATCTGGCCCATATCACAATCCGACCCATATATCAAATATCACAACTGGCCCATATAACCAATATTTCATTTTGGACCATATAACAAATATCACAATTGGCCCATATATCAAATATCACAATTGACCCATATATCAAATATCACAATTGAGCTATATATCAAATATCACAATTGGCCCATATATCAAATATCACAATTGAGCCATATATCAAATATCACAATTGGCTCATATAACCAATATTTCATTTTGGCCCATATAGCAAATATCACAATTGGCCCATATATCAAATATCACAATTGGCCCATATATCAAATATCACCTTTATCGATTTGGCCCATTGAGGGCAATTTAAGTAATTTTCACGATCTTAATATCGATTTCATAGTCTTTACCAACACAGTGATAATTATGCCATTTTACCCGATTTCACTAACATGTGATTTAATCAAGCGATTAACACAATAAAATTATTTAACCCATGAATACAGTGTGAGATTACACACCTGATTACGGTAAGCACTACACTTTCCTGATCGTCGACACCTAAAAATATTTTTAACGCTCGATTAGATCATGTACACTTATAGTAAATCTACTCTAAGATAAACGGTCTAGGTTTTTACCCTCAAAATCGCGAACAACTACTATTTACCGGTTCTCCCTGGTTGACAGTCCACAACCCAGTGGGAAATCCCGAATCGCTGATGCCTCACAATTGCAAATAACTTTGAATAGTTGATTCTCACCGGATGAGGGTCCACAACCCGGTGGAAAGTCTTGAATCTCCGAAACAGCCCTTCGTTTGAATCTAGGAGGGATCGTAAATCCGCTCCTTTTTCGATCACCAATCACTACCCCTTTTGATTCGATCTTGTTTGCCTCCATTGAAAATAAATATTAGTCCAAACTAATATTACGTTGCTATAAATGATTGATCTTAGGAGTGAAGTCGGCTTACCACAAAGATCCGTATAATCTTAAGATGAAAGATCGAGCGATAGAGTCCTATAATAATATCGATTAATCAACACTATCTTAATGAATAAAAAGTGATTATAGAGTCCTCGAAGAATCCTTACCTTAGAGACTTTTGGACCGAATCCTAGCGATTAGATGATGACTTCAAAAACTCCAAGTTTCGGCCTTCCACTATATTTCTATGGCAAAGAAAAGTGATTTCGTATGAGAGAAAGTATGGTGATGGTCTCAATCAATATGGCCATCCCACACTAAGGTATAGATTCGGCACTAAGAGAAAGGATAAAATAAAAATACAAAAATGTTGTAATGGATCACTTACCGATTGATCGAAGTGTGAGTAGAAATATAGTTGAGAAGAAAATATGTATGAAGGGGAAGATTCGGCTATAGGGAGATGATCAATGATATTCGGCCATGGTGAAAATATTAGAGAGGGAGTGATGTTTGAAAGTTCTTTGCAATAAGAAAAGAAGAAGGAAAAAGAAGTAGAAGATATGATGTTTAAGTTTTGGTTTTTCAAGGATGAAAAAAGAACAAGGAAATGGTCTCCGAGTTTGTATGCGTTCCGCAAAGAGAAAGAAAAGAAATGAATTATGCCTCTTCAAGGTTGCATGGTTTCGGCACAAAGAAGAAAAGAGTTTGGGGAGAAAAGAAAATGATACCAAATTGGTCAAAAAGAAATGGCCAAAACAACCAAAAATTTACCTATTGCTATTGACCACATTCGGCTAGGGGAAAAGAGTTTTGGAGAAAAATGATACACTAGTTGCTAATGGAAAAAAAATGACCAAAACTAGCACCTAAACCTTACCAAAATGCTAATAAAATTCGGCCACCCCCCTTAGCCCCATAAACCGTCCAAATGCATAGCCAATTGGTCAAAAGTTTGGCCACCCAAACTTTCCAAAACATCACCCATGGAATAAGCCTTATGCTCCCCTTACATGCCATTTCCATTTGATTCCTTTCCTTAACTTCAATCTTTCCTTAATCCTTTAGCAATCTTGCCATAAAAATAAAAGTGCAACTTACCATAATTAGTTCTTGGCCGACACTATAAGGAAGGAAAGCAAAAAATAAAAAAAATCACAAATGCACATAAAGGGATTCGAACTCCTTCCCTCAAGGTAATACATATGGCGCCATCGCCTCTTCACTACTAGCTCACTTATGCTAGCTATTTACCAATTTATTTCCTTAAGCTTTAAGGTCACTTACTCCATTACCTTAAAGTACTAAATGCCAAAATATTTTACAAATTCCAAATAAATCCCGAGCCTTCTCAGGACTACCTAAACACACACATTGGATAGTTTAACTAGCTGAGCACCAAAATAATGCAACATATAAAAATTCAAATTTTAGGATGTTACAATTCTACCCCTTTGAAGAAAATTTCGTCCTCGAAATTTACCTGGTTAAAAGAGGTGAGGATGTTGCTGCCGAATCGTGTCCTCAGGCTCCCACGTAGCTTCCTCCGCTCCGTGATTACGCCATAGAACTTTGACTAACGGTACTGACTTCCTTCTCAGCACCTTAACATCTCGATCTAAAATTTGCACTGGCTCTTCCTCGAACGACAAGTCAGGCCTTATCTCAATTTCCTCTACTGGTACTATATGAGACGGATTAGATCGGTAACGCCTTAACATTGAGACGTGAAATACACTATGTATCTGACTCAATACACGCTTTAATACACGGTATGGTTCGATGAATCTAGGGCTCAACTTGCCCTTCCTTCAAAATCTGAAGATTTTCTTCCAAGGTGAGACCTTTAGAACGACTTGATCTCCCACCGCAAACTCAATATCCTTACGCTTCAGATCTGCATACGATTTTTGTCTATCCGAAGCTTCCTTTAACCGCTGCTCGAATTACCTTTACCTTTTCCTCCGTCTCTCGATATCACTCGGGACCCGATGAATCGCCGCTCCCTAATTCGATCCGACCAAGTAGGAGTACGACACCTACAACCATACAATGCCTCGTAGGGTGCCATCTAGATCTTTGGATTGATAACTATTGTTATACATAAATTCAGCTTCTTGGTAGGAAATCCTCCCAACTACCCCTCAAGTCAATCACACAACCCCTTAACATGTCTTCCAAAATCTGGATTACTCTTTTCGATGACCATCGATCGAGGATGAAAAGCCGTGCTGAAATTTTACTTTGTCCCCAAAGCTTCATGTAAAGCTTTCCAAAACCGTGATGTAAACCTAGGGTCCCTGTCCGATATAATAGACACTGGTACTCCATGTAACCTCACGATCTCCGTTACATACAATTTGGCCAATTTCTGCAATGAGTAATCCGTACGAACAGGTAGGAAATGGGCAGTCTTCGTCAACCGATCCACTATTACCCAAACGGAATCTTTCTTAGTAGGCAATAAGGGTAACCCACTAACAAAGTCCATCGTTATCCGTTCCCATTTCCATAACGAAATCTTCACTGGTTGCAGCAATCCCGACGGTAATTAATGTTCCGCCTTCACTTGCTGACATGTCAGGCACCTACTCACAAAATCAGTAACCTCTCGCTTCAACCCTGGCCACCAATACTGCTCTCGGAGATCTCGATACATTTTATTTCCCCCGGGGTGCATAGCATAAGGGCTACTATGCGCCTCACGCAGAATCATTTGTCTCAATTTCGAATCTTTGGGCATACAAATTCTTCCACGAAAACACAGTACTCCGTCATTATTCAATCCAAAATCCCCTATCACACCACCTTCCACTTGCTGAAGTAAGGGACCCAGCTTTTCATCTGATGACTTCTTTTCCTTAATCTGACCTAACCACATAGGCTTCACCTGAAGTTCGGCTAGCAGACTACCATCTTCATACAAACTGAGATGAGCAAACATTGCTCTCAACTCCGATATCACTTTACGACTCAACGCGTCTGCCACCACGTTAGCCTTTCCGGGGTGATACTCGATTGAGAAGTCGTAATCCTTCAACAGTTTTATCCACCTCCTCTGTCTTAAGTTCAACTCCTTTTGGGTAATGAGGTACTTTAGACTCTTATGATCTGTATAAATGATCGACTTCTCACCGTACAGGTAGTGCCTCCAAATCTTCAAAGCAAATACCACTGCAGCCAACTCCAAATCATGGGTAGGATAATTCACTTCATGCGGCCTTAACTGACGAGATGCATAAGCTACCACTTTCCCACCTTGCATCAATACACATCCTAAGCCCGTGTGTGACACATCGCAGTAGACAATAAACTCTTTTTTAGCTTCAGGTTGAATCAATACTGGCGCTTCCGTCAGAATCTTCTTCAATTTCTCGAAACTTTCTTGCTGTTGATCTGACCATACAAATGGTACTCCCTTGCGCAACAGTTTAGTTAGGGGTGCAACAATCAACGAAAACCCCTCAACAAAACGTCTATAATAACCAGCCAAACCTAGGAAACTCCGAATTTCAGCCACTGACTTTGGTGGTTTCTAATCCAACACAGCCTCTACCTTTCGAGGATCAACTCTGATTCCTTCGGCTGACACAACATGTCCCAAGAAAGTCACTTCCTTTAGCCAAAATTCACACTTACTGAATTTGGCATAAAGTTGCTTTTCCCTCAATATTTGTAATACTATTCGCAGATGTGAATCATGCTCTTCTTCATTCTTCGAATATACCAATATATCATCTATGAACACCACCACAAACTAATCTAAATAGGGTTGGAAGACCCGGTTCATCATGTCCATAAATGCAGCTAGTGCATAGGTCAAACCAAATGGCATCACCAAGAACTCATAGTGACCATAACGAGTTCGAAACGCCGTCTTATGAATATCCGCCTCCTTAACCTTGAGTTGGTGATAACCCGATCTCAAATCTATCTTAGAGAAAACTGCAGCTCCTCGCAACTGGTCAAACAGATCATTGATTCTCGGCAACGGATACCTATTCTTGATCGTCAACTTATTCAACTGCCTATAATCGATGCACATACGCATCGACCCATCCTTCTTCTTGACGAACAAGACCGGTGCTCCCCACGGTGACACACTTGGTCAAATGAATCCCCGATCCAGCAACTCCTGAATTTGAGCTTTAAGCTCCGCTAACTCTTTCGGTGCCATCCTATAAGGAGCAATGGACACCGGAGCCGTTCTGGGCAAAAGCTTAATGCCAAACTCTACTTCCCGGTCAGGAGGTAAACCCGGAAGTTCTTCGAGAAAGATGTCTGAAAACTCCTTCACCGTTCTAACACCTTCTACTGATACTTCCTTGGCATCCAACGCGCTAATAAAGGCTAGGAAGGCTCCACACCCTTTTCGCACCAACTTTTCTGCCGTTAAAGCAGATACCACATTCGATAGATAATTTCTCCTTTCACCTATCATCACCACTTCTTTATCTTCTGAAGTTCTTATCATCATCCGCTTTGCAGCACAATCCAAGTTCGCACGGTGCTTCACCAACCAGTCCATGCCCAAAATAAGATTGAACTCACCGAAAGGCAATTCCATCAAATCTGCCAAAAATATTTCTCTTTGAATTTCTAAGGGCACGTCTCTAAACAATCTATTCACCACCACAGACTGTCCTAAGGGACTAATTACCGTCATCTCTCTATCAGAAATCTCAGATCTAATGTTCAGGTTTCCAGATATAGCACTAGCAACATATGAATGGGTAGATCCGATATCTATCAAAGCGAGAATGGTACATCGAGAGATGAAGAACGCACGGTTATCACATCGGATGCATCGCCATCCTCTCTGCGTCTGACCGCATAAACCAACCGCGACCATCTCGCCTCGCGTTACCTCACGAAGCCATTACCTCTACCCGGTGCACCTTGACCTCGACTGCGCCATTACCACCTCGACTGGTTCACGGCCCTCGGTGGTTTCTTGGCGCTCTCTGGTATTTGTGCATCATGGTAACGAGCTTCCTGAGTCGGAGTAGTCCGTCGAGGACAATTCTTAACCTGATGGTCCTTAGAACCACATTTGAAACAACCACCGGTTCTCTTCCAGCATTCACCAGAGTGTCGTCTTCCACAGTTAGCACATGGTTGTATCTGATTGGTAGCAGCTGGTGCTCTAGCTTGAGCTGGCTCATCATTCTTGGGCCTCTTCTGAAACCTTTTAGCAGGACCCGAGTACTTAAAGTCCCTCTTACTCTTGCCTCTATCTTTTTCACGGTTTCACTGCTCCGAAAGCTTAGCCTCTTCGGCTATCTTCGCTTTCTCCACCAATGTGGCAAAATTCCTTTCTTGCTGTGGGGCTATCAATACCCGCAATTCATCGCTCAACCCATCCTCGAAATGCACACAGCGTTCATAATCAGTTGGCACAATACCTCAGGCATAACGACTCAGACGCAGAAATTCTGCTTCATAAGTCGCCACGGTCTTACTTCCTTGAACCAGATTAAGAAATTCCTTCGCCGGGCATCCACATAGCTAGCCCCAACATACTTTCCTTGAAATGAGGTTTTGAAGAAATCTCAAGTAACTCGATCGGCTTTGAGTGCCTTCCCGACGATAAGCCACCATTGATACGCCTCGTCTCTCAACAAGGACCACAGCTCCTCTTAGTTTACGCTTTCGGTGGTACACTCCGGATCATCCATGATCCGCTCCACGTGCTCGAGCAAGATACTCGCTACACTTGGGGCTACACCGAGACACCCTAAAAACCTCGGCACCGCTCGATCTAAGTCATTAGAAATTGATCCACGAGTGCTGGCCCGATTCTAGCCCCAAACAACCCTTTCTAGGACTCGCAACATTGCTTGGGACAAAGCAATGTCCTCCTCATACGATCATGTGATCGATTTGATCCGGTGACGTGAGTGCGTCCATTTCGGCATATATCCCGACGCGCTTGACGCGACCCTAGCACCTCGGCCTCTACCACGGCCACGTCTACCACGTCCACGTCCTCTAACGCTCATATTGACTATTTTGATTCAATCTGATTACAAATCTTATGAATCAGTATACTATTTCGATATTTATTAAACAAATTCTTATGAGGTATAAGAAGTAGAGTTTTTTTCGTAAGCGCATCCTATAGTCTCAATCTCTAAAGTTTCAACATCTAAAACTAAAAGTTCTAGAGTGTTCCTATAGTCATATCATAACAATCATAATCATACAATAACATACTTACTTGACTTGGTGCCGGATACTCGTGATGCCATACTCCCTTTTTGAAACATGCATTTTAACTTTACAATTCAAAACAATTTTGAAAATGTTTTTGAACCCAAATCACAGCCGAGTTTTGAAACTGGGCTCTGATACCATAAAATGTAACACCCTAAACCCGGTCTATGCGTTAAGGCCAGATTTGGCATATCACACGAAATAAATGTACATCTAGCCTTTTAAAGAAAATTTAATTAAAATTTCGAGAAGATTTAAAAGAGTTTGAAAATAAAATTTGGAAGAACATTGTTAAGAGAAAATTTTTGGAGTTAAATTATTTAAGAAAGTTATTATGAAACCCTTTTTGCATATCCATTTAAGAAAAACATTAATTTAATTTTTTAGAAAAATCCCACTTGAAGTAATTTAAGCAAATTATAAAATCCATCAAACATTAAACAACATTAAAATTTATCCAGAGGCCTTATTACAATTTAACTTAAAATAGCAAAATAATTAAAAGTACTTAAAAGAAATCCGGAATTTAAATAACAAATTATTCGTAGTATGGCCTCCACTGAGTCGTCCACGGCCCAAGTCTCCGTCACTAATCATTACCTGAGAAGGGTAAGGAAAACGGGGTGAGTTACTAGAACTCAGTGTGTAACCCACTTACCATTGTCCACTGGGCCAAAATCCAATCAAGCATTTATTGGGCCAAAGCCCATTTACAATTATAATACAATAATAACATATATAATATGAATATGATATGCAATTCCCAAACCAAACCTAATTTCCATCCGCTACACACCATCCGTACCAACGGCAGCACACCTGTGGGAGCTTTAGTCACCCACCCCGCCAACACACCAAAATAGGCATTAAGCCGTTTATATTAATTTGTGGACAAGCCACAGATTCACGAGTTTACATGGCATTGCCATTTTTTGATTTGTGTGGCGAGCGCGCGAATTTTGTAGCAAAGCTACGAACTTCTCTTCATCAATATCCCATCCCATGCAATCCATGTATATAATGCATATTCATTTACAACAATTCATTCAAGTATTTATTACGAACAATAAGGCCCATTATAACAATTATCACAATCTGGCCCATATCACAATCTGACCCATATATCAAATATCACAACTGGCCCATATAACCAATATTTCATTTTGGCCCATATAGCAAATATCACAATTTACCCATATATCAAATATCACAATTGACCCATATATCAAATATCACAATTGACCCATATATCAAATATCACAATTGGCCCATATATCAAATATCACAATTGAGCCATATATCAAATATCACAATTGGCCCATATAACCAATATTTCATTTTAGCCCATATAGCAAATATCACAATTGGCCCATATATCAAATATCACATTTATCGATTTGGCCCATTGAGGGTAATTTCGTAATTTTCACAGTCTTAATACCGATTTCATAGTCTTTACCAACACAGTGATAATTATGCCATTTTACCCGATTTCACTAACATGTGATTTAATCAAGCGATTAACACAATATAATTATTTAACCCATGAATACAGTGTGAGATTACACACCTGATTACGGTAAGCACTACACTTTCCTGATCGTCGACACCTAAAAATATTTTTAACGCTCGATTAGATCATGTACACTTATAGTAAATCTACTCTAAGGTAAACGGTCTAGGTTTTTACCCTCGGAATCGCGAACAACTACTATTTGCCGAATCTCCCTGGTTGACAGTCCACAACCCGGTGGGAAATCCTGAATCGCTGATGCCTCACAATTGCAAACAACTTCGAATAGTTGGTTCTCACCGGATGAGGGTCTATAACCCGGTGGAAAGTCTCGAATCACCGAAACAGCCCTTCGTTTGAATCTAGGAGGGATCGTAAATCCGCTCCTTTTTCGATCACCAATCACTACCCCTTTTGATTCGATCTTGTTTGCCTCCATTGAAAATAAATATTAGTCCAAACTAATATTACGTTGTTATAAATGATTGATCTTAGGAGTGAAGTCGGCTTACCACAAAGATCCGTATGATCTTAAGATGAAAGATCGAGCAATAGAGTCCATATAATAATATCGATTAATCAACACTATCTTAATGAATAAAAAGTGATTATAGAGTCCTCGAAGAATCCTTACCTTAGAGACTTTTGGACCGAATCCTAGCGATTAGATGATGACTTCGGAAACTCCAAGTTTTGGCCTTCCACTATATTTCTATGGCAAAGAAAAGTAATTTCGTATGAGAGAAAGTATGGTGATGGTCTCAATCAATATGGCCATCCCAAACCAAGGTATAGATTCGGCACTAAGAGAAAGGATAAAATAAAAATACAAAAATGTTGTAATGGATCACTTACCGATT
This sequence comes from Gossypium sturtianum, assembly GCA_025698515.1. NCBI lineage: Eukaryota > Viridiplantae > Streptophyta > Magnoliopsida > Malvales > Malvaceae > Gossypium > Gossypium sturtianum. The sequence goes on from CM046945.1 coordinate 26,593,943, forward strand.
GATCGAAGTGTGAGTAAAAATATAGTTGAGAAGAAAATATGTATGAAGGGGAAGATTCGGCTATAGGGAGATGATCAATGATATTCGGCCATGGTGAAAATATTAGAGAGGGAGTGATGTTTGAAAGTTCTTTGCAATAAGAAAAGAAGAAGGAAAAAGAAGTAGAAGATATGATGTTTAAGTTTCGATTTTTCAAGGATGAAAAATGAACAAGGAAATGGTCTCCAAGTTTGTATGCGTTCGCAAAGAGAAAGAAAAGAAATGAATTATGCCTCTTCAAGGTTGCATGGTTTGGCACAAAGAAGAAAAGAGTTTGGGGAGAAAAGAAAATGATACCAAATTGGTCAAAAAGAAATGGCCAAAACAACCAAAAATTTACCTATTGCTATTGACCACATTTGGCTAGGGGAAAAGAGTTTTGGAGAAAAATGATACACTAGTTGCTAATGAAAAAAAATGACCAAAACTAGCACCTAAACCTTACCAAAATGCTAATAAAATTCGGCCACCCCCCCTTAGCCCCATAAACCGTCCAAATGCATAGCCAATTGGTCAAAAGTTTGGCCACCCAAACTTTTCAAAACATCACCCATGGAATAAGCCTTATGCTCCCCTTACATGCCATTTCCATTTGATTCTTTTCCTTAACTTCAACCTTTCCTTAATCCTTTAGCCATCTTACCATAAAAATAAAAGTCCAACTTACAATAATTAGTTCTTGGCCGACACTATAAGGAAGAAAAGCAAAAAATAAAAAAAATCACAAATGCACATAAAAGGATTCGAACTCCTTCCCTCAAGGTAATACATATAGTGCCATCTCCTCTTCACTACTAGCTCACTTATGCTAGGTATTTACCAATTTATTTCCTTAAGCTTTAAGGTCACTTACTCCATTACCTTAAAGTACTAAATGCCAAAATATTTTACAAATTCCAAATAAATCCCGAGCCTTCTCAGGACTACCTAAACACACACATTGGATAGTTTAACTAGCTGAGCACCAAAATAATGCAACATATAAAAATTCAAATTTTTGGATGTTACACTATCATTTCATATTTCACTTCTCATTTCATTTCACCTTTCACATACTTTGCCATTCAATATCAGATGTCTCGATTTTTATCGTTTAATTTTCCCTATTAACACGAATCAGACTCAGATAGATACACGGATCCAACCAAGACATCAGTTTGGCACCCAATGCCTCATCGGATAAATCCGAAGTAATAACTGCACTTGGCGCTATATAAGTTGACACCCATTGTCTCATTGGTTAAACCGAAGCAAATTGGCACCCAGTGCCTCATTAACTCAAGGTCAAAGAAATCCCTGAACTCTTCCTATCCTATGGCATGCCATCTATATCCGACTTAACTAGAATAGTTAATAGGGTTTCATTTCATATTTCAATATAACCAATGCCTCATTTCCATATATATATATATATACATTTGTAACATATAAGCATTTTATTCAATTCATTAACAATCACAATTCTCAAAATATATAATCAATTCAATCTGTTTCATCCCAATTTTAACAAAACTACTCACCTCATGTCTTACCGTGCATAATAGTACAAAATGCAACAATTTACAAAAATTCGGATTATAGAAACACAAACCATGAATTTCGAGCTATTCGACGTTGATTTTATCCTTCCCCTTTTTACTCGAGGATTTCAGTATGACATTAGCTACGGAATAAAATAATTACAATCAATTAATAATGCACAACTAAATTCACAAGAATTTTAATTTTTCCACTATATTTTGTTTAATCCCCAAATTAGTCCATAAACCGAGACTAATTTTAATCTCCATATTTAACCTTGAATTTTTATACAAATTTTACTCCGAGCTAAATTTAGCTCCCTATTTTCAATTCTACCCCTTAATTTCAAAGTTTTCTCAATTTAGTCCATATTGCTCAAAATCAACAATTAATTCCACAAATTAGTCTTTTTCCACTTCTAACTTAAAAATCTATCTATTTAATCCCTAATACTTAAACTATTCAACAATGGTAACATCTAAAATATTGAACAATATTAAAAATTACAACATGGATCAGGTAGTTCTAAGTACTGAGATTGCAAAAATATAAAAATTACAAAAAAGGGGGACTAAATTGACTAACCAATTGAAATTTGAAAGTTTGAAGCCTTAAGTGCCGTCGGCCTCTCTTTGTTTCTTTCTTTCTTTTCTTCTCTTTTAATTTGCATGCATTTGTTTCATCTCTTTCCACTTTCTTTCTTTTAAACTTTGTTTTCATTTTATTATTATATAATATAATATACATACATGTTATACCATTTATTTATTATAACATACATATATATATTAAGTTAACAATATATATAAATAACATATATCACCAATGTCATCCACTATCACTAAGTAAATATATATATTTACTATTCTAGCCCCTTTAATTTATTTAAACCTATAATTCAACTTTTAAAGCCTATGCGATTTGATCCCTACACCTTAACAACTTCTAATTTCCAAGAAAATTACTTACCTAAAATTTAATTTGCTACTAAATTAACTCCGTAAATATTTATTAAAAATATTTACGAGTCCAGTTCATAGGAATAGATTTCTAGAAATACATTTTTCAATACCCTCGACTATTAGGTCATTACAATGTAGCATTTTAATTTACACAATAGAATCCCAAATGACTTCTACATAGAACATGAAAATTTCCAGGCATGGCAGCAACTTACACCACCTTTAATTCCAAATACACAAAGCCCTTTGTCCTGGCATCCGTATGGCGGATTCCCCAATCTATTACACTGTTTCAGAATTCATTCAGAAAATGCCTCGAAAGCATACCCACATTTCACCATATGGCTGACTAATATCTTGGCAGTTAGGCTCGTACTCTAGAATTCAATACACAAGTTTTCTAGATGGCTTGTCACCAAGGCTCTCCATATAAGACCCCACGTAAGATTTATAGTATTCGCCATACAAGTCCTTTGGATAATCCATCACTTAGGATTTCCAAATTACTATGCCATTAAGGCTTTCCCTGTTATACGCCACAAAGACTTTTCAGGTATCTCACCCCAAAGGCTTTTCAGGTAATCCGTATTTACTGACCAGGTGGACCATCTCTGTGGATGCCATGGGGCTTCTCCCACATGGTTTTATACCTTCACGCCCTCTTGGTGTAATATCATATGATGCCATATCCATGGACTTTCCATAAATTTATTTCATCATCCTTTAGTCTGGTTAGCATTATATCTGCCCTACCAGAGGCTACACAATAAATCTCCCATTCACATTTATACATATCACAGACTCGTTTGTACTGGACTCATACCACATCAATGGCCTTTTTACTTAAATTTGACCATACACACATATGTAATGCTAATTATTACCACTCACATATTCCAGAGACGGCGTATCCACTCTCTAACAACAAAGACACTTATCATGCAACTTCGTATTCAAAAAACTATTAATACTCTTCTCTTACATCTATACAGATATTTTCTCAAGGAGTCATACTTATCTATAGAGGCACCAACCATTGGTTCGAATTAAAATGATATACAGAAGTCAGTTCTAGAGACTCACCTTCACCTCAGCCCAGAATGCTTGTTTCAATCATCCTTCCTGATCTAGCAATAGCAAATGCTTAAAGGATCATAAATTAAAACCTTATTTACCGATAGGTTACTAACATTTCATCTATACACGACCCTCATGTAGGGTTTTCCACTCAAAACATATTGTTCTTAAATCTTTATGCATCCCTACTTCATAACATGTAGAGCTATCGAACTTACCAGGAGGTTGAATCACCCGTTGATTTAAAAAACATTAGCTTTAGCTTACTGAAGAAGAATGAGAGAACATTTAGAATGAAAAGAAGTTACCAAAATGTAATCAAAAGAGAAAAAAAACCCTTGAATGCATTCCCTTTACCATATATATATACTCCCAATCTCTTACAGTGGATTTTGACAAGTGGCAATGCTTACCTAACCTAATCTCCTAGTTTTTCCACAAAATCTGAGGGAAGGTAAAGAAAATTTACTGAAGGTTTTTGTTACTATTGATCAGTTACAGAAAGGGTCTAATCGATTCAATCGACTCCCAACTAACTGTTGGATCTGGTGCCCTGAGTGTAGTATATTCATTTGTAAAGTTGTACTTTTTTCGAATAGATTGGTTAATAAAACAAATACATTGATTACATTAATATCCTTTGTATAATTGTCCTCACATGGTTTTTGTACGCAAAAAAAATGGAAGAAAATGTTGCTCATTGGTTGTTTAAATGTTTAATTAATACTAAACAGTATTAGGTGGTCGACTCGTAGTACGAAAAGATAACTTATATTAGTAGGCGAACCTAAACATGTCCTTAGTCTAATTGGAAATAAGCAAACCGATTAAAAGACTAATATGTCATCTATCAAGTCCAATTGGGATGATGCCTTGTCTTAAGCATCAGAGCGGATGACTCCCAGAAGATAGAGACATAGATATGACTAACTGGACTGACAGTACATCAGATAGGAGCCAAGCAGAATAGATCCTGAATCCGTTTACGGATTTATTCACTTGTGACATTCATAGTGTGGCATACCTAAATCCATAATGGATGGCAAACTATGTATGTGTGACTCGTACACTTTAATGTAAGTAAAAGCCTAAGTTCAAATAGATAAGGAACTGTAAGCTGGTGTGTTGGGTGTACGACTTCTGTAGTGTGTAGCATCATTCACATTAGTGAAATTCATATCCCAAAACATGGGTAAATGATATCCTCTCATTGGCATTACATGGTTGGTGAAAAGTAAGCGTGGCTACGGGTCATCCGTCTTTGTGATGGATGACTTGATCACTATTTGATAGTGATTGACTTTTCATAGAGGAATATGTAATGGTTACCATGAGATAAAATAGGATCATATTAGGAGAATGGATATTATCCCAAAGAGATCAAGAATATCCTATGAGGGTTACACACTTATAAGAAGGTCATTGGACAAGGATTGAGTAGTTATTTTCGTAATAGTATGTCATTGGGGAGAACTCAGTCATGATACTATACTAGAATGACTTTGTAACTAAATGATTTTATAATTAATAATCGAGAATTTAGAACTTAATTATAAATCATTTGAGCCTCAACTACATATGATCAGTTGGTCCCTCCGCTATCTCGTTGAAACTAGAAACGAATTGCGTGTTTGAATAAAAATGAACGGAATGAATAAGAAAAGAGAAATTGGAAACATTCAGGAATGATTATGGTTTCTCTAAAATGGAGGAATGAAATCATTTGGAAATTAATGTAGGTTTCGAAAAATGGAAATGGAAATGATCCATTTGCAATCCTATATGGATTACTTAAAAATGACAGGAAGAATGAGTTAATGTTTTGAACTATTTTGAAGCTCAAAAATGAAAATAAACCACTCAGTCATAGTGAACATGTTGAGTTGTGAAATATTGAACATATTTTCTCCAAAGTTTACCAGGGGAAAAATCGTCCAAATTTTACTAGGGGTAAAATCATCAAAATTTTGTTGGGGGTAAAATAGGGATAAAAATTGGTTTATATATAAATATTAAAGTTTATTTTGGGAAATAGAAAAACTGAATCAGGTTGGATCACTTTACAGAGTACTGGATCAAAAAGGGCCATGAAGTACTCGTAATTAGACCCAAAGTTAAAGAGACCTAAAAACCCCTTATAGACATGAAGGGGGCGGCAACCCTAGTAGGAATACTAGGGTGTGCCATACACCCTAGTCCTATCTAAGTAGGATGTTATTATGCTAAAATAGATAGCACTGGTAGAGCTATTAACACAACTTTCAAATATTGTTATTCTGACGAAAAATAGAGAGAATTTATTCTCAACTATTACATATATTTTTTTAGAATAACAATTTTATCGGCTTCTATTAAGAAGAGAGAATTTTCATTTACACCCCAAAAGGAGAGAAAACTTTTTCTCGTTTTGTGTTTCGATTCAGTTGGTTCGAGCCCACACTCGAAGTAGTTCGTGGTACGAGAATAAAAAAGAAGATCGTTTCATTGAAAGTCAGGAACAACGAATGTCCGTTAAGCCGAAAACACATGTATGGATTTAGTTATGGTTTATTGCTATAAATATCACAATCCGAGTCATTTTTAAAATTTTCAATTTTTTGCTGTGCAAGAAAATTGTTTTCAAACCAGGATTTTTCCAACACTAAGCTCCTCATGAAAACCAACATGAACAGTGCTCAAACAATCCAAGTGTACTATATTTCGGCAATGACTCGCATATTGGGTGACCTTAAAGACAATTAAGTCTCTTGTAACATTCTCAAACACTTGGTAGGCTCTTGTGCCTATCCAATACTCTAAGGCATACCCATTCTCAAGCGAAGTCTTTCTTCACTTGAAGATACCCTTAAATACCACCAACAGGCGGGTTCTTTGCTAGAGTTTGCTAATACTCTGAATCGCCCTTAGGCCATCAAGGTGGTAGATTATGCTACCATAGCGCGCGAAAAAGTTAATGTGTACACATTATTCTCTCAAATTGGTGATACGGAATGAGATTGATGAATGCGAAAGCGGATCGTAAAGTTTTCCAAAGTCGCGGATTTGACTAAGGGCTCTATACATTTGGAAAGAAACTTGGACTTTTTACACAACCTGAAACACAATCAAATCCAAGTTAGATAAAAAAATAAAATAAATAACTAAGATAATTAAAATAGAATAATAAATATACGATTAGAACAATAAGGAAGAAATTAAAAAAGATAGATGGAAAGATAGAACGTGGTATTTAGAAGTCCTAAGAAGCCTTGGAAACACGAAGAATCCACAACCCCCTTCAAACGACTCTAATTTCCCCTCCAAGAAAGAAAATTTGGCAAGAAAAAGTTTAAAGATAATCCTCACAATCTAAAAAGATTGTTAAAACTCTTCTAAAAGAAACTCAAGAGAAATTCTTGAAAAGGAAAACTCAAAGAGAATTTATTAACTCAGGATAGAAGTTGAATAATAATGAATTGAATGATTTGTGTACAATACAAAGGCCTATATATAGGCTAGCTAAATAAATCTAAATAAAACTCTTAAGTATACTAGAACTCTAATTAATCTAAACAAGTAGTTTTAAATTAAACTTTCTTGTTGACATATAAAACTTCTAAATAACTTAAACTGATTAATAATTATTAAAAATTCGAAATAATAAAATAATTAGAGCTGATAAATATAATATTGGGCTCATATATAATAAAAATTAAGCCCAAAACCCAAACTCAATATGATTTAAACTCAAATTAAAAGCCCAAAACTCATAATTTCCGTCATAATCCCATTCAAAAATTCTGCTAGCGTAGTCTTCACTAAAACAGTCATAACTTGAGCTCCCAAACTCAAAATCGAGTGATCTTGAGTTCCCAAACTCAAAATCGAGTGATTCAAAGTGTGTTTCAAAGCTAAGAGATAGATATTCAAACTCCATGAAGACATCTCAACCTAGAAATGTCAGGATCCCATCCAAAAAGACGTCACAAGTCTGATAATTTCCCAAGCTTGAAAATTGGCAGCTTTGGTGAATGGAATTTAATAATTTTCACCCCATCCGTGCATGTATCATTCCCCTTTTCCTCAAAAATATTTGTCCTCGAATATTGTCTTTAATCGAATATTGGTTTGATTTGCTTGGCCTTTAACATTGTTGTTGGGCCTTTAAGTAGTGTGAGCCCATCACATTCATGGGTATGAAATTGGGTTTTGAGACTCGCATCACTCCCCCAATCCTCAAGAAGATTCATCCCTGAATCTTTAGCCGCACAAAAAGAAAAGGGATTGAAATAAATAACAATAAAATGAAAAAAAATACTTACCTAAGCTTTCTTTTGCGCCAAAACTATATCCAGGATCAAAGATATGATTTTGATCTCCCAAATCAGCATGGATCATATATCTCTCCTTCAAAAACAAACCATCAACTCTAAACAAAGAAATATTAGGCACATGAGTGTTCAAGTAAAAAATAACCTGTAACTTTCTTTGAAAATACATGACCATCCATAAGAATTCCCAACGATGAGTTAAGAATTTCACATAATTATAAAAATCAAGAAGGTTAAGATTATATAAAAATTCATCGTTAAAGGTCAAGATAGAAAATTTTGTTGCAAGAGTAAATATATAAAATGCTTTAATAAACATATCTAGTGCAACATAATTACTATTTTTAACCTTTCCAAATCTAGATAAACCCAAAAAATCAATTGAACTTTCAGACCAAGGTTTAATGAAATTTGACCAACGAGAAAGCATGTTGTAAGGAAAAACAAAATCAGTAGCTTACTTATCAAAAATAATCAAGGTGTGCCTTCTTAAATCAAATTCTAATGTTTCCTTACCTTTCTTACTTTGTAAAATTTGTGGAGAAATATCAATTTTCAACTTACCTCTCTTCCATAAGAAAATCATCTACCGATGGTAGAGTAATATAATTGGAAGTCCGTCAATGGATCCTTAAAATCCTGTAATAAAGAAACATCACTAAAAAATTTGAGTTAGGGTTAGTTAAAACATAATCATTCCACATTCTTGTATGGGTATTTTCTTGCTTTTCATTTTCTTTTTCCACTTGAGAACTCTCCAATTTTACCTCATATAGATTTTTACCCACCAAATTTGGACCATCAAGTATACTTTTATCACTCAAGGTCTCTTTTCTCTCTGTCTTTTCACATGATTCTTCATCAATTCACATATTCCCCTCACAAGTATTATGAATATTCAATTCAGTACAATATATCTCAGTAGGAGAACCTGATGTTTGTATATCATCTAACTCTATAAATTCAAGGAAAAAATTATGGTTATCATCTTTTTTCCTGTTCACAAAGTTCGTCATCACAAATCACTTCTCCACTAGAGTAAGAGTCAATAGAAGGTACGAAGTCATACTTTCTTCTCTAGTTGGATATTTAATTGGACATTGCGAACCATTATGATCTTTTTAACTACACCAATAACATTTCACAATAGGTGAGAGATCAATTATACTCCTCTTTTCGTTTGGCCATCTCTTCTTGAAGTACTTATCAACTGATCGGTTAACTTGAACATGGTGTCGGCATTTCGTTTTGACCTCTCTGTAGTAATGAGAATGAGTGTAACGTTTTCGCATCACTTGCTTCAACTCTCTCATGTTTCAATAACCCTTTCATAGTTTCTTTGATGATTAATTCCAAGTTGAATCCACCAACTCAACGCATAATCTAAAAATCCAAGGGTCGCCAATAAGAATTTTTCCTTTTCTGAGCATTTATAGTAACAGAACATAAGTTCAATTTTTTATTCCCACTCACAATATGATTTGGGATCATACTGCCATTGAAATGGTCAAATGTTGAACTTTGGTTTAGCTACAGAAGGTTGGCTTTGATTAGGAATACCCAAAGTTTCATCAGTGTAACGATATCCCCGTCTACCATTATTAGAACAAATACGAAGTTGTTTATTGTCTCCATCATCATCACTATCACTATCACGAGCACGAGACTGTCAGTTCGAAGAAGTCTCCAAATGAGCAATCACTTGAGTTAGCATTTGAATTTGATTGGCAAGCTGATTGGCAAGCTGATTAATTAATGTTCTCTTTTTGTTCCGTTCGAAACTTAGTCAAATTGGCATCAACTGTATCATGTAACTCGTTCAATTGTTTATGTCGATAATTTATCATCCCCACAATATTCTCAAATGTAACATCTTGTTCTTTTTCATTGGATGGTGTCTCATCATGGTTTTTACAATTACGAGTGTCACGAGTCATTATGAAAGCCTGGAAAAACACAACACTCAAAAGAAAAATTAAGCAAACCTCACATTTATACATTTAGAAATAAAATAAAAATTTCAATGAGGTAAGCATTTATTTTGTGAGTCTTTTAAAAGTGTCTATATCTGTAACACCCCAAACCCGGCCCATTCGATACGACCGAATTTGAAATGCCACTGCGGAAAACGTTTAAAAATATTCTTACTTAACAGTAAAAACCGTTAAAAATTTGTTGCCCTTGATAAAACAATTAAAACATTCTAAATAAAATTAAGTGGTGATAAAAATACCGGATTCAAAACTTTAATATGACTTTTGAGATATAAATAGCTTTTAAAATTAAACTACCAAAATATTAACTTAATTACAAATCCAACTGAAACATAGCAAAATTCAAATACTCTAAGGCCCTTATTACAACAAATAACTATTCAAAAATACTTAAAATACTAAAGTTAATAAATTCTATTATATAATGAAAACAACTTCTTCTGCATGGGCCACCTCGTATCCACTCTAACCCGGTCCGATTATCATCCATCACCTACGATGTTGATAAAAATTTGGGTGAGTCATACAGACTCAGTGTGTAATTAGTCCACTGAATTCCACCCACATGTTAACCACATATTAACTCATATATCAGATATCAATTATCAAATTCACATGTTATCACATTCAGGCTTGGCCCATATTCATATCACATTCATCTAATAGGGTAGTTAACCACATAATTTCCACATACTGGGCTTAGCCCATTTCCACACTGATCCACATTCATATACTGGGCTTTGCCCATTTCCACATTAATCCACATATCATATTGGGCTTGGCCCATTTCCACATATGTTCACATACGAAATCATGCAATTATGAAGCCCAACCCAAACCTAGGGTCCATCCGCTACAAACCCCCTTATCCAGCCTACCACATACCAAGGGATTATCAAATCTCCCTCTCCTTTTCACTCCAAAGGCAATCACTGCCGTCCACGTGCAATTAAGCACAATAGTCCACAACGCGACCTCAGTCAGCGCCAATCCACGATGTAGCGGTAGCTAACACCAAAACCACGATGGGACACATAGTCACTCATCAACCACGATACGGCACATAGCCGATATCAACCACGATGAGGCACATAGCCACTCATCAAGCCACGCGAACTAAATCGCAATTAATCCACAACGTGACCTCAGTCAACATCAATCCACGATGTAGCTCAAGGCTAACATCAAACCACGTACTCGAAGTACACCCGTACCTTCTTTCATATCATATCCCACCCATGCACATGCAACATATAATAATGTCATGATAATAATGCATGTACAGGTTGTTCAGACATACAATCTCATTCATATAGGCACATTAACATTCTTTCAATAATCAACACTAACCTGGTATTCGGTATACCCTTCTAGGGTATCCATATCACATCACTATCACTGCACTAGTTAACCCATAAACATAACACATACAAATATAGCATAAACCCGGAAACGGTGGGTTAATCACACACCTTACTATTTAGCGAAATCTCGAACTACTTGAATCTAACACGATGAACGGGGTTTTTCCTCCTCCCTAAATGCCGATTTGGTCTCCTACCAAATCCCGAAGGCTTTGCTTATTCCTGTCGATTAGCCCCTAAACCATCATAGTCACAATCGGTCATCACTTAACAACTAATAAAGTGGCCTTTGGCCGAATACTTACACTGCTTACCTTACTAACTAAATCCCGAAAGATCACTTCCACAAACGTTGGCTATAAGAATCCCGAAAGATCTCTTGCGCTAGGCTGTACCTTCCCCTACAATCGGTCTTAACACATTTAATAAGAGTTATAGGGCCATTCGGCCAACCTTGGAAATTAGAGCCTAAACTCTTGATTTTGGCACGCTTATGAAGAAAACTCAAAACCGATTATCAAAGGAGAGAACACTTACCACCACCACACGAATCGTCCACTAGCTCTAAATGTCGACAGGATAAAAGGATGTTGACTTTGGCTTTGAAACTTGCGATAGAAGAAAAGAATAAGGCCGTCTTTGAGATTCGGCTATGGCTATTAATAAAAGTAAAATACAAATAGAAGAAAAAGCACTTACATGATTCGGCTAAGCCCTTCAAATGTTGATGGAAAAATCGGTCACAAGAGAAAGGTATATTCGGCTAACACCAATTAAAAGAAGAAGTTTGGGAGAGGGATATAGGTTCGGCCAAGCTAGCAAATAGGAGAAGAATGAACTCAAATGGCCTTAATGCCCTTTGTAATTTTGGTCACTAACCAAAAGAATGTGAAGGCCGAAACTAGGTGACTTAACATAAAAGAAGACGGCACTAAAGAGAAAGGAGAAACTAAATTTCGGTACAAAGAATTTAAAGAAGAAAAAGAATAACAAAAGATGATCACTCCCCCTTATAAAGAATTCGGCTACTACATCCCCACTTATCAAATCCCAAATTAAACTCCTATTCTAACTCTTTATCACCTTAACAAATAAAATAAAATAAATCATCACATTATCTCTTATCACCTATTTAAACTAAAATAAATAAAATAAGGCCTCCATTATCTTCTTATCATCCATTAAAAATAAATAAAATAAATCAACATTTATCCTACCTTTATCTAATCTAGTAGAAAATTAAAAGGAGAAATAAACTCAATCCTCATCCAATTGAAAGTCCATGTGCAGTCCAATTTCTTCCAACTTGACGTAAAATAAAAAAACACTCCTTATCTTGCCATCAAGACTCGAACATGAGACCTCATGGAGCAATTCTCCTAGCACCTTGGTAGCGTCCCAAGCCACTTTGCCAAGGCGCTTTTGTGACATGAATCACTCGGGATTTCTTTTAAAGCCTCCTAGCCCAGCGCCTTCTTGCACGAAAAATAAAATGCTCCTTCTTGCTTCCTTCGCAACTCGAACTGGGCCCTCTACCCATTGCGTGAGGCGTCACTTGCCCAAGCCTTAAGTGGCGCCTTCTTGCGCCACTTTACCAGTGCCAACCCTTGTGTCATAAACTCCCCACAATTCCTCTTAAAGCCTCCTTAGCCCAATTTCCTCCTTGTCTTAACGCCAAAAGCAAAATAAAATTACACTACTTGTCGCCAAGGTGATTCAGAACCAAGGCCCTTCCCCACCGCTCCCGGCGTCATTCTCCAAGGCCCTAAGTGGCGCATTCCAGCCACTTTACTAAGGTAATTTCTATGTCCAAGAACTCCCAAAATTTTCATTTAAGGCCTCTCTGGCCTTGCTCCCCCACAACTTAAAACCAATAATTTTCCAAAGCTTTCTCTTCCATCCTAGAGTTCTAAAACCCTTAATACACTTCCAAACACCGCCAAAACCTACTAACATCATGAATTATGCACGAACGCATAACCCCTAATCTAGGATGTTACGAGTTCTACCCTCCTTAAAAATAATTTCGTCCTCGAAATTACTTACTAACGAATAATCGTATATCTTAACTCACCGCACTACGCTTATGTGCTTGCACTCGATCTTAATAAAACTATCTTACCTTCTAGGCACAGATCTTAAAGTTCACATCCAAGGTTTCATACACTTCACTAGCAATACAACAATGAACTATCTCTAAAGCAATAAATAATACTCCAAAAACAAGGAACTTACCCGCTATCACATCCCCGGGTTGTCTCACATCCGAACCTTCACTCCTCTCCACTGGGTGTTCCACGACCTTGGCCTCGAGCCCTATCCATCACTTCTGGACATTTCTTAACCAAATGAGCCTTAGACCCACACAGGAAACATTCTTTACTATTTCCCCAACATTCTCCTACATGAGCTCTTCCACACCGAGCACATGAGCGACTACGATTCTCGAAGCGCACAGAGAGCACGCATGAATTCTCGATCCTTGGTCTTTTACGAACATCTTCAAAGCGATCTTGACGGCCCAAAACTTCTCTTATTCCCGTTCCTTTCCTTATCTCGGTTCTCCCTTACATTCCTCTTAACTTTCTCAGCGACCCGAGCTTTTTCCACTAGAATGGCGAAGTCCCTTTCTCTTTGCGGAGCAATCAACATTCGCAACTCATCTTGTAATCCATCTTCGAACCGGACACACCTTTCGTAATCAGTGGTCACGATCCCTTTGGCGTACTGACTTAACTGCACAAATTCCGCTTCGTACTCTGCTACCGACTTACTTCCTTGTACCAAATTAAGAAATGCCTTTCTCTGCGAGTCTAAGTAGCTAGCTCCAACATACTTTCCTTCGAACTTAACCTTAAAATAATCCCAATCCACTCGATCTGCCGGGGTACCTTGCCTGACAGTGAGCCACCATCGATAAGCTTCATCTCGGAGCAACGAAATAGCACCTTTCAGCTTTTCCTCAGCAGTTAAATCCAAATCATCCATAATCCTTTCAACTGCTTCTAACCAATACTCCGCTACATTCGGAGCCACTCCGGATACTCCTCTAAATACTTCAGCTCCGTTGGACCTAAGTCTCTCCGAAACTGACTTCCGAGCTCCACTTCTCATTCCAACTCTTGCTACTTGCTGTAGCACACGTAGCATAGCTTGCGATACGGCGTCATCTCCTCCTGTCGGATCTTGATCCTCCGCGCCCACTGATGGTGATGGCGGCACGTCACTTTCTGACCCATGGCGGACCCTACCGGTTACGTCATCGTCATTCGACCACGTCTCCTAGAGCTCATTTCTAACGTCGCGATTTTATCTCGATTAAAAGTTTTATGCATCGTAATTTTGTTCCACTTATTAACCGCGAACAATTTTATGAAGTAAAGTATTTAGAAGTAGTTCTTTCGATTACACAAAGGTTCAGTTCAAGTTCACTACTCTAATTGAGGGTCACATTCACATTCATAAACAGAGACACATTCATTCACTACACTTCTATGGTCATTTCATCCTTTCCCAACCTGTGGGTAATTTCGTCATTCGTCCTACAGGTATTTTCGTAATAAATCGGGTCAATTTAAAAATCTTTACAAATCAAAGGTTATTTCAAAATTTACAAAAACTCGAGGTTTATTTTGAAAATTTGTTTTCCAAATCGAGAGGTGTTGCAAAATTTTAAATCGAGGTTATTTCGGTAATTTTGGAAGTCGAAGCGATTCAGTAAACTCTCCAAATCAGGGTATCTTGTTATTTGTAAATGAAGATTTTGGTATTTTTGTAAAGTAGAAATATTGTAGCAAGCGTCGAGGGTATTTTTGAAAATCTTAAGAACTAAGGGTATTTTAGTAATTTACAATACTGAGGGCATTTTTGTAATTTTGTAAATCGGAGATATTTTGGAAAAATTTTCACAATAATCTTTTACTAAAATTAAAAGGGTAATTTAGGGATTTTAAAACTAGGTTTTTATAAAATCGCATGGCTAGTCCCTTTCGGGTTTTAATTATCGGGTTTAGCCGTGAATAAGTCCTCTTGGTTAGGGTGAACCGCAGACTACGCACAGGTAGGATTCGAGTAGAGAGGAGGTGAGTCGCTAGGGATCGCTTAAGTACCAAGCTCTTATCGAATACCAATCCTAGACATGCGTACTATGGTTGCCACACCTTAACTCGGCGACTTAGTTCACGGGTTTGTTTAATGGTCCTTAAGTCTTATGCACTTGTGTTTGAGTAGCCCAGTCCTAGGGTTCAACAGATCCTAGTTCACTAATCTACGTTCCCTTCATACTTATAACATTCACATACACATTTCACTTCAATAGTCAAGGGTACTTACGGTGGATCATGGGTCGAGATACAGTGCCATGCGAATAACTGAAAAATAATTCATAAAACCCATATTTTCGAAAAAGCCCATTTAAAAAAAATGTTTTTGGACCCAAAACCCTCAAAGCCGAGTTTTGAACCGGGCTCTGATACCAAACTGTAACACCCCAAACCCGGCCCATTCGATACGACCGAATTTGAAATGCCACTGCGGAAAACGTTTAAAAATATTCTTACTTAACAGTAAAAACCGTTAAAAATTTGTTGCCCTTGATAAAACAATTAAAACATTCTAAATAAAATTAAGTGGTGATAAAAATACCGGATTCAAAACTTTAATATGACTTTTGAGATATAAATAGCTTTTAAAATTAAACTACCAAAATATTAACTTAATTACAAATCCAACTGAAACATAGCAAAATTCAAATACTTTAAGGCCCTTATTACACAAATAACTATTCAAAAATACTTAAAATACCAAAGTTAATAAATTCTATTATATAATGAAAACAACTTCTTCTCGCATGGGCCACCTCGTATCCACTCCAACCGGTCAGATCATCATCCATCACTGCGATGTTGATAAAAATTTGGGTGAGTCATACGGACTCAGTGTGTAATTAGTCCACTTTGAATTCCACCCACATGTTAACCACATATTAACTCATATATCGGATATCAATTATCAAATTCACATGTTATCACATTTCAGGCTTGGCCCATATTCATATCACATTCATCTAACAGGGTAGTTAACCACATAATTTCCACATCTTTGGGCTTAGCCCATTTCCACACCGATCCACATTCATATACCGGGCTTTGCCCATTTCCACATTAATCCACATATCATATTGGGCTTGGCCCATTTCCACATATGTTCACATACGAAATCATGCAATTATGAAGCCCAACCCAAACCTAGGGTCCATCCGCTACACACCCCCTTATCCAAACCTACCACACACGGGGATTATCAAATCTCCCTCTCCTTTTCACTCCAAAGGCAATCATCTTTGCCGTCCACGTGCAATTAAGCACAATAGTCCACAACGCGACCTCGATCGGCGCCAATCCACGATGTAGCCGTAGCTAACACCAAAACCACGATGGGACACATAGTCACTCATCAACCACGATATGGCACATAGCCGATATCAACCACGATGAGGCACATAGCCACTCATCAAGCCACGCGAACTAAATCGGAATTAATCCACAGCGTGACCTCGATCCAACGCCAATCCACGATGTAGCTCAAGGCTAACATCAAACCACGTACTCGAAGTACACCCGTACCTTCTTTCATATCATATCCCACCCATGCACATGCAACATATAATAATGTCATGATAATAATGCATGTACAGGTTGTTCAGACATACAATCTCATTCATATAGGCACATTCACATTCTTTCAATAATCAACACTAACCTGGTATTCGGTATACCCCTCTAAGGTATCCATATCACATCACTGTCACTGCACTAGTTAACCCATAAACATAACACATACAAATATAGCATAAACCCGAAAACGGTGGGTTAATCACACACCTTACTATTTAGCGAAATCCCGAACTACTTGAATCTAACACGATGAATGGGGTTTTTCCTCCTCCCTAAATGCCGATTTGGTCTCTTACCAAATCCCGAAGGCTTTGCTTATTCCTGTCGATTAGCCCCTAAACCATCATAGTCACAATCGGTCATCACTTAACAACTAATAAAGTGGCCTTTGGCAGAATACTTACATTGCTTACCTTACTAACTAAGTCCCGAAAGATCACTTCCACAAACATTGGCTATAAGAATCCCGAAAGATCTCTTGCGCTAGGCTGTACCTTCCCCTACAATCGGTCTTAACACATTTAATAAGAGTTATAGGGCCATTCGGCCAACCTTGGAAATTAGAGCCTAAACTCTTGATTTCGGCACGCTTATGAAGAAAACTCAAGAACACTTACCACCACCACACGAATCATCCACTAGCTCTAAATGTCGACAGGATAAAAGGGATGTTGACTTTCGGCTTTTGAAACTTGCGATAGAAGAAAAAGAATAAGGCCGTCTTTGAGATTCAGCTATGGCTATTAATAAAAGTAAAATACAAATAGAAGAAAAAGCACTTACATGATTCGGCTAAGCCCTTCAAATGTTGATGGAAAAATCGGTCACAAGTGAAAGGTATATTCGGCTAACACCAATTAAAAGAAGAAGTTTGGGAGAGGGATATAGGTTCGGCCAAGCTAGCAAATAGGAGAAGAATGAACTCAAATGGCCTTAATGCCCTTTGTAATTTCGGTCACTAACCAAAAGAATGTGAAGGCCGAAACTAGGTGACTTAACACAAAAGAAGACGGCACTAAAGAGAAAGGAGAAACTAAATTTCGGTACAAAGAATTTAAAGAAGAAAAAGAATAACAAAAGATGATCACTCCCCCTTATAAAGAATTCGGCTACTACATCCCCACTTATCAAATCCCAAATTAAACTCCTATTCTAACTCTTTATCACCTTAACAAATAAAATAAAATAAATCATCACATTATCTCTTATCACCTATTTAAACTAAAATAAATAAAATAAGGCCTCCATTATCTTCTTATCATCCATTAAAAATAAATAAAATAAATCAACATTTATCCTACCTTTATCTAATCTAGCCAAAAATTAAAAGGAGAAATAAACTCAATCCTCATCCAATTGAAAGTCCATGTGCCGTCCAATTTCTTCCAACTTGATGCCAAAAAAAAAAACAGATCCTTATCTTTGCCATCAAGACTCGAACATGAGACCTACTGGAGCAATTCTCCTAGCACCTTAGGTAGCGTCCCAAGCCACTTTGCCAAGGCGCTTTTTGTGACATGAATCACTCAGGATTTCTTTTAAAGCCTTCCTAGCCCAGCGCCTTCTTGCCGCACGAAAAATAAAATGCTCCTTCTTGCTTCCTTTGCAACTCGAACCTGGGCCCTCTACCCATTGCGTGAGGCGTCACTTGCCCAAGCCTTAAGTGGCGCCTTGCTGCCACTTTACCAGGCCGACCCTTGTGTCATAAACTCCCCACAATTCCTCTTAAAGCCTCCTTAGCCCAATTTCCTCCTTGTCTTAATGCCAAAAGCAAAATAAAATTACACTACTTGCTGCCAAGGTGATTCGAACCAAGGCCCTTCCCCACTGCTCCTGGCGTCATTCTCCAAGGCCCTAAGTGGCGCATTCCAGCCACTTTACCAAGGTAATTTCTATGTCCAAGAACTCCCAAAATTTTCATTTAAGGCCTCCCTGGCCTTGCTCCCCCTTTTTAACTTAAAAACCAATAATTTTCCAAAGCTTTCTCTTCCATCCTAGAGTTCTAAAAACCCTTAATACACTTCCAAACACTGCCAAAACCTACTAACATCATGAATTATGCACGAACGCATAACCCCAAATCTAGGATGTTACAATATCAATCAATCAGAATGTATTAGAATCACACTAACAAAGCAAACCTAGTAGCACTATGAGTCCAAAATCAGCTAGACACCAAAGAATCATGTTGCACGGAGGAAGGAATGTTGAAACCCTAAGGCTAAGAGTCAATGAAAATAATAAAAGTGTTAGAATGCATAAAGAAACAATAAAAAGAAAAAACAAAGGAAAACCTAAGGCTAAGAGTCAATGAAAATTGTTGAAACCCGAAAAATTACGAAGCAACTTAACAAACTTTGTTTGAAGTGTTCCCGATTTCAAAAAATCATGAAATTTAAACTGGAGCCTCCTCAAATAATGTAGATCTGATCTGGAAAGTTTCGACACAAAATTCAACCCACAGAATATTTTTTAAATTTTTTTTGTATTTTCCTTTTTTGTAATTTTTCAATCACTTTTTTGTGGGAAATAATTTTTTGTACTCTAAAATAGTACCAAGAATAGGATGTAAAA
This sequence comes from Gossypium sturtianum, assembly GCA_025698515.1. NCBI lineage: Eukaryota > Viridiplantae > Streptophyta > Magnoliopsida > Malvales > Malvaceae > Gossypium > Gossypium sturtianum. The sequence goes on from CM046945.1 coordinate 26,613,459, forward strand.
TTTTAGATCATTTGAGAAACGTTTACCCACTGAAAAATATTTTTTCCCGAAAATTGCTTGGGTAAAAAAATTTGTTTTGAGGTTGTTTGCTGGAAATCGGTTTATAAGAACAAAAAGAACAACTAAAACGCCCAAATCTGATACCAAATGATACGGAATGAGACAAATGAATGCGGAAGCGGATCGTAAAGTTTGTCAGAGTCGCGGATTTGACTTAAGGCTCTATACATTTGGAAAGAAACTTGGATTTTTTTACACAACCTGAAACACAATCAAATCTAAGTTAGATAAAACAATTAAAATAAATAACTAAGATAATTAAAATAGAATAATAAATCTACGATTAGAACAATAAGGAATAAATTAAAAAAGATAGATGGAAAGATAGAACGTGGTATGTAAAAGTCTTAAGAAGCCTTTGGAACACGAAGAATCCACAACCCCCTTCAAACGGCTCTAATTTCCCCTCCAAGAAAGAAAACTTGGCAAGAAAAAGTTTGAAGATGATCCTCATAATCTAAAAAGATTTTTAAAACTCTTCTAAAAGAAACTCAAGAGAAATTCTTGAAAAGGAAAACTCAAAGAGAATTTATTAACTCAGGATAGAAGTTGAATAATAATGAATTGAATGATTTGTGTACAATGCAAAGGCCTATATATAGGCTAGCTAAACAAATCTAAATAAAACTCTTAAGTATACCAGAACTCTAATTAATCTAAACAAGAAGTAGTTTTAAATTAAACTTTCTTACTGACATAAAACTCTTAAATAACTTAAACTGCTTAGTAATTATTAAAAATTCAGAATAATAAAATAATTAGAGCTGATAAACATAATATTGGGCTCATATATAATAAAAATTAAGCCCAAAACTCAAACCCAATATGATTTAAACTCGAATTAAAATCCTGAAACTCGTCATTTCCATCATAATCCCGTTCAAAAATTCTGCTCATGCAGTCTTCACTAAAACGGTCATAACTTGAGCTCCCAAACTCAAAATCAAGTGATTCAAAGTGCGTTTCGAAGTTAAGAGATAGATCTTCAAACTCCATGAATATATCTTAACCTAGAAATGTCAGGATTCCATCCAAAAAGTCATCGTAATCCTACTAATTTCCCAAACTTGAAAATTGGCACTTCGGTGAATGGAATTTATTAAGTTTCACCCCATCTGTGCATGTATCAATTGGATTCGATGAATTTGGGGTGTGACACCAAAACTAAACCAGAATGTTTAAACATACTCTCTTCAAAGCTTGGAGATGTGATGAGATGAGTCGATCACGACCTCTATCCTAGCTCGTTGGTTCTAGCTCCTACCTACGCATTAGAAAGAAACACATTAAGTTGGTGACAACTTAGTAAGTACTACAAGAATTTAAACCTTTAAATAACAACTACAATTCCTTAATATATATATATATATATATATACGGACATGTAACTATACATCATTTCGCTTCTTGGCCCTAAAGAACAAATATTCATTTCATGAAATTTACCGTCACTTACCATATCACATTAACATTTTTTTTATCATATTGCAATTTGTAGTCTATTGTAGACTGAACAAAACAATTAGGATATACAGAACAGATACAAAGATGCACCAAAGTGCATTGTCAGAACAGAACAACACCAATGTGCTTAGCCATAACAAAATTGCACTGTAGTGCATATTAGAACAGAGAGCGTGTTATTTTTTCCTTAATGGCATGTCATATGTATCCTAATAGTTCTCATCTCGTCTAAATGGGCTTTAACACAATCAATCCATAAAATTTATTCAATCAGAGAGAAATAAGACAAACTTTTCACCTTTCTACAATTTGATCCATATATCCTTAAATTCAACATAACTTATAGTTTCACTAATCATTCAACATTCATATTACCAATGCTTCAACACTCTTCTTTTATGATCTCTTTTCATCATTCAAGACTTCAAGTTATATTTTATTTACTTTACAATTTAGTCCTTTTCTACCACTACAACATACCATTTCAATTTCACAACATAGATGAAATCTAATCCGTTTTTATTTATAATCAATGCCAATTCCTACTCATAAAACTAACACAAACACAATTAAACTAACTATTCAATATAATTTGCGTATAAATATAAGTCACAACAAGGTAAAATTCTTGAAGTGCTTACAACCAAAGCTTGGATTATATGTTTTTCTTTCTTTTCACTCTTTGACCACTTCTTTTCCTTTGTCTCCAATTTGATCTTCACCCTTATTCTCCTTTTCTTAATTTTCATATCAAAACATATAATATTTATATGTTAAAACCAAAATTAAGTAACATATTTATGATATTTCAATAACATTTACATGAAGTTCATGTAGGCACTTATTATTCTTGCCTTAATCACTTGATATCAAAACCAATTTCTTATTTTCTCTCTCCTCAAAGACAACTATTTATTCTCTCTTCATGAAACTAAGGTGACTAATAGGTTTCTCTATTGATTTTACTAACAAGTCATCAAAGAAATTTGAAGAATTGAGCTTAAAAATGCTTATAAATGGTGAAAGGACCTAATTGTAATAAAAGCAAAGGTTGAGATGGTGGTTTGTTGAAGGTGGTGTGGAAATGTGGAAGATGAAAGACGTTTCTTCATCTTTTCTACACAATTTCACCAAAATATCCATCTAATTTAATTATTAAATATGATAATTACCAAATTACCCATCAATCACAAATTTACACAATTTAGTCCTTAATCATGACATCTTCCATAATTATCTAAATTAAGTAATTACCATTCTACCCTTCAACTTTCTCTACAATATCATGCATGATTCATGCTTTATTTTGGTAAAATCCCACTTCTAGTCCTTCCTCCTTTTTCCTTATTTTTCCTCCAATTCAATGTATGTAACAGCCCGATTTTCAGTGGTATCGAAAATAGTGGTTCGAGGCCACCAAATTCGGCAAGTAAGTTCGTAACTATTATTATTTAATATTACGAGTCAAATATGGTTTTTAAAAAACGTTTTTGAATTAGTAATTTGTGTACTATAATGATTTATTAGGTTAAGTGGTTTTAGAAAGTAAGGTATCGGGACTTTTTTTCTATAAATCGAGTCATAGATATTTTTATAAATATTTACGGAGTGTCGTTAAGATGGTATTAAAGTTTCGTTGAAAAATTTTAACGTTTCGATAGTTAATTAATTAAAAAGGACTAAATAAAAAAAGCTACAAAACTTGCTAATTAAAATATTTAAGTGATTAAATGGCTTGATTAATAAATGAGGGAGGACTTAAATAGTAAATATACCTAAATGAATAGGATGAGGCGGCATAACAAGAAATAATAATAATAAAAAGGCCATTTAATGGCAAAATGGTAATTATTATGAAATTAAAAGTACAAATTGAATTTCTAAGAGATTTCTAGGCAATTCTTCTCCCATTTTCCGGTTCAAACAGACATGAGGAGAGCTCCTTGAGCTGGTTTTGTACATTTGCTTCATGTGAGTCCAATTCTTACCCGTTTCTTGTAATTTTTATGTTTTTAAGATTGTTACAATTAGGTCCAACTAATTCTTACCTTAGTTTTTGATTTTGTTAAAGATTTTGGATGTTGCCATTGATGAATCTATATGATTTTTTATGCTAAATGATGAATTTGATATATTTTTTGTTATTTAAAAGTATTTTGTAAAGTGATTTTGATGAATTTTTTGATTAAGGATTAATTTGTTAAATAATAAAAAATACAAGGGTTTGTTGTGAAATTATTGAAAAATGGGCTTTATTGAATGCCATGAATATTCAGCTAGCATGGGTTTGCATTAAAAATGGTTAATTTGCATGTTTTGGGTTCAAGGACTAAATTGAATAAAAGTAAAACTTTAGGGGCAATTTTGTAAAAATGTCAAAAAGACCAAATTGCATGAAATGAATTTTTTATTTTATAAATTAATATATTTAATGAAATTATTAATTTAGATCAAGTTCGAATGGAAAATCGAGGAAAATGGAAAATTTCCAAAATGCCCCTAAATATTGATATTTCTACAATTTAACCAGGTAAGTTCGTATGAACTGTATTCTGTATAATTTTGATTAAAGTGAATGTTAATTGGTGATTGGTAATATATATATATATATGTTCTATTGTTGGAATTGAATTATTGTTGGAAAAATATTATCGAATTTAATACTCAGTTTGGATTAAACGCAAGATTTGAGTACATTCGTGATTTGGCGAATTGACAGTATTGGAGGAAGATTGTAACACCCCAAACCCGGCCCAATTGCTACGACCGGATCTGGTATGTCACTAAGAAAATTTTTGTCAAACATGTCGTATTTTTCAGAAAAGCCCAAATATATTTCATATAGAATATTCCTTTGTAAAATAAAACCAAACTTAATTACATGCCTTAGTTTAATTAAGATAAAAAAAATTAAATAACTAAAAGTAATTAAAGCCCAAAATAAAACAAAATATAAACTAGTGGCCCATGGCCTTATTACAACGAAATTTTAAAATCCACCAATTAAAGATATAAAATAACAACTTGAGTCTTTTTGCTAAATCCACATATTCTTCTGCATGGCCACCTTGCGTTCCTCTCTCGGCCGGTCCAAGCACTAGGTATCACCTGAAATGTTAATTAAAAGGGTGAGTCGCGAGACTCAGTGTGCAACCCTCATGCACCACTAGATTTTGGGCCTTAAGCCCGTTAAACAAAATAAACAGTGTAATAATCATAATAAAAATTAATAGCAAATAATATGCAAGGCCCAACCCGTTTGCCTAGGTTTCCATCCGCTACACACCCCCGTACCAACCGTACACACCATTGGGGATTTCTACAATCGACCCACACCGCTACACACCATGATGGCAGTCATGCTGCTCATCCACATATGATGGCCGAAGCCCTTATAACATATAATGGCCGAAGCCCGTATAACATTTAATGGCCGAAGCCCGTATAACAGTTCACGGCATTAGCCACTACACATATAACGTATAACTTCCTCCTTTCAACAACCCAACCCATGCAATCACATACAAGCATTTTACTTATAACATTTAAACAGATTATTTACTAACCTGGGGATCCGCTTTTACCCTCATTGGGCTTTCATCAATAAACCGAGATTTCGGCATTTATCATAACATATAAAACATATGAACATACAATAATAGGCAGATCTAGATGGTGGGGAGGTATTACACACCTGTTATCGCGAAGTACTAAACTCTTAGTCGGTATCCTTGCTATCCGGATTTATAACTTGGTTCAACCAAAAGCCAAAAAATCACGAAAATTGACCTCCCCTATAATCGGCCAAAGGTCAGTAAATCCCGAATTTTCACACTAAAATCAATAGATCTCCTTACCTTGAAATCCCAAAATTGGAGACTAATGATTTTCGACTTTTAGATCCAGACGACCAAGTTTCCTTCAAATCCCGGAATGCCGCCCAACATAGCACCATTAAACTATTAGTTTTTCGACTTTTGCCTTTCAAGAACCGAAATAGAATATGAGATCTAATGTAAGTCGACACTTACCTTAGTATAGGAATTCGGCTAGCACTTGGAGAGAAGATTCGAGTAATGTCAAAGAAAAAGATTTAAATGCCGGAAGAACTAATTCTCAACTAGGATGAATAAAGAAAAACTATGGAGATTTCAGCTTTTTAGAGAAATCGGCTCAAAGGGAAAAAGAATGGAGAAGAGGTTTCGGCTTTTGAAGAAATTGAAGAGAAGAAATTGGAAAGGGAGAGACTAAGAATTTCGGCACAATGGAAGGAGAAGAAATTAGGGTTTAAATGTCAGAATCAATGAGATATCCTCCCCTATTTATAGAAATTTTGGCACCTATTGTTCAAACTCGAAAATGCCCTTCCTGATAACTAAAAGTCAAGCTAAAAGAAAAGGGAAAATTCGGTACCCCTTATCCATGAAGTAGCCGAATTCTTTACTCCTCTAGGTGATGGAATTTCAGCCAACTCTGCTCTCAGCAGATAGCTCCTAACTTTTCTCCTTTATCTAAATCTATTCATACCTTTAAAAGAAACCTAGATAGCACCACCTCTTCCTTCTTTTATCAGCTATTTTATCCTTATTATCCACCATAATATCTATATTATTCACTAAGATAATTCCTTCTATTTTAGAGGCTTAATGCCGTCCAACTCCACCTAATTAATTGCCAAAAATTAGCTAACTTAAATTAAAGAATTTGGGCTCCATGAAACTCGAATTTGGGCCTCCAATTGACGCCACCTCCCTGCTCTCCTAGTGGCGCCATTTTGCCACTGGGCCACAAGCCCATTTGCGTCATTATTTGCAGATAATATCCTATATATCTCATTCTAACAGGCTCTCCACTAGAGTGCCCAACCAGAAAATTGAACTAAAGCCTCGGCCCACTTCCTGAACCCAAACTGAACTCCTAATACTCAAATTAATTCACTACACATATTCACCCATTAAACGCATAGGCCCAAAAATTCAGGATGTTACAAAGATATTGGAAAATTACCCAAGTAAAGCAGGGTTCAGCATTTGTTGCAAACTCTCGTGTTTTACTTTCTATTTAGCTCTCATTAGCTTCTGCTTAACTCATACGAGTTTTTGTTCAGCTCTTACGAGCTTCTGTTAAACTCTTATGAGTTTCTGTTCAGCTCTTACGAGTTTCTGTTCAGCTTTTGAGCTTCTGTTAATGATGTACTCAAATTCGTAAGTCGCTCTTTGAATGGTAAAATATCGGGAGTTGTCTTGGATGATATATGTATATGAAGAAATGGTAAGAGAATGATATGTATCATGATATGTGTATGTATATATATATCAATATCTTGATATGTTGATACATGGAAATTATGTAAGTTGAGAAGAGTAATAAACTCAAGTGTGACATGTTAAGATAATAAGATTATCGATGTTGAAATTATATGAAATATGTTCAAGTACGCTACCAATAGTGTTGTTGTTTGATGCTTAGGCAAGTGTCAAGCTATTGGTTGAATGGTAATATGTTTTATTATAAGATGCACTGAAATGGTAAGTGCTCAAATGAAAATATACTTGTGCTCATGAAAGAGTAGTAAGTTTTAAGTTATACAATTTCTTATGAAATGGCTTATTATGTGATTAATTTGAAAAGGGCTATGTTTGCATGCACTAGCTTGTGGCTATGGTGGTATGATATGCTTATGACTTGTGTTATGCATATGGAATGGGTGTGATAAGTAAAGAAATACAAATGAGAATAAAGAAATTCAGAAGAGTATGAAGTTGTTTAAAACTCTACTATACTCGGGATAATATGTATAAGAGATGCTATGGATTTACTCATTTTGTGAGTTGATGAATATGGTTTCTTGAATCATGTGGCATCAGTAAATGTTTATTCTTGATAAGTGTAAATTTCATAATGAAATGGATTGATATGATTAAAGTTTATACGAGCTTACTAAGATTCGTTCCTTACACATTTGTTTTTCTTTACTTTTCAGATTATAGGAAGCTCGATTGGGTTGGAAGCTTGTCGGAGTTATATCACACTATCCATCAGTTCTATCGGTACTTTCGAATATTTTGATTTTAGTTATAATGGCATGTATAGGTATTTTGTTTAATGTTGGCCTATATGTAATTTGTTGAGATTAGCCACTTATTCTGGCTTGTTTTGGATGCCTAATTATGGCTTATTGATATGTATAATGTTGATTGTAAGTTGACACAAAAATTGGGTGAGAAATATGGCTTGTAAAATGGCCTATTTTCGTCCAAACGGGCAGAGGCACGGGTGTGTGTCTCAACCGTGTGTGACTCACGACCAGATGACACGGCCGTGTGTCCCCTGTATCTTAAATTTGCACAAAACAGAATGCTCACACGGCCTAGCACACGGGCGTGTGACTTGGCCGTGTGCCCAAGTCAGTATACGGACACAGGCTGAGACACGGCCGTGTGTCCCTATTTCAAATGCCCACACGGCCTGAGACACGGGCGTGTCTCCTGATCATGTGAGTCACACGGCCTGGCCACACAGCCGTGTGATCGCTGCAGTGTTGAAAATTTTAAATATTTCTGAAAAATTTTCTGAGTTTCTGATTTAGTGCCGATTTGTTTCTGATGCGTAATTTGGGCCTCGAGGGCTCGTATAAGGGACAATATGTATGATTTTGATTGGTTTTTGACATGAATGCTATATGATATGAAATGTTTGCATTTTTTGTCTGTTTGATTTGTAAACTTCGATAATGCTCTGTAACCCTGTTCCGGCGACAGATTCGGGTTAGGGGTGTTACAATGTAATTATCTCAAACTTTTGATTTTCTTACTTTTGCCCCATCACTTTCCATTCTCCTACAATTAAGTCATTACCTTGAATTAGTTTTCTCATCTTGAAAATATTTCTAATTTTCTACCGGCTCTAACTACTTTTTATAATAATAATCAAAATTCTTATTTTATTTATTTTCTAAAATTCTCTAATATTCTTAACCCAACTTAGTATTGTTCCTAGTTCTTATTTTATTTGTTGTGTTGTGCTACTACCAATTGCCTCTCTACTTCTCTTTAGCTCTTCTCTCATCTCAAGTCTCAACCTTTGTTGTTGTTGGTCACCCTCTCCAACCGTTGTCGTCTAGGTGAGATATAGCTAGCGAATTTTTTTAACAATTGCCTTTGTTTTTATTTTTAGCTTATTTTATGAATATTGAGTTCATGGGTTTTTGTTATTTGCTAAAGTGTTAATTAAAAATGGTTATTAATAGTAATTTTTATAAAAGACTAAAGGTAAAATGGTGATTATGAAAATGAAAAACTTTTTTAAAGATCAAAGAAGAAGGGATATAGTAAGAAAAGAGGCCTCCAAAAAGGGGGTTTTGATTTCCCAAAGGAGGAATTAAGTCTTTTCACAAGATGAGGAACGAATTAAGGGTTTTTTTTTTTAAATTTTCCTTTATAATAAAGTAGCTCACGGTTCATCATTTTATTATAAGTTGATATGTCAAAAAAGTCATTAAGAAAATACAAAAAAAAGCAATTAAGCCCCTTTATTAAATTCACACTTAATTGAATCTCTTCTATTAACTAAAACAATAAATAAAGCCCCTCTGTTAACAAAATCATTGGTTGACCGTATTAACAATTAAAATAAATTGACGAACCAATCAAATTGTGACACATGGCTACTTTTGGTTTAATCTACTATTTTCTCATAAAATTGATTAAAAAATAAGAAAATTTATTAAAATTTAAAATTTTAAAAAAAATTTAAAATTTGATATAAACTTATACAAATTACAAAAATAATTTAAAATATAAAAATAGAATAATAAAAATAATAAATTATAAAATTAATTGTAAAAGTAAAAATATATATTTAAAATATTTAAAATTTTATAAAAACTTATAAAAATTCTTAAAAACTTATAAAAATCATAAAAATTTATTAAAAATAATAAAGAATTATTAAATATTAAAAATATTAAAATTGATATAAACTTTTAAAAATTATAAAAAATCATAAAAACTTACAAATATTATAAAAATTATTAAAAAATTAAATAAATTCTAATAATAATATTTTTTATAAAATTGATAAAATATATTTAAAATATTTAAATTTTCATTAAAACTTATAAATAATCACAAAAATTATAAATAGTATATTAAATTCTAATAAAATAAAAAAATATTAAAAATTATTTTAAAAAAAAGTCATTTAAACTTCTAAATCATAATGAACACATGACATCACACCAATTGTTAGATAATGAGAATGGTTATCAATTTGTTAGGGTCATTTTCAATTTAAATAAAATTTTCTCAATATTCCACAAATAAAACAATAATTGTGAGAGCATGTCTATAAATTATATTTTTATTTTTAAAATTTTTATCTCCATTTTTTTAAGTATAGTACTATAGTAGTTTGGACCTTGAAGAGTTGAAAATTGTTTGCTAAGTGTATGATATAAAGTATTTTTGATATAGTTAGATACTATCAAATAAAATTTAATTATCCAACTATTTGCGTATGTCAGAATGAAATATTCTAACCAACGTTTTTAGAACCAAATCGGTGGTTGAACCAATCAAGCCATCGGTTTGCTAATTCAAGTGGTCCGTCCAGTTTAATTAAACAAAACATCAAAAATAAAAAGTTCTAAAAATAAAATAAATTGATTCTGATGCGATCTCATACTCGTTGATGGATTCGAGTCGCAAATGTTCTCGATCGTAAAATGGAGAAGTATCGTTCTACTTGGAGTTAAGGCTGAAATTGGCTAAGTATAAGTTTAAAACAAAGGGTTTCTAGTATTTTAAATATAGTAAAGGCTAAGGTTCGGCTAATAACAAAGATAGGGATATTTTGAAGTTGTTAATTCGGATGGAATAGTTTAGGCTTAAGGTTGAAGAGTGAACCAATACTATAGGACAGTATTGACCCGAAACTTATAACAACACTTAAGGTGGATAGAAAGATAGGTAAACCGTGACCCACTATCTATATGGAGATAGGCACCAATCAGTATAAAGGGTTGAACGCCGCACTCAATTGAGTGATAAGTTCACAAAGAAACAGTATTGACGCCACTAGCAAGCTAGATAAGTCAAGCTGAGTCTTAGAAGAACAATGAGAGTTGAATTAAACTCACAAAGAAATAAAAAGTTCATAAAGTATCAAAAGTCTGAAATACAACTAAAGAGCTTCATATTTATAGCTCAATTACAAGGCTAGCCGAATAGACAATAAGGAAACCAAATGGGTAGCATGTGTTCATGTTAATGGAGTTGGAAACTTCCTTGAATCTTCTCTAGTGTTGGTGACGCCAATGGACAAGTCCCTTGATGTTTCCAATTAGCTTAAGTTAAATAAAATTAAGTAGGAGCTGAATGGAGCTGAATGGACTAAGCTAGGTTAGGCCAAGGGGTGTGAAAGGCTTTTAAGGAGCTTCCTTGAATATTTGGAGGGTCAAGTGGATATTGGCCGTTCACCGTTCCTTCTCCGACTTGTAGTGAGTTGATCCCACCAGATCATGGCATAGTCGGAAAACTCGATTGCCGCCAACTTCACTTTCTTAGCTTCTGAGTAATTGTGACACTCGAAAACTAATTCGATCTTCTTCTCCCATTCAAGGTACGCCTCCGGATCAGATTTACCTTGAAAAGGTGGGATAGATAGCTTGATATTCTTTAAATTATCATGAACACGTCCTAGTTCTCTAGGGCCTTGATTTCTTGGATCTCGTCGTCTTTCACTTTGATTTGACGCTTGGTCACTCTCCACATCACTTGGGTCATATAGATCATCTTCATTGAGTCTTGCACGCCCTCGCTCCCTTCTTGGACCTTGGGGCATTCTTTCTCATTGGTTTCTCTCCTCGACACATTCCAAACATTCGTTGAAAGATACTAACTCATTTCGGAGCATCCGTTGGAATACTCGCAAGAAGGCTTGTTGAGCCAAGTCAGGCACTCCACCTCCTCCGGGTGCAACATTTCTAGCAGGTCGATGACCACCTCCTTCCGTCATATTGCATTCCGGGCTTTAAGACATAATATTTTAACCTCACTACAAAACCTCTCGATCCACTCACAAAGAAAAGTAAATGGCACTCCACTCGTGTTTACACTATCACTTGGCTTTTTCAACACTCTATTAGGCTCACCACTCTCGTTGTAACAGCCCAATTTTGGGTCTAGTCAGAACAATAGTTTCGGGACCACGAATCTGACGCAGTAAAATTTATTTTTATTATATTTTTATGGCCTACAGTTTTATGGAATGATTTCGTGAAAATTTCGTTCGAAAATTTTGATGTTTGGGCACTCAATTTAGTTAAAAGGACTAAATTGCAAAAGGTGCAAAATGTGTGTTCTAGAAGCTAAAGGTGTCTAATTTCTAAGAGATTTTAAATTAGAGGTCCTTAGATGGTAATTAGACCATTATGTCTTAGTATGGACAAAAATGGACATGGTTAGGAAAAATATCAAAGTTTAAGTGAAGGCCATTTTGGTCATTTGGTAAATAAAGATAAAATAACCTAATAAAAAGATGTCATCTTCTCAATTTCATCCCCCCATAGCCGAAATTCACAAGAGAAGACATAGCTAGGGTTTGGCCAAGCTTCCAAGCTCGATCGTAAGTCTGTCTTTGTCCCATTTTTAATGATTTTTACATTTTTGTGAATGTTGTAACTTGATCTAGTTATTCTAAGGACTATTTTGAATGAGAATCAAATTCTAAAATTTTACCCATGTTGAGCATGTATGTATTTTGATGTTTGATGGTAGAAAATGTATGTTTGATGTTAGATAAACAACTTTTGCCAAGTGATTTTCAGTAAAAATGCCTAAAAAGGACTTATTTGTAAAAGTTATAAAATGTGTGTTAAAAATGTGAATAAAGGAAAAATGTGGGCTGTTATGGGGATGAAAATGGTTCGGCTAGGCTTGGGTTTTGAATAAATTGACTATATTTCATTTTACGAGCCTAGGGACTAAAGTTTAAAATGTTAAAAAGTTAGGGGCAAAAAGGTAATTTTGCCATAATGTGATTTTTGGGCTGAATTGAATAATATGAGTATTAAATGAGTTAAATTTTCTATTATAGATCAAGAAAAATGAAGTTCGGACCTAGTTCGGAGGAAAAACAAAGTGTTTGACGATTAGGTCCATTTTCACTATTTTTGTACCGAGGTAAGTTCGCATGTTAATAATGCAACGTTATAATTGTATTTATAATGTTTTGATGATGCATAAATTGTATGATTGACTCTTTGGGAGTAATTGACGAAGTTTCGACAAGCGAGAAAATCTCGTTGAACCATAGAAATAGATTAGGATACAAGTGACATGTCACTAGGAACCCATGTGATTATGTGATTTATGTGTCCCGGGTGCTAGCCTCGTACGTCCTACCGATGGCTGAGTATACCGACATATGTTGCGGATACTTGACAGCTTGTGTGAGCAGCACCGAGTAGCTACGCCTTGACTGACAGCTTGTGTGAGCAGGCCCAAGGATAGCTCGAGAGCGAGCCTCTATGTGTTATGAGATTTGTGGTAGTATTGGCTACATATGTGGCACTTATGTGCAAAGTTTTCCGTGTATCTGATAGTATTCCAAGTGGTTCAACGGGTATGTCAAAGATGAGAAAGCATGTGCTTATGTTACGAGTTGGTACATGTACGTACGAAAAACTCAATGGAAATGGATTCAGTATATGATGAACTAATGGTAGAAATGTGATTGAGTAAGTTATGCTCATGAAATTTTAATGACATTTATGTTAGTATATGTTAAGTTATTTATATGACAAATGTATAATTAATGTTGTTTATTATTTGCATATGAACTTACTAAGCTTTATAGCTTACCCACTTTCTTTCCCTTATCTTATAGTCACCAAGCTAGCTCAGGATTGGAGATCATCGGAGATCCATTCACACTATCAACCATTATTTTGGGTACCACTGAAATGTTAATATTTTGAGTTATGGCATGTATAGGGACTTGGTCATTTTGTTATATATGTCATTGGTAATGTGGCCAAATGTATTGGCTTATAATGTGTAATGATTTCATTTTGTATATGTCCATGAAAGTTGGCTAATGTTGGTTATAAGTATCATTTTATGTTGATACCATTCATGAATGTGGAAACTTGCATGATTTATTTTTTTGTTGATAAATCGTGATGTTAAAGCATGTTAGATGTTAGCATGTGGATGTGATGTTAATACCTTGGTTGTGGATGTTTTGGTTACCTAAGTATGCTTGAATTGGTATTATATGATGATGTGTAGGTATTTGCATTGAAGGGTGGCAAAAGGCTTGGTAAATAGCCTTATTTTGTCCACACGGGTACACACACGGGCGTGTGTCTAGGCTGTGTGTGACACACGGTTTGCCCCACGGGCGTGTGTATTGGCCGTGTGTACCCTGCACCTTAATTTTGAGAAACAGAATGCTCAAAATTGAGCACACGGGCAGAGACACGGGCGTGTGTCTTGGCCGTGTGAGGGACACGGCCTCAGGCACGGGCGTGTGTCCTAGGCGTATGAAGTCTGCACCTATTTTATGAAAAATCATGAAATTTAAATCGACCACACGGCCTAGCACATGGGCGTGTGACTTGGCCGCGTGACTTCAATTTGTTCATGAGTTACAAAAAGAAAATTACACGGGTTAGGGACACAGGCGTGTGTGACCACACGGGCTGCCCAAACAGGCGTGTCCCAAAACCACACGGGCGTGTGACCCCTATTTCTAACAAAAAATTTCTAGGTTTCGTAAAATTTCCTAAGTGCTCGGTTTAGTCCCGAACCACTACTAAAGCATGTTTTTGGCCTCGTAGGCTCGTATTAGGGACTTTATGATTAAGTATGAATGGTTTTAATTTGGATGCAAATTTATGACTTAGAATTGTATGATTGCTTGTGTTGTGAGTTCGGCAATGCCTCGTACCCTATTTCGGCATTGAATACAGGAAAGTGGTGTTACATTTAGTGGTATCAGAGCTACAGTTTAGTTGATTCTCAGACTAATGTAGCGTGTGTAAGAGTCTAGCTATATATGCCATAAATAAACCGTGATAGTGTGATGACTCCTGACAACTTTAAATTGTGTTTTTATATAGTAAATGGATCCCAATCGAGCTGAAGCTGATGAAGTAGAGAGTAATGCGCCGGCTCCCGCTCAAGGGACCACACCATCTGAAAGTAGACCAGTAACAATTGGTCAAGGAGAAGGGGCTAGGGAAGCCTTCCTCCACATGATGAACGAGTGGTATATGGAGTTTGTTCGAACAAATCTGACTACTCAACCCCCTCCACCCCTACCTATTCCTCAGTCGGTTCCCATAGCTCCACAAGGTATGAAATTTGTAAGATTGAGTAAGCCTCCGGTTGATAAGATTCGAAAGCATGGGGATGAAGATTTCAGAGCTAATGTCGATGATGATCCCGAGAGAGCCGAGTTTTTGGCTCGAAAACTCCATCAGGGTATTTGATGAACTGTCTTGCACACCGGATGAATGTCTGAAATGTGTTATGTCGCTTCTGAGAGACTTAGCATATCGGTGGTGGAAAACTCTTGTTTCAGTAGTACTGAGAAAGAGGGTTAACTGGGAATTCTTCCAAGATGAGTTTAGGAAGAAATATATCAGCCAATTGTTCATTGATCAGAAACGTAAGGAGTTTTAGAGCTAAAACAGGGCAGAATGTTTATAACCGAGTACGAACAAGAGTTTGTCAGGCTCAGTAAGTACGTTCAGGAGTGTGTTTCCACCGAGGCTATTATGTGCAAAAGGTTTGAAGATGGGTTGAATGAGATTATCTGATTGTTAGTTGGAGTCCTTGAGCTGAAAGAATTTGTAGTGCTATTCGATCCAGCTTGTAAAGCTGAAGAATTAAGCAAGGAGAAGAGAAGAGATGAGTTTGAGGCTAGAGATCCAAGAAAAAGGCCGATGAGTAAGTCATTTCAATCTCAGTCTAAGAAATCGAGAGATTTGTATGCTCGTTCGAGTGCTTCAGCTGGGTATTCCAATAGAGATCGTGGGAAGCAATACTCGGGTTCTAAAGTCCAAACTACATCAGTAGCGAGCATTAGTAACGCTAGCTCTGGTAGGCCTGAATGTCAGCACTGTGGCATACGACATCTCGGTGAATGTAGAATGAATGACCGAGCATGTTTTAAGTGTGGCTCTTAAGACCACTTTATTCGGGACTGCCCTGAGATGGCTGAGAAAGACAAGATTCAGAATGCAAGATGGGGCAACACTGCCACTAGAGGGAGACCCCCGAGGAATACGGGGAATGCGACCAGTAGTAAAGGTGTAACTAAAGATGCAACTGTAAGATTCGAGGCTAGAGCACCTGCTAGAGCTTGTGCTATCCGTGCTCGCGAAGAAGTGACATCTCCCGATGTTAGCACTAGTACTTTTTCTCTCTATAATACTAATGTAGTTGCATTGATTGATCCTGGATTAACTCATTCTTATGTTTGCATGAAATTGGTAGCTAGTAAGAGCTTTCCTGTTGAGTTTACTGAGTTTGTGATTAAAGTGTCAAACCCCTTAGGCAAACATGTATTAGTTGATATAGTTTGCAAGAATTGTCCCTTGATGATTCGAGGTCACTGTTTTCCGACTGATTCAATATTGTTGCCATTTGATGAGTCTGATGTTATTTTGGGCATGGATTGGTTGACATTGCATGATACGGTAGTGAATTGTAGACGGAAAATTATTGAATTGAAATGTGAAAATGGTGAAATTCTTCGGATTGATTAAGATGAGTCGGGTGAGTTACCTGTTGTGATCTCTTCGATGTCTACCCAGAGATATGTAAGAAAAGGTTGTGAAGCTTATCTAGCTTATGTGTTGAATACAAAGGCGTTTGAATTGAAAATTGAATCAGTGCCGGTAGTTTGTGAATATCCGGATGTTTTTCCAGAAGAGTTGTCTGGGTTGCCACCGATTAGAGAAGTTGAGTTTGGTATTGATTTAGTACCAGAGACTTCACTGATATTGATTGCTCTGTATAGAATGGCTCCGACCGAATTGAAAGAATTAAAAGCTCAGTTGCAAGAGTTGACAGATAAGGGTTTTGCAAGACCGAGTTTGTAACAGCCCATTTTTGGTCAAATCAAAACAGTGGTTTTAAGACCACAAATCCAAAGTTAAAATATTTATTTTATTATTTTAATAAGGTATACATCATGATATATTAATTACGTGAAATTTTCGTAAATAAATTTTATCATTTAAAGGGTCAATTTGATAAAAAAGACTAAATCGCGTAAAGTGTAAAAGTGGAGCTCCATTAGCTAAAAGTGCCTAATAGCTATGGAACTTAAAAGAGGAGGTCCTTATGTAGTAATTAGACCATTATAAAAGTGGGTGGACATTTATGTGCATGATTAATTGAATTTTAATGGTTTAATATCAAGGATAAAAAGGTAAATCAGAAAATAAGCTTAAGTAAATAACATAAAAATTAAAGTCATCATCTTTCTTAAGTTAGTTCCACCGAAATTTTAAAGGGAGAAAGCCATAGTTGAAGACCTAGGTTCGGCCAAAGCAATTTTGTCTATTAAGATCAAGAAAAGAGGAATTTGTACTTAGATCGAGGAAAAAGTAAAATAATTGAATAGTCGGTCCGTTTTGTCATTTCTGTATACGAGGTAAGTTCGTATAATTAAACTTGAATCTATAATTATTCAATTGATGGATGGTATTGAGATTGTGTTTATTCTATGGCTAAATGTGATGAATTTGATTTAAATATACGGTTTAAGTCGACGAGATACTGAATAAGACCATAGCTGGGATAATAAGACCATAACTGGGTTATGGCATGTAAATGTAAGACCACGGTAGGGCCTTGGCAATGTATGTGTAAGACCATAGTTGGACTATGGCATCAAAAAATTGACGTACTTATATCGTAAGCATTTATAAACTCGAAGTGATTTGATAAGCGAATTGGAGAGAATATATATGTATCAGTACAGGTATGTACAGAAAACTGTTCGAGTGATGAATTAAAAGAAGACGAGAACTTATGAGTTGCTTTGTAGTTAAACTTTATGTTATCTTATTGATTGAGGTTTTAATTACAAATTATGTATCTATTTGGAATTGTTAATGAATGTTGAGTTTAATTCATATTCACATACGAACTTACTAAGCTTTATAGCTTGCTTTGTTTATTTTCTTCTATGTTTTATAGTATTTCGAAGCTAGCTCAAATCAGGGGATCGTCAAGGACTTCATCGCACTATCGGACATCTATTTTGGTACTTTTGATTTGTGTATATATGGTATATGGCATGTATAGGCTTGAGTCATTTTGGTATGTTTGATGAACATGTATTTTGGGCCATTTAAGTTGGCTTGTGATGATGATTTTGTTAATGTATAAAGATGTGTAAATGGCTTTGTTTTGAATTAGGTAATTGACCTATAATGAATGAATGAGGTTGAATTGATAATGCATATTTGGAATGGTTTTATTAAATGAATCATATATGTGAATTAAGTCTAGTAAAGCTAGATGAGTTGATAGGTATTTGAATAGGTAAATGGCATTGAATTGAGTATTGAAATGATTGAAATGGATATAGTATCATTGTGTATTGGATGATGACTTTTGGCTACATATTTATGTCTTAAAATGGTATCATTTGAGCTTGTGTAGGTATGTGCAAGATGGGTGGCAAAATGGCTTGGTAAGTAGCCTATTTTTGTCCACACGGGCAGAGACACGGGCGTGTGTCTCGGCCGTGTGTGACACATGGTCATGTTACACTATCGTGTGTCCTCTTGTGCTGAAATTGTAATGAAGTCAGTATGCTCCACACGGTCTCATACACGGGCATGTGATCGACCGTGTGGTACAAGTCAGTATACCCCCTAATTGGATCACGGCCTAGCACACGAGCGTGTGACTTAGCCGTGTTACATAAGTCAGTATACCCTACAGGTTTGGCACGGCATAATACACGATTTGGCACATGGGCGTGTATGGCCACTTCGAAGGGCACATGGGTTAGACACACGGGCGTGTGGTTGGCCGTGTGACCCAAGTCAGTATGTACCCCCTGTTTTCACACGGGTGTGTCTAGTGGACGTGTGAGACACACGGCCTGGCCACACGGGCGTGTGTCCTCTGTTTAAAGCAAAAATTTTCTAAGTTTCACAAAAAATTTTCGAGTTGTCGGTTTAGTCCCGAACCACTCTCAATGCATGTTTAAGGCCTCGTAGGCTCGTTTAAAGGACACTATGATTATTTATGATTGAATTGTATTTGACTTGATGAATTGTATATGAAATGTATGTTTAAATGTGTAGTAAGTCTGGTAATGCTCCATAACCCTATTCCAGCGTTGAATACGGGTGAGGGGTGTTACAGAGTTTTTCTCCCTGGGGTGCACCAGTATTATTTGTAAAGAAGAAAAATGGATCTATGAGACTTTGTATCGATTATCGACAGCTCAACAAAGTAACAATAAAGAACAAGTATCCTTTGCCGAGAATTGATGACTTGTTTGATTAGTTGAAAGGGGCAACAGTGTTCATGAATATTGATTTGAGGTCTGGCTACTACCAGTTGAGAGTTAAAGAGTCGGATGTACCGAAAGTCGCTTTCAGAACAGGTAACGCCTGAAATTTGTATATTTGCTTCCGTGTATTTATGACACAATATATGTTTGCTTCAGTGGTTAAGTGTTCTTGGTGTGTGTGTGAGGTCCTAAGGTCCAGCCAAGTCTTTTGCAAATTTTGGCAATTTTATGATTAAATCCCTATCACCAGTCAGTAGGCTCTTAATTATGTGTTGGTAAATTGTTAGCAGAATGGGCCTGCTGGTCTGGTGGCTAGGTGGAGTGTAACTAAGCTAAAGGTCAGGGGTTTGAGACTCTGCGTAAGCACGAGAATTTATTCTTTTTCCTAATGGAGCCGTGAGGTGTTGGAAGTGAATAGGATTCTGAGTATTTGAGGTGTGTGGGGAAGTAGTGGACGGTTTTAAGAAGAAAATAAGGGATTGGGGGGTTATCGATTTTCTGATTACCCTGCTTCATTTTTGGAAATTTTCAGCCATCACTCTTCTTTTCCCTCTCCACCTTGCTGCTGAATTTCTCCTAGATTGTTCCTTCTGTATCGATTGTTTTTCTCTTGTTATTCTACCCCTCTCGATTTTTTCCTTTTACTCGCTTGTTCATCACGTCGTCCTCACGTCTTTCGGGAGTTGATGGTAGGTTGTCCTTATCGTTTCTATTACAATTTTCTTGAAGAATGAGTAATGATGCTTTTCATATGCGGTTAATGGTGTAGGAGCAAGTTCGGGTCAGTGATTTTCGGGGTTCCCTTCGTAACGGTGTTAACGGAGGGTCCTCTTTGGTGGTAAGTCGAGATTAATGTTGTTAACGATTAACGAAACTTTTAAAATAGACTGCTAAATCGGTTAAGAATGTTCATTGTTAGGTTTCCAGGCCTAGGAAGTGTTTCGACATCGAAAATGATTCAAGTGTGTACCCAAAAACATAGAAAACGAAAAACGGCGAAATCCGAAAAAAATTCTGTCGACGCCACACGGCCGTGTGGTAGGCCGTGTGCAAGGCTGTAAGCCACAACACGGCCGTGTGATCGATGAGCCAGGTCGTGCGTAGGTAAAATAGCTGTGTGATGGCCGAGCAAGGCCGTGTGCGACACACGGGCTCGACCTACTGGGCTGTGTGGGCTATACGGACGTGTGGGATTCTGGGCCAGGCCGTGTAATCCACACGGCCAAGGCCAATTTGGGCCGTGTGGGCCACACGAGCAGGCCACATGGGCATGTGAGCCTATTTTTCTGAAATGATCTGTAAGGTTGCACGGGTCGTCCAAGTCAACTGTGGACCTACTGTAGGGTCGGTAAGCGTTATTTAGACCCCTATTTATGTGATCTGATTATATGGTGTCTGACTGAGCATGATATATGTACTGAACTAAATGTATGATCGATTATTTGCATGTTGCATGTCATATTTGGTATGTTGCCTTGCATCTGGGAGGGTTGATGATATTTCGGAAGAAGTGTCTGAAAGGCTTTAAGCCTGTTATCTGGCAGCTCAGCTGCATTATTCTATTTATGTGCCACACTTCGGTACAGTATGGTGTGTAGGGATGGGTGGATTGATTATATCCCCACATGGTGTGTAGGGCTAGACGGGGATGGTGTGTAGAGGCTGGTGGGTAGGATTCTAATATTCTGATATGACTCTGTATCTGATTGGGCTAAGGCCCTATTATATATATCCGATTACGCATCCGAGTGGGCTAAGGCCCAAAGCTTTGTTTTCGTAATGGGCTCGCCCACCTGTGATTTCGATTTACGGTGATTACTCTGTACGTTGATATCTGTGGGGATTACACACTGAGTTGCGAAACTTACCCTTTTCTGCTTAATTTATTCAGGTAATCCCCAGCATTAGACAGATCAGTGCAGCGGAAGACTCGACGGTGACCACTGTTTCTGCTTCACGATAGATTTACGATTTTATACTTATTTATATTTTTTATTATATCTGGGAAAAGTTTTATGTAATTATGGCCATTACGGATTTTTGTTTAAATTTAGGATTGGCAATGTTTTATGGTTTTTACTGTTAGAAGTAAGAAAGCGCGGGTTTTCAAAAGAAACAAATGTTTTACCGAAACACCACGATTGCGCAAACTGTTTTAAATGCTTCCGCAAAGTATAAATATTTTAGAAAACGGACAGCATTTTGGAAACGAATAACACTATTTAGAATTAACATAAAATAATGAAAAACTTTTAAAAAAAGGGGAGAAATGGTTTGAGCGGGGCTTCGGTTTCAAAAGCACTATCATGTGGCATCACCAGATTCGGCCACAACATCTAGGCTGGGTTTTGGGGTGTTACATTTAGTGGTATCAGAGCCAGGTTTTAAAACTCGGCTGTGGATTGGGTTTTAAAGATTGGTTTTAAAGAAACGATTTTTAAGTGATTTGAAATATTTTTGGACTGAGTATGTGGTACACCGACTCTCCGGCACCGATCCTGTAAGTATTCTGAAACTCTGTTTAGATTTGTCTAAAAATACTACTAGCGTGCTTAGAACAGTCATATGTAGTATACTGTACTGAAAACACTCTAGGTAGTGTAAATTGAAAACTGTAGTAAGACTGAGACTCGCGATAACGAACTCTGAACTTCTGATACTGTTCTGCATAAAATATCTGTTAATAAATATCAGAACTGTAACTAATGCATAAAACTGTTAACACGGATAAACTCTGATTTTACGATGAGAGCACGAGGTATCTGCGGATGGGGTACTAAAGGCCGTGGTAGAGGCCGTAGAAGGGCTCAAGCTGGGTCCTCATCATCTGGAAATCTACCTAATCTGGATACTAGTGAGACACCGGTATCACCTGCAACAGAGACTAGATCTCGAGACCGCATGGCTGGGGACGACGCACTGTCCCAGGCTATGTTGAGGATATTAGAGAGGGTCGCTGGGCCCAACACCGAATCTGGGGGCCGTGGGTCGGTTACGGAACGACTCCGGTCCAATGGGACTAAATTATTCAAGGGTGTCACTGGAGTCGCCCCTAACGTGGCCGAGTATTGGATGGAGGCCACGAAAAGAATTATGGACGACCTGGATTTTACCATTGAGCAGAAGCTTAAGGGGGCTATTTCTCTGCTTCACGATGAAGCCTACCAGTGGTGGTTGACAGTTAAGGAGGGCACTCAGCTTGACCGACTGACTTGGGATTATTTTAAGACTGTGTTCCAGAGTAAGTATGTGGGAGCCAGCTACATCGATGCTAAGAGACGTGAGTTTCTTAATCTCACCCAGGGGGACCGTTCAGTGGCCGAGTATGAGGTCGAGTTCCTAAGGTTGACCCGTTATGCGCGGGCCATGGTGGCGACCGAGTATGAGAGATACGACCGTTTCGAGGATGGCCTCAGGGATAGTTTACGAGTTCTGATAGCTCCGCAGAGGGAGCATGAGTTTTCTACACTGGTTGAGAATACGAAGATCGCCGAGGTTAAGCGCAATGAGTGCCAAAACAGAGAGAGAGGAAAGTATAAGAGGGATTTGGAGCCCTCGAGTTCTGTGATGAGGCCTAAGAAAAAGGCCAGATCTGATGGGCCAGTGAGAGTTGGGCCTCCTGTTGCACCTACTGGGGTGGTGCTTTGTGGGCACTGTGGTAGACGCTATCCAGGCGAATGTTGGAGGACTACTGGGGCTTGTTTAAATTGTGGCTCTACTGAGCACCGTATCAGATATTGTCCGCTGAGAATCGATCAGATGCCAGCTACGGGTACTGGTACTGCGCAGCAACCAAGAGTAGTTCAGCAGCCACCTAGGGGTCGAGGTTAGGCCAGGGGTGGTAACGGCATGGGTCGAGGACAGAGAGCATCAAGCAGAGGTGCTGGACCGACTGAGGCGAGGTAGCCTGCACTTGTTTATGCTACCCGTCGTCGTGAGGAACGATATGCTCCGGACATCATCACGGGTACGTTTTTAATTTATAATGTACCTTATTTGGCATTGATAGACATAGGCTCTACACACACTTACGTAGCTAGTACTGTATCTGACACCTTGGCGATTCCGGTTGAGAATACTTCGAGTGAGGTAACTGTTGTGAGTCCATTGGGGCATTCTATCCGAGTTAGTAAACTATATAGAGACGTTTCGTTAGAGGTTCAAGGGACAGTGTTTCTGGCTAATATGATGAAGCTTCCGTTTGGGGAGTTCGATTTGATTTTGGGAATGGACTGGCTGGTCAAGCACTGGGTAAGTATGGACTGTGCGACAAAAAGGTTTATTTTGAGAATCGAGAAGGACAATGAGGTAGTGGTGATTGGGGAACGTCGAGACTATCTGACTAATATGATTTCTGCATTGGTGGCAGAAAAGTTGGTACGGAAAGGATGTGAGGCATTCTTGGCCTATATCAGTGTTTCTGATTCTGGGGACTCTTCGGTTAAGGACATCAAAACTGTGAGGGACTTTTTGGATGTTTTTCCTGAGAAACTACCGGGTCTGCCTTCGAGTCGAGAAGTAGAATTTGGGATTAAGCTCATTTCGGGTACAACTCCGGTGTCTATCGCGCCCTACAGAATGGCACCGAAAAAGCTTACAAAGCTTAAGGCTCAAATTCAGGAACTGCTAGATCATGGGTTCATCCGTCCAAGTGTGTCTCCATGGGGAGCACCGGTGTTGTTTGTTAAGAAAAAGGATGGGACAATGCGGATGTGCATCGATTATCGGCAGCTAAACAAACTGACAATCAAGAATAAGAACCCACTTTCGAGGATAGATGATCTATTTGACCAGTTCAGAGGGGCTACTGTATTCTCTAAGATTGATCTACATTTAGGCTATCATCAATTGAGGGTTAAGGAGGCCGATGTGCATAAGACGGTATTTAGGACTCGTTATGGACATTACGAGTTCTTGTTTATGCCTTTTGGGTTGACTAATGCACCAGTGGCATTTATTGATTTGATGAACCGTGTGTTCCAGCCTTATCTGGACCAGTTTGTGGTGGTATTCATCGATGATATCCTAGTGTATTCTAAGACTGAGGATGAGCACGATGAGCATCTCAGAGTGGTACTACAGACTCTTCATGAGAAACAGCTGTATGCAAAGTTCAGTAAGTGTGAGTTCTGGCTCCGGGAAGTAACCTTTTTATGACATGTGGTTTCTGCAGAGGGGATTCATGTTGATCCTCGTAAGATTGAGACTGTGTTGGATTGGAAACAGCCGAGGAATGCATCCAAAATCCGCAGCTTCTTGGGGCTGGCGGGTTATTATCGACGCTTCGTAGAAGGGTTCTCCTTGATCACAACATCGTTAACCAAGCTTTTGCGCAAGGGAGTTCCCTTTGTCTGGACTGATGAAAAACAAGAGAGCTTCGAGAAGCTCAAATCTATTTTGACTCAGGCTCCGATTCTGATACAGCCTGAATCTGGGAAGGATTTTGTCGTATACAGTGATGCGTCGCATGTAGGGTTGGGTTGCGTACTGATGTAGGATAGTAAGGTTGTAGCTTATGCGTCACGTCAGCTTAAGATGCATGAGGTGAACTATCCTACTCATGATTTGGAACTGGCTGATGTAGTCTTCGCTTTAAAGATTTGGAGGCACTACCTGTACGGTGAGAAGTGTACTATCTACACTGATCATAAAAGCCTCAAATATCTCCTCACTCAGAAGGAGTTAAACCTTAGGCAGCGTAGATGGGTTGAACTGTTGAAGGATTAGGACTGTACCATCGAGTACCATCCTGGTAAGGCCAATGTGGTGGCGGATGCTTTGAGCCGTAGGGCTATGACCGATCTGAGAGCGATGTTCGCTCGACTCCGTTTATTCAACAATGGGAGTCTGTTAATAGAACTTTAGGTTAAGCCTACATGGATTTATCAAATTAGAGATAAACAGATGGGGGATAAGTCTCTTAAGTTGCATTTACGTCAGGTTGAGGCTGGTGATGGTACTGATTTTGGGATTAATAGTGATGGGGTACTTTGTTTTCGCGGTCGGATTTGTGTACCGAGTGATGAGGAGTTGTGATAGTCGATTCTGAGGGAGGCGCATAGCAGTCCCTATGCTATTCATCCCGGTGGGAACAAGATGTACCGAGATCTCTGAGAGTTGTACTGGTGGCAAGGATTGAAGCGTGAGGTTATTGACTTCATTGCTCGCTGTCTGACTTGTCAGCAGGTTAAGGCTAAGCATCAGTTGCCTTCGGGGTTGCTGCAGCCGGTAAAGATACTGATGTGGAAATGGGAACGAGTAACGATGGAATTCATTAGTGGGTAGCCTTTAACACCCACTAAGAAGGATTCTGTCTGGGTCATCGTGGATCGATTGACCAAGTCTACTCGCTTCATTCCGGTCAGGACAGACTTTTCTCTCCAGAAGTTAGCTAAACTATATATATCTGAAATAGTGAGACTGCATGGGGTTCCTGTCTCGATCATCTCCGATTGGGATCTTCGCTTCACGTCTCAGTTTTGGAAGAAATTGCACGAGGCTCTGGGTTCAAGGTTGGACTTCAGTACTTGTCGAAACCATTTTTTTCTCTACTTGAAAAACAGGGATTGATTTTAAAAAAAAAACAAAAATGGAGTCGCCACCGACCTTTTTTCGAGGTGTGATCGGATCACCTTGAAATTGAAAACTTTGATTTATTAAGACAAATTTTGGTCTACAAAATTCGAGAAAATGGGATCGGGAGTCGGTTACGTATGAGGAAGGGTTAGCACCCTCGAAACGCCCAAAATTGGTACCTAATTGATTATTTACTGTCTTAATGCCGAAAATTTGAAAAGATTCTGGATTACGATCCGTTTGCTTAAAAAAACTGACACTTAAACAAATCAAATTGAATGTTAAGACCCTCTTATTTCAAAGAAATAGAATGTCATACTCAGTGAGTTAGGGTACGACATTTCTTATTCTCGAAACTGAGCTTGTCTTTTAAAACTCGTGTATTAAAGTTTGGAAAAGATATTCAGTTATTCGAGCTTTATGAAAAATTAGAACCCAGTGAGTTAGGGCACAATTTCTCAAAATTCCCGAATATTTAACATTGCCTTTGTTTTTTTAGAAATCCTTACCTCGAGATGATAAAACGTCACATCCAGTGAGTTAGGACGCAACATCTTGAATTCTCGAGAATAAGCTTTTTATTTAAAATTTTTATACATTTTGATTTAAAAAAGAAGAGGGTACTCGGTTGCTAGGATTTAACGAGAAAAATGAAACCCGTGAGTTAGGCACGATTTTCTCGAAACTTCCAAACACGAGATTGCCTTATTTTAAAACCTTTGAATGGAGCGATTTTTAAACTTGAATGATATTAAAACATGATCTTTTTAACAAATAAAATGCAATGGAGTAACAACATACAAAGCTAAGTAATAACTCCAACACAAAATATTACCAATGAATCATCATAACCAATTAATACCAATTAAGCGTTACAAAACACAATATAACGATAACTATAAAGTGTACAATTTCACAATTAACCATTTAAGAAGGGTTTAAAAAACATTAAACATATATACATAAAAAACAAATTCACTAATATATAAAAGGAGTTTTGAAATGAAATAAAATATGAAACGACTTAACGAAAATAATATACAAAATCTTAAAATGCATAATCACAAAATAATTTTTAAAATGAAGAATAAAAACTAACATATGACATAATTTAAATCAAATAATATATAGATTTAAGATAGATAACATGTAAAAGCTTAAAAGAATAAAATAGTTGAAATAAAAAAGATTTAAAATGAAATATCATAAAATAGCTCTTTTTCAAAAGGAAATAAATAAATCGATTAAACAAGTGAAGGGTAAAATTGAAAATAAAATAGAATTTGAGGTTTAAAACGTAAACAGTAACAACAGGCTGTTAAGGATCAAATTAGCACGTGCGCAAACAAGCGAGGATTCATTGGGAAAATATCCCAAACACTCAAAATGGCGCCGTTCAAATGCTGGTCACCTAACAACCTGAGGACTAAATACGAACAGCAAAACAAATTCGGGGCTAAATTAAAAAATAAAAATAAACTGGGTTTAAAAGAAAGAAAATGCGGAGGGGTCTAACACGCAAATAACCCCTTTCACCGCAGAAACACGCGGATCCTAAGGGTTCAAGTCAGGTAAACCCGATCCAACTCAAAACGATGTCGTTTTGGGGCTATTGAGAGCAGCCTAAACGACGTCGTATGAGAACACTTATAAAAGGCTGAAAGCTAAAAAAAATCATTTTAATTTGCTAAAATAAAAATAAAAATTCTCTGAAGGCTCTCCGAGCTCCGGCCTGAGATCGGCCTAGCTCCGGTCATCGAGCCACCAGACTCCTCCAATTTCGCCACTGCATACGGCGGTCGGAGAGACCTAGGAAGATTATTTTAGCCTTTTGAAATCCCCAAAACCCGAATCCTAACTCGAAACCACCAAAAGACCCACTGAAATTTCAATACCAGACAAAAACGCTTTGGATTCAGGCTCCAATCGTCACAAAAGGTAAAAAATGTATTTTTATTTTTTATCTATGTATCCATGACATTCGAAGCAAAAAGAAATAGACTGAAAAATAAAAAAAATACCTCTGCTTTGATATATTTTTGTATTTGAAATCGTGTAAAAACAATACAAATGTTTGATGGCTTTTTTTATAGCCGAATCGAAAATACAATTATTTTATTATATATATATATATATATATATATATTTGTTGTTTCTCTACTATTGGTGGCCTTGTTCGCAGGTACAGAAGGCGCGGACATGGCGTACGGAGGTGCGTGGGGCGTGCGGGCGTGAAAGCCGTACATGGGGGTGTCACGAGGGCAATAACGGCACAAGAGGGTTAGGGGCTAGGCTTTGCTTGTATGGTTTAGGTTATTGGGCCAGTTTAGTGATTTGGTTTTAGGTTAGACATTGGGTATTTGGGCCTGCTGGAATCGGGCTAGTTTTTGGGCCAAGTTTTTTTTTTGTACTCTGGACTGTCTTTTAATGGACTGTTTATTAATGTTTTTTTATTGGTATTTTTGATGGTTTATCGGGCCCGGGCAAATTTGGGCTCTTACAGCTGCCCCTCTTTTCTCATTGTCGTGTAACGAGAATAGACCAAAGACTTAAAAGGGCCAATTTTGCCCGGTCTCACCGAGTCCAGACTTCTTTCGGTGCTTTTCCTCTTCGAGTAGCTTCATTCCATCCCACTGCATCTTCAGGGGTATAAGAACTAGCGCTTCAATCCAATTTAAGGAGATTAGACTTATAGCTTCAATCTGCTCCGCCGTAACTTCAGGGAAATAAGATTTGCTATCTTCAGTCTGCTTCACTGCAACTTTAGGGAGATAAGGCTTGCTGTCTTCAGTCTACTCCGCTGCAACTTCAGGGAGATGAGACTTTCCATGGTAAATTCAATCCGACCTACTACAATTTCAAAGGTATAGGATTCGTCGTTTTAATCCGCTCCACTGCAACTTCAGGAGATAGGATTAACTGTCTTCAGTCTGCTCCACTGCAACTTCAGGGAGATAAGACTTGTGACTTCAACCTGCTCCACTTCAACTTCAGGGAGATAAGGTTTTTTTTGATCTACTCTACTGCAACTTCAGAGATATAAGATCTGTAATTTATAGCTTCAATTTGTTCCACTGCAACTTCAGGGAAATAAGATTCGCTATCTTCAGTCTGCTCCACTGCAACTTCAGTGAGATAAGACTTGTATGGTAAATTCAATCCGACCTACTGCAACTTCAGAGGTATAGGATTCGTCATTTTAATCCGCTCCACTGTAACTTCAAGGAGATAGGATTAATTGTCTTTAGTTTGCTCCTCTGCATCTTCAAGGAGATGAGACTTTCTATAGTAAATTCAATCCGACCTACTACAACTTCAGAGGTATAGGATTCGTCCTTTTAATCCGTTCCACTGCAACTTCAGGGAGATAGGATTAACTGTCTTCAGTCTGCTCCACTCCAACTTCAGGGAGATAAGGTTTGTTTTGATCTACTCTACTGCAACTTCAGAGATATAAGATCTGTAATTTATAGCTTCTATCTGTTCCACTGCAACTTCTGGGAAATAAGATTCGCTATCTTCAGTCTGCTCCACTGCAACTTCAGGAAGATAAGACTCGTTTGGTCAATTCAATCCGACCTACTGCAACTTCAGAGGTATAGGACCTATAGATTCACTGATCTTGTTACACCGTCCTCTTGGGAACATGACCTGTAGAATCGATTTATGGATTTATGCTTATGCATAATGATTAGGATGCCATGATCGGAATGAATCAAATGCTCCCAGCTGGATGACATTTGCATGAATGTAGAATGTTATGAGAATGATTCTTTGTAGAATGATTAGGATGTAATGATCAGATTGAATCGGATGCTCCTAACTAAATGTGTTTTGCACGAATGCAGAATTTCATGAGAATGATCTCTTTTTAAACGCTTAGGATTGACATTGCTCATTGTTCTTCCAGGTTGTATCACTGACGTAATATCCTGTCTTCTTGTTCAATCGACATTTTTGACAGAAAGTCTGAAGAAATGGTCACTGTTTAGAGTTTCCTTATCAAATATTTCCAACCCTTAAGCTTGGTGAGTTCTAAATAAAAGTCCTATTTTAGGTTCTCATTTTATTTAAAAGTTTCCAGAGTAATATGCAAAACTCCTTTTCTGAAAGTATTATTAGTCCATTAATCATTACTTCAATACAAAATGCTTGAAAGTGATCACAATAATGGAATTTATCAGAAACGAAATCTAACAAGAATAGGTTAATTAAAGAAAGAAAACATTGCTAGAATACAAAATGATGAGGGGAAAAGATAGGTGCCCCGGATATCGCAGCTTGAGCTCTCTGTATGGACTTTCTGAAGACCATTTTAAGCTCAATATGTGTTTAGGAGATCAAGAGTACTCTATTGATGCCCCAAGACGTAACATCTCTCTTCATTCTTAATTTAGGTATAGTAAGATCACCGCATGCCCTCTCTTTGATTGCAATTTGAATCGCCCTTTTTGGGTTTTCGACTCAAAACCCCTTTGG
Organism: Gossypium sturtianum; assembly: GCA_025698515.1. NCBI lineage: Eukaryota > Viridiplantae > Streptophyta > Magnoliopsida > Malvales > Malvaceae > Gossypium > Gossypium sturtianum. Next base: position 26,643,591 of record CM046945.1, read on the forward strand.
TCTCAAGGCGCCCTTTGCGGGTTTTCACCCTGGTTTCTCCATTTTTTTTCGAGAAGGTCTCAAAGCGCCCTTTGCGGGTTTTCACTTTGGCCTCTTTTCTTCTTCAAGTATAATACTTCTTGACTGAATCCGAATTTATAGGATTGGATAAGTTTTTCCCATCCATCTCAACCAAGATCGGTGCTCCTCCGGAGAAAGCCTTTTTCACCACATAAGGTCCTTCCCAATTTGGCATCCATTTCCCTCTGAAATCCTTTTGTATGGGGAGGATCTTTTTCAAAACTAAGTCCACCTCGTGAAATTCTCTTGGGCGCACCTTTTTGTCATACGCTCGCATCATTCGCTTTTGGTACATTTGACCATGACGGATAGCTCTTAGCCTCTTTTCCTCAATCAAGTTCAACTGATCGTATCGAGACTGGATCCATTCTGCTTCATCTAACTTTAACTCTAACAAGACTCGAAGGGAAGGAATTTCCACTTCGATGGGTAACACTGCCTCCATTCCATAAACCAATGAGAAAGGAGTTGCCCCGATGGAGGTCCTGACTGATGTTCGATAAACATAGAGAGCAAATGGTAACTTCTCGTGCCAATCTTTATAGGTTTCAGTCATTTTCCCCACAATTTTCTTAATGTTTTTATTGGCTTCTTCCACTGCACCATTCATTTTTGGATGATACGGTGATGAGTTGTGGTGTCTGATCTTGAATTGACTGCAGACCTCTGCGATCATGCTGTTTTTCAAGTTTAACGCATTGTCAGATATGATCCTCTCAGGCATTCCATATCGACATATGATTTCCTTTTTTAGAAATCTACTGATTGTCGACTTGGTAACACTGGCATATAAAGCATCCTCTACCCATTTGGTGAAATAGTCAATGACTACAAAGATGAAACGATGCCCATTTGAAGCTTTTGGAGAGATCGGCCCGATGACATCCATGCCCTACATAGAGAAAGGCCATGGGAAAGTCATAACATGCAAGGGAGAAGGAGGTACATGAATTTTGTCTCCATAAATCTGGCACTTGTGACATGTCTTAGCCTAATCGATGCAGTCTCCTTCCATGGTAGACCAATAGTACCCGAATCTCATAATTTGTCTAGCCATTGTAAAACCATTAGCATGTGTTCCACAAACACCCTCGTGGACCTCTTCCAGAATTTTCTTAGCTTCAACAGCGTCCACACATCTCAACAGTACCTGATCCTTTCTTCTTTTATACAGGATCTCCCCGTCTAAGACATAGTCACGGGCTAGTCTTCTCAAAGTCCTCTTATCATTCTCGGTCGCTTGTTCAGGATATTCACGATCTCTCACGTATCGCAATATATCTTGGTACTAGGGGTAATCATCCCTTTCTTATTCCTCCACATTGTAACAATAAGCTGGGGCATCGTAAATACTCATTTGAATGGGTCTTACATCCTCTTGTTTACTCACTTTGATCATGAAAGCCAAGGTAGCCAAAGCATCTGCCATTTGGTTTTCGTCTCGTGGAATATAATTGAAAGTAATGTCATCAAACTCCTCAATTAACCCCAGAACTATCCTTCGATAATTGATCAATTTGGGGTCTCTTGTCTCCCATTTACCCTTCAGTTGGTAAATCACCAGTGCAGAATCTCCATATACTTCCAGCACTCTAATCTTGCGTTCTATGGTAGCACAAAGTCCCATGATACATGCTTCATATTCTGCCATGTTATTTGTACAATCAAAATCCAACTCACATGTGAACGGATAATGATCTCCATTTGGGGATACCAAGACTGCCCCAATTCCATTACCTACAGCATTTGATGCTCCGTCAAAGTTCAATTTCCAATAGTGATCTTTTGTAGCGTCTTCTTCAGTAACTGCCACATACATTAGTTCTTCATTGGGAAAGTAAAAGTTTAGAGGCTCATACTCTTCTAAAGATCTGCTGGCCAGAAAATCTACTACTGCGCTTCCTTTCACTACTTTTTGGCTCACATAAACTATATCAAATTCAGATAGCAGAATTTGCCGTCTAGCTATTCTTCCATTCAAAGCGGTTGACTCCATCATATACTTTAGAGGGTCCAACTTCGAGATTAGCCAGGTTGTATGGTATAGCATATATTGCCTCAACCTTCAAGTTGTCCAAATCAAGGCACAACACAATTTCTCAATTGGCGAATATCTCATCTCACATTCAGTGAATTTCTTACTGAGGTAGTATATCGCCTTTTCTTTTCTTCCCGAATCATCGTGTTGACCCAGCACACATCCCATAAAGTGATCAAACACTGTCAAATACAGGATTAATGGCCTATCCGGGCAGGGGGTGACAATACTGGAGGACTTGACAAGTATTGTTTTACCTTATCAAAAGCATTCTGACATTCATCATCCCACACACCTGGATTGTGTTTCTTCAGAAGATGAACTATGAGATCACATTTTTCAGTCAATTGTGAAATGAAATGAGCAATGTAATTTAACCTTCCCAAGAAAACTCGAACCTCTTTTTGAGTGCGCGGTGGAGGCAATTCTTGTATAGCTCGGACCTTGTCTGAGTCAATCTCGATTCCCTTCTCGCTGACTATGAAGCCTAGCAATTTTCCCGATCTAGCTCCAAAAGTGCATTTTGTTGGATTGAGCTTTAACTGGAATATCCTCAGTCTTAAGAACAACTTCCTCAAAAATTGTATATGTTCCACTTCTGTTCGGGACTTTGCGATCATATCGTTGACATAAACTTTGATTTCTTTGTGCATCATATCATGGAACAAAGTCACCATGGCCCTTTGATATGTTGCACTTGCATTTTTCAGTCCAAATGGCATCACCTTATAACAGAATGTTCCCCACAAGGTTATGAATGTAGTCTTTTCCATGTCTTCAGGGTGCATTTTTATCTGGTTGTATCCTGAGAAGCCATCCATGAAGGAAAACAACTAATAGCCCTCCGTGTTGTCTACTAAAGTATCAATGTGAGGTAAGAGGAAATTGTCTTTCGGGCTGGCCTTATTCAAATCTCTATAATCTATACACATTCGTACCTTCCCATCTTTCTTAGGGACAGAAAAAATGTTGGCTACCCATTCTGAGTATTTGACTTCCTGCAAAAATCTGGCATCAAACTGCTTTTTGACTTCCTCTTTTATTTTTAGCACAATGTCAGGCCTCATTCTCCGAAGCTTCTGCTGAACCGGCTTGCACTCCTCTTTTATGGGGAGGCGGTGTACAACAATGTCGGTGCTTAACCCCGGCATATCTTGGTATGACCATGCAAAGACATATTTTAATTCTTGAAGTAAATCTACGAGGTCTCGCTTCGTTTCCTAAGTTATGCACGTTCCAATTTTCACTGCCTTTCTCTCTTCCAAGGTCACGAACTCCATTGTCTCTTCATGAGGTAAAATTTGTCTTTCCTCTTGTTTTACCATTCTTAACAAGTCTGGAGATAAGCCACAGTCTATGTCATCTTCAAAGTCCTGAGATCTCTCTAAACACATGTCTTGCTCAAAAGGAAGTTCTAATTCCCTAGCAGTGTTACTCATGTCATTGATATCCGGGGGCCTGTCGTAGGTATAAAGGAATATACAAAAAATGAATAAATTTAAGAATAATTATTTGTATGGTTTGATCATGAATGAAGAATAAAAGAATATTTGGAATAAAGAATGATTGTCTGTATAATATGATTATGGATGAATTGGAAAGAATAAAGAATATTTGCTCAAAAAATTCAGAAGCATTTTCATTGAATTAAAGATTTTTAGGACATAAGCCTATTTCACAAAGGATGCTTATTACTCCTAGGCCTAGAGCAATAAGTGTTTGGAACATTACTCTGTGTAAGCTCTAAAAACTACAGGAATTTCTTCTGCAGTCCAATTATTTAGAACGCTCCCAGGTTCATAAGGGCGGATATCTGACAAGCTCCCCCTTCAGTGGTTTCTTCATGTATAGCATTAATGTGAACGTTTCTCATCATTTCTTCAACACTTTTTTCCCTTGGTGTCCTTCGCTTGGGATGAGTAATCCCTCCCGATATGAAGGTTTTAGATATGTGGGGGAATACCATTGGTTCCCATTTGATTTCTTCCCCACTCACGCGTGCCCTTCTTCTCTCTTGTCTTTTTTCCAACTCCTTTCTTCTTTTTCTAGCGTCTGGCTTGTACCCTAAGCCAAAGCAGTTTTGCTTGTCCTTCAGTATTGGAGCCTCAACTCTTCCTTGAAGATGTCTCCCGAGTCCTTTTCCCAACAAAGCTCCCTTTCCTACCATTATCTGTAATCCCATTCTTGTGGTCTTAGATATCTTTGGTACTGGAATCCTGTTCCCCTCCGTAATAAAGGTTGCATTTACGAATTCCAAAGATCAAAAAGAGCACTCGATTGCCTCGTCATTCGTCTCCAGATACGGTGCATCACTGGTTACAGCCGTGATAATATCCTCTTCAACATTTATTATCACTAGCCGACCCTCTGATACTAACTTCAGTTTCTGATACAATGATGAAGGTACCGCTCCCGCTGAGTGGATCCACGGTCTTCCCAACAAGCAGTTGTAGGAAGGTTTGATATCCATTACCAGGAAGTCCACCTCATATGTTATCGGACCAATTAGCAGCGGTATTTTAATCCTCCCCATAACTCTTCTTTGCGTGCCGCCAAATGCCTTAACTATGTTCTGGCATTCCTTCATGTGGGAGCTATCCACTGGTAATCTATTTAAGGTGGATAAGGGTAGGACATTTAATGCCAATCCATTGTCTATCAAAACCCCTGGCAACATATATCCTTTGCATCTGGTGGTGATGTGCAAATCTTTGGTGGATCCCATACCCCCTGGTGGTATCTCATCGTCGTTGAAATAGATGAAGTTGTCAGCACTTATAGTACTAATCAATCGATCCAGTTTATTAACCGAGATATCATTGGCCACATAAGTCTCATTCAAAACCTTCATCAATGCATTTTGGTGCACGTCTGAACTCAATAGCAAAGCTAATTTAGATATGCGTGCTGGTGCGTACTGGCTGTTTATGCAACTGCTCCACCACACTGTACTCGCTGTGCTTCAAAAATTTTAGAAACTCTTTAGCTTCTTTCTCTTTCACCGGTTCATTGACAGGCCACTCAAGCTCGTCTGATTTTTCCTTCTTTTGTTCTACCATTGGAGCTTTCCCTTTTACTAGTTCTGGTCGGGTATTTACCAAATCGTAGCGTCTCTCACTACGAGTATGAGAACCTATATCTCGATCTTTCTTTAAAGCACTAGCTGAATTTTCTTTTCCTTGGATCGTCACATTATAATCATAGTTCCAAGGGACTCTCTTGCTATCCCAATACGAAAAAATTGCTGGCTTTTGAATTATGACTCACGGTGCTACTTGTGTTCCGGCTTCATTGACCCTTGGCTTCGAGATGATCACTACTGAGCGGTTGCCCTTTTGGACCCTTTCCATTGATCCTTCATCTGAAGCATAAACCTCCCGTCCTTCTGATCCCTCAATCTCCTCGTAAAATTCCATCTCTTTATTATCCATCAAATTTTACACTATGGCTCTGAACTCAGTGCATTCCTAGATTCCATGCCCTTCTCTATTATGGAACTCGCAATGGTTCCTCTTTCCTTTGGACCTCTCTTCCGAATCCAATATGATCAGTCCTCTCTCCACCATCTCCTTCCAAACTTGTCTCAATGGGGTTTTGACTTCTGCAACCTCATATTTGACTTTTCTGCCCCCACCTTCATTTATTCTATTTACTCCTTGATCAGTATGATTAGGTAAGGGGTTTCCCACTACATTTGGTACGGGTAGGTCGTCAAACTTTACGATCCCCATTTTTATTAGCTTTTCGACTACTTTCTTGAACGCAGTGCAATTTTCAATTGAATGCCCCGCGATTCCAGCATGATATTCGCATTAGGCGTTTGCATCATACCACTTGGAAAACGGGGGTTGCAGTGGTGTTAAGTAGAAAGAGGACACTACATGTGCATCAAAGAGGTTCCGGTACAGCTCTCTATACGTCATGGGTATAGGTATGAACTGTATCCTTTTGGTGTTCACCCTTGTGATGGATTCCTGTCTTGGGGGACCCTAATGATTAGTTGTTGTTGTTTTTGGCTGGCTCACCGTGATCGCTCTCGAATGACCCTTGTTATATGTTCTCGTGTTATTCATCTCATTCTCCCTCCTTCTCAGGGCTGATCTCTTGGTGCCTTTCCCTGCTTCAATCTTCCCACATCTTATCGCATTTTCTATCATCTCCCCAGACATTACGATAACAAAAAAGCTTTTAGTAGCGCTTCCCAACATGTGGTTGATGAATGGAGCCTTCAAAGTACTGATGAAGAGTATGGTCGTCTCTTTCTCTAAGAGTGGTGGTTGGACTTGCGTCGCCACCTCCCTCAATCACTGGGCATACTGCCTGAAGCTCTCGTTTGTCTTCTTCTTCATGTTCTAGAGTGTAATCCTGCCGGGTGCTATGTCTGTCACATGGCTGTATTGTTTAATGAAAGCTTGAGCCAAGTCTTTCCATGAACCAATTTGGGAACGGGTTAACTGATTGTACCATTTGGCCACAGACCCGGTCAGACTGTCTTGAAAATAGTGGATTAATAACTGGTCGTTGTTGACATATCTTGTCATTCTCCGACAGAACATCGTTATGTGAGCTTCAGGGCAGCTAGTCCAATTGTACTTTTCGAACTCTAGCATTTTAAACTTCAGTGGGAGCACCAGATCTGGGACCAATCTTAAATCCTTCGCATCGATCCCGCAACGGTAATCAATGGTTTTCATTGCTTTAAATTTCTCGTCCAACCACTTACACCGTTCTTCTAATTGCTTTTGTGATTCTGTCTTTGCTCTTTTCTCCTCTACCACTTCATCCAAATCAGGAACAATTGGATTGTTTGAATTATGGCCAGGGTTAGAGCCTAAGCCAGCCTGAAAATTTATTGGTATCGAGGCTCGCACTCAAAGCCTGTTGTGGCTTTGTGAAGAATGAGATGGTCTTTGTGGATTTATCTCGGGTTGTGCCTGTACATGTGGTGGAGTAAAACCAGGGGGATATTGAGGATACTCAGTATTCTCCTCAGCATTAACCATAGGGCTCTTTCCTTTATCCATAAGCCCATTCAACAGCTGAGTCATCTGAGTCATCTGAGTCATTTGAGTCATCATATTTCTCTGAGATTCCATCATTTTTTCCATCATGTCTTGCTGGATCTTAACCAGCTGCTCTTGCATTTGTGCTTGCATCTGTTCTTGCAACTCTTTCTGCATTTGTTCCAACCTTTCTAGTCTTTTATCAATTGCTTTAGTCTTTTTCCTTGTGCCGTAAGGATGCGTATTTGGTAAAGTTTTGTCAATTTCTAGGTTACTGAAATAATTTTTAATCAATTAGAAACTTTTAGTGAACTTTAATGCATATGATGCAATGCAACGCAGATGCATGAAATGCAAAAGACGCCGATTCTGATTCAATTCCATTTAGAAAACTTTATTAGAAAACAAAGCTCTTTACATAAAATGGATTACAAATACGGATTTGCCCTAATGCTCAGAGTTTTAACCTTCCTAAGCAACAAAGCTAGCTCTTGACCCCTGTCTGATTCCAGCTCGTACTTCACACTTAGAGTATCGGCCTGAACTGCCAAGGTTTGTAGATGGTCAGCTACCTCCCGGATCTGAGCCACGACTTCGCCCATAATGTAATCTCAGTCCCTAACTTGACTCTGAGAGTGATGAAGCCGTTCCTTCCAATGCTCCTTATTTACTTCAAGAAGCTCTACCCGAAGCTCACAACTTTGCAAAGCAGACTCTAGCTCTTCTATTCTTCCTTTCATCTCTTCAATCTTGCTCAAACTTGCCCTTAGTTCAATTACAAAATTTTGATTTCTATGCTGGTAAAGTGCTTTTTCAAGCTCTGCCACTCTGGCCTTTAATTCCTCTTTGTCATTCTGGGCTTCTAATAGAGTCCTTTCTAGGGCCTCTCTCTGAGCTTGAGCCTCTTGGAATCTTCTTTTCCACTGATCAGCTTTGGTCTTTTCCGCTTGAATTTCTTGCCGCCACTGCTCTGAAGTTTTCCCCAATCCGGCGGTTCTCATTGATAGATGCAATTTCTTGTAATCCGTCTTCAAACTATCCAAGTCTTCCTCGGCTTTATTTTTTCCTTTCTTTTGCTTCTCGGCCTCTAACTTTTGAACGTTGGCATCTAACCTTATATGCATCTTCTCTTCCTCTAATTGCTCTATCCTCTTCTCCAGCTCCCGATTCCTCTTTTTAAAATCTTGTTTTATTATCTCCAATTCTGATGGGACTACCTGTAAGTATTCTTCCATCGGTCGAACGCCTTCCAAACTTGGCCCTGGGATGTTGTCATTTATTCTTCTACTAAACCATCTACTATACTCGGGAGTAGTCATTGATCCTACCGTCAACTTTTTCATCCGACGAGTCTGATTCTAAGCAGTGGAAATCTCATTGACCCTCTTCTTGTAATTATCTCTTTTATACGAGAACTCACATTGCGTTAGACCATGCGTTGTCGGTATAAACTGCCTTGATCCGTATTGTCTTAGTACCAGTAAAGGAGCATAACCAATGGCTCCCCAAATTTCGAGCAAAGGGACCTAATCAAAACTCCCACATCAGAACAGGATCTCATTGGGCACCAACCAAGGAGTTCTCCATTCGATATCCTCCTCCTAAAGATTTTGGAGAAGTGCCATCCAATTCTCTTCTGACACGTCATCTCTTCTTAGTGTTGCTGCTATCTCTTTCAGTGGGGAATAATTATCAGTAAAGACCCGATAAGAAATCTTATCCACCCTCCAGAAGTGGTTGTGAAACCAAACCAACAATAACTGTGCGCACCCTACGAACCTGCCCTCTCCGGATCTTCTACATGCATTCAATGACCTAAAAGTCTCGGCCAAGATTGTAGGAACTGGCGCAACCCCTTTACTGAGTCGGTCGAAGAAATCTGTGACCGCTTCATCTACATACCCTAAAGCCCTAGGGAATAGCATCAATCCGTAGATGCTCAATGCAAAAACATCAACTCTCTTATTCATATCAGGATGAGCTAAAATCAAATCCCTCAAATTCCTCTATGGGATGCACTTACACTCACCCTTTTGCTTAATCCTAGCTGTAATCCACTGCTCACTCATTCCCGTAATGCTCATCAACTTCTTCCAAAAGGCTGGGACATAGGCAACTCTCGAATAGATTTTATCAACTTGAACCCTCGGACAATGCAGTAGAGCTCTGTATTCTTCTACGATGGGTACCAAATCAACTCTCCCAAAGGTAAAGCAACTATATGCGGGGTTCCAATACTGAGTGAGGGCTCGGAATAACTGCTCGTCTACCTTGATGTCAAGTAAGTACGGTAAATCCCCATAATTATGGTAGAACAACCTCTTGGTCTCATCGTTCCACTAATCCCATATCACTTTTAACTCTTGAAGATTATTTTGCATAACACTAATACGAGTGTAGTCCCATAACTCTGTATGCCCCACAGCTAGACTATCCCCCTTCTCTAATTGTGTTGTTTCTGACCAAGTTCAGACAGTCGCGTTATCTTCTACTTTATCAAGAAATTCATTTTCCATGACCAGCTCTCTAATTTAGCAATCGAACCCGAATCGACACCTCTTAAATATGAAAATGCATGCAAAATAACAAAGATAAAACACAAAAAGTCAGTACAATATACATAAACAAAATTCAAAGCATGAAAAAGGAAAAGAAAAAATAAACAAGCACCTATCTGGGTGACCTAGTAAGGTTTAGCAAAGCTCTTCCTAGGGTGAGCTACTAAGGCTTTCTATATGCGGTTCGATTCTAAAGTTGAGGCACCTGAACCAGCAGATTCCTCGATCCTCACCCATTATAGGCTCATACGGATCGAGTTCGGTTCAGGGGGACACATTTCCCTATGGCTGGACGGAGATGAAAATCTCACGAAGACATAGGTACGAATGTATCCCAAAAGTGATCCACTATCCTGTACGGAGGTGAAAACCTCACAAAGGAGTAGCTTCTCACTCCCACTTAAAAGGGTGTGACTCAGCGGTCATGCGATATGATGCAAAAGTATTCTACAAGACTCAAACCACAGTAATCATATGAAATAGCAATAAATGCAATAATAGGATCATAATTTTTCAAATAAGATTTTCAAATTTTGGCAACAAGACAGAAAATAATCAATTTTACGGCTCGACTCTCTCAGTTCCCTAGTGTGATCAGATCACCTTGAAATTGAAAACTTTGATTTATTAAAACAAATTTTGGTCTACAAAATTCGAAAAAATAGGATCGGGAGTCGGTTATGTACGAGGAAGGGTTAGAACCCTCGAAACGCCCAAAATTGGTACCTAATTGATTATTTAATGTCTTAATGCCGAAAATTTGAAAAGATTCTGGATTACGATCCGTTTGCTTAAAAAAACTGACACTTAAACAAATCAAATTGGATGCTAAGACCCTCTTATTTCAAAGAAATAGAATGTCATACTCAGTGAGTTAGGGTACGACATTTCTTATTCTCGAAACTGAGCTTGTCTTTTAAAACTCGTTTATTAAAGTTTGGAAATGATATTCAGTTATTCGGGCTTTATGAAAAATTGGAACCCAGTGAGTTAGGGCACAATTTCTCAAAATTCCCAAATATAGAACATTGCCTTTGTTTTTTTAGAAATCCTTACCTCGAGATGATAAAACGTCACATCCAGTGAGTTAGGACGCAACATCTCAAATTCTCGAGAATAAGCTTTTTATTTAAAATTTTTATACATTTTGATTTAAAAAAGAAGAGGGTACTCGGTTGCTAGGATTTAACGAGACAAAATCGAAACCCAGTGAGTTAGGGCACGATTTTCTCGAAACTTCCAAACACGAGATTGCCTTATTTTAAAAACCTTTGAATGGAGCGATTTTTAAACTTGAATGATATTAAAACATGATCTTTTTAACAAATAAAATGCAATGGAGTAACAACATACAAATCTAAGTAATAAATCCAACATAAAATATTACCAATGAATCATCATAACCAATTAATACCAATTAAGCGTTACAAAACACAATATAGCGATAACTATAAAGCTACAATTTCACAATTAACTATTTAAGAAGGGTTTAAAAAACATTAAACATATATACATAAAAAACAAATTCACTAATATATAAAAGGAGTTTTGAAATGAAATAAAATATGAAACGACTTAACGAAAATAATATACAAAATCTTAAAATGCATAATCACAAAATAATTTTTAAAATGAAGAATAAAAACTAACATATGACATAATTTAAATCAAATAATATATAGATTTAAGATAGATAACATGTAAAAGCTTAAAAGAATAAAATAGTTGAAATAAAAAAGATTTAAAATGAAATATCATAAAATAGCTCTTTTTCAAAAGGAAATAAATAAATCAATTAAACAAGTGAAGGGTAAAATTGAAAATAAAATAGAATTTGAGGTTTAAAACGTAAACAGTGACAACAGGCTGTTAAGGATCAAATTAGCACGTGCGCAAACAAGCGAGGATTCATTGGGAAAATATCCCAAACACTCAAAACGGCGCCGTTCAACTGCTGGTCACCTAACAGCCTGAGGACTAAATACGAACAGCAAAACAAATTTGGGGCTAAATTAAAAAATAAAAATAAATTGGGTTTAAAAGAAAGAAAATGCGGAGGGGTCTAATGCGCAAATAACCCCTTTCACCGCAGAAACACGCGGATCCTAAGGGTTCAAGTCGGGTAAACCCGATCCAACTCAAAACGATGCTGGTTTGGGGCTATTGAGAGCAGCCTAGACGACGTCGTATGAGAACACTTATAAAAGGCTGAAAGCTAAAAAAAATCATTTTAATTTGCTAAAATAAAAATAAAAATTCTCTGAAGGCTCTCCGAGCTCCGGCCTGAGATCGGCCTAGCTCCGGTAATCGAGCCACCGGACTCCTCCGATTCCGCCACTGCATACGGTGATCGAAGAGACCTAGGAAGACTATTTTAGCCTTTTGAAATCCCCTAAACCCGAATCCTAACTCGAAACCACCAAAAGACCCACTGAAATTTCAATACTGGACAAAAACGCTTCGGATTCAGGCTCCGATCGTCACAAAAGGTAAAAAAAAAAATTATTTTTATTCTTTATCTATGTATCCATGACATTCGAAGCAAAAAGAAATAGACTGAAAAATTAAAAAATACCTCTGCTTTGATATATTTTTGTATTTGAAATCGTGTAAAAACAATACAAATGTTTGATGGCTTTTTTTATAGCCGAATCGAAAATACAATTATTTTATTATATATATATATATTGTTGTTGTTTCTTTGCTATTGGTGGCCTTGTTCATAGGTACGAAAGGCGCGGACGTGGCGTACGGAGGCGCGTGGGGCGTGCTGGCGTGAAAGCCGTACATGGGGGTGTCACGAGGGTAACAACGGTGCAAAAGGGTTAGGGGCTAGGGTTTGCTTGTATGGTTTAGGTTATTGGGCCGGTTTAGTGATTTGGTTTTAGGTTAGACATTGGGTAATTAGGCCTGCTGGAATCGGGCTAGTTTTTGGGCCAAGTTTTTTTTTGTACTCTGGACTGTCTTTTAATGGACTGTTTATTAATGTTTTTTTTATTGGTATTTTTTATGGTTTTATCGGGCCCGGGCAAATTTGGGCTCTTACAGTACTGCTTTCCATCCTCAGACAGATGGTCAGTCGAAGAGAGTGATTCAGATACTGGAGGACATGTTGAGGAGCTACGTAATTGATTTTCGAGGTAGTTGGGAGGAGTACTTGCCTTTGGCGAAGTTTGCCTACAATAATAACTATCAATCTAGCATTCAGATGGCACCTTACAAGGCCCTGTATGGTCGTAGGTGTCGCACTCTCTTATTTTGGATTGAGTTGGGTGAGCGGCGTGTTCTGGGTCCAGAATTGGTTTCTGAAACTGAAGATAAAGTCTGATTGATTCGAGATCAATTGAAAGCGGCATCTGTTAGGCAAAAGTCCTATGCTGATCTGAAGAGAAAGAATATTTAGTATTCTGTGAGGGACTTGGTTTTTCTCAAGGTCTCGCCATAGAAGAAGGTCTTGAGGTCCAGTCGCAAGGGTAAGCTGAGCCCTCGGTTTATTAGGTCGTACTGTATTCTGAAGCGAGTGGGGCCAGTCGCATATCAGTTAGAACTACCTCCAGAGTTGGATCACATTCATGATGTTTTTCATGTTTCGGTGTTGATACGGTACCGCTCTGATCCCACGCATGTTGTTCCTATTGAAGACATTGAGGTTAGACCAGATCTGACGTTTGAGGAGGAGCTGTCCATATTCTGGATCGCGACCTTAAAGTTCTGCGAAGGAAGTCTACCCCCTTAGTGAAAGTGCTTTGGCGGAATCATAGCACTGAGGAGGCCACTTGGGAGCCGGAGGACTCGATGCATCAGCAGTATCCTCATCTGTTCTGATCAGGTAAAATTTCGAGGCCAAAATTTTCTTTTAGGGGGTAGAGTTGTAACGCCCGAAATTTGTATATTTGCTTCCGTGTATTTATGACACAATATCTGTTTACTTCAGTGGTTAAGTGTTCTTGGTGTGTGTGTGAGGTCCTAAGTTCCAGCTAAGTCTTTGGAAAATTTTGGCATTTTTATGATAAAATCCCTATCGCTAGTCAGTAGACTCTTATTTATGTGTTGGTAAATTGTTAGCAGAATGGGCCTGCTGGTCTAGTGGTTAGGTGGAATGTAACTAAGCTAAAGGTCAGGGGTTCGAGACTATGCGTAAGCACGAGAATTTATTCTTTTTGCTAATGGCGCCATGAGGTGTTGAAAGTGAATAGGATTTTAAGTATTTGAGGTGTGTGGGGAAGTAGTGGACAGTTTTAGGAGGAAAATAAGGGATTAAGGGTTATCAATTTTCTGATTACTCTGTTTCATTTTTGGAAATTTTCGGCCATCACTCTTCTTTTCCCTCTCCACATTGCTGTCGGATTTCTCCTAGATTGTTCCTTCTGTATCGATTATTTTTCTCTTATTATTCTACCCCTCTCAGTTTTCTCCTTTTACTCGCTTGTTTATCACGTCGTCCTCACGTCTTTCGAAAGTTGTTGGTAGGTTGTCCTTATCATTTCTATTATGATTTTCTTGACGAATGAGTAATGATGCTTTTCATCTGCACTTAATGGTGTAGGAGGAAGCTCGGGTCAGTGATTTTTGGGGTTCACTTTGTAACGGTGTTAACAGAGGCTCCTCTTTGACGAAACTTGTAAAATAGACTGCTAAATCGGTTTTGAATGTTCTTTGTTAGGTTTTCAGGCCTAGAAAGTGTTTCGACATCGAAAATGATTCAGGTGTGTACCCAGAAACACAAAAAATGAGAAGCGGCGAAAGCCAAAAAATGATTCTGTCTACGCCAGACGGCCGTGTGGTAGGCAGTGTGCAAGGCTGTAAGCCACAACACGGCCGTGTGATCGACAAGCCAGGCCGTGTGTAGTTGACACGGCTGTGTGATGGCCGAGCAAGGTCGTGTGTGACACACGGGCTTGACCTATTGGGCCGTGTGGGCTACACAGGCATATAGGTCCACACGGGTGAACCACACGGGCATGTAGGATTCTGGGCCAGGCCGTGTGATCCACACGGCCAAGGCCAATTTGGGCCGTGTGGGCCATACGGGCAGGCCACATGGGCATGTGAGCCCATTTTTCTAAAATGATCTGTAAGGTTGCACGGGTCACACAAGTCGACTGTGGACCTACTGTAGGGTCGGTAAGCGTTACTTAGACCCCTATTTATGTGATCTGATTATATGGTGTCTGACTGAGCATGATATCTGTACTGAACTGAATGTGTGATCGATTATTTGCATGTTGCATGTCATATTTGGTATGTTGCATTGCATTGGGGAGGGTTGATGATATTTTGGAGGAAGTGTCTGAAAGGCTTTAATCCTGTTATCTGGCAACTCAGCTGCATTATTCTGTTTATGTGCCGCACTTTGGTACAGTATGGTGTGTAGGGGTGGGTGGGTTGATTATATCCCCACATGATGTGTAGGGCTGGACGGAGATGGTGTATAGAGGCTAGTGGGTAGAATTCTGATATTCTGATCTGACTCTGTATATGATTGTGCTAAGGCCCTATTATATATATATATATCTGATTCTGCATTCGAGTGGGCTAAGGCCCAAGCTGTTTCTGTAATGGGCTCCGGCCTAGTCTGTGATTTCTGATTTCTGGTGATTACTCTGTACGTTGATATATGTGGGGGTTACACACTGAGTTGCGAAACTCACCCTTTTCTGTTTAATCTGTTAAGGTAATCCCCAGCATTAGACGGATCGTTGCAGCGGAGGACTCGACGGTGACCACTGCTTCTGCTTCACGATAGATTTACGATTTTATACTTATTTATGGTTTTGATTATATCTGGGAAAAGTTTTATGTAATTATGGCCATTACGGATTTTTGTTTAAATTTAGGATTGGCAATGTTTTATGGCTTTTACTGCTAGAAGTAGGAAAGCGCGGGTTTTCAAAAGAAACAAATGTTTTACCAGAACACCACGATTACGCAAACTGTTTAAATGCTTCCGCAAAGTGTAAATGTTTTGAAAAACGGACAGCGTTTTGGAAACGAATGACACTATTTAGAATTAACATAAAATAATGAAAAACTTTTAAAAAATGGGAGAAATGGTTTGAGCGGGGCTTCGGTTTCAAAAGCACTATCATGTGGCATCACCAGATTTGGCCACAACATCTAGGCCGGGTTTGGGGTGTTACAGAACAAGGTATGGGCATTATGAATTTCTTGTCATGCCTTTCGGACTAACTAATGCTCCTTTTGTTTTTATGGACTTGATGAATCGAATCTTCCGACCATATTTAGATAAATTTGTGGTTGTGTTTATTGACGATATTCTGATTTATTCTCGAGATGAGACTGAGCATGCCGAGCACTTAAGAACTGAATTGCAGACTTTGAGAGATAAGAAATTATTTGCTAAATTTAGTAAAAGTGAGTTTTGGCTCCGAAAAGTCAGATTTTTGGGACATATTTTTTTATGGAAATGGTATTTGGGTTAATCTGAGAAAGATTTCGGCAATTATTGATTGGAAACCGTCGAGAAATGTATCGGAGGTTAGAAGCTTTTTGGGTTTAGCCGGTTATTACCGACATTTTGTTAAGGGATTTTCGATGATTGCTACTCCTATGACTAAGCTGTTGCAAAAAGATGTTAAGTTTGAATGGTCTAAAAAATGTTAGCAAAGTTTTGAGAAGTTGAAAGCATTATTGACTGAGGCACCGATTTTAGTGCAACCTGAACCGGGAAAAGAATTTGTGATTTATAGCGATGCATCACTGAATGGATTAGGATGTGTATTGATGCAAGAGGGCAAAGTGATAGCCTATGCCTCAAGACAGTTGAAATCGCATGAGAAGAATTATTCGATGCATGATCTAGAACTGGCTGCCATAGTGTTTGCTTTAAAGATTGGAGACATCATTTCTATGGTGAGAAATGGCATGTCTTTTCGGATCATAAAAGTTTAAAGTACTTGATGACTCAGAAGGATTTAAATTTGTGACAACGAAGATGGCTTGAGCTACTAAAAGATTATGAGTTGGTAATTGACTACTATCCCGGAAAGGCGAATGTAGTCGTAGATGCTTTGAGCAGAAAGTCCTTGTTTGCCTTGAGAGCTATAAATATGAGGTTGACTTTATCTGAGGATAGTTCGATTCTAGCTGAGATGAGAGCTAGACCGGTATTTCTTCAGCAAATTTGTGAAGCTTAGAAAAGTGATATTGAATTGAAAGCCAAAAGAGCTCAGTGTGAATCGAGTAGTGATTCAGACTTTCAGATCGGTTCTGATGATTGTTTAATGTTCCGAGATAAAGTATGTGTACCGAAAGATACCGAGCTTATTCAAAAAATTCTTTATGAGGCACATAATGGTTGTTTATTGTTCATTCGGGCAGTACGAAAATGTATAATAATTTAAAAAAATTATATTGGTGGTCAGGTATGAAACGAGATATTTCAGAATTTGTTTCGAGATGTTTGATTTGTCAACAAGTAAAAGCCGAACACCAAGTACCTTCGGGTTTACTTCAGCCAGTGATGGTACCCGAATGGAAATGGGACAGAATTACTATGGATTTCATAACCAGATTACCTCTGACTCCGAAAAAGAAAGATGTTGTTTGGGTCGTTGTTGATAGATTAACGAAATCGGCTCATTTTATTCTGGTACGTACCGACTATTCACTTGATAAGCTAGCCGAATTGTACATTGCTGAGATTGTTAGATTACACGGAGTGCCTATTTCTATTATTTTGGATAGAGATCCGAGGTTTACGTCGAGATTTTGGAAAAAGCTGCAATAAGCTTTGGGTACGAAGTTGAACTTTAGTATCGCTTTCCATCCGCAAATCGACGATCAATCCGAAAGAGTAATACAGATTCTCGAAGATATGCTCTGATGTTGTGTTTTAGAATTCGAAGGTAGTTGGGAGAAATATCTCCCTTTAGTCGAATTTGCTTATAACAACAGTTTTCAGTCGAGTATAAAGATGGCACCGTATGAGCCATTGTATAGCCGCAAGTGTCAAACTCCATTGTGCTAGACCGAGCTCAGTGAGAGATAGATTCACGGGGTTGATTTGGTTAGAGAAACCGAAGAAAAAGTGAAAGTAATTCGTAACTGTTTGAAAATAGCTTCATATCGACAGAAATCGTACGCGGATTTGAAAAGAAAAGAGATTGAATTTCAAGTTGGTGATAAAGTGTTTCTGAAAGTATCCTCGTGGAAGAAAATTCAGAGATTTGGTCGCAAAGGCAAGTTGAGTCTGCGTTTCATTGGACAGTATGAGATAGTTGAAAGAATAGGGCCAGTGGCATATCGGTTAGCTTTGCCGACGAAGTTGGAAAGGATTCACAATGTATTTCATGTGTCGATTTTGCGACGTTATCGATCAGACCCTTCGTATGTGATTTCTCAGACAGAGGTGGAGATTCGACCCGATATGACTTATGGTGAAGAACCGATCAAGATTTTGGCTAGGGAAGTCAAACAGTTGAGAAATAAAAGCATAGCCCTAGTGAAGGTTTTGTCAAAACGACACGGGGTAGAAGAGGCTACGTGGGAACCCGAGGAAGCTATGAGAAAATAGTACCCAAACCCCTTTTCTGGTAAGATTTTCGAGGACGAAAATCCCTGAATGGGGGAAGTTGCAACAACCCGATTTTGGTTCTAGTTGGAACAGTGGTTTCGGGACCACAAATCTGATGCAATAAAATTTATTTTTATTATATTTTTATGGTCTACATTTCTATGGAATGATTTCGTGAAAATTTCGTTCGAAAATTTTGATGTTTTCGGCACTCAATTAAGTTAAAAAGACTAAATTGCAAAAGGTGCAAAATGTGTGTTCTAGAAGCTAGCGGTGTCTAATTGCTATGAGACTTTAAATTAGAGGTCCTTAGATGGTAATTAGACCATTGTGTCTCATTATGGACAAAAACGGACATGGTTAGGGACAAAAATGAAGGCCATTTTGGTCATTTGGTAAATAAAGACAAAATAACCTAATAAAAAGATTTCATCTTCTCAATTTCATCCCCCCATAGCCGAAATTCACAAGAGAAGACATAGCTAGGGTTTGGCCAAGCTTCCAAGCTCAATTGTAAGTCCGTCATTGTCCTGTTTTTAATGATTTTTAAGTTTTTGTGAATGTTGTAACTTGATCTAGCTATTCTAAGGACTAATTTGAAAGAGAATCAAAGTCTAAAATTCTACCATGTTGAGAATGTATGTATTTTGATGTTTGATGGTAGAAAATGTATGTTTGATGTTAGATAAAAAAACTTTTGCCAAGTGATTTTCGGTAAAAATGCCTAAAAATGACTTATTTGTAAAAGTTGTAAAATGTGTGTTAAAAATGTGAATAAAGGAAAAATGTGGGTTGTTATGGGTATGAAAAAGGTTCGACTAGGCTTGGGTTTTGAATAAATTGACCATATTTCATTTTACGAGCCTAGGGACTAAAGTGTAAAAAGTTAAAAAGTTAGGGGCAAAAAGGTACTTTTCCATAATGTGATTTTTGGGCTGAATTGAATAATATGAGTATTAAATGAGTTAAATTTGCTATTATAGATCAAGAAAAACGAAGTTCGGACCTAGATCGGGGGAAAAACAAAGTGTTTGACGATTAGGTCCATTTTCACTATTTTTGTACCGAGGTAAGTTCATATGTTAATAATGCAATGTTATAATTGTATTTATAATGTTTTGATGATGTATAAATTGTATGATTGACTCTCTGGGTGTAATTGACGAAGTTTCAACAAGCGAGAAAATCCTGGTTGAACCTTAGGAATAGATTAGGATACAAGTGACATGTCACTAGGAACCCATGTGATTATGTGATTTATGTGTCCCGTGTGCTAGTCTCGTACGTCCTACCGCTGGCTAAGTATACTGGAATATGTTGCGGATACTTGACAGCTTGTGTGAGCAGCACCGAGTAGCTACGCCTTGACTGACAGCTTGTGTGAGCAGGCCCAAGGATAGCTCGAGAGCGAGCCTATATGTGTTATGAGATATTTAGTAGCATTGGCTACATATGTGGCACTTATGTGCAAAGTTTTCCGTGTATCCGATAGTATTCCAAGTGGTTCAATGGGTATGTCAAAGATGAGAAATTATGTGATTATGTTACGAGTTGGTACAGGTATGTAAGAAAAACTCAATGGAAATGGATTCGGTATATGATGAACTAATGGTAGGAATGTGATTGAGTAAGTTATGATCATGACATTTTAATGACATTTATGTTAGTATATGTTAAGTTATTTATATGACAAATGTATAATTAATGTTGTTTATTATTTGCATATGAACTTAATAAGCTTTATAGCTTACCCCCTTTCTTTCCCTTATCTTATAGAGTCACCAAGCTAGCTCGGGATTGGACATCGTCGGAGATCCATTCACACTATCAACCATTATTTTGGGTACCATTGAAATGTCAATATTTTGAGTTATGGCATGTATAGGGACTTGGTCATTTTGTTATATGTGTCATTGGTAATGTGGCCAAATGTATTGGCTTATAATGTGTAATGATTTCATTTTGTATATGGCCACGAAAGTTGTCTAATGTTGGTTATGAGTATCATTATAAGTTGATACCATTCATGAATGTGGAAACTTGCATGATTTGTGTTGATAAATCGTGATGTTAAAGCATGTTAGATGTTAGCATGTGGATGTGATGTTAATACCTTGGTTGTGGATGTTTTGGTTGCCTAAGTATGCTTGAATTGGTATTATATGATGTTGTGTAGGTATGTGCATGGAAGGGTGGAAAAAAGCTTGGTAAATAGCCTTATTTTGTCCACACAGGTAGAGACACACAAGCGTGTGTCTAGGCCGTGTGTGACACACGGTTTGCCCCACAGGCGTGTGTATTGGCCGTGTGTCCCCTGCACCTTAATTTTGACAAATAGAATGCTCAGAATTGAGCACACGGGCAGAGACACGGGAGTGTGTCTCGGCCGTGTGAGGGACACGGCCTCAGGCACGGGCGTGTGTCCCGGGCGTGTGAAGTCTGCACCTATTTTATGAAAAATCATGAAAATTAAATCGACCATACGGCCTAGCACGCGGGCGTGTGACTTGGCCGTGTGACTTCAATTTTTTCATAAGTTACAAACAGAGAGTTACACGGGTTAGGGACACAGGCGTGTGTGACCACACGGCCTGCCCACACGGGCATGTCCCAAAACCACATGGGCGTGTGACCCCTGTTTCTAACAAAAATTTTCTAAGTTTTGTAAAATTTCCTAAGTGCTCGGTTTAGTCCCGAACCACTACTAAAGCATGTTTTGGGCCTCGTAGGTTCGTATTAGGGACTTTATGATTGAGTATGAATGGTTTTAATTTGGATGCAAATTTATGACTTGGAATTGTATGATTGCTTGTGTTGTGAGTCCGGTAATGCCTCGTACCCTGTTCCGGTGTTGAATACGGGTAAGGGGTGTTACACTCATACCTTTTACCACTCAATTCACCTCTCGAAGTTCGTAGAAGACTCGTTTAGACTTAATTACTAGTCTAGGGGTCGGCTTCAAAAAGTTACAAAGGTAGATGACGTTTTTGGTGTTAGGTAAGCTAAAAGAAAGTATGTGGTGCTAAGTGTGGCGTAATGGGTTAATTTTGGGCAGAAATAAACTTGATGTTTGGGAATAAATTTTGAGCACTTCAAAAATTTCTTTTTCTTTTTTTTTTATAATTTTCGAACTCTTTTTTTTTATATTTCGAACTTTTTACACAAATACAATTTAGGTGTATATATATTTTTTTTACACGAAAATTTTTATTTGATTTTTTTTTATGAACTTACTCCGGGCTTGTTAAAAACGCTCGTACTCCTTAATTTTAGCTAGCTCTGATACCAAATGATATGATCTCGTACTCGTTGATGGATTCGAGTCGCGAATGTTCCCAATCGTAAAATGGAGAAGTATCATTCTACTTGGAGTTAAGGCTGAAATTGGCTAAGTATAAGTTTAAAACAAAGGGTTTCTAGTATTTTAAATATAGTAAAGGCTAAGGTTTAGCTAATAACAAAGATAGGGATATTTTGAAGTTGGTAATTCGGATGGAATAGTTTAGGCTTCAGGTTGAAGAGTGAACCAATACTATAGGACAGTATTGACCCGAAACTTATAACAACACTTAAGGTGGATAGAAAGATAGGTAAACCGTGACCCACTATCTATATGGAGATAGGAACCAATCAGTATAAAGGGTTGAACGCCGCACTCAATTGAGTGATAAGTTCACAAAGAAACAATATTGACGCCACTAGCAAGCTAGATAAGTCAAGCTGAGTCTTAGAAGAACAATGAGAGTTGAATTAAACTTACAAAGATATAAAAAGTTCATAAAGTATCAAAAGTATGAAATACAACTAAAGAGCTTCATATTTATAGCTCAATTACAAGGCTAGACGAATAGAAAATGAGGAAACCGAATGGGCAGCATGTGTTCAGGTTAATGGAGCTGAAAACTTCCTTGAATCTTCTCTAGTGTTGGTGACGCCAATGGACAAGTCCCTTGATGTTTCCAATCAGCTTAAGTTAAATAAAATTAAGTAGGAGCTGAATAGAGCTGAATGGACTAGGCTAGGTTCGGCCAAGGGGTGTGAAAGGCTTTTAAGGAGCTGCCTTGAATATTTGGAGGCTCTTGGACTTTAAATGGCAGCTTGGGGCACTTCAATAGCCTTGGAGTGTGAACAAACGAATTTGAGCAGCCCTTGAGTGTGAAAGCTCAAAACCGAACAACCATGAATGTGAAAGGAACCTCCAGCAATGTGAAAACACTTAAGCAAATAGCTGGACAGCTTGGGGAAGAGAAATTAGCAGCTTAGGAAAAGAAGCATCAGCTCACTTTTGGCTTTTGCAATGACCGAACAGCTGCTTCGGGAAGGGCAACCATCAGCACACCATCTTTATGTCGTCCATGCATGTACCTGAAACAAATAAATTCAGCTAGTTAATTTGGCCAAGACAAATTAAATTCGGCTAGACAAAATTAATTAAAACATGAATTTAATTTGTCTCACACTTAGACACATTAAAATAACTATTAAACAACTAATAAATATGTATTAAACTAAGACACATTAAACTTTAATTAAAATGTCCAGATTATGACATATTAAAAACGCAGCCTTAATTATTTGAGTTGAATTAACTAATTTAACTAAAAACTAAATTAAATGCTTATTTGCAGCAAGCTATGCATAAACTAAAACGTCTTGAAATGAGCTCAACGAGCTAGGTACGAGCTAGATGAGCTTGAATCAGGTTGTGAGGGTTGCTTGGCTTGCTTTTCCATGAACTTTCAATAAACCCCAATGGCATTTCCCAAGGTTCAATGCCAACTCTAGGAAGGTCTCGGGTCGTGGTCGTAACAGATTCAACCGCTCAGTTCTTAGGTCAACTGGTCTAATAGCTTTCTTTGTACCGATACTGGCACATCCCAAAAACTAGGTTAGAAGAAATTGGGTTAGTGAAACCAAGAGTGATCACATTCTGAATTTTTAGTTAAGATTGTGAAAAAATTTATCAAATGATTTAATTTGGTTTAGTGGTTAAGTGCTCTGAATTTGTGTCTGAAGACTTGTGTTTAAATCCCTCCCTTTGAATTTTTTTTTTATTTTTGTCCCTATCTTTATCTCTGAACGTCTGACTTAAATTTAATTCTTGCGTAAGTTTGGTAAGAATGAACTTGTTGGTTTAGTGGTAAGATATTAGCTTATCCTATGGTCATGTGTTCAAATCCTTGTGTGAGTAAAGTGGTAATATTTTTGCTAAATTTACTGTGTGCCACCCAAGTGGTAGTGTTTGGGCTAGATTCGAATTCTGATAAATGGTTAGATAGTTGGTTGAGTTAGAATCCTATCCAAATAATAATAATAATTTGTAAAAAAAAAATCCCCAAAAATATCCTAGTTTTATGATGTTCAACTAATCCTATCATCTAATTTTCTTTCTTTTGTTTTTCCCTAAAATTTTCTAGCATTTTCCTCTTCTTTTCTTTGTGTTTTGTTATTCCAATTGTTGGTGAATTTTACCATAATTTTTCCCTTCACTTCTGTTTTTTAAGTTTCGTCATACCGTCAATCTTTCAAACAATACGTAAGTGCTCTGTATTAAGTTATGGAAAGTTTTGATGATGGATTAAGTTTTTTTTTTTTTGTTTTATGTGATGGGGTTGTTTAATTGAGAACTCTTTTGGATTTAAGTGAGGATTTTGAGACTAACAATCCTCCAGCGAGTTAGTTTTCTGTGGAGGCTGTTGGTTCATTTTAGGTAAGTAATTGATACCAAGATTGAAGTTAATTAGTGAGCTTGGGTTTATTTATTAAAGTTTGTGGTTGAGAAAAAGGTTTAATTTCGGGAAAATCGTTACTAACTAAACGTATTATATGTCGTGTTTAGGTTCTGGAAGTTTTGTGGATGGTTTCGTATCAAAATGAGATCAGGTGTGTAACGAAAACCCGAGAAAACAACGAAAGGCAAAAGTCAAAATTTGGGACTGTCGACGCCACACAGCCGTGTAACAGGCCGTGTGCCAAACCGTGTGAGCCACACACGGTTTGGGCCAATTGGGCTGTGTGGGTCACATGGGCGTGTGTGAGACCGTGTGCTAGGCCGTATGGGCCCAAATGCTGAAATATTTCCCTAGGGTCGTATGTAACACCCCTCACCCGTATTCATTACTGGAATAGGGTTACGAAGCATTACCAGACTTACAACACATTTAAACATACTTTTCTCATACATTTAATCAATACAAACAATCATCATTCAATCTCAATCAATATGTCCCTATTACGAGCCTACGAGGCCCTAAACATGCTTTAGGAGTGTTTTAGGACTAAACCAATAACTTAATAAACTTCACGAACTTTGAAAATTTTTTTCTCAAAACAGGGGACACACGCCCGTGTGACTAGGTCGTGTGTCTCACACAGCCACCAGACACGCCCGTATCACAGGCCGTGTGAAGATTTGATATGGGAGCACATGGCCGTGTCCCAGCCCGTGTCCTACCCTGTGTCCAAACAAGTGAGCTTACTGACTTGGGTCACACGGCCAACCACACGCCCGTGTGTATAGCCCATGTGCCCTTCGAAGTGGCCACACCCGCCCGTGTGCCAGGCCGTGTGCTAGGCCGTGCCAAAATTGTAAGGTATATTAACTTATGCAACACGGCCAAGTCACACGCCCGTGTGCTAGGCCGTGTCTAAATTATGGGGTATACTGACTTATGCCACACAGCCGATCACACGCCCATATGTGAGACCGTGTGGAGCATACTGACTTCATTTCAATTTAAAAACCAGAGGACACACGACCGTGTAACATGACCGTGTGTCACACACGGCTGAGACACACGCCCATGTCTCTGCCCGTGTGGACAAAAATAGGCTATTTACCAAGCCAATTTGCCACCCAAACTTATGCTCACCTAAACAACCAAAATGGCACCAATTCAAAATATAAATGAACATCTAATTTAGCCACAATCAATGCTAATTCATACCATTTCCAAACATACATCATTTTAGACCAATTCACAAACATGATACCAATTCCACAACCTCTTAATATAAGCCATTCACATATTCATCCATGGACTCAAAATATTAACCATATGTGCACATATATGCACATAACCAAATCCACCAAATTAAGCCAACACTTATGGCCATATTTACAAACTAAAACATATATCATTACAAGCCATTACAAATAACCAAAATCACTATCAACCCATAATCAAAATGACTCAAAATACCTATACATGCCATATACTTAAAATACCAAAGTTCAAATGTACCAAGTGATAAGTGGTAGTGTGAAACGATCTCCGACGATCCCTGAATCTAAGCTAGCTTCGATATCACTATAAAACACGGGAAAATGCACAAAGTAAGCTATAAAGCTTAGTAAGCTCATATGAAATAACTTAATGCAATCACATAAATATAAATCATTAATTTGAATACATCAACATGTATCTTACATTTTCTAACAAACCTTTCAAATATTCATTCACAAACTATATACTTTCATCATCATTTCTTCGATTCAATGGTAGAATAGTTTATACACATACTTGTACCATCCCGTACAAATCTCATACACTTTCTCGTCTTTCATTTACCCGTTGAACCATTCGGAATAAAAGTTGGATACTCAAGGGTCTCGCACAATAAGTACCTATACCATGGCCCGAAGCCAAATCAAGGTAACTTATCTGAAATACTGATATCATGGCCCGAATCCAAATCAACCGATATGCATGGCTCGAAGCCAAATTGGTTTATCTCGCACACAAAGTGCTATATCATGGCCCAAAGCCAACTCACTGTATCCCTTAATGACATGTCACTAGTATCCTAAACTATTCCTAAGGTTCAACCGGGATTTCGAACTGTCGAATTACCATCGAGTCATTGTCAAACTTATCCGAAGTCTCGTATTTACAACTTATACAATATCAAAGCATTTAAAATACATTTATAATAAAATTTATCACATACGAACTTACCTCAGTTGCTAAAACGGCGAATCGAATCAACTATTCCGTAACTTTTTTCTTTCCCCGATCTAAGTCCGTATTTCTCCTTTCTTGATCTAAATATATTCAAAATTAACTTATTTTATCAACTATTTATTTAATTCAATCCAAAATATACATTAGGGCTATTTTACACATTTGCCCCTAAACTTTCACATTTTTCACAATTTAGTCATTATTTCACAAAATCACAAATTAATGAAATTCAACATAAACCTATGCTAGCCGAATTACTATTATGGCCCTAGCAGCCCATATTTTTCATTTATTTCACATTTTAACCACTAACTTTACACATTTCTCAATTTAATCCCTATTTTGCATTTTCACTAAAAATCACTTAACAAAACTTGTATATCTATCAAAAAGCATTCATAATCTATCAAGAAACTTCAAAATACACATGTATTCATCAACGGAGTCATTCAAAATCTGTAACAGTTTTGCAAAATAGTCCATGGGCTAGCTAGTACTAGTTGCAACGATCACAAAAACATAGAAATCATTAAAAATCGAGCAAAACGGACTTACAATTGAGTATCAAAGTGACCGAAACTTTCAAGCCCTAAAATGGCTTTTCTCCATGCTTCATTCGGCTATGGTAAATGTAATAGGCCAATTTAGCCCGGGCCCATACAAAAAAATAATAAAACAAAGTCCAAGTCCAGTCCAAAATATATCATTTGGCCTGATCGGAATGGCCCATTACTTGAAAAGATTGAAGGTCCATCTACAAGCTTGACGTATATGGGAACACAATCTTCAAGGATATGCAATCTTAGATATGATATGCAATCCTAGAAGATATGGTATGTAATCTTAGAAGATATGATTTTGTAATCTTAGAGATTTAATTTGGAGATACCTTTTAATCTTAGCCGTTGATGTAATTGATCTGTACCGTTGGATTTGGGGAGGCTCAACTATAAATAGAGGCCTCTCCCTTCATTGTAAAGCACACTTGCGTTTTAGGGGAAGCAATAAGAATTCTTGAAAGCATTCACTCAAATTTCTCTCCTTCTTGCGTTCTTATTTTCTGTGGTTTGTTCTTATTTTATTCTTCATTCATCTTAGTTTTTTTAATCTTTTTTATTTATCCATTTAATTGTTTAATTATTAGTTATTCTTTTATTTTATTCGTTTATTTATTATTTCTGTATAGAGATTTATTTTATTTTCACACTTTTGCAAATTTGTATTTTATTTATTTATTCCAAATTTTTACGTGGTTTTTATTTCAAGCTATTTTATTTTATTATTTTAGATATTAATTATTTCAAATAGTTTTATTTTGATTAAGTTTTTTTATATTATTACTTTAAATTATCTTATATATCATTCATTTTTCTTATTGTTTTATATAACGATTATTTTAAAGTGGTTTTATTTTATATCATTTTAAACTGTTTTATATTATCTATTTTAAGTTTTTGTATATTGTTTATTTTAAACTTATACGTATCTTTTTAGGATTTGTCACATATCAT
Organism: Gossypium sturtianum; assembly: GCA_025698515.1. Classification (NCBI taxonomy): domain Eukaryota; kingdom Viridiplantae; phylum Streptophyta; class Magnoliopsida; order Malvales; family Malvaceae; genus Gossypium; species Gossypium sturtianum. The sequence goes on from CM046945.1 coordinate 26,671,261, forward strand.
TTTCTTTAAGTCATTTTGTATATTATTTATTTAGATTGATATATAAATTGTTTTATATATTACTTATTTAAACTTACTTCTTATATAATATTTATTTTAAAATTCATATATATATTATTATTTCATATATTATTTATTTATTTATTTATTTTGGATTTATTTCAAACTTTTACATATATTACCTACTTTAAAATTTTTATACATGAATTTATTTTTAATTTGCTTTTTATTGTCTATTTCAAAATCCTTTTCTTTCACATTATTTGTTTTAACATTGTCCATTATTATTTGAAAGCTTGGTTCATTTTGTTTTTTATTTGTTTTTTAGATTTGTTTTTTTAAAAAAAAATTCATTAATATTTATTTATTAATGTGGCCAAATATACCTTCATATTTCAATATCCATGATTTTTCAAATTAAAAAATAAGACAATATTCGATATTTGGGAGTTTTGAGAAAATCGTGCCCTAACTTACTGGGTTTCGATTTTTCTCATTAAGTCCAAATGATTGAGTACCCTTTTTGAAATTAAAACATATGAATTTTTAAATAAAAAACCTATTCTCGGGAATTTAAGATGTTGTGTCCTAGCTCACTGGATGCGACGTTTTGTAATCTCGAGGCAAGGATTTCTAAAAAGCAAAGGATATTCGGTGTTTGGAAAATTCGAAAGATCGTGCTCTAACTTACTGAGTTTTGATTTTTCTTTTAAAATCCAAATAATTGAATGTCCATTTAAAGTTAAAGGACATAAGTTTTAAAAATCAAAAGGATCGTGTTTTAAAATATATTCAAATTTTTGACATTAGGACATTAATTAATCAATTAGGTACCATTTTTTGGGCGTTACAAGGGTGCTAATCCTTCCTCGTACGTAACCGGCTCCCGAACCCGTTTTCTTGAATTTCGTAGGCCAAAATCAATGTTTTGAAATAAAATGTTTTATAAGGTGATCCGATCACACCTAAGCAAAAAGGGATTGGTGGCGACTCTATTTTCGTTTTTAAAGTCGACCCCCGTTTTTAAAATCAACTTTAAAAATGGTTTCGACAGTAAAGATGATAGCCTTTAATTATTAGTTTGTTTTATTTATTTTATGTTATTTACCAAATTACAATTATACCCTTAATGAAAAACCATTTAAAACATTCATTTAATGTCTAAATATGTCCACTCATGTTTCAAATGGTCAAATTACAACATAAGGACCTCTAAATTAAGATTCCATAGCTATTGAATACCTTTAGCTAATGGAACTCCACTTTTACACCTTACGCGATTTAGTCCTTTTTATCAAATTGACCAATCAAACGATAAAATATCTTAACGAAATTTTCACACAATCACTCAATCATGCTGTAAAAATTAAAATAATAATAAAATAAATATTTTGACCTCGGATTTGTGATCCCGAAACCACTATTTCGATTTGACAAAAAACGGGCTGTTACATCGTATTCGTTGTGTGAGTCAAATGTGGGCTTCCCGTAGGGTCCGTATGATACAAAGTAGGTTATCAACCATGATTTTTGATGTTCTGTTAGCACTAAATATGAGTTATTTATGCATGATTAATGAGTTATATGTTAGGTTTTATCTGTACTGTGTTAGGTATGATCCATATTATGTAAATATGATCTGATTTGTTATTTGTTATGCATGATATGAGTCTGTTATAAAAGCATGTATATCATATACATTTCTGACATCTATTAGTTCTACATGTGCATCTGGGATGGGATATATGGTTATGGAGGAAGTATAGGCTGTTTAATCTATCTGTTGTATCTGGTGGCTCAGCCACATATACATATTTGTTCGGGCAAATTATCGCCTAATGATCTGGCAGCTAAACTGCAAACATTCTGAAAAGTGACATACAATCACTAAGCGGTGTGTAGGGTTGGATGGATATTTAATACCCTATATGGTGTGTAGTGGATGGGGGTAGGATTGTATATCTGCATCTGTTATGCTCTGATTCTCTTTCCTTATATGAAATATGTTTGTTGAAATTTGAAAGCATGTCTGAATTCATATATGTTGATTTTATTATGAGTTACACACTAAGTTTGTAAGCTCATTCTCGGTTTGTTTGATTCTCAGGTAATCCTCAGACTTAGGCGGATTGGTGCAACGGGAACTCGGTTACTTGTCACTGTTACGTAACTTTAATCTATTTGTATTTAATCTTGTTGTTTTTGGACTGTTTTGGACTGTTTTAAAAGTTTGGATTTTATTTTGTTATTCTTCGTTCTTATTTGATTTAACGTATTCCTTATGACTTTCACTTTATTTTCAAAATCATAGGTTTCCAACAACAAATCGTATTTTCAAAAGTCGAATTAGATCAAGAATTTCCACTGCAAACTTGAATGTTTTGAAAGTATAAGCAAGTAAAAAGATATTTTCCCAAACAAATTTGAATTTTTAATTAGCATGGGTTAGCGTTATTTTTACAAGTCAAACGGATTCTGGGTTTTTCAAATAAATTGCAGTAACTTCTCCAGGTCTGGTCATATCGTATAGGTCGGATTTGGAGTGTTACATATACCCTTGTCAATTTCGGTCTAACTGATTTGGTTCAAGTTTTTATAATTTTTATAAGTTTATATCAATTTTAATATTTTTTTTATATTTTTATGATTTTTTTTATAATTTTTAAGAATTTTAATATGTTTTTTATGAATTTTTAAATATCTTAAGTATGTTTTATTAATGTTATAGTTTTTTTTATAATTTACTAGAATTTATTAGATTTTTATAATATTTATAAGTTTTTATTATTATGTATAATTTTCATAAGTTTATATAATTTTAATTTATTTTTAAATATTTTTTTTATAATTTTTAATTATTTTTATAGGGAAATATTATATTAAAACAGAAGTAGCAACGTGTCACCATTTGATTGATTCGTCAATTTATTTTAATGGTCAACTAAGAAAACCATTAATAAATGGGGCTTAATTGGGTGTGAATTTTATACAAGGGTTAATTGATTTTTTTCGCATTTTCTTAAGGGTTTTTTTGGCATATAAGCGTTTATTATATAGATTAGACTTGTCTTGTAACCGTTGAGCATTTTATTAAAAAAAAAGGGTAAACTACTAAAATAGTCACTTTTTTTTCTTAAGTTACATTTTAGTCACTTATGTTTGAAATGTTACATTTAGTCACTTACATTAACGTGTTGTAACAATTTAGCCACTGGGCCGTTAATTGTTGTTAACTGTGTAACGGTAAGTTGACGTGACATGTTAAATCATCATTTCAAACAAAAAAATTAGGTCAAATTATACAATTGGTCCCCATATTTTTTCGTTTTGAGCAAATTTTTTCTTCTTTTATGTTCTTTTAACTTTCCTTTTTTTTTCTTTTTTTTTTGTCATTCTCTTTTGCTTCTCCCTCTATTTTCCTCCCTTCTCCATCTCTTTTAACGTAAAAGAAACAAAATTAAATTGCTCAAAATAAACAAAATATAGGAACAAATTGTATAATTTAACATCAAATTTTTGTTTGAAATGATGATTTAACGTGCCACGTCAGCTTACCGTTACACCGTTAACGGCAATTAACGCTTAGTGTCTAAAATGTTACAACAAGATAACATAAGTGACTAAAACGTAACATTTCAAACATAAATAACTAAAATGTAACCTAAGGGAAATAAAATAGACTATTTTGATAATTTACCCTAAAAAAATCACATTAGAAATTTTATTTTTTATTTTTTATTTCTAGACCGATTAAATCAACAATTAGATTGATTCTACTAATCAAATCGAAAATCGATGGTATGCTAAGTTCAACCATTGATCAGTTTTTGAAAGCCATAGTAAAGGATAAGTAATAATGTTGTTTGGTTGTTTTCTTATGCTATCGACAAGATTAAAAGGCTACAACAATGGGGCTATGCAACTACTGGTCTTGGAGATTGAAGGATCATGTAATAGTTTGGCGTTCTTATGGTGATACAAATCCAATTCAAGTCTTAGTTTGAAAATTTAAAGTTGAATGATGAGATTTGGAAATGTTGAGAGATGAATTTGCTCAATCTAATTTAGTTTTAATGTTAATGTTTTTTTATTTTTTTATTGATTATACATTTTATTTTTGTGATTTAGATTTAACAAATTTAACTTAGCTTGATTCTAAATTTAGCAAACTAATGCGGGCTTTGGAAACAAATTAAAATTGATTCGGGTTTGGGAACTAATTTAGTTTTGAATTTAAACATTTTCTCAACATTAAGCGCAATAAATGTTTGATGGTTTTTAATTTTCTAAAAACAAATTTTGATTTTATTATTATTTTTCAAAAACATGGATATTCAAATATCCACCCTTCTTCCTACCAAAATTTCAAAATTTTAATTAAACTAAATTTAGAAATAATTTCAAATAGCTTGAAATAAAAATAAAATAAAATCTAATCTAATTTAATTTAATTTCAAATTTTTAAAAAAATTTAAGAAAAATTCGGACCTAATCCATTTCAAAAATTATTTTTAATTTTAAATTTAAGTTAATAGTAACTTAATTTTAAAATTGAAATGATTATTAAAAAAAATTGCATCCCTCGAAAATTTTGAAGCGAAAATCAAAATTACAAATCCCGAACAAAGTTAAGTGTTTATACTCTTAAATAAAAAAAATAAAAAGAGTATTAAAGTGAGCTACAAATCAATTCAAAAAAAGACTTACTCGAATCGAGTTTAGCTTTACAAACTTCTAATCAATCCAAATTTGAAAATTAAAATTACATATCATCATCCAGAGATAATCTAAAAATGACATATTTACAATATATATATATATTTGTCAGCCTCACAATCACACCTCCTTGTCCCTAAAAATATTTGTAGGTTAATATTATACGTTATTTTCTTAATTGTTAATTTACATGATTTTTATAACCGTTTTAATTTTACAAAATTTGTCCCACAATCTCCACCTCCAATGAATATTACTACATCAAGTGATTGCACATAGTGATAGCAAATTTAATTTTATATTAGGTAACAATAGATTTTTTTTTTTTGTTTGTTAAAATATAGAATATAAATAAACATGTTTTATTGGTCATATTTTAATATAATATCTAAATTATCTATAACCATAATTTCTTAAGTGAAAATTATTATATATATGCTCAAACACGTTGGAACTCACAAATTTTAAATATTTAAAATAAGTTTTAATTAGCTTTATTAATCATATTTAAGTTTACTATATTTATTGGAAGAATATAAACGTAATAAAATAATAATTAATTATAAATAAATGTTAAAATTTTGAATTTTAAACTTAGCACTTTAAATCTTTAGATTCAAAATCCTAAATACGAGAGGTATTAATATTTATTTATAATAGTTACATTTAATATTTAATTATTTTTAAAAAATTTATTAATATTTATTTACAAGTCTTTTATTTTTTGTTTAATTTAATAATGATGTATCATGTTACTATTCGTTGATGGTACATGGAACTTATACACCGATAGTACATAAAATATTATTTCTTTTCTTTTCTTTTCTTTTCTTTTTTTTTTTTTGCGAGTGCTTTCTGAAAAGATAAATGACTAAGTGGCCATGAAATATACTTCATTCCCATGAACGAAAATCAAATCTCCAATCACATAATAAAGAAATGAGGTGAGTAACGGTCACAGATCTCAACTTTTGTTATTATTTTTATTTTTTATTGTATTTATATTAAAATGCAAGTGTTTTTAATTTTAGGTGGCAATGACAAGGGTGTTGGAGATTCAATGTTGAATATTTTATATATATATATATATATAAAGTATGTCTGGAATACAAATAGGGATTGAGTTTCATGATTTGCACGGGATTATTACATTTTTACACGTGTTGATCTCAAAATATTTTGTGTATAAAATGTACAGCGACCAAGTCCAACCCGACCAACTCCCTAATAGTGCCACCACTCTCTCTTTTATTTATTTTTATTTTTTTGGTTGTTGACATAAGGAAATTGTTTTAAAATATTTGTAAATGATTCTGATGCTATTTATGAAAATTTTATTTTTTTAGTATACCAAATAATAGTCCACTTTCAAAATAGATAATAAATTTTGTTGCTTCTTCCAAATTTCAGATATAGAATGTACCATAAACAGAGTCTCTTTATTTATGTGTTACACTGTTAATAGTCAGGTGGGGCTTATACAAGGTATTTAAATTATTTTTTTAAGTTTAGGTTTGATTCGAAAAATAAATTTACTATTTTATTCAAGTTCGACCTAATTTAAGAAAGATAAATCTGGACTCGACCCGACTCGTCCATATTAATTTTTTTTAGATTAATTTTTTATTTAAAAATATTTTTTAATATAATACACCAAATGTACTAAAAAAGACTAAAATAAAAAATTTCTAACACATTAAAAAGTATTTATATTAAAAAAACACTACCATAAATATAACAAATATTTTATTATATTAAAAAATATATAATAAATATTTTATTGTATTAAATATAATTTTTAAAATTTTATATTTTGGGTTGAGTTATTTTGTTGAGTAAATTTTTTTTTAGGTTTTGTATAATGGATATAATTGTTATTGGGTTAGTGATTTATAAATATATACAATATATATAATTATTATTTAACATATATAATTAATAATAATATTTTTTATAGTAATATATTCGGACCGAGCCTGGCCGAGTATAAGCCAAAAGAATCTTACCCAAGGCCCAGCCCATATAGAAAGCAAACCTTAAATTTTACCCAAGCCCATTTTTTAAATTTCGTATTTTATCTAAACCTTTCTATTTTTTAAACGAACCTTCAAATTTGGATGGGTTACCTTCAACCAATATATATAAATCATGTAATGGAAACCATATTAATTTGCAAACAACCATAGCGTTTCAAGTTAATAATTTAGACCATAATGGTTAATTCAAAATAAAAATATATAATAAATGTATTAAATCATTCTTTTCACCTCACTAAAAAAGTAATTAAACAAATATTAACTTATGTGACACCCATCTATTATACCGGTGAAAGAAAATTTATGTAGAAAATACATATATTTAAATGAACAATAGTTTTTTAAAAGAATGATAGTAGAAAATGAATTATGTGAAAGTTATATATAATTTAAATAAATAATAGTTTTTAAAGATATTTTCTTAAAAAAATTATATTATATGACAAATTAAATATACAAATACTCATATTGTATTAAGTATAGATTCATAGGAAAAAAATGTTTTTTAAGTCGATTTTTAATTGAATTTGTATTACTACACTCAAGCAAAGAGTCCATGTAAACAACAATATATTGAGCCCTTAATCTCTTGTTTCCTACCAAAATTCTTAATGTTGTGGCAGTTGACGTGAAAAATGTTGACTTGGAGGTGGAGAGCTTCATTGATTTTAAATAATTTAAGCCTAAAAATTATTAAAATATTATAAATAAATTTAAATATATATAATATAGGAAATAATATGAAATTATTTAAAAAAATATTTTTACAAAAATTTAAAAAAGAAGAAGAAAGAAAACAGAAATATTATAAAATATTATGAAAAATTATTAAAAATATTTTTTATTAATATATTGTGAAAAATAAAGAATTATAAAAATGTCACAAGTAAAAAGAATGTTACTAAAAAACTATCATAAAGTTTTAGAAAATTATATAAAAATAGTATAATGATAAAATTAAAAAAATTGTTATTTTGAAGGGTTGGTGTCTTTGGTTTCAATAATAAGGAAGGAGAAGTTTGAAGTGTGATAAGGATGGAATTTGTATGAGAGGTTTGAGTGATAATGTGTACAATGTTTGGTGAATGATGAGTAATAATTTTGATAGATGAGATGGAGGGAAGTTAATAATGATGGTTTGAGGAAAAACAAAAAGATTTTAAAACTTTTTTTTTTATCTTTTTGGAAAACAATTAAATCCACATAAAATAATTAAAATCAATCAACATATTTCCGTGTGAATCATCGCGTATGTGGCAATATATTAAAATTTCTTAGAAAAACTGAACTCAATCTACCAACTTTCTTAATCGATTACATAATTAAGCTAAAATTGTATATAAAAGTGTAGATGGATAAATAGATAATTTTTAATAATAATTAATAATTGGCATTGAGTTAATGAAAAAAACAGCCACTTTGAGAGCACTACTACGATTCCGCTTGTCATTTTGTCACTGTTGAGCCGGAAAGTAATATTTATTTTATTCCGCTTTTGCTCCTCCATTTAATCCAATTTCTCCAACATCCCCCCTCTCTCAACACGCATTGCCCAAAGCAAAGTACACCTTTGTTGGGGGTGGTGTTTCATGCAGGCATGAAGACGCCTAAACCGAAACCTCCATTGCTAAAATACTACTTTCTCACCTTCGCCTCCCTTTCATTCCTCATCCTTTTCTTCTTCTTTTCTAATCAGCGTCGCCACTCCCTAACATCATTCCTCACAACCACCGCTGCTACCACCCACGCTTCCTCTGCCTCCGAGGTAGACCTCAAAATCCGACCTGGCTACACCTCCTACGACGCCTACATCCAACGCCAACTCAACAAAACCCTCAACCCAAAACTACGGAAAATATGGATGACTCGTGACTGGGACCGCAAAATCCACGTCTTCTCCAATTTCTTCCGTGAACTACAACTCCAAAACCTCCTCTCTAACTCTTCCAAGTCCCTCTGCATCGGCGCCCGAGTCGGTCAAGAGGTCGAGGCTCTCAAACGCGTCGGCGTCTCCGACTCTGTCGGCATCGATCTCGTGCCGTCCCCGCCGCTCGTCTTGAAAGGAGACTTCCATAACCAACCATTCGACAACGAGACGTTCGATTTCGAGTTCTCCAACGTGTTCGACCACGCGCTCTACCCGCGGAAGTTCGTTAGCGAGATCGAGCGGACGCTGAAGCCAGATGGTGTGTGCGTGTTGCACGTGGCGTTGTCAACGCGTGCTGACAAATACTCGGCCAACGATTTGTACAGCGTGAAACCGTTGATTCATTGGTTCCAGAGATCGCAGCTGGTTCGGGTCCGAATAGTTGACGGCTTCGGATTGGACACGGAGGTCATATTTCGTAAGAAGAAGACAACCCAACGTTCTTGATTTCATTCCTGATCATCCATTGTCATTCAATCCTTGTTAATTACTGAAAAAAGAAAACAAATTCTGGGAGTATTGAGTTGTAAAATGAAACGGGGAATGGGCCATTGAGGGTGAGTATGATAATCAAAGAACAACGGCATTGACATTGTTAAAGCAAAGCAAGTTGTGAGTTTAGATTAATTAGAAGAGTGGGGTCCTTTGACAATGATATCACCAACTCATTTCCATCTGTTCTTAAGTAAACTCAACGCAAAGCAGTATATAACTCTCATCATTATAAAATTCATTTGTTTTATTATTTCTTATATTTTAATTAGATTGAATTTGAAAGTTTTGGTGGAATGCGATTATATTACTAAATTATGTAATTGGTTGGTTAAAATGCGAATCATACTCCAACTTATGAAGCTTAGCAATACTACACCCAGGCAACTTAATTCTCAAATATATATAGTCTAATCCTCTCTCTATCCATACATTTCATTTTTCAAATAAGCTAAAAATATTTAAATATTTGTTTGATGGTTGATAGCAAGTTACTTTTATATGTTTAATGTACTTAATTTTTGTCAATTTTTTAATAGAATATTACTAAGTTTGTGATTTCTTGCTTAAATTTTATTAGGGACACAATTAGAGTGACAAAGTTCAAAAACAAGCAAAATCGGGCTAAATTGAAACAAAAAGTAAGCTGGGGGCTAAACTAAAAATTGTAGAATTATTTTTGGGCTGATAAAAAATATCAAACTTTTGACTTTGACAAATTCTATATTTAGAAAATCTAATATTGTGGTTGGTTGTTAAGTATGATTTTAGGAGTAAATCATGTGCAATTAGTTCTTGAAAGGTATATAAAAGCTTTAGAACCTACTTTAATTAAAAAAAAAGGCAATTAACATATTCTTGCATCAAACATTCTATCATTTCTTTCCTCTTTCTATACTTTGGTGCAATTTCCCTTTTAGTCCTCTCTCTTTTTCACCTATTATCTTTCATTGAAATTCACTCTCATAATTCAATCAAGTATGATTAATTTCATGCTCGACTAATCTCCATTTAGCTTTAGGTCGGTTATTATTCCAATTGAGAATAGTGAGAAATGAACTCGCGCTAAAACCTTACAGCACGATATTCATTATCTCTCTAGAATATGGGATAGTTACAATTGTCCCTTAGAGTTAATTCAATTTCAACTCAAAAAGTGCACGTTGGGTTGGAGTAGTTTGGCGTACAGTTGAGAAAACGAGACGGTCGTCTACCGTGTTCGGGTTCTCCCGAACAAATTGGCGTGCCCAGGTGGGAAAAGGCTAGTTGGATTCCGTCAAGGGAGATAGCGATTGGATTTAAACAACCCACACGGTTGAGGCCATTAATTTGAGTTGGGCTCTTCAGATCGCAAGGCTGTCGAGATCTTAAATTACGGATGCGTGTTGCGTGATTAGATAGTCAGTAAGGGTTGATTTGCAGGGCGTACCAAAATCAACTACACAAGGAAGAGTTGGCGGTTAAGACATCATTGATCGATATAACCAACTTATCGCTTGGAAGGAAAAGTTCACTTTTAAGGATCACTCGAGTCTAGAATATTCCGAGTCTAAGGCTAAGAATTTGCGTATTTGATTTTCTAATTTAATTTCGGTTATTTAATTTTGGTTTTATAATTCAATTATTATTTTGTTCTATTTATATTTTTAACCCTAATCAACTAAAACCCCTTCATTTTATTTTCAACTCAGCACGTTACAATTCATGGGCACGATAACTGCCATGAATTTGGAAGTTGTCATGCAAAAAATGATATTAGGAATCTCAGTCCCTGTAAGGTCGACCCTGCTTCTCTATACTACTGTTTAGTTTAGTTAGAGCGTAGGAAATTTGTATTTGGTGGCCTCGACAAACATCAATAGTTATATATTTATATATAGTTTTTAAACTCGCTTGTACATTATTTAGTGTATCAAACAATTACCCTTATATAAAAAGACAAAAAAGAAACACATCATATTTGTTAGCCTAACTGAGTTGATGTTAGTTTATTCATGATACCAACTCATTCAGATGTTTAAACAATAGTATAGATTACTAGTCAATATTAATTTTTTTTTTTAATTGTTAGCTTTGATGTCTCAAGCTTTTGATATAACAACATTTAAAATAAATTTTAAACATAATGATTTTTTTGACCCTCTAACTTTACAAAAAAAAATATCATTTTAGTCATTCATTTAATTTTTCGTCTCTTTTAGCCCTTGAACTTGCATTTTTTGTCAAATCACCCCAAAATGGATGGAAAGTATATGCCAGGTTAGAAAGTTAAAAAAAATGTTAATTTTTTCATCTATTTTGGGGTGATTTGACAAAAATGCAAGTTTAAGGACTAAAAAAGACAAAAAAAAAATGGAGGGCTAAAATGACTTTTTAAAACTTTATATGTTATACCTCCTAAGTCATTTGGTGAAAACAAAAGAAATATCTTAGAAAATATTTTCAAGTCCAAAACAAATTTAAGAACACTTATTTAAATTGATTTTATTCATATAGTATGTTCTTGAGTTAACCAAATGCCTCTGAATATGTTTTAAACTAATTTTGACTCATTTTAGGCATTTTGGTGTGAAGGGTTTGATCCCTCCAATCTAATGGTTTATTGTATTTGAATTAAGGGATCGATCCCCAAACGTGCAGGGTTGAAAAATGTCACAAATTAAATGTTTCCAATAGCTATTTTTCATCCCTAAATGATTTTCTTGGTATAAACATATCTCAAGAACACTTCAAGACACAAGAGAGACACATCCAAGTATTGAAATCAAGAAAATTCATTCAAATCTTCATTTTCTCATAGTTTCTTAGGTGCTTATTATAATATCTTTTATCATTCTTATTTACATTCATTGAGTGAGCTAACACTTGTAAATACACACCTTTGAGAGATCTTCATTGTTTACAATTTTTCTTTTTGTAATTAAAGAGTATACTTAAAGATTTTGGGTAAAAAAACCTTAAGGGGATTGTAAAGAGTTTCTAGTTGAGCCACAAAAAGTAGAGGGTTTTAGTTTAGAAATAAAAACTAAAGGGGGGGAAGGATCTATATTAGCCTTTAAGAAAAAATAGGGATTGTAAGGTTATACTTTAGTCTTAAAAGGTATCAATTTTATATAGTGAATTGGAAAAATCCTTGGTTAAGGTATATCAAGGTAGTGGAGTAGGCAATTGGCGTCGAACCATTATATATCGATTGTCCAAACTTTTCTCTCTTCACTTTATTTCTTTAGAAAAGTTAAATACCAAATCACCATTCACGAAATTTTTAGGCTAACTTTTGTTATCAGAGCTTGATCTCTATCAAAGGTTTAACCACTAAGAGCAAAGTTTCAAGTCCAAAAATACCAAATACATTTGAGTCAATGTCAACAATCATGCAAGAAATCCATTCTATCATGTATCCTTCGCTCCTAAATGAAGAAAACCACTCCAATCGAAAAAGCTGAATGAATTTTTTTGTCCAAACATTTGATTATGGTGCTTGGAAGATTATCTCAAAAGGTCCATTAGAGATAACCAATATAACGATTCGACTTTTGCTAGTGTCAAAAAAATACAGTTTTGAAACCCCATTTTCATAAACCGAGCCTGTATGTTTATAATTGGAAGATTTACTAAGTTAATATAAAAATATAGTAAAGAATGGTTAGGAAATTAAATCGAGAAAATCGCTAATTAAGCTTAAGGACTAAATTGTAAAAGTCTAATAGCCATTGAGTTTTAAATTGGAAAATGCTTGAGGACCCAATTGAAAATTAACCAAAGGATCTAAATGGTTATTTAACTATTATTGTGAAATGAATTAGTGGATGTTGGTGGATATCCACTTGCTTATAATTAATTAAGTCAATTAGTTTAGTAATTATAATTAAAGGTGGATATCCACTTGCTTATAATTAATTAAGTCAATTAGTTAAGTAATTATAATTAAAGGTTAAACTAAAGATTATTTAAGTTAATTACAGTCTTAATCCTAGTATAAATATCAAATTATTAGGGAGAAAGAGATGAGTGATCATCATCTCTCTTATTGCGCCGTCCAAATTGAGAAAGAAAAGAAGAAAGACCTGGTATAGTCCTTTAGCATTCGGTCTTCAAAATTTATCAAGTAGGTGAGCAATTTTCTTATGTTTTTTTATCAAATCTTAATCATCCAAGCTTAGTTCATCACACCCATGCCTTAGATTTTGTAATTTCTAAGAGCACATCAAGTTACCATTGTTGGAGGTTGATGAAATTTAGCTTGATAATGGTAGAAATCAAATTTATTAACTTAGAATTTATTAAGATTATAATTGAAAATGGTGAAATTAACTTAGGATTAAAAGTTTAGTTTATTTTGACATTAGGGGCCAAATTGAATAAATTGAAAGTTGTTAAGAAACTATGATATAGATTAAAAGTATAAGGTCCCTAATGAAAGCATATAAAATCAGATTTTGATCTGATGTTAAATATTAAAAATATGAGAATTCGGATATATGGACTAAATTGAATAAAGTGCAAAATATGTTTGATTATATGTTTTAATGTGAGTTGGGTGAGAGCTAATACCATTTTCTAATTGAATTCTCAAACGTAGTTAAAGATGATGTCTGTAATCAGCCCAATTTGCCCGGGCCCATTTTACAACATTTAACCCTAAAGCCCAAACCAATAATAATAAAAAACAACAAACCCTAGCCCACTATCCTAAACTCTTCCAAGAAACCCTAGCCCCCTAGGTGTGCCGCCCCTGGCCTCTGCTACCGCCAGTCTGACACCGCGGCCACCGCCCCATGTCACATCTCCACCGCCATTGACCTGCAAAAAGGAAGCAAAACACTCAATTAAACATGCAAGTTGTAAACGGCTATATAGGCCGAACAAAAACCATTTGTAAGGATTCGGACAGTTTTTGAATACAAAAAATGGACTTTGGATACAAAAAAGCAGAGATTTACAGCATCCACAAATAAGAAAAGCAGTAAGTAATTGAAAGAAAGAACGGGCTAAGGTCTATTTCATTTATTTTTCTTCTTATTTTCTTTTTCATTTCGAAACAGTATACACCTATTTCTCCATTTTTTTAAATTATATATGCAAATATACATATATATAAAGAATATATTAAAAAAAAAAAGGAAACTTACTTTTTATCAAAAAAACGAGGCTTTTGGACTCTCCGCCGCCACATACGACGGCGATTCGCCGGAATTTCCGCCAGAGCTCGCAGGCCTTGGATCCCTGCATAGAGAAAAGAGAGGGGTGAGTTTTTGTTTTTTGTGAGCAAAGAAAGAAAATGATTTTTTTCAAAAAAAAATTGGCTTATATAGCCACTCAAAACGGTGCCGTTTTGCCGGCGTCCTAAAGCCCCAAAACAACGTCGTTTTACCCCTAACCGACCCGATCCGACCCGACCCGCCTCAGGATCCGCATGTTTTTTAAACGAGGGGGCTTATTGCGCTTTTGGTCCTTCCGCTTTTTTTATGGTTTTGCGATTAAGTTTATGGTATTTTTAATTTGGCCCAACAATTTATTTCGGGTTTTAATTTGGTCCCCCCCTGATGCTGTGCGTTTTGGAGGAGAAGGGAAAATTTCCCTTTTAGTCCCTCCATGTTATTCGCGTGTTCAATGGGGTCATTTTTCTTTTTATTTATTTCAGATTTGCTCCCAAACTTCTGTTTTAGGTTCAATTTAGTCCCTTTTTAGTTATTTTCGCTATTTTATTATTAATTAATTTTATATTTATTATTATTATTATTTACTGTTATTGTTATTATTAACATATTACCTTTATATAGTATTATTCCTATTAGTGTATTATTATTACTTTCTACCTTATTATTATCGTATTATTTTATTATTACTAACGTACTATTTTTTTATTACTATAACATTTTTTCATTATTATTATTAACATGCACATTATTATTAATGTATTATTATTTTCTAATTTTATTGTTATTATTATTATTATTAATATATCATTATTTACATATTATTAAATTACTTAATTTTAATACTATTTTTATTATATTATATATTTTTTCTTTTTGTACTTACATTATTATAATTATTATTTTAATTATAATTAGTATTATTATCATCCTTATTTTTATAATTTTCATTTTGTTTTATTATTATTTTCAATTATTTTCATTTTTATCATTATTTAAACTTTTATTAGTTTTCATGGATTTACCTTCTCTTTTTTAGTTTGTTATTTTATTTTATTGATTCTTTTTTGCTCTCATTATTGTTACTCGTATTATAGCAATTATTGCTCTATTATTCACATTAGCATTGTAATTCATTTCATATTTCACTACCAAAATGTGTTACATTTTACCTCGACACGTAATAAATAAGTTTTAAATAAAAAAAGCTATTTCTCGAGAATTCGAGATGTTGTGTCCTAACGTATTGGATGTGACATTTTGTTACCTCGGGAAAATGTTTCTTAAAATAAAGGCAATATTATGTATTTGGAAATTCGAGAAATCGTGCCCTAACTTACTGGGTTTCAATTTTTTCTCGTTTAACCTAAATAACCGAATATCCTTTTAAGATTAAAATGCATGAATTTCAAATAAAAGGCAAGCTCGTTCTTAAAGGTTCAAGATGTCGTGTCCTAACTTACTAGATGTGACATTTTATTACTTCGAGACGAGAGGGTTAACATTCTTTTCGATTCATCCAAGCATTTTAAAATTAACATTAATACAATGAGGGATCACATTTTGAATTCTTTCAAGTTTTCAAAATTTCGACACTAAGACACAAATTAATCAACTAGGTACCAATTTTGGGCGCATCGAGGGTGCTAATCCTTCCTCGTGCGTAACCGATTCCCGAATCCATTTTTCTGGATTTTCGTAGACCAAATTTGTTGTTTTGATAAATCAAACTGTTTATTTAAAACAACCACTTTTCGAGGTGACCCGATCACACCTCAGCAAAAAAGATTGGTGGCGACTCCCGTTTTTTATTTTCATTTTCAAAATATAAAGTCGAAATTTTCGTTTTTCAAAAAAATGGTTTCGACAGCTTGGCGACTCCGCTGGGGACATTAGAGAGTCGAGCCGTAAAATTGATTGTTTTATGTCTTGTTGTCGAAAATTGAAAATCTGATTTGAAAAATTAAGATCCTTTTATTGCAATTGTTCGTATTGTTATTTCATAATTATTGTGGTTTGAGTCTCGCATCACATTGCATAGGGACCATTTTGGTCTTACCCTTTTAAGTGGGAGTGAGAAGCTACTCCTTCGTGAGGTTTTCACCTCCGTGCAGGATAGTGGATCGCTTTCGGGATACATCCGTACCTATGTCTTCGTGAGATTTTCATCTCCGTGCAGCCATAGGGGAATGTGTCCCCCTGAACCGAACTCAGTCCGTATGAGCCTATAATGGGTGAAGATCGAGGAATCTGCTGGTTCGGGTACCTCAACTTTAGAACCAAACCACATATAGAGAGACCTAGGAGCCTACACTAGATAGAGCCACGCCAAACCATATTTCTCACCCGGACAATTGTTCTGTGTTGTTTATTTCTCTTATACTAACGTGTTTTCTTTTGTTTTAATTGCATTGCATTGCATCATCATAGAAAGGAGGTGTTGATTAATATTCGATTGCTAAATAGAGGAGTTTGTCATAGGAACATGAATTTCTTGATAAAGTGGATTATAATACGGTTGTCCGGACATGGTCTAAGTAAACACAACGGAAGAAGGTTGATAGTCCACGGAGGAATGCAAAACCTTGCCCGAAGGATTCAAATTAACAAAGACTGTGCAAGAGCCGTCATGTCTCGACTTTCTTAAAGAAGCTTATGAACATCGCGGAGGATAAGTGAGTGAAGAGTCACGGCCGGGATCAAGCAATAAGGAGCTAGAAGAGGCATCTATTGAGAAAGTTCACGGGACACGACCATAACATCCAAATGTAAAGAAAAGGATTGGTGTCTTCACCTGGACTATGAGGGCAATGCCGCATGTGTAATCTATTTTATGTAAAGATATTTGTTTTCTAGAAAAGTTCTTCTAATGGAATTGAATTCAGAATCAACGTCTCTCTTTCTTCTAGCATTCATTTCATTTCATGCATTTGCATTACATCATTTGCATTGCATTTTGTGCATTAGATTTTCACATAAGGTCCCTAATTAGGTAAAATTATTTCAGTAATCTGGAAACCAACAAAAATCAACCAAGCATGCATCCTTACGGTACAAGAAGAAAAACTAAAACAATGGATAAAAGACTAGAGAGGTTGGAACAAATGCAGATGGAGATGCAAGAACAGATGCAAACACAAATACAAGAGCAGCTGGTTAAGATCCAGCAAGACATGATGGACAAAATGATGGAATCTCAGAGAAATATGATGACTCAAATGACTCAGATGACGCAGTTGTTGAATGGGCTTATGGATAAAGGAAAGAGCCCCATGGTTGATGCTAAGGAGAATACTGAGTATCCTCAATATCCCCCTGGTTTTACCCCACCACATGTGCAAACACAACCTGAAGTAGCTTTACAAAGGCTATCTTTCACGATCAAGCTTCAACAATTCCAAGCTGGTGCTTCAATGAATCTCCAAACCGGCTCAGGTTCAGGAGATAATCCAATCAATACTAATGTCCCTAATTTGGATGAAATAGCTGAGGGAGAGAGGACAAAAGTAGAGTTACCAAAGTAGCTAGATGATAGATGTAAATGGTTGGAGGAGAAGTTTAAGGCGATAGAAAATGCTGATAGCTGTTATGGAATTGATGCCAAGGATTTAAGCTTGGTCCCAAACTTGGTGCTTCCATACAAGTTCAAAATGTCTGAATTCGAGAAATATAATGGGACAAGTTGTCCCGAAGCTCATATTACTATGTTTTGTAGAAGAATGATGGGGTACATTAATAATGACCAACTGTTGATCCATTGCTTCCAAGATAGCCTGGTGGGAGCAGCAGCCAAATGGTATAACCAGTTGAGTCATACCGAAATTGGTTCATGGAAAGAGCTGGCTCAAGCATTCATGAAACAGTACAGTCATGTGACGGACATGACTCCCGATAGAATTACTCTTCAAAACATGGAGAAAAAGGCAAATGAAAGTTTTAGACAATATGCACAGAGGTGGAGGGAGGTTGCCATCCAAGTCCAGCCACCACTTCTGGAGAAAGAGACCACAATGCTCTTTATTAATACACTGAAGGCCCCGTTTATCATTCATATGCTAGGAAGCGCTACAAAGAGCTTCTCGGACATTGTAATGACTGAAGAAGTGATTGAGAATGCCATAAAAAGTGGAAAGATAGAGGCAGGAGAAAGTGACAAGAGAATGGCCACAAGGAAGAAAGAAAATGAAGTGAATAATACAAGCATGGGGTACTCAAAGTCGATTACTGTTAATCAGCCAAAAACAGTGACTACTGGGTATCAGGGTTCATCAAGAAAAGAATCTAACACAAGGCAAAACACTGAAAAACTCCAATTTACGCCGATCCCAATGACGTATAAGGAGTTGTATCAAAGTTTATTTGATGCGCACGTTGTATCCCCCCACTACCTGAAACCGATGCAACCTCCATACCCAAAATGGTATGACCCAAATGCCCAGTGTGAGTACCACGCGGGGATCACAGGGCATTCGATAGAAAATTGCCTTACTTTCAAGAAATTGGTGGAAAATTTCATCAACATGGGTATTGTGAAGTTCGATGGCAAAGCAGTAAAATGTGATAAATGAAAGTGGGGGCAGGAGAGTTGCGTTTCCTTGAAGAAGTCATCAGAAGCCTAGAAATCAGGGAAATCAGAATACCAATGGTGTATCTAAAAGAGGGAACCGAGGAATAAAAGTTTTTCAAGCTTCTGTCTTTATGTACTTGAGAGTGTTCTGAACAATGGGACTGTGGAAGAGATCCCTGTATTTTTAGAATTAATTCAGAGTAATATTCAAAACATGCTTGTTGCCTTAAGCCTAGAGGCAATAAGAGTCATTTTGTGAAATAGGCTTGTATCCAAAATCTTTATTTCAATAAGATGCATCTTTTGAGCAAGTACTCTTTTATTTTTTCTTTTTTTTTTCATTTTATACTATGAATTCTTTTATCCTTTGAGCTCTCTATCAAATATTTTTTTATTCCTTTATTTCATTTATGATTCATACCACATAATAATTATTCTTAGATTCATTTGTTCTTTGAATATTCCCTCATACCTACAACAGGTCCCTAGATATCAACGACAAGAGCGACGCTGTTACTGAATCAGAATCTACTTTTGAGACTATAACTTATCTCCTGATTTGTTAAGGATGGTAGAATAAGATGAAACAGATCCAACCCTACAAAGAATCAGTGGGAATTTTGAGCCCAGGAGAAGAGAAAGAGGTGAAGATCGGAGCCTGTATCACTACAGAGACAAAGTGAGACGTCATTGAGTTATTCCAAGAATTCAAAGATATTTTCGCCTGATCGTATAGGCTAAAGAAATCTTAGAAGAGGTCCATAAGGGTGTCTGAAGAACACACACTAATGGTCTTACAATAACCAAGCAAATCATGAAAGTTCGGGTACTGCTGGTCCACCATGGAAGGGGATTGCATCAGCTATACCAAAAACAAAAAGGGCATAAGTGCCAAATTTATGGAGACAAGATTCATGTGCCTCCTTCATCTCTTCATAGGACATCTCTATGGCCTTTCTATATGTGGGGCATGGAGGTTATCAAGCCAATCTCATCAAAAGCTCCTAAGTCAACACCGATTCATCTTTGTGGTCGCCGGCTACTTCATTTAAAGAGTAAAAGTCGCTTCTTATGACAATCTTACAAAGTCGACAGTTATCAAATCCCGCTTTCAAAAAAAAATGAGAGGCCAAGGCGAAAACCCGCAAAGGGCGCTTTGAGACCAAAGGAGATTTGAGTTGAAAACCCGAAAAGGGCGGTTCAAATTTTGATCGAAAGTGGGGCATACAGTAATCTTGCTATTCTTGAATTAACAATGAGGAAGTATGTTACGTCTTGGGGCATCGACAAAGTACTCCAGATCCCCTAAACATATATTGAGCTTAAAATGGTCCTCAAGAAGTTTAAACAGAGAAGCTCAGGCTGCGATATCTGGGGCACCTAGTTTCCACCTTACCCATTTTGAATTTGCTATCTTTAATTTATACACTACCGATAAATTTCCTTCTTGATTGCATTTTCTATCTTTGCTTAACTTATTTGTTTCGAGCTATGCTCCTAATTAATTTTCTTCTTGTCTATTGTTATGATCTTTTTCAAGCATTTTGCATTGAAATAACGATTAGTGGACTAATAATACTTTCATAAAAGGAGTTTCGCATATTACTCTAGAAGCTTCTAAATAATACAAGAACCTGAAACAGGACTATTGTTTAAAACTCACCAAGTTTAAGAAAGAGTCTAAATAGAGACCATTTCTTCGGATTGTTTGTCAAAAATAGCGATTGATCAAAAGATTAGATATTGTGTCGGTGATACCATCTTGACGAAAAATGGGCAATGTTAACCCATGTGTAAAAGGGGAATCATTCGCGAGAAAAAATGATATTCTGCATCCATGCAAATATCATGCATACACATCTGGTCATGACACCCAAGGAATGGAAGGTGTAGTAGACCAAATTGATTGAATAAGTTACAAATTCTATACCCCTGAGTCGTAGTGGGATGGATTGAAGATGATACAAATTCTATACCCTTGAGTCGCAGTAGGATGGATTGAAGATGACACAGATCTTATACCCCCCCTGAATTGCAGTGAGAGGGTCTGAAGATGGTATAAGCCTTAAAGTCCCAGAGGTACCATGGAATGGACCTTGAAGTTACATTGGGGCAAGTCATTTGAGCAAAATATGATTGTTTCTTTGAGTTTTTGGCAAAGGTACCAAATTAACGAGAGAAAGCAACAGAATACGTCAACAATAAAACTCTGATGGACAACGAGCAGTGACAACCTTAAACATTTAAAAAGGGATAATTCTCATAAAATCCAGCATTCATTCAAGGCACATTTAGTTAGGAGCATTTGATTTATTCTGATCATTGCATCCTGATCCTTATACATGACATTCTGCATTCATGCAAATATCCTCCATAATATCATTTAGTTAGGAGCATTTGATTCATTCTGATCATTGCATCCTAATCATTGTAAAAAAAATCAAATCATTCTCATGACATTCTGCATTCATGCAAATGTCGTCCATAATACATTTAGTTAGGAGCATTAGATTCATTCTGATCATTGCATCCTAACCATTTTGCATAAGTATAAACATATAAAATCGATTTTACAGGATAAGTCCCCCAGAGGACGGTGTCGCAACATCGGTGAATTCACAGATCTTGTCTTCCTGAGATTGTAGTGAAGCGGATCGAAGATACTAGTCCGCATCCCCGAGTTTCTGAAGGAGCAGCATCAAGATAGCGAGATCTTGTCTTCCGAGATTGCAGTGAAAGCGGATCGAAGATACCAGTCTAGCATCCCTGAGTTTGCAGTGGAGCAGACTGAAGATAGCAGATCTTGTCTTCCTGAGATTGCAGTGAAGCGGATCGAAGATACCAGTCTGGCATCCCTGAGTTTGCAATGGAGCAGATTGAAGATAGCAGATCTTGTCTTCCTGAGATTGCAGTGAAGCGGATCGAAGATACTAGTTTGGCATCCTTGAGTTTACAGTGGAGCAGATTGAAGATGGCAGATCTTGTCTTCCTGAGTTTGCAGCGAAGCGGATCGAAGATACCAGTCTGGCATCCCTGAGTTTTTTAGTGGAACAGATTGAAGACAGCAAATCCTTATTTCTTTGAAGTTTCAGCAGAGAAGATTGAAACTACGAATCTCTTCTCCCTGAATTCTTATATCCTCGAAGTTCCAGTGGAGTAGGTTGAAATTACAAATCCCTTCTCCCTGAGTTTACATGGAGGATCAATCCTTATTTCCTTGAAGTTTCAGCAGAGAAGATTGAAACTACGAATCTCTTCTCCCTGAATTCTTATATCCTCGAAGTTCCAGTGGAGTAGGTTGAAATTACAAATCCCTTCTCCCTGAGTTTACATGGAGGATCAATCCTTATTTCCTTGAAGTTTCAGTAGAGAAGATTGAAACTACGAATCTCTTCTCCCTGAATTCTTATTTCCTCGAAGTTCCAGCGGACTAGGTTGAAATTACAAATCCCGCCTCCCTGAGATTACATTGAGGATCAATCCTTATTTCCTTGAAGTTTCAGTAGAGAAGATTGAAACTACGAATCTCTTCTCCCTGAATTCTTATTTCCTCGAAGTTCTAGAAAACTAGGTTGAAATTACAAATCCTGCCTCCCTGAGATTACATTAAGGATCAATCCTTATTTCCATGAAGTTTCAGTAGAGAAGATTGAAACTACGAATCTCTTCTCTCTGAATTCTTATCCCTTTGAGGTGCCAGCGGAGAAGGTCGAGGCTACAAATCCCTTCTCCCGGAAGTCACAGTGGAGCAAGTTAAAAATAAACAAATCTCGTCCCCTGAAGTTGCAGTGGAGAGGATTAAAGCGACAAATCCTATACCTCTAAAGTAGTAGTAGGTCAGATTAAATCTACCGTAGCAAGTCTTATCTCCCTGAAGTTGCAGTGGAGCAGACTAAAATCACAAATCTCATATCTCTCTGAAATTCCAGAGAAGCAGATCGAAGTCAATAATCATCTCCCAAGGTTGTAGTAGAGTGGATTGAAGCTAAAAAGTCTTATCTCTCTGAAGTGGCGGCGGAGTGGATCGAAGCAACAAGATGCAGTGGACTGAAACAAGGCTACCTAAAGAAGAGAAGCACCAAAGAAGTCAAGACTCGGCGAAACCGGGCAAAATTAGTCTTTCTTAAATGTCTTTGCTCCATTCTCGTTACACGACAATGAGCAAAGAGGGGCAGCTGTAATCAGCCCAATTTGCTCGGGCCCATTTTACAACATTTAACCCTAAAGCCCAAACCAATAATAATAAAAAAACAACAAACCCTAGCCCACTATCCTAAACTCTTCCAAGAAACCCTAGACCCCTAGGTGTGCCGCCCCTGGCCTCTGCTACCGCCAGTCTGACACCGCGACCACCGCCCTATGTCACATCTCCACCGCCATTGACCTGCAAAAAGGAAGCAAAACACTCAATTAAACATGCAAGTTGAAAACGACTATATAGGCCGAACAAAAACCATTTGTAAGGATTCGGATAATTTTTTAATACAAAAAAAGGACTTTGGATACAAAAAAGCAAAGATTTACAGCATCCACAAATAAGAAAAGCAGTAAGTAATTGAAAGAAAGAACGGGCTAAGGTCTATTTCATTTATTTTTCTTCTTATTTTCTTTTTCCTTTCGAAACAGTATACACCCATTTCTCCATTTTTTTTAAAATTATATACGCAATTATACATATATATATAAAGAATATATTTAAAAAAAAGGAAACTTACTTTTTATAATAAAAAAACGCGGCTTTTGGACTCTCCGCCGCCATATACGGCGGTGCCGGCGCCGGTGACCGGCGGCCGGCGCGACGGCGATTCGCCGGAATTCCCACCGGAGCTCGCAGCCCTTGGATCCCTGCAGAGAGAAAGAGAGGGGTGAGTTTTTGTTTTTTGTGAGCAAAGAAAGAAAATGATTTTTTTCAAAAAAATTTGGCTTATATAGCCACTCAAAACGGCGCCGTTTTGGCCGGCGTCCTAAAGCCCCAAAACGACATCGTTTTACCCCTAACCGACCCGATCCGACCCGACCTGCCTCAGGATCTGCATGTTTTTTAAATGAGGGGGCTTATTGCGCTTTTAGTCCTTCCGCTTTTTTATGGTTTTGTGATTAAGTTTATGGTATTTTTAATTTGGCCCAACAATTTATTTCGGGTTTCAATCTGGTCCCCCCTGATGCTGTGCGTTTTGGAGGAGAAGGGAAGATTTTCCTTTTAGTCCCTCCATGTTATTCGCGCGTTCAATGGGGTCGTTTTTCTTTTTATTTATTTCAGATTTGCCCCCAAACTTCTGTTTTAGGTTCAATTTAGTCCCTTTATTAGTTATTTTCGCTATTTTATTATTAATTAATTTTATATTTATTATTATTATTTACTGTTATTATTAACATATTACCTTTATATAGTATTATTTTCTATTATTGTTATTAATATATATTATTATTCCTATTAGTGTATTATTATTACTTTTTACCTTATTAGTATCGTATTATTTTATTATTACTAACGTACTATTTTTTTATTACTATAACATTTTTTCATTATTATTATTAACATGCACATTATTATTAATGTATTATTATTTTCTACTTTTATTGTTATTATTATTATTAATAATATATCATTATTTACATATTATTAAATTACTTAATTTTAATACTATTTTTATTATATTATATATTTTTTCTTTTGTATTCACTTACATTATTATAATTATTATTTTAATTATAATTAGTATTATTATCATCCTTATTATTATAATTTTCATTTTATTTTATTATTATTTTCAATTATTTTCATTTTTATCATTATTTAAACTTTTATTAGTTTTCATGGATTTACCTTCTTTTTTTAGTTTGTTATTTTATTTTATTGATTCTTTTTTGCTCTCGTTATTGTTACTCGTATTATAGCGATTATTACTCTGTTATTCACATTAGCATTGTAATTCATTTCATATTTTACTACCAAAATGTGTTACATTTTACCTCGACACGTAATAAATAAGTTTTAAATAAAAAAAGCTATTTCTCGAGAATTCGAGATGTTGTGTCCTAAAGTATTGGATGTGACATTTTGTTACCTCAGGAAAAGGTTTCTTAAAATAAAGGCAATATTCTGTATTTGAAAATTCGAGAAATCGTGCCCTAACTTACTGGGTTTTGATTTTTTCTCGTTTAACCTAAATAACCGAATATCCTTTTAAAATTAAAATGCATGAATTTCAAATAAAAGGCAAGCTCGTTCTTAAAGGTTCAAGATGTCGTGTCCTAACTTACTGGATGCGACATTTTATTACTTCGAGACGAGAGGATCTTTAACATTCTTTTCGATTCATCCAAGCATTTTGAAATTAACATTAATACAATGAGGGATAACATTTTGAATTCTTTCAAGTTTTCAAAATTTCGACACTAAGACACAAATTAATCAACTAGGTACCAATTTTGGGTGCATCGAGGGTGCTAATCCTTCCTCGTGCGTAATCGATTCTCGAACCCGTTTTTCTGGATTTTCGTAGACCAAATTTGTTGTTTTGATAAATCAAACTGTTTATTTAAAACAACCACTTTTCGAGGTGACCCGATCACACCTCAGCAAAAAAGATTGGTGGCGACTCCCGCTTTTTATTTTCATTTTCAAAATATAAAGTCGACATTTTCGTTTTTCAAAAAAATGGTTTCGACAATGTCGAGCCATCCTGAGAGAAAGGAAAGGTGTGAGTCGTAAACGAGTAACGAATATGGTTTGTACTTTCATTATTTGAATTCAATACGTATGTATATGTGTCGTGTTACAAACTAGATTATTTAAGGTAAGAACTCTCATTGACTCATGATTTGGATTGTATTTGATGATATGAAATATTGTGGATTTACTTGAATTGAGCATGATATAGTTGGTATTACATGAAATTACGATATAAGATCATGAACATATATATATGTGGTTGAAACATTGGTTACCCTATTAACTGTCTCGGGCAGAGTCGAGTATAGTTCACATGCCATAGGATTAGTGTAAGGGATTATACTTCAGTTTATATCGATTAGGTGTGAAACGCATATTATATTTGGACGTTCCAATGAGGTGCAGATCACACATTACTTCGATTTAAACCAATGAAGCGTGGAGTGCAATTTATACTTCAAACGTACCGATGAGGAATTGGGTGTTGAATATTTTGGTGCGATGGTTGGATAATTTGTGCATCCATATTGAGTCTGTGTCTGGTTAATAGGGATTATAAAATATATAACATGATACATGACTTTTGATATGAAATATTGATATAGAATGATTAAAAAGTTTATTTTGGTTTTACTTTTAGCATTATTTTGGTTTAATTAGTTGCCTTTGATGAACTCATGTTTAAAGTTGTACTTAGTATGCATGCATGCCAGAACAATACATTTAGGACATATCACATGTTTGTACATAGTAGGAGGGGAAAACAAAGTTCAATGATATTTTATGATTTAAATTTGTTCTTCAAAATCATTTTGGTAAGAATTATTTTAAAATTCATTTAAGTAAGTGACTCTTGAAAAAATAATTTGAACATTTTGAGAATTTAGTTTTCAACTTTGCTTAGACAAAGAAATTTGATAAACTTGCAATAATTTGAAATTTGATGTTTTAAATGCAAGTTTGTAGGACTTGTACAATTTAAATATCAAAATTTTATTTTAATGAATTATGGACATTGGAACCATTTAGACATACTTAAAATGTGTTATAAAACTTCTCTAAATGGTTTTAAAAGCTTTAAAATTATATTTTTAGCATAATTGTCTATTTTGAGTCCAAGTTCAAGGAAATATAAGTTTTCAATATTTGACTTTTAGTTTTGCTTATTAATTAGGTCATTTATTTACTTGAACAAATTTAATTCATTATTTGAAGGTTGTAGGAAGGGTTCAAGCTAGTTAAAATTGAGTTTTTCACTTAGTTGCTAATTTTCAAAGCAAAAAGGAGTTCTAAATATTTAAAGTTAAGCTTTGTTTGATCCACGTAGATAATGTTATTTTTAGTGTAATAGGTAAATCTAGTTTCATATGGGATATAAACGCATTTGTATGAAAACATGTTTGATATATGTAACATGTACCTTATATCTCAATTGCCAAGTATGAATGCCATATTTTCATATTTTAGGACACTTAGTATGGTATTCACAATTGCTTTTTGCTTAAACAAAAGTCACCTAGTGATTTTGAGATTCAAACATGTTTGTATTATGTTCTTTTGTTGTTTATACTTATTACATGTTTATACATCTGTTAAAATATGTTTTCGAGGTCTTAGAATTTTTTGTATAGACTTTTAAGATTGTTTAATGTATATTTTTCTACAAGGGATCAATTTCTCATTTCAATAGAGATAAATCCCACCTGCCTAGAAATGCCTCGTTTTTTGTGCATTTTGCTCACAAGGGATCGATCCCCCCAAGCAAAGGATCAGTCCTTTTGCTTTTGGGGCACTTTTTCAATACTTCAATCTATTCCTAAGTGCATATAGGAGTGTATGGTCAAGCCACTATCTACCATACTAATTATCTTTTTTTTTTTTAACATTTTTTGTAAATCCCTAAATTAAACACCCATTTATTAAGTTGAAAACCTACCATGTGAAATTGGAAGGAAAAGCATTGAAGAAAACTCATATATCTCTAGTATTTATGAAAATATTTTTTACATAATAAGAAAAAAAATCAACAAAGTAAAAAAAAAAAAAAAAAACCTAGAAAAGAAAGAAAAATACCATAATGAAGCGAAGGTGGAAAGAGAGAGAAACTAATGAGGAAAAGAGAAAGACAAAGGTAACTTTTTGTAGGAAGTATAAAAGAAACGTTTTTTTCCTTCCAACCTTAACATAAAATGGTTTATTTTTAATATTTCTTTCAATTTGCTTTGGCTTCCTTTAACCTCTTCACTAAGGCTCCCTTTGGATTTCATCACATCTTGGTGAGTTGGAATTTCAAAAAAATTCTATCGAATTGGAATTTAGTATTGTTTAGATGACCTCCAGTGAGATGAGATTGATGACTTAAAACACATGGGTGAACCAATTTTAACCCTCATTCTCATTCCTTTCTTTGTTGGTCTTTGGTATCAACAAGAAGACAACCTAGGACATAGGCAAGATTACACAGGACATACCATAATGCCAACCTACCCACATCAATAACGCCTGTTTGGCTATTGATCCATGATCTTTGAACTTTGACCTATTAATATGGCTTGCCACTGATACTATAAGACAAAGAGTGACCCACTATATAAACCCAAAAATATGAGGAAAAAAAGGGATCAAGATCATCACTTTTATTCTTCTATCATCTTAAACCTCTCATTTTTCTCCTCATTCCTTTTCTTATTGATCTTTGGTACTATTTTTGGTAAAAAAATGATATTTGAGCTATACTTCCGTTATTCAAATCACCCAAAACATCATTTTTGTTAAAAAAAAAAAAAAAGTCAATCAATAATAAACGATATGTCTCTTGGTTTCTTATTTCTAAGGTTTGCTTCTAAATCTGAAATCCTAAACTTTTCTCTCTCGTTTTGTCTTTTGTTTTCATTACTTTCAAAACAGTCCTTGGTACGACTCTAATCATGCGATGAATCTAAATTTAGTGTTAAGTTTATGAAAAACAAAGATATCATGTCCCAGTCAATTGTATTTCCTTCTCCAATGCAATAAAAGAAATAAAATCTATTGTTTTTCGTTTTTATCAGTCTTCTACAGTTTTAATTTTTTTTTTCCATTATCTTAAGTCTGAACAGTAAATAAAAAACGTCAAAACCGAAATCTGTCCTCATAGATTTTAGTTCAATATATAGTTCTACTTAATTTCTTCAGCCTCAAAAGACAAGATCTAAACATGCTAATAAAAGTAGCCAATTATGCCACGACAAAACTTGAGCAACATTGACATGGAAAATTTATTCCCAGACATTCAGGAAACGGGGGTGTTCATTTTCAGCTTCATCGTCACCATCAATTACCCAAAATTATAAGTACAATTTGAGTATATCATTTCTGACCAAAAAAATGAGAAGAAGTATATTGTTTAAGTACCAACAATCAAGAGTACTAGAATGCAAAAACTACAAAATATGGGATTGCAACCCCACTCTGCTGACAATGATATCTGAGAGCAGAAGGGATCCTTTTTCAAGGTTAAGGAGAACAAAAATGGCAACCCATAACGGATGAAAGACAAAACAAGATAGGGAAAACAGAAACATGCCGTTGACTATAATGCCTGACTGTCTGGAACAAATTCTTCAGACTGGCTATCAATGGCTTGAGAAGCTGTTAGTTTAGCCTTCTTGTAACTGCTTGAATTGCGAAGGATTGCATGCAAGGACATGCTCTTTGGGTTAGAAGATCTGCTCAAAAAAAAAAAAAAAAAAGAAAGAAACAATAATATGATACTCGGAACACGTGCTACTGCACAATGGAGAAGTTTGACATAAATAGATTTTGTTCATACTTTTCAGTGTTATCAAATGAACAAAGAAATGAAAAGCCGCCAAAAGAAATTTGAAGAATTCTTTCCAGAATTTTGGCATTTCAATATGCATTACCAAAAGATCTTTGCCCTTAGCTCAGTCCCACCCAAATCCAAAATCAATGAACAATACAACGGGAACAAGCTTCACATCAATGAGCTTAATTTTTGGTAGCTAAGGTTGGATAAGAGACACTAGCTTTAACCATGTGAAAGGCTTGCGTGCATGAGAAAATTTATAATGGTAAATTTATTCACATTGAACGGGTATTCAATATTACCTAAACCTAACAAAGTGTTTCTAAACCATACATATAAAAAAATGCAACAAGTATATCATAAAATAAAGAAACGAATGAATTTATCGATGTTGATCCAGCTTACCCTGGTTTTGGTTTGTCTCTTCCACCAGCTTTTTCGCATTTTGAGTTATAAGATCCTACATCAAAATTCAACATAAACAGAAGAAACTATCACCTATGCAATCCAGATCACAATTAACCATAAACAAAATGCTGCAATAAAACAATAAGAAAATGCTAATTAAGTTAAATCTTCAAATTTGTTTATCTATCAAAAACCACATGTGAAAAAAGGTAAAATAACCCTATCATATGCAAACAAACAATATCAGTTAGGCACTTTGAAGAAGAAACACATTAACATGAGCAAATAATGATTCAACGTGTCAACGCATAGAGAGTGGGTTTTAAGAACTAATAAATCTGTGAGAAAGAATATGAATTACCATTTGGTGATGAACTGCCGTTCACATGACTGTTGCCTGAAGAGTCGGACGATGAACTATCAGATGGAGTTTTCGTGCTGGAATCAGAATTGCCTATTCCATCTTCGTCATCAGAGCTCTCCTTATCATCATGCCCAAATATTGTACCTGTGGTACCCAGTAAATTCTTCTTATTTGCCAAGTTGTTTCCAACTTTCCTGCTATTACTTTCAATAGCTTTGGCAATACCCAGAGGAAGTCGATGCCCATTACCTCCTCTCTTTAGATTAGGAGTACTTTTGGGTGTTTCCAAGGCGGAGCTTGATACAGCGTGAGGGTTATTTTTCTCTAAATCTCTAGATGACCTTGAAGAATTGACGTCAATGGGCCTCTGAGCACTTTTAGGTGTGGAATCAATTTTGTCAGATTTATTAGGTTGCAGAGGTTCTTTTGCCGCACTTTCAGAAATGGTCAAAAGTGGCTTATTAGATTTAACATTGGAGCTACTTGGTTCAACCTTCGACAAAGATCTTTGAGATTGGATGGAGCTAGATTTGGCTGCTTGAGCTTTTGCTTCCTTGCCTTGATTCCCATTTAACATTTTTGAAGATAGTTCAGGTTTAGAGTTCTTTTTTCCTTTCACCACAGTTTCCAATCCTGTTTTGCGCATGGCCTTATCAATGATAATCTTACCAGAATTAACAATTTCATGTTTCTGTTGGCTTTTGACCCTTCCATTTCCACAGGGGTCTTCAATTTCATGATTATCTACACGAGTGCTTTTAGAGTGATCTACACTGACATCTTCGATAAGCCTTCCGTCATATTGTGGTTTAATTGTATCTCGATTAGATCCCAAATCTGATCCATTCAATTGCACAGCAGAGTTTGAATCTAGCATCACAGTCTTCCTTGTGGATTTAGACGAGGCACTCACCTCACTCACGTTATGAACTAGGACTGTTGGATCCCGGTGATCAACATCATCCTCTCCTTCCAATTCTGGAGGGGCCACTACAGTAGAACTTTTCTTCTTAGTTCTTTTCCTTGGTTTGTTGTCCGTTTTTTCTGCATTTGCTGGACCATTTTCACATTGCTTCAAGGACTCCAGCACATCCTGAATCACATCGTCAGCTTTCAGATCAGTAACTGAAGGCGAACAGTCTGATTTTTTCATTTTTGATTCCTCTTTTCCATCAGTTTTGCTGCCTTGCTCAGCATTATCACTCAAATGGTCACCATTCACAAAGGTAGGGCGCTCGACAGGAGATAAATCACTTGCAGGACCTCTATTATGTACTACATCTACTGCTTCTGTCCCTCCAACAGGATCCTTACTCTTCTTGTACTTCCTTACTTTCTTGGAAGACTTCTTAGGTTCCAAGATTTTCTCTTCCAAGGTACCACTTCGATTTCCATGCCTTGATACCCCAAATTCTTTCCGGAAATCAATTCCTTCTTGTGAAACAGGTGTAGGATGGCCATCCACAAGGCTGGAAATCTGATCATATGAATCTCTAGCCTTTATTGCTGATGCAACATCCGGTTGGGCTGCTTCATTTTTGCTTTTCAAGTTGCCATCATTGGTATCATCCATATCATTGTAACCTGCTAAAGTCGGTCGGTATTAATACTAGAAAAAGTTATTTCTTGTGTATTATTTCTATTAATCCTGGACTATGGTTGAAATGGAAAAGATTTTTTTTGGAGACAGGGGGGACTTTTTTTTTTTTTGGGGGGTGTAAATAAATTGCATATAAGTGGGAACTTACCCCCAGACTGGGGCACTTGATTTGTTTCACTAACTTCCTGCATTTTCATTGATGAGATCAGACCAGGTTCAGATATTTCTCCACCCGCAGAACGTTTTCCAAGAAAAGAAACTGGATCACCTTTACTGCCCAAATCTTTGCCTTTAACGGCTTCTACAGCCTGAAAAGTTTCCACATGACCATCTTTTGCAGAAGAGACTTCACTACCTACTTGACTAGGATTTGATTTTTGCCTTTTCCTGTTCTTCTTCCCACCGCTTGCATTGGCCGTTGACAAATGGTTTTGTTTTACGGATTCAGCATTCAAGGGGTCTACGACAGCCCTCGTATTTTCCAATTTCTGACCTAAAGTACACTCAGAGGTTGCAGTATTAAGATCAGTAGCTTGTTCTCCATTTTCTATTAAAGAATTGTCATTAACATCTTTCTTCTCGGCTTTGCGCTTTTTCTTTGATACAGGCCGAGATTGAAAGGAATCTTCTTTTGACTCATGTTCCTGGTCCTTGTGAGCAACATCTTTATGTTTATTAGTTTCCAATTCTGAATGTTCTCCTGGAACGTTTATTCCCCCATCGGCCATCTTTTTCCTAGCAGTTGACCTCTTATTTCTGTCAGAAGACAAACTCCGAGAGGTTTCATCCACATGAATTTGGCTTCCCAGATTTGCATCATTCAAAGCCAAACTTGGTCCATTATGAATCAAATTTTCCTCAAGTACACGGCCTGAATCCAAAGCATCTTTCCCAGATTCAACAACTAAAGCACCATTTTCTTTAGAATCATGGTGGATGGCATATTTGTTTCTCTGGGGCACTTGATTTGTTTCACTAACTTCCTGCATTTTCATTGAAGAGATCAGACCAGGTTCAGATATTTCTCCACCTGCAGAATGTTTTCCAAGAAAAGAAACTGGATCGCCTTTACTGCCCAAATCTTTGTCTTTAATGGCTTCTACAGCCTGAAAAGTTTCCACATGAACATCTTTTGCAGAAGAGACATCACAACCTACTTGACTAGGATTTGATTTTTTCCTTTTCCTGTTCTTCTTCCCACCGCTTGCATTGGCCGTCGACAAATGGTTTTGTTTTACAGATTCAGTATTCAAGGGGTCTACGACAGCCCTCGTATTTTCCAGTTTCTGACCTAAAGTGCACTCAGAGGTTGCAGTATTGAGATCAATAGCTTGTTCTCCATTTTCTATTAAAGAATTGTCATTAACATCTTTCTTCTCGGCTTTGCGCTTTTTCTTTGATGCAGGCCGAGATTGAAAGGAATCTTCTTTTGACTCATGTTCCTGGTCCTTGTGAGCAACATCTTTATGTTTATTAGTTTCCAATTCTGAATGTTCTCCTGGAACGTTTATTCCCCCATCGGCCATCCTTTTCCTAGCAGTTGACCTCTTATTTCCGTCAGAAGACAAACTCCGAGAGGCTTCATCCACATGAATTTGGTTTCCCAGATTTGCGTCATTCATAGCCAAACTTGGTCCATTATGAATCAAATTTTCCTCAAGTACATGGCCTGAATCCAATGCATCTTTCCCAGATTCAACAACCAAAGCACCATTTTCTTTAGAATCATGGTGGATAGCATATTTGTTTCTCTTTTTAGTTTTCTGCTTTTCCTTTAAAACAGATGTAGCTACAGAAGCTTGTAGATCTTCAGATATTTTGTCATCTCCAACATCTTTCGACTGTACCTTCGGCCTTGACCCCGTGTTGGTAGCAGGGAACGAAACCTGATTATTACTATCAGCTGTATGTTCAGCTTCCTTGCACAAATTTTCTGAGTTTTCTTTGGTGGAATTGCTAGAACCAAACTGTTGAGATGCAGAATTCTGTTTTGCATGACAGTCATCTCTGTCTTGTGGCAAAGGTGCATCATTGACATTGGACAATCTTTTGGCTGTATCAACAGGTAGAAGATCAACAACATCAACCGAATAATTATTAATTCCGGTACCGAAGCAGGCTACAATGTTGCCATCATCAGGTTCAATGGAATTATGATTTTCCCTATGCTCTTTAGCACTCGAGGCATCAACCGAAAGAAACCAACTCCTGCTCACTCCACCAAAAGCACTTTTCACAAACATGGAATCAGAAAGGTGATAAAGAAATCCTTTGCGCTTTACCTATTCATGTAACAAAGCCATGTCAATGTAAAATTTAAATCAACAGTAAGACATCCTTAACAAGTAGCATCATAACAGTACAAGATACAGCACCAACCTTTAACGCATTAATCTTTATCTCCCCAATGTTGGGAAAGCACAACGGGTGTTCATACAGTATCTTTTCTGCAAATCAGCAGCACATAGATATTACTAACTAAAACAGAACTTTACAACACTTGATCTTAAAGATGAAGTTGATATGTCAGTTACTAAAAGTTGATGAACTAAATTAAGATCAAAATATGTTAGACAACTAGAACCAGTGACTATTTTTTGAGAATGCTAAAGCACAAGGAGAAATAATACATAACTTCCATAACATAACTATATCTACATTCTACATATCAAAACAATGCACCATTTCTTCCTGTTCAAGCATTCTAGAGGAATTCTCAATGGCTACAACAACTTCAGCACTTTAATTCACCCAATTTTAGGTTAATTACAGGGGAAATTTTAGATTTCCTATTCAAGTTCTGATCCTTGAGGTCTCAAATGGATGAACACTCTGAACTGGTATTGAAAAATAAACAAAGTCCAACCCATAACGTTGCTTTAGTACTTTAAAGAAGATAAAATTGTATCCTCCAAAAGCAAAGAATGAAACTTTACTTAAAAAGACAAATGGTAAACCAAAACACCAAGAAATCAAAGATGAGAGGGGAAGGGAGAAAGCATCATACTTTTAAGATCGGAAACGGTTTCGGAGTCGGAGACGATCATGGCGAGGTGAGTATCAAGGTTGGTATCAATGAAAATACTGTGGTAGACATCGGAACAACCGCAACCGGAGGTGGAATCCGGCTTTTCCATTTCCTTTTTCAAAGGAAGACGGCGACCTAGAACCGGGGAAAAAAAGGGTTTCGAGTTTTAAGTAGAAAAGGAAAAGGAAAAGGAAGTAGAGTTTTATGGAATGAGGGGGGGTTTTGTTAGTGTGGAAGACGAACAGACTTTGGCCTAAATGGCGGCATGCGAAACAAACTAACTAGAACATGTTGAAGCCTGTCTTGTCCTTTAAAACTGAAGTAGTGAGAATGGGCCTGTTTTTATATTTGAGTTCGGGCTTATTAAACTTAACCCATATAAATAGGAACTGCGTTAGGCTTCACCTAATCTCCATTTTTTTATGATTATTGGATATATCCAAAATTATACAAAATAGAGAGAAATTTTTTATTTTTTTTACACTTGAATACCTTAAAATTTCGTGTATTTTTAATTTTAAAATAATAAATTTTAATTGATTATATTTTTAATTATTTACCTTAAATATATTTCAATACCAATTATATTAAAGATAATAAAAATACTAATTTTCATAATTTGTTTTGAATCATAAAAATTCAACTTCCCCATTTTTCTAAATACTTGGGTAAATATAATCTTATATAAATAACAAAAGTCAAAGTTTCTCACTGAAAAAGTAATATTCATACTTGACCTTTTTTGAAGAATTATTTGATTATTTTTTTAAAAATTTATTAAATGTGTAAAATTTTAAATCTTCCTAAAATCGTGAGAAATTACTTTTACCTTTTTTATTATTTCTTATATAACCGAGGCTGACAAAAATCCGATAGGATAGTCTACACTTTCGACATCTGTATAACTTTATATAAATAACATGTGCTTTTTATTTAATATTTTTAATTTTATGAAAATTAATTTAAAAATCTTATTTATTTACTTTAATAATTTATATTTTACTTTATTTCAGTATCTTACATAAAAATTTAATTTAAATAATTCTATGGGTTAACTACATAAATAGTCACTCATCTTTATTCAATTTTTTTTTTCTTTTTGCCGCTGAATTATAAAAACTTACGTTTTGGTTACTATTATTATCGAGTTATAAAGTTTTGGCCACTTGTTCGTTAGCGACGGTTACAGCCTTAAGAAAAAAGTGACATGGCATATTAATCCAAGGGTTAATATCTAATTTAACCCTTAAATTATAGCTAAAACATTCAATTTAGTCTTTTTACAACTTTTTTTTAATGATGATTCTAAAAAATTATCAAAAATATCTTTAAAAAATTCTGAAATTTCATTATTTATTTTTTGAAATTAAAAATATATTTTTTAGAACTTATAATAAAGTAAAAAAAAATTTAAAAAATAATCAAAATATCCTTTAAAATATCATAAATTCCAAATTTTATTTAAAAATTAAAAATATCAAAAAAATCTTTAAAAATTCTAAAATTTCATTTTTTTTAAAATATTTTTTAAATATAATTATGTAAAAAATTAAAATTAATAAAATTCTAAATATATATAAAATAAAAAATATATATAAGTAGGAAACCAACTTCTTCATCATTATCATCAAGAGTTCCTTTTGGAAGCTGGCTTTCAATGGAATTTAGCCTTGGTTCAGATTTAGGTGGAAGAGGTAGTGGCGGTGCTGGTTCATCGGCAGGAGGTGGCTCCGCTACAGTGAGTTGATATGGAAGGGATGTTGTCGAGTATCTGACAGTAGCAGATATGGCTGATGTAATGTTTAATTCAGGGGGCAGCAGCAATAGCATGTAATTTGTTTTTCCATGTGCGGAAGACAAATGGGAGGCAGGTGGCGGTGCTAGGCAGCGCGGAGGAGATGATGAAATATTTGCTAAAGCTTAGAAATGTGATTCATGATGGGCTCTATCTCTTTCATGGGCATACCACGATGAATATGCTGAATTTTGATGTTTTTACAATAATTTACCTCACATATACATTACACACTCATCCAATTTGTTGTTTATCTAACAACTTTTGTTTGGTTTTTTGTAACATTATTGGGTTTGGATTATGGAAACAAAAACTTACTCCACTACTTAATAATTTGTTGTTGTTTCCGTCAATTTTTTACATGATTACAATTTTAATTTTTTTATATAATTTCAAAGAAATAAATAATGAAATTTTTAAAGGAATATTTTATGATTTTTTACATAATTCTAATTTTAAAAAATATTTTTATAGTTTTAAAATTAAATATTTTTCTTAATTTTTAAAGAACTTTTTATATTTTTAGGATTTCCCAATAATCGTTTTAGAATTATGATTAAAAAAATTGTAAAAAGACCAATTTGAATGTTTTGCTATAGTTCAAGGGTCAAGTTAGATATTAACCATTGAGTTAAAGTGCCACAGTCACTTTTTCATTATGGATTTAATGGCCGGTAACGGATGAGTGACCAAAACATAATAACTCGATAATATTAATGACCAAAACATAACTTTTCATAGTTCAATGGCAAAAAAAAAAAAATCACCAAAGATTTGTGACTATTTATGTAGTTTACCCTAACTTTATTTAGAGCTTAGCATTTTAGATTATTTGATTCTAATTTTATTTAATAAAATCTCTAATTTCTAAATAATTTATTAAGCCTAAATTACTCTCAATTTAAAACCGTATACAGTCAATTTAGAACCAATTTTTTTTATGTTATATTCTTATCTTCTATAACAACTTTTCATCTATAATAGCAGCACAGTAATATATGAAGTACACTATTTTTTTCTAAATTAGTTCTTTAATAATAACTTTTTTCTCAAATTTTAGTAAAATTAATTCTATTCCTAAGGGAAATAAAAATGATAAATTTTAGTTAAGATATTATTTCAATAAAATATTTAATTATATAAAAATATACTAACAATATTTTGAGCTTGCACAATATAAGTACTACATTTTTTGAAACTTATAGCCATATACCATAGCTGTAGTTGAGATGTTTGAGTCTGCAACTAACCTATTGGTCTTACCCCTCACGACTTCATTCTTGATGAATAACAAACAAAATTAACAGGTAGCAAAGCTCAGATGTTCGATTTCATCGAAAGCAAGGTTTTATCTGAGCAAGTGAGCTCGCTTTCATTCTTAGTGTGTGTGTATATATAAAGAAAAGAAATCTTTCAACAATCACACTTTCTGATTATCTGAAGGCGTTAAGAAGATATCAAAATATGTTTGAGATTGGGATTGGTTTTGATTTGATGTCATGTATTTGTGATTGGCCTTTTGTATTTATGTTAGCAACAGTCAAAATTGTTATACCTGAACCTTTTATGATGCATAACAAATTTGATGTCTAGTATAACTTTAGATCATGTTCAATTTTATAATTTATAAGACAATTTTTTCTTCATTTACGAGTGTTTTTATTTAATTTTTTTAAATTATTAATATTATAATAAAATTTAATTATGAAAATTCTCTAAATAATTATTTAAAGAATATAAAATCATAAATTCTTTTTACTGATGGTAACCATTCATAAGTACCGTCAGCATAGAGCAATGAGTAAATAATTATAAAGAGTGACTTTACTGAGGAATTTATCCCTATATTGACGACGATAAAAAATTTAAAAAACTTTTTTTTATCTATGGAAATCTATTTTAATCCATCACTAAAAGTCTGGTGGAATGACATCCAAAAGATGTTTTATTGACGGATAAACAATCATTATAATACGAAAGGTTTAGGTCATTTAGTCGGGTATCCCTGTTGACCGTCAGTATAGGTCATTTGAATTTCTAGCGACGGATTTTTATACTTATGCTGACGAATTTTTTGCCCATCTGTTTATAGCAGTTTTGTTGTAGTCATCAGCACTTCAAGAAATTGACTTTCTTGGAACACAGCTCTTTTAGGTGACGACTTCTTCTCTTTTTTTCCTTCAATTTAATGTAAATTTTATCATATTTTCATAATGTGAAAAAAATAACGTCAGTAATGACAAATATATCGCAAAGAAAAGAGAAACAAAAATAAAGAACACACAGATTTTACGTGGAAACCCTTTCGGGAAAAAACCACGGGCAGAGGAAAAGAAAATTCACTATGTCGAATTCGAATCAATTTACAAGAGGAATAGACTATGTCTATTTATAGGCTTGTAAAGCCATATTCTAATAGAAGTGTAGTAAGATTGAAACTCCTTATTCTAATCAATATCTAATAGATGGAGTTTAATAAGGTTTAAAAAACCTTATTTAAAATAAAATAAAAGAAGTGTAGTTCTATAGGGATTCTTCTTTTATTTTATTTTACCATTGTATTTTATTTAAATAAGGATTCGGGTCACTTAATTCTAACAATCTCCACCTTGACACGAATTCTAAATAAGCAAGTTCTTCATCGCGAACTCTCAACGAACAAGTTCTCCACCTCTTCCATAAAACCCCTTAAGGGTTTAACTTCAACAATGAACACCAACCAAGTCTAAGCAATGCTCAAACTTGGTTATAGGAAGTGACTTAGTCATCATATCTGCAGGATTTTCATGAGTACTAATTTTGCTCACAATAGTATCACCACGAGCAATAATATCACGAACAAAATGATACCGAACATCAATGTGTTTTGTTCTCTCATGAAACATTTGATCTTTTGTAAGGAAGATGGCACTCGTTGTCGCAAAATATTGTGCTGATTTGAAGGTCTTCATTGAGCTCACTAAAGAGTCCCTTCAACCAAATAGCTTCTTTACAAGCCTCAGTAATCGCCATGTGCTCATCTTCAGTGGTAGACAAAGCGACTGTAGTTTGCAAAGTATTCCAACTGATTGCACAACCTTCGATTGTAAAGACATAATCGGTGAGAGATCTTCTTCTATCAAGGTCTCCAGCAAAATCAAGCATCAACATACCCAATGACTCCATCTCTAGTTCTTCCAAAGCTGTAAGCAAACATCAGTAGTACCTCGTAAGTATCTTAAAATCCATGAATCGCTTTCCAATGTTCTTTACAGGGATTCGCCATGTATCACGCTAATCTGACCGATTGCATATGATAAACCGGGCGTGAACAAACCATAGCATACATGAGAGATCCCCCATCGCACTAGAGTATGGAACATGTGACATGTACTCAATCTTATCATCCGATTGTGGAGACAAAGCCGATGAAAGTCTGAAATGGTTTGCTAAAGGAGTACTAATGAGCTTAGCACTCTGCATATTGAACCTGCAAAGAACTTTCTCAATACACCCCTTCTGACTTAGGTACAATTTACTTGCTTTTCTATCTCTAAGAATCTCCATACCAAGTATCTCCTTTGCTGGTCCCAAATCTTTCATCTCAAATTCTTCACTTAGTTGGGCCCTGACCTTTCTTATCTCTCCTTTATCTTTTGCTGCTATCAACATATCATCAACATAAAGAAGTAGATACACAAAAGAACCATTACTATTTTTCTTAAAATAAATACAGCTGTCAAAACTAATTCTTTTAAAATCATGAGAAGTCATAAAAGAATCAAACCTCTTGTACCACTGTCTTGGTGACTGTTTTAAACTGTAAAGGGACTTTTTCAGCAAGCAAACATAGTCCTCTTTTTTTGAGACTGTAAAACCCTCTGGTTGTTGCATGTAAATATCTTCCTCAAGTTCTCTATGCAAAAATGTAGTTTTTACATCTAACTGCTCAAGCTCCAAATCATGCATGGCCACAATACGAAGCAAAGCTCGAATCGAACTATGCTTTACAACTGGGGAGAACACATCTGTGAAGTCCACTCCTGGAATTTGACTGTAACCTTTTGCAACAAGCCTTGCTTTATATTTGGGTTCTTCAACTCCTGGAGTCCCTTCTTTCTTTTTAAACACCCATTTATAGCGAACAACTTTTTTACCTTTAGGAAGTTTCACAAGATCCCATGTTCTGTTTTTATGGAGTGATTCCATCTCCTCTTGCATAGCAAACATCCACTTTTCTGAGTCTTCACAGCTAACCGCCTCAGAATAATTAGACGGCTCTTAGTTTGCATCTATACCTTCGGCCACATTTAAAGCATAAGCAACTAGATCAGCCTCGGCATACTTCTTTGGAGGTTTAATTTCTCTTCTAGTTCTGTTTTTGGCGATAGAGTATTGTGTTGAAGAAGCAACTCTATTCTCAATTTTTATCGGCTTGAGGAGTCGACTCTATATTAATCGATGCTCCACCTGCTTTTGATTTTCTTTATTGGAAGAGTCTTTAAGAGATAAGTTAGGTAGCATAGCAGTTTCATAAAAAAACAACATCTCTGCTAATCACAACTTTTCTATTTTCAAGACACCATAACTTATACCCTTTTACACCAACTTTATAACCAAGAAAAACACATTTAGTGGATCTCGGTTCCAATTTTCCATTATCAACATGAGCATACGCGGAGACACCCAAAGATCTTTAAATCGAGAATAATTAGCAGGATTACCAGACCATACCTCCTGTGGAGTCTTTTTCTCAATGGCAATGGATGGAGATCGGTTGATCAAAAAATATGCAGTAGAGGCTGCTTCGGCCCAAAACGACTTTGGTAAATTGGCATTTGACAACATACATCGAACTTTCTCCATGATCGTTCGTTCATTCGTTCTCGCAATGCCGTTTTGTTATGGAGTATGACGAATCGTCAAGTGTCTCACGATCCTTCCGACTTACGAGTTTATTAAACTCATCAGAACAAAACTCTAAGCCATTATCTGTGCGGAGGTGTTTTATTTATTTTTCCGTCTGTTTTTCAATCATAGTTTTCCAAGACTTAAATGCGGAAAACACATGGCTTTTCTGCTTCAGGAAGAATGCCCAAACTTTTCTGGAAAAATCATCAATAAAAGTTAGTATATAATTAGCTCCACCTCTTGAAGGCCCTCTTGATGGCCCCCACAGATCAGAATGAATATACTCCAACTTTTCCTTCGTGTTGTGGATTCCTCTGGTGAATCGAACTCTCTTTTGCTTCCCAAAAATGCAGTGCTCACAGAACTTCAGTTTGCAAATTCCTTGCCCATAAAGAAGTCCTCTTTTGCTCAATTCTGTCATGCCATTCTCACTCATATGCCCTAGGCGCATATGCCAAAGTTTAGTAATATCATCATCTGACAAGGAAGAGGAAGGCAATGTGTATCACCAATATGATAGCACCACCGCAAAACATATAACTTGGCAGTCTTTCTCTGCCCTTTCATCACAACGAGGGAACCTTTGGAAATCTTCAAAATCTCACTTTCAGATGTGTATTTGTACCCTCTTGAATCAAGAGTACTCAACGAAATTTAATTTCTCTTCAATTCTGGAACATGTCATACGTCATTAAGTGTTACGACAACTCCATCAAACATCTTAACTTTAATTGTTCCAACACCGCAATTTTACACGAAGCATTATTTCCCATCAAAACAACACCTTTAGATAATGTTTTCGTAATTTGTAAACCAATCCCGATTGGGACTCATGTGGAAGGTGCGGCTGAATCAAGTATCCACTCATCGCTCACTTTAGAATTGTTGTGAAGCGACTAGAAGTTCACCATCATTTGTAGTCTTCTACAACATTAGCTTCACCAAAATTTTCTGGTTGTTTTCCCTTTTGATTCGCAGCCTCCCTTTTAATCTTGTTCTGTAGTTTATAGCACTCAAATTTAATGTGCCCTTTCTTCTTGCAGAAGTTACAAGTTTTACCTCTGTTTGAAGACTTCGATCTACCCTTAGATTTACCGCGAAGATTCCGTTCCTGTGTCCTTCCACGATCATCATTAGCATTTCGATCTTGTCTCCCACGAACAATGAGACCCTCTCCCTGAGAGTAGGGTTTAACCACAAGATGCTTCATCTTATCATCGAGGTCAAAGAATCATAAACCTCATCAACTGTGAGAGACTCACGGCTATATAAAATCGTGTCTCTGAAGGTTGAATAAGACGGGGCAACGAACAAAGTAGAATCAACCCTAGATCTTCCTTATCATCTTTGAACCTCCATGGCCTCCAAGTTTGAGAGAATTTTTTAAACAACACTTTGTTAAGTGTTCGCGTACCTGACGCACCTTCCTCCAAGCGATGAGCATAAAGACGTTGCTTCATATGCAACTTGCTGGTTAGAGTTTTCGACATACATATTTGTTCTAGCCTCTTCCATAATGCCGTGGCGGTCTTCTCCTTCATCACATCTTGTAAAATTTCGTTAGAAAAATGCAGATGTAACTGTGTTAACGCCTTTCGATCCTTGCGCTTTTTCTCTTCCTCCGTCAATGCCGAAGGCATCTTATCTACCCCTAGCAGGGCTTCCTCTAAATCCATTTGTGCAAGAACTGCCTGCATCTTTATTTGCCACAATGCAAATCTGGTGTTGCGATCCAACAGTGGAATTTCATACTTTAAAGACGCCATTACCGTGATCGAGATGGAAAAACCCGGAAGCTCGGATACCAATTTTTGAAAAAAATAACGTCGGTAATGACAAATATATCACAAAGAAAAGAGAAACAAAAATAAAGAACACACATATTTTACGTGGAAACCCTTTCGGGAAAAAATCACGGGCAGAGGAGAAGAAAATTCACTATGTCGAATTCGAATCAATTTACAAGAGGAATAGACTATGTCTATTTATAAGCTTGTAAAACCATATTCTAATAGAAGTGTAGTAAGATTGAAACTTCTTATTTTAATCAATATCCAATAGATGGAGTTTAATAAGGTTTAAAAAACCTTATTTAAAATAAAATAAAAGAAGTGTAGTTATAGGGATTCTTCTTTTATTTTATTTTATTATTGTATTTTATTTAAATAAGGATTCGAGTCACTTAATTCTAACACATAATATTGATTTCCCTTTGATATGTACGGAAATTTTATTTTATTTTTATCATTTGCCACCATATTTTTTCTTTTTGAACTTAGATCAAGGTTAGCATGCAACTCAAACAAAATTAGGGAGAGGAATTTCGACTGACAAACTCTACAACCCAATCTTGACAACAATGGGTGGTTGCCAATATTATTAAATGAGTGTCAGAGTCGACAAATAACTATATTAGGGAGAAAGTAGTATTGAAATGAAAACAAAGAGAAGGAAATATGTCCAAAACAAAGATTCACTGCAAGATAATAAACAAACAACAGCCTGAATTTGAATTCATCTGGTAGTTGACTAGATGCTGCTGCCATTATTTTAGCGTAAAAACAGAACCCAATTCTTAGTTTTTGACTATTATACATAATTCACCTACATGGCATTTGTGGGATTGTTGTTCACCTTTGTTCTGAATTTCTTAGAATCTTTCAACAGCATTCTCTTACGCATCCCTAGAAAGTAATGGAAAATATATGGATCCTTCAAGCTATCCGCCAATGCATTCAATACGAAACACTGCAAAGAATGAGGCCAATAAGGTACACACAGATGCTCAACATGACCAACCCATCGTAAGCTTGCTTTGCTAAACATCTCGGCTGATGGGATGAACAATGAAGATCTCTTAAATTTCGTCATTCTGGTGGCCACGAACAATAGAATCTGAAATTGCTCAAAAACTCAATATGAACATAAACCATCTTACAAGAAAATTGAACTAGAATTAGGGAACAAACAGGGGTGAAACCGGAACAAATTTTTAGGGGGGGCCGAATGAAATTTTAATTCTTTATAGTTTATA
Source organism: Gossypium sturtianum (assembly GCA_025698515.1). Lineage (NCBI taxonomy): Eukaryota > Viridiplantae > Streptophyta > Magnoliopsida > Malvales > Malvaceae > Gossypium > Gossypium sturtianum. The sequence continues at coordinate 26,715,761 of CM046945.1, forward strand.
TCTTTATAATTTTTAAAGGATTAAATCAAATTTTTATAATTTTAGTGGGGCCAAAGTACAATTTTACCTTTGCTAATTTAAAATTAAAAAAATCAATGGCCTAAATAGAAAATTTTCATTTTAGGGGGGCCAGGGCCCCTGCCACCCCCTCTATTCGCCTCTGGGAACAAATATAAACTGTACAACTTGAGAATCTCGTTAAATTCTACAATTCTTTTTGAAGATTAATAGATAGATAGGGTTACCTGACACTGAATATCAATTCCAGTTTTCTTGTATTCCAAGTTGATGCTTCTTGAAAACATTGTAAGGTATCTGTGAACAAATTGTAAATTTCCTCTTTAATTCTTCTCTCCTTACATGATAAATCCAACAATTTTCATTGTTTTTTTTCTCATCCCTTTTATAAATTCACAGGATATATAAAAGGTGACCTAATTTGAGTTGGTAGTAGATAAAAAAAATTTCTATTCTTCTTGCATGTTATTACTACATGATACCCCTTTTGTAAGCTTGTCATGTTCCCTATGGAAAACCTTGCATGAAAGTCTGCAATTCATAAAAGAATGATGCGTACAATATATTACAATTTTTTAAAATTATAATTAGATAAGGATGATGTTTATATCTTCAAAAGCGAATTATATGTTGTCATTGAATCCTAAACATTTTCTATATATGCTTACATATGTTGGAGCATGCTAAAATAGTTTCAAGTTGTCACTTCATTAATTGATTTTAATTTGGAACAATGATTTATTTAGCCCTCCAATTCTATTTATTTTTTCGTCTCTTTTAGCCCTTAAATTTGTATTGTTTATCAAATCATCTCAAAATGGATGAAAAAGTTAACGTTTGTTAACTTTGCTGATGTGGCAGCCTACATGTATGCTTGTTAGCAATTAATTAATTTTTTAAAATTAAAAATAATAAATATATATATTCTTATAATTTTTATGCCTTTTTAATAATTTTTAATTTTAAAAAAATTTATTCATTTTTTGAATTTTTAAAATTTTAAAAAAATCAATTAATTGTTGACATTGCATTTATGTATGTCACATCAGCAAAGTTAACAAACGTTAACTTTCTCATCTATTTTGAGGTGATTTGACAAACAACACAAGTGTAAGGGTTAAAAAAGGCAAAAAAATAAAATAAAAGGAGGGCTAAAATGAATCTTTTGTAAAGTTGGAGGATCAAATAAGTCATTATGCCTTTTAATTTAAACTAGATTTATAGCACACCCCAATGTGTAAAGTTAATTCAAATTCACATAAAAAATCAATTGATACTTTGGTTACAATCGTGTAAAGTTAATTGATTATCATGCAAGGTATTTTGGGTTCAAATCTTATTATAATTAAATTTTTATTGATTTATTATATAAAATAGGACAAAAATACACTCATAACAATATAACTTAATTTATATATGAGAAAGTATTTTAGTAATTTCATAACTAAATTGGTGTCAGATTAATCCGTGCACCAACTCTATAAAACACTTAAAATAAATTAGGAATCCTATCAAATGTGTGTGTGGAAACTACAATTTAGAACAAAAATACGTGTTTAAAAATAATATACAATAAATAATTAAACTTATAGTTTGGAACTAATTAATAATAACACATGAAATATTTATGATGTTAAAATGAAAAATATATATTAATATTGTTTATCATTGTATTGTCATCAATCTTGGGTCGGTGCCGATGTAACGCCCCAAATTTTATGTTTCTGCTTTTGCGATTAATTGACACAATTGTGTATCTGCTTCAGTGGTTAAATGTTTTGGGTGTGTATGAGAGGTCCCAAGTTCAAGCCTTGCATTTGGAAAATTTTTGTATTTTTCTGATTGAAGCCTTTAGCTTGCACTGTGGGCTTATATTAAATTAGTTGTAAATAATTAACAGAATGGGCCTGCTGGTCTAGTGGTTAAGTGGTGTGATAATGGGTTGGAGGTCTTGAGTTCGAAACTCTGCATGGGCAAAGGAGATTATTTTTGCTCGGTTTGGTGGCGGAGAGTTTGAGTTGTATTTGATAACTGAGTAGTGGGTGGTTGAGATAATGTGGGTAATGGATTGAGTGAATCAGTTTTCCCCAAAAATCCTCTCTGTAACCGACGCCTATTCCCCCTCCTCTGTCGGTTTTGTTTTCTTTTTCATCCATCTTTTGCTCTATAGCCAAAAATTCTATTCTCTCTTCCCTACTCTTTTTGTTTCTGTATTTTTGCAAATCATCATTGTGGGAGCCACCTTCGAGTTCATCTACTTCGGTAAGTTGGGGTAAGCGTGTTTTAATTTCGGAATTCTTGAATCGGGTGATTAGTGGAGTGGTTTTGTGTTTAGGAGACTCTTAGGCGGCTGTGGGGTTTCAATCGGTATCGAGGAGGTGCGATTTCGTTATTGTGCGTTCAAGGTAAGAGTTGTTGGAATATTTGGGAATATCTGTTCTTGGTAATTTGGTTTAATATCGGTTTAAGTGACTAAAATTGGGCTTTGGTTGGTCGAATATAGGTTCTGGAGTGCTCGGGAGTGTTTTTGTAGCGAATCGATACCAGGTGTGTACCCGAAAACGCAGAAAATAGGGTTTCGACAAAAGCCAAAAACCCCACTGTCGATGCCACACGGGCGTGTGGTAGGCCATGTGCCCCTACACGGCCGTGTGATCGATAAGGCCAGGCCGTGCACGAAGGACACGGCCGTGTGATGGTTAAACAGCCGTGCGCGACACAGGCTGGGCCAGACTGGTCGTGTGTGGGCCTGCGGGCGTGTGGGTCCACACGGGTAATCCACACAGGAGTGTGGGATTTTTGGTCAGTCCGTGCGATCCTCACGGCCAAGGCCAATTTGGGCCGTGTGGGCCACACGGGCGTGTGGGCCCAAATGGGCAGACCACATGAGCGCGTGAGCCCATTTTTTCTAAAATGTTTGCTAAGGTTGCACGTGTCGCCCAAGTCGACTGTGAACCTTCCATAGAGTCAGTAAGCACTTCTTAGACCCTTAATTGTCTGTTATTGATTATGTGAATTACGTACTGAGCATGTTATATACCAGCATGTATACTGAACTATATGTGTATCTGATAGACTCGTTATAGCATGACATATTATTGTATGTTGTATTGCATTGGGTTGGGGTTGATATTATTCGGAGGAAGTGTACTGAAAGGCTTTTAAGCCTAATATACTGGTAGCTCAGCTGCAAATTACTGTTTTGTGCCGCATTCGGTACTACATGGAGTGTAGGGATGGGTGGGTTGATTAAATCCCCACATGGAGTGTAGGGTTGGACGGAGACGATGTGTAGAGGCTGGTTGGGTGGGACTTTGCTACTGTATATCTGCTACTGTTACTGATGGGCTTAAGCCCTTGTGCATATTGATTCTGATACTGTATTGGGTTAAGGCCTAACTAATTTCGATCATCGAAATGGGCTTAGGCCCAAGATCGCTATTGATGTGTGTAATCGCGATTGTTGTTTGTTTTGTTCGCGAGATTACACACATCGAGTTTACGTAAAACTCACCCCTCTTTGTTTAATGTGCACAGTAATCCCGCACCTAGATGGACCAAAGTCGCGGCGGAGGACTCGATGGTGACCACGGTTCTAGACTGTCATGGTTTTAATTTATGATAATTGGTTTGATTTTTATTCTATTTTTACTGGTTAAATTTTTGGGTTGTAATTGGACTTTCGGACTTTGGTTTGGTTTTGGGTTTTAAATATCTTTACTTCATAGATTACAACTGCTAGTAGTAGGAAACCTCGGTTTTCAAAAGAAACAAATGATTTTCGAAAACGCACGATTGTTTTAACTGTTTAAAAAGCTTCCGCATCGAATGACGTTTTGAAACTATCAACTAAATGAGTAATACGATTTTGGAACTAATAAGATATTAAGATAAGCAATTCAAAGGAAATGGTTTTATCGCGACAACACGGTTTTCAAACACCCTATCATGTGACATCGCGAGATCCGACCATAGTGTCTAGGCCGGGTTTGGGGTGTTACAGCCGAGGTAAAAAAGTGTCATAATAAAAATTAAAATATATAATATCAAAATATTGTTTTAGTTGAGTGATAGATTAAAGGTTTTATTAATGCAATTGGTTCAGATTCAAATATCATTATATGCATATTTTTAATGTTTTTTAAAAGAAAAAAGACTAAATTACCCTCAAACAATAATACTTATTTTAATTACAAAAGGGTGTTTTTGTAATTTTCCTAATCAATTTGATGATTCAGTTGAGGGTTACACCAATTCAGGTCACCAACTCAGTAAAACACTTAATAAATAGTATATATATATATATATATATATATATATATTAAACAAAAGAAGTACTTCATAAGTATCATCATATGGGTAAAAAATTTTAGTGTGTTTGGGTGAGGAACTTGTATGAAAGATTTAATTTGTATTAAAATTTTCAAAATTAAAAAAAATAAATTTATTTGTTTGGGTAAATATATTAGAGAATTTCAAAATTTGTCAATAATTTTAAAATAGAATTTTAATAGCTCAAATTCCTTTTTTTAAATTCCATTTAAATAGGTGGTTTTCAAAATTTCTTTTAGTTTTATTTGATTTAATAACTTGATCCAACTATAAATAAAAACTTAAACTTCAAAAATTATTTTATTTAATTATACTATATATTTTTTAATTTAATTTTATTAAAATTATTTATAATTTTTTACAAATATAATAATATCCATATTGAATTTTTTATATCATTTATATTTCTTCTTCTTCTTTTATAATTATTTTTTAATTTATTAACTTATTGAATAAATATCTACGTAGTTTACCTTCATTTTATTGTTTTTTTTTTATATTTATATTTTAATTGTAAATACAATTGACTCGAGGATGAAAGCAGATTTATTTGACTAATAAAAAAAAAGCTCAAATCTATTGATTACTTTAATTCCATCGTACCCTCACACACTTTTGTTTTTTTCTTCTTTTTCTAATCATATTTCATATTTAACTTTTTTCATTTGTAAATTGCTACTGATATTACTTATATATTTTAAAGACTAAAAAGCGCTATAACCCATGTTTTGGCAAATTAAAAAAAATATTACGTGGTAATTAAATTTATTTAAAATAAAAATTTTAAAAATAAAAAATAAAAAATAAAAAATTATAATATTAAATATTTAAATATTAAAAGATATTTTTAAATTTGATCTACCATGATCCGACTCTGACGTTGACTGATCATTGGTTAGTGTTGATTGATAATATTGCTTTTAGAACATGTCACATGTCATTTATATATACTATACTAATTAAAAATGTAAAAAAAGGGTCATATATAACATTATTAAAATATTAAAATATTTTTTTATAAAATTTTAAAATATATAATTATAAATTTAAAAAATTTTAAAAAATATATAAATTGAAATTGAAAATATTATAAAAATTAAAATAGGTATTTAAGTTTCAAATAATTGCAAAAAAGAAAACCTTGAAATTTAAATACATTTTAGAATTATATATTTTACAATTTTATAAAAAAATTATTTTTAAACTTTTTTTAAAATTTCTTTTACAACTTTTATAATTTTTACAATTTTTTTTACATTTCTTGTAATAATATTATTAATTTCAACTAATTTCTTTTTAATTATCATATTTTTGAATTTTTTTTATATTTTATATGCTTTTTTTTTCTAGATTTTATATATATTTTTTTCTATTTTTTATATTTTTAATAAGTATACACATTTAATAAAATAAAATTTTGGTTTTTATATAAAGACGCCACATAGTGCTTTGTGATTGGTTATAATTTTTTTTAACGTTTGTCAAAAAAATAAAACTAAAAAATATAATAAATACATACTTTAAATATTAAAAATTAAATATTAAAATAAAAAAACGAATATTTTTTTAAAGGCCGAGTTAAGTGAATATTCCACCACATGGGTAACTTCTTTGATACCATTTCAGTCGAAAAATGTTAGCCGATTGACTGAAAGTCTTTAACTTTAAAAAAAATATATTTATTAAGGTAGAAATAGATTAAATTTGAGATTAGTATTAATTAAAATTTTAAATACACTTATTTTGCGAAATTTTTTGAATGAATAATTTTTTTCTTATATAATTCAATAAAAGTTAAAATTTTAATTAAACTCTAGCTACAATTATTTTAGATATTTTAATTAACTGAATTATATAATTTAATATATTAAAAAATATTTTGATTCTTTGATTTTTTTTACTAATACATAAAAGATTAAAAAAAATTTAAATTGTAGGTTGTTAATTTGTTGTTCCCCTTCTTTAAGAATAGTGTAAGTTTGAATTAGAGAAATATTTTTTATTAATGAAGTGTTACACTAATTAATTTTTAATATATAATATAAAATTTTAAAAGCAGTATAAGAGAGTAGATTTATCTAAGGATCGGATAACTCGTTTGGCTTGATAAACCTAACCTGATTTGAACTAAGCTTGAACAAAAATTTTGTATTTGGATGGCTCGAAATTAATTTAAAGAATAAAAATGTATTATTAAATTAAATTTTAATTATAAAATAGCAGAATATATTTTTAATATTTTAATTAATAAAATAGGTTTTTTTGGCTATCCGATTCAAAAACAAACGTAGGGTTGAAAAATATTTTGGAACTGAGCCACAATCCTAAGCAGCCCGAAACATGTAGACCTTTACAAGGGAGGAGAAACTTACGCTTTCGTAGCAGCATAAATGGTGTATAAAGGGTAAGAACAGAACTACAGAAGCCGCCATAAGAACCAGACCCAACGTTAGCAATGGCCCCCTTCTTCTTCTTCGCCATAATCGGAACCACTGCTTTAGTAATCCAAGTCGCCGCCACTATATTCACCTTCATAATGCTCTCCGCCACCTCCGAATCCACCTCGTGTAAGAACCTCGCTCCCTCGTAGGCCAAGCCGGCGTTGTTCACCAGTACGCCAATGTCTAGCCCTTCAATAGCATCCTCCACCGTCTTTGATATCTCTTCTCCGCTGGTTTTCGCCAAGTCAATGACGACGTTTCTGGTCTCAACTTGTGCGCCGAATTTTTCACGTATGGCATCGGCGGTTGCTGCAAGTTTCAAAGGGTTTCGCCCCACCAAGACCAATAAGACCCTTGGATGCCAGTTGGAACGCCAGGGCTTTCCCGATCCCATCGGTGCAGCCGGTGACTATGGCCCATGAACCGTAGTGGTGCTTGAGATTCTTTGGCGGCCTGAGGAACATGACCCACACCCATTTGATGAAACCGAGGATTGGTTTACAAAGGGAGATGAAACCTAGGCAACTGATGACGAAGATCAGCATGAAATCAGGCAACTGGGTTGCCATTTGAAGCTTGGCGGATCCAGTGATTATCAGTTTAATTTAAACACTCATGTAGTCGTGGTTTTCTCTCCTTTTTATATATGAAGCTACTGTGGTCCTGGTAATTAAATAAGTGGGGTTTCATCACCCTCCAACCAATTGGAGTATTAGGTTTTCTTTATTGCCCAACGGTTTGAAACTGATGAAAATTATGATGTGCGCAGGGCATGTCCTAACATTTTTGCCAAAATTTCCTATCCTTGCTAAAAAGTGAAATAGATAAAAAGCAAAAATAGTGTCCATTCAATTATTAGTGGAGTGATGTGTTAAAAATTATATTTTTGAGATCCCTAGATTGTATTTTAATATTACCTTTTTCTTGACAAAAAAGGCATAGATTTTGAGGGCACATAACATTGCACTAAACTCGCACCATAGGTATTGTGCCCATGAAAAAAATTTATTTTGCGAAATAGCATTTTGATATAATACATTATTCATATAAAATTTATATGTCAATTTCGGTCATATATAATTTGCTATATGAACTTTAATTTTACATAATTATATATCTGAAAATTTTATCGTGGTTCAAATGATTACATAAAATTAATTAAAAAAATACACATTTAAAGAAACAAATAGATCATTTATTTTTATTTTAGATAAGTATAATTATTTGTGTATTAATATACTAACATAAAATGATGTTATATTGATAATGATATTAGTGGTTTGTGAGAATTCATTCAAATCAACATTTAATGTATGAAATTGCACAAAATCAAAATTTATATATAACATTGCATAATGGAGTAAAGTGCATTTATAGTTTTGAATTTTCCCTAAAAAAGTGTATAGTTTTGAATTTTCCCCAAAAAAAAATGTATAGTTTTGAACTTTATCCCTTAATTATATATAATAATAAAAAACTCAAAGGACTTTATATTAAAGCTATGTTTGGTATGAAAATTGCAAATGAGTGAAGATGAGAAATTTGTTAATATAATGGTAAAATTTGTGGGTTTGATAAATTATTGGAAATTTTCTATCTTATTAAAAAAAGAAAAGAAAAAGTTTAACATTTATTTTTTTTAACAAAAAAATGTTGAATAAGATAACTAAGCATATAGTTACTTATTTTTTAATATTGAAAATATTAAGTTAATTTTATTTTTTAAAATTATATTTTAAATAAATTATCTTTATTTTTATTAAAAATAAAATATTCAAAAAAATTTATACTAATAAGTTTAAAATAATGAAATGAGTAAATTTTCAAAAATAATGATTTACCATTATCAAATATATCCTTACTTGTCAATAAAGTTTTGGTTAAAATAAGTTGAGGTCTCATGTTTGAGTCTCACCTTTTATAATCACGTGTGGAATCCTAAGATTTTTTTTTTTTATTTAAGTCTCACTATAAGTAGAGCGTAGCTAGAGAAGATAGATCTTTTGTACTTATCATTATCCCCAATTTGTTTTAGAAGTTTTATCAAACAAGCCTTTTCAACAAAATGTTTTTAGCTTTGGTCCCTAAGGTTTTTAATTTGACCTCCAACCTCTAACCTACAAAAGTAAGTGTTAGGATCGTCCCGATTAAGCAACGAAAAAGTAAAAGTAGCGGAATAAATTGAGAAATTGGACACACAAATTTAACGTGGAAAAACCCCTCCAAAGAGGATAAAAAACCACGGGCAAAGATAATTTTACTATAATGGTGAGAACTAAGAGTACAAAAGATGGAGATAAAACTAAACCCCGAAAACCCAAAAACAAAGAACCCTCAAAACGTAAACACAAAATTCTCTAAATGTGTTATGAGTTCTAATATCTAATGGGTGTGTTTTCTAAGGTTGTAAAAGAGCCTATTTATAGGCTAAATTCATAGGTCAAATAATAATAAAATAATCTAACTAATCAGTGTTTGATTGAAACAAATAAACAGAGTTTAACTAGAAGATTACTTCTCAAATTTGACTGAAATAGGAGTCATACTTAACAAATCTCCACCTTGACTCATATTTCCACAATGCCATATTTGCCAAAGCCCGCCACGAGCCTATCTTGAACCATGCAGGGAATTAATTGAGTCGAATCTGTGCTTAGAAACTGGAAGACTTCTAGCCTTCGACTTGTACACTGCCAAATCAAAACTAACCCAGGTTTGATTTTCACGAACACAGTGCCCTAACTTTTCAAAACCTACATCCAAAAGAGAACCTCTCTTCAACGAAACGGTCATACATTTTTCCCTCCTATGACCAAGTTGCCTCCGCTCTGAATGAGTTGACTTCGACTCTGTAACGGACGAGGGACGTCCGATTTCACCGGTCATCGTAGAACCTTCCGAATATAAAGATCGCCGGTTCTTTTACCTTTTAACAAAACGCAGAGCTCCACGAGATACTTTAATGCCGCTCGACTCGATGTTGATTCGCATCCTTTCAAGTCTAAAATACTCAAGGAGATGAGATTCTTTCGTAAATCGGTACATACCGACATCCGAGAGTGTCCTAATCGTCCCATCGTGTATCCTAATTTTAACAAGTACCAATACCAATTACCTTACTAGATGAATCATTTCCCATGCACACAACTCCACCTTCAACCGAATCAGTATGTAGAGAACCATTCTCTATTGGGACACATATGGAAAGAACATCTCGAATCTAGGACCCACTCGGACGTGAGCTTGGAGTTATCGCCGTTGACACTAACAAGAAATCATCGCCGCTTTCATCGGCCAAATTAGCACCAGCTACATCTTCCTCGTTACTCTCAAAGACTCTTTTCTTTCGCAGATTTATAACAATCTGCTTTGACGTGACCTAACTTTTTACAATAGCGACACCTTTTGTCTCGTTTCTTTGATGCTATCAAAACGGAAGCTTGCTGTCTGTCTTGCTATCCAAATGAAGCTCATTGTCGAGTTTGTCTCTACTCAACAAATGACCCTTCACATCTTCGAGCGCAGAGTTTGTCTCTCGCCATAAATCGTGGTCTCCCGAAAGACTTGTATGAAGGGGGTAAATAGCACAATAATAGCATAGCTTTGATCTTCATCGTCAATATGAACCTCAACATTCTTTAAATCATTTAAAAGAGTAATGAATTGGTGATGTGATCTCTAAGAAGCTCACCTTCGCTCATGCGTAAACGTAAATAGACGTTGTTTCAACACTAAAGCGGTTAGCCGAGACTTAGTCGCATAAAGAGTTTCTAACCTTTTCCACAAGGCGGATGAGGTCTTCTCCATCAATACCTCCCGCACACCGTATTCGCGAGGCACTGTTGGATTGCGAGACAAAGCCTTTTCATCAAGCTCTTCCCATTCTGTTTGATTTAGATTCTCGGGCTTTTTCCGATAACAACCTTTTTCAAGCCGGTTTGAACTAGAATTGCCAAACACCGAACTTGCCATGCATTGAAATTTGTCTCACCATCGAACTTCTCAATTTCAAACCTTGTTGTCGACATATCCGAATGGGCTGATCTATGAAAATTGAACTAGCTCTTGATACCACTTGTTAAGATCGTCTCGATTAAGCAACGAACAAGTAAAAGTAACGAAATAAATTGAGAAATTGGACACACAAATTTAACGTGGAAAAACCCCTCCAAAGAGGATAAAAAACAACGGGCAAAGATAATTTTACTATAATGGCAACAGAACGAAGAGTACAAAAGATAGAGATAAAACTAAACCCCGAAAACCCGAAAACAAAGAACCCTCAAAACGTAAACACAAAATTCTCTAAACGTGTTATGAGTTCTAATATCTAATGGGTGTGTTTTCTAAGGTTGTAAAATAGCCTATTTATAGGCTAAATTCATAGGTCAAATAATAATAAAATAATCTAAATAATTAGTGTTTGATTGAAACAAATAAACAGAGTTTAACTAGAAGATTACTTCTCAAATTTGACTGAAATAGGAGTCATACTTAACAGTAAGGTTAATATACTTTTCTACTAGTAATATGTTAAATAATAATTTTTAAAAATATATAATAAAAAAATATAAACATCATAATTATCTATATTGTTATTTAAGCATTTGATTGAATTGATGTTAGAAATTAACCAAATACTAACTCAATTAAAAAATTATTAAAAGTTCATCACTTTTACAAATACGATAATATTTTTTTATCTTTTTATATAAAGTATTACTATAATATTTAAATTTAAATCCAATTTAAATTCTTTATAAATATTTTTGACATAAAATTTTCACCTAACTACTTTTAAAATATTATCTTTGTTTTTCTTTTCTAAAATCAAACTACATAACATTGCAAACAACTGTTATAAATAATTTAACCATTTATTTAATTTAAATATTTTTAACATATTCAACATATAATATAATTTTACTTTATGTAATTAATAGAAAGTGACAATATTAAAAATAATAGCTAATGAACATAACTAACTTTAATATTAGTTAAGTAATAATTAATATGCTTAGAATTCTATTTAATTAATAATTTTATTTTACAATAAATATTTAGCACAACTTTTCTTTACATCAAAATTTTAAAACTAATAATTGTAAAATATATTTATAATTATACATTATCACAATTTTTTTCTTATAGTTTATTATTAGATTTCTATTCTAGTAATAATTTTATTTTTAAATTATCACAATTTTTAACTAATAATTTTATTTTAAATTCTAATTATTTTTAAATGTATAATTATCACAACTTTGATTTTATTTAAACTTTTTTAACTAATAATTCTAAATTAAATATTATAATTATTTTTAAATATGTGAATTTAGTAATATGGTAGAAAATAAAGGTATTCTTATCGGTTTAAAAGTTTTTCCAAGCTCATGTTTTTTTTTTTTTTACAATGAATGGGCCCGAAGGCCGCTATCTCAATTAAATTGCATAAAAAATTACAAGGTTGTGGATATTACTAGGATAATCCATCTCAAACTTCAAGTTATAGAAATTAGACAAAAACCATTTACAAAGAAAGTCAACCACTTTATTATTGCCCCTATTCACCCATTTGACTTCGGCCTTAGAGAAGGAATCAAACATCTCAGAACCTCCTTGATGCGGTACCCAAAAATAGTGATATCATTTTTGTACTTACAAAGGTGGTTGACGATACAAGCACAATCCATTTCAAAGATAACCTTGTCAAGATTAAGTGACTAAGCAAGTCGAATGCCTTCAAGGAGAGCATCCAATTCCACCCACTCGGAGTTAGCGACCTTGATAAACCGTAATATATACATATTCTAATCCCACATTTAGCATACTTTTGGATGATTTAATCCCTTGAATTGTGGAATTTGATGCTCCTAATCCTTTAATTTCATGTTTTATACTTAGGAGAGCATCGGAGGATGAAAAGAACGAGAAACGGGCCGAAAACGGAGAAAATGGGCCAAAGTAGGAAATCAACACGGCCTGGAGTTCACCATACGGCCGTGCCACCTTAGCAGGCCCGAACACGGCCTGGGCTCGACTCACACGGGCGTTCCACACGGGCGTGCCCCTACCTTGACCTGTTTTAATTCCATTCGGATTAGGGTACTTGTGGGCCAAGAAAGGCATTCCGAAAGCCTATATAAACACCCTAGAGGGCGACCTAAAGGGGGGCGAAGCCAGAGAGGGCTAAACACAGGAAATTGCTCGAAGACAGCCAGTTAATTCATCCCAGAAGCCGAAATCACACTCAAGACGGAAGATCCTCCCTTCAATTTCCTTCAGGGGGTTTTAGGGTTTTTCTTATGTTTTGTTATTTACTTTCTTCTGAGATGTATTCTTTATTAAACATGAACTAAACCCTTCAAATACCTGAGGGGGATGAAACCTAAGACGGATCTTGTTATTGTTTTCTGAACTGTATGATAAATAATTGATTTGTTCTTAATTATGTGTTCTTAATTCTTGTTTTAATATTTCAGGATATTGATTCAAGTATTGATGTGCTTAGCGATGGAGCAAAAGTCCCCTGTTTAAGAGTAGATCTAGCATAGTTAAGCGGAGTTGATCGCAACCCTAGAGATAGGATGATTTAAAATGCGGATTAGGGTCAAACCTAATATGGGAGTCCATAGATCGAGTTAATGCAACACTAGGATTTTAATTAGAAAGAGATTTCAATTAATCAACCTAGGGTTAGACGTTATTAGTCTCGAAAGAGATAATAATATAAATTAAGGAATCCTACGGATCAAGTCAAGTGAATAAATAAATGCAGTTGAGTTAAGTAATAAGTGAAGTCTAGGTGGATTCTTCCTCGGGTATTGTCTTAATCAACTGGTTTTCCCAAAAGTATTTTCCCAATTCACTCTCTGTGTCTTAGCATCCTTAGTTTAGTAATTAGTTAATTAAACATCGATTCTCTTAATACTTAGGCTAAATAATAAAAAAGATAGTAACTACTAGTACTCTTGGTCATTGAGGATACGATATTTCCGGTCTTGCCATAGCTATACTACCGAACGATAGGTGCGCTTGCCTTATTCATTTTCATAGTTAGTTTGGACACGATCATGCCTTGTCAATGAAGATCACTCTACCACAAAAAACAAAGCCGTCTGAGTCTAAGGATAATACCCAAGCCCGTTCTATTCTCTTTCACGGAGGCATCAACGTTCACTTTAGTAACACCTTCCGGGGGTTTTTCCCATTTGCAATCTCTAGGGACCCTAGGTAAAATCGACCGAAGGGAGAAATTATGAATCTAGAAGTCCTCATTTAACTTGCGGGCTCTTTCCCATATCACGCGAACATCTTCCTCCTTACCTCTAAAAATGGCGTTATTTCTGTCGTTCCAAATATTCCATATGGTAGTAGTGAAATCCTCAAATGCTTTTCTGTCCAATAGCCGCATAAAGTCTTAAAGCCAGTTGATGCAAAACTCATACTCCTTAGTCAACAATCTATTATCGAAACCACCCGCAACAAGGACACCCCGAGCTTTAGGGTAATTTCTTAAGGTGTGAATCACCGTTTCATCACCACTCCTACACCTGGGGAATTCCCGAACAACATTATGTTTTATGGTCGAGATCTTAACATTTGTGGGGAGCAATTCATGCCCAATCTGCCATGCAAAAACACGATTTTTGAAAGGACTCTCAAATTCCAAATGGGTTTTATTATGTAAACATGAATACATTGTACAAAGAGTTGTAATAAGAAATAAACGAGTTATTTCAAAGTAAAAGACTTAGAAATTTTATTAGTTGAAGAATTACATAGGAAAGTATAAAAAGAGTCTAAGTACATCTGTCCTTAGGCGTAACACCCAATACTTGAATTCGGTCGACTGGGTCTGTAACACCCCTTACCCGTGTCTGACGCCGAAACCGGATACGAGGCATTACCATGCTTGACCTTGCTTGAACATGTAATTATGGGCTATAAAATTTCATTCCAACTAAAAACTTTTCTTTCTTAATCATAACAAACATATTGTGGGCCTACGAGGCCTTAAACATGCATCCGGAAGGTTTTGGAGTTCAACCGGAAACTTTTACATTCTTTGAAATTTTTTACCTAAATAGGGGCCACACGCCCGTGTTGTCTAAGGGACACGCCCGTGTGCCCCTAAGACATGCCCGTGTTCATCACCCGTGGTCGACACTGACTTATTCCACACGGCTGAGCACACGCCCGTGCCTTTAACCCGTGTCCTTCACACGGCCTGGACACGCCCGTGTCTTCTACCCGTAGAGCTCTCTGTTTATGACGTCATCAAACCTTAATTAGCACATGACCAGGGCAGACGCCCGTGTGCTGGCCCGTGTGACGAATCGTATTCTCGTAAATTAGTGCAGGGGACACACGACCTACTAACACACCTATGAGGCTAGCCGTGTGTCACACACGGCCTAGACACACGCCCGTGTGTCTACCCGTGTGGACACCTATAGGCTATTTTCCAAGCCTTTTGCCACCCTGAAATGGAGAATCATTCATTTATTCACAAATAGTGCATAACATAGCAATGTTAAACTAAGAAAAATCCTTAAACTAACATTCACTCCATCCACATTCATACTCAATAGCTTGTATAAAAATTCAATTCATTATACTCGTCAATCTTATAACATAAACATGACAATATTGGCCTTTTCACTATGATCATAACAAAATGAGTATAAAAATATTAATAGCCAACCCTTTGGCTTTCAACTATGACCTGACACAAAATGATCAAGTTCCTAAACATGCCATACTCAAAATGAATTACTTTACTATACCAAAAGAATGGTTGATAGTGTGACCCGAGCTCCGATGTTCTATGATCCCCGAGCTAACTTGGCGAAACTATAAGGAAAGGGGAAAAGAGAGGGGTAAGCATATAGCTTAGTAAGTTTGCATGAAATTCTAAAAAAAACATCATAATTGCTTACACCAAATGTACGCATCTATTGAAACAATAGCAACACAAGTCTCGTATACATAAGCATACTCATCCATACTTGCTCATACTTATTCTTACCTATCTCATGATACGTTATGGGTTCATAACTTGTATTTTCTCATGGTACCTGTATCACTTGCCACATAACTTAGCATATATACTAACATGAACATAAACTCGAATCTTCATCATTCTTATTATGAATGAAACTCAAGGTTATCCATAAACGGATTTTGGCTCTATGTCATTTTACATACTTAGCTCTTTTGCCCGTGAACTAATCAGATTATCGTAGGATATTCAAACTCATCATGCATAAATCTTGATGCCAATGCCATATCCCCGATATGGTCTTACATGGGATCACTTCTTGATGCCGATGCCATATCCCAGATATGGTCTTATACGGGATCTCAAAGCTCGATGTCGATGCCATGTCCCATACATAGTCTTTACGAGATCGTACATAGATGTCGATGCCATGTCTCAGACATGGTCTTATACGAGATCTTTCTTTGGTGCGGAAGCCATGTCCCAGACATGGTCTTATACGAGACTTTCCTTAACTCACATGAATACATAGGTATCATCCTTATTCCGAAACTTTAACCGAGACTTTAACTTAGCTTATTCTCACTATTTCCTCATCGAGGCTTCCTCACTCAAATTTTATAGAAATGACATACATTATCATAATATCATACAGTTTCAAATATCGAAACATTATGAAACTTTAACTTCATACAAACTTACCTCGATTCTCAAAATGTGTATCGATGCTCGATTTAGTCCTCGATTTTGTTATTGCCTCGATTTCGATCCGGGCTTCGTGTTTCTTGATCTATAATAATAAATTTCACTTGTTAAATACATGTATTGACTAAATCGACTCATAATTCATATTTTGGAAAAATTACGATTTTTCCCCTAAACTTTTACATAATTACACTTTTGCCCCTAGGCTTGTAAAATAATTTTCATTCAACTTTCTTGCATTTCAAGCCTAGCCGAATCATATTCTCAACTATAACAACCTTCAATTTCCACTATTTCACTCATGTATGACCATTTATACAACTTTTACAATTTGGTCCTTTTATGCATTTTTCATGAAAACCACTTAGAAAAAGATGTTTATAATACATCAAACTTTCATATTCTTTCATAAAACATCAAAATACATGCATTTCATACATGGGTAAATTTTTTAACATGAACCCTAGCTCAAAATATAGCTAGAAATTGCTAAATTGAGCTACGAGGGTCTCAAAAATACGAAGAACATTAAAAACGGGGCTAGGATGCACTTACTATCAAGCTTGGAAGTTGAAGAAACCCTAGCTATGGCTCCTTGCAAATTTTAGCTAAGGGAGAAGAAGATGGACATGATTTTTGCTTTTTTTTCCCTTTTAATTCTTTTATTAACCAAATGACTAAAATGCCCTTAATGATCCTTTCTTGAGATTTTTCCTTCCCATGTCCATTTTTGTCCATCATCAAATATAATGGTCTAATTGCTAAATAAGAACCTCTAGAAATTTTCATAATTCTATTTCATACTTAAATCTTCAAGAATCTCATATTTTCCATTCTTTGCAATTTAGTCCTAATGGACAATTTAATCACTAATTAATAAAATTTCTTCATGTGATTTTCACACAATCATGTAATCACCTCTTAAACCCTATAGAAATCATAAAACTCATATTTTTACTTCGAATTTGTGGTCTCACACCACTATTCTGACTAGGCCCTAAGTCGGGCTGTTATAGGGTCGGGTGGAGGGCATTACACCAAGACTACGCCAAGAAGTGGCGTATCGGGAATTTATGCATACAGAATCAGTCTGGCGACGAGTTCGAAGTCTGAATTGTTACGTATAAATCCATACTTTGGAGTATTTGCAATAGATTAGGATTTCAATTTAGATATCGTTGTAATTTAATTACCATGTGTGGTAGTTGTATTTTCTTATTGTATATACTTAGGTAATTTAGTTTGAAATTTGTAAATAAGGTGTAAGTAGATTAAGTTTTTGTATGTATTCGTTTGGTAATACCTAAGATCCGGATCCGACATAACGGATCGGGTTGAGGGTGTTACATTTCAAGATTTAGAAGCATGATTTGCTCACTCCCTCAACTAACGGTTGATCTTGTTTTCCTTTTATAGTAGAATTTTATTTGGTTTTCTTCTACGGGTCGGAACTTGCATCCAAGGTTCGTATAGAGAAATCGAATCCTTCGCAGCACCTGTAGTTGTAGCCGTCACAGTATCAATAGTCGACACCATCGTTGGATCCGTCGAGTCGGCCTATTTCCCATTCACTTGTTGTTTCAGACAGCTCCCCTTAGTGTGCCCATAGCATCCACACTCGTAACAGATGACAGGCAAGCCCTTGTACTCTACATATTGAACCTGACCATCAATACCAACACAAAAAATTAACGGTACGTTTAGTTCACTGTAATGGAATAGGGCTGTAATTGAATAGAGCTGTAATGGAATAGAGCTGTAATAAGTAATTCAACTGTTTGGTTAAATGGAATGGAATAGATCTGTAATAGTATTCTTGTATTTGGTTGAATGGAATGATGTTGTAATAGCATAAGGAAAAGAACTAAAATGACCAGAATACCCTTAGCAGAATTTTTTTTTAGGTAGATGATTATTGTTATTGTTATTAAATTTTAATAAGATTATTATTGAAAATAATTTAATAAAAATAATAAATAATTTAACCATATTTTAACACAATTATTATTAAATATAATTTAATAAAAAAATATAATTTAATAACATTCTTAATATAATTATTATATGAATTAAAAAATCAAAATATATAATACTATAAAAATATATATAATCTACTTTATTATTTTTAAACTGCAATACATATTTAATGTGCTAAAATATCATTCTTTTGAAACAAATAATTTAATTATTCTACAATAAAAAATAATTAAATATTAGAAATAATAAATAACTTGAGAATTATATTTCACATCCAAGCATAATATTCATATATTAACAAAAAGTTACATGATTTCATTAGTTTATATGTCATAATCCATATGTTTTAAAATTTTACAACATCAAAAAGTTACAACATTGTAATGACATTCTATCATGTCATTATACCATCCAAATATTACAAACACAAAAAGATACCAAAATATAATCAACACAACCATGATTTTTAATGGTCAGCAAGAAATCTTCTGACCCATTCCAACCGCACAGCAGAAGGTAAACTAAAGAAAATGAGCATTTGTGTTGGATGGTCTGGAATTTTGCTCAATGCTCGATAGCGCTCATCCTCAGTTAAACCTTCTACTTCACATAATGTTGGATATAATTTCAGAGCACTTTCTTGAATGGTCATTTTTGACTTTTGCTGAATTAGCACTTCGGAGGCAATACTCTTACTGATTTCAAGGCCAACATTCCGTATATTTTCCGCCAATAAAGTGGCAGCATCATTAAATGAAGTAAAAGAATCACTTGTATCAGAAATCTTTGTTTTCTTCTTTGAAGATGTAGAATCACCTTGATTTCTAACTGGTTGCGATTGTGTAGCTGAAAGATCCATGTCATCCAAAGAAACATCAGCTTCGCATCCATGGAAATCGTTTCTTTCTTCATTAGTATTTGTAGTAGACTACATCCTCAACATCTATTTTTCAATAATATCGGTGCATTTGTTTGAGCATCTTTCCCAGTGGCTCGATCTTTTGCGTAGATGGCAGTAAGTTGGTCATAATAAGGGAAACTCCGATGTCTGAATTGAGCAGCTTCTTTATGACTCTATAAAAATGAGGAATTTATATTAGATATAAGTTTGACCAAAATAAGATAATAAAGACTTGAAATAATTCTTACATTTATATATGAGTTCCACACCGCATCTTCAGCAACAACAAGCTGCCTATGCTCATCCCAACCAAAGTCGCTATTATTTTTTCCACTAAGCATGTCATAAACGATTGACCAATCCCTTTTCAATGTCCTAATCCTCGATTCAAGATTAGGTTTAGCCTTCAACATAGCATGGGGTAAAACTTTTTCTAACATTTTTTCCAATTCATTTAAATAGCCGGCTTTGAATCCCGTATCTGCATTAAAGGTTCCAGCATTGTGCAAGTCGACCATACAAGCAACCAACGCAGCATCTTCTTCTGGAACCCATTTCCTTTTGGTTCCTCGAGAACTTTGGGAAGAAACACTTGATTGTGAAAAACCTAACATAACTATCTTAAGAAAAAACGCAAATTAAAATTAAGTTCAATATTATGCATCAAAAGGTCAACACTTTATAAAATTATAACACATGATGAATCAAAAGAAAATAAATTATCATTCAACAAGTCTAGTACAATACAAAAAAACAATTCAAACACCACCAAAGTTTCATAAACTAGATACATGAAATAACATAAACAACTTAACGTTTACTATTTTTACCCTAAACCTAACTAATTTCTAGATGCTTGCCATTCATCGAACATTTGGTTGGCTAGTTCCATCCTCCAAGTAGCCCATGCATCCGATGGATGAATATTTACGATATTCGGTTCATCGTCATCTATCACATTACTAGGTAATCCTTCTCCCAACTCCGCTTCAATAGGATCAAGACTCATATAGGTTCAAATAAAATTATGGAGCAAACAACATGCAATAATGATTTTATTGTGCACCCTCACAGGATAGAATGATGGACTCCTAAGTATTCCCAATCTAAGTTTTAATAACCCAAAACATCTTTCAATAACATTACACGCTGAAGCATGTTTCATATTGAAAAATTCTTCCGGAGTACTTGGCTGGTAACCCTGACGCCACTCATTCAAATGATATCTTTGTCCTTTAAAAGGCGCAAGAAATCCCTCACAATTTGTGTATCCAACATCAACTAGATAATAACAACCTATAAAAAGAAACTATTCGTCATGGTTAATTTCCCAAAAAAGTATGATCTTAAAAATTAATTCAAATTCCTCTAAATTTGCGCTTTACCATGAGGAACTTTTAGTCCATGTCTCCTACTAATGGCATCTCGAAGAACTCATTCATCGGCAACAGAACCTTCCCAACCAGGAAGAACATAAACAAATTGCATATCAGGTGTACAAACACCTAACATATTTGTTGCTATGTCACCTTTTCGCGTTCGATATCTAGGTTTATCAACTGTTGGAACCCTAATCTTGATGTGGGTTCCATCTAAAGTACCTAAGCAATTCTACATCACATGTATAAAACCTCATGTTAGGATACTATATTTAAATCTAAATGGACTAAATTATGTACGAGCTATATATAGAACTCACTCCAATACCTTGAACCATTTCCACCTTAGGTCTGTAGAATTAGCTGTAATTGGCTCTGCCTTTTTAAATAACACATTTTGTAAGCGTATGACAACATTTAAAACATTTTGAAATGATCTGCTAACGGTTTCCCCGGACCTATTAAAGTGATGCATGATAACTCAATTTTTAAGGTGATGAGAAATGATATGTAAAAACATTGCCACTTGCTCATCAACAAGCATGTTCCTTGATGACTTCAATCCCCCTAAAGTTTGTAACATCTCACATAGTTTAAAAAAGGTAATTCTATTCATCCTAACTTGTTCAATACAGGTCTCGTCACTAGCATATTCAAGTCTTTTCACATAATCTCGTTTTGCATAAAAATCTAAAATATAGGATCTAATCCTTGGTCTATAAGTATGTAGGCTATGGATGGCACCCAATGCAACTAAGAACCAACTCGCAACTGTACACATTTCCAACCACATTGTAATAGCAAGACCAATTCTTTTACGCCTCTCACTTTGTACTATTAAAGGCAGACGAGCCATTACTACAAAATATTAAAGTATTACATATCTTCAAATCTTAGTAAAAGGGTCACATTTCTCCAATACTAATTTCAATAACAGTAAAACAAAATCAAAGAATTTAATTGCCAAAGAACTTACAATGATTCAGTGAATATGACATGCTCAACTCTGGGTGGAGAAAGCAACCAAACAAGCCAAATAAGAAGAGGAAGTAATACCAAACTGTCAAAAGAAAAATGAACAATACATATTAAGAATATTTACAAAGCACAAAATAGAAATTACAACTAAATATAAGGGTCTATTTAGAATCTTTAAAAAAAATACATATTAAGAAAAATGAATAATACATATTAAGAATCTTTAAAAAAATACAAAATAAATTCACTACTTTATCCTACAATGCGCTTGTTTTATGTTTTTATCCTACAAAAAAATATCTGTTTTTTTAAAACATCCTATTTTATGACTCATTTGAATGGTTGATGAGGTAAGTTAAAGTAAATTTATAGAGAAAAATTAATAAATAGGATAAGTCTGTTTAAAAACTTAGATTGGGTGTTAACATTTACGTCCTTATAGATATTATATTATATTATATTATATTATATTATATTATATATTTTTAATTTAATCTCTAAATTTATTTTTTTTCAGATTAGTACTGAAATTTGACAATTTTTCTTAAATTTAAACCTAACGTGGTATTATGGTATTGCATAATGTGATTATATAAAACATTATAGTTTTTTTTTTTATAAAAATAGGTGATAATATGCATTATTAAAAAGTAAATATTGTTTATTTGTTGGTAAGGGGCGGGGATTTAGAGGCAATTAACATTTTTGTATTGTATTAAATTAATTAAAAAGGAAATAATAAACCAGGGTTGGAAATAATATACCACTACACATTTAACACATAATGGTTCCAACTAAAAAATTCAAATAAAAATAAACTTAGCAAAAAACCAAAGGCAAAATGAACACTACAACAGGGCCAAACAAACACTTTTACTTTGTATTGGGGATTAATATTCAATGGCACTTTATAAAAACTCTTCCAATAAAAACTACAATACCATAAGTCATAACTGATGTTCAAGCTCAATGCAATACCATAACCATAGATCACATTCAAGTTTTAATGGCATAGCAAGATCTTAATGATGATGAAGATGAGTGCAAGGATAATTAGTGACTGTAGTAATGGAAGTGTCAACTCCATAACAGAAAACAGAGGTAAAAGTTATAAAAGGAGAATTAAAATTACTTTCAGCAGACCAAGTGCACAACAAGTCCAGTCTTAATTTTTTCAACCTTTTAGGTAAGCAGCAGACTTGCCGATAAGTCCAATGGTACTTGCAGTTGGTCAAATGTCTCAGGCCTGCAAAACAATATAAAAGGAATATAACTCATTGATCTCGTAGCAGAATCTTTCCATCATTCTAAATTCTTTAAATGCAAAATATTTTATGCAAGTCTTAAGAAGATGACAGTGAAAACAAATCAAACTCACTCAATCAAAAATGCAATGTTTTTCTCTGTATACAAACACGTGAAAGACTTCTCCTCAACAAATACTCCTGCAAAAAATAATGAGACATTAATCTAATACAGACAAATAATGACCTTAAGTCATATCTGATGTTCAAGCTCAATGCAATACCATAACCATAGCCCACAAATACTTAAACTTAAGCAATCTGGGTAAAGAATTCAACAAGTTAAGATGCATACTTTCAACAGGCTCCTTAGGGCCGAAGCGTAAACTTACTTTGTTTCCATTGTCAACATCACGAAGCTCTACCTGTAGTTTTAGGGGGGAACAATTATTTTAGTTAATTTTCTGTTATTGTAGCTCACTAAAGCACATCAGCAGTTAGGAAGATTGTGAAAAGTGAACAATACATATTTATCAAATTTCTATTACAGACTTTTGCACTTATTTACAGTGAGAATTCTGCAACTCCAAAACAATTAAACAACACATAAAAGAGCAAAAAAATCAGAAAATGAACAAAGTTAACATTTCTTACTCCAAACGTAACAAAATGAAATCGAATTCCATTTTGCTTTTGCATTCAAACAGACTCAAGTAGCATCCATAGATACTCAGAATAGATTGAGCAAATGTAATACTTAACCCTTCTATGAGAGATCAGATAAAAATCTCATTAGGAAGCACAAATTTAAAGAAAAAGCCGGAGATAGGAAAAATAAGAGGAAAATGAGAAAAGAAGTAAACATGGCAAGCTTAAGCAAAGAAAGGTCGAGCTTTTTGGTGCAAGGGAGTTTAGGTGGACTTGGCAATGGTGTAGCCATGGCATCTTGATTGGTTGGGGTAATCGATGGAATGTGACCTCAATAAGAAAGCTGACGGTGGTGGAAGAGTGGTGTGAAGGAAGATAAATAAGAAGAAAGAAAGAAAGAGCAGAACAAACAGCTTAACTTTGTTAACATTTTACAACCCAAGCTACGCAAACAAACAAACAAACAAACAAACAAAAAGTTGGTAAAAAAAAGGGCAACATAGCCTCACCTGAACTCGACGCCGACAGCGGCAGTTGGAGACGACGGTGGCGACTGGCGAGCTTCAAGGCAGCAGATACAACAGCAGCTGGAAAGGGGCAACACCATAGTACAGCCCCTTAAATCATGAAACAAAAATTAAGCATGAAACATTTACAAAATTCACACAAACAAACTAAGAACACTTTAAAATAATTTGCTGAAGCTTTTGATTCATTAAAACCCAAAACAATTCAGCTACCAAATCAAACTCTAGAAACCCAGAAAAAAGAACACAAAAATTATGAGGATCTAATGAAGAAACCGAGAAGGATCAGAGTGAGACCGAAAAAGAACTTTAACTAACAAAATCAGAGAAAAAAAAGGAATCAAAGGCCATCACTTACCGTAAATAAGGAGGTTCAACGGAAGGAAGATGAAGATGGTGAATGAAGCTTGATTTTTCGTCGATTAAGGATCCAATTTCTATAGGGTTTACTTTGGGAAAAATGTTTAGGAAGAAATTGTCTGAAGTGTGAAAGTAAAAATGACGAAAATGAAGATGAGAGACAGGATATTTTGGTCCAAAATAGGGAAAAATGTTATTACCCGTGCCTTTGAATAGCTAATCAGACCCCAAGCCCCTGAATTGCTATTACGGGCCGTACTGTAATAGAAGCTGATTCCATTCAGCGTGTAATAGCCATTACAGGCAACCAAACGTTGGTTTGGTGGTGGGCCCATTGAATTGGGCTGTAATTTATTCCTATTACACCCAACCAAACATTACCTAAAGGTTTTTTCAGATCAACCACCACCGCCAGGTGAGCAAAGCGACACCTCTGCGCTTTTATTGTGTTATAATAAACTTTTATAATCTTTCCAACACTTTGGAGATGATTCTCAACAAAACTTTAGTATAGTATCGATATAGGAGTCGAGGAAACCTTACCCAGACCACCATCTTCGAAGGATAACTCTCACTTGTTATGAAATCTCGACTCTATGGTTGTACCACAAGAAAATGTCCATAAATCATCCATGGCCCTTCCATTAGAGCATTTTCATAGTCCTTTTGATTACCGAACTAGGAAAAAAATTGTTATCAAGGTCAACCACCTAGAATCTCCCAGTTAATTCCTATAAAGACTGTAGACGACCTACCAAAGCTTTCTAGCCAATTTTTTTTTTCCAAAAAGACGCACTACAACTGTCTTAGCCATGCTCCTATCAATCCATTCATGAATCCACTTGGAAAAAGTAATCTTAGGATACTCGCCTTCAGTACTAATCGTGTAGTCATCCTCCTCAATTTCAAGTTCTAACTCCACAACCACTTTGTCCTCTAACCCCCTTTCCTTCACATTCCCTACAAGTTTATCTCGCCATGAAACATTTGGGAAGCCATCTTCCACCACATCCTCTGGTTCAGGACCATCAAGGGATTTATTCTTGGCTTTCTTTGTGGCCCTCTCGAGGCCTTCAGGGATCGGAGACCCTGGTCGTTCCAGCGAGGTAGAAGAGACAAACTCTTACGGCAAAGGAGAACCCATTTGTTGTTTAATTAAAACAACTTTTATCATTAAAAAATTCAGTAAAACGACACCTATGTTTAAAACAAAATATATATTTGTCATAAAAATATTGAGGCCAATAAACATAAGTCATGTCATACCATTGTATAATATATAAATCATGTTGCAAAATATGAATCATAAAATAAATAAAATTGTGCGTGAGCTAAGTATTATCTAAAGATTTATATTTAAATTTTATGATGAAACTATTAGATTATTTTAATTCTAGTGAGTATATTAATAAAAACAATCTATTATTTTATCTTAATTTCTTATAAAAATATAATAAAAATATTCGTACAATAAAATTCACTATATTTCACGTGATTAATGATATCATATTACTAATTAAAGAGTACTTAATATTGTAGTATAAAGACATAAAATAAAACACTAAAATTAAATTGACCAGAAGCTTCAAAGTGTTCAGGAATATTTGAAACTATTGTAGTTTTTATATTATCATAGTTAAATGAAATGTCATTTTATATTGTATTCAAAGCTTAGTCGGGTTAACTCGACCCGACCCAAATTCGACTTCTGTAAACTATCATTTCCCAATATGTACACATATATTTAAAATAATAATATAAATGCGAAAATTGGATTTAATACTAGTTATTATAAATTTTTAAATAATGTTAAACATTACTAAATGATTTCTATTAAAAAAATATAATTTTATAAATATAATAACATGTTCATATAATTAAAAGAAAATATAATTTTAAATATTAATTTGTTTGGGCTTGTTTAATGGATCGGTGAATTTCAAGCTCAATGCTTGGTTACAAGGCCCATATCAGTTAAGAAAGTTAATGGGCTTGTTTGTTATATTTTAATTTTTTTGCTTTTTTATAAAAATAACTTGAATTTTTTATTAATTACAAAAATGATACTTTTTTTATTATGTACGTAAATGACCTGAAATGAATAGTAAAAATTGGTGGAGCCAAAGAGGTTGGCGTCACCCACTTGCCACGTCAGTCAATCATTGGCTGCTAGAATTAAAAAATCAATATTTTGGGTGAAGCCAATTAGAGGTGTCCATGGTTCGGGCTAGGCCCAACAAAAAATTAGGCTCGTTTGTTAGGCTCGGGCCCGGCCCGAAAAATAGGTCTAAAATTTTACCTGAGTCCTACTCGGCTCGCCCGTATTAATTTTTTGTATAATTTTTTTTAAAAATATAATACATCAAAAATACTAAAAATATTAAAATAAATGTTTCCCAACAAATTGAAAATAAATTAAAAAAATATGTATACTTAAATAATACTAAGATAAATGTAACTTAACAAGCAAATGTGAAAAATAGTAACAAAATTAATAATAAAACAAGAGTTATACAGTATTCAAATATTAACAACAAAATAGTAGCAATATAATTGTAAAATGGTAGCAAAATAATGAAAAAAAAAAACAAGAAAATAGCAAGAAAATAATAAAAAAAGTAAAAAAAAGAACCTTTTTTTTTTGCATATTCGAGTCGGGCCGAGCTCGGGCCAAAAAAGTCTTGCTCGAGGCCCAACCCATTTTCTAAACGAGCCTTATTTTTTTGCCCAAGTCCATTTTTCGGGCCTATATTTTTACCAAAATCCTTCCACTTTTCGAGCGAGCCTTCAGGCCGGGCCGAGCCATGGACAGGTCTAGAGCCAATCTATTTGGCGTGACCTGTATAAATACCACTCCAATACCAGTATTTTTGAATATTTCGAGGGCCAGAAAATAAATAATAGTGGTGGAGCCAAATAGATTGGCGCCACCACCTTTATTATGTTAGAATTTTTTTAAAGTGATTTTTATTTTTATTTTAAAACTAAAATTATTATTTTATTTGGTGGAGCCATAGAGAATGGCGTGACTATCATGCCGTCTTTTTTTTTTTAGTTTTTTTAAAATTTTTTAATAAAAAATGATTTTTTTTTTATTTTGGTGGCCATTCTCTTTGGCGTGATCAAATGACTATATATACCCCAATGGCAGTTCAGTCTAAGGTGAAGATTTTTTTTTTTTAAATTTTATTAAGCTAGAAGATGAAGGGGAGGGAGACCAGGACTGAGTTTTATGTTTTTTTTTTATTTATTTAGAAAATTTTATAATTTTAAGGTATGTTTTATTTAACGATAATCCGGTGGAGCTCCGACATTGAAAAATTTAATGGTCCTTTTCGGGAGTGTAGATTTGATTTCTTAATTTCATATGCGATGACAATTTCAAGTAAAAATAGGGGTCTCAGTTGCCAGTGATTTATTCAGCAACGGGTTCAAATTAGTTATGTAAGTCTTTCCGTTGGTTGTGGTAGGATGATAACGAGTTCAAAATGGTTATGCAGCCAACAAGTGAATTATTTGAGATTCTCTGGGTCATCGGGATGTTTGAAGGTCCATTGGAATCCCAAATTGAACCACATGAGTGAGATTATCAACATCAGCAGCGCCCGAGCTGGAAAATATTAGCACTGAAAAACTTGCTCGGTCGACTTGCTCGTGTTTCTGTTAAACATGGTATTTTTCAAATTGTAAGGCACAATATTGTCGGGCTTGAACAAAATCAAAATCATCGTTTAATTATGTTTTATTAGTATTGAGAATGTTGCTTGTGTTGTCGTTAAAATTGGTCGTTTATGTTCCTTTGTAATTTTTATGTTTCAAATTTCAGATTTTTTTTTAAATGTAGGAAAATGTAAATCATGTACTAAAGTAAGTTATGTGAAATTACTTTGGAATGTTGCCAATGTAAAATTATATTTTGTAAAATATAATTTCTGAATTATGTAAATTAATAGTTATTTAAAATGTTGGTAATGTAAAATAAATTTCATTTAAATTATTTTTGCAATGTGAATTAACCGTTTATAAGGGGTGTTACTGAAAAAATAGAAATATAAGGGGCGAAACTAAAAAGAATAAATAAAACAAGTAAGTTTCGGAAAAAATGAGAAAGAAAAAAGAAGAAAGTGGGAAAGGGAGTTGTGAAAAAGGATATTTACGCAAAAAATAAAAGATATTGAGGTATTTTTTAAAAAAATAAAAAAAATGATCAAAAAATAAACATAGAAAAAGTTGACTGGCTGGTCACATCACGCCAGCCACGTCAGTGGCGTGACAAGTCTAGAGGCCGGCTTGGCTTTTAATGTTTTAAAAATGAACCACTTACCTAACTTGAGGCTACCTCCCTCCCACGTCTCCTTATTATATATAGAAGGGGGGTGGGGCTTTGGTTAGGCCCCATATTTTAGAACTAAAATTTCAAATATAAGCGAAGAGAAGAGGGAAGTTAAATTTTTTTTTTATTAGTTCTAATCTAAATTTGTTATGTTTGTTTTAGTTAGTGTTATTTAAAATTCAAAGTTAATAAATACAATTAAGGTATGTAAATTATATATGTTGATGCACATGTATTATATTAAAAGTAGTTATTGTAATGTAATATTGAATTATATTTAATTTATCAAGTAATGGTTAAATTTAAAAAAAAATATATGTAGATATTAGAATGTCTTCTTCAATAAACACAGATCACACTGTATCGGAGGTCAACGAAACAGTAAAATTGTTAAATCACAAATTATTTATTCGTATGTTATATATGATATTTATTTATAAAGTGTGATATGTTTTAACACTTCATTACCCAATTTATTATCATTATCTTACTACCTATTTATTATTAAATTGATGATTGATATTAATTGATGATATTATCATTATTCTTACAATTTTGGATTCATTATCTTACTACCTACTTCATTAGGCTTGGATTCAACATTTAAGAATTTTGATTGAGTGTTTTATATTATGTAATTTGTTATTCCTAATAATTTAAATATAATATTGTATTACATATATATGTTAAAATTAGTTTCTTAGGTTTTATATTGAAAATTCATTTTTTTCCAATCCAACCTGTTTTTTAGAAAAATATTTATCTATAATTTAAATATATTATATTTATTTTTTAAAATTTTGGTACGAAATTTTAATATCCAAATTTAAATATATTTTTTCATTAAAATTTATTATATAATCAAAATTGCATAAATATTTAAAATTTGTAAAACAAAAAATATTTAGAAATTGTAAATTTTAAAAAAATGAAAAAAGTACTTAAAATTTGTATAAGTTAAAAATTTATATTTCAATTAAAATATATATTAAGTTATACTTAATTGAGATATTAATTTTTTATTTTACCATAATTTTTAATATTTTAGATATTTGATTTATTATTTTTTTATAAAAAAATTACCATACAGAATGAATACCGGGTATTGAGGTCGCAGATCCATTTTCCCAAGTATCGTGTAGACGAGCAGATAATGCCTTACTTACACTTGGTAGGATTTGGGGTTGAGCGAATGCGCATTGAAGCGTGTACACATCGTCGATATATTGTTCAACATTCACATTGAATGTTGCACATGCTGCAACCATATGTGCATATGGGTACTGAAGTGTTTGGAACCTTTCGCACTCGCACAGCCTGTTTCGGAGATCAACTCCGTAGGACCTTGGCGGTATTCCCGTGCGACGTATGATGCACTCTGTCACCCGGAAAGTTTACAAGTTCTAGGAATATAGTTATGCATTCATTGACCTCGCCCTCCAAGCATTGACTTCCATGGCATTCCTGACATCTTTGACGTACACGTGTCCGGCCTCCATCTGTTTTGCTTGTCTCAACCCTATTTTTGGCATCAAGGTTGCCAACCTATGAACGTAGCTGAGAAAACTCATGAAATTGGCAAGTGACGCGTACGCTTCAAGATAGAGTTAACCGCCTTAACGAGGTTAGTCGTTATAGGACTGTATCGGTACTCATTATCAAAACATTGAGCCCATTGCCACGGCTCCATGCTACCCAACCACTGTCTGAGAGAAGGACGGGCCCCCACTATATCAGTCTCCAACCTCGCAAGCCTATGCTTGAATCGGTGTAGTTCTAGCTTGTACCTTGCGTATGTATTCCGATAAAACATGTTACCATTCCTTTTAGTAAATAGACTCAAAATGTGTACAAATACAAGTTTAAATACAATATTTTTACCCATGTTCACGATTTGTTTGCGCCAGTCTTTGTTCTTGTACCCCTTGTTGAAGTTGACAAAAAATGTGGCGAATGCAGTAGACAAACCTCCAGGGAACCTCGGAACTCCAAATCATAACAAGAAGACCCTTGGATCTGTTAGAGACAATGCAAATGTTGTCTTGCATGACAACATGCCTTCGCAAGTTCCTAAGGAAAAAATCCTACTATTCGAAGTTCTTCGACTCCACGATGGCAAAGGCGGTCGGTAGTACATTGGTTACTGCCTTGTGCAATTGCAATTAGTAGTATCTGCGTGTATTTTCTATAAAGCCACGTTCCATCAACTTTCACCAACGGTTTGTAATGGGAGAAGGCCCTAACACATGGATCGAACATCCAGAACAAATGATGAAAAACTCTTCTCCCCGATTCAAGTTCCCCATTCAGGCCTTTGTAAAGCAACATCTGCAAGTCCACGACAGTACCTGGCATGTACTCTAGCATCGCTGAAACCCACCACTGAAGGTCATTGTATGACTCATCTAATTTGTCGTACAACTGCTCTATGGCCATTTTTTTCGCCCACCATGCTTTCCTATACAACACTCTGTACTGGAACAGGGCTTGCATATCCGCAATCAGGACTGATACATGAATGGTTGGCAGATCTTTCACCAGTGGCTAGATGTAGTTGTAGATACTTTTGGCATCCAATTTTTAGTGGTCTTGTGTTATACGTGCGACAGTGCATGTATGGTGCCCTTCTAATTTTTCTATTTGCCACTACTGAGTCCTTTGTATAAATACAGCTCAAACCCGCCAGCAGCACCCTTCATCAACCCTCCAAAATTCCCCAACATATAATGTCAGTTTAGGTTTTGCAACCTTGTAATCAATCCACACCTTCATGTTGTACTAATTGATGGTAAAAACGCAGTCCGCCTTGTTCTCGAACCATTGCCCAACTAAACAATTCTACCAACTGAAAATTTGATGCCAATCTGTGAGCAGGGACTATATTGGTGTACTCGAGGAACTTGGGTACATGCGTTGCATCTGGATCGTCACTCAACATGTGAGCCCCAGGATTATTCCGTAAAACAATGTCACGACTCGGGTTCCCAAAAGAAGGGGCATAAACATCTTCAACCTTTGATAACAAGCTAATTTTGTGTGTTTAATGTATTTATTTATGGTCAAATTTTGAATAGAATGTTACTAAACTTCTGATTTCTTGTTTAAATTTTGTCAGGACGCAATTGGAATACCGAAGTTCAAATAAACAAGCAAATTGGGAAAAATTGGAACGAGAAGCAATAAAATGGGTCAAATTGAAAAGTTGCAGAATTAATGGCTGATTAAATATCAGATTGTGAACTTGTTAAACTCTATAAATAGAAAAAAAAACTGATTTTAGTTAATCGTTAGGCATAATCTTATTAAGAATCATGCTAAATTTTACATATGAAAAATGTATAAATACCTTGTAATGGTGGCTTGGAAAAAGCACACTGAAATAAAATTAAAAGCAATTCTTTTCTCTTTCACGCATCAGTAGTTATTCAAGTTTACTGCCAATTTTTTTCCAGTTTCTTATTTTTGGTTCAATTGCCTTTCAAGTCCTTTCTCCTTTTCACCTATCACCATTACTTTCAAATCCACTTTTAAACCCCAATTGAGTATGATTAATTTCATGCTCAACTAAACCCATTTAGCTAAGCAAATTGGGCTAATTGGAACGAGAAGCAATTAAAGGGGCCAAATTGAAAAGTTGCAGAATTAGGGGCTGATTAAAAATCAGATTGTGAATTTGTCAAACTTTATTAATAGAAAACAAATGTGATTTTAGTTGGTTGTTAGGCATAATCTTAGGAGGAATCATGCTAAATTTGATATATGAAAATGGTATAAATACATTGTAATGGTGGCTTGGAAAAAACACATTGAAATAGAATTAAAAGCAATTTTTTTCTCTTTCACGCATAAGTAGATATTCAAGTTTACTGCCAACTTTTTTTTTTCTAGTTCCTTATTTTTTGTTCGATTGCCTTTTAAGTCATTTCTCCTTTTCACCCATCACCATTACGTTCAAATCCACTTTTAAACCCCAATCAAGTCTGATTAATTTCATGCTTAACTAAACCACATTTAGCCAAGCAAATTAGACTAAATTGGAATGGGAAGCAATAAAGGGGGTCAAATTGAAAAGTTGCAGAATTAGAGGTTGATTAAAAATCAGATTATGATTTTGTCAAACTTTATAAATAGAAAACAAATATGATTTTAGTTGGTTGTTAGGAATAATCTTATGAGTAATCATGCTAAATTTGGCTTACAAAAAGTGTATAAATAACTTGTAATGGTGGCCCGGAGAAAACACACTGAAATAGAATTAAAAGCAATTCTTTTCTCTTTCACGCATCTGTAGCTATTCAAGTTTATTGCCATTTTTTTCCATTTCCTTATTTTTGGTTCAATTACTTTTAAGTCCTTTCTCCTTTTCACCTATCACAATTACATTCAAATCCACTTTTAAATCCCAATCGATTATGATTAATTTCATGCTCAACTAAACATCATTTAGCCAAGAAAATTGGGCTAAATTGGAACCGGAAGCAATAAAATGGACCAAATTGAAAAGTTTCATAATTAGTGGCTGATTAAAAATCAGATTGTGAATTTGTCAAACTCTATGAATAGAAAAAAAAATCTGATTTTAGTTGATTATTAAGCATAATCTTAGGAGGAATCATGCTCAATATGGCATATGAAAAGCCTATCAATACCTTGTAATGGTGGCTTCAAAAAAACACACTGGAAAGAATTAAAAACAATTCTTTTCTCTTTCACGCATCAGTAGCTATTCAAGTTTATTGTCATTTTTTACCATTTCCTTACTTTTGGTTCAATTGCTTTTTAAGTCTTTTCTCCTTTTCACTTATCACCTTTACTTTCAAATCCACTTTTAAACCCCAGTCGAGTATGATTAATTTCATTCTCAATTAAACCGCATTTAGCCAAGCAATTTTGGCTAAATTGGAATGGGAAGCAATAAAGGGGCTAAATTGAAAAGTTGCAGAATTAGTGGCTAATTAAAAATCCGATTGTGAATTTGTCAAACTCTATGAATAGAAAAAAATCTGATTTTAATTGGTTGTTAGGCATAATCTTAGGAGGAATCATGCTTGTAACATCCTAGGAAGGGCCTATGCATTTTTCAGATCAATTGTATGAAATGACAAGTCTTAAGTATTATGAATAAATTTTTGATACTTTTGGAAACCTAGAAATGAATGAAAATGGAAATGAAAATGAAAATGGAAATGAAAATGGAGATGGAAATGAAAATGGAAATGGAAATGGACATTTTTGGAAACTTAGACATTTTTGGAAACCTAAACATTTTTGGAAATGATCCAAAAATGGAAACTTGAACATTTCGGGAAACTTGGATATATGAGAGAAATAAAGGAGTTTTATTCACATAAATATGTGAATAATAAGAGAGAAATAAAGGAGTTTTATTCACATAAATATGTGAATAATAAGAGATAAATAAAGGAGTTTTATTCACATAAATATGTGAATAATAAGAGATAAATAAAGGAGTTTTATTCACATAAATATGTGAATAATAAGAGATAAATAAAGGAGTTTTATTCACATAAATATGTGAATAATAAGAGATAAATAAAGGAGTTTTATTCACATAAATATGTGAATAATAAGAGATAAATAAAGGATTATTTTCTAATGAGATAATTGAGGAGATAATTGATGGATTAAAGGCTTTTATCTTTTAAATAAAAGAGATAATATTATCAAAAGAGGAGTGGTGGCCAAGTAAAGGACTCCTAGGCTGATAACTTTGGCTATAAAAGGAGGACAGGAGGGCTACTCATCAACACTTGCTCCCTCTTCTCTCTCGCGAAATTCTCCTAGGCAAAACCCCTCTCTGCGAATTTTCATTAAGCAAAATCCTCTCTTTTTCTTCTATTTTCTTCTCCGTTCTCATTGTTAAATTTGAATCTTTGTGGATTCTAAGAAAGAGGGCAATCATCCACAACATCAAAAGGGGATCTTTCGGGAAATCTAAGGATCTAAGGTAAGGATTATAAATATAAATATGTGGTTAAAGATTATGATTCACGTTTTCAAAGTTAGATCTAATCTATCACGAAGTTATAGGATTTCAACAGCTTATAAAGGAATCCTCTTGATTTGGAATTCCATCATAAGGTAAGGGATATTCGGACAAGGCATAATTTGTTTAAGTGTTTTCCATTATTTCAAAAACCGAAAACCGACATGGTTACATACCTAGTATTAGCCGATTTCAAGGAAGAGGAATTCTAGCAGCTGTTGGGACTTGATTAAATCAATTCGGCAACTAGGTAAGTAATTCTACTTCTAGTAGGATTTGGTTTTAAGACCAAATAGGTTTATTTATATGTTTTAATTAATGGCCGAATATAGGAGTGAAAGATCTAGATCGGTAGATCGCTCTCACGGAATTCACGGAAACTATTAAGCGAAAAGGTGTGTACTCTTACTAACTTTCAATAAATTGCATGGCAATCATTAAATATATAAATATGTAACAGTATGTGAATGTGGCTAAGCACCACAAATGTGGTAAGGAGTACCAGTGCACGTTTCCTACTTTTGATAGGATTGTGAATGTGATATATTTTGAACATGTGATTAGTAACATGAATGAAAATTAAGTATGTGAAATATGTTATGAAATAATTGGGGCATTCGGGATATTTGTGGAGGAAGAAAGTGAAGGTGATGACTACGGTCTCACCAACGTAAAGTGGTGACTACGGTCACATAAAGTGAAAAGTGGTAACTTCCGGTTACATCCGGTGAATACTGATGTCTAATGACACAACATAAGTGGGCGATGAGCACGTCGATTCATTGCAGCGATCGCCTTCGATGGTGTGTAGTGGATGGAGGGTCGACTTAGTAGTCCCCGCGTGTATGCTGAGTTGGTACGGGTGGTGTGTAGCGGATGGACAAATAGGTTTGGATTTGGGTTGTATCATCCTTTATTTTGTATGAACATGATATTGATATGACTTGTATGCCCGATTTGTTGGAAATTAGTACTATGTACACATTGAGTCTGTTGACTCACACCCGTTGGGAATTATTTTTCAGTGATGAGCAGTAATGGACCGGGTCGGCAGGAGCTAAAGGTGGCCAAGCATCGCTTGAAGAAATTATTTGGAATTTGGACTTTATGAAATTTTAGTGTACTTTATTTTGGGTTTGAATGATGTAATAAGGCCATAAGGCCCAGTTGGATTTTCTTTATTCCTTTTTATTTTTATTTAAATATGATACAAATTATGTTTGATTAAAGATAAGTAAATTTATTTCTTTTAAAATAATAAACCCAAAAATTATTTTGTCACCTTATTTAAGTTGGATTTCCAGAATTTATTAAATAGGTTTCAAATTAAGCCCAACCCAAAACAATTTTTTTAAAATTACACAAATTTTCTCTAAGTCATTTAGAACATTGGAAACCGATTTATTTAAGGAACATACCAGATCCGGTTCAAGCTCGTGGGCGGGTGTGGGGTGTTTCAGATTGGTATCGAGCCAGTTTTAAAACTCTCGGCTTTGTGGGCTCGAGCCCAAAACATTTTCAATTCGAGCCCAAATGAATTTCTTTGAAATAAGGAGGTTTTATGGCATGGCACCTAAGTCTCCGACCGCATGATCCACTGTAAGTACCTTTAACCATCTATGTGATTATGTGAATTATGAATTGTAAAAGGGTAGCAAAGGCATGGAACGTAGAATAGTGTGATAGGAACTTGAACCCTAGGATTAGACTACTCAAACACTTGAAACTCATAAGACTTAATGAACTTAACAAACCTATGACTAAGTTATTAAGCTAGGGTGTGGCAACCCCTGACGCATGTCTAGGATTGGATCCGGAAGAGCACGGTATTTAAGCGATCCTAGTGACTCACCTCCTCTTCGCAGTATCCTACCAGTGCGTAGCTTCGGTTCGCCCCTAACTCGGAAGGCTCGGTGGTGTGGCAACCTGCATGCGCATGTCTAGAAAGGTCGGTGAGAGCTTGGTATTTAAGCGATCCGCGTGACTCACCTCCTCTTCATTCGAATCTCGCACAGTGCGTAGCTTTGGTTCACCACGACCAAGAGGGCTCGGTCATAGGCTAAACACAAAAATAAAACCCGAAAGGGACTTAGCCGTTTTTCTTTTATAAAAAATAAAAAAATGTATAACCAAAATTTAGTTTTAAAACTCTTAGAAACTTATGAGAACTATTTTACAACATTTTCTTCTAAAAAAAAAAAAATACCCTTGGTTTATAAAATGACCAAACCACCCATAGTTTTAACAAAATTTCATTACTTTATCAAATGTTCAAAAAACCCTAATTTGTAAAATATCAAACTATCTTGATTTTGGAAAATTACAAAATTGCTCTAACTTACAAAATTACCAAAACGACCCTGATTTCCAAAATTTTTACAATATCATTGCTTTGAAAAGTGTAACTCTCAAAGGAACCCTCAATGTTTTACAATCTTGGAAAATATCCCTAACTTAATAAATTTTACAAATTTACCCTGATTTTTGGAAAAATTATCAAAATACCCACGAGATCAAAAATTACAGAAATACCCTGGATTTCAAAATTCTTCCAAAATTTCCGGAACTTTAGAAGTACCAAAATACTTTCGTCAAAATCACCAGGGAACTTTTTATTTTTGAAAATTTACGAAAATACCCACAGAGGATAAAATTACGAAAATGCCCCTGGGTAGTGGAAAAGCAAAATACGAAAAAAACAACAACAAGAATTACAACGTTTCTTTGAATGAACGAAAGTTCATATTTGTTGATGGATGAATGAATGAATGCAAGATCTGTATGCATGTATGAATACGAAAGAACCACTCTTAAACTCTTCTTCATAAGATATCATCGCGGGTAATAAGTGAAACAAGAATACTAATACATAAAATCCCTTAATCGGATCTCGTCGATAATGAGCTCAAGAGGACGTGGTCGTCGTGGAAGAGGTAGAGGAAGGATGACCGTTAGATCGGGACAAGGTTCGACAATGAGATACCACCACCACCATCACCCCATTTGTCAATGTTGAGCAGCGAGCTCGCACGAGGAAGATGCCGTGTCGCGGTGTCTTTGCGAGTTTTGGAATTGGTGGGCTGTGCAGAAACAATTCAGAAATCGTAAGTCTGTGCTCGAGCGGCTCCGTGCTAATGGAGTGAAATGTTTAGAGGAGTATCGGGAGTGGCACCCAAAGATCTGGTGATCTTGGTTGGAAGCAAGCCGAGCGCATCATGGATGAGCTCGACTTGACCCCGAGGAGAAGTTGAAAGGGATGACGGCACTTTATACTGCGATGAAGCGTATCAATGGTGGTTAACCGTTCGGGACGGTGCCACGGCGGAAGATCTCGACACGGGAATATGCTAAGGAAGCATTTGAAGAAGTATGTGGGAACGGTATATAGATGAGCAAAGGAAGGCTTTTACGAGGTTGGTACAAGGAAGTAAGTCTGTCACCGAATATGAAGCGGAATTCTTGAGGTTGAGCCGATATGCCCGAGGAGTAGTGGCGATCGAGCATGAACGCTGTGTTCGTTTTGAGGACGGACTTAGGGACGATTTGAGACTTTGATAGAACCGCATCGAGTGGGAATTCTCCGCCTTGGTGGAAAAGGCTAAAGTGGTCGAGGAATTAAGGACGCCACCAAGCGGTGTGGGTAAATAAGCCCAAAAGAGGTTTTGGGCCATATCCGGAAAAGGCCACAAGAGGCCTAGAGTTGACAGCCACAAAGTCAACAGCCGGTGCACGGCTGGTGGCAATTTCGCCCTTGTGAACATTGTGGAAGGAAGCACGGGGAGAGTGTTGGAAAAGGCGGGACGATGTCTCAAGTGTGGGTCCAAGGACCATATGATTAAGGATTGCCCCAAGCTATTAGATGAGAGCCAACCAGCACTCGAGAATGCTAACCAGGTGGTAGAGGCGGACAGCTGACCTCAAAGAGGTCGTGGGTCGGCCAACAGAGGTAGTGGCGAGGCCGTGGAGCTTAGGGCCGAGGTGCGACTAACGCCAAGCAAGGCAACCGGGTTTGGTTTACGCGGTTCACGGAGGGGAAGAGGAGACGCGTCGGAGTTATAATCAGTGCGTTCTTTATTCATGACAAACCCTATCTTGCTCTTATTGATGTGGGCTCAACTCATTCCTATGTTGCATGTAGTGTGGTTGAAACACTAGGCCTAGACTCGAACTTTTCGATAGGCGGATAAGCGTAGTAAGCCCTTTAGGCCAAGCGGTGAGGATAGATAGGATCTTTCGAAATGTACCCCTAGAGATTCAGGGGAGCGAGCTTCGGGCTAACTTAATGGAATTACCCTTGGAGAGTTTGAGCTTATACTTGGAATGGATTGGCTAGTAGAGCATCGAGCCGTGTTGGATTGTGCGGCTAAGCGTATGGAACTAAGAACCCAGGAAGATGAGGTAGTAGTGATGATCGGAGGAAGGAGGAACTACTTGTCTAACGTAGTTCGACCTTGAAGGCCGAGAAAATGGTTAAGAAAGGATGTAAGGCATTCTTAGCCTTCGTGAGTGCGTTAAGAGGAGAAGAGGAAGGTGTTAAGGGAGTTAGAACAGTGAGGATTTTGAGGATGTATTTTAGGAGGAGTTGTCGGAATACCCCAGAGAGAGAAGTGGAATTTGGAATAGATTTGCTACCGAGAGCAGCTCTGTGTCAATCGCCCCTACCGAATGGCACCAAAGGAGTTAGTGGAGCTCAAGGCTCAAATCCAAGAGTTGTTGGATCGTGGGTTCATTCGACCCAAGTGTGTGTCTCAGTGGGGAGCACGCAGGTTCTCTTTGTGAAGAAGAAGGATGGAACTATGCGGATGTGCATAGATTATCGTCGATTGAACAAACCGACCATCAAGAACAAGTATCCTTTGCCAAGGATAGATGACTTGTTCGACCAACCGAAAAGGGCATTTGTGTTCTCAAAGATCGACTTAAGGTCGGGGTATCATCAACCGAAAGTGAAGGAGGCGATATTCATAAGACCGCTTTTAGGACAAGGTACGGTCATTTTGAATTTGTGGTGATGCCGTTTGGGTTGACGAACGCACGGCCGGCGCGTTCATGGATATGATGAATAGGGTTTTCCAACCCTACTTGGATAGATTCGTCGTGGTGTTCATCGGCGACATTTTGGTGTATTCCAAGGCGGAGGAGGAGCACGATGAGCATCTCCGAGTTGTGTTAGAAGTGTTAAGGGAAAAGAAGCTTTATGCCAAATTCAGCAAGTGCGAATTTTGGCTCAAGGAAGTGGCGTTCCTAGGACATGTGGTATCCGCAGAAGGAATAAGAGTGGATCCTAGGAAGATCAAGCGATGTTGGATTGGAAATCACCAGGTCGGTGCATTTGAAATCGAGAAGTTTCTTAGGCTTTGGCGGGCTATTACGGAAGGTTCGTGGAAGGATTCTCTCGTCGATAGCAAGCACCTTTGACAAAGTTACTAAGGAAGGAAGTACCGTTTGTGTGGACGGATAAGCAACAGGAGAGCTTTGAAAAGCTTAAAAGGTCTTGTGAAGCTCGGTGTTAATTCAAATGTGAGGCAAGTAAAGACCGTAGTATATTGTGATGCTTCGCACACGGGGTTAGGGTTTGTGTGCTAATGCAAGAAGGAAAGGTAGTCGCTTATGCATCTCGTGATTAAGGCCGCATGAGGTGAACTACCCAACTCATGACTTGGAACTCGCGGCGGTGGTTTTCGCCCTCAAAGTTTGGAGGCACTACCTTTATGGAGAAAGGTCGGAATTTACGGACCACAAAAGCCTTAAGTATTTGTTGACTCGGAAGGATTTGAACTTGAGGCAACGAAGGTGGGTGGAGTTATTAAAAGATTATGACTATTCGATAGAATACCATCAGGGCAAGGCGAATGTGGTAGCCGACGCCCTAAGTAGGAAGGTTGTGTCGGATTTAAGGGCTTTGTTCGCTCACTTAAGTTTGTATGATGACGGAGGCTTTGTTGGCGAGTTACAAGTCAAGCCAACTTTGGTGAAGGAGGTGAAAGAGGGACGGTTGGCGGATAAGGACTTAAGTACTAAGTTACGACAAATAAGCACGGCAAGGATGATTAAAGGATTATGGCGTCAATGATGAAGGAGTACTGTGCTACAAGGAAAAGGTTTGTATGCTTGAGGGATAAGGAGTTGAGACAAAGGATTCTTCTGAAGCGCATGGTAGTCCTTATGCTATGCATCCGGGAGGCATCAAGTCTGTATAGAGATCTAAGGGAACAATTTTGGTGGTCGGACACGAAGCGAGAGGTGACTGAATTTGTGGGGAAATGTTTGACATGTCGACAAGTAAAGGTGAACACCAAGTCCCATCAGATTGCTTCAACCAATTGAGATTCCCCAATGGAAGTGGGAAAGAATTACCATGGACTTAGTTAGTGGGCTTCCCCTTACGCCCACTAAGAAGGACTCGGTATGGGTGATAGTGGACCGTTTGACCAAGTCCGCACATTTTATCCTGTGAGGATCGACTATTCCTTCAAAAGTTAGCCAAGTTATATGTGGCGGAGATCGTGAGGCTACACGGTACCGATGTCGATCATCTCGATAGAGACCCAAGGTTTACGTCTCGATTTTGGAAAGCACTTCATCAAGCATTAGGCACTAAGCTAGACTTCACTACGGCTTTTCATCCACAATCGACAGGCGATCGAACGGGTTATACAAGTGTTGGAAGATATGCTAAGAGGCTGTGTGATGGATTTCCGAGGAAGTTGGGAAGATTACTTGCCTCTAGCTGAGTTCGCCTACAACAACAGCTATCAGGCAAGCATTCGGATGGCACCATACGAAGCATTGTATGGAAGGAAATGTAGAACACCAACTTGTTGGACCGAGTTAGGAGAACGCCGCGTTTTGGGTCGAGTTAGTGGCGGAACCGAGGAGAAGGTGGAATTAATTCGCACGGTTGAAAGAAGCTTCGATGAAGACAGAAGTCGTACGCAGACCTTAAGAGGAAAGAAATTGAGTTTGAAGTAGGAGACCAAGTGTTTCTAAAGGTCTCACCTTGGAAGAAGGTTATGCGGTTCGATCGCAAAGGGAAGCTAAGCCCAAGGTTTATAGGGCCCTATCAAGCATGAAGCGAGTTGGGCGGTGGCATACCAATTGGAGTTGCCACGAGTTGCATCAAATGCACGACGTATTTCATGTGTCCATGCTACGCCGCTATCGATCGGATCCGTCTCATGTGGTACTGTTGAAGAAGTGGAGTTAAGGCGGATCTATCCTACGAGGAGGAGCCGATTCGGATCTTGGAACGTGGACGTGAAAGCACTACGAAAGAAGTCGGTGCCTTTAGTCAAGGTGTTATGGCGCAATCATGGATCGGAAGAAGCTTCGTGGGAGGAGCGGAAGAGACAATGCGACAACAATACCCTCAAGCTGTTTAGTTAGGAAATTTCGAGAGGACGAAATTTTTTTAGAGGGTAGAAGCTGTAACATCCTAGGAAGGGCCTATGCATTTTGGATCAATTGTATGAAATGACAAGTCTTAAGTATTATGAATAAATTTTTGATACTTTTGGAAACCTAGAAATGAATGAAAATGGAAATGAAAATGAAAATGGAAATGAAAATGGAGATGGAAATGAAAATGGAAATGGAAATGGACATTTTTGGAAACTTAGACATTTTTGGAAACCTAAACATTTTTGGAAATGATCCAAAAATGGAAACTTGAACATTTCGGGAAACTTGGATATATGAGAGAAATAAAGGAGTTTTATTCACATAAATATGTGAATAATAAGAGAGAAATAAAGGAGTTTTATTCACATAAATATGTGAATAATAAGAGATAAATAAAGGAGTTTTATTCACATAAATATGTGAATAATAAGAGATAAATAAAGGAGTTTTATTCACATAAATATGTGAATAATAAGAGATAAATAAAGGAGTTTTATTCACATAAATATGTGAATAATAAGAGATAAATAAAGGAGTTTTATTCACATAAATATGTGAATAATAAGAGATAAATAAAGGATTATTTTCTAATGAGATAATTGAGGAGATAATTGATGGATTAAAGGCTTTTATCTTTTAAATAAAAGAGATAATATTATCAAAAGAGGAGTGGTGGCCAAGTAAAGGACTCCTAGGCTGATAACTTTGGCTATAAAAGGAGGACAGGAGGGCTACTCATCAACACTTGCTCCCTCTTCCTCTCTGTAGAAATTCTCCTAGGCAAAACCCCTCTCTGCCGAATTTTCATTAAGCAAAAATCCTCTCTGTTTCTTCTATTTTCTTCTCCGTTCTCATTGTTAAATTTGAATCTTTGTGGATTCTAAGAAAGAGGGCAATCATCCACAACATCAAAAGGGGATCTTTCGGGAAATCTAAGGATCTAAGGTAAGGATTATAAATATAAATATGTGGTTAAAGATTATGATTCACGTTTTCAAAGTTAGATCTAATCTAACACGAAGTTATAGGATTTCAACAGCTTATAAAGGAATCCTCTTGATTTGGAATTCCATCATAAGGTAAGGGATATTCGGCCAAGGCATAATTTGTTTAAGTGTTTTCCATTATTTCAAAAACGAAAACCGACATGGTTACATACCCAGATTAGCCGATTTCAAGGAAGAGGAATTCTAGCAAGCTGTTGGGACTTGATTAAATCAATTCGGCAACTAGGTAAGTAATTCTACTTCTAGTAGGATTTGGTTTTAAGACCAAATAGGTTTATTTATATGTTTTAATTAATGGCCGAATATAGGAGTGAAAGATCTAGATCGGTAGATCGCTCTACGGGAATTCACGGAAACTATTAAGCGAAAAAGGTGTGTACTCTTACTAACTTTCAATAAATTGCATGGCAATCATTAAATATATAAATATGTAACAATATGTGAATGTGGCTAAGCACCACAAATGTGGTAAGGAGTACCTGTGCACGTTTCCTACTTTTGATAGGATTGTGAATGTGATATATTTTGAACATGTGATTAGTAACATGAATGAAAATTAAGTATGTGAAATATGTTATGAAATAATTGGGGCATTCGGGATATTTGTGGAGGAAGAAAGTGAAGGTGATGACTACGGTCTCACCAACGTAAAGTGGTGACTACGGTCACATAAAGTGAAAAGTGGTAACTTCGGTTACATCCGGTGAATACTGATGTCTAATGACACAACATAAGTGGGCGATGAGCACGTCGATTGCAGCTGCGCCTTCGATGGTGTGTAGCGGATGGAGGGTCGACTTAGTAGTCCCCGCGATTGTCAAAGTTGGTACGGGTGGTGTGTAGCGGATGGACAAATAGGTTTGGATTTGGGTTGCATCATCCTTTATTTTGTATGAACATGATATTGATATGACTTGTATGCCCGATTTGTTGGAAATTAGTACTATGTACACATTGAGTCTGTTGACTCACCCCGTTGGGGAATTATTTTTCAGGTGATGAGCAGTAATGGACCGGGTCGGCAGGAGCTAAAGGTGGCCAAGCATCGCTTGAAGAAATTATTTGGAATTTGGACTTTATGAAATTTTAGTACTTTATTTTGGGTTTGAATGATGTAATAAGGCCATAAGGCCCAGTTGGATTTTCTTTATTCCTTTTTATTTTTATTTAAATATGATACAAATTATGTTTGATTAAAGATAAGTAAATTTATTTCTTTTAAAATAATAAACCCAAAAATTATTTTGTCACCTTATTTAAGTTGGATTTCCAGAATTTATTAAATAGGTTTCAAATTAAGCCCAACCCAAAACAATTTTTTTAAAATTACACAAA
The DNA here is from genome assembly GCA_025698515.1 of Gossypium sturtianum. NCBI lineage: Eukaryota > Viridiplantae > Streptophyta > Magnoliopsida > Malvales > Malvaceae > Gossypium > Gossypium sturtianum. Next base: position 26,760,358 of record CM046945.1, read on the forward strand.
TTTTCTCTAAGTCATTTAGAACATTGGAAACCGATTTATTTAAGGAACATACCAGATCCGGTTCAAGCTCGTGGGCCGGGTGTGGGGTGTTTCAATGCTAAATTTGGCATATAAAAAGTGTATAAATACCTTGTAATGGTGGCTTCAAAAAAACACACTGGAACAGAATTAAAAAGAATTCTTATCTCTTTCACACATCAGTAGCTATTCAAGTTTACTGCTATTTTTTCATTTTCTTATTTTTGGTTCAATTGCTTTTTAAGTCCTTTCTCCTTTTCACTTATCACCGTTACGTTCAAATCCACTTTTAAACCCCAATCGAGTATGATTAATTTCATGCTCAATTAAACCCCGTTTAGCCAAGCAAATTGGGCTAAATTGGAACGGGAAGCAATAAAAAGGGCCAAATTGAAAAGTTGCAGAATAAGTGGCTGATTAAAAATCAGATTGTGAATTTTTCAAACTCCATGAATAGAAAAAAAAATCTGATTTTAGTTGGTTGTTAGGCATAATCATAGGATGAAAATGCTAAATTTGACAGATGAAAAGTGTATAAATACCTTGTAATGGTGACTTGGAAAAAACACATTGGAATAGAATTAAAAACAACTTTTTTCTCTTTCACGCATCAGTAGCTATTCAAGTTTACTGCCAATTTTTTTTTTCCATTTCCTTATTTTTGGTTGAATTACTTTTTAAGTTTATTCGCCTTTTCACTTATCACCATTACAAGCAAATCCAATTTTAAACCTCAGTCGAGTATGATTAATTTCATGCTCAACTAAACCCCATCTCGCCAAGCAAATTAGGCTAAATTGGAACGGGAAGCAATAAAGGGGCCAAATTGAAAAGTTCCAGAATTAGTGGCTGATTAAAAATCAGATTGTAAATTTGTCAAACTCTATGAATAGAAATGAAATCTAAGTTTAGTTGGTTGTTAGGCATAATCTTAGAAGGAATCATGCTAAATTTGGCATATGAAAATTGCATAAATACATTATAATGGTGGTTTGGAAAAAACACATTGAAATATAATTAAAAACAATTATTTTCTCTTTCACGCATCAGTAGCTATTCAAGTTTACTGCCAATTTTTTTTCCATTTCCTTATTTTTGGTTCAATTTCTTTTTAAGTTCTTTCTCCTTTTCACCTATCACAATTACGTTCAAATCCACTTTTAAACCCCAATTAAGTATGAGTAATTTCATGCTCAACTAAACTACATTTAGCCAAGAAAATTGGGCTAAATTAGAACGGGAAGCAATCAAAAGGGCCAAATTGAAAAGTTCCAGAACTAGTGGCTGATAAAAAACAAGTTTGTGAATTTGTCAAACTCTATGAATAGAAAAAAAATTTGATTTTAGTTGGTTGTTAGGCATAATTTTAGGAGGAATCATGCTAAATTTGGCATATGAAAAGTGTATAAATACCTTGTAATGGTGGCTTCGAAAAAACACACTGGAATAGAATGAAAAACAATTCTTTTCTCTTTCACGCATCAGTAGCTATTCAAGTTTACTGCCATTTCTTTCCATTTCCTTATTTTTGGATCAATTGCTTTTTACGTCCTTTCTCCTTTTCACCTATCACCATTACGTTCAAATCCACTTTTAAACCCCTATCGACTATGATTGATTTCATGCTCAACTAAACCCTATTTAGCCAAGCAAATTGGGCTAAATTGGAACAGGAAGCAATAAAATGAGCTAAATTGAAAGGTTGCTTAACTAGTGGCTGATTAAAAATCAGATTGTCAATTTTTCAAACTCAATGAATAGAAAAAAGATCTGATTTTAGTTGGTTGTTAGGCATGATCTTATGAGTAATCATGCTAAATTTGGCATATGAAAAATTTGTAAATACCTTGTAATGGTGGTTTGGAAAAAACACACTGAAATAGAATTAAAAATAATTCTTTTCTCTTTCATGCATTAGTAGCTATTCAAGTTTACTGCCATTTTTTCCCATTTCCTTATTTTTAGTTCAATTGCTTTTTAAGTCCTTTCTCCATTTCACTTATCACAATTACGTTCAAATCCACTTTTAAACCACAATAGAGTATAATTAATTTCATGCTCAACTAAACCTCATTTAGCCAAGCAAATTGGGCTAAATTGGAACGGGTAGCAATAAAAAGGGCAAAATTGAAAAGTTGCAGAATTAGTGGTTGATTAAAAATCAAATTGTGAATTTGTCAAACTCTATGAATAAAAAAAAATGACTTTAGTTGGTTGTTAGGCATATAATCTGTAATAGCCCATTTATGCCCGGGCTTAAATAAACCAGAATTTAAAAAATAAATAATAATAATGTCCAGTATATTTGTTACAGTCCATTTTACAAAACAAATCCTCAAAGCCCAATCCACCAGCCCAAAATCCATCAGCCAAATTACACCATGACCCAAACTAATGCCCAAAACCCTAAACAGACCCAGAACCTAAACCGGCCCAAAAAGGCCCAAACTTAAAACAGTTTCAGAGACCTAGGGTTTCTGGGAAACCCTAGGCGCCGCAAGCCTTCCCAAAGACCCCTCGGTCCACTGCGCGATCATCGCGCCCAGACTTGCGCGAATCACTCCAGCGCCGAGATCTCCTCGTCTTTACCTGCAAAAAAGGGAAAGAAACAGGACAGCGAACATGGAAACAAGACAGAATCGGCAGATTTCCTATTTTTTTTTTTTATTTCAAGGGCTATAAAAGCCCTACATAATCTGTAAAAAAGGGGATAAAAAAAAAGAGACACGAATATACATAGAGAAATACAAGCAAATAGATCAAGCAAGGTTTTTCTTTTGATTTTTTTTCTTCCTTTTTCGAATCTGTGCGCTCTTCTTTCTTTTAATTTTTTATTTTATTTTCTTTATTTTAAAGCATATAATATATATAAAAAAAAGAAGGAAAAACTTACATTTTTTTTAAATTTCGGCCACCGTGTACGGTGGACGGCGACGGCGGCCGACGGTGGCCAGCGCGGTGGTCCGACGCCGGAGTTGGGATCGGATATCGCCCAGGAGAGAAAGCTTTGAGGGGCAGAATTTTTTTTTTAAAAACTGAAGGAATGAATGATTTTTAGAAAAAATTTGGGCTTTTATAGGGTTGATGAAATGACGTCGTTTCGTCCTGGGCATTTTAGAGCCAAAACGACGTCGTTTTGATAAACCCGACCCGAATCCGACCCGATTCGCCTCAGGATCCGCGTGTTTTTATGTAATGGTCTTATTGCCATGTAGACCCTTCCGCATTATTATAGTTTTACAATTACATTTAATTTGCATTTTCTTTATTTTTAAGTTGGCCCAGAACTATGGCATTTGTTTCAATTTAGTCCTCCAGGCCTTTTCAAGGCCAGTAACAGAACGACGCCGTTTTGGAAATGAGGCATAATTGCCCAATTGGTCCTTGCATTTTCGGCGCGCATTTCAATATCGTCCTTTTTTGTATTTTAATTTTATTTTTTTAATTATTTTAATTTAATCCTTATCCATTTTTTTATTTTATTCTTTTTATTTTTCATTTTGCTTTTATTTTTTTAATTTTTTTAATATAATGTATATATTAAATTATCATTATTTATTATTTATATTTCTCACTAGTATCCATATATTGTTTTTTTTATTAGTTATTATATCATATTTTATTTTTGTATATCATATTATTATATTATATTTTATATAGCATTTTAATTATTTTATCATATTAAAATATTATATTATTCTTATTATTTGTATAAAATTCGTATATATATATTTTTATATGTATTATTTATCATTTTATTTTTTAACATTATTTTATTATATATTATTTGTAATTTATACATTAGTTATTATATTATATTTTTAAAATCTTATGTATTATATAGTATTATATTAATATCATATAAAATTTTATTTTTGTATAAAATTTATTTTTATTGTATAACATGTTTCATTTATATTATTTATATTATATTTTTTTAAATATCTTTATTTAAAATTATTATATATTATTTATTATGTATTATCTTTTATATGTATTAAATTATATATTTTTATAATATTTTTATATACTTTAAATTTTTATATTATTGTATATATTAATTGTTTTACAAAATTATCATTTTTTCTTTACATTTTTTTGTTATAATATTTATTTAGTGTTTAAATATTCTGTTAATTTATTTATTTCTCATATTTGGTCTTATTTGTATAACTTAATATCCATTCCTTCTTTATGCTTCCTATAGATTTTAAATTGTATTTGCATGTTCTATAACTTGTGATTATTTATTTATGTCTTTTTATTGCTTAATATTGTTTTAGCATAATTTATTTATTATATGTATCATTCAATATGTCATATTATTCTTTTGCTAATTGTCTAAATTATTAGTTAATACGATTCATATTTATAGTGAGTTGCTATTTGGATATTTATATTTTGTAATATTAATGCAAAATCAAATTCATATCATTTTTTAAAAAACATTTTCGCAAAATTGTCGTATTTTATTTAAAGTTAAAAAACGGTGTATGTGATATTTGTGGACTTCGAGAAGAATTGTTCCCTAACTTACTAGGTTTCGATTTTTCTCGTGGAACTTAAGGTATTAGATATCCCTTCTTTTTTAAAACTAAAATTTACAAATTTCAAATCAAAAACTTATTCTTGGGAATTCAAAACATTGTGTCCTAACTTACTGGATATGATGTTTTGTGTCTCGAGGTAGGAATTTTCTAAAATAAAGACGTGCCTAGTTTCGAAGTCATGAGATGCTATATCCTAACTTACTGGATATAGTGTTTTATTTCTTTGAGATAGGTAAGTCTAGGCTTTTTTTCTAATAAAATGATCGTTTTCTAAAATTTTTCAAATTTTCAACACTAGGACATGATTTTATCGATTAGGTACCAATTTTTTGGGCGTTATGAGGGTGCTAACCCTTCCTCATAAGTAACCGACTCCCGAACCCATTTTTCTTGTTTTTCGTGAACCAAAATCAGCATTTTGAAATAAAACATTTTTCAAGGTGATCCAATCACACCTAAGTAAAAAGGGATTGGTGGCGACTCCCATTTTCGTTTTTAAAAGTCGATCCCCGTTTTTTTAAAAACTTTTTAAATGGTTTCGACAGCTTGGCGACTCCGCTGGGGACATAAAATTTGTACCATCTTTAAATCATCCTACTCTGACTTATGGCTATAGGATCTGTATCAAATTCACCCCATCCCACTGCAACTCAAGGGTATAGGATTTGTAACTTGTTCAATCAACTGATCACTCCCAAGGTGACCTAACCAAATGTGCATGCATGATATCTGCATGGATGCAGAATATCATTTTTAGAGAATGATCCCCTTTTATCCTTGGGTTGACATTGCTCATCATTTATCGAGATGATATCACCGACGAAATGTCTTTTCTAATAAAAATCCGAAGAAATAATCATCTTTCAATATTTCCAACCTTTAAGCTTGGTGAGTTCTAAACAATAGTCCTGTTTCAGATTCTCATATTATTTAGAAGCCTCCAAAGTAATATGCGAAACTCCTTTTAAAGGGTTTATAAAAATGGGGATCGACTTTTAAAAACGAAAATAGGAGTCGCCACCAATCCCTTTTTACTTAGGTGTGATTGGATCACCTTAAAAATGTTTTATTTTAAAATACTGATTTTAGTCCACGAAAAACGAGAAAAACGGGTTCGGGAGTCGGTTACGTATGAGGAAGGATTAGCACCCTCATAACGCCCGAAAATTGGTACCTAATTGATTAATTAATGTCCTTATGTCGAGAATTTGAAAAGATTTGAAAACATGATTTCTTTAAAAATTTGAACAATTTGGGTTGGAATTGGAGTTTCTTTTATTCCGAAAGCATACAAACATCACATCCAGCACGTTCGGACGTGATGTTTTAAACCCTCGTAACCAAAATCATCTCATGATTTACAAAATTCATTAAAAAGATATTTGGTTATTTAGACTGAAACACCCCAAACCCGGCCCACGAGCCTGAACCGAATCTGGTGTATTCCTTAAGTAAACCGGTTTCAAATTCTTTTGTTCCTTAGGAAAAACTTGTGCGATTTAAAAAAAAAAAACCATTGTTTTGGGTTGGGCTTGAGTCAAAAACCCATTGATCTTATTTTAAAGTCCAATTAATTAAGATAAAAAAAACAATTAGGGTTTATCTTTAAAGAAATAAATTTTACTTAACTTTAATTGAAAATAATTCGTAACGTAGTAATTAAAAATAAAAGTAAAGAAATGTAACTTATGGCCTTATTACATCAAGTAAAATCCCAAAATAAAAATAAAATTAAAATACTTAAATAAATTTAAATATCCATATTGAATAAAACTTCAAGCTAAGCATGGCCATCCCTAAGCTTCCACCGAACCCGGTCCATTATTGCTCGTCACCTGAAAAATAGTCCCACAACGGGGTGAGTCAACAGACTCAATGTGTACACAACACTAAAATTCAATAGATCAGGCATACATTTTTCATATCCAATACTTATTCATATAACAGATAAAAATGATGTTGCAACCCAAACCCAAACCTAGGTGCCATCCGCTACACATCCCCGTACCAACCTGCACACCGTGGGGACTACTAAGTCAACCCTCCATCCACTACACACCATCGAAGGCAGTCGCTGCAGTCGACGTGCTCATCGCCCATATAAAATTTGTGGCATAGCCACCAGATAATTGTGTCATGAGACACCACATTCAGATAATGTAACCGAAGTTACCACATTCAGATAATGTGACCGAAGTCACCACATTCAGATAATGTGACCGAAGTCACCACATTCAGATAGTGAGACCGTAGTCATCACATTCACTTCCCCTTTTCATATATCCCGAATGACCCATATTATTCATATCATGCATATCCTACTTAAATTCACATTCTTATAAATTTTCACATGTTATAAATAACATATTTCATAATCCTAATAGGAGTAAGAAACGTACCTGAGTACTTTGTACCATATTATGGTACCTTAGCCACATTCTTATAAACATGCATATTTTACATATTACCATCAATCTTATTAAAAGTTAGTGTGGGGTACACACCTGATTCGTTTAACGAAGTCCTTGAAATTTCGAAAAACTGATCTACCGATTTAGATCTTTAATGCCTTGCTGCCGATTTATTTCTTAAACAAATCTCGAAACTTGTAGTGTTTCCTCTTTATAATCGGCTAGCCACTAGATCCATTAGCTTGATTAGTTTTCGGTTTGAACAGATAAGAAACAAGTCTAAATACTGAAATAGGCCCATGGCCGAATGTACTTACCTTCCAAATCTTTGAATCCCGAAACTCCACTTGGCTATGGAGATGTTGAAATCCCTATACACATATGTTAGATCCGATTCTAATCACTTAAACATGATCCATGGCTTTTGGCCGAATACATGACCTACCGTAAATCCTTGAAATCCCGAAGATCTTCCTCCTAGAAATCGACAATAGGCCAAAATCCCGAATCTCTCCTTAAGATTTCGGTCAAAGAATAATAGTGAGAATTAGTCTTAAATTTTCGACAAGTCCTTAAAGAAAAGAATAGAAATCCAACTTGTTCTTATCTCTATTGAAGAAATCGACAGCACCTAACTTTGTCAACACAAAGGTTCGGCCTTGAGACTTGGAGAATAGTCGGCTATGGTCACCAACACAGGGGATTCAGCTTTAATAAGGAAAAGAAAAGAGAGGGTGTTGAGGCTCAAGGATTCGACAATGGTGGATTAAAGAAAAAGTAGATTTCGGCTTGTCAAAATAAAAAGAGAAAAGAGAATATTACTTAGGAATTTACAGAGAGTAGAGAGAAAAGAGTGAATGAAGAATGACCTTACTCTTCCTTTCTTAGCCGAAATTACTAGGCTAGTGTCCCCTACTTGGCCACCACTCTTCCTTTGTGATAACTTTATCACCTTCTTTTAAAATAATTAAAAGAATAATCCTTTAATTATCTCTCCAAATTAAATCCTTATTTATCCCCCCTAATTAGCCGAATTTTAAAGAGGCTAAAACTCCTCTTTTTTAGAAGCCTTGTGCCGTCCACTTCTCTGCTTCTAGAAGCAAAAATAAAATTTTTTTATTTGCTTCCCATGTGACTCGAACCTTGGCCCAATCCTTTGTATGTGGCGCCATTTCCAGAGGCCCTAAGTGCCATCTTCAAGCCACTTTTCCAAGCATGTTTGCGTGTCAAATTTCACATACTTTTTCTTTTAAGGCCACCTTGCCTTAATTTCCTCTTTTAGACTTTAAAACTCGACATTTCTAAGTTTCCAAAAATTTTCGTTCGGCTCTGTAAACTTGACATTTTCTTACATTTCCAAGTTTCCAGAAATGTGCACTTTCCTATTTTGAATCATTTCCAAATCATTTCCATCCATTTCCAAGTTTCCAAAAATGTTCACTTTCCATTTTCTTTTAACTTAACATTTCCATACATTTTCAGGTTTCCAAAAAAAATATTTATTTCTAACTCATTTTCATTCATTTCCGGGTTTCCAAAAATACTCAAAATTTATTCTTAGTACATAAAACATGTCACTTCGTAGAACTAAACCGAAAATGCATAGGCCCTTTCCAGGATGTTACAGTTCTACCCCTCTTAAAAAAAATTTCGTCCTCGAAATTTCCTAACTAAAATAATTGAGGGTATTGTTGTCGCATTGCCTCTTCTGGTTCCCACGAATCTTCTTCCGATCCATGATTGCGCCATAACACCTTGACTAGAGGAACTGACTTCCTCCGTAGCACTTTCACATCACGTTCCAATATCCGAATCGGCTCTTCCTCGTAGGATAAGTCCGCCTTAGCTCTACTTCTTGACGGGTACCACATGAGACGGATCCGATCGGTAACGACGTAGCATGGATACATGGAATACGTCGTGCATCTGCCGCAACTCGGTGGCAACTCCAATTGGTATGCCATCGCCCAACTCTTCTCAAGACTCGATAGGGCCCTATAAACCTTGGGCTTAACTTCCCTTTGCGACCAAACCTCATCACCTTCTTCCAAGGCGAGACCTTCAGAAACACTTGGTCTCCCACTTCAAACTCTATTTCCTTCCGCTTAAGGTCTGCGTACGACTTCTGCCTATCAGAGGCTTCCTTTAACCGTGCTCGAATCATCTCAACCTTCTCTTGAGGCCGCCACTAACTCTGGACCCAAAACTCGACGTTCTCCTAACTCAGTCCAACAAGTAGGAGTTCTACACTTCCGACCATACAATGCTTCATATGGTGCCATCCGAATGCTAGCCTGATAGCTGTTGTTGTAGGCAAACTCAGCTAAAGGCAAGTAGTCTTCCCAACTTCCTCGGAAATCTATCACACAGCCTCTCAACATATCTTCCAACACTTGTATAACTCGTTCAGACTGCCCGTCTGATTGTGGATGAAAAGCCGTAGTAAAGTCCAACTTAGTGCCTAAAGCTTGATGAAGTGCCCTCCAAAACCGAGACGTAAACCTTGGGTCTCTGTCGGAGATGATCGATACCGGTACTCTATGTAACCTCACAATAGTTAACTCTTACCGGGATGAAGTGCGCGGACTTAGTCAAACGGTCCACTATCACCCATACCGAGTCCTTCTTAGTAGGCGTAAGGGGAAGCCCACTAACGAAGTCCATGGTAATTCTCTCCCACTTCCATTGGGGAATCCCGATTGGTTGAAGCAATCCCGATGGAACTTGGTGTTCAGCCTTAACTTGCTGACACGTCAAACATTTCCCCACAAATTCGGTCACTACTTGCTTAAGATCAGACCACCAAAATTGTTCCCTTAGATCTCTCATGCAGCTTAATGCCTCCGGGATGCATAGCATAAGGGCTACTATGCGCCTCCCGAAGAATCTTTCGTCTTAACTCCTTGTCCTTCGGCATACAGACTTTTCCTTTGTAACACAATACTCCTTTATCATTAACGCCATAATCCTTTAATTCCCCGTTCGCACTTGTCAGTAACTTAGCACTTAGATCCTTATTAACCAACTGTCCCTCTTTCACCTCCTTCACCATGTGGGCTTGACTTGCAACTCGCCTAACAAAGCTTCCATCATCGCACAAACTTAAGTGAGCGAACATAGCCCCTAGATCCGACACAACCTTCCGACTTAGGGCATCGGCTACCACATTCGCCTTGCCCGGATGATATTCTATCGACAATCGTAGTCCTTCAACAACTCCACCCACCTTCGTTGCCTCAAGTTCAACTCCTTCGAGTCAACAGATACTTAAGGCTCTTGTGGTCTGTGGTAGATCACCGACCTTTCTCCATAGAGGTAGTGCCTCCAAACCTTAATGGCGAAAACCCACTGCTGCAGTTCCAAGTCATGAGTTGGGTAGTTAACCTCATGAGGCCTTAGTTGCCGAGACGCATAAGCGACTACTTTTCCTTCTTGCATTAGCACACATCCTAATCCCGTATGCGAAGCGCCACAAGACACCACAAAATCTTTCCCGACCTCCGGTTGAATTAACACCGAGCCTCCGTCAACACCTTCTTAAGGTTGTCAAAGCTCTTCTGTTGCTTATCAGACCATTCAAAGGGTACTTCCTTCCTTAGTAACTTTGTCAAAGGCGCGGCTATTGACGAGAACCCTTCCACAAACCTTCTGTAATAGCCTGCCAACCCTAAGAAACTTCGAATCTCAGCCACGGACCTAGGTGGTTTCCAATCCAACACTGCCTCGATCTTCCTAGGGTCCACTCTTATTCCTTCTGCGGATACCACATGCCCTAAGAATGCCACCTCCTTAAGCCAAAATTCACACTTGCTGAATTTGGCATAAAGCTTCTTCTCCCTTAATACTTGCAGCACCACTCGGAGATGTTCATCATGCTCCTCTTCAGACTTAGAATACACCAAAATATCGTCGATGAACACAACGACGAACCTATCCAAGTAGGGTTGAAAAACTCGGTTAATCATATCCATGAACGTGGCTGGAGCGTTTGTCAATCCAAACGGCATCACCATAAACTCATAATGGCCGTATCTTGTCCTAAAAGCGGTCTTATGGATATCTGCCTCCTTCACCTTCAACTGGTGATATCCCGACCTTAAGTCTATCTTTGAGAATATGCGGTTGCCTTTTTGGTGATCGAACAAGTCATTGATCCTTGGCAAAGGATACTTGTTCTTGATGGTCACTTATTCAATCGACGGTAATCTATGCACATACGCATAGTTCCGTCCTTCTTCTTACAAGCAGAATCGGTGCTCCCCATGGAGACACACCGGGTCGTATGAACCCACGATCCAACAACTCTTGGATTTGAGCCTTGAGCTCAACTAACTCCTTTGGCGCCATTCGGTATGGAGCGATTGACACAGGAGCTGTTCCTGGCAGCAAGTCTATTCCAAACTCCACCTCCCTATCTGGGGGTATCCCTGGTAATTCCTCCGGAAATACATCTTCAAAGTCTTTCACCGTTCTAACTCCACTGACACCTTCTTCCTTTCCACATAACGCACTTACGAAGGCTAAGAACGCCTTGCACCCTTTCTTAACCATTTTCTCAGCCTTCAACGCCGAAACTACGTTGGACAGGTAGTTTCTTCTCTCTCTGATCATTACTACTACTTCATCCTCCGGGGTCCTTAGTTCCATTCGTTTAGCCGCACAATCTAACACGGCTCGGTGCTCTACTAGCCAGTCCATTCCAAGTATAAGTTCAAACTCCCCGAAAGGTAGTTCTATTAAGTCAGCCTGAAAGTTCACTCCCTGAATCTCTAGGGGTACATTCCGAAAGATCTTATCCACCATTACGGTTTGGCCTAATGGGCTTACTACAGTTATCTCCCTATCAGAAAGTTCAGAGTCTAGGCCTAGTGTTTCCACTACACTACATGCAACATATGAATGGGTCGAGCCCACATCAATTAAGGCATAATAAAGCTTGCCATAAATGAGGAACATACCGGTTATAACATCCGGTGCATCTCCGTCCTTCCTACGGCGAACCGTATAAACCAAACCCGGTTGCCTTGCCTCCGCATTAGCAGCACCTCTGCCCTGTACTCCACGTCCTCTACCAAAGATCGTTACCTCTCGACATCGAACCACGACCTCGTTGAGGTTCTTTGTCCTCCTCTACCAACCTCGACTACCATTACGAGCGGGTGGTCGACTTTCATCCGGTTTCTTAGGACAATCCTTGAGCATATGGTCCTTAGACCCACACCGAAAATATCCTTCCGTCTTTTTCCAAAGACTCCCTAAGTGCTTCTTCCCACAATGTTCACAAGGACGATCATCGCCATCCCGCACGACTTGCGATTTTGCGCCCATCAACTCTAGTCCTCTTTTGAGCCTTCCTGCACGATCCAAAACCTCTTTTGGGCCTATTCCGATCCACATGCGCTTTGTAGAATCTTTGATTCCCCTCACCACCTTGGCCTTTTCTACCAAAGCGAAAACTCCCGCTCCCGATGCGGTGCTATCAATGATCTCGAGATCATCCCTTAGCCCGTCCTCAAAATGGACACGGCGCTCATGCTCGATTGCCACTACTCCTCGAGCATATCGGCTCAACCTTAGGAATTGACCTCATACTCCGCCACAGACTTGTTCCCTTGAACCAGCCCCAGAAATGCCTTCCTTTGCTCATCAAGATACGGTTCCCACATACTTCTTCCAAATGCTTCCTTAACATATTCCTGTGTCGATCCTCACCGTGGCACCATCCCGGACGAGTCAACCACCACCGATACGCTTCATCGCATAACAAAGTGCCACCATTCCTTTTAACTTTTCCTCGGGGTCGATCAAGCTCATCCATGATGCGCTCGATTGCTTCCAACCAAGATTTCACCGTGGCCCGGGTGCCACACCCGATACTCCACGAAACATTTCGGCTCCATTAGCTCTGAGTGCGCCAGTACCTGAACTTACGGGTTCACGAATTTCCTCTCGCTGACACCACCAACTCCAAAACTCGCGGCCTGACTGCGACACAAAGATCTTCTCCCGTCTCGAGCTTTGCTGCTCAACATCCACGGTTGGGGTGGTGGTGGCGGTGGTATCTCATTGTCGGACCTTGACCCGATCTAGCGGGTTCGACACCGTCATCCTTCCTCTACCTCGTCCACGACGACCACGTCCTCTAGAGCTTATTTCTAACGTTAGAATCTGATTAAGAAGTTTTATGAGTTAGTGTTTCTGTTTCACTTGATTACCCGCGAAGGAATTTTATGACAAGAGTTTTAGGAGTGGTTCTTTCGTATTCATACATACACACAGTCTTTTCATTCATTCGTACATTCATCAAACAAGTATGAACTTTCGTTCATTCAGAGAAACATTGTAGTTTTCATTGTTGTTGCTTTTCCACTACCCAGGGGTATTTTCGTAATTTTGTCCTACAGGGGTATTTTCGTAATTTTTTTAAAAGAAAAAGTTTCTTGGTGATTTGCCGACAAATATTTTGGAAATTTTAAGTTCCCAGGGTATTTTGGAAAAATTTTGAAATCCGGGGGTATTTCGGTAATTTTTATAAATCGGGGTAAATTTGTAAAATTTACTAAACCAGGCATATTTCCAAAAGTTGCAAAACTTTGAGGGTTCTTTTGGAGAATTGTACTTTCCAAAATGGTGGTGTTACAAAAATTTTGGAAATCAGGGTCATTTTGGTAATTTTACCACTAAGGGCATTTTTGTATAAATCGAAAATCTTTCGGAAAATTTTGTAAAGATGGTTTTCATGAATTTAGAAGAAAGTTTTAAGAGTTCTAAAACTAGGGTTTTTTTTTGTTTTTATAAAAACACGGCTAATTCCCTTTCGGGTTTTAGTTATTGTGTTTAGCCTATGACCGAGCCCTCTTGGTCGGGGTGAACCAAAGCTACGCACTGTGCAGATTCGAATGGAGAGGAGGTGAGTCACGCGGATCGCTTAAATACCAAGCTCCCACCGAAACCATTCCTAGACATGCGCACGAGAGGTTGCCACACCTCATCGAGCTCTGCGGGTTAGGGTGAACCGAAGCTACGCACTGGGTAGGATTCCTACGAAGAGGAGGTGAGTCACTAGGATCGCTTAAATACTGTGCTCTTAGGATCCAATCCTAGACATGCGCATGGGGTTACCACACTCTAACTCGGTGACTTAGCCATAGGTTTGTTTAGTGCATTAAGTCTTATGTGTTTGTGTTTGAGTAGACTAATCCTAGGGTTCAAGTTCCTATCATGCTATTCTACGTTCCATTCCTTTTTACCCTTCCATATTTCATAACACATAATCACACAAATAGTTAGGGTACTTACTGGTGGATCATGCGGGTCGGAGACTTAGGAGCCATGCCGTAAAAACTGTTTATTTCATAAAATCTTTTCAAAAGCTTACTTGGCTCGATTTGAAAACGTTTTGGGCCTTAGCCCACAGGCCGAGAGTTTAAAACTGGGCTCTGATACCAAACTGAAACACCCCAAACCCGGCCCACAAGCCTGAACCGAATCTGGTATGTTCCTTAAGTAAACCGGTTTCAAATTCTTTTGTTCCTTAGGAAAAACTTGTGCGATTTTAAAAAAAAAACCATTGTTTTGGGTTGGGCTTGAGTCAAAAACCCATTGATCTTATTTTAAAGTCCAATTAATTAAGATAAAAAAAAACAATTAGGGTTTATCTTTAAAAAAATAAATTTTACTTAACTTTAATTGAAAATAATCCGTAACGTAGTAATTAAAAATAAAAGTAAAGAAATGTAACTTATGGCCTTATTACATCAAGTAAAATCCCAAAATAAAAATAAAATTAAAATACTTAAATAAATTTAAATATCCATATTGAATAAAACTTCAAGCTAAGCATGGCCATCCCTAAGCTTCCAGAACCAGGTCCATTATTGCTCGTCACCGAAAAATAGTCCCCATTAACAGGGTGAGTCAACAGACTCAATGTGTACACAACACTAAAATTCAATAGATCAGGCATACATTTTTCATATCCAATACTTATTCATATAACAGATAAAAATGATGATGCAACCCAAACCCAAACCTAGGTGCCATCCGCTACACATCCCCGTACCAACTCGCACACCGTGGGGACTACTAAGTCAACCCTCCATCCGCTACACACCATCGGCGATCGCTGCTGCAATCGACGTGCTCATCGCCCATATAAAATTTGTGGCATAGCCACTCAGATAATTGTGTCATGAGACACCACATTCGAGATAATGTAACCGGTTACCACATTCCGATAATGTGACCGAAGTCACCACATTCAGATAATGTGACCGAAGTCACCACATTCAGATAGTGAGACCGTAGTCATCACATTCACTTCCCCTTTTTCATATATCCCGAATGACCCATATTATTCATATCATGCATATTATACTTAAATTCACATTCTTATAAATTTTCACATGTTATAAATAACATATTTCATAATCCTAATAGGAGTAGGAAACGTACCTGAGTACTTTGTACCATATTATGGTACCTTAGCCACATTCTTATAAACATGCATATTTTACATATTACCATCAATCTTATTAAAAGTTAGTGTGGGGTACACACCTGATTCGTTTAACGAAGTCCTTGAAATTCCGAAAAACTGATCTACCGATTTAATCTTTAATGCCTTGCTGCCGATTTATTTCTTAAACAAATCTCGAAACTTGTAGTGTTTCCTCTTTATAATCGGCTGGCCACTAGATCCATTAGCTTGATTAGTTTTCAGTTTGAACAGATAAGAAACAAGTCTAAATACTGAAATAGGCCCATGGCCGAATGTACTTACCTTCCAAATCTTTGAATCTCGAAACTCCACTTGGCTATGGAGATGTTGAAATCCCTATACACATATGTTAGATCCGATTCTAATCACTTAAACATGATCCATGGCTTTTGGCTGAATACATGACCTACCGTAAATCCTTGAAATCCCGAAGATCTTCCTCCTAGAAATCGACAATAGGCCAAAATCCCGAATCTCTCCTTAAGATTTCGGTCAAAGAATAATAGTGAGAATTAGTCTTAAATTTTCGACAAGTCCTTAAAGAAAAGAATAGAAATCCAACTTGTTCTTACCTCTATTGAAGAAATCGACAGCACCTAACTTTGTCAACACAAAGGTTCGGCCTTGAGACTTGGAGAATAGTCGGCTATGGTCACCAACACAGGGGATTCGGCTTTAATAAGGAAAAGAAAAGAGAGGGTGTTGAGGCTCAAGGATTCGGCAATGGTGGATTAAAGAAAAAGTAGATTTCGGCTTGTCAAAATAAAAAGAGAAAAGAGAATATTACTTAGGGAATTCGGCAGAGAGTAGGAGAGAAAAGAGTGAATGATGAATGGCCTTACTCTTCCTTTCTTAGCCGAAATTACTAGGCTAGTGTCCCCTACTTGGCCACCACTCTTCCTTTGTGATAACTTTATCACCTTCTTTTAAAATAATTAAAAGAATAATCCTTTAATTATCTCTCCAAATTAAATCCTTATTTATCCCCCCTAATTAGTCGAATTTTAAAGAGGCTAAAACTCCTTTTTTAGAAGCCTTGTGTCGTCCACCTCTCTGCTTCTAGAAGCAAAAATAAAATTTCTTTATTTGCTTCCCATGTGACTCGAACCTTGGCCCAATCCTTTGTATGTGGCGCCATTTCCAGAGGCCCTAAGTGCCATCTTCAGGCCACTTTTCCAAGCCTGTTTGTGTGTCAAATTTCACATACTTTTTCTTTTAAGGCCACCTTGCCTTAATTTCCTCTTTTAGACTTTAAAACTCGACATTTCTAAGTTTCCAAAAATTTTCGTTCTCTGTCTCAAACTTGACATTTTCTTACATTTCAAGTTTCCAGAAAATGCACTTTTTCTATTTTGAATCATTTCCAAATCATTTCCATCCATTTCCAAGTTTCCAAAAATGTTCACTTTCCATTTTCTTTTAACTTAACATTTCCATACATTTTCAGGTTTCCAAAAAAAATGTTTATTTCTAACTCATTTTCATTCATTTCCGGGTTTCCAAAAATACTCAAATTTTATTCTTAGTACATAAAACATGTCACTTCGTAGAACTAAACCGAAAATGCATAGGCCCTTTCCAGGATGTTACATAGACGAACGAAAATCGAAACCCAACACGTTAGGGCACAATTTCTTGAATTTCCAAACACGAAACATTGCCTTGTTTTTTGAAATCCTTATCCCGAGATAACAAAACGTCATATCCAGTAAGTTAGGACATGACAATTTTGAATTCTCGAGAATAAGTTTTTAATTAACTTTTAAAGGAAATGATTAATTCTTTAGATTCGGTGAGATAAGTCGAAACCCAGTAAGTTAGGGTACGATTTCTTTCGAACCTTAGAACATGGAGTATTTGCTTATTTCGAAATGAAAATTTTAATGTAAAAACATAATGCGACCGTAGTAAAATAAGGAGTGAATTACAATGCCAACAAGTGCATGACAACAATATACATCACAGCTCAAATAAAGCGAACCGAAATAAAAGGAATAAT
Organism: Gossypium sturtianum; assembly: GCA_025698515.1. Classification (NCBI taxonomy): domain Eukaryota; kingdom Viridiplantae; phylum Streptophyta; class Magnoliopsida; order Malvales; family Malvaceae; genus Gossypium; species Gossypium sturtianum. The sequence continues at coordinate 26,777,836 of CM046945.1, forward strand.
AAAAATAATATAAGATAAATAACAAAACAAGAATAAAAGAAAAATAAAAATGAATAAAAAACTAATTATAAGAAAAATAAGTAAGTAAATAAATGATTAAAAATAGTGAATTAAATAAATAAATAAAAGGATATTAGGTAAATAATTTAAAAACAATTAATAATAACAAAATAATTATAATAAAAAATAACATCATTAATAATAATAATAATAATAATAATAATAATAATAATAGGAAAATAATGATAATAGGGTATGATAATAGTAATGGTAATATATACAAATAATGGTAATAAAAATATAATAATGCTGATAATAATAAAGGCAATAGTAATAATAATAAATATAAGTATAGTGATAATAATATATGAAAAAAATACTAGCAATAAAAATAATACTAATAAATATAATAATAATAATAAAGTTAATTAAAAATAAAACATAAGAGTGGTAGTAATATTAAAATAATAATAATATTAATAATAATAAAAACAAAAAATAATAGTAATAGTGATAATAAATAACAATAATAAAAATAATCAATAATGTTAATAATAATAATAATAGTAATAATAAATAAAATGAACAAACATTCAAAAAAATAAAAATAAAAAATAAACCATAAACAATAACAAAACTAACTAAATTGAAGGAGGGACTGAATTAAGAAGGAAATAAAATTAAAAAGCCAAATTAAAAAAAACAATCGAATAAGGACCCCGATGTAACGCGCGCGCAACGTAGAGGGACCAAAACAAAAAATAACCCCACCCTCTGAAACGGTACCGTTCGAAAGCGGATCAAATTGAAACAGAGGAAAACTTCTTGGGCAAAATTGGAAATAATAAGAACTTGATTTAAAAGGGAGAAAATGTAACACCCCAAACCCGGCCTAAACACCACGACCGGATCTGGTATGTCACTAAGAAAATTTTGGAAGAACATGTCGTATTTTCAGAAAAATATTTTTTCTAAAGTTTATCTTCTTATTCGAGAGAAATTTAATAGTTGATAGTTTAAATAAAATATGCCTTTATAAATTAAAAACCCAAATTTAAATAGATACAATAGTTCAATAAGAATTTAAATAACTAAAAGTAATTAAAGCCCAAAATAAAACAAAACATAAACTAGTGGCCCATAGCCTTATTACAACGAGATTTAAAATCCATTAATTAAAAATATAAAGTATTAAATTGAGACTTTTTGCTGGATCCAGTTGGTCTTTTGCATGGCCACCTTGCGTTCCTCTCACCCGGTCAGAAGAACTAGGTATCACACGAAAGGTTAATTAATAGGGTGAGTCGCGAGACTCGGTGTGCAAACCTCATGCACCACTAGATTTTGGCCTTAGGCCCATAAAATGATTAATAATTCCATTTATAAAAAAATAACAAATAATATGCAAGGCCCAACCCATTTGCCTAGGTTTCCATCCGCTACACGCGCCCATCGACCATTCACACCATTGGGGATTTCTACAATTGACCCACACGCTTACACGCCAAGATGGCGGTCATGCTGCTCATCAACATATTATGGCCGAAGCCCTTATAATGAATCACGGCATTAGCCGCTACAACATATAATGAGATCACGGTATAAACCGCTACACATATAACGTATAACTTCCTCCTTTCATCAACCCAACCCATGCGGTCATAAAATCAATATGCTTTTATCATATAAAGTCAAACATTCAACGACTGGTGATTTGCTTCACCCTTTTCGGTTTCCAACATTAAACCGAGATATCGGTATTTATCACAACATATAAACTTATGAGCATACAATAATAATCAGATCTAGATGGTGGGGAAGTATTACACACCTGATATCGCGAAATCCAATATTCTTAGTCGATGTCCTTGCTATCCGGATCTATTATCCTCAATGTAAAGCCTTGCTCAAAAGCCGGAAAAACACACAAAGATTTAGCCCCTTCAACAATCGGCCAAGGTTAATAAATCCCAAATTACACGTTAAAACTAATAGATCCCTTACCTTGAAATCCCGAAAGTAACACGATTCTATAACTTAGAGGTCTATGCGATTGACTCCACTAAAGTTGATTTCGGCACAAGTAGGCACCACAAAAGTAATTCGAAAATCACAGGAGATGAGATCTAGGGATTTCGGCTTTTAGGAAAATCCCAGAAAAAGTATGAACAAGAGAAGGCTGATGTGTCTTTGGCTTTTAAAATACTTGAGTGAGGAGTTTCGGGTTTCGACAGGAAAGAGAAGAAGAAAAGAAAACAAGGAAGAGACTTGAAGATTTTGGCTAGGAAGAAAAAGAATGGAAAGAGTTTGGCTTTTGAATCAAAGTGAAGATGAGGAATAGGCTTAGAGATTTGGCTTTTGCGAGAGAATGAAGAAGAAGATGGAAGTTTAGGAGTTTTGGCTTTTACTCGGAGAAGAAGAGAAAAGAATGAGAGAAAAACCCAAATGCTGAAATTGAAGAGATATTCCCCTATTTATAGAAATTTGGCACTTACCTAACCTTGCAGATAAATCCTATCTTTTCTCCTTTATCTTAATCTACTAGCTCATCTAAAAGAGACTTAATTATCTCCAACTCCTCCCTCCTTTATCAGCATATTATCCACATATTTTAATCATTAAAATCCCTAAATTTTAGCCTTTATCTGCTTATTATCCACATATAATAAATTCCTAAATAATAGCCTTTATCTGCTTATTATCCACATATTTTAAACATTAAAACCCCTAAATTTTAGCCTTGTTACCATCCACTCCACCTAATCCTAATGCCCAAAATTTGGCTAACTTAAATTAAAAGAATTGGGCTCCATGAAACTTAAATTTGGGCCCCTTACTCCCTTGTGTGGCGTCACCTCCTAAGATTGGGCCACAAGCCCACTTTGGTATTTTAAACATAGATACTACCTTTTAAACCCTATAATGCCCAAACAGATAATTTTAATCAAGGCCTCTACCAAAGCCTGAGCCCAATTTGGACCCCTAACACTTAAATTAACACATTAAACATATCCACCCATTAAACGCATAGGCCCAAAAATTCGAGGATGTTACGAGTTCTATTTTCTTAAAGAAATTTCGTCCTCGAAATTTCCAACTAACTATTAATCGTACTACCCAAGTCTCACCACTATGCTTTTATTTGTGCACTCTAATTCTAAAGTCAAAATAAACACTTAGTATACTATGGTAGGGTGCATGCGACCGGTATTCGCATCTAAAGCGTCCTCGTCCCCTTGTACTCATGCTATCGGTTCGCGTTTATCGATTAAAAATTTTATGAATTATTGGTTTTCTTCCACCGATTATCCACGAGCAGTCTTATGATTAGTAGTTTTAAGAGTAGTTCTTTCGAATTCGCAATTCGAGTCTCAAGTTCACCTTTCCTAGTTCTAAGAACTACATACATTCAACCATCAACATACGACAACATCCATGCACCCATATTCAACACATAGGGTATTTTCGTCATTCCACTACCCATGGGTATTTTTCGTAATTTTATCCTCTGAGGGTATTTTCGTAATTTTCAAAATAGAGTTCCTTGTTGATTTCGTGAAATAAGGGTATTTTGGTAATTTTGTAATCAAGGGTACTTTGGTCATTTTACACATTAGGGGCAATTTAGTAATTTTTACAAATCAGGAATATTTTCAAAATAATTTTTTTTTTAAACAAACAGGGGTATCTTGAAGGATTTGATTTCAAAAGAAAATAGTAGTGTTCAGTGGTTGTGGATTTACAGTTGTTGTCATGTGTTGTTGTTTTTTTTACGGAAAAATTTCGTTGACTATGTAAATCGGGGTATATTTGCAAATCATGGGTATCTTGGGGTTTTTTTTCCAAAACAAGGGTTTCTATCAATTTTGTAAAGATAAGGTAGCTGGTCCCTTTCGGGTTTTAATTATAGATTTTGGCCCATCAACAAGTCCTCGTGGCTAGGGTGAGCAAATCACTACGCACTGCAGGAGGATCCAGTGAAGAGGAGGTGAGTCACTAGGACCGCTTAAATACTGTGCTCTTAGGATCCTTCCTAGACATGCGTATGACGGTTACCACACTCTAGTCTTGCGGCTCGTTAACGGGTTTGTTTAGTGAAATTAAGTTTTATGACATTTTAAGAAGTGGTTTGAACTAAGCCTAGAGTCCATCAAGTTCTAATTCTAACTAATCTCGTCCCACTAGGCCCATTAAGCCCACATATACAAAGATCATACAATGGTTCAGAGTACTTACCTAGCGGACTTGGGCCGGAGACGCAGGTGCCATGCCGAGCTAACAGATCTGTTATTACTTAAAGACATCCATATTTCAAAAGCCCATTTTAGAAAACGTTTTGAGCCCAAAAAAAACCCAGAGCCGAGTTTTGAACCGGGCTCGATACCATTTGTAACACCCCAAACCGGCCCAAACACACAATGGATCGGATCGGTATGTCACTAAGAAAATTTTGGAAGAACATGTCGTATTTTCAGAAAAAAATATTTTTCTAAAGTTTATCTTCATATTCGAGAGAAATTTAATAGTTGATAGTTTAAATAAAATATGCCTTTATAAATTAAAACCCAAATTTAAATAGATACATTAGTTCAATAAGAATTTAAATAACTAAAAGTAATTAAAGCCCAAAATAAAACAAAACATAAACTAGTGGCCCATAGCCTTATTACAACGAGATTTAAGATCCATTAATTAAAAATATAAAGTATTAACTTGAGACTTTTTCTTCTGGATCCAGTTGGTCTTTTGCATGGCCACCTTGCGTTCCTCTCGGCCGGTCTAAAGCACTAGGTATCACTGAAAGGTTAATTAATAGGGTGAGTCGCGAGACTCGTGTGTGCAACCCTCATGCACTACTAGATTTTGGCCTTAGGCCCATAAAACAGATTAATAATTCCATTTATAAAAAAAATAACAAATAATATGCAAGGCCCAACCTATTTGCCTAGGTTTCCATCCGCTACACGCCCCCGTACTAGCCATTCACACCATTGGGGATTTCTACAATCGACCCACACCGCTACACGCCAAGATGGCAGTCATGCTGCTCATCAACATATTATGGCGAAGCCCTTATAAAAGATCACGGCATTAGCCGCTACAACATATAACAGATCACGGTATAAACCGCTACACATATAACGTATAACTTCCTCCTTTCATCAACCCAACCCATGCAGTCATAAAATCAATATGCTTTTATCATATAAAGTCAAACATTCACTGACCTGGTGATTTGCTTCACCCTTTTCGGGTTTCCAACATTAAACCGAGATATCGGTATTTATCACAACATATAAACTTATGAGCATACATTAATAATCATATCTAGATGGTTGGGAAGTATTACACACCTGATATCGCAAAATCCAATATTCTTAGTCGATGTCCTTGCTATCCGGATCTATTATCCTCAATGTAAAGCCTTGCTCAAAAGCCGGAAAAACACACAAAGATTTAGCCCCTTCAACAATCGGCCAAGGTTAATAAATCCCAAATTACACGTTAAAACTAATAGATCCCTTACCTTGAAATCCCGAAAGTAACACGATTCTATAACTTAGAGATCTATGCGATTGACTCCACTAAAGTTCCCTTCAGATTTCGGCACAAGTAGGCACCACAAAAGTAATTCGGCAATCACAAGAGATGAGATCTAGGGATTTCGGCTTTTAGGAAAATCCCGGAAAAAGTATGAACAAGAGAAGGCTGATGTGTCTTTGGCTTTTAAAATACTTGAGTGAGGAGTTTTGGTTTCGACAGAAAAGAGAAGAAGAAAAGAAAACAAGGAAGAGACTTGAAGATTTTGGCTAGGAAGAAAAAGAATGGAAAGAGTTTCGGCTTTTGAATCAAAGTGAAGATGAGGGAATAGGCTTAGAGATTTCGGCTTTTGCAGAGAATGAAGAAGAAGATGGAAGTTTAGGAATTTTCGGCTTTTACTCAGAGAAGAAGAGAAAAGAATGAGAGAAAAACCCAAATGCTGGAATTGAAGAGATATTCCCCCTATTTATAGAAATTTCGGCACTTACCTAACCTTGCAGATAAATCCTATCTTTTCTCCTTTATCTTAATCTACTAGCTCATCTAAAAGAGACTTAATTATCTCCAACTCCTCCCTCCTTTATCAGCATATTATCCACATATTTTAATCATTAAAATCCCTAAATTTTAGCCTTTATCTGCTTATTATCCACATAAAATAAATTCCTAAATAATAGCCTTTATCTGCTTATTATCCACATATTTTAAACATTAAAACCCCTAAATTTTAGCCTTGTTGCCATCCACTCCACCTAATCCTAATGCCCAAAATTTAGCTAACTTAAATTAAAAGAATTGGGCTCCATGAAACTTAAATTTGGGCCCCTTACACCCTTGTGTGGCGTCACCTCCTAAGATTGGGCCACAAGCCCACTTTGGTATTTTAAACATAGATACTACCTTTTAAACCCTATAATGCCCAAACAGATAATTTTAATCAAGGCCTCTACCTAAGCCTGAGCCCAATTTGGACCCCTAACACTTAAATTAACACATTAAACATATCCACCCATTAAACGCATAGGCCCAAAAATTCAGTATGTTAAAGAAAATGCGGAATGGCCTAAAGGATAAATAAACCTTTTTTTAAAAACACGCGGATCCTGAGGCCTACATGGGTCGGGTCGGGTCGGAGGCTCAAAATGACGTCGTTTTGGCCTCCGCAAATGACCCTCAAAACGGTGCCGTTTCTATTCATTATAAAAGCTAAAATTTTGTTAAGAAATTTCATTTTTTCTCCTCTTCAAAAAAAAAAAAACTGAAACAAATCCTCTCAATGCTTTCTCACCATGCGATTTCGGCAGGCCCTCCGGCGAGGCTCCGGTGCCGTCGCCGCCGTCACGGCGGCCGAAATTCAAAAGAAAGGTATTTTTTTTATTTTTTATAATTTATTCAAACATGTATATAGTTTTTTTAGAAAAAAAGAAGTAAAATTTTTTATGTATATGTTTGCAGATTCGAAAGAAAGAAAAGAAGGAAAAAGAAAATAATAAAAAAAAACCTTAAGGATCTCTGTATTGATTTTGTGTATATTTTGTGTATATACGTGTATTCTCTGCCTTTTCTGTAAAATCTCCCCTGTTACAGGTTTATTGCAGGGCTTTTATAGCCTCGAAAAGAAAAATAAAATAGGAATACAAATTTTTGCCATGTTTACTGCTATTCTTTCCCCTTTTTGCAGGTCGGGAGCGAGAAGTTCGGCATCGGAGGGATTCAAGATCGATGCGATGCGCGGCGCGAGGTGTGGCGCGAGGAAGGGTCGCTTGCTTGCTTGCAAGCGCCTAGGGTTTCAGAAACCCTATGTCTTCTGATTTCGATTTTAGGATTTGGGCCCTTTTGGGCCTTGTAAGTTTTTTGGGTCAGGTTGGGTCTGGGTAGGCAGTTTTAGGATTTGGGTCTGAGGGTGTATTCGGGTAATGGGTAGTATTTGGGTTTGGGCTTTATGGTTGTAAACGGACTTTAAAAATTTGGACTTTATTTATTTTATTATTTTTTATTTATTTTGGATTTTGTCTAAATGGAATGGGCCCGGGCTAAATTGGGTTCCTACATAATCTTAGGAAGAATCATGCTAAATTTGACATATTAAAAGTGTATAAATACTGTCGAAACCTTTTTGGAAATCGACTTGTCATTTTAAAATGAAAATGGAGTCGCCACCAATCCTTTTTATTAGGTGTGATCAGATCACCTTGAAAATTAATCATTTTAATAAAAAGGTTAAATTTAATAAAACTATGATTTTCGGTCTACAAAATCCAAGAAGTGGGTTCGAGAGTCGGTTACGTATGAGGAAGGATTAGCACCTTCATAACACCCAAAATTGGTGCCTAGTTGATTACTTGATGTCTTAGCGTCGAAAATTGAGAATTCGAAGAGAATTTAAAATACGATCCCCACTTTGCATGATGTTATTTGATTCAAATATCACTAACTAAATTAAATTTTATGGAAAAGGCCTTCTTATTTCAAGTTAATCGAGAAGAAAAGATCATGCTCCGTAAGTTAGGGCTCGATGTCTCAAATCCTTGAAAACAAGAATAATCGCCATTTGATTATTACCTAAGTCGTACGTGTCTTCAATTTTAAAAGGATGCTCGATTATCTCGGTCCAAGGAGAAAGTTGTATCCCGTAAGTTAGGGCACGATTTCTCGAATCCCCTAATTAAAGAACATCTTCTTGGTTCTAATTACTTTCTATGCGTCGGGTAAAAACAAATATAACATTTAATGCAATGTGCAATTAATTTATTTGGGCATAGTACAAAGATGAACAAATATTTAAGCATGTTACATACTATAGTTGATAACATGTTAAATTTGCATAATTTTTTGTGTTTAAATTGGTTAATTCTTGAATTGATCCCTGCTGAATTAGTAATTTTATGTTTTAATCTTGTCAGGGATGCAATTGGGATGCTATAAGTTAAAAACGAGCAGAAAAGGACCAATTTACAGCACAATCAATAAAGTGGGGCCGAATAAAAAACGTGGAAATAGCCAAGGACTCATTAGATTTCTTTTGACTTTGTAAAAGCTAAAATTAGAAAAAAATTTGATTTTATTTTTTTATTAAATTTTAATTATGTATTGGGTGGTTAAGCCAAATTTAGTAAGTGATATGTATATAAATACGGCTTTAAGGTAGCTTGGAAGACACACTTGACACTTGATTTCATTTGGATTAAGTAAGAATTATTTTATTACCTTTCCAAATTCATGCGTCAATAGCTATTGCAATTCCATTTTCATTTCATTATTCTTTGCAAAATTTGTTTAATTGCTTTCCAAGTCCCTTCCTTTCCCAATTTCCATAATTTTCATTCAAATCTACTCCATAGCCAACCAAAGCATGAAAAATTTCATGCTTCACTAAATACCAATTTAGCTTTAGGCCGGTATTCTTTCCGATCAAAAATCATGAGATACTTATACGTACTAAAAATCCTTCCAATCGATATTCACTATTTTCCCTAAGTATCGGGATTGACAACTCATCCCTTAAAGTTAACTCGATTTCAAACTAATAAGCGCGTTGGGTTGGATTCGTGTTTGCAGACAGTTGGGGAAACGAGTCGGCTATGCTGTATTCGGATATCCAAGAACAAATCAAGGGAGAAGAGATCGGGTTTAAACGACCCGCGCAGTTGAGGCCGTTAATCCGAGTTGGGTTCTTTAGAGCGCAAGGCTGCCGGAATCTTGAATCGTGAACGCGTGTATCTCGATTAGATAATCGGTAAGGGTTGGTTGGCATGTCGTACCGGGACCAGCTACGAGAGGAAGAATTGGCGGTTAGGACGTTCTTAACTGCTATAACCAGCTTATTGTTTTGAGGAGAAAATTAATTTTCGTGGAATAATAATGGCAAAAATAGAACAAAATAACTACGCGGGTAAAAAAAGAACTATAATATAGCAAAATAATAATGAGAATAAAATAATAGTTATCATGCTAATAAATAATAATACATCTATAATAGTAATAATAATATTAATCAATGATGGTAACAATAAATAATTATGATATGATTAATATCGTATTTAATGAAAATAAAAAAAATGAAAATGAAAGTATAAAAATAATAAAAAATGTAAATTAAAGGGGGAAAAATGTAAATGACATAAATTAGAAATGTTTAAAAAATAAAAAAAAATAAAAAAATAAAGAAGGAAGGGCTGAATTAAATAAATGAAGGACTAAATTAAGATTTAAACAAAATTTAAAGCATGGACTGCAAAAAAAATAAAATAAAGAAAGGGGAAATAAAAGACTAAATTGAAAATATAACCAAATTTAAAGCCTAAATTATAAGAAAACAGAACATAAAGGATTAAATTAAAATGGGAAGAAACGTATAGGGACTCAAAGGGAAATTATCCCAACCCTTTGTCATTCCCTTAGGCCAATAGTGGGTCAAGGGACTGACTTGTAAAGAAATTAAAATTTAAAAAATAAAAAAGAAATAGGAAGAAATTAAAAAAGGGGCAAAAAAGCAGAAGGGCCAAAATGAAAATTAGACCCTCTCCTTGAAAACACGCGGATCCTGAATGGATCCAGATCGGGTCATTTGGTCGTGTCAAAACAATGCCGTTTTGGGGCTTCTAAAGCTAGGCCAAAATGACGTCGTTTCATTAAGTCTATAACAGTTAAAAAATATTTAAAAAATCATTTTAAACTTGTTTAAAAAAAAAATTCTTCCTTTTTTCTTTTTTTTTCCTCAAAACCCCTCCTTTATCTGGTCACAGGTCGTCGCAGCTTCGCCGCTGCCCCTGGTCATCGGCGACGGTGACCGCTGCCTTCGGTGGCCGGAGATCCAAAAAAAATCCTTTTTGAGTCCCCTTTTTGCGTGGAACCCAGATTTAGGGTTTAAATCCTCAAAAACTCAGTCGAAGCTCAACGAAAGGACTGGAAACCTTTCGGTTTCTACCTTTCCGACGAGGCTCCTGACGGAACCCTAATAAGTTCAGAGACCCTTCAGGTTGGAGAAAGCCTCCCACGACGGCGGAAGACAAGGCGTCGCAAGTAAAAGATTAAGGGCCTGCTCTAAAGTGCTTAAAAAAAGCACTTCTGGCTCCAAAAGCACTTTTGAAAGAAAAGCTGTGCTAAACAAGCTGTTTTTTGCTGAAATTTTTAGCTTTTCCCCTCCCAAAAGCACTTTTAGTGCTTAATTACTTTTTCACCCCTCTAATAACATTTTACTTTTCCTTTTTTTTCTTGGTGCTTAATTACAAATGTGTTAAAATCATTAATTAAAAATAAATAAAAAATTTAAAATACTAATTACAAATAGTTAATGGTTATATTTAAATATTTAAAATATAGTTTATATATTCTAATTAAATTTTATAAATAATTAATATTTATTGCTTAAAAGTATTTAAAATTTATATTTAAAATATTAAAATATTAACAACAAGTTATAATAAGTTTTTTTTTTATATTTTTACTAAAATATAATAATATTAACTAATTTAAATATTATTTAAATGCATATTTGTTACTTGATAATAACATGTCTAAAATGGACATTTTATTTCTCAAAAGTACTTTTTGACAGCAATGCTAAACACTCAAATTTTAAAGCAAATTTTTCAAAAGCACTTCTCAAAAGCACTTTTCCACAACACTTCTCAAAAGCACTTTTCAAAAGCATTGCCAAACTAGCCCTAAACTTTTCTTTTTTTTTATGTTTTCTTCGAAAAATAAAATAAAAATAAAACAAATTATCTTTTATTTTAACTTTGTTGTTTTTTCTTCTTTTTTGTCTTCAATTTCTTCTCTCTCTTTTTTAAAAGAGTTATTGTTTGGCTTTTATAGCCAAATCAATTACAAAATATTGTTTTTTTTTTCTTTCACTGCTTCTCTAGTTTGTCTTCTGTTTTGCTCTCTGTTTCTGTTTCTGCTTTTTTTTTTTCTTTTTTTGCAGGTGTATGGGGCTATCAATTGTGCTGGGGAGCCATGCTTTGCCATTTCGGTGAAATGGTGGCAAAGGAGGCGTGGGGACTTCAGGAGGCATGCTTACGGACGTGGCAGAGGCGGCGATTAGAGGGATTAGGGTTTTTTCTTTTTTAAGTTTAGGTTTAGGATAGTGGGTTTTGGGCTTCGAGTTATTGGGCTTTAGGGCTTAGGGTTAGCAGATTGGGCTTGTTTTTATATAAATGGACTTTGATAATTAATGGACTTTTTTTTGGTTTTATTATTATTATTTTTTGGTTTGGTTTGGGCCGGACGAATTTGGCCTATTACAGCTACCCATTTTTGCTTATTGTCGTGTAATGGGAAGGGAGCAAAAACCTTAAAAGAGGACTAATTTTGTCCGGTCTCACTGAATCTCGACTTCTCTGGTGCTTCTCTTTTTTAAGTAACCCACTCTTTCAGTTCCTTGGTTACTCTATTTTGCTGTATCTGCTTCATTACAACTTTAGGAAGACATGATTTAGTATCACAGCTTCATCTTGCTTAATTGAAACTTTAAGGAGATAAGATTTGTTGTTGTAATTTAATTCCAACCCATTGAAACTTTAGTGGTATAGGATTTGTAGCTTCATCTTGCTCCACTACAACTTCAGGGAGATAAGATTCGCTATTGTAGTTTTGTTCCAACCCACTGCAACTTTAGGGGCATATGATTTGTAGCTTCATCTTGCTCTATTGCAACTTCAGGGAGAAAAGATTCGCTATTGTAACTTCATTCCAACCCACTGCAACTTCAGAGGGATAAGATTTGAAGCTTCATGTTGCTCCACTACAACTTTAGGAAGATAAGATTCACTATTGTAGCTTCATTCCAACCTACTGCAACTTTAGAGGTATAGGATTTGTAGCTACATCTTGCTTCACTGTAACTTTAGGGACATAAGATTTGCTATTGTAGCTTTATTCCAACCCACTACAACTTCAGGGGTGTAGGATTTATAGCTTTATCTTACTCCACTGCAACTTTAAGGAGATAAGATTTGCTATTGTAGCTTCATTCCAACCTACTGCAACTTCAGGGGTATAGGATTTGTAGCTTCATCTTGCTTCACTGCAACTTCAAGGAGATAAGATTCACTATGGTAGCTTCATTCCAACCCACTGTAACTTCAGGGGTAGGATTTGTAGCTTCATCTTGCCCCATTGCAACTTTAGGGAGATAAGATTCGCTATGGTAGTTTCATTCCAACCTACTGCAACTTCAGGGGTATAGGATTTGTAGCTTCATCTTGCTCCACTGCAACTTCAGGAAGATAAGATTCGTTATGGTAGCTTCATTCCAACCCACTGCAACTTCAAGGGTATAGGATTTATAGCTTCACCTTGTTTTATTGCAACTTCAGGGAGATAAGATTCGCCATTGTAGCTTTATTTCAACCCACTGCAACTTCAAGGGGACAAGAATCGCTGCTTTATCCATTTCACTGCAACTTCAGGATGACCAAATTTAATGTTGTAGTTTTATCTTGCCCCACTGCATCTTCAGAGAGATAAGATTCATTATTGTAGCTTCAATCCATTCCATTGCAATTTCAATGATATAGGATTTGTAGCTTCATCTTGCTCACTGCATCTTCAAAGAGATAAGATTCGCTAATGTAGCTTCATTCCAACCTACTGCAACTTTAGGAGGACTGGAATTGCTGCTTTTATCCATTTGACTGTAACTTCAAGAAGACATGATTTAATGTCATTGCAACTTTACCCCATTCTACTGTAACTTCAGGGATATGGGGTTTATTTTACTGTTCTGTTACACCATTCTCTGGGGGAACAACACCTGTCGAATCTATTTCATAGGCTTATATTTTTCCAAGCAATTAGGATGCCCTGATTGGAATGAATCAAATGCTCCTAACTAGATGTATATGAATGATGAATGCAATATGTCATTTTTTAGAATGGTTTTGTCTTTTGACGTTTAGGTCGATATTGCTCGTGGTTCATCCAGGTTCTATCACTGATATGTTACCATGCCTTCTACTCAGGTCTGGTATCTTTGATAGGGAACCCAAAGAGGTGTCACAATCTGGACTATTAGCCCCATGATCTTTCCAGTTTTCAAATTTGTTGGTCCTGTCTCAGGTCCCTGTACTATTTAGAAAATTTTCAGAGTGATATGTAGAAATCCTTTTACTTTAATACTGTTAGTCCATTAATCGTTGTTTCAATAAAAAAAATGCTTGAACAAGGTGGCGACATGGATAAGGCTGAAACTTATTGAGTGCAAAAACCTTAATGAAAGGATTAACTAAAATGGAAAACATTGCTAGAACACAAAGTGAGTGAAAATGAAATTAGGGGCCCTAGATATCGCAGTATGAGCTTCTCTGAACAAACTTGTTGAGGATCAATCTAAGCCTGATATGTGTTTGAAAGATCCAAAGTACTCTGTCGATGCCCCCAATATGTAAAGTTTCTCCTTCTCATCATATTTGAGGGGAAACGACTATTACATGCCCATTCTAAGGCCCAATTTTGAGCCGCCCTTTTCAGGTTTTCAACTAAAAAATCCTTTGGTCTCAAGACGCCCTTTGCGGGTTTTTGCCTTGGCCTCTCCCTCTTTTTTTAGGTGAAGTATTTCTTGACTGAATCTAAATTCACGGGATTGGACAAGTTTTTTCCATCTATCTCGGCCAAAATTAGCGCTACTCCAGAAATGGATTTCTTTACCGCATAAGGTCCTTCCCAATTTGGCATCCATTTTCCTCTAAAGTCCTTTTGTATGGGAAAGATATTTTTCAACATTAGGTCCCTCTCATGGAACTCTCTGGGGTGGACCTTTTTGTCATAAGTTCGCATCATTCATTTTTGATACATCTAACCATGACAGATAACTTTTAACCTCTTCTTTTCAATCAAGTTCAATTAATCATATCGAGATTAGATCCATTCTTATTCATCTAACTTCAACTCTAATAAAACTTGAAGAGAAGGAATCTTGACTTCAATGGGTAAAACTACCTCCATTCCATAAACCAGTGAGAAAGGCGTTGCCCCGATGGAGGTTCTGACAAACGTTCGATAAGCATAGAGGGCGAATGGTAATTTCTCATGCCAATCTTTATAAGTCTCTGTCATTTTCCCCACAATCTTCTTAATATTCTTATTAGCTGCCTCCACTGCACCATTCATGTTTGGGCGATATCGTGCTGTTGTTCAAATTCAATGCATTGTCAGATATGATCATTTATGGCATTCCATACCGACATATGACCTCTTTCTTCAAGAATTTACTAACTGTCAATTTCGTGACATTGGCATAAGAAGCGGCTTTTACCCATTTGGTGAAGTAATCGATGACCACAAAGATGAATCGATGCCCATTGGAAGCCTTTGGTGAGATCGATCTAATGACGTTCGTGCCCTACATGGAGAAAGGCCATGGAGAAGTCATCATATGGAGAGGTGAATGAGGCACATGAATTTTGTCCCCATAAATTTGGCATTTATGACACCTCTTGGCATAATTGATACAATCCCCTTCCATAGTGGACCAATAATATCTGAATCGCATGATTTGCCTGGCTATTGTGAAACCATTAGCATGTGTTTCGCAAACACCCTTATGGACTTCTTCTAGGATTTTTCTTGGCCTCAACAGCATCTACACATCTCAGTAACAATGGGCATACGGGATACGTATCCGGTCAAGAATCGTGAGATACGTATCCATACTAAAAATCCTTC
The DNA here is from genome assembly GCA_025698515.1 of Gossypium sturtianum. NCBI lineage: Eukaryota > Viridiplantae > Streptophyta > Magnoliopsida > Malvales > Malvaceae > Gossypium > Gossypium sturtianum. Next base: position 26,793,043 of record CM046945.1, read on the forward strand.
CAATCGGTATTTGTTATTTTCCTTAAGTATCGGGATTGACAAATCATCCCTTAAAGTTAACTCGATTTCAAATAAAAAAGGCGTTGGGTTGGAGTCTTGTTTGCGGACAGTTGGGGAAACGAGTTAGATGTGCTATATTCGAATCTCCGAGAATAAATCAAGGGAGAAGTGATCGGGTTTAAACGACTTGCGCGATTGAGGCCGTTAATCCGAGTTGGGTTCTTTAGAGCGCAAGGCTGCTGGAATCTTGAATCGGGAACTCGTGTATCTCGATTAGATAATCGGTAAGGGTTAGTTTGCAGGTCGTACCGGGACCAGCTACGAGAGGAAGAATTGGCGGTTAGGACGTTCTTAACTACTATACCCAACTGATTGTTTGGAGGAGAAAATTAATTTTCGAAGAATAGTAATGGAAAAAATAGAACAAAATAACTACGTGGGTAAAAACGAAACTATAATATAGCAAAATAATAATGAGAATAAAATAATAGTAATCATGCTAATAAAAAATAATACATCTATAATAGTAATAATAATATTAATCAATTATGGTAACAATAAATAATTATGATGTGATTAATACCGTATTTAATGAAAATAAAAAAATAAAAAATATGAAAGTATAAAAATAATAAAAAATGTAAATTAAAGGGGGAAAATGTAGATGACATAAATTAGAAATGTTGAAAAAATAAAAAAAAAATAAAGAATGAAGGGCTGAATTAAATAAATGGACTAAATTGAGATTTAAACAAAATTTAAAGCATGGAATGCTAAAAAAAGGAAAATAAAGGACTAAATTGAAAATATAACTAAATTTAAAGTTAAATTATAAGAAAAAAGAATATAAAGGATTAAATTAAAGTGGGAAGAAATGTATAAGGACTTAGAGGGAAATTATCCCAACCCCATGTCATTCCTTTAGGCTAACAGTGGGTCAAGGGACTGACTTGTAAAGAAATTAAAATTAAAGGGGTTAAATTAAAACAAATAAAAAAGAAATAGGACGAAATTAAAAAAGGGTAAAAAAGTAGAAGGACCAAAATGGAAATTAGACCCTCCCCTTGAAAACACGTGGATCTTGGATGGATCTGGATCGGGTCATTTGGTCATGTCAAAATGACGCCGTTTTTGGAGCTTCTAAAGTTAGGCCAAAACGACGTCGTTTCATTAAGTCTATATAAGTTAAAAAATATTTAAAAAAATCATTTTAAACCTGTTTCAAAAAAAAATTCTTCCTTTCTTCTTTTTTTTTTTCTCTCAAGACCCTTCCTCTATCGGCCGTTGTAGCTCTGCCGCAGCCACCGGTCATCGGTAACAGTGACCGCCACCTCCGGTGGCCGAAGATCCAAAAAAAAACCCTTTTCGAGTCCCTTTTTTTCATGGAACCCAGATCTAGGGTTTAAATCTTCAAAAACTCAATCGAAGCTCAACGAAAGGATTAGAAACCTTTCGGTTTCTACCTTTCCGATGAGGCTCTCGACGGAACCCTAATGGGTTCAAAGGCCCTTCAGGTTGGAGAAAGCCTTCCACGACAACGGAAGACAAGGCGTCGCAGGTAAAAGATTAAACCTTTTTCTTTTCTTTTTTTTTTATGTTTTCTTCAAAAAATAAAGTAAAAATAAAACAATCTATCTTTTCTTTAACGTTGTTGTTTTTTTGTTCTTTCTTTTGTATTCGATTTCTTCTTATTCTTCTTTTTTACAAAGATTTTTTGTTTGGATTTTATAGCTAAATCAATTACAAAATATTATTATTTTTCTTTGTTTTTTTCTTTCGCTGCTTCTCTATTCTATCCTCTGTTTTGCTCATTGTTTTTGCTTTTATTTTTTTTTATGTTTTTGCAGGTGTTCGAGGTTGTCAACTGCGCTGGGGAGCCATGCTTTGCCATTTCTGTGAAATGGTGGAAGATGAGGCATATGGACTTCAGGAGGCGTGTTTGCGGACGTGGCAGAGGCAGCGGCTGGAGGGATTAGGGTTTTTTCTTTTTTTTTTCAGCTTAAGTTTAGGATAATGGGTTTTGGGCTTCTGGTTATTGGGCTTTAGGGCTTAGGGTTAGCAAATTGGGCTTGTTTTTATGTAAATGGACTTTGATAATTAATGAACTCTTTTTTGGTTTGGTTTGGGCCGAACGAATTTGGCCTATTACAAATACCTTGTAATGGTGGCTTCGAAAAAAACACACTATAATAGAATTAAAAACAATTCTTTTCTCTTTCATGCATCTGTAGCTATTTAAGTTTACAGCCAAATTTTTTTTCCATTTCCTTATTTTTTGTTCAATTGCTTTTTAAGTCCTTTCTCCTTTTCACTTATCATTGTTACAATCAAATCCACTTTTAAACCTCAATCGAGTATGATTAATTTCATGCTCAACTAAACCCCATTTAGCTAAGCAAATTGGGCTAAATTGGAACGGGAAGCAATAAAAGGGGCCAAATTGAAAAGTTGCAGAATTATCGGCTGATTAAAAATCAAATTGTGAATTTTTCAAACTTTATAAATAAATAAAAATTCTGATTTTAGTTGGTTGTTAAGAATAATCTTAGGAGGAATCATACTAAATTTGGTATATGAAAAGAGTATAAATACCTTGTATGGTGGCTTTGAAAAAACACACTGGAATAGACTAAAAATAATTCTTTTCTCTTTCACGCATCAGTAGCTATTCGAGTTTACTGCCATTTTTTTCCATTTCCTTATTTTTGGTTCAATTTCTGTTAAATCTTTTCTCCTTTTCACCTATCACAATTACGTTGAAATCCACTTTTAAACCCCAATAGAGTATGATTAATTTCATTCTTAACTAAACACCCTTTAGCCAAGCCAATTGGGCTAAATTGGAACGAGAAGCAATAAAAGAGGCCAAATTGAAAAGTTGCAGAATTAATGACTGATTAAAAATTAGATTGTGAATTTGTCAAACTCTATGAATAGAAAAAAATATGATTTTAGTTGGTTGTTAGGCATAATCTAAGGAGGAATCATGCTAAATTTGGCATATGAAAAGAGTATAAATACCTACCTTGTATGGTGGCTTTGAAAAAACACACTATAATAGAATTAATAACAATTCTTTTCTCTTTCACGCATCAATAGCTATTCAAGTTTACTGCCATTTTTTTCCATTTCCTTATTTTTGGTTCAATTCCTTTTAAGTCCTTTCTCCTTTTCACCTATCACAATTACGTTCAAATCGACTTTTAAACCCAATCGAGTATGATTAATTTCATGCTGAACTAAACCCCATTTAGCCAAGCAAATTGGGCTAAATTAGAATGGGAAGCAATAAAATGGGCCAAATTGAAAAGTTGCAGAATTAATGACTGATTAAAAATTAGATTGTGAATTTGTCAAACTCTATGAATAGAAAAAAAAATCTGATTTTAGTTAGAATCATGCTAAATTTGGCATACGAAAAGAGTATAAATATCTTGTATGGTGGCTTTGAAAAAACACACTGGAATAGAATTAAAAAGAATTATTATCTCTTTCACACATCAGTAGCTATTCAAGTTTACTGCCATTTTTTCCATTTCCTTATTTTTGATTCAATTGCATTTTAAGTCATTTCTCCTTTTCACCTATCACAATTACGTTCAAACCCACTTTTAAACCCTAATCGAGTATAATTAATTTCATGCTCAACTAAACCCCATTTAGCCAAACAAATTAGGCTAAATTGGAACGAAAAGAAATAAAAAAGGCTTCTAACACCCCAGTTTTTTGGGTTAGAAGTTTTGAGTTTAGTGGTTAGGGTCAAGGAGAAGGTGCGGTATTGTGTTTAGTTACGCGTCTAAGTGGCAGAATGGGCTTGCTGGTTTGGTGGTTGAGTGAGTGTTAGTATACCTCAAGGTTCTGGGTTCGAGTCCTTGTGTGTACGTTTTGGAGGAATACTTTTATTCTATTTTGTTTGTTTTGGTTTTAATTTAAAATATATATTTATTCATTCTTTTTTATTTTATCCTGGACGTTCTCCTCTTCTTTTTCTCTCTGTTTCTTTTCTTTTTGTTTTTCTTTTATTTTTTTTAAATTTTCAAAAATGATTTTGCAGGCTAATTTCGGGAATTTTGCTCATCCGTTGTCGAGTCAGTGTCTAGGCATCTCCGATTGCGAATCAGGTGTGGGTTTCGTACCTTTTCTAATTTATCTATGAATTTCGATACGACTCTGTGAAAAGTCGACAGTTTGTGTGTGTGCGTTTGCAAATCGGTTATTTTAGGAGCTGTACCCCTGTTTTATGTTTAGAACCTGTTAGTTTTGGTATAGTTTTGAGTTATTGAGGTTTCGTGACCACACGGGTTGTCACACGGGCATGTGCATTTAGGAATTAGGGTTTTTTGGCAGGTTTTGGTGCCACATGGCCGTATGGCCGATTTGGGGATTTTTGTCGATTTCTACACGGCCGTGTCCCTTGAGCACACGGACGTGTGTGTTTGGGAATTAGGGTTTGGGTGAGTTGGTGCCACACTGTCGTGTGGCTAATTTGGTGCCTTGTACTCTATTTTAGCACAATTAGACAGTGAATTACGCAGCCTATTCACACAGCCGTGTTCCTAGTTCACACGGGCATGTGCCTCTGCTGCACGGCCATGTGCCTCCCTCTGCATGGGTGTTTCGACCCCCACACGGCTGGAGCACATGGCCGTGTGTTCGTAAGACACCAAATTTTAATTTTTGTATGTTTTTTATCTGAAAATGTGTCTGTGTATTCCGACCCTTGGCTAGGCTTTAGTGAGGGTATTTAAGTCTCTGTATGTATGGCCATGTGCTCTGTTTATGTGTTGTTTGTGACTGTGGTGTGAGATGACTGATCCTGAACCCGGTTAACTGGGTGTGTGTGCAGATCTGTTTCTGTCTGACTGTCACGGCCTAGGTTTTTCCACACGGTCGGAGCACACAGCCGTGTGTTCGTAAGACACCAAATTTTAGTTTGTGTATGTTTTTGATCTGAAAATGTGTCTGTGTATTCCGACCCTTGGCTAGGCTTTAGTGAGGGTATTTAAGTATCTGTATCTGTGGCCATGTGCTCTGTTTATGTGTTGTTTGTGACTGTGGTGTGAGATGACTGATCCTGAACCCGGTTAGCTGGGTGTGTGTGCATATCTGTTTCTGTCTACCTGTTTGTCGCTGTGTTCATTGTTTCTATGAGATTGTAAGTATACATGCACTTGCATAAAGTATTTTGGGGTTGGTTGTGAAGAAAAGGAAGTCTGATTCTGTTCTGATCTGGCAGTCTTATTGCAACTTATTTGTACAGTGTTTTACCGCACTGTACCGCACGTACGTCAGCTTTGTTGCGTACCATTATCTGATCTAGCAGTTTAAACTGCAATATGTCTGTACAACGGATTATCGTATTGCACTGTATTGCATATACGCCATCCTTGCTGCGTATTAATATCTGAGTGGCTTAGTCCACATACATGGTGTGTAGGGTTGGATGGGCCTATCGAGGTCCTATGTGGTGTGTTTGGTTGGATGAGCTTAATCAGCTCTTATGGGGTGTGATCGGGGGACGGAGAGGTGTGTTGGCTGGACGGGTGGATTTTATTACTTGATTGCATACATACGCATCTATTTAAGTGTTCAGGGTGAAGATTATTTGACTGTGTTCTGTCTGATTGAATAACATTTGTGACTGAGTATTTGTGTGTGACATGTGTGCTTAAATTGTTTCATTCTATTGGGACGTTGGTTCCAAGTTCACTTTTTGGTTCTTTGTATATCTGTATGTATGTTTCGCTTTCGAATCGGTTTTCGAAAATCTGTTGTTATTCATTTTGAACTCACACTGAGCTCGTGTAGCTCACCCCCTTTAGTGTTCCCCTTGCAGGTACACTTTCGGTTTCTGTAGCTGGACTCAGTATGCGGAGGTCTCAGACAGTATCGGTTGAAAATAATTTATCAGTTGTCTTTTTAGTTTTCATTTTGATTTACCGTTTTGATCTGTAGGGTTTTATAAAAACTGTGGTACAAGTTTTGTTTTTTGAATTTCTCTCGTAAATCTTGCTTTGTTCATAGATTAAATTTATCTATAATTTTTCTGATTAAGATCCAGAGAATTAAATGTTCTTGGTTAGTAAAATGATAAATATGTTTGAAATGGCATCTAAGATGATTTTTTTTGTAAAACTTTCCTACGATCATTTCAGTGATCAATGTGACCTCCAGAATTCGATCTAAACTTCTAGGCCGGGTTTAGGGCGTTACAAGGCCAAATTGAAAAGTTGCAGAATTAGTGGCTGGTTAAGAACCAGATTGTGAATTTGTCAAACTCTATTAATAAAAAAAAATCTGATTTTAGTTGGTTGTTAGGCATAATCTTAGGAGGAATCATGCTAAATTTTGCATATGAAAAAAAAAGAGAGATAAATACCTTGTAAGGGTGGCTTCGAAAAAGCACGTTGTAATAGAATTAGAAACAATTCTTTTCTCTTTCATGTATCAGTAGCTATTCAAGTTTACTGTCATTTTTTTTCCATTTCCTTTTTTTTGGTTCAATTGCTTTTTAAGTCCTTTCTCCTTTTCACCTATCACCATTATTTTCAAATCCACTTTCCAACCCCAATGGAGTATGATTAGTTTCATGCTCAAATAAACCCAATTTGGCCAAGCAAATTGGGCTAAATTGGAACGAGAAGTAATAAAATGGGCGAAATTGAAAGTTGGAGAACTAGTGGCTAATTAAAATCCAGATTGTGAATTTGTCAAACCCTATGAATAGAAAGAAAATCTGATTTTAGTTGATTGTTAGGCATAATCTTAGGAGGAATCATGCTAAATTTGGCAGATAAAAAGTGTATAAATACCATGTAATGGTGACTTGGAAAAAACACACTGGAATAGAATTAAAATAATTTTTTTCTCTTTCACGCATCAGTAGCTATTCAAGTTTGCTGCCAATTTTTTTCCATTTCCTTATTTTTAGTTCAATTGCTTTTTAAGTCTATTCATCTTTTCACTTATCACCATTACAATCAAATCCAATTTTAAACCTCAATCGAGTATGATTAATTTCATGCTCAACTAAAACCCATTTAGCCAAGCAAATTGGGCTAAATTGGGAAGGAAACAATAAAACTGGTCAAATTGAAAAGTTGCAGAATTAGTGGCTGATAAAAAAATCATAATATGATTTTGTCAAACTCTATGAATAGAAAAAGAATCTTATTTTAGTTGGTTGTTAGGCATAATCGTATGAGAAATCATGCTAAAGTTGGCATATGAAAATTGTGTAAATACCTTGTAATGGTGGCTTGGAAAAAACACACTGAAATAAAATTAAAAACAATTCTTTTCTCTTTCATGCATCACTAGCTACTGAAGTTTACTGCCATTTTTTTTCCCATTTCCTTATTTTTAGTTCAATTTCTTTTTAAGTCCTTTTTCCTTTTCACCTATCATCTTTACGTTGAAATTCATTTTTAAACCCCAATCGAGTATGATTAATCTCATGCTCAACTAAACCCTATTTAGTCAAGCAAATTGGGCTAAATTGGAACGAGAAGCAATAAAAGGGGCCAAATTGAAAAGTAGCTGAATTAGTGGCTGACTAAAAATCAGATTGTGAATTTGTCAAACTCTAGGAATATAAAAAAAAAATTGAATTTAGTTGCTTGTTAGGCATAATCTTAGAAGGAATCATGCTAAATTTGGCATATGAAAAGTATATAAATACCTTGTAATGGTGGCTTGGAAAAAACACACTTGAATAGAATTAATAACAATTCTTTTCTTTTTCACTCATCAGTAGCTATTCAAGTTTACTTCCATTTTTTTTTCGATTTCCTTATTTTTGGTTCAATTGTTTTTTAAGTCCTTCCTCATTTTAACTTATCATTATTACGTTCAAATCCATTTTTAAACCCCAATCGAGTATGATTAATTTCATGCTCGAATAAACCCCATTTAGCCTTAGGCTAGTTATCATTCCTATCGAAAATCGTGAGATATGAACCCGTGCTAAAACCTTTTAACACTGTATTCGTCTTTGGTATATGGGATAGTCACATTCGTCCTGTAAAGTTGATTCAATTGAGCTCAAAGTGCACGTTAGGGGGAGTTGTTTTGGCGTACAGTTGGGAAAACGAGTTTTTCATCTACCATATTCGAGTTTCCGCGGACAACTTGGCGTGACAAATTGGAAAAAGCTAGTTGGGTTCCGTCAAGGGCAATAGTGATCGGATTTAAACGACCCACGCGGTTGTGGTCGTTAATTCGGGTTGGAATTTTGTAGTTCGCAAGGCTGCAGAGATCTTAAATTGCGAACGCGTGTTACATGGTTAGATAATTGGTAAGTGTTGGTTTGCAAGTCGTACCAGAACGAACTACACAAGGAAGAGGTGGCGGTTGGGGCGCCTTTAGTCGCTATAACTAACTTATCGTTAAGAAGAAGAAAAATCTATTTTCAAGGATAAGTTCGAGTTCGGAATGTACCAAGGCTAGGGCTAAGCATTCACACATTGATTTACCAATTTAATTTAAATTACTTAATTTTATTTTGCAAACTATTATTTTGTTATTATTTCATTTTATTTTATTTTTTTTTCTTTATCAACCTAAATCCTCCTTTATTTATTTTTCAGCTCTGCACGTACAGGTTGTGGGCATGACAGTTGCCTAAACTCAGGAATCTGGTCATGTAAATAGGAAAATTAGGAATCTCAATCCCTGTGGGATCGACCTTACTACTCTATACTACTGTTTAATTTAATTAGAGCGTAGGAAATTATATTTGGTGGTTTCGACGCCCATCAACCTCCTTGAGGCCTTCATCGTCGATATCGTCCGGAACATCATCAAGATCGGGGTCACTAAAATCTTCAAAGTCGTGATAAGAATTTTCATCATTATCGGACCCTTCTGCTACTTCTGCATCCGTACCTATCAAGTCCAGATGTATTTGTAGACGGGGACTAGGGACAGGGTTGCTATACGAACTCCCATCATAATTTGGATTCTTGGGCATTTGCGATGTCCCTCCACAGTTTGACTGATTTGTTCATCTGGCATTAAGATCAAAGTCAAACCTGTGATGTTGACTTATTAGATTGACATTCTCAACGGGATCTAAATTGGCGAACTCAACGAATAACTTAACTAGTTGGGGGTTCTCATTCCCAGTCAACAACCATATTGCCATCATAGTCCCAAGTCATCATCATCTAACAGTTGTATATCCGTAAATTTTCATAGATCTGTAGAGATTGGAAACTTGTAAAATAATATGGACATCGCCCTTCCACAACGGATAGCTATTTTCGCACTGATCTTTCCTTTCATTTCTTCCAGTTTCACAGTTTTATTGAATCGCAACCTTACTCTTTGCCGACCTTGAAATACACAACCAACATCACATTCTACAATTTCTCCATAAAAAAAGACGTACATAAAAAACACTGAGTTATTTATCTTCACCACAATTTCTGAGCTCTCCTACTAAACACAACAATTTTTCTATTTTCTTCTTTTCCGGTTCAACTGTTATCAAGAAAAATCCGTATTTGTAGCACCACCAAGGTGGGCAAGCCAAAGAGAACGACTCCACCAAAATAAAAAAAAATAATTTATGGTGGTCACACCATTCTCAATGACACCACCAAAATGGTCACGCCAAAGAAAATGAATTCACCAAAAAAAATAAATCATTTTTTTATTAAAAATATTTTTAAAAAAAACTCAAAAAACAAATGGTAGCATGGTGGCCAGCCATTTTTTATGGCTCCACCAAATAAAATAATAATTTTAGTTTTAAAATAAAAATAAAAATCACTTAAAAGAATTTCTGACATAATAAAGGTGGTGGCACCTAGAGGTGTTCATGGCCGGGCGGCCCGGCCCGGCCCGAAGGTCCGACCGAAATTTGGGAGGGTTTGGGCAAAAATATAAGCCCGAAAAATGGGCTTGGACAAAAAATAAGGCCCGTTTAAAAAATGGGCCGGGCCTCGGGTAAGGTATTTTTGGCCCGGGCACGGCCCGAATTCACTAAATGACAAAAAAAATTTGCTATTTTTTTATTATTTTTGAATGTTATTTTCTTATTATTTTCTCCCTATTTTGCTACCATATTACTCTTATGTTGCTGCTATTTTGTTGTTATTGATTGAATATTGTATAAAACTTATTTTATTGTTAGTTTTGTTATTATTTTAAAGGCATTTGTTAATTTTATTATTATTTTAGAGGTATTTGTTTGTTAAGTTACATCTATCTTAAGTCTACATATTTTTTTAAAATTTATTTTCAATTTGTTGGGAAATATTTATTTTGATTTTTTAGTATTTTTGATGTATTATATATATTTAAAAATTATATAAAATATTATAAAAAATTAATACTGGAAGTTGGGCACGGGTCCGGTTTTAGCATTTTTATATGGGTCGGGCTTGGGAAAAATTTTAGGCCCATTTTTTGGGCCCGGCCCGGCCCGAGCCCGATGAATGAGTCTAATTTTTTAGTTGAGCCCGGCCCGGCCCGGCCAATGAACACCTCTAGTGGCACCAATCTATATGACTCCACCACTATTAATTATTTTTTAGCCCATGAAATATTCAGAAATATTGGTATTGGAGTGATATTTATATAGATCACGTCAAATAGATTGGATCCACCCAACAAATTTATTTTTTAGTTTTAGTAACTAATGATTGGTTGACGTGATAAGTGGGTGGCGTCAATCTCTTTAGCTCCACCAATTTTTTATTATTCATTTCAAGTCATTTATGTACATAATAAAAAAAGTAAATCATTTTTATAATTAATAAAAGATTTTAGGTTATTTTTATAAAAAAAGCATAAATTTTTATTAAGCTTTTCATTATTAACGTAAGAATGTTCAAGAAAGCCCATGGGTCTCCAAAAGAAAATTTGTGTTGCTTCTTTCGATTGTAAGTGTAAGAAAGCATATATATAACTTATAGGGGCAAGAATTGGTAAGGACATATTGTTGCCGACACAAATGCTTCAATTTTGGTTGCCACTGAAGGGGCTCTTGGGCCGGGTTAGATCCATGTAAAATATTCAGATCTATTCTTTAAGTTTGAGTCTAGTTTGGCTTGAAATATAGGTTTTTTTTTTGTTTAAGTTCGATCCAATTTAAGAAAGGTAAAATTGAATCCGATTCGATTCGTCAATATTTTATTTTTAAAAAAATAATTTTTATTTAAATTTTTTTTTTAAAAATATAATACATTAAATGCAATAAAAATACTAAAATAAAAGTTTTTTAACACATTAAAATACATAAAAAGTATTTATAATAAAAAACACTACCATAAATATAATAAATATTTTATTATATTAAAAAAAATAAAAAAATAAATATTTTATTTTATTAAATATTATTTTTAAAATTTTATATTTTGAGTTGAGTTTTTTAGTTGGGTAAGCTTTTTTTTGGTTTTGGATAATTAATTTAATTATTATTGGATTAGTCATTTAATATAAAAATATAATTATTATTTAACTTATATAATTAATGTAATTAAGTTTTATAACATAATATATTTGAGCCAAATCGGGTCAAGTTTGGGCCAAAAAATTTTGCCCAAAGCTCAGACCCATATAGAAAATGAGCCTTAAATTTTACTCGAATTCATTTTTCAGATATCGTATTTTTATCTAAACCTTCTTATTTTTCAGACGAACCTTCGAGCCTAGTTATCACTGGCTGCTACTGCTGTGGCTCCTGCTATTCGGCTGGGGTTTGTTCTCGCTGCTGACAACAGCAAATTTTATCATACAAACATCACATGTACGTATCATCTTGTATATTGTGTGCTAATGATTTGAACAACTGTATTTTTATGCCTTCGAAGCAAATCTATGAAGTATTAAGAGAGGGAAAACAAAGAGCATTTATTATTGAATTAATGTGAAGAACAAAGAAAGTTACGCAAGGACCTCTGCTCGCCTTCGGAGGGCGATAGAGAGACGCCAAGCATCAAGAAGGACATCGGGTAGCAACCGTGCGAAACACCACTGAACAGCGTGAGACCAGTACGGCGTGCACCGTGGCTCATAGCCTATTTGGCGGATCGCCGCTTTGGCGTAATCTTCAGGCGATGGGACAAACATAGATGATTTCTCGATTGATGCTACTTTGGATGCTAAATTTGTTGCCACATATAGTGGTACCTGCGGGGAACACACATATGTATCTAAAACAAATGATATACATCTGAATATTACTTTTGTATTTCATGTACCCTCAATAATATATAATTCTGCAATGCCATCTCTTAATTAATTTGTAAAAACTGGAAAGATAATTTCTAAATACAATAATTAATAAATTCAAATTGGTATTAACTAAATTTTAGTTCAAATTTATACAAACCCAAATATAATCAAACCTAATATATAAAAATCTTAATTAAATTAACTATTTAAACTCAAAGGATAAATTTGGAATTAAATTGTTTTTAAAAAATTTAAAGATTAAAATGAAAATTTATCATCATATTAATGGTAAATATTGAATACTTTATTTTTATTAATATTGGTCATTGTACTTTGAGAATATGGTTAGATATGCTTCACGACTTTTATTGGATTGAATTTTACCTCTAAATTTTTTATTTTCTTGAATTTGCCATTAATTTTTATTTTTATTAAAATTTACCACTTAATATTGATTTTGATGATTTAAAAATAAAATTTAAAAAGAAAAATATTTTTGAAATATTTTATTTTATCATTTAACAATAAATTAATTTATAAAATATTAAAAATTAATAAATTAACTTACAATTTTTATTTAACAAAAATCTCAAAAATTAAAATATTAAATATTTTATAAATAATTGTTTTTATTAATTGTGAGTATTATATTAATTCATTATTTCTAAGTATTAAATTAAAAAATTAAATGTTTTAAGCTATTTTGAATTAAATTTGAGTAGTAAAATTAAATCAAATAAAAGTAAAATCACAAAATTCAAAATAAAATTAGATAAAAAATATAATGATAAATTTATCTAATTACAAAGTACAATGATAAATATCATTCAAAATAAATTATAATAGCAAGTTTAAGCTTTCACTAAAAGTATGGTATCAGATTTGTACATTAACCCAAAAATTAAAATTTTATATTTGATATTTGATATTACCGAAAACCAAACAATAAAGAGCTTAAATTTATAAATTCAAACCCAAAACAATATAATTTTTTTTTATCTAAAATAATACAAACCTAAATCCAATCCACCCACTAACCAATGGTTTATATATATACATATCATATCCCATGTGATATAGATGGTCGTGGATGAAATAAAATTTTGCCGGATAACAATCTATATTTTTTATACAATATACTTTAAATCCATTCTTTAAATTATAACAAAAAACATATTTAAACACATTTATATTCATACTTTTTTTATTGTCACAATAGAAATGATACCAAATAAATTAAAATTCAATTGAAAATTATGGTAGCAATATTATATATATATATATATATTTCTTGAAGTTTATCATTAATTAAATCATTGATGTAATGATAAAGAATTTATATTTTTATTAAATTTTTAGTTGACATCTAATTTCAGATCCAAATCTTGAACCTTGCCTATCTCCTCTTAGTCAAAAAAAAAAAAAAAAAATTACTACTCAAAATATCTCTAAAATTTTATTCAAATCCACTCATATTTATAAATAGTCTAATTATATATATTTTTATTTTTTTCTATAAATAATTTAAATATATTATTTTTGTTTAATCTTTAATAATTTGGACAATTTAATATTTCCATGTTTATACTGATATTATATATAAATTGCAATATATAAATATAAAACTAATATATCTATCTATAATCTAATTTAAAAATAATTTTAATTTAATATAGAATTATTAGTTAAAGAAGTTGTGCTAATTTTAAAATAGAGTTATTATATGAACAGAACACTAAACATAAAATATAAGAAAAATTGTAATAATTATAATTATAATTTAATTTAAAAATTATTAGTTAAAAATTTGACATAAAAAAGTTGTGATCATTTCATTTTTTAAAAGGTTGTGCTAATTTTATTGATGTAAAATAGAATTATTACTCAAATAGAGTTTTAAGTATCTTAATTATTACTTAATTAATATTAAAGTTATATGCTACTTCAAATTTAAGTTGAGCTTTATAAATAGCATTCACAATCAAATAGCATCTAAAAAAAATTACAAGTAAAAAATTGAAGATTGTTAGAACTATATAAAACCATATTCAAACAACAATGGCATCGGAGAGTGATAAAAAAATATTTTAATTGATGATGATGTAATATAATGTTATAATATTATTTTTTAAAATTTTTTCTATAAGTTGTTTATACTGTGTGCAGCAAGTACTCTTAAAATCGTTTTTTTTTTTTACATGCGCTCTTTAAGTTTCATTGTACGCATCTATGCAAGTGTGAGTTTTCAATCAATTTTTGTTTATGCATGTAATAGTTTAGTACAATACCTAAAATTATCCATAATCCTACTCCAACCCTTAAATAGGAGAATAAATGCCCTTCAGCGCATTTGATCCCTTATCCTTCTACATTGGTAAGAATATTGATACCAACGAACTAAGACTCAGTCGACTATATAATTATTGTAATATAATTTCGTTTATGTGTTATATTAATTTAACCTAATTGCAATTATAGGAATTATTTGTAATTACAAATTGTAGCTTTAAACAAATATTATTCAGTTAATTTTATATTTATTATTATTAAAATATTAAATAAAAAAATAAATCTAATTGGACCCATAGTTAAGTCCTTTATATTCACTTCCAACCCTATTATGTACCAAAAAAAATAAGCAGTAAATTGGACTGTGAAAGAGTGTCATACCTGGCATTGCACGTCAATCCCTCTTAGTTTATATTCCACATACAGAGATCTCGATAACTTATCTATGTACCTGCTTATCATATGTAACATTAAGTTATGTAGGATAATTTTCAATATAATATGGTTATGATGTATTGAATAATATAATAAATATAATGTGATATGATTAATATTTATATTTTAAATTTGATATAAATAATAATTTATTTTTTATTTATATTTTCACAATTCAATAAAAATAATATAAAATATAATATACATACTAATATTAGTAGGTATAACTAAAGGGAAAGAGGGTGGAAGATAAATAAAAACGATCATTTTCTTCTTCTTTTTTTCAAGAATTTAAGGATTTGAATATTTGATGAATGTGTTTGGTTTGAATCAAATTAGGTTCCATCATAATTTTGGACTGAATCAAGTTTTAACTTTGGATATGAAAGTTTGGTTTATTATTCAAAATAATATAAAAAATTAAATTTAAAGAAAAAAATAAGGAAAATAAAATATTTTAGAAATTGGGTAGTAAAAAATGTAAAAATATGAAAAAAAAAGGGATTAAAAATATGAGAGGAGTATATTGAAGTAATGTATAATGGAAAAAGTTCAAAATGAAAGAGTAGTTTTTTTAGAACCTCACTTTTTTACGGTGTTTTAATAATAATAATAATAATAATTTACTTTACTTTATTTTTAGGATACTTTAATAATTTAACTTATTGCGAAATATATATTAAAACAAAAATATGATATTAATATTGTTAAGTTGAGCGATAAGAAGTGGGATATATATAAAGTAGAGTTTTAATTTTAAAGTTAGAAAAATAAAATTAAGAGAGTTTATTGCTTTACAAGGATGGATCTAACTCGGTTTCAGATTTAGTTGATCCAATATAATTTTTGAAAAAATATCACAGAAAAAAAGAGTTAAATTAATTTTTGAAGCCTGAAGTTTGAATTTTTTTTTTATATTAGTTAATCCATGAGTTTAATAATGTTCTTATTTTAGAATTTAGAATTTATTTTTAAAATTAATCACTAAAAAAATACACGAATAATTACCAAATTTAAGGATTTATCGTGTGGATAAAAAAGCGTTTAGAAAATTATCATATGATTTAACCCGGAAAGAAAAAAAACTTATATAGGCTTACGCTTTTGTAGCGGCATAGATTGTGTAAAGAGGATGCGAAGGGACAACAATGGAAGCACCAGAACCGACGTTGACAATCGCACCGCGCTTCCTATTTAACATCCCCGGCAGCACCGCTCTGGTAACCCAGGTCGTCCCTTCCATATTCACTCTAATAATCCCCTTCACCACTTCCTCCTCCACCTCATGGAAATACATGGCTCTGGGGTACGTTATCCCCACGTTGTTGATCAACACACCAACTTCCACCCCCTTCACCGCCTCTTCTATCAACCCGACACCAGCCGATATATTGCCGGAGAAATCCTGGGCCACGACCTTGATCTTTAGATGGGGAAATTGGGCTCGGATTTCAGCTGAAACTGTTTTCAGCTTGTTTAGGTTCCTACTGACGAGTATAAGGTTAAGGCCTTGGCGAGCTAGTTGGTTGGCAAAGGCTTTCCCTATGCCGTCGGTGGCTCCGGTGATGAGAGCCCATGAACCATAGTTGTTGAGGTTCTTGGGGGATCTGAAAAAAGTGCTGAAAACCCAGTTGAGAAGGGAAATGGAGCGGGTGAGAAAGGAGAGGAAACCTAGAAATGAGAGAGCCAACAACCATGTGGGCTGCATCTTTTGGGATGGTTGATGCAGTGTTTTGCTGGTTGCAATGGAATCGAGGTTTGGGGTTTATTGATATTGCTGAAAATCAGTTTTTATGTTGAACATAGGATTGAACTTTATGTCGTTAATTAACTGCCAAAGTGCACCATAATAAATGCGATGTTTACATATGTTCCTGTACGTACTGATGATAATCCACCATCATGAAATATTATTGTCAGCCCCAAGTTTATTATTATTATTATTTGGACACAAAAATGGTCATAAGCTTATTTTATTCAAAACTGCTCTACTTCAGTCTACTGAATTCATTTACCTAGGATAAATACTGCTCCATTGCAAACTCTAAAATTCAGCTCCACTTCAAATTTCAAATTTTCTTTAATGAATTAATATTTAATTTATCTAAACTCGACTGGATGATAATGTCAAATACAAATGTCTTATTTCTTTATGGTAATATTTTCAATAAAAGTATTTGAGTGTTGATTGTGAGCTATTTCATCCAAAATAGTATTTGCTACATAAAGCACAAATTTGATATTTTTGTGCAAATCATATCTAAACCTCAAAGGCAGTGATAATAAGAAGACACCCGTCCCCTAGTAAATGCGTGACACCCCACCCCACCACAACCAAATCAATGCATTCATAGGTTTCTTCAGCTCAACCAATATTGTAAACTTTTTACTATTAAAAATACTAATTTAACATTTTTCAGGAAAAAAGAAAGGGAAAATCTTACCGGTTGTAATTTATTCACGTGTCGATTATTAAAAAAATGAAATGTTTACATGAATCTAGCAAAACCAAGGGGCCACTGAAATCATCCAACTTTAACCATATATGCATTCATTTTAATTCACTGCATTGAAATTAGTAGTTGCGAAGACTAAAGGACAAGTAATTTATTATACTTAATCATTTAGGATCCATCTGTGATCAAGAGAAAGGATTGTATGAAACAGTGACGCCATGTCATCTGTATCCCTTTCCAATAGTTTTATGCCACATCAGTATTTTCATCCTGAATTTCAGGATTTTAATTTGATTTTGATTTTTTTCAGGATGAAAATCAGGATTTTAATTTGGATTTGATTTTTTTCAGGATGAAAATACTGATGTGGCATAAAACTATTGGAAAGGGATACAGATGACATGGCGTCACTGTTTCATACAATTCTTCAATTAAGGACAAGGTCACAATATAAATATTGACAAATAATGTGGCTCCCAGAGTAATTTAGTAAGTGATGATCATTTACCAATTAAATCATTTTTTAATAATTGATTATAATAAGAATTCATTCATCAGAGACATATAATAGATTAGAAGAAAATAAATTAATAATATAAAATTTAGTTTTGGTGAAAAGAAAATACAATCAATCCAACTAAATTAAAAGGATTGTTCGTAAACAAATGTAACCCTTCCTCCTTATTAAAAATTATTTTGGCCATTCTATCAATTTCTATATTTTCTTCCCTAGGAATATATTCCATTATCCAATTCCCTGTATTCTTCAGGATATGATGAATTCGCCTGATTAGTGTCGATCTCGAGAGCATTGGATTCGAAACTTGAATAGCTTTAATAGCTTCCAAACTATTCGTTTGAATCAACACTTTATTGACTTGCTGATAGACCATCCAAAATACCCCATAATTCAACCTCCAAAATTAAGCATTTTCCTAGTTGACTACTAAAGCCAATGATCCATACCCCGTGTTCGTCCCTCAAGGTTCCCCCTGCAGCAACATGACTTGAATCTACTTTAACTGAACCATGTTAGACAAAACACGTTAGCGAACAAAAATAATTAATAATAAATAAATACATATAAAATAAAATATGAACATAATTATTTATAGTTAATTTATCAAATATGAAAATCAAATAAAACCATAATAAACAATTAAAACAAAGGAGAATTGAGATTTTATGAAACATTGAGGCCCGTGAAACACGGTTTCCTTAAGACAGATTCAACCGCTCCTACGGTACTTGGAGTAACGTTGTTCGAAAGTCTCCCAGGATACAACAACAACAGTAATCAAAGTAGTAGCACCTCTATCACGATCAATGGAACGAACAATGCCTTTTTCTATCACCGGAATATTTATAAAACACAAAGGATGGAAAAAGAGATTTTTGAGAGCAACAGAATTTCTGAGAGTATGAAAGTGTGTAAAAACCCTTCAGAATCATGGCCTTTTATAGGCATGGAGAGTGTTAGAATTTTGGAAAAAAAATATCGCCAAAGTCTGCCATTAAATAAAAAATTTAAATAGATTTATTGGAATCAAATCAATAAGATAAGTTTCCATATATAAGCAGATTTTGTCTGTTGAGGAAAATAAATTCGTGTTGGGCTAAAATATCTACAGGCCCAATCGGTTCAAACATTTCGCGTTGCCCACGTCGTGTGGGTGCGCCCCACAACCCGGTCGGGTTTGGACATACACCCCCTTGCGTGCGAGGCAAGATCATGAACACATCCCACACTTGGTATTTAACCAATGTGGGACCTAAGCCTTTTATTTTTCCTCAATAATATTTCCAAGTAGCTTACTTTGAGCATCAATTTCTCATTCATCACTCAACCATTTTGAGCATATGATATACCGTTGTAAAGGTCTCATGGGGTAGAATATGAAACCATAAAATTATGATTCGACTCTCCACCTTTACCTATTGAGAATATGCCTCAAAGTTACCATAAAATGTAATTTTTCTAACAAACCATTCGTTCTTAATCGTATCCATCTGTCTATCCAGTTAGGCTCTACATTCACCCTTTGCCTCTCAATAAATTTAACCTTGGGTAAGGACGCATAATGTTTTGTCCAACTATATAGCCCTTTAATGATGTTCTCTACACTCCATGACACTCCAAAAAAATAAAAAAAAATCTTATTATTCCAAATTCGCCACGTGATTAGCTCAAAGAAAATTAACCAATCAACCTCCCCAAAGAACAGCTTTTGGCTATTTTGAAAATTTTTATCCTTACAAAATCATTAGTTGAGCTTCAATATTCATTCAATTTGAGCTACCAAATTGTAGTCCCCAAGAGTTGCATTAAATTACAAAACCAAACTGTAATAAAAGAAAATTATAAAGCCAAACCAACCAACCGATGTTCTAGACTTGTGTAAGCACAATTGGAATAATTTATACACAACCTTTTTGGGTAGCTTTCGGTTCACGTCATAATGTAATGACCAAGTTGTCAGTTTCACGAATAATGTTTATACAATAATTATATTTGAAATTTTATTCAGATTTAATTTATTTTAAATTTTTAAATAGTCACATATTTGGTTTTTTTTTTTATAGTACTGTAAACGTAATAGTTAAATATCTAAATTAAAAAAAAAATTATCAGTCTCAAAGGTTGTAAATTAGGAAGGGTCTTTTGTAAGATTACGAATTTTACGTCTAATAAATAAATTTATCATTTTTTTTTTCTGGTGAAATTTTGTACACATTTTGAAAGTAATGCTTTCAATGAAATTATAAATTTATTATTTTGTTTATATTTTTTTTCTGGTGAAATTTGTGTACACATTTTGAAAGTAATGCTTTCAATGAAATTATAAATTTATTAAATTATTTTTATATTTTTTTCTGGTGAAATTTGTGTACACATTTTGGAAGTGATGCTTTCAATGGAATCATAAAATGTAGCCAATAATTTTAAGAAAGAAGCGATACCTTAAAAGTTTAGGTTTATATCTTTAGTTGGAGGTTGGTTTAGAAGTTAAGGTTCATTCCCTTTGTCCTTAATTGATAACCTTAGCAGAGGTAGGGTGCAACAATGGGCGGAGCAGGACAATGTCAATCCTTGTCTGCTACACTTGTCATATGGTGACAACTATGGCTCTAAACTTGGCTTAATGTGGTGGTTCTCACAGGCCTTATTAGTCTTAGGCTTTGGCCAATAATTATGGGATGGTATAACAAATACAAACTAAAAATGAAGTATTCACTACACTAAAACAGACTTTTAGCGGCGTTTTTAGTGGCGTTTTAATAGAAAACGCCGCAAATATTATACTTTAGTGGCGTTTGCAAGAAAACGCCGCAAAAAGTTGAGCAATAGCGGCGTTTATTTCCAAAACGCCGCTAAAAATGATAAATAGCGGCATTTTTTTCCAAACCGCCGCTAAAGGTCTGAGCATTAGCGGCGCTTTCGGAAAAACGCCGCTAAAGATCTGAGCATTAGCGGCGCTTTCATAAAAAACGCCGCTAAAGGATTAGCGGCACTTTCGGAAAAACGCCGCAAAAGGTCTGAGCATTAGCGGCGCTTTTGTAAAAACGCCGCTAAAGGTCTGAGCATTAGCGGCGCTTTTTGTAAAAACGCCGCTAAATGAAGAGTATTAGTGGCGCTTCGCCAAAAACGCCGCAAAGATGTTAAAGAATATAAAAGAAAACGGTGTCGTTTTTACATCAATATAAAAATTGTAGAAAATTAGCGGCGTTTTTACTAAAAACGCCGCTAAAAGTCCCAACAATAGCGGCGTCGCAAATAAGTTTATTTCAAAAAGAAAATGGCGTCGTTTTTTACATCAATATAGAAATTGTAGAAAATTAGGGCGTAAAAGTCACTGAAAATGAAACAATAGCGGCGTTTTTATCGAAAACGCCACTAAAAGTTACCTTAATTATATGCTTATTTCAAAATTAAAAAAGCGTTGTTCTGATCACTGTATAATAATTCAAGTTTATTTTACGTTTAGTGTTTAGGGTTTTTGCCTTAGTGTTAAGGGTTTAGCGTTTACGATGTACTGTGTAAGATGTAGTTCATAGGGTTTAAGGTTTAATATTTAGGGTTTTAGTTGTTTGAAGTTTATGGTTTAGGGTTTAAGGTTTAGGGTTTAGGATTTTGCTTTTATAGGTTTATAGTGGTTTATGGTTTAAGGTTTCAATGTTTATGGTTGGGTAGTGTTTGGAGTTTAGGGTTATGTGTTTAGGGTTTCAAGGGTTTAGGATGTAAGGTGTAGGTCGTAGGGTTTATGGGTTTTAGGGTTCAGAATGTACAGTTTATGGGTTTTAAGGATTAGGGGTTTAGGGTTTAGGGTTTAGGGGTTTAGAGGCCGACTTAGGGTCTGAAATATTTAAACAAACTGATGTTGTATTGCTCATTGCATTCTGATCCATCATCCAAGTGGCCATCATGTATTATTTTCGAAAACTCATGCACTCTTTTATCCTCTTCGATCTATTATTTAACTAATTATTTTTTTATATTAATTAATATAAAATTTATTTGTAATATAATTTTTAAATTATTCAAAAAAATTAATGACACGTAGAAAAAATTTAGAACTAATAACATTGAAAAATATATGTTAAAAATGTAAAAATTAAAATACTATTATTTAAAATACTTTTAAAGTTTTTTTAGGTGTATGACTTATTATTGTTTACATTATATATTAAATAATTTTCTATATAATGGTAAAAGAGATAAATTTAATTTTAGTATATTAAAATTATCATTATATTTTAAAATATTTAAGAGATATTAGGTAAACTTTATGTATAATAAAATTTTAAAAATTGTAAAAATTGTAAAAAATAATTTTATATTAGGTTTTAGTATTAGCGCGCTAGGTAAAAGCGCCACTATAAGTAGGAAATAGCGGCGCTAGTTTAAAAACATACAAACTTTAAAATTTTTTTATCGAAGCACGCGCCGTTTCTTTGTGTTGGGTTTTATTCGGTTCCATCACCCGATCCTTAGTGTCTTCACCTTATTTTCACAATCCCTAAATTCCCAATTATCGTAATCCTCCTCAAATCTTTCTCCGCTTTGCCGTCGATTGTCCATCCTTCCTCATCGCGTCGGCCTTCATCCGCCTCGTCGCGATCATTTGTCGCCATCGACCAACTTGTAAGTCGCCATCGCCGTTTTTATTTTCTTGATCTTGTGAGAGAAAAGAGATTATTTTTATGGCTACCAAGCTCTCCTTGTCATTCTCGATTCCACAGAGAAATCCCCAAAACTACCGATGAAAGTGAATCTTTGTCCAAGATTAAGCAATTCAATATTCAAATTCGGAAACTACCGTTCTTTCCCAAACAATTCCTCCTTCTTCCTTTAAGCTTTTCTTTTCTTTTTCGGTGAGCACCTCCTTTTCTTTTTCCCTTTATTTTTTGCATTTGTATAATTCTACTGTATTTGCTTATTTGGAGCTGTTACAAAATTTTCCAAATCGCAGCATCTATTTGCGATGCTTTAAAAGAAATTATAAACTACAAGTGCATTGGAATATTTGCAAGGAAGAAAGGTCAAGCGGGAATAGGTTTTTTTTGGCTGTTGTCTTAAAAATAACATTGTGATGATTCGGTTGTGGCTTTGGCTTTTGCTTTTATAATTTTTTCTCTAATTGTTTTTGAAATGGTTGATGCTTTAACCTTGTTCTTAACTGCTTGGTTTCTTAAAAAGGCCAATCAGCTTGGTGGTAATTCTGACTATCTAAGGAAACGCATTTGAAATATATGTTGATATGATTTCGATATTTAAAATAATTTGAATCCTAGTATTGAATTTATAGGTCAAGGGTGTTTACCCTTGTATTAGACATTAAAAATTGATACAAAAAGACATTAAATTGATACAAATTTTTGTATTTGTCTATAAACCCTTGTTTTTGATTTCTTAAAAACAACTATAAATTAAAATTAAAATTGATTTCTTAATAGTAAAAATTCTTATATTTAAAATTGATTTCGATTCTTAGATCTTAGGAGGTCGATTTTCTTTTTGTATTAGACAAAAAGTTGGAATCAGTTAGTTTAGGTTGATCTGAAAGTGATTTTGGTTAGTCATTGCAAGGAATTTTCTTTTCTGATTAGATTTGTTTTAGTAAATGTCCCTTTTGAATTATGATCTGATTGTGGAAGTTTTTCTAGATTTGTATCTAGTTGTTTGATTCGTTTGCTCTGCACTTCACTTTTCTTTTCTATTTTTTATCTTGTAAACTAGATTGTTTGATTAACTTTATATGTTTATGTGTTTCGCATGCACTTGGTAAGCTAAGCATATGTCTCTTGACTGTTATGCAATTTGTGGTCTAGTATGGATGATCAAATGAACTGGTGCTTCAAATGAGAATTTTGATCCGATCTTGTTATGGTTGATAGGGTTTTAAATGTGAAGGGTAAGTATCAAACACATTGAACTGTTGAAATGTTATGTGCTGTAATTACCTGGTAAGTATCAAACACATTGAACTGTTCAAATGTTTGTGCTGTTGTTTATTGACTTAACTGCAAATATGCTGGTTTTCCTTTTGGGGCTCCGATTTTGTATAGTTTTGATTGCTGATTTTGTCTTTCATTTTGTTTTATATATCAGAGCACTTGCCTAGTTCATTATGAGAACTTGACAAACTTTTTTTCTATTCAATCTAGTTCAGTGACAAACTTTTTTTTTTCTATTCAAAGATTATTTCAAGTGGAGGTATATTTTAATGTATGTGTTTATAATGTTGTTCAGAATTCTTGTGAAATCCTTGAATTGAGAATATGTGAAATACTAAATCTAGAAATGCTTTCTTTTCCTCTTATCTCTCTTAATATTCATTTCTTATAACAGGTTTTTTTCCCCTTTGCCCCTTATGATCAATTGTTTTGTCTTAAGATTTGTTTCATATTATATTTATATTCTATTTTTTATTTCTAAAGTAATCAAGTAACCAAGTAACTATTTGCTTTAAATTGCTTAACAGATACGACTTTTCTGACTCCAGCCTCTATTTCTTCGTTGAAAGTAGCCTACGATCGAATCATTGGCGACCTCCTCTTTGCATCTCCATCGGCAACCCTCTGTTGCTACTCCATTTTCTGCCATCCACTTATCTATTATCTGCCATAGTGTGGGTTATTTATTTAAAAAAGTCAGTGAATTAATGTTCATTAGTCAATTATGAGGTTTTATTTAATTAATTGAACTGTTTAAATTGCATATAAACTTCTTTTTTAAAATTGCATATGAACTGTTTAAATTGCATATAAACTTCTTTTTAAATTGCATATATTTTCTGCTGCCTGATGAAATTTGTTATATGTTATATATTTTATATTTTTGTATTTTGTGCTTTATAATTAATTATTCCTTGTAATATTACAAGTCATTGATATTCGGTATATTGCATTTGCATCAACTCTAGATTATTGATTCTCTTGAGATGAAACTTTACCTACGCATGTTTTGATAATGTTTTATTTTAATATTGAATATTTTCAACGTTTTGATTTTAATATTTAATATTTTCAATATTTTCCAAAATGGTAATAATATTTTGTTATCAGTATAATAATAATATTGATCATTATTTAAATATATTTTATTATAAAAAATAAATTATTTTTTAAAAGAAGTCATTTAAAAACTTTTTAAATTTAAAAACTTATAAATATTTTGTTATCAATATAATAATATAGATCATTATTTAAATATGTTTTAATATAGAAAATAAATTCTTTTTCTAAAAGAAGTAAGTTAAAAACTTTTTAAATTTAACAAAATCACAGCAAATTTCAATTGTAAAAAAACATATAATAATATTTTCCAGCCTACGTCAAACGAAAAACTAAAACCAATTAATGTTTAAAAAAAGACTACAATGTAATGCATGCCATATATGTTCACACCTCAACTGATTCTCGATTTAAAATTTTAATTTAACTTACATAATACATAATACATAACTTACATAAAATTATTTAACTTACATAATACTTAACTTACATAACTTACATAGCTTTCATCAAATTATTTAACTTACATAATACATAACTTAAATAATACATAATATAATTTTACGATTTTTTTATTTATATGTAATATTATAATTTTAATCGTGGTCATTTTATATAATTATTTTAATTTTATATGTACCATTATTGTTGTTATTTGTTACTAAAATTTCAACTATTTTATGTGTATTGCGGGGAAAAATGAGTAGAAGAAGATTACGAGATTTAAATATTGTATGCATCATCTGTAAATTTCAAGAGGGCAATAGTGAACAGCAAACAATAGTTGGATCCTCTAATGTGCCTGACCTAGATGATGAGCTTGCAGAATTACAAAGTAATGTTAAGTTTATTTTACATGCATGTCGACTTTTATTATTGATTCATTTTTCAATTTTAATATAACAATAATATATCATTGTTCAGTTGAGAGTGGTGGGACGCGCAGAGGTCGCGGACGTACGCTGCTTAAAGATTTGTACGAATTAAATTTCGTCGAGCGTGTGAAAGTAAGGAGAAACAGCCATGGCCAGCCTGTTGGCCCTGAAGCTCGACTTCTAGCAGGCTATTTGGGCATTATTGCACGAAATGCAAATATGTTGCCCATCAATTACGAGTCATGGCATCACATGCCTGATGCAAACAAAAATCAAGCTCTGGACAACATTAAGGTAACAAAACGTGAATGTAATTTATAATACTTTGGTTGAAGTTTCATTTATATTTACTTTCTAAACTTATGTTTTTTTAGGAGAGGTTTGCTTTGGAGGTCTCCGATGACTATATAAAGAAGACATTGGGAAAAAAATGGAGAGACCACAAAAGCATATTGAAAAAAGAATATTTTAAGAAAGAAATAAGCCTCGAGGATAAATTGCGAAATGTCCCGCCGGGAATGTTGAGGTATCAATGGGAAGATGCGGTTAGATTTTGGAACTCAAAGAAAGGAGAGGTTTTACCTAGTTCTAAACTCTTATAAATTTTTCGGTTTATAGTAAATATCTACGTAATAATAATTTCATTATGTAGGACCGTGAGCGTGTCGGAACGAGCAGCAGGCAGAAACAAAAATTTACGCACACGGCAGGGTCGAGAAGTTTTGCTTCTGTAGCTGATGCCGATGTATTATAATTTATTAATTCTGTCAAAAATTAATGACTTTATACTATTAAATTATATTTTTACAACAACACTGTAGGAAGTCTCCACCGGTCAAAAAGTTGGACGCGTTCAGCTTTTTGACATTACGCATAGAAAGAAGGATGGGTCTCCGATGACACCAATTCGAGAGATTATGGTATATTTACTTAATAAAATTTTGATTTATTAAAAATGGATTTATAATGTTTAATTATAATAGTTTAATTCTTCGTTAGTAGTTTTAAATTAATAATGTTAAGTTATGTTGCATTCCTTTTTATTGTATATTTCGTTTCTGACTTTTTTGATTGATTTATTAGGAGAAACTAAAGGAGAAGAAGACACAGTATGAAGCGGCTGCTTCGAGTAATAGTTCTGTTCATCTTGAGGATATCGATAACAGAATTATTACCAATGTTTTGGGTCCTGAAAGGTATGGTTGGAATTTTTATGCTACATTTCTTTGTTTCTTGTTTGGAATTATATGCTACATTTTCGCTTTTATTATTCGATGTTTTCGATCCTCAAAGGTATGGTCGGGTCCGATTTCAAGGATCTGGTGTTACCCTGACCCAATATTTTGGGTCTGGCTCCCAGCAATACATGCCTTCCGGGAGTCAATCTCGAGCTGAAGTTGAGAGGTTAAAAGACCAAATATCTCGGATGCAAGCGAGCACCGTTCAACAAATTCTTCGAGGTTGAAAGAAAATATGAACAACCGAGCGGATGCAAAGAGAGAGAGAGGCAAGCGCAATGGGGAAGCGAGGAGGCAGAGCAGAGCAGAAAATACAATGAGCTCCAACTACAGCTTCAGCAGATGATGCAGATGTTTCAGCAGTCGCAGAAGCCGCCATCTTAGTCCCTTACTTTTAACATTGTTACATTTAACATTAATGTTACATTTAACATTGTTACATTTATTAATTTATATCATATATCTTTTATTAAATTTGAACTATCGTTTAGATTTAATGCTTTTGGTGATATTTAAATGTTATATTTGTTGTTTTGGGTTGAAATTATATGCAACTGCTGCTATTTTTGGTTGGTTTTAATGCAGGAAAGGTAGGATATTAGAGAAAATAAGCACTGCAAATCTGTGCAAATTAGCGGCGTTTGTAAGAAAAGCGCCGCTAAAAGTTAAGACTATTAGCGGCGTTTGTGTGAAAAGCGCCGCTAAAAGTCAAGACTATTAGCGGCATTTGTGTGAAAAGCGCCGCTAAAAGTCAAGACTATTAGCGGCGTTTGTGTGAAAAGCGCCGCTAAAAGTCAAGACTTTTAGCGGCGTTTGTGTGAAAAGCGCCGCTAAAAGTCAAGACTATTAGCGGCGTTTGTATGAAAAGCGCCGCTAAAAGTCAAGACTTTTAGCGGCGTTTGTGTGGAAAGCACCGCTAAAAGTCTGACTTTTAGCGGCGTTTGTGTGGAAAGCGCCGCTAAAATTATGACTTTTAGCGGCGTTTGTGAGGAAAGCACCGCTAAAAGTCTTGACTTTTAGCGGCGTTTTTTTCCCATAAACGCCGCTAAGGTTTGCGGCGCTTTCATTAGCGGCATTTTTTGTGGTGCTTTGGAAAGCGCCGCAAATACTATTAGTGGCGCTTATAAACGCCGCTAAAAGTAAAAAAAAAACGCCGCTAAAAGTCTGTTTTGGTGTAGTGATTAGACAAAAAACTCTCTCTATAAGCCTCTTCCACTTCTGTGATTATTGTTATCTATCCAAATTCCTTAAACTCTTTCTTTGCGATTCTTCTCAACAGTTCTTTTTCTTTCTGCTATGTGTGTATTGAACTAATGAAGCCTTTCCTAGTTTCACACATACCATCAAAAGGTCCATTTCTCTCCTTAATGCCTCTATTTATCGTTTGAGAAGGGAGCCAATTGTTGCCACGTTTGCCCTTTCTAGGCCATATCCTACTTCCGTTCTCCCAATTCTACTGGGTGATCCCTATGCCCAGTTGCATCCTCATGTTCCGATGCTACTCCACTATTTTTGGGTTATGTTGTTCTGCCTTTAACTGATGAATGATTCATACGTTCTATTGTATGGCTTCTTACTATTGGTTGTATTTTTCTAACAAGAGCTTAAGTTGTTCTTGTAGCTTAATGTACTATTGTGACGTGGGAGTATTATTATGCACTGAGGTTCACGACCCCTTGAGGTTACGATTATCGGTTACCTCTATCAAAATCAGGTTAATTCTAATAGTTTTGATAGTATATGGGTGATTGACAAGCGTCGAAACCACCAAATATAATTTCCTATGCTTTAATTGAATTAAACAGTAGTCTAGAGTAGTAGGGTCAATCCGAAAGAGACTGAGATTCTTAATTTTCCTGTTTACGTGACCAAATTCTTGAGTTTAGGCAATTGTTGTGCCCATGACCTGTACGTGTAGAGCTGAAAAATAAATAAATGGGGAATTTAGTTGATAAAAAAAAACAAGTATAAATAAAATGAAATAATAAAAGAATGAAGGTTGAAAAATAAAATTGAGTAATTTAAATTAAATTTGTAAATCAAATATGTGAAGGCTTAACCTTAGCCTTCGTACACTCCGAACTCGAATCGATCCTTGAAAGAGGATTTTCCTTTCCAAACGATAAGTTGGTTATAGCGATCAAAGACACCTCAATCACCAACTTTTCTTTGTGTAGTTGGTTCCGGTACGACCTGCAAACCAACCCTTACCGATTATCTAACCAAGTAACACGCGTCCGCAATTTAAAATCTCGATAGCCTTGTGATCTAGAGAAGCCCAACTCGAATTAACAGCCTCAGTCGTGTGGGTCATTTAAATCCGATCACTATTTCCCTTGACGGAGCCCAACTAGCTTTTTCCAATTGGACACGGCAATTTTTTCACGGGAACTCGAATACGACAGACGACCGACTCGTTTTCCCAACTGTACGCTAAAACAAATCCCTCCCAATGTGCATTTTGAGCTGAAACTGGATTAACTTTAAGGGACGAATGTGACTATCCCATATACCAGAGATATAATGAATATCGTATTGTAATGTTTTAGCGTGAGTTCACATCTCACGATTTTTGATCGAAACTACAACCGACCTAAGGCTAAATGGGGTTTAGTTGAACATGAGATTAATCATGCTTTGTTGGATCATCAGAATGGCTATAAATGTAATGGTGATAGGAGAAAAGCAAAAAGGACTTAAAGAGTAATTGCACCAAAATAAAGAAAAAAAAGAAAAGGAAATGGCAAAAGTGCTTTGACAAGCTACAGACGTAAAATGAAAGATTGTTTTCAATTCAAGTCTCAAGTGTATGTTTTTATGCCACATTTACAATGTATTTATTTATTTCTCATATGCTAATTTTAACATGATCCCCTTCTAGTTAACCAACTAAAATTATATTTTTTTCTATTTATAGAGTTTGACAAAATCAAAATCTGATTTTTATCAGCCACCAATTCTGCAACTTTTCAATTTGGCCCATTTTATTGCTTTTCATTCCAATTTAGTCAAATTTGCTTGTTTTTTTTTTTGAAATTCGACATTCCAATTGCGTCCTAATAAAAATTAAATAATAAATAACAAGCTTAGTAGCATTCTTATTCAAAATTTGACAAAAAATAAGCATTAAACAAAAAATTAGCTTGCTACCAATGGCTGCTCCGCCTAAGGTTATTATTAGTATTCTCCATGATCAACGATTGGTCATATTGGTTATAAGCAGAATAACCCTAATATTCTTCCCTTGGTTGTTGTTAATAATATTGCTCCTGATCATAACCGTATTGGTCATACTTCCATGACCATGTTGCTTATCTCTATACCCATAGCGGTTGTACTTCTAGTAGTACTATCACCCTGCTCATAGTTGACCTCATTTTCTTGCACTTCTAGGATGTTCCAGGTTAGTTGAGCCATAACTTTTTATTTTGGTTTCTATAAATAACGCCAATTGTTATAACAATTAAGTCATACATGGTTTTGAAGTAGATTATGGTAGCAGTTCACAGCGTGTATGATGCAAAGATTCATTAAGAATGGTGTTTAAGCAAAGTGATGGCTAGTGGTTTATCTTGCATATCATTCTTGTTCAGGCAATCTTGGAATAAGGGATATTTATAAGAGAACGAGAGTTTGAATTAGATCCCTCATATCATGATTGCTTCCGTGGTAGAGTTCAATTTAGACCCAAATTAGGATAAGACCTAGATGCATCTCGATGCAGAGGTTGGTGAACTTGAATAAATCACTTGGAGTTAAACATTTGCATATGACAAATCAAGTTGCGGATCTTCTACCAAACCCACTTCCTTTAATTTCCTTCATTCGTCTTTTTTAAGTTGGGGTGGTTGACATCGATACCAACTATAGGGTGTAATAACGACTATTAACCTAGTCTATATCCAGTCGCGGAGCGTAGTGAAGACCCAGGGGGCCATGGTCCCCTCTAAAATGGTAAATTTTTAATTTAGAGCCTTTATAATTTATAAAATTTTAAAATAGTAATAGTAAAATTACACTTTGACCTCTAAAAATGATAAAAAAAAATGATTTAACCTTTTAAAAACGATAAATATATAAGCTATTAAAATGAAGAAATTGTATTTTTACCATCGTAAAAATATACAATTTAATTCTGGCCCAAAAAAAATTTCAGATCCGCCACTGTTGTAACAGCCCGATTTTTCAGTGGTGTCGAAACAGTGGCTTGAGGCCACCAAATTTGGCGAGTAAGCTCGTAAATTTTATTATTTAATATTTATGAGTCAAATTTGGTTTTAAAAAAAATTTTGAATTGGTAATTTATGTTTTATAATTAATTATTAGGTTCGAATGGTAAAACCTAGGTCAAGTGGTTTTAAAAAATGAGGTATCGAGACCTCGTTTCTATAAATTGAGCCGTAAATATTTTTATAAATATTCATGGAGTGTCATTAAGGTATTATTAAAGTTTCTTTGAAAAATTTTAACGTTTCGATAGTTAATTAATTAAAAAGGACTAAATTGAAAAAGGTGCAAAACTTGTTAATTATAAGAAATAAGTGATTAAATGGCCTAATTAATAAAAAAGGGAGGACTTAAGGAGTAAATATGCCTAAATGGAAGGGATGAGGCGGCATAAAAAAGAAAAATAATAAAATAATGTGATTTAATGGAAAAATTGTAATTTAATTAAAATTAAACATACAAATGAGAAATTGAAAGGCTTCTAGACATTTTCTTCTTCAATTTTCAGTCCAAAAACGTCATAGGAGAGCTCCTTGAGCTGGTTTTGCATATTTTTGCTTCATGTGAGTTCAATTCTTACCCGTTTCTTGTATTTTTTATGTTTTTGAGATTGTTACAATTAGGTCCAACTAAATCTTACCTTAGTTTTTTATTTTATTAAAAATTTTGGAAGTTACCATTGATGAATATTAGATGTTTTTGATTAATAACATGGATTTAGAGCTTTAATTTTGTTGTATGATGATTTTATAAAGTGATTTTGTTAAATATTGATTTTAGGATCAAATTGTGAAAATGTTAAAATATTAGGGTTTGGTAGTAAATTTCTGGTTTATTAAGGGCTGTATGATGGTATAAAATATTTAGATAAATTATTAATTGAGGAAATTTTGTTAATTTGATAGATTAACTAGTTAAGGGATTAAATTGCAAAAGTTGTAAAAGTTTGGGGTAATTGTGTAAATTTGAAAAATTGAAGGGTTTTAATTGTGAAATGAATTGGAACTGAAATGTATGCTAATGAATGCATAATTTTATATTTTAGATCAAGATCCTGTAGATACTCGTGAGAAAGGAAAAATAGCGGAATAGTCCTTGAACTTTTGCAATTATTACAATTCAATTCAGGTAAGTTTGTACGGTTAAAATTTAATATTTATATAAATTTTATGAATGGTATTCTGTATTTATTCTATTGTTGAAAATGAATTATTGTTGGAATTATAATATTGAATTGGGTATTTGGTTCGAATTAAACACAGGATTTGAGTACATTCGTAATTTTGTGTACGATGGTATTGGAGGAAGAAATTAGCATTTTACCCAAGTAAATCGGGGTTCAGCATTTGTTGCGAACTTTCATGTTTTACTTTCTGTTTGGCGTAATTGGGTGGGTCAGCTCTTATGAGCTTCTATTCAGCTCTTACGAGCTTCTGTTCACTTTCGAGCTTCTGTTGGCATATTCAGATGGACCAGCTCTTATGAGCTTCTGTTAACGATGTACTCTTATCCGTAAGTCGTTCTTCGAATGGGAAAGATTTGGTAAGGTGATTTACTTATTGAAATTGAAAGACATATTATTTATTTTTGTTAACGACTTGAAAATGGATGTATTCATCGATTAAAGTTGTGATTGACAGGAAGTTATCGCGAATGATTTTTATTATTTGATTTATTATAGTTAGTTTGGTAAGATTTTTATTTATTCTGTCGAACTTACTAAGTTTCATTAAGCTTATTTGCGTTGTTTAATATCCTTGTAGATTTTTGGAAGGTTGGACGATCGGATCAACACTCAAGTCACACTATCCAGCTTATTCCGGTAGTTTTTGAAATGTTCAATACAGTTTATATGGCATATATAGGCTTTTGTGTGGATTGGATCAAAGTTTGGCTTGTGTAAATGTTATGAATTATATTTTTTTTATATAACCAACTTATATATATTGGTTTGAGAATGAGGCATATTAATGATGTTGGTGTGAATGATATATGTTTGTATGTAAACCTTAGTAGAATTTTTAGATGGATTAAATAGGTAAGTTTGGATATTTGGTTGACATGTTTTTAAGTTGTTTTTTGAGGTGTCTAAGAGCATGTTGGTTGATTGTGGTAATGATGAATGTTTAAGACATGATGTTAGTTTGTGTTGAATGTTTTGATATGGCTTGATGATATGTGATTTGTTGAGGCTAAGTTGGTAACAATTTGGGTGAGAAATGTGGCTTGGAAAATGACCTATTTTTGTCCACACGGACAGAGACACGGGCGTGTGTCTCAGCCGTGTGTGACACACGGCCAGGTGACACGGCCGTGTGTCCCCTGTATCTTTTAAAAATGCAAGTCAGTATGCTCACATGGCCTAGCACACGGGCGTGTGCCTTAGTCGTGTGATCCAAGTCAGAGAGTTACACGGGTACGGACACAGGCTGGACACGACCGTGTATCCCTATTTCGAATGCCCACACGGCCTAAGACACGGGCGTGTCCTTTGACTGTGTGAGTCATACGGCCTGACCACACGGCTGTGTGTCCCCTACAACTTTAAAAAAAAATTAATGTTTTCCGAAAAATTCTTTGAGTACCCGATTTAGTCCCGACTTGCTTCTAATGCATATTTTGGGCCTCGAGGGCTCGTATAAGGGACATTATGTTTGATTTTGATTGGTTTCTGACGTGAATGTAGTATGATATGAAATATCTGTTAATTTAATCTGTAAACTCCGGTAATGCTCTATAACCCTGTTCCGGCGACGGATACGGGTTAGGGGTGTTACAACTGTCTAGATCAACAATTATTCTGTTTTTTAAATTTCTTGCTGTTATGTTTTTTTTTTAAATTTCTTTATCTTATCTTATGTTTAAAACTTGTTGCTATTTTTTAATTTCTTTCTCCCTTCTTTATGGTTTAACTAGCAGTGTAACCACTATTACTTAACAAAGTATCAATAAACTTCATTCTTTGACTATAAAAACTACTCACAAATCATATTTTATTTTAAATAAGTTATTATTTAGATTTTTTCCCCATAATTAGTGTATCATTATTGTTGAGTAATATTTTTCTCATATCATATTAAGGGAAACGTAGGGGGTATTTATACATGTTCCTACTACTACTATTACAGCTCACAATGGGGCCCACTATTTTGTCTCAGCCTTGGGGGCCGGTGGTACTTACATACCCTATCCCTAGTGCTGACATTCCCTGGGCATCCCTGTAACAGTCTGGTTTATACCCTAGTCGGAACAGTGGTTTCGGGACCACAAAACTGAGTTCGTATAATATTTTTAATACTATATTCTGTGCCGTTGATATGTGAATTAGTATGTGCTAAATTTCCGTAAGCTAATTTGATTGACTGTGTGTTTAATTTGACAAAAAGGATTAAATTGCATTAAATGTGAAAGTTGTTTGCTAATTGTTAAAGTATTAATGTGTTATGGCTTGGTAAAGGTGGAATCATTATATAGAAATTTAACCACTATTTAGTTAGTGGATGGTGGAATGTCATCATAACCATTATTTATGTTTGTCTTACATGTTTAATGGATGGGCAATTTAGTAATTGATTAATAAAATTAGATTAAAGAAACCAAAAGATGAGTGTTCATCTTTTATTTCACTTCCTTGGCCGAAAATACAAAGAAAAAGAAAGAGTTAAAGCTTTCAAATATTCGGCTACTATTAGGCTCAATTCAAGGTATGTTTTCGGTCGGTTTTCGATAATTTTTACATTTTTGTAATCGTTGCTTTGAGAGCTTCAAAAACCATGTATTAATTTTGATTATTGATGATGTTTGTGAGAGATGCCATTGTTGATATGTTAAGCTTTTGATGAATTTTGGTGTTAAATAAAATATTTGAGCTAGATGAACATGTTTTGTTCTTGAAGTTTTGTTGAATTTAGCTAAATAGGGCTAAATTGAGAAAATATTATTTTGGAGGACTAATTTGTGAATTTGATGAATATTATGGGTTTGTATGATGTTTATATACATTCAGCTAAGCTTGGTTGTGTATTAATTTTGATATAAGTTGATGCATATGAAATGGTTAAGTTTTGTTTAAACAATGGATGATTATGATTGAGTATGAATTAGGTGTATTTTGTGGGTTTTAATAACCTAAAAATGGTGAAAATTGCAGTTTTCACACGGCCTAGACACATGGGCGTGTTCCCAGGCCGTGTGGCAAAGTCAGAATCAAAATGAATCGCCCACGGGTTAGTCCCATGGTCGTGTATAGCAAGTCAGAATCTGCCCACGGGCTGCCCATGGCCATGTGATTTCCCCACAGGCAGGCCACACGGGCATGTCTAAAACCACACGGGCACGTGCCCCTATTTTCAAGAAAAAGTTTCCAAAGTCTCTATTTTAGTCCCAAATCATTTTCTAATCACATTTTGGGTCTTGTAGGGCCATATTAGGGTCGTAAAGACGAAATTTGAAAAATTTTAAATTGTGCCACGGGATTATGTCCCAATTTACTCGTTTATGTATGTTTAACTCCGGTAATACTGGGTTATTTTGTAAATAGCCTAAATATGTGTATACGGATTGAATTGGATGAATTAGTGAATAAAAGGGTTAATTTTGAATATGTTTAGATCAAGAACCGAGGAAAACAGATTTAGATCGCGGGAAAGCGAAAGTAATAGAGTAGCCGTTTCCATTTCGATAGATCGAATCCGAGGTAAGTCATATTGCTAATAAATGTAATTGTATTGAATTGAGTTTATTTACATGACTATCAATGATAATGACTGCATTTGTGATGCTATGTAAATGAATACTGGGATAAGGTCGACATAGTGATAAGTTGGAGAAGTTTTATATGAACTTAGGAATACAAAGGTATCTATTCTGTTTTATCATGTAAGACCTCAAATGCGGGGCGTAGGCATCGTTATATCGATTATATGTAAGACCTCAAATGCGGGGCGTAGGCATCGTTATCGATTATATGTAAGACCTAAATGCGAGGCGTAGGCATCGTTATCGATTATATGTAAGACCTAAATGCGGGATGTAGGCATCGTTATCACGATTATATGTAAGACCTCAAATGCGGGGCGTAGGCATCGTTATACGATTATATGTAAGACCTCGTCTAGGGCGTAGGCATCGTTATCGATTATATGTAAGACCTCAAATGCAGGACATAGGCATCGTTATTCGATTATATGTAAGACCTTATGCGGGGCGTAGGCATCGTTATCGATTATATGTAAGACCTCGTAAATGCGGGGCGTAGGCATGTTATCGATTATATGTAAGACCGCAAATGCAGGATATAGGCATCGTTAGTGATTATATGTAAGACCACGTGCGGGACGTTGGCAACGATATGAGCTTTTCGTGTAAGACCATGTCTAGGACATCGGCATCATATTGATTCGTGTAACAATCCATCTGGGACTGAGGTATCGATATCTGAGTGCATGTAAGACCTCGTTTAGGACGTTGGCTTTGTACGACTATTTCGAGTTTTCTGAGCATCCTATTAGATTCCTATTGGTTCAACAAGCAAGTCTGTGATACGAATTGCAAATCTGAGTTAAGAATAAATATGTGTATGTAAAACTATTTTCAGGTACGTTGATTATACATTAATTGTGTATACAAGGTAAGCATCTAAGTGATCTTACTATGATGCTATGGATACAGAATTGATGATATGATATGTAAAGTTTTGATTATATGAATTACGTAATTATATGCTTCTTGAATTTGCAAAGATAGCAAATGTGGTTAATAGTGTATGAATCAAAGCATATATGCGATATTATGTTAAATGATAGATATATGCTAATGTATTTATTTGCATAAGTGCCTTCTATGCCAAGTTTATTTGTATATGACTTACTAAGCTTTTGGAAAGCTTACTCTGTGCATGTGTTTTCTCTGTTTTATAGGTCGTCAAGCTACTAAAGGCTCGAGACCGTCAAGGATCATCATCACACTACTAAACTCGTTTTGGTACCCTTTTGAAAATGTATATAGTTAAATATGGCATGTATAGGCTAGGTGTATGTGTATATGTTTATGTTGTAAACTTAGCCATGTGATTTGGCTAGCTATGTTTTGGTAAAATGATTAAATGAAGGTGATGTGTGAAATTGGTTTAGATATGATTAGTTGATAGATGAAATGGTTGTGAGATGGTAAGTATATAGAAGAATAGTGTTTGAGCATAGTTGAGATTTGGTTATGCAAATTGGTATGTTTGGAAATGGTTTTGAATGCATAGGTTGAATGTATATTAAAGGTATTGTTGTGATTACCTTAGTTGTCAAATGTGCATGTTTTGGATGGCCATTTGGTATATTTTGATGGTTATATGCGAATGAAGTAAGATGTTATATATGTTGTTTGCAGATATGACCCTTTTGGGTGGCATATCGGCGTTGGAAATAGCCTATAATGTCACACGGTTGAGGCGCACGGGTGTGCCTCATGACCGTGGGTGTATAGCAGGTTGTGGTTTAGTAGCACACGGCCTCGACATGGGGGTGTCAGTTAGCCGTGGTGTACAAGTCAGTAGCTAACCACAGCCATGACACACGGGCGTGCTTGGTGGCCGTGGGGACCATGTCAGTATATCACCACGGGGAAGACACACGGGGGGTGTCTATTAGCCGTGGAGGGCACACAGTTTCCTTCCACGGGCGTGTCTCCCCTGTAGTTTAGAAAAGTTTTAAAATTTTTATGAAATCTCGTATGTGTTTCTGTTTAGTTCCGACCCGATTTACAAGCATGTTATTGGTCTCAAAGAATCATTTATAGGACATTATGTTTGAGAATGATGATTGATTGTATGAAATTTCTGTAAATGCTTTCTGAATTGTCTGGTAACGCTCCTAACTCTAATCTGGCGACGGACACGGGATAGGGGTGTTACATTTGATTGGTATCAGAGCTACAGTTTAGTCGATTCTCGGACTAACGTAGTGTGTCGGAGTCTAGTTATACATGCCATATATCTGAATTGTGATAGTGTGATGAGTCCTGAGGTATAAAATATGATTTCTGTATAGAAATGGATCCCGAAAGAGCCGTAGCTGACGACATAGAAAGTAATGCGCCTACTCTCGCGCAAGGGACAGAGCCCTCTGATTCGAGACCGGCTATAAGCGGTCATGGGGGAGAAGCTAAACAAGCTTTCTTCCAAATGATGAGTGAGTGGTTCACTCAATTTGTAAAGAATAACCCGACTGTTTCGCAACCCCCGCCCCCGGTTAATTTCCCTCAGACATCCTATTTACATCTGACTACAAATCTGAATCCGTGGAATAAGCCTCCGATTGACAAGATTCGTAAGTATGGGGCTGAAGGGTTCCAGGCTACTAATGATGATGATGCTGAGAAAGCCTAGTTTTGGTTAGAAAACACTATCCGAGTATTTGATGAGATGTCACTGACTCCTGAAGAATGTATAAAGTGTGTTGTTTCTTTGTTACGAGATGCAGTCTATCGGTGGTGGAAAACTTTGATTTTGGTTGTTCCTAAAGAACAGATCACCTGGGATTTCTTTCAGTCTGAGTTTAGAAAGAAATACATTATTCAGAGATTCATTGATCAGAAACGAAAAGAATTTTTGGAATTGAAACAAGGTCACATGTCTGTCATTGAATACAAACAAGAGTTTGTAAGATTAAGTCAGTATGCTCGAGAATACGTTTCAACTGAAACGATAATGTGTAAAAGATTCGAAGATGGCCTAAATGAAGATGTCCAATTGCTAGTTGGTACTCTGGAGATACAAGAGTTCGTAGTACTAGTTGCCCGAGCATGCAAAGCTGAGTCTGAAGCCAGAAATATGAAAAAGAGATTTATGAGCAAATCATTTCAGTCTGCCTCGAAGAAATTCCGAGATGAACATCGCCGTTCAAAAGCTAATGTGAGGTATTCAAGTAGAGATCGAGCTAGATCACAGTTAAGCTCTAAAGCTCCAGCAACCTGAATGTAAACATTGTGGAAAAAGGTATTCAGGAATTTGCAAATTAAATGACCGAGCTTATTTCAGATGTGGATCATTAGATCATTTCATCCGAGACTGCTCAGAGTCTGTTGAACAAGAGATTGTTCAGAATCGGAGATCTGAGAATGTTTCAGCGAGAGGTAGATCTCCTCAAATTGTAAGAAACGTCAGTGGTAGTCAGAGAACTACTAAAGATATTATTGTGAGATCCGAAGCTAGAGCGCTTGCCAGAGCGTATGTTATCCGAGCTCGGGAGGAAGCTTCATCTCCAGATGTTATAACGGGTACTTTTACACTTTATGATACTTCTATGATTGCTTTGATAGACCCTGGATTCTACTTATTTCTATATATGTATGAACTTAGTATTCAGTATGACTTTGCCCGTAAAGTCTACTGAGTTTGTTATAAAAGTATCGAACCCCCTTAAGTAAAAATATTCTGGTTGATAAAGTAGGTGAGAACTGTCCGTTAATGTTTCGAGATATCTGTTTCCCTGCTGATCTGATACTATTACAGTTTGATGAGTTTGAAATAATTCTAAGAATAGACTGGTTGACATTGCATGATGCTGTAGTAAATTGTAAAAGAAAGACTATTGATTTGAGTCATCAGAATGGTGAAATAGTTCGTATTGAGTTGAATGATATTGTGTTGAAAGCTCAGAATTAAATTAAAAAGGGTTACAAGGCATATTTTACTTATGTGATTGATTTGAAAGTATATGAAAAGAAAATTGAATCGGTGCTCAGTAGTCTATGAGTTCTCTGATGTTTTCCCTAAAGAATTACCGGGATTGCCTTCGATTTGCGAAGTTGAATTTGGTATAGATCTGTTGCTTGGTACGACCCCTATTTTGATAGATCCGTATAGATTGACACCAATGGAATTGAAAGAGCTAAAGTCACTGTTGCAAGAATTAACCAACAGAGGGTTCGCAAGACTGAGTTTTTCACCTTGGGGTGTTAAATTTGTTTGATGATAATTCAGTGTTAGTTGAAATAAAAGCAAAACTGTTGTTTTTACAGTAGATATGTGATGCTCAGAAAGTTGATAATGAAATGTTAGCGAAATGAGTTCAGTGTGATTCAAATTCTATGATCGAGCTTTGAGTTGTTGATAATTTCTTGAGATTTTGAGATCGTATCTGTGTTCCGAGAAACCCTGAGTTAATCCAGTTGATTATGAATGAAGTATATAATAGTTGTTTATCTGTTCATCTGTATAGTACAAAGATGTATCATGATCTGAAACGACGCTATTGGTGGTCTGGTATGAAATAGGATATTTCTGACTTTATTTCGAAATGTTTAGTTTGTCATCGAGTGAAAGCTGAACATCAAGTTATGTCTGGTTGTTATAGCCAATTTTGATTTCCGAATGGAAATGGGATAGAGTGACTATGGATTTTGTTTCTGGTTTACCTCAGACTCCGAGAAAGAAAGATGTGAATTGGGTCGTAGTTGACCGATTGATGAAGTCTGCCCATTTATTCCGGTAAGATCTGATTATTTACTTGACAGATTAGTCGAGCTCTATATTTCTGAAATTGTGAGATTCCACGGGGTACCTCTATCCATTGTGTCAGATAGGGATCCGAGATTAACATCGCGATTCTGGAAGAATTACAAGAAGCTTTGGGCACGAAATTACATTTCAGTACAGCTTTTTATCCGCAAACCGATGGCCAATCCGAGCGGATCTTTCAGATTTTAGAAGATATGTTAAGATGTTGTATACTTGAGTTTAATGGTTCGTGGGAACAGTACCTGCCGTTGATTGAATTTACGTATAATAATAGTTTTCAGTCAAGCATTAAAATGGCACAATATGAAGCTTGGTACGGACGTAAATGTCGTACACCTTTGTATTGGACTGAGCTTAGTGAAAATAAGTTACATAGGTTTATTTGATAAAAGATTCAGAACAGAAAGTGAAATTGATCCAAGATTGTTTGAAAGCAGCATCTGATCGTCAGAAGTCTTACGCGGACTTGAAACAAAAAGATATAGAATTTGAAATTTGCGATAAAGTATTTCTGAAGGTATCTTCGTGGAAGAAAGTGCTTCAATTTGGACGTGAAGTGAATAAGTTGAGAAACAAGAAAATTCCGTTAGTAAAAGTATTATGGAATCGGCACGGAATTAAAGAGGCTACATGGGAGCCTAAAGATTCAGTGAGACAACAATATCCGACTCTGTTTAACGGTAAGATTTTCGGGGACGAAAATCCCTAAGGGGGAGAACTGTAAAAGTCCGGTTTATACCTTAGTCGGAACAGTGCTTTCGGGGCCACAAAACCGAGTTCGTATAATATTTTTAATACTATATTCTGTGCCGTTGATATGTGAATTAGTATGTGCTAAATTTCCGTAAGCTAATTTGATTGTCTGTATGTTTAATTTGACAAAAAGGATTAAATTGCATTAAATGTGAAAGTTGTTTGCTAATTGTTAAAGTATTAATGTGTTATGGCTTGGTAAAGGTGGAATCCATATATAGCAATTTAACCACTATTTAGTTAGTGGATGGTGGAATGTCATCATAACCATTATTTATGTTTGTCTTATATGTTTAATGGATGGACAATTTAGTAATTGATTAATAAAATTAGATTAAAGAAACCAAAAGATGAGTGTTCATCTTTTATTTCTCTTCCTTGGCCGAAAATACAAAGAAAAAGAAAGAGTTAAAGCTTTCAAATATTCGGCTACTATTAGGCTCAATTCAAGGTATGTTTTCGGTCGGTTTTCGATAATTTTTACATTTTTGTAATCGTTGCTTTGAGAGCTTCAAAACCCATGTATTAATTTTGATTATTGATGATGTTTGTGAGAGATGCCATTGTTGATATGTTAAGCTTTTTGATGAATTTTTGGTGTTAAATAAAAGATTTGAGCTATATGAACATGTTTTGTTCTTGAAGATTTTTTGAATTTAGCTAAATAGGGCTAAATTGAGAAAATATTATTTTAGATGACTAATTTGTGAATTTGATGAATATTATGGGTTTGTATGATGTTTATATACATTCAGCTAAGCTTGGTTGTGTATTAATTTTGATATAAGTTGATGCATATGAAATGGTTAAGTTTTGTTTAAACAATGGATGATTATGATTGAGTATGAATTAGGTGTATTTTGTGGGTTTTAATAACCTAAAAATGGTGAAAATTGCAGTTTTCACACGGCCTAGACACATGGGCGTGTGCCCAGGCCGTGTGGCAAAGTCAGAATCAAAATGAATCGCCCACGGGTTAGTCCCACGGCCGTGTGTAGCAAGTCAGAATCTGCCCACGGGCTGCCCACGGCCATGTGATTTCCCCATGGGCAGACCACACGGGCATGTCCAAAACCACACGGGCATGTGCCCCTATTTTCAAGAAAAAGTTTCCAAAGTCTCTATTTTAGTCCCAAATCATTTTCTAATCACATTTTGGGTCTTGTAGGGCCATATTAGGGTCGTAAAGATGAAATTTGAAAAATTTTAAATTGTGCCACAGGATTATGTCCCAATTTACTCGTTTATGTATGTTTAACTCCGGTAATACTGGGTTATTTTGTAAATAGCCTAAATATGTGTATATGGATTGAATTGGATGAATTAGTGAATAAAAGGGTTAATTTTGAATATGTTTAGATCAAGAACCGAGGAAAACAGATTTAGATCGCGGGAAAGCGAAAGTAATCGAGTAGCCGTTTCCATTTCGATAGATCGAATCCGAGGTAAGTCATATTGCTAATAAATGTAATTGTATTGAATTGAGTTTATTTACATAACTATCAATGATAATGACTGCATTTATGATACTATGTAAATGAATACTGGGATAAGGTCGACATAGTGATAAGTTGGTGAAGTTTTATATGAACTTAGGAATACAAAGGTATCTCGCATTACATTTTATCATGTAAGACCTAAATGCGGGACATAGGCATCGTTATCGATTATATGTAAGACCTAAATGCGGGGCGTAGGCATCGTTATCGATTATATGTAAGACCTTGTGCGGGGCGTAGGCATCGTTATCGATTATATGTAAGACCTAAATGCGGGGCGTAGGCATCGTTATCCGATTATATGTAAGACCTCGCAAATGCGGGGCGTAGGCATCATTATCGATTATATGTAAGACCTCAAATGCGGGGCGTAGGCATCGTTATCGATTATATGTAAGACCACGTTTGGGACGTTGGCAACGATATGAGCTTTTCGTGTAAGACCATGTCTAGGACATCGGCATCATATTGATTCGTGTAACAATCCGTCTGGGGCTGAGGTATCGATATCTAAGTGCATGTAAGACCTCGTTTAGGACGTTGGCTTTGTACGACTATTCCAAGTTTTCTGAGCATCCTATTAGATTCCTATTGGTTCAACGGGCAAGTCTGTGATACGAATTGCAAATCCGAGTTAAGAACAAATATGTGTATGTAAAACCATTTTCAGGTACGTTGATTATACATTAATTGTGTATACAAGGTAAGCATTTAAGTGATCTTACTATGATGCTATGGATACGGAATTGATGATATGATATGTAAAGTTTTGATTATATGAATTACGTAATTATATGCTTCTTGAATTTGCAAAGATAGCAAATGTGGTTAATAGTGTATGAATCAAATCATATATGCGATATTATGTTAAATGATT
Source organism: Gossypium sturtianum (assembly GCA_025698515.1). Taxonomy (NCBI): domain Eukaryota; kingdom Viridiplantae; phylum Streptophyta; class Magnoliopsida; order Malvales; family Malvaceae; genus Gossypium; species Gossypium sturtianum. The sequence continues at coordinate 26,836,901 of CM046945.1, forward strand.
GATATATGCTAATGTATTTATTTGCATAAGTGCCTTCTATGCCAAGTTTATTTGTATATGACTTACTAAGCTTTTGGAAAGCTTACTCTGTGCATGTGTTTTCTCTGTTTTATAGGTCGTCAAGCTACTGAAGGCTCGGGACTGTCAAGGATCGTCATCACACTACTAAACTCGTTTTGGTACCCTTTTGAAAATGTATATAGTTAAATATGGCATGTATAGGCTAGGTGTATGTGTATATGTTTATGTTGTAAACTTAGCCATGTGATTTGGCTAGCTATGTTTTGGTAATATGATTAAATGAAGGTGATGTGTGAAATTGGTTTGGGTATGATTAGTTGATATATGAAATGGTTGTGAGATGGTAAGTATATAGAAGAAGAGTGTTTGAGCATAGTTGAGATTTGGTTATGCAAATTGGTATGTTTGGAAATGGTTTTGAATGCATAGGTTGAATGTATATTAAAGGTATTGTTGTGATTACCTTAGTTGTCAAATGTGCATGTTTTGGATGGCCATTTGGTATATTTTGATGGTTATATGCGAATGGAATAAGATGTTATATATGTTGTTTGCAGATATAACCCTTTAGTGTGGCATATTGGCCTTGGAAATAGCCTATAATGTCACACGGTTGAGGCGCACGGGTGTGCCTCATGACCGTGGGTGTATAGCAGGTTGTGGTTTAGTAGCACACGGCCTCGACACGGGGGTGTCAGTTAGCCGTGGTGTACAAGTCAGTAGGTAACCACGGCCATGACACACGGGCGTGCTTGGTGGCCGTGGGGACCATGTCAGTATATCACCACGGGGAAGACATACGGGGGGTGTCTATCAGCCGTGGAGGGCACACGGTTTCCTTCCACGGACGTGTCTCCCCTGTAGTTTAGAAAAGTTTAAAATTTTTATGAAATCTCGTATGTGTTTCGGTTTAGTTCCGACCCGATTTACAAGCATGTTATTGGTCTCAAAGAATCATTTATAGGATATTATGTTTGAGAATGATGATTGATTGTATGAAATTTCTGTAAATGCTTTCTGAATTGTCCGGTAACGCTCCTAACTCTCATCTGGCGACGGACACGGGATAGGGGTGTTACAATCCCTTGGATTATTGGACGCATGTTTGCGGAGCATGCGCTCTTTTCTGATCCTAGGACTGACTCCTCCAACGAGCCTCGTACCTGCTAGTCATGAGCAAGGATCCCTTGCAGGGCTCTGGATCCCTTCTGCGGACATAGATTGCAACCTCATTCCTGTGAGGCTTACGCGAGCTCTCCTTGCGAGCTTCCCGTACGAGCTATCTTTGCAAACATCTAGCATTCCAGCGGAGTGCCCAACGAACTATGCCTGTGGGCAAACATTCTTCTTTCGAGTCGAGTTTATCCGTGTCAGAGATCCAAATCTTATTCGGTCATTTGGGTTGCTTGTTACCAAATCCTAACAATCTAGTCCCCCCTTAATAGGCCTAAGAGACGTTATAAAGTGGTGAACTTTAGGTCAATTTCAAATACAGCTTGCTAGGTACGCCGTGGGCCGTGGTGCATGATCGTTGCCTTGCCACATGTGAATCCAGATATTGGGTGCACACATCTAACTATTGAGAGATAAATTGTTTGTTCTTGCTCGCATCTGGGTTGTTGGTCCGTTTTTTGCCATCCGAATGGTTTAAGGAACCTCTCTTTAAAAGGGGATCTTCGGGGTTTTAGTTTTCTTCACTATTTGGCATTTTTTTCAAATTATAATCGAGGTAATTTTCAGAAATATTTTATGCTTCTTAGTTTCCATTTCTGTTTTCTTTTTACTCAAAACATTGTGAAGATGAGAGGAGCCCACAACCAGATCGTCTCAGTCCGTCCAGCTCCAGTCATTGTGACTGAAAAGCGCTATGTCTGCACCACCATGCTGGAGGAAATGAAGCAGGCTCTAGCTGTGCGGGGAATCTAGCTTCCCCACATTACTTATGAATTTTCCATTCTTTTGGGGCTGCACCGTGTGTGTGAGGCAACAGAGGATACTTTCCTTCTCTCATTGCACATCCTGGAGGCGGGATTCCACCTCCCCCTACATCCATTTTTCTGCAATCTCCTCAAGGACTACCACCTCAGTCCTGGCCAACTCTCTGGTTTTTCCTGGTGGCTAGCCATGGCGTACTTTCTCGACAGCTTCCATTGCGGTGAAGTGCCAATTCTTTCCGTCTTCTAGTACATGTACCAGTTGAAATAGACTGATGTGGGGGAATCAGCGAGGTTTTACTACTTTTCCCTTCGTTGAAAGGTGCAGACGATTATACGAAATTAATGTAAGAATCTTCGCTTGAAACGGGGGAAGTATATTCAAGTCCGCAACATATTTGGCGAAGACTTTGGATTCCCAACCAGGTGGTCCTCCCTTAGTGAAGACATGCACGCCTTTCAAATGAGTCTTGCCACTGATGAGGTTATCGCACAATTTCAGAGGTTACACGTTGGTCGTGTGTTGGCTCTGGAGGCGGTTCTGACTGCAAGGAATGTCTTCAGATTCTGTTTGGAGAATCTCAGCCCAAATGGCTAGAGGGCTGGTGACAAGCAAAATGTCACACGGTCAGTTGGTGGACGACCAACGAGTAGTACTTGGCCTCACGATTCCCTTGATCAGTTGGGCATGATATTGACGGAGTGTTTGGAGGAGCCTGCGAACTTCTTCTACAATTATTATGGGATGGCGCTCCGTCCCTTTGCCATTCCTGAGTTCGAGTAAGAGGAGAGAGTTAGAGGAGGTACTGACTTTCTAATTACTTCTATTGAACCTAGGGTTGTTGATGGTGCAGGGGACAATCGGGGCTGCGAGGATAATTCCAGTGATAGTGACAGCATCTCACGTGAGCTTCACAAAGCTATGGATATTGATGATTTGATAGGCAGTGGTCGCAATAGGTGCAAAACTTCTGCTGGGCCCACGCGTATCAACCCTTCCAGCGAGTTGGAGGGGAGTGGTGCTCCACTGGAGCATCGCAAAAAAGAAAAGCTGATCACGGAGGCTGTAACAGCCCAATTTCAGTGAAGTCAGAATAGTGGTTTCGTAACCACAGATCCGAGCCAGAAAGATAAAATATTTTAATATTATGAAATGATTAGTAATGTGGTAGAAAGATGGCATGAGAATTTTGATAAGAAAATTTTATCAATTAGGTGCTTAAATGTAGAAAGGACTAAATTGCATAAAATGTCAAATTTGAATTCTAGTAGCTATAAGGATTAAATAGCCATAGAATTCAAAACTTGAGGTTCTTAATTGGTAATTAGACCATTGATGAAAAATATGTAGATATTTTTGGTGAATCGTCTATGGAAAAATTAGAAAAGGCTAAGGACTAAATTGGAAATGAGAAAAATTAAAAGATGATAATTAATTAAATAGAATATCATCTTATTTTCATATCATCTTCCCCAAATATTTCCATGGAAACCCTAGGAAAGAGAAAACAAGCTTTCAATGCATAAATCGATAAGTTTCTATGTCCCGTTTTTAGTAATATTTATATTTTTAAGATCGGGAAAGCTTAATTTCTCTATTTAGGGGGTTAATTTAAATAGATATCAAAGTATAGAAAATTTTCCATGGATGAACATGCTGAAATTTAAAAGTTTATGGTAGAAAATGAAAGGTTGTTGACAGATAAACAACTTTTACAAAGGAAAATTTGATGGAAATTTGATTTAGGGACTAAATTGAAAAATGGTAAAACCCATGGAAAATATTGAAATTTTGAGAATATATGTGCTGTAAAAATTATATTAGAATTTTGGTTAGGCTTGGAATAAGGATTAGATTGCATGAATTTCAATTTCCGAGCGTAGGGACGAAATTGGAATTAATCAAAAGTATAGTGGCAAAATGGTACTTTTACCTAGATTGTAAATTGAGTTCAATAGAATATGAAATGGATTGAATTGATGATTAAATTAATTTATATAGATCCGGAAGTACCAAACAAACTGCTAAATCGAGGAAAGGAAAAGATTTCGGATTAGTAGATTTTAGATACGAACACATATCAAGGTAAGTTCTTATAAATTAAATGAGTATGGAAATGTATTGATTTGAATGTTATATTACATTGATTATGTTATATGAAATCATGTATGTGAATTACATGGATATGGCAATGAACGAAAAAATACATGTTTGGAAGATTATTGAAAAAGGGTTGAATTCCTTGAATATTGAATTCCGATGGATAAAAAGGTTATTTCCTTGATGAAACTGCATGTGTTGTAGAATGGGTTTAGCCCGAATGGGTAATTCGAAATGAGCCTCTTGAGTATATGTTTCAATTAGGATTTAGCCTGGACTGGTAATCCTAATTGACTGGATTTAGCCTGGATTGGTAATCCAGAATGAACTCTATAGGGAATTCTTTGTCATATAAAGGATTTAGCCTGGACTGGTAATCCGACAAAGCCCTTAGAGTATATGTAACAGCTAGAATTTAGCCTGGACTGGTAATTCTGCTGTGTGATATTTGGCTCGAGAGTGTACCTATACTTTACTACTGGATATGAATTGACGAATAATGGAATTGTACATCTCGAGTGTACTACTTGAAATATCCATCGGAAATTCAATGATTCAACGGATAAAATAAGCATATGGCATGATGAGCTCATCTATGCATATTGGTATATTTGTGACTAACGTGTTGGTTGAATGTATGTGAATAGGCAAATTGCCAAATTGATGAAAAGCATGTTTTGTATGGTTAATATATTGAATGTAATGGTAAGCTTAATTTATGTTATACGAGCTTACTAAGTATAAAATGCTTACTAGGTTTTAGTTTCCCTGTTTTATAGTGCTCAAAGCTCGGGAAGGTTGGGGATTGGTCGGAGCAAATCATCACACTATCAACCTATCGTTTTGGTATAAATGAAAATCTTATTTTGTTAATGGCATGTATAGGCTAACTAAATCAAATGATGTTGTGTAAGTAATAAATGAAATTTAGTCATTGGAATGGCTAATACACTTATGTTTTGATATATGTTATGGTTGAATCAATGCATTAACTAAAATAATACGTATGAACATCTAATGTTGCAAATTATGTAAATTACATAAAGGTAAGTCATTAAACACAAATATATGATGAAATGTATTAGTTTGGATGATAGAAATTGACTTGAATTATACTTGCAATTGGTTGGATTATACTTGTAAGTGTTGGTGCAGGAAGATGGAAAATTTGGGTGAGAAATGAGGCTAGGAAATTGCCTTATTTTGTCCACACGGGTACACACGACCTTGTACATGGGCATGTTATCTGGTCGTGTGTCCCCTGTATTTTAATTTTGAAAAATAGAATGCTCAGTATTGAGTACATGGGCAGAGACAGGGGCGTGTGTCTCAGCCGTGTGGGTGACACGGCCTTGAACACGGGCGTGTGTCATGGCCGTGTGAAACCTGCACCTAATTCGAATTAAATTAATTAACCACACGGCCTAGCACACGGATGTGTGGCATGGCCGTGTGGCGTAAGTCAGAGAGCAACCTAAATTGGACATGGCCTGAGGCACGGACGTGTCTAAAGGGTCACACGGACGTGTCCCTTGGACCACACGGGCGTGTGAGCCCTGTATCTTGGAAAAAAATTGAAATGTCATGAAAAACTTTTAGAGTTTTTGATTAAGTCCCGAATCAATTCTAATGTTCGCATTGGGCCTCGAGGGTCCATTTAAGGGACGTTCTTAACAATCTCGGTTAATGAATAGTGATTTACGTGATTTATCTGAAAATATTCTGAAAAGTTTCGGTAATACTCTGTAACCCTGGTCCAGCGATGGATTCGGGTTAGGGGTGTTACAGAGGCCCTGTTACTGCGGTCACCTCCATCCATTCTTCCACTGTGGCGAGCTTGACAATTGTTGCCCAAAAGAACTCACCCATTACCATTAATGAGGACACTCCCTCCCCCTGCTTCTAAGAATTCTCTAGTGGCTCCCGCGATCGAAAGAGTGCCTATTGAGGCTGAGGAGGACTTCTCTTCATCTCTATGCCACTTACTATCTGAAGTTGGCACTCTTGGTCTGAGGTACACGGAGGCTCGTAATAAGGAGCTCGCAGATACCAAGCTGAGAAAGAAAGGGTGCGTGAGCTGTATCACAAGGTGAGGGAAGATAATGAGATAATAAATGAGAAACAGGGGGTCCTCATCGAGCGCCTTGCGATTATGGAGATGAAGGTAGAGGAGTGTGGAGCTGATCTTGCTGCAGAGAAAGATAGACGTATAACTGCGGAGGTAGAGTTGAGGAGGGTCACCTCAAGGCACTCTACTGAGCTGGAAAGGATTATTAGGGAGTGCCAATAGTAGATGAATAGTACCTTTCGGAAGCAAGATGAGGCCTTGACAACTTTTAAGCAATAGACATCCCAGAACATCCTAGGCTCATTCTAGAAGTTTAAGGAGAATCAGCTTCTTCATGCTCATATTGTTTGTGGCCCTTTTGATGTTTTCAAGGTGGATTTTGATGCACTTGCTGATGTGGACATAAGCAGCATGGGTTTTGATGTTTTCAATGTTTCTGGATCTGCTTGGGACTCATTCGTGGCTATTTGGAAGGGCGAGCTTTTTGTGAAGGAGAGGGAGGGCTCTGCCACTACGGACATGGCTCCTTATGTTGTTGGTGATGTTATGAACTCGGTTCCTCCTTCGGTAACTGAGGGTGTTACTGTTGCTTCCTCAGCTGGTGAGGGTGTCACTCCTGTCAATGCGGACCAGGGTGTTGGGGGTTTAGTGATGTAATTGAACAATAATCTTGTATTGGAGGTGTTACTGTTGCTTCCTCAGCTGTTGAGGGTGTCGCTCCTATCAATGCGGACCAGGGTGTTGGGGGTTGGTGATGTAATTGAACAATAATCTTGTATTCTTTTTTTTCTTGAATAAATAAGTATTTGTTTTTATTACCTGTTTGTTTTCTTTCTATTGTTTGTGAGCTTCGTATCATGTAGCATGCTTTGATAATGCGTTGAGGATGTGGGTTTACGAATTGTTATTTACGTAAAGAAGATATTTTTTATGACCTTGCGAGCTATTTTATACTTGAGAAGTTTTTAGAATTTTTTGTCTGCGAACCTTCATTGTACAGCTAGGACTTTACTCTCGCTAACTGTTTTGGAGGTCGCGACTCTTCGCTTGGGAGCCTTGATTTTACTGCTGGGAGCTTTGCTCTCGCTAACTATTTCGAAGGTCGCGACTCTTCGCCTACGAACCTCAATTTTACATCTGGGAGCTTTGCTCTCGCTAACTTTTTTGGAGGTCGCGGCTCTTCGCTTGCGAACCTCGATTTTGTCGAAAATAATTTTGTTGGAATGGAATTTTATTCATAGGATGGGTATTCATCCATAGTATTTTTTGAGGTGTCGGGCATTCCAGTGGTACTATCATGCTTTCTATTCTTGCCAACTTATACCCTCCATAGCCTATCTTCTTTACCACTTTGTATGGTCCCTCCCAACTCGGAGCCATTTTCCCATGTTGGGAAGCGAGTAAGCTAGCTTCAGTGTTTCTTAGCACAAGGTCACCTACTTGAAATTGCTTTCCTCTGACCTTGAAGTTATAGTAGTGAGCTACTTGTTGAGCACGGGCTGCATTTCTAATTTCAGTCGTTTCTCTGAGCTCATCAACTAAGTCCAGGTTGAGTCTCAGGGCCTTATAGTTAGCTTCTTCGTTGAAGTGCTTTGTTCTATGTGATCTTAGACCTATCTCTGCGGGGATTACTGTAACAGCTTGATTTTCAGTGGTGTCAAAAAATAGTGGTTCGAGGCCACCAAATCTGAAAAGTAAGCACGTAAATTTTAATATTTAGTATTTACAAGTCAAATGTGGTTTTAGAAAGATTTTTGAATTAGTAATTTGTGTTTTATAAGGATTTATTAGGTCAAGTGGTTTAGAAAATGAGGCATCGAGACCTTGATTCTATAAACCGAGCCATAAATATTTTTATAAATATTTATAGAGTGTCATTAAGGTAGTATTAAAGTTTCGTTAAAAAATTTTAACATTGTGATAGTTAATCAATTAAAAAAGACTAAATTGAAAAAGGTGAAAAACTTGCTAATTAAAGAAATAGTGATTAAATAGCCCAAATGATAAATAAGGGAGGACTAAAAGGGCAAATAGACACACATGGGATGGCTGAGGCGGCATAAGCAGAAAAAATAATGAAATTAGGTGATTTAAGGGCAAAATTGGAAATAAAATAAAATAAAATAGCCAAAATGATATTTTAATAGTTTCTAGATAATTTCTTCTCCAATTTTCTGTCCAAAAACACCATTGAAGAGCTCTTAAAGCTGGTTTTCATATTTTAGCTTCATGTAAGTTTAATTCTTGCCTTTTTCTTGTAATTGTTGTGTTTTAAAGACTTTTACAATTAGGTCCAACTATCTATTTCATTAGTTTTTGATTTTATTGGAAATTTTGAAAGTTACCATTGATGAATAGTGGATGTTTTTGATGAAATAACATGGATTTAGAGTTTTAATTTTGTTGTATGATGATTTTATAAGGTGATTTTATTAGATGTTGATTTTAGGACCAAATTGTGAAAAGATTAAATATTAGAGTTTGGTATCAAATTTTGTTAGTAAGAGTTGTATGTTGGCTAAGAATATTTAGATAAATTATCAATGGATAAAAAAATTAGTTCATTTGATAGACTAATTAGTTAATGGACTAAATTGCAAAAGTTGTAAAAGTTAGGGTAATTGTGTAAATTCAAAAATTAAGGGGTATTAATTGTGAAGTGAATTGGAAATGAAATATATGCTAATGAATAAGTAATTTTATATTTCAGATCAAGAGCCCTTAGATACTCGTGAAAAAGAAAAAATAGTAGAATAGTCCCTAAACTTCTACAAATCTTACAATTTAACCTAGGTAAGTTCGTATGGTTAAACTTTAATATTTATATTGAATTGATGAATGGTATTATGCATTTAATATATTGTTGAAAAATAGAATATTGTTAAATTATAAATTTGAAGTGAATATCCAATTTAAATGGAAAGCGAGATTTGAGTACAATCGTTGTGTGACGAAAGACAACAAATGAGGAATTGACGACAAATTACCCGAGTAAATCGAGATTCAGCATTTGTTGCAAAATTTCGTGTTTACTTTCCATTTAGCTCTCACGAGCTTCTGTTTAACTCATATGAGTTTCCGTTCAGCTCTTTTGAGCTTCTGTTTAACCCTTGTAGGTTTTCGTTCAGCTCTTATGAGCTTCCCTTCAACCCTTATGGGTTTCTGTTTAGCACTTATGTGCTTCTGTTCAGCGTTCGGGCTTCTGAAAATGATGTACTCATGTCCGTAAGTCGTTCTTCAACTTGGTAAGATTTTGTAAGTGACTTATGGAATTGAAATTGAAGGATTTAATGTTTATTATTGGTATTGATCTGATATAAGTGTATTTATCGATTAAAGTTGTGATTGGTAGGGTATTTACATTGAATGAATTTATTTAATTGATGTGTTATAGTAGGTTCGGTAAGATTTATGTTTAACTCATCGAACTTACTAAGCTTCATTTAGCTTACTTGTGTTGTTTAATGTCCTTGTAGATTATCGTGAGATCGAAGACCGGATCAACACATCAAGTCACACTATCCAGCCTATTTCGGTAGTTTTTGTACGTTCAATATGGTTTATATGGCATGTATAGGGTTGGTATGGATTTAATTAAAGCTTGGTTTGTATAAATGTTAGGAGTGAAGTTTTGTTTAAATATTCAACTTATATATATATATATATATATATATATATGTTGGTTTGGAAATGAAGTAAATTAAAATGTGAATGTGAATGATATATGCTTGTATGTATGTAATTAGTAGTAAATTTTAATAAATTAATGAGATGGATTAAATAGGTAAGTTAAAGTATTTGAGTATATGTGATGCTAAGTTATGCTTAAAACATGATTTTGGCTTGTTTTGATTGCTTGTTTGGGATGTATTGATGTATCAAAATGTTGTTTATAGGTTGATATCAAAATGGGTGAGAAATGTGGCCTTAAAATGGCCAATTTTCGTCCACAGGGGCATGTGTTTCAACCGTGTGTGGCACACGGCCTAGAACATGGGCCTGTGGTTCGGCCGTGTGTCCCCTGTATCTTTAAAATTGAGAAACAGAATGCCCATGTTTTTGTACATGGCCTAGCACACGAGCGTGTGGCTTGGCCGTGTGACCCCTACACATTAATTTCACAAATTAATATGCTCACACGGCCTAGCACACGGGCGTGTGGCTTGGCCGTGTGACCAAATTCAGAAAGTTACACAGGCATGGACACAGGCTGGGACACAGCCGTGTGCCGTACATTTAATATCCACACGGCTTAAGACACGGGTGTGTGTCTTGGCCGTGTGAGCCACACGGCCTAGCCACACGAGCGTGTGTCCCCTGCACCTAAGGGAAAATTTTGAACTTTTGGGAAAAATTTTCTGAGTTTCTTATATGTATATTAAATGTTATAAATTTTTCGTATTTGATCTGAAAGGCTTGGTAATGCTCTGTAACCCTATTCCAGTGACAGATAAGGGTTAGGGGTGTTACATTTAGTGGTATCTGAGCTACGGTTTAGCCGATTCTCAGACTGAACGTAGCGTGTGAAAGGTCTAGAAATACATGCCATATAAATCTATGATAGTGTGATGTGTATGATCCGATCTAACCTTTGTTTTCTTATAGATTGTAAAGATGTCAGACGGATCTAAACGTGTTAATAATGATGAAGTTAATAGTAGAGCACAAACTTCTAAACATGGGACGAGTAGTAATGTCCCAATTCCTCAGGCTCAAGAACAAGAACTTAAAAATATGTTCTTTGGGTATATGAACCAATGTTTAGTGAATTTATGCAAGAAAGAAATCTGGCTCAACAACCTTCTCCGCCTACTGTACCACCTGTTGTGCCATCGGTTGCACTTCCACCTCTTCCAATGACTGAATTTAGTAAACGTACTCCTATTGAAAAACTCAGAAAGTGTGGGGCCGAAGAATTTTGGAGTAGGTCAGATGATGATCCAGTTAAAGCTGAGTATTGGCTCCAGAACACAGTAAGAGTTTTTGAAGAAATGGCTTGCTCCCTGATGATTATCTGAGATATGTTGTTTCATTATTGAAAAAGGAAGCATATAATTGGTGGTCAACAATAGTGGCTATAGTGCCAAAAGGGAAAAATTCTTGGGAATTCTTCTAGAGTGAATTTAAAAAGAAATATGTCGGCAAAAGGTATCTAGACAAGAAAAAGAGGGAATTTCTTGAGTTGCGTCAAGGAAACAAGTCAGTAACCGAGTATGAGAGGGAATTTGTATACATCAATAAATATGCCCGATAAATTGTACCAACCGAAGAAGAAATGTGCATTCGGTTTGAAGATAGGTTGAATGATGAAATTCGAATGATGATTGGGGGAACCGAAATCTGAGAATTTGTCGTTCTGTTAGATCGTGCACAGAAGATGGAAGAGGTGTATAACAGAAAAATGCAGCGAGATGACGGAATAAAGAGTCTTACAAAAGAAGTTCCTCAAAATCATTTTTAGCATTACCTGCGAAAAAGTCTAGAGATAATTTTAGTCGAGCCACTTCAATGTCTGAACGCTCGAATAAAAACAAGATAATTCAACAAGATTTTGGGGTATCAATTACACCCGCTATTAGTGTGGGAAGTGTGCAGAATGCTCCTAAGCCTAAGTGTAAATATTGTGGGAAATATCATCCTGGTGAGTGCAGAAGTAAAGTGGGGGCTTGTTACAAATGTGGAGTAACCGATCATTTTATCCGAAATTGTCCCCAACTGCAAAAAGAGGAGGAAGAGCAGAAAGAAAAACAATTGGCTAATTCTTAGAGAAGTAGACGTTCGGGTCAAAATAGCGCCACTAGGACTGCTCGTTCGGGTATGAAAGATACTATTGCTTGTTTTGAAGCTAGAGAACCTGCACGTATGTAACACCCCTAACTCGTAACTGTCGCCAGAATAGAGTTAAGAGGCATTACCGAACATTCGAAACATTTATAATCATTTTACAACACAAAGTACATTAATGTCAAAACATAACAAAATATAATCATATAGTCCCTTAATGAGGTCTACGAGACCTTAAACATGCATTAGAAAGGGGTCAGGACTAAACCGAACACCTACGAAATTTTTCTGACACTTAACATTTTTCCAAGCTACAGGGGTCACACGCCTGTGTGGGTAGGCCGTGTGCCTCACACGGCCTCGGACACGCCCGTGTGTCCCATCCGTGGTCAACATTGACTTGCACCACACGGCCAGTCACACGCCCGTGTGTCTAGCCCGTGCGCGAGCCTGACTTGAATCAAATTACAAATTTCAAGGACACGGTCGAGCCACACGCCCGTGTGCTTAACCGTATGGGCAAAAATAGGCCATTTGCAAGGCCAATTTGCCACCCACACTTTAGGGTCACAACTACAAACATAAACCAATACAATTTCATAGCCCAAATGGCATTCAAAAATAACAAAACATACTCAATTTAATCTCTTAACATCATCATTCCTCTTCCTATAAAAATCCATCTAAACTTACCATCACAAAGTAACAATTACACATTCAAAAACATGTAATTTATGCATCATTTAATTCATACCATTTCATAGCATGAGCATACTACTTCCACATCACCAAGACTTATCATAAAGACCATTCACATAAAACACTTATACACTCATTAACCATATTTTTTCACACATCTAAGGCATATACCAAAATCATTCATCTTTCAAGCCACATCACATGGTAAGAACAATACAACCCAAAATATACCATATTTACTAGCCTATACATGCCATATTCAAATATATACATCTTCCAAAAGTACCAAAATAGATAGCCGATAGTGTGATTGAGTCGCTGACTATCCCCGGATCTGAGCTAGCTTTAATTACACTGTAAAACAGAGAAAACTTCACACAGTAAGCTTTAAAGCTTAGTAAGTTCGTAATATAATACATTTAACTCAATGATTCAAATTCAATATGTAAAATGAACTATCACATAGATCAATTCACAATAATACACACTTTCATCTATAGTCAATACTCACATAACCATCCATTTATCCATATACAAAGTCATCAACCACATAGGTTCTGTACATACCTTTACCAACACTTAGTTAACGATCATTCTCGCTATTCAAGGCTCGATACCATATTTCGATCAATCTTCACTATTCATTCGATTTAGTCGCACAGCTATCTTTCATATTTCATCATCAACTATCACAAAGCTCCAACATTCATCAATGGCACATCTCAAAATCTTCATCAAATTCTAAAATTAAAGCATGGGCTTGATAGTACACGAAGCAACGATCGCAAAAACGTAAAAATTATCAAAAACCAAACTCAAAACACTTACCAATTGAAGCTCGCAAGTGCCGAATCCCTAGCTTTATTTTTCTTTTTCTTTTCTTATAATTTTTGGCAAAAGATGATGATAATAGCGTCATTTTCATACTTGTTTTATTTATTATTACTTATTATGCTAATTACCATTTTGCCCTTTCATTAATTCATTAAAATTCCACTAAATTAACCCATTTTTTCCATCTAAACTATTAATGGTTTAATAACAACATAAGGACTTCTCATTTAAGAAGCCATGCCAAATAAACACTTTAACAATCAGCACACAACTTTTGCATTTTATGCGATTAAGTCCTTTTTCTCAATTCGACACACAAACGATAACATTTCCACACAGAATTTTCACACATGCTCAATCACATACTGTGAACACAGAAAATAATATTAAAATATTTTTCTGACCTCAGATTTGTGGTCCCAAAACTACTATTCCGACTGTTGTCTAAACCGGGCTGTTACAACTCTCCCCCTAGGGATTTTCATCCCCAAAAATCTTACCAGTGAATAAGTTCGGATATTGCTCTCTCATTACATCTTCAGGCTCCCACGTAGCCTCTTCAATTCCATGTTTGTGCCACAACACTTTCACTAAAGGAATTTTCTTGTTTCTAAACTCTTTGATCTCACGTGCCATAATTCGAATTGGTTCTTTATTATACGATAATCTGACTGAATCTCAACTTCAGTAGGAGCAATCACATGTGATGGATCAGATCTATACCGTCGAAGCATCGACACATGAAATACATTATGAATCTTCTCTAGCTTAGGTGGCAACAAAAATCTATAAGCAACCGGCCCGATACGTTCAATAATCTCATACGACCCTATAAATCTCGGACTCAACTTGCCTTTTTTGCCGAATCAAAGTATTTTCTTCCACGGAGATACTTTCAAAAACAATTTATCACCAATTTCAAATTCAATATCTTTTCGTTTCAAATCTGCATAGGACTTCTGACGATTTGATGCAGCTTTCAGACTATCACGAATCACTTTCACTTTCTGTTCAGTCTCTTTAATCAAATTGACCCCGTAAATCTTATTCTCGCTAAGCTCAGTCCAATATAATGGAGTTCTACATTACGACCGTAAAGAGCCTCATATGGTGCCATTTTAATGCTGGATTGAAAACTATTATTGTATGCAAATTCAATCAACGGCAAATGTTTTTCCCATGTACTTTCAAATTCAAGAATGTAGCATCTCAACATATCCTCGAGAATCTGAATAATCCGTTTGGATTGACCATCCGTTTGCGGATGAAATGCAGTACTGAAATGAAACTTCGTACCTAAAGCCTCTTGCAATTTCTTCCAAAACCGCGAGGTAAACCTCAGATCTCTATCAGATACAATAGATAGTGGCACCCCGTGTAATATTACAATCTCGAAAATATATAATTTAGCTAGCTTATCAAGCGAATAATCTGTTCTCACTGGAATAAAATGAGCTAATTTCATTAATCTGTCAACTATCACCCAGATTGCATCTTTCTTTCTCGGAGATAAAGGCAACCCCGACACAAAGTCCGTCGTGATTCTCTCCCATTTCCACTCAGGAATCATGATTGGTTGTAACAAACCGGATGGAACCTGTTGTTCAGCTTTGACTTGCTGACAAACTAAACATCTCGAAACAAACTCAAAGATATCTCGTTTCATACCATGCCACCAATAAAACTGTTTCAGATCATTATACATTTTCATACTTCCCGGATGAACAGACATACAACTATTATGAGCCTCGTTCAAAATCAACTGGATCAACTCTAAATTTCTCAGAATACAAATCCGATTTCTGAATCTCAAACAACCATTATTATCAACTCGAAATTCTGAATCAGAATCCAAACCACATTGAGTTCGTTTTGCCATCATCTCAGCATCACTTTTCTGGGCATCACAAATCTGTTGTATAAACATCGGCCTCACTTTTAACTCAACCAAAACCGAACCATTATCACAAAGATCTATCTGAGTACTCATTGCTCGTAAAGCAAAAAAATACTTTCGGCTCAAAGCGCTAGCAACAACATTAGCTCTCCCCGAATGATAACCAATTACTAATTCGCAGTCTTTTAGTAATTCTAACCATCTTCGCTATCTCAAATTTAACTCTTTCTGAGTCATCAAATATTTCAAGCTCTCGTGATCAGTATAAATGTGACACTTCTCACCAAACAAGTAGTGACGCCAAATCTTCAATGCAAATACAATAGCTGCTAATTCAAGATCATGTGTCGGGTAGTTCTTTTCATGCGGTTTTAACTGTCTCGAAGCATAGGCTATAACTTTGCCTTCTTGCATCAACACATAGCCTAAACCATTCAATGATGCATCACTGTGAATTACGAATTCTTTACCCGATTCTGGCTGAACTAACACTGGTGCTTCTGTCAACAATACTTTCAACTGTTCAAAACTCTGCTGACACTTTTCTGACCACTCAAATTTATCATCTTTCTGTAGCAATTTCGTCAATGGAGTTGCAATCATCGAGAAGCCTTTCAGAAACCGTCTATAATATCCCACTAGTACCAGAAAACTACGGACTTCAGACACATTTCTCAGAGGCTTCCACTCTAAAATTGCTGAAATCTTGCTCGAATCAAATCATATTCCCACAACTGACACTATATGTCCCAGAAAACCAACCTCACCCAACCAGAACTCACATTTACTAAACTTTGCATACAATTGCTTCTCACGCAGAGTCTGTAACACGATCCTCAAATGCTCGGCATGTTGTGTCTCATCACAAGAATAAATGAAAATATCATCAATGAACACGACAACAAATCGATACAAATACGGTTTGAATATCCGGTTCATCAAATCCATAAACACTGCAGGAGCATTCGTTAGTCCAAAAGGCATAACTAAGAATTCATAATGTCTGTACCTCGTTCTGAATGCAGTTTTTGGCACATCTGATTCTTTAACTCGTAGCTGATAGTAGCCCGATCTCAAATTTATCTTAGAAAACACTGTAGCTCCCTTCAGCTGATCAAACAAATCATCAATACGAGGCAAAGGATATTTATTCTTTATAGTCACTTTGTTCAACTGTCGGTAATCAATACACATCCTCACAGTGCCATCTTTCTTTTTCACAAACAAAATCGGTGCACCCCAAGGAGAAAAACTCGATCGTGTAAATCCTCTATCAGTCAACTCTTGCAACTGAGACTTCAATTCTTTCAATTCTTTCGGTACCATTCTATACGGAGCTATTGAGATAGGAGTTGTCCCTGGCACTAAGTCAATGCCAAACTCAACTTCTCGTATCGGAGGTAATCCCAGTAGTTCTTCAGGAGACACATCTGGAAACTCACAAACTACAGGCAAATATTCAACTTTCTTTTCTGTCATTTTTTATCTATCACATACGCAAGATAGGCTTCGTAACCCTTTTTCACATATTTCAAAGCTTTCATCGAAGATACAACAGCCGGTAGCCCATTCAAATCACTGGATTCAATTCAAACTATCTCACCATTCTGACTTCTCAAATCAATACTCTTCCGTTTACAATTCACAATAGCATTATGTAAGGTTAGCCAATCCATACCCGGAAATATATCAAATTCATCAAAGGGTAGCAGCAATAGATTAGCCGGAAAACAAATATCCCAAAGCATTAACGGATAATTCTTGCACACTTTATCAACCAGAACACACTTGCCTAAGGGGTTCGATACTCTAATTACAAACTCAGTAGACTCAACAGGTAGAGTCTTACTAGATACTAAGTTTACACACACATATGAATGAGTAGATCCTGGATCTATCAGTGCAATCACATCAGTATCAAAAAGAGTAAAAGTACCAGTTATGACATCTGGAGATGACGCTTCTTCTCGAGCGCGAATAGCGTAGGTTCGGGCAGGTGCTCTCGCCTCAGATCTCACAGATGTATCTGATGTTCCTCTCTGACTACCACTTACATTTCCAGTGTTTCTGGGTGGTGTACCCCTAGCCGTCGTGTTGCTCGGCCTCACACTCTGAACATTATCTTTCTCAACTAACTCTGGGCAATCCCAAATAAACGGATCTCGTGATCCACATTTATAGCAAGCCCTATTATTGTACTTGCCCCAGCATTCTCCGATATGACGTCTTCCACACTGTCTGCACTCAAGTTTATTGCTTCGGACACTTCCAACACTCGATTCAATTGGAGTTTGAGTTTTAGGACCAGTATTCTGTTTTACACGATCTTTACTCGAATGTCCAAACGAAACATTTGAGTGATTAGTTGCATCTCTGAATCTCTTTGACGAAGGTTGATACGACTTACTCATCGACCTTTTTCTTTCATCTCTAGTCTCTGAATCCGCTTTCTTCTTTTCTTTACTAAGCTTCTCAGTTTTGCAGGCTCTTTCAACCAATACTACAAACTCATTCAAATCAAGTATTCCAACC
This sequence comes from Gossypium sturtianum, assembly GCA_025698515.1. Lineage (NCBI taxonomy): Eukaryota > Viridiplantae > Streptophyta > Magnoliopsida > Malvales > Malvaceae > Gossypium > Gossypium sturtianum. The sequence goes on from CM046945.1 coordinate 26,854,771, forward strand.
AACAGTTTAATGTCTTCGTTCAAACCTTCGACGAATCGTTTACATATAGTAGTTTCTGTCGAAACACATTCCCGTGCATACTGACTCAATCTTACAAACTCCCGCTCGTATTCCGTAATAGACATATGGCCCTATTTTAGCTTTAGAAACTCTTTACGTTTCTGGTCTATAAACAGTTGACTGATATATTTCTTCCGAAATTTAGCTTAAAAGAAATCCCAGGTGATTCTCTCTCTCGGAACCACATATATCAACGTTTTCCACCAATTATATAACGTATTTCTCAACAATGAAACAACACATTTTAAGCATTCATCAAGAGTCAATGACATCTTATCAAACACTCGAATTGTATTCTCGAGCCAAAACTCAGCTCGCTCGGTATCATCATCAACTGTGGCCCTAAACTCTTCGGCCCTGTACTTTCGAATTTTATCCACAGGAGGTTTACTCAATCGGATTGGATCTAAAACTTGTGGCACTACAGGTACTTGTGGGGGTAGAGGTTGTTAAGCAGCTGGATTCGTTCGAACGAACTCCGTAAACCACTCACTCATCATTTGGAAGAAGGCTTTCTTTGCCTCTCCCTCATGACTACTAGCAATCGGCCTAGATTCAACCGGTGCTGTCCCTTGAGCGGGAGCATGCGCATTGCTCTCAACATCATCAGCAACTGCTCGATCGGGATCCATTTACTTTATGAAAACACATTTTTTTAACTGTCAGGATTCATCACACTATCGCAATTATATATATGGCATGTATAGCTAGACTCACACGTGCAATGTTAGTCCTAGAATCGACTAAACCGTAGCTCTGATACCAATAAAATGTAACACCTCTAACCCGTAATCGTCACCGGAATAAGGTTAAGAGGCATTACCGAACATTCGAAACATTTATAATCATTTTACAATACAAAGTACATTAATGTCAAAACATAACAAAATATAATCATATAGTCCCTTAATGAGGTCTACGAGACCTTAAACATGCATTAGAAAGGGGTCGGGACTAAACCGGACACCTACGAAATTTTTCTGAAACTTAACATTTTTCCAAGCTACAGGGGTCACACGCCCGTGTGGGTAGGCCGTGTGTTCCAGCCGTGGTCAACACTGACTTGCATCACACGGCCGAAGACAAGCCCGTGTGCTTCACCCATGGTCGACACTGACTTGCACCACACGGCCAGTCACACGCCTGTGTGTCTAGTGTAACAGTCCGGATTAGACCCTAGCCGGAACAGTGGTTTCGGGACTACGAATCTGAGTCAGTGAAATGTGTTAATATTATTTTCTGTGCTATTGATAAGTGATTAAGCATGTGTTAAATTTTCGTAAGTTAATTTGTCATTCTGTATGCTTAATTCGATAAAAGGATTAAATTGCATTAAATGCAAAACTAGCATGCTATTTGTTAAAATACCTATGTGTTGTGGCTTTTAAAAGAGGAGGCCTTATGAGGTAATTAGACCACTATTAAGTTAGTGGATGATTAAAAGACATTAGCGACCTTATGCTTATATGTTACTAAATGTTTATTAAAAGGTTAATTCAGTAATTAGATTAATATTATGATAATAATAAAACAAAAAGATGAAAGTGTTCATCTTTTATTCATTTATCTAGCCGAAAATCAAAAGAAAGAAATAAGGGTTTAAAAGCTTTCACACATTCGGCACTTGCAAGCTTTGATTAAGGTAAGTTTTGACTTCGATTTTTGATAATTTCTACGTTTCTGTAATCGTTGCTTCGTATGCTATAAAACCCATATTCTATTTTTGAGAAATGATGATGTTTATGAGTTGAGCCATTGATGAAATGATGAGTTTTGTGATGAGTTTTGGTGTCAAATGAAAGATATGTGTTTAATGAACATGCTTTGTTCTTGAATTTTTGATGAATTTAGCTAATTAGGGCTAAATTGTGAAAATATCATTTTGAGGGACTAAATTGTGAAATAAATGAAATTTAAGGATTGATATGAGCATAGTGTGTATTCATCTAAGCATGGGTATTTGATAATTATGTGTATTTTGAGATTTTGTGAAATAGGGACTAAATTGTCCAAATGTGAAAATGTGGGGGTTAATTTGTAAATTACCCTAAATATGTGTTTTTGGATTGATTTGAATAAGTTGATGAATAAAATGGTTAAATTGGAATATGTATAGATCAAGAACCGAAGAAAACAGACTTTGATTGCGGGAAAGCGAAAGTAGTCGAATAACTGAGTCCGAACGAATATCCGAATCCGAGGTAGGTCGATATACAAATAAATGTATTTGTATTGAATTATTTGAGTGTATATGATATGTGAAATACTATGATTATCCATTGAGGTGGAATGTATGTGAAATCTGAGTTGGCTAATAAGTCGATAAGCTTATAAAGTCCGAGAAGTCCCGTGTAAACCTAGGAATATATAGGAATTACGTATGTCATGACATAGGTGTCTGCTATGTGATATCATGTAAGACCACGTCTGGGACGTTGGCGCTGATTCGAGATTTTGTGTAAGACCACGTCAGGGACGTTGGCATCGATAAGAGATTTCGTGTAAGACCACGTCAGAGACGTTGGCATCGATAAGAGATTTCGTGTAAGACCACGTCAGGGACGTTGGCATCGATATGAGATTTACGTGTAAGACCATGTCTGGGACATCGGCATCGTATTTGATTCGTGTAAGACCCTGTCTGGGACAGTGGCATCGATATCTGATTACATGTAAGACCACGTCTGGGACGTTGGCATTGTACGACTATTGCGAGCACTCTGACTATCCTATTAGATTTCGAACGGTTCAACGGGCAAATCCGAGATACGAATGACTATGTGAATTGTATATCCGTTTAAGGTACGTTTGGTATGTACACTAAGTGTGTATGAAAGGTAAGTATCTATATGAACTTACTAAGATGATTATGTATATGAAATGATGAGATTATATGAGAAGATATGCTTGAAGGAGCTATATGTATATGTGATATTTGAGTAGAGGAATATTGTAAGATATGGCTAAGCAAATGAGCCAAAGAATATATGTGATGAATTTGCTATGAGAACCAATAATGTCATTATGCCAATATGGTTATATGCATTTTATGCTAAGTTTATTTGTATATGGCTTACTAAGCTTTTGAAAGCTTACTCTGTGTGTGTTTGCTCTGTTTTATAGATCGTCAAAGCTACTGAAGGCTCGGGGACCGTCGAGGATCGTCATCACACTACTCAACTTATTTTGGTATCTTTTGGAAATGTATTTTCTAAGTATGGCATGTATAGGCTAGTGATTTGGTATATGTTTGAGATGTAAATAGCCATGTGATTTGGCTAGTTAATGTTGGTGATGTGCATGAGTGAATATGGTATATGATGCATGTTTTGGTATGGCAAGTTAGCTATTGAAATGGTCAAGGCTATGGTAAGCTTATGAATGCATTATGAGTATGTATGTTTGATCAATGAAATGGTTACATGGAAGATAAATGTGGTTGACTCATGCTTGGATTTATATGTGTTTTGGTTGTACAAATTGGTATATAAGTTAGCATGATTGAAGTTGTGATTGGATGAAATTACATGATGATCTTTTGACATAATTTTTAAATGTCAAATGTGTTTGATATGAATTGGTATGTTGCTTGTAGGGTAAACCCAAGTGTGGGTGGCATATTGGCCTTGCAAAGGGCCTGTTATGCATACACGGTGTTGGCACATGGGTGTGCCTAGTGACCGTGGGATTAAGTTAGTATCTAGCCTAAGAGTACACGGTCATGGTACACGGGCGTGCCAGGTGGCCGTGGGGATAAGTCAGTATACATGCTCTGTTTTGGCACGGTCAGGACACATGGGTGTGTCTAATAGCCGTGGGAGGCACACGGCTTACCGATCGCACAGCGTGTGACCTCTGCGCAGATGTTCAAAAGTTTTAAATTTCTCGAGAATTTTCAGATATGTTCGGTTTAGTCCCGACCCTTCTCTAAAGCATGCTTAAGGTCTCGGTGACCTATCTAAGGGACACAGTGATTGCAATTGATAACTTGCATTATGAAATGTCTTTAAACGTTTCTGATCTGTCCAGTAATACCTTTAACCCTAATCTGGCGATGGATACGTGTTAGGGGTGTTACATCTAGCCCATGCGCGAGCCTGACCTGAATCAAATTACAAATTTCAAGGACACGGTCGAGCCACACGCCCGTGTGCTCAACTGTGTGGGCAAAAATAGGCCATTTGCAAGGCCAATTTGCCACCCACACTTTAGGGTCACAACTACAAACATAAATCAATACAATTTCATACCCTAAATGGCATTCAAACATACCAAAACATACTCAATTTAATCTCTTAACATCATCATTCATCTTCCTATACAAATCCATCTCAACTTACCATCACAAAGTAACAATTACACATTCAAAAACATGTAATTTATGCATCATTTAATTCATACCATTTCATAGCATGAGCATACTACTTCCACATCACCAAGACTTATCATAAAGACCATTCACATAAAACACTTATACACTCATTAACCATATTTTTTCACACATCTAAGGCATACACCAAAATCATTCATCTTTCAAGCCACATCACATGACAAGAACTATACAACCCAAAATATACCATATTTACTAGCCTATACATGCCATATTCAAATATATACATCTTCCAAAAGTACCAAAATAGATAGCCGATAGTGTGATTGAGTCGCTGACTATCCCCAGATCTGAGCTAGCTTTAATTACACTGTAAAACAGAGAAAACTTCACACAATAAGCTTTAAAGCTTAGTAAGTTCGTAATATAATATATTTAACTCAATGATTCAAATTAAATATGTAAAATGAACCATCACGTAGATCAATTCACAATAATACACACTTTCATCTATATTCAATACTCACATAACCATCCATTTATCCATATACAAATTCATCATCCACATAGGTTCTGTACATACCTTTACCAACACTTAGTTAACGATCATTCTCTCTAATCAAGGCTCGATACCACATTTCGATCAATCTTCATTATTCATTCGATTTAGTCGCACACTTAGTGCCAATTTCTTAGCCGAAGCTTATATATCATCGCACACTTAGTGCCTTTACATTAAACTGAATTTAACTCGGTATCGCACACACAGTGCCAATCAATATAGTCGATACCTTATTTATTTCGCACACACAGTGCCATTCACCTATGTCTCAATTCTAATTACGCACACTTAGTGCCGCATTTCTCAAATCCACATATAGCATTTCTAATTCATCAACCACATATTCATTCATTTCTTAACACATGAATATGAATTAAACGATTCGTATTATACACGAACTTACCTCGGACGTCGAAGTTACGAAACAAGTCGATCAATCAAGCACTTTGTCTTTGCCTCGATCTCGATCCGAATCTCTCTTTTCTTGATCTATATAATATTAAACTCAACTCATTCAATCACCAAATCATTCAATTTAGTCCAAACACACATATTTAGGGCATTTTACAAAATAACCCTCACATTTTAACATTTCGACACTTAAGTCCTTATTTCCTATAATCACAAAATATACATAATTTCAATATTCCCATGCTTGGACGAATATTCGTCATGTCTATACAAGCCCACATATTTCATTTATTTCACATTTTAGTCCTTCAATTTCTCATTTTCACAATTTAGCCTAAATTACTCAAATTCACCAAAAATTCAAAGACAAAATATGTTAATCTATCACCTATCTTTCATATTTCATCATCAACTATCAAAAAGCTCCAACATTAATCAATGACACATCTCAAAATCTTCATCAAATTCTAAAATTAAATCATGGGCTTGATAGTACACGAAGCAACAATCACAAAAACATAAAAATTATCAAAAACCGAACTCAAAACACTTACCAATTGAAGCTCACAAGTTCCGAATCCCTAGCTTTCTTTTTCTTTTTCTTTTCTTATGATTTTCGGCAAAAGATGATGATAATAGCTTCATTTTCATACTTGTTTTATTTATTATTACTTATTATACTAATTACCATTTTGCCCTTTCATTAATTCATTAAAATTCCACTAACTTAACCCATTTTTGTCCATCTAAACTATTAATGGTTTAATAACAACATAAGGACTTCTCATTTAAGAAGCCATGCCAAATAAACACTTTAACAATCAGCACACAACTTTTGCATTTTATGCGATAAGTCATTTTTCTCAATTCGACACACAAACGATAACATTTCCACACAAAATTTTCACACATGCTCAATCACATACTGTGAACATATAAAATAATATTAAAATATTTTTTTGACCTTGAATTTGTGGTCCCAAAACTACTATTCTGACTAGGGTCTAAGCCGGGCTGTTACAGCGTACCTATGCTATCTGAGCTAGGGAGGAAGCCACTGCTCCACATGTGATTGCTGGTACATTCTATCTCTTTGATGTTACTGTGTATGTGTTCATAGATGTGGTTCCTCAAACGGCTCCGATATCAGTAACACCATACCGTATGGTACTAGCTGAATTAAAGGAATTAAAGGCACAGTTGCAAGAGTTATTAGACCGAGGCTTTATCAGACTGAGCATGTCTCCTTGGGGTGCACCTGTTTTATTTGTGAAAAAGAAAGACGGTTCTTTGAGACTGTGTATAAACTACAGACAGTTGAACAAGGTTACTGATAAACTATATTTTACACATATTTTAACCTAATGCTTGGCTTAATTTTGGATGAATATTCATTAGATTTGATAAATTCGATGCTCCTAATCTCTTAATTTCATGTTTTATACTCAGGAGAGCTTAGGAAATCGAAAAGAATGAGAAACGGGCCAAAAATAGAGAAAATGGGCCAAAGTAAGAAATCAACATGGCCTGGAGTTCACCACATGACCGTGCCACTTTAGCAGACTCGAACACGGCCTCGGGCTCGATTCACACTGGCGTGTCCCTACCGTGACCCATTTTAATTCCACTCGGAATAGGATACTTGTGGGCTAAGTAAGGCATCCCGAAAGCCTATATAAACACCCTAGAGGGCAACCTAAAGGGGGTGGACAAAAGCCTTCTGTCAGGGCTTTTGACGAAGAGCGAAGCCAGAGAAGGCTGAATATAGGGAATTAGTCGAAGAAAGCCAGTTGATCCATCTCAGAAGTCGGAATCACGCTGAAGACTGAGGATTTTCCCTTCAATTTCCTTCAGAGGGTTTTAGGGTTTTTCTTTATGTTTTGTTATTTGATTTCTTCTGAGATGTATTCTTTTATAAGCATGAACTAAATCCCTCAAATACCTGAGGGGGATGAAACTTAAGACGGATCTTGTTATTGTTTTCTGAATTGTATGATAAATACTTGATTTGTTCTTAATTCTTACTTTAATATTTCAGGATATTAATTCAAGTATTGATGTGCTTATTTGGAGGAGCAAAAGTCCCTGTTTAAGAGTAGATCTAGCATAATTAAGCGGAGTTGATCGCACTCCTAGAGATAGGATGAGGAAAATCTGCCGGATTAGGGTCAAACCTAATATAGGAGTCCATAAATCGAGTTAATGCAACACTAGGGGTTTTAATTAGAAAGATATTTCAATTAATCAACCTAGGGTTAGACTTTAGTATCCTCGAGAGAGGTATTAATATAAATTAGGGAATCCTACGGATCAAGTCAGGTGAATAAATCGTCTGGTTCAGAGTTAAATAACAAGTGAAGTCTAGGTGGATTCTTCCTCGGGTATTTTCTTAATCAATTGGTTTTCCCAAAAGTATTTTCCCACTTCATTCTCTGTGTCTTGGCATCCTTAGCTTAGTAATTAGTTAGATAAATATCAATCCCCTTTATTTTAGGCTAGATAATAAAAAAATATTTAATATTAGTACTCTTGGTCCTTGAAGATATGACATTCCGGACTCACCACAGCTATACTACTGTTCGATAGGTGCGCTTGCCTTTTTCAAAATAATAGTTAGTTTCGAGGTCCATCAGTTACAATTAAAAATAAATACCCTTTGCCACGTATCGACGGCTTGTTTGATCAGCTGAAAGGTGCTGCAATGTTCTCGAAGATAGACCTCAGATCCGGGTATTATCAGTTGAAGGTTAAAGAGTGTGATGTGCCAAAGACTGCTTTCAGAACTCGATATGGTCACTATGAGTTTCTAGTAGTGCCATTTGGCTTAACTAATGCCCCTGCTACTTTTATGGATCTAATGAATCAGATTTTTCAACCTTATTTGGATAGATTTGTGGTTGTGTTTATTGACAATATACTAATCTATTCCAAGACAGAATCTGAGCATGCACAACATTTGAGGATTGTGCTACAGACTTTGAGAGAAAAGCAGTTGTACACAAAGTTTAGTAAATGTGAATTTTGGCTTCATGAGGTTGGATTTTTGGGTCATATCGTATCAACTAGTGGAATTCGAGTTGACCTGGGCAAAGTATCTGTTGTGGTAAATTGGAAAACTCCGAAAGATGTTTCAGAAGTGCGAAGTTTTCTAGGTCTAGCAGTTTACTACCGACAATTTTTCAAAAACTTTTCGATGATTGCTTCACTGTTGACCCGATTATTATAGAAAAATGTTGAATTTTTTTGGTCTGATGAGTGCCAGCAGAGCTTTGATCAGTTGAAGAAAATGTTGACAGAAGCTCCGGTCTTGACTTAGCCAGAATCTAGTGTACCGTATCTTGTTTATAGTGATGCGTCTCTAAACGGTTTAGTGTGTACTAATTCAGTTAAGAAAGGTAGTAGCCTATGCTTCTCGACAATTAAAGTCGCACGAGAAGAATTATCCTACACATGATCTTGAGTTGGCTGCACTCGTATTCGCTTTGAAGATTTGGAGATATTATTTATACGGTGAGAAATGTTATGTGTTTACGGATCACAAAATTCTGAAGTATTTGATGACTCAAAAAGAGCTAAATTTGAGACAAAGACGGTGGCTAGAATTACTGAAAGATTATGATCTGGTTATTGACTACCATCTGGGAAAGGCTAATGTGGTTGCGGATGCACTTATTCGAAAGTCGTCATTGTTTGCACTTCGAGTGTTGAACGCTCATTTATCTCTTAATTAAGATGGTTCTGTATTAGCAGAGTTGAGAACAAAACCTTAGTTTCTTCAAATAATTCGGGAATTGCAAGACGATGATCCGAAATTAGTGTTGAAACAACAGATGGTTCAGGAAAATTTAAATTCATAGTATAGTATTGATGATAATGGTATGTTACATTATCACAATAGAATTTGTGTTCCAAATAATTCGAATTTGAAAAGTGATATTCTTTCTAAAGCTCACAGTAGCATGTACTCCATTCATCCGGGTAGTACGAAGATGTATTGTGATTTGAAACAGATGTATTGGTGGCCGGGTATGAAATGGGAAATTTGTAAATTTACTAACAAAATGTTTGATTTGTCAGCAAGTGAAAGCAGAACATCAGGTACCAACGGGTTTACTACAACCTATTTTGATTCCTAAATGGAAGTGGGAACATGTCACGATGGATTTTGTATCTGGTTTACCGGTGACTCCGAGAAAGAAAGATTCTATTTGGGTGATTGTTGATAGATTGACTAAATAGGCACATTTTATTCCAGTCAGAACAGACTTTTCATTAAGAAATTAGCAGAATTATATAAATCTGAAATTGTGAGGTTACATGGAGTTCCAATATCTATTATTTTAGATCGAGATCCGAGATTTACATCGAGATTTTGGAGTAAACTACAAGAAGCTCTGGGCACTAAGTTAAATTTCAGCACAGCATTTCATCCTCAGACTGACGGGCAATCAGAATGAGTGATTCAGATTCTGGAAGATATGTTGAGATGTTGTATACTCGAGTTTGGAGGTAGTTGGGAAAATTATTTACCGTTGGTTAAATTTGCATATAACAACAGTTATCAATCCAATAGAAAAATGGCACCGTCCGAAGCTCTTTATGGAAGAAAATGTTAAACACCATTGTATTGGTCTGAATTGAGTGAATCCAAACTAGTAGTAGTTGATTTGATCCGAGAGACTGAAGATAAAATTCAGACTATTCGAGACAGTTTGAAAGCTACTTCTGATCGTCAGAAATCGTATGAAGATTTTAAAAGAAGAGATATAGAATTTGAAGTTGGTGATCGGGTATTCTTAAAATTCTCTCCGTGGAAGAAAGTGTTACGGTTCGGTAGGAAAGGGAAGCTGAGTCTGAGATTTATCGGACCGTATCAAATTGTTGAAAGAATCGGCCAGTAGCTTATAGATTAGCTTTGCCTCCGGAACTTGAGAAAATTCATAATGTGTTTCACGTATCGATGCTGAGACGGTACAGATCTGTTCTTTCACACGTGATTTCTCATAGTGAGATTGAGCTACAGCCAAATATGACGTATTCAAAAAAACCGGTGAGAATTTTAGCTCGAGAGGTTAAAGAATTGCGGAATAAACGAGTACCATTAATAAAAGTATTTTGGCATCGTAATGGTTAGAAGGAGGCTACCTGGGAAACCGAAGAATCAATGAGGTCACAGTATTCGAATCTATTTTCAGGTAACAAATTTCGAGGACGAAATTTCCTAAAGGGGGGAGAGTTGTAACAGTCTGATTTTCAGTGGTGTTGGAAAAAAGTGGTTCGAGACCATCAAATTCGACGATTAAGCTTGTAAATTTTAATATTTAGTATTTATGAGTCAAATGTGGTTTTAGAAAGATTTTTGAATTAGTAATTTGTGTTTTATAAGGATTTATTAGGTCAAGTGGTTTAGAAAATAAGGTATCGAGACCTCGGTTCTATAAATCGAGTCATAAATATTTTTATAAATATTTATGGAGTGCCATTCATGTAGTATTAAAGTTTCGTTTAAAAATTTTAACGTTTTGATAGTTAATCAATTAAAAAGGACTAAATTGAAAAAGGTGCAAAACTTGCTAATTAAAGAAATAGTGATTAAATAGCCCAAATGATAAATAAGGGAGGACTAAAAGGGCAAATAGACACACATGGGATGGCTGAGGCGGCATAAGCAGAAAAAAATAATGAAATTAGGTGATTTAAGGGCAAAATTGGAAATAAAATAAAATAAAATAGCCAAAATGATATTTTAATAGTTTCTAGATCATTTCTTCTCTAATTTTGTAACAGCCTGGTTTGGACCCTAGTCGGAACAGTAGTTTCGAGACCACAAATCCGAGGTCAGAATGATAATTTAATATTATTTTCTGTGTGAATAGTATGTGGCATAGTCTGTGTGAAAATTCTGTGTGATAATTTTATCGATTGTGTGCTGAAATAAGAAAAAAGACTTAATCGCATAAAATGTAAAAGCTGTGTGCTGATTGTTAAAGTGCCTAATTGTTGTTTTCTTTATAAATTGGGGGTTTTATGTTGTAAATTGTCCAAAGATAATGATAGTGGATGACATTATGATTAATATATATAGTTTATAAATATTTATTAATTATAAAAGTTAAAAATTTATATTATAAGTTATAATATATTAAAATAAAACATAAGATAGTGGATGGTTGTTCATCCTTCACCGAAAATTTAAAGAAAAATAAGAGAACAAGGGCTAGCTAGGTTCGGCACTTGAAAGCTTTAATTGGTAAGCATTTTGTGTTTGGTTTTTGATAATTTCTATGTTTTGTAATCGGTTCTTTGTGCTCTACAAAACCCATGCTTTAATTTTAGAAATTGATGGTGATTTTGAAATGTACCATGGATGAATTCATGAGCTTTGTGAAGTTTGGTGATGAATTATGAAAGCTATGTGATCGATTAACATAGTTTGTCTTTGAGTTTTTTGTGATTTTGAGTAAATTGGACTAAATTGTGAAAATAATATTTTGAGGGACTAAAATGTGAAACAAATGAAATGTGTGGACTTGTATGAACATATAGAGAATTCATCTAGGCATGGGTGAAGTAAAATTTTGTGTATCTTGTAATTTTATGAAATAGGGACTAAAGTGTCGAAATGCGAAAATGTGAGGGCTATTTTGTAAAATGCCCTAAATATGTGTTTTTGGACTAAAATGAATGATTTGGTGATTGAATGGATTGAATTTGAATGTGTATAGACCAAGAGAGGAGAGGTTTGGATCGAGATCGAGGCAAAGATAAAGTGCTCGATTGACTGACCGTTGCGATAGTTCAACGTCCGAGGTAAGTTCAGACATAATACGAACATTTAGTTATGTTAAATATTATGAAATGAATGTTATAATGATATTGAAATGTGAATGCTATGTGAGAGTTGAGTTTGAGTTATGTGGCACTAAGTGTGGGTATTCGAAAACGTGATCGAGATGATCAGCACTGTGTGTGCGAGATAATATAAGCTTCGACTTTGTGGTTGGCACTGTGTGTGCGATACCGATTAAAGAATGGTTTGGTATAAATGCACTATGTGTGCGATGATAATTAAGCTTCGGCTAAATATCGGGGCACTAAGTGTGCGATTGAATCAAAGAAGAGATGAAAATTGATCGAAAGGGAAAAGTGAGTATTGAGTAGCAAATGTAATTAACTACTAGGTGTTGGCTAAGGTACGTTCGGAACCTAAGTGGTTGATGAATCTATGAATGAGATTACGAAATGTTAAGTGAGCAATTTAGTGTTGGATGGTATGATATATATGTATATGTGAAATAATCTATGTAGTGATTTGTTTGATTTAAATGTGTTATGATACGAACTTACTAAGCTTTGGAAAGCTTACTGTGTGATTTGTTTCTCTGCTTTGCAGTGTCAGTAAAGCTAGCTCGGATCTGGGGATCGTCAGCATTCTCTATCACACTATCGACAATCTATTTTGGTACTTTTGGGAAAGATGTACATAGTTGAAATATGGCATGTATAGGCTAGTTTTGTAAGACATGTTTGAGATGTGTAAATAGCCATGTGATGTGGCTAGATAAATGTTGGTAAAATGCATGTGTGGCTTTGATATATGGTGTATATTTTGGTATAGCTTGTGAGTAAAGAAAATGTCTTATGAATGGTAATCTTAGTGATGGTTTGATGCTAGTATGATTTAGTGAATTTGGGGATGAATCATGATTGATATTGAATGTACTCAAGTTGTGTAATTTAGTTCCTAAGTTGACATGTTAGAAATGAGATGATATGAGATGATATGTTGATCATTTGACATGAAAATTGGTTGCCAATTTGTGTGTGGAAGTATGCTTAAATGTGCTTGTAGGTTTGACCCTTGTGTGGGTGGTAAATTAGCCTTGCAAATGGCCTATAATGTCACATGGTTGTGGCACACGGGCGTGCCTAGTGACCGTGGGGCTAAGTCAATAGCTAGCCTAATAGCACCCGGCCAAGACACGAGCGTGCCTAGTCGCCGTGTGAGAAAGTCAGGATATGGCCTAAGAGTACACGGCCTTAGCACACGGGGTGCTGGGTGGCCATGGGTGTAAAGTCAGATTCGACCACGGCCAAGGCACACGGGCGTGCTTGGTTGCCGTGGATGGGAAGTCAGATTCGACCACGGCCAAGGCACACGGGCGCGCTTGGTAGCCATGGATGTAAGGTCAGATTCGACCACGGGGAGGACACACGGGGGTGTCCAGCTACCGTGGGAGGCACACGGCTTGCTTACACGGGCGTGTAACCCCTGAAACTTAGAAAAGTTTTAAATTTTCGTGAAATTTCGTATGTGTTCCGGTTTAGTCCCGACTCGGTTTATAAGTATGTTTTTGGTCTCGTTGACCGTATTAAGGGACATTATGTTTAAGATTGATGGATGAATGTATGAACTTCTGAAAATGTTTCCGATCTGTCTGGTAACGCCGTTAACCCTAGTCCGGCGACAGATACGGGTTACGGGTGTTACAAATTTTCTATCCAAAAACACCATTTAAGAGCTCTTAAAGCTGGTTTTCATATTTTAGCTTCATGTAAGTTTAATTCTTGCCCTTTTCTTGTAATTTTTGTGTTTTTAAGAATTTTACAATTAGGTCCAACTAGCTATTTCATTAGTTTTTGATTTTATTGGAAATTTTGAAAGTTACCATTGATGAAAACTGGATGTTTTTGATGAAATAACATTGTTTTAGAGTTTTAATTTTGTTGTATGATGATTTAATAAGGTGATTTTGTTAGATGTTGATTTTAGGACCAAATTGTGAAAAGATTAAATATTAGGGTTTGGGATCAAATTATAACACCCCCTAACCCTAAACTATCGCCAGAACAGGGTTACGGAGCATTACCGAACACTACGGACAATTTATGAATATTATACAATTAATTAACATTTATAATATAATATATTCATTAAGTCCCTTTCATGGACCCTCGAGGCCCAAAATACGAATTAGAAGTGAATCGGGACTTGATCAGGTGCTCCGGAAATTTTTCGTAATTTTGTTTTGTGTGAACTCAATATAACCTCTTTATAAACATCTAACCTTCCCTGCAATTTCAAACTACAACCAATCCAAAACCAATGGCACAACCAAAACAATTTATACTCAAATACACCTAAATCTTAACCAATTTATTAACACAATAATTTAATAATTAAACATTCATAATATAATTCAAAGTTTACTAATAACTTCATTCATTTTCCATTTAAACTTAATACCAAGTTTTATAGTATACTCTTTACCATTCACTTAGACTAAGTTCAAAACATTACAAACCATCCATACTTTATAACCAAAATCATATGACCCATGTATATAACCTAGGTACATGCCACATTTACCTAAAGGAAAAGTACATCACCAAAGTTGTGCTGAAGTCGGGATTGATCTGGATGCTGAACCAGGACCTTTGACTTCTACTGACCTGCGCACGGAAATAACCGTACGCTGAGTATGTCTATACTCAGTGGTATTACAATAATTCAAATTATATAACATTAATAAATTATAACACCAACTTGTAATATAGAAAATTATAAGAACAAATTTTACAATCAATTTAATATCTCATTTATAATAGCCTATCAACAAATATCATATATCAACAATTTGCATTTTTGATCAATTCATGAACCTTAAGTTCATGCTTTCAAATCTCATATCTCATTCTCACTTCACATTTCGATTCTTAATTTCACTATCTCATTTCTTCCATCAACTCATTCAAATCAAGATTTATTCATTTTGTTTTTCATTTAATTACCCCTATTAATAAGACTCGGACTTTGACGGATACACGGATTCCAACCAAACACACCAGAATAATCCAACCAAACACACCAAAATAAATAATCCTCTAAAATACACCAGAATAAATAATCCTCCCAAACACACCAGAAAGGCATTAAATGCCTCTTCGGATAATCCGAAAAAATATAGTAACATCAGTATCTCCTCGACCAAACCGAAAAGTCCCCTGAACTCTTCCAAATCCTATGGCATGCCAACTATATCCAACTCAACCCGACTAGTTAATAGGGTATTCAAATCATTTCTCAATTCAATCTCATTTCAATTCAAAACACACCTTTCAATTTAATCACAATTCAATTTAATACATTTTTTTTTTCCACTTTCCAATCAATAAACGATTTAAATACTTAAACATATTCATACTTCATCTCAATTTCATTCATGTCAATAGTAATACTTACCTTATAATTTACTTACCATACATAAAAATTTAAATATAACATTAACTAAATAGTAGTTTGAATTATAGTAATACAAACTGTGATTCTCGTGTCTACTCCTCGTCCACTTTTTCTTTTCCTTTCTTCGTGGATGCCTCGGGTGCGATATTAGATACGAAAAATTAAGATAATTTCATAATCATTAATACACTACTAATTCATATCTAATTAATTGAAATTCTATTCAATTTTCTACTTTAATTTCAATTTAGTCTTAACTAAATTCACTTACTTTTCTATCTCAATTCATACTTTATTTCTACTCAATTTTCAACCAAACTTAGACATAACTATCTAAATTTCATCATAAAACCCTAATTTTGAAATTCTTGCAATTTAGTCCCTACTATGTAAAACTAATATCTTCTTTTACAATTTAATCCTTTAATCAATTCTAACTAAAAATTCTATCAATTAAACCCCTAATTCATCATTTTGTTCAACATGAATTATGTTCAAAAACCTAAGAACTTCCAAGACTTCAACTTAATTTCAACAAAACTTTGTTCTAAAGCTTCTAAAACATCAAAATTAAAAGAAAAGGACTTAATTGACTTACCTATTTAAGTTCCAAGCTTTAAAATCCCTATTTCTCCCTTTTTTTTTTCTTTTCTTCTTTCCCTTCTCTGTTTTCGAATGATTCTGTTCCTTTTATGCTTTGTTTTGTTTCATTTTATTTTACTTTAGTTTATTATTTTATTATATTAACTTAATAAATATTATTATTTCTTAAATAATAAGTAAATAAATATGTATATTACAATTGTATGTATATGATTTATTACACTTGTATTTTACTATCTCCTTACATTTGTTAACTTATTAATTTATTCATTAATATAATAATATAATATAAATTAATTAAATAATAATAATAAAAATAAATATAATAAATATCTATTTAATACAAAAATACATATATTATAAATGTTCATATATACATTGTTACATTTGTATATTATCATCACCATCCACTTGTCAAAATTTTAATTTATTTATCCTATAAAAATCTTATAATATAATTATTTTAAATTAATTTATCATAATTTATATTTAAAATATTAATTATATAATTAAAATATAACATAAAAATCTTATATTTTTATTGCATATTTGCTGCCTCATTTCTTATTAATGGCTTAATTTCCATTTTAGTCCTTTTTATTTTCTATTGATCTATAATTCAACTTTTACCCCTTATTCAACTTATTCCTTTTTACTAATTACTCTTAATTAAACTAAATTCACTTAATTAAAACATAATTAAACACACTACTAGACTCATAAATATTTCTAATAATATTTACTAATTCGGTTAACGAAGACGGAGGCCCGATATTGCACTTTTCCGATTCCCGTGAATTTTGGGTCATTACACAAATTCTGTTTAGTAAGAGTTGTATGTTGGCCAAGAATATTTAGATAAATTATCAATGGAGAAAAAAATTAGTTCATTTGATAGACTAATTAGTTAATGGACTAAATTGCAAAAGTTGTAAAAGTTGGGGTAATTGTGTAAATTCAAAAATTAAGGGGTATTAATTGTGAAGTAAATTGGAACTGAAATATATGCTAATGAATGAGTATTTTTATATTTCAGATCAAGAGCCCGTAGATACTCGTGAAAAAGGAAAATTAACAGAATAGTCCGTGAACTTCTACAAATCTTACAATTTAACCCAGGTAAGTTTGTATGGTTAAAATTTAATATTTATATTGAATTGATGAATGATATTATGCATTTAGTATATTGTTGAAAAATAGAATATTGTTAAATTATAAATTTTAAGTGAATATCCGATTTAAATGGAACGCGAGATTTGAGTACAATCGTTGTGTGGCGAAAGACAACAAATGAGGAATTGACGGAAAATTACCCAAGTAAATCGAGGTTCAGTATTTGTTGCGACCTTTCGTGCTTACTTTCCGTTTAGCTCTCACGAGCTTCTGTTTAACTCATATGAGTTTCCGTTCAGCTCTTTTGAGCTTCTGTTTAACCCTTATGGGTTTTCGTTCAGCTCTTATGAGCTTCCGTTCAACCCTTATGGGTTTCTGTTTAGCACTTATGTGCTTTTGTTCTGCATTCGGGCTTCTGAAAACGATGTACTCATGTTCGTAAGCCGTTCTTCGATTTGGTAAGATTTGGTAAGTGACTTATGGAATTGAAATTGAAAGATTTAATGTTTATTATTGGTATTGATCTGAAATAAGTGTATTCATCGATTAAAGTTGTGATTGGCAGGGAATTTACATTGAATGAATTTATTTAATTGATGTGTTATAGTAGGTTTGGTAAGATTTATGTTTAACTCATCGAACTTACTAAGCTTCATTTAGCTCACTTGTATTGTTTAATGTCCTTGTAGATTATCGTGAGATCAGAGATCGGATCAACGCATCAAGTCACACTATCCAGCCTATTTCGGTAGTTTTTGTACGTTCAATATGGTTTATATGGCATGTATAGGGTTGGTATGGATTTAATTAAAGCTTGGTTTGTATAAATGGTATGGTATATATATATATATGTTGGTTTGGAAATGAAGTAAATTAAAATGTGAATGTGAATGATATATGCTTGTATGTATGTAATTAGTAGTGAATTTTAATAAATTAATGAGATGGATTAAATAGGTAAGTTAAAGTATTTGAGTATATGTGATGCTATGTTATGCTTAAAACATGATTTTGGCTTGTTTTGATTGCTTGTTTGGGATGTATTGATGTATCAAAATCTTGTGTATAGGTTGATATCAAAATGGATGAGAAATGTGGCCTTAAAATGACCTATTTTCGTCCACATGGCATGTGTCTCAGCCTGTGTGACACACGGCCTAGCACATGGGCGTGTGGTCCGACCGTGTGTCCCCTGTATTTTTAAAATTGAGAAATAGAATGCCTAGGTTTTTGCACACGGCCTAGCACACGAGCGTGTGGCTTGGCCGTGTGACCCAAGTCAGAGAGTTACATGGGCATAGGGACACGACCGTGTGCCTCACATCAAATGTCCACACAGCCTAAGACACGGACGTGTGTCTTGGCCGTGTGAGCCACACGGCCTGGCCACATGGGCATGTGTCCTCTGCACCTAAGGGGAAATTTTAAAATTTTGGAAAAAATTCTTTGAGTTCCCCGTTTAATCCCGATTTATTTCTAATGCGTATTTTGGGCCTCAAGGGCTCATACAAGGGACCATATGAGTGTTTTATGATTAGTTTTTGATATGTATATTAAATGTTATGAATTTTTTGTATTTGATCTGAAAGGTCCAATAATACTCCATAACCCTATTCTAGTGATGGATAAGGGTTAGGGGTGTTATAATTACGGCTTTTGTGCCATAAACGAGTGAGAAGGCCATTTCACTCATCGCGGTGTGGGGCGTGGTTCGCAATGCTCACAGGATTCCTGAATGCTCTTCCAACCAAGCCCTTTTTAGTTCGCCCACCTTCTTCTTGAGAGCCGTTAGAATTTTCTTGTTTATAGCCTCCACTTGGCCATTGGTTTGCAAGGTCTTCACCGAGCTTTGAGCCAATGATATCTGAAGGTCTGTGCAAAATTTCATGAATTTCCCTTGAAACTGTGTACTGTTGTCTGTGATAACAATGTAAGGTATTTCGAATCTACAGACAACCGACTTCCACATGAACGACTCCACTTGCTTCTCTCTTATAGTTGCCAAAGCTTCTGCCTCGATCCATTTGTTGAAGTAGTCTATAGCTACTATAATGAACTTTTTCTGCGTCGTGGCTATGGGTAATGGTCTGAGGATATCAACCCCCCACGCTGCAAAAGGCCAAGGTCCCATCACAATTTAGAGGGGTTCTACTGGTTGTCATTGTATTCTAGCGTTTCTTTGGTAGAAATTGCATTTGCGGACCATGTGTTGGGTGTCTTTGTAGATAGTAGGCCAATAATACCCCTACCTAAGTATTTTTTGCGCTAGCAATTTGCTTCCCAAGTGATCGCTGCAAATGTCCTCATGGATTTCTCTCATGATATACCCAGCTTCCGAGGGAGAAAGGTGTCGCAGTAATGGGTGCGAAAACTCTTTTCTATATAGCATACCCTCAAAGAGGGTGTATCTATCAAAAGGTGAACAAAACATGTTGTTCCAACTTAGTATGTAATAAGTTCGTAATGGGCGGGTATGTAATTTTCATGCAAGGATTTCAACAAGTACTCATAATTCGTATCGAGGACATACCTTGCCGTCTTGCGTTGCTATTTTGCGAGCTCTTTTCGATCTTGACTTTCCTTTTTACCTTGTAGTGTGTGGATTATAAGGGTCATCCATGTTTCTTCTTGGGTTGTAGAGAGCACTTAGGGGGTGCCGTAGCTCGACATTTCTTTGTATTTGAATAGGATTTTTTCTCTTTGCTCAATGGTGATGGAGGACGCTAATTGTGATAGAGAATCTGCGCGCGTGTTGTCGTTCCTTGAGATCTACTTGACCTCGACTTTGTCAAACCCTACAAGTAATTGGATTGCCACAGTTTGATACCGTTTTAGTGTTACTTCTTTCACCTCGTACTCGTCATGTATTTGCTTTGCCACGAGCTGGGAGTCGGTGTGTATGGTCAAGTTCTTAGCGCCCAACTAGCGCACTAATTGTAGTCCAAAGATCAACGCTTCGTATTTGGCGGTGTTGTTCGACGTTTGGAATCCAGACGACAGCCCATATTTCCACTCGTTTCCATTTGGGTCTAACGCGAACGCACCTGCCCCCGATCCTGTTTTGGCTGCAGAGCCATCGACGTAAACCATCCAACCTTTTGGTTTATCTATTGTGTGCGCAATTCCTAGGGGTGTGTTTACTATTTGTGGTGTCCAACAATGAAAAGAAATTTTAGTACAAAATGCAAAGTGAGTATCATTTTTCCGCAAAATATGAGAATCGCTAAAGTGGTACTGCTCATCATAAAATGTGCCATCATTAAATTGCTAACTTTCATTAGTGTTCGCATATTACATTATCTTCATGAGATATTTCACTATTTGATGCATCAAATTTATAATCTATGTTACCTGTCGTGTTTTCACTTCTTTCGAACGAGTATTCTACTATGAAATCTGTTAACACCTGCCCTTTTATCGCCGTTCGCAAAGTGAAACCTATCCCGAACTCTGCGAGTTCGATGCTCCATTTCGTTATCCTCTCCATGGTGTCTACCTTGGTAGGCACTTCCTTAATTGGCTGGTTGGTGACTACAACAATTAGGTAGGCCTAGAAGTATGGTCGTAGCTTGCGAGCTGCAATGATAAGGGCATAGATGCATTTTTCTATTTTTGTGTACCTGAGGTTGCCATGCTGAAGCACCTTGTTGACATAGTACACCGGAAAATTAAAGGATGCCTTCGGACTTGACTAAGACGGTCGCGGTTGCCTCTTTTGAGGCTGCTAAGTACATGTATAATGTTTCTCCCGTTTGAGGTGACTTTAGCAGTGGGGGGAAGTAAGGTACTGTTTCAGTTGTTCGAAAGCGGTTTGGCATTCTTTGGTCTACGAGAAGGGTTTCCTTAAAGCTCTGAAAAATAGGAGGCACTTGTCTGCCATTCTGGAGATAAACCTGTTCAGCGCCACCACCCTGCCCGTAAGGTGTTGGATTTCTTTTATAGTTCGTGGAGAGGGGGGCATCTCCGAAATGGCCTAAATTTTTTCCGGATTCACCTCTATTCCTCTTTTTGAGATAATGAAACCCAGGAACTTGTTGGCTCGCATACCGAAGGCACATTTCACCGAATTAAGCTTCATGATGTGGGCCCTCAATATCGCAAATGCATCGGAGAGGTTCTGCACATGTTTCTCCATGGATTCGTTTTTTACCAGCTAGGGGTGAGCAAAATTCGACTCGATTTGAAAAACTCAATAAAAAATTTAAATTTTGAATTAAATAGTTCGAGTTATTTGACTTAATCAAGTTATTCGGGTCAACCCGAATAAAAAAATTAAGTTTTTCGGTTTAACTCGAATATGAATTACACAATTCAAGTTATCCAAAAATCTGAATAAGAAAAGGCAAAATTACGACGTTTTGATAAATGTTTACATTTTCTAAAGTTAAAAGTCAAAACCATTAAGCAAAACTATGTCATTTTGATTAATGTTTACTCATTAAGTAGTTAAATAATCTTGTACTTCATCTACTAGTTAAATAATCGGTCAATGTAAACGCAACATTGAATATTAAACGCAACATTGAATATAAATAATAGGATTCGTTAACTCGACTCGATGTAACTCAAAAATTTTTTACTCGATTCAATTTGATTCGAAAAAAAATTCAAATTGAGTTCGATTGCAAAACTAGGATTCGTCAACTCAACTAACTCGAAATTTTTAACTCGATTAGACTCGACTTGACCGAATACTCACCCCTATTACCAGTATATCATCTACGTACACCTCCAAGCCGCGACCTATCTACTCCTTGAATATCCTGTTTACCAACCTTTGGTAAGTTGCACCCGCGTTTTTGAGTCCAAATGACATGACTCGATGATAGAAGAGACCCTCTTCGGTGATGAAAGTTGTCTTTTCTTGGTCATCACGGTCCAACAAGATTTGATTGTAGCCCAAAAAGGCGTTCATGAAGCTTATAAACTTGTGCCCAGCAAAGGCGTCAACCAGGCGATCTATCAACAGCAAGAGGAAGCTATCCTTGGGGCATGCCTTGATCAGGTTGGTGAAATTGTTGAGAAATATTTTTCTCGTATCGTATTAAGGGAAACGTAGGGGTATTTATACATGTTCCTACTACTACTATTACAGCTCACAATAGGGCTCACTATTTTGTCTCAGTCTTGGGGCAGATGGTACTGACATTCCCTAGACATCCCTTAGCTTATTAGACGTGTGCCTGCAGAGCACACAGTCCTTTCTGATCCTGGGACTGACTCCTTCAGTGAGCCTCGTACCTACTAGTCACGAGCGGAGATCCCTTGCAAGGCTCGTGATCTCTTCTGTGGACATAGTTCACGACCTCTTACGCGAGCTCTCCTTGTGAGCTTCCCATGCTAGCTATCTTTGCGAACATCTAGCATTCCAGCAGGGTCCCCAACAAACTATGCCTGTAGGCAAACATTCTTCTTCTGGGTCGGAGATCTGGATCCTATTGGGTCATTTGGGCTGGCGGTTCCCAAATCCTAACAATTATCATTAATATATAGTTGATAGATGGATAAAATGTAACAATGGTAATTCATATATTTGTATCGTATTTATGTATTTTTTTAATATCTATTGAGCTTAAAATAATTTATATTTATATAACTTTTAACAGATCAATAATTTATATTATAAAGATTTTAACATTTATGTTATACTGAGTGGAATGAATAAACGAAAAAAAGTAATGGGAAAAACATACATGAAATATTCAACTCATTTGTGAAGTGAATTTACATTCAAATAGAATGATAATTTACAAAGCTTACTTTCATTATGGGTAGGGATGATGAACATCTTGGCTTGAGCCACTTGAAAAATGGTCCTGGTGAAAGGGATCATCAATAGCATTAACACAACTCAACCTGGGTGAGAAACTATATGCTCCACTCATCTGTTCCATTTCATAGCCATTAGATCTCACACTGATTTCATCTTTGAGTTTGAGGAAGTACATGGATGACCAGTAATCTTTTGCCAAGTTCTATAGTATAAAATACATAAAAATGAATGAACTGTGTTATGAGCCAATTTAATGGATTAACCACTAAT
Organism: Gossypium sturtianum; assembly: GCA_025698515.1. Lineage (NCBI taxonomy): Eukaryota > Viridiplantae > Streptophyta > Magnoliopsida > Malvales > Malvaceae > Gossypium > Gossypium sturtianum. The sequence goes on from CM046945.1 coordinate 26,878,136, forward strand.
AATAATTATTGATTTACATATGCTAAGTAAAGAAACACACACCATTTTCATCAACTGTATAAGTTCATTTAGTGCATCGGTAAAGAGATCAGGATGTGTTAGATCAGTTGTGGATAAAATCGCTTGCCGGCTTCTATGAGATATGTTAACTTCCATTGCTGCACCTGCAGGATAGTTTGCCCAAGGTTAAATAATAAGACCATGGCAATTATTAAGCAAACATGAAGTCACGGATGAAATATAAAGGTCGAGATCCGAGCTTTATGAATGAAATATTCATGGGAGATTGATACCAGACCACTCATCCCTTAGTGATTGTTGACTATTTTACCTAATTATGAATCAAATCATGCTTCAATTTCAAGTACAAATATATGCATGTCAACGATATGTTTACCTAATTACACATGAAATCTGTGTTAGGTAATCATAGTTTTACTAATAGCTAGCACAGCTCATCCTCGGGCCGGAACTTGAAAATGGGTTACACCAGTTTCTTTCAGAGTTTGCATGTCAAAATATCTCAATGACTCAATTTAGCACAGAACATCACCCATCGGAACTTAAGCTTTCTAAAAGATGGAACTCGAAATGGACATTAAATTTTGAACCATGTATTAATATATCCTGCTAGTGAAGAAATGTTCTGAGAGGAGAAAATAACTAATATTTGGAGGATAGCAAAGATGTTTTCTTAAGTTATATGAACTTCTCCATAGCACAAGGCTTAATACCGAAAATAATGCAGTGAGAAACAATAAAATAATTAAATTTAATCAGTGGTTTCTTGAAAAATAAAATAACAAACCTGCAATTATGTATTTATTAATAATATGTCTTGCCATGTAGATCCTGCTTACAGGGTCATCTATCGGAATTTTGCCAAGCTCATGCACCTCTTCAAAGAAATGCACGCTTTCCCCAGCCAAACAACTGCGATCAAGACAAAACAATGTTCAATTTTAAAATTTCTTTTAATCTTTTAAGGTCGTAAATAATGTGTTCTTTGGTTTATAACAGTGAAGAAAAATTTCAGGGAAAACCATTCCCTCTTTATTTTTTTCTGAATAAAATAAACTTTTGTCAAACTCTAACCAAGTGGAGCTTTGGGAACGTAAGAAGTACCTGTCTGCAAATGCCATAAAAGACTGACGGAACATTTTGTGAGTAAGAAGCTTATCCAATGGTTCATTAGGATCGATGACAACAGCTTGTTCTCCATGCAATAGCAGTCCGCTATCTGGTATCCCCAGAGCTTGACACATTGTTTTGAATTCTATAGATTCCCTTTTTATGAAGCTGATTTGTGTGAGCAGAGGCTGACAAATTGATATGGAAAAGAAAACCAGTACAAGAATGCTTGCCTGCGAAACATACCTGAACCATCTTAGCAAAAACACGAAAAACATAAGACTCCGGATTACTTCTATCTCAACTGTCTAATGATGCAGACAAGCTAACCAAGAGGCTAAGGAATAAATCAATAACAAACATACCGTAAATAAAAGGATAAATCGGGAGGTGACTTGAAGCCATGAGATATTATCATGAATTTCATTCAAGATGTAAGCTGAAACCCAAAGTCCTGAGAAAAAAAAAGGAGCATGAAAAAGGAAATGAAGGTCGACATAGTTAAATGACAGAGATATCATTCAAAATAATTAGAATAATACATTGTATCATTATTTGTCACACTAAAGCCTGTTTCCTTTATCACCAGTGATGATAATATAATATCGACATGCAGACCAAATGAAACGTAGATAAACATGTACCAATTAGTGAGGCTGAGACAAGTATTCCTTGCCACAGGTCTTTGAGTTCATCAAACCTGAACTCTATATGCCGAATTGCCCCAGTGAACCCAACCAAAACAGCTACATACAACGCGTGGAGACACATTACAGCTATTACCCAGTAAGCTTGCAGGTGACATCTGCAATTGAGAGGCTTCTTCACATGAATAACTACAGAACAGTAACCCCTCCAGTTAAAATAAGAATCACATTGGAGTTAAGAGCAAAAAGGAGTCAAAATAATTATCATAAGATCCATAAGTTACAAAGCGTCAATAACAAAATATCTACTTGAGGCGAGAATAACTCAAGTGCAGCAGTGCTATTTGAACCTGTCACTCTTGCATGGTAGTTTATAAGTTTCATGCATTTGTTAACATTATGAATATAATAAATGACTAAGGACATGGACAATGAGAATTAAGCAACCAAATATATTCTTAAGCTCCGTAATATTTGTAGACAACAATTGCAAATATTAGTTCAAGAAATCTGTTGACTCTTGGAACTGATAACTGTATAAATATGTCTAGATAAACAAACGAAACAACTCTTTTGGAAAAAGTGTTGCTATCTGTCCAACTTGATGAAATTGGTAGGTTTCTAAGATTCTTACTTGCAGCACCGGCGATCCATGGCAAGACAATTAGTGGAAGAAAAATATGAGATCTGACTGGTGGTAAACGCCTCCTGAAATATGCAATAACACATAAACTAACCAATTTTTGCAAAAATGGAATGTTTATACAGATAACATCACCTCTGCCACAATTAACACTGCAATGTGAGACAAAACTTGTGGTTTGGCAGCATTATCTCCGATAAACCATCAGATTGAGTAGAAATTTGCTCAATGGAAAAGTCTCGGAGTAGAAAATTGCAGTTAAATTCAGAGAGTGTTTGATTCACTAAATGTAAGATCATCTTTAGTAATAGGATTATTAAAATGTAAGATTACTTGCATATTACAAATTGTGTTACAATATCCTCTTCAATTTTGACTGAAATGTAAGGTTTTTCTATTTGGTTGATGGAATGTAATATTACCTTAAAAACATATTTTACTAAATTATCCTCATACAACTTTGCTACTTTTTTATTATTAACTATACAAAGGTTGAAATTTATGACACGATTGGTTACTAGTGTAATAACACGAGGAAAAAACTTATTTAATACACATGTTAAAATAGTTAGACATAAAATAAAGAATAATTAGTACAAATTTTAATTTGAATTAGAAGGATGAGTAAAAACTCTTGTAAGAAATAAGAACTCTTCAAAATAAGCAAAAAGTTTTCCTTCTCTTTGCTAAAAACAAGTCATTGGCTAAAAATTATCAATTGTAATTAGTTTATTGCTAACTCATGTACAAAAACATGTAGAAAAATAATACTCTTACCAAATGTAGCATTATAGTATTTTATTTTACTAATAAATGAATACATTTATCAAATAAATTAATTTCATATATTTTTTCTCAAACAAATAAAATGAAATGGGGGAGGAGCTATAAGCAGCTAAGGGCTTCTATTTTGATCAAAGTGACAAGGAAAAGAAAAAAGATTTTTTTTTTTTTTGAATTAAAATATGTTATTTATTATGGTTTAAAGGTAAATTTGACTAAAATGATAAAAAGAAATAATAAATTGTTATAAAAATAACATTTCAGGCACAATGCAATAGACAAAATGTTAACTTTACTAAACTTATAATAAAAATATATAGTTGAAATGTTAATTGAATAATATATCAAAAATTGAAAATATTGATTCAATAGTTTTTATTATAATTTAGCTTTGGTTTAAGTAAAAAGAATCAAAGTGTAAAATTGTCAAAAATCTCACAATGTAAGATTACCGATATTAAGAGTGCCTCCTATATATCAAATCTCGACACTATTGGTAATATCACATTACATACTGAAAGTAATTTTTTTTATCCAAACATGGGAAAGTGATTCCAGAATATAAAATTGCACCAATAATATGTGAACAAATCGTCCGCTTATTGATTCAAAAATTATAGCAGTCCCATGACTGAAACATTTCACCTAAAAATTAACAGGATCAAGCATTCCTAAACAATTTAACCAACATGGTTCTATCATTTGTCTATTTACAGTCTGTCTTAAAATCTCCCAAGTAGAAGAATATCCACTTACTTGACAAATGCATAGTATAGTTGAAAGGCCTGTGCTATGCGGCAGCTCATCAACAAACCAAATCCAAGTGGACCTTCAACCCATACTGAAACCAAAACATACTTCAGACAATGTCATGGAAAAATATAAAGTAATTTAGAGATCCATAAACCTGCCCAAACATAGCAAGACAACCACCAATGGCTCTTTTTGTACTTGAGGAAATTCCCAGCCATCTGTAAAAAGCGTATGGTTAACAATTAAATGAAGTCATTTATTGTAGATATATAAATAACAAGGAAATTGAAGTCTATATTGCTTTACCACAAGCGATAACAGGAAGTTGAAGCTGGCAACAACTTGAATGACTGGAATCCAAAAGGCACTGCCTCTTGCACTTGGAACTTTGTGTATCAAAAACGGGAAACTTGACCTCACAATAAGTCTGCAGAAAAAGAAAAAGGCACAATTTCAAAAAGAAAATAATCCCACTGAGGCATAACATCGAATAGATGATGACAGAGCAAAACTACCCATCTAAAGACAAAAAAGAATGAACTTGGACTTCGATATGAAATTTTTATGAGATATAAAAACTGGGGCTCTTAATAAAGATTCAAAAGAAGGTACAGAATCACAGCGAAGATGGCTATGGAAACAGCAACATAATCGGAGGGGTAGCCACCATGAACGGCGGGACAGTTTGCCATCGTTTTTTCTTCAACATATGATTGATAGAAGATCAAATTAAGGAATTAGATGCGGGGAAAAGAAAAGAGTAAGGTTTGATTAGTCTTTGGGTGGGAAAAACACGGCAGTGGCCTCGTTTTCTTGGCCAAAGAGTCGCCATCGTTTCCATTTCCCACGTGAAGGCTTTGTTTGACTAATGATCAAGCCAAAGCAATATTTACCGAAATCAAGGACTTCCCAAATTTTTATTTCCGTGTCTGTAACATATACACGTGACTTTTCCGTAAGCAATGATCAGCTCCATATCTTTCTTTTATTTAACTTTTTAACTTCGCCGATGCTTTCTTACTCTGTCCTTTTACCTCAACTTCCAAAGTTATTTTCAAAATTATGAATTTTTTAGTTAATTTGAGAATCATGAGTATTGCGTTTAATAATATGTATTATGGAGCTTCATTAAAATCAAAGCAATGGTTGTGAAATGACTTGAAATATTTTCAATTTTAAACTATACCAATATAATTTAATTTTGTAACGGATGCAGATAATTTTTGTACATAATTTAACATTTATGGACTTTAAGGTCTTTGATAAAATTTAAAATAAAAGAGGAAAATGAAAATTTCCACTCAGGTGTCGAGCTACTATTACAATCTTAACGTAAGTCTAACCATAAAATCTATAAATAATCAATCCCACTTGTTAATTTTTCACAGAAAATCTAAAACATTTATCATCTACTATCTATACTATCTTTTCTTTTTTTTTCAATTCTCAATCATACCATAATTGACACATTTTTTTTATTGAGATCCAAAAGAAAAAGAAAAACATTTTCAAAATGCAGGAACATTGGAGTATTCTCTAATGGCTTGATGTCGCAATAATATGGAAATAAATTCACTTGACAACAAAATCATTTGTCACTTACGAGACATCGGTTTTTATCATACTAGCCAAATTGAGAATTTTACTTTTGTGCCATCATTCATCTCTACTTTGTTTGAATGATAGAGACCCTAGACCCATATTTTTAATCTCTCATGCGGCAAAGCAATAGTACCATTAGAAGATGTAGCGTTATTGACCAACCTTCTAATAAACGAGCACCCAATAACAAATACAATCTAGCAGATGACCTAATTGCATCATTGGAAAGAGGTATCAATCATGATTCTCATTTCAAAGGGCATCATATTAAGCTAAAATGACTTAAAAGTAACTTCAAGCATCTCCCCAAAAAACCCCAAACCCGTAGATATTCAATATCATACTAAAGCTTATATTCTTCAATAGATTAGAGGTATATTAATACTAGAAAAGTATGACAATTTAGTTCATACCATGTATCTTCAATTGTTAAATATTTTTTGAAATAATAGGAATGTACAATTTAATATATGGATTTGGCATGCCTATACAGGCTTGTAGAATGGGAAACATGGAAGTAAATAGTTGCCTTGTGATTTTATAATCATGAGGCAGTACTTTCATAGATTGCGCTTATATTCTTTGAAGATCTTAGTTTCCTTTTCGCTAGAAGGTAAAATTAGTGGTTTATGATATAAATGTATTACATTCTAGATGTTTTATATTGGTACTAACATTATATATTAAATAGGTGGTTCAGGCATTGTGACTATACAACTTACTAGAAGGATGAAATCATAACAATACAATCATCTATGGATGTTCAATAAAATAATTTGATAATTTTTGTGTAAGAATGATATTTATTAACTATAATTAATATCATATCATAATTGGTTTTAAATGCATTTATTTATTTTTATTTTTTTAGTTTGTGTGAATGTTCTATCAAATGACAGAGGTTACTAACATACTAATGGTGAAAGGACATGTGCACGAATGTGTTTTTAATGTGTGAATATTGCTTATATTCTTATTTTGCATCAAGTGGCACCAATCTAATAGGTTTTATAGGAATTTTGGATGTTTCAAGAAATTTTGGTAAATCTAAAGAACATTAATGGTTATCATAGTATGGATTTGTGTTTGGGATCGAAGCATAATTGCTAAAATATGACTAAAAGGTTGTTGTATTTCTTATTTTTCATTACAGGATAATGAGATGATTATATACAAGTAGTAGCTCCAATTAGCTCATAAATCAAGGAAAATAATATACATAAATAAGGAAAATATATACATAAAATATTCCTGAGATTATGGGTCAATAGCAGAAGTATATGGTAACTGAATATTCACATTTAGTGGCCTCTGTTAATATACCCCCTTAAGTTGAAGCATGGAGGTTACAAATGCCCAACTTGCCAACAAGAAAAGAGAGCTGAGAAGAACCAAGAGCCTTCGTGAAAATGTCAACAAGCTGGTGATTAGAGGAAACATGTGAAGTAGTGATGGAGCCGGTTTTGATGTAGTCCCAAATGAAATGACAGTCTACTTCAATGTGTTTTGTGCGCTCGTGATGGACAGGATTGGCAAGGATATGAAGAGCAGCGCAATTATCATAATATAAATGAGCCGAAGGAAACTGAATTTGTTAAATCATGAAGGAGGGCATGGAGCCAAATTATTTCACAGGTAGTAGTTGCCATGGAGTGATATTCAGCTTCAGCGGATGAGTGAGAACTACAGTCTACTTTTTGGTTTTCCATGAAATGGGAGAGGAACTAAGGAGAATGAAATAACCGGTGAGGGAACAACGAGTTAGTGGACATCCAGCCTAATTTGAATCACAGTAAGCATGCAGTTGAAGGTTATAATTAGAGGGTAGGAAAATACCTTGCCTAGGAGCAACTTTAAGATATTTTAGAACCCGAAGAGCTGTTAACCAATGGCCATGTCGAGGCTGATGCATGAACTGAGGGAGGATATGAATTGAATAGCAAATATCAGGATGAAAACACCATCATCTAATGCTAGTCAGTGATTTTGCTCCATAGGAATAGATGGATGTTTAGTACCAAGTAAGCTTGCTTCTTTCAAAATGTCTAACGCATATTTTCTTTGTGATAAGATAATGCCATCAGGAGAATGAGCCACCTCTAAGCCAAGAAAGTACTTCAAGGGACTGAGATCTTTGACATGAAACCAAGCGTCTAGATAACTCTTGAGTGATTGAGTATGCACACTATTGTTGCTAGCAATAATAACATCATCCTCATACACAAGTGAAATAGTGAATGAATCACCTTTGTGGTATGCGAAGAGGGAAGTATCTGCTTTAGATTGAGTAAACCCAAATTTAAGAATGGCATGAGAAAATTTCATAAACCATTGGCGAGAGGCCTATTTCAAACCATACAAAGATTTACGAAGACGACAGACTCGATTGTCATTAGGTGATAAATAACCAGGTGGTGGCATCATGTATACTTCCCCGTGGAGATCGCCATGTAAGAAGGCATTATGGACATCAAGTTGGTGTAGTTCCCATGCTTTAGAAGCAGATACAACCAACAAAGTTCGGACTGTGGTGAGTTTTACGGCTAGAGCGAATGTCTTAGTGTAGTCCAGCCCTTCAATTTATATGTAACCTTTGGCCACTAATCGAGCTTTGTATCACTTAATGGTTCAATCTGAATGATATTTGATTTTGTAAACCCATTTACAACCAATAGGTTTCTTCTCAGATGGTAGTGGTTCTAGAGTCCATGTTTGATTTTGATCAAGTGCCACCAGTTCCTTTTTCATTGCCTCTTGCCAACGAAAATCTTTAATGGCCTGAGAATAAGACTTTGTCTTATCGTTATTAGTGATGGCCGCTAAAAACTGGTATGTTTAGAAGCAAGTTTAGAATATGAAAGAAATTGAGACAAAGGGTAAGACATACCTGAGGATGAGTGATTGGAAGAAGTGAAATGCGATGCATGTTGTCCTGGCAATTCAACGTGAAAATCATGAAGGTGAGGCGGCAATTTTGTTTGACGTGTAGAACGTATGGATGCAAGTCGAAGAGGTTGATCATTATCAGGAGGTGCATTAGAAATATGGTCAGTGCTTGGAGGAGGTGGAGATACAGGGTGAACAACAATATTTGGCAAAGATTCAGATTCATCTTCAATAAGAGATAAATGGATGGGTATATTTGTAGGTTGAGTTAAAGATAGAGCATCACGAAAAGGAAATTTTTTTCATAGAAAACTGTATCTCTAGAGATGAAAATTTTCTGTGTGTAAGTCATACATCTTGTACCCTTTTTGACCATGTGGGTATCCAAGAAAAAGACATGTTGTAGCTCGTTCACAAAATTTATCCTTTGAATGAGGCAAAATCGAAGCATAACAATGACACCTAAACACACATAAGTGAGAATAATTATGTTTGCGACAGAACAAAAGTTCATAGGGGCTGCGTCCAAATAAAAAGGGAGTAGGGATGTAATTAATTAAGTAAATAGCAGTTAAAATACATTCACCCTAAAATGTAATGGGTAGATTTGCTTGAAAACTTAAATCTCTAGCAACTTTAAGTATATGTCGATGCTTGCGTTCGACAACACCATTTTGTTGGGGTGTGGAAACACAAGAAAATTGAGTTAAAATCCCATGTTGTTGACAATATAATTGAAGGTTATGATTGGTAAATTTAGTTCCATTATCACTACGAATGCATTTTATTGTTTTACCAAATAGTTTAATTACCATTGCCATAAAAGAAACTAACTCGGTATAAACTTCTAATTTAGATTATAATAAGTAGACCCAAGTAGTTCTGCTATAGTCTTCAACAATACTTAAAAAATAATGAGCCCATGATAACGACGCAGTTGGATATGGTCCCCAAACATCACAATGAATTAAATAAAAAATTTTATGTGTTTTAATTAAACTAATAGGAAAAGAAGATCGAGCTTGCTTGACTTGATGACAAGAGTCGCAACATTTATTGAAAAACTTAGAAGAAAAAGGACCTAAATCTTTAAGAAGAGACATCCTATCAAAAGAAAAATGCCCAAGACGTTGATGCCACATGGTGACTGAAGAAGATTGGATAGTGGCGATTGTCGCTGTATAATTTTTGATTGCCCAAAAATGATAAAGTCCATCTCGCATTTCACACATTCCAATCAGCTTCTTCGTGGGTAAGTCCTGTAAAACACAAAATGAAGGAAAGAAATGAGCGACGCAATTAATTCTTTGGTTAATTTGCTGATGGAAATGAGATTACAAAAAAAATAAAGGTATATAGAGAACATCTTTCAAAATAATATGAGAATTAAAAGAGACAACTCCCTTTGACTTTGCTGGTACACACGTTCCATCCAGTATTTTTATTGGCAGGAAATGAGGAATGACTGTTTGTGAAAAGAGACAATTTTCATGGGAGGATATATAATTAGAGGTACCTAAATCCAATACTCATTCAATGTTATCATTAGACAAAAAAATTACCTTACCTGCAAAATTGGTTGTAGAGGGTTGACTCTTTTCAAGGTTAAGCATGGATATGAGTTGAGCGTATTGCTCATGTGCTAATCTAGCGATTGGGATAGTACTGGTGTTGCCTTCATCTTTCTCCAAATGTTGTGCATTGTTGGCTGCCTTTGGTTCAGATGACTTTTTACCTTTCTCCCACCATTTAGGATAGCCATGAAGCTCAAAATAAGTCTCTTGAGTGTGCCTTGACTTTTTGTAATGTTCACAAAATAGTTTGGAGAGATCTTGGCTGCTTATGGATTTTCGATTGGTATTAGTCTTTGAGTTGCTGCTAAAGAAAGTTTTTACTTCAATGGATGGTAGCCTGGAATCCACTATTAATTGTTGACGTTCTTTCTGAGCCACCTTTGTATAAACACGAGACAATGAAGGCAATGGATCCATGTTCAAGATCTGTGAATGGACCGTTTTGTATTTTTCATTCAGTCCCATGAGAAACTAAGGCGCTTTTTCTTTCTCTTTCTCCATAGCTAGTGCCTTTGCTGAACCGCATGTACAAGGTGGAATTTGTGAATAAGTATTAAGCTCATCCCAAATCCCTTTTAATTTGGTATAATAGGCAGAGATAATTATCCCTTGCTGTAAGGTATTCATCATTTCAGTTTTCAACTGATGAATACAAGGAGCATTACCTTGAGAAAATCTCTCTTCTAAATCTGCCCATAATTCTTGTGCTATTACAAAGAATGCTACACTATCATGTAGTATAGGATGGAGAGAATTAAATATCCAAGAAAGCACCATTGAATTGCATTTAATCCATGCAAATTCCTCTTGTGCTCCAGATGATGGACGTGTAATGGATCCATCAACAATGCCATATTTACTTTTGGCTTGCAAAGCATTTACCATGGCACGACACCATGTGGGGTAAATTTTTTTTTTAGGAGACAAGTTACTAAAGATGTTCTTGGGTTGTCAGAAGCATGAAGGATATAGGGTGAAAATATTTCAAGGTTTGTTTGAGGGGTTTTGAAGAAGAGTCTTCTGTCATGGTTAAAAGAATGAGCTGGAATTCTAACCACACTCTGATACCATGCTAAAATATGTAGAAAGGGCTGTTGTATTTCTTATTTTTTTCATTACAGAACAATTAGATGATTATATACAAGTAGGGCTCCAATTAGCTCGTAAATCAAAGAAAAAAAATGCATAAATAAGGAAAAGGTATACATAAAATATTCTTGAGATTATAGGTCAATAGCAAAAGTATATGGTAACTAAATATTCATGTTTAATGGTCTCTATTAATAAGAATTAAGCTATTAAACATGTTGAGCACATCATGATACGATCCTGCCTCGGTGATGATTCGAGTCGTTTGATGCCCGATCGTTAAAATGGAGAAGTATCATTCGGTTTTGAAATTAAGGGGTGATTTCAGCTAAGGAAAGTATTTGGTGAATCAAGATGGTTCAAAATGGCTAAGAAAGGAAAGTTGATAATTCGGTTAAGCAAAGAAACTAAGGTGATTTGAAGATGGAAATACGGATGGCTCGAATGGCTTTAAGGTCAAGAAAGAACCAGTACTAAAATGGAGTACTAACCCAAATCTTATAAGACACTTAAAGGTGGGTAGAAGGACAGATAAACCGTGACCCACTATCTATATGGAGGTAGGAACCAGTCGGTATAAGGGTGAACACCACACTCGGGAGAGTGATAAGTTCAAATGAATCAGATTGACGCCACAAAAATAACTTGATAAGTTAATTGAGTCACAAAAGAACAAAGGGAATTGAATAACTCACAATTGCTGTAAATTTCATAAAGAGTAAGTAAATTGTCTAACCACAAAATGTTCACAAAACAAGATATTTATAGCCAAATACAAGGTCTAGCTGAAAAGGCAATTTAGGGAGCTGAATGGGCAGCAAATTAAAGCTAAAAGAGGCTGGAAATTTCCTGGAAGTTTCTTGAACGCCCTTGGAAGCTTCCTTGAAGTTTCCTAGCTTGGGAGACACCAATAGACAGCATCTAGAAGCCTACATTCAGCTGGAGTTTAATTAAGTTGATTAATGGGCTGAAACTTCTTAACTCTTGGTTAAAAACGTCCTTTAATGCTCCCTAGACCAGCTTGATTAATTGAAGCGAAGAATGAGCTGAATGGAGCTGCATTTGATCAATCAAAGAGTTATGATCAGCTTTCAATTCTTTCTTGAGCAGCCGAACAAGTAGCAACCATAATAAAGGCTGCTTAGGCGCACAAACAGTCCCTTGTATGAACACTTGAATTCAATCGGCCTTGAGGTGTGAAAAGGGTGATTTGAACAGCCACCAAGGTGTGAAAAACGTGGCTAGCTGAATAGGTTCAAGGTGAATAGCTTATTGGCTATTGGACTCACTGAATGACCACTTGGAGAAGCTAAAAGCTGTCACGACTATTAATTTCACTTAATTGCTCCAGCTCCAAATACATGTGCTCATTAATACCATCCATGCATTAGCTGAATGTGACTGAATAGTCACTTGGGAGAAGTCAATCATCAGCACACTTTTCATTAATCTTCATTCATGCACTTATGCCGTCCCTTGTACATGTGCATGCACTAAATAAATTCAGCAAATTAATTCTCTTTTAGACACATTAATTCAACAACTAAAAACACATTAAAATGATGCATTCAACTAGGACACATTAAAGCTATTAATAACTAAGACATATTAAACACAAATAAACTAAGACACATTTAAAACCTGCACTTAAAATGTTCAACTTAAGACACATTAAAATGATGTAGCTAGACATATTAAAAACATGTATTAAAATTTAAACACACTTAACTCAAATTAATAAATATCAAATTTGAACATATTTATGAGCTGAAAAACTAATTAACTAATTTAACTAAATAATTTATTTAATTCTAGCAACTTCAAACGCATAAAATAAAAAGACGGAAACGAGCTCATTGAGCTGAAATTGAGTTAAATTGAGCTCAACGAGCTGAGTTCGAGTTAGGTCAGCTTGCGAAAGATGGCAAGCCTCGCTTGGTGAGCTGAACCAAGGTCGTTCTCGGGCGTGGCCGTATCATCCCCTCCCTCTTTAAAGCGATTTGTCCCTAAATCGGGCCACTTGCTCGCGAAAAATCTTTCTTTGTCACGAGCCTCTTGGGTGATGAAGTTGACAGAAATGCTCCCAAGAACCTGAGATTCACAAATACCTCAAAAAGAGAATAGGTTGTTTGCATACCCTCCCTCTTTAGGAGGAAACCATTTCGAGGTATCACCTACACAAGAATGAAAGAGTTTAGTGACACTAGAAATTATAATCTCAAGAGAACTTTTCAGAATCTTATTCAAAAATTGAGCAAATAAACCAATGCTAGGATCAAAAACAGAAGTTGATTTTACCTTTCCGCAATCAATCAAAAAGTTCATCGATGACATCAAAACAGAACCACAAAGCATACCAGAGTTATAATTTTGGACAGCAAAGATCCATGTCTCAAATCCTTTGAACATCGATATAGAACCAAAGCTTTGATTTAGCATTTGTAACTTATCATAGTTCAACAACTTCGTTTTCAGATTTAGGCTCCGTTTGTTTGGCAGTAAAATGTTTTCCGGAAAATGATTTCTGGAAAATGATTTACTTTTCTGGAAAATGATTTACAAAAAATATTTTCTGGTGTTTGGATGAATCTGTGTAAAATATTTTTCTGCTTTGTTTGGCGCTTTTCCAAAAAATATTTTAGAAAAAGTTGTATTTACATATATTAATAAATTTTATATACATATTAATAAATTTTTATATTTTAAATTGTTTTTACATATATTGCAATTATTTATTTATAAATAAATAAATTAAATTAAATATATAATAATACTCAATTATTAAGCTACATTATTAACCGTCATAAAATGAAAACAACCAAAGTCAAGTTTTGTAATTGTGTTAAAAAAAATAAAAAACAAGGATTGAATAATTATAAATAAACTTCCAAACCACAATTAATTTATATTATCCAAATGCATAATTAGTAGTACACTCATAATAACAACAACATTGTCTAAGTGCATAACTAATATTACACTACATAAAAGTATCAATATCTTCAACCTTGAGAAAATTTTTGAAGCCAAATTTTTTTATGCTTCTTACTTTTAACTAAAAAAGCTTTGGCATCGGATTCATGATTCGCTAGATAATCAAACACAGAACACAAGAAGTCATCATCAAATCCTTCTTCCTCCATCGACATCACTTGTTCGTAAAGCTGTGGTGTCTTATCCGCAGTAAATTGTTCCAAAGCATTAGCAATTTTCCCAAGTTGTTCACCCACAAATTTAATTTGTTCATCAACGACACTTTCTTGAACATTTTTTCTTTTACGTTTGGATGTGCCAGATGAAGATACATTTGTTCTTACCTCTTCAGCCTCTTCATTGTCGCAGTCTAGAGGCACTAAATCTTGGATATCATCATCCAAATCTATGTCAGCAAATGTTCTGGCAAAACTCCCTGTTGCCATATCTTTGCCAACAACCAAAGCCATTTCATCATAATGATCGATGCTTTTATTCAAAAATGATTCATACTTCTTGTGTGCCTGTTGGATATTATACACAATTAGAATAACAAGTAAAAAACAATTGAAATATACTTAACATATATATACATATATTACCATCACTGCTGCATCATATGTTGCTCTATCACATGTGATCATTTTCATGTTATCATCCCATCCAAAACCACTTTCACCTCGAATTTTGCATATAATCTGCCACTGGTTTTTTACAGTCCTCAAATGATTTTCCACATGCTCCGCATCGCATTGGACTTGGAATCTTTCAGAAATAGCTTGGACAACTCGATTAATGGAAACTGCTTTGAAAGTATTAGAAGGCTTATTTCCTTTCTTAGCCTCATCTGCTAGAATTTCAAGAAAAACATGTTCCATCGGTTTTGTCCACATAAATTGCTTGGAGGTCCCTTCTTTGTTGCCCTTACCCATTCTACATTAAATAATTGTCATTGTCAATCATTACAATATCCAACAAGCTTAAAACATAATAAATTCAATATCTAACAAGCTTAAAACATAATCAATATCTAACAAATTCAAGACATAATAATTTCAAAATCCAACAAACTAAAATTTCAATATCATTATCCAACCAACATTAACAAAAAAAAAACAATTTTAATACTAAACATACATAACATAGAAACAATAACCCTAAGCCCTAAACCTACCTAATATTTCTAGCCATATAATCAGTCTACATAGTTTGTGCAATTTCATCTCTCTTAGCAGACCATTCTCTTGCTTCTTCTCTTTCTTCTCGCTCCGTAAGAGTTGGTATTATCAAATCAGACTCAGACTCCTCGTATAATCGTTGATTAAGTAAATCATTAGGATCAACTCCCATTATATGATTATGAATTATACAACAAACCAAAACTATATCTACTTGAGTTTGAAAATTCCAAAATGGTTCAGCATCTAATACACGAAATCGTTTCTTCAAAATCCCAAAAACACGTTCAATAGTGATTCGCAGTGATGAATGTCGAAGATTAAAGAGTTCTTTTTCATTTTTAGGCCCCTGAGCACTAAACTCTTTTAAATGATATCGGACACCACGATATGGGGTAATATATCCATTTCAAATGCCATATCCAGCATCAGCAAGATAATATTTGCCTACAATTTCACAAAACATAATTAATACTAATAACTTATGAGCTTACTAGAACTAGTTGGTATTTAATAATAACTATTACCTTCCGGAATTCTTAATCCTCTTGGGCGTGAAAGTGCATCACTTAAAACACGAGAATCATGTGCACTACCTTCCCAACCAGCTAGAATATATGAAAATTTCAAATCAAATGTAATGGCAGCCAATACATTTTGTGTCGTCCCCCCTTTACGGCTACGAAATCTTCCTTGAATGCTACGTGGAACGGATGCACGAACATGAGTTCCATCTAATGCTCCAATACAATCTTCAAAATACGGATAAAACCTTGGATTGTTTCTAATTTCACTAGGAGTTGACTCATCAGGTGATCTAATAACTAGTTTATACAATTTCAAAATAGCTCTCAATACAACCCTAAAGTAACAGTGAACTGTCTCAGTTGATCTATAATATCTAGATCCAATCACTCGAAACCTTACATTATGACCAATTATATGTAAAAATATAACTACTTGCTCCCTAATATTCACAAATTTACTTGATTGTAACAAATTATTCCTACTAAGAATATCACACAAACTAAAAAAGGCAATCGGTCTCATCCTTATCAGATTAATACAATGTTGGTCACCACTATATAAAATACTATTAATATAATTTTCTCTTTCATAATCTCGATTCACACGAGGGTGAGAAGCAATTTTCTTCCTAGTTTTTAATTTTTTAATTCAAAGAGCCCCAAAAGCTAAAACTGAAGCCACGACTCCGACAATTGCATTTTGATCTTGACTACGATCCATCTACACAAAACAATGTCACACAAATATTTTATCACTACAAAAAAGGTGCAAGCTTTTCATAAGATCGAAATACAAATAAATACAAAGGGGGAAAATTATTTTAGAAAATATATCAATATAGCAATATTCAAATTTAAAATTTCCATATAACAGTCAAAAACATGCATTGATATTAATATATATCAATATCCTCTTCGTAGTCTTCTATCAATTCAATTTTTTAATACTAATTCAAATTATTTTAAATGAATTAAATTATATATGTATATGTGATAAAAAAATAAATCACTAATATTTGATTTCAATTAATAAAATATATTTTTTAACAAAAATAATTACAATGAAATCTTTCCTCCTACATGTTGAAAAACCGTTGGTACAATATTTTGTTCCATATTCAATTATCATTCAAGACAATGAGGATTGAATACGTAGCTATTAGTACATCCATTTAGAGTAAAAAGATAAATTTGTATAAAAATATTTAAAGTTTTTAGTAGAATGATTTGTCTATATAATTTAATTTTTTTTAACAAGATTAAAAAAAATATGTTCATATAAAATGATAATAATTTAAAATATGTATAAGTTATAATTGTTGAAATGATATCTTTAATATAATAGTAATCTCTGTTTTCTTTTAAGTAAAATATAATTTCAATTGTTTGTGCCTATGCCCAAGTCTGATTTTGGGGTAGTTTAGGAGTGCAGCTGCTCAGGATTCACGATTCACGGTTTGAAGGGATCTGAATTTTTTTAAAATTTGTAATCTGAATTTTTTTTCAAAGTCTTTTGATTTCTTGTATTATATTGTATTATATTATATTATATAGTTTTTTTTAATATTCAATTTATTATTTCGCCTAAGGGTTGCGTTATCGTCAACACAAACACGTCATATTGCATTTAAAGCTATTATAATGAAAATGATAGAAACTACTTTTGGTTGCCAAAAAGGGTTAAAACATCACTATATATATATATTTAGCTTTAAAACTCTTATACTAAAACAGGGGACACACAAAAGAAAAGGAATGAAAGGTTTTATTTATGTCCAAGATTCATGAAGACAAAAGAATCAAATACAAACTTATAGCAGCAAACATCACAATTGCAGCCAATGCATTGGATCTGGAAAAGCATCACACGTTTTAATATGTATATACATATATATTGATACATGTGTACAAGATCGTAGCAGTTTTATATCTAGAGTCAAACAAAAAAAAAATTCCAAAGGTGATTATTCAGAATCATTTTCAACGAATAAACGGACTTAAAGGCAAAAATTTCCATGCTATACATCTTCAGTGTGAGTAATTTATGTATATCATAGAATCAATGAGAAATTAATAAGTGAATAAAGGCGAAAATGAGAGCCCATGTCAGAGTTAGAAGTATATAATCTGCTGAAACCATTACTTTAATTTTTAACTCCTAGTTCAACTCCTAGTTCAAAGTTTTGTTACTACGTTCATTAATGCTAACTACTGTCATAAGATGATTACATTTGCAAGGACATGTTGATGAACAATTCGTGCAGTTGGAGGAACTCCAAGATGATGCCAACCCCAATTTCGTAGAAGAAGTTGTCACCTTATACTACCATGATTCAGCCAGAATAATCCTTAATATAGAACAGGCACTGTAAGTTCAATTTTCCACTACTTGAGTTATATTAATCTAAGACAAAATGATATATTCTCTTGTTTGTGATGCTGTTGCTCAGGGAGAGGAAGCCTTTTGATTTTAGAAAATTGGATGCCTATATGCATCAATTCAAAGGAAGCAGTTCAAGGCATAGTCAGTCTTTAATCAAATCTTGAATCTATTTCTCCTCCATTCAATAAACAACATATAAAAAGTGGTCAACCACTCAATCCCAACCTTACCGAGGTATCTCGAAACCTCGATTGGCAATCAAAGTCTACAACCTTTCAATCAGTGCAAGACCTTTTTTCTCTTTTCTTTTATGGTTTTGTTATCATTAGCTGCATTTTCTTATATGGCCCCCTATGTTATCTTTTTCTTTTTACCCCCTTTCTATCTAAAATCATATTGGCATATCCCATGAACACCCTAACAACCACTAGCACTAATTCTTAACACCTTCCATTGGAACCACAACTAATAAAAATCATTTCCCTCTTAAGTAACTTTTGTATCGCTTAAGCCCTGGAAGGGAAATGTAATCCATTTTTTTCTCAATCACGTAAATTTATTAGAAGGAAGAAGCAACCTACACGCAAGCAGTGATAAAGAGTTCACAAGCAAAAGCAATCAAAACAAAGAACACAAAGCATGATAAAATCGAGAGATTCAGAGCCAACAAAAAAGGCCAGAAAGCTCAGAACCATGCCAAGAACAATCCATTGTTAGTGCATTTAAAATAAATTGCATTTTTGTATTGTTAGCAAAGGTTGAGATTTTGAGTTTTGAATACATAAGTTCAAGTCAACCGTAATAAGAAATCATGATATAAGACCTTTGATGAGAAAGCTTTTGAAAGTTTTTTTTAGCTTGAAAACCCAGAAACAGAATAAGTGCTAAGTTATGCCAAAATCCATGACATTCAACGAGCCATCCATACAACCCATTCAAAGAAGAAGAAGAAGATGATGATGGTGAAGAATTGTTAGGGTTTTGAGGAAAAGGGGATTCTGTGATGCTTTCAATAGATTGCATTTTCTGAGAGGTTTTTAATTTCATAAAAATAATTAAAAAGAAAAAATTGAGAGAATAAAATAGAGAAATATGCACATACCTGGAATTTTCAAAAGATTTCAAGCCGAAAGGAGAGATTCCAAGAAATAGAAAGAAGGAAGGAGAAGGAAGCCGAAAAAGTCTGAGAAATAGAGAAATAGATTTGTTGGCTGAGAAAGAAAGAAGGAAGGAGAAGGAATGAAGAAGGGAAGAAAGGAGGAAGGAGAACGTACCTGGATGAAGGGGAAAGCTTTGGAAAATGTCTTACCGAAAAAAATTGGTAAGACGTTTTACAGGAATAAAGAAGACATTTTACCCGTCTTTGTAAAATGTTTTCCTCAAGGAAAACATTTTCCATCAACCAAACACCGGAAAATCCAGAAAATGTTTTCCGGAAAACATTTTCCACCAAACAAACAGAGCATTAAGAACAAAATATCAAGCAAGCACAAATGGTTCACACATCTATTCACACAAAATTTAGAGTGCTCATTTTCTCTCAATAATGATTCAGAACAACTAAGCTTTCGATAGTCATAGTCTCGAAAATCAAAATCCATTGGTTCAAATCCCTTGATCAATAATAAAGAATAATAATCACCGGGATCAAAAACGAAGCTTTTGCTTACCATTTCACATTGACTTGAATATTTCTTGGCTGGTAGCTTGGTAGGAACCTGAAACAAACTACAGTTATAAGTATGCAATTCATGTTCGAATCCCTTAAACCACAATATGGAGCAATTTCCAGAATCATAAATCGAATTTTGACTTTGCAAGCCAACAATGTTCACATGCTTTGCCTTCACACATAGCGATAAAATTCGGAGAAGATGAGAAAGTTCAACACATTTATTCAAAACAAAATTACAGTACTCACCTTTACTTAGCAACAACTTAAGATAACTTGCTCCAGGCTTAAACACACGGTTTTGGTCATTCATTGTCAAAAACAACAAAGGCTTTTCTTTCATCAACTCACATACATGAAACGAAGAAGATGTGAGCATACAAACATTCAAATAGTCATATATCTCAAGTTTCATTCGAACAAACTTACACAAATATGCAGAATTTACACAACGAATCAGAAACGTCTCACCGCTATCACAAACAAGCGGACTAGGAGTTTTACATGGAAACTTTTTAACACAAAAGTTCAAAAATTGTTTGTGCTGATTTATACTTACTTCACCAACACACTTGTCAATGCGGTAATTTTCGTTGGAGAAACTCGTCTTACCATCTTTTAAAACGGACGCATCAACATTAAACAAAGAATGGCAGTTAACCATATCAGCTATATTATCACAAACTTTCAAGTGGGATGGTGGAGACTTAAACGTCATAGAACCCTCACCTTGCTTACCTTTAAGCGCCGGTGGACTAGGGTCATCTATGTTCTTACCTTTCTCGATCAACTTGAACCGCCTCTCATCAGGAAAATATTGTAGTTGAAGCTCGTCACATGGATATTTCGAAATCTGGAAAGAAGAAATAGAACAAGGACAACTCATATTTGGGTTAGTTAAAACAACACTCACTTTTTCTTGTTCTCTCTCGTCTTTTCCACTCATTTCTTTTTTAATATCATGTTAAAATTCTCTCTCTTTTTCAATCTCTTTTATTTTTGAAAACTCAAGGTCACTCGTTTCTTTCACATTCTCGCTCTCTTTTCCACTCTCAATCTCTTTTTGCTCTTTTTCATTCTCTTTTTCTTTCTCAATTTCTTTTTCTTTCATTTCTTTTTTTCGTCTCTCGATTTCATTCCATATTCACTCGTTTTCTCTCATTATCATTTCTTGTCTCTCTTTTTATCGCTTCCTTTCATTACAAGATGAAGATAAAACGAAAGAATCAGAATGAGATGATTTCCGTCGGGTTTGAATGGAAGGATTTACATACGAATCACGTTCACTTCTTCGTAACGACTCCTCCGTGGATGAATACTTTGATGCATACGAAGAATGACTTCTTCTTTCTCGTTCGTCATCTTGATAGGCTTCAAAATTGAAACTTGTTTTATTTCGTCTCGAATTCCTTGATGAATAAGAACCGCGATATAGATCTCTTCCCAAATAGTCATTGGACGATTGTTTTCTTGATAGTCTTGACTCCGTCCCTCGACTTGGTAAAATTTGCTTTTTTCGAGCTCTTTCCTCCACTTGGTCCAATTGTTCATGCAATTTGTCAAATTTAGATTTCACCATTCTACGCATCTCTTGCATCACATATTGGAATTTCGATTCTGAAAACTCTTCTCGAAACATAATTTTATTGCTGAAAAGAAAAGTGATTAAAACAAAAATATATATATATATAAATACCTCACCACAAAACCTCACGTTTCACTCACAAAAAAAAATTGGTTGGCACTCACACTCGTGTTTGCACTCGTTAAATGGCTTTTTCTACACTCGAATGCTCTCTCAACACTCGTTCTTTTTACCACTTAATTCACCTCTTTAAGTTCGTAAATGACTCGTTTAGACTTACAAGCGAATCTAGGGGTCGGCTTCAAGTGGGTTTACAAGGGTAATGGTAAAATGGGTGTGGGTAGGCTGAAAGAAAGATTATGGTGCTAAGTGTGGCGATTGGTTTGTTTTTGGTAGAAAAGAACTTTTGACGATCGGAAGATACTATAAACACTTTCAAAACACTTCTCTTTTTTTTTTTTAATTTAGAATTTCCTTCTTCTTTTTTTCAAGATGAATACATTCAAAACACTTGTCTTATACACGAAATAATAATTATTATTTTTTTTGAATTTTTTCGAATTTTTTTTCATTTTTTTCGAATATTACTCCAGCACTTCACGAACGTCCGTACTCCTCGATTTTTTCTAGCTCTGATACTAAATGATACGATCCCGCCTCGGTGATTATTCAAGCCGTTTGATGCCCAATCGTTAAAAAGGAGAAGTATCATTCGGTTTTGAAATTAAGGGGTGATTTCGGCTAAGAAAAGTATTCGGTGAATCAAGATGGTTAAAAATGGCTAAGAAAGGAAAGTTGATAATTCGGTTAAGCAAAGAAACTAAGGTGATTTGAAGATGGAAATGCGGATGGCTCGAATGGCTTTAAGGTCAAGAAAGAACCAGTACTAAAATGGAGTACTAACCCAAATCTTATAAGACACTTAAAGGTGGGTAGAAGGATAGATAAACCGTGACCCACTATCTATATGGAGGTAGGAACCAGTCGATATAAGGGTGAACGCCACACTCGGGAGAGTGATAAGTTCAAATGAATCAGATTGACGCCACAAGAATAACTTGATAAGTCAATTGAGTCACAAAAGAACAAAGGGAGTTGAATAACTCATAATTGTTGTAAATTTCATAAAGAGTAAGTAAATTGTCTAACCACAAAATGTTCACAAAACAAGCTATTTATAGCCAAATACAAGGTCTAGCTGAAAAGGTAATTTAGGGAGCTGAATGGGCAGCAAATTAAAGCTAAAAGAGGCTGGAAATTTCTTGGAAGTTTCTTGAACGTCCTTGGAAGCTTCCTTGAAGTGTCCTAGATTGGGAGACACCAATAGACAGCATCTAGAAGCCTACATTCAGCTAGAGTTTAATTAAGTTGATTAATGGGCTGAAACTTCTTAACTCTTGCTTAAAAACGTCCTTTAATGCTCCCTAGACCAGCTTGATTAATTGAAGTGAAGAATGAGATGAATGGAGCTGCATTTGATCAATCAAAGAGTTATGATCAACTTTCAATTCTTTCTTGGGCATCCGAACAAGTAGCAACCATAATAAAGGCTGCTTAGGTGCACAAACAGTCCCTTGTGTGAACACTTGAATTCAATCGGCCTTGAGGTGTGAAAAGGGTGATTTGAACAGCCACCAAGGTGTGAAAAATGTGGCTTGCTGAATAGGTTCAAGGTGAATAGCTTCTTGGCTATTGGACTCCACGAACAGCCACTTGGAGAAGCTAAAAACTGCTGCTGACTATTAATTTCAGCTTAATTGCTCCAGCTCCAAATACATGTTGTAACATCCTGAAAAGGGCCTATGCATTTTTGGTTTAAATTGTACGAAATGACATATCTTATGTGTTATGAATATATTTTGAACACTTTTGGAAACCTGGAAATGTTAAGTTTAAAAGAGGAAAGTGAACATTTTTAGAACCTTGGAAATGTAAGGAAATGTCTTGTAAGGAAATGTCATGGAAATGTAAGGAAATGTCTTGGAAATGTAAGGAAACGTCTTGTAAGGAAATGTCATGGAAATGTCAAGTTTACAGAGCCGATCGAAAATTTTTGGAAACTTAGAAATGACCTAGAAATGACGAGTTTTAAGGTTTAAAAGGGGAAATTAAGGCAAGGTGGCCTTAAAAGAAAAAGTTTGTGGAATTTGACACACAAACAGGCTTGGAAAAGTGGTCTGAAGATGCCACTTAGGGCCTATGGAAATGGCGCCATATGCAAGAGGAATGGGCCTGAGTTTGAGTCACTTGGGAAGCAAATAAAGGAGGTTTTATTTTTGCTTCAGTAAGATCGAGGTGGATGGCACATGGCTATAAATTAGGAGCTTTTATTATTTTATAAATAGTGGATAAATAAGGGATTTATTTATCATTATTTTCAAGAGATAATTGTTGGATTAAATTCTTTTAATTTGAATAAAGAAATAAAGAGGAAAATAAGGGAGAAGTGATGGCCAAGTAAGGGATTTTGAGTTTAATAATTTTGGCTAAGTAAGGATAGTTTTTGAATTATCTTTTATTTTAAGTGATAATTAAAGGATAAAGTTATCGACAGAGGAGTGGTGGCCAAGTAAGGACTCCTTAGATGATAATTTTCGGCTATAAAAGGAAGGAAGGAGGGCTACTCATCAATTTGTGCTTCCTCCTTTCTCTGCCGAATTCTCTTCTCCAAATCTTCTTCTTATTTTATTTTTGCCAAGCCGAAATACCTTGTGTTCTAGCCGAATCCTCCATCTTTATTCTTCCTTCTCTTTTCTTTCTAATCCCTCCAAAAGCCGAAAGTTGTGAGATCATCATCTAGCCATAACCGAATCTCTGAAGGTTGAAGTGAAGGTGCAATCGATTTCCTCAAGTAAGGGTAAAATCTCATTCGGTTTCATCCATTTTTCTTAAGATTTGCCGAAATCTAGGACTAACCCCATTAATATCTTGTTGCCGAAACTTTGAAGAGATCTTTCGGGATTTACTAAGTGTCGACTACAAGGAATGAGAAGTTCTTTTCCCGAAGGTACACCATAGGCCACGTGTTCCCTAGTTATTCGGTGAGTTTCGGGATTTAAAATCCACAAGGTAAGTTTAAGTATACTAATCCTACTAGGATTTGGATTTATGGTCGAATGGCTTTTTATTAAAGTAGTAGGTGATTAATCAAATGTAGGGATTAAGGATCCAAGCATTAGATCAAGCTTTTGGGATCTCAAGGAAATTTTAGTTTAATCAGGTGTGTACCCCACACTAACTTTTAATAAGATTGATGGTAATATGTAAAATATGCATGTTTATAAGAATGTGGCTAAGGTACCATAATATGGTACAAAGTACTGTGCACGTTTCCTACTTCCACTAGGATTATGAAATATGTTATTTATAACATGTGAAAATTTATAAGAATGTGAATTTAAGTATGATATGCATGATATGAATAATATGGGTCATTAGGGATATATGAAAAAGGGGAAGTGAATGTGATGACTACGGTCTCACTATCCGAATGTGGTGACTTTGGTCACATTATCCGAATGTGGTAACCGGTTACATTATTCGAATGTGGTGTCTCATGACACAATTATCCGTGGCTCATGCCACAAATTTTATATGGGCGATGAGCACGTCGATCGCAGCTGACGCGCGCCGATGGTGTGTAGCGGATGGAGGGTTGACTTAGTAGTCCCCACGGTGTATTTGGTAGGTACGGGGTGTGTAGCGGATGGACAACTAGGTTTGGGTTTGGGAATGCATCATAACCTGTATTCTATGTTTTGAATGTGTAATATGTGATATGCTGATTCTATTATGATTTAGTGTCGTGTACACATTGAATCTGCATTTGACTCACTCCCGCTTGGGAACATTTTTCGTGTGATGAAGCAGTGATGGACCGGACTGGCGAGAACTTGTGGTGGCCATGCTCAACATGAAGTTTATATTTTTGAGGACTCTTGAATTTATTTTAGTACTTTGAATTATTTTGGGAATTATTTGATGTAACAAGGCCATAAGGCCATAGTTGAATTACTTTACACTTATTTTTATTTATTTTATCTATTAAAATTTAATTAAAATTTCTTTTAAACTAAACCCTAAATATTCTGTCACTTAAGATAAAAGGGATTTCAATATAAAACGAACCTGTTTTCAACACAAGCCCAACCCAAAACAATATTTTTCTTAAAATCACACAAGTTTTCCTAAGAACAAAAGAATTTTGAACCGGTTTACTTGAGGAACATACCAAATCTGGTCAAAGCTCGTGGGCCGGGTTTGGGGTGTTTCACATGTGCTAATTAATACCATCCATGCATTAGCTGAATGTGATCGAATGGTCACTTGGGAGAAGCCAATCATCAGCACACTTTTCATTAATCTTCATTCATGCACTTATGCCGTCCCTTGTACATGTGCATGCACTAAATAAATTCAGCAAATCAATTCTCTTTTAGACACATTAATTCAACAACTAAAAACACATTAAAATGATGCATTCAACTAGGACACATTAAAGCTATTAATAACTAAAACATATTAAACACAAATAAACTAAGACACATTTAAAACCTGCACTTAAAATGTTCCGCTTAAGACACATTAAAATGCTGTAGCTAGATATATTAAAAACATGTATTAAAATTTAAACACACTTAACTCAAATTAATAAATATCAAATTTGAACATATTTATGAGCTGAAAAACTAATTAACTAATTTAACTAAATAATTTATTTAATTCCAGCAACTTAAAATGCATAAAATAAAAAGATGGAAACGAGCTCATTGAGCTGAAATCGAGCTAAATTGACGAGCTGAGTTTGAGTTAGGTCAGCTTGCGAAAGATGGCAAGCCTCGCTTGGTGAGCTGAACCAAGGTCGTTCTCGGGCGTGGCCGTATCATCCCCTCCCTCTTTAAAGCGATTTGTCCCTAAATCGGGCCACTTGCTCGCGAAAAATCTTTCTTTGTCACGAGCCTCTTGGGTGATGAAGTTGACAGAAATGCTCCCAAGAACCTGAGATTCACAAATACCTCGAAAAGTGAATAGGTTGTTTGCATACCCTCCCTCTTTAGGAGGAAACCATTTCGAGGTATCACCTACACAAGAATGAAAGAGTTTAGTGACACTAGAAATTATAATCTCAAGAGAACTTTTCAGAATCTTATTCAAAAATTGAGCAAATAAACCAATGCTAGGATCAAAAATAGAAGTTGATTTTACCTTTCTGCAATCAATCAAAAATTTCATCGATGACATCAAAACAGAACCAAAAAGCATACCAGAGTTATAATTTTGGACAGCAATGATCCATGTCTCAAATCCTTTGAACATCGATATAGAACCAAAGCTTTGATTTAGCATTTGCAACTTATCATAGTTCAACAACTTCGTTTTCAGATTTAAGGACAAAATATCAAGCAAGCACAAATGGTTCACACATCTATTCACACAAAATTCAGAGTGCTCATTTTCTCTCAATAATGATTCAGAACAACTAAGCTTTCGATAGTCATAGTCTCGAAAATCAAAATCCATTGGTTCAAATCCCTTGATCAATAATAAAGAATAATAATCACCAGGATCAAAAACGAAGTTTTTGCTTACCATTTCACATTGACTTGAATATTTCCTGGCTAGTAGCTTGGTAGGAACATGAAACAAACTACAGTTATAAGTATGCAATTCATGTTCGAATCCCTTAAACCACAATATGGAGCAATTTCCAGAATCATAAATCAAATTTTGACTTTGCAAGCCAACAATGTTCACATGCTTTGCCTTCACACATAGCGATAAAATTCGGAGAAGATGAGAAAGTTCAACACATTTATTCAAAACAAAATTACAGTACTCACCTTTACTTAGCAACAACTTAAGATAACTTGCTCCAGGCTTAAACACACGGTTTTGGTCATTCATTGTCAAAAACAACAAAGGCTTTTCTTTCATCAATAACTCACATACATGAAACGAAGAAGATGTGAGCATACAAACATTCAAATAGTCATATATCTCAAGTTTCATTTGAACAAACTTACACAAATATGCAGGATTTACACAACGAATCAGAAACGTCTCACCGCTATCACAAACAAGCGGACTAGGAGTTTTACATGGAAACTTTTTAACACAAGTTCAAAAATTGTTTGTGCTGATTTATACTTACTTCACCAACACACTTGTCAACGCGGTAATTTTCGTTGGAGAAACTCGTCTTACCATCTTTTAAAACGGACGCGTCAACATTAAACAAAGAATGGCAGTTAACCATATCAGCTATATTATCACAAACTTTCAAGTGGAATGGTGGAGACTTAAACGTCATATAACCCTCACCTTGCTTACCTTTAAGCGCCGGTGGACTAGGGTCATCTATGTTCTTACATTTCTCGATCAACTTGAACCGCCTCTCATCAGGAGAATATTGTAGTTGAAGCTCGTCACATGGATATTTAGAAATCTGGAAAGAAGAAATAGAACAAGGACAACTCCCATTTGGGTTAGTTAAAACAACACTCACTTTTTCTTGTTCTCTCTCGTCTTTTCCACTCATTTCTTTTTTAATCTCATGTTCAAATCCTCTCTCTTTTTCAATCTCTTTTATTTTTGAAAACTCAAGGTCACTCGTTTCTTTCACATTCTCGCTCTCTTTTCCGCTCTCAATCTCTTTTTGCTCTTTTTCATTCTCTTTTTCTTTCTCAATTTCTTTTTATTTCATTTCTTTTTTTCATCTCTCGATTTCATTCCATATTCGCTCGTTTTCTCTCATTATCATTTCTTGTCTCTCTTTTCTTTTTATTTCTTTTTCTCGCTTCCTTTCGTTACAAGATGAAGATAAAACGAAAGAATCAGAATGAGATGATTTCCGTCGGGTTTGAATGGAAGGATTTACATACGAATCACGTTCACTTCTTCGTAACGACTCCTCCGTGGATGAATACTTTGATGCATACGAAGAATGACTTCTTCTTTCTCGTTCGTCATCTTGATAAGCTTCAAACTTGAAACTTGTTTTATTTCGTCTCGAATTCCTTCATGAATAAGAACCGCGATATAGATCTCTTCCCAAATAGTCATTGGACGATTGTTTTCTTGATCGTCTTGACTCTGTCCCTCGACTTGGTGAAATTTTCTTTTGTCGGGCTCTTTCCTCCACTTGGTCCAATCGTTCATAC
The DNA here is from genome assembly GCA_025698515.1 of Gossypium sturtianum. Classification (NCBI taxonomy): domain Eukaryota; kingdom Viridiplantae; phylum Streptophyta; class Magnoliopsida; order Malvales; family Malvaceae; genus Gossypium; species Gossypium sturtianum. The sequence continues at coordinate 26,906,722 of CM046945.1, forward strand.
AATTTGTCAAATTTATATTTCACCATTCTACGCATCTCTTGCATCACATATTGGAATTTCGATTCTGAAAACTCTTCTCGAAACATAATTTTATTACTGAAAAGAAAAGTGATTAAAACAAAACAAATATATATATAAATACCTCACCACAAAACCTCGCGTTTCACTCACAAAGAAAAATTGGTTGGCACTCACACTCGTGTTTGCACTCGTTAAATGGCTTTTTCTACACTCGAATGCTCTCTCAACACTCGTTCTTTTTACCACTTAATTCACCTCTCTAAGTTCGTAAATGACTCGTTTAGACTTATAAGCGAATCTAGGGGTCGGCTTCAAGTGGGTTTACAAGGGTAATGGTAAAATGGGTGTGGGTAGGCTGAAAGAAAGATTATGGTGCTAAGTGTGGCGATTGGTTTGTTTTTGGTAGAAAAGAACTTTTGACGATCGGAAGGAACTATAAACACTTTCAAAACACTTCTTTTTTTTTTAATTTCGAATTTCCTTCTTCTTTTTTTCAAGATGAATACATTCAAAACACTTGTCTTATACACGAAATAATAATAATTATTTTTTTTGAATTTTTTTTCGAATTTCTTTTTCATTTTTTCGAATACTTGCTCCAGCACTTCACGAACGTCCGTACTCCTCGATTTTTTCTAGCTCTGATACCAAATGACAGGATCCCGCCTCGGTGATGATTCAAGTCGTTTGATGCCCAATCATTAAAAAGTAGAAGTATCATTCTGTTTTGAAATTAAGGGGTGATTTCGGCTAAGAAAAGTATTTGGTGAATCAAGATGGTTAAAAATGGCTAAGAAAGGAAAGTTGATAATTCGGTTAAGCAAAGAAACTAAGGTGATTTGAAGATGGAAATGCGGATGGCTCGAATGGCTTTAAGGTCAAGAAAGAACCAGTACTAAAATGGAGTACTAACCCAAATCTTATAAGACACTTAAAGGTGGGTAGAAGGATAGATAAACTGTGACCCACTATCTATATAGAGGTAGGAACCAGTCGGTATAAGGGTGAACGCCACACTCGGGAGAGTGATAAGTTCAAATGAATCAGATTGACGCCACAAGAATAACTTGATAAGTCAATTGAGCCACAAAAGAACAAAGGGAGTTGAATAACTCATAATTGTTGTAAATTTCATAAAGAGTAAGTAAATTGTCTAACCAAAAAATGTTCACAAAACAAGCTATTTATAGCCAAATACAAGGTCTAGCTGAAAAGGCAATTTAGGGAGCTGAATGGGCAGCAAATTAAAGCTAAAATAGGCTGGAAATTTCTTGAAAGTTTCTTGAACGTCCTTGAAAGCTTCCTTGAAGTTTCCTAGCTTGGGAGACACCAATAGACAGCATCTAGAAGCCTACATTCAGCTGGAGTTTAATTAAGTTGATTAATGGGCTGAAACTTCTTAACTCTTGCTTAAAAACGTCCTTTAATGCTCCCTAGACCAGCTTGATTAATTGAAGTGAAGAATGAGATGAATGGAGCTGCATTTGATCAATCAAAGAATTATGATCAGCTTTCAATTCTTTCTTGAGCAGCCGAACAAGTAGTACCCATAATAAAGGCTGCTTAGGCGCACAAACAGTCCCTTGTGTGAACACTTGAATTCAATCGGCCTTGAGGTGTGAAAAGGGTGATTTGAACAGCCACCAAGGTGTGAAAAACGTGGCTAGCTGAATAGGTTCAAGGTGAATAGCTTCTTGGCTATTGGACTCACCTGACGACCACTTGGAGAAGCTAAAAACTGCTGCTGACTATTAATTTCAGCTTAATTGCTCCAGCTCCAAATACATGTGCTCATTAATACCATCCATGCGTTAGCTGAATGTGACCGAATGGTCACTTGGGAGAAGCCAATCATCAGCACACTTTTCATTAATCTTCATTCATACACTTATGCCGTCCCTTGTACATGTGCATGCACTAAATAAATTCAGCAAATCAATTCTCTTTTAGACACATTAATTCAACAACTAAAAACACATTAAAATGATGCATTCAACTAGGACACATTAAAGCTATTAATAACTAAAACATATTAAACACAAATAAACTAAGACACATTTAAAACCTGCACTTAAAATGTTTCGCTTAAGACACATTAAAATGTTGTAGCTAGACATATTAAAAACATGTATTAAAGTTTAAACACACTTAACTCAAATTAATAAATATCAAATTTGAACATATTTATGAGCTGAAAAACTAATTAACTAATTTAACTAAATAATTTATTTAATTCCAGCAACTTAAAACGCATAAAATAAAAAGATGGAAACGAGCTCATTGAGTTGAAATCGAGCTAAATTGACGAGCTGAGTTTGAGTTAGGTCAGCTTGCGAAAGATGGCAAGCCTCGCTTGGTGAGCTGAACCAAGGTCATTCTCGGGCGTGGCCGTATCATCCCCTCCCTTTTTAAAGCGATTTGTCCCTAAATTGGGCCACTTGCTCGCGAAAAATATTTCTTTGTCACGAGCCTCTTGGGTGATGAAGTTGACAGAAATGCTCCCAAGAACCTGAGATTCACAAATACCTCGAAAAGTGAATAGGTTGTTTGCATACCCTCCCTCTTTAGGAGGAAACCATTTCGAGGTATCACCTACACAAGAATGAAAGAGTTTAGTGACACTAGAAATTATAATCTCAAGAGAACTTTTCAGAATCTTATTCAAAAATTGAGCAAATAAACAAATGCTAGGATCAAAAACAGAAGTTGATTTTACCTTTCCGCAATCAATCAAAAAGTTCATCAATGACATCAAAACAGAACCAAAAAGCATACCAGAGTTATAATTTTGGACAGCAATGATCCATGTCTCAAATCCTTTGAACATCGATATAGAACCAAAGCTTTGATTTAACATTTGCAACTTACCATAGTTCAACAAATTCGTTTTCAGATTTAAGGACAAAATATCAAGCAAGCACAAATGGTTCACACATCTATTCACACAAAATTTAGAGTGCTCATTTTCTCTCAATAATGATTCAGAACAACTAAACTTTCGATAGTCATAGTCTCGAAAATCAAAATCCATTGGTTCAAATCCCTTGATCAATAATAAAGAATAATAATCACCGGGATCAGAAACGAAGTTTTTGCTTACCATTTCACATTGACTTGAATATTTCTTGGCTGGTAGCTTGGTAGGAACCTGAAACAAACTACAGTTATAAGTATGCAATTCATGTTCGAATCCCTTAAACCACAATATGGAGCAATTTCCATAATCATAAATCGAATTTTGACTTTGCAAGCCAACAATGTTCACATGCTTTGCCTTCACACATAGCGATAAAATTCGGAGAAGATGAGAAAGTTCAACACATTTATTCAAAACAAAATTACAGTACTCACTCTTACTCAGCAACAACTTAAGATAACTTGCTCCAGGCTTAAACACACGGTTTTGGTCATTCATTGTCAAAAACAACAAAGGCTTTTCTTTCATCAATAACTCACATACATAAAACGAAGAAGATGTGAGCATACAAACATTCAAATAGTCATATATCTCAAATTTCATTCGAACAAACTTACACAAATATGCAGGATTTACACAACGAATCAGAAACGTCTCACCACTATCACAAACAAGCGGACTAGGAGTTTTACATGGAAACTTTTTAACACAAAAGTTCGAAAATTGTTTGTGCTGATTTATACTTACTTCACCAACACACTTGTCAATGCGGTAATTTTCATTGGAGAAACTCGTCTTACCATCTTTTAAAACGGACGCATCAACATTAAACAAAGAATGGCAGTTAACCATATCAGCTATATTATCACAAACTTTCAAGTGGGATGGTGGAGACTTAAACATCATAGAACCCTCACCTTGCTTACCTTTAAGCGCCGGTGGACTAGGGTCATCTATGTTCTTACCTTTCTCGATCAACTTGAACCGCCTCTCATCAGGAAAATATTGTAGTTGAAGCTCGTCACATGGATATTTATTAATCTGGAAAGAAGAAATAGAACAAGGACAACTCACATTTGGGTTAGTTAAAACAACACTCACTTTTTCTTGTTCTCTCTCGTCTTTTCCACTCATTTCTTTTTTAATCTCATGTTCAAATTCTCTCTCTTTTTCAATCTCTTTTATTTTTGAAAACTCAAGGTCACTCGTTTTTTTCACATTCTCGCTCTCTTTTCCACTCTCAATCTCTTTTTGCTCTTTTTCATTCTCTTTTTCTTTCTCAGTTTCTTTTTCTTTCATTTCTTTTTTTCGTCTCTCGATTTCATTCCATATTCGCTCGTTTTCTCTCATTATCATTTCTTGTCTCTCTTTTCTTTTTATTTCTTTTTCTCGCTTCCTTTCGTTACAAGATGAAGATAAAATGAAAGAATCAGAATGAGATGATTTCTGTCAGGTTTGAATGGAAAGATTTGCATACGAATCACGTTCACTTCTTCGTAAGGACTCCTCCGTGGATGAATACTTTGATGCATACGAAGAATGACTTCTTCTTTCTCGTTCGTCATCTTGATAGGCTTCAAACTTGAAACTTGTTTTATTCCGTCTCGAATTCCTTAATGAATAAGAACCACGATATAGATCTCTTACCAAATAGTCATTGGACGATTGTTTTCTTGATAGTCTTGACTCCGTCCCTCGACTTGGTGAAATTTGCTTTTGTTGGGCTCTTTCCTCCACTCGGTCCAATCGTTCATGCAATTTGTCAAATTTAGATTTCACCATTCTACGCATCTCTTGCATCACATATTGGAATTTCGATTCTGAAAACTCTTCTCGAAACATAATTTTATTGCTGAAAAGAAAATTGATTAAAACAAAACAAATATATATAAATACCTCACCACAAAACCTCACGTTTCACTCACAAAGAAAAATTAGTTGGCACTCACACTCGTGTTTGCACTCGTTAAATGGCTTTTTCTACACTCGAATGCTCTCTCAACACTCGTTCCTTTTACCACTTAATTCACCTCTCTAAGTTCGTAAATGACTCGTTTAGACTTACAAGCGAATCTAGGGGTCGGCTTCAAGTGGGTTTACAAGGGTAATGGTAAAATGGGTGTGGGTAGGCTGAAAGAAAGATTATGGTGCTAAGTGTGGCGATTGGTTTTTTTTTTTTGGTAGAAAAGAACTTTTGACGATCGGAAGAAACTATAAACACTTTCAAAACACTTCTCTTTTTTTTTTAATTTCTAATTTCCTTCTTCTTTTTTTCAAGATGAATACATTCAAAACACTTGTCTTATACACGAAATAATAATAATTATTTTTTTTGGATTTTTTTGGATTTTTTTTATTTTTTTCGAATATTACTCCAGCACTTCACGAACGTCCGTACTCCTCGATTTTTTCTAGCTCTGATACCAAATGATACGATCCCGCCTCGGTGATGATTCAAGTCGTTTGATGCCCAATCGTTAAAAAGGAGAAGTATCGTTCGGTTTTGAAATTAAGGGGTGATTTCGGCTAAGGAAAGTATTTGGTGAATCAAGATGGTTCAAAATGGCTAAGAAAGGAAAGTTGATAATTCGGTTAAGCAAAGAAACTAAGGTGATTTGAAGATGGAAATATGGATGGCTCGAATGGCTTTAAGGTCAAGAAAGAACCAGTACTAAAATGGAGTACTAACCCAAATCTTATAAGACACTTAAAGGTGGGTAGAAGGATAGATAAACCGTGACCCACTATCTATATGGAGGTAGGAACCAATCGGTATAAGGGTGAACGCCACACTCGGGAGAGTGATAAGTTCAAATGAATCAGATTGACGCCACAAGAATAACTTGATAAGTCAATTGAGTCACAAAAGAACAAAGGGAGTTGAATAACTCATAATTGTTGTAAATTTCATAAAGAGTAAGTAAATTGTCTAACCGTAAAATGTTCACAAAACAAGCTATTTATAGCCAAATACAAGGTCTAGCTGAAAAGGCAATTTAGGGAGCTGAATGGGCAGCAAATTAAAGCTAAAAGAGGCTGGAAATTTCCTGGAAGTTTCTTGAACGTCCTTGGAAGCTTCCTTGAAGTTTCCTAGCTTGGAAGACACCAATAGACAGCATCTAGAAGCCTACATTCAGCTGGAGTTCAATTAAGTTGATTAATGGGCTGAAACTTCTTAACTCTTGCTTAAAAACATCCTTTAATGCTCCCTAGACCAGCTTGATTAATTGAAGTGAAGAATGAGCTGAATGGAGCTGCATTTGATCAATCAAAGAGTTATGATTAGCTTTCAATTCTTTCTTGGGCAGCCGAACAAGTAGCAACCATAATAAAGGCTGCTTAGGAACACAAACAGTCCCTTGTGTGAACACTTGAATTCAATCGGCCTTGAGGTGTGAAAAGGGTGATTTGAACAGCCACCAAGTTTTGAAAAACGTGGCTAGCTGAATAGGTTCAAGGTGAATAGCTTCTTGGCTATTGGACTCCACGAACAGCCACTTGGAGAAGCTAAAAACTGCTGCTGACTATTAATTTCAGCTTAATTGCTCCAGCTCCAAATACATGTGCTCATTAATACCATCCATGCATTAGCTGAATGTGACAGAATGGTCACTTGGGAGAAGCCAATCATCAGCACACTTTTCATTAATCTTCATTCATGCACTTATGCCGTCCCTTGTACATGTACATGCACTAAATAAATTCAGCAAATTAATTCTCTTTTAGACACATTAATTCAACAACTAAAAACACATTAAAATGATGCATTCAGCTAGGACACATTAAAGCTATTAATAACTAAGACATATTAAACACAAATAAACTATGACACATTTAAAACCTGCACTTAAATTGTTCAGCTTAAGACACATTAAAATGCTGTAGCTAGACATATTAAAAACATGTATTAAAATTTAAACACACTTAACTCAAATTAATAAATATCAAATTTGAACATATTTATGAGCTGAAAACTAATTAACTAATTTAACTAAATAATTTATTTAATTCCAGCAACTTAAAACGCATAAAATAAAAAGATTGAAACGAGCTCATTGAGCTGAAGTCGAGCTAAATTGAGCTCAACGAGCTGAGTTCGAGTTAGGTTAGCTTGCGAAAGATGGCAAGCCTCGCTTGGTGAGCTGAACCAAGGCCGTTCTCGGGCGTAGCCGTATCACATCACACATTAATCATCTTCAGTATAATCCATAATTTGCATTGATTAAAGATGGTAACTATGCAACATCCATGATTTATGTGGAATGGTTTAAGACGAATGGTAAACTGCATATGTACCCGTTGGGACATGCTCCTGTACATCGAATTTAATATCCAATTTTGCAATATTGGAGGAAAAACATAGAAGTATGAGACGAACCTGTCGAAGTAGGCCAAGCTAAATGAGGGAGAAACCTATTACCTCGTGGTAGAGACCAATGCGTAAGCAAAGCTGTTGATGTTAGGATTTGTTCATTTGACACACGGCTTAGCACACGGGCGTGTGTCTTGAGTGTTGTTAATTTTATCATTATCTACTTGTAAAATTTGAATTGAATAAATAAATAAATATATATATATATATATATTTCTACATGACCATTTAATTTTCTTTGTATAATTTTTCTTCAATGATTTTTTCATGTAAAACAAATTATATAAGAAAATATGGACTTATTGATTACCTAATATTTAACCAATATTAAGTTGGATTGTAATGCAAAAAGTCAATTTATATTAGTAAGTAATCTAAATTGTCTGTAATTCACAATGTCATATTGAGAAAATGTCTCACGTTAAAACTACTATATCGTCTATAAGTTTAAGTGGGGAGATAGTTGGTTTTGGTTATCAGAGTTGGATTGACTCTAAAAAAAAGACATAGATGTAATTGTTTGGACTAACAATACATTGAACAAAATCCAAATTGAATTTATCCTAGACATGTTTATTTGTTCACTTGAGACATTCATAGTGTGACTTACATAAATCTCGATTAAGTGAATGATGATGTGTGTTTGACTCACGTACTTTAAAATATTGAAAACTTGTTCTCTCAAGGTATTGTACTGAAAGCTTATATGTTAGGTACATGACTTATGCATATAACACAGTTTTACTCACAATAATAATGAAACTATAGCTCGATAACAAAAAAAGAAAAAAAGAAATGTAAATGATATCCTCTAATTGGCATTGTATTAATTATGAAAATGAAACATGGACATGGATCATTTGTCTAGAAAAAATGATTTAATCATTATGAGTATATGTAATGATCATTTTCATTGCGGAAGATACAATTGTGACCATAAGATTAAAATGGATTGGATTAGATGAACAAATTTAACCTAAAGGTATTATGAATATCTTATGAAGGTAACACACATATGACAAAGTCATTAGATCAAAGTTTAATTTAAGTAGCTTTCATAGTGGTATATAATTGAGGAGTTTAGTCATGATACTTTTAGTAGATTAACGTCATGACTAAATAAATTTGTATTTAATAAATGAAAAGTTGAAACTTAATTACAAATTATTTTTGCCATAATTGTAGAGATCCACTCGATCCCTCTGCCACCTCACTATAACACTGAATAGATTGATAATAACAACTTTGAATGAATGGACAATAACGACAAATGAGAAATAAATTACATAAATTACTATTCACTGTAAATGCATTTTCTTGAGAAGACAAGAAATGACTTAAGACTAATTTAATTTCTTTGTATTATTATTTAATTGAATGAATTAATTAAATAATTGACTCCAAATTCAAAATTAAATTATGTAATCATCGTAATTTAGTTCTATTCGAATAATTAAATAAGTTTCCACATAAATTATAATATGATAAAATTGTCATGATTTTAAAGGAATTAAAATTAAATTATATATATTTAATTAAAATAATTATATTTATTTAATTAAATTAATTTTTAATAATTAATTTCAAAGAATATTTAATAATTTAGTTAATCAAATATTTGAGCTTAATTTTTTATTTAAATTCAGAGAAGTCGAAAAATTAGATCGGGTTTAGGCCGACCCAACTAACCCAAATGGATTAGGATGTCGTGGCAATAGGAGTGTTTTTCCCATGTATGTCGTCGACTATGTTGTTTTGGGAGGTCATAACCAAATTTAAACTTCTGTTTTAATTAATTAAAAACTTTGAATGAGAATTAAACCTATATATTTTCCTTTATAAATTCCCTATGCTTTGCCAAAAATTAAAGATTATCAAAAACTAAGGGAATCTTTAAAGAAATTTAGTGAAAGTTCATTTGAGTAAAAAAATTTTACTCAAATAAATTCTATTTTTCGTAAGTTTAAATTTTAGATTAACAACCATTATAATTACGATCAGTTATCAGTTATAATTTAAATTTAAAAGTTGAAATTTCAATTTCGAAAATACCAAAAGGTTTGTGCAAGGCTCTCCTAAAAGAGTCTCGATTTTTGTCTTGTATTAAGTTCTTTAATGTAAAACCCACTCTCTAAGCATCCGACAAAGATCAATTGGTTAAAAGCTTGAAGACATTAGACTTTGGTTCGGATTAATTGAAAAGTTTGGGAACCTTCATAAAGAGGTATTGTAACAAGGACAAACACTCTAAGCCTCTATACATAGATACTTATTTAATTAGATTCATTACTTTCAGTATCACGATAAATGTTCAATTTAGAAAAAGAAATTCTGCCATGCCAACTATGACCTATTTTCTAAATAGTTTTCCAATAGTTAAACTTGAGCAACAAGGTCGTGGTCAAGGTGGAGGTTAAGCTCAATGTAAAGGTAGAGGTCAAGATAGAGGCGTTGGTGTTAAAGATTTCTTGACTCTTGTACTTGTCGAGCCTGACGAAGGCCCTGACTTCGTAGACGTAGATGTCAATCTTAAATTTGCGCAAATAATAGATGAAGATTTGATGCACCCACTAGACAACGAATGATTTTTTTACTATTTTGTTCTAATACTTTAATTAGATAATGGGAAAATTAGGGAAAATGCGATTTTTTTTTGCAAAGTAGGTATTTTTCTCCCATATCTTGTGTAATAGACCGATTTTGAAGAGAGAAACAGAAAACGCTTCCTACAGGCTGAAAAATGCATTTTCTTTTTACATACTAGCTCTTTTTGTTAGATGGTTAAATGTTAGTGGTTTTGTTTTTGAGTCCTGAGTTCGATTCCTCTTCTACTCAAATTTATATTTTTTTATTTCATGTTGTTTTAAATTTATTAAAATTTTTAATTAATAAATATATTGTTTTTTAATCTATCTTTTTAATTAATAATTCTTTTATTTATATAAATAAAATAATAAATATGTAATTATATAATAAAATATATTATATATAGCATTATGTTAAAAGTATTTTAATTAATAATTCCTTTATTTATATAAATAAATTAATAAATATGTAACTATATAATGGAATTATATATTTTTAATTTTTATCATTATGTTAAATATATTTTATTTTTAACTAAATTGTTTGATATATTTTTTTATATATAATTTTTATATACATTGTGGGTATGGTGATTTCTAATATTATAAAATTAAATAATTATTTCAAATATAAATATTATTTTTATATGTAAAATATTTCAAATATCATTGTTTCTTCATCTACATTGTGGGTATGGTAAATTCTAATATTATAATATCAAAATTAATTTTTATTTTATATATAAATAAAAGAGTTATTAATTAAAAAGATGAATTAAAAAAACTTGAAAACAATATATTTATTAATTAAAATATTAATTAAAATTTAAAAAAGTTTAAAACAACCTGAAATAAAAAATACAAATGTGAGTAGGAGAGGAATCAAACCCGAGACTCAATGACAAAACCACTAACATTTAACCATCTAATCAAAAGAACTAATGTATCAAAAGAAAACGTGTTTTGTAAAAAGCGTTTTCCGGCATGTCAGCTGAAAACGCTTCATTCTCTTTCCAAAATAGACCTATGTCCCTAAATTTGGAAAAAATGATTTATTTTACTAAATATTTTTGAAACCCGCATTTTTTCTAATTTACCCATTAAATAATAGCGTGTGTAAGGTTTAGTGTTTGTTAATAGTTTTGTTATTTCTTTACTCTTTTTAGAGATTAAGGTATGTGTAAAGAATTTTAAAATGTGTATGTTAAGTGAAAATCCTAACATTCTTTTTTTGTTAAAAAATACAAATAATTGGAATAATTCAATTCGCCATTTTAATATAGTTTTGTTCGTTTTGATTCACTTGGATTAATGTTTAGAATTTAGGTACATCAAAGATTGGAAAAATAATAAGTAATAAAATTTTATTGATATCACATTTATATAAGATATCTAATTAAAGAAAAATTTGATTAAAATAAGATAATTTACATCACATTACACACCAATTAGTTTAATTAGTTAATAACATAACATAACATTAACTTATTTCTTTTGTAACCTCCCCAGCCCTGCTTAGACGTTAGACCCAAACTCAAGAGACTACATTGGCCACCGAAATGGTTTTAGTAGCGATCAGAGTTTAAAAACAGACAATTTATTTATTTTAGAACAAAACTTAGCTTATTTTTAGAAAAAAAAAAACACATGAGTTATAAAAAAACGTTTTAGTTTAACTTTTCTAAGTAACGGTGATTATTTTTGAAAACTTGGTTAATTTATTTATTCTTCCAAAATTTACTTATAATGTAGCAGCGGAAAAGTGATTTTTAGCTTAGTTTTAAGAAAACTTGTATTTAATGCATATTTGATTATAATCCTTATTTCCTCATTAAAAAAAATAATTTAAAAATCATGCAAGCTAATTAAAAACCAAAACCTAAATTGAGTCTCATGCTACAAAATAAAAAAACAACATAGTTTCGAAATAAAAAATAATAATAATGAGCCTAATAATACTTTCATATAAATAAAATAATTTCGAGCCCTCCGTATGCCATGTCCACGTCCTAACTTGGTGGGTTATCTATAAAGATGGAAATTAAAAAGGAAGTGAGTTATTATCAAAAGAAAAACCGGAACAAAACAATAAACAAATAAAACACATAGATTAGTAATTCTGAGATTAAACACAACTATAAAGCACATCAGATTAACGATTTTTCACATAAAACACTTCACTTCACTATCCCGGTATTCACAGTTTTATATGACGTACTTATAAATGCAATGCAGTTTCAAATTAACAAAAAAGTCTTACCCAACTCCGCTACACACCTCACTTATGAGTTCGCCAAAACTCATCTACCATATCACTTCAGATTGTGGGTGAGTCACCATTGATTTGCAATTAAACCGCCACTTTGTAAAGAAAAACGTGGGTAAACCACTAGTATTTTAGATAAAAACATTTGCAGTTACTGTCACTTTTTGTGAGTGCACAACATATTCATAGATTAAACAGACTGCCACTGGGTTTTGTGGACGAGCCACCACTTGTTTGTAGATTTAATAAACTGTCACTCTTCCTCTATTCAATGTCCTGCCCCATGCAATGCACTATGTCATGATTTATATTATGAAATATCAACACTAGTAGTAGTCATGTATCGTGTACTCAATTCATCACTAACACTTAACATGCTTATCATGTTCTTCGTAGGGCGGTAACAATATTATCACTCTCAATTTAGCAATTTCACTTTATCAGAAAACTCATAACGTTCACATATCATGCGATATAATAAGAGAACTTAAGGCATTAGACACAAATTTTAGAATTCACACACTATCAGGGACCTAATTGAGCAAGTAAAAACTCTAAAAACAATTCATAGAATGTACAGGGACTAAACTTAACATATCATAATTTTACATAATATTATTAATTTAAATCAATAAATCATGGATTCTAGCCTAAATCATTCTGCTATGGACTTAATTGAACAAAATTAAACATTAAAATTAGTCTGGGAATTAATCAGGGACTAAACTGAACAAAACATAAAATTTTGGGTCAAAATCCATAATTTTTTAGTTTTAGGGGACACACGGCTATGTGAGAAGTCCTGGGCCGTGTGGCTAGGCCATGTAACAGACTGTGGTCGTGTAACAAACTGTGGCCATGTGGATCATGCAAAATTAAGCTTCAGGGGGTGACACGGCCGTGTGGGGTGTAACACCCCTAACCCGTATTCGTTACCGGAACAGGGCTACGAAGCATTACCGGGATAAATAGATCAAATACAAACATTTCATATTATTTAACATTCATGTCAAATATTATTCATAAAGTCCCTTATATGAGCCCTCGAGGCCCATAATGCACATTAGAAACAAGTTGGGACTAAATCGAGTACTCAGAGAATTTTTCGCGAAATTTCACAATTCTTCCTAGGTGCAGGGTACACACGCCCGTGTGGTCAAACCGTTTGGTTCACACGGCCAAGTCACACACCCGTGTGCTAGGCCTTGTGTAGGTACAGGGGTCACACGGTCAAGCCACACGCACGTGTTCAAGCCGTGTGATCAATTCTAAGCATTCTATTTTGAATTTTTAAAGATGCAGGGGACACACAGCTAAAACACACACCCATGTTGACACACGGCTGAGACACACGTCCGTGTCTCTGCCTGTGTGGACAAAATAAGGCCATTTCTAAGCTATATTTCTCACCCAAACTTGCCTTGCAACTACATTATCACTTTAGCACATTCACAAGCCAATCCAAGACATTCAAATCCAACCAACAATCAAGTCTTATACATAATATATCACTTCATAAAATCCATATATCCAAACTTACCTATTTGTCTAAAAATGCATATAAACAATACTTATAAGATTACTAACAAACCAACCATATCAATTTCACACCAAACATGATATAGCCTTATATATTTACACATCAAAACATATTCATCGCAAGCCATTCCAATGGCTAAATTCAACCAAACACATACATGCCATTCTTGACCACTTTTAGCTTATACATGCCATTATAACCTAAGATTTAATTTACTTTTTATACCAAAACGAGCTGACGGATAGTGTGAAGTATCTCCGCCAAGTTTCCAACCCAACGAGCTTCCGAAGTACTATAAAACAGAGGAAATAAAATAGAGTAAGCATTTAATGCTTAGTAAGTTCGTATAACAAAAAAATAACTTACCATTCATTTACATTTAAGGTAAGGATACAAAAATGCATCCAAGCAAATTTGGCTAATAGCCTAAACACACAACTTCATCAAACATGTTAGTCAAGTATTTTGTGTGAATATCAAGAATCAGGGATGATCTCATCAAATATCAAATTTCCATGTATTTTCAGGTGTATACAGGTAATCTCATTCAAAATTCATTTTAACTTATATCAGAATTTTGTCCATTGAACCATTTGAAATATCGATGGATGCGCGAGTAGTACACACGAAGTGTACGAATCTATAATCCGTCAATTCATATTCGAGAGTGCTCGTTAAAGCACATAATCGAGAAGCCCTCTCTCGAGCAATATAACAAGAAGCTCATGTGAGCCATATAACGGGAAGCTTATCCGGGCTGTATAACATGAAGCTCATAAGAGCCATAGTCGGGAAGCTCATGCGAGCCAATAACGGGTAGCTCCGAAGAGCCATTAACAGGAAGCTTATCCGGATAGCCATATATCAGGAAGTTCAAGCGAGCCATATATCGGGAAGTTCAAGCGAGCCATATCGAGAAGCTCACAAAGAGCCTTTAATCGGGAAGCTCACGAAGAGCCATATAACGGGACGCTCATAAGAGTTGCGGTGTGCCCACAACATATGCAGGATCGCGACCGATCGGGATGCTCCAAAGAGCTATTAACGGGAAGCTCGCAAAAACCATATAACAGGAAGCTCGAGAGGGATAATAACAGGACACTCTTTCGAGCTGTGGTGTCCGCAACATATGCAGAACCACAACCAATTCGGGAAATCCTGTATCCATCGAATTTCATTTATTCAATCAGAACTTGATGTTTTTCAGGCATTGTCGAATATAATATTAATTTCATTTTCATAGCAACAATACAATCATATACACAATATTCAATTCAAGTATATAAATATACACAATTTAGTTACACGAACTTACCTCGACAATGTTCGTGTATACAAAATTTACTAATCCGTTACTTTGTCTTTTCCTTGATCCAATTCCGTATTTGGTCTATCCGGATTTATACGAGTAAATTTAACTCAATTTAATACAATTCATATTCAATTCAATCTTAGGAAAAATTACAATTTTACCCCTATACTTTCATTTAATTACGATTTCGTCCCTAGGCTTGGAAAATGAAATTCATGCAATTTAATCCTTATTCCAAGCCTAGATAATTTTTACATGTAACATTTTCAGCCCATGTAATTCATAAAATTTAAATTTTTTCCAAGAATTTTTTATCTTTTAAATTTAGTCCCTAAACCACAATTTCATCAAAGTTCACTTTACAAAAGTTATTTATCTATCAACAACCTTTCATTTTCTACCATAAATTTCATAATTTATACATACTCATCCATGGAAAAACCCTAGTACTTTGATAACTTTGCAAATTAATCCCCGAGATAGCTAAATTAAGCTATTACGATATCGAGAACATAAAAATTACTAAAAATGGGACTTGAATACTCACCTAATTGAACCAAAATAACTTGCTATCTTCAAGATCTTCTAAACTAGAGTTTCCATGTTTTTATTTGGGAAAGGTGATATAAAAATGATGATATTTTCATTATTTTATCTTTTATTATTTTACTTTCCAATTTCATCCTTTTCTTTATTTAATTTTCCATGGATGAATCATCAAACTTATCTACTAACTCCTCTTAATGGTCTATTTGCCATATAAGGACCTCAAATTTTGAATTCCATAGCTATTTGATCCTTTTAGCTACTAGAATTCAACTTTTGTATTTTATGCAATTTGGTCCTTTTTTCAATTAAACATGAAATCAGTAAAATTTTCTTAACAAAATTTCTATACGATATTCCTATCATAATGCAGATCATGAAATAATATTAAAATAAATTTTCTTACGGACTCGAATTTGTGGTTCTAAAACCACTATTCCGATTTCACTGAAAACGGGCTGTTACATGGGGGTCCTAGGCCGTGCGAGAATCAAACATGCTAGGGCTTTAGAGGGGACATGGCTTTGAGAGGGGTCATGTGGTCCACATGGATGGTCCACATGTCTGTGTGGCTGGCCATGTGGCCTTAATCTAGGCTTGATTTTGCCCGATTTTCTTGTAAAAGAACACACACCTATCACTAGGGTCTTGAACGGTGATTCTCCCATCTAAATCTGATCCACGATACCTACAACAAGTCTTTCAACTGACAATTATGCAAGAATTAACAACGGTTTTCAATATTTACCAAGGTTAATGGAAGATTTTATAAAATAATCGAAAAAGATTGTTTTAACGATTGCAAGATTTATCAATAAGCAAAAATTTTGTTGAATTTCAAGATCAAGTATCGAAATTAAAACTTACTTACCGATTCTTGGCTAGGATTAGAGACGAGATTGTTGACATTTCGTAAAATCGATAAGAAGAACGGAGATCGATTTTGGGTTCAGGATCAAAATAAAATTTTAGCAGTGAAAGAAAAAATATTTCCAGAGAGGATGAAAAAGAAAAAGGGGAAGAAATAGGGAAAGAAAAAGAAAGCAAAAATTTAGTTTATTTAGAAAAGAAAAACTAAAGTTTTATTTTGATTAGAATGAAATTAAATACCTAGGTTTTCAAAATTTGAGGGGATGCTTGGCAATTAACCCTTCTTGCTGAAATTAGAAAGGGGAAAGGAAATAGAAAAAAGTGTTTGGCTTGACTTGAACCTTGGAAGCAAGGGAATGAATGCAAATGCTTAACCATTTAGGCTATTACCCACCCTTGGTATGTTTCTACCATATTTTTATATCTATCTAGTTGGATTTTGTTCCTTGGTTGCTAAAAAAATGAAGAAAATGGGAAGAGTGTGACTTAAACCTAAGACTTCTTGAGGATTACTTTAGCTACATAACTATCAAAACTAAGCCATTTCTTGGTGGTTTATTTATTCTAACACTGTTTATTTTAGGGTGTTATATCTTTAATTCCACAAAGATATTCACCTTATCGATTGATCCAAACAACTAATATGGCAGTCCATATATTTCAAGAGTCAACCATGTCACGATTGTTACAAACCGTCGAGCGTAGGTGTTAAAAAATTCTTTAACTCATTTCCTTGACGAGTTGGTGACTTGTCCCCGCCAAAATTTTTACTTCAATATTGTATTTGTACAATTATCAAATATGTTTTTAGTTGCATGTAATATTCAAAAAAAAGCTTTTATCTTTTTAATTAGAATCACAATAAACCTTTACAGCACGTTTGCTTGGCATGAATAACCAAATTATTCCGGTTTGATTCGGTGATAAACAATGATTCAATAGTTTGATTCATCGAATCCTTCATTCGACAAAATCATCATTCATCTCCTATTCCACCTTCTCCCCTAATGGTCATTCCTCAACAGACCCAAAGAATAGGACATTACAACCTCCACCGAATAAAGAAAAAAACATAACTTCTTATTATTGCCCTTTACCACTCTCCCTCACCAAACACCTCAAGCCCTGTCTCCTCGTTCTTGTTCGGTTATTCTCATCCCACAACGATCATCGATAGATATCTCGACATTGTAAAAAGCTTCTCTAAAGTTGATACGAGTAAGGTTATTATTCCCATCAATCTCACTTTCATTGTGAGAATTTCATCTCTTTGCTTCTCTGCTTGTATTTCGTTAGTAGGGAGTTGTGAAAAAACTGATTTTTCGAAAAAAAATTTGGTCGATTGGTGATTCGATTGTTTTAGGGCAATTTAGGGTTAGAAATCTAAGCTTGTTTTTTTTTCAAATTGCATTTCTGTTTTTTTGCTTCTCTGCTTGTTTTTCGATTGGTTTTTATAGGCATTTTTGTTTATTGCAAGGGATTTCAGGTTGCTTGTCTCAATAACATGGGATTTCAATTTCAGGTTGGTATTAATTGGGTTTTGGCTCAGATCGATTCTCGGGTAAGAATTCGTGCCTTTGTTTTACAATTTGACTCATTATTTCTCTTCTCCTAAAGATTCTTCTCATTTGAATTGCCATTATCATTTTTAAACAGCTTTTCATTTGGAATTATAGGTCAATCATAGGCTGGTTGACTGAATTGGTTTCTGAATTGGGTTTTTGTTTTGTATTGTAAGCAATTGATGCTTTTGGTATGTACATTGTTGGATACATATGTAAGGGGAAGTTAGGGAACTAGAATATATAATGATAATGGTTCACACACATGCATGTATAGAAACATAAGGAGTTAGGGTTCCTCTGTTGATTGTCCTCCAAAATTTGTTGAAACTTGGTAATCTGCTCGTTAAGCATTTCAAGGACTATAGGGGACTAAATCTTAATTATTTCAGCACCAAGCTTAAGTTGTTACCAAGTTATTCTAATTGTTTGGCTAATATATACTGTATTGCTTGCTTATTAATTGGATGGATCTGTCACTCAGGAAATGTTTCTGTGTAGAGTTTGCTTTGAGGAACAAATCAGGGTAGTTCTGCTTCCTTGTAGACATCATGTTCTTTGCAAGTATTTGCATCTACCCTTGTAATACTGACAATGTTATTTTCCATTTTTGCTGTTTTCTCAGTATTGGACTATTGGTTAATGCAAATATGTCTGTGAAAGCTTTGGCTTAGGCATCATATATACTCAGAAATATATTATTATGGTATTTACATGACTTGTAGTGGCATAACATATTTTTGGCATATGGTGTGTAATATTTTCATTTCTTATCAAAGGATGTGGAACTTGTTTTCTTTAATTATTAATAATGTTGTTTCTTTCTCAGCACTTGCTGTGAGAAGTGCAAAAGGTGTTCTGCCATGTTTCTATTGAAGAGCGACTGCCAGTCTCTGATGTCTAGTCTCAAATTACCTGTAGAAAAGTTGGTGTAATTTTTTTTCAAACCGTTTCGAATTTGCTTTTGATTTTAGATGAAGCAAGCATTGAGAAGCTGGCCTTTCTGGTTACTCTAAACGTAATATAGTTGTGTTTTGCCACTCAAGAGTTGTAAATGACTAGTTGTTTTCTGAAATGAAATGAAATTATAGTGATTTTGACATGTTCTGTGATAAATCATGGGTTCTTTTCCTTTTTTCGCTTATGAAATATAAATAAGGATGGTGAAGCGCTCTCTTGTGCATTTGTATAGTTAGTCCCAGACTTCCAGGAATTATATGTTGCTTGGGTTGCATTGTTTTTTTCTTTAGATATGCATGGATGGGGATAAAGAGAGATCCGTGGATTAAATCTTTTGGTTTGTGATAGGGAGGAGAAAATGTTGGGACAGTGTGATTTGGTTAAGGCCAAATGGAGAAATAATCAGAGTTGTTAAGTGGAAGGAACCAAACGAATGCACATATAATGATGCAATTGATGCTTTTTGTCTTGTACAATGTTGGAGAAGAAGATGAAGATGAATTTAGGGAGAGAAAGGGGACCAACGAATATATAAATATAAAATCTTTTAACATAATTTAATATAAAATATTATTTTCAAATTTCAGAATATATAAAAATAAAATCTTTTAATATAAAATATTATTCTTTAATACTAAATTGATGTGAAAAATACATTAAAATGTTAAAGGACATATTTATCATTCAGAGTATTTTTTTTAACTATTAGATATCTATTCCTCTCAATCAAATGTATGAATATTATTACAAATACTCATTTCATTCAATCCAACCAAATCACTATTATACCTATTCAATTTCATTATAGCTTTATTTTATTCCACATAATATCTACTTCATTATAATCCTATTCCATCTCAGTGAATTAAATGTGCTATCAGTGTTTAATGAATAAATACCAAACAAGTAAACAAAATTTTTAAATAAAAATAAAAAGTAATTGATATAATCATATGCTTATAGCCAATTCTCCGAATAACCAAAATCAAATAACACAAGTGAGAAGACATTCCAAACGAAAATGAGTAAAATTGCAGCTTTATAAATTATAATGGCCTTCTTACACAAATGAAACATGTACATAACCAAAAAAGAAAAAGTGCATAGAAAAATTCCATGAAAAACATGGAAACACCATAAGCACTAAAAAAAGTAATCAGAATAAAAGATACAAGAAAATTGCCCACTGTCAACTATCTTGTACTATCAATTCAACTGAGAGCTTCAGCATTAAGATAAAGTTGACTAATTTCCAGATTTCAAGCAAAGCAAAACCATTTTCTCTGCATTCAGATCGAAACAAAGGAAAGTTAGTAATGAGGTGAATTTTTGTAGAAATGAAATCCCAAATAATCTTTAAATTTATGGGTCTTAACCTTAATGATATATTTATGTCTTCTTTTCTCCTTGCGTGCACCTTGTTTCTGCTGTGATTTTATACCTTCAGTGGCAACAACTGTGACATTTCCACCAGCTCTCTTCTCATCTCTAGCTATGTTAAAAATGGCAGTATATCCTTCAGCTGAGGCTGGATCATTTACATCCCATTCACCAAATTTTGGCAGTGCCTGTCCTTTACCATACTGCAAACATGGAAAAATCAACAAATTATTGAAGGGAAAAAATTGGGTTTTTCATGGACTTTCTGGGTTTCATTTGCTTCTAGAAAACAATGCAATTGAAAAAAAAAAAAACAAAACTTTGCTTCTTTTCATAACTTTTTCTTTCAATCTCTGAAAATGAGATTGAAGAAATCAGCATAAAACAGAAAACCCAGAAAATTAAAGAAGATTCCTGAGAAGAAAATAAAGGAGAGTGGAGAGAATCTTACGGATGACATGATTGAAGAGTAACAGGGGGAGTGTTAAGGAAATGAAAAAGAGAGTTTTTTGTTAATGGATGAATTGATGAAGATGTGATGATTATTCAAAGGTGAGTGAATTTATATCATGGTGGGGGGTTTTGAGTTTAGAGGGGGAAAATAGAAAACACAAACGATGGGAATGATTTTCCACACGGATCAAACTCGTCTGAGACACGGGATCTTTCCATTTTATTTTAACGCTGCTTTTGAACAGAAAACTGGGGTCTTGGGGTGGGTGGGAGACTCGACCACTCGGTATTAAACGGTGGCCTAAAGGGCTTTTAGGATTGAATCCCCTTTATTTTAAACCCCTAATAAAAAAACTACAAAAATAATTGACAATGTTCCCCTTCTTGTTATCCATCAGGATTATACATTGTCGAAATGGCATCCAATTCCCACTCTTAATGGCCAAAGATCCCACACATACGTTTGTTCAAGCGTCGTCGATGCATGAAGATCCGAGTAATGTACACGATAACTTTTATTATGTGTTGGGTGCTATATAGAAAATATATTTATTGATATCATTACTCTTTTTAAAAGAAATGATTGATTAGATGTATGGGATATTTATTTATTTTTTTAATTTTTTTTGGATATAATTCTAATTATTCTAGTTTTTTTAAGAATGCTTGGTTTGAGATTTCCCCACTAATTTCATAACATCTTTACCATAGATTTTTTTCTTTTTAGGAACCTTCACATAGATTTATTTGTCATTTTTACTTCCTCTACTCTAAGGACTTGACATAAGCACGGGTTCACTTTGTTTACCTCACATGTTAGAGGCATTTAGTGTGGAATTGGACTGTCCATGATTACTCTAAATACAACTTATCACGAGATCTTATATTTTTCTTAAAAGATATGTTATATCAAAAAAAAATTTCTTAATATTAATGCTTCCTACCTACTTATTTAAATTACTTGGTATGATTTTTTTTTTTTAAATCACTTAGACATAAGTTACTGACTTTTGGACTAACTGTTAGTTACTTCAGTTAGCAGTTAAGTGTAGTTTTGAGTGTTAGTTTGTCATAGATTAGTTATGCTGTTATGAGTTAGTTGCTTATGCTGTATAAATAAGCAATCTCATGCCTTGATAACTCATTTGATTAGAATTCAAGAATTTTTTGTATTTGGGTTACACGGACGTGTTGTCAAGCCGTGTAACTCTTTATGTTAGTGTAGGTTAAAAGAAAATTGAAAAAATTAGTTCTAGTTTTCACATGGCTTGTGACACAGTCGTGCCTCCAAGCCATGTGGATCACCCCAGACCGTGTGACCCCTTTTTTTATTTTTTTATTTTCTTTTTTTTTGAATTTTTGAATTTTTTTGAACTTTTTTTTAAAAAATAATCATGTAATTAAAATGAATAAATAAGTAAAATAAAAATACCCGGGTTGCCTCCCAATAAGTGCTTATTCAGAGTCCAAGCTCGATCTCCCTTTTCAAGCTAACAGTTAAGGCGGATCTTGGAGCCGAAGCTCCTTTTCTCTCGTTGTTAGTATTACCACCAAAATAAAGTTTGAGACGAAAACTGTTTACCTTAAATGTGTCGTAATCAGGGTGTGTTACCTCAATGGTTCCGTATGGAAATACATTTTGTACCACAAATGGGCTCGACCCTCTTGACTTAAGCTTCGAAGGGAACATTCGTGGATCTGATTTGTCTAGCAGCACTTTGTCCCCAACTTTGAATTGGTTCGTTCTCTTTACATGCACACTATGACGTTGCTTAGTTATTTCTTTGACCGTTTTTGGGTTCTCATCAGCCTTTGTTCGCCATTCATCTAATTCATCGAGCTGTAGCACTTGCTCTTCACTCGTCCCTTGATTTTTATCACCTTGAGACGGATACTATTTGAACACGTATTCATTAGTAAATTCTTGCAAAGAATATTATGCCACATGATTACTAACATTAACAGAATAACGAGTATCATCCCGCTCACTAGGAACTTTAACAAAATCACGTGCTTGAAGAGTAACTTTTTCATCACATACACTAAGTATAAGCTCACCATTACCCACATCAATAATAGTTCTAGCAGTGACTGTAACGCCTTGATTTATTTAATCATGTTGTTACGAATTCTGTCATAAATGAGTGTCTACTTCAGTGGTTAAGTGATATAGGTGTGTGTTTGAGATATTGGGTTCAAGCCCCACTTTTGAAAATTTTACTATTTTTTTGTTTCTAGCCTTATCCATAGCTGCTTGACTTAAGTTATATTTTTGGTCAACTTATATTAGAATGAGCCTGTTGGTTCAAGTGGTAAGGTGTTGGCTTGTCTTGAGATCTTATGATTGAATCTCAGCGTGAGCAAAATGTCAATATTTTAGTTTTTATTGGTGGAATTGATGGATAGTAGAATTTGGGTGTGTTTGAGTTAAATAAGAAGTCTGATAAGTTTTCAAAATAGGGTGGTTATTATCTTTTATTTTTTTATCCTAATTTATTTGTTTAATTTTGGTTTCAAATTCAAAAGAGTGGGGTGGTTAGGCAGTTTCCTCTCTTTTCATGTTTCACTAAACTTTTATTTTATTTGATTTTATCATTAATTAATTATTTTCTTTTCTTTCTTTCAAGCCTGCTAAACATCTTTCATCCATCCAATTTCCACGTTCTTTTTCTTTAATTCTGTTTACCTTCCTTGTTAAGTTCTTGTGCATGGTTACTCGATGTTATTTCTTTTCGCATTCGATAAATTGCTTGGAGCTGTAATTCTTGATCTGTTGAGTGCAAGTTGTGGTGGGTAAGCTTTCTTTTTGTTCGTTCTTATAAGGTTGTGGGTTGCAAATATTTTTAGACGATGGGGTTATGAAGTTGTGTTCTAGGGTTCATATTAATTTCGGTATGTTCTTGGGGGAAGATCAAGAGGCGATCGGTGCTCCTCTAGTGATTTAAGTGGCGTGCGGTTACGGTTCGTTGGTGGTAAGTGTACGTATGCATTGTTCGGGTTTGAGAGGCTAAGTTCACGATTAATTCATATTTGAGTTGTAAATCGATTACTAAATTAATCATTGGGATACTATTTTTAGGTATTGGGATCACATGGTTGCGTTCGTGTCAAAATCGAGCCAGGTGTGTAACGAGAAACTCAAAAAACGGCGATCGACAAAAGCCAAAATTGGGGCCTGTCGACGCCATACGGCTGTGTGGTAGGCCGTATGCGACACACGGGCAAGGCCATTTTGGGTGTGTGGGCCACACGGGCGCATGGGCCCAAATTTTAGAATTTTTACTTGGGGTCGTACATGTCGTCCCGATCGACTATGGGCCTTCCGTGGGGTCGGTATGTGTGGTATAAGCCCTAAAGCATGAAATCTGTCACTCTGTTAGATTGAATTTGATGTAAATAACGTTTATATGAATAGTACGTAATACGGTATGTATGATATGTTCTGTTATGTATAAGCATGTGTAATATCTGTTATATGAGCATGCGTGATATATTAATTCTGATATTTGTTATTACTGTCTATATTTGGTTATGGAGCGGGAAATGTTTTATGTGGAGGAATTATTCTTTGTGAGGCGATATCTCGCCAATATACTGGCAGCACTGTTGCGATTATTCTAAAAAGTGTTGTATGGACACTATATGGTGTGTAGGGCTGGGTGGGTGTTTTATACCCCACGTGGTGTGTTGGTATGGTTAGAGTTGGTGTGTAGAGGATAGGGTAGGACTATGCATATATGTATCTGTATGATTCTATTATAAATCTGATTCTGTAAAAGATTTATGTCTATATCTGTTCTTTCATGCGATTGAATCCGAATTTATGTTTCTGTTGAGTTACACACTGAGTTTTAAAACTCACCTTCTGTTTGTCTGTTACTTTCAGGTAATCCTCAGACTTAGGCGAGCCGGTGCGATGGGAGCTCGGATATGCCACGATTGCGTAAAACATTATTTACATAATTTGCTTAATTAAGATTTTTGTTATGAGAGTTTTGTAATTTTGGGACTTTCTGGACATTTGGGTTTTTAATTTTGATTTGGATTTTAATTTGGGATATCTTGCGATGACGTTTGATAAAATGATTTTTGAAAACAACCGTTTTTCTGCAATCAATTGTTTTAAAGGAAATAACCTTAGTTTTTCAAAATACAACGATTTAAGCACTTCCGCTGCAAATTATTTGATTTACTTGAAAATGTAAACAATTGACGATTTTAACTGATAAGTATAACAACACGTTTTTCTTAAAATAAGTGGACTCTTTTAGTAACATAAATATACGATGTTTTCAATATGATAAGGTTGAATTTATAATTCTTCTTAGTAACATTCCCAGATTTGGCCATAACATCTAGGCCGGGTTTGGGGTATTACAGTGACTAAAAATGGTCGACCTAAAATCATGGGTACCTCAATATCCTCATCCATGTCCAATATAACAAAATCAACAGGGAATATAAATTTATCGACTTTAACAAGTACATCTTCAATAATACCCATAGGATACCTAATTGATCTGTCAGGTAATTGAATATTCATCCTAGTGGGTTTTGGTTCCTCGAAACCAAGTTGTGTGAACATTTTATAAGATATAACGTTTATACTATCACCCAAATCAACCAAAGCTTTTACAACATTCAAACTACCAACAAAACAAGGAATAGTAAAACTCCCTGGATCTTTAAGCTTGTTGGGTAGTTTATTTTGGAGAATGACCGAGAAATCCTCATTGAGCTCCATAGTTGACAAGTCATTGAACTTCCTTTTATTTGTTAACAACTCTTTTAAAAATTTTGCATATTTGGGCATCTACGAAAGAGTTTCAATTAAAAGTAAGTTAATATGCAATTTTTTTAAAAGCTCAAGAAATTTACCATATTGTTATTTTATGCGGTCTTGCTTCAATGCTACCGGATATGAGATTCGTGGTTTGTATTCTCTAACCACCGGCTTATGCTTTTTTTTTCTTTCCTCAACCCCATCATTTTTCTCAATAGCTTTTAGATTTACCTTTTTTTCAAGCTCGACTAACCCTTCCACGCTTTGAACAGTGATTGCGTGGACTTGCACTTTTGTGTTAGTTTTAGTGTTACTAGGTAAGCTACCTTGTTGTCTTTCCGAAACCAGTTTAGCAAGCTATTCAATCTGATTTTCAAGCCCTTGAATCGATGCTTGCTGATTTTTCCAAGTTATCCTAGTGTTTTGAAATCAAGTTTCGGACACTGAAATAAATTTAGCTAACATCTCCTCAAGGTTTGGTTTCTTTTCTTGCTAATAAGGTTGCTGAAAACCTGGAGGGGGTTGTGACCTTTGATTACCTTGACCACCCCAAGAGAAATTTGGATGATTCCTTCATCTTGGATTATAATTATTGCTATAGGGGTTATTTTAAGGTCTAAAATTGTTATCCATAAAGTTGACTTGCTCATGCTCCATATTAGAACCGAAAGGTAAACATTTTGGATTGATCATCCCCGCTCTAGTTGATCACATTGTATTATCGGATTCATCGTGTTATTGCAACTCAAACCATCAATCTTCTTACTCAGTGATTCCACCTAACGTGCCAACATAGCAACTGCATCTATATTAAAAAAATCGACTGGTTTAATCGGCTTTGTTCTCATGACTTGCCATTGATAGTTATTCAATGCCATCTCCTCAATAAACTCTTGAGCTACCTCGGGTGTCTTATTATTCAATGTTCCACCAGCTGTTGCACCAATTAGTTGCCTAGTCGAGGGATTTAAACCGTTGTAAAATGTTTGAACTTGTAACCACAAAGGTAACCCATGATGATGACACCTTTTCAAAAGATCCTTAAATCTCTCCCGTGCATCATATAATTTCTCCAACTCAATTTGAGCAAAAGAAGAGATGTCGTTCCTCAACTTAGCTGTTTTAGCTAGTGGGAAGTACTTCAACAGAAACTTCTTAATCATTTGATCCCAAGTCGTTATAGAACCACGTGAAAGTGAATTCAACCACTATTTTTTCTTGCTCCTCAAAGAAAATGGGAACAACCGTAAGTGTATGACGTCATCAATAACACCATTGATCTTGAAAGTGTTGCAAATCTCTAAAAAGTTAGCCAAATGAGCATTTGGATCTTCATCTTGCAACCCATAAAACTGAACATATTGCTACACCATTTGAATTGTATTTGGCTTGATCTCAAAATTATTCATAGCAACTGTCGGTCTGACAGTACTCGATTCAACCCCAGTCAAAGTAGGCTTAGCATAGTCATACATAGTCCGAAGAGCAAGACGTGCAAGAGGTTGTTGATTATTTTGATTGTCATCCATATCCATAGTAATGTCCTTTTGGTCTTGATCGTCTATTAAAATTTCCTAATTTTTTGTGTTTCTCTAACTTCTCTCTGATTTCTACGAGCAGTTCTTTCAATCTTACTATAAAAATTTAACGGTTCCAATAGTTTTCCTCTAGTCATAAACTAAAAGAACCTATCAAAATCAAACAAACGAAAAAAAAATTTAGAATGTAAAAATTAAATTAAAAACAAAAACATTAAAATAAAAATAAAAAATGGCTAAATTAATAGAAATAAAATTTTCCTAATATTTTAGTCCCTGACAACGACGCCAAAAACTTGTTGTCTACAAAACCAACTAAAAATTTGACTAAGGCAAGTGCACCTATCAATTAATAGTATAGTTACTGTGAACAAAGATATCATTCCCACGAAGACTAAAAGTACTAATAATTACCATCTTTTTATTATTTAACCGATAAATTTAAGTGATTGATTAAAACTAAAATTAACTAAATTAATTAACTACGAACGTGAAAAAGAGCAAATCAAGAAAATAATTGAATAATAACCAAGAAGTGAAACAATACCAAGGAAAGAATTCACCAAGACTTCATCAGTCATTATAAATCTAAATTACATAATTTCTTCACTTAATATCTTGATCCGTAGAAATCCTAAATTATGCTAATACTTCTCTTCAAGAATAAGAACAACTGACTATAGGTTGATTAATCGAATTTTTTTTTCTAGTTAAAACCCCTATTATTGCATTAACTCGATCTATGGATTCTTCTATTAGATTTGAATCTAATCCGGTAGATTTATGTCATCCTATTTGTAACACCCCTAACCCGTAGCCGTTGCCGGATTAGGGTTACGGAGCATTACTATTTAAACGGAACATTTAAACATAAATATCATACACTATCATAAACATATCATAAATCAATCACACATACACATTCCGTCCTTAAATCGAGCCCTCGACGCCTTATAAATACTTTAGAAACAATTCGGGACTAAATTGAAAACATTTGGAGAGTCTAAGAAAAAAATTACAAAAATTTGAATACAGAGGTCACACGACCGTGTGACTCACACGGATGAGACACGCGCCCGTGTGCTTGGCCATGTAACTCACTGACTTGCATACAAATGAACCTTCAGGAGACACACGGTCGTGTCGCCAGGCCGTGTGTCACACATGGCTGAGTCACACGCCCGTGTCTCAGGCCATGTGGACCTAAAATTCACCTAAAATAAGCCATTCCCAACACCATTTCATACATAATCATTTGAACCATTTGTGCACACTTACAAAGCATCAAACCATACCTAAACATACATATATTTACCATTCCAAGAAGTCCTATTTCAACTAACCAATATGCAATTCAATGACACCTTAAAAACAATCATCAAAACTTACCTAAACATGTCAACTTTACCTAAATTTCAATAATCAATTACTAGTTCAAAACTTACCAAAATATGCCACAAACATATTCATTAACACATCATTTCAAACATACCATTTGAACCATTCAAACATGCATCACAAGTTAAACAAAATGACACAATCCATCAAGGTATCAAATGGTACCAACCAAGATAACTTAATCAACTTATACATACCAAATCATTCATTAAACATTCAACTAAACATCATTATAAGTCCACCTATACATGCCATTATAACCTTGGCCAAAACATTCAAAATCTACTAATATTTATGCTAGATAGTGTGATAGATCTTCGACGAGCTTCCAAATCAATCGAGCTTCCGATAATCTATAAAATATAGGAAAGAAACTACGTAAGCACTTAATGCTTAGTAAGTTCATAGAATATAAAACATAACTTACCATTCATTTGCATAACATAAAGTAAAAGCATAATATAACCCAAACCACAAGCTTGGCACAAGCCTATACATCATCATCAATACACAAGTTAGTGCATTTATACATAACTCATTATAATTAAACATATGATAGGTCATTTTCCACATGAAATTTCATCATTTTATCATATATCCTTTTCATGAGCATATGCATAATTCCATTTGAAAACTTACCATTTCCATCCCCTTTCTTGCCCATTGAACTATCTCGAATTTCATCGGATACTCGGGAAAGCTCACACAAAGTATGCTTAAACATATAACTGTAACCTTTACTTTATATCATTGCTCACACGAGCTGTGAAATGGGCCTACTCACATGAGCTGTGGGTCGGAATGTAAGCTACATGATGCTGCTCACACGAGCTATAGAGTATCTGCAAAAAATGTAGGACCTTAGCCATCAGTTGGACATTCAAGACCAGCACTCGAAACATGAAATCCCTAATGACATGTCATTTGTATCCTACGAATTCCTAAGGTTCAACTGGGACTCGATAATCGTCTATTTATACATCGATCAATTCACATGTTAATTAACATATTAACATACTATTCAAAATAGCATTAAAATGATAACTATTCACACGAACTTACCTCGACAACTAAGGGCGTAGAAGTTAAAACGAGTTATTCCAAAGCTTTTGCTTTACCTCGATCTAGGTCCGTACGTGATCTATTTTGATCTAAATAGACAAATTTCAATCCATTTAATACCTCTCTCTTATTCAATTCAGTCCACAATTCATATTTATGCAAAATTACAATTTTACTTTTCACAATTTAGTCCTTAAGTTCATAATTAAAATCTAAGCATTTTAATCCTGTATTCAAGCTAACCGAATTTATTAGGGACTTATATCAACCCATATAAACCATCATTTCATAAATTTGACATGAACTTTTACTATTTTTATAAACAGATCCTTAAATGCAAATTTTATAAAAAAATCACTTTACAAAACTTGTTTATTTATCAACAAGGAGTCATAATCTACCATTAAACATCAAGAACCATTCAAAAACATTCATGGTATAATCCTCAACCTTTAACAGTTTTACAAATTAACCCCCTGGCTAGCTAGATTAAGCTAAAACAAACTCAAAACATAAAAATCATTAAAAACGGGATGAAAAATACTCACCATGCACCAAACTAAGCTTAGCCGAATCAAGCTACCATCAATGGAGGTTTCTTTGTTTTATTTTCGGTTAGGAAGAAGAGAATAAAAAATGATACTATTTTTTTTCTTCTGTTTTAACTTTAATTACCTAATTACCATTTTAACCTTTAAAAACTTTAATAATTTCATTAATACCATGTCCATAAACATCCACTATCACTTAAATTGGTCTAATTACCATTTAAATCCTTTAGTTTAAAGTTTCATAACCATTTGACTCTTTTAACTAATAGAACTCTGCTTTTGTACTTTTTACGATTTAGTCCTTTTTACTTAATTAATTATGCAAACATCAAAATTTCGTAACGAAATTCTAATACAACCTTACTAACATCCTTTAGACATTAAAATAATAATAATAAACTAAAAATTTTATCGTCAGACTTGTGGTCCCGAAATCACTATTCCGATTTCACTAAAAATGGGTTGTTACACTATTTCTAGGATTGCATGCAACTCTACTTAATTACGCTAGATCTACTCTTAAACAGGTTCTATTACTCCTCTGGTTTAAGTACATCAAACATGGATCAATAATCTAGAAATATCAAACCAAGAATTAATCACAAATAATTGAGAACAAGATCTAAGTCTTTATTGCGTAAAATAAAAATCAAAAGACAGAATTCATCATAGGGTTCATCTCCCCTAGGTATTTAGAAAATTAGTTGATGCTAGCAAATAAAAACATCTCAAAGACAATATAATTGGAAGAAATAAAGAAACTTATAATCCCCTGAGAAATCAACTAGGAGCCTTCAATCTTGATGAAAATCTACTTTAGAATCGGCTTCAATAATGTTTTTCGAGTTGTTTTCTTTAGTATTCTATGACAGCTCCCTCCTATCTTTTTATTTTTGTCATATATAGGTCCTAAAATGCTCGAAAACCCTAAAAATCACATTTTTCTATTATTTGGAGTGCAATTTGCAAAATCGACACAACCACACGATCGTGTGTCTAGGCCGTGTGGAATGGTTCAGCTCGTGTGGCTCCTGTAACTTGCTTCGATTTTTTAATTTTTGCTTATTTTTAACTCTTTTTGGTCCCAAATTCTCTCCTAAGTATAAAAACATGAATTTAAAGGATTAGGAGCATAAAAGTCACCATTAACATCGAATAATCACTTAAAAGTGCATTAAGAATGAGATTAAAAACATGTTACTTTTAACACCTATCAGTATTTCTGTTAATCATGTTTACTTTTTCAAGCTCTTAGTCTCTTGATTTGTAGCTGTTCGACACTGACATCTACAACCCAAACATAAAATGAGGTTTTGTAGTTACAACACCCTTGTGGGATCATGATCTTTTGTCTCAGTCTATTACAACATGTGCCGCCTAAGACATAAGGGACATGATCGACTTGACTGGAGCCTCACCTTCTTGCTGTTCAGGGTTTAAGGTTGAAAACTCAATGATAAAAAAACTAAACACAAGGATTATGCTTATAAGAATTAACCCCGGCACCTTAGAATAGAGGATATTATTGTTGTATAATATATAGAATCCAAACAAATGTTGCCTTGGAACAGGAATACAAACAAAATGATGATTGTGTATTAACAGAACCAAAAGCTTTAAGGTCATTATAAACTACTGTCAACATCAAGAACGTTTTTCCCCTAACCAATACTTTCTACATATTTGTAGTTGTTGTTGCAGAAATGGATGATGTTGCACTATATTATAGACTTATGTGCCATAATTTAAACAAGCAAAGCATGAAACAAAATGAAAATTTTGATTAATTAATGATGCTATTCATCAAAATGATTACAGGAACTCATCCATGGAGACTGAAAATCCCTTACAACAAAGCTAGCTTGTATGTTTTCCAGACTATTTAGTTTTTAAAACACCTTTATCTGAAACACAGTCAAAATTACGTAATTTGATCAACAATTAGAGTTACATGTTCGGTGAAACTCCTTCTACAAAACCTTAATCCAAGATGTATGGAATTATTGGAGCCAATTGTTGCCCTATAGTAGAGTAATACTACATTCCACTTAATCTAGCAGTCCTTGAAATTTGATATTGAATTAGAAGTATATATTAGATTAATCAGATTCATCCTTGTGAAGTCAATTTCTTTAAAGGGTCATTTCTTTCTATCAATGTACAATTTCATCAAAAATAGAAAAAAAAAGGTAAATAAACCAAGTTTGAACAACCATATTATGAAGATAAAAATGAGATACATACATGATTCTTCCATAGAGCAAATAAAAAAAAAGAAAATCATTCCATGGACCAAACTAAATATTGCATACCTGCATATTACAACTAGGATTTACATGTTACAAAGTGTTTATCCAAGTCAAGAAAAAAAATGAAGTAAAAATTCATTAGCTTTCCATGTTGAACTAAAAAAAGTCAAGTTAATTAAGCTACTAATCAAGTGATGGACATAAACTAGACAAAAAAGAAGAAAAATATCAAAATCATTTAGCTTAGCTGAAAGAAGCCAAAAGAATTTCCCACCTATTCAACTATCACTAATTTTGCATTACTAGCAAAGGACTAACAGTTTCCTTTTGTCTAATAATTCAATTTTAGTTTTGAGATTTTTTGAATAATTTTCTGTGTGTCTCATTAAAAGGAACATTCGGGTATTTATAGATATTATCACTATTCATGATTTGACTTTACTGTTTATGGGCTTGACCTTACTATTCATAGGACTGATATTCTGAGCAAGCCTCGAGCATGCTGGACACATGTACCATTCTGGGTCGCCTACTAGACCTCGTGGCCTCCCACATGTGAACTCCTTGGGTATATGCGAACTGAGACCGCGAACTCTCCTTGGTTCATATGAGCTGATATCGCGAGCTCCCCCAGCTGTCCTCTCACTGTATATCTCACACACATCCATCTGGTGGAGCCTGATCGGGTCGTAGATAGGCAACTCGAATCTTATATGGGTTTCAGGTTGGTGATCATTGGTGTATAACAATCTAGTCCCCCTTAGTGGGCCTAAGGATGGTTATAAAGTGGTGCTACTTAGGGCTATCACTTCGCGTTTATTAGAGCTTGCAGAATACGCAGCATCAATTGGAATTTGATGTTAGCTTCACCACGTGTACGAGTTGATCGCGCTTGTATGTATCTGACCGTTGGTGTCTTTCAGCTATTTGAACCCTCAAAATACGGGAGGAAGAGACTTCTTTAAAAGGGGATATTTTAAAACCCTAAAAGTCACGAACTTAGTATTTTTGTAACCAGAATCAGTCGAAGCTTTTCTTCAAGGTAAATCTTGGTAACTTCTTATCTTAGGTTTTAAGTTTCCTCTATTTTTTTCTTCTTCTTTCTGTATCAGAGATATGTCGAGAATGAGAGGAGATCATGGCCAATTAGTTCCACGTTGTCTACTGCAAGAGTGCGCTTCGAAGGTTCTTATCGAAGTCAACTTTTTCACCTGCACTACAAAAAATGAAGAGATGAGTCGAGCCTTGCGTGCACGGGGGATTCAAATCCCTAATTTTGCTTATGAATTCTCGGTTCCTGAGGGGTCGCACAGGCTCAACGATACTAGTGATGGCAGTTTCTTGCTCCCCTTCCATACTTTGGAAGCTAGGTTTCACCTATCCTTGCACCTTTTCTTCTACCATCTCCTTCAAGAGTACCAGATTGCTCCTAGTCAACTTTGTGGGTTCTCTTGGTGGATCGTGGTAGCCTATTTTATTGATTGCTGTCACCGTAACGAAGCACCACAGCTCGTGGTTTTCCAGAGCTTGTACCTATTAAAGACCCAGAATCAAGGAAGTTCATTGGGTTTTTATTACTTCTCTCCCCGCAGAAAAGGCGAAACAATAATTGTGAACCAATGTGCTAACCTTCGGCTAAACTGGGAGAAGTATATCAGGGTTAGATGCAAGCTCGCAGATGGATTTGGCTTTCCTATGGAGTGGTCTGCACTGAGCAGGGATATGTTTTCATTCAAGCAAACTATTAGAACAGATGGTGGTGAAGCCCAGTTGGAGAGGCTCCGTGTTGGTAGTTATCTGGTTATTAAATATCTTATAACCGTAAGGAATGTGTTCTTATAATACTTGGATGGTCATAGCCCTAATGGATAAGGCAGGATGATAGTAGTGAAGTTGCTGAAGTGTTAGGTGCGGTCTTTGAGAGGCAATCATGGCCACACTTGTTCTATGGTGACAACGATGACTTGGACCTAATTTTGGTAGGATTGAAAGAGGAGCCTAAGAATTTCTTTTACAGTTATTGTAGGATAAAGCCTTGTGCTTGGATGGTGGTGGACTCATCGCGGGCAGAAAGTGATGCCAATATTTATTTGATAACTGCTCCTGCTAATACTAGGATTGTTGGTGATGTAGGCACCGCTCGCAGTTCAAGAAGTTATTCTGAGGAAACTACCATCACTTCACAGGAAATTAATGAAGCCATGGAAACTACTAGGGTTATGGACCTACGAGCTGCTCTGAGGGCTCAGCGCAAGAAGCGCAGGACTAATGCGAGAGCTATTAATATGGTAATTAGCTGCAAGGAAGAGACAAACAATGGTAGAATAGAGTCTCATCTCAAAAAGAGGGTAGATCATACTAGGCTTTCTACTATGATGGCCACTACCCTTGCTTCTCCCTCAACGAGCTCACAAACTATGGCCTCTACCTCTTGTTGAGGAGCTACCTGTCGAAGATAGTGGCGAGTTAGCTCTAAGTCACCAGAATTTAAGCTCTAGGGAGCTGCAAGGTATTGTTGAGAAATGGAAAACTTCAGTGTCAGAGGCTGCAAAAAGGAAGATATATGTTGGTGACTCATCTAGGAGTTCACAGAAGTCTGCGTTATTAACACTTAGCTCCGCTCTGCAAGCTTTCTTTGTTGAGGCCTCTGTAGTCAGTTTAGGTTTTGAAGAGAATATTGTTGGGGCAGAGGCTACTTAGAGGGCGTTTGAAGAAAATCTTGAGAGTACTCGCAAGCGATGACAGAAGATGAGGAATGAAAATGAAGTGCTCTACAAACAAAATGAGGAGCTCGTCGAGAAGTTAGGAACTGAACAAGTAAAAAATAATGAACTATCTAGAGAGGTTGCAACCTTGGATGTTGAGCTCAAAATGGTTGCTGAAGAGCATAAGGTAACTATGAGCCGAATCACTGTAGAGCATGAGGCTGCAATGGCGAGCTTAAAGCAGAAACAATAAGAAGTCTTTGAAGGATTAAAGAAGAACACTCTAGGAATGTTTAGTGATGTTACTGCTAAGCTCAATTCCAATATTCTTCTGCATGTTCAAGTTGTTGTTGGGCCTTTCAATGCTCACAAGGTTGATTTTGATGCTCTCTCTGAGGTAGAGGTGGACCAGCCTAGTTTTGATGTTCGCTTCCCTTCGCGAGTTACTTGGGATGAGTTTGCATCCAAGTGGAAGAACTCAAAGGATTTTTATCTTGATGAGGGTCATTCTGAGCCAACCGTTGTGCCTGTAGATGATGACACCACTGCTAAACCTGTTATTGATAATATCGAAGTTATTAAGGGGGAAGGAAGAGGAGGAGGAGGAGGAGTTAATGATATGTCATGATTATTTGTAATTTTGTATTATCCTTCTTTGTGAAAGAATTAAAGTTTTGAAAAATTTCAAATTTATTTGTTGGTATCATGATGTTTTATCTCTTTGTGAACTTTAACGAATTTTCAACTTAAGCAAACTTTCAAACTCAAGTAAACCCTCAAACTTAAGAAAAATTTTAGGCTTCCACCAAAATTTGAATTTAGACAAGTTTCGGAGACTTAGGTAATTTTTGGGCCAATTTTAACCTTTATAACATTAGTTGGGAGCATAGGCTAGCATTAACTGATTTGGAGGCTGGGATATTGAACCTGTGAGCCTTAAGATTACAGCTAGGAGCTTGAGCTCGTGTTAACTGTTTTGAAGGTTGCAGTACTGAACCTGTAAGCCTTAAGATTTCAGCTGGGAGCTTGAGCTCGCGCTAACTATTTTGGAGGCTGCGACATTGAACCTACAAGCCTCAAGATTCAAGCTTGGAGCTTGAGCTCACGCTAACTATTTTGGAGGTTGCGATATTGAATCTACGAGCCTTAAGATTATAGCTGGGATCTTAAGCTCACACTAACATTTTTAGAGGCTGCAGTATTGAACCTACGAGCCTTAAGATTTCAGTTGGGAGCTTGAGCTCGCGCTAACTATTTTGGAGGCTGGGACATTGAACCTACAAGCCTTAAGATTCAAGCTTGGAGTTTGATCTCACGCTAACTATTTTGGAGGTTGCGATATTGAATCTACAAGCCTTAAGATTACAACTGGGATCTTAAGCTCACACTAACTATTTTAGAGGCTGAGGTATTGAACCTACGAGCCTTAAGACTTCAGTTGAGAGCTTGAGCTCCCGTTAACTGTTTTAGAGGTTGCGGTATTGAACCTGTGAGCCTTAATATTTCAGCTGGGAACTTGAGCTCACGCTAATTGTTTTGGAGGCTGGGACATCGACCCTACAAACCTTAAGATTTCAGTTGGGAGCTTGAGCTCGCTCTAACTGTTTTGGGAGCTGTGGTATTGAACCTGTGAGCCTTAATATTACAGTTGGGAGCTTAAGCTCGAGCTAACTATTTTGGAGGCTGCAGTATTGAACCTACAAGCTTTAAGATTCTAGTTGGGAGCTTGAGCTCGTACTAACTGTTTTGGAGGCTGCAATACTAAACCTGTAAGCCTTAATATTTTAGCTAGGAGCTTGAGCTCGCATTAATTGTTTTGGAGGCTGCTATATTGAACTTACGAGCCTTAAGATTACAGCTGGGAGCTTGAGCTCGCGCTAACTTTTTTGGGAAGGATCATATAAAGTAAGCATATTAATGAAAGAACACATTTTCATTAAAGTATTAGAATTTACACATAATACTTTTTAAGATGACGCGCGTTCTATGAGCGAGGTAGAATTGTACCCTTTAGTCTCACCAATTTGTACGTTCCGTAGCCTAAATTTTCTATAACTTTGTATGGTCTCTCCCTTCTTAGGGCCATCTTTCCTTGTTGCGAAGCTAGGAGGTTGGCCTCAATACTTCTGAGTATAAAGTCACCAACTTGTAATTGTAGTAGTGAGCTACTTGCTGAGCGCATGCCGCGTTCTTGATTTCTGCTGCTTCCTGAACCTTATCAATAAGATCAAGGTTGAGCTTCATAGCTTTCTAGTTGACATTTTCATCGAAGTGTGTTGTATTATGTGATCGTATACCAATCTCAACGAGAATTACTGCCTCTATGCTGTAAACCATCGAGAATGTTGTCTCTCCTGTTACAATGTGAGGCAATGTTCGCAGGGCCCACAAAATTCTAGGCAGTTCCTCTAACCAAGCACCTTTGGCCTCTCTCACTTTCTTCTTCAAAGCTGTCAAAATCTTCTTATTCATAGCATTTACTTGCCCTTTTGTCTGGGGTGTTTTAACAGAGCTTTAAGCTAAAGCGATATGAAGATTAGCACAAAAGTTCTAGAATTTTCCCTAAAATTACGTACCATTTTTCATGATTACCAAACGTGGTACACTAAATCTCCACATGATTTACTACTAGAGAAAAGATTCCATTTGCTTCTCGGTGATGGTTGCCAGAGCTTCAGCTTCAATACATTTGGTAAAGTAGTCCATCATGACCACTATGAACTTTTTCTACGTTGTGGCTATAGGGAATGAGCTGAGGATATCAACTCCCCATGTTACAAATGGCCAAGGGCTTGACATGATTTGAAGAGGTTCTGCTGGCTGTCGCAGTACTTGGGCGTGCTTTTGGCAAGAATCGCATGTGTGAAATAGCTCATGTGCATCCTTTTGAATTATGGGCCAGTAATACCCCTGCCTAAAAATTTTTTGGATGAGCAATCTTCCACCCAGGTGATCGTCATAGATGCCTTCATGAATCTCTCGCATCACATACTCAGCCTCCGACGACGTTAGACATTGCAGAAGTGGTTGTGAGAATCCCTTTTTATACAGTACACCCTCTAAAAGGGTATACCTAGCAATTGTAAAACAAAATGAATTGCTTTAAGTTGCTACTCAATCAAATAGTTTAATGACTAATCATTCACTATCCAGTTATCTAGCCCGTGGACTTAAGGCATTCAGATATGTGTAATACATAACATAGAAATACATACATCGCAGTTTTGCGTTGTAGTTTTGTGAGCTCTTTTCTATCTGAGTGGTCATTTATTCCTTGCAATACACGAACTATAGGAGTCATCCATGTGCCTTCTTGATCTATACTACATACTTGGAGTGCTTCGTAACTTAGGGTATCCCTCTGCTCCAACAAAATCTTTCCCCTCTTCTCAATGACAATGGAAGATGCTAGCTTGGGTAGAGTATTCGCACGTATGTTATCGCTCCTTGGGACTTGTTTTATTTGTACTTTATCAAACTCTCCTAGCAACTAGGTTGCGATTGAGTGGTACCTCTTCAACCCTGACTCCTTGACCTTATATTCGCCATTCAACTATTTGGCGACCAACTGGGAATTTGTATAAACAACAAGCTCTCTTGCTCCAAGATAGTGAGGTAACTGTAACCCTGATATCAATGCCTCGTACTCTGCAGCGTTATTAGATGCCTGAAATCCAAAAGAGAGTCCATATTGCCACTCGTTTCCTTCAGGATCCAACAAGAGTACCCCTGCTCCTGATCCAGTTCTCGCCGTAGATCCATCGACATAAACCAGCCAATCATTTGATTTATCGGTGGTTACACATCTTCCTATGGTGGATTAACTACTATCTTGCGCATGACAAATGGAAAAGAAATTTTAGTACAAATTGGAAATTTTTCACAAGTCATTACAGAGGTAGCGTAGTGGACCAAAGACTACCATTGAGACTTGCGGGGAATTACAGTTTAAATATATTTCTTCTCATAATGTAGTATGGAATTAAAATTTATAAACTGGGTTACTTGATGAGTTGGTAGGTGCCTCGAACGAGCATTCGACCATGAAGTCAGCTAAAACTTGCCCCTTAATCGTCGTCCTCAGCGCGTACTCTATACCAAATCCAGCGAGTTCTATACCCTATTTAGTCACTCTTCTGGAGGTGTCGGGCTTACATAAAATTTATTTGATGGGTTGATTCGTGACGACTACCACGGGATGGGCCTGAAAGTATGGTCGCAGTTTACAAGCTATAATAACTAAAGCGAAAATGAGCTTTTCAAATTTTGCGTACCTGAGCTCGCTGTTTTGCAGCACCTTACTAACATAGTAAATCGGGATTTGTCGAACATCCTTTGTCCTAAGCATTACAACTGCCATAGTTTCCTCAGATGCGGCGAGGTATAAGGGTCTCTCCTTCGTGAGGTGACATTAGTAGTGGTGGGGATTGTAGAGGCCCAATTTAGTCCAGGCTTAAACAGAAACCAAACAAAAATAAAAATAAAAGAATAATAACAGTCCAATAGAAAAAAAAAGAGGGTCCATTTAGAACAAATATGGCCCAATATGTTACAAGCCCAAACGGCCCAAATAACACAAACCGTAAGGCCCACAACATTAAGTTTTTCAGAAAAAACTAAAACAAACCCTAGCCCTTTTGCGCCGCGCCCCACATCGGCATGCCCACCGCCTGAGGTCTGCTTCCCTGACGCATCCCTTGCACCAAAATGGCAAGGGTCGAGTCCCGTCATCGCCGTTGACCACGCACCGTCGCCTGCAAAAGAAAAGAGAAGGACAGCAGTAGAAAACAGTAGAAACAGTAGAAACAGTAGAAAAACAATAAAAAAATGAGAATGTAATTCGACTATAAAAGTCACGATTTCTATGTATTTTTAACACAAAAAAAATATATAAAAAAAAATCAGCAAGCTTTTAAAAGAAAATAGAATAGATAATCTTTTTAAATCTGTTTTTTATATATTCTTTTTATATATTGCGAAAAATAAGAAATTTCTTCTTACCTGTGCCGTTTGATCTTCGCCGTGCGAGGCCGAGGCCATTGTCTCCGATGAAAGACAGTACCATCGGAGGAGGAGAAACTGAAAGGTTTCTTAAAGATTTCTAGATTTTTCGTCATTTTTTGAATCAGGATAAAAATGTTTAAAAGTGGGCTTAAAAACGGGTTAAAACGAGGCTAAAAGGGCATTTTTTTGGTTTCCGACCACTGTAGGCGGCAGCCACTGTCGTCGGTGACTGGTGGCCATCACGGTGGCCCACGGCGGCTCAAAGGTCGGATCTAGGAAGGGCTGAAAGAAAAAGATAGGGCTTCAGAGTTTTTTTTTTTAATCTAAGCAGAATGAAATTTTAAAAAAAAAATGATTTATATAGACATAATTAAACGACGTCATTTTGGCCGGTGCTTAAAAGCCCCAAAACAATGTCGTTTCAAAGTAGGACCCGATTTCCCAACCCGGATCCCCTGGGTTCCGCGTGTTTTTGTAAAATGGTCTATTTGCAGTTTCGGTCATTCCGCTTTTTAAAGGCTTTTCAATCTGGTCCTATTTTCATTCTTTTTTCTTTTTTTAAATTTATCCACTTAATTTTCTTTTTTTTTTAAAATTTTAGTCCTCTAGTAGTTTGGTCTCTTGGAGCTGTGCGTTTAGGGGGTCTGGGAATAATTTCCCATTTGATCCCTGCTCTTTTTCGCGCGTTCGATTTTGGTCCCTTTGTAACACCCCAAACCCGGTCTAAACTTTACGACCGAATCTGGTTTGTCACAGGGAAAGATAGTTTTGAAAATTTTAAAGAAACATCGCAATTTAGAAAACTTTCCGTTTTGAGTTTCCATCTTGAAAATTAAATTCAGTTTTAAGGGTTTGTTACCAACTTCTTATTAATATGAACTATGAGTCGTAAACAGGTTTGCTTTACGAAAGCCGAAATTAGGGATTTTCATAAACGTGATATTTTGAAAACACTGTTGAGGTATTTAAGAAAGTTTTCCGAATTAATTAGTTATTCGCTTGTCATCTTTTGTTAACACTTTGAAAAAAAAATGGTTGGTTATATTTTTATTTTAGAAAAACTCCATATTTGACATTTCATAAAATATGTATAAACAGTATTAAAGTAAAATCCAAATTAAAGTTATGGAGGCCTTATTACATAGCAAAAACCCAAAATAAAAGTAAGTTTAAAATAAAGGAATGAAAGATTTACGGAAGTAGTAATGCATGGCCACCTCAGAGTCCACCTCGGCTCCAAATCCGCAACTAAGGGTTACCTGCAAAATTAAGCAGAGAGGGTGAGTCACCAAGACTCGAGTGTGTAATTCCCCTTATAACGCAACTGGGCCTTAAGCCCCACAGATGCACATTAGGCTTTAGCCCTCACAACATAGCATATCGAAATTGGATGCAATGCAAACCCACCCAACCTTGTTTTCCATCCTCTACATCACCGAATCACCAAACACCCGTGGCACCAAGCCCTTTGTGGTTCCAAACCAACGTGACAGAGTCATCGATAAATGTATATGTGGTGCCAAACCACTGTGGTTCCAAACCACCTGTGGTTCCAAAACCTGCGACGATCCATCGATAAATGTATGTAGGGCCAACCCATGTGGTTCCAAACCACCGTGATGGGCCATCGATAAATGTATATGTGGTTCCAAACCACTTTGTGGTTCCAAACCATCGTGACAAAAGTCACCGAATCACACTTCCCTTTCAATCATATCCCAAAGCCCATGCAAACATATTAACAATATACTGCAGATAATCAAATCATACATAATCATG
The DNA here is from genome assembly GCA_025698515.1 of Gossypium sturtianum. NCBI lineage: Eukaryota > Viridiplantae > Streptophyta > Magnoliopsida > Malvales > Malvaceae > Gossypium > Gossypium sturtianum. The sequence continues at coordinate 26,948,575 of CM046945.1, forward strand.
TTATACGAAAGGCAATCATAACGCAGTACTTACGGTGTCTCCAACCTTTCCCACAAGGGTATCTCAACTGTCTATACTGATTGTTTCAACTTTCACCAACACGATTATTAATGCAAAGTAATAAAGAAAAGTGTGAGCATTACACACACGCTGACATGCGTCAAACTAAACACTCTAGATCGTCGACACTCTCACTAGAAGAAACAACCGCGATTTGTCTATCCAGTGGATGTCGGCTCCTACCTACCACAACCCGACGGAAAGTCTCGAACACCCGACACAAAGACGTCGTTTAAACTTAGGAGCAGAGGCTACGGGTCCACTCCTCCTTAGATTGATCGCTTTCGATCCATGAAGAGAGCCTTGATCGAGACTCAAAGAGAAACGTTGATTGGCTAATAAGGAAATTCGGTTAAAGTATGCATCGCAACGCAAAGGAAAAATAGCAGAGAACCCGAAAAGAAATGACTTCTTACCTTGATAAGTGATGAACCGCACAACAACTGATTCGTCCCCGAATCAAAGATGAGTCGTGAGAGAAGTAGAGGTTCGGCCTAACAGTCAAAGGTTGCCCTTGAGTATTCGGCTTAAAGGAAAACTTAGAGAAGGAAAAGATAGTGTACAAAGTTACCTTGTGATGATAATGGAGGTGAAAAGCCAAAATAGATTCGGCAGAAAAATAGCCCTTCACGCCTTAGGCTACTCGAGCAGCATCGATTCGAGATGAAAAAGAAACAGAGATTCGGTTAGTGAAGAAGGAGATAGAGGAGCAGAAAAGAAAAGAGAAAGAAGACGAAAGAAATAGAAGGAAAAGGAGATTCGGCTTTTATGAAAAGAGAGAAAAGAAGAACATTACCTTCAACAATCAAATAAACAAGGTGAATCCGATTCACTTGGGACCAAAGGGATTATTCGGCTTAAGAAGAGAATAAAAGGATGACAATGAAACTCCTTCAAGGTTTCGGCTATGAGAAGAAAAGAGAAGACAGATGGTAGGTATGGATGAAGAGAAGAAGAAATGCACAATTGGTCACTCTCAAGATTCGGCTAATACCAGAAAGTCAAGAAGAAAAGAAGAAATGAAGGGAAGCCACTCCAAAGACTTAAGTTTCGACAAAAGGAAATGAGACTAGAATTGACCCCAATCGACAAAAAGAAAAGAAAAGCTCACACTTGCACTAATGCTCAGAAATATGCTCCAAAATTTGGCACACACACAATACCCCAAAACCGAAAGCTCCTCCCATCAAAGACCCTTCTTGACCGAATTTACTTCCCCCTAAACACTTCCCATTTTCGGCCAACTATCACCTCACTCCCACACCTACGATTTGCTCATTGTTTCACTCTCCATCACCCATTTGAATTGGTTGACCAATTCAAACTCCTAAAGCACCTCTCCACCATCCATTTTGAACTTGTTGACTCATTCAAACTCCTCCTAGAAGAGTCCTAGCCGAAAGCTACCTCCTCTCCATCCTGACGCCAAAAAAATAAAGCTCCATAGTGTGGCATATGGGATTCGAACTCCTCTCATTTTCTCCTACAAGTGACGCCACCTCCACTTGGACACAAGCTCCTTTGTGTCAACAAGCACACGCAAATAATCTTAAGGCCTGCCTCCACCAGCTCTCCCCCCTTTAAGCCCAAAAACAAAAATTTCACCAAGGCTCTAGCTTGAACCCGAGCCTCCCCAGGACCCCCAAACACATCTAAATAACAAGCAGAACAAGCCAAGCACACAGAAAAACATAAAATGCAGAACCACTAATTCTAGGATGTTACACCCTTATTCTGGCTTTTTTTATTTACAATTTATCCCCTTAAATTTCATTTGAATTTTGATTTAGTCCTTATTTATTTATTCATTTATTACAATTTAGGCTCTTAATTTCATTTTAATTCCGATTTAATCCTTTATTTAATTTCAACCCTTTATAGATTTTTTTATATATTATTGTATTTATCTATTTATTATCTCTTACCCTTTTTATATATTTAAAAATTATAATGTTTATATTTCCTTTATTTGTGCACTTGTTGTTCGTATTCTTCTTCTTATTATTATCATTATTATTTATTTTTCCTATTATTATTTAATTAGTATTAGAATTAGTAATTATAATATGATTATTGCCATTGTTATTATTTGGTGTTTTATTATTATAGTTATACCATCGTCATTTACTAGTATGATTTATATTATCGTTTCATTTTTACACGCTATCATTTTATTTTATTTTGCTATAACCATGTCATGAATCGTGTTTAAACATACTTACGCATTTTTATACTATGCCCAAACAAGTTAAATAGACATTGCTTTAGATGTTACATTCTTTTTACTAAATGCATAAAAAGGGGGAAAATTTTCAAAATCAAGGCAATGTTCTGTATTTGGGAGATTCGAGAAGTTGTGCTCTAACTCACGGGGTTCATTTTTCTTTTGTAACTTAGGTAACTGAATATCCTTTTTAAAAACTAAACATGTGAGATTTAAATAGTATTTTTAAAAATAGGCAAACTTATTTTCGAGGATTCAAGATGTTGTGTCCTAACTTACGGGACATGATCCTTTTGTTTTGGTTACCTCGAGATAAGGAGGCCTTTTACACATTTTTTAATTTACTTAAGCGATTTTAATTAAAATATCATTATGCAAGGAGGGATCGCATTTTAAATTCTCTTCAAATTTTCAATTTTCGGCACTAAGACATCGAGTAATCAATTAGGTACCAATTTTGGGCGTAACGAGGGTGCTAATCCGTCCTCTCCCGAATCTATTTTCTGGATTTTGTAGACCGAAAAAATATCGTTTTAGTAAATCAAACCTCTTATTAAAACAATCAAATTACGAGGTGATCCGATCAAACATCATGAAAGTGATTGGTGGCGACTCCATTTTAGTTCTTTTTAAAATAAAAAGTTGATTTCAAAAAAAAAAAGGTTTCGACAGGGATGTGAGATACTCTTTGAGCTTTCCAAAAGCTACTTGACACTCCTCTGCTTAGGAAAAATAGGCGCATAGGGTCTTGAAGAAAGGTAAACATTTGTCAGCCATTCGTGACACGAATCTGTTAAGCGCAACCACCATTCCAGTCAGTCGTTGGATATCCTTTATTGTCCTCGTATGGGGCATCTCCGGGATGGATTGAATCTTCTCAGGGTTCACTTTGATTCCTCTCTCTGAGACCACAAAGTCCAAAAATTTGCCAGCCCTGACCTCGAAAGCGCACTTATCCAGGTTTAGCTTCATCTAATAGGCTCACAATACCTCAAACGCTTCTGACAGATTCTAGACATGCTCAGCGAGAGTAGAGCCTTTTACTAACATGTCATCGACATACCTCAACACTTCACACGATCTACTCTCTGAAAATTTTGTTCACCAGCTTCTGGTAAGTCACACTTGTATTTTTCAAACCAAAAGGCATCACAAGTTAGCAAAATAAACCTTCTTCTCTAACAAAGTTGTTTTCTCCTAATCTTCAGGAGCCATGTAGATCTGATTATATTTAGAGAAAGCATCCATAAAGCTCATGATTTTTTTATTGGAGGACGCATCAACAAGTCTATCGATCGAAGGAGAGGGAAACTATCTTTTGGACAAGCCTTGTTGAGATTGGCGAAATCTGTACACATTCTCCGCTTACCACTCGCTTTCTTCACCATCACAACATTCGAAATCAAATCCGGATACTCAACTTCCCTAATGAACCTTGTGGCCAACAGCTTTGCGACCTCCTGTCTTATAGCCTCCATAACCTGTGGTACGAACCTTCTCTTATTTTGTTTCATGGGTCTAGCCTCGGACAAAACATTCAACCTGTGCAGAATTACTTGAGGGTCCACCCTTGGCATATCTGCAGTGGACCAAGCAAAAATATCAGCATCCATTCTCAAGCAATGAATCAAATTTTCCTTTTCCTCACTCGTCAGTGTAGACGAAATTCAAACCACATTGTCTGTACTACCACTGAAAAGTTGCAAAGTTTCCATCGCCTCGGTTGCTTCTAGCTTCTTTGCTCGTTCTTCGTATCTGTTACCAAGGTTGTCCAAATCTAGCAAATGTCCATCTAGTTTCGCCTACTGTGAACTCTACCCCTATTGTTCCTACTCGTGAGCTTGTTGTACCGACAACATGTGATACTACCTAGCTGCTCTTTGATTTGATTGCGTGTACCCAACCCATGTTTTAGTGGAAAACTTTATCTTCATGTAGAAAATAGCCACCATCATCCTTGCCATCCTCATGATCGAGCGTCCAAAGATAGCATTATAAGCCATAAGGTGATCTACCATGAAAAATTGGACATACTCCGTGGTAGTGTGCTCGCCATCTCCCAAAGTTACTGGCAAGGTAATAGAGCCATTTACCTTGACGGGGTGGTTTGTGAAACTGTACAGTAGGCTCGCCCTCTTCAATGTCGTCTCTTTCAACGCTATTTTCTGAAAAGCATCCTAGGTCAGAACCTCAATTGCGCTTCCACTATCAACAAGAACCCTTTTCACTTCAAAACCAGTAATTGTTGCAATCACCACCATAGGATCGATGCCATCCTCATCATATACCAACTCTTTATCCTCATCAGTGAAGTCCACCTTCCACTTTTCCTGCTAGCGAGGTCTCTTGGGTGAACCGATAGACATAACACCCCTAAGGTGTGCATTCCTCTTAGTGCTAGAGGTCACCAGTTCTTCATCCATTCCAATTATTACATGGATGGTACCCCTAACCTTCTGTTTACCTTTAGGATCACCACGCGAACTTTGACCCTGCTAGGAAACACCCTGATCAAAAAACTCAGCGAGCTCGTCGTTCATATAGCTTCCTCTATAGCATCCTTCAAAGTGAAACAGCCTTCGGTCTTGTAACCTGTAACAGCATGTTTTCGGTAAAATTGGAACAGTGGTTTCGGGACCACAAATCTGATTCCAGAAAGGAAATTTATTTTAATATTATTTTATGATCTACAGTATGATAATAATGTCGTATGAAAATTTCATAAAAAAATTTTACCGATTATATGTTTAATTTGATAAAGGACCAAATTGCACAAAGTGCAAAAGTTGAGTTCTAAGAGCTAAAGGGATTAAATAGCTATGGAATTCAAAATTTGAGGTCCTTAAATGGTAAATAGACCATTAAAAATGCTTATTTGTTAAGGATGATGATTCATCCGTGGAAAATAAAATAAAATAAAGGATAAAATTGGAAAGTGAAATAATAAATGATGATAAATGATAAAAAAAATAAAAATATCATCATTTATATCATCTTTCCCAAATTAAAAGCATGGAAACCCTAGCCATGGAAACCTAAGCTCAAGCCAACTTATTTTGCTTGATTAGGTAAGTATTCTTGCCCGTTTTTAATGATTTTTATATTTCTGAGATCGTAATAGCTTAATTTAGTTATCTCGGGGATTAATTTGTAAAGATATCAAAGTACTAGGGTTTTTCCATTGATGAGTATGCTGAAATTTTGAAATTTATGATAGAAAATGAAAAGTTGTTGATAGATAAACAGCTTTTATAAAGTGAATTTTGATGAAATTATTTTTTAGGACTAAATTTGTAAAGTTGTAATCATGGAAAAATTCTGAATTTTATGAAATACATGGGCTGTAAATTTTATATGTAAAATTTGGCTAGGCTTGGAATAAGGATTAAATTGCATGAATTTTATTTTCCGAGCCTAGGGACTAAATCGTCATTAATTAAAAGTATAAGGATAAAATGGTAATTTTTCCTAAGATATGAATTGGACTGAATTGAGTATAAATTGTATTAAATTGATGTTAAATTTACTCGTATAGATCCGGATAGATCAAATTCGGAGTTAGAACGAGGAAAAGAGAAAGTGTCGGATTAGTAGATTTTATGTACACGAGCATTTGTTGAGGTAAGTTCATATAACTTAATTATGTAAATTAATATGTTTGAATTGAATGTTGTATTTATGTGAATGGTATAAATGTTTAATGTATGAAATTAATCACATGCTCGATATTACTCGTTAAATGATAAGTCCCGTTTGAATATTGAAATGCGATGGATACAGTATTTTCCCGTATTGACTATAGTCCTGCATATGTTGCGGACATTATAGCTCGGACGAGCATCCTGTTAAAAGCCTTCTCAAGCTTCCTGATACATGGTTCCTGCGAGCATCCTAATCGGTAGTGATCCTGCATGTGTTGTGGACTACCGTAGCTCTTTGTGAGCGTCCTGTTATATGATCTGTTGTGATCCTGCATATATTGTGGACACAAACGCATCTCTTTATGAGCGTCCTGATATAGGCTCTTATGAGCTTCCTGACATGGCTCGCTTGAACTTCCTATTATATGGCTATCCGAGCTCCCTGATATTAGCTCTTCGGAGTTACCTGTTAAGCTCAATGAGCTTCTTGTTTTAAACTCTTATGAGTTTCCTGATATAGCCCGGATAAGCATCCTGTTATATGGATCGAGAGTGTGCTTCCTGATTATGTGCCCTTATGGGTACCCCTGAATATGAATTGACGGTTTCTGATTTGTACACTTCGAGTGTACTACATGTGTATCCATCGATATTTCAAATAAATTCAACAGGCAAAATCCTGACATGAGAAAATATGAACACGAAATGAATTATTACATGTATCTGCCTGAAATACATGAAAATGATGATACATGATATATGGAAGTATGAGATGGTGATATATGAACATGGAACTTGTTTGATGAATATGTTCATCTAAGATTATAGATTTGTACACTTCGAGTGTATTTTCCCGGGTTTCCATTGATATTTTAATTGATTTAATGAGCAAAATCCTAACATGAAATAATCTGAACTTGAGACGAAATATTATGAAAATGTACTTGAAATACATGGGTATGATTTGTATATGTTATTTGAATTCATGATGTGGAAAGAATATGTATATGGGAATTTGGTTATTATTGAGCCCATACATGTTTCTTGATGTTTATATAAGATAGTATGACTTAGAAACGAACTATTACCCGTATGTGCATGAAGTACATGGAAATGACATTACCTAATATAATGATGCATGAATTGGTTGTTACATGAATGTGGATCATGCTTGATGACTTTGTTCTTGCATGATTAAGGACTATTATATGTGATTTCTTGGCTAACAAGATGAGGATATGTGTTTAGGGCTTGTGATAAAATTGGTTGATAGCGCCTTGCATGTTTATTTTGAACATAAATATATGGTAAGTTATTTACCATGTTATACGAACTTACTAAGCATTTCATGCTTACTCTTTTTTATTTTCCCTTGTTCTATAGTAATTCGGAAGCTCGTTGGATTGGAAGCATCAGTGGAGATCACTCACACTATCCATCAGCCCATCTTGGTATATATGGTAAATTAATTATGGTTATAATGGCTTGTATAGGTTAATTAGCCAATGTTGGCATGTAAATGTTTGGGTTATAACTAGCCATTGGAATGGCTTGTGATGAACATGTTTTGATATGTATAAATGAGGCTATAACATGTATGGTGTGTGCTTAAATGATTGATTGATAGAAATCATGTTGGCATATTGAAAATTAATTCTAACATATTTGGTAAAATAAGCATATAGGTGAATTCGATAAGTTAAGTAAGTTTGTATATTTAATTACATGATGGTAAAGTGTCATTTGAGGTGTTTAAGAGCACATTAGTTGTATGTGATGATATGTCATGCATGAGGCTTGGTTTTGACTTGAATTAATTGTTTTACAATGGCTTGTGATTATGTTTAAGTATTGGTGTAAGAGGAAGACAAATTGGGTGAGAAATGTGGCTTGGAAAATAGCCTATTTTTGTCCACACGGGCAGAGACACGGGCGTGTATCTCAGCCGTGTGTGACACACGGCCTAGCATATGGGCGTGTGATCTGGCCGTGTGTCCCCTGCATCTTTAAAATGTTAAAACAGAATGCTCAGAATTGATCACACGGCCTAGCACACGGGCGTGTGGCTTGGCTGTGTGATCAATTCTGAGCATTCTGTTTTAACATTTTAAAAATGCAGGGGACACTGACCCCTGCACCTACACATGGTCTAGCACATGGGTGTATGACCTGACCGTGTGACCCAAGTCAGAGAGTTACATAGCCTGAGACACGGGCGTGTCCCTGGCCATGTGAACCACACGGCCTGACCACACGGGCGTATGTCTTCTACACCTAGGAAAAATTTTGAGATTTCGCAAAAAATTCTCTGTGAACTCGGTTTAGTCCTGACTCGTTTCAAATGCATGTTTTGGACCTCGAGGGTTCATATAAGGGACTTTATGATTAATTTCTGATATGAATACTCTATGATGTGGAATATTTGTTATTTGATCTGTAAATTATGGTAATGCTCCGTAATTCGGTTTAGGGGTGCTACATACCCAACGTCATTTTAAAAAGCACACCTGTCTCTTGAACTCAATCTTCTCACGCTGTGCCTTATCAGGGATGGCTTGGGGAGGATTTCGAGGCTTTTTACCTGGTTCAGAATGTAAGTATGGGTAGCATTCAAAGAAATGTAAACTTCGAACTTGCCCTAGGGAATGTACTTCCTGGTATGCTCTGGCTGAGATCTCTAGAGAGCCCTGGGAGAATCACCTTGCATCTAATTTCTCTACTGCCTATCACCTCTGCTCGTAATGACTGGTTAGGAGGGCCATGCCTACTGCGATCTCCTTCTCAATTTCTAAATTGCATGCCTTCCCTTTCAAATGTGTCACGTGACGCCCTTTTAATCTCCTCTACCTGTACGAACTTATGGGTTTGTTCGTATAGATCAACCAAACTCTGTGGCCTGTTATTAGTAAAGGAGTACTGTACATGGTCATTTTGTACCCCCATTATGAAAGCATCAATAACCCACTGATCCTCCAAATTCTTCATGTTCAGAGTCGCTATATGAAACCGCTTCATATAATCTTAGAGGGAATCACCCTCTCTCTGTTTCACCGACATAAGCCCCATAGGCGTGCTTATGATCGTTCTGTGTGCTCTAAATCTTACCAAAAACATCTAGCCCAATTGAGTGAAACTTCGAATTGAGCCCTAAAGAATGGGTAAATACCAGTCCTTTGCATTTCCTTTTAGCGTCGTGGAAAAGGTCTTGCATTTTGCTGAATCTGATGCTCTCAGTACATTCATGTAATCATTGTATTGCATCAAGTGGGCTCGTGGGTCCCTTCTCCCTTCAAACATGTCCTTTGGGACTTCGAAATTACGCGGCAAGTTCACCGCCGCTATCTTAGGAGCCAATGGATTGTTAGAACAGAACAGTCAATCCATATCCTGAAACTCGGGGTGCAACGCTCTTATATTTCGTCGCAACTCTTCCATCTCGTTCTGTCATTCTCTCACATGCATGCCTGGAACCTCATCCTGTGTATTTACATTATCATGAAAATCAAAATTCTCAGAGTGTACCTTCCTTCTTAACTCCTCATTTTGTTTTAACAGCTCCTACTGAAAAGCCTGTTGCTACTCGAATCGTGCCTCCTACGCAACCATTTGCTCCCTCATGAACTTCATCTGCTCCTGAAGAGCAAAGAACTATTGCGGGGGTGTTTCTGGATTAGGGGGAAGTGACAACCCCTGACCAGTGGATATATTCAAGTTTAATGGACCTGAAACTCCCTGATAAGCCGCATTGCCGAAGTTTTCGGGTCAATCGGCAAACCAGTCGGCAAACAAATCTGCCTCATTAGGTTGACTGCCAAAACCAGATGCTCCAGCTTGTCCACATGAAATATTAAAGGGGAAGTTCTCATTTGGGTGAGCCATTTTTCTTTGAAACTGAAGAAATCTGATGATTGGAAATTTGTCCATGCTCACCGCACCAATTGTTGAGTAATTTTTTGTGTCTCATTAAAGGGAACATTCGGGTATTTATACATATTATTACTGTTCATTATTTGACTCCACTGTTCATGGACTTGACCCCACTATTTATAGGACTGACATTCTGAGTAGGCCTCAGGCATGCTGGACACATGTACCATTCTGGGTCGCTTGCTAGACCTCGCGACCCCTCACATGCGAACTCCTTGGGTATATGTGAATTGAGACCGCGAACTCCCCTCGGCTCGTGCGAGCTAATATCGTGAGCTCCATCGACTTTCCTTTCGTTGTACGTCTCACACACATCCATCTAGTGGGGTCTGGTCGAGTCGTTGGTAGGCAACCTAGATCTTATCTGGATTTCGGGTTGGTGATCATTGGTGTATAACAAGATTAAATCAGATATATATCAAATAATCAAAATGAAACATCACAATTTCCCCTTCTAAGTAAAAGTTCTTAGTTGGTGAAACCGATTCAGATATCTATTTGCACTAATCAGAAGTGTAGTTTTGCAAGTGATGTCAAATGAATTGGCTTATTGGGTCATTTACTTACCGCGTTAATACCGCACCACATTTTCTTTTGCAACTATTTGGCTTATCATCTTTAACTCGATTAGTTCACAAAGTTGATAAATTTTTTTTTTATGTTTAGTACAAATAATCAATTTAAAGTGAGGACTAGATTTAGACAACTTTTTTATTAGATAATCAATTGTATATTTTTCCCCTTAATCTTGAATTGAGGTCAAACTTTAAAAATAAGTGTGAAGCTTGAATCCAAATTTAGCCACAAGTTTCGTCTCAAAACTTCTTACTTCCAGTAAATCAGACAACAAAGGCTCAATGTCCCAAAGGTACCTAGCAGGAGAATACTGTGAAGAACATATATTATTATTATCACAAATTGCAAAATTATGCTCAATGTCCCATTTCAGACAACATAGGCTCGATGGTACTAGTTATTATTACCTTTGAAAGCATGAACCTTACAATCTCTGCGGTTCCTAAAAATGCCATCACAGAGGATGTATACGGTCCCCAAAATATGTCTAACAACCTATCCGCCTATGATGTAAAAAGGTAAAACATATGGGGAAAGAATTGATTATGATATTTTGTCTATGATACAATTTTAAGTACATCGTTGGTTCAGAGGCTTGATGATGGCAACCTTCGTTACACAATGGTCCCAAGTAGCCATATATGAAGGAGAAGGCAATAGGCAATTAGGCCAAGCCTTACTCTGGGACGGCTGCTTAGAACTCGGCCACCAGATACCCTGTAGCCATTAAAAACAGATAAATGAGAATTACAAACGAACACAATGAATAGCAAGCAAGAAAAGTTCCTTTTCTCATGGATAAATCTATACCATATTCCATCAATACGATCTGCAATAGACTTTCCTTGTTTTGGGATGAGGCCAGTTGTATTAAGAGGCTTGAACATTCGACCTGTTAAAAGAAAAGAGGAAACATGCATAAGATCATGAATTCTAGAACTTGTTTAGATCAGAAGTTACTTTTCTAGAAAGAATTCGAGAATGCAAACCTTTGTCCTCATCAGTTTCCTCACTGTTGATCAAGCGATCAGTTTCTGAGTCAATATTGAGTGCTAGATGGTCAGCTGATCCTTTTTGCATAATTCGGACGTGAGCAGCTGAGGGAACAGGAGATACTGTTTTCTTTACGTGGGATCCCTGCATAAGCATCAAAAAACAATTCAAGTCCTTAAGAGCAATGTTTGCAGGGATGTATGATACATCACTAGGCACAAACAGATATAAAAAACCCTCCAAGAATGGTATTAACTACTGAGCAACCAGCATTCAGCTTTTAATGGGAGAGCATGCATTGGTGTTATATACACACACATATATTACATATATGAAAAATTCATAATTAAGTTCTCCAAGATTGCCTTACATTAGGTCAAACAAATAGATCTGTGATAAAGCAATATGGTACAACAATAACAAACCAGATTCATTCACAAAAAAAATTAAACACATTACATTTAACTAAAACTAAAGAACCAACCATACATTTAAGATTTGAAACTATTTATAAGAGAAAACCAGTGGTCTATTTAAACAGCCATGCTTAATAGCTATATCTTTTAAGCAAAATAAACTCAATATTTGCCTCCCAATCTCAACCCAGGCAATCATCTTAAGCTCCTTTTTTTCCCCTCTCTTAATGCAAGTTTCCGAAATTTCATACCGGATAGTTAAGCGCTCCCAGATAGCTCATATGCTAATTGAATATAACAAGCTAATAGTGCATGTATCAAACCACAGACAGTAAATAGTGACAAGAACAAGTTAGTAAATCAAATTAATTACGAAAATGTGTAAAGTATTTACCGCATCTTCAATTTCAGATATTTCTGACCCTGTGGATGCTGAAGGTGCTTCAAAGATGCTCCGATCCTGGACAACTTCTGGCTGAATAGTCCTACCCTGAAGAGAATCTTCAAGTAACTTAACCTTAGTTGACAATTCATCCACGGCATTTTGGCTTCCAAGCAACTTGGTACCAAGTTCCTGTGCTCTGGATTTTGAACTTTCAGCCTCTAATAACAAGGCATTCACCTGCTTTTCTAAAACAGGCAAAAGTGCTCTCATACCAACAGAATTTGGGCTTCCAATCAACTCTTTACCTCCCAATCCAACAATAATCTTTTCCAGGCCAAATGTAGCCTCAGACAGCTCCATTTTCATCACTTCCAATTCTGGCTTATTTCTAACATGTCTCTCAATTTCTTCTTTAAGATGCTCAATTTCAAAACTCTGTTGTGAAAGCATAGACTGTAGTTCTTCCTTCTCATAAGAAAGTAAATTTATTTGGTTCTGCAATTCAGCGAAACTATTAATAATAGAAAACAGTTTCTTAACATCAGTTGAGCTATGGGGCTCGAGGTCTTCAGACTCTACAAGAGGAATCTCGATCACACTTAGCTTGTCCAATAAAGTTCTTAATTGAGTTGCTGACAGAAGCAGCTCCTTGGCTTCTGTAACAATACAAAACAACTTAATAAAGAGTATTAGCAATTAACAATCAAGTGAGAGGGGAGAGATTTACCTTTTTCTTTCGTCGACATATTATTGTACAATGACAAAAGTTCTGCCTTTTTTTCCTTCCATATGTCCTCTTTGGCTTGATAATCATCTACCTTATGCGTCACTTCTCTGTATGATTCTTCCAGTGCTTCTACATCACTCTCCAACTTGAAAACCCTACTTTGACATACATCTCTTTCTTCAATAGCTTTCTCTGAGACTCTTCTGGTATCTTCCAAATCTTTCTGCAAATTGTGAACAATTGCGGCCACTGCTTTGTTTGTGGTTTCATAAAACTTCACCAAACTTTGAACTTCTCTAGTAGCAGCCAACAATTTCTCAGCTGTCTGAATATATCTATTGCCACCAATATCTTGCTGAGCCATATCTCGTCCAACAAATTCTCCTCCTGGGTGCAAACCATGGTTCAAATTTTCAAGTCCAGGAAGAGAGTTAAATTCTGTAAGAGTGCTCTTGACTTCGAAGTGAAGGTCTCCAACTGCATCTCTACAAGCAGAGAATAAAGTTTCAACATCATCCCGTAAAATAGCCATAGCCTTCTCCTTTTCTTGTTCACGCATTTCCAGGTTTTTAACATTTTGCTTCAAGGATTCCATATTCTCAACCATGCTTTTTACCTCATCCTCTGTGGCATGTAACTTTTTTAACAAGGAACCTATTGACTCATCTAGGAATTTAGAAAAACCTTCAAATCTATCAGCAAAGATTTTATTTCGTAACTGGAACCCTTCTGCAACCCTTATAACACATGAAGAAACATCATCACCATTGATTGCATTTTCATGATCATTCTCCATTCCAATGTTCACATTATTATCAATATCATCAGAGAAACATCCTGCCAGAAGAGCAATATCCTGAGATAAAGGAAAATAGACAATCAAAAATCAATGATAGATTTACTTTCTCATTCAGCAAATTAGGGAAAGAAAGTGACTGAATGTCGAGAAGTTAGGAAGGTGAAAGAAAAAAGAGAGGCCTACCTCCATGAGTGGATAATCTTGCAGCTGTTCTGACCTCTTGTCCAACAAATGCTCCCTTGTGTTCTTAAGGGCAAGATCCACATCTTTTAGATGCTCTAAGTTCCTATCAAAGCATTGTTTCATCGTTGACAACAGACTTTGATCTTTGGCAAGCGTTTGAAGATTGTTAAGATGACCGATCAACTCTATGGATTTACTTGCAGAGCTCCCTCTGCTTCCAGCCAACTCTTCCATGCATACGGTCAGTTTGGAATTAAGAGTTGATATTTCCTGATCAGCGGCTCTCTTTTCATTTTGAAGTGCAGAAAACTCATTTTCTGCCTTAACCAATGCATCTTCAAGCGATTTTATGGTAATTTCCGCATCAGCGAGCTCCCTAGCCTGGATCTCAGTTTCATCTTTTAGTTTCCTCAGCTCATTCTCCAAGTTGGTTATTTCCACTTTTGAATGGTTACTGTGCTCAGTTAATGAAGCAACAGTCATCTCTGCCTGAGAAAGTGCACTTTCAAGTGTATTTATAGTGTTATATGCCTCTGTGAGTCTGCTAGACTGAATAGCACCTTCCGCTCTCAGTTTCTCCATTTCCGTCTCTGAAGCAGCTCTGCTACTTTGAACCTCCTGTTGCTCACTGATAAGAAATGAAATTTTATTTTCTGCCAGTGACAATGCCTCTTCAAGTGACATTTTAGCCTCACAAATCTCAGCAAACTTGCTATTTTCTGAATGAGCTTCTTCAAGTGCTTTCTGCAACTCTATTTCTAAATTTTTTTTACCAAATTCCACGTCCCTCTTCTCTTCAGCAAGTTGAGACAAATCATTCTTGGCAACAGCCAATGCATCTTCCAGTGTTTTCATATTTGCTTCAGCCTCTGCTAACTTGACAGCTAGGTTCTTAGCCTCTTCCTTTACTTGCAGCAAGTCTTGTTCAGTCCGTGCCTTGGCAGTCAGACAATCATCCATATACCCAGAAAGAAAGTTTAGCTTCTCTACAGGCTCTTGAAATGTTGAATCAACTGGAATGACAATGCGATCAATTGGTTCAACTAGTCTCTGCAATATGCTATTGCTCTCAAATAAGAACTTCTCAAGTTGATCCCTTCCCTCTCTCATAGCTGCAAGGTCACTCTCCAACTTCGGGATGCGCTCTAAATCAGTAGACAAAGTGCTGATCTGATCCCTGCAGTTAGCAACTGTAGATTCTTCATGTTGTAACTCAAGCTTCAGCTTCTCAATTTCTGAGTTCTTTTCCTCGAGAAGAAGTTTCAAGTTTTCCCGATCTTGAACCAAGCCCTTTCCTTTCTTAACTGCCATCGATAACTTCTCCCTCAGCAGACTAGACTTCTCCTCTGATCGTTCAAGATCTTTTTGCAGAACATCTTTCTCCTCCTTCAGTGCAAAAAGTTCCTCAGAAGTTACTCTCATCTGATCCGAGAGATCATTTAGCTGTGACCTCACCAGCATATCTTCTTCTAGTACTTCCTCACAAAGTGTCAACTCCAGATCCCTAACATAGAACAGACTTTGAAGCTTTTCAAAATGTTGTGCTTCTACGAAAGTAGTCTCTGAAGATGCATTCGGTGGATCTTTTATCTTTCTAAAGCACCTATCTATTAGCATGGGTAGATAAGAAGATTCTTCAATCCCTTCTTGATCCGCCATCATCATTCCAGAAGCCTCTATAAGCATGCTGATCATCTGATCTTTCTCTGATGAAAGTTGATGGAACTTCTCAACTACATTTTCATATTCAGTTGAGAGGTTGTCCAACTCCCTTCTAACATAATCCTTCTCTACTAGTTCTGTTGCAAGTGAAGCACTTAAATGATCCTTGTTCGATGATATTTGATGTGCCATGCCAACAATTTCCTCATATTCGTTTTTGAGTTGATCTAACTCATCCTTGATGTAATGCTTCTCTTGTTGTACAGTGGAAAGTGAAGCACTCAAGTTATCTATCTCATCACGTGCAGCTTCTTTTATTCTGGAAATTTCATTTTGCAACATATTTATGTCATCCTTAGCCTGGAAAAAGGACTCTTTAAGCCAAGCCAAGCGAGAATCTAAATCAGGAAAGGAGACATTTTCAGGTAAATCAATTGCACAAATTGTGTCTTTCAATCTGTAGAAGTCCATCGAAACATTCCCCAGCTCTTTTCTTTCTTTAGCAAGCCATCCAGCTCGTCCAACAATATCCATTGACTGGAGTTCCTCAGGTACGTCAATCTGGGATAGGATGTGGTCAAATGCCTCTTTCATAGCTGCCAGGTCGCTCTCCAACATCGGGATGCGCTCTAAATCAGTTGACAAAGTGCTGATCTGATCCCTGAAGTTAGCAACTGTAGATTCTTCATGTTGTAACTCAAGCCTCAGCTTCTCAATTTCCGAGTTCTTTTCCTCAAGAAGAAGTTTCAAGTTTTCCCTATCTTGAACCAAGCCCTTCCCTTTCTTAACTGCCATTGATAACTTCTCCCTCAGCAGACTAGACTTCTCCTCTGATTGCTCAAGAGCTTTTTGCAGAACATCTTTCTCCTCCTTCAGTGCAAAAAGTTCCTCAGAAGTTACTTTCAACTGATTCGAGAGACCATTTAGCTGTGATCTCACCAGCAAATCTTCTTCTAGTACTTCCTCACAAAGTGTCAACTCCAGATCCCTAACATAGAACAGACTTTGAAGCTTTTCAAATAATTGTGCTTCTACGAAAGTAGTCTCTGAAGAAGCATTCGGTTGATCTTTTATCTTTCTAAAGCACCTATCTATTAGCATGGGTAGATAAGAAGCTTCTTCAACCCCTTCTTGATCAGCCAACATCATTCCAGAAGCCTCTACAAGCATGCTGGTCATCTGATTTTTCTCTGATGAAAGTTGATGGATCTTCTCAACTACATTTTCATATTCAGTTGAGAGGTTGTCCAACTCCTTTTTAATATAATCCTTCTCTACTAGTTCTGCTTCAAGTGAAGCACTTAAATGATCCTTGTCCAATGATATTTGACGCGCCTTGCCAACAATTTCCTCATATTCGTTTCTGAGGTGATCTAACTCTTCTTTGATGTAATGCTTCTCTTGTTGTACAGTCGAAAGTGAAGCACTCAAGTGATCTACCTCATCACGTGCAGCTTCCTTTGTTCTGGAAATTTCATTTTGCAACATATTTATGTCATCTTTAGCATGGTAAAAGGACTCCTTAAGGCAAGCCAAGCGAGAATCTAAATCAGGAAAGGAGACATTTTCAGGTAAATCAATTGCACAAATTGTGTCTTTCAATCTGTAGAAGTCCACCGAAACACTCTTCAGTTCTTTTCTTTCATTAGCAAGCCATCTAGCTCGTCCAACAATATCCACTGATTGGAGTTCCTCAGGTACGTCAATCTGGGATAGGATGTGTTCAAATGCCTCAATAATCAAAGTCTTTTCAGAGAGTGATTCCTGCAATGACACAACCAAAACTTCATTTTTCACCAACTCTTCCTTGTGTAATTCAGCAGCTTCTAAAGCACTGGACTTCTCTTGCAATTCAGCTAGACATTTCTCAAGCTCACTTGTTTTATCAGCAAGAGACTGCTTGAGGGCATCTCGTTGCTGAACCAATGCCTTCCCTTTTGTCACGGCCATACTCAGCTTTTCCTTAGTATTAGCACACCTCATCTTTTCCTGCTCAACCTCTGTCTTTGTTTTTTCAAGCTCGGATTTTAGCATCTCCACCGTTGCTTTCTCACTTTCAACTTGTTCAAGAAATTTCCTATTTTCATCTTCTAGAAAAGCTATGTTTTCAACCAGCTGTGCTTCCTTCCTCCTCAACTCATGTAATTCATCACGGGCAGCAACAAATACGGTCCCAAACTCCTGCACACCAAAATCGGACTCAGCCTTTGTCAAACACTGCCTAAGTTGATTAACTTCTGAAAGAAACTGGTTATACTTCTCAATTAATGCCAATGTGCTTTTCTCAACAAGGTCAATCTGCTCTACCCCAGAATCACCTAACAGATCTCCTTGATCTATAACTGAACCAAGTGCAGCCGAAATCCTCTCCAGTGCAACCTCATATTGCTGGTTCTTAACATCCTTCTCTGTTTCTGCTACTGAACTCATAAGTTTGGCAGTCAGCCCTTCAATCTCTTTATCCTTCACATAAATCTCCCTTGAAAGTGTCTCCATCTCTTCCTGCACATACTATAACCCTAAGTAACATTTAATAAACTGAAAACCATTGAGCAATACCTGAAATATCTAAATACATACATACACACGCACACACACACACACACACACTAAACCTTGTATTTGGATTCGAGTTTCCCTTTTTCTTCAGCAGCTTGCTCCAGCAAAGCGCGCAATCGTTCCATTTCTTTAACAAAGTGATTGTTATCATTATCTTCGTTATTGTATGCACCATTGTCCATTTCATCAAACTGTTTAGGTACCGCATCCGGCTTTTCATCTGAAATGGCATTGTTATCCCGATCAGTTGGCCATACAGCTTCCTTATTATCATTATTCAACTCATCCGATGCATCCATAAACATATCTTCTTTGCTATCCACATGAGATATCTCAATAGATTCCGCTTCCTAAATTGATAAAAATAAATAAATATGTATCAAATTAAAGATTTACCTGTCAACAATAACAAAAAGAAACCTGAGATTTCAATTCCAAAAAAACAAAATAAAAATAAAACCTGATAAGTCGAAGATTGATTACGAGCTCCAGAATCCTCCGAATCGTTAATTTCAGACATTTCTACTGGTAATATAAATTCATAATAATTAGAGACAGCTCCTTCTTGAATAACAAGAATCAGATCTGCATGAAAATCCAGCGCCAAAGAATTTTTAAAAATAAATGAATACATAAAAAAAAAAACCTAGAATCAAAACGGATTAATGGATTTGACCTGAATTTAAATCCCACTGTGGATTTCTGTGCTGATGAGATTCTGATTCAGCTTCGATTCAAAGGAGAATTTGCAGAATGCGCACAGCAGATTAGTACTATTTTCTATTTGTAATTTTAATTGTAATTTTATTTTCTTGTCTTGATATACATGCTATTTTGTGTTATTATGTCGATTTCATAGGTGTGTGTGACGTAGTTCGCTCCAATGAGATGCGATCTATTATTTGTCTTGTAAAACTAAAAAACAAAAATATAATTTTGACGTTGATAATATAATTTTAGAAAAAAAACAGTGAAAGATTTTTTTTTTCTAAATTAGGCCTAAAGTCTGTATTTTTAATTAATTAGGCCTTTATGTCGATTTTAAAATTAATCACAGAAATAGATCAATTTTAAGAGACAGAAATGGAAAGCGCATCCAGTTGGACGAGTTTTTTGCAAAGGTGGTAGGAAAGCGTGTCTAGTTGGACGTGTTTTCCCTCAACGGTAAAAGAAAATAAAATTCAAACAATAAATTTTTTTACCCTATAAATACCCCAACTTTCATTTTTTTTTCATTCCCATCTTTCTCTCAACTCTCTCAAACCCTCTCAAGTCTCTTAACTCTCTCATTTTGATTGTGTTCGATATTTTCATTTAAAATAATATTTTTATTAATTATCTTGTATTGTATTTGTTTAAAATCAATTTTTCACGAATGACTGCCTCTCTAATCTGCTTCGACGAAAAACATATTACTATCGCCCAAGCAGTATTGGTAAGATGGAAATTTAAATTTCGTTAATTTCAATAATGTTAAATTTATTTATTTTTTAATTTGAAATTGTCTTTATTATGTAAATAAGTGAATGATCATTTTTTGGATGGCTTCATTCATAATATGAGAAAGCCCATGATCCTCGAAATTCATTGCCACTTGCAAGTGATTGGATTCTTACATGCGTCTTGCATTTTCGAGGGCTACAAACTCGATTTGGTACTAATCAACGCGTTGGTGGAAAGATGAAGGCTTGAAATACACATTTTCCACCTTCCATGTGACGAGTGTACAATCACATTCGAGGACGTAGCGCTATAACTCAATCTGTCAGTGGATGGGTCAGTCATCACGAGATTAGTAATCGTTTCGGGTAAAGTGGACCTCTGCACAACACTGTTGGAGAAGGTTTCGGACAAGTTCGAAGGTGGTCGGATATCGATCAACTGGTTGGAGGATAATTTCGACGAGCTCCTTGAAGACCGAACGGAGGAGGTCATAGAACAATACGCTCGAGCATACATCATGAGGTTAATTGGGGGCATTTTACTGCCCGACAAATCTCGAAATTTGGTGCACGTAAGGTGGCTACTACATCTAGTGAACTTCAATGAGTACGAAAAACTAAGTTGAGGATCTGTTGTATTGTCCACGTTATACCGGGAGATGTGTCAGGCCACGGTACCGATTAAGGCGTCGATCGGTGGTTGCCTGCTCCTGTTGCAATCGTTGGCCTGGTGGTGACTACCATTTCTACATCCTAAGGTGACCGACCCATACATCTTCCTGTTGATGACGAGGTAAACATCATTTATTAACAAATACTTAGTTTGTACAGTAAATTTTTTTATTATACGTTTCAACTAACATATCACTTGTACAGGTGGAACCATGGGCCGAGCTACGTGGGACTGCCCGATGAGCTAGAAGATTTTAGGTTGTTATTAGATCAACACTCGAGAGCCGAGGTTAGTTACTTATTCTTTCGAACCTATATTAATTACACAATGATTCGTAAAAAAAAAATTCGTGCGTAACGATATTTACAATTCTACTTTTCAGTTTGAATGGATGTCGTACGCCGACATCGATATCATATCTTGTATCCCGTCGGAAGTGTTGGCCAATCGAGACATGTGGGACGCAAATATGCCGTTGGTAGTGTACACGACAGTCGAAATGCACGAGTCAGACCAGGTGATGCAGAAGTTCATGTGGAGGCAATGAATTACGCCGCCACCATGAGACCTAAAGGAGCTGCACAAGGTAGACATGCAAGAGAAGGACAACGACTTGGCGATGCGGCACATGGAGCACATCGAGACGTGGGATTATAGGATGCAATCATTACCCATTCGCGAACCATTTTTCTCAGAGGACACGGCGATAGCTAACGATTACTTGGCATGGTTCAGAGTCGTCGGCAAGTCGTATCTGCTACCACTGGAAGCGAGGAGTAGGCAAATTCGAGCGAAAAGGCAATGTCGACCGCTACAGCAGCGTAGGAGGGGACGCGGTCACATGACAAGTTCGTCATCCGCTCTGGCAAAAGATGCGCTGCCTGTGGCTACGTAATATCTAGGTCAGTTCGCTCCACTTATTCCCGTTCAATTCAGTAACCCTATGTTTTTTTTCAAAAGCACCACCGCGCTACGGCCCACCATTACACATGGCTGATTCTTCTATTCCCGTAAGTACATATTTCGAGGCATCGAAGTCCCTTACATACTACATCTCCATGAAGATGTCGATACCGAACCCCATGTTGGGACAAACACCGACGTATGCACCACCACCGATGACGATACCAATACAAACACCCATATAGCAGTCGATGATGATATAGATGCCCGGTAACTTTCTGACGTACCCGGGATTTAGGGCATATTATGGTTATATGCCTATAGTGACCCAAACACCACGCACATCATTGTTTTACGGGGGTGGCTCATTGTCGCAACCATCAGACGCGGGAGTGGTGGATACATGATAGTAGGTAAGGACGATGTAAGAATCAACCACAGAGGAAGATGATGACGCTGCCGATCCTAAAGAAACGATTGCCTAGGGGCCGTTCTAGATACATATTCAGGCGATGATGACGATGATGAAGAAGTCTACAGCCCTGACCTCCGGATGAACCTTCAGTTGAACCTCCGATTGTACACAGAAATCCACCACGCGACCGTCGTCCACTACCTTGTTGTACACATTCTTCCCGATAACACGATTGAGTGTATTCTTTTTATAAATATTGTGATGTAAATATAGATCTGTCATAAATAAAAAAATCGAGGTTATTCATTCAAACAATACCTTTGTCTTTATTACTATCTATCATGAGTTATGGATAAGTTAACAAGAAATAATAAATTGAATCAATGGGAATATGCAAAACACGCTAATGAATATGAAATATGATAGAAAGTAATGTTATCGACGCTGAGTCCCCAACGTATTCCTGTAAAGTGAACATGTTGGCTTCGTATGCATTGGGTTTCTACAATACCCGCATAATTTCTGTTTACCGTATGCGTTGGTGGAATTCAAGCGACATTTCGAGCCGCGACACAGGTCCTTGTTTGGCACAAACTCGGAAGGCGCGCTGGACACAGACGGCCACATACTCTCATTTGGGACGGGTGGGAATTTAGGACTCCACACATTGTGAATGCATTGTAGTCGATAGATGTCATTGATGTAAGACACGTACTCAATCCGTATGTTCCCACATACGACAATTGCATGTGCACTGAGAACCGAAGTGCTTAAAATCTCTCACAATTGCAGGACCCTTCCGTTAGGTAAACATGATAGGATGCACCTAACATTTCCTGGTCGAGCCTAGCGTGCTCCGTGACTCAAAAATCAAGGTTTCGACGTGAGTGGCACACTACATACATGGTGTTCGCTCTCGCTGTACTTCACCGAATCTCTTTCATCACATCATCGTAGAATGTACCACCACCCACTATCTATCCAGCATATGCCGACTCCCTTTTAGGAAACAAGGCAGCCAGTCGAAAGTATGTCTCTTTGACAACCAATGTTATCGACAAATGACGCGTCCCCTTCAATACGGAGTTGATGCACTCGGTCAAGTTTGACGTCATGTGTCTGATTGTAGACCCCCTTCGTATGACTGCGTCCACTATTCAAATAGTATATTTGATACATACGCCGCACCATAGACGTTAATGGTGCTTAAGTTGTTCAATATTTGATGGAATCGATGTTGGACGAGCTCGTAATCTATCGAGAAACAACTACCGGTTAGTGCAATGAAATAAATCGATATGAATACTCGATGTGCAGTGAATACATAGTTTGAACTACAAACCCGTGTTGATGACTAGATCTCACTCAGTTGTCGAAGGATATTTTTGGTGGTAGTTGGATCCCACATGTCGTATATAGTACCAATGATGAGTGCAATCCCAGAGGGCTCCATGACGATCAATCTTCGAAAGTATTCTGGGTCTCCTGCCTGATATGACACATATGCTAGGCTGCAAGCAAACGCGGTGACCCAAACGGCTTAGGAAAAAATCCCAATCATCTGCCGTTTCTCTGGTAGTTATCGTAAACGCTATAGGCAGAATCTTCCAATCACCATCCTGAGCAACGAAAAGCAACAAACGCTATTGGTACCTTTCGTATAGCCAGGTACCGTCAATTTGAACCATAGGCTTGCAGTGCTGAAATGCCTCTTTACATTGCTCAAATGTCCAAAAGAACCGGTGGAAAACTCGTTTTGAGATCGGTTACAAAACTTGGTACGTAGGAATCCAATACCTAGCACTATTGTCATAGATAGTTATATGAACCCTCCCACCCATGATGCAACTTCTTCATAGCCTTCTGTTTTGCAACTCACACTTTGTAGTACATTGGAGTGTACTGGTACTGACTACGTATGTTCGCAATCAGCATTGGTATTTGAATCCAGGGACTAGCCTTCACCATCAGTATAATAATTTCAACAATCATGTCCGAGTCTAGCCTCAGATGGTCTTAACTTGCACCCGTCACAATGTAGGTATGGGGACCAGAATACTTTTTTATCGTCCACACCTCAATTTTCTTCCGGTAAGACATCATGATTTTCCACTTACACCTCTTATACTTCATTGTGCACTTTTCTTCGAATTTCTTGGAGCTATACCGCTTCAGTGAAGCAAGAAAAACATCTTTATTGAGGTATTTCATTCCAACTTCCAGTACTCGTACATTATGATATGTGCTTGTATAACTAGATGTTCTGTGCGAAAGCCGCGAAAACTCTAAACCACTCTCAACCGATAGGTCGCCGTTCGTCATGTGGAGCAGAGGTCCATAGCCCTAAATCCCGTATTTGGATCCAAAGCATTGTCTGGGGCGTCATCGTCAGATTCACAATGTTTCAGTTCCATTGAAATTGAAATTGAACGCACTGATTGAATGTCGAGCCCGAGTGTCTAAATTTAGGTTATACTGATACCTTAACTAGTACTGACCCCCAAAGTTTAGATCGATGAGTGTACTGGACAACCGTGTAGTAGGACTTTCTGCTTCAACTTTGGTACCCGTATTCGCCGCGATGGTAGTCGAAGATAGATTAGATCCATCAGCATCGACGAACTCCACATATAACTCAATAACAACATTTCTGCTTGCGATGTACGATAATATGACCGTCTCGAGATGTGCCTCGCTAATCACTTCTAATAGCTCATATTATAGAGGTCAACAAAAGCAAGAAATTTGCATTGCAACCTCATAATTTTTCCCCGGGTCAATCCACCGACTTTCCTCCTGATTCTAGTCCGTAGCTCACGCATTTGAATGGTACTATTGAACACAAATTCCACGAACTTCGCTCCTACAAACATCACACCGACCTCTGTATTACATATTTGACTGTCGTAGTATATAAAGGATTTCACTTGTCGGCTTATTTCAATATCAGTCACAAATTGGATAAAAAAAGCAAAAAAAAAATAAGTAGAGAATTGTCCAAAGGAGTACACACAACTCTCACAACACAAGGTTCTTCTGTTTGATATTAACTTGATGCGTGTCTATGTTATAAAAATTTCGCCTCTTTTATGAGAAAATCATGTACAATGAAAGAGAATACGTGCTTTGAATTTCATTTACAAATGCACACATTTGTTGTATATTGTATAGAGCAAATAATTTTCAGAAAGCGTTCAAAACTCTTATAATTTCATCACGCCTGTGCTCTTGAGAGATTTTGCACTACATAACGTGATCTACATGCATCTGAAAAGGTACTTTTACTATCAAAAGAAAGGAAATTTGTTAGAGAAACCTCGCCCAGTTGGGGGAGCTTTCTCTAACAAATTTCCTATTTCTCGACATGAGAAGCAAGACGCTTCGAATAATTCAGAAGCTTTAAACTCATTTAAAATATGTTCGTCACTCTTGTAGCGCGTTTTCAAGGTTTTTCTTTGCAAACAGACCCTTCCATGTGGCTATAAAAGGGCTCACACACACCAAGCATCATCATCCCTCAGTCATATAATTTCTCCCCAATCCTCTCCATTCTCCACTATAAACCATTTATCGGTCTTACAAACTTCGGTTGCTAAAAATATTTGGCTTACATTCAAGGTATTCTTGAGTTGTTGGTGATGCGATATCGCTCCGAGCTACACTTATTTCAAATATCATGCCGAGATGGGATAATTGCCTCCGAAGCCTATCCTAGGAAAATCGGTTATGGGGTGATTTTGCTTTCTACGGTCAAGTGTAGAAGTCGACGTAGAGGTCTTAATCGACAACCGTTATGCAGTAATGGATCAGGGTATAACGAGAGAGTTGTTGACGGTCGTTACGCAGCCACGAGCTTAATCTTTTCGAATACCCAAAAATGATGCCCTATAAATACCATACAAAATTGTGATGGCATATTCATACGAAAAAATTTTGGGGCTTTCCATTATAATCGATGTAATTTTTTTCTCTATTTCCAGGCAACCGATACCTTTAACCTTCCTTCTTATTCGAAGGTTAGCACCGTCGTAGACGCAAGAGGACTTTCACGCAGGGAGCAACTATTGTGGTGTAGTAAAGGTGATGCTCCTTTTGGGGTGATGACGATTGTCGTTATTTTACAACCCATTAATAACTACAGCCGCTGCTATGTCGACCCGATTTTGACCTCTATTGTGCCGGTACATCTGTTCTCTACCTGAAAGCCCTCTTGTGTCCACCTTAGTGTCAGCCTTCGGACAAGAATGAAAGGTTAAAGATACCGGTTGCTTAGAGATAGAGAAAAAGATTATGTTGATTACACTAGAAGTTCTCATGGTTTTTTTGTGTGATTATGGCATCAATCTTATGTATGGTATATATAGGGCATTGTTTACGGGTATCCAAAATGCTTGACCTCCTGACCGCATAACGATCTTCACCAGGGCCTGCTTATACTCAAACCAATGACCGCATCACGGCCATAGACTAGGACTTCCACCCCTAGTCGTATTAAGCATTATTACCCCGAAACCGAATTTCTCCATGGTGGTCCTATCCACAATGACATATGAAATGTATGTGTGCTAAAGCGCATTATCACATCCCTGACCCCTCAAAACTACCTAAGAACTTTTTTCGCTTCAGTTGAAAACCCTGAACGCTTTCAAAATACCTAAAACCCTAAAAACATCTTAAACCTTAAAAACCCTAACCTAAAAAAAGCCCTAACCTTGGAGAGAGAAAGTGAAAGAGTGTTCAGCTGGACGAGCTTTCTTTCCATTTGTGTAGAAAGAGCGCTCAGCTAGATGTGCTTTCACTTTCTCTCTCCTAAAAATGGCCTATTTCACTAATTAATTTTAAAACCAGCCTAAAGGCCAAATTAAAAAAAAACCAACATATTCATCATGTTTAGCCAGATTTTTTTAAGAGAATACATATTTTTTAGTAAAAGCGATTATAATAAATACTAAAAGGCATAATCACTCGAGTTAGGCGTATGATAGAGTAGATTGGCTTTTCTTGAGTTTATGTTGGGTAAGATGGGATTCTGTTATACTTTTGTATGTTGGATCATGATGTGTGTTTCTACAGTAAAATATTCGGTGTTGTTGAACAGGCATGAGTTGAGCCCGATTATATCATAGAAAGATTTGCGTCAAGGGGGATCCTCTCTCACTATACTTGTTATTGTGTACCAATGGGTTGAGTTATTTGTTCAAACGTGGCGAGGCTAGAGGTGACCTCCATGGGGTTGCAGTTTTTTGGGGTGCTTCACTGGTTCTTATTTGTTCTTCACGAATGATAGTTTCCTTTTCTGTCGAGCGAAGACTTTTGAGTGTTATGTTGTTCGAAACATTCTGGTGACATATGAAATGACCTCTGGGCTAGCAATGAACTTACATAAGTCAAGTATACTATTCAACTCGAGCACAAAGGTACATGGTCGAAAGATGCTATATTTATATTGGAGGTGGACATGCCTTTAGATCATGGTTGGTACCTGGGATTGCCATTTATTGTCAGCCGTAATAAGAAACAAGTTTTTTCCTTTCTCTGTGATCACTTAAGTAAGAGGCTACTAAGTTGGAAGAAAAGATTACTCTCAAAACCGGGTAAAAAGATTGTTCTTAAAATGATTTTTGCCTTTCTGCTTTTTATATAAGTGTCTTCTTATTGCCTTTGGGTTTATGTGACGATCTGCAACGCATGATGAATACCTTTTTGTGAGGGGCAGGTAATATAACTGTAACACCCCATACTCGACCTGATCGTCGGATCCAGACTACATGATGTTACACTTTATAACCAAAAATTAACTAATACATTCTTTGATGTAAATTTTGCCATTCTGACTTAATGCAATTATTATTAAAATACAATTATCTAATCGATCACGCCGTATGAATTTATTTTAATTATTTAACTTTAATCTAAGACAAAAAATGTTTTACAAAGTAGTTTAAACATACCGAATATTTGCTTAGTTTGGAAATGTAACAACCAGTTTTTCAGTGGTGTCAGAAACAATGGTTTCGGGACCACAAATCTGATGAGTAAGTCTGTAAATATTATTTAATATTTACGAGTTAAATATAGTATTATAATAAATTTTGATTTGATAATTTTTGTTATTTGAATGAATAGTTAAGTTCAAGTGATTTGTCCTTAAAGTCAAGTGATTTTAAAAAATGAGGTTTCGAAACCTCATTTCTATAAACCGAGTCCGTAAATATTTTTGTTTAATATTTACAGAGTGATTATATGGGTGTATTGAAATTTGGTCCTGGAATATTAACGTTTAAATAGTTAATTAAGTAAAAAGGACTAAATAGTAAAAGTTGCAAAAGTTAACCGCTATTAGCTTATATGTGTTAAATGGTTATAAAACCATGATTTGAGGGCTTTAAAAGGTAATTAGACCTTAAATGATTATATTGGACGGTTAAATGGTTAATAATGTGTATTTCTTATGTTAATATATATATATATATGTTTAATTAATAATAGTTAAATGTTAATTAATAAACAAAAGAAAGATAATATTAGCATGTTTTTTCATCATCTTTCTCCTTAGGCCGAATCCTCCATTTGAAAGGAACCTTTCAAACCAAAGCTTTGGCCATGGCTAAATTCTTGGTATGGTAAGTATCTTTTAATTTTTTTTTAGTAATTTTTATATTTTTAAGATCATTACAATTAGGTCCAGTTAATTCGTATCTCCATTTTCAAAACTGTTAAAGATTTTAAAACTTTCCATTGATGAATATTATATGTTTTCTATATAAATTGTTAGATTTGGAAGATATGGAATGTTTAAAGACTATTTGATTAAGTAAATTTTGTTATTTTTGTATTTAGGGACTAAGTTGTTAAAATAGTAAAATTACATGAAATTCTTGTGAAAATGTAATAAATATGGGTTTTATAGGGATTATGGAAAATTTGGTCAGCATGATTTGATTTAATTATGCTAAATTTGAAGTTTCGGGCTTAGGGACTAAATTAAATAAAAGGTAAAAGTTCAGGGTAAAAGTGTAAAATTTTGATAAATGGTAAATTACATGAATTTAAGTATTTTAAAGTATTTGAATTGGATAATTGAATTAAATTATTATATTTAGATCAAGAAACGGATCAATCGATAAACAAATGCGGAAAAGGAAAAATTGTTGATTAGTCCTTGGAGTCGTGTTTGCTACAGAATCAGTTTAGGTAAGTTTGTATATCATTTATAAGATTAATTGATATCTTTACATATGTATCAATGAATTGGTGTTTGGAACAGTCTTGATTGAGAAAAGAACAAGACCGTGATTGAAATATATCATGGTATTATACTAGAAAAGGAAAAAGACCATGGTTGAAAGATACCATGGCATTACATTCGGTATTTTTGAATCAATGAAAAGGTTGAAAATGATGTTATCCGAAAAAGATATCAAATGAAAAGGTTGAAAAGGATGTTATTCGAAAAGGATGTCAATGAAAAGGTCGAAAAGGATAACAATGAAAAGGTCGGTATTTCATCCTTCAACTATTCACTATTCAGGTAACATGTTTAAAGTGAGATGTGTATCATAAGTATAGAAATGAGATGAAAGCTTTCATTTGTATAGCTTGATAATAAATATTAATGCCTTGGTGTAATTATATGTTTCATATATCTATAAATATGTTATCTAGTTAAGTTTGTGGTGTGTTTAGAGAATTAAATGATTATATGAGTATTTTCCAAGTGATCTATGTTGCTTTATTTGGTTCAACAGGTAATAAAGGCATAAACAAATGAAACTATGATAAATGGAATGGAAAGTTTTGACATAAAAGCTTTGAAGGTGTGAATGTTACATATTAGAGATGTGATGAATGTTATGTATATAGATTTGCTTCCATTATATGTTCCTTGATATGGATGAATGTTTGATGTTTCATTATTGTACTTCCTGACTTGTGAGGTTGATGTTGTATTGGGAAATGGATAATCTCTTAAGCATGTCAAAGGAATTATTTATGAATTACATAAATTGAGCCTATTCAGTAAGTTTACATTTAAGATTTATATGAGCTTACTGAGCATTATTTGTTTACGTTAGCTATTTTTATTTTCTTGTAGATCATCGGAATGCTCGATCGGTTGGAATCACGTAGGAGCACAATCACACTATCCATTCGTCATATTGGTAGTTTTGGTTGTTTTGGCTAACAGTTAATAAATGGCATGTAATAAGAGTTTTTATGTTTTTTCACTTGTGAATACCTTGAGATTTAGATGGCTTTTGGTTCATTGAAGTGTGAATGAAGTGGTTTAATGGTAGATGTGTGATGCATGCTTAAGGTATGAATTTATGGCATTGGATTTGAATTGATTTGGATATTAAATTGTGGTACCAATGAGGGTATATTAGATAGACATTTAGATTAAATGATATGTATGTGTTTTGGCATGTAATAGGGCTTGAATGTTGATTCGATAACTTGGTTTGTTTTAAGTATGTTCCAACTGTGGTACCAATGAGTGGTATGCTTGAAATTGTTATTTGATATATATGAATTACACTTAATGAATGAACTTGAAATGTTAAATTGAGTCAAGTTGATGTGTTGAATTGTAGTGTCAATTGATGGCATATTGGTTAGGCACCTAAGTTGGTTGGGTTTGGTATGTTTTAAAGTGTTTTGGTCATGTGAAAATGATTGGAAATGGTATAGTTTGTTGTGCAAGAATAGTTTAACGCTTTAGCTTGTTTTAAGGTCATTTTAAGAAGAATGCGGCTTGGGACACGAGCTGTCACACGTTCACGTGCCACACAAGACCACCCTACATAGCCGTGTGTCATTATTATTTTAGATGTAGGTTTCACACAGTCTGAGACACAGTCTATGATATGGTCGTGTGTCTCAAGTTAGTATGTAACATGGTCTGAGACACTGCCGTGTGACCCCTGTTTCCAAAATTTTTAAGTTTTTCCAAATTTTTTTGTTTTGTTTCAAATTGATCCCGTAATGTTCCTAAACTATTTTTAGGGCCCCGTAAGATCGGTTTAAGGCCTGTATGTGTATTGTATGCTATAAATGGAATGTGTAAATGATTGTTATAATTTCAATTGAATAAATGTTCTATTTGAAATTAAATGTTCTGATTGTTCTAAATTGTACTATAATACTCTGTACCCTTAATCCGACGATGGAGACGGGTTAGGGGTGTTACAGGAAATAATACTTTTATTAAAACTAGTTACAAATAAGACTCAAACATTGAGACTCCGCCTTTGGCTCGCCCAGCTGTATGCATATTACGACTAGGAAGCACAAATGCCTAATCACGATGGATTCTGGTTTGGTTTCTCCACGAACTATCGAATTCCCTTATTACTAGCAATACATAATGTCACAAACATAAGTTCATATGAACTTAGTGAGTTATCCATACCTTGTATTAGCAGAATTCTAATAAAATGGCACTTTATGATTTTGAATTAAAGTTTGACTTTCTAAACTAGGATAGTTCGTCAATCTCATTGGCCTATTATTTACAACCCACGAGCTGGATTACTTATAGTTGGTATATTGTTTTCAAAGACACCATTTCTTACTTACTCTCACATCCTGGAGAATGATTCAACTTACTCAACTGCGTTCGATCTTTACAGAATCTTATTTGTAACTTAGCCTTGACGGATTTCCACTTATAATATAGGTCTGACGTACTTTCACATATAAGATAGTCCCGATGGACTTCCATATATAAGATAGTCTTGACAGACTTTTACATCTTTCATGACATGCTTTTACATCTTTCATAATTTTCATATGCCATGGCCATGGACTTGCTTACATATATGGGCTCAAAGCCTTAGACTTTTCAGAGTCTTATATATTCATAGAACCCATGCTGGGGTATCATATTCATTTGCGCATATATCTCCGTACAATCCAACCGAACCTTCATAAAATCAAAAACCATGCATAAACATTCTCAATACTATCCACCCAAACCTCCGCAAAGGTAGATAACACGTGGCACAGAGTGCACAATGCGACATTTCTTCATCTTTCATCTGCCAAAATAACCCTCCACACTCCGCATATCAAACACATGCATTTTATACACAGACACTCTATCAACACTACCGTTTATGCACAACACACATTACACCAACATTTCATACACTTTTATATCAACACAACATACATCATGATACATTAATATTCAGTTTACGAAGTAATTCATCAATTACACATCATTCAGCCATAAGATGACTCATAATTTGCCCAATACTCAACCAACATGT
Organism: Gossypium sturtianum; assembly: GCA_025698515.1. Lineage (NCBI taxonomy): Eukaryota > Viridiplantae > Streptophyta > Magnoliopsida > Malvales > Malvaceae > Gossypium > Gossypium sturtianum. Next base: position 26,980,434 of record CM046945.1, read on the forward strand.
CTAACACACGATACTATGATAAAAGAATTGTCACACCCCAAAAATGGAAAATCCAAAAAGGCGAGTGACGTATGCATGTTAATTGTTTTGGCGCACTATGGTAGCATAATTCGCCACTCTGCTGGCCTGCTGACGAGTTAGAGTATTGGTGCTTGCTAGTGTTAAAGTATCTGCCCATTGGCGGTATCTAAGTATTTAATTATAGGGTATCTTCAACTGAAGAAAGAGTATGCCTAAGAAAGAGAACGCCCCAAAGTTTTGGCTGAGCACGAATAGCCTACCAAGTGTATGAGAAAGTTGTAGGAGACTTAATTGTCTTTAAGACCACGCCATACGCGAGTCACCGCCAAGGTATAGTACGTTCGATTTTCATGAGCACTATTCAAGTTGGTTTTTGCAACGGGATTAGTTGGGAGTCAACTGAATTGATATGACCCTCCTTATGACTAGTTAAACAGTAACGTAGATCTTTGTCAGATTGTTTTTTACCTTCCCTTGGATTTTGTAGGGAAATCAAAGAACAATTTTAGTAAGCATCATCACTTGTCAAAATCCACAAAATGGGGACCAAAAGTGTATATATATAGTGAAGGGGGGAGACATTCCAGATGGTTTTTCTTTCTGCTTTACGTTCTGGTCCTTCTTACTAACCTAAAAGTTCTCTTCTTATTCGTTAAGCTAGAGCTAAGATTTTGTTTAATCAATGGATGATTCAACCTTCTGGTAAGTCTTATAACTTTTTATGTTACAACTGTTGAAGAGTAAGAATGTTAAAAAGACGTAAGAACAGTAGGGTGTGAGTGGAAGGCCCTGCATAGGGGTCACATGTAGTTGAAACGTTAGTAAACTATCTGTAAATAAGGATTTTAATGGAAATTCCATGATCTTGTAAGCAGTTACTGCTACTGGATAAAGAAGGACGATCAAAACAGAAGTTCCAGGCCGAGGTAAAGATGGGTCTCTAGTGAGTCTCTAAACCCAACTCCTGCATGTTATTTTATGATGATTCTTTGTATGATTGATGTCCATGTAGTTGTGCATATCTTCTTGAGAAGTTGTTGTATGTATGGTGTGTGTGTTTTCTGTGAAGCATCTGTATGTATGTAATGAAGTGTACGATGTGCTGCATGAATATGACAATGTGTAGTAAGCATGCATGAGAAATTATGTGTTGGGAAGTATGATTCTGTTATGGGTATGAGTGAAATCTTTGTAAATGTGTCAATTATGTTAATTAAATGATGCATGAAAAAGTATAGTTGGTGATAAGGGGTTTCGGGCAGAGTGTCGGGAAAATATGTGATATGATACTGGAACCCGCAGTGGTGCTTTGATGATGTTCGTTGGGATGATAAACACAAAGGCTTATATGGAAAAAATGTAGTCTGCTGGGACAATAAACACGACAAAAAGACAGTGTGGCAGATATGTGGAAAGACCATGGCCATGGCACATTCTTGAAATGACGGATGAGAAACATTTGTCTACTAGGGTTTTTGTGTGTCCTAAGGGCAATGATGGGCAAACCTCAAGCGATGCTGAGTTTAGGAAAATCCATGGAGCCAAACACGACAATTTATGTGGTGCCTTGATGGAAAACCAAACCGAGCCTTTGTGGGGAATTATCTAAAAATCCTATGTGGTGTATTATTTGGGAAGCCTTAGTGGCGAAGTTATTTGGGAAGCCTTTGTGACGATTTATATAAAAAGCTTATGTGACGTATTATTTAGGAAGTCTTAGTGGCGAGTGATCTGAAAAGCCTGTATGAAAAATTTTGTAACGCCACTTAACGCCTAAATGGCGAGTTGTTAGTCTGCCTTTTTGGCGAGATCTGGTTATGTCTTTAAGGCATTTTCTGAAAGAATTCTCGACAGCATACCCAACTGATTAACCCGCCATTGTAATCCGCCTGGACAAAAAGCTTGGTGTATCTGAAATGGGTGGTGTAAGTGTCCGCCAAACCTAAGAATTCTCAGATTATGTATCTAAGTCATTTGGGATTCTTTTGGATAATCTAAAATATTACATTCATCGGAATAATTTCATTGTCTGGATCGATTTTAAGATACGGTGTGATTGGCATCCTGACAGCCGCTAGAGCTAGTATAAGAATCCGTAAAGAGTAGTATTTGAATGTATATCATTTTGAGGAATGTATCCAACTTCTATCTTCAAAGAGATTGTGAAATAGGATCCGCAATAAGGTGTGAAGTCTGTGATCCACTAATCGAGCGAAATGTACATAAGTGGGTTAAGTGCACAGGTTGGCATATAGTTATCCGCTAGGAATCAGAAAAGTGTCCTCCAAAATCAAAAAGGAAGTCTAGAATTTTGAAGTAGAGGAATTCAACAACAACATTTAAAGGTAATATTGGTTAAGACTGACTAAGTTTCATTGAACTTACAAGCATCTATTTGTAATGCAGGTTTTTGGAATTGATACAGTTCACCAGGAGGGACCAAGCTAGGAATGCGCCATGGTGGCAGTTCGAAGAATGATATTATGCATATAGAGGGGACTCTTGGGAATTTGGGGAATAGTATTCTACGCCAAGATTAAGTTTGGTTTAACAAATATTTAAGTTGTAATGTCTTTTATTGCCTTTGAGAATCTATTGTAATTAATAAACATTTCCTTCAAAATCTTTTAACTTAGAAAAGAATATAAACAAATAAGAAGTATGTTCAGTATGGTTTTCGCCAATTCTAAATTTTTTGTTAACTATTTAAGTATTGTGGCATCCTATATACGGTTCTAGTAAATCAGACCAGGTATAGGGTGTTACAAGAATAATCGTCTAAGAAATGAGTTCTGGAACTCACTTGGAAGTTGACGCCAAAACCTTCTTATTAGAGTTTTCCTTTGCTACTCGAACCTCAAGCAACTTATAAAACATAACAACTATTTCAGAATCTTTCACGAAGACATTTCATCATCATAATAACCAGAATTTGTTTGCATACAGAGGCCTTTAAAATGATTATCCACAACTTTATCCAATACAAAAAAAAATTGATGGACAACTAAAATCCTTAACTTTCTTTCCTTTACTTGAATCCGTAACAAAAAAAGGTTAAAAAGCTTACCAGCTTGATAAATTATCAATTATTTATGTACAACTTTAACTTCTTTCCTTCAACCAGATCAATGAAGAGGATGAAGAAACCCCTATATGAGAATAACATCTCTCCCTTATATACTACTCACTCATTTCCTTTACCAATCCCAAATTCAACAGCCTAGTGTACACGCCCATAATCATCATGTCTCCTACTAAAAATAGTCCTAGTTTAAACTCAACAGAAACAAGGTTCAAATCCAACCTTTCCACAACCAGTCTTCCATTTCTTCTTATTTCTACTAGAAGTTGTTTAATTTGTAAGCTTTTCAAATTAGTCCCCAATTCCACCTTTCCAACTTAACTTCAACATTTCGAGGTGTGACAATAACTTGAAGAAAGATTCACTGGGCATTTTAGGACAAACTTTGTGTACCTAAAAAGTTCGACAACATGGGTTTTTGAAGCTTACATTGTTTTTAATCTGGCCATGTTAGGAAAATAAGGGTGGTGTTTTATTTTTGCTCTGGAGCCCTGATCAATTAGGGTGTTCAAAGCGAAGTTTTTTCCCTATTGTAGATTTCTAAAAGCGATGGAAGGGAAAAACCTCTCTTTTGTGTGGAGAAGCTTGCATGCAACTAAGGGGCTGCTCTCGAAGGGTATATGTTGGTGTTTTGGTAATGGGGCAGACATATTAGCTTTTCAGGATCCTTGGCTTATGGATGATAGAGATTTCTATATTGCGTCTTCCTCGCTGTTGGGCATGGAAAATTTAGGGGAAAAGGATTTACTACAATGTAATGAGGTGGCTTGGGATAAAATTTTCTTAAGGGCTTTCTCGTGCCTTTGGATATGACTCGTGTAATAAATATTCCTATTAGCTAACAATAGCCTAACGATAAACTCGTATGGCATTTCATCGAGCATGGTAGGTACATTGTTACATCTTGTTATGTGCTTGTTGTAAAGTTTTTCTTGCATTTGGAATAGAGTCTTGTTGCTAGAAGTTGACCCCATGTTTTGAATGCCCATATTCCCTTAAAGGTGTAGGACTTTGTATGGCACTGCTTAAGGAATTTCTTCCCATGTAAGGCTCGTTTTTTGGAGAAGGGTTGTAATGTTGATCCATTATGTTTCTCTTGTGGTCAGGTTAAGACAATGAATCATGTGTTTCTTAAGTGCCACTAAACTATTGAGGTGTGGCACTACGTTGATATTTTATTTTGGCATACCTCTGTTACTACCCTTATTGAGTACTTTTTAACACATGCTAGGGAAGCTCTAATGGAGAGGGCACTCAAACTGTTGTCTAGCACATGGTTATTCTAAAATCGAATTTGTTGGAAAAATGAGTAGTCCATTGCTATGTAGGGTGTGGCCTTTGATGATCGATATTTGGAGGAATGAATGGCAACTCAACGGGCAATTGAACGTATTGTATCTTGTCTGCCAGCTCGAGCTGTTACTGTGCAGCGTTGGTCGAGACCAGCAGCTGGCTGGTTGAAATTTAATATGAACATGACATGTTTTCATGAGAATGGGACCATGGGTTTAGCGGCGCTATTGCGTGATGAGCATAGGGTGTTTACGTATGGAATGTAATGTTGGGTTGAGTACCATGTCAAGCTCCACATGGCAAAGGCTATGTTCATCAAGGAAGCGTTATAGTGGCTAAAGGACTTTCAAAAAGATTACATTATTCTAGAGTCGGATTGCTTAAATGTTATAAATTCTTTGAACTCACAAAATTATAATATTTTTAATTTTGGTTTCATTTTATAGGATTGTTTAATGTTGAGTTTCAACATGTGTCCTTTCAACGAATTCAATGGACAACAAATAGAGCGACTTACAGTTTCGCTAGGGTGGCCTTATCATCTGCAACCCATTTTGCTTTTAATCATATTCTAGATTGTATTTTGAGTATGTCTTTTGATGCTACTTTAATACCCATTAAGAAAGAGGGACTTAGAACTGGGTGTATAGGGTAAGCGTATCGGCTTGGGTTTTAATTTGCCCTTTCTTGATTTGGGTTGCTTCTTTGTTTTGTCGATTAATGAAAGTTGGCTTTTCTTCAAAAAAAAAAGAAAAAGAAAAGAATGAAAGAACGAAAGAAAGAAAGGAATACTATTATTTAATTATTTATCTATATTTTGATTATAAAGTTACTTAAATGATTTTTAATTTATATTTTTAAGTTCAATAGTTTTGTTTTAAAATCAATTTTTACCTTTAATAATATTTGATTAATTTATGTTAAAAATTCATGATAAATCATAAAAATGATTTATAGTTTAAATTTTAAAAATAATTATTCATTTAAAATTAGATTTTATTAAATATTGTTTTGTTCACATGCATACTTCAAATTTATTAATCATTATTAAACGATTTTGACAAGTGTCAAGGTTATATTTCAACAGAACCTCAACATATTTTTTTAGAGATGATACGCCATTTTTATGACCTTTTAAAAGATTCCTTATGAAATTTTGTACAAATTAACTCTAATCTGTCAAGGTTAGTGTAATGTTTCTCTTATAAATACATGAAACACCCCTCAGGCCTCTATTCATAAACTCTAACTCATAATATTAAATCCTTTCAATTGAAATGTGTGATAAACCTTTGTCAAATTATCTTCTAAACTTATTCAAGCTTCGACAATCCTTTGTTGGATAAATGATTTCAATCCAATTCTCACTTTAGTTGAAGATCACATCATTTCTCTTGATTTTTGTAAATCTTATCATTCCTACACGTTGTTTCACTAGTTTTTTTGTATTATATTACTTTTAACTTAAACAACTAAATAAGATTTTGAATTCAACCTCACTTGTATTTATTTGACATGTTTTCCAAGGGAAGTAATGAAGAAAGGATGTGTGGAAACAAATAGGTTATCATATGGAATTGCAAATAAATGATGTCTCAAAACTAAAATTTTAAATATTATTCAAGCTAGAAAAACTATAATACCCATTACCCAAGTCTAATATTCTTCAATTCAATAATGAACTTCATGAGTAAAGGATTTTTGTCTAAAGCAAGTCTATAAGCAAAAACATTATTTTAGTTTGTTACTTTTTCAGCAATTATTTTGGTTTGTGCTGTGACAACCATGGTAGAGCTAGATTTTAACTCTTTAAGAGTCTCTCCAATTCAGACAATCAGTCTCCTTCATCATAAAAAAGAAACATGCATCACTTTCAACCCTTAAGAAAGAGTATATGCTACTTTATCTCCAACAAGCTTATTAGACTTATTTAGGAGAGTCGTTCTTTCAGAGTTACCAATAATAACCCATGGATGCCAAATTAACAAGCATCTTAGTACTAGTTTCTCTAGTAAAAGCATCAATTTTGAAAACCCAACAATTCTAAGCAGCAACATGGAAACCAGATTGCAACAAAGGTTTCGTGAAGATAAGAAAAACAAATAGAGGGGTCACTGTTAAACCGTAAAGCAAAATTTGATATAAAACTTAATAGACTAGGATCTATTATGTTAGATCATCAAGAATAAATCAAGAAAAAAACTAAATGTAGAAGCGTATCTAAATACATTGATATTTTGAGATCTTCAAGTCTTATAGTTTTGATCTTCTAAATTAACACACAAGTAATTTAGAAAATGTGTCTTTCTCTCTTTTCTTTCCTGAAGATGGGATGTTAAAAAAGTTACGTATGTGTAATTTGGGGACAATAACCTTAATTTTGAATTAGCTCATCATCAATTAGAGATTCGTTACTAGAATATCTGCACATATTTGACACATACTTTATTTAATAACTAAAGCCCATTAAATCTTAACCGAATTAGATCACTTGTAATTTGGACTAACATTTTTGGTAGAATTAGACAAATGTGTTGAATTTAAACGAAAATTAGGATTTGAAACTATTTTTCTAGAAATTTAGGGAAATAGGCCATTTTTGGAGAGAGAATACAAAAATGCCTACTGTTGGATGCGTTCTTGTCCCGGTAGTTTTTTCCAACAGTCAATTTTTTTTTTCAAACAGCTACATTTTTTTTCAACGGCTAGTTTATTTGCTATATATACCCAAAATTTTTTTTTTCTTTCAATCCTATTCTCTCAACTATTTTATTCTCAATTTTTCATTCAATTTATTTCAAATTTGTCCTTGTTTCAATTTTCTATTTTGTAATTTCTTTGATTTTATTTGATTTTCATAATTTTAAAAATTTTAAAAATGTTAATGCCTCTTATTCGTTTGGATCACAAACATATTTTTGAGGTCCTATTACAAAGAGTAAGAAAATATTATTACAATTTTTCTTTTAATTAATATAATTATTAAGTTGTTAATATTATTACTTTTTTTAAAATTTTATATGTTTATTTAATGAGATCGAAACTCGAATTATTGAGACGTATATACACAATTTAAGTACAAGGGCACCGTATGTTATTGAACAACACTTGGAAGAGGTAGGATTCTTGCGTGTGTCTTGTATGCTCGGGGGACTAAATTGGAGTCCACACTTATTAGCGCATTGCTGGAAAGATGGAGACCCAAGACACATACATTCCATCTTTCGTATAGTGAGTGTACAATTACACTTGAGGATGTAGCATTACAACTCGGTTTACCGATTGATAGGTCAGTTGTTACGAGGGTAATGCGTGTTGGCGATTGGAGCGCAATCTGCTACGAACTATTAGGCAATGTGTCGGACAAGTTTTTTAGTAGCCGGATAGAAATGAAATGGTTAGAAGACAATTTCTCATATCTCAAAACTCCTCTAGTGCAGTTGAAAGACAACAATTCGCTCGAGCATTCATATTGAGGTTAATTGGGGGTCTTCTAATGTTAGATAAATCACGAAATCTAATACATTTAAGGTGGCTCCTAGAACTAGTCGACTTAAAAAAAGCTAGGGGATTCAGTTGGGGATCAACTGTGTTGGCTACATTGTACCCAGAGATGTGTCGGGCAACGAAAGTACAAAAAATAAAAGCAGTGGTTGTATACTCCTTCTTTAGTCATAGGCATGGTACCGCTTACCATTTTTATGTCCCCGAGCAAACTTCCCTTATCAATTCCCACTCATATAAGGCAAATTTCATTTAATAATATAGTTATCATATTATTACTATTCATTATTATATTTTTGAAATAACATATTATTTGAATTTGAGAAACAATGACGGAAGTCATATGGGTATACTGAACGAGCTCGAAGATATCCGACTATTGTTAGATCGACGATAGGAAATCGATGTTAGTTTTTGAAATTTTCAATTATATAATATTTACGTAAGGATTTGAAATTTAATATTAGGTACATAATAAACTTTATAATTTCGTACTGTAGTTTGAATGGATGTCATACTTGATCTGAAAATTTAAGGATGCATCCTGGCCGAATTTTTGGCGAATCACAATATCTGAAACGTCAAAGTGTCATTGATAGTTTTTGCAATGGTTGAGATGCATGAATCTGATTGAGTGATGTGCTATACAAAGTATTACGTTGTCACCCTAGGAGCTCGATGAACTTCACGAGATCGACTTGCGGGGGAGAACCAATGAAGACTGGCCTAAATTCCATGCCAAATATATCTACATCTAGTAACTTAGGTACAATTTCATATCTATGTGCGAACCAATTGTTCGACCGGATTTTGCGACCTCTTTAGATTACATGACATGGTTTAGACTTCACGATAAGGCATATCTATTACTATAGGAGGAAAGGAGTAGACAAATTCATTTTAGAAGGCCAACACAACCCCACATGAGGCTGCGATCAGGAGTACATGCGTTGAGTTCATCATCATCAGCTTTAACACCAAATACTATACTGATGGGTGCACCACCTCCCGTCAGTATGGTTTATATTTTTCTGGTGCTTTTACTAACCCCATGTTGTTTACACAAGCACCACATTATGCACCATCATATCATGCATCAACACCTTCTCTAGGAATATTTTTTACAACACCTCCATCCCTAGGAGCATATTACACACCACTGCCTTCAACAACACCAATGTATCCTCTATTGCCTACAATTTCAGCATTCTATCCACAACTAGGTTACCTGACACCATATAATTCTCCATTGATAGTGTCACAAACACCCCCATCAATGATATACAATGGGAACCTAGGATGCAAAAGCATTCTAACACGAAAGAACAAGATGAAGATGAAGAAAATGTTAGAGATGAATATCAAGATCAAGATCATGGAGGTGGAGATGGAGGTGAATATGAATATGAATATGAATATGAGGAGCCAAAACCCAAACCACGACGAAATCTTCCTCGTAACTGACACCCACCAGGTTGTGGCATACATTCGAGCCGACAATGGAGATGATTTTTTCATTTTAATTTTTTCTCATGTAAATTATCATTTAGTTTGTATTAAATTGTTCCATCCAAAATATACTTATTCATGTTTTATTAAAAAAATGTTTGTTTATTTTTTTTTACATCAATAATATACTTATTTACAATTTATGAAGAAAATGGAAAAAATTATTTGTATTGCATTGTATTTTTACATCAATAATATACTTATTTATAATTTACGAAAAAATAGAAACAATTTTTTGTATTGTATTATATTGTATTTTTACATAAATAATATACTTATTTACAATTTACCCGAAAATGGAAAAAAATGAATAAATGAATATTTTTTTTAATTCGACCCTCTCCTCAATGTTCCCTCCAAGTGTGGACATGTTATCCTACTATGCCCATGGTTCTTACAATAACTACATAACCTCAGTTGGTCTATCTTCTCCCGAATATCCATATTGTTACGTATTCGACTAGAATTAAGTCGACCTTTTGGCTTGCGACGCAAACTTAATATCTGGTAGCAACTCGAATAGAACACTCGAGACAGACGATCACATACTTTCATTTGGTATAGGTGGGAATTCATATTTCCATACTTTATATATGCGTTTTAGCTTACACACTTCATCGACATAGCTCATACAATCCAGATGTGACGAGACACATACAACAATTACATGTGCACTTGGAAAATGAAATGCTTGAAATCTCCCACTTTCGTAGGTCTTGTGTCTCAAGTATACATGGTATAATCCCTTGATAATACTTTCGTCGGGTCTATGGAAACCCGCAACTATAAATATTTGATTTGGATGTGAGTGACACACTGCAGACATAGAGTTCACTTTTTCTGTGTTTTTTGAAATATCTTTCATCACTTCCTCACACCAAATGTGGTTTCCTTTTATCTATCCAACATATTTTTCCACTCGCTTTGGAAACAAGGCTGATAAGCAGAAATATGTTTCTTTGACCTCTGACGTTACCAGCAAATGATGCGTCCCCTTCAATACAAAATTTATGCACTCCACTTTTCCTTGGGTATCTTATCGAGGTATTTCACACCGCGCTCGTTTCTAGCCTGCAAGTTCTTCAAAATTTCATGGAATCGATGTTGGACAAGCGTATAACCTGTCAAAGAAAATAAAGAGTATATCAATGTATGAAAACAATGTATATGTTAAAGAATAATATAGAAAATGATATTTACCACGTACTTATGTTAATAACATGTCGCCACTCAGCATCCTTATGAAATTGGCCCATGTAATTTGACTCGATATAAGGTATACACTACTTATGGTGTGCATGATCCCATAGGCTTCCACGTCGATCAATTGCAGCCTATATTCCGGGTGCCCTATCAGTAATGATGTATATACCGAGTTGTGACAAAACATGTTTTCTCAAATTAGTCAAAAATAAATCTCAAGCATTAGCGATTTCTCTTTCAACAATTGCAAAAGTTATTGCCAGAATTTTTTGATTACCATCCTATGCAACAGCTAGCAACAAGTGATGTTCATATACTGTCAATTTGGACTAATGACTTATAGTACCAGAATGCTTCAATGTATGGCTTGAATGCAAAAAAAGATGGAATATTATTTTCACTTGGACAATTTGATTGCCATTATACGCAAGTTCCATTTGTAGATAGATGATGATATCAAGTACGTACTGTTTCAGTACCTTGCACCATTACCACAAACCATTATATGATTTATCCCACTTGTTATACATATTTTCCATACCCTTCTATATTGTAACCTATGCCTTTTAGTATGACACGGTGTAATTGTATTGACTACGGATATTGACAATCAAAACTGGTACCAAAATTCTAGAACTCGCTTTCACCATAGGTAAGATAATGTCAGAGATCATGTCAGAATCCAAATTCGAATGATCTTGTGACATACCTGCAAAAACACAAGTATTTCACCATACGTAAGACAATGTTAGAGATCAAGTTAGAATCCAGTATCGGATGCTCCTGTGATGTACCTGCAACAACACAAGTACATGAAGCATTTTATTTCTTTATTGTCCGGAACCCCGTCTTTTTTTTCTCACAAATGCTATAATTTATCATGGACATCTATTGTCACACATTGCGTACTTGACCTCATATTTTTTGGCTTGGGATTTATAACATGGAATTTTACCCTATGCTTTATGTTATACCGCTTCACTGCATCAAAGAAAGTATCTTTGGAGGAAAACTCCATTCCAACTTGCAAATTGTTGAAGTTCGTAGAACTCTCATGACCCAGTCTTCTATGAGGAAGTTTTGGAAATTCTAATACACCTTCAACATCAAGGTTGACATTAAGCATGTGGGGTAGAGGTGCATATGTCGTAAAATCTAGATGGGTTCTTCCAGCATTTTTTGAACCTTCACCGTCAGAACCACTCTCTTCTAGTTAGGCAGGAACGACCTCTGGTTGAAAAACTAATACAATTTTCAAACCATCCGGCCTTTACTCCTAGATTAGATCATTATCGATTTTAGATCCATTTTTGTTCTTAGCTCCCCCTTCATTTTCTTCATTCTCAGCTTCCTCTTCTTTATCAACCTTAGTTAAATATCTAGGGTTGGATGTCCCTTCGCTGATGTAAGTTGTAGGAAGTACATTCTCAATTTTTGTAATCCCTACATTAAAACCAATACTACTTGGCCACTAGTGTAACTTGATGACATACCCACATAAGTGTTTCCAGCATAGAACATTGGTGTTGGGAAGTTGAAATCAAAAGTACTCACAAAATGTCGTGCTGGGGTCTCCAAGTTCGGGTTACCAACGAAGCTATATTCTCATGAAATTAAAGTTTCGATAAGCTTAGTGAAAACACAAAAATCTCAACAGTTACTCGTTCCTATCACATAAATCTGATTCCAATCGACTAATGAAACAACCAAGAATAATTCCCAACCTTCCAATTTCTCAAAACTATACAGATTCATGGTTTCGAAATTTCGACAAACTATGGTAATTTTCACGAATATTCAATAAAACCTTAGGATTCTTTAATGAAACTTTAAGGAAAGTTTAGAAACCTTCTAATCACATCAAAACAAGTTGAAAAACACTTTGAAACATCATTTTCATTTTAAATTTCGAAATCCACCATTAATAACTCAGTTTTCAGCTTTTATTCAAAACATTCGATTCAATAGGTAAAAACTCTATTTAAAAGACTAGATACCATTTAAAAGTAATAGGAAATTGAATCGTTACCTTCGATGGGAGAAAAATAAACGTTTGGTTGGAAATCCAAAAAAAACTCACAAGTTGTGCAATGGGAAAATCAATGGTGTTCTTGATGGTTTTTATGGAATTCTATAGAGATTTAACAATTGGAAGTTGATAGGAATAAAAAGAATTGATGTTTGGAAGAGAAAATAAGTGAATGATGCTTAGGAATGCAAGGGACGGTAAAAACAAAGAGAAGGGGAAAGGTTTAGTGATTTTTCTGTAGGTGGGGGGAAGAAATAAGTTAATTTTTAAACATTGGTAGATTGACCCTTATAGTACCCCTAGTTTTCACCCTGTTTTTCAAAACAGTCCTCTATTCAAAATTAAAGGTCTTTAGAATATCATTTTCAAAAATTGATTTAATCTTCTAAAAGCCATAGACGAAGACAATTCTGGTTTACCATGCGACGAAATTTCCAAACACACTAGAGCTAAAATCCCTAAATTACCCTCAAAACTACTAGGCCCAATTTTGGGGTGTAACAACCTACACACAATGCTTCTGACATCACCACATATAGAGCGATTATGCTTTATTTGATATTACAGAAAGACCAGATTTGCATCAACTATTGGCGCTACGAAGAGATGATTAAGTGCATACAGAGTAACAAACAAAGTATTTTTTTTTCCGCACTTGATCACAACCCTATGTAGACGAGTTGAAGTTTCCTTGTCTTCTGTCGAACCATTCATGCGATCGACGAGGAACGTAATTGGGGACAACATGTACAACCAGTTCATTGAACTCTAAAGAAAGCAAAATTAGGACGCCGAACAGCGAAAAAAGCATAGGAGGGATCCCCAAAGGCCTGGTAAAAAGAAGACTAAAGCACAAATGTCACAAATGACATGATTGACGGACATGTCAATTTTCGAATGGCAAAAGCGTTGGATGTAAGACATGGGCAATATTATGATTCGCCTTGTGCAACAAAATGGATGGCTGACACCAACGCCACTACCAGACATGTTCGTGAGATTTCCATCGTCGAGCGATGAGGAAGACAATAAGGAGGAGTCGGAGCCTGATTTCGACTAGTTCTGAACAATTTTTAATTTCTTTTTAAATTGGACAGTGTACTTTATTTTTTATTTGGGATGATTGTTATTCATTTGTTTTTATTTTTATTATTTAGATTTTTAGTATTTTATTGTAGGTACCCCAAAATTTTGAAGGCACAAAAATGTTGAGCTAAAAATTAAAGGAGGAGTAATCCCACCAATTGTGTTGCACGAATCACGCCAATCGAGTAACCTCTTTCCTTTATATTTTTATTGCATATTAGGGACAATGTGCCAAATAAAGTGTTGGGGGTGACTTAGGAAAATTTTTAAATTTTTTTTGTTATTTTCCTTTATTTTTAGTAGTTTTTTTATTTTTAATTTTGTATGTTTTCTATGTGCTTGAGTTTGTAGAAATACAAGTGACTGGTTAGGAGCATGCTCATAGGATTTTCTCAAATAAAATGTAAATTTAGTTTGATATTAATTGATTCTAAATTATCTAATTTTAGAATACTTAGTTCAATTTATTACACTGTGAATAAATTTAAGGTGTTAAGTATATCACATGGTAAATAGGTATATAAATAGCTTACATGTTTAACTTAATTGTAGGTTGTAGAAATTGATAGACTTGGCCGATTTAATCCATGTATAGAATTACCTAGGGACGACCTGAGGCATTATTTGGTAGAATATTTTTCAAGCCAAAATGCTATCCCGTAAATATTTTCCCTAGTACCTATTTTAAGCCTTAATCCATTTTCTTGATGAACCACAAATGAAACATTAAGTCTAATGAATACTCTATTTGATCCTTTATTTCTTGGTCCTTGCACTGATTTAATGTCCGGCCATTGATATTGATGGATTAGGTAGATACATCATGGTTGTTTCAAAAGAAAAATAATGAGTGAACTAAGGAATTGTTTGGTATAATGAGTATAAGATTCCTTGATCTTTTATAAAAATAAGGCAAAATACCAAATGAGAAAATATCGATGAAAATATATATAAAAGCAAAGTGAGTTGGAAAAAAAGTACGCTCACATTTGTTCAAAAAAAATACGAGCTCAGACGATTGTACTCATGAATACTATATGACGCCTTAGTAAATGGAGAGGTAAGGGATGTGAGAGAAGTGAATATAAGGTGGTGAGCTACATGGACAATTGGGGGAGTGTCGGAGACAATATCACGTGCCAAACTACTTTTGTGCTTAGCCATTTTGTCGAGCCTGTTCTTTGAATTCTAAACCAACCTAAGTCGTAGAACGTTACAAGCTGAAAAGTCCTATGTGACTTAGGTAGTGCTTATGTGGATGAAATCGTGCCAAGGATTGATATTTTTACCACTTATATTCATTTAAACATAATTGTATATTTGTTTTGATGGAAACCTATACTTAACATTCTTTTATTTGTTTGCTTTGTAATTTATTGAACTAACCTGTCTAATTTTAGAAGTTGTGAGTCAATTGTGTATCATGTTAGAGTTGTATTTTTATTTACATTATCTTGTTAATATATTTCTATCCAATTTCCTGTATCAAGTTAGCTCAAGTACATTTTTCTTTCTTGCATGTTTATTTTTCGTTTTTAGTTTAGTTTGTTTTCAATTTTTATTTGGTTTTTATTTAGTTTGCTTGAGGACAATCAAAGACTTAATCATGAGGGTATTTGACTTGTCGTCAAATGTAGTAGTAATTTCGGTCTATTTTCGCACTTCAAGAGCTTGTTTTCTAGCCAATTTAGTATTTTATATAACGTTTTTAGTATTTATTAGTTAGGATTAAATATTAGTAAAATAAGTGCTTTTTAACACATTTTGTGAGTGTTGTGACCTTTTAGGCCGACACAGGCTTTAGGTAGGGCTAATGTGTTGAATTGAGTGTGTAGGATGATGAACCATAGGCCCAATTGACGTGGGAGCAAGGTACGAGTGATGCACAAGCTTTTTCGAGCTGTCAAAGCATGGAATAAACCATAAAAGGCACAAAAGGCTTGTCGTGTCGCACCATAGGCATTGCATGGCACGACATATGGCCGACGTGGTGCCCAAGTCTTCCGGGGCTATTTTCGTTCCCACAATCGAATTTATACGAAGACCTAGGACGTGCGAAGACCAAATTCGGGCTGCCAATAGCCCTATAAATAAAACCATAGGGGTTTGATGTAACTAAGTTGTCTTAGGTGCCTTCAAAACCATCCTGGTTTAGGATTAGGATTAGATTGAGTTTTCTTCTAGTTTTTCATAAACTCTTTGTTCTTTCCTCTTGGAATCGATTTCGATCCAAGAGTTCTTTTATAATATTAAAGTATTTTAGTTATTTACCTTTGCAAGCGACGAAATTTGTTATTCTGGTCGAGAGATTAACTACTCCATTCTTCAATCGACTTCAAATCCATGATTATTTTAATATTTTTTCTCTTTTGATTTAATCATGTTCTTTACATGTTTTATGCAATTGAGATTAAGATTATGAATAACATGAGTGGCTAAATCCCTTAGGGGAGATTAACGAGTGGATGGGGATGTGATTAACGGAGGATTTATGGTTTCCCGAGAGGGTTAGTTGGTATAGATTACGCGTTCTTAAACCCTAGGCTTGACAAACCTAGGAAGTAATAATAGGTTAAACGAGATCGGGAGATAAGTTTGGTCAAGTAAAACGTAGTTTATCCTAGTTAAGAAAGTGAGGTCAGGAGATAAATGAGTATTAACCAATCGATTAATCAGTAAGAGGCCGAGAGGTAATAATTGGTTAATTGATAGATAATCCACCCTAAAACCCTAATTTGAAGTTAATTACAAACCTCGAAATGAGTTAATCTTCCTAATTGGTTTAATTTGTTTAGTCATTTGTTGTTGTTTATTTATTTTAGTTATTATTTCTCTTATTAATCCATTTTATGATCTATCGTAATATATTATTTAACTATTACTATTTAGACTTATTATTATCAAGAGATTTTCTATAGATTTATTCCATCCTCTCTTGGGTATGATCCTCGGAATAGTTATTGTATTCTGTTGTACACATATAGTGTATTACAATTTGACTTGTATAATTGCGAACACCGCGAATTTAATTTCTTATTTTTTTGGTTTGATATTTTTACTATAAACGACAACACGTTTATAGGCAGACACCATGATTCTTGGGTGTAGGGTTCAGGTTGGGTTGCGATTTTAAGAAATGGGCCATGGGGACGCGTTTAGCTGGGAAAAAAACACATCCAACAGGAGGCATTTTTCTATTGTCTGTAAAGCCCCAAAAATCTCTTATATATTTATTTTCGTGTGTTTGTGACACAATTGTATGTCTGCTTTAGTGGTTAAGTGTTCTGGGAAGTGTCTGAGAGGTCCCAAGTTCAAGCATTAGCTTGGGAAAATTTTTGTTTTTAAATAAATAAACCCTATCTCTAATCAGTAGGCTTATAAATAAATGTTGGTAAAAAAATGTCAGAATGGGCCTACTGGTCTGGTGGTTAAGTGGAGTGTTAGGTGGCTGGAGGTCTGAGGTTTGAATCTCTGCGCGATCAAGGGGATTTATTTTTACTGCTTGTGCCGTATGAGTGTTGTAGTTTGACCGAAATTCTGAGTATTTGAGGAGTGTGGGGATGTTGTGGCCGATTTTTAGGAGGATAATGAGGGGGATTTCGGTAGTTGTGAGATTGGTGGAGGAAAATAAGGAATTTAAGGTGTAGTGGGAAGGTGGACGGTTGGTTGAGAGATAGTAGAAGAGTTTTGAGGAGTGGATCAAGGGAAGTGATCAGTAGTTGTGCCGAAAGTGATTCCTTTCCCAAAATTCGACTTTAGCTTTTGTTTTCTCTCAATTTTCTGTCAACTGTTCTCATTCCTTTGCCGAATATTGCTAGTGAATTTCTTCTACTTCTTTTTTTTGTTCTTTTTTCGGTTTTGCATACTTCCCTACCCATCTTCTTTCTTCTTCTTGCTATCACCTCCTTTCTGTTCCTGTTGGTTGCTATCGAATTGTTGATCCTTAGGCCGATTCTTCTTCTTTTCATCCCTCCCCCTTCATATTGCCGATTCTTGTTTCCTCCACTCTGTTATACCGATTTCCTATCATTGATTGTTATCGTGGTTCGGTTCTTGTCGCTATTCTGGTAAGTAAAACTTCGACACTTTGATTTTTGCCTAAATTAAATACTGATTGGATGTTACTATCGTCTTGACAGCAAGGAATTATTTTGATTGAGGCCCCTCTTCTGTGGAGTTTTAGCATATTCGTTCGGAGTTTCAAGGTAGGTATCGTGCATTTGAAATGGAAGTATATTCGGTTTTGTGTTGTTGTGCTTTCATGAGTTGAGACTAACGATAAAGTGAATGATCAATTTTAGGAACTACTGAGCTCGGAAGTGTTTTGCTGCGAAACCATAACAGGTGTGTGTGTAAACACAACTCTGAAATTGGAAATCGGAAAAAAGCCAAAAAATGTGATTGTCGATGCCACACGGGCGTGCGGCCGCCCGTGTGGTAGGCCGTGTGACCGAACACGGGCTTGTGATCAACGAAGTTGGCAGTTTGCGATACACGGACCAGACTGAATTGGGCCGTTTGGGCCACACGAGCGTGTGGGATTATTGGGCCAGGCCGTGTGATCCACATGGCCAAGGCCATTTTGGGCCGTGTGGGCCACACGGGCATGTGGGCCCACACGGGCAAACATTATGGGCTTGTGGACCCATTTTCACTATTTGATTGCTAAGGTTGCACGGGTCGCCCAAGTCGACTGTAGACCTACTGTAGGGTCGGTGAGCTTACTTAGACCCCTAATTGACTGAAAGGACTGTATGACTGATACGATTAAGCATGATGATGCCCTACTAATTTGATACTGTATGCCCTGATTTTATTCATGATATTATGTTTTAGCATGTCATATATGTATATTGCATTGCATTGGGGTGGGGGTTATATTGTTCGGAGAAAGTGTACTGAAAGGCCTCGAGCCTAAATTACTGGCAGCTCAGCTGCAAACTACTGTCTAGTGCCGCATTCGGTACTTTTTGGAGTGTAGGGATGGGTGGGTTGATTATATCCCCACTTGGAGTGTAGGGTTAGACGGAGTTGGAGTGTAGAGGCTGGCGGGGTAGGATTTGATACTGTATATCTGTTACTGTATGAATATTGATACTCTAATGGGCCAGGGCCCAAATGCATGACTACTTCTGTATTGAAATGGGCTAAGGCCCTAACTGAAACTGAAACTGTTACTGAGATGGGCTTAGGCCCAGACTATGATTGCATTCTGTCTGCTTGTTTATATGGGGATTACACACTGAATTTTCGTAAACTCACCCTTCTATTTTGTCTGTACAGGTAATCCCCAGATTTAAACGGATCGGAGCGGCGGAGGACTCAACGGTGGCCACACGACCCTTTTTCACTGTTTCGTGTTTAATTAGGTTTTTAAAGTTTAATTTGGGGTATTTTGCTGTAATAAAGGCCTCTATGGATTTTTGCTTAAAATTTGGATTTTATATTTGTCTTATGTTTTATATCTGCTAGAGGTAGGTAAAATACGAGTTTTTAAAAGAAATGCATGTGTTTTAGCAAAATACCCACAATGACACAAACTATTTAAAAAGCTTCCGCAACGTATAATGTTTTGAAAACTAACGACTGAATAAGAACAACGATTTTAGAATTAATAAAAGATAATGAGGAATTCTAAATGGAAAATGTTTTAAGCAAAGTTACGGTTTTCCAACACAAGCTACAGTTTTCTAACACACTACCATATGACATCACCAGATTCAGCTATAACGTCAAGGCGGGTTTGGGGTGTTACATTTAGTGGTATCAGAGCCAGGTTGCAAAACTCGGCTGTGGATTTGGGTTTTAAGATTTGACTTTCTAAGAAATATTCTCTAATGATTTGAAATGTTTTTATTGAATGTGTGGTACACCGAGTCTCCGGCGTCGATCATGTAAGTTTACTGAAACTGTCATGTGTTGTAAACTGAAACTGCTATAGATAGTATATACTAAGACTACTATAGAAAGACTGAAAACACTTAAGTTAGTGTATATTGATACTGTAGTAAAACCGATAGACACTGATAGACACTGCGTTGTATGAAAATAAACTTTACACTTCTGATATTGATTTCATAAAATACCCGTTAATAAACACTAGAACTGTAAACTGACGCATAAAACTATTAAAACAGATAAATGCGCTTAGATAATAAGCACAAGAGGTACTTGCGGACGGGGTGCAAGAGGCCGTGGTAGAGGTCGTAGAGGGGCCCGAGCTGGATCCTCATCTTCTGGTAACCTGCCTAATCTGGATACTAGTGATACGCCTATTTCACCGGTAACTGAAACTGGATCTGGGTCTCATGATCGTGAGGCTGGGGACGGCACATTGTCCTAAGCCATGTTACGAATTTTGGAGAGGGTCGCTGGGCCCAATACTGGAGCTGGAGGCCGAGGGTCGGTTACGGAATAACTCTGGTCTAATGGAGCTGAAATTTTTAGGGGTATTGCTGGAGTTTCCCCTAACGTAGCTGAGTACTGGATCGAGGCCACAGAAAGGATTATGGACGATTTGGACTGCACCCCCGAGCAGAAACTAAAGGGTGCAGTGTCACTGCTAAGAGATGAGGTTTACCAGTGGTGGCTTACGGTTAAGGAGGGCACTCAGCCCGACCGACTGACCTGGGAGTTCTTTTAAGACTGCCTTCCAGGGGAAGTATGTAGGGGCCAGTTACGTGGATGCCCGTAGGAGAGAGTTCCTAAATTTGACCTAGGGTGATAGATCAGTGGCCGAGTATGAGGCCGAATTTTTGCGACTAAACCGCTATGCGCGTGGTATGGTGGCGACTGAGTATGAGAGATGCGTTCACTTAGAGGATGGCCTCAGGGATAATCTGAGGGTACTGATAGCCCCACAGAGGGAGCGAGACTTTGCTGCACTGGTCGATAAGGCGAAGATCGCCGAGGAAGTGAAGCGCACTGAGCGCCAGAACAGAGAGAGATGTAGGAATAAGAGGGATTCAGAGCCCTCGAGTTCTGTTCAGGGGCATAAGAAAAAGGCCAGATTTGATGGGCCGACTAGAGTTGGGGCTCCTATTGCTGCTACTGGACAGCCACCGTGTACTGACTGTGGTAGACACCATCAGGGCGAGTGTTGGAAAAGAACTGGTGCTTGTTTGAGGTGCAGTTCATTAGAGCATCGTATTAGAGACTGCCCGCGGAGGTCCGATCAGATGCAACCTTCTAGCATGGGTACTGCACCATCGAGATTAGTTCAGCAGTCACCAAGAGGCCGCGGTCAGGCCTGGGGTGGTAACGATTTGGGCCGTGATCAGAGAGCACCGGGCAGAGGTGCTAGTCACACTGAGGCGAGGCAGCCAACTCTATTTTATGCTGCTTATCGCCGAGAGGATGGAGATGCTCCGGATGTCATTACGGGTACGTTTTTTATTTATAATGTACCTTATACTGCACTGATAGATATAGGATCCACTCACTCCTATATAGCTTGTACCGTATCTGAAAACTTGGGTATCTTTGGTTGAGAGCACTACGAGTGAGAGTCATCATCGAGTCCGTTGGGCGATCAATAAGAGTTAACAAATCTGTTTAAAGATGTTCCTCTAGAGGTTCAAGGAACTATTTTTTTTGTCGATCTCGATGGAAGCGCCTTTTGGAGAATTTGATCTAATCATCGGGAATGGGTGGTTAGTCAAACACCGAGTGAGCTTAGATTATGCCACAAAAGGGTTGTACTGAGAACTGAGGAGGACAGTGAGGTAGTCGTAATTGGAGAGCGTCGGAACTACTTATCGAATGTGATTTCTGCATTGAGGGCCGAGAAGTTGGTTCGTAAGGGATGTGAGGCGTATCTGGCCTACATCAGTGTTTCAGATTTTGGGGATTCTTCGGTTAAGGATATCAGGACGGTTAAGGACTTTCCGGACGTTTTTCCTGAAGAGCTACTTGGGTTACCTCTAAATCGTGAAGTAGAGTTTGGGATTGAGCTCCTTCCTGGTACAGTCCCGGTGTCCATCGCCCTATATAGAATGGCACCAAAACAGCTTGTGGAGCTTAAGGCCCAGATTCAAGAGCTACAGGATCTTGGGTTCATCCGCCCTAGTGTGTCTCCGTGAGGAGCACCGGTTCTGATTGTGAAAAAGAAGGATGGATCCATGCATATGGGTATTGACTACCGGCAACTGAACAAGTTGATAATAAAGAATAAGTACCCCCTACCGAGTATAGACGATTTGTTTGATCAGTTCTGAGGTGCTTCAGTGTTCTCTAAAATTGACCTCCGATCAGGGTATCCCCAGTTGAGAGTTAAGGAAGCCGACGTACATAAGACGAAATTTAGGACTCGCTATGGTCATTACGAGTTCCTAGTGATGCCATTTGGACAGACGAATGCTCCAGCAGCTTTTATGGATCTGATGAACCGAGTGTTCCAGCCCTATCTGGATCAGTTCGTGGTGGTATTTATTGATGAAATACTGGTGTATTCGAAGACTGAGGATGAGCACGATGAACACCTCAGAGTGGCTCTACAGATTCTGCAAGAGAAATAACTGTACGTGATGTGTCTCTAACTAACAATGACCACAATAAAGGCAAGCGCACCTATCGTTTAATAGTATAGTTATGGTAAGACCGGAAATATCGTATCCACAAGGACCAAGAGTACTAGTAATTACTATCCTTTTATTATCTAGCCTAAAAATTGGAGTGATTTCTTTTTAAACTAAAACTAATTAATTAAAACACGACAAAGAATAAATTAGGAAAATACTTTTAGACAACTTATGTTATGGAGGCAATACCTAAGGAAAAATCCACCTAGACTTCATTTATTACTTTTGATTCATATGATTTATTCACTTGACTTAATCCGTAAAAATCCCTGATTTATGTTAATATCTCTCTCGACACTAAAAACAACTGACTCTAGCTTGATTAATTGAAATCTCTTTCTAATTAAAACCCCTATTATCGTATTAACTCGATCTATGGATTCCCTTATTAGATTTGACTCTAATCCGGTAAATTTTCGTCGCCCTATTTCTAAGGTTGTAATCAACTCCGCTTAATTGTGTTGATCTACTCTTAAACAGGGACTTTTGCTCCTCTGAATAAGCACATTCGACTTGAATCAATAACCTGAATTATCAAAACAAGAATAAGAACTCACAATTAAGAATAATAACAAGTATTTATCTTATAAATCAAATAATAATAAGATCTATCATAGGTTTCATCCCCTCAGGTATTTGAGGGATTTAGTTCATACTGGTAGAGGGAAACATCATAGAATAGGAAAAACAACAAAACATAAGAAAACCCAAAAACTTCAAGAGAAATTGATAGGAGATCTTCAGTCTTGATGGAGATCCTTCTTCCGAGCTGCTCCCGATGGCTGTCTTCGAGTATTTTCTGCCTTCTACTCTACGTGTCTCTTTAGGTTACCCCCTAGGGAGTTTATACAGGCTTTGGAATGTCTTTCTTGGCCCACAAGTAGCCTAATCCGAATAGAATTAGTCTTGGATTCGGCAGGGACACGCCCGTGTGACACGCCCGTGGTGGATTCCTTCGACTGTGCTCGCTTCTGATCACCACACAAGGCCGTGTGGTATGTCTGTGTACGTTGATCCAGGTCGTGTTTGATTCTGCTCGTAACACACGGCCGTGTTTGATAGTCCAGGCCGTGTTGATTTCTAAGATAGGCCCATTTTGTCCCTTTTTGGCTCGTTTCTCATTCTTTTTGACTCCCTAAGCTCTCCTAAATGTAAAACGTGAAATTAAGGGATTAGGAGCATCGAATTCATCAAATCTAATGAGAATTTATCCAAAAATAAGCCAAGCATGGGGTTAAAATATGTGTAAATTATGGTTTATCAAATATCTCCACACTTAAGTATTTGCTTGTCTTCAAGCAAAATCCTCAACTCACAATTAAAACTAACTTCCTTAATTCATAATTCTTATCAATAATGTCTCATAATAATTCACAGATAATTCATACATTGATAATTTAACCAAAAGAGTCCTAAAGATTCAAACAATCTAAGTCATATTTTTTTTGTAGCATGAAAACATAGGTGTTTCCCCTTACCTAAATAATTACATTTGATTCAAAATCGACAAGATACGACATCTTCACTAAAGATTCACTCAAATCACTCAAAGTGTTTAAGGTTCAAAAATTAAGCACTCAAAAGTCAAACATGAAAAATTATTACCATAGGCTTGCATGAAAATCAAATCTCCACCACTATAGAATGAGATGATACACAAATCAAAAGGTCTTAAAAAGGGTTCTAACGGGGCTTGGGTTAAAGTTGTGGATAAAGGCTGAATTAGAGGGTTATAATCGAGATCGAATTGACAATTCACCTAACTAGAAAAATGGACTAACACTGAATAATTACATCAATTGAAAACTTATCACTAATAACACGAGCTTCTTCTCAGAATGTGAAATTAATCGCTTAAGCTCAAATAACATAGAACTAATAATGAATAGATTTCCAACTTTTTTTTCAAATAGGAATTTACAATAATAAGAGAATTTAACAACCGAAATAAAGAACATAGTTACGCAACTGCTCAAATCAAATCTTGACAAAAAGGGGTTAATTCAATAGGGAAAATTCTCAATAAATCAAAAAGAGTGAGTTTTGGGTTAATATTAAGGGTAAATCAAGAAACGGTTTATTAGGATTCAAAGGGGTTCACTAGGGGTTAATTATAAAGGTAGGCTTTTTATGGAGTAAGTGGGTTAAATCCTAAGTGCCTTTATCATCTCAGTATATCAAATCAAGGGTGTGGTCTCGACATGCATAATCAAAGCAAGTTCTAGAATAACAAATCAATATTAACACACTCATAACCAACAATAAAGTGAGCAAGAAAAGCTATGCTCTTAAAGGCTCAAAATCTCACAAAAATTATGGTTTTTGATATCAACCTTGCAAATTTCAAACTTCAAAGTAATATTTAAATTTAGGGAAACAACCTATTAATATTTTTTATTATGAAAATAGACTTATCATGCTTGATTCTCTAATATCTTAAAGTTTAAACCATCGATGCACAATTACCTATGTCTTAATCCAAAACATATCAATAAAAATCATAAATCATTAAAAGTTTCATTCTAATAGTAATATGAGAAAATTACTTAAGAACAAGACATAATTCAGGGATTTTTTGATAATCAATTAAATAACCTCCCAACACTTAAGATGTACATTGTCCTCAATGTACAAATATAGATAATAGCAATATAGTAATAAAATCACAAGATAGGGAGAGAAGTGAAACTTCTTGAATTTTGGATGGAGTCAATGAAAAGAAACCTGCTGAATGTAGCAGAGGTGAAGGTGGGGGAGGATACTCCGGTAGCACCTTGAACCTTTTGGAATCGAGTTTGATGAAGCAGCTGGCATGAACTTATGGTACCCTGAGCTAAATTTAAATGGCATGAATAATAAGAACAAAATAGAAAATAAAAATAAAAAAAATAAAAAATACATAATGAAAAATAGATATGAATCTAAAGGGGAAAAGAGTGACCAACGGTGGAAAGGATGGTGGTTGGTGTGGTGGCGGTGCAAAGAAGGAATAATAAAAAGGGGGAAGGAAAAAGAGGGAAGAAAGACAACGAGAAAAGAAAAGGGAAAAGGGGGTTTTCGGGCTGGGGAAGAAGGGAGGAGGGAAGAAAGTGGAGAAGGAGAGCGGTGGTCAGAAAGGGGTGCGGTGGCTAGGGTTTGGGGGAAGGAGATTTGGGGAAGAAAGTGAACAGAAGAAAGGGGTTTAAATAGAGATGCGGCCCACGGTCGAGGCCCACGCCCGTGTTCCCTGGGTATGTTAGGTCACACGGCCGAATCGCACGGCAGTGTGATGCTTCGTTCGTTTCTCCCATGCACGTGTAGAGGTTTCCACGCCCATGTTGATTGATCAGTATCAACCACGGCCTAAAGGCAGGGGCGTGTCACACACCCGTGTCACTTACTCAATTTTAACCATGGCTTCTGGGCACGGGCGTGTCGCACGCCCGTGTCTTTTACTCAGTATTGCCCACGGCCCAAAGGCACGCCCGTGTTGGGTTACCGTAGCCCGTGTTCTTTAAGCAGGTTTGACCACGGCCGCATTGGACGGTCGTGGCATTTTATCGAAGCCCGTGTTTTGGGGAAAATTTTTGTCATTGGCCCGCACGGTCTCTATCACGCTGGTGTGTCTCATCGTGGTGTCCACATGGCCACGGCCACGCCCGTGTGCAAGGCCGTGTGGTAGGGGAAATCTGTGCCTAAAATATGAACGAAAGTAAAAACAAACTAATTAATAAGGTTAGTGCTCGAGTTGCCTCCCGAGAAGCGCTTGTTTAGAGTCCTAAGCTAGACTTTCCTTTTCATTCGTATAATCATGGTGGTTCGAGAAGTTGAAACTCCTCATTCCTACTATCAATTTTGTGAAAATAAGGTTTTAGACGAGATCTATTTACCTTGAAGGTGCCAAATTTGGAATTAGTGACCTTGACTGTACCGTATGGAAAAATATTAAGTACCGTGAAAGGGGTTGTTCTATTAGGTTCAGAAGTGGTAACACGAGGATCTGTAGTATCAATTAGAACTCGGTCTCCAACCTTGAAGTGATTTGCTTTATTTTTAAGATCGTCATGGAGTTGCCTCGGTTTCGCTTCGTGTGTTCTTGGTTTCTCCTTGGCATCTGTCCTCCACTCGTCTAGTTCATCGATCTGAAGCCTTTGCTCCTCGTAAGTTATTTCATTGTTGGCACGAGGACTAGGATGTGGCTCAGTTGTGTATTTTCGAGGTAATTCCTGAAAAGAGGGTTGAACCGAATAGTTATTAATAGAATTTATGTACTCATCTTTATTACTCGACGTCCTAATCAAGTCACGAGCCTGAAGGGTGATCGTTTCGTCACCTACATGAAGTGTGAGCTCACTTGTACCAACATCAATTCTAGTTTTAGCAGTTGCTAAAAAGGGTCACCCTAAAATTAAAGGTGCGTTACTGTCCTCATCCATGTCTAGAACAACGAAGTCAACTAGGAATATAAATTTATCAATTTTACAAGCACATCCTTAACAATTCCCCTAGGAAATCTAATAGTTTTATCTGCTAGTTGAATGCTCATCCTAGTTTGTTTAGGTTTCCCAAGACCTAGTTGCTTAAACATTTTATAAGGCATGACGTTAATACTCGCCCCTAAATCAGCTAAAGCATGTTTAACATTTAAACTACCAATTAAACAAGGAATAGTAAAACTCCCTGGATCCTTTAATTTATCGGGTAGTTTATTCTGTAAAATAGCCGAGCAAACTGCGTTTAATTCCACGTGCGACGCATCATCTAACTTCCGCTTGTTTGCTAAAAGCTCTTTTAAAAATTTTGCTGAATTTGGCATATGCGAAAGAGCTTCAATAAACGGTAAGTTAATATGTAATTTTTTTAAGAGTTTAAAAAATTTACCAAATTGCTCATTAGTATGGTCTTTCTTCGTCGCGTTAGGATATGGCACACGAGGTCTATACTCTTTACTTGCCGATTTCTGTGTATCGTGGCTTACCCTATCCTCACCTTTACTTACCACAGGTTCTTGCCTCGGTTCAGATTCAGATTCTACTAACCCTTCTTCGTCGCACACCGTGATGGCATTGAGTTGCTCCCTTGGATTAGGTTCAGTATTACTTGGCAAGCTACCTTGTGTTCATTCTGAGATCAGCTTAGCAAGCTGACCTATTTGGTTCTCAAGCCCTTGAATTGATGCTTGCTGATTTTTGAGTGCTGTGTCGGTGTTTTGGAAACGGGTTTCTAACACTGCGATAAATTTTGTTAGCATCTCCTCAAGGTTTGGCTTCTTCTCTTGTGGTTAGGGTTGCTGGTGAAAGCCTGGAGGGGGTTGTTGTCTCTGATTTCTTTGACCACCCCATGAGAAGTTTGGGTGGTTCATCCATCCTGGATTGTAAGTGTTACTATAAGGGTTATTTTGAGGTCTAGAATTATTACCTATATAGTTCATCTGTTCACTTTCTATGCCAGGGTTATGGGATGGATATTCTATATTGCTCATTCTTCCTCCATTGGTATCGCACTGCATCACTGGATGTACCTGCGAAGAACCACACAAACCATCAATCTTTTTATTCAAAAGCTCTACCTGGTTTGATAGCATGGTGACTGCGTCGAGGTTGAAACACACCGCACCGCGCCTTTGTTGGCTTTGTCTCATAACTTGCCAGCGATAGTTATTCGGTGACATCTCTTCAATGAATTCGTAAGCGACCTCGGTGTTTTATTGTTTAGTGTACCGCGTGTCGCATCAATCAACTGCCTAGTTGAAGGGTTCACACCACTGTAAAAGGTTTGAACCTGTAGCCATAATGGTAACCCATGGTGAGGGCACCTTCTTATTAGATCCTTGTATCTCTCCCATGCATCGTAAAGCATTTCTAAATCCATCTGCACAAAAGAAGAGATATCATTCCTCAACTTAGCCGTTTTATCCGGCAGAAAATATTTTAACAAAAACTTTTCGGTCATCTGTTCCCATGTAGTGATTGAACCTCGTGGTAACGAGTTCAACCACTGTTTAGCTTTATTCCTTAATGAAAAGGGAAATAACCGAAGGCGAATGGCATCATCAGAAATGCCATTAATCTTGAAAGTGTCACAGAATTCCAGAAAATTTGCCAAGTGATTGTTTGGATCCTCATCCTGTAAACCATCAAACTGAATAAACTGCTGAATCATCTGAATAGTGTTAGGTTTTAGTTCAAAATTATTTGCAGCAACAGCAGGTCTAACAATACTTGATTCAGTTCCTGTTAAATTAGGCTTAGCATACTCATACATAGTTCGAGGAGCAGGATTCTGATTTACTAGATCTGCAGCGACCACAGGAGGTAGCGGATTATTCTGGGGGTCAGCCATCTCCTCGGTATTAGTGTTGTCGTTCTCTTGCTCTTCTTGTATGTATTGTAAGCTTCGCCTTATCTCTCTTCGATTTCTGCCAGCTGTACTTTCAATTTCACTGTCAAAAAGTAATTGTCCTGACGGGTTCCTTCTAGTCATAAACTAAAAATACCTGCCAGAAGCAAATAAAATAAAAGTTAGTAAATTAAACTAAAAACAAAAAAAAATTGTAATAAAAATAAAAATGGCTAATGTAATAAAAATTTAGTGTTCCTAATATCTTAGTCCCCGGCAACGGCGCCAAAAACTTGATGTGTCTCTAACTAACTATGACCACAATAAAGGCAAGTGCACCTATCGTTTAATAGTATAGTTATGGTAAGACCGGAAATATCGTATCCACAAGGACCAAGAGTACTAGTAATTACTATCCTTTTATTATCTAGCCTAAAAATTGGAGTGATTTCTTTTTAAACTAAAACTAATTAATTAAAACACGATAAAGAATGAATTAGGAAAATACTTTTAGACAACTTATGTGATGGAGGCAATACCTAAGGAAAAATCCACCTAGACTTCACTTATTACTTTTGATTCATATGATTTATTCACTTGACTTAATCTGTAGAAATCCCTAATTTATGTTAATATCTCTCTCGAGACTAAAAAAAACTGACTCTAGGTTGATTAATTGAAATCTCTTTCTAATTAAAACCCCTATTATCGCATTAACTCGATCTATGGAATCCCTTACTAGATTTGACTCTAATTCGACAGATTTTCGTCGCCCTATGTCTAGGGTTGCAATCAACTCCGATTAATTGTGTTGATCTACTCTTAAACAGGGACTTTTGCTTCTCTGAATAAGCATATTCGACTTGAATCAATAACCTGAATTATCAAAACGAGAATAAGAACTCACAATTAAGAATAAGAACAAGTATTTATCTTATAAATCAAATAATAATAAGATCTCATCATAGGTTTCATCCCCTCAGGTATTTGAGGGATTTAGTTCATACTGATAGAGGGAAACATCATAGAATAGGAAAAACAACAAAACATAAGAAAACCCAAAAACTTCAAGAGAAATTGATAGGAGATCTTCAGTCTTGATGGAGATCCTTCTTCCGGGCTACTCCCGATGGCTGTCTTCGAGTATTTTCTGCCTTCTACTCTGTGTGTCTCTTTAGGTTGCCCCCTAGGGAGTTTATATAGGCTTTGGAACGTCTTTCTTGGCCCACAAGTAGCCTATCCTGAATAGAATTAGTCTTGGATTCAGTAGGGACACGCCCGTGTGACACGCCCGTGGTGGATTCATTCGACCGTACTCGCTTCTGCTCACCACACACGGCCGTGTGGTATGTCCGTGTATGTTGATCCAGGCCATGTTTGATTCTGCTCGTAACACACGGCCGTGTTTGATAGTCCAGGTCATGTTGATTTCTAAGGTAGGCCCATTTTGTCCCTTTTTGGCTCATTTCTCGTTCTTTTCGACTCCCTAAGCTCTCCTGAATGTAAAACGTGAAATTAAGGGATTAGGAGCATCGAATTCATCAAACCTAATGAGAATTTATCCAAAAATAAGCCAAGCATGAGGTTAAAATATGTGTAAATTATGGTTTATCAGTACGCCAAGTTCAGTAAATGTGAGTTCTGGTTACGTGAAGTAACGTTTCTGGGACATGTGGTTTCTGCTGAGGGGATTAGAGTCGATCCTTGGAAGATTGAGGCTGTCTTGGATTGGAAGCAGCATAAGATTGTATCTGAGATCCGCAGTTTTCTAGGACTGGCAGGGTATTATCGACGATTTGTAGAGGGGTTTTCACTGATTGCAACACCTTTGACTAAGCTGCTACGTAATGGTGTGCCATTTATATGGACTGATGTGCAATAAGAGAGCTTTGAGAAGCTCAAGACTGTATTGATTGAGGCCCCTTTTTTGATACAGCCAGAGTCTGGAAAAGAGTTTACTGTCTACAGCGATGCATCACATGTTGGTTTGGGGTGTGTGTTGATGTAAGAGGGTAAGGTGGTAGAGTATGCGTCTCGTCAGCTTAAGACTCATGAGACGAATTATCCGACGCATTACTTGGAATTGGCCGCGGTGGTATTTGCACTGAAAATCTAGAGGCATTACCTGTATGGTGAGAAGTGTATCATTTACACTGATCACAAGAGCCTCAAGTACCTCCTCACTCAGAAGGAGCTGAACCTTAGGCAGCGTAGGTGGATTGAGCTGCTTAAGGACTATGACTGTACAATTGAATACCATCCTAGTAAGGCCAATGTAGTGGCCGACGCGCTGAGCCGTAGGGCTATGACTGATCTGAGGGCAATGTTTACTCGCCTCAGTTTACTTGATGATGGTAGTCTGTTGGCCGAACTTCAAGTTAAACCGACGTGGATAGATCAAATTAAGAGTAAACAGATGGAGGACGAGTCTTTGGGTCTTCGCTTTCGATAGATTGAGAGTGGGAATACTGTGGATTTTGGACTGAATAGCGAAGGGGTACTCTGTTTCCGTGGGAGAATCTGTGTACTGAATGATACCGAGTTGAGGCAGTCTATACTGCGAGATGCGTATAGTAGCCCTTATGTTATGCATCCTGGTAGAAATAAGATGTACCGAGACCTTCGCGAGTTATATTGGTGGCCAAGTCTTAAGCGTGAGGTTATAGACTTTGTGGGTAAATGTCTGACATTCAGCAAGTTAAGGCTGAGCATCAGTTACCTTCGGGGTTGCTTCAGCCAGTTAAGATTCCACTTTGGAAGTGGGAGCGAGTGACTATGGACTTCGTTAGTGGGTTACCCCTCACACCCACTAAGAAGGATTCAGTATGGGTTATCGTGGATCGATTGACCAAGTCCGCCCATTTCATACCGATTCGTACTGACTACTCTCTACAGAAGCTGGCTAAGCTGTATGTGTCTGAGATAGTGAGACTGCATGGGGTACCAATTTCGATAATATCTGATAAGGATCCTCATTTCACGTCTCAGTTCTGGAAGAAGCTAAATGAAGCTCTGGGTACAAGGTTGGACTTCAGTACTGCGTTCCATCCTCAAACAGATGGTCAATCTGAGAGGGTGATTCAGATACTGGAGGACATGTTGAGAAGTTGTGTGATTGACTTCCGAGGCAATTGGGAGGATTACCTGCCGCTAGCAAAGTTTGCTTATAACAACAGCAATCAGTCTAGCATTCAGATGGCACCGTACGAGGCATTATATGGTCGTAGGTGTCGCACACCTTCATGTTGGACTGAGTTGGGTGAGCGGCATGTTCTGGGCCCTGAACTGGTTTCTGATATCGAGGATAAAGTTAGACTGATTCGAGACCGACTAAAAGCGGCAGCTGATAGGCAGAAGTCCTACACAGACCTGAAGCGGTGTGAAATTGAGTATTCTGTGGGAGACTTCATTTTCCTTAAGGCCAGGGGCGAAGCCAGGGGGCGCTGGCATGGGCCCCGGCCCCCCTAAAAGGTAAAATTACTATTTAGGCCCTTGAAATTTTTTTAAAATTTTAAATTAGTAAAGGTAAAATTGCACTTTGGCCCCCCTAAAATTATAAAAATTTGATTTAATCCTTTACAAATTAGAAAGATATAAACTATAAAAAATTAAAATTTCATCCGGCTCCCCTAAAAAATTGTCCTGGCTTCGCCCCTGCTTAAGACCTCGCCATGGAAGAAGGTACTGAGATTTGGTCGTAAGGGCAAGTTGAGCCCTAGATTCATTGGGCCTTATCGTATTCTGAAGCATGTAGGACCAGTTGCCTACCAGTTGGAGTTACCTCCGGAGCTAGATTGGATTCATGATGTATTCCACGTCTCAATGTTGAGGCGCTACTGCTCTGATCCAACACATATTGTTCTAGTGGAGGAGATCGAGGTTAGACCAGATCTGACTTTCGAGGAGGAGCCGGTTCAAATATTGGATCGCGACGTAAAGATTCTGATGAGGAAATCCATCCTACTGGTTAAGGTTCTTTGGCATAATCATAGCTCTGAGGAGGCCACGTGGGAGTCTGAGGATGCGATGCGACAGTAGTATCCTCATCTGTTCTGATCAGGTAAAATTTTGAGGCCGAAATTTTCTTTTAGGGGGTAGAGTTGTAACGCCCTAAAAATCTCTTATATATTTATTTTCGTGTGTTTGTGACACAGTTGTATGTCTGCTTCAGTGGTTAAGTGTTCTAGGAAGTGTCTGAGAGGTCACAAGTTCAAGCATTAGCTTGGGAAAATTTTTGTTTTTAAATGAATAAACCCCTATCTCTAATCAGTAGGCTTATAAATAAATGTTGGTAAAAAAAATGTCAGAATGGGCCTGCTGGTCTGGTGGTTAAGTGGAGTGTTAAGTGGCTGGAGGTCTGAGGTTCGAATCTCTGTGCAATCAAAGGGATTTATTTTTACTGCTTGTGCTGTATGAGTGTTGTAGTTTGACCAAAATTCTGAGTATTTGAGGAGTGTAGGGATGTTGTGGCTGATTTTTAGGAGGATAATGAGGGGGATTTTGGTAGTTGTGAGATTGGTGGAGGAAAATAAGGAATTTGAGGTGTAGTGGGAAGGTGGACGGTTGGTGGAGGGATAGTAGGAGAGTTTTGAGGAGTGGATCAAGGGAAGTGATCAGTAGTTGTGCCGAAACTGATTCCTTTCCCAAAATTCGACTTTAGCTTTTGTTTTCTCTCAATTTTCTGTCAACTGTTCTCCTTCCTCTGCCGAATATTGCTAGTGAATTTTTGCTACTTCTTTTTTTATTTTTTTTTCGGTTTTGCACACTTCCCTACACATCTTTTTCTTCTTCTTCTTGCTGTCACCTTTTTTCTGTTCCTGTTGGTTGCTACCGTATTGTTGATCCTTAGGTCGATTCTTCTTCTTTTTGTCCCTCCCCCTTCATATTGCCGATTCTTATTTCCTCTATTCTGTTATACCGATTTCTTATCATTGATTGTTCTCGTGGTTCGGTTCTTGTCGCTATTCTGGTAAGTAAAACTTCGACACCTTGATTTGTGCCTAAATTAAATACTGATTGGATGTTACTATCATCTTAACAGCAAGGAATCGTTTTGATTGAGGTCCCTCTTCTGTGGAGTTTTAGCATATTCGTTCAGAGTTTCAAGGTAGGTATCGTGCGTTTGAAATGGAAGTATATTCAGTTTTGTGTTGTTGTGCTTTCATGAGTTGAGACTAACGATAAAGTGAATGATCAATTTTAGGAACTACTGAGCTCGGAAGTGTTTTGCTGTGAAACCATAACAGGTGTGTGTAAACAAAACTCTGAAACTGGAAATCGGTGAAAAGTCGAAAAATTTGATTGTCGACGCCACACGGGCATGCGGCCGCCCATGTGGTAGGCCGTGTGACCGAACACGGGCGTGTGATAGACGAAGCTGGCCGTGTGCGATACACGGGCCAGATCAAATTGGGTCATGTGGGCCCACACGGGTGAACCACACGGGCGTGTGGGATTATTGGGCCAAGCCGTGTGATCCACATGGTCAAGGCCATTTTGGGCCGTATGGGCCACACGGGCGTGTAGGCCCATACGGGCAAACATTATGGGCTTGTGGGCCCATTTTCACTATTTGATTGCTAAGGTTGCACGGGTCGCCCAAGTCGACTGTGGACCTACTGTAGGGTCGGTAAGCTTACTTAGACCCCTAATTGACTGAAATGACTGTATGACTGATACGATTAAGCATGATGATGCCCTACTGATTTGATACTATATGCCCTAATTTTATGCATGCTATCATGTTTTAGCATGTCATATATGTATATTGCATTGCATTGGGGTGGGGGTTATATTGTTCGGAGGAAGTGTACTGAAAGGCCTCGAGCCTAAATTACTGGCAGCTCAGCTGCAAATTACTGTCTAGTGCCGCACTCGGTACTTTTTGGAGTGTAAGGATGGGTGGGTTGATTATATCCCCACATGGAGTGTAGGGCTGGGCGAAGTTGGAGTGTAGAGGCTGGCGGGGTAGGATTTGATACTGTATATCTATTACTGTACTGAATATTGATACTGTAATAGGCCAGGGCCAAAATGCTTGACTGCTTCTGTATTGAAATGGGCTATGGCCCTAACTGAAACTGAAACTGTTATTGAGATGGGCTTAGGCCCAGACTATGATTGCATTCTGTCTGCTTGTTTATATGGGGCTTAGGCCCTTTTTCACTGTTTCATCTTTAATTAGGTTTTCAAAGTTTAATTTGGGGTATTTTACTGTAATAAAGGCCTCTATGGATTTTTGATTAAAATTTGGATTTTATATTTGTCTTATGTTTTATATCTGCTAGAGGTAGGTAAAATACGAGTTTTTAAAAGAAATGCATGTGTTTCAGCAAAATACCCACAAGGACAGAAATTGTTTAAAAAGCTTTCGCAATATTTTGGAAACTAACGACTGAATAAGAACCACGATTTTAGAATTAATAAAAGATAATGAGGAATTCTAAACGGAAAATGTTTTAAGCAAAGTTACGGTTTTCCAAGACAAGCTACAGTTTTCTAACACACTACCATGTGACATCGCCAGATTCGGCCATAACGTCCAGGCCGGGTTTGGCGTGTTACATTGTCTCTCCAAAAACGACCTATTTCCCTAAATTTTGGGAAAAGTAACCTAAAATCCTAATCTTTGGTTACATTTGACATATTTTTCTAATTCTGCTAACATTTTATTATATGAAATAATAACATGCAATTATTCTTATTATATATGTGATGTCCATATTTTTCCAAGAATCTCCTACTTTGACCACATATATATACATAATATTTACTCTATAATTACATGTCATTATAAAACTTTATGAGCTTAAAACTTTATTATTTATCCTAAAGGTATTCCAAACAATCTCGTTCGTTAATTATGTCAACATAGAACTAAGGTGACTTTTGTTACATATATTGTAACTAAATTCATCCTTGATCACGCATATTAATAAAAATAAATGGCATAGATCAAGTATGAATATGTAGCATGGAAATTACTTGCAATTTGATCTAAACACGTCTATTTCCAACTGGTGCTCCTTAAACCTTAGTGAGATCAAGCCTTACCAAAATCAAAGTGTGAATAAATCAAATAAACCTTATTTCTATAGAAAGTAACCTTAATATCCATAAACTAAAATAACTAAAATGTGTCTATAATGGAAAAGCATTTAAAATTACAAACTCCCACTAAATTGAATATCCTGAAATGAAATTACACCCATATGAGCAGCGTGCTCATAAAAAACCTTGGGTTGTAGTCCTTTAGTAAGCGGATCCACAATCATAAAGTTCGTCTCAAGATGCTTTATATACACCTAACCACTCTAAACTCTTACTTTAACAACCATGAGTTTAAATTCCATGTGATTTGACTTTGATTTGCTCCTATTGTTATTGGAATAAATTATTGCAACTTATTGTCATAATTTGCACCCTAGTGACAAAAAATTGCATCCATATTCCATTAGAATGGGAGTTTGTATACCTGACAATCTCTAACTTATGAAACCTCTGATATGTGAGCATATAATTTTTGATTTCTGAAGATAATGCATGAATCATTTGGTTACTTTCCAATGATCCATACGCAAATTGCTCAAATATTTACACAACATCCCAACAATGTATGCAATATCCAAACGTGTACAAACCTGAACATACACTAGACTTCCACTACTGAAATGTAGGGAATCTTATGCATTTCTGTAATCTCAAAATCATTCTTGAGGCATTGATTAAGATTGTGCTTAATCCCACTGAACTTGTAATATATACAATCATTAACCAAAACCATCTCAAAACCAAATGAGATAAATACTTGGTAAATATTGTAATACCATTGATAAGAGATCTACTTAAACCCATAAATGAATTTCTTTAATTTGCAAACCATTGACTTTGCATCATATAACACAAAGTTTTCTAGTTGCGCCATATAAATCGTCTGACCAATGTTGCCATTGAGAAAACACAATCTTCACATCCATTTAATGTAGCTCAAGGTTAAAATATGCCACTAAAGCCATTATAACTCTTTCTCTAGTATACCTTCTTAATGGCATTAGTTCTTGAGGTTGTAGAGTTTGTTACTTGATTGAGAGGTTCAACGAAACTGTCTTGATCTAGAGTTGCTACTTGAATAATATTAGGTATAACAAACTATCATTAATCTTTATCAATTGAAAGTAAAAGAATGTGTTGAGAAATATCAACATATTCTTCTTCAAAGACAATGTCTCAAATTCTTTCTCCCCTCGAAAAACTCAACATCCTCATAGAGCGAGCATTACTCGTCTTAAAAGTAGCCTTAGTAATGAGATCATAAAATTTGTAACCCTTAGATCTTTTAAGGTATCCAAAAAAATCAAAAGGATTAGGAATATCGTCGGACACAAGTCTCTTAATTCTCATTTTGGAGATATAACCTAATCTCTTGTGTCACAATGAAGTCAAAATCTTAGTGGTTAATTTGTATCTCTTACCTATTATGGTAGTATGCAAGAATTAATCAGTGGTATCAGAGTATCGATTTAGCTTATCCTCAAGAAGTAAGATCTTGAAAGTCATACCTATGTGCATGTTACGTAAAATCTGGCTTAGTCCCTTTAATTGTTATTAAGTTATATTGTGTTGTATAGTTAGGTTCCTACTGATGGATAGTTATGTAAAGGATAAGATGAGGAGGAGAATCTGCAAACTGCTAAAATGAGTACAAAATATGAAAAAATTGCAAGGATCAGAGGGTAAGCAACAAAGGTAAATAAATCTGGAAAATAAGATAAGTTTCAACTAGTTTTGATTCAATCATGGAAAAAGAGACATATACAATTACAACAAGAAAATTAATTCGCTCCCTCAGTTGGTTGGTCAACAGCAGCAACATTATCTAAATCCTTTTCTCCCTATTGACTGGTTTATTCGATAGAAGCAGGACTGGTCACCTTAGGTTCTTTGGGAAGGAAGAAATTATCGGACCCTTTTTGTAAAAGCCTGTTTTTCAGTGGTGATGGAATAGTGGTTTCGAGACCATAAATTTCCATTGTGTCAACTCGCAAATATTATTTATAGAATATTTACAAATTCATTAGAGTTGTATTAAAATTTGGTTAATAAATTTTGAAGTTTACATTGTTTATTAAGTGAAAAAGACTAAATTGTAAAAAGGGTAAAAGTTGAGTTCTATTAGTTAAAGGGATCCAATAGCTTTGAAATCTTAAATTAAAGGACTTGAATGGTAAATATACCATTTAAAGAGTTAGTGGATGTGCATAGGCATGGTTTTATTAAAATTATTGATTAATGATAAGGGTAAAGTGGTAATTTAACAATTAAAAGGAAAATTAAGTAAGAAAAGATGAAAACAAAGTTATCATCTTCATGCTTTTTTCATTTGAGAACTGAAATTCACCATTGAAGAGGAGAAAAGCTTCAGTTTTTATTTCTTCTTGCATGGTATGTGCATTTGATCCCGTTTTGAATGATTTTTATGTTTTTGAGATCGTTGCAACTAGGTCCAGCTAGCCCGTTGCTTCGTTTTTGAATCTGTTAAAAATTTTAAAAGTTTCCATTGATGAATCTTGAATGTTTTTGATGATAGCTATGTGTTTGAAGCTTTGATTGTGGTATTTGGTTGTTTTGTGAAGTGATTTTTGTTAGATTTTGATTTAAGGATTGAATTGTTAAAATGTCAAAATTTCAAGGTTTGATAGTGAATTTTATGTATAATATGGACTTTTAAAGGGCCTAGTATATTCGGCTATAATTTGATTCTCAGAAAATGGTTAATTTGATGATTTTCAGGTTAGAGGACTAAATTGCAAAAGTTGTAAAAGTTTAGGGAAAATGTGTAATTAATGAAAAGTTAAGGGTCATATGCATTGAATGGAATGTGAAATGTGTATGAGATTAATGTATTGTGTTTAATTATTATATAGATCAAGATTTGAATCAAAGAGACAATAACCGAGGAAAAGGAAAAATAACAGAATAGTCCCTGCGTATTGACCGGAATTAAATCGTAGGTAAGTTTATAGTATTTCAATACGTAAATGAAATTCTATTTGTATCTTATATTGTTGTTCTTTATTTAAAATGTTTATATATAACTATTGTATGAATGCACATTTGTGCCCCTATTTGTACTTCGATACTCCTGAATGCACAAACGTGCCCCTGTTTGTACTTTGGTACCCCTGAATACACATATGTGCCCCTATTTGTACTTTGGTACCCCTGAATGCACATACATGCTCCTGTTTGTACTTCAGTACCCTTGAATGCACATATGTGCCCCTGTTTGTACTTCGGTACCCCTAAACACTTATACGTGCCTTGTTTATACTTTGGTAACCCTGAATCAAATAGTATATGGACTGTGTCTAATTATATTTAGATTAAATGTTATACTATGTCTTTACTAAGTTAATTAAGCTTATCGGTTTTGTGGACTATTTTGTATATAATCGTTGCTGACGTTTTGGAAGGATCAATCAACTGGATCACACTATCTATCTAAGTTGGTAGTTTTTGTATCTCCTAGGGTAGTTCCATGTAGATATAGATATATATGTGGTTTTGAAATGTATATGATGTTTTGTAATGGTATCTTGGTAGGTTTATGCTTTGAAGATTATGTTTGGTTTGGTGTGCTTTAATGCTTCACCAAGTATTGTCATTTTAGGCACTTTCAAATGCTTGTATATAAGGTTCCTTTTTGGTATTTTATGATAACTTGAAAATGGTTATTTATGATAATTTTGGTAAGTGTTTGAACTTGATTTGATACATGAACTAAGGTAATATTGGCTTGTTTTAATATGTAATGTTTTGATGTATTTGTGATGCCTTTGAATGACACATTGGTTAGATGAATTAGGATGTTTGAAATGACATGATTATGTGTATTTGAATGATGCTTTGGTCCTTTGAAAGTGTGCATAAATGGATGGGTTAGTTATTCATGAATTGGTTATGAAATTGCTTGATATTAGGTAAAATTTTAGGTTACACGGCCTAGCACACGGCCTGGCACACGGGCGTATGGGGCATCTTAGTGAGTTACAGGGGTAAGGACACGGGTTGGGACACAATCGTGTGTCCCTTGTTCAAAAGTTACACGGCCTAGGGTGATGTCACACAGCCGTGTGACCCTTATTTTCCATTTTTTGCAAATTTTTATTAAAACCTCAGATTTGTTTCAAATTAGTCCCGAATTGTGTCTAAACTATGGATGAAATGCCTATGATTAATATGTTTTAAATGTCATGTAATTATTTTAATGTCATATAGATAAATGATTCCTGATTGTTTGGTAATGCTTCATAACCCTAATCTGGTGACGAAGACGGGTTAAGGGTGTTACATTTTCCATTTCTATTGAAACTCTTCCCACTCCTCACCCGAGGGACAGAGCACATCAAAGCCCAAAACAGCATTGGTGAGCTTACGCATGCAATTAGAGTTCACTTGCTTCACATCGAAAGTTCCCACCGCTACTTGGGTATGCAACATGAGATATGACCTCAGCTTGGGCAAATAGTCCCTTATACTAGTTGTGGTTTCTTCTTTGTATTTCTCTAAGGCTTCGCAACTCTCTTTTTGCAACTACTCCATATCAACCTGCTATTGCTCCTCTAAGGTGTAATACCCCAAAAATTTTTACAGTAAGATATTATCTTTGATATAGTAAAATAAGGAAATAAAGTGACAAAAAGGGAAATTTTGGAGTTATGACAACATTGGGAAGTATATTATGATTTATTAATTCAAGAAATGACTAAATGGTAAAAGTGAGAAAAGTTTTGTTGCCTAAGAGTAAATACTCAAAACTTGAGGGGCTAAAGTGTAAATATGAAAAAGTTAAAGGACCAATAGTGAAAATATTTTAAGGGTGGAATGATCTAGAAACTAAGGAAAATGGATGAATTAGGACCAAATTGAATAGGTAAAGTATTATGAGGGACTAAATCGTAATTTTACCAAATTATGTGATGATTCATGGATGGAATTTTAAAAGATCACGAAGGGCAAAATGGTCAACTGGAAGAGAGAGAAATTTAGAAAGTAATGATGATGTTAATGATATTTTATAATTATTTAATTAGATAAATATTATTTTATTAATATTTTAATGAGATATTTTATTATTATTTTATTATTATTTATTTAGTATATAAGGAAGGAAAGATGAAGAATTTCTATCATCTTTCCATGCATTTCACGTTAGAAGAGAAGAGAAGAAAGAAAGTTTTGCTTTCTTTGCAATTTGGTCCTTCTACCAAAAAAATTCACCATTTTCACCTAGAAATCAAAAGAATTTCCATAGCTACCAAGAGAGAAAAATGTTAAGGAGACTATGGGGAGTTAGAATATCAAGTTGGATTCAAGAAATAGAAGCTAGAGGGGAGATAAAAAATCAAGTTAAAGATTGAAATCAATATGACAAGGTAAGAACATCAAGATTTTAATATATTTTTAAGTTTGATATTATTGAAAAAGTATGGAAATGATGTTAATGTAAAGTTTTCTTATATATGGTCCTATGTTCTTGATATTTTAGTGAAGAGAAAATAAAAGAAAGTGATGAGAAATAGTGCAGAGAAAGAAAATAAGGGTGTTATAAACATGGTAATTAATATCTTGCACTAAAACAGTTTTGGACAGCACTAGTAGTCTAACTTTGAAATATCACCAAAAATTGTAGAAATCGAATTATAGGATGAATAAAATATGAAATTAAATTTTATTGAGCCTAGTTTTTCATAGAAGAATCAATGTAAGCAATGGGATTGTAAATTATGAGTTATAGTAAATTTTGTGAGACAAGGTCAGAGGGTTCCCCTGTTCTGAGTTTGGAAAATCATAAAAAATTGGAGAAAAATAATTAGGGGCTTAAATTTACATGTTTAAATTATTAATGAGTCTATTTTTAATAAAAACAAATGGGAACATCATCCAAATCCCGTACTAAGAGATAATTAATTTTTAGTAAAGAAAGGTAGAAGCTGTCAAATAGCAGAACAGAGTCAAATTTGAAGATTTTACTGTATTTATTGGCTGAACTATAAATTCTGAAATTTTTATGGTAGAAAAATATTTGAGTCTAGTTTCTAAAACATCAAGCGGATCTTAAATTGGAATTCTGTAGCTCAAGATATAAATAATTTAGTGACTATGACTCAAATGGATAGCTTTGAATAAATTTATAAGTAAATAGTGAAATCATAGATAATGTTACTTATAAGCATGTTATATAAATTAAGGATGTGGAATGGAGAGGAGGAGGAGGAGGAGGAAAATATATATGAATATTCAGCTAGCATGGCTAATTTGCATGTTTTAGGCTCAGGGACTAAATTGAATAAAAGTAAAACTTTATGGGCA
The DNA here is from genome assembly GCA_025698515.1 of Gossypium sturtianum. Taxonomy (NCBI): domain Eukaryota; kingdom Viridiplantae; phylum Streptophyta; class Magnoliopsida; order Malvales; family Malvaceae; genus Gossypium; species Gossypium sturtianum. Next base: position 27,022,429 of record CM046945.1, read on the forward strand.
ATTTTGTAAAAATGTCAGAAATGACCAAATTTCATGAAATTGATTATTTTATTATTTAAATTACAAAATTGAATGAAATTATTAATTTAGATCAAGATCGGGTGAAAACATGTTTTAGGGATTAAATTGAAAAGTGTTGAAATTATGGAAAATTCTGATATTTCATAGGATTCATGGGCTGTTATCAATATGTATGAGAATAATTAGGCTTGAAACAAGGATTAAATTACAAGAATTTTATTTTTCTAAGCCTAAGGATGAAATCGTCATTAATTAAAAGCTTAGGGGAAAAATGGTAATTTTACCTAGAGCATTAATTGAATGTATCAGAATATGAAATGAATGAAAATGATGATCAAATTTTTTATAAAGATCCGGATGACTCAAATACGAGACTTAAACGTGGAAAAGAAAAGACATCGGATTAGTGAAATTATAAACACGAACAAGCAACGAGGTAAGTTCGCGCAACTTGAATTGAATTCTTGAATGCTTGAATTGTATATTTATGTGACATGAATGTGAATTGAATGTTTAATGTATGATAATAGATGAAATGTTGATAATACTTGATAAAAGAGAAATAAATCCTACTGGATGGAATGGAATTCGATGGATCATCGAAAGGATTTAACCGGACGGGTAATTCAAGTAAATGTGAGTCCGATTTAGCTCGATCGTAATCCAGACAAAGCTCTATAGAGTATTTGTCATTGCAGGATTTAGCTCGGATGGTAATCCCGACAATACTCTTTGAGCATATGTTCTGAGGATTTAGCCTAGATCGTAATCCCATTGTAAGAAATGAGGTTCGCGGGAGTGTGCTCTCTTACAGGGGATTTAGCCTGGACTGGTAATCCCGCTGTAAGAAATGAGGTTCGCGGGAGTGTGCTCTCTAAAAAGGACTTATGTATATATATGTACGAATTGACGGTTAATGAGATTGTACACTATAAGTGTACTACTGAAATCCATGGAAATTCTAAAAATTCAACGGGATAAATATAGAAAATGGTAAGTACTTGAAATCATGAAATTAAACTTGAAATACATAGAAATGATAATTATTTGATATATTGAAATATGACATGGAAAATACATGTATGTGAAACTTGCTTGATAATTATGCATATTCAAGATTATGAACTGCTACTGGAATAAATATACACTAAACTCATGAAAATGATGGTACATGAAATATTGTCATAATGAATTGAATAATTTATATTTATGAAGAAACAACAAGAGAATGATATGTATCATGACATGTAAATATGAGACTATCTTTGATACGTTGATACAAGAAAAATTATGTATATTAAGATGGGTAATAAATTCAAGTGAGACATGTCGAGAAAATAAGTTTGTCAATATTAAAGTATGCTAACCAATGTTGTTGCTTGAAGTTTAGGCAAGTGCCAAATTACTGGTTGAATGGTAATATGTTTAATTATAAGGTGCATTGAAATGGTAAGTGCTTAGATAAAAATATAATTGAGCTTATGAAAGAGTAGAAAGGTTTCAATTATGCAATTTCTTATGAAATGATTTGTTATGTGATACGGCCGTATGAATCCTGCACCTAATTTAAAAATAAAAATTAACTACACGGCCTAGGGACACGGGCGTGTGAAGCCACATGGCCTGGAGCGAAGTTAGTCACATGGGCGTGTTGGCCACACGGCCTGACCACACAGACGTGTCCCCGAACCACATAGGCGTGCGACCTCTGTAGTTGAGAAAAAAATTAAGATTTTGTGAAAAATTCCCTATGATCCCGATTTAATCCCGGTTGGTTCCTAATGTATGTTTTGGGCTTCGAGTGCCCAATAGAGAGACGTTATGATTATTTTCAGAATATGAATAATAAATGACTCGGAATTATTTGAAAATGTTTAGTAAACTCCGGTAATACCTCGTACCCTATTCCAACAACGGATACGGGTAGAGGGTGTTACATAAGGTTTTATTTTTAATCTCTAATTGGAGGATCCTCTCCTTTAACTCCTCTCTGGTCTCCAAAGACTTTTATTTGGTCTCCCAAGTGGAGATAGAATTAGCAAGTTCCTTGGTTTGGCGGACAACTGCCTCATGTAATTGGCGAAGTTGGATAAGTGTTTGCTCGCTGGAGTGAATGACCCTCTCAAACTCGGCCTGTTTAGCTTCATTTACGCTATATAATTTTTGAAGGGCCCAGCCTAGAAGTCCGCACTCCTCCATCATAATTTGGAAGGAGCCTACTAATTCTGCCAAGGAAGGCTAGCGGGCACTTATGGCAGAAGAGGAAGGGAAGGTATGTTCTTTCAGCTCCAGAGGCAGGTCTTCCTCCTACTTTTGCCTGGCCTTATGAAGGGAGATAGGAAATTGACCGGTGCTAACGTGATCTCTCTATGGGAAGAAAGTGGATACCTCGCCAGAAGGAGCAGTGAAGTGTAGAGAACTAACGACAAAAGAGCGTGGAATGGTGCAAATAGTGCCACAGCTGGGTTCCACGGGAGGAGGTTCCGCAAATTGATTGGGCAAGTCCACAAGAGTGGTGAATTCTGTTTGTACCTCAGGAATAGAAGGGATAGTGGATGGGTAGCTTCCCTCTCAGGAGCCATCGATTCTTTGCTTCATCTGCGGTGGACAAGCCTTCCACCACTGCTGTCTTCAGTACTCTGTGATCTCTCCTCCACCCTTGGCCTCTTGCGACCACTACTGCTAGCTCGTGCCCTTGGGGCTACAACTTCTTCATTCTCTCGCACATTGTCTACTAAAGCTTCCACATCCATGTTGTTATGCTGAGAAGATCGAGATTAACCAAAAGAACTAGAATAGCCTGCAGCAGTAAGAGAAGTGTCAGCACCACTGGGAACAAGAGCCCTACCTGTTGACTCACCTCGTTCAACTGATAACGAAGAGGACCAGTGAAGAGGACGTAGCTTGCAAACTGTGTAAAACAAGCTAATGAGCTCCCTACCAATGCCCAGGCTAAGTCATATATGTGCTGGAAACTATGTAGAATAAGTTAAGCTTTCAAAACATTCCAGCCGAGGCCCCTTGGGTGATGACCTTCAGCTGATATATGTGCTGGAAAACGCCGATAAAGGGTGGCTCCCCTAAAATGTAGCAATCTATAAAAATTGCCACCAGTATCGACAACGATAAGCCAATGAGCTTTCCCGGTGCAACCCCGTAGTCGTTCAACACCGCACAAAAGAAGGGATGTAGAGGAAGAATGAACCTATTGTTTGAGTGGTTCAACCGGTACTTCCCTTTAATGATTTCGAAATCATAGGCAGAGTTGGGCAGACTGATTCCCCTAGTTGCCGAATGTCTGACTATCTCCTCTTCAGTAGTCGTGCATTTGTAAATAGGAGTTTCTACTGGTGTATTGGCTTAACGATTACGTGGCTCATCACCACCTTCAACAATAGGACCACCCCCATAGCCTCTCTGATTTTGGGCATCGCAACCCCTAATCCTACCCTTTAGGCCTACACTGATTCTAGCCATTCGAAGTAGAAGGAAAAGCAAAGGATGCTGAAGAGGAAGGATTACCTTTAGAATGGACTGTGTTATGAGAATGAAGGAAGTAATGCTCTGGTGATGAGAAACGGAAGAACAAAAGAAGAAGTCGAACCAGTAGAAAAGATATTAGGGCTTAGAAGAAACTCAAGAGACAAGAAAAATTGGGGGAAAACAAATTGAGACAGTAATGATTTCCTCTTCTTTGCGATTGATTATATAAGGCAGTTGTCCTCTAGAAGTTTCAAGTTTCAACATTTTCGTTCTTTATAAACCATTTTTCAATTTTGGCCATAAGTTCTTTATCCTTATTAACCTTATCGGACATAGAGCCCCTAAATGTTTCAATGCATGCAGTGATGTTGATAGGTATAATAGTATTTGAATAAATTCAAAATAAGCTCACTTAATATTGCAAATTTAAACTAAAATAATTTGAATAAAGGTAAATTTCATCTTAAGATACCAGTCACTCTATTAATACTTTATTTTTGGATAAATTATTAAATTGTAAGTTATATCTTGGCGTAGTAATCAAACATTAACAATAAGTTTTGTTTCGGGCTGATTTTTTACTCACATATAAAATCAAATAATCATCACATATTTATTACCACAATTGAACATGTAATTTTGTCAAATATTAATCTTCCTTTGGGTCAATCAATATTACATAAGTTATATGCACAAAATATTCTATATTGTAGAATAAAATAAATTTCACAACATAAGTCACTTTGGCGACTTGTTTTTTCAATTTAAGTTATTTTAATATATATATATATATATAAACATACCAATATTTAAATTTAAAATTCTTATAATAGTTAAAAGGTCAAAACTAAATTTTTTTTATTGCACTAAAGTTTCCAAAATAAGATTGCCTAAATGGCACAATTTAAAACTGAAAACCTCAATCTTTGAATGATTTTTTTAAATACTTAAACAAACAACTATCAAAATTTTACAATTAAAATTCAAAACCAAAATTTTTAAAACCAAACTAAAAATAAAATTCTTTAAGTCAATATGATTTTGCATCAAATCAACAAAAAAATTGAATATATATATCCATATAAAAAGTAACAACTTTAACGAATACCCATATCAAATCAATTTTTAAAAAAAATCATAATTGAATCCATAAAAATTACCAATAATCTTTTTTTTTCTGAAATAATCAATTGATGTTATTAAAAAAATGAAGAAACGAACAGGCCACAAATCCAAGAATCAGCAAAGCCAGCTGTTCACCTATAAATGGGCCACCAAACAGTGCACCCTTAAAAAAGAAAAAAGAAAAACAAAACAAATCCTAATTCAAAACTAAGCAGAAACCCTAAAAGAAAACAAAACCAGCCTCTGTTCGTCTCCCTCAGACCATTCAATCGCCATTTTCGCATCAGTAGCAGAGGTAAGTGCTTCTCACCCTTCACAGGGAAACAACCATCAGAGTATCCAAACCCTCTGCTTAAAACTGAGTTCTTCGGAACCAAACCCACGAATTTCCGGTCTCATCCTTTGCCTTTCAATATCATTCATTTCCAATCCCAATCCTATCTTTATTAACATTATCTTCAACTGAAGCCGGAGCCTCCTCCATCCAGTATTCCAGCCATTCATGACTTCTTCCTTCCTTTGCAAGTGCATGTGCAGTGGTATTGGCCGATCAAGGTACAAATCGAAACTTTATTTTTGTGAAATTTGCACATTTGCTCTTAACTGCTTTAATCACATTGCTAATACAAGATCTATCTTCCCCTGTAGTTGTTACCCCTTTATCTACCATCAACGTATCACCTTCCACACAGATTTCCCGAAAGCCTAACTCTTCCCCGAAGGTGACAACATGCAAGCACGCCCAAGCTTCTGCCATTTCTGGTGTCGAGATATTTGTACTCGGGTAAATGCATGCAACCATAATTAATCCATCTTTATTTCTTGCAATTATACCTGCCTTGGAAGTGTTAAGATCTTGTTGAAACGAGGCATCGAAATTGATTTTAACCATATCTCCATCAGGTGGTTCCCATTTAACACTTTTAGGCACTGTTTTTGGCACCAAAGAACCTTCAAGTAACTCATTTTCCACCATGTATGCTTTAATAAAAGAAATCACCTCTTGTTCTTTTGGTGTTAAACCCTCATGGTAGACTCTGTTTCTGTTGAACCATAGTGCCCAGAAAGAAACTACAAGAATCTTACATTTTATACCGTCATTTTTAAAGAAAAAGTCCACTAACCAGTTTTGACAATTTTGATTTCTGTCTGTGGTTGGATCTTCAACTCCCAGCTCTTGCAGGATCTTTCTTGTGAATTTGCAGTCTCCAATCAGGTGTATCACAGATTCTTCAACTTCCTTAGAAACTGGGCAGCACACGTTTCTCACTAGTCATTTGTTTTTTAAGTTGTAAAGCGTAGGCAAAAATCCCTTAGTTAATTTCCACATGTATATCCGAATTTTATTCGCCACTTTAAGATTCCACATCTTTGTAAAAGAAGATTTCATTCCAGTATTTTGTAATGCGGTGTTATCTTCTGTATTATGTTGACTATCTGTAATAAGCCATCTGTAACTACTTTTGACTGTGTAAACTTCTGATTTATCACCCCACCAAACCAAAACATCCGGCTGGCTCTGACACACTAGTGGAATCATAAGGATCTGTTTCACCGTCTCTTCATCAAACAGAATTCTAAGGGTTTCAACATTCCAGGTAAATTATTCTAGCTTGATTAAATCCCTAACCTTTGTATAATTGATGTTAATTTTTTGACAGCGTATTTTTCCCTCCCCAGGTCCTGGAAACCATTTATCGTTCCATATGTTTATAGAGGTGCCATTCCCCACCTTCCATCCCAATCCTTGGTTCAGTAAATAACGGTCATTCCAGATACTTCGCCAGGTATACGAGGGGTAAGAACACAACCTTGCACTTAAAAAATCACCTTATTTGGCCTTCATAACTTGTGCAAGTAAACTGGTAGGGTTCATAAGCAGATTCCATCCTTGTTTAGCTAACAAGGCAATATTAAACTTGTGTAAGTCCCTAAACCCCATCCCCCATTGCGATTTCGCATTACACATGGCTAACCAGCTGCAGCAATGAATGCCTTTGTTTGTAACTGTATTACGCCACCAGAATCTGTTAAAATGTTTTTTTAGGGTTGGTTTGGATGGGCGGTGTGTTTACCTACGGTTAGTGTAAAAATAGCGGTGGCGGTGAGATTAGATACTGTAGCGTGAGACAAAAAGTAAGTTAAACGCACCGTACCGCACTCAATCGCCCATCTAAACCCCACCCTTACTCTCGACAAAAAGAAATTGGTAATATAAAGCATTGCGATTTCGCGTTACACATGGCTAACCAGCTGCAGCAATGAATGCCTTTTTTTGTAACTGTATTACGCCACCAGAATCTGTTGAAATGTTTTCCTACTCCCGACAAAAAGAAATTGGTAACATAAAGCATTGCATTTCATAAATCGAGACTGCCTATAACACTGATTTTTATCAACACTTTCCTCCTATAGATAAAAACCGCACGCTCCAACTTTCCAACTTCCTTGAAATTCTCTCTTTAATACCAACAAATGAATGTCTTTTGCATCTCCCCACCATTGTTGGTAATCCCAGATATTTCTCAAGATTGTTTGTTGTTCGTACTCCAAAGATTCTCTCCACTTACTCCTTGTTGTCAATTCGTGTTTTTCTGCTAAAGTAAATCAATGATTTGTCAAAATTTACCAACTGACCCGATACATTCTCGTAGTCTGACACCACTACTTTCATCGCTCTTGCACCCTTCTCTGTTGCCTCTCCAAACGATATATTGTCGTCAGTGAAAATATAGTTTATATATTCTAATTAAATTTTATAAATAATTAATATTTATTGCTTAAAAATATTTAAAATTTATATTTCATATATTAAAATATTAACAAAAAGTTATAATAATTTTTTTTTTTATATTTTTACTAAAATATAATAATATTAACTAATTTAAATATTATTTAAATGTATATTTGTTATTTGATAATAATTTGTCTAAAATGGACATTTTATTTTTCAAAAGCACTTTTTGAAAGCAACGCTAAATACTCAAATTTTAAACTAAACTTTTTAAAAGTACTTCTCAAAAGTACTTTTTCACAGCACTTTTTAAAAGCATTACCAAATTAGCCATCAATCTCTTACTAGGCCTAAATTCTCTTCCTTGTATCCCATTCAACACCACTGAATATATTACTGTTGTTACACACTTCATTATTAAATTAATTCAATTATTGCAAAAACTCATTTTTTGCATCATCTTTTTGATAAAATTCCAGTCAACCCTATCGTACGCCTTACTCATGTAAAGTTTTAAGGCAAACAATCTAATCGATCCTTCCTTTTTCTTTTTGAACGAGTGCAGTATTTCGTAAGCCACTAATATGTTGTCTGTAATTTGCCTTCCTGGAATGAAAGTGCCTTGATGTTCATCCTTACATATATCCAGTGCCCTTTTAAATCTATCGACCAACATCTTTGATATTATTTTATATGTCACATTGCACAGGCTGATCGGTCTAAATTGGTTCATATTGTTTGGCGAGATTATTTTGGGGATTAAAACAATATTTGTTCTATTGATTTCACGTAAATCCATCATTCCTTTTAACACGTCCAGACAGTATCTACAAATATCATCCTTTATAACATGCCACTACTTTTGGTAGAAAAGAGCAGGAAAACCATCCTTACCCGATACTTTTAGGGGTGACATCGATTTCATTGCTTCAGCAGCTTCTTCCTTTTAAAATTCAACCATTAGCTTCTCATTCAAAAATCTAGTTATACAAGGTTGAATACTTTTGAAAATCTTGTCACATTTGCTTATTGTTTTTGATGTGAACAATTCTTGAAAATATTGAGAAGCAACATCAATAAGCTCAACCTCTCCTTCAACCCATCTTCCATTGACGTCGTTTAGGCCGCTGATTGTATTTTTCTTCTTACGTCTGCTTGCCACCTTATGGAAAAAAGACGTGTTACGATCCCTCAGTTTGAGCCAATTTACCAAATTACCAATAATCTTAATTATCAGTTCACACAAAACCTAACTTGATTATAATAAAACCAAATTTATCTAATCATATTAGTGAATATGATAATATGTAGCCATAAGTGATTCTCAAATAATTGCAATAACCAAAAGCAAAAAACAATAAGCCTTCGCATATATATAAAATATATAAACTAATTGAAAAACAATTTGCACATTAATCTTAATTTTTAATCAGTCTATCATTAATTAGAAATTAGTTATTAAAGTATTTACATATATTTGACTCATACTTTATTTAATAATTGAAGCTCAATAAGCCCTAACTAAATTAGATCACTTTTTATTTAGACTAACATTTTATGATAATAAATAATAGCATGTAATTATTCTTATTATTTATGTGATATTCGTATTTTTCCAACAGTCACAACCTCTACAAAATCCTCGTAAGGGACTTCAACTTCCTTCAGTGATGTAACACGATCTTTTTAACTTGCTTAATTGTTCCATCAAATTTCCAATTGTTACCGAAGAAGAATTTCTTAGCCATGAAATTTTGCTTGGGATCTTTTCTTTTTGATTGTTGAGTATGACTCCTATTTCAATCAATTTTGAGAAGTAATCTTGTAGAAACTTTAGAAATCAGATTCATACTTCTGCTAATTAGCTTACAAGTATATAAAGAGATAAACTATCCTAAGGAAGGTAAACAATCCCTAAAAAACAGTAATTATCCTAAGAATCAGTAACTATGATTAGTTTTTATTTACAGAAGATTTTCTTAGTAATCTATTCTTAATTCTAGGAATTCCAACAAATCTTTTAGTTAAACTCCGTTTATTTGTTTCAATCAAACTCTGATTATTCTAGATTATCTTTTTATTATTTGACATAAGAATTTAGCCTATAAATAGGCTCTTTTACAACCTTAGAAAATACACCCATTAGATATTAGAACTCATAACACATTTAGAGAATTTTGTGTTTACGTTTTGAGGGTTCTTTGTTTTCGGGTTTTTGGGGTTTAGTTTTTTTTATCTCCATATTTTGTACTCTTCGTTCTTTTGTCATTATATTAAAATTATTTTTGCCCGTGGTTTTTTATCCTCTTTGGAGCGGTTTTTCACGTTAAATTTGTGTGTTCAATTTTTCAATTTATTCCGCTATTTTTTCTTATTGCTTAATCGGGTCGATCCTAACAAGTGATATCAGAGCTAATTCAATTTTCAAAATCAACCCATTCAGATATGGCAGCAACAAGGATTGAAATTGAGAAGTTCGATGGTGAGACAAATTTTAATATGTGGCAAGTTCGGATGATGACAATTCTAGTTCAAATCGGCTTAAAAAAAGGTTGTTATCGGGAAAAAGCCTAAGAATCTAAATCAAACAGAATGGGAAGAGCTTGATGAAAAGGCCTTTTTTACAATCCAGATGTGCCTCGCGAATACGGTATTGCAGAAGGTATTGATGGAGAAAACCTCATCCGCCTTGTGGAAAAGGTTAGAAACTCTTTATGCAACTAAGTTTCTAGCTAACCGTTTAGTGTTGAAACAACGTCTATTTATGTTTCGCATGAACGAAGGTGAGCTTCTTAGAGATCACATCAGTCAATTCATTACTCTTTTAAATGATTTAAAGAATGTTGAGGTTCATATTGACGATGAAAATCAGGCTATGCTATTATTGTGCTCTTTACCCCCTTCATACAAGTCTTTCAGGGAGACCCTAATTTATGGTAAAGACAAACTCTCGTTCGAAGATGTGAAGGGTCATTTATTGAGTAGAGACAAACTCGACAATGAGTTTGGTTTGGATAGCAAGGCAAATAAGCAAGCTTCCGTTTTGGTAGCATCAAAGAAACGAGACAAAAGGTGCCGCTATTGTAAAAAGTTAGGTCACGTCAAAGCAGATTGGTATAAACTGCGAAATAAAAGTGCTGCTGAGAGTAACGAGGAAGATGTAGCTGGTGCTAATTTGGCTGATGAAAGCAGTGATGATTTCTTGTTAGTGTCAACGAGCGATAACTCTAAGCTCACGTCTGAGTGGATCCTAGATTCGGGATGTTCTTTCCACATGTGTCCCAATAGAGAATGGTTCTCCACATACAGTTCGGTTGAAGGTGGAATTGTGCGCATGGGAAACGATTCATCTAGCAAGGTAATTGGTATTGGTACTGTTAAAATTAGGATACACGATGGGACGATTAGGACACTCTTAGATGTCAGGTATGTACTTGATTTACGAAATAATCTCATCTCATTGAGTATTTTAGACTTGAAAGGATGCAGAATCAACATCGAGTCAAACGGCATTAAAGTATCTCGTGGAGCTCTCGTTTTGTTAAAAGGTAAAAGAATTGACAATCTTTATACTCTGGAAGGTTCTACAGTGACCGGTGAAATCGGAAGTCCCTCGTCCGTTACAGAGTCGAAGTCAACTCATATGGAGCGGAGGCAACTTGGTCATAGGAGGGAAAAAGGTATGACCGTTTCATTGAAGAGAGGTTCTTTTTTGGATGCAGGTTTTGAAAAGTTAAGGCACTGTGTTCGTGAAAATCAAACCCGGGTTAGTTTTGATTTGACAGTGTACAAGTCGAAGGCTAGAAGTCTTCCAGTTTCTAAGCACAGATTCGACTCAGTTAATTCCCTGTATAGTTCAAGATAGGCTCGTGGCGGGCTTTGGCAAAGACGACATTGTGGAAATATGAGTCAAGGTGGAGATTTGTTGTGTATGACTCCTATTTCAGTCAAAATTGAGAAATAATCTTTCAGTTAAACTCTATTTATTTGTTTCAATCAAACTTTGATTAGTCTAGATTATTTTTTTATTATTTGACCAATAAATTTAGCCTATAAATAAGCTCTTTTACAACCTTAGAAAATACACCTATTAGATATTAGAACTCATAACACATTTAGAGAATTTTGTGTTTACGTTTTGAGGGGTTCTTTATTTTCGGGTTTTTGGGGTTTAGTTTTTTTATCTCTATCTTCTATACTCTTCGTTCTTTTTTCATTATAGTAAAATTATCATTACCCGTGGTTTTTTATCCTCTTTGGAGGGGTTTTTCCACGTTAAATTTGCGTATTCAATTTCTCAATTTATTCCGCTATTTTTTCTTTTTGCTTAATCGGGTCGATCCTAACAAGTGGTATCAGAGCTATTTTAATTTTCATAAATCAGCCCATTCAGATATGGCAGCAACAAGGTTTGAAATTGAGAAGTTCGATGGTGAGTCAAAATTTAATATGTGGCAAGTTCGGATGATGGCAATTCTAGTTCAAATTTGCTTAAAAAAGGTTGTTACCGGGAAAAAGCCAGAGAATCTAAATCAAACAGAATGGGAAGAGCTTGCTGAAAATGCCTTGTCTGCAATCCAGTTGTGCCTCGCAAATATGGTATTGCAGGAGGTTTTGATGGAGAAAACCTCATCTGCATTGTGAAAAAGGTTAGAAACTCTTTATGCGACAAAGTCTTTGGCTAACCATTTAGTGTTGAAACAACGTCTATTTACATTTCGCATGAACAAATGTGAGCTTCTTAGAGATCACATCAGTCAATTCATTACTCTTTTAAATGATTTAAAGAATGTTGAGGTTCATATTGACGATGAAGATCAGGCTATGCTATTGTTGTACTCTTTACCCCCTTCATACAAGCGGTGATGATTTCTTGTTAGTGTCAACGAGCGATAACTCCAAGCTCACGTCCGAGTGGATCCTAGATTCGGGATGTTCTTTCCACATGTGTCCCAATAGAGAATGGTTCTCCACATACAGTTCGGTTGAAGGTGGAGTTCTGCGCATGGGAAACGATTCATCTAGTAAGCTAATTGGTATTGGTACTATTAAAATTATGATACACGATGGGACGATTAGGACACTCTCAGATGTCAGGTATGTACCTGATTTACGAAATAATCTCATCTCATTGAGTATTTTAGACTTGAAAAGATGTAGAATCAACATCGAGTCGAGCGACATTAAAGTATCTCGTGGAGCTATTTTTTGTTAAAAGGTAAAAGAAATGGCAGTCTTTATATTTTGGAAGGTTCTACAGTGACCGGTGAAATCGGACGTCCCTCGTCCGTTACGGAGTCGAAGTCAACTCATTCGGAGCGGGGGCAACTTGGTCATAGGAGGGAAAAAGGTATGATCGTTTCGTTGAAGAGAGTTTCGCATGAAGGAATGTGAGCTTCTTAGAGATCACATCAGTCAATTCATTACTCTTTTAAATGATTTAAAGAATGTTGAGGTTTATATTGACGATGAAGATTAGGCTATGGTATTATTGTGCTCTTTACCCCCTTCATACAAGTCTTTTAAGGAGACCCTGATTTATGGCAGAGACAAACTCTCGTTCGAATATATGAAGGGTCATTTATTGAGTAGAGACAAATCAACAATGAGTTTGGTTTTGATACCAAGGCAGATAAGCAAGCTTCCGTTTTGGTAGCATCAAAGAAACGAGACAAAAGGTGCCGCTATTGTAAAAAGTTAGGTCACGTCAAAGCAGATTGGTATAAACTGCGAAATAAAAGAGCTGCTGAGAGTAACGAGGAAGATGTAGCTGGTGCTAATTTGGCCGATGAAAGCGGTGATAATTTCTTGTTAGTGTCAACGAGCGATAACTCCATGCTCACGTCTGAGTGGATCCTAGATTCGGGATGTTCTTTCCTCATGTGTCCCAATAGAGAATGGTTCTCCACATACAGTTCGGTTGAAGGTGGAGTTGTGCGGATGGGAAACGATTCATCTAGTAAGGTAATTGGTATTGGTACTGTTAAAATTAGGATACACAGTGGGATGATTAGGACACTCTCAGATGTCAGGTATGTACCTGATTTAGGAAATAATCTCATCTCATTGAGTATTTTAGACTTGAAAGGATGGAGAATCAACATCGAGTCGGGTGGCATTAAAGTATCTCGTGGAGCTCTCGTTTTGTTAAAAGGTAAAGGAACTGGCAGTCTTTATATTCTGGAAGGTTCTACAGTGACCGGTGAAATCAGACGTCCCTCGTCCGTTACAGAGTCAAAGTCAACTCATTCGGAGCAGAGGCAACTTGGTCATAGGAGGGTAAAATGTATGACCGTTTTGTTGAAGAGAGGTTCTCTTTTGGATGCAGGTTTTGAAAAGTTAGGGCACTGTGGTCGTGAAAATCAAACCCGGGTTAGTTTTGGTTTGACAGTGTACAAGTCGAAGGCTAGAAGTCTTCCATTTTCTAAGCACATATTCGACTCAATTAATTCCCTACATAGTTCAAGATAGGCTCGTGGCGGGCTTTGGCAAAGACGGCATTGTGGAAATATGAGTCAAGGTGGAGATTTGTTGAGTGTGACTCATATTTCAGTCAAATTTGAAAAATAATCTTTCAGTTAAACTTTGTTTATTTGTTTCAATCAAACTCTGATTAGTCTAGATTATTTTATTATTTGACCTATGAATTTAGCATATAAATAGGCTCTTTTTACAACCTTAGGAAATACACCCAATAGATATTAGAACTCATAACACATTTAGAGAATTTTGTGTTTACGTTTTGAATGTTCTTTGTTTTTGGGTTTTCAGGGTTTAGTTTTTTTATCTCCATCTTTTGTACTCTTTCGTTCTTTTACCATTATAGTAAAATTATCTTTGCCCGTAGTTTTTATCCTCTTTGGAGGGGTTTTTCACGTTAAATTTTTGTGTTCAATTTCTCAATTTATTCCGCTATTTTTTCTTGTTTCTTAATCGGGTCGATCCTAACAAGTGGTATCAAAGCTAGTTCAATTTTCCTAAATCAGCCCATTCAGATATGGCAGCAACAAGGTTTGCAATTGAGAAGTTCGATAGTGAGACAAATTTCAATATGTGGCAAGATCGGATGATGGCAATTCTAGTTCAAATCGGCTTAAAAAAAGGTTGTTCTAGAAAAAAAACACGATAATCTAAATCATACACAGAATGGGAAGAGCTTGATGAAAAGGCCTTATCGTAATCCAGTTGTGCCTCGCGAATACGGTATTGCAAGAGGTATTGATGGAGAAAACCTTATCCGCCTTGTGAAAAAGGTTAGAAACTCTTTATGCGACAAAGTCTTTGGCTAACCGTTTAGTTTTAAAACAACGTCTATTTACGTTTCGCATGAACGAATGTGAGCTTCTTAGAGATCAAATCAGTCAATTCATTACTCTTTTAAAAGATTTAAAGAATGTTGAGGTTCATATTGACAATGAAGATCAGGCTATGTTATTATTGTGCTCTTTACCCCCTTCATACAAGTCTTTTAAGGAGACCCTGATTTATGGCAGAGACAAACTCTCGTTCGAAGATGTGAAGGGTCATTTATTGAGTAGAGACAAACTCGCCAATGAGTTTGGTTTGGAGAGCAAGGCAGATAAGCAAGCTTCCATTTTGGTAGCAACAAAGAAACGAGACAAAAGGTGCTGCTATTGTAAAAAGTTAGGTCACGTCAAAGCAGATTGGTATAAACTGCGAAATAAAAGAGCTGTTGAGAGTAACGAGGAAGATGTAGCTGGTGCTAATTTGACCGATAAAAGCGGTGATGATTTCTTGTTAGTGTCAACGAGCGATAACTCCAAGCTCACGTCCGAGTGGATCCTAGATTCGGGATGTTCTTTCCACATGTGTCCCAATAGAGAATGGTTCTCCACATACAGTTCGGTTGAAGGTGGAGTTCTGCGCATGGGAAACGATTCATCTAGTAAGCTAATTGGTATTGGTACTATTAAAATTATGATACACGATGGGACGATTAGGACACTCTCAGATGTCAGGTATGTACCTGATTTACGAAATAATCTCATCTCATTGAGTATTTTAGACTTGAAAAGATGTAGAATCAACATCGAGTCGAGCGACATTAAAGTATCTCGTGGAGCTATTTTTTGTTAAAAGGTAAAAGAAATGGCAGTCTTTATATTTTGGAAGGTTCTACAGTGACCGGTGAAATCGGACGTCCCTCGTCCGTTACGGAGTCGAAGTCAACTCATTCGGAGCGGGGGCAACTTGGTCATAGGAGGGAAAAAGGTATGATCGTTTCGTTGAAGAGAGTTTCTATTTTGGATGTAGGTTTTAAAAAGTTAATGTACTGTGTTCGTGAAAATCAAACCCGGGTTACTTTTGATTTGGCAATGTACAAGTCGAAGGCTAGAAGTCTTCCAGTTTCTAAGCACAGATTCGACTCAGTTAATTCCATGTATAGTTCAAGATAGGCTTGTGGCGGGCTTAGGAAAAGACGGTATTGTGGAAATATGAGTTAAGGTGGAGATTTGTTGAGTATGACTCTATTTGAGTCAAAATTGAGAAATAATCTTTCGATTAAACTTTGTTTATTTGTTTCAATCAAACTCGATTAGTCTAGATTATTTTATTATTTGACCTATGAATTTAGCTTATAAATAGGCTCTTTTACAACCTTAGAAAATACACCCATTAGATATTAGAACTCATAACACATTTAGAGAATTTTGTGTTTACGTTTTGAGGGTTCTTTGTTTTCGAGTTTTCGGGGTTTAGTTTTTTTTATCTCCATCTTTTGTACTCTTCGTTCTTTTGCCATTATAGTAAAATTATCTTTACCTGTGGTTTTTTATCCTCTTTGGAGGGGTTTTTCACGTTAAATTTGTATGTTCAATTTCTTAATTTATTCTGCTATTTTTTCTTGTTGCTTAATCGGGTCGATCCTAACAAGTGGTATCAAAGCTAGTTCAATTTTCATAAATTAGCCCATTCAGATATGGCTGCAACAAGGTTTTCAATTGAGAAGTCTGATAGTGAGTCAAATTTCATTTTGTGGAAGATCGGATGATGACAATTCTAGTTCAAATCGGCTTAAAAAAAAGGTTATTACCGGAAAAAAGCCTGATAATCTAAATCAAACAGAATGGGAAGAGCTTGATGAAAAGGCCTTGTCTGCAATCCAGTTGTGCCTCGCGAATACGGTATTGCAGGAGGTATTGATGGAGAAAACCTCATCCGCCTTGTGGAAAAGGTTAGAAACTCTTTATGCGACAAAGTCTTTGGCTAACTGTTTAGTGTTGAAACAACGTCTATTTACGTTTCGCATGAAGGAATGTGAGCTTCTTAGAGATCACATCAGTCAATTCATTACTCTTTTAAATGATTTAAAGAATGTTGAGGTTTATATTGACGATGAAGATTAGGCTATGGTATTATTGTGCTCTTTACCCCCTTCATACAAGTCTTTTAAGGAGACCCTGATTTATGGCAGAGACAAACTCTCGTTCGAATATATGAAGGGTCATTTATTGAGTAGAGACAAATCAACAATGAGTTTGGTTTTGATACCAAGGCAGATAAGCAAGCTTCCGTTTTGGTAGCATCAAAGAAACGAGACAAAAGGTGCCGCTATTGTAAAAAGTTAGGTCACGTCAAAGCAGATTGGTATAAACTGCGAAATAAAAGAGCTGCTGAGAGTAACGAGGAAGATGTAGCTGGTGCTAATTTGGCCGATGAAAGCGGTGATAATTTCTTGTTAGTGTCAACGAGCGATAACTCCATGCTCACGTCTGAGTGGATCCTAGATTCGGGATGTTCTTTCCTCATGTGTCCCAATAGAGAATGGTTCTCCACATACAGTTCGGTTGAAGGTGGAGTTGTGCGGATGGGAAACGATTCATCTAGTAAGGTAATTGGTATTGGTACTGTTAAAATTAGGATACACAGTGGGATGATTAGGACACTCTCAGATGTCAGGTATGTACCTGATTTAGGAAATAATCTCATCTCATTGAGTATTTTAGACTTGAAAGGATGGAGAATCAACATCGAGTCGGGTGGCATTAAAGTATCTCGTGGAGCTCTTTTTTGTTAAAAGGTAAAAGAAATGGCGGTCTTTATATTTGGAAGGTTCTACGGTGACGGTGAAATCGGACGTCCCTCGTCAGATTCTGAGTCAAAGTCAACTCATTCGGAGCGAGGCAACTTGGTCATAGGAGGGTAAAATGTATGATCGTTTTGTTGAAAGAGGTTCTCTTTTGGATGTAGGTTTTGAAAAGTTAGGGCCTTTGTGGTCGTGAAAATCAAACCCGGGTTAGTTTTGGTTTGGCAATGTACAAGTCGAAGGCTAGAAGTCTTCCATTTTCTAAGCACATATTCGACTCAATTAATTCCCTACATAGTTCAAGATAGGCTCGTGGCGGGCTTTGGCAAAGACGGCATTGTGGAAATATGAGTCAAGGTGGAGATTTGTTGAGTGTGACTCATATTTCAGTCAAATTTGAAAAATAATCTTTCAGTTAAACTTTGTTTATTTGTTTCAATCAAACTCTGATTAGTCTAGATTATTTTATTATTTGACCTATGAATTTAGCATATAAATAGGCTCTTTTTACAACCTTAGGAAATACACCCAATAGATATTAGAACTCATAACACATTTAGAGAATTTTGTGTTTACGTTTTGAATGTTCTTTGTTTTTGGGTTTTCAGGGTTTAGTTTTTTTATCTCCATCTTTTGTACTCTTCGTTCTTTTACCATTATAGTAAAATTATCTTTGCCCGTAGTTTTTTATCCTCTTTGGAGGGGTTTTTCACGTTAAATTTTTGTGTTCAATTTCTCAATTTATTCCGCTATTTTTTCTTGTTTCTTAATCGGGTCGATCCTAACAAGTGGTATCAAAGCTAGTTCAATTTTCCTAAATCAGCCCATTCAGATATGGCAGCAACAAGGTTTGCAATTGAGAAGTTCGATAGTGAGACAAATTTCAATATGTGGCAAGATCGGATGATGGCAATTCTAGTTCAAATCGGCTTAAAAAAAGGTTGTTACCGGAAAAAAAACACGATAATCTAAATCATACAGAATGGGAAGAGCTTGATGAAAAGGCCTTGTCTGTAATCCAGTTGTGCCTCGCGAATACGGTATTGCAGGAGGTATTGATGGAGAAAACCTTATCCGCCTTGTGAAAAAGGTTAGAAACTCTTTATGCGACAAAGTCTTTGGCTAACCGTTTAGTTTTAAAACAACGTCTATTTACGTTTCGCATGAACGAATGTGAGCTTCTTAGAGATCAAATCAGTCAATTCATTACTCTTTTAAAAGATTTAAAGAATGTTGAGGTTCATATTGACAATGAAGATCAGGCTATGTTATTATTGTGCTCTTTACCCTTCATACAAGTCTTTTAAGGAGACCACGATTTATGGCGAGACAAACTCTCGTTCGAAGATGTGAAGGGTCATTTATTGAGTAGAGACAAATCAACAATGAGTTTGGTTTTGATACCAAGGCAGATAAGCAAGCTTCCGTTTTGGTAGCATCAAAGAAACGAGACAAAAGGTGCCGCTATTGTAAAAAGTTAGGTCACGTCAAAGCAGATTGGTATAAACTGCGAAATAAAAGAGCTGTTGAGAGTAACGAGGAAGATGTAGCTGGTGCTAATTTGGCCGATGAAAGCGGTGATAATTTCTTGTTAGTGTCAACGAGCGATAACTCCATGCTCACGTCTGAGTGGATCCTAGATTCGGGATGTTCTTTCCACATGTGTCCCAATAGAGAATGGTTCTCCACATACAGTTCGGTTGAAGGTGGAGTTGTGCGGATGGGAAACGATTCATCTAGTAAGCTAATTGGTATTGGTACTATTAAAATTATGATACGATGGGATGATTAGGACACTCTCGGATGTCGGTATGTACCGATTTCTGAAATAATCTCATCTCATTGAGTATTTTAGACTTGAAAAGATGTAGAATCAACATCGAGTCGGCGACATTAAAGTATCTCGTGGAGCTATTTTTGTTAAAAGGTAAAAGAAATGGCGTCTTTATATTTTGGAAGGTTCTACGTGACCGGTGAAATCGGACGTCCCTCGTCCGATTACTGAGTCAAAGTCAACTCATTGGAGCGGAGGCAACTTGGTCATAGGAGGGTAAAAGGTATGATCGTTTTGTTGAAGAGAGTTCTATTTTGGATGTAGGTTTTAAAAAGTTAATGTACTGTGTTCGTGAAAATCAAACCCGGGTTACTTTTGATTTGGCAATGTACAAGTCGAAGGCTAGAAGTCTTCCAGTTTCTAAGCACAGATTCGACTCAGTTAATTCCATGTATAGTTCAAGATAGGCTTGTGGCGGGCTTAGGAAAAGACGGTATTGTGGAAATATGAGTTAAGGTGGAGATTTGTTGAGTATGACTCCTATTTCAGTCAAAATTGAGAAATAATCTTTCAGTTAAACTCTGTTTATTTGTTTCAATCAAACTCTGATTAGTCTAGATTATTTTATTATTTGACCTATGAATTTAGCTTATAAATAGGCTCTTTTACAACCTTAGAAAATACACCCATTAGATATTAGAACTCATAACACATTTAGAGAATTTTGTGTTTACGTTTTGAGGGTTCTTTGTTTTCGAGTTTTCGGGGTTTAGTTTTTTTTATCTCCATCTTTTGTACTCTTCGTTCTTTTGCCATTATAGTAAAATTATCTTTACCTGTGGTTTTTTATCCTCTTTGGAGGGGTTTTTCACGTTAAATTTGTATGTTCAATTTCTTAATTTATTCTGCTATTTTTTCTTGTTGCTTAATCGGGTCGATCCTAACAAGTGGTATCAAAGCTAGTTCAATTTTCATAAATTAGCCCATTCAGATATGGCTGCAACAAGGTTTTCAATTGAGAAGTCTGATAGTGAGTCAAATTTCATTTTGTGGAAGATCGGATGATGACAATTCTAGTTCAAATCGGCTTAAAAAAAAGGTTATTACCAGGAAAAAACACGATAATCTAAATCATACAGAATGGGAAGAGCTTGATGAAAAGGCCTTGTGCGTAATCCGGTTGTGCCTCGCGAATACGGTATTGCGGGAGGTATTGATGGAGAAAACCTCATCCGCCTTGTGGAAAAGGTTAGAAACTCTTTATGCGACAAAGTCTTTGGCTAACCGTTTAGTTTTAAAACAACGTCTATTTACGTTTCGCATGAACGAATGTGAGCTTCTTAGAGATCAAATCAGTCAATTCATTACTCTTTTAAAAGATTTAAAGAATGTTGAGGTTTATATTGACAATGAAGATTAGGCTATGGTATTATTGTGCTCTTTACCCCCTTCATACAAGTCTTTTAAGGAGACCACGATTTATGGCGAGACAAACTCTCGTTCGAAGATGTGAAGGGTCATTTATTGAGTAGAGACAAACTCAACAATGAGTTTGGTTTTGATAGCAAGGCAGATAAGCAAGCTTCCATTTTGGTAGCATCAAAGAAACGAGACAAAAGGTGCCGCTATTGTAAAAAAGTTAGGTCACGCCAAAGCGATTGGTATAAAGCTGCGAAATAAAAAGATTTGTTGAGAGTAACGAGGAAGATGTAGCTGGTGCTAATTTGACCGATAAAAGCGGTGATGATTTCTTGTTAGTGTCAACGAGGCGATAACTCCAAGCTCACGTCCGAGTGGATCCTAGATTCGGGATGTTCTTTCCACATGTGTCCCAATAGAGAATGGTTCTCCACATACGATTCGGTTGAAGGTGGAGTTTGTGCGGATGGGAAACGATTCATCTAGTAAGGTAATTGGTATTGGTACTATTAAAATTATGATACACGATGGGACGATTAGGACACTCTCGGATGTCGGTATGTACCGATTTAGGAAATAATCTCATCTCATTGAGTATTTTAGACTTGAAAGGATGGAGAATCAACATCGAGTCGGGTGGCATTAAAGTATCTCGTGGAGCTATTTTTTGTTAAAAGGTAAAAGAAATGGCAGTCTTTATATTTTGGAAGGTTCTACGGTGACCGGTGAAATCGGACGCCCTCGTCGAATACTGAGTCAAAGTCAACTCATTCGGAGCGAGGCAACTTGGTCATAGGAGGGTAAAAGGTATGACCGTTTTGTTGAAGAGAGGTTCTATTTTGGATGCGAGTTTTGAAAAGTTAGGGCACTTTGTGGTCGTGAAAAATCAAACCCGGGTTAGTTTTGATTTGGTGATGTACAAGTCGAAGGCTAGAAGTCTTCCAGTTTCTAAGCACAGATTCGACTCAGTTAATTCCCTGTATAGTTCAAGATAGGCTCGTTGCGGGCTTTGGAAAAGACGGCATTATGGAAATATGAGTCAATGTGGAGATTTGTTGAGTATGACTCATATTTCAGTCAAATTTGAGAAATAATTTTTCAGTTAAACTCTGTTTATTTGTTTCAATTAAACTCTGATTAGTCTAGATTATTTTATTATTATTTGACCTATGAATTTAGCCTATAAATAGGCTCTTTTACAACCTTAGAAAATACACCCATTAGATATTAGAACTCATAACATATTTAGAGAATTTTGTGTTTACGTTTTGAGGGTTCTTTGTTTCCGGGTTTTCGGGGTTTAGTTTTTTTTATCTCTATCTTTTGTACTCTTCGTTCTTTTGCCATTATAGTAAAATTATCTTTCTCCGTGGTTTTTTTCCTCTTTGGAGGGGTTTTTCCACGTTAATTTGTGTGTTCAATTTCTCAATTTATTTCGCTATTTTTTCTTGTTGCTTAATCGGGTCGATCCTAACAAGTGGTATCAGAGCTAGTTCAATGTTCATAAATTAGCCTATTCAGATATGGCAGCAAAAAGGTTTGAAATTGAGAAGTTCGATAGTGAGACAATTTTCAATATGTGGCAAGTTCGGATAATGGCAATTCTAGTTCAAATCGGCTTAAAAAAATGTTGTTACCGGGAAAAAGCCTGAGAATCTAAATCAAACAGAATGGGAAGAGCTTGATGAAAAGGCCTTGTCTGCAATCTAGTTGTGCCTCGCGAATATGGTATTACAAGAGGTATTAACAGAGAAAACCTCATCCGCCTTGTGGAAAAGGTTAAAAACTCTTTATGCGACTAAGTCTATGGCTAACCGTTTAGTGTTAAAACAACGTCTATTTATATTTCGCATGAATGAAGGTGAGCTTCTTAGGGATCACATCAGTTAATTCATTACTCTTTTAAATGATTTAAAGAATGTTGAGGTTCATATTGACGATGAAGATCAGGCTATGCTATTATTGTGCTCTTTACCCCCTTCATACAAGTCTTTTAAAGAGACCCTGATTTATGGCAGAGACAAACTCTCGTTCGAAGATGTGAAGGGTCATTTATTGAGTAGAGACAAACTCGACAATGAGTTTGGTTTGGATAGCAAGGCAGATAAGCAAGCTTCCATTTTGGTAGCATCAAAGAAACGAGAAAAAAGGTACCGCTATTGTAAAAAGTTAGGTCATGTCAAAGCAGATTGGTATAAACTGTGAAATAAAAGAGCTGCTGAGAGTAACGAGGAAGATGTAGCTGGTGCTAATTTGGCCGATGAAAGCGGTGATGATTTCTTGTTAGTGTCAACGAGCGATAACTCCAAGCTCACGTCCGAGTGGATCCTAGATTCGGAATGTTCTTTCCACATGTGTCCTAATAGAGAATGGTTCTCAACATATAGTTTGGTTGAAGGTGGAGTTGTGCGCATGGGAAACGATTCATCTAGTAAGGTAATTGGTATTGGTACTGTTAAAATTAGGATACACGATGGGATGATTAGGACACTCTCAAATGTCAGGTATGTACCGGATTTACGAAATAATCTCATCTCATTGAGTATAGACTTGAAAGGATACAGAATCAACATCGAGTCGAGCGGCATTAAAGTATCTCGTGGAGCTCTCATTTTGTTAAAAGGTAAAAGAACTGGCAGTCTTTATATTCTGGAAGGTTTTAGAGTGACCGATGAAATCGGACGTCCCTCATCCGTTACAGAGTCGAATTCAACTCATTCGGAGCGGAGGCAACTTGGTCATAGGATGGAAAATGTATGACCATTTTGTTGAAGAGAGGTTCTCTTTTGGATGCAGGTTTTGAAAAGTTAGGGCACTGTGTTCGTGAAAATCAAACCAAGGTTAGTTTTGATTTGGCAGTATTCAAGTCGAAGGCTAGAAGTCTTCCAGTTTCTAAGCACAGATTCGACTCAGTTAATTCCTTACATAGTTCAAGATAGGGCTCGTTGCTTTTTTGGCAAAGACGACATTGTGGAAATATGAGTCATGGTGGAGATTTGTTGAGTATGACTCCTATTTCAGTCAAAATTGAGAAATAATCTTTCAGTTAAACTCTGTTTATTTGTTTCAACCAAACTCTGATTAGTCTAGATTATTTTATTATTATTTGACCTATGAATTTAGCTTATAAATAGGCTCTTTTACAACCTTAGAAAATACACCCATTAGATATTAGAATTTATAACACATTTAGAGAATTTTGTGTTTACGTTTTGAGGGTTCTTTGTTTTCGGGTTTTCGGGGTTTAGTTTTTTTTATCTCCATACTTTGTACTCTTCGTTCTTTTGCCATTATAGTAAAATTATCTTTGCCCGTAGTTTTTTATCCTCTTTGGAGGGGTTTTTCCACGTTAAATTTGTGTGTTCAATTTCTAAATTTATTCTGTTATTTTTTCTTGTTACTTAATCGGGTCGATCCTAACAAGTGATATCAGAGCTAGTTCAATTTTCATAAATCGGCCCATTCAGATATGGCAGCAAAAAGGTTTGAAATTGAGAAGTTCGATAGTGAGACAAATTTCAATATGTGGCAAGTTCGGATGATGGCAATTCTAGTTTAAATCGGCTTGAAAAAAGGTTGTTACCGGGAAAAAGCCTGAGAATCTAAATCAAACAGAATGGGAAGAGCTTGATGAAAAGGCCTTGTCTGCAATCCAGTTGTGCCTCGCGAATACGGTATTGCAGGAGGTGTTAATGGAGAAAACCTCATCGGCCTTGTGGAAAATGTTAGAAACTCTTTATCCGACTAAGTCTCTGGCTAACCGTTTAGTGTTAAAACAACGTCTATTTACGTTTCGCATGAACAAATGTGAGCTTCTTAGAGATCACATCAGTCAATTCATTACTCTTTTAAATGATTTAAAGAATGTTGAGGTTCATATTGACGATGAAGATCAAAGCTATGCTATTATTGTGCTCTTTACCCCTTTCATACAAGTCTTTTAAAGAGACCACGATTTATGGCGTAGACAAACTCGTTCAAGATGTGAAGGGTCATTTATTGAGTAGAGACAAACTCGACAATGAGTTTTGTTTGGATAGCAATGCAGATAAGCAAGCTTCCGTTTTGGTAGCATCAAAGAAACGAGACAAAAGGTGCCGCTATTGTAAAAAGTTAGGTTACGTCAAAGCAGATTGGTATAAACTGCGAAATAAAAGAGCTGTTGAGAGTAACGAGGAAGATGTAGCTGGTGCTAGTTTGGCCGATGAAAGCAGTGATGATTTCTTGTTAGTGTCAATGAGCGATAACTCCAAGCTCACGTTCGAGTGGATCCTAGATTCGGGATGTTCTTTCCACTTTTGTCCCAATAGAGAATAGTTTTCCACATACAGTTTGGTTGAAGGTGGAGTTGTGCGCATGGGAAACGGTTCATCTATTAAGGTAATTGGTATTGGTACTGTTAAAATTAGGATACACGATGGGACGATTAGGACACTCTCAGATGTCAGGTACGTACCTAATTTACGAAATAAACTCATCTCATTGAGTATTTTAGACTTGAAAGGATGCAAAATCAACATCGAGTCGAGCGACATTAAAGTATCTCGTGGAGCTCTCGTTTTGTTAAAAGGTAAAAGAATTGTCAGTCTTTATATTCTGGAAGGTTCTACACGGTGATCGGTGAAATCGGACTTCCTCATGCATTCTGAGTCGAAGTCAACTCATTCTCGAGCGGAGGCAACTTGGTCATAGGAGGGAAAATGTATGACCGCTTTTGTTGAAGAGAGGTTCTCTTTTGGATGCAGGTTTTGAAAAGTTAGGGGCTTTGTGTTCGTGGAAAATCAAACCAAGGTTAGTTTTGATTTGGCAGTGTACAAGTCGAAGGCTAGAAGTCTTCCAGTTTCTAAGCACAGATTCAACTCAGTTAATTCCTTGCATAGTTCAAGATAGGCTTGTGGCGGGCTTTGGCAAAGACGACATTGTGGAAATATGAGTCATGGTGGAGATTTGTTGAGTATGACTCCTATTTCAGTCAAAATTGAGAAATAATCTTTCAGTTAAACTCTGTTTATTTGTTTCAACCAAACTCTGATTAGTCTAGATTATTTTATTATTATTTGACCTATGAATTTAGCTTATAAATAGGCTCTTTTACAACATTAGAAAATACACCCATTAGATATTAGAATTTATAACACATTTAGAGAATTTTGTGTTTACGTTTTGAGGGTTCTTTGTTTTCGGGTTTTCGGGGTTTAGTTTTTTTTTATCTTCATTTTTTGTACTCTTCGTTCTTTTGCCATTATAGTAAAATTATCTTTGCCCGTAGTTTTTTATCCTCTTTGGAGGGGTTTTTCACGTTAAATTTATGTGTTCAATTTCTCAACTTATTCCGCTATTTTTTCTTGTTGCTTAATCGGGTCGATCCTAACACTGATAATGAAAACGAGAATTAAGAGAGGAACAAGAAATCAAACGCTACAAAAGCTCACTATAATAAGAGTAATGGAACAATTTGTCGATTCATCGTTTATTTCGAGTGATGGGGTAATTTGCATATTCCTCCTCTTCTACATTTGAAACAATATTTTTTAATGTTAATGGGATGTGAAAATGTTAAAAGCTAATGTAGAAATGAAATTGAATACGTGACAAAAATTATAAACTAGGCACAAATAGGGGGCAACAAATTTATGTTTCTTTCCAAGATAATGAAGCGATTTTTCAGTAAAAGAAAAGAAATGCATAAAAAACTATTTTGAAAACAATTGAAGTAAAAAGGTCCAGTGTTTGCAATTTTCAAAAGCTTGATTATATAATTAGTTCCTATAACTTACTGTATTGTTTTTTTCATTTGATAAATATTAGCTTAATTTGACTAATACTGATGAATATTTATTTTAAAAATACAATAATTAATTTAGTGAAGAAGAATTTCCAAAAAAAATTTAATGAAAATTACTCGTAAAGTACCTAACTTAATAATAAATTTCAACTCGTTGGTATTTATAATTCAAAAAAAGTTATTTATAAAAGAATATACCAACTAGAAAAATTATTTAGAAAATTAGGTTAGTTTTTAGATTATTTAAAAAAAGTAAGATAAAATTTCAAAAGTTATATCAAGCCGCGAGTTTATTATAAAACTAACATGTGTCATTTCTTTCTATAAAAAAAGTTGGAGGTGTTGCATGTCACTTCCCCATTAAACTGCCACCTAACATGGTGGTTTCTCTCTCCATGGGAGAATGACGTATGACTTTTTTCGACTTTTGATATGACGATTTTTTTTCAACTTTTGAAAAATTTTATTTCTCTCTCAATAATATAAAAACTGGTATAATTTTCTAAATAATTATTCTATTTGGTATATTCCTAGACATTCACAAAAAAATACAAAGATTAATAATATTCTATTATTTTAGTATAATTTTCATTAATGAATCACGTCCCCAATTTGAGTTTTTTTCAATTAAAAATTTACAACTACAACTACAGGTACAAATAATATAATTAATACCATAATCAGTCATTATAAAACAAAAATAAACAGAAACTGAAATTTATCTTAACTTAGACTAAAATAATATTTAGATTGAAAACTTGGAAATAAATTGCATAAAATAGAACTTAAAAATGATATATCGGAGTAGCAATGCCTAAAATAAAAATATAAATATAAATGTTTCAAGAGCTAAATTAATAGTATTGAAAAAAGAAGAAGAAAGCAAGAGTTTCGACATCTAATTATAGATAAAATAACAAAAATGGTAATGTTTGGTAGTAATTTATGACTTAAATAAGTGCCAGCATGGCTAGATATTATCCAAAAACATGTCTATAATTATTGTTTGTAAGGGCAAACCAACAATCAATGAGCACCAACTGCGAAACCTTTGAGAACAATACGTTGTCCTAAAACCAGTGAGGACCATATATGACCCTTTCCACTCATGCTATCTTAAGGAGGATGGAAATGTTTAAAAAGCTTACAAATAAACACAAAACTTAATAACATATCCCTATCCATTTGATTCAACGAAATATGATGATTTCCAAATATTCTTTCCATGTTTTATTTCTTATTCTCTTGGTATCATTTTCATTCTCTTATGCACATTTTCGCCATATAACACCTAAAGAGATTGACCCAAAATCTTTCAACTCTCATTCATCTCCACTTTCTCCTTCTTTGACTTCCAAGGGTTCTGGTCTTTTATCAGGTTCTAGCAGTTCAAAGGATTCTAGCTTGTTTGATAATTTATCAAGTTCCAACGCTTCTGGTTCTTCTAAGATTTCTGACTCTTCATCAGTTTCAACCAATTCTAAGGGTTTGGACTCTGCTATGATTCTCCATTAGCTTTTACAAGTTTTGATTTTTTCCCTAAAAGTTCTAGGGTTTTTTTTTATGCTGTTATATCAGGTTTTGCCTTTTCTGGGTCTTTTAGAGGTTCAGGTTCATTATCAGGTTCTACAAATTCTGGTGCTTCTAACAATAAAGAATTCAACATCAACCTCAAAGCTAACCTGAGTGGGTGTTTCTCCAAGGTTTTTGCATTTGGAGACTCGTACACTGATACAGGAAATGCTCGATTGATAGGCATTTTGAAAAGCTTCGTGGGTGCAGTTTTGACGGGGAGAGTTTCTCAAGGCGGAAACTCCAACTTCAAGTTGGGTGGTAGATCGAGTAATGGTCGAATGGTCGTTGATTTTCTTTGTGATTCTCTCAACATTCCCACACCAATACCGTATAAGGCCATCTCTTCGGACTTTGATTTTGACAGCAACTCTGGGGTTAACTTCGCCGTCGGAGGCGCCACGTCACTTTCCGGAGACTTCTTTGTAAACCACAAGATCGGTCACACACTGATGTGGAAAGGGATTCCTCTAGGCTTCCAAACACAAATTGAATGGTTCAACCATTTCGTGACCAGAATAGCTTGTAAAAGGAAGACAGAGGAAGAATGCAAGGCGGAAATGGGAAAGCATCTTATTTGGCTTGGACAAATGGGTGTCGATGACTTCGCTCGTGTTATAGGGTCTTCTGTTTCAATGCGGTGGCTTACAGATATAACTGTTAATCATATCTCCAAAATCCTTACAGTATGTGTGCGATTCAAAATGAAATCTCTTTAGACAAATTATGTAAACACTGAAATACAAACTTGGATTTTTTTTGTATGCAGACACTATTGGATAGTGGTGGAAAGTTCGTAGTGGTTCAAGGGCTACCACCGGTGGGATGTTGTCCATTGTCCAAGCTATTGACACCCCAATCTGAGAAAGACGAAATGGGTTGTTCGCTAGTTATCAATAGAGCAGTAATGGCTCATAACGAGCTCCTCCAGAAGACATTGGAAGACTTTAGGGTAAGGCATGGTACTGAGGTTACAATTTCTTATGCTGATTATTTCAATGCATACAAAGCAATCATGGGAAACCTTGCTGGTTTCGGGTTTTCCGATGGATCCCAAGCATGTTGCGGCGTTGGAGGTGGACTTCTAAACTTTAACTTGCACAACCTTTGCGGCATGGCCGGCACCACCGCGTGTGAAAACCCATCTAACCACGTTCATTGGGATGGGCTTCATCTGACGGAAGCAATGCATAAGCAAATAACTAGACTGTTCCTCCATGGAGGCTACTGCAAACCATCTTTTGATGATATAATTAGTAGACAAAGAAACTCAGGTACATAGATGATAGGTCATTGTTTCATGGAGTTTGAAATCCATTCATTCATTAGCTTGCTTGTAGTCTCCACTTGTGTTACTATATGTAAGTTATAGTTAATAAAACCATCCCTCAGTTTTCACATTGGTGAACCAAGAGTGATGTTGTTTGATGTATATTTCGCCATATTCATATTTATTAATGCTACAGTGGCGGCTCACAGTTGTTGTTACCTTTCTTCATTTCATTTTTAATTTCCATGGAATTCAATTTTAGGTCAATCGTTATTCTGGAGACTTCAATAAGTCTCCCATGACATATTACTATCAATAAGGCATGTAGTAGCCCATTTATGCCCGGGGCCATGTCATTCAAAAAACCAAAAAATAAAATAAATAATAATAATGTCCAGTTTATTATAGCCCGTTAGCAGCCCAAAACTCAATTACACCCAAAACCCAAACTCACACGGCCCAAAAGGGCCCAAAACCTAAACAGTGACAGAAGCCTAAGGTTTTTGGGAAACCCTCGCGCCGCAAGCCCCAACACCAAACCCTCGGGCACGCCGCAGTCAGCGCGAGTCGCTCCTTATCGCCGCCGGATTCCTCGACATTTGCTAGTAAGAAGGAAAGAAAAAGACAATAAATATGGCAAGAAATCACATGATAGAGTTTTTGTAATTTTTTCGGGGCTATAAAAACCCTAGCACAATCTGTAAAAGGGACACAGAGAGATACAAGAAAATAAAAAAACAAATCGAAAGAAAAGGTCTTCTTTCCATTTTTTTCCGAATCTGTTTCTCTTTCTTTCAAAGGTTTCTTTTCGTTTTTTTTTTCACATAAAAATTTTAAAAGAAAATATAAAAAAAGGGGGAAAAGAAAACTTACTTTTTTCGACGGTGGCCGGCGATGGCGTGAGCGGCGCGCCGGAGCTTACGGAACTCACGAAATCGCCAGCGAGAGAGGGAGGGAGAGAAATCTGTTTTTTTTATGAAGGCTGAAAATGATTTTTTTTTTCAAAGGTTCTTATTATTTATACCGGAAGCAAAACGACGTCATTTTGCTTTGGCCATTTAAATGCCAAAACGGTGCCGTTTCAATGCTGACCCGCGCGCTGACCCGACCCAGTTCCAAGATCCGCGTGTTTTCTACGGGAGGGCTAATTCCACTTTTAGCCCTTCCGCTTTTTTTTTATTAATTTATAATCAAGTTTCTTTTATTTATTAATTTAGCCCTATATTTTATTTCGGTTTCAATTTAATCCCACACAAAGCGCAGCGTTTTGGAGGGAGGGGATATTTTCCCCTTTAGTCCCTCCTTGTTATCCGCGCATTCAATTCGGTCATTTCCTCTTTTATTTGTTTTCGGATTTGCCCCAAAATTTTATTTTAAGTTTAATTTCGTCCTTTTTCTTATTTCCTTTTATTATTTTGCTATTATTATCATTATTTTGATTATTTTTTATTATCTTCAATATCATTATTACTGTATTTATTATTATTATTACATTCCTTATTATTAATATTGTTATTATTACTATTCCAATTTTTTTTTATAATTACTATTATTTTTATTATTATCACCATTAGTTTTAATATTATTACTATTATTTTATTTTTAATACTACTTTTATTTTTATTATTGCTTCTATTATTATTTTCATTACTATTAATATTATTATTACTACTCTTATTTTTGATAATATTATTTGTTTATTAACATATTTTATTATTATTATTGTATTCTTTTTGTCACTATTATTATTATTATTATTTTATTATTATTCTTTTGATTATTGTACATAGCATTTATTTGTTTATTGATTTATAGTTAACTTTTGTTTTTGTTTTTATTTTGACATCTTTTTACTTCTATAAATTATTTGTTTTAATTTTTATTTATTATTGTAATTTATGTTGTTTTCCTCGTTTCATTCTATTATGCATGTGTATTATCCTCCATTTTATTATAAAATCATATCAAATTTTATCCAATTTTGGAAATAAGCAATTATCTCGCGTTCTAAGATTTGAAAGAAATCGTACCCTAACTTACTGGGTTTCGATTTTTCTCATCGAATCTAAAGAACTAATTATTTTTATTTAAAGCATAAACTTCAAATCAAAACTTATTTTCGGGAATCCAAAATGTTGTATCCTAACTTATTGGATACGATGTTTTGTGTCTCGAGGTATGGATTTTCTACAAATAAAGGCAAGCTTAGTTTCGAAGTTTTGAAATGTTACATCCTAACTCATTGGGTGTGGCATTTTATTTCTTTGAGATAAGAGAGTCTTGGCTTTCTTTCAAATAAAAAGGATCGCATTTTAAATTTTTCAAATTTTCGACATTAGGACATGATTTTATCAATTAGGTACCAATTTTTGGGCGTTACGAGGGTGCTAATCCTTCCTCGTACATAACCGACTTCCGAACCTATTTTCTCGAATTTCGTAGGCCAAAATTAATGTTTTAAACATAACATGTTTTATAAGGTGATCTGATCACACCTAAGTAAAAAAGGATCGGTGGCGACTCCATTTTCGTTCTTAAAGTCGATTCCCGTTTTTCAAATTTTAAAAATGGTTTCGACAAGGCAAACTAAACAATTTTGGTCAGAAAACTTGTAAATTGATTTTGTTTTCTTAGTCACTTGTTGGTTAAATCTTTAATGAATTACTATTGTGAACATTTAAGTGGATTAAATTTTTTCACCTAATATTCTTTTTCTTTTTAAATTTTAAAACCATTTTCTTCTTTTTTTTTCTTCTTTTTCTCAATTTTTGTGTTTCTTTTTCTTCTTCTAAGGTTAGTCTAATATATTTCAAAGTGTTTAATGTATTTGAAATGTTGTTAATCTAAAATAATATTCCCCCAAAAGAAGTACCTTATTTGGTTTAACATTTTAAATCCAATAACTAGACTAACTTTCTAAAATAAAATCCTAATTAACCACATGCTTTATTTGTACTGGAACACGTGTTTTTTTTCTAATGTTATTGTTTAAACATTTCATCAATATTTTGTTATTCTGGATCCTTTATTGTTGGATTGTTTGAGTTGTTGTTTTGTTGAGTAATTTTCCGTTGTGTCTCATTAAAGGGGATAATCGAATATTTATATACATAACTATTGTTCATGGAATTGACGTTCTTAGTAGACTCTATGCATGCTGGATACGTGTACAGTTCTGGGCTACCTACTGGACTTCATGGCTCCCTCACATGGGTATATGTGAATTGAGACTGTGAACTCCCCTTACGAGCACCCCTTGACATGTGCGAACTGAGACCGCGAGCTCCCTTTGCGAGCACCCCTTGGCATGTGTGAACTGAGACCGTGAGCTCCCCTTGCTGACCTCCCACTATAAGGCTTGCACGCATCCATCTGGTAGGGTCTAGCCGAGTCGCGAGTAGGCGACCCGGACCTTATCTGGTTTTTGGGTTGGTGATCATAAGTATATAACAATCTAGTCCCCCCTTTATTGGGTCTAAGGAGGGTTATAAAGTGGCGCTCCTTAGAGCCATCACTTTGCATTTATACAGCTTGTTGAATACGCAACGACCACTAGAACATGACATTAACTTTGCCACGTGTACGGGTGGATCGCACCTGTCTACATCTGACCGTTAGTTCTCCTCGATTATTTGGATTGTCAAAACACGGGGAAGAGAAGCTTCTTTAAAATGGGGGGTTTTTGGAAACTCTAAACTTAAAAATTTAACATTTTCTGTAAGCAAGCTCGACTGAGTCTTTCTTCAAGGTAAATTTGTAAACTTCCTTGTCTTAGGTTTTAACTTTCTTCTATATTTTTTCTTTCTTTCTACATCGGAAATATGTCGAGAATGGAAGGGTTGGTGGTCGAATAATTCCCAAGTGAGCGTGCTTCGAGAGTTCCTGTAAAGGCCTACTTCTTTGTCTATAGTACAAAAGAAGAACAAATGAGTCGAGTTTTGGGCGCGCGAAGGATTCAAACCCCTAACTTTTCTTATGACATTTCCATTCCTGATGGACTACACAGGCTTAGCGATACTAGCGATGGTAACTTTTTGCTCCCCCTCTATGCTCTGGAAGCCGGATTCCACTTGCCTCTGCATCTGTTCTTCTTCCATCTCCTTCAAAAGTACCAGATCGCTCCCGGTCAACTTTGCGGATTCTCCTGGTGAATCGCGGTGGCTTATTTCATCGATTGTTACCGACACAATGAAACACCACAGCTCACGGTTTTCCAAAGCTTATACCTGTTAAAGGCCCAAAATTGAGGGAATTCGTCGGGCTTTTATTATTTTTCTCCTCGTGATAAAGTAGAGACTATAATTGCAAATCGGTACCCTAATCTTCGACTAAATTGGGGAAAATATATTAGGGTGAAATGTAGGCTCGCCGATGAATTTGGTTTTCCCACGGAGTGGTCCGCAACGAGCATGGACGTGTTCATTTAAGCGAACCATTAGGACAAGTAGTGGTTTAGCCCAGCTCGGAAGGCTTCGTACTGGCAGTCCCTTGGTTATTGAAGATATTATAACCATGAAAAAATGTTTCAATACTGTTTGGAGGGCCTTAGCCCCAATGGGTATAGGCAAGGTGATAGCAGGGAAGTTGCTGAGGCATTAGGTGCGGACCCTGAAAAACAGACTTGGCCTCGCGTAGCCAGAGATGATTTAAGTCTAATCTTGACATGATACAAAGAGGAACCCAGGAACTTCTTTTATAGTTACTGTAGGATGAGACCTCGCCCATGGATTTTGGTGGTCTCATCACGAGAAGAAAGTGATGCAAATATTAATTTGATAACTCCTCCTCCTAATACTGGAATTATTGGTGGTGTAGACACAACTCACAATTTTGGAAGCGACTCGGAGGAAACTACTACTTTATCTTATAAAATTAACGAAGTTATGGACCTGCGAGCTTCTATGAGGGACATGCGTAAAAAGCGCAAAATCGATTGGGGGGCTGTTAACGTGGTTATTAGTAGCGAAGAGGAGGCAAATAGTGGAAGGCTAGGGTATCATCGTAAAATGAGGGCAGATCATGTTCGGCCCTTTGTTATGATGACCACTACTCCTACTTCTCCTTCGGCGATCTCACCATCTGTGGCTCGTGAGAGCTCTCCAATTATTGCTCGTGGTAGTTCCTCTCTTCCTACTCCTCTCTATATTCCTCCTCCTCTTTTACCTCTTATTGAGGAGCCACTTGATGAGCATGATGGCAAGCTACTCCCAGGTCGTGGGTGTCTGAACACGAGGGAATTGCAAAGTATGATTAAAAAGTGGAAAGCTTCCGTGCCAAAAACTGTAAAAAGGCGAATGTGTGCCACTAATTCATCAAATGGTTCAAAGAAGTCTCCACTATCGAATCTCAATTCCTCTCTGCAAGCTCTCCTGGCTGAGGCCACCATGTTTAGTTTGGGCCTTAATGAAAGTGTTTGTAACACCCCCTACTCGTATTCGTAGTCGAAAAAGGGTACGAGGCATTACCGGAGTTTACAAATAATTTTTTTTATTCAATATAACCCTTTTATAGATATCTAGCCTTCCCTGTAAATTTTAAACCGAGACCATTCCACATCAACCAATCCAATTCAACATATTTTCAAAATAGATTCATGCATATTTATAAGATAATCTCAACACATACCAAAACCAAGATTTGTTAGCCATACCAATGGCTGACCTTACATTCATTTCATATTAACATTTACTTTATTAGCTTATACATGCCATTGATTCCCAAAATAAAGTTTCTTTATATACCGAAATCTTGAGGTTGATAGTGTGATGTGTCTCCGACTGAATCCGACCTCCGAGCTCTTAACACTACAAAACAGGGGAGAAAGAAACAGGGTAAGCACTTTGTGCTTAGTAAGCCCATGTAACAGGAATTATACTTACCTAATATTTTCAATACAATGCAATAAACATTCATATATCCATTCAATGCATTATTACCCTAACATACACAAACTCAACATTCAAGTTAGTCTAATAATTTCCATGTATCAATAATATATATACCATGATTTATGAGCTCATCAATACCATGATTTCCATTTCTTTATTATTTTTTCATATTTGTCCCGTTGAATTTCTCGAAATTTCGATGGATTTTTAGGGGTACACTTTAGTGTACAAATTCGATCCGTCAATTCATGTTCATGTGCGCACATTTCCATTTTGAGAGAGCACACTCCGCGAACCTCATCCTTACGGTGGGATTACCGGTCAGCTAAATCCTGTAATATAAACTCATAGAGTATTGTCGGGATTACCACCCAAAGCTAAATCCCCTCGCAACGATAATTACTCTAATGAGCTTGGATCTCGAATTACTAGTCCAAAGCTAAATTCAGACCTAATTCGGATTACCCGTCCGGGCTAAATCCATTTTCCACATATTCTTCGGGAGGGCTATATCGGGATAGGATCACCCGTCCGGGATAGATCCTTTTACCGTCAATTCCTTTTCAGAGATCCATCGAATTTTCCTTTCATTCAACAGGATTTCTTCCTTTTTATCAAATATATCAATGTTTCATCAATCTTCATACAATGAACATTCAAATTATATTCACATCAATAACATCCATTTCAAGCATTTAAGAATATAATTCAAGTTACACGAACTTACCTCGATATTTGTTCGTACACAAAATCTACTAATCTGGGACTTTTTCCTTTCCTCGATCTAGCTTCGTATTTGATTTTTCCGGATCTAAATAAATAAATTCAATCATCAATTCAATACATTTCATGTTCACTTGTAGCATTCACTACAATTCTATTATTATTTATAGTTCATTCAAAGCTGTCTACTTGAGTTATCGTCACTAAATTATTTTTATCTTGAGCTACAAAACTACAAATTAAGATCTGCTAACTTTCCCTGAAACTAGACTCACATATCTTCTTCCCATAAAATTTTCAGAATTTTTGGTTTAGCCAATAAGTACAGTTTATTCTTTAAAGTCACCCCTGTTCTGCTGTTTGACAGTTCTGACCCTTCTTCACTAAAAATTAATTATCTCTTCATACAGAATTCAGATGATGTTTCTGTTTATTTATATTGAAAATAGACTCATTCAGGATTCTAAAAATATAAATTTAAGCCCCTAATTATTTTTATTCAATTTTTTATGATTTTCTAAAGTCAAAATAGGGGAACCCGAATTCATTCTGACCTTGTCTCACAAAATTCATTATATCTCATGATTTACATATCTATTGCTTACACTGTTTATTTTATGAGAAACTAGACTCAATAAGATTTAATTTAATATTTTTTTTCATCTTCTAATTCGATTTCTACAATTTATGGTGATTTTTCAAAGTTAGTCTACTGCTGCTGTCCAAAACTGTTTTAGTGCAAACTATTTATTACCATTTTTCCCCTAAGCTTTCAATAAATGATAATTTCGTCCCTGCTCAATTAACTTCTCAATTGAGCTGATTTCTCTCAATTAAAACTTTATTCTATAATTTTAAACTACTTTATAACCTTTGGGAATCATAATTTCAGTAATAGACTTTAATTCCAAACATTTTCACAATTTAGGTCCTAAAAATCAATTTCTATTGGAATTGCCTAATAAAATCATCTCATAAACAAATTAAAGCTTCAATTTCATTCTATTTCATCATAAACTTACAGCACCCAACCATGGTAGCTTTCAATTTCATCCATGAAATCAAAGACTAATGAATTTAATAGTAGGACCTAGTTGTAAAAGTCTTAAAAACACAAAAATTACAAGAAATAGGCAAGGATTAACTTACTTGGTGCAAAAATTATGATATACCAGCTTAGAAAACCCTCCTATGGCGTTTTTGGCTGATGAGAGTGAAGAAAAATGAAGAGAAATCTAGATAATTCCACTTTAGTCCTAGCTTTATTAAGTAAATTTTGCAATATTCCAATTTTGCCCTTAATTCTGCTTATTTTCTTGCTGATTTCATGCCCTTGCCGTCCAGCCCAAATATACCTTGGGTCTATTTTCCTTTTAAGCCCTCTTTCTTTTATCATTTAAACTATTTAATCATTTTTCATAATTTTGCATTTGTTACAATTTAGTCCTTTTCATTTAATTACATACCCAAACGTTAAAATTTTCTAACGAAATTTTAATACCACATTACTAACATTTTATAAATATTTATAAAAATATTTCCTACTCAATTTTATGAGATCAAGGTCTCAATACCTTGTTTTTACCCAATTCCTTCAATAATTCCTTTTTCTAACTAACCACTAAATCGGTAAAATTTTCTATCGATATTTTAATATGATTTTCCTATCATATAAATATTCATGCAAATATATTGAAATAAATTTCTCTTTAAATCGGATTTATGGTTCTGAAACCATTGTTCCGATAACCTTAAATTTAGGCCATTACAGTGTTGGTGGAGCTGTGTCTAATCAGAAGGAGCTCGAGGAAACACTGGAGGGCACTCGCGAGCAATACCTCAAGATGAGATAAGAAAATGAAGTGTTCTACAGGCAAAATGAAGAGCTCGTTGGGAAATTGGGGGCTGCACAGGTAAAAACTGATGAGTTATCTGCCGAGGTCATGGTTGAAAGAGAGAGGAATGTGGCCTTAGATGCTGAGCTAATGAGAACTGCTGAGGAGCACAGGGCAACCGTAAGCCAAATCGTTGCAGAACATAAGGCTACGATGGCGAGCTTAAAGTAGAAACAGGCAGAAGCCTTGGAACAATTCAAGAAAGGGACTCTAGAAACACTATGCAATCTCGCTATTAAGCTCAAGTCAAACATACTTCTGCATACTCAAGTTGTGGTTGGCCCTTTTGATGCTCGCAAGTTGACTTTGACGCCCTCTACGAGGTAGATATGAATCAACTAGGTTTTGATGTTCGCTTCTCCTCGGGAGCTACTTGGGATGAGTTCTCATCTAAATAGAAGAACTCAAAAGATTTTTACCTTGATGAGGGTCCTGCTGAGCTGAACGTTGTACTTACTGATAACAATAATAATACCATCATTGTGCCTGCTGAAAACATCGAAGTAGCAGAGAGGAGAGAGAGGGAAGATGGGATCACCGACGATCTTGAAGGAGGAAAGATATGCCTTAATCGATTGTAAACGTGTATTACCCTTCTTATTACTTGAATGAAAAAAATTGAAGTTAGAAAATTTTCAAGTTTACTTATTAGTGTTATGGCATCTTATCTTTTTGTGAACTCAAGCAAATTTTGAATTTAATCAAATCATAAACTTAAGCACATTTTTAACTTAAACAAATTTTGGGCTTAAGCGAATTTTGAACTTAAGCATATTTTGAACTTAAGCAAATTCTAAACTTGAGTAGACTTCGAACTATATTCTCAAAAATCTTTAAGCGACTTAGTGCAATTCGAATCACTAACTACATTGGAGCTGCGAGCTCTTATACTGTAAGTTGGTAACGTAGGTTCACCACTTGTGTTGGAGCTACGAGCTTAACTCTACGAGCTTTCGGAATATCAGTTGGGAGCGTAGGTCCACTAGCTATTTTTAAAGGTTGTTATCATAAACCGACAATCCCTTATAACATCAATTGGGAGTGTAGGTCCGTGATGGTCACTAAACTAACTATAATTACGACAAAGGCAAGCGCACCTATCGAACAATTGTATAGCTATAGTGAGTAGGGAATATCGTATCCACGAGGACTAAAAGTACTAGTAATTACCCTTTTTCTATTATTTAGCCAATAAATTGAAGTGATTGTTTTTAATCTAAATTTACTAATCTAATTTAACTACGAATGCAACAGAGAATGAAATGGGAAAATAATCTAAAACAACCAATGAGAAAGACAATACCCAGGAAAGAATCCACCTAGAATTCACCTATTATTATGAATCTGAATTAAACGATTTATTCACTTGTGTCTTGATCTGTAGAAATCCCTAAATTATGTTAATATCTCTTTTGAAAGTAAGAACAACTGACTCTAGGTTGATTAATTGAAATCTCTTTCTAATTAAAACCCCTATTGTCGCATTAACTCGATCTATGGATTCCCCTATTAGATTTGTAATAGCCCGAATTAGACCCTAGTCGGAATAGTGGTTTCGGGACCACAAATTCGAGGTCGGAGTAATATTTTAATGTTATTTTTGGTGTTGATTATATGTGATATAGCCTGTGTGAAAATTTTGTGTGGTAATTTTATCGACTGTGTGTCAAATTGTGAGAAAATGACTTAATTGCATAAAAAGTAAAAGCTGTGTGCTGATTGTTTAAATGTCTAATTGCTATGGCTTTCTAAATGAGGAGTCCTTATGAGGTTAATAAACCATTTGTTAGTTAGTGGAAGATGATAGCATGGTTTTAGTGTTATTATTAATGTTTACTAAGGGCAATTATGGAAATAAACAATTAAAATGATATTTTAATGAAACAAAAGCATGAAAGTGGTCATCTTTTGTTCATCTTGGTGCCGAAATTAGCAAATAAAATAAAAGAAAAAGAACACTAGGGTTCGGCTAGTTTGAAGCTTGATTAAGGTATGTTTTGGCTTTGGTTTTTGATGATTTTTATGTTTTTGAGATTGCTGCTTAGTCTACTATCAAGCCCATGTTGTAATTTGAAGAATTGATGATGTTTATGAGATGTGCCATTGATGAAATGGTGAGCTTTGTGATGAATATTGGTGTTAAATGGAAGATATGTGTTTAATGAACATGTTTTGTTCTTGGATTTTTGATGAATTTAGCTAATTAGGGCTAAATTGTGAAAATGATAAGTTGAAGGACTAAAATGTGAAATAAATGAAATATGTGGGCTTGAATGAACTCAAGGAAAATTTGGCTAGGCTTGTGTGAAAAGAAATTGTGTGAATTTGATGATTTTGTGAAATAGGGACTAAAGTGTCGAAATGTGAAAATGTGAGGGCTATTTTGTAAAATGCCCTAAATATGTGTGTTTGAACTAAAATGAATGATTTGGTGATTGAATGGATTGAATTTTAATGTGTATAGACCAAGAAAGGAGAGGTTCAGATCGAGATTGAGGCAAAGATAAAGTGCTCGATTGACCGACCGTTGCGATAGTTCAACGTCCGAGGTAAGTTCAGACATAATACGAACATCTAGCTATGTTAAATGCTATGAAATGAATGTTATAATGATATTGAAATGTGGATTCTATTTGAGAGTTGAGTTTGAGTTAAGTGGCACTAAGTGTGTGTATTCAAAAACATGATCGAAATGATCGGCACTGTGTGTGCGAAATAATATGAGCTTCGACTTCGTAGTTGGCACTGTGTGTGCGGTTTGATGTAAATGCATTATGTGTGCGATGATAATTAAGCTTCGGCTAAATATCGGGGCACTAAGTGTGCGATTGAATCAAAGAAGAGACGGAAGTTGATCGAAAGAGAAAAGTGAGTATTTAGTAGCAAATATAATTAACTACTAGGTGTTGGCTAAGGTACGCTCGGAACCTAAGTGGTTGATGAATCTATGAATGAGATTACGAAATGCTAAATGAGAAATTTAGTGTTGGATGGTATGATATATATATATGTATATGTGAAATAATCTATGTAGTGGTTTGTTTGATTTAAATGTGTTATGGTACGAACTTACTAAGCTTTGGAAAGCTTACTGTGTGATTTGTTTCTCTGCTTTGTAGTGTCAGTAAAGCTAGCTCGAATCCGGGGACCGTCAGCATTCTCTATCACACTATCGGCAATCTATTTTGGTACTTTTGGGAAAGATGTACATAGTTGAAATATGGCATGTATAGGCTAGTTTTGTAAGACATGTTTGAGATGTGTAATTAGCCATGTGATGTGGCTAGATAAATGTTGGTAAAATGCATGTGTGGCTTTGATATATGGTGCATATTTTGGTATAACTTGTGAGTAAAGAAAATGTCTTATGAATGGTAATCTTAGTGATGGTATGATGCTAGTATGATTTAGTAAATTTAGGGATGAATCATGATTGATATTGAATGTATTCAAGTTGTGTAATTTAGTTCCTAAGTTGACATGTTAGAAATGAGAAGATATGAGAGGATATGTTGATCATTTGACATGAAAATTGGTTGCCAATTTGTGTGTGGAAGTATTCTTAAATGTGCTTATAGGTTTGACCCATGTGTGGGTGGCAATTTGGTCTTGCAAATGGCCTGTTTTGCCTACACGGTTATGACACACGGGCGTGCCTAGTGACCGTGGGGCTAAGTCAGTAGCTAGCCTAATAGCACACGACCAAGACACACGGGCGTGTCTAGTAGCCGTGTGAGAAAGTCAGTATATGGCCTAAGAGTACACGGCCTTAGCACACGGGTGCTGGGTGGCCGTGGGTGTAAAGCCAGATTTGACCACGGCCAAGGTACACGGGCGTGCTTGGTGGCCGTGGAGCAAAGTCAATTTCAACCACGGGGAGGACACACGAGTGTGTCCTGCAGCTGTGGGAAGCACACGGCCTGCTTGCACGGGCGTGTAACCCCTGTGTCTTCAAAAAGTTTTAAATTTTCAAGAATGTTTGTATGTGTTTCGGTTTAGTCCCGATCCCGTTTCTAAGCATGCTTAGGGTCTCGAGGACCTACTTAAGGGACACTATAATTGAAATAGATAAACGGTTGTATGAAATTTTCTGTAAATGTTTCCGATCTGTCCGGTAACGCCTTTAACCTTAGTCTGGCGACGGATACGGGTTAGGGGTGTTACAATTTTATTGGTATCAGAGCTACGGTTTAGTCGATTCTCGGACTAACGTAGCGCGTGTGAGTCTAGCTATACATGCCATATATGAAATTGCGATAGTCTGATGAATTCTGACAGATATAAATGTGTTTTCGTATAGTAATAGATCCCGATCAAGCGATTCGACGATGTAGAGAGTGCGCCGCTCCCGCTCAAGGGGACGGCGCACGCCACATCTAGGCCGAATGAAAGTAGTGAGGAGGAGAGGCTAAGCAAGCCTTCTTCCGTATGATGAATGAGTGGTTTTCGGAATTCGTTCAAATAAATTCGGCTGCTCCACAACCTCCACCCCCACAAGTACCTGTTGTGCCACAAGTGATAGATCCGATTCGATTGAATAAACCTCCTGTGGATAAGATCCGAAAGTATGGGGCCGAAGAGTTCAGGGCCACATCTGATGACGATGCTGAGCGAGCCGAGTTTTGGCTCGAGAATACAATCCGAGTATTCGATGAGATATTGTTGACACCTGATGAATGTATAAAATGTGATGTTTCGTTGTTGAGGGATACTGTGTATAATTGGTGGAAAACATTGATTTCTGTGGTTCCGAGAGAGAGAATCACTTGGGACTTCTTTTAAATTGAGTTCAGAAAGAAGTATATCAGTCAACGCTTTATTGATCAGAAACGTAAAGAGTTTTTAGAGCTAAAATAGGGCCGTTTGTCAGTTACCGAGTACAAACAAGAATTTGTGAGACTGAGCCAGTATGCACGGGAATGTGTTTTGGCCGAAGTCACTATGTGTAAACGCTTCATAGAAGGGTTGAACGAGGATATTAAGTTATTGGTTGGGATACTCGATATAAATGAATTTGTTGTGTTAGTTGAAAGAGCTTGTAAAGCCGATGAGCTCAGTAAAGAAAAGAAGAAAGCTGATTCTGAAGCTCATGATGAAAGAAAAAGATCGATGAATAAGTTTTATCAACCCTCGACAAAGAGATTTAGAGATACAAACAATCGTTCAAATGCTTCGTTTGGACATCCAAGTAGAGATCGTTCGAGGCAAAGTGCTAGTCCACGAACTCAAGCCCCGATTGAATCAAGTGTTGATGCGTAAGAGTAACAAACCCGAGTGCGCATGCGGTGAAGAAGGCGACATGTGGGAGAATGCTGGGGCAAGTACAATAATAGAGTTTGTTATAAATGTGGATCCCGAGATCATTTTATTCGAGATTGACCAAAGATGGGTGAAGAGGAAAATGTTCAGAATGAAAGACCGAGTAATGTGACGGCTAGAGGTAGACCGCCCAGAAACACCAAAAATGAGAGTGAAGCCAAAGGGGGACTACTAACATAGCTGTGAGGTTAGAGGCGAGAGCACCTGCCTGAGCTTATGCTATACGTACACGAGAGGAAGTATCATCTCCAGACGTCATCACCGGTACTTTCACTTTATTTGATATTGTTGTCATTGCATTGATAGATCCAAGATCTACTCATTCATATGTGTGTGTGAATCTAGTATCAAGTAAGACTCTACCTGTTGAGTCTACTGAATTTGTGATTAGAGTATCGAATCCCTTAGGCAAGTATGTTTTGGTGGATAAGGTGTGCAAGAATTGTCCATTGATGTTTCGGGATGTTTGATTTTCGGTTAATTTGATGTTACTACCATTTGATGAGTTTGACATAATTCTGGGTATGGATTGGCTTACTCTGCATAATGCCATCGTGAATTGTAAAAGGAAGAGTATTGAGTTGAAAAGTCAGAATGGTGAGCTAGTTCGAATAAAATCCAATGATATGAAAGGATTACCAGATGTTGTATCTGCGATGAAAGCTATGAACTATGTGAGAAAGGGTTGTGAAGCTTATTTGGCATACGTGATTGATACAAAAGTGTCGAAAAAAAAGTTGAATCTGTGCCTGTAGTATGTGAGTTTCCAGATGTGTTTCCTAAAGAATTACCGGGATTACCTCCGATTCAGGAAGTCGAATTTGGTATTGAATTAGTGCCGGGAACCACTCCCATTTCGATAGCTCTGTATAGAATGGCACCAACAGAATTGAAAAAGTTAAAGTCTCAGTTGCAGGAGTTGACTGATAGAGGATTTGCACGACCGAGTTTCTCACCCTGGGGAACTCCTGTGTTATTCGTGAAAAAGAAAGATGGAACTATGAGAATGTGTATTGACTATCGACAGTTGATCAAATTAACGATAAAGAACAAATATCCGCTGCCTCGTATTGATGATTTGTTTGATCAGCTGAGAGGAGCTACAATGTTTTCAAAGATAGATTTGAGATCAGGTTACTATCAGTTAAGAGTTAAAGAATCCGATGTGCCGAAAACTGCTTTCAGAACAAGGTACGGACATTACAAATTTTTAGTGATGCCTTTCAGACTAACAAATGCTCCTGTAGTGTTTATGGATCTGATGAATCGAATATTCAGACCGTATTTGGATCGCTTTGTAGTGGTGTTCATTGATGATATTTTGATCTATTCGTGTGATGAGACGCAGCATGCCGAACATTTGAGAACTGTGCTACAAACTCTGCGTGAGAAACACTTGTATGCTAAGTCTAGTAAATGTGAATTTTGGTTGCGTGAAGTTGGTTTTTTAGGGCATATTGTGTCATTTGTAGGATACGAGTTGATCCTAGTAAAATCTCTCGCTATATTAGAATGGAA
Organism: Gossypium sturtianum; assembly: GCA_025698515.1. Taxonomy (NCBI): domain Eukaryota; kingdom Viridiplantae; phylum Streptophyta; class Magnoliopsida; order Malvales; family Malvaceae; genus Gossypium; species Gossypium sturtianum. Next base: position 27,067,003 of record CM046945.1, read on the forward strand.
GCCTCAGAAATGTGTCCAAGTCCGTAGTTTTCGGGACTAGCGGGATATTATAGACGATTTGTGAAAGGCTTCTCGATGATTGCGACTCCGTTGATGAAGTTGCTACAAAAAGATGTTAAATTTGAATGGTCAGAAAAGTGCCATCAGAGTTTTGAGCAATTGAAAGTGTTGTTGACAGAAGCACCAGTGTTAGTTCAACCGGAATCAGGAAAAGAATTCATAGTTTATAGTGATGCATCGTTGAATGGTTTGGGCTGTGTGCTGATGCAAGAAGGCAAAGTTATTGCTTATGCTTCGAGGCAGCTAAAGCTGCATGAAAAGAATTACCCGACGCACGACCTTGAATTGGCCGCGATTGTGTTCACATTGAAAATATAGCGTCATTATTTATTTGGTGAGAAGTGTCATATCTTTACAGATCACAAGAGTTTGAAGTACTTGATGACTCAGAAAGAATTGAATTTATGACAGAGAAGATGGTTAGAGTTGTTGAAAGATTACGAACTTGTGATAGATTACCACCCGGGTAAAGCTAATGTTGTAGCTGATGCTTTGAGCCGAAAGTCCATATGTGTTTTGCGAGCAATGAATGCTCAGAAAGATCTGTGTGATGATAGTGTGGTTATGGCTGAGTTGAAAATAAAATTGATGTTTGTACATCAGATTTGTGATGCTCAGAAAAGTGATGCTGAAATGATGGTTAAACGAACTCAATGTGAATCGAATGCTGAATCAGAATTTCGAGTTGATAGTGAAGATTGTTTAAGATTTAGAAACCGGATTTGTATTCCGAGAAATTCAGAGTTGATTTCGATGATTTTGACTGAAGCTCACAATAGTCATTTGGTTGTACATCCGGGAAGTACGAAAATGTATAATGATCTCAAACGGTTCTATTGGTGGCATGGTATGAAAAGGGATATTTCCGAGTTTGTGTCGAAGTGGTTAGTTTGTCAGCAAGTTAAGGCCGAACATTAGGTTCCGTCTGGATTGTTGCAACCGATTATGATTCCTGAGTGGAAATGGGAGAGGATTACGATGGACTTTGTGTCGGGTTTGCCCTTATCTCCGAGCAAGAAAGATGCAATCTGGGTGATAGTGGATAGATTGACGAAATCAGCCTATTTCGTTCTGGTGAGAACCGATTATTCTTTAGATAAGTTAGCTGAATTGTATATTGCCGAGATAGTGAGATTGCACGGAGTACCACTATCTATAGTGTCTGACAGAAATCCGAGGTTTACCTCTCGATTTTGGAGGAAATTGCAGGGTGCGTTAGGCACAAAATTACATTTCAGTACCGCGTTTCATCCGCAAACGGATGGTCAGTCCGAGCGAATCATTCAGATTCTTGAAGATATGTTGAGATGTTGTATACTTGAGTTCGAGACTACATGGGAAAAAACATTTATCGTTGGTTGAATTCGCGTACAAAAACATTTTTCAATCTAGCATTAAAATGGCACCATATGAGGCTCTCTACGGTCGAAAGTGTCGAACTCCATTGTATTGGACTGAGCTAAGTGAGAATAAGATTCACGGGGTTGATCTTATAAAAGAGACTGAGCAGAAAGTGAAAGTAATTCGTGGCAGTTTGAAAGCGGCCTCAGATCGTCAGAAGTCTTATGCAGATTTGAAACGAAAAGATATTGAATTTGAGGTGGGTGATAAAGTGTTTTTGAAAGTATCTCCGTGGAAGAAGATACTTCGATTTGGCCGGAAGGGCAAGCTGAGTCCGAGGTTCATTGGACCGTATGAAATTATTGAACGAGTTGGCTCGGTTGCTTATAGATTGATGTTACCACCTAAGTTAGAAAAGATTTATAACGTGTTTCATGTGTCAATGCTTCGACGGTACAGATCAGACCCGTCTCATATGATTGCTCCTACTGAAGTTGAGATTGATCGGACTTATCGCATCTGAGTGAGGAACCGATCCGAATTTTGGCACAAGAGACCAAAGAGTTGAGAAATAAGAAAATCTCTTTAGTGAAAGTATTGTGGCACAAGCATGGAATTTAAGAGGCTACGTGGGAGCCTGAGAATGTTATGAAAGAGCAATATCCACAGCTATTCACCGGTAAGATTTTCGGGGACGAAAATACCTAAAGAGGGGGAGAGTTGTAACAGCCCGAATTAGACCCTAGTCGGAACAGTGGTTTTGGGACCACAAATCCTAGGCCGGAGTAATATTTTAATGTTATTTTTTGTGTTGATTATATGTGATATAGCTTGTGTGAAAATTTTGTGTGGTAATTTTATCGACTGTGTGTCAAATTGTGAGAAAAGGACTTAATTGCATAAAAAGTAAAAGTTGTGTGTTGATTGTTTAAATGTCTAATTGTTATGGCTTTCTAAATGAGGAGTCCTTATGAGGTTAATAAACCATTTGTTAGTTAGTGGAAGATGATAGCATGGTTTTAGTGTTATTATTAATGTTTACTAAGGGCAATTATGGAAATAAACAATTAAAATGATATTTTAATGAAACAAAAGCATGAAAGTGGTCATCTTTTGTTCATCTTGGTGCCGAAATTAGCAAAAAAATAAAAGAAAAAGAACACTAGGGTTCGGCTAGTTTGAAGCTTGATTAAGGTATGTTTTGACTTTGGTTTTTGATGATTTTTATGTTTTTGAGATTGTTGATTAGTCTACTATCAAGCCCATGTTGTAATTTGAAGAATTTATGATGTTTATGAGATGTGCCATTGATGAAATGGTGAGCTTTGTGATGAATATTGTTGTTAAATGGAAGATATGTGTTTAATGAACATGTTTTGTTCTTGGATTTTTGATGAATTTAGCTAATTAGGGCTAAATTGTGAAAATGATAAGTTGAAGGACTAAAATGTGAAATAAATGAAATGTGTGGGCTTGAATGAACTCAAGGAAAATTCGGCTAGGCTTGTGTGAAAAGAAATTGTGTGAATTTGATGATTTTGTGAAATAGGGACTAAAGTGTCGAAATGTGAAAATGTGAGGGCTATTTTGTAAAATGCCCTAAATATGTGTGTTTGAACTAAAATGAATGATTTGGTGATTGAATGGATTGAATTTGAATGTGTATAGACCAAGAAAGGGGAGGTTCAGATCGAGATTGAGGCAAAAATAAAGTGCTCGATTGACCGACCGTTGCGATAGTTCAACGTCCGAGGTAAGTTCGGACATAATATGAACATCTAGTTATGTTAAATGCTATGAAATGAATGTTATAATGATATTGAAATGTGGATTCTATTTGAGAGTTGAGTTTGAGTTAAGTGGCACTAAGTGTGTGTATTCAAAAACATGATCGAAATGATCAGCACTGTGTGTGCGAAATAATATAAGCTTCGACTTCATAGTTGGCACTGTGTGTGCGATACCGATTGAAGAATGGTTTGATGTAAATGCACTATGTGTGCGATGGTAATTAAGCTTCGGCTAAATATCGGGGCACTAAGTGTGCGATTGAATCAAAGAAGAGACGGAAGTTGATCGAAAGAGAAAAGTGAGTATTGAGTAGCAAATATAATTAACTACTAGATGTTGGCTAAGGTACGCTCGGAACCTAAATGGTTGATGAATCTATGAATGAGATTACGAAATGCTAAATGAGAAATTTAGTGTTGGATGGTATGATATATATATATGTATATGTGAAATAATCTATGTAGTGATTTGTTTGATTTAAATGTGTTATAGTATGCAGAACTTACTAAGCTTTGGAAAGCTTCTTTGTGTGATTTGTTTCTCTGCTTTGCGAGTGTCGGTAAAAGCTAGCTCGGATCAGGGATCGTCGGCATTCTCTATCACACTATCGGCAATCTATTTTGGTACTTTTGGGAAAGATGTACATAGTTGAAATATGGCATGTATAGGCTAGTTTTGTAAGACATGTTTGAGATGTGTAATTAGCCATGTGATGTGGCTAGATAAATGTTGGTAAAATGCATGTGTGGCTTTGATATATGGTGCATATTTTGGTATAACTTGTGAGTAAAGAAAATGTCTTATGAATGGTAATCTTAGTGATGGTATGATGCTAGTATGATTTAGTAAATTTGGGGATGAATCATGATTGATATTGAATGTATTCAAGTTGTGTAATTTAGTTCCTAAGTTGACATGTTAGAAATGAGAAGATATGAGAGGATATGTTGATCATTTGACATGAAAATTGGTTGCCAATTTGTGTGTGGAAGTATTCTTAAATGTGCTTATAGGTTTGGCCCTTGTGTGGGTGGCAATTTGGTCTTGCAAATGGCCTGTTTTGCCTACACGGTTATGACACACGGGCGTGCATGGTGACTGTGGGGCTAAGTCAGTAGCTAGCCTAATAGCACACGACCAAGACACATGGACGTGTCTAGTAGCCGTGTGAGAAAGTCAGTATATGGCCTAAGAGTACATGATAAACCGTAAAAGTAACATATTTTAATCCCACTTTTAGCATACTTTTGGATGATTTATCCCTTGATTTATGTAAAAAGGTGCTCTTAATCCTTTCTTTTCATGTTTTATACTCAGGAAAGCACCGGAGGATGGAAAGAACGAGAAACGGGCTTTAAACGGACCATATCAGGCCAGAGTGAAAATCGACACGGCCTCGACTTGAGCCAACACGGCCGTGTCTCCCTGATAGACTAGAACACGGCCTGATCACGATTTACACGGGCGTGTCACCTCATTAAAAGTCCGAACACCGCCTAAAGGCGATTCACACTGCGGGCGTGTGCCATGGCGTGTCCACGCCACGGAAAAAGCAATTTCACTCGGAAAAGGATACTTAGGGGCAAAGAAACCTATTTCAAAAGCCTATATAAACACCCTAAGTATAACCTAGAAGGGGCGGTGAGCTAGGCCAAGGAGCCGAGCCGAAAAGGTCGATTGTGGGAAACACGCGAAGATAGCCAGTTGATCCATCTCAAGAAGCGGAATTCTACTCAAGGCGGCGGATCTCTCCTTCAATTCCTTCAGGGGTTTTAGGGATTTCTTATGTTTTGTTTTATCTTTTCTTACGAGATGTTTTCTTTTATTGTTATGAACTAAACCCTCGGATACAGAAGGGGATGAAACTTAGATGAATCTTGTTATCGTTTCTTTGAACTATATGATAAATATTTGACTTGTTCTTAATTATGTGTTCTTAATTCTTTTGTTGATATTTCCAGGGATATTGGCTCAAGTTTGATGTGCTTAGGTGGAGGAGCAAAAGTCCCCGCTAAGAGTAGATCTAGCATAATTAAGCGGAGTTGATCGCGCGCCTAGAGATAGGTGTGAGATTTTGCAGATTAGGGTGAAACCTAATATGGGAGTCCATAGATCGAGTTAATGCAATTCTAGGGGTTTTAATTAGAAAGAGATTTCAATTAATCAACCTAGGGTTAGGCGTTATTCACTTGAGAGAGGGTTTAATATACATTAGGGAGTCTTACGGATCAAGTCGAGTGAATAAATCGTGCAGTTGAGAGTTAGATAACAAGTGAAGCCTAGGTGGATTCTTCCTAAGGGTATCGTCTTAATCAACTGAGTTTTTCCAACGGTATTTCCCCAATTCATTCTTTTTGTCTTTGCGTCTTTAGCTTAGTAGTTAGTTAAATTTAGATTAAAAAAACAACTTCACTTATTTTAGGCTAGATAATAAAAAGAAAGTTAGTATTAGTACTTTTGGTTCCTTTGGGTTCGACAATCCGGTCTTGCCTAAGCTATACTACTGTTCGATAGGTGCGCTTGCCTCAAATCATTGTCATAGTTAGTTTCTAGGTTCGATCATTCTTTTTATAAATTTTAAGACTTTGACATCACAAAACAACGATCAGTACACGGCCTTAGCACACGGGTGCTGGGTGGCCGTGGGTGTAAAGCCAAATTTGACCACGGCCAAGGTACACGGGCGTGCTTGGTGGCCGTGGAGCAAAGTCAGTTTCGACCACGGGGAGGACACACGGGTGTGTCCAGCAGCCGTGGGAAGCACACGGCCTGTTTGCACGGGCGTGTAACCCCTTTGTCTTCGAAAAGTTTTAAATTTTCAAGAATGTTTGTATGTGTTTCGGTTTAGTCCCAATCCCATTTCTAAGCATGCTTAGGGTCTCGATGACCTACTTAAGGGACACTATGATTGAAATAGATGAACGATTGTATGAAATTTTCTGTAAATGTTTCTGATCTGTCCAGTAACGCCTTTAACCCTAGTCCGACGACGGATACGGGTTAGGGGTGTTACAAGATTTGACTCTAATCAGGTAGATTTATGTCATATTGTTTCTAGGATTGCATGAAACTCCACTCAATTATGCTAGATCTACTCTTAAACAGGGACTTTTACTCCACTGAAATAAGCACATTAAACTTGAATTAATATCTCAGAAATATTAAAAACAAGAAATAAGCATACATAATTGAGAACAAGAATCAAGTATTTATCGCGTAAATTAGAAATCAAATAATAAGATTCATCATATGTTTCATCTTCCCTAGGCATCTAGGGAATTTAGTTCATAATTCTGAATAGAAACATCTCAAAGTTAGGATAACAGCAAGACATAAAGAAACTCAATAAAACTTCGAAGGATATTAAATGGAGATTTTTAATCTTGAAGGAGATCTGCTTCCAAGTTGATTCTGATGGCTTTCTTCGAGTCTTTTCTTCGATCTTCTCTTAGTGCCCCCTTTAGGTCTTCTTCTAATTGGCATTTATAGACTTTAGAATGCCCAGAAAGCCTAAAAATTGGGTTTTTCCGCTTATTTGGGAAGCAAGGTGCGATATCGACACGGGCTGGCACATGGGCGTGTGGCCAGCCCGTGTGGAAATGCCCAGGCCGTGTGGATCCTAGAAACAGCTCTATTTGCCCGATTTTGGCTGGTTTTTCGCTCCTTTCGCTCCCAAATGCTCTCCTAAGTATAGAAACATGAATTTAAAGAATTAGGAGCATCAAATTAACTAATTTACATAATTAATCATCCAAAAACGCATTAAGAATGGGATTAAAATATGTTACTTTTACAGCTTATCAAATATCCCTACACTTAAGCGTTTGCTTGTCCTCAAGCAAAATCCTCAACTCACATTAAAAGTAATATTTCTCAACTTGTAATTCCCATCAATAATGTCTCAAAATAATCCATAAATAATCATGCATTGGCAATTCAACCAAAAGAGCACTAAAGTCTCAAACAATCCAAGCTAAAATTTTTAAACACGAAAACATAAGTGTTTCTCCTTATCTAAGTAATTACCTTTTATTCAAAATCGAAAAGAATCGACATCCTCATTAAATATTCTCTCAAATCACTCAAAGTGTTTAAGGTTCAAGAATAAGCACTCAATAATCAAACATGAAAAGTCATTACCGTAGGCTTGCATGAAAATCAAATCTCCACCACTATAAAATGATGTGATACACAAATCAAAAGGTCTTTAAGAGGTTGGAATGGGGCTTAGGTTAAGGGTGTGGAGAAAGGCTGAAAAAAGGGTTAAAATCGAGATTGAATTGATAAATTAACAAACTAGAAAATAACAATACTGATTTAAAAACAAGTGCATAAATCAAGAACTATTCAAGAATAAGAAAACGAGCTTCTTCTTAAAATATGAGTTTAACTGTTCAAGCTCATAGAACTAAATAATAATCAAAATGTAAATAAATATACATATTTTTCGATTTTTTTAAGAACAAGAAATAGTTCAGCAAATCAAACAAACGAGCATAGTTAGGCAACTAACCAAATCAAATCTCGACAAAAAGGGAGTCAATAAAACGGGAAAAATTCTCAACGAACAAAAAATAAGTTATGGGTTAACATTAATGGGTAATTTAAGAAACGGTGTGTTAGGCTCAACGGGGTTCACTAAGGGTTAATTATGTAGGTAGGCTTTTTATGGGATAAGTGGGTTAAAACCTAAGTGCCTTTATCATCTCAGTGTATCAAATCAAAATGTGTGATCTCGACATGTATAATCAACGCAAGTTCTAGAATAACAAATCAAATTGGCACACTCATAACCAATAATAAAATGAGCAAGAAAAATGTATGCTCTAAAGGCTCAAAATCTCATAAAAAATCATTATTTTTTATGTCAATCTTGCAAATCTCAAACTTCAAGATAATACTTCAATTTAGAGAAACAACCTAAAAATTTTAATTTCTGAAACATAGCCTATCACGCTTGATTCTCTCATGTCCTCATGTTTAAATCAACCAATACACAATTACCTACAAATTAATCCAAAGCACATCAATAAAAATCTCAAATCAATAAAAAATCATTCTAATAGAAGTATGAGAAAATTACTTAAACACAAGACATAATTCAGGGATTTTCTAATAATTATATAAATAACCTCCCCACACTTAAGATGTACATCGTCCTCAATGTACAAACATAGATAATCACAGTATAAACATAATATCATAAGAGAGGGAGAAACCTAAAACTGCCCTGAATATTGAATGAAATTACCAAAATGGTGAAAAGCAGAATTGTAGACAAACCTAGATTTAGTGCATGATTCCGAGCAAACTAATAAGAAATTAAACACAAATAGTGAAGAAGACTAAGGAGTTACTAACTCGAGTAGAAACAACCATAAAAAAATAAAAATATAGTAAGATAAAAACGAAATAACAATAAGAAAATAACAATAAACATAAAAATAAAAATAAAATAAATAAACTTAATGGTCCTCATCATTAGAAGCGTCGGTGTCATGAGTCGTGGGCGCTGAGGAGGAGATATGGAGATGCTGGTAGATCTGCTGCAATGTCGCGTCAATACTGTTGAACCTCTAAAAGCAGTGCTGCTCGAAGCGAGTGAACCACTCGGAGAGGTCCACCAAAGTAGCTGCAGAAGAAACAGGACGGTGACTCGAAGGTGGAGGATAAGGTGGGTCTTCGTGATGGAAAGGGACATCATCAGTGAAGTCATCGGGTTCATTCTGAGAGTCAGAATGAAATAATCGGTATTGAGGAGGATCTACTCCACGAAGCCGCTCGGTCATCCTCATATAGGTCATGCTCGATATTCCCTGTGGAGACATCTGGCCAGCGAGTGTAAGTGTAGAGGACTGCTCCGGTGTGTCGAGGAGACCAAAGTGTCGAGCGATTCGAGTCACATATGGACCTAAACAGATAGGACCCTTTCTGTTGCGGTCTGTCTGATGGCAGAAGGCGAGGGAGATGAAGTAGGCTAAATAAAAAATATGCCTAGTGGCCATACTCCATAAAAAATAGGCATCGGTAGTACTGACGACTCCGGTGCTCTCTCTCCTACTGGTCAAAGTATGAGCAAAAAAGGCATGAATATACCGTAAAGCCAGAGGGAGAGAAGTTGCCTTCGAGCAACTCATTTCATAAGGTGTCGTACTCACCGTAAGATCTACCCAACAACTAGATGGCGAGTAATGGATGTGCCGATGTAGGAGGAGAAAGTTCTCGGCACTCATAAACTCCTCAGTGTATAGTCCCAAAGCAGCGCTGAACTCAAGGATGGTGCTCGGCTCGTCATGAGTCGTCATCGCATGCTAAAGAGTAAATGTCGAGCAGAACTCCAAAGTTAGCTCTATGTATGTGGGCTCGATGATAGAGAAGAACTGGTCCCACGGGGTCGTGCCAATAAAGGCTCGAACAAGATCAGCTAACTGGACCTGATCCAAAGCGGCCCAATCAATACATCGGCCTAAGCCGAGTGGTCGCAGTCGAAGTAGCTGAAATAAGTCCTCTTGGGGACTCGCTAAAAATCAGATATAAAGGTGGCGGGTCTTAGCGGAAGCACTCGAGGAAGAGGTCGTGCTAGGGGTCTTTTGCTTTTTCGAAACGGGGACGACGACCTTAGACTTGCTACGAATGTTCGTCATGGTGTGCCTGAAAATAAAAGAATTCAATAATAAATAAAGCCTAACCAAACACGCAAACAGAGGGCCGAGAAATCAAAATCCTAAGAGGTAAAACAGAAATCTAGTCCTAAAAGAATATGTACTAATACCTAATAATGCAAGGACCAAAATAAAAGAAAATTATACGCATAAATAATGAAATGATAATAAGAAGAATAATCAAAACAATAACACCAATAATAATAATACTAAGCTAATGACAAGACAAGAAAACAAAAGCTTAACATAAAAGAACAGTAAGTCAACAACGATTAATATAACTAGAGAAATGATGCAGAATAATGAGAAGACTAATGAATAATGAAAATAAAACAAACTAAACTAAAACAAACAGACTAATGCATATAATGACATAGCTAAATAATGAAGCAATAATAAGAATAAGAAAATAAAATAAAATAAAATAAAATAAAATAACAGTAATAAGAATAGTAAAAACAAGTAAAAAGAATAAGAACAAAAAATAATAATAAAAAATAACAAATAATAAATAAATAAATAAATAAATAAACGAGAGGGGAAAAAGTGGGGGGATCGACAGCAATGGCGACGATCTGACGGGACGGCTGGAGGTGCGCGACGGTGGAGCACTGGTGGTGGTGGTCGGCGCAAGGGCCAAGAAGTTGGGGTGGGGCTATGGGGGTTGGTCGAGGGATGAGGGGAAGGTGGGGATGGTGGTGGGGGTATGAAAAAGGAAGAGGCAAGGGGGCGGTGTGGTGGCTAGTCGTGGGGTGTTGCGGCTTGGTGGGAGGCCGAGAAAGGGGGTTGCAAGGGAAGGAAAAAGAGAGGAGAGGGGGTGTGTGGTGGTACGGGGAGAGGAGGGCAGTGGGTGTGCGGCTCGAACATGGGTGAGGGAGGGCGGTTTGACGCGAGAAGGCTGAAAGGGAGAAGAGGAGGGGTGACGGGGTGAGCGGCTGTCGACGAGGAGAGATGGCGGTCGGAATGGGGGAGGAAAGTGGGAGCGACGGTTAGGGTTAAGGCTGGAGGAAGAAGACAAAGTAAAAATAAAATAAAAGGGGATTACGGGTTTAAAATGGGGGACACAGTCATGTAAGGGCCCGTGTTGGGCCACACGCCCGTGTGGTTCTTTTTCAGCCCGTGTGCGTTTTAAAAAAAATATAGGCCCAGCCTTCACACGGCCTTAGACAAGCCCGTGTGTCCACACGGCCGTGTCGCACTGCCATGTGCAACCTCCTTCGCTTCTCCCACGCCTGTGTGGATCGAATGTGTCTTGCACACGGCCGTGTGCGTTGCCCGTGTAACTCTCTGACTTGATTTAAAAATGAAAAAAATAGCTCTAAGTTTCACACGACCTAGGACACGCCCGTGTTTCCAGGCCGTGTGATCCACACAGTCGTATGACACGACCGTGTGGAATATTTTAGGTCGTGTCTCCATCGAATTTTTGAGAAATTAAGTCCCAGGATCCACACGGCCAATGACACACCCGTGTGTCCAGGCCGTGTGGGTCACACGACCATGTCGCCAGGCCGTGTAACTCACTATCGAACCCTTTATAGTGCACACGGCCTGGGACACGCTCGTGTGTCCAGGCCATGTGGGTCTAATTTTTTTTTTTGAAAATTAATTAATTTTAAAAATATCATGAAATAAAATTAATAAAATTTAGCAGTGTTAACACTCGAGTTGCATCCCGAGAAACACTTATTTAAAGTCTAAACTCGACTTACCTTGGATTCGCACAGTTATGAAGGTTCGCAAAGCCGAAGCTCCTCTCTATCATTTCTAAATTCGTCACCACTATAAAGTTTGAGTCGATGACCGTTTACCTTGAATGTGCCATATTCTGGATGGGTTACCTCTATAGTACCGTATGGGAAAATGGTTTGTACTACGAATGGGCCTGACCATCTTGATTTCAGCTTTTCGCGAAACAACTTGAGCTTTAAATTGAATAAAAGGACAAGATCTCCAATTGTGATTTGTTTGGGCTGCTTCAAACGAGCATCGTGGCGTCGCTTTGTCGCTTCTTTATATAGTCTCGAGTTCTTGTAAGCATTCGCTCGCCACTCATCTAAATTGTTCAGCTGCATCAATCTCTTCTCACCTGCAAGTTTCATAGTTTAGGAATTTTATTGCCCAAAATGCTTTTTGCTTTAGTTCAAGCGGTAAATGACAACTTTTTCCATATACTAGTCTGTAAGTAGATGTTCCTATGGGTGTTTTATATGCAGTCCTAAGCCCATAAAGCATCATCTACTTTTATCGCCCAATCCTTTCTATTTGACTCTACAGTTTTTTCTAGGATGCGTTTGAGTTCTTGATTCGCCACTTCAACTTGCCCACTAGTTTGAGAGTGATAAGGGGTAGTTGTTCTATGATGCAGCCCATACTTCTTAAGAACTTTATTAAATTAAGCGTTACAAAAATGTGTACCTCTATCACTAATAATCGCTCTAGGTGTTCCAAATCGAGAAAAAAACTTCTTAAGAAATAGAACTACCACTCTAGCATTGTTGGTAGGTAAAGCTTGAGCTTCTACCCATTTTGAAATATAATCAACTGCTACTAGGATGTATTTATTACCAAAAGAGCTAGGAAATAGGCCCATAAAATCAATGCCCCAGACGTCAAAAGTTTCACATGAGAGCATATAAGTTTGAGGCATTTCATTATGTTTAGAAATATTACCTGTTCTCTGGCATCTATCACAAGAAGCAACATACCTGTTAGCATCCTTGAATAGTGTGGGCTAATAAAAACCTGATTAAAGTGTTTTATGGCCAGTCCTAGTCCCACTGTAATGTCCTCCTGTTAGTGCTGAGTGGCAGTGTTCCAAGATTTTACTCACTTTTGATTTTGTAGCACACCTTCGAATTACTTGATCTGTGCATACACGAAAAAGAAAAGGATCCTCCCAAAAATAATTTTTCACATCAACAAAGAATCGCTTCTTTTGATGATGTGTCAACCTTTTTGGTAGGATGTTAGCAGCTAAGTAATTTGCGATATCAGCAAACCAAGGGACTTCAGAATCAGTTATAACCAAGAGTTGTTCCTCAGGGAATGAGTCATTTATCTCATTCTCATTAAGCTCCTTGAGATGTGAATTTTCTAGTCTGGAAAGGTGATTTGCTGCAAGATTTTCAGCTCTCTTCTTATCCTGGATTTCCAAATCTAACTCCTGCAATAATAAAATCCATCTTATAAGTCGAGGTTTTGCATCCGATTTAGTTAGGAGATAGCGGAGAGCTGAATGGTCAGTGTAAACAACAACTTTAGATAATATCAAATATGGTCTAAATTTATCGAATGCAAAAACCATAGCTAGCAATTCTTTTTCTGTGGTAGTGTAATTTTCTTGTGCATCTGTCAATGTCTTGGTGGCATAATAAATTGGCTGAAAATGCTTATCTCTTTGCTGTCCAAGAATTGCACCTACTGCAAAATCACTCGCATCACATATTACTTCAAAGGGTAAATTTCAATCAGGTGCAACTACAATCGAGGCATTAATTAATTTTTCCTTAAGAGTATTAAATGCTCCTAAGCATTCCTGACTAAAATCGAAGGGCACATCTTTTTCTAGCAAATTTGTTAAAGGCTTAGCTATTTTAGAAATATCTTTAATAAACCTTCTATAGAACCCAGCATGTCCTAAAAAGCTTCAAATAGCCTTAACTGAAGTAGAGGGAGGTAATTTTTTGATGGTTTCAATTTTAGCTCTATCAACCTCAATCCCTTTACAAGAAATTTTATGGCCCAACACAATCCTTCTCGAACCATGAAGTGACATTTTTCCCAATTAAGCACAAGGTTTATTTCCTCACCATCTCATTAAAACTCGTTTTAACTTTTTAAGACAAAGATGGAAAGAATTACCAAATACCGAGAAGTCGTCCATAAATACCTCCATAATGTCTTCTACAAGTTCATCAAAGATGGCTAACATGCAACGCTGAAAAGTAGTAGGAGCATTACATAATCCAAAAGGCATTCTTCGATAAGCAAACGTACCATATGGACATGTAAATGTCATTTTTTTTGGTCCGTAGGAGCTATCGGGATTTGAAAGTAGCCAGAAAGTCCATCTAGGAAGCAATAATACATATGCCCGGATAATCTTTCCAACATTTGATCTATGAATGGCAAAGGAAAATGATATTTTCTCGTGGAATTGTTTAACTTCCTATAGTCAATACAAACTCTCCATCCCGTGACTGTTCTCGTTGGAATCAACTCGTTCTTCTCGTTGGCTACAACAATCGTGCCTCCCTTCTTAGGAACAACCTACACAGGACTCACCCAAGTACTATCAGAAATAGGATAAATAACTTTGGCATTTAGAAGTTTAATTACCTCATCCTTAATGACTTCCTTCATGTTAGGATTTAGTCGTCTTTGGGCTTGCACACATGGTTTGTATACATCTTCCATTAAAATTTTATGGGTGCAAAACGAAGGACTGATCCCTCTAATGTCAGAAATCTTCCAGGCTATAGCTCTTTTATGTTCCTTCAACACTTTCAATAACTCATCTTTTTCATTTGGCTTTAAGTCTGAAGCAATGATCACTGGTAATGTAGAATTGTCTCCAATAAATGCATACTCTAGGTGATTTGGTAATTGCTTCAGTTCCAACTTGGGAGGTTCTTTAACAGAGGGTTTTAATTTCAATTCCTTGCTTACCTTAATGTCCTCATACTTTGTCTGTCTCAGTGAAGACTCATTAGATTCTAAATCAATTTTCGTCCTACTTATTAAAGCATCATCGCCATTTACCTCCTCTCCTTGAACCAGACATCGTTCCAACGTGTCCCTATGAATGATTTCCTATAATGAATCTTGAATAACATGATTAATAGAGTCAATAAAATAACAAAAATCATCTTGTTCTCTAAAGAATCGCATAGCATCATAGATTTTAAAGATAATTTCTTCATCACCTACCCTAAGCACAAATTTACCACCACCCACATTAATGATAGCCCTAACAGTAGCTAAAAAAGGATGACCTAAAATTAAAGGCACCTCAACATCCTCATACATGTCAAGCACAACAAAATCAATAGGGAATATGAATTTATCTACTTTTACAAGGACATCTTCAATAATACCCCTAGGATATTTAACAGATCTATCAGTTAATTGAATACTCATCTTAGTGGGTTTTGGTTCCCCAAGGCCAAGCTTCTTAAACATTTTATAATGCATCAAATTAATGCTAGCACCCAAATCAGCTAATGCTTTCTCAATGTTTAAACTACCAATAAAATAGGGAATAGTAAAACTTCCTGGATCTTTCAGCTTAGTTGGTAGTTTATTTTGAAGAATAGCTAAACATTCCTCGTTGAGTTCCACAGTAGATAGCTCTTCAAACTTCCTTTTATTTGTTAATAGCTCCTTTAAAAATTTTGCATATGTGGGCATCTGCGAAATAGCTTCAACAAAAGGTAAGTTAATATGCAATTGTTTGAAAAGTTCAAGAAATTTACCAATTTGTTCATCCATGCGGTCTTTCTTCAACTTTGCCGGATATGGGATCGGTGGTTTGTATTCTTTAAGTATCAGTGTTTGAATTTACCATTCCTTAATGTAACTGCTTTCACATGCTCTTTTGGGTTGGGTTCAGTGTTACTAGGTAAACTACCTTGCCGCCTTTCTGAAACCAATTTAGCAAGATGTCCAATTTGATTTTCGAGCCCATGGATTGACGCTTGTTGATTTGTCAAAGCTGTCTCGGTGTTTTGAAAATGGGTCTCTGACACCGAAATAAATTTTGCCAACATCTCTTCAAGGTTTTGTTTCTTCTCTTGTTGATAGGGTTGTTGAAAGCCTGGAGGGGGTTGTGGTCTTTGGTTTCCTTGACCACCCCATGAGAAATTTGGGTGGTTCCTCCATCTTGCATTATAGTTATTACTATAAGGGTTATTTTGAAGTCTAGAATTATTACCCATATAATTTATTTTCTCATTATCCATGCTAGGACCGAAGGGTAAATATTCTGGATTATTTATTCCACCTCTATTTCCATCGCATTGCATCACCGGATGTACCTGCATAGAAAAACATAAACCATCAACTTTCTTATTTAAAAGTTCTACCTGATTCGATAACATGGTGACTGCATCTAAGTTGAAAACATCGACTGCTTTCATCGGCTTTGTCCTTATGACTTGCCACTGATAATTATTCAGTGACATCTCCACTATAAACTCATAAGCCGTTTCAGGTGTTTTATTGTTCAAAGTACCACCGGTTGCTGTATCGATCAACTGCCTAGTTGAGGGATTTAAACCGTTGTAGAAGGTTTGAACCTATAGCCATAGAGGTAACCCATGGTGAGGGCACCGTCTCAATAAATCCTTATACCTCTCCCATGCATCATATAGGGTCTCTAAGTCGATCTGAACGAAGGAAGAGATATCATTTATTAACTTGGCTGTCTTAGCCAGTGGGAAATACTTCAGTAGAAATTTTTCGGTCATTTGATCCCATGTAGTGATAGAACCTCGTAGTAAAGAATTCAACCACTGTTTAGCTTTGTTCCTCAAAGAGAAAGGGAATAATCATAGGCGAATGGCATCGTCAGAAACACCATTAATCTTGAAAGTATCACAGACTTCCAGAAAATTAGCCAAATGAGTATTTGGATCTTTGTCTTGCAAACCATCGAACTGAACAAATTGTTGTACCATCTAAATAGTGTTTGGCTTTAGTTCGAAATTATTCGCAGCAATGGTGGGTCTCACAATACTTGATTCAGCCCCAGTTAGAGTGGGCTTAGCATAATCATACATAGTATGAGGAGTAGGATCTAGATTTGTAGCAACTGCAGGAGGTAGCTGATTATTCTGATTATCACCCATCTCCTCAGTAATAATAATGTCCTCTTGCTCGTCTACTATACTCTATTGAATCTGCCTTACTTCTCTACGATTTCTGCGAGATGTACTTTCAATTTCGCTATCAAACAGTAATGGTCCCGACTGGTTTCTTCTAGTCATAAACTAAAGGAACCTTCCAGAAGCAAATAAAAGAAAAATTAGAAAACAAAAATTAAACTAAAAACAAAAATAAAATGCAATAAAAATAAATGGCTAAATTAATAAAAATCAAGTGTTCTTAATATTTTAGTTCCCCAGCAATGGTGCCAAAAACATGATGGCCATTAAACTAACTATAATTATGACAAAGGCAAGCGCACCTATCGAACAATAGTATAGCTATAGTGAGTAGGGAATATCGTATCCACGAGGACTAAAAGTACTAGTAATTACCCTTTTTTCTATTATTTAGCCAATAAATTGAAGTGATTGTTTTTAATCTAAATTTACTAATCTAATTTAACTACGAACGCAACAGAGAATGAAATGGGAAAATAATCGAAAACAACCAATAAGAAAGACAATACCCAGGAAATAATCCACCTAGACTTCACCTATTATTATGAATCTGAATTAAACGATTTATTCACTTGTGTCTTGATCCGTAGAAATCCTTAAATTATGTTAATATCTCTTTTGAGAGTAAGAACAACTGACTCTAGGTTGATTAATTGAAATCTCTTTCTAATTAAAACCCCTATTATTGCATTAACTCGATCTATGGTTTCCCCTATTAGATTTGACTCTAATCTGGTAGATTTATGTCATCCTATTTCTAGGATTGCATGTAACTCCACTCAATTATGCTAGATCTACTATTAAACAGGGACTTTTGCTCCACTAAAATAAGCACATTAAACTTGAATTAATATCTCAGAAATATTAAAACAAGAAATAAGCATACATAATTGAGAACAAGAATCAAGTATTTATCGCGTAAATCAGAAATCAAATAATAAGATTCATCATAGGTTTCATCTTCCCTAAGTATCTAGGGAATTTAGTTCATAATCCTGAATAGAAACATCGCAAAGTTAGGATAACAACAAGACATAGATAAACTCAATTAAACTTCAAAGGAGATTAAATGGAGATCTTCAACCTTGAAGGAGATCCACTTCTGAGTTGATTCCGATGGCGTTCTTTGAGTCTTTTCTTCGATCTTCTCTGAGTGCCCCCTTTAGGTCTTCTTCTAATTGGTATTTATAGACTTTAGAATGCTCATAAAGCATAAAAATTGGGTTTTTTCGCGTATTTGGGAAGCCGGGTGCGATATCGACAAGGGTTGGCACATGGGCGTGTGGCCAGCCCATGTGGAAATGCCCAGGCCGTGTGGATCCTTAAAACAGTTATATTTGTTTGATTTTGGCTCATTTTTTGCTCCTTTAACTCCCAAATGCTCTCCTAAGTATAGAAACATTAATTTAAAGGATTAGGAGCATCAAATGCACTATTTTATAGAATTAATCATCCAAAAATGCATTAAGAATGTGATTAAAGTATGTTACTTTTACAGCTTATCAGTCCGCTAGCTGTGTTAGAGCTGTGAGCTTAACTCTGCGAGCTCTTTGAATACTAGCTAGGAGTGTTGGTCTGCTAGCTATTTTTAAAGGTTGCAATCATAAAATGGCAAACCTTTATAACATCAGCTGGGAGCATAGGTCCGCTAGTTGTGTTGGAGCTGCGAGCCTAACTTTGCAAGCTCTCAGAATATCAGATGGGAGCGTAGGTCCGTTAGTTGTTTTTAGAGGTTGCAATCATAAATCAACAAACCTTTATAACATCAGCTGGGAGCTTAGGTCCCTTAGCTGTGTTGGAGCTGCGAGCTTAACTCTGCGAGCTCTTGGAATATCAGCTAGAAGCGTAGGTCCGTTACCTATTTTTGGAGGTTACAATCACAAACCAACAAACCTTTATGTAATACCAAGTACAAGTGTTTATAAGGAGAATACTTTTATTCAAGGAGTAATAAATTATACATAGTACTTTTTTAGATGACAGGCATTCCATGTTCGTGGCAGAACTATGCCATCCATCTTTGCTAACTTATACGCTCCATAGCCAATCTTTTTATGACCTTGTATGGCCCTTCCCAACTCAGAGTCATTTTCTCTTGCTACGAAGTTGGAAAGCTAGCCTCAATATTCCTTAGGACAAGATCGCTTACTTGGAACTGTTTATTCTTGACCTTAGAGTCGTAGTAGTGAGCTACTTGTTGAGCACGCAATGTGTTCTTGATTTATGCTGCTTCTCTGAATTCATCGACCAGATCAAGGTTAAGCGTGATAGCCTCATGATTGGCACCTTCATCAAAATGTATGGTTTTGTGTGATCGCATGCCAATCTTAGTGGGGATTCTTGCCTCTGTGTCATAAACAAGGGAAAAAGTTGTTTCTCCTATAGAGGTGTGGGGTAAAGTTCGCAGAGCCCACAAAATTCCTGGTAGCTCCTCCAACCAATCACCTTTTGTCTCACCAAATTTCTTTTTCAAGGCCGTTAAAATCTTCTTGTTCATCGCTTCTACCTAACCATTCATTTGTGGCATTTTAACTGAACTCTGAGCCAAAGGTTGTTTGTGGCATTTTAATTGAACTCTGAGCCAAAGCTATCTAAAGATCAGTACAAAAGTTTTTGAATTTTTCCTGAAATTGTGTGTCATTTTCTGTAATGATCAAGTGAGGTACACCAAACCTGCAAACAATTGAATTCCAAATGAAAGATTTCACCTGTCTTTCCGTAATGGTTGCTAAAGCTTCAGCTTCAATCCACTTAGTGAAATAATCCACAGCCACCACTATAAATTTCTTCTGTACCGTGGCTATTGGAAATGGGTCGAGGATATCAATTCCCCAAGTAGAAAATGGCCAGGGGCTCGACATAACCTGGAGAGGCTCTGGTAGCTGTCGTTGTACCTTAGTATATCTCTAGCAAGAGTCACATGTGCAAACCAACTGATGTGCATCCTTTTGAATTGTAGGTTAGTAATACCCTTATATAAAAATTTTCTAGGCAAGCAGCCTTCCTCCCAAATGATAACCATAGATGCCTTCATAAATTTCTTTCATCACGTGCTCAGCCTCGGATGGTGATAGACATCGCAGCAGGGATGCGAAAACCCGTTTCTATTTAGTTCACCCTCTAAAAGGATATACCTAAAAATTGTAGGACAATAATTTTTTTTTCATTTTCCATGTAATTGAATGATTCAGTAACTAACTACATAGTGTAATGTTCAAACATCTAACTCATCCATTCAAAATTTTTTAGACAGTTATAGTTTGCGATAATGACATACCTCGTAGCCTTGCGTTATAGCTTTGTGATCTCTTTCTCATCTAGATTTTCATATGTGCCCTGGAGTGTATAAACTATGAGAGTCATCCATGTCTCCTCCTAGTCTATGCATAAAACTTGTGGCATATCATAACTTGGGGTATCCCTATACTCGAGCAAGATTTTCCCTCTTTGCTCAATGACAATAAAGGATGCTAGTCTAGATAAAGCGTCTGCACGCATGTTGTCACTCCTTGGAAGCTACTTTATACCGACTTTATCAAATCCTGCGAGTAATTGAGCTGCAACTGAATGATATTTCTTCAACACTGCATCCTTTACCTCGTACTCACCATTCATTTGTTTTGCCACCAATTTGGAATCTGTATGGATGACTAGATCCTTCATTCCTAGTTGGCGTGCTAGCTACAATCCCAATACCAAAGCTTCATACTCTGCAATGTTGTTGGATGTTTGAAACCCAAAAGATAATCCAGACTACCATTCATTACCACTAGGATCGATCAGGAGTAATCCTGCTCCCGACCCCCGTTTTGGTTCCGGAGCCATCAACATAAACTAACCAGTTTTTCAAACTATCAGTTGTATGTACACCCTCCTGAGGTGGGCTAACTACTAGGTTGTGTACAACAAGTGGAAAAGAGATCTTAGAACAAAGTACAAACTCATCATGTGTCATTATAGAAATAAAAAATTGAATTGCTGGTGTTCGCCAATGTTCACAAAAAATTGTAAATAACATACACATTTAACTTCATAAAATATTCATTATCCAATATTTCAAGTTATAAGTTGTATTACCTACTGTGCCAACAGGCTTCTCGAAAGAACATTCAACCACGAAGTCAGCTAATACTTGCCCTTTTTTATTGTTCTTGGGGCGAACTCCACTCCAAATTCATCTTAATCAATGTTCCATTTTGTTACCCTTCCTGAGGTATAGGCTTTGGAAAATACTTCCTTGATAGGTTGATTAGTCATTACGACAACTGGATGAGCCTAGAAGTATGAACGTAGCTTGCGAGCTGTAACAATCAAAGCAAAGATACATTTTCTATTTTTGAGTACCGCAGTTCGCTATTCTGGAGTACCTTGCTGATGTAGTACACTGGAAATTGGCGAACATCCTCTGCTCTGATCAGTACTACTGCAACTGTCTCCTCTAAGGTAGCCAGATACAAATAAAGGGTTTCTCCCACTCGCGATGACTTCAAAAGCGATGGGGAGGTAATGTACAACTTCAATTCTTCAAAGGCTATCTGACACTCCTTAGTCCATGAAAAGGAGGTTCTCGAGGCCTTGAAGAAAGGGAGGCATTTATCTGCCATTCTGGAAATGAACTTGTTGAGTGCCACTACCCAACCTGTGAAGAATTGAATGTTATTTAATGTTCGCGGATGAGGCATTTCCAAGATAGCACAGATCTTCTCCGGGTTCACCTCTATTCCTCTTTCTGAAATCATGAAACCCAAAAATTTGCTATCCCCACACCGAAAGCACACTTTTCAAGATTCAATTTCATGTTGTGGGCCCTCAAAACTGCGAACGCCTCTGACAATTTCCGCACATGCTCCTTCATAGTCCCACTTTTCAGTAGCATATCATCCACATAGACCTCAAGTCCGTGTCCTATCTGCTCTCTAAAAATTCTGTTTACCAACCTCTGATAGGTTGCTCCTGCGTTCTTGAGACCGGGAAGCATGACCCGATAGCAAAAAAGTCCCTCCTCGATGATGAAAGTTGTTTCTTTCTTGATCATCATGATCCAACAAAATCTGGTTATAACCCGAAAAGTCATCCATAAAGCTCATGAATATGTGACTTGCAGAGGCATCAACCAAATGGTCAATCGAAGGCAAAGGAAAATTGTCTTTAAGGCATACCTTGTTGAGGTTGGTGAAATCAATACACATTTTCCATTTGTCATTTGCTTTTTTCACTATAACCACATTTGAGACCCAATCTGGATACTCAACTTCCCTGATAAAACCTGCTGATAACAGTTTAGATCTTTCCTGTCTAACGGCTTCCATTACCTACGGAGCGAACCTCCTTTTTATTTTCTTTTTGCATAACTAGTTTCGCTTCGGGGAGTACATTCAACTTATGGACGATCACCTGGGGTCTACCCCTAGCATATCTGCTGCTGACCAGGCAAAAAGTCTAAGTTCATCTTCAAAAACCGAACCAACAAGCTCTTCTCTTTTGTTGTTAATGCTAATGAAATCTTTATAATCCTTTCTTCATTTTCGCTGAATAGCTGTAAAGTCTCGATGTGCTCTACTGCTTCGGTCTTCTTACTTCTCTCTTCATCCCTCACATCTAGGCTATTCAAGTCCAAGGCTTGACTTGCTAGCTCTACACCCTGCAAACTCTGCCCCCCAGTTGCGGGCTCTCACGCTTATTTAATAGGTAACATATGACATTGCCTCGCAGTTCACTGATTTGATCGTAAGAACCCGACCTATGTTCTTGTTGGGAACTTGATCTTCATACAAAACGTTGCAACTACCACTTTTTTCATCCTCGTTATTAGGCGCCCAAAGATGGAATTGTACGCCATGGGATGATCTACAATAAAAAAAACTGAACGTATTCTGTAGTCATATGCTCGCCAACCCCCAAAGTGGCTGGCAAAGTGATAGAGCCCTTCACCTCGACTAGATGGTTTGCAAAACCATACAACGGGCTTGCTTTGGATAAAGCTTGGTCTTTCAACCCCATTTTTTGATACGCTTCCCAAGATAACACCTCCACTATGTTCCCATTGTCAACAAATATCTTTTTAACCTTAAAACCTGAGATCGTCGCAAAAAAAAACCATCGGATCATTTCCCTCTTCTTCGTAGACCAATTCTTCATCATCATTACCAAATTCATTGCTCTATATTCCCTGATGACGTGACCTCTTAGGGGCACTAACAAACATCACATTTCTCATGTGAGCCTTCCTCTTTGCACTAGAACCTACCCAATCTTCATTTGTACCTACAATCACATCGATGGTGCCTTTAACCTTCTGCTTACACTTAGGATCACCACGCGAACTCTGACCCTACTGGGAAGTACCTTGATCAACAAATTCAGCGAGTTTTCCATTTCGCACCGCCTCTTGATAGCATTCTTTAGAGTAAAATAGTCTTATGTCTTGTGCCCAGCGTCATTGTGGAAGGCACATCTGTCTCTTGAATTTGACCTTCTTGTGCTATGCCTCATCGGAGATGGTTTGGGTAGGATGCCAAGACTTTTTACCCGGTTCAAAATATAAGTATGGGTAGCATTCAAAGGAGTGTAAACTTTGAACCTGCCCTGGGATGTATTTCCTCGTATGTTCTGGTTGAGACCTTGAATGGGCCATAGGAGAATCACCTTGCGTCTGTGCTCTTTGCTGCCTATCACCCCGTGTTCACAACAAATGGTCAGGGAGTCCCTTCCTGTTGTGAGGTCCCTCTCAGTTCCTGAACTATTTGCCTTTCCTTCAAAAGGTGCCACGTGACTCCCTTTTAATCTCCTCTGCCTCTGCGAACTTGTGGGCTCGCTCATATAAGTCTGCCAAAATCTGGGGCCTGTTATCAATAAAGAAGTACTGCACATGGTCATTTTGTACCCCCATAATGAAAGCGTCGATAGCCCACTGATCTTCTAAGTTATTAATGTTCAAAGTTGCCGCATGAAACCGCTTTACATAGTCTTGGAGAGACTCATCTTCTCTCTGTTTCACGGGCATCAATCCTATAAGCGTGCTCATAATCGCCCTGTGAGCCCTAAATCTTCTTAGGAACATCTGGCCTAGCTAGGAGAAACTTCAGACTAAGCCTTGAAGAAGGGACAAGTATCAATCCTTTACGCTTCTTTTAAGTGCCATGGAAAAAGCTTTACATTTTGCAGAATCCGATGCTCCCAGCACGTTCATATAATCATTGTATTGCATCAGGTGGAGTCGTGGGTCACTTCTCCCTTCGAACATATCCTTTGGGACCTTAAAATCACGCGAAAAGTTCACTGTTGTTATCTCTGAGGCCAATGGATTGTATGAACAGAAAAGCTAATCCATGTCTTGAGACTCAGGGTGCAACACCCTCACATCTCGTCGCAACTCATCCATCTCGTTCTGCCATTCTCTCGCATGCATGCCTGGACCTTCATCTTGCGTATTCACATTATTATGGAAATTAGAATTGTTAGACTGTACCTTCCTTATTAACTCATCATTCTACTTTAGTAACTCCTGCTAGAAAGTCTATTACTACTCGAACTGTGCATCTTGTGCAGCCATTTATTCTCTCATTAACTTCATCTACTCCTGAAAAGCAAGATATTGTTGTGGTGATGTTTCTTGGTTAGAAAGGAGTGGTAGCCCGTGACCATAGGATACGTTCAAGTCCAATGGACTAAAAACTCCCTGATAAACTGCACTGCTGAAGTTCTCCGGTCGATCGGCGAACTAGCCGACAAACAAGTTTACTTCATTGGGTTGACTACCAAAAGCCGAGGCTCCAGCTTGTCCAGATGAAATATTGGAGGGGAAATTGTCATTTGGGTGAGCCATTGTAATTTTTTGCAAAAAATTTCCTCAAATTGAAAGAAATCTGTTGGCTGGAAATCTATCCAAGTTCACTGCAACAATTGTTAAGTAATTTTTTGTTATGTCTCATTAAAGGGGACAATAGAATATTTATATACATGGCTACTATTCATAGAATTGACGTTCTTAGTAGACTCTATGCATGTTGGACACGTGTACTGTTTTGGGCTACCTGCTGGACTTTGTGGCCCCCCACATGTGAACTCCTTGGGTATATGCGAACTGGGACCACGAACTCCCATTATGAGCACCCTTTGACATGTGCGAATTGAGACCGCGAGCTCCCCTTACTGACCTCCCACTATAAGGCTTGGACACATCCATCTAGTAGGGTCTAGCCGGGTTGCGGGTAGGCAACCCGAACCTTATCTGGTTTTCTAGTTGGTGATCATAAGTACATAACAAGTTTCTAATTTTATATAATCATTCTTCATTAAAGGATTTATCTTGATATGTTTATTTTCTGTTGCTTGTATTTAAACATTGCTTTTCGTTTAAATACAAATCATTTCATTCTCTCACCATTTTTTTTTGTTGCATTTTTATGGTATCAAAACTTAAGAGCTCTACAAGTATGATCCTTACCTTTTGTTTCCCCACCCTTCGCTAATAACCTCCAACACTATTGTTGTTAATATCGACAACACTACCAACAATACTACAATAGTCCAATTCAACCTTGTTTTGCAACTTTTAATCAAACTCAGTCGAAGTCACAACTATGTCACTTGTGAGGCATAATTCTCTATGCTCATGTATGGTCATGACCTTTTGCGATCATCTAGATGGATTTACTCCCACTCTGCCTCGTACCACCAAACCCGACGATAACTCTACAGTCTATCCTATATGCACTCTTTGGTTCCTCCAAGAACACCTCATCTAGAATACTCTTATAGCATCTAGTGAACCTATAATTGCCTCCATTATTTTCCCCACTAACAGAAAAGAATGTTTGAGACTCTTTTCACACTTTTTTATGCAAACAAGTCCCAAACAAGGATCTTTTTATCTCTATGATCAACTTATGAGACTTATTAAAGAATATCACTCAATAATTGAATATATTTAAAGCATTCAGTCTCTTTTTTATGACCTTTCCATTATTGATACGAAGTTTCAAACTCTAAATTAATAATTAAGATTCGTGGTGTTTTAGGTCTAGAGTTTTGTGAGATCTTTATATTACTACTAACTCTACTATTATATATTATGAACTTTTTCAAAAACTACTAATCATGAAATTTTTCTTTGCCATGAAAAGTAAAAATAAGCCATTAAACCAATTACCATTGTTGTTTCTACACAGACTAAGCCTATTAACTCTACCAATCACAATAATCACCGCCTTACACCAACAAAAATAACAACAACCAATCATGGCATCCCAAAAACTAACTCAATCTAACATATCAGTGGCATTCTTCAATTACCAACACTTCTACTAATGATAATTGATGTCAATTATGCAACAAACCTGGTCAAGTACATTACTGATTTTCAAATATCAACAAATCTTTAGATTCTTGGCTTTGGTGTATCCCACCACATGACTGTTGAGCCACACATATAGGAATATAATGACATGGAAAAGGTCTCCATAGGTTATGGTAACAAAATTCAAATAACTCATTATGATTTAACTAAGAACATACATCAAACAATGCTTTCAAACTCCAGGTATTTTGAGTGTTTCTAACGTTAAACACAATGTAATTTATGTTTCCAAATTTTGCCAATATAATCTAACTTTTGTTGAAGTCTTCCCCTACCATTTTTTTTTATGAAGGATCTACTAAGGTGGATACTACTGGTTCATACTAAGTATAAAAGACAAGCTTTACAAGTGGCTAGGCTTCCCTTGTCCAAATCCACCTAGAGTATATATGGCCTCCAATAATAATTCCATTATCACTTGCCATTGTTGACTAACTCATCAACATGCAAGAGTTCTAAAATTTATTTTGAATAATTTCTCCTTACCTTTCTTAAAAAAAAATATTTTTTTGTAATTCATGTTCTTTAAATATAGCCTATCGATAACCTTTTTAGTGACTTACTTTTATTAAGTACAAAACTAGTTCAAACACTATTTAGTGACTTATGAGGCCTTTCCTTGGTTTGACCAAGTGATAAAAAAAACTATACTACTGCATTTATGTTGATCAATACATCAAATACATTTTACTATATACTTTGAAAACAAAAGTGAGGTTAATGAACTTTTCAAAAAAAATTCATACACAAATGAAGTGCCATTTTAATGTCAAAATTCTTTCTTTTTTGTACAAGAGACAGTGGAGAAAATAAAATTATTTCTTTCTTTCAATGGTATTAAACATCTTTTCACTTTTCCATACACCCTTCATAGGGTTATTCTCGTTTAATGTCAACATACACACAATATACAAACAACAAGAACTTTACTACATGAAACATCCCTACTACTAAATGTTTGGTCTTTTGCTTGCCTCCATGCAATTTATCTCATAAGTCACTTGCCTACCTCTCTTTTAAACAATCAATCAACTTTTGAAATGTTGTTGGTGAGAGCCTAAGTTATCATTCTTTAAAAATATTTGAATGTTTATGTTATCCATGACTAAAGCCATTGATCGGATGCAATAATGTATATAAAATTAGCACAAAATGGAAAATCAATTGAACCTAAAAATAATGTCCACTACTCACTGATAACTGCAAGTGCACAGTATTGTTGACAAGTAATAATTACAACAAAATAAATTCGCAAGGAAGTTAAAGAAACAATTGATTTTTGCAAGTTGATATGTGAGTAGTTATACATGTAATTATAACTAAAGCAACTAACAAGTGAAGAACAACAACACAAAAAGATTGGTTATTCAGTTCAATTTCCACCTACATCTATAGGGCCTTGCTTAGAGAGACAATTCTCTATCTTTAACCACATACAAGTGATCATTTAAGTCCTGCCACTCACCTTGTAGCAACTTCACACTTGTACTAAGATCTAGATCACTCTCCACTAAGTGCCCCTAAAAACTTAGTTGTAAAACCAAGTGACATACTTGAGTTTTACTTACAAAATGCACTCACAAACATGATTCCTAATTAAACAAATTAAGTGTTAATTCTCTTACTAACTAACTAAGACAAGATTTACATATATAGTCATTATTGACTTGCCGAAATATAGATAAATTCCAATATCAATTCCCACCAAAGTAGCCTCCAAAAAGGGACTTCAATTATCTAAATTGTGTAGAAGATTATTTGTCTTTACCTCTCTTTTTTTCTTTTTTCAATCTAAATTGGACTAAATTGGAGGGGTGTAATTATATTCCTATTGTCAGTGTTAAATTTAAATATCATAGAATGGGTTTTGTTTTCTAAATTCAATTTGATTAGAAACTAAACATAAGATACGTAAGTGGGGAATAGAAAGGAAAGATAAATAAGGGGAACAAATAATTACAGGGAGTATTCTTCGTATTTCTAGCCTTCTACACAAGAAAAGGAATCTTACACATCCTTTTCTTGTGTCGAAATAATAAGAATCTTGGAACCCGTTCGTCAAAGATTTCTATTCTTAGTTTTGATTTTTCCAGATTTTTCAGAACCCTTTATTTTTTCGATTGACTTATTTTATTATAAGTAATAAGGATAATATAATAAGTATAAAATAAGTCAAAATAAGTATACTAAAGTCTAAGATAAATAAAGATATCTTTAAGATATTTTTCAATCAGCCTAATCCAATCAACATAAAATAGGGCTTTTAATTTGTATGATCTAGTTGAAACTAATCCTTTTGTCATTTGTTCCTTCATTAGATCAATCTTTAAAGATGGCCCATGAATACCTCCAACTGAATAAAAGATCAAGATCCAAATAGATTTGGTTCAAAAGATTGCAAACTTCAAATATGACAAGTTATGGTTTTAGCACAGCTACAACTTAAGTTGCAACTACTCTTGTAGTTGGAGCCATATTTGCTCGAATAGAAGTATTTCGAGGATCAAACCCACAGTAAAGTGTGCAAATGACTTCAACTATAACTAGATTCATTAACTAACTAAATTAATTATATAAGTTAGAAGACAATAAAAAATAAATATGAAGAATATGCAAAATAAATGCAAATAAAATAAATTAGATAATAGAATGTTATTTTGATTGTTCAACCTCAATTCATAAATGTAGCGATTAAGGATCACCTTTAGTTAATGAAAATTAATAACCTATATCAAATTAAACCTAATTTAGAATCAATGACATAGATGCACCTCCAAATTTAGGCCAATTACAAAAAAGCACAAGTGTCATTGTCACACCTTCCCAAACACCAACAATTTGTTTAACAGTTTACAAACCTTGTACTATTTGAAATGTGTAACACCCTATACCCGGTCCAGTCACCGAGCCCAAATACAAGGACACTAGACCACTGTCACGCATCATTCATTTAGCAAACAGTTTTACAAGTAACCAATCGTCCTCTTTATTTAATCATGCGTATGAATTATAGTCGTACAACCACTTCTTACCATTAAAACATGCCATACATATACTAAGGGTATTAAAAATATCAATCAAACCTGCAAATGGGCCAAATTTCAAGATTTCCAAAGCTATTACATGGGTATCGATACTGCAACACCCCCTCACCCATATCCGTCGCCGGAATAGGGTTACGGAGCATTACCGGACTTATTACACAATCAAGTATAAATTTCCCATACAATTATCAAATTCAAATACAAGTCATTCATAATCATTCATCAAATCCCTAATACGAGCCTATGAGGCCTAAAACATGCATTTGGGGTAGTTCGGGACTAAACCGATAACTTAGGAAACTTTTGGAATACATATAATTTTTTTGCAAAATACAGGGGACACACGCCCATGTGGCCCGGCCATGTGTCTCACACGGCCAAAGACACGTCCGTGTCACTGGCCGTGTGGACATTCGAAATGGGATCACATGGCCGTGTCCCAGCCCGTGTCCGACCCTGTGTAACTCTCTAACTTGGGTCACACGGCTAACCACACGCCTTTCTGTCTAGCCCGTGTGCCCTTCGAAATGGCCTCACATGCCCGTGTACCAGGCCGTATGCTAGGCCGTGTCAAAACTGTAGGGTATACTGACTTATGCCACATGGCCAAGTCACACGCCCGTGTGTTGGGCCGTGTGGAGCATACTGACTTGATTTCTAATTCAACACCCGGACACACACTGTAGTGTAATCGGCAGTGTGTCACACTGCAGGTGAGACACACGCCCGTGTCTCTGCCCGTGTGGACAAAAAGTAGGCTATTTACCAAGCCATTTTGCCACCCAAATTTGCATACACCTACACCAAACCAAATGGCACCAAACATGACATAAATAGGCATTCATCCAATCTCAAATAAACTTAATTCATGCCATTTCAGTACCAACATTTACAAGGCACACAAATACCACAATATGCCATTCAATTTCATACCAAACCTCACTTTCACAAATCATCAATGTGGACACTTCCAATTATGCGTCATTTTGCCTAAATCGCAAGCAATACCAATTCTTAATTATCAACTATATGATACTCCAAATACTAATTCACAACAAGCATTTACCACAAGCATATATAAAGCAATTACCAATCACACAATAAAGACCATTAGCACATATATATACATCACTAAATATGTCCAAAATAAGCCATCTCACATGGCTTTACACAAAACCAAACACTTAACATTTACAAGCCAATCCGAATGGCTAAATTCATTACCAAACTATACATCAAAAGGACCATAGTTCCTATACATGCCACATAACCAAAACATAAACTCAAAAGTACCAAAGTGTTAGCCTGATAGTGTGATGCGATCTCCGACGAGTCCCAAGTCCGAGCTAGCTTCGAAAACACTATAAAACACGGAAAATAAACAAAGTAAGCTATAAAGCTTAGTAAGCTCGTATGAAATAATAAGCGAAGCTCACCATTGAATTATCACACAATAATATGAACATAACATGCTACAAAACATTTAACCACATTGTTAACATGTATTCAATCACAATATTAACCATGAACTCACAATTTCCATAGATTCAATACTTATATAGTTTCCATACATACCTGTACTGATACGTATCTATTTCTCACCATTTCATATCTTCAATATACCCATTGAACCATTCGGAATACTATCAGATACCCGGGAATCTCGCACTCTAAGTGCCACATATATAACCGAAGCTATCTCAATCTCATATCACATATAATGCACAGTCTCGAGCTATCAACGGTTCGCTCACACAAGTCGTAGCGGTCATGACGGCTACACGGTCTTTGCTCACACAAGTCGAGCGAGAATCCGCAACACATCTTTGGATAACTCAACCACCAGAGAAACGTCTGGACCAAAGACCCAATCACATAACCCCTAATGACATGTCATTTGTATCCTAATCTATTCTTAAGGTTCAACCGAGATTTCACACTTACCGAATCATCGTCAAATATATCCACAAGGTCATATTCACAATTTATGCAATATTAAAGCATTTAAAACACAATTATAATAATGCTTATTACATACGAACTTACCTCGAATGCAAAAATGACGAAATGAGTCGATTAATCCAAAACCTTGTTCTTTCCTCGATCTAATTCTGAATTTCGCTTTTCTTGATCTAATAGCAAGATGAAGTAGCCGAACCAAGGAACCCTAAAATGGTTTCTTCTTCCTTCAATTTTGGTGGATGAAAGCATGAAAGAAGATGACCACTCTGTTTTCTATATTTTAATTAAGTTAATTTATTAATTTACCTATTTAACCTTAGTTATAAACTATTAAAAACACTTAAAAGATGTCCATAAATGTCCACTCATATTAACAATGGTATATTTACCACATAAGGACCTCCACTATTTAATTTCATTGTCATTTAATACCTTAACTAATAGAACACAAGTTTTACACTTTACGCGATTTAGTCTTTTTTATCAAATTAAGCACTCAAATGATAAAATTTCTTAACGAAATTTTTACACAACCACATTATCAGGCTGTAGACATTAAAATAATAATAAAATAATTATTTTGACTTTATATTTTTGGTCCCGAAACCACTTTTTTGATTTGACTAAAAATGGGCTGTTACAACTCTCCCCTTTAGGAATTTTCGTCCCCGAAAATCTTACCAGAAAAGAGGTTAGGGTACTATTTTCTCATAGCTTCTTCGGGCTCCCATGTAGCTTCTTCAATCCCGTGACGTTGCCACAAAACCTTCACTAGAGCTATGAGTTTATTTCTCAATTCTTTAACCTCTCGAGCTAAAATTCTAATCGGTTCTTCATTATACGTCATATCAGGTTAAATTTCAATCTCTATCGGAGAAATGATATGCGATGATTTTGATCGATACCGTCGTAACATTGACACATGAAATACATTGTGGATTTTTTTCTAATTCTGACGGCAAAGCTAGTCGATATGCTACCGGCCCTATTCTTTCAATAATCTCACACGGCCCGATAAATTGCGGACTCAATTTGCCTTGCGACCAAAACGAAGGATTTTCTTCCACAGAGATACTTTTAAGAATACTCTGTCACCAATTTGAAATTCAATGTCTTTACGTTTCAAATCCGCATACGATTTCTGTGGATCTAAAGCTGCTTTCAAACTGTCGCGAATTACTTTCACTTTCTCTTCAGTTTCTCTGATCAAATCAACTCTGTGAATCTTTTTCTCACTAAGCTTGGTACAGTATAACGGTGTTCGGCATTTACGACCATACAATGCTTCATACGATGCCATCTTTGTACTCAATTGAAAACTGTTGTTATATGCGAATTCAACCAATGGTAAATATTTCTCCCAGTTGCCTTCAAACTCTAAAACACAGCAACGAAGCATATCTTCAAGAATCTGAATTATTCTCTCAGACTGACCGTCAATTTGCAGATGAAAAGCAGTACTAAAGTGAAACAGTGTACCCAAAGCTTCTTGCAATTTCCTCCAAAATCGCGACGTAAACCTCGGGTCTCTATCTGAAATAATAGAAACTGGCACCCCGAGCAATCTAACGATCTCAGAGATATACAATTCAGCTAATCTATCAAGTGAATAGTCTGTACGTACCGGAATGAAATGTGCAGACTTCATCGGCCGATCAACAACAACCCAAACAGCATCTTTCTTTTTTAGAAACAGGGGTATCCCGATACGAAATCCATCGTAACTCTATCCCATTTCCATTCTGGTATCATCATTGGTTGTAGCAATCCTGAAGGCACTTGATGTTCGGC
This sequence comes from Gossypium sturtianum, assembly GCA_025698515.1. NCBI lineage: Eukaryota > Viridiplantae > Streptophyta > Magnoliopsida > Malvales > Malvaceae > Gossypium > Gossypium sturtianum. Next base: position 27,099,899 of record CM046945.1, read on the forward strand.
TTTGACTTGTTGAAAAACCAAGCATTTCGACACAAACTCTGAAATGTCTCATTTCATGTCCGACCACCAATACAAATGTTTCAAATCATTATACATTTTAGTACTTCCTGGATGTAAGGATAAATAACCACTGTGTGCTTCATGTAAAATTTTCTGAATAAGCTCGAAATTCTTTGGTACACAAATTCTACCTCGGGACATTAAACAATCATCAGATTCGATCTGATAGTCTGAATCAGTAGTCGACTCACATTGCACTCTTTTAGCTTGCAATTCATTATCACACTTCTGAGCTTCACAAATTTGCTGAAGAAATAACGGTTTAGCTTTTAATTCAGCCAAAATTGAACCATCATCAGACAAGGTTAACTGTATGTTCATTACTCGCAAAGCAAATAAAAATTTTCTACTCAAAGCATCCGCGACTACGTTCACTTTCCCCAGATGATAATCAATCACTAATTCATAATCTTTCAACAACTTGAGCCATCTTCTTTGTCGTAAATTCAAATCTTTCTGAGTCATTAAATACTTCAAACTCTTGTGGTCAGTAAAGATATGGCACTTCTCACAGATTAAATGATGTCGCCAAATTTTAAATGCAAATACAATAGCGGCCAACTCTAGATCGTGCGTCGGATAATTCTTTTCATGCGGTTTTAACTGTCTGAAAGCTTAAGCTATCACTTTTCCCTCTTGCATCAAAACACGACCTAAACCGTTCAATGACGCGTCGCTAAAAATCACAAATTCTTTACCCGACTCAGGTTGAACCAAAACTAGTGCTTCAGTTGACAATGCTTTCAACTTTTCAAAACTCTGTTGACATTTCTCGGACCACTCAAATTTAACATCTTTCTGTAGCAATCTAGTCATCGGTGTAGCAATCATCGAGAATCCTTTTAAAAAACACCGATAATAGCCTGTTAATCCCAGAAAGCTTCTGACTTCGGATATGTTTCTTGGTGGTTTCCAATCAACAACTACTGAAATTTTACTCGGATCAACTCTGATGCCTTCTGCTGAAACAATATGTCCCATAAATCCAACTCTCTGAGCCAAAACTCACATTTGCTGAATTTAGCGAATAATTGCTGATCGTTGTGTTTTATGCGATGTCAAAGTCTTAAAATTTATAATGAGAATGATCGAACCTGGAAACTAACTATGACAACGATTTGAGGCAAGCGCACCTATCGAACAGTAGTATAGTTAAGGCAAGACCGGAATGTCGAACCCAAAGGAACTAAAAGTACTAATACTAACTTTCTTTTTATTATCTGGCCTAAAATAAAGGGAATTTGTTGTTTAATCTAAATTAACTAATTATTAAACTAAAGACTCTAAGACAAAGAAGAATGAATTTGGGGGAAATACTTGTGGGAAAAACCAATTGATTAAGACGATACCCAAGGAAGAATCTACCTAGACTTCACTTGTTATCTAACTCTGAACCAGATGATTTATTCACTTGACTTGATCCGTAAGATTCCCTAATGTATATTAGACCCTCTCTCGAAGCGAATAACGTCTAACCCTAGGTTGATTAATTGAAATCTCTTTCTAATTAAAACCCCTAAAATTGCATTAACTCGATCTATGGACTCTCATATTAGGTTTCACCCTAATCCGGCAAAATCTCGTCACCCTATCTCTAGGCGTGCGATCAACTCCGCTTAACTATGCTAGATCTACTCTTAGATAGGGACTTTTGCTCCACCACCTAAGCATATCAAACTTGAATTAATATTCCGAAAATATCAACACAAGAATTAAGAACACATAATTAAGAACAAATCAAGTATTTATCATATAGTTCAAAGAAACGATAACAAGATTCATCTTAGGTTTCATCCCCTGTATCCGAGGGTTTAGTTCATAATAATAAAAGAGAACATCTTAGAAGAAAAGATAAAACAAAACATAAGAAAAAACCAAAAACCCTCGAAGGAATTGAAGAGAGATCCTCCGTCTTGAGTATGACTCGGCTTCTCTTGAGACGAATCAAGCGGCTTTCTTCGAGTAAATTCCACAAATCGCCTCCTTCGGGCCTAGCCGACGCCTTGATGTAAGGCTTCTATCGACTCCCCCTTTTTAGGTCATACTTAGGGTGTTTATATAGGCTTCGGAATGTGTTACCTCGCCTCTAAGCATCCTCATCTGAGTGAAATCTCTTTTTCACGGTAGGGACACGGCCATGGCACACGCCCGTGTGAATCGTGGCCAGGCTGTGTTCGAGGCTGCTGAAGGAGCACGGCCGTGTGGTCTTGGGCCCAGGCCGTGTCGATTTCGTGATATGGCCCATTTGGTCCGTTTTAAGCCCGTTTCTTGTTCTTTTCATCCTCCGGTGCTTTCTTGAGTATAAAACATCAAAACAAAGGATTAAGAGCACCAAATTACATAAAATAAAGGATAATTCATCCAAAAGCATGCTAAATGTGAGCTTAAAATATGTTACTATTTCGGTTTATCAGTTGCTTATCTCTTAAGGTTTGTAGCATAATTCTCAAATGTTCAGCATGCTCAGATTCATCCCGGGAATATATCAGAATGTCATTAATGAATACAACAACAAATCCGTCTAAATACGGTCTAAAGATCTGATTCATCAAATCCATAAAGACTGCAGGAGCATTAGTTAATCCGAAAGGCATAACAAGAAATTCATAATGCCCGTACCTTATTCTGAACGTAGTTTTTGGCACATCTGAATCTTTAACTCGCAATTGGTAATAGCCAGACCTCAAATCAATCTTCGAAAATATTGTTGCTCCTTTCAACTGATCAAATAAATCATCAATTCTCAGCAAAGGATACTTATTCTTAATCGTAACCTTGTTGAGTTAACGATAATCAATACACATTCTTATCGATCCGTTTTTCTTCTTTACGAACAGAACTGGTGCACCCAAGGGTGAAAAACTAGGTCGTGCAAAGCCTCTATCTATTAACTCTTACAACTGAAATTTCAATTCTTTCAATTCTGTCGGAGCCATTTTGTATGGAGCTATCGATATCGGTGATGTTCCCGGTACTAATTCAATAGCAAAATCGACCTCTCTGATCGATGGTAACCCAGGCAACTCTTATGGAAACACATCCGGATATTCACATACCACTGGTACTGGTTCAATCTTCGATTCAAATACTTTTGTATCCAGTACATATGCCAGATAAGCATTATAACCTTTTCTTACATATCTCTGAGCTGACATCGATGAAATCACAACAGGCAACCCACTCGACTCATCTGATTCAATTCGAAGGATTTCACTATTCTGACATTTCAATTCGGTAGTCTTTCATCTACAATTCACAACAGCATCATGTAGCGTCAACCAATCCATACCCAGAATTACATCAAATTCATCAAATGGTAGTAGCATCAAATTAGCCGGAAAACAGTAACCCCGAGTCATCAAAGGACAATTCTTGCAAACTTTATCAGCTAGAACATACTTGCCTAAGGGGTTTGACACTTTAATCACAAAATCAGTAGACTCAATAGGCAAACTCTTACTAGACACTAAATTCTCACAAACATATAAATGAGTCAATCCAGGATCAACCAATGCAATTACATTAGTGTCATAGAGAGAAAATGTACCGGTGATAACATCTGGTGATGACGCATCTTCGCGAGCGCGAATAGCGTAAGCTCTAGCTGGTGCTCTAGCTTCGAGTCTCACAGCAGAGTCCTTTGTCGTTCCCTTGCTACTGGACACATTTCTCGCATTTCTAGGTGGTTTTCCTCTAGCAGCTGTATTACTCGATCTTGCATTCTGAAATCTATCTTTCTCGGGTAACTTAGGACAATCTCGAATGAAATGATCTTGCGAGCCAAATTAAAAAAAACATTTATTATTCATCCAACAGTCTCCAAAATGTCACCTTCTACATTGTTGACACTCGGGTTTATTATTTCTCACACTACCGACACTTGACACCGAAGTAGCTTGAGCTTTAGGACTTGAATATTGCTTCCCACGATCTCTATTAGCATATCCCACTGAAACATTCGGACGACTATATGAATCTCATGATTTCTCTGGCGAAGATTGATATGGTTTATCTCTAGCCTCGAAATCAGCTTTTCTCTTTTCTTTGCCAAGTTCTTTAGCTTTACAAGCCTTGTCAACTAGTACCAAAAATTCTTTCAATTCTAAAATCCCGACCAACAGTCTGATGTCTTCGTTCAACCCGTCTTCGAATCTTTTACACATAATGGCTTCGGTTGAAACACATTCCCAAGCATACTTATTGAGTCTTACAAATTCTGTCCCATACTCAGTTACAGACATACGGCCCTGTTTTAGCTCTAGAAACTCTTTGCGCTTCTGGTCAATAAACCGATGGCTTATATATTTCTTTCTGAATTCGACTTGAAAGAATTCCCACGTAACCCGTTCTCTCGGTACCACAGATATTAAAGTATTCCACCATTGATACGCAGTGTCTCTTAGAAGTGATACGGTACATTTAGCACATTCAACAGGTGTGTAGGATAGATCATCAAATACTCTGATCGTATTCTCAAGCCAAAACTCGGCTCTCTCAGGATCGTCATCAACAGTAGCTCTAAATTCTTTAGCCCGTATTTTTGGATTTTATCAACAGGCGGCTTATTCAATCGTAGAGGTTCCAAACCTTAAGGAACTACGGGGACTGGTTGGGGGTTAGGTGGGGGTGGAGGTTGTTGAGCAGCCGGATTTGTTCGAACAAATTCCGTAAACCACTCATTCATCATTTGGAAAAAGGCTTCCTTAGCCTCTCCTCCTTGACTACCCGATACAGGTCTCGATTCTGATTGTGCTACTCCATGAACGGAAGCTGGGGCATTACTTTCAACATCATCAGCTACAGCTCGATTGGGATCCATTTACTATACGAAAACACGATTTAAAACTGTCAGGAGATATCACACAATCACAGGTTATATATGGCATGTATAGCTACACTCTCACATACGCTACGTTACTCCTAGAATCAACTAAACCGTAGCTCTGATACCAATAAATATAACACCCCTCACCCGTATCCGTCGCTAGAATAGGGTTACGAAGCATTACTGGACTTATTACACAATCAAGTATAAATTTTCCATACAATTATCAAATTCAAATACAAGCCACTCATAGTCATTCATCAAATCCCTAATACGAGCCTATGAGGCCCAAAACATGCATTCAGGGTGGTTCAGGACTAAATCGATAACTTAGGAAACTTTTGAAACACTTATAATTTTTTTGCAAAATACAAGGGACACACGCCCGTGTGGCCTGGCCTTGTGTCCCAAACGGCCAAAGACACGTCCGTGTCACTGGCCGTGTGGACATTCAAAATGGGATCACATGGTCGTGTCCCAGCCCGTGTCTGACCCCGTGTAACTCTCTGACTTGGGTCACACGGCCGACCACACGCCCGTGTGTCTAGCCCATGTGCCCTTCGAAATGGCCTCACACGCCCATGTACCAGGTCGTGTGCTAGGCCGTGTCAAAACTGTAGGGTATACTAACTTATGCCACAAGGCCAAGTCACACGCCCGTGTGTTGGGCTGTGTGGAGCATACTGACTTGATTTCTAATTCAACACCAGGGGACACACGGCCGTGTAACCTGACCATGTGTCACACACGGCTGAGATACACGCCCGTGTCTCTTCCCGTGTGGACAAAAATAGGCTATTTACCAAGCCATTTTGCCACTCAAATTTGCATACACCTACACCAAACCAAATGGCACCAAACATGACATAAATAGGCATTCATCCAATCTCAAATAAACTTAATTCATGCCATTTCAATACCAACATTTACAAGGCACACAAATACCAAAATATGCCATTCAATTTCATACCAAACCTCACTTTCACAAATCATCAATGTGGACACTTCCAATTATGCATCATTTTGCCTAAATCACAAGCAATACCAATTCTCAATTATCAACTATATGATACTCCAAATACTAATTCACAACAAGCATTTACCACAAGCATATATAAAGTAATTACCAATCACACAACAAAGACCATTAGCACATATATATACATCACTAAATATGCCCAAAATAAACCATCTCACATGGCTATACACAAAACCAAACACTTAACATTTACAAGCCAATCCAATGGCTAAATTTATTACCAAACTATACATCAAAAGGACTATAGTTCCTATACATGCCATATAACCAAAACATAAACTCAAAAGTACCAAAGTGTTAGCCTGATAGTGTGATGCAATCTTCGACGAGTCTTAAATCCGAGCTAGCTTCGAAAACACTATAAAACACGAAAAATAAACAAAGTAAGCTATAAAGCTTAGTAAGCTTGTATGAAATAATAAACAAAGCTCACATTCAATTATCATACAATAATATGAACATAACATGCTACAAAACATTTAACCACATTGTTGTATTCAATCACAATATTAACCATGAACTCACAATTTCCATAGATTCGATACTTATATAGTTTCCATACATACCTGTACTGATACGTATCTATTTCTCACCATTTCATATATTCACTATACCTATTGAACCATTCAGAATACTATCAAATGCTTAGGAATCTCGCACACTAAGTGCCACATATATAGCCGAAGTTATCTCAATCTCATATCACATATAATGCTCACTCTCGAGCTATCAACGGTTCTACTCACACAAGCTGACGGTCATGTGAAGCTACGGTCTTTGCTCACACAAGTCGACGAGAATCGCAACACATCTTGGGATAACTCAACCACCGATAGAACGTGCGGACCAAAGACCCAATCACATAACCTTTAATGACATGTCATTTGTATCATAATCTATTCCTAAGGTTCAACCGGGATTTCACACTTGCTGAATGTCGTCAAATATATTCGCAAGGTCGTATTCACAATTTATAAAATATTAAAGTATTTAAAACACAATTATAATAATGCTTATTACATACGAACTTACCTCGAATGCAAAAACGATGAAACGAGTCGATTAATCCAAAACATTGTTCTTTCCCCGATCTAATTCTGAATTTCGCTTTTCTTGATCTAATAGCAAGATGAAGTAACCGAACCAAGGAACCCTAAAATGGTTTCTTCTTCCTTCAATTTCGGTGGATGAAAGCATGAAAGAAGATGACCACTTTGTTTTCTATATTTTAATTAAGTTAATTTATTAATTTACCTATTTAACCTTAGTTATAAACTATTAAAAACACTTAAAAGATGTCCATAAATGTCCACTCATATTAACAATGGTATATTTACCACATAAGGACCTCCATTATTTGATTTCATAGCCATTTAATACCTTAAGCGAATAGAACACAAGTTTTACACTTTACGCGATTTAGTCCTTTTTATCAAATTAAGCATTCAAATGATAAAATTTCTTAACAAATTTTTTACACAATCACATTATCAGGATGTAGACATTAAAATAATAATAAAATAATTATTTTGACTTCAAATTTGTGGTCTCGAAGCCACTGTTCTGATTTGACTAAAAACGGGCTGTTACAGATACTATCTCAGGCGTATTTATATTTTCATTAAGTGGTATCGATACCATATGGAAAACTGTTTCTCGTCAAATTTCAAAACATCAAAAATTATCGATACCTTTTGCAAGGTATCGATACTCAGGTCGAGGTATCAATACCAATTCTCTATTCTGTCTTCCTGCACTTTCGAAAAAATACAGAGGTATCATTTTTAAAGCCCTAATATCGATACCTCTGCTCCAGGTTACAAAAATTCAACATATGCAAGCAATAAAACCATTAAAATTAATCTCTAAACATCATGCTTCATTCACCTAGTCAAATAAGCATCAAAATGTCTAAAACAATAGCCTAAATACCGTGTTCAAGTCCACATGCTTCTAAACATAAACAACAAGCACATAGCCCAAAAATGACTTAACAAAATCGATATAAAGTCTAGCACATTGCCTTAAAGTCCCATATAATAAATAAACCAATTACACCTACTATAGCAACTAAAAGAATGGCTTGGATCACTTCCTCGAAGGCCACATCGCTCACACCGGAAGTGCAACTACTCTGCAAAGGTTAAAATGGAGTGGGTGAGCTTAACAAGCTCAGTGAATGCTCAGAACAACCTTTACACAAACAAGTCATTATGTAACAACAAACAGTCTTATAACATATTCATAACATCTCTAATTACATGTCATATTTCACATGTTAACCGTTTTTCATGCATACTTTTACTTACTGTTTATAGGATTATTCACGCACATATATGTTATAACACATATTAGATACATTTAATGATAGTTTGGCTCTTGGGATCATGAAACATAAAGTGGACTCTATCACCACTCATCAGATACACGGATCTCCAACACACCACATAGACTCGTAGAATAAACATATCCCATAAGTGAAGCATCTAGCTAACACTCTCCAACACATCAAACACACATATCCCGTTGAATGGAGTTGGGCTCACTGTAACACCCCAAACCCGGCCCAAACACTACGACCGAATTTGGTGTGCTACAGAGAAAGTATTTTTAAAAATCCCTTTGAGCCGAATTAACTTTTTGATAAAAGATAGTGTTCGATTTAAAACACCTGAAGTGTATATATAAAAAAAAACATACTTAGGTTTATTTTTGAAAAAAAAATATCCATTAAGTCAGATTGTTACCGATTCAGGTGTGCCCGATGGCACGATAAAATATTTTGCGATTTAAAATTTTAGAAACCACGTGTACTTAATTTAATGTTAGAAAATAGTTTAACAAATTAATCCAAACATAGAATAATAAAATTGTGTCTAGGCCTTATTACAACTTAATTAAAATAAACCAACATTAAATAAAATAAAACAAAGTCCAAGTTCGTCTAATTAAAATTTCCACTACATGGCCACCTCGAGTCCATCCAGCTCCATCTCCGCGATCTACCCATCTGCAAAATGTTAAGGAAGGGTGAGTCACCAAGACTCGGTGTGTAAATCCCCACCCGGAAAATATATCTCATACACAATTCATTAATAAACATGCTCATGCAACCCAACTAGCCATCCATACTCCTTTTCTACCCCGTGTGGTCAAAACCACTGATGACTTAAAGTCACAATTTAAATGATGGGGCCAACCCATCGTGTGGTCAAAACCACTTGATGACCATAGGTCACAATATATCAAATGTGGTCAAAACCATGGTGGTACCAAACCACTTTGGGACTTAGTCGCAAATAATCAATTGTTGTGGTCAAAACCACTGATGACCATAGGTCACAATAATCTGATGGGGCCAACCCATCTTGTGGTCAAAACCAGCGCGACGATCCATATTTCATCCCCTCCTCTCATCAATCCCACCATCAATTTCATATATATCATGTCATAGTATTAAACATCATGTGATGGCATATAACATATATCAAAAGTTACAAGACAGGGGACTTACCCGAAATCCGTGATTATGCCACAAGCTAATCACAATCAAAATAATCAAAACAAATAATAATGTCATGTAAATTAATAAAGTGTGTAGAGATCTTACACACCTGTTACTATCGTAATTCCTAGATCCCGAAAAGCCGATCTATAACGTTAGATCTCTTGTCCTTACAAATGATTTGGTTTCCTACCAAATCTCGAGCCAAACGATAGTTCACCTACGACAATCGGCCACACCTTAAGACACAAAATAGTTAACCTCCAAGCCTTCGGCTTAACGAATACCTAAAGGAAAAAGATTACTAAATCAAGTCCTTACCACCACTTACCTTCCTCTTAAACCGATTGGGGAAGAAGAGAGCACCCTTTTCTTTGATGTTGGCCAAAACCACGGCAAATAGGGAGGAGTAGATTCGGCTAAAGAGATGCTGGAATTTTAAATAATTTTGGGCAATTTGTCTAAGGGAATTTGTGACAAGATGGTAGGGGTTCGGCTAATAGAGGAAGAAAAGAAAAAGAAAATATGTAGGGAAATCAATGGTGATTTTTGGCTAAGTAAAAGAGGAAGATTTGGAAAAATTTTGAAGGATTTCCTAGGGAAATTCAAGAAAAAGAGAGGAAAAAGAAGAAGAAATAGTTCTTTGGAATTTTTGGGCACTTCTTGCTATACAAAAATCGATTTTGAACACCCCCAAGGAGTCCCAATGCTGGCCAATTCCTCCTTTTAGGTGATAAATTCCAGCTTTTATTTATCACAAAACAAAGCGAATTATCCTACATTTAATCCCTTATTCACCTTCAACAATTAATAACAATTAAACTACTAATAATCCCCCTTCCAGCAGTAATTTTTGCAAAAATAAAACCTTATCTTTATCAATTTAAAGAGTCCACATTCATGCCAATTCTTTCTCTCCTTTACGCCAAAGCAAAGAAAGAGGAAAAAATAATAAAATAAAAAAAAAACCCGAATCTTCGCTTCTTGGACTCGAACCAACGACACAGTGAAGGCAACAAAGAAAGCAGCAGCAGCACCATAAGCGCCCCAACCAACTCTTCCCTTTGGCCTTTCATGTCAATTACCCACAACATTTTATTATAAAACCTTCTCCTCGGCCCTCTTTCTTTTAACGCATAAAAAGCCCAAAATAAAAATGCTCCTTGCGTCCCTTGTGTCTCGAACCCGAGACACGCCACTTCTAAACTCTTAAGTGGCGCCCCAAGCCACTCTTACTCACTGGACTTCCATGCCATAAAGCCCCTTATTTATTTATAAGACCTCTCTAGGCCGTTTACCCCAAAAAATTAAAATGCAAAACGCCGCTTCAGTGACTCGAACTCGCCCCATCAACCTCCAAGCCTTTAGTGGCACACGGTAGCCACTAAGCCAACCTAACTTTCATGTCCCTTACCCTTGCCATTTATTTTTAAGGCATACCTAGCCCAGATTCCTAGTTGACGCAAAAATAAAATCAAAGTCTTTGCCTTTGCAACTCGAACCCAACTCCTTTGCCTCACCCTTAGGCGCACCAAGCCAATTGTGCAAGTTAGTTCCTTGTGTCATACTTTTCCCCATTTTTACTTAACCCCTATCTCGCCTAGCTTCCTCCTTTTAGACACTTAAAAAAAAATATTCTAACACCGGATCAAGCCTAACTCGGTTTTAATTCTAGACCTAAAATACGCCAAATAAATCATAAAATTAATTCTTCAGCACACACACATGAGAAATTATCTAAGTTACAAACAACCCCTAATTTGGGGTGTTACAATTCTACCCTCTTAAAATAATTTCGTCCTCGAAATTACTTATTATCGCTCAATCGTGCATCCTTAACTCGTCATCCTACGTTATCACTGCGCGACTCGATCTTAAAGAACTATCATACTTTCTACACATTCCCTACGTTCATAATCCAGTTCCATACTCTTTACTAGCAATCATAAGAATGAACTAACGTAACCATAACCAAGACAATTGAGGGTATTAGGAAATAAGAAACTTACCGTTGTTATGTCGGCACATCTTCCTCCTCGCGACGACAAGCGCATAAACCAGCCTTGGTTGCCTCGCCTCTGCACCTTCAGCACCTCGACCACGCTCGTTACCATTATCATTACCTCTAGCTGCACCTTGACCCCTCTTTGGTGGTCCTTCATTTCTAACCTGAGCACGGTTCGACTCTCCGGTTGATTCTAGCTAACTTCCGAGGACAATCCCTACACGGTGATCGAACGATCCACACTCAAAGCACCCTCGATTACCACTCCAACACTCACCCTTATGAGGCTTGCCACACCGAGCACATTGTGGCGGCCATTGGGTATTGGCAGCAGCAGGCCTAGCAGTTTGATCCGACCCATCAAACTTCGTCCTCTTCTGTTCATTACCCAAGAACCTTGAAGGTTCCGAGCTCCTCTTATTCCAATTCCGTTCTTGGTTCCGCGCTACTGGAATTTTGTCTTACTCCTCAAAGAACTTTAGACTTCTCCACAAGAACAAAGCAAACTCTCATTCTGTTGTGGAGCTATCATCATCCTCAGCTCATCTCTCAGTCCATCCTCGAATCTAACACAGCGTTCATGCTCGGTACCCACAATACCACGAGCATACCTACTCAACCGAAGGAATTCGGCCTCATACTCCGCCACTGTCTTATTGCCTTGGACCAGTTCAAAAAAGCCTTTCATTTGTGCATCTACGTAGCTAGTTCCGATGTATTTCTTTTGATAGGTGGTTTCAAATACTCCCAAGTCAAATCATCTCATTGTCGCCCCATCTCGAACCAGTAAGCCACCACCGATACGCTTCATCCTTTAGAAGCGACATCGCCCTTTCAGCCTTTTCTTCCTCGGTCAAAGTCAAGATCATCCATGATCCTTTCGGTTGACTCTAGCGATGATTCTCACGCACTAGGTGCCACTCGACACACCTCGGAATACCTCGCTCCGTTAGATCGAGTCGCTGGGAACGATTTCCGAGCTCCCACATTTCCATGACCCGACCATCATCTCCAAGAATCGCAAAATAGCTTGCGATCACCGCCTCACCACCGGCCCGATCCGGCTCCTCTCTCTAAAAGTAGGAGGTGGTGGTGGCGAGTGGTACCTCATTTTCGAACCTTGTCCCGACTGACGGGTTCGCAGACACCGTCATCCTACCCCTACCACGTCCACGGCGCCCACGTCCTCTAGAACTCATTCTATCTACCGCGCTTTTAATCTGATTAAGAAAAATTTTATGCGTTAGCATTTGTTTCACTTTATTACTCATGACGAAATTTTATGGATAAGGTTTAATCAGAGATTCTTTCGAGCAAACAAAGTTTCAGTTTCCTATCCTAGTTCACACAAAGAAGTTCATGCATCCATTCCTTAATACTTTCCATACCTATTCACTCATCGGACATTTACGCCCATTTCTAACCTGTGGGTATTTTCGTCTTTTTTTCCTACAAGGGTATTTTCAGTAATTTTTCCGAACCAAAATATTTTGCTGATGATTTTCAAAGCAAGGTTTTTGAATGTTTGTAAAATAGTTAAAATTTTTGGGCAAAACCATTGAATTAATATTTTATGGGTCAGGGGCATTTTGGTAATTTTTCTCCTAAGGGTATTTCTGTAATTTTTCACAAGTCAAGTTTTTCGAGAAAAACGTTGTAGAAGTGATGTTCTAGGGTTTGAGAAAGTTATTGCACAAGTTTTGGAAACATTAGGGTTTGTTGTTTCATTCTATTTCGGAAAACAAGGCTAATTCCCCTTTTCGGGTTTTAATCTTTGTGTTTAGCCTATGACTGAGCCCTCCTGGTCGGGGTGAACCAAAGCTACGCACCAGTGTAAGTGAGTGAAGAGGAGGTGGGTCACGGACCGCTTAAATACCAAGCTCTCCTTTGAACCTTTCTAGACATGCGCATTGAGGTTGCCACACCACCGAGCCCTCCGAGTTAGGGTGAACCGAAGCTACGCACGCACTGCAGGATACTGCGAAGAGGAGGTGAGTCACGAGGACCTGCTTAAATACTGTGCTCTTCCGGATCCAATCCTAGACATGCGTCATGGGGTTACCACACCTAGCTCATTGACTATGTCATAGGTTGGTTTAGTTCCTTAAGTCTTATGCTTCGTTTGTGTTTGAGTAATCTAACCTTAGGGTCCAAGTCCTATAAGTCTATCTACGTTCCATGCTTCCTACCCTTCTACTGAATATAATTCACCAAGAGGTTTAGATATACTTACAGGCGGATAGGTGCCGGGAGACTCGGGCCATGTTGTTCAAAACCAAAAATCATTCCATAAGGCCCGCTAAAAACATTTTTGGGCCTTGGACCCCCACAGTAGGAGTTTTGAACCTGCTCGATACCATTATTTTGTAACACCCCAAACCCGGCCCAAACACTACGACCGAATTTGGTGTGCTAGAGAGAAAGTATTTTTAAAAATCCCTTTGAGCCGAATTAACTTTTTGATAAAAGATAGTGTTCGATTTAAAACACACAAGTGTATATAAAAAAAAACATACTTAGGTTTATTTTTGAAAAAAAATATCCATTAAGTCGATTATTTACCGATTCGGTGTGCCCGATGGCACGATAAAATATTTTGCGATTTAAAATTTTAGAAACCACGTGTACTTAATTTAATGTTAGAAAATAGTTTAACAAATTAATCCAAACATAGAATAATAAAATTGTGTCTAGGCCTTATTACAACTTAATTAAAATAAACCAACATTAAATAAAATAAAACAAAGTCCAAGTTCGTCTAATTAAAATTTCCACTACATGGCCACCTCGAGTCCATCCAGCTCCATCTCCGCGATCTACCCATCGCAAAATGTTAAGGGAAGGGTGAGTCACCAAGACTCGATGTGTAAAATCCCCACCGGAAAATATATCTCATACACAATTCATTAATAAACATGCTCATGCAACCCAACTAGCCATCCATACTCCTTTTCTACCCCGTGTGGTCAAAACCAGCGATGACTTAAAGTCACAATTTAAATGATGGGGCCAACCCATCGTGTGGTCAAAACCAGCGATGACCATAGGTCACAATATATCAAATGTGGTCAAAACCATGGTGGTACCAAACCACTTTGGGACTTAGTCGCAAATAATCAATTGTTGTGGTCAAAACCGCGATGACCATAGGTCACAATAATCTGATGGGGCCAACCCATCTTGTGGTCAAAACCAGCGACGACGAGTCCATATTTCATCCCCTCCTCTCATCAATCCCACCATCAATTTCATATATATCATATCATAGTATTAAACATCATGTGATGGCATATAACATATATCAAAAGTTACAAGACAGGGGACTTACCCGAAATCCGTGATTATGCCACAAGCTAATCACAATCAAAATAATCAAAACAAATAATAATGTCATGTAAATTAATAAAGTGTGTAGAGATCTTACACACCTGTTACTATCGTAATTCCTAGATCCCGAAAAGCCGATCTATAACGTTAGATCTCTTGTCCTTACAAATGATTTGGTTTCCTACCAAATCCCGAGCCAAACGATAGTTCACCTACGACAATCGGCCACACCTTAAGACACAAAATAGTTAACCTCCAAGCCTTCGGCTTAACGAATACCTAAAGGAAAAAGATTACTAAATCAAGTCCTTACCACCACTTACCTTCCTCTTAAACCGATTGGGGAAGAAGAGAGCACCCTTTTCTTTGATGTTCGGCCAAAACCACAGCAAATAGGGAGGAGTAGATTCGGCTAAAGAGATCTTTGGAATTTTAAATAATTTTGGGCAATTTGTCTAAGGAATTTTTTGGTGACAAGATGGTAGGGGTTCGGCTAATGGAGGAAGAAAAGAAAAAGAAAATATGTAGGGGAAATCAATGGTGATTTTTGGCTAAGTAAAAGAGGAAGATCTTTGGAAAAATTTTGAAGGATTTCCTAGGGGAAATTCAGCGCAAAGAAGAGAAAAAAGAAGAAAGAAATAGTTGCTGGAATTTTTGGGCACTTCTTCTTTGTACAAAAATCGATTTTGAACACCCCCCCAAGGAGTCCCAATGCTGGCCAATTCCTCCCTTTTAGGTGATAAATTCCAGCTTTTATTTATCACAAAACAAAGCAGAATTATCCTACATTTAATCCCTTATTCACCTTCAACAATTAATAACAATTAAACTACTAATAATCCCCCCCTTCCAGCAGAATTTTTGCAAAAATAAAACCTTATCTTTATCAATTTAAAGAGTCCACATTCATGCCAATTCTTTCTCTCCTTTACGCCAGCAGCAAAGAGGAAAAAAAATAATAAAAAAAAAAAACCCGAATGCTGCTTCTTGGACTCGAACCAGCGACCTGGTGAAGGCAACAGCAGCAGCAGCAGCACCCTTAAGCGCCCCAACCAACTCTTCCCTTTGGACTTTCATGTCAATTACCCACAACATTTTATTATAAAACCTTCTCCTCGGCCCTCTTTCTTTTAACGCAAAAAGCCCAAAATAAAAATGCTCCTTGCGTCCCTTGTGTCTCGAACCCGAGACCTGCCACTTCTAAACTCTTAAGTGGCGCCCCAAGCCACTCTTACTCACTGGACTTCCATGCCATAAAGACCCCTTATTTATTTATAAGACCTCTCTAGGCCGTTTACCCCAAAAAATTAAAATGCAAAACGCTGCTTCAGCAGCTCGAACCTGCCCCCATCAACCTCCAAGCCTTTAAGTGGCACACGGTAGCCACTAAGCCAACCCAACTTTCATGTCCCTTACCCTTGCCATTTATTTTTAAGGCATACCTAGCCCAGTTCCCTAGTTGACGCAAAAATAAAATCAAAGTGCTGCCTTTGCAACTCGAACCCAACTCCTTTGCCTCACCCTTAGGCGCACCAAGCCAATTGTGCCAGTTAGTTCCTTGTGTCATACTTTTCCCAGATTTTTACTTAACCCCTATCTCGCCTAGCTTCCTCCTTTTAGACACTTAAAAAAAAATATTCTAACACCAGATCAAGCCTAACTCGGTTTTAATTCTAGACCCTAAAATACGCCAAATAAATCATAAAATTTATTCTTCAGGCACACACACATGAGAAATTATCTAAGTTACAAACAACCCCTAATTTGGGGTGTTACACTCACATTCTCTTATCTCTCCAAAAACTATCTCGAGCCTCAAAGCCCAAATACCACAACACAAAGGTGAGTACTCACAATCCTATGGCATGCCAACTATATCAATTGGTCTCAAGGTTCACAAGGCCAAAATATCCACACTATAAACACATATTTACATACTAATTTTCGTACATGGTCATTGCATATACATACCATCAACACATTATAACCACTGTCACATATTATGAAAACGTACCCACTTACTGTCTTATGGCATGAATTACATACTCATATATTCACTTTCATATAAGTCATCATCAACTTACAACACATATCATAGTATCTTATACATGCTCATATTTTCACAATTGCACAACA
Source organism: Gossypium sturtianum (assembly GCA_025698515.1). Classification (NCBI taxonomy): domain Eukaryota; kingdom Viridiplantae; phylum Streptophyta; class Magnoliopsida; order Malvales; family Malvaceae; genus Gossypium; species Gossypium sturtianum. The sequence continues at coordinate 27,116,796 of CM046945.1, forward strand.
CACATTTATCACATTATAACATAGGTGTGAGAACACTTGCACTCGAAATTTAGAGTAGGGTTTAGGCTACATCTAAATTCCCAATTACACAATGAATCATCTATGAGCAGCTATTCCAAAACACTCACCAAAAATCACTCTTGTTCAAAATCGAAAGCTTAGGCAAGCTTTTCTTTGCCTTTATCTCTACTCGCTGAAGGTCCTATTAACTCCGACACTTCAACAAGACAAACCACACAAATATACAATCCACAATCAGCTAATAATTCACCTTAAACAGTCACAAACATAAGTCTAAGCTTCATTCTCTTCTAACCGAAACCTTTAGCATGACAAACTTAAATTTCGAACAACTCAGTCTACACTAACTCTTTTCATATGAAACGGGTTTCATTCATCTACATAGTCATCTACTACTAATTCTCAACCTTAAAACTACACAAAACTACACGTTCCAAGGTATCGAATTTTTTTGACAAGTTTTGACCATAATAACAAAAATTAATTAAAACACGATAAAATCTTAACGAAACTTCAAAGTAACATTAGAAGCCTTCTAATTATATTAAAATAAGTTTTAATCTACAGACCCGAAATTTACCATTAACAACCAAATTTTTGGCTTTTATTTCAATCATGCGATTTGAGGCTAATAATTCAATTTTAAAGACTAAATATCATGGAAAACTAATAAGGAATCAAAAAATTACCTTTTATTTTCAAAGATCAAACTTTTGACACAAACCTGAAAAAACCCAATAACTTGATAATGGTGAAATCAATGGAGTTTTTGGGTGTTTTGAAGAGATTTTATGGAGGTTTAAGGCTTTGATAATAGTAGAAATCAAAGAATCACAGTTTGGGAGTGAAAATTGAGTAAGGAGAGCTAAGGAAATCAAAAGGAGGGCAAACACAATGAATGGGAAAAATCTGACGTGAAAACATGTTGGTGGGGGAAGAAATACGTTCAATTTTAAGAATTGGTGAAACTGCAAGATAAATGCTCAAAGTTTAAACCCTGTTACAAATTAGACCTTTTCCTAAAATTAAAGGTATTTAAAACTCATTTTCAAAAATTAACTTAATTTCCTAATAGCCATTTTCGAGAACATTATCGAATACTAACCTTACAAAATTCCAAGCACAAATGGGCTAAAATTCCTAAAATACTCTCGAAACTCTGAGACCCTATTTTAGGGTGTTAAAAAATATGGTCCTTAGTTGGTCGTTTTCCCTGAAACTATTCTTAGGTAACCTTTAACTAGATCACTAAAGCAGAATGGGTGGTTGGCTCTCAACACACTTTCCCTTAGAATTTTTTTAACCTACATATTATATAGAATTAATAACATGTGCACAAATCAAGAAAGTTAAATCGTAATCATCTTTCTATAACACCCTACACTTGACCTAGAAGTCTATTGAATGTAAAACGACACATTCGTTGCTGAAGCAACTTAAGTATATATGGAAACAATCATCGAAGCAAAAAAATTGAGCAAAAATAAGTCAAGAGTGGAAAATGCAATTGAAAGATATTACAAGTGAAAATGATTTTAAATGAACTCAAAAGGGCCCACATATATCAAACTGAGGTCAACGATAGTAAAATACGAAGTTGGGTTACAAATCTTGGGATCAAACAAGCAAAATGCAAGTTTATGTCTTGAGATAATGAAGCCATGTCTCGAGGCATGCCTCCCATCTTTTTTTATTTTTAGCTTCAAAGTTTGAAGTCTCGAGACAATGGAACCATGTCCGAAACCTTGGTGTCTATGTCTCGAAACAATGAACCATGTCTCGAGACTTTGGCCTTTAAAATAAGACCCTTAACTTTGATGTTTTATGTCTCAGGACAAAGTCATCATGTCTTGAAACTTGGCATCTAATGTCTCAAGACATCAGGCTATGTCTCGAGACATATACCCAGAAATGCATGAATCACATAAGATTGTTCTTGAAGTCTCAAGACACATGCCCAAAAATGCAAAAAATAAGCATTACAATTCATAACATTGGGTCCATAAAAATTCTTAAACATGTGCCACATGCAGCCAAACCATAGCAAACATATTTGACATGATAAACCAAGTCTAAAATATGCAAAAACATGATGATTAACATAGTGGATAAAAAATCCAATAGGCAAATAAATTGTAAACCATAAAACATATATTCAACATAGAAATTTGCATCCCAAATCCAATTTGTAAGTAACCAAAAGTTCCAAAATGAACCAAAACATAATGAATATGTTAAATACTTCAAATCAACATAGAAGTCCACTTTAAGACATAAAAATACACCTAGTGACCTAGGTCCAATAGATCGAAATTACAAAGAGAAAAGATGTAGGTGAGACTTGAAGCCTTGACGCTAGAAAAACCAAATCAAGACTCGAATGTACTCCTACTACTTGTGCACAAAACATTGAATCTACACGTTGAGCTTCTTGAAGCTCAATGATGCTAACATAACTAAGTTCATGATATATAACCATTAAGTAATAGTGCATGCTAACTCATCAAGAGGGTATCAATTAATCATACTCCAAATAATCAATGCAATACCAATTTTTCCTCATTTAACAAATTTCCATTTACACAATTCAAATCGCTAAACATAATCAAACCATACTTGAGCATTGCCACAAAACTTTGAATATCATATTTCCAATTATCATGATCATCAACAAATCCAATTCATATCCATCATTACCATATTGAATCATAATTAGAATATGCCCCTATTAACCAAATGTGGAACAATGAACAGTATACGAATCAAACCCCTAACACACCAAAAAAGTAGTGCATAAGTGCCAAATGGGAAAAAATGCACCGATGCGTGTAAACAATTTTCCCTAGCACACCAATAATGTACACAAATGTCAAATATAAATGCATACAAGTACTAATAGAATTCACACAAGTGTCAAATCTTCCTCCATCACAAATAATCCTATAGCATGCAAACTATACTCGAATAATTTCTAACATTGTTTAATATGGCGATTATTATTAAACATGTCTTAGAATCATTAAGCATTGTCAATTACCATCATATATCACAAGAACCAGTCCTACATTTCCATGACAAATCATTCAAAAGGCAATAACATGCATTTTTCATAAATCCACCACAACCAAAGTTTAAGCATGTATTCGACATAGGCATAGATCAAACATTAACCAACATATAACCAACAACTTAGAATCATCAATAAATCATAAGCTAGATTACTTAACCACATCCGTATTATATAATTGAATTAAGCTAGCACAAACCAAAACAATTATGCCTTTATGATCTCTTCATTCCCTTTGGTTTTAGACAATTCGACCACTTTCTTTCCTACAAACTATAATTAAAACAATAAAATAAGGTTCAAGAAACATAATTCAACATCAAATTCACCTAAATCTATTGATGATATGCAATTTAATATAGCAAAAAACTTTCTCACGTTTCTTTACAACTCAAGAGAAATTCAATTTAACCCATCCAAAATCAAAATCTAACATCAAAACTAAGTTTAGGAACTTTTAAACACTCAAAAACCATCAACAACACCAACTCCTAAGCTTTCTCTTTCTCTTTAAAACTCCTCAAACACTCAACCATGGCATCTTTGAAGAACTCATCCAAGATTAAGATCAAACTTAAAGTTTAGATATACCACTTGGTTCTAAACTCAAATCTAACAAGAATCAAGCTCAAAAATATCAAGAAACAATATAATCGAAGCTTTCACAATCTACCTTGAAAATTGCTAAAAATTTAAGGAAAATGAAAGAATTTAGAAAAAAAAATAGTTTCTAATATTTAGAAACCATAGATTAATATTATAAACCACATTACTTTACTGTAGAAACAAATATTTGATTAAGAAATTAAAGGAAAACTTTACTCCTCTTCCTTTTTAAAAATTCCAAAATGAGCTAAAGAGAAAAAGAAAATAATGTTAAATATTTTGATTAAATTCTTGTTTTGATAGAAGATTTTGTTTAAAAACATACTTATGAATTGATTTGATCCAATAAAACTCAAAGATTGATTATGAAAATGCAAGGAAAGTTGAGAGAAAATTGTGAGAATTTTGGTATAGAAAAAGAAAAGAAATTGTGTAAACTAACTCCATTCGTTCCTCCTTAGCTAATTCAAAATGAAAAATTTGCTTAGATGGGATTAGCTTAATTACCAAATAAGGACTTCTCCTCAAAATTCTATTATCTAGTTATTGCGCGTTTACCTTAAAATTTTGTTATTCCTACAATCTAGTCCATAAGCCTTAAAATCTAAGTTCTCATTTCTAATAATTTAACACATCTAACTAATGAACATTAACCCTTTAATGAACCATTCATTCACTATTATGCACATTTCCAGAAATCTCTCGGTCTAATTTCATCGAATGGCTCGGATTAAAAAAATCTGGCATCGAACTTCAAAAAATTGGGACGGTAAATTTTCTAAATTAAATTTTAATCATATTTTAATTACTAAGCCACTAATTGACGAATCTCCCAAACATATAAATGATTTAGATCACTGTAGATTGAAAAGCAACATAAAAGATATAAAAATAAAGTATGACAATTAGAAATTAAATTAAACTAAGAAAACTCAATGATATAAAACTCTAAAAAAGTTGCTTCAATCCAGAAGCAAATTGAGAGTTGAATACTTTAATGGCTATAAAATAAAGAAAAATGAAAAGTAAACTTTCTAATCTATTATAATGTGTCTCCCTTCAACATATTTATAGTTGGAACATTTTCAAAATATATGTAGTGTTCCAATAACTATAAATGAAAGAGTGTATGTAATTAAAAGTTATAACTTTTGGTTATTAATTAAGAGTTATGACTATTCGTAATAATGAGTTATGTCTACTAAATATGAAGAGTTATATCACTTGATTTTTTAACAAAGAAATACAATTGTTGAAAGTAATATTACTTAAACAGTTATGTCTATTTAAGAGATGTTACATGAATAGTTATGTCTATTTAAAATATGTGATTATTTAAAACAATATATCTATTGAAAAGTCATATCTCTATGAAGAGACATAAGAATTCTTGTAAATGGAATTGAGATTTCATTTAGAATATATATTAAAAACTTCTAAAAAACTTCTTTTATTTTTTCCTTTATATTCGACTGTTCTTAAATTGATTTATAAATAATTATTGCGGAAATAATTATAGAAATTGATTTTCTTGTTACACTCTCCCCAGTGCTTAGTGGACTATTTTCGTTAGTGCAAAACGCAAATAATCTTTGGGCTTCATTATATCCTCGTGGTTTATTTACTTGAAATTAATTTGAACATCAAGTATAGCCTAAGTAGGGGCAAATAGAACCTTAAAAATAGTGGTTTGATATACGCCTTGGAACCTTATCCTATTGGTTGATTTTTCTGTTCGAGTAATTGTTCGTGTTTCATTCATGTGTTTGAGATTTTCCTCACCTATAACAACATTTTCTAAATTCAACTATTTACAAAGCTTTTTAAGGATAAATTCACAAGCTAAAGAAAAAGAAAAACAAATTATCAAGTAAACATGAAGTAGAAAATTAAATGTAGAAAAGAGGTTTTTTTTTATGATTGTACCTATTTTTAATTAATTTTCATTACTGATTGAAAAATAAAAATTCGAAATCTAAGTTTTCTATCTCGCTCCCACAACCACAATATTAGTATGTTTATCAATTATTATTCTGTCCTTCTCTACTTGTACCCACCAAGTCGATTTTTTAATTTGCAAGACTGATGCATGTTTTACAACATCTTTATTGACCCAATCATTATTTTACATACATGTAGATCCTTGTGCTCATCTTATCATGGGGATCTACAACAATAAACATACTCGATTACTTAATTCATTCTCTGTTAGAGTTGAGTGACTCGAATCCTTATTAAAATAAAATACAGTGGTAAAATAAAATAAAAGTAAAATCCATATAGAATTATACTTCTTTTATTTTACATTGATTATAATAATGTTTTTCAACCTTACTACATTTCATCTATTTGACATTGATTAGAATAAGGTTTTTCAACCTATAAATTGATGAAGTCTAAACTCCTCTTGTATCATCCGAATTTCAACATTAGTGAATTTTCTTCTCATCTGCCCGTTGTTTTTTTCCCAAAAGGGTTTCCACGTAAAATTTGTGTTCTTATTTTTTCTTTCTTTTTGCTTTTCGGTCGTTCTATATTGCAATTATCGATGTTAGTTTCTACAAACTGGTATCAAAGCTTTTCGGGTTGCTTGTCTCGATCATGGTAATGGCGAAATTAAAGTATGATATTCCGCTGTTGGATCGCAACACCAAATTCACATTGTGGCAGATAAAGATGCAGGCAGTTCTTGCACAAATAGATTTAGAGGATGCCCTGCTATGGATAGATAAGATGCCATTGACATTGACGGAGGAAGAGAAGAAGCGTAAAGATCGAAAGGCTTTCATACAATCAGATCTGCATTTTTTGAATGAAATTCTATAGGACGTGATGAAGAAGAAGACCGTCGCTACATTATGGGAAAATGATCGTGTATCGAGAGTCTTAATATTTATATAATGAATGATCTAGCCTAGAAACTAACTATCACCATGATTGAGGCAAGTGCACCTATCGAACAATAGTATAGCTTAGTGGCAAGACCGGAATGTCGAACCCAAAGGAACCAAAAGTACTAATACTGACTTTCTTTTTATTATTTAGCCTAAGAATTAAGGGAATTGTTGTTTAATCTAAAATTAACTAACTACTAAGCTAAAGATGCTAAGACACAGAGAATGAATTGGGAAAATACTTGTGGGAAAAACCAATTGGTTAAGACGATACCCAAGGAAGAATCCACCTAGACTTCACTTGTTATTTAACTCTGAACCAGACGATTTATTCACTTGACTTGATCCGTAGGATTCCCTAATTTATATTAATACCTCTCTCGAGGCTACTAACGTCTAACCCTAGGTTGATTAATTGAAATCTTTTTCTAATTAAAACCCTTAGGATTACATTAACTCGATCTATGGACTCCCATATTAGGTTTGACCCTAATCCGGCAGATTTTCATCATCCTATCTCTAGGGTTGCAATCAACTCCGCTTAACTATGCTAGATCTACTCTTAAACAGGGAATATTCCTCCACTGCCTAAGCACATCAATACTTGAATCAATATCCTGAAATATCAAAACAAGAATTAAGAACACATAATTAAGAACAAATCAATTATTTATCATATAGTTCAGAAAATAATAACAAGATCCGTCTTAGGTTTCATCCCCCTTAGGTATCTGAGGGGTTTAGTTCATAATCATAAAAGAATACATCTCAGAAGAAAATATAAAACAAAACATCAGAAAACCCTAAAACCCCCTGAAAGAATTGAAGGAGAGATCCTCTGTCTTGAGTATGATTTCGGCTTCTTGAGATGAATCAACTGGCTTTCTTCGAGTAAATCCCACAATTCTGACCTCTCTGGCTTGGCTCCTTGGCCTAGCTAGACGCCCCCCTCAAGGTTGGCCTTTAGGGTGTTTATATAGGCTTTTGGAATGTCTCTCTTTACCTCTAAGTACCCTATTCCGAGTGAAATTCCTCTTTGTCACGGCAGGGACACGCCCGTGCAACACGCCCGTGTGAATCGAATCCAGGCCGTGGTCAAGCCTGCTAAAGGGGCACGGTCGTGTGGCTTGGGCTCAGGCCGTGTTGATTTCCTACTTTGGCCCATTCGGTCCGTTTTCAGCCCGTTTCTTGTTCTTTTCGACCTCCGATGCTCTCCTAAGTATAAAACATGAAATTAAAGGATTAGGAGCATCAAATTCCACAATTCAAAGGATAAATCATCCAAAAGTATGCTAAATGTGGGATTAAAATATGTATATATTACGGTTCATCAGAAAAATTGCGGCAACTATGCATGTCAAAAACCCTAACTAGCAAGTTGCATATGAAGCAGCATCTTTATGCTCATTGTTTGGAGAAAGGTGCGTCTGTGCACGAACACTTAACTGTGTTTAAAGAAATTCTCTTAGACCTACAGGCCATAGAGGTTCAGTATGATAAAGAAGATTTAGGGTTAATTCTACTTTGTTCGTTGCCCCCGTCTTATTCAACTTTTAAATATACGATTTTATATAGTCACAAATCTCTCACAGTTGATGAAGTCTATGCTTCCTTAACCTCATATGACAAGATGAAACATCTTGTGGTTGGATCCTAATTTCAAGAAGAGGATCTCATTGTTCGTGGAAGACAAGAACGAAATACTGATAATAATCGTGGGAGGACACAGGAACAAAATCCTCGCAATAAATCTAACGGTAGATTGAGATATTTAAACAGAGGTAAAACCTTTAAATTTTGTAAGAAGAAAGGGCACATTAAATCTGAGTGTTATAATTTGCAAAACAATATCAAAAGGGATACTACGAATCAAAAGGGAAAACAACTAGAACAATCCGATGAAGCTGATGTTGTAGAAGACTACAGCGATGGTAAACTCCTAATTGCTTCTACCGACAACTCTAAAGTGAGCGAGGAGTGGATCTTCGATTTTGGTTGCACCTTCAATATGAGTCCCAATCGGGATTGGTTTACAACACATGAAACAATGTCTGAAGGTGTTGGTTTGATAGGAAACAATGCTCCATGTAAAACCGCAGGTATTGGCACAATCAAAATTAAGATATTCGATAGAGTTATCAGAACACTTAGCGGCTTACGACATGTACTAGAATTGAAGAGGAATTTGGTTTCGTTGAGTACTCTTGATTCAAAAGGGCACAAGTACACAACCGAAGTAGGGTTCTAAAGATTAGTAAGGGTTTCCTTGTTATGATGAAAGGGCAGAAAAAGACTGCCAAGTTATCTATTTTGCAAGGTTCTACTATGACTGGTGATGCAACCGTCGCTTCCTCTTCCTTATCAGATGATGTTACTAGACTTTGGCATATGCGTCTAGGGCATATAAGTGAGAACGGCATGGCATAATTGAGTAAAAGAGGACTTCTTGATGGATAAGGCATTAGTAAATTGAAGTTTTGTGAGCACTACATTTTTTGGAAGAAAAAAAGAGTTTGATTCACTAGAGGAATCCATAACACGAAGGGAAGGCTGGATTATATTCATTCTGATCTTTGGGGACCATCCAGAGTGCCTTCAAGGGTGGCGCTAATTATATGCTAATGATTGATGATTTTTCCAGAAAAGTTTGGGCATTCTTCCTGAAGCAGAAAAGTGATGTGTTTTCGGCGTTTAAGGCTTGGAAAACTATGATCGAGAAGCAGACAGAAAAATAGATAAAACACCACCGCACAGATGATGGCTTAGAATTTTGTTCTGATGAGTTTACTTGACAGTTCCTCATACTCCATAGCAAAACGGTGTTGCAAAACGGATGAATAGAACAATCATTGTAAAGGTTCGATGTATATTGTCGAATGCTTGTTTACCGAAGTCGTTTTGGGCTGAAACGGCCTCTATTGCATGTTTTTTATTACAAGTCTCCATCTGTTACCATTGAGAAAAAGACTCCACAAGAGGTATAGTCTGATAATCCTGTTGATTATTCTGATTTGAAAATTTTTGGGTGTCCTGCGTATGCTCATGTTGATAAAGGAAGTTGGAACCTAGATCCATTAAATGTGTTTTTCTTGGTTGTAAGGTTGGTGTTAAAGTATAAGTTATGGTGTCCTAAAAATAGAAAACTTCGGACTTTCATCGACTTTGTCTCCGCAATCAGATGATGAGATTGACTACATGTCACGTGATCCATATTCTAGTGCATTGAGATCTCTCATGTATGTTATGGTTTGCTCACGTCCAGATTTTTCATATGCAGTTAGTGCAATTTGTAGATACATGACAAATCTCGGTAAAGAACACTGGAAAGCAGTTCAGTGGATTTTCAGATACTTACGAGGTACTACTGATGTTTGCTTACAGTTTGGATGAACTAGAGATGGAGTCATCGGGTATGTTGATTTTGATTTTATTGGAGACATTGATAAAAGAAGATCTCTTACAGGGTATGTCTTTACAATTGAGGGTTGCGCAATTAGTTGGAAAGTCACTTTGCAAACTATAGTTGATTTGTCTACTATTAAAGCTGAGTACATGGCGATTACTGAGGCTTGTAAAGAAGCTATTTGGTTAAAGGGACTCTTTCGTGAACTCAGTAAAGACCTTCAGATCAGTACAGTGTTTTGTGGCAGTCAGACTGTCATCTTCCTTACGAAGGATCAAATGTTTCATGAGAGAAGAAAGCACATTGATGTTCGGTATCATTTTGTGCGTGATATTATTGCTCGTGGTGATATTGTTGTGAGCAAAGTTAGTACTCATGAAAATCCTGCAGATATGATGACTAAGTCATTTCCTATAACCAAGTTTAAGCATTGGTTGGACTTGGTTGGTGTTCATTGTTGAAGAACACCTCTTAAGGGGTTTCGTGGAAGAGGTGAAGAACTTGTTTGTTGAGAGTTCGTGGTGAAGAACTTATTCGTTGAGAATTCGTTTCAAAGTGGAGATTGTTAGAGTTGAATGACTCGAATCCTTATTAAAATAAAAAACAGTGGTAAAATAAAATAAAAGTAAAATCCATATAGAATTATACTTCTTTTATTTTACATTGATTATAATAAGGTTTTTCAACCTATAAATAGATGTAGTCTAAACTTTTCTTGTATCATGCGAATTTCAACATTAGTGGATTTTCTTCTTCCCTGTCCGTACTTTTTTCCAAAAGGGTTTCCACGTAAAATCTGTGTGTTCTTATTTTTTTTCGTTCTTTTTTCTTTGCGGTCATTCTATTTTGCCATTATCGACGTTAGTTTCTACATTCTCCATATCTTGAATGAATATAATTTGGTCAAGAAAGGTGGACTAAAATACATTTCTCTTACCTAAAAATACATTCTTTTATTTCCATATGTTTTCTTGGTACAGAAAGAAGACTATAACTTAAGAATCAAGAAAGGGTAGTAAAAGTTAGAATTGAAACCCACACGTGTTACGGTTTTGGATATCTAAATCCCGGGTTCTATTTCCATCTAGTTTTGCACATCAAAAAGCAGGTGTTACAGTTGTTTACATTCCAAATATACAAGCCAAGTGTTAAACGGCATTGAGATTCATCATACACCAAAGATATCAGCAGGTTGAGCTACAAAATCATCTAGCAGATGGGACTAGGCTGCCATTTGACAAATCAGGGCTCTCAATTTCAAGAAAGCTAGCAAGCAAAGTTTTCCTGGAAGATTGGCCCCTGGAACTACCACAAGCTAACTTTGCATTGCCCTCATCCCCTTTCTCTATCTTCATTGCATCTTGTATAGCCAAAATGATTTCCTGCATCTTGGGCCGGGAGTATCCATGCTGTTCGACACATTGAATAGCCACTTCTGCAATCCTCCAGATTGACTCTATTTTCACATTTCCTACCAGAAATGGATCTACAATGCTTATTACATCGCCTTTGCGTATTAAGGATCTTGCCTGTAAAAACAAAAAAACAAAAAACAAATAGCTCAGGTATTTCTACTTCGATTCAGCTCCAGATATACTAAGAAATGGATGAAAGTTGCAGAGAAATGTACCCAGTGAACAATGTTCAGTTCAGGACCAAAATCTTCTACTGATACCGGTTTCTTTCCGGAGATAAGTTCCAGAAGAACAACCCCGAAACTATAAACATCACTCTTTTCAGTCAATTGTTGACTTGCATAGTATCTATTACAACATATAAATGAATTAGGTAAGCACATGATAATAAATTGTTAGTGATTGGTATCCTGTATAGCTTACTCAGGATCTAGGTAACCAACTGTTCCTCGTGCCACACTTGATACATGGGTTAAATCTTCTTCAGCTTGCCTCGAAAGTCCGAAATCGGACACTTTTGCTCTCATGTTAATGTCTAGAAGAATGTTGCTTGTTTTAACATCTCGGTGAATGATACTGGGATTGCAGCCAGTGTGCAAGTATTCAAGGCCTACAGAAATCTAACTTTATGTTTATTCTTAAAAAAGCTAAATACCAATGCATCAATTATTGAGAGCTTCAATACTAAACCTTTAGCTGCATCTTCTGCAATTTTTAAACGAGCAAGCCAATCCAAGGGCTTCTGGTTGACTGAACCTGCCATCATGCACACGGTTCTGAATTGTTTTGACCACACTAAGCTTTTGGATAAGATAAAATATGCAAAACAAATAAATTGATTTCTTGTTAGAGAAGAAAACCATGTATGTGATCCCTCAAAGTTCCATTGTGCATATATTCGTAAACTAATATCCGTTGATGAGCTTCTTCGCAGTATCCAATTAGAGGAACCAAGTTTCTATGATGAATTCTTGATAAGAGGGCAACCTGCAAGCATGTTTCAGTCATCACTTAACCATATAGTGTGAGGTAAAAATTCAAGGTTATCCATATGGTACTGATATTGGTTATACTGGCCAGTATGTACCAGTTTCAAGGACAAGAATAAACAAATTATTGATCCTTGCAAGTGGACTGGCCTCAATAGTATTGAAACAAAGCCATATGATATTTTCAGCTAACAAATTTATTTTCAAAAGGATGCTCTAACTCTCCCACCTTTTGTTCTTTGTTGACTGTATGGCCTAAATGGGAGAATCTTAATTATTCCTTCCACTAGACAACGACAGAATGTTAAAAGGGGGGCTGTGGGAACAACTGAGAATCTAGGAACCTAAACTTTTGACATTCTCTTAAAAGGAACAGGCTGTTAAAAATCTCAAATTCATATTGCAGATATAGGCAATTCATAGCTTTTCCATATGGTCAAAAGAGAATAATCCTGTTGATTAATGTAGTCACTCTCAAAAGGTGGCATCTAGCATTCTTAGGGTCCGAAACCAAATATCTGCAAAGTGCAAACCCTTCCCCTATCCCAGACTACAATATCCTTTTACTCACCTAATCTAGTTTATCCGTTAATGATTTTATTACCTGTGGATTACTAAAACTATAAAACAAGTTAGCACATACAGTGATTTATAAGTTCACTAAATTATGAATGTGTAAAGAGAGTTAGAAAAATGGGATTATGGGACACTACCTCAGTCACAAATTGCTTATTCAAGTGGCTTGATGAATCAGCCATAGTCTTGACTGCAACCTCTTTTCCATCTTTCATTTTGCCATAGTAGACAGATCCAAAACTTCCTTTCCCTATCTTTTTGGTAAAATTGTTAGTTGCTTCTTCTAGATCAGACAGTGAGATACAGTATGCCACACCTTCGTCCAGTAAATGCCCACCCCGTGCTATTGAACATGCTGTTGATTGTTTGGTGCCTGGTTGCGTGGAGTTACCTGATGAAAACAAAGAATCAATGTTGGAAATGTTAAGGCTTGCACATTGCATAAGTGATAAACAATGAGTAATTCTAAGCATTTTCACACCATTTTTATCGCATTTTTGGTGAGACATCTTCCTTCGGAAATTGCGCAACAATATTAAACTTCCCAAGAAAAGAATTAATAAAACTGCCAGCACTCCAATTGAGGCCCCAAGTATCAACTTAAAACGCAGTTTTCTCTGTGCCTCATTATGTAGTCCAGGATTACCTTCATAGCTGCAACAGAAGAGATATATTTATAAATTTACCTAGCTGGATCACATAGCACTGCATTTTCAGATCTGTCTTCAGAACTCTTTACTTATGTTCTAATGATTCTAGGATTATAATCCTTAAAATAGATGCATTGCCCTAAGGTCTTTCAGCATCACTAGTGCAGTATTTAGTACGATGTTGAGTAAAGAGCATAATGTCATCATCATTTGGTGGTGAGGTTAAGTTCCAAGGGAAGTTAGGGTCTTTTGTTTAAAATGGTTTTTCACTGTCACCTGGATTCGTAAAGTACCCATGTCCAACATGTATGCCAAACACATATTTTAACGTTAGTAGGAGTATGATCTTTCAAATATATGAAAGAACTTTAAAAAAGAAAATACATATATCAGAAATATATCAGTATCTAACACTTGAATCTAGATAACGTAGGTTTTACAAGCTAGTTATACTTTATGAATTGTTGTATGTCTTTCGTGTGATCAAAAGCATTATAGAACCTATGATGCCACAGCTCTTTTATCAACTTATCATCAGGCTCCTATTTGTTGTTCCGGATGCAGATATAACAAGACACTAGGAACGTTTAATTCTTTGCAGCTGCAAAAAACTTATGTATTTATCCACTAAAATGGTCCTCAAATACGAACCACCTTTTTTTTCTGGACCTTAAGAAGTAATGCATAACTAAAAGGTACTCACTTGAAACTTATTTTCTTGCTCAGCAGTGCTGCAGGAATTTCCCCAGAAAACGAGTTGTTCTGTATGTACCTGAAACGTATAGATTACCTTTTGTTGAAGCTTTGAAATAGATATATCAGGAAAAAAAAAAAAGCCTAAACTATCTGCTTCTAATAGAATGTTTGTTAAGAACAAACTATCTAATCATGTTTAATGATCCAGAAATAAGAGATAAGAAATCAAGATTCCACATACAATGCTTGCAAGTTAGGCAAACGACCGAGGTACAAAGGTAGTGAACCGGTAAGTTTATTGTTCTCCAGATGTCTGCAAGCACCGGCAAAAGATGCGAGTGAGGAGTAGCTCATGATAAAAACAAAGTACCAGAGTGAAATGCCAATCCTGAATTCTTAAGGAAAGCTAGTACAGGTCTATGTATTTTGTACGGTGAAGAGCTTACACAATTTCCAGATTGATAAGGTTACTCATATCAGGGAGTGGCCCTGTTAAGGAGTTGAAGTCCAACCACCTAAAGAAGATGATAGCTTTTTAGTGGATAGTAATAGGCAAAATTAGCGAAGATTAAGTCTTGGATGTAGAACCATAGGACTTACAACTCAGTCAATTCCTCCATGTGATTAATCTCAGATGGAATTTGGCCCTTCAGATTCCGTCCTGACAGTGCACTGTTCATCAGGTTCAAAGAGTCCATCAACTATCATGAAGAATAGAATAACCAATCTAAAAAGAACTTAACAAAGTTGTTTTAATGACCAAAGATAATTCAGTAAAGCGTAATATAAGTTATGAAATGAACAAGAAATTTACCAAGTTCAAATGCATTACATTTTTGTTATTCTTGGTGGTGGTGTTGGGCTGCAATTTACCCATTCCCAATGAGTAGGAACACAAGGATCACCTCCTTCATTCGCCCAAACGCTTTCAGTGGACATATTGCGAATGGCATTGAGAGCAGTCACTGACAATTCAACAAGGCACTGAGTCATTTAGCTCATTGAGTCAAGCCAATTCCTTGAACACACATGCTATAATGTGCAATATGATCAAAAGTTATATAAAATCAAAACACCAAGGCCATCTTACCATCTTGTCTCTCGGTTTTGGCAGCAATCTGCTGGTATTTGCTTATCTCCATTGCATTAAGGAGTGGTCCTTCAGTGGAATCATTTGTCTTGGAAAAGGTGAATGACAGAACGAAATCGAGGGTGACGTTCATATAACTCGGTTCATATAGCGTGTAGCTCCCGTTGGCATTCTCAGCTATGTTCACCACAGCATTGCTATAATCAGGGATGTAAGGTTCTCGCAGTTGGAATTTACGGGTTTCATTCGGAGCCAAATCTTCAATTTCAGCAAAGTACGCATAGGCTCGAGCATTGGCTGGGAACCCTTCGAGGTTCAACCTGTAGCTAAGCTCTCCTTCAGTGCCCACAACTGCTGTTTGCATCACTTTAACAGGCGGATATTCTCTGGTTCTTATATCAACATCCTTCGATGTGCTGATTCTTGCTGTTCCAGGTGCCACTCCTACAAGAAAATTTTGCCTCCTATCAAGATCAGACTCCCAAAATCTGTCATATGGATCATCTGGGTACCTACAAATGCAAATTCCAATTTCATAAATCAAAACGGATTCCATCAAATGCCTTGCATAGAAAGCAAAACATCAAACAGTTCTCAGATACCATGGCAGATCATACTTTACCTCACTAAATCCTTAGTTAAAGCACCAAAATTCACTCTTGCTGCAACATTCAAGAAGAAATCACCCTCATAATCTGTTGCATACATGGAAAGATTCAAGGGGCGAAGCTCAAGAGTGGAAATGAAAGGAAAACCAGTTGTTGCACAGCATATGCAAACATCAATGGAATCTGAAGGAGCCCTTATGATCATTTCATTCACATATTTCCTGGAGCCATCCTGAATTGTCACAGTTGCCCACTGAGTTGCATCTAGATAAATTTCGAATTTGGGATATGCATCTACATTCGCAGGGCTCCCATACTGAAAGGTTGCACGAACAAGGTACCTTCTTCTCTCCTTGGTGCTCAAATTGTAACAGTACTTCTTGTTGTCCGAAGGAAAGTCTCTTCGAGTTCGAAACTGCATCGAGTTCCCGTTCGGGTTTTCGACCTTCACTTGTCTCCCATGTTTCATGATATCCATGTCTGAACTCCATGAAAGTCCAGTACTAGGGTCAGTGTAATTACTTGTGCTTCCACAATCTATACTGATAAACTCTGCAGAGGCACCATTAAAAAAAAAAACCATGATGTTGATCATATACAAAATTTCCCAAAATTTCTTCCTTAATTCTTAATTCATGTAATCGTATTACATGATAAACAATCCTGGAATTCCATGAATACAGAGATTTACTAAACATACCTGAAACTTGGGATACAACAGAGGCAATAAAGTAGAAATACAGTATACATAACTGTGTAAATGAAACCATTGAAGAAGATGAAGGCGGCAAAACTGATCCTTTTGATCTTTTTAGACTTGTAAATTTTCTGTAAATGATAAGAAAGAAAAGAAATTGTGGGTTTTAGTTCAACATCCAACCCTTCTTTACTCCACTAAGCCACTAACCTTTTTAACTTTTTTTTCCCCCCCTGATTGATGAGTTTATGCAATGTTCCTTCACGGCTGTTTCTTTTTTATATTTATTTATTTTCCATTTCTTTTTATTTTGGAATCTCCTTTTCCCAAGAATAAAAGATTTCATGCTTGCTTTTTCAGAAAAAAAATAAAAAGAAAGTTATATATAAAATATTATAAAGAAAGCTAGAAATAAATTCAGGATGAAAGGGTAAAAAAAGAAAAATATTGGGCAAGAATATTAGTCTAAAAATTACTATATTCTGAGAAAAAAGAAGAAGCTAATGTTGGTATTTCCTAAAATTTAATGAGACTGAGTTTGACAGTGATTGGAGAGAAACGAAGGTTGGCCATGCAAAACCATCTTTTAATTAATGGACGATAAAGTATTTACTAAAGAATATTAATTGAAACAAGATTGTACCACAAACACGTTAGTTGAATGGAAATTTATTATTTAATTATGCCTTTAAATTACAATGTTATTAACTTTACTCATTGCTTTTGATTTATGGTAAACAAAAGCATGTCGCTTTGACCCAACTTGTCTGCAAACTTTTTCAAGCTTTGGGAAAAGAGACTGAAAAAGATGATGCAAATATGAATTTCTTCACTCTTCCAATGGCCTTTAACTTTAACCATTTCTCCACAACTGGACAACTTCAATTTCCTCCCCCACCAAATCAGGGATGTGAGGTGTGATTTTCTTCAATTTTCTGTGCCTGTTTTAGCCGATTTGATTTTAAATTTCTAGCACCAATTGATTAATGGTTCGATTATTTAATTCTATAAAAATGTTTTTATAGAACTAACATGGTTAGTAAATATTAAATTAACCAATTAAAATTCAACATGTGTAAACTTTTCTTTTTTTCAAATCATTAATTTCACATGCATAATATATTATTATGTGAAAAATTAAATAAACCAAAAGATTAAAATAAATTCAATTTTTAAAAAATAAATAATTAAACCTAAACCACATGTAATTAATAAAAAAGAAGTAAATACAAAATTTATATAAACAAAAATATTATATTCTCAGTTAAAGTAAATATTAAAATCATCCTTTTCAAAGAGTTTCCTATTTGAAATCAAAGTTTCTACACATGAAATCTTAAATGCAAAAAATTGATTTCGATTTTTTTTCAAATCTTCTTTCAAAAACTTAACCTTTTTAGCTTAAAATGAACCCAAACATTTTGAAGCAAATTTTATAGAATCTAATCAAGTTATTCAACCTCAAGTTCAACCAGTAAAGTAGGAGATATAAATTTTGAAAAATTATGGTTTAAAGAAATTCGCAAAAATATGAGTTACAAAATGCAAGCCCATTTCTACATTGTCTGTTATGTTGTTTAGGTTTAGTTTTAGTTTTTTATTTTAATTTAATTCCATTTATTTTTTTATTTAGGTTTTTCATAAAAAGTTATATAGTGCATGAGAAAATGATAGTTTTGTGAAAAAAAAAAAAAAGTGCATGTGTTGAATTTGTATTGGTTAGTTTAGTATACTAAGGATGTTAACTTCTGGCACTATTGTAATATATAGATTGATAGTTCAAATATTATATTGAAAATTTTCAAATTACAACATTATATATTTTAAAAAAGTATAGGTACCAAATAAATAATTGATAGTTTCAAGTACCACATTAGACATTTTATAAAAATACAGGTATCAAATTTGGCTTTATCCCAAATCTAACTCTTTTAAAGTCCGTTTTATTGTAATTCATGGAGAAACCAAAGACAATCAATTTTGTTAAAATCTATATTTGACATACTCAAAAAAAAAAATTGTAATTTTTTTTTCTAAATGTATATTTAAAATAGTTGGGTTGCACTTTAATTTGAAGGTTTATAATTTACTCTGAAAAGAGTTATGATTTAAAGATAATGTTCTTTCTTTTTTCTTGCACAACTTTCAGTTTTGTCTTTTATCTAATATGATTTAGAGCTACATGTTAGAAATCAGAGTTCAACACTTGTCACAAAATCTAGAGTTGATTTGAATTTTTTATTTAAATATTGTTGAACAATTAAATCAAAAATTGATGGGTTGGTCAGTTTAATTGTAACGCCTTGAATTTTTTTGAACTATTTTTTGTTAATTTCTGTCGGCAACTAAGACTCTGTTTCTGTGGTTAAATACTCTATTTATGTGATTTAGGTCAGGGATTCGAGCCTTGTTTTTAAAAAGTCTTACTATTCTAATTTGATTTAATCTTTATCCTTGAACTATCGATTTAAGTTTAATTCTGTGCGAATTTGAGTTAAGAATGAGCCTACTGGTTCAATGGATAAACTTTTGTATTCTCTTTGGTCCTGTGTTCAAGTCTCGACGCATGCGTTAAGAAATATTTTTACTAACAGTCAGAATTTTAGTTATTGGTTTTAATTTAAAAAGTCTAGTTAACGTTTCTTCTTCTTTTCTATTTTTCTTGTTTCTTATTTCTTTTTTTTTCTTTTTCTTTACTTTCGATTTGCTTCGATAATTTTGCTACCGGGTCTAACTGAGGGTTTATGTTGTTTGCTGCGTTGATTGGAAGGTGATTGAGTAAGTTTTTCCTATTATCTCCTCCTATTTTTGCGAAATTTTTGTTGTTCTTTGTTCGGAATTGGGTTTTTCTGTTGTTTCACTTGAATTCTATGTTAAACGACCGTTTGGCTTTCTTTTTAGGCGTAGATATCAAAGGTAGTGTAACACCCTGGTTTTAGGGGTTATGCGCTTGGAGCATAGCTCGAGCAGTTAGTAGGCTTATGGTCATGTTGGATAGATTTTTAGGGGTTTGGAGAACCCTAGAAGGCAAAGAATGCCTTAGAAAATTTTTAGATTTTTGGGGTAAAAAGGGGAAATGGGGCAGGAAGGCCTTAAAATAATTTAGGGAGTTTATGACACAAGAAAGACTTTGGCAAAGTGGCGATTGAGGCGCCGCTGGGGGGCTTTGGAAGGTGGCGCCTAAGTGAGCAAGGGTTCGAGTCCAAGCGGCAAAGATTTTGGTTTTATTTTTGCGTCAAGAGACTGGGCTAAGTAGGCCTTAAGAATAAATGTCCAAGTTGATGGACATGAAAGTCCAATTGGGAGAAGTGGCTCTTGGGCGCTACTTAGGCGCTCGGGGAGGAGGAGAGGTCGCGGTTTCGAGGGGCGGAGAAGCATTTGGCGTTTTTATTTTTGTTGGTGGTTATGAAATTTTGGAGTAGAAAGGGTTTAAGAATAAATGTTGGGGCTTTATGGCATAAAAATGAAAGTGGCCGAGTGGCTGGGAGGGCTTTGGAGGAGGCGTATGTGATTGGTCCCTGTGTTCGAATCCAAGGTCAGTGCAATTGAAGTTTTATTTTTATTTCACCCTTATTTTTGCAGCAGACTTGGTAAAGATTGGACGGCACATGGGTGAGTTGTTTAGTTCTTCTTGAATTAATTTGGAAGGAGTGATAAGGGTGGGTTTTTATTATTTTTTATATTTATCTACTTAGTTATATTAAGTATGGGATTTTGTTTTATTTTGTTTTATTATTATTTATTTATCTATTTAAGTGTGGGATAATTATTTATTATTTATTATTTATTATTAATTAGATTAAGTAGGGATAATTATTATTTATTTGTTTTATTTATTTTGATAAGTGGGATAATAGTAGAACAATTCAAGTTGTTTTTAACTAATTCAAATGGAATTGAATTAGTGAGGTGTTGGCCAAATCTTGGAGACTTCAAGGGGGTGTTGGCCGAATGCTATAAATAGGGGAGGGTAGAGTGCTAGTTATTCATCAAGTCTTTTGCCTCTCCCTCTTGGTGTGCCGATTTCTCCTTTGGCCTTTGTAGCCAAATAATTCTTTTGTTTTCTTTTAATCCCTTGTTAGCCGAAATCTCCCTTGGTGTCCTAGTGGGGTTGGCCGAATCTTAAGCAAGAGTGGTAAGTATATTCTGTCCTTAGCAATCGTTTTATGAATTTCTTGTTGTAGTGGCCAAAACCGAATGATTGGCCTTAGTTTTGGCATGGCCGAATGTCATAGTGCCATTAAGTATGTTCTCTTGTGTGTAGCCGAAAGAAGGAAGCATTGAGGAAGTCTCTTGGATTCGATCATCTAAGGGGCAAATCGACAAAGTACAGAGGAGCCTTTGAGATTTTAGATCGTTTCGGTAAGTAAGTTAAATTGTAGTTGTTCGCTTGAGATTTTGTATTATGACGTTTAACCAAAGGGTTCTAATTAAGTGATTACGATGGACGTGGATTCGAGTACCAGTCAAGGTGGGCAAGGGAAAGCTCCCATCCCAAAGTTCAAGAAGAGATCCGTTTCTGCTGTTCGAGATTGGCCACCAGGGTGTGGGCCAACAGCAAGAAACGTTAGGCAAAAAGCCGTAGTTTCGCTAAACGATAGCGTCGAGGATCGAGAGTCTAGAACTCCTAGTGATAAGGTGTGTAACTAACCCACTGTTTCCGGGTTTTATGTGTTATATGTTTTACTAACAAGTGCAGTAATAAGTGTGCCATATATATACCCCTAAAGGGTATAGCGATGACCAGGTTAGTATCGGATCTATTGCAGTGTGATTATTTGTTTATGAGTATGTTTATGGACATTAACAAGCATGTGCATGCATGATCATGATTATATTTTATGTGGCATGTGCATGGGTGGGTTATGAAAAGAAGGTACGGGTGTACTTCGAGTACGTGGTTGATGTCAGCTTTGTGCTACATCGTGGATTGGCGCTGACTGAGGTCGCGTTGTGGATCTTTGCGATTTAGTTCGCGTGGTTACCTTGATTGATATGGGCTTTATGCCATATCGTGGCTTGATGGATTGCTGTGTGCTCCATCGTGGTTTGATGTTAGCTATACGCTACATCGTGGATGGCATTGGTTGCCTTTTTGGAGGGAAAAGGAGAGGGTGACTCGATAGTCCCCTGGTGTGTGGTAGGCTGGATAAGGGGGTGTGTAGCGGATGGACCCTAGGTAGGGTTGGGAATCATGTTGCATTATTTTTGTAATAATATGGAAATGGGCCAAGCCCAATATGACATGTGGATAGGTATGTTTTGGGAACATACGTGGAAATGGGCCAAGCCCAGTTGATATGTGGTTTATTGAGAAATGGGCCTAGCCCAGTATTTGAGTATGATTTGAATGTGGGCCAAGCCCAGATTGTGGTAAATGTTTAAATGAATATATATATACTTGTTGCCTTTGATAATTGGGATATTATGTGGCTAAGCATGTGGGTGGATTTCAGTGGTTAACTTACACACTGAGTCATTGTGACTCACCCAATTATTTATCCATCATCATAGGTGAGTCGTGATTAGTGGACGGGTTGGAGTGGATACAAGGTGGCCCATGCAGAAGCAGATTTTCATGCAGAAGTAGACGTTTTGAATATTTTTATTTCAAGCATTTTAATTACTTGGTTTTAATGTAATTGATGTAATAAGGGCCACTATGATTAAAGTACTCTATTTAATTTTGTTGAAGTTTACATTATATTCAGAAATATTTTTATTAAAAAGGTTTATATTATAGTAATTTATAACAATGTTTTAATTCAGAAATTTTGAACAAACTTATATTATGTATTAAATTTTTGTGGACATAATTTTCCAAAGATAATAAATTTTCATGTTTTAAATTCTAAGTAAAGAAACATATTTTCACTAACATAACCAGATTTGGTCGTAGTGAATAGGCCGGGTTTGGGGATGTTACAGATTGGTATCAGAGCCCGGTTCAAAACTCGGCTTTGAGGGTTTGGGCCCACAACAGTTTTCAAATGGACTTTTTGAAAAAAAAAATGGGCTTTTATAACAAGTTTTTCAGGTTATTCTGGCATGGCACCTGTACCTCCGACCCGAAGTCCACCAGGTAAGTACTTCGGACTTTCTTGAAGTGATTTGTTTGTATGAATTGATTTGGGCTTAGTTTGGGCTCGTAGAATAGAACACTAGGATCTGTTGAACCTTAGGACTAGTCTACTCAAACATATGCATAAAACTTAAAATTACTAAACAAACCTGTGATTAAGTCGCCGAGTTAAGGTGTGGCAACCATTGTGCGCATGTCTAGGAGTGGATCCGGAAGAGCTTGGTACTTAAGCGAGCCCTAGTGACTCACCTCCTCTTCATTTGGAATCCTACCAGTGCGTAGCTACGGTTCACCTTAACCAAGAGGACTTGTTCATAGGCTAAACCAAATATTAAAACCCGAAAGGGATTTGCCTCAACATGTTTAAAACCCTAGTTTTAAAATTTACAAGAATACCCCTATGTTGAAAATTACTAAAATGCCACGACTTTTAAAATTTCCGGTTTAACCCCAAGTTTAATAAAATTTTCTTACTTTGCAAAAGTACCCAATTTTCTGTATGGCAAAAATAATAACCCTGACTTTGGAAATTCACAAAATTACCCTGATTAACAAAATTACCAAAATACCCCTGGTTACCAAAATCCTGTTATACCTTTAATTTGCGGAATTTTCGAAAATACTCTTCAATTCTGAGAATTTCGAAAAGATCCTAACCTATTAAAGTTTTTGAATCGCGCTGGTTTATGACGGAAATACCCCTGTAGGAAAATGACGAAATTACCCCTGGGTAGGGAAGGAAACTTGATTGCTCGAAAGAACTACTTTAAATACCCTTCTTTCATAAAATTTGCTCGTGGTTAAATAGTGGAACAATTTCTAATGCATAAAACTTGTTAATCAGATTAAATTGCGACGATAGAGATGAACTCAGGGGACGCGGTAGAGGTAGAATGGCGCGATCGGAACCGATAGGGTCCGCCATGGGTCAAAAGTGAAGTGCCGCCAAAGTGGTGGACGTGAGAAAGGCAAGACCAGACAGAGAAGATGACGCAGATCGCGGGCCATGTTACGAATTTTAGACGCGTGTAGCAGGAGCTAGTAGAGGAAATGGAACTCGAAAGTCGGTGTCGGAAAGGCTTAGATTGAACGGAGTCGAGATCTTTAGAGGAATATCTGGAGTAGCTCGAACGTAGCGGAGTATTGGCTAGAAGCAATCGAAAGAATCATGGACGATTTGGACCGCACCAATGAAGAAAAGTCGAAGGGTGTTGTTTTCGTTGCTTAGCGCGACGAAGCTTATCGTTGGTGGCTCACCTTTGTCAAGCAAAGTGTACCAGCAGTCGGCAGGATTGGGACTTCTTTAAGGTTAAGTTTGAAGGAAAGTACGTAGGAGCCGCTTATTTGGACTCGCAAAGGAAAGCGTTTCTAAATCTAGTACAAGGAAGTAAGTCGATAATGAGTACGGCGGAATTCGTGCGACTTAGTCAAGTATGCTAAGGAATTGTGGCCACCGATTATGAGAGGTGCGTCCGGTTTGAAGACGGATTTGCGAGATGAACTTGAATGGTGATTGCTCGCAGAGGGAGAGAGACGCGGTGCTAGTGGAGAAAGCTCGGATCATTTGAAGAGGTTAAGAAGACTATAAGAGAAAACCGAGAAAAGAATAGGAGCGAGAATAAGAGAAATATTGGACCGTCAGTATCGTTTGGTAATGTCCAGAAAAAACCAAAGATCGAGAATCCTGTGCATGCACTTGTACCAATGGATCGGAATCGTTCTTGTGTTCGATGTGGAAGACCTCACACAGGAGAGTGTTGGGGAAATAGTAAAGAATGCTTTCGGTGCGGATCTAAGGCACATTTAGTTAAGAATTGTCCTCAAGCGACGAGGGGTCGTGGTTCAAGTCATGGAAGGAATGGTTCTAGTCAGAGCCAACCAAGGATGTGATATTAGGTAAGCTCCTTTGCTTTGGTACATGCTTTAATTACTTTGTTTGCTTATGAGTTAGCCTTTTCTGTGTTGCTAAGAGAGGTGTTTCGAATTTTGAGTATGAATTTAGAGATTGTGTAGGTACGATAGCCTTAGTAAGATCAGAGTGCGCAGCATAAGCGTAAGGTGGTAAGATAGGTTGTATGGACGTTTGTTAGTAAAGTAATTTCGAGGACGAAATTATTTTAAGGAGGGTAGAATTGTAACACCCTGGTTTTAGGGGTTATGCGCTTGGAGCATAGCTCGAGCAGTTAGTAGGCTTATGGTCATGTTGGATAGATTTTTAGGGGTTTGGAGAACCCTAGAAGGCAAAGAATGCCTTAGAAAATTTTTAGATTTTTGGGGTAAAAAGGGGAAATGGGGCAGGAAGGCCTTAAAATAATTTAGGGGAGTTTATGACACAAGAAAGACTTTGGCAAAGTGGCGATTGAGGCGCTGCTTGGGGGCTTTGGAAGGTGGCGCCTAAGTGAGCAAGGGTTCGAGTCCAAGCGGCAGCATTTTGGTTTTATTTTTGCGTCAAGAGACTGGGCTAAGTAGGCCTTAAGAATAAATGTCCAAGTTGATGGACATGAAAGTCCAATTGGGAGAAGTGGCTCTTGGGCGCTACTTAGGCGCTGGGGAGGAGGAGAGGTCGCGGTTTCGAGGGGCCGGAGAAGCATTTGGCGTTTTTATTTTTTGTTGGTGGTTATGGGCTGGAGTAGAAAGGGTTTAAGAATAAATGTTGGGGCTTTATGGCATAAAAATGAAAGTGGCCGAGTGGCCTGGGGCTTTGGAGGGAGGCGTGCAGCAGTTGGTCCCAGGTTCGAATCCAAGGCTGTGCAATTGAAGTTTTATTTTTATTTCACCCTTATTTTTGCAGCAGCTTGGTAAAGATTGGACGGCACATGGGTGAGTTGTTTAGTTCTTCTTGAATTCGGCTGGAATGAGTGATAAGGGTGGGTTTTTATTATTTTTTTTATTTATCTACTTAGTTATATTAAGTATGGGATTTTGTTTTATTTTGTTTTATTATTATTTATTTATCTATTTAAGTGTGGGATAATTATTTATTATTTATTATTTATTATTAATTAGATTAAGTAGGGATAATTATTATTTATTTGTTTTATTTATTTTGATAAGTGGGATAATAGTAGAACAATTCAAGTTGTTTTTAACTAATTCAAATGGAATTGAATTAGTGAGGTGTTGGCCAAATCTTGGAGACTTCAAGGGGGTGTTGGCCGAATGCTATAAATAGGGGAGGGTAGAGTGCTAGTTATTCATCAAGTCTTTTGCCTCCCTCTTGGTGTGCCGATTTCTCCTTTGGCCTTTGTAGCCAAATAATTCTTTTGTTTTCTTTTAATCCCTTGTTAGCCGAAATCTCCTTGGTGTCCTAGTGGGGTTGGCGAATCTTAAGCAAGAGTGGTAAGTATATTCTGTCCTTAGCAATCGTTTTATGAATTTCTTGTTGTAGTGGCCAAACCGAATGATTGGCCTTAGTTTTGGCATGGCCGAATGTCATAGTGCCATTAAGTATGTTCTCTTGTGTGTAGCCGAAAGAAGGAAGCATTGAGGAAGTCTCTTGGATTCGATCATCTAAGGGGCAAATCGACAAAGTACAGAGGAGCCTTTGAGATTTTAGATCGTTTCGGTAAGTAAGTTAAATTGTAGTTGTTCGCTTGAGATTTTGTATTATGACGTTTAACCAAAGGGTTCTAATTAAGTGATTACGATGGACGTGGATTCGAGTACCAGTCAAGGTGGGCAAGGGAAAGCTCCCATCCCAAAGTTCAAGAAGAGATCCGTTTCTGCTGTTCGAGATTGGCCACCAGGGTGTGGGCCAACAAAGAAGAAACGTTAGCAAAAAGTCGTAGTTTCGCTAAGCGATAGCGTCGAGGATCGAGAGTCTAGAACTCCTAGTGATAAGGTGTGTAACTAACCCACTGTTTCCGGGTTTTATGTGTTATATGTTTTACTAACAAGTGCAGTAATAAGTGTGCCATATATATACCCCTAAAGGGTATAGCGATGACCAGGTTAGTATCGGATCTATTGCAGTGTGATTATTTGTTTATGAGTATGTTTATGGACATTAACAAGCATGTGCATGCATGATCATGATTATATTTTATGTGGCATGTGCATGGGTGGGTTATGAAAAGAAGGTACGGGTGTACTTCGAGTACGTGGTTGATGTCAGCTTTGTGCTACATCGTGGATTGGCGCTGACTGAGGTCGCGTTGTGGATCTTTGCGATTTAGTTCGCGTGGTTACCTTGATTGATATGGGCTTTATGCCATATCGTGGCTTGATGGATTCTTTGTGTGCTCCATCGTGGTTTGATGTTAGCTATACGCTACATCGTGGATGGCATTGGTTGCCTTTTTGGAGGAAAAGGAGAGGGTGACTCGATAGTCCCCGGTGTGTGGTAAATTTGGATAAGGGGTGTGTAGCGGATGGACCCTAGGTAGGGTTGGGAATCATGTTGCATTATTTTTGTAATAATATGGAAATGGGCCAAGCCCAATATGACATGTGGATAGGTATGTTTTGGGAACATACGTGGAAATGGGCCAAGCCCAGTTGATATGTGGTTTATTGAGAAATGGGCCTAGCCCAGTATTTGAGTATGATTTGAAATGGGCCAAGCCATTGTGGTAAATGTTTAAATGAATATATATATACTTGTTGCCTTTGATAATTGGGATATTATGTGGCTAAGCATGTGGGTGGATTTGGTGGTTAACTTACACACTCGAGTCATTGTGACTCACCCAATTATTTATCCATCATCACGGGTGAGTCGTGATTAGTGGGCGGGTTGGAGTGGATACAAGGTGGCCCATGCGATGCGATTTTCATGCAGTAGACGTTTTGAATATTTTTATTTCAAGCATTTTAATTACTTGGTTTTAATGTAATTGATGTAATAAGGGCCACTATGATTAAAGTACTCTATTTAATTTTGTTGAAGTTTACATTATATTCGAAATATTTTTATTAAAAAGGTTTATATTATAGTAATTTATAACAATGTTTTAATTCGAAATTTTGAACAAACTTATATTATGTATTAAATTTTTGTGGACATAATTTTCCAAAGATAATAAATTTTCATGTTTTAAATTCTAAGTAAAGAAACATATTTTCACTAACATAACCAGATTTGGTCGTAGTGAATAGGCCGGGTTTGGGGATGTTACTGATTGGTATCGAGAGCAGGTTCAAAACTCGGCTTTGAGGGTTGGGCCCACAACAGCAGTTTTCAAATGGACTTTTGAAAAAAAAATGGGCTTTTATAACAAGTTTTTCAGTTATTCGGCATGGCACTGTATACCTCAGACCAGAAGTCCACTGTAAGTACTTGGACTTTCTTGAAGTGATTTGTTTGTATGAATTGATTTGGGCTTAGTTTGGGCTCGTAGAATAGAACACTAGGATCTGTTGAACCTTAGGACTAGTCTACTCAAACATATGCATAAAACTTAAAATTACTAAACAAACACGTGATTAAGTCGCGAGAGTTAAGGTGTGGCAACCATTGTGCGCATGTCAGGAGTGGATCAGGAAGAGCTTGGTACTTAAGCGATCCTAGTGACTCACTCACCCTCTTATTTGGAATCCTACCTGGTGCGTAGCTACGGTTCACCTTAACCAAGAGGACTTGTTCATAGGCTAAACCAAATATTAAAACCCGAAAGGGATTTGCCTCACTGTTTTAAAACCCCTAGTTTTAAAATTTACAAGAATACCCCTATGTTGAAAATTACTAAAATGCCCCTGACTTTTAAAATTTCCGGTTTAACCCCAAGTTTAATAAAATTTTCTTACTTTGCAAAAGTACCCAATTTTCTGTATGGCAAAAATAATAACCCTGACTTTGGAAATTCACAAAATTACCCTGATTAACAAAATTACCAAAATACCCCTGGTTACCAAAATCCTGTTATACCTTTAATTTGCGGAATTTTCGAAAATACTCTTCAATTCTGAGAATTTCGAAAAGATCCTAACCTATTAAAGTTTTTGAATCGCGCTGGTTTATGACGGAAATACCCCTGTAGGAAAATGACGAAATTACCCCTGGGTAGGGAAGGAAACTTGATTGCTCGAAAGAACTACTTTAAATACCCTTCTTTCATAAAATTTGCTCGTGGTTAAATAGTGGAACAATTTCTAATGCATAAAACTTGTTAATCAGATTAAATTGCGACGATAGAGATGAACTCTAGGGGACGCGGTAGAGGTAGAATGGCCGCATCGGAACCGATAGGGTCTGGCCATGGGTCAAAAAGTGAAGTGCCGCCAGCAGTGGACGTAGAAAGGCAAGACCAGACAGGAGAAGATGACGCAGTATCGCGGGCCATGTTACGAATTTTTAGAGCGTGTAGCGAGAGCTAGTAGAGGAAATGGAACTCGAAAGTCGGTGTCGGAAAGGCTTAGATTGAACGAGGTGAGATCTTTAGAGGAATATCTGGAGTAGCTCCGAACGTAGCGGAGTATTGGCTAGAAGCAATGAAAGAATCATGGACGATTTGGATTTGCACCAATGAAGAAAAAGCGAAGGGTGTTGTTTTCGTTGCTTAGCGCGAAGCTTATCGTTGGTGGCTCACTGTCAAGCAAAGTGTACCAGCAGATCGACAGGATTGGGACTTCTTTAAGGTTAAGTTTGAAGGAAAGTACGTAGGAGCCAGTTATTTGGACTCGCAAAGGAAAGCGTTTCTAAATCTAGTACAAGGAAGTAAGTCGATAATTTGAGCACGGCGGAATTCGTGCGACTTAGTCGATATGCTAAAGGAATTGTGGCCGCGATTATGAGAGGTGCGTCCGGTTTGAAGACGGATTGCGAGATGAACTTCGAATGGTGATTGCTCCGCAGAGGGAGAGAGACTTTGCGGTGCTAGTGGAGAAAGCTCGGATCGCTGAAGAGGTTAAGAAGACTATAAGAGAAAACCGAGAAAAGAATAGGAGCGAGAATAAGAGAAATATTGGACCGTCGATGATCGTTTGGTAATGTCCGAGAAAAAACCAAAGATCGAGAATCCTGTGCATGCACTTGTACCAATGGATCGGAATCGTTCTTGTGTTCGATGTGGAAGACCTCACACAGGAGAGTGTTGGGGAAATAGTAAAGAATGCTTTCGGTGCGGATCTAAGGCACATTTAGTTAAGAATTGTCCTCAAGCGACGAGGGGTCGTGGTTCAAGTCATGGAAGGAATGGTTCTAGTCAGAGCCAACCAAGGATGTGATATTAGGTAAGCTCCTTTGCTTTGGTACATGCTTTAATTACTTTGTTTGCTTATGAGTTAGCCTTTTCTGTGTTGCTAAGAGAGGTGTTTCGAATTTTGAGCATGAATTTAGAGATTGTGTAGGTACGATAGCCTTAGTAAGATCAGAGTGCGCAGCATAAGCGTAAGGTGGTAAGATAGGTTGTATGGACGTTTGTTAGTAAAGTAATTTCGAGGACGAAATTATTTTAAGGAGGGTAGAATTGTAACACCCTGGTTTTAGGGGTTATGCGCTTGGAGCATAGCTCGAAGCGATTAGTAGGCTTATGGTCATGTTGGATAGATTTTTAGGGGTTTGAGAACCCTAGAAGGCAAAGAATGCCTTAGAAAATTTTTAGATTTTTGGGGTAAAAGGGGAAATGGGGCAGGGAAGGCCTTAAAATAATTTAGGGAGTTTATGACACAAGAAAGACTTTGGCAAAGTGGCGATTGAGGCGCTGCTTGGGGGCTTTGGAAGGTGGCGCCTAAGTGAGCAAGGGTTCGAGTCCAAGCGGCAGCATTTTGGTTTTATTTTTGCGTCAAGAGACTGGGCTAAGTAGGCCTTAAGAATAAATGTCAAGTTGATGGACATGAAAGTCCAATTGGGAGAAGTGGCTCTTGGGCGCTACTTAGCGCGGGGAGGAGGAGAGGTCGCGGTTTCGAGGGGCCGGAGAAGCATTTGGCGTTTTTATTTTTGTTGGTGGTTATGAAATTTTGGAGTAGAAAGGGTTTAAGAATAAATGTTGGGGCTTTATGGCATAAAAATGAAAGTGGCCGAGTGGCACAGGGCTTTGGAGGAGGCGTGCTGTGATTGGTCCAGGTGTTCGAATCCAAGGTGTGCAATTGAAGTTTTATTTTTATTTCACCCTTATTTTTGCAGTGACTTGGTAAAGATTGGACGGCACATGGGTGAGTTGTTTAGTTCTTCTTGAATTAATTTGGAAGGAGTGATAAGGGTGGGTTTTTATTATTTTTTTATTTATCTACTTAGTTATATTAAGTATGGGATTTTGTTTTATTTTGTTTTATTATTATTTATTTATCTATTTAAGTGTGGGATAATTATTTATTATTTATTATTTATTATTAATTAGATTAAGTAGGGATAATTATTATTTATTTGTTTTATTTATTTTGATAAGTGGGATAATAGTAGAACAATTCAAGTTGTTTTTAACTAATTCAAATGGAATTGAATTAGTGAGGTGTTGGCCAAATCTTGGAGACTTCAAGGGGTGTTGGCGAATGCTATAAATAGGGGGGAGGGTAGAGTGCTAGTTATTCATCAAGTCTTTTGCCTCTCCCTCTTGGTGTGCCGATTTCTCCTTTGGCCTTTGTAGCCAAATAATTCTTTTGTTTTCTTTTAATCCCTTGTTAGCCGAAATCTCCCTTGGTGTCCTAGTGGGGTTGGCCGAATCTTAAGCAAGAGTGGTAAGTATATTCTGTCCTTAGCAATCGTTTTATGAATTTCTTGTTGTAGTGGCCAAAACCGAATGATTGGCCTTAGTTTTGGCATGGCCGAATGTCATAGTGCCATTAAGTATGTTCTCTTGTGTGTAGCCAGAAAGAAGGAAGCATTGAGGAAGTCTCTTGGATTCGATCATCTAAGGGCAAATCGACAAAGTCTACAGAGGAGCCTTTGAGATTTTAGATCGTTTGGTAAGTAAGTTAAATTGTAGTTGTTCGCTTGAGATTTTGTATTATGACGTTTAACCAAAGGGTTCTAATTAAGTGATTACGATGGACGTGGATTCGAGTACCAGTCAAGGTGGGCAAGGGAAAGCTCCCATCCCAAAGTTCAAGAAGAGATCCGTTTCTGCTGTTCGAGATTGGCCACCAGGGTGTGGGCCAACAGCAAGAAACGTTAGGCAAAAAGCCGTAGTTTCGCTAAACGATAGCGTCGAGGATCGAGAGTCTAGAACTCCTAGTGATAAGGTGTGTAACTAACCCTTTGTTTTCGGGTTTTATGTGTTATATGTTTTACTAACAAGTGCAGTAATAAGTGTGCCATATATATACCCCTAAAGGGTATAGCGATGACCAGGTTAGTATCGGATCTATTGCAGTGTGATTATTTGTTTATGAGTATGTTTATGGACATTAACAAGCATGTGCATGCATGATCATGATTATATTTTATGTGGCATGTGCATGGGTGGGTTATGAAAAGAAGGTACGGTGTACTTGAGTACGTGGTTGATGTCACTTTGTGCTACATCGTGGATTGGCGCCGATCGAGGTCGCGTTGTGGATCTTTGCGATTTAGTTCGCGTGGTTACCTTGATTGATATGGGCTTTATGCCATATCGTGGCTTGATGGATTCTTGTGTGCTCCATCGTGGTTTGATGTTAGCTATACGCTACATCGTGGATGGCATTGGTTGCCTTTTTGGAGGAAAAGGAGAGGGTGACTCGATAGTCCCCCGTGTGTGGTAAGTGGATAAGGGGTGTGTAGCGGATGGACCCTAGGTAGGGTTGGGAATCATGTTGCATTATTTTTGTAATAATATGGAAATGGGCCAAGCCCAATATGACATGTGGATAGGTATGTTTTGGGAACATACGTGGAAATGGGCCAAGCCCAGTTGATATGTGGTTTATTGAGAAATGGGCCTAGCCCAGTATTTGAGTATGATTTGAATGTGGGCCAAGCCAGATTGTGGTAAATGTTTAAATGAATATATATATACTTGTTGCCTTTGATAATTGGGATATTATGTGGCTAAGCATGTGGGTGGATTTGGTGGTTAACTTACACACCTTGAGTCATTGTGACTCACCCAATTATTTATCCATCATCACGGGTGAGTCGTGATTAGTGGACGGGTTGGAGTGGATACAAGGTGGCCCATGCGTATGCAGATTTTCATGTAGTAGACGTTTTGAATATTTTTATTTCAAGCATTTTAATTACTTGGTTTTAATGTAATTGATGTAATAAGGGCCACTATGATTAAAGTACTCTATTTAATTTTGTTGAAGTTTACATTATATTCAGAAATATTTTTATTAAAAAGGTTTATATTATAGTAATTTATAACAATGTTTTAATTCAGAAATTTTGAACAAACTTATATTATGTATTAAATTTTTGTGGACATAATTTTCCAAAGATAATAAATTTTCATGTTTTAAATTCTAAGTAAAGAAACATATTTTCACTAACATAACCAGATTTGGTCGTAGTGAATAGGCCGGGTTTGGGGATGTTACAGGTAGTGATTCCTATACATGCTAATTTGAGTAATCATTCGATAGTAAGTGTGGGTTTCATTTAAGGGATTTGCGCCAAAACTTTCGACATAGTTAGTTCTGTGCTAAATTGTATTTTTTTTGTCAAATAAGTTGTTTACTTGGTTATTAGATGGTCCTTTTAGGTCCCGGGATTCTTCTGTGTCATTCCTACTTCAAATTATATTTGGTGTGTACCAAAAACCCAATTTTTGCAATTTTTGAACGTCGAAAAACATGGTTGTCGATACCACACGGTCGTATGTTAGGCCGTGTGAGCCACGCGGTCATGTGACAAGTCGTGTGGTAGGCTGTGTAACTTATTGTTTATGAATTGGAGGTACACAGGCTAGGGACACGGGCGTGTGTCCAGGCCGTGTAACTCACTAATTGTATTTTAGGTCACATGGGCTAGGGACACGAGCGTGTATCTAGGCCATGCTACTCACTGTTTTAGATTTAGGGTCACACGGGCGTGTATCCAGGCTATGTAAAGAGTTGCGAGTCACACAGGTGTCTATTTGACCGTGTGCCAGACCGTGTAACTCACTGTTTTAAGCTACACTACCATGTGCCAGGCCGTGTGGACCACATGGGCCAAATGCCCAAGCCACGTGAATCCACACGGGTGTGTAAGCCAAAATACTGAAAATTTTTCTAGGACCATAAGCGTCGTCCAAATCGAACGTAAGCCTTCTATAAGGTCCGTATGATCTGAATTTGACTGTATAACTTGATTTATAATATCTTGAGGCTGAAAAATTGATTATTTGTATGTATAATTAATGTGATAACTGTTAAATGACATTGATCTATATTATCTGATTATGAATTGAAGTTAAATAATTATATGTAAATCCCTGATATCTGATATTTGTAATCTACATCTACATTGGGTGGGAATGGTATAAAGAAGGAAGTGTGGGCAGTTTAATGATTTGCCGAGCTGAGTGGCTAAGCCACAATTCTGTATCTGATTCTGGCGATTTATTGCATATTGATCTGACAGCTAGTCTGTAATCACTCTGTAATGTGTCATATCGACACTATTTGGTTATAGGGCTAGATGGGTATTTGATACCCTATGTGGTGTGTTGGGATGGTCGGAGATGGGGTGTAGCGGTGGGGGTAGGAAACTGCATTTGATTCTGATCTGTTCTGTATCTGTATCTAATCTATTTTACGTCTACATCTGAACTGTTACAATATTACTGAGTATCATCTATTTCTAATTATATATCTGAAATTGGACAAATATTGTTATATCTATATTGTTGTCTTGCCTATATATCGATTACACATGTTGAGTTATTAGCTCATTCTATTTGTTGACTGCATTGCAGGTAACCCACAGACTTAGGGGGCTCAACGTATCGGGAGCTCAGTCATCTCTCTTTATTATATACTCTACTGCTTGTCTATATTTGGACTAACATATGTTTTATTTCAGACTTTGGTTTGTAAACTCCACGTTAGTTTGAATAGGTTGGTGTTTCTAAATGATGAACTTTAAATTACTTTAAGGTTGGTTTTACCTAAACATTTTGATGTAGTTTCCAAACTTGGTCTAAATGTCTAGGCCGGGCATGGGGTATTACATTTAGTGGTATCAAAGCTAGATTTACAACACTTAGGCTGTGTTTTCTGGGCTCTTATTTATGTTTTTTGGGTTTTTGCTTTGATAAAAATGTGTTTTAAATGAAATCCTGATTCGAAAACTCTAATAACTGATTTTGTAAAAGACCGAATTTTGACGCCGAACCTATAAGTATTCTTGCGTAGTTATACCGTTAGTGAAACATGCTATGATGTTTGATTTTGTTACTTAGTTAAGTATTTTGTTATGAACTGTCATAAGAAATCTGATAAAGAATCTGAATTGATTTAAGTACTTCTGACATTGTAGATACAGTGATAGCATGAGTTCACGCGGTAGTCATGGACGTGGTTCACGTGGACGTCGTGGACGCTGAGGGGGAGCTCGAGCAAAGTCATCCTTTATGGGCTGTATGCCTAATCTAGAGACTAGCGAGATTATTGGTACTCCTACTACTGAGACTGGGTCTCAGATTCTAATAGTCGAGG
This sequence comes from Gossypium sturtianum, assembly GCA_025698515.1. Taxonomy (NCBI): domain Eukaryota; kingdom Viridiplantae; phylum Streptophyta; class Magnoliopsida; order Malvales; family Malvaceae; genus Gossypium; species Gossypium sturtianum. The sequence continues at coordinate 27,152,088 of CM046945.1, forward strand.
ATAACGTATTGTCTTAGGCTATGCTGCGAGTTTTAAATAGGGTCGTTGGGACCCATTCTGGATTCGAAAGTCGAGGGTCAATTACTGAATAACTCCGTTCGAATGGTGCTGAGTTGTTTAGGGGTGTCACTAGAGTCGCCCCTACAGTAGTCGAGTATTGGTTAGAAGAGATTGAACGTATTATAGACGACATCAACTGCACTCTTGCTCAGAAATTAAGGGGTGTCGTATCTCTACTTCGAGACAAGGCTTACCAGTGGTGACTGACGGTTGAGCAGGGCACTCAACCCGAACAAATTACCTGGGATTTATTTAAGAATGCCTTCCAAAACAAGTATGTGGGGGCGAGTTATATGGAGGCTCGTAGGCATGAGTTTATGAGTTTAGTTCAAGGTGAGAGATCTAAGACCGAGTACGAAGCCGAGTTTCTGAGACTGAGCAAGTATACTCGAGTACTGGTTGCGACCGACTATGATAAGAGTATACTGTGTGAGAAAATTCTGTGGTATGATCTAAGAGTTCTAATAGCTCCTCTGCGGGAACGAGTGTTTGCAGCCTTGGTTATCAAGGTAAAGATAGCAAAGGAGGTTAAGCGCACTAAACACGAGATGAGAGATCGGAAGAGAGGTCAGAGTAAGGTTAAGAGGGATTCAGGTCTCTCTAATTATGTTCAGCGCCCCAAGAAATGGGCGAGGTTTGATGGGCCTCCGAGGACTAAGGCTTCAGTTGTATTGACTGAGATTCAGTCTTGTAACGACTGTGGGAGATGCCATCCGGGTGAGTACTGGAGGAAGTTGGGGGCTTGTCTTCGGTGTGGATTGATGGAGCACCATGTTTGGGATTGTCCCCAATGATATCATCAGTTGCAACCTCCTACACCGACTCCTACTCTAGGTCTCGTTCAGCCTTCGAGGGTAGTTCCGCAACCACTTAGGAGTCATGGTGTGGCCAGGGGTGGTAATGGTTTTGGTAGAGGTCAAAGAGCACCGGGCAGAGGTGCGGTTCAGACTGAGGCACGATAACCTACCCTTATGTACGCGACGAGGCACCGCAAGAATAGGGACGACGTTGACGTTATAATGGGTACGTTCTTTATTAATATTGTTCTATATTTTGCTCTAATTGCTATTGGGTCCACACATTCATATATATCTAGTACTATATCTGTAAAATTGGGCACTTCTGTTGAGTGTACTACTAGAGATATTTCTATAATTAGTCTCTTAAGTTAGTTGGTCCGAGTTGACAAAGTATATAGACGGGTTCCGCTGGAGATTCAGGGCGTGGTATTTCAGGCTAACCTGATGGAATTGTCATTTGGAGAGTTTGATCTGATTTTGGGAATGGATTGGCTTGTGGAACATCGGGTCAGCTTAGATTGTGCCTCTAAGAGGGTTACTCTGAGGTCTGATGAGGATAGCGAAATCATTATGATCGGCGAGCATCAAGATTACCTCTCTAATATAATCTCCACTCTTGTAGTTAAAAAGTTAGCTCAAAAAGTTTACGAGGTATACCTAGCCTTTGTATTTGATTCTAGTTCGGCAAAGCTTTCTGTCAAAGATATAAGAACTGTAAGAGACTTTTCGAATGTATTCCTTGAGGATTTCTCAGGTTTACCTTCGAACAGGGAGGTTGAATTCGGTATTAAGTTATTACCGGGTATAGCTCCCGTGTCTATGGAGTTTATGGAGCTAAAAGCTCAGTTTTAAGAACTTCTCGACTGAGGGTTCATTCAACCGAGTGTGCCTCCATGGGGAGCATCGGTTCTGTTTGTTAAGAAGAGATACAGATCAATGAGAATGTGTATAAATTATCGTCAGCTGAATAAGTTGACGGTAAAGAATAAGTATCCACTTTTGAGGATCGATGACTTGTTTGATCAGTTCTGTGGGACGTCTATATTCTCTAAACTCTGTTCTGGTTATCATCAACTCAAGGTTAAGGAAACCTATGTGTATAAGATTACTTTCAAGACTCGTTATGGACATTACGAGTTCCTAGTTATGTCCTTCGGGTTGACGAATACTCCGACTGCGTTTATGAATTTGATTAACCGGGTATTTCAACCATATCTGGATCGGTTTATACTATTATTTATTAATGACATCCTTATTTATTTAAAGAATAAGAATGAGCATGACGAGCATCTTTGAATAATTCTATAGATACTCCGTGAGAAACAGTTGTATGCTAAGTCTAGCAAGTGTAAGTTCTGGTTGTAAGAGATTACCTTTATGGGGCATGTTATGACTGCCAAGGGGATCCGGGTTGATCCCAAGAAAATCGAGACTGTGATCGAATGGAAATAGCCGAAGAATGTGTCTGAGCTTCAGAGTTTCCTAGGTTTGGCAAGTTACTACCAGAGGTTTATCGAGGAGTTCTCTCTTATTGTAGCTCCTCTGACTAAGATATTGCGTAAGAATATTCTGTTTGTATGGTCTGATAGGCAACGGGTGAGCTTTGAGAAGCTCAAGTTTGTTTTGACACAGGCACCTTTTCTGATACAACTTGAGTCTAGTAGAGACTTTATTGTCTACAGCGATGCCTCGCACGTCGGTTTGGGGTGCGTTTTGACGTAGGACGGTAATGTAGTGGCTTATGTGTCCCGACAACTTAAGTCACACGAGGGCAACTATTCTACACACAACCTTGAGTTGGCTGCAGTTATCTTCACTCTAAAAATCTGAATGCACTATCTGTATAGTGAGAGGTGTATCATCTACACCGACCACAAGAGCCTCAAGTATCTGCTAACTCAAAACTCAAAAAGAGTTAAACCTTCGGCAACGTAGATTGGTTGAGTTGCTTAAAGATTACGACTGCACGATAGAATACCATTCCGGTAAGGCCAATGTTGTGGCCGATGCTCTTAGTCATAGAGCGTTAACCGATTTGAGAGTGACGTTTGCTCGTCTGAGTTTGTTCAATGATGGGATTTTGCTAGCTGAATTACAGGTTAAACCAACCTAGATTAATCAAATTCGAGTCAAACAGTTGAGTGATAAGTCTCCCATTCTACGTTTTCGTCAGGTTGAAGTAGGTGAAACTTCTAATTTCGAATTTAACAGCAATGGGGTTTTGTGTTTCAAGGGTCGAGTATGTGTGCCTAACGATATGGAGTTAAGGCAATCGATTCTTTAAGAAGCGCATAATAGCCCTTATGCTATGCATCTCGGTAGAAATAAAATGTATAGGGGTCTCCATGAGCTCTATTGGTGGCCCGATTTGAAATGAGAGGTTACTACCTTCGTCTCCCACTGTTTGACATGTCAAAAGGTTAAGTTTGAGCATCATGTGCCTTCTGGTTTGCTACAACCGGTTAAGATTCTCCAGTGGAAAAGAGACCGTATGACGATGGACTTCATTAGTGGGTTACCGTTAACACCCACTAAGAAAGATTCAGTTTGGGTTATTTTTGATCGATTAACCAAGTCTGCTCATTTTCTACCTGTCAGGACAGATTATTCGCTTCAGAAGCTAGCTAAGTTGTATGTCTCTGAAATTTTAAGACTGAACGGAGTTCTAGTTTTAATTAATTGACAGAGATCCACGTTTTACTTGCCGATTTTGGAAGAAGTTGTACGAGGCTTTAGGCATCTGATTGGATTTTAATACTGCGTATCACCCTCAGACCGATGGAAAGTCTGAGCAAATTATTCAGATTTTGGAGGATATATAACGAAGTTGTGTGATTGACTTCTGAGGTAGTTGGGAAGAATATCTGTAACTAGCTGAATTCGCGTATAATAACAACTTTCAGTCTAGCATTCAAATGGCACCTTACGAGGCTTTGTGCGGTCATAGGTTTTACACTCCTTTGTGTTGGACTGAGTTAGGTGAGCATTGGGTTTTGGGTGTTGAGCTACTATCTGAAACTGAGAATATTGTTAAATTGATTTGATATCGTCTTAAGGCCGCTTATGATTGACATAAATCGTATACAAATTTAAAGAAAAAAGATATCTAGTATTCTGTAGGTGATCAAGTGTTTTTGAAAATTTCTCCGTGTAAAAAGGTTATTTGGTTCAAACATAAGAGCAAGTTCAACCCGAGGTTCATTGGACCTTATCGCATTTTGAAACGTATTGAACCTGTCCCATATCAGCTAGAGTTACCTCCTAAGCTAGAACGGATTCATGACATGTTCCACATCTCGATGTTGAGACGGTACCAGTCTGACCCTTTTCACATCGTCCTTGTTAAGGAGATTGAGGTAAGACCTGATCTGACCTTCGAGGAGGAGCCTGTTCAAATTCTAGAGCGAGATGTTAAAGTCTTACGAAGGAAAATCGTCCCTCTAGTTAAGGTTTTGTGGTGGAATCATGGCACTAAGGATACCACTTGGGAACCTAAGGATACGATTCGTTAACAACACCCGTATCTGTTTGAATCAGGTAAATTTCAATGCCGAAATTTCTTTTAGGGGGAGAGAGTTGTAACACCTCAAATTTTTTAAAACTGTTATTTGTTAATTTCTGTCGATAACTAAGTCTCTGTTTCTGTGGTTAAATACTCTGTTTATGTGATTGAGGTCAGGGGTTCGAGCCTTATTTTTGAAAAGTCTTGCTATTCTAATTTGATTTAATCATTATCCCTGAACTATCGATTTAAGTTTAATTCTGTATGAATTTGAGTCAAGAATGAGTCTGTTGGTTCAATGGTTAAACTTCTGTATTCTCTCTGGTCTAGTGTTCAAGTCTCGATGCATGCGTTAAGAAATATTTTTGCTAACAGTCAGAATTTTAGTTATTGGTTTTAATTTAAAAAGTCTAGTTAACGTTCCTTCTTATTTTTATTTTTATTTTTCTTATTTATTATTTTTCATTTTCTTTACTTTTGATTTGCTTCGATAATTTTGCTACATGGTCTAACTAAGGGTTTATGTTGTTCGCTACGTCGATTGGAAGGTGATTGAGTAAGTTTTTCCTATTATCTCCTCCTATTTCTGCGAAATTTCTGTTGTTCTTCGTTCGTGTGTCCGGAATTGGGTTTTCCTGTTGTTTCACTTAAATTCTCTATTAAAAGACTGTTTAACTTTCTTTTTAGACGTAGATATCGAAGGTAGTGATCCCCAAAACGCTAATTTGAGTAATTGCTAGTGGTTCGAAGTAAGTGTTGGTTTCGTTTGAGATATTTGCGTCGAAACTTTCAATATAGTTAGTTCTGTGCTAAATTGTGTGTTTTTTGTCGAATAAGTTGTTTACTTGGTTATTGGATGGCTGTTTTAGGTCATGGTCTACATCATTTCTATTTCGAAATTATATCAGGTGTGTACCAAAAACCCAATTTTCTACAATTTTTGAACGTCAGAAAACATGACTGTCGACGCCACACAGCCGTGTGTCAGGTCGTGTGCTAAGCTGTGTGAGCCACACGACCGTGTGGTAGGTTGTGTAACTCATTTTTTTATGAATTAGAGGCACACGAGCTAAGGACTCGGGTGTGTGTCCAGGCCGTGTAACTTATTGTTTAGGATTTACGGTCACACGGGCGAGTGACACGAGTGTGTGCCCAGGCCGTGTGAAGGGTTGCGAGTCACACAGGTGTGTGCTTGGCCGTGTGCCAGATGGTGTAACTCACTGTTTTGAGCCATACGACCATATGCCACGTCGTGTGGACCACACAGGCCAAACGTATAGGCCGTGTGACTCCACATGTAACGACCCGAAATTTATGGTTATCGGAAGAGTGTATTTTTAGGTCTTTGTTTCTGAAAAACGAATTCGTAAATATTTATGAAAAATATTTACGAAGTTAGTTGTGTGGTTAATTAGATTTTAATTAAGTGAATTAGTTTGAATTAAGGTTAAGTAGGTATAAGGATTAAATTGAATTAAGTGTGAAAGCTTAATTATAGCATCAAGAAAAGTTGAAGGACTAAATAAATAAATAAACCAAATTATGACAATTGTGTGGTAAAAATAAAATACATGTGTAATAAATATTATACATACATTTGTAATACATATATGTATTTACTTATTAATTAAGAAATAATAATTATTAAGTTAATATAATATTATATTAATATAATAAAACATAAAATAAAATAAAACATAAAAAGAAACAAAAGAAACAGAATAGCAAAAACGAAATAGAGAAGGAAAGAAAGAAAGAAAAAGAAGGAGAAATTAGGGTTTTAAGGTTTCAAGCTTAAGTGGTAAGTCAATTTAGTCCATTTTCTTGTAATTTTGATGTTTTTGAAATCCTAGAACAAAATACTATTTGATTTATGTGGAAATTTTGAAAGTTAGTTGATTTTCAGATGTGGTTTATGTTGAATTAATTGAAGAATTAGGGTTTGAATTGATAGAATTTCAAGTTAGAATTGAGAAAAGGATTGAATTGTAAAACAAATCATAAGTTTTAAGTAGTAGGGACTAAATTGAAAGAAATTAGAAATTTGAGTTATATGGTGAAATTAGAGAGTTGAAATTGGTTTTAAGTGATAGTTTAATGAAAAATAAAGAATAAAATTATGAAAAAAATAAGGTTAGATTTGAATAGGGATTGAATTGGAATTTAGATAAAAGTTGTGTATAAACTGAAATGTTTCAATATGAAATTGTAGTGTATTGATAAATTTTTAATTGTTTTAATTTCGTAGCTAATGTGGTGCCGGAGACCTCGGCTAAGAAAGGAAAGAAAAAAGTTGACGAGGAATAACTTGGGAAAATATGGTTTGTATTTCTATAATCTGAATCTAATTATTATTGTTGTACTTTAGTTTAATGTTTGTGGTAAGTGAATAAGTAAGTAAATAGTATTATGATATTGTATTGAATAAATGTGAAATTGTGATTGATATGTGATTATTGAATTGAATTGAATTGATTTGATTTATGAAAATATGTGATTGTTTAAAATGTGTATTGATTTGGAATTGGTTGGAACATGTATTGATTTGGAAATTGAAAAGTGAATTGAAAACCCTATTAACTGTATCGGGTTGAGTCGGATATAGTTGGCATGCCATAGGATTGGAAGTGTACAGGGATACTTCGACTTTGAGTTGATGAGACACTGAGTGTCGTATTATTACTTCGGATAAATCCGATGAGGTACTGAGTACCGTATTATTTTACTTCGACATAGCCGATGAGGCACTGAGTGCCGTATTGGTGTGTTTTGGTTGGATCCGTGTATCCGTCCGAGTCTGAGTCGTGTTAATAGGGGTATACGAATAAATTAACCATTTGATTGACATTGAATGAGGTTGATTATGGATTAGAATGAACAATGAAATGAAATATGTAGTTGAAATGTATGAAATTGCATGAATCATGGATTCATGAAATAGATATTGATATTGAAAATGAATTGTGTATTATATTGTGAAAAGCTATTTGAATAGCAAATATGATATTTGAAATAGTAAGTGATGAGAATTGAAAGTGTTATGAATGATGTTTTATGAATTTGATTATTTGTTGAATGATTTTTGTTATGTGTGATTATGTATTTAAACATTATAATTTTTTTTGCTTAATAAGTATTCGGATTATAGAAATACCACTGAGTTATACTCAGCGCACGGTTTGTTTCCGTACGTAGGTTAGGTAAAGTCAGATCGTTGAATCAGCATCCAAAGTCGATCCCGAACTCAAAGTAGTGAATTACATTTCCTTTTTGGTAAATGGCATGTACCTAGGTTGTTTGTGTATGTCATTTTGAGAAATGGTTTTAAATGATGTTATAATATGATAATGTTTAAAAACATATGAACTAATGTGTTATGTATTATTGCTATCAAATGATATGTTTTGGTTCAAATAAGTATGAATATAGAATTAGTTATTGGTATACTATTAGATTGATTTAGATAATACAGGTAGAGTATCTATGAATGTACATTGGTTAGTTTATTATGTTGATGATTGAACATGATTTAGGTATATTTATATATGTTTTGGGCCTCGAGGGCTCATTAAAGGGACATTATAATTAAATTGCGATATGTATGCTAAATAATTATGTGATTGCCCGTATTTGTTCTGAACTTTCTGGTAATGCCTCGTAACCCTGTTCCTGCGACGGATAAGGGTTAGGGGGTGTTACACCACACGGGCGTATGAGCCAAAATATTAAAATTTTCCCAAGGGTCGTAAGCGTCGTCCAAATTGAACGTAGGCCTTCTGTATTGGACTGTATAATCTACATTGGACCGTATAACTTGATATTTAATATTTTGAGGCTGAATAATCGATTATCTGTACGTATAATTGATGCGATAACTGTTAAATGATATTGATTTGTATTATCTTATTATGAATTTAAGTTAAATAACTGTATGTAAATCCCAGATATATGATATCTGCAATTTGCATCTGCATTAGGTGGGAATGGTATAAAGAAGGAAGTGTGGGCAGTTTAATGATCCGTTAAACTAAGTGGTTAAGCCACAATTCTGTATCTGATTTTGGCGATTTATTGCATACTAATCTGACAGCTAGCCTATAATCACTCTATAATGTGTCATACTGACACTATTTGGTGTGTAGGACTGGATGAGTATTTGATACCCTATGTGGTGCGCTGGGATAGTCGAAGATGGTATGTAGTGAATGGGAGTAGGAAACTGAATCTGATTCTGATCTGTTCTGCATCTGTATCTAATCTGTTTTGCGTCTACATCTGAACTATTACAATATTACTAAGTATCATCTATTTCTAGTTCTGTATATGAAATTGGACAAATACTGTTATATTTATATTGTTGTCTTGCCTATATATCGGTTACACACATTGAGTTATTAGCTCATTCTATTTGTTGACTGCATTGCAGGTAACCCACAGACTTAGGGGGCTCGGTGTGTCAGGAGCTTGGTCCTCTCTCTTTATTATATACTCTATTGTTTGTCTATATTTGGACTAACGTATGTTTTATTTTGGATTTCAGTTTGTAAACTCCACGTTGGTTTGACTAGGTTGGTGTTGTTGCACAAACGTTAGTAAAATAACAGCAATATAAAAGATTTATTTTAATTACGAGATCGAACAAGAACAATATATATATATAAACTGGAAAACAGAAAATAAAATTAAAATATTATACTGGTAGTTGAGGCCTGTTTAGATAGTCTCCTTAAGACAGATTCGACTGCTCTTTTAGTGCTGGAGAAATGTTGGTCGACTGTCTCCCAGGATACAACAACAAAAAAATTAAGATTTCATATTGGGCTAAAATATCCGCAGGCCTAACCGGTCTGGATATTTCACATTGCTCAGGTCGTGCGAGTGCACCCCCAACCCTGACGGGTTTGGATTTACACCCCCTGCGCGCGAGGGAGAGTATTAGTTTAATCATTCAATAACTATTAAGTTGGTTCACATATATATACATATTCCATAGTTGATATCTAACCAATGTGGGACTAAGCTTTCCATTTTCCTCAACATAATTCAAAAGTGGTTTACTTTGAGCATCAATTTCTCATTCATCACTCAACCATTTTGAACATATGATATACCGTTGTAAAGATCTCATGAAGTAGAATATAAAACTATAGTTTTATAATTTAAATCTCCACCTTTACTAATCAAGAATATGCCTCAAAGCTTCCAAAAAATCCATTTTTTCCAACAGGTGTTTCTAAATGACGAACTTTAAATTACTTTAAGGTTGGTTTTACCTAAACATTTTGATGTAGCTTCTAGACTTAGTCTAGGTCGGATATGGGGTGTTACATTAATCATGAATCTAGATGTTACAGTATTTGTGATTCTTTTATTTAGTCACACCAATAAATTTAACAAAATGATGTTAACAATGTTAATAATTAGACTTGTATTTTTAAATTCAAAAATAGAGAAACTAAATTGTTTGAAATAAAAATAAAAGGCCTAAATTCCAAACTTATCAAGAATACAGGAATTTCAATCTATTTTAACAAAAAATAATAATATGTATAGACAAAAACAAAAATCAAGATATGTCTCTGCACAAAGATAATAGGGGGGCCATACTCTTCTAAATTATTTAGGATTTGGAATTGTGATACTAAAAAATTGCTGAAAAAAAAAAAGATTTAAATTAAATACTTTGGATTTTTATCTAAATAAAATAATTATTTAGGCAAAGTGGTGGATTAAACATTTCATGAGTTTATATATATACATTGTGTATATATATCACAATTTAAGGAAGCAATCTCACATTGTCTAGGAACAAGCTGCAAACCTATTCATGAGTCTATATATACACATATCTCATATCCCACATTGCTTTAAAAAAAATGGAAATGAAACTTCAGGTTAATATAAAAACCTACTTTGTAAGTTTTATTTCCAAAATTAGTCCATTTCTATAAATATTAAAAAATTGACTTATTTCCATAATTTTTTTTTAAAAAAAAATAGGTTTTATTATTATTATTATATAATTTAGTCACTGTTATATGTTACAGGGAGAGTGGAAAACCTTAAAACTTGAGATGATAGGATACGCGCAATCTGGAAGGGCCCCATCCCATAAAGTAGTTAAGTCGTTAATGTATTCACGCGGATGCCTCTGCTGCTTTCAACTTTACATTTAATGAGGTCATAATTATACAACTCTTAAAAATAAAAATATGATTGTAATTCAAAACAACAAAAGTTATATCACCTCATATCTTATAAAGTTAAAAAAAAAAAGGAAACTGCTACTAGTTTAGCACTTATTATTTCTACTAAATAATCAAATTGTGTACTTTTTAAAAAAAAAAATCTTCAGGCCTAACAACCTCCACATTTTATAATTCTCTAAATTGGGCTTACACCCATTACGGCACATTCCATAAAATGGATTTTGGCCCAAAATATCCTTCTGCTCTCCCTCTTCTAACTAACATCTTCCACTTTTGGATTTTAATTTCAGTTCAGATTTAATCTAATTTCTCAAAATTCATAGCTTTAAGAAATTATCATTAATATTTACATTCTTTTCTAAATCCAAATCTAAAATTTAAATTCCTACCTTGAGAATTTTAATTTAAGATTTAGTGTATTTAGTATTATTGTAAAAAAATATTATGTAAAATTAAAATACCTATTTTAGATGACGTTATAAAATTAAAAAAAAATTAATTAATTTAAACGATATTTGATTTCGTTAATAATATGATATATGAAATTTCAATTTTAAGTAACTAATATAATTTATTTTTAAATTTTAATTTGAATATATAAATCATATTTTACCTATTAAAATCACATATAAATAAAATTCTTGCAAAATTGATTCAAATGTAAAGTATACTTACTTTCTGTGTCTTTTTTATTATTATTACCAAGATACAATAATACAAATTATAACAAAATAGGGAAAGATCTATTTATATTGGTGCAAAATTAATATAGTTTTACACCATTACATAACTTTTTTCACTATTGATATTTTAACAACCCAACCGTTAAATCTATTAATATATTTTTACTTGTCATACATATAAAATTTTAAACTGATCTGATATCTCTATCATATCGATATAAAATATTGTCTATATGATATATTTAACTGTTAAAAGTTTTTTTAAATAAAATAAATAGTTAAAAAAATTGTTTACTCTAAACTTGACATGCATGATATACATAAATGGAATATAAAATATGACACTTAGGTTGCTAATATATCAATAGTATAAAAAGTTATGCAATGGTGTAAAATTATATATATTAGTTTTACACCTAAAATATAATAAAATATTCAACTTAAATTATAATACAAATATAATACAATAATTTATGATAACTCGTTAATATTATGATATATAAAAAATATAAATTTTAAATATTTTTAAGTAATTGATATAAATTGATTGTAAAATTTAATTTGAATATATAATAACATTTATAATTTATAGATAATATAATTATAATTTTTTTATAAAATAAAGAAATAACAAAATAATGTGTTACGTTTTAAAATTTTGTTTTGCTTTTCTTTTCTTATATATGTTTTCTCCAAATTTGTGTAAATAAAAAATTAAAAAAGTTTTCTGGGAAAACAAGGTTACTCAATTTCCCTCACATTCCTTTCCCTTCTCTTCCCTTACTTTCCTTTTCCTTCCCTTACTTCAATCCAAACATAAAGTTAGTTAAATTGATATATACAATTGGAATGCAATAAGGATGGTATGCTACTTTTGAGTATCGGTGCTTCAAGCTAAGTATTAATACAACTCTCTAGTGTATTGGTACATTGAAACATCGAATCTAAAATATTTAAAAATTTGACCACGTACCAATTCTCATGATCTTGATATTGATACTTGGGTCATGATTTGGATAAATGGGCTTTTGAATGTTGTTTTAACTCTTATAACCCTCAATTTTGTTTACAATAGCTCATAAATGCATGAAATGTTGTTTGAATGTTAAAAATTCAAGTTTGATGATGGAAATGCTTGTAAGATAGATTTACCGGAATTGTTCCGACAATTAATATAACACTCCTTATTAGACAAGGCCTCCAAACTAAGTGAGAGGTGTTACAAGAAGGCCCCGAGAAACGAGACAATGCGGATGATGTACCGGCCTTGGCATCACACCATCACCTCAAACATTGGCTTTACTCAATGTTATTGCCACCATGTCCGAGAATGTTGCGTTCTACAATGATGCAGTGCCCCAGATTTGAGAGTTGGAGGAAAACATGGCAATTCTCATGTCTCGATTTTCACCTCCACCATCTGATGCTTGCTTCGTGTTATTTTCTTAGTTGGTTGGCATTTGGTGCTTAAATGATTTAGGTTTTGTATTTAGGCTTTTGGTGCTATTTCTGTGCTTTAAGCTTCTCTGTTTTTGGATTATATGCTTATGCATTGACATTTTAGCCATTGGATGTTATTTGTATGCTTTTGGTTGCTTAGTTTGTTGTTTTTCACTAGGATACTATTTTGGTACTTATTTTATGCCAAATTATTCTTGTTTTATGTTTCTCTCATTCTATTTTATGCTTCAGTGCTATTTTGTACTTCTTGATGTCCATTTTTAAATGCAAGCACGATTAGTTGATATTGTTATTGATATACCTTTGCTAACATGTTTTTAAGAGCCACTCTTTCAACAAGCTTTAACTTTTAAATCACATTTACCTTGGTGTCTTTAGCCTTATGTTGCCAAATTTCTTTTAGATATGCCAAAAAATGGGAGAATATTTGGAAGTGTTAAAAATTTGCAAAACATAATATGCAATTATTGAATTTCAATTAAACCATTATTAATTTTTCAATGAAATTCAAGGCATTTCAAAATAAGAAAAATTGTTCAAATGTTTTGATATAACTTGTTGTATTCATAATGAAAACTGCAATAAAAATGTTAGTCACTATGGTTTGGCACTATAAAAATTGTGTAAACAAAATAATAAATAATATCAAGGATTCGTTTACGCTGTTCGATTTTCCTAGAGTCTAACTCAGTGAGTAATTCCACTATCTTTAATTATGAATACAACAAATGATTCACACTTTATCACTTTCCAAGTATAAATATCTAGCTTTTGTACCTAAAGACTAGAATACTCACCTCCAAATCCTCCCATTGAGAACTTGGGCAGTAAACATACAACAATGCTTATAATTACAATTTACACTCTCTCACAAAAATAGTTTCTCAATGAACAGATTAGAATGTACTCAATAAGCTTTTATACAAAACCTAAACAAGCCTCAAAGCATATATCAATTTTGGCTTGTTAAATCAATCGAAGATATATTTCCAAAACAACAACACAGTCTTGATTGATCCTCCACATTTCAAGGGTTGATTTGATTCACTCGAATCCAATCTAATCTTTAAAAACTAAGGATTGGTTTCCATAGATGGACCAAAGTATTTTCAATAAGATAACACATTAATAGGTCCAAATATTTCATTCATTAAATTGTTAATCCAAATAAGACAAGTAATCTAATCACCTCAGTGGCAGTCTGAACTACCGAGTACCACTCAACAACAATCATTTCATCTTGCTTCAACAATAACAAAATAAATCATATTTTCCTTCAATCAAATTTGCAACCAAAAAAAATTGACAACACTTAAATTATTTTTAAATGTTAAAAAACTCAAAAAATAAGTTTCTAAATGCTTCAAACAAAATATATAAAAAAAAAATTAGTACTCTTAAGACGTTTCAAAATGTTTCTAAGTTTTTTAAAAGAAATTTTTGGACTAAATTTTTTTAGTATCGATACTCTCAAATAGTATCTAAATATGGTAACAGAACTTTTCATACAAGTCTCAAGACTTTACAAGTCAATAGCCACGACTTAATTTAGAGGAGCATGGTATCAAGACCTATCCTTCAAGTCTTGAGATCTGCTCTATATAAGTCTCGATGCCAACTTTGAAGGTATCAACACTTATGTTTTTCTAATAGCTATTTTTTATCCAAGTGCGGGGACTACCCTTATAGGTATTGATATTTGAACTCGTAGATTGCATTTAATGCGCAAAATCGATAGTCCCAACGGCTAGAAACTCTCTCCAATGGCTTCAAACATTTTTAAATCAATTAGATAGTCTAAGAACACTCAAATGAAGACGATAAATAAGCTAATAAAGTCAGCAGTGCAAAAATCCAAATGTTTCATTTGTTATACTCTTATTTCATTTAAAACACTTGTTGGGTCTATTTGCATTTTTCTGGTACTAATGTTCAAATTTTTTTGTGTGTGTGAGAGCTAAATTCTTATATATCCAGCTTTGAGAGTTTTTAATTTCTTATTTTCATTTGTATTATTTGAGACAACACTTAAGATTTTGGGTAGACAACCTTAAGAAGAAAGTGATATTATCTTACCAATATGGAGTATTGTAAAGGTTATACTTTATCATTGAGTAGTACCAATTAATGAAATGGAAAAAATCCTTAGTTGTGGAAGTAGTGAAAGTAGGGCCACCCTAAAATTCTGTGTCATATTTTTTTAGCTTCTTCTTTTTCTTTCTTTTTTTTTTAATTTTTTTTTAAAACACCAATTCATCCCCTTTTTAATGTATTTTGAAGATAATATTTAATTAATTGTTATTATATCTACAAATTTTATAATATTTTTATATTTTTTCATAATATATCAATAATATTTTATAATATTTAATAATATAATTTTTTATAAAATTTTAATATTTTTTATAGTTTTCTTTAATTTTTATAAATTTCTAAATTTGTTATAATATTTTAATAATTTTTAAGCTTAAATAATTAAACAAATCAATTAAGCCTTCATAAAATAATTAAAATAAAAATTGAACCCTTAAGGTCAACATATTTCACATTAAATATCGTGTCATCCACCACAACACTTAATTGTCTATTAGGAGCTTTGGCAATAAACTATATTTCATGGCTCAAAATTGCTAATTTTGATTAAGAGCTCAATTGATTGTAATTTTTGTCTAGAAGTTTAATTGATTTATTTAATTATTTTATAAATTTTTTTTTAGCATTTAAGTCTTTTTTTTATAATTTAAAAAATATGCAACCTGGACAAAATGATGTCCGGGTTAAAAACAAAAAAACTTAGACCTCCAATTGTCCAAGATATTTCTAGACTTCAATTTTAAATAATTTTTATTTTTTATTGATATGGAAATATCAATGACGGACACCATTAATTAAAGGACTTAATTGATGTATTTTTAACATATGAAAACTTAATTAAATACATTATTTGTTTTTTTGTAAAAGGGCTTGATTATTTTTTTTTAAAAAAATAAGAGCTTTGATGAACCAGATTGAGTCATGACTCGATATTTTCTTTATTTAAAGTTGGATTGGAATTTTATTTTACTCTAATAAAAATGATATGAAATTATTAAAAATAAAGAAATATTAACATATCCCCCTCCTTCACTTGGTGCCAAAATTTAAGGCTTTGCATTTGGCATTGGCATATTCTTCAGAAAAAATAACACCACAATTCACAATTCAGCATCTGTTGAAGCCTACATCTAGTTATAATGCTATGAGAGTAAAAATAAAAAAGCAAGAAAAAGAATAAAAACAGGTAAAGAACAAAACACCCTGAAAGCATCATAGGATAACAACAAGGTAGACTATATATATATATATATATATATTCATATTCTAAGATTTAATTGAATAAAAAGAAAAGGCAACATCCCACTTATGAGAAGTTGCATGGAGTTCATCCCCCCATATTTGTTAATCACCAATCATGCCCACCCTCTCTTTTTATATTAAACAATTCTCTTAATTGCAGACTATAAAGTTCTTCTCTTAGTGGACATTTGGGCATTTCCTTTTGGAAGAACTTCCTCTTTTTTTTTTTTTTTTGTGTGTGTGTGTTTTCAAGTCCTTTCTTTACCCCACCCATTCACAAGTATGCCTTTAGGCTTTAGCCATTAAACCTCCCACCTTATTGTTGAAAGCTACAAAAATCATTTCTTTTTTCTTTTATAAAAAACAAAACATATAAGCAAATACCAAACCCCAAAAACTTTAATATTCCAATAGGAAAATGGATATTAAGTCCACTAATAATTAATGAGAGGATGTTCAAGATTGTTCTTAGTCTTCATCAATCCCTTCATAATGTTCCACTAATATTAAAATAAAATAAATTTACTTCTAAAGTTTCATTACATTAATTTAATTAAGAAAAAATTTAAATCGTGTTTTTTATAACAATAAATTCTATTTATATCTTTTAATAATTTTATATGTTTCAAATTAAATAATTTAAACTATAATTGAAATAAAATAAAATAGATGAATGGTTAAGTTGAAATTTGTAACATCCTTGGAATGTAGGTTGAATCTTTAGTGTTAGTGTTAATTATGTATACATAGTGGAAATTGACTGTAAATGAACTTTTACAAAAAAAAAAAAAATTATGTCTCACATATGTTAGGTAAAAAATGTAAATATATATTAATTTTTTAATGATTAGTAGGTTATTTTAGTGTAAATATTTTTGAGGAGTGAGTAGTTATTTTAAAAAGTATGTATTTCTTTTTAGTAGACTATTGTGTGTTTTTTATTTTTTATTTTATATAAAAAATAAAAGGAAAAAGCAATATTTTCTTTCAAATTGAGTATGCTGAGTTAAATATTGTAGGGTATTTTTGTTTTTAAATATTTTAATAAAAAAATTTAAGTAATTATTTTTAATATAATAATGAGGAGGAGTAATGAGACAACACAGTTTAGACCTGTATTAAACTAATCTCTAACAACAGTTTTAATTATTGTTCCATACAAATCAAAATTATCTTTAAAATAACTTAACGAGTGTTTTAAAGAAAAATGCATTGGTTAAAAAATTATGACACCCTTAAAGACAGCTATCATCCATTTAAAGTGTATGTCTTATCCAAAGTTCCCAACTGTATTTGATGTCACTAAGTCAAGTTACACTAATTTGACTGAGAATTGACTAAAATTCTTTTTCATATTAAAAAAATAATATATGTTTGGTTTAGTTAGATATTTTTTCACCAAAAAAACATATTTTAAATTTATTTCTATCTTCTAAAGTTTTTTTATGTAACATTTTTAAATAAAACAACTTAAGCTATTACTTTAAAACAATTCCACGCCTCTAAAACCACTTAAAAAACTAGCATTCCTTTCTAAAATTCTACTCATAAGCTAAAAGATAAATATACATATATGATTTATACTTTCTTTTTTCTTTCCTTTCTTATATTGTGGGTGTCAAACTTATTTTTTCCACCTATATATGAACTCCCCAACTAAGTTTACTGTCATAGTAATCGCCGCTAGATGTGCGAACGTCTGAACTGAAAATGCTGTAGTAAAAAAATAAATAATAAAGCAGTAGTGTCCGCAAGTATACGGGTCAAATTGTAATATAGTTTGTTTACAACGAAACACTTGGAAAGTATTTCGATGATCGTATCCAAGGGATTACAAATTGGAGAAATTTATTATTAAATTAATTACTGAAAATAATTACTAATCTAATTGAGCCACGAATTAATAGTGTCGATGTAGAATTTAAATATTAACTAATCTAATTAACTTAAAATAATCTAATGAAATTTCCTATTCATAGTGTCAATGATGCGAGCTCCCTGCCTATGATCGATCAAATATCTAATTATCAACTAAGCAATCAATTACCCTTAACTGAGTGATTTATCATCATTAGCTAAGAATACCCTCTCGGTCTCATCGTCACTAAGGATTACCACCTAAGATACCCTCTCGGTCTCACCTAGGCATACAGATACCCTTTTGGTCCACCGCTTGGCACAAGTTATACTCGACAGGATACTCTCTTGGTCTCACCTGTCTAGATATTCTACTAAGGTCGTTACTTCCTAATATACTAAGTACTCTTGAATAAACACTCAATTTTAGATAAATAAGTACTTAATCAACAAACCAGTTCCATAACTGAATCATGCAAGATATAAAATACGCACAAGAATTTATCTCAATATTCATACAAACATTAGTTGATCAAGTTAATGAAATATAAATAAAGGAATAAAAAGAATAAAGGAAAAAAGAATGCTCATGGATAAGTAATGGAAGCGCGGTTCCGGAGCAATCCTCACTCGCAATCGTCTTCACATCGGAATAGAACGATTCCAATTAAGCGAACATAAGAAAAACTAAAGAAAACTAAAAACTTAAATTAAAAAAAAAAAAAAAGTATAAAATATTGTTTGATGGCTCCCTAGGGCGATTCCCTAGGTCGACTCCCTTCCCATGTGGTTATAATAGGGTTTATATAGGCTACAATTGAAAGGCTTAAGTACTTAAAATATCATTTTTCACTCACATTATAAATATGATATGATCTAATTTATATAATAGGTTTTATATTTTTATCAATTATATAAATATTTATCAAATTTAATAAGAATATTAAACACAAAAATAGACACAAATTAATTGTATTTTCTTAATATTAGATTATGACATACTAAATAAAAAATAATTATGTAAAAATTAAATAAAATTCAGATTGAAATTACAAAATTGAGCATTTATGAATATTTATGTCTTAAGTTTCACATTTTATTTATTTATTTTAGATTTAAATTGTTTTGGTTGAATTTTACATAAAAGCTCCCAAAAATCTTAGTGATGCCTCATTTTATTTATTGTTTAAGAGCTTGGGAGGAAGTTCGTGAACGATAGAGATGCCATGGCAAGTTATCAGGACGGTAGAAGGCCTCAATAGACGGCTCAGATTTAGTAGCTCAAGATTATGTTCCCATGATATCATCTCCCAATTCTCATCCTTTATTTATTGAATATAAATTTTTTAAACGTTTGCAATGCACTAAAAAGAGTGATCACCAATAATAATAAGACACAATGTTTAATTCTATTACTTTAGGGATAAAAAAAATTAATTTTAGATTAAAGTTGATCTTGCTCTTCTTAGCTTATATATATATATATATGTTGAGTTTGTAATTATGGTAATTGAAGAATAAAAAAGAAATGGATTTCTATGTTTATGCACGATTCTAATAACATTCCAGTAGCATTGCATGCCATCATTGTCAAGCCCTCGCAACTTCTAAAACAAATATTTTTTTTTTTAAAAAAAAATTACTTAGTGGCAAACCTTACTCTTAAATAATGAATTTATTATAATTAGAACCTTCAATAAAAAGTTAAATGTTCCTCCATGATTAGTGCTTAACTTATTTTTAATTAATCATCTTGATCATTTGCCATCAACTAAAGAATCAAAACTATGTTTATGGGTGATAATTAATAAATAAATAAATAAATAACAATTTTGGAATCTCCAGGTTTAAACCCTAGTAGTAATATATAATATTTAAATAAATAAATAAAAAGGTTCCAATGAAATGGAGACAGTCACTTGACAGTGATGTTTTGTCTCTCGATGATTGGGAGTTTATGCTTCAATGCTTTTTCCTTCCTTCGTGTCTGAAAATTTATCCAAAACAAAAGACTATTTGGATACGTGGGAGGTTCTTGATTTTCCAGGGCCAGGTACGTACTCCTTTTCAGTACCATTTTTTGCATTAAAATATTATTACTTAATAATATATTTTATTAAAATAATCAAATATAATTGTCCTAATTAATATTTAATATGTCCAAAAACTATTTTCTTGGTATTAAAGGATTTACATGCTTAATTTGATTTATTTTTTTCATGCATCTCTATGTATATATGTGTGTGAAATGTAGAACAAGATTAAATCCGAACATTTTATAGCACTAGAAAGGACAAAAAGATGCTTTCTATTACAGAAATTGTTGGAGGAGCACTAGCATTGTAATTTTTTTTTTACTACTTCTTTAATACTAAGATTATTTTAGGGTGGGGTTTAACAGACAATTAACTCAAAAGCTGAGGATCATTGTCTGAATTTCCAAAGAGACCCAACATATGCCATGCCTTGCATTGGCTACAAAAATCAAATAAAATAGAGAATAAAAGAAGAAACAAAAAGGTACTTTGAAAAATGAAAAACAAAATCTTTTTTTTTTTTTTTTATGTTTTTAGTGTTAATATTATGTCGAATTAATTTTTAAATTTCCCTTCATTAATTCCTCAAAATCATGAATGCCTTTTCAATATATCACTAAATTTAAATTATTTTTTTAATATATATCTATCTCGGCAGGTGATGAATATATGGTTTTAACAGGTACATATAAAACAAGTGATTATATATATGCTCAAATATGTTGGAAAAAAACTTTTATCCTATATATATGAGAAATATTTGATATAATATTAGTGGAGTTTTTAGACTTCGCAAGTAGGATTAGGGGTTGACAAGTATTCTTTAAGGGTATAATAAAATATTAAAAATGTATATTTTAAAAAAAGGGACACATATCAATTTTTTTAAACTACATGTTAAAAAAAAATTACACCACCAATGTATTATATACTCACCCTAAATATATATACATGCAAAAATATGATGGATCCCATTTTGAATTATAATTGTGAGTATATCTATTTTTGTCATAATTGGGATATAATAAATATTAAACTGAAAAATAAAAAAGAAGTTTTTCTCTCCTTATATGTAGAAATATGGTGGGCAAATCTTTTTTTTTTTAACTGTAATTTACGAATGTATATCATTATTTTTTATTTTATTCCGCAATTGTTACTCATCACCTATCGATGTATATTATAGATTTTATAAATAACTATTAATAATTTTTAGAATTTTCGAAATTTCTTTTATAGTTTTGTGTTGATCCAAAATGAATTTGGATAAATGGTTGTCTAGATTCATGTGAATTGGGATGTAGATTTGTCCAAATTCATTATCCATGTACATTTTTTTATTAATTTTTAAATAATATTTTAGAATTTTATTAAAATTTTAAAAATTTTATTTCTTTAAAATTTTTATTGATGTGGCTAGGGGTGTTCGATCGGTTAACCAACCCGAACTACCATTAACTGAATTAACCGACCCTTTTAAACTTTTAACTGTTAACCGAACCGAAATTTTTTTCAAAAAAATTAACCGAACCAAACTTTTTCGGTTAATTCGGTCGGTTAACTAAACTGGTATCAGAGCCAAGGAGGAGCAGGTATTTCTAAGTTTTGAAAATATTCAATTTGTTTTCAATATTTCCGAGTTCTGGTTTAACTGTCTTCATGCATTATTATTTTGTTGAGTATTGATACACTGTCCAGTTAGCCATGGGTTAGGCGTGTCAAGGACAAAGTATCCTTGTAGGCAACTTTAATAATTCAGAAATCCTGATAGTAGAACCCCCTTGTAGGAAATAAGAAAACAAAGAATGTTTCCCTTCCTTAGAAGAACCAATTCTTCTGTAAGCTTTGTTTCCAATCAATCCCAAGAGTCCGACCAAACCTCAAACAATACTGTTAATGAACAAGAAGAACATTATGAAAATATTCCATAAAGATTTGATAACTAGACTCTTCCAAGAGTTCCAACAAACCAAGTCTACAAGAAAACAACTTTTGAAAATTTAAATGCTTTTTGCAGTTACGTTATAAAAACAAAAGAAAGGAGTTTACCTATTCAAAAAGAATATGAAACAATCCAATTATTAGATAGAGTCGTCATTAATAAACTCAAAGAACAAAAATACAAATATGTCCATTTTGGACTAGTCCAGGTTGGTGTCAAACCTCTTAGTGTTGAAGCCACTAAAAATACCTCAATTTTAATTGTCTTAAGAGACCAAAGACATATCATGTTTAATGACTCATTATTAGGAACTATAGAAACAAGCCTATGTACCGGCCTAATACATTTTAATTGTTATCCAAATTTTATGGTTTCTTTGACTGACAAAAATATTTTACAATCTTTGACCCTCCAAATACATACCCATAACTACAAAATGCTTCACTGTACTAAGTATTAACATTAGTTTATAGACTCCATTTCAAAGCTATGTATTCTGTAGTTAATACCAAGGTTTTACTCCAAAGCCCAAAAGGAGAAACCCTCTTAATAGAAACAGATACTTCAAGATCTTATACCACAATCCCAAGAACAATACAATGGCATGAAATAAACCTTCCTGATAGGTGGAAACTTGAGGGTGCTACAGACCCTGTGGCACCAACTCCTATAAGAAACACTTCATTGAGTGAAATCTCTCAACACCAAGATGGCACAGTTGAATTAATATTCAACAGGCCACGAAGAATGCCTCCAAGACATTCCTTCGAAATAGGAAGTACCAGCACAGCTTTTAGGAGGTTAAATTTAGAAGGAGAGTCAAATCCAAAAACACAAATGGAAAATTTTAGGACAGTTAGAGCCTCTGTCTCTTCTATCCCAACAACATTTAGAACCAATTTACAAGGAATAGATAATTCCTCAAATATAGCTCAACCTATATATGCCAGACAGGAAGAGAGTCCCCAAAATTCACCTAATATGTCACCAACATATTCATCAATGACTAATAATGCAAGATAAGGAGAAAATTTAGAAATATTTGTTTTAGAAAAAACTTTTGAGATAAACAAATAATGGTGTAGAAAGCACTTCTATTCCAACAAAAATAAGCAAAAAAGAGAAGTGTCGTAACCGTTTTTTTGAAAACGTGGATCGACTAGGGTTTGAAAAAAAAACGAAAATAAAACAGGGAGTCGCCACCAATCTTTTTTGATGAGGTGTGATCAGGTCACCCCTTTATTCAATCATTTTAATAAAATTTAAATTTATTAAAACGACGATTTTTGGTCTTCGAAGTTTTGAGAAATCGGGTTCGGGAGTCAGTTACGTGCGAAGAAGGGTTAGCACCCTCGTCACGCCCAAACTTGGTACCTAATTGATTATTAATGTCCTAATGTCGAAAATTGGAAAAGATTTTAAAATACGAATCCTTTAGAAAATGTTTGGGTAATTCGAATTGGATACCGAAATTCCCTTGTTCTGAAAAGATGAATTACCACATCCAGCACGTTAGGACACGATGTTTCAACCCTCGATACCAAGATCATTTCATGATTTTCAAAATTCGTGCATTGTAATTTCAAAATGGTATTCCACTATTTGGACAAACCAAAAACCGAAACCCAGCACGATTGGGCATGATTCCTCGAATTTCAAAACATGAAATATTGCCTTATGGTCAAAATCTTAAAAGGTTATTTAGTCATTTGGACGAACAAAAATCGAAACCCAGCACGATTGGGCACGATTCCTCGAACCTCCAAACACGAAACATTGCCTTGTTTAAAAATCCTTTAGATGAAATATAGTAATTTTACAAAATGTATTTTTATTTGATAATATAGTATTAAACTAAGAAAATAAATTTAGATGTAAATATAGTAAATATAATGAAACTAATAAAAATATTGATGATAATAATAATAATAATATCAAATAATAGTAATAATAATAGTATGGTGTAATAATAATTATAAAAAAATAATAATACTATATTAATGTGAACAATATATATATAATATTAGTGATAAAATAGAATAATAAAAACTATAATAATGAAAATAATAATAGTAATAACAATAAGAAATAAGAAATATAACAATAATAATGTATAAAACAAATATAATGTAATAATGACATTAGAAATAAAGTAAATAATAATGAGTATAATAATAACAATAGCAAAAATAAATATGAAGTTATAAAAAAGAATATAAATAAGTAAAATATAAAAATAAAAAATAGTATAACAACAGTAAATAAACGATATTAAATATTAATAGTAATAACAAGATAATATTAAAATAAACATAATAATAATGATAATAATAATAATAATAATAATAATAATAATAATAATAATAAGAAAGGGACTAAATTAGAAAATAAATGAAATTTAGGATCTGAATTTAAAAAAAATTAAAACGAATTAGGGTCTGATTGGACGCACGAAAAAATAAGGGGGACCATTTGGGCAATTATCCCAGGAGTCCATGCGCTGCGTTTTGCGCAGGACTAATTTGGAACAGGAGAAAACTTATTGGGGCCATTTTGAAAATGACAAAAAACTGAATTGAAAAATGCGGAAGGACCAGAAGGGCAATTAGCCCCCATAAGCAAAAACACGCGGATCCTCCGGGCGGGTCGGGTCGACACGCGGATCCTGGGGCCAAAACGACGTTGTTTTGGGCGTTTAAGGCCAGCCCCAAAACGACGTCGTTTTAAGGGGCTATTTAAGGCGAAAAAATCTTAAAAAAAATTCATTCTCCCCAGTTTTTTTTTAAAAAAAATTCTAACTCTTTTTCTCTTCTCTCTGCAGGGGCCTGGGTCCGGTGAGATTTCCGCCGTCTGCTAGTGGGCTCGTCCGGTTGCACCACCAGTACTGGCTGGTCGGAGCCCCCAAAAGGTAAAAAATTTAGCCTTTCTTCTTTTCTCCTTTTTTTTATTATATATATAAACTGTTTTTTTTTTAAAAAAGAAAATAAAGAAAAATGGGTTTATATTGTTTTGAAAAATAGGATAGAATATCAACCTTAGCACTTTGTTCCTCTTTTCTTCGATCGCTGATGTATCTTTGGTATTAGTCTCTGTTTGCAAGCGTTTGTAATCTGAAATCTTCTATTTTTGTATTGATAAAATGGTTTCGAATGTTCTCTTTTTTCTCACCGAAAAAAGAGTCCCCCTTTACAATGGTTTTGGATCGGCTTATATAGCCATTTTTACAAGCTTCATTTATTTGCTGTCTTTTCTTCCTTTGTGCAGGTGCAAGTGGTGGTGCAAGTGGGAGGGTCAGTGCTGCAGAGGCGGTGGCAGACTCTGACAGTGGCGGTGGAGCAGAGGCAAGTGGCTAGGGTTTTGTCTCCTTGCCTCTTTGTTTTCTGACAGGCTTGTAGTGGGCTTAGGGTTTGTTTTTTTGAAATTGGGCTGATATGTTGGGTTTAAGTTTGTAGAATGGGCTCCGGGCAAATTATGGGTCTTACAGCTGCCCCTCTTTGCTCGTTGTCGTGTAACGTGAATAGAGCAAAGACATAAAGAAGGTCCAAATTTACCCGGATCCACTGAGTCTGGATTCTTTGGTGCTCCTATTCTTCATGTAGCCTCGTTCTAGTCTACTGCATCTTGTCGCTTCGATCCACTCCATTGCAACCTTGAGAGATGAGATTTGTCGTTATAGTAGATTTAATCCCACCTACTGCAACTTCAGAGGTGTAGGATTTGTCACTTTAATTCGCTCCACTGCAACCTTGAGAGATGAGATTTATCGTTATAGTAGATTTAATCCCACCTACTGCAACTTCAGAGGTGTAGGATTTGTCACTTTAATTCGCTCCACTGCAACTTCAGGGAGATAGGATTAGTAGCTTCAATCTGCTCCACTCAATGTAATTTCAAAGAGAAGAGATTTGTAGTTTCGATCAACTCCAATGGAACTTCAAGGAAATAAGAATTCAGGGAGAAGATATTCGTAGTTTCAATCTTCTCTACTGAAACTTCAAAGAAATAAGAGTTCATCCTCATTGTAAACCCAGGGAGACGGGATTTGTAATCTCAACCTACTCCACTGGAACTTCGAGGAAATAAGCATTCAGGGAGAAGAGATTCGTAGTTTCCATCTTCTCTACTGAAACTTCAAAGAAATAAGAGTTTATCCTCATTGTAAACGCAGGGAGGCGGGATTTGTAATCTCAACCTACTCCACTGGAACTTCGAGGAAATAAGAATTCAGGGAGAAGAGATTCGTAGTTTCCATCTTCTCTACTGAAACTTCAAAGAAATAAGGGTTGATCCTCTCTGTAAACTCAGGGAGGCGAGATTTGTAATCTCAACCTACTCCACTGGAACTTCGAGGAAATAAGAATTCAGGGAGAAGAGATTCGTAGTTTCCATCTTCTCTACTGAAACTTCAAAGAAATAAAGATTTATCCTCATTGTAAACTCAGGGAGGCGGGATTTGTAATCTCAACCTACTCCACTGGAACTTCGAGGAAATAAGAATTTAGGGAGAAGAGATTCGTAGTTTCCATCTTCTCTACTGAAACTTCAAAGAAATAAGAGTTTATCCTCATTGTAAACTCAGGGAGGCGGGATTTGTAATCTCAACCTACTCCACTGGAACTTCGAGGAAATAAGTCTGAACTTTCCAATTTGCTTCCTTACTATCTCAGGAAGACTTCAATCTTCAGTCTGCTCCACTATCATCTCTAGGGAACAAAATCTGAACTTTCCAATTTGCTTCCTTACTATCTTATGAAGACTTCAATCTTCAGTCTGCTCCACTATCATCTCTAGGGAACAAAATCTGAACTTTTCAATTTGCTTCCTTACTATCTTCAGGAAGACTTCAATCTTGACCGCTCCACTATCATCTCTAGGAACAAAATCTGAACTTTTCAATTTGCTTCCTTATTATCTTCAGGAAGACTTCAATCTTCAGTCTGCTCCACTATCATCTCTAGGGAACAAAATCTGAATTTTCCAATTTGCTTCCTTACTATCTTCAGGAAGACTTCAATCTTTAGTCTGCTCCATTATCATCTCTAGGGAACAAAATCTGAACTTTTCAATTTGCTTCCTTACTATCTTCAGGAAGACTTCAATCTTCAGTCTGCTCTACTATCATCTCTAGGGAACAAAATCTGAACTTTTAATTTGCTTCCTTACTATCTTGAGGAAGACTTCAATCTTGATCGATCCACTATCATCTCTAGGGAACAAAAATCAACTTTCCAATTTGCTTCCTTACTATCTCAGGAAGACTTCAATCTTCAGTCTGCTCCACTATCATCTCTAGGGAACAAAATCTGAACTTTTCAATTTGCTTCCTTACTATCTTCAGGAAGACTTCAATCTTTAGTCTGCTCCACTATCATCTCTAGGGAACAAAATCTAAACTTTCCAATTTGCTTCCTTACTATCTCAAGAAGACTTCAATCTTCAGTCTGCTCCACTATCATCTTTAGGGAACAAAATCTGAACTTCGATATTGCTACACCGTTCTTTAAGGAACCTGTCCTGTAGAATTAATTTTATGTGCTTATGCTTATGCAAATGATGATGATGCTATGATCAGAATGACTCAAAGCCTCCTAACTACATGTGTTATGGACGACATTTGTATGAATGCAGAATGTCATGAGAATGGTCTTTTTTCAATGATTAGGATGCAATGATCAGAATGAATCGAATGCTCCTAACTAAATGACTATGGATGACATTTGCATGAATGCAGAATGTCATGAGAATGATCCTTTGTCAAATGTTTAAGGTGTCATTGTTATTCATCAAGGCTTTATCCCTGACGTATTATGCTGCCTTCTTGCTCGGCTGGTATTTTGACAGTAAACCCGTAGAAACGATCATACTTCACTCAACTAGTCTGCCCCACTATAACTTCAAAGTTCACCGTGATACCTCTGGGACCTGGGGCTTGTACCATCTTACTATGATTCAGGGAGGTGAAACTTTTCCAATCCATCCCACCGCCATTCAGGGGTAGAGAACTTGTTCAATCATCTGATCCCTCCCTGGGAAATCCGCCCAGATGTGTATTCATGATATTCGTATGGATGCAGAATATCATTCTTCTGGAGAATGATTCCCCTTTTACGCTTGAGTTGATATAGCTCTCTGACGTAATATCATGCCATTTTGTTCAATCACCATTTTTGACAAAATCTGAAAAGATAACCTTATTTTGGACTCAAATATTTCCAACCCTTAAGCTCGGTGAATCCTAAACAATAATCTCATTTCAGGCTCTTGTATTATTCAAAAGTTTCCAGAGTAATATGTGAAACTCCTTTCATGAAAGTATTATTGATCCACTAATCGTTATTTCAATGCGAAATGCTTGAAAAAGATCATAACTTTGGGCAAGAAGGAAATTGATTGAGAGCATAGCTCGAAACAAACAAGTTAATCAAAGCTAGCAAATGCAATCAAGAAGGAAATTTATTGGTGGTGTATTTTGAAAAGAATAAGATAATCATAAATAACAAATTTAAAATGGAAACTAGGTGCCCCAGATATCGCAGCCTGAGCTTCTCTGTTCAAACTTCTTGAGGACCATTTTAAGCTCAATATGTGTTTAGGGGATTCGGAGTACTTTGTCGATGCCCCCAAGAAGTAACATACTTTTTCATTGTTAATTCAAGCGTAGTAAGACTACTGTATGCCCCACTCTCGATCAAAATTTGAGCTGCCCTTTTCGGGTTTTCAACTCAAATCCCCTTTGGTCTCAAAGCGCCCTTTGCGAGTTTTCGCCTTGGCCTCTCCTTTTTCCCTCTTTTTTTTTTTGGAAAACTTTATATTGAATCTGGATTCATCGGATTGGGTAGGTCCTTGATATCCATCTCGGTCAATGTCCATGCTTCCCCAGAACAGGCCTTCTTTGTTGCATAAGGTCCTTCCCAGTTTAGCATCCATTTTCTTCTGAAGTCCCTTTGCATAGGAATCATTTTCTTCAAAGCCATATCATGAAATTTTCTAAGGCAGACATTTTTGTTGTAAGCTCGCATCATCTGACCGTGACAGATAACTTTTAACATTTTCTCTTCAAATTAAACTGATCATATTGGATCCATTCTGCCTCATCCAATTTCAACTCTTGACAAGACTCGAAGAAAAAGAATCTCGACTTCAATGGGCAAAATCACTTCCATTTCATGAACCAATGAGAAAGGTGCTGCCTCGACGAAGGTCCTGGCCGATGTTTAATAAGCGTAAAGGGTAAACGTAACTTCTATATGCCAATCTTTACAAATCTTGATCATTTTTCCAATGATTCTCTCTTCTTCTTCTTCTTCTTCTTCTTTTTTTTTTATATTGAGAGTGGGGTTTAAAGACTGTCGGCATTATAAGATTGGCATAAGAAGCGACTTTCACCCTTTTGGTGAAGTAACCAATGACCATGAATATGAATCGATGTTGGCTAAAAGCTTTTGAGGAGATTGGCTTGATAACGTTCATGCCTCATATAGGGAAAATGAAGAATGCACATAAGTCTTGTCTTCCTCAATTTGGCATTTACGGCGTAACTGATGCAATTTCCCTTTCTTGGTAAACAAGTAGCCTGAACCTCTTGATTAGCCTGGTCGTTGTAGAACCACTAACGTGGGTTCTTTAAACACCAATCTTAACAGCATACCCACGTTTCAGTTGCCTAGTGTGCCTTGATATGATTGTGCGAAAACATCTTTAAATTATTGAAAACAACTCAATGATGTCTCGTCTTATTTCTGTGATGAATTAGGCTTCGATCTTTACCCCTTTTCCTAAGCTCGCAAAGTACACTGACCTTTTGCAAAGTAGAGTCTATTTTCACTCGTTCTACCATCCTTAAAAAATCAAAAGATAGGCTACAATCTCCGTCATCTTCAAAGTCTTTAGATCCCCTAGACCCATTTCTCATTCCAAAAAGGGAGTCAGTAACAACGTCGCTCATGTCGTTGATATTTGGGTACCTAGGTACGAAGGTAGAAAATCCAGAGAATAAATGATTCTAAGGATGATTATTTGTATGATATGGTCATGAATAAAGAATGACAAAAAAATGTACAGTATGAAATGTAAAGAATGAAAATATTTACTTAGAAAGATGCATTTTATTGAAATAAAAATTCTGGACACAAGCCTACTTCACAAAAGAAATCTTATTGCTTCTAGGCTTAAAGCAACAAGTGTGTTTTGCACATTACTCTAGATTAGCTTTAAAAATACATGTTTCTTCCACAGTCTCATTGTTCAAAACACTCTCAAGTACATAAAGGCATATGCTCAGATAACTTTTTATTCCTCGGTTCCCTCTTCGGATATGCCATTGGTGTTCTGATTTCCCGATTTCTAGGCTTCTGATGACTTCTTCAAGGAAACATAACTCTCTTGCCCCTACTTTCAATTACCACATTTTACTGCTTCGTCATCCAACTTCACAATAGCCATGTTGATGAAATTTTCCACCAATTTCTTGAAAGTAAGGCAATTTTCTATCGAATGCCCCGTGATCCCCGCGTGGTACTCACACTGAGCGTTTGGGTCATACCATTTTGGGTATGGAGGTTGCATCGGTTTTGAATAGTAGGGGGACACAACGTGCGCATCAAATAAACTTTGATACAACTCCTTATACGTCATTGGGATCGGCGTAAATTGGAGTTTTTTCGTGTTTTGCCTTGTGCAAGATTCTTTTCTTGATGAACCCTGATACCCAGTAGTCACTGTTTTTGGCTGATTAACAGTAATCGACTTTGAGTACCCCATGTTCGTATTATTCACTTCATTTTCTTTCTTCCTTGTGACCATTCTCTTGTCACTTTCTCCTGCCTCTATCCTTCTATTTTTTATGGCATTCTCAATCATTTCTCCAGTCATTACAATGTCCGAGAAGCTCTTTGTAGCGCTTCCTAGCATATGAGTGATAAACGGGGCTTTCAGTGTATTAATAAAGAGCATGGTCGTCTCTTTCTCTAAGAGTGGTGGTTGGACTTGTGTAACATCCCGAAATTGGGCCTAGAAGAATTGGGCCCAATGGGCCTTGGATGTAGGAATGTTTAAAATTTTCAAGAATATGAGAATGGTGTTATTGCAAATTGGACTTATTAGTTAAGTGAATTTGGAAGGTTACGAGGTTTCTAGGAAGTTCCGGGTTCAAGTTAAGTTATAGGAAGAATTTTGTGTTTAAGCACTTTAAGGAGAGATAGTAAGTGACCTCAATGTTTATGGAATTAAATGAGTAATGTGCTAGCATAATTGAGCATATGGTAAAGAGGTTATGGCGCCACATGAAGTACTTGGAGGGAGGAGGTTCAAATCCCATTGTGTGCAAATTTTGACTATTATTTTTGCACTCTTTCCTTAAGTGTCGGCTAAGCATGTAAATAAGGCAAGGTGGACTTTTTATTTTTGGCAAAATGACTAAGGAAAATAGGAAAGGTTGAAGGTGATGAAAGAAATCAAGAGAAAGGGGAAAGTAAGGGGAACATGTGGCCTTTTTCAAGGGAAATGTTATGGAAAGTATGGTTGGCAAATTCTTGACCATTATGGTCATGTATGTGGACGGTTTTGTGTGTTAGGGGGGGATAGCCGAATTTTCCTTGGTGTTTTGGTAAAGTTTTAGTGCTTGTTTTAGTCAAATTCCTTTTGCATCAAGTGTGCCATTTTCTCCAAACTACCATTCTCTTAGTCGAATTTTGTCTTTGGCAATTGGTAAAAGTTTTGGTATTGTTTTTGGCCAAAATTCCTATATGCAACTTTGGTTCATTTTTCTTTTCTCTCCAAATTTCCTTCTTGCCGAATCTTCAAGACATTGGTGAGCTTATTCTCTTCTTTACTTTCTTCTTGTTGCCGAATGTACCCAAACCATTGAGACCAAAAATTTGTTCACTTATCTTTCTTGAAAATCGAAGCTAGTCAAACATCTTTCTTCTTCTTTCTTTTCTTTTTCACAAAATCCTTCAAGCATCTCTTCTTTTCTAATCCTTTTCACCATAGCCGAATTTTTTTTTCCATTTTTCCCTCCATAACCGAACTTTTGAATTCTTCATCTCTTTTACGTTATTTCTTTCTCGTTCGTGTTAGCACTCACTTCTTGAATCGAATCGGTAAGTAGTAGTTCTCTCTTTGTCAATAACTTTGTTTCATCCGAGTTTTTCCTTAATAATCGAGTGTTCTTCTTTCTCTCTCGTTGGGTATGAGTTACATTCTTTTCTGTGATATGGCCATCGTTGGACTTAGGGCTTTCAACAAGGTGAAGGAGCACAAGTGATTTGTATTAACCAAATCGTTATCGTCGACTCGTCAAGCAAGTGGAGTAAGAACGTTGTTATAAGATTTGTTTTGGTCAAAGGTGGGATAATTGCTAACGACTCTTTCGCTCACAAAATATTGTTAGGACAGGATTTCAGCAGCCAAAGGGTAGGATCGATTTTGGTGCACTGAGGGAGATCACATTCGTGGTGTTGAAACGGTAGAAAGCACAACTTGTAATCAAGGTGTGTAATCCCGTACCCTTCCGAATACATGTTTGAAATGATGTGTAATCTCATACCTCTCTGAATGTTTGTATGATATGTTCTATGATTCTGTCAAAATACCGAAGAAAATTGGAAACCGGCATCCGAGACCACTCGGGAGTGCGTATGTTCATAGTAGTAACCATATTTTGCAAAGAAACAGTTTGGTCAGCAGCAGTGACGTGATTTTGGAAAAATCATGAAAAATAGGATAAAGGGAATTAGAAAGCAAAAAAGATATCGAATTAAAGCTTACTGTGTCTATTTTTATATGAAAGAAACAGAGGAGGAAGAGAAAGTTTATATTCTAGGATATCTTAATTTTAGTGAGACTGGTTCTGATGGACTTTGTGGTTCCCTGTTCTGTTTTGGAAAAATTGGTTAAAATTGTACAAAGTGAATTATGAGTTATAAGTTATATGTATGGATTCCTTAGAGAACCTATTTTCAATAGAAACAAGTGAGAGCAACATATGAAAACCGTACAGTGAGATATTTGAAATTAAGGTAAGAGAGGTCAGAATCGTTGGACAGTGAAACAAGGGAAATTTTAAGGAATAAACTGTACTAATTGGTTAATGCAAAAATTTTGGAAAATTTTTAGTAAGAAGATATATGAGTCTAGTTTCAAGAAAAATTTACGGATTTAAATTTCGAGTTTTCTAACTCGAGTTATAGTCAATTTAGTCAGTATGACGCAGATGGACAGTTTCAAATTTTTATGCCCAAATTAGTAGTTAAGTCCGAGGTTGCAAAATTACCAAAATACCCTTAGAGTGTAAATTACCGAAATACCCTTGGGTTGCGAGATTACCGAATTACCCTTAGTGGGTAAAATTATCGATTTACCGAAATGTCCCTATGGGCCGATTTGATAGATTGTTACAATGGGCCGATTTACCAAAATGTCCTTATGGACCGATTTACCGAAATGTCCTTATGGACCGATTTACCAAAATGCCCCTATGGGCCGAATTGATAGAATGCCTTATTGGGTTGAATTACAAAGCTCAATAATGGGCCGATTCATCGTATTAAATTACTAGACTAATGGTTGTTATACATGTGGATATTTTATGTTGTTATGTGTATTGCATCATCACATATTGCATGGGATGAGAAACTTGAATGAAGAGAAGTATAGACTGGTGGCTCTGCCACAATCTGTATAGTGGCTATGCCATGCATAATTATGACTCTGGTGGCTCAGCCACAATTATTATTAAATGGCATCTTGCCTGCGAATTATTATGAAATGGCATCTTGCCTGCGAATTAAATGACATCTTGCCTGTGAATTATTATGAAATGGCATCTTGTCTGCGAATTAAATGGCATCTTGCCTGCGAATTATTATAAATGGCAGCTTGTCTGCAGATTGGAGAGACTGGCGGGGTGGGTTGACTTGATCCCCACAGGAGAGACTGGTTGGTACGGGGGAGAGACTGGTTGGATGGGTTGGGTTGCATACATTTGCTTCATATATTTATATGTTCTATTATGAAAGTGGGCTCCGGCCCAAGATATTTCTAAGCGGGTTCAGGCCCAGTGGATGACGGTAAGGGGATTTCACACTGAGTTCTTGTAACTCACCCCCCTTTTTCTTAACCCTTGCAGGTAATGCTCAGTGACGAGGACTTGGGCCCATGGATGACTCGGTAGAGGCCATACTTCAGAAACGGTGTTTTATTTTGAACTTTAGATTTTTAATTCCGTTCACTTTACTATTTTGGGTTTTTATGTTGTAATAAGGCCTCTGGAGTGTTTTATTATTTGCTTTATGGTTGATATACTTATTATTTTGCTTAAATTGTTTAAAACGAGAATTTTCTAAAACTTAAATAAAGGTTTTCCAAAATTGATTAACATATGGATTTCATAACAAACTTTTACAAATATTTTTAACATTGGAAATTTTCTCTCAAATTATCAACGATATTTTCAAAAGTCACGGTTTTAAAGTTCACTACCTTGATTGTTGACTCATCAATCAATCTTTCAAAAATACTTGTATTTTATCTACGTTTCCGCAACGTTTTCAAAATGCTTCTGCAACTCTATTTCTAAACATCACATTTTCGTAAATTGTTTATTTACGTTTTCAATTAGACATGAATTGCTTAAGTGTTTTGGGTTTTTAACAAAGAGGCTGTATTTCTCAAGCAAGTTTTTACTTCCATGTGACACATCAGATTCGGGTTTAACTTCTAGGTCGGGTTCGGGGTGTTACAACTTGCGTCGCCACCTCCCTCCACCGCTGGGCATATTGTCTGAAGCTCTCGCTTGGCTTTTTCTCCATATTTTGCAGCGTGATCCTGTCGGGAGCTATGTCAGCCACGTGGCCATAGTGTTTCATGAAGGCATGTGCCAGGTCCTTCCATGTCTTAATCTGGGCACGACTAAGCTGATTGTACCATTTGGCCGCAGACCCGGCTAAACTGTCCTGAAAACAGTGAATCAGCAATTGGTCATTATTAATGTGTCCCGCCATCCGTCGAAAGAACATCGTGATATGTGCTTCGGGACAGCTAGTCCCATTGTACTTTTCAAAATCTGGGGTTTTAAACTTTGGCGGAAGTACCAAGTCCGGGATCAAACTTAAGTCCTTAGCGTCTACCCCGTAACGGTAGTCAGCAGTCTCTATTGCTTTGAACTTCTCTTCTAACCACTTGCAGCGGTCCTCGAGTTGTCTTGGTAGGTCCACCCTTGCCTTGTCTATTTTTTCCATTTCATCAAGATCAGGGACCACAGGGTTAGCTGGACTATCTCTTGGGTTAGAACCTGAGCCTGTCGGAAGGTGCGCAGGTATCGCGGTATCGGCTTGACGCTGCAGCCTGATGGTAACAGGCGTCCTTTGGGGATGCTTATCTGGTTGTGCTTGAGTGTTTGGCGGGGTAAAACCTGGAGGGTAGACAGGGTCGTCATTATCATTCCACGAACTAAACAGCAGCGTTCTTTCCTTTTCACGTTCTTGCTTAGCAAGAATCGCGCCAAGCGGCTTATCATACTATTTTGGGATTCTTGCATCTGTTCCATCATGTCTTGTTGTATTTTGGCTAATTGCTCTTGCATTTGATCTTGTATGTCTTTTTGCATCTGCTCTAATCTTTCTAATCTTTGATCCATTACTTTTATTTTGCGTCGTGTACTGTAATGATGCTCGGTTTCCAGATTTTCCTTTTCTCTCTTTCTCTCTCTTTTTTTCTGAAATAACTTCAACTAATTAGGGTCTTTCTACAAATTTTAATGCATGTGATATGATGTAATGTAAATGCATGAAATGCAATGCAAATGCATGAATGCAAAAGGAAAGAGAGGCGTTGATTATGAATTCAATTCCATTAGAAGAACTTTTCTAGAAAATAAATTTCTTTACATAAAACGGATTGCATATACGGCTTTGTCCTCATAGTCCAGGTGAAAACACCAATCCTTTTCTTTTGTATCATGATGTTATGGTCGTGTCCCGTGAACTTTCTCAATAGATGCTTGAGAAACACCAATCCTCATCGTCTAGGTGAAAACACCAATCCTCTTCTAGCTCCTTGTTGCTTAGTTCAGGCCGTACCTCTTCACTCGCTTATCCTCCGCGATGTTCATAAGCTTCTCTAAGAAAATTGAGACATGATAACTCTCGAATAATCCTTGTCGGCTTGAATCCTCAGGCAAAGTCTTGTATTCTTCTGGGGACTACCAGCCCTCTCTCGTTGTTTACCTGGACTATGTTCGAACGACCGTATTATAATCCACTTTATCAAGTAACCCATTTCCTTATGACAAACTCTTCTATTTAGCAATCGAATATGAATCAACACCTCCTTTCTATGATGATGATGCAATGCAATCAAAACCAAAGAAAACATGTTAGCACAGGAGAAATAAATAAAATAGAGTACCTATCCAAGTGACCACTAGGGGTTCGGAGTAACTCTACCTAGGGTGGGTTCTTAAGACTTGCTATATGGGGGTTCGATTCTTGAGTAAAGGTACCTGAACCAGCAGATTCCTCGATCCTCACCCATTATAGGCTCATATGAACCGAGTTCAGTTCAGGGGAATACATTTCCCTATGGCTGCACGGAGATGAAAATCTCACGAAGACATAGGTACGGATGTATTCCGAAAGTGATCCACTATCCTGCACGGAGGTGAAAACCTCACGAAGGAATAGTTTCTCACTCCCACTTAAGAGGGTAAAAATCTGACGATTATGCAATATGAC
The DNA here is from genome assembly GCA_025698515.1 of Gossypium sturtianum. Taxonomy (NCBI): domain Eukaryota; kingdom Viridiplantae; phylum Streptophyta; class Magnoliopsida; order Malvales; family Malvaceae; genus Gossypium; species Gossypium sturtianum. The sequence goes on from CM046945.1 coordinate 27,188,706, forward strand.
TAAGTGCGACGACAATGCTATTCAATCAAAATAAAACAAGTCAGTATTTTACACACAGCTTAAAGCAAGCAAGAAATAAAGCACCTATTCGGGTAACCACTAGGGTTTGGCGTGGTTCTACCTAAGGTGGGCTCTTAGGGCTTACTATATGAGGTTTCAGATCTAAAGTAAAGGTACTCGAACCGGCAGATTCCTCGATCCTCACCCATTATAGGCTCATACAGACCGAGTTCGGTTCAGGGGAATACATTTCCCTATGGCCATGCGGAGATGAAAATCTCACGAAGCACATAGGTACGGATGTATCTCGGAAGCAATCCACTAGCCAATGTGGAGGTGAAAACCTCACGAAGGCATAGCTTCTCACTCCCACTTAAAAGGGTGTGACCGAACGGTCATGCAATGCAATGTGTGAAGATAAATTAAAAGGCCTAACACATTATGATAAAGACCACCAAAAATGACGGATGCAAAAAAAATGTGAATTCAAATCAGATCTTCAAATTTCGACAAAAGACAAAAATTAATCAATTTATGGCCTGACTCTCTTATTGAAGTCCCCAGTGGAGTTGCCAAGCTGTCGTAACCATTTTTTTGAAAACGTGGATCGACTAGGGTTTAAAAAAAATGAAAATAAAACAAGGAGTTGCCACCAATCTTTTTTGATGAGGTGTGATCGGGTCACCCCTTTATTCAATCATTTTAATAAGATTTAAATTTATTAAAACGATGATTTTTGGTCTTCGAAGTTTTGAGAAATCGGGTTCGGGAGTCGGTTACGTGCGAGGAAGGGTTAGCACCCTCGTCACGCCCAAACTTGGTACCTAATTGATTATTAATGTCCTAATGTCGAAAATTGGAAAAGATTTTAAAATACGAATCCTTTAGAAAATGTTTGGGTAATTCGAATTGGATACCGAAATTCCCTTGTTCCGAAAAGATGAAATACCACATCCAGCACGTTAGGACACAATGTTTCAACCCTCGATACCAAGATCATTTCTTGATTTCCAAAATTCGTACATTGTAATTTCAAAAGGGTATTCCACTATTCGGACAAACCAAAAACCGAAATCCAGCACGATTGGGCACGATTCCTCGAATTTCCAAACATGAAATATTGCCTTACGATCAAAATCTTAAAAGGTTATTTAGTCATTTGGACGAACGAAAATCGAAACCCAGCACGATTGGGCACGATTCCTCGAACCTCCAAACACGAAACATTGCCTTGTTTAAAAATCCTTTAGATGAAATATAGTAATTTTACAAAATGTATTTTTATTTAATAATATAGTATTAAACTAAGAAAATAAATTTAGATGTAAATATAGTAAATATAATGAAACTAATAATAATAATAATGATAATAATAATAATATCAAATAATAGTAATAATAATTATAAAACAATAATAATACTATATTAATGTGAACAATATATATATAATATTAGTGATAAAATAGAATAATAAAAACTATAATAATGAAAATAATAATAGTAATAACAATAATAAATAAGAAATATAACAATAATAACGTATAAAACAAATATAATGTAATAATGACATTAGAAATAAAGTAAATAATAATGAGTATAATAATAACAATAGCAAAAATAAATATGAAGTTATAAAAAGAATATAAATAAGTAAAATATAAAAATAAAAAATAGTATAACAACAGTAAATAAACGATATTAAATATTAATAGTAATAACAAGATAATATTAAAATAAACATAATAATAATGATAATAATGATAATACTAATAATAATAATAATAATAATAATAAAGGGACTAAATTAGAAAATAAATGAAATTTAGGATCTGAATTTAAAAAAATAAAACGAATTAGGGTCTAATTGGACGCGCGAAAAAATAAGGGGGACCATTCGGGCAATTATCCCAGGAGTCCATGCGCTGCGTTTTGCGCAGGACTAATTTGGAACAGGAGAAAACTTATTGGGGCCATTTTGAAAATGACAAAAAACTGAATTGAAAAATGCGGAAGGACCAGAAGGGCAATTAGCCCCCACAAGCAAAAGCACGCAGATCCTCCGGGCGGGTCGGGTCGACACGCGGATCCTGGGGCCAAAACGACGTCATTTTGGGCGTTTAAGGCCAGCCCCAAACGACGTCGTTTTAAGGGGCTATTTAAGGCGAAAAAATCTTAAAAAAATTCATTCTCCCCAGTTTTTTTTTTTTAAAATTTCTAACTCTTTCTCTCTTCTCTCTGCAGGGGCCTGGGTCCGGTGAGATTCCGACGGCCGTCCGCCGTGGGCTCCGTCGCCGGCGCCACCGTGTACGGCGGTTGGAGCCCCCAAAAGGTAAAAAACTTAGCCTTTCTTCTTTTCTCTTTTTTTTATATTTTTTATTATATATATAAACTGTTTTTTTTTTAAGAAAATAAAGAAAAATGGGTTTATATTGTTTCGAAAAATAGGATAGAATATCAACCTTAGCACTTTGTTCCTCTTTTCTCTTCGACTGCCTGTTGTATACTGGTATTAGTCTCTGTTTGCAAGCGTTTGTAACTGAAATCTTCTATTTTTGTATTGATAAAAATGGCCGAATGTTCTCTTTTTTCTCCCCAAAAAAAGAGTCCCCCTTTACAATGGTTTTGGATCGGCTTATATAGCCATTTTTACAAGCTTCATTTATTTGCTGTCTTTTCTTCCTTTGTGCAGGTGCAAGTGGCGGTGCAAGTGGGAGGGTCGGTGCTGCAGAGGCGGTGGCAGACTCTGACAGTGGCGGTGGAGCAGAGGCAAGTGGCTAGGGTTTTGTCTCCTTGCCTCTTTGTTTTCTGACGGGCTTGTAGTGGGCTTAGGGTTTGTTTTTTTTTGAAATTGGGCTGATATGTTGGGTTTAAGTTTGTAGAATGGGCTCCGGGCAAATTATGGGTCTTACAAGAAGATTACTTTAAAAATTATAATGATAAAAAAGAAAGCATTCTTCAAGAATATTATGAATTTATGAATACCCATAAAATTCATATAAAATTCTTTGAATGGTTTGAAGAATATTATTCAGAATCTGTTAATATAATAAAACATAATACTAGATGGCAAACTAATAAAGGAGAAGTTGAATCTCGACATCCCCCTTAAATAGAGGTTCAATATCTTCACAAAAATACTGGAATAAAAGCAAATCCTTTAAGAATGAGAGCTCCTGATGCAGGAGAACAAATCTCATCAAAAGATATTAAAATAATAGTAGAACAAAACAACTATACAAATATCAGTCTTCATACAATAGGAAAACAATTAGATTATATTGAGAATTTGGTGGAAAGTCAACCGATTAAGAAAGAACCAGTAAAAGAGGTAACAGAAAAAAGTTCTAAAGAACCAATATTCACACCTTATGAGATTCCAAAACCTTTCCAAAAATCCCAAAATGATTTCTTAACAGAAATCCAAAATAGACTTTGTCGAAACCATTTTTTTTTGTTTTGGAAAACAGGGATCGACTTTAAAAAGAAAATGGAGTCGCCAAGCCGTCGAAACCATTTTTTTTTGTTTTGGAAAACAAGGGTCGACTTTAAAAAGAAAATGGAGTGGCCACCAATCCTTTTTGTTTAGGTGTGATCGGATCACCTATAAAAATATTTTATTATATTTAAAAGAAATTAATTTTGGTCTACGAATTCCAAGAAAAATGGGTTCGGGAGTTGGTTACGCACGAGGAAGGATTAGCACCCTCGCAACGCCCAAAATTGGTACTTAATTGATTAATTAATGTCCTAATGCCAAAAATTTGAAACGATTTTAAAATACAATTCTGTTTTAAAAAATTTTAAATAACTCGAATTGGATATTGAGATTCTCTTGTTCCGAAGGAATAAAATATCACATCCAGCACGTTAGGATATGACGTTTCAAACCCTCGATGCCAAGATCCTCTCATGATTTCCAAAATTCATGCATTGAGATTTTTATAAGGATATTCAATTATTTGGACAAACGAAAAACTGAAACCGAGCACGATAGGGTACGATTTCTCGGATTTCCAAACACGGAATATTGCCTTATTTTGAAATTTTTTACTAAGCAATTATAAAATGGACTCAAAATGCATTTGTTTAGCTTATTTGGAATAAAAATGAAGTGACTAATATCAATTAAAACGTTAAAGTTTGAATCACGATGCGATAATGTAAAAAAACAAAATTACGAACATGGAATAATATACATGGATAAAAATATTATACTAATGAATGACCATAATATGAAATTTGAAGGGAATGAATTTGAGTACATACAATGGCAAGTAAATTAATACAACTAACATATAGCAAGCTTTAAAACAAATAAACAAATGATATATATAAAATAATATGTGTTAATTTAATTAATACATATGTAATAAAAACTTGATATAAAATAATATATATATAAAAATAATAATGACATACGAAAGTATTTGGAATGAATAAATATATAATTTAAAATAGGGTCCTTTAAAGAGACAAATTATATACATAAATAAATTTAAAAGAAGATATATATATAGGTAAATAAATTTAAAAGAAAATATTTACATAAAATCCATAATGAAATCAATAATATATACTTGGAATAAAATAATTATGTATATGTAAGTATAATAGCATTAAATTAAGTATCATGTAAATCTTTAAAGCATAGAAAAATATAAAAGAGGATTTTAAAATGGACAAATTATAAAATAATACGATTTTTTAAACGTATATATATATGTATATGCATATAAACAAAAATGTAAAATAACAAGCTAGAACAATACAAAATCAATAAATAATTCAAGATAGAGATGAATAATAAATAAATTCAAAAGAATAAAAGAATTACAAAAATTAAAATAAAAAGACTCAATTGAAATAAATATGAACTAAAAGGGGTAATTAAGAAATATAAAAAAACATTGGAACAAAATTAAGGACTAAAACACAATGCGCGTATGATATGGAAGACCAAATGGGAAATATTCCCAATCCTCCAAAACGTGGTGTTTTAAGCCTAAGTCGAGGGATCAAAACGGAACAGAAATAAAATTACAGGGTTAAATTCGTAAATAAAATAAAACTGAATTTAAAAATAAAAAAAATGCAGAAGGATTAAACTGGCAATAAGACCATTAAGAAAAAACGCGCGGATCCTCCCCGGGTCGGGTCAACGCGCGGATCCTCCCTGGGTCGGGTCAACGCGCGGATCTGAAGGGGAATACGATGCCGTTTTGGGTCTAAGTGACCCACTCCAAAACGACGTCGTGTGGGTCAGCTTTAACTAGTAAAAAGCAGAGGTTGATATCATTTTTAAAACTCTTTCTAAAAAAACAAAAAGAAACTCTTTTAGACTCTCGGAGTTCAACCCCAGCTCTGTCATTGAGCCGCCGTACTCCGCCACCATCCGCCGTCGTGCGCGGTGGTCGGAGACCCGAAAACGACCATTTTTACCCCTTTTAAACGCCCTAGGTGTAGATCTAACAACCGAATGACCAAATCACCCTCAAAATTCAAAGAAAAGCAAGCGACTCCTCAGATTCGATTTCCGATTGCCCGAAACAGAGGTAAAATCTTCGACTTTCACAGTGTTTTTTTATACTATATATTTAATACACGAAAAAATGCTCAAAAAATAGTGAATACCCTTAAAAGGATCTCGTATTCTTTTTGTTCTTTTCAATTTTTTTGTATTCATTCCCCAAAAAAGAACCCCTTACAATGGTTTGTTTCGGTCCTCTTAAAGCCGAAATCGAAAAAATAAGATAATAATACATCATTTTCTTTTTTCCTTTCTTTGTTATTGTTATTTATTTTCTTGTGCAGGTACGGGCGTGCGTGGCGCTATACGGAGGCGAGCCGACGTGGAGGAGCGAGCGCGTGGCGTGCGTGTGGGGGAGGCTGCTGCGGCGCTGGAAAATTCCAGAAACCCTTAGGGTTTCTGGAAACATTAAGGTGCTGGGCCATTTGGGCCTCAGAATTTTGGGCCTAAGTTTGGGCTATTGTGTTGGGTTAAATTATTGGGTTTAGTTAATGGGTCATTTTAATTTTTGGGTTTGTAAAAAACTGTAAAATGGACTGTTTATTGGTTTTTTAATTTCTGTTTGTTTTTGGTTTTTTTTTTAATTTTGGTTTATTTGGTTTGGCATTGGGCCCGGGCATAAATTGGGTCCTACAGACTTGATGCTTTGGAAAGTTACAAGTCTGAATTAATTGCACCTGATACCCCAATACAAGCCCAACATTCGGTAAATACATTACACCAATCCTCCTAATCGACTGACGACCGTCGGATGAACAACAAATTAACAAGATGGCTTGGAAAAAACCAAAAAGATTATATTATCCAAAAACCACTGCACCTGATCTTAATATAGAAGAAAAACCTGTTTTCCAAAATAAATACAATGCTAATACAATTTATGAATGGAATATAGATGGAATGTCTGAATACAATATTATTAGTTTATTACAACAAATGACGATAGTTTCAAATGTTTATAAAACCCAAAACCAAAATGGATTAATCAGTGATCATGCTATAGCATATTATCTTCCTATTTATGGGTTGGGGAGGGGCTTTGGGTAGTTCTAAACATTATGTAAAAAAAAAAAATATATATATATATATATATATAAATAAAATCTATAATGAGATTGTTCAAAAATAAAAATACTAGCATAATGAATTATGGTGGGTAAACAATTTATGGAAACAAATATTTGGTGAACGGTGTTGTAAATATTGATAAAAATCAACAGAGTTCAACGGTAATTAGATTATAAAAAAATTGATATACCAGTAATCTAATCTACTCTTACGCATTGTGTGTATATGAATGCTATTTACGGAGGCTGCAAAGAGGGAGAAGATATAGAGATTTTATTTTTAGAGACTCAACAAATTTCTAATTATAGGGAGGGCATTAAATCCAGATGAATTCCAGCATTTTTCCTTTTATACAATTGTTGGGTTTCATTTTAAACCAATCAATTATGGTATAAACCATTGTATTACCCTTAATTTCAGGGATTTCAAATGGCATTAAAGCTGATTGTATCATCATTTAAACATACATGTGACATTTGTCCAACATGTTCTTAAGAAATAAAAATTATTAAAATTTCTTCATTAGAATCTTATATATTAGTTTATATTTCCGTGCGATGCATATATTACATGCTAAAATTAAAATCTAGTTAATAGTCATATATAAATGCAAGTGTAAAATGCATTTTGGGAAATAAAATCAAATATTTTTTTTGTTCATTAATTTTTATATTCATCTTGTGCTTTTATTTTATAATAATTATTGATTCCATCTTTGTTTGATTTTATATAATATTTTATAATGGTTAGTAATATCATAATTTAAAATTCACATAGCACAATTATAAAATTAGTATTATATATCATGCAAAATATAATCATATTAAATTAAAAATCAAAATAGCATCACAATCAGAAACTAAACAAAAGTTATCTATAAATTTTAAATATATATAATAGAAAATATAATGATGCAAATAAAAATAAATATTAAAAAAATTACTTAAATTATTAAAGTATTAAACATAACCGCGTAAAAGAAATCTTTATTTTCACTTAATTTTTTGTTTAAAAGAAATCTTTATTTTCTCTAAAACTCTTCCATTCCCCAAAAACGTCATCATCTTCGACCAACAATATCTTCAATCAACTTCGAAGTTCACTTCTTTTTTTTCAATTTCACAATAGTCGTTTCAAAAAAAAAAATCTAATGAAACTTATTAAAAAATTTAAAAAGGTGGCATTTCATGCAAAGGAAAAATTCTAAAAAGAAATCTAGCTGCTCTTGTGTACATTCATCTATCTTCATTTCATTTGTAGATAGTGTAAAATAAAGTAATAAAACAGTAGTAATTAGTGGGGTATAAGAAAAGAGGGTTTTGAATTTGAAAGAATTGTAATAGATAAAAATTTATTATTTCAACAACTAAGAGCTTTATATAAGATGATATCTAATAACAAAAAATAGAAAGTCAAACAATTATGGTATTGCATTAATTATAATTATAATTATAATTATAATTATAATTATAATTTGGTATGTATTACCTAATTATGTTATTTACATTATAAGAGATTTTTTATTTATAATCTTCACTCACATAATTTACTACCACGATTAAGAATGAAGAAACTGTACTAAATTATGATTTTTATTAGTTTTCATATACATGATGTTGTGTCTTTTTTTAAAATTAGACATGTAATTATTTCCATACTTAGAAGGAAGGAACCAGAATTAATTTGGTTTTTTTTTTTATAGGGGACAATTTTCTTTAAAAATAGAAACTAATTAGCTAAATCGATTTAAAGGGTTTGATTATTATTTTTTTGGTGAAAAATCCAAGAAATAAAATCAAAGAGGACTAGGCCCTCAAAGGGGGATCTTCAAACAGTCTTAAGCCTGACTTTCTATCATAAATCATTTTGACAAAACTATTAGCCACAGTGTTTTCCTCCCGGGGAATATGCTGAATCTTCCACTGTTTAACCTTTGTTAGGATCTAATGAATTCTTCTGAGTAAAGTTGAGCTCGAGATTCTAAAGGTACCTTTCTGAATGTCATTAACGGCCTCGAGACTATATGTTTGAATTAAGATCCTTTCAAATATTCTATCTAGGATAAGCTTTAACCCATCCAAGATGCCCCAAAGTTCAACCACTGTGCAATTCCCCAAATATCTATTAAACCTCATGATCCATCTACCATTTTGATCTCGTACTAAGCCTCTTACTGCAGCAAATCCTTCATCCTATCTCACTGAACCATCCGAATTTAAGCACACCCAACTTTCTTCCATGAGTGAACTATCAAAGGACCTATGAGCTTTAAGTGTCGAGGTCAAAAAAGAAGAGGTATATTATCTTACCCAACTAAGAGAAACTTTAATAACATCATCAGTGCTCCAAGAAAAATATGATGATTTCATTCTAACTGTAAAAATTAAAAGCTGAAAATATAACCGTTTATAGTATGTTTAAAACATAACATATAACAATAATTAATTTAAACAAAATATAGAAGCAATTATTGTCATATAAAATATTTTTATATAAAACTCTTATCATATTAAAATTATTATTCTCACATTATTATAATTACTAAATATTATATACTTTTCATTCTAGATTTTATAGCAAATAAAATTAAATTTAAATTCTAATTTATATTTTTTTTTTGTAATCAATGTTTAGATAAAGAAAAGTAGTAAGGCTTATTGCCATATAAAACACTTGATATATGGGCGAATATTCAATGTAATATTAGGGTTTTAAAAAAATCATTTTATTTTGAAATATGTTCTATGTAAAAAAAAAAATTTAATACTTTAAAAAATTCATATATCAATTAATTTTTTTCACTTTTTATTAGTTAATATCATATTTTAATTTTTCAACATAATATTATTTTTTTAAAAGTATTACTCATACAATTTTAAAAATTAAAATATAATATACCAATAAATTCATATTTTAAAGTATAAAGTAGTAAATTAAATTTAGTAATATTTTTAATAATTTGGAATACTTTATACAATTTTTAAAAATCAATTCATATTTTTCAAAAAAAATATATAATTTTTTAAAGTATTAAATTTAATGTAGTAATCTTACATATATTTAAAGTATTACTAATACAAATTTATTGGTATATATAAAGTATTACTTATATTCAAATCAAATTTTAGTAATATTTTTAATAATCTGGAATACTTTATACTTGTAATCAATTTTTATATTAAATATAGTCTAATATTTTTTACTATACAGAACGGGTGCAATACTTAATATTTAATCTAATCAGTGTGAAATGTAATTGATAAAAAGAAAATTCAAAAAAAATCTAAAATGTAGAGAATCTTACAACTTTAAAGTCGAAAATTTTCTATTAAAAAATATAGTTTATTATTTTTTAGTTATGGAAACGATTACTAATGAAATTTTTTTATTCCAAATTTGATAGTATATACTAATAAGGAATTTATATTTAATTAATTTTTTTAAAAATATAATAACTATTTACACGTGGTAAAATAGTATGGTGACAAATGGTATATTATATGCACGCCATGAAGGAATTATTCCTTTTTCTTGTAACTTCAAATTACTATAGTATATATGTATATGTATAATTATATTATGGTATATATATTAGATTATTAAAATGATTAAACTAATTATTTATGGAAATAAACAAATGTTATTCATTATCTCTATAGTAGACTATTTTCAATGATTGTTGCACGTAAAGCAAAATCAATAAATAATTATTAACTTTTGGTTACCTAAGGTTTAATTTATATTAAGTTGTATTATATGAACGGATTTAATGCAAGAATACAACTTATATTAGTAGGTAATCTAAATTTTCTATAGCCCAAAGAATCAAATTGAGCAAATTGTTAAAATAATAGGGAATTGTTATGTCATCTATAAAGTCTAATTGGGGAGATAGCTTATCTTGATTATCGTAGCAAGATTGACTCATAGAAATAGAAACACATAAGTGATTGTTTGGATTGATAATACATTAGACAATACCCAAGTTGAATTAACACTAGATCCATTTATGGATTTATTCATTGGTGATGTTTATGGTATGACTTACCTAAATCCTAAGTAAGTAAATGACCATGTGTTAATAACTCATGCGCTTTAATATATTGAAAGCATGTGCTCTCATGGTAGTGGGTTGAAAGTTGGTACGTTGGATACATGACTTGTGCATGACATGACATTACGTATAATAGTGAAATTCATAACTCAAATAAAGAGTGAGTGATATCCTCTCATTGATATTGTATGAATTATGAAAATAGAATCTAGTTAGGGTCATTTGTCTGAGACAAATGATTTTATCATTATTAATTTTGAGTAATGATCATTTTCATTGCAGAAGATACAACAATGATCATTAGATAAAATGGATCAAATTAGGTGAATGGATTTGACCTAAAGGGATCATGAATATCCTATAAGGGTAACACACATACAACAAGGTCATTGGACTAAAGCTTTAAATTAGTAACCTTGTAATGATATATAATGGGAAGTGCAATCATGTTACTTTAGTGGAATGATTTTGAGACTAAATAATTTATGAATAATAGATGAATAGTTAAAACTTAGCTACAAATTATTCAAGCACTAATTATATATGTCCAATCAGTCGTTCCACTAGTGCAACACAACTCTTTAACAGATTGTGCTTAACATAAACACTTGTATGAAATTGTAAACGATTGAACATGGAGAAATGATTCACTAGATTTACTCATTGGAGTAGGTGTTTTCTTGGTTTGATGATTAGATTGACCTGGGTTAATTTAGTCACTTTAGATATCGATTTATTTGGACTAAGTGTTGAATCGAAGTGGACCTAAATTAAGGGATCATGTTATCTGTAATAGCCCGATTTTCAGTGGTGTCGTAAACAGTGGTTCGAGACCACCAAATTCGGCGAGTAAGCTCTTAAATTTTATTATTTAATTTTTACGAGTCAAATAGGGTTTTAAAAAGATTTTTGAATTGATAATTCATGTCTTATAATGAATTATTAGGTTTGAGTGATAAAACCCTAGTTCAAGTGATTTTAGAAAATGAGGTATCGAGACCTCGTTTCTATAAACCGAGCCATAAATATTTTTATAAATATTTACAGAGTGTCATTAAGGTAGTATTAAAGTTTCGTTGAAAAATTTTAACGTTTCGACAATTAATTAATTAAAAAGAACTAAATTGAAAAAGGTGCAGAACTTGCTAATTATAATAATAAAGTGACTAAATGGCTTGATTAATAAAAAAGGAGGGACTTAAGTGATAAATATGCCTATATTAATGGATGAGGCGGCATATGAATAAAAGTAGTTGAATGTGCATATTAGATATGACATATAACTTTTTGTGAATTGGTGTTTTGCCATAGTAAGCATATATGTATTTTGATACTAATAATAATGTGGTACATTCGGTACCAAATGGTATGTTTTAGTAAGTGATTTACATGTTGTGTAATGTTGCAAAGTTAGTTAGAAGTTAATAAATTTTTTTGGCCAAATTGAGTACATAGTTATACATGTTTTAATGTTGTCATTTGAGGTGCCTTTGGGCATATTGGTTGGATGTTATTATACCATATGTGTTTGGCTTGATTATGCATGATTTTGGTGCCTTTTGAGGGCTTAAGTATATGTGCAAAAGGGATTGTAGGTACATGTTGAAAAGGGTGAGAAAACTGGTTTGTAAAATAGCCTATTTTCGTCCACACGGGCAGAGACACGGGCGTGTGTCTCAGCCGTGTGTGACACATGGCCAGGTAACACGGTCGCGTGTCCCCTGTAGTTTTCAAAGGGTTTCAAGTCAGGTTTTACACGACCTAGCACCCGGCCTGGCACACGGGTGTGTGAGGTTATTTTTTAAGGGTACACGGCCTGGCACATGGGCTTGTGGTTTGGCCGTGTGACCCAAGTCAGTGAGTTACACGGGCACAGACACGGGTTGGAACATGGTCGTGTGTCCCTATTTCGAATGCCTACATGGCCTGGCCACACGGCCGTGTGACCCCTGCAAATTGTAAATTTTCATCTTTTCCTGAAATTTCTATATGTTTCTGTTTTAGTCTCGATTTGTTTCTAATGTGTTTTTAGGGCCTCGAGGGCTCGTATAAGGGACAATATGTATGATATTGATTGGTTTTATTGTGATTGGTGATATGAATTAAATGTTTTAAAATTTTTGATAGTCCTGAAATGTAAACTATGGTAATGCTCCGTAACCCTATTCTGATGATGGATACAGGTTAGGGGTTGAGTATTAATGCGATTAAAAATAAAAGTTGGTTGATTACTTGGTTACATGGATTATATGGTTAAACATATTTGTATTTTTCATTTAAAGTGCCTAAGGGCATATTGGTTGCATGTGAATATACTACATGTTTGAGATTTGATTTTAGCTTGATTTGAATGCCTTGTTATGGCTTATTGTTGTGTAAAAATGTTAATTTAGGTTGATGACAAATTGGGTGAGAAATATGGTTAGGAAAATGGCATATTTTTGTCCACACGGACAGAGACACGAGCGTGTGTCTCAACCGTGTGTGACACACGGCCAGGTGACACGGCCGTGTGTGTCCCCTGTATCTTTAATTTGCACAAAACAGAATGCTCACACGGCCTAGCACACGGGCGTGTGGCTTGGCCGTATGACCCAAGTCAAAGAGATCACAAGTTTGGGCACGGGCTGGGACACGGCCGTTTGTCCTTATTTCGAATGCCCACATGGCCTGAGACACGGGCGTATCTCTCGACCGTGTGAGCCACACGGCCTGACCACATGAGCGTGAGTCCTCTGCACCTTTGAAAAATTTTGATGTTCTCTGAAAAATTCTTTGAGTACCCAATTTGGTCCCGACTTATTTCCAATGTGTATTTCGAGCCTCAAGGACTCGTATAAGGGAGAATATGATTGATTGGGATTGATTTCTGATATGAATACTAGATGATATGAAATGTCTGTTATTTAATCTGTAAATTCTGGTAATGCTCCGTAACCCTGTTCCAGCGATGGATACGTGTTAGGGGTCTAATTATCTAATTGTTTGAAATGAAATAAAATTAATTAAATCATGTTACACATGCATTTTATCATACCTTAACGAGTGTAAGAACTCAAATTTTCTAACTCTAATTTTCCTCTGTAAAAATCCAAGTTTTTCCCTTACTGAAAAGAACTCAAATTAATTCTTTAAAAAAAAGGAAAAAGGAAAATTAAAACGATAAAATGAGTACCAAAATGAAAACTTATTAAAGTTAGGTGAATAAAATGAGTGTTTGTAATGAAAAATTAATGGCAGGTGACTAAAATGATAAAAGTATGTAATGACATTGACTAAAATAATAAAAGTATGTAATGATAGTGCCCATGTTGAAAACTTTTTTCGGTGCCCAAAATGAAAATTTTGAGTGATCAAATGTAGTTTACCTTTAAATTTTGATGCAAGTAAAGTTAAATGTTTAAAAAACAATGTGTCATGGGTTCAAATCTTATTTTGATTGATGTTTTTTATTTTATATAAAAATATTAAAAGATAAAACACCCTCATAATAATATAATTTACTTTGTATATAAAAGGGTATTTTAATAATTTTTTAATTAAGTTAATGTTCAGTTGACTTATGACACTAACTCAATCAATGACTTAATATAAATATAAATAACAGGAGCGAATAGCCTTTTTTTTTAAGAAATTAATAATTTAATTTATACTTTTTTGGGGCGTAAATCCCTAATGATTTATTTATTTTTATCTCAATCCTCTAAAAAAAACTTATAAACTTATTCATTCTGATAAACCAGTTGTAGAAGAAATATTATGTGTATATACACATGTGATAAAGTTTTTTTTTAACTCCACAATCGAGCTTAATAGATTGACAAGTGTCTCGTATATATATATATATATATATTATTTTTTAAATATAAATTAAGAATACTTATTAGTCTTTTAAGTCTGCTTTTAACTTATGTATAAAATAATTATCCATTTTAGAATGAATTAATTTTAAAATTGATTAAATCAAATTGAATTTATAAAATCTTAAGTTAAATTAGTTTAAACTATTTCATTATTGTCTCTGATTAGGATTATGAAAATAATTAAAATTTGAATTAAAATATAAATACAATATGATTATATAAATATATTAATAGTTATTAATATTAATTATTAGAGTTAGTATTTGTTGGTGTGTGTGGATAAAATTGGACTTATAAGAAATTAATGAAGACTTTAAGATGTGTATCAATGCCACTTTTTTAAGGATCTATTCGCCCCCACATATATTTTGGTATGCAAAAGAGTTACTAACAAATGAACCTTGAGGATACAATGAAGTCCAATGATTGTCTACGTTTTGTACTAACGGAAACAGTTCTGAGCATTGAGTGAAACATAGTAAGAGTATCAATTTTTATAAAGAACTTATGCAATAATACTTTATAGAATAATGTAGGAATATAAAAGATGATGAAAGAATAGAAAGAAATTTCATTTCTCAACTTTTGATGTGTTTTTGGTGCACCAAACAAATGAATTTTGATTCTGAGTTCCCATGTTCTTCATAAAGACATAACTATTCAAATGGATAGACACATATTTTAACAATAAACATAAATATTCAATATATATCTATTTAAATAATTATGACCTTTTGTTATTAATTAAGTTGTAGAGCTCAATTTTAGCCCGGGCCCAAAACAAGAGTATAAAAACCAACAAAAAATAATAAAATAATAAGTCCATTGCAGTCCTTTTTACAAGACCCAATACAGGCCCAAATCAAACAAACCCTAACCCAAACTAAAACAGGCCCAAAATGGCCCGAAATCTAAACCAATTTTCAGTAAAAAAAAACCCTAGCAACCGTGATGTCCTCTCGACATCAAAGACGCCACCGTCGTGACGCCACCTCCACGCGCTTGACATCTCCGTACCTGATGGATGAACAAACAACAAGAATGAAGAAAAGAAGCAAAATATATTGCATTTTTATTTCTTCCATTTCGGTTATAAAAACTGAAGAAAACCAATGTAATCAGGGGGATTTTTTTTAATCGAAAAAACACAAAAACAAGGTGATTCCTTTCGCGTTCATCATTTATCTTTTATTTTTTGTTTTACTTTAAAATAAATGAACAAAGTAATAAAAGCAAAAGAGGTTACCTGAATCGGAGACTATTGTCGACGAGCGCGTGAACACCTCAGAACCCCGAAGGTTTGGACGAGGGTTCGAAAAGCATCGAGGCCTCCTCTTTTCTTTTTCGTTTTCATTTTTTCTTCTTTTATTTCTAAAAACGAATAGGGGATTTGAGATTTTAAAAAAGGGACCGAAAAGGAGTAAAAAAAAGGAGATTTTTTACCACCAGCCACCGTCTACGGCGGGGCTACAGCGAGCCACGGTGGAACCCTAGGCCGGAGCCATGGCCGGACGGGGCCGATTGCAGAGAAAAGAGGAGCCCCCTTTTTGTTTTTTTAAAAAAAACAAATTTAAAATGTTTTTTTTTTGCAAACTTTCGGCCTTAAATAGGATGGGTGAAACGGTGTCGTTTCACTCGGGCCTTTTCGAACCCTCGTCCGAACCTTCGGGGTTCTGAGGTGTTCACGCGCTCGTCGACAATAGTCTCCGATCAAGGTGATTCCTTTTGCGTTCATCATTTATCTTTTATTTTCTGTTTTACTTTAAAATAAATGAACAAAGTAATAAAAGCAAAAGAGGTTACGAATCGGAGACTATTGTCGATTAATGCTGCATGAACATCTCGTAACCTCGAAGGTTCAGATTTAGGTTCAAAAGCATCGAGGCCTCCTCTTTTCTTTTTCGTTTTCTTTTTTTCTTCTTTTATTTCTAAAAACGAATAGGGGATTCGGGATTTTAAAAAAGGGACCGAAAAGGAGTAAAAAAAAAGGAGATTTTTTACCACCAGCCACCGTCTACGGTGGGGCTACGGCGGAACCCTAGGCCGGAGCCATGGCCGGACGGGGCCGGTTGCAGATAAAAGAGGAGCCCCTTTTTGTTTTTTTTTTTAAACAGATTTAAAATGTTTTTTTTGCAAACTTTCGGCCTTAAATAGGATGGGTGAAACAGTGTCGTTTCATTCGGGCCTTTTAACGTCAAAACGACGTCGTTTCGAACTGGGTCGGACCTCCGGCCTAAGATCCGCGCGTTTTTTATTGGAAGGGATAATTGCGCTTCTAGCCCTTCTGCTTTTTTATTGTTTTACAATTAAGTTTGTTTTATTTTCAATTTTGCCCAATAATTTACTTCGGTTTTCAATTTGGTCCCCCCTGATGCTGTGCGTTTTGGTGGAGAAGGAAAAATCTCCCTTTTAGTCTCTCCTTGTTATTCGCGCGTTCAATAGGGTCCTTTTCCTTTTTTATTTATTTCAAATTTGCCCCGAACTTCTGTTTTAAGTTCAATTTAGTCCTTTTTGGTTATTTTTGCTATTTTATTGTTAAAATTAATTAATTTAATATTCCTATTATTATTATTATTATTATTATTATTATTATTACTATTAGTACTGTTATTATTGTACTTACTATCATATTTATTATTATTATTATTATTATTACTATTCCTTTTTTTATTTTTTTATTTCTTTTATATTTGTTACTATTTTCACTATTATTATTACCATTATCATTATTTTATTTTTACTACCATAATAATAATAATAATAATAATATTATTATTATTATTATAATTATTACTACTATTATTATATGTATTATCATCATTATTATTTTATTCCATTACTATTATTATTATTATCACTATTATTTATTTATTTATTATTATTGTTATTCATTTATTATTATAATTATTAATATTATTATTTTTAACTATTTTACTCAAAATTCATTCATTTATTTATTTATTCGTTCACTATTAAATTTTAAATTATTTTTAGTTTTCATTTATTTATTTACTCATTATTTTTTTATATAATTAGTTTGTCTTATTTTTATTTTTTTATTTATCTTATTTTTATTTTTGCTCTTATTATTCCTTTTATTTTTGGTTTGTTTTATTTTTACTTTTACCCTTATTATCTTTTATTTCGATTTGCTTTATTTTAAATTTTTACACTTATTATTGCCATTTCATTATTTATTTATTTATGTATTTATATATTTTGTTGCACATACTTTCAAATTTCGATCATCCATTATTGATATTTGTATTTATTATTGTCATCATCATTATTTTTTTTACATATATTAGCACTGGAATTCATTTTACATCTTGTCATAAGATCATATTCCATTTTATTCGATCCATTAAAATTTTTGTTTTAAAATAAGCAAATACTCTGCGTTCTAAGGTTCGAAAGAAATCGTACCCTAACTTACTGGGTTTCGATTTTTCTCATCGAGTCTAAAGAACCTATTATTTTCTTTTTAAAGTCAAAGCATAAAGGTTAAATAAAAAAAATAATTCTCGGGAATTCGAAATCGTTGTGTCCTAACTCACTGGATGTGACGTTTTGTTATCTCGGGATAAGGATTTCTAAAAAAACAAAGGTAGTATTCTGTATTTGGAACTTCGAGAAATCGTGCCCTAACTTACTGGGTTCCGTTTTTTTCATTTGATCCAAATAACCGAATATCCTCCTCAAGCTTAAATGCACGAGTTTTAAATGTCAAAAGACAAGCTTAGTTTCGAGGATTCGAAATATCGTATCCTAACTCACTGGGTATGATATTTTATTCCTTCGAAATAAGCGGGTCTCGGCATTGATAAACCATAATAGTAACATATTTTATCTCCACATTTAGCATGCTTTTGGATGATTTATCCCTTGAATTATGGAATTTGGTGCTCTTAATCCTTTAATTTCATGTTTTATACTCAGGAGAGCATAGGAGGATGAAAAGAACGGAAAACGGGCTTAAAACGGGCCAAATGGGCCAAAGTAGGAAATCAACACGGCCTGGGCCCAAAGCACACGGTCGTGCCCCTTTAGCAGGCTTGAACACGGCCTGAAGTTGATTCACACGGGCGTGCCACACGGGCGTGTCCCTGCCATGACAAAGAGGAATTTCACTCGGAATAGGATACTTAGAGGCAAAGAAACACATTCCAAAGCCTATATAAACACCCTAGAGGCCAATCTTGAAAGGGGCGTCCAGCTAGGCCAAGAAGCCAAGCCAGAGAGGTCAGAATCGTGGGATTTACTCGAAGAAAGCCAGTTGATTCATCTCAAGAAGCCGAAATCATACTCAAGACGGCGGATCTCTCCTTCAATTCCTTCAGGGGGTTTTAGGGTTTTTCTTATGTTTTGTTTTATCTTTTCTTCTAAGATGTATTCTTTTATAATTATGAACTAAACCCTCAGATACCTGAGGGGGATGAAACCTAAGACGGATCTTGTTATTGTTTTACGAACTATATGATAAATACTTGATTTGTTCTTAATTATGTGTTCTTAATTCTTGCTTTGATATTTCAGGTATTGATTCAAGTATTGATGTGCTTAGGCAAAGTGGAGCAAAAGTCCCCTGTCTAAGAGTAGATCTAGCATAGTTAAGCGGAGTTGATCGCAACCCTAGACATAGGATGATTTAAAATCTACCAGATTAGGGTCAAACCTAATATGGGAGTCCATAGATCGAGTTAATGCAATTCTAGGGGTTTTAATTAGAAAGAGATTTCAATTAATCAACCTAGGGTTAGACATTAGTAGCCTCGAGAGAGGTATTAACATAAATTAGGGAATCCTACGGATCAAGTCAAGTGAATAAATCGTCTGGTTCAGAGTTAGATAACAAGTGAAGTCTAGGTGGATTCCTCCTTGGGTATTGTCTTAATCAATTGGTTTTTCCCATAAGTATTTCCCCAATTCATTCTCTTTGTCTTAGCGTCTTTAGCTTAGTAGTTAGTTAATTTTAGATTAAACAATAATTCACTTCAATTCTCAGGCTAAATAATAGAAAGAAAGTTAGTATTAGTACTTTTGGTTCATTTGGGTTCGACATTCCGGTCTTGTCACTAAACTATACTACTGTTCGATAGGTGCACTTGCCCCAATCGTTGTCACAGCTAGTTTCTAGGCTAGATCATTCATTATATAAATATTAAGACTCTGACACACGATCAGGCATCCAGTTTAATTTATTCAAGTTTTTTAAAAAAAGCAAAGAAGGATCGTAGTTTAATTTCTTTTCGAGTTTTCGACTTTCGACGTAAAGACATCAATTAATTAACTAGGTACCAATTTTGAGCGTATTGAGGGTGCTAATCCTTCCTCGTGCGTAACCGACTCCCGAACCCATTTTCTGTATCTCGTAGACCAAAAATCAGTGTTTTAGTAAATTTAAATTTTATTAAAATGATTTAATTACGAGGTGACCCGATCACACCTCATCAAAAAAGATTGGTGGCGACTCCCGTTTTTGTTTTCATTTTCAAAATATAAAGTCGACCCCATTTTTTCAAAAAAATGGTTTCGACAGCTTGGCGACTCCACTGGGGATATGAGAAAGTCGAGCCGTAAAATTGATTGTTTTCTATCTTGTTGTCAAAAATTGAAAATCTGATTTAAAAAATTACGATCCTATTATTGCATTTGTTCGTATTGTTATTTCATAATTACTGTGGTTTGAGTCTCGCATCATATTGCATAGGGGCCATTTTGGTCTTACCCCTTTAAGTGGGAGTGAGAAGCTACTCATTCGTGAGGTTTTCACCTCCGTGCAGGATAGTGGATCGCTTTCGGGATACATCCGTACCTATTTATTTGTGAGATTTTCATCTCCGTGCAGCCATAGGGAAATGTATTCCCTCGAATCGAACTCGGTGCAGATGAGCCTATAATGGGTGAGGATCGAGGAATCACTGGTTCGGTACCTCTCTTTAGAACCAAACCACATATAGTGAACCCTAGGAGCCTACTTTAGGTAGAACTATGTTGAACCCTAGCAGTCACCTGGATAGGTGTTTGACTATTTTCTCTTTGATTTGATTTTTACCATCTGTATATGATACTAACGTGTTTTCTTTTGTTTATGACTACATTGCATCATCATAGAAAGTAGGTGTTAATTCATATTCGATTGCTAAATAGAAGAGTTTTTCA
The DNA here is from genome assembly GCA_025698515.1 of Gossypium sturtianum. NCBI lineage: Eukaryota > Viridiplantae > Streptophyta > Magnoliopsida > Malvales > Malvaceae > Gossypium > Gossypium sturtianum. The sequence continues at coordinate 27,209,380 of CM046945.1, forward strand.
TAGAAAAATGGATTTTTTGATAAAGTGGAATATAATACGGACGTTCGAATAGGGTCCGAGTAAACAACAAGAGAAAGTTGATAGTCCATGAAGGAATACACGACTTTTCTTCATCGCCTGAGGATTCAAGCCAACAAGGATTATTCGAGAGTCATCAGGTCTCAATTTTCTTAAAGAAGCTTATGAGCATCGCAGAGGATAAGTGAGTGAAGAGTCACGGCCTGGATCAAGCAACAAGGAGCTAGAAGAGGCATCTATTGAGAAAGTTCACAGGACACGACCATAACATTCGGATACAAAAAAATGATTGGTGTCTTCACCTGGACTATGAGGACAAAGCTGCATATGTAATCCGTTTTATGTAAAGGAAATTATTTTCTAGAAAAGTTCTTCTAATGGAATTGAATTTAGAATCAACGCCTCTCTTTCTTTTTTGCATTCATTCCATGCATTTGCATTGCATTTCATGCATTTGCATTACATCACATCATATGCATTAAAATTTGTAGAAAGACTCTAATTAATTAAAAATTATTTCAGTAACCTGGAAACCGACAAAAGTCTACTGAACTGAGCATCGTTACGGTACTCGCGCAAGAACAAAAGCCATGGACCGAAGGTTGGAAAGAATAGAGCAAATACAAATACAGATGCATGAGCAATTGACCAAAATCCAACAAGAAATGCGGGAACAAATGCTAGAATTCTAAAGGAATATAATGGGTCAGTTAACTCATTTACTAGCCGGAGGACTTGAAAAAAGGAGTGGCCCAGTGGTCAACAGTGGGGATGATAATGAAGACATCATTTATTCCCCAGGTTTTTCCCCAATAAGTGTCCCGACCCAACCAGACACGCATTCGCATGGGGTACCCGTCATTATCGGACCCCAATGTCAGACTGATACCTCAGCCCTGTTGAACTTCCCGATGGGCTCAGGTTTTAACCTGGAGGATAATCGAGCCAAACCGGTTGTTCTGGCAGAAACAAAGGAAACGGGAGAGTGGAATTTAAAAGCCCTGAAGAAGAAGGAAAAAGAAGCGAATAGTACGAGTAGGTATAACAAGGGTCATTCGGAGCCGATTACAGTAAGTCAGCCAAGGACGGTAACTACCAGCCATCAGGTCTCCCCAAGGCAAGAACCCAATCCAAGACCGAACTCAGAAAAACCCCAGTTCGCACCAACCCCAATCACGTATAGGGAGTTGTACCAAATTTTGTTTAACGCACATATTGTATCCCCTTTTTATATAGAACCAATACGGCCCCCATACCCCAAATGGTACAACGTAAATGCCCAATGCGAATACCATTGGGGAATCACAGGGCATTCAATCGAGAACTGCGTCACTTTTAAAAAGATAATTGAAAGACTCGTCAAATTGGGTATCGTAAAATTCGATGATCCCTCTGGTACAGAAAATCCGTTACCCATCTTTTCTGTTAAAGGGGTAAACATTGTGAGTTCCATGATAGATAGGGGCATGAGATCCAAGAATGCATCGAGCTCAGGGCTTTAGTGTAAGGTCTGATGGATAATAAATTGAAGAGATCAAAGACCCGATGGAAACATTGAGGAATCTAAACATTAACGACATATTCGAAGAGGGAACCGGGAATAGACTTTTCCAAGCTTCTGCCCTTACATACTTTGGAGTGTTTTTAACAATGGGACGGTGGAAGAGAGCCCTGTATTTTTAGAGCCATATTCGGAGTAATGTCCAAAACACGCTTATTGCTCTAAGCCTAGGAGCAATAAGAATCTTTTTTGTGAAATAGGCTTATGTTCAAAATCTATATTTTCAATGAAAATGCATTTTTGTGTCTCACTTTGAGCAAATATTCTTTTATTCCTTTATTTCATTCATGTTCATACCACATAAATAATTATTCTTAGATTCATTTATTCTTTGAATATTCTTTCGTACCTACAACAAGTCCCTAGATGTCAACGACATGAGCGACGCTGTTACTGACTCAGAGTCTACTTTTGAGTAAGATATGTGTCTAGAGGGATCTCAGGACTTTGGAGACGACAGAGATTGTAACCTATCTCCTAATTTGTTAAAGATGGTAGAGCAAGATGAAAAACAGATACTACCTTATAAAGCGTCATTGTGAGCCTAGGAGAAGAGAGAGAGGTGAAAATCAGAGCCTGTATCTCCACAAAGACAAAGCGAGACGTCATTGAGTCATTCTAAGAGTTCAAAGATGTTTTCGCATAATCGTATCAGGATATGCCCTGGCTGCCGAGATGTATGGATGCGGTTAAAGCTAAGGAAATCTTAGAAGAGGTCCATAAGGGTGTCTAAAGAATACATGCTAATGGTTTTACAATAGCCAGGCAAATCATGAGGTTCGGGTACTGCTGGTCTACCATGGAAGGGGATCGCATCAGTTATGCTGTAAATGCCAAATTTATCAAGACAAGATTCAAGTGCCCCCTTCATTTCTTCATAGACTTTATCTATATGGGGCATGGATCGCAGTGGGCCAATCATGCCAAAAGCTTCTGACAGGTATCGATTCATCTCTGTGGTCGTCGATTACTTCACCAAGTGGGCGGAAGCTACTTCATATGCTGATGTCACAAAGTCGACAGTCAGCAAATTCTATGTTGGTATAGAATCCTAAAAGGAGATCATATTTGACGATGCATTAAATTTGAACAACAGCACGACATTAAAAGTTTGCAGTCTGTTCAAGATTAAACATTGTATCGTCCCAAAACGAACGGTAAAAAAAAAGGATCGCCGGGAAAATGATCGAGACTCATGAAGATTGGCATCTGTGCTTGTCGAACGTCTGTTAGGACCCCCCACCGGGGCAACGCTTTTCTCATTAGTTTATGGATGGAGGGGGTTTTGGCCATTGAAGTCGAATGAAGCAGAATGGTTCCAATCCCAATATGATTAGCTAAACTTGATCAGAGAAGAGAGGATAAGGGCTATCCTCATGGTCAATTGTACCGAAAGTAAATGATGCGGGCCTATAACAAGAAGGTTCGCCCTAGAGAATTCTATGAAGGAGACTTAGTTTTGAAAAGGATCCTTCCCATACAAAAGGACTTCTGAGGAAAGTAGATGCTAAACTAGGAAAGACCGTATGTAATAAAGATGGCCTTCTCTAGAAAAGCTTTGATTTTGACCGAGAGGGATAACCAGGACTTGCCTAATCCTATGAGTTCAAATCAAGAAATATTTCAGTAAAAAAATGGAAAAATAAAAAGATAAAGAAGAAGATAAAGAGAAAATGAAAAGAAAAAAGAAAATAAAAAATGAGAGGCCAATGCGAAAACCCGCAAAGGGCGTCTTGAGACCAAATGTATTTTTAATTGAAAACCCGTAAAGGGCAATTCAATTTTTAATAAAAATACGGCATGTGGTAGTCTCGTTTCCTCTGAATTAACAAGAATGAGAGATGTTACGCCTTGAGACCAAATGGGTTTTGAATTGAAAACCCGTAAAAGCCAATTCAAATTTTGATTAAAGGAGAGCATGCGGTAGTCTTGCGATGCCTGAATTAACAAAGAAAAAGTATGCTACATCTTGGGGCATCAACAGAGTACTCTAGATCCCCTAAACGCATATTAAGCTCAAAATGGTCCTCAAGAAGTTCGTGCATAGAAGCTCATGCTGCGATATCTGGGGCACTTATTTTCCTCTCTCTTGTTTTGTGTTTCAGCAATATTTGCTTTCTTTGATTAATCCATTCTTTTCAGATTTTGTTCCTGATAAATTTCAGTTTTGTCCATCATTATTATATTTTTCAAGTATTTCGCATTGAAATAACGATTAATGAACTAATAATACTTTCATAAAAGGAGTTTTGCATATTACCCTGGAAGTTTCTAAATAATACAAGAACCTAAAACAGGACTGTTGTTTAGAACTCACCAAGCCTAAGGTTTGGAAATATTGGAGAAAGATGATTATCTCTTTGGACTTTTTATTGGTTGAACAAAAAGACAAGACATTTCATCGGTGATACAACCTCGACAAATAACGAGCAATGTCAACCCAAGTGTACAAGGGGATCATTCTCGGGAAAAGAAAAATGATACTCTGCATTCATGCAAATATCAGGCATATACGTCTAGTCATTACACCCAGCGAATGGTGTAACAGATCAAATTGGTTGAAGTTGATACAGATCCTATAGCCATAAGTCGTAGTGGGATGATTTAAAGATGGTACAAACCTTATGTCCCCAAGGTACAGTGGAAAGGACGCTGAAGTTACAGTGGGGCAAACCGGTTGAGCAAAATACTATTGTTTCTTTGGGTTTTCGGTCAGAATACCACCCAAGCAAGAAGACAGGATATTACGTCAAGTGATACAACCTGGAAGAACAACGAGCAATGAAAACCCTAAGCATTTAAAAAGGGATCATTCTCATGAAATTCTACACTCATAACACATTTAGTTAGGAGCATTTGATTCATTCCGATCATTGCATCCTAATCATTATACATTTTAAAAAGATCATTCTCATGACATTCTATATTCATGCAAATGTCTCTCATAATATCATTTAGTTAGGAGCATTTGATTCATTCTGATCATTGCATCCTAATCATTATACATTTAAAAAAGGGATCATTCGTATGACATTCTGCATTCATGCAAATGTCGTCCATAATACATTTAGTTAGGAGAATTAGATTCATTCCGATCATAGCATCCTAATCATTTGGCATAAACATAAACATATGAAATCGAGTCTACAGGACATGTCCTCCAGAGGACGGTGTAGCAACATCGGTGAAATTACATATCTTATCTCCCTAAGCAGTAGTGGAGCAGATCAAAGACGGCGAATCTTATCTTCCCGAGGTAGCAAGGGAGAAGATTTTAGCCACTAGCCTTATCTTCCTGAGGTAGCAAGGGAGCAGGCTGAAGATTATAGTCTTATCTTCCTGATGTAGCAAGGAGTAGACTAAAGATTGTAGATCTTGTCACCCTAAGCGATGAGTGGAACAAGATCGAACAAGCAAATCTTGTCTCCTAAGCGTGAGTGGAACAGATTTAAGCCACGGTCTTATCTCCACGACAAAGTGAGTGGAATAGGTCGAAGATTGTAGATCTTGTCACCCTAAGCGATAGTGAAATAAGATCGAACGGCAAATCTTGTCTCCCTAAGCGGTAGTGGAGCAGATTTAAGCCACGATCCTATCTCCACGACCAAAGATGGAATAGATCAAAGATTGTAGATCTTGTCACCCTAAGTAGTAGTGGAACAAGATCGAACGGCAAATCTTGTCTCCCTAGCGATGAGTGGAACAGATTTAAGCCACCGGCCCTATCTCCACGACCAGCGATGGAATAGGTCAAAGATTGTAGATCTTGTCACCCTAGCGATAATGGAACAAGATCGAACGACAAATCTTGTCTCCCCTAGCGAGTGGAGCAGATTTAAGCCACTGGATCCTATCTCCCACGACAAAGCGGTGGAATAGGTCGAAGATTGTAGATCTTGTCACCTAAGCGATGAGTGGAACAAGATCGAACAGAAAATATTGTCTCCCTAAGCAGTAGTGGAACAGATTTAAGCCACCAGTCATATCTCACGACCGGCGAGTGGAATAGGTCGAAGATTACAGATCTTGTCTCCTAAGCGAAGAGTGAAGGCATTGAAGACGGCAGCGAATCTTATCTCCATGAAGCAGCGGAGTAGATTTAAGCCACCAGTCCTATCTCTCTGAAGCGGCAGTGGAGTAGACTGAAGATTACAGATCTTGTCTCCCTAAGCAGTAGTGGAGCAGATCAAAGACGGCGAATCTTATCTCCATGAAGCAGCGGAGTAGATTTAAGCCATCAGCCTTATCTCCCTGAAGCGACAGTGGAGTAGACTGAAGATTACAGATCTTGTCTCCCTAAACAGTAGTGGAGCAGATCGAAAACGACGAATCTTATCTCCATGAAGCAGCGGAGTAGATTTAAGCCACCAACCTCGTCTCCTTAAAGATACAGCGGAGTAGGTTGAAATTACCAGTTTTCATTTCCTTAAAGTTTCAGTAGAGAAGATCGAAGCTACAAATCTCTTCTCCCTGAATTCTTACCCCTTTGAGGTTCCAACAGAGTGGGTCGAAGCTACAAATCCCTTCTCCCTGAAATCCTCATTTCCTTGAAGCTTCAGTAGAGAAGATCGAAGCTACAAACCTCTTCTCTCTGAATTCTTATTTCCTTAAAGTTTCAGTAGAGAAGATCGAAGCTACAAATCTCTTCTCCCTGAATTCTTACCCCTTTGAGGTTCCAACGGAGTAGGTCAAAGCCACAAATCCCTTCTCCCTGAAATCCTCATTTTCTTGAAGTTTCAGTAGAGAAGATCGAAGCTACAAATCTCTTCCCTCTGAATTCTTATTTCCTTCAAGTTTCATCTCCTTGAAATTCCAGCGGCGTAGGTCGAAGCTACAAATCCCTTGTCCCTGAAATTACATAGGAGCCACAATTCTTATCTCTTTGAAGTTCCAGTGGAGTAGATCGAAACTACAAATCTCTTCTCCCTGAAATTACATTCGAGAGGATCGAAGCACCAATTCATATACTTCTGAAGTTGCAGTGGGTTAGAGCGAGGCTACTTGAAGAAGAAGAGAAGCGCCGAGACTCAGTAAGACCGGGCAAAATTGGTCCTCTTTAAAGTCTTTGTTCCATCCTCGTTACACGACAATGAGCAAAGAGGGGCAGCTGTAGAGCCCAATTTTAGCCCGGGCCCAAAACAGGAGTATAAAAACCAACAAAAAATAATAAAATAATAAGTCCATTGCAGTCCTTTTTACAAGACCCAATACAGGCCCAAATTAAACAAACCTAACCCAAACTAAAACAGACCCAAAATGGCCCGAAATCTAAACCAATTTTCAGCAAAGAAAAACCCTAGCAACCGCACATCCGTACGCCACCGTCGCACGCCACCTCCACGCGTCTGACATCTCCGCACTGCGCATGAACAAAGACACAGTGGCAGCAGAGAAAAGAAGCAAAATATAATGTATTTTTATTTCTTCCATTTCGGCTATAAAAACCGAAGAAAACCAATGTAATCAGGGGGGATTTTTTTAATCGAAAAAACACAAAAACAAGGTGATTCCTTTCGCGTTCATCATTTATCTTTTATTTTCTCTTTTACTTTAAAATAAATGAACAAAGTAATAAAGGCAAAAGAGGTTACCCGAATCGGAGACTATTGTCGACGAGCGCGTGAACACCTCAGAACCCCGAAGGTTCGGACGAGGGTTCGAAAAGCATCGAGGCCTCATCTTTTCTTTTTCGTTTTCGTTTTTTCTTCTTTTATTCCTAAAAACGAAAAAGGGATTCGGGATTTTAAAAAAGGGATCGTAAAGGAGTAAAAAAAAGGAGATTTTTTACCACCGGCAGGACTACGGCGGGCCACAGCGGAACCCTAGGCCGGAGCCATGGCCGGACGGGGCCGATTGCAGAGAAAAGATGAGCCCCTTTTTGTTTTTTTTTTTAAAAACAGATTTAAAATGTTTTTTTTTGCAAACTTTCGGCCTTAAATAGGATGGGTGAAACGGTGTCGTTTCACTCGGGCCTTTTAACGTCAAAACGACATCGTTTCGAACTGGGTCGGACCGACCCAACCCGATCCGACCCGCTCCGGCCTAGGATCCGCGCGTTTTTTATTGGAAGGGATAATTGCGCTTTTAGCCCTTCCGCTTTTTTATTGTTTTACAATTAATTTTTTTTATTTTCAATTTTACCCAATAATTTACTTCGGGTTTCAATTTGGTCCCCCCTGATGCTGTGCGTTTTGGTGGAGAAGGGAAAATTTCCCTTTTAGTCTCTCCTTGTTATTCGCGCGTTCAATAGGGTCCTTTTCCTTTTTTATTTATTTCAGATTTGCCCCGAACTTCTGTTTTAAGTTCAATTTAGTCTTTTTTGGTTATTTTTGCTATTTTATTGTTAAAATTAATTAATTTAATATTCCTATTATTATTATTATTATTATTGTACTTACTATCATATTTATTATTACTATTTATTATTTTTATTATTATTACTATTCCTTTTTATTTTATTTTTTTATTTCTTTTATATTTGTTACTATTTTCACTATTATTATTACCATTATCATTATTATATTTTTATTACCATAATAATAATAATATTATTATTATTACTATTATTATTATATGTATTATCATTATTATTATTTTATTCCATTACTATTATTATTATCACTATTATTTATTTATTTATTATTATTGTTATTCATTTATTATTATAAATATTAATATTATTATTTTTAACTATTTTACCCAATATTCATTCATTTATTTATTTATTCGTTCACTATTAAATTTTAAATTATTTTTTAGTTTTCATTTATTTATTTACTCATTATTTTTTATATAATTAGTTTGTCTTATTTTTTTTATCTTATTTTTATTTTTGCTCTTATTATTCCTTTTATTTTTGGTTTGTTTTATTTTTACTTTTACCCTTATTATCTTTTATTTCGATTTGCTTTATTTTAAATTTTTACACTTATTAGTGCCATTTCATTATTTATTTATTGATGTATTTATATATTTTGTTGCACATACTTTCAAATTTCGATCATCCATTATTGATATTTGTATTTATTATTGTCATGATCATTATTTTGTTACATATATTAGCACTGAAATTCATTTTACATCTTGCCATAAGATCATATTCCATTTTATTCGATCCATTAAAATTTTTGTTTTAAAATAAGCGAATACTCTGCGTTTTAAGGTTCGAAAGAAATCGTACCCTAACTTACTGGGTTTCGATTTTTCTCATCGAGTCCAAAGAACCTATTATTTTCTTTTTAAAGTCAAAGCATAAAGGTTAAATAAAAAAACTTATTCTCGGGAATTCGAAATCATTGTGTCCTAACTCACTGGATGTGACGTTTTGTTATCTCGGGATAAGGATTTCTAAAAAAACAAAGGTAGTATTTTGTAATTGAAACTTCGAGAAATCATGCCCTAACTTACTGGGTTCCGATTTTATTCATTTGATCCAAATAACCGAATATACTCCTCAAGCTTAAATGCACGAGTTTTAAATGTCAAAAGACAAGCTTAGTTTCGAGGATTCGAAATATCGTATCCTAACTCACTGGGTATGATATTTTATTCCTTCGAAATAAGCGGGTCTCGGCGTCCAGTTTAATTTATTCAAGTTTTTTTAAAAAAGCAAAGAAGGATCGTAGTTTAATTTCTTTTCGAGTTTTCGACTTTCGACGTAAAGACATCAATTAATTAACTAGGTACCAATTTTGGGCGTATCGAGGGTGCTAATCATTCCTCGTGCGTAACCGACTCCCGAACCCATCTTCTGTATCTCGTAGACCAAAAATCGGCGTTTTAGTAAATTCAAATTTTATTAAAATGATTGAATTACGAGGTGACCCGATCACACCTCATCAAAAAAGATTGGTGGCGATTCCCATTTTCGTTTTCATTTTCAAAATATAAAGTCGACCCCATTTTTTCAAAAAAATGGTTTCGACATAAGTGATATAACTTTTGCTAACAAGAGTTAACTCATCACAATGAATAATGACAACTTTTGTTAATAACCAAGTAATGTAATTTTTATATCTTTGTAACTTTTCATTTATAATTATTTTAAAAATATTTCAACAGCATTTGATATATTGCTAGTGAAAAATTTTAATATTCAAAATATTACTAAATTTCTACTTTTTTTTAAATATTTTTTTATTATGTGAATTTTTTAATAATATGCATGGAGTTAAAATTTTTCCACTCATAATGTTTCAAACATTATTTTTTTAAAATTTTTTATCTAACATAAAATTCAGGATTGAATTGAATTTGATGTAACAAATTATTTGAATAGGATTGAATTTGACGTAACAAATTATTTGAATAAGTTAGGAAAAGACAAATAAAATAATATTATAAGAGAAAAGTAATACATCAATAAAGTTAAATAAGTAGTTTAGTATTTTAGAAAAAAGATACATTTTCATCCATTGATTTCACCCAAAGGTGTAGGTGTTGAGGTCTATTTTAATGCTTAAATTTATTTCATGTCAGATTATGAGATATGATCACCCCATTTGGAAAGATATGATGACTCAAAAACTCTATAGTATCTCGAATTTTATAAATCTTAACAATTAATCTCAAACTTTCGATAAGGAATTTCATTGCTTTATGAAAATAATTATATCTCAAGCTACAAACCTTGAAATTAGGTGATTTAAAAACTGTTTAGAAGAGAATTCAAAGCACTATGATTTAGGTATAAGACCTTGTACCGAAATTGTAGAGCTTTGAGTTCTCTTCGAAATAATTTTTGAATCACCTGATTTCAAAGTTTGTAGCTCAAGATATGATCATTTTTGTAAAGTAGTACAGTTCCCTAAAAAGAGTTTGATCTTAATTGTTGAGTTTCGCAAGTAGTGAAGTTTTTTAAACTCAAAAAATGGGCTTAAGAGATTAATAAGTATACGTAATTGATATATTAAAAAATAAATAATATATAAACAAGACACTTGCCAATCTATCAAGCTCACTTACAGAGTTAAAAAAAAAACTCCATCACCTGAGTATCAAATAATATTTTTTCTAATTTGATTATATAAAAGATCAAATTTACAATTTTTTTGTTAAAGGATTGAGATAAAAATATAAATCATTAAGGGTTTATGTGTTAGGGGTGTAATAGGCCCAATTTGCCCGGGCCCAGAATAATAAAAAAAGCAACAAAATAAAAAAATAATAACTAACAGTTTTACAAGCCCAGAAATAAACCCAAATTTACAAGGCCCAACAGGCCCAACATAGTTTCTGACGCCGCTGCTCCCATGTGTGCTGTACTCCCGCTCCAGCACGCACGCCGCCCAAAGCTCCCCTCCGTCAACGCCTGCAAGCAAGCAAAAAGAAGAAACGATGCTTGAAAAAAAAAGTAAATGATGAGAATAGGCTATGTAATCGGCTATAAAAAGCCCCGAATATCATCAATGTATTTGGACACACAGCATCAATTACAAAAAAACAGGAAATCGAATAAAAAAGAAGAGAAAATTTAACACAGGTTCAAAAAAAGGTGATCTTTTTTTTTTTTTTGGTTTCATTTTCGAAATAATAATAGAAACATAAAAACCAATTACCTGTCGATTGGTCTCCGCCTTCACCGTTGTCGCCTCTTCCGAACCAAAGGTCGTCGAATCCCTAGGGATTCAGCCGAGGCCACGGCGAAGCTTCGAAAACCGAAAGGTTTTCTTTTTTTTCTGGAAAATCGGCATCGGTTTAGGAGTTTTTGACTCCGAAATTGGAATCCGGCGTTTAGAGACGAGCAAAAGGGCGTTTTGTATTTTTTTGCCGGCCACCGCGGACGGCGGCCGGCGCGACGGATCCCGGCGACCCTTTTGGCCGGATTTCGGAGAGTGAGAGAGAGTTGAGAGTTTTTCTTTTCGTTTTTTTTTTTTGAAGAATAGGTGAAAATGAGTTTTAATTTTTTTTTTTGATTTATATAACAATAGTGAAACGACGTCGTTTCACTTAATGTTCTTTAGCGCCAAAACAACGCCGTTTAAGGTCTACCCGCGTGCGACCCGACCCGCTCCAGGGGGGATCCGCGTGTTTTTGATTTTTGGGCTATTTACGCCCTTGGTCCTTCCGCATTTTTGGGTTGTTTTAATTTAGTCCTATTTTCATTTTTTGTTTTTTAATTTGGCCCAATAATTTCACATTTATTTCATTTAGGTCCTTTATAAAACGGCGCGTTTTGAGGACTGGGAATAATTTCCCATGTACAAAGCCCAAATTGCCCGGGCCCAAAATCCTAAACAGCAACCCAATACCCCAAACCCAACAGATCAGCCCAACTTCAAAAAAAAAAAAACAAACCCTAGCCACTTGCCTCTGCTCCACCGCCACTGTCAGAGCCGCCACCGTCAGAGCCACTTGCTCCTCCACTCCTCAAGTTGCACCTGCAAGAAAAGAAGAGAAGACATCAAATAATATAAGACTCGTAAAATGGCTATAAAAGAAAAAGCCAAAAACCATTGTAAAAGATCGGCCATTTTCATCAATACAAGAAACAGTTTTCAAATACTAGCATTTAGATTTTAAACGTTATCAAAATCAAGAGAAATAGACGCCTAAAATAAAAAAAGAACAACAAAACAGATCGGCAAGGAGGTGATTTTATTTTCTAAACTTTTGTTTCCATTTTATTTCGAATCTTTTTTCTTGTATTTACGCAAATATACATATATGTATATATATATATATATATATATAAGATAGAAAAAAGAGAAAAGCTTACCCTGAAATCGCAAAAAAAAAACGGTGACCTTTTGACTTCCCGCCGCCGTGAACGGCGGCGCCGACGGCGGCGGATTACGGCGGACGGCGCCGGAGATTGGACCGGAGATCGGAGATGGGGAGGTTTTTTCAGAGGAAATCTATTTTTTTTTTCTGAGAATGGCTACAAATGTTTTTTTTTTCTCAAAATTCTCACTTATATAGCCCTTCAAAACAACGTCGTTTTGGGCTTAAGCTTTACACGCCAAAACGACGTCGTTTTGCCCCTATGACCCGCGCACTGACCAGACTCGCTCCCAGGATTCGCATGTTTTTCACAAAGGGGATATTTATGCATTTAGCCCTTCCGCCTTTTTCTGTTTTGCAATCAGGTTTTCATTATTTTTAAATTTGCCCCAGAATTTTGTTTTGAGTTTAATTAGGCCCTCCCTGATGCTGCGCGTTTTGCAAGGAGGGATTATTGCCCATTTTAGTCCCTCCTGGTTATTCTCGCATACAATTTAGTCCTTTTCTCTCTTATTTACTTCGGATTTGCCCCAAAACTTCTGTTTCTAGTTCAATTTAATCCCTTTTAGTCATTTTTGCTATTTTATTATCAAAATTAGTATTCTTATTATTGTTATTATTATTATTATCATTATTATTATTATTATTACTATTGTATTTGCTATTATTATTACTTTACTACCACTCGTATTATTATTATTGTTTTTTATTTATTCTTTTTACATTTTCTATTATTATTATCATTATTTTTCTTATTAATGTTTTATTATTTTCTATTTAAGCTATTATTATTATCATTATTAATATATATATTAACATATTATTATTACTATTTTCTTTTATTATTGCTATTATTATTGTTATTACCATTACTAATTACTATCATTATTGCTATTATTTTCATTATTATAACTATACTTTCTCGTGTTTTTATTATTACTATTATTATATTATTATTGTTTTTTTATATTCATTTTACTATTATTTGTTTGTTATAATTATTTTTATTATTAATTTTTATTACTATTATTATTTTCATCATTTTTTATTATTCCTTTTATTACCATCATATTAATGTAATATTATTGTTATTACCATTATATTTGCTGCCGTTATTAATATTATTACTTTTATTACTATCACTATTATCATTATATTTTTATGCTTTATCCCTTTTCTATTATTATTTATTATATTTCCTATCATCATCATTTTACTATTATTTTCTACTATTATTAATATACTACTATTATCATTAATTAACATATTATTTTCATTTTATTATTTTTACTTTATTACTATTATTAACTTATTAGTATCGCCCGTATTAATATATTATTCGAATTTCATATCATTATTTTATTAACGCATTTATCTTGTCACGCATGTAGCACTACATTCTCGCATTATACTATTTGTCGCATTAACCTTTACTCGGTGTATCAAATTTTAAAATAATTGATATTTCGTATTTAGAAGTTCGAGAAAATCGTGCCCTAACTTACTGGGTTTCGATTTTTTTCGTTTAACCTAAATAGCGGAATATCCTTTTAAAATAAAATAAGTTTTAAATAAAAAAGAAAGCTATTTCTCGAGAATTCGAGATGTTGTGTCCTAACGTATTGGATATGACATTTTGTTACCTCGGGAAAAGATTTCTTAAAATGAAGACAATATTCTGTATTTGGAATTTCGAGAAATCGTGCCCTAACTTACTGGGTTCCGGTTTTTCATTTGACCCAAATAACCGAATATCCTCCTCAAGTTTAAATACATGAGTTTTAAAAGTCAAAAGACAAGCTCAGTTTCGGGAATTTGAAATGTCGTACCCTAACTCACTGGGCGTGATATTTTATTTCTTCGAAATAAGAGGGTCTCATCATTCATTTTAATTTATTCAAGTTTTCTTTAACAAAAAGGATCGTATTTTCGAATCTTTTCAAATTTTCAACATTAAGACATTAATCAATCAATTCGGTACCAATTTTGGGCGTTACGAGGGTGCTAATCCTTCTTCGTACGTAACCGACTCCCGAACTCGTTTTCTCGAATTTCGTAGGCCAAAATCATCGTTTTAATAAATGAAAATGTTTTAACGATAAATCTCAAGGTGACCCGATCACACCTCAAAAAAGGATTGGTGGCGACTCCATTTTCGTTTTTAAAGTCGACCCCGTTTTACAAAAAAATGGTTTTGACATCCCATTTAGTCCTTGTCTCTTTACGCGCGTTATATTTGGACCCTAATTCTTTTTTTCTTTTTTAAATTTGACTCTTTAATTTTATTTCACTTTTAATTTGGTCCTTCGATCCGCAAAATGGAATGGCGCATTTAGTGAGGTCTTGGGATATTTTCCCTGTCAGTCCCTTGCTTTTTCCGCGCGTTTCAAACTGGTCCTTTTATTTGTTTTATCATCCAATCAATTTATTTTTATTATGTTTTATACTTGTGGTTTAGTCTAAACATCAATTTAGTCCCTCATTTAATTTAGTTTAATTTATTTATTCATTTAGCTGCTTATTTATTATTTCTCTATTTTTATTTATATTTTTTATTATATTTTTTTTCTTTCGGGCATTTATCCATTTATTACATTTTATCCTCTATTATTATTATTATTATTATTATTATTATTATTATTATTATTATTATTATGTACATTATTACAAATTGCACCCCAACTCTCATTTATATTTTAATTTGGCCTTTTTCAATATTTTATATAATATTTTCCTCTATTTATTTATATATATATATATTTTTGTTTCTTTATCTTTATTATATTTTAAAGTTGGTATTGTCATTTCATGTGCATATTTTGTCATTATTATTACTATTTTTATCATTATTATTATTTATTTTTTCATTTATTATTTAATTAGTATTAAAATTGACGATTTTAACATGATTATTGTCATTGTTATTATTTGATGTTTTATTATTATGGTCATATCATCATGCATTATGCTTAAATGTAATTAGTTGTTTTTGTATTATACTTTAAATAAGATAAATACACATCGCTTAAATATTACACCTATTATTATTCGAAACAAATTTTCAAAGAATAGGCAATGTTCAGTATTTGGGAGATTCGAGAAATCGTACCTTAACTTATGGGGTTTCGATTTTCTCGTTGAATTTGAATAACCAAATATCCTTTCAAAATTAAAATACATGAGGTTTAAACAAAAAAACAAAAGGCAAGCTTATTCTCAAAGGTTCAAGGTGTCGTGTCTTAACTTACAGGATGTGACATTTCGTTATCTCAAGACGAGAAGGTCTTTAACGTTTATTTCAATTTATTCAAGCAATTTGTGAGCAAAATTAATATCAATACAAAGAGGGATCGTATTTTTAAATTATTTTCAAGTTTTTAACTTTTGATACTAAGACACGAAGTAATCAATTATGTACCAATTTTGGGCGTCACGAGGGTGCTAATCCTTCCTCGTACGTAACCGACTCCCGAACCCGTTTTCTGGATTTTTGTAGACTGAAAAACATTGCTTTGATAAATCAAATATTTTGTTAAAACAATTAAACTACGAGGTGATCCGATCACACCTCATAAAAAAGATCGGTGGCGACTCCCATTTTTATTTTTTTTTTAAATAAAAGTCGGCCTTTTCAAAAAAAGGTTTCGACAAGGGGTTTATGCTAATTTTTTTTTTAAAATAAAATTATTAATTTCTTAAAAAGGCTATTTGTTCATGCTTATTTATATCTATGCTTATATTAAGCACAGGTTGATCTCCGTCATTTAGGCACCAACTCAATTAGAAAAATATTAAAATATTTTTTATATGCAAAATAAATTATATTATTATGAAAGTGAATTTATCATTTTATATAAAAAAATCAATAAAAATGAATTAATACATTGATCTTTACCAACATTTTTTTTTTTTTGAAGAGTAAAGTCACCCAATTTTCATAAATTATGATTTTGAGAATCGAAAATTAAAATTTATTATTGACAAAGTGATTATTTTAGTTTAAATTTAAATATTATGAAAAGATGAAATAGAAGTGGATTTTAGTTTTTTTCAATTAAAACCGAATCCGAGCGATGTTGAAAGAGAAATGGTTCAAAATGACCGGGAATCTCTGCCTTAAAAACCCACTTCCTTCATTCTTCTATTCTTCTTTTTTAAAACCCACTCCCATTTCTTCTTCTCTGTCCCTTCTGCCTTTTAAGTGCCTTTCCATTTCTCTTTCTCTTACGCTTCCAATCTACCTGTTTTCTACCCTTTCAATCCTTACAACAAAACCATATCAAAGAAACCAACCACCTCCCAAAAACAAGAAAAACATGGTGCTCGCCGAAAGTGGCTTCTCTTCTCCTCGAAACGATGCTTTTCCTGCCGGCCTCCGGGTTCTCGTCGTCGATGATGATCCCACCTGGCTCAAAATCCTTGAAAAGATGCTCAAGAAGTGTTCTTATGAAGGTTTACTTATCCTTCTTCTATCTTTTTTTACTTGCAAACCAACTTTACTTTGTTACTGTTACTCATACATGGGGCACTAGTTTCTTTTGTTTTCATTTTAGTGCACTGTTCATTGTCTGTTGCTTTCTCTTGGGTTTGTCGTATAAATAAACTGTTCGTCTTTCGACTTTGGGTTTTTTTGTTTGATTAAGGTTGATAACATTTCAGCTTCTGTTTTGCTGTTTATGGAAAAAGCTGATCATATATGGTTATTATCAAGTACTGAATATGTTATGATATTCAAGTTTTTTTCAAGTTGCAAAAGGTTGAGTGGGTAAGTTTGATCATCACTGTCATAGAACTGTGGGGGAGAAAAAAGAAGTGAAATTCTGCTATCTTTGTGATATTGGATAATGAAAGTGGACGGATTCAATTGAAAAGCATGCCTTCTACTACTTTCTATTGTCGTTATATCTTTTCATCTCAGTGCTTTTTTGGTTTAATCATCTTGCAAAAATGGAGGTTATTGATGGGCTTATATGATTAGACTCAGCCAGACTTCTTTTTGACAAAGTTTTCATGGCGTTAGGGATGAAAAAGATGTTTTCTTTTCTGAAGGCTTGTTGTGGGTGCAAGTGTTGATTCTGGCATCATTTTGAAAATATTTTCTAATTCATTGGGTATTGGGTGCACAAAACACAAATTTGTTTAAAACCCTTGTTTTAAAAGGTTACCAAAGATGTGACATAGTGGAGGTTTTGTTATTGATGCATAGGCTTTGCATCTAAGTCCATAATTTTTTTCTGGAAATATCAAACATATTTTTCATACTATCCTGACATTCTTTTGTGGTGCTTTCCCTGTTCCAGTGACTACATGTTGCCTTGCACGAGAAGCTCTGAACTTGCTTCGCGAAAGGAAGGATGGTTACGACATTGTAATCAGTGATGTTAACATGCCTGACATGGATGGCTTTAAACTTCTCGAACACGTTGGGCTGGAAATGGACTTACCTGTGATTAGTCAGTTCTCTACCGTAACATACGAACCTTTGTTTTAAACATTGTTATTGCTCTGTTTTTCTTTTCAATTTCAGTATAATCAACATCTGACAAGCTCCATTTGTGTAAAACATCACAGTGATGTCTGTTGATGGGGAGACCAGCAGAGTGATGAAAGGTGTCCAGCATGGTGCTTGTGATTACCTTCTTAAGCCTATAAGAATGAAAGAGCTTCGCAATATATGGCAGCATGTGTTCAGGAAGAAGATACATGAGGTGAGAGACATTGAAAGTCTTGAAGGTTTTGAAAGTATTCAGATGACTAGAAGTGGCTATGATCTGTTTGATGATGGGCACTTCCTCAGTGGAGACGATACAACTTCGGGAAGGAAAAGAAAAGATGCTGATAACAAGCATGACGATCGAGAGCTCAGTGATCCTTCTTCTACCAAGAAAGCAAGGGTTGTTTGGACTGTTGACCTTCACCAAAAATTTGTCAAAGCTGTAAATCAGATCGGATTTGACAGTAAGTATATTTTCAAGCTTTTGGTTCTAAAGGGATCTCTTGATCAACATCAAGAAGTAGCCATATATGTAATATGTATCTCTTTCAATGATATGGCTATAGTTTCTAATTATATTTGTCAACACCTCATATTTGTTTGACAGAAGTTGGACCTAAGAAAATACTCGACTTGATGAATGTACCATGGTTGACAAGAGAAAACGTCGCCAGTCACTTGCAGGTAAATACCTCCCACTTGATTTCCCTCATGATACTGACATATTTCTTTGAAAAGAACAGCAAAACAACTGTTAATTAACGTTTTGTCATATATTTTTGGTATAAAAAACCTGTGGTCTATTTTAAGTTTTGGGTTAATCAAGAAATGGATGAAGACAATGGGTTTCAATGTTTTTAAGCTTTCGGAATCTATAATCAATGAGACAAGAATTGTCCATAACTTGCTTATATGTTTCCAGGAAAAGAAATGTTCTAAGCAGTTGAAAGAATGAGATTTTAATTGTCAACAATCTAAGACTGTTTAGATTCTGATCGAGAAAAGTACTCTTGTGCAGAAATACCGACTCTATTTGAGTAGGTTGCAGAAGGAGAGTGATATCAAGAATTCATTTATAGGAATGAAGCATTCAGATCTGCCTTCAAAAGATTCGACTGCCAGTTTCGGTCCCCATAAAGCGATGAACATGATACCAGATGATGTGCCGAATAGTACCTATAGTTTTTCAGCAAGTAACTCGCTAGCTCAGAATGTGGATCTCAAAGGCCAAGGTGATCTAAAAGGAATTACTTCAGCTCCTATGGCAGAGCCCAAAGGAGCTTTGTCTGTAGATATTCGTGATTCCCATGAAGCCAAAAGCACACAGATGAGCTTTGATCATTCCCTTGGATCAGTGGATTCAGCTGTAAGCTTTGCGTCATTCAATTCGACTACCCCATTGCAGTATCCGTGGACTGAAATTCCCGAGATTCAGTTCAAACAAGAGTGTGAATCCTTGCACTTAGAAAATGGCTTCAGCCAACTACCACTGCCTGGACCTTCCATGATTGAAAATGAGGCTAACCGAAGCAGAATTGAAGTTAAGCCCTTGCTTGATGAGTGTAGAAGCAATTTTGTCGAGCATTTAGGTCCAGTTGGTGCAGAAGACTTGTTTCCAATTCAAAGCAAAAGCCAATCGCTGAATAATCAAGTTTTTGACCTGATTTCTGCTACTAAATCAACCATGAAAACTCAGGATGTGGGTCTGAACTACCTTGCCGACTCGGAATTTGCACTGAGGAACCTGAATGCAAGCGGTGGAGGAGTACCTTTAGCAACATTGTCTGAGGACTTACAAATATGTTGGCTTCAAGGTGATTGTTATCCCATGAATTATGGTCTCCAGGATTTGGAGTGTTCCACGTATGACAATCCAGCACTGATGGCTGAAACTCCATTTCACTTGTACGATGTACTAAGGTTTGACCACGAGCATCTCTTTGATCCTACAGAATATTATGCAATCGATCAAGGGTTGTTTGCATAACATGAAGTTGTCTTCGGTGAATGATCCTTTTTTATATCAGGTAATATCTATAAGTGGAGTACTTCAAATTTATGGACAGGATGCCATTTTCATAAGCAGTTTGGACTTGGGTGTTTAAACATGTATAAATACAAGTGATAAAACATAATAATTTTGCTGCTATTTTCTAACCTGGGATATGTATCTTAATGCTGTATTAATATGCATGTATGCTAGTCACATCACATGTGAACTTTGGTTCAAGAAAGGATATAATTTCTTCTCTTTTATTTTTGCCTTCATCCTTTGGTTCATCTTTTGGGGGTATTTGCATTTTTTTTTTCAATATCCTAATCAAAATATTATTTAATGTCGCAAAAAACAGATAGGATATTTGCAGCCATACAAATCTGCACTATCTGCTATCCTAGGAAGGGGGCCATTGACATTATTTTGTGGAGATGAGTCTCAAGGCTCTTTTAACTGATTTTGGGATGGAATTAAACAGCTTAGGGTTAGATTTAGCATGTAAACCTATCACCATCCAGACTACATAAAAGGCCAGGACTTTATATGCAGATTGATAGCCAAGGTTCTTCACAAAATTGTACTTAGGATTGATGTGGAATTTTGTAGTACAGAGAAATTACAAACTCCTCTCTAATACCTTCCCTGATGTAAATTCTATCTTTCATTGTATTTCTTTTTCTGTAATTTTTATTACTAAAGGAACTAAAAAGTCATCGGTCGCACCAACCACTGTGGACCGACCCCCCATTTTCATGCTTGTATGAATACTCCTTTTGCCAACTGAAAGCTGGATATTTGGGGAGGCGTTTTCATGCCTGTTCTTTGGCAATGAGGTCCTTGAACAAGTTGTCCTGTTATTTTTCATTGATCCATTCTTAGAGCTTTCGGCCTTAATTGAAGGCCTCCTTGGATGTCTAGAGTTTGCATCTTGCACTGTGCTGGGAGATGGCTTCCTTCCAGATTTTGGTGATTGAGGCCAATTTGACGTGATCTGCAAGGCATAATTTACTGTTTAATGGACAACACAAGCTATAAGCACCTTGGAAAACATAGAACATCATCCTTTCCCGATGGGAAGATCGAGACAGAGTTAAGTCTGCCTCTACACCTACTGAATTGACAATCTAACTCATGATTAAGCTGTTCAAGATACAAGGCAAGCAACATAATTTGATGCATGCTTAATTCCATTATATCATTATCAACAATGCATCAAAAGAATGTTGGTTAAGAGTCAGGAGAAAAGGAACCTTCTTAACGTAATTGCTTGAGAACTGTGATCCATTGCATGAATCTTCATTCGATCTAGCTTTCACATCAGTGCTTTGCCGGAGTTTATTCAGTTCATCCTTTGCTTTCTCCTGCATATCAGGCCATAAACCGGTTTCACATGCAAAGAAGCAAATGAGTATTCATAACATGCATGTTCACACGCACAGGCCAAGTATACATGCATCAACTCAGGCAACTCATTCAAATTGATTACTGAATTAGTTCACATCTCTGCAATTTAGGAGCTTTGACTAGGGAACTGCAGGGTTTCATCAATTACACTTGTGCTAACATCCTAATAAGGTTGTCTGATTTGTACCTTTGATTTTTTTAGCATTTGTGATTTTTCTGCTTCCTTTGAGATCATTTTGTCTTCTAGCTTCTTAAAGAACTGGCATGGAGCAAGCAAGGAAACACTAAGCTTGGTACAATTTGAAACTATGGCAATTAAAGCATGAGGAAAAGTAATAGTAAGACTTGCCTCCTTCCGTTTTGCCGCCCTTTCTTCGCTCCTGAAACTAAATGGAGCAGAATTAATAGTACATCTTGTACTGGTTCCACTTGCATTTGAAGATTTCGAGCAGCTGCCACAATTCAATACAGAACACAATTACAATGTTCATATAGGACAGCAACTTCGGCAATTAGGTCAATAGTATCTGAGACCTGATCTGTAATGTAAACCGGAGAAAAAGGAACATAAAGAAGCCAGTGCACTTTGAAACTAAATGGTGCATAATACAGAATACTGAACTTTTGGTAGTTTCACGAACAAAGAAAGTATACTAACTTTATTAGTTTCTCAGACATCCCTAGTTTGCAAAACATATAAAAGGATAAATAGAAAAAGCTCTTACCTGGAGAGGGATGGCCATCTCCCATCTCCTGTTGCTGAAACTGACTTATTGAGAACTGATGTAGTTCTGTAGATATAAATCTAATTATGTCAGCAAAATTAAAGCCAATTTAGACAAATTGTCAACAAAGACATTTCGGGAGCGAAGATTACCTTCTATCTCGTGCCTGAACAACCTTGGAAGCATGATTTAAAACCCCATAAACGGATGCCTGCAGTTTGTGAATGAAACTTACCTTAATCATTAAAAAGTCTAGACCAAGTACCTTCTAAAATTATTTTAAATAAAAAAGGTATACTCAACAATATTGCCATTTTCACTTTCTGAACATCATAACTATGTTATTTTGGCATCCACTCCAGAAAATATCCAACAGTATTTCAGTACATGCAGTTGCCTTTAATGTGCAAATGGAACAGCAAATGAATGATGTGACAAAGAAATTACCCTGGTTGGAGCTTCTAGTGGAGTCGAACTTTCTCTGGAAATCTTAGGCAATGTCTTATTGGTTTCACCAGCATGCAGGGTAAAATTCATTGACATGTGAAGGGATTTTTGAGCTATTCTCCTCTGCTCGTTTGGGTCTAATGCAGGCTTCTTATTAATATGAGCATGGTTATTTCCTATTCTTGAAGTTGTTTGTTTGGGTACTATGCCACGATTGGATAACTTCGAAGTGGAATTCGAATGTCTTTTTTCACTTGATGGAGCTAAATTCTCTTGATCAGCAGATTTCTTCAATGCCCTGGTTGGTGTTTGTGTTGGAGTTGAACTATCTCTTAACATTCTTAGTGATGTTTTATTAGTTTTACCGGCACTGGAAGCAACATTAATTGACATGTGGAGTGAGTTCGGAATTGTTTTCTTCTTGTCATTTGAGTTTCCAGCGGATTTGGCAACATTAGCATCACTCTTGGCTTGTGCTGAAGCCATTCGTTTAGAAGGATGTAATGGAAGTTTGGATGTTCTACTAGGAACTGATGACTTTGACGAAGAATTTTTTCGCCTTTTCTTGCTTGATGAAGTTGAGTTCTTTGGATCAGCACAATCCTACAGTGTTCCGTAATGAGGATAAACATAAACACTAGATCAAAAGGAAGAATAAAAGCAAAACTGGTTAAACAGACATTACCTTAGGGAGAATCTTCGGGGTTGCCATAATCTTGCTATGGATGTCACCATTTTCGAAAGCCTCCGAATTCTCAACCTGGTCACATTTCTCCATATTCACATCTTCTTCCATCACTGCCGGACCTTGCTCCGCATCGGTAATATCGATATTTTCTCTTACAACACTAAGATTGCCTGCATCTACACCAGCAGTATTAATTATCTCAGCATTGGAAACATTTTTCTCCGGCTGATCCGCACTCAAAGATGCATCTGAATTGGCTAAATCCGTATGTGACAAAGGGTCAACCGAAGCTGCATTTATAGTTCCCATTTGAGATGCATCATTGGTGACAACATTGGCTTGCTCAAGCAAAGCCGCAGCTCTCATTGCGGCTCTTCTCTTGTAATGAGCTTCAAAGAAAGCTTTCTTTTGAGCAACAGATCCTGGTTTTGAAAACTTTTCCACTTCTTCCAGGTAACGGTTGTGAGAAAATGTTGACCATTTCTCCCATGCCAGCGGTTCCGACATGAATCTGCCGAAAGATATTGATTCTGTGAGAGCACGAATCGGGTTACCCTGTGATTCAAAATCCACCATCAGTTTCCTGACTCGAAAACAAAGAAGGAAAAAAAAAAAAAAGGAAGAAGCTTGAAGCTTGTTAGAAACTTGCATCCCTTATTGACACCTCCATTCTTTAACACAAAGATTGAAGGGAAAATGAAAAAAAAAACCCAGCATAATCAGAAAACTTTCTAGGGGAAATCATTCGAATGTCAAGCTATCATAGTATGCTATGTTTGGTTCCCGAGAAACCGAAAGGAAACAGCCATTAAGAGCCCTAATATTTTAATCCAGATCTCCAGTGAGAACCCGTTTTCCCCATAACCCCAGCGACCAAAACAAGAGTAAGAAAAACAAAACAACTGAATCAAGAGAATCCATTTAAGCAAAAAAGAAAAGAAAAAATCATTTCTTTTGTCTGTGAAGTTTCAAGCCTTGTTCACAAAACTGACCTCTTTAACTTCGCGAGAAATATCCGCAGGATTAGAAAATGATCTTACAAGACAAGCAGATTCCTCCATTTCTTAAAAAAAAAAGAAAATCTATTCTTCTCTAGTTTCCTTCTCTCTTCTTCTTGCTGTTGTCGTTGAGCTTTTGATTCACAGTCACTCACTCTGCTAGTAAAAAAAAAATGAAGGCCACCAAAGATAGGCTCCCCCTCTTCGAATCTAGCCGTTGTTGTTTTTGAAACAGTAGAGTTACGGTAATGGGTCCATTTCAATGTCCAAACTCGAGGCTACAATGGGTTTAGCTGAGATGTGTCTTTTCTTTGTTGTTTGACTTTAAAGATTGGGTCTTTTTGCAATGTTTGTAAGAGTATGTGGATCTGATCTGATAAATGAATCGGGTCCCCTATTTGTTGAAATTTAAAAGCTCCCCAACGTCTACTTCCTTTTTTGTTCTTTACAAATGATTATTGCTAGTTGATGATATTGATTTAAATAATAGCATTTGGTTCCACTTCAATCTTATTTTATTTTATTATTATTTTTAAATGCATTTAATTCGGTTTAGTATGATTTGAGGTTTACAAATTAAAAAATAATATTTTATAATATAAAATAAGTATACTTATGTTTAATTTAGTGAAAAAAAAAACTATAAAAATTAAATTTTAAATAAAATAAATATGATCCTAACATTTATTTGAGTATAATCCATCCTGTCATCCTAATATGGTTAGGGTTGGAGCCCATATCTAAGTATTAGATTTATAAAATCTGGAAAGCATTTATTAAATTACTCTAATTTGAATTTGAAAGTCATGAAAGAAACGGTGGAGCCATAGAAAGCAGACAAATCCAGAATTAGCTTTGCAATTATGCATCAAAATGTGGGGTCACCAATATAATTTTCTCCTTTTTTTAGTCAAAACAAGAACTTGGTTTGACTCTGGTCAACTACTTAAAATGTGTTTGGTTAGTCTTTTAAAAAAAAATTCAAACAAGGAGTGACAAACATATTATACCTTTAATAAAAACGATATTATTGGAAGAAGCAGCTATAAACCCCAAACACAAATCGTAAAATAAACATGAAAATTACTAAAAACCAGAGACATATCAAGTTCTCCCAAAATGAAAAAAAAAATCAATTTAATTTTCTAATAAATAGATTATAAATTAATATATAATAAAATTACACGTTAACCATTAAAAATAGAAAAAAAATATTTAATCCCTTCAAAAAATAATATATAATATACTTAAATTTTAATTAAAATTGTACCCCAAGTAAAAAATATTTTGGATTCGCTGCTGCTGGAAATAAAATGTGGTTGGTTAGTGAAGGAAAAAGGAAATGCTAGCTCTAGCAACAAGCAATTGTGTTTTTAGGGAGCCTGGGTTCATGTAATGAAAGGTGAATACGTAATATTAATTATTCTCATATCAATTCAATCAAGCTAGAAATTTAGGGGAGGGATTCACTTTATAGTTATACTAGTATAAAATGAAAACGGTTTTACACTATTTTGAATAATTTTTAATAATTTAACCATTAAATTTATTAAAATATATAATATTTTGAATCAATCTTATATCTCTATCATATTGATCTAAAATATTATCTATATTAATATTTATTTAACACTTGAAAGTTTTTTTACACAAACAAATAATTAGAAATTTTTAATTTACGCTTAACGTAATATGCATTATCTATATGAATAAAGCATTAAATATGACTATTGAATTATTAAAATAATAATCAGATAAAATTTATGAAAAAGTGTAAAATCACTTTAATTTTACACCATGTATGTGGATCTCTCCCTTTGAATTTATTAATATAGTAAATCTTAAAGGTATTAACTAGACCTGTTCATGGGCTTAGCGACCCACTCAGGTCCGAAGGCCCGTCCGAAATTTGAGAAGGTTTGGACAAAAATATTATGCCCGAAAAATGAGCTTAGCAAAAAAATTAGGCCCGTTTAAGATATAGGTTGGGCTCGAGCTTGAACATTCAAGATCCGACCCCGACCCGTTTTAAGTTTATAATATTTTATATTATGTTATTTTTATATATTATGTAATTAGAACACATTAAAAAATAAACCTATACTCTAATGTAAACATTAAAATAATGTTAAGATAACTATATAAAAATATTTCAATAAATAAAAATTATTAAATTATTAAATATTAAAATAATATAATATAAATATATATTCTTTAAATTTTAAAAATGGCTTAAATTGAGCTTGGATTAGTCTTTTGTAAATATGGACGAGTTTGAACAAAATTTTAGGCTCAAATTTCAAGCTTGAGCAAATATAAAATATGTTAATATCATACTTAGACCCGACTCGACCAAGCCCATAAACACTCTAGTATTAACCAAGTAAAATATGGATTTAAATTTTATTAGTAAACAATCCAAAAAGAACTTTTATTAGTAAAGAAAAAATGATTTTTTTCGCTTTTCAATTAGATTTTTTTAAGTGTAAAGTTAAGGAAAGATGGTAAAAATGAAAGATCACAAATGTGATAAATCTTACATTATTTAAGAATTGTTATATTAACAAATTTTAACAATATTATAAATGTAAAATTATCAACTGAAGGTAGTATTCTTCATCCAAATACGAAATTCAAAATTAACTAGAGGTATCTATCGATCAAAGCTATGTATTGTATCAACATCATGTACATATATATAATCTAAATTTATTTTGATTTGAAAATACAAATTTCAATTTCTTTTTCACATTTACCTATATTTATAAATGACTAATTAAACTTAGATATACCCAATTTTTAAATTTTTTGTTCAAGTCCATTTTTCGATCATAATGTTTTTATTTAAATATTCCAAATATCAAACGAATTTTCGAGCTTGAAAAAGTTATAGGTGCCAAAATCCACCAATTTTAATTTCCTATGCCTAAAAACTAAATAAATTCGTAAGTTGAGAAGTAGGGTCGTATTCCGTAGAGATTAGATATAAAGAATTAAATTCTGTTGTGACCAGGGCTTAGTTTCGGGCACAACTAAGTGATTCGCAAAAAAAAAAAAAGGGGGGGGGGGATTTAAATTTTCTGTAATAATAAAATAAATGTAAATAAAAGAAAACAAAATGTAAATTACATTAATTCAAAATAATAAAGAATAAATCAATATTTTGAAAATTCTAGCCTTAAGTGTGATTCAGTTTTGGTACGGAGTTGATCATAATGTATTGATGTTTCCTTATTCAATGATAAGTTGATTATAGTGATCTAAAAATAGATCTAAACCACCAATATTTTTTTAGATTGTAAACTAAAAATAGCTTGACAATTAACCCTTTGCTAGTCGAACAATCCTAAGAGACGGTCTTAAGGTTTAATTCATCAACAACCTTACAAATTAGAAAGACCTGACTCTAATCAACAAACTCAATTGCATGGTTCATTTAAATTAGATTACGCACTCCCATAGCATAGCCTGACTGCTCGACCCAATCAAATTATACTAACTTGTTCTAATTAATTATTAGAAAAAAAGAGAGACAATTACATACCTAATTACTGTAATAAACTATTTATTATCCTAAATATCGAACAAGGGATCCAACTTGAGCAATAATAAGAGATGGGAGCAAATATTAGTTGAATAAGAAAAGAATGAAGAACAATTTAAATCTCACAATCCTAGTAAAACCAAGATTTTGTCTAAATAAAGAAATGAAAAACACTTCACATCATCTAGGAGTTCCATCCTCACTTTAGAGATAATACAAAAATAATATTTTAATTCTACGTGTTTGGTAGGAGTATTATTTCTTTACACATGTTTTAGTATATAATGACTTGGTTTTAGCAAAGAGAAGGAATTTTCGTTTATTTTGAAGATGTTTTATTTTTTACAAGAGATTACTCATATTTCTAATTTAAACTTTAAATCTGTACTAACTATTTTTTTATATTTTATGTCTAACTATTGTAATACATATGTAATAAATAAGCTTTTTCCTCGTCTTATTACACTGTTAATCAAACAAGGCATAAAGGGTAAATAAGGTCACTAAATTATTAGTAAGTTTATGTTTTGGTCACTTAACTTCAAAAAGTTACAAAATGCTCACTAAACTATTTGAAAGTTTTCATTTAAGTTATTGAGTTGTTAAAATCGCTTTTGTATGGCCTTTGTTATTCGCATCGCCTTCACCAATCGAAAGCTCTATTTCCCCTTTACTTCCACATTTCAGTCTTTTTATGAAACAACTTTGAACATCATGAATCTGCGAACCAAAATCCAAATAGCTTTCTTCTCCGATCTCCAAAATTAATCCTTTCCACTTGCCGATGGGTATAGATCCATTATACCAATCATCGAATCATCGCTTGGAGCTCGCTAGGTCACTGACTTAAATGAAAACTTTTAAATAGTTCAGTGACTATTTTGTAACTTTTTAAAGTTGAGTGACCAAAACATAAACTTACTAATAATTTATACCCTGTTTTAAAATGATAAAATCTTAAAAATAAAATATAAAGATAATAATAGTCCTAAATTAACAAAACCACTTAATATAATAAATATTCTTCAAGAAAAATTGTAATATAAAACAACTATTAATCTCATGGTAATCAACTTGATCCAAAAGTTTCCATGCACTACTTATCTACCTTAGGTCAGACGCCTATCTCATGTTCCATTTCTTGGTCATTCGGGCAACAATTGCACAAGTTGGCTCCAAATTCTAATATCTTTATGACATGAATTGCACTTATTACAAGCAATAATGTTCAAATTTCACTAGAATTAGTGACAAAATTATGTACCCTAACAAAGGGTAATCCAACTAGGCCAACCCCTTTCTTGTTCTAGTCTTTAGTAGCTCTTTGCAAGTGGTTAATGTGGATTTCTTTTTTCTATAGCCATGTGTCTGATTATCAGTAATATTATGAAAGAGAAAGATGAGAACTGCATCCAATGAGGTTGATATTTCGAAGGAATTAAGGAGGGAGTTTAGCCATTTAATTTCTAGACATATTTATACATTCATGCAATGTAGGAGTTGGGTATATGTATTAATTATATAATATTTTTATTATAATTTTGGTTTTTGTTTTATTTCATTAACTATTTGAATAATAAAAAATGAAGCATGAAAAACTTAAAATAATACGGTTAAAAAGGTTGTTTAAAAACCTCATAATTGCAACATAATTCAATTTAAATATTATTAAAAAAAATAGGCATAATATTAAATTTAGCCCTTAACTCTTACATCTTTTGTTAATAATTTGGTCTTTTTAAACTAAATTTGACAATTAATTTTTAAGGCAGTCTACGTTTACTTCATATTGACATGATATTATTTGTCTTATATGTCATGTCAACAAATAATTTAAAATTTTTAAAAATATTAAAAAAATAAAAAAAATTCAAAGTTCAAAAGAAAATTTTAAAAATTAAAAATTTCATAAAAATTCATTAAATTAATATGAAGTATATATATTTATTTTGATAGTTTTAGGAAGATTATGTTGAAAGATGTCTCCTAGTCACCAAACTTTAAGAGAAATTTAATTCCGGTTGCATGTTTATTCAAAGACGATTTCACCGCGACTTTCAATAATAGTATTTCATCGTATTCTCTCACCGACATTACACGATATATGGAAAAGTAGCGTGTCCACAAGTACCTTTTTAGAAAGACAAATGTAATGGTTACCATGAGATAAAATAGGATTATATTGGGTGAATAAATTTAACTCAAAAAGATTAAGGATATCCTATGAGGGTAATATACTAATTACAAGGTCATTGGACAAGCACTTGATAACTTTCATAATGGTATATAATAAGCGAGAGCTCAATCATGGTACGATAGTGTAATGACTCTATGACTAAATAATGTTGTAGTTAATAGACGCAGAGTCGAAACTTAATTACAAATTATTTGACCCTAATTATATATGCCCAACCGGTCTCTCCGCTAGCTCGATACAACTCTTAATGGTTTGCAATTGAATCGATGAGATGAATGAATGAAAACGACGAATTATAGAAATAAATCACATGTATCACTATCCGCAGTGAATGTGTTATCCCACCATACACAAGAGATGACCTAGGGATTAAATTAATTTCTTTGAATTATTATTTAATTGATTATAATTGATTAATTGAAGTTCGAAGTGGAAAAATAAATTAATCAGTCACTGCAGTTTTGGTGAACAAGTTAATTAAATTTATTTACTCATAGATTTTAGTACGGTAAAATCGTCATGACTTTAACGAAATTAGAATTGAGTTAAGAAAATAATTTAATTAGGAAATTAATTAAATTCATTTAATTAATTAATTAATATTTTGGGAATAAATTATATGAGTTGGTTAAAGACTAGATAAAACATATAATTATACCCAATATAAGGGACAAGCCTAGAAGTCAATTTGGCATGTATGGGCGACAACCCTAGTCCGAGAGACTAGATGTTGCTATCGCCCCTAGGTATTCCCAATAAGAAATATTTGTATTTTTCTATTAAAATAATAATATTTATTTAACCCTTGTTCAACTAAAACTCTTGTAATCTTCTCTATATAAAGGGACATAGCTCAAGACATAAATAGACAAACACTAGCCTCACCTATGTGTGCTTCTCCAATTCTCCCCAACCCGGAGAATGGAGCCTTAGCATGCGGGATTCGACGCCCTAGCGCCAAATTTCATGCCTTGAACTTGATGCCCAAAATTTCGAAACTCCACCTTGGTCAGCGCCTCTCGCCCATTTTGGTGCCCCATCGTGCAATTGCACACCCGTCTGTCGACACCCCTACGTCTATGGAAACCCTCCCAACTTGAATTTTTTTGTGTTTTGTGGAGTGGACGCCCCAGACTCATGTGCTAAGGATATTTTGGTATTTTAAATATTTATATTTGATCTTATACCCTCAATTTGACCTCCTAAAAATCGTTTTACTTGCTTTAGTCGTTCTTCTATTTTTCTTCGAATACAAGCGTAAAAAAAGAGAGAAAGTTTTGACAATAGATCAAGGGAGCAACTTCACAAATTGGGTGAGACCATTTTAATTTGTTATTTGATTAGTTTCTCCTTAAATGCTCATTATTGTTGGACTTACTTGTTAAACATATGGAAAAGAGAGATAGATGCTACTGCGAAATTAATTTTTGGATTACACTTAGGTTAAATACCACTCACAAGTTTTTAGTTAATTAAGGGCACTTTTATATTTTTACCATTATATTTATTTTCCTATAAATAGACATTATTAGGTTAAAACTTGAGAGACCTAAACATAGTTGCTCTTAATTTTATTTTGTTTGTGTTTTCTTTTCTTTATGGGTGTCTAAACCCTCTTTTCTAGTTAAGGAATTTAAATTTGAATTTTGATTTTATTAAAAAAATCCCTCAATTTATTTTTACTTAAAAAATAGAATTATTACCAATCTCTTTGGATACAATCCTACTTGTCGCTTTCTACTAATATTATATTGTAAGAGCCCAAATTTGCCCGGGCCCGATAAAACTAAAACCAAAAACCAAAAAATAGCAAATAAAAAAAATAATAATTAAACAGTCCATTTACAAAAGACTCATACCCAGAATAACCCAATGCTAAACCCAGGTACTAGACCCAATTACAATGGCCCAATTTTGGGAATAGGCCCAGATAACCCAAAATGGATTAGGGTTTCAGAAAACCCTAAGAGCTTCTAGAACCCCTTTGCGCCGCAATAGCCCCAACGGTTCTAGCCCCTTCACGCGCGTCGCGCCTCCGTACTCGCCACGCCAACAGCCTCCGTACACCCCTCCGTATGGCCTCCACTACATGTCATACACCTGCACAACACAACAAAAACAAAGCGCAACAAGCAAAAAGAAATAACGATTGTATTTGGATTTTTATTTTTCGAATTCGGTTATAAAAATCGAAGCAAAATAATTGTAACTTTCTTCACGTTTTTACGAATACAGAAATAAATAAAAAAACCAAAGTTTCTTCGAAGGTATTCAACAGATTCAAATATTAAATACAAGTATAGTATAGACATCGGGGGAAGGGGTATCTTTACCTTTTTTTGGGCGATCGAAAAACCGAATCTGAGGAGTCGTTTGGTCTCCTTTGGATTTCGGGGTGAGTTTTTGGTAAAAGGGCGTTTATATCTGCGTTTAGGGGGTTTAAGAGGGCAGAAATTACCACCTTTTAGATCTCCGACCATCGCGCACGATGGCGGACAGTGGCAGAGCACGGTGGCTCAGTGACGGGGCTAGGTCGGAACCTAGAGAGCCTTCAGAGCAATTTTTTGATTTTTTTTTCTTGATATGGTTTAGAAATGAGCTTCTGTTTTTTTTTTTGTTATTTAAAGCTGACCCACACGACGTCGTTTTGGCGTGGATCATTTAAGCCCAAAACGGCGTCGTTTTCTGGCCAAGACCCGCGCGTTGACCCGACCCGGGGAGGATCCGCGCGTTTTTTATAAAAGGGAAATTTATCTTCAGGGTCCTTCCGCATTATTTTTTTATGCAATCTTATCCTATTCATGTTTTGCCTTATTGTTTTTATTTGACCCGACATTGTTTTGTGATTTCAATTCGGTCCTCAGACCTTTTAAATACGGATATTAGAACGGCGCCGTTTCGGGAAGAGGGGATAATTTCCCCGATGATCCTTCTTGCCTTAAGCGCATTATTTTCTAGTCCTATTTCGATCTTATCTTTTAATTTATTACAATTTTAGCCCCCCTAATTTTATTTTGACTTCAACGTGGTCCTATGTTTAATTTATTTTATTATTTGCATAATAATTTGTCTAATTATTTTCTTTTTTTGAATTGATATTAAATATTATTTATTTTAAGATGTTATTTATTTCGAATTATTTTATATATATTATTGTTTTGAATGGCTTCATGTATTACATTATTTTAAATTGTTATTTGTATTGTTTATTTTGAATTGTCTTTTTATATATTATTCACTTTCAAATTGCTTTGTATGTTATTTGTTTTAAATTTCTTTTTATTTGTATGTTATTTATTTTAAAATATTTTATGTATTATTTATCTAAGATTGTCTTATTATTTATTTGTGAATTGTTTTATTATTGTAAATGTGTTATACACATGTTGTTTGGTTTTTTTTTTTTAAAAACTCTTTTTATGTGCATTATTTGTTTTAAAATCTATACCTATTATTTATTGTTTTTAAGCTCTTGAACGTATTATCTATTTTAAATATTTGTATGAATTACTTAATTTAAACTTTTTTATATGTTACTCATTTTAAATTTTTATTTTATCCATTTCAAATTCTTTTATTATTTTATTTTGATTCTCTTTTTATATAAGTCACTTGTCTTAAAACCTTATTTACTTCAAATTATTTCTTATATTATTGATTTATTTCATTTTTCTTTAATTATTAATGCTAGTATTTAAATGATATATATATCATGTAATTTTCTCGAAATATTCCTTTTAGTATTCGTATCTTGTATTTTTTTGATGTAATGGTTTTATTAATAGATCATCGTCTTAAATAAAAACGTATTTCGTTTAATTACTCCATTTCATTCAAAAGTTTTTCCAAATAAGGCAATATTTCGTGTTTAGAAATTCGAGAAATTATGCCCTATCGTGCTGGGTTTCGGTTTTCCGTTTGACCAAATAACTAAATATCCTTTTAAAATTTTGTCCATGTTTTCTTAAAAAAAAAACAAGGCAATATTTCGTGTTTGGAAATCCGAGAAATCGTACCCTACTGCGCTGGGTTTCGATTTTTCGTTTGTCCAAATAATTGAATATCTTTATAAAAATTTCAAATGCATAAACTTTGGAAATCATGAGATGATCTTGGCATCGAGGGTTTGAAATGGCGTATCCTAACGTGCTGGATGTGATATTTTATTCCTTTGGAACAAAAGAATCTCAATATCCAATTCGAGTTATTTTATTTTTTTTTAAATGGAATTGTATTTTAAAATCATTTCAAATTTTTGGCATTAGGACATTAATTAATCAATTAGGTACCAATCTTGGGCGTTGCGAGGGTGCTAATCCTTCCTCGTGCGTAACCGACTCTCGAACCCATTTTTTCTTGGAATTCGCAGACCAAAATTAATTTCTTTTAAAAATAAAACAAAATGTTTTATAGGTGACCCGATCACACCTAAACAAAAAGGATTGGTGGCGACTCCATGTTTCATTTTAAAGTCGATCCTCGTTTTCCAAAAACAAAACAATGGTTTAGACATATATTTTCAAGAAGGTTTTTATTTTATAGGTCTCAATAGCCTATCACTTTTTCAGCCAATTGAGTTTGTTAATTTCCATAAGTTTGGGCATTAAGGGTGCGTTTGGTTGGGTGGTAAAGTGGAGGGATGGGAGGAGGGTGTGGAAGAATAGAAAGAAAATAAAATTTGAGTGTGTTTTGTTAGGAAAAAAAAGTGAGAGGAAAGAAAATAGGATGGATGGTCATTTTCTGTGAATAAAAAATCAATCCTTCTAAATTGGAAAGGTGAGAGGAGAGAAAATGAGAAAGATGTATATGTTAGTTCTAAATTTTGCATTTTTTTTAAATGGTTTACTTTCTTTCCTTTCATTTTTCTATTCTACCAAACAATGAACTTTTTCTTTTCATTTGTCCATATTTTTCTTACCAAACATACTTATGGAAAGAAAAATTATGTTTTTTTCATCCTTGTAATTTTCTTTCCACTCTACAAAATAAAGCCTAAATTAGGATGCCGCCTCAAATTTTAGTGCTCTCCTTTCCTCGTGAGGTGTTCCCTATTCTTTCGATTATCTTTAATGTTATGCGTTTTGTTTCCTCTAAAAAGAAATAACTTGTGACAACAAATATACCACCGTTGAACCGCTAAGTATAATTTAAATTTAATAAAAGGGTAAAAATAACTCAATTAGATCTCTCTAGTGTTTTGTTAGTATCTTAGGATATCTTAGCTACTGATACAAATTTCATCCATGTACGATGATGATGCATATGCTAACGTCTTCGAAAGTATAGCAGTATGACCAAGGAGAACAACTGAACTTTCTTAAAACCATTTTGAAGACGTGTTCAAAAGTTACCCAAAAATTAAGTACAATTTGTCAAATAAAAGCTATAAATGAGCAAAGAAAAAAAATAAAAAAGGGAAAGAAAGCAAAAGATTGAGTAGACTCGTACTTGGCTTCAATTTGTCAACTCTTCTCATGGAGATTGCTTTCTCCAACCCAATCTCACCATAATCTGTGATATTAATGTGTTGCCCCCCTACTCCTTTTACATTTCTTTAACTTTTTATTTTAGAATTTCAGAAAAAAAAAAAAAACAAAAATTTAGAATTTCTTTTAGAACTTTCTTAAATTTTTACTTTTGGGGGGAATTTTGTTTGCATTGCATGTATTTTGAAATTTTATTATGGTTTTGATGTCATGTTGTTATTTGGTTGTTTATTGCCACACAATTCTTTTAACAAAAACATTTGATTGAAGGAATTTCAAAATGAAACTTCAACTAATTTTTTTTTCTCCAAATACTATAGTGACAGTTTCACTATACTGACCAATTTACATATTAAATCATAAGGGAAAAAAATATGGTTAAATTTTGTTATTAATCTTTTTATTTTGTGAAAGTTATGCATTTAATCCCTGTACTTTAATTTGACTAAATTTACTTCTTTTACTTTTTGAATTAGTTAATTTTAGCCCCTGTACTTTTCAAAATTTGAAATTTTAGTCCATATTCTCTAATTAGATACTTCTAAGTCCTTATATTTATTGATTTTTAAATTTTAATCTTGACACAAAATTACCTCATTAATCCATTGACTAAAAATTTAGTGAGTAATATGTGAAAATAATAAACTGACATGATATTACACATATGATAATATGTTTCCTGCATCAGATTTTGAAATGAATTTAATAGCTATCGTTTAATGAGGACTGAAATTTGTAATTTGGAAAAAGTTCAAGGACTAAAAATGACCGAATTAAAGTATAGATATTAAATCCACAACTTTCACAAAAATACAGGGACTGATGATAAAAATCTTAGCTTGCTTCTCACAGGAGCCTTTCAGCAAAGTCAAAACATTTTACCTAAATCAAGATAAACAATCTATATAATAAAAGTACCACGTACCTAATACTATGTCGTAACATCAGTAGTCCTTTGTTATTCGTAAAAGGTCCCCATACTGCAAGTTGTTAGAAGTCCATGTTTGAATCTTAATTACCCCTACGATATATACCCTCAAAGTCAATATATTGAAGAGACATACAATATTTACTTAATTACATTAATCATTTTATTATGATGTACATTAGTCTACAATATAATGCTTAATTATTTCAACATTTTTAATTATTTTTATCCTCAAAATAAAGATTTGTAAATAAAAAATTATGTACCCACGTTTAAGTTAATGGAAATATAAAATAAGAAAAATTCAAAATTAACTTTCTCATGTCTACCAATGGGTTGAATTGATTGATTTAATTAAATATTTTAAATATTAAAATATGCATTTTATTTAATAATATAACATTTAATATAAAATTAAAGGATGTTAATAGGGGTAAAATACCCAAATATACCAAAAAAATTAAAATTTTACGGAATTGGGCCAATTTCTAGAAAATTTACGGAAAATGGTCATTTTCCCTCAAAACGCGTCCACGTCAGCGCGTTTTGAGGGGAAATGCCAGCAAAGCACTCCCCTAGGGACGCGCTTTCTTTGGCACCTCAAATATTGGATATTTATTTTTAAAATTAAATTTAAAAAAAATTAAACAAATTCTATTTTATAAAAGATATTAAAATTAAATTACAAAAACATATAAGCAACTATTATTTTATTAAAAAAATAAAAAAATTCTTATTTATTAAATATATTAAAACTAAATTACAAAAAAATAAAAAAATAAAAAAACTTCTTATTTTATTAAATATATTAAAAATAAATTGCAAAAAAATAAAAAATAAAAAATAACTTCTTATTTTATTACATATATTAAAATTAAATTACAATAAAATAAAAAATAAAGAAAACGTCTTATTTATTTAATATATTAAAACTAAATTACAAAAAAGTTAAAAAAAAAAAAACCTTCTTTGCTTGTAAATAATCATTCTTTGCTTTTTCCTTGTCAAATTAAATTTTTCTTTTCCTTGTAAATAATCATTCTTTACTTTTCATTGTCAAATTAAATTTTTATTTTCCTTGTAAATAATCATTCTTTGCTTTTCCTTGTAAATAATCATTAGAATATTACAAATTCTATTTTACAAAAGATATTAGAATATTACAACTAAATTACAAAAAAAAATAAAAAATAAAGAAAACTTCTTATTTATTTAATATATTAAAACTAAATTACAATAAAATAAAAAATAAAAAACAACTTCTTATTTTATTACATATATTAAAATTAAATTACAATAAAAAATTAAACAATTTCTATTTTATTAAATATATTAAAATTAAATTACAATAAAAAAATTAAACAACTATTATTTTATTAAATATATTAAAACTAAATTACAAAAAATAAAAAATAACTTTTTATTTTATTAAAAATTCAAATTAAATTATATACAAAAAAATAAACAACTTCTATTTTAGTGAAGATATTAAAATTAAATTACAAACACAAATAAAAACAACTTTTTTATTAAAAAAAAAATTATTACAATTTTAAAAATAAAAAAGCCGATCCGAATCAATGTTGATGCGGTCGGAATTAGTGCCACAGGGCGGGCGGCGATTCTGTGCTGGATTCCTCCTTCTTCTAGCTTCCAGCGACGGTCGTGGAACCTCGGGCGGGATTCCGGTTTCTTCAAGATCGAGTGCGGTTGTGGGTGTTGCGAGGATGACCCACCTTGATAAAATAACGACCCGGAGGTGTTTGCATAAACCACGACGGGGGTGTCTCAATCCGTATGGTGAAGGAGGCGGTAGAAAGAAGTGCTCCCGACGACGGCGCCTCATGTGATCCTCACGCGACACGGCTTCAAGATCGGTGGCGGCCAGAGTAGTCGGAAGCGGACTTGAACCCGCCATGCATTCCAACTGGTGGGGTGGGAAAAGGAAACATATATGGGTTAGGATACATATAAAGGGTAGGGTACGCTTTTGGCATAAAGGGTAAAAGGTGTGTGATGTCGGTGTCGTCGGTCGAATCGATGGGCCCGATGGATGTGTGGCTTTGTTGATGGGCCCGGTGGATCGTGTTGGTATTTGTTGATGGCCCCGTCTCATCACCCCTTCTCCTTGGATTTAAGGGGCCCGACGTTCCTTTGTTGACGAAGTTGCCGTCGCATCTCTTCTTCCGACAACAAATACGGCTTACCATGGATCCTAAACCATGGCATGTATTCCGGCACGCACGCTAACTCCGGAACGACGATTGATTCCCGGTCAGGTAAATAGTCATATCGTTCTCCCACGCCCCGATATATGCTTGACCAAAATCTTGGCCAATCCATGTGCAATCGCCAGTAAATCCACTTTGTGCTCATCATCGAGCACCTCGGTGCACGGAATCAGTTGTCGGAATCTAAATTGTCGTGAGAACCCGATCGGTGGTGCATCTCCACGGTCGCATAGGTGATCAATGGGACCTTCACGTGCCAAGCTGTTCGGATTTTGCAAGAACTCTTCGGAATTCTCGCCGAATTTCCGGATCCTAAATGACGGTGCCCATTGAAACTATATTAACATTACCAAAATATTAGTTATATACATAATACTAAACACTAAATACGAAATACTAAATTATAAATACGAAATTCGAAACTTACTTATGATTCTGATCGTTGGTCCAATAGAAGCCGTATATCTTCAAGCGAGGTAGGTATTCCAGCATGACTCGCCGAATGGTTCCACCTAATTAAATAAATTTTTAGCATACAATTATACTATAAATCTACGTAATAATTGTAAAATATAACATTAAATTTACCTCGTTATCAGTGGGAATGAATATGGGTGGTCGAGTCGAGGACGTAAAAATGGAAATCGAAACCATGCCCATGATTGCAGTAGTGATAGGCAACCTCCAATTTTCGCTTTACTCAGCCGCGTCGCCCCGCACATCTCCCGATACAACCTCGAAAGCACGGCAGACCCCCAACTCAATTCACCGGCTGCTCTAAAATCAACAAGTTTCAGCAGCCATCTCAAGTGTACGAGGTTTCTAGAAAGGTCGGCATCAGATAGCCTCCAATTATCTTGAAGAATGTATGCCCGAGCATGCCAGATTCGCTCTATTTCGGTCGAACCCTCATTCGGCTCCGGGAATGTGTCTCGTAACCAGGCCATCTCGATCCGACTTCCCTGAATTTTATCCGGAATGGCACCCAGAAGCTCGTAGCATACGGCCATCCAATCACCAGAAGTTGCGGACCCGGTGACTACCGACCCGTCCACCCGCAATCCCAACTGCAACTGCACATCTTCCAAAGTGATGGTACACTCTCCGCATGGAAGATGGAAAGTGTGCGTCTCGGGTCTCCACCTCTCTATCAACGCACTGATCAAAGGCGGCTCCAACTTAAACCCCCGGCCTATCGTGGCCACGTGCCAAAAACTCGCTTCCCGCAGATAATTCTCAATCAACGGCGATGGGGGACCATGCATATTGCGAATATAACATTGCAACACCCGATCTACAGACTGTTTAAAAAATTATAAAATAAAAATTAATTAAAATTGCATAGACCTAAAAAATATTAAATAATATTGAAAAATTAAAATTAAAATTTACCATTTGCATTTGCTCGACGGAGATGTGCTTGTTGTCCTTGTTGTCTAGACGAAGTAATTCCCCGGCCATTGTAATACGATCGAAAATTTTAAAATTTTCCAAAAAAAAATATTAAAAAAAATTAAAAAGGGGTTTTTGTAAATAGTAAAGGACTATTTTAAAATTTGAGAGTAAATTTCAAGGACTTTGAGAGAAAATTGAGAGAAGAATTAAAGTGTGAAAAAAATAAAAGGGTTGAGAGGTTTTTTATAGGGAAAATTTTGACTGTTGGGCCTTTTGACCGTTGGGCCCAACGGTCAAAAAAATTTGGACCGTTGGAGGCAAAGCGCGTCCCCAGGGGTGCGCTTTGCTGGCATTTCCCCTCAAAACGCGCTGACGTGGACACGTTTTGATGGGAAATGACCCTTTTCCATAAATTTTCTAAAAATCAGCCCAATTCCGTAAATTTTTAATTTTTTTGGTATATTTGGGTAATTTACCCTGTTAATAGAGTATAAAACAAAATAAATGGCCCACTTATAATTTTATTTCGTTTTCAATGAATGAATGCACCCATTCAATAAATTATTTGTATTTTTTATATCAAATTAAATCAAATTATATATATATATATATGGGTAAAATACCCAAATATACCAAAAAAATATAAAATTTACGGAATTGGGTCGGTTTCTGGAAAATTTACGAAAAAGGGTCATTTCTCCACAAAACGCGTCCACGTCAGCGCGTTTTGTGGGGAAATGGCAGGAAAGCGCGTCCCCTTTAGCCCCCCCAACCCTTTTATTTTTTTCACACTTTAATCCTTACTCATTCTTCTCTCAAATTCCTCTCAAAATTCTCTTTAAGTCCTTCAAACTTCCTCTGAAATTTCAAAATAGTCCTTTAATATTTACAAAAAAGCCATTTTTTAAATTTTTTTAATATATTTTTTTTGAAACTTTTAAAATTTTCGAAGGTATTACAAATGGCCGGGGAATTACTTCGTCTAGACAACAAGCACATCTCCGTCGATCAAATGCAAATGGTAAGTTTTAATTTTAATTTTTCAATATTATTTAATATTTTTTAGGTTTATGCAATTTTAATTAATTTTTATTTTATAATTTTTTAAACAGTATGTAGATCGGGTGTTGCAATGTTATATTTGCAATATGCATGGTCCCCTATCGTCGTTGATCGAGAATTACCTGCGGGAAGCGGGTTTTTGGCACGTGGCCACGATAGGCCGGGGGTTCAAGTTGGAGCCGACTTTGATCAGTGCGTTGATAGAGAGGTGGAGACCCGAGACGCACACTTTCCATCTTCCATGCGGAGAGTGTACCATCACTCTAGAAGATGTGCAGTTGCAGTTGGGATTGCCGATGGACGGGTCGGTAGTCACCGGGTCCGCAACTTCTACCGATTGGATGGTCGTATGCTACGAGCTTCTAGGTGCCATTCCGGATAACATTCAGGGAGGTCAGATCGAGATGGCCTGGTTACGAGACACATTCCCGGAGCCGAATGAGGGTTCGACCGAAATAGAAAGAATACGGTATGCTCGGGCATACATTCTGGAGATAATTGGAGGTTATCTGATGCCGGACCTGTCTAGAAACCTTGTACACTTGATATGGTCGCTGAAACTTGTTGATTTTAGAGCGTGGTGAATTGAGTTGTTGGGGTCCGCGTGCTATCGAGGTTGTATCGGGAGATGTGCAGGGCGACGCGGCCGAATAAAGCGAAAATCGGAGGTTGCCTATCACTACTGCAGTCATGGGCACGGTTTTGATTTCCATTTTTACGTCCTCGACTCGACCACCCATATTCATTCCCACTGATAACGAGGTAAATTTAATGTTATATTTTACAATTATTACGTAGATTTATAGTATAATTGTATGCTAAAAATTTATTTAATTAGGTGGAACCATTCGGCGAGTTATGCTGGAATACCTACCTCGCTTGAAGATATACGGCTTCTATTGGACCAACGGTCGAAATCACAAGTAAGTTTCGAATTTCGTATTTATAATTTAGTATTTCGTATTTAGTGTTTAGTATTATGTATATAACTAATATTTTGGTAATGTTAATATAGTTTCAATGGACACCGTACGAGGATCCAGGTAATTCGGCGATGATTCGGAGGAGTTCTTGCAAAATCCAAACAAGTTGCGCGTGAAGGTCCCATTGATCAACTATGCGACCGTGGAGATGCACCAATCGATCGGGTTCTCGCGACAATTTGATTCCGCAACCGATTTTCGTGCACACGAGGTGCTCGATGATGAGCACAAAGTGGACTTACGGCGATTGCACATGGATTGACCAAGATTTTGGTCAAGATATATCGAGATGTGGGAGAACCGGTATGACTATTTACCTATCCGGAACCAATCGTCGTTCTGAGTTAGCGTGCGTCTTGCGGAATACATGCCATAGTTTAGGATCTATGGTGTCGTATTTGTTGTCGGAAGAAGAGGCGACAAGAACTTCGTCAACAAAGGGAACGTCGGGGCCCTTTAAATCTAAGGAGAAGGGGTGATGAGGCGGGGCCATCAACAAATACGACACCACCACCGGGCCCATCAAAAGCACTCACACGATCCACCGGACCCATCGGTTCAAAC
Source organism: Gossypium sturtianum (assembly GCA_025698515.1). Taxonomy (NCBI): domain Eukaryota; kingdom Viridiplantae; phylum Streptophyta; class Magnoliopsida; order Malvales; family Malvaceae; genus Gossypium; species Gossypium sturtianum. The sequence goes on from CM046945.1 coordinate 27,251,823, forward strand.
CGACGACACCGACATCACAGCCTTTACCCTTTATGCCAGGTGCGTACCTTAGCCCTTATATGTATCCTAACCCATATATGTTTCATTTTCCCGACCCCACCCCAAGTTGGAATGAATGGCGGATCGAGTCCGTTTCGACTACTCGACCGCCACCGATCTTGAGGTCGTGTCGTCGCGTGAGGATCACGGAGGCGCCGTCGGGGAGCACTTCTTTTACCGGTCTCCTTCGCCATACGGGTTTGGACACCCCGCCGTGGTTTATGCAAACACCTCGGGTCGTTATTTTATCAAGGTGGGTCATCCTCGCAACACCCACTACTGGACCCACTGCCGAGGAGCTAATCCCCGTCCGAAGTTTCCACGACCCTTCATGGAAGCTAGAAGAAGGAGGAATCGATGCGTAATCGCCGACCACCCCGTGTGGCATCGATTCGACCGGCATCAACATTGATTCGGATGAGCTTTTTTTATTTTTAAATTGTAATAATTTTTTTATTTTTTAATAAAAAAGTTGTTTTTTATTTGTGTTTGTAATTTAATTTTAATATCTTCACTAAAATAAAAGTTGTTTATTTTTTTGTATGTAATTTAATTTGAATTTTTTTAATAAAATAAAAAGTTATTTTTTATTTTTTGTAATTTAGTTGTAATATATTTAATAAAATAATAGTTGTTTAATTTTTTTATTGTAATTTAATTTTAATATCTTTAATAAAATAGAAATTGTTTAATTTTTTTATTGTAATTTAATTTTCATATATGTAATAAAATAAGAAGTTGTTTTTTATTTTTTATTTTATTTTAATTTAGCTTTAATATATTTAATAAATAAGAAGATTTTTTTATTTTTTTGTAATTTAGTTTTAATATATTTAATAAATAAGAGGTTTTTTTTATTTTTTATTTTTTTGTAATTTAGTTTTAATATATTTAATAAATAAGAAGCTTTCTTTATTTTTTATTTTTTTGTAATTTAGTTTTAATATATTTAATAAATAAGAAGTTTTCTTTATTTTTTTATTTTTTTGTAATTTAGTTTTAATATATTTAATAAATAAGAAGTTTTCTTTATTTTTTATTTTATTGTAATTTAGTTTTAATATATTTAATAAAATAATAGTTGCTTATATGTTTTTGTAATTTAATTTTAATATCTTTTATAAAATAGAATTTGTTTAATTTTTTTTTGAAATTTAATTTTAAAAATAAAAGTCCAATATTTATGGAAATGGGAAAGTGCGCCCCTGGGGCTGCGCTTTGTACCACATCAGCAAAGCGCGTCCATGTAAGCGCGCTGACGTACAGGAGGGCGCTTTTTCCTGCCATTTCCCCACAAAACGCGCTGACGTGGACGCGTTTTGTAGGGAAATGGCCATTTTCCGTAAATTTTCCAGAAATTAACCCAATTCCATAAATTTTATATTTTTTTGGTATATTTGGGTATTTTACCATATATATATATATATATGGTGTTGGGCTACAAATCCTCCTCAATCACGATTGGTAGAAAACAGCCTTAAACATGAAGCTCGAAGTTGAAGTAATATGCAAAGAGATTATCAAACCATCTTCTCCAACTCCTCAACAACTTCGTCATTACCAACTCTCCTTACTCGATCAACAAATAAATTCAGTATATAACCATCTGGTCTTGTTCTACCCCACTAAAACCAATGTCCAAACCCACAACATTAACATCCTCGATCTTCACCACTTTAAGCTGTCCGTATCCCAAGCCTTGACCCACTTCTATCCCCTAGCGGGACGCATTAAAGGCAACTCCTTCGTCGACTGCAACGACGAGGGTATTCCCTTTAATGAAGCCCATGTCAAGTGCCGACTTTCAGACCTTTTACACGATCCAGTCCCTGATGAGCTCAATAAGTTGTACCCGCTACCTCTCGATGATGCTAAGGTATTGCCCATGGGAATCCAACTCAACACCTTCGATTGTGGTGGAATCGGGATTGCTTTGTGTATTTCTCACAAGATCGGCGACGCCTTGTCGTATTTTACGTTTCTGAATACTTGGGCAGCCATTGCTCGTGGGGATACGAAGAACGTGGTTTTGCCTGAGTTCGTTTCGGCCAAGCTTTTTCCTCCGCGGAACATATCCCTGCCAGAACCAGCATTGGAAACAAGTGAAAAGAACATAGCGACGAAAAGGGTGGTGTTTAGTGCATCTAAAATAGAGGAAATCAGAGCGAAATACGCTGCTGATCATGAAAGACGCCCTTCGCGTGTTGAGGCTTTGTCAGCTTACATATGGAGTCGTTTCATTGCTTCCACTAAGAAAAAACCAAGCCCTAATGTGATGATTCACACAGTTAATTTACGTACAAAATTTGAGCCGCCGCTATCAGCTCAGTCTTTTGGGAACATTTTTCGAGTTGCCATAACAGTTCCTTCCATGGACGATGGGTCTAATCTTGTTAGCCAAATAAGGAACTCCATTAGAAAAATCGACAACGATTACGTGAGGAAACTTCAGGCTGGTGAGGATTTATTCGAGCCAACGAACCAAGGGGATGAAAAGGGAGAGACGACCCCATTTATTTTCACTAGTTTATGCAGGTTTCCACTATACGAAGCTGATTTTGGTTGGGGAAAACCAGTATGGGTCAGTTCTGCAAGGTTGAGCGCAAAGAATCTGGTTGTTTTCATGGATACTGCAACTAGTGATGGCATAGAAGCTTGGATTAATCTGAAGGAGGAAGACATGGCTGAATTTGGAAGTGATGAAGAATTGCTTGCAACACTTAAAAGCTGTTGAAATAAGATAATTCTCCATTAAAAGAGAACTGCCATACAAGATAAATTTACTCATGTTTGAGAGGCTTCTCTGTATTATATGAAAGACAATAATCTGAATAAAGCACTGTTTTGGTTTGGGTCGATAGTTTTAGTAGTCAAAGTTTTAGGTTGTTGTTCGTATAATCAGATTTGCATTTGTTAATTATTAGGGTACATTTAGATTTGGATGAGCGATAGATTGATTTTAGTGAAATCGAAAAAATAGTTATGTGTTTAATTATGGCAATAATAAGATGAAAATAGTCATAGTTTTGGATAAGTATAAAGTTATATTTCATTTTTAGAAAAAAAAATTAAATCAAAACATTTTTGAACTTAAATGCATGGACAATAGTGAGATATGGAAAATATCACTAAAAGAATAATATTAAAATAAGTGTATATAATAAAGTCATTAAAATCATACTTATATTAAATAATAAATTATTAAAAATCATATATATTCATATTTATTAATAATATATATTAAAAATATTGAATATTAAATAATAAATAAAATCATATTTATGTTAAAAATAAATAATAAAAATAATAATAGAATTAAGAAATGAAAGAGGTAAAAGGGAATTACCCCTCCACTGGAGTTTCAGTTTAAGCCTTGGTCAAAATCTTTAGGCTGATTGGAAATCTTGAGCCTCAGTCAAAAAGAAGCCTAAAGATTATTATAAGAGAAAATTCCAAGTTACTATATGGAGATTAGTCTTTTTGCCCATTAAAATATTCAACGCTTTATGATTACGATGCCCTCTTATACAGAAAATAGAAAACAAACTAACGTACGTCTTGTCCTTAGTATCACTTTCTATCTTTAATCTATCTTTACCTATATAATTTATATAATTATATCCTATTCTCATGAGCGGCGGATCTAAGCTCATCACGAATGCATATAGAGCATTTTATTGAGATTAAGCGATTAAATGGGGCTCATTCGACACATTTGAACTAACCCGATTCGTGAAACATGTGGAGAAATCTATCTACTTGAAGCCTTGGTGGTTAAGTGAAACACTTAAAGAAAACTAGGGTTACTATGACAAATATGGAAAGTAACCTTTGAAGATTTGTAATCTTAGAAGATTTAAATTTTTAATCTTAGGGGATCTTGTAAATCCCTTAAGAAACCCAATTTGTAGATTGGTTTTAATCTCGACCGTTGATGTAAATTAAACTATACCGTTGGATCTAGGGGAGCTCAACTATAAATAGAGGTCTTCCCCTTTATTTGTAATGATCTTAATCATTCCATTCACACTATTCATAGTTATTGAATATATTTGAGAGCATTTACTCAAATATCTTGTGCATTGCTTTCTTGTGAGTTTTTTTTTTTTTTGGTTCAATTCATGCTCCTTTGTCTTTTGTGTGTGTTTCTGCTTTATTTCAATGTCTTGGAGAGTTTCCTTTGTGAATTCTCACTTTCGAAAGTAAAGTTGACTTAGGCGAATTTAAAGCTAAAGAATCGCTTAAGGCCGTGTTTTTGATTCTAGCTAGTCATGGGATTCTTCATCGTCTTTCCTGCCCCCATACTTTTGAACAAAATAGTGTTGCTGAGCGTAAACACAGACACATTATGGAGACCGGTCTTACACATTTGGCCCAGGCTAATCTACCTATAGATTACTGGGGCTATGCATTCTGCAGTGCTGTTCATCTTATTAATCGACTACCCACTCTGGTCCTGAAAGGTCAGTCTCCATATCAGATTCTTTATGGGCGCGAACCTACGTATAATCATCTCAGGGTATTTGGTTTTTGTTGTTTTCCGTATTTAAGTTCTTTCGTGCAACATAAGCTTGATTTTCGCTCACGACCATGTACATTTTTGGGGTATAGCTATCAACATAAGGGCTATAATTGTCTAACACTGGATGGTACGATGATTATCTCTCGTCATGTTAATTTTGATGAGGATCGATTCTTGTTCCCTTTACCAATTGTGGACAATGTTCAGACTCCTATGTGTGTTACCACGTATGTTCCTATCGTTCAGTCTTCTTCTTCTCAATCCACTGCAGAGACCAGCAGAACCACTGTGCCTTTGCCTACAGTACCTGTGTCTGATCAAAACTGTGATCCTGTGCAGTCTGGTTCAGTTGCCTCACCAGCTACATATAGTCTGCTACAGACCGTCTTAATTGATTCGTCGGCTGAATCATGATCTGGTCTAAGGGAGCATCATCTATCTACTGAATCTATTCAGTTACCCATTGTGACCTCCACTGTTCCTCCTGTTTCTCCAAGGAATACTCATGCTATGGTTACTCGGTCTAAGGCCAGAATTTTTAAACCCAAGGCTTTGTCAGTAGAAGCTGTAGATTTTGAGCCAAGCTCTGTTGAGGAAGCTCTTACCCATAAGGAATGGAAATTAGCTGTTCAAGCTGAATTTGATGCTTTAATAACTAACTCTACCTGGGAACTTGTTCCTCTACCTCCTGGTCGAAAAGCGATTGGGTGCAAACGACTTTTCAAAATCAAGAAGAATCCTGATGGGTCGGTTGATCGACGAAAGGGACGATTGGTAGGAAAGGGATGTTCACAGGTGCCTAGGTGTGACTTCAAAGAAACATTTAGCCCGGTGGTCAAACCTACTACTATCCGAACCATTTTATCTATTTCCGTATTCAATGGTTGACAACTTCGTCAAGTTGATGTAAACAATGCCTTTTTAAATGAAGACCTGACTGAAGAAGTATTCATTCAGCAATCTCCAGGCTATGTTCAATATGGACCAAATGGTGAGCCGTTGGTGTGTCGTCTGACGAAGGCATTGTGATCGTTGTGATTTCAGAGTTTTAAATTTATAAAAAGAATGATCAAACCTGGAAACTAACTATGACAACGATTTGAGGCAAGCGCACCTATCGAACAGTAGTATAGCTTAGGCAAGACCGGATTGTCGAACCCAAAGGAACCAAAAGTACTAATACTAACTTTCTTTTTATTATCTAGCCTAAAATAAGTGAAGTTGTTATTTAATCTAAATTTAACTAACTACTAAGCTAAAGACGCAAAGACAAAAAGAATGAATTGGGAAAAATATTGTTGGAAAAACTCGGTTGATTAAGACGATACCGTTAGGAAGAATCCACCTAGACTTCACTTGTTATCTAACTCAACAGCACGATTTATTCACTTGACTTGATCCGTAAGACTCCTAATGTATATTAAACCCTCTCTCGAAGCGAATAACGTCTAACCCTAGGTTGATTAATTGAAATCTCTTTCTAATTAAAACCCCTAGAATTGTATTAACTCGATCTATGGACTCCCATATTAGGTTTCACCCTAATCCGGCAAAATCTCGTCACCCTATCTCTAGGCGCGCGATCAACTCCGCTTAATTATGCTAGATCTACTCTTAAGCAGGGACTTTTGCTCCTCCACCTAAGCACATCAAACTTGAATCAATATCCCGGAAATATTAACACAAGAATTAAGAACACATAATTAAGAACAAATCAAGTATTTATCATATAGTTCAAAGCAAACGATAACAAGATTCATCTAAGTTTCATCCCCTTCTGTGTATCCAAGGGTTTAGTTCATAATGATAAAAGAAAACATCTCGTAAGAAAAGATAAAACAAAACATAAGAAATCCCTAAAACCCCTCGGAAGGAATTGAAAGAGAGATTCGCCGTCTTGAGTAGAAGTTCGCTTCTTGAGATGGATCAACTGGCTATCTTCGAGTGTTTCCCACAAATCTGACCTTTTCGGCTCGGCTCCTTGGCCTAGCTCACCGCCTTCTTCTAGGTTAAACTTAGGGTGTTTATATAGGCTTTTGAAATAGGTTTCTTTGCCCCTAAGTATCCTTTTCCGAGTGAAATTGCTCTTCTCCGCGGCAGGGGCACGGCCATGGCACACGCCCATGTGAATCGTCTTTAGGCCGTGTTCGGACTTTTAATGAGGTGACACGCCCGTGTAAACCATGATCAGGCCGTGTTCTAGTCTATCAAGGAGACACGGCCGTGTTGGCTCAAGTCCAGGCCGTGTCGATTTTCACTTTGGCCTAATTTGGTCCGTTTTGAGCCCGTTTCTCGTTCTTTCCATCCTCCGGTGCTTTCCTGAGTATAAAACATGAAAAGAAAAGATTAAGAGCACCTTTTTACATAAATCAAGGGATAAATCATCCAAAAGTATGCTAAATGTGGGATTAAAATATGTTACTTTTACTGTTTATCACATTGTACGAATTAAGGTAAGCCCTCCGTGCCTGGTTTGAAAAATTGAAGCAGTTCATTGTCTCTACTGGTTTTGTCTTGTCTAAATCCGATGCTTCGTTGTTTGTTAAAGTTTCAACCAAGTTCACTGTCAATGTCTTGGTCTATGTGGATGATATTATTATTACTGGAAGTTCGACTGACGAAATAAACTATTTTGTTCAGCAGCTACATAACGAATTTTCTCTAAAGGATATAGGCGATCTCCATTATTTTTTAGGGATTGAAGTCAGTAGATCGTCTTCTGCCAGTCTTCACTTGTGCCAGTGCAAATACATTCAGGACCTTCTTGACAGGAGTTCTCTGGCTAATGCAAAGAATGTTCATACACCAATGGTTAGTTCATCTACCTTGTCTAAATATGAGGGTGACCCGCTTGCTGGTCCTACTAAATACTGAAGTCTTACTACTTATGCTGTAAGTCGTGTGTGTCAGTTCATGCATGCCCCTACTACGACTCATATGATAGCAATAAAATGTATCTTGAGGTATTTACATGGCACTATTATTCATGGGCTGGTTTTTCGACGATCTGACAGGCTTTCCTTGGTTGGCTATGCTGATGCCAACTGGGGTCTTGATTTTGATGATCGCCGTTCTACTACGGGCTATTGTGTCTACTTTGGTCATACACCTATTTCGTGGTGTTCTAAGAAACAAGTTGTTTCTCGGTCCACGGCGGAGGCTGAATATCGGAGTTTAGCTGCAGCCACCACTGATATTGCTTGGTTAGTTTTTGTGTTGACGGAATTACAAAACAGTTCTGCTGATCCTCTTACTGTTTGGTGTGATAATTCCAGTGCAGTAGCTGTTGCAGCTAATTTGGTCTTACACTCCAAGTTCAAACATGTCGAACTTGATTTATTTTTTGTTCATGAAAAGGTGGCTAGTGGATCCTTGGTTGTCGGTGAAGTGCCAATCTGTGATCAGGTTGCGGGTATTCTCACTAAACCACTGTCTGTATCTATTTTTACTCGCTTTCGACGTCTACTTCGGGTCTTACCACTTGAGGAAGCTGGGTGAATGTTAGACTATAGAGACTGTTAATCTGTTATCATTCTGTTGCTTAAGTCTGGTATGCAGTTGGTTAGGAGCAGTTACTCTTATTCATGTATATAAACATCAGCAGTGTATTGATTCAAAGCAAGAAAAGAATACTAAGCAATTTCTCAGTAAAATTCATTTCTCTCTAAATAGTTTTATATTCTGTTGAAATAGTGTAGTACCTAATAGCTCGTCAAAGTTGCTAACGCATTATCAAAGTTGGAATTTTATTGGTTATAAATTTCATAAGCCTTACCTCTGTATTTCTAATATATGTTTGGCTAGCCAAAATGCAATATGAAAACAATATATGTGTTTCGCTAAGAGTGTTGGTGCACTATAACACAAAAGAAGCTAATGATATGATTTTGGCATGTGACAATTTTAACACCATTATTTCAATTATTGATTGAAGGTCACTTAATCTATAATAACATGAAAGATTTCATAAGGTACAAGATATCATCCAATGTTGGAGAGCTGTTGGGTTTTGTTCCTGAAGATATTGCCACATACACAAGCCACCACGTAGGCACCATTTATATCCAAGCCATCAAGGCTTCCCTTTCAAGGCCGCTTTTGCTTATAATAATGTTGTATTATCTTTTGGATTTCCTTGCAAAACTTCTTTTTCTAGGTTCGCTAGGCGACTTCTCTTACATGATTATTTTACTTTCCTGGTTCGCACGTTGTTTAACTTTCTAGGCTCAACATCTCTTCAACTTACCTTTTCAAGTTTTGCAATAGTAACCAAATTACAAACAAGTTTCATAATAATTTTTCACAATGATAATTTTAGCCTTGAATGTTTACAATTTTTTTGATAATTTGACCCTTATTTTTTTTAATCTAAATTTCGAATACAATATTTTAAAAAAGGTTGAATTTGGTAATCAACCTTACAAAAAGAGTCGAATTTGACAATTTAATCTTTTAAAAAAGAATTGTATTGCTATTTTTTTAACAAAAAACCGACTAAAACGCTATAATTTTAAATATAGAAGTCTGCTTGACAATCTACAAGTACTTTTTGTTTTTTTTATATTTTTATTAACTTACTATAACTTTGTTTAATATTTTTTTATATTTTGTTATTATTTTAAATTATTTGTTAATGTTCATAATAATATCATACGAGTTGCCACACTAAAATTCATAAAAAAAGGTTTTAATCAATATTTCATTTAAAGAAGAAATGATTTGACTCTTTTTAAAAAATTAATAACAAAATTTAGCTAAAAATAATAATATCAAATTTACAAAAGATAATCCCCGAAGCATCAATCCCATCTTGCATCCCCGGCTTCTGTTTGTCGATAGCAACTTCGAAGGCTTGTTGCTTTCCCAATCCTTCCATAGCCCTGTCCACCTAAGGAAGGGCCTTACCTTCAAGTGGGCCATTAAAGTCCAACAGCTTGTTAGTCTCCTTTAAATTCTTGCTGGATACGCCATTCCCGAATTGAGTACCATCTGCCAACTTATTAGTCAAAACAGGCCCAACAGGCGACCCACTAGCAGTACCTTTTGGTCTCACTAGGCCAGCAATATTTTTAAAGCCCAATTCGTTAGGTGAGCCTTTGTCCACCATTTTACTTATCAATTGACCGTTGCTTTGACTGGGGCTGGATTTTTGTGTCTTATATTTCTAAATTTTTTTTTCCTTTTCATTTTGTTTTTAATGCACCCGTTCGGGGGTAAATATCCCATATATACCAAAAAATTAAATTATTTACGGAAATGGGCCAGTTTGAAGAATATTTATGGAAAAGGGCCGTTTCCCCAAAACGCGCGGCCACGTCGGTAGCGTTTTGGGAAACAACAGCAAAGCGCGCCCCTGAGGACGCGCTTTAGCCCTGCAACGGTCAAAACCCAACGGCCAATTTTTTTTGACCGTTGGGGGCCCAACGGTCAAAAAAAAAGTATAAAACCCCCCAACCCTTTATTTTTTTTCACACTTCAATCCTTTCTCAATTTTCTCTCAAAGTCCTTGAAATTTACGCTCAAATTTCAAAATAGTCCTTTACTATTTACGAAAAAGCCCTTTATAATTTTTGTAATATATATATTTTTTTAAAATTTATTAAAATTTTTTATCGGATTACAATGGCCGGGGAATTACTTCGCCTAGACAACAACCACATCTCCGTCGAGCAAATGAAAATGGTAAGTTTTAATTTTTAATTTTTCAATATGATTAAATTTTTTTCAATTATGCAATTTTAATTAATTTTTAATTTTATAATTTTTTAAATACTCTGTAGATCGGGTGTTGGAATGTTATATTCGCAACATGCATGGTCCTCCATCGCTGTTGATCGAGAATTACCTGCGGGAAGCGGGCTTTTGGCACGTGGCCACGATAGGCCGGGGGTTCAAGTTAGAGCCGCCTTTGATCAGCGTGTTGATAGAGAGGTGGAGACCCGAGACGCACACTTTCCATCTGTCATGCGGAGAGTGTACCATCACTCTAGAAGATGTGCAGTTGCAGTTGGGATTACCGGTGGACAAGTCGGTAGTCACCGGGTCCGCAACATCTACCGATTAGATGGCCGTATGCTACGAGCTTCTGGGTGCCATTCCGGATAAAATTCAAGGAGCTCGGATCGATATGGCCTGGTTACGAGACACATTCTCGGAGCCGAACGAGGGTTCGACCGAAGTAGAAAGAATACGGTATGCTCGGGCATACATTCTTCAGATAATTGGAGGCTATCTGATGCCGGACCTCTCTAGAAACCTCGTCCACCTGAGATGGCTCCTGAAACTTGTTGATTTCAGAGCAGCCGGTAAATTGAGTTGGGGTCTGCCGTGCTATCGAGGTTGTACCCGGAGATTTGCGGGGCGACGCGGCCGAGTAAAACAAAAATCGGAGGTTGCCTATGACTACTGCAGTCATGGGCATGGTTTCGATTTCCATTTTTACGTCATCGACTCGACCAGCCATATTCATTCCCACTGATAACGAGGTAAATTTAATATTATATTTTACAATTATTTCGTAGATTTATAATATAATTGCATGCTAAAAGTTTATTTAATTAGGTGGAACCATTCGGCGAGTCATGTTGGAATACCTAACTCGCTTGAGGATATACGACTCCTATTGGACTAACGGTCGGAATCACAAGTAAGTTTCGAATTTCGTTATTATAATTTAGTATTTCGTATGTAGTGTCTAGTATTATGTATATAACTAATATTTTGGTAATGTTAATATAGTTTCAATGGACACCGTACGAGGATCCGACAATTCGGGTAGTAATTCCGGAAGAGTTCTTCGAAAATCTGAACAGTTGGCACGTTAAGGTCCCATTGATCACCTACGCGATCGTGGAGATGCACCAGTCAGATCGGGTTCTGCGGTAATTTGGATTCCGACAACCGATTCCCGTGCCACCTGAGGTGCTCGATGATGAGCACAAAGTGGACTTACGGCAGTCGCACACGGATTGGCCAAGATTTTGGTCAGGTCATATCGAGACGTGGGAGAACAGGTATGACTTTTTACCTATCCGGGAACCGATCATCGTTCCTGAGTTAGCGTGCGTGCCGGAGTACATGCCATGGTTTAGGATTCATGGCAAGCCGTATATGTTGTCAGAAGAAGAGAGGTGACGGCAACTTCGCGAGCGAAGGGAACGTCGGGCCCCTTTAAATCCAAGGAGAAGGGGTGATGAGACGGGGCCATCAACAGCGCCGACACAGTCACTGGGCCCATCAGTTCAGCCGACAACACCGACATCACAGCGTCTACCGTTTATGCCAGGTGCGTACCCTACCCCTTATATGTATCCTCCTAACCCATATATGTTTCAGTTTCCCAGTTCCACCCCAGGTTGGAATGCATGGCCGGGTTCGAGTCCGTTCCCGACTACTCCCGCTGGCCAGCCGATCGTGAGGCCGACATCGCATGTGGGATCAAAAGAGGCACCGTCGGGGAGCACTTCTTTCTACCAGGCTCCTTCGCTGTACGAGATGCAGTCACCCCGCCGTGGTTTATGCAAACACCTCCGGGGTCATTATTTTATCAAGGTGGGTCATCATCGCAACACCCGCAACTGGACTCCACCGCCGAGGAACTCGATTCTCCGCCCCAAGGTTCCACGACTTCCCCGCCGGAAGCTAGAAGAAGGAGGAATCTAGCGCAGAATCGCTTTGATCGCCCCGTGTGGCACTGGTCCCACCGGCATCTTTGATTTTTTTTGTAATTTAATTTTTTTTGTAATTTAATTTTTATGTAATTTAATTTTTTTTTGTAATTTAATTTTAATATCTTTGATAAAATAGAAATGGTTTAATTTTTTTTTGTAATTTTGTAATTTAATTTTAATAACTTGAATAAAATAAAAGTTCTTGTACAAAAGTTCACCGTTTTCCTCCAAAAAAATAGAAATTACATAGCCACCAGGAGACAAAAAAGCTAAGAACACGGTCAACTATTCCGATTTGGACACGAGCGAGATGTATGGCCCGGGTTCCTATACCATCTGCGCATAATGACTTTGGTTGCTCGTTTTCGGATATCCATATTGTTGCGTATTCTACTCGAGCAAGGTCGACCTTTGGTTTGCGCCTCAATTGTCTATCCCGCAGCGGCTTATACGGTGCAAGCGATACCGACGGCCACTTACGTTCATCTGGGACTGGTGGGAATACGTGTCTCCACACGTTGTACATGTTTTCTAATTTATACACTTCATCGACATAGCTCATGGGATCAAGACGGAGATTCTGACAAGCCGCAAGTACATGAGCACATGGGTAACGAAGTGCATCAAATATCCCACAGTCGCAGGTCCTATTTGTCAAGTGTAAATGATAATGCCCGCCAACAATACCTTGGTTCGGTCTGTCAAACTCCGTGACACGAAACCATAGGCTGTCGCGATCGTGACACACTGTGTGCATGGTGTTGGCCCGTGCATTCCCACGGTTTATTTCTTGCAAGACCTTCGGGCTCCATACATGGCCTCATTGCATCTGCCCTCTATAACTCGCTGTTTTCTTCGAAAATAGTGCCGCTAAACGAAAATATGTCTCTCTCACAACCGATGTAATCGGCAGATGACGGGTTCCTTTTAGAAAATGTAATTTATGCATTCGGCCAGTTTGTGGTCATATGACCATATCGTAGGCGCCGTCGTATGCTTGTGTCCAACGTTCGAAAGGAATATTGCACAGGTAGTTTGCGCCTTCGGTGTTATCTGAGCGCAAACTGGCCAACATCTCGTGAAAACGGTCTTTATTAATCTCGTACTTCGCCAATATACGTTGATAGCTTAATATTACATACCACTCTTCAATTGAGAATAAATTGAATATTACAAACGAAATTATATTAATAGATATTTCATACCCATATCGGTCACTTTGTTTTTTTCGTCTTTTAGATCGATGTTGCCCATAGTAGTTGGATGAAACATGCCTCGAGCAATATCGATGGTGTGTGCGATGCCACATGCTTTTCTGGCGTTCTATTGTCGCAAGTATTCCAGGCCCCGATCCAATATAACGATATGTCGGGTTGAAGCGGACATGCCTCCTTAACTTAGATAGGAAGAAGTCCCGATCATCACCGACTTCGGTGTTATTGCGAACGCAACCGGAAGGATTCTCCCACAGTCGTCTTGTGCCACAGCTAGCAATAGCCGATGCGTATATCTACCATATATAAAGGTACTGTCAATTTGTACCAATGGCTTGCAGTATATAAAGGCATCTCAGCATTGCTTAAATGTCCAAAACAGACGCTTGAACACTGCGCATCTGCGGAGCAGACGATCATTGTAGTACGCCGGTTTTGTTTCAAGGTCTGTTGTGCTGCCTGGAACATATCTCTCCAGCACCTGACACCACTGCCACACTTCATTATATGAAGCGTCCCACCGACCGTGCAACTTTTCTAACGCCTTCTGCTTGGCTATCCAAGCCTTTCTGTAAGAGGGCGTGTACCCCAATTGGCTACGAATATTGCCAATTAAGGCCGACACTGTAGTCTTGGGATCGGCCTTCACCGTCGGGATTATTAAGTCAGCCAACATGTCTAAATCCATCCTCGGATGATCTTGTGTTACACCTGTCAATGAAGTACGTTAAATAATGCAACATTACATAATATTAGTGTTATTCGAAATCATTAAACACATAGTGGTACTGTACCGGCAAGACATGTATGTGGACCTTTGTACTTTTTGATCTCCCACAACCCTATCCTTTTCCTCAACGACGCCATGATTTTCCATGAACATATGCCGTCTTGCACTGCACACTTCACCTCGTACTTATCGAGCTTGGATTTAACCATATTGTAGTTAACCCCGTTCCTGATGCTGTATTGTTTCAATGCAGCAAGAAAAGTATTCTTGTTGGAAAACTGGTTACCAACTTCTAGTTGGTCCGAATCCAACGAAGAATTTGTACGGTCACGCGTCCGGTGTGGTAGTTCAGGAAACTCCAATGCATCATCTTGAGATAGATCGACATTATGCATGTGGGCTGGAGGCGAGTACGCCCTGAATAGAGGATCTTCTTCTTCTTCGTCTGAACCGCCCTCAACGTCTTCAGGTACAATTGGAACGGGCTCCGGTTCAAAAAATAATCCAACTTCTGCACCGTCGGGCCCTGGCTCCCGAGGTGGATCCACATCAGATTCATCATCTGACCCTCCATAACCTGCAACAAACGAGGGCCCCTCGCCGGTGGATATCGTTGGGAGTACATCATCCCTCCTTAAACATCTTTCATAAAGATCCCAATCATATGTGGATTGCCAACCACTAGAAGTTGATGACGTCCCCCAATACGTATTTCTATCATCAGACGTCGAAGGACGGATATGCATGTCCCATCCACCAACCGAGTGTCGTGCAAGGGTTATGTTTTTCATACTACCACCGTACACGGACACTTCTGTATTTTGCCTCCCACTTACAGAGTGTCGGCTTGGGGTCGTGTATTCCCCTCGAACGGCAGTAGATGTTGAGGTCGCAGAAAGATCACTTGGAGATGAAAATTCTATATATACCTCGATATAGGGTGATCCACTGGCAAGATGAGTCTCCACCATTGTCTCAAAGCTCCGAGGACCTTTGATGTCGAATGAGTCATATCTCACCGACTCAACCGAAGCGCAAAATCTATACTTAATAGACTGAACTTTCATTGGCGTTGTTCCGAATATTTTACGCCTAATTCTTTTTGTAAGTTCTACCAAATCGACGTTCAGATTAAAACTCAGCGCTACTGTGTTCTCCGATAAGAAAACAACACCATTTTCGGTGTCACGAACTTCACCATCGTAGTAAATAATAGCATTAATACGTTCACTCATTTTTAGTTTTTTTTTTCTTTTGCCTCAATTTCCCTTATGCAACCCGAGAATGAAATTTGGTGATTTATAGCCTAATTTTGCCGGAGACTCATTTTGTAGCAAAAGAGCGCCCACGTGGGAGCTCTTTCAAGACTCTCACGACAGTGCACCCTTTGAAAGTGTTTTTGGCCACTATTTGTTCGTAAACGTCTCTCAAAATAATTTTGCCGGAGACTCATCAGAGCAAAAGAGCGCCCACGTGGGAGCTCTTTCAAGACTCTCGCCGACAGTGCACCCCACCGGAAGCGTTTTTGGCCATCGCTTGTTCGTAAACGTCTTCTCAAAATTATTTTGCCGAGACTCATCGCCACAAAAATCAATTAATTTTTCCCTAGCCCAAAAATTCGCTTAATTTTTCATATCGTAAGTGAACGGAAAAGGAGGCAAAAACGCGCCCACGTAAGCGCGTTTTCTGGTTATTCGCCAAAGAAAACGCTACCGAGGACGCGCTTTGTGCCACTCAACAAAAGCGCTTACGCGGGCGCTTTTTTTGCCGGCGCGCTTGTCGAGGTGGCACAAAGCGCGCCTCGTGGCGCTTGCTGAAACAGTTTGTTCCCAAAACGCTACCGACGTGAATGCGTTTTTGGGGGAAACGACCATTTTTCGTAAATATTCTTCAAACTGGCCCATTTTCGTAAATAATTCAATTTTTTTGTATATATGGAATATTTACCCCGTTCGGTTTGCTTTGGGAACTGTTTTGGTAATAAACAAAGTCCAACCATTTTCCCTCAGAAAAAATAGAAAAAGAGATAATGTTACTTTTGTTTATTATTATTTTCCATAAAAATGACAATAAATGAAATCATTAATATAGTTCTCCAATTATCAGTAGACAATAAATGAAACCATTAGTATAGCTCTCCAAATGATCGTTACACAATAACTGAGACCATTAAAATTCCTACTATTTTCAAAATAAACTTTTTCAATATAAAATATCTGTTAGGTTTCTTTCCCTCTTCTCTTTCTGTATAGTAACCGGCAAGAGAAGAAGCAATAAATGAAACCATTAAAATTCTTAAACTGTTTTCAAAATATAAAAACTCTATATCTGTATAGTAACGTGCAGGAATTTTCAAAATAAAATAATATAAAAACTCTCAGGTTTTTTTACCCGTTTATTCTCTGCTGGTTTTCCCTTCTTCCTTTTTTGTTAATCCAATCTCTTTTGCTTTCTTTCTTTTGTCTTCCTTCCTTTCTTTTCCTTTCGAAACAAACCTTAGCCACTTCCTCGGCATCCACACATTCCTCTGTCTTCAATCCATAGCACCCCATTTATTCGCCGACTCCGTCTCTTCTCAATTTCTTCCTCAATTTTTTTTTTTTTTAGTTTTGGGTCAAAAAAGGCCAAACACACACACCCACACCCACATTTTACAGTAGGAATAGGGTTTTCGTGAGAGGGAGAAACCCTTGAGACCCTTCTGTTGAGGAAGTGATGTGGAGCTTGCAATTTGCTGCTCAAGTTCAGGACGCACGTCGTGGAGATTTCTAGAGCAGTTCTCCTGGCGGTTCTCCTTCCCAACCTGCAAACCTCCCTGTTGCCTTCCATTAGCGATAACTTTCAGGTATTTCGATCTATAGAATTTTTTTATCAAGCTGTTAAACTCATTTGTTGCAATAATTTAAAGTCTGTCATTGGGAATTTGAAATCTGTGACTTGTTTTTAACAATTGAAACTACTAAGTTTTTTGGTGATACCATTATTGTTTTCCCTATTATTTTTCGAGTAAAAGCACATAGAAATATGATACTCGGATTCGGATGAGGGCGGAATCATATAATTTTTTTGTCTACTGTGTTTTATTTTTTTCTGTTTTTTGTTTCCCTCTATTTTTAACATTTGATTTTAGATATGTATCTTTACTTGCCATTTATCTTTTTGCTTTTTCATCTATGTTCTGCGGTGTGTGTGCTTAGCTTGATGTGTTCAGGGGTTATCGGTTCGGATTTGTGTTCCTATTGCTTAAATGATGTTCCCTATTCTTTTCCGCAAGAGAGTGCTTCTAATAATTATTCAATAACAAATTAGAGGGCATTATAGCATGCTTGGTCTCAAGAAATTCCATTTGATCTACTTTTCTATGTTTTAACTGTTGGCCTTAACACTTTTTCACTTTAGACAGCCATGATATATTGTTTTTTTGGTTTGCAAGAATAGTCATGATGAGAATCGAATTGATAGCAATTGTTCCATTTTCATATGTATATCTTCATGGTCTAATCCGTAATTCACAAGTAAGTAGAGTTTCTTTTGGGTTGAAATGGTTGCTCGACAAACATGAAGTGAAACATAAGATTGCCACAACTTACCATTCACAAACAAATGGGCAAGCTGAATTGGCAAATAAGGAGATAAAAGGTATACTCGAGAAGGTAATCTGTCCAAACTGACAAGATTGATCCAAAAGACTGGATGATGCTTTGTGGGCTTATCGGATAGCATTCAAAACACCTTTAGGGATGTCTCCTTATCAGTTAATTTTTGGGAAAGCCTGTCATTTACTTTTGGAGTTAGAACATAGAGCTTACTAGGCTCTCAAGCAACTTAATTTGGATCTCAAGCTTGTTGGAGAGAAATGAATGCTTCAGCTCAATGAATTAGAAGAATTTCAGATGTTTTCGTATGAAAATGCCAAGTTGTGTAAAGAGAAATTAAAAATATGGCGTGAAAAACACATCTGAATCTGTGAGTTTGAAGCAGGTCAACAAGTCTTGCTATTTAATTCCAGATTAAAGTTCTTTCCTAGTAAGTTAAAGTTTCGTTGACCGGGTCCATTCACCATTTGTCAAATCTTTCTATACGGGGTCATTGAACTACATGACGGTAAGGGAGGTAAGTTTAAAGTCAATGGTCAATGTCTTAAACATTACGGAGTGATAAAGTTGAGCGGACTAAAACCTCACTCACTTTATTAGATCCCTAATTTTCACTTTGATTTAGAATAACCGACATAGAAAATATTTTATTGGTCATTATATTAAAAGAAATTTTTTCTAGGAGGTTGGATTTTAAGTGGTGTAACACCCTTAACCCGTATCCGTCGTCGTATCAGGGTTTTAGAGTATTACCGAAACATTCAGAACATTTTACAAATAATTTACGTAGATTACTATTCATTTACCGAGATCATTTAAAACGTCCTGTAAGAACCCATTTATGCCCGGGGCCCAATTAACCAATAAAAACCCAAACAAAAAAAAATAAAAATCCAATAATGTCCAGTCCATTAAAACAAACCCAAAAATAAAATAAAGGTTCAGCAGGCACAATGACCCACTACTAAACCCAATACTACACTAAGCCACCAGCCCAAAATAAAACGGAAAATCAGAAACGCTAGCAGCTAAATTGCGCCGTTGTTGCCCTCGTGACACCCCCATGTACGGCTTTCATGCCTGCACGCCCCACGCGCCTCCGTACACCACGTCCGCGCCTTCCGTACCTGCGAACAAGGCCACCAATAGCAGAGAAATAACAATATATATATAAAATAAAATAATTGTATTTTGGAATTCGGCTATAGAAAAGGCCATCAAACATTTGTATTTTTTTTGCACGATTTAAAATACAAAAATAGATCAAAGCAGAGGTATTCTTCATTTTTTCAGTCTATTTCTTTTTGCTTCGAATGTCATGTATACATAGATAAAGAATAAAAATACATTTTTTTACCTTTTATGACGATCGAGCTGAATTCAAGCGTTTTTGTCCCCAGATTGAAATTCAATGGGTCTTTTGGTGGTTTCGAGTTAGGATTCGGGTTTAGGGGATTTCGAAAGGCTAAAATAGCCTTCCTAAGCTCTCCGATCGTCGTATGCGGTGGCAAAAATGGAGGAGTCTGGTGGCTCGATGACCGGAGCTAGGCCGATCTCAGGCCGGAGCTCGGAGAGCCTTCAGAGAATCCTTTCAATTTTTTTTGAAGCGGATTAAAATGACTCTTTTTTATTATTTTCAACCTTTTATAAGTGCTTTTATACGACGTCGTTTAGGCCGCTCTCAATAGCCTCAAAACGGCATCGTTTTGAGCTGGATCGGGTTTACTCGACTTGAATCCTTAAGATCCACGTGTTTCTACGGTGAAAGGGGTTATTTGCTTATTAGACCCCTCCGCATTCTCTTTTTTAAACCCAGTTTATTTTTATTTTCTAATTTAGTCCCGAATTTGTTTTGCTGTTCGTATTTAGCCTTCAGGCTGTCAGGTGACCAGCATTTAAACGGCGCCGTTTTGAGTGTTTGGAATATTTTCCCAATGAATCCTCGTTTGTTTGCGCACATGCTAATTTGATCCTTAACAGCATGTTGTTGCTATTTACGTTTTAAACCTCAAATTCTATTTTATTTTCAATTTTACCCTTCACTTGTTTAATTGATTTATTTATTTCTTTTGAGAAAGAGCTATTTTATGATATTTCATTTTAAATCTTTTTTATTTCAACTATTTTATTCTTTTAAGCTTTTACATGTTGTCTATCTTAAATCTACATATTATTTGGTTTAAATTATGTCATATGTTATTTTTATTCTTCATTTAAAAAAAATTATTTTGTGATTATGTATTTTAAAATTTTGTATATTATTTTTGTTAAGTCGTTTCATATTTTATTTCATTTTAAAACTCCTTTTATCTATTAGTGAATTTGTTTTTTTGTATGTATGTTAATGTTTTTTTTTAAAACTCCTTTTAAATAGTTAATTGCGAAATTGTACGCTTTATAGTTATTGTTATATTGTGTTTTGTAATGCTTAATTGGTATTAATTGGTTAGGATGATTTATTGGTAATATTTTGTGTTGGAATTATTACTTAGCTTTGTATGTTGTTACTCCATTGCATTTTATTTGTTAAAAAGATTATTTTTTAATATCATTCAAGTTTAAAAATTGCTTCATTCAAAGGTTTTTAAAATGAGACAATGCTCGTGTTTGGAAGTTTTGAGAAAATCGTGCCCTAACTCACTGGTTCCGATTTTTTCTCGTTAAATCCTAGCAACCGAGTACCCTATTCTTTTTTAAATCAAAATATATAAAAAAATTTTAAATAAAAAAAACTTATTCTCGAGAATTTGAGATGTTGCGTCCTAACTCACTGGATGTGACGTTTTATTATCTCGAGGTAAGAATTTCTAAAAAGAACAAAGGCAATATTCCTTATTCGAGAATTTTGAGAAGTTATGCCCTAACTTACTGGGTTCTAACTCTTCACAAAACCTAAATAACTGAATATCATTTCCAAACTTTATTACATGGGTTTTAAAAATCAAAAGATAAGTTTAGTTTCGAGAATATAAGTTGTACACTAACTCACTGAGTATAACATTCTATTTCTTCGAAATAAGAGGGTTTTGGCATTTGATATGATTCTGTTCAAATTTTAAGTAAATGGATCGTAATCTAAAATCTTTTCAAATTTTCGGTATTAAGATATTAAATAATCAATTAGGTACCAATTTTGGGCGCTACGAGGATGCTAACCCTTTCTCGTACGTAATCGATTCCCGAACCCATTTTCTCGAGTTTTTGTAGATCAAAATATGTTTTTAATAAACCAAAGTTTTATTAAAGTTTTCAATTTTAAGGTGATCCGGTCACACCTCGAAAAAAGGTCGGTGGCGACTGTATTTTCGTTTTTAAAGTCGACCCCGTTTTCTAAAAGAAAAAAAATAGTTTCGACAGCTTGGCGACTGGCTACTTGTTATTGGTAAAGGGGTCACACCAATTCTTGCGATTTTGGCCGAGACTTTTAGGTCATTGAACGCATGTAGAAAATCCGTAGAGGGCAGGTTCATAGGGTGCGCTCAGTTGTTATTGGTTTGGTTTCACAGCCACTTCTGGAAGGTGGATAAGATTTCTTATCGGGTTTTCATTGATAATTATTCCCCACTGAAAGAGATAGCAGCAACACCAAAAAGAGACGACGTGTCAGAAGAGAATTGGACAGCACTTCTCCAAAATCTTTAGGAAGAAGATATTGAATGGAGAGCTCATTGGTTGGTGCCCAATGAGATCTTGTTCCGATGCGAGAGTTTTGATTGGGTCCCTTTGTTTGGAATTTGGGGAGCCATTGGTTATGCTCCTTTACTTGTACTAAGACAATACAGATTAAGGCAGTTTATACCGGCAACGCATGGTGTAGCGTTATGCGAGTTCTCGTATAAAGGAGATAATTACACGAAGAGGGTCAATGAGATTTCCACTGCTTGGAACCAAACTCGCCGGATGAAGAGATTGGCGGTTGGTTCTATGACGACGCCTGAATATAGCGAATGGTTTAGCAAAAGGGCTAATGATAATATTCCTGAGTCAAGTTTAGAAGGTGCTCGATAAACGGAAGAATACGTACAAGTTGTCCCGTTAAAAATAGAGATTATAAGACAGGACTTTAAAAATAAGAGTTTTAAATTCGGGAAAAAGATTGAGCAGCTGGAGGAAGAAAAAATGCACTTAAGATTAGATGTGGAGGTGCAAAAGGCAGAGGCTGAGAAGTTAAGAAAAGGAAAAAACCGGGTTGAAGAGGATCTGGATAGTTTAAAGATAAACTATAAGAAGATGCGTCTATCGATGATGACTGTTGGATTAGGGAAAACTTCAGAGTAGTGGCGGTAGGAAATTTAAGCGGAAAAAACCAAAGCTGATCAGTGGAAGAGAAGATTCCAAGAGGCTCAAGCTTAGAGAGAGGCTCTAAAAAGGAGTCTATCAGAAGCCCAGAACGATAAAGGGGAATTGAAGGCGAGAGTAGCAGAACTTGAAAAGTCACTTCATCAACATAGAAACCGTAATTCTATAGTTGAATTGAAGGCAAGTTTGAGTAAGATTGAAGAAATGAAAGGAAGAATAGAAGAGTTAGAGTCCGCTTTGCAGAGTTGTGAGCTTCGGATAGAGCTTCTTGAAGTAAATGAGGAGCGTTGGAAGGAACAACTTCATCACTCTCAAAGTCAAATTAGGGATCGAGATTACATTATGGCCGAAGCTGTGGCTCAGATCCGGGAGGTAGTTAACCATCTGCAAACCTTGGCAGTTTAGGCCGACACGCTAAGTGTAAAGTACAAGCTGGAATCAGATAGGGGTCAAGAGCTAGCTTCGTTGCTTAGGAAAGTTAAAACTTTGAGCATTAGGGCAAAGCCGTATTTGTAATCCGTTTTATATATAGAGCTTTATTTTCTAATAAAGTTTTCTAAATGAAATTGAATCAGAATCGACGTCTTTTGCATTTCATGCATCTGTGTTGCATTGCATCATATGCATTAAAGTTCACTAAAAGTTTCTAATTAATTAAAAATTATTTTAGTAACCTGGAAACCGACAAAACTTTACCAAATACGCATCCTTACGACATAAGGAACAAGGCTAAAACAATGGATAAAAGACTAGAAAGGTTAGAACAAATACAGAAAGAGATGCAAGAACAGATGCAAGCACAAATGTAAGACCAGCTAGTTAAGATCCAGCAAGACATAATGGACAAAATGATGAAATCTCAGAGAAATATGATGACTCAAATGACTCAGATGACGCAGCTGTTGAATGGGCTTATAGATAAAGGGAAAAGCCCCGTGGTTAATGCTGAGGAGAATACTGAGTATCCTCAATATCCCCCTGGTTTTACTCCACCACATGTACATGCACAACCTGAGATAAATCCACAAAGACCATCTGTTACTATCAGTCCACAATAGTTTCAGCCCGATACCAATAACTTTTCAGGCTGGCTCAGGCTCTAACCCTAACAATAATCCAAATAATCCAATTGTTCCTGATTTGGATGAAGTGGTAGAGGAGGAAAGAGCAAAGACAGAATCACAAAAATAATTACAAGAACGGTGTAAGTGGCTGGAGGAGAAGTTTAAAGCAATGGAAGCCACTGATTACCGTTGCGGGATCGATGCGAAGGATTTAAGCTTGGTCCCAGATCTAGTGCTCCCACTGAAGTTTAAAATGCCAGAGTTCGAAAAGTACAATGGGACTAGCTGCCTTGAAGCTCACATAACGATGTTCTGTCGGAGAATGACAGGATAGTCAACAACGACCAGTTATTAATCCACTGTTTTCAAGACAGTGTGACTGGGTCTACGGCTAAATGGTACAATCAGTTAACCCGTTCCCAAATTGGTTCATGAAAAGACTTGGCTCAAGATTTCATAAAAAAATACAGCCACGTGACAGACATAGCACCCGACAGGATCACACTCCAGAACATGGATAAGAAGACAAACGAGAGCTTCAGGCAGTATGCCCAGCGATGGAGGGAGGTGGCGACACAAGTCCAACCACCACTCTTAGAGAAAGAGACAACCATGCTCTTCATCAATACTTTAAAGGCTCCATTCATCAACCACATGTTAGGAAGCGCTACTAAAAGCTTTTCTGATATCGTAATGTCTGGGGAGATAATAGAAAATGCGATAAGATGTGGGAAGATTGAAGTAGGGGAAGGCACCAAGAGATTAGCCCCGAGAAGGAGGGAGAATGAGGTAAAAAACACGAGTACGTATAACAAGGGTCACTCGCGAGCGATCACGGTGAGCCAGCTAAAAACAACAATCACTAATCATCAGGGTCCCTCGAGACAAGAATCCATCACAAGGGTGAACACCGAAAGGATACAGTTCACACCTATACCCATGACATATAGAGAGCTGTACCAGAATCTCTTTGATGCACATGTGGTGTACCATTTCTACTTAACACCGCTGCAACCCCCGTTTTCAAAGTGGTATGACGCAAACGCCCAATGCGAATATCATGCTGGAATCGCGGGGCATTCAATTAAAAATTGCACCGTGTTCAAGAAAGTAGTTGAAAAGCTAATAAAAATGGGGATTGTAAAGTTTGATGACCCACCCGTACCAAATGTGGCGGGAAACCCCTTACCTAATCATACTGATCAATGAGTAAATGGAATAAATGAAGGTGGGGGCAGAAAAGTCAAATATGAGGTTGCAAAAGTTAAAACCCCATTGAGACAAGTTTGGAAGAAGATAGTGGAGAGAGGACTGATCATATTGGATTCAGAAGAGAGGTCTGAAGGAAAGAGAAACCATTGCGAGTTCCATAATAGAGAAGGACATGGAATCCAGGAATGCACTGAGTTCAAAGCCATAGTGCAAAATTTGATGGATAATAAAGAGATGGAATTTTACGAGGAGATTGGGGGGTCAGAAGGACGGGAGGTTTATGCTTCAGATGAATGATCAATGGAAAGGGTCTAAAAGGGCAGCCGCCCAGTAGTGATTATCTCGAAGCTAAGAGTCAATGAAGCCAGAACACAAGTAGCACCGTGAGTCATAATTCAAAAACCTGTAACATTTCCTTACAAGGATAGCAAAAGGGTTCCTTGGAACTATGACTGTAACGTGACGATCCCAGGAAATGAGAACCTGATCAATGCTTTAGAAGAGGGACAAGAGATGGGTTTTTACACACGTAGTGGGAAGCGCTACGATACACCAGCTACAAAAACCGAGTCTATTAAAGAAAAATCTGTGATGGAGAACACAACTGAGTCTGAATCGCCTGTCAATGAGCCAGTGACCGAGAAAGAGGCTAAAGTGTTCCTGAAGTTTCTAAAGCATAGCGAGTATAGCGTCGTGGAGCAACTGCATAAACAACCAGCTTGCATATCAGTATTGGCCTTGCTTTTAAGCTTGGAAACCCACCGCAACGCATTAATGAAAGTATTGAACGAAACTTATGTCACAGAGAACATCTCCGTCAACAAGCTCAATCGTCTGGTCAATAACATCACTGTCGATAATTTCATCTTCTTTAATGATGATGAAATACCGCCTGGAGGAAGGGGATCTACAAAAGCCCTGCACGTCACCACTCGATGCAAGGGATACATATTACCGGGAGTCTTGATTGATAATGGTTCAGCATTAAATGTCTTGCCCCTATCCACATTAAATAGGCTGCCACTAGATAGTTCTCATATGAAGCCATGCCAGAATATAGTGAGGGCATTTGATGGCACATAGAGAAGGGTAATGGGCAGAATTGAAATACCACTTTTGATCGGCCCTAACACATACGAGATGGATTTTCTGGTAATTGATATCAAACCTTCCTATAACTGCCTATTGGGGAGGCCGTGGATTCACTCAGCTGGGGCCGTTCTGTCTACGTTGCACCAAAAGCTGAAATTGGTGACAGAAGGCCGACTAGTAACCATAAACGCAGAAGAAGACATTATTGTAGCCGTAACCAGTAACGCGCCATATTTAGAGGTAAATGACGAAGCGTTCGAATGTTCTTTTCGATCATTGAAAATTTTAAATGCCACATTCATCGTCAAAGGGAACAAGATCCCGATACCTAAAATATCCAAGACTACAAAAATGGGTCTGCAGTTAACTGTTGGAAAATGAGCCTTACTAGGGAAAGGACTCGGGAGATACCTCCAAGGAAAGGTTGAAGTACCGTTGCTAAAGGACAAACGAGACTGCTTCGTCTTAGGGTTTAGGCTAGACGCGAGACAAAG
Organism: Gossypium sturtianum; assembly: GCA_025698515.1. NCBI lineage: Eukaryota > Viridiplantae > Streptophyta > Magnoliopsida > Malvales > Malvaceae > Gossypium > Gossypium sturtianum. The sequence continues at coordinate 27,277,755 of CM046945.1, forward strand.
AAAGAAGGAACTCGAAAAGAAGCAAGAGAGGAGAAGAGCACATTTGAGCGGGGAGGAAATCAAGTGGGAGCCAATGATTTTTCCCCACAAATTCAAGACCTTTGTATCAGGAGGAATCATTCACCCTGAGCGAGGGACCTTAAGAAAAGGAACTATAGGGGGTACGTTGGAAAACTCGTACATCAATGCCATATCCGAGGAGGGAACCGAAAGAAGAAACTTATCGGGCATTCGCCCCTTTGAGCTAGGGAGCGTTCTGGACAATTGGACTGCGAAAGAGATTCCTATAGTGTTTAGAACTATTTCAGAATAATATCTTAGAACACTTATTGCTCTAGGCCTAGGAGTAATAAGCATCCTTTGTGAAATAGGCTTATGGCCCAAAAATTTTTAATTCAATGAAAATGCATCTTTTGAGTAAATATTCTTTATTCCTTCCAATTCATCCATAAAGACAATTATTCTTTATTCCAAATATTCTTTTATTCTTAATTCATGATCATGCTATACAAATAATTATTCTTAAATTTATTCGTTTTTTTGTATATTCCTTTGTACCTACGACAGGCCTCCGGATATCAACGACACGAGTAACGCTGCTAGGGAATTAGAACTTCCTTTTGAGCGAGACATGTGTTTAGAGAGATCCCAGGACTTTGAAGATGACATGGATTGTGGCTTATCTTCAGACTTGTTAAGAATAGTAGAATAAGAGGAAAAATAAATTCTACCTCATAAAGAGACAGTAGAGGTCGTGGCCTTGGAAGAAGGAAAGGTGGTGAAAATTGGAACGTGCATAACCGAAGAAACGAAGCGAGACCTCGTAGATTTACTTCAAGAATTCAAAGATGTCTTTGCGTGGTCATACCAAGATATGCCGACGTTAAGCACTGACATTGTTGTGCACCGCCTCCCCATAAAAGAGAATTGCAAACCGGTTCAACAGGAGCTCCGGAGAATGAGGCCTGACATTGTGCTAAAAATAAAAGAAGAAGTTAAAAAGCAATTTGACGCCGGATTTTTGCAAGAAGTCAAATACCCAGAATGGGTAGCCAATATTGTGCCTGTCCCTAAGAAAGATGGGAAGGTACGAATGTGTGTAGATTATAGGGATTTGAATAAGGCCAGCCCGAAAGACAATTTTCCTTTGCTTCACATTGATACTTTAGTAGACAATACGGTGGGCTATTCGTTGTTTTCCTTCATGGATGGCTTCTCGGGATACAACCAGATAAAAATGGACTCTGAAGACATGGAAAAGACTACCTTTATAACCTTGTGCGGAACATTCTGTTATAATGTGATGCCATTTGGGCTGAAAAATACAGGAGCTACATACCAAAGGGTTATGGTGACTTTCTTTCATGATATGTTGCATAAAGAAATTGAGGTCTATGTTGATGATATGATTGCAAAGTATAGAACAGAAGAGGAACACATTCGAGTTTTGAGGAAACTGTTCCTGAGGTTGAGAAAATTCCAGCTAAAGCTCAATCCAACGAAATGTACTTTTGGAGCTAGATCTAAAAAGTTGCTGGGCTTCGTAGTTAGTGAAAGGGGAATTGAAATTGACTCAGATAAGGTCAGAGCTATACAAGAATTGCTTCCGCCGCGCACCCAAAAAGAAGTTCGAGGTTTCCTTGGAAGACTAAATTACATCGCTCGGTTCATTTCACAACTAATCGAGAAATGTGATCCTATATTTTGTCTTCTTAAGAAACACAACCCAGGTGTGTGGGATGGTGAATACCAAAAAGCCTTTGATAGGGTTAAGCAATACTTGTTAAGTCCCCCAGTATTGTCACCCCTTGCCCGGATAGGCCATTAATCATGTATTTAACAGTGTTTGATCACTCTATGGGATGTGTGCTGGGTCAACACGATGATTCGGGAAGAAAAGAAAAGGCGATATATTACCTCAGTAAGAAATTCACTGAATGTGAGATGAGATATTCCCCAATTGAGAAATTGTGTTGTGCCTTGATTTGGACAACTCGGAGATTGAGGTAATACATGCTGTACCACACGACCTAGTTAATCTCGAAGTTGGACCCTCTAAAGTACAGGATGGAGTCGACCGCTTTAAATGGAAGGATGGCTAGATGGCAAATTCTCTTTTCTGAATTTGACATAGTTTATGTATGCCAAAAAGCTGTGAAAGGAAGTGCAGTAGCAGACTTTCTGGCCAGCAGAGCTCTAGAAGATTATGAGCCTTTGAACTTTGACTTCCCTAATGAAGAATTAATGTATGTGGTAGCTACTGAAGAAGACGCTACCAAAGATCACCTTTGGAAATTGAACTTCGATGGAGCATCAAATGCTGTAGGCAATGAAATTGGGGTAGTCTTGGTATCCCCAAATGGAGATCATTATCCGTTCACATGCAAGTTAGATTTTGATTGTACGAATAACATGGAAGAATACGAAGCATGTATCATGGGACTTTGTGCAGCCATAGAACGCAAAATTAGAGTGCTGGAAGTATATGGAGATTCTGCACTGGTGATCTACCAACTGAAAGGTGAATGGGAGACAAAAGACCCCAAATTGATCAATTATCGAAGGATAGTTCTGAGGTTGATTGAAGAGTTTGATGACATTACCTTCAATTATCTCCCGCGAGACAAAAACCAAATGGCTGATGCTTTGGCTACTTTGGCTTTCATGATTAAGGTGAGCAAACAAGAGGATGTAAAACCCATTCAAATGAGTATCTACGAGGCCCCAGCTCATTGTTACAATGTGGATGAAGAATAAAAAGATGATCACCCCTGGTACCAAGATATATTGCGATACGTGAGAAATCACGAATATCCTGAGCAAGCGACCGAGAACGATAAGAGGACATTGAGAAGACTAGCCCGTGACTATGTCTTAGATGGGGAGATCCTGTATAAAAAAAGAAAGGATCATATACTGTTGAGATATGTGGACGCTGTTGAAGTTAAGAAAATTCTGAAAGAAGTCCACGAGGGTGTTTGTGGAACACATGCCAATGGTTTCACAATGGTTAGACAAATTATGAGATTCGGATACTATTGGTCTACCATGGAAGGAGACTATATCAATTATGTTAAAACATGTCACAAATGCCAGATTTATGGAGACAAAATTCATTTACCTCCTTCAACTTTGTATGTTATGTCTTTCTCGTGGCTTTTCTCTATGTGGGGCATGGATGTCATCGGGTCGATCTCTCCAAAAGCTTCAAATGGGCATCGGTTCATCTTTGTAGTCATCGACTATTTCACCAAGTGGGTAGAGGCTGCTTCATATGCCAGTGTTACTAAGTCGGCAGTCAGCAAATTCCTAAAAAAAGAAATCATATGTCGATATGGAATGCCTGAGAGGATCATATCCGACATTGCGTTAAATTTGAACAACAGCACGATCGCGGAGGTCTGCAGTCAATTCAAGATCAGACACCACAATTCGTCACCGTATCGTCCAAAAATGAATGGTGCAGTGGAAGCAGCCAATAAAAATATTAAGAAGATTGTAGGGAAAATGGCTGAAACCTATAAATATTGGCACGAGAAGTTACCATTTGCTCTTTATGCTTATCGAACATCAGTCAGGACCTCCACCAGGGTAACTCCTTTCTCATTGGTTTATGGAATGGAGGCAGTATTACCCATCGAAGTCGAAATTCCTTCCCCACGAGTCTTGTCAGAGTTAAAGTTAGATGAAGCAGAATGAATCCAGTCTCGATACGATCAACTGAACTTGATTGAGGAAAAGAGGCTAAGGGCCATCCGTTATGGTTAGATGTACCAAAAACGAATGATGCGAGCTTATGACAAAAAGGTCTGCCCAAGAGAATTTCACGAGGGGGACTTAGTTTTGAAAAAGATCCTCCCCATACAAAAGGATTCCAGAGGGAAATGGATGCCAAATTGGGAAGGACCTTATGTGGTGAAAAAGGCTTTCTCCAGAGGAGCACTGATCTTGGCTGAGATGGATGGGGAAAACTTACCCAATCCTATAAATTCGGATTCAGTCAAGAAGTACTATACTTGAAGAGGAAAAGCGGCTGAAGTGAAAACCCGCAAAAAACGCTTTGAGACCTTCTCAAAAAAAATCCAAAAAATGATGAAAATAAAAAACGGAGAGGCCAAGGTGAAAACCCGCAAAGGGCGCCTTGAGACCAAAGGGGTTTTGAGTCGAAAACCCAAAAAGGGTGGCTCAAATTGCAATCAACGATGGGGCATGCGGTAATCCTGCCATACCTGAATTAAGAAGGAGGAGAGACGTTACGTCTTGGACCATCAACAGAGTACTCTCGATCTCCTAAACACATATTGAGCTTAAAATGGTCTTCAAAAAATCCGTACAGAGAAACTCAGGCTGCGATACCGGGGGCACCTATCTTTTCCCCTAAGCATTTTGTATTCTAGCAATGTTTGCTTTCTTTGATCAACCTATTTTTTTTGGATTTTGTTTCTGATAGATTCCATTTTTGTCCATTATTTATGATTATTTTCAAGTATTTTTTATGGAAGTAATGATTAATGGACTAATAATACTTTCGCAAAAGGAGTTTTGCATATTACTCTGAAAACTTCTAAATAATACGAGAACCTGAAACATGACTTTTATTTAGAACTCACCAAGCCTAAGGGTTGGAAGTATTTGAGAATGAAACTCTAAACAGTGACCATTTCTTCAGACTTTCTGTTAAAAATAGACAGAATATTACGTCAGGGATACAACCTGAAAGAACAATGAGCAATGTCAATCCTAAGCGTTTAAAAAGGGATCATTCTCATGAAATTCTGCATTCGTGCAAAACACATTTAGTTAGGAGCATTCGATTCAATCTGATCATTGCATCCTAATCATTCTACAAATGATCATTTTCATGACATTCTGCATTTATGCAAATGTCATCCATAATACATTTAGCTAGGAGCATTTGATTCATTCCGATCATGGCACTCTAATCATTATGCATAAGCATAATTCCATAAATCAATTCTGTAGGTCATGTTCCCCAGAGGACAGTGTAACAAGATCGAAGAATCCACAGTACCTATACCTCTGAAGTTGCAGTAGGTCGGATCAAATCCACTACGGCGAATCTTATTTCCCTGAAGTTGCAGTGGAATAGATTGAAGCTATAAATTACAGATCTTATCTCTCTGAAGTTGCAGTAGAGCAGATCAAAACAAACCTTATCTCCCTGAAGTTGCAGTGGAGCAGGTTGAAGTCACAAGTCTTATCTCCCTGAAGTTGCAATGGAGCATACTGAAGACAGTTAATCCCATCTCTCTGAAGTTGCAGTAGAGCGGATTAAAAGATGAATCCTATACCTCTGAAGTTGCAGTGGAGCAGACTAAAGATAACAAATATTATCTCCCCAAAGTTGCGGCGGAGCAGATTGAAGCTACAAGTTTAATATTCTTGAATTGGATCGTAGCGCTAGTTCCTATGCCCTTGAATATGCAGTGGGATGGAATGAAGCTACTCGAAGAAGAAAAGCACCGAAAGAAGTCAAAGATTTGAAGACCGGGCAAAAATGGTCCTTTTTGAAGTCTTTGCTCCATTCTCGTTATACGACAACGAGCAAAGAGGGGAAGTTGTAAGAACCCATTTATGCCCGGGGCCCAATTAACCAATAAAAACCCAAACAAAAAAATAAAAATCCAATAATGTCTAGTCCATTAAAACAAACCCAAAAATAAAATAAAGGTCCAGCAGGCCCAATGACCCACTACTAAACCCAATACTACACTAAGCCACCAGCCCAAAACAAAACAGAAAATCAGAAACCCTAGCAGCTAAGTTGTGCCGTTGTTGCCCTCGTGACACCCCCATGTACGGCTTTCATGCTCGCACGCCCCACGGGCCTCCGTACACCACGTCCGCGCCTTCCGTACCTGCGAACAAGGCCACCAATAGCAGAGAAACAACAATATATATAAAATAAAATAATTGTATTTTGGAATTCGGCTATAAAAAAGGCCATCAAACATTTGTATTTTTTTTACACGATTTAAAATACAAAAATAGATCAAAGCAGAGGTATTCTTCATTTTTCAGTCTATTTCTTTTTGCTTCGAATGTCATGTATACATAGATAAAGAATAAAAATACATTTTTTTACCTTTTATGACGATTGGAGCTTGAATTCGAAGCGTTTTTGTCCGGTATTGAAATTTCAGTGGGTCTTTTGGTGGTTTCGAGTTAGGATTCGGGTTTAGGGGATTTCGAAAGGCTAAAATAGCCTTCCTAGGCTCTCCGATCGTCGTATGCGGTGGCAAAAATGGAGGAGTCTGGTGGCTCGATGACCGGAGCTAGGCCGATCTTAGGCCGGAGCTCGGAGAGCCTTCAGAGAATCCTTTCAATTTTTTTTGAAGCGGATTAAAATGGCTCTTTTTTATTATTTTCAACCTTTTATAAGTGCTTTTATACGACGTCGTTTAGGCCGCTCTCAATAGCCTCAAAACGGCATCGTTTTGAGCTGGATCGAGTTTACCCGACTTGAATCCTTAAGATCCACGTGTTTCTGCGGTGAAAGGGGTTATTTGCTTATTAGACCCCTCCGCATTCTCTTTTTTAAACCCAGTTTATTTTTATTTTCTAATTTAGTCCCGAATTTGTTTTGCTGTTCGTATTTAGCCCTCAGGCTGTCAAGTGACCAGCATTTAAACGGCGCCGTTTTGAGTGTTTGGGATATTTTCCCAATGAATCCTCGTTTGTTTGCGCACATGCTAATTTGATCCTTAACAGCCTGTTGTTGCTATTTACGTTTTAAACCTCAAATTCTATTTTATTTTCAATTTTACCCTTCACTTGTTTAATTGATTTATTTATTTCTTTTGAGAAAGAGCTATTTTATGATATTTCATTTTAAATCTTTTTTATTTCAACTATTTTATTCTTTTAAGCTTTTACATGTTGTCTATCTTAAATCTACATATTATTTGGTTTAAATTATGTCATATGTTATTTTTATTCTTCATTTAAAAAAAATTATTTTGTGATTATGTATTTTAAAATTTTGTATATATTTTCGTTAAGTCGTTTCATCTTTTATTTCATTTCAAAACTCCTTTTATATATTAGTGAATTTATTTTTTTGTATGCATGTTTAATGTTTTTTTTTAAACTCCTTTTAAATAGTTAATTGCGAGATTGTACGCTTTATAGTTATCGTTATATTGTGTTTTGTAATGCTTAATTGGTATTAATTGGTTAGGATGATTTATTGGTAATATTTTCTGTTGGAATTATTACTTAGCTTTGTATGTTGTTACTCCATTGCATTTTATTTGTTAAAAAGATCATGTTTTAATATCATTCAAGTTTAAAAATTGCTCCATTCAAAGGTTTTTAAAATGAGGCAATGCTCGTGTTTGAAAGTTTCGAGAAAATCGTGCCCTAACTCACTGGGTTCCGATTTTTTCTCGTTAAATCCTAGCAAACGAGTACCCTCTTCTTTTTTTAAATCAAAATATATAAAAAAATTTAAATAAAGAAAAAAAACTTATTCTCGAGAATTTGAGATGTTGCGTCCTAACTCACTGGATGTGACGTTTTATTATCTCGAGGTAATAATTTTTTAAAAGAACAAAGGCAATATTCCTTATTCGGGAATTTTGAGAAGTTATGCCCTAACTTACTGGGTTCTAACTTTTCACAAAACCTAAATAACCGTTTCCAAACTTTATTACATGGGTTTTAAAAATCAAAAGATAAGTTCAGTTTCGAGAATATAAGTTGTTGTACCCTAACTCACTGAGTATGACATTCTATTTCTTCGAAATAAGAGGGTTTTGACATTCAATATGATTCCGTTCAAATTTTAAGTAAATGGATCGTAATCTAAAATCTTTTCAAATTTTCGGTATTAAGACATTAAATATCAATTAGGTACCAATTTTGGGCGCTACGAGGGTGCTAACCCTTCCTCGTACGTAACCGACTCCCGAACCCATTTTCTCGAGTTTTTGTAGACCAAAATATGTTTTTAATAAACCAAAGTTTTATTAAAGTTTTCAATTTCAAGGTGATCCGATCACACCTCGAAAAAAGGTCGGTGGCGACTCCATTTTCGTTTTAAATGTCGACCCCGTTTTCCAAAAGAAAAAAAATGGTTTCGACAACTTGGCGACTCCACTGGGGACTTGTTTGAGAGTCAAGCCGTAAATTGAATATTTGTTGTCTTTTTGTCAAAAATTGAAAATTTAATTTGAAAAAATTACGATCCATTTATTGCATGTGCTTGTGTCATCTCATTTGATTGCTGTGGTGTGAGTCTTGTAGAATACTTTTGCACCATATTGCATGACCACTGGGTCACACCCTTTTAAGTGGGAGTGAGAAGCTACTCATTCGTGAGGTTTTCACCTCCGTGCAGGATAGTGGATCGCTTTCGGGATACATCCGTACCTATGTGTTCGTGAGATTTTCATCTCAGCATGCGTAGTAGGAAATGTGTCCCCACGAACCGAACTCGGTCCGTATGAGCCTATAATGGGTGAGGATCGAGGAATCTGCTGGTTCAGGTACCTCAACTTTAGAACCGAACTACATATAGAAAGCCCTAAGAGCCCACCCTAGGTAGAGTTGTGATAAACCCTAGTGGTCACCTAGATAGGCGCTTGATTGTTTTTTTCCTTTTCCACATGCTTTGAATTTTGTTTCTGTATATTGTATTGACTTTTTGTGTTTTATCTTTGTTACTTTGCATGCATTTTCATATTAGAGAGAGGTGTCGATTCGGGTTCGATTGCTAAATTAGAGAGCTGGGTATGGAAAACGACTTTCTTGATAAAGTGGAAGATAATACGACTGTCTGAACTTGGTCAGAAACAACACAAATAGAGAAGGGGGATAGCCTAGCTGCGGGGCATGTGTTAGAATTATGGGACTACACTCGCATTAGTGTTACGCAAAATAACCTTCAAGAGTTAAAAGTGATATGGGATCAGTGGAACGATGAGATCAAGAGGTTGTTCTACCATAGTTATGGGGATTTTCCGTACTTACTTGACATCAAGGTAGACGAGCAGTTGTTCCGAGCCCCCACTCAGTACTAGAACCTCGCATATAGTTGCTTTACCTTTGGGAAAGTGGATTTGGTGCCTACCGTGGAAGAATACACCGCTCTACTGCATTGTCCGAAGGTCCAAGTTGATAGAGTATATTCGAGAGCTGCTTATGTCCCAGCCTTTTGGAAGAAGTTAGCGAGCGTTACGGGAATGAGTGAGCAGCGGATTACAGCCAAGATTTTAATTAACTAAATCGACAACTATTTAGTCTGATTTTTTTCAGTCAGCTAACGTTCTCACATAATCACAATTTGTGAGAAGAACAACTACATCAGTCCTGAAAGGCAACAAATATTTATACATAATACCCAAGGAGATCATTATAACCCATCCATGGCATTAACTAACCATGCACAGATCACAGGCTTCAAACCAACTTACTCATACTTGCCCTTCATTTAGCACATACCGTGTCACACATCGTACTCGTTTCTTCTTGACTCGTTCACGAGTGCCTGTATTCGCCCATTCACATGGCTTTAGTACAATTCTCATTTCTACCTCTAGACTCATCTATCTGTCCCATTGATCACTAGGGATAATCGAAGACGCATATTCATCGTCATTCATGTAGGTACAAAACTAATGCCACATCCCCGAGGTGGTCTTATATGGAGTCACCTCTAAATGCCAATGCCATATCCCGAATAAGGTCTTATATGGACTTCCACATTAAGTATCGATGCCATATTCCAAATATGGTCTTATACGGAATTATAACTTGGTGCTGAGGCCATGTCTCGAACATGGTCTTATACAGGACCTTATCTATTTCATATCTCAATGATAGCCTTTTCATTATAGTCCTCTAGGACTTTAACCTCGTGTTTAACAACAATTACTCTATTTAGTAGAGTATCATGTATCAATGTGATACAAAGCATTCTCAATTATGCTATCATAAATATTGCATTAATCACATACAAACTTACTCAACTTGACTCTCATAACATCTCATCATAATTCAACAGTGGTAAGGGGTTGAGGTTGTAGAGTCCCTTAACCTAACTCTCGTGACTACATACATATGATTTAATATTCATCATCAATGAAATATCATCATAGTCACACAACTCGCTCCAAGTGAGTTTTCACGTTTATCATGCTACAATTGTTTCTATCACTCATACTTTCGAACAGTGACTTCACTTACTCAAGTTCCACCTTAATGTCTACTCGAGTACTCAACATTAAACTCTAATTTCTCTTACCATTGCTTATCAATTTAGAGAATGTCTTACGGATTTTGAGTACGTCGTTTACCTGATTGCCATAGTCCAACTATGGTCTTACTCGTATCACAACGTCATAGCCCAGCTATTTCTTTACATGTCATCACGATGCCATAGCCTCGCTATGGTCTTACACGAAATCTCATATCAATACCAATGCCATATCCTCGATACGGTCTTACATGGAACTCATGTCGATGCCGATGCCATATCCCAGATATGGTCTTATACGAGATCGTACTTAGATGTCGATGCCATGTCTCGGACATGGGCTTATACGATATCTTTCTTTAGTACCGAAGCCACGTCCCAAACATGGTCTTACACGGAATCACTATTCGATGCCGACGCCATATCCCAGATATGGTCTTACACGGGATCGTATATCGTTGCCAATGCCATGTCCCAGACATGGTCTTATATGGGATCACATGTATTGCCATGGTCCTACCATGGTCTTATTTATCAATTTATCATTAAACTACCGTACTCATCTCCTGCATTCTACTTAGTCAAACTTCTCAGTTTAATTTCCATACCATAATATGTTTGGCTTCGTAACAGAATCATAAAACAAAACATCATGCATTCTCTACTTTAACAGTCACATGTGAGATTTAACCATGTGGACATATTTATCATACATCATTCAAGTAGTTGTACATACACACATATCCCATTCTCTGGATAAATTACTCGTTATAAGCACTTAACCCAATAGGTTGGGTACATAACACCGTACACGTATCAAACCAATATAGGTAAGCTTATCACTTCATAACTCTCATTCCTCAACCTGGAGTTATATCATTCTATACCTTATCATACACGTCATAAACTTCTATTCATACTTCTCTAAATTTCGACAGTGCATAAGTACATTTCAATTACCTCATTGCCACTTACAACCTTATTGAAATTAGCTCGGTTGGGAATCATTTCTGTCTTATCAAAATAATTTCATTAGAGCCAGGAGATATCACACTATCACGGTCCACATATGGCATGTATAGCTAGACTCTTACTCACGCTAGGTTAGTCCGAGAATCGACTAAACCTGGCTCTGATACCATTAAATGTAACACCCCTTACCCGAGTCCGACACCGAGACCGGATACGAGGCATTACCATGCTTAATCTTACTTAACACTTCAAAACGGGCTATAAAATTTCATTTAAGCCTATCACTTACTCAACCTCGGCTTTCGAGACCTTAAACATACCTCCGAGAGGTTTTGGAACTAATCCCGAAGCTTTTACAAACTCACTAAACTTTTCATCAAAATAGGGGCCACACGCCCGTGTTGGTCTAAGGACACGCCCGTGTGCCCCTAAGACATGCCCGTGTCTACCACTCGTGGTTGAAACTGACTAATTTCACACAGCCTTGACACGCCCGTGGCCTTGGCCCGTGTGCCAAACCTTGGCATTCTGACTAATCCACACGGCCCACACACACGCCCGTGTGTTTCAACCGTGTGGCGATTTAAATTCCAAGTGTATGGTGTAGACTTCACACGGCCTGGGCACACGCCCATATTCTAACCGTGCCTCCCACACGGTCTTGACACACGGCCGTGTGTCTACTCATGTGAGAGATTAGCAGGCTATCTACTAAGCCCTTTTGCCACTCTCATTTGCATACATTCATACATCATCACATAGCTCCACATAGCATCAATATAACTCTTGAATTAAAGACATTTAATTCATACAATGAATTCTTCATCCCAAACACAAGGGAGAACTATTTGCAATACAATTATAATCTACTTAAGCCATCATCTATGGCTATTCACAACCAAAACATAACTCACTTACACCAACACATTTGGCTATATTAACTATGACTTAGTCAACTTTAAAAGAGGTCCCTATACATGCCATGACTCAAAAGAACTTGAAACATCATACCAAGCTTCTACTCGATAGTGTGAAAACATCTCCGGCGGCCTCCAACCCGTGCTAGTTAAAATAACCTATAAGAGATGGGAAAAGAAAAGGAGTAAGCAATAATGCTTAGTAAGTTCATCTGCGTATAACTGACAAATACCGATATTCATTGAATATATACAACCGCAAGGTATTATAATGAGTTTTTCTCATAAACTCATAGTTACTTACTCAACTATTCTTGAAGCTCACTCATTCTATCTCTTACCACATTCTTACCATGTCTCAAGCCAACTGCTCTTGTTAATTAGTATACATTCCTGCACTGGTCATCACATGATCATGTAGAACAACACATCCAACATTTTCAATAAGCCACTCATACTACTAAACTCTCGGTGGTTTCGCACTTAGCCCTCCATTGATCTCTAGTAGGGTGGTATCGCACATAGCCCACCAATCATTTATAAGCGATGGTATCGCACACAGCCCATCAATTACTAATTAATCAGGTGGTAACGCACATAGCCCACCGATAATAATATGGTTGATGGTATCGCATACAACCCATCACTAACCATTAATAAGGTGATATCGCGCATAGTTCACCATTATTATACATTCATGGATAGTTATCCACATGTATTTCTCTATTTCAAATGTTCATCAGAGAACATCCTCACACAATACTATTCTTACTTAACTTTCTACGATACTCGTTCGTATTCACACAATGCATCAATAAATTTATCTCATGCAACTAAGGTGCATTGATTACACATAACCCACTAGGAGTTCATCATATACTGAATTCATCTCAATTCGATTCTAACAAACTTGTGTTTCTCGTAGTGCAACCACATACTTTCTCATTTTCGACATACCCGTTGAATCACTCAAATTGTTAAACAACACTTTTAAGTTTCATACACCTAATGTCACACTGACATCATACCCCGATAGGGTCTTACATGCATTAACATATCGATGCCATGTCCCACGACATGGTCTTATACTTAATTTCTCACACCGAGGCCATATTCCAATATGGTCTTACACGGGACCTTAACTATCATCATATCATGCTATATACATTTCCCATTGCTCTTAGATTCAATTCTCTTGGCGTCTCATCAAAATATATTTCATACATTCATAGAGTAAATATACATTCCATACAACATTGGAATATCAAATTAACTCATACGTAATTACAACATTTGCATATGAACTTACCTCGATGCCGAAAAGCGTAAAACGAGAGTCTACTTGCCCACATTTCTCTTTCTTCCGTTCTAGGTCCGAATCTCATTTTCTTCGATCTAGAACAATAAAATTTACCCATTTAATCACTTAATGATCATATTACAACTTAATCTCTACTTAGGAAAAAATGACCATTTTGCCCCTATACTTTGGGAAAATTACGATTTTTTCCCTAGGCTCGTAAATAAATTTTCATCCATCTTATTTACTAATCAAGCCTAGCCGAATCATATTCTCTTCTATAGCAACTCAAAATTTCAACTATTTCATGCCCTTATTACCAATTTGCAACATTTACAAATTAGTCCTAATTAGGTGTTTTCATAGCAACACCTTTCACAAAAGTTGTTTCTCATCATCCTATCATTCATTTTCTTCCATAAAAACTCTTCAAACAACATAAACTCTATCATGGTAAGTCCCTAGACTTTCAACCATATTGCAAACTAGTCCTCTCATTAGCTAGCTTAAGCTTTGAGGGCTCCAAATATACAAAAACCATAAAAAATAAACATCAAATTGACTTACTTGAGTGAAGAAAAGCTTGCTGAAATTTTCAGCTTCAAGAACCCCCATTCTTGCTTGTATTTTCGGTGGAAGAAGAGAAGAAAATAAAAGATGATAGCTTTTTGCTTATTTCATCTTATTTTATTCATTTTTCCACCTAATTTCCACCAATTTTGATCAAAATTAAATGCTCTTGTCCCTTATGTCACATGGCCGGCCATGTAACACTCTTAACCCGTATCCGTCGCTAGATTAGGGTTACGGGCACTACTAAACCTCACATTATGTATGCACTATAAGATCAATTACTATAACAGTCGTATACCAAATTCTACTATCACATAATAAATTATATAACACGTTTAATGTTAATTCGTTTACTTATATAACTCAATAATATCATTAACTTCAACTAAGGACTAATTACAATTAAATATCAAAATACCATTTATTTCCATTAATCCCATACAACCAAACATATAATATTTCATATCATAAGCATTACTTACAAACATGTACATTTCTCATTTCATTATCTTATGCAATTATACCTTGAATGAAATTACAAAAGAACAACTTGTTTACCACCTAATTTCTTGTCACATTCGGTATTGTTCCTCATGCATACATATATATATAACACTTCATTACAAGTACATCTTATTAAGATATTATAATGAGTTAACTATTTATGATACATATCAAAACTTATATTATCACTCAAAGAGGAAAATTCAAGTCCCAATTTAAATTATGCCATAACCAAATACCTACAAATAAGTACACATATAATAGCTCTCTAAAGCATCATCTTTAGTACACACATACACAAGAAACGTCTTACTCCATCTATATCTAGTTACATGCCCAATTACCATAGTTGGAACACAAATAAGTTACCTACAAGGCCGAATAATCTTAACATCTTTACTACTCAAATAGACCAAATCCAACCATTTCACATAGTAACATGTCATTCATTATCACACGAACGTACCCATTCCAAATTAAGCAACATTAAACCAAAAATTTCATGAACATATATATATATACTCAACATGTTCACTTAATTTATAGATAGAAGTAAAGCCATTTTCGCATGGCATTATAACATCTAATTCAAAAGATAAGCTCAAAAATAATAGTTTAGCCTATACATGCCATAGACTTTAAATTTGTTTAAAAAAAAAGGTAGCAAAACGGTTGATAGTGTGCTTGACTCTGACAAGGATTCCTGAGCTCGAGCTTCGACTTTAAGGATCTATAAAATATTCAAACAAACACCCAAACTGTAAGCTAATTTAGCTTAGTAAGTTATAAGCAAAAGGGAACATAGATAGAATAAATCATTATACAAACTTAATTAATTCGACTTAGCCACTTGTGTAACACCCCAAACTCGGCCTAGAAGTTAGGCCCGAATCTGGAATGTCACATTAAAGGCGCACTTCAAAACAATTTACTAGTTAACCATTTAAGGCCCAAAAGCCCAAAACAAAAGATTATTTCGAAAACCATATTAACACTTTAATAATTTTATGAAATTTCTAAAGTGGGCAGTTGAAACAGTAATAATAATAAACCCAAAATTCAAAGTCAAATAGGAGTTACATGGCCTTTTTACAATCCAATGGAAAAAAACAAAGTATTTAAACAGAATCATTTGAATAAATTAAAACATTTGAACAACTTGTAGTGTGGCCATCTCCGAGTCCTCTCCCTCATCGAGCCGCCTATTCAGGATTACCTGAAACATTTAAAATTAAGGGTGTGAGTTTCGAAACTCAGTGTGTACAACCCTTGGCAATCAAATCACATACAAATATTCACATTGGGCCTAAGCCCTAACAAAATTAGTGGTCTTGGGCCTTAGCCCACAATGACCTCATATCATATCATATCGTATCATTTATAAACAGACAATGCAAAACCCACCCTAAAAATCCATCCGCTAAACACACCTTTTCCCTTCCAACCTTATGACTCTTGTGGGGAATTCTAACTCGACCCACCCCTCCGCTACACACAAAGGGTAGCCCGATTGTGGTACTACCAAACGTTGCAGCAAAGCTGCTAATCATATGTTGGGCATAAAGCCTTCTGTGGATTCATACCATACGGCTATGCGATCCCAGATCCATACCATACGACCATGCGATCCTAAAATCTTCCTCCGTACCATAATTCCCACCCATATGCATCCTAAGCAGAATATCATATGAATGCATCAAACACAAAAGTAACATCCACAAACCCATATTCATCACATAGGGGTATTTTCGTCATTTCACTACCTAGGGGTATTTTCGTAATTCTACCCTACAGGGGTATTTTGGTAATTTGGCAAATTAGGGGTATCTTGGTAATTTTACAAACAGGGGTATTTTAGTAATTTTACAATATAAAGGTATATTAGTAATTTTCCAACATAAGGGTATTTTAGTAATTTTCTAATATAAGGGTATTTTAGTAATTTTCTAATATAAGGGTATTTTAGTAATTTTCCAATATAAGGGTATTTTAGTAATTTTACAATATAAGGGTATTTTAGTCCCTCTCGGGTTTTAGTTATAAACTTTGGCCCATAAACAATTCCTCACGGTTAAAGTGAACAAATACTATGCACTGTGTAGGATCTCGAGAAAGAGGAGGTGGGTCACTCTGACCGCTTTAAATACCAAGCTCTCACTAGATCCAATCCTAGACATGCATATGTCGGTTACCACACTCTAACTATTCGCCTTGTCTACAGGCATGTTTAATTAACTTAAGTCTTATGAAATTGAAGAGTTGTTCAAACTAGGCCTAAGTCCATAACCCTAGCATATCTGCTTACGTCCCATAAAGCCCATCAAACCCAAATTACAACCTTACGGCCCATTAGGCCCAAATCTTACCATATGACCTATTAGGCCCAAAACATATCCAGATCATGCATCATGCAAGACTAATTCAATTCGTATAACAACCAAACCATTCCATCAAACTTAGCCTCAGGGCCCACCGGGCCCATTTAGCCACTTTCGGCTTTTCGGCTTTTTGACATTGTCGATATCGTGTGTGTAGTGTTTGTACACACCTGGTAACCTCGCGTTCTGCAAACCCCTTAGTCACGAACCTACAATCGACATTACTAGCGATTAACCAAAGCTTTAACACATACTTATCAAAAACGAAACCTCACTGCATTCTTACCGTGTACCTCACGTTCTAGTAGCCCTTCCTTTGCTACTATTGGTGATTATCCTCTAGATCTGCACCCAAACACCTATATCGTCAAAACCAAGTGACCCATATTGTTCATAAGTCACCCCTATGAGCCACAATAGATTCGGCCATTTACTAAACCATGATTGAGTCGAGAACACTTACCACCTTGTTAGCAATCCTTACTTACCACGCTTGCGATTGTTGAGCCTTACCCTTATTAATACAGGTTAACGACAAGGATTGGGTTAGATAGCCCTTCGGCTTTTAACAAAACACACTAAAAAGTTTAACTAAGCACTTACCGAAATTCTCCTTTGATCCTGCGGCTTAGATATCTACTTGAACAAGATTCGACTTCCAAACGGGACTAAGAGTAGATAATAATCGATTGAGGTGGAAGAAAAAACAACAAAGAATCGGCATAAACAGGGGTTCTGGCAAACAGGGATTTTGGCAAACAGGGATTTCGGAAAATAGGGATTTCAGCAAACAGGGATTTTGGCAAAAAAGGGATTTTGGCAGACTGGGGTGGTGGTATTTGGCAATGGAAGAAAATAAGGATGAGGGGAAAAGAAAGAAAGAAAGAAAGATGGAAACTCCAAGAACCCCTTCTAAGGATTTCGGCACCCCCTTTTTATAGCCAAAGCCGAACTATCTTCCCCCCACAGTCCTATTCGGCCCTAACACTTCACCCTCCTCATCTCCTATCTTTTCTCTCTGATAATACCTTAATCTTATCCGAAATATCCTCCACATCCATCAGTCCTGCTTCATTCAAACTCTCCGCGGCAAGAGTTCAAAATCCACACAACTCTTGCCGTCCACCTACGCAAAATAAAACACTCCAAAATACACTCCTCCTGCTCGAACCTTGGACCTTCTCAGCTTTCACACACGCCACCTCATAGCTCCCAAGTGACGCCACTTTCCACTGGACCACAAGCCCATTTGTGTCCTATTTTCTCTTAATCTACTTAAGAGGCCTACTGATCAAGTCACACAGTTCCTTGGGGCTAAAACCAAAATTTTTCCTGTACCTTTACTTGATCTTAGGACTTCTCCAACACCCCTAGACACTCTAAATTCATTAACCCTCAGAGCCCACATACCAATTTTCATTTTCTCGCTCACTTAAAAAAAATTCTGAGATCCAAAGCCCAAAGTCCAATTCTTCTAGGCCCAAATTCGAGGCGTTACAATTCTTCCCCCCTTAAAGAAATTTTGTCCTCGAAATTTCCAACTAACAGGGTGGTCGTGTATCAACTACCCCACTACGCTACCGCTGCGCACTCTGACCCTAATAATTTTAATACATACCCAAAACATCCACCTATCGCAACCATTCTCAAACATACGCAGAATAAGTACCAAATTTTGATTCAAATGTTTACAAAGTCCTAACACTTCCACGACCTCGGCCGCGGCCTCTTGCGCCACTTCTAGCGCTCATCGTTGCGTATTTCTGAATTAAGAATTTTATGAAATTAGTACTTAGTTCCACTTGTTTAGGGCACATGTCTTATGTAAGTAACAACAATTTCTTAGAGTTATTCCGCGGTCGAGAATCCACTACAGGCTTAAGTTTCCTACGTGCCTTAGTCTCTAAAAGCCTATTTTAAAGTAGCCCAATATCTACACAGTTCAACAATTTAAATAATAACAGAAAAACTTACTTGGCTCGACGTCGAGGGCTCGGTGAACCACACTTCAAGAATCCTGCAAAAACTTCTTAATCTACTTGTTTTAAAAACCCAAAACATAAGGCCCATTTCACACCCGAGCTTTGCAACTTGGCTCGATACCACTAAATGTAACACCCCAAACCCGGCCTAGAAGTTAGACCGAACGGAATGTCACATTAAAGGCGCACTTCAAAACAATTTACTAGTTAACCATTTAAGGCCCAAAAGCCCAAAACAAAAGTTTATTTTGAAAACCATATTAACACTTTAATAATTTTATGAAATTTCTTAAGTGGGCGATTGAAAACAATAATAATAATAAACCCAAAATTCAAAGTCAAATAGGAGTTACATGGCCTTATTACAATCCAATGGAAAAACAAAGTATTTAAACAGAATCATTTGAATAAATTAAAACATTTGAACAACTTGTAGTGTGGCCATCTCTCGAGTCCTCTCCCTCATCGAGCGCCTATTCAGGATTACTCAAACATTTAAAATTAAGGGTGTGAGTTTCAAACTCAAAGTGTGTACAACCCTTGGCAATCAAATCACATACAAATATTCACATTGGGCCTAAGCCCTAACAAAATTAGTGGTCTTGGGCCTTATCCCACAATGACCTCATATCATATCATATCGTATCATTTATAAACAGATAATGCAAAACCCACCCCAAAAATCCATCCGCTAAACACACCATTTCCTTCCAACCTTATGACTCTGTGGGAATTCTAGCTCGACCCACCCTCCGCTACACACCAAGGGTAGCCGGTTGCCATGTACTACCGAACGCGTTGCAGCAAAGTTGCTAATCATATGTTGGGCTTAAAGCCTTCGTGGATCCATACCATACGGCTATGCGATCCCGGATCCATACCATACGGCCATGCGATCCTCAAATCTTTCTCCGTACCATAATTCCCACCCATATGCATCCTAAAGAATATCATATGAATGCATCAAACACAAAAGTAACATCCACAAACCCATATTCATCACATAGGGTATTTTCGTCATTTCACTACCCTGTGGGTATTTTCGTAATTCTACCCTACATGGGTATTTTGGTAATTTGGCAAATTAGGGGTATCTTGGTAATTTTACAAACAGGGGTATTTTAGTAATTTTACAATATAAGGGTATTTTAGTAATTTTCCAATATAAGGGTATTTTAGTAATTTTACAATATAAGGGTATTTTAGTCTCTCTCGGGTTTTAGTTATAAACTTTGGCCCATAAACAAGTCCTCGCGGTTAAAGTGAACAAATACTATGCACCAGGTAGGATATTAGAAAAGAGGAGGTGGGTCACTCGGACCGCTTAAATACCAAGCTCTCACTAGATCCAATCCTAGACATGCATATGTCGGTTACCACACTCTAACTAATCGCCTTGTCTACAGGCATGTTTAATTAACTTAAGTCTTATGAAATTGAAGAGTTGTTCAAACTAGGCCTAAGTCCATAACCCTAGCATATCTGCTTACGTCCCCATAAAGCCCATCAAACCCAAATTACAACCTTACGGCCCATTAGGCCCAAATCTTACCATATGACCTATTAGGCCCAAAACATATCCAGATCATGCATCATGCAAGACTAATTCAATTCGTATAACAACCAAACCATTCCATCAAACTTAGCCTCAGGGCCCACCGGGCCCATTTAGCCACTTTCGGCTTTTTGGCTTTTCGGCATTGCTGATATCGTGTGTGTAGTGTTTGTACACACTGGTAACCTCGCGTCTTTGCAAACCCCTTAGTCACGAACCTACAATCGACATTACTAGCGATTAACCAAAGCTTTAACACATACTTATCAAAAGCGAAACCTCACTGCACTTCTTTACCGTGTACCTCACGCTCTAGTAGCCCTTCCTTTGCTACTATTGGTGATTATCCTCTAGATCTGCACCCAAACACCTATATCGTCAAAACCAAGTGACCCATATTGTTCATAAGTCACCCCTATGAGCCACAATAGATTCGGCCATTTACTAAACCATGATTGAGTCGAGAACACTTACCACCTTGTTAGCAATACTTACCACGCTTGCGATTGTTGAGCCTTACCCTTATTAATACAGGTTAACGACAAGGATTGGGTTAGATAGCCCTTCGGCTTTTAACAAAACACACTAAAAATTTTAACTAAGCACTTACCGAAATTCTCCTTTGATCCTGCGGCTTAGATATCTACTTGAACAAGATTCGACTTCCAAACGGGACTAAGAGTAGATAATAATCGATTAAGGTGGAAGAATAAACAACAAAGAATCGGCATAAACAGGGGTTCCGGCAAACAGGGATTTTGGCAAACAGGGATTTCGAAAAATAGAGATTTCGGCAAACAGGGATTTCGACAAACAGGGATTTCGGTAAAAAGGGATTTTGGCAGACTGGGGTGGTGGTATTCGGCAATGGAAGAAAATAAGGATGAGGGGAAAAAAAGAAAGAAAGAAAGATGGAAACTTCAAGAACCCCTTCTAAGGATTTCGGCACCCCCCTTTTATAGCCAAAGTCGAACTGCCTTCCCCCCACAGTCCTATTCGGCCCCAACACTTCACCCTCCTCATCTCCTATATTTTATCTCTGATAATACCTTAATCTTATCCGAAATATCCTCCACATCCATCAGTCCTGCTTCCTTCAAACTCTCCGCGGCAAGAGTTCAAAATCCATACAACTCTTGCCGTCCACCTACGCAAAATAAAACACTTCAAAATACACTCCTCCTGCTCGAACCTTGGACCTCCTCAGCTTTCACACACGCCACCTCATAGCTCCCAAGTGACACCACTTTTCACTGGACCACAAGTCCATTTGTGTCCTATTTTCTCTTAATCTACTTAAGAGGCCTACTGACTGAAGTCACAGTTCCCTTGGGGCTAAAACCAAAATTTTTCCTGTACCTTTACTTGATCTCAAGACTTCTCCAACACCCCTAGACACTCTAAATTCATTAACCCTCAGAGCCCACATACCAATTTTCATTTTCTCGCTCACTTAAAAAAAATTCTGAGATCCAAAGCCCAAAGCCCAATTCTTCTAGGCCCAAATTCGGGGCGTTACAACTTGTAAGCCCATAACAACATTTCATATTGTATAATGCTCTATAGCAATATCATAATCATTAGATCTCCAAATCCGAATATACAAATACTCTATATTCCTTTCAATTAAGCTCTATAAAATAATGAATAAATCACCTATCTATAAAATTAAGATATAAAAATCACTTACCCTTTTTAGCATCAAATTATTAAATTTTTATGCTTAACATACTTACATGCCTCTTAAGAGCATTTCCATTCATTGATTCAGGTCTTTGAGTAAATCCGAATATACGCACACACAGTGCTTAGCATGTAACGTATCGCACACTTAGTGCCGTTACTTGTTTCACGCACACATAGTGTCATCTTTAGGTAATGTATCGCACACATAGTACCATTACCCATTTTCCGCACACATAGTGCCATCTTTCGGTAATGTATCACACACATAGTGCCATTACCCGTTTTTCGCACACATAGTGCCATCTTTCGGTAATGTATCACACACATAGTGCCATTACCCATTTTCCGCACACATAGTGCCATATTTAATTCAAATTATCATCTCATTCAAATAGACATAAACCATCACATTTTTAAAGGAGATATACAACACTCATGGATATAGATATTTGAATCCCACTATCCCTCCTACAAAGTGCTACCATATTCGGCAAGAGAAAACAATATATACAGTAATCAAATTTAATACCATGATCATACATTGTCAATCCAAAATTTATCCTAGCTCAACCATGCTTTATCATTAAACTCAATTTATTCAAGCTTATATATATAAATATACTAAGCTTATATTCGGCCAACACATGTATTTTTATTTTATTCATATCACATTCGGCAATTCATAAATTAATATACCTACCTTTACTTAACAATTTCACTTCTATATTATCAAATTTCAATTTAACCCAATTGCTTAAAAACTTACCTCGAAAGTCGACAATTTAAGTTTCCCGGCTACTCGTTCAATTTAGCTTTTCCTCGATCTGCTCCGGATTCTTTTTGTTCTTGGTCTAAAACAATTCCAATTAAGCTCATTTAATTTCATTTCCATTCAATTTAATCCCTAAATACTTGATTGCACAATTTACCATTTTATCCCTCACATTACTCATTTTTACAATTTAATCCAATTTTCACAAAATACAAAATATGCCAAAATTACCTATTTCAAGCTAAGGGCGAATGTTCCTTAAGCTAATTTAAGTCCCCATTTTCCAAATTTCTAAAATCTAACCCCTCAATCTACTACTTTTGAAATTAAATCCTAAATACTCCACCTAATCAAAATCTCCAACACAAAATGTAGTAATCTAGCACATACATTTTATTTATAACCATCAACCATCATAAAGCATAAATTTTCATCAATGGCTGAATCAACATTCATGTTCAATACACAAAATTATCACATGGGCTTGATAGGAAAATGATCAACAATCACAAAAATGCAAAAATTACCAAAAATCCAAGACTTAAGCTTACCAAATTTTAGTTGATGAGTGCCGAATCCCTAAGGAATTTTGCTCTTCTTTTTATTTTGTTATATTCGGCCAAAGAACTTAAAAAAGATGACATGCAATGGCTTCCTTAATTCTTTAGTGTTTTTAATCCATTATACATAATATATAATATTATTATATTAACATATACCACTAACTATAATATAATATAATATATTTACATAGTTCTTATCACCTTTCCGTCCACTATATAAAATAATAGGAATAATTGCAATACAAATCCCTTAATTAAAAAGACACCTTATTTAATTCCCCCCAATCAATCAAATGGCAAATTTTTACCACTCATACACTTTAGTCCTTTTTCCTTAAATTAATCACCCAAACACAAATATTAATCTATAATATTTTAACACATGCTCAACCACATAACATAAATATCAAATTAATAATTAATAAATTTCTCTATCCCGGATTCGTGGTCCCGAAACCACTATTCTGATTACGGTCGTAATTGGGCTGTTACAGGCCAACTCACTTAAAACAAGGCCAAAT
Source organism: Gossypium sturtianum (assembly GCA_025698515.1). NCBI lineage: Eukaryota > Viridiplantae > Streptophyta > Magnoliopsida > Malvales > Malvaceae > Gossypium > Gossypium sturtianum. The sequence continues at coordinate 27,301,697 of CM046945.1, forward strand.
TGCACATTTGGGACCTCCAATTGATATTCTATAGCTATTTGGCACCTCTAGAAAATAAAATAGAACTTTCACACTTTATGCGATTTAGTCCTTTTTCGCGATTAAGCAAGAAATCGCTAAAATTAAAGCACCAAAATTTTCATGCACCATCATAAACATGTTATAAAACATAAATTAAAATGAAAATATTTTTCTCTAACCTCGGATTAGTGATCCCGAGATCACTGTTCCGACTAGCCCCCTAATCGGGCTGTTACAGAACTTATAAGTTAAGCATCACCTAATCAACCATACTCAATACATACGAAATAAACATGAAATAACCTTATATAATATACCAATTAACCATTACTAGTCATACCAATGACTAGATTACAAAACATCACTTACAAGCCATCATTTGGCCAAACAAGCCTATACATGCCATTATACCAAAATGAGATTTCTAATTATACCAAAATGTGATAGTGGATAATGTGATGATTGCTCCGAAAGACTTCCAACCTTCGCGAGCTTTCGAGCACTATAAAATAGGGAAAATTAAACGGGGTAAGCATTTTCATGCTTAGTAAGTTCGTATAACGGGAAATAAACTTACTGGTTATATTTATTACTACAAGCATACACAAATACACAATCCATCAATTTTAGGTAAGTTACCTAAGCACATACACTTGTTCAAACAAGTTAGTCAAATAATTTCATATGAATACCAAATAAACATAGATGAGCTCATCGCATTATAAACTTCTACTTAGTTTCACCTTTCCATATTTCATGAATCTTTCCCATTGAACTATTGAAATTTCGATGGACATTCAGGTAGTATACACAAAGTATACATATAAACTATCCGTCAATTCATGTTCAAAAGAACCCATTTAGCACATGGTCATATAGCACACTCTCAAGCCACATATTTTATAACATGATTACCCATCCAAGCTAAATCCTTTCTATAGCATATGCTCTAAAGAGCTTGATTTGGATTACCCGTCCGGGCTAAATCCAATCTATAACATATGCTTGAGAGGGCCTATTTCAGGATTACCCGTCCAGGCTAAATCCTATCTGAAAAACATGCAGTATTATACTCCTTTCGAGAAATCACCTTATTCCATCGAATTTTAACATTCAACCGGGACATAGCATTTTATCATTATTTTCCAATTTGTAGTCATTTCATAATGTATATCTTCTCATACATATCAACACAAACATACAATTCAATTCAAGCACATTAACATACATATTTAGGTTACACGAACTTACCTTTAAAATGGTTCGTTTTTGAATTTTTACTAATCCGAAACCTTTTGCTTTCCTCGATCTAGTTCCGTAGTTGGTCTTTCTGGATCTATATGGATAAATTTAACTATTAATCTATCACATTTCATTTACATTTGCATTCTATTACATCCTAGGCAAAATTATCATTTTGCCCCTATCCTTTTCAAAAATTTTGATTTCGTACCTAGGCTCGAAAAATGAAATTCATGGAATTTAACCTTCTTTCCAAGCCTAGCTGAAATTCATATCGTACATTTACAGCACATACATTTCACAAATTTTAGAAATTTTCATGGGTTTTACCATCTTTTCATTTTAGTCCCTAAATCGAGTTTTCATCAAAAATTGCTTTGTAAAAGTTGTTTATCTATGAATAAATTTTCATTTTCTACCATAAATCTCCAATTTTCAGCATATTCGTCCATGACCAAAATTTCATACATTGATAACTTTTCAAATAAATCCCTTAAATAGAAAGATTAGATTATCTCGATTCCAAAAATATAGAAATTACTAAAAATGAGACTTGATTTCATACCTTATTAAGCTTGAAAATATTTCTTTTTAATTAATTATCATCTATTAATTTTCTTGATTTCCAATTTAGTCCCTACCCTTTTCTAATTTTTCCATGGATGAGTCATTAAAATATCTACTAACTACTCTTAAATGGTCTAATTACCATATAAGGACCTTAAGTTTTGAATTCCATAGCTATTTGATACCTATAGCTACTAGAACCCAACTTTTATATTTTATGCAATTTAGTATTTTCCCTAATTAAACACACAATCGGTAAAATTTTCGTATCAAAATTTTCATGTGACCTTCCTATCATGATACTAACCATAAAATAAAATAAAATAAAATTTTATTTTTGGTTCGGATTTGTGGTCCCGAAACCACTGTTCCGATCTCACCGAAATTGGGCTGTTACAACTCTCCCTCTCTTAGAAATTTTCGTCGTCGAAAATTCTTACCAAAAAAGAGGTTAGGGTATTGCTTCCTCATAGTATCCTCCGTCTCCCAAGTAGCTTCCTCTAACCCATGTCACTGCCAAAGTACTTTTACCAATGCCACCTTTTTATTTCTTAGCTCTTTCGTTTCATATGCCAGTATTTTAATCGGTTCTTTATCGTAGGTCATATTAGGCTGAATCTCCACTTCTGTTGGAGTAATAACGTGTGAAGGGTCCGATCTATAGCGTCGCAATATGGATACATGAAACACATTATGAATTTTATCGAGTTTCGGTGTTAATGCTAACCGATATGCAACTAGCCCGATTCTTTCAATGATCTCATATGGCCCGATGAACCGTGGACTCAATTTTCCTTTATGGCCGAATTGGAGAACTTTCTTCCAAGGTGACACTTTTAAGAACACTTTGTCACCTATCTGAAATTCTATTTCTTTTCGCTTTAAATCAGCATAAGACTTTTGACGGTCTGAGGCCGCTTTCAAACTATCTCGAATCATCTTTACTTTCTCTTCAGTTTCACAGATCAAGTCAACTCTGTGTATCTTTTTCTCACTTAACTCTGTCCAATACAAATGAGTTCTACATTTGCGACCATATAGAGCCTCATACGGTGCCATTTTAATACTGGACTGATAACTGTTATTGTAAGCAAATTCAATCAAAGGCAAGTATTTTTTCCAGTTACCTCTAAATTCAAGTACACAACACCGAAGCATGTCTTCTAAAATCTGTATAACGCATTCAGATTGTCCATCTGTTTGAAGATGGAATGCAATACTAAAACGTAACTGAGTATCCAGAGCTTCTTGTAATTTACTCCAAAATCGAGACGTAAACCGTGGATCTCTATCTGAAATAATGGAGATTGACACTACATGTAGTCTTACAATCTCAGAGACATATAATTCAGCCAATCTATCTAATGAAAAATCCATACGTACCGGAATAAAGTGTGCTGACTTCGTTAGGCGGTCAACAATTACCCAAACAACATCTTTCTTTTTCGGTGACAAGGGTAATCCTGATACAAAATCCATGGTAATTCTTTCCCATTTCCATTCCGGTATGGTAATTGGCTGTAATAATCCCGAAGGTACTTGATGTTCAGCCTTTACTTGCTGACAAATCAAACATCTGGATACAAATTCAGAAATATCTCTTTTCATTCCCGGCCACCAATTACATTTTGTTACTATCGGGATGTACAGACATTATACCATTGTGTGCTTCATGTAGAATCTTCTATACCAATTCTGAATTCTTCGGTACACATATTCTGTCTTTGAATAACAAACAATCGTCCGAATTAATCTGAAACTCCGAGTCAGGATCTGACTCACTTTGTACTCGTTTGGCCTGTAACTTATCATCATCCTTCTGAGCTTCATAGATTTGTTGCCAAAATGTTGGTCTAAGTTTTAACTCAGCTATGATTGAATCATCATCAGACAATGATAACCGGGTGCTCAATCCCCTTAAGGCAAATAAAGATTTTCAGCTCAAGGCATCCGCCACTACATTAGCTTTCCCCGGATGGTAGTCAATAACGAGGTCATAATCCTTCAATAACTCCAACCATCTTCGTTGTCTCAAATTCAATTCTTTTTGTGTCATTAAATACTTCAAACTTTTGTGATCCGTAAAGATGTGACATTTTTCGCCAAAAAGATAATGCCGCCATATTTTCAATGCAAAAACAGTAGCTGCTAATTCAAGATCATGTATCGGGGAATTTCTTTCATGCGATTTTAGCTGCCTAGATGCATAAGCCACTACTATACCATCTTGCATCAATACACATCCCAAACCATTCAATGAGGCATCGTTGTAGACTATAAATTCCTTACCCGATTCAGGTTGGACTAATACGAGCGCTTCCGTCAATAAAGCTTTCAATCTATTTAAACTCTGCTGGCACTTATCAGTCCACTCGAATTTCACTTCTTTTTGCAATAATCAAGTCATCGGAGAAGCTATCATTGAAAACCCTTTAACAAATCCCCGATAATATCCTGCTAGTCCCAGAAAACTTCTTACTTCTGAAACATTCCTCGGTGGCTTTCAACTTACAATAGCTGAAATTTTATTCGGGTCCACCCGAATACCTTCTGCAGATGCAACATGTCCAAGGAAACTAACTTCTTTTAACTAGAATTCACATTTACTAAACTTGGCATACAATTGCTTCTCACGCAGAGTTTGCAGTACAGTTCTCAAATGTTCAACATGCTCATTTTCATCCCGGGAATAAACCAAAATATCATCAATAAAAACAACCACGTACCTGTCCAAGAATGGTCTGAAAATTCGGTTCATCATATCCATAAATACTACCAGGGCACTAGTTAATCCGAATGGCATCACCAAAAACTCATAATGCCCATATCTGGTTCAGAAAGTTGTCTTCGGCACATCCGAATCTTTTACCCGTAGTTGATAATAACCAGATCGTAGGTCAATTTTTGAAAATACAGTGGCACATTTTAATTGATCAAACAAGTCATCTATACGAGGCAACAGGTACTTATTCTTTACTGTAACTTTATTAAGCTGTCTGTAATCGATGCATAATCTTAATGATCCACCTTTCTTCTTTACAAACAATATCGGTACGCCCCATGGTGAAAAGATGGGTTGGGCAAATCCTCTATCAATCAACTCTTGCAACTGTACCTTCAGTCCTTTCAATTCAGTAGGAGCCATTTTATATGGTGCTATAGATATCAGCGTCGTTTCTGGTACAAGGTCTATGGAAAATTCCACCTCTCTGGCTGGAGGTAAACTAGGTAGTTCTTCTGGAAATACCTCAGGAAACTCACAAACTACCGGCACCAACTGGATTTTCAACTCTGATACTTTGGTATCCAGTACAATAGCAAGATAAGCCTCATACCCTTTTTAATATATCTCTACGGCCGATATTTGAAATCACATTAGACAACCCATCCAGTTTCTCAGATTCAACTCGGAGTAAACTCACCATTCGACACTTCAATACAATGTATTTATGCTTACAATTTACCACTGCATCATGTTGGGTTAACCAATCCATTCCCAATATTACATCAAATTCATCAAAGGGTAACAACATCAAATTAGCCGAAAAACAATAACCTTCTATTATCAACGGATAATTCTTACAAAGTTTATCCACCTTAACATGCTGACCCAAGGGGTTTGAAACTTTAACCACAAATTTGGTGAATTCAACAATCATATTTTTATCAGACACAAATTTCGTGCATATATATGAATGCGTGGAACTAGGATCAATCAAAGCAATAATATCAGTATCAAGTAGAGAAATGTACCAGTGATAACATCTGGTGCTGAGGCATCTTCTCTTGCACGTATCGCATATGTTCTTGCCAGAGCTCGAGCCTCAGATTTAGCTGTTGAATCTTTTGTAGTACTACGATTACCACCAAAATTTCTGGAATACCGTGGTCGTCTACCCCTCGAGACATGATTACTCGGCTTCGGAGTCTATTCAATGTCTTTTTCAACCCTTTCCGGGCAATCTTTAAGAAAATGGTCAAGAGAACCACATTTAAAGCAAGCCCCACTTCTCATCTGGCACTCTCCGTAATGCAATTTATTGCATACATTGTATCGTGGTTTGGGGTTTCCAACACTCCCAACACTGGTTGTTAAGGGAGACGAAGACCTCGAGTTTATGCGTTTAGAACTTCGTTCTTTTCCCAAATACTCCCTTGATGTAGCAAAATGTTCATGATATTCTTTGATTTCTTTGAAGCAGATGATTGCGTCTTGCTTATAAATCTTTTACTTGAAACCCAGGCTTCCCTTTCTACTTGCTTCTTTTCTTTGCTTAATTCCTCGGCCTTGTATGCCCGTTCAGCCAACACCGCGAATTCTCTTAATTCCAGAATCCCAATCAACAGCTTGATATCTTCATTAATCCCTTCTTCAAATCATTTCCACATACCGGCTTCAGTCTGAACCCATTCATTAGCATACTTGCTAAATCTAACAAATTTCCGTTCATATTCGGACACTATCATATTTCCCTGTTTGGGCTTTAGAAATTCCTTCTTTTTCTGGTCCAGGAATCTTTGACTAATATACTTCTTTTTAAACTCTGTTTGGAAAAATTCCCATGTAACATTTTCCTTTGACACCACAGAAGATATGGTTTTCCACCAATGGTAGGCTCTGTCTTTCAACAAAGATATCGCACATTTCAGACATTCAGCAGGTGTGCAAGATAGCTCATCCAGAACCCGAATAGTATTTTCTAGCCAAAACTCAGCCCTCTCTGTATCTTCATCGGCTGTAGTCCTAAATTCTTCAGCCCCATACTTTCTAATTTTATCTACTAGAGCCTTATCAATTCTAACAAGTCTAGTACCCTGTGGCGTTTCATCATGTTGTGAAGCAAGTGGGAGAGGTCGTTGAACAGCGGGATTTGTTCTTAAATATTTGCTAAACCACTCATCTATCATTTCGAAGAAGACTGCTTTTGCCTCTTTTCGACCCTCAGACATAGGTCTTCTACTACTACTGGTTACGACTCGTTGCACGGAAGCTTGAGCTATGCTCTTAGCTTCCTCAAACTCTTCTCTCGTTTGGTTAGAAGACATTACTATATGAAAATACATTTAGGAGTGGTCAAGAGATATCACACTATCATGAGTTATATAATGGCATGTATAGCTAGACTCGTACTTGCTACGCTAGTCCGAGAATCGGCTAAACCGCAGCTCTGATACCACTAAATGTAACACCCTTAACCCATATCTGTCGTCAGAACAGGGTTTCGAAGTATTACTGGAACATTCAGAACATTTTACAAATAATTTACGTAGATTACTATTTATTTACCAGGACCATTCAAAACATCCCTTAGTTGGACCCTCGAGGTCCAATACGAGCATTAGAATCAAGTCGGGACTTAAACGGAATCCCTAAGGATTTTTCGCGAAATTACAAAAAAAAATTCTAAGTTGCAGGGCTCACACGCCCATGTGGTCTAGGGACACGCTCGTGTGGTCAGGCCGTGTGGTCACACACGCCCACGTCAATAACCCGTGTAACTCTCTAACTTTCAAGCATGAGGAAATTGAAATCACACGGCCAAGTCACACGTCCGTGTGCTACGTCCTGTGGCAAATTTAATTTTCAAAATTTAGGTGCAGTTTTCACACGGCCGTGTAACACGCTCGTGTTCATGGCCGTGTCAACCACACGGTTGAGATACATGTAACATCCCAAAATTGGGCCTAGTAGAATTGGACCTATTGGGCCCATTGGACCTTGAGCGTAGAAGCGTTTTAAAATTCATAGGAATTTGAGAACGGCATTATTTCAAGTTGGACTTTTTAGGAAGGTGATTTTGGAGAGTTACGAGGTTTCTAGGAAGTTTCGGGTTCAAGTTAAGTTATAGGAAAAATTTTGTGTTTAAGCACTTTAAGGAGAGATAGTAAGTGGCATCAAGGCTTATGGAAATAAGAGAGTAATTTGCTTGCATAAATGAGCAATTGGTAAAGAGGATATGATGCCACATGAAGGACTTTAAGGGAAGAGGTTCAAATCCCACCAAGTGCAAATATTTTGGATTAAATTTTTGTACTAATAAAGTAAGTGTCGGCCAAGGCTTTAATATGGTATGGAAGACTTTTTAATTTTGGAAGGGAGGCTAAGGAATATGGTAAGGAGGAAGATAAGGGAAAAAGAGGGGAAAGAAATGAAAGAAAAGGAAGGATAAGGGAACATGTTGGCATATAGTGTGGAAGGTGTTTTGGAAAGATTTTAATTGGTTAATGTTAATCTTTTGGAAAAGATGATAATGGTTTTGGAGGGGGGGTTTGTGATAGCCGAATTTTCTACAGGAATTTGCAAATTTTTGGTGCTTGAAGAGGTTGTTTTCTCCTCAGCATTTTGGTGTCTTTTGCTTTCTCCAATTTTTCCCTCTTTGCCGAAACTCCAAAGCCAAAAAGAGAGCATCTTTTTCTCTTGTTTTGATCGAAACCCTCAAGGCATCTTTGCTTCTTTTCCCTTTGATAGCCGAACCCATTATCATCCTATTCCTTCATCATTTCGTTCACCATCGTGTGGGAAAAAAAACTCTTCTTAATCAGATCGGTAAGAGACTCTATTCTATCATTGTATTTTTCTTTTCTCCATGCCGAATTTTGTGCCCTTGTCTTGGGATGGTTTTCTTAACCGAAAACATCATTTCTTCTATTCTCTCTAAGCGTGATCATCTTTCCTTTCGTAGTGTTCTAGTGTGTAGTCGTAAAAGACATTCTTGTTGATCCCTCTCTAGTCTTGAGTCAAACGATTAAAGTCGGATCTATCATCATTAAGGTAAGGGGTTCATTTTCGAATTTTTCGTTATATCTCTATTTGGCTATGTTGCAAATCGGATTGAAGTTTCGACTAATCGGTTATGTTTTAGGGACGGAATCACTCGATATATTCTATTTGCAAATTCTTCGGATATAGTGGTAAGTGATTCAAGTGTAAGCAATGCGTTGAGTATGAATCTTTTGGAAATTCGAGGCTAACTTTTGGTTGGTATTGTTCTAGTTCTTTAGGAAATCAAAATAAGGTGTGTAATCCCGTACCCTTCCGAATACATGTTTGAAATGGTGTGTGTTCTCACATCTCTCTGATTGTTTGCATGAAATGTTCTGTGATTTGGTCGTAATACCAAAGAAAATCGGAAACCGGCTTCCGTGATCACTCGGCGTGCGTAGGTTCATAGTGGTAACCATATTTTTGCAATGAAACAGTTTTGGTCAGCAGCAGTGATGTGATTTCGAAAAATCATGAAAAATAGGAGAAAGGGAATTAGAAAGTGAATAGATATCGAATTAAAGCTTACTGTGTCTATTTTGATATGGAAGAAACGGAGAAGGAAAAGGAATTTTATATTCTGAGATATCTTAATTTTAGTGAGACTGGTTCTGATGGACTTCGTGGTTCCCTGTTCTGTCTTGGAAAAATTGTATAAAATTGTACAAAGTAAATTAAGAGTTATAATTAATATGTATGGATTCCTTATTGAACCTATTTTTAATAGAAACAAGTGGGAGCAGCATATGAAAACCGTACAGTAAGATATTTGAAATTAAGATATGAGAGGTCAGAATCGTTGGACAGTGAAACAAGGGAAACTTTAAGGAATAAACTGTACTAAATAGTTAAGTTAAAAATTCTGGAAAAATTATCGTAAGAAGATATATGAGTCTAGTTTCAATAAAAATTTACGGATCTAAATTTTGAGTTTCCTAGTCCGAGTTATGGTCAGTTTAGTCAGTATGACACAGATGGACAGTTTCAATTTTTATGCCCCAAATTAGTAGTTAAGTCTAGGTTGCAAAATTACCATAATACCCTTAGAGGGTAAATTACCGAAAAACCCCTGGGTTGCGAGATTACCAAATTACCCTTAGTGGGTAGGATTACCGAATTACCAAAATATCCTTATGGACCGATTTACCGAAATGCCCTTATGGGCCGAATTACGGAAATGCCCCTAATGGGCCGATCTGATGTATTGTTAATGGGCCGATTTGATATATATTGTTTTGTGGGCCGATCTGATATATTGTTTAATGGGCCAATTTGACATATGGCTTAATGAGCCAATTTGATATAATGCCCTAATGGGCTGATTTTGCAAAGTGTTAATGGGCCAAATTGTTTGTAATAAATCTCTGAGTTATTAATTATCGTGGTTATATTGTAAACATCATGATTTACTATGTATGTTGCATTTACATAAGTTGCATGGGATTGGGATATTGATGATCGGGGAAGTGAAATTTGGTGGCTCGCCACATATTACAGTGACTCTGTCACATTTTGTTCAGTGGCTAAGCCACGTATATTCTGTTATTCTGGTGGCTTGTCCACAATTCGAATTTGATATAAATGGCTAAATGTCTATGATTGGTGTGTTGGCGGGGTGGGTTGACAAAAGATCCCCAAAGGTGTGATGGATGGTACAGGTGGTGTGTAGCGGATGGATATCTAGGTTGGGTTGGGTTGCATACATTCATATATTTGCTTCATTTTAAGATTGTTATGCAAAAGGGCTTAGGCCCAAGATATTGCTATATGGGTTCAGGCCCAGTGGATGACGGTAAGGGGTTTCACACTGAGTTCTTGTAACTCACTCCTTCTTTTCTTAACCCTTGTAGGTAATGCTCCGTAATGAGGACTTGGGCCCATGGATGACTCGGTGGAGGCCATACTTCAGAAATGGTGTTATTAAACTTTAAATTTCTATTTCGGTTTATTTTATTATTTTGCTATTTTGGTTTAAGTTGTAATAAGGCCTCTGGGATATGTTTTAAATTGCTTTATGTTTAGTCGTACTATTTATATTGCTTGAATTGTTTTAACGGGGATTTTCTAAAATCATAAATAATGGTTTTCCAAAATTGATTAATAAATGGATTTTATAACAAACTTTTACAAATATTTTAACTCGGAAATTTTCTCTCGAATTATCAACAATATTTTCAAAAGCCACGGTTTTAAAGCTCACTACCTCGATTTTTGACTCATCAAACGATCTCTAAAAAATACTTGTATTTTATCTACGTTTCCGCAACGATTTCAAAATACTTCTGCAGCTGTATTTCTAAACATCACATTTTTGTAAATTGTTTATTTTAAATATGCTTTCGCCACCAAAAAGGTTTTTAAAGATAATTACGTTTTCAAGTAGTTAACAATTGCTTAAGTGTTTTTGGTCTTAACAAAGAGGCTGTATTTCTCAAGCAAATTTTTAATAATCGCAAAGATGGTTTTTTTTATTCCATGTGACACACTAGATTCGGGCCTAACTTCTAGGCCGGGTTTGGGGTGTTACATTTTATGGTATCAGAGCCCGGTTGCAAAACTCGGCTGTGGTTTGGGTTCAAACACGTTTTCAAAGCTGTTTAAAATTTTAAATTATATATGTTCCAAAGGAAGTATGGCACCACGGGTATCCGACACCAAGTCAAGTAAGTATGTGTTTTTATTTTATGATTATTGTGTTAGTACTGTGGTAAGAGAATTCCACAAAATAGAATACTCTAGAACTTTTAGTTTTAGGAGCTGAAACTATAGAGATTGAGACTTTAGGATGCGTAGTGCGAAAACAACTTTACTTCCTATAATCCATAAAACATTGTTTAATAAACACTGAAATAGCATACTGATTCATAAAACTCGTAAGAAGATTAAGTCGACATTAGTGAACATGAACGCTAGAAGACGTGGACGCGGTAGACGTGGACGTGGTAGAGGCCGAGGTGCTAAGGCTAGATCTTGAGATCGGGCATGTTTTCGAAAAGGAGGTGTTGGCATTGCCGATGGCTGAGACGGAGTCTTATGATCGAGCTGGGGTTGATGAGCTAACTCAGGTAGTTAAAGAAGTATTGGAGGAGGTTAAAGGAATCAGTGAAGCACTTCAAGTTGAGTGTGTGGACTGTAAGAAGAAAAGTGATCGCGGTTCTTTTGGGTCGCAGTCTTGTTTCGTAAAGCGTGTTAAGGCACGTCCAAACTTTCCAATTTGCGATTATTGCAGAAGGCGTCATCCGGGAGAATGCTGGAGGAGGTCAGGAGCATGCTTGAGATGCGGGTCTAAGGAGCATAAGGCTCGGGATTGTTTCATCACCATCAAGTCAGGTATGTTATGGTTGGACGTGATGATTGAATGTAGAAAATTTTAGGTATAAGTGGTAGATAACTGCTTGCTTCTATGGTTAGATGTTTGGTTGAGTGAAAGAGGATTCAAGATTTTGTTAAAAGTACATTAGTGATGGTAAGATGTGAGTGCGCAGCGAAAGCATGGCGGTGTGATTTGAGTGGTGCGTTTAGTAGTTGGTTGGAAATTTCGAGGACGAAATTTCTTTAAGGAGGGTAGAATTGTAACATCCCAAAATTGGGCCTAGTAGAATTGGACCTATTCGGCCCATTGGACCTTGAGCGTAGAAGCGTTTTAAAATTCATGGGAATTTGAGAACAGCTTTATTTCAAGTTGGACTTTTTAGGAAGGTGATTTTGGAGAGTTACGAGGTTTCTAGGAAGTTCCGGGTTCAAGTTAAGTTATAGGAAAAATTTTGTGTTTAAGCACTTTAAGGAGAGATAGTAAGTGGCATCAAGGCTTATGGAAATAAGAGAGTAATTTGCTTGCATAAATGAGCAATTGGTAAAGAGGATATGATGCCACATGAAGGACTTTAAGGAAGGAGGTTCAAATCCCACCAAGTGCAAATATTTTGGATTAAATTTTTGTACTAATAAGGTAAGTGTCGGCCAAGGCTTTAATATGGTATGGAAGACTTTTTAATTTTGGAAGGGAGGCTAAGGAATATGGTAAGGAGGAAGATAAGGGAAAAGAGGGGAAAGAAATGAAATGAAAGAAAAGGAACGATAAGGGAACATGTTGGCATATAGTGTGGAAGGTGTTTTGGAAAGATTTTAATTGGTTAATGTTCATCTTTTGGAAAAGATGATAATGGTTTTGGAGGGGGGTTTGTGATAGCCGAATTTTCTATAGGAATTTGCAAATTTTTGGTGCTTGAAGAGGTTGTTTTCTCCTCAGCATTTTGGTGTCTTTTGCTTTCTCCAATTTTTCCTTCTTTGCCGAAACTCCAAAGCCAAAAAGAGAGCATCTTTTTCTCTTGTTTTGACCGAAACCCTCAAGGCATCTTTGCTTCTTTTCCCTTTGATAGCCGAACCCATTATCATCCTATTCCTTCATCATTTCGTTCACCATCGTGTGGGAAAAAAACTCTTCTTAATCAGATCGGTAAGAGACTCTATTCTATCATTGTATTTTTCTTTTCTCCATGCCGAATTTTGTGCCCTTGTCTTGGGATGGTTTTCTTAACCGAAAACATCATTTCTTCTATTCTCTCTAAGCGTGATCATCTTTCCTTTCGTAGTGTTCTAGTGTGTAGTCGTAAAAGACATTCTTGTTGATCCCTCTCTAGTCTTGAGTCAAATGATTGAAGTCGGATCTATCATCATTAAGGTAAGGGGTTCATTTTCAGATTTTTCGTTATATCTCTATTTGGCTATGTTGTAAATCGGATTGAAGTTTTGACTAATCGATTATGTTTTAGGGACGAAATCACTCGATATATTCTATTTGCAAATTCTTCGGATATAGTGGTAAGTGATTCAAGTGTAAGCAATGCGTTGAGTATGAATCTTTTGGAAATTCGAGGCTAACTTTTGGTTGGTATTGTTCTAGTTCTTTAGGAAATCAAAATAAGGTGTGTAATCCCGTACCCTTCCGAATACATGTTTGAAATGGTGTGTGTTCTCACATCTCTCTGATTGTTTGCATGAAATGTTCTGTGATTTGGTCGTAATACCAAAGAAAACCTGAAACCGGCTTCCGTGATCACTCGGGCGTGCGTAGGTTCATAGTGGTAACCATATTTTTGCAATGAAACAGTTTTGGTCAGCAGCAGTGATGTAATTTCAAAAAATCATGAAACATATGAGAAAGGGAATTAGAAAGTGAATAAGATATCGAATTAAAGCTTACTGTGTCTATTTTGATATGGAGGAAACGGAGAAGGAAAAGGAATTTTATATTCTGAGATATCTTAATTTTAGTGAGACTGGTTCTGATGGACTTCGTGGTTCCCTGTTCTGTCTTGGAAAAATAGTATAAAATTGTACAAAGTAAATTAAGATTTATAATTAATATGTATTTTTAATAGAAACAAGTGGGATCAGCATATGAAAACCGTACAGTAAGATATTTGAAATTAAGATATGAGAGGTCAGAATCGTTGGACAGTGAAACAAGGGAAACTTTAAGGAATAAACTGTACTAAATGGTTAAGTCAAAAATTCTGGAAAAATTATCGTAAGAAGATATATGAGTCTAGTTTCAAGGAAAATTTACGGATCTAAATTTCGAGTTTCCTAATCCGAGTTATGGTCAGTTTAGTCAGTATGACACAGATGGACAGTTTCAATTTTTATGCCCCAAATTAGTAGTTAAGTCTGGGTTGCAAAATTACCATAATACCCTTAGAGGGTAAATTACCGAAAAACCCCTGGATTGCGAGATTACCAAATTACCCTTAGTGGGTAAGATTACCGAATTACCGAAATTTCCTTATGGACCGATTTACCGAAATGCCCTTATGGACCGAATTACGGAAATGCCCCTAATGGGCCGATCTGATGTATTGTTAATGGGCCGATTTGATATATTGTTTAATAGGCCAATTTGACATATGGCTTAATGAGCCAATTTGATATAATGCCCTAATGGGCTGATTTTGCAAAGTGTTAATGGGTCAAATTGTTTGTAATAAATCTCTGAGTTATTAATTATCGTGGTTATATTGTAAACATCATGATTTACTATGTATGTTGCATTTACATAAGTTGCATGGGATTGAGATATTGATGATCGGGGAAGTGAAATTTGGTGGCTCTGCCACATATTCTGGTGACTCTATCACATTTTGTCTGGTGGCTAAGCCACGTATATTCTGTTATTCTGGTGGCTTGTCCACAATTCGAATTTGATATAAATGGCTAAATGCCTATGATTGGTGTGTTGGCGGGGTGGGTTGACAAAAGATCCCCAAAGGTGTGATGGATGGTACGGGTGGTGTGTAGCGGATGGATATCTAGGTTGGGTTGGGTTGCATACATTCATACATTTGCTTCATTTTAAGATTGTTATGCAAAAGGGCTTAGGCCCAAGATATTGCTATATGGGTTCAGGCCCAGTGGATGACAGTAAGGGGTTTCACACTGAGTTCTTGTAACTCACTCCCCCATTTTCTTAACCCTTGTAGGTAATTCTCCGTAATGAGGACTTGGGCCCATGGATGACTCGGTGGAGGCCATACTTCAGAAATGGTGTTATTGAACTTTAAATTTCTATTTCGGTTTATTTTATTATTTTGCTATTTTGGTTTAAGTTGTAATAAGGCCTCTGGGATATGTTTTAAATTGCTTTATGTTTAGTCGTACTATTTATATTGCTTGAATTGTTTTAACGGGGATTTTCTAAAATCATAAATAATGGTTTTCCAAAATTGATTAATAAATGGATTTTATAACAAACTTTTACAAATATTTTAACTCGGAAATTTTCTCTCGAATTATCAACAATATTTTCAAAAGCCACGGTTTTAAAGCTCACTACCTCGATTTTCGACTCATCAAATGATCTCTCAAAAATACTTGTATTTTATCTACGTTCCCGCAACGATTTCAAAATATTTTTGCAGCTGTATTTCTAAACATCACATTTTTGTAAATTGTTTATTTCAAATATGCTTTCGCCACCAAAAAGGTTTTTAAAGATAATTACGTTTTCAAGTAGTTAACAATTGCTTAAGTGTTTTTGGTTTTAACAGAGAGGCTGTATTTCTCAAGCAAGTTTTTAATAATCGCAAAGATGGTTTTTTTTATTCCATGTGACACACTAGATTCGGGCCTAACTTCTAGGCCGGGTTTGGGGTGTTACAATACACGCCTGTGTCTCTGCCCGTGTGCCCAATTCTAAGCATTTTGTTTCTCATTTTTAAGATGCAGGGGACACATAGCCAGGCTACACGCCCATGGGGTAGGCCGTGTGTCACACACAGCCTAGACACACGCCCGTGTGTCTACCCATGTGGACAAAAAAAGCCATTTCCTAGCTTTATTTTCTCACCCTATTTACCACAAACCTACACCAAATCATGCAAACATATATCAACCAAACCAAACATTATAAATCAATCCAAGTCTAACATCCATCATGATTCATTATCATATGCATTTCATATTCATGGTCATGCTATTAGTGAACTTATAAGTTAAGCATCACCTAATCAACCATACTCAATACATACGAAATAAACATGAAATAACCTTATATAATATACCAATTAATCATTATTAGTCATACCAATGACTAGATTACAAAACATCACTTACAAGCCATCATTTGGCCAAACAAGCCTATATATGCCATTATACCAAAATGAGATTTCTAATTATACCAAAATGTGATAGTTGATAATGTAATGATTGCTCCGACCGACTTTCAACCTTCGCGAGCTTTCGAGCACTATAAAACAGGGAAAATTAAAAGGGGTAAGCATTTTCGTGCTTAGTAAGTTTGTATAACGAGAAATAAACTTACCGGTTATATTTATTACTACAAGCATACACAAATACACAATCCATCAATTTTGGGTAAGTTACCTAAGCACATACACTTATTCAAACAAGTTAGTCACATAATTTCATATGAATACCAAATAAACATAGATGAGCTCATCGCATTATAAACTTCTATTTAGTTTCATCTTCCCGTATTTCATGAATCTTTCCCGTTGAACTATTGAAATTTCGATGGACATTCAGGTAGTATACACAAAGTATACATATCAACTATCTGTCAATCCATGTTCAAAAGAACCCATTTAGCACATGGTCATATAGCACACTCTCAAGCCTCATATTTTATAACAGGATTACCCGTCCAGGCTAAATCCTTTCTATAGCATATGCTCTAAAGAGCTTGATTTGGATTACCCGTACGGGCTAAATCCTATCTGCAATACATGCAGTATTATACTCCTTTCGAGAAATCACCTTATTCCATCGAATTTCAACATTCAACCGGGATATAGCATTTTATCATTATTTTCCAATTTGTGGTCATTTCATAATGTATATCTTCTCATACATATCAACACAAACATACAATTCAATTCAAGCACATTAACATACATATTTAGGTTACACGAACTTACCTTGAAAATGGTTCGTTTTTGAATTTCAACTAATCTGAAACCTTTTGCTTTCCTCAATCTAGTTCCATAGTTGGTCTTTCCGGATCTATATGGGTAAATTTAACTATTAATCTATCACATTTCATTTACATTTTCATTCTATTACATCCTAGGCAAAATTACCATTTTGCTCCTATCCTTTTCAAAAATTCTGATTTCGTCCCTAGTCTCGGAAAATGAAATTTATGGAATTTAACCCTCTTTCCAAGCCTAGCCGAAATTCATATATTACATTTGCAGCACATACGTTTCACAAATTTTAGAATTTTCCATGGGTTTTACCACATTTTCATTCTAGTCCCTAAATTGAGTTTTCATCAAAAATTACTTTGTAAAAGTTGTTTATCTATGAATAACTTTTCATTTTTTAACATAAATTTCCATTTTTTACAATATTCGTCTATGACCCAAATTTCATACCTTGATAACTTTTCAAATAAATCCCCTAAATAGAAAGACTAGACTATCCTAATTCTAAAAATTTAGAAATTACCAAAAACGGGACTTGATTTCATACCTTATTAAGCTTGAAAAGTTTTCTTCCTCTCTCCTAGGGTTTCCATAGAAAAATTGGGGAAGATGATATGAAAATAGATGATTTATTTCTTTTTAATTAATTATCATCTATTAATTTTATTGATTTCCAATTTAGTCCCTACCCTTTTCTAATTTTCCATGGATGAGTCATTAAAATATCTACTAACTACTCTTCAATTGTCTAATTACCATATAAGGACCTTAAGTTTTGAATTCCATAGCTATTTGATACCTATAGCTACTAGAACACAACTTTTGCATTTTATGCAATTTAGTCCTTTCCCTAATTTAACACACAATCGGTAAAATTTTCGTATCAAAATTTTCATGTGACTTTCCTATCATGATACCAACCATAAAATAAAATTTTATTTTTGGTTCGAATTTGTGGTCCTGAAACCACTGTTCCGATCTCACCGAAATTGGGTTGTTACAAGTGGGGCCACATGTGACCCCTCCAATCTTTCTTGAGAATTGCTTTTTATTTAATTTTCCGAGAAAATATTTTCTAAGTGCCCTAATAAAGTTTTGATTTGCTGAATAGAGGGTTAATTCTGACCTAATTTCCACATGCAAGTAAGTTACTTATTTTTTGTTGTGTTCTTATAAATATTCTTAGTAGCCAATAATAATATATATACATATATTATGTGCATTTTTGTCTTCTGATATGTGTTTGTGATCAGTTAGACAAGAGCAATTGGGGGTTTTTTTTAAGGATTTATGGAGGAAGTTAGGAGAGTCCATTGGTGAGGTGGGATGTGCTTTTTGCCCCAATAAAGGTTGGCGGATTAAGGTTGATATCTATGATAATGTAACACCGCTAACCCATCTCCGTCACTAAATTGGGGTTACGGTGCGTTACTGTACAAATAAGGACATTTATCATTAAATAGAAACAAAAATATAAAATAATTTATAACATTCAATAACAAGACATTTAACATAAGAAACATTGCCTGATGAACAATATACGGATATGAGTACACAATTATCCATCCGAAACACGCCAAACACTCCAACGAGCCAATCCAACCGATAACACGCCTCGACACCAAGTGCCTAGCCTGTAGGCTAACATCCCTCCCATAACACGCCTCAGCACCAAGTGCCAAGCCCGAAGGCTTTACATCTGCCCCCGGTAACACGCCAGAAATACTGTAAATGTAACACGATAGTCCGCAACAACTGTTGGACTTTGGTATATTCAGTGAACAAGAAATAAACAAGAATCATCATCTCATCTCAAACCAATCCCAAATAGCGCACACTATAACCTATTGGCATACCAATCGTACTCTATCTTATGTTCATTGGCTTAGGAGATATTACCATTAAACCAAGTCCAATAGTTTATTATTCCCATTCATACCAATTTAACATCGAAATATTTACTTTAACAATCAACAACTAAATTCTCATTTAATTTATATTGTAAAATATATCAAAATAAACCGAACGAACTTACTAGGGCTAAACTGCAGTAACGACAAAGATTCAGGGACTTTTCAGCTACTTTTCCTTTTCCTCGATTATCTACTTGTTCTTGATTTATGATATAATTTATTTCAATTATTAGCCTCAATTTCATATACTATTCAATTTAATACATATAACTTCCTATTTACAATTTTTCACATTAGACCCCACACATTTACATTTTATTTAATTTGGTCTTTAAGACCAAAACAAGTTTATTTCACATAATAAAACTTTAAACCCATTGAACCCAATTTTTAACCATTCTAAAACAGCCCTACAATTTCAGAATTTATCAAGAAAAGCATGTCCATTTTAATTTATTTCCAATTTAATGACGAAACCTGAAATTAATAAAAAACCACTTTACAAACTCAATACAAATCATTACTAAGCTACTACCCAAACCAATTATAACTATAAAACTTCAAAAATTTCAATGGCATAATTTCTATACTTTAGTATTTTCACAAAATAACCCTTAATCCAACTTGATATCAAGATAACAATCACAAAAATGTCAATTCCATGAGAAATAAGTTAGGAAAACCCTTACATGTATAAGCTTGATATAGCCAAAATTTCAAGCTCCTTTCATGGAGCTTCTCACTTCAATTTTCGATGGAGAACCAAGAAAATGAAGATGATGCCCCCACCAACCTTTGTTTTATTATATTAAATTCATTTATTTCTTTTATCATTATATTTATTAATTAAATTTATCATTTCATATTATAACATTAGGAAACAATCATGTCACCATCCACTATCCTTAATTTTAGCTAATTTGCCATATTAATCCATTCTCTTTTTACTAATTACTACAAATGACTTAAACACTAATAGAAATCAATTTTTGCACTTTTTATGATTTAGGCTCTTTTTCTTTAATTAACTATCTAATGGTAAAAATTTCTAAACCAAATTTTAATACAATACTAATGACCTCATAAATATTAAATAATTAATATTTACAGATTTACACGTTGAAATTATGGTCCTGAAACCACTATTTTCGACACCATTGAAAAACGGGCTGTTACAGATAATATGACATCTAGCTTGCTAAGTTTGGGTGGCGATTCATCATTAATAAAAATAAAATGAGGTTTCAGGTGCTCTAAGCGAAGTATCTACAGTGTCGTAGTTTGTTTGAACCATGACGTGGTACGAACTACTCACATATTTGGATGAGTATGCTTGTTGTTTGTAAAGTGTAAGTGTCTTTGTTAGAGAATTTGTGATGGTTCGAGGACTTATTTATGGCTTGATAAGTGGATTGTTGATGGTCCACTAATCTCTCTCTACTCATCGAGTCTAAAATCTGAATTAGAAAGTATTTCAGTTAGAACTTATATTGACAACACTTTTGAGATTTCCTCTATTGTTCAGTCATTTCTACCTGAAAGGGTTTTCAACTAGATTTTAGCTAATCTTGCGTAGGTCAATGCTCCTCTTAAGGATACATTCATTTGGGTTGGTTCAATTAATGGTTTCTTCATGACGAAATCGACATATAATATGTCCCTTGATGGTGATGCTTATGTTCGACCGATTGCTACAGCAATATAAAGATTAAAAACTCGACCAAGGATTAAAATGTTCATTTGGCTCTCTTGGAGGGACTGAATTATGTTGAACGTTAATCGTCTGGTTCATAATCTAACTAATAGTCCAATGAGTAAGTTTTGTGGACAGGTAAGGGTGGACACACTGAACGTATCCTTCAATCTTGCTACTAAATGAAAGAAATTTTGAGTGCTTTCTTGAGTCCGGATGTTGAATCCTAATTTTATGAGTTGTTGATAGAGGACTGGTGGCACTATAATCTGATTGCTTGCGGGGATAACAAAATAAGTGACTAGAGCTGGCCCACTGTGTTTTCAACTATTTTTTTATTAGCCTGGAAATATTGAATTGACTTTGTTTTTGCAAATGTAACTCTACTCGGCCACGCTAAAATTCAAAAGGTGTATATAGTTTTAACTGAACTTTGAGGGAGCTTTAATGATAGTGCAAGATGTTCAATAATTAGTGTAACAACCCACTTTCAATGGTGTCAGAGACAGTGGTTTCGGGACCACAAATCTGACAAGTAAGTTCGTAATAATTATTATTTAATTAATACAAGTCAATTATAATTCTATATAGAAATTTTGATGTGATAATTTTTAGATAATTGAATAAATTAGGTATAAGTGGTTGTTCCAAAAGTCAAATGGTTTCAGAAAATGAGATAACGAGACCTTGTTTCTAGAAATCAAGCCATTGAATATTCTTATTAAACATTTACGAAGTTATTATATTAGTATGTGAAGGTTCAATTCGAGAATTTTATTGTTTGGTTAGTTAATTAAAGAAAAATGTTTAAATTGTGAAAGTTGTAAAATCTAGTTATAATTGAATTATAGTGAATAGATGGTTTAAATCACATAAGTGGAATGATTTAAATGGCAATTATACCATTCTTATTTGGCATGGACGGTTAAAGCTTGAAAAATGCTAAAAATGTATGTTTAATTGAAGGGCAATTTTGTAATTAAATAAATATAACTTAAGTAAAATAAAACAAAAATAAGGCATCATCTTCCTTAGTGTTTCTTACCACCAAAATTGAGAAGTTGAAGAACACCTTAGCTTAGTTAACATTCGATCAAGCATAAACCATTGCATGTAAGTGAATTTTCACCGTTTTTAATAATTTTTATGTTTTTGAGATAGTTAGAACTAGGTCCAACTAACTTGTACCTTCGTTTTTGAAACTATTAAAGATTATGGATTTCCCCATTATTGAATCTTAGTTATTATTTATGTTAAATGGTGAATTTGTAGTCTTAGTTGTTGATTAAGATTACTTTGTAAAGTGATTTTTGTTAGTTTTTAATTAAAGGATTAATTTGATAAAGTATTAAAATTTACATGGAATTTTTGTGAATTTTGAATAATTATGAACTATACTAGTATAGGAATAAATTCGGCTAGTATGGGGAATTGTGAAATTTTGATAAATTTGGAATTTCGGGTTTATGGACTAATTTGTGATAAATGCAAAAATTTAGGAAAAATGTGCAAATAATTAAAAATTAAGGGTATCATGCATTGAATTGAGTTTGTGATGTATGTGAATTTAATAAATTTAATTTAATTACTATATAGATCAAGAACCAAGTCAAAAAGACAATAACCATGGAAAGGGAAAAATTGCGGAGTAGTCCTTGCGAATTAACCAGAAGCGGATTGTAGGTAAGTTTATAGTATAGATAAATATATTTATATAATTATATAACTTGTTATATTATGATTTGGTTAAACTGTACCCGAATTGAATTATGATATTAAATTGAAATTATAAAATGTTTACAATTAAGTACAGATGAGAGTTGATTATTCAGCAGTTGGTGAATAATATGGTTAGTTGATATTGAAATGAATGTAATTGATTCATAGCATGTGTATGGATATTTTGGAAGTGCCTCTGATTTATAATGTTAAGAATTTTGTTAAGTGCCCGTTTGAACGTAGAAATCGATTAGGATATGATTGGCATGCCAATAGGGTTAGTATGCGTGCTTGTACGGGATTGCATTTCGGTCTCTCTAATTGCACATTTGTGCCTTTTTTTTCACTTTGGTGCCTCTGTTACGCATCTATGATGCCTTTGGTGTGGTGTTGTAACACCCCAAACCAGGTCTATGCGTTAAGACAAGATTTGGGTTGTCACACCGAACGAACATCCAAAATTTCTCTAATGATTTAAGTAATCAGTAATGCTAACCTTAACGTAGTTTTAAAAGAAAATTTAAAGAAATTAAAAAAAATATTTTAGGTGTCCAAACTTGTTATAAAACACAATATTTTTAAGAAAACTTTATAGATTTTAACATACGCCCATATTAAGAGTCTTAAAATAAAATTAAATCCATCCACACATAAAAATCCATAAAAATATAATTAGAGGCCTTATTACAACATACCCAAAATAAAATAAGTAATTTAAATAGAGTTCATAGTTTATAAAACCCAAGCTCGTAGTATAGCCTCCACCATGTCATTCCCGGCCCAAGTCCACGTCAATTTCCATTACCTGAGATGGATAATAAAACGGGGTGAGTTACAAAGAACTCAGTGTGTAACTCACTTACCATCATCGTTGGGCCAGACCATCAAGGCATTAACTTGGGCTTGAGCCCAATTACAAATTTTAACAATATAAAATGAAATAACATATATAAAATGCATGTAAAATGAATTTCCCAACCAAACCTAATTTCCATCCGCTACACACCCTCGTACCAACCAGCACACCTGTGGGGATCAAGTCAACCCACCCCGCCAAACACACCAATCGTAGGCATTTAGCCTTTTTAAATAATATTGTAGTGCACTACCGAACTAGATTGTGACATAGTCACCGAACTAGAGGCATTAAGCCAAAATTTGTGGCAGAGCCACCGAACTAGATTCATGGCCACAGGCCTTACTTCTCTTCGTCATGTATCCCATCCCATGCAATTATGTATGAGTAACAAACTTTAACCATAATTTATTTATCAAGTAATCCATAGTACAAATGAGTTTTTAATTAAACTTTTCATTTGGGTCCATTAAACAAAATAGTATTTAACCCATTTAGCAATCTAGCTAACTTAGGCCCAAATGTCAAACTAGAAGGTTTTGGCCCATTTAGCGATCTAGCGATCTTTTGACCCAATTTATCGATCTAGCGCTTTTTCGCCCAATTTAACAATCTAGCAATTTTTCGGCCCAATTTATCGATCTAGCAATTTTTCGGCCCAATTTATCGATCTAGCAATTTTTTGGCCCAATTTATCGATCTAGTAATTTTTCGGCCCAATTTATCGATCTAGCAATTTTTAGGCCCAATTTATCGATCTAGCAATTTTTCATAGATTTCTCGATTTAGCCGTTTTCATGCATTTACACAAAAGTACTAATTACTACAACATTTCCGATTTGGCCATTTTTACGATTTATCAAATTTCTTACGGTTTAGTATCTAACCCGAAAGATAAGTGTGAAGTTACACACCTTGCTATGGTGAGGACTAAACTTTCCTTTCGTCAACACCTATACATATCACGATAACTTATGATCATTATAATCTAATAATAAAACCGATTTAAACATAACGATCTAAAATTTACCCTCGGATTTTTGAACTACTTCCACTTGCGATTTCTCCCCGATTGATGGTTCGTTAACCGAATCAAATCCACGAACAAATAATGGTTCGGGAGTACGAACTACTTCAAACAATTGATTCTCCTCGGATGAACGTCCACAACCCGGTGGGAAATCCGGATTGCGTCTGATCCTTTGTTTATACTTAGGGGGATTAATGGTACCACCCTTCTTCCGAACACTATGTACGGCCCGTTTCTTCCCTATCTTGAATGTCTTAGAAGACAAAAGATCATTAACCATTCTAATATTATACCAAAACAATATGACCAAAAGTTTTTAAGAGTGAAATTTCCTTACCACAATAATCCTTGTTCCACAATACGAGAGTCGATCAAAGCGTTTCCTTAACACTTAAATCGATTCCAACTTTCTATGTTACTCACGAACACTTGATCCCCTATCTTCCGTTATCGCACTAAAATATAACGAATGGAAACGTTAATAGTATGAACTATTAACTAATCGTAACTAAAAAGAATTCTTACCTATTGACCACGATCGTAAAGAAAGGATTGAGAATGATGTTTGATGAAGGATTGCTATGTATAACCAAAGAAAAAGAGATAATGTTTCAGCTATGGGCACACTAGCATTCGGCCATGAGAGAGTTTAATGGAGAAAATTTGAGTGAAAAGAAATAAAAATAAGAGAAAAGATGGTGATGATGTTGTTTGATTTTCAAAGAGAAGAGAAGAAAAAGATGTGTTTAGGAGCTAGGTACATTCGGCAATGGTAAAAGAAAAGAAAAAGAATGGCTTTTGGTATAGGTGATTTGGCACTAAAAGAAAAGGCATACAAAGAATACCAAAGTGATAGACAAAAGTGACCAAATGGTAAAAAAAAATTAAGGCTTACCAATGCTCAAATTCGGCTAAAGGAAAAGGGTTGAGAAAAGGTTGCAAAACTTGCACAAAAACTAAGAATGACCAAAAACAACTCCTAAACCCTACCAAGCTACAAGCATATTCGGCCAACCTCCCCCCCTAGCCTCATTGCCGTCCATATTCATTGGTCAAATGACCATGAATTTGTTTCCAAAACTTTTCCTTGATATATGCCTTATGTCCCCATATCTTTCCAAACTTTCTTGATTCAATACCATAAATTAACACCTTCCTTAATCCTTTGATATACTAACCAAAAATAACAAGGTCAACACTTACCATATATGTACTTGGCCGACACTTGCTATACATGTGCAGAAAAATTAAAAATAAAATTCATCTAGATGCTAAACAAGGGATTCGAACCTTCTCCCTCAAGCACTAACTCATGCGCCAACACCACTTTGCCATTTACTCATCTTATGCTACTATATAACACTTAATTCAACTTAAGTGTCAACGCCACTTGCTTCACTTTAATAAATTCTGGAACAGTAAAAAATTATTTCATACCCGAATAATTCTATACTCTTCTTCCGAACTATAGTAGGCACAAAAAAAAAAGAAATAAGAAAATTTTTCCTACATAGTCTAAACACCAAAACATGCAATAATCGATACTCAAATTTTAGGGTGTTACAACTCTACCCTCCTAAAAAAAAATTTCGTCCTCGAAATTTACCTGGTTGAAAAAGGTGAGGGTATTGTTGTCGAATTGCATCCTCAGGCTCCCACGTAGCTTCCTCCACTCCGTGGTTACGCCATAAAATCTTGACCAACGGCACGGTTTTCTTTCTTAGCACCTTAACATCTCGGTCTAAGATTTCCACTGGTTCCTCCTCAAAAGACAAGTCTGACTTCAACTCCACTTCTTCTACCGGTACTATGTGCATAGGATCCGATCTATAGCGCCTCATCATGGAAACATGAAAAACATTATGAATTTGGCTCAACTCCGGAGGTAATTCGATCGATAGGCCCACTGGACCAACACGCTTCACCACACGATATGGTCCAATGTATCTAGGACTCAATTTGCCCTTCTTCCCAAACCTAAAGATCTTCTTCCAAGGTGAGACCTTCAAGAAAACTTGATCCCCACAAAGATACTCGATACTTCTACGCTCGGATCCGCATACGACTTTTGTCTATCGAAGCTTCCTTTAACCGTGCTCGAATAGCTTTTACTTTTTCTTCCGTTTGAGAGATCGGCTCACGGGCCTATCATCTGTCGTTCGCCCAATTCGGTCCAACAACTAGGAGAACGACACCTCACGACCATATAATGCCTCGTAGGGTGCCATCCGAATGCTAGATCGATAGCTATTGTTGTAAGCAAATTACGCCAATGGTAGAAAATCCTCCCAACTACCTCTCAAGTCGATTACACAACCCCTTAACATGTCTTCCAATCTGAATTACTCTTTCGATTGACCATCGATTGAGGATGAAAAGTCAGATGAAATTTAGCTTTGTTCCCAAAGCTTCATGCAATGCTTTCCAAAACCGTGACGTAAACCTAGGATCCCTATCTCGATATAATAGACGCGGTACCCCATGCAACCTCACGATTTCGGATACGTGCTGCTTAGCCAACACGTAACGAGTAATCCGTCATTTAACCGGTAGAAAATGAGCGGTCTTTTCAAACGATCAATAATTACCCAAAGCAGAGTTTTTCTTAGTAGGTGTTAAAGGTAACCCACTAACAAAATCCATTGTTATCCGCTCCCATTTCCAAAGAGGAATCTTTACCGGTTGTAATAATCCCGACGGCAATTGATGTTTCGCCTTCACTTGGCGACAAGTTAAACATTTTCCCACAAATTGAAATCTCACGCTTCAACCACGGCCACCAATATTGTTCACGAAGATCCCGATACATCTTATTTCCTCCGGG
Organism: Gossypium sturtianum; assembly: GCA_025698515.1. Classification (NCBI taxonomy): domain Eukaryota; kingdom Viridiplantae; phylum Streptophyta; class Magnoliopsida; order Malvales; family Malvaceae; genus Gossypium; species Gossypium sturtianum. The sequence continues at coordinate 27,328,769 of CM046945.1, forward strand.
GTGCATAGCGTAAGGGCTACTATGCGCCTCTCCAAGAATCATTTGTCTCAGATCTGAGTCCTTAGGCATACAGACTTTTCCACGAAAGCACAACGCACCTTCCGTGTTTATACCAAAATCCTCTATTCCTCCATTTTCAACTTGTTGAAGTAAAGGTCCCAACTTTCCATCTAATATTTGCTTTTTCTTAATTTGCTCTAACCACAGAGGCTTCACCTGAAGTTCCGCTATCGGACTACCATCCTCGTACAAACTTAAATGGGCAAACATTGCTCTCAAATCGAGATACCACCTTACGACTTAACGCGTGTCGCTACCACATTAGCTTTTCCGGGATGATACTCGATTGAGATATCATAGTCCTTTAATGACTCCACCCATCTTCGTTGTCACAAGTTTAATTCCTTACGAGTAAGAAGATACTTAAGACTCTTGTGATCCGTATAGATGATAGACTTTTCACCGTAGAGGTAATGCCTCCAAATCTTTAGAGCAAACACTACTGCAGCCTAACTCCAAGTCATGAGTAGGGTAGTTTACTTCGTGTGGTCTCAATCGACGGGAAGCATAAGCTACCACTTTCCCATTTTGCATCAATACGCAACCTAATCCCGTATGCGACGCATCACAATAAATCGTAAACTCCTTTCCAAATTTAGGGTTGAATCAATACTGGCGCTCAGTCAAAATCTTCTTCAATTCATCAAAACTTTCTTGCTGTTTTTGGTCCATAAAAACGGTACTCCCTTTCGCAAAAGCTTAGTTAGGGGTGCAGCAATCAACGAAAACCCCTCAACAAAGCGTCTATAGTAACCAGCCAAACCCAAGAAACTCCGAATCTCAGCTACTGACTTTGGTGGTTTCCAATCCAATACAACCCCAATCTTCCGAGGATCCACCCTTATTCCTTCGGCTGACACCACATGACCCAAGAAGGTCACTTCTCTTAACCAGAATTCACATTTACTGAATTTGGCATACAGTTGATTATCCCGAAGTAACTGCAATACAATTCGCAAATGCGAATCATGCTCTTCTTCATTCCCTGAATATACCAAAATGTCATCTATGAATACCACAACAAACCGGTCTAAGTATGGTTGAAAGACCCGGTTCATCATATCCATAAATGCAACTGGTGCATTGGTCAACCCAAACGGCATCACCAAAAACTCATAATGTCCATAACGAGTTCGGAAAGCCGTCTTGTGAATATCCGCTTCTTTCACCTTAAGCTGGTGATAACCTGATCTCAAATCAATTTTGGAGAAAACTGAAGCTCCCTTCAATTGATCAAACAGGTCGTCAATTCTTGGCAGAGGGTACCTATTCTTGATCGTCAATTTATTTAATTGCTCAGTAGTCAATACACATACGCATCGACCGTCTTTCTTCTTAATAAACAAAACCGTGGTCTCTCACGAGACACACACTCGGTCGAATAAAGCCTCGATCTAGCAATTCTTGAATTTGAGCTTTAAGCTCGCCAACTCCTTCGGTGCCATTCTATAAGGAGCAATGGACTTGGAGCCGCTCCGCAAAAGCTCAATACCAAAATCCACTTCCCGATCTGGAGGTACACGGGAAGTTCTTCCCGAAATACATCCGGAAATTCCGTCACCGTCCTCACATCTTCCACTGACAACTCTTTGGCATCTAACGCACTAATAAATGCTAAAAATGCTCCATACCCTTTTCGCACCAACTTTTCTGCCTTAAGTGCAGATACCACATTTGCCAAGTAATTCCTTCGCTCGCCTATCATAATTATTTCTTTATCCTCCACCGTCCTTATTGACATCCGTTTTCAAAGCACAATCCAATTTCCCCGGTGCTTAACCAACCAATCCATGCCCAAAATGATATCGAACTCGCTGAAAGGCAATTCCATCAAATTCGCCAAAAATATTTCTCCTTGAATTTCTAAGGGCACATCTCTAAACAGTTTATTTACCAATACCGATTGTCCTAAAGGACTAATTACCTTCATCTCATTATCAGAAATTTCAGAGTCTAATTTCAAGTTTCCTGATATGGTGCTAGCAACATACGAATGGGTAGAACCAATATCTATCAAAGCAATAACGGTACATCAAAAATGAAGAACGTATCAGTTATCACATCAGTGCATTACCATCCTCACGGCGTCTAACCGCATATACCAATCCTGGCTGTCTTGCATCTGCGTTGCCTCTAGGACCATTTCCTCGACCGCGCACCTTGACCACGCCCGGCCCCATTACCACCACGACCTGGTCCACGACCTCTCGGTGGTTGTTGAATTCCTCTGCCGGTGGTGCATCAAGATTACGAGCTTCACGAGTTGTATCCATTCGACGAGGGCAATTCCTATATTGATGATCCATCGACCGCATTTATAGCAAGCACCCGCTTTCTTCCAAAGACTCTCCGAATGCCTTTTCCCACAATCGGCACAATCTCGACTACGATTCACAACTACAGTGTTCTTCCTTGAGTGGTTCCTCGTTCCGAGGCCTCTTCGCAAACCTTTTGAAGAACCCGAATACTTCATATCTCTCTTGCCTCTAGCTCGTTCCGATTCTCGACGTTAGAGTTCTTAGCCTCTTCGGCTATCTTAGCCTTTTCCACAAGCGTGGCAAAAGTTCTAACTTGTTGTGGGGCTATCAAAACCCGCAATTCATCGTTCAAGCCATCCTCAAAGCGTACACAACGCTCATGATCATTGCCACTATTGTTCGAGCATAGCGACTCAAGCGCAAAAACTCGACTTCATATGTCGCCTTTGTCTTATTCCCTTGGACCGGACTCGAGAAATTCCTTCCTTCCGGCATCAACATAACTCGTTCCTACATATTTCCCTTGGAAGGAAACTTTAAAGAATTCCCAATTGACTAATGCGGACGGTGCCTTCTCGTCTGATAAGCCACCATTGGTATGCTTCGCCCCTTAACAAGGACACCGCTCCCCTTAGTTTTTGTTCCACGATTGCACTCAAGATCGTCCATAATTCGCTCCACCGCCTCAAGCCAATATTCAGCGACATTTGGAGCTACACCGAGACACCTCTCGAAAACCTCAAAGCACCACTTGATTTCAATCATTCCGATATCGACCCACGAGCCGTTGGCCCGATTCTAGCTCCAATGACCCTTTCAAGGACTCGCAGCATTGCTCGCGTCACCGCATTATCTTCTTCCATATTATTATGTGATCCTGTCTCACTTCCGAGCGACTTCAGTGCATCCATTTCCGGCATATGATCCGGTGATTTCGGTTGCGCCTCTAACACCTCGTCCTCTACCACGGCCACGTCTACCGCGCGTCCACGACCACGCCCTCTAGAGCTCACAATGACTGTTTTAATCGATTAAGAGTTTTATGAATCAAAATACTATTTTGAGCTTGTTTATTAACGATGTTTTATGATATGAAAGAGATAGAGTTGTTTTCGCAACCATATCCTATTGTCTCAATCTCTACGGTTTTCAACACCTAAAACTAGAAGTTCTAGAGTGTTTCTTATGATCATATCAAAATGATAATAAACAATCAATATACAGATACTTACTTGACTTGGCGCGGGATGCTCATGGTGCCATACTACCTTTAAATAAAAAATTCTAGAAATTTGAGTTGTTTCTCAAACAAATATCTTTATTGAACCCAAACCACAGCCGAGTTTTGAAACTAGCTCTGATACCATTAAATGTAACACCCCAAACCAGGTCTATGCGTTAAGACAAGATTTGGGTTGTCACACCGAACGAACATCCAAAATTTCTCTAATGATTTAAGTAATCAGTAATGCTAACCTTAACGTAGTTTTAAAAGAAAATTTAAAGAAATTGAAAAAAATATTTTAGGTGTCCAAACTTGTTATAAAACACAATATTTTTAAGAAAACTTTATAGATTTTAACATACGCCCATATTAAGAGTCTTAAAATAAAATTAAATCCATCCACACATAAAAATCCATAAAAATATAATTAGAGGCCTTATTACAACATACCCAAAATAAAATAAGTAATTTAAATAGAGTTCATAGTTTATAAAACCCAAGCTCGTAGTATGGCCTCCACCATGTCATTCGAGCCCAAGTCCACGTCAATTTCCATTACGAGATGGATAATAAAGCGGGGTGAGTTACAAAGAACTCGAGTGTGTAACTCACTTACCATCATCGTTGGGCGGACCATCAAGGCATTAACTTGGGCTTGAGCCCAATTACAAATTTTAACAATATAAAATGAAATAACATATATAAAATGCATGTAAAATGAATTTCCCAACCAAACCTAATTTCCATCCGCTACACACCCCGTACCAACCAAAGACACCTGTGGGGATCAAGTCAACCCACCCCGCCAAACACACCAATCGTAGGCATTTAGCCTTTTTAAATAATATTGTAGTGCACTCTATCGAACTAGATTGTGACATAGTCACCGAACTAGAGGCATTAAGCCAAAATTTGTGGCAGAGCCACCGAACTAGATTCATGGCCACAGCCTTACTTCTCTTCATCATGTATCCCATCCCATGCAATTATGTATGAGTAACAAACTTTAACCATAATTTATTTATCAAGTAATCCATAGTACAAATGAGTTTTTAATTAAACTTTTCATTTGGGTCCATTAAACAAAATAGTATTTAACCCATTTAGCAATCTAGCGAACTTAGGCCCAAATGTCAAACTAGAAGGTTTTTGGCCCATTTAGCGATCTAGCAATCTTTTGACCCAATTTATCGATCTAGCGCTTTTTCGCCCAATTTAACAATCTAGCAATTTTTCGCCCAATTTATCGATCTAGCAATTTTTCGGCCCAATTTATCGATCTAGCAATTTTTCGGCCCAATTTATCGATCTAGCAATTTTTCGGCCCAATTTATCGATCTAGCAATTTTTAGGCCCAATTTATCGATCTAGCAATTTTTCGTAGATTTCTCGGTTTAGCCGTTTTCATGCATTTACACAAAAGTACTAATTACTACAACATTTCCGATTTGGCCATTTTTACGATTTATCAAATTTCTTACGGTTTAGTATCTAACCGAAAGATAAGTGTGAAGTTACACACCTTGCTATGGTGAGGACTAAACTTTCCCGCTCGTCAACACCTATACATATCACGATAACTTATGATCATTATAATCTAATAATAAAAACCGATTTAAACATAACGATCTAAAATTTACCTCGATTTTTGAACTAATTCCACTTGCGGTTTCTCCCGATTGATGGTTCGTTAACCGAATCAAATCCACGAACAAATAATGGTTCGGGAGTACGAACTACTTCAAACAATTGATTCTCCTCGGATGAACGTCCACAACCCGTTGGGAAATCCGGATTGCTTGTCTGATCCTTTGTTTATACTTAGGGGATTAATGGTACCACCCTTCTTCCGAACATTATGTACGGCCCGTTTCTTCCCTATCTTGAATGTCTTAGAAGACAAAAGATCATTAACCATTCTAATATTATACCAAAACAATATGACCAAAAGTTTTTAAGAGTGAAATTTCCTTACCACAATAATCCTTGTTCCACAATACGAGAGTCGTCCAAACGTTTCCTTAACACTTAAATCGATTCCAACTTTCTATGTTACTCACGAACACTTGATCCCCTGTCTTCCGTTATCGCACTAAAATATAACGAATGGAAACGTTAATAGTATGAACTATTAACTAATCGTAACTAAAAAGAATTCTTACCTATTGACCACGATCGTAAAGAAAGGATTGAGAATGATGTTTGATGAAGGATTCGGCTATGTATAACCAAAGAAAAAGAGATAATGTTTCGGCTATGGGCACACTAGCATTCGGCCATGAGAGAGTTTAATGGAGAAAATTTGAGTGAAAAGAAATAAAAATAAGAGAAAAGATGGTGATGATGTTGTTTCGGTTTTCAAAGAGAAGAGAAGAAAAAGATGTGTTTAGGAGCTAGGTACATTCGGCAATGGTAAAAAGAAAAGAAAAAGAATGGCTTTTGGTATAGGTGATTTCGGCACTAAAAGAAAAGGCATACAAAGAATACCAAAGTGATAGACAAAAGTGACCAAATGGTAAAAAAAATTAAGGCTTACCAATGCTCAAATTCGGCTAAAGGAAAAGGGTTGAGAAAAGGTTGCAAAACTTGCACAAAAACTAAGAATGACCAAAAACAACTCCTAAACCCTACCAAGCTACAAGCATATTCGGCCAACCTCCCCCTAGCCTCATTTCCGTCCATATTCATTGGTCAAATGACCATGAATTTGTTTCCAAAACTTTTCCTTGATATATGCCTTATGTCCCCATATCTTTCCAAACTTTCTTGATTCAATACCATAAATTAACACCTTCCTTAATCCTTTGATATACTAACCAAAAATAACAAGGTCAACACTTACCATATATGTACTTGGCCGACACTTGCTATACATGTGCAGAAAAATTAAAAATAAAATTCATCTAGATGCTAAACAAGGGATTCGAACCTTCTCCCTTAAGCACTAACTCATGCGCCAACACCACTTTGCCATTTACTCATCTTATGCTACTATATAACACTTAATTCAACTTAAGTGTCAACGCCACTTGCTTCACTTTAATAAATTCTCGAATAGTAAAAAAATATTTCATACCCGAATAATTCTATACTCTTCTTCCGAACTATAGTAGGCACAAAAAAAAAAGAAATAAGAAAATTTTTCCTGCATAGTCTAAACACCAAAACATGCAATAATCGATACTCAAATTTTAGGGTGTTACAGGTGTAGTTACCCGAGTATCCGAGTCAGGTTACTATAGTTCATCGGGCTATGTATTAATTGATTTACAACTTATCTACTTGGTTAATTCTATTGTACATCTATGGTGTTGTTAAGTGAAAAATGTTACAATGAATTTCTTGTTTATATATGTGGATGGTTACATTGAGGGAATTTGGATGATGGTATTGGTTAAGTCTTTTGAGAAGATGTTATTATGTTATATATATATATATATGAATAAATACTAATATGGTGTGAACTTGTATTTGATTATTAGGAGTTAAATTATCTACTTGTTTAAGGTAAGTTAAATGATGTTTAGACTATGGACTTATTAGGCTTCTTAAGCTTATTTGTTTCATTTGTGTTTCTTTTGTAGTTAGCATTTTGTAGACTGACTGGATGGATTGATTTGGAGCTCACACTATCCAGCCTTGTTGGTAGTTTTTGTTTATTATTTTGGGATGTGGCATATATATAGGTTTTAAGTTGTTGATATCTAAAGTGATAGGTTAACTTGTTATAACTTGTTAATGTGGTTGGATTTGGGTGTGTACTTGTGTTGATTTTGGTCAAGTTGCTCTTTAGTGCCTTAAATATATGTTAAGTGGTGATGTTTTGGAAATGGTAGTTTTTTTGTGAATGACCATATCTTTGGTGAATTTTTTATTGATGGTTTTAGGAATGAATGGTTAACTAATGATAAAGCTTATTTCTTAATTGTAACTTTGTTCTTGAATTGAATTGGTGTGTGAATTGAGGTGCCTTTTGATGGCATATTGGTTAGACATAGGATGGGTGAATATTTGGCATGTATTTGGTGTTTTGAATGTGCTTTTAACATTGTGAAATACACTAGTTATGGTATGTTTTATTGTGAAAGAAATGGTGTTTGAATTGGCTTAATTTAGGGGTTAAAAATGGAGCACACGACCTAAGACACGGGCTGTCACACAGCCGTGTGCCACACACGGCCACCCCACACGGTTGTGTGTCATTATTATTTTAGGTGCAGGATTCACATGGTCTGAGACACGGCCTACAACACAACCGTGTGTCCTAAGTCAGTATGTAGCATGGTCTGGCACACGACCTATGACACAGCCGTGTAACCCAACATCGAATGCACACACGGCTTGGCACACGACCTGCGACACGGTCGTGTGGCCCTATTTCGAATATACACACGGGTAGACACATGGGCTGAGGCACGGTCGTGTGTCCAGACTTCGAATGTTCACACGGTTTGGGCTGTGTCACACGGCCGTGTGACCCATGTTTCCAAAATTTTCATGTTTTTCTAGAATTTTCTAATTTGTTTTGATTTGATCCCTGATTGTTACCAAACTGTTTATAGGTCCCCGTAGACTCGATTTAAGGCCCATAAGTGTATTTTTGCCATGATTAGATTCAATTGTTATATGTTAGCCTTTAATTTGTATAATTGTTTCTGTTGTAAAGTTAAATGTTCTGTTTTTTTTTTGTAATACTCTGTAACCTTAATCCGGCAACAGAGACAGGATAGGAGTGTTACAATTAAAAGATATTTATTGGTACAACGGGAGAAGCCACCTCACAATTGATTTATGTTGAATGTTGGGAGTTGGGATTAGTCGAGCGAGAGGGAAAGTGCTGAGGGTTCTATTCATGACTACTATGGTAATTGGGTCGTGGGTTTTTCAATCTTTTGCGGAAATTGTAGTATCAATGTGGCAGAGTTTATGGGAATTTTCAATGGGGTTGAAGTTGCATGGAAAAAAAAGAATTTGGAACATTATAATTGAATCAGATTGGCTATGGCTGTTGAGATGATCTTGAATGGTATTAATTGTTTTCATCCTTATTTTTGTTTCATTGGAGTTGTACGAGGTGCATGGTGAAAGGACTGGTGTTGGAAACCGGTTCACATTCCTAGGGAGAAGAACTTCATGCCAGATTGGTTGGTGAAACATAGCCTTTCTCTATCTGGTGATCTGTGTTTATTTGATCGACCACAGTAGGTTGCCATGAATGTGTTGCCTATTGATCTCTTGGGAGTTGATTTCACTAGAATTTTTGTTGGTTGATTATTTAGGGAATATCCCTCCTATATTTACCACAAAAAAAAAAGAGAGTAAATAACTTACTTTTTATGTTATAGGACAGATATTATACAAGCCTCCATATTCTCTTAGAAATGAGTTAGAAAAAGTTTATTTTTCTTGCTCCAATCATGGTGCTTAAAGATTTCAATACAAGAAATCAAGTTTTTGTTGTCATAATTGAAAACTTAGATTTTCTTAATTTTTATATGAATTATATAATATTTATCACTTTTCAATATAATAAAAAGCATATAAGAGCAAAATCATCTAGATTAAGAGGTCATTATTAAAAATAGGCACACGTTCATATTAGATATATTTTAATGGACGGTTGAAATGACTTTATGCTATGAATAAAATGACAAGTTATGAATTCAAAAATCTTTTGGGTGGACATTTTTTTCTCAATAAAGATTAAATCTTATTATTAAAAGAATAAGCAGCAAAATGTTTTGTCACAACCTAGAATTCTCTAAAGGTGGTACATCTTTAAGCCTAGACAATACCGTACATATCATCTAAAAAAAGAACACAGCATACACTCCATAGTAAACCATAATAACAAAAATAGTACGTCACAATCGACATAAATCATAAATCACCAAAAAAAAGTAAAATACAATATAATGTATTTAGGACAGTTAAAGTAATAGTACCGTTGGCATTTCTGACACGTATAAATTTTGTAATTGTTTTCTAAAATGTTTTTAGGTAACAAATGTAGTTGGTTCATGTAAAAGGGAACTAAATATTATGGGAGTCCTAACCTTATCTTTTGGTCAGCATTATTGAAGAGAAAATAAGAATTTGTAAAGGCTTGGGCTCCATCTTTATCCTTTATTCGATTGTTGTGAGATTGCAGTTATCTATTGTTGTGAGGGTAGATTGAGCTTAAGCCAAAAGTTGTATCGGATGAATTATTGAATAAAATCATTCTCTGAACCAAGCTGGGCCGAGAAATGTTGTTGTATCTGAATTGTGTTTACAAATATAGTGTGTTGTCATTTCTTCTTGTGTAACTCTCCTAGCAAAACTATCTTGTCTTATCTTCTTGTTTGAGAATATTATTTTTTTCACCAAGTTTTAGTGACTGACATGATTTATTTTGAGAAGGATTTTTTTTTTTACTTATTTTGGAGATGTCTTATTTTTTGCAAGAGTTTTTACTCATCCTTCTAATTTCAAGTGTAAATTTATACTAATTATTCTTTTTTGTTGCAACATTTGGTAGTATTATTATTTTTTCACCGTTTTTTAGTATATGAGTTAGCAATACGCTAATTTTAATTGGTAATATTTAGCCACTGACATGATCTATTTTAGGAAAGAATAAGGAACATTTTTTGCTTATTTTGAAGAATTATTACTTTGAGTTTTTCTAATTTCAAATTTAAATTTTACTAACTGTTTTTTATTGTATGTCTAATAATTGTAATACATATGTATTAAATAATTTTTTTACTCATTATTATACTAGCAATCAAATGAGGTATGTATGTCTAACGATTGTAATATATATGTATTACGTAAGTTTTTTCCACATATTATTACAGCAATAACCAAACAAGATATCATAACAATACATTGTAACAAAAATAAATCGAGACTTTTTCGATGTAAAATTAACTCGTGATACTAACTTGCACAAAAATTTAAATATAAATATGGTTATAAATAGGTGAAAATATGATATCAAAATCCATGGCCCTAACGAAGGCATCTGGACTAGATGGACTTCCTGCTTTGTTTTATCAGAAATTATGGCACATTGTTGGACCCGTTATTAGTGATTACTGTCTCGTCGTTTTAAACGAGGGAATGCATATTGTGGCAATTAATGGTACTCACCTTTTTTTGATTCCGAAAGTTTCAAATCCGACCCGTATGCAACGATTTTGCCCTATTAGTCTCTGTGTTGTCTTATACAAGATCATTTCAAAGGCCCTGGTTAATAGGTTTCAGTCAGTGCTACATTTGTGTGTGGATGAGGCTCAGAGCGCGTTTGTTCCTGGGAGGCTGATTACGGATAATATTATTTTGGCCTATGAGATCGATGTGTTTCGGCGCAAGCGGTGGGGAAGGAGGGGGCACTTTGCCTTAAAGTTGGATATGAGCAAGGCCTGCAATAGAGTGGAGTGGGTCTTTCTTGAGCAGATGATGTTGCAAATGGGATTTTCGGTCTGTTGGGTGAGTCTTCTTCTCCATTGCCTTCGATCTGTCTCATACTCAGAGACCATGAACGGGGAGGACGGTCGTCTGTTCTCACCACGTCGAGGCCTTCTACAGGGTGACCCACTTAGTTCGTATCTTTTTCTTTTCTGCTCTGAAGGGTTGTCTTCCCTTTTGCGTCAAGCACTCTGTAAAAATTTGATTCGTAGGGTTTTTCTTAGTCGTGGAGGCCCGTCTATTTCTGTAACACCCTTAACCCGTGTTCGTCGCCGGATTAGGGTTGTAAGGTATTACCGAACACAGCATAGGTCACACTAATATATATATAGTTCATAAGATCATTTCCGAATGCGTTAAGAGAGATTTCATTTTCATAGTATGCTTAAACAATTTCATACATAACTTAAACCCATTGGCTAAATTCGATCATATAAACAAATTACAACAAATAACAAAGAATACTATTTATTTGGTCATTTAAGCCACATTAACCAAATATGCACAGGTACATAATTACCAAAACTAAACATACATATATGTGTTTACAAGAGCCTTGTTCGACCGAGTTTAAAATAGACCAAATAAAAACAACCAAACAAAATATATAAACATCAATTCATTTATATATGAAAATATGAACCAACCTTCACCAAATATAATAATCATAACCAAAATACTTTTACATAACCTCAATCACATATACATTTATAATCATCTTTGTATATGCCAATTTTTGATACCAAACCTATAATAGATAGATAGTCCACAAGGCACATTAACCATACATGCGTATACATACTTATACAAGCATCATCTCAAGTCCACATAAACTTCTTCCTTGACACTATATATATATACATTTGACCATATTAATATGAACCATTTTATGCACAAGTGATACTAAAAGAAAAGTATATCCAATACGCATATAAATTACAAACACCTAACAATTTTTAATATTATTGACATGAACCTAATACTTTAATCAAATGTACCTATTTTCATTATTCATCAATTTCAGTCTATCACTCCAATGAAAATATACTATTTCAAAATGGACAAATATCCATAACAAAACATAACCATTACATGCCAATTCAATTAAATCCATTGATAAAATTTAACTACATGATTAAATCACCATAGTCGAACCACACATTAAATAAAAATCCATTATCTATAGTTATAATTTAGGTTAATGCATAATTGAATAATCATTATAATTAACCTCATCAACAATCCACAACCAAACATATCTATCAACTAAGTATCAAGTTACCACATACTTATATCATGATCAAATATCGATTAAACATTTACACATTGACTTTAAAACAAGCCATTTTTGCATGGCTTCTATTTACAATAACAAAACATCATCTAAGTATTAAGCTAGCCTATACATGCCTTAAGTTCAAAATATAAACTTTAAAGGTACCAAAATAAGTCGATAGTGTGGATGACTTTAGTGACGATCCCCTGAGCTCGAAGCTTGAGACTAAAATCTATAAAACAGAATAACAGAACACACAAAGTAAGCCATCTCAGCTTAGTAAGTCTTAAGCAAATATAATAAATCAATTGAACATTCAAGCATTTTAAAACAATCACTTAATGGCATTGAATTTATAACTTAGCACAAATAGTCTGTCATGGCCGAATGCCATTACCTCACATAGCATTACATTTTCCACAATCTTACCTTAAACATACCATTTACCAATTTGGCATAAGGTTCAAGATATAAAATATCATCTCTTAACAATCTACTCATAATCCATATACATATAATTAGATAAGTTCACATATACATCTGAATAAGTAAATGCCCTGTACATATTAATTTCATATATAAATATATGAATGTATATACCTATGTCCATTGAACATCACATATATTCAAGTATATACTATCAATGCAATATCATCATATCCACATATCAAAAAGGCCGAATATACATGAACATTTGTCTCATACTTGCTCAATAAACATTACATATGTGCTTACTTATTTGGCCGAACATAAAATTTCAATAAAATATCTCCTATGCACATACATGTTTGGCCGAATATATACAAACTCGTTTTATCAACTTACTTGCTCCATGATCACATAATTAAGAAAACTTATAACTTATAAGTTGAAATTACATCACCTGTATAAAACCTGCTAGGCATAAGCCTAAATCACACACCGGCACTAAGCCTGCTAGACCCGAGGTCTAATATTCATTCATCGGCAATAAGCCTGCTAGGCATAAAGCCCGATAAGTACACCAGCCCAAGGCTTGCTAGGCTCAAAGCCTGAATAGTAATACTTTAAGTTGTCTCCCACGAATCATTTCATATATTGAACCTTTTACTCATTTCGAACTCATTGTACGAACATTCAAATAGCATATATTATTCAAATAACTTAACCACATCAAATATTTTACTTAGCCAAATTCGGCTATTTCATAATATAGTTGCAATGTTTCCAAATTTTAGCATATACTAGATTACATAAATAATTTACGATATTTATTTACTTAAAGACTTACCTCGGATAACGTCGGACGACAAAAATCGGCTATTCGATTATCTTCGCCTTTCCCCGATCCAAGTCCGTTTTCTTTTGTTCTTGATCTAAACATGTTCAATTTAAGCTCATTCAAACACATTTCTATTCAATTTAGTCCTAAAACACATAAATGGGAAAATTACCACTTTGCCCCTAACATTTCACACTTTTACAATTTAGTCCTATTTGCACAAAACACAAAATACACAAAATTTGAATTAACTCCTTAAGGGCCGAATATACCTAGTATTTATACAAGTCCATATAATTCATTTATTTCACATTTTAGTCCCTCTAAAATTTATTTTTGCAATTTAGTCCAACATACTCAATTTCATCAAAAATTCAAAAGCAAAACTTGTTAATCTAATACATATTTATCATAATTCATCCTCAAACAACATAAACAACAAACTATCATCAATGGCTCAACTCAAAATATTCATCAAACACAAAAATTAAAGCATGGGTCTTGTACATTTCATAGCAACTATCTCAAAAACGTAAAAATTATCAAAAACCGAAATCAAACATACCTTGAATTTAGCTTAGAGATGACCGAATGCCCTAAATCTTTCTTATTTTCTTTTTCATTTCTTTGTTTCAGTTTTGGAAGAAAGATGAACATAAAAATGATGGCTTTTTAATGCCTTTGTTTTATTATAATGTTTTTATAATATAATATTAATTTAACTTATAAAATTTCACATACACAAGCATATAATATACATGTTGTCGTTTATTAACATAATTTTGGCTTATTTGCCACATAAATCCACATGCAAAAGAAAACAAATCAATTTAGCCACTTAATTTAATAAATGGCTACTTTTACCACTTACGCGATTTAGTCATTTTTATTAAATTAAGCACACAAACAATCAAATTTTATACGAAACTTTCACACATACTAATTCACATATAATTAACACAGAAAATAATATTAAAATATTTTTTTCTAACGCGGATTCATGGTCCCGAAACCACCGTTCCGATTAGGGTCAAAATCGGACTGTTACAACTCTCCCCCCTTAAGGATTTTCGTCCCCGAAAATCCTACCGGTAAATAAGTTCGGATAACGTTCTTTCATTGTATCCTCTGATTCCCAAGTTGCTTCTTCAACTCTGTGCTTTTGCCACGGTACTTTAACTAACGAAATTTTCTTATTTCTCAATTCTTTCATCTCACGAGTCAGAATACAAATCGGTTCCTCTTCGTAGGTCATATCAGGTTGAATCTCAACCTCTGTCGGGCAAATCACATGCAATGGATCAGATCGATATCTACGAAGCATCGAAACATGGAAGACATTATGAATCTTTTCTAACTCAGGTGGTAACTGTAATCTATAAGCAACCGGCCCGATACGCTCTGTGATTTCATACGATCCAATTAATCTCGGACTCAACTTGCCTTTACGACCGAATCTAAGTACTTTATTCCACGGTGAAACTTTCAAAAATACTCGATCTCTAATCTGAAACTCAATGTCTTTACGTTTCAAATCTGCATATGACTTTTGACGATCTGATGCAGCTTTCAAACTATCACGGATTACTGCCACTTTCTGTTCAGTTTCTTTAATCAAATCAACCCCGTGTATCTTGTTTTCACTGAGCTCGGTCTAGTACAATGGTGTACGACATTTACGACCGTACAAATCTTCGTAGGGTGCCATTTTGATACTAGATTGAAAGCTATTATTGTAAGAAAATTCTATCAAAGGTAAGTATCGCTCCCATGTACCTTCAAACTCGAGGACACAACATGTCAACATATCCTCAAGTATCTGAATGGTTCGTTCGGACTGACCATATGTCTGCGGATGAAAAGCTGTGCTAAAGTGTAGTTTAGTACCTAAAGCATCTTGCAATTTCTTCCAAAACCGCGAAGTGAATCTCGGGTCTCTGTCTGAAACAATAGAAATAGGCACACCATGTAATCTCACAATTTGAGATACGTACAACTCAGCAAGCTTATCGAGTGAATAGTCCATACGAACTGGAACAAAGTGAGCTGATTTGGTTAGTCTATCCACTATAACCCAAATTGCATCTTTCTTGCTTGGTGTCATAGGCAAGCCGGATACAAAATCCATAGTGATTCTGTCCCATTTCCATTCGGAGTATCATGATCGGTGAAGTAACCTGTAAGGCACACGATGTTGGCCTTTATTTGTTGACAAACTAAGCACTTCGAGACAAATTCAGATATGTCCCGTTTCATACCAGGCCACCAATAGAACTGTTTCAGATCATTATACATTTTCGTGCTACCCGGATGTACAGACAATCGGCTGCTGTGAGCTTCATTTAAAATTATCTGAATTAAATTTGAATTTCTCAGAACACATATTCGGTCTTTGAACTTCAAACAGTCATTCTCATCAATTCGAAACTCTGACTCAACATTACTTTCACACTGAACTCGTTTTGCCAACAAATCTTTATCAACTTTCTGAGCATCACAAACTTGTTGAATAAACAACGGTCTTGCTTTTAATTCGCCTACAATCGAACCATCATCAGACACAACCATATGCGCGTTCATTGCATGTAGAGCAAATAATGACTTTCGACTTAAAGCATCCGCAACAACATTAGCTTTTCCCGGATGATAGTCAATCACTAGATTATAATCTTTCAACAGCTCTAACCATCGGCATTGTCTCAAATTCAAATCTCTCTGAGTCATCAAATACTTCAGGCTTTTGTGATCTGAATAAACATGACATTTCTCATCGAACAGGTAATGAAGCCAAATCTTTAACGCAAACACAATGGCTGCTAGCTCCAAATCATGGGTCGGATAGTTTCTTTCATGTGGCTTCAATTGTCTCAAAGCATAAGCTATGACTTTGCCTTCTTGCATCAAAACGCAACCCAAACCATTCAAAGATGCATCACTATAAATAACAAATTCTTTACCCGGTTCAGGCTGAACTAACACTGGAGCTTTGGTCAAAAGAACTTTCAACTAATCGAAACTTTTCTGACCAATCAAACTTAACATCTTTCTGTAATAGCTTTGTCAACGGTGTAGCTATCATAGAAAAACCTTTCACAAATCGTCTGTAGTAACCAGTAAGTCCCAGAAAGCTTCGAATTTCGGAAACATTTTTCGGTGGTTTCCAATCGAGTATAGCCAATATTTCATTCGGATCAACCCGAATACCTGATGCTGAAACAACGTGGCCCAGAAAACTGACTTCACTCAACCAGAATTCACATTTACTAAACTTTGTATACAACTTTGTATCTCGCAAAGTTTGTAGCACAAGTCTCAGATGCTCGGCATGCTCGGTTTCATCTCTGGAGTAGATCAGAATATCATCTATAAACACTACTACAAACCGATCCAAATATTGTCTGAAAATCTGATTCATCAGATCCATAAAAACAGCAGGTGCATTAGTAAGTCCAAAAGGCATAACCAAAAACTCATAGTGTTCGTACCTCGTTCGAAAAGCAGTCTTTGGCACATCAAAATCTCTGACTCGCAACTGATAATAACCTGACCTCAAATCTATCTTTGAAAACACTGAAGCCCCTTTCAACTGATCAAACAAGTCGTCAATCCGTGGCAACGGGTATTTATTCTTTATGGTCACCTTATTTAGCTGTCGGTAATCAATGTACATTCGCATAGTTCCATCTTTCTTTTTCACAAATAAGACTGGTGCACCCCAGGGAGAGAAACTCGGTCGTGCACAACCCCTATCTGTTAACTCTTGCAACTGTGCTTTCAACTCTTTTAATTCTGTAGGTGCCATCCGATACGGAGCTATCGAAATCGGAGTCGTCCCTGGTACTAACTCAATACCAAACTCTACTTCTCGAACAGGTGGCAAACCCGGTAATTCATCAAGAAACACATTCGGATACTCGCACACAACTGGTACAGATTCAATTCTCTTTTCAGACACTTTACTATCAACTACATAAGTAAAATAAGCTTCATAACCCTTTCTCACATATTTCTGGGCTAACATCGAAGATATTACCGCTGGTAACCCATTCAGATCATTAGATTCAATCCGAATAATTTCACCGTTTCGCATCTCAAATCAATGGTATTTCTTTTGCAATTAACAATGACATCATGCAAAGTCAACCATCCATACCCAAAATTATATCGAATTCATCAAAAGGAAACAACATCAAATCGGCTGGGAAACATGAATCCCGAATCATCAACGGGCAACTTTTACACACTTTGTCAACCAGAACGCACCGACCCAAGGGGTTTGATACTCGAATCACAAACTCAGTAGACTCAACAGGCAGAGTCTTACTGGATACTAATGTTTCACACACATAAGAATGAGTCGAACCAGGATCAATCAACGCAATAACACTAGTATCGTAAAGAGTGAAAGTACCAGTAATAACATCTGGGGAAGAAACATCCTCACAAGCGCGTATAGCATATGCTCTAGCAGGTGCACGAGCCTCTGATCGAACCACAGTATCTTTTGTACCTCTCTGACTGCCACCTACATTACTCGAATGTCTAGGTGGTCTGCCTCGTGCTGACACGTTGCTCGGTCTCGTATTCTAAACAGTGTTTTGCTCAGCTAACATCTGGCACTCCCGAATAAAATGATCTATTGATCCACATTTAAAATAAGACCGATCATGCAGTCTACAACTCCCAGAATGTCATTTTCCACAATGCTTGCACTCAACCCGGTTCTGCTGAGCATTACCAACACTAGCAATCGAAGTAGCTCGGGAACCCGCAGGAGGTCTGTAACATCCTGGAAAGGGCCTATGCATTTTTGGTTTAATTACGAAATGACAAGTCTTAAGCACTATGAATAAATTTTTGGTATTTTTGGAATTCTAGAAATGCATAGAAATGGAAATGAACATTTTTGGAAACTTGAACATTTTGGAAACCTGAACATTTTTGGAAACCTGAACATTTCTGGAAACCTGGAAATGTAAGAAAATGGTCAGCAAATAGAGCCGATCGAAAATTTTAGGAAACTTAGAAATGATGCCGAAATGTCAAATTTTAAAGTTCAAAATAGGAAATAAGGGCTAGAGGGCCTTAAAAGAAAAAGTTGGAGAAGTTTGACACCCAAACAGGCTTGGAAAAGTGGCCTGAAGATGGCACTTAGTGCCTAAGGAAGTGGCGTCACATGCAGGGAAATATGCCTGAGTTCGAGTCACTTGAGAAGCAAATAAATAAGTTTTATTTTTGCTTCCAGAAGGCTGAGGTGGACGGCATGGGTTTCTAGAAAAGGAAGAGTTTTATTTGCATAAATATGTGAATAATAAGGGATAAATAATGGATTTATTCTAGATTATTTTCAAGAGATAAATGTGGATATTATTTCTTTTATTTTGATAGATAAGGAAGAGATAAAAGAGGATTATTATTAGTATTATTTTATTAAGAGATAATTATTGGATTAAGTTTTATTAAAGTGATAAATCAAGGGATAAAGCTATTAAAATAGAAGAGTGGTGGCCAAGTAAAGGACTCTAGCTAGTAATTTTGGCTATAAAAGGAAGAGTAAGGCTATTCTTCATTCATTCTTTTCTTTTCAAGAAAACCTCTCACGAAATTCTCTAAAGTTTCTCCTCTTCTCTCTCGCCAAATTTTCTCTCGCCATTATTCTCTTTTTCTCTTTTCTTTTCTTCTTCTATTACAAACACAATCAAAAGCCGAAGATACCAATAGCCCTAGTCGATTTCTCACTAAGCCTCAAGAGCCGAAATTGTTATCCACATCAAAGCCATAGCCGAATCATCGCTAAGGGTTCAAGCAAGAGTTCCATCAAATTCTTCAATAAGGGTAAGATTAGGTTAGATTCTCATTCTATTTCTTTTAAGGTCATCGAAATTAAGATTCTAATACCCTTAATATCCATGTTGTCGAAGAGATCTTTCGGGATTTACTAAGTGTCGACTACAAGGAAGGAGAAGTTCTTTTCCCGAAGGTACACCATAAGCCGCGTGTTCCCTAGTTATTCGGTGAATTTCGGGATTTAAGAATCTAAGCTAAGTCATATTTAACATACGGCTAAGGGTTATTTGTTGTGAATAAATGTTAGAAATTGATCTAACATGTAGTTATAGGGATTTCGACAGAGGGATACAAGGATTTTGGGATTTGAGAATTTCAAGGTAAGTATTAGTAATACCATTCCTATTGGGATTTGGTTTTAAAATCGAAAAGGTTATTAATGTGTTTTTGTATGATGGGCCGAATATAGAAATTAACAGATCTAAACTTTAGATCGGTAGATCGTTCTTCGGGATTTCAAGGAATCTATTAAGCCAATCAGGTGTGTACTCACACTAACTTTCAATATATCATATGGCAATTATTTTAATATATGAATATGCATAAGAATGTGAATGTGGCTAAGTACCACAAATGTGGTAAGAGTACCTGTGCACGTTTCCTACTTTCGATAGGATTACGAATATGTTATATTGTTAACATGTGAATAATGAGAAATTAAGTATGTTATGCATTTATGGGGCATTCGGGATATATGAGAAAGGGGAAGAAGGTGTTGACTTCGGTCTCACCAATGGAATATGGTGACTACGGTCACAAAATTTGAATATGGTAACTTCGGTTACATTATCTGAATTTGGTAACTTTGGTTACATTATTTGAATATGGTGTCTAATGACACAAATTATATGGGCGATGAGCACGTCGATCGCAGCGATCGCTTCGATGGTGTGTAGCGGATGGAGGGTTGACTTAGTAGTCCCCACGGTGTGATTGGCAGGTACGGGTGGTGTGTAGCGGATGGACAAATAGGCTTGGGTTTGGGTTGCATCATTCTCTTTATGAATATGTCTTTGATATGAACATGTATGCCTAAATTGTTGAATGTTAGTTTGTGTACACATTGAGTCTGTTGGCTCACCCCGTTGTGGGAACTATTTTCGTGTGATGAACAGATGTGGACCAGGGACGGTAGACCTTGAGGTGGCCATGCATCAATTGAGGAATTTATTTAATTTGGACTTTATTTCTTTTTAGTATCTTTAATTTTATTATTGGGTTTTACTTGATGTAATAAGGCCACAAGGCCCAGATGGATTTTCTTATTTTTGCTTTATTTTTAATTATTTTGCTACAAACGATTGTTGGATTAAATTTTAAGTGAAATATATTTTTATAAACTTTAAAAATTATTTTGTCACCTTAATAAAAATTGGATTTTCCAATAAATCAAATGGGTTCCCAATCAGAGCCCAATCCACAACAACATTTTTCTAAAAAAAAGAAAAAATTATGCAAATTTTCTCTAAGTAACAAAGAATTTTGAACCGGTTTACTTGAGGAACATACCAAATCTGGTCAAAGCTCGTGGGCCGGGTTTGGGGTGTTTCAAGGTCGGTCTCGGTCTCGTCTAGAAAAGTCTTAAATAGCTTTATGTCGACTGGATTCATCTCTGAACTTCTTTGATGCTGAATGAAAGGTCTTACTCGATGATCTTTTACGGATGTCTCTAGCTTCAAATTCAGCTTTTCTTTTCTATTTTCCAAGCTCTTTGGCTTTACAGGCTCGTTCAACAAGTACCACGAACTCTTTAATCTCAAGTATGCCGACCAACAACTTAATGTCTTCATTCAAACCGTCTTCGAATCTTTTACACATGATAGCCTCAGTTGAAACACATTCACGAGCATATCGGCTTAATCTCACAAATTTCCATTCATACTCAGTCACGGTCATACGACCCTGTTTCAATTCTAGAAATTCTTTACGTTTTTGATCGATGAATCTCTGACTGATATATTTCTTACGGAACTCAGTCTAGAAGAATTCCCAGGTCACTTTCTCTTTCGGAACCACCGATACTAGTGTATTCCACCAGTGATATGTGGTGTCCCGTAATAAGCATATAGCACATTTTAAGCATTCATCCGGAGTACATGATAGCTCGTCAAACACACGGATAGTATTATCAAGCCACAGCTCAGCTCGTTCCGCATCATCATTATCATTAGCTTTAAACTCTTCGGCCCCGTGTTTCCTGATTTTATCTACAGGAGGCCTGCTAAATCTCATCGGATCTATCTGTCGAAACCTTTTTAAAATTTTGATTTAAAAAATGGGTATCGACTTTAAAAAACAAAAATGGGAGTCGCCACCAATCCCTTTTTACTTAGGTGTGATTGGATCACCTTGTAAAACGTTTTATTTTAAAACATTTAATTTTGGTCCAAAAAAACTAGAAAACGGGTTCGGGAGTCGGTTACGTATGAGGAAGGGTTAACACCCTCATAACGCCCAAAATTGGTACTTAATCGATAAAATCATGTCCAAATGTTTGAAGTTTAAAAGTATTCAAAAATATGATTTCTTAAAAAAACTTTGAGCCATTTAAGTTAAGACTTGAGGTTTCTTTGTTCCGAGGGAATACAAACATCATATCCAGTACGTTAGGACACGATATTTAAGAACCTTCGTAATCAAAATCATCTCATGATTTACAAAACTTGTAAAAGGGTATTTGGTTATTTAGCCAAATGGAAAATCGCAACCCAGTACGTTAGGGCACTATTTCCCGAATTTCTAAATACCAAAACATTGCCTTATTTTAAAAACCTTTAGATAAAATATGGTAATCTCGTAAAAAATGTATTCATAAAACAATAAATAAATAACTATACAATGGCTATCATAAATAAATAATGAAAGAATATAGGCAAGTAAAATATATACATAAAACCCTAAATATCAAAATAGAAATTACTAAATAAATATGAAAATTTTCATGCAAGATTAATAATAAACAAATAAAATAAATAAATAAAATTACATACTTATATGATATAAACAATGTAAACAATGCATAAATAAAAGAAATAGTATATAATGACTTTAAATAAAATAAAATATAAATAATGTAAATGAAACATGTTTTTCTATATAAATATATTTTATAAAAATATGATATAATATAATACTATACAATGTATAAAAATTTTTAAATATATAATATAATAACTAATATATGAAAATAATATATAATTAAAATAATATTAAGCAAAATAATATATATATAATACACTAATTATAAATAAATAATATAAATAAAATAGATTAGATAATATAAATAAAAAAAATAAAGTTTTAGAAATAATATAAATGTAACATAATTGTAAGACCCAATTTATACCCGGGCCCATTTGATAACCAAATTAAAAAATCCAAGAACAGTCCATTAACAAGTCTTTTTACAAGGACCACTTATACTAAACCTAATAGGCCCACTTATAACCTAATCCCAAACTGGCCCAAATGGCCCGATTGGTTTCAGCAAGCAGAAACCCTAGAGCTTCCAGAGGGTTCCAGCGCCGTTTTGGCTTCCATCGCGCGTGTCCCCACGCGCGCCCAGCCAGGCGTTTGGACTGCCTCGGTCCTCCACGCGCTCCACCACGTGCACCCCACGCGCGCCGTTTCAAGAGCCTCCGCCCACGCGCTCTACCCCGCGCAAGCCTCGCTGCGCATCGCGGCGTGCCTTCGCGCTTCGTTGTGTCGTCCGTACCTCCGTACGCTAGGTCCGCGCCTTGTACCTGCAGAATAACGAGCAAACAACACAGTAAACAAACAAAAAGAAAACAATTGTATTTTTACATTATTTTTCATTTCTATTTCGATTTTCGGCTTTAAAAAGCCCGAAACTAACCATTGTAACGACACACAATTTACGAATACAGAGAAATACAAAAAAATTGAGAGGTGATTCTCAGATCTTCGAAATATTTTTTAGTTGTATCTTCTTTTCTTTTGCATGCAGAAAAAAGGGGGGGATTTTTGTATACACACTGTGTACAGAGATATAAAAAAAAGGAGAATAGAGAACCTTTTTGGAAGGTGATTTTCCTATTTTTGATTTTTTCTTTTTTCTTTTGGTTGTTGTTTGAAATACAAAGAAATACAGAAAGGGATAAAAGAGGGGTTGTTTTCTATTTGATTTTTTTTCCTTCATTTTTGTTTTCAATAGAGTAAAATAAACGAATAAAAAGGCAGAATAATTTCTTACCTGGTGAATATGCCATGAATTTCCTCTTGCTTCGCTGAAATCGAAGCCGAGAGGAGATCTGAAGCTGAAAAAGAAGTTTTTCTCAAGTCCCGGCGCCGTCTACGGTGATGGATTAGCATCTGAAAGGGGAGATTTAATCAGAGGATAAGGATTAGGGTTTTTGTTTTAACATTGGTAAAAGAAATGACAGATTGTCATTTAAATCTTTAAAAAAAAAGGCTTTAATAACTTTAAAGAATGGTGTCGTTTGGTGTTCTGGAGTTCAGAAGCTAAAATGGTATTTTGTTTAAATGGGATATTTATGCGACTAATCCCTCTCTTCTTTGCAGTAATTGGATTGTATCCTTTTTTTTTGCTGTCTCTTTATTTATTGTTATTTTGCCCTGAAATTTTAAGAGACATTTCAATTATGTCCACGTCTAAACGCAGCATTTTTAGAACATGGAATATTTTCTTTTTTAATCCCTGTTCATTGGTGTGTTTATTATTTTTATCCTAAATTGTATTTTAATAATTTTACTTGTTTATAAATTATCCTTTTAATATTGTTTTTATTTCAATTGAGTTTTTATTTTAATTTTATTTTAATTTATTCGTTTTAAATATTTTTCCATAAAATTCATTATTTGTTTTAATATTTATATATATTATTTGGATCATATTGTATATATTATTTTTATATTGTATATATGGGGCATGGATGTTACCAAGACAGTCTCATCAAAAGCTTCTAGCCAACATCGATTCACTTTCGGGGATGTCGGTTACTTCACTAAGATAGTAAAAGTCGCTTCATGTGCCAACATTACAAAGTCGATAGTCGTCACAAAAAAAAAGAGAAGAAGAAGAAGAAGAAGAAAGAAAGAACACAAAAAATGTCGAAAGGATCATATTTAACCGCACAATGTCAAAAGTTTGCGGTCTGTTCAAAGATCAGGTGCCACATCACAGTGCAGTAAAGGCAGCCAAAAAGAAGAACAAAAGATCATAAAAAAGGACCGAGACTTGTAAATATTGGCATACAGAAGTTACTATTTACCATCTATGCTTATCAAATGTTGGCCAGGACTGTCACCGGGGCAGCACATTTCTCATTGGTTTCACCCATTGAAGCCGAAGTTCCTTTTTCTGAGTTTTATCAGAACTAAAGTTGGATGAGGCAAAATGGATTTAATCAATCAAATTTGTGAGGAAAAGTTAATAGCTATCCGTTACAGTCAGACGATGCGGGTTTGCGACAAAGAGGTTCATCCTAGAAAATTCCCAAAGGGGGACCTGATATTGAAGAAGATCCCTCATATACAAAAGGATTTCAGCAAAAAATAGAGGCCAAACTAGAAAATACTTTATGTAGTGAGAAAGTCTGTTCTAGGAACATTGACCAAATGGATGGCAGGGATATGCCCAATCCGTGAATTCAGTTGAGAAGTATAAAAAAAAATAAAAATAGAAGAAAAAGGAAAAAAATAGAAATTTTCAGCAAAAAAAAAAAGAAAAAAGAAAAAGGAGAGGCCAAGGCGAAAACCCGCAAAGGGCGCTTTGAGACCAAAGGGGATTTGAGTTGAAAACCCGAAAAGGGCGGCTCAAATTTTAATCAAAGTGGGGCATACAGCAGTCTTGCTATGCCTAAATTGACATTGAAGAAGTATGCTATGTCTTGGGGCATCGACAAAGTACTCCAGATTCCCTAAACACATATTGAGCTTAAAATGGTCCTCAAGAAGTTGGAACAGAGAAGCTCAGACTGCGATATCTGGGGCACCTAGTTTCCATTTTACCCATGCTAAATTTGTTATTTGTGATTATATTATGCTTTTCAAAATATGTTCACAATAAATTTCCTTTTTTATTGCAATTGCTATCTTTGCCTAGTTTATTTGTTTCGAGCCATGCTCCTAATTAATTTCCTTCTGTCCATTGTTATGATATTTTGCATTGAAATAACGATTAGTGGACTAATAACACTTTCACAAAAGAAGTTTCGCATATTACTCTGGAAGCTTCTGAATAATACAAGAAACCAAGCGGGACTATTGTTTAAAACTCACCAAGTATGAGGGATGGAAATATTGGTGGGGTAAGAGTCTAAACTGAGATTATCTCTCCGGATTTTGGTCAAAAATGGCGATTGAACAAAATGACAAGGCATTGCGTCAGTGATGCAATCCTACCGAAAAAATGGGCATCGTTAACCCAAGTGTAAAATGGGAATCATGCTCCGGAGAAAAATTGATGTTCTGCATTCACGCAAGCATCAAGCATACACATCTGGTTGGGTCACCTGATGAGTGATCAGTTGATGGAACAAGCTACAGGCCCTATACCCCCGAGTTATAAGGGGATAGATGGAAGATAACACAGATCTTATACCTTTGAATAGCAATATGATGGATTGAAGAAGAAACAAATCCTACCTTTCGAGGTCACAGTGGGATAGATGGGAAGAGATTCAGATCCTACACCGCTACAGTGGGGCAAATCTGTTGAGCAAGATATTTGTTTTCTCGGGTTTTCTGTTGAGAATACCAGCCGAACAAGATGGCAGCATAATACATCAACGATAAAGCCTTAATAAACAATGAACGATGACGCTTTAAACTTTTAAAAAGGGATCATTCTCATGAAATTCTGCATTCATGCAAAACACATTTGGTTAGAAGCATTTGATTCATTCCGATCATTGCATCCTAATCATTATAAGAGATCAGTCTCATGACATTCTGCATTCAAATGTCATCCATAAGACACATCTATTTAGGGGCATTTGATTCATTCTGATCATTACATCCTAATCTCTGTAAAAAGACCATTCTCATGACATTCTGCATTCATGCAAATATGTCCATAATACATTTCTTTAGGAGTATTAGATTTATTCTAATCATTGCATCCTAACCATTTTGCATAAGCATAAAAACAAAACTGATTTTACATGACAAGTCCCCTAAAGGACGTTGTTACAACATCGAAGACATCAGATCTTGCCTTCTTGAGCGAAGCAGATCGAGGATAACAAATCTGGCAATCCTGAAGTTGCAGAAGCAGATTAAAGAGAACAAATCTGGCAATCCCAAAGTTGCGGGAGCGATTGAATATAGCGGATCTGGTAATCCACGAAGTTGCAGGAGCAGATTGAAGAGAACAAATCTGGCAATCCCGAAGTTGCGGGAGCAGATTGAAGATAGCAAATCTGGCAATCCTGAAGTTGCAGGAACAGATTGAAGAGAACAAATCTGGCAATCCTGAAGTTGCAGAAGCAGATTGAAGATAGCAAATCTGGCAATCCTGAAGTTGCAGGAGCAGATTGAAGAGAAAAAATCTGGCAATCCTGAAGTTGCAGGAGCAGATTGAAGATAGCAAATCTGGCAATCCTGAAGTTGCAGGAGCAGTTTGAATATAGCAGATCTGGCAATCCTGAAGTTGCAGGAGCAGATCGAAGCCATACAAGTCTTTTCACCTCGAAGTCCCAGTGGAGTAGGTAGAAGCTACAAATCCCTCCTCCCTGAGTGTATCGAGGATCAACCTTTATTTTTGAGAAGTTTTAGTGAGAAGATCGAAACTACAAATCTCTTCTCTCTGGATTCTTATCACCTCGAGGTCCCAGTGGAGCAGATCGAAGCTACAAATCCCTCCTCCCTGAGTGTATTGAGGATCAACCTTTATTTCCGAGAAGTTTCAGTAAGAAGATTGAAGTTACAAATCTCTTCTCTCTGAATTCTTATCACCTCGAAGTCCCAGTGGAGCAGGTCGAAGCTACAAATCCCTTTTTCCTGAGGTCATTGAGCACCAACCCCTATTTCTTAGAAGTTTCAGTAGGAAGATCGAAGTTACGAGTCTCTTCTCTCTAAATTCTCATCTACTCGAAGCACCAGTGGAGTAGATCGAAGCTACAAATCTCTTCTCCTTGAAATTACATTGGAGCGAATCGAAGCGCCAGTTCCTGGGCCCCTAAAGATGCAGCAAGATGGAACGAAGCTACTTGAAGAAGAAAAGCAGTGAAAGAGGCACGACCGGACAAAATTGGCCCTTTTTGAAGTCTTTGATCTATTCTCGTTACACGACAACGAGCAAAGAGGGGCAGTTGTAAGACCCAATTTATGCGGGCCCATTTGATAACCAAATTAAAAATCCAGAAACGATCCATTAACAAGTCTTTTACAAGGCCCACTTATACTAAACCTAATAGGCCCACTTATAACCTAATCCCAAACCGCCCAAATGGCCCGATTGGTTTAAAGCAGCGAAACCCTAGAGCTTCCAGAGGGTTCCAGCGCCGTTTTGGCTTCCATCACGCGTGTCCCCACGCGCGCCCAGCCAGGCATTTGGACTGCCTCGGTCCTCCACGCGCTCCACCACGTGCACCCCACACGCGCTGTTTCAGCAGCCTCTAGTGCCCCACGCGCTCCACCCACGCGCAAGCCTGCACGCATCGTGCGTGCCTTCGCGCTCAGTGTCGTCCGCACCTCCGTACGCTAGGTCCGCGCCTTGTACCTGCAGAATAACGAGCAAACAACACAGCAAACAAACAAAAAGAAAACAATTGTATTTTTACATTATTTTTCATTTCTATTTCGATTTTCGGCTTTAAAAAGCCCAAAACTAACCACTGTAACGACACACAATTTACGAATATAGAGAAATACAAAAAAATTGAGAGGTGATTCTCAGATCTTCGAAATATTTTTTAGTTGTATCTTCTTTTCTTTTGCATGCATAAAAAAGGGGGGGATTTTTGTATACACCTTTGTTTGAGAGATATAAAAAAATGAGAATAGAGAACCTTTTTGGAAGGTGATTTTCCTATTTTTGATTTTTTCTTTTGGTTGTTGTTTGAAATACAAAGAAATACAGAAAGGGATAAAAGAGGGGTTGTTTTCTATTTGATTTTTTTTTCCTTCGTTTTTGTTTTCAATAGGGTAAAATAAACGAATAAAAAGGCAGAATAATTTCTTACCTGGTGAATATGCCATGGATTTCCTCTTGCTTCGCTGAAATCGAAGCCGAGAGGAGATCTGAAGGCTGAAAAAGTAGTTTTTCTCAAGTCCCGGCGCCGTCTGCGGTGATGGATTAGCATCTGAGAGGGGAGATTTAATCAGAGGATAAGGATTAGGGTTTTTGTTTTAACATTGGTAAAAGAAATGACAGATTGTCATTTAAATCTTTAAAAAAAAAGGCTTTAATAACTTTAAAGAATGGTGTCGTTTGGTGTTCTGGAGTTCAGAAGCTAAAATGGTATTTTGTTTAAATGGGATATTTATGCGACTAATCCCTCTCTTCTTTGCAGTAATTGGATTGTATCCTTTTTTTTTGCTGTCTCTTTATTTATTGTTATTTTGCCCTGAAATTTTAAGAGACATTTCAATTATGTCCACGTCTAAACGCAGCATTTTTAGAACATGGAATATTTTCTTTTTTAATCCCTGTTCATTGGTGTGTTTATTATTTTTATCCTAAATTGTATTTTAATAATTTTACTTGTTTATAAATTATCCTTTTAATATTGTTTTTATTTCAATTGAGTTTTTATTTTAATTTTATTTTAATTTATTCGTTTTAAATATTTTTCCATAAAATTCATTATTTGTTTTAATATTTATATATATTATTTGGATCATATTGTATATATTATTTTTACATTAATTTAATTGTTGTTCTTTTAATTCACCTTTATATGTATACATATATATATATTCTTCTAAATTTATTTATATGTATTATTTTTATTTCTTTTTAACTCTTATTTTATTTTGTATATTTGTTCATTTTAATAACCTTTATATATTATTACTTTTATATAAAAATTATTTATATTAGTTTTTCTTTTTATTATCCCACGTATATTATTTATGTAAGTTAATATATATATTATTCTATATATTTTGTTTTAATTTCCTCCTTGTATTTTATTTTTTTGAAATCCATTTACTTCATTATTGCATGTTTGTATTTCAATTATTCTTTGGTATACATATTTATACATGTAATTTATAACTTACATATTGATATTGTTTTTCTCTTACGTTATTCATTGCCTTTGGTGCACTTTATTTATGTTAAGATTGCTTAGTATTTCGTTCTAAATTGGCTTTTAGTCTTGAATGTTAATATTTGTATGATATGTCTCCGTTGTATGAACTCTAATTTGCTCTTTTATGCTTTCATTCTTGTCATATATTGTATTTTATGCTTACAATTGTATCTTTACTTTTATCATTATACTGTTATTAAATTTTTCAACTTATTTACGAACAATTGTTCATCCAAATAAATCAAACAAACATGTTTTGAGTCGTTTTCTTTTTCATTTATTTAAAAGTTCTAAATAATGTGATATTCGCGCATTTGGAAATTAGAAGAAATCGTGCCCAATCGTGCTGGGTGTGGTTTCTTGTTTGACCAAATAAACGAATATCCTTTCAAATTTGGTCCATATTTTCAAAATAAGATGATATTTGTGCGTTTGGAAATTCGAAGAAATCGTGCCCAATTGTGCTGGGTATGGTTTTTCGTTTGTCTAAATAACCAAATACCCTTTTAAAATTTTAATACATATGCTTGAAGAATTTTGGGATGATATTGAATTCGAGGACTCAGATTATTGTGTTCAATCGTGCTGGATGTGATACTCTATTCTTTCGGAACAATGGAATCTCAATATTCAATTAAATTATTTAAAATAAAATAAAAAACAAAATTTCAAAACCATTTCAAACTTTTCAACATTAGGACATCAATTAGTCAATTTGGTACCAATTTTGGGCGTTGCGAGGGTGCTAACCCTTCCTCGCACGTAACCGACTCCCGAACACGTTTTCTTCTGGAAATTCGTAGACCAAAACTATTTTCAAAGGTGACCCGATCACACCTAAACAAAAAGGATTGGTGGCGACTCCATTTCCCTATTTTTTAAAGTCGATTCCCATTTTTTTCATAACCCCGATAAATAAAAATGGTTTCGACAGCATAATAATATATAATATACAAAATATAATAAAATAAAAAATATAATAATATATAAATTAAATAATACTTTAAACTAAATAAAATAATACAAATTAGTAATTTAATATATAAGATAATACATATAAAATTATATATATTTTTTATACTATTAATAAATTAATAAAAATAATATAGAATCTTTTAATATGATAAAATAATTAAATATAAAATAAAATAAAAAAATAAAAGGATAAAACAAGAAATTTAAAAAAAGAAACAGGATTAAAATGGCAATTTTGCCAAGTTTCAAAACAGTGTATCATAATAAACTTAACCTTTAATGCAGCTCGAGGATTAAATTGAAAAATAATTAAACTTTTAGGGTCAACTCATAAATACGGAAAGGTTCTATTGGACGTAATTATAAATATGAAAAAATGCGGAAGGACCAGATCTGCAAATAGACCATTGACCAAAAACACGCGGATCCTGCGGGCAAATCGGGTAGGATTTCGGGTAAGATCCAAACGGCGCCGTTTTAATGCTTATTGCCTTAAGCCAAAACGACGTCGTTTTGATATTACTATATAAATCAAATTTTGACTTAAAAAAATCATTTACCCCATTCCTTTAAAAAAAAAAACTGAAAAGCTTTAAAAAATGCTCTCTCTCTCTCCGGTCCCATGCGATTTCCGGCAGTCCTTCCGGCGAGGCTCCGGTGTCCGACCGCCACACGCGCCTCTTCCGACAGCGGTCGAAAGTCCAAAAGATTCCTTTTTCAATGCCGATCAAATGGTAAACCCTTTTCTCTCTTTTTTAGTGATATATGTATATAAAAACGCATAAACAAAAAAATAAAAATAAAAATAAAATAAATAAGACAGATATAAAAAAAAACACCTCTGTTTTTTATTTGCTTGTATATTCTCTATTTTTTCGTGTGTATTCTTGTGTATTTTTCTGTGTATCGATTCTGTCTCCTCTCTTTACAGATTATCATAGGGTTTATATAACCCTTGAAATGAAAAATAAAAATGGAAAGAAAATCTTGTCCATGTGTGCTGCTGTTTTCCCCGCCTTCTTTGCAAGTAGAGAAGAATGCGGCGGCGATGGGGCATTCTCCGCGCGCGAATCGTGGCTTGACGAGGACGAGACTTACTTGCGCAAAAGGGGTGGGTGCATCTTTGCGGCGCTAAGGTTTGAAACCCTAGGTTTCTGCTGGTTCTGTTTAACATTTGGGCTGTTTTGGGCCCCGTATGTTTTGGGTCTGTTGGGTAGTTTAGGTTCTGGGCTAATGGGTGTAAGTGGGCTGCTGGGTAGTCTGTTTAGGAACTGGGCCTCTGAATTGGGTCACGGGTATTGGGCTTGTTTTGTTTTTGGGTATTTGGCTTGTAAAATGGACTATATAAAACTTGAGTTTTATTTTTTGTTTCTGTTTTACAAGCTCGGGCAAAATGAGTCTATAACAGCTGCCCCTCTTTGCTCATTGTTGTGTAACGAGAATAGAGCAAAGACTATAAAAGGATCAATTTTGCCCGGTCTTGGCCAAGCCTCGACTTCTTGATCCTAGTCTTCTTCAAATGGCTCTAACTCCACTGCAACTTGAATGGTATTGGAACTTCAATAAGTCTGATAGCTTCAATCTGTTTCACTGCAACCTCATGAAGGTAGTATCCACTATCTTTTGATCTGCTCCACTGCAAACTCAGGGAGACAAGATCTGATGTTTTCGATCTGCTTCTTGCAACTTCAAGAATGCCAGATCTGCTATTTTCAATCTGACCCCTGCAAGCTCAGGGATCACCAGATTGATGTCTTCGATCTGCTTCCTGCAAACTCAAGAATTGCCAGACCTGCTATCTTCAATCTGATCCCTGCAAACTCAGGGATCACCAAACTGATGTCTTCGATCTGCTTCCTGCAAACTTAGGAATTGCCAGATCTGCTATCTTCAATCTGATCCCTGCAAACTCAGGGATTACCAGACTGATGTCTTCGATCTGCTTCCTGCAAACTCAGGAATTGCCAGATCTGCTATCTTCAATCTGATCCCTACAAACTCAGGGATCGCCAAACTGATATCTTCGATCTGCTTCCTGCAACTTCAGGAATTACCAGATCTGCTATCTTCAATCTGATCCTTACAAACTCAGGGATCGCCAGACTGATATCTTCGATCTACTTCCTGCAACTTCAGGAATTGCCCGATCTGCTATTTATTTATATGTATTATTTTTATTTCTTTTTAACTCTTATTTTATTATGTATATTTGTTCATTTTAATAACCTTTATATATTATTACTTTTATATATAAATTATTTATATTAGTTTTTCTTTTTATTATTCCACGTATATTATTTATGTAAGTTAATATATATATTATTCTATATATTTTGTTTTAATTTCCTCCTTGTATTTTATTTTTTGAAATCCATTTACTTCATTATTGCATGTTTGTATTTCAATTATTCTTTGGTATACATATTTATACATGTAATTTATAACTTACATATTGATATTGTTTTTCTCTTATGTTATTCATTGCCTTTGGTGCACTTTATTTATGTTAAGATTGCTTAGTATTTCGTTCTAAATTGGCTTTTAGTCTTGAATGTTAATATTTGTATGATATGTCTCCATTGTATGAACTCTAATTTGCTCTTTTATGCTTTCATTCTTGTCATATATTGTATTTTATGCTTACAATTGTATCTTTACTTTTATCATTATACTCTTATTAAATTTTTCAACTTATTTACGAACAATTGTTCATCCAAATAAATCAAAAAAACATGTTTTGAGTCGTTTTCTTTTTCATTTATTTAAAAGTTCCAAATAATGTGATATTCGTGCATTTGGAAATTAGAAGAAATCGTGCCCAATCGTGCTGGGTGTGGTTTCTTGTTTGACCAAATAAACGAATAGCCTTTCAAATTTGGTCCATATTTTCAAAATAAGATGATATTTGTGCGTTTGGAAATTCGAAGAAATCGTGCCCAATCGTGCTGGGTATGGTTTTTCGTTTGTCTAAATAACCAAATACCCTTTTAAAATTTTAATACATATGCTTGAAGAATTTTGGGATGATATTGAATTCGAGGACTCAGATTATTGTGTTCAATCGTGCTGGATGTGATACTCTATTCTTTCGGAACAAGGGAATCTCAATATTCAATTAAGTTATTTAAAATAAAAAACAAAATTTCAAAACCATTTCAAACTTTTCAACATTAGGACATCAATTAGTCAATTTGGTACCAATTTTGGGCATTGCGAGGGTGCTAACCCTTCCTCGCACGTAACCGACTCCCGAACCCGTTTTCTTCTAGAAATTCGTAGACCAAAACTATTTTCAAAGGTGACCCATCACACCTAAACAAAAAGGATTGGTGGCGACTCCATTTCCCTATTTTTTAAATTCGATTCCCATTTTTTTCAAAACCCCGATAAATAAAAATGGTTTCGACAGCTTGGCGACTCCACTGGGGAATTCGTTGAGAGTCAGGTCATAAATTGATTAATTTTTGTCCTTTTGATTAAAAATTTGGAAATTGTTTTGGAATAATCATATTTCTCTTGATGCATTTGTTTGTGCTATGATGTCAAATCTCATGAAAAACTTTGGCATTGCATTGCTTGACCGTTGTGGTCACACCTTTAAGTGGGAGTGAGATGCTATGCTTTCGTGAGGTTTTCACCTCTGCATGGGCTAGTGGACTGCTTCCGGGACACATCTGTACCTATGTGCTTCGTGAGGTTTTCACCTCCGCATGACCATAGGGAAATGTGTTCCCCTGAAATGAACTCGATCCATATGAGCCTATAACGGGTGAGGATTGAGGAATCTGCTGGTTCAGGTATCCATTCTTTAGAACAAAGCCGCATATAGCAGCCCTAGGCGCCTACCCTAGATAGAGCCACGCCAAACCCTAGTGGTCACCCGGTCAGGTGTTCTATGTTGTTTTTTCTTGCACTAATGTGTTTCCTTTTGATTGCATTGCATTCATTCCATGCATTTGCATTGCATGCATGTGCATTACATCATTTGCATTACGCTATTTTCATGACATTACATCATATGCATTAGATTTCATGAGAAGACCCTGATCGGTTGAAGTTATTTCAGTATTAACCTGGACACCGGCAAAACCAAACATCCCTACGGTACCCGAATCAAGATGAAAGATATGGATCAGAGATTAGAGAAGCTTGAACAACTCCAAAGGGAGATGCAGGATAAACTTCAGCTGCAAATGTAAGAGCAGCTTGCTAAGATCCAGCAGGATATGATAGACCGAATGATGGAATCACAAAAGAGTATGATGACCCAATTAACTCAACTACTGGTAGGAGGAGTGGACAAAGGAAAAACCCCCAGGGTTAACACTGGTGAAAATAGTTTTACCCCGACACATCCTAAAGTGCATCCACAAAAGACATCCGTCACAATTAAACATCAACAATTTCAAGAAGATGTTTCGATACCGGCCAACTTCCAAACGGGATCGGGTTCTAACTTAGGGGATCATCCAATTAATGCTATTATTCCTGACTTTGATGAGGCAGCAAAGAGAGAAAGGGCAAGGACTGAGTTGCCAAAACAGTTAGAGGAGCGATGTAAATGGTTGGAAGACAAATTTAGGGCCATGGAAAGCGCTGATAGGCAACATGAAATCGACGCTAAAGATCTAAGCTTGGTGCCAGCTCTAATACTTCCCCACAAATTCAAGGTGCCAGAATTTGAAAAATACAATGGGACTACTTGCCCGGAGGCTCACATAACTATGTTTTTCCGGAGAATGACTGGGTACGTTAACAATGACCAATTACTAATTCATTGCTTCCAGGACAGTCTGGTGGGAGCAGCATCTAAATGGTACAATCAGTTGAGCCGTACCGAAATTGGTTCTTGGAGGGATTTAGCACAGGCATTTATGAAGCAGTACGGTCACGTAACAGATATGACCCCTGATAGAATTACCCTGCAAAACATGGAGAAGAGACCAGGCGAAAGTTTTCGGCAATATGCAAAAGGTGGAGAGAGGTTGCCATACAAGTCCAACCACCTCTTCTGGAGAAAGAAACCACTATGCTCTTCATCAACACCTTGAAAGCCTCGTTTATCACTCATATGCTAGGGAGTGCTACAAAGAGCTTCTCAGACGTCGTAATGACTGGAGAAATAATTGAGAATGCCATAAAGAGTGGAAAGATAGATGTAGAAGAAAGTGCCAAGAGATCAGTCCCGGGAAAGAAAGAAAATGAGGTAAACAATGTGGGAGCATACAGTAAAGGTTATTCAAAGCAAGTTACTGTGGGATCACCAAGGACGATAATTACTAGTCTTCAGACTCCTTCAAGGAATGAATCTAGTCAAAGGACGAACACAGAAAAGCTTCAGTTCACTCCTATTGCAATAACATACCAAGAGCTATATCAGAGGTTGTTTGACACACACGTGGTGTCCCCTTTCTACCTGACACCATTACAGCCCCCGTATCCCAAGTGGTACAACGCAAATACCCAATGTGACTATCATGCGGGAATTTCGGGGCATTCAATAGAAAATTGCACTGCCTTTAAGAAAGTCGTGGAAAGGCTTATTAAGATAGGGGTTGTGAGGCCCGATGAAGTGAACGGCAAGAAATGGCGAAGGATGGGGCAAGAGAGTTGCGATTCCTTGAAGAAGTCATCAGAAGCCTAGAAATCGGGAAGTCAGAACACCAATGGCATATCCAAAGAGTGAACCAAGGAATAAAGTTTTCCAAGCATCGGCCTTTATATACTTCGGAGCGTTTTGGACAATCGGAATGCGAAAGAAATTCCTGTAGTATTTAGAGCTTACCTAGAGTAATGTACAAAACACACTTGTTGCTTTAAGGCTAGAAGTAATAAGATTTCTTTTGTGAAATAGGCTTGTGTCCAGAGTTTTTATTTCAATGAAATGCATATTTTTGAGCAAATATTTTATTCTTTACATCTCATACTGAACATTCTTTGTTTTTCTAGAATATTATTTCATTATTTATTCATGACCATACCCTACAAATAAATCTTCCTTAGAATCATTTATTCTTTGGAATTTGCCTTCGTACCTACAATAGGTACCCAGATATCAATGACATGAGCGACGCTGTTACTAACTCCCTTTTTGAATAAAATAAGGGTCTAAGGGATCGCATGACTTTGAAGATGACAGAAATTGCAACATATCTTCTGATTTGTTAATACTGGATGAAAAATAGATCCTATGTCGCGAGCCAAGGAAGGAGATGAAGATCAAAGCCT
The DNA here is from genome assembly GCA_025698515.1 of Gossypium sturtianum. Classification (NCBI taxonomy): domain Eukaryota; kingdom Viridiplantae; phylum Streptophyta; class Magnoliopsida; order Malvales; family Malvaceae; genus Gossypium; species Gossypium sturtianum. The sequence goes on from CM046945.1 coordinate 27,365,595, forward strand.
GGCTCAATGCAGAAACAAAATTTCCTATATATGGGGCATGGATGTTACCAAGACAGTCTCATCAAAAGCTTCTAGCCAACATCGATTCACTTTCGGGGATGTCGGTTACTTCACTAAGATAGTAAAAGTCGCTTCATGTGCCAACATTACAAAGTCGATAGTCGTCACAAAAAAAAAGAGAAGAAGAAGAAGAAGAAGAAAGAAAGAACACAAAAAATGTCGAAAGGATCATATTTAACCGCACAATGTCAAAAGTTTGCGGTCTGTTCAAAGATCAGGTGCCACATCACAGTGCAGTAAAGGCAGCCAAAAAGAAGAACAAAAGATCATAAAAAAGGACCGAGACTTGTAAATATTGGCATACAGAAGTTACTATTTACCATCTATGCTTATCAAATGTTGGCCAGGACTGTCACCGGGGCAGCACATTTCTCATTGGTTTCACCCATTGAAGCCGAAGTTCCTTTTTCTGAGTTTTATCAGAACTAAAGTTGGATGAGGCAAAATGGATTTAATCAATCAAATTTGTGAGGAAAAGTTAATAGCTATCCGTTCTGATCGGACGATGCGGGTTTCATGACAAAGAGGTTCATCCTAGAAAATTCCCAAAGGGGACTGATATTGAAGAAGATCCTCATATACAAAAGGATTTCAGCAAAAATAGAGGCCAAACTAGAAAATACTTTATGTAGTGAGAAAGTCTGTTCTAGGAACATTGACCAAATGGATGGCAGGGATATGCCCAATCCGTGAATTCAGTTGAGAAGTATAAAAAAAAATAAAAATAGAAGAAAAAGGAAAAAATAGAAATTTTCAGCAAAAAAAAAAAAAAAAGAAAAAGGAGAGGCCAAGGCGAAAACCCGCAAAGGGCGCTTTGAGACCAAAGGGGATTTGAGTTGAAAACCCGAAAAGGGCGGCTCAAATTTTAATCAAAGTGGGGCATACAGCAGTCTTGCTATGCCTAAATTGACATTGAAGAAGTATGCTATGTCTTGGGGCATCGACAAAGTACTCCAGATTCCCTAAACACATATTGAGCTTAAAATGGTCCTCAAGAAGTTGGAACAGAGAAGCTCAGACTGCGATATCTGGGGCACCTAGTTTCCATTTTACCCATGCTAAATTTGTTATTTGTGATTATATTATGCTTTTCAAAATATGTTCACAATAAATTTCCTTTTTTATTGCAATTGCTATCTTTGCCTAGTTTATTTGTTTCGAGCCATGCTCCTAATTAATTTCCTTCCTGTCCATTGTTATGATATTTTGCATTGAAATAACGATTAGTGGACTAATAACACTTTCACAAAAGAAGTTTCGCATATTACTCTGGAAGCTTCTGAATAATACAAGAAACCGAAGCAGGACTATTGTTTAAAACTCACCAAGTATGAGGGATGGAAATATTGGTGGGGTAAGAGTCTAAACTGAGATTATCTCTCCGGATTTTGGTCAAAAATGGCGATTGAACAAAATGACAAGGCATTGCGTCAGTGATGCAATCCTACCGAAAAAATGGGCATCGTTAACCCAAGTGTAAAATGGGAATCATGCTCCGGAGAAAAATTGATGTTCTGCATTCACGCAAGCATCAAGCATACACATCTGGTTGGGTCACCTGATGAGTGATCAGTTGATGGAACAAGCTACAGGCCCTATACCCCCGAGTTATAAGGGGATAGATGGAAGATAACACAGATCTTATACCTTTGAATAGCAATATGATGGATTGAAGAAGAAACAAATCCTACCTTTCGAGGTCACAGTGGGATAGATGGGAAGAGATTCAGATCCTACACCGCTACAGTGGGGCAAATCTGTTGAGCAAGATATTTGTTTTCTCGGGTTTTCTGTTGAGAATACCGGTAGAACAAGATGGCAAAGATAATACATCAACGATAAAGCCTTAATAAACAATGAACGATGACGCTTTAAACTTTTAAAAAGGGATCATTCTCATGAAATTCTGCATTCATGCAAAACACATTTGGTTAGAAGCATTTGATTCATTCCGATCATTGCATCCTAATCATTATAAGAGATCAGTCTCATGACATTCTGCATTCAAATGTCATCCATAAGACACATCTATTTAGGGGCATTTGATTCATTCTGATCATTACATCCTAATCTCTGTAAAAAGACCATTCTCATGACATTCTGCATTCATGCAAATATGTCCATAATACATTTCGTTAGGAGTATTAGATTTATTCTAATCATTGCATCCTAACCATTTTGCATAAGCATAAAAACAAAACTGATTTTACATGACAGGTCCCCTAGAGGACGTTGTTACAACATCGAAGACATCAGATCTTGCCTTCTTGAGCGAAGCAGATCGAGGATAACAAATCTGGCAATCCTGAAGTTGCAAAAGCAGATTAAAGAGAACAAATCTGGCAATCCCAAAGTTGCGGGAGCAGATTGAATATAGCAGATCTGGTAATCCTGAAGTTGCAGGAGCAGATTGAAGAGAACAAATCTGGCAATCCCGAAGTTGCGGGAGCAGATTGAAGATAGCAAATCTGGCAATCCTGAAGTTGCAGGAACAGATTGAAGAGAACAAATCTGGCAATCCTGAAGTTGCAGAAGCAGATTGAAGATAGCAAATCTGGCAATCCTGAAGTTGCAGGAGCAGATTGAAGAGAAAAAATCTGGCAATCCTGAAGTTGCAGGAGCAGATTGAAGATAGCAAATCTGGCAATCCTGAAGTTGCAGGAGCAGTTTGAATATAGCAGATCTGGCAATCCTGAAGTTGCAGGAGCAGATCGAAGCCATACAAGTCTTTTCACCTCGAAGTCCCAGTGGAGTAGGTAGAAGCTACAAATCCCTCCTCTCACCTGAGTGTATCGAGGATCAACCTTTATTTTTGAGAAGTTTCAGTGAGAAGATCGAAACTACAAATCTCTTCTCTCTGGATTCTTATCACCTCGAGGTCCCAGTGGAGCAGATCGAAGCTACAAATCCCTCCTCCCTGAGTGTATTGAGGATCAACCTTTATTTCCGAGAAGTTTCAGTAAGAAGATTGAAGTTACAAATCTCTTCTCTCTGAATTCTTATCACCTCGAAGTCCCAGTGGAGCAGGTCGAAGCTACAAATCCCTTTTTCCTGAGGTCATTGAGCACCAACCCCTATTTCTTAGAAGTTTCAGTAGGAAGATCGAGGTTCTGAGTCTCTTCTCTCTAAATTCTCATCTACTCGAAGCACCAGTGGAGTAGATCGAAGCTACAAATCTCTTCTCCTTGAAATTACATTGGAGCGAATCGAAGCGCCAGTTCCTGGGCCCCTAAAGATGCAGCAAGATGGAACGAAGCTACTTGAAGAAGAAAAGCAGTGAAAGAGGCACGACCGGACAAAATTGGCCCTTTTTGAAGTCTTTGATCTATTCTCGTTACACGACAACGAGCAAAGAGGGGCAGTTGTAAGACCCAATTTATGCCCGGGCCCATTTGATAACCAAATTAAAAAATCCAAGAACAGTCCATTAACAAGTCTTTTTACAAGGCCCACTTATACTAAACCTAATAGGCCCACTTATAACCTAATCCCAAACTGGCCCAAATGGCCCGATTGGTTTCAGCAAGCAGAAACCCTAGAGCTTCCAGAGGGTTCCAGCGCCGTTTTGGCTTCCATCACGCGTGTCCCCACGCGCGCCCAGCCAGGCATTTGGACTGCCTCGGTCCTCCACGCGCTCCACCACGTGCACCCCACACGCGCTGTTTCAGCAGCCTCTAGTGACCCACGCGCTCCACCCACGCGCAAGCCTGCACGCATCGTGCGTGCCTTCGCGCTCAGTGTCGTCCGCACCTCCGTACGCTAGGTCCGCGCCTTGTACCTGCAGAATAACGAGCAAACAACACAGCAAACAAACAAAAAGAAAACAATTGTATTTTTACATTATTTTTCATTTCTATTTCGATTTTCGGCTTTAAAAAGCCCAAAACTAACCACTGTAACGACACACAATTTACGAATATAGAGAAATACAAAAAAATTGAGAGGTGATTCTCAGATCTTCGAAATATTTTTTAGTTGTATCTTCTTTTCTTTTGCATGCATAAAAAAGGGGGGGATTTTTGTATACACACTGTTTACAGAGATATAAAAAAAATGAGAATAGAGAACCTTTTTGGAAGGTGATTTTCCTATTTTTGATTTTTTCTTTTGGTTGTTGTTTGAAATACAAAGAAATACAGAAAGGGATAAAAGAGGGGTTGTTTTCTATTTGATTTTTTTTTCCTTCGTTTTTGTTTTCAATAGGGTAAAATAAACGAATAAAAAGGCAGAATAATTTCTTACCTGGTGAATATGCCATGGATTTCCTCTTGCTTCGCTGAAATCGAAGCCGAGAGGAGATCTGAAGGCTGAAAAAGTAGTTTTTCTCAAGTCCCGGCGCCGTCTGCGGTGATGGATTAGCATCTGAAAGGGGAGATTTAATCAGAGGATAAGGATTAGGGTTTTTGTTTTAACATTGGTAAAAGAAATGACAGATTGTCATTTAAATCTTTAAAAAAAAAGGCTTTAATAACTTTAAAGAATGGTGTCGTTTGGTGTTCTGGAGTTCAGAAGCTAAAATGGTATTTTGTTTAAATGGGATATTTATGCGACTAATCCCTCTCTTCTTTGCAGTAATTCGATTGTATCCTTTTTTTTTTTTGCTGTCTCTTTATTTATTGTTATTTTGCCCTGAAATTTTAAGAGACATTTCAATTATGTCCACGTCTAAACGCAGCATTTTTAGAACATGGAATATTTTCTTTTTTAATCCCTGTTCATTGGTGTGTTTATTATTTTTATCCTAAATTGTATTTTAATAATTTTACTTGTTTATAAATTATCCTTTTAATATTTTTTTTATTTCAATTGAGTTTTTATTTTAATTTTATTTTAATTTATTCGTTTTAAATATTTTTCCATAAAATTCATTATTTGTTTTAATATTTATATATATTATTTGGATCATATTGTATATATTATTTTTACATTAATTTAATTGTTGTTCTTTTAATTCACCTTTATATGTATACATATATATATATTCTTCTAAATTTATTTATATGTATTATTTTTATTTCTTTTTAACTCTTATTTTATTTTGTATATTTGTTCATTTTAATAACCTTTATATATTATTACTTTTATATAAAAATTATTTATATTAGTTTTTCTTTTTATTATCCCACGTATATTATTTATGTAAGTTAATATATATATTATTCTATATATTTTGTTTTAATTTCCTCCTTGTATTTTATTTTTTTGAAATCCATTTACTTCATTATTGCATGTTTGTATTTCAATTATTCTTTGGTATACATATTTATACATGTAATTTATAACTTACATATTGATATTGTTTTTCTCTTACGTTATTCATTGCCTTTGGTGCACTTTATTTATGTTAAGATTGCTTAGTATTTCGTTCTAAATTGGCTTTTAGTCTTGAATGTTAATATTTGTATGATATGTCTCCGTTGTATGAACTCTAATTTGCTCTTTTATGCTTTCATTCTTGTCATATATTGTATTTTATGCTTACAATTGTATCTTTACTTTTATCATTATACTGTTATTAAATTTTTCAACTTATTTACGAACAATTGTTCATCCAAATAAATCAAACAAACATGTTTTGAGTCGTTTTCTTTTTCATTTATTTAAAAGTTCTAAATAATGTGATATTCGCGCATTTGGAAATTAGAAGAAATCGTGCCCAATCGTGCTGGGTGTGGTTTCTTGTTTGACCAAATAAACGAATATCCTTTCAAATTTGGTCCATATTTTCAAAATAAGATGATATTTGTGCGTTTGGAAATTCAAGAAATCGTGCCCAATTGTCTTTGGGTATGGTTTTTCGTTTGTCTAAATAACCAAATACCCTTTTAAAATTTTAATACATATGCTTGAAGAATTTTGGGATGATATTGAATTCGAGGACTCAGATTATTGTGTTCAATCGTCTTTGGATGTGATACTCTATTCTTTGAACAATGGAATCTCAATATTCAATTAAATTATTTAAAATAAAATAAAAACAAAATTTCAAAACCATTTCAAACTTTTCAACATTAGGACATCAATTAGTCAATTTGGTACCAATTTTGGGCGTTGCGAGGTGCTAACCCTTCCTCGCACGTAACCGACTCCCGAACACGTTTTCTTACGGAAATTCGTGAGACCAAAACTATTTTCAAAGGTGACCCGATCACACCTAAACAAAAGGATTGGTGGCGACTCCATTTCCCTATTTTTTAAAGTCGATTCCCATTTTTTCATAACCCGATAAATAAAAATGGTTTCGATAAACATAATAATATATAATATACAAAATATAATAAAATAAAAATATAATAATATATAAATTAAATAATACTTTAAACTAAATAAAATAATACAAATTAGTAATTTAATATATAAGATAATACATATAAAATTATATATATTTTTTATACTATTAATAAATTAATAAAAATAATATAGAATCTTTTAATATGATAAAATAATTAAATATAAAATAAAATAAAAAAATAAAAGGATAAAACAAGAAATTTAAAAAAAGAAACAGGGATTAAAATGGCAATTTTGCCAAGTTTCAAAACGGTGTCGCAATAAACTTAACCTTTAATGCAGCTCGAGGATTAAATTGAAAAATAATTAAACTTTTAGGGTCAACTCATAAATACGGAAAGGTTCTATTGGACGTAATTATAAATATGAAAAAATGCGGAAGGACCAGATCTGCAAATAGACCATTGACCAAAAACACGCGGATCCTGCGGGCAAATCGGGTAGGATTTCGGGTAAGATCCAAACGGCGCCGTTTTAATGCTTATTGCCTTAAGCCAAAACGACGTCGTTTTGATATTACTATATAAATCAAATTTTGACTTCGTTTTGATATTACTATATAAATCAAATTTTGACTTAAAAAAATCATTTACCCCATTCCTTTAAAAAAAAAACTGAAAAGCTTTAAAAAATGCTCTCTCTCTCTCTCCGGTCCCATGCGATTTCCGGCAGTCCTTCCGGCGAGGCTCCGGTGTCCGACCGCCACACGCGCCTCTTCCGACAGCGGTCGAAAGTCCAAAAGATTCCGTTTTCAATGCCGATCAAATGGTAAACCCTTTTCTCTCTTTTTTAGTGATATATGTATATAAAAACGCATAAACAAAAAAATAAAAATAAAAATAAAATAAATAAGACAGATATAAAAAAAAACACCTCTGTTTTTTATTTGCTTGTATATTCTCTATTTTTTCGTGTGTATTCTTGTGTATTTTCTCTGTGTATCGTATCTGTCTCCTCTCTTTTACAGATTATCATAGGGTTTATATAACCCTTGAAATGAAAAATAAAAATGGAAAGAAAATCTTGTCCATGTGTGCTGCTGTTTTCCCCGCCTTCTTTGCAAGTAGAGAAGAATGCGGCGGCGATGGGGCATTCTCCGCGCGCGAATCGTGGCTTGACGATGACGAGACTTGCGGCGCAAAAGGGGCTGGGTGCATGCTGCGGCGCCTAAGGTTTGAAACCCTAGGTTTCTGCTGGTTCTGTTTAACATTTGGGCCATTTTGGGCCCCGTATGTTTTGGGTCTGTTGGGTAGTTTAGGTTCTGGGCTAATGGGTGTAAGTGGGCTGCTGGGTAGTCTGTTTAGGAACTGGGCCTCTGAATTGGGTCACGGGTATTGGGCTTGTTTTGTTTTTGGGTATTTGGCTTGTAAAATGGACTATATAAAACTTGAGTTTTATTTTTTGTTTCTGTTTTACAAGCCCGGGCAAAATGAGTCTATAACAGCTGCCCCTCTTTGCTCATTGTCGTGTAACGAGAATAGAGCAAAGACTATAAAAGGATCAATTTTGCCCGGTCTTGGCCAAGCCTCGACTTCTTGATCCTAGTCTTCTTCAAATGGCTCTAACTCCACTGCAACTTGAATGGTATTGGAACTTCAATAAGTCTGATAGCTTCAATCTGTTTCACTGCAACCTCATGAAGGTAGTATCCACTATCTTTTGATCCGCTCCACCGCAAAACTCGTGGAGACAAGATTCGATGTTTTCGATCGCTTCTTGCAACTTCAAGAATGCCAGATCTCGCTATTTTCAATCGACCGCAAGCTCGGGGATCACAGATTGATGTCTTCGATCCGCTTCACGCAAACTCAAGAATTGCGGACACTGCTATCTTCAATCGATCCCCGCAAACTCGTGGATCACCAAACCGATGTCTTCGACCGCTTCTCGCAAACTTAGGAATTGCGGATCCGCTATCTTCAATCTGATCCTCGCAAACTCGTGGATTACGGATCGATGTCTTCGACCGCTTCCCGCAAACTCGGGAATTGCGGATCCGCTATCTTCAATCTGATCCCTACAAACTCGGGGATCGCCAAACCGATATCTTCGACCGCGCTCCTCGCAACTTCGTGGAATTACCAGATCTGCTATCTTCAATCTGATCCCTACAAACTCAGGGATTGCCAGACTGATATCTTCGATCTACTTCCTGCAACTTCAGGAATTGCCCGATCTGCTATTTTCAATCTGCTCCCTGCAAACTCAGGGATCGCCAGACTGATATCTTCGATCTGCTTCCTGCAACTTCAGGAATTGCCCGATCTACTATTTTCAACATGCTCCCTGCAAACTCAGGGATCGCCAGACTGATATCTTCGATCTGCTTCCTGCAACTTTAGGAATTGCCCGATCTGCTATTTTCAATCTGCTCCCTGCAAACTAAGGGATCGCCAGACTGATATCTTCGATCTGCTTCTCGCAAACTTCGGGAATTGCCAGTGCGCTATCTTCAATCGATCCAGTAAACTCGTGGATCACCAGACTGATGTCTTCTCCCTTGCTACATTGTCCTCTAGAGGACGTAATCTGTAAAATGGGTATATGCTTATGTCTAATAATTAGGATGCCTTGTTCGAAATGTATCAAATTCTCCTAATTAGACATGCAATGATATATGAATATGAAAATGTTATGAAGATGATTCCTATTTCAAAGATTAGGATGCAATGACCGAAATGAATCAAATGCTCCTAATGAAATTTGCTATGATACAAAAATGTTATGAGTATGATTCCTATTCTAGGTGTTATCACTCATTTTTTTTTCATTCTTGTTCATCAATCATGTTCTGCTCAAATAATTTGCCCCATGGCAATTCCGAGTCCTCTCTACTTGAACCTTGGGACATGAAGCTGGTACCTCCCACTGCAACTTCAGGAGAATAACATTTGGTTTCTTTCATCCAATCTGTTACCACTCAGAGGTATAGAACTTGTATCATTTTCCATCAATTTGATCCGTTACACCATTCCCTGGGTGTAATGACCCGATGTATGTGTCTGAAATTTACATGAATGCAGGATATCCCGACAATGATCTCCTTTTATACTTGGATTGACCTTGTTCGTCATTTACCGATATGGTATCACCAACAGAATTGTCTTATCTAATAAGAATCCGAAGAGATAATCATTTTCCAATATTTCCAATCCCTTAGGCTTGGTGAGTTCTGAACAATAGTCCTGTTTCAGATTCTCATATTATTTAGAAGCTTCCAGAGTAATATGCGAAACTCCTTTTACGAAAGTGTTATTAGTCCATTAATCATTATTTCAATAAAATGCTTGAAAAAGATCTCAACAATGGACATAAAAGAAATTAATCAGGAGCATAGCTCGAAGCAAATAAGCTAATCAAAGATAACCAAGGCAATAAATGAAAATTAATTGGTATATCTTAAAAAGAATAAAGTAAACAAAGATAGCAAAGGCTATAAGAGAAAATTGATTGGGGTGTTTCTCTGAAAAGAATAAAGTAATCGAAGATAGAAAATTTAAAATGGGTAAGATGGGAAACTAGGTGTCCCAGATATCGTAGTCTGAGCTTCTCTGTTCTGATTTCTTAAGGACCATTTTAAACTCAATATGTGTTTAGGGGATCCTGAGTACTTTGTCGATGCCCCAAGATGTAACATACTTCCTCATTATTAATTCAAATGTAGCAAGACTACTGTATGCCCCACTTTTGATCAAAATTTGAGCTGCCCTTTTCAGGTTTTCAACTCAAATCCCCTTTGGTCTCAAAGCGCCCTTTGCGGGTTTTCGCCTTGGCCTCTCATTTTTCTTTCTTTCTTTTTTCTTATTTTTTTTTCGAGGCGAAAATTTGAACTCAAGGCGCCCTTTGCGAGTTTTCACCTTGGTCCTTCCTCTTTTAGGTAAAAACTTTCTTGATTGACCCTGAATTCACCGGATTAGGCGAATCTTCACCATCTGTCTCAGTCAATATCAATGCTCCTCTAGAACAGGCCCTACATAAGTCCTTCCAAGTTCGGCATATGCTATCTTCTAAAATCATTTTGTAGAAGAAAAATATTTTTCAACATCAAGTTTCTTCGTAGAATTCCCTAAGATGAACTTCTTTAACCTAAGCTCGCATCATTTGGCCGTGGAAAATAGCTTTTAACATTTCTTTCGATTAGGTTTAATTGATAAAAATGCTTCAAGTTTATAAACCAATATGTAAGATGTTGCCCCGGCAAAGGTCCTGGCCAACGTTCGATAATCATACAGAGTAGTGATAGCTTCTTATGCCAATCTTTACAAGTCTTAGTCACCTTTCCTTCCTTTTTTTTTCCTTTTTTTGTTTGGCAACATTTTGCATGACCGTGATATGTCGCTCGATCTTTGGATAAACTGTAAACTTTGACTTTGTACAATTATGCGTTATTAAATGTGATCCTTTATGGCATTCTTTGCTGACATTTGATTCCTCTTTTTTTTTGAAATTTGATGACTTTCAACTTTGTAACATTGGCATATGAAGCTACTTCCACCCTCTTAGTAAAGCGAACAACGACCACGACAATGAATCGATGTCGACTAGCAGCTTTTGACAAGATTGGCTTAATCACATCCATGCCCCACATATGGAAAATTTGTGAAGAAATGGAGAAGGCACATGAACCTTGTCTCCTTAAATACGGTATTAACTGATGCAATCCCCTTCCATGGTAAACCAACATTGCCCGATCCTCATGTTTAGCCCGCGTCCTACTAGCCCAGGCATGTCCTGATATGATCGTGCGAAAACATTTTTGAATTTTCGAAGATAATGTCTCGCCTTATTTCTCGATGAGCTAGGCTACAATCTTCACTCCTTTTCTAGGCTCATAATATCCGTTGACCCTTTGTTGAATAAGGTCTATTTTTCATCTTGTTGGACCATTCTTAATAAATCAGAAGGTATGTTACAATTTCTGTCATCTTTAAAGTCTTAAGATCCCCTAGACCCATATCTCATTCAAAAAGGGAGACAGTAACAACGTCGCTCATGTCGTTGATTTCTGGGGACCTAATATAGGTTCGAAATAATATTTCAAAAGAATAAATGATTCAAAGAACAGTTATTTGTATGGTCATGAATAAAGAATGAAAGAATATTGTAAAACAAAAGAATGTACAATATGAAATGGAAAGAATAAAAGAATATTTGCTTAAAAATGCATTTTATTGAAATAAAGTTTCGGACATAAGCTTATTTCACAAAAGAGTTCTTATTGCCTCTAGGCTTAAAGCAACAAGCATGTTTTGCACATTACTATAGATCAGCTCTAAAAATGCAAGGATCTCTTCCATAATCCTATTATTCAAGACACTTCCAAATATACAAGGGCTTGGAAACTTCGTTTTCTGATTCCCTCTTCGCTTTCGATTTCTTCAAGGGATCGCAACTTTCTCGTCTCCTCCTTCAATTATAGCATTTACTGCCTCGTCAAAGTGATCAGGTTTTGATAAATCGTTGACCTTCACAATTCCCATTTTGATGAGCCTCTCAACTACTTTTTTGAAGGCAGTGCAGTTTTCTATGGAATGCCCTGATATTCCCGCATGGTAATCACATTGGGCATTCTCGTTATACCATTTTGGGAACGGAGGTTGCAACGGTTCTAAATAAAATGGAGACACCACGTGTGCGTCAAACAAACTTTGATATAGCTTCTTATACGTTATTGGGATTGGCGTAAATTGGAGTCTTTCAGAATTTTGCCTGGTGCCTGATTCTTGTCTCACCGAGCCTTGTTGCCCAATAGTGATCACTTTTGACTGGTTTACAGTAATTGCTTTTGAGTACCCTTTGTTGTATGTACTCGTATTATTCACCTCGTCGTCCTTTTTCCTAGGAGCAGATCTTTTAGTGGTTTCCCCTGCTTCAATCCTGCCACCCCTTATGGCATTTTCTATCATTTCCCCTGCCATCACTATATCCGCGAAGCTTTTGGTGGTGCTTCCTATCATATGGGTGATGAATGGAGCCTTCAAGGTATTGATGAAGAGCATTGTGGTCTCCTTTTCTAGGAGTGGTGGCTGAACTTGCATGGCAACCTCTCTCCATCTTTGCGCATGCTGCCTGAAGCTTTCATTTCATTTCTTCTCCATGTTTTTCAAAGTGATTCTGTCAGGCGTTATGTCCGTGACATGGTTGTATTGCTTCATGAAGGCTTGAGCTAAGTCTCTCCAGGAGCTAATGTTAGCGTGACTGAGTTGATTGTACCCTCTAGACGCTGCCCTCACCAAACTGTCTTGGAAACAATGAATCAAAAGTTGGTCATTGTTCACATAGCCCGTCATGCGTCTACAAAACATAGTGATGTGGGCTTCAGGGCAACTAGTCCCATTGTACTTCTCAAATTCCGGCATCTTGAATTTATGAGGAAGCACCAGATCCGGGGCCAAACTCAAGTCCTTTGCATCAATACCATGGTGATGGTCGACATTTTCCAGAGCCTGGAACTTTTCTTCCAACCATCTACAGCGATCCTCCAACTTCTTTGAAGATTCAATTCTTATTCCCTCTCTCTCTGCTATGTCCAAATCAGGGATAACAGGATTGGCAGGGTTATCTCCTAGGTTAGATCCTGAGCCTATTTGGAAGTTCAAGGGCAGTCTATTATCAGCTTGCCCTTGTTGAGGCCTAATCGTGACAGGTGGCCTTTGGGGATACTCTTCCGGCTGTACATGCGGTGGGGTGAAACCCCGAGGAAAGTCCTCATTTTCTTCAGCATTAACTAGGGGACCCTTTCCTTTGTCCATTATCCCACTCATCATCTGGGCCATTTGAGCCATCATGTTCTTTTGAGCCTCCAACATCTGGTCCCTCATCTCTTGTTGGAGTTTTGCCATTTGTTCTTGCATCTGGTCTTGAATATCTCTTTGGAATTGTTTCAGTCTTTGATCCATTTTTTTCAATTTGGCACGTGTACCGTAAGGATGTTCAGCTTCCAGATTTTCCTTCCCTTTTCTCTCTCTGTTATAATTTCAACTAATTAGACTATCTCTATGGACTTGAATGCAAATGATATGATATAATGCAAATGCATGAATGCAAAGAAAGAGAGGCGTTGATTCTGAATTCAGTTACATTAGAACAACTTTTCTAGAAAATAAATTTTTTTACATAAAACGGATCACATATACGGCCTTGCCATCATATTCCAAGCAAAAACATCAATCCCCTTCTTCGCATAGGTCAAATCTTGCAAACTTCTAATAGATGCCTCCTATTAGCTCCTTTTTGCTTGATCTGGGCCGTGACTCACTGTTCACTTATCCTCGCAATACTTATTAGCCTCTTCAAGAAAGCCTCGCCGTGGTGATTCTCGAATAGTCTTTGACAGCTTGAATCCTTGGGCAATAAACTTCTTGTATTCCTTCACGGACTATCAGTCTTCTCTCGTTGTGTTTGCTTGAAACATATTCGGACAACCGTATTATAATCCACTTTATCAAAAATCCATTTCCTTATGACAAACTTTTCTATTTAGCAATCGAATTTGAATCAACACCTCTTTTCTATTATGTGAATGCAATGCAATCAAAACAAAGTAAAAAACGTTAGCACAAGAAAAAAAATAACATAGAACACCTATCTGGATGACCACTAGGGTTTGACATAGTTCTAGCTAAGGTGGGCTCTTAGGGTTCACTATATGCGGTTTAGTTCTAAAGTTTAGGTACCTGAACCAGCAGATTCCTCAATCCTCACCCATTATAGGCTCATATGGACCGAGTTCGGTTCAGGGGAACACATTTCCCTATGGCTGCACGGAGGCGAAAACCTCACGAAGACATAGGTACGGATGTATCCCGGAAGCGATTCACTATCCTGCACGGAGGTGAAAACTTCACGAAGGAGTAGCTTCTCGCTCCCACTTAAGGGTGTGACCACAACGGTCATGCTAATGCAATGCAAAGATATTTTATAAAAATAGAATGACATGCAATAAAAGGATCATAATTTTTAAACCAGATTTTAAATTCAAACATAAGGACATGAAATTATCGAGTTTACGGCTTGGCTCTCTTATTGGTCCCCAGCGGAGTCGCCAAGCTGTCGAAACCTTTTTAAAATTTTGATTGAAAAAATAGGGATCGACTTTAAAAAAACAAAAATGAGAGTCGCCACCAATCCCTTTTTACTTAGGTGTGATTGGATCACCTTGTAAAACGTTTTATTTTAAAACATTTAATTTTGGTCCATAAAAACTAGAAAATGGGTTCGGGAGTCGGTTACGTATGAGGAAGGGTTAACACCCTCATAACGCCCAAAATTGGTACCTAATCGATAAAATCATGTCCAAATGTTTGAAGTTTAAAAGTATTCAAAAATATGATTTCTTAAAAAAACTTTGAGCCATTTAAGTTAAGACTTGAGATTTCTTTGTTCCGATGGAATATAAACATCACATCCAGTACGTTAGGACACGATATTTAAGAACCTTCGTAATCAAAATCATCTCATGATTTACAAAACTTGTAAAAGGGTATTTAGTTATTTAGCTAAACGGAAAATCGGAACCCAGTACGTTAGGGCACTATTTCCCGAATTTCTAAATACCAAAACATTGCCTTATTTTAAAAACCTTTAGATAAAATATGGTAATCTCGTAAAAAATGTATTCATAAAACAATAAATAAATAACTATACAATGGCTATCATAAATAAATAATGAAAGAATATAGGCAAGTAAAATATATACATAAAACCCTAAATATCAAAATAGAAATTACTAAATAAATATGAAAATTTTCATGCAAGATTAATAATAAACAAATAAAATAAATAAATAAAATTACATACTTATATGATATAAACAATATAAACAATGCATAAATAAAAGGAATAGTATATAATGGTTTTAAATAAAATATAATATAAATAATGTAAATGAAACATGTTTTTCAATATAAATATATTTTATAAAAATATGATATAATATAATACTATACAATATATAAAATTTTTTAAATATATAATATAATAACTAATATATGAAAATAATATATAATTAAAATAATATTAAGCAAAATAAAATATATAATACACTAATTATAAATAAATAATATAAATAAAATAGATTAGATAATATAAATAAAAAAATAAAGTTTTAGAAATAATATAAATGTAACATAATAATATATAATATACAAAATATAATAAAATAAAAAATATAATAATATATAAATTAAATAATACTTTAAACTAAATAAAATAATACAAATTAGTAATTTAATATATAAGATAATACATATAAAATTATATATACTTTATACTATTAATAAATTAATAAAAATAATATAGAATCTTTTATTATGATAAAATAATTAAATATAAAATAAAAAAATAAAAGGATAAAAAAAGAAATTAAAAAAAAGAAACAGGGATTAAAATGGCAATTTTGCCAAGTTTCAAAACGGTGTCGTAATAAACTTAACCTTTAATGCAGCCCGAGGATTAAATTGAAAAATAATTAAACTTTTAGGGTCAACTCATAAATACGGAAAGGTGCTATTGGACGTAATTATAAATATGAAAAAATGCGGAAGGACCAGATCCGCAAATAGACCATTGACCAAAAACACGCGGATCCTTCGGGCAAATCGGGTAGGATTTCGGGTAAGATCCAAACGGCGCCGTTTTAATGCTTATTGCCTTAAGCCAAAACGACGTCGTTTTGATATTACTATATAAATCAAATTTTGACTTAAAAAAATCATTTACCCCATTCCTTTAAAAAAAAAAACTGAAAAGCTTTAAAAAATGCTCTCTCTCTCTCCTGTCCCATGCGATTTCCGGCAATCCTTCCGGCGAGGCTCCGGTGTCCGACTGCCACACGCGCCGCCACACGCGCCTCTTCTGACGGCGGTCGGAAGTCCAAAAGATTCCGTTTTCAATGCCGATCAAATGGTAAACCCTTTTCTCTCTTTTTTAGTGATATATGTATATAAAAACGCATAAACAAAAAAATAAAAATAAAAATAAAATAAATAAGACGGATATAAAAAAAAAAAACACCTCTGTTTTTTATTTGCTTGTATATTCTCTGTTTTTTCGTGTGTATTCTTGTGTATTTTCTCTGTGTATCGTATCTGTCTCCTCTCTTTTACAGATTATCATAGGGTTTATATAACCCTTGAAATGAAAAATAAAAACGGAAAGAAAATCTTGTCCATGTGTGCTGCTATTTTCCCCGCCTTCTTTGCAGGTAGAAAAGAATGCGGCGGCGATGGGGCGTTCTCCGTGCGCGAATCGTGGCTTGACGAGGACGAGACTTGCGGCGCAAAAGAGGCTGGGTGCATGCTGTGGCGCCTAGGGTTTGAAACCCTAGGTTTTTTCTGGTTCTGTTTAACATTTGGGCCGTTTTGGGCCCCGTATGTTTTGGGTCTGTTGGGTAGTTTAGGTTCTGGGCTAATGGGTGTAAGTGGGCTGCTGGGTAGTCTGTTTAGGAACTGGGCCTCTGAATTGGGTCATGGGTATTGGGCTTGTTTTGTTTTGGTTATTTGGCTTGTAAAATGGACTATATAAAACTGGACTTTTATTTTTTGTTTCTGTTTTACAAGCCCGGGCAAAATGGGTCTATAACACTATCATCGGAGGTACCATAGGTATCGGAGATGGATTATTCGGGGGTGAAGGTTGTTGCACAGTCAGATTAGTCCGGATATATTGAGTAAACCAATTGTTCATCATTTGATAAAAGGCTTGCTTAGCCTCCCCCTCATGGCTACTCGAGATAGGTCGAGATTCTACCGGCACTGTCCCGTGCGCGGGATTAGGCGCTACGCTCTCGACATCATCAACTACGGCTCTATCGGGATCCATTTACTATATAAAACACAATTTAGATGTCAGAAGTCATCACACTATCGCATTATAAATTAAGGCATGTATAGCTAGACTCACACGCGCTACGGTAGTCCTAGAATCGACTAAACCGTAAGCTCTGATACCAATCAAATGTAACACCCTTAACCCGTGTCCGTCGCCAGATTAGGGTTGTAAGGTATTACCGAACACAGCATAGGTCACACTAATATATATAGTTCATAAGATCATTTCTAAATGCGTTAAGAGAGATTTCATTTTCATAGTATGCTTAAACAATTTCATACATAACTTAACCCATTGGGTAAATTCGATCATATAAACAAATTACAACAAATAACAAAGAATACTATTTATTTGGTCATTTAAGCCACATTAACCAAATATGCACAGGTACATAATTACCAAAACTAAACATACATATATGTGTTTACAAGAGCCTTGTTCGACCGAGTTTAAAATAGACCAAATAAAAACAACCAAACAAAATATATAAACATCAATTCATTTATATATGAAAATATGAACCAACCTTCACCAAATATAATAATCATAACCAAAATACTTTTACATAACCTCAATCACATATACATTTATAATCATGCCGTATATGCCAATTTTCAGTACCAAACCTATAATAGATAGATAGTCCACAAGGCACATTAACCATACATGCGTATACATACTTATACAAGCATCATCTGAAGTCCACATAAACTTCTTCCTTGACACTATATATATATACATTTGACCATATTAATATGAACCATTTTATGCACAAGTGATACTAAAAGAAAAGTATATCCAATACGCATATAAATTACAAACACCTAACAAATTTTAATATTATTGACATGAACCTAATACTTTAATCAAATGTACCTATTTTAATTATTCATCAATTTCAGTCTATCACTCCAATGAAAATATACTATTTCAAAATGGACAAATATCCATAACAAAACATAACCATTACATGCTAATTCAATTAAATCCATTGATAAAATTTAACTACATGATTAAATCACCGTAGCCGAACCACACATTAAATAAAAATCCATTATCTATAGTTATAATTTAGGTTAATGCATAATTGAATAATCATTATAATTAACCTCATTAAAAATCCACAACCAAACATATCTATCAACTAAGTATCAAGTTACCACATACTTATATCATGATCAAATATCGATTAAACATTTACACATTGACTTTAAAACAAGCCATTTTCGCATGGCTTCTATTTACAATAACAAAACATCATCTAAGTATTAAGCTAGCCTATACATGCCTTAAGTTCAAAATATAAACTTTAAAGGTACCAAAATAAGTCGATAGTGTGGATGACTTTAGTGACGATCCCCTGAGCTCGAAGCTTGAGACTAAAATCTATAAAACAGAATAACAGAACACACAAAGTAAGCCATCTCAGCTTAGTAAGTCTTAAGCAAATATAATAAATCAATTGAACATTCAAGCATTTTAAAACAATCACTTAATGGCATTGAATTTATAACTTAGCACAAATAGTCTATCATGGCCGAATGCCATTACCTCACATAGCATAACATTTTCCACAATCTTACCTTAAACATACCATTTACCAATTTGGCATAAGGTTCAAGATATAAAATATCATCTCTTAACAATCTACTCATAATCCATATACATATAATTCGATAAGTTCACATATACATCCGAATAAGTAAATGCCTCTGTACATATTAATTTCATATATAAATATATGAATGTATATACCTATGTCCATTGAACATCACATATATTCAAGTATATACTATCAATGCAATATCATCATATCCACATATCAAAAAGGCCGAATATACATGAACATTTGTCTCATACTTGCTCAATAAACATTACATATGTGCTTACTTATTTGGCCGAACATAAAATTTCAATAAAATATCTCCTATGCACATACATTTAGGCGAATATATACAAACTCGTTTTATCAACTTACTTGCTCCATGATCACATAATTAAGAAAACTTATAACTTATAAGTTGAAATTACATCACCGGTATATAAAACCCGCTAGGCATAAGCTCCGAATCACACACCCAAGCACTAAGCTCGCTAGACCAGAGGTGCGATATTCATTCACTAAGCAATAAGCCCGCTAGGCATAAAGCCCGATAAGTACACCAGCCCAAGGCTTGCTAGGCTCAAAGCCTGAATAGTAATACTTTAAGTTGTCTCGCATGAATCATTTCATATATCGAACCTTTTACTCATTTCGAACTCATTGTACGAACATTCAAATAGCATATATTATTCAAATAACTTAACCACATCAAACATTTTACTTAGCCAAATTCGGCTATTTCATAATATAGTTGCAATGTTTCCAAATTTCAGCATATACTAGATTACGTAAATAATTTACGATATTTATTTACTTAAAGACTTACCTCGGATAACGTCAGACGACAAAAACTGGCTATTCGATTATCTTCGCATTTCCCCGATCCAAGTCCGTTTTCTTTTGTTCTTGATCTAAACATGTTCAATTTAAGCTCATTCAAACACATTTCTATTCAATTTAGTCCTAAAACATATAAATGGGCAAATTACTACTTTGCCCCTAATATTTCACACTTTTACAATTTAGTCCTATTTGCACAAAACACAAAATACACAAAATTTGAATTAACTCCTTAAGGGCCGAATATACCTAGTATTTATACAAGTCCATATAATTCATTTATTTCACATTTTAGTCCCTCTAAAATTTATTTTTGCAATTTAGTCCAACATACTCAATTTCATCAAAAATTCAAAAGCAAAACTTGTTAATCTAATACATATTTATCATAATTCATCCTCAAACAACATAAACAACAAACTATCATCAACGGCTCAACTCAAAATATTCATCAAACACAAAAATTAAAGCATGGGTCTTGTACATTTCATAGCAACGATCTCAAAAACGTAAAAATCATCAAAAACCAAAATCAACATACCTTGAATTTAGCTTAGAGATGACCGAATGCCCTAACTCTTTCTTATTTTCTTTTTCTTTTCTTTGTTTCAGTTTTGGAAGAAAGATGAACATAAAAATGATGGCTTTTTAATGCCTTTGTTTTATTATAATGTTTTTATAATATAATATTAATTTAACTTATAAAATTTCACATACACAAGCATATAATATACATGTTTCCGTCCATTAACATAATTTTGGCTTATTTTCCACATAAATCCACATGCAAAAGAAAACAAATCAATTTAGCCACTTAATTTAATAAATGGCTACTTTTACCACTTACGCGATTTAGTCCTTTTTATTAAATTAAGCACACAAACAATCAAATTTTATACGAAAATTTCACACATACTAATTCACATATAATTAACATAGAAAATAATATTAAAATATTTTTTTTGACGCGAATTCGTGGTCCCGAAACTACCGTTCCGATTAGGGTCAAAATCGGACTGTTACAATTTCGCACCTGCTCTTCACTGATGATTGTTTACTTTTTGGGGAGGCTACGATTGGGGGTGCTTTGGTGTTAAAATAGATCATTTCCAATTATGATCGCTCATCGGGACAGTGTCTTAATTTTGACAAGTCTATTATTTATTTTAGCTCCAACATTGAGGACACTCTTGCCACCTCTATCTTGGATTGTTTAGGAGTCCGCATCTCTACCGAGAGTAAGAGATATATAGGATTGCCAAATATGGTTGGGCGTGCGAAGAAGCAAGGTTTTCAGGGTTTGAGTGATCGCATGCGTTCCCAGATTGAGAATTGGTATGTTCGTCCATTGTCTCAATGTGGGAAGGAAGTGTTTTTTAAGAGTGTTTTACAGGCTATTCCTACCTTTGCTATGTCTTTTTTTTCTTTTACCGGTAACTTTATGTGTTGATTTGGAAAATCATTAAACATTTTTGGTGGAAGCGACATGGGGGTCAGGGAGGTATGCGCTAGTGAGATTGGAAATCTTTATGTACTCCGAAGTCTGAGGGTGGTTTGGGTTTCCGTGATTTGGGAAAATTTAACATTGCTTTGTTGGTTAAGCAAGGTTGGTGTCTGATTAATAACCCAGGTTCGTTGTTAGCACGTGCCCTTAAAGCTAAGTATTACCCACATTGTGATTTCATGAGTGCAGGTTTGGGAACTTACTCTTCTTACCTATGGAGGAGTACTTGATCTGCAAATGGGTTGCTCCATATGGGGTTTTGCTGGCATGTGGGTACAGGGTCGAATATATGGGTTTGGGATTATGATTGGGTCCCAGGTTTACCTAACAAATATTTGCAAGACACTAGTGTTAGTTCTCCACATTTACTTGTTTTAGAATTCATTAACCCTAATTCGAGACAATGGGAAGAAAACAGACTCACAAGTGTTCTGGGTCGTGCCCTGGCTGATTGTGTCCTATTTCTCGAATGGCCCAAGATGACTTCTTGGTGTGGGGTACTGATCCATCGGGTGAATTCTCTATTCGCAGTGGCTACAGACTCATTATTTCTTCAGGTTACACTACGATTCTAGACTCTTATAGACTTTTCTATACTACTCTATGGAAGTTGCAACTACCAGGAAAAGTTAAAATTATAGTTTGGAGAGTTTTTCACAACTTTATTCCTAGTTACTATACTCTATATCATAAACGTTTGCGAGCCTCCACTTTGTGTCCACGGTGCCTTGTTGCTGATGAGACTTTGGAACGTATCTTTCGAGATGGCTAGCCAGTTTCTGCTATTTGGGGGTCCCTACACATCACATGGCCAAGTGAAACATCGAATGCATCTTTACAAAGACTGGCTACTATCCATTTTCACAGTATCTACTAGTGATGTAATCCAAAAAGCAGTGTAAGCGTTATGGTTCATTTGGCATGCGAGAAATAGGAGGGTTCATAATAATGATGTTTTTCAAATACATGTTGTGGTGCATAGATTTCAGGCTTACCTTTTGGAATTTGATGTGATAAACCAGTGGTTACCTGGTTGCCTAATCGGTGTTGAGTGATGTCGGCCTCCTGATCCTTCCTTTATAAAGGTAAATTTTGACGCAGCTTACAGTGGGTTTGATCTTTGTTCTTGTGCAGGTATTGTCATTAGAAATCACACAGGTATGGTGTCAGGTTCTCAATCAATACCCAGTGCGCACGTACCTTCGCCTTTCGCTGTCAAGGCACTGGCTTGTTATCATGCAGTTTACTTGGCTCTGATCTGGGATTTCAGTCGGTCATTTTTTAAGGTGATTCTTTAACGGTGATCCGCAATCTCCTCTCTCCTCAGCCTGATGCGTCTATTATAGGTCCTTACATCAGGGACATTACTTCCATGGTAGCGTGCCTTTGCAGATGTCACTTTTTGCAATTCCCTCGCATCGCAAATCAGGTGGCCAATCAGTTGCATTAACGGGTCTTTGGGATAGGGATTTAGTTTCCAGGGAAGGTGCGGTGCCTCTCTTTATTTAAACGGTAGTGAACCATGACAGGGGTGTTCTTGGGTTGGTTTTTTGGGGAAGTTGAAGAGTCTTTTGTTGGGAAATGTGTCCATATTGTAGTAAATATGTAACTGTTTTCTATTTATTTGAACGATGAATAAATAAATAAAGTTAATTTCACATTTCACTATTATGTCTTTTGTATTTATGTCTTTTATATTTTGCATGATTGTGACAAGCAAATATTAGTTCATTGATTGTCTAAAGTTCAAAAGATAAGTGGCACTGTAAAGAATGTTTACATTGCGAGAAAGACGACTTACTTCAGTAGATAATCTAAATGAGTTCGTAATCCCGTAAAAGAGTCAAAGTGAGCATTTGATTCAAATACTAAGAATGATTATTATGTCGTCTACAATTCCAATTGGGGAGATGGCTAGTCTTGGCTATCGGAGCAGTTGACTCCACGAGTAGAGACATAGATGTATTCATTGGTAGAATGATACATTGGACTGGACCCAAGATGAATTAATTATGAATCCGTTTGTGAATTAATTCACTTGTGACGTTCATGATGTGATTTACCTAAATCCTGAGTTAGTCACTGACCATACGTATGCAACTCATGTGCTTTGATATAAGTGAAGGCTTATGCTCTAAAGATGATCGAATCCATAGCTGGTATGTTAGGTACATGACTTGTGTATGGCATGGCTTTACTAGCAACAATGGAATTTATAACTCAATTAAAGAGTTAATGATATCCTCTCATTGTCATTGTGTGGATTGATAAATATGGAACGTGGCCATGGGTTGCTTGTTCTCGAATGAGCAATTTATCACTGTCATTTGTTGACAGTGATCATATTAATCGTTAAGAAAACACAATGATGACAATGAGATAAAATAATTGTATTGAGTGAACGGATTTAACTCAAAGGAATCAAGGATATCATATGAGAGTAACACATACATGACGAGGTCATTGGACAAAGCAATTGGATGATTTGCTTTCGTAAAGAGTACACAATAAGGAATTTTCGATCATAATACTTCTTGTGGACTAACTCCATAATTAAGTAATTGCGAATTATTGGAGCGATACTTCTGGACATAATTGCAATAGCCTAATTGTATATGTCTGATTGGTCCCTCCGCTAGATCAACAAAAGCTCGATCGGACTGCATTTGAATCAGAAGAAAATTCTACGACTTTGGGAATAATTTAATTGAGTTGATTTATTCGATGTGGAATTAAATTAGGTGGTCGTAAGTATTGTTCAACTAGAGAATTTGATTAAAAAATTTTCTTAAAAAATTAATTTGGAAAATGTAAGTGATTTTTGGAAAAATTAATTTTGATCAAGTAAAATTAAATTAATCAAATCAATTAAAATTAATATGATATTTTTATAAATTAATTTTCAAGTCAGACAATTGGCCCAATGGGTAATTGACCTGAGATCGTAAATTGGGCCCGGGAGCCCAAAACCAAGATCAAAACCCAAAAAATGGTCGAATCGAGCCCGATATGTGAAATCGGGCCGACAGTCCAACCGGTGGCTATATTGGACTGGCCAGGTCATCATTGGCCCGGATCGAACTGACATCAATCGAACCGGCTTGGGGTGCTATAAGGGTGTCGCACTTGCATCACCGGACACAGCAGTGCCGATGGCTACGACGGTGGCGTCCCGATGACCGGCGACGGTTGGTCATTGGTGGTTGAGTAGTGGAAGAGTTACACTCCTACTAGGACTCTACCAGAGAATTTGATTTCAAATTAATTATTACAAAAATAATATTATTTTAATAGTTTAATATTAAATTAAATTTAATACTTATATTAATAGTATTTTATTAATTTATTATTAAAGTGATTAAATTTAATCATAGTTGAACTCTCTAAACTCTCCCTATATAAAAAGGAGCCTTGGGTCATTATTTACACACACTTGAATTCAAGAGAAAGTTGTAGAGGGAAAATTCTTTGAAGAAATTATTCCAAAAAATTTCTAAAGATATTTTTTTGATTTACAACTTGACCCAAGAGTTTAGAGAAATTACAAAATTGTCCCACTGATAATTTTTGTGAAAAATTTTCTGATTCGAAGCGAGCCCACACTCGGCAAACGTGAGCTTGAGGATAGTGGAGAAGACTACTCGGTCGAAGCACTCATCCTAGACGAAATCAAAAATGTACAATTTTGATTAAGTGTTTATTACTTTAGATATCACAACTAAGATCTTATTTTGAAAAATTTTTAAAACTCTGCTTTTTCCCTAAATTTATTTTTCGTTGCGTTCTCCAAACTCATTTATCCAACATCTTCGCTGGTGGGGGGAGCTCAAAGATTTTCATGATTTTCACATGACTAGCTTGGGATTTGGGATCTCCATGCTGGAACACAGGCTTCAGACTCAGTAGTTGCCTGCTCATCGGTTTTGATAGCTGCTTCTCTGGTTTTCCACGGTCGGCGAATCATCTCTTTTGTCTTGTCATTTGCAGCGTCCCTTCAACTTTGGTTTTCTCTGGAGGGTTCGGATGACAGCTGGTTTAAGGTTCCAAATTTTGATCTTCTTTTGCTTCCGGAGTTGTTTATTCCAGGCTTAATTTATTAAGGCTTTCGTTTTATTTTTTTGGTTTGTCTCGTTTGTTTTGGACTGGTTGCTGTTATGTTTTGTTTTATCTATCAAACCCAGTTTGTTTTCAAAAGAAAAAATCCCCGAGGCAATATAAGATTCCCAGCTAGCTTCTCGCGGGAGCTCTTCAGAAAGTCAAAACATTTTACCTAAATAATCATAAATATTAATATTTTAAAGGTATCAAATAAAACACGAAATAACCTATCCATGTCGTAGACTCAGCATTCGACATCAACAGTAAATTCCCTATAACTTGTTTCACTGAATTGTTGTAAGAGTCTACCTTGGAGTCTTAGCAGGGTTCAAAGTTAATGACATGTAATATTTTTTTTTGGTGTAATAATGACATGTGATATTAATTATATTACACGAACATTTTGTTTTAGGGTTACGTATTCGTGTAAGATATTGTTTAAATATTTTAATACTTTTTTTATTCTGAAAATTAACATAAAAAATTTATTATCACATCCAACACGTATGGATGTTTATTTCAAAGATCATTTATGGTAATATACAAGCTTAAAAGTTCAATTGGTTTAAATTGTTAATTCAACAATGACCAAATAAAACAGAAAAAAAAATTAAAAATCTAGAAAATTAATAACTTTTTAGGAATAAGTGAATATTTTGTTCATGATAATTTTTTTTAATTTAGTTTTTTTTTGTTTATATTAATCTCTAAACTTGACAATTATATTTTTACGTGATAATGTGACACAATATTAGAGTATCATAAACTATAATTGAGAAAAAATTTCAAATTTTAAGATTATTGAAAAAGTTGGTAAACTCTAAAATTAATAGAAAATTTAGAAACTAAATTGAAAAAATTATTTAGTTGAAGAGTAAATGTTGCTTTATTTTTATTTTTAACAATATCATGTTATCATGTCTATATAAGTGTAGTAGTGAGCAGTAGGCAACATGTACCATTCACGATCAAAAACAGCCTAAAACATGAAGCTTGAGGTTGAAGTAATATTGGAAGAGATAATCAAGCCATCTTCCCCGACTCCTCAACAATTTCGCCATTACCAACTCTCCTCACTTGATCAACAAATACCACCAGTTTATAACCATCTGGTCTTGTTCTACCCCGCCACAACCAATGCCCAAACCTACAACTTTAAGCTGTCGGTATCCCAGGCCCTAACCCACTTCTATCCCCTAGCGGGACGCATCAAAAACAACTCCATTGTCGACTGCAATGACGAGGGGATTCCCTTTAAAGAAGCCCAAGTCAAGTGCCGGCTTTCAGATTTTTTACACGATCCACTCCCTCAACAACTCAACAAATTGTACCCTTTTTCTCTCGATGATGCTGCGGAGTTGCCCATGGGGATCCAATTCAACACTTTCCTTTGTGGTGGAATCGGTATTGGTGTGTGTGTTTCACATAAAATCGGCGATGCTTTATCCTTTTTTACGTTTTTGAATACGTGGGCAGCCATTGCTCGTGGGGATACAAAGAACGTGGTCTTGCCTGAGTTGGTATCGGCCAAGCTTTTTCCCCCGCGGAACGTATCAGTGCCTGAACCAGTAATGGAAAAAAGTGAAAAGAATATAGCGACGAAGAGGTTGGTGTTTAGTGCTTCTAAAATAGAGGAAATCAGAGCGAAATACGCTGTCGATCATGAAATCTGCCCTTCACGTGTTGAGGCCTTGTCTGCTTTCATATGGAGTCGTTTCATTGCTTCCACTAAGGAAAAACCAAGCCCTAATGGATTCTACGTGGTTTTTCATACAGTTAATATACGTACAAAATTTGAGCCCCCGCTGTCAGCTCAGTCTTTTGGGAACATTTTTCGACTTGCCGTAACAGTTCCTTCCCTGGACAAGGGAAAAGACGATGGGTCTAATCTTGTTAGCCAAATAAGGGACTCCATTAGAAAAATCGACAAAGAATACGTGAGGAAACTTCAGGCTGGTGAGGATTTATTCGAGTCAACCAACCAAGGGGATGAAAAGGGAGAGACGATCCCTTTAGTTTTCACTAGTTTATGCAGGTTTCCACTATACGAAGCTGATTTTGGGTGGGGAAAACCAGTATGGATCGGTTCTGCAAGCTTGAGCGCCAAGAATCTGGTTGTCTTCATGGATACTGCAACTGGTGATGGCATAGAAGCTTGGATTAATCTAAAGGAGGAAGACATGGCTAAATTTGGAAGTGATGAAGAATTGCTTGCAACATTCAAAAGCACTGTTGTTTGGGAATGATAGCTACTACAGTTGTCAGAGTTTTAGGTTGCTTTCCATATAATTTGATTAAGGAATAAAGATTATTTGGTCCTACACCTGTTGTGAAATATTTGTATTTGATGATATAATAGTTGGAATATATCAAAGAGATTATACACTTTAAAATTAATTTAGTCTATGGACATAAGGCCTCTTTTGTATGCCCAATAACCTCTAGTTATGTGTGATTGATCTTGATCTTTGTACTAGAGATTAGATTTTGAACTGCTGGAGTCTTTTTTCACCAGTTAAGAAAAAGCACTTGCAGTGGATAATCTTCTTCCCACTTTAACTTTGTATGGTGTTATAAAAGTACAAACACACACATATATTATATAATAAATTTATAGGATCAAATTCGAACTATTATGAAAATTACGTGCAACATTTTTTTATCGATTGTGTGATCGTATGCTGTAATTAAATAATTTATTTTGATATATGCACAAATAATTAAAATTTTAATCATTGACGTAATAAAAAAATCTAATTACTTAAACAAGCATATAATGCTCACATTTATATCTTAAAATATACAAATTATTATTAAAATTTAAAAAAAAAACATACACTAATCAAATCAATCTTAATATTACTTTCAACACAAATCTATCTTAATACACAATTCTTACAATTTTACTAAAATAAACATGCACTACCAAACCTATCTTAATAAACATACCTACAAAATAAAATAAACGTACATAAACTACAAAATTGGCATACACAATTCTAATTTTTCAAAAAAAAATATTACAAATATCTAAACTATAACAATTCTAATTATTTTCAAAGTTAACATATTATTGCAAAAAAAAAAAAAAAACTTTTAACACAATTCTAAACTACTAATAATTATACTATTAGAGGGACCTTCGCCTGTAGGGAGAGGGGGAGGGAGAGAGGGAGGGAAGGAGAGAGCACCTAAGTTTTTGTAATATAAAACAAATCAAAGATGCAAAATAATTAGTACTAACCTTAATACTAAATAAACTTTTAACACAAATAAACTACTACTACTAAAATATAACTAATTATACTACTAAAAAATCTGTAGCTGGGTTGTTTTTTTTTTTTTCGTCTAATAATGAATGAATCTGTGGGGGGTTTGGGACCAAATTAACCCCCTTTTATAATAATGAAAATAAAATAATATTAATATTAATATTTTAAACAATAGATTAAAAAAATAAAGCTAGATTTTGGGAATTGGAACTCGGACCCGTAATCGACGGGTCACATCGGTGGCAGGTCGTCAGGCCATTGCCGCCTGACAGCCCAATGGCATCAGAATGGAAAAAATAAAACTGGCCCACAAGCTCACCTCATAAGAAAAAATTAAATTGTTCAAAAAAAAAGTATAGGGGCTAATTTTGACAAATGGAAAGCATAGAGAAACTAAGTTAAAAGAAATGGAGAAGGGAGGAAAACAGAGGGGGAAGCAGAAGAAAATGAAAAAAAAAAGAAAGTTAAGAAAAAATTAATTTGCTCAAAACAAAAAAAATATGGGGACTGATTGTATAAATTAATCTAAAATTTTTGTTTGAAATGATGATTTAACGTATCACGTCAGCTTACCGTTACACCGTTAACGGCAATTAATGGCTCAATAACTAAAATGTTACAACGCGATAACGTAAGTGACAAAACGTAACATTTCAAACATAAGTGACTAAAATGTAACTTGAGGTAAACAAAAGTGACTATTTTGATAGTTTACCAAAAAAATTTGTTAAATAAGTTGTTATGAAGTTAAAAATCTATGGAAAAGGAATAAGCTTTTGGCATTGACCAAATCAGCCATTAAAAGCTTATTGAATGATGAAACATGACATGATAAAACATTACATTGCATCTAATGCTCTATGATGTGCTTAAAGCCTGCCAATGGATCCCAATTCCACCAACTTGTGAGAACTAAAACCATAAAAATTATTTTTGGTCCGATTTATGCAATGGGAGGAGTCAGCAGCAATTTTAAAGAAATGAGATTTTTGAGTTCTTGTTGTTCTAATTGTGTGTGAATTTTTCTTACATAATAATGAATTTAAAAAATATTTTTATGGTTTCAAAAAATAATAATAGTTTTTTGAAATTTTAAATTTTTTTATGATTCTCTTAGAATTATTGTTAAAAAATGTTGTAAAAGGATGAAATTGAATATTGTAACTATAGTTCAAAGGTCAAATTATATATTAACCCTTCAATTAGCATTCCACATCATCATTTAACAGATAAAAATTAACGCAGGGGCTAATTTGCACCTTTCATAATATATATAAGGACTATTTTATCGATTTTTTTAGTAGAGAGGCCGAAATGCAATCTATACCTAAATACAAGGGCTTTCCTAATACTTTACCCAATTTCTTCGCATCATCACACATCTTTCTCTTATTCTTTTTTCTTTTTACATTTTTCCTCCATTTTTTAAGTTTTTTTTTAACTTCTTTTATTTCTTTCCTTTTTTTTGTTTTTTTTCTTTTTGGTGATAAAGAAAAAAATAAAAAAAAAAAAACAGACTACATTACATAATTCAAACCCCTTAGCAGGGAGGTTTCAAAAACTTGCAACCCTTGACTATTCATGTGAGCCAATTTGGCCAGTCTGTTAGTTTCCTGGTTCTCTTCTCTAGGGATATGGTACATACTCCAATGTTAGATCCGTGAAAGCAACTAAAGAATCCTCTTAATCAAAGCAAAATTGGATCCACCTGTGGGACTCTCCTGTATGGCATTAGCCACTTCAAGACTATCAGTTTGAATCTATACATTGTTGTATCCTCGATCAATCAAGATGCCTAAGCCATCCAAGATTCCCCATAATTCAGCCTCGAACATTGAGCAGCTCCCCAAGAATCTATTGAAACCCAAGATCCACTGCCCACTTCGGTCACACACAATTCCCCCTGTTGTAGTAAAGCCATCCTCAGGTCTAACAGAACCATCAGTATTCAAGTAAACTCCATTCCCAGACAAGTTTGAGCACGAACAAGGTGTAACACCCTAATCCCGAATACGGAGTATTCGAATACTAAGGCGCTACATCAGGTCACCGGAGTAACCCAGCAAAATTTTCAAATAATTTTAAAACATTGAAATACATTTTATATAAGAGAAAATATCATACATAATTCACTACAGCAAAACAGACTTTTAGCGGTGTTTTTAGCGGCGTTTAGACTAAAAATGCCGCAAAAGTTTTACATTAGTGACGCTAGTAAACAAACGCCGCAAAAGGTTAGAGCTATAGTGGCGTTTGTGTTAAAAACGCCGCAAAAGATCAGCATTAGCGGCGTTTATGAGAGAAGCGCCGCAAATGCTTGAGCTATAGCGGCGCTTTTCTAAAAACGCCGCAATAGATCGAGAATTAGTGGCGCTTTTTAAAAACACCGCAACAATGTTAATCAAAACGCATCGTTTTATCTTGAGCTTTAGTGGCATTAGCGGCGCTTTCAAGAAAACGCCGCTATAGATCGAGCATTAGCGGCGCTTTTGGAAAAACGCCACAAAATGTTGAGCAAAACGACTTCGTTTATTGTGGAGCTTTAGTGGCATTTTTGATAAAAACGCCGCAAAAAAATTATTTTATTTTAAGGTTTAGGATTTAGAATTTAAGATTTAATGTCTATGGTTTAGAGTTTTAGGGTTTATGGTATAATGTTTATTATTTTGGGTTAAGCGTTTATGTTTTAGAGTTTGGGTTTGGGGTTTAAGGTTTAAGGATACTGTTTGAAAACTGAAGAACATTTGGATTTTACTGGTATTCATGCCATTTTGTACTACACCCATATTATTTAATATAAGAATATAAAATACATGTTTTGTTCTACACTAACATTGGCCAGACGAATTCCCAAAAATTTGGTTTATGATTATGGTTTAGGGTTTACGATTTAGAATTTAGGGTTTAGGGTTTATGGTTTAAGATTTATGGTTTAAGGTTTATGGTGTATTGGGGGTTGTATTTTGGGGTTTGGTGGTTGGTGTTTGTGGTTTACGGGTTTAGGGTTTAGGTTTTAGGGTTTAGGGTTTAATTTTGGATTTTTTAGAATATATATCTAAATAAGATAAATATAAATTATTATTTTAAAAAATATATATATCAAAATGGGTTAATGTAACACCCTGATTTAGGGGTTATGCGTTTGGAGCATAAATCGAGCATTTAGTAGGCTATGGTCATGTTGGGAGAATTTTTAGGGGTTTTGGAGAACCTTAGAAGGCAAGGGATGCCTTAGAAAATTTTTAAATTTTAGGGTAATAAGAGGGAAATAGGGTAGAAAGGCCTTAAAATAAAATTGTGGAGTTTAAGTCATAAGAAAGGCATTGGCAAAGTGGTGCCCGTGGCGCCACTTTAGGCTGGAGGAGGGTGAGGGCGCCTGGTTCGAGTGGTAGAAGCGGCATTTTGGTGTTTTATTTTATATGCGGTTATGGGCTGGCGGAGGAAGGGTTTAAAAATAAAATGGGTGGCTTTATGGCATAAAATCAAAGTGGCCGAATGGCCAGGCACTACTTTGTCTGTTTGCTTCCCCCCAGTCCCGTGTTCGAGACCTATGGGCGACAATTTGGGGTGTTGTTTTTATTTTGATTTTTTGTAGCAAATTTGAAGGATGGACGGCACATGGGTAAGTGGTTTAATCACTTTGGAATTCGGCTGGTAGGAGGTGATAAACATGGGTTTAGTTTTTATATTTTTAATAAATTATGGGATAATTATTTATTATTTATTATTTATTAATTAGATTAAGTGGAATTATTATTATTATTATTCATTTGTTTTTTTAATGATAATGGGATAATATGAGTTTTTAGGATTGTTATAGGAGATAATCAAGGATATTATGAAGATTAAAAGAATTATTATTGGATTATTAGTGAAGTGTTTAAGTGGAATTAAATTAGTGAGGTGTTGGCCAAATTTTGGAGACTTCAAGGGGTTGGCGAATGCTATAAATAGGGGAGGGTAGAGTGCTAGTTGTTCATCAAGTCTTTTGCCTCTCCCTCTTGGTGTGCCGATTTCTCCTTTGGCCTTGTAGCCAAGTATTTCTTTTGTTTTCTTTTAGTCCCTTGATAGCCGAAATCCTTAGCCCTCCATCACTCTCCTACTTTATCAAGTTTGAAGCCGAACTGGTGAGTGTGTAGTCTTTGTCGACATTCGAGCTTGTAGCCAGCGCCAAGGAGTCTAAAGGAAGGTCTTGAATTGTTTGGACTCATCAAGGGGCAAGTCGACAAAAGTACAGAGGAGCCTTTGAGATTTAAGATCGTTTGATGTAAGTAGTTAAATTATAGTTGTTCGCTTGAGATTTTGTATTATGGTGTTTAACCAAAGGGTTCGATTAAGTGATTACGATGGACGTGGGTTCGAGTACCGGTCCAAGGTGGGCAAGGAAAGTCCCCATCCCAAAGTTCAAGAAGAGATCCGTTCTTCATTGTTCGAGATTGGCCACGTGGTGTGGGCCAACGAAGAAGAAGCGTTAGGCGTAAAGTCGTAGTTTTCGCTAGACGATAGCGTCGAGGATCGAGAGTCTAGAACTCCTAGTGATAAGGTGTGTAACTAACCCATTGCTTTCGGGTTTTATGTGTTATATGTTTTACTAACAAGTGCGATGAAGGAGTGTGCCATATATACCTCTAAAGGGTATGATGATGACCAAAGTTAGTAGCAAATTGGCTAATATGTGATGATTGATTTTTAATATGTAAGTATGCCTATGATTGTGAATAGCATGCACATGCATCATCCTCGCATTATATTATGTTACATGTGCATGGGTGGGTTATGAAAAGAAGGTGCGGGTGTACTTGAGTACGTGGTTGATGTCGACTTTGTGCTACATCGTGATTGGCGTGGATCGAGGTCGCGTTGTGGATCGTTGCGACTTAGTTCGCGTGGTTACCTTGATTGATAAGGGCTTTATGCCATATCGTGGCTTGATGGATTCTTTGTGTGCTCCATCGTGGTTTGATGTTGGCTATACGCTACATCGTGGATGGCATTGGTTGCCTTTTTGAGAGGAAAAGGAGAGGGTGACTCGATAGTCCCGGTGTGTGGTAATTTGGATAAAGGGGTGTGTAGCGGATGGACCCTAGGTTGGGTTGGGAATCATGTTGCATTATTTTTGTAATAATATGGAAATGGGCCAAGCCCAATATGACATGTGGATAGGTATGGTTTGGAAACATACGTGGAAATGGGCCAAGCCCGGATGATATGTGGTTTATTGAGAATTGGGCCAAGCCCAAGTATGTGATGTGATTTGAAAGTGGGCCAAGCCCAGATTGTGGTAAATGTTTAAAATGAATATATATTACTTGTTGCATTTGATAATTGGGTTATTATGTGGCTAGCATGTGGGTGGATTCCAGTGGTTAACTTACACACTGAGTCTGTATGACTCACCCAACTTTTTAATCATCGCAGGTGAGTCATGATTAGTGGACGGGTTGGAGTGGATACAAGGTGGCCCATGCAGAAGGAGATTTTCATACAGAAGATGTTTTACTTTGTTTAAGCATTTTATATTATCAGTATTTTGGGATTTTATTTGATGTAATAAGGGCCTCTTTGATTTAAAGTACTCTATTTATTAATGTTGAAGTTTACACTACACTTAGTAATATTTTCGCAAAAGATTCATATTATAGCAACTTATAATAATGTTTTAATTCGGAAGTTTTCAACGAACTTATATTATTTATTAAATTTTAAATGGGCACGATTTCCAGAGATATTAAAATTTTCAAGTTTAATTCTAAAGTCTAAGATTTCCAACCGTCTTTCCCAGTGACATATCCAGATTCGGTCGTAGTGAATGGGCCGGGTTTGGGGATGTTACAGTTTGGTATCAGAGCCCGGTTCAAAACTCGGCTTTGAGGGTTTTGGGCCCAAAAACGTTTCAAAATGGGCTTTTTAAAAAAAATATGGGCTTTTAGGAAATTATTTTCAGGTTATTCTGGCATGGCACCTGTACCTTCAACCCGAGTCCACTGTAAGTACTTGGACTTTTGAAGTAATTTGTTATATGAACTATTATGGGCTTAGTTGGGCTCGTAGATTAGTGAACTAGGATCGATTGAACCTAGGACTAGTCTACTCAAACATATACATAAAACTTAAAGCTACTAAACAAACACGTGGTTAAGTCGCGAGAGTTAAGGTGTGGCAACCATTGTGCGCATGTCTAGGAGTGGATCCGGGAAGAGCTTGGTACTTAGCGGTCCTCGTGACTCACCTCCTCTTCACTGGAATCCTACCAGTGCGTAGCTACGGTTCACCTTAACCAAGAGGACTTGTTCATAGGCTAAACCAAATATTAAAACCCGAAAGGATTTGCCTCACTGTTTTAAGTCCTTAGTTATAAAACTTAAAAAAAAAAAAAAAAAAAAAATACCCCTATAGGAAAATGACGAAATTACACAGGTAGGGAAGGAAACTTGATTGCTCGAAAGAACTACTCTCGGAAACTTCATTGCATAAAATTGCTCGTGGATAAAATAGTGAAACAATAATTTCTAATGCATAAAACTTTTTAAAGCAGATTAAATCGCGACGATAGAGATGAGTTCTAGGGGACGCGGTAGAGGTAGAATGGCCGCATCGGAACCGATAGGGTCTGGCCATGGGTCAGAAAGTGAAGTGCCGCCAGCAGTGGACGTAGAGGGGCAAGACCAGACAGGAGAAGATGACGCAGTATCGCGGGCCATGTTACGAATTTTAGAACGTGTAGCAGGAGCTAGTAGAGGAAATGGAACTCGAAAGTTGGTGTCGGAAAGGCTTAGATTGAACGGAGCTGAGATCTTTAGAGGAATATCTGGAGTAGCTCCGAACGTAGCGGAGTATTGGCTAGAAGCGATCGAAAGAATCATGGACGATTTGGACTGCACCAATGAAGAAAAGCTGAAGGGTGCTGTTTCGTTGCTTCGCGACGAAGCTTATCGTTGGTGGCTCACTGTCAAGCAAAGTGTACCGGCAGATCGACTGGATTGGGATTTCTTTAAGGTTAAGTTTGAAGGAAAGTACGTAGGAGCCAGTTATTTGGACTCGCAAAGGAAAGCGTTTCTAAATCTAGTACAAGGAAGTAAGTCGATATTTGAGTCACGGCGGAATTCGTGCGACTTAGTCAAGTATGCTAAGGGAATTGTGGCCACCGATTATGAGAGGTGCGTCCGGTTTGAAGGCGGATTGCGAGATGAACTTGAATGGTGATTGCTCGCAGAGGGAGAGAGACTCAGCGGTGCTAGTAGAGAAAGCTCGGATCATTTGAAGAGGTTAAGAAGACTATAAGAGAAAACCGAGAAAAGAATAGGAGCGAGAATACGAGAAATATTGGACCGTCAGTATCGCTTGGTAATGTCCAGAAAAGACCAAGGACCGAGAACCCTGTAAGTGTACTTGTACCAATGGATCGGAATCGTTCTTGTGTTCGATGTGGAAGACCTCACACAGGAGAGTGTTGGGGAAATAGTAAAGAATGCTTTCGGTGCGGATCTAAGGCACATTTAGTTAAGAATTGTCCTCAAGCGACGAGGGGTCGTGGTTCAAGTCATAGGAGGAATGGTTCTAGTCAAAGTCAACCAAGGATGTGATATTAGGTAAGCTCCTTTGCTTTGGTACATGCTTTAATTACTTGGTTTGATTACGATTTAGCCTTTTCTGTGTTGCTAAGAGAGGTGTTTCGAATTTTGAGCGCGAATTTAGAGATTGTGTAATCACGATAGCCTTAGTAAGATCGAGAGCGCTGACATAAGCGTATGGTGGTAAGATAGATTGTATGGACGTTAGTTAGTAAAGTAATTTCGAGGACGAAATTATTTTTAAGGAGGGTAGAATTGTAACACCCTGATTTAGGGGTTATGCGTTTGGAGCATAAATCGAGCATTTAGTAGGCTATGGTCATGTTGGGAGAATTTTTAGGGTTTTGGAGAACCTTAGAAGGCAAGGGATGCCTTAGAAAATTTTTAAATTTTAGGGTAATAAGAGGGAAATAGGGTAGAAAGGCCTTAAAATAAAATTGTGGAGTTTAAGTCATAAGAAAGGCATTGGCAAAGTGGTGCCCGTGCGCCACTTAGGCGCTGGAGGAGGGTGAGGGCGCTGGTTCGAGTGGTAGAAGCGGCATTTTGGTGTTTTATTTTATATGCGGTTATGGGTCAAGCGGAGGAAGGGTTTAAAAATAAAATGGGTGGCTTTATGGCATAAAATCAAAGTGGCCGAATGGCCAGGCACTACTTGGTGTTTGCTTCCCCTGTGTCCCGAGTTCGAGACCTATGGGCGACAATTTGGGGTGTTGTTTTTATTTTGATTTTTGTAGCAAATTTGAAGGATGGACGGCACATGGGTAAGTGGTTT
Source organism: Gossypium sturtianum (assembly GCA_025698515.1). Classification (NCBI taxonomy): domain Eukaryota; kingdom Viridiplantae; phylum Streptophyta; class Magnoliopsida; order Malvales; family Malvaceae; genus Gossypium; species Gossypium sturtianum. Next base: position 27,402,436 of record CM046945.1, read on the forward strand.
AATCACTTTGGAATTCGGGCTGGTAGGAGGTGATAAACATGGGTTTAGTTTTTATTTTTTTAATAAATTATGGGATAATTATTTATTATTTATTATTTATTAATTAGATTAAGTGGAATTATTATTATTATTATTCATTTGTTTTTTTTAATGATAATGGGATAATATGAGTTTTTTTAGGATTGTTATAGGAGATAATCAAGGATATTATGAAGATTAAAAGAATTATTATTGGATTATTAGTGAAGTGTTTAAGTGGAATTAAATTAGTGAGGTGTTGGCCAAATTTTGGAGACTTCAAGGGGGGTTGGCCGAATGCTATAAATAGGGGAGGGTAGAGTGCTAGTTGTTCATCAAGTCTTTTGCCTCTCCCTCTTGGTGTGCCGATTTCTCCTTTGGCCTTGTAGCCAAGTATTTCTTTTGTTTTCTTTTAGTCCCTTGATAGCCGAAATCCTTAGCCCTCCATCACTCTCCTACTTTATCAAGTTTGAAGCCGAATCTGGTGAGGTGTAGTCTTGTCGACATTCAGAGCTTGTAGCCGCGCCAAGGAGTCTAAAGGAAGGTCTTGAATTGTTTGGACTCATCAAGGGCAAGTCGACAAAAGTACAGAGGAGCCTTTGAGATTTAAGATCGTTTGGTAAGTAGTTAAATTATAGTTGTTCGCTTGAGATTTTGTATTATGGTGTTTAACCAAAGGGTTCGATTAAGTGATTACGATGGACGTGGGTTCGAGTACCACCAAGGTGGGCAAGGGAAAGTCCCCATCCCAAAGTTCAAGAAGAGATCCGCTTCATTGTTCGAGATTGGCCACCGGTGTGGGCCAACAAAGAAGAAACGCGTTAGGCGTAAAGTCGTAGTTTCGCTAGACGCGATAGCGTCGAGGATCGAGAGTCTAGAACTCCTAGTGATAAGGTGTGTAACTAACCCCTTTGTTTCGGGTTTTATGTGTTATATGTTTTACTAACAAGTGCAGAAGGAGTGTGCCATATATACCTCTAAAGGGTATGATGATGACCAGTTAGTAGCAAATTGGCTAATATGTGATGATTGATTTTTAATATGTAAGTATGCCTATGATTGTGAATAGCATGCACATGCATCATCCTCGCATTATATTATGTTACATGTGCATGGGTGGGTTATGAAAAGAAGGTACGGGTGTACTTGAGTACGTGGTTGATGTCACTTTGTGCTACATCGTGGATTGGCGCCGATCGAGGTCGTTGTGGATCGTTGCGACTTAGTTCGCGTGGTTACCTTGATTGATAAGGGCTTTATGCCATATCGTGGCTTGATGGATTGCTGTGTGCTCCATCGTGGTTTGATGTTGGCTATACGCTACATCGTGGATGGCATTGGTTGCCTTTTTGGAGGGAAAAGGAGAGGGTGACTCGATAGTCCCCTGGTGTGTGGTAGGCTGGATAAGGGGGTGTGTAGCGGATGGACCCTAGGTTGGGTTGGGAATCATGTTGCATTATTTTTGTAATAATATGGAAATGGGCCAAGCCCAATATGACATGTGGATAGGTATGGTTTGGAAACATACGTGGAAATGGGCCAAGCCCAGATGATATGTGGTTTATTGAGAATTGGGCCAAGCCCAGTATGTGATGTGATTTGAAAGTGGGCCAAGCCCAGATTGTGGTAAATGTTTAAAATGAATATATATTACTTGTTGCATTTGATAATTGGGTTATTATGTGGCTAGCATGTGGGTGGATTCCAGTGGTTAACTTACACACTGAGTCTGTATGACTCACCCAACTTTTTAATCATCGCAGGTGAGTCATGATTAGTGGACGGGTTGGAGTGGATACAAGGTGGCCCATGCAGAAGGAGATTTTCATACAGAAGATGTTTTACTTTGTTTAAGCATTTTATATTATCAGTATTTTGGGATTTTATTTGATGTAATAAGGGCCTCTTTGATTTAAAGTACTCTATTTATTAATGTTGAAGTTTACACTACACTTAGTAATATTTTATAAAAGATTCATATTATAGCAACTTATAATAATGTTTTAATTCGGAAGTTTTCAACGAACTTATATTATTTATTAAATTTTAAATGGGCACGATTTCCAGAGATATTAAAATTTTCAAGTTTAATTCTAAAGTCTAAGATTTCCAACCGTCTTTCCCAGTGACATATCCAGATTCGGTCGTAGTGAATGGGCCGGGTTTGGGGATGTTACAGTTAAATCCCAAAAGCATACATGAACAATGGTTTAATGTTCAATTGTATACATGAACTTTAATTTGATCCAGATCTTGTAAAATATTAACCCAATTATTGATATAATTAACATCATTTTTTTATTTATATATTGCATAAATAAATATTTATATTTATTCAATATAAAAATATATTGATGTATTTATTTTTTAAAATGTGTATTTATTTTTTAAAAATGCATTATTCTCTCCTTTTTTATTAATTAATATTTTCATTTTATAACTTTTGTTTTAATTTTGGATCAATTTGACTTCAATCTTGGATGACACTAATTTGACAACTCACGTGCTAGTATATTTGTATTTTATTGTTGGCGTAGATATAATTTTAAAGAAATTATAAACATTTTTAAATTTTATTGAATTTTTAAATATTTATTGGTATGAAAGGCATTAGCGGCGTTTATGTAAAAAACGCCGCAAAAAGTAATTTCACGTTAATAAAAAACGGCGTCGTTTTTGTGGTGATGGTATTATCATTAGTGGCGCTTCACTAGAAACGCCGCAATAAGATTCTTTTTTAATTACTTTTAATTGTACCTTGTAATATATATTTATGGTTTAGGGTTTAGGGTGTTAGAGTATATCATATTAGAGTTTAGGGTTTAATGTTTAGTATTTTAGGTTTAGTGGTTAATGTTTGTTATTTTGGGTTTGGGGTTTAGTTTTTTTATAGTTAGTGTCTTACTGTTTATGGCTCTAAGGGTTTAAGGGTTAGTGATTTTGATAAAAAATGACAAAAATAAATTTATTTTAGTGTTTATGCATTAGTGGCGTTTTAGTAAAAAATGCCACAAATATGTCAGAGTATGCAAAATGTTGACGTTTTATTCTGTATTTTTAGTGGCGTTTATGAAAAAACGCCGCAAAAGGATAAGCTTTAGTGGCGTTTTAGTAGAAACACCACAAAGTTGTTTCAGAAATGGCAAAACGTTGCGTTTTGATCTGTGTTCTTAGTGGCGTTTTTCACAAAACGCCGCAAAAGGATAGAAATTAGTGGCATTTTTGTAAAAAGCACCGCAAATATGTGCCTGATACTGCAAAACGTTGCGTTTTGATGCAAGATTTTAGTGGCGTTTTTGGGAAAACGCCGCAAAGGACTATGCTTTAGTGGCGCTTCAGCAGAAAACGCCACAAATATGTTTTAATAGTTTCCCAAACGGTGCCGTTTTTGACTATTCTTTTAGTGGCGCTTATTAAGAAACGCCGCAAAAAAAAATTTAGTTTCCAAAACGGTGCCGTTTTTTGTCTGTGCATTAGTGGCGCTTTTTATAAACGCCGCAAAATTTAATAAAACTAACCTAAACGACGTCGTTTTATTAACCCTGAATTTCTTTTAGTTTTCCCCAAGTCAGATTTCCCCGACTTCATTTCCCCAATTTCCCAACTTCTTTTCCCCTAAATTTCCCTAAATTATTCTTCCCCAAATTATTTTCCCCAATTCCCAAACTTCCAATCCCTTTGTGATCCAAACCCCTAATTTCCCAGATCCCTTTATTTCTTATCAGGTTCCTCCATGCTACACCCTCCATTTTCTCCCAAATTCAAACTTTTCCTTTCAAAATTTAAGCTCCCAATCCGCCGCAAAGCTCGATTCTTCAACAAAAAGGTGTTGGAACTGCGTCGCATACAAGATTGGAACAACGCCGTTCCTCTATTCTGATTCCTGCAGGAGCATTCAACCCGTTGCTTTATCCATCGATTACTTTCAGATTTTTGGGCTGTAAGTGTTCTTCTTCTTTTTTCCGCTAGTATAGAATTTTAATTTACTTTTTTGTTCCGTAATTGCGTTTTTTTAATTAACAGAGAAAATAAGTATGAAATTTTGAAATAAGAAGAAAAATCTTAATGCCACAAAAAGCTTATTTTTCTTTGTTCTTTTGATGGATAAGTATCGAGTCAGTTTAATGCTTCCTTGATCGTGTTTCTTTTGGTGTTAAGCTGTTTTTGTTTTGATCAAGGTGCAAAATTTGATAATTGCTAGGAGGCCCGAGAAATTTCGATTTCTGAAACAGTTTATTGTATTTTATGGTGCCTTATATGCTATTATATAGTTGAAGGCTTTGTTTATTTGTTATTGTTATTTCTCATTTAAGAGGATGCATCATTGGAATGAACCATTTTCTCTTGATACCTTTGGTAGTCCAAAACAACAAATGAAATTTAACATGTGTAGGTCTAAGTATATCATAAAACTAGAGCCATTCGTATGTCTATAGTTTTAGTTAATGGGAAATATTATTGAAGTTCTGATTGTTGATGCAATTGAACTATCAAAATATTGTTGTTTTTGGTTCATATGCTAAAACCAAAGTTTTATCTTAGTAGTTTTCTACCCTTAGATTTCACTAAGTAGTTTATTATTCCATGCCTTTAAACACAATGCTCAAACTAGGAATAGGCATTACCTTATAATTGTTTGAGTTGGCTGCATTTTTTTTACTCCTTTAGATCTTCTATATTATTTTTATTCTTGTATATATTCTGACATGTGGAATTGTTGGTAGCCCATCACGCATATAATCGCCATCGCTTCTGCTCCTCCTGCAACTATTGGTTCAACTGAAGCTGCCATTTAATCTTCGAATTAATATTTGGTAGTGATATTGATAATTTTGTATCATTTAGATTTGTATCATTTAGATTTGATGTTTTTGGTTGGATTTCATGCTATATTTGTTGTTTTTGGTTGGATTTCATGCAGGAAGGGTTGGATATTGGTGAAAAATGTATACTGCAAATCTGCCCAAATTAGCGGCGTTTGTAAAAAAAGCGCCGCTAAAGACAATTACTTATAGCGGCGTTATATAAAAAAGCGCCGCTAAAGACAATTACTTATCGCGGCGTTTTATAAAAAAGCGCCGCTAAAGACCACGACTTATAGTGGCGTTTTCTATAAAAGCGCCGCTAAAGACCATGACCTTTAGCGGCATTTTCTATAAAAGCACCGCTAAAGACCAGGACTTTTAGCGGCGTTTTCCGTAAAAGCGCCGCTAAAGACCACGACCTTTAGCGGCGTTTTCTATAAAAGCGCCGCTAAAAGTCATGATCTTTAGCGGCGTTTATTTCAATAAACGCCGCAAATTTTAGCGGCGTTGTCTATAGCGGCGTCTTTTGCGGCGCTTCCAAAAAAAAACGCCGCAAAAAAGTCTGTTTTCCTGTAGTGATTATACTGAAAATAGTAATAAAAGTAGTTATACAAAATATGTGGAGCTCCAATATCATCGTATATCAAAATAGTCAAAAAAACAAAAATGATAAATGAGTTACAGACCTACAAAAAAAAAATACAAGTAAAGCCTTAGGAATACAATGCCCACTAATAGATAAGGTACTGTACTCTGAATACGTGATGCTAGGAGTCTCTCGTCGATAATGTTTCTTGGACACAAAAAAAAATCTACAAATCTGAACATTAAGACAATTCGAAGGCTGAGCTTTACAAGCTCAGTGGTACACAACAAATCTACCATACTTCAAGCAATTCATAAATATAAGCATGCAAATCAAATGTATACATAGAAACATGACATGAGTATCGAATAATTAAATCATGATTTATTAAATCTACATAACCAAATCGCTTGCATATCAAACTTGTCAAACTTGTTAGATTGCATATACTGTTCAAATAATCAGGTATTTGGATAGCCTCGCGCCACTCATCGCAGCTAGTCTATTAATCTTGCGTGTCTGTAGGGTTATCCCGAGCGCCACTCATGGCTGCTAGTTAGGTTAGAGCCCAAAGGCTGAACGCAAACAAAGCATCAAACATATAATCACAAAAATGCAACCATGACATTCGAGTCTCATACTCGTTTCAACTTGTTTATCATTCCAGCTAAAATATTAACTAATGAGATGTGACTGTATGCTACCTTGACATTCTGACCTTTTCTCATTCAAAAATTAATAACTCTTAATATATAATTCTAAATCGAGCACCGTTTGTTTTAAACGAAGCTATACTTTTTTACGGTTATAGATATATAAGGCCCACTTCCTATTTTATCTTTTGAAATTTTTGGTGATTTTTCAAAGTCACTGCTAAATCTGTTTTATAAAAATTCTGCTGCCAGATTTTTATAACCTTTCAACACTCAAAAATTCATATATTTTAAAATACAAATCGAAATCAATCTCTGTTTATTTTAAACGAAACTAGATTCATTCACGGTTACAACGATGTATAGATCACTTTTTAATTATTTTTACAGAATTTATGGAGAATTTTTAAACTTATTGTTCATGTAATAATTTGTTTCTAGCAGATTTCACAACTAAGTTTTTAGCTTCATTTTAAATCATCCAAACATGATTTCCTCCCAAAGACATATAACACGCATGCATTATCACACAAGCATCATATTTATGACTTATCAAGAAAGATAGGAGAGTTAGAGGGTAGCACCTTGATGGAAGAACACCAACAAAGTTTCTTCCCTAGCTCTCCACCACTTTGCCTTTACCTTTAGCTTTAGAAGATTCACCACCCTCTTTAACTAATAACCATGTAACACACAAGATTTCCCACAAAAAAATTAAGAGTTGATAGGATGTAAAAATGCATACTTTAAATAAATAAATAAATAAAATATGAGAATGGGTAGAGACTTTCTCAAACTCAAACCCTTCCAAACACCCAAAAACCTCCACCTTCATCCTTGATGAACATAGATATTTTTTTTCTTCCATGAAACTTTAAAAAAAAAAAAAAACTAGATTAAGACCCTTACCTTCTTTGAGATTTGGAGGATGAAAAAAAATGGTGAGAACTCACTCAAATCTCTCTCCCTCTACATGACTTGCTAAGGAAAAATAGATGGAGAAAAGAAGAAGAAAAAATGAAGAAATGTAAAAAAAAAAAAACAATAGGGTGATTATAATATAGGGTAAAATAAGGACAAATCCATTTTATCCCATACCTCAATCTACCAAAACATCTTTTCCCATTAATTGGGAGAAAACTTTTATTCAAAAATAGTAAAATCACCATATTAGTCATCCATCTTCCCTCTACTTCACACAAGCTTCCCAACATCCTTAATTTCTTATAAAAAGGTCCAAAATTCACCCAAATTAATTCCAACAAAACCCAATCCCAAAATAAATTTATCCATCGCCAACCCAGGTCAAAACTCGAATGTTGACTCGAGAATTTGGGGCTGTTACACAAGGACTCCAAAACGAACTTGTATGCCTCCTACCAGACATCATAAAGTGTTTGGCCCAACTATATGAGACCTTAATAATGTCATTACTGCTCCAAGACACACCCTGAAAAATAAATAAACTACAATTTTTCCATATGCACCAAAATGAGGATCCCAAATAAACATTGCCAATCAACCTCCCAAAGCTAAAATCATATTCATTCTGTAAGTTTTAAATGATCTAATCCTATAAATTACCTGAATAAAAGCTAACAAGACAGTCAGTATGAATTAAAAGGTTCCAAATTTCTCTTGTTGAAGGATAGTCCCGAATAGCATGCAACAAATCTTCGATGATATGCCGACAAACCCCACACGTCAAACTATGGCTAATCCCCCGCCAAATTCTTTCCACGTTAGTGAGCAGCCACTATTTGAAGAACGTTTTTGTTTTTCAAAGTCAAATAAAACAACAAAACTAAATTCATTGTCAAAAAACACTAATCCCTATCTTATAGCACAACATTAAAGGCAATTTTGATAATTAATGTAGGTTTTGATCAAATTATATATATTTAAAATTTTATTTAGATTCTATATTTTTTGTATTTTAATATATTTTAAACAGAAATCAAATAATGATGTAGTACAATATTTGGTACGTTATCTCATCTTAATATTTTTACAAAAGCTGGATTAAAATATTTAATGGAAATGCGGACCAATCTAAATAAATCAAGACACTTTATTGATGGAAAGAAATTTTAAGAAAGTTTATTTATCGCGAGATGATAAAATTATAAATAAATTATACTTGTAATCACTTAATTATGAATATTACAAAATGGTAATTTAATTATTCGAGTTTTTATTTTTTTTGGTTACTGGCTGTTAAATGACAAAAGAGAAAATGACATCACAACTTTTAAAATTGGCATAATAGCAACTTTAACCCTCAACATTTATGCATTGCATCAATTTAGTATTGATTCTAAAAATTTAACACTCAATATTTACATTTCACCTAAAAAGCTACAAAAATCAAATCTATCAACTAAATTTGATCAATAATATACAAAAAATGAAAACACTCGAAAATCCAAGATAATAATTTTCATCTTTTCTCATTCTTTTAAAATCAACCCTCAATGTTACAAAAAAAAAGTAAGAGTACAAAAAAAAACCAAATTACACAATGTGTAAATGTTGAAGGTTAATTTTTTGGGGATCTTGACAAAACTGATACAATGTATAAATGTTGAAGGTTAAAATTGCTATTGTGCTAATTTTAAAAGCTGCCAAGTTATTTTTCTGTTAATGATTTAACGGCTAGTGACAAAAAATGAAAAAAAATTTGAATAGTTGAGTGACTAAAAAAAATTACCATTAGATAGGTGATTACTGATGTAGTTTACCCTCAAATTATATCGGTGGAAAGAAATAGTACTATTGGTCAAAACACTAACACTTTTAGACTTTTCCGATAAAACATACTTTTAAGTAAAGTTGCTCATGGGTCAAGTCAGGCCCATGCAAAGTGTCTAGATCAATTTTTCATGCTGGGGCCCAGCTCAGCCTGAAAAATGGGCTTATTTTTTTGCCCAAGCTCGACCCAATTTGAGAAAGGTAAAACACTACCATAAATATAATAGATGTTTTATTATATTAAAAACACAAATAAACATACACAATTCTAATAATTCAAACAAACATATAATATTACAAATATCTAAACTAACACAATTCTAATAATTTTCAAAATTAACATACCTTAATACTAATCTTATCAATTAATAAACTTTTAACACAAATCTAAACTATTAATAAGGATTATTACAAAAAATTTTAATATTACAAATCTAAAATATAAATATTTATAATATTACAAAAAAAAATTAAATTACCTTTTTTTTTTCGGGGACCTTCCTTCCTTTTTCTTTTTCGGCTGGGGAGGGAGAAGCCTTAGGTTTTTTTATGGGTAAATTACACCAACAGTCACCCAACTTTGGGGTAACTGACAAAACAGTCACCTAGGTTTCATTTCAGTCACTCAACTTTCGAAAAGTTACAAAACAATCACTAATTAATAGTTACCGTTAGGGTGTTAACGGAATTGCTGACGTGGTAAGTTAACCAGCTGATGTGGCAAGTTAACTTGCCACGTTGGTGAAGCAGCTCCATTTTCCTCTTCTTCTTCTTATTCTTCTTCTTCTCCATTGCTCATTACTCATTTTTCTCCATTGCTCCAATGGAGGGTAAAACCATGGTGTATTCCTCAACATTTTTCTCCATTCCTCAACATTTCTCTAAAACAACAACTACTTCCCCGTTCATCACTGTCACTTTAAGTTTACTCTGTTTTGGCAGCAAACAACTACAAGGACCCCCTATTTTTTGCCTGCCTCTGGGTTATACTGTACTTTTCCTTTGTACGTTAAAAGAACGGGTTCAATGCCTCTGTTTGTTTTGGAGAAGACCATTTTGGCCCTTCACCGGCAACATTAATGACCACTTATCTTCCTCCACCTTTCTCTCTGCCATTTCTTTAATTTTCAGTACTGAAATCTTATCCCTTTCAATGTTTTTCTTGGCTTTATCATTACAACCCCACATCCAAACCTAGCTTTAGTTCTCTGCAACGAACTGGAATACACCATGAACCTGGTCTTGTTGTTTTTCCCATTCGTACCATTGCCAGCCATGCTGGAGGGTAAAACCATCCGTCCATCGTGTCTGCGAATATAAACTCACTCCCCAACTCCACCGACTCGTAACATATCCCTAGACTTGGTAGCTCCACTATCTCGGTTAATTCGCCTGACGCTGAAGATAAGTCCAAGTGAGAAACCAGAGAGGATAGGGATGAAGATGATGACAATGTTGAAGTGGAAGATGATGATGTAGTGGATGGTGATGGGAGTCCAAGTTTCCCATTTGGCGACTTTGTTTCGCCGCAGCCTGGACGTCGCGGGGTGCTAATGACACGAGTCGAGGTAAAGAGTTGACGAGTTCAGGGAAGTTGGGAATGGCTGAGTTGCCTTTGATACTTAAAGCGGCTGCGTCGTGTGCCCGAGCTGCCATTTCTGGAGTAGGGAAAGTATCGAGCCAAATGCGGGATTTCTTGCGTGGCTCGCGGATTTTCAACACCCATTTGCCCCATCTCCTTATTCGGACGCCACGGTAAACTGGGTGCTTGCTTGAATCCCTCATTCTTTTCATCTTTCTATTAGTATCACAGGTGGTTTCAGGTTTACCATTTAGAGTCATGGTTGAGCTAGGGAGCGAGTTAGGATGAGGTGAATGAGTTGACCCAGGCAATGTAGGTGATAGTGGAGGCCAAGACAATGAGTTGGAATTGCACTCTGTTTCTAAATTTTGCTGCTCAGTCATTCTCCCCTTTCTCTAAGTGGTGACTTGGAGCCACTAAAACTGCAACTAACTTGAGAATAGATTTTCCTTTTCTTTTTTTTTTTTCTTTTAATGTACAAAGGAAAAGTATAGTATAACCCAGAGGCAGGCAAAAAATAGGGAGGTCCTTGTAGTTGTTTGCTGCCAAAACAGAGTAAACTTGAAGTGACAGTGATGAACGGGGAAGTAGTTGTTGTTTTAGAGAAATGTTGAGGAATGGAGAAAAACGTTGAGGAATACACCATGGTTTTACCCTCCATTGGAGCAATGGAGAAAAATGAGCAATGAGCAATAGAGAAGAAGAATAATAATAAGAAGAAGAATAGGAAAATGGAGCTGCTTCACCAACGTGGCAAGTTAACTTGCCACATCAGCTAGTTAACTTGCCACGTCAGCAATTCCGTTAACACCCTAACGGTAACTGTTAATTAGTGACTATTTTGTAACTTTTCGAAAGTTGAGTGACTGAAATGAAACCTAGGTGACTATTTTGTCAGTTACCCCAAAGTTGGGTGACTGTTGGTGTAATTTACCCTTTTTTTATTATCAGAATGTATGTTTGTGTGGGGGATTGGGGGACCAAACCCACCCCTTTATAATAATGAATTGTTTATTTTATATATAATTTTTTTTTTTTTAAAATGAAGTTGAAACCTTAGTTTATCACTGAACTTGTGACTAACCTGTCATTTTGGTGACAAGCCATCAGGCCGGTGTCGTCACACTATCAGGCGGCATCGGCCTGCCACCGACGTGACCAGTTAGTCATGGGTTTGGCCGTAAATTTTAGTTTTAGCTTTTTTTTTTAAGTTTAATAAAAAAATATACATTAATTCTGTGTCAGGCGGCATTATTATTTTTTTTTACATGATATAGTATACAAATACGGGGCCAATACAATACCAGTGCAGTCGATTTCTCAAACGACACTAAAGAAAAAAAAATCAAAACAAATCATCAGTGCAATCATTGGTGGCAGGTGAGGTTGGTGGCGCCGATTGATCAGGCGACATTGTTTTTGACTGTGCAATTGTCTTGTTTCGTAAATAATGTCCCTGTTATCTCATTTCAATAATTATTTTTTTTATATTATTTAGGTAAAGAATCTAAAATTATAGAAAAGGAAGAACTTTAATTTTACGCAATTTTACACATTTAACTTTGATTTTTGTTTAAATGTATCCACAAAACTTTTATTTTAATTTAATTGTATACATTTAAAGAAATAAATACATCAAAAAGAATAATATTGGATAACTACAATTATTTGTATATGTAATATATAAACATAAAATAATCTTATATTGATAATTATATTAGTTATTTATGAAAATTGAATCGAATCAAAATATTAAATATATATTTTATACATTATACCAAAATTCATATGTAAATTTGAAAATATAAAATTGCATAAAATGGTTCCATTCGTCACATTCTCCGTGAAGCGAACATGGTAGCAGATTCCATGGCAAAACTCACGGCCATCGGTTGGCATGATTGGCGAACGTTTGCTGCGCCACCTCCTAGCTGTTTGACTTCTCTTTGTGGTGATCTGGATACTGGCTTTCGTGCTTAATTTCTTTTAGTTTATGTTTCTTGACAATGAGCTGTGCCCTCTTCTTCCTACCAAAAAGAAATGATGTTTATATATATTTACACTATATTTAAAATTTTAATTGATTTAGTGTTATTCAATAATCGGATCCTAACTTAATCATAAAGTTACTAAAAATTTTTAATTTTTATAAAACAATATATATTATTTTGAGAATAATTTTTTTCATATGAAATTTAAAAAAATATTTATACATAATAGGATTTGAGTCTAAAATATCTTTATCTTTTAATATCTCAACTTTACTTTTTCATTCAAATCCATATTTTATTTTTTTAATTTATTTATTTATTTGGTGAATTACAATAACACGGTAAAGCCCGAACAACAAACACGATTCGAACCCAAGCTACACTTAGGGCGGTGAACACCTTTAACCATCAGGTCATCACATTGAGTTCATTGCATATAATTTTTACCCAAGTGTGTCATAATCTAATAAATGTTATGTTAGATATTTCACAATTTATTATTTATTGTGTTTAATTAATTATGCTTTTGTAATAAAAACAGCTGTAATCATGTCGCATGAATTCGTGCCTTCATTCTTTTAGTTAGTGTAGGTTTGAGAAGTCATGTGATAATTAAAATTAAGTGTAATTACATATGTTTGTTATGTTGAAGGTTTTTAAAATTGGATTGGATCAGTTGGTTAGATTGATAATTAGTTAATATATCGATTCGAGATAAGATAAAAAATCGGATGGATTATTAACTATTAAAAACCGCAATTGGACCAATACATCAAAAAACATCAAGTTAACAAATAAAAAAGTCCGCTTCTGTCTCCTCTATAGGGTTTTAGGTTTTATTTTGTTTTTTCTTGTGGCAGCGTTTGTTTTGGCAATTGGATTTTATTCAATTACTTTCTTTATCGTATGTATTTTGGAAACTGAATTTGCTGGTTTAACTCTCAATGAAGAAGGGGAGGCAATTTTACAAATATCATCTATTCCGAATTGATAAACCATAATTTATAAATATTTTAACCCTATGCTTAGCTTATTTTTGGATGAGTTTTCATTAGATTTGATGAATTCGATGCTCATAATCCTTTAATTTCATGTTTTACACTCAGGAGAGCTTAGGGAGTCGAAAAGAATGAGAAACGGGCCAAAAAGGGACAAAATGGGCCTATCTTAGAATTCAACACGGCCTGGGCCATTGGACACGGTTGTGTGTTACGAGCAGGATCAAACACGGCCTGGAATGTCTTACACGGGCAGACCACACGGCCGTGTGGTGAGCAGGAGTGAGCACAGCCTAAGGCTATCGTACACGGGCCTGTCCCTGCCGTATCAAATATTAATTCTATCCGGAAAAGGTTACTTAGGGGAAAAGAAAGGCGTTCTAAAGCCTATATAAACACCCTAGGGGGTGACCTAAAAGGGGACGCTAAATAGAACGCAGAAACTATTCGAAGACAGCCGTCGAAAGCAGCTCGGAGGAAGGATCTCCATCAAGACTGAAGATCTCCCATCAAGTTCTTTAAAAGTTTTTGGGTTTTCCTATGTTTTGTTGTTTTCCTTATTTTGAGATGTGTCCTTCTCTCAGTATGAACTAAACTCCCTAAATATCTAGGGAGGATGAAACCTATGACGGATCTTATTATTATTTGATTTATAAGATAAATACTTGTTCTTATTCTTAATTGTGAGTTCTTATTCTTGTTTTGATAATTCAGGTTATTGATTCAAGTTGAATGTGTATATTCAATGGAGCAAAAGTCCCGGTTTAAAAGTAGATCAACACAATTAAGCGGAGTTAATTGCAACCCAAGAAATAAGGAGACGAAAATCTAAAGAATTAGAGTCAAATCAAATAAGGGAATCCATGGATCGAGTTAATGTGACAATAGGGGTTTTAATTAGAAAGAGATTTCAATTAATCAACCTATAGTCAGTTGTTTTTAGTCTTGAAAGAGATATTAACATAAATCAGGGATTTCTACGAATTAAGTCAAGTGAATAAATCATATGAATCATAAGTAATAAGTGAAGTCTAGGTGGATTCTTCCTTAGGTATTGCCTATCACATAAGTTGTCTAAAAGTATTTTCCCAATTCTTTTGTTGTCGTGTTTTTAATTAAGTGTTAGTTTAAAAGAATTCACTCCAATTTTTAGGCTAGATAATAAAAAGATAGTAATTACTAGTACTCTTAGTCCTTGTGAATACGATATTTCCGGTCTTACCATGACTATACTATTAAGCGATAGGTGCGCTTGGCTTTATTGTGGTCATAGTTAGTTTTAGACACATCACGAATCCAGTGAAAGAAGAAAGGGAATTTCGTCTGGTAGGGTGCTTTCTAACAGCTAGTGTTATTCATTTTCCTGCTATGAAGAGTACGATGGCAAATCTGTGGCATCCGATCAAAGGTATTCGAATTCTGGATCTTGGGGAAAAAAGATTTATATTCCAATTCTTTCATAGTATGGACATGGAGAGGGTTTTGAAAGGCTCTCCATGGACTTCCAATAATCATCTGTTGTTATTACATAAGTTACAGTGGGGGGAAGCCCGTTAAGAGCCCCTTTAATTTTAACGCCTTTTTGGGTTTAGATTCATGATGTTCCTGCAGGATTCTTTTCTGAGGCCTTGGCGAAGCAATTAGGTGATTTCATATGTACATTTTTAGAGTATGATGGCGCTAATATGGGGAAGGGATATCAAAATTTTTTACGAGTCAGAATTCAGTTGGATGTAAGATATCCCTTAAAGAGGAAAAAGCAGATTATGTTCTATGGAAACAGGTCATATGTCAGATTCAAATATGAAATATTAACACTTTTTTTGTTTTTATTGTGGGCGTTTGGGACATAGTGACTCCTTTTGTGAGGCAAAAAAGGCATTAGGAGTGGAGACTATTGAAATGGGCTAGGATCTTTCTTTAAGAGCACAAACCAGAAGAGCCCGAGCACAAAACAGTGTCTGGCTACGTGAGGAAGAAGAAGGAACAAGGAGAGGGAATCCCGATGGAAGTTGGTCTTTTGAATATAGAACATGGAGTGTGACAAACAATTCTAGAAGTGGGTCTTTTATTGATCCCATTTTAGGATTTAATTTGGAAGGAAATTCGTCTACTATTTTTAAAAGGGGGAAAAACAACCAGTAGCTGAAAATCAATTTGCAATGGATCATGATACGGAAGAATAGATTCTAATAGGAGAAGAAGGAAAAAAGTGACAAAGAGGAGAAACTGAAGTAAATATCGTCAGTAAAGATTCTAATAGTTCGGCTATAAGGGATAGGAGTATGGTGAATAGTAATCTTTTATTATCGACGGCTGCCAAAAGGCAAGCCGACCGAGAACAATGAAAATCTTAAGTTGGAATGTATGTGGTTAAGGGAATCCACGAACGGTACGAAGGCTTCGGCATTCGCTGAAGAAATATAATCCCCAAATGGTCTTCTTCATGGAGACTAAAATAAAGAGAAATCAGATGGAAAGAACACGAAGGAGCTGTGCCTTTCATAATGGTCTCGATGTAGAAGCAAGCGGCTTTAAAGGAGGGTTATGTTTGGCATGGCGTGATGATGCTACTGTCATACTTCAAAGTTTCTCAAAAAGGCATATTGATGTGTGTATTGAGGATATTGCTGATGGTAACAAGAGGAGATTTACTGGGTTTTATGGCTCCCCTTATATACAAGATAGGAATGATTCGTGGGATCTTCTAAGAAATTTGAGTAATTCTGATGAGCTCCCATGGCTTGTTTGTAGGGATTTCAATGAAATTATGTATGGTCATGAAAAGAAGAGAGGCTTACCTCGAGAGGAGAGACGTATAGATGCATTTCGTACTGTATTGGCAGATTGTCATCTATTGGATGTGGGCTATATTGGAAACTGGTTTACTTGGGAAAGAGGGAATTTGCCGGAAACGAATATTAAGAACGCCTGGATAGGGGAGTTACTAAGGAGTAGTGGATGTCTTTATTTCCTGAGGCTACAATTCAACATCTTCCACATTCTTTTTCAGATCATTGCCCACTGCTTATCACTACGAAAAGAAAAGACAATGAGCAGCATGAAAGGAATTTCAAGTTTGAAGCTTAGTGGGTTTTGGAGGATTCATTTGGTGAGGAGGTACAACGCATTTAGGACAATTCAACAAGAGATTTGTTACTAAAATTGGAAAGGGTAAGGGAAGGGCTGGATAAATGGGCTAGTCGAATTAGACAAAGTAGAAAAGTAAAAAATGAGGTGTTAAGTGCTAAATTGGTAGAATTGATGGAATTTGACAGGGATGATGAAAATTTGACAGAACTTATTAATACGAAGATTCAACTTAATTTTGAAATAGAGAAGGATGAGCGATATTGGGAACAGAGGACGAGAGTTAACTGGCTACAATTCGGAGATAGAAATACTGCGTTTTTTCATAAACAAACGACACAACGACGAAGAAGAAATTTTATTCGCAAAATGAAATTTGACGATGGTAGGGAAACGGAAGAGGTTTGGGAAATGGAAGAAATTACGAAATCCTATTTTCAAAATCTGTTTTCAGCTAGGAGGAGAGGAAATTATGAGCACCTGTTGACAGGAATTGATTGTTGTATTTCAAAAAAGGACAACTCTCGACTGACGACGAGATATACAAAGAAGGAGATCCGAGAGGCCTTATCCAAATTAGGCCCAACGAAAGCGCCAGGAGAAGACAGATTTACAGCTTTTATTTACCAGATATGTTGGTCAATTATTGGGGAAGACGTTACATCCTTTTGTCTACAAATTCTAAATGGAGGTATGGATATTAGTTTAATTAATAAAACTAATATCGTATTAATTCCAAAAATCCCAAACTCTTCAACTATTACTCATTTTAGACCTATTAGCCTATGCAATGTGCTTTATAAATTGATGGCTAAGGTCATAGCAAATCGTCTTCGGATAGTCATTGATAAATGTATAGACCTAGCATAGAGTGCGTTTGTACCAGGGAGGTTAATTTCAGATAATGTGTTGCTGGCCTATGAAATCCTTCATACCTTAAAACAAAAGAAGATGGGGAAAAAAGGATTTATGGCGATAAAACTGGATATGAGTAAAGCGTATAATAGAGTTGAATGACATTTTGTTGAATAAATTATGAAACGAATGGGTTTTGATCTAGGTTGGGTTCATTCTTTAATGAAGTGTGTATCTACAGTTTCTCATTCGGTGGTATTTAATGGCCATATAGGTGATAATTTTTGCCCTACAAAGGGATTAAGACAGGGTGACCCTTTGAGTCCGTTCCTATTCTTAATTTGTGGGGAAGGTCTTTCTAGTCTTATGCGATTGGCTATTAGGGGAAACACACTTAGAGGGGTCAAGGCAAGCAGAAGTGGTCCACAAGTTTCACATCTATTATTCGCAGATGATTGTATATTGTTTGGGGAGGCTACTGAAAGAGGAGCTCATTCACTAAAGCGAATTTTGCTTGAATATGAGAATTGTTCTGGTCAATGCATAAACTATGACAAATCTATAGTATTTTTTAGTACTATTACGCAGGAGGGGGACAAAATAATAATTTCCAAGGTCCGGAGTACAAACTTCGAATAACACGGAAAGATACCTTGGTCTTCCTAATATGGTGGGAAAAAGAAAGAAAATGTCATTTCAAATTTTGAAGGATAAAATTAAACAACGGATTGATAGCTGGAGTGTAAGACCTCTCTCCCAAGGTGGAAAAGAGGTATTTATAAAGGCTATTCTTCAAGCTATTCCAACCTATACTATGGCATGTTTCTTACTTCCTAAATCTCTATGTGCTGAAATAGAAGGCATAATTGCAAAATTCTGGTGGCAGAAAAGTCGAGATAAAAAAGGTATACATTGGTGTACTTGGAAAGATTTATGCTCTTTGAAAGAAGATGGTGGATTAGGTTTCTAAAATCTCGATAAATTTAATATTGCGTTATTAGCCAAACAAAGGTGGTGTCTTGTTAATTTTCCCAATTCTTTGTTAAGTCGTGTTTTAAAAGCAAAGTATTATCCAAATTCAGATTTTATCAATGCTCAATTAAGAAATTTACCTTCGCTTACCTGGAAGAGTGTTTGGGCAGCAAAAGGAACTTTGGAGAAAGGATTATGTTGGAGGGTAGGCACGGGGGATCGTATCTCTGTTTGGGAGATTTATGGATATCGGGAGCTAAAACAGACAGATTGCAAAATGAGGTTAGCAGTGAAAATATCAAGATAGTATCAGACTTGATTGATGCCACTAATAGAACTTGGAATACAGATCTAATTGTTAGTACCTTTAATGTGGACATTGCAAAGAAAATTCTACAGATCCCTTTGGCAGAGACAGTTCATGAGGATTTTTAAGTGTGGAGAGGGGAACCGTCAGGAGAATTCTCAGTCAGGAGTGCCTATAAACTATTACAGGAGGCTAATTCGGGTCCTAGTAATAATTTTTACAGACCGAGACTAGAGATTTCTACAGGAAATTATGGAATATACATCTCCCCTCAAAAATTAAAATTATAATTTCAAGAATTTCCTAGAATTATATTCCTACTTCAACTAATCTCAAGAATAAAAAAGTGGTAATCGTAGCTTTCTGTCCCAGATGTCACAACTCCAAAGAAGACAGCAACCACACCTTCCAGCATTGTCCTACAACAACAGAAGTATGGTCGAACTTAAATCTCTCCTGGGTTTGTAATAATGATCTTCAAAGTATATGTGAGTGGCTTACCTGGGCGTTCAGTCGAGGAAATATAGAGCAGTGTCGTCTTTTTTGTTGCGGATTATGGTCAATTTAGACACATAGAAATCAGCTAATCTATGAAAGGAAGAGTTCTACAAACAGAGATATTTCGAAACAAGTTATCAGTTATATATTGGAGTTGAATGGAGTGGAACAAAAAAAACTCACCTTAAATGTTGACAAAGGTCACAAACAAACTGCAAGAAGCACGAGGGTAACTGTCTTTTTTGATGCGGCCTTTGACAAGAGATCCTCCAGATTTGCTTCGGGTCTACCTGTAAGAGATGAGGGAGAGAGATCTTAGTATCAAAGACGGTGATCCACTACGATATATCGTCCCCGTTCGCGACGGAGGCACATGTAGGGTTACAAGTGATTCAGTTAGGTATTACAATGGGTTTTAACAGTCTGCAAATAATGGGGGACTCAAGAACAGTGATAAAGAAATGTCAATCTAAAGATCTGGACAAATCGATTATAGGAGCGCTCATCAGAAACATTCATAGCAAAAAAGTTTATTTACAGGATATCAATTTTCATTTTATTCCTAAATCAGAAAATGACTATGCTTATTTCCTTGCCAAAGAAGCACTAAGGGGGTGGGACATTACCTGCAGGGAGAGGATCCAGGCCATGCTCATCGTGAGAAGGAGAATTGAAGACCAAGACAGCCAGATTGAGAGCAGAAGAGTTAAGATGAAAGAGGGTCTTCAGAGAAATTGATAGTAGAAGAGTAAAGATTTTTTGGGAACTACTATCATTAAAGCTGGAATGGTGAAATGAAAAGACAAGGGATAGTGGCGTCCAGCTGTGGTGATTGACTGGACATTAATTAGGTTTCCTTTTTTATTATTTATTTGAATTTTGTTTTTGTTTATGGGTCATTCCTGTTCGAGATTGGGCCTGATTCTTTTGTTTCTTTAAGTTTTATTTGTCGTCTCTTTTTTGGGTTTTAAGCCCATTATGGATGATAATCCTCATTTGTAATTTCTGTTTTAGTTTAATATAAAGGGTAAATATCCGAAATATACCAAAAAAATTTAATAATTACGGAATTGGACCGATTTCTAGAAAATTTACGGAAAAGGGTCGTTTCCCCACAAAACGCGTCCACGTCAGCGCGTTTTGTGGGGAATGGTAGAATAGCCACGAGGGCGCTGAGTATAAATCAAGAAAAAAGCGCTTATGTGGACGCGCTTTGTCGATTTGGCACAAAGCGCCCTCAAAGGCGCTTTCCTTTCCTCAAATATTGGATACTTATTTTTAAAATTAAATTTCAAAAAAAAATAAACAAATTCTATTTTATAAAATATATTAAAATTAAATTACAAAAACATATAAGCAACTATTATTTTATGAAATAAAAAATAAAAAAATTCTTATTTATTTAAATATATTAAAACTAAATTACTTAAAAATAAAAATAAAGAAAACTTCTTATTTATTAAATATATTAAAACTAAATTACAAAAAAAATTAAAAATAAATCTTAAATATATTAAAACTAAATTACAAAAAAATAAAAAATAAAGAAAACTTCTTATTTCTTAAATATATTAAAACTAAATTACAAAAAAATAAAAATAAAGAAAACTTATTATTTTATTACATATATTAAAATTAAATTATAATTAAAAAATTAAACAATGTCTAATTTATTAAAGATATTAAAATTAAATTACAATAAAAAAATTAAACAACTATTATTTTATTAAATATATTAAAACTAAATTACAAAAAATAAAAAATAAAAAACAACTTTTTACTTTATTAAAAATTCAAATTAAATTACATACAAAAAAATAAACAACTTCTATTTTAGTGAAGATATTAAAATTAAATTACAAACACAAATAAAAAACAACTTTTTTTTATTAAAACAAAATTATTACAATTTAAAAAATAAAAAACCCATCCGAATCAATGTTGATGCCGGTCGGAATCAGTGCCACATGGGAGCGGTCGGGCATTCTGTACTGGATTCCTCCTTCTTCTAGCTTTCCCGGGGTCGTGGAACCTCAAGGGGATTCCTGCCTTCCTCGCGCAGTGGGTCTGGTTGTGGGTGTTGCGAGGATGACCCACCTTGATAAAATAACGACCCCGGAGGTGTTTGCATAAACCATTGCGGGGTGTCTGAATCTCGTATGGCGAAGGAGGCTGGTAAAAAGAAGTGCTCCCCGACGCGCGCCGCCTCGTGATTCCTCACGCGACGATGGCCTCAAGATCGGTTGGCCAGTCGGAGTAGTCGGGAACGGACTCGAACCCGACCATGCATTCCAACTCGGGTGGATGGGAAAAGGAAACATATATGGGTTAGGATATATATAAGGGGTAGGGTACGCACCGCATAAAGGGTAAAGGTCGTGATGTCGGTGTCGCTTACCGAATGATGGGCCCGGTGGATCGCGTGTGGGCGCTGTTGATGGGCTCGGTGATCGTGTGGCCGGTCTTTGTTGATGGCCCCGTCTTATCACCCATTCTCCTTGGATTTAAGGGGCCCCGACGTTCCCTTTGTTGACGAAGTTGCCGTCGCATCTCTTCTTCCGACAACAAATACGGCTTACTATGGATCCTAAACCATGGCATGTATTCGCACGCACGCTAACTCCGAACGACGATCGATTCGATTGGCCGGGTAAATAGTCATACCGGTTCTCCCACGCCTCGATATGTCTTGACCAAAATCTTAGCCAATCCATGTGCAATCGCTTTGTGAAGTCCATGTGTGCTCATCATCGAGCACCTCTCGTGGCACGGAATCGATTGCGTAATCCAAATTGTCGCAGAACCCGATCTCGATTGGTGCATCTCCACGATCGCATAGGTGATCAATGGGACCTTCACGTACAATCGTTCGGATTTTGCAAGAACTCCTCCGAATTATCGCCGAATTTCCGGATCCTCGCATGCGGTGTCCATTGAAACTATATTAACATTACCAAAATATTAGTTATATACATAATACTAGACACTAAATACGAAATACTAAATTATAAATACGAAATTCGAAACTTACTTGTGATTCCGACCGTTGGTCTAATAGAAGCCGTATATCTTCAAGCGAGGTAGGTATTCCAGCATGACTCGCCTACAATTATACTATAAATCTACGTAATAATTGTAAAATATAACATTAAATTTACCTCATTATCAGTGGGAATGAATATGGGTGGTCGAGTCGAGGACGTAAAAATGAAAATCGAAACCATGCCCATGACTGCAGTAGTGATAGGCAACCTCCGATTTTCGCTTTACTCGCCGCGCCGCTCGCGCACATCTTCCGATACAACCTCGATAGCACGGCAGACCCCAACTCAATTCACCGGCTGCTCTAAAATCAACAAGTTTCAGCAGCCATCTCAAGTGTACGAGGTTTCTAGAAAGGTCCGGCATCAGATAGCCTCCAATTATCTGAAGAATGTATGCGCGAGCATGCCATATTCGCTCTATTTTGGCCGAACCTCATTCGGCTCCGAAATGTGTCTCGTAACCGTGCCATCTCGATCCGACCTCCCCGAATTTTATCCGAAATGGCACCCTAAGCTCGTGAGCATACGGCCATCCAATCACCGAAGTTGCGGACCCGGTGACTACCGAACCGGCCCACCTAAGCAATCCCAATCGCAATCGCACATCTTTCAGAGTGATGGTACACTCTCCGCATGGAAGATGGAAAGTGTGCGTCTCGGGTCTCCACCTCTCTATCAACGCACTAATCAAAGGCGGCTCCAACTTGAACCCCCGGCCTATCGTGGCCACTTGCCAAAAACCTGCTTCCCGCAGGTAATTCTTGATCAACGGCGATGGGGAACCATGCATATTGCGAATATAACATTGCAACACCCGATCTACAGACTGTTTAAAAAATTATAAAATAAAAATTAATTAAAATTGCATAATTGTAAAAAATATTAAATAATATTGAAAAATTAAAATTAAAACTTACTATTTTCATTTGATCGACGGAGATGTGCTTATCGTCTAGAAGAAGTAATTCCCCGGCCATTGTAATACGATCGAAAATTTTAAAATTTTCCAAAAATATATATTAAAAAAAATTAAAAAAGGGCTTTTTTGTAAATAGTAAAGGACTATTTCAAAATTTCAGAGGAAGTTTGAAGGACTTTAAGAGAAATTTGAGAGAAATTTGAGAGGAATTTGAGAGAAGAATGAGTAAGGATTAAAGTGTGAAAAAAATAAAAGGGTTGGGGGGTAGAATGAGTAAGGATTAAAGTGTGAA
Organism: Gossypium sturtianum; assembly: GCA_025698515.1. Classification (NCBI taxonomy): domain Eukaryota; kingdom Viridiplantae; phylum Streptophyta; class Magnoliopsida; order Malvales; family Malvaceae; genus Gossypium; species Gossypium sturtianum. Next base: position 27,425,797 of record CM046945.1, read on the forward strand.
AAAAATAAAAGGGTTGGGGGTTTTATAGGTTTTTTTTAACGTTGGAGGCCCAACGGTCAAAAAAATTTGACCGTTCGGCCTAAAGCGCGTCCCCTGGGACGCGCGCTTTGTCACCACTCAAACAAAGCGCATCCACGTCGTAGCGCTTTTGTCGATGTGGCACCAACGGTCAAAAATTTTGACCGTTCTGTAGTCTAAAGCGCCCCAGGGGACGCGCTTTGTGCCAAATCAACAAAGCGCATCTCAGAGGCGCGCTTTCCTCCATTCCCCACAAACGCTACCGACGTGAGCGCTGCTTTTTGTGGGGAAACGGCCCTTTTTCGTAAATTTTCTAGAAATCGGCCCAATTCCGTAATTTTTTAATTTTTTTGATATATTTCGAATATTTAACCTAGTATAAAAGTCCAGTTGATTTTTCAAAAAAAAAAAAATCGCAATTGGACCACGAATCATCCACATGATGGACTAATAAAGAATTGATTGTATTAGTTTTTGTATATATATATATATATTGTTAAATCAACTTGGGGGAAAAAGAGAAAAACCTTATATTGGCCCAATTTCTTTTAAAGTTAACCGATTTTTTATAGAATATTTCATAACTCGAAATCTAATTCAGTCTTATGATTTAGAATCCAACCCGTAACTGATACCCTTGCAATCTCGCGAGGGAGACATGCGAATACTCCTCGTAACCTTGCGAGGTGAGATACACGAGCATGTATGATGATACTCGCAATTTTCTTTACTAATGCTTGTCGTGTTTTGTTTTTTTTTAATTAAACTAATTTGTTGTTATGATATTAATAATATTATTATAGGATGAGCATACACTATTGAACCATCTATGCTAATGAAGAAAATCATACTACAATTGCAATACCAAAAAAAAAAAACATGGCAACAAGAATAAATGGCAAGGCATTTTTTGTTTTCTCCCTCTTTTCAAATGTAAGATCTACCACTGATATAGCAAATATTTTTGCAATTATTGAACTGAAACACATTTTTGAATTTGTGGTATATGAATTTGTAATCTTTGATTTTTTTTTATTTTTTTATTATTTTTTGTTCATGAATGAATGTAAAATATGAGTGAACGAATATATTGGAGCTATTAAAATATAATTTTATATTTAGACATGATTGAAAAAAAAATGAAAGAGAATGAAGACAATAAAAGATTGAAATGTACAAGAAATAATGAAAATTTATATTTTCATCATTTATTTAAAATTAGTTTAATGATAAATTAATCAATCAAAAATATTGTTTTTGTATATATATTTAAAAAGTTGATAATTAAAAATGGTGAGTAGGGATATAGGATGATTAAACAAGAATGCAAACCGTTTCTTTTCTCTATTTGATCCCAATAGAAAGAAATGGAATCATTAATGGCTTATTTTCTCTATTTGAGTAGGGATATGGGATGCCTTATTTTAGATGACATTCTCAACTCTTTGTTCTTCTTTGTATTAAGTAAAAGAACACCGACTGTGCTTCCCTTTCGTCCCAACAATAATTTATATGAAATAGAACAACTATATTGTTGAAATATTTATGAAATTATTTCCTCATACTATATACGTATGTGCGTGCATGCATGCATGCATGCAAGAAAGACACAATTTCAAATTGATTTCTATATTTATAAATGCCTTCCATTACTTGTAATAAAGAAAATAGCATCAAACTCCAATAAAGCTCATCATCCCAATCTATCAATATTTATATTAAACATACACACACCAACGCAAGTTCTCATTTGTAAACAAAAGGTAAGCTTAGATTATACATATATGCCATCAAGTGAGGAACAAATAAAAAACCGAGATGAACAACATAAATTACCTGTCACTGTAGATGGTTCGTATGATTCTCTAAAACAAGAGCTAAAATAGTTTTGAGACCAGATACTACCTTCTATTTGCTTTGTATGAGTACCACAAGTGTCGGACCTGATGCCGCAGAAAAGATGTTCTTGACCATCCAGGCCAACTCTATTTTCGGTGCAAAACATTGAGTATTCAACTTCTCTAACTTCTTCAACCATCTAGTGGGCTGCAGCAAACGATAAAAGAAATAGACACTTGACTAGAGTCCAGTAAAATCACCAATGGTACTCATGATGTTTCTGAAGCTACGACATGAGGAACAAGAACTGCTTCACCATTTGCAGCATTTGATACCGCAATCTCTTCTATGCGCTTCCAGGCCGCTTCGTGTTTTGTTTTGATCTCTTCCCGCTTTTCTGTATTTTCTTGAAACTTGTTCAAGCATTCCTCGAATAGCTCAGGATCGGTATCAGAAAAAATCTTGCGAACATTAAGCGTCAAGCTCTGTACAACCTGATTCCAATGGTTATGCCCATTTTGCTCCAAGGCAGGGAATATAATGGGCAGTATAACTCTGCGGTTTTGTCTAATTAAGCTCTCGATGTGATCGTTATTCCACAAGTACAAAGCCCTCTCTGCTACCTGTAAAAGCAAGAATCAATTATCTGAAATCCCAAAAATCCATTGCAAATATAACCAAGCATTTCAGCAGATGTCAGAACCAAACTGAAATCTTCAGATTTCATACCAAGAACTTGGATCTTACACAGAACTTCACTAACTAAATTCTTGTCAATGAAGGGAAAATCATTTTTTGATAGTAAATTGCCATATACTGTAACTAAAGGATTTATTATGGAAACATAATAATTTGGTTTTTACATGGTAACACCATAAATTGAACTATATTATCATAGCAATGCACAAACCACTCAAACGATGAAAGACAACATATTATTGTTCATTTTAGTATGTCCAAACCAGCTCCGTGGTGTCATAAAGAACAATGAAACCGTCAAGAGTCAGTAAGCCATCAATTTATTTGCGAAGATTATATATATATATATATATATTTGAAGCCCAAGCTCTAGAAACAACCCACAAACTGGTTAAACCACTTAATATTTGCACGTAATAGCACACAACACACATCCTTCCTGCCAAAAGGAAAGCAATTTTTTCCTTGAACTAGAATCTCTCAAGACCAGGTTCATATGAAATCAAATATATGCTTTCTAACAAGCCTATGAAACTCGACCAGTGTGTACATGCAGCCCCAAGTTTTAGCAACAACCCATTAAATGGTTAAACCTCTTAATGTTAATATGTAATAGCACGAGATTCGCATCTTTCCTGCCATGGTGAAAGCAATTTTCCTTTCAACTAAAACCCAGGTGGCACAAAGTCAAATTTTACACTCTATTAAGCCTATGAAACTTGACCGTATTTAAATTATAATTATCTTCAACAACTATTTAACCAAAACAAGCACCAGAGTGATCAAGATTCAAGACCACATTCATTGCCATGCTACCACCAGCATTCGAATAAGAGTCAACAATTGCAACCTGGACGACCACAGAAATATGGTAACAGCAGACTATCAACTGAATTCCACCATACTTCTGCTTTTGTCCACTTGCACTTTAGTAACATTCTCAAGTGCCCATAGCTAGATAGGAAATTCAAATAGTAAAACAAAAAGGACTGCTAGGAAAAACATTCAATACAACTCCGAACCTATAAGAGTTCGGAAGCAAACAAATATGTAGGTGCATGGATGTATCAACTATTGATGCACAGCCAAAACATCAATCATTTTCCATATTCAAGTCAATAAAAGATTATCCAGTAGAATTCCTCAGCATGTTTAATAGCTAACTAACTTGGCACATATTTTACGCAATTATGCCAATAACAAGCTGGCTATCCTTTTTTTTTTTTGGCCAACAAGCAGCAGGCTACCGTTAAGTGCCAAAAGTTAACACCTAGATATTTGGATTTTAAGTGTCAAATCACCCATCGAAAGACTATTATGAGTTATGACTTCTACCAATGAGGATTATTTAACAAGTAATTTAGACCTCGAGAGCGAGAAAAATATCAGGCTTATGCACAACCAGCATTGTTTTGATCTCATAAGCTCAAGCATATAGACCGGTGTACAACAGAGAAAAGCAGAGAAACATCATTGAGGACTTAATAAGATCTAATTTGCTAACATAGAGTCCATCCTCTTAATTATCTCAGTCTGGAAAGATGATAATAGAAGACCCCTGGAGAGAGATGAAAGAACTACCATATCACTCCATTTAGATTCTTTAAAGCGAAGAGTGATTTTTTAGGATTAGTACAGGACAGATGGAACTTTTGACAAGGGCATTTCAGACGATAGGATATGAAGAGAAATTTGAAAAGCTAAAAGGCATATTACCTGAAAGTGTGAACTGCTCAAACATCGTGCAATTTTTTGGAACAAGGGTACCATACATCTCTGAAATTCAGCAGGCTGAGTAGCTTCCAAAATTTCTTCAAGCTCACTAAGGAACATGACTTCCTTTGAGCTATTAGTAATTGGCCAGTATTTCAACAATCCCCTTATAACAGTATCAGCTAGTTTGCAGTCTTTCTCGACAAACTGCGTGATACAGTAAGATAACTGCTGGTGGTACATCGGCAAGCATTTTGGTTTGTGAAGGGGTACTAGTGCCCGGACAAGGAATAACTTGTGCTCTTCTTTGAGTGGCAGAGCAAACCCATTGATTACACTTCCCAAAACCTCTAAAAGCTCAGCTATCCCATTATGCTTCTCCGTTTCAAAAATAAAACGGAAGAAAATATTGTTAATAGCTTTCCTGATATATGGACGATGCACCATAAACTTGCCATAGACACGATGCAGAATTGTCTTTAGATACTCCCTCTCCCTTGGATCTTCAGAATCAAAGAGATCCAATAATTTAAGAACAAAAGAATGGTCAATATATCTCTTGGCCAACTTCGCATCAGTTTCAGGAGATGCCACAAATCTCAGAAAGAATTCATATACAATTTGCAAGTGAGGCCATGCAGGGTCCACCAATGGCTCTTCCTCTTCCAAATCGAAGGCTTCTAGCACCTTGTTTTCACGAGGCTGTGGAGTAAGAGGTCGAAACAAGTTGGCAGACACCATCTTTACAGCTTCTTGCATAACGGATTCAGAAAACTTTCCATTCGCAGAACTAACATAATCCACAAGCTCAAGTAACGTCTGTCGCTTGATGTCCTTCTCTTTCAAGTTCTTCATTGGGTCAGAGAAATCAAATACAACGCAACACAAGCTCAGCTTTCTAAGAAACAAGTTTTGCTTCTCAGAGCTAGGAACATCCTTAAATCCTGGCAAAGCTTCATATGGAGCAGTTCCTGAGTTCCCATTAAGTTTTTGATCAACAACTTGGGAGAGTCTACTTCCATGGCTATATCCGAAAGTAGAAGCAGAATTAGGGCCAGGAAGAGGGGCGTTATCAATTAGCAGCCTATGATTACCCACGATATCACTGCTTCTGGAGTGGGAGGGATTACTCAGAGGAGGAGCAGACGAACCCCCAAATTCACGATTCTCAGACGACTTAGATGGCTTTCGAGGAAGCCTGCCTAGTATCTGCTTGATCATATTCAAATCAAAATAAAGAACCAAATCCACAATGAACCAACCCTTATTCAATTTTCCTCTACAGCATAACCTAGTCCATTAAGAGAAGGGAACTTCAACTCCAAAATCAGAGAAGAAAACCCTATAAACTATCCCAGAAGTAGAAACCTCTATCAGGATGAAATTTTGAAAAACCCCAAAAGCATCTACCAAAGCAAACACTCTTGCTCTTACCAATCATCCTATACCCAAAATTTGACAACTTGTTTTGCTCAGTACAACTATAAAACAGAAAGATAACACCTTTTGACTTAACTTCAACAGAAATAAAAGAAAAAAACAAATCCACTTAAAACTGGAAGGCAAAACTACAAACTTCAAGAATTAAGAAAAAGCTCCAGGTTTCTAATTCTATGTAGTTCCCCGTTACCTCTTCTTCCCCAAATCAGCAGCCAAAGTCAGTTGGGTCAAATGATGACAGGATCTGGGTTTTATCAAAAACACCGAACTAGCATCAATCATGGAAACTATGAACCTATATATATATATGAACTACAAAAGGTGATGAACTGAAACAGAAGATAACATAACAACAAGAAGAAAAAAGCAAAAACAAGATAGAAGACAAAAGCAAACCCAGAAGAGAGGAGAGCCCTTGAAACTTACAGAAAGCTATAATAACTTGATGCAGAAGTTGAACACAAGAAAGCAAAAGGCTTTAGATTTTCCCCTTTTTTTAACTTTCAATTTTCCTTCTGAATTTACTTTGGGCCAAGGGAGGAAAAAGAGAAAGTCAGAGAGAGAAAGAGAGAGATAGAGGGAACAAAGTGAGCAAAAAAAGCAGCCCTTTGATGCAAGAACCTTACTGGCTTACTCACAACCCGTAAATGGAACATCTGAGAACATTTAAAAATTATATAAATTAGTAAAAAAAAAAAAAAAAAGTTTGACAAACAAAAATAAGTCTACATACCCTGTCAAGTAGTACTTGTAATTTGGATAATTAATAAAATATAAAATAAAAACAAATAAACAAAGGTTTTTTGTGATGATATACATTATGAGTATGACGTAATGTTGAATTTTTTTTGAGGTATATGCTTTTTTTTCTCCAATTCTGCTACCATTAACAACTGTAACACACTGTTTCAAACATTGGACCATATCCAATTTTCATGTAAGATTAACCCAAAACCTAAATGGGGCCAGAAATTCTTACCAAGCATATATAGGATTAGGGAATCATTTGACTTCCATTTATTTTAGGGTTTATTTATTGAAGCTAACAAATTTGTTTAAAGGGTGTTGGTACATACATTATATTCTTTGTTAGAGTTGGAGAATAATCCAAAGAGATGGAAATGATTAGGGTTTATTTGCGTCTAATTTTTAAAAGAAAGTCAATAAGAGGACAAGTACTTATAAGCTAAGAAAAACAAAAGAAAACAAGTAGGATGACCGACCATGGCAACTTGTAAAAGGGTGTCATGCTGTCCTGCAAATCAGACATGGATATTATCTCTCATTAATTCAAGTCAATTAAGAATTGAAAATGTGACCATTAATACCCCAAAAAGAAAATGTTAGACAAGAATAAATGCAAAATTCAAGGTTTATTATGGTTCACATCTGATTATTTTTTTAAGAAGTTAAATATTAGAATCTCAATAAATATATTTTTATATTTTATTCTCATATCACAACAAAAGAGATGTAAAATCTTAAATTTGAAAATATAATGTTCAACTCATTTCCAGTACGTAAGAAAGAATATGAAAGGAAGAATGACATAAATAAAATAGGGACCCTCGCTGGGTAGGGTGTGGGGTTGGTTGATGCGGTGTTTGAGTGCGTCGGCAGCCGAACAACAATTGGAGCTTAACCTTACTGGTCTTACTTGGTTGCAGCAGAGCCCAATTTGCCCAATCCAACCTTAACCTTACTGGCCTTCACACTTCACAACATATACAGAGTCGATTCAAGTTCCTGTTCATTTTATATGTTATCAATAAAATTCATTTTATTAAAAAATAAAAAATGTATTTTTTTAAAATAAGGTTGATTGGATCTTAGGTTAGACAAGATATATCAAATAATTTCAAAGTTTAAAGTTTAAAATAAATTTAAATAATTATTTTAATCTTAATTATAGAAAGGAAAAGAAAAAACACGAACAACAAAGAAACCAAATCTTTCTCTCTATCAACTGAGAAATTATTTTATGGACTCTTCCCACCATATCATCCATGGTCCCTTTTTAATTATTTAATGACATTTTAGCAATTTTTTCCATGATACACAATTTTGGTAATTTTTTTACCCTAAACCCCGAATTCGAGCCTTGAATCTTGAACTTCGAACTCAAACCCTAAACCTAAAATGCCGAACCCAAATCTCAACTTTAGGGTTCAAGTTTTAGTGTTAGAGTTTAGGTTTGAAGATCAGGGTTTGGGATTCAATGTTTAAAGTTTGAGTTTGGGGTCTAAGGTCAAGACTCATGGTTCAAGGATCATGGTTTTGTGTTCGGAGTTCAGGGTAAAAAAATTACCGAAATTATGTATCAATGACATGAAAAAATTAATAAAATCTTGAACCCCGAACTCAAACTCTAAACCCAAAATACCAACCCCAAATCTCAAGTTTAGGGTTCAAGTTTAGGTCTGAGTTTAAGGTTTGAGATTTAAGATTCAAGGTTTGAGTTTGGGGTCTAAGGTCAAGATTTAGGGCTTAAGGATCATGGTTTTGTGTTCGGAGTTCAGGGTAAAAAAATTACCAAAATTATGTATCAATGACATGAAATTTTTTTTGTTGAAATACCATGAAACAATTGGAAATGGACCATGAATGATGTGATGGGGAGAGTCCATAAAATAATTTCTCCTATCAACTTGATGGTAGCATCAACGATAATGCCATTGATAATTTATTTGGGGAGGGGCGGATGTAGCCAAGTGGATAAAGGTAGTGGATTGTGAATCCACCATGTGCAAGTTTAATTTCCGTCGTTCGCCCGTATACTTTTTTTTTACTATTTTTTATTTTTAAAATTTTTAAATATATATTATTTGTTTTTGTAAAGAAGAAGAAAAAATAATCTCTCATATTTACTCCGATGACGAAGAATCAAATTATCACTATATTTATTCTTTTTTCTACTTCTTCCAAGTACAGGATAATCCCAAAGTGTTGCGAGTTTTTTTCCTACCAATTGGAGTCCTCCTTTCACTAGGGTTCATAACTATTCATTTTACTACAGGACCTTTCTCTAACCAACATTTAAATCTGGCTATTTACCCAAACTTTTCTGACTCATCCCAACATCCCTCACTTATTCGAGTAAGTTTTAAATATTAAACAAATTTACCGAAAAAATAATTTTAATGTGACCGATTTCCCACACCTTCCAAGTAAAGTATCTTCTTAGCAACCAAAACTAAAGATTCAACAATGTCGGTAGCTGCATCAACATCTATTTAAGAGGTAGATGTAGTGCTTTGACTACGGCATCCACCCACAACATCTCAATGTCCAATTTTCTTTTATTATAAATATGTTTTTAAGTTTGAGGAAGAAAGAATGTGAATGGATATATGTAATTTCACTAACTTGGTGTTTGAATAGTAATTGCTAAACATATATGTCAAATTTGGGGGCTAAGCTCCTTTGTTGTTCATTTTTTCACTCTTATTTTATTTTCAACTTTAATAATATTTTATATGTCATATTATTAAAATCCAATAAATAAATGGAATGTATAATCAAAAAAATTGATAAAAAGTAACGTATAAAAAACAGTTTGCTCGTTTTAAAAATAAAAAGTCACGAGTTAATTTTTTTTTTTTTTTAAGTTATGATATATCTATAACATAACTAAGTTTAACTTGTCTATGTTTAAGAGGGAACATTTGGGTTGAAATCAGGGGTGTTGGTAAGAGTCCCGTTTTCTTTTAAAATAGAAAATTTTTTTTAGATGTTTTAAAAATTTTAAAATTTTAAATTAATAATAGTAAAATTGTATTTTATTTCCCTAAAAATAATAAAATTTTAATTTAATCCTTTAAAAGTTATAAATGATAAAATTATATTTTTACTATCGTAAAAATTATAATATAATTTCCGCCCCTAAAAAACTTTTCTAACTTGAGCCCTGTATTTATAACTCTTTCCTCTGCCCTTATGTTTAATAAAGTAATTATTTTATTAGTTAATAAATAGTAGATGAATATTATATATCACAAGGAATATAATCTTGCGTTGCCAAGTTTAAAATAAATTGATACAGCATTTTTTATATAAGAATATAGCTTAAAAATCAAAAGGAAAAAAATGAAAAACTAGTAAAATATGTAGTCAATAAAAAATGAAATTTGAGGAGATATGTTTAAAACATATTACTAATTAAATTAAATGAGTGATAGTTACAGTATCACCCCCATAATAATAATCAAGATCCTAAAATTCAAATGAAAAGATATTTGCAAACTTTTTTATTGTAGAAATAATATAAATATGTACCATAATTTAATCTTTGGGATGTGAAAACTTATCTTATAATCTGAAAATAAAATAAAATAAAAATTTATTGTATTATTTAAATAATATAACTAATCACTATAAAAAAAAAAAATTGATATCTTTTTTCCGATTAAATCAATTGACAAAAGCTTTGTTCCTTTTTGTTCTAAATACATATATGATGAAATTAAGTTAAATAATTAAGTTGCTGTTGTTTATAGTAGTTATTTTATACTTCTTGATAATCAAAGTCAAGGAAGCATTATAAGTAGATTTCTATTTTATTTATACTTCTTATGTCTATAAATATAGATTTTGGAGAAGCATTATATAAGATTCCGATTGATCAATAAAATACTCTCTCTCTCTTTACTCTCTCATTCTCTTTGTTCTTTACTCTCTGTCTATTTATTTTATAACACGTTATCAGCACGATTCTCTTTTATTTTATAATACAATCACTCCAAATCTGCTACTCAAGTTGTTGTTGATTGCCTTCTAGAGCTATTGCAATTTCAATCTTCTATTGAGGCCTGCGCACTATGGGTAATCATTATCCAAAGAAATTTATATAATTCTTACATGAGTGATGACGATGATGTTAAAGATCTTCAGGTATATTTTACTATGTTTATTTATTATATCATGTTTATTATAGTTGGAGACTAATCATGACAACATGAATAGATAGATTCTGATTTGAAATCCACTTATATTTGCGATGGTAATTATGAAATAAAGAATCTATTGGGACATTTATAAGTTTGTCCTAGTAAACTATTACATTCCCCGAAGTGAACGCAAATATAAAAGAAAGTAAAAACCAATATTATTCCAATATTTGGTAGTACAGAATTAGTCGAAAGCTCCAGAAGAGCTAATACATTAATATCTTGTGATGGTTAATCCATTGGTTTTAAAAGATATTCATAATGGACCTCATATTGAGATTGTGAATGAGGAAAATATTATATTTCATATGAATCAAAAGAGAATTGAATTATTGATTAATCTTGTTATTAAATTGAATTGACTGTGACTATCTTTGTGATCTTCTTTTGTCATCATCCCCATTAAGGTGTTGAAAGCAAAATATTTGACTGAGAAAGATCTAATTATGAGCAATAGAAATTCTATCTAAAGCTCGTTATGGTTGGATGCACCTGAAGTTACAATTTTTTTTAAAACTGTGAGTATAACTCTACAGTATTCAGAATAAGTTCTCAATTAAAATTACGTGGAAAAATATTACCGATGAGAACTTACAAAAGAGAAAACTTATGTATGAAAAGTAATTGGTTATATACATGTTGTACACCTAGAAAATAGTGATTTAGACTTCGCATTGATTTAGACATTTCCAGTAGTAAATGTCACAATAGTGCTTATATATGGATAAAAAGTAAAATAAATGACAATAAATTTATCAATTTGTCACAATTTATATTGACATTATCAGTACAATTGAAATGCATGTTAAAGTAAACCAAAAGTTTATTGATACAAATGCACTTACTACTTGGTGTGACCAATTAGACCATCCTGGATCATATATTATGCGAAAATTAATTGAGAATTCATATGGACATTCATTAAAGAACCAAAAGATTCTTTAATTTAAACAATTCTCATTTGTTACTTGTTCTCAATGAAAATTGTCTATTATAAACTCACTAGCTAAAGTTGAGATTTAATGTCTTGCATTTCTAAAATGAATATGGGCTCATTCATCCACCATGTGGATGATTTTGATATTATATGATTTCTGGTAGATGCGTCTACAAAATAATCACATATGTGTTATCAATTTACAACATTTCGTTTGTAAGATTGTTTATTTAAATAATTAAATTCAGACTATGCAATTAAGACAATTCATCTTGCTAAACCTGATGAGTTTATATCTTAGTATTTTATTGATTGAATTTGAAAAACTTTTGTAAAAGCTTGTTATTTATGCGCAAACGGTTTAGAAAATATAAAGCTTTTCGCAAAGCCCTGGCATTGATTATGAAAAGATATAATATTCTTTTGTGGTAGATGCAATAACCTTTAAATATATTATTAATCTGATAATTCATAAAAGATTTAATTTGCGTCTAATAGTTGTTGTTACAACCTTTTTATGAATCACTATATTGTAAAGTTTATATTAAAATCTTGGAGGATTTAGAATGCCAGAGGCATATTGAAATTATTGGGAAATTGTTCATTTATATGAATTGAAATAATTGAACATATGTGGTAAATTTGATTTAGTTAATACTAGTTGAAAGAGGAATATAAAATGATCCATAATACCTATTTATATTTTTTATAGAGGGATCATGATTATTTTTTGAAACTCCTAAAGAGATCAAAATATATTTCCCCCAAATTTCCCCTTACTCATGACTTTCAAAAGAATGGTAATATAAATGTTTAGCAATACATTCAAATAGTCATTTGAAAAGTTAGTGTTCAATATTGAATACATAGAATATGAGATATTATGTGATGTTTTCATGATGGGGAGTAAATACGCGATGTACTCTTTTTTTCTTAACCGATGTTTTGTCCCATTGGGTTTTCCTGTTAAGGTTTTTAATGAGGCAGCATATTATGCGTATTATAGATATGTGTACTTTTTTCCCTTCACTAAGAATCTTTTTCCCACAAGTTTTTTATCTTAGTAAAGTTTTAATGAGATACATTGTCTACGAATGGATATCCAAGGGGGAGTGTTATGAATATTTTATTAAGTGGATGCCCATCAAGATCTAGATAAGTTTTGATTTACTTTAAATTCTAATAGTCATTAGAAGTAGAGTTTTATTTCATTTATACTTCTTATGTCTATAAATATAGACTTTGGAGAAGCATTGTATAAGATTCTGATTGATCAATAAAACGCTCTCTTTTTGCTCTCTCATTCTCTTTGTTCTTTACTCTCTGTCTATTTATTTTATAACAAATTTTTCAATTCAAAAATACTCAAGTTTTAAACACAAGTTTTGTATAAAGTAAGTTTTTATATTTTTATAGAAAATATTCTTTAATTATATAAATTTTGATAATTCAAAAGCTTACGTTTCAAATTTAAATATGTAAATTGAAGCTATAATTACATGGATGTTATAATTTTTTTTTGACATTTTTATCTAAAAAAATATAATATGATTGACAATAATATACATATAAGTTACCCAAAAATAATTGATCTTCCAAAATAAAAAATAATAGTTAAAATATAATTCTCAACTAATAAATGCATCAAAGAAACAAAAACAATAAATATATAAAAAATTCAACTTATTGATTTTTATATTAAATTATTTAGCATCAAAATAAATAAAAATATATTGTTATAGTTGGAGAAGTTATAAATATGCATTTTCCTTAAAAAGATATTAATATACATTAAATAGATAAGATTGATTGAAGCCCTTAGGACAATATAACAATATTTTATATTTAAATCTAAAACTATAAAAATTTGAGTGCCACACTCCAGCTCGATGAGACTACACATGTGAATTCACTATTAACTATATAAAAAAAAGGTAAGAAACTATAAGTTTGTTGAGAAGTTAAAAAGTTTTTTAGACTTCATACTCGTAATAACTTGTAGAATAATACAAAGGAATTAAATAGAAATTTAAAGAGTAAATACTTTCTATTTTGAAGTAAATAAAATAAAAATACGAAGCATGTAATCAAAATGAAATATATACTAGTGAAGTAACAACCATGTAACAGTCGTCCGACGAAGTCTCTGTATCTAGTTACTATTTGATGTGTTTTGGTAAAATAAGGATAGATGTGAGTAAGTAATGTGTTTGTTTTGACTAAGTATGGGATTTAGTGTGTATGCGTCATTTGACGAACTCTTTGTTTTGGTGTGTTCTGTAATTTGACGGACTCTTCTGTTTAGTATCCACCCAACTCAGAGGTTTTGGCGAAGTCAATAAGTTCGTAGTTGTTAGATTTGTTTATTACTTAAGGCTCTGTTTGTTTGGCAGTAAAATGTTTTTCGGAAAATGATTTCTGGAAAATGTTTTACTTTTCTGAAAAATGATTTACAGAAAATATTTTCTGGTGTTTGGATGAATCTGTGTAAAATATTTTCTGTTGTTTGGCAGTTTTCCTGTAAATATTTTCCGGAAAAGCTGTTTTTACATATATTAATAAATTTTATATACATATTAATAATTTTTTATATTTTAAATTGTTTTTACATATATTGCAATGATTTATTTATAAATAAATAAATTAAATTAAATATATAATAATACTCAATTATTAAGCTACATTATTAACCGTCATAAAATGAAAACAACCAAAGTCAAATTTTGTAATTGTGTTAAAAAAAGTCAAATTTTGTAATTGTGTTAAAAATAAATAAAAAACAAGGATTGGATAATTATAAATAAACTTACATATTTACAAAAGCATAAACTTACATTTCATTAAACAAAAGAAAAAAGGCCATTGACACCACTCAACAAGAAGTTGGTATTAAAGTCATGGCACTTACAAGCATCAAAAAGGGTCTAAAAACATGCAAATGTTCTTATATACATAAACATGTCAGGTCTTTATATGATACCATAAAACGCCATAACTATTTGGATCAAGTGGAAGAGTGACCAGCAGCTAGCCAGGATTTCAGTCTAGTACAAAATAACCTTGCCTTCGAAGACGGCGCAATTGATGTAGAGGCGGTATACGAAGACGAGCAGGAAGGTCATAATCATCATCATGGACAACATGAACACCTCCAAGTGGAATAGGATCTCTTCTAACCGGGAAGTAAGAATGCCTATCGACACGAGGGAAACCCATAGTTGGCTCAAACGTATATCCATCCAAAGACAATCTATATACCGAACCCCCTTTAACTAAAGACCCATAAACCTGGAGAAAATTGTTTAAAGTTTGAAACTTTAAAACAATATAATCTAAATAAATAAATAAAAACCGATCATAGAACAGTTTATAAATTCTTAATTACTATAAAACCCTGATCAATTCACCAAAATTTAAACATTACCCAAAACTACAGCTCAGGCAAATTTTAGATTGAAATTAACTTTGTCCAAATTCAAATCCATTATTTTTAGAATTCAAATCTAAAGCATTAAAGAATTTTCTGAAATATGAACTATGCCCTCAACTCATTAGGAATGAAAATAAAAATTAGATGACAATACAACAGAGAGTAAATGAAATGCAAGAACTTGGAAATATCAATGAACATTTCTCAAGAGTATGGATAGCTTAACTAACCAAAACTATAAACAAAAGCATAGTGACCCCTAATAAATAATCTCAGGGTCCAATATTCCTCTTAATTCCCTGGTGTGGTGTTCACCATAGAAACGACACCAAAAACTAGTACAATAACAAAAAGGATTGATATAAAGTACTCACAAAAAATGCACAACACTCGTGGGTTTGCCAAACATTCAAGTTTCAATGTAACATCCTGAAAGTGGGCCTATGCATTTTCGGTTTAATTGTACGAAATGTCAAGTCTCAAGTACTATGAATAAATTTTTGAATATTTTGGAAACCTAGAAATGTATGGAAATGGAAATGAACATTTTTGGAAACTTGAACATTTTGGAAACCTGAACATTTTTGGAAACCTGAACATTTCTGGAAACCTGGAAATGTAAGAAAATGGTCAGCAAACAGAGCCGATCGAAAATTTTAGGAAACTTAGAAATGATGCCGAAATGTCAAATTTTAAAGTTCAAAATAGGAAATAAGGGCTAGAGGGCCTTAAAAGAAAAAAGTTGGAGAAGTTTGACACACAAACAGGCTTGGAAAAGTGGCCTGAAGATGCCACTTAGGGCCTAAGGAAGTGGCGTCACATGCAGGGAAATAGGCCTGAGTCGAGTCACTTGAAAAGCAAATAAATAAGTTTTATTTTTGCTTCCAGAAGGCTGAGGTGGACGGCATGGGTTTCTAGAAAAGGAAGAGTTTTATTTGCATAAATACGTGAATAATAAGTGATAAATAAAGGATTTTCTTTTAAGAAAATTGAGGAGATAATTGATGGATTAAAGGCTTTTATCTTTTAAATAAAAGAGATAATATTATCAAAAAGAGGAGTGGTGGCCAAGTAAGGGACTCCTAGGCTGATAATTTCGGCTATAAAAGGAGGGCAGGAGGGCTACTCATCAACGTTTGCTTTCTCTTCCTCTGTGCCGAAATTTTCCTAGCTCTCTCCCCTCTCTGCGAATTTTTCTTTAAGCAAAATCCATCTCCTCTTCTTCTATTTTCTTCTCTGTTTCTCTTTGTCAAAGCCGAATCTTTGTTGATTCTAAGTAAAGGAGCAATCAACTACGACATCTAAAGGGGTCTACAACTGTGAATATAAGGATCAAGGATCTAAGGTAAGATAAATTTATTTGATTGAAGGTTATGATGTATATGTTAGATTAAATCTAACATGAAGATTTCGACAGACATATATAGGCAAGGAATCCTCTTGATTTGGAAAGCGTAAGGTAGGTACATAGATCTAATCGGCCAAGGCTTATTTTTGGTATTTAGAATTATTTTTCATTGATCCAAAAGTCAGAAACTGACAAAATTACATGATTTAGTGTTAGCCGATTTCAAGGAAAAGGGATACTAGTAATTTTTGGGAACTTGATCAATCCAATCGGCAAACAAGGTAAGTATTAGTAATACCATTCCTATTGGGATTTGGTTTTAAAATCGAAAAGGTTATTAATGTGTTTTTGTATGATGGGCGAATATAGGAATTAACAGATCTAAACTTTAGATCGGTAGATCGTTCTTCGGGATTTCAAGGAATCTATTAAGCGAATCGGTGTGTACTCACACTAACTTTCAATATATCATATGGCAATTATTTTAATATATGAATATGCATAAGAATGTGAATGTGGCTAAGTACCACAAATGTGGTAAGAGTACCTGTGCACGTTTCCTACTTTCGATAGGATTACGAATATGTTATATTGTTAACATGTGAATAATGAGAAATTAAGTATGTTATGCATTTATGGGGCATTCGGGATATATGAGAAAGGGGAAGAAGGTGTTGACTTCGGTCTCACCAACGGAATATGGTGACTACGGTCACAAAATTTGAATATGGTAACCGGTTACATTATCCGAATTTGGTAACTTCGGTTACATTATTTGAATATGGTGTCTAATGACACAAATTATATGGGCGATGAGCACGTCGATCGTATGATCGCTTCGATGGTGTGTAGCGGATGGAGGGTTGACTTAGTAGTCCCCACGGTGTGATTGGCGGTGTACGGGTGGTGTGTAGCGGATGGACCATTAGGCTTGGGTTTGGGTTGCATCATTTATTTTATATGAACATGAACTTGATAAGAACTTATATGCCCTGATTTGTTGAAGGTTAATATTGTGTACACATTGAGTCTGTTGACTCACCCCGCTGTGGGAACTATTTTCGTGTGATGAACAAAGTGTGGATGGGACGGTAGACCTTGAGGTGGCCATGCATCAATTGAGGAATTTATTTAATTTGGACTTTATTTCTTTTTAGTATCTTTAATTTTATTATTGGGTTTTACTTGATGTAATAAGGCCACAAGGCCCAGATGGATTTTCTTATTTTTGCTTTATTTTTAATTATTTTGCTACAAACGATTGTTGGATTAAATTTTAAGTGAAATATATTTTTATAAACTTTAAAAATTATTCTCATCACCTTAATAAAAATTGGATTTTCCAATAAATCAAATGGGTTCCCAACTGAGCCCAATCCACAACAACATTTTTAAAAAAAAATTATGCAAATTTTCTCTAAGTAACAAAGAATTTGAAAACCGGTTTACTTAAGGAACAAACCAGATTCGGTTCGGGCTCGTGGGCCGGGTTTGGGGTGTTTCACTTGGTATCGAGCCCAGTTTAAACTCTCTACTGTGGGCTAAGGCCCAAAACATTTTCAAATCGAGCCCAAATGAGTTTTATGAAAGTATTTTTGAAAATGAGTAGGTTTTTCGGCATGGCACCTAAGTCTCCGACCCATGATCCACTGTAAGTACCCCTAACCATTTGTGTGATTATGTGGTTTATGTTATGAATTATGGAAGGGTAGAAGAGGAATGGAGCGTAGAATAGCATGATAGGAACTTGAACCCTAGGACTAGTTTACTCAAACACAAACACATAAGACTTAATTCCATTAAACAAACCTATGACTAAGACGCCGAGTTAGGGTGTGGTAACCATTGTGCGCATGTCTAGGATTGGATCCGGAAGAGCACAGTACTTAAGCAGTCCTAGTGACTCACCTCCTCTTCGCTGGAATCCGCAGTGCGTAGCTTCGGTTCACCCTAACCAAGAGGACTCGGTCATAGGCTAAACACAATGACTAAAACCCGAAGGGAACTAGCCGTGTTTTTATAAACCCTAGTTTTAAAACTCTTAAAATTACCTTTTTAAATTGTGAGAACTATTTTTACAAAATTCTTTCGAAAAATTTTTGATTTATAAAATTACAAAAATACCTTTGGTTTATGAAATTCCCAAAATACCCATAGTTCTTATAAAAATTTTCATTACTTTATAAAATGTTCAAAACCCTAATTTGCAAATTATCAAAAATACCTTGATTTGGAGAAAAATTACGAAATTGCCCTTAACTCACAAAATTACAAAAATGACCCTGATTTTCAAAATTTTTGCAACATCACCGTTTTGGAAAGTAAAATTCTCAAAAAGAACCCTCAAAGTTTTGCAAATTTTGAAATATCCTCGATTTATTAAACTTTACAAATTTACCCAGTTAATTACCAAAATACCCCTGATTTCAAAATTTTTCCAAAATATACTCGGGAATTTAAAAATACCAAAATACTTTGTGAAATCACCAAGGAACTCTTTCTTTTGAAAAATTTACGAAAATACTCTGTAGGACACATTACGAAAATACCCCTGGGTAGTGGAAAAACAACAACAATGAAAACTACAACATTTCTCTGAATGAACGAAAGTTCATAATTGGTTGATGAATGTGAACGTGACTTTACGAATAGTGAATTTGAGTTGAGAACTTTGTTTGATCGAAAGAACCACTTTTAAACATCTCTTTTCATAAAAGCATTCGCGATTAATAAGTGGAAAAAAAAAAATTTCGATGCATAAAACTCTTTAATCGGATTAAATCGCGACGTTAGAAATGAGTTCTAAGGGACGTGAACTTAGAGATTGTGCCTAGAAAGTATGATGGTTCTATCAAGATCAGAGTGCAGCAGCGTAAGCATAGTGCGGTGAGAAGGATTGCACGATCTGTTAGTAAGTAATTTCGAGGACGAAATTATTTTTAAGGAGGGTAGAAGCGTAACATCACGAAAGTGGGCCTATGCATTCTCGGTTTAATTGTACGAAATGTCAAGTCTCAAGTACTATGAATAAATTTTTGAATATTTTGGAAACCTAGAAATGTATGGAAATGGAAATGAACATTTTGGAAACTTGAACATTTTGGAAACCCTGAACATTTTGGAAACACGAACATTTCTGGAAACACGGAAATGTAAGAAAATGGTCAGCAAACAGAGCCGATCGAAAATTTTAGGAAACTTAGAAATGATGCCGAAATGTCAAATTTTAAAGTTCAAAATAGGAAATAAGGGCTAGAGGGCCTTAAAAGAAAAAGTTGGAGAAGTTTGACACACAAACAGGCTTGGAAAAGTGGCTCAAGATGCCACTTAGGGCCTAAGGAAGTGGCGTCACATGCGCAGGAAATAGGCCACGAGTTCGAGTCACTTGAGAAGCAAATAAATAAGTTTTATTTTTGCTTCCAGAAGGCTGAGGTGGACGGCATGGGTTTCTAGAAAAGGAAGAGTTTTATTTGCATAAATACGTGAATAATAAGTGATAAATAAAGGATTTTCTTTTAAGAAAATTGAGGAGATAATTGATGGATTAAAGGCTTTTATCTTTTAAATAAAAGAGATAATATTATCAAAAAGAGGAGTGGTGGCCAAGTAAGGGACTCCTAGGCTGATAATTTCGGCTATAAAAGGAGGGCAGGAGGGCTACTCATCAACGTTTGCTTTCTCTTCCTCTGTGCCGAAATTTTCCTAGCTCTCTCCCCCTCTCTGCCGAATTTTTCTTTAAGCAAAATCCATCTCCTCTTCTTCTATTTTCTTCTCTGTTTCTACTGTCAAAGCCGAATCTTTGTTGATTCTAAGTAAATGAGCAATCAACTACGACATCTAAAGGGGTCTACAACTGTGAATATAAGGATCAAGGATCTAAGGTAAGATAAATTTATTTGATTGAAGGTTATGATGTATATGTTAGATTAAATCTAACATGAAGATTTCACAGACATATAGGGCAAGGAATCCTCTTGATTTGGAAAGCGTAAGGTAGGTACATAGATCTAATCGGCCAAGGCTTATTTTTGGTATTTAGAATTATTTTTCATTGATCCAAAAAGTTTAAACCGACAAAATTACATGATTTAGTGTTAGCCGATTTCAAGGAAAAGGGATACTAGTAATTTTTGGGAACTTGATCAATCCAATCGGCAAACAAGGTAAGTATTAGTAATACCATTCCTATTGGGATTTGGTTTTAAAATCGAAAAGGTTATTTAATGTGTTTTTGTATGATGGGCCGAATATAGGAATTAACAGATCTAAACTTTAGATCGGTAGATCGTTCTTCGGGATTTCAAGGAATCTATTAAGCGAATCGGTGTGTACTCACACTAACTTTCAATATATCATATGGCAATTATTTTAATATATGAATATGCATAAGAATGTGAATGTGGCTAAGTACCACAAATGTGGTAAGAGTACCAGTGCACGTTTCCTACTTTCGATAGGATTACGAATATGTTATATTGTTAACATGTGAATAATGAGAAATTAAGTATGTTATGCATTTATGGGGCATTCGGGATATATGAGAAAGGGGAAGAAGGTGTTGACTTCGGTCTCACCAACGGAATATGGTGACTACGGTCACAAAATTTGAATATGGTAACTTCGGTTACATTATCTGAATTTGGTAACTTCGGTTACATTATTTGAATATGGTGTCTAATGACACAAATTATATGGGCGATGAGCACGTCGATTGCATGATCGCTTCGATGGTGTGTAGCGGATGGAGGGTTGACTTAGTAGTCCCCACGGTGTGATTGGCAGGTACGGGTGGTGTGTAGCGGATGGACCATTAGGCTTGGGTTTGGGTTGCATCATTTATTTTATATGAACATGAACTTGATAAGAACTTATATGCCTGATTTGTTGAAGGTTAATGTTGTGTACACATTGAGTCTGTTGACTCACCCCGTTGTGGGAACTATTTTCAGGTGATGAACAAGTGTGGACCGGGACGATAGACCTTGAGGTGGCCATGCATCAATTGAGGAATTTATTTAATTTGGACTTTATTTCTTTTTAGTATCTTTAATTTTATTATTGGGTTTTACTTGATGTAATAAGGCCACAAGGCCCAGATGGATTTTCTTATTTTTGCTTTATTTTTAATTATTTTGCTACAAACGATTGTTGGATTAAATTTTAAGTGAAATATATTTTTATAAACTTTAAAAATTATTCTCATCACCTTAATAAAAATTGGATTTTCCAATAAATCAAATGGGTTCCCAACTGAGCCCAATCCACAACAACATTTTTCTAAAAAAATTATGCAAATTTTCTCTAAGTAACAAAGAATTTGAAAACCGGTTTACTTAAGGAACAAACCAGATCCGGTTCAGGCTCGTGGGCCGGGTTTGGGGTGTTTCAGCTTGGTATCAGAGCCCAGTTTAAACTCTCGGCACTGTGGGCTCAGGCCCAAAACGTTTTCAAATCGAGCCCAAATGAGTTTTATGAAAGTATTTTTGAAAATGAGTAGGTTTTTTGGCATGGCACCTAAGTCTCCGACCCGCATCCACGGTAAGTACCCCTAACCATTTGTGTGATTATGTGGTTTATGTTATGAATTATGGAAGGGTAGAAGAGGAATGGAACGTAGAATAGCATGATAGGAACTTGAACCCTAGGACTAGTTTACTCAAACACAAACACATAAGACTTAATTCCATTAAACAAACCTATGACTAAGACGCCGAGTTAGGGTGTGGTAACCATTGTGCGCATGTCAGGATTGGATCCAGGAAGAGCTTGGTACTTAAGCAGCCCCTAGTGACTCACCTCCTCTTCGCTGGAATCTGCACTGGTGCGTAGCTTCTGGTTCACCCTAACCAAGAGGACTCGGTCATAGGCTAAACACAATGACTAAAACCCGAAAGGGAACTAGCCGTGTTTTTATAAACCCTAGTTTTAAAACTCTTAAAATTACCTTTTTAAATTGTGAGAACTATTTTTACAAAATTCTTTCGAAAAATTTTTGATTTATAAAATTACAAAAATACCTTTGGTTTATGAAATTCCCAAAATACCCATAGTTCTTATAAAAATTTTCATTACTTTATAAAATGTTCAAAAACCCTAATTTGCAAATTATCAAAAATACCTTGATTTGGAGAAAAATTACGAAATTGCCCTTAACTCACAAAATTACAAAAATGACCCTGATTTTCAAAATTTTTGCAACATCACCGTTTTGGAAAGTAAAATTCTCAAAAAGAACCCTCAAAGTTTTGCAAATTTTGAAATATCCCTGATTTATTAAACTTTACAAATTTACCCTGGTTAATTACCAAAATACCCCCGGATTTCAAAATTTTTCCAAAATACCCCGGGAATTTAAAAATACCAAAATACTTTGTGTGTGAAATCACCAAGGAACTCTTTCTTTTGGAAAAATTTACGAAAATACCCCTGTAGGACACATTACGAAAATACCCCTGGGTAGTGGAAAAACAACAACAATGAAAACTACAACATTTCTCTGAATGAACGAAAGTTCATAATTGGTTGATGAATGTGAACGTGACTTTCTGAATAGTGAATTTGAGTTGAGAACTTTGTTTGATCGAAAGAACCACTTTTAAACATCTCTTTTCATAAAACTGTTTCGCGATTAATAAGTGGAACAAAAAAAAAAAAAAATTTCGATGCATAAAACTCTTTAATCGGATTAAATCGCGACGTTAGAAATGAGTTCTAAGGGACGTGAACTTAGAGATTGTGCCTAGAAAGTATGATGGTTCTATCAAGATCGTGAGTGCAGCGACGTAAGCATAGTGCGGTGAGAAGGATTGCACGATTGTTAGTAAGTAATTTCGAGGACGAAATTATTTTTAAGGAGGGTAGAAGCAGTAACATCCTCGAAAGTGGGCCTATGCATTCTCGGTTTAATTGTACGAAATGTCAAGTCTCAAGTACTATGAATAAATTTTTGAATATTTTGGAAACCTAGAAATGTATGGAAATGGAAATGAACATTTTGGAAACTTGAACATTTTGGAAACCTGAACATTTTTGGAAACCTGAACATTTCTGGAAACCTGGAAATGTAAGAAAATGGTCAAAAACAGAGCCGATCGAAAATTTTAGGAAACTTAGAAATGATGCCGAAATGTCAAATTTTAAAGTTCAAAATAGGAAATAAGGGCTAGAGGGCCTTAAAAGAAAAAGTTGGAGAAGTTTGACACACAAACAGGCTTGGAAAAGTGGCTCAAGATGCCACTTAGGGCCTAAGGAAGTGGCGTCACATGCAGGAAATAGGCCTGAGTTCGAGTCACTTGAGAAGCAAATAAATAAGTTTTATTTTTGCTTCCGCAAAGGTGCCGAGGTGGACGGCATGGGTTTCTAGAAAAGGAAGAGTTTTATTTGCATAAATACGTGAATAATAAGTGATAAATAAAGGATTTTCTTTTAAGAAAATTGAGGAGATAATTGATGGATTAAAGGCTTTTATCTTTTAAATAAAAGAGATAATATTATCAAAAAGAGGAGTGGTGGCCAAGTAAGGGACTCCTAGGCTGATAATTTCGGCTATAAAAGGAGGCGGGAGGAGGGCTACTCATCAACGTTTGCTTTCTCTTCCTCTGTGCCGAAATTTTCCTAGCTCTCTCCCCTCTCTGCCGAATTTTTCTTTAAGCAAAATCCATCTCCTCTTCTTCTATTTTCTTCTCTGTTTCTCTTTGTCAAAGCCGAATCTTTGTTGATTCTAAGTAAATGAGCAATCAACTACGACATCTAAAGGGGTCTACAAATTGTGAATATAAGGATCAAGGATCTAAGGTAAGATAAATTTATTTGATTGAAGGTTATGATGTATATGTTAGATTAAATCTAACATGAAGATTTCGACAGCATATATAGGCAAGGAATCCTCTTGATTTGGAAAGCGTAAGGTAGGTACATAGATCTAATCGCCAAGGCTTATTTTTGGTATTTAGAATTATTTTTCATTGATCCAAAAGTCGAAACCGACAAAATTACATGATTTAGTGTTAGCCGATTTCAAGGAAAAGGGATACTAGTAATTTTTGGGAACTTGATCAATCCAATCGGCAAACAAGGTAAGTATTAGTAATACCATTCCTATTGGGATTTGGTTTTAAAATCGAAAAGGTTATTAATGTGTTTTTGTATGATGGGCCGAATATAGGAATTAACAGATCTAAACTTTAGATCGGTAGATCGATTCTTCGGGATTTCAAGGAATCTATTAAGCGAATCGGTGTGTACTCACACTAACTTTCAATATATCATATGGCAATTATTTTAATATATGAATATGCATAAGAATGTGAATGTGGCTAAGTACCACAAATGTGGTAAGAGTACCTGTGCACGTTTCCTACTTTCGATAGGATTACGAATATGTTATATTGTTAACATGTGAATAATGAGAAATTAAGTATGTTATGCATTTATGGGGCATTCGGGATATATGAGAAAAGGGAAGAAGGTGTTGACTTTGGTCTCACCAACGGAATATGGTGACTACGGTCACAAAATTTGAATATGGTAACTTCGGTTACATTATCGAATTTGGTAACTTCGGTTACATTATTTGAATATGGTGTCTAATGACACAAATTATATGGGCGATGAGCACGTCGATCGCAATGATCGCTTCGATGGTGTGTAGCGGATGGAGGGTTGACTTAGTAGTCCCCACGGTGTGATTGGCGTGTACGGGTGGTGTGTAGCGGATGGACCATTAGGCTTGGGTTTGGGTTGCATCATTTATTTTATATGAACATGAACTTGATAAGAACTTATATGCCCGATTTGTTGAAGGTTAATGTTGTGTACACATTGAGTCTGTTGACTCACCCGTTGTGGGAACTATTTTTGGTGATGAACAGTGATTTGACCGGGACGATAGACCTTGAGGTGGCCATGCATCAATTGAGGAATTTATTTAATTTGGACTTTATTTCTTTTTAGTATCTTTAATTTTATTATTGGGTTTTACTTGATGTAATAAGGCCACAAGGCCCAGATGGATTTTCTTATTTTTGCTTTATTTTTAATTATTTTGCTACAAACGATTGTTGGATTAAATTTTAAGTGAAATATATTTTTATAAACTTTAAAAATTATTCTGTCACCTTAATAAAAATTGGATTTTCCAATAAATCAAATGGGTTCCCAATCTGAGCCCAATCCACAACAACATTTTTCTAAAAAAAAAATTATGCAAATTTTCTCTAAGTAACAAAGAATTTGAAAACCGGTTTACTTAAGGAACAAACCAGATCCGGTTCAGGCTCGTGGGCCGGGTTTGGGGTGTTTCAGCTTGGTATCAGAGCCCAGTTTAAACTCTCGGCCTGTGGGCTAAGGCCCAAAACGTTTTCAAATCGAGCCCAAATGAGTTTTATGAAAGTATTTTTGAAAATGAGTAGGTTTTCTGGCATGGCACCTAAGTCTCCGACCCGCAGTCCACCAGGTAAGTACCCCTAACCATTTGTGTGATTATGTGGTTTATGTTATGAATTATGGAAGGGTAGAAGAGGAATGGAACGTAGAATAGCATGATAGGAACTTGAACCCTAGGACTAGTTTACTCAAACACAAACACATAAGACTTAATTCCATTAAACAAACCTATGACTAAGACGCCGAGTTAGGGTGTGGTAACCATTGTGCGCATGTCTAGGATTGGATCCGGAAGAGCCTGGTACTTAAGCAGTCCTAGTGACTCACCTCCTCTTCACTGAATGGAATCTGCTGCAGTGCGTAGCCGGTTCACCCTAACCAAGAGGACTCTGGTCATAGGCTAAACACAATGACTAAAACCCGAAGGGAACTAGCCGTGTTTTTATAAACCCTAGTTTTAAAACTCTTAAAATTACCTTTTAAATTGTGAGAACTATTTTTACAAAATTCTTTCAAAAATTTTTGATTTATAAAATTACAAAAATACCTTTGGTTTATGAAATTCCCAAAATACCCATAGTTCTTATAAAAATTTTCATTACTTTATAAAATGTTCAAAAACCCTAATTTGCAAATTATCAAAAATACCTTGATTTGGAGAAAAATTACGAAATTGCCCTTAACTCACAAAATTACAAAAATGACCCTGATTTTCAAAATTTTTGCAACATCACCGTTTTGGAAAGTAAAATTCTCAAAAAGAACCCTCAAAGTTTTGCAAATTTTGAAATATCCCTGATTTATTAAACTTTACAAATTTACCCTGGTTAATTACCAAAATACCCCCGGATTTCAAAATTTTTCCAAAATACCTCGGGAATTTAAAAATACCAAAATACTTTGTGACGAAATCACCAAGGAACTCTTTCTTTTGGAAAAATTTACGAAAATACCCCTGTAGGACACATTACGAAAATACCCCTGGGTAGTGGAAAAACAACAACAATGAAAACTACAACATTTCTCTGAATGAACGAAAGTTCATAATTGGTTGATGAATGTGAACGTGACTTTCTGAATAGTGAATTTGAGTTGAGAACTTTGTTTGATCGAAAGAACCACTTTTAAACATCTCTTTTCATAAAACTGTTCGCGATTAATAAGTGGAACAAAAAAAAAAAAATTCTGATGCATAAAACTCTTTAATCGGATTAAATCGCGACGTTAGAAATGAGTTCTAAGGGACGTGAACTTAGAGATTGTGCCTAGAAAGTATGATGGTTCTATCAAGATCAGAGTGCGCAGCGTAAGCATAGTGCGGTGAGAAGGATTGCACGACTGTTAGTAAGTAATTTCGAGGACGAAATTATTTTTAAGGAGGGTAGAACTGTAACATCCTGAAAGTGGGCCTATGCATTCTCGGTTTAATTGTACGAAATGTCAAGTCTCAAGTACTATGAATAAATTTTTGAATATTTTGGAAACCTAGAAATGTATGGAAATGGAAATGAACATTTTTGGAAACTTGAACATTTTGGAAACCTGAACATTTTTGGAAACCTGAACATTTCTGGAAACCTGGAAATGTAAGAAAATGGTCAGCAAACAGAGCCGATCGAAAATTTTAGGAAACTTAGAAATGATGCCGAAATGTCAAATTTTAAAGTTCAAAATAGGAAATAAGGGCTAGAGGGCCTTAAAAGAAAAAGTTGGAGAAGTTTGACACACAAACAGGCTTGGAAAAGTGGCCTGAAGATGCCACTTAGGGCCTAAGGAAGTGGCGTCACATGCAGGGAAATAGGCCTGAGTTCGAGTCACTTGAGAAGCAAATAAATAAGTTTTATTTTTGCTTCCAGAAGGCTGAGGTGGACGGCATGGGTTTCTAGAAAAGGAAGAGTTTTATTTGCATAAATACGTGAATAATAAGTGATAAATAAAGGATTTTCTTTTAAGAAAATTGAGGAGATAATTGATGGATTAAAGGCTTTTATCTTTTAAATAAAAGAGATAATATTATCAAAAGAGGAGTGGTGGCCAAGTAAGGGACTCCTAGGCTGATAATTTCGGCTATAAAAGGAGGCGGGAGGGCTACTCATCAACGTTTGCTTTCTCTTCCTCTCGTGCCGAAATTTTCCTAGCTCTCTCCCCTCTCTGCCGAATTTTTCTTTAAGCAAAATCCATCTCCTCTTCTTCTATTTTCTTCTCTGTTTCTCTTTGTGTCAAAGCCGAATCTTTGTTGATTCTAAGTAAATGAGCAATCAACTACGACATCTAAAGGGGTCTACAATCTGTGAATATAAGGATCAAGGATCTAAGGTAAGATAAATTTATTTGATTGAAGGTTATGATGTATATGTTAGATTAAATCTAACATGAAGATTTCGACAGACATATAGGGCAAGGAATCCTCTTTGATTTGGAAAGCGTAAGGTAGGTACATAGATCTAATCGGCCAAGGCTTATTTTTGGTATTTAGAATTATTTTTCATTGATCCAAAAGTTTAAACCGACAAAATTACATGATTTAGTGTTAGCCGATTTCAAGGAAAAGGGATACTAGTAATTTTTGGGAACTTGATCAATCCAATCGGCAAACAAGGTAAGTATTAGTAATACCATTCCTATTGGGATTTGGTTTTAAAATCGAAAAGGTTATTAATGTGTTTTTGTATGATGGGCCGAATATAGGAATTAACAGATCTAAACTTTAGATCGGTAGATCGTTCTTCGGGATTTCAAGGAATCTATTAAGCGAATCAGGTGTGTACTCACACTAACTTTCAATATATCATATGGCAATTATTTTAATATATGAATATGCATAAGAATGTGAATGTGGCTAAGTACCACAAATGTGGTAAGAGTACCCAGGTACGTTTCCTACTTTCGATAGGATTACGAATATGTTATATTGTTAACATGTGAATAATGAGAAATTAAGTATGTTATGCATTTATGGGGCATTCGGGATATATGAGAAAGGGGAAGAAGGTGTTGACTTGGTCTCACCAGCGGAATATGGTGACTACGGTCACAAAATTTGAATATGGTAACCGGTTACATTATCCGAATTTGGTAACTTCGGTTACATTATTTGAATATGGTGTCTAATGACACAAATTATATGGGCGATGAGCACGTCGATCGCAATGATCGCCTTCGATGGTGTGTAGCGGATGGAGGGTTGACTTAGTAGTCCCCACGGTGTGATTGGCAGGTACGGGTGGTGTGTAGCGGATGGACCATTAGGCTTGGGTTTGGGTTGCATCATTTATTTTATATGAACATGAACTTGATAAGAACTTATATGCCTGATTTGTTGAAGGTTAATGTTGTGTACACATTGAGTCTGTGTTGACTCACCCCGTTGTGGGAACTATTTTCGAGTGATGAACAAAGTGATGGACCGGGACGGTAGACCTTGAGGTGGCCATGCATCAATTGAGGAATTTATTTAATTTGGACTTTATTTCTTTTTAGTATCTTTAATTTTATTATTGGGTTTTACTTGATGTAATAAGGCCACAAGGCCCAGATGAATTTTCTTATTTTTGCTTTATTTTTAATTATTTTGCTACAAACGATTGTTGGATTAAATTTTAAGTGAAATATATTTTTATAAAATTTAAAAATTATTCTGTCACCTTAATAAAAATTGGATTTTCCAATAAATCAAATGGGTTCCCAATCTGAGCCCAATCCACAACAACATTTTTCTAAAAAAAAAAATTATGCAAATTTTCTCTAAGTAACAAAGAATTTGAAAACCGGTTTACTTAAGGAACAAACCAGATCCGGTTCAGGCTCGTGGGCCGGGTTTGGGGTGTTTCATTCAACATGCTGCATTTTCATGTTCCTCATTCTTTACAAATACTGAACCAGGAGGCAGCTGCCGACAATTTATTTTCAACACTACTTATATTACTTATTTCATTGCAAACAGATTAGGTAGAGTCGACATACAGAAGAAAGATTCAAGCAGATATAGATTTGCCCAATGTTTCAGCTTTCATGGAACAAACACATAACTTGAAATAGAAACCAATACCATCCACCTATCTGTAAATCATGTCAATTGCTAGTAGAAAGCTATACAAGATCTCTACGCCTACAACACTCAGAAAATATAAATGCTTCCATTTAACATTTGACAACTACAACATGGAAGCTATGGCAGAGACCTTGGAACAACACATTCCGCTTCATTATAGAGAAAATTGTAAAACAAATTTCAAAGCCATATTAAGACGCAGTATTAACCACCAAGCATGCAGGTGCAAGAAACAATGACCATTCACATCTATAAATTAAGGTTAGATTCTTCCTTCTTCAATTTAAGAAAGGCCCAAAGAGAAATAATACTAAAACTAATACTATGTCAAAGTGGTTAACCTAGATGGCAGCTGCATTACATAACGATTGAAAACTTATCAACAGCTTGCTAATTCGAAAAAGTATGATCACGGGCTATGGAGAAGGCCGACATAAATTCCAATTTCAAACCCACGATAACTCCATCATTCAACAAAATAGCCAATTATGCAAAGCCCGAAACCAAGTTAATGGAAAATTTTTATTTTTCAATATGTGAAAAGAACAAACGAGTGTTGCATTCATTCCTTCAAGAAAGAAAAAACCCAAATTCAACATAGTCCCAAATTCAAGAAATCATGATATAAGACCTTCGATGAGAAAGCTTTTGAAAGTTTTTTTTAGCTTGAAAACCCAGAAACAGAACAAAGAGGAATAAACAGAGAATAAACAGAAAAAATTGAGAGAATAAACAGAGAAATATGCACATACCTAGATGAAATTTTCCAAAGATTTCAAGAAGACCCAACGAAAAGAGGAACTCTAAGAAAGAGAGAAATAGATTTGTTGGCTGAGAAAGAAAGAAGGAAGGAGAAGGAATGAAGAAGGGAAGAAGGAGAACGTACCTGGATGAAGGGGAAAGCTTTGGAAAATGACTTACCGAAAAAATTTTAGTAAGACGTTTTACAGAAATAAAGAAGACATTTTACCCGTGTTTGTAAAATGTTTTACTTGAGTAATTCATTTTCCATCAACCAAACACCGGAAAATCCGGAAAATGTTTTCCGAAAAACATTTTCCACCAAACAAACAGAGCCTAAGTTTGATAATTTGGCTAATTAAGTTTAGACTTAGTTAGAATGAAACTAGACTACTGTAGATGATAAGACTTAAATTAATTTAAGAGCACTAACCCGTATCCATCGTCGGAGTAGGGTTACGAGGTATTATCGATCTATACACATCAATTAACATGCATAACTCATACATTTATGCATTCATACTCAAATACCATTTAATCACAAACACATTATTCCTTATAAGGGCCTACGAGGCCTTAAACATGCTTTAGAAGTGGTTCAGGACTAAACTGATAACATACGAAAATATTTGGAAATTTAGAAAAATTTCAACCATACAAGGGCCACACGCCCGTGTGAACAGGCCGTGTGCCTCACACGGCTCCAGACACGCCCGTGTCTCAGGCCGTGTGGAAACAGGGCATACATACTGACTTGGGTCACACGGCCAACCACACGCCCGTGTGCCAGGCTGTGTACTAGGCCGTGCCAAACCTGTAGGGTATACTGACTTATGCAACACGGCCAAGTCACACGCCCGTGTGCTAGGCCGTGCGCCAATTAGAGGGGTATACTGACTTGTACCACACAGCTAGTCGCACGCCCGTGTGTGAGACCGTGTGGAGCATACTGACTTCAATTCAATTTCAACACTAGGGGACACACGGCCATGTAACATGACCGTGTGTCACACACGGCTGAGACACACGCCCGTGTCTCTGCCCGTGTGGACAAAAATAGGCCATTTGCAAGGCCAATTTGCCACCCCAACTTCAATGTACCTACACAAGGCAAAATGGTACCATTTCCATACACAAAGGGAAACCAAATCAATCCCAATTCATGCACAATTCATGCTATACAAATACAACCATTTCACTTACTCAAATATATACCAAAACAACATGATCTTTAACCTTAATTCATACAATATATATATCCTGTCGAAACCATTTTTAATTTTATAAGAAAAAAAAACGGGGATCGACTTTAAAAACAAAATGGAGTCGCCACCAACCCCTTTTTTTGTTTAGGTGTGATTGGATCACCTTGTAAAAAATAATTTTGGTCTAAGAAATAGAAAAACAGGTTCGGGAGTCGGTTACGTACGAGGAAGGATTAGCACCCTCGTAACGCCCAAAATTGGTACTGGATTGATTAGTTATTGTCCTAATATCGAAAATTCGAAAGGATTTGAAAACATGATTTCTTTAAAGACTTGAACAATTTGAGTTGGAACTTGAGATTCCTTTGTTCCGAAAGAATACAAACATCACATCCAGCACTTTAGGACATGATGTTTTAAACCCTCATAACCAAAATCATCTCATGATTTACAAAATTCATTAAAAGGATATTTAGTTATTTAGTCAAACGGAAAATCGAAACCCAGAACGTTAGGGCACTATTTCCCGAATTTCTAAACACAAAACATTACCTTATTTAAGAAAAAACTTTTGGATAAATAGTTGCAATTAAAAATGAAATACATTTTCTAAAACAATGATTTGAATGAAATGTGGCATTAGAACATTACCGAACATAAATTTCAAAGAGCATTTTACTAAGTAAAAATAATAACATAACAAATAATGCAAGTAATATAACAATTATACTAAGGTAAATAAAGATTACAAATTTATTCTTAAAAATATGAATGATCAAATAAAAGATAGAAAGCAAACAACAAAAAATCTATTTAAAAAAAGAAATTAAGGAATAAATATGAAAATTTTACACAAGATTAAATGTATATATAAAAATAAGATGAATAATGTATATATAAAAAATACTATAATAAAAAAACAATATGGAAAATTTAAAATATATATATATATATATATATATATATATGAGAAAACAAAGTAAGATATATTTTTAAAGAAATAAATAATATATAACTTTAAATAAAAATATATTTATAATACAATAATCTAATACATATATGCATAAAAACTACATATTTAAAAATAATATAAACAATATATGTTATACAATATACAAAATTTTATACAATATTAAGGATAAAACAATTTAAATGTTATATATAATATAATATAATAATATATAATATATAAAATTTAAAAAAATATGTGATATAATAGCTAATGTGCAAATTTTAAAATAATATGTAATATATAAATAATATTGAACTTAATAAAATAACCTAATATTAATAATAAATAGTAATAATTTAATACATATATGATACTAAAATAATTAAAAATAAGAATAAAAAATGAAAATAAAAAGAATTAAAAATCAAAGAAACAAGGATCAAATCAGAATAATAAAAAAAACTAAAGTAAAATTGTAAAAAGGATGATGTTGGAACGCACACCAAACTATAGGGACTTATTGGGCAATTATGCCCTATCTCCTAAACGGCGCCGTTCCATCACCTGCCTTTAAAATGGCTTTAGGGACCAATTCGAGACAAAAGCAAATTTTTAGGGCTGGATTAAGAAATAAATGAGAATTTAAATTGAACGAAATTAAAAATAATAAAATTGCGGAAGGACCAAAGAGGAAAATTGCCCCTTTTATAAAAACACGCGGATCCTCCCCGGATATCGGGTCAACACGCGAATCTTGGCCCTTAAACGACGTCGTTTTGGCCTCCGAAAATGATTCCCAAAACGGCGCCATTTAATAGGTATATAAATATCATTTTTTAGCCCAAAATTTTCATTTTGTTTGCTGTTCCAAAAAAAAAACAGAGAGCTTTCTCTGTTTGCTCTCCCTCTGATGATTTCCGGCCAGACTCCAGCGAGGGCTCCGGCCGATCGCCGTTGCGACGCTGCCGCCGCCGCCGGTAAAGGTAAATTTTTTTTCTTTCTCTTTTTCGTATTTTTATATTATTATATATTATATATATATATAAAAAAACAATTTTGTATCTGTATGTATGCTATTTCGAAAAGAAAGAAAAGAAAAAAAATGAAAACAAAAACCTTTGCCGAGTTTTCGACTGTGTGTTCGTATATATCCCCCCTTTTACAATGTTTTTACATCCGTTTATATAGCCAAATGAAATCAAATATAATTACAGTTTGGATTTCTTGCTATATTTGCTACTGTTTGTTTTTCCTTTTCTTCTTGCAGGTAACCGACGAAATCTACGGCAGTGGAGCGCTATCCGCGCGTTGATTGCGGCACGAGGAAGGGCCTGTGCTGGGAGCTGTGGCGCCTAGGGTTTCAAGAAACTTAGGCTTCTGATTCTGTTTAGGTGTTGGGCCCCTTTTTGGGCCGCATAGGTTTGGGTCTTTGTTGGGTCTGGGTAGTCTGTTTTGGGCTTGTAAATGGACTGTAAAAATAAACTGGACATTATTATTTTTTTTTTTTTGGTTTGTTTGGGCCCGGGCACAAATGGGCTATTACAGCTGCCCCTCTTTGCTCATTGTCGTGTAACGGGAATAGAGCAAAGACTATATAAGGACCAATTTTGCCCGGTCTTGCCGAGCTTTAACTTCTTGATCCTCATCTTCTTCAAGTAGTCTCTAACCCAACTGCAACTTCAAGGAGATTGAATCTGTAGCTTTAATCTTATTCTACTGCAACTTCAGGGAGGTGAGACTAGTATCTTTGATCTTGTTTCACTGCAATATTCAGGAAGAC
Organism: Gossypium sturtianum; assembly: GCA_025698515.1. Classification (NCBI taxonomy): domain Eukaryota; kingdom Viridiplantae; phylum Streptophyta; class Magnoliopsida; order Malvales; family Malvaceae; genus Gossypium; species Gossypium sturtianum. Next base: position 27,460,280 of record CM046945.1, read on the forward strand.
AAGATCTGCTATTTTCGCTTGCTCATTGCAAACTCAGGGAGGCAAGCTAATATCTTCAATCGCTTCCTACAACTTCAGGAAGATAAGATCTGCTTTGTCTTGATGCACCGCTCATTGCAACTTCGTGGAGGCAAAGCTAATATCTTCGACCGCTTCGCAACTTCGGGAAGATAAGATCTGCTGCTGTCTTGATCCGCTCACTGCAACTTTGTGGAGGCAGCTAATATTTTCGACCGCGCTCTGCAACTTCGGGAAGATAAGATCTGCTTGTCTTCGATCGCTCTCCACGCAACTTCAGGGAGGCAGCTAATATCTTCGATCGCTTCCTACAACTTTAGGAAGATAAGATCTCTTTGTCTTTAGTTCGCTCCGCTACAACTTCGTGAGGAGGCAGCTAATATCTTTCGACCGCTTCTCGCAACTTCGGGAAGATAAGATTCGATGTCTTCGGGCTGCTCATTGCAACTTCGTGGAGGCAAAGCTAATATCTTTGATCCGCTTCGCAACTTCGGGAAGATAAGATCTCATTGTCTTCGACCGCTTCCATCAGAATTTCCGAGGAGGCGGGCTAATATCTTTCGAGCCGCTTCTCGCAACTTCGGGAAGATAAGATCTCGATGTCTTGATGCCGCTCCGCAGCATCTTCGTGGAGGCGGACTAATATCTTTGATCTCGCTTCGCAACTTCAAGAAGATAAGATCTCGCTGTCTTGATCCGCTCCATCAGAATTTCCGGGGAGGCAGCTAATATCTTCGATCGCTTCCGCAACTTCGGAAGATAAGATCTCGATGTCTTCGATGCCGCTTCCATCAGTAACTTTAGGGAGGCAAAGCTAATATCTTCAATCTGCTTCTCAGAATTTCGGGAAGATAAGATCTCTTGTCTTGATGCTCGCTTCACAGCAACTTCAGTGGAGGCGGGCTAATATCTTCGATCCGCTTCCGCAACTTCGTAAAGATAAGATCTGCTATCTTTTAGCCCGCTCCACTGCAAACTCAAGGAGACAAGGCTGGTGACATTTTACCCTACTATATTGTCCTATAGAGGATATGACCTATAGAATGGGTATATGCTTATACCGAATGATTAGGAGGCCCTGATTGATATGAGTCAAATGCTCCTAATGAGATGCGCTATGATATATGAATGCAAAAATATTATGAGTATGATTCCTACTCAAGGTGTCATCACTCATTTGTTCTTCACCCTTGTTCCTCTCGAAATATCAATCATATTCTGCTCAACATGCTTGCCCCACTGTAATTTTGAGTCCACTCCACTTGAACCTTGGGACATAAAGTTTGTACCTCTCACTGCAACTTCAGGGGAATAACATTTGGTTTCTTCCATCCATCCTGCTGCCACTCAGAGGTATAGAATTTGTATCATCTTCAATCAATTTGATCTGTTACACCATTCCCTGGGTGTAATGACCAGATGTATATGCCTGAAATTTGCATGAATGCAGAGTATCATTTTTCTTTTCCCAGAAATAACCCACTTTTACACTTGGGATAACGTTGCTCGTTATTTGTCGAGAAGGTATCACTGACGAAATGTCTTGTCTTTTTGTTCAACCAATAAAAATCCAAAGAGATAATCATCTTTCAATATTTCCAACCCTTAGGCTTGGTGAGTTCTAAACAATAGTCCTGTTTCAGATTCTCATATTATTTAAAAGCTTCTAGAGTAATATGCGAAACTCCTTTTATGAAAGTATTATTAGTCCATTAATCGTTATTTTAATATAAAATGCTTGAAAAATATCACAACAATGGACGAGAAAGAAATTAATCAGGAGCATAGCTCGAAAAAAATAAGTTAATCAAAGATAACCAAGAAAATAAAAGAAAATTGACTGGGATGTATCTTGAAAAGAATAAAGTAATCAAAGATAGCCAAGGCCATAGAAGAAAATTGATTGGGGTGTATCTTGAAAAGAATAAAGTAATCAAAGATAGCCAAGGCCATAAAAGAAAATTGATTGGGGTGTATCTTGAAAAGAATAAAGTAATCAAAGATAGCAAATTCAAAATGGGTAAGATAGAAGCTAGGTGCCCCAGATATCACAGCCTGAGCTTCTCCGTACAAACTTCTTGAGGACTATTTTGAGCTCAATACGTGTTTAGAGGATCCAGAGTACTTTGTCAATGCCCCAAGACGTAGCATCCTTCCTCATTGTTAATTCAGGAATAGCAAGACTACCACATGCCCTATCTTGAATCAAAATTTGAGCCACCCTTTTCGGGTTTTCGGCTCAAAACCCCTTTGGTCTCAAAGCACCCTTTGCGGGTTTTCGCCTTGGCCTCTCTTCTTTCTTTTTCTTTTTTTTCTTTTTTCTTTTTTTTTAATTTGATCTTAAGGTGCCTTTTGCGGGTTTTCACCTTAACCTTTCCCCTTGACTGAACCTGAATTCAACGGATTGGGCAAGTCTTCTCCATCCGTCTCGGTCAATATCAATGCTCCTCTAGAACATACCCTTTTTTACTACATAAGGTCCTTCCCAGTTTGGCTTCTGAAATCTTTTTGTAAAAGAAGGATCTTTCTCAGTACCAGGTCCCCATCATGAAATTCCCTTGGGTGGACCATTTTCGACATAAATCAGCATCATCCATTGTTGGTACATTTGACTATGATGAAAACTTTCAAACTCTTTTCTTCAGCCAAGTTCACTGGAGACATTCTACTTCATTCAATTCTTGACTCAATCAAAGCTTGGATCAAAGGAATCTCAATTTTCATGGGCAAAACCACTTCTATTCCATAAACCAATGGGAAAAGTGTTGCCCCGGTGAAAGTCCTGGTCGACGTTTGATAAGCATAGAGAGTAAATGGTAGCTTTTTATGCCAATCTTTACAAGTCTTGGTCACCTTTCATATTTTTTGTTGTTTTTTCTTTTTGTATTTTTTCTTTTGGCAACCTTTTCTGCACTGTGATATGCTGTCTGATCTTTGAACAAACTGTAAACTTTGACATTGTACAGTTATGCATTATTAAACATGATCCTTTTTGGCATTCTTTGCCGGCACCTGATCCATTCCCCTTTTATTTTTATTTTGAAATTTGATGACTGTCGACTTTGCAATATTGGCATATGAAGCAACATTCACCCTCTTAGTGAAGTAATCGATGACCACAAAGATAATTCAATGTCAACTAGAAGCTTTTGATGAGATCGACCCCATAACATCCATGCCCTACGCATAGTAAAGTCTTTGAAGAAAATGGAAGAGTCACATAAATCTCGTCTTCTTCAATTCAGTATTTGCGGTATAACTGATGCAATCTATGGTAGACCAACAGTGCCCGATCCTCATGTTTAGCCCGTGTCTTAGTAGCCCAGGCATGTCCTGATATGATCGTGCAAAAACATCTTTGAATTTTTGAAAATAACTCAATGATGTCTCGCCTTATTTCTGTGGTGAGCTAGGCTACAATCTTCACCTCTTTTCTAGGCTCATAATATCCACTGACCCTTTGTAGAGCAGGGTCTATTTTTCATCTTGTTCTACCATTCTTAATAAATCAGAAGATAGGTTACAATCTCTGTCATCTTCAAAGTCCTGAAATCCCTCTAGACACATATCTTACTCGAAAGGAGACTCGAGTCAAGAATGATGCGTTGCTCAAATCGTTGATATCCGGAGACCTATTGTAGGTTCGAAGGAAGATTCCAAAGAATAAATGATTCAAAGAATGATTATTTGTATGGTCATGAATGAAGAATGAAAGAATACTTAAAGAAAGTCTAAAGAACAAACAAAAGAAAAAAACTAATAACAATTGTTTGTACAGTATGAAATGGAAAAAATAAAAGATTATTTGCTCAAAAAGATGCATTTTATTGAAATAAAAATTCCGGACACAAGCCTATTTCACAAAAGGGTTCCTATTGCCTCTAGGCTTAAGGCAACAAGCGTGTTTTGAATATTACTCTAGATTAGCTCTAAAAATACAAGTATCTCTTCCACAGTCCCATTATTCAAAACACTCCCAAGTATGCAAGGGCTTGGAAACTTCGTTCCCCGGCTCCCTCTTCGCTTTTGACTTCTTCAAGGAGTAGCAACTTTCATGTCCCCTCCTTCAATTATCGCATTTACTGCCTCGTCAAAGTGATCAGGTTCTGATGAAATGTCGAACTTCACAATTCCCATTTTAATGAACCCTTCGACCAACTTTTTAAACGTAGTACAGTTTTCAATTGAGTGACCCATTATTCCTGCGTGGTACTCGCATTGGGCATTCTCATTATACCATTTTGGGAACGGAGGTTGCACGGGTTCCGAGTAGGAAGGAGACACCACATGCACATCAAAAAGATTTTGATACAGCTCCTTATATGTCATCGAGATGGGTGTGAACTGAAGCTTTTCTGTATTTGGCCTCGAATTGGATTCCTGCCTTGAAGAGCCTTGATAGCTAGTGGTTACTTTTGGTTGACTGACAGTAATTGACTTCGAGTACCCTTTGTTATATGTACTCGTATTATTTACCTCATTCTCCTTTTTCCTTGGGGTTGACCTTTTGGTGCTCTCCCTTGCTTCTATCCTGCCACTCTTTATGACATTTTTAATCATTTCTCCCGCCATTACTATATCCGCAAAGCTCTTTGAGGTACTTCCTATCATGTGAGTAATGAATGGGGATTTTAAAGTATTGATAAAAAGCATTGTAGTTTCTTTTTCTAGGAGCGGCGGCTGAACTTGTATGGCCACTTCCCTCCATCTTTGCGCATACAGCCTGAAGCTTTCATTCGGCTTCTTCTCCATATTCTGCAAAGTGATTCTGTCAGGCGTCATGTCTGTGACATGATTGTATTGCTTCATAAAAGCTTGGGCTAGGTCCCTCCAAGAGCTAATCCTAGCACGGCTCAGTTGATTGTACCACCTGGACGCTGCCCCCACCAAACTATCTTGGAAACAATAAATCAAGAGTTGATCATTATTAACATAGCCGGTCATCCGTCTACAGAACATGGTAATGTGGGCTTAAGGGCAGCTAGTCCCATTGTACTTCTCAAATTCTGGCATTTTGAACTTATGAGGAAGCATCAAATCTGGAACCAAGCTCAAATCTTTAGCATCAATTCCATGGTTATTATCAGCATTCTCCAAGGCCTTGAACTTTTCTTCCAACCATCTAAAATGATCCTCTAACTGCCTTGGTAATTCAAATATCGTCCCTTCCCTCTCCGCTATATCTAAATCGGGGATAACAAGATTAACAGGGTTATCTCTTGGGTTAGATCCTGAGCCAACGTGAAAATTCATGGGCACTCCAGTATCGGCTTGACTTTGTTGAGGCCTAATTGTAACAGATGGCCTTCGAGGATATGCTTCAGGTTGTGTTTGTGCATGTGGTGGGGTAAAACCAGGAGGATAATCCTCATTATCTTCTCCAGTATTAGTCATGGGACCTTTTTCTTTGTCCATTGCCCCATTCAGTAGCTAAGTCATTTGAGCCACCATATTTCTTTGGGCTTCCATCATTTGTTCCCTCATATCTTGTTGGATATTTGCCAACTGCTCTTGTAGCTGGTCTTGCATATCTCTTTGAAATTGTTCAAGTCTTTGATCCATATCTTTCGTCTTAGCGCGAGTACTGTAATGATGTTTAGTTTTCAGATTAACTTTCTCTCTTTCTCTCTTTTTTTGAAATAATTTCAACTAGTTAGGGTCCTTCTATGGATTTTAATGCATATGATGCGATGTAATGCAAATGCATGAAATGAATGCAAAAAGAAAGAGATGCGTTGATTCTGAATTCAATTCCATTAGAACAACTTTTCTAGAAAATAAATTCCTTTACATAAAACGGATATTTATACGGCCTTTCCCTCATATTCCAAGCGAGGACATTGATCCCTTTCTTCTTATCTGGATATTAAGGTCCAATCTCGCGAACTTTCTAATAAATGTCTCTACTAGCTCTTTTTACTTGATCTGGGCCGCGACTCACTGCTCACTTATTTCCACAATGCTCGTTAGCCTCATCAAGAAAGCCGAGACGTGGTGATTCTCGAATAGTCTTTGTCAGCTTGAATCATTGGGCAATAAAGTCTTGTATTCCTTCATGGACTATCAGTCTTCTCTCGTTATGTTTACTTAGACCATATTCGGATGACCGTATTATAATCCACTTTATCAAGAAATCCATTTTCTCATGACAAACTCTTCTATTTAGCAATCGAATTTGAATCAACGCGTCTTTTGTATGATGTGAATGCAATACAATCAAAACAAAAGATAACACGTTAGCACAAGAGAAATAAATAACAAAATAGGGCACCTATCTGGGTGACCACTAGGGTTTGGCATAGTTCTACCTAGGGAAAGCCCTTAGGTTTTCTACATGTGGTTTAGCTCTAAAGTTGAGGTACCCGAACCAGCAGATTCCTCGATCCTCACCCATTATAGGCTCATACGGATCGAGTTCGATTCTGAGGGAATACATTTCCCTGTGGTGCACTGAGATGAAAATCTCACGAAGACATAGGTACGGATGTATCCAGAAAGCGATCCACTATCCTGCACGGAGGTGAAAACCTCACGAAGGAGTAGCTTCTCACTCCCACTTAAAAGGGTGTGACCACAACGGTCATGCAATGCAATGCAGAAATACTTTACAAGATTAGAACAACATGCGATAAAAAGGATCATAATTTTTCAAATCGGATTTTCAAATTTAGACAAAAGGACAGGAAATAATCAATTTTACGGCTTGACTCTCTTATTATGTCCCCAGTGGAGTCGCCAAGCTGTCGAAACCATTTTTAATTTTATAAGAAAAAAAAAACGGGGATCGACTTTAAAAATGAAATGGAGTCGCCACCAGCCCCTTTTTTTTGTTTAGGTGTGATTGAATCACCTTGTAAAAAATAATTTTGGTCTACAAAATAGAAAAACAGGTTCGGGAGTCAGTTACGTACGAGGAAGGATTAGCACCCTCGTAACGCCCAAAATTGGTACCGGATTGATTAGTTATTGTCCTAATATCAAAAATTTGAAAGGATTTGAAAACATGATTTCTTTAAAAACTTGAACAAGCACGTTATTTAGTCAAACGAAAAATCGAAACCCAGCACGTTAGGGCACTATTTCCCGAATTTCTAAACACAAAACATTGTATTATTTAAGAAAAAACTTTTGGATAAATAGTTGCAATTAAAAATGAAATACATTTTCTAAAACAATGATTTGAATGAAATGTGGCATTAGAACATTACCGAACATAAATTTCAAAGAGCATTTTACTAAGTAAAAATAATAACATAACAAATAATGCAAGTAATATAACAATTATACTAAGGTAAATAAAGATTACAAATTTATTCTTAAAAATATGAATGATCAAATAAAAGATAGAAAGCAAACAACAAAAAATCTATTTAAAAAAAGAAATTAAGGAATAAATATGAAAATTTTAAACAAGATTAAATGTATATATAAAAATAAGATGAATAATGTATATAAAAAATACTATAATAATAATAAAAACAATATGGAAAATTCTAAAAAAAAGATAATATATATATATATATGAGAAAACAAAGTAAGATATATTTTTAAAGAAATAAATAATATATAACTTTAAATAAAAATATATTTATAATACAATAATCTAATACATATATGCATAAAAACTACATATTTAAAAATAATATAAACAATATATGTTATACAATATACAAAATTTTATCCAATATTAAGGATAAAACAATTTAAATGTTATATATAATATAATATAATAATATATAATATATAAAATTTAAAAAATATATGTGATATAATAGCTAATGTGCAAATTTTAAAATAATATGTAATATATAAATAATATTGAACTTAATAAAATAACCTAATATTAATAATAAATAGTAATAATTTAATACATATATGATACTAAAATAATTAAAAATAAGAATAAAAAATGAAAATAAAAAGAATTAAAAATCAAAGAAACAAGGATCAAATCAGAATAATAAAAAAAACTAAAGTAAAATTGTAAAAAGAATGATGTTGGAACGCACGCCAAACTATAGGGACTTATTGGGCAATTATGCCCTATCTCCTAAACGGCGTCGTTCCATCACCTGCCTTTAAAATGGCTTTAGGGACCAATTCGAGACAAAAGCAAATTTTCAGGGCTGGATTAAGAAATAAATGAGAATTTAAATTGAACGAAATTAAAAATAATAAAATTGCGGAAGGACCAAAGAGGCAAATTGCCCCTTTTATAAAAACACGCGGGTCCTCCCCGGATATCGGGTCAACACGCGGATCCTGGGGCTTAAACGACGTCGTTTTGGCCTCTGAAAATGATTCCCAAAACGGCGCCGTTTAACAGGTATATAAATATCATTTTTTAGCCCAAAAATTTCATTTTGTTTGCTGTTCCAAAAAAAAAACAGAGAGCTTTCTCTGTTTGCTCTCCCTCTGGCGATTTCCGGCCAGACTCTGGTGAGGGCTCCGGCCGATCGATGCCGCGACGCTGCCGCCAACGCCGCTGCTGGCCACCGTGCACGGTGGCCGGAACTCCAAAAGGTAAAAAAATCTCTTTTTCGTGTTTTTTATATTATTATAAATATATTATATATATAAAAAAATAATTTTGTATCTGTACGTATGCTGTTTCGAAAAGAAAGAAAAGAAAAAAAATGAAAACAAAAACCTTTGCCGAGTTTTCGACTGTGTGTTCGTATATATCCCCCCTTTAACAATGTTTTTACATCCGTTTATATAGCCAAATGAAATCAAATATAATTACAGTTTGGATTTCTTACTATATTTGCTACTGTTTGTTTTTCCTTTTCTTCTTGCAGGTAACCGGCGAAATCTACGGCGGTGGAGCGCTATCCGCGTGTTGATTGCGGCGCGAGGAAGGGCCTGTGCTGGGAGCTACGGCGCCTAGGGTTTCAGGAACCCTAGGCTTCTGATTCTGTTTAGGTGTTGGGCCCCTTTTTGGGCCGCATAGGTTTGGGTCTATGTTGGGTCTGGGTAGTCTGTTTTGGGCTTGTAAATGGACTGTAAAAAGAAACTGGACATTATTATTTTTTAATTTTTTTTTTTTTTTGGTTTGTTTGGGCTCGGGCACAAATGGGCTATTACATATACCAACTTAATATTCACAACCAAAAACCATCCTCAACTCAATCAATTCATTCACTGTAATACATACTATTTAACTACCAATTTGACATATAAATTCATGCCACAATAAGACCTTTCTCAAGCTTTCATCCACCATAATTCAAATAACCATTTTAACTTCCATAATGTCTTGGTTACAACCATGCCAAAACAATCCATCTCACAAGGCATTATAAACATCTTACAAAAGTCATTAACAACCATTTCTAATAACCAAACACACATCAATATTAACATCATTTACAAGCCAAATCTCATGGCTATAATCACAACCAAAATACCACATCTAGCCTATACATGCCATATACCATAAATGTATAATTCAAAAGTACCAACTTAGATGTTTGATAGTGCGATGATGTTCCCGACGACTCCCGGATCCGAGCTTGCCTTGATTCACTATAAAACATAGAAAAATAACATGAAGTAAGCTTCATAGCTTTGTAAGCTCGTATGTGAATAACATGTTTCATCGAATAAATACAAACCAACCAATTACACATGACAAAACCATATACACATTAACTACAAACCTTTCTCATGTCTCAAAACATGATCAAATACAAACTCATCGAACTTTAACTATTTAATCCACGAATAGGTTCTGTACGTACCTGTATTGCCTCGTACTAACCTCTTTCTCAACCACATCATTCGTTTACCCGTTGAACCATTCGGAATAGAAATCGGATACTCAGGAGCCTCGTACGATAAGTACATATACCATGGCCCGTAGCCAAATCAAGGTAACTTATCTGAAGAACTATTATCATGGCCCGAAGCCAAATCATCCGATATGCATAGCCCGAAGCCAAATCGTCAGATATGCATGGCCCAAAGCCAAATCAGTAAAATACGCACCCGAAGTGCTAATATCATGGCCCAAAGCCAACTTAACTTATCACTTACTGACATGTCAATAGTATCCAAAACTATTTCTAAGGTTCAACTGGGCTTTCACACTTTTCGTTTCTATGATCGAATGTATCCGTAAAGTCGTTTTCACAATTCATACATTATCCATAATCCCGTTTTAACAATTTATGCAATATTAAAGCATTTTAACATACATTTATAATGTAATCATCACATACGAACTTACCTCGTATTCGGAATTGATGGATCGGGTCGACTACTCGATAACCTTGATTTTCCCGCGATCTAAATCCGAATTCTTTCTTTCTTGATCTATATAAATTCAAAATTAAATTATTTATTCATATACTCATTCAATTAATCCAAAAATACACATTTGGGCATTTTTACACATTAGCCCCTAAACTTTTGCATTTAATCAATTTAGTCCCTATTTCACAAATACACAAAATTCACACAATTCAACAAAACCCATGTTGGCCGAATTATATATAGGTCCCTAGAAGTCCAAAACTTTCATTTATTTCACATTTCAACCACACAATTTGCACATTTCACAATTTAATCCCTATTATGCATTTTCATCAAAAATCACTTAATAAAACATGTAAAGCTATCATCAAGCTTTCATATTTCAACATTAAACATCAAAGAACACATAGATTCAACAATGGCAACTCTCAAAATCTTTAACAGTTTCGAAATTAAAGGTACGGGCTAGCTAGATTGAGCTGCAACGATTACAAAAACTTAAAAATCATCAAAAATCGAGCTAAAACCTCTCTGATCAGATCAGCCCCGTGAATCTTATTTTTGCTAAACTCAGTCCAATACAATGGTGTTCTACATTTACGATCGTATAGAGCTTCGTATGGTGCCATCTTTATACTCGACTGGAAGCTATTATTGTAAGCAAATTCAATCAGTGGTAGAAATTTCTCCCAGTTACCTTTAAACTCAAGAATGCAACAACGCAACATATCCTCAAGTATCTGAATAACTCGTTTGGATTGACCATCCGTTTGCAGGTGAAACGCAGTGCTAAAATGCAAATTTGAACCCAAAGCTTCTTGCAATTTCTTCCAAAATCGCGAAGTAAATCTTAGATCTCTATCCAAAACAATAGATAGGGGAACACCATGTAATCTCACAATTTAGGAAATATACAACTCAGCTAATTTATCAAGTGAGAAATCTATACGTACCAAAATGAAATGAGCTGATTTCGTCAATCTGTCAACAACAACCCATATCGCATCTTTCTTTTTCGGAGATAAGGGCAAACCCGATACGAAATCCATTATTACTCTATCCCATTTCCACTCAGGAATCATAATAGGTTGTAATAAACCTGACGGCACTTGATGCCCAGCTTTGACTTGCTGACAAATCAAACATTTCGAAACAAGTTCTGAGATATCTCGTTTCATGCCGTGCCACCAATAAAGCTGTTTCAAATCGTTATACATTTTCGTGCTTCCCGGATGTACTGATAAACAACTACTGTGTGCTTCGTTTAGAATCTTCTGAATGAGCTCAGAATTTCTTGGTACACATATCCTATCACGAAACATCAAACAGTCATCAGGCCTTATTCAAAACTCTGAATCAGAAGTCGACTCACACTGAGCTCGTTTTGCTTGCAATTCATTATCAAATTTTTGAGCCTCACAAATCTACTGTAGAAATAACGGTCTCACTTTCAACTCGGCTACTATTGAACCATTTTCAGACAAAGCTAATTGTGTGTTCAAAGCACGTAAAGCAAATAAGGACTTTCGGCTCAAAGCATCAGCAACTACGTTCACTTTCCACGGATAATAATCAATCACTAATTCATAGTCTTTTAGCAATTTTAGCCATCTCCGCTGTCGCAAATTAAAATCTTTCTGAGTCATCAAATATTTCAAGCTTTTGTGGTTGGTATAAATATGGCATTTCTCACCAAACAAGTAATGACGCCAAATTTTCAATGCGAACACAATCGCGGCTAACTCTAGATCGTGCATCGGATAATTCTGTTCAGGCGGCTTCAACTGTCTCGAGGCATAAGCTACAACTTTGCCTTCCTGCATCAAAACACAACCCAGGCCATTTAACGATGCATCACTAAAAACTACGAATTCTTTACCCGACTCAGGCTAAACTAACACTGGTGCCTCTGTCAATAATGCTTTCAACTGCTCGAAGCTCTACTGACACTTTTCTGACCACTCAAATTTCACATCTTTTTGAAGCAATCGTGTCATCGGAGTCACAATTATCGAGAAGCCTTTTACAAATATTCTATAATAGCCGACTACTCCCAGAAAACTACAGACTTCGGATACATTTCTCGAAGGCTTCCAATCTATAATCGCATAAATTTTACTCGGGTCAACTTAGATACCCACGGCTGAAACTATATGTCTTAAAAAACCAACCTCTCGTAGCCAAAACTCACATTTACTAAACTTTGCAAATAATTGTTTATCTCTAAAATTTTGTAACACGATTCTCAAATGCTCGGCATGCTCAGATTCATCACGAGAGTAAATTAAAATGTCATCAATAAATACAACTACAAATCGGTCTAAATACGGCCTGAAAATCTGGTTCATCAAGTCCATAAAAATAGCAGGTGCATTTGTTAGTCTGAAAGGCATAACAAGAAATTCGTAGTGTCTGTACCTCGTTCTAAATGCAGTCTTTGGCACATCTGAGTCTTTAACTCGTAACTGGTAATAACCCGATCTCAAATCAATTTTCAAAAACACTATTGCCCCTTTTAATTGATCAAACAAATCATCTATTCGTGGTAAAGGGTATTTATTCTTGATCGTCACTTTGTTGAGCTGTCGATAGTCTATACACATTCTCATCATGCCATCTTTCTTTTTCACAAATAACACCGGTGCACCCCAGGGAGAGAAACTCAGTCTAGCAAAACCTCTATCTGTCAACTCTTGCAACTGAGCTTTCAATTCTTTTAACTCTGTCGGAGCCATTCTGTACGGAGCTATCGATATCGGTGTTTTTCCTGGTACTAATTCAATACCAAACTCAACCTCTCTGATGGGTGGTAAACCTGGTAACTCTTCGGGAAATACATCTGGATACTCGCATACAACTGGTACTAATTCAATCTTTATTTCTGTCACTTTCGTATCAAATACATAAGCAAGATAAGCTTCACACCCCTTTCTCACAAATCTCTGAGCTAACATAGATGAGATCACAACTGGCAAACTATTCAGATCATCAGATTCAATTCTAATAGTCTCATTAGTCTGACATTTCAATTCAATTGTCTTTCGTCTATAATTCACTATAGCATCATGCATCGTTAGCCAATCCATACCCAAAATCACATCAAATTCATCGAATGGCAACAACATCAGATTAGCCAAAAAATAGAAATCCCGATTCATTAGCGGATAATTCTTGTAGACTTTGTCAACCAAAACACATTTGCCTAAGGGGTTCGATACTCTAATCACAAATTCAGTAGACTCTACAGGCAAAGTCTTACTAGATACTAAATTTATACATATATAAGAATGAGTTGATCCTGGATCTATCAATGCAATCACATTAGTATCATAAAGAGTGAAAGTACCGGTGATAACATCTGGAGATGACACTTCTTCGCGAGCGCGAATAGCGTAGGCTCTAGCAGGTGCTCTAGCCTCGGATCTCACAGCTGAATCCTTTGTCACCCCTCTACTACCACTTACATTTTCGCCAATTCTAGGTGGTCTACCTCTATTCAACGTGTTACTTGGTCTCACATTCTAAACTTTATCTTTCTCATCCAGCTCAGGGCAATCTCAGATGAAGTAATCTAGCGAACCACATTTGTAACAAGCTTTATTACTTTTATTCCAACATTCTCCAAAATGTCGTCTCCCACACTGCTGACACTCGGGTTTGTTGTCTCTCACACTGCCAACACTCGATACTGATGTAGCTTGAGCTTTAGAACCTGAGTATTGTTTTCTACGATCTCTGTTTGAATATTCGTTTGAAACATTTTGGCGAGCATACAAATCTCTGGATTTCTTTGATGAAGATTGATACGGCTTACTCATCGATCTTTTTCTCGAGTCTCTTGCTTCTGAATCTGCTTTTCTCTTTTCTTTGCTAAGATCATCGGCTTTACAAGCCCTTTCAACCAGAACAACAAATTCTTTCAATTCTAGAATTCAGACTAGTAGTTTTATATCTTCGTTCAACCCGTCAACGAACCGCTTACACATAACCTCTTCGGTAGAAACATACTCCCTGGCATACTTACTCAACCGTACAAATTCTCTTTCATACTCAATTACAGTCATTCGGCCTTGTTTTAATTCTAGAAACTCTTTGTGCTTTTGATTGATAAATCTTTGACTGATGTATTTCTTTCAGAATTCGGATTGAAAGAACTCCCAAGTAACCCGTTCTTTCGAAACCACAGATATCAACGTGTTCCACCATTGATACGATGTGTCTCTCAGTAAAGATACAGCACATTTAATACATTTATCAGGAGTACAAGATAATTCATCGAATACTCGAATCGTATTTTCGAGCCAGAACTCAGCTCTCTCAGCATCATCATCAGCAGTAGCCCAGAACTCTTCAGCCCCATATTTACGAATCTTATCTACTGGCGGCTTGTTCAACCGTATCGGATCTATAACTTGAGGAACAACAAGGATTTGTTGAGGAATAGATGGGGGTGAAGGTTGTTGAGTAGCCGGATTCGTTCGAATGAACTCCGTGAACCACTCGTTCATTATTTGGAAAAAGGCTTGTTTAGCCTCTCCTTTGTGGCTACTCGTTACAGGCCTAGAATCAGATGGCACCGCCCTTTGAGCGGGAACGGGCGCATTACTCTTTACATTATCAGCTACAGCTCGTTCGGGATCCATTACTATACAAAAACACAATTTAAGCTGTCAGGAATCATCACACTATCACAGAGTATATATGGCATGCATAGCAAGACTCTTACACACGCTACGTTAGTCTTAGAATTAACTAAACCGTAGCTTTGATACAATAAAATGTAACCCCCTAGCCCGTATCTGTTGTTGGAGTAGGGTTACAAGGTATTACCGATTAATACACATCAATTAACATACATAACTCATACATTTATGCATTCATACTCAAATACCATTTAATCACAAACACATTGTTCGGGAAGTGGTTCGGGACTAAACAGATAACATACGAAAATTTTTGGAAACTTAGAAAAATTTCAACCATACATAGGTCATACGCCCGTGTGAACAGGCCGTGTGCCTCACACAGCTCCAGACACGCTCGTGTCTCAGGTCGTGTGGAAACAGGGCATACATACTAACTTGGGTCACACGGCCAACCAGACGCCCGTGTGTCTAGCTCGTGTGCCCTTCGAAGTGGCCACATACGCCCGTGTGCCAGGCTGTGTGCTAGGCCATACCAAACCTGTAGGGTATACTGACTTATCCAACACGGCCAAGTCGCACGCCCGTGTGCTAGGCCGTGTGCCAATTAGGGGGTATACTGACTTGTACCACACGGCCAGTCACACACCCGTGTGTGAGACCGTGTGGAGCATACTTGTAACAGCCCGGTTTAGACCCTAGTCAGAACAGTGGTTTCAGGATCACAAATTCGAGGCCAGAGAAATAATTTAATATTATTTTTTATGTTTATGGCATATGATAAAGTATGTGTGAAAGTTTTGCGTGAAAATTTTATCGTTTGTGTGTCGATTTGTGAAAAATGACCTAATTGCGTAAAATGCAAAAGCTGTGTGCTAGTTGTTAAAAGTGCTTAATTGCCATGGCTTATTAAATGAAAGGTCCTTATGTTGATATTAGACCATTGATAGTGGAATTTGACATAAATGGCCATTAAATGAATGATTTTATGATGTTTTAATTAATGGATAAAATAGTAATTTGGTTATTAAGTTAATATTAATAAAACAAATGCATGAAATTAGTCATTTTATGTTCATCCTTACCGAAAATACAAAGGAAAAAGAAAAGGAAAAGGGTCTTTAGGGTTCGGCACTAATCTTGGCTAATTGAGGTATGATTTTTGATCCGTTTTTGATAATTTCTACGTTTTTGTGATCGTTGCTTTGTGTTCTATAAAGCCCATGCTTAAATTCATGAAATTAATGATGGTTTTAAGTTATGTCATTGTTGATTTTGTGAGATTTGTGATGTTTGATTATGAAAACTAAGTGTTTGATGATTGATATACATATTTTCTAAAGTGATTTTGAGTAAAAATGCATTTTTGGGATTTAATTGAGAAAGGTGAAAACTTTGTGTTGAAATGTGGAATAAATGTGAAATATGGGCTTCTAGGGGTACTATGGTAATTCGGCTAAGCATGGATTAAATTGGATTTTGTGAATTTGATGTATTTGTGAAATAAGGACTAAAATGTCAAAATGTGGAATTATGAGGGCTAAAGTGTAAAATGTCATAACTATGTGTTTGTGGATTGTTTTGGATGAAGATGAGATTGAATGAGTTGAATTTGATATTATATAGATCAAGAAAAGAGAAATTCGGACCTAGATCGAGGCAAGAACAAAGTGCTCGATTGATCGACTAGTATCGTTGTTTCTACGTCCGAGGTAAGTTCGTGTATAATATGTATTGTTTAAATAATGTTCATATGTGATGCAATAAATGGAAATGTGATTATGGAGTTTGGTAATATGAAATGTGAGTTCAAAGATATATGGCACTAAGTGTGCGTAAATAGAATCTTTACAGTGATGAATGGCACTAAGTGTGCGAGATAAAGAAAGCTTCGGCTGTATTATTTGGCACTACGTGTGCGATACCGAGACAAATTCGGTTTAATGTGATGGAACTAAGTGTGCGATATTACTATAGTTTTGACTAATTATTTGGCACTAAGTGTGCGAGTTCATCGAACGTTTAAAGAGGATCGAATGAATTATGGCATCGAGTATTGAAGTGGTAAATGTGATAGATAAATACGTGATGATACAGGTATGTACAGAACCTAAGTGGTTGATGATATTGTGTATGAGATAGATGGAAGATTATGTGAATGAATGATGAATAGAATTGGATTGAGTAGCATTATAAATGCTTGTATATGAACCTATAGATATGGTATGAAAGTGAGTAAAAGCCACGGATGAGATTGAGTAGTGATGTGAATGGAACTAAGTGTTAGTTAATTTTGCATATTGAATTTGAATTGTTGAGTTTATTATGTTATATTATGAACTTACTAAGCTTTAAAGCTTACTGTGTGAAGTCTTTCTCTGTTTTACAGTGGTATTTAAAGCTAGCTCGGATCCGGGAATCGTAAGCGACTCAATCACACTATCGAACATCTATTTTTGGTACCTTTTGAAAGTTGTATATATATATGGTATATGGCATGTATAGGCTAGTGAAGATGTGGGATGTTTTGAGATGTATAAATCTTGCCATGTGATTTGGCTTGATAGTGGATGAGACTTTGAATTGATTTTGGTATATGTTTTGCTATGTGAAAATGGTGTATGTGAGGTGTATATATGGTCTTGTGTGAATGGCCATTATGGTATGCTTTGGTGAAATAGAAATGGTATGTTTCGTGCTTGATTTGGTATTTGAGATGGTGAATGATTTGTATGTTATTTGATGTTGGAATTGAACATGTAGGGATGACCCAAAATTGGGTGGCAAAATTGGCCTTGTAAATGGCCTATAATTGCCCACACGGGTGAGCACACGGGCGTGTGTCTCGACCTTGTCCTTCAATGACCCAATTCGAAGCTAGTCAGACTTGAACACGGGCCAAACACATGGGCGTCTGACAGGCCGTGTGATTCAAGTCAGTGTTGCACACGGGCCAGACACATGGGCGTGTGACAGGCCGTGTGACCCAAGTCAGTGTTGCACACGGGATAAGACATGGTGTAAGGCATGGCCATGTGAGGCGCACGACCTAGCCACACGGGCGTGTGCCCTGTTTCAAAGAGAAAAATTTTCAAAGTTTCGTAAAAGTTCTAAATGTGATCGGTCCAGTCTCGAACCACTTCCAAATCATGTTTAAGGTCTCGTAGACCTTCTAAAGGGACTTTGTGTTATTGATTATCTATAATATGCTGATGTGTGAGCAATGGTTGTTTAAATGTTATGATTCAACCGGTAATACCTCATAACCCTAGTCCAGTGATGGATACGGGTTAAGGGGTGTTACAATACAGACTTCAATTCAATTTCAACACCAGGGGACACACGGCCGTGTAACATGACCGTGTGTTACACACGGCTGAGACACACGCCTGTGTCTCTGCCCGTGTGGACAGAAATAGGTCATTTGCAAGGCCAATTTGCCACCCCAACTTCAATGTACCTACACAAGGCAAAATGGTACCATTTCCATACACAAAGGGCAGCCAAATCAATTCCAATTCATGCACAATTCATGCTATACAAATACAACCATTTCACTTACTCAAATATATACCAAAACAACATGATCTTTAACCTTAATTCATACAATAAATATATATACCAACTTAATATTCACAACCAAAAACCATCCTCAACTCAATCAATTCATTCACTGTAATACATACTATTTATGTAACACCCCTAACCCGTAACCAACACCGGACTAGGTTAGGAGCATTACCGGACAGATCAGAAACTTACATAACATTTTATACATTACATTCATTATTAACAATCATAGTGTCCCTTAGATGAGTCATCAAGACCCTAAACATGCATATAAACCGAGTTGGGACTAAACTAAAACACATACAGAATCTCATAGAAAAATTTAAACTTTTCTAAAATACAGGGGAGACACACCCGTGGGAGGAGACCGTGTGTCCTCCACGGCTTCTAGACACCCTCGTGTGTCCATTCGTGTCTAAATACTGACTAAATCAACACGGTCACTAGGCACGCTCGTGTGCCATGACCGTGTGCTACTAGGCCATATACTGACTTCCCCACCACGGCCACCAAGCACGCCCGTGTGCCATGGCCGTGTGCTCTTAGCTAGCTACTGACTTGTACACCACGGCTAACTGACACCCCCGTGTCGAGGCAGTGTGCTATTAAGCTACATTCTGCCAATTTACCCACGGTCTTTAGGCACGCCCGTGTGCCACAACCGTGTGACATTATAGGCCATTTACAAGGCCAAAATGCCACCTATAAAGGTCAAACCTACAAGAAACATATATCATCCCATTTCATTCACATATAACCATTAAAATATACCAAATAGCCATCCCAAATCATGCATATTTGACATCTAAGAAGATCACACAATGATACATTCAATATCCATTCCAAACATACCAATTTGCATGACTAAATCACAAGTATACCCAAACACCATTTATCTATGTACTTACCAAAACAACTACAAATATCACAATCCTTTAAGCATATTACCAAAACATAACTAGCCAAATCACATGGCTAAGTTCACATAACAATTCATACCAAGAACTAACCTATACATGCCATATCTAACCATATACATTTTCAAAGTATACCAAAATGATTTTAGTAGTGTGATGACGATCCGTGACAGTCCCGAGCCTTTAGTAGCTTTGACGACCTATAAAACAGAGAAAACGCACACAGAGTAAGCTTTCTAAAAGCTTAGTAAGTCATATACAAATAAACTTAATAGACAAGTACATAAGCATGTAGAAATATAGGCACATTTCATATACATAACATCTTCTCACATATATACATTTGGTTCATACTATTGGCCACGTTTGCCACATTCATCAATTCCAGAAGTCTCTTATGCACAAAACTATTTCAAAGGTTCATAACCATCATAGCAAGGTTACATAGGAACTCACCTTATATACACACTTAGTGTATAAATCATCGTACCTGAATCGGATTCACTATTTACATGGCTATTTCGTATCACAGATTTGCCCATTGAATCGTAAAGAATCTAGTAGGATACTCAGAAAGCTCGAAATGGTCGTACAATGCCAACATCCCAGACGAGGTCTTACATGCACTCAGACATTGATGCCGCTGTCCCAGACAGGGTTTTACACGAATAATTACGATGCCAATGTCCCAGACATGGTCTTACACGTACAGATCATATCGATGCCAACGTCCCAGACGTGGTCTTACACGTAATACTCATGTCGATGCCTACGTCCCAGACGAGGTCTTACACGAAATCTCAAATCAATGCCAAATTCCCAGACGTGGTCTTACATGATATAACAGAACAAAAACCTATGTCATGACATAGCTAATCCTATCTACTCCTAGGTTCATACGGAACTTCTCGGACTTAGTCACTATATCGAACTTTTCTCGGAATTTATATGCAGAACTTCTCATAGGGATTCATTAGCAACATTAATCATATAAACAATTATAATTACATACATATACATTTATTTGCATAGTGACTTACCTCGGATTCGGTTTATCGGAATGAAAACGGCTACTCGGTTACTTTCGCTTTCCCGCGATCTAAATCCGTTTTCCTCGGTTCTTGATCTAAACATATTCAGAATTAATCCTTTTATTCACTAATTCAACCAAATCAATCCAAAGACACACATTTAGGGCTATTTGCTATTCAACCCTCACATTTGCACATTTTATCAATTTAGTCCATTTTTCTAAAAACATTAAATTCACAAAAATATACCCATACATATGCTTAGCCGAATATTCATACATCACATATAAGCCCATATTTTTCATCAAATTCACAAATTAGTCCCTCAATTTGCCATTTTCTCAATTTAGCCCTATTAAGCTAAATTCATCAAAACTTCAAGAACAAAACATGTTCATCTAGCTCATATCTTTCATTTAACACCAAAAATCATCAAAAATCTTGACATATCATCAATGGCATCTCACACAAACATCATCAATAATCAAAATTAATACATGGGTTTTGAAGCTCTCAAAGCAACGATTGCAAAAACGTAAAAATTATCGAAAACCGACCGAAAACATACCTTGAATTCAAGCTTAGAAGTGCCGAAAATCAAAAGAACTAAAACCTTTCTTCTTTCTCTAATATTCGGTCAAAAGATGAATGAAATAATGTCCTTTTCATACTTTCTTTTTTTATCATAAAACATTTTAATACAAAAATGACATAATTAACCTTTTATAACATAAAACAAAACATATATATATAGAAGGTCATTAATGACCATTGCCGTCCACTAACCAAAATAGTGGCTAATTTGCTACTTAAGTCCTTAACACTTAAAAGCCACATCACTTAAGTACTTTAACAAATAACAAGCAACTTTCACATTTAATGCATTTTAATCCTTTTGTCAAATTAAACACAAAGACGAATTAATTAGCTTACGAAAATTTACCACGTGCTCAATCACATTCCAACGACACAGAAAGTAATATTAAAATATTATACAGACTCGGATTTGTGGTCCCGAAACCACTGTTCCGACTAGGGTATAAACCGGACTGTTACAATTTAACTACCAATTTGACATATAAATTCATGCCACAATAAGACCTTTCTCAAGCTTTCATCCACCATAATTCAAATAACCATTTTAACTTCCATAATGTCTTGGTTACAACCATGCCAAAACAATCCATCTCACAAGGCATTATAAACATCTTACAAAAGTCATTAACAACCATTTCTAATAACCAAACACACATCAATATTAACATCATTTACAAGCCAAATCTCATGGCTATAATCACAACCAAAATACCACATCTAGCCTATACATGCCATATACAATAAATGTATAATTCAAAAATACCAACTTAGATGTTTGACAGTACGATGATGTTCTCGACGACTCCCGGATCTGAGCTAGCCTTGATTCACTATAAAACATAGAAAAATAACACGAAGTAAGCTTCATAGCTTAGTAAGCTCGTATGTGAATAACATATTTCATCGAATAAATGCAAACCAACCAATTACACATGACAAAACCATATATGCATTAACTGCAAACCTTTCTCATGTCTCAAAACATGATCAAATACAAACTCATCAAACTTTCACTATTTAATCCTCGAATAGGTTCTGTGCATACCTGTATTGCCTCGTACTAAACTCTTTCTCAACCACATCATTCGTTTACCCGTTGAACCATTTGGAATAGAAATCGGATACTCAGGAGTCTCGTACGATAAGTACCTATACCATTGCCTGTAGCCAAATCAAGTTAAGTTATCCGAAGAACTATTATCATGGCCCGAAGCCAAATCATCCGATATGCATGGCCCGAAGCCAAATCGTCAGATATGCATGGCCCGAAGCCAAATCGGTAAAATACGCACATGAAGTGCTAATATCATGGCCCAAAGCCAACTTGACGTATCACTTACTAACATGTCAATAGTATCCAAAACTATTCTTAAGGTTCAACCGGGCTTTCACACTTTTCGTTTCTATCATCGAATGCATCCGTAAAGTCATTTTCACAATTCATACATTATCCATAATCTTGTTTTAACAATTTATGCAATATTAAAGCATTTTAACATACAATTATAAGGTAATCATCACATACGAACTTACCTCGTATTCGAAATTGACGGATCGGGTCGACTACTCGATAACCTTGATTTTCCCCCGATCTAAATCTGAATTCTTTCTTTCTTGATCTATATGAATTCAAAATTAACTTATTTATTCATCTACTCATTCAGTTAATCCAAAAATACACATTTGGGCATTTTTACACATTAGCCCCTAAACTTTCGCATTTAATCAATTTAGTCTCTATTTCACAAATACACAAAATTCACACAATTCAACAAAACCCATGCTTGGCCGAATTATATATAGGTCCCTAGCAGTCCAAAACTTTCATTTATTTCACATTTCAACCACACAATTTGCACATTTCACAATTTAATCCCTATTATGCATTTTCATCAAAAATCACTTAACAAAACATGTAAAACTATCATCAAGCTTTCATATTTCAACATTAAACATCAAAGAACACATAGATTGATCAATGAAAACTCTCAAAATCTTTAACAATTTCGAAATTAAAGGTACGGGCTAGCTAGATTGAGCTGCAACGATTACAAAAATATAGAAATCATCAAAAACTGAGCTAAAATCGGACCTTAATCAAGCTAGGATTGTGCCGAACCTTTAAACAAATTTCGTGGCTTTTCTAAGCATTAATTTTTGGCTAGGAAGATGAATGTAGGCTAATTTGGTTTTGTTTTATTTAACATATGATAGTTATGCAATTTACCATAATAACTGAAACACCCCAAACCCGGCCCACGAGCTTTGACCAGATTTGGTATGTTCCTCAAGTAAACCGGTTCAAAATTCTTTTGTTCTTAGGAAAACTTGTGTGATTTTAAGAAAAATATTGTTTTGGGTTGGGCTTGTGTTGAAAACAGGTTCGTTTTATATTGAAATCCCTTTTATCTTAAGTGACAAAATATTTAGGGTTTAGTTTAAAAGAAATTTTAATTAAATTTTAATAGATAAGATTCATAATCATAATAAATAAAAATAAGTGTAAAGTAATTCAACTATGGCCTTATGGCCTTATTATATCAAATAATTCCCAAAATAATTCAAAGTACTAAAATAAATTCAAGAGTCCTCAAAATATAAACTTCATGTTGAGCATGGCCACCACAAGTTCTCGCCAGTCCCGGTCCATCACTTTGTTCATCACACGAAAAATGTTCCCAACGGGTGAGTCAAACAGACTCAATGTGTACACGACACTAAATCATAATAGAATCGGGCATATCACATATTACACATTCAAAACATAGAATACAGGTTATGATGCATTCCCAAACCCAAACCTAGTTGTCCATCCGCTACACACCCCGCACCGCCGGCCACACCGTGGGGACTACTAAGTCAACCTCCATCCGCTACACACCATCAAGGCGATCGCTGCGATCGGCGTGCTCATCGCCATATAAAATTTGTGGCATAGCCACAGATAATTGTGTCATGAGACACCACATTCGAGATAATGTAACCGGTTACCACATTCGGATAATGTGGATGAAGTCACCATATTCAGATAGTGAGACCGTAGTCATCACATTCACTTCCCCTTTTTCATATATCCTGAATGACCCATATTATTCATATCATGCATATCATACTTAAATTCTCATTCTTATAAATTTTCACATGTTATAAATAACATATTTCATAATCCTAGTGGAAGTAGGAAACGTACCTGAGTACTTTGTACCATATTATGGTACCTTAGCCACATTCTATAAACATGCATATTTTACATATTACCATCAATCTTATTAAAAGTTAGTGTGGGGTACACACCTGATTCGCTTAAAATTTCCTTGAGATCCCGAAAAGCTTGATCTAATGCTTAGATCCTTAATCCCTACATTGATTTATCACTTATTACCTTAATAAAAAGCCATTCGGCCAAAACTCCAAATCCTAGTAGGATTAGTATTCTTACCTTGTTGCCGATTGGAACACCAACAAATCCAAAACTGTTCCTTGTTTCACTAGGAATGTCAAAATCCCTAAAACCTTACGTTAGACTTAATCTTAATCATCAAACATAAATCAAGGCCTTTGGCCGAATATTCACATGTCTTACCTTAATCTTAGAAATCCCGAATACTTCTCCTTTTAGTCGACTACTCTGATAATCCCGAAAGGTCCTTTCATATTCGGCAACCATAATATGTATGGGGTTAGATTATCTCTCGGCTAATCTAAAAGAAAAGAATGGGAATCAAACTTGTTCTTACCTTTGAAGAAATCGACAGCACCTATGCTTGAAGCCCTTCCAAGATTCGGCTTTTGATGGATTGGAAAGAAAAGAAAAGGAAGAATAAAGATGGAGGATTCGGCTAGAACACAAGGTATTTCGGCTTGGCAAAAATAAAAGAAAGAAAAGAAGAGAAGAGAGCACTAAGAATTCAGCAGAGAAAGGAGGAAGCACAAATTGATGAGTAGCCCTCATTCCTTCCTTTTATAGCCGAAATTATCATCTAAGGAGTCCCTTACTTGGCCACCACTCCTCTCTATCGATAACTTTATCCTTTAATTATCACTTAAAATAAAAGATAATTCAGCAACTATCCTTACTTAGCCGAAATTATTAAACTCAAAGTCCCTTACTTGGCCATCACTTCTCCCTTATTTTCCTCTTTATTTCTTTATTCAAATTAAAAGAATTTAATCCAACAATTATCTCTTGAAAATAATGATAAATAAATCCCTTATTTATCCACTATTTATAAAATAATAAAAGCTCCTAATTTATAGCCATGTGCCATCCACCTCTCTGCTCCTTGTAGCAAAATAAAATTTCTTTTATTTGCTTCCCAAGTGACTCGAACCTGTGCCCAACACCTTGCATGTGGCGCCATTTCCAGAGGCCCTAAGTGGCATCTTCAGACCACTTTTCCAAGCCTGTTTGTGTGTCAAATTTCACAAACTTTTTCTTTTAAGGCCACCTTGCCTTAATTTCCCCTTTTAAACCTTAAAACTCGTCATTTCTAGGTCATTTCTAAGTTTCCAAAATTTTCGATCGGCTCAGTAAACTTGACATTTCCTTACATTTCCAAGTTTCCAAAAATGTTCACTTTCCATTTTCCTTACATTTCCTAGTTTCCAAAAATGTTCACCTTCCATTTTTAAACTTAACATTTCCATACATTTTCGAGTTTCCAAAATGTTCATTTCTAACTTATTTTCACACATTTTGGGTTTCCAAAAATATTCAAAATTTATTCATAATACTTAAAACATGTCACTTCATACAATTAAACCGAAAATGCATAGGCCCTATTTTAGGATGTTACAGGTTCTACCCTCCTTAAAAATAATTTCGTCCCTCGAAATTACTTATTAACGAATAATCATACCTCTTAACTCACCGCACTACGCTTATGTCTGCGCAGACTGATTTTAATAGAATCATCATACTTCCTAGGCACAATCTCTAAGTTCACGTCCCTCGTAACTCATTTCTAACGTCGCGATTTAATCCGATTAAAGAGTTTTATGCATCGTAATTTTTTTGTTCCACTTATTAACCGCATAACAGTTTTATGAAAAGAGATGTTTAAAAGTGGTTCTTTCGATCAAACAAAGTTCTCAACTCAAATTCACTATTCAGAAAGTCACGTTCACATTCATCAACCAATTATGAACTTTCGTTCATTCAGAGAAATGTTGTAGTTTTCATTGTTGTTGTTTTTCCACTACCCAGGGGTATTTTCGTAATGTGTCCTACAGGGGTATTTTCGTCAATTTTTCCAAAAGAAAGAGTTCCTTGGTGATTTTGTCAATAAGGGTATTTTGGTAATTTTGAAATCCCGGGGGTATTTTGAAAAATTTTAAAATTAGGGGTATTTCGGTAATTTTGGAACTCGGGGTATTTTGGTAATTAACTGAGGTAAATTTGTAAAGTTTAATAAATCAGGGATATTTCAAAATTTGCAAAACTTTGAGGGTTCTTTTTGAGAATTTTACTTTCCAAAACGGTGATGTTGCAAAAATTTTGAAAATCAGGGTCATTTTGGTAATTTTGTGAGTTAAGGGCAATTTAGTAATTTTTCTCCAAATCAAGGTATTTTTGATAATTTGCAAATTAGGGTTTTTGAACATTTTATAAAGTAATGAAAATTTTGATAAGAACTATGGGTATTTTGGGGATTTCATAAACCAAAGGTATTTTTGTAATTTACCACTAGGGGTATTTTTGTAATTTTATAAATCAAAAATTTTTCGAAAGAATTTTGTAAAAATAGTTCTCACAAATTAAAAAGGTAATTTTAAGAGTTTTAAAACTAGGGTTTATAAAAACACGTCTAGTTCCCTTTCGGGTTTTAATTATCGGGTTTAGCCCGTGAATAAGTCCTCTTGGTTAAGGTGAACCAGTAGCTACGCACTGTGCGGGATTCAAATACAAGAGGAGGTGAGTCACTAGGATCGCTTAAGTACTGTGCTCTTAGGATCCAATCCTAGACATGCGCACAATGGTTACCACACCCTAACTCAAGCGCCTTAGTCATAGGTTTGTTTAATGGAATTAAGTCTTATGTGTTTGTGTTTGAGTAAACTAGTCCTAGGGTTCAAGTTCCTATCATGCTATTCTACGTTCCATTCCTCTTCTACCCTTCCATAAACCACATAATCACACAAATGGTTGGGGTACTTACCGTGGATCATGGTGGGTCGGAGACTTAGGTGCCATGCCGTAAAACCCGCTCATCTTCAAAAATACTTTCATAAAACTCATTTGGGCTCGATTTGAAAACGTTTTGGGCCTTAGCCCACAGCCGAGAGTTTAAAAGCGGGCTCGATACCAAATCTGAAACACCCCAAACCCAAATTTTACGAGCTTTGACCAGATTTGGTATGTTCCTCAAGTAAACCGGTTCAAAATTCTTTTGTTCTTAGGAAAACTTGTGTGATTTTAAGAAAAATATTGTTTTGGGTTGGGCTTTGTTGAAAAAAACAGTTCGTTTTATATTGAAATCCCTTTTATCTTAAGTGACAAAATATTTAGGGTTTAGTTTAAAAGAAATTTTAATTAAATTTTAATAGATAAGATTCATAATCATAATAAATAAAAATAAGTGTAAAGTAATTCAACTATGGCCTTATGGCCTTATTATATCAAATAATTCCCAAAATAATTCAAAATACTAAAATAAATTCAAGAGTCCTCAAAAATATAAACTTCATGTTGAGCATGGCCACCACAAGTTCTCGCCGTCGGTCCATCACTGCTCATCACCGAAAAATGTTCCCAACGGGTGAGTCAAACAGACTCAATGTGTACACGACACTAAATCATAATAGAATCGGGCATATCACATATTACACATTCAAAACATAGAATACAAAGGTTATGATGCATTCCCAAACCCAAACCTAGTTGTCCATCCGCTACACACCCCGCACTCGCGGTCACACACCGTGGGGACTACTAAGTCAAACCTCCATCCGCTACACACCATCGAAGCGTCATTGCAATGACGTGCTCATCGCCCATATAAAATTTGTGGCATAGCCACGAGATAATTGTGTCATAAGACACCACATTCGAGATAATGTAACCGAAGTTACCACATTCAGATAATGTGACCGAAGTCACCACATTCAGATAGTGAGACCGTAGTCATCACATTCACTTCCCCTTTTTCATATATCCCGAATGACCCATATTATTCATATCATGCATATCATACTTAAATTCTCATTCTTATAAATTTTCACATGTTATAAATAACATATTTCATAATCCTAGTGGAAGTAGGAAACGTACCTGAGTACTTTGTACCATATTATGGTACCTTAGCCACATTCTATAAACATGCATATTTTACATATTACCATCAATCTTATTAAAAGTTAGTGTGGGGTACACACCTGATTCGCTTAAAATTTCCTTGAGATCCCGAAAAGCTTGATCTAATGCTTAGATCCTTAATCCCTACATTGATTTATCACTTATTACCTTAATAAAAAGCTATTCTACCAAAACTCCAAATCCTAGTAGGATTAGTATTCTTACCTTGTTGCCGATTGGAACACCAACAAATCCCAAACTGTTCCTTGTTTCACTAGGAATGTCAAAATCCCTAAAACCTTACGTTAGACTTAATCTTAATCATCAAACATAAATCAAGGCCTTTGGTAGAATATTCACATGTCTTACCTTAATCTTAGAAATCCCGAATACTTCTCCTTTTAGTCGACTACTCTGATAATCCCGAAAGGTCCTTCCATATTCGGCAACCATAATATGTATGGGGTTAGATTATCTCTGGCTAATCTAAAAGAAAAGAATGGGAATCAAACTTTTTCTTACCTTTGAAGAAATCGACAAAGACACCTATGCTTGAAGCCCTTCCAAGATTCGGCTTTTGATGGATTGGAAAGAAAAGAAAAGGAAGAATAAAGATGGAGGATTAGGCTAGAACACAAGGTATTTCAAGCTTGGCAAAAATAAAAGAAAGAAAAGAAGAGAAGAGAGCACTAAGAATTCAGCAGCAGAGAAAGGAGGAAGCACAAATTGATGAGTAGCCCTCCTTCCTTCCTTTTATAGCCGAAATTATCATCTAAGGAGTCCCTTACTTGGCCACCACTCCTCTATCGATAACTTTATCCTTTAATTATCACTTAAAATAAAAGATAATTTAGCAACTATCCTTACTTAGCCGAAATTATTAAACTCAAAGTCCCTTACTTGGCCATCACTTCTCCCTTATTTTCCTCTTTATTTCTTTATTCAAATTAAAAGAATTTAATCCAACAATTATCTCTTGAAAATAATGATAAATAAATCCCTTATTTATCCACTATTTATAAAATAATAAAAGCTCCTAATTTATAGCCATGTGCCGTCCACCTCTCTCTGCTCCTTGTAGCAAAATAAAATTTCTTTTATTTGCTTCCCAAGTGACTCAACCTGTGCCCAACACCTTGCATGTGGCGCCATTTCCAGAGGCCCTAAGTGGCATCTTTGGACCACTTTTCCAAGCTGTTTGTGTGTCAAATTTCACAAACTTTTCTTTTAAGGCCACCTTGCCTTAATTTCCCCTTTTAAACCTTAAAACTCGTCATTTCTAGGTCATTTCTAAGTTTCCAAAAATTTTCGATCGGCTCTGTAAACTTGACATTTCCTTACATTTCCAAGTTTCCAAAAATGTTCACTTTCCATTTTCCTTACATTTCCTAGTTTCCAAAAATGTTCACCTTCCATTTTTAAACTTAACGTTTCCATACATTTTCAGGTTTCCAAAAATGTTCATTTCTAACTTATTTTCACTCATTTCCGGGTTTCCAAAAATATTCAAAATTTATTCATAATACTTAAAACATGTCACTTCATACAATTAAACCGAAAATGCATAGGCCCTATTTTAGGATGTTACAATAACCTTAATGAAAAACCATTCAAAACATCCATTAAATGTCCATATATGTCCACTCATACTATTAATGGTCTAATTACAACATAAGGACCTTTGATTTATTAAATCATAGTAATTAAACACCTTTAACAAGTAGAATGCAACTTTTGCATTTTACGCGATTTAATCCTTTTTATCAAATTAACCAACCAATCGATAAAATTAGCTCACGAAATTTTCACACATATCAAATAACATGTTGTAAATATCTAAAATAATATTAAAATAATTTTCTAAGATCAGATTTGTGGTTCTAAAACCACTGTTCTAATTTAGCTAAAATCGGGCTGTTACACTTAATAATAGGAATAAAAAAAGTTAGTAGAATTATCAGATTTTTCCACTAATCATTGTCTCCGAGCTTAAGTATTTAAGGTCAAGCGGTGGTCTTTCTAAATACTTTTACGATTTCATCTTCTTCCTCAAATTTTCTCTGAAAAACTCTTTAAAAACTTAAGTTCAGAATAACCTCCTTGGAGTAAGGTTTGCAGTGATCAGCTTAGTGCCAGCTTACTAGTAATTTTTGATGAACCCAAGGTTATTCTTTAAGCCATTTACGTGTTCTCTGTTCTGCATGTATGAGTGCTAAAATGATGTGTGAGGAAGGAAACTTCCTAATTCTATATAAGTGTTGTTGATTTTTTGCATGCATGATCAGATTTGATGGAATGATAATCTGATATATTGAATTATCTTTATTTTAGCTCAAGAAGATAACGAATGTCCAAGTGATAAGGGCAAGGGACCTGCTTTATAGATTTGTGTTAGAGTTTCTAGTGAGTTCCTTCTTACTTCCATGTGTTGTAACTTTATTATTTTATATTTTGTGTAGGGTAAGTGTTCTTCCTTTGTAAAGGATGAAAAATGTGTGAGTGTGTAACGAATGGAAGTTGTTGTATGGGTAATGGTTATCTAAAGTTATTAGTCTGAGTGTAATTTGACTATGATATGAAGTAAACATCATTTTTCATGATCAAACCACTATCATCTGTTACTATTATGTAAGAAATGATATGATCTGATGTGTGAAGGAGGATATACGAAGATATGTTTGTGTAGCCTCCGGTAGGGTAGATATATTGCAAACCAGATTGGCAGATCACAATAAAACATACTGTTCAAAATGAAAATGTTATAAGGAGCTAAATGGGAGAATGAATTTGAATAAGTCTGAATGACATGCTTTTGATTTTGAATTCTATGTACGTGGCTGACATGAAGTTGGATTTGTCTGAGTTATGTTAAGTTGGTGTTCAATATATGCCCAGGTTGTGAGTTGGCATATTGAGTCTGTTTGTGTTCTGTATACGCCAGTAGGCGTACTCTGTGTGATATGTATATGATCTTCAGAAGAGTCTTAAGTAATGAATTGAATGATTTTTCTTTGGAACACACTAAGTTCATATGAACTTATTCTGTTATCCTTTAACCTTCTCAAGATTTTCTGGTTGAAGGAAGTTTGATCAAGGACTACGCTAGAGAGTTGTTTAGGCTGTGAGATATTTGCTTTGTGTCCGTATCATGCATGCTTTAAAGGGGTGGCACATAGATATATTTTGAAAATGATGTGTACATAAAATTTTTTGTTTATTAATCATTTGCTTTAACGAAACTTATATAAAGTATTAACATTTGACTTTAAGCCAATGTATTTAATTACCAAAGTTGTCATATTTAAATTTATACGCCATATGCCTTGGATATTATTACAAACTGATAATGTTCTTTTACTTTAATAGAATAACAATTAAAATATGTATTATAACTATAACCTTTTAATAATTATTCGAAGTTTTTGCTGTAGAGATTTTAAGTCTTAACTGTTTTTAAGTAGTGACGCACCATTCTCGAATTCTATTATAGGGTCAGGTTTGGTGTGTTACAAACTATACATTGATGATTTGATAGGGGCTAACATGCTACATATTGGGGGTTGTAAAATTTTAAATAAATCATAAAATATTGAAAAACTATCATGTTAGAAGTAAAATTTCATATGTCGAAACCATTTTTAAAATCGGGTTTTAAAAACGGGGATCGACTTTAAAAAATGAAAATGGGAGTCGCCACCAATCCCTTTTTTCTTAGGTGTGATTGGATCACCTTGTAAAACGTTTTATTTTAAAACATTTGATTTTGGTCTACGAAAAAAAGAGAAAACGGGTTCGGGAGTCGGTTACGCTTGAGGAAGGGTTAGCACCCTCATAACGCCCAAAAATTGGTACCTAATTGATAAAATCATGTCCAAATGTTTGAAATTTAAAAAGTTTTAAAATAAGATCCGTTATTGGAAGGAAAAACAAGACTTACCTATTTCAAAGAAATAAAAATACACCCAGTAAGTTAGGATACAGTATCTCATAACTTCGAAACTAGATACATCTTTTTAGAAAATTCTTACCTCGAGATACAAAACATCACACCCAGTAAGTTAGGATACAATGTTTTGAATTCCCAAGAATAAGTTTTTATTTTTAAAATTTGAGATTTCTTTGTTCCGAAAGAATATAAACATCACATCTAGCACGTTAGGACACGACATTTTTTAAACCCTCGTAATTAAAGTCATCTCATGATTTACAAAACTTGTTAAAAAGGTATTTAGTTATTTAGCCAAACGGAAAATCGCAACCCAGCACGTTAGGACACTATTTCCCGAATTTCTAAATACAAAACATTGCCTTATTTTAAAATATAGTAAGCTTGTAAAAATGTATTTTTATTTTGAACAATAATCCATGTGACAATATCGCATTTATAAACTATCATACACAAATATTAAAAAACAATTATAATACAATAGCATACAATATAAAATATAACTAAAATAACTACACTATTGTAATCATAAAATAATAGATAAATAAAAGGGCATTACATAGATAAATAAAATATATAAAGCCATATATGTAAAACAATAAAAATTACTAAATAAATATTATAATAAATATATAATTTAATACATATAAAAGATAATAATATATATATAATTTTGAATAAAGATATTTTCAAAAAAATATAAATAATATATGTGAAACATGTTATAAAATATAAATAAACTTTATACAAAAATAATTTTTTAGAAAATAACATGTGATATAATATAATACTATGTAATATAAAAATTTTAAAAACATATAATATAGTATATAAGAAATAATATGTAATGAAAATAATTTTGAGCTAAATAAAAATAATAAATAATGAAAATATATGTATATATGTAGTACATTAATTATAAAATTATATACATAATATAAACAATATAAATAAAATAGGTTAGATAATATAAATGAATTTTATATAAAATGAGGTTTTAGAAATAATATATAATGTAACATAATACTATATAATATACAAAATATAATATAATAAATAATATAATAAATAATATATAAAAATATATAATAATATATATAAATTATTAAACAATAAAAATAGTAAATATATATATAAATCTATACTACTAATAGATTAATATAAAAATAATTTTAAAAAAAATAAAAACTTTAACATAATAAAATATTTCAATATAATATTATAATAAATTAAAAAAAATAAAAAAAAAGTTTGAAAAATAAATAAAGAGACAGGACCGAATAACAATAAAAAGAAATATAGAGTGGTCAAACTATAATTAAAAAGAAATAAATGGACTTAATTATAAAACTGGAATAATACGGAGGGACTAAAGGGATAAATTTTCCATTTTCTGAAAACACGCGGATCCTCTTTGCGGGTCGGGTCAGTGCGCGGGTCACAGGTTTTAAAACGGCGTCGTTTTATGAGTTAAAAGCCAATCTTAAAACGGCATCGTATGGTAGCTTTATAAAAGCTAGATTTTACTTTTTTTTTAAAATCATTTTAAACCGTTTTAAAAAAAAACTTTAAAACCCTTTTCAAAATCATCTCGGTCCATTGGCCTTTGGCCTGGACCCGCTCCGACGCGCCGTCTCACACCATCACACGCGCCCCACGTGCCAACTCCAACCCAGTCAGAAGCCCAAAACACCCTCGTCTTTTAACGCCGAACAAAAGGTAGAATATACTCTATTTTTATTACTGGAATGGGTATTGTTTTCTTGAATCGAAAAGAAACTAAAAAACGCTAATATAAAAGTAGAAAAATCACCTTCTGTTTGGTGTTTTTATTTCTTCTTTTTTTTTTTGAATATTTGCTTGTGTCTCTTTTTCTCTCCCCCCTTTATAGAGTTTTGTTCTAGGGTATTTATAACCCGAAAGAAAAAAATGAAAAAGGAAATATATTCTGGCATATCTTGAAACACCCCAAACCCGGCCCATAAGCCTGAACCGGATCTGGTTTGTTCCTTAAGTAAACCGGTTTTCAAATTCTTTGTTACTTAGAGAAAATTTGCATAATTTTTCTTTTAGAAAAATGTTGTTGTGGATTGGGCTCAGATTGGGAACCCATTTGATTTATTGGAAAATCTAATTTTTATTAAGGTGACAAAATAATTTTTAAAGTTTATAAAAATATATTTCACTTAAAATTTAATCCAACAATCGTTTGTAGCAAAATAATTAAAAATAAAGCAAAAATAAGAAAATCCATCTGGGCCTTGTGGCCTTATTACATCAAGTAAAACCCAATAATAAAATTAAAGATACCAAAAAGAAATAGAGTCCAAATTAAATAAATTCCTCAATTGATGCATGGCCACCTCAAGGTCTACCGTCCCGGTCCGTCACTGTTCATCACCTGAAAATAGTTCCCACAACGGGGTGAGTCAACAGACTCAATGTGTACACAACATTAACCTTCAACAAATCAGGCATATAAGTTCGTATCAAGTTCATGTTCATATAAAATAAATGATGCAACCCAAACCCAAGCCTAATGGTCCATCCGCTACACACCACCCGTACCTGCCAGTCACACCGTGGGGACTACTAAGTCAACCCTCCATCCGCTACACACCATCGAAGGCGATCGCTGCGATCGGCGTGCTCATCGCCCATATAATTTGTGTCATTAGACACCATATTCAAATAATGTAACCGCAAAGTTACCAAATTCGGATAATGTAACCGAAGTTACCATATTCAAATTTTGTGACCGTAGTCACCATATTCCGTTGGTGAGACCGAAGTCAACACCTTCTTCCCCTTTCATATATCCCGAATGCCCCATAAATGCATAACATACTTAATTTCTCATTATTCACATGTTAACAATATAACATATTCGCAATCCTATCGAAAGTAGGAAACGTGCACAGGTACTCTTACCACATTTGTGGTACTTAGCCACATTCACATTCTTATGCATATTCATATATTAAAATAATTGCCATATGATATATTGAAAGTTAGTGTGAGTACACACTGATTGGCTTAATAGATTCCTTGCCCTATATGTCTGTTTGAAATCTTCATGTTAGATTTAATCTAACATATACATCATAACCTTTAATCAAATAAATTTATCTTACCTTAGATCCTTGATCCTTATATTCGATGATTGTAGACCCCTTTAGATGTCGTAAATGATTGCTCCTTTACTTAGAATCAACAAAGATTCGGCTTTGATAGTAGAAACAGAGAGAAGAAAATAGAAGAAGAGGAGATGGATTTTGCTTTAAAGAAAATTCGCTGAGAGAGGGGAGAGAGCTAGGAAAATTTCTGCACAGAGAAGAGAAAGCAAGCGTTGATGAGTAACCCTCCCGCCTCCTTTTATAGCCGAAATTATCAGCCTAGGAGTCCCTTACTTGGCCACCACTCCTCTTTTTGATAATATTATCTCTTTTATTTAAAAGATAAAAGCCCTTAATCCATCAATTATCTCCTCAATTTTCTTAAAAGAAAATCCTTTATTTATCACTTATTATTCACATATTTATGCAAATAAAACTCTTCCTTTTCTAGAAACCCATGCCGTCCACCTCGGCCTTCTTGGAAGCAAAAATAAAACTTATTTATTTGCTTCTCAAGTGACTCGAACTCAGGCCTATTTCCTGCATGTGACGCCACTTCCTTAGGCCCTAAGTGGCATCTTGGACCACTTTTCCAAGCCTGTTTGTGTGTCAAACTTCTCCAACTTTTTCTTTTAAGGCCCTCTAGCCCTTATTTCCTATTTTGAACTTTAAAATTTGACATTTCGGCATCATTTCTAAGTTTCCTAAAATTTTCGATCGGCTCACATTTGTTGACCATTTTCTTACATTTCCAGTTTCTTAAATGTTCGGAGTTTCCAAAAATGTTGAGTTTCCAAAATGTTCAAGTTTCCAAAAATGTTCATTTCCATTTCCATGCATTTCTAGGT
This sequence comes from Gossypium sturtianum, assembly GCA_025698515.1. Lineage (NCBI taxonomy): Eukaryota > Viridiplantae > Streptophyta > Magnoliopsida > Malvales > Malvaceae > Gossypium > Gossypium sturtianum. The sequence goes on from CM046945.1 coordinate 27,496,517, forward strand.
TTCCAAAATATTCAAAAATTTATTCATAGTACTTGAGACTTGACATTTCGTACAATTAAACCGAAAATGCATAGCCCCTATCCAGGATGTTACAGTTCTACCCTCCTTAAAAATAATTTCGTCCTCGAAATTACTTACTAATGATCGTGCAATCCTTCTCACCGCACTATGCTTACGCTGCGCACAAGACTGATCTTAATAGAACCATCATACTTTCTAGGCACAATCTCTAAGTTCACGTCCCTCGAACTCATTTCTAACGTCGCGATTTAATCCGATTAAAGAGTTTTATGCATCATAAATTTTTTGTTCCACTTATTAACCATGACAGTTTTATGAAAAGAGATGTTTAAAAGTGGTTCTTTCGATCAAACAAAGTTCTCAACTCAAATTCACTATTCAGAAAGTCACGTTCACATTCATCAACCAATTATGAACTTTCGTTCATTCAGAGAAATGTTGTAGTTTTCATTGTTGTTGTTTTTCCACTACCCAGGGGTATTTTCGTAATGTGTCCTACAGGGGTATTTTCATAATTTTCCATAAATCAGGATAAATTGGTAAAATTTAGTAAGTTAGGGATATTCCAAAAGTTGTAAAACTTGGAGGGTTCTTTTTGAGAGTTTTATTTTCCAAAATGGTGATGTTGCAAAAATCTTCAAAAACCAGGGTCATTTTGGTCATTTTGTAAGTTAGGGGCAATTTTGTAATTTTTTCAAAATCAAGGTATTTTTTGATAGTTTGCAAATTAGGGTTTGTTGTTTTGTTCTCTCTTCTTTTTTTTAAAAAAAAAAAATGGTTAGTTCCCTTTCGGGTTTTAGTCATTATGTTTAGCCTATGACCGAGCCCTCTTTGGTCAGGGTGAACCAAAGCTACGCACCATGTAGGATTCGAATGGAGAGGAGGTGAGTCACGCGGACTGCTTAAATACCAAGCTCCCATCGAAACCATTCCTAGACATGCGCATGAGAGGTTGCCACACCGCTGAGCCCTCGAGTTAGGGTGAGAACAGAAGCTACGCACTGCAGGATTCTGCGAAGAGGAGGTGAGTCACTAGGACCGCTTAAATACCAAGCTCTTAGGATCCAATCCTAGACATGCGCATGTGGGTTACCACACCCTAGCTCGTTGACTTAGCCATAGGTTTATTTAGTGCATTAAGTCTTATGTGGTTTTGTGTTTGAGTAGTCTAGTCCTAGGGTTCAAGTTCCTATCATTCTATTCTACGTTCCATGCCTGTTTCTACCCTTATACAGTTCATAAATCACGAATCACACATAATGTTAGGGTACTTACAGTGGATCATGGGTGGAGACTTAGGTGCCATGCCATAAAAACTCGCTTATGTTCAAAGAAAATCATTTGGGCTCGAATTCAAAATGTTTTGGGCACGAGCCCACAGCCGAGAGTTTAAAAGCGGGCTCGATACCAAGTGAAAACACCCCAAACCCGCCCACGAGCACAACAGGATCTGGTTTGTTCCTTAAGTAAACCGGTTTTCAAATTCTTTGTTACTTAGAGAAAATTTGCATAATTTTTCTTTTAGAAAAATGTTGTTGTGGATTGGGCTCAGATTGGGAACCCATTTGATTTATTGGAAAATCCAATTTTTATTAAGGTGACAAAATAATTTTTAAAGTTTATAAAAATATATTTCACTTAAAATTTAATCCAACAATCGTTTGTAGCAAAATAATTAAAAATAAAGCAAAAATAAGAAAATCCATCTGGGCCTTGTGGCCTTATTACATCAAGTAAAACCCAATAATAAAATTAAAGATACCAAAAAGAAATAGAGTCCAAATTAAATAAATTCCTCAATTGATGCATGGCCACCTCAAGGTCTCTGAGTCCCGGTCAAAATCACTGCTCATCACACGAAAATAGTTCCACAACAGCGGGGTGAGTCAATGAGACTCAATGTGTACACAACATTAACCTTCAACAAATCGGGCATATAAGTTCGTATCAAGTTCATGTTCATATAAAATAAATGATGCAACCCAAACCCAAGCCTAATGGTTCATCCGCTACACACCACCCGCACTCGCGCCGGTCCTGCACCGTGGGACTACTAAGTCAACCCTCCATCCGCTACACACCATCGAAAGCGCGTCATTTGCGATCGACGTGCTCATCGCCCATATAATTTGTGTCATTAGACACCATATTCAAATAATGTAACCGAAGTTACCAAATTCAGATAATGTAACCGAAGTTACCATATTCAAATTTTGTGACCGTAGTCACCATATTCCGTTGGTGAGACCGAAGTCAACACCTTCTTCCCCTTTCTCATATATCCCGAATGCCCCATAAATGCATAACATACTTAATTTCTCATTATTCACATGTTAACAATATAACATATTCGCAATCCTATCGAAAGTAGGAAACGTACCTGGGTACTCTTACCACATTTGTGGTACTTAGCCACATTCACATTCTTATGCATATTCATATATTAAAATAATTGCCATATGATATATTGAAAGTTAGTGTGAGTACACACCTGATTGGCTTAATAGATTCCTTGCCCTATATGTCTGTCGAAATCTTCATGTTAGATTTAATCTAACATATACATCATAACCTTTAATCAAATAAATTTATCTTACCTTAGATACTTGATCCTTATATTCGACAGTTGTATACCCCTTTAGATGTCGTAGTTGATTGCTCCTTTACTTAGAATCAACAAAGATTCGGCTTTGTGAGAGAAACAGAGAAAAAAAGAAGAAGAGGAGATGGATTTTGCTTAAAGAAAAATTCGCAGAGAGGGGAGAGAGCTAGGAAAATTTCGACACAGAGGAAGAGAAAGCAAACGTTGATGAGTAACCCTCCCGCCTCCTTTTATAGCCGAAATTATCAGCCTAGGAGTCCTTACTTGGCCACCACTCCTCTTTTTGATAATATTATCTCTTTTATTTAAAAGATAAAAGCCCTTAATCCATCAATTATCTCCTCAATTTTCTTAAAAGAAAATCCTTTATTTATCACTTATTATTCACATATTTATGCAAATAAAACTCTTCCTTTTCTAGAAACCCATGCCGTCCACCTCAATATCCGGAAGCAAAAATAAAACTTATTTATTTGCTTCTCAAGTGACTCGAACTCAGGCCTATTTCCCTCGCATGTGACGCCACTTCCTTAGGCCCTAAGTGGCATCTTGTGCCACTTTTCCAAGCCTGTTTGTGTGTCAAACTTCTCCAACTTTTTCTTTTAAGGCCCTCTAGCCCTTATTTCCTATTTTGAACTTTAAAATTTGACATTTCTAAGCATCATTTCTAAGTTTCCTAAAATTTTCGATCGGCTCTGTTTCTTGACCATTTTCTTACATTTCAGGTTTCCGTAAATGTTCAGTTTCCAAAATGTTCATTTCCATTTCCATGCATTTCTAGGTTTCCAAAATATTCAAAAATTTATTCATAGTACTTGAGACTTGACATTTCGTACAATTAAACTGAAAATGCATAGGCCCTATTCGAGGATGTTACATATCTGTTGCTATCTGTTCCTTCCATTTTTGCGGAGTCTTGGAGCAAGAAGTCCGACAATGATGCGCGAGATTTGCGCCACGGATCATGCTTGCGACCAAGGTGTGGCGCGAGGCAGGGGGGCCATTTGCGGGCGCAAGAGCGACGCTAGGGTTTCCCAAAACCCTAGGTCTCTGAATCTGCTAAGGTTTTGGGCCCATTTGGGCTGCATTAGTTTTGGTTAAATGCAGGTCATGTTGGGTACTAGTTTAGGTCTGGGTGTTATTGTGCTAAAGGTAATTGGGTCAAGTATTTAGGAATTGGTTGCTGGGTAGTTTTTGGGTTTTGGGTTTTTATAGTTCTAAAAGGACTTTATTGAACTAGACCTTTTTTATTATTTTTATTTTTGGTTTATTTCTAGGCCCGGGCAAAATGGGCTATTACAGCTGCCCCTCTTTGCTCATTGTCGTGTAACGAGAATAGAGCAAAGACTATAAAAGGCCAATTTTGCCCGGTCTTGGCCGAGCCTCGACTTCTTGGTTCTCATTTTCTTCAAATGGCTTCCAACTCCACTGTAACTTCAATGGTATTGGAACTTCATCTCGATTTCAATAAGTCTGATAGCTTCAATCTGTTTCACTGCAACTTCATGAAGGCAGTATCTACTATCTTTTGATCTGCTCCACTGCAAACTCAGAGAGACAAGATCTGATGTTTTCGATCTGCTTCTTGCAACTTCAAGAATGCCAAATCTGCAATCTTCAGTCTGCCCTACTACTATCTCGAGAGGACAAAATCTAAACTTTTTCAATTTGTTTCCTTACTATCTCAGGAAAACTTCATTCTTCAGTCTGCTTCACTAGGGAACAAAATCTGAAATTTTCAATTTGCTTCCTTACTATCTTCAGGAAGACTTTATTCTTCAGCCTGCTCCACTATCATCTTTAGGGAACAAAATCTAAAATTTTCAATTTGCTTCCTTACTATCTTCAGGAAGACTTCATTCTTCAGTCTGCTCCACTAGGGAACAAAATCTGAAATTTTCAATTTGCTTCCTTACTATCTTCAGGAAGACTTCATTCTTCAGCCTGCTCCACTATCATCTTTAGGGAACAAGATCTGAAATTTTGCTTCCTTACTATCTTCAGGAAGACTTCATTCTTCAGTCTGCTCCACTAGGGAACAAAATCTGAAATTTTCAATTTGCTTCCTTACTATCTTCAGGAAGACTTTATTCTTCAGCCTGCTCCACTATCATCTTTAGGGAACAAAATCTGAAATTTTCAATTTGCTTCCTTACTATCTTCAGGAAGACTTCATTCTTCAGTCTGCTCCACTAGGGAACAAAATCTAAAATTTTCAATTTGCTTCCTTACTATCTTCAGGAAGACTTCATTCTTCAGCCTGCTCCACTATCATCTTTAGGGAACAAGATCAGAAATTTTGCTTCCTTACTATCTTCAGGAAGACTTCATTCTTTAGTCTGCTCCACTAGGGAACAAAATCTGAAATTTTCAATTTGCTTCCTTACTATCTTCAAGAAGACTTTATTCTTCATCCTACTCCACTATCATCTTTAGGGAACAAAATCTGAAAATTTCAATTTGCTTCCTTACTATCTTCAGGAAGACTTCATTCTTCAGTCTGCTCCACTAGGGAATAAAATCTTAAATTTTCAATTTGCTTCCTTACTATCTTCAGGAAGACTTTATTCTTCAATCTGCTCCACTAGGGAACAAAATCTGAAATTTTACAATTTGCTACACCGTCCTCTGGGGGCCTGTCCTGTATATTCGAATGTATTATGGATGACTTTTTGCATGAATACAGAATGTCATGAGAATGATAATTAGGATACATGATCAAAATCTAATGCTCCTAACTAAATGATTTTAAGGATGACATTTGCATGAATGCAGAATGTCATGAGAATGATTTCCTCCTATCTTTTTTTTTTGTTTGTTTGAAGAACGATTAGGACATCATGATCGAAATGAATCAAATGCTCCTAATTGGAGATGTGAAAATGATCCCTTTTGTGTTTGGGTTGTCATTGCTCACGGTTCTTCAAGGTTCTATCTCTGATGCGTTACCATGCTTTCTTTTTCAGGTAGTACCTTTGACAGAAAACCCAAAGAAACAATCAATTTCTGCTCAGCAAGCTTGCCCCACTGTAATTTCAGAGTCCCTTTCCTTGGACCTTAGGACATAAAATTTGTTCCTCCTACTACAACTTCAGGAGAATAATCATTTGGTTTCTTGCATCTTTCTGTTACCACTCAGAGGTACAGAACTTGTATCATTTTCAATCAACTTAATTTGTTATACCATTCTCTAGGTGTAACAACCAGATGTATGTGCCTTTCAACATTTCCAAACCTTAGGCTTAGTGAGTTCTAAACAATAGTCATGTTTCAGGTTCCTATATTATTTAAAGAACTTCCAGAGTAATGTACGAAACTCCTTTTATGAAAATATTATTAGTCCAATAATCATTATTTCAATATAAAATGCTTGAAAAAGATCACACAAAAAAATAGACGAGAAAGAAATTAATCAGGAGCATGGCTCGAAACAAATAAGCTAATCAAAGATAACCAAGGCAATAAATGAAAATTTGATTGGTGTATCTTAAATAGAATAAAGTAAACAAAGATAGCAAAGGCTATAAAAGAAAATTGATTGGGGTGTTTCTTTGAAAAGAATAAAGTAATCAAAGATAAAAAATTTAAAATGGGTAAGATGGGAAACTAGGTGCCCTAGATATCGTGATCCGAGCTTCTACATTCGATTTCTTGAGGACCATTTTAAACTCAATATGTGTTTAGGGGATCCGGAGTACTTTGTCGATGCCCCAAGACGTGACATATTTCCTCATTATTAATTCAAATGTAGCAAAACTACTGCATGCCCCACTTTTGATCGAAATTTGAGCCGCCCTTTTCGGGTTTTCAACTCAAATCCCCTTTGGTCTCAAAGCTCCCTTTACGGGTTTTCGCCTTGGCCTCTCCTTTTTCTTTCTTCTTCTTCTTTTTTTTATTTCGAGGCGCTCTTTACAGGTTTCCACCTTGGTCTTTCCTCCTTCAGGTCAAATATTTCTTGACTGAACTTGAATTCACCGGATTGGGCAAATCTTCGCCATCTGTCTCGGTCAATGTCAATGCTTTTCTAGAACAGGCCTTCTTTACAACATAAGGTCCTTCCCAGTTTGGCATCTGCTTTTCTCTGAAATCCTTTTGTAAAAGAAAGGTCATGTTCCCCTTCCGAAATTCTCCAGGATAAACATCTTTGTCGTAAGATTATATCATCTGACCGTGATGGATAACTTTGACCTTTTCTTTAATTAGGTTCAATTGGCAAAAACACTTTCATTCCACAAACCAATGGTAAGATGTTGCCCCAGCGAAGGTTCTGGCCAACGTTCAATAAGACAGAGGGTAAATAGTAACTTCTTTATGCTAATCTTTACAAGTCTCGGTCATCTTTCCCATGATCCTTTTCTCTTTTTTTTTTTGCCGCCTTTACTGGACTGCGATATAGTGTCTGATCTTTGAAAAGACTAAAAACTTTTGACATTTGTCCTTTTTTGGCATTCTTCGTTGGTAACTGATCTTTTCTTTTTCCTTTTTCTTTCTTCTTCTTTTTTTTGTTTTTTTTTTTAGAATTTGATGACTATCGACTTTGTAACATTGGCATATGAAGCTACTTCCACCCTCTTAGTGAAGCGAACAACGACCACAACAATGAATCGATGTTGACTAGCAGCTTTTGACAAGATTGGCCCCATCACACCCATGCCCCACATATGGAAAATTTGTGAAGAAATGGAGAAGGCACATGAATCTTATCTCCTTAAATACAGCATTTGCGGTATAACTGATGCAATCCCCTTCCATGGTAGACCAACAGTGCCCCATCTTCTTGTTTAGCCCGCGTCTTATTAGTCCAGGCATATCCTGATATGATCGTGCGAAAACATCTTTGAATTCTCGAAGATAATGTCTTGCCTTATTTCTGTGATGAGCTGGGCTACAATCCTCACTCCTTTCCTAGGCTCGCAATATCCAATGACCCTTTGTAGAGTAAGGTCTGTTTTTCATCTTGTTTTACAATTCTTAACAAGTCAGAAGGTATGTCACAATCTCTATCATCTTCAAAGTCCTTAGATCCCTAGACCCATATCTCATTCAAAAAGTGGAGTAAATAACGTCGCTCATGTCGTTGATATCTGGGTACCTAGGTATGAAGGTAAGAAATCCAAAGAATAAATAATTCTAAGGATGATTATTGGTATGGTCATGAAAGAATATTCTAAAAAAATGAAAGAATGTACAGTATAAAATGTAAAGAAAAAAGAATATGTATTCAAAAAGATCCATTTTATTGAAATGATAATTCTGGACATAAGCCTATTTCACAAAAGAGTTCTTATTGCCTCTAGGCTTAAGGCAACAAGCATGCTTTGCACATTACTATAAATCAGCTAAAAATACAAGGATCTCTTCCACGATCCCATTATTCAAAACACTCCCAAGTATCCAAAGGTTTGGAAACATTGTTCCCAATTCTCTCTTCGCTTTCGATTTCTTCAAGGGGTCGCATCTTTCTTGTCTCCTCCTTCAATTATCACATTTACCGCCTCGTCAAAGTGATAAGGTTTTGATTGACTTTCACAATTCCCATCTTGATAAGCCTTTCCACTACCTTTTTGAAGGCAGTACAGTTTTCAATTGAGTGACCCTTTATTCCAGCGTGGTACTCGCATTGGGCATTCTCGTTATACTATTTTGGTAACGAAGGTTGCAACGGTTTCAAATAAAAAGGAGACACCACGTGTGCATCAAACAAAATTTGATATAGCTCCTTATACGTCATCGGAATTGGCGCAAATTGGAGCTTTTCAGAGTTTTGCCTTGAAGAGACCTGATCGCTGGTAGTTACCGTCTTTGGCTGATTTGGCTCCGAATGACTTTTGTTATACCTACCGGTACTATTCACTTTCCTTTCCTTCTTCTTTAAGTCCATTTCCACCAGAACAACCGGTTTAGCTTGATCATCATTCGGGTCAAAACCTGAATCTTTTGGGGAATAAACGATGTCTTCATTATCATTCACATTGTTGACTACTGGGCCACTCTTTTTTCCAAGACCTTTGGCTAGTAACTGGGTTAACTGGCCAATCACATTCTCTTGGAATTCTCGCATTTCTTGTTGAATCTCGGTTAATTGCCCCTGCATCTGTATTTGCATTTGCTCTATTCTCTCTAATCTTTGTTCCATGTTTTCCAGGTTAACTGAAATAATTTTACCTAATTAAAGTCTAATGCAAATGATGTAATGCAAATGCATGAATGCAAAGAAAGAGAGGCGTTAATTCTGAATTCAATTCCATTAGAAAAACTTTTCTAGAAAACAAATTTCTTTACATAAAACGGATTGCATATACGGCCTTGCCCTCATATTCCAAGAAAAAACATCAACTCCTTTCTTTGCAAAGGTCAAATCTTGCAAACTTCTAGTAGATGCCTCATCTAGCTCCTTTTTGCTTGATCTGGGCGGTGACTCACTGTTCACTTATTTCCATAAAGCTTGTTAGTCTCTTCAAGATAGTCAAGACCCTCGAATAGCCTTTGTCAGCTTGAATCCTTGGGCAATTAAGTCTTGTATTCCTTCACGGACTATCGGTCTTCTCTCGTCGTGTTTACTTGAAACATATTCGAACAACCGTATTATAATCCACTTTATCAAAAAATCCATTTCCTTATGACAAACTTTTCTATTTAGTAATCGAATTTGAATCAACACCTCTTTTCTATGATATGAATGCAATGCAATCAAAACAAAAGAGAACACGTTAGCACAAAGAAATAAATAACAGAATAGGGCACCTATCTGGGTGACCACTAGGGTTTGACATAGTTCTACCTAGGGTAAGTCCTTAGGTTTTCACTATATGCGGTTTAGTTCTAAAGTTGAGGTACCTGAACTAGTAGATTCCTCGATCATCATCCATTATAGGCTCATACGGACCGAGTTCAGTTCAGGGGAATACATTTCCCTATGGCCATGCGGAAGTGAAAACTTCACGAAGACATAGGTATAGATGTATTCCTGAAGCAGTCCACTAGCCCATGCGGAGGTGAAAACCTCACGAAGGCATAGCTTCTCGCTCCCACTTAAGGGTGTGACCACGACGGTCATGCAGTGCAATGCAAAGAGATATATTTTTTAAAATCACATGCAATAAAAGGATCATATTTTTAAAATCAGAATTTTAAATTTGAACAAAAGGACATGAAATCATCAATTTTACGGCTTGACTCTCTAATTTGTTCCCCAGCGGAGTCGCCAAGCTGTCGAAACCATTTTTAAAATCGGGTTTTAAAAATGGGGATCGACTTTAAAAAACGAAAATGGGAGTCGCCACCAATCCCTTTTTTCTTAGGTGTGATTGGATCACCTTGTAAAACGTTTTATTTTAAAACATTTGATTTTGGTCTACGAAAAAAAGAGAAAACGGGTTCGGGAATCGGTTACGCTTGAGGAAGGGTTAGCACCCTCATAACGCCCAAAAATTGGTACCTAATTGATAAAATCATGTCCAAATGTTTGAATTTTAAAAAGTTTTAAAATAAGATCCGTTATTGGAAGGAAAAATAAGACTTACCTATTTCAAAGAAATAAAAATACCACACCCAGTAAGTTAGGATACAGTATCTCATAACTTCGAAACTAGATAATCTTTTTAGAAAATTCTTACCTCGAGATACAAAACATCACACCCAGTAAGTTAGGATACAACGTTTTGAATTCCCAAGAATAAGTTTTTATTTTTAAAATTTGAGATTTCTTTGTTCCGAAAGAATATAAACATCACATCCAGCACGTTAGGACACGACATTTTTTAAACCCTCGTAATTAAAGTCATCTCATGATTTACAAAACTTGTTAAAAGAGTATTTAGTTATTTAGCCAAACGGAAAATCGCAACCCAACACGTTAGGGCACTATTTCCCGAATTTCTAAATACAAAACATTGCCTTATTTTAAAATATAGTAAGCTTGTAAAAATGTATTTTTATTTTGAACAATAATCCATGTGACAATATCGCATTTATAAACTATCATACACAAATATTAAAAAACAATTATAATACAATAGCATACAATATAAAATATAACTAAAATAACTACACTATAGTAATCATAAAATAATAAATAAATAAAAGGGCATTACATAGATAAATAAAATATATAAAGCCATATATGTAAAACAATAAAAAATACTAAATAAATATTATAATAAATATATAATTTAATACATATAAAAGATAATAATATATATAATTTTGAATAAAGATATTTTCAAAAAAATATAATATAAATAATATATGTGAAACATGTTATAAAATATAAATAAACTTTATACAAAAATAATTTTTTTAGAAAATAACATATGATATAATATAACACTATGTAATATAAAAAATTAAAAAAACATATAATATAGTATATAAGAAATAATATGTAATGAAATAATTTTGAGCTAAATAAAAATAATAAATAATGAAAATATATGTATATATATAGTACATTAATTATAAAATTATATATATAATATAAACAATATAAATAAAATAGGTTAGATAATATAAATGAATTTTATATAAAATGAGGTTTTAGAAATAATATATAATGTAACATACTATATAATATACATAATATAATATAATAAATAATATAATAATATATATAAATTATTAAACAATAAAAATAGTAAAATATATATATAAAAATCTATACTACTAATAGATTAATATACAAATAATTTTTAAAAAAATAAAAATTTTAACATAATAAAATATTTCAATATAATATTATAATAAATTAAAAAAAATAAAAAAAAGTTTGAAAAATAAATAAAGAGACAGGACCGAATAACAATAAAAAGAAATATAGAGTGGTCAAACTATAATTAAAAAGAAATAAATGGACTTAATTATAAAACTGGAATAATGCGGAGGGACTAAAGGGATAAATTTCCCATTTTCTGAAAACACGCGAATCCTCTTTGCGGGTCGGGTCAGTGCGCGGGTCACAGGTTTTAAAACGGCGTCGTTTTATGAGTTAAAAGCCAATCTTAAAACGACGTCGTATGGTAGCTTTATAAAAGCTAGATTTTACTTGTTTTTAAAATCATTTTAAACCGTTTTAAAAAAAAAAACTTTAAAACCCTTTTCAAAATCCTCACGGTCCATTGGCCTTTGGCCTGGACCCGCTCCGACGCGCCGTCGCACACCATCACACGCGCCCCACGTGCCAACTCCAACGGCGGTCAGAAGCCCGAAACACCCTCGTCTTTTAACGCCGAACAAAAGGTAGAATATACTCTATTTTTATTACTGGAATGGGTACAGTTTTCTTGAATCGAAAAGAAACTAAAAAACGCGAATATAAAAGTAGAAAAATCACCTTCTGTTTGGTGTTTTTATTTCTTCTTCTTTTTTTTTGAATATTTGCTTGTGTCTCTTTTTCTCTCCCCCCTTTACAGAGTTTTGTTCTAGGGTATTTATAACCCGAAAAAAAAATGAAAAAGGAAATATATTCTGGCATATCTGTTGCTATATGTTCCTTCCATTTTTGCAGGTCTTGGAGCAAGAAGTCCGGCGATGATGCGAGATTTGCGCACGGATCGCTGCGCAACCGAAGGTGGGCGCGAGACAGGGGCCATTTGCGGCGCGAAGAGCGGCACCTAGGGTTTCCCAAAAACCCTAGGTCTCTGAATCTGCTAAGGTTTTGGGCCCATTTGGGCTGCATTAGTTTGGGTCGTCCGGGTCTGTTGGGTACTAGTTTAGGTCTGGGTGTTATTGGGCTAAAGGTAATTGGGTCAAGTATTTAGGAATTGGTTGCTGGATAATTTTTGGGTTTTGAGTTTTTATAGTTGTAAAGGGACTTTATTGAACTGGACCTTTTTTATTATTTTTATTTTTGGTTTATTTCTAGGCCCGGGCAAAATGGGCTATTACATCATATATATCAACATAGTTGGAATATTTAGAGATTCAACTTTATAATAAGATGAGGATATTTTTGTGGTGAAAATCTCATAAAAAAATTGTCTTTCCTTTTTCCGATAAGATAAATGTATGAAAATAATATTAGCTCTATAACTGTTTTGTTGAGGAAACCATAGTTCTCATCGATAATGAGAGATGATTTTTTATATTTTTGTAAAGACAATGGTGAAAATGGAAGTATAATAAATAATCAAAAGTAAAATAAAATTATCACTCAAAAATAACTCAAAGAATAGTTACATGTATGTGTCACGGGCTGCGGATCAAAACCCATGACGAATGCGCACAGAACATCCCATGGAGCTCAACTGATGAAATGGGGCTCATTCGACCCATTTGAACTAGCTCGACTCGTGGAACATATGGAGAAACTCATCTACTTGAAGCCTTGGTGGTCCAATAAAACACTCTAGTAAAACTAGAATTACCATGGTAAATAGTGTAAATCCTATGTCGAAACCATTTTTAATTTTTTTTTTAGAAAAACAAGGATCGACTTTAAAAATATGGAGTCGCCACCAATCTTTTTTGAAGTGTGATTGGGTCACCTTATAAAACATTTTGGTCTACGAATCTTAAGAAAACAGGTCCGGGAGTCGGTTACGCACGAGGAAGGATTAGCACCCTCGCAAAGCCCAAAATTGGTACCTTGTTGATTGATTAATGTTCTAATAACGAAAATTGGAAGAGATTTTAAAATACGAATCCTTTAGAAAATGTTTGGATAATTCGAATTGGATATCGAAATTCTCTTGTTCTGAAAGAATGAAATATCACATCCAGCACGTTAGGATACGATGTTTCAAACCCTTGACACCAAGATAATTTCATGATTTCCAAAATTCGTGCATTGCAATTTTAAAAGGGTATTCCGTTATTTGGCCAAACGAAAAAACCGAAACCCAGCACGTTAGGGCACGATTCCTCGAATTTCCAATGTAACACCCTGAAAATTTGAGTAATTTATTTTCTATGTGTGCTTTGAGTAATTATTCTAGAAAGTAAAATTTTCTGATTTATTTTCGTGGTTAGTATAGTCCTGAAGAAGGGTTTAAAATTTTTTTTTTTAGAAGGAATAATATTAATTTTTAGAATTTATGGAAATAGACTAAGTGGCATTGACACATAAATTAATTTAAGTGTCAATGTGTAGCATAAGATGAGTAGTTGGACAAGTGGTGTTGGCGCTTGAGCTAGTACATGGGGTGAAGGTTCGAATCCCTAAATAGCATCTAGGTGAATTTTATTTTTGATTTTTACGCCCATGTATAGCAAGTGTCGGCCAAGAGCATATATGGAAGGTGTTGACTTGTTATTTTTGGTTAGTATATCAAAGGAATAAGGAAAATTTGAACTTAAGGAAGGGTATCAAAAGAATAAGGAAAATGTGAGGATATGAGGCATGAATCAAGGAGTTGTTTAAGGAAACAATATCTTGGCCTAAAGACCAAGCATATGGACGGCATTATGGCTAGGGGGGGGAGCCGAATTTTGGTGATAGTTTGGCTAGGAATTTTAGTCTTTGGTTTTGGTCATTTTGTTTAGTTTGTGCAAGTTTTGAAAATTCTCTCAAACTCTCTTTTCCTTGGCCGAAATTGTGCACTTGGTAAGCCTAGTTTCTTTTGTCAAATTGGTCATTTTTGTTTTACACTTTGGTGTCAATTTTGTGCCTTTCTCTTTGTGCCGATTTTACCAATACCTAAAGAGACCATTCTTTTCTTTTCTTCTCCCCATTGCCGATTATACATTGCTCTCAAAACTTATCTTTTTCTTTCTTTTCTTTTCCATTCTATTTGGAAACCGAAACATCATCACCATCTCTCTCCTATTTGATTTCTTTCAATCGAAATTCTCTCCACCTATACTTTCATGGCCGAATGTTAAAGTGCCTATAACCGATTTTATTTTCTCTTTTTCTTTGTTTCTTCATAGCCGAATTCTTCTTAGATCCATATTATTCTCAAATCCTATCTTTTCGACGTGGAAATAGGTAAGAATCCTTTTCGTTTCGATTAGTTAATAGTGGTTATGGCCGAATATTGATGATGGTTTGAAAGCTTTATTAGATCAAAATAAACGTTCCTTCTTTTAACGTTTATTTTGTTATACTTTAGTGCGATAACGGAAGTTTGGAATCAAGAAGTCGTGGGTGACAAAACGTTGGAATCAATTTTGTGGTAAGGAAATCATATCTTTAAAACCTTAGGATTATTTTGATATCATTGGATTAACGATCTTTGTCCTTGAAGACATTCAAAATAGGGAAGAAAAGGGCGGTGTTTAGCCTTCGGAAGAAGGAGGTTCATTATTCCCCTAAGTACAAGCAAAGGACTGCTTTCAAGAATCCGGGATTTCCCACCGGGTTGTGGACGTTCAACCGAGGAAAATCAACTGTTCAAGTCGTTCGTACTCCGAACCATTATTTGTTCGTGGATTCAATTCGGTTAGCGAACCATCAATCGGAGAGAAATCGCAAGTAGAAGTCTTACGAAAATCCGAGGGTAAATTTCTAGATCGCTATAGTTAGATCGGTTTTATTATAGATTATAGTGTTTTAATTAACACAATACGTATAGGTGTTGAAGAGCGGGAAAGTTTAGTTCTCTCCATAACCGGTGTGTAACTTCACACTCATTTTGGGTTGGACATCATGTTGTAAGTTCTGTGATAAATTCGTAAAATAGTAAAAACGGGAAAAATACGTAGTAACTCATATTTTTGAGTAAATGCATGAAAACGGTTAAAACCGAGAAAATAAAATTCGATAATACTCTAGTTCAATAAAATCCGATAATACTCTAGTTCGATAAAATGGGCCGATAATACTCTAGTTCGATAAAATGGGCCGATAATACTCTAGTTCGATAAAATGGGCCGATAATACTCTAGTTCGATAAAATGGGTCGATAATACTCTAGTTCGATAAAATGGGCCGATAATACTCTAGTTCGATAAAATGGGCCGATAATACTCTAGTTCGATTAAATGGGCCGAAAATACTCTGTTTCGATAAATTGGGCTAAAATGGGCCAAAGTCACTAAACTACTAAATGGGCTAGTTGATAAATTGTTTATATGAGCCTAATGAAGGGTTAATTGATAAGCCCACCGATGATATGGATTAATGAAAATCTGTTATATGATTATATTTGTTATATACGCATGATTGCATGGGGTGGGTTATATGAAGAGAAGAATGGCCAGTTGCCACAATATGGCTCAATGCCTCTAGTTCGGTGGCTCTGCCACAAATTCGGCTAAATGCCTCTAGTTCGGTGACAATGTCACAATCTAGTTCCAGAGTGCACTACAAAATTATTTAAGGGCTTTAAGCCCATGATTGGTGTGTTTGGCGGGGTGGGTTGACTTGATCCCCACAGGTGTGTTGGTTGGTACGGGGGTGTTAGCGGATGGATACTAGGTTGGTTTGGGAAATTCATATTTCATGCATTCTTCTCTTTAAATTATGTTACTTTACGATGTATGGTTGAAATCTGTTAATGGGCTCAAGCCCAAAGCATGATATCTTGACGATTTGACCTAAAAATGGTGGTAAGTGAGTTGCACATCTGAGTTCTTTGTAACTCACCCAAATTTTATTAACCATTTCAGGTAATGGAAATTGACGTGGACTTGGTAGGAGATGACTTGGTGGAGGCCATACTACAAACTTGGGTTTTTAATAAACTATGACTTTATTTAAGTTTTTATTTTAATTGCTATTATTGGGTTGATGTAATAAGGCCTCTTATATGTTTTTATGGATTTTATTGTGTGGATGGTTTAAATTTTATTTCTAAACTTTTAATATGGTTTTATCTTAAATATGTTAAGTTTTCTTAAGAACATTGGTTTTATAACAAAAAGTTTTGTAGCACTATTTTATCTTAACCCTATGAAAATAAACGAATGTATGATTGGTGTGACAAACCAAATCTTGTCTAAGCATAGACCGGGTTTGGGGTGTTACATTTAGTAGTGCAGAGCCAAGTTCAAAACTCTATTTGTGGTTTGGGTTCAATAAAGAAATTTGTTTGAAAATAATTTCTAGAGTTTTGATTAAAGGTAGTATGGCACCATGAGCATCCCGCGCCAAGTCAAGTAAGTATCTCAGATATCTTTGTATGTTTATTATCATTGTGATATGATTATAAGAAACACTCTAGAACTTCTAGTTTTAGGTGTTAAAACCGTAGAGATTGAGACAATAGGATATTGATGCGAAAACACTCTATCTCTTTCATATCATAAGACATCGTTAATAAACAATTGAAATATTATTCTGATTCATAAAACTCTTAATCAGATTAAATCGAATTATTCGCCATGAGCACTAGAGGACGTGGTCGTGGACGCGGTAGGCGTGGCCGTGGTAGAGGACGAGGTGTTAGGGGCGCAACTGATGTGCCAGGTTATATGTCGGAAATGGATGCACCTGCGTCACTCGAGAGTGAGACGGGATCGCACGCGACCATATGGAAGAGGATAATCTTTGTGACACGAGCAATGCTGCGAGTACTTGAAAGGGTCATTTGGATCCGAGCTGGACCAACCGCTCGTGGGTCGATCGAGCGATCAAATCCAGTGGAGCCGAGGTTTTCAGAGGTGTCTCGGTGTATCTCCCAATGTCGCTGAATATTGGCTTGAGGCGATGAGAGCGAATTATGGACGATCTTGAGTGCCTTTGTGGAACAAAAGTTAAGAGGAGCGGTATCTTTGTTGAGAGACGGCTTACCAATGGTGGCTTACTATCCGAGATGGGCGATGTTGCTTTAATTAGCGGGAATTTTTCAAGGCTTCCTTTCAAGGGAAATATGTGGGAACAAGCTATGTGGATGCCGAAGGAAGGAATTCTTGAACTCGTGCAAGGAAATAAGACGGTGGCGAGATATGAGGGTCGAGTTCTTACGTTTGAGTCGCTATGCTCGAACGATAGTGGCAACGGACCATGAGCGTTGTGTGCGCCGAGGACGGTTTGAAAGACGAGTTGCGGGTTACGATAGCCCCACAACAAGTTAGAACTTTGCCGCTCTTGTGGAGAAGGCCAAGATAGCCAAGAGGCTAAGAACTCGGAACGTCAAAATCGGGAGCAAATTCGAGGCAAGAAAGATCTCGAAGCATTCGGGTTCTTCGAGAAGATTCTGAAAAGGCCCGGAATGAGGAACCAGCTCAAGGAAGAGCACCGATAGTCGTTAATCGTAGTTTAGATTGTCTTTGAATGTGGGAAAAGACATTAGGAGAATGTTGGAGGAAAACGGGTGCTTGCTATAAATGTGGATCGACGGAGCATCAATATAGGAGTTGCCCTCGACGTATGGATACAACTCAAGAAGTTCGTGCTAACGATGCACCACCGCAAGAGGAGTTCAGCAACCACCGAGAGGTCGGGGACGGTCGTGGTGGTAATGGGGTGGACGTGGTCAAGGTGCGGCGGTCGAAGCAATGGTCCTAGAGGCAACGCGGATGCAAGGCGGCCGGGATTGGTGTATGCGGTCGACGTCGTGAGGATGGCAATGCACTGATGTGATAACTGCGACGCGTTCTTCATTTTCGATGTACCGTTATTGCCTTGATAGATATTGGTTCTACTCATTCGTACATTGCTAGCACCATAGCGGAAACTTGAAATTAGACTCAAATTTCCGATAAAGAGATGAGGTGATTAGTCCCTTAGGTCGATCGGTGGTGGTTAATAAACTGTTTAGAGGCGTGCCCTTAGTTATTCAAGGAGAAACATTCTTGGCAAATTTGATGGAATTGCCTTTTGGCGAAGTCGATATCATTCAGGCATGGATTGGTTGGTTAAGCACCAGGCGCAATTGATTTGTATCTTTGAAAAGCGGATGTTGATAAGAAGCTGCGGAGGATAAGGAGATAGTTATGATAGGCGAGCGGAGAAATTTCTTGACAAAGCGTGATTTACTGCGTTAAAGGCGGAGAAGTTGGTACGAAAAGGATATGGAGCATTTTTAGCATTTATTAGTGCTTTAGATGCCAAAAGTCATCGATGGAAGATGTGAGAACGGTGAAGGAATTTTTGGATGTTTTTCTGAAGAACTTCCCGGTGTACCTCGGATCGGAAGTGGAATTTGGTATTGAGCTTTTTTGCGGAATCGCTCCGGTGTCCATTGCTCCTTATAGAATGGCACCGAAGGAGTTGTCGGAGCTTAAAGCCCAAATTCAAGAAGCGCTAGATCGGGGTTTTATTCGACCGAGTGTGTGTCTCCGGGGAGCACCGGTTTTGTTTGTTAAGAAGAATGATGGGTCAATGCGTATGTGTATCGATTATAGGCAATTGAATAAGCTGACGATCAAGAATCGGTACCCTCTGCCGAGGATTGACGACCTGTTTGATCAATTGAAGGGAGCTTCTGTTTTCTCCAAGATTGATTTAAGGTCGGGTTACCACCAGCTTAAGGTGAAAGAAGCGGATATTCACAAGACAGCGTTCGAACCCGTCTACGGACACTATGAGTTTTTAGTGATGCCGTTTGGGTTGACCAATGCACCATTTGCATTTATGGATATGATGAACCGGGTCTTTCAACCATTCTTAGATCAGTTTGTGGTGGTATTCATAGATGACATTCTGGTTTATTCGAGGAGCGAAGAAGAACATGACTCGCATTTGCGGATTGTATTGCAAGTGCTTCGAGATAATCGGTTGTATGCCAAATTCGGTAAATGTGAATTTTGGTTAAGAGAAGTGACTTTCTTGGGTCATGTGGTATCAGAAGGAATAAGGGTGGATCCTCGGAAGATTGAGGCGGTATTGGATTGGAAACCACCAGAAGTCGGTGGCGAGATTCGGAGTTTCTTGGGTTTATTTGGATATTATAGACGCTTTGTTGAGGGTTCTCATTGATTCTTTGCACCTCTAACTAAGCTTTTGCGGAAGGGAGTGTTGTTTATATGGGTGATAAGCGCAAGAAAGTTTCGAAAGCGGTGAAGAAGGTTTTAACTAAGCCGGTATTGATTCAACCCGAGGTGGGAAGGAGTTTACAGTTTATTGTGATGCGTCACATACGGGTTTAGGCTGCGTATTGATGCAAAGTGGGAAAGTTGTAGCTTACGCTTCTCGTCAATTGAGACCGCATTGAAGTGAACTACCCTACTCATGATTTGGAGTTAGCGGCGGTGGTGTTTGCCTTAAAGATTTGGAGGCATTACCTCTATGGTGAAAAGTCTATCATCTATACGGATCACAAGAGTCTTAAGTATCTTCTTACTCGGAAGGAGTTAAACTTGAGACAACGAAGATGGGTGGAGTGTTAAAGGACTATGATTTCTCAATTGAGTATCATCCTGGAAAGGCTAATGTGGTGGCGGATGCATTAAGTCGTAAGGTGGTATCTGATTTGAGAGCTATGTTTGCCCATTTGAGTTTGTATGAGGATGGTAGTTTGTTAGCGGAATTTCAAGTGAAGCCTATGTGGTTAGAACAAATTAAGGAAAAACAGATTTTAGATGAGAAGTTGAGACTTTTATTTCAGCAAGTGGAAAATGGTGAAATTGAGGATTTTGGAATAAATTCGAGAAGGTGTATTGTGTTTTCGTGAAAGAAAGTGCAGTATGCCTAAGGATTGAGATCTGAGGCAAATGATTTTGAGAGGAGGCGCATAGTAGCCCTTATGCTATGCACCCGGAGGAAATAAGAGATGTCGGGATCTTCGTGAAGCAGTATTGGTGGCACAGGTTGAAACGTGAGATTTGAGAATTTGTGGGAAAATGCTTAACTTGTCGCAAGTGAAAGCGGAGCATCAATTGCCGTCAGTCTTTTGCAACCGATTAAGATTCCTCTTTGGAAATGGGAGCGGATAACAATGGATTTTGTTAGTGGGTTACCTTTAACACCTACTAAGAAAAATTCTGTTTGGGTAATTGTTGATCGTCGGCGAAGGCGCTCATTTTCTACCGGTCGCGTCACGGACTACTCGTTGCGAAGTTGGCGGTTGTATGTATCCGAAATCGTGAGGTTGCATGGGGTACCAGATCGATTATATCGGATCGGGATCCTAGGTTTACATCTCGATTTTGGAAAGCTTTGCATGAAGCCTTGGGTACAAAGCTTAATTTTAGTACGGCTTTTCATCCTCGATCGATGGTCGATCGGAGAGAGTGATTGGATTCGGAAGACATGTTAAGGGGATGTGTAATCGACTTCAAAGGTAGTTGGGAGGATTTTCTACCGTTAGCGGAATTTGCGTACAACAACGGCTACCGATCTAGCATTCGGATGGCACCCTACGAGGCATTGTATGGTCGTGAGGTGTCGTTCTCCTATTTGTTGGGTGAGTTGGGTGATCGGCGGTTGTTAGGACCGAGATGATTTCAAAGCGGAAGAAAAAGTGAAAGTTATTCAGACGCAGTTAAAGGAAGCTTGGATAGGCGAGAAGTCGTATGCGGATCCGAGCGTAAGGATATCGAGAGTATGCCGTAGGAGATCAAGTTTTCTTGAAGGTCTCACCTTGGAAAAAGATATTCAGATTCGGGAAGAAGGGCAAGTTGAGTCCTAGATACATTGGACCATATCGTGTGGTGAAACGAGTTGGTCCAGTGGCCTATCAGATTGAGTTACCTCCGGAATTGAGCCAAATTCATAATGTTTTCCACGTGTCCATGTTGAGGCGCTATAGATCGGATCCTTCGCACATAATGCCGGTAGAAGAAGTGGAGTTGAATTTGGATTTGTCTTTTGAGGAGGAACCGGTGGAAATCTTAGACCGAGGCGTGAAGGTGCTAAGAAAGAAGAGCTGCGTGCCGTTGGTCAAAGTGTTGTGGCGTAACCACGGAGTGGAGGAAGCTACGTGGGAGCCTGAGGATGCAATTCGGCAACAATACCCTCACCTTTTTCAGCCAGGTAAATTTCGAGGACGAAATTTTCTTTTAGGGGGGTAGAGTTGTAACACCCTGAAAATTTGAGTAATTTATTTTCTATGTGTGCTTTGAGTAATTATTCTAGAAAGTAAAATTTTCTGATTTATTTTCGTGGTTAGTATAGTCCTGAAGAAGGGTTTAAAATTTTTTTTTAGAAGGAATAATATTAATTTTTAGAATTTATGGAAATAGACTAAGTGGCATTGACACATAAATTAATTTAAGTGTCAATGTGTAGCATAAGATGAGTAGTTGGACAAGTGGTGTTGGCGCTTGAGCTAGTACATGGGGGTGAAGGTTGAATCCCTAAATAGCATCTAGGTGAATTTTATTTTTGATTTTTACGCCCATGTATAGCAAGTGTCGGCCAAGAGCATATATGGAAGGTGTTGACTTGTTATTTTTGGTTAGTATATCAAAGGAATAAGGAAAATTTGAACTTAAGGAAGGGTATCAAAAGAATAAGGAAAATGTGAGGATATGAGGCATGAATCAAGGAGTTGTTTAAGGAAACAATATCTTGGCCTAAAGACCAAGCATATGGACGGCATTATGGCTAGGGGAGCCGAATTTTGGTGATAGTTTGGCTAGGAATTTTAGTCTTTGGTTTTGGTCATTTTGTTTAGTTTGTGCAAGTTTTGAAAATTCTCTCAAACTCTCTTTTCCTTGGTCGAAATTGTGCACTTGGTAAGCCTAGTTTCTTTTGTCAAATTGGTCATTTTGTTTTACACTTTGGTGTCAATTTTGTGCCTTTCTCTTTGTGCCGATTTTACCAATACCTAAAGAGACCATTCTTTTCTTTTCTTCTCCCCATTGCCGATTATACATTGCTCTCAAAACTTATCTTTTTCTTTCTTTTCTTTTCCATTCTATTTGGAAACCGAAACATCATCACATCTCTCTCCTATTTGATTTCTTTCAATCGAAATTCTCTCCACCTATACTTTCATGGCGAATGTTAAAGTGCCTATAACCGATTTTATTTTCTCTTTTCTTTGTTTCTTCATAGCCGAATTCTTCTTAGATCCATATTATTCTCAAATCCTATCTTTTCGACGTGGAAATAGGTAAGAATCCTTTTCGTTTCGATTAGTTAATAGTGGTTATGGCGAATATTGATGATGGTTTGAAAGCTTTATTAGATCAAAATAAACGTTCCTTCTTTTAACGTTTATTTTGTTATACTAGTGCGATAACGGAAGTTTGGAATCAAGAAGTCGTGGGTGACAAAGCGTTGGAATCAATTTTGTGGTAAGGAAATCATATCTTTAAAACCTTAGGATTATTTTGATATCATTGGATTAACGATCTTTGTCCTTGAAGACATTCAAAATAGGGAAGAAAAAGGCGGTGTTTAGCCTTCGGAAGAAGGAGGTTCATTATTCCCCTAAGTACAAGCAAAGGATCTATTTCAACAATCAGGATTTCCCAGGGTTGTGGGCGTTCAACCGAGGAAAATCAAGCTGTTGAAGTCGTTCGTACTCCCGAACCATTATTTGTTCGTGGATTCAATTCGGTTAGCGAACCATCAATCGGAGAGAAATCGCAAGTAGAAGTCTTTACGAAAATCCGAGGGTAAATTTCTAGATCGCTATAGTTAGATCGGTTTTATTATAGATTATAGTGTTTTAATTAACACAATACGTATAGGTGTTGAAGAGCGGGAAAGTTTAGTTCTCTCCATAACCCGGTGTGTAACTTCACACTCATTTTGGGTTGGACATCATGTTGTAAGTTACGTGATAAATTCGTAAAATAGTAAAAGCGGGAAAAATACGTAGTAACTCATATTTTTGAGTAAATGCATGAAAAGCAGTTAAAACCGAGAAAATAAAATTCGATAATACTCTAGTTCAATAAAATCCGATAATACTCTAGTTCGATAAAATGGGCGATAATACTCTAGTTCGATAAAATGGGCGATAATACTCTAGTTCGATAAAATGGGCGATAATACTCTAGTTCGATAAAATGGGCGATAATACTCTAGTTCGATAAAATGGGCGATAATACTCTAGTTCGATAAAATGGGCGATAATACTCTAGTTCGATTAAATGGGCGAAAATACTACTGTTTCGATAAATTGGGCTAAAATGGGCCAAAGTCACTAAACTACTAAATGGGCTAGTTGATAAATTGTTTATATGAGCCTAATGAAGGGTTAATTGATAAGCCCACCGATGATATGGATTAATGAAAATCATTATATGATTATATTTGTTATATACGCATGATTGCATGGGGTGGGTTATATGAAGAGAAGAATGGCCAGTTGCCACAATATGGCTCAATGCCTCTAGTTCGGTGGCTCTCGCCACAAATTCGACTAAATGCCTCTAGTTCGGTGACAATGTCACAATCTAGTTGGTAGTGCACTACAAAATTATTTAAGGGCTTTAAGCCCATGATTGGTGTGTTTGGCGGGGTGGGTTGACTTGATCCCCACAGGTGTGTTGGTTGAGTGCACGGGGTGTTAGCGGATGGATACTAGGTTGGTTTGGGAAATTCATATTTCATGCATTCTTCTCTTTAAATTATGTTACTTTACGATGTATGGTTGAAATGTTAATGGGCTCAAGCCCGACATGATATCTTGACGATTTGACCTAAAAATGGTGGTAAGTGAGTTGCACACTGAGTTCTTTGTAACTCACCCAAATTTTATTAACCATTTGAGGTAATGGAAATTGACGTGGACTTGGGTAGGAGATGACTTGGTGGAGGCCATACTACAAACTTGGGTTTTTAATAAACTATGACTTTATTTAAGTTTTTATTTTAATTGCTATTATTGGGTTGATGTAATAAGGCCTCTTATATGTTTTTATGGATTTTATTGTGTGGATGGTTTAAATTTTATTTCTAAACTTTTAATATGGTTTTATCTTAAATATGTTAAGTTTTCTTAAGAACATTGGTTTTATAACAAAAAGTTTTGTAGCACTATTTTATCTTAACCCTATGAAAATAAACGAATGTATGATTGGTGTGACAAACCAAATCTTGTCTAAACGCATAGACCGGGTTTGGGGTGTTACATCCAAACATGAAATATTATCTTATTTTTGAAGTTAAGAAAACACGGTCAAAATTTTAAAAGGATATTTAGTCATTTGGATGAACGGAAAATCGAAACCCAGCGCGTTAGGGCACGATTTCCTGAACTTCCAAACACAAAATATTACCTTTGTAAAAACCCTTTTTTATGAGTTTGGGTAAAAAAGTAGAAAAAAAATAAAAGATAAAGTCAATGTAACCTTTAAAATGGAAAATCGGTTAAAACGTGAAAATGGTCATACTTAGCGAATAGCGATAATGTAAACACGATAATAATAACGAGCAACATAACCTTGCAGGCATATAAAGACGTAAATAAATAAATGGGTAGGTTCATAATATGGATAATATATAATAAGACAATAATAATGAGAACAATAATAAAATAAAATGGAATGAGCAAAAATAATAGAAGGAATAATAAATAAAGTAACCTAAAAAAAATATTAGTAAAGGTTTAATTTAAAATATCGAGTAGGCATATAAAAAATAAGTAGGAAAGTTTTTTAGAAAAATATAATAATAATAAAAGGAAAATAACAATACTATATTAATAATAACATGTTAAAAAACAGAAAACAATAATAGTAAATATAATGATAATAATGAAAGAAAATAATAATAAGGGAAAAAATAATAGAGATCATAATAATAACAATAAGAAAAGACAATAATACATTAATATACTTACTAACAATAATAATGTGAAAGGTAGAAACTTATACTATATTTATAAAAATAATTATCGTAGGTTAATAATAATAGTAATAAAAGAAATAGAATCAATAGGAAAATAAGTAATATTAGTATTGATTATGATTAATACTACTAATAATAAATATAGTAATGAAAATATTAAAAACAGTAAGTATAATAATAAATATTTAAAAATAATTAATTTGAAAATAAAGTAAAATAGGTAAAATAGGGACTAAATTGAATTTAAAACAGGAGTTTGGGGCAACATCAAGAACAAATGAAGGTAAAAGGACCAAATCGTGATGCGTGCGCAACGTAGAGGGACCAAAATAGAAAATAACCCCACCCTCTGAAATGGTGCCGTTCGAATGCAAATCAAATTGAAACAGAGGAAAAATTATTGGGCAAAATTGGGAATAATGAGAACTTGATTTAAAAGGAAGAAAATGCGGAAGGACTAAAAGCGCAATTATCCCATCCGCATAAAAACAAGCGAATCTTCCCCTTGGAGCGGGTCGGGTCGCGGGTCAGAGGCACAAAACGACGTCGTTTTGGCCTCTGGACCCAACACCCAAAACGGCGCCGCTTTATTAGATTATAAAACCCAAATTTTTCCTTAAAAATTTCATTTTCAGCCTTTCTTTTCCAAAAACTTCAAAAACCTCTCTCCCTTTTCTTTCTCCTTGCAAGATCCGACCCGACCTCCAATGCCAGGCCACCACCGCCGCCACCGTCGTCACGGCGGCCGAAATTCCGAAAAGGTAAGTTTTTTTAAAAAAAAAAAAGAAAATTAATATATTTTTAATAAATACATATTTATATATATAAATTCGGGAAAAAAGAAAATAAAATAAAATAGCAAATAAAAGTAAAAACAAAAAAAACCTTTGATGTGTTTTTAGATCTTAACTTGCCTTCTTGCTTGCTGTTTTTTACTGTTTGTATGTTTGATTTTTGAGTTTGAAAGTTTGAATTTCCTTTCGTATTCCAAAAAAAAAAAAATTCCCCCTTACACTAGTTACATTCAGTTTTTATAACCGGAACAAAATAATAAAAAAAGAAATAAATCTAATTTTTCTGCTATATTATCGTCTTTTGCAAGTATGAACGACGTCGATAGGGGCGGGATTCACGCGCTGATGGCGGGGTGATGTCCGGCGGTGAAGGCGCACATGCATGGAACGGCGACGGTAGTTAGCCCTAGGGTTAGGGTTTGCTGAAAATTGTTTATGTTTTGGGCCAAATGGGCTGTGAAATTTGGGTTAGGCTTTATGTAAATTGGGCTGGGGTTTTAGATTTGGGTTGTAATGTATTTGGGCTTATTTAGGTTTTGGGCCTATTTTGTAGTTAGATAATTTTGGGTTATGTAAATGGACTGTGGACATTTTATTTGATTTGTTATTTTTGGTTTTTGTATTTATTTATTTGTATGGTTTGTGGGGCCTATTACATCCTAAAGGAATAAGATTGTATAGAGTTTAAATCCCTTAAGACTCTCATCTTGTAGATAGGCACTAATCTCTGTTGTTGATGTAATTTGATCTGTATCATTGGATTTTGGAGAACTCAACTATAAATAGAGGTCTTCCCCTCATTTTTAATTATCCCATTGGATTTGTACTGTTGTGACTTTTCAATTCTCCTGTTGCTCTTTTGTTTTTGAGTTGCTTCCGCTATATTTTTCGATGATTTAGAGAATTTTCGAGAGAATTCTCACTTTTCAAATGTTAGGCTGACTTAGGTAGATTTGAAGCAAAGAATCCGCTTGAGGTCACACGGTTTGTGAGACTATAGTTCCCTCATGACATATGTGTGTGAGTATGTATATATATATAATTGATGGTTTGTAACTTCTATGAAATTAAATGTTATAAAAAAAATAACTTTCAAATAATAAAAAAATAAAGAAGTAACTTTCAAATAATAAAAAAAATGAAACATAATATTAAATTAAAATGTAACAATAATATTAATGCATATAAATAATTTGTAATATCTATGAATTTTAAAATCATAAAATATAAATTAATTTTGAATGATACATAATTAATTAAAATTTTTAATAATATACAAATAGATTTATTTACACATAAAAAAAAATTAAAATATAATTAAAATTAAAATTTATAAAAAAAGACTTCTTTATTTATTTTTTATTTTTTTGCATGCATTATAAGACTAAAATGACTTATACATAATTAACTAAAAAAAGAAAAAAAACTAATTATATATGAGTAGATTTATTTATAAATTAAATAATAATTGAAATATAATAATATTTAAAATTTATAAATAAACTAATTAATTTTTTTTCAAAATTTCCAAATAACTTTCTATTATCTAAATTATCCTTATCAATTTTTTGTACTATTTAAAATACCCTTATTAACTCCTATAAACATCAAATAAAGTGTAGTACTTGGATGTGTCATTGTTATACGGCAAAATTTTTATTTCTTATTCTGCTCAATTAATTATTTCAATATATAATATTTGAATTGATAGGATTTTTACTTCTTGAATTAAAAATAAAATAGAATTATTGTAATATGAAGTGATTCAAAAAACTATTTTTATTATTTAAAACATAAACTATAATATCATTCACCGCAACTTAAAACTAATGTATATATAATAAAATCCTTATAATCGAAAAGAGTGCAGAACACCACAAAATTCCTACAACATCACCCACCCACGCACTGAATTCAAACTCCTCATCAGGGTATAGATAGTTTAATAGACATCGAATTATCAAAACCCTAACCGCATCTCACAATCATTTTCAACCAAAACAACACAACTTTTTATGTACAAGCAGAAGAAATGCTGATCATAACTAGGCCAAGATAGCTCTATGTGGATTCCTATCTTGCAGTGTAAAAGGACGAGGTATCAAGATGAATTACCCAAAACTTTCAGTGCCACAAACTGCATTCAATTTTGTTGTCAATAAATGTCTGAATTGATGGTTCTCTTCCAAGAAAATCAGACAGGATTTCAATTGGATCCTTAGCTCCTCCAGGTGCCAATACCTACCAAGAAGTCAAATACTAACATATGACCACGTACATGATAGAAATGAGACTTAGATTTCAATATTTCTGTAACGGCTTGGAAACGAAGAAAAGGGAAAGTTTCAAAAACAATAAACAGCATGGTGACATATAAGGTAGGTAGTACCTTGGTCCTAAACTGCATACCAACATGCTGGTTCAGAAGCCCATCTCGAAACTTTGACGTAAAAATATCAGCTGCAAATACCTATACATTTGAAGCATAGAAATGGTAGTCGTAAGGTGTACCAAGCACTCAGAAAGAGATCATCCATGATAAATACTAACAATTATACTGCAGACCCCATAAAGTTTACTGTAATCTACAATCTTATCTAGACTATAAAATAAAAGCATGCAAGAACGATAGGGTTGAAACAGACAAACCTCACTCCAAATACGGCTGTAACAAGCAGCTTCATAACCGATAGCACAACGTGGGAAGCATGAAGCTGGATTAGTTCCTTCTAACATTGGCAATCCCAACATTACCTACGAAGGCCAAAAGACAGGGGAAAAATAGAATGATGTAATTGCTCTCCTCCTAAAAGCACAAAGTACGAAGTAAGAACGGGAAAATTTACTTACCTTTGGATGAAGATGTTTGAATAACTCAAAAATGTCAACGTTTTCAGCAGAATGTATAATTTGATCAAAAAGACCTGACAGTCAAAAATATCTTTAGAGCTTATCTGAAGAGAGAGGCATAGAATTTTGAATTACAGCAGAAAACAGTCCATCTATGTTGAGGTGCTAAATTAAAAAAGTGTCTTTTTCCTGTAAACTAAATTCCTCGATCTCGACTCCATATAAAGACAGCTTCACTCAAGATATTTAACCGATCAATATAAAGCACCAAAATAGGCATTCCTAACTCAAAATGGAAGCAAACTTGTTTATGTTGCAATAACAGGCTCAAAGCATTTATAATCATGCCGAAGTAAGCAGTGTGGGCAAGAACCAACAACCATGAAGAACAATTGCCCAACATGCTTGGGCGTAATAGTCATGCTACCTAGAACAAAAAGAAACCACGATAAAGTACTGACTATTCTTAGTATGAATTCTAATAACTCATATGATCCTAAGTCGCAATAAATACCCTATTGAATTTGGAAACCCTCTCGCCTCTTAAAGTTTTCTTCATGTTTTATCGAACTGTAGAACTGTCAATTCTGGTTAAACTTAAAGAGAAAGACATCACATACCTGGATCTAATTCCAAAAACTTACCAAATGGGAAATGAAATGACTAACAGATAATAACAGATTTTTGAGTATCAAGGTCTCAACAGATTTCAGTAAAATTGAAATTTCTTGATTGATGACGAAGTAAGAGGCTTACAATAAAGAACTTCTTGCTTCAATTTAAGAGCCGAAAAGGAATAACGCCATCTTTTAAGCGATTTACATATTTCATCCTTAATGGGCATTGTAATATCCTGAAAATGATCATATCACAGAGATAATTTCAAGTAATTAGTTGCCTTTTAGATATTTGAAACACCATCCACCCATCTCAAAAAAAAAAAGGCCCCAGAGAGACTGTGCACCATGTCTTCAAAAACCACAACATTCCTTTCTCAATCCACCCAGAATATAATTGCATAAAACACATAGATGAACACCCCAAAATACAGAACCAAGCTCCAGCCAATTCATATACAAATGAATATCTGGCAGTAAGACATACAGATGCACAAATACATATGTAGAAAGTATGCATATGCAGAATCTGTCAAAATGTATACCTGATGGAAACCAGATATTAACTTCAATGAGAAGCTCTCATAGCACCTATATGTAAAAAACCATTATCAAGGTGTCGAGTAAGTCCAAAGGAAAAAGAAATAGTAGGATCTACAACCTACCAATTTTCAAGAACCTTAGCAGGGATCTCCACAAAGTCAGGATCAACACGCAACCCAGAAAATCTAGCAAACGATGCACGGTTGCATAGATGTTGAACCTATATCCCCATAGAGAGTGAAATCCATATTATCTTCCTAAAACATCGAACTAAAATAACAATCTACTTTCTACTACAATAACATTATTATGAGCCAATGTAATGCACCAATCACAAATGATAAAGCCGAGAAAATAATTTAGGGTTGAACATACCACATGGCCAAACTCATGCAAAAGACTGACCACTTCCGTGAATCTTAGCAAACTCGGAATGCCACCAATGTCAGTCTGCAATTGAGAAATTAGCAATGCCAGTGGAACCTGGGACAGAATAACTAATATGAGTCACTGATTTTTAAGAGCAGAGCATATCTTAGTAACATTTAAGCAAGTTTATTCTACTCAGGTGCTCAAAGAAGATGCTAAGATAAAGTAGTATAAATATTAAGCATGACCATTATGTTATATCAATCACCTGTCGTGCACCATTGAACGCTACTGAACCATTTTGAAGAGCAACCACACAAGTCTGACCATATTTCCCTTCCCTGTTCCACAATGATAGCCCAATTTTCTCTAACTACAGCAAGCAAAGCAGAGAAAAATAAAGAAGAAAACTCAAAGTAATATGTGAACCTCGTGTACATGTCGAGGTAGAAATAACCCAAAAGTTCACCAGAACTCAAGTCAAAAACAGAAAACATTCGAACATCACTGTGCCAGGCATCAGCATCTGCAATTTCCTCAAACCTTAAACCTGCAGGGAAAGGACAGCATGTATGATACATACAAGACATAGAGATAAGCATTTGCCGTGACTATGAATTTATTTGAATGGAGTTGGGTAGGATTTCCACCACACTGATGCAGTCATTTTCGTCACTGGACACTCAGGGTTCCAGTGCCATTTTACTGCATCACTGCATCGGGAATCCTCCCACCGCTTATCCACATGCAGCCTGCATAGGCCATATACGTGCATGTAATGACTTACCAAAAAGATCCTGAAATATTTTGAAAATTCCAGATAGAACCAAATTGACAGGAAAGTACTGTTTCAGAGCTCCAAGGTCCAGATCAAATTCCTGTTGTTCAACCTTCTTTACATAGTACAGGAGATCTTCAACTCCAAATGGAAGCTGTCCTTCATCTTGCTTCTGATGACAAAACAAAGCAAATAAAACATTTATTTGAAGGGGAAAAAAATAAAAGGAATCAGAATATGGAGATTATGTTCTGACCTTTAACTCTTTCAACATAGCCAGCTCTTTATTGGCTAAGTCTGATAAACTGGAAGAAATGTCCTCTAAGAATTCCAGTACCTGGACACATTCACAAAGTCCTAAGAAGCAAATATTACATTCATTAATGAAGCATTGAAAAGTAATACAAACCCTAGATGCATCTTTAAAAAAAACTTCATAACAGTGTTTTATAAGATTGCTATGTTCCATAAAGCACAATCCAAAACTTCATTCTTTTCTATGTTTCCTAATGTCGTCTATTTCAAATGTCACAACAACATGATTTTCTGCTTATGTAAAGCTAGTTTTGCATCGTTTGGTCATATCACTCAGGAAATGAATCATTAAGATCATAATCATTTCAGGCGTCATTGTATAAAACAGCACATTCCTTAGGACAGATAACAGGCGAGGAGGTAGCCAGCAAAATTCTGATTAAATTTCAGGAGGAAACATTGCATCTGGATTAACCGTGTCAACAAAAAAGAGATCTAACTAGACTAGGCCAACAAAAAGTTTGTTGTGGTTAAAAACTGAAAAGGAAGAGGAAGAGACATGGCAAGATTTCAGTCAGATTACTAAAATTCATTAAAAAATGAACTATTTACTTTTATTTTTTTAAAACACTTAGGTCAAAGCTGAAAGACATGGAAATTACATATATTATTCATGCAGCAAATAAACAACAAATATTCCCAGAAAATAAATCAGACCTTCGAGGGCGTCTTAGCCATTCTAGGATTTAAAGCATATTCTGCATAGTTTGAATAGCCAAGTAATCGAGCAAATTTGTGACGCGCTTGAACCTATATCACAAAAGAAAAGTTAACTTATTGGTCTTTTATACTCAATGCAAACTCAAGGCTATAATGAAACTTCGTATTGGGGTCCACATCTAGGGACATTGCAGCAATGGGCACTCAAGAAAGAATGAATGAATTAATATAACTATCCTAAAGTTGCTGATAAGTTAAAACTGTTGAAAACCAAGAATTTGTCACCACTTACTAGAACAGCCATTACATTTTAATTTATAAGTTTTAGGTGCTACCAACATGGTATTATGGTAAATATGATATTCTTAATAAAAACTTAAATCACAGAAACTCCCATGTCAATATGTTCATCCTACACTTTTCCCACTTTTTCTGGTAAAATGAGATTGGGCTACACAATGGTAGGTACCCTCTCCCATTCCATAAATCCTAATTCCTACCCTGCCACCTACAAGGTGAAGCCTGGAGCTTTAACTTCCATAGCATCACCTTGAAGACAGTATTGCCTCTAATGTGGCATAAATTGTAAAAGTAAAATGAATGGAAGACAATAAATATACAAAGTGATAGTGTAATAAAACCGCCGCCCGCCTAGTTAGGGGGGGTTTTAAAGACCTAAATGTCAAAATGATACACTGAAAGGAGATTTAGTAGCTTATGCCAATACAAAATACTAGTAATGTCAGACCAATTAAGTAAAAGGGCTTCAATGAAAAATGCAGCTCTTGGTCTGGATTTGGACCATCATTTCATTCCAAGTAAACATCATCTCAAAGAAACATAGAGGAGGGGCCCAAGGGAGAATGAAATATTTACCAAATCTTCCAAGACAGAGAGATTGGCTTTTCCACATCTCTTTCCATATGCCATAGCTACTAACCTTCTTGTCTTTCCTATCTGCAAAGGCTCAGAATGTAAATAGGAAACTCCACAATAGTCATTCTCATATTTCAGTGTTTAGACAATACTGAAGTAATACAAATAAAAAACTTCATTAGATTTCAAGTCTAAAACCATAGTGACAAATATGGGATCAAGTTGATCTCAACTTTCAGAAAAGGTTGAGTTGATGTTGCATGATATCAACATGCAAGGCCATGCATTTGTCAAATATTAATTGTGGCAGTGGTAATGTCCACTTAATTGAAAATATGCTGGATTTCGTTGTCATGCTATTCTTGCAATATCAGAAATATTTTAAAAGCCAGTACATAAGAAAATTAATCAGGACTCCTTAACCATTCTGCAATTCAAGTACGTTATCGATCTCTGAAAATATTGTAATATTAATTCACCTTGTCAGTTTGTGCAAAAACTTTTTCCAAACAGCAAGGGCACAGCCATTATCAACATATTGCCTCTTGCCAGCTGAATATTAATCAACTTCAATAATCATACCTTGCATAGCTCCAACACTGCTGCAACATTATGACTTTTCAATGTGACTCTGAACATCCCATTCTCTGCTTTTTCTAAAGTCTGCAAAAGTAACAGTGAAACAAAATTTATTACTATATTATAAACTGAGTCATTCAAAAAACTCTATCACGAGGTATTAAAATTTTGAATTCATAGAGTCTCTTTCGGGTAAGGAATAGCAGCAATATTTATGAATAGGTCAGTTTCCAAAATGGTAGATACTTGCTCTTTGGGCTTCGCTGATGCTTCTACGATGCAGTACAAAAGCATTATATTCGGCAATTTTCACTTTAGATATTTGAAATCATCATTTAGGCATATTTTATTTTATATCCCCAACATGCATTGCCAAATATCAAAACTGAAATTATTTACAAATGTAATTGATTCATGTGATCAGTTAACCATCATTTCTGCAGAATGTTGAAGTTCAACAACTTAAGCATGAAATAAAAAGGGTATGTAATTAATTTACCATCAGAGGAAATCTATGACCAGCAGACCAGCAAAAAATCAAATGTAGAAAACTAATTGAGATCAGAACTTTTTGTTCAAATGAGACAAATGTAGAGACCAAATTTTCCATATATAAACTAATAAAGTGAGCATAGGAGAGGAAATTAAATATAGAAAATGTAGAACCTTGAGAAACTCTGCTGGTAGTCCGGCTAGCTCATTCTCATGGAACAAAACAGAAGTGCTATCATCATTCAAATTCTGAACATATTGAAAGCTGAGCTCATCAATTTGAGCTCTCAAGCGTTGCACTTCTTCTCTTTTTGTTGCTGTAAGATTCAATCCATTCCGTTCAAATTCTTTCATCTGTCACTGGTCAGAAAGGAGTCAACACCATGACTGAACAACTAAACTTGTAACTAAATTTTAAGAAGATTCAAAACAATGAAACATTTGTGCTCTTGAGCATGGTACATTACAATATATAACCTCATCTGGCCGTTCTTTCAGTATAAAACTTACTTTACCATTTTACTTTGTAGCCAACAGTATTTGAAAATCCCATGTCATAAGATGGGTAATAAACATGAGAAAGCGGAAATATTTCCCTTACCAAGCAATGAACATAGTGTCTTGCTTCTGGGCCCATCCACTCCCCTTTTGCAGCAAAAGCTTTGACAACACAGTATACATCTTCACGTTTACTGATCAGCGCCCCAATTAAGCAGTAAAAATGTTAGATTTGATTCTCGGTAAGCAATTGAACAGTAGAATTTTCATATATACAACTACTAGAATTCCCATATCTACAACTACTTACAAAGGCATACTAGGTTTAATTAGAAAAATAGTTTAGGTTCAAAAAGAGCATTACCAACTAGATGAAACAATCTAAAAATATAATGTTATAACTTGATTCTGATATAAGTCATAAACAAGTGAACTAAACCTGCAGGAAGAGATATGGGCATCTATTTTCTTCTCGGCTTCAGCGCTAGCTTTACGCACTTTATCTGAAGTAGAGACTAATTTAGGAACCACACATGATTGCACCAATGGAAACTGTTGTGCCTCCAATTCCGCCAGCGGTGATATAACATTCTTATATGTAGCCTGACCGTTTTTAAAAAAAGTGATAAACATATATGAATTTCGAATTCTTATAAATGTAAAAATAGTCAAAAAGAGCATAGAGGGAAAAATTGAAGATACTGAAACTATGAAAACCTTATCAAGCGGTACTGAAGCAACGGCGTCACGAACTTCCTTTGATTTTGCTATGATTCGGTCAGCTAATTTTAGAATCTCACTCGCCGACAAATTAACTCGGAAATTACATCCCGGAAGATCTAAAATTAATATATATATATATATATATATATTTATCCTTTAATTACTATTTGTAAACGAGAAACAAGCAAGTAAAAGATAAATCGAGAAAAAGAAAAAGAAAATGACCTTTTCTCTTGGAGTTTCGTCGTTTGTTGATAGCGGTGATAGCAAGACTAACAGCGAGTGTGAGAAGAGCGGCAGCTCCGGTGAGTGGTATGATGTTACTTCCTTTCTTCAGTTTGCTGCTGCTCAGTTTTTTCTCACTGTTCCCTTCACTTTCCATTGCCTCTTGAATTTTTTCCCCTTGGCTGTTTCGTTTAATTTTCTTTGGAGCCAAACACCAACTAAGGAGAGGTTAGATTGGGAGGGAAATTTCCCGTCATTCAGGGAGCGGAAACAAAATAAATAAATTGATGAAATTAAAACGGAAATACAAAATTGAGATTTTCGAATTTTTTTAGTTCTTTAAATCGGAACCGCGCAATGAGGGGAGATTATCGCTTTCGATTTTTTAAAATTGCTACAATATGAAATGCGAGTATTGGTAGAACCGTAGATCTATCGTTTTCGATCGTTATGTTTCACGAAAAAGGCCGGCCCCTCTACAGAAATTGTGGCCCTATATCTTGTCAGATTGCATCTGATTTGGGGAACTAGACGGGTTTAAAACAAGCTTGGCCTTATAGGATATAAACCCGGTCCTGACCATTTAATTATGGGCAAAAATTATAAAGTTAGATTAAAATATGGGTATAATAACTTATCTCCTTCCTCTAATTTTACAAAAATAATAATTTTA
Organism: Gossypium sturtianum; assembly: GCA_025698515.1. Classification (NCBI taxonomy): domain Eukaryota; kingdom Viridiplantae; phylum Streptophyta; class Magnoliopsida; order Malvales; family Malvaceae; genus Gossypium; species Gossypium sturtianum. The sequence goes on from CM046945.1 coordinate 27,532,699, forward strand.
ACATTTTTATTTAATTGTTCGTCTTTTTTAGCTTTTAAACTTTTTTGTTTGTCAAACCACCCAAAATGAATGAAAAAATTATCATTTGTTAACTTTGTTGACATGTCATTGCCACGTGGATATCATGATAGCAATTAATTAATTTTTTAAATTTTAAAAAAAAATAAAACATTTTTATATCTTTAAAAATTCATTAATTACTGATATGGCATATACGTAGATGCAAGTTTAAGGGCTAAAATAGACGTAAAACTAAATGAAAAGCATGTTTTTTTCTATAAAGTTAAAAGTGTCAAATAAGTCATTATGCTAAAATATGTCATAACTCCCTCCTTATTCCCTTCATAACTTTTGGCATTTAGTATATGTACTTTTATTGAATCTGAGTACAAAAAAAATACATATTTGTAAATTTAATTATGTAAAAAGTAAAAAAATATATAGATTTGTAAGGTTACAATAATAATTTTTTAAAGGCTTTTGACATTTTGTTTTACATGTCTTATTTGTTAGTCCATTGTGGTATATTTATTTGACAAAAGTTATATAATTCGATACTTGAAGATAACAAAGTTAATTTTTTAGTGTTTAATTTATGTTTTAAAGTTGATTTGATGAAGATTTATATAATATATTTCAATGCAACACATCTATGATGGAGGCAATGGTGAATCTCGGTTTTCTGATGATCATAACACTAAGAAAGTGAGGTTTAAGGAAGGATCTGGTGAGGTGGTCACTGTTATGGCTGTGGACCTAGATCTAACTCCGACTCTGTCTTGGAAGGACAAGCTTTTAGGAGGAGGTTCAGCCATTTCTGATAAGGCAAGTGATAGATCTAACGGTGAAAGTAAAGGTGATTTGAATTGTTGGAAGGAGATGTGAGAAGTTCTATGGTAAACAGGATCCCAACAATAGAATTTTTAGACCGTATTAAACAAATTCTATTCAATGAGATGGAAATGACGGTTGTTCTGAAGCTTTTGGGGCGGAGTATCGGCTAAGCCGCTCTTCATAATCGGATCAGCAGTCTTTGAAAACCAGTAAAACCATTCCACCTAATGGGTATAGAAAACGAGTATTTTTTGGTTAAGTTTCAGACCACTGAAGATTATGACCGGGTGTTGACTCAGGGACCTTGGATTATCTATGGTCAGTACCTAACTGTATAACCATGGACTAAGGATTTTAGTCTGTCACAACCATACTCGAGCGTGGTGATGGCTTGGATAAGGTTACCGGGTCTTCCGGGGTTCATGTACAAAAGGAAAATCCTTGAAGCTATTGGGGGTGTATGATTGGAATGATGGCAAAACTTGATTTTTAGACAATAGCAAAACAAGAGGCCGTTTTGCCTGAATGGTAGTTTTAATCATTGATGCGTCGTTGAGAGCACAAAAAATATCCTATTCCTATAAAATAATGAAAAGAATAGTATAAGGGAAGTAGGGTCAAATCCTCAGGGACTGGATTTACACAAGTTCTTGTTCCTCGAGATCCCGGACAGAGTCGTGCCCAAGAAAACCTGCGTACCTAGAAAAAAATAAAAAACAGAATTAAAAGTTTTATTGAATTGAAATTGCGAAAATTAAAATTAAAATTGTAAAGATAAACAGAGTTGAGAAATGGGAGTTTTTTATGGAGAGATTCCAGCCTCCGGTTGTCTCGATCCGCCTTGGGTTCAATCCTAGACTTTTAGGTGATCATTCTCGAATAGAATAAGCCAGTTATAGTGGAAGAGGACGCCTATGACCACCAGCTCCACTTAGATTTTAGACTTACGATTTAGAGGAACCTGACTCTAGCCAACTGTCGCTTTTGTGGGACCGTCTTACACTAGATCATCACTTCCCAATAACGAATGCCACCCTATTTAGTCTCTTAGGCTCGACAACCACTGGCGCAGTAAGTTAATGAACCGACTATGCAACCTTCTCAAAACATACAAAGCAGCCGTTCTTTGCACAAGTTGAAAAGATCACCTTTGAAGGGACATGGATGGAAGCGTCAGCCCCGTAATGCGGAGAAACGATGAATACTCGTTGAGAAAGCTAAGCACGGATTCTAAGCCTCATGAACCCTTTTTTTGGGGAATTTCGACAACCTTTGGCTAGATAAATTTAGTGGCTCATACTTTTTGGGGAAAAAGAAATAAATGTAATGAAAATAGAATTTTTATTGAATAATATGAAAGGAAATAAGGCTAAGCTTTTTGGGAGAGGGAGTGTTTACAGAAAAAGATGAGTGAGATTTGTGTCACTCCATCCCCTATTTATAGTACTAGGAAACCTAGTCTATTCCTAATTAAATTCTAAAAGATAAATACAAATAAATAAATATAAATAAATATAAAAGCTAAAATTAAATCTAAATAATAATCTTTAACAATTATCCTAATATAATTAAAATTTAAATAGAGTCTTGTGTTTATAAAATCTCTTCTTTGCACTTTTGTCCCCAAAGTCTTCCACACTTGTATTTTCGGCACCACTTCTTTTCTATTTCGCATGCTGGCCCATTTTATCTTTAAATTCACACTTTTTGCCCCTAAATTTAATTTTGCCTTCAATTTAGTCCCTACAAGATAAAAAATCATAAATAGATCAAATTAGTAGTATCATACTCAAAATAAATATGTAACTAATACATAAAAATATGTCATTCCAGAGTATTATCAATCATCCTCGACAAGCCACTGATTTATCAGGTAAAGGTTAACGACGAAGTCCAACGAGTGGATTATGAAGGACTTCCAACGATTTGCTTTTCCTGTGGTAAGTACGGACATGTGGAGGAGTTGTGCCCATTTTGTAGATCTGACACGGGGAAGAGGAAAGGAGTCGGAGGTCGCGTACCCAAGTGAGACCAGGGCTAGAGTAGAAGGAGTGACTGGAATAGCGTATGGGCCGTGGATGATGGTGGAGAGGAAATCTTGGCATGGACAAAGAGATTCACGGGAAAAGGATCAGGTGAAATCAGGGAATAATGGCGAGGGTTCAAGGTTCATGATGCTAAGTGCGGCGGGAGAGATGGAAGGTAATTGTAACGACCCAAAATTTACGGGTATCGAAAAAGTACATTTTCTGGTCACTGTTTTCGTACAACGAATTCGTAAATATTTATTAAAAATATTTACGAAGTTTATTGTGTGGTTAATTAGGTTTTGATTAGGTGAATTAGTTTGAATTAAGGTTAATTAGGTATAAGGATTAAATTGAATAAAGTGTGAAAGCTTAATTATAGAATAGACAAAAATCAAGGGACTAAATAAATAAATAAACCAAATTATGACAATTGTGTGGTAAAAATAAAATACATGTGCAATAAATACATACATACATTTGTAATACATATATGTATTTACTTATTATTTAAGAAATAATAATTATTATGTTAATATAATATTAATATAATATAATAAACATAAAGTAAATAAAAGAATTAAACAAATAAAGAAAAAAAAAAGAAATAGAAAGAATAAATAGAATAGGGAGAACAAAACAGGGAGAAAGAAAGGGGAAAGAAAAAGAAAAATAAAAATAAAAATTAGGGTTTAAAGTTTTCAAGCTTAAGTGATAAGTCAATTTAGCCCATTTTCTTGTAATTTTGATGTTTTTGGAATCCTAGAACAAAATACTACTTGATTTATGTTAAAATTTTGAAAATTAGTGAATTTTTAGATGTTGTTCATGTTGAATAATTTGAAGAATTAGGGGTTAAATTGATAGAATTTCAATTTAGAATCGAGAAAAGGATTGAATTGTAAAATAAATCATAAGTTTAAAGTAATAGGGACTAAATTAAAAGAATTTCAAAATTAGGGTTTTATGATGAAATTAAAGAGTTAAAATTAGTTTAAAGTGGAAATTGAATTGAGATATGGAATTAATTTTGTAAGAAAAAGGAGTTAGTTTGATTTAAGGATTAAATTGGAATTTAGGCAAAAAGTTGTGTATAAATTGAAATGTTCAAAGTTCAATTGTGTTGTATTGATGATTTTCAATTATTTTAATTCCGTAGCAAACGTTGAGCCGGAGACCTCGGCTAGTAAAGGAAAAGACAAAGTCAACGAAGATTAGCTCGAAAATTACGGTTTGTATTTCTATAATCCGAAAACTAGTTATTAATTGTTAAATTTATATTTAATGCTTATGGTAAGCAATGAAGTAAGTATTGACATTATGATATTGAATTAAATATATGATTGTATGTGATTATTGAAATAAATTGATAATGTGATATTGATATTGAATTGAATTGAATTGATTTTATGAGTATATGTGAAAATTTGTTGAAATTGAAAAGTTATTGAAAACCCTATTAACTGTATCGGGCTGAGTCGGATATAGTTGGCATGCCATAGGATTGGAAGTGTTCAGGGATACTTCGACCACGAGTCGATGAGACACTGGGTGTCACATTATTACTTTGGATAAATTCGATGAGGTACTGGGTACCAACTTACTTCGGCATGGCCGATGAGACACTGGGTGTCAATTTAATACTTCAAATTATCCGATGAGACATTGGGTGCCATACTGGTGTGTTTTGGTTAGATCTGCGTATCCGCCAAAGTTCGAGTTTTGTTAATAGGGGTATATGAATGAATTGGCAATATGAATGATATTGGATGATTTCGAACATGAGTTGAATTATGATATTGAATTGAGTTATGAAATTGAAATGTATGAACCAATGGGTTCATGATATGGTTATTAACATAGTGAGATGATATGTGAATCCTATTGAGAAAAGCTATTTGAAAAGCAATTAATAAGAAATAAAAGTGTTATGAATGGTGGTTTAAGAAATTGATTATTTGTTTAATAATCTTTGGTTATGTGTGTTTAAATACATGTAAATGTTATAAATTCTTGTTTAATAAGTATTCGAATTATAGAAATACCACTGAGTTTTATACTCAACGTACGATTTGTTTCCGTGCGCAGGTTAGGTTAAAGTCGAAATGCTGAATCAGCATCCAAGGCCGATCCCAAACTCATTGTGGTAAAGTACATTTCTTTTTGGTAAATGGCATGTACCTAGGATGTTATGTTTGTTATTTTAGAAAATGATTATAAATGATGTTATATTGTGATAATGGTTGGTTTTATATACATAAATATAAGTTGTTTGTTTGTTAAGGTGACAAAATGGCATATTTTGGTTAAAGTATGAATGAATTTGTTATATGCAAATTTAGATTGATTTGGATAAAACATATGAAGTATTTATGAATGTACATTGGTTAGTTTATTAAATTGATTATTTGTCATGTTTTGGATGTATTTTATTGTGTTTTGGATTGGTTGAACAATTGGTTGTTGAATTGCTTGTGGTTTAAGATTACAGGGTTGGTAAAATTTGATGTATAAGACTCATTTTGAGTCCACACGACTTACACATGGGCGTGTGGATAGGCCGTGTGTCCCCTGCAATTTAAAATTTTCAAAACAGAATGCCCAGGTTTTGCTACACGGGCAGAGACACGGGCGTGTGTCTCGGCCGTGTGAGGGACACGGCCTAGTACACGGGTATGTGTCCTGACCGTGTGAAAACTGGACCTAATTTTGAAAAATAAATTGACCACACGGCCTAGCACACGGGCGTGTGGCTTGGCCGTGTGAGGTAAGTCAGGGAGTTACATGGGGTAGAACACGGCCTGAAGCACGAACATGTCATAGGGTCACACGGGCGTGTGAGCCCTGCACCTAGGAAAAAAATTGAATTTCCGTGAAAAATTCTCTGAGTTTTCGATTGAGTCCCGATTTGATTTTAACACGTATTTTGGGCCTCGAGGACCCCAAAAAGGGACTATATGATTAATTTATGTAATGTATGTTTATTGAATTGTGAAATGTTTATATTTGTTCTGAAATGTCTGGTAATGCTCCGTAACCCTGTTCGGGCGACGAATAAGGGTTAGGGGGTGTTACAATATTAATGGCAAGGGTGGTGCGGTCTCTTAGGTGAAATGACCACTGAGAAGGAAAATAGGAAAATGATGGGTAGTAGGGCTAGGGCTAGGCTAGAGTTAAGGAGAAGACCATGGTGGAGTTGGGTTTTGGCATGGGTGTAGGTCGTAGGATGAATGAGGGCCTTGGAACCCATTTGGGGCCTGATAGGTAAGTTGGACCTGGTAGCAAGGGAAATGCAGAATTAGGGCACATATCTAGTGGGGCTTTAGCTAAAAAGACGGGCAAGAGGCTTATGCAGGATGTTGGGCTTGGTCGCGCTAGTAAGGTTTGTGTAAACATGGGTATAGCAAGTTCTAACTCTAATCTTTTCTCTTGATCTGTAGGTTCAGTCCAGGATAATTCGACCAGTGGATTTTTGGATCCTGGATTTAAAGCTCAAGAGGCTAGATTGCATAAGGGTGATATGGAAACAAATTCTTTTAATTTTTCAGTATTTCCAGCTAAATCTTCTGTAAATGTCACACATTTTAATTTCACTTTTGAAGACATGGGTAGTGTAGATGTTCCATTAAATAGTACAGTCATTGATCTGGAGAAACATTCGACAGTTACTTTCAAAGAGAATTCTGACCCAAATAAAAGCACGTCCTCGAGCGATAATGTTACTGTTGAAGGGGCAAAGGTAATGCTGGTATTAAAAACCGCGATGATAAAGGTGGCTCAGTTCGCATTGGATGTTAGCTTAATCAAACCATTAGATATCGTGGGGATTGATTTAACCAAGCCAAAACTGCTCGAGTATCCTTGCCAGATTCTCTAAACTTTATGATCGAGTTAATTAGCGTTCAATTTAGCAATGAGGTAGACAAAGACTCCTCAACCTTTGATGGAAAGTAGTTGGAGGAAGTCGGGCTTCCCAAGCAGTAAGATTGGTTTAAATTCTCTTTATGTTATTTTTTTATGGATTTATCTATTTTTTTCTTGGAAATATCAAGGTTGTGCCAGCAAAAATTTCCCTGTATTTTTCATGAATATAATATGGAATATAAACTCGATATTGTTAGTCTGCTAAATACGAGAGTAAGTGGTTGCAAAGCAGATAAGATCATTGCTAATTTGGGATTACAACATTCGCATAGAGTAGAGGTTGTTGGTTATTCGGGAGGTATTTAGGTTGGCTGGAAAAAGTCTGTTTCAGTTGAGGTAATTCATCATCACCCCCAAGTCATTGTCATTCAGGTTTTTAAGGGGGTTCAATCCCATGTTGTGATCATTGTCTTTGTTTATAAAGGTCCTGATAGACAAAAAAGAGGGAATCTAGGAAGGGTCTTAGTTCGATCATTCCACCTAGAGGTGTTCCTTGGGCAACTATCGATGATTTTAATACTTTACTTTCATCTAGCGACAAAAAAGGAGGTAGATGAGTTGGAATAGGGTGTCCTTTATGTGGAGAGTTTCTTGAATTGAATGATTTGTAGGATTTAGGGTTTAGGGGTCCAACCTTCACGTGGCATCGGGGAGATACTTTTGAGAGGCTTGATAGGGTGATTGGTAATGACACTTGGATTAAAGCTTTCCCTAGTTGTTCAGTCATTCATATTCCTAGGCTTAAATCTAACCATGGGCCATTGTTCCTCTTTCTCAAGTCTGTAACACCCCTAACCCGTATCCGTCGCCGGATTAGGGTTGCGAGGCATTACCTAACAAGACACAACTTTCGAACATTTACATATGCACACATGTCATATTCGCATAAATAAAACAAATGGCTGATTAAAAATTAAACATACATTATTAATCATAAAACAAAAGACAATTCTCTTACATATAATCATATTTATACTTTAATAAACATGTCTCAAAGCCGTACAAAATATACTTCAAAATATATACATGAATTATGTACTCATCACATCATTACAATGATATTCAAATACTTTATAATTATTAAACACTTTATTACTTAATAGTATACCTGCGCTTAATAGACCAAACAAATCACATCAAAAAGCTTAATGTTCAAAATCATATGTGACATAAACAATTAAACCAAATGATCAAATATATATATATCATTGAGTAATAAAAATCCTTATGCGCATTTTTTTTTCCACATCAAATTTGAACCATTCAAGCATAAAATATATATATACACATTGCCATTCATCTTGTCCTCAATTCGGCTAACCAATTAAATCTATAAAAGCTAAACCCAAAACATGCACTACTCATTTAACTAACATTAACTGAATTTGCATGTACAATATTTACTAACTTTAAGCCTATTTAAAAGACAACTATACATCATTTTATAAGACCAAAACATACATATTTTCCTATTACAAACTTGCTCATAAATATGCATCAATTGAGCCATTTCCAAGCATCCATACAAATCATATCACTTTACAATTACTAAGCCATATCATAAGATCACTCATATCAAGTCCACCACATGCATATATAACATGCCTATTACCTAACTAACACATAACAAACCTTAACTAACATTCATTACTTAGCTTATTGCCGAAACACATAACCATACATCACAATATATATACCATGATCGAATCACAAAAACCAAACATTTATATCATTTGAATAAAAGCATAAAAACCAAACTTAACAAAATAAATAAGCCATTTTCGCATGGCTCATATTTACATACCCCAAAATCAAACATATTAACTAGTCTATACATGCCATAAGTTCGAATTCAAACTTAATAAAGTACCGAAGACAGTCGATAGTGTGATAGACTTCTCTGACGATCCCCAAGCTCGTAACCAACTTCCAAAATCTATAAAACAAAGAGCAAACACACACAGTAGACTTTCACAGCTTAGTAAGTCATAAGCAAATGAGACATTTAATCATATTCAAAATTTAATCAAGCTAAACCGAAATAAACCATCATAAATTCATATACATTTCCAACTTATAATTTCATATATCAAAACATATAAATTTGCATAAATTTACCTTTGGCCGAATACTTATTTGAACATTAGTATGTTTAACCTTTATTTTCGACATCACAAGTACATTATTTGGCCGAATATATATACATTCACATATACATACACATAGTTCACATTAACATTTAACATTTATATCATCAATTCAAACATTCAACTTACCATATTTTCATAACTTTGTATGAATACATACCTGAGCATTTTAACTCGGTTTTACACTCGATCTTAACTTATCATTGCCCGTTGAACCATTCAAAATTAAAAAGGATACTCGGATAATCGAACATTTCGTACAATGCCAACATCCTAGACGTGGTCTTACATGTAATCACATATCGATGCCACTTTCCCAGACAGGGTCTTACACGTAAGTCACAAGTGGATGCCAACGTACCAGACGTGGTCTTACACGATAACACATAACGGAATCCTATGTCATGACATATGTATCCTAGCTATTCCTAAGGTTCGTACGGGACTTTCGAACATCGTAACTCGATCGAATCAATCTCGTAAACCTTGCTCCCAAGCATATAACCATTCATCCATCACTTATATATATTAATAAAATTCAATTCAGCATATAAAGTTCACATATGTTCAACATTAACAACATTTATTTGCTTATAAACTTACCTCACATATCGACGGACGGAATAAAACGGTTATTCAATTATTTTTGTTTTCCCCCGATCCAAGTCCGATTTCTTTGGTTCTTGATCTAAACATATTCGAATTAAACTTATTCAAACACAATTTTATTCAATTTAGACTAAAAACACATAAATGGGCAAATTACCATTTTGCCCCTAACATTTTACACTTTTCATAATTTAGTCCCTATTGCATAAAACCCAAAATATGCAAAATTTCAATGTTTCATGCTTAGGCCGAATCTTCCTCATGTTCATACAAGTCCATAAATTTCATTTATTTCACATTTTAGTCCCTCAATTTATTATTTTTACAATTTAGCCCTAATTACTCAATTTCATCAAAATTTCCAATACAAAACATATTAATCCAAAACATGTCTTTTATAATCCATCATCTAACATCACAAAGCTCATAAATTCATCAATGGCTTAACTTAAAATATTCATCAAAATCAAAAATTAAAGCATGGGCTTTGTAAATTTCATAGCAACAATGTAACACCCCAAACCCGGCCTAGAAGTTAGGCCCGAATCTGGAATGTCACATTAAAGGCGCACTTCAAAACAATTTACTAGTTAACCATTTAAGGCCCAAAAGCCCAAAACAAAAGATTATTTCGAAAGCCATATTAACACTTTAATAATTCTATGAAATTTCTTAAGTGGGCAGTTGAAACAATAATAATAATAAACCCAAAATTCAAAGTCAAATAGGAGTTACATGACCTTATTACAATCTAATGGAAAAACAAAGTATTTAAACAGAATCATTTGAATAAATTAAAATATTTGAACAACTTGTAGTGTGGCCATCTCCGAGTCCTCTCCCACGTCGAGCCGTCTATTCAGGATTACCTGAAACAATTAAAATTAAGGGTGTGAGTTTCGAAACTCAGTGTGTACAACCCTTGGCAGTCAATTCACATACAAATATTCACATTGGGCCTAAGTCCTATCAAATCGGTGGTCTTGGGCCTTAGCCCACAATGACCTCATATCATATCATATCGTATCATTTATAAATAGATAATGCAAAACCCACCCCAAAAATCCATCCACTAAACACACCATTTCCCTTCCAACCTTATGACTCCTGTGGGGAATTCTAGCTCGACCCACCCCTCCGCTACACACCAAGGGTAGCCCGATTGTGGTACTACCAAACGTTGTAGCAAAGCTGCTAATCATATGTTGGGCTTAAAGCCTTCTGTGGATCCATACCATACGGTCATGCGATCCTGGATCCATACCATACGGCCATGCAATCCTTAAATATTGACATAGAGTCATCAATATATATATGTTAGGCACATAGCCACGGTAAATATGATTGGCACAAAGCCATAATAACAGCACAAAGCCTTCGGTATTGGCACAAAGCCCATAATTACGGCACGAAGCCCATATTAATGGCACACAGCCCTCGATAACATTATCGGTGCAGCATGGCTGCTCGGTGGCTAAAAAGCCTGCGGTGGATCCATACCATACGGCCATGCGATCCTGGGTCCATACCATAGGGCTATGCGATCCTCAAATCTTCCTCCGTAACATAATTCCCACCCATATGCATCCTAAGCAGAATATCATATGAATGCATCAAACACAAAAGTAACATCCATAAACCCATATTCATCACATAGGGGTAATTTCGTCATTTCACTACCCAGGGGTATTTTCATAATTCTACCCTACAGGGGTATTTTGGTAATTTGGCAAATTAGGAGTATCTTGGTAATTTTACAAACAGGGGTATTTTAGTAATTTTACAATATAAGGGTATTTTAGTAATTTTTCAATATAAGGGTATTTTAGTAATTTTACAATATAAGGGTATTTTAGTAATTTTACAATATAAGGGTATTTTAGTAATTTTCCAACATAAGGGTATTTTAGTAATTTTCCAATATAAGGGTATTTTAGTCCCTCTCGGGTTTTAGTTATAAACTTTGGCCCATAAACAAGTCCTCGCGGTTAAAGTGAACAAACACTATGCACAGGTAGGATCTCGAGAAAGAGGAGGTGGGTCACTCCGGACCGCTTAAGTACCAAGCTCTCACTAGATCCAATCCTAGACATGCATATGTCGGTTACCACACTCTAACTAATCGACTTGTCCACAGACATGTTTGATTATTAGATTAAGTCTTATGTGATTTAAGAGTTGTTCAGAACTAGGCCTAAAGTCCATTAAACCCTAGCATACTTGTCTACGTCTCCCATAAAGCCCATATTACATCCTTACGTCCCATTAGGCCCAAATCTCATTCATATGACCTACTAGGCCCAAAATAATTCCAAATCATGTAACATGCGTGACTAACTTAATACGTATGACCAAACCAACCAATTTCATCAAACTTAGCCTCAGGGCCCACCGGGCCCATTTAGCCACTTTCGGCTTTTCAGCTTTTCGGCATTGTCGATATCGTGTGTGTAGTGTTTGTACACACCTGGTAACCTTGCGTGCTGCAAACTCCTTAGTCACAAACCTACAATTGACATTACTAACGATTAACCAAAACGTTAACACATACTAACCAAAAACCGAAACCTCACCGTACCCTTACCGTGTGCCTCACGTGCTAGTAGCCCTTCCTTTGCTACTATTGGCGATTAACCTCTAGATCTGCACTCAAACACATATACCATCAAAATCAAGTGACCCATATCGTACATAAGTCACCCCTATGAGCCTCATTAGATTCGGCCACTTACAAATTCATGACTAGGTCGAGAACACTTACCACATTGTTAGCAACCCTTACCTACCACGCTTGCAATCTTTGATTCTTTCCCTTGTTAATAAAAAGTTAACGACAAGGAGGGTTAGATAGCCCTTTGGCTTTTAACAAAACTCGTTAAAAGATCAACTAAGCACTTACCAAAATTCTCCTTTGATCCTGCGGCTTAAATATCTACTTGAACAAGATTCGGCTTCCAAACGTGACTAAGAGTAGATAATAATCGATTGAGGTGGAGGAACAAACAATAAAGAATCGGCATAAACAGGGGTTTCGGCAAATAGGGATTTCGGCAAATAGAGATTTCAGCAAATAGAGATTTCGGCAAACAGGGATTTCGGTAAACAGGGATGGTGGTATTCGGCAATGGAAGAAAATAAGGATGAGGGGAAAAAAAGAAGAGAAAGAAAGATGGAAACTCTAAGAACCCCTCTAAGGATTTCGGCACCCCTCTTTTATAGCCAAAGCCGAACTGCCTCCCCCCCACAGTTCTATTCGGCCCCAACACTTCACCCTCCTCATCTCCTATCTTTTCTCTCTGATAATACCTTCATCTTATCTGAAATCTCCTCCACATCCATCAGTCCTGCTTCCTTCAAACTCTCCACGGCAAGAGTTCAAAATCCATACAACTCTTGCCGTCCACCTATGCAAAATAAAACACTCCAAAATGCACTCCTCCTACTCGAACCTTGGACCTCCTCAGCTTTTACACACGCCACCTCATAACTCCCAAGTGACGCCACTTTCCACTGGACCACAAGCCCATTTGTGTCCTATTTTCTCTTAATCTACTTAAGAGGCCTCATGCCTGAGACTAGGGTCCGCTGAGAAAGAAAAATAAATTTTTCCCTATGGTCTTCCTTATCTCTCAGGCTTCAAATAATCCCGATAATACCTTAATATTAATATTCTAAGTGCTACATATATCCCAAAAATAATTTAAACGCTCCCATTCCCAAGGCCTATTGGGCCCAATTCTTCTAGGCCCAAATTCGGGGTGTTACAATTCTACCCTCCTTAAAGAAATTTCGTCCTCGAAATTTCCAACTAACTATTAATCGTACTACCCCACCATGCTACCGCTGCGCACTCTGACCCTAATAATTTTAATACATACCTAAAACATCCACCTATCGTAAACATTCTCAAACATACGCAGAATAAGTACCAAATTTTGATTCAAATGTTTACAAAGCCCTAACACTTCCACAGCCTCGGCCGCGGCCTCTTCCTTCTCTTCTAGCGCTCATCGTTGATTCTCGTATTATTTGAATTAGGAATTTTATGAAATCAGTACATAGTTCCACTTCTTTAGGGCACATGTCTTATGTAAGTAACAACAATTTTCTTAAAGTTATTCCGCGGTCGAGAATCCACTACAGGCTTAAGTTTCCTACGGGCTTTAGTCTCTAAAAGCCTATTTTTAAGTAGCCTATTATCTACATTTCGATAATTTAAGCAAATGTAGTACTGAGAGAACTTACTTGGCTCGACGTCGAGGGCTCGGTGAACTACACTTAAAGAGTCTGCAAAAACTTCTTAATCTACTTGTTTTAAAAACCCAAAACATAAGGCCCATTTCATGACTGAGCTTTACAAGCTGGCTCGATACCACTAAATGTAACACCAAACCCGGCACAGAAGTTAGGCCCGAACTGGAATGTCACATTAAAGGTGCACTTCAAAACAATTTACTAGTTAACCATTTAAGGCCCAAAAGCCCAAAAAAAAAAGATTATTTGAAAGCCATATTAACACTTTAATAATTTTATGAAATTTCTTAAGTGGCGATTGAAACAATAATAATAATAAACCCAAAATTCAAAGTCAAATAGGAGTTACATGGCCTTATTACAATCCAATGGAAAAACAAAGTATTTAAACAGAATTATTTGAATAAATTAAAATATTTGAACAACTTGTAGTGTGGCCACCTCCGAGTCCTCTCCCACGTCGAGTCGTCTATTCAGGATTACCTGAAACAATTAAAATTAAGGGTGTGAGTTTCGAAACTCAGTGTGTACAACCCTTGGCAGTCAATTCACATACAAATATTCACATTGGGCCTAAGCCCTATCAAATCGGTGGTCTTGGGCCTTAGCCCACAATGACCTTATATCATATCATATCGTATCATTTATAAACAGATAATGCAAAACCCACCCCAAAAATCCATCCGCTAAACACACCATTTCCCTTCCAACCTTATGACTCCTGTGGGGAATTCTATCTCGACCCACTCCTCCGCTACACACAAGGGTAGCTGCTGGTTTGCGTACTACGAACGTTGCGCAAAGTCGCTAATCATATGTTGGGCTTAAAGCCTTACGTGGATCCATACCATACGGTCATGCGATCCACGGATCCATACCATACGGCCATGCGATCCTCAAATATTGACACGAGTCATCAATATATATATGTTAGGCACATATCCACGGTAAATATGATTGGCACAAAGCCATAATAATAAAGACAAAGCCTTCGGTATTGGCACAAAGCCCATAATTACGACGAAGCCCATATTAATGGCACACAGCCCTCGGTAACATTATCGGTGCAGCATGGCTGCTCGGTGGCTAAAAAGCCTGCGGTGGATCCATACCATACGGCCATGCGATCCTGGATCCATACCATACGGCTATGCAATCCTCAAATCTTCCTCCATAACATAATTCTCACCCATATGCATCATAAGCAGAATATCATATGAATGCATCAAACACAAAAGTAACATCCACAAACCCATATTCATCACATAGGGGTAATTTTGTCATTTCACTACCCAGGGGTATTTTCGTAATTCTACCCTACAGGGGTATTTTGGTAATTTGGAAAATTAGGAGTATCTTGGTAATTTTACAAACAGGGGTGTTTTAGTAATTTTACAATATAAGGGTATTTTAGTAATTTTACAATATAAGGGTATTTTAGTAATTTTACAATATAAGGGTATTTTAGTAATTTTCCAATATAAGGGTATTTTAGTAATTTTCCAATATAAGGGTATTTTAGTCCCTCTTGGGTTTTAGTTATAAACTTTGGCCCATAAACAAGTCCTCGCGGTTAAAGTGAACAAACACTATACACCAGGTAGGATTTCAGAAAAGAGGAGGTGGGTCACTCGGACCGCTTAAGTACCAAGCTCTCACTAGATCCAATCCTAGACATGCATATGTCGGTTACCACACTCTAACTAATCGACTTGTCCACAGACATGTTTGATTATTAGATTAAGTCTTATGTGATTTAAGAGTTGTTCAGAACTAGGCCTAAAGTCCATTAAACCCTAGCATACTTGTCTACGTCCCCCATAAAGCCCATATTATATCCTTACGGCCCATTAGGCCCAAATCTCATTCATATGACCTACTAGGCCCAAAACAATTCCAAATCATGTAACATGCGTGACTAACTTAATACGTATGACCAAACCAACCAATTTCATCAAACTTAGCCTCAGGGCCCATCGGGCCCATTTAGCCACTTTCGGCTTTTCGGCATTGCCGATATCGTGTGTGTAGTGTTTGTACACACCTGATAACCTTGCGTGCTGCAAACTCTTTAGTCACAAACCTACAATTGACATTACTAGCGATTAACCAAAGCGTTAACACATACTAACCAAAAATCGAAACCTCACCGTACCCTTACCGTGTGCCTCACGTGCTAGTAGCCCTTCCTTTGCTACTATTGGCGATTAACCTCTAGATCTGCACTCAACACCTATACCGTCAAAATCAAGTGACCCATATCGTACATAAGTCACCCCTATGAGCCTCATTAGATTCGGCCACTTACAAATCCATGACTAGGTCGAGAACACTTACCACCTTGTTAGCAACCCTTACCTACCACGCTTGCGATCTTTGATTCTTTCCCTTGTTAATACAAATTTAACGACAATGAGGGTTAGATATCCCTTCGACTTTTAACAAAACTCGTTAAAAGATCAACTAAGCACTTACCGAAATTCTCCTTTAATCCTGCGGCTTAAATATCTACTTGAACAAGATTCGGCTTCCAAACGTGACTAAGAGTAGATAATAATCGGTTGAGGTGGAGGAAACAAAACATTCGGGGTGTTACCCGATATTTCCTTAATATTAATATTCTAAGTGCTACATATATCCCAAAAATAATTTAAACGCTCCCATTCCCAAGGCCTATTGGGCCCAATTCTTTTAGGCCCAAATTCGGGGTGTTACAAACAATCTCAAAAACGTAAAAATTATCAAAAACCAAGCTCAAAACATACCTAAATCAAGCTCCCAATGTGCCGAACCTTAAAGCCTTCAAATGTTTTCTTTTTCTTTGAGTTTCGGCCAAAAATAAGATGAACATGCATAGTTTTTACTCTATGTTTTATTTAATTAACATATATTTCAAAATTACAAAATTAACCTTAATTAAAACATTATAAAATCACATACTTTAAGTCCATTACCATCCACTAACCTTAATAGTGGCCTAATTTCATTTTAAGGACTTTATAATATAAAAACAATAGCAATTTAGCACTTACACATTAATTATCCACTTTTACATTTTACGCAATTAAGTCCTTTTATTAAATCAGACACTCAAATGATAAAATTAAATCACGAAAATTTCACAGTTATCAATTCAAACATTATAAACACAGAAAATAATTTTTAATTATTTTTCTAACTCAAATTTGTGGTCTCGAAACCACTATTCTGATTAGGGTCTAAACCGGACTGTTACAATTCTCCCCCTTAGGGATTTTCGTCCCCGAAAATCTTACCGACGAAAAGGTTTGGATATCGTTCTCTCATAGCATCCTCAAGCTCCCAAGTAGCTTCTTCAACCCCGTGTCGATGCCATAAGACTTTTACTAAAGAAATTTTCTTATTTCTCAATTCTTTCACTTCACGATCCAAAATCCGAATCGGTTATTCCTCGTATGTCATATCAGATCGAATCTCAATCTCAGACGGGAAAATCACATGCGATGGGTCGGATCGATATTGTCGAAGCATCGAAACATGAAATACATTATGGATCTTTTCTAACTCAGGTGGCAACAATAGTCTGTAAGCAAGCGGCCCGATACGCTCTATAATCTCATACGGCCCAATAAATCTCGGACTCAATTTGCCTTTACGACCAAATCGGAGTATTTTCTTCCACGGTGAGACTTTCAAAAACACTTTGTCCCCGATCTGAAACTCAATATCCCTACGTTTCAAGTCTGCGTACGATTTCTGACGATCTGATGCGGATTTCAGACTATCGCGAATCACTTCCACTTTCTGTTCAGTCTCTTTGATTAAATCGACCCCGTATATCTTATTCTCACTGAGTTCAGTTCAATACAAAGGTGTTCGACATTTGCAACCGTACAAAGCCTCGTAAGGTGCCATTTTGATACTCGATTGAAAGCTATTATTATACACAAATTCAATCAGTGGCAAGTATCGTTCTCATATACCTTCAAACTCGAGAATGCAACATCTCAACATATCCTCAAGTATCTAAATAATTTGTTCGGACTGACCATCTGTCTCTGGGTGGAAAGCAGTTCTAAAATGTAGTTTCGTACCTAATGCATCTTGCGGTTTCTTCTAAAACCGCGATGTGAACCTCGGATCTCTATCCGAAACAATAGAAATAGGTACTCCGTGCAATCTCACAATCTGAGAAATATACAACTCAGCAAGTTTATCAAGCGAGTAATCTGTGCAAACCGGAATAAAATGAGCCGATTTAGTTAATCTATCCACAATAACCCAGATTGCATCTTTCTTACTCGATGAAAAAGGCAAACCTGATACAAAACCCATTGTGACTCTGTCCCATTTCCATTCGGGTATCATAATCGGCTGAAGTAACCCAGACAATACCTGATGCTCGACTTTAACTTGCTGACAGATTAAACATTTCGAAACATAGTCAGAGATGTCTCGTTTCATACCATGCTACCAGTAAAGCTGTTTCAAATCATTATACATTTTTGTACTACCCGGGTTCACAGAGAACCGACTACTACAAGCTTCATTCAAAATCATCTGAATCAACTCTAAATTTCTCGGAACACATATTCGATCTTTGAATCTCAAACAACCTTCATTATCAACTCGGAACTCTGAATCAGTATTCGCATCACATTGAGCCTGTTTTGCTATCAATTCATTATCAACTTTCTGAGCCTCACAAATATGCTGAATAAATAACGGTTTTGCTTTCAACTCAGCTAATATCGAACCATCATCAGATAAGGTCAACTGAGTATTCATCGCATGAAGGGCAAACAACGATTTCCGACTCAAAGCATCAGCAACAACATTGGCTTTCCCCGGATGGTAGTCAATTACAAGCTCGTAATCTTTTAACAACTCTAACCATCTTTGCTGTCGTAAATTCAGATCTTTCTGAGTCATCAAATATTTTAAGCTTTTTTGATCAGAATAGATGTGACATTTCTCACCGAATAGATAGTGGCGCCATATCTTCAATGTAAACACAATGGTTGCCAATTCCAGATCGTGTGTCGGATAGTTCTTTTCGTGCGGCTATAACTGTCTCGAGGCATATGCTATAAATTTGCCTTCATGCATCAAAACACAGCCCAAACCATTCAAAGATGCATCACTAAAGATAACGAATTCTTTACCCGATTCTGGCTGAACTAACACTGGAGCTTCGGTCAACAAAGCTTTCAACTGATCAAAACTTTTTTGGCACTTTTCTGACCACTCGAACTTAACATCTTTCTGAAGTAGTCGCGTCATCGGGGTTGCAATCATAGAGAAACCTTTTACGAACCGTCTGTAGTAACCAGCTAGTCCTAGAAAACTTCGGACCTCGGATACATTTCTAGGAGGCTTCCAATCAAGTATAGTCGGAACCTTGTTCGGATCAACCCGAATACCCGATGCTGATACAACATGTCCCAAAAAACTGACTTCTCGTAACTAGAACTCACATTTACTTAAATTCGCATACAATTGCTTATCACGCAAAGTCTGTAACACCAATCTCAGATGTTCAGCATGCTCGGATTCATCACGGGAATAGATCAATATGTCATCTATGAACACAACCACAAATCGATCCAAATACTGTTTGAAGATCCGATTCACTAAATCCATAAAAACAGCAGGTGCATTACTAAGTCCGAAAGGCATAACCAGAAACTCATAGTGTTCGTATCTCGTTCGGAAAGTAGTTTTCGGCACATCGGAGTCTTTAACTCGCAACTGATAGTAACCTGATCTCAGATCTATCTTAGAAAACATAGTAGCCCCTTTCAACTGATCAAACAAGTCGTCAATCCGTGGAAAAGGATATTTATTCTTTATAGTCACCTTATTGAGCTGTCGGTAATCAATGCACATTCTCATGGTTCCGTCTTTCTTTTTCACAAACAAAACCGGTGCACCCCAGGGAGAAAAACTCGATCGTACGAACCCTCTATTAGTCAATTCTTGTAACTGAGCTTTCAGTTCTTTTAATTCAGTCGGTGCCATTCTGTACGGAGCTATCGATATCAGAGTCGTCCCCGGTACTAACTCAATACCAAACTCTACCTCTCGGATAGGTGGCAAACCCGATAATTCTGTGGGAAACATATCTGGATACTCGCACACAATTGGTACTGACTCAATCTTCTTTTCAATCACTTTAGAGTCGAGCACATAAGCAAAGTAAGCTTCACAACCCTTTCTCACATATTTCTGAGCTAACATCGAAGATATCACTGCCGATAAACCATTCAGATCATTAGACTCAATCCGAATAATTTCATCATTCTGACATCGCAAATCAGTAGTCTTCCATTTGCAGTTCACAATAGCATCGTGCAAGGTTAACCAATCCATACCCAGAATTATATCAAACTCGTTGAATGGCAACAACATCAAATCAGCTGGAAAACATGAATCTCAAATCATCAACGGACAATTCTTGCACACTTTTTCAACCAAAACACATCGGTCTAAGGGGTTCGATACTCTAATCACAAACTCAGTAGGCTCTACAGGCAAAGTCTTACTGGATACTAAAGTCTCACATACATAAGAATGAGTCGAACCAGGTTCAATCAATGCAACAACACTAGTATCATAGAGAGTGAAAGTACCAGTAATCACTTCTGGAGACGAAGCTTCTTCGCGGGCGCGAATAGCATAAGCTCTGGCAGGTGCACGAGCCTTCGATCTAACAGCTGTGTCTTTAGTTTCTCTCTGAATGCTACTCACATTACCCGTGTTTCTGGGTGGTCTACCTCGAGCTGACATGTTACTCGGTCTCGCACTCTGTACGGTATTTTGCTCAGCTAACTCAGGGCATTCACGGATGAAATGATCCATCGATCCAAATTTAAAGCAAGCCCGATCATTCAATCTACAGCTGTCGTTTACCACAGTGTTTGCACTCCGGTTGATTTGGTCTGACGTTACCAACACTAGCTACCGAGGTAGCTTTCGAACTCACAGGTGGTCTATCCCGATCACGTCTAGAATAACCTGCAGTAGCTTTTGAAAGGCTAAAATCATCTCTGAATTTCTTTGATGCTTTCTAAAATGTCTTACTCGATGATCTCTTACGGGAATCTCTGGCTTCAAAATTAGCTTTTCTTTTCTCTTTCCCGAGCTCTTCGGCTTTGCATGCTCGCTCAACAAGTACAACGAACTCTTTTATTTCAAGGATGCAAACTAGCAGTTTAATGTCTTCATTTAACCCATCTTCGAATCTTTTACACATTATAGCTTCAGTCGATACACATTCTCGGGCATATCTACTAAGTCTGAAAAATTTCCGTTCATATTCTGTCACAGTCATGCGACCCTATTTTAACTCGAGAAATTATTTGCGTTTTTGATCAATAAATCTATGACTAATATTTTTTTCGGAATTCAGTCTGAAAGAACTCCCAAGTAACCCGTTCTTTTGGAACTACCGCTACTAGCGTATTCCACCAGTGATATGCAGTGTCTCGTAGCAAGGATACAACACATTTTGGGCACTCGTCAAGGGTACAAGATAGCTCATCAAACACGCGAATAGTATTATCAAGCCAGAATTCAGCTCGCTCATCATCATCATTATCAATGGCTCTGAATTCCTCAGCCCCGCATTTTCTGACTTTATCAACCGGTGGCTTATTCAATCACACCGAATCAGTAACTTATGGCATTAGAGGTATTTGAGGGGGAATCGGTGGGGTAGGAGGTTGTGGAACAGTCAGATTCGTCCGGATATACTGAGTAAACCAATCATTCATCATTTGATAAAAGGCTTGTTTAGCCTCTCCCTTTTGGTTACTCGAAGTCGGTCAAGAATCAACCGGCGCTGTCCCTTGAGCGGGAGCAGGTGCTATACTCTCAACATCTTTAGCTACGACTCGATCGGGATCCATTTACTATACAAAAGCACATTTTCAAATGTCAGGAATCATCACACTATCACAGTCTAAAATATGGCATGTAAAGCTAGACTCACACGCACTACGTTAGTCCTAGAATCGACTAAACCGTAGCTTTGATACCAATAAAATGTAACACCCCTAACCCATATCCGTTGCCGGATTAGGGTTGCGAGGCATTACCGAACAAGACACAACTTTCGAACATTTACATATGCACACATGTCATATTCGCATAAATAAAACAAATGGCTGATTAAAAATTAAACATACATTATTAATCATAAAACAAAAGACAATTCTCTTACATATAATCATATTTATACTTTAATAAACATGTCTCAAAGCCATACAAAATATACTTCAAAATATATACATGAATTATGTACTCATCACATCATTACAATGATATTCAAATACTTTATAATTATTAAACACTTTATTACTTAATAGTATACCTGCGCTTAATAGACCAAACAAATCACATCAAAAAGC
This sequence comes from Gossypium sturtianum, assembly GCA_025698515.1. Classification (NCBI taxonomy): domain Eukaryota; kingdom Viridiplantae; phylum Streptophyta; class Magnoliopsida; order Malvales; family Malvaceae; genus Gossypium; species Gossypium sturtianum. Next base: position 27,554,884 of record CM046945.1, read on the forward strand.
TTAATGTTCAAAATCATATGTGACATAGACAATTAAACCAAATGATCAAATATGTATATATATCATTGAGTAATAAAAATCCTTATGCGCATTTTTTTTCCACATCAAATTTGAACCATTCAAGCATAAAATATATATATACACATTGCCATTCATCTTGTCCTCAATTTGGCTAACCAATTAAATCTATAAAAGCTAAACCCAAAACATGCACTACTCATTTAACTAACATTAACCGAATTTGCATGTACAATATTTACTAACTTTAAGCCTATTTAAAAGACAACTATACATCATTTTATAAGACCAAAACATACATATTTTCCTATTACAAGCTTGCTCATAAATATGCATCAAATTGAGCCATTTCCAAGCATCCATACAAATCATATCACTTTACAATTACTAAGCCATATCATAAGATCACTCACATGTGCGAATCAAACATTTATCAAGTCCACCACATGCATATATAACATGCCTATTACCTAACTAACACATAACAAACCTTAGCTAACATTCATTACTTAGATTATTGTCGAAACACATAACCATACATCACAATATATATATACCATGATCGAATCACCAAAACCAAACATTTATATCATTTGAATAAAAGCATAAAAACCAAACTTAACAAAATAAATAAGCCATTTTCGCATGGCTCATATTTACATACCCCAAAATCAAACATATTAACTAGTCAATACATGCCATAAGTTTGAATTCAAACTTAATAAAGTACCGAAGACAGTCGATAGTGTGATAGACTTCTCTGACGATCCCCGAGCTCGTAACCAACTTCCAAAATCTATAAAACAAAGAGCAAACACACACAGTAAGCTTTCACACCTTAGTAAGTCATAAGGAAATGAGACATTTAATCATATTCATAATTTAATCTAGCTAAACCGAAATAAACCATCATAAATTCATATACATTTCCAACTTATAATTTCATATATCAAAACATATAAATTTGCATAAATTTAACTTTGGCCGAATACTTATTTGAACATTAGTATGTTTAACCTTTATTTTCTACATCACAAATACATTATTTGGCCGAATATATATACATTCACATATACATACACATAGTTCACATTAACATTTAACATTTATATCATCAATTCAAACATTCAACTTACCATATTTTCATAACTTTGTATGAATACATACCTGAGCATTTTAACTCGATTTTACACTCGATCTTAACTTATCATTGCCCGTTGAACCATTCAGAATTAAAAAGGATACTCAGATAATCGAACATTTCGTACAATGCCAACGCCCCAAACGTGGTCTTACATGTATCACATATTGATGCCACTGTCCTAGACAAGGTCTTAAACGTAAGTCACAATTCGATGCCAACGTCCTAGACGTGGTCTTACACGATAACACATAACGGAATCCTATGTCATGACATATGTATCCTAGCTATTCCTAAGGTTCGTACGGGACTTTCGAACATCGTAACTCGATCGAATCGATCTCGTAAACATTGCTCCCAAGCATATAACCATTCGGCCATCACTTATATATATTCATAAAATTCAATTCAGCATATAAAGTTCACATATATTCAAAATTAACAGCATTTATTTGCTTATAAACTTACCTCGGATATCGACGAACGGAATAAAACGGTTATTCAATTATTTTTATTTTCCCCCGATCCAAGTCCGATTTCTTTGGTTCTTGATCTAAACATATTCAAATTAAAATTATTCAAACACAATTTTATTCAATTTAGTCTAAAAACACATAAATGGGCAAATTACCATTTTGCCCTTGACATTTTACACTTTTTACAATTTAGTCCCTATTGCATAAAACACAAAATATGCAAAATTTCAATGTGTCATGCTTAGGCCGAATCTTCCTCATGTTCATACAAGTCCATACATTTCATTTATTTCACATTTTAGTCCCTCAATTTATTATTTTTACAATTTAGCCCTAATTACTCAATTTCATCAAAATTTCCAATACAAAACATATTAATCCAAAACATATCTTTCATAATCCATCATCTAACATCACAAAGCTCATAAATTCATCAATGGATTAACTTAAAATATTCATCAAAATCAAAAATTAAAGCATGGGCTTTGTAAGTTTCATAACAACAATATCAAAAACGTAAAAATTATCATAAATCGAGCTCAAAACATACTTAAATCAAGCTCCCAATGTGCCAAACTTTAAAGCCTTCAAATGTTTTCTTTTTCTTTGAGTTTCGGCCAAAAATAAGATGAACATGCATAGTTTTTACTCTATGTTTTATTTAATTAACATATATTTCAAAATTACAAAATTAACCTTAATTAAAACATTATAAAATCACATACTTTAAGTCCATCACCGTCCACTAACCTTAATAGTGGCCTAATTTCATTTTAAGGACTTTATAATATAAAAACAATAGCAATTTAGCACTTACACATTAATTATCCACTTTTACATTTTACGCAATTAAGTCCTTTTATTAAATCATACACTCAAACGATAAAATTAAATCACGAAAATTTCACAGATATCAATTCACACATTATAAACACATAAAATAATATTTAATTATTTTTCTAACTCAGATTTGTGGTCCCGAAACCATTGTTCCGATTAGGGTCTAAACCGGACTGTTACAATTCTCCCCTCTTAGGGATTTTCGTCCCTGAAAATCTTATCGGCAAAAAGGTTTGGATATCGTTCTCTCATAGCATCCTCAAGCTCCCAAGTAGCTTCTTCAACCCCGTGTCGATGCCATAAGACTTTTACTAAAGAAATTTTCTTATTTCTCAATTCTTTCACTTCACGATCTAGAATCCGAATTGTTATTCCTCGTATGTCATATCGGATTGAATCTCAATCTCAGACGGGGAAATCACATGCGATGGGTCGGATCGATATCGTCGAAGCATCGAAACATGAAATACATTATGGATCTTTTCTAACTCAGGTGGCAACAATAGTCTGTAAGCAACCGACCCGATACGCTCTATAATCTCATACGGCCCAATAAATCTCGGACTCAATTTGCCTTTACGACCAAATTGGAGTATTTTCTTCCACGATGAGACTTTCAAAAACACTTTGTCCCCGATCTGAAACTCAATATCCTTACGTTTCAAGTCTGCGTACGATTTCTGACGATCTGATGCGGATTTCAGATTATCGCGAATCACTTTCACTTTCTGTTCAGTCTCTTTGATTAAATCAACCCCGTATATCTTATTCTCATTGAGCTCAGTTCAATACAAAGGTGTTCGACATTTGCGACCGTATAAAGCCTCGTAAGGTGCCATTTTGATACTTGATTGAAAGCTATTATTATACGTAAATTCAATCAGTGGCAAGTATCGTTCCCGTGTACCTTCAAACTCGAGAATGCAACATCTCAACATATCCTCAAGTATCTGAAGTGCCGACTTAGAACTTCAATCCGACCAGGGGTATTAGATAATGTTGTCCTTTATGACCATATCTTTTTGTCCTCTACATGGAATGGCTTGGTCAGTGTATTCATGCTTCCATCAATACAGGTAAGTGGAGTCCCATTTGTTTGTCTAGGACAAGACCTATACTTTCACAAATTTTTTTTACAGATGATGTGGTTATCTTTGGCAAAGCTAACACGAAACAGGCGATATTGATCAAGAAGAATTTGGAAAATTTCTGTGGTTTCTCTAGGCATCAGATTAATGCTAACAAGACGACAATCTACTTTTCGAAGGGGGTTTATAAAAACTATGGGAGGCGTTTATGTGAGACTCTCAGCTTCCGGAAGGTACATAATCTTGGTTCATATCTAGGTTTTCCACTCTTTCATGAGAGGATCACCAATAGTTCCTTGAAGTTTGTGGTGGAAAAGGTTAAGGCTAGACTCTAGCGGTGGGATGCAAGGAAGTTATCTCTTTTTGGTAAAGTCACGTTAGCTCACCCGGTGCTCCTCACAATCCCCAATTATTTTATGCAGATCATGATGACCCTACAATTTATATGTGAGGAGAATGAATGCATTGTCAGACAAATCATTTGGGGGCATTCTAAGGGGAGTAGAAAGATGGCCCTTGTTAATTGGCAGTCTGCTTGTCAACCCAAGGCATATGGAGGGTTGGGGATTCAGTAGTTGAAGGATCAAAACATTTCCTTCATGTTAAAATCGGGGTATAACATGTTAACCAATATTGATTCCTTATAGGTTCGTGTTCTAAGGTCAAAGTTTATGGTGGAGGAAGACATATTTGCTGATATTAATCGAGGGAACTGCTCATTTCTTTGGTAAGCTCTTTCGAAGATTCGGCCCCTCCTATATGAGAATATTATCTGGTCAATAGGAAACGGTAATAGCATGAGATGTTGGAAGGATAGTTGGATTCCTAAAGTTGGCCCTTTGTTGAATCATATTCCATCACGAAACAACCTTAATGAGGGCTGTCTCTGTAACACCCCTAACCCAAATCCGTCGCCGAAACAGGATACGAAGCATTACCTGAATTTACAGATCAAATAGCAGAAATTTATATCATCTAGCACTCATATCAGAAACTAATCAAAATCCATTGTATTGTCCCTTATGTGAGCCCTCGAGGCCCAAAATACATGTTAAAAATAAGTTGGGACTAAATCAGGTACTCAGAAAATTTTTCGGAAAATATTCAAACTTTTCATAGGTGTAGGGGACACACGCCAGTGTGGTCAAGCTGTGTGGCTCACATGGTCAAGAGACACGCCCGTGTCTCAAACCCTGTGGGCATTCGAAATAAGGGCACACGGCCGTGTCCCAACTCGTGTCAAAACTTGGGAGCTCTCTAACTTGGGTCATACGGCCAAACCACACGCCCGTGTGCTAGGCCGTGTGAGCATACTGACTTACATAATTAAAAGATACAGGGGGCACACAGCCGTGTCACCTGGCAGTGTGTCACACACGGTTGAGACACACGCCCGTGTCTCTGCCCGTTTGGACAGAAATAGGCCATTTTACAAACCATATTTCTCACACAATTTTGTGTCAACCTACAATCAACATTGTGTATATAAACAAGTCATATTATAGCATCTAAAATCAATCCCTAAACATGTAGTATATTCACATAAAATCAATATGCCCTTAGGCACCTTAAATAACCATTACAATTATGTTTAACCATATAATCCATGTAACCAAGTAATCAACTAACTTTTATGTTTAATCGCATTAATACACAACATGTAAATCATTAACTAAAACTTACCATTTGGTACCAGTTGTACCACTTATTCAATAGCATAAAATACATATACACTTACTGTAACATAGTACCAAATCACACCAAGTTATAAAAAATACCTCATATGCATTTTCAACTACTATTTTATCTTTCATCATTCCACACATCAACATTATAAGCCAAATTATGTACATACCAAAATACCAAAACACAAGCCAAATATATGACTAATCTCAACAACACATATAGACCAACATTTAGCCAAAATAACCTATACATGTCATTATAACCAAAATCAAAACATTCAAAAGTACCGATAGAACCGATGGATAGTGTGATATAGCTCCGACAAGTTTCTAACCTGATCGAGCTTCCGATAATCTGAAAAGTAAAAGAAAACAACTACGTAAGCAATAAATACTTTGTAAGCTCGTGTAAACTTTAATCATGTTATTTTATTTCAATATAAAATTTATACATATCAAGAATAATCCAATATCGATACTGCAATACTCATGAAGCTATATTCATCAATTCACAAGGTGAATAAATCCACAGCATCACTTATACATATTATCCCTAGCATAGCAGGATTTGAAACAACTTTAAACTCTTCCAAATTTCTTTATTTTCATTTGCATTTCTTTACTTTCCACACTCATTCCATAAGCATAACAAACAAGTCGTAAGCATATCATTTAACCATAGCCACAAGCTAGTGCATTTAAACATAACCTTTTTCAAATTAATCACATGATAAGTCATTTCATAAGAAATTTCATAATTTAAACCTTACCACTCTTTCATGAGCACTAGCATATTTTCATTTGAGTACTTACCATTTCAATGCATCATATAAATAAACATATTATCATTCAACCAATAGCTTGGCACTTGCCTAAGCATCAAACAATAACACTTGTTAGCGTACTTAAACATATTTCATACAAATTCAACATTGATAAACTTATTTTCTCAACATGTCACACTTGAGTTTATTACTCGTCTCAACTTACATAATTTCCATGTATCAACATATCAAAATTATTCATATATGTACACCTGTATTAGTTCGTATTGAACTCATATCGTCACTTAACAGAACATTTCCCGTTGAACCATTTAGAATATTGTTGGATACATGGGTAGTACACACAAAGTGTACAAAACTATAATCCGTCAATTTATGTACATGCATACTTATATAAGCATGTAAACGGGGAGCTCTTCCGAGCCATATAACGGGAAGCTCATTCAAACAATAGCTTGGCACTTGCCTAAGCATCAAACAACAACACTTGTTAGCGTACTTAAACATATTTCTACAAATTCAACATTGATAAACTTATTTTCTCAACATGTCACACTTGAGTTTATTACTCGTCTCAACTTACATAATTTCCATGTATCAACTTATCAAAGTTATTCATATATGTACACCTGTATTAGTTCGTATTGAACTCATATCGTCACTTAACAGAACATTTCCCGTTGAACCATTTAGAATATCGTTGGATACACGGGTAGTACACACAAAGTGTACAAAACTGTAATCCGTCAATTCATGTACATGCATACTTATATAAGCATGTAAACGGGGAGCTCTTTCGAGCCATATAATGGGAAGCTCATGCGAGCTGTATAACGGGAAGCTCTTGAGAGCCAAATATCGGGAAGCTCATACGAGCCATAAACGGGAAGCTCAAGAGAGCCATTAATCGGGAAGCTCATGAGAGCCAAATATTGGGAAGCTTGTGAGAGCCAAAAAACATGATGCTCATAAGAGCTAAATAACGGGACGCTCTTGCGAGCTGTGGTGTGTCCGCAACACATGCAGGACCACAACCAATTCGGGAACCCTTAATGATATGTCATTTGTATCCATCGAATTTCCAAGGTTCAAACGAGACTTAGTCGGATATGTGATCATTACTTATACATGGAAATTGTACAAATCACACACAATAATATTCAATTTAAAACATATAAATGTACAATTTAATTACACGAACTTACCTGGCTAAAATGCAAAAATACCAAAGTTTAGGGGCATTTTGGTAATTTTTCATTTTTCTCGATTTTCCACCCGATCTTGATATGAGGCAAAAATATTAAAACCCAGCTTGAGCTCTCTCCCTTGTCTGTTTTAAACCGAAAATTGGAGAAGAAAAGCCTAGAATTCTTTTAAATTTCAATTTGTCTTATTTAATTTCAATATAATTACAATTTTGCCATTGATTCTTTTTATTTTATTATTTTTTTATTCATATGCCGCCTCATCCATTAATTTAGGTATATTTATTACTTAAGTCCCTCATCATTTATTAATCAAGCCATTAGTCACTTTATTATTATAATTAGCAAGTTTTGCACCTTTTTCAATTTAGTCATTTTTAATTAATTAACTATCGAAACATTAAAATTTTTCAATGAAACTTTAATACTACCTTAATGACACTCCGTAAATATTCATAAAAATATTTACGGCTCAGTTTATAGAAACGAGGTCCCGATACCTCATTTTCTAGAACCATTTAAACTAGGGTTTTATCACTCGAACCCAATAATTCATTATAAGACATAAATTACTAATTCAATTTAAAAAAAACCATATTTGTCTCGTAAATATTAAATAATAAAATTTACGAGCTTACTCGCCGGATTTGGTGGCCTCAAACTACTATTTCTGACACCACTGAAAATCGAGCTATTACAACTCTCCCCCTTAGGAAATTTCGTCCTCGAAATTTCTCACATCAGAATCCATATTAAAATTGATACCATGTCAGAACTCAACTGAACAACTATGATTTTCTCCCATCATATCTTTATCATCAGTAATACAATTATCGAGAAATTCCCAGTAATCTTCTGTCGAAACATAACCGAGAAACCCATATTATCAAACTTTAACTGATGCTTCTGACATGTTTACATATGCAACTTTTAACTGTTATTTGTTCCTCTTTCATGGAAAATGTCAAGTAACATATTTCAAGTAACATATTTGTTCCTCTTTCATGGAAAATCATTTACTAAAACTTACCATTTGGTACCAGTTGTACCACTTATTCAATAGCATAAAATACATATACACTTAATGTAACATAGTACCAAATCACACCAAGTTACCAAATCACACCAAGTTATAAAGCATACCTCATATGCATTTTCAACTACTATTTTAACTTTCATCATTCCATACATCAACATTATAAGGCAAATTATGCACATACCAAAATACCAAAACACAAGCCAAATATATGACTAATCTCAACAACACATATAGACCAACATTTAGCCAAAATAACCTATACATGCCATTATAACCAAAATCAAAACATTCAAAAGTACCGATAGAACCGATAGGTAGTGTGATATAGCTCCGACAAGTTTCCAACCTGATCGAGCTTCCCATAATCTGAAAAGTAAAAGAAAACAACTACGTAAGCAATAAATACTTTGTAAGCTCGTGTAAACTTTAATCATGTTATTTTATTTCAATATAAAATTTATACATATCAAGAATAATCCAATATCGATACTGCAATACTCATGAAGCTATATTCATCAATTAACAAGGTGAATAAATCCACAGCATCACTTATACATATTATCCCTAGCATAGCAGGATTTGAAACAACTTTAAACTCTTCCAAATTTCTTTATTTTCATTTGCATTTCTTTACTTTCCACACTCATTCCATAATCATAACACACAAGTCATAAGCATATCATTTAACCATAGCCACAAGCTAGTGCATTTAAACATAACCTTTTTCAAATTAATCACATGATAAGTCATTTCATAAGAAATTTCATTATTTAAACCTTACCACTCTTTCATGAGCACTAGCATATTTTCATTTGAGTACTTACCATTTCAATGCATCATATAAATAAACATATTATCATTCAACCAATAGCTTGGCACTTGCCTAAGCATCAAACAACAACACTTGTTAGCGTACTTAAACATATTTCATACAAATTCAACATTGATAAACTTATTTTCTCAACATGTCACACTTGAGTTTATTACTCATCTCAACTTACATAATTTCCATGTATCAACATATCAAAGTTATTCATATATGTACACCTGTATTAGTTCGTATCGAACTCATATCGTCACTTAACAGAATATTTCCCGTTGAACCATTTAGAATATCATTGGATACACGGGTAGTACACACAAAGTGTACAAAATTGTAATCCGTCAATTCATGTACATGCATACTTATATAAGGATATAAACGGGGAGCTCTTCCGAGCCATAAAATGGGAAGCTCATACGAACCATAAACGGGAAGTTTAAGAGAGCCATTAGTCGGGAAGCTCATGAGAGCCAAATATCGGGAAGTTCGTGAGAGCCAAAAAAGGGATGCTCATAAGAGCTAAATAACGGGACACTTTTGCGAGCTGTGGTGTGTCCACAACACATGCAGGACCACAACCAATTCGGGAACCCTTAATGATATGTCATTTGTATCCATCGAATTTCCAAGGTTCAAACGGGACTTAGTACTTGTCGGATATGTGATCATTACTTATACATGGAAATTGTACAAATCACACACAATAATATTCAATTTAAAACATATAAATGTACAATTTAATTACACGAACTTACCTGGCTAAATTGCAGAAATACCAAAGTTCAGGGGCATTTTGGTAATTTTCTATTTTTCTCGATTTTCCACTCGATCTTGATTTGAGGCAAAAATATCAAAACCCAGCTTGAGCTCTCTCCCTTGTCTATTTTAAACCGAAAATTGGAGAAGAAAATCCTAGAATGCTTTTAAATTTCAATTTGTCTTATTTAATTTCAATATAATTACAATTTTGCCGTTGTTTCTTTTTATTTTATTATTTTTTATTCATATGCCGCCTCATCCATTAATTTAGGTATATTTATTACTTAAGTCCCTCATTATTTATTAATCAAGCCATTTAGTCACTTTATTATTATAATTAACAAGTTTTGCACCTTTTTTAATTTAGTCCTTTTAAATTAATTAACTATCGAAACATTAAAATTTTTCAACGAAACTTTAATACTACCTTAATGACACTCCGTAAATATTCATAAAAATATTTACGGCTCGGTTTATAGAAACGAGGTCTCGATACCTCATTATTTAAAACCACTTGAACTAGGGTTTTATCACTCGAACCCAATAAGTCATTATAAGACATAAATTTCATATCTTTTTTTATTTAAAAATCATATTTGAATCATAAATATTAATTAATACAATTTACGAGCTTACTCGCCGAATTTGGTGGCCTCGAACCACTATTTTCGACACCATTAAAAATCGGGCTGTTACAGTCTTCTTCAAGATATAGTAACAGAGAAAGGTTTGTGGAATTTAGATTTATTCTGTGTTTGGCTTCCGGGTGAGATTTTAAATCGTATTGCCAGTATTCCTTCCCCACACCCGTTTATTGGATTGGATAGAGTTGCTTGGGCGGGTACCTCAACAGGTTATTTCTTTATCAAGAGTGCTTATAAGACGATTAAGGAAAACTCGTGGAACTTGAGAGATGAAGTTTGGAATATACCATGGAAGTATTAAAGGCCTCAGAGGGTTTGAATTTTTATTTGGTTGGTCTTTAAACAACGATTACTTACGTAAGTGGAGAGACTAAAGTGTGGTATTGTGAATGATGATTATTGTATGACCTGTGGAGTAGTTCCGGAGGATGTCATTCATTCCATCAAAGATTGTAGCGCAGTGAAAGAGGTTTGGTCGCAGCTTGTTCTGGCAGAGAAGCAAACCTGGTTTTTTTTCCAGGGACTTGCAGGAGTGGCTTACGTCTAATTTGAAAAATAGCTAAAAATTCGCCTTTGGGGATACTGATTGGCCAATTTTATTTTGGCTAGTCATGTGGTGCATTTGGAAGAACAAGAATTTTCTTATTTTTCAAGTGCCATGGAGTGTAGAAGAGATCATCAGAGGTTCGTATAGTTGGGAAAAAACAATATGTGTCCCTTCCTAGGGTACACTCTAATGTGAGACAAAAGACAAGGGTAGAGCTTAACTGGACAGATAGATGGGTGTGACTAAGAACTGATGGTTCAGTTAAAATAGATTCAGGTTATGCTACTGCAAGGGGGATCTTGAGAGACAAACACAGGGAGTGGATCATTGGCTTTTGTTTACAGTTGGGGAAATGCTCAATACTTGATGTTGAATTATGGGAAATTTTGGATGGTCTATCACTGGTGTAAAAAGAGCAAGGCAATAAAGTGTTGATACAAACAGACAGTTTGGAGGCTATTGAAGCTATCTAAGTTTCGGAATTAACGCCCTTTAAATCAACGTTAATTAGGCGCATTCACCACCTCCTGAAGAATGTAGGAAACTGGGCACTTGAATACATCCCTAGATAAGAAAACGTAGAAGCAGATCGAATGGCTAAAATAGTTTTTATAGGGGGAAGGGCTACAATTGTTTACAGATAATCCCTTTGTTTTAGTTTAATTGGTTGTATCTTTTCTTTTTTTCACAAAAAAAAAGTTGATTTGATGAAATTTCATAATTAGCTAATAATATTAATAATTAACTTTCATCAAATCAACCTTAAAATCAGAATTAAATCACATCCATCGGATTGTATTTAACAAATTAAACATAAAAATAAACAAATTCACAATTAATACTAAATTTATTATGTTAACAAAATCACGAAAAATTCAAACATAATAATGTAACAATTAACTTTCACCAAATTAACTCTAAAACTCAAATTAAACACTAAAAAGTTAACACCATTACTTTTGGGCACCAAAATATATAACTTTTGTCAAATATAAAATACTAAATTAGACAAAAAAAAAAATTACACAAATACAACATTAAAAAAAATTGTCAAACTCAAATACCAAATAAGATATTAAGCTTTTTTTTTTAAGAAAGAGAAATTATAACAATAAATTAATCTCCTTCGAAGAAAACAATAAATTAATCTACTTATATTTTCAACTCTTTAGGAAAAAAAAAACTTTTATACACAAATAATTCACTTTTAGAAATAAACAAATTTAGGATATTAATATGTGTATTGTTTTATTAATTTAAACTACTTACACCCATTATTTAACCTAAATTAGAGCATGTTTTTTTTTTTTATTATTACAAAATTGTTATATGAAATTTTGGGAAAATAAGATTGAATGTTTTGGTGAATCGGTTGTTCAAACTGACAATAGCTGAAAATTTTAGTCATAACTTTTTTAATAAATTTGAATGATTGTTAGGTAGGTGGTGTAAAAAATTGTTTTAAAATGGTTGGACCAACTCTACCTAATAAATCTGCCAAAAATTTAAAATTTAAAATGCGTGAAATTTTTGAATACATGTAAATCACTACTAATCCAATTAAACATTAATTATTACAAAGTCTTAGACCTGCTTCCATTGGTTTCGTTGTCGTGATTGGTGGTGTAAGTTATGTGGATTTGATTTACATGTTTTTACATTAACTAGTATTTTTTTTCTCTTGAATTCAATTTTTATTTCAAATTGAGATTGAATTTTATTATTAGGGGTATGTAATTAGTTGGGAAATTTGAAACTCGACCAAACTTATTTACCTTTTTGAAAGAAATCAAAATTGAATCAACTCCGTAAAAAATTTAAAAGAAAAATAATTAATCACTTTTCGGTCAGTTAACCAACCAAATCGAGTTTGATTTCTTTTTATTAATTTTTTTTCCAAACCTGATAAAATGCTACTAGCATTTGGCAAGTTCACAATGATTCCAAAGGCAAATTAGAATCTAACTACAAATACATTAAGAAGAACCAAATAAAAACCTAGTACAAAAACAATTTACTTTTCTATTTCAATTTTTTGACTTGCAAGACTACAAATTTATGTATTTTTTAAATATTTTTATAGATGCAAAAATAATTTATTAACAATTTTCAACAAATAGTGAATGAGAGAAAAACATTGCCATTGAGAGAGAAAGGGCAATGGCCGACGAACAACACAAGGAGGAAAGGGTGACAGTCGACAGACAGAGGTGAAGAGATAGTGACGATCGACAAATAGAAATGAGAAAGAAAGCAATGACTGACGAATAGAGATGAGGAGGGGAGGCTGGCGGATGGAGGACAGAGGTGATGAAGCACAACTGTTGGTTGCACAAGGGGGGCGACTGCGACAAGTTTTGGGCATTTAACTTTTAGCTTTAGAAACTTTAAATTATAATTATTTATTGTAAAATAAGAATAATAGATAAAAGATAGATACGAGAATATGAGGATTTCTATTGCATTCTATTATTTTCCATCATCATTATAAGTAGTATACTACTATATATATAGGGAGATTAGACTCCTCATTTTCTAATACATAATAGGGAAGTGATTACAAGGATATGAAAGGTGAAGAATTAAGGAAGATGAAAGGTGAAAGGGTAAACATCCATTTAATAGCATTCATAACACTCTCTGTTATATGTTCATTGTATAAAGGATATGCCTCATTAAAAACCTTATTAGGAAAAACCCTGTGGGACAAAAGCCTAGTGAAGGAAAAAAAATACATAATCCTTTCATACATAGTATATCACAACCAAAAGTGTAGTGTGAATTTACTCCCCTCTTGTAAGCATCACTTAAGATCTTTGAGACAACGCAATCCAATGTTGAAAATTAACTTCTCAAATATAGCAGTAGGGAGCGCCTTAGTAAAAAGATCTGTCAAATTCTCACTTGAACGAATTTGTTGAACATTTATATCTCTATTTTTTTGTAGATCACAAGTGAAGAAAAATTTTGGAGATATATGTTTTGTTCTATCACCCTTAATATATCATTCTTTAAGTCGTGCAATGCAAGTTGTATTATCTTCATATAAGACTATTGGAGCTTCTTTTTCAAATCATAAATCACAATCTTTTCATATGTGATGAATTAAAGACCTTAGCCACACACATTCACGACTAGCCTCGTGGATTGCCAAAATCTCAACATGATTAGAAGAAGTAGCAACAATTGTTTGTTTCATAGAGCGCCAAAAAATTACAGTACCACCATATGTGAAAACATAATCAGTTTGTGATAGAGCATTGTCAGGATCTGATAAGTACCCTATATTTGCAAAACCAACCAATTCTGTTTTAGGTACCGTTAGGGAAGAATAAACCCATATCTTATCTACCTTAAAGATAACGAAAAACATGCTTAACCCCATTCCAATGTTTTTAGGTTGGACAAGAGCTAAATATTGCTAATAAGTTGACAACAAATCATACATTGGGTTGTGTATGACTAGAAAGATACATCAATGCACCAATAGCACTTAAATATGGTATTTCACGGCCATGAAAAACTTTATCATTTTCTCAAGGATGGAAAAGGTCTTTATTTACATTAAGTGACCTAACAACCGTTGGGGTGCTAAATGAATGTGCATTATGTATGTAAAATCTTCTTATCACTTTTTCTATATTTTTTCTTTCCAAGGTCTTTTATTTCAGATTCTTTCTTTAAGCATTCCATTTTCACTAAAATCTCTTTAGGAGTCCCAATGATATTTAAATTATCAATATACACAACAATAATGACAAATCCTGATCAAAAACCTTTTTATAAAAATACACAGGGAAATGGGATCATTTTCATAGCCTTCCCTCAATAAGTACTCACTAAGGCGATTATACCACATGTGCCTAGATTGTTTCAATCCATAAAGATATATGTTTAATTTGATTGAGAAATGTTTTCGAGAACATGAATTAGCTGCTTCTGACAATTTAAAACCTTTTGGGAGTTTCATGTAAATGTCATTATCAAGTGGGCCATACAAATAGGTTGTAACTACATCTATTAGGCATAAATCAAGCCCTTCTCTTATTGCCAGACTAATCAAGAACCTAAAAGTAGTTGCATCCACCACAAGAGTGTATGTCTCTTCATAATCAATACCAGGTCTTTGTGAAAATCCTTGTGCAACCAATCGCTCTTTATATCTCACAATTTCTGCCTTTTTATTTCTCTTTCTCACAAAAACTCATTTATAACCCACCGATTTTACACCTTCATGTGTATGAATTACATGTCCAAATAAATCTCTCTTAGCAAGAGATTTTAATTTTGCCTCAATTGCTTCTTTCCATTTTGGCCAATCATCTCTTTTTCTACATTCTTCAATTGACATTGGTTCATTATCCACATTGTCATTCAAAATATCTAGTGCTACATTGCATGCAAATATGTCATCAACGTCGATTTGATTTCGGTTCCACTTAATTCTAGACATGATATAATTTGTTGAGATTTATTCATTATCAGGTACCTGATATTTTTTATTGATCTTTAGTCATGTCTAAAATCTCTTCTGGAGATCCTTTTAAAGTCATTGCTTCCTCGATCTGGCCATAATTTGTTTTTGCTCTTTTTCTTTTTCGAGAATTCTTATATCAGGAATCGAACGGTCTACCATGCTTCAAACGTGCTTTAGACTCTCTAGCAACTAGAGTTTGTCCTTCAGGAACATCAATTTTGATTGGAGCATTTACAGCTGGTATATGTGATTTTGTCACTCTTTTTGGATCAATAAATGTGTCTGGAAATTATTTGCTAAACTTAGTAAATAAATTATCCTCTAAACCTCCAGTTCACATTGTTGCTTACGAGGATCAAGACGAGATAATGATAATTCATTCCAATCTATTTCTTTTTCCAGTTATTTATTTTCTCCCCCTAACATTGGAAAAACTAACTTATTAAAATATCAGTCAGCAAATCAAGCTGTAAATAAATTCCCAGTTGACAGCTTGAGATATTTAACTATTTATAGGGATTCATATCCAACATATATTCCTAACCTTCTATGAGGACCCATCTTAGAGTGTTGTGGTGGAGCAATCTGAACATACAACACATCCAAAAATTATCAGATGGTAAATATTTGGTTCCTGACCAAAAACCATTTGTAATAGGTAAAACTTATGATAAATTGTTGGCCTAACTCGAATTAGTGATGTTGCATGTAGTATGGCATGCCCCCAAGCAGAAATTGGAAGTTTTGACTTCATAAGTAACGGTATTGCAATTAATTGAAGACGTTTGATTAATGATTCAGCAAGACCATTTTGTGTATGAACATGTGCTACAACATGTTCAACACTTATTCCAATAGACATACAAAAATCATTGAAAGCTTGGGAAGTAAATTCACCAGCATTGTCAAGATGAATTGTCTTGATAGGGAAATTTGGAAAATGAGCTCGTAATTTGATTAACTGAGCAAGTAACCTCACAAATGTCAGGTTGCAAGTTGATAATAAGGATACATGCGACCATCTAGTCAAAGCATCAAGTAAAACTATAAAATATCTAAATGGTCCACATGAAGGGTATATTGGTCCACATATATCTCCTTATATCCGTTCTAGAAAAATGATAGATTCATAATTTATCTTGGCTAGTGATGGTCGAATGATTAATTTGCCTTGAGAGCAAACATCACATGACAAATTATTAGCTTGAAGAATCTGTTGACTCTTTAATGAGTGTCCACATGAATTGTCAATAATTTTTTAAATCATAATTGAACCAGGATGACCTAACCGGTCATGCCAAATAATAAAGTCATCAGTAAACTTTTGATTTATTATAGCATGTGTTTCAATTGTACTAATTCTCGTGTAGTACAAACTAGAGGAGAGTGTGGACAATTTCTCCAAAATTTGTTTATTTCCTTGAATTATACTCGTAATTTGAAGATATTCATCATTCCCTTCACTTATTGTCTCAATATGATTTCCATTATGGCAAATATCTTTAAAACTCAACAAATTTCTTTGAGACTTAAGAAGTATAACGCATCATTAATTTGAAACTTAATTCCTCTAGGCAACAATATATTGGCTTTTTCGAAGCCTTCTATGATTTTGGTACTACCTAATATAGTACTCACACTAGCTTTTTGCATTGTCAAATGAGAATAATATTTCTTATTCTTAAGTATAATATGAGTACTTGCACTGTCTGCTAAGCATAAGTCTTCACCATTTATCCCTAATTGAATTTGAGAGGTATTCATATTCTTTAAAGAAAACAAATAAATGTCACATAAATTTTCAAATATATAAAATATTTGTAAATAGTTCAAAACATAATATAATAACCATGTTGTTAATAACATAACAAACTAACATAAGATTTATCCTTTAAGACTACAATAATAAAATTAAAAGATCAATTATTCCCTTCAATGGTGGTGAAAAAATCAGCAGCTTCCAAGTGAGTTGTACTAATGATGCCATAATCATCTTCGCCATTCTCACAAACAAAATGTATCTCTATTTTATTTCCTTTATCATTCAATGATTTTTTACATAGTTCCACAAGATACTTTGGTGTACGACAGGTATGGGACTAATGGTTTTTACCTCCACAACGATAACACAAACATTCCACTTTCTCAGTTGTATCCTTATCATTCTTTTCATCCTCATGGTCCCACTTTTGGTGGGTATTCCTGAAATGACCACTTCGTCTACGTCCACGTCCTCGACCATATCCTCAACCACAACTGCTAGCGTGGCCTTTATCTTTTCTGTTATATGATGTTACATTCACTTCAGGGAATGGAGAAGAGTCAGTTGGACGTGACTCATGATTTTTCATTAGCAGTTCATTATTTTGCTCAGCCACAATAAAACAAAAATTCAATAAAAAATATTATTAACTCGTATAATTTAAATACTAATTATACAAACTCACTCATCAGATTTATGGTCTCGAAACCACTATTTCCTACACCACTGAAAAACGAGCTGTTACAATTTGACTATGTTGAAAGTTTTAACAAATTATGGGATTAGTGGAACCTTAAAAAAATGAAACAAATTACAAACATAAGTAATTTTATCATGATGGACATCACGAAAAAATGTATTACATACCTTGATCCAAACTAACAAAAAAGCAAGGCTCTTGGATTAATTTAAGTGCTCATACTGATAACGTATTATAAAACAAGAATAATAGATAAAAGATAGATATGAGAATATGAGGATTTCTATTACATTCTATTATTTTTCTTCATCATTACAAGTAGTATACTCCTATATATATAGGAAGATTATACTCCTCATTTTCTAATACATAAATAGGAAAAAGTTACAAGGAGATGAAATATGAAAAGCTAAGGAAGATGAAAGGTGGAAGGTTAAGGGAGATGAAAGGTAAAAGGTTGAATAATGCACCCGTAAACCAACTAAAAATTTGACTAAGGCAAGTGCACCTATCAATTAATAGTATAGCTACGGTGAGCAAAGATAACGTTCCCACGAGAACTAAAAGTACTAGTAATTACTGTCATTCTATTATTTAACCGATAAATTTGAGTGATTGATTAAAATTAAAATTAACTAAATTAATTAACTAAAGAACACGAAAAAGAACAAATAAGGAAAATAAATGATTAACAACCAAGAACTGAGACAATACCCAAAAAAGAATCCACCTAGACTTCATCTGTTATTATCAATTTATATTACACAATTTCTTGACTTAGTATCTTTATCCGTAGAAATCTCTAAATTATGCTAATATCTCTCTTCAAGACTAAGAGCAACGACTCTAGGTTGATTAATTGAAATTTATTTTTAATTAAAACACCTATTGTCGCATTAACTCGATCTATGGATCCCCCTATTAGATTTGACTCTAATCTGGTAGATTTATGTCGTTCCCATTTCTAGGATTGCATGCAACTCCACTCAATTACACTAGATCTACTCTTAGACAGGGTCTATTCCTCATTTGATTTAAGCACATCAAACATGGATTAATAGTCTAGAAATATTAAACCAAGAATTAAACACACATAATTGAGAACAAGATCCAAGTATTTATTGCGTAAAAATAGAAATCAAATAACAGAATCCATCCTAGGGTTTATCTCCCTAGGTATTTGGAAAATTATTTCATGATGGAAAATGAAAACATCCTAAAGACAGTATAACCACAATAAACAAAGAAACTCATAATAAACTTAAAAGAAATTAAAAGAAGATCTTCAATCTTGATGGAAATCTGCTTGAGAGTCGGCTTTAATGGTGTTTTTGAGTTGTTTTCTTCAATATTCTATGGCAGCTCCCTCCTATCTTCTTATCTTTGTCATATATAGATATTAGAATGCCCGAAAAACCCTAAAAATCGTGTTTTTTCGTTGTTCTGAATGCAATTCGCGAAATCAATACGGCCTGCCACATGGTCGTATGGCAGCCCGTGTGGCTCCTGTAACTTGCTCCGATTTTCCGATTTTCACTCATTTTGCTCACAAATGCTCTCCTAAGTATAAAAATATGAATTTAAAGGATTAGGAGCATAAAATTTACAATTTACACCGAATAATCACCCGAAAATGTATTAAGAATGAGACTATAAACATGTTGCTTTTAAGCATCCACTTAATAGCATTCATAACATTATTTCATTTTTTTTGTTTATTAATGTTTTTTTAATATTACATTTTTATTAATAATATTATATATCAATATAATTTACTTAGTATTTAATTTGGGTTGGGTATTTGGGTTTATTTTGGGTTTTAAATGAATTTTAGTTTGGGCTAATGAGATATTGGGGTTGAGTTTTAAATATATATTATATTTAATAAGTATGTAAAGCAATTAATTGAGTTAAAATGGTTTGGGGTGTGCAATAAATCGGTTGGACACAAAAAACCGAAAACTGACTTGATAGACCATCCTGAACATATACCATGCCCTGCAACTGGAGAGGAAGATAACAAGGAGCATAAATGAACAAGGTGGTAAAGCCTCCAATCATTTTCGGGGTTAATCAGTCCCCAAGTAAAGCAAGTGTTGGGCAATTACAAGACAAAGTAGGCCACCAAATGAATGAATGCAAAAACATATAGACACTAATGTTGCAGCAGAACGGATGAGGGTATCAGTGGTCATAGAAAAGACGGTATGGACGAAACCAACATGTGCAGATATAAGTAATTGGATTTGAGTTTTAAAAGATGTGTCCAAGAGGGGAGGGGAAAGGTGAAATTATTAGCTTAGGGGATAAAAGATGTGGGAGAAGTTGGGATGTTAAGTTATTCATAAACTCATTCATTCGTTTGGTAAATAGTTGAAAAAATTTAAATACCTTAAAATCAATATTATCAATCACTTCAAGAAATTTTAACATATGTTTGATAAGGCCTTGTTGATGGGATACATTTTTCTTATAAAAATGTTTAAAAGTTATATCATTTAAATACAGATGTTTTTATTTATTTATTTTAACAGTATATTATTTTATAAAGGTTTTACAAATTGTAGAATCATTTTTTTTTCATAATTTAAATTTTATATTTTTCCAGTAATCTAATTTTATTTTATATTTATCAAACATATTTGTACACTAATTTTTTTGGTTAAATCAGGCCAGAACTTGGAAATTAGTCCTACATTAGGACCTAAATTCTTTTTTGTCCAATTTTTTTACTAAATTTTGCCTCTAATTTTTTATTATTAATCAAAATTTACCACCAAATACTAGTTTTGATGATTTAAAAATACAATTTAACAATAAAATTATTATTTCAAATATTAGATGTTAATAGTTAACAGTAAGTTATTTAATAAAATATTTAAAAATAGTAAATTTTAACTTAGAATTTTTACTTGCTTTTATTATTTGTTAATATTTCATTAATTTAATATTCTTAAGTATTGAATTAAAATATTAAATTTTGTCTTCAAATTATTTTAAATTAAAATTACAAAATTTAATCAAATAAAACTAAAATGGCAAAATTCAAGAAAAAGTTAAAATATAGTGATGATTTTATTTTTAGCTCAAAAGTACAATGGCAAATATCAATCAAAAAAAAAATTATAGTGGCAAATTCAATGGGTAAACTACACCAACTATCCCTAAACATTGCTTAAAATTACATTTTGATCACTTAATTTTCAAAAGTTTCATAATAGTCCTTAACATATCAAATTGTTACATATTTGTTACTCGACTATTAACTTCTGTTAAAAAAAAGTAACGTTGCACCTTAGTTCAAAGGGTTAATAGCTAATTTGGTCCCAAAGCTATAGTTAAAAATTCATTTTGATATTTTTTAAATTTTTTCTTCAAAATTTAAAAAGTCTTAAAAATAAATAAATAAATCATATAAAAATCAGGGTAAACTACATCAATTGTCCCTAAACTTTGTTTAAAATTACATTTCGGTCACCCAACTTTCAAAAGTTACATAATAATCACTGATGTTATTAAATTGTTACATTTTTGTCACTGAGTTGTTAACTTTCGTTAAAAATTAACATTGCACCTTAAGTCAAAGAGTTAATAGCTAATTTGGTCCCTGAGCTATAGTTAAAAAATCATTTTGATATTTTTAAAATTGTCTTAACAATAATTGTAAAAAAAGTTAAAAAATGTAACAATAAATGAAAAAGTTCATATAATAAATCAATTGCAGCAAGGAAAAACCAAGAATTTTGCATCTAATTTTTCCACGTCCAATCTCATAAAAAATCACATTCTTTGAATTTTCACAAGAAAAAAACTTGAATACCTATCCACTTTGATCCTACTCGTTTTTTTTTTCATTTGCTTTGTTGTTTTGCACTCTCTTCATTTTCATCTCTTTGCATCTTTTTCCTTTTTTTTATCCAAAATGGTGTCGGCTCCATTTATAGCTGAATCTTTACTTAAAATTGGAGAGAAAAAATAGTGGGTTTGGAGAAGAAGAAGAAGAGCATTTTGTATTATAAATATAAAAAATCAAAAATTCCAAAATTGAAAGTTACTCAAAAACTTAATTAATCTAGTAACTGAAGTTATAGAAAAGAGATGATGAGTTTAGAAAAGAAGTAAGGCACTTTGTATTATAAATTAAAAGAAAAAATCTGAAATTTCAAAAAAATGGAACTTATCGAAGAACTCAGACAAAATAATAGAACATTTTGCTCCTCCTTCTTGCTCTCTTTTTTTTTTCATAATTATCTGGAAAATCATGTAGATAGGCCACTGATGATAGAAGTTTTACAATTCTCAAGAACAAAAACAATATTACAAACCTAGATTTTGTTTCTTGAAAACTCGAGCAGCAATAAGCGGCCTAATAGTGAAATTTGAATCTTGCATTGAGATGTATTTTGCTAGGGTTTTTAAGGCTTTGAGTGGGAAAAAAAAAAGAATTTGCAAAGCAATTTTTGAGTAAAACATCATGAAGTTATTGATGCAATTCGTGTTCATCAAGGGTGGAAAACAAATGGAATTTAGTTTGAAAATTTGAAGATTTTTCTATATAATAAAATTTATGTTTGTTTTAATTTTAAGAATTTTGTAGGGTTATACATGTTTAAATATTTTTATATTTTAAAAATATAATTTTTTAAAATTATTTTTATAGATTTTCTAATAATTTTTAGTCTAAGATTTTTTTTAATTTTTTTACAATTATTATTTAGAAAATTTATCAAAATAAATTTTGTAACTATAACTCAAGGGCCAAATTAGCTATTAACTCTTTGACTTAAGGTGAAATGTTACTTTTTTAATGGAAATAACAACTGAGTGATAAAAATGTAACAATTTCACAACGTTAGTGGCTATAGTGTAACTTTTGAAAGTTAGGTGACCGAAATGTAATTTTAAACAAAGTTTAGGGATAACTGATGTAGTTTACCCAAAAAGCAATTACAGCAAGGAAAAACCAAGAATTTTGCGGCTAATTTTCCATATCCAATCTCATAAAAAATTATTGTCTTCGAACTTTCACAGAAAAAATTAAATATCATTCACTTTGATCCTACTCTTTTTTTTTTTTTTTTTTTGCTTTGTTGTTTTATGCTCTCTTCATTTTCATTTTTCCTTGTTTTTTTTTTCTCTTTTTCATGCAGATCGACGTCGGCTCAGCTTTTCTCAAATCATTAAAAATAATATATATACATTTTATGGAATAATAGTTGATGCACGTTTCGGGACGTGATTCAAAGCCCGTAACTATTGCACAAAGAACGTCCCATGGAGGTCAATCTATTAAATGAGGCTCATTTGACCTACTTGAACTGGCCCGATGCAAATGCATAGAACAAGTGATGAAGCTCATCTACTTGGAAGCCTTGATGGCCTAGCAAAGCACTTATGGAAAATTAGGGTTGCTTTGGTAAATGGCAAAATTAATCTTAGAAGATTATAATATGATAAGATTTGATTTTGTAATCTTGGAGATTATTTAATCCCTTAATTGTATATATGCTTCAATCTCATCCGTCGATGTAAAACTAGTTGTACCGTTGGATTTGGGGGAGCTCAACTATAAATAGAGGGTCTCCCCCTCATTTGTGACCATCCATTGTATCCACTGTATTTTAAGGTGAATACCTTTTTAGAGCATTTACTCAAACACCTTGTGGGCGTTGCTTTTATATGACTATTCTGTTCTCTCAAGCTTTCTTTTGTCTTTGAGTTGCTTCCGCCATATTTCTGATGCATTGGAGAAATTTTGCGAGAATTCTCACTTTGCAAGAGTTAGGCTGACTTAGGCGCATTTGAACCCAAGAAGTCACCTAAGGCCGTATGGATTGCAAGATGAAAGTTCTAGCCTCGTGACACCCGTTGGTGCATAAGTCTTATGTACCATCAGTGAATAATAAACATGACACATCATCATTAAATTAAACAAAAAATATGGAGGACTTGTAAATAAATACCAATAATTTTATTTTAACATAATTAAACATTAATCATAATTATTATAAATAAATATTAATAACTCTCATATTTAGGGCTTGGGTTTAAGAGTTTAGAGTCTTGGGATTAAAATTTAGGGTCTCGAGTTTAGGTTTTATATTTTAGGGTTTTAACTTTTAATTATAATTAATTGTTATTTAATTATGTTTAAATAAATTTATTAGTATTTATTTATAAATCATCCATTATTTTTTTGTTATTTAATGACGAGTTGTCATGTTATTATTCACCAATGGTGTATGATATTTATGCATCGATAGTGCATCAAATATTCTCCCATATTTTATTTACAGCTGAAAGTAAAATTTTGACTTCAAATTTGAGAGAAGAAGAAGAAGAAAAAGAAGAGTATCTTGTATACATATTCAAATATTTTTATATTTTTAAAATATTATGAATTTTTAATTATTTTGTAGATTTTCAAATAAATTGTAGTCTAAGATTTTTTTAATTTTTTTTAGAATTATTGTTAAGAAAGTTTTAAAAATATAAAAAAATTAACTATAGCTCAAGGACCAAATTAACTATTAACTTTTTGAATTAAGGTGCTACATTACTTTTTAAATTAAAGTTAACAATTGAGTGATAAAAATGTAACAATTTGATAACGTTAGTGACTATTATGTAACTTTAAAAATTTAAGTTACCGAAATATAAGTTTAAACAAAGTTTAGGGACAATTGGTGTAGTTTATCAAATTTTAACTTCCACCTAAAATATAGTGGCCCGTGACCATCGCACCAAATGCATCCAATGGAGGTCTATTGTTTAGATGGGGATCATTTGGCCCACAAGAACTGGCCCGATTCAGGAAGCTGTTGGAAAAGCATGTCAGATTGAAGCCTGGTTAGCCCAATAATGAAGATATGGCAACTTAGGCTAATTTGGTAACTAATCTTAGAAGATTGAGGGAATCATATCTTGTAAAGATTAGATTAGATTTGATATGGCATATCTTGTAAATCCCTAAAATCAAGGGATATGGTTAATCTCGTCCGTCGATGTAAATGTATCTTAACCGTCGGTTTTGGGGGAGCTTAACAATAAATAGAGAGCCTCCCCCTCATTTGTACTCACTCCATTCATTGTTTCATTATTCTTTGTGAATAAAAGCATATTGAGAGCATTTACTCAAACACTTTGTGTGCGCTCTTTCTATTGTTCTTTGTAAGCTTCTTTTGGCATAAATCGCTTCCGCTCTACAAATTGGTGCCTTGGAGGACTTCTAAAAGAATCCTCACTTGAGTAAAGGCTGATTTAGGTGATTTTGGACAAACGGATCGCCTAAGGCCACACGAATCGCGAGACGAAAGATCTAGCCCCGTGACAAGTGGTATCCGAGCTATTGGTTCGAAGGCACCGTTGGGATGTCAAAAGAAGAGTTCGAACAAAGGTGGGCCAGAAAGTCTTTGAGGGAGATGCTGTCAGCTGTTGAGAAACGCGTGGGTAAACTTGAGGAGTCCATGGAGGACGCAAAATAGTCAGACAATGCGCTTGGGGAAAGCATTGAGGACTTGAGGGAGAAGTACAGGGACTTTGTGACCATGTGTCTCACTTTCCAGAGGGATAGCGTGCAAGAGTTGCTAGATTCCCAAAGGAAGAAGCTGATGGAGAGGAACGATGCTATCGAGGCCATGGTGATGGCTTTGAAAGAGAAAACAATGGTCACGACGATGGCTTTGAGCACAAGAATAGAGGAGCTCAAGGGAGAGCTGGCCTTGTGCCAAGCAGCCGTGGGGAAAGGAGTGTCAAGTGCAACACTCAGTAACGAGGATGTCTCGAAGCCGAAAGAGTTTGTGGGGACAAGGTCTGCATGCGATGTGGACAAATTCTTGTAGAGGATGGAAAACTACTTCCATGCCAAAGGCATCGTGGATGATGCGGTTAAGGTAAACACTGCTTCAATGTTTCTTACTAATATTGCACATTTATGGTGGCGAGGCAGGACCACAGATAAAAAGCAAGGTGAGATTGGGACGTGGCAAGAGTTCCAATTGAGTTGAAGGGATAATTTTACCCAAAATTTACCGAGAAAGAAACCCGGGCAAAGTTGTAAAGGATAACGTAACGGGGCACAGTGGAGAAGTATGTTCGAGAGTTTAAGGAACTCATGCTCCAAGTTTCAGATGTGACCGAGAAAGAAGCATTGCTTGCTTTTCAGAATGGATTGAAGCCGTGGGTCAGACAAGAGGTGGAACAAAGAGGTGTCCAAAAGCTGTCGGAAGCCATGACGGTAGTAGATCCTGTGGTCAAGCTTGGTCTAGGGAAAGATAAGCTTGGGTCTTCCAAGTCCAAGGAAAGGGGCGTATGTAAAAAGGATCACAAGGAATATTTTGTTGATGGAAATGGCAACGGCGACAATGGTGGTAATGGGAAACCACGAGTTGGGAAGAAGAAACCCAAGAGGAAAAGGGACAAGTTGAAATGCTTTCTCTGCGACGGTCCACACATGTTGAAGAAATGTCCAAAGAAATCTGCGCTTTCTAAGAAAGAGAAGTCGATGGGTAAAGCCTTGGTACTTGGTTTGAGCGCAAGGGGTGTCGAAGCTAAGGAGGCCGAAAGTGAGAAGAAGCCAGTGGAGTGCTTCTTATGTCATGGTCCACATAGGTTGCGGAAGTGTCCGAGGAAGTCTGTCATTGAAGGGGACGATAGAGCAGAAAATGAGCCCAAGAAGCTTGGTTTGAGTAAGGGAAAAGTCGAAGCCAAGAGGGCAAAGAGGAACAAAAAGAAACGAGTAAAGTGCTTCTTGTGCCGTGGTCCACATGAGTTGCAGAACTGTCCAAAGCAAGCCGTAGTCAAAGGAAAGGCAACGTCTGAGCTTGGTGAGTCAACGGTGGGGCTTCCACCCAAGGAAGAGGTGAGTTTGTCATCGGACTTAGCGGAAAAATTTGTGATGAAAACAGTGAAGCTGGGACCAATAAGGTTCAATTTGAGTGAAGCGTCGAAGTTGGCCGAGTCATCGACAAGGCTTCCACCTATGGGAGAGGTGGGTGGTGTATCAGACTTCAAGGGAAAAGAAGTGATGCAAGTGGGACAGTTGACCCGAGTAAATGCAAAGGTACATTCCGAACACTTTGATTGTGTGTTTCATTCTAACTTGTTGACTTGGAAAGAACGTAGGGGCCATTTCAAAGTTCTTGAGCAAAGAGGCTGAGAGACTGTGGGCAAAGCGAAGCCAAGTGTTTTGAATCAAGAGGATTATGTTCGAGTCAAGTTAGAATGTGGGCAAGAGAGTGACATAACTTCTTGTCGTCGAGATGTACAAACGAGTAGGACAGTTTGAGTTAAGAAGCGACGTAAGCTAAGGCAAAAGTCCCAAAAAGATAAGGCGTCAATACGAGACCGAGGTGAATCAAGTTAGTGTCATTTGGAAGTCGTAGCGAGGGTGTTGCGAGAACGGGTGGGGGAGAATGTCACGGGCCGCAGTTCAAAGCCCGTGACCATCGCACCCAATGCATCCAATGGAGGTCTATTGTTTAGATGGGGATGCTCGCAAGAACTAGCCCGATTCAGGAAGCTATTGGAGAAGCTCGTCAGATTGAAGCCTGGTTGGCCCGATAATGAAGATATGGCAACTTAGGCTAATTTGGTAACTAATCTAAGAAGATTGAGGGGATCATATCTTGTAAAGATTAGATTAGATTTGATATGGCATATCTTGTAAATCCCTAAAATCAAGGGATATGGTTAATCTCGTCTGTCGATGTAAATGTATCTTGACCGTCGGTTTTGGGGGAGCTCAACTATAAATAGAGAGCCTCTCCCTCATTTGTACTCACTCCATTCATTGTTTCATTATTCATTTTGAATAAGAGAATATTGAGAGCATTTACTCAAACACTTTGTGTGCACTCTTTTTGTTGTTCTTTGTAAGCTTCTTTTGGCATAAATCGCTTTCGCTCTACAAATTGGTGCCTTGGAGGACTTCTAAAGGAATTCTCACTTGAGTAAAGGTTGACTTAGGTGAGTTTGGACAAACGAATCACCTAAGGCCGCACGATCGCGAGACGAAAGATCTAGCCCCGTGACACAAGTTTACACATTAATCCTTAATTTTGTTAGTTTATCAAAGATCACCTAAATTGGAGTTTCGCTTAGAAAAGAAATTGATGCTACAACCCAAACATAATTTTATCTAATCCAATGACTTTTTTTATAATTAGCAAATTGTTATTTATAAAACACTAAATTCTCTTTAAACCCCTAAACTTTAAAAAATAAAATTAACTAAGTTTTTTTTTCTTTTTTTGCACTTAATTGAATTTTTCAATATTAATATTGCAATCAATTAAAATCTTTGACAATTAATTTTAACGATCAACTGTAATGACTATCCTTTTTAGGGTTATTTTCACCCCATGGCAAGCCAAGATTGTGCCATGTGGTGAAAACTAATAATTTAAAATCATTACAAATTATAAAAATTATAGAAAACCATAAATACTTGTATAAATTTAAAAAAAAATGATAAAAAATAAAAAAGTAAAAATGATGAATAAATTATAAAATATTCGAGGAAATCGACGTCGGGAAATTTATTTGTTCTAGATCGTGGAGCCATAGTATGGAGAAGTGTAAAACAAACTTACACTGCTGACTCTACTATAGAGGCAGAGTATGTGGCTGCTTTTGAGGCAACGAAAGAAGCAATATGGCTTCGAAAGTTCTTAACCGATCTTGAAGCCATTCCTGGTATGGAAAAAGCTATAACACTGTATTGTGATAACAGTGCTATAATAACTAATACCAAGGAAATGAAAAGTCACAAGAGGATGAAACACGTTGATCGGAAGTATCACTTGATACGAGAGGCAGTAGCCAAAGGAATTGTAGATGTGATGAAAGTAGCTTATGAAGATAACCTTGCAGATTCGTTTACTAAGACTCTTGTAACTAGGAGTTTTAACAAACACGTCAAAGATATTGGAATGCGAAACATGACACATTTACTTCATTAAGGCAACTCGGAGATTATTGGGAAATGAGCTCATATTGTAGTAAACATGTAACTGTTTTCTATTTATTTGAACGATGAATAAATAAATAAATCTAACTTCACATTTCACTATTATGTCTTTTATATTTTGCATGCATAGCGAAATTATGACAAGAAAATATTAGCTCATTGATTGTCTAAGTTTAAACTGAAGATAAGTGGCATTGTAAGAACGTTTACATTGCGAGAAAGACAACTTACTTCAGTAGGTAATCTAAATAAGTCTGTAATCCCGTAAAAGAATCAAAGTGAGCATTTGATTCAAATACTGAGAAGGGTCATTATGTCGTCTACAATTCTAATTGGGGAGATGGTTAGTCTTGGCTATCAGAGCAGTTGACTCCACGAGTAAAGACATAGATGTATTAATTGGTAGAATGATACATTGGACTGGACCCAAGATGAATTAATTCTGAATCCGTTTTGTGAATTAATTCACTTGTGACGTTCATGATATGATTTACCTAAATCCTGGGTTAGTCACTAATCATGCGTATGCGACTCATGTGTTTTGATATAAGTGGAGGCTTATGCTCTAAAGATGATCGAGCCCATAGCCGGTATGTTAGGTACATGACTTGTGTATGGCATGGCTTTACTAGCAAAAGTGGAATTCATAGCTCAATTAAAGAGTTAATGATATCCTCTCATTGGCATTGTCTAGATTGATAAATATGGAACGTGGCCACAGGTTTCTTGTTCTCTAACGAGCAATTCATCACAGCCATTTGTTGACAGTGATCATATTAATCATTAAGAAGATCCAATGGTGACAATGAGATAAAATATGATTGTATAGAGTGAAAGAATTTAACTCAAAAGCATCATGGATATCATATGAGGGTAACACACACGTGACAAGGTCATTGGACAAAGCAGTTGGATGAATTGCTTTCATAAAGAGTATACAATAAGGAGTTTTCGATCATGGTACTTCTTGTGGACTGACTACATGATTAAGTAATTGCGTATTATCAAAACGATGCTTTTAGAAATAATTGCAATTACTAGAGTCTAATTGTATATGTCTGATTGGTCCCTCCGCTAGCTCAACAAAAGCTTGATTGGACTGCATTTGAATCAGAAGAAATTTCTACGACTTTGAAAATAATTTAATTGAGTCGATTTATTCGATGTGGAATTAAATTAGGTGGTCATGATAATTGTTCAACTAGAGAAATTGATTAAAGAAATTTCTTGAAATTAATTTGAAAAATATAAGTGATTTTTGGAAAAATTAATTTTGATCAAGTAAAATTAAATTAATCAAATCAATTAAAATTAATATGATATTTTTAAAAATTATATTTCAAGTCAGACAATTGGCCTAATGAGTAATTGAACTTAAAAATTGGACCTGAGATCGTTAATTGGGTCTGGGAGCCCAAAACCAATATTAAGACCCAAAAATTGGTCGAACCAGGTCCGCAATGTGAAACCGAGCCAACGGTCCAACCGGTGGCTAGACCGGACTGGTCGGGTCATCACTGACCCGGATCGAACTAGCAGCAGCTGAACAGGCTCGGGGTGCCGTAAGGGTGTCGCACCTGCATCACCAGACATGGCGATACTGGTGGCTGCAACGGCGGTGTCCCGGTGGCCGGTGACGGTTGTTCTTCAGTGGTTGAATAGTGGAAGAGTTACACTCCTACTGGATTTTACCAAAGAATTTGATTTCAGATTAACAATTCCAAAAATAATATTATTTCAATAGTTTAATATTAAATTAAATTTAATACTTATTTTAATAGTATTTTATTAATTTAATATTAAAGTGATTATCTTAATATTAAATTAAATTTAATGTTTATATTGTAGACAAACATTCTATTATTTTTATAAGATTTAGTACTAAATTTAATCTAATATTTATCTTGATAAATATTATATTAATTTAATATTAAATTGATTAAGTTCAATCATATTTGAACTCTCTAAACTCTCTCTGTAACACCCCTCACCAGTATTCACTATCAGAATAAGGTTACGAGGTATTACCGATCAATACACATTAGTTATCAAACATAACTTATACGTTTAAGCATTCATTCTCAAACACCATTCAATCATATTCACTATGTCCCTTATACGGGCCTACGAGGCCTTAAACATGCTTTAGAAGTGGTTCAGGACTAAACCGATAACTTATAAAAATCTTGGAAACTTAATAAATTTCAAACATATAAGGGTCACGCGCCCGTGTGAACAGGCTGTGTGCCTCACACGGCTCCAGACACGCCCGTGTCTCAGGCCGTGTGAAAACAGGGCATACATATTGACTTTGGTCACACGGCCGACCACACGTCCGTGTGTCTAGCCTGTATGCCCTTCGAAGTGGCCACACACGCCCGTGTGCCAGGCCGTGTGCTAGGCCGTGTCAATCCTGTAGGGTATACTAACTTATGCAACACGGCTAAGTCACACGCCTGTGTGCTAGACTGTGTGCCATTTAGTGGGGTATACTGACTTGTGTCACACGGCCGGTCACACGCCCGTGTGTGAGGCCGTGTAGAGCATACTGACTTCAATTCAATTTCAACACCAGAGGACACACGACCGTGTAGCATGACTGTGTGTTGCACACGGCTGAGACACACGCCCATGTCTCTGCCCGTGTGGACAAAAATAGGCCATTTGCAAGGCCAATTTGCCACCCTTTCTCATGCTCACCTAAACAACCAAAATGGTACCATTTCATCATACAATAAGCATCCCAAAACCATCAACCAAGTACACAAATCATACCATATTCATTTCAACTATTTCAATACTCAATTCCATATCATTTACCTATTCAAATACTTATATCATTAAACATCAATTCACAAGCACTTAACTAATCAAACTAACAACTTCAATCACACCTTATAGATCAATTTCCAAATTCAAATATAACCATAACCGCATTCTTGCCAAACATAATAAAATGAGCCATTACTCATGACTATATATACATACTAAAACATATACCAATTACAAGCCAAATCTCATGGCCATTATCACAACCAAAACATATCATCATATCACTAACCTATACATGCCATATACCATATTTACAAAACACCAAAAGTACCAACAAGTTGATCGATAGTGTGACGATGTTCCTGATGATCCCCGAGTCCGAGCTAGCTTCGATTATCTATAAAACAGGGAAATAACACACAAAGTAAGCTTTAAAAGCTTAGTAAGCCATATACAAATAAAATTACCACATGAATCAACATCATTTCCATCAATAGGCAAACTATGAGTAAACACATATAAGCTCACAAACCTTTCCCAATGTATACATATTCAATATCATAAGTGAATTTATCAAATAATTCCCTTTTCAATACTTGTATGAATCTCATACGTACCTAAGTCACTTAACTCATTCACACATTCTTTCTCGACTTGACTTTGCCAGTTGAACCTTTTGGAATTGTTAAGGATACTCGGAAATCACATATAGCTCGTACAATGCCATATCCCAGATATGGTCTTACATGTTATCACATATCGATGCCGATAGCCCAGCTATGGTCTTACAAGAAATCAAATAACGATGCCAATGTCTCAGTCATAGTCTTACACGTAATAAAATAATGATGCCAATGTCCCAGACATGGTCTTACATATAATCACATCTTGATAATCCTACTATCATGACATTCGTATCCTATACTATTCCTACGGTTCGTACAGGACTTTCGGATATTGTAACCTTGTCGATTCTTGCTCGTATTTGATCATTCAACATTCATAGCATTTTAATGACAATTAAACATATATAATTCAATTTAAAGACATTTATTTGCATATGAACTTACCTTGTATTCGGAATAAACGGACTGGATCGACTATTCGATAACCTTTGATTTTCCCCGATCTAAATCTGATTTCTTTCGTTCTTGATCTATATACATTTAAAATTAACTCATTCATTCATCAATTCATTCAATTCAACCCACAAACACATATTTGGGCATTTTTACACTTTAGCCACTAAAGTTCCATATTTTTACAATTTAGTCCCTATTTCACAAATATACAAAATTCATGAAATTTCATTAAACTCAAGACTAGCCGAATTTCATATAGGTCCCTAGCATCCCAACACTTTCATTTATTTCATAATTCAACCCCTCAATTTATACTTTTTACAATGAAACCCCTAATAGGCATTTTTACTCAAAATCACTTAACAAAACTTGTATAACTATCAACAAATATTCATTTTTCATCATCAAACATTCAAAAGCTCAAGTATTCATCAATGTAACTTCAAAAAATCATTAACAACTTCAAAAATTAAGGCATGGGCTAGCTAGAATACAAAGCAACGATCTCAAAAACATAAAAATTATCAAAAATCGAACATACCAATTGATCCCTTAAAGTGCCGAACCCTAGAATGCTCTCCAAGGCTTTATTTTATTTTGATATCCGGTTATGGATGAAGGAAATAAAGATGATTTTGGCTTTTGTTTTATTTATGTTATGTTTAATTACTAAATTACATATTTAACCTTAAATAAAAACCATTTAAAACATCCATTTAATGCCCTTTTATGTCAAATTCCACTATCAATGGTCGAATATCATCATAAGGACCTTTGGTTTAATGAATTATAGCAATTAAACACTTTTAACAAATAGAATGCAACTTTTGCATTTTACGCGATTAAGTCCTTTAATCAAATTGAGCTATTAAACGATAAAATTAGCTCACTAAATTTTCACACATATATAATAACATGCTGTAAACACAAAAAATAATATTAAAATAATTTTCCAACCTCAAATTTGTGGTTCCAAAACCACTGTTCCAATTTAGCTAAAACCGGGCTGTTACAACTCTCCCCCTTAGGGATTTTCGTCCACGAAAATCTTACCAGTGAATAGGTTAGGGTATTGATTTCTCATAGCATCCTCGGGTTCCCACGTATCTTCTTCAACCCCGTGTTGATGCCATAATACTTTCACTAATACAATTCTCTTATTTCTCAGCTCTTTGATTTCACGAGCTAGAATTCGAATCGGTTCTTTAACATATGACATATCTAATTGAATTTCAATCTCAGTCGGGGAAATGACATGTGAAGGGTCGGATCGGTATCGTCGAAGCATCGACACATGAAATACATTATGTATTTTCTCTAACTCAGACGGTAAAGATAGTCGATAAGCAACTGATCCGACTCGCTTGATAATCTCAAACGGTCCGATGAATTGTGGACTCAATTTCCCTTTTCGACCAAACCGCAATATCTTTTTCCACGGTGACACTTTCGGAAACACTCTATCCCCGATCTGAAACTCAATATCTTTCCATTTCAAGTCTGTGTAAGATTTATGTCGATCCGATGCTACTTTCAAACTATCGCGAATTACTTTCACTTTTTCTTCTGTTTCCCTGATCAGATCAACTCCGTGAATCTTATTCTCGCTTAGCTCAGTCCAGTATAACGGTGTTCGACATTTACGACCGTATAGAGCTTCGTATGGTGCCATCTTTATACTTGATTGAAAGCTATTATTTTAAGCAAATTCAATCAGCGGTAGATATTTCTCCCAACTCCCCTCAAATTCAAGAATACAACATCGCAACATATCCTCGAGTATCTGAATAACTCGCTCGGATTAACCATCCATTTGAGGGTGAAACACAGTGCTAAAATACAGCTTTGTACCTAAAGCTTCTTGTAATTTCTTCCAAAATCGTGAAGTGAACCTCGGATCTCTATCTGAAACAATAGATAACGGCACTCCGTGCGATCGAACAATTTCTGAGATATACAACTCAGCTAATTTATCAAGTGAGTAATCCGTACGTACAGGGATGAAATGAGCTAATTTTGTCAATTTGTCAACAACAACCCAGATTGCATCTTTCTTTCTCGGAGTTAAGGGTAAACCCGAAACAAAATCCATAGTTACTCTGTCCCATTTCCACTCAAGAATCATGACAGGCTGTAATAAACCTGACGGCACATGATGCTCAGCCTTGACTTGCTGACAAATCAAACATTTTGAAACAAATTCTGAGATATCCCGTTTCATGCCATGCCACCAATAAAACTGTTTCAAATCATTATACATTTTCGTGCTTCTCGAGAGTACTGATAAACAATTACTATGTGCTTCGTTCAAAATCATCTGAATCAACTCTGAATTTCTTGGAACACATATTCGATCTCTGAATCTCAAACAATCATCGGAATCAACTTGAAACTCTGAATCAGAAATTGACTCACACTGAACCCGTTTTGCTTGCAGTTCATTATCAAACTTTTGAGCTTCATAAATTTGTTGTATAAACAACGGTCTCGCTTTCAACTCGGCTACTAACGAACCATCGTCAGACAAAGCCAAATGTGTATTCAAATCACGTAAAGCAAACAAGGACTTTCGGCTCAAAGCATCAGCAACTACGTTCCCTTTCCCCGGATGATAATCAATTACCAAGTCATAGTCTTTTAACAATTCTAACCATCTCCGCTGTCACAATTTCAAATCTCTCTAAGTCATCAGATATTTCAAGCTTTTATGGTCAGTATAAATATGACATTTCTCACTAAACAAATAATGGTGCCAAATTTTCAACGCAAACACAATCACAGCCAATTCTAGATCGTGTGTCAGATAATTCTTTTCATATTATTTTTGGTGTTTACAGCATGTTATTATATATGTGTGAAAATTTAGTGAGCTAATTTTATCGTTTAATAGCTCAATTTGATTAAAGGACTAAATTGCGTAAAATGCAAAAGTTGCATTCTATTTGTTAAAGGCATCCTATTGCTACGATTTATTAAATGAAAAGTCCTTATGATGTTATTAGACCATTGATAGTGGAATTTGACATAGATCGCCTTATATTAGATGATTTAAATGGTTTTTATTAAAGGTTAAAATTGGAAATTAGTAAATAAGCTTATTATTAAGTAAAACAAAAAAAAATTGGTCTTCATTTCATCATCTTCAACCGATTTTCTTGAGAAACAAGAGGGCTAGGGTTCAGTCATTTGAATGTTTGATTAAGGTATGTTACTTGCTCAGATTTTGATGATTTTTACGTTTTTGAGATCGTTGCTTTGTATTTTAGCTAGCCCATGCCTTAATTTTTGAAGTTGTTAATGATTTTGTGAAGTTCCATTGATGAATACTTGAGATTTTGAATGATTTATGATGAAAAATGAATATTTGTTGATAGTTATACAAGTTTTGTTAAGTGATTTTGAGTAAAAATGCCTATTAGGGGTTTAATTATGAAAAGTGTGAATTGAGGGGTTGAAATGTAAAATAAATGAAAGATTTGGGCTGCTAGGGACCTATATGAAATTAGGCTAGGCTTAGTTTTAATGAAATTTCATGAATTTTGTGTATTTGTGAAATAGGGACTAAATTATAAAAATGTGGAACTTTAGGGATAAAGTGTAAAAATGCCCAAATATGTGTTTGTGGACTGAATTGAATGATTTGATGAATAAATGAGTTAATTTTGAATGTATATAGATCAAGAACGAAAGAAATCGGATTTAGATTGGGGAAAATCAAAGGTTATCGAATAGTCGATCCAGTCCGTTTATTCTGAATACAAGGTAAGTTCATAAGCAAATAAATGTCTTTAAAATTGAATTATATATGTTTAATTGTCGTTGAACTGCTATGAATGTTGAATGATCAAATACGAGCAAGAATCAACAAGGTTACAATATCCGAAAGTCCCGTACGAACCTCAGGAATAGTATAGGATACGAATGTCATGACATTAGGATTATCGAGATGTGATTATGTGTAAGACCATGTCTAGGACATTGGCATCATTATGTGATTACGTGTAATACCATGTCTGGGACATTGGCATTGTTATTTGATTACGTGTAAGACCATAGCTGGGCTATCGCATCGATATGTGATAACATGTATGACCATATCTGGGATATGGCATTGTACGAGCTATATGTGATTTCTGAGTATCCTTAACAATTCAAAAAGGTTCAACGGGCAAAGTCAAGTCGAGAAAGAATGTGTGAATGAGTTAAGTGACTCAGGTACGTATGAGACTCATACAAGTATTGAAAGGGAAGTATTTGATAAATTCACTTATGATATTGAATATGTATACATTGGGAAAGGTTTGTGAGCTTATATGTGTTTACTTATAGTTTGCCTATTGATGGAAATGATGTTGATTCATGGGGTAATTTTATTTGTATATGGCTTACTAAGCTTTTAAAGCTTACTTTGTGTGTTCTTTCCCTGTTTTATAGATAATTGAAACTAGCTCGGACTCGGGTATCATCAGGAACATCGTCACACTATCAATCAACTTGTTGGTACTTTTGGTGCTTTGTAAATATGGTATATGGCATGTATAGGCTAGTGATATGATGATGTGTTTTGGGATATGAAATTTTCCATGAGATTTGGCTCATAAATGATGTAAATGTTGGTGTGTATTTTGCCATTTGGGTTGGCTTATTTTATGAGTTTGGTAAGTGAAATATGATGTATGTAATACCCCTAACCCGTAACCGTCACCGGAATAGGGTTAAGAAGCATTACCGAATAATCGAAACATTTAATTTCGTTCCACATCAATCATAGCAATTCA
This sequence comes from Gossypium sturtianum, assembly GCA_025698515.1. Lineage (NCBI taxonomy): Eukaryota > Viridiplantae > Streptophyta > Magnoliopsida > Malvales > Malvaceae > Gossypium > Gossypium sturtianum. The sequence goes on from CM046945.1 coordinate 27,592,474, forward strand.
CATCCATATAGTCCCTTAATTAGGTCTACGCGACCTTAAACGTGTGTTAGAAAGGGGTCGGGACTAAACCGAACACATACAAAATTTTTAAAAAATTAAGAATTTTTTCCAAGCTATAGGGGTCACACGCCCGTGTGAGTAGGCCGTGTGCCTCACACGGCTTCGGACACGCCCGTGCATCCAAGCCGTGGCAAAACAGGGCATACATACTGACTTGTCCACACGGCCTGAGACACGCCCGTGTGCCTCACCTGTGGTCGACACTGACTTGCACCACACGGCCAGTCACACGCCCGTGTGTCTAGCATGTGGTCGAGTCTGACTTGTTTCAATTTGCAACCTAAAATGACATGGTTGAGCCACACGCCCGTGCGCTCAACCGTGTGGGAAAATATAGGCCTTTTGCAAGGCCAATTTGCCACCCACACTAAGGGTCTCACCTACAAGCACAACCAATTCAATTTCATACCTCAAATAGCATTCAAACATACCAAAACATACTCAATTTAATCTCTTAACATCATCATTCCTCTTCTTATTCAATCCATCTCAACTAACCATCACAAAGTAACAATTACACATACAAAGACATGTAATTTATGCATCATTTAATCCCTACAAAAACCATCATAAAACATACCATTTCCATTCTACTAATTTATACCAAAATAATTACCCACATAGATCACATATGCACATCTTTAACCATCTTTTTATACATCCAAAGCAAAAAACCAATATCATCAAATTACCAAGCCATATCATATGGCATGGCTAAAAAATTCAAAACATATCTTAGTCAATAACCTATACATGCCATATACCAAATATATTCAACTTCCAAAAGTACCAAAATAGATGGCCAATAGTGTGATTTAGTCATTGACGACCCCCAGATCCGAGCTAGCTTTAAATATACTGTAAACAGAGAAAACTTCACACAGTAAGCTTTAAAGCTTAGTAAGTTCGTAATATAATACATTTAATTCTATGATTCAACTTCAATATACACAATAAACCATCACATAGATTATATTACAAAAATACATAATCTCAACCTTAGCCATATGCTTATACAACTAGCCATTTGTCCATAATTGAAATCATCAACCACATAGGTTTCGAACATACCTTTGCCAACACTTAGTTAACATTCATTCTTGCTACTCAATGTTTGATATCACATTTCGATAAATCTTCGTTATTCTTTTGATTCAATCGCACACTTAGTGCCCATTTCATAGCCGAAGCATAAATATCATCGCACACTTAGTGCCTTTACATTAAACTGAATTTATCTCGGTATCGCACACACAGTGCCAATCAATACAGCCGAAGCTTTCTTTATGTCGCACACACAGTGCCATTCGCCTCTGTTTCGATTCTAAATACGCACACTTAGTGCCATAATTCTCAAATTCACATATAGCATTTCTAATTCAATAATTACATATTCATTCATTTCATAGCACTTAGACATAAATTTAACAACTCGTATTATATCCGAACTTACCTCGGACGTCGAAGTAACAAAACGAGTCGATCAATCGAGCACTTTATCTTTGCCTCGATCTTGATAAACCGCAATAGTAACATATTTTAAGCCCACATTTAGCATGATTTTGGATGATTTAAGCCTTGGATTATGTAATTTGGTGCTCTTAATCCTTTGTTTTCATGTTTTATACTAAGGAAAGCACCGGAGAATGAAAAGAACGAGAAATGGGCTTAAAACGGGCCAAATGGGCCAAAGAAAGAAATCGACACGGCCTGGGCCCAAGCAACACGGTCGTGCCTCCCTAATCAGACCCGAACACGGCCTGGCCACGATTCACCCGGGCGTGTGCCAAGGGCGTGTCCCTGCCGTGGAGAAGAGGAATTTCACTCGAATTAGGATACTTAGGGGTAAAGAAACACATTCCAAAAGCCTATATGAACACCCTAGAAGCCAACTTTCAGGGCGTGCAGCTAGGCCAAGGAGCCGATCCAGAAAGGGCAGATTTGTGGGAATTTACTCGAAGAAAGCCAGTTGATTCATCTCAAGAAGCCGAAATCATACTCAAGACGGAGGATCTCTCTTCAATTCCTTCAGGGGGTTTTAGGGTTTTTCTTATGTTTTGTTTTATCTTTTCTTCTGAGATGTTTTGTTTTATCATTATAAACTAAACCCTCAGATACCTGAGGGGGATGAAACCTAAGACAAATCTTGTTATTGTTTTCTGAACTATATGATAAATACTTGATTTGTTCTTAATTATGTGTTCTTAATTCTTGTTTTGATATTTTAGGATATTGATTCAAGTACTGATGTGCTTAGGCAAAGGAGGAATAGACCCTGTCTAAGAGTAGATCTCGCATAATTAAGCGGAGTTGATCGCAACCCTAGAGATAGGATGACGAAAATCTACCGGATTAGGGTCAAACCTAATATGGGAGTCCATAGATCGAGTTAATGCAATTCTAGGGGTTTTAATTAGAAAGAGATTTCAATTAATCAACCTAGGGTTAGACGTTAGTAGCCTTGAGAGAGGTATTAATATAAATTAGGGAATCCTACGGATCAAGTCAAGTGAATAAATCGTCTGGTTCAGAGTTAAATAACAAGTGAAGTCTAGGTGAATTCTTCCTCGGGTACTGTCTTAATCAATTGGTTTTCCCACAAGTATTTCCCCAATTTCATTCTCTTTGTCTTGGCATCTTTAGCTTAGTAGTCAGTTAATTTTAGATTAAAACAATTCACTTCAATTTTAAGGCTAAATAATAAAAAGAAAGTTAGTATTAGTACTTTTGGTTCCTTTAGGTTCGACAATCCGATCTTGCCTTAACTATACTACTGTTCGATAGGTGCGCTTGCCTCAGGTACCTCTAGTTTATGACTAAAAGGAACCCGACAAGACCCCTAATTTACGACAGTGAAATTGAAGCAACCGCTTGCAGAAACTGAAGAGAAATTAGGTGAAGCTTAAATTACACAGAAAAAGAGCAAGAAAACGTCACCGATACCACCGAAGAGATGGCTGAAAATAACTCGCTACTTCCAGAGGTGGTCGAAAATCAGGCTCCCCGAACTATGTATGATTATGCTAAGCCTAGCTTAGTTGGTACTGAATCTAGTATTGTTAGACCTACTATTGCTGCAAATAATTTCGAATTGAAACCTAACACTATACAGATGATACAACAATTTGTTTAGTTTGATGGTTTGCAGGATGAGGATCCTAACACACATTTAGCGAATTTCCTAGAGTTCTGTGACACTTTCAAAATAAATGGTGTTACTGATGATGCCATACGTCTTTGGTTGTTTCCCTTTTCTTTGAGGAATAAAGCCAAACAGTGGTTGCATTCTCTTCCACGAGGGTCAATCACTACATGGGATCAAATGACCGAAAAAATTTTATTGAAATATTTTTCGCCGGCCAAAACGGCCAAGTTAAGGAATGATATCTCTTCTTTTGTGCAGATGGATTTAGAGACACTTTACGATGCATGGGAGAGATACAAGGATTTGTTGAGAAGGTGCCCACACCATGGATTACCCTTGTGGCTACAGGTCCAAACTTTTTACAACGGTGTGAACCCCTTAACAAGGTAATTAATCGATTCAGCCGCCGGCAGAACTTTGAATAATAAAACTCCTGAAGCAGCCTATGAGTTTATAGAAGAGATGTCATTGAATAACTACTAGTGGCAAGTTACAAGGACAAGGCCAACAAAAGCAAACGGAGTTTTCAACCTCGACGCAGTAACCATGCTATCAAATCAGGTAGAGGTGCTAAATAAAAAGATTGATGGTTTGTGTTCTTCGCAGGTACATCCAGTTATACAATGCGAAACAAGTGGAGGCGTGGCGAATCCTGAGTACCCACCCTACCATCCGGGCACAGAGAGTGAGCAGATGAACTATATGGGTAACAATTTTAGATCTAACAATAACCCTTATAGTAATACTTATAATCCAGGTTGGAGGAACCACCTTAATTTTTCATGGGGTGGTCAAGGAAATCAAAGACAACAACCCCCTCCAAATTTTCAAAATCAGCCCTACCCACAGGAAAAGAAGCCGAACCTTGAGGAGATGCTGACAAAATTCATAGCATTCTTAGAAACCCGTTTTCAAAAAGCTGAGACAACACTTGAAAGTCAGCAAGCATCGATTCAAGAGATCAAGAATCAGGTAGGTCAACTTACCAAGATCATGACAGAACGACCACAAGGTAGATTGCCAAGCAACACTGAAACTAACCCAAAGGAGCAACTTCAAGCCATATCAGCTCATGATAGTAAAGGGTTAGATGAGCCCAATTTAAGGCAAGAAAATATGGTAGAAAAAGGTAAGGTTGAGGTAACCCAAGAAAAGACAAAATCGGTAATCAAAGAGTACCAACCTCGCATACCATACCCCGAAGCAATGAGGAGAGACGACACAGAGGAACAGTCCGGTAAGTTTCTCAAACTTTTAAAGAAATTACATATTAACTTACCGTTACTTGAAGCTCTTTCGCAGATGCCAGATTCTAGGAAATTTTTAAAAGAGCTTTTGACAAACAAGCGAAGGGTAGACGAAGCATCACATGTGGAGCTAAACGCAATGTGCTCAGCAATTCTACAAAATAAACTACCACGAAAATTAAAAGATCCAGGGAGTTTTACAATTCCATGCTTAATTGGTAGTTTATCTATTGATAATGCGTTAGCTGATTTAGGGGCAAGCATAAATGTCATGCCTTATAAAATGTTTAAACAACTAGGTCTAGGGAAACCCAAACAAACTAGGATGAGCATTCAATTAGCTGATAAAACTATTCAAATTCCTAGAGGTATAATTGAAGATGTGTTAGTAAAGATTGATAAATTCGTGTTCCAGTAGACTTTGTAGTTTTAGACATGGATGAGGACAATAGTATCCCCTTAATTCTCGGAAGACCCTTTTTAGCAACTGCCAGAACTGAAATTGATGTTGGCACAGGAGAACTCATACTCCGTGTAGGTGACGAATCAATCAGTCTTCAGGCTCTTGATTCAACTAGGACATCGAGCAACCAATGTGAGAAAATAAATTCTATTAATAACCATTTGGTTAAACCTTATTTTCAGGAAGCACCATGGAACTACACAATTGAGCCAGATTCTATATCTCATGACAACAAGGAAATAATTCATGAGGATCGAAGGCTTCATATTGATGAACTAGACGAGTGGAAGACACACTTCAAGGAGAAACTAGGGATACACGAAGCAGAACCCAAGCCACTCTATGGGACTAATAAATTCAAAATCAGAGATTAGGTATTATTAGATAAAGCAGACCCTCGAACATCTCCTCCTGACCCGAATACAAATAAAGAAATCCCTTTTAGGGTAATCAATGTCTTCTCATACGGAACAGTCGAGGTAAGTAATCCTACATTTGGCACTTTTAAAATAAATGCTACTCGACTCGAGTTATATCATGATAGTAGGACAGATAGCATGAGAAAGGATGTTAAACTCTTCAAACCACCTTGATTATGCGAATGAGAGGTAAGTTTAGCTTAAGACTATAAACAAGCGTTACTCGGGAGGTAACCCGGGCACTAACTCCATTAATTTTTTAATTTTTTATTTTTGCTTTTATTTTTTCCTTTTCAGCATTTAATTTTAAACTAACAAAAGTGCAGATTTTTAGGCCACACGGCCTCGCACACGGTCGTGGCCATGGCCGTGTGGACACTACAGATTTTCGTACTGACACAGCAGAGGTAGTACGAGCCAATGGCGAAAGATTCCCAGATCACGGACAACTACAAATCGCCACGTCCGTGCGATATGGTCGTGGCCGACACTGAGGAAGTCACACGGGCTCCGACTAAACAACACGGTCGTGTGATACGGTCGTGGTCGACACTGTTAGATCATACACGGGCATGGCGACCTGAACATGGGCGTGGGAGAAACGAACATAGCACAACACGGCCGTGCGATACGGCCGTGTGACACAACACACCCATAGGACACGGGCGTGGAGGAGTACCAGACCTCAAAATTCTATTTAAACCACCCCCTCATTCTTCTCACCTACTCTCATTTCTCCCATCCTATTCTTCAGATTTCACCTCTCCCTTCTTTTCTTCTCTAATCTTTCCCCAACTATCAAGCCACACCATTTCGAAGAAGCGGAGGGTACCAAGCACAGTCTCCCCGTGGGAGACCGATCTAAATAAGTTCATGTCGGTCGCTTCATCTAGTCGACAAGCCAAGGGTCTTTGAGAACATTTAGCTCTTAGTTTTCTTTTCTCATCTCTTTTAATTTCCTTCTCTTTGACACTCTTATGCTTAACTTAGTTTATTCTATTTTAGTTTCTTGGTTTTATGTTCTTCAGGCTGCTTGGGAATCACCCCACCACGACCTCGACCAACATCACCGCAGCCTTAGAAGTCACACCCACCTCGCGAACCATCCAACAATAAGGACTCCTCAGTCCATAAGTCTTTTCTTTTTCTTGTCTTTCTCTTTATCTTTCTTGTCTTTAAATACATAATTAGTATAGTTTGAATTTTTCTTATTATGTCCTGGTTAATTCTTCACGAGCTTATTATGCCATATACCAAATATATACAACTTCCAAAAGTACCAAAATAGATGGCCAATAGTGTGATTTAGTCGCTGACGACCCCCAGATCCGAGCTAGCTTTAAATATACTGTAAACAGAGAAAACTTCACATAGTAAGCTTTAAAGCTTAGTAAGTTCATAATATAATAAATTTAATTCTATGATTCAACATCAATATACACAATAAACCATCACATAGATTATATTACAAAAATACATAATCTCAACCTTAGCCATATGCTTATACAACTAGCCATTTGTCCATAATTGAAATCATCAACCACATAGGTTTCGAACATACCTTTGCCAACACTTAGTTAACATTCATTCTTGCTACTCAATGTTTGATATCACATTTCGATAAATCTTCGTTATTCTTTTGATTCAATCGCACACTTAGTGTCCATTTCATAGCCGAAGCATAAATATCATCACACACCTAGTGCCTTTATATTAAACCGAATTTATCTCAATATCGCACACACAGTGCCAATCAATACAGCTGAAGCTTTCTTTATTTTACACACACAGTGCCATTCGCCTCTGTTTCGATTCTAAATACGCACACTTAGTGCCATAATTCTCAAATTCACATATAGCATTTCTAATTCAATAATTACATATTCATTCATTTCATAGCACTTAGACATAAATTTAACAACACGTATTATATCCGAACTTACCTCAGACGTTGAAGTAACAAAACGAGTCGATTAATCGAGCACTTTATCTTTGCCTCGATCTTGATAAACCGCAATAGTAACATATTTTAAGCCCACATTTAGCATGATTTTGGATGATTTAAGCCTTGAATTATGTAATTTGGTGCTCTTAATCCTTTGTTTTCATGTTTTATACTTAAGAAAGTACCGGAGAATGAAAAGAACGAGAAACGGGCTTAAAACGGGCCAAATGGGCCAAAGAAAGAAATCAACACGGCCTGGGCCCAAGCAACACGACCGTGCCTCCCTAATCAGACCCGAACACGGCCTGGCCACGATTCACACGGGCGTGTGCCAAGGGCGTGTCCCTGCCATGGAGAAGAGGAATTTAACTCGAATTAGGATACTTAGGGGTAAAGAAACACATTCCAAAAGCCTATATAAATACCCTAGAGGCCAAGTTTTAGGGCATGCAGCTAGGCCAATGAGCCGAGCCAGAAAGGGCAGATTTGTGGAATTTACTCGAAAAAAGCCAGTTGATTCATCTCAAGAAGCCGAAATCATACTTAAGACGGAGGATCTATCTTCAATTCCTTCAGGGGGTTTTAGGGTTTTTCTTATGTTTTGTTTTATCTTTTCTTCTGAGATGTTTTCTTTTATCATTATGAACTAAACCCTCAGATACCTGAGGGGGATGAAACCTAAGACGAATCTTGTTATTGTTTTCTGAACTATATGATAAATACTTGATTTGTTCTTAATTATGTGTTCTTAATTCTTGTTTTGATATTTCAGGATATTGATTCAAGTACTGATGTGCTTAGGCAGAGGAGGAATAGACCATTTCTAAGAGTAGATCTCGCATAATTAAGCGGAGTTGATCGCAACCCTAGAGATAGGATGACGAAAATCTACCGGATTAGGGTCAAACCTAATATGGGAGTCCATAGATTGAGTTAATGCAATTCTAGGGGTTTTAATTAGAAAGAGATTTCAATTAATCAACCTAGGGTTAGACGTTAGTAGCCTCGAGAGAGGTATTGATATAAATTAGGGAATCCTACGGATCAAGTCAAGTGAATAAATCGCCTGGTTCAGAGTTAAATAACAAGTGAAGTCTAGGTGAATTCTTCCTCGGGTATTGTCTTAATCAATTGGTTTTCCCACAAGTATTTCCCTAATTTCATTCTCTTTGTCTTCGCATCTTTAGCATAGTAGTCAGTTAATTTTAGATTAAAACAATTCACTTCAATTTTAAGGCTAAATAACAAAAAGAAAGTTAGTATTAGTACTTTTGGTTCATTTGGGTTCGACAATCCGGTATTGCCTTAACTATAGTACTGTTCGATAGGTGCGCTTGCCTCAAATCGTTGTCATAGTTAGTTTCCAGGTTCAGTCATTCTTTTTATAAATTTTAAAACTTTAACAAATCACAGCGATTAGATCTCAATCCAAATCCCTCTTTTCTTGATCTATACATATTCAAATTTAGCTCATTCAATCACCAAATCATTCAATTTAGTCCAAACACACCTATTTAGGGCAATTTACAAATTAGCCCTCACATTTTCACATTTTGACATTTAAGTCCCTATTTCATAAAATCATAAAATTCACAAAATTTCACTTCACATATGCCTAGCCGAATTTTCCTTATGCTCATACAAGCCCATATATTTCATTTATTTCACATTTTAGTCCTCCAATTTCCCATTTTCACAATTTAGCCCAAAATAGCCAATTTCATCAAAAATTCAAAGACAAAATATGTTAATCTATCACATATCTTTCATATTTCATCATCAACTATCACAAAGCTCAAACAGTCATCAATGGCATATCTCAAAATCCTCATCAAAAACAAAAATTGAGGCATGGGCTTAATAAAATACTAAGCAACGATCACATAAAAATAGAAATTATCAAAAACTGAACAAATACGGACCTTTAATCAAGCTTGGAAGTAGCCGAATATCAAAACATATGAGCCCTAGCTTTCCTTTCTTCATTTTCGGCAAGAGTGAATGATAATGGATTTATTTTCATACTTGTTTTATTATAATTAAACATTTAATAAACTATTTACTAAAATAACCTTATTATAAGCATTTAAATTCCACTAAATATTGTCTATTCTTGTCTTTTAAAGCATTCAATGGTTTAATAACAACATAAGGACTTCTTATTTAAGAAGCCTTGCCAAGTAAGTACTTTAACAATCAGCACACAGCTTTTGCATTTTATGCGATTAAGTCTTTTTTGCAAATTAAACACACAATCGATAAAATTTTCACACAGAAATTTCACACATGCTTAATCACATACTGTAAACACCAAAAATAATATTAAAATATTTTTCTGACCCTAGATTTGTGGTCCTGAAACCACTGTTCCGACTAGGGTCTAAATCGAGTTGTTACAATGTATATAAATGGCCTTGTATTTTGGCATGTTTTTCATGGATGTTGTGAAGGTTATATGGTTTCTTATTTAGCTAGTTGTCAATTTGTATGATTTGAGGTTTAAAATAGATGATAAGATGATGAGAAAAATGCACAGAGAAGATAGGTGAAATTGTTGGCAATGGCATATTATTTTAGTATGTTTTGGATTATGATTTGAATAGGTAAATGGTATGGAATTGAGTATTGAATTTAGTTGAAATGAATATGGTATGATTATGTATTGGTTGATGAACTTTTGGTTGCGTATTTGTGTCTTAAAATGATGCCATTTGAGCTTGTGTAGGTATGTGCAAAAAGGGTGGCAAATTGGCTTTACAAATGGCCTATTTTTGTCCACACGGGTAGAGACACAGGCATGTGTCTCAGCCGTGTGTGACACACGGTCATGCTACACGGCCGTATTTCCCCTGGTGTTAATATTGAAGTGAAGTCAGTATGCTCCACACGGCCTCACACATGGGCGTGTGACCGGCCGTGTGGCACAAGTCAGTATACCCCCTAAATGGCACACGGCCTATCACACGGGCGTGTGACTTGGCGGTGTTGCATAAGTCAGTATACCCTACAGGATTGACACGGCCTAGCACACGGCCTAGTACACAGGCGTGTGTGGTCACTTCGAAGGGCACACGGGCTAGACACACGGGTGTGTGGTCGGCCGTGTGACCCAAGTCAGTATATATGCCCTGTTTTTACACAGCCTGAGACACGGGCGTGTCTGGAGCTGTGTGAGGCACACGGGCGTGTGATCCTTATATGTTTGAAATTTTTCTAAGTTTCTAAAATTTTTATAAGTTATCGGTTTAGTCCCGAACCACTTCTAAAGCATGTTTAAGGCCTCATAGGCCCTCATAAGGGACAATATGAATATGATTGAATGGCATTTGAGTATGAATGCATAAATGTATGAATTATGTATGTTAAATGATGTTGATTGATCGGTAATACCTCATAACCCTATTCTGACTGTGAATACGGGTGAGGGGTGTTAGGCATAAGCTACAACTTTGCCTTCCTGCATCAAAACACAACCCAGGCCATTTAACGATGCATCACTAAAAATTATGAATTCTTTACTCGACTCAGGCTGAACTAACACTGGAGCTTCAGTCAATAAAGCTTTTAACTGCTCAAAACTTTTCTGGCATTTATCTGACCACTCGAACTTAACATCTTTTTGAAGCAATCTTGTCATCGGAGTTGCAATCATCGAAAAGCCTTTTACAAACCGACTATAATATCCCGCTAGTCCTAGAAAACTGCGAACCTCAGAAACATTTATCGGAGGCTTCCAATCTATAATCGCAGATGGAACGTCGAAATGTGCAAGTGTACACAATCGCAACAAGTAATAAAGTGACAAGTAAATGTCGAGTTATCGTACCATGAGGATCAGAAAAGAATTATTTATGAAAATGATTTCAAACACTTTGGTGAAGGGAAAATATTTGGATTTAAGAAATATTTAAAAACTAAAAAAAAGTAAAATAAAATAAAATAAAGTTCTAATGCACGATTTCAAAAGCTGATTTTAATCAAGATGATATAATTGTGTTGGATTAATTACATTTCTTACCTTAGAATTATTAAACTTATGCTTATACTTGTTACGAATAAATCACGGCAACTCGATAATTTGCTAACTTATGAACATATTTACAAATAAAAAATCCATTCATCTGTTGTACATATTTCTATGTTCATTCGACCGATTAAACAGATTTATAAAGGTAAACATGTTATTGCACATACATACTTATTAAATTAAACAATCTTTTGCATATTCCTATGTCGATTCAAACGATTAATTCAACCTAATAAGCATATAAAAGACTTTGTGAGGTAACAAAGTGTCATTACCTTGAACCAATTTAATCACAACAATCTTGCAAGTTATGCAAGGCATATGTATTGCCAAATACAATGCTAATTTAATCTTCAGCTACCTTAGAAGAATTAAACATGCACTGATTAAGTATTGTGTCCATTAATTACAATTTCAATGCATTTAAATAATTAATTCTATAGTTATCTAAACAATTATAATGCCAGAATAACTTAATCATGATTTTACTCAATCAAGCATTTTACCGAGGCCTATAACAGAATAAACACAATTTTAATAATTCAAAAGGACGTCACGCAATCAACCCAACACAAATTAAATTCAAGCTAAGCTGATTAAATTAACCATTCCAATAGCATAAATATTCATAAACATGTTTGACAAAACAGCAACAAAATTTAAAGAAATAGGGAACAAGAAGCAAATCCGGTGTTTCTCCGTGGCTTGACTGATTGCTCCGTTCTTCGTCCTCTATTGTCCTCGGCTATCAAGGTGGCTTATGAATACTCTAATTGTTGCTCAATGATGGTTGAAGAAGACCTCTTTCCCAAGAGGAGGAATCGGCACTTGAACAAAGGGAAAATGGAAAATGAAAAGTTGAGAGAAAGTGAGAGAGGAGAAGAGAGAATGAGATGTGAATGAGAATTGAGGGATGCTTTGAATGATCAGCCAAGAGGGGTTTTTATAGCTGAATGTGGCAGATGAAATTTTCTAAAAATAGCAGCCAAAGAGCCACCCCTTGGCCGGCCACCTATGTGGCAAAGTTGATGGCTTCAACTTTGTTAAATATGGCTTGGGGCAAATCTACAAAGCCACTAATTGTGGAGGGGGTTGAATGCAACTTTGACCAGTCTTCAAGGGCCTCTTTGCAAGCTCAATTAATCAGCTAATAAGCTGATTTGGGTCAGCATATGGACGGTTCTGGGCAGCCCAATTGGTGGCTGGTTCGGTTCACTAAATTTGGTTCAACCAGTGCGGTTTAACTGGACCCTTTTTTTCCATAACTAATTAATTTTAATTTATTTAGCCCAAATTAAATTGGGAATAAATTAAAATTAATTATATTATGATTTAATATTTATAATCAGACCGTCTTGAGCTGGAAATAAATTTGCCTCGATACTTCAAATTGCTTCTCGGGTTTATTCTTCGAGCAGTGTCTGCCGAGCCAATTTTCGCTCTTTGTGCGAATCTGTCGAAAATAGTCAAAATTAATCAAAATTAACTATAAAATTAATTAAAATTCATCATGTTCATATTTTTAACACAATTTAATTATTTTATAATATTTAATTATTTTTCGACAAGAATTTAACCGAAATAGCATGATTTTAAGTTAAAAATGGCATGTAAAAACACGTAAATTTTCGTGTTTCCAGCAGATATCTTACTCGGATCAACCCGAATACCATCAGCTAAAACAATATGTCCTAGAAATCCAACCTCTCATAGCCAACACTCACATTTGCTAAACTTTGCAAACAACTATTTATCTCTCAAAGTTTGTAACACAATTTTCAAATGCTCGGCATGTTCAGATTCATCACGAGAGTAAATCAAGATATCATCAATGAACACAACTACGAATCGGTCTAAATACTGCCTGAAAATCTGGTTCATCAGGTCCATAAAAACAGCAGGTGCATTCGTTAGTCCGAAAGGCATAACCAAAAATTCATAATGTCCATACCTTGTTCTAAATGCAGTTTTTGGCACATCGGAGTCTTTAACTCGCAACTGGTAATAACCCGATCCCAAATCGATTTTCGAAAATACTGTTGCCCCTTTTAACTGATCAAACAAATCATCAATCTGAAGTAGAGGGTATTTGTTCTTTATAGTCACTTTATTCAGCTGTCTGTAGTCAATACACATTCTCATCGCGCCATCTTTCTTTTTCACAAACAACACCGGTGCACCCCAGGGAGAGAAAATCGATCTAGCAAAACCCTTATCTGTCAAATCTTGCTACTGAGCTTTCAATTCTTTTTACTCTGTCTGGGCCATTCTGTACGGAGCTATCGATATCGGCGTTGTCCCCGGTACTAATTCAATACCAAATTCAACTTCTCTTATAGGTGGTAAACCCGGTAACTCTTCTAGAAACACATCTAGATACTCGCACATAACTGGAAATATTTTCAATTTTTCTTTCTGTCACTTTCGTATCAAGTATATAAGCCAGATAAGCTTCACACCCCTTTCTCACAAATCTCTGAGCTGACATAGACGAGATCACAACTGGAAAATTGTTCAGATCATCAGATTCAATTCTAATAATCTCATTATTCTGACATTTCAGTTCAATTGTCTTTCATCTACAATTCACTATAGCACTATGCATCGTTAGCCAATCCATACCCAAGATTACATCAAATTCGTCGCATGGCAACAACATCAGATTAGTCAGAAAATAGAAATCCTGATGCATTAACGGACAATTCTTGTAGACTTTGTCAACCAAAACACAATTGCCTAAGGGGTTCGATACTCTAATCACAAATTCAGTAGACTCTACAGGAAAAGTCTTACTGGATACTAAATTCATGCACATATAAGAATAAGTTGATTCTGGATCTACCAATGCAATCACATTAGTATCAAAGAGAGTGAAAGTACTGGTAATCACGTCTAGCGAGGATGCCTCCTCTCGTGCACGGATAGCATAAGCTCGGGCAGGTGCTCGTGCCTCAGACCTCACAGTAGAGTCTTTTGTCGCTCTCTGACTACCACTCACATTACCAGCATATTTGGGTGGTCTCCCTCTAACTGCAGTATTACTCGGCTTCATACCCTGAGCCTTATCTTTTTCAGCTAACTCTGGGCAATCTCTGATAAAATGATCTAATGATCCACATTTAACACAAGCCCGATCATTCAATCTACAATCACCGAAATGCAGTTTTCCACACTGTTTACATTCGGGTCAATTTGGTTTTGCACTCCTGACACTAGCTATCGAGATAGCCGGAGCTTTAAAGCTCAAATGTTGCCTTTCACGATCTCTGTTTGAATGTCCCACTGATGCATTAGAACGATTAAACGAGTCTCGGAATTTCTTCGATGAAGATTGATACGGCTTACTCAATGATCTTTTTCTTGAGTCTTTAGCTTCTGAATCTGCCTTTTTTCTTTTCTTTACTAAGATCCTCAGCTTTACAAGCCCTCTCAACTAGAACGACAAATTCTTTCAACTCTAGAATTCCAACTAGTTACTTTATATCTTCATTCAATCTATCTACAAATTGTTTGCACATGATTTCTTCAGTGGAAACATATTCTCGGGCATACTTGCTTAACCGTATGAATTCTCTTTCATACTCAGTGACAGTCATCCGACCTTGTTTTAACTCTAGAAACTTTTTATGCTTCTGATCAAGAAATCTTTGACTGATGTACTTCTTTCAGAATTTGAATTGGAAAAACTCCCAAGTAACCCATTCTCTAGGAACCACAGATATCAACGTTTTCCACTAATGGTACGCATTATCTCTCAGCAAAGATACAACACATTTGATACATTCATCATGAGTACAAGACAATTCATCAAATACTCTGATTGTATTTTCAAGCCAGAACTCAGCTCTCTCCGTATCATCATCAACAGTAGCCCAGAACTCTTCAGCCCCATGTTTCCGAATCTTATCTATTGGCGGCTTGTTCATCTGTATCAGATCTATAACTTAAGGAATAACAGGAATTTGTTGAGGAATAGGTGGGGTGGAGATTGTTGAGCAGCCAGATTCGTTTGAACAAACTCCGTAAACCACTCACTCATCATTTGGAAAAAGGCTTGTTTATCCTCTCCCTCATGGCTACTAGATACAGGCCTAGAGTCAGATTGCGCTGCCCTTTGAGCAGGAGCGGGCGTGTTACTCTCAACATCGTCAGCTACAGCTTTTTCGGGATCCATTACTATACGAAAACACAATTTAAGCTGTCAGGAATCATCACACTATCGTAGAGTATATATATGGCATGTATAGCTAGACTTTCTGTAACACCCCATACCCGAGTCTGAGGCTAAGACCGGATATGAGACATTACTATGCTTGAACTTTCTTAAACATGTACTTGCGGGCTATAAAATTTCATTCCGAATTAAAAACTTCTCTTTCTTAGTCAAATCAGACATTTCATGGGCCTACGAGGCCTCAGACTTACGTCCCGAAACTTTCGGAACTCATCTGGAAACTTTCTCTCAAAACAGGGGTCACATGTCCGTGTGACTTGGGACACGCCCGTGCACCCCTAAAACATGCCCGTGTCTTTCACCCGTGGAGGATACTGGCAAAATCCACACGGCCTGGGCACGCCCATGGCCCTAGCCCGTGTGCCAAACCTTGGCATTCTGACTTATCCACACAGTCTGTACACACGCCCATGTGCGTCAGCCGTGTGACAATTAAATTTCTAAGTGTCAAGTGCAGACTTCACACGACCTTGGCACACGCTCATATGGCAACCGTGTGTATCACACGGCTTGAACAAACGACCGTGTGACCAGCCCGTGGTCTAATCTGACTTAAGATACTAAGGTGCAGGAGACACACGGCCTAGACACACGCCCGTGTGTCTATCCGTGTGGGCACTTAGAGGCTATCTTACCAAGCCATTTACCACTCCCATTTGCATACCTTCATATACTACTTCAAAACATTCTCAAATTATCCATTAAAACACATGAATTAGCACATTTAATCATTAAAGAGATAAAGTCTTTATCCCATACACTAGGGAGAACTACTCCCAATACAAATACAACCAACTTAAGCCATCATCTATGGTCATACACAACCAACTCTAGATTCTCTTAGGCCAATACAATTTGGCTACATTGGTTAGAACTTAATCAACTTTAAAAGAATCCCTATACATGCCATAACTCATAAGAATTTGATACCTCATGCTAAGGGTTTGCTCGATAGTGTGAAAATATCTCCGGCGGCCTCCAACCCAAGCTAGTTAAAATAACCTATAAGGGATGAGAAAAGTAAAGGAGTAAGCAATAATGCTTAGTAAGCTCATCTGCATAATATGTCAAATATTGATATTCATTGAATATACATAATTACAAAGTATCATGCTGAGTTTTCTCATTAACTCACGGTTATTTGCTCAAATATTCTTGAAACTTACTCGTTCAATCTCTTACCATATTCTTACCATGTCACAAGCCAATTGCTCGTTCAATTAACATACATTCCTGCACTGATCACCACATGATCATATAAAACAACACATCAAGCATTTTCAATAAGCTGCTCATGCTACTAATATCTCGATGGTTTCGCACTTAGCCCACCATTGAATCTCTAATAGGGTGGTTCCACACTTAGCCCACCTTTCATTTTACATTCATGGATAGTAATCCACATGTATATCTCTATTTCAAATATTCATCCGAGAACATTCTCACACACTTCTATTCTTACTTAACTTTCTATGATACTCGTTTGCATTCACGCAATACATTAATAAATCTATCTCATGCAACTAAAGTGTATTGAATACACATAACCCACTAAGGGTTCATCATACACTAAATCCATATTAATTTAATTCTAACACACACTTGTTCTTTTCGTGGTACAACCACATACTTTCTTTCTTTCAACATATACGTTGAATCACTCAAGTCATTAAATAACTCTCTTGAGTCTCATACTCACAATGTCACATAGAATTTATACCCCAATAGGGTCTTACTTGTATTAACATGTCGATGCCATGTCCCTGACATGGTCTTATACGAATTCTTACATCGAGGCCATATTCCAATATGGTCTTACACGATGCCTTAACTATCATCATATCATTCTATATACATTTCTCATTACTCTTAGATTCAATTCTTTTGACCTCTCATTAAAAATATTTCATACATTCATAGAGTAAATATACATTCCATACAAAATTGGAACATTAAAATTAACTCATACGTAATTGCAACATTTGCACATGAACTTACCTCGATGTCGAAAGGGCCAAAAGGGACCTTTTTGCCCACATTTCTCTTTTCATCCGTTCTAGGTCCGAAACTCATTTTCTTTGATCTAGAACAATGAAATTTACTGATTTAATCATTTATAAATCATATTACACCATAATATACACTTTAGGAAAAAATGACTATTTTGCCCCTACACTTTAGCAAAATTACAATTTTGCCCCTAGGCTCGTAAATAAATTTTCATCTCAATTTCTTATTAATCAAGCCTAGATGAACATTTAATCCTCTTAAAACTATCCACAATTCCATCTATTTCATGCCTTAATGAACAAATTACAACTTTTGCATTTTAGTCCCAATTAGGTGTTTTCATGACAACACCTTTCACAAAAGTTGTTTCTCATCATCCTATCATTCATTTTCTTCCATAAAAACTCATCAAACAACATAAACTCTATCATGGTAAGTCCCTAGACTTTCAACCATATTGCAAACTAGTCCTCCCATTAGCTAGCTTAAGCTTTGAGGACTCCAAAAATGCAATTTTCATAAAAAATAAGCATCAAAATCACTTACTTGAATGGAGCAAAGCTTGCTAAAATTTTAAGCTTTCAAACCTCTCTCATGGCTGATATTTTCGGTTGAAGGAGAGAAGAAATAAAAAAGATGATAGCTTTTGCTTATATCATCTTATTTTATTTATTTTTCCAACTAATATCACCAAATTTCAATCATAATAAATGCTCTTGTCCCTTTTGCATATTATGGCCGGCCAACACACTTAAACAAGGCCAAATTGCACATTTGGTACCCCCAATTTATAATCTATAGGTATTTGGCACTTCTAGCAATTAAAATAGAACTTTCGCACTTTATGTGATGTAGTCCATTTTTACAATTTAGCTAGAAATCGCTAGAAGTAAGGCACCAAAATTTTCATGCATCTTTAGAAACATGTTATAACATATAATATAACATGAAAATAATTTTCTCTAACCTCGAATTAGTGATTCCGAGATTACTGTTTCGACTAGCCCCTAAATCGGGCTGTTACACTCTCACACACGCTACGTTAGTCCTAGAATCGACTAAAATGTAGCTCTGATACCAATAAATGTACCACCCCTCACCCGTATTCACTATCAAAATAGGGTTACGAGGTATTACCGATCAATACACATTATTTATCAAACATAACTTATACATTTAAGCATTCATTCTCAAACACCATTCAATCATATTCACTATGTCCCTTATACGGGCTTACGAGGCCTTAAACATGCTTTAGAAGTGGTTCGGGACTAAACCGATAACTTATAAAAATTTTGGAAACTTAGAAAAATTTCAAACATATAAGGGTCACACGCCCGTGTGAACAGGCCGTGTGCCTCACACGGCTCTAGACACGCCCGTGTCTCAGGCTGTGTGAAAATAGGGCATACATACTGACTTGGGTCACACGGTCGACCACATGCCCGTGTGTCTAGCCAGTGTGCCCTTCGAAGTGGCCACACACGCCCGTGTGCCAGGCCGTGTGCTAGGCCGTGTCAATCCTGTAGGGTATACTAACTTATGCAACACGGCCGGTCACACGCCCGTGTGTGAGGCCGTGTGGAGTATACTGACTTCAATTCAATTTCAACACCAGGGGACACACGGCCATGTAGCATGACCGTGTGTCGCACACGGCTGAGACACACGCCCGTGTGGACAAAAATAGGCCATTTGCATGGCCAATTTGCCACCCTTTCTCATGCTCACCTAAACAACCAAAATGGTACCATTTCATCATACAATAGGCATCCCAAAACCATCAACCAAGTACACAAATCATACCATATTCATTTCAACTATTTCAATACTCAATTCCTTATCATTTACCTATTCAAATACTTATATCATTAAACATCAATTCACAAGCACTTAACTAATCAAACTAACAACTTCAATCACACCTTATAGATCAATTTCCAAATTCAAATATAACCATAACCACATTCTTGCCAAACATAACAAAATGAGCCATTACTCATGACTATATATACATACTAAAACATATACCAATTACAAGCCAAATTTCATGGCCATTATCACAACCAAAACATATCATCATATCACTAACCTATACATACCATATACCATATTTACAAAGTTCCAAAAGTACCAACAAGTTGATCGATAGTGTGACGATGTTCCTGATGATCCCCAAGTCTGAGCTAGCTTCGATTATCTATAAAACAGGGAAAGAACACACAAAGTAAGCTTTAAAATCTTAGTAAGCCATATACAAATAAAATTACCACATGAATCAACATCATTTCCATCAATAGGCAAACTATGAGTAAACACATATAAGCTCACAAACCTTTCCCAATGTATACATATTCAATATCATAAGTGAATTTATCAAATAACTCCCTTTTCAATACTTGTATGAATCTTATACGTACCTGAGTCACTTAACTCATTCACACATTCTTTCTTGACTTGACTTTGCCCGTTGAACCTTTTGGAATTGTTAAGGATACTTGGAAATCACATATAGCTCATACAATGCCAAATCCCAAATATGGTCTTACATGTTATCACATATCGATGCCAATAGCCCAGCTATAGTCTTACACGAAATCAAATAACGATGCTAATGTCCCAGACATGGTCTTACATGTAATATATAATGATGCCAATTTCCCAGATATGGTCTTACACATAATCACATCTCGATAATCCTAATGTCATGACATTCGTATCCTATACTATTCCTGAGGTTCGTACGGGACTTTCAGATATTGTAACCTTGTCGATTCTTGCTCGTATTTGATCATTCAACATTCATAGTAGTTCAATGATAATTAAACATATATAATTCAACTTAAAGACATTTATTTGCATATGAACTTACCTTGTATTCGGAATAAACGGACTGGATCGACTATTCGATAACCTTTGATTTTCCCCGATCTAAATCCGATTTCTTTCGTTCTTGATCTATATACATTCAAAATTAACTCATTCATTCATCAATTCATTCAATTCAACCCACAAACACATATTTGGGCATTTTTACACTTTAGCCCCTAAAGTTCCACATTTTTACAATTTATTCCCTATTTCACAAATACACAAAATTAATGAAATTTCATTAAACTCAAGACTAGCCAAATTTCATATATGTCCCTAGCAGCCCAACACTTTCATTTATTTCACAATTTAACCCCTCAATTTACAATTTTCACAATTAAACCCCTAATAGGCATTTTTACTCAAAATCACTTAACAAAACTTGTATAACTATCAACAAATATTCATTTTTCATCATCAAACATTCAAAAGCTCAAGTATTCATCAATGGCACTTCACAAAATCATTAACAACTTCAAAAATTAAGGCATGGGCCAGCTAGAATACAAAGCAACGATATCAAAAACATAAAAATCATCAAAAACCAAACAAAAATCACATACCAATTGATCCCTCAAAGTGTTGAACCCTAGAATGCTCTCCAAGGCTTTATTTTATTTTGATATTCAGTTATGGATGAAGGAAATAAAGATGATTTTGGCTTTTGTTTTATTTATGTTATGTTTAATTACTAAATTACATATTTAACCTTAAATAAAAACCATTCAAAACATCTATTTAATGCCCTTTTATGTAAAATTCCACTATCAATGGTCTAATACCATCATAAGGACCTTTGGTATAATGAATCATAGCAATTAAACACTTTTAACAAATAGAATGCAACTTTTGCATGTTACGCGATTTAGTCCTTTAATCAAATTGAGTTGTTAAACAATAAAATTATCTCACTAAATTTTCACACATGTATAATAACATGCTGTAAACACCAAAAATAATATTAAAATAATTTTTTGACCTCAGATTTGTGGTTTCGAAACCACTGTTCTAATTTAGCTAAAATTGGGCTATTACACTCCCTATATAAAGAGAGCCTTGGGTCATTATTTTTCACATACTTGAATTCAAGAGAAAGTTGTAGAGAGAAAAATTTTTGAAGAAATTATTTTAGAAAATTTCTGGAGATATTTTTTGATTTACAATTTAACCCAAAAGTTTAGAGAAATTACAAAATTACCCCACGGTAATTTTTGTGAAAAATTTTATGATTCGAAGCAAACCCACACTCAGCAAACGTAAGCTTGAGGATAGTGGAGAAGAATACTCTATCGAAGCGTTCATCCTAAACGAATCAAAAGTGTACAATTTTGATTAAGTGCTTATTATTTTAGATATCACAACTAAGATCTTATTTTGTAAATTTAAAACTTTGTTTTCCCTAAATTTATTTTCCACTGCGTTTTTCAAACTCATTTTTTCCAACAAAATTTCGTGGACTCGGGCGTTGTAAAGATCAGGCGGCCTTCGTCGGCAAGGGGGTGCACTTTCGTGTGGCAAATCATAAGCATTCGGACCGGCCTCCGGTGTTCCTATAGGTGTATTGAAGAAACTACTAAAATCGTATGTCCCGTTATCAGGGGTGGTGGGGTATTGCGAAACCGGAGGTGCCGAGTCGAAGATGTCCTCAAAGGAAGGTGGTTAATGTTAGGGATCGGGATGGTATGAGTACATTCTGGAGGTCAAATGTTGGGGCTCAAGATCGGGGTACAAGACAGGTTGGATTACACCGGACGATGAACCTTGACGATGGCGTGCTTGAGTCGGCCTCGTTGTTGTCGAAACCCCTGCTGATGCATGTGTGACGGCACCATCATAAACTGACCATTATATATAAATGACTTCCCGTATGCCATGTACCAACTTTGGTACTCAGGTGAAGGCATGAAACCTCTAACACAGACATGCAAGTGAGGTTGCCTCTCAAGTCGGGCATTCTACAAAGAGAGGTATTGACCATGTACAACAACCCAATTCTTGTTGTCCTTACCCCTTTTGCTAACTTCATGGTCGTCATCGAAGTTTTGTAGAGGGTCCGAAATATGTTGAATGCACCCAAACTGTCTCAAAACCCGGTCAGCATTGTGCCACTCGACCGTCGAAAAATTGAGCAACGGGGCGTTGGTTGTCCATACTAGTTGCTATTGGTAGACCTACGCTGGAATGATTGTCGCAATGTATTCCCCCGAATACAACATCCACACAAACTACAAGTATCGACAATATATATAGTTAAATAAATATGTTTCAAATGTTGCAATAAAAAAAAAATATTCATAGTAATTAAATATTGTAATTTCAAAAAAAAAAATTCAGAATAGTATTTTACGTTGTCCCAGAGTGCGCTTCAATCATTTGGCAGTATACAGGCACTGTCGCCTACCTCCTAATTCTCAAAGTCGTCATCTATCTGAAAAATAATTCACAATTTTTCCGTACAATTCGCACGCACAAAATATAATTATATTGAAACAAATTTTAAAAATTATTTTTCCACCTACTAATAAGTGGCCACACGGGTGGTTGGTGACTCACGGATGCCAGAAATGGCATTCGGTGTAAAGCCTGAGACAGTAGCAGAAGAAGGCAACCGCTTATGTTCTTCATCTTGTGATTTTTCACGCGACATAGCTCGTAGTACAACATCGCTAAAACTGTTGAATGCCAACTGTAGGCCCGGGCATTGTTAAGATCTTCCAGTAACGACAAGTACATAATGTGGACTTTATTCTGATTCGAGTTCGACATCAGTACCCCACCTATCAACAGTAGGATATACGCTTGAGCAGTGAAAATAATCTCAGACTCGGTGGGATTGCTCGAGAGTGTTTCAAAATTTTCTCTTAACCAAGAAAATTTCAAACTGTTTAATATTTCGTCCTTATCGTCGAGGGGGGGACGCGTACAAGTAGTTGGTGGCAAGTGCCCCAAGGATCGGCCACTTTACTATACCCCATGACCGCAAGTCCATCAATCAAGAGCCCTAGTTGGACCGATACGTCCTCTAGCATTACCGTGCACTCCTCACACAGAAGATAAAATGTGTGGGACTCTGGGCACCATCGTTCTACCAGCACAGATATTAAATCTAACCTTAAGTCAAAAATCTCAATGAATGCCGTTATGCCAAACCCAGCGACATCCAAGTATGGTATAATACTATGGTCGGGAAAATATCCCAGGGCATGGAGTCAAGGCCTCAAAACCCGATACCCATCCTGTACACATAATAAACCCCATGTTTTTATTTTTCCAAATTTAATTTTCATAACTAAAGAATAATTATTTTAAAAAAAAAAAGAGACGGACTACACAAACAATTTAGAAAAAAAATTATATGGTTTTATTTAAAATTGACTTGGACCACATTTACCTGACTGTTAATGAATTCTGCTATGTGATTGGTAGCTCGGATAAGAGAACTCATTCTGATTTTTGCATAAATATCAAATAAAGTATCAATCACCATAAAAAAAAATAACAGCAAATAATTAAACAAATCATTCAAATTAACAACATGCTAAATTACCTTAAAGCTTTAATCTTAATACATGGGAAAAAAATGCAAAAAAATAAAAATAAAATTCTAATGAATGTTGGTCGGCTGACCGATGGAAGGTGGTGGTGGATGGCCATGGGGGGACCATTAACATATATACAGTGGGGAAGAAAGAAGAAGAAAAAGAGAAATAAAGAAAGAAAAAAAAAGTGTCAGTCAGGTGGCAGGCCAGTGCCGGCTAACATCCAATTTTTTTTCTCTTTATTTAAAAAAAAAGCATAACATTAACAAAACTTTTGTATTCAATTAATGCGTTTGTTTAGCATTATTTAATATGAATTTTCCGTTACTTGATTACTTGTTTAGTATTTATAAAAAATAATAAAATTGGTATAATATTAGTTTTTTAACTGTTTTTTATGCTTTTAAAAACATTATATCATGGCTTCTTTTATTATTTTCGATTTTATATCAGTTCAATTTCAGATAAAATTTATGAACTTATGAATAATAATTTTTTTTATAACTTAAAAACAACTCCTCCTGTTTTTTATCATATTGATATTTATATTAAAAATCACTTACAAATTTATTTCCCTCTACTATTGTCATTTTTTTTACAAAATTTACTTAACTAATTTCATAATTTATGAAAACTCTATAGGCGCAATAAGACTAACTAAATTTGGATTAATGAAATTACATAGTTTGCTAATGTATTTTGAAAAGTATTTCCTCCAGCATATTCATCTTCTGCTTGAGTCAAGTATATCGTTGCGCAAAAATCACAACAACTTCTGTTATTTGAGCTTCCGACCAAACAACGCTAAGCCGATCTTCAAATGGCTCCATTGGGAATCTCATGCCCCAAGTTTGGGAATCTCGTGATACAAGGTTCGGTTCACGAAGACTGCCACCAACTTGTGTAAACCGTAACCGGCATCTTTGCCCCTTAATAGCATAAAATTTGCGATTCTCGTGATAGTATATAATTCAACTCTATTAACGCATCACTACCAATACATAATAGAAATCTCCAGTTAATGGTATACTCCCCAAACAGATAAAAAAAATTCAATCTGTCTCTCTCTCCCCATTTTTTTTCTCTTCAGAAAGACAAAAAACGAAAATTTTCCTTACTTCCTGTTTTATTAGAAGCCAAAGTGCATCAACGGTTGATATATATAGCCTATTGATGTCGGCAAAGAAAAAACTGGCACCACATTTTTTTTAAAATTTTACTGGGGTACCGACTACTAAAAACACGACACCCAAAATTTTTTTATATTGACATGGGTGCCGGCCGCCACAGTGTCGACACCAAAAATAAAATTGAACTGGTTATTGGCGATGTCGGCCACCTAGGTGCTGACACCTAATAAAAAATAATTTTTTTACCAATTAATACATGTATTTTGAAAAATACGGATGGAAGAATACATATGAGTGCATTGCCGATACAAAAAAAAGTTCTTAGCAATCATTAGGTAATGATGGAGGAATTTCTGACTTAGGTGCCGGTCATGGGAGTGCCAATATCGGCGTACTGTTCATTTTAGGTTATTTTTATCATTATTTTTGAACTTGGATCATTCTTGTAAATATTAAAAAAAATTGGGTTAATTCGGTAAAAAAGCTGAAATATATATATTATTTTAAATGAATGTTTGAAATAGAAAATCAGGTTGGTTTGACTTTAATTAATCCGATATATTTGATTAAGTCCGTTGATGTTTTTAAGCTTACGGTGTGTTTCAATTTGGTTGAGGTATGATGGGTGCAATGCAAGCTACGCAGGTTTCCAATTCCAGACATCGGGTAGTATTTCCTCTTTCATTTTTATATTAACTTAAATCGTGATGCCCACGCAGTTGGTTACCAAGGAGAGACGCACTTTTTCATTAATATATGTTATTTTCATCATTACTTCACTCCTACGCTCACCTTTTCTTTATTTATCTTCTCTTCTTTAATCAGGGATGAAGCAACTAGAAAAATTAACAAGTCGAAACCTGTTGAGGTAGGGAAGTGGATGCGAAGATCCCAATCTCTGACCCCTTGACGAACTTCGACGACACGTATCCCTCCACCAATCACACCCCAGTCTTATCCCATCTAACCCTTCTCCTCTCTCGTCCGATCAAAATCCAACGGTCAGCAAGCGATGTTTTTTAAACGAGATTGGAGATGAGATTAGGGAGGGAAGGCAAACGAGCGTGACATTTTGGGATTTCCCTCCTCCCGCTCCCGCCACATAGAAAAAGTAGTACATTAAAATAAAACAATAATCCTCCGACTTTTTAATTTATTTTAAAAAAAACAATATGCTAAAACATAATAAATTTACAAAAAAAAAAAAAAAAAAAATTGGTATGACAACCAAACATGGTTTTGGATTCAAATAAAATACCCTTAAAATTATATTTGCTACTTTATTTATAAAAATATTGAGTTTGAGATAATTTCACAATTTTGTTGAAACTCCATTAGGATTAATACCAACTCAATCAATACTTTAAATAATAATATAAATTTTTAAATAGATAATGACAAAAATAGATTAGATAATTAAATAACATTTTAAATTTATCAAAAATATTTTAATTATTTTTTAATAAATGAATCAGTTAATTAATTATGATATGAAACAAAATGATATTACTTCATTTGTGATAATAGCACAATTTAAATTTCTATAAAAAATTAACACAAAGCGATTTAATAATCCAAACCACATCTAATACCTTAACCGTAAAACAAAATAAAAATACTGATTGAATCTTTGATGTTTAGTTGGAATACGGAATCTCCCATTTTGAGCTGACAACCTCTTCTCTGTTATAGTTTCCAAAACGTCTAATTGCCCCTCAATACTTTTAATTTTATATATTTAGTCCTCCATTTCTCTAAGATGAAATTAAAATTCAATTTTTCACTAATAATAGGACTTTAATTTTCAAATTCTATTTTTAATTATTAAATATCATATATTCAAATTTTAAAATAAGACATTTAAATTTAACAAAAACTCAATTATAATATTATAAATTAAACTATAATTTTCAAATTTTACAAGTGATAAAAAATAAATTTTTAAAAAAAAAACTAATAATAGAATTAAACCTTTCTAAAATTGTCTTATTTTATCTATAATTTAAAATTTTAAAATATATTTTAGAGCTAAAATAGTAACCAATTTTGACGGATTCCAGCATTTCACCGTTTCACCGTTACCACATCTTCGCCTCCTTCTTCTCTAGCAAGAAAATTATCTTTGGCGCTTTTCTTTTTTTTTTTTTTCATTTCCATTTCTGTTCCTCTCTAGCATTTTAGAAATAAAAGAAAAAAATCAATAAAAAAATAAAACCTCTTCTTCCTCATTTGTCTGTATTGATCAGAGTTCTTTAATTTCTCAACCACTCGCAAATCTAAAAGAAAAATTAAAAAAAAAACAATTCTATTTTCGTCCTAAATTCGAAGAGGTTTTAATTTGTAAGCCAAAAGACTCCTTATTTTGGTAGAATTCTTTTGTTGATTGCGTGGGAGTGAAATTCGAGAATGGTTTCCGATGGAAATATAAGATCATAATTTGGACTTTGATTATCGCTCAATCCAGGTTTTTCTTGCTTCACCTTATTCTTTTTAAAATATTTCTTTTTTTACTTCTTTTGATTCGTCGCAAACCTTAGTTTTTGGTTAGGCTAGTTTTGAGGGATTTAAAGAAAAAGAATAAAAAAGAATTTGAGATTAGGAAATTTGATATCGATTTTATTTTCTCGGGTGTATACACAAGTCAGTTACGCCGCCGTTTTTGTTTTCCCTTTTTTGGGATTTTTAGTTTGATGTTTTGGTATTTTAATGCAAGAAACACTCTGTGAAATTTTTGATGCCTTGTTTTAGTATGCCATCCAAAATCGAGGGTTTTTCTTGTTAGATTAGATCCTCTGCTAAATTACCCCCTTTTTTTTATGTTTTAATTTTGATTTTCCATTTTTTTATAATAAAAAAAAGAGAGAGAAGACAAGTGAGGAGGAAATTTTTTGGGTTTGCATTTTAAGAAAGGTCGTTAGGGTTTTTGGTTAGAATTACCGTAGATATTCAGGAAAGAAAGATTTGGGAGTTGGTTGTTTGTAGAACAATGGCGTTGAATTTTTCCCATCGGCCTATCTTTCCTGCTAATATGACTGAAGACAATCTGGTTTCTCCTATGAGAATCGCCAATGGGTACCTTGTTGAAGGTATCCCAGAGAGGAATGGAGATGGGTGTTCAAAATCTTGGTTTTCGAATCATGAGCTGGAAGGTTGCTTTGATTATGGAAGAGACAAGAGTGGTGATCGAGGTGGTTCTCAGGAGTCTTCTTCTGATGATATTGTTGATCTTTTGCCGTCTGATCCCTTTGGAATGGATATAACCACTACTTTCACTGCAATTTCTGGTTGGCTTGAGGATTTGGAAATTGATTATGGCCGCTGTGTGAGAGATGAGGTGGGGACTGGTGATGGGAGTTATCAGTTGTTTGCCGGATTGAACTTTATTTGGAACAACGCCATGTGGTTCCAAACCTTCCCTGGAAGCATGGGATTTGAATGTAAGGGCAGTATGTCTGGTGGTTTTGGCGGTTTTTCTCATCCTAAGGAAGGAGGAGATGTCTCTGGTTGTGCTGGCCATGGTTCCCCGTGTAATGTAGAGGATGTTTTGTCTTTTGGGGATGAAGATATGGTTTCGGTTGATCAGGAAAATGAAGAATTTCAGGACTGTGAGGTTCGTGCTGAGGGACATGAAGGAGCTCCTCACGAAGCTCTTATTTTGGCGCTTGGCTATTTGGGTGTGCGGGATCTTTTTGTTATTGAGAATGTTTGCACATCTCTGCGATCTGTAGTTCAGAATGATCCTCTTTTATGGAGGGATATTCACATAAATCCGCCACTGAATGAGAAGATTACGGATGATGTTCTTTTACAAATAACTGGTAGAGGCCAAGGTAGCTTGCAATGCTTGAGCCTGGTTGATTGCCAAAGGATTACTGATGAAGGTCTTAAGCGCGTCGTTGAAAATAATCCAAAGCTAATCAAGGTAATTTATTGGTTCAATTTTTTATTCTTCTGTTGGTTTTTTGAATCTGGGTTGAAGCCTTGCTATGTTATTGGTTTATTTGCCCATACCCTTATGCTTAAATATGTTGGTTGGTCTTCATTTGGGTTAATCATATTATATGTAATAATTATATAAACTGGAATATGGTGGATCATGCATTGATGGTATAGTATGATTTAATATCTTCTTATATTCCAGCAGAGTGAAATTGCTATTTGCTTTGTGATTTTGGTTTTATGTGATGACTGATTGTTTCCTACAGATTGATTCAAAGAAATTATCAACAGTTATGAATCTAAATCCTAGCAGTAGTTATATGAACTGGAATATGACTGAATATGCATATTTCAGCAGAGGGATATTACTATATACTCTTATTTCTTTTATTCATATAGACTAATTGTTTGCTACATGTTGCTTCAAAAGAAACAAATTATAGGCAGGTATAAATCTAAATCCCAGTTCCCTACGGTTTTTAGACATCCGCAAAATGATAAATGTATATTCTCTCATTATATGTGAATATGTCAAACCAAAAATTACTTTTTTCCTAATAGAGGCATGTAGAAGAGGAGGATTTCAGTTTACTATGCCTGTATGTTTTATGCTCAAATAACACGTTTAGGTCCAATGCATTTACTGAGTTGCTTAAACTGGGAGCTGTGCTGGATTAAATATTTTAGCTTCTATTTTGCTAATATGCCAATATTGACTGGTAGCTTTTAAAACTTAATTGGGTAGTTTCATAATTGTTTTTGTTTTCTTTTGGAAATTGGTTTTTAATTAAAGTAGCTTCAATTATGAAATATTTTCCTGCGTCTTTGTACTTGGATTAATTTTTCTTTTTCTTTTCTATTGTAACTTCTAAGCTAACTAAATATTTTTCTTCTTGTAGCTGAGTGTGCCTGGATGCACAAAACTAAGTATTGAGGGTATTTTGAAATGCCTAAGGGCTTTGAAATTTATGGGCTCACAAGGAGTGAAGCAGTTGAGGATTGGCAGTCTCTATGGTGTGACACAAGTGCATCTTGAAGAGCTGAAATTCTTGTTGGGTGTGGATGACCAAATTCAGCAGCTCGTGCACAAGCCTCACTTTTATAGCAGAAGAAATGTATATCTCCCTTGTGAAGATGATCGTGCTATTGATATTGAAATGTGCCCAAGATGTGAAAACATGAGGCTAGTTTATGATTGTCCTGCAGAGGGTTGTCAGCGGAAAGGGCATGTTGCTCAGTCATGCAGGGCGTGCATTATTTGCGTATCACGGTGTGCTCAATGTGGTAGGTGCTTAAATGACAGTGAGTATGAGGAGAACTTTTGTTTGGAGTTACTTTGTTCAGATTGTTCAAAGCCACAACTTCCGAAGTGCCGGGTGAGTCAGAATGGAATGATTGGCATGTCCAGTTCGTTCACTCTTCAACAAACTAGCAATGTTCGTCTCCATGGCTAGACTGAAATATTTCACATTTTTATGGTTTTGAAATGCTGTTAACATGATGAGTTCCTGATAATTCAAGGCAGCCAGAAAGCAAATATAAAGAATATGATCTCTCTCCATCTTTCTTGTTGCCTTTTTAATCTGCTAAAAGTTTTAGTCTCTTACTGGACTTAGCTTGAATAGCCTTGGGGTTCTCTGAGCTAAAAGGTCAGGAAACTGCACTTTTGCATGTCTTGTCCGAGAAAAACAATCTCGCTTTGGTGGTTTCTGTTGGTTCACAGTTTTGGGTTTGCTTATGGATGGTCAAATGCCGAAGTCAAGAATGAAGGTGGAAAGTTCGACACAGTAAGGAAGCACTTTTAAGTATATTAACTTATGTGGTCGATAGTGGACTGAACCATTCTGCTCAGGACTGGGAAATCGTAGCAGCTGAATGCAATATCCGCTCTCTTGATCGTGACTTGTTTGACTCAATAATCACAATTTATTTTTAATGTTTCATGTGATGAACTATTGAATGATACAATGGTACTTGTTTACAGAGAACTTGCTGTCATTGAACTTGTTGGGTTTGTATCTGTTATCACTTAGTATGCTGCCTTAAATCGAAGACATGACCATGATTGTTGTCTACTAATCTTGGAAATGTGGTGCGTTCTATAGTTTTAATAAGAATTGAACCAATACATGGGAGGAAATCATGGTTTCAGTATGGAATTAAAAGTGACTCTAGGATGTCGTTCTATAGTTTTATTCAGATGCTCACTGTTTTAGCTTGGGATAATCTATAAAGTTCAACATGACCTGCAACCTACCTACAAAAAACATCTTTACTTCACCGACTAACAGATTCAGACGAATCTGGACGTTCAGAAAATGGCAGGAAAGAAGGTTGGTTTCATTCTATACGAAAACTCAATTACAACAACAAAAAGAAAAACAATACGTTTTGGCATGTATCCAGACAATAAGAATATCACTTTTATTTTGGCATAGAAAAATATATATTATTAATAAAGAGTTATTTAGATTTATTGATACCAAAATATAATTGTAGAGGGCCACCCATCTATGTTTCTGTTCATGAAATCCAGTTCATTTCAATGGCAAAAAGTGGCTAAAAAGTACATTTCAATCACGCATCATGAATGTTTTTTGAAACCCTGGAAAACAAATTTGAAACCATAACCTCTAAAGAAAGATGAAATTAACAAAAGATATGTAGTTCAATTCTTGATTATATCACAACCATGCACAAAAAGCACACCCAAAATAATTCTATATCACCCCTTTCATGGCTACGTGAATAGTAGATTCACAGATATCAGCCAAAAGAAGTTTGAAATCCCTCTACTGCTCCTCCCATTCGTCGTTCTTGTATGATACAAGCGTGTCAACCTTGTGTATCTGCAGGAACACCACACACAGTCACAATTTAATCAACAAAGGAGGTCAACCTTGTTTATTTGCTGCATTTGCAACATTTAGTATACCTTGGTATCAAACGAATGCAACTTCACCATTTGAGGATTTGCAATCAACTTTGGGTCACTCTCAATCCAAGTGAATGGTACTGCTACATCTTTATCAGTGTATGCTAATACATCAAACAAACCTATGAACACACAAAGTAAGATACTACAAAACATCTTGTTCAAGAAGACGACTCAAAGCTATGTTGCTGTTTGTCATTAACACATATTCGGGCATGGAAAAGCTTTTAAAAATTTGAACTCAAATACTGCTCTTACATGGTTCATCAAGGCATGGCAAGTAAGTGATACTTGAAGCAATTTGTCTCATGATTGCCTGTATTTCTCTCATAATTTCTTTGTCACTCTTTTCCCTTGACACACTGCAAAATCAAACACCCAAATCTACTAGATTTCAAATTAACTGAAAAACTAAGCCTGTCAAGCAAAAACTTTAAAGAAAAAGAGGATCAACTATTACCCTTTCTCAACAACCTCACTATCTGTTTCAATGCTAAAATTCCACCTCTCCAAGACCTCATTGGTAGCCTTACTCATGATAACCAACACAACCCTTTGTAGCTTCCCAGCTTCCAGCCATTCTTTTTCCAATACAATTAATTCATTTCCAGAATGTGAGAAATGCCCTACAGTTTTATTATAAGAAAACCAACAAAATATCCGAAAACAGGGAAAACATTTTACCAGAAAGCTGGGCTGTCAGGTTGGAAATGAAGGATTTTACACCTTCATCTTGGGTAAGCAACATTGGAAGCCCATATTTCTTCACTTTGGCAAAACTTTCTTCTGGGTAAACCCCTCGATTGTACAAAATGCTAAACAAAAACATAAATTTTTTAATTAAACCCTAAACCCTAAGTAAGAAAACAAGAAACCCAGAGGTATTTATCGATTCATCTTTACCTATTCGCTGCATAACCTGAAAAAGGAAACGAACAAAATCAGACAAAATTTCTCAACAAACCCAGGAAACCAAAAGAAGGGTAAAAGAAAGGTTTATTTGAGAAATCACATACCAAAAAATTCGCTTACGATTGCTGCTGAGCCTCGAAGAGTGATTATATCTTTGGCAACTGTTCTTGACGCCATTCGACTTCTAAGATCAAAATTCCTAGTGTATTTTAAAGGAAAACTTGCCAAAAAAAGGAAACAAAAATTCTAAGGTGTGAATTTGCGGTTAATAGAGTAGAAAATTAGGGTTTGGCTTAGATGAGAAGAAATTTGAGATAGGAGAAATAATGAGAAAGGGAAGAGAAAAAAGAAGGCAGAGTAACGGCTTGTTTGTTGATGTCCCGTCTTGGAGCCAACGGTAACATTTTAAATTGCGCCTGTAACGGTAAAAAGTGGGTCCGCCCTTTTTATTTTTGAAATTGAAAGTGCGAAGCGTGCGGCCATTTAGGATATTATTATGAAAAATTATTCAAATCCCCAAGTTTT
This sequence comes from Gossypium sturtianum, assembly GCA_025698515.1. Taxonomy (NCBI): domain Eukaryota; kingdom Viridiplantae; phylum Streptophyta; class Magnoliopsida; order Malvales; family Malvaceae; genus Gossypium; species Gossypium sturtianum. The sequence goes on from CM046945.1 coordinate 27,625,875, forward strand.
TGGATAGAATATTTTCTCTTTCAAAAATTATTACTCACTTTTATTTTATTAACTCATACTTAATCATTCCCCATTTAAATATCTTGTTCCACCCAAACAAACAATGAGTTGCAGTAGGGTAATGGGTTTATTAAATTTATTGAGTAATTAATGCTCAGTGTGGCTTTCACTATTAAAATTTAATTTAGGTTTATTTTATAAAAAATAAATTAGGTTTATATACTTATCACTCTTAATGTTGAATTAGATTTTAAATCTTTTCAACAAATAATTAAGAATCAAACCTATTAAATTAGTGTGTTTAGCTAAAATTAATATGGATCATGAAATAATTAACAATCACAAATTTTAAAATTTTCGTAAAATAAGAGAATTAGGAAAAATGAAAGGTGACAATAAATCTATTTCAATGGGATGTTAAAGATTCGTAAAATATAGATATTGATACCATTATGCCTTGGAAAAGAGACATCATAAAAAAAAAGGTTGAAGAAGCTTGAAATCTTTGGGGAAAGGGGATTAGGTCTTAGTACAACCAGAGCGGAAGAAGAAGTAGTTGTGAATAGATAATAACATAAGAAGTTGTTTAATGAATAATCTTGAATTCTTACATGTATCAAATAGTATCATTTGGTTTTCATATCAGTGTTTGGAGTTTGTCAAGGAAAATCATAGTTCATAGTTGTTGATGGTTTGTGATGCTGAGGAGTGTGCTCGATTTCTTTTTCTTTTTTCTTTTTTTTCTGTCTTATTGAAGGATGCTTTTATATAGTGTTGTTGCTACAATATTCCATTTTTGAGTTTTAATATCTAAGTTTCTTCAATTTTATAATGACTGGAATAAAAGTAACAAACAAAGAGTTGACCCTTTAATTTACTCAAAACCCAACTTACATGAAGATGAAATATATCAATTGAATTAAACATATTAAAAATGATGCAAGTAAATCACTTCTAATATAAGTGACATCTATGAATGCAATGGAGAAAACCCCATAATGGCATACATTCTATAAACAGGAAATTGAAAGGATTGTTGTTTATTTTAGCAAAGGCATATTTTCATCTTCAAAATACCAGCCAGCTACAAGAACAATCTGATATTCTTATCCATTTACAATAATATGCAACAAATCTTAAATCTGAAACATTCGACGAACTATGTCAGCCAACAAAACAGCATTATTTCGGTTTTGACCCGTCTTCCAAACCTTAAAATCGTCTGGAAAGTAGTCGAGGTCCATCCAATTTTTCAGCGACAGGAGAGAGAAAGGACCCTGTATATCTCCCTGAGGGTCTTGATAATGCCATATCAAGCTTCTTACATCATCCTGTGCCTCGGTTTTGTTTGAATCCTCATGTTCTTCATTGTCGTCGTTATCATCATCACTCAAATCAATCACTTGAGTGGTATCCAATACTTTTAAAAAGTCATGTTTGACTATGGCGCCGTTTTCTTCTGGTACATTGACAACCTGTGTACTCTCGACATTGTTGTCTCTTGGGCGGATTAGCTGCTCCTGAACATCATGGCAATGAACTGCAACAAAAGGAATGAGTAACTTAGAAGGATGATAGAGAAAAACATGCAAAACATTGAACACTTCTACCATGATGGAGCTTTGTCTCTTGTTTTAAAGTGCATACAAGCCCAGAAGGAAAAAGATGCATTCGGGACACTTTTGCCATCTTAGCTACATACAAATCTTTGTAGATTTGCCAGAACAGAAAATCGACCACCCAATGTAAGAGACCGGTAGATATGTATACACATACACACAGACTGATACGTCTATTAGTTGACAAATTGATATGGATTATAAGATCTAACATATGGGCAGTGTTGAATCATACAGCACATTTTTGTAACCCTTCATTTGGGTGATGAAACGGACAAAGTGAAGAAAGATTGACCAAAAGAACATCTAATTTACTAAATGTTGCTAATTGCTATTGCATTCCTTTTCTGCCTACTCTATATGGTTAACAAAGGAAACAAAACTCATGCATACCTGTATCGTCTTTTAAAATTATGGGGGAAGATTGGGCCACTGCAAAAATGAAAGAAACAGTATATATTTAAAGCGATAGACGAAGGCATTGAGTATGCAAGATTAGATTAAAATGACTTCAAGGGCAATTTTGAGGAAAAAAATGACAGAAGTTTATGTACGTACCATTACCTGGTTTTAAGGGCAACAAGGTTGACAATTTTCCATTTGAAGCTGGATTGCTAGGAATTTCCAAAGTTTCCCTCACAGTTGATATCTGTGAGCTATCCTTTTCATGATTAACATCTTGCGGTACAGTTTCAGGTTCTACTTCCTCTGCAATAACATTTGGAACCTCACACAGCAGTCGTGACTGCTCCTCTGGAGTCTGAAGCAGTTGTCTCCTTTCCATGTACTCAAACATTGTAAGAGCAGAAGCAAGTTAAGAAGTCAATTACACTTAAGGGAAATGCTTCATGAAAGATACCAACATGGTTAATCGGATCATGATTTCAGTCATAAAAGCAAAAATAAACTGTTTTACTGAAGAAACCCGACACATAAAGGCAAGGACCATGTAGATTCCCTTGCATTAAAATAAAAAATCACGATTTCAACAAAATCAAAGGCAATATGCAAACTCTACATCTTTCGAATGTATCCTAAAGATTTTCTATCATGAATGTAGTAGAGTTACCTGTAATCTTGAGAGGTACAACAGTAAATCAGCAGTTAACAATTTAAACAAACTCAAGTTTTATTTTTGCAATTATAGTTTAGGTATTTTAGTCCCTTCAAAAATGTATGTTGGAAGAACTTAGTTCAGTAACAAAATTATTAACCCTCTAATATTGCATTTTCTTATCTCATCATAATACCTAAAATGAAACGGGTGAGCTCCATAATTAGTCAAAGCATGTAAGTCTATGCATGTAATCAACAGATATTCAAAAAGGATATTCTCTGCGCCATCCCTTTTCATTGGCACGGTCTATGAGCTTTGGTAACAAGGTAAGTTCTGCTGCAAGCCACTGGAAAAAAATACAGAAAACCAGAAGAAAAAAATTTAAGAATTCATTACCACGTTAACAAAGTCATCAGAAGCATTCCCAATAAAGAGTGCCACCAAAATATAAAAATAAGGTCCCTAATACACAAAGTATAAAACATGTGGTAATAACATCGCCTTAATACAACTATTAAGGTAGCAGCTTTACGACTTCCAATAATTTAGATTTTTCTCTGTCATCTCGTTTAATTATTTGATAAAACACAAACCATAAAAGTTCAAAAAAAAAAAAATCAAAACAAAAAGAACATGTTTGATAACATATTTTAGAGATCGATGGAAGGTTTTCCATGAAAAAATTTTGAAAAATGCTGGAGTTAAAACCTATAATTGCACAATCTTATATTCTCTCCCCTTTTTTTTTCAATGTAAATATCAACTCAATATTCAACTTTCAGAAACATTTGGTGGTATAAATTCAATACACTAATTTCTTATAATAAAAAATTTAGCATTTAACTTTTCAATTTATCGAACATCACCTAAGGAACAGGTAACCGGTAGCAAAAGAGAAACTTGGTCACCAATTGACATTAGGAAACACCAATTACAAGAGAATATAAGATTCAATTGTTCTCTGATAGTTAGGTATGGTGAGAATGAGAATACATACATGCTTGGTTATATCTTCGTGCAAAGCCCGAGCCTTTGCTTCAAGTTCCGCCTATCAACAATATAAAATAATTTTGACATTTGTAAAAGTTAAAAAGTCAAAAAGAAAAAGAAAAGATGATGGGGGCTAAAAACTAAAAACACAAGAAGATAAAATCAACGAGTAAAACAGGGACTGGAGGATAGAGAAAAATACGTATAAGAATTGATACAGACCATCATCAACTAGTAACCAAACATGACAACTGAGAATATTCATTATGCACTTTATAATTTAATATCTTATAAAAAAGCTATTAATATGTAGCCATCTTAATGGTCAGTGCCATCCTGTGACAACATGCAAATTCAGTTTCGTAGGACATCGCCAGTGCCCATTGAAAGTTTTGCTATTTAACCATAAAAGGATTAGGCACACCACGGACCTCTTCGTGGGTACCAGACGAGAATATAGTCTGATCTGATTATTGAAACTGTCCCCAAGTCAATATCCTCTGTATCGATAACGGATTATCTGACTGAGGCTTTCAGTCCTATGGAGATGGTCTGAGGACTAACAGGAAAGAACCAACACCAATCAATTGTCAAGCAGTGAGCACAATCAGGTTAGTTCTGGTTTTTAAACATTCATCAAAAGTAAACGGAACGAGCATGCAACAGATTGTTGACCAAAATCTCATATCTAAAACCAGTTTAGTTTGACATAAAAATTCCTATGTAACTATATTTTCAATCACAACTATACCTAAATCAAAGAAACAAAATTAAACCTAAACCCTTCACAAAATCCAAAGACAAGCAGGATAAAGAACTTGATTTTTAGGCACCATATAGAAAATCAATCACAAAATCTTACACCCTTTCCTTTTTTTAAGGATGATAACAATCAATGATTTTTATCTCGAGAAGTCTTAACTAGGCAGAAACTTCTAGCATCTACTGGGACAAGGCTACATCCCAAAAAATTCCATAGCATTAAGTTCCCGGTTAACACTTCATCCTATCTAGTTTCCAGTTAACCTCCATAGTTAAAAAATGGACAATCTAGATGTAGATGGTTTGAACTGCCCAACATAGCCCTAAAAAACATAATTTGTTAAATAAACAACCAGTTCCCTTCCTCCACTAGAATGTAATATTATGGATTGTGCAAAATGTACAAGAGCTTACAACGGTTGGTCTCTTCAGCAAGCCCTTTTTCATTCTCTGATGCAAATCTTCACATTCTTCCTGCAAAAAACCAACAAAAACACTAAGACAAGCTCATACATCCTGATCTCTATACCAGTATATAAAGCAGCCTGCTACAAAAACAAATTAAGATCTTTTAACACCATAAGCAGTTGCTATATCAATGCTAAGGCGCCATAACTTAAACTATGCTTGTTTGTAACATATAAGGCAGTAAGGCACATATGCTATAAATATAAAACAGATTATCCTCAAAGGACCTTATATAAAAATTAAAAGCAAATAATGAGCTATTCTAAGATCTAACTATCATCAAGACAATGTTTATTTTGTTCTGGGCCAGAAGAAAAAAAAAAATCTGAAGGTCTGGAATAACAAGTCATAGATGTGACTTACATCAGCAGGTCACTAAAGAATCCAGCCTATATGTTTCTACAGTTTATGTATCCCATAGGCAAAGTAAAATATATGTAAGGGAATCATTAATGTTTTCCACTTTATCACAATAATATTTAGCTTTCTTCAAAAGGGAACCATCACCAATATTCTAAATTACATTTCTGTTCAGTTTGGGTAAAAAGAATTAGCAATAATTCATCAGAATATTCAAATATCCAAATGGATTGCACCCAAAATAGGAAAGATAATAGAAAGCTAGAAAGTTCAGGTCTGCATTGAAATATGTCAAATTCTAGAGCTATTTGGATGAAATAGCAAAAACTGTAGCATATACTGATTACCTGAGAGAAATCATCATCTGAAAGCATGGAAATTCTAACATCTTTCACAAAATTTGAAACCTGAAGGAGAATGTCTGCATTTACATCATTATTCCCAGAGACCTTCTTCATCCCTAGACAACAAAGAATGCTAATACCGTGAATAAACTATTTAAAACAGACAACATAACATAAGATACAATCATAAGATATAACTAACAACAGAAATTCTGCATATCTTAATGCCAAAGGAATTAACAACTGTGTGCAAATTGTTTACATGAAATCTTGAATGAGCTCCATGTGTAGTTATTTAGGCTATTAAGAAAAATGTATTATCTCAGCATCAAGTATACAATTATCACTGGTCAAGAGTAGTATAACTGAGTGAGATGACAAAAATATGCAGACTGCTAAGGATATGCTTGCGCTCATCCAGGAGAAAGAAGAAAAGGAGTCAAGTTGTTCCCAACCATAGAGATTGATAGAGAAGCACCAAGAAGCTTGCAAGACAAAAAGCCGCTACTCAACTAAGATTTATGCATATCTAGATTCATGTTTCTCAACTTCCACTGCTTCCAACTTCAAGTCAGGGACAACAAATTTAAAATTAAGTAGAAACTATGTCTGCTCAAGGACTGAGAATTTCAATTGCTAAATATACACACATATGCGATCGCGCAAGCGCAAGCGCACAATGCAAAATATAGAATGAAGCAATTTATTACAGAAACATCTAGCTCATTAAATCAGAAATCCACTTAATCTACTTCCAATGTCAATGTCAGGGTTTTTTTTCTATTTCCTCTCTCATTTTTGTTTGTTAGATTAACATACACAACAGCACAATATATTATTAAAAAAAACAGCACTTCACAACCAAAGTTAATTCCAAGTAAATAACTGATAATTGCTACCCACATAATCCACAGCAAATTACCTTTAACAAGCACAAGCTGATGAGAATTTTTCTGAAGGAAGTTATTAGGATCTGATTTGATCCTCACAAAGCTATCTACCACTTTAGCTTCAAAGCTTCCAAAATCTTTCGAAAGATCCAGAACTAAACGTTTTTTCAAGTACACTAGTTTAATATTCTCTGGTATTATTGCAGCAAAGCAGTTTTTTGGTGTTTCAAAACCCCTTTTCTTCTGGTAAGTTTTTTTCTCCAATCTCAAACATTTCTTTTCTTCACCAAGATTCTCCTCTTCTGAGCTAAAAAAGAAGTCATCATCCCATGCATCTTGGTTTTCTGCATAGTGTGTCTCAAGCAAGTCATAGACTTTGATTCGGCTTATTGTTTTTCTTCCAAAAATAGAATAAAGCCTTTCATCACAAAGAACTCTCTTCTTTTTTGCTGGGTTAGTAAGGTTATTGTCATTAATATATTTGCCTATAATGTCACTAACATCATGCTGAGAGATCTTCTCGGTGGTGTCTTTACCAATAGATTCAAGAAATTCAATGAGTGGTTTAGATCCCCAGCCATTAAACTCCAGTTTCTTCGATTTGGCCTTTCTTTTCGAACCGACAGGAGTAAGTGGCTTCCCACTGTATTCTTCCAACCAAAAGATTGATGCTGCATTTCCAGCCATATTTTACACTCAAATAGAAACCCTAACTTCCTCAACTTGAAATCCTTCAGTTGGACATGTACCCCAAATAGCCTTTACAATGCAGTGCATTCATTTTCCATGAATAGAGAGACATGATCGACCACCCTGAACATATACTATGCCCTGCAACTGGAGAGGAAGATAATGTTAACAATGACCATAAATGAACAAGGTGGTAAAGCCTATGTTTATGTCCTATCATTTTGCGGTTATTCAGTCCCCAAGTAAAGCAAGTGCTGGGCAATTACAAGACAAGTAGTCCACCAAAAGAATGAATGCAAAAACATATAGACACTAATGTTGCATCAGAATGGATGAGGGTTTCAATGGTCATACAAAAGACTGTACGGATGAAACCAACATGTGCAGAAATAAGTAGTCATTAGTCGGTACACAAGAATCAAATAAAACGCAATCACTTATGGTCATCAAGAAATTAAAATATTCTACTAACAATTGTCATTTTAGAACAAAATAGTAGTAGCACTGTAGCAGTAATAAATCATAATACCTTTTTAATTACATCATAACTGAACAATACAAATTATATCCCCACTATTTATCTATAAATAAACTGCATATTGATTATTACAATAATAACAAGAGTCATCATTTTGTGTTCAAAATGGAAATTTAAAAAAAATTTATTTCAAAATTAACACCAAAATTTTGTCATTTATGCTTCTTTCGAAACATGAGGAAAGAAAGTGGGCATTCCAAGAGTCCCCGGCCCGCCTTTTAATGCTTTGTTTCCTCTTTCAATTAATTAAGTAACTAATAATGATAGATATGGAGTAGAAGAGTAGCAAATGATACAATAATGATGAAAAAGTAAAGAATAAATGAAGAATCAATTAAAATGAAGATTTGGGAGTCTTGGGTTTAGGGTTTTACCTGCAAAACCTGAAGTCCACTGCAATTCTCTCGAACCCTGAGTTTCAAATGAAAAAGAATGCAAAGATCAGAGTAATGCAGTGTCAAATTCCGGAAGAAAAAAAGAACACAACTTCAGCAAAACAGGAATAGAAACCCAGATAGGAAAATTGGTTCTCAAGGCAAACAAATTTCAGTAAAGAACAAGAAGAAAGAAAACAACTGTAATTGGAGAAAGCAATAACAGTTAAAAACGAAGCTAGAGCTTCTTGAAGTAGAGGTGAAGTGGAAAAATACTTGTGTTCAAATCTTCAAGCCATACCAGTGCCGATCGCTGGACAACCCCTGCTCCTATCACTATCTCTTATTAAAAAAAAATTTAAAAATGCCACAAGAAAGGAGAGAACTGAACAAGAACGGTAAGAAAAGTAAATTTGTAAAAGATTAAAGGGGTGGGGTCGGTACCTTCGAAATTCAACGGCGGATTTGTTGCTTTGAAGGGTTTGGGTCCGTAGACGGGAGCTTTGTTTTTGGAAAAGAAAAATTTAATGGCGTTTCTCTAAACTCTAGTATTAAATTCTTTTTAGTGCTATGTTTGGATTTGGGTAATAGAAGAAAAGAAAGGAAGAAAAAAGTTTATCTAAATTTTATTTGGATACTTCAAATTAAGGGCAAATTACTTCACCAGTCATCCTAAAAAAATTGTTAATTTAATTACCACCATTAATAAATTTGAACAAAATGATCACTCATTCATTTTTTTTCTCTCACAAAATGCTGATCGAGCATTCCACGTAATATGTGGTGCAAAGTGATATCTAACAACTCTGAAATTTTACATTCTTCTCTTTTAGTCCTTTAAGATGATATCCATATACTTCAATTGAGCCTTCTTCCTTCACAATTTATAGGCAACCAAACAGCAGAGATACCTAAGAACCAGATCTTCCACCGGAATCCAAATCTCTCAAAATCTTTAACCCTCTTTTTAATTTCTAAGGGAAAAAAGGAATTTGTTTCTAAGCTCTAACATTTCCCTGCGATGTTTTTAAATATAAAAGAAAACAGATAATTGAACTAATCCATATAATTTATCAATCGAAACAGAACACACAACATTGAGGTTCTAATTTCTTTTCCTTATTCGTTTCGTTATTAGATTTCTCGGCATCCAAACAGAAAAAAAAAAAAACTAATGAAGAAATAAAAGAGAAGGAAGAAAAGAATCGAAATGAAGAAGGAAAACAAAGTAGAGCGAGAGAATTACCGAATTAAAATTTCTGATAAAAAGAGAAATCGTATAATTTGGGGGAATAAAAGAGAACCGAGAGGGGTATTTTTTCCTCCAAAAAGAGAGGGAGTTAAATAAAACCCTAAAATTTTAACACAAAATGTTTACAAGGCCTTGTATACATCCTCTGAGTGCCGCCATTTTGGATGATAAATGCCAGGTCAGCATTTCATTAGGGAGAAAATCGAGAGTGATCATTTTGTTCAATTTTATTAATGGTGATGATTAAATTAATAAAAAGATTTACTAGAGTTACCAAAATAAATACGATATTATTTTAAAATAACTAGTAGGGTAGTTTATGGTAAAATTAAAAAAAAAATTGATAAGGTCTCATAATTTGAAGTTTCGGATTCAAATTTAAGTCCCATCATTTTGTAATTACGATACATATGATTTTCTTTTACCCTGAATTTTATTGATTCTTTCTAGATTTTAGTTTAGTCTTTGTTTGATTTTTCATTTGTCGTACATTGTATTAGTTGAATTCTATATTGTAATAAGTATGACATATATTTATATTTATCTCTGTATTAATGAACTTTTCAAGTATAATGATTTTTTCCAATTTTATCAAATTTTAAACCATTTATGTAAAATGTTAATGGTATTTAATATCTTAATTAAAAAACTACTTTCCTTTTTAAACTTTTTTACCAAATTGAGATAACCAAAAATAAAACCGAATAATTCAAGTGAAAGTAATAAATATTGGGACACATTTTACCTTTTTCTTACTGGAATAAAAAAAAATATTTAAACAATGAAAAAGATTTTGATTTCACTTAATGCAATCCAAACATAAGAGAATTTTAAAAACAAAACTTGTTTTGACTGAGTGAGTAGTAGAATTACCCATGAGTATATGGTTTGAATTTTATTTTATAAGAGCTTATTTCAACGCTTAAATGATGGTTGATACAATCATAATCCTAATCCAATATGGATTTAGATGCACCAAGAAAATCATTCCTGTACTTGACTCATATTATAAATAAAAATATTTTCTTGAAAAAGTATAGGGATTGAAATATAATTAAACCCTTTTTCTCGCGTTCTTGCAAAAGTTGAAAGACTTAATTTTAAATTCTTGACAAGTACAGGGATTGGCAGATAATCGGACCCTTTTCTCTCATATTCTTTCCCTCCAACCCAAACAGAAAACCTTGCTAACGTGTCATCAATTAGAGGCCTTACTTCTACAGTCTATCATGCATGTTGTTTTAATATATTGTTATAGATTTTTAATTTTACAAAATTTATTAATTTAATTATAATTTATTGATATTTTGAATGTTCTTAGACAGTAAAGTAAAGGACTTTCAGAAAAAAGTTAAAGCTTGAATCTTGAAAACCAATTCATAAATGATAAACCCCTTTGAATAAATATCCCATTGTGCAGCTTTGATAGCAGATAAGAAGAATAAGAAAAAGAAACGGTGGTTCTAGTTTAAGAGAAGATTCAAAGAAGAAACCATCAATGCTTCGTCAATTACAAGAAAATAAATTCAGGGAAGCTCTTGATGAAGCATATGAAGATGGGTCATTGATAAGCACTCATATTTCATATTTGGAACCCTTGTTACTTTTTACTTTTTATTATTTCATGAGTGAAATATCGTATTTTAGCTAGCTTTGCCATTTATGCATCTGAAGATGAGTCATTGATAAGCACTCACAACTTAGCGTCGCGACACCGACTCAATACAACAGTTGGCGCCCTAGCCCAGCATCCAACGCCCCAAGCCCTATGCCATGACGCTGTTTCACCAAGCTGCGGCGCTACTATTCATGCCTTGTGGGTCTGTTTGTTGTTTTAATTACTGAGATGTAAGGCTACTTTCATCTTTTTGAGTATTTAAATCTAAATCAAGTCTGTTTGAAATTAATTAAAACTACATTAACTCTGTAAATATTATCCTAGAAGAGAGATGAATTATATCCGCTTTCAATTTTAATTCAATTTGTATTTTATTTTCTTATGGATTGCTAAACTCTTCTTTTTTTTTATTAAAGTAATATTCGAAGTTTGATTCCACAAGTTTGTATTTGCATGGCTTCTAGTTTAATTCATCTCTATGGATTTTACCCTACTTTTCGCTTCTACTAATTATTTTTCTTTAAGTAGGTTTTATTAACTGTACAGTCACTTTCAAAATCTCAAGACATTGATCCTTCATCATAAATTATCATTAAAATATTAGCTTCTAATATTTTATGTAATTAAGAATTTACATAAATTCTTTTGAGTATTTGAGGGTAAAACTAAATTATCATTTATATTTGTTATAGCATTATTTTTAAAATATAATCTATCTCCTGACGATATATATTCTATAGTACTTACAAGTTTTGAAGTGCTCTACTTATTTTATCTATCATTCAGTCTCTTGGTATTGATAGATTCCTTAAATATAATAATTTTAGTTGTATTTCTGTAGTAAATTTATTAGGTTCAAAAAGCTCCATGATTTTATTATTAATTTCTTTAATTTCTACTTCTGTCATATTAGTATATTCATTAATAGAAGTCCAACTTATTGCTAGATCTTCTGTTAAATCATTTATTTCAGAATTTTTTGTCTGAATTCTTAAACATAAACACTCTTCTATTAGAGGATCTGTAATAGATATAAAGTAATTTGGTTTATATTAATATATTTTCATTTATTCAACAAATGAAAATTGGAAATCGTGATGTTATTACATTTTCAAATTTTCAATCAAGAAAATATTATACATATATTAAAATTACATTTCAATTCAGAGAATATAAAACACATTATTTACATGCTTTATTAGATACAGGAGCTACAACAAGTAGTTGCAGAGAAAATGCTATTCCTGTAGAAAAATGGGAACCTATGAAACACCCAATAAGAGTCATAGGAATAGATGGTAATGAAACCATAATTCAATTTAAGGCTAGAATCGTACCAATCTATATAAATAATGGAAGATTTGTAATACATAAAATATTATGTTTTCCTGCAATGCATAGAGATATATTATTAGGAAATAATTTTATATATCAACATTTACCATTTTATATAGATAAAAATTTAATTATATTATCAGTAGAAAAAACTTTTGTAGAAATACCATTAGTTGAAAATCATAAATTTGTGTGTGATAAAAAATTTACACCACCAAGAAAAGAACAGATTAAACAACTAGAAACAGATCATTGGTTGTTTAAAATATTAGAAAATAATTTTAGTGAAGAACTATTAAAATTATGGCAGAATAGTCCTAGATATTGTGAAATTAAATTGGAAAATCCCAATAAAATTATTAGAGTAAAACCTATGATTTATACTAAACAAGATACTGATGAATTTGATATACAAATCAAAGAATTATTGGAAAAAGATTAATAGAAGAAACTAATAGTCCACATTCTAGTCCCGCTTTTATGGTAAGAAACCATGCTGAAATAAAAAAAGGAAAAGCTAGGATGGTAATTAATTATAGAAGATTAAATCAAAATATTATTTTTTATGGATATTTTATTCTAAGAAAGGATGTTTTAATTAATCAGGCTAAACAAGCAAAATATTTTAGTAAATTTGATTGTAAATTGGGATTTTGGCATATCATGCTAATTGAAGAATCTAAATCTTTAACAGCTTTTAGTGCACCTAATGGACATTATCAATGGAGAGTAATGCCATTTGGGTTATGTAATGCACCACAAATTTTCCAAAGATGGATAGATTCTATATTTAATAAATACAAAAAAATTTGTGTAGTTTATATAGATGATATTTTAGTATTTTCAGATACATTAGAAAAACATAAAAAAACATTTAAATATCATTTCTCAAGAATTCATAAAACATGGAATAATCTTGAGTCCTAAGAAAATAAAGTTAGAAAAAACAGAAATAGAATTTTTAGGATTAAATTTATCAACAGATGGTCTTAAACTGCAAGATCATATTATTGGTAAAAATAAAAGAATTTACTGAAAATATTGAAGATAAAAAAACAGCTTCAACAATTTTTAGGAATAGTTAATTATGGAAGAAATTTCTTTCCTATCTTATCTGAAAAAATAGGTAGGTTATATAAAAAACTAAAAAAAGGTAAACCTTTTATTTGGTCTAAAAAAGATTCAGAAATTATAAAAATTTTAAAATCAGAAATAGATTATATTCCAAAAGTTTATTTACCTAAGCAATGTGATAAATTAATTTTAGAAACAGATGCATCACAAAATTATTGGGGATGTATTTTAAAAGCTAAAACAGTTAATAATGAAGAATTAATATGTGGATACAGTTCAGATAAATTTAAACCAAATGAAATTAACTATGCTATATATGAAAAAGAGTTATTAGCAATTAAAAAAGGAATAAAAAAATTTTCTTATATATTTAGCACCTGAAAAATTTATTATAAAAACTGATAATCAGGCGGTTAAACAATTCCTTACTAACAAAAGTTTGGAAACTGTACCTAGGAGAATCAGATGGTACAATGAATTATGTATTTTTAATTTCGAAGTTTTATATGTGAAAGGTATTGGTAATATTATTGCTGATTATCTTAGCAAGCCTTATAGATAGGGGTAAAAAACCTCTAGAACAAGTTGGAGAATGAACTACTGTCCATAAAAAACCCGAACAAAGGGAAGTTAATAAATCCTAATCAAGGATTTGTTACTATATCTCCACAAGCATCATTTTATCCTAACTAAGGATATTATGTTCCTTATCCAATGGTAAGACAACCAGTATCAAGATCCAAATTCGGCATTTCAAGCTAGTTATTCTGAAATTATAAAGGGAGCATAAAATTTGTTGAAACAACAACAAATTTCAGAAATAAAAGATTTTTATAATCCAAGTTTACCATCAGAATTATATAATTTTATTAATGAAATATGGAAAACCCATATTTCTGAACAAAGAGCAAATTTCAGAAGAGCTCTTGCTAAATTTTCACATTTTTAGTTGAAAAAACAACTAAAAAAAAATGAAGCACATGATTTATTATTAAAATCTATTTTATATAAAGACTGGGAAAAACTTGAAATAGAATATATGGATATTAAGGAGATAAATAGTCTTCTTGATATATTTCAATATTTTGATCATAAAGGAACAAACAGTCCTATTATGAATAAAATGTTTAGAATATGTTTATATAATAAAGTTAGAAAAACATTACCAGTAGAAATTTTTACAAAAATAAATAAAGCTATATGCAACCAGCAAGCTCGATTTAAAAATATTTTTTCAGAATATTTTTTACAAGCATTTGTTTTTACAAATGATATAGATGAAAATTTTCCTACTATAAAATTTAGACTTGATCATAAACCATTTGATATAAAAAATATTGAATGGGGTTTTGTTAAAGAAATAGTAGTTCAAAATTTTTCTTTCAATTTATTAAAAGATTTTCCTGCAATTATTAAGTCTATATTATCAAAAATAGTAAATCAAGATGATTTTTACTATTATTTTTATATTCAAATAAGTAGCCTTATTGGTATTGCTGAGAAAGAAAGACTTTATCAGCCATATCAAATTTGGATTATTCAAAGAATGATTGGAAGCCTCAAGTTATCAGCTGTCAAAGAAGACAAATAACACTTGACAAAAAACATTGACAAGTGTTATAATAATTTTAGTTATTGTCAGACCCAAGCAAGGATTGATTTAATGACAACAGCTCAACATGTACTTCAACATCAGAATTATAAACTTTGGACTGATGGAAGAAGGATAGTGGCTGATGATACTGGAAATATCCAGAATTATAGAGATGAAGAATCCGTGCAACTATTAAAAAAGATAGCTGACATGGAGATCGATGATTTTCCATCACAAATAATAGATGGAATCAGAAACACGTGGGAGCTTTGGAACTCACCAAGACTGTCACCAAATTCATTACATCTAGATGAAATAGAGTTAATGAATCTAGATACTATCCAAGAAAGATAAAAGCAAGAAGGTTACGTGGAAGATCCACATTCAAGTTTAGGGATGACTTAAACAATAAGGCATCCAGATAAAGACAAAAAAGAATTGATTGTAACCATCAATGATGTGACAAAGACAAGTGGAAGAAATCATTAATGCAGTATTGGGCTACGTGGAAGCAACAATAAATTCATCTTTATCAGAAACACTGTGTGGGATTGAAGAAAAATTAAATAGAGTTTAAGAATTTTGCTATAAATAGCGATGTAAGAAGCCTAAACAAGACATCGAAAAATAGTTTAAAAATCTTAACATTCTCTCTTTGTAAAAAACCTATCCTTTACTTTAATAAAATATTAGCTTCTAATATTTTAAAATATAATCAGCTAGATGGGAACAATGAACGGTCAAGATCATTAGCTAGGCTTCGTGCTCGAAACGAGTTCTTGAATGCTACTTCCATTGTTGCAGATTGTATTTTTTGCTCTCAAGATTCAATTCCAGGCTTCAATGATGCTCTTTCCAAGTTCATTACAGTGTTCCCTAAGTTTCAAGCTACTTAAAGAGTTGATCATCTGAGAGTGGAGGAATATGGGCACTTGTCTAAATCTTCTGTTAAGGTTTGTCTTGATTGTTGTGGTTTTGGGTTGTTTTCTTATAACCAAACACAATAGAATTGGGATACAAATATGTTTAGTTTGTCTGAAGTGACAGCAAATTTCAGTAACCATGCTTTATATGGAGGTGCTGAGAGTGGTACTTTGGATCATTTGAACATACCTGTTAGTAGCGGGTCAGCTTTTAAATTGTTGGCTGAAGCTTACACCTTTTAGACTAATAAGAAACTATTCACCATGAGAGTCAATATGTGATTTGGATGCCTCAACGTGCTAGGGTTTATAATGCTTGGTTTAAATGGCCTTCATTGAAGGGAGTTGAAGAAACCAGGGGGCCTCCTAAAATCAAAACTTCCTTTAAAATTTTTAAAATTTTAAATTAATAAAGGTAAGATTACATTTTGACCTCCTAAAATAATAAAAATTTAATTTAATATTTTAAAAATTATAAAGATATAGGCTATTCAAATGGTGAAATTATATTTTAACTATCATAAAAATTACAATTAAATATCGACCTGTTTAAAAAAAAATTTCTAGCTTCACCTCTGGAAGAAAGGTCATGCTAATGGTCTTTTTGTATTCCCAATTATGTCTAAAGAGGCAGGGCAAAGCATTCCTATTTGAAGAAAATTTTGTAAACTTTAAGGTTAAATTTATTGATTTTTTTTTAAAAAATTAGAATTAAATGACAAATTAGAATTAATTAAATTTTGGAACAAATTGATAAAATTTATAAACAATGGAGGGCTAAATTTATTATTAAGCCAATAAAAAAAAACCTAAGTCAGCTTAATGGTGAGTGATTAATATTTTAAAATTTAAAAATATTAGTGATGAAATTGAAAATTTTTAAAATTGGGTGATCCAAAATTTTAAATTTGTTATTAATCACCAATGAATGAGCAAAAACTCAAAATAATATTTAGAAAATTCAGGTGACGGTCCAGCCGGCCCCATAAACTATGGGCCAAAACTTAAAATCTGGCCCTGCGTCCGGGATGAAAATTCTTACTTCATTTATATATATATATATATAAAAAAAAACAGCAAATTTTAATTCTTTTCGTAATTATTTTCTTCTAGGTTTTTTTTTTTTTTTCATTTACAGGAGAAATTATAAAATAAGCATAAAAATAAAAAATAGTAAAACTTGAATCTGAATATTTAAGGATTTAAAATACCCTCCTTAATTAACGATATCAAATCATAATTTTTTTTCAAACATCCAATTTAAAGTAAGTCTCCAACTTTCGTGGTAATATAAGAAATAATGGATGGAACACTCCTTTTTATTTTTGTTTTTTGGAAATAGAGTGGTTAATATTTGTTGTCCTGTCGTGGTTTCATTTTCACAATAGTCAATTTCAAATCTTCACAATTTCATCCCCACTCCATTTTCTAAAAAAAAAAAAAAAAACAAAGTGTGTCAACATTGTGTAGTCATCCATTTCCTCATTTTCACTGGATCAGGGCATAATACCCATTTCGTAATATCATTATCTTGTCTTTTTACAAATAATGTGGGTAGTCTTTTAAAATAAAATTAAGGTTTGTGGTAAATTAAAAAAAAAAATGAATAAAGTAATTTATAAATATAATAGTAAAGATGTGCGATTACAAGGACTTAAAACAAAAATAATATTTGATTAATGTAAATATTTTAATAATTTCAAACTGTTAGTAATTTTAGTAATCTGTTGGGAGAGGATATTATTGTCTGTGCATTGAAGTGGATAATTCTGTTTTATTCTTTAGGTATAAAAACAACACATCCTGGCAGTGGCAGTATCACCCTTGGCTTCGACATCTTGAAGAGTTGCCAACTTTAGTGATCAAGGTGTGCAAGACACAAACAAGTGGACAAAGGCATCTGCAAATGTGGGGGTTAAACAACAGTACCAGTCATTTATCCTAATTTATTTTATTTTTCAGCTTAGTACGACTTGGTTAATTTGGTACTTTTGGATCTGTTAGCTCTAATATTCTCTTTAGACAGCTTCTATTGTTATCAAATCAAACCATTTCGCCGTTGAATTTATGTTACGAGTCAAAACGTTTTTAAATATGAATTAATGTTACGAGTCGGTTCGATTAAAAACGTTTTTAAATAAAAAATTAAATATTAATGTATTGGTATTTTCATTGCATTTCTATTTCGTATAATTTAAATATTAAAATTTGTTTTGGTTAAAGCTGTTTCATTGGAATATCATTTCCCACAAATTTCATGCAATAAAGATTTTCCTAACTTTATAAGAGTGTTTTTGTTTCTGGGTTGTAGCATTTTCCATGCAATCTTGCATTTCTTTTCCTTTTTTAGATTATGGTGAATTCGTTACCTATTTTTTATTTTTGAAACATTCCAAATTTGGGAGTTTAATTTGACATACCAGTTAAAATGTGACACCATATCATTGTTTTGCTACATTCATACGTCCACTTATGTATGCAATGTTGACTCATTTATTGTTTGGTTATAATAGCATATGGTCCAAACTCATTTTTTTTTTCTTTAATCAAAATGGCTTAAAAGAAAGTAGGGAGGCCTTCATATCAGAGCCTAACCCATTTTATTTGATGTTATAAATGTGATCGCATGTTTATTTTAATTTTCTTTCATGCCACATTTTGAAGTTTTAGATTCAAATTTAGGTGTTATTTATGAATGTGAAATACTAATATTAAATTCCAACATATATAATCACTAATTTAACTTGGGTGAGGTTTGGGCTTAAATAGGGTCGGGCCTACTTTTTTTGGGTCTATTAATAATACTTTTATATTCCATTAATAACATAGTAGAATGATAATAATAAAATAACTTATGAAGCAAAAAAATGATACGCAAAAATCACTCCCATATCTGTCTCCAAGTTATTTTTAACTTGTATTTTCAAGGAAAGTGATAATAGCAAACAGCATATGGTAGTTGTTAGAAATGTGGAAAGTTGAGTGTAGGTATGAAGTGATAGTGTGGAAATTAAGGATAAAAAGATTGGATTGCAGAATATAATGATGATTAAGGAAACCATGCATGGTCCAATCTTATTAGGACGTTAAAGCCCAAATATATTCTAAATTCTCCTCCATTTGCCAGCTAAAGTACTCCACCAACCAACCTAACACGCAACATTTGTCTTCTTCTACCTCCATTTGGTCAAATCATGATTTTATGAAACCTAGATTAACGAATAACAGGCTTATTTAATTCCAATCCCATTTTTGTTCATTTTAATATTATCTTTAACCATTTGCATCCAATTCTATATTCTTTTAAACGACAAATATTCTTAAAAAGCTTATTAACAAAAAAGGTTATGGTGAACATGAAATCTCCCACAATTCCACACTCCTCATTCATATACACCACGTGTTCGACGTGTAGCTCCATAGTTTGCCACTTAAGTTAAAAACCGAAATTCCATGCCATGTGGGCAGGTAATGGTTGGCCGCACGCCAGCCATCACCATTAGAACACAGACAGCGTTGGGTGAGTGACACTGACATCGAAACTCAAAGAAGGAGTGAAGGTGGACAACACAAGCGGCATGTTCCTACAACCTTACCCATTGATGAATCAGATATTTCCATTCCGATTTTATTGTTTGCGGAACTTATCCATGATTTTATGTAATCAAATAAAGAGACTCAATACTTACGTAGCCGCCTTTTCTCCTTTCAAAACCCTAGTTCCGTACCAATTTGATATCATAAAATAATATTCAATTAAATTTAATAAAAAAATCATATATTTAGAATATAAATATTTGTTTAAAATTAATCTAATTTAATAATAGCATATGAGATATTATTATATATATGATATTTAAAAAAAGAAATAGAGGAATATGAGTTGAATACATTAATCTAATTTGTAAAGGGGTAAAGTACTTTTTATAAGTAGTAATCATTTATCTTAAAAGAGACCATGATTGTGTGAATGATATTACTTACTTATTTTACGTGGAAAGTTCTGAAAATGGAAAAGTAGAAAAAAAGTCTGCCAAGTTGCAGTGTGTTCAATTGTGGTGGCCATTTTTCTTAAATTGACAATACCAATTAAGCTTACTCTCCCGCGTTTCTTCTTTTTCTAACATCCTATTGCTTGGTAGGTTCCTAAAATTATATGGGTCAATTCTCTGATTCTTTTTTCTTTCTTTTTTTTTAAATAATAACATTGGGATTAAGATGCTATCAAATATTTTTTTGTTTATTATACCTTAAAGCCACATGACATTATCCTCTTATTTGATTCCATTAACAAGATAATATTTCATGTATATCTATTTATATGGGCACAAACATTTAGAATTATGACTCAAAGTACAATTCAAGATGTGCACCTACTCATTTATATATGTCATTTAAAAATATTATTAATAATTATTTAATTTTAATTTTAAAATCTTCGAATGGATAGACATGTGACTGGATGTACATAAAATTAAAATAGTTCTATATTTTCTTTAAAAAATTAGATGCATCATTTAAAAACTCACGAAAATAAATTTTAATTTTATATTTGGAGCCAAATACTTGCGAGTAAAAATGCATAAGAATTATTCTAAATAGATAATTTAAAAATAAATATATGCAATTGCATATAAAAAGTAAATCCACACATATAATTGGAGACTAATCATGATAACATGAATAGATAGATTTTGATTTGAAATCCACACATGTTTGCGATGGTGATTATGAAACAAAGAATCTATTGGGATATTTATAAGATAATAAATTAGTTTAAAATATATAATGTACATAAAAGAAGATTTTAAAATCGATGATATACAAAACAAGTTTTTTAAGATGATATGTAAAAACTTTAAACAGATAGTATATATATATATATCTACATATAGAAGTATAAAATAATAATAAAACACTTTAAAATAAATAAAGATAGTTTAAGATATAGTATATGAAATAATTTAAAATGGGTAATGGGCAAAACAATTTGAGATGAATAATATATAAACAATAAAATACATATACAAAAGGTGAAAAATAAATAAGATATATATATATATATATATATATAAGAAAATCTAAAATGAAGAATATACAAAAACATATTTCTTTCTTCTTCTTTTTTAAAAAAGGTTAAGGACTGAACTGCAATCGAAGAAAAATGCGAGGTATAAATAATAAATAATAAAAGAAGCGCCAGGGACCATAACGTCATGCGCGTAAACTTACGGGGACCAAATGGGTGAATAACCTAGCCCCTGATGCACAGCGTTTCAATTGGCCAAGGCACGGATCAAAATAAAAATGAAATAAAAATAACAGGGCAAAATTCAAAAAAGAAAAATGCAAAATGGGACCCGATCAAATAGCGCTGCAAAAGGGAGGGACCCATCGCGCAAATGTCCCTTTTGAAGGGATATGCGCGGTTACCCTTGAAGCCAAACGGCGCCGTTTCATTCAGTGTATAAAAGGCCCAAATTTTCTGAAAAAACCACATTTTAACCCTAAAATTTTTTTAGAAACAACAGCCACTCAACCCTCTCTCCCTCTCATCTTCCCTGATTGAAAGGGGGTTCTCCGGCCGCCCGTCGCACCACCACCACATTCGGTGGCCGACAGTGCGTGAAGATGGGCTTTTAGCCCCGTTTCAGGGTTCGTCTGAGAGCCGAGCCTTGGCGCCCCAAACACCCGAGAGGAGAAAACCCTCCCCCCCCGCTTTTGGGTTCGGTTCCGACGACGGAGAGGGGATTCCGACGTCACGACCCCGGGGTTCAGGTAAGCTTTCTTTTCCCTCCTTATTCTTATTGTTTTAGTTCGTAAAGATTTTTAAAGAAAAATAAATAATAAAAAATAACAGTATAAAATAACAGAAAATAAAAACAAAGGGACTAAAATCAACCTTCTCAAGTTCTATTCGGCTTTTTTTTATTGCTGATATTATAAAAAAATACAAAGGGGTTTGTTTCAGTTTTTATAACCGAGTTACAGATTCGATTTTGTCTGCTTCTATTTTGTTTTCTGTTGTTCTTTTGTCGTTTTCCTCTTTGTTTTGTTGCTTGATTTTCGTTTTGCAGGCGATGCCAGAGGCGTGCAATGCATGGGGGAGATGACGTGCGGCGCTGGCCAAAGTAGGCCTAGGGGAGGCGCGGCGCCTAGGGTTTCAGAAACCCTAGGTTTTTTTTCTGAAAAGTTTTAGTCTTTGGGCCTATTGGGCCACTTGTAATTTGGGCTTCGGGTTTTGGATCTGTTTGGGCCCATTGTAATTGGAATGTTATTTGGACTTTGTTTTTTTGCTTTTCTGTTTCTGATTAATAGTGGGCCCGGGCTAAATTGGGCCTGTACAGCTGCCCCTCTTTGCTCATTGTCGTGTAACGAGAATGAAGCAAAGACTTTAAAAGGACCGATTTTGCCTGGTCTTGCTGAGTTTCGGCGCTTCTTTTCTTCTTCTTCAAGTGACCTCGCTTTGACCCATTGCAACTTCAAAAGTATAGGAAATAGTGCTTCGATCCGCTCGAATGTAATTTCGGGGAGAAGAGATTTGTAGCTTCGATCTACTCCACTGGAACTTCAAAGAAGTAAGAATTGTGGCTCTCTATGTAATCTCGGGGAGGGATTTGTAGCCGACCTACTCATTGGAACTTCAATGAGATGAGAATTGATCCTCAATGTAATTTCAGGGAGAAGGGATTTGTAGCTTCGACCTACTCCACTGAAGTTTCAACGAGACAAGAATTCATGAAGAAGAGATTCGTAGCTTCGATCTTCTCTATTGGAACTTCAAGGATATAAGAATTCAGAGAGAAGAGATTTGTAGCTTCGATCTTCTCTACTGAAACTTCAAAGAAATGGGGATTTCAGGAAGAAGGGGTTTGTAGCTTCGACCTACTCTATTAGAACCTCAAAGGGATAATAATTCAGGGAGAAGAGATTTGTAGCTTCGATCTTCTCTACTGTAACTTTAAGGGAATGAAAACTGGTAATTTCAACCTGCTCTGCTGTATCTTCAAGGAGACGAGGTTGGTGGCTTAAATCTACTTTGCTGCTTCATAGAGATAAGATTCATCGTTTTTGATCTGCTCCACTACTGCTTAGGGAGACGAGATCTGTAATCTTCGCCTACTCCACCGCCGCCAGGAGATAAGGTGATGGCTTAAATCTACTCCATTGCTTCATGGAGATAAGATTCGTGCGTTTCGATCCGCTCCACTCTCGCTTAGGAGACAAGATCTGTAATCTTCGGTCTACTCTACTGCCACTTCAGGGAGATAAGGCTGATGGCTTAAATCTACTCCGCTGCTTCATGGAGATAAGATTTGTCGTTTCGATCTGCTCCACTCGCTTAGGAGACAAGATTTGTAATCTTCGGGCCTACTCACTTTCTTTGTTTTGAGGAGATAAGGCTGATGGCTTAAATCTACTCCGCTGCTTCATGGAGATAAGATTCGCCATCTTCGATCTGCTCCACTACTACTTAGGGAGACAAGATCTGTAATCTTCACCGATGTTGCTACACCGTCCTCTGGGGGACATTTCCTGTAGACTCGATTTCATATGTTTATGTTTATGCCAAATGATTAGGATGCTATGATCGGAATGAATCTAATGCTCCTAACTAAATGTATTATGGACGACATTTGCATGGATGCAGAATGTCATGAGAATGATCCCTCGTATAATGATTAGGATACAATGATCGGAATGAATCAAATGCTCCTAACTAAATGATATTATGGATGACATTTACATAAATGCAGAATGTCATGAGAATGATCCACTTATAATGATTAGGATGCAATGATCAGAATGAATCAAATGCTCATAACTAAATGATATAATGGATGACATTTGCATGAATGCAGAATGTCATGAGAATGATCCTTTTTTTTTGTACAATGATTAGGATGCAATGATCAGAATGAATCAAATGCTCCTAACTAAATGATATTATGGACGACATTTGCATGAATGCAGAATGTCATGAGAATGATCCCTTTTTAAATGCTTAGGGTTGTCATTGCTCGTTGTTCTTCCAGGTTGTATCACTTGACGTAATATCCTGTCTTCTTGCTTGGGTGGTATTCTTGACAGAAAACCCAAAGAAACAATCGTATTCTGCTCAGCAAGCTTGCCTGCTTTGTAATTTTGAGTCCCTTCCACTTTGTACTTGCGGGACATAAAGTTTGTACCTCCCTACCGCAACTCCGGAGAATAACATTTGGTTTCTTCCATCCATCCTACACGCAACTCCGATGTATAAGATTTGTATCATCTTCAATCAATTTGATCATTACACCATTATTTGGGTATAATGACCAGATGTATGTGCCTGATATTTGCATGAATGCAGAGTATCATTTTTCTTTTCCCGAGAATGATCCTCTTGTTCACTTGGGCTTACATTGCTCGTTATTTGTCGAGGTTGTATCACCGATGAAATGTCTTGTCTTTTTGTTCAACCAATAAAAAGTCCAAAAAGATAATCATCTTTCTCCAATATTTCCAAACCTTAGGCTTGGTGAGTTCTAAACAACAGTCTTGTTTTAGGTTCTTGTATTATTTAGAAGCTTCCAAAGTAATATGCGAAACTCCTTTTATAAAAGTATTATTAGTCCACTAATCGTTATTTCAATGCAAAATGCTTGAAAAAGATCATAATGATGGACAAAACGGAAATTTATTGAACAAAGCTCGAAATGAATAAATTAATCAAGATATCAAATTTTGAAAAAACACAAAATGAGAATGAATTAATCAAGATAACAAATGGAATTTATTAGGAGTGTATCTTGGAAAGAATAAAGTAATCAAAGATAGCAAATTCAATATGGGTAAGATGAAAACTAGGTGCCCCAGATATCGCAGCCTGAGCTTCTCTGTACGAACCTTTTGAGGACCATTTTGAGCTCAATATGTGTTTAAGGGATCCGGAATACTTTGTCGATGCCCCAAGACGTAGCATACTTATTCATTGTTAATTCAGGCATAGCAAGACCACTGCATGCCCCGCTTTGATCCAAATTTGAGTAGCCCTTTTCGGGTTTTCAACTCAAATCTCCTTTGGTCTCAAGGCGCCCTTTTCGGGTTTTCACCTTGGCCTCTCCTTTTCATTTTCTTTTATTTTCTTATTTTCCTTTTTTTGTGTTTTTTTGTGTTTTTTTGTGTTTTTTTTTTGGAAAACTTTTTATTGAATCTGAATTCACCGGATTGGGCAGGTCCTTGCCATCCATCTCGGTCAATATCCATGCTTCCCGCAGCAGAGCCTTCTTTCTTTGCATAAGGTCCTTCCCAGTTTGGCATCCACTTTCTTCTGAAGTCCCTTTTGCATGGGAAAATCTTCTTCAAAGCCCTATCATGAAATTTTCTAGGGCGAACCTTTTTGTTGTAAGCTCGTATCATCTGACCGTGACAGGTAGCTTTTAACATTTTCTCTTCAAGTTCAACTGATTATATCGGGATTAAATCCATTCTACCTCTTCCAACTTCAGTTCTGACAAGACTCGAAAAAAAGAATGTCGACTTTAAAACGCTTTTATTCCACAAACTAAGGCATTGCCCCAGCGAAGGTCTTGGCCAATGTTTGATAAGCATAGAGGGTAAATTTAACTTCTTTATGCCAATCCTTACAAGTCTAGGCCATCTTCCTAATGATCCTTGTTTTGTTGCCTTTTTTTTGTTTTTTGTTTTCTTTTTACTTTTGTTTTTCCTCTCTGGCAGCCTTTGCTGCACTGTGATGTGGCACCTGATCTTTGAACAGACTGCAAACTTTTGACATTATGCGGTTAAATGTGATCTTTTTGACATTTTTTGGTATTCTTTCTTTCTTTTTCTCCTTTTTGTTCTGATGACTATCGACTTTATAATATTGGCCTACAAAGCTACTTCCACCCTCTTAGCGAAATAATTAATACCTGCTAGAAGCTTCCGATAATATCGTCCCAATAAACTCCATGCCCCATATAGATAAGGTCATAGATTCTACTTATTCTTTGTAAGGTGGGATCTGTTTTTCATCTTATTCCACCATCCTTAACAAATCAGGAGATAGGTTATAATCTCTATCGTCTCTAAAGTCCTGAGATCCCTCCAGACACATATCTTACTCAAAAGTAGACTCTGAGTTAGTAGCAGCGTCGCTCATATCGTTGATATCTAGGGACCTGTTGTAGGTATGAAAGAATATTCAAAGAACCAATGAATCTAAGAATAATTATTTATGTGGTATGAACATGAATGAAATAAATGAATAAAAGAATATTTGCTCAAAATGAGACACAAAAATGCATTTTCATTGAAAATATAGATATTGAACATAAGCCTATTTCACAAAAAGATTCTTATTGCTCCTAGGCTTAGAGCGATAAGCGTGTTTTGGAAATTACTCTGAATTTGGCTCTAAAAAATACAGGGATCTCTTCCACAGTCCCATTGTTCAAAACACTCCCAAGTATGTAAGGGCTTGGAAACTTTTATTCCCTAATTCCCTCTTCAGATATGTCATTCAGATTCCCCGATATTCCTTCCAGGCTCTTGTCTTATTCAAGGCATCGCAACTCTTTTGCCCCCACTTTCAACTATCGCATTCATTACTTTGTCAGAGCGATTAGGTTCTGAAGAATCTTTGAACTTCACAATTCCCATTTCAATGAACCTTTCGACCAACTTCTTGAAAGCAAGGCAGTTTTCTATTGAATGCCCTATAATCCCTGCATGATACTCACATTGAGCTTTTGCGTCATACCATTTGGGGTATGGGGGCTGCATTGGTTTTGGATAATAAGGAGACACCACATGCGCATCAAATAGATTTTGATAGAGCTCCTTGTATGTCATCGGGATGGGTGTGAACTGGAGTTTTTCCGAGTTTGATTTTGGATTGGGCTCTTGTCTTGGGGAGACCTGATAGCTGGTAGCCACTGTCTTTGGTTGGCTTACTGTAATCGGCTTACTCGCATTATTCACTTCTTTTTCTTTCTTCTTTAGGGCCTTTAAAGTCCATTCTCCATTTTCCTTTATTTCGGCTAAGCCATTTACCACAGGATTAACTCGATCATCCCCCGAATTAAAACCTGAACCCATTGGAAACTTCAATAATACCGAAGTATCAGTCTGATATCGGGGTTTGATAATGACGGGTACCCCTTGCGAATGCGTGTCTGGTTGGGCTGAGACACTTATTGGAGTAAAATTTGAGGAATAGATAAGGTTCTCATTATCGCTCCCATTGTTGACCACCGGGATTTTTCTTTCTTCAAGCCTTCCGGCAAGTAACTGGGTTAATTGGCTCAATACATTCATTTGATCTCGCATATCCTGTTGGATTTCAGCCAATTGCTCCTGCATCTGTATTTGCCTTTGCTCTAATCTCTCCAACCTTCGTTCCATGTTTTCCAGGTTAACTGAAATAATTTTACCTAATTAGGGTCCTTTTGTGAAAATCTAATGCAAATGATGCAATGCAATGTAGATGCATGGAATGAATGCAAAAGAAAGAAATACATTGATTCTGAATTGAATTCCATTAGAACAACTTTTTTAGAAAACAAATTTCTTTACATAAAACGGATTACATATGCGGCCTTGCCCTCGTACTCCCAGTGAAGACATCGATCTTCTCCTTCATATCCGGACGCTATGGTCGAATCTTGCTAATTTTCCCAAAGATGTCTCTATTGTCTCTTTTTTTTGCTTGATCCGTGTCGCGATCCATTGCTCACTTATCCCCGCAATGCTCATTAACTCCTTTTAAAAGAGTTGAGACGTGACGGCTCTCGAATAATCCTTGTTGGCTTGAATCCTCGGGCGATGAAGCAAAGTCTTGTTTTCCTCCGCGGACTATCGGTCTTCTTTCGTTGTGTTTACTTGGACCCTATTGGACTACTAGTACCATATTCCACTATATCAAGAAGTTCGTTTTCCTATGACAAGCTCTTCTATTTAGCAATCGAATATGAATCAACACCTCCTTTCTAAGATGATGCAATGCAATGCAATCATAACCAAAACAAAAGAAAACACGTTAGTACAAAGCAAAATTAGGCAAGAAAGAAATAAATAGAGCACCTATTCGGGTGACCTCTAGGGGTTTGGAGTGGTTCTACCCAGGGTAGATGCTTAAGGCTCGCTATATGGGGTTCGGTTCTAAAGCAAAGGTACCCAAACCGGCAGATTCCTCGATCCTCACCCATTATAGGCTAATATGGACCGAGTTCAGTTCAGGGGAATACATTTCCTTATGGCTAAACAGAGACGAAAATCTCACGAAGACATAGGTACGGATGTATCCCGAAAGCGATCCACTATCCTACACGGAGGTGAAAACCTCACGAAAGAATAGTTTCTCACTCCCACTTAAAAGGGTAAGATCGACTGATCATGCGATGCAATGTGCAGAAGATACCAAAACTTAAACCAACACAACAATTATAAACCATAATGATAAAGATCGTAACAAAGACGGATGAAATGCAACGAAAGGATCGTATATTTAAACCAAGTTTTCAAATTTCGAGAAAAAGACAAAAAGTAATCAACTCGTGGCTTGACTCTCTTATTTTGGGTCCCCAGTGGAGTCGTCAAGCTGTCGAAACCATTTTTTTGTAAAACGGGTCGACTTTGGTTTCGAAAATGAAAATGAAAAACGGAGTCGCCACCAATCCTTTTTGATGAGGTGTAATCGGACCACCTCGTAATTCAATCATTTTAATAAAATTTGAATTTACTAAAACGACGATTTTTGGTCCACGAAAATCAGAAAAAACGGGTTCGGGAGTCAGTTACGCACGAGGAAGGGTTAGCACCCTCGCAACGCCCAAAATTGGTACCCAGTTGATTAATTAGTGTCTTAGTGTCGAAAATTGAAAACTCAAAAAGAATTTAAAATACGATCATTTTTATTAGTCTTAAAAAACAACGCTTGAATTAAATCAAAACGATTGCTAAAGATTTCCTCGTCTCGAGATATCGGAGTATCGCATCTCGTAAGTTAGGGCGCGATACCTAGAACACTCGAGCGCAAGTTTGTCTTTAATTTTAATTGAAATTTCATGCATTTTGAAATCTAAAAGGATATTAGGCCACTTAGGTTTGACGAGAAAATCGACACCCCGTAAGTTAGGGCACGTTTTCTCGAATTTTCAAAGCGCGAAATATTGCCTTATTTTGAAAGATTTTCGCTTTTGGATAATCATGAGTGTAACATTCAAAGGTGTACATTGATTTTATTGAAATAGAATGAAGCGATCTAAGTTGGATAAATATGTTGGGATTTAATTCACGACACGATGGCATGAAATAAAAATATAACGCAACATGGAACGATGATACATAAATAAAATATTACACAAGTGAATGACAATAATATGAAAATACAAATAAACGAATCATAGTACATGCAATGCAATAATCTCATAACATACACCATTTAAATATTAACATCAATAATCAAAGACAAATAAATTAGACAACATATAATAATTTACAAAAAGTATAAAGCAAGTTAAAATAAATAAAATATAAAAACATACAATTTGAAATGATAATAAATTAGTTTAAAAAAGATAATGTAAAAGAAGATTTTAAAATCGATGATATACAAAACAAGTTTTTTAAGATGATATGTAAAAACTTTAAACAGATAGTATATATATATATATCTACATATAGAAGTATAAAATAATAATATGAAGAAAGCTTAAAATAAATAATAATAAAACACTTTAAAATAAATAAATATAGTTTAAGATATAGTATATGAAATAATTTAAAATGGATAATGGGCAAAACAATTTGAGATGAATAATATATAAACAATAAAATACACATACAAAAGGTGTAAAATAAATAAGATATATATGTAAGAAAATCTAAAATGAAGAATATACAAAAACATATTTCTTTCTTTTTTTTTAAAAAAAAAAGGTTAAGGACTGAAATGCAATCGAAGAAAAATGCGAGGTATAAATAATAAATAATAAAAGAGGCGCCAGGGACCATAACGTCATGCGCGTAAACTTACGAGGACCAAATGGGTGAATAACCCAGCCCCTAATGCGCAGCGTTTCAATTGGCCAAGGCACGGATCAAAATAAAAATGAAATAAAAATAACAGGGCAAAATTCAAAAAAGAAAAATACAAAATGAGACCCGATCAAATAGCGCTGCAAAAGGGAGGGACCCATCGCGCAAATATCCATTTTGAAGGGATATGCGCGGTTACCCTTGAAGCCAAACGGTGCCGTTTCATTCAGTGTATAAAAGGCCCAAATTTTCTGAAAAAACTACATTTTAACCCTAATTTTTTTTAGAAACAACAGCCACTCAACCCTCTCTCCCTCTCATCTTCCCCGATTGAAAGGGGGTTCTCCGGCCGCCCGTCATACCACCACCACATCCGGTGGCCGACAGTGCGTGAAGATGGGCTTTTAGCCCCGTTTCAGGGTTCGTCCGAGAGCCGAGCCTTGGCGCCCCAAACACCCGAGAGGAGAAAACCCTCCCCCTCCGCTTTTGGGTTCAGTTCCGACGACGGAGAGGGGATTCCGACGTCGCGACCCCGGGGTTCAGGTAAGCTTTCTTTTCCCTCCTTATTCTTATTGTTTTAGTTCGTAAAGATTTTTAAAGAAAAATAAATAATAAAAAATGACAGTATAAAATAACAGAAAATAAAAACAAAGGGACTAAAATCAACCTTCTCAAGTTCTGTTCGGTTTTTTTATTGTTGATATTCGTAAAAAAAATACAAAAGGGGTTTGTTTCGGTTTTTATAACCGAGTTACAGATTCGGTTTTGTCTACTTCTATTTTGTTTTCTGTTGTTCTTTTGTCGTTTTCCTCTTTGTTTTGTTGCTTGATTTTCGTTTTGCAGGCGGTGCGAGAGGCGTGCGATGCGTGAGGGAGATGACGTGCGGTGCTGGCCAAAGTAGGCCTAGGGGAGGCGCGGCGCCTAGGGTTTCAGAAACCCTAGGTTTTTTTCTGAAAAGTTTTAGTCTTTGGGCCTATTCGGCCACTTGTAAATTGGGCTTCGGGTCTTGGATCTTTTTGGGCCAATTGTAATTGGACTGTTATTTGGACTTTGTTTTTTTACTTTTCTGTTTCTGATTAATAGTGGGCCCGGGCTAAATTGGGCCTGTACAATCATGTATGTGTTATCAACTTGCAACCTGTCGTTTGCAAGATTACTTGTTTAAATAATTAATTTTAGATTATGCAATTAAGACAATTCATATTGCTAAAGCTAATGAGTTTATATATCCGTCTTTTATTGATTAAGTTTGAAATTTTTTTGTAAAAGTTTGTTATTTATGAGCATAATGGTTTAGAGAAATTATTGATTGAACGCCTCTGATTAATGTCTAAACCATTACCTATGAGAATGATAGCATGTTTATTTTGTATATTTTACTTGCTCAAATCAACTTGTTCTTGAATTAATCCCTGCTAATTTGGTGAATTTTATGTTTAAATCTTGTTAGAAACGAAATTCGGATGCTTTAATGCAAAAACAAGCAGAAAATGATTCAATTGGAGCATGAACAATTGAAGTGGTGCCAAATCAGAAAGTTGGAGACATTTAAGGGTTAATCAGATTTTTGACCTTGCAAAAGCCAAATTTAGAAAAGAAAATATGATATTTTATTTCATGTAATTAGTGAGTAGGTGAGATTAGCCTAATTTTAGTATATGGTTTGTATATAAATAGGGTGTATGGTGGACTTGAAAAGACACACATTGATTACTTGGAAATTGAATAAAAAAATCAATTCATTTCTTTCTTTCCTTGCGTGAAATAGTAGCATACATTCTGCCAACTTTCTTTTCCTTTTCAATATTTAGGGTTAATTATTTTCCAAGTCCTTCCCTTATTTCATCTCCCACAATTTCCATTTAAGCTAATTCTATAAACCAACAAAAGCATGATTAATTTCATGCTTCACTAGATATCTACTTATCTTTAGGTCGGTATTCTTTTCGGTCAAGAATCGTGAGAAATGTATCCGCACTAAAAATATTTCATAACGGTATTCATTGTCTCTCCAGAATATTGTGATTGACAAATTCATCCCTTAAAGTTAACTCGATTTCAACTCAAAAGTGCGCATTGGGTTGGAGTCATTTTGGCGTACAATTGGGAAGACAAGTCGGTCGTGCTGTATTCGGATTCCTGTGAACAAATTGGCGTGTCCTGACGGGGTCATACTAGTGGGTTTTCGTCAAGGAGATAGTGATCGAATTTAAACGTCTTGCGCGGTTGAGGCCATTAATCCGAGTTGGGTTCTTCAGAATATAAGGCTATCGATGTCTTGAATTGCGAACGCGTGTGTCGCGATTAGATAATCGATAAGGGTTGGTTTGGAGGGCGTATCGAAATCAACTACGAGTGGAAGAATTGGCGATTAGGACGTTCTTAGCCGCTATAACTAGCTTATTGTTTGGAGGAGAAAACTTATTTTTGAGGATCTATTCGGAAACCAAACTTCACTGAGTCTAAGGCTAAGGCTTTATAATTCTGTTTACAAAATTCAAATTCATTTTTTTAATTTTATTTTATTTTCAATTTACATAATTGTTAATTTCTGGTATCTCACTTATTTAATTTCTAGACATTTTCAACTCCCCTAATTTATTTTATTTATTTTTCAGCAGGTCCGTTTGGAGTTGTGGGTACGACTATTGCCACAATTATCAACACGACAGAAATTCTGTTCATAAGAAAAACACGAAAGTTGATGATAAATACCAATCCCTGTGGACTTGATCCTACTACTCTTTACTACTCTTTAGAGTTATTTTATTGTAGGAATATTTATTTGGTGGTTTCAAAGCCCATCATAGCTCTAAACTTCCTATTTTGACATGAGATTATGTTGATTTACGTGTTGTACGCATCAAGCCAATAAGTTATAAGTACTCTCCATTACAATTGGCTTTTAGTCAAGAGCTAAATATTTCTCGTCTTTGAATTTTTGTATGTGCGTATATGTTCCAATTGCTCCACGACAACGCACAAAAACGAGTGAATCCTCAAAGAAAGTTGAGAATATATATTAATTACAAGTCTTCTTGTATTATTAGATATTTTGAATGTATTGAAGATTCAATTATGACAAGATTTGTGATTACTATTTTGATTTGATAGCTTTCCCGATATTAGGAGGAGAGAAATAATAGCTAAATGAAATCACTACTTGTAATAAGTTATCATTATCTCGATCCTTATAGAGAGTAATTTGAACCAAAAGTTCAAAAAGGATAACTCACTTTATTACAAGTTAACTATTAGATGTATTCACAGACTTAATGAGAATAACCAAGTATTATATACCATCTAATATTTTAAATCAAAGTCCTAGTAGGACAATCAGTTAGAATAAATAATAGATTGATCGGTTCTAAAGACGAAAATTCTTCTAGATGGTTATACAGTGGAGACGGGTGCTCCAGAAGAGACCCAAAACATAACTAAAACTCCAGAAGAGATTCAAGTACCTGAAACTGAAGATTAAAATAGTGAAAATAAAAAAATCTCGAAACATTATGTCAATTCGAGAAAATGTGGAACCGATAATAAAAGTAGTCGACAATGGTTTTGCATGTAATGTTATTGTTGAAATAATGAAATAAAAGGAGAATCTTGAATAAATCTATTGAGAAATATAGATATGAAATAGACTGTTCAAAATAGAAAGACACAACTCGAGTACAATTAAATTTGTGGAGTTTTTGGACCAGTAGTCCAAATATCTAAAGGTATAAAGCCAATGAGGGTACAAATGAAGTAGTTTTGCAAAAGTGGAATAAAAATATTAAGTGTTTCACTAAGTCCTGGCATTGATTATGAAAAGATATAATATTCTTTTATTAAATTGACAGTTCATAAAAGATTTAACTTGTGTCTAATTGTTGTTGTTACAACTTTTTATGAATCACTATATAGTAAAATTTATATTAAAATCCTTGAAGGATTTAGAATGCTAGAAGTATATTGAAATTCTCGAGAAATTGTTCATTTATATGAATTGAAATAATTTGAACATATGTGGTAAATTTGACTGAGTGAATAGTAGTTGAATGAGTATTATAAAATAGTCCAAAATACCTATTTGTGTTTTTATAGAAGAATCATGATTAAAGTTTTCTATGATAAAGAGATCAAAATATATTTTCCCAAAATTTTCCTCACTCATGACTTTCAAAAGAACATT
Source organism: Gossypium sturtianum (assembly GCA_025698515.1). Taxonomy (NCBI): domain Eukaryota; kingdom Viridiplantae; phylum Streptophyta; class Magnoliopsida; order Malvales; family Malvaceae; genus Gossypium; species Gossypium sturtianum. Next base: position 27,659,962 of record CM046945.1, read on the forward strand.
GATATAAATGCTTAGGAAATACTTTCAAATGGTCACTTGAAAAGCTAGTATTCAATATTGAATACGTAGAATATGAGATAATATGTGATGTTTTCATGAGGAGGAGTAAATACGCGTTGTACTCTTTTTTCCTTAACCGATGTTTTGTCCCATTGGGTTTTCCTGATAAGGATTTTAATGAGGCAGCATATTATGCATATTATAGATATGTATACTCTTTTTCCTTCACTAGAAGTTTTTTTTCCCACGAGGTTTTTATCTTAGTAAGGTTTTAACGAGACACATTATCTACAAATGGACATCCAATGGTGAGTGTTATGAATATCTTATTATTAAGTGGATGTTCATCAAGATCAAGATAAGTTTTAATGTACTTTAAATTGTAATAGTAATTAAAAAATAGAGTTCTATTTTATTTATACTTCTCATGTCTATAAATATAGACTTTGGAGAAGCATTGTAAATATTCCATTGATAAATAAAATACGCTCTCTCTTTGCTCTCCCATTCTCTTTATTCTTTACTTTTTGTCTTTTTATTTTATAACATGTTCGAATTTTGAAAACAGCGTTATTGAGTAGCATAACCACGAACCCCAAATATGGATTGTACAAGTTAAGAAGTTGAACCATGATTCAACCATTTTTAATTCATTCTCACTATTCATCTTACCCATTCAGGACTAATTTCACTTTGTTTAGTCTTTTTTAATAAAAAAATAATCAAATCATGTTGATTGAGTCTTAATTTAGTAGACATCATTGTTATTGTAACAATCAAGAAGACGAGGGTTCGAGCATACTTAAGCACGTGTTATCTTTCTATTTCAAATCCATATCCTCCAAATTGTTGCAACAATAATGATACCAATTGAATCGAGACTCAATCTATCTTTTTAATCCATATATTAAGTTTTTTTTTTCAAAAATTAAACCTTGAAATCAAACAAACAATTATAATTCTATTTAAAACATTTTTTCGTGAAACATCTTTTAAAAAGATTATTTCATTTAATCGGATTGAATAGTTTTGGACATTGAATAAAATAACATCATCTTTTTCTTTTCTTTTTTCTCTATAGCTATAGTTTTGAAATAAGAGTAATTTAATCTAAAAATAGAGTTAACCAAAGAAAACCTAGAAAGAAAGATAAATTTGTCACAAAAAAGTGATGATGGAAATGGAATTGAAGATCTAAGAAGAACAAAGTTGAAGTAGAGACCTAACTGATGAAGAAAACCTACAATAAATTAGCTTTTGGCATGAGTTGTTCAAGTTACAATGAGGTGGCCAAAATGAGGAGGTGAATAAGTGTTTAGAAACCTATTTGAGGTGTGTGGTAGAAGAACAAGCTAGAACTTGGTGTAGGTGTTGGAAAAATCAGTTAAGAAAACGGTTTATATATACAACAGAAGATTTAAAAATTTTCAAAATCAAGCCGTTTTGTAATATTTATAGTAATAAATCCTAAGCGAATAATACTTGGGCTTTGTGCCAAACGGATTCAAGTCGATCTTGGTTTTCAATCGAACGACCTTCTCTTTTATCCTTGTACCATGAATTGTGTCGAGTGTGGGCCGAGCAACATGAATCAAATCACAAAAAAAGAAAATGATTTAATTACTTTCAGTAGGAAAGTAACCCCTCTCTATAAAAATCGACAAAGATCATAATTCCCAGAAAATAGAATTTATTCTAAGTTAATAAATTTCCACTACTTTTTGGTAGAATAACGATAACTCAATAATAATGAAGTATGTTTTTTAGGTCAACCAGTAAAATCTATTTATAGAGAGAGATACGAGAATCCTAGTTGAACAAGCTCTTCACAAATAATATTTATTTAATAAAAACACACTCTTACTTTAATTAGAATAGGAAGGGGCAGTATAGCCTAGTAAATGTTACTAGATCTATATAAAACCAATAAAAAATGTGTACTTATATACATACTTAGATCTATATAAAACTAATCCAAACCATACCTACACAGGTGTAACTAATCACATTCAACTTTCTATAAAAATTACATTACTCAATCAACCATTAAGCACATCATTCTATCATCTTAGCATACAAGCCAAACCATTTCCAAATAACATACTATAACACCCTATACCTGGCCTAGACGATAAGACCAAATCTGGAGGTTACATTGAGATATTAAGGGAAACCCACCTTTAAGTACTTTAAAATCTGCCGAACAGAAATCATTAAAACAGTCAAACCAACATGGAAGTCCGAACTTACAAACCGAAGTCCGAAATAAAACATACGATAAATTTAAATAAACAATAAATTATCTAGAAAATAGAAATAACCAAGCTCCTGACACGCCGAGCTTCCTAAGTCTGCGAGTTACCTACAATTTAGTCAACAACCAAAGTGAGTTTATAACTCAATGTGTGTAACAGATAATAAAGCAAGACAACAATATACATATAACAGTAATTTCCCAAACTTATATACATAATCAGAAATAGAGAATGCCTAGTATTATCGTAACAATTCAAATAATGTGCAGAATAGATCAGATACAGATGTAGAACAGATCAAAATCAGATGTGGTTTCCTACTCTTATCCGCTATACACCATCTCTGACAATCCCAACACACCATATAAGGTACCGAGTACTCATCCAGCCCTACAGACCACTTAGTTTTGGTATAACACATTTCAGAGTGATTACAAATTAGCTATCAGATTAGTATGTGATATATCGCCAGTATCAGACATAGATTTGTGGCTTAGCTACCCAATTCGATAGATCATTAAACTATCAGAACTTCCTTCTTTATACCAATCCCACCCAATACAAATGCAGATTACATATATCAGATATCAAGGACGTACATACAAAATATCAATTATTTAACCTCAAACCATTGGATATCAAGTTATATAGTCTAATTCAGATCATATAGACCCTACCAAAGGCCTACGTTCGATTTGAATGACTCTTACGGACCTAGGGAAATTTTTAACATTTTGGTCCACACGTCCATGTGGATTCACAAGGGTTGGGTACCGATCTCAATTTCATCCTTCAACATCCCTCTATTATCCAAAATTATAGAATTTTTACATCAATTTTGAAATTTATGCACTTTAGTCCCTATGTTCAAAAACTAGTAATTGAACTTTACAAACTAGCCTTTTTTCAATTCTAAGCTTAAAATCTAACAATTTAGTACCAATTTCATCAAGTATTCATCAATGAAAGCTTTTGAAAACTTTAACAATTTTACAAATTGATACACAGGCTAGCTAAATCAAACTCCAAAGACCTCAAAAACTTTAAAATTACAAGAAACCTAATAATAAAGAGCCGAATGTCTTGAAGCTTAAATTACTTTCTTTAGGTTTTCTTTGGTGTGTATATGGTGAAGAAGAAGGAGAAATAAAGATGATAAGCATTTTGATTCCTTTTATACTTTAATTATAATTAATTAATTAAAACCTTAATTAAACTAACATTAACCATGCTCAATCAGAGTCTGTGAATTCCAATCATTACCTACCACAAGTGGCCATATTCTAATGGTCTATATACTCAAGTGGTCCTTCAATTAAATAAAAATCCATAGCGATGAATTTTTATCATTTTTACAATTTAGTCGTTGTACCTTAATTAACTATCTAATTAACAAAAATAATGGATCAAAATTTAATTAAAATTTATACTAACCTCGTAAATATTAAATAATAATATTTATGGGCTTGAATATCAGAAATGAGATTTTGAAACCATATTTTCTAACACCATTAACTTTCGGGTCGTTACATGCCAAATTAGTTATTAGCCTTTGAGTTAACATGTCATGTCATCATTAATTTAATAACTCTTTGTATAGTTGAAGACCTCTCCAATCCCTCTCAATTTTAATATTGAGCAAATGAATCCCTTTAAAAAATCAAATAAATTTAATCATTGTTAATTTTGATTGTGAGCAATTAAGGACAATTAATTACAACATTAATATCTTCCATCAATTACAAAAATTTGTTTGGTATTGTTATACATGTACATTTTGATCACGATGTGGGTCTCACCAAAAACCCTTATATATATACCCTTGTTAGGATTAGGATAAAAGGAGTCTTTTTGTGGTTTTTCCTCTCTTCTGCTTTACAGTAGCCAAATGCTTTTATCCATATTTTCTCCCCTCATTTCCACCATTGACGACTCTCCACCCTACAAGGGTGAACCGTTCCAAACCCCCACATCCTTCTCCTCCTCCTCCTCGTTTCCTCCCTTGTTGATCTCTTGTGTCAACATGTATAATAGTAGATTTAGCCTTCAAAGTTTATACATTCTATCAAATTGATCATGATTTAACAAATTTAGCCCACAAGATTGGTACCTGAACTTGACACTTTTTCTTGGAAGATAGATTAGCTAGCATCAATGTACTTTTCCTACCTTCATTTTTATTTAAAGGCTTAATATAACATTTGGTATCTGAATTTGACACTTTTTCTTAATTTGGCACCTAAATTTTTTTGGTCCAATTGACTCTCTTTTTTTCTAATTTGGTACCCTATATATTTTTTTGTCTAATTTGATACTTGAAATTGTCAAATGTTTTACAATTTACTCCAATATACTAGCAATGTTATTTTTTTTTATGAGGTAGCAAAAATAATCAATCTATAATTGACATGTGGCAGATGATATGTTTTTTTTTTGTATTTTAAATGTACAATTACTTTTAGTTTTATCCATTTATTTGTTTATTTTACTAATTTAAAATAACAAATTTCTTTTATTTTGGATTTTTAAAACTCTTGTTTTCTTATCCAATATTTATTCATTTAACATAGCTAATGCCTAATTTTTTAATATGAATTTCCTCCAATATTGACGTTATTTTTGTAGCATAATTTTTTTAACACCATTAGTGTAACAACCCGGTTTTAGCTAAATCGGAACAGTGGTTTCGGAACCACAAATCCGATGTCAAAAAATTATTTTAATATTATTTTTGGTGTTTACAGTATGTTATTTAATATGTGTGAAAATTTCATGAGCTAATTTTATCGTTTAATAGCTCAATTTGAGATAAATGACTAAATTGCGTAAAATGTAAAAGTTGCATTCTACTTGTTAAAGGTGTCTAATTGCTATGATTTATTAAATTAAAGGTCATTATGATGTTATTAGACCATTGATAGTGGAATTTGACATAGATGGCCTTATATTAAATGATTTTAATGGTTTTTATTAAAGGTTAATATGGTAATTTGGTTATTAAAGTATTATTAATAAAACAAAATAAAAATTTGGCTTGAGTATCATCTTTTTGAACCGAAATTAGAGAATAAGAGAACCAAGGGATTAGGTTTTCCATTCGGCACATTCATAGCTTGATTGAGGTACGGTTTTAACTCGGTTTTTGATGATTTTTACATTTTTGAGATCGTTGCTTCGTATTCTAGCTAACTCGTGCCTTAATTTTCGAATTTGTTCATGATTTTGTGAAGTTCCATTGATGAGTATTTGATATTTTGAATGTTTGATAATGGAAAATGACTATTTGTTGATAGATTTAAATGTTTTGTAAAGTGATTTTTGACAAAAAATGTCAAAAAGAGATTAATTTGTAAAATGTGAAAATTGTGTGGTTGAAATGTGGAATAAATGAAAGTTTTGGACTGCTAGGGACCTATGTGTAATTCGGTCAAGCATGGGTTAAGTTGAATTTTGTGAATTTTGTGTATTTGTGAAATAGGGACTAAATTGAATAAATGTGAAAGTTTAGGGGATAATGTGTAAAAATGCCCAAATGTGTGTTTAAGGATTAAATTGAATGAGTAGGTGATTAAATGAGTTAATTTTGAATACATATAGATCAAGAAAAGAGGAATTCGGAATTAGATCGGGGGAAAGGCAAAGTTATCGAGTAATCGATCCGATTCGTCAGTTTCGAGCACGAGGTAAGTTCGTATGTGGTAATTTCATTATAAATGTATGTTATATGCTTTGATAATGCATAAACTGTGATTATGAGATTACGGATAATTTTTGAATTGTGAATACGACTCTACGGAGGTGTTCGACGATGAAATCGACAAGTGAAACTTTCCGGTTGAATCTTAGGAATAGTTTAGGATGCTAGTGACATGTCATTAGGCTATTGTGTTGGCTTTGGGCCATGATATCGACACTTCGGGTGCGAATGACACCTTGATTTGGCTACGGGCCATGGTATAGGTACTTATCGATTGTGACCCTTGAGTATCCGACTTCTATTCCAAATGGTTCAACGGGTAAAAGAATGACGTGTTTGAGAAAGAGGTTAGTACGAAGTGATACAGGTACGTACGGAATCTATTCGAGTATTACATTGAGAAAGTTCAATGAGATGGTATTTAATCATGTTTTGAGATATGATAAAGGTTTGTGATTAATGTGATTTCGATTTGGTAATGTGTAAATAGTTTAATTATATTTATTTGATGAATTGAGTTATTCACTTACGAACATACTAATCTATGAAGCTTACTGTGTGTTATTTGTCTATGTTTTATAGAGAGTTAAAGCTAGCTCGGATCCGGGAGTCGTCGGGAACATCATCGCACTATCAAACACCTAAGTTGGTACTTTTGAGTTGTGTATATATGGTATATGGCATGTATAGGCTAGTTGTGGTACTTTGGTTGTGAATATAGCCATGAGAGTTGGCTTGTAAATGTATATGTTTGTTTTGTATATATAGTCATGAGTGATGGCTTATTTTGGTATGTTTTGGTATAAATGTGGTTATATTTTGAGTTTGGTAAATGATCTATATGGTATGATTGAAGTTGTTAATTTGATAAGTTATGTGATTGAAAATTTATGCTTGATGATATAAGTAATTGAATAGGTATTTGACATTGATTTGAGTGTTGAATTTGATTGAAATGAATATGCTATAAAATGTGCTTTTGAATGATGATTATAGTTGATTATTGTATAATGAAATGGTACCATTTTGGTTGTTTGTTGTGTATGAGAAAAGGGTGGCAAATTGGCCTTGCAAATGGTCTATTTTTGTCTACACGGGTAGAGACACGGGCGTGTGTCTCAGCCGTGTGCGACACACGGTCATACTACTTGGCTGTGTGTCCCCTGGTGTTGAAATTAATTTGAAGTCAGTATGCTCCACACAGCCTCACACACGGGCGTGTGACTGGCCGTGTGGCACAAGTCAGTATACCCCCTAAATGGCACACGGCCTAGCACACGGGCGTGTGTGGCCATTTCGAAGGGCACACGGACGTGTGGTTAGCTGTGTAACCCAAGTCAATATGTATGCCCTATTTTCACACGGCCAGGGACACGGGCGTGTCTGGAGCCGTGTGAGGCACACGGCCTGTTCACACGGGCGTTTGAACCCTGTATGCATAAAAAATTTAGAAGTTTCCAAAGGTTTCAAATGTTATCGGTTTAGTCCCGAACCTCTTCCAAGCATGTTTTGAGGTCTCGTAGAGCCTTATAATGGACAATGTGATTATGTTTGATTAATGTTTATGTGATAATGGATTTATGTTTGATAAATGTATATTCTATGTTGTGATCTGATTGGTAATGCCTCGTAACCCTATTCCGGCGACGGATACAGGTTAGGGGTGCTACAATTAGTGTTTTGAGTAATTTGTATAACATTTAATTTAGTTTAGGTATCAAATTAGGAAAAAGTGCCAAGTTCAGGTATCGAGGCGAAGCCAATTTTTTTTCGGTGGCAGAATTAAATTGTATATTTTTATGATAGTAGAAATGCAATTTCACCATTTTAATAGCTTATATTTTTATAATTTTTAAAGGATTAAATCTAAAATTTATCATTTTTGGGGACCAAAGTAGAATTTTATTATTACTAATTTAAAATTTTGTAAATTACAAAAAGGGGCCTGAACCCCTGACTTAGCCCCTATTCAAGTATCAAATTGGACTCAAAAAAGGTTTAGGTATCAAATTAGACAAAAAAAATTAAATACCAAATTGAAAAATATAAATATAAATATCAAATATTATATTAAGTGTTAATTAAATAAAAGATATTGAAGGAAAAAAAAATATAGCACTCATTCAATTGTCTTTTATTAATTAGTTTGCATAAAATGTGGAAAATTGATATGCACCCAATTTCTTAAATAAATTTATGGTTAAGTCTAAGAAGAAATAATAATCGAATCCTTATTTAAAATTGTCTCCAGCTCTGGATTCTATCTAAAGAAAGATTCCTATTTAAGTGAATCATAGTCGACAGAGAAATGAGTTGGTAAGTAAGGTGGACCCACTTACGGTGGTGGTTTTATATGCTGGTGAGCTTCCCATCCTTTTTGGCTCTTCTACTTTTACCCATTAAATTACATTGCTAATTCTTTTAGCCGTTAGGTGACCGATGAAGCCACATATCATAGATTTGTATAAATGTGACTTTGGCATTCATTCTATTCTTTTTAAAACATGAATATTAGTTTAATAGTCTTTTAATGAAAAATCATTATAACTGATTTTAAATTGATTTATAGATTTTTAAAATATAAATTAAATCTAATGAGAATGGATGATATGAAATTGTGATTTAAAATTACAAATTAAATTTTTTCTCTTAATTTTCAGCTTTTTCCTCCTGCAAAATTCAAATTCAACTAAAAATGCTAAAAATCAAGAGAGAAATTTTGATTTATCATTCTCCTATTGAGAGAAAAATCTGAATAATCCAATATTATTACAAAAATAATGTTTTAGTAAGTATTTTTATTAAAAAAAATCAATTTATTTTTTTTAAAGGTTAAGTGTTAAATTTAACTCAAAAAAATAAAAAAAAATTAGGATTAAAAAATATATAAACGTAAATTTATGATTATACTAAAATTAAATATATAAAAAAAACTTTTACTTTGTTGTCTCTGCCTACCAAAAATGATTTTAACCCAACACCCTATTTTGTAATTTTGCACGTCCCCACCCCCCAAAAAGTAATGTTAATAAAATGTCGACATAATTTAAAGCCTTCAGTTTTGACATAATTTCGTAATACTAAACTACCTTTGGAAACATATTTAGGTTTAATTTCCATCAGTCCTTGTACTTTCATCTTTTTAAATTTTAATCTTTTAATTTTTTTAAAATACATGATTTAAAAATTAAAGTCGGAAAAACTGAGCATTAAGTTGTAAGGCTAATGATGGACTTCTTTATCTATTAAAAGAAGTGTAATTGATAAAAAACATTCAAATTTAGCAAAAGTCAACAAACAGTGCTATCAATTGATAATTTTTGAATAAAACAAATTTTTGGAATTAAGAGTAAAAGGACTGACATTTAAAAGTATTAAAAAGTAAAGGGACTGGAGTCACAATTAAAGCATATATTTTCCATATTTGCTGAAACTCTTGCCAAAAAAGAGACTGGTCCAAAAGAAAATATTCGCTAATAAAACGTTATAAAAGCAAGCTTAAGAGGGCACCCAAAGTTGTAAAACAAAGATATCGAATATCGATCCGTTTGTTTTAGCACAATGTTAGGGTTTGTGGATTATGGGGGAGAGATGGCGACTGTGTTGGAGTGTTTTTCTTTAATGGCTTTGTAGCTTTTATAAAAAGTGCTTTCGAAATTATCCCATTGTGTACAAAAACACTGAAACTTTTCACCTTTCCTTCGTCAGCAACCTTGCAAAGAGCCACGTGCTATGTTCGTACATTCAAATGCCTTTCTCCTAAACCCACCGCGAGTGTTTTTGTCTTTTTCCCATGAATGTGAGTGACCAATACTTTCAGTTTTGTGTTCTTTATCTTGTTTTTTTTTTTTTTTGGTCGTCGATCACTGAAAAAGCCATTGTTGTTTTTGCAGGCTTAACTTTACTTATTGTTTGGGTTTTGATTGGGGGAGAATAGGATTCTGATCCAGCTTTCATGGAGGTGGCTTTAGAGCTTGTCAATGCATCATTTGTTTTAGCTTTACTATCATGGATTATCATAGATATTTTGAAACGTAGGAAACATCACAACGGTAGCCATAGTCATAGTGATGTTATACCAGACTTTAAACACAGTGTAGGAGGAGGAGGAGTAAGAGCTTTTGGGGCTATAGTTGCTATATTTAATGTTATAATCTTTATATTTTATTTAGGTTTTGGGTTTTATGATTATTGGATTCATAGTTTTGTCTCTACAAAACTTGTATGCTCGGCTGTCACTTGGTTTCTAGCAAGTTTAGTTTCAGTTCTTTCAAAAAACAGGACTTTCAGGGAGCGAAAAAGATGGCCTTTAGTATTGGTACTTTGGTGGGTGTTCTCCTGCATTCTTGTGTCGTTTTCTGTAGTGGTTTACGTTATCCACCACTTGAAGGCCAAAGATTTGCCTTATTATTTGCCGGAAGCCAACATTGTTGATATTGCTTCTTTGCCTTTTTTGCTACTGCTTTGTTGCTGTCTGCCTCTTGCTGTTAACAGAAACAGTGACCTTCAAAGTCCATTGCTTCACAAGGAGGATGAAAATTTCTCCAAAGATGATGATACTGCTTTTGCTAGTGCTGGCATATGGAGCCAACTCACATTTAGATGGCTAAACCCCCTTTTTGAAAGGGGTCGAGTTGAAAAACTTGAATTGCACCATATTCCTCAGGTTCCGAATTCAGAAACCGCTGATAAAGCCTCGTCGTTGCTCGAAGAATCGCTTCGAAAACGGAAAGCAGATTCTTATTTATTGCCAAAAGCAGTAGCTCGTACTATCTGGAAATCCTTGGCTGTAAATGCAGTTTTTGCTGGTATTTTCTTCTCGATTCATTGAATCTGTTTTCAAGTTCTGTATGCAGCATCTTCCAATGCTTATGTTTATGTTTTGTAGGACTTAACACCATTGCCTCCTATATTGGACCTTTCCTTATCACCAGCTTTGTGAATTTCTTAACTGAAAAACATGATGGTTCAAGCTACCAGTATGGACTGGTTCTTGCATTCATCTTCTTCTTTTCAAAGACTGCGGAATCGCTAACTCAACGGCTGTGGTACTTTGGTGCACATAGAATTGGTATAAGGGTTCGTGCAGCTCTCACGGTTTTGATTTATAAAGAATCTCTGTCAACTAAATTCGTTTGTTACAGCAATGGTAAAATCACAAACCTCATCAATGTAGACGCTGAGAGAATTGGAGACTTTTTCTGGTACATTCATGGAGTGTGGTTGCTACCAATCCAAGTCTTACTGGCCTTGGTAATACTGTATAGGAATATGGGTGCGGCTCCTTCCTTTGCAGCCATCTTTGCTACGATTTTGGTGATGGTGAGTAACACCCCATTAGCCAGTAGGCAAAAGAGACTTCACTCCAAGATCATGGAAGCTAAGGATGCAAGAACAAAAGCAACTTCAGAGACTCTGAAAAGCATGAGAGTCTTAAAGCTACACTCATGGGAACCCACTTTCTTGAAGAAGCTTCTTCAACTTAGAGAAACTGAGAGAAACTGGCTTAAAAAGTATCTATATACAAGCTCAGCTGTTGCCTTTTTATTTTGGGCTTCACCAACCTTGGTGTCTGTCATCACGTTTGGTGTCTGCATTTTGGTAAAAACACCATTAACATCAGGAACAGTACTTTCAGCCTTAGCAACTTTTAGGATTCTACAAGAACCTATTTACAACCTTCCAGAACTCATTTCCATGATTGTTCAGACAAAAGTCTCATACGATCGAATTCAAGAGTTCCTCGGAGAAGAAGTCCAGAGGAAGTTCATATCTGACCATGGTGCAAAGGCATCTAATGTTGCTATTGAAATTGAGCCAGGAGAGTATGCTTGGGAAACAGATAACAAAGACATAAAGAAACCAACCATCAAAATCACTGACAAGTTGAAAATATTGGAAGGTTACAAGATAGCTGTTTGCGGATCGGTTGGCTCAGGTAAATCAAGTTTACTTTGCAGCATACTAAGTGAGATACCAAGGATTTCGGGTGCAGCCATTAAGGTTTATGGGAAGAAGGCTTATGTTCCTCAGAGAGCTTGGGTTCAAACAGGCAGCATCAGGGAGAATATATTATTTGGTAAGGACATGAAGAAAGCTTTCTATGAAGATGTTCTTGAAGCATGTGCCTTGAACCAAGATATTGAGATGTGGGATAATAAAGATATGAGTGTTGTGGGGGAGAGAGGGATGAACCTCAGTGGAGGCCAGAAGCAGAGGGTCCAGTTAGCAAGAGCTGTTTACAGTGATTCTGATATTTATATCCTAGATGACCCTTTCAGTGCAGTTGATGCTCATACAGGAACACATTTGTTTAAGGTAAAAAACAAAATCCTCTCTCTTTTCAGTTGTTAGTTGTTTTACAAGTTGCATTCTCATATGTGATTTTTTTTTCTGTTTTTTTGGCAGAAATGTCTCAAAGGACTGTTGTCTCAGAAGACTGTTATTTATGCTACACACCAATTGGAATTTTTAGATGCAGCAGACATTGTTCTGGTAAAATCCTTTGGTTGGTACACATATAATATACTAAGAACTTACCGTTGTAGGCTCTCATTCTGCCTTTTATGCTTGTTCCTGTAGGTGATGAAAGAAGGTCTCATTGTTCAGTCAGGAAAGTATGAGGAGTTGATAGTGGATTCCAATGGTGAACTTGTTAGGCAGATGAATGCTCACAGAAAATCACTAGACCAAGTGAACCAACCCCAAGAAGACGATTCCTTGACGGGTGGACTGTGCCAGATAAGTCAAACTGAAGTCATAGAAGAAAAACATGGAGAGCCCAACTGCAATGATAAGCTTTTTGAAAGTAGCCAAGAAGAAGAAACCGAAACCGGTCGTGTCAAATGGAGTGTTTACTCGACTTTTGTTGCAGCAGCTTATAAGGGAGCACTTGTTCCAGTTATCGTTCTCTGTCAAGTTCTCTTCCAGGGACTACAGATGGGGAGCAATTACTGGATTGCTTGGGCAACTGAGGAAAATCGCAATGTATCAAGAGAACAGTTAATAGGCATATTTATTTTGTTGTCTGGTGGAAGCTCCATCTTCATACTGGGAAGGGCCGTTTTGCTGGCAACTATTGCTGTAGAGACAGCTCAACATTTGTTCCTTGGAATGATAACATCTGTTTTCCGGGCACCAATTTCATTCTTTGACTCAAATCCCTCAAGTCGAATCCTCAACAGGGTTAGTTTCTTCTTTTTTGCAACAAAGCTCAACTGCTTTAAGATTTTGCCTAATTCGTTCATAAGTTAATTCTCCCCATCTTCTGGTTAATTATAGTCATCTACAGATCAAAGCACGTTAGACACAGATATTCCTTACAGATTAGCGGGGCTGGCATTTGCTTTAATTCAGTTGTTCAGTATCATCATCCTTATGTCCCATGTTGCCTGGCAAATCTTCCTTCTCTTCCTTGCCATCCTCAGTATCTCCTTCTGGTATCAGGCAAGTACCAACTCCATCATGAATTCGTGTTCTACTTGTCTCTCACATGACATAAAAATGTCAAAGAAACTGCAAAATACAATGACTAATGCGACTTGCATCTACATGTATAAAGTTTTTTTTGTTTCTTTGTATTGTTACAAATTCTAAACGTGGTAAATTATCTACAGAACTATTATATTACGACTGCTAGGGAGCTAGCCAGGATGGTGGGAATTAGAAAGGCTCCTATTTTGCATCATTTCTCAGAATCTATCACAGGGGCAACAACAATTCGTTGTTTTGGCCAGGAAGACAGGTTCATGGAGAAAAACTTGAGCTTAATCGATGATTACTCTCGTGTAGCCTTCCATAATTCCAGCACAATGGAATGGTTGTGTGTTCGAATCAACTTTCTTTTCAACTTCGTTTTCTTCCTGGTGTTGGTCATCCTGATTAGCTTGCCGCGGTCTGCTATTGACCCTAGTAAGGCCCCCCTCTTCCTCCCACTTCTTCTCTTTTTTATCATCTCGATAGTTTATCTTTCCCAAGTTTATGCAGTTCGATATCTATAATGTCGAGTTTGTAACTGACTAGCATGTCGATGTCGTATCAGGCTTGGCAGGATTGGCAGCCACATATGGCTTGAACTTAAATGTATTGCAAGCATGGGTAATATGGAACTTATGCAACGTTGAAAACAAAATGATATCAGTTGAGAGAGTTCTTCAATTCTCAAACATACCTAGTGAAGCTCCCTTGGTGATCGAGGATTGTAGACCGAAGCCTGACTGGCCAACCAAAGGAACAATTGAACTTGAAAACCTTCAGGTGCAATACAAGCCTACACTCCCTGTTGTACTTAAGGGTATAACTTGCACTTTCCCTGGAGAAAAGAAAATTGGAGTTGTTGGCAGAACAGGAAGTGGGAAATCCACTCTAATTCAGGCTCTCTTCAGGGTGGTAGAGCCCTCAGGAGGACGTATTATTATTGATGGAGTAGATATTTCTACAATTGGTTTGCAGGATTTGAGGTCAAGATTGGGAATAATCCCACAAGACCCTACTTTGTTTCAAGGCACCATAAGGACCAATCTGGATCCTTTGCAACAACATACAGATCAAGAAATATGGGAGGTACATTTTAAAAACTTGGTCTACCTGAAACTATTTCCATTAGATTTCCGGTTTCACTGACGTAAACTCATGACAGGTCCTCAACAAGTGTCATCTTGTAGACATAGTACGACGGGACCAACGGCTTCTTGATGCTCCAGGTTTCAAATTTTTAGTAATTTCAAATTATATATATAATATGTTCATGTGTGTATATATATATATTCCACTTGACATAATTTCCTCTGGCAAAATTGTGCAGTGGCTGAAGATGGAGAGAATTGGAGTGTTGGACAAAGACAGCTTGTTTGCCTGGCTAGGGTGCTCCTAAAGAAAAGGAGAATTTTGGTGTTGGATGAGGCAACAGCTTCCATTGATACAGCTACAGACAATGTAATTCAGGAGACAATAAGGAAAGAGACATGCAGATGTACAGTCATCACTGTGGCACATCGGATACCAACTGTTATCGACAATGACTTGGTTTTGGTTCTTGATAAAGGTAAGTCTGAAAGACTCTCTTCTGCATATTACCAAAGCATCAATATACAAAGTTATGACACATAGTTAATGCTACTAAGAATGTATAAGTTAAATTTAGCTGTTTGTGACAAAGAAATTGTTTAATTCCAGGGATGATAGTCGAATACGATAAGCCAAAGATATTACTCGAGGACAAATCTTCTTGGTTCTCGAAGTTGGTGGCTGAATTTTTGAGATCATCCAAGAGCAACCACCCTAAGAATCTGGTTTGAAGGTATGTGGACAGCTTTTAGAACTCAAATGAAGAATTCTGTTTATGAATCCTGAAGACCAACTTTCTGGGGGAGGATTCTAGTCAAGATCCATCAAATCATGTGGAAAACAATGAATGGTGCATCATGCTTGAGGAGCATTACTTACAAGTTACAACTTACTAAGCACCTGCTAATCCTTTTAACAATTTCTTTCAGTTATAGGGTAAACCGCCATTAACAAGCAATAATGTAAATTTCTAGTTATACTCACAGGGCTAAATTTTGTCTGCATCTTTTATGGCAATCAAAGTTTAGTTAGGTTCTAGTAAACCATAACATACACGCATATGTTAGATTACATACACATATATAAAAAATAAAGTTTCTAGAGTGAGTAAAGACAATTTTTGTTTGGTGACAAATTTGCAACTGAAACTGCTGAATTTGAACAAGCAACTTACCATTAACAATAGCTTGAAATCATATTGCTTTGTAATGAATTTGAGAAGGAATCACAGTATTCTGTCAGTGATGCAAACCCCAGATTCTGGCTGGGAAAAACAGTGTTGTTTAGTAAAAGGCGAAAGAATACTAGCTCTGTGCTCAATGCCCGGTTGCGTGCATTTTGACAGGTATCCTTGATTTTAGAGTAAATAAAAATTGGTTAAATTTCAAATTTGAGTTTTTAATCTTTATACTTTAATTTTGACTTAATTTGGTATCTCGATATTTATAATGCTACTAGTTAGTCTAAATATCATTAAAAATTTCTGATAAGTTCAATTCCATTATAATGCTTTTTATTTAATAAAAAATAAATAAAGGGATTAAAATCCAGATATATAAAGAGTATAGGAACTTTGGAGACGGGCATTATTACCAATAATGAAGGATGTAGGTTTGAATGTGTTAGAAGTGAATTATCACTGTATCAAAAAGAACAAATATGACCGCAACTTATAATGAGATTGTTTAAAAAAAAGAAACATAAACTTGAACTATATTGCAACTTTTAAATTTAAATTATTAACCTGATACGAAGCATGGGTTAAAAATTTAATTTATTCTTATTCTAAACCTCATTTCACCTATCAAACAAATTAAGAAAATATGATTAAACCACAAAGAAACTAAGATGACATTACTTTTCAATAAACAATTTCAGTCTGGTAGATGCAAAACTTGAGACAAATTGCAAATTATGTTTTTTAGCAGCTTGTAAAGAGTTGTCTATATAACAAAGATTTTTACTTGAAAATTAGTATTCTAGCTTTGTTTATATGACAGTTTTTCACTTCTAATCACCGAAACCATTACAAGATACAAATAAAATTGGTCTTTGATATTGTCACCATCCCCTTTTATCTTCATCCTACGGCTGAATAAAGATGGTTATAACCCAAAACTCAATTTAATTGCTTCATTCCATCATTCTTAAATAATGGCATACAACAGGTTTTGAGTTTTGATTCCTATCTTTTTCAACCCTACAATATTTATATATAAATTTAAATAATTAAAAAAAAAATTTCAACAGACAATCAATTTGGAATTTGGCTGACATAAGCTAGAAGCCTACATACAACAGAAGAAGAAAGGGAAAGGAATGAAATCTTATTATTTTAATTATTCAAGAAGAATATATCTCAAAAAACTTGGCAGTCAAGAATACAATCGTCTTTATGGCTTACTTTCATCCAATTTTGAAGAATTGTGCAAATGGATTTTATTTAGGGTCAGAGAAGAAGTTATTGACGGAGGGCATAATCTGAGGTTGTCTGTTGCGCACAAATTTCCTCAGTCCATGTTCTGCATATTTTTCACCTTCTTCAAAGTTGTTAAGAACTCCAGCTGCCCTGTTTTCTTTGGTTACCCTGTTTCACATTCATAACCATTTGCATTGTTATCTCAATTTTCTGTCAGACAGAGCTGCCATAATACTGCATATATGAGATATACCTGACTTCAGGGTTGGTGGTGATATTCCTGACAAGTTGCATGGCACAAATGCCGACCGCCACACCCACCGATGCAAATAGCGGATACACCTAACAGCCATGGACAAGGAAGTAAAATTGTAAACGTGACCGACATCATTAATGAAACAGACTTCTCAGTTTGTTAGACTTTCGATTCAGATCTGTTTGTTCTGGACAAATGTTCGGATATGATGTAAAACACGATCATTTGATTCATGAAAAAGCACAAATCTTAGTTACAAATGAGAAGCATTTAAGCAAACAGTAAAAGAACATAACAAGAATATGAAACCCTTAAGCCTTAGCAGCATGGTAATTTAGTTACAAATGAGAAGGCTTAAGCAAACAGTAAAAGAAGATGAAAGAATCTGGAATTGGATCTAACATGGTTTTGATATACCCAACTGATAGATCTGATATGAACAAACAAACAAATTTAAGTTTAAACATGAGATGAATAAGTTATGAGGCTTTTGAGCAGACAATGAATGAAGAGAAGGCAAAAGAATAGGTACCTCAGGTTTGAGCCATCTGTTTGCAGAAGCCATGTGGATGCTTAGCTTAGAGATCTAAGAAGAGAGAAGAGAGAAGAGAGAACCAGTGACCCCTTCTCCAAGAAACTTGTTAAAAAAGAAAAGCAATGAGAAATACAGAGGGAAGTTGCATACAAACTCTTCATAAATCAATACAGCTTCTTATATATTTCCGAGTTTGACCCGTATGGGACACTACTTTCTGAATTTAGTATAAAAACCCTTTTTTTCCTTCTTTTCACGCGATGAGCGGTAACGAAAAAATAGTAAGCAATTAGCAGCCGCCCAACTGTATGACCCCTATGGGTTGTATGATGATTAGGTTAAACTCTCATATTAGTCCCCACTACTACGTTTATGTTTTGGATTTAGTCTTTGTATTTTCAATTTTAGTGCCTAAACTTTCTGAATTAATCATTTTTAGTTCTTATATTTTTAGAATTTTAAAATTCCAATCATAGTAATTAAATTCGTTTGGTTAAATTTTGCTATTGTTGATATTAGTGTTCAACAAGGAGGAGAAAGGGAGGAGAAGGCAGTGGTTGTTTGTAAGGAGAGGTTAAGGAGGGAGGAGAAGAGGACTTAAGAATATTTGGGAAGGAGGAAGTTGTGTGAGTCTCGATTCTTAGGTAGAATGCTTAATGAAGAAGAAGATCCCTTATTCTTCGTGTGTTGGGGTATATATAGGGGGAAGTCCCCTTGTCTGGTAGTGCCATGTCGCCAACAATACGAACAGTGACCCGCTCGTGTGGTCAATCAAGCGACATGTTCGTTATACATTAGTTGTCGTCAAGTGCAGTTCTGTGTGGCCTTGCTCTAACATTCTCTTTACTGAGGTAGTACGAAGTTGTTATTCCTTAGTGCTCTTTCAATGGTCCCTATGGACAGTTCGTAGCGGGTGGCAAAAAGCGGTTCGTATGAGGTATGCCGGTGTAACCAGTCTGACAACCATTTCTGATGGAATAGGACAGAGAGCCATCCATGGAAGCCTTTCAAAGCTGCCTCTCGTGCTGCCAGGTGTCCAAGCCAGGGTAGGGTATAACAATTATTAATATTGTAAATTATAAATTTAGTTCATTTTCTCCAATTTGATCATTTTTAGTCTCTATGTTTTTCGAATTTTGAAATTTCAATATTGATTCAAATAACATTTGTTAAATCTGTAACACCCCTAAGCCCTCTCCGTCGTTGGATTAGGGTCACGAGCATTACTAACAAATCAAAACAAATAATCAATCATAATTTAAACATGTAAGCTAGCCATTAACATTATAATATACAGGGGCAGGTCACGACAATCTAATACTTAAACTATTCAACAATGTCAACATCTAAAATTTTGAACAATACTAAAAATTACAACCTGAGTCGGGTAACCCTAGGTACTGGAATTCCAAAAACGTAAAAATTACAAAAAAATGACTAAATTGTACTAACCAATTAGGATTTGAACCCTAAGTCCCTTACCCGTGCGACCCTTTCTCTCTTTTCTTTCTTTCTTTCTTTTCATTTAATTTATTATTATTACTTACTATATATATATATATATATATATATATATAATGTACACATGTATGTTATTTAGCCCATGGCCGGCCACATATACACAACATTAATTAAGTGGCACAATTGCTACTTCAGCCCTTTTAGTTTATTTCAATTTATAATTCAACTTTTAACCCTTACTCGATTTAGTCTCTATACCTTAATAACTCTTAATTTCACGAAATTTACTAATCCAAAAATTAATTAGCTACTAAGCTAGCCTCGTAAATATTTAATAGTTTACGGGTACGGAGTTCTGGAAATACAATTTTTGACACCCCTGACTATCGAGTCGTTACAAAATTCATTAAATTTTTTTTTTGGTGAGTATCATGTGAAAGTAGCAAGCTAACATAGTATTACATATGTGATAATATATTTGTTGCATTAGATTTTGGAAATAGCAAAATTTTTAATGAATTTAATGGCTACTATTTGATCTAGGGTTGAAATTCCAAATTTTAAAAAGTACATGGACTAAAAATGATTAAATTAGAGTACAAGGGTTGAATTTTTAATTTACACATAATATCAAAACTAAAAGAAAAATTTGAAAAACGAAATTGAAGGTTTGACCATTACAAATGAAGTACACTCATATGTATAGTTAATATGTTTGAACAAGTATAATGTAGAATCAAACTAGCACAAAGCACAATGGACAAATAATTAGAACAAAACCCATTCATGGCATATGCACATATTGGGATTGAAGACCCTCATATCGCAATTTACATATGATGAAACTTGAACCTTAATACTCAAATACCTAAAATATCCACATTAACCAACGATATTAATGTGTAGTTCAAGAATGCTTTTTGGGAAAATTGGGATTTAGGTGCTTTTGGATTTTTCTTTTTGCGTTTTGAAGTACAAATTATCAAAATACTCTTATTTGTATTAACTATTTAAAATATATTTAAAATTTTGGATTAATTTATATTTTATATATCATTATATTAAATTATTTAAATATTTCATGTATCATTATATTGAATTATTTAAATATTATTTACAAATATTATTATATTAAATTATTTATTATTATATTTAAAAATTTAAAATATTTCATGTATAATTAAATTTAAATGATTTAAAACAAGTATTTAAAAAAATATATTTTATTTATAATTGTAACACCCCTATACTGGTTCGACCCAAGAACCTGATATAGGAATATTACATTTGGTGCCAAAGTGATTTTGGCTAATCACTATTATATTTGAACATTAAAAATAAATTTAGATAATTTATATTTTAGTCCTTACTACTTAAAACACACTTGATCTTCCTAAGTACATGTCATTCTATTCCAAAATTTTGAAACATACCCTCTTGGCACTTGGAGATGTGATGAGATAGATGCCCACAATCTCAATAGCAACTCTTTAAAATCATTATACCTAATCTGCGCACGGAAAATAAAACCGTACGCTGAGTAAAAACTCAGTGGTATTTCTATAATCCGAATATTTAAAAACAATATAATATAATATAATGCAAAATTAAATTATAAGGACATATTTATGTCTAGTATCATAACTATCATTTTTCATTTATTAAACAATATCCTAATTCACACAATTACTATATAAATGGTCATTCACATATCAAACCATATTTATTCGTATAATGACATTAGTCATACAATACTTAATTATCACATCAATCACAATTTCTCATACATTTATTTATAACTTATTCAATCTTTATCATTTGCTATCCCAGATAGCTTTTCTTCATTTTAATTTATATATCTTCTTACTATATCAATATTCATTTCATGCATTTCATCAATAACCATTTCATAAAATCATTATTTCATATATTTCATTTCTATATCTCAATTCAATAACTTATTCTATTTCATATCTAAAACCTTACAACATTAGTCTTTCAATAATTATTTAAACCAACATTTTTCAATAAAAATAATTATAATTTATATTCAATTAACTCATACACTATTTCATTATTTCCAATTCATTCTATTTTCACTTCTTATTTCGATATTTTAACAAATTCATGAACCTTAAGTTCATGCTTCAAATCTCATGTCTCAATTCAATTCATAATTCAACTCATAATTTCTTTCTCATATTTTTAATAGTACGATCAATCAAATTTATTTAATTTTCTCATTTTAGTTATTCACCCTATTAACAAACCCGGACCTTGGCGGATACACGGATTCTAACCAAACACACCAGTATGACACATTGTGCCTAAAACGGTACTCAGTGCCTGATCAATATATCAGAAGTAGTATACGACACATAAGGTGCCTGAAACGACACACGTGGTGCCTAATACGACACATAAAGTGCCTGATTGGAAAAGCCGATAAATCCTCGTACTCTTCCAATCCTATGGCATGCCAACTATATCTGACTCAGCCCGACTAGTTAATAGGGTATTTCAATCATTTCTCAATTTAATTTCACTTCCATATCAACTTCAATTTCAATGTACAATTCAATTCAATTTACTTTCCATATCCATTCACATGCAATTCACATTTCAATACATATTCATACTTCATTTCAATTTTCATTCATCTCAATATTGTTACTTACCTTATCATTTACTTACCATACATATAAATTAAAATATAACATTTAAATAATAACTTGAACTATAGTAATACAAATCGTAATTTCCGAGCTACTCGTCGTTAACTTTATCTTTTCCTTTCTTAGCCGAGGTCTCCGGCACCATATTAGCTACGGAAATTAAACAATTAAAAATCATCAATACAACACAGTTTCACATTGAATATTTCAATTTTTATTCAACTTTTGCCTAATTTCCAATTTAGTCCCTAAACCGAGACAAATTTTTTTTCTTCATAATTAATCTTATATTTTCATACAAATTCTACTTTAAACTAAATTTAACTCCCTAATTTCACTTATATCCATAAATTTTAAAATTTTCACAATTACTCCAGCTTTTACAATTTTTACAATTTAGTCTCTTAACTAGTTAATCAAATCAACTAATTTTTCTCTATTAATACTTTATCCAAATATTCTAGGCTATCATACAGCCCTTAATAAGACAGAAATTTAATACCAAACCCTAATATTTTAACTATTTTCACAATTTGATCCTAAAATCAGTATTTAACAAAATTACTTTATAATATCTTCATACAACAAAATTAAAGCTCTAAACCCACTTGATATAAATAATTTCTTCCAATGTATTAATTTATTCATGCAATTTGGTCATTTTTAACATTTTTACAAAATTTCCCCTAAAGTTTTACTTTTGTTCAATTTAGTCCCTGAGCCTAAAACATGCAAATTAGCCATTTTTAATATAAAATAATACTAGCTGAATATTCATATATTTTCCTCCTCCATCCTTAATGTATATATATAATTCCACTATTTACTTATATGTTCATATCAAGTTGTCCACTTGAGTTATAGTCACTAAATTATTTATATCTTGAGCTAAAAAATTATAAATTAAGATCCGTTTGATGTTTTAGAAACTAAACTCAAATATATTTCTACCATAAAAATTTTAGAATTTATAGTTTATCCAATAAGTACAGTAAAATCTTCAAATTTGTCCTTGTTCTGCTGTTTGACAGCTTTGACCTTTCTTCACTAAAAATTAATTATCTCTTAGTACGGAATTCGGATGGTGTTCCCGTTTGTTTCTATTGAAAATAGACTCATTAAGAATTTAAAAATATAAATTTAAGCCCCTAATTATTTTTTAAATTTTTTTTTATGATTTTCCAAAGTCAGAACAGAGGAACCCGAAATCATTCTGACATTTTCTCATAAAATTTATTATAACTCATAATTTACAATTCCATTGCTTACACCGTTTCTTCTATAAGAAACTAGACTCAATAAAATTAAATTTCATATTTTATTCAACCTCTAATTTGATTTCTAAAATTTTTGGTGATTTTTCAAAGTTAGACTATTGCTGCTGTCCAGAACTGGTTTCGTGCAAAATGTTGATTACCAAGTTTATAACACCCTTATTTCCTTTCTCTACAATATTTCCCATCATTTTCTCTTATTTCCCTTCACTAATATATCAAGAACATAGAACTTTATATAAGAAAACTCTACTTTAACATCATTTTCATGCTTTTGATATTACCTTATATAAGAAAACTCTACTTAAAATATATTGAAATCTTAAAGTTCTTACCTTGTCCTATTGATTTCAATAACTTGATTTTTTTTTCTCTCCTCCAGCTTCCATTTCTTGAATCTAACTTGATATTCCAGCTCTCCATTGTCTTCTTATTATTTTACTCTCTTGGTAGTTATGGAAATTCTTTTGATTTATAGGTGAAAATGATGAATTTTTTTGTGGAAGGACTAAATTGTAAAAAAAGCAAAACTTTCTTTCTTTCTCTCTTCTTCTAACGTGGGTTCATGCATGGAAAGATGAAGAGAAATCTTCATCTTTCCTTCCTTATATATTAAATAAATAATAAAAAATAATAAAAAATATCTTATTAATATTAATAAAATAATATTTATCTAATTAATTAATTTAAAATATCATCAACATAATCATTACATTCTAGAATTCTCTCTCTTACTAATTGACCATTTTGCCCTTTATGATCCTTTAAAATTCCATCCTTGAGTCATCACTTAATTTAGTAAAATTGCAATTTAATCCCTCATAATTCCATCCATATTTATCTAATTAATTAATTAATTTATTGATGGTTCATAATCATGCGTAAAGTTTTACTTTTTTTTTCAATCCATAAGTTAACATAATATACAATACACTGACATAACATATTTCTCAATTTTAAAAAATACTTATTTAATTAATTAGCCTTAAATATTTGTGACACAAATTACGTTTGAGATTCATGCCTTTAGCTGGTGAGCTGTGACCACGAGAAAGATGGGTGTGTAACCATTGCCCAACTGGGGCTGCCGTTAGCTGTATTATTCTCTTTTGTGATTCATGCCTTTTATTCTGTGCTTTATGTGACACAACTAGAGTATTTTTAGTTTATATTTTTTTTGGAATAGTAAACCAGCATAAACGAGGTAAAAGGATATCCTAGTTCAATGCAGACAGATTAGAATTTGTCAAAAGCAACTCCCTAACTGAAGGCGGAGGTTCATCCAATAAATGAAATATCAATAACTTTGGATATTCAATTTTGACCAAATGATCTACCACCGTATTCTGCGCCTGAGGAATATGTTTGACACGAACCTCCCAAGATTGAATAAGCATGTGATGTATCAGTCGAAGTTCCGTCAGCCTGCTATTCGCGGCACCACCAGCAAGAATAATCTCAATCAGCAAAGCGTTATCACGCTCTAATTCCAACTTTTGAAATCCTTTGTTCCATGTTAAGTGAAGCCCTTCAAACATCGCCCTTGCTTCAACCTGAAATATTATACATTTTCCAATCGACATTGAAAAACCACATTGCCATAACCCATTAGCATCTCTAATAACACCTCCAACAGAGACACAAGTCCTTGAATTTGATATTTTTTAATAGGGGATTTACATTGTATGTTTAATGTGATACGTATAAAAATTATATATTTTAGTATTTAAAAACAACAAAATTAAG
Source organism: Gossypium sturtianum (assembly GCA_025698515.1). Taxonomy (NCBI): domain Eukaryota; kingdom Viridiplantae; phylum Streptophyta; class Magnoliopsida; order Malvales; family Malvaceae; genus Gossypium; species Gossypium sturtianum. The sequence continues at coordinate 27,684,845 of CM046945.1, forward strand.
TTTTTAGTACTTTTTTAAATAATTAACTAGAATTAATTTGCTTGGCTTGACAATCTATTTTCTAGTTACATAATTAAACTTATCCCTCAGCATTTTGTAAATCTCCAACTCTTTCGTGTTTTGTAAAATTAATCATTATATGAATTTTATATTGTTGCTTAGAACTCGCTAGTTGGATTTTAAAAATAAAATTTAATAATTTAATAATTTAACGATTCAAATAAAAATTTTCGAATAATTCAATTTTTTGAATGATTCAGTAACTTAAATGAAATTTTTTGAATAATTTAATTATCATTTTATAACTTTTTAAAATTAAATGATAAAAAATAAATTTACTAATAATTTAATAATCTTAAGTACAATTTACCTTATATTTTAAACCCAATTCAAGCTCTTTTCTCATTTTGATTCAAACCTTTGCTAAATCATATCGAAAAATCTCTTTAAAAACCTTTTTCCTAAAAAAAAAAAAAGTAAAATCTTTATTCTCTGTTCATGTTTATTCTTTTTATTTAAGATATAACAATGTATTTATCCTTCAAACTAAGAAAAATATTTTAATCATCCATTTAATTTTTCACTTTAAACTTATTTAAAGTAAAGTCATTTAAAAACTTATTTATTTATCCTTGATTCTGTGTGTTTCTTATTTTTTAAATCGCTCCAAAATAGATTAAAAAATTAATAAATATTAATTTTGCTGACATGGACATATATGTGAACTGTCACATAAATGTCACATCAACAATTAAATTTTAATATTCTTTTATTCTTTTTAAATATAATATTTTTTATTTTTGACAAAATTTTTAAATACTTCTAATAATTTTTATATATATATATTTTTAAATTAATTGATTGGTTATGTGGCATTTACATAGTAATATATGTATATGTCCACATTGATAAAGTTAATATACGTTAACATTTTCCTTTATTTTAGAATAATTTGATAAAAAATATAAATTTAAAGATTGAAATAGACAGAAAATTAAATGAAATGTTAAAAATAATTTTTTTAATTGAAAGGCTAAATAAGTAATTATAGGATTGTTTATACTATCATTGCAATGCTCACTCATGTCACAGGTTTTAACCCAATGAGCCTCACCGCATGTGTTCCGGCCGATCATCCAGAGCTTTCCTTGAATTTTTCTTATTTCTAAATTTAATAAAGAAAGTCAAAGTTCTTTTTTTCCTTTTTTACTGTTTTGAGAAAAAGTTGAAACCTTTAAACGTTTTTTTCAAAAGAATTACATAAAAACCAAAGCTTTCATTTTTTTTTTTTAATCTCAAAGTTAATTTTAGGATTCTAAAAGAAATATTTATAGTGAAATTATGATTCTGCACGTTAAATGTTTCTTTCTTAGGGTCTGTTTGTTTGGGTGAAATTGTTTTCCGGAAAATATTTTCAGGATTTTCCGGTGTTTGGTTGAAGGAAAATGTTTTCCCCAAGGAAAACATTTTACAAACACGGGTAAAATGTCTTCCTAATTCCTGTAAAATGTCTTACCAAGTTTTTTTCGATAAGACATTTTCCAAAGCTTTCCCCTTCATTATCCATCCAGGTACGTTCTCCTTCCCTTCTTCATTCCTTCTCCTTCCCTTCTTCATTCCTTCTCATTCTTTCTTTCTTTCTCACCAATCTCTTTCTCTCTTTCTCGATTTGGATCTTGGAATCTCTCTTGGAAAATTTCATCTCTCGATCCTCCGGGTATGGCATATCTCCTGTTTATTCTCTTAATTTGTCTTTGGAACTAAGACCCCTTTTCTTCTTTGTCTTCTTCTTCTAGTTAGTTCTTCACAAAATTATTTTTTCCACCACTCTCTGGGCTTTCTATTCCTCTCCTTCGTCCTAATCTTCTTCGTTAGACCTATGGCTATCAACGATATCAAACTCGCCCCTTCTTTTGAAACCGGTGAAAACGCTCTCTGTTTCTTCTTCTAAAACCGATCTGTTATCTTCTTCCTCCATCTTCTCCATGTTCTATACCATAATCGATGATTAATCTGTTTGCTTGGGAAGAGAAATTTTGAAGGCACTGTTCCCTTTTTTGGGGTTCTGCTATTATTTCTTCCAATTTGCTACAAGTTGAAACAATGAGATTTTCCAAGTTGGTAGAACCCAATCAGTTGAAAAATACACGCATAAGACAAGAGAATAAACAGAAGCCGCTACGGTCACAAAAATAGAACTCTTTTGCCAACTTAGGTGCTATTCCTTTGTTGTTGGCCGATCGAGATATTTGTATTAGATAGAGAGAAATCAGTTCAAAAGCTGCCGATAAGAAGGCTATTTGTATTTCTTATTGCCAACTTAGGAAACACAAACTAATTATACTCGAATGAACTTCAAACTATTCTGCATGATAACACATTATACTTTCCTATAACTTTGTTCTATCGTTCCTGGCCTTCCTCACTCTCGCTCAAATGGTGAGAGCACAGTCACTTGCCATCACAACTCATTTTCACTTCTTATTGACTTGTTATGTATTAGAGTTGTGTAAGATAAAAAGTGAAGCTAGGGATGCCGTCACTTGCCCGTATATATGCATCGTTGATCATGTACTTGTCATTGTGCTGCTAAATATGAGTTATCTTTTCCTTATAAATGCCTAAATTGTTGATTGTTAATTTTTCAGGATGAGTCTGTTTTAATATGGTTATCGGGAAAGAGGAGAAACATCTTAAACTAAATCACGTATCTAGATTCATATCCAGGCAAAACAAAACCGTAAGTGGTTAATATATGTTTTTCCTTGGTCACCAGATTTGAATGAAGTTGCAATTTGAGTTGGTTAATATATGTTTTTCCTTTTCACTCCAATTTTTACTTGCTCATTGCATTACAACTACACTCGAATCACTTGAAAAGCATCGCAGTTGCTTGAAAAGCATCAAATATAATATGTAGATAATACTAGGGAGTGCATGTGTAGTTATATGTTTGTGTTGGGGAAAATACATTGAAGGTAATTTGGTCATGTTTTTGCATTTGAAAAATGACAATAAGTAGATTTTTGCCTTTGTCTGATGGATTTAGCCTCTGCTTGAAAGAATTTGGCCTTTAATTCAAATAAGAGTTAAAGAGAAGTTTTGCTAGATGTTAGCGTGCCCAAAAGAGGAACATACCTAGCTGAATTTGGTCTTTTATGATTACTAGTTCCTAATATCACATTCGGTTATGTGTTTATTTTCTTAATTCATTAATTAATGTATTTGTATTTAATGTGATTAATATAAAGTAATATTATTCAAAAAATTTAATATAAATTAAAATATATTAACTATTTTAATATTAAAAATTACAACAACAATAAAAACCTTGAAACCATAATTAACCTCTGGAAATAGTAAGGAAATTCGATTTCTCTCTTGAAACCATAATGAACGTGTGGAGGTTTCCATGGCCTTCTAGATTTGGTATGTTGCTTTTTCTCTTTGGACAGTCAGGATATATTGTTTTTTTTTGGGTTGCAAGAATGGTCATCATGAGAATCGAATTCACAGCAATTGTTTGCTAAGAGAATGGTTTGCTAAGAGAGACGAAATTGCACAAACTATGTGGACTGATTATATGGCTAGAAATATTAGGTAGGTTTAGGGCTTAAGGTTATTGTTTCTATGTTATGTATGTTTTAGTAAATTGTTTTTTTTTGTTAATGTTGGTTGGATAATGATATTGAAATTTTAGTTTGTTGGATTTTGAAATTATTATGTCTTGAATTTGTTAGATATTGATTATGTTTTAAGCTTATTAGATATTGGATTTATTATGTTTTAAGCTTGTTAGATATTGAATTTATTATGTTTTGAGGTTGTTGGATATTGAAATGATTGACAATGACAATTATTAATGTAGAATGGGCAAGGGCAACAAAGAAGGGACCTCCAAGCAATTCAGGTGGACAAAACCGATGGAACATGTTTTTCTTGAAATTCTAGCAGAGAGGAGGCCCGTAAAGGAAATAAGCCTTCTAATGCTTTCAAAGCAGTTTCTATTAATCGAGTTGTCGAAGCTATTTCTGAAAGATTTCAAGTCCAATGCGATGCGAAACATGTGGAAAATCATTTGAGGACTGTAAAAAATCAGTGGCAGATTATATGCAAAATTCGAGGTGAAAGTGGTTTTGGATGGGATGATAACATGAAAATGATCACATGTGATAGAGCAACATATGATGCAGCAGTGATGGTAATATATGTATATATATGTTAAGTTTATTTCAAATGTTTTTTACTTGTTATTCTAATTGTGTATAATATCCAACAGGCACACAAGAAGTATGAACCATTTTTGAATAAAAGCATTGATCATTATGATGAAATGGCTTTGGTTGTTGGCAAAGATATGGCAACAGGGAGTTTTGCCAGAACATTTGCTGACATAGATTTGGATGATGGTAATCAAGATTCAGTGCCTGTAGACTACGACAATGAAGAGGCTGAAGAGGTAAGAACAAATGTATCTTCATCTGGCACATCCAAACGTAAAAGAAAAAATGTTCAAGAAAGTGTCGTCGATGAACAAATTAAATTTGTGGGGGAACAACTTGGCAAAATTGCTAATGCTTTGGAGCAATTTATGCGGATAAGACACCACGACTTTACGAGCGTGTGATGTCGATGGAGGACGAAGGATTTGATGATGACTTCACGTGTTACGTGTTTGATTATTTAGTGAGTCATGAATCTGAAGCCAAAGCTTTTCTAGTTAAAAGTAAGAAGCATAAAAAATTTGGCCTCAAAAATTTCTTTGAAGGTTGAAGATGTTGATACTTTTATGTAGTGTAATATATAATTATGCACTTGGACAATGTGACAATATTGTTATTATGTGGTGTACTACTAATTATGCATTTGGATAATATTTCTAGTATTAATTGTGATTTGGAAACTAATTTATAATTATTCAATCCTTTTTTTTTATTTTTGTAACACAATTACAAATAATTTATTTGACTTTGGTTGTTTTCAATATAATAATAAATCATTGCAATATATGTAAAAACAATTTAAAATATAAAAAAATTATTAATATGTAAATAAATTTATTAATATATATGTAAAATCAACTTTTCCAGAAAACATTTTCAGTAAATCTGCCAAACAACAGAAAATATTTTACACAGATTCATCCAAACACCAGAAAATATTTTCTGGTAAATCATTTTCCAGAAAAGTAAATCATTTTCCAGAAATCATTTTCCGGAAAACATTTTACTGCCAAACAAACAGACCCTTAATGTACTTATGAGATACCGTTTTTAATTAAATTAATTAATTTAATCTATGTACTAATAAAAAGAATCGAATAAGATTAAGTTGGAATATAGTTAATTTTTATCATTTAAATAATATTATTTATTGTTTGACAAAGTTAATATTTTTAAGTTTTTGTGGTCCAGCAACTGACAATATTACTTCTGTTACAATTTTAATTTATTTAATTCTTTTAATAGTATAATAACTAAATTAAATTAATTCGGTGTCTAAAATACCGACCTTCTAGATACTTTAACGTACATTAAAGTCTCAATTTGAGTTTTCTTTTACTTTGATACTTTGATTTATTGGTTTTATATCATCTCTTATTGTTTCTAAACTAATATCCCTTTTTTTTAAACTTTTTCCCCTATTTTTGTTTGATTTAGTCCATAATGTTAACTTAATTCATCAATTGATATGTTGATTTAAGTTATGGTATATTCGATTTAGTCCATGCACTATTTGTTTCATTTAATCCCTGATAGTTCTTATTTGTTCCTTGATTAAATTCTAAATATATTCAATTTAATGTTTTTTATTTTCTTTTTCTGCATGTTTATGAGATCTTCCGTGTGGGGCTTCAGTTGGGGAGATTTTTTAAAATAATACTGGTTAATAGTCAATATTTCTTGAAATTGACAAAATTGAAAGGGATAGGCTAGGCAATATTTTTTATAATTAAAATAAGTTATATTATTCAATGGTATTTTGGTCTTTTATTGTTTTAGAAAGTTAGTACAAAATTTACATGCATTTGTATTAATAAAACCTTAATTTTATCACTCTTTTTATTTTATTTTATAAAGAATTAATTTTACCATTCAAACAAACTTTAATTTAATTTGTTATATACATTTTAATTTTATTATCATACATATTTCTTGTGTTATTATTAATTAATTTCAAACCATACGTTTCATTCTTTATTATATATATATTATTTTTAAACACACTTGTAATAAAATTTCTCTACTGATTTTAAGGCCATTATTATAACACAGAGTGTGATAGGAAATACTACTAAATAATTAATCCATAAATACAACACATTCGAATCTTTAAAGTATATATTTGAATTTGAGGCCAATATTTTCAATAACATCGACGTCAGGTATTAGATCACAGATTCGCCATCTCAGCTCAATGGTCGCCTCAAGCTTCATGCACGCCTAATGTTTCAAGAGTTGTAATCCCCAAAAGCTAGAAAGATTTTTTTAAAACGAGAAACATGACTGAATTATTGATTTTTTTTTTATACTTTTTAATGGTTGATAATCACATTAAATTTGATTAAATCGAGAATTGAACTATGTTAATCTTTAAAGGAAAGTAAAGTTTTTCTAATAATGTATTCATAAAACTCTAACCCGAATTTTTTTTTAATATAATAGCAATGTATTTGAAAAAATATAAAGAGAATTTAAGTAGAAATAGGCTTGTATAAATTAGAAGAGTACAAATTTATTTAAAATACCAAAAGTTATTTGGACCTCTGCTCTTTGTGGCACGCGGTGTTTTCTTTTTCTTTTTTGTTTTTGAGAATTCAGTTCTAGTTAAAGTTGGTCTAGTAATGGATGCATATTTAACCAGGTTATCTTTGGAGGATAGGGAGGAAGAAGGGTGGGATGTTACTGCGGGAGATAGTGGATACGGACCAGCCTCTTACAAGCTTTGTTTGGTGGGAAATTTTTTTACTGCTAGTATTGTTAACTTTCAAGCTATGAGGAATATGATAGCAAATGTTTGACACCCCATTAGTGGCGTGGCGATTTTTTATTTAAGTGATAAACGGTTTCTCTTTCGCTTTCTATATGATGTGGATATTAATAGGATTGAACACGGTGACTCTTGGACTTTTAATAGCCATTTTTTGGTTTTCCATAGACTGAAGGAAGGCGAAGATCCCAAATCAATCTCGTTGCTTTACGTAGATTTCTAGGTACAAATACATAATATATCAAATAGGCTGATGTCTGAAGTTTTGGCTAAACAATTTGGTAATTTTATCAGCCAGTTTATTGAGTACGATATGAAGGCAACCACGAGGAACTTTCAAAATCATATGAGAATTCGGGTTTGGATTGATATCCAACAACCATTGAGTCGATGAAAGAAATTGTTATTTGGTGCGCAAAATTCTATTTATGCTACCTTTAAATATGAAAAACTCTCTCTTTTTGTTTTTTGTGTGGGAAACTAGGACACATCGATAATTTTTGCTCGAAACATATTCATAGCGACGAAGCAGAAGTGGTTATAGGATGGGATGCTTCCATCCAAGTGTTGTCTAGAAGGGTGGTATTGAATCATATTCCGGGAAGATGTGGAAATTAAGGGCGAGAATTTTGTTTCCTCCAATTTAGGAAATGAGTTTTCTAATGAGCTAGATTTGGGGGATCAATTTGTTAATCAAATCAGCACCAATCTGGGTCTAAACATGGGAGGTGCGAATGGATTGGGCATAAATGGGGGCAAATTGATTGATATTGAATCTGAGGATTGTAGCATGAGAATCAACAAAGGAAAAAAAAAGGTGCGGGTGGAATTAATGTCTCCTAAAGTTTCTGACTTTATAGATTCTGATAGGACCACACATGGGTTGACTATTGCTCCTAATTTTGATAAATCGACTGAGCTTGTTGAACTGGTCAGCCGAGCCCAATGAATATCCTAAGTTGGAACGTTCAGAGGCTGTGGAACCCACAGACTATTCATAGACTTCAACATTGGCTGAAAAAATAACCCCAAAATTATTTTCCTGATTGAGACAAAAGTGTTGGGTGTAAATATGGAGCAGATTAGATGTAGATACGGTTTTAACAATGGAGTTGAAGTTAACGTCGAAGGAATGAGGGGAGGGTTATCATTAGGATGGAAAAGTGGTTTTTCTATTAACACTCAGGAAGTTCATTCTCATTTTATCAACGTGGACATTACTGATGATGCCAATGGCAAAAAATTGAGGCTTACCGGGTTTTATGGAGCTTCAGATGAAAGGTTTAGGAGAGAGTCTTAGAATTTACTAAGACAACTTGGGAAAAATAATGTCGGTGCATGGATGGTTATGGGGGACTTTAATAAAATTGCTTATTCTTTTGAAAAAAAGGGTGGTAGAGCTAAAAGGGATTGTAAAATGGAATAATTCCGTCAGGCTTTGGATGACTGCTCGTGTAACAGCCCATTTTTAGTCAAATCAAAATAGTGGTTTTGGGACCACAAATTCGAAGTTAAAATAATTATTTTATTATTATTTTAATGTCTACAACATGATAATATGTTTGTGTGAAAATTTCGTTAAGAAATTTTATCGTTTGATTAGTCAATTTGATAAAAAGGACTAAATCGTGTAAAGTGTAAAAGTAAAGTTCTATTAGCTAAAGGTATCTAATAGCTATGGAATCTTAAATTAGAGGTCCTTATGTTGTAATTAGACCATTTTAAATGTGAGTGGACAAAGATGGACATGCATTAAGTGTTTTTAATAGTTTATAATAAAGGTTAATTAAGTAATTTAGAAATAAGTTAAAATAAGTAAAATAAAAACAAAGTATCATCTTTGTTTCTTCTTGTTTCAACCGAAACTAGGGCAAGGAAATATCATATTTCATCTCCTTTATTCGGCCAAGCTTCCTAGCTCAATTGTAAGTCCGTTTTTGTCCCCTTTTTAATGATTTCTACGTTTTTGAGATCGTTGCAGCTAGGTCTAGCTAGCCCAGGGACTATTTTGCAAAACTATTAAAGATTTAGAATGCTGCCATTTATGAACAAGCATGTATTTTGATGTTTAATGATAGATTATGAGTGTTTGATGATAGTTATACAAGTTTTGTTAAGTGACTTTTAGTGAAAATGCAAATTAAGAATTAAATTGTGAAATGTGGAAAATGTGGTTAAAATGTGAAATAAATGGAAAATATGGGCTTCTAGGGACCTAATTGTAATTCCGCTAGAAAGGGTTTCGGTTGAATTGCATGAATTTGTGTTTTTATGAAATAAGGACTAAATTGTAAAAGTTATGAAACATTAGGGGCAAATGTGTAAAAGTGCCTTAATGTGAATTTTGGAATAAATTGAATAGAGATATAATTAAATAAGTTAATTTTGATTACATTTAGATCAAGAAAAGTGAAACTCGGATCTAGATCGGGGGAAAAACAAAGTTCTCGACTAATCGAAAAATTTAACCGTTTTTACATTCGAGGTAAGTTCGTATGTAATAAGTTTAGTTATAAATGTATTTTAAATGCTTTGATATTGCATAAACTGTGAATACAAGACTACGAACATGTTCGACAATGATTCGATGACGATTCGGTATTGGAAATCCCAGTTGAACCTTAGGAATAGATAGGATACTAGTGACGTGTCATTAGGGATTATCGTGATTGTGATTATGTGATCCAGATGCTGGTCCTGTACGTCCTACTGGTGGCTGGTATACCGGCATGTGTTGCGGTTACTTGACAGCTTGTGTGAGCAGCACCGTGTAGCTATGCCTTGACCCACAGCTTGTGTAAGCATGCCCGAGAGTGAGCATATATGTGGTATGTGATTGAGATAGCATTGGCAATGTATGTGGCACTTTGGTGCGAGATTTCCGAGTATCCGATATTATTCTGAATGGTTCAACGGGAAAATATTATGGTACGAGGATGAAAACAATGATATGGATCAGTTCAAGTACTTGTGATAAGTTTGGCAAGTAAGTGATAACCGATAAGTTATTTGCAAAGTAAGTAAGCTGATGAACTTATACATGTTATCAATAGTCATGGAAAGGTGCAAATTGTTAAATTAAGTGTATTACTTATGTTCTTTAAATTGTGATTATATTGGTAATTATACTTATTAATCATACGAACTTACTAAGCTTTATAGCTTACTTTGTTTATTTTATTGTGTTTTATAGTGATTTCAAAGCTAGCTCGGATTCGGGGATCATCCGAGACTTTGTCACACTATCCAACTATCGATTTGGTACTTTTAAGCTTATGTTTTGGTTATATGGCATGTATAGGATTATGGTCATTTTGATATGTAGTTTGGTAGTGAGTTTTGCCATTGGAGTTGGCTTGTAAATGTTTATGTTTTGGTTTGTATATATAGCCATGAGAGATGGCTTATTTTGGTTCATTTTGGCAAATATGGTGATGTATATATATGTGCTAATGTTGCTTGGTGATGTGGTTTATAAATGCTTGTGAATGGCTTGTTGAAGTTTAGATTTTAAAGTAGCTAATGTTGGAGAGTTTGATATTAATATGTTTGTGGTTTTAAGCAAAGAAATGCTTAGATGAAATTGGGTATATAAATGTTTTGTGAATGTAAAATTGGTATGATTTGAATGAGCAAAACATGATACTATAAGCATGTTAGTTGTTAGAATTGAAATGGCATGTTTTAGTATTGGTTGTGGTTGTTTTTGGATGTTTATTTATGCTATGATTTGTGCCATTTGAGTTGTGTAGGTGTGAGCAAGTTTGGGGTGGCAAAATGACTTGGTAAATAGCATATTTTTGTCCATACGGGCAGAGACACAGGCGTGTGTCTCAGCCGTGTGTGACACACGGTTATGTTACACGGTCGTGTATTACCTGGTGTTGAAATAGAAACCAAGTCAGTATGCTTCACACGGCCTCACACACGAGCGTGTTACTTGGCCGTGTGGCATAAGTCAGTATACCCTACAGGTTTGGCACTGCCTAGTACACGGCATGGCACAAAGGCGTGTATGGCCATTTTTAGGGCACACGGGTGTGTGTGTTGGCCGTGTGACCCAAGTTAGAGAGTTACACGAGGTCAGACACGGGCTGGGACACGACCATGTGCTCCCATTTCGAATGTCCACACGGCCTGTGACACGGGAGTGTCTTTGGCCGTGTGAGACACACGGCTGAGCCACACTGGTGTGTGTCCCCTATTTTTGAGAAAAAAATTAGTGTTTCAGAACTTTATAAAGTTACCAGTTTAGTCCCGAACCACACCAAATGCATGTTTTGGGCCTCATAGGCTCGTTTTAGAGACAATGTGAATGTTATTGAATGATGTTTGAAAGAAATTTGAAAATGTTTGAGAAATGTATGTTTAATTGTTTAATAAGTCCGGTAATGCTCCGTAACCCTATTCCGGCATTGAATACGGGTGAAGGGTGTTACAGCTCGTTAGCTAACCTAGCTTCAGAGGACCCTAGTTTACATAGGAAAGAGGGCAGAGTTCTAAAACCAATATTTGGGAGCCATTGTGATGTGATCTGGCCCGGGTGATTCGAGTCGTTTCACTAGTTTGCCCGATCGTCGATGATGAGAATGTTCGGGGCGTTGAAATCACAAGTTTGGTGATGATATGCGGAAGCTAACAAAGTGGTTTTGGGAATGAACAGAGGGTTTAGAACTATGTAGGTTCAGTTTAATGATAAAGAAATAAAGGATAGATAAGTCGGATAAGTGGTGGATGTGGAAAAAAATCAAACTTAAGCGGCAAGATCGATTCGATACTATAGCGAGTATCGCCTTGGGACTTATATGGCTTAAAGGGAAGGATGGAAATAGTTGATGGACCTCGACCCGTTACTTAGCGAAGTAAGAACCTAAGGTATAATTGAATGGATGAACGCCACACCAGGTTGGTGATAAGTTCGGAAGGAGTTCGGTTGACGCCACTAGCACGCTAGATAAATCAATTCGAGACTCACACGAAATATGAGAGGGAAAACCTCACAAGAACAAAAGTTCATAAAATTTTATCAAAGTCCCCAAAAGTCCCTTCAAAAGGCTGATTACACACATATTTATAAGGCTAGAAAAAGGCTAGCTAAATGGTCACAAGTATTCATCTTAAAAGCTGAAATAAAGCTCAAGTCTCTTAGAATTCTGGAACCAAATAACTCCACCATTTAATTCACTTCAATTCAGCTGCATAATTGACCTTGAATGCTTGAAAAGTGACTCTTGAAATGTCCTTTGGTTAGCTGAATAGTCACCAGCACCTTAATGGTGTTTTGAATGCTTAAATTAATTCTTTTGAAGCAGTAAAAACGGTTGGTAGTTGAAAAGCTTCCTGCCGAATTTAAAGAAGCAATAATCCACTATTTAAACTCTTTTAAATGATGTGTTAAACCTTCTTTGTAACTGTCATAGCCCAATTTTGCCCAGGCCCGTCATAAAACCCAAATTAGACCCACCCCAAAACAAAAATAAAACCAAACAGATTAAACCCAATTCGGGCCCAATCTAACCCTAGCCCGAAATTAACAGAAAAATAAAAATTTACAAACCCTAGGTGCGCCGCACCTAGGGCCACTTGCTCTGCCTCTGACGCCGCCTGCTGCCACTGACCCCCACTCAGCACCGCCCTCCACTTACACCTGCAAAACAGCAAGGAAGTGACAGAAAGCATTGTAAGAAAATGGCTATAAAAGCCGATTCAAGCTATTGTAAACAGGGGATTTTTTCTGAATTCGAAAAAATACGAACATTCAGAAATAAAAAAAGCAAAAACAAAAAAATTCAGAAGTTTATTTACAAACAATCATAAAAAAGGGAGAACCAAAACACAGATCAGATCAGTAACACTAGGAGGTGATTTTATTTATTTTATTTTTTATTTCGAATCCTTTTCCTTTTGTTTACACAAACATATATAGATATATATAAGGAATATATATATATAAAAAACTTACCTTTTCATCAAAAAGCGCGACTTTTGGACTCTTTGCCGCCGTATACGGCGGCGTCGGCGCTAGTGATCGGCGGCCGGCGCGACAGCTACTAGCCGGAACTCCCACCGGAGCTCGCATGCCTCCGTCCCCTGCAGAGAGAAAAGAGAAAGGTTAAAGTTTTTTTTCAAAAGGATGGTGAAATGATTTTTTTTAAATTTTTTTGGGCCTTTTATAAAGCATTGAAACGACGTCGTTTCATGAGGCCCCCCAGACGCCCAAAACGGCGTCGTTTTGGGGGGGCCGACCCAATCGACCCGCCCCGGGGAGAGGATCCGCGTGTTTTCGTTTCAAGGGACTAATTGCGCGAATGGTCCCTCCGCTTTTGTAGCGTTTCAATGTAGCCCTATTTTTTTTTGTGTTTTTTTTCAATCTACCATTGTTAATTTTAATTTTTTTATTTTGGTCCATCCAAACGATGCGCTCAAAGAACTGGGATATTTTCCCTTTTGCCCCTTAGTGTTCTTAGCGCGTCACAAATTAGTCCTTTTCCTTTTATTTATTTTCAAATTGGCCCCTTTCTCCTTATTTTATTTCAGTTTACCCCAATAATCGCTTTTAGTTCGATTTTGGTCCTTTTTGACTTTTTTTAATTATTTTATTATTAAATTAATTACTTTTAAAATTATTATAAATTATTATTATTATTATATGTATTATTATTTATATTATTAATATTATTATATTATATATATATTGTTAGTTATTATTATTATTATTATCATTAATAATAATATTATTATTATTTTCATTATTATTATTATTATCATTAATATTTTTTACCACTTTATTATCGTTACCATTATCTATTTTTATTATCCTTTCTTTACTATTTTTATCATTATAAATGTTCTATCATCATTACTCTTTATTTTATTATTGGTATTACTTTACTATTATTTTCATATTTTATTCTTTTTCTATTATTTACTACATTTTCTATCATTATTATTTTCCTATTAATGTATTACTATTTTTTTACTTTATTATTATTGTTATTATTATTATTACTACTATCATCTTTATTCTTATTATCATTCCTCCTATCACTATTTTAAAAGCATTGTTATTATTCTTTATATTGCTATTATCATTGCATTATTATAGTTATTATCATCATTTTATCGTTAAATTAGTTAACTTAGTATTATTACATACGCTATCCTCCTTTTATCACATAACTTAGTTTCGTAATCTATCTCTTTTAGCAAACCATATTGCATTCATCTTTGCCCGATTTATCTAGCTTTCAAATAACCAATATTTCGTATTAAAGATTCGAGGGAATCGAGCCCTAACTTACTGGGTTCCGGTTTTCTCATTTAATCTGAATAACGGAATATCTTTTTAAATCGCAATACCAGTTTCAAATAAAATACTCGTTCTCGGAATTTCAAAATGTTGCGCCCTAACTTACTGGACACGACATCTTGATATCCCGAGATAAGTTTTTTTAAAATAAAGGTAATATTCCGTATTTGGAATTTCAAGAAATCAAGCCCTAACTTACTGGGTTCTGGTTTCTCATTCGACAAATAACGGAATATCCTCTTCAATTCTAAAACCAAGTTTTAAAATAAAAAAGGCAAACTCAGTTTCAGGAGCCTAAAGTGTCGCACCCTGACTTACTGGATATGATACTTTATCTCTTCGAAATGAGAAGGTCTTATCATTCATCTCGATTCGTTCAAGTAAAAAAATAAAAAGTATCTATTTCCAAATCATTCCAAAGTTTTCAACATTAGGACATCGATCAATCAATTTGGTACCAATTTCGGGCGTGTCGAGGGTGCTAATCCTTCCTCGCACGTAATAGACTTCCGAACCCATTTTTCTCAACTTTTCGTAGACCAAAAGCACTGTTTTAGTAAACCAAAATGTTTTATTAAAACAAAGGTGATCCGATCACACCCAATAAAGATCAGTGGCGACTCCCTTCCTTTTCATTTTCAAAAAAATCGAGTCGACCGCGTCATTTACTGTTTTATCAAAAAAATGGATACGACAGCTTGGCGACTCCGCTGGGGACTAGTTCGTTGAGAGTCAGGCCATAGATTGATTGATTCTTGTCCTTTTGATTAAAATAGGAAAATGGTTTCGGAATTCATGTTTCTTTAAATGCACATTCAAATGTTATATTGGATCTCTTGAATACTTTGGCATTGCATTGCATGACCATTGTGGTCACACCTTAAGTGGGAGCGAGAAGCTATGCCTTCGTGAGGTTTTCACCTCCGCATGGGCTAGTGGACTACTTTCGGGATACATCCGTACCTATGTCTTCGTGAAGTTTTCACTTTCGCATGACCATAGGGAAATGTATTCCCCTGAACCGAACTCGATCCGTATGAGCCTATAATGGGTGAGGATCGAGGAATCTGCTGGTTCAGGTACCTCGAACTTTAGAACTCAACCACACGTAAAGAGCCTGAGAACCCACCCTGAGCTGAACTATGCTAGACCTTAGTAGTTACCCAGATAGGTGTTTGTTTATTTCACTTGTTTTATATTCCATAGTACTAACTTTTTGTGTTTTATTCTTTTTGTGCATATCATTTCATATTTTAAGAGGCATCGATTCACGGTCAGTTTCTGAGTTAGAAAGCTGGTTATGGAAAGCGAATTCCTTGATAAAGTGGAAGACAATGCGGCCGCCCGCACATGGTTAGAGCAAAGCCAATTAGAAAAAAGGGCGGCTTTTATTTGAGAGGATATGTGTCGAAACTACGTGATTTCACCAATATCAGTGTCACGCAGAATGAACTCCAGGAGTTGAAAAAAATATGGACCCAGTGGGATGACGAGGCAAAGCAGTTGTTCTATAGTACCTACGACGATCTACCATACCTGTTTGATGTCAAAATAGATAAGCGTCTATTCCGAGCAATGACTCAGTTTTGGAATGCCGCTTACAGCTGTTTCTCTTTCGAGAAAGTAGATTTGGTTCCCACGGTAGAGGAGTACACGACCTTGCTACGTTGTCCGAGAATTCAAGTTGATAAAGCTTATTCCAAAGCAGTTAATGGCCCGACTTTTGCGAAGAAATTGATGAATATCACGGGAACGAGCGAACAATGGGTCTCAGCTAGAATGCAGAAAAAAGGCGAGGGTAAATGCGTACCTTGGATATGTTTGAAGGACCTGATCCTAACGCATCCCGATGTAACGAAAAAGATTGACATCTTGGCCTTGTGTATTTACGGTTTGGTGATCTTCCCAAAAGCTCTAAGATACATTGATGAAGCAGTTATTGATCTATTCGGCCGATTAGACAAAGGGGTCACGCCTGTTTCTGCCATCTTGGCTGAAACGTTCAGATCCTTGACTGCATGTCAGAGAATGGGTGAAGGCAGGTTTATTGGATGTGCACAGTTGTTATTGGCCTGGTTCCATAGTCACTTCAGGAAAGTGGAGAAAGCGTCTTATCAATTTTTGTCGGAGAATTACTCCCCGTTGGACGAGATAGTAGATACGCCTAGGAAAGAAAACGTGTCCGAAGAAAACTGGATAGCACTCCTTTAAAACCTTCAAGAAGACGACATCAAGTGGAAGGCTCCTTAGATGATTTCTGACAAGATCCTTTATCGTTGTGGAAGCTTCGACTGGGTTCCTCTACTGGGAATTTGGGGTGCCGTTGCATATGCCCCTTTCTTTGGTCCTAAGACGGTATGGTTCAAGACGGTTAAATCAGAAGACGACCTACGGGTGGCTCGATCTGAGTTCTCATAATCTGAAGGGAGAGCTATAAGAAAAAGGTTAAGGAGATCTCTAATGCACGGAATCGGATTCATAGAATGAAAAGATTATCTGCGCAGCCCGATGACGACCTGAGTACTGATGAATGGAGGACTAGGAAGATCAATGATAACATCCCCGAGCCAAATCCGTAAGGCGCGCCGGTCAAGAGAGGAATATTTACGAGTAGTCTCATCGAATCTGGAAATCGTGAAACGAGATTTTGAAAGGATGAGTTCAGAACTCGAAAGAAAGATAGAGAGACTGGAAGAAGAGAAGATGCTCCTCAAGTTAGACGTAGATGGACAAAACTCGGAAGCTGAAAAACTAAGAAAGGAGAAAGGGAAAATAGAGGAAGACCGAGATGATCTGAAGACGGAATATAAGAAGATGCGTCTGACAATGAAAAACGCCGGATTAGGAAAAACTCCGGAGCAATGGCGACGCAAAATCCGAGAGGAAAGAGCCAAGGCTAGCAGTTGGGAGAAAAAGTTCCAGAAAATGCAAACACAAAACGAGGTTCTGAGAAAAGACATGGCAGAAAGCCAAAAAGAAAAGAAAGGGCTAAAAGCTAGGGTGGCTGAGCTTGGACGGTCCCTGCATCACTACCAAGTCGCAACTGAAAAGCGAACCGAAATTAAGTCTAAATAAAATCGAGGAAATGAAGGGTAAGATTGGAGGATTAGAATCGGCATTGCTGATTGTGAACTTGGATTGAGCTTCGGAAACAAGAGAAGGGCGTTGGGAAGAAGAACTTCACCATTCTCATGATCAAGTTAGAAATCGGGATTACCTTATGGGCTAAGCGATAGTTTGGATTCGAGAGGTAGCCGATCATCTACAAACTTTGGCAAAGACAGCCGATATGTTGAGCATGAAATATGAGCTACTGATCGGGTCGTAGTCAAGAGCTAATCTCTTTGCTCGGGAAAATCAAAACTTTAGGCCTTAGGCGAAAGCATATTTGTAGTTCGTTTTATGTAAAAGATTTTGTTTTCTAATAAATTTCTAAAATGAAGTTGAATCTGAATCGATGCCTTCTTTTTTGCATTCATGCATTTGCATTACATCACATTACATGCATTTAAGTTTATAAAAAGGGCCTAATTAGCTAAAATTATCGAGAGAGGAAAACGAAAGTGAAAAGAGAAAATCTGGAAGCGGAACATCACTACGGAACACGCGCTAAAACCAGGAAAATGGATCAAAGGTTCGAACAATTCCAGAAAGAAATGCAGGAACAAATGCAAGAGCAAATGTTAAAACTCTAGCAGGAAATGAGGGACCAAATGTTGGAAGCCCAAAGAGACATGATGGCCCAAATGGCCCAAATAATGAACGGGGCAATGGATAAGGGGAAAGGTCCCATGCCGCCGGTCGAAGATGATAGTGATGGCGTCCCCCCAGGCTTTACCCCGCCGCACACGAGAACACAGCCTGAGGAATATCTCCAAAGGCCACCGGTTACAATCAGACCCCAACAAAGATAGAATGACATTAGACCTCCCGCGAGCTATCACGTAGGCTCAGGATCCCAGCCTGGCGATAGCCCGGCCAACCCTGTTGTGCCCGATCTAGATGCAGTAGAGAAAATGGGGTCGAGAATAGAATCCTCAAGACATCTGGAGGATCGTTGCAAATGGCTGGAGGAAAATTTCAAAGCGCTGGAAAGTATCGATCATCATCGGGGATCGACGCAAAAGATTTAAGTCTAGTTCGATTTGGTGCATTGCCCCATAAGTTTAAAATGCCTGAATTCGAAAAATATAGTGGGACTAGCTGCCCGGAGGCCTACATCACCATGTTCTGCAGGCGAATGGCTGGCTACGTGAGCAATGATCAACTCTTAATCCACTATTTCCAAGAAAGTTTGGTGATGCAGCAGCCTAGATGGTATAAACCGACTTAGTCGGGCTAACATTAGTTCCTGGAGAGATTTGGCTCAAGCATTTACGAAGCATTACAACCACGTCATAGATATGGCACCGGACATAATTACTTTGCAAGGCATGGAGAAAAGACAAAATGAAAGTTTCAGACAGTATGCGCAAATGTGGAGAGAGGTCGCCATGCAGGTCCAACCACCCCTCTTAGAAAAAGAGACTACCATGCTCTTCATTAACACCCTGAAGGCCCCTTTCATAACCCATATGATAGGGAGTACGACTAAGAGCTTTGCTGACATAGTAATGGCAGGAAAAAGCACCAGGAGGGCCGCTCCTAAGAAGAAATATGGTGAAGTAAATAACGTGAGTACATACAATAAAGGGTACTCAAAGGTGATCACAGTTAATCAGCCAAAGGCAGTTATGACTGGACAATAAGGACCGGTAAGACAGGAATCGGGAACCAGACCGAATACTGAAAAGATTCAATTCACGCTAATTCCAATAACGTACAAGGAGCTATACCAGATTTTGTTCAACGAGCACATCGTGTCCCCGTTCTATTTGTAACCACTGCAACCCCCATACCCTAAGTGGTACGACTCTAACACTCACTGCGATTACCATGCAGGGGTGGCAGGGCATTCGATAGAGAATTGCATCGCCTTTAAAAAGGTAGTCGAGAGGCTAATAAAAATGGAGGTTATAACACTCGACGATATGGTAAAAAAGGGGAACCCACTACCCAATCACGAAGATAGAGGTGTAAACGCGATTGGTGAGGTAGTGGTGAGGAAGATCAAGAAAGATGTCACGGAAGTGAAAACCCCATTGCGAATAGTCTGGAGGGAGATGGCGAAAAGAGAATTGGTAGATTCAGATCCTGCAGAAAACGGGAGGCATATGAAGAATTACTGCGAACTCCATAAGAGGAAGGGGCACGAGATTCAAGAATGTGCCGAGTTTAGAAGTTTGGTGCAAGGCCTTATGGACGACAAAGAACTGGAGTTTTATGAAGAAGAAGTAGAGGAAGAGAACATTTGTGCGACCGAGGAAGAACTGACAAAGCCTGAAGTCAATTACCCGAGAATCATCATCTCGCGAAACACGGAAGGTGGGGTACAGGGAAGGCCGAGGATTATAATTCAGAAACCTACTCATTTTTCCTACAAAGACAGTAAAAAGGTACCCTGGAACTACAATTGTAATGTGACGATACCAAGGGCGGAAAACTCCACTAGCACTTCTGAGGAAGC
Organism: Gossypium sturtianum; assembly: GCA_025698515.1. NCBI lineage: Eukaryota > Viridiplantae > Streptophyta > Magnoliopsida > Malvales > Malvaceae > Gossypium > Gossypium sturtianum. The sequence continues at coordinate 27,704,710 of CM046945.1, forward strand.
TAAGAATAAAGAATCCTATACGCGTAGTGGAAAGCGTTACGATCCTGAAAACAAAGGAGCGGAAACAGTGAAGCCAAAGGCTGTGCAGATTGGGAGGAAAAAGGAACCCGAAGCCCCTATCAATGAACCCGTAAAAGAGGAAGAGGCCAAAGAATTTTTGAAATTCTTAAAACACAGCGAATATAACGTGGTGGAACAACTGCACAGACAACCAGCCCGTATCTCCGTGTTAGCCCTACTTCTAAGCTCAGAAGTGCACCGCGAAGCATTGATGAAAGTACTAAATGAGACCTATGTTACTAAGGATATATCCGTCAACAAGTTGGACCGTCTGGTTAGTAACATAAGAACGGACAATTTCATCTACTTCAGCGATGACGAAATCCCACCCGGAGGCATGGGATCAACGAAGGCCTTACACATAACTACCCGCTGTAAAGGATACATTCTGCCAAGCGTGCTAATAGATAATGGGTCAGCGTTAAATGTCTTACCACTGGCTACACTCAAGAGGTTGCCAATAGACAGTTCTCACATGAAGGCATGCCAGAACATAGTGAGAGCGTTTGACGGCACGGAAAGAAGAGTGATGGGGAGAATATACATACATTTATTGATCGGGCCTAACACTTACGAAGTGGACTTCCTGGTCATGGATATCAAGCCCTCTTACAACTGCTTACTGGGGAGGCCATGGATTCACTTGGCGGGAGCCGTACCCTCATCGCTACACCAAAAACTGAAGCTGGTAACAGAAAATCGGCTGGTAACTATAAATGCTGAAGAAGATATCATAGCGACCGTTACCAATGAAGCGCCATATCTAGAAACGAATGATGAGGCCATCGAATGTTCCTTCCGATCCTTAGAATTCGTAAACGCGACATTCATCACGGAAGGAAATGAAGTTCCGATGCCCAAGCTATCCAAGACCACCAGGATGGGATTACAAATGACGATGGGAAAAGGAGCCCTACCCGGAAGAGGGTTGGGCAAATATCTCCAAGGGAAAGTCCAGACCCCGATGCTAAAGGAGAAAAGAGACCGTCTTGGGTTTAGGTTTCAAACCAGATACTAAGCAAATGAAGAAGGAAATAGAAAAGAAGTAAGAAAGGAGAAGGGCCCGGCTGAATGGAGAGGACGTTAAGTGGGAACCGATGACATTCCCCCACATATCTCACACCTTCGTATCAGGAGGAATGATTTACCCGGGAAAAGAATCTCCTAGAGATGAATATCCTCACATCAATGCTATACATGATGAGGAGACTAATCAAGGAAATCTGTCGGGCATTCGCCCGTATGAACCTGGAAGCACTTTAGACAATTGGACTGTAGAGGAATTTCCTGTAGTTTTTAGAGATTATACAGAGTAATATTCGGAACACACTTGTTGTTTTTAAGCCTAGAAACAATGAGATTTCTTTTATGAAATAGGCTCATGTTCGGACATTTTGTTTTAATGAAATACATCTTCAAATCTACTAAATATTCTCTCATTTTACATTTTTATTATTTATCCATTGTCTCATTCATATCATGTGAATAGTTGTCTTCAAATTCATTTGTTCTTTGTACACCCTTTGACACCCATCACAGGTCTCTAGACATCAATGATGTGAGCAACGATACTACAGATTCGGAAGTCTGCTTTGAGCAAGACATGTGTTCAGAGGAATCTCAAGATTTTGAAAATGACACAGAATGCGACTTACCTCCAGATTTGTTGAGAATAGTATAGCAAGAAGAAAAACAGATCCTACCCCATGAAGAGTCGGTAGAAATGGTGAACCTAGGAGAGGGGCAAGAAGTGAAGATTGGAGCCCGTATTACTACAGAAACCAAGTGGAACCTCATCGAATTACTCCATGAATTCAAGGATGTGTTCGCATGGTCGTACCAAGATATGCCCGGACTAAGAAATCGATATCGCAAAGACACCGATTGCCCATAAGAGAAGAATGCAAGCACCCAACGAAGCTCGAAGAATGAGACCGGACGTCTTGTTAAAAATAAAAGAAGAAGTCGAGAAACAATTTAACGCTGGGTTCTTGCAAGTAGTTAAATATTCAAATTGGGTAGCTAATATTGTCCCGGTCCCTAAGAAAGACGGGAAAGTACGGATGTGCGTGGACTACAGAGACCTGAACAAGGCCACCTAAAAGACAATTTCCGTTGCCTCACATCGACACCTTGGTAGACAATACAAAACAGCTATTCATTGTTCTCCTTCATGGATAGTTTCTCGAGATACAACCAAATAAAGATGCATCATGAGGACATGGACAAGACAATGTTTATAACCATGTGGGGACATTTTGCTACAAAATGCGCCATTTGGGCTAAAAAATGCGAGGCGACATATCGAGAGCCATGGTAACCTTATTCCATGACATGATGCACAGGAAATTGAGGTTTACGTCGACGATATGATCGCCAAGTCCCGGCGAAAAAGAACATGTGCGAGTCTTGAGAAAATTGTTCTTGAGGTGAGAAAATTCGATTGAAGCTTAACCCGTCAAAGTGTACCTTCGGAGCTCGGTCCGGGAAGTTGCTCGAATTCATAGTCAGCGAAAAAGGGATTGAGGTTGACCGGATAAAGCCAAAGCCATACAAGAATTACCTCCACCACGCACTCCAAAAAGAAGTTAGAGGTTTCTTAGGAAGGCTAAATTACCTCGCCCGGTTCATTTCACAACTGACCGAGAGATGTGACCCCATATTCCGTCTCCTCAAGAAACACAACCCAGGCACGTGGGATGAAAAATGCCAGAAGACCATCGAAAAGGTAAAACAATACATGTCCCATGCCCCGGTACTAACGCCGCCTCAACCAGACAAGCCATTAATCATTTACTTGACGGTGCTTGATAATTCGATGGGATGTGTGCTGGGTCAACATGATGAGTCGGGGAAGAAAGAAAAGGTAATATACTACCTTAGTAAAAAAATTTACTGAATGTGAAACGAGGTACCCGCCAATCGAGAAATTGTGCTGTGCCTTGATTTGGACAACTCGGAGATTGAGGCAGTATATGCTGTATCACACGACATGGCTCATCTCGAGGCTAGATCCTCTTAAATATATGATGAAGTCTACCGCCTTGAATGGAAGGATGGCCAGATTGCAGATTCTGCTTTCTGAATTCGACATCGTCTATGTGAACGAAAAGGCGGTAAAAGGGAGTGCAATAGCAGACTTTCTGGCCAGTAGAGCCCTTGAAGACTATGAGCCTTTGGACTTTGATTTCCCTAACGAAGATTTGATGTACGTGGCGCATTTGGAGAAGGTGCCACCAAAAACCATCCCTCGAAACTAAATTTTGTGGGGCATCAAACGCCGTGGGCAATAGAATTGGGGCGATTCGATATCCCCAAAAGGAGACTATTATCCATTTACTTGCAAACTGGATTTCGATTGCACTAATAATATGGCTGAATATGAAGCTTGCATCATGGGTCTTCGCGCCACCATCGAACTCAAAATCAGAATATTAGAAGTATATGGAGATTCTGCCCTTACTCGGTAATCTATCAACTAAAAGGGAATGGGAAACCGAGGATCCAAAGTGGTCATCTATAAAAATCGCCCAAGATTTGACGAGAGAGTTCGATGACATCACTTTCCGTTATTTACCTGCAGACGAAAACCGGATGGGCGATGCTCGCCACCTTAGCCTCCATGGTCCGAATAAACGAAAATGAGGATATGAAACCCATACAAATGAGCATTCATCAGGACCCAGCCCATTGCTACGATGTCGAGGAAGAAGAGAAAACTGGCCCACTATGGTACCACGATATACTGCAGTACGTGAAGAATCGCGAGTACCCGGACCAAGCGACTGAGAACGATAAAAGGACGTTGAGAAGACTAGCCTGTAACTACGTCCTGGACGGAGAGGTCTTGTACAAGAAAAGGAAAGATCAAGTCTTTCTTTGAGATGTGTAGATGCCACCAAAGCTAAGTTAATCTCGGAAGAAGTCCATGAAGGCGCTCGTGGAACTCACGCCAATGGTTTCACGATGGCCAGACAAATAATGAGGTTTGGATATTATTGGTCCACCATGGAAGGAGATTGTATCAACTATGCCAAGAAATGCCATAAATGCCAGATTTATGGAGACAAGATTCATGTGCCCCCGTCACCTTTGCATGTTATGACTTCTCCATGGCCATTTTCCATGTGGGGCATGGATGTCATTGGCCCAATCTCTCCGAAAGCTTTGAATGGGCATCGGTTCATCTTTGTGGTTATCGATTACTTCACAAAATGGGTAGAGGTCGCTTCGTATGCTAATGTCACTAAATCAGCGGTTAGTCGGTTTTTGAAAAAGGAGATCATTTGTCGATACGGAATGCCTGAGAGGATCATATCAGACAATGCACTGAACCTAAACAACAAAGACGACGATAGCGTGGGTCCGCAGCCAATTCAACATCAAACACCACAATTCGCCGCCATATCGTCCAAAGATGAATGGGGCGATGGAAGCGACCAACAAAAACATCAAGAGGATAGTGGGAAGATGACCGAGACCTCTAGAGATTGGCATGAGAAGTTACCATTTGCACTCTATGCTTATCGGACATCAGTCAGAACCTCTACCGGGGCAATACCTTTTTCGTTGGTGTATGGGATGGAAGCAGTCCTTCCTATTGAAGTAGAAATACCTTCTCTTCGAGTTTTGTCAGAAATAAAGCTGGATGAAGCTGAGTGGATCCAGGCTCGATATGATCAGTTGAACTTAATTGAAGAAAAGAGATTGAGGGCTATTCGTCGCGGTCAGATGTACCAAAAACGAATGATGCGAGCTTATGACAAAAAATTTTGCCCAAGAGAATTCCACGAGGGGGACCTTGTGCTGAAAAAGATCCTTCCCATACAAAAAGATTACAGAGGAAAATGGATGCCGAATTGGGAAGGACCATATGTGGTGAAGAAAGCTTTCTCGGGAGGCGCACTAATTCTAACTGAAATAGACGGGAAAAGCTTACCCAATCCCGTGAACTCGGATTCGGTTAAAAAGTACTTTGCTTGAAACGGAGAGGCCAAGGTGAAAACCCGCAAAGGGCACTTTGAGACTTCAAAAAAAAAAACGGAGAGGCCAAGGTGAAAAGTCGTAGAGGCGCCTTGGGGCCAAAGGGCTTTGAGTTGAAAACTTAAAAAGGGCGGCTCGAATTTTGAATAGACACGTGGCGATCTCGCAGCGCTAGAATCAACAGAAGAGGAAGCACGTTGCATATTGGGGCATCAACAAAGTACTTTGAGTCTTCTGAACACATGCTAAAGCTCAAAGCAGCCTTCATAAACTTGTATAGAAGCCCAATCGGCGGTGTCTAGGGCATTTGATTTATGTCTTGCTCATTTTCACTATTGTTGGATTCTTTTTTGCAAAAAAAGGATATGTTCCCAATCAAATCGTTGATAATTCATTTTAACTCTCTTTAAAGTCAATCTATCGTTACCCATCATTCATAAACATGTTGCATTGAAATAATAATTGATGAACTGATAATTTCACAAAAGAAAGTTCTACGTATTACTTTGGGAATCTCTAAGATAATACAAGAAACTGAAACAGGACAATTGTTTAGAATTTCCACGTACACATAGATTAAAGACATTAGAGAAAGAGAGGGTCTTAATGGAAATCATTTCTTCAAACTTCCTCGCCCGATTCATGAATCGCGGGGGTGTGAATAATATTACCTAGTCACACAGGAAAGGTGACAGGCCAATTTTCGACAAGAAAAGATTTAAAAACCCTAAATCGCTGTGGAACGAATCCAAAAACAAACCAAGTCGGGTACTCTTCGAGTAGGAGTTATGACTCCCGGGGAAGACAGTTAGAAGTTAATGCGGACCCGTGTCCCGAAGCCTAAAGGAAAGGGGCCTTGAAATGTCCACAGGGGCAAGTCATTCATACGAAAATGGTTACTGCAAGAGAAACGAAGATGAAAGCGTGACGGATAAATAGATGATAACACCTCAAATGGGAAATCGCACTCATAACATTCTGACTCATCATACTCATGGCATCCTAATCATTGGGCATAAGCATGTACTCATTCTACGAGTTATGTCCTCAAAAGGACACTATGGCGAGCAGTTAAAGAATAGCAGATCCTGTCTCCCGAGTTTGCAAAGTGGAACAGATCAAAGATAGCGATTTGACCTTCTTGAAGTTGCAGAAGCGATCGAAGACATCGGTCTAGTGATCCCCGAGTTTGTAGGGATCGATTGAAAATAGCGATTTGACCTTCCGAAGTTGCGGGAAGCGGATCGAAGACATCAATCTAGTGATCCCCGAGTTTGCGGGGATCAGATTGAAAAAATAGCAGATTTGACCTTCACGAAGTTGCGGGAAGCGGATCGAAGACATCGGTCCTAGTGATTCCCGAGTTTGCAGGATCAGATTGAAAATAGCGATTTGACCTTCCGAAGTTGCGAAAGCGGATCGAAGACATCGGTCTAGTGATTCCCGAGTTTGCAGGATCGAGTTGAAAATAGCGATTTGACCTTCCCGAAGTTGCAGGAAGCGGATCGAAGACATCGATCTAGTGGTCCCCGAGTTTGCGGGGATCCAGATTGAAAATAGCAGATTTGACCTTCCGAAGTTGCGGAAGCGGATCGAAGACATCGATCTAGTGATCCCCGAGCTGCGCAGGATCAGATTGAAAATAGCGATTTGACCTTCCCGAAGTTGCAGTGAAGCGGATCGAAGACATCGATCTAGTGATTCTTGAGTTTGCGGGATCGATTGAAAATAGCGATTTGACCTTCACGAAGTTGCAGGAAGCGGATCAAAGACATCGGTTTAGTGGTCTCCGAGTTTGCGGGGATCGATTGAAGATAGCGGATTTGACGTTCACGAAGTTGCAGGAAGCGATCGAAGACATCGTTTAGTGGTCTCGAGTTTCTGAGGATCAGATTGAAGATAGCGGATTTGACGTTCCTGAAGTTGCAGGAAGCAGATCGAAGACATCAGTTGGGTGATCCCTAAGTTTGTAGGGATCAGATTGAGGTTAGCAGACTTGGCAATTCCTGATGTTGCAGGAGCAAATCGAAGGGAGCGGATTAAAAATGAAGAATCCTATGCCTCTGAAGTTGTAGCGATAGAGTGGACCAAAACGACAAGATGCGGTGGACAGGAATGAAGCTACCTATGGAAGAGCACCCAAGAAGTCAAGACTCAATAAGACCGGGCAAAATTGGTCCTTTGAAAGTCTTTGCTCCATTCCCGTTACACGGCAATGAGCAAAGAGGGGCAGCTGTCATAGCCCAATTTTGCCCAGGCCCGTCATAAAACCCAAATTAGACCCACCCCAAAACAAAAATAAAACCAAACAGATTAAACCCAATTCGGGCCCAATCTAACCCTAGCCCGAAATTAACAGAAAAATTAAAATTTATAAACCCTAGGTGCGCCGCACCTAGGGCCACTTGCTCTGCCTCTGACGCCGCCTGCTGCCACCGACCCCCACTTAGCACCGCTCCACTTTTTGCAAAGCAAGATAGGAAGTGACAGAAAACATTGTAAGAAAATGGCTATAAAAGCTGATTCAAGCTATTGTAAACAGGGGATTTTTTCCGAATTCGAAAAAATACGAACATTCAGAAATAAAAAAAGCAAAAACAAAAAAATTCAGAAGTTTTTTTACAAACAATCATAAAAAAGGGAGAACCAAAACACATATCAGATCAGTAACACTAGGAGGTGATTTTATTTATTTTATTTTTTATTTCGAATCTTTTTCCTTTTGTTTACACAAACATATATAGATATATATAAGGAATATATATATATATAAAACTTACCTTTTCATCAAAAAGCGCGACTTTTGGACTCTCTCGTCGTCAGATCTGTGGCGCGCGCCGCTTGATGATGATGATCGGCGGCATGCTGACGGCTACTCGCCAGAACTCCCACCGGAGCTCGCATGCCTCCGTCCCCTGCAGAGAGAAAAGAGAAAGGTTAAAGTTTTTTTTTTAAAAGGATGGTGAAATGATTTTTTTTTTTTAAATTTTTTGGGCCTTTTATAAAGCATTGAAACGACGTCGTTTCATGATGCCCCCAGACGCCCAAAACGGTGTCGTTTTGGGGGGGCCGACCCGAATCCGACCCGCCCTAGGAGAGGATCCGCGTGTTTTCGTTTCAAGGGACTAATTGCGCGAATGGTCCCTCCGCTTTTACGCCGCGTTTCAATGTAGCCCTATTTTCTTTTTTTGTGTTTTTTTTTCAATCTACCATTGTTAATTTTAATTTTTTTATTTTGGTCCATCCAAACGATGCACTCAAAGAACTGGGATATTTTCCCTTTTGCCCCTTAGTGTTCTTAGCGCGTCACAAATTAGTCCTTTTCCCTTTTATTTATTTTCAAATTGGCCCCTTTCTCCTTATTTTATTTCAGGTTTACCCCAATAATCTGCTTTTAGTTCGATTTTGGTCCTTTTTGACTTTTTTTTAATTATTTTATTATTAAATTAATTACTTTTAAAATTATTATAAATTATTATTATTATTATATGTATTATTATTTATATTATTAATATTATTATATTATATATATATTGTTAGTTATTATTATTATTATTATCATTAATAATAATATTATTATTATTTTCATTATTATTATTATTATCATTAATATTTTTTACCACTTTATTATCGTTACCATTATCTATTTTTATTATCCTTTCTTTACTATTTTTATCATTATAAATGTTCTATCATCATTACTCTTTATTTTATTATTGGTATTACTTTACTATTATTTTCATATTTTATTCTTTTTCTATTATTTACTACATTTTCTATCATTATCATTATATTATTGTTTTCCTATTAATGTATTACTATTTTTTTACTTTATTATTATTATTGTTATTATTATTATTACTACTATCATCTTTATTCTTATTATCATTCCTCCTATCACTATTTTAAAAGCATTGTTATTATTCTTTATATTGCTATTATCATTGCATTATTATAGTTATTATCATCATTTTATCGTTAAATTAGTTAACTTAGTATTATTACATACGCTATCCTCCTTTTATCACATAACTTAGTTTCGTAATCTATCTCTTTTAGCAAACCATATTGCATTCATCTTTGCCCGATTTATCTAGCTTTCAAATAACCGATATTTCGTATTAAAGATTCGAGGGAATCGAGCCCTAACTTACTGGGTTCCGGTTTTTCTCATTTAATCTGAATAACGGAATATCTTTTTAAATCGCAATACCAGTTTCAAATAAAATACTCGTTCTCGGAATTTCAAAATGTTGCGCCCTAACTTACTGGACACGACATCTAGATATCCCGAGATAAGTTTTTTTAAAATAAAGGCAATATTCCGTATTTGGAATTTCGAGAAATCAAGTCCTAACTTACTGGGTTTTGGTTTCTCATTCGACAAATAACGGAATATCCTCTTCAATTCTAAAACCAAGTTTTAAAATCAAAAAGGCAAACTCAGTTTCAGGAGCCTAAAGTGACGCACCCTAACTTACTGGATATGATACTTTATCTCTTCGAAATGAGAAGGTCTTATCATTCATCTCGATTCGTTCAAGCAAAAAAATAAAAAGTATCTATTTCTAAATCATTCCAAAGTTTTCAACATTAGGACATCGATCAATCAATTTGGTACCAATTTCGGGCGTGTCGAGGGTGCTAATCCTTCCTCGCACGTAATAGACTTCCGAACCCATTTTTCTCAACTTTCGTAGACCAAAAGCACTGTTTTAGTAAACCAAAACGTTTTATTAAAACAAAGGTGATCCGATCACACCTAATAAAGATCAGTGGCGACTCCCTTCCTTTTCATTTTCAAAAAAATCGAGTCGACCGTGTCGTTTACTGTTTTATCAAAAAAATAGTTACGACAGTAACAACCCCTTGCTTGTAACCAAAAATGACTTGAACAGCCACTTTATTTAATTTGTAACAGCCTTGAATTGTAACGGTTATGACTTGAAAAGACTCCTGCAATAAACACATTAAAATGAGCTTATTAAATACAATTAAACACTAATTAAACTCAAACACATTAAACACTTAACTTCAATAAATGAACTAAAACTTATTCATCAATTATTCCAGCAACTAGTTTAATTAAATGAAGCATAATTAATTAAACTTAAACTCATGCATCAATAAATTATCCTAGTAACTAGATTAATTAAGAGTAACACTTATTAAATAAAGTTCAACAAAAACACTTATTAATTAAACTAAGATGAGTTGAATAAATGTCCAGCAACTCATTTATTAAACTAAGATGCTTAAATGCATGGTTTGAAATGCAAACTAAATGAACAAATGAGTTACTTAATGTAAGACTTAATTTAATGATGCAGACTTAAACTAACATGGGAGTTACATAATGCATAACTTTATTAAATGCAGAACACACAAAGTGCAAATCTATAATTAAAAATATGCAAACTTATTAATTTAAATAAAACTATATTAAATTAAAAAGTCCTTAAAACATTGGCCTAATAATCAATCAGGTCTATGAGATGTTTCATCTTGCACTTGGGCCCTTCAAGTTTAAGAAAATTCTAAGGTCGGCGAGTTGTGTCGAAACATGATGCGACCGGGATCGCATCATGTTAGATAGAGAGCGGTTGCCAATCCGAGTTGGTGGCATATGTTTTCTGATCATGATGTGCAACATCTTACTAGTAGCATTTCAGATCATTCTCCGATTATGATTCAAACCAAAGTTTTAACGATGAAATGACGAAAAATTGATCGATTTAGATTTGAGGCTGCTTGGCTATTGGAGGATAACTGTGAATTTGAGATTAAACATTTCTGGAAAGCTAGTTAGTGGTTACTTCTGTACCGTCTGAAAATGTTGGGGAATCATTTGAAAAAATGGTACGCTAAGGTGAGAAAAGCAAAACATGGTTGGTTTGATGCTTTGCGGCAAAAACTTGGGAATCTCGTGGAGCTAGTGCCTGAAAATGATGTTTTAGGTGATATTATGGAAACTAAATTAGCCATTAATTTAGAAACGGACAAAGAAGAAAGGATTTGGGAATAAAGGGTCCGTGCGAACTGGTTGAAGTATGGGGATAAAAACACCAGCTATTTTCACAATTTTGCTTCACAACGGAGGAAGACAAATACGATTATGGGTCTTGAGAATTCTAGTGGTGGTTTTACCATGGATGCTATGGAAATGGATTCCTTGGCTTTTACTTACTTCGAAAGGCTGTTTACTAGTAAAGGGAGGATGGATGAATCTCACATTCTTTCGGGTGTTAGTAGGTGTATTAATTCTTATATGAATTGGGCTTTATGTTTGGAGTTCTATGCCGATGATGTTTTACTTGCTATTAAAAGCATACTCCTTACAAAGAAGTGTGGTTCGAATGGTTTGCCTGCGCTATTTAATTTATCAAAGTTACTGGCACATAATAGAAAGACAGTAATTACTAGTATTTTTAGTCTTTGTGGGAATGATATCTGTGCTCATCGTAGCTAAACTATTAATTGATAGGTGCACTTGCCTTTGTTGAATTTTTAATTGGTTTACGACTGCATCGTATATATAATTATTTATACTTTCTTATATATTATACAGTTTTTTAGATTCTAAAATTAGGTTAAAAGTGTTATGAGTGTTGTGTTTTGTCATATATTTAATTTTAACTTTTTTTAACAGTTGTAAGATATTTATCACACCTTAAAATTTACTTGTGGAGTTTAAAAAACTTAGACAGTGTATGAACTAATTTTCTTTTTTAATATGTCATATAAGACTCATGTCATGACGATTGGGTCTTAATTCGATTGGCATGGGCATCGTTGCCAATGTAAAAGAACATGGGTTCGAGTGCGTTAAAATATATTATCCTCTTATTTATGGATTGGGGAAGAACTATGAGTAGTTCTAAGTATTGTGTCAAAAGGAACAAATACCAATTAAGTACTATAAATAATATTGCTTTGTTTATATATTTTTAGTTTTAGTTGTTGAGGTGTCAGAAAGCACTAAAATATAAAGATGTGAAGCCTGGATCTATGAAACGGGTGATGTCCAACTTCACGCTCTAAATCGTTCGTTGACATCAAAATAAAATTATAAAATGGCGGGCACAAATGATATCATATTTATTTATTTAAGTTGAAATGTTTATAAGATATTTAAAAAATCTAGAAAAATGATATTTAGAAGTAATTGGATAAAAATATCACATTTTTTAAAAAATAGAACAAAAAAAAAATGTTATGGTATTAGTTTAAGCCGGACACATTTTATTACTTACTTATATTAGATTATAGATTAAGTTATAGTGGAAGGCTAATATTGGTAAAGTTGTTTTTTTAACTTTTTTTTTATAGATTAATTATTTTTAACGGATAATATATTATTTAGTTATATTAGATTAATATGATCTAATATAACAAAATAATGTATATATAATATTTTTTATTGGATTCCTTATAAGTATTATATAACAATTTTTAAAATTTATTTAAATATATATATACATTATACATTATTATATTTAGAAAATATATGTAGGATAATTCGAAACAAGTATACTTTTAATTAACATTATAAATTAAAAAATTTAAAAATATCAATTAAAATTTATTATTAAATATTTAATCTAAATATTTATTAAAAGTAAAATTTATTATAAAAATTAAATACATGAATATTATATTATATTTAATAAGTATAAATTCATAAATTATCATTATATTATTAAGAAAGTACTCCATGAATCATACGTAGTAATGTAACTTTCCTATAATTTTTTCGCTACATTTCAATATATATCAAATAATTTCATTTCAAAAAATCTCATTATTATCACTCTATCAGAAAGGCTTAGAGAACGTCTAGGCTCATGAGGCTCTAAACATTCTATGTCATGTAAGAAATGGAAGTGACTTGACATAGCAAGTAGTTATTAGCAACAGAAGCTGTATTGCTAATAAATTAGTCCTGAGCAAATCAAGTAGGTCGACTCATCAACGTGGCAAAACCAACAACCGATGCCCATACACCAAACAGTCGTTCAAGTAGCTAAATCACTGATATGAATATTTAGACATTGTAATGTTCTGAAATTTGATATCAGATTCGCATTGAATCCACATAATTTTGAATTTTTTAAATATAATATTTTCTCAAAATTTAAATTTTTAGTATTTTATGAATATTGGGCTTATTTGAAATTTTTAATTTATTTGGAGACTAAATTAAATTTCTATTTTGTTTTAAGCAATGTTTTAATTATAAATAGTTTAATCTAATTCAAAGTTTAGGATGATCATATTTATTAATGAATCTAGATTAATTTGAATCTAAATAAATAAATTTTGTTAGATTATTTTAACTTAGAAACTAGTTGAAAGGGCGCCTAATGCTTGGTTGATTTTTTATTGGTTATTTTTAGGGTAAACCACCTAAACTTTTAGGGGCTTTTATTTTGGTCACAATTTTTTTTTTACAATTTTGTCACTTAACTTTAAGATGTTTTTATTTTAGTCACTCAAGTGTTAAATCTTTAATGGCAACTAATTGCATACGTCAAATCATGTCTACATCATGTTAACACTTTCATTTTAGTCACTCAACTTTTAGATCGCTTTTATTTTAGTTATAAAAAATATAATTTAAGTCTTGATCTAGGTAAAAAAAAATTAAAGATTAAAGTGAAAAACGATAGAAACTAAAATAATGCATTAAAAATTTGTTAAATTGTACTTGTTTTTCATCGTTGAAAATTCTAAATTTCTTTTTTTTTTCAATATTGAAAATTTAAATTTCAAAACATCAAAATCAATTAAATAAATTGTTTAAAATATTCATCCCTTGATAGAATGTTGACCGGTTTGTTACCATAATATTGAAATTAATTAATTTAATCTCCTTTTAAATTTTAAAATTTTATTTTATATTTTCAATTTAAAAGCAAATTAAATAAACTCATCTTTAATAATTGTCTACAAAATTTAAATTTCTTTTGATTATATAATATTTGAATATTTCATCAAAGCTAAAATCAAAGAAAAAAGATACATGCAATTGTTCTTTGTTAGGGTAAAGAAGTGATGGAAATAATTATAGATTTTGTTTGTCATGTAAGATAAAATTAATTAATTTAATTAATTGCAATAATTTTCCTTACTTTTAGCTTAATATAATAACAATGAAGATCTAAATCACATAATAATAATAAAAAAAGTTGAGTTCCGTAAATAACTATTTAAAATAAATTATTTGATTTGATTTTAATTTGAAAATATAAAATAAAATTTTAAAATTGAGAAGGAGATTAAATTAATTAATTTAAATATTAGAGTAAGGGATAAAAAAAATTCAACAATTGATTTTATTGATTTTGATGTTTTGAAATTTAAAGTTTGAATATTTAGAAAAATTATAACTTTTGACATGGGGTAAACAAATACAATATGACAATTTTAATGCATTATTTTAGTTTTTATCGCATTTTTTCTTTAATCTTTAATTTTTTTTACCACGATCAACACTTAAAGAATTTTTTTGGGTGATCAGAATGAAAGTGGCCTAGAAGTTGGGTGATCAAAATGAAAGTGAAAAAATGATCTGATCAGAAATTTAATGCTTGGGTGACTAAAATGAAAATACCCTAAAAGTTGTGTGACCAACTAGGTGCTTTACCCTATTTTAAATATGAGTTCGTACGGTCTTTTCGGCTTTGCCCTTAGGGTTGGACTAGTTAAATTGTACTAAAAAACTAATTGAATCAACAATTGCATCGGTTGAACTGATTTTTTATTTTAATATTTTTTAATAACTCATTCGATTAAGTAGATAATATGATAAATTCAACTATCAATTTGGTTCTGAAAACCTTGATTTTCTTTGGTGATAGATGATAAATGATAAAAGGACAAATAAAATTTCCTTTTATTGAAAATTGGACAAAATACAAAAAAGAAGAAGAAGAGACTATTTCGAAAGTTCCATAATTTTATTTCTAAACGTAAGAACAAGATGATTTCGCGAATATTCTGCCCAAAATTCAAAAATGAAGAAAAACATGGGTCAAAATGAAGGAAAAAAAACAGACAAAGGTCAGGCAAAGAACATGATGAAAGAAGCTATTTTGGATTTTTTTTACACTTACATCCACACAGTTGAATTTTATAACCGAACCTAAATAGAAACAGAAAGACCGTAATTTTCACGCAGAGTGCGGCTCACGTGAGCCAGCTGCCATGCCCAAGCTCTCGTTGCCATTGGGCAACTTTTCAAACCTTGTTTTCATTTTTTCTTTTTTGACTCCTCTAAAACCCAACGGCTTTGAGCCGCTGAATGTTCAAAAGGCTGAAAATTCCGATTCCCCTTCTCATTCAGGCAAGTGAATGCTACCGTCTCCAACACTTTGTCCTTAAGCTTCTACCCTTTATAAACAAGTGAAATCAGATCCCATTACTGCGCGTGGACATTCACATTTCTAAATCCTAAATCAAATACAGCGGCTAATACAGTAATACTAGATTCAAGACAAATTTTTTAATAACTACAAAATAAATAAAAATATATAGTAAAATGCATTTATTTATGCATATTACACTTTCAATAAAAATATTTTTCCCCCATGTAATTAAAAAAATATTAATTTTTATTAAATCACTCATGAAGGATTAAATCTACAATTTATCTTTTTCTTTGGGTGACAAAACAACGGCTACCATCTCCGCTTTTCTTTTGCCCCAAGGAAAATTAAACCCCTCTCATCACGTGACACGTCACGCTTCACCTAATTGATTTCTCCATCTCCACCCTTTAAATAACCTCACAATGCCCTTTTCTCTCTGCGCTAAATCTCACTATTAAACCTTCTGCTTAGCTTAAAAAATCTTGAATCTGCACTCTCCTACTTCCCTGGTTATCGTCAATGGGTAATTTACTTAATTTCTTATCTTTTCTTTTTTTGGTTGCAATTATTTGGTTTTGTTCATATGTTTTTTTTATTAAATTGAGTTTTCCTAATCGTTCGTTGACTTTATTTAAGCAGCTTCGGACAAGAAGATTAAGATCGGGATTAACGGTAATTATCAGATCTAATAAATTTACTTTGTTAGGGGGAAAATAAGTTAAATCAATGATTAAAATGTTGAGTAGATGCTAAGCATGGGAAAAATTAAAAATGGTGCAGGATTTGGAAGAATTGGACGTTTGGTTGCCAGAGTTGCTCTTCAGAGGAACGATGTTGAACTCGTCGCCGTTAACGATCCCTTCATTTCCACCGATTACATGGTATTAACATTTTCAAAAAGCTTTGTTTGCCTCTACTTTTACTCTTTTATTTATTTTTTATTAATTATATTGGCGGGGAAAATGCAGACATACATGTTCAAATACGACAGCGTTCACGGTCAATGGAAGCACCATGATCTTAAGGTCAAAGACTCTAAAACCCTCCTCTTCGGCGAAAAACCCGTCACTGTTTTCGGAATCAGGTAAATGATAGCCATGGAATCTCATTTCAAAGCTATGTTTATCAGTTTATCCCCCCTTTTTTTTTTTAATTGTATTGTTGTATGGTTTTAGGAACCCTGAGGAGATTCCATGGGCTGAAGCCGGGGCTGAGTTCGTTGTTGAGTCAACCGGAGTGTTCACTGACAAAGACAAGGCTGCTGCTCACTTGAAGGTTTCTCTTCTTTATATATATTTGCTTGAGTCAACTGGAGTGTTCACTGAAATTGAATGGAATTGATTGTTCGTTTTACAGGGTGGTGCTAAGAAAGTTGTGATCTCTGCCCCTAGCAAAGATGCACCCATGTTTGTAATGGGTGTAAACGAGAAAGACTACAAGCCAGAGCTTGACATTGTTTCCAATGCTAGCTGCACTACCAATTGTCTTGCTCCCCTTGCTAAGGTTATCCATGACCGATTTGGAATCGTTGAGGGTCTCATGACTACCGTTCATGCCATTACTGGTAATAAAGCTCTTTACCTTTTATTTAACTAATATCAAAATGGGTTAATGCTCGTATTTAAATAAACAAGTTATTTTGGTCTACAGCAACACAAAAGACCGTCGATGGACCATCAATGAAGGACTGGAGAGGTGGTAGAGCCGCTTCCTTCAACATCATTCCTAGCAGCACCGGTGCTGCCAAGGTATATTTTCAATCTGATTTTAATCAGTTCTTATTTTGTTATGCTAGTTCTTATATATGTACCCGATGGTATTGAGAATACGTAGGCTGTTGGAAAGGTTCTTCCTGCCCTCAATGGCAAACTGACTGGAATGTCATTCCGAGTTCCTACCGTCGATGTATCAGTCGTGGATCTCACCGTTAGGCTTGAGAAATCTGCATCTTATGATGACATCAAAGCTGCTATCAAGTAAGTTCTATCATAATAACACCATCTGTAGACACCATTGCCTTCCTGCTATATTATTATTAAATATCTCATCCATGATCTCTAATGATTTCAGGGAAGAGTCTGAGGGCAAGCTTAAGGGCATTTTGGGTTACGTTGAAGAAGATCTTGTGTCCACTGACTTCGTTGGTGACAGCAGGCAAGTTGAAAACAATGATTTTTATTGTTTGTCAATTAGTTCTAGTGTTGTTGCATTTATTTATAACAATTCCCTGAAATGGAACACAGGTCGAGCATATTTGATGCCAAGGCTGGTATTGCTCTAAACAAGAACTTTGTGAAGCTTGTTTCCTGGTACGACAACGAATGGGGTTACAGGTAAAGAATGCTTTCCACTTTATTTCCTTTTTTGAAGTCTATGCCCTTTTTGAAATCCTGGTTATTTGACAAAGCTTGACTTGTTTTTGCAGTTCTCGTGTGATTGATTTGATCGTTCACATGGCATCCACCAAAGCATGTTGAAGTTTTTTCAAGGCCAGTGAAGAAGTTGTGTTTCTGGTTTAAAGAATATGAGGTGTTTGAGAGAAGCTTCTTGTAATATGGAATAAAAAACCCAATGATTTTACCCCTTCTTGCATGTTTACATTTCTGGTTTTGAAGGTGTAGTGAACAAGTTTTCCAGTTTGAAGTTCTGAAGTAAAATGGTGTTTATACATCAATCAAATTAGTGCTGTCGTTTTTTTTCCCTTTTAATTGGTGCTATTTGCTTTAAAGTTTACCTAATTGAATGAGAAGGGATATCGGTTTTCGAATGATTTGGGGCAACCCATTCGATTTTCTCAATTTCATTTCAGTATCGCTGAAACTATGAATTAGATATGAATGTTCATTATAATTGTGAATTTATGAAGTTTTTTATTTTGACGGAAAAATAATTGTGAATTTTAATGATTTAAAACGAATAATATTTTGCAAACAAGTTAGGCGAGAACAATGAGCTTTCCTTAATTATCAAGGCCCAATTTTGTAGTTGGGTCATAATGTACACTAATAATTGGATGGCTAAGAATGTTGTTTATCCAAAATTTATCAATACTAATTACTATCGAGATACTATCATATGCAATTACCAAAACAGAGAATGCATATGCAGAGAAAACTTGCATGCTTTGCTTAGTTGGGGCTGATGGCAGCGTTACCGCAAGCCCATGTAACTGCCTCATCCTTTCTTTCTCTCGACAGAGTTGGTGATAGGCCCAAAACACACATCTTCCCCTCGATAGTACATCTCCCAGTGTCCACCCTATGTGATGGATTTCCAACATCCTCCTAAACCCTTTTTTTAATCAGGTACATTATGTTGATTCAAATCGGTAAAACCCAAATCTCAATTTTAATTATTGAATATAATTGCTAAAAGAATACTTTTTTATTTTTTACGAACCCAGACTTTTGAAAATGATTTTAGATTTTCTATATAATTTTTGGAATCCGAGCAATGTCTTAGCCTTATATTGCATGTTACTCGACAAGGTTTGTCTCTTTCAATTGTTGATTGCATTTTCTGTGCGCGTGATGTTTTTCATGACTTTGCCGCTCATCTTGAGAAAACAACAATATGGATGGAAGATGTTTGATAGAATGCCTAAACCAATATGGAATTCTTTAATTTCATCTATGCATTGTATTTTTTCTGTCATCAAATTTGTTCACATGTTTGCCGAATCATGGCTGCCTGCATATATGGTTTAACAGAGTAGTTAGCTATGCCAGCATTTCTTACCCAAATTCGGCTTGAAACTAAATAAGTAAATAACAAGTGGTTATTGCACTGAATAAAAGAATAAGGCTTAAGTGGGGAGTTTTCTATAGTTCGAGGTCATATTTTATTATTTTGCTGTTATGGATTATCGATGAACTAAGTAGAAAGGCTAATGCTTTTATTCATTTGGATATGCAGTTGTAAGGACCAAACTGAATTTTATTTTGAGGGCACTTCTCCATGATGCACCCTTTACAGAACTGCCTTAGAAGTACTTGTTTCCTTGTCAAACCATCAATATTATGTTCCCTTTTCCATGCTTCCCATGAAAGTTCCAGTCTTGCTCTGCCAGTGGAATCTTCTCACTACACTGGATCAGGTTCCGGAGTCGTAGGACGGTGTGACGTTGACATTCTCGTAAGTAAAGTTCATGCTGGGACCAGTGAGGATGAAGTCTTTCAGTGTCTCGTGAATGATGGAGAATGTAACTCCATACAGCTTTCCCATGATCTTATTGATAAGTTGCTGCACCGGTTCAAGGATGAGTGGAAATCTGCATTGGGTGCTTTTAAATGGGCAGCATCTCGCCCAGACTATAAGCACTCTCATCAGGCATATGATACGATGGTTGATATCCTTGGTAAAATGAAACAAATGGATCAAATGAAGGACTTCTTGGAGGAAATGCGTCAAGGTCACCTTGTTACGCTTAACACGATAGCCAAGGTTATGAGAAGGTTTGCTGGTGCAGGGAAATGGGAAAATGCTGTGAGGGTATTTGATGAATTGGAAACTTTCGGATTGAAGAAGAATACAGAGTCGATGAACTTGCTTCTTGACACCCTTTGCAAAGAGAGAAATGTGGAAGAGGCCCGTGAAATTTTCTTGCTTCTTAAGTCACACATCGCACCTGATGCTTACACATTTAATATTTTCATTCATGGTTGGTGCAAAATCAATCGTGTTGAAGAGGCACAATGGACAATTCAAGAGATGAGAGGACATGGTTGTCACCCTTCTGTCATTAGCTACTCAACTATCATCCAGTTCTATTGCTGCCGATACAACTTTCAAAAAGTTTATGAACTCCTTGATGAAATGGTTGTCCAAGGTTGTCCTCCCAATGTTGTTACTTTTACCACTGTCATGTGCTCACTATCAAAGGCAGAGAGGTTTGAGGAAGTTTTGCAAATTGCTTCAAGAATGAAAGCTACCGGCTGTAAACCTGATACGCTTTTTTACAACTGCTTGATCCATGCGCTGGGTCGAGCAGGCCAAGTTGAAGACGCTATTAAGGTTTTTGAGGTAGAGATGCCGAAGACAGGTGTTTCCCCCAATACATCGACGTATAATTGCATGATTGCCATGCTTTGTCATCATGCTCAACAACAGAAGGCCCTATCTCTTCTTCAGGACATGGGGAATTTGAAAAATTGCAAGCCTGAAGTTCAGACATATTACCCCTTGCTGAAGTCATGCTTTAAAACTGGGAAGATAGATACCCTGTTGAGCAAACTATTGAATGATATGGTTAATAAGCATCATCTAAGTCTTGATAGTTCTGCCTACTCACTATTGATTCATGGACTTTGTAGAGCAAATAGAAGTGAGTGGGCTTACAACTTGTTTGAAGAGATGATTAGAAAAGATATAACACCAAACTATCGGACATGTCGTTTACTTTTAGATGAAGTCAAAGCAAAGAATATGTACGATGCAGCTGAGAAAATTGAAGGTTACATGAAGAAATTATGAACTTCTCCAAGTGAGCATTTATCTATTTCTCCTTAAATTCTCTGCTTTTACCAGCATCCAAACATAGACTTACAACTGTCAGTATTTGACTGAAGCCTTTGTGGTTTTTGTCTGACATATTATATTATATTTAACAGAATAAACCTGAAAGCAAAAGAATCAAAACAAAAAGAAAAAAAAATATCAGCTTGAACTAGATGTACTACACTTATACATATATTCTGAGATGGTGTTTATATGTATTTCTGAATGGTTGCACATGTTCATACGCGGCTAAATTTGTTTGTAGGCTTACTTAATAATTGTTGTTAGAGTTTTGGTTCTGGATTAGTCGGTATGGAGCTGCCTTTACCTAAGGCTGATATAGATAGTCTAGAGAAGTAGCTTTCCATATCTCGTCTTACCACAGTAATGACAGGGTCAATTGGGCACTTTGGAGTCCTAGTATTGGTTACTGCGTTGTTGTGAGCCCAATGAATAAAAAGTGATCTTTTAATCTTTTTTCTTTTTTTTTTTCTTTTTTCAGTTGATACCCAAGTGTTTGCGACTTTGTGTCTCCTAAAGCTACAATTTGAAAAACTTTTTAACACAACTCTTTGCTTGAATTATTTAGCTCTTAGTTCAGATTGGATACTTATAAACTGTGTCATTTTCCTTGTATGTGCTTAAGACCTATGACTTCATTTGAAATAGATATCTCTCTACAATTTTACTTTGTAATCTCAAAACAATCGAAGAGTCTGCATATGTATGATGAACCATTGAGAAACTCTGTCTACCTTGTATTAGAAGGTCTGCCAATTCCACATTACCATATTGTATCCTATAAGCTTCCCATCATTGTTCTCGATTGCTGTCTTCAGCAATCGTGGCAGCAAAATCTAGGGCTGATATAGCCATCAACTTGGACAATGAAGGGAGTCGTTTTTTGTGAATTGTGATTTGTATGAACTTTTAGATCTTATAGTTTAGTTTGACTCAGTGGGAAACATTGGGGAGGCAGCATCACATGATCTTTGTCATTAAGTACCAATAAAGTAAGCCTTTTACTGAAAATCATAACCTCGTGATCCAATGCAATTACTACAAAAAGTATAATAAAATAAAGAGCACTACTCTTGGCCCTGCAGGATGCAAGCATTCATATCCGGGATCCGATCTGAGCCTCGATGGAATTCATCTCTTAAGAGAAGAGAGTAAACCAGTCGAGTCGAGTTAAGTTTCGGATTTCCAGCAGTAGACTCGATACTACATCATGCTGAATAGTGATTTAAGGTGAATAGGTCCTTTCACCTTTCACAGTGTTTTAATGCTTGAGATTGTTACATTTTAGGCTTCAGTTCTCATTACCAATGATTTTTACAACCCATAATATGCATTGTATCTCAGTCTTCTTCAATGTCAATCTTGTAAAATATAAACTTAATATAAGTGATTAAATGCATCTTAAAAACAAACATGATACATGAATCATTAATCATGATCCAATGTGTTACGTCATGTTTATTATGTTTTTTTTTTTTTTCGGATTTATTAACATATCGTGTGCGTTGTCCAAATTTGTGCGATTCAGTTTTAACATTAATAGTGGAAATCGAAGTTAAAGAAAGAAGAAAACGAAGAAACGTTAAAATTGCAGAAAGCAAGATTTATGGGTTGGTCATAAAAAGCTAAAATAGGGGCTCATTTCTGTACTTTTACAATGAAATTATCGGAAAAAAAAAAAAAAAGAGAGACTAACAGCGACGTTCATATTAGGGTAATCAGCCAAGAGATGGGTACAACAGCACGTCCAAGGTGGAGCTATTAAGGGTAAAAGCCACCGATAATATTAGCCAAAAATCCGGCGGCAGTTCTTTGAAGTGAACGACACTTCGGTCTGAAATGAGTGTAGGTTACAGAAATCTATGTGATTTAAATTATTCAAAGGTATAATTTTAGCAAATTTTCTTGGATTGAACAATGAAGATATTCTCTTTAAATTTAATTATAACTTATATAAGCAGCATAGTTTTTAATGGGTAATTACTTGATATATAATTTATAGAGTGGTTGAAAATATGAAAGTATTTCATTTATTTATATATTTAATTTTTTATTAAACTCTATAAAACAAATGTCACATCTCGACCTGAGTTGAGCTTAGGTAAAAAGATGGAAATAATCGAGTTGTTATTTGGGTAGTTGATAGTCACTAAACTAACTATAAATACGACAAAGGCAAGCGCACCTATCGAACAATAGTATAGCTATGGTGAGTAGGGGATATCGTATCAACAAGGACTAAAAGTACCATTAATTACTATTTCTATTATTTAGCCAAAAATTTGGAGTGATTGTGTTTTAATCTAAATTTACTAAACTAATCTAACTAAGAACGCAACAGAGAATGAATCAAGGAAATAATTGAATATTAACCAATAAGATATACAATATCCAGGAAAAAATTCACCTAGACTTCACCTATTATTATGAATCTGAATTAAACGATTTATTCATTTGTGTCTTGAACCGTAGAAATCCCTAAATTATGTTAATATCTCTTTCGAGAGTAAGAACAACTGACTTTAGGTTGATTAATTGAAATCTCTATCTAATTAAAACCCCTATTGTCGTATTAACTCGACCTGTGGATTCTCCTATTAGATTTGACTCTAATCCGGTAGATTTATGTCGTCCTATTTCTAGGATCGCATGCAACTCCACTCAATTATGATATATCTACTATTAAACAGAGACTTTATTAAACAGGGACTTTTGCTCCACTGAAATAAGCACATTAAACATGAATTAATATCTCGAAAATATTAAAACAAGAAATAAGCATACATAATTGAGAACAATAATCAAGTATTTATCATGTAAATTAGAAATTAAATAAAAGGATTCATCATAAGTTTCATCCTCCCTACGTATCTAGGGAATTAGTTCATAATCCTGAATGAAAACATTTCAAAGTCAGAATAACCACAAGACATAAAGAAACTCAATAAAACTTCGAAAGAAATTAAAAGGAGAGATGGAGATCCGCTTCCGAGTTGATCCCGATGGTATTCTTCGAGTGTTTTCTTCGATCTTCTCTAATTGCCCCCTTTTGTCTTCTTCTAATGGGTATTTATAGACTTTAGAATGCTCAGAAACCCTAAAAATTAGATTTTTTTTTTTTGCGTATTTGGGAAGTAAGGTGCAAAATCGACACAGGCTGGCACATGGGCGTGTAGCCAGCCCGTGTGGCTCACACGGGCATGTGTCCAGCCCGTGTGGAAATACCCAGCTCGTGTGGATTGTAACGCCCCAAAATTCTTGTTTCGGCTTCTGTGAAATCTTGACACAACTGTGTATCTGCTTTAGTGGTTAACTGTTCTGGGTGTGTGTGAGAGGTCCCAAGTTCAAGCCTTACCTTTGGTAAAATTTTGGTATTTTTTTGATGTAAGCCTTACACTTGCTTAGTGGGCTTATATTTAATTAATTGTAAAACCATATCAGAATGAGCCTGCTGGTTCAAGTGGCAAGGGTGTTGGTGTGTTGGAGGTATTGTGTTTGAATCCCCGTGCGAGCGAGGGAGCTTATTTTTACTCATTTAACAGAGAAAGTTTCGGTCAAATTAAAATTCTGAGGAGGTTGAGTAGTGGGTTAGTGGGAGAGATTTGTGGGATGAGGGAGTTATCAGAATATTCAAATTTATTTTACTTTTTCCCAAAATTTCTCCCTCTGACTTTTTTTCCTTTCTGTTTCACCTCTTACAAATTTCGGCTTCTTCTTTTTCTGATTCCTATCGAAATTCAACTTCAAACCGCATATTACTGTCGTGCTGTCCTCCGTGTTGTTGTGAAGGTAAGGGTTTCGTTGTGTTTCTGAGTTAGTTTGGTTATGTATTAGTTTTCTATGGAAGTAATCGTGGAGTTTGATTTTTCTACGAATAATTTGGTATAGGAGAAGGCTGTGAACAGTGAGTTTCGCCTTTTTTGCTTGGACGGTACGATCGGTGATTTTCGGCATTGGTAAGTCTTGGGTGTTATCTCGGGTTTTGGTACCGATTTATCAGTTGACTACTAATTGGGCATTTGGATGCCTTTTCTATAGGTTCTGGTGGTCTCGGGATTGCTTTGATGTCAAAATCGAACCAGGTGTTTACCTAAAAACGTAAAAAATAGGGTTTCAGCAAAAGTTAAAAACCCAACTATCGATGCCACACGGGCGTGTGGTCGACCGTGTGGTCACCCGTGTGGTAGTGTAACGACCCGAATTTGGGCCTAGTAGAATTTGAGCCCATTGGGCCTTGGGCTTGGGAGCGTTTAAAATTTTTGAGAATAAGTGAACGGCATTATTTCAAGTTGGACCTGTTAGGAAGATGATTTTGGAAGGTTACGGGGCTTCTATGAAGTCCCGGGTTCAAGTTAGGCCATAGGAAAAATTGTGAGTTTTGGCACTTTAGGGGGGGGGAGAGCTAGTGGAAGCAGGACTTAAGTTTAATTGGTTTCATTTTGTTAACACAAGGAAGTATGTGGCATGGTGGTGTGGCATCACAAGGGGAACCTGGAGGAAGGGAGTTCGAATCCCATGGCATGCAAAGTGTGGCTTTTATTTTTGTGCTAAGCAGGTGGAGGAAGTAGAGTTCAGCTTAGACTCTGCAAGGAAGTTGGAGACTCAGTCAAATTAGTTTGAATGAGTGATGGAGAGTGAAGTAGGGAGAGATTCATGGAGAAAATCGTGGGAATGGAGTGAGAGGGAGTAGTGGCCGAATTTGGAGAAGTGCATGGGGGTTTCGGTCAAGAGAAGGGTCATTGGTTAGAGTGCATTTGATTTTGGTTAGTGTGTGTGTGTGCCAAAATTCTTAAGCATTTTACTTAGCATTTGTGCAATTGGGAGTATTCTCTACTTCTTATCATTCGGGTTTTAATTTTTGTTGCATCTTTCTTTGCCGAAACCTTAATCATTTTAGTGACTTCTTCCCATTTCTTTTTTTCGTGTTAGACACTTTTCTTTCCTTTGGTAGTCGCCAAACACCTGCAGCCGAATCCCTCTCTGATCTCTTTTCTCCAAGTAGCCGAATCTCTTCAACACCTATTCTCCATCTTGTATTTAAGTCTCTATTTCTATATTCTTTTTCTTCTTTTGTTATCATCTTTCTTTCTTGGACCGAATGCCTTACTTTCACGATTTTATTCTTCTTCCCTCTCTACTTAGCCAAGTCGAACTTCCTCCTAGGGTGTAGGCCGATTTTTCTTTAGCAAACATCAGGCTAGGGCTGTCAACGTTGGTCTTGGGTAAGGTGAAGTTTTTGATTACCTTTTATTGGGATGTTAAGGTATTTAAGTGACCCTTTTTGGGGAGTTAGCTTCGGTCTCCTTCCTTGTTGTAGGAGGGCCGAATGTTGCTTTGGTGCTAACGTCTTGGGTGTGCACTACTCTCTTTTAAGGCGTGTGGTGGCGATCGGAAAGCGTAATGAATATTGGGACTTAGTAGGGGGAGATCACGTTTGTGGTAAGTGATTCAAGTGTGGTAATACATTTGGATTTATGAAATCTTTTGGGAAGTCGAGGCTAACTTTTGATCGGTATTATTCTAGGGTCAACAAAGAGTGGTTTTGCTAGTAATCTAAAACAGGTGTGTAATCTCACACCCTTCTGAATGACTGCATGTGATGACTTGCGAATCGGCCAAAAGCCGAAAAGCCGAAAAACCGGCATCTGTGCCACTCGAGTGCGCGAGCGCTCGTAGTGGTAAATTGAGATACGAGTAGTGACGGTAATTCGCTTGTGATTTCACGAGCGCTCGCGACATTGGGAACATGCAGAACGCCTAACCGAGCCGATCTGAGCTTAACGGGCCCAATGGGCTTTCCACCCACATGGGCGCGAGTTGGTGGAAAACCGTCAAAGGGTAAGTGTGGTTGCGAAATCTAGAAATCTGAGACTGAAACCATGCGAAATGGGCCACACGAGCATGTGGGCCCGTTTGGGCCTGAAATGGATTTTAGGCCCATTAGTCCCGTAGAGACCCAATAAGGGCCCCGTGTCGTTTGGGGCGACAGTAAGCTATTGAAAAGCAATAAATTGATAAATAACTGAAATACCCTCGGTGGGTAAATTACTGAAATACTCTCGTTGGGTAAATTACTGAAATACCCTCGGTGGGTAAATTCATTGAGATACCTCGTTGGGTAAAATTATCGTTATACCTTAGGGCGATTTGGTATGATTGTGTATAATTTGATTAATTACCATGATGACACATTTTGCATACACCGAATTAATATGCCATGACATGTTGCAAGGATGGGTTATAATGTTGGAGAAAGTCAGCATCTTGGTGGCCATGCCATAATATATCGATTTGATGGCTCGACCACATATATCGTCTTGGCGGCTTTTCTTTGCGTTTATCTTAGCGGCTCATTGCATTTTTGGAGTGTAGGGTTGGGTGGGTTGACTTGGTCCCCACATGGAGTGTAGAAAGTGAGTGCAGTGGAGTGTAGCGGATGGACTATTAGGTTGAAGTGCATTTTCTGTTTGCATTACCATGATTTTGGGGCCGTGGGCCCAAATTGATATCAGATGGGGCTTAGGCCCGGCATCGAGACCATGATCGTGGATGGAATCGGGATTACACACCGAGTTCTTGTAACTCTCCCCGTTGTTTCAACCTTGCGGTGATCCCAGCGTTAGTGGATTTGGAGCCGTGGAGCACTGTGGTGGCCATACACCGGGAATTATTCTCGTGAACTTAGTAAATTTACGTTTTGCTTTATTTTAGTTTAATTATTGAGTTGGGTTAATATTTCTGTAATAAGGCCATTGGTTTATTTTCTTTTAAGTTTTCCTTGATAACTGCTAAATTTATAAATACGTAGTTTTCCTAAAACGACACCTACTGTTTTCAAATATATCACATTTTCGTAATTCACTGAAATTGATTTCTGTTATAAACGAGTTTTTGGGTATAATAACAATGATAACAACAATAATGTTTTTACAAGAAAACCACAAAAACAAATTTGATTTTTCTCAAACAACAAAGCTCAAGTTTTCAAAAAGGAATACGAACTTTTTAACAAATGCGCAAGCTTTTAAACAACCCTTCTATATGACATACCAGATCCGGTCATAACGTCTAGGCCGGGTTTGGGGTGTTACATTTTATGGTATCAAAGCCAAGTTGCAAAACTCGGCTGTGGAATGGGTTCGAAAACGTTTTAAAAAAAAATTGGTTTGAAATATGGTTTAGAAAATATATGTCTTTTTGGAAGTATGGCACCCGAGTCTCCGGTGCCAAATCCGTAAGTCTTCTGACTTTGTCTGATAATATGATGAAATGATTGTAGGAAGAAAACTACTAGAGTTAGTGATAGTATACTGAGTCTGCTAGCTATAAGAGCTATGACTGTAGAGACTGAGACATTAGGAAATTCGATCTGCGAGAACAACTCTTATATCTGCTTTCTATAAAACATTTGTTAATAAACATTGGAATTATATATTGATTCATAAAACTCGTAATCAGATCAAATCGATTCAGTAATATGAGTACGAGAAGACGTGGACGAGGTAAACGCAACCGTGGTAGAGGCCGAGATGCTAGGGCTGGGTCCTCAGCATCGGGGTATAGGCTAAAAAGGGAGGCGCCGGCATCGCCAGTGGTTGAGATGGGGTCTCATGACCGAGCCGGGGTTGATGAGCTGACCCAGCTAGTTAGGGAGGTGTTAGAGGAGGTAAAGGAAATTGGTGAAGCACTTCGAGTTGGGTGCATGGACTGTAAGAAGAAAAGAGATCACGGTTCTATAGTGTCACAGTCTCGTTCTGTGAAACATGCTAAGGCACGTCCAAACTCTCTGGCTTGCGAATATTGCAAAAGGCGTCATCCGGGTGAATGCTGGAGGAGGTCAGGAGCTTGTGTGAGATACGGGTCTAAGAAGCATAGGGCTCGGGATTGTTCCATCATCATTAAGTCAGGTATGTTTTGGATGGATGTGGTGTTTTGAATATAGAAAATTTTATGAATGTGTGATAAGTACCTGTTTGCTTCGGTGGTTGGATATATGGTTGGGTAAAGAGGTTTCTAGATTAGGTTAGAAGTGTATTAGTGTTATTGGAATCAGAGTGCACAGCAGTAGCTTGGTAGAGTAGTTTAGGTTAAAACCACTGTTAGATAGCAGTAAATTTCGAGGACGAAATTTCTTTAAGGGGGTAGATTTGTAACGACCCGAATTTGGGCCTAGTAGAATTTGGGCCCATTGGGCCTTGGGCGTGGGAGCGTTTAAAATTTTTGAGAATAAGTGAACGGCATTATTTCAAGTTGGACCTGTTAGGAAGATGATTTTGGAAGGTTACGGGGCTTCTATGAAGTCCCAGGTTCAAGTTAGGCCATAGGAAAAATTGTGCGATTTGGCACTTTAGGGGGGGGAGCTAGTGGAAGCAGGACTTAAGTTTAATTGGTTTCATTTTGTTAACATAAGGAAGTATGTGGCATGGTGGTGTGGCGTCACAAGGGAAACCTAGAGGAAGGGAGTTCGAATCCCATGGCATGCAAAGTGTGGCTTTTATTTTTGTGCTAAGCAGGTGGAGGAAGTAGAGTTCAGCTTGGACTCTGGAAGGAATTTGGAGACTCAATCAAATCGTGGGAATGGAGTGAGAGGGAGTAGTGGCCGAATTTGGGGAAGTGAATGGGGGGTTTCGGTCAAGAGAAGGGTCATTGGTTAGAGTGCATTCGGTTTTGGTTAGTGTGTGTGTGTGCCGAAAATCTTAAGCATTTTACTTAGCATTTGTGCAATTGGGAGTATTATCTACTTCTTATCATTCGGGTTTTAATTTTTGTTGCATCTTTCTTTACCGAAACCTTAATCATTTTAGTGACTTCTTCCCATTTCTTTTTTTCGTGTTAGACACTTTTCTTTCCTTTGGTAGTCGCCAAACACCTGTAGCTGAATCCCTCTCTGATCTCTTTTCTCCAAGTAGCCGAATCTCTTCGACACCTATTCTCCATCTTTTATTCTCTAAGTGGTAAGTCTCTATTTCTATATTCTTTTTCTTCTTTTGTTATCATCTTTCTTTCTTGGACCGAATGCCTTACTCTCACGATTTTATTCTTCTTCCCTCTCTAATTAGCCAAGCCGAACTTCCTCCTGGGGTGTAGGCCGATTTTTCTTTAGCAAACATCAGGCTAGGGCTGTCAACGTTGGTCTTGGGTAAGGTGAAGTTTTCGATTACCTTTTATTGGGATGTTAAGGTATTTAAGTGACCCTTTTTGAGGAGTTAGCTTCGGTCTCCTTCATTATTGTAGGAGGGCCGAATGTTGCTTTGGTGCTAACGTCTTGGGTGTGCACTACTCTCTTTTAGGAATGTGTGGTGGTAGTCAGAAGGCGGGGCTGAATATCAGGACTCAGTAAGGGGAGATCACGTATGTGGTAAGTGATTCAAGTGTGGTAATACGTTTGGATTTATGAAATCTTTTGGGAAGTCGAGGCTAACTTTTGATCGGTATTATTCTAGGGTCAACAAAGAGTGGTTCTGCTAGTAATCTAAAACAGGTGTGTAATCTCACACCCTTCTGAATGACTGCATGTGATGACTTGTGAATCGGCCAAAAGCCGAAAAGCCAGAAAACCAGCATCTGTGCCACTCAAGTGTGCGAGCGCTCGTAGTGGTAAATCGAGATAAGAGTAGTGACGGTAAGTCATTGAGAGTGTCACGAGTGCTCTTGCAACATTGAGGCTGTAACGGGTCTAACCGAGCCGATACGGGCTTAACGGGCCCAATGGGCTTTTCAGCCCACATGGGCGAAGTTGGTGGAAAACCATCAAAGGGTAAGTGTGGTTACGAAATTTGGAAATCTGAGATTGAAACCATGCGAAATGGGCCACACGAGCGTGTGGGCCAGTTTGGGCCTGAAATGGATTTTAGGCCCATTAGTCCCGTAGAGACCCAATAAGGGCCCCGTGTCGTTCGGGGCGAAAGTAAGCTATTGAAAAGCCGTAAATTGATAAATTACTGAAATACCCTCGGTGGGTAAATTACTAAAATACCATCGGTGGGTAAATTACTGAAATACCCTCGTTGAGTAAATTACTGAAATACCCTCGGTGGGTAATTATCTTGAGATACCCACGTTGGGTAAAATTCTTATTATACCTTTAGGCGATTTGGTATGATTGTGTATAATTTGATTAATTGCCATGATGACACATTTTGCATACATCGAATTAATATGCCATGACATGTTGCACCGGGATGGGTTATAATGTTGGAGGAAGTGCTGTACTGGTGGCCATGCCATAATATATCGATTTGATGGCTCACCACATATATCGATCATCGCGGCTTTCTTTGCGTTTATACCTGTGACTCGACCGCATTTTTGGAGTGTAGGGTTGGGTGGGTTGACTTGGTCCCCACATGGAGTGTAAGTGCAGTGCGGGTGGAGTGTAGCGGATGGACTATTAGGTTGGGAAATTTGCATTTTCTGTTTGCATTACCATGATTTTGGGGCCGTGGGCCCAAATTGATCTTGTATGGGGCTTAGGCCTGCATCGAGACCATGATTGTGGATGGAATCGGGATTACACACTGAGTTCTTGTAACTCACCCCGTTGTTTCAACCTTGCAGGTGATCCCCAGCGTTAGTGGATTTGGAGCTGTGGAGCACTCTGTGGTGGCCATACACCGGGAATTATTCTCGTGAACTTAGTAAATTTACGTTTTGCTTTATTTTAGTTTAATTATTGAGTTGGGTTAATATTTCTGTAATAAGGCCATTGGTTTATTTTCTTTTAAGTTTTCCTTGATAACTGCTAAATTTATAAATACGTAGTTTTCCTAAAACGACACCTACTGTTTTCAAATATATCACATTTTCGTAATTCACTGAAATTGATTTCTATTATAAACGAGTTTTTGGGTATAATAACAATGATAACAACAATAATGTTTTTACAAGAAAACCACAAAAACAAATTTGATTTTTCTCAAACAACAAAGCTCAAGTTTTCAAAAAGGAACATGAACTTTTTAACAAACGCGCAAGCTTTTAAACAACCCTTCTATGTGACATACCAGATCCGGTCATAACGTCTAGGCCGGGTTTCAGGTGTTACAGGTAGGGCGTGTGGTCACCCGTGTTGTAGGTCGTGTGCCATAACACATGTGTGTGATCGACGAAGCCAGGCCGTGCGCGTAAGACACGGTCGTGTGATGGCCAGGTAAGCCGTATGCGACACACGGGCCTGATTTGGGCTGTGTGGGCCACACGAGCGTGTGGGTCCACACGGGTAGTCCACACGGGCGTGTGGGATTCTGGGCCAGGCCGTGTGATCCACACGGCCAAGGCCAAATTGGGCCGTATGGGCCACACGGGTAGGCCACATGGGCGTGTGAGACCATTTAACTGAAATGTGTTCTAAGGTTGCATGAGTCACCCAAGTCGACTTTGAACTTACTGTAGGGTCGGTAAGCACTACTTAGGCCCTTAAATTGTTTGAACTGTATGTATGATGTATGTACTGAGCATGATGATTATATGAATGAATGCTGAACTATACGTATAACTAATATTCATGTATTAGCATGTCATATACTATATGTCGCATTGCATTTGGTTAGGATGTTGATATTTGGAGGAAGTGTACTGAAAGGCTCTTAAGCCTATTATCTGGCAGCTCAGCTGCAATTTACTGATTATGTGCCACATTCAGTACTACTTGGAGTGTAGGGATGGGTGGGTGTTTTAAACCCCACATGGAGTGTAGGGATAGACAAAGATGGTGTGTAGAGGCTGGCTGGGTAGGACTCTGTTTACTGATTAATGTATATCTGATATAATTACTGTGATGGGCTTAGGCCCTAATGCATATCGATCACATGGCCCAGAAATGAACTAAGGCCCGTCTTGCTGCTCTGAAAATCGAAATGGGTTTAGCCTGCATCGCATTTGACTATTTGTTGTGTTTGACTGTATGCATGTCTTCTGTGGGGATTACACACTCAGTTTACGTAAACTCACCCCTTTTTGTTTTATCTTTATAGGTAATCCTCGGACTTAGATGGATTGGTGCGGTGAAAGACTCATTGGTGACCACATAACTTTTGAACTGGGTTAATTCCATTAAAGGTTTTTAATTCCTATAATTTTTGGAGTAATTTTTGATGTAATTTGGACTTTTGGACTATTTGCTTTTGTTTTGGGGATTTTAACTGTTTTCATGAATTGCAACGAAAACTCGATTTACTAAACACAATTTTTTTCCTGAACGTGAACGGTTTTTGATGCATCGTTGAAAGCACCAAAAATATCCTATTCCCTGTAAAATAGTAAAAATAACAGTAAAGGGGAAGTAGGGTCGAATCCTCAGGGACCGGATTGTGCGAATGCTCATTTCTTGAAATCCTGGACAATTTCTTGACCAAGAAAACCTACGTTCCTAAAAAAATAAAAATAACAGAATTAAAAGTTTTGATCTGGAAATGAAAATAAAATAAAAACAGAATTGAGAAGTCGAATTGGAATTGCGAAAATTAAAAATAGGAAATAGAGTTGAGATAAGGAAATTCTTATGGGGAGATTCCAGCCTCCGATTGCCTCGATCCGCCTTGGGTTCAATCCTTGGCTTTTAGATGATCCTTCTCAAACCGAATAAGCCAGTTATAGTGGAAGAGGACGCCTACGACCACCAGCTCCAAGGATTTAGACTTCGATTTAGTGGAACCTGACTCTAGCCAACAATCGCTCTTGTGGGACCTACTTATGCTAGATCAACGTTTCTCAATGGCGAATCCCACGCCATTTTTTCTCTTGGGCTCGCCAACCTCGTATGATAAGCTAACGACCCTATGTGTGCAACCTTCTCAAAATATACAAAGCGACCGTTCCTTGCACACGTTGAAAAGATCACTTTTAAGGGACATGGGCCAAGCGTCCACCATGTAATGCGGAGAAGCGAAGAATACCCTGTTGAGAAGGCTAAGTCTGATTCTAAACCTCAAAAACCCTTTTTGGGGATTTTCGCCAACCTTTGGCTAGATGGGTTTTAGTGGCTCATGGTTGTGGTGGAAAAAAATAAATATAAAAATGGAGATTTTATTAAAAGGAAATATGGAAAGAACAAAAGACTTTTGGGGAGAGAGTTTACAGAAAAAGAACATCAATTTGAGTCACCTCTCTTCCTATTTATAGTGCTAAGATAGATAGACTAGTCCTACTTAAATTCCTAAAGATAATTACAAATAATCAAAGATAAATAAAGATAAATAAAATAAATCCTAAATTAAATAATCCTTAATAATTATCTTAATATTAATTATCCTAGTATAATCAAAATAGAGTCTAATAGAATAAAAACTCTTCTTTTTGCATTTCAACCCTTGTGTCCTCCATGCTTGCACATTTGGCACCAACTTTTCCCTTTGTCGCACATTGGACAATTTTATCTCTAAATTCACGCTTTCGGCCCTTAATTTCGCTTTAGCCTCCAATTTAGTCCCTATAAGATAAAAGACCATAAACATCCCAAATTAGTAGAATCATACTCAAAATAAATATGCAATTAGCACATAAAAACATGACGTTCTAGAGTATTATCAAATTCTCCCTACTTAGCCCGTGCTTGCCCTCAAGTATGGTTCCTATCCACTGTGAAAATTAGATCCTGAAAGAAATTCTACTCCAAAGTTTTATAAAAATTAGTCAAAAATGCATATGAAAAATAAAGAGAACTTCTAAGATTGCTTTAAGTAAAACAGAAAAAGTTTTTTAATTAACACACACAAAAATTAAAATCGTCTTGAATTATTTCATGCTATTTAGGTAAATTACCAAACCCACCAAGACACTCTATTTATTTCCTCCTTTAGTCCCCAACTGCAATTTTATTAGTACTATCTTTTTTTTTATTTCTTTATTTCTTTATTTATTTACTTAGGAATATATTGAACCTTTTGACGCAAAGAGAGATGACAACCTAAGCACCCCACCCCGGTTACTCAGCCCAACATACTCCTAAAATTTATTTATTTCCTGTTAGCGGAGTTTTACCCATCACGTCACACAACCTTTTGACGCGAAGTAGAATGACAACCCAAGCACCCTACCCGGTTACTCGATCGATACCACGTTCGAGCCGCACTCATAACCTTGGTTAGTGGAGTTTTACCTATCACGTCACACAACCTTTTGACGCGAAGTAGAATGACAACCCAAGCACCCTACCCGGTTACTCGATCGAGTCACGTTCTAAGTCGCACTCATAACCTTGAAACATTTATTAAACAAAATTTACACGAAATTTTAATTTTGGAGGATCTAAGAGAAATAATCAAGTGTCGAAAATAAGTTTTAGTAACCACCTAATAGACACGAACATAATTTAGGCATGCAATTGTATTAAGTGTCCACTTTATATTAAACTTGATCAATTTTTTAAAAGAAAGATAGAGTTAACTTATTAATCATAATTATTTTTAGCATAATAAAAATAAAACAGTGGAGATAAAATCAAACAGACAGAATCATAACTAACTCAGTAGCCAAGAATCATGCATGTAGGTCAAATAGTGGCAAGTCGTGGTCAAATTCTTGGGCATGAAAAGCGACAGAATATTCTTAAAAAAAAATATGGACAAAATGGAGCCTCAAGCAGCAAACACAAATCACATCAATGAGACAACGAATCTGAAGAGTACCTCCCCTACTTAAAACACATTGTCCTCAATGTGGACGCAAAAGAAATAAATAGGTAGAAAAGTTTAGAAAAACTTCCCTTGTAGCTACTGTCGATTGCGGAGGATGGCAATGAGTTCGGTTAGTTGCTGGCCAAAAGTGTCAAGTCGAGCCTCAACGCGCTCCGTTTTACCTAAGTAACGAAGAGAAATTTATTAATAATTAAATTAAAAAAAATTAAAAAGAAAAGAAAGGAAAATAATAAATAAGAAATAATAAAAAAAATGAAAATAAATAAAAAGATTGGGTTGCCTCCCAACAAGCGCTTGTTTAACGTCATTAGCTCGACGACTTAAATTGTTCTACGGTGGCTCAAAATAAATCTTTTTAATCGTGTGAGCTTGGAAATTCTCAATTTTTATCACATCCACCATATTTGGGTTTAATCGTCCTTGCGCCTCTTTCATTGGTTTCATATTTTCCTCCAAGGGGTTGATCCCTTTTAAGTCGGCAATGGTCTCATCATTCTCAAAAAATGTGAATTTGAGATGCTCGAGAAGTGGTTTTAATTTCGGATCTGATGCTTGCACAATAGAAGGTAGAAGTTTAGTATTCATAGGAGCCAATAATTTATTAACAGATTCAAAATCATCAAACATCATTTTAGATTTATCTCCATAAGATGACTCAAAAGTTTTTTCTACTGATGAGTTAATTATGTTGACACAGTTTACGTCCAAGACTTCACTTGGGTGGCTAATTGTGCCATAAACGTTAAACTTCACGATCTCCCCATCAAACTCCATCGTGAGGGTTCCGCTTCGTACGTCAATCTTAGTATTTGTAGTACTAAGGAAAGGTCGCCCCAACAAGATGTCTGAAGACTGAGGAGCGTTATCCTCCTCCATTTTTATCACATAAAAGTCTGCAGGGAAAATAAGTCCATTGACTTTGACTAATACGTCCTCGAGGACTCCTTCGGGATGCACAACGGACCTGTCTGCCAATTGAATGATAACACCTGTTTTTGTCAAAAAACCTGCCTTAAGTGATTCATAAATAGAATATGGCATTACATTTATGGAGGCTCCTAGATCACACATAGCTTTTTTAATTCCCAAATGACCTATCTTGCATGGTATTGCAAACATGCCCCTATCCTTACATTTTGTCGGCATTTTTCGCTGTAACACTGCGGACACATTTTCACCAACATTCACCCTTTCATTACCTGTTAATTTCCGCTTGTTGGTGCAAAGCTCTTTAAGAAATTAGCATACCTCGGTATTTGCTTGATGGCATCCAACAGTAGAATGTTGATCTCGACATTCCTAAATGTTTCAAGGATTTCCTTGTCCTCTTTACCTCTTCGACACTGGTTGAATCGTTCTGGAAATGGAGGTTGAATTTTAGGCAATGGAGGTTTCGGTCAGACCTGTTTGTCTTTCTCGTGTTTTTCCTGGGCGATTTCTTTGCTAAGATTCCTATCAAGAATCGGTTCCAGTACCTTTCCACTTCGCAACGTCACTGCATTTGCGTGTTGTCTTGGATTAGCTTCTGTTTGTGACGGCAGCTTCCCTTGAGAGTTCAATTTCTCAATTGATATGGTCAATTCTCTTATAGATGCCTCGGTTTTCTGTTGAAAATCAAGCATATTAGCTGTTAATTTATTGACCAAAGTTTCTAGTGAATTACCTGAATCTTGTGGCTGCTGTGGAACTCGGTTCTGGTATGACTGGTTATATAGTGGGTTGGCCCCATAACTTAAGTTAGGGTGATCCCTCCACCCTGGGTTGTAGGTATTAGCATAGGGGTCGTATCGTCTTTGTGGTGGCCTAGGGAAATTTCCCACAGCATCCAGATGGGCCATGGTATCATCATACAAACTGGGACATACATCGGTTGCATGATCGAGAGTAGCACATATTCCGCATAATCGAGTGGTTTTTATTTTTTCTGCAAGAAGAGTGTTCATCATATTAGTAAGTTTATCAAGTCTATCTTCTATTGTAGAATTACTTAGCTGATGAACCCTTCTGGGGGGTTCAGGATTAGCTCGGAACTGCTGAAAATTTGCAGCCATTGTGGAGATCAGGTCTCTTACTTGTTGAGGGGTCATATTGACCAACGCTCCTCCACTAGCAGCGTCTACCATATTCATCTTCATTGGTTTCAAACCTTCATAAAAGTACCGGAGAAGAGATTGCTCTGTTATACCGTGTTGTGGGCAACTCGCACACAACTTCTTAAACCGCTCCCAATAATCATAAAGAGTCTCTGCTTCTTTCTGCCTTATTCCCACGATCTATCTTCTTAGCTCAGTTGCTCTAGATGCTGGAAAAAACCTGTTGAGAAATAAATGAGATAAATCAGCCCAAGTAGTTATAGATCCAGGAGGTAAATAAAATAACCATTCCCTATTTGAATCTGCTAGGGAAAAAGGAAAGCGCAATTTAATTTGATCCTCAGTTACGCCTTGAGGTTTCATACTCAGACAAACCATATGAAACTCCTTCAAATGTTTTTGGGGGTTTTTATTTTGTAACCCTCGGAAAGTTGGCAGCAACTGAATTAACCCTGATTTTAGTTCAAAATCGGTATCCATAGTAGGATATGCGATGCACAATGGCGGTTATTCTGTCGGAGCTTCGGCTAGTTGCCAAATTGTTTGAGCCATTGGTTGACGTACCAAATTTGAGTTTTTGTTAACCCTAGTTTCAAGCACTTCTTCAGGTGAATTTCTACTTTTTTGCCTTCAAAAGTTTGAGTAGGGTTTTCGTTAACCTTAGACTCTGCTTCGTCGTCGATTCTGATTTCTGGCGGTGGATTGCTTTGAGTCCCAACCACCGCTGACTGCTTTTTCCTTAGCTTTGTTTCTTTGCGATTATCTCTCGCAGTCTTTTAAATTTCTGAGTCAAACGCAAGAGTTCCTGGAGCAGATCTGGTCATAAGAAACAAAAAACAAGATTAGTACGTTACCGATCCCCGGCAACGGCGCCAAAATTTTGATGCGTCGTTGAAAGCACCAAAAATATCCTATTCCCTGTAAAATAGTAAAAATAACAGTAAAGGGGAAGTAGGGTCGAATCCTCAGGGACCGGATTGTGCGAATGCTCGTTTCTTGAAATCCTGGACAATTTCTTGACCAAGAACACCTGTATTCCTGAAAAAATAAAAATAATAGAATTAAAAGTTTTGATCTGGAAATGAAAATAAAATAAAAACAGAATTGAGAAGTCAAATTGGAATTGCGAAAATTAAAAATAGGAAATAAAGTTGAGATAAGGAAATTCTTATGGGGAGATTCCAGCCTCCGGTTGCCTCGATCTACCTTGGGTTCAATCCTTGGCTTTTAGATGATCCTTCTCAAACCGAATAAGCCAGTTATAGTGGAAGAGGACGCCTACGACCACCAGCTCCAAGGATTTAGACTTCGATTTAGTGGAACCTGACTCTAGCCAACAATCGCTCTTATGGGACCATCTTATGCTAGATCAACGTTTCTCAATGGCGAATCCCACGCCATTTTGTCTCTTGGGCTCGCCAACCTCTGACGCAGTAAGTGATCGTATGTCTGTCGAGTTTTAAAATTTATAAAGAGAATGATCGAACCTAGAAACTAACTCTGAGAACGATTTAAGGCAAGTGCACCTATCGAACAGTAGTATAGCTTAGGCAGGACCGGATTATCGAACCCAAAGGAACTAAAAATACTAACACTTTCTTTCTATTATTTAGCCTAAGAATTAAGCGAATGGTTGTTTAATCTAAATTAATTAACTACTAGACTAAAGACTCTAAGACAAAGAAGAATGAATTTGGGAGAATACTTGAGGAAAAACCAATTAATTAAGACGACACCCAAGGAAGAATCCACCTAGACTTCACTTGTTATCTAACTCTGAACCAGACGATGTATTCACTTGACTTGATCTGTAGGATTCCCTAATTTATATTAAACCCTCTCTCGAGGCGAATAACGTCTAACCCTAGGTTGATTAATTGAAATCTCTTTCTAATTAAAACCCCAAGAATTGCATTAACTCGATCTATGGACTCCCATATTAGGTTTCACCCTAATCCGGCAACGCCTCGTCACCCTATCTCTAGGCGCGCGATCAACTCCGCTTAACTGTGCTAGATCTACTCTTAGCCAGGGACTTTTGCTCCTCCACCTAAGCACATCAAACTTGAATCGATATCCGCAAAATATCAACACAAGAATTAAGAACACATAATTAAGAACAAATCAAATATTTATCATATAGTTCATCAAACGATAACAAGATTCATCTAAGTTTCATCCCCCTCAGGTATCTGAGGGTTTAGTTCATAAAAATAAAAGAAAGCATCTCAGAAGAAAAGATAAAACAAAACATAAGAAATCCCTAAAACCCCTTGAAGGAATTGAAGAGGAGATCCTCCGTCTTGAGTATAATTCCGGCTTCTTGAGATGGATCAACTGGCTATCCCTGAGCGAATCCCCACAAATCTGCCCTCTCTGGCCTAACAAGACGCCCCTAAACGATAGCTTTGGGCTCCCCCTTTCAGGTCATACTTAGGGTGTATTTATAGGCTTTTGGAATGTGTTTCTTTGCCCCTAAGTATCAAAATCCGATTGAAATTGCTCTTTGCCACGGCAGGGGCACGGCCTCTGGCACACGCCCGTGTAAGTCGTGGCCAGGCCGTGTGGACTTTGTTGATGAGGCACGGCCGTGTATCTCGTGGCTAGACCGTGTTCAAGATTATGAAGGAGGCACGACAGTGTGGTCTTGGGCCTAGGCCGTGTCGATTTCGTGCTTTGGCCCATTTGGCCCGTTTTAAGCCCGTTTCTCGTTCTTTTCATCCTCCGGTGCTTTCCTGAGTATAAAACATGAAAAGAAAGGATTAAGAGCACCTTTTTACATAAATCAAGGGATAAATCATCCAAAAGTATGCTAAATATGGGATTAAAATATGTTAATTTTACGGTTTATCAAATACCCCCACACTTAAGCTTTTGCTTGTCCTCAAGCAAAATTCTCAACTTAGAATTAAAACGAACTTTCCATAATTCATAGTAGTCATTAATAATGTTTCATCATAATTCAAGGATAATTTATACATGGATAATTCATCTCAAAGAGTTTTAAAGATTCAAACAGTCTAAGTCATACATTTGTAGCACAAAACATAGGTGTTTTCCCTCATCTAAATAATTACCTCTGGTTCAAAACCGACAAGAATTGACATCCTTACTAAAGATTCACTCAAATCACTCAAGGTGTTTAAGGTTCAGAATTAAGCACTCAAATGTCAAACCTGAAAAGTTAATCCCATAGGCTTGCATGAAAATCAAATCTCCACCACTATTAAATGAGATGATACACAAATCGAAAGGTCTTTAACAGGGTTGTAATGGGGCTTGGGTTAAAGGTGTGGTTAAAGGCTGAATTAGAGGGTTAGAATCGAGATTGACTTGACAAATTACCTAACCAGAAACAACGAACTAAGTAAAAGTGATTACATCAATTTGAAAAAAATACTAATACTACGAGCTTCTTCTTCAATATTTGGAATTCAAATGTATAAGCTCTTTAATCACAAAACTAAAAATGAATAAACTTTTGATTTTTTTTTACATCATAAGTACATAACAAAGGATAAATTACTGAAATAAAAAAAACATAGTTAGGCTATTAATCAAATCAAATCTCGATATAAGGGTAGTTAAAAAGGATGGTGATAACAAATAAAACGGGTTTTTGGGTTAGTATTAGTGGGTAAGTCAATAAAAAGGTTGTTAGGATTAAACGGGGTTCACTAGGGGTTAATTATGAAGGTAGGCTTTTAGTGGAGTAAGTGGGTTAAATCCTAAGTGCCTTTATCATCTTTGTATATCAAATCAAAAAGTGTGGTCTCGACATGTATAATCGATGCAAGTTCTAGAATAAAAAATCAATGTTGACACACTCATAATCAATGAAGTGAGCAAGAAAAAGAATTTATGCTCAATAAGGCTCAAAATCTCACAAAAATTATGGGTATTTTGATGTCAACCTCGGTAAATTTCAAACTTCAAAGTAATATTCAAATTCAAGTAGACAACCTAGAAAATTTTTATTTTCTTGAAAAATAGACTTATCATGCTTGATTCTCTAGTATTCTTAGAATTCAATCATCAATGCACAATTATCAATGACTTAATCTAAAACATATCAATAAAAATCATAAATCATGGAAATTTCATCCTAATTAGTAATATGAGAAAATTACTTAAAAACAAATTAAAATTCAGGGATTTGAGAATAATGCAAAAAGTTTGGCACCTAATTTCAGGAATTTGAGAATAATGAAAAAAAAAAGTTAGGCACCTTTTTTGGTTGTTCACCCCCCACACTTAAGATGTACATTGCCCTCAATGTACAAAGATATATATATATATATATATATAGACAATTAAGTATAAATTCAAAAGATATGAAGAGAAGTGAAACTCCCTGAATTATGGATGACATTCTTGGATTGAGGTGAAAGCGACGTTGGAGGTGTCGTCTTTTTGTTTTGGCGGTTACTAACGAGCTCTGTGCTAGATGAAGAAATTGGGTAGCTCATGGAGGATTAGCCAGGAATTATTAAGACACATTTAATATAAACTAAATATATAATTAAAGACAAGAAAGATAAAGAGAAAGAAAATAGAAAGTAAAATAAAATTAAAAGAAAAGATAAAGTGGGGGGTGGTTGGAGTCCGTGACTTGAAGATTTGATTCTTTCTGACTTGTACCTCTTCTGCCATTGTCAGTACGGAGATTCTGTACCTCCACACGGCCACGGCCACGGCCGTGAGCAAGGCCGTGTGGGCTGGAAATCTGCACTTTTGGTTAGTTTAAAACTAGGTGTTTAAGACTAAGGTAAGAGAAGAAAATAAAATAAAAACAAATACGAAAGTAATTAGGGTTAGTGCTCGGGTTGCCTCCCGAGAAGCGCTCGTTTAAAGTCTTAAGCTAGACTTTCCTCGTATTCGCAACAAATCAGGGTGGTTTAAAAATTTGAATATCTTCCCTCATGCTATCAGTTCTATTTCCTTGATAAAGTTTAAGTCGAGAAGCGTTTATATTGAAAGTACCGAAAATAGGATTACTTACCTCGATCGTATCTGTATGGAAAAACACGGTTACCCTAAAGCGTTATTTCTTTGTTTGTGTTAGGGTCGGAGGAGATGTTCGAGGGTGCATTTTTCTATCAATACCTGATCTCCAATTTTGAACTTGTTTGGTTCGTGGAGTGGCTCTGGTTCTACTTCGTGTATTCCTAATTTTTCCTTGAAATGCGTCTTCCACTCGTCTAGATCATCGACCTGAATCCCTTGTTCTTCGTGTGTTATTTCTTTGTTGGCACATGGTATAGAATCGGGTTCGGTTGTATTCTTTCTGGTGTTTCACGAAAAGAAGGGTTAGCAGAATGGTTATCAATAGAATTTGTTTTCTCACCTGGATTACTCGATGTTCTAGCCGAGTCAAGAGCTTGTAGAGTGACTGTCTCATTACCTACAAGAAGTATTAGTTCTCCTGCATCAATGTCGATTTTAGTTCTAGCAGTTGCTAAGAATGGTCTTCCTAAAATTAAGGGAATCGAATTATCCTCATCCATGTCTAAGACAACAAAATCTACGGGGAAAACGAATTTATCAACTTTTACAAGAACATCTTCGATAATACCCCTAGTAGTTCTAATAGTTTTATCAGTTAGTTGGATGCTCATCCTAGTTTGTTTGGGTTTCCCTAGACCTAGTTGTTTAAACAATTTATAAGGCATGACATTTATGCTTGCCCCTAAATCAGCTAATGCATTATCAATAGGTAAACTACCAATTAAACATGGAATCGTAAAACTCCCTGGATCTTTTAATTTCAGTGGT
Organism: Gossypium sturtianum; assembly: GCA_025698515.1. NCBI lineage: Eukaryota > Viridiplantae > Streptophyta > Magnoliopsida > Malvales > Malvaceae > Gossypium > Gossypium sturtianum. The sequence continues at coordinate 27,748,141 of CM046945.1, forward strand.
AGTTTATTTTGCAAGATTGCCGAGCACATTGCGTTTAGTTCCACGTGTGGCTCCTCGTCTAACTTACGCTTGTTTGTCAAGAGATGTTTTAAAAATTTCCTCGAATCTGGCATCTGTGAAAGAGCTTCAAGAAGAGGTAAGTTGATATGTAATTTCTTTAAAAGTTTAAGAAACTTACCGAACTGTTCTTCTGTATCGTCTCTCTTCATCGCTTCGGGATAAGGAATGTGAGGTTGGTACTTTTTGATTACCTGTTTTGGCTTTTCTTGTGTTTCCTCAACTTTACCTTTCTCTACCTCATTTTCTTGTATTGGACTGGGTTCGTCTAACCCTATACTATCATGAGCTATGATGGCTTGGATTTACTCCTTTGGGTTAATCCCAGTGTTGCTTGGTAGACGCCCTTGCGGTCGTTCGAAAATTATCTTTGCAAGTTGTCCAACTGTGTTAGTAAGTTGTCCAACTGTCTTAGTGAGTTCCCCAACTTGGCTCTCGATCCCTTTAATTGATGCCTGTTGGTTCTTAAGGGTGGTCTTAGTGTCTTGAAGACGGTTATCTGTAGTTGCCATGAATTTTGTCAGCATCTCTTCAAGGTTCGGCTTCTTCTCCTGTGGATAGGGTTGATTTTGGAAATTTTCAGGAGGTTGTTGTCTTTGATTTCCTTGTCCTCCCCATGAAAAATTTGGGTGGTTCCTCCAACCTGGATTATAAGTATTACTATAAGGGTTATTATTAGATCTGAAATTGTTACCTATATAGTTCATCTGTTCGTTCTCTGTGCTCGGTTGGTAGGGTGGGTACTCAGGATTCGCCACAGTTCCACTTGCGTCGCTTTGCATTCATTTGGATGTACCTGCAAAGAACACAAACTATCAAGCTTTTTATTCATCATCTCTACCGTGTTGATAGCATGGTTACTGCATCGATGTTGAAAACTCTGGCTGATTTTGTTGGTTTTGTCCTTGTAACCTGCCACTAATAGTTATTCAGTGACATCTCCTCTATCTGCCAAAATCAAATAAAAGAAAATTTAGCAAAGTAAAAAAAATAAAAAAAATAAAAATAAAAAAATAAAAATAATAATAATAATAATAATAATAATAATAATAATGGCTAAAGTAATAAAAATAGAGCTTTCTTAATATTTTATTTCCCCGGTAACGGCGCCAAAAACTTGATCGTATGTCTGTCTAGTTTTAAAATTTATAAAAAGAATGATCGAACCTGGAAACTAACTCTGACAACGATTTAAGGCAAGTGCACCTATCGAACAGTAGTATAGCTTAGGCAAGACCGGATTATCGAACCCAAAGGAACTAAAAGTACTAATACTAACTTTCTTTCTATTATTTAGCCTAAGAATTAAGCGAATGGTTGTTTAATCTAAATTAATTAACTACTAGACTAAAGACTCTAAGACAAAGAAGAATGAATTTGGGAGAATACTTGAGGAAAAACCAATTAATTAAGACGACACCCAAGGAAGAATCCACCTAGACTTCACTTGTTATCTAACTCTGAACCAGACGATGTATTCACTTGACTTGATCCGTAGGATTCCCTAATTTATATTAAACCCTCTCTCGAGGCGAATAACGTCTAACCCTAGGTTGATTAATTGAAATCTCTTTCTAATTAAAACCCCTAGAATTGCATTAACTCGATCTATGGACTCCCATATTAGGTTTCACCCTAATTCGGCAATGCCTCGTCGCCCTATCTCTAGGCGAGCGATCAACTCCGCTTAACTATGCTAGATCTACTCTTAGGCAGGGACTTTTGCTCCTCCACCTAAGCACATCAAACTTGAATTGATATCCGCGAAATATCAACACAAGAATTAAGAACACATAATTAAGAACAAATCAAATATTTATCATATAGTTCAGCAAACGATAACAAGATTCATCTAAGTTTCATCCCCCTCAGGTATCTGAGGGTTTAGTTCATAAAAATAAAAGAAAACATCTCAGAAGAAAAGATAAAACAAAACATAAGAAATCCCTAAAACCCCCTGAAGGAATTGAAGAGGAGATCCTCCATCTTGAGTATAATTCCGGCTTCTTGAGATGGATCAACTGGCTATCCCTGAGCGAATCCCCACAAATCTGCCCTCTCTAGCCTAGCAAGACGCCCCTAAACGATAGCTTTGGGCTCCCCCTTTCAGGTCATACTTAGGGTGTATTTATAGGCTTTTGGAATGTGTTTCTTTGCCCCTAAGTATCAAAATCCGATTGAAATTGCTCTTTGCCACGACAGGGGCACGGCCTCTGGCACACGCCCGTGTAAGTCGTGGCCAGGCCGTGTGGACTTCGTTGATGAGGCACGGCCGTGTATCTCGTGGCTAGACCGTGTTTGAGATTATGAAGGAGGCACGGCCGTGTGGTCTTGGGCCTAGGCCGTGTCGATTTCGTGCTTTGGCCTATTTGGCCCGTTTTAAGCCCGTTTCTCGTTCTTTTCATCCTCCGGTGCTTTTCTGAGTATAAAACATGAAAAGAAAGGATTAAGAGCACCTTTTTACTTAAATCAAGGGATAAAACATCCAAAAGTATGCTAAATGTGGGGTTAAAATATGTTACTTTTACGGTTTATCAGTAAGCTAACGAACCGACTATGCAACCTTCTCAAAATATACAAACCGGCCGTTCCTTGAACACGTTGAAAATATCACTTTTTAAGGGACATGGACGGAAGCGTCAGCCCAGTAATGCGAAGAAATGAAGAATACCCTGTTGAGAAGGCTAAGTACGGATTCTAAACCTCAAGAACCCTTTTTGGGGATTTTCGGCAACCTTTGGCTAGATGGGTTTTAGTGGCTCATGGTTGTGGTGGAAAAAAATAAATATAAAAATGGAGATTTTATTACAATGAAATATGGAAAGAACAAAAGACTTTTGGGGAGAGAGTTTACAGAAAAAGAAGAACATCAATTTGAGTCACCTCTCTTCCTATTTATAGTGCTAAGATAGATAGACTAGTCCTACTTAAATTCCTAAAGATAACTACAAATAATCAAAGATAAATAAAGATAAATAAAATAAATCCTAAATTAAATAATCCTTAATAATTATCTTAATATTAATTATCCTAATATAATCAAAATAGAGTCTAATAGAATAAAAACTCTTCTTTTTGCATTTCAACCCTTGTGTCCTCCATGCTTGCACATTTGGCACCAACTTTTCCCTTTGTCGCACATTGGCCCATTTTATCTCTAAATTCACGCTTTTGGCCCTTAATTTCGCTTTAGCCTCCAATTTAGTCCCTATAGGATGAAAGACCATAAATATCCCAAATTAGTAGAATCATACTCAAAATAAATATGCAATTAGCACATAAAAACATGACGTTCTAGAGTATTATCAGTTTTCTTAAAATATCACGATTTAAAAAGCTTCCACTATAGAATATGTTTTTAAGCGAATCGGATTAACGAGTAAACAATTTTAAAATTGGCGAGAGATAAATAGAAGCTAACAAACGGAAATAGTTTTAACTTGATAATTCGATTTCAAATTCTATTCTATGTGACATCGCCAGATTCGGCCATAACGTCTAGGTCGAGTTTGGGGTGTTACATTTAGTGGTATCAGAGCTAGGTTGCAAAACTCAGCTATAGATTTTGGGTTTTAAAACTTGGTTTTTAAAGAACTGATTTCCAAATGATTTGAAATGATTTGATTGAGAATGTGGTACACCGAGTCTCCGGTGCCGATTCTGTAAGTATTCTGATAAACTGCTATGATGTTATAGATAGTCTATTTTGAAAACACTCTAGTTAGGGTATACTGAATACTGTAGTGAAACTGAAACTGATAGAGACCGTACTTGTGAAAAACAAACTCCGAATTTATGATACTGCTTTACATAAAACATTTGTTAATAAATACTGAATCTGTAACTGATTCATAAAATTCATAATGCAGATAAATTCGAATAGACATGAGCGCACGAGGTATTCGTGGACGTGGTACTAAAGGCCGAGGTGCTGGACAGACTGAGGCGAGGCAGCCTGTTCTTGTTTATGCAACTCGTCGCTGAAAGGACAAAGATGCTCCAGACATCATTACCGGTACGTTTTTAATTTATGAAGTACCTTACTTTGCTTTGATAGACATAGGTTCCACACATTCCTATGTAGCTAGCATAGTGTCTGAAAACTTGGGGATCTTAGTTGAAAGTACTTCTAATGAGGTGACTGTACTGAGTCCACTGGGGCAATCAGTTCGGGTTAGCAAATTGTATAGAGATGTTCCACTAGAGGTTCAAGGGTCGGTATTTCTGGCTATTCTGATGGAGCTTCTGTTTGGGGAGTTCGACCTGATTCTGGTTATAGACTGATTGGTTAAACACCGTGTCAGTCTGGACTATGCGACTAAGAGGGTCGTCTTGAGAATCGAGGAGGATAATGAGGTAGTTATGATTGGATAACGTCGGAATTATTTGGCTAATGTGATCTCTGCACTGGTGGCTAAGAAACTAGTTCGTAAGGGATGTGAGACGTTCTTGGCCTACTTAGTATTTCTTTTTCTGGGGACTCTACTATAAAGAACATCAGAACTGTAAGGGATTTTCCGGATGTCTTACCTGAGGAGCTACCGGGTTTACCTCCGAATCGGGAAGTGGAATTTGGGATTGAGTTTCTTCCTGGTACAGCTCCAGCGTCTATCGCCCCCTATCGAATGGCACCGAAGGAGCTTACAGAGTTTAAGGCTCAACTGTAGGAACTTTTGGACCGTGGCTTTATCCGTCCTAGTGTATCTTAATGGGAAGCACTGGTTTTGTTTGTTAAGAAGAAGGATGAGACCATGAGGATGTGCATTGACTATCGGGAGTTAAACAAGCTGACCATTAAGAATAAGTATCCATTTTCGAGGACCGACGACTTATTTGATCAGTTTCGAGGGGCTTCTGTAATTTCTAAGATAGATCTTCGTTCTGGGTACCATCAGCTTAGACTTAAGGATATGGATATTCACAAGACTGCTTTTAGGACTCGTTATGGGTATTACGAGTTCCTAGTTATGCCTTTCGGGTTGACGAATGCACCGGCCGTATTTATGGATCTGATGAATCGAGCGTTCAAGCCCTATCTGGATCAGTTCGTCGTAGTTTTTATCGACGACATTCTGGTTTACTCTAGGACTGAAGATGAGCATGATAAGCATCTTAGAGTTGTGCTTCAGATTCTGCGTGAGAAGTAACTGTATGCTAAATTCAGCAAGTGTGAGTTCTGGCTACGTGAAGTCACTTTTTTGGGGCACGTAGTGTCTGCTGAGGGGATCCGCGTTGATCCTAGGAAGATTGAGGCTGTATTGGATTGGAAACAGCTGAAGAATGTGTCTGAGATTCACAATTTTCTAGGTCTGACGGGTTATTATTGGCGGTTTGTGGAAGGTTTCTCACTGATTGCAGCGCCCCTAACTAAGCTACTACGTAAGGGTGTTCCATTTGTCTGGACTGATGTATAGCAGAAGAGTTTCGAGAAGCTCAAGACTGTTCTGACTGAGGCTCCTATTTTGATACAGCCTGAACCTGGAAAGGAGTTGGTGGTTTATAGTGACGCATCACATGTGGGTTTGGGTTGTGTTCTGATGCAGGATGGTAAGGTTGTGGCATATGCTTCTCGTCAGCTTAAGACACACGAGGGGAATTATCTGACGCATGATCTTGAGTTGGCTGCAGTGGTCTTTGCATTGAAAATTTGGAGTCATTGTCTGTATGGTGAGAGGTACATCATCTACACCGATCACAAGAGTCTCAAGTATCTCCTTACTCAGAAGGAGTTGAACCTTAGACAGCATAGATGGATTGAAATGCTCAAGGATTATGATTGTACCATCGAGTACCATCCTGGTAAAGCCAATGTGGTGGCCGACGCTCTAAGCCAAAGAGCAATGTCTGGTTTGAGGGTGATGTTTGCTCGCCTTAGTTTGTTTGATGATGGGAGTTTGTTGGCTAAGTTACAAGTTAAGCCGACTTGGATTGAGCAGATTTGAGATAAATAGTTGGGGGATGAGTCTCTGAGTTTACGGTTCCGTCAGGTTGAGAGTGGCAGCACTACGGACTTTAGGCTGAATAATAATGGGGTACTCTATTTCTGGGGTCAGATTTGTGTACTGAATGATACTGATCTGAGGCGGTCTATTCTGGGAGAGGCGCATAGTAGCCTTTATGCTATGCATCCCGGTGGGAATAAGATGTACCGAGATCTTTGGGAACTGTATTGGTGGTTGGGATTAAAACGGGAGGTTACTAATTTTGTGGCACGATGTCTGACATGCCAGCAGGTTAAGGCTGAGCATCAGTTACCTTTGGGTTTGCTGCAACAGGTTAAGATTCTGCTATGGAAGTGGGAGCGAGTAACGATGGACTTTGTTAGTGGGTTGCCTCTAACACTCACTAAGAAGGATTCTGTTTGGGTCATCGTGGATCGATTAACCAAGTCTGCGCACTTCATTTCAGTTAGGACCGACTATTCTTTTCAGAAGTTAGCGAAGCTATACATCTTTGAGATAGTGAGACTGCATGGGGTATCGGTCTCAATCATTTCTGATAGGGATCCTCGCTTCACGTCTCGGTTCTGGAAAAAGTTACATGAGGATCTGGGTTCGAGATTAGACTTCAGTACTGCGTTCCATCCTCAGACCGATGGTTAATCTGAGAGAGTGATTCAGATACTGGAGGATATGTTGAGGAGTTGTGTTATCGAGTTTCGAGGCAGTTAGGAGGATTATCTGCCGTTAGCCGAGTTCGCCTACAATAATAGTTTTCAGTCGAGTATTCAGATGGCACCTTACGAGGCTCTGTATGGTCATAAGTGTCGTACTCCTTTGTGTTGGACTGAGTTGGGTGAACGTCGAGTCTTGGGTCCTGAGTTGGTTTCTGAGACTGAGGATAAGGTTCGACTGATTCAGGATCATTTGAAGGCGGCTTCTGACAGACAGAAGTCCTATGCGGATCTGAAGAGGCGTGAGATTGAATATTCTGTAGGGGATTTTGTGTTTCTTAAGGTCTCTCCATGGACGAAGGTTCTGAGGTTCGGTCGCAAGGGCAAGTTGAGCCCTAGGTTTATTGGGCCTTACCGAATTCTGAAGCGAGTAGGACTAGTCGCTTATTAGTTGGAGTTACCTCTAGAGCTAGACCGTATTCATGACGTATTCCACGTCTAAATGTTGAGGTGTTACCGCTCTGATCCTACTCATATTGTCCCTGTTAAGGAGATTGAGGTTAGGCCAAATTTGACCTTCGAGGAGGAGCCGGTTCAGATCTTGGATCGCGATGTAAAGGTTCTTCGGAAGAAGTCTATCCCTTTAGTGAAGGTACTATGACAGAATCATAGCACTGAGGAGGCCACGTGGGAGCCTGAGGATGCGATGCATCAGCAGTACCCTCATCTGTTCTGATCAGATAAATTTCGAGGCCGAAATTTTTTTTTAGGGGGTAGAGTTGAAATGCCCCAAAATTCTTGTTTCGGCTCCTGTAAAATCTTGACACAACTGTGTATCTGCTTTAGTGGTTAAGTATTCTGGGTGTGTGTGAGAGGTCCCAAGTTAAAGCCTTACCTTTGGTAAAATTTTGGTATTTTTCTGATGTAAGCCTTACACTTGCTTAGTGGGCTTATATTTAATTAATTGTAAAACCATATCAGAATGAGCCTGTTGTTCAAGTGGCAAGGGTGTTGGTGTGTTGGAGGTCTTGTGTTCGAATCCCTGCGCGAGCGAATGAGCTTATTTTTGCTCATTTGACCGAGAGAGTTTCGGTCAAACTGGAATTCTGAGGAGGTTGAGTAGTGGGTTAGTAGGAGAGATTTGTGGGATGAGGGAGTTATCAGAATATTCAATTTTATTTTACTTTTTCCCAAAATTTCTCCCTCTGACTTTTTTTCCTTTCTATTTCTCCTCTTACAACTTTTGGCTTCTTCTTTTTCTGATTCCTATCAGAATTCAACTTCAAACCGCGTATTACTATCGGGCTGTCCTTCGTGTTATTGTGAAGGTAAGGGTTTCGTTGTGTTTCTGAGTTAGTTTGGTTATGTGTTAGTTTTCTGTGGGAGTAATCGTGGAGTTTGATTTTTCTACGAATAATTTGGTATAGGAGAAGGCTGTGAACAGTGAGTTTCGCCCTTTTTTGCTTGGACGGTGTAATCGATGATTTTCGGTATCGGTAAGTCTTGGGTGTTATCTCGGGTTTTGGTACTGATTTATCAGTTGACTACTAATTGGGCATTTAGATACCTTTTCTATAGGTTCTGGTGGTCTCGGGATTGCTTTGACGTTAAAATCGAACCAGGTGTGTACCCGAAAACATAAAAAATACGGTTTCAATAAAAGTCGAAAACCCCACTGTCGATGCCACACGGGCGTGTGGTCGCCCGTGTGGTAGGCCGTGTGCCATAACACGGGCATGTGATCGACGAGGCCAGGCCGTGCACGCAAGACAAGGCCGTGTGATGGCCAGGTAGGCCATGTGCGACACACTGGCTAGACTGATTTGGGCCGTGTGGGCCATATGAGTGTGTGGGATTTTGGGCCAGGATCACACGGCCAATGCCAAATTGGGCCGTATGGGCCACACGAGCGTGTGGGCCCACACGAGTAGGCCACATGGGCTTGTGAGACCATTTAACTGAAATGTGTTCTAAGGTTGCATGGGTCGCCCAAGTCGACTGTAAACCTACTGTAGGGTTGGTAAGCACTAGTTAGGCCCTTAAATACGTGAACTGTATGTATGATGTATGTACTGAGCATGATGATTATATGAATGAATATAGAACTGTACGTATAACTGATATTCATGTATTAGCATGTCATATACTGTATGTTGCATTGCATTGGGTTGGGATGTTGATATTTGGAGGAAGTGTACTGAAAGGCTCTTAAGCCTATTATCGCACTCAGTTTGCAATTTATCGATTATGTGCCTTATTCTATTACTACTTAGAGTGTAGGGATGGGTGGGTGTTTTAAACCCCACATGGAGTGTAGGGATGGACGGAGATTGTGTGTGGAGGCTAGTTGGGTAGGACTCTATTTACTGATTAATGTATATCTGATACAGTTACTGTGATGGGCTTAGGACCTAATGTATATCTGATACTGAAACTGAAATAGGCTAAGGCCCGAATCGCCATCAAATCGAAATGGGCTTAGGCCTGCATCGCATTTGACTGTTTGTTGTGTTTGACTGTATGCATGTCTTCTGTGGGGATTACACACTCAGTTTACGTAAATTCACCCCTTTCTGTTTTATCTGTACAGGTAATCCCCGGGCTTAGACGGATCAGTGCGGCGGAGGACTCATCGGTGACCACATTAAATTTGAACCGAGTTAATTCCATTTAAGGTTTTTAATTCCTATTATTTTTGGAGTAATTTCTGATGTAATTTGGACTTTTGGACTGTTTGCTTTTGTTTTGGGATTTTTAACTGTTTTCATGAATTTCTGAATTGCAACGAAAACTCGGTTTACTAAACACAACGTTTTTCCTAAACGCGAACGGTTTTCTTAAAATATCACGGTTTAAAAAGTTTCCGCTACAGAATATGTTTTAAGCGAATCAGATTAACGAGTAAACAATTTTAAAATTGGCGAGAGATAAATAGAAGCTAACAAACGGAAACGGTTTTAACTTGATAATTCGACTTCAAATTTCATTCCATGTGACATCGCCAGATTCGGCCATAATGTCTAGGCGAGGTTTGGGGTGTTACATGGATCCTGAAAACAGCTCTTTTTGTCTATTTTTGGCTCGTTTTTCGCTCATATCACTCCCAAATACTCTCCTAAGTATAGAAACATGAATTTAAAGGATTAGGATCATCAAATTTACTAATTTGCATAATTAATCATTGAAAAATGCATTAAAAATGAGATTAAAATATGTTACTTTTGTAGGTTATCAGCAGTAGATAAGTTTATATGTTTGTATGTTTTCTTTTATTCAATTTTTTTAAAAAAATTATCTAAATATGTACAAAATGCAAACATTAACAAGTAAACAATATAAAATAATATAAAATTTAGTTACTAAATTGTCACATTGATTACATATTCACTTCATTTTTCAGATTCTTGCACGACAACATAAAGTCACAAAAGTATAAAAAAAAAATTGATATAATCACCATTTGTTGAGTAAAGTAATAAGAAATTTAATGTCCCTTGAGTAAGATTTTAAGTTTAAGTCTTGTAAATGGAGAAAACAGGATCGAGAAAGTTTTGCCTCCCATTTAAAAGTTTGACCCAACTTACTCGAGATTTATTTGGAGTCCAACATGGCTACAAAATACTAAAAAATGGTGATTTTTGATGATTCAACCAATGGGTGGAGAGGCATAAGAAGGTTAAGACAATTAAGACGTGGATGGCCAAAAAGGGTTGGTGAAGAGAGGGGAGAGTAGAATGTGCTAGAGGAATGAATGTTTTGGCCTTTTTCCTGTGTTAAGCCCTTTAAAGGATGAAAAAGAAAGATGGGTCTATGAGGTTGTGTATAGACTATAGGCAACTCAATAAAGTGACGGTGAAGAATAAGTATCCTTTACCAAGGATTGATGATCTGTTTGATCAAGCGAAAGGAGCTACTGATGTTCTCCAAGATAGACACGAGTGCAGTTATTACCAGTTGAGAGTGAAAGAGCAAGATGTGTTGAAAAGCGCGTTTGAACAAGGTATGGCCATTATGAGTTTTTAGTCATGCCGTTTGGTTTAACGAATGCACCTGCGATTTTTATGGATTTGATGAACTGTGTCTTCCGACTGTATGTGGATAAGTTTGTAGTTGTCTTCATTGACGACATATTGGTCTATTCTCGGGATGAGAATGATCATGTGGAACATTTGAGAATTGTCTTGCAAACTTTAAGGGATAAGCAGTTATATGCTAAGTTTAGCAAGAGTGAGTTTTGGCTCTGAGAGGTCAGATTCCTAGAACACATTGTGTCGGGTGATGGTGTCAGAGTTGACCCGAGTAAGATATCGACTATTGTGGATTGGAAACAGCTGAGGAACGTGCCGAAAGTTAGAAGCTTCTTGGGATTGGCAGGATATTACAGACGTTTCGTAAAGGGGTTCTCTGTAATTGCTGCCCCAATGACAAAATTGTTGCATAAGGATGTCAAGTTTGATTGGACTGAGACATGTCAACAGAGTTTTGAGAGATCGAAAACATTATTGACTGAGGCGCCGATTTTGGTTCAACTAGAATCGGGGAAAGAGTTCGTGGTTTTCAGTGACGCATTTTTTAATGGTCTCGATTGCGTGTTGATGCAAGAGGGTAAGGTAGTCGCTTACGCCTCGAGGCAGTTAAAACCGCATGAGAAGAATTATCCGACTCATGATTTGGAGTTGGCTGCGATTGTTTTCGCGTTAAAGATTTGGCGACATTATTTATATGGTGAGAAGTGTCGAATCTTTACGGATCACAAGAGTTTGAAGTATTTGATGGATCAAAAGGATTTGAATTTGCGACAGAGGCGGTGGCTCGAGTTATTGAAAGACTATGAGTTAGTCATTGATTACCACCTGGGAAAAGCGAATGTGGTTGCGGATGCCATGAGTAGGAAATCCTTGTATGCTCTAAGAGTTTTGAGTACGAATTTAGCATTGTCTAATGATGGTGCTATTTTGGCAGAGTTGAGAGCTAAGCCACTATTTGTTCAACAGATATGTGAGGCTCAGAGAAATGATAGTAAGATGCAAGCTAAGAGAGCTAAGTGTGGATCAGAAGGTGATTTTGGTTTTCAAGTGGGTTCGAATGGTTGTTTGTTGTACCATGACAGAATTTGTGTACCTAGAGATGAAGAATTGATCCGAAAGGTTTTGCATGAGGCACATAGTAGTTATTTGTCAGTACACCCGGGCAGTACGAAAATGTACAATGACTTGAAGAAGTCTTATTGGTGGCCGGGTATGAAAAGAGACATTTTTGAGTTTGTGGCGAAGTGTCTGATTTGTCAACAGGTAAAAGCTGAGCATCAAGTACCTTCGGGATTGCTTCAGCCAGTGATGGTTTCCGAATGGAAATGGGATCAGATTACCATGGATTTTGTGACGGGGTTGCCTATGACTCTGAAAAAGAGAGATGTTGTGTGGGTTGTTGTGGATAGATTAACAAAGTCGGCTCATTTTATTCCAGTACGTGTTGATTATTCATTGGATAAGTTAGCCGAATTGTATGTTGCAGAGATAGTGAGGTTACATGGTGTGTATGTGTCTATAATATCGGATAGAGACCCGAGGTTTACTTCGAGGTTTTGGAAGAAGTTGCAAGAGGCCATGGGTACGAGGTTAAATTTTAGTACTGCGTTCCACCCACAAACAGATGGTCAGTCTGAAAGAGTGATTCAAGTTCTCGAAGATATGCTTCGATGCTGTGTGTTAGAATTTGAAGGTAGTTGGGAGAGATATCTACCTTTGGTCGAGTTTGCCTACAACAACGGTTATCAGTCGAGTATACAGATGGCACCGTATAAAGCTTTGTATGGTCATAAGTGTCGGACTCATCTGTATTGGACTGAGCTTAGTGAGAAGCAGATCCATAGGGTCGATCTAGTAAAAGAGACTGAGGAGAAAGTGAAAGTAATCCGTAATATTCTGAAAGTTGCTTCGGACCGACAGAAGTCGTACGTGGATTTGAAAAGAAAAGAAATTGAGTTTGAGGTGGGTGACAAAGTGTTTTTAAAAGTGTCCCCGTGGAAGAAAATCATGAGATTCTGACGAAAGGGGAAATTGAGTCCGAGATTCATAGGCCGTATGAGATTACAGATAGAGTTGGGCGAGTAGCATACCGGTTGGCTTTTTGGTAGAATTGGACAAGATCCATAATGTGTTCCATGTGTCAATGTTGCGACGGTATCGCTCCGATCCTTCACATGTGATTCCTTCAACAGAAATTGAGATAAGACCGGATATGTCTTATGAAGAGGAGCCGATTAAGATCTTGGCTCGAGAAGTGAAATAGTTGAGGAATAAGAGGATAGCCCTAGTGAAAGTGTTATGGCAGAAACACGGTGTGGAAGAGGCTACGTGGGAACTGGAAGAAAGCATGAGAGAGCAACATCCAAACCTTTTTACTGGTAAGATTTTCGAGGGCGAAAATCTCTATAGGGGGAGAGTTGCAACATACCAATTTAGGGCTTAGTCGGAATAGTGGTGCGAGACCACAAATCTGAGGTTTATGTATGAGTTTAGAGGTTTATGCCATGCTTGCATGTTAGTGTGGAAGTTTCATGAAGCAATTTTGTTAAATTGCGGTTGAATTGTCCAAAAGGACTAAATTGCAAAAGTTGCAAAATGTGAGATTCTAGAAGCTAATTGTATGAAATAGCTTTGGATTATCAATTAGAGGTCCTTAAATAGTAATTTTCCCAAATTCTAATTTTTGGACAAAAATGGGCATGAGTGGATGATATTGGAAAGTTTAGTGAGAAGGGGCATTTTGGTCATTTATCAATTAAATGATTAAAAAGGGGAAAAGATGACAAAATTTCATTCATCTTCTTCTCCAAGCTACCGAAAATTTCAAGAAGCCATTGTTAGGGCTCTTCAATTTTTCAAGCTTGCTAGTAAGTGCATCCAAGCCCCGTTTTTGATATTCTTCGTATTTTTAAAGTCCTAGTAACATGAGTAAGCTATTTTTAGCTATATGTTGAGCTAGGATTGATGTTCAAAAATGTACCCATGTATGACATGCATGTATTTTGATGTTTTATGGAAGAATATGAAAGCTTGATGTAGTAGAAACATCTTTTGCTGAGTGAATTCCATGAAAAATGCATGTAAGGACTAGTTTGTGAAAGTCTTGAGATTGGTCATACATGAGTGATTTAGTGAGAATTGATGATTGCTTTAGTTGAGTAAATGATTCGGCTAAGCATGAAAGGCTAGAAAGTTGAATGAAAATCAATTTACGAGCCTTGGGGCAAAAGTATAAATATGAGGAAGTTTAGGGGCAAAATGGTAATTTTGCTAAAGTATGAGATAAGGGTCAATTTAGTCAATGTGTGTATTGAACGGGTTGATTTATCATTTTAGATCAAGAAAGACGAAGCCCAGATCTTAACCGAGGCAAGGGCAAGGTCGTGGACTAAATTGCACATCTCTATACTTTTTGAGTACCGAAGTAAGTTTTCGTATAAACGATGCATTTAAGCGTATACATTGTTGATGCTAGCTAGTGTGTAGCATGATTGAGAACCTATTCGGTTCTAGTGGAATGAATGAGATAATAGTTGTGAATGGATGAATGTATTACAAAGTAGACATGTGAATGTGTAGTGATAATGCTTGATGGTGGGCTAAGTGCGATACCACCTTGATACTTAACAATGATGGGCTGTGTGCAATACTATTATTAAGCATATTATTTAGTGAGCTATGTGCGGAATCACTATAATTATCCTTTGTGGTAGGCTATGTGTGATACTACCTCATGATCTGATTGTGGTGGGCTAAGTGCGAAACCACCGGGTAATTTAGTTGTGTGGATGTATTATTGAGAAATAATGATGTGTTGTATTTTGAGTAAATGTGATATTGAGTGCAGGGGTGCATGTCAATGACTTTGAGTATGTGACTCATGATGTGTTGGAGATGTGGTAAGGGATAGAAAGAGTAAGCATAGTGGTGGATGTGAATTACATATGTTAGTATAATGCTAATTGTTGTTTAGCTTATACTAGAATGCTTAAATTGTTTATGTGTAAACATACTAAGCTCAAAGCTTACTCCTTTATTTTCCCTTGTCTTATAGAGAAAAAGGATTGAGTCGTGATACGCGGATTAATCGGAAGATCGCCCACACTATCAGCACACTCTGGTACATTGGACTTAATGTTTTGTATATGGCATGTATAGAGGCTAGACAAGTTAGTGAGTTTTGTTGTAATGGCTAAGATGTGTTGGCCTTTAGATGGATAATCTATTTTGTATAATGCCATGGTTGATGGCTAACTTATTATATGAAAAGATGTAGTTATCCATGTAAGATTATGTTACAATATGAGTTGAATGTATACATGTTGTATGAGTTAGAAGGGTGAGAAGAGCTTAGCAAATAGCTTTGTTCTTGTCCATGTGGATAGACACACGGGCATGTGTCTAAGCCATGTGTGACACGGCCGACCCAGGCGTGTGACTTGGCCGTGTCACTTTTGGCGCACTCGAGTGTTATAGGCCACGGGCTAGCCACACGGGCGTGTGTCTAGGCTTTAGGCCGTGTAAAGTAGTCAGTGTTCACTACGGGTGGAGAGCACGGGCGTGTGCCCTAGCCGTGGGACTTTGGCAGAATGCTTGAGTTTTGTGCACGGTTTGTGGACATGGGCGTGTGTGACTACACACGGGCGTGTATCATCTTACACGAGCGTGTGGCCCTTTTGGGATGGAAAAATTTTAAATTCGTAAGAGTTTCCGATATGGTCTCGAGAGCCCTCGTGTATATGAGTAAGGTCTCATAAGTTGAGAATGAGGTCGTTATGGTGACTAAGAGAGAGTAGTCACGTTGAGCCTAAGTGGCGATCAAGTGGTTTTATTTCGGTAATGCCTCGGGCGCAGTTTCAGCGTAGAATACGAGTAAGGGGTGTTACAGAGCCGAGGAATTTTGAGCTAGTAAAGATGACGATCCAGAGAGGGCAAAATTTTTGCTTGAAAATACCATCAAGTATTTGATGAATTATCTTGCACACCTGAAGAGTGCATGAAATGTGTGGTGTCTCTCTTGAGAGATTCCGCTTACCAGTGGTGGAACACCCTTGTGTCGGTTGTACCAATGGAAAGGATTACATGGGAGTTTTTCAATAAGAGTTCCGAAAGAAATACATTAGCCAAAGATTTATTGATCAGAAGAGAAAAGAATTCCTTGAGGTAAAACAAGGTCGGATGACAGTAACTGAATATGAGCGTGAGTTCGTAAGGCTCAGCAAATACGCTCGAGAGTGTGTATCCACTGCAGCCATTATGTGTAAACGGTTTGAGGATGGACTAAATGAATATATCCGATTATTCGTAGGTGTCCTAGAATTGAAGGAATTTGTTGTGTTAGTGGACAGGGCTTGTAAGGCTAAGGAGTTGGTTAAAGAAACAAGGAAAGCTGAGATTGAGTCTCGTGACTCAAGAAAGTGGCAACTGAACAAGTCATTTCAATCCTCATCCAAGAAGTCAAGAGACTTCACTACTCGATCACTTACTTCAGCTGGGTTTTCAAATAGGAGTAAGAGTAAACAATACTCGGGGTCTAAAGCTCAGACCACTTCAATTGCTAGTGTTGGGAACACTCAACCTAATAGACCGGAATGCCCACAGTGTGGCAGACGTCACCCCGGTGAGTGCCAAGCACATGAGAGAGCCTGTTTTAAGTGTGGTTCCCAAGATCATTTTATTAGAGAATGCCCTGAGATGATCGAAAAAGAGAAAATTCAGAGTGCAAGATCGGGAAGTACTACTAGAGGGAGATAGCAAAGAAACCCTGGAAGTGGAACAAGTAGTAAGAGTACAACCAGAGAATAGAATGCAAGATCTGAGGGTAGAGCGCCTGCGAGGACTTATGCCATTCGCGCTCGCGAAGAGGCGTCATCCCCTGATGTAATTACGGGTACATTTTCTCTTTATGATACTAATGTTGTTGCTTTAATTGATCCGGGATCTACCCACTCATATATTTGCATGAAATTAGTATCTAGTATGAGCATGCCTGTAGAGTCTACAGAATTCGTGATAAAAGTGTCAAATCCCTTAGGCAAATGTGTATTAGTCGATAAGGTATGCAAAGATTGCCCATTGATGATTAGAGGTCATTATTTTAAGGTGAATCTTATGCTATTACCATTTGATGAATTCGATATAATACTTGGTATGAATTGGTTAACCGCTCATGATGTGACAGTAAATTGTGGAAAGAAATACATTGAATTGAGATGTGAAAATGGGGACACTCTTTGTGTTGAATCAGATGAACAATACAGATCGCCTATAGTGATTTCTCATATGTCCGCCCAGAAATATGTAAGAAAAGGGTATGAAGCCTATCTTGCCTTTGTGATGAATGCCAAAGAGACTGAGTTAAGAATTGAGTCAGTGCCGATAGTATGCGAGTATCCAGATGTATTCCCAGAAGAATTGCCAAGGTTGCCTCCGGTTAGAGAAATTGAATTTGGCATTGAGTTAGCCCTGTATGCGCACCTATATCGATTGCTCCATACGAGAATGGCTCAACCGAGTTGAAAGAATTGAAGGCACGATTACAAGAGTTGACGGACAAAGGCTTTGCACAACTGAGTTATTCTCCATGGGGTGCTCCAGTATTATTTGTGAAAAAGAAAGATGGTTCCATGAGATTGTGTATAGATTATCAAAAGCTTAATAAGGTAACCGTGAAGAACAAGTACCCGTTGCCAAGAATCGATGATTTGTTTGATCAATTGAAGGGAGCCACTGTGTTTTCCAAGATAGACCTGAGGTATTGTTATTACCAATTGAGAGTCAAAGACTCAGATGTGCCGAAAACTGCATTTCGGACAAGGTATGGGCACTATGAATTTTTAGTAATGCCTTTCGGTTTAACAAATGCCACTGCAGTGTTTATGGATTTAATGAACCGCATCTTTCGGCCATACTTGGATAAATTCGTTGTGGTTTTTATTGATGATATATTGATTTATTCTCTTGATGAGAATGAGCACGCCGAGCACTTGAGGACAGTTTTACAGATTTTATGAGATAATCAATTGTATGCCAAGTTTAGCAAGAGTGAATTTTGGCTCAAAGAAGTCGGGTTTTTGGGGCACATTGTCTCGGGAGATGGAATCCGAGTTGACCTGAGTAAGATTTCAGCTATTATTGATTGGAAATCGCTGAGAAACGTATCAAAGGTTAGAAGTTTCCTGGGCCTAGTTGGCTATTACAGGCGGTTTGTCAAGGGATTTTCCATGATAGTTGATCGCTGTGAATCAGAGCTTTAAAATTTATAAAAAAGAATGATCGAACCTGGAAACTAACTCTGACAACGATTAAAGGCAAGTGCACCTATCGAACAGTAGTATAGCTTAGGCAAGACCAGATTATCGAACCCAAAGGAACTAAAAGTACTAATACTAACTTTCTTTTTATTATTTAGCCTAAAATAAGTGAGGTTGTTTATCTAATCTAAATTAATTAACTACTAAACTAAAGACTCTAAAACAAAGAAGAATGAATTTGGAAAATAACTTGGGAAAAAACTTAGTTGATTTAGATGATACCCTAGGAAGAATCCACCTAGACTTCACTTGTTATCTAACACTGAACCATACAATTTATTCACTTAGTTTGATCCGTAAGACTCCCTAATGTATATTAAACCCTCTCTCGAGGCGAATAATGTCTAACCCTAGGTTAATTAGTGGAACTCTCGTTCTCTTATAATAACCCCCTAGAATAGCAGTAAATCGATCTATGGATTCCCATATTAGGTTTCACCCTAATCTGGTAAAATCTCGTCACCCTATCTCTAGGCGTGCGATCAACTCCGCTTAATTATGTTGGATCTACTCTTAGGCAGGGTCTATTCCTCCTCCACCATAGCACATTAAATTTGGATTAAGCTCACATAATTAAGAACAAACTAAGTATTTATCATATAATTCAGAAAACAATAACAAGATTCATCATAGGTTTCATCCCCTTTGGGTATCCGAAAGGTTTAGTTCATAACAATAAAGGAAAACATCTCAAGAGAAAAGATAAAACAAAACATATGAAATCCTTAAAACCCCCTGAAGGAATTGAAGGAGAGATCCTCCGTCTTGAGTATAATTCTCGCTTCTTGAGATGGATCAGCGGCTATCCCCGAGTGAATCCCCACAAATCGCCTTCTGCGGCCTAGCACGACGCCCCTAGACGATGGCTTTGGGCTCCCCTTCTTAGGTCATACTTAGGGTGTATTTATAGGCTTTTGAAATACGTTTCTTTCTCCCTAAGTATCTTTTCCCGAATGAAATTGCTCTTCTCCACAGCGAGAGGCATGGCCATGGCACACGCCTGCGTGTGAATAAATGTGTGCCGTGTTCGGATTTCTTTAATGAGACACGGCCGTGTGAGTCGGGGTTAGGCCGTGTTCTAGATAATAGACTTGGCACGGCCGTGTGGGTCCAAGTCCAGGCCGTGTCGATTTCCTCATTAGCCCGTTTTGGTACGTTATAAGACATGAAAAGCAAGGATTAAGAGCACCTTTTTATATAAAATAAGGGATAATTCATCCAAAAGCATACTAAATATGGGATTAAAATATGTTACTATTTCGGTTTATCAAATACCCCCACACTTAAGCTTTTGCTTGTCCTCAAGCAAAATTCTCAACTTACAATTAAAACGAACTTCCCTCAATTCATAATAGTCATTGATAGTGTCTCATCATAATTCAGGGATAATTTATACATGGATAATTCAACTCAAAGAGTCCTAAAAATTCAAACACTATAAGCCTTATATTTTGTAGCACAAAACATAGGTGTTTCCCTTCATCTAAATAATTACCTCTGATTCGAAATTTTCAAGTATTGACATCCTCACTAAAGATTCACTCAAATCACTCAAAGTGTTTAAGGTTCAAAGTTTAGGCACTCAAAAGTCAAACATGAAGAGTTAATCCCATAGGCTTGCATGAAAATCAAATCTCCACCACTGAAATATGAGATGAAACACAAATCAAAAGGTCTTTGTTAGGGTTGTTGCGGGGCTAGGGTTAAGGTGTGGAATAAGGCTGAATTAGAGGGTTAGAATCAAGACTGAATTGACAAATTACCTAACCAGAAACAATGAACTGAATAATAAGTAATTACATTAGTTGAAAATTAATAATTCTAATACTACGAGCTTTTTCTTCGATATTTGGAATTTAAGCGTATAAGCTCATTTAATCACAACTAATAATGAATAATGAATATACTTTTGATTTTTTTTCTTTTTTTTTAAGAACAAACTAAATACATAATAAAGGATAAATTACTAAAATAAAAAAAAAAAACATAGTTAGGCTATTAATCAAATCAAATCTCGATATAAGGGTAGTCAAATGGAATGGTGATAACAAAAATAAAGGGTTTCTGGGTTAATATTAGCGGTTATGTCAATAAAAAGGGTTGTTAGGATCAAAGGGGTTCACTAGGGGTTAATTGTGTAGGTAGGCTTTTTAATGGAGTAAGTGGGTTAGATCTTAGGTGCCTTTATCATCTCTATGTACCAAATCAAAAAAAAATGTGGTCTCGACATGTATAATCGATGCAAGTTCTAGAATAACAGATCAGTGTTGACATACTCATAAACAATAAAGTAAGCAAGAAAAAGAATTTATGCTCTATAAGGCTCAAAATCTCACAAAAATTATGGGTATTATGATGTCAACCTCGTAAATTTCAAACTTCAAAGTAATATTTAAACTCAGTTCGACAACCTAGAAAATTTTTAATTTCTGAAAAATAGACTTATCATGCTTGATTCTCTAGTATTCTTCAAATTTAATTATCAATGCACAATTATCAATGACTTAATCTAAAACATATCAATAAAAATCATAAATCATCAGAAATTTCATCTTAATTAGTAATATGAGTAATTTACTTTCAAACAAGACTAAATTCAGGGATTTGAGAATAATGCAAAAAGTTTGGTACCTAATTTCAGAAATTTGAGAATAATGAAAAAAATTAGGCACCTTTTTAGGTTGTTCACCCCCTACACTTAAGATGTACATTGCCCTCAATGTACAAAGATAGATAATATAAATGTAATTTTCAGATCAGAAGATATGGGGATAAGTAAAACTCCCTGAATTATGGATGAGCTCCTTGGAGGATGTGGAAAATACGTTGGAGGAGCCGGTCTGGGTGACGATCCTACGCTAGATGAAGAAATTGGGTAGCTCATGCAGGATTAGCCAGGATATACTAATAATAATTAAAATTATACTAATTCAATAATTAAATAAAAGCAAGCTAAAGTGGAGAAAAATAAAGATGAAACTAAAATTAAAAGAAAAGATGGATGGGCCGTAGAGTCCTTATTGTTGGATGTGATTTCTAAGGCTGAGGATATGGTGGTGGTTGTGGCGTGATTCCCTAGCAGCCTTTAGAACCTAAAATTAAAAAAC
Source organism: Gossypium sturtianum (assembly GCA_025698515.1). Classification (NCBI taxonomy): domain Eukaryota; kingdom Viridiplantae; phylum Streptophyta; class Magnoliopsida; order Malvales; family Malvaceae; genus Gossypium; species Gossypium sturtianum. The sequence goes on from CM046945.1 coordinate 27,769,259, forward strand.
TACGATAAAATAAACTATATTAAGCATAAGATTGTTAAAGGGAAGGAAATTGAAGCAAAAGTGAAAAATGAAATAAAAACTAGATAGCCTCAAATATCATTGGCTTGTCGTGAGAATAAAGCGGCCGGCATGAACTTATGTAGATCGGTCTCCTTTGAGGAGATTGTGCTTGATTCCTTCCGCTTCTTTGTCATGGTTCTAGCGTAGCTCAAGAGTGATAGAGGCTTTGTTTCTAAGGAAAGGAGAGAGATTTTTGAAAGAAAAAGAAGATGAAAGAAGGTGGGGTGAAGGGGGAGGGCTGTGGGGTTTAAATAAAATTTTGTATCTGAGGCTCTCCCACGCCCGTGGATGGAGGGTGTGTCGATTCACACGGCCGCCTCGCACGGCCGTGTTCTAGGGCGTATTGGTTTCCCACGCTCGTGTCTAGCCTGTGTTCAACAAGTTAGTATGTTAGCACAGTTTTAAGGCACGGGCGTGTTCTGCCTGTGGTTGGAAAGTTAGTAGCTTCACACGGTCATAGGGCACGGCCGTGCCCCTTTGTCGGTGCCCGTGGTGTAGTGGTTGGATCCGTGACGTCGAAAAGTGGTTGGAATTGATTCGCACGGCCTCTGCGCTATGTCGAAGACGGATTCTTATGGTCCACACGGCCATGGCCACGGCCGTGTGCAAGGCCGTGTGTCCCGAATTACGCACACGGTTAGTTTATAACTAGGTGTAAAGAAAAGAAGAAAAAGAAAAATAAATTTAAAGCAAGATGTAAAAATAAATTTTGTTAGTGCTCGGGTTGCCTCCCAAGAAGCGCTCGTTTATAGTCTTAAGCTAGACTTTACCTCTCATTTGCATCTTCAGGTGGTTTGAGGAGTTGGAAGTCCTTCCTCATGCTATCATTTGTGTCTTCGTGAAAAATTTAAGTCGAGATGTGTTTATAATAAAAGTACCAAAAATAGGATTACTTACCTCGACTGTCCGTGTGGGAAAACACTTGGTTACCCTAAAAGATATTTCTTTGTTTGTCTTTGGGAGTCCTGAGGAGGAGATATTCGAGGATCTGCACGATCTAATGATACCTAGTCCCCTATTTTGAAGTGGTTTGTTGTTCCTATTAGCTCTTTTGGGGGCTCCTTCGGTTTTATCTTGTATGGTTCCGGTTCTTCGTCGTGTATCCCTAATTTCTCCTTGAAGTGTGTCTTCCACTCGTCTAGATCATCGAACTGAATCCCTTGATCTTCATGAACTACTTCCTTGTTGGCTTGAGGTTTAGGATCGGGTTCAGTTGTATTTTTTGGTGGTGCTTCCTGAAAATAGGGGTTAATCGAATGATTATCAGTAGAGTTTACGTTCTCACCTTGATTATTCGATGTTCTAGCCGAGTCGAGAGCCTTGATGGTGACTGTCTCATTCCCTACACAAAGTATGAGTTCTCCTGCATCAACATCAATTTTAGTCCGGCAGTTGCTAAAAAGGGTCTTCCTAAAATTAGGGGATCGAATTATCCTCATCCATGTCTAAGACAACAAAGTCATCGGGAAAACGAATGCATCGATTTTTACAAGAACATCTTCGATAATACCCCTAGGAATTCTAATGAGTTTTATCACCTAATTGAATGCTCATCCTAGTTTGTTTGGGTTTCTCTAGACCTAATTGTTTAAACAATTTATAAGGCATGACATTTATGCTTGCCCCTAAATCAACTAACGCATTATCAGCAGTTAGTCTACCAATTAAACATGGAATTGTAAAAATCCACGGATCTTTTAGCTTTTGTGGTAGTCTATTTTGGAGAATTGCTTTGAGCACTTTGCGTTAAGTTCCACATGTGTGACGCACTCGCCTAACTTCCGTTTGTTTGTCAGAAGCTCTTTTAAAAATTTCCTAGAATCTGGCATCTGCGAAAGAGCTTCAAGTAATGGTAAGTTAATATGTAATTTCTTTAAAAGTTTAAGAAACTTACCGAACTGTTCTTTTGTGTCGTCTCTTCTTAATGCCTTAGGGTAAGGTACGCGAGGTTGGTACTCCTTGATTACCGGTTTTGGCTTATCTTGTGTTACCTCAACTTTACCTTTTTCTACCTCGTTTCCTTGTGTTGGACTAGTTTTGTCTACTTTTTCGCTTTCTTGAGCTGTTATGGCTTGGATTTGCTCCTTTGGATTAATTTCAGTATTACTCGGTAGACGCCCTTGCGGTCGTTCGGATAATAGCTTCGCAATTTGCCCAACTGACTGGGTAATTTCCCGATTGCCTTTGTAAGTCCTCCAACTTGGTTCTCGATCGTTTTGATCGATGTTTGTTGGGTTTCGAGTGTTACCTCAGTTTTTTGGAGATGGGCTTCTGTGGATGCTATGAATTTGTTCAACGTCTCTTCAAGATTTGGCTTCTTTTCCTGTGGATAGGGCTGATTTTGGAAATTTTGAGGAGGTTGTTGTCTTTGATTTCCTTGATTTCCTTGTCCTCCCCACGAAAAATTTGGGTGGTTCCTCCAACCTGGATTATAATTATTACTATATGGGTTATTATTAGATCTGAAATTGTTACCTATATAGTTCATCTGTTCGCTCTCTATGCCTGGTTGGTAGGGTGGGTACTCAGGATTCGCCACAGTTCCACTTGTGTCGCACTGCATGACTGGATGTACCTGCGAAGAACACAAACTATCAAGCTTTTTATTCATCAACTCTACCTGATTTGATAGCATGGTTCTTCGCGTCGAGGTTGTAAACTACGGGTCATTTTTGTTGGCCTTGTTCTTGTAACTTGCCAGCGATAGTTATTCAATGACATCTCTTCAATAAACTTGTAGGCTGCCTCAGGAGTTCTATTATTCAAGGTTCCACCGGCGGCTGAATCAATTAGTTGTCTCATTGAGGGGTTTACACCGTTATAGAAAGTTTGGACTTGGAGCCACAAGGGTAAACCATGGTGCGGACACCTTCTCAAGAGATCCTTATATCTCTCCCATGCATCGTATAATGTCTCTAGATCCATCCACACAAAAGAAGAGATATCATTACGTAATTTGGCCGTTTTGGCTGGTGGGAAATATTTTAGTAAAATTTTTTCGGTCATTTGTTCCCATGTAGTGATTGACCCTCGTGGTAACGAGTTTAACCACTGTTTAGCTTTATTCTTTAATGAAAAGGGAAATAACCGAAGTCGTATGGCATCATCAGAAACGCCATTTATTTTGAAGGTATCACAGAACTCTAAAAAATTAGCTATATGAGTATTTGGATCTTCGTCCTGCAAACCATCAAATTGAACAAACTGTTGAATCAATTGTATAGTGTTAGGCTTTAATTCAAAATTATTAGCGGCTATAGCAGGCCTAACAATACTAGATTCGGCTCCTGTTAAATGAGGTTTAGCATAATCATACATAGTACGAGGAGCATTATTTTCTCCTACATCTTGTGGTGGTGGGTTATTTTCGTCCATCCCTTCAGTAGGATTGGATCTGTCTTCTCGCTCTTCTTCTTTGTAATTTAGGGCTCGCCTAATTTCTCTGCGATTTCTTCGAGCGGTAGCTTCAATATCACTGTCGTATTCTAAAGGTCCTCTCGGGTTCCTTCTAGTCATAAACTAGAGGTACCTGCTAGGAAAAGAAAGAAAGAAAATTTAGCAAATTTAAAATTAAAACTAAAAATAAAAATAAATTGTAAAAAATAAAAATAATGGCTAAAGTAATAAAAATAGTGCTTTCTTAATATTTTAGTTCCCCGGCAATGGCGCCAAAAACTTGATCATTTGTGAATCGAGCTTTAAAATTTATAAAAAGAATGATCGAACACGGAAACTAACTCTGACAACGATTGAGGCAAGTGCACCTATCGAACAGTAGTATAGCTTAGGCAAGACCGGATTATCGAACCCAAAGGAACTAAAAGTACTAATACTAACTTTCTTTTTATTATTTAGCCTAAAATAAGTGAAGTTGTTTATCTAATCTAAATTAATTAACTACTAAACTAAAGACTCTAAAATAAAGAAGAATGAATTTGGAAAATAACTTGGGAAAAACTCAGTTGATTTAGATGATACCCTAGGAAGAATCCACCTAGACTTCACTTGTTATCTAACACTGAACCATACGATTTATTCACTTAGTTTGATCTGTAAGACTCCCTAACATATATTAAACCCTCTCTCGAGGCGAATAACGTCTAACCCTAGGTTAATTAGTGGAACTCTCGTTCTCTTATAATAACCCCCTAGAATAGCAGTAAATCGATCTATGGATTCCCATATTAGGTTTCACCCTAATCCGGCAAAATCTCGTCGCCCTATCTCTAGGCGTGCGATCAACTCCGCTTAATTATGTTGGATCTACTCTTAGGCAGGGTCTATTCCTCCTCCACCTAAGCATATTAAATTTGGATTAAGCTCACATAATTAAGAACAAACTAAGTATTTATCATATAATTCAGAAAACAATAACAAGATTCATCATAGGTTTCATCCTTTTCGGGTATCCGAAAGGTTTAGTTCATAACAATAAAGGAAAACATCGCAAGAGAAAAGATAAAACAAAACATAAGAAATCCCTAAAACCCCCTGAAGGAATTGAATGAGAGATCCTCCGTCTTGAGTATAATTCTGGCTTTTTGAGATGGATCAACTAGCTATCCCTGAGTGAATCCCCACAAATCTGCCATCTCTGGCCTAGCACGACGCCCCTAGACGATGGCCTTGGGCTCCCCTTCTTAGGTCATACTTAGGGTGTATTTATAGGCTTTTGAAATACGTTTCTTTCTCCCTAAATATCTTTTCCCGAATGAAATTGCTCTTCTCCACGGCAGAGGCACGGCCATGGCGCACGCCCGTGTGAATAGTGGCCAGGCCGTGTTTGGATTTCTTTAATGAGACACGGTCGCGTGAGTCGGGGTTAGGCCGTGTTCTAGATGATTGACTTGGCACGGCCGTATGGGTCCAAGTCCAGGCCGTGTCGATTTCCTCATTAGCCCGTTTTGGTCCGTTTTGAGCCCGTTTCTCGTTCTTTTTATCCTTGGGTGCTTTCCTGAGTATAAGACATGAAAAGAAAGGATTAAGAACACCTTTTTATATAAAATAAGGGATAATTCATCCAAAAGCATACTAAATGTGGGATTAAAATATGTTACTATTTCGGTTTATCAATAGCTACACCGATGACGAAGTTGTTACAGAAAGATGTAAAGTTTGAATGGACATAGAAGTGCCAACAAAGTTTCGGGAAATTAAAGGCATTATTGACTGAGGCTCCAGTTCTAGTACAACCTGAATCGGGAAAAGAATTTGTAATTTATAGTGATGCATCCTTGAATGGATTGGGCTGTGTGCTTATGCAAGAGGGCAAGGTGATAGCATATGCCTCTAGACAGTTAAAGCCGCATGAAAGGAATTACCCGACACATGATTTAGAGTTGGCTGCTATTGTATTTGCATTGAAGATATGGAGACACCATTTGTATGGTGAAAAATGTCGGATATTCACCGATCATAAAAGCCTAAAGTACTTGATGACTCAAAAGGAATTGAACTTAAGGCAGCGAAGATGGTTAGAGCTGATAAAGGACTATGAGCTAGTGATTGACTATCACCCGAGAAAGGCGAATGTAGTCACCGACGCTTTGAGTAGAAAATCCTTGTTTGCATTGAGAGCCATGAATACACGGGTGACTTTGTCAGATGATGGTTCTATCCTAGCCGAATTGAGATTTAGACCGATGTTTATCCAAGAGATTTGTGAAGCTCAGAAAAGTGACAGTGACTTACAAGCCAAAAGAGTTTAGTGTGAGTTGGGTGTTGAGTCTAATTTTTAGATTAATCCTGATAGATGTTTGATGTTCTGAGACAGAGTCTGTGTACCAAGAGAAGATGAGCTCATTCAGAAAATTTTACACGAGGCACATAGAGGATGTCTATCTGTGCATCCGGGCAGCACAAAAATGTATAATGATTTGAAGAAATGGTATTGGTGGCCGAGTATGAAGAAAGATGTTTCTGAGTTTGTATCTAAATGCTTGATTTGTCAGCAAGTGAAGGCTGAACACAAAGTACCTTCGGTTTTACTTCAGCCTATTACGATTCCTGAGTGGAAATGGGACCGTATTACCATGGACTTTGTGACGGGTTTGACGTTAACACCGAGCAAGAAAGATGTTGTATGGGTGGTGGTAGATAGACTTACGAAGTCAGCCCATTTCATACCTGTACGCGTTGATTATTCACTTGATAAGTTGGCAGACTTGTATGTTTTAGAGATTATGAGACTACATGGAGTGCTTTTGTCTATTATATCGGATAGAGATCCGAGATTCACCTCATGGTTTTGGAAAAAGTTGCAAGAAGATTTGGGCAAAAAGCTGAGTTTTAGTACGGCTTTTCACCCACAAACCGACGGACAGTCGGAGAGATTAATACAGATACTTGAGTATATGCTCCGGTGTTGTGTTCTTGAGTTTTAGGGCAGTTGGGAAAGGTACTTACCATTGGTAGAGTTTGCCTATAATAATAGTTTTCAGTCGAGTTTGAGAATGGCACCTTATGAGGCATTGTATGGACGGAAGTGTCGAACGCCTTTGTATTGGGCAGAACTTAAGGAAAATCAGATTCATGGGGTCGATCTGGTTAGAGAAACCGAAGAGAAGGTAAAAATAATTCGTGATTGTTTAAAAGCTGCTTCCGATAGACAAAAGTCCTACTCAGACTTGAAACGGAAAGAGATTGAGTTTCAAGTTGGGGACAAGGTATTCTTGAAAGTGTCACCATGGAAGAAAGCTATCAGATTTGGCCGGAAAGGCAAATTGAGTCCGCGTTTTATCGGACCATATGAGATTACTGAGAGGATAGGACCTGCAGCTTGTCGATTGGATTTGCCATCTGAGTTGGAAAAGATACATGATGTGTTCCACTTGTCTATGTTGCGACGTTACCGATCAGATCCTTCGCATGTAATTACACCGACAGAGGTTGAAATTCAACCCGACATGACTTATGGCAAAGAACCGGTTAAGATTTTGGCACGGGAAGTCAAACAGTTAAGAAATAAAAGTATAGCCCTTGGGAAAGTGTTATGGAAAAGACATGGGGTAGAAGAGGCTACACGGGAGCCCGAGAAGGCTATGAGAAACCAATATCCAAACTTTTTCTTGGTAAGATTTCTGGGACGAAATCCCCCTAAGGGGGAGAATTGTATGACCCGATTTAGGGCCTAGTCAAAATAGTGGTTGTGAGACCACAAATCCGAAGTAGAAATATGTGTTTTATGATTTTTATGAGGCCTATGATGTGTTTGCATGATTGTGTGAAAATTTCATGAGGAAATTTTATTAATTAGTGATCAATTTGTGCATTAGGACTAAATTGTAAAGATTAGAAAATATGAAATTCAAAAAATTTAAGTATGAAATAGCACTATAAAAATTATTAGAAGTCCTTATTTAGAAATTAGACCAATATATGTCAAGATGGACAAAAATAGACATGGGAAGGAAAAATCTCAAAAAAGGGCCTTAAGGGCATTTTTGTCATTTGGTTAATAAAAGAATAAAAAGGGAAAAAGAAGTCAAAATTCATGTCCATCTTCTCTAAGCTTGGCCGAAAATCACAAGGACTCCATAGCTAGGGTTTCTTCAACTTTCAAGCTTGATTGTAAGTGCCTCCTAGCCCCGTTTTTAATGTTCTTCATATTTTTGAGATCCTCGTAGCTCGATTTAGCTATTTCTAGCTATATTTTGAGCTAGGGTTTATGTTCAAAAATTCACCCATGTATGAAATGCATGTATTTTGATGATTTATGGAAGAATATGAAAGTTTGATGTATGATAAACATCTTTTTCTAGGTGATTTTCATGAAAAATGCATATAAAGGACCAAATTGTAAAAGTCATGAAAATGGTCATACATGAGTGAATTAGTGGAAATTGAGGGCTGTTGTAGTTAATAAAATGATTCGGCTAGGCTTAAAATGCAAAGAAATTGAATGAAAATCATTTTACGAGCCTAGGGGCAAAAGTGTAATTATGTAAAAGTTTAGGGGCAAAATTGTAATTTTTCCAAAGTATGATTCATGGGCCAATTTAGTCAATGTGAGTATTAAACAAGTGAAATTGTTATTATAGATCAAGAAACACGAAGTCCGAACCGAAACCGAGGCAAGAATAAGAATGTGGACTAAATTGAACAACTACACGTATTTTGAGTACTGAGGTAAGTTTGTGTGAAATTAAAGCTACAATAATGTTATTATGTTTTTAATTACTTTATATAATGAGAAATGAATATTATTTCTATGAAATCGACTAGTGATGCCTCAACGAGAATATGATGAGAATATGTTAAGTTAAAGTTCCGATTGAATATTCGGAATAACAAGGATACCTATGTCACAACATGAGATAAGGAAGGTCCCGTATAAGACCATGTCTGGGACATGGCATCGGCACCGAATGTAGGTCCCGTATAAGACCATGTCTGGGACATGGCAACGACACCGAATAAGGAAGGTCCCGTGTAAGACCATGTCTGGGACATGGCCACGGTACCGAAGGAAGATATCGTGTAAGACCATGTCTGGGACATGGCATCGACATCTATATACGATCTCGTATAAGACCATATCTGGGATATGGCATCGACATCGAGATATGAGATCCCGTGTAAGACCATATCTGGGATATGGCATCGGCATCAAGAGGAGATCCCATGTAAGACCATATCTGGGATATGGCATTGGCATCGTGATACATGTATGATGAGATTGAGTATCCTTCGGTATTCCAAGTAGTTTAACGGGCAAAGAGTTAAGTTTATGTATAGAAGACAAAGAGCTAAGTCTATGTTTAAAGAGTATAAAAGTGCTAAAGTTATGTGATGAAGTGATGCAGGTACCCATGAGTAATTTACGAGAAATGCATGCAATATGTGATATGTAATTTGGTAAGGGTATACATGAGTAAGTTATGTTGAAGTATTTGAGAATTTGTGTATCATTTGATGAGATAAATGGATGTTATTATAAGTCTTAATGTTGTTATTATTTCATGCAAACTTACTAAGCTATATGCTTACCCCTTCCCTTTTCCTTTTTCTTTGTAGTATCGCCAAGCTAGCTCGGGGGATCGTAGGACGTCGGAGTTTGGATCACACTATCAACTATTCTTTTGGTATAGTTAAGTTGATTTATTTTGAGTATGGCATGTATAGGAACTTGGTCATCTTATTATGTCATATTTGTTAGCCAAAGTGTTGGTTATTATTTTCACTCATTCATTTTGTCAATGGCCATTGGAAATTGGCCAATACTTGTTAAGTTTTATATATATATATATATCCAATGATGATGATATTCATGAAGTGCAAGTTCATGCTATTGATCGAGTAAAACGAGAAGTGTATGCATGACGAATTAGTGATTCTTTATAGTGTATTATGGCTATGTTATGTGTTACTTGTAGTGGTATAAGTGTGTTGTCTCTCAGGGTGGCACTTGTCTTGGTAAATAGCCTTTTAATTGTCCACATGGGTAGACACACGGGCGTGTGTCTAGGCCGTATGTGACACACGGTCAGCCCCATGGGTGTGTTGATAGGCCGTGTGTCCCTTGCATCAAATTTGCAAAAATTTAATTCGTCACACAGGCCAGCACACGGGCGTGTGACTAGGCCGTGTGCCCCTTGAGAGTTTGCTGACGTCATAAATAGAATGCTAAGGTTTTCACACACGGGTGAGAACACGGGCGTGTCTAGGCCGTATGAGGGACACGGGCCATAGACACGGGGGTGTGCCAGGCCGTGTGAAAACCCCTGTAGGTTCGAAGTGAAAAATAAAATCCACACGGGTTAGGAACATGGGCGTGTGTGACTACACGGCCTGCCCACACGGACATGTTCCATTCCACACGGGCGTGTGGCCCTGTTTTAGGCAAAAAATTTCTAAGGGTGCAAAAGTTTCCGGTTTAGTCCCAAACCATTCGGTATGTATGTTTAAGGTCTTGTAGGCCCGTAATAGGGACGTTATGAATATGAATGAAAAAGTTTTAAGTTGAAACAAAATTTTATAGCCCGAAGTTATATGTTTGAGCAAGTTAAGTTCGGTAATGCCTCGTATCCGGTTCCGGCGTTGAACACGGGTAAGGGGTGTTACAATACTTCTGATCAATGTATTTTGTCCTCTTATGACTTCTCATTTCCTTGGTATTTGATATTACAGCACCGTTATCACAGTATATTGTTATAGTTTTTTCCATACCATGAATAACTTCAAGTTTGGTTAAGAACTTTTGAAGCCATATTGCTTCTTTCGTTGCCTCAAAAACAACCACATACTCGGCCTCCACAGTAGAGTCAGCAGTGCAAGTTTGTTTTACACTTCTCCATACTATGGCTCCACAGCCTAGAACGAATACATTTCCCGATGTCTATTTCCTCGAATCTTTACAAGTTTGGAAGTTTGAGTATGTGTATCCAACAAGAGTAAGGTCATCACTAGAATACACAAGCATATAATCCCTGGTTCTTTTAAGATTCCTTAATATATGTTTTACAACTTGACATTGCTTGAGACCTGCATTTGCCTGATACGGACTAACTAATCCTACTGCGAAACAAATATCTGGACGTGTGCAAAGCATTGCATACATAAGGCTTCCAACTTTCGAAGCATATGGACCTTACTCATATGCTCTCTTTCTTCCGCTGTCTTAGGACAATTATCTAAAGAAAGACGAAAACCTAATGCAGTCGACTGAACGCCTGGCTTCACATAGGTCATTGCAAAACGTTCCATTACCTTATTGATGTATGAAGCTTGATATAATGCTATCGGTTTATTCTTTTGATCCCTAAGGATTCGAATTCCAAGAATATAACTAGCTTCACCTAAGTCCTTCATCCTAAACTGTTAAGCTAACCATAGTTTAACCGATGAAAATTCTCCTACATCGTTTCTGATAAGTAGAATATCATCGACATACAAAACGAGAAAGACCATCTTTTTTTCCTTTATACGCTTATAAGCATAAGGTTCATTAGCATTTTGCTTAAATCCAAAAGTCTTGATTGTTTGATCAAAATCTTTATTCCATGAGCGGGATGCCTACTTAAGAACATAATTGGATCTTAGCAGTTTGCAAACTTTCTACTCCTTTCCTTTGACAACATAGCCATTAGGTCGAGCTATGTTAATGGTCTTATCAAGATAGTTATTCAAGAATGCTGTATTGACATCCATTATCTAGATCTCGTAATCAAGAGCAGCGACAATTGATAAGAGTATGCAGATAGACTTGAGCATGGCTACCAGAGAGAATGTCTCATCATAATCAATACCTTCTTTCTGTGTGTAGCATTTCCTTACAAGTCTAGCTTTGTGTGTTTCCACTTTCCCTTCCACATTTCTCTTCTTCTTGTATATCCATTTACACCCTATGGGTTTAATCCCAATCGATAAGTCTACAAGTTCCCATACTGTATTGGATTTCATAAAATCCATCTCAGCATCCATGGCCTGTTTCTAGAGCTTGGAATCAACGTCCTGCATAGCTTCCTCGTAAGTGAGTGGGTCATCATCCTCATGATTGGCTTCCATATTATAAATACTACCATCATAGATAAAGAAGCCTAGTTTCTTAGAAACTCTCCCGCCACGACGGATTCCGCTTTGTTGTTGATTGTTTGCATGTTTTTCTACAACTTTATCAAGAATTGAACTTGGGAATTGTTCTACCACTCCTAGAAGGTCCTCGAGTACTACTTTACTTCGAGTCTTAAAGTTATCGATGTATTTTTCCTTGAGAAAAGTAGCATGAGTGGAAACTTTGATCGTATTATCTTTTGGATTGTAGAATAATCCTCCATTTGTTCCTTTTGAATATCCTACAAACATGCACAATTCTGTCCGTGCATCCAACTTCTTTGTATCCTTATTTAGAACATGTGCTTGACAAAACCATATTCTAAAGTGATTTAAAGCGATTTTCTTTCCATGCCATAGTTTGTAAGGTGTCTTACAATAAGACTTGGTTGATACATCATTCAGAATATAACAAGCCGTTTGTATAGCATATCTCCAGAAGGAAGTAGGAAGTTGTGAATAGCTTAATTGAACGAACCATGTCAAGTAAGGTTCTATTCCTTCTCTCAGCTATGCCATTCTCTGTGGAGTGCCCGACACAGTTAATTGGGATAAAATCTCATTCTCTATGAGGTATCCGAAGAACTCATCAGACATGTATTCCCCACCTCAGTCAGACCGAATATTATTTATGGACAAACCTAATTTCTTTTCCACTTCCACATAAAACTCTCAAAATTTATCAAAGGTTTCGCTTTTGCGGTACATTAGATGCACATATCCATATTGAGAATAGTCTTCGATAAAAGTCATGTAATAATTGTAACTTCCTCGGGCACTGATACTCATGGGACCACATACATCAGTGTGCACAAGTTCTAAAGGTTGGTTGGCCCTTATACCTTTCACATTAAAAGACCGTTTAGTCATTTTACCTTCCAAGCAAGATTCACACTATGGAAGACTAACTTCTTTAAGCATACTTAAGGGGCCATCTTTCACGAGTCTAGTGATTATTTTCTTGGTTAATATGACCAAGACTTAAATGTCATAGGTACCCCTCATTAGAGTGAGAAGTTTTAAGAATTTTATTCACAATTTCAATTTGAGGCATTGAGTAGTTATTTGGTTTGATAAAGTAGAGATTGTTTTCCATCCATCCATTATAGATTAAATAACGATTTCTATGAATAACAATCCTTTTATTGAATGTCACGGTATAACCGGAATAAACATGCTACAGAAATTAAATTCCTCTTAAAATGAGGTACATAAAACATGTTCTTTAAAACAATCTTCCTAAAATTATCAAAGTGTAAAATAACTTCTCCCACTGCTTCGGCTGAAACATAGCTCCTATCTTTGGTCTGCAGCAAGAGGTTCCTATCACGCAGATTTCTCATTCTGCTAAACCCCTGTAAAGACACACATTCACACGGTTAGTGGCTCCAAAATCAATAACCCAGTTGTCAATTGATTCTTCCACTAAGCTAGCTTCAACCACAAAAAGTTCCATACATTTGCCCTTTTCGACTAGGTAATCCAAATACTCCTTGTAGTTTGATTTGAAATGTCCTTTCCTATTGTAGAAAAAACATTTGATTTTTTTTTTAGGATCTTTTGACTTCTTAGCCTTCTTCCTATCCGCACGAGGTGGAACTGAAGACTTAGTCGGTTTCTTCTTTCCCTTAGCTTTTTGTTTCCCCTTAGAAGACGAGGGGCCCACAGCTAAGTTTGCCTCAGGTTTCTCTTGAACCAACTTAGCACCATTCAACATCAACTCATAGGATTGTAATTCTTCCATAAGTTGAGTCAAGGTAAGCACCTTGTTCCCTAAGTTGTAAGCAACCCTAAAACAAGTAAACTCCTTGGTTAAGGATTTAAACACTATTTTAATTTGCGTGTTCATGTCTAATTCAGCACCATTGCCCTCGGCTTCTATAAAGAATCACATAAGCTTAAGCATATGTTCTTTGACTGAGGTGCCGATTTTTTGTTGAGAATTCATCAAATTTGTAATAGCAAATTATCGAGCCAATGCGACTTGGCCTTCGAGCAAATCCTCCAAATTTGTCGTGATCGCTTTGGTAGTATGGAAATTCTCGTGTTACTTTTGCAACAAACTACTCGTGCTCGCTAACATATAACATCGAGCAATCAAGTCAGAATCTCCCCAATGATTTCTCGCTTTGGGCTAAGCTTCAGAAGGACACGTTTCGTTAAGAACAAATTTGTGTTTCTCACAGCTGAGATCAGCAAGTTCCGTTTCCATTCTCGAAAGTTATTCCTATTTAATTTATTCTCAGTAAGAATGCTAATAAGAGGAGTATGAGACATATTTGAACTGAAAAAAAATAAAGATTTCACTAATTACTATCTTTGTGTTAAGCAAATATTTTTCATTTTAGCAACATATCAAGAATGCAGTATGATACATGCGTATTGTAATTAAACCTTAAAAAAAATTTCGTTGCTACGATCATTCTCACACCCATCAACCATATTGCATTGGGGTCCCAAGACTAACTAGCAAGAACATGGATTACATCCAACTAGTTCATAAATCTTAATTCTCAAGACTCCACATGAATTAATGACCGTTTAATGTTTGGCTATCATCTCTAACTTAAATATTGTTTCTTGGGAAACTATTTAATAAGAGATGATCTTAAGTGTGCAACCATTGACTCAACATCTATCATGAACATGCTTTCATTTATGAGTCATCTTGGGACAATCTCTCTAAAAGTCATGCATGACTAGTTGTCCTTAAAAGGAAATCCCATCTAGTGAACCCACATGAAAAATTTTACCTTAGGGTGTGGCCAGGGTAGGAACTAGCTCGAAACTTTATCATGCTATCACTTAGGACCATTAATGGATGCCGTAAGTCTTGTTCAAGGACCTCCTCCCACTCAATATTTTAAAAAACATGCAAGGTTTTTTATCTAAAATTTCAAGAATGATCATACAATAGTTCTAGTGGAATTCTTACCTAATCTAAATGACATGCTTCCAATATATGCATGGCATGCTATGGCAATAATATCCATTCACAAGAATCAATCAATCTTAAAACAAACAATTTTGATTCTCCATAGTTTTTCTTTTAAGGGAAAAATTGAAGAAGTGAAAGTGAACCGTGCACCAGGTAGGGTCCCAGGAAAGGGAGGTTAGTAAAATTTGACTGCTTAAAAAACCAAGTCTTTCCTAGTCAGAGCCAATCCTAGACATGCATCTTCTCATTACCACACTTCTCACAGTTATCGAATAACCTAAAAAAAATGAATAGAACAATACAACACATGTATTTTCTCATTACCACACTTCTTATTTTTAATCGATCAACTGTGGATCATCTCATATATATCACAATTATAACATTACATAATATAAATATTATAAACAATTATAAAACAGATATATAAGGAGATAGGTAATTAAAATAAAATTGACAGCCAAGGTTATAAAACATATATATAAGGAGATAGGTAATTAAAATAAAATTGACAGCCAAGGTTTCCATGGTTCTATTTCTAGAAAATAAATGGAAAAATAAAATTACATAATTTTTCACCACAAGGCATTCATTGGGTCTTCAACCGCCATCACATCTTTTCATTGTCATGGACTCTTTTTGAAAAAATTACATTTAAGTCCTATGTCTGTTTTTAGCTCACAAGAATTCTATGAATTTTAAAAAAATATCCCTACACGAACATAATAGTCCATGGTCTATTTCCTAAGAACCACAACCTCGGCAAAAAACAATTACATAAAAAATATATAATATCGCATCCATTCTCATATATAACTCAAAACATGCATAAGATCTAAAGAATAACACTTTCTATGTAATCAAATCATTCAAGAAGAAGAGAAATTTATTTTGATTATTTGTTTATACTGATAGATAGAACACAACTTGGCTCTTGATACAAATTGTTGGAAAAAACGAGTTTGGAAAACGCAGCGGAAAATAAAATTAGGGAACAACCAGAGTTTTAAAATTTTTCCAAAACAAGATCTTGGTTGTGATATCTAAATTAATAAACACTTAATCAAAATTATACCTTTTTTATTTGTCTAGGATGAGCACTTTGACCGAGTAGTCTTCTCCGCTATCTTTAAGCTCATGTCTGCCGAGTGTGGGCTCACTTCGAATCAAAATTTTTTTTACAAAAATTACCAATTGGATAATTTTGTAATTTCTCTAAAGTTTTGGGTCAAGTTGTAAATAAGAAAAATATCTCTAGAAATTTTCTAGAATAATCTCTTCAGAGAATTTTCTCTCTATAACTTTCTCTTGAGTTCAAGTGTGTGAAAATAATGACCCAATACTCTCTTTATATAGGGAGAGTTTAGAGAGTTCAACTATGATTAAACTTAACCACTTTAATATTATATTAATATAATATTTATAAACATAAACATTAAATTAAATTTAATATTAAATCTTATTAAAATAATAGAATTTTATCTACAAGATAAACAT
Organism: Gossypium sturtianum; assembly: GCA_025698515.1. Classification (NCBI taxonomy): domain Eukaryota; kingdom Viridiplantae; phylum Streptophyta; class Magnoliopsida; order Malvales; family Malvaceae; genus Gossypium; species Gossypium sturtianum. Next base: position 27,785,304 of record CM046945.1, read on the forward strand.
TAAATTAAATTCAATATTAAGATACTCACTTTAATATTAAATTAATAAAATATTGTTAAGATAAGTATTAAATTAAATTAAATATAAAATTATTAAAATAATTTTATTTCTAGAATAGTTAATCTGAAATCAAATTCCTTGGTAGAATCCCAATAGGAGTGTAACTCTACCATTGCTCAACCACCGATGATCAACCGCCACCAGCCACCAGGACGCCGTCATCGCAACCACCAGCATCGCCGTGTCCGGCCTGGTCTAGCGACCGGTTTATGATATCGGTCTAGCCCGATTCGATCAGTTTTTTGGTCTTGATCTCGGTTTTGGGCTCTCGGGCCGAATTTATGATATCAGTTCTAGTTTTCAAGTTCAATTACCCATTGGACCAATTGTCTAACCTGAAAATTAACTTCCAAAAATATCATATTAATTTTAATTGATTTGATTAATTTAATTTTACTTGATCAAAATTAATTTTTCCAAAAATCACTTATATTTTCCAAATTAATTTTTCAAGAAAATTTTTTAATCAAATTCTCTAGTTGAACAATTTTTACGACCATTTAATTTAATTCAACATTGAATAAATCGAATCAATTAAATTATTTCCAAAGCGTAGAATTTTCTTCTGATTCAAATGCAGTCCGATCGAGCTTTTGTTGAGCTAGCGGAGGGACAAATCGGATGTATACAATTAGGCTCTAGTGATTGCAATTATGTCCAGAAGCATTGTTCCAATAATTCACAATTACTTAATCATGGAATCAGTCTATTAGAAGTACCATGATTAAAAACTCCTTATTGTATACTCTATACGAAAGCAATTCATCCAACATATTTGTCCAATAACCTCGTCATGTGTGTGTTACCCTCATAAGATATCCTTGATTCATTTGAGTTAAATCCGTTCATTCAATACAATTTTATTTTATATCATTGTCACCATTGTGTCTTCTTAATGATTAATATGATCAGTGCCAACAAATGACTGTGATAAATTGCTCGTTCGAGAACAAGCAATCCGTGACCACGTTTCATATTTATCAATCAACACAATGCCAATGAGAGAATATCTATAATAGTCCGATTTAGACCCTAGTCAGAATAGTGGTTTCGGGACCACAAATTTGAGTCTAAAAAATATTTTAATATTATTTTCCGTGTCTAAAGTATGTAATTATGCATGTGTGAAAGTTTTGTGAATTAATTTGTTCGTTTGTATGCTTAATTAGAGAAAAGGACTAAATCGCATAAACGGTAAAAGTGGCCTTCTATTTGATTAAGTGTATAATTGATGTGTCTTCCTAAATGGGAGGTCTTATGTTGTAAATTGGCCATTAGACTTTGGGATGGACGGTAAAGGGTATGAATTATACATGTATTATATGTTTCATTAAAAGGTTAATTTTGGAATTTGATTATTAAAGAAATTATAATTAATAAACAAAAGAAAGAAAGCCACCATGTTCATTTTTCCCACCGAAATTAAGAAAAGAAAGAAGGGTTTGAAGCTCTTTTATACTCGGCCAACATTTAGTTTGATTCAAGATCAAGAACCAAAGAAAACGGATTTAGACCAAGGAAAGTCGAAAGTGATCGAGTAGTCGAATCTATCCGTTTATTCAGAAATACAAGGTAAATCCATATACAAATAAATGTATTTGAATTGATTTATTCATGTTCATTCGATATTGAATTGTGATGAATGGCTTTGGATGAAATACGTGAGAAATCCGAGAAAGTATCGACAATGTATCAATATCCGAAAAGCCCCGTACGAACCTTAGGAATAGATAGGATTAATATGTCATGACATAGGGATTCCGATATGTGATATCATGTAAGACCACGTCTGGGACGTTGGCATTGATTTGAGATTTACGTGATAAGACCATGTCTGGGACATCGGCATCGTATATGATTTCGTGTAAGACCCTGTCTGGGACAGTGGCATTGATATTCGATTACATGTAAGACCACGTCTGGGACGTTGGCATTGTACGATTATTCTGTGTATTCCGAGTATCCTATTTTATTCCGAATGGTTCAACGGGCAACTCCGAGAAATGAAAGACTATGTGAAATGTATGATCATTTCAGGTACGTTTGAAGTGTATGCTATGGTTGAGCATAAATGGTAAGTATATATGTGTATGTGCACAAGTGAGATATGTGCATAGACTTGATGAGATTAAATGTGATATATGTATGAAGTTGCTATGATCAAAAGAGGTATTTAGAGATATGAATTGTTGGTAAGCAATGGCTAAACAAATGAGCCAAAGAAGAAGTATGAAATTACATATGAGATATATAAATGATCTTGCAATTGATATGATTATGAATGTTTATATGTTAAGTTTATTTGTATATGGCTTACTTAGCTTTTGAAAGCTTACTCTGTGTATGTTTGCATTGTTTTATAGATCTTTAAAGCTACGGAAGGCTCAGGGATCATCGAGGATCATCACCACACTATCAAATTCTACGTTGGTACTTTTGAATGTGTACATAGTTAAATATGGCATGTATAGGCTAGTTGGTTTGGATTATGTTTTGAGTTGTATATAAATAGCCATGTGATATAGCTAGATAATGATCAGGATATGAATGAGTAGTTCATGCTAAATGATGCATAGTTTGGTATGGTTTGATGGTTAATGGTTGAGCTAATGAGATGGTCAAATCTATGATAAGTTCTATGATGCAAAAATTGGCATATTATTGATGATAGGTTAGCACATTGAATTGGTAAGTTTTTGGATGGTGTTTGCTTGGAAATGTCTAAGTTAAATTGAGCTAAATGGCTCATGAATTGGTGTGATTAATATGTTCTTGAATGGCTAGAAAAGATGATCATTTTGGTATGTTTTGTTTTCTTTGGAGATATGATTTGAATTGGTTTAATGCTTGTAGGTATAACTCAAAGTGTGGGTGGTAAATTGGCCTTGCAAATGGCCTATATTTGCCCACACGGTTGAGCACACGGGCGTGTGGCTAGACCGTGTCCTTCGTGGTTGTATTTCAAAATAAGTCAGACTCGACCACGGGCTGGACACACGGGCGTGTGACTTGCCATGTGGTGCAAGTCAGTGTCGACAACGGGTGAGGCACACGGGCATGTCTCAGGCCGTGTGGACAAGTCAGTATGTATGCCCTGTTTTGCCACGGCTTAGACACACAAGCGTGTCTGAGGCCGTTTGAGGCACACGGCCTACCTACACGGGCGTGTGACCTCTGTAACTTTGAAAAATTTTTGATTTTCCGAAAATTTTTGTATGGTTCCAGTTTAGTCCCGACCCATTTCTAATGCATGTTTAAGGTCTCGTAGACCTCATTAAGGGACTATTTGCTTGTATTCTGCTATGATATGACAGTGATGTACGTATTGATGTGTAATGTTTGTAAAAGTTTCCGATTAGTCTGGTAATACCTCTTAACCCTAAACTGGCAATGGTTACGGGTTAGGGGTGTTACATTTGATTGGTATCAGAGCTACAGTTTAGTCGATTCTAAGACTAACATAGTATGTGAGAGTCTAGCCAGACATGCCATATATACGAACTGTGATAGTGTGATGAATCCTGACGTACAAAATGTGTTTTTTGTATAGTAATGGATCCCGAAAGAGCTGTAACTAACGATGTTGAAAGTAATGCTCCTGCTCCAGCTCAAGGGATAGCGCCATCTAATTTAAGACTGGCTACTAGCGGTCAAGAAGGTAAGGCTAAACAAGCCTTCTTCCAAATGATGAATGAGTGGTTCACTCAATATGTTAGAACAAATTCGGCTGTTCCACAACCTCCGCCCCCACCCAATCCTCCTCGGACTTCTGTTGTACCACCGGTTATGAACTTGAATCTGTTGAATAAGCCTCCGGTCGATAAAATCCATAAATATGGGGCTGAAGAGTTTAGGGCTACCAATGAAGATGATGATGAGAAAGCTGAGTTTTGGCTCGAGAACATAATTTGAGTGTTTGATGAAATGTCATTGACTCCTGATGAATGTATAAAATGTGTCTTTTCCTTGCTACGAGATGCAGCTTATCAGTGGTGAAAGACTTTGATTTCTGTTGTTCCAAAAGAATGGGTTACATGGGATTTCTTTCAGTCTGAATTTCGGAAGAAATATATCAGTCAGAGATTTGTAGATCAGAAATGGAAAGAGTTTCTTGAACTGAAACAGGGTCGCATGTCTGTCACTGAATATGAACGAGAATTTGTGAGATTAAGTCAATATGCTCGGGAATGTGTTTCAACTGAAGCAATAATGTGTAAAAGATTTGAAGACAGCTTGAATGAAGACATCCGTTTGCTAGTTGGAATTCTGGAAATAAAAGAATTTGTTGTGCTTGTTGATCGAGCATGTAAAGCTGAGGCACTCGGGAAAGATAAAAGAAAAGATGAGACAGAAGCTAGAGATGTGAGAAAGAGATTCTCAAGTAAAACATTTCAGTCTACATCAAAGAAATTCAGAGATGAATATAGTTGTTCAAAGACTAATGTGGGACATTCAAACAGAGATCGAGCTAGATCACAGTCGAACTCCAAAGCCCCAGTTTTGGTACAGCCAGAATCGGGAAAAGAGTTCGTGATTTATAGTGATGCTTCATTGAATGGTCTGGTATGTGTTTTGATGCAGGAAGGCAAAGTCATAGCTTATGCCTCGAGACAGTTGAAACCGCATGAAAAAAATTATCCGACACACGATCTTGAGTTAGCTGCGATTGTATTTGCTTTAAAGTTCTGGCGTCTTTATCTCTTTGGTGAAAAATGCCACGTGTTTTCGAATCATAAAAGTCTGAAATATTTGATGACTCAGAAAGACCTAAATTTGTGACAAAGACGATGGTTAGAGCTGTTGAAAGACTACGAGCTTGTGATAGATTATCATCCGGGTAAGGCAAATGTTGTTGCTGATGCATTGAGTCGAAAATCGCTGTTTGCATTACGCACGATGAATGCTCATTTAAACCTGTCTGATGATGGTTCAGTTTTAGCTGAATTGAAAGCGAAACCGTTGTTTTTACAGCAAATATGTGATGCTTAAAAAGTTGATAATGAAATGTTAGCGAAACGAGTTCAGTGTGATTTGAATTCCGATTCAGAATTTTGAGTTGATATTGATGATTGTTTGAGATTTCGAGATCGGATTTGTGTTCCGAGAAACCCAGAGTTGATTCAGTTGATCTTGAATGAAGCACATAACAGTCGCTTATCTGTTCATCCGGGAAGTACAAAGATGTACCATGATTTGAAGCAACACTACTGGTGGTCTGGTATGAAACTAGACATCTCTGACTTTATTTCAAAATGTTTACTCTGTCAGCAAGTTAAAGCTGAACATCAAGTGCCATCTGGTTTGTTACAACCAATAATGATTCCTGAGTGGAAATGGGATAGAGTAACAATGGATTTCATTTCAGGGTTGCCATTGACTCCGAGAAAGAAAGATGCAATTTGGTTCGTAGTGGACAGATTGACGAAATCAGCTCATTTTATTCCGGTGCGATCTGATTACTCACTTGATAAATTAGTTGAGCTTTATATTTTTGATATTGTGAGATTGCACGGGATGCCACTATCTATTTTGTCTGATAGAGATCTGAGGTTTACTTCAAGATTCTGGAAGAAATTGCAAGATGCCTTAGGTACTAAATTGCATTTTAGTACAGCTTTTCACCCACAGATAGATGGTCAATCCGAGCAGATTATTCAGATTCTCAAGGATATGCTGAGATGCTGTATTCTTGAGTTTGATGGTACGTGGGAACAATATTTGCCATTGATTGAGTTTGCGTATAATAATAGTTTTCAGTCAAGCATTAAAATGGCACCTTATGAAGCTTTGTACGGACGCAAATGTCGAACACCTCTGTACTGGTCAGAACTCAGTGAGAATAAGATACACGGGGTCGATTTGATCAAAGAAGCTGAACAGAAGGTGAAAGTGATTCGTGATAGTCTGAAAGCCGCATCAGATCGTCAGAAATTGTATGCAGATTTGAAACGAAAAGACATCGAGTTTGAGATCGGCGATAAAGTGTTCTTCAAAGTGTCTCCGTGGAAGAAAATACTTCGTTTTGGCAAAAAAGGTAAATTGAGTCTGAGGTTCATTGGGCCGTATGAAATTATTGAGCGCATTGGACCTGTTGTATAACACCCATTACCCAGGTTCTACATCGGGAACCGGGCCCGAGGCGTTACCGAACTCAAACCACTTAATCTCCACTTAGGCTCAACGTCATTACTCACTATAACCTCATTCTCGACTTATGAGGCCTCAATCTTACACACGAGGGCTTTCGAGACTAATCCGGAACTTTTACGATCCTTAAAGTTTTTCTCTTTTATACAGGTCTCACACGCCCGTGCAAGATTAGACACGCCCGTGCATGGACACACGCGCCCATGTTCCCTAGCCGTGCTAAAAACTCGAGCATTCTGCCAATTGCCCCACGGCCATGGCACACCCGTGCTCCCCAACCGTGGTGAACACTGACTTCCCTCGCACGGCCTAGAGTCTAGACACACGCCCGTGTGGATAGCCCGTGGCCAACACTGATTAATCCCACACGCCCTAGACTCACGCCCGTGTGACTAGTCCGTGGTCTATTCTGTTTTAAAATATTAACATGCAGGGAACACACGGCCAGATTACACGCCCGTGGGCTGACCGTGTGTCTCACATGGCCTAGACACACGCCTGTGTGTCTATCCACATGGACAAAAACAAGGCTATGTGCCAAGTTACTATCACCCCTCTAGCATCCACAACATATTTTCAACCAACACAAGCATAATCAACTCATATTTAAACATCATCTCACATAGATAACAATAACTTCTCATATAACATAATATAAACCTCAAAACTCATTCATAACCCTCGGATTTGTGGTCTCACACCACTATTCTGACTAGGCCCTAATCCGGGATGTTACAACTCTCCCTCCTTTAGAGATTTTCACCCCCGAAAATCTTACCAGAAAAGAGGTTTGGATGTTGCTCTCTCATAGCTTCTTCCGTTTCCCACGTAGCCTCTTCACGCCATGTTTCTGCCATAATACTTTCACTAGTGCTATGCTCTTATTTCTCAACTATTTCACTTCTCGAGCCAAGATCTTAATCGGCTCCTCTTCATAAGACATATCCGATCTTATCTCAATTTTTGTTGAAGGAATCACATGTGAAGGATCGGAGTGATACCGTCGCATCATCGACACATGGAACACGTTATGAATCTTTTCCAACTCTACCGACAAAGCCAACCGGTAAGCTACAGGACCAATTCTATCTGTAATCTCATATGGCCCTATGAACCTTGGACTCAATTTCCCTTTTCGTCCAAATCTCATGATTTTCTTCCATGAGGACACTTTTAAAAACACTTTGTCACCCACTTCAAACTCAATCTCTTTTCTTTTCAAATCCGCGTACGACTTCTGTCGGTCCGAAGCAGCTTTCAGACTATTATAGATTACTTTCACTTTCTCTTCAGTCTCTTTTACTAGATCGACCCCATGGATCCGCTTCTCACTAAGCTCGGTCCAATATAAAGGAGTCTGACACTTACGGCCATACAAAGCCTCATACGGTGCCATCTGTATACTCGACTGATAACTGTTGTTATAGGCAAATTCGACCAAAGGTAGATATCTCTCCCAACTACCTTCGAATTGTAGCACACAGCATCGAAGCAAATCTTCAAGAACTTGAATCACTCTTTCAGACTGACCATCGGATTGCGGATGGAACGCGAGATTGAAATTCAATCTCGCATCCATGGCTTCTTGCAACTTCTTCGAAAACCTCGAAGTAAACCTCGGATCTCTATCCGATATAATAGACACAGGTACACCATGCAATCTTACTATATCTGCCACGTACAACTCAGCTAACTTATCCAGTGAATAATTAATGCGTACTGGAATAAAGTGAACCGACTTCGTCAATCTATCCACAACAACCCACACAGCATCTCTCTTTCTGAGTCATCGGCAACCCGTCACAAAATCCATGGTAACCCGATCCCACTTCCATTCGGGAACCATCACCGGTCAAGCAATCGAAGGCACTTGATGCTCGGCTTTCACTTGTTGGCAAATCAGACACTTTGCTACAAACTCTGAAATATCTCTTTTCATACCCGGCCACCAATACAACTTCCTCAAATCGTTGTACATTTTCATACTGCCCGGACATACTGACAAGCATCCACTGTGGGCCTCATACAAAACCTTTCGAATCAACTCCTCATTTTTAGGAACACAAATTCTGTCACGATACATCAGACAACCATTCAAATCCACTCGAAAATTAGAATCACTTTCTGATCCGCACTTAGCTATCTTAGCTTGCATCCCGCTGTCATTTCTCTGAGCCTCACATATTTGTTGAACAAATAGTAGCCTAGCTCTCAACTCTGCCAAAATAGCACCATCATCAGACAATGCTAAACTCGCTCACATAACTCTTCGAGCATACAGGGATTTCCTACTTAAGGCATCCGCAACCACATTCGCTTTTCCCAGGTGGTAATCAATGACTAACTCATAGTCTTTCAACAATTCAAGCCACCGTCTCTGTCTCAGATTCAGATCCTTCTTATCCATCGAATACTTTAAACTCTTGTGATCCGTAAAGATTCGGCACTTTTCGCCATACAAATAATGTCGCCAAATCTTTAACGCAAACACAATCGCAGCCAATTCCAAATCGTGAGTCAGATAATTCTTCTCGTGCGGTTTTAACTGCCTCGAGGCGTAAGCGATTACCTTACCCTCTTGCATCAACACGCAACAGAGACCATTAAACGACGCATCATTATAAACCACAAACTCCTTCCTCGATTCTTGTTGAACCAAAACCGGTGCCTCAGTCAACATTGTTTTCAGTCTCTCGAAGCTCTGTTGACATGTCTCAGTCCATTCAAACTTGACATCTTTATGCAACAGTTTCGTCATCGGGGTAGCAATCACAGAGAACCCCTTTACGAAACGTCTGTAATATCCCGCTAAGCCCAAGAAACTTCTGATTTCTGACACATTCCTCGGTGGTTTCCAGTCTACAACAGCCGCTATCTTACTCGGGTCAACTCTGACACCATCACCTGACACAATATGTTCTAGGAATCCGACCTCTCGGAGCCAAAACTCACTCTTGCTAAACTTAGCATACAACTGCTTATCTCTCAAAGTTTGCAAAACAATTCTCAAGTGTTCTTCATGATCGTTCTCATCCCGAGAATAAATCAATATGTCGTCAATAAAGACAACCACAAACTTGTCCACATATGGTCTGAAAATACGGTTCATCAGATCCATAAAAATTGCAGGTGCATTCGTCAAACCAAACGGCATAACCAAAAACTCATAATGGCCATACCTTGTCCGAAACGCAGATTTTCAACACATCTTGCTCTTTCACCCCGAGTGATAATAACAGCAGACCTCAAGTCTATCTTGGAGAACATCTTTGTAGCTCCCTTCAGTTGATCGAAAAGATCATCAATCCTTGGTAAATGATACTTATTCTTAACTGTCACCTTATTGAGTTTTCTATAGTCTATACACAACCTCATAGACCCATCTTTCTTCTTCACAAACAATATCGGAGCACCCCACGTCGAGTAGCTTGGTCTTACAAAACCTTTATCTGTTAACTCTTGCAACTGAACCTTCAGTTCTTTCAACTCTACAGGTGCCATTCTGTAAGGAGCAATTGAAATAGGTGCCGTTCCCGGAACCAACTCAATTCCAAACTCAACCTCTCTCACTGGAGGTAATCTAGGTAACTCTTCCAGAAATACATCTGGGTACTCACATACCACTGGCACTGTTTCAAACTCTACTCCAACCTCTTGAGTATTCAACACGAACGCAAGATAGGACTCACACCCTTTTTTTAAACATTTTTCAGCCACTAAGGAAGAAATCATCACGGGTAGACTGTTCGATCCACCTGATTCAACCCGAACCACATCTCCACTCTCACATTTCAATTCAATGTACTTACTACCACAGTTCACTAAAACACTATGGGTAGTCAACCAATCCATGCCTAGGATTAAATCGAACTTATCAAACGGCAACAACATAAGGTTTGCCAGAAAACAATGATTCTCAATCAACAAATGATAATTCTTACACACTTTGTCCACTAACACATACTTTCCTAACGGGTTTGACACCTTAATCACAATGCCCGTAGACTCAACGGTCATACTCAAACTAGATGCTAATCTCATTCAAATATAAGAGTGAGTAGACCCTGGATCTATTAAAGCAATAACAAAGGTGTCAAAGAGAGAAAAAGTACTCGTTATCACATCAGGGGAGGATGCCTCTTTGCGAGCGCGAATGGCATACATCATCGCAGGTGCCCGACCCTCCGGTCTCACAGCAGAATCTCTAGGTGCACCTCTACCACTAGCCCCACCTCTTGGGTTCCTTGGTGGTCTACCCCTCGTAGACACTTCACTAGGTCTCACTTCTTGCTTCTCTTCCTTATCATCCCTCTCGGGACAATTACGGATAAAGTGGTCAGGGGAACCACATTTATAACATTTCCGACTGTTTCCCCAACACTCTCCGGTGTGAAACCTACCACAACTAGGACACTCCGGTTTACTCTTTGTATTGCCCACACTTTCCATCGAGGGAGCTTGGACTCTCAAACCCGAATGAGTATTGCCCAAGTCTCGATGCGAATAACCCACTGGTGCTATCGTCCGAGGACTCATTTCCTTGGATTTTTTCGACTGGGCTTGATACGACTTGCCTATCGGCCTCTTTCTCGCATCTCGGGCTTCACTCGCAGCCCTTCTCTTTTCTGAACTCAATTCCTCAGCCTTACTTGCCCTCTCAACTAATACAACAAATTCTTTCAACTCCAAAATGCCCACTAGGAGTTTGGTATCCTCATTCAGCCCATCTTCGAACCTCTTACACAAGATGGTCTCTGTCGACACACATTCTTGAGTGTATTTGCTAAGCCTAACAAACTCACGCTCGTATTCCGCTACTGTCATCCTTCCTTGCTTCAACTCAAGGAATTCTTTCCTTTTTCGGTCTGTAAACTGTTGGCTTATATACTTCTTCCGGAACTCTTCTAGAAAGAAGTCCCACGTTACCCGCTCTTTCGGGACCACTAACGTCAGCGTTTTCCACCAATGGTACGCCGAATCTCTCAGCAAAGATACGACACACTTCAAACTTTCCTCAGGTGTACATGAGAGCTCATCGAACACCCTCATCGAGTTCTCCAACTGCACTCGCGCTTTACGGGTCATCATCTACCTTAGCTCTAAACTCCTCAGCCCTGTGTTTCCTAATCTTATCCACCGAGGGTTTCAATATCCTCACTACATCCATACCTTGAGGAGCCACTGGATTTGGCTGAGGTATAGGAGGAGGTGGAGGAGGTTGAGCATTAGGGTTCGCTCGGACATAATCCAAGTACCAATTACTCATCATTTGAAGAAAGGCTTCACGTGCCTCTTCCCCTTGACCCCTAACCTCGGGTCCACTCTCAACAGGTGCAGTTCCTTGTGCAGGAGCCGGTGCATTACTGGCTGCTTCATCAGCAGTCAATGGATCAGAATCCATATACTATATAAAATAAGATTTAAATCATCAGAAACCACCACACTATCATTGTAAACTTATGGCATGTATAGCTAGACTCGTACACCTGCTACGGTAGTCCTAGAAACGGCTAAACCTGGCTCTGATACCACTAAATGTAACACCCCTTACCCAGGTTCTACACCGAGAACCGGGCCCGAGGCGTTACCAAACTCAAACAACTTAATCGCCACTTAGGCTCAACATCATTACTCACTATAACCTCATTCTCGACTTACGAGGCCTCACTCATACACACGAGGGCTCTCGAGACTAATCCAGAACTCTTACGATCCTTAAAATTTTTCTCTTTTATACAGGTCTCACACGCCCGTGCAAGATTAGACACGCCCGTGCATGGACACACGCGCCCATGTTCCCTAGCCGTACTAAAAACTCGAGCATTCTGCCAATTGCCCCACGGCCATGGCACACCCGTTCTCCCCAACCGTGGTGAACACTGACTTCCCTCGCATGGCCTAGAGTCTAGACACATGCCCGTGTGGATAGCCCGTGGCCAACACTGATTAATCCCACACGCCCTAGACACACGCCCGTGTGACTAGTCTGTGGTCTATTCTGTTTTAAAATATTAACATGCAGGGAACACACGGCCAGATTACACGCCCGTGGGCTGACCGTACGTCTCACATGGCCTAGACACACGCCCGTGTGTCTACCCACATGGACAAAAACAAGGCTATGTGCCAAGTTCCTATCACCCCTCTAGCATCCACAACATATTTTCAACCAACACAAGCATAATCAACTCATATTTAAACATCATCTCACATAGATAATAATAACTTCTCATATAACATAATATAAACCTCAAAACTAATTCATAACCCTCGAATTTGTGGTCTCACACCACTATTCTGACTAGGCCCTAATCCGGGATGTTATATGTTGCATACAGATTGTTGTTGCCACCTGAGCTAGAAAAGATTCATAATGTATTTCATGTATCAATGCTTCGTCGATACAGATCAAACCCATCACATGTGATTTCTCCGTCTAAGATTGAAATCTGATCTGATATGACTTATGAGGAAGAACCGATCCGAATTTTAGCTCGCGAGGTGAAAGAATTAAGAAATAAGAAGATTTCGTTAGTAAAAGTGCTATGGCATCGACACGGAGTGGAAGAGGCTACGTGGGAGCCTGAAGATACTATGAGACAACAATATCCAAATCTGCTTAACGGTAAGATTTTCGGGGACGAAAATCCCTAAGGGGGAGAATTGTAACAGTCTGGTTTAGACCCTAGTCGGAATAGTGGTTTCGAGACCACAAATTCGAGTCTAAAAAATATTTTAATTTTATTTTCTGTGTCTACAGTATGTGATTATGCATGCGTGAAAGTTTCGTTAATTAATTTGTTCGTTTGTATGCTTAATTAGAGAAAAGGACTAAATCGCATAAACGGTAAAATTGGCCTTCTATTTGATTAAGTGTTTAATTGATGTGTCTTTCTAAATGGGATGCCTTATGTATTAAATTGGCCATTAGACTTTGGGATGGACGGTAAAGGGTATGAATTATACATGTATTATAATTTTCATTAAAAGGTTAATTTTGGAATTTGATTATTAAAGAAATTATAATTAATAAACAAAAGAAAGAAAGCCACCATGTTCATCTTTCCCACCGAAATTAAGAAAAGAAAGAAGGGTTTGAAGCTCTTTTATATTCGGCCAACATTTAGTTTGATTCAAGATCAAGAACCAAAGAAAACAGATTTAGACCGAGGAAAGTCGAAAGTGATCGAGTAGTCGAATCCGTCAGTTTATTCAAAAATATGAGGTAAGTTTATATAAAAATAAATGTATTTGAATTGATTTATTCATGTTCATTTGATATTGAATTGTGATGAATGGCTTTGGATGAAATACGTGAGAAATTTGAGAAAGTATCGACAATGTATCAATATCCGAAAAGTCCTGTACGAACCTTAGGAATAGATAGGATTAATATGTCATGACATATGGATTCCGATATGTGATATCATGTAAGACCACGTCTGGGACGTTGGCATTGATTTGAGATTTACGTGTAAGACCATGTCTGGGACATCGGCATCGTATATGATTTCGTGTAAGACCTTGTCTGGGACAGTGGCATCGATATTCGATTACATGTAAGACCACGTCTGGGACGTTGGCATTGTACGATTGTTCTGTGTATTTCGAGTATCCTATTTGATTCCGAATGGTTCAACGGGCAACTCCGAGAAATGAAAGACTATGTGAAATGTATGATCGTTTCAGGTACGTTTGAAGTGTATGCTATGGTTGAGCATAAATGGTAAGTATATATGTGTATGTGCACAAGTGAGATATGTGCATAGACTTGATGAGATTAAATGTGATATATGTATGAAGTTGCTATGATCAAAAGAGGTATTTAAAGATATGAATTGTTGGTAAGCAATGGCTAAACAAATGAGCCAAAGAAGCAGTATGAAATTACATATGAGATATATAAATGATCTTGCAATTGATATGATTATGAATGTTTATATGTTAAGTTTATTTGTATATGGCTTACTTAGCTTTTGAAAGCTTACTCTGTGTATGTTTGCATTATTTTATAGATCGTTAAAGCTACAGAAGGCTCAGGGATCATCGAGGATCATCACCACACTATCAAATTCTACGTTGGTACTTTTGAATGTGTACATAGTTAAATATGGCATGTATAGGCTAGTTGGTTTGGATTATGTTTTGAGTTGTATATAAATAGCCATGTGATATAGCTTGTAACACCCCAAACCCGGTCAACACACCACGACCGAATCCGGCATGTTACAGTTTGAAAATGTTTTAAAGAAAACAGTTTGACAGTTTATTTCTAGCGAAAGTATGAGTTTAGAAGAAACCCGTATTGAGTGTTTGTTGAAAGCGATGTTGTGTTGCTTTAAAACCCGATACAATTCTTTTTTTAAAACTCGTTTGTCGTTCTTAACCTTTCAAGTCCGTTAAAATCTCGAGTGAATTGAACATAATTAATTCAAAACCGTTTGTACTTGAGCTTGGAAAACTTAAGTTTGAAAATCATTTAAGTTAACTTTGTAATCGTCTTGTGAATGTTGTTACCCGATGGTAATGTTTAGAAAACCCATTGCGTAATATGATTTAGAAAACTTCGATTTTCAAGTTATTAAAACATGTCAAGTAGTTTACTTAGCGATATTTGAAAACTTAAAGCAGGTATAATAAAACCCAAAATAAAAATAATTAATGGCCTTATTACAAACCCAAATAAAACCAAAATTTAAAATAGAATACCCAAAATGATGTTCCAATGTAAAACCGAAAGCAAATATCGCATAGCCACCTCGAGTCCACCCGGCTCCTCATCCGTGATCTACGAATCACCTGAAAAGATAAGGGAGAAGGTGAGTCACCAAGACTCAGTGCATATTCCCACTCCCGATTATAGCAACGTGCTTACACAAATCATAATCAAGCAAACATATCATGCACCCAAACCTAGCCATCCACAACTCCTTTTTCTACCCCGTGTGGTACCAAACCACTAGTGGTGCCAAACCACTGGTGACCCAAAGTCACTGATATCAAATAAAAATGTGGTACCAAACCACTGGTGACCCAAAGTCACGAATAATCCATATGTGGGGCCAACCCATGTTGTGATACCAAATCACTGGCGATAATCCCGTTTTATCAAATATGGGGCCAACCCACTGTGGTGTTAAGCCACTGGGACGAGTCGCTATGAGGTGCCAAACCTCTGGTGACCCAAAGTCACGAAATCAATCTGTGGTACCAAACCCTTTGGTGGTGCCAAACCACCGTGACCCAAAGTCACGAGATATCAAATCTTTCCCCTCCTCTCATATCACCACAATAATGCAATGCACATGCAAATCATGGCATCATGCTTAATCATTAGACATATATCGAACATACATAGATAATATCATCAGAAATCATGTGCCGTAATCTCAACAAAACAGCAGACTTACCCGAAATCCTTGCTCATACCCATAAAGGTATCATATCGAAATCTACGGTTTCGCTTTTAACATAGTTTAGGTTATTAACAAGTTTACAACGATTATGAAGTGTGTAAGTTACACACACGGCTACTAATGAGACTATCGAACCCGTGAGATCACGATCTAACGCACAAGTTCCCCTTCCTACATTCGGCCAATATCACACTATCAGCAAAAAGCCATTCGGCTTCACTTGTAAATCCCGAAGAGTTAACGCACAGAACCACAATCCTTACCTTGACGCCTTTCGAGCACTAGTCACAACCCTAGGTATGCGAGATTAAGCCTTCCCCTACAATCGACCAACACTAAACAACATAAACTCAATAGCCTTCGGCTTTTCAAATGAATAAGGGAATGGTTAAATCGACATGTAACCTTACCACGGTCTTTAACGAAACCGATTGGTAGAGAGTAGATGACCACGATCCACTACTTCAAAATCCCGAAGAACCTAGGAGAAACTGATTCCATAGGTGATTAAGAATCATGACAAATGCCGAAATTCGGCTTTTGTTCCATATGAGTGAATAGAGAAAGAAAAGAAGATAGAAGAGATTCGGCCATGATAACTTACCTACTCCAAAACCGATTAGAGAAGAAGACAAGAGGGATCTACCCTTGATTGATGTTCGGCCAAAACGTTAGAACAAGGAGAGAAGAGTAGAGAGGTTTCGGTAAGAGAATAAGCTACCAAGGGGGTTCAGCTAATCAATAAAATGAAAGTAGAGAACAAGAAGAAAAATGATCTATGAGGTTTTCGGCTCTTAAGGTTTCGGCAATGGGGTAAGGTGATCAAGATGGATTCGGCTATGGCTTGAGAAAGAAGAAGATTCGGCCAAACCAAATAAGAGTAGAGAGCAAAATGAAATGAGGTTTAGGGAGAATAGTGTTTCGGATTCAAAGAAAATAAGAGAGGAGTTCAAATGGGGATTCGACTTGATGCCTAAGAGAGAAATCGACAAGAGCCTAAAAGCTTTCAGCTTTTGCTTCAACAAGGTGCACTAAGGGAGAAATTGACAAGGGCTAAGGGATTTCGGCTTTTGGTTCACAACCGAATACACCAAGGCATGACTTAGCCGAAAATGTCCACTTAGCTTGACTAAGGAATTTCGGCACTCCCCCTAAGTCTTTCAGCCGAACACTCCACCTCACACAATTCAAAATTCGGCCAACTACTCAAACTTCTCCTGGCCACTCGTTCAAACGAGTTTGAATTGCTCAAACTCCTAAATTCTCTCTTCTCCACCCGTTTGAATCTGTTGACTGTTCAACACGCTTATCCATCGAGTTTGAGTGAGCACAACTCTTCCTCTCTCAAGCGTCAAAAGAAATTCCCACAGAGGGATTCCTGCGGCTCGAACCTCGCCTCCTTCCTCTCGCTTGTGGTGTCACTTCTCAAGGCCCTAAGTGGCGATTCTCGCCACTTTACCACTAGGTTACTTGTGCTAAAGTTTACCACAGAAAACACTTAACCCCTAGCTCCTTCAGCTCCCCTTAACCAACGCTTAAAAATAAAAATTTTCCCATAGTTCGGGCCTACCCTTGGTTCATACCTAGACCCTAAAACATCCCAATTAACATCACAACCAAGCCATACACATGCAAACAGTTCAAACACAATAGCCCCTATTTAAGGATGTTACATAGCTAGATAATGATCATGATATGAATGAGTAGTTCATGCTAAATGATGCATAGTTTGGTATGGTTTGATGGTTAAAGGTTGAGCTAATGAGATGGTCAAATCTATGATAAGTTCTATGATGCAAAAATTGGCATATTATTGATGATAGGTTGGCACATTGAATTGGTAAGTTTTTGGATGGTGTTTACTTGGAAATGTCTAAGTTAAATTGAGCTAAATGGCTCATGAATTGGTGTGATTAATATGTTCTTGAAAGGCTAGAAAAGATGGTCATTTTGGTATGTTTTGTTTGTTTTGGAGATATGATTTGAATTGGTTTAATGCTTGTAGGTATAACTCAAAGTGTGGGTGGAAAATTGGCCTTGCAAATGGCCTATATTTGCCCACACGGTTGAGCACACGGGCATGTGGCTCGATCGTGTCCTTCGTGGTTGTATTTCAAAGCAAGTCAGACTCAACCACGGGCTGGACACACGAGCGTGTGACTGGCCGTGTGGTACAAGTCAGTGTCGACCACGGGTGAGGCACACGGACGTGTCTCAGGCCGTGTGGACAAGTCAGTCTGTATGCCCTATTTTTCCACGTCTTAGACACACGAGCGTGTCTGAGGCCGTGTGAGGCACACGGCCTACCCACACTGGCGTGTGACCTCTGTAACTTTGAAAATTGTTTAATTTTCTGAAAATTTTTGTATGGTTCCAGTTTAGTCCCGACCCATTTCTAATGCATGTTTAAGGTCTCGTAGACCTCATTAAGGGACTATTTGCTTGTATTCTGCTATGATATGACAGTGATGTACGTATTGATGTGTAATGTTTGTAAAAGTTTCCGATTAGTCCGGTAATGCCTCTTAAGCCTAAACCGGCAATGGTTACGGGTTAGGGGTGTTACAATATCATTAACTCTTTAATTGAGTTATGAATTCCACTGTTGCTAGTAAAGCCATGCCATACACAAGTCATGTACCCAACATACCAGCTATGGGCTCGATCATCTTTAGAGCATAAGCCTCCACTTATATCAAAGCACATGGGTTGCATACGCATGGTCAGTGATTAACTCAGGATTTATGTAAATCACACCCTCAACATCACAAGTGAATTAATTCACAAACGGATTCAGAATTAATTCATCTTTGGTCCAATCTATTGTATCATTCTACCAATGAATACATCTATGTCTCTACTTGTGCAGTCAAATGCTTCGATAGCTAAGACTATCCATCTCCCCAATTCAAATTGTAGATGACATAATAATCTTTATCAGTATTTGAATCAAATGCTCACTTTGATTCTTTTACGGGATTACGAACTCATTTAGATTATCAACATAAGTTGTCTTTCTCGCAATGTAAATGTTTTTTTACAATGCCACTTATCTTCAGTTTAAATTTTAGACAATTAATGAGCTAATATTTTCTTGTCACAATTTCGCTATGCATACAAAATATAAAAGACAGAAAATAAAAAAAGACATAATAGTGAAATGTGAAATTAACTTTATTTATTTATTCATCATTCAAATAAATAGAAAACAGTTACATGTTTACTACAATATAGGCACATTTCCCAATAATGCCTTATGTTATGTTTTGGGTAGGGTCTCTACAGTCTGAGTGACATTCTTTTGATCATTATCATACAAATGTATACCTTCATTTTGTTCAATTGATTTTGTTTTGTTCAAGATCATTTCGCTTCACAATCTAGACTTCCCAAGTTCATTGTAGTCTTATCCAACAAGTTCACTTAGTGTTTCGTCATTGTATAGCTTTGATTTTTCACAAAGCCTGCCCTTTTTAACCTTACCTACGAGACTTTTGGTTGTCGAGTGAGTTAGATGGACATTAGGTGGCATTTCTATGCAATTTTTTTATTTTCTTTCATGTATTTTATTCTAGAGGGGATTGGGAATTTAATTGTTAGGCTAAATGTTGTTAGGGTTGACTTGGTCTTTTTTTCTATTAGTAGTCTCCCAAAGTTTGCATTGTACGCCGACAATTGGTCTACCACCAGAATTCAACTTCTATTGTTATTGTAGCTCGCCATCACCCATAGTTATTGGTAACCTATTCAATTAAGCACTTTGATCAGTTGGTTTGTGAAGCCAAATATGGGGTTCGCTTTTCATAATTTATCTTCAGGCACTCTTATTTATTTGAAGGCTTGGAAATGTATTGCTTCCATTGTGCTACTACCATCTATGACGATCCCTTCCACATTGAAAATCATCAATCCTAATAGTAACTACCAAAGAATCATCATTAACCTTATATAACACAATTTTGAGTCAAAATCATCAAAATCGACCCTCTAGTTTTCAGCATGGAGATCCTTTTTATGGATGTGCTTACGAACAAGATGATGTTTGATTGAGTTTATCTCTTAGAGTTGGAGGACACTCATTCCTCTAAGGTACATACGATAATGTGAATGACTCCCCTAGCGAATTTTTTCATTTCTGCTTTGTCATCTCTACCACATGAGGCAACTTTTGCTTTTGCCCTCTTTCTATCTATAAAATGTCTAATTAAAATCACTGAATAACTTCTTTAATCACACATTTTAAGGATACATAGTCCTCTGTCCTATGACTAGATTAGCCATAGCATTTGCACCATTATGAGGATTGCCTTATGTACGAGCTCGGTCACATCAGTGAGGGAAACTCCAGAATACCTTCCTTCTCCACTTGATGTAGAATGTGCACCTTAGTAGCATCCAAAGGCTTACATTTCTTGAATCTATTGTAAGGGGCTTTTGGTTATTATTCTTGGCCCTTTCTAAAGTGGAGCTGCCTCCTAAGCTCGTTTATGTGAGGCCTTTTCATTCGCCTTTGTTGATAGGAGCTGGGAGAAAATTGACACGTCTCCATGTTTACTCACAAGGTTGGATTCCTTTTATTTTGATTCTTTCTCTATTACTTTCCCCTTTAGGTTGGGTTATATCTCTACAATAGTGATAAAGAGCTTTAGTCAAAGTCAAGGCGAGTAGCTCATGCTACATCTTTTGTTTCTATAACCTATTTGCTTTATCATAAACTTGTCTTAGCTAATTTGGCTTTTCTTTGGTTATGATATACTTGAGATGCTCATGTCTCAAACCCATTTTAAAGGCTTAGACACCCTATTTTTTTGTTAGGTTAAAACATTCAACTATTGTTGCATTGAAACAAGTGAAAGCCCTAATGAATTAACCATGTCGATGACTAATTTCCAATAATTTGGTAATTTTTCCCAACTCTTTGTTAGCGAGGAAGTGCCATATGAATTACTTATTTAGCTAACTAAAATTATGAATTGACCCATCTAGCATCAACGAATATCAACTCTTGGCATGGATTCTCTAGGTTATTGGAAATATTCTACACTTTAATTTATGCAAAACCCCTAAAGTTTCCATATAGTCGTCATATTGCTCAATTTTTTCTTTAGGTTCCTCAATTCCATGATATATTTCTTTGGGGAGCCTAAAATTGTGAGGAAAAAAGGTGTTGGGTGTTCCAGGTGCTAGGGGATTGTTAGCACTCGAAACCCAACTTTCTCTACCTAGTTGGGCTATTTGCATGTCATGAGGTACTTTCCTTAGTTTTCATACTTTATTTCCAAGTCATTGCTTTGGCGGGGTACTACTTAAGGGATGTATTCTTGGTCTTTGTGAGTTGGTCTATGCATTGGCTACTCCTACTCTTGATTGGACATCAGGGATATCCCTTCATCCCCACCTACTTGGCCTTACCTATAGGGAGATCGTTGTGTTGTCATCAACTCTTTTATATGCCTTTGAAAAAAATTCTTGTTGTTAATGGTCATGTTGGAATTCTTGTTTTTACAAATTACAAAGTTGTTCCCGGAGATCTAAGACTTGTTGAGAGGTTGGGTTTTGGTTTAAGACCTAGTGTCCTGTAGCTAGTTGGGGGTATTTAGGATAAAGATTGTAGTATCCATTCTAGTGATCATACTAGGGATAATATTATTGTTGACTGGATGAACTATAAGGATTTTGGTATTGTTAGTTGAAGTTTTATCCTATTTGGTTTTGATAATTAGGAAGATTTTGGTTGTTGAGAAAGTTTAGGGAAGTTCTTATTGTAGGGGAAGTTGTTGTTGGGATAAGCCATCATTTTGGTCTTAAAGGTTAGGAGTGACTCCACGCTCATTACACCACTGTTGATACAAGACAAAGGTGGTGGTGGTTTATGACGATTCACTGAAAGGACAGAGAGTTGTAAGGAGATAAGGGTGATAGAAATGTTGGTTGGCAAAGAGGATTAAGATCCAAAAAGAGTAGAAGAGATAGCTGAAAGCGTTAAAGGAGAGAGAGAGGTATGTTCTTCTGCTCTGATATCCATAGGCCTCAAAAAGAGGCTTTTGGTTATTCCGAAGATGTCATATGTCGTCCTTGCTTTGATTTCATACTCCTTAGAACTCAACCGACTTATTGGTGCCTTATCCCCATAAGTATGAGCTATTATGTCAGGGTAATAGACATGTGTGATGTATGAGTGGCAGATATTTTGTCTATTTTAGAGGTGTGGTCCTCATGGAACATGCAAGGCCCTGCAATATTATGAGCTTGAAATATCTTGAGCACAAAAGGGTTTGACCTTGTCGATGCCCTTAGCTTGCAATATCTAGGGCATTAACTCTCATGGTTGGTAGTATGCAAAGCAGGCTTCCGAGGTGTAGGTATAATAATTTCTATAAATATCATGTATGTTTACTCAAGCTTGACTTGAAATATAAGTTTCAAGTTTTGTCCAAAAAAAAATTAAAACTTATCTCATTTTATCTAGTATTTAGAAATTTGATATTTTTATATTTTATTAAAATTGAATCATCAACAACTTAATATATTTTTAAATATTTATATTGTCGATTATATCTTAGCTCAGTTGGCACCCGTTGTTGTTGTAACACTAGGACGACATGATTTGAGTGTATTTAAGCGTATATTATCTTTTGATTTAAGAATTTAAGGCTTACAAATAATAATGAGAATTGTACCAGAAAATTATTTATGTTAAAACAAGACTAATTGAATTCGGGCCTAAAATATTAAAATCCAAATTTAATCTACATTTTAAATAGTTTTTTATATGAAAGCCCATTTTCTTGTTTGATATTTTTGTAAGGGTATTCATTTTTCGATTTTAAGCAAATAAATCAATTTAAATTTGATTTGATTTGGTTAATGGTAAACCATAAAATAAAGATTGAGTTAAAAGAAAATTATTTCTATTTGATTAATTTATCTATAACCAATTTTAATTCAATTAAGTGTTAAAGATTTTAAATTTTAAATTAATTTAATTAATAAAACAATCAATTTAGTTATTAACTGAAGGTGAATACTTAAACAGATACATCAAATCTTTGAAAGAATCTAAAGTGAATCAATTAAATTAAATCTGAAATTTCAAATTCTACTATTTTTATTCATTAAGTAAGATATGAAAGTGAATTTGCTTTATATGAGATTAGGGGTATTAAAGTATTTGGTGGGTTAATCTTAAATTAACAACGTTCCATATGCAAAGCTGCTGAGTGGTCGGTTTATTATAAATAGTGATATGATGCCCCCATAAAGCTGCTGTGTTCCTTAAATGTGAAATAGTGCTATATCATACTTTGGTTGTACCAACTTAAAGGAAAATACAGCTTGTGGAATATGCTAAAATTTACAGCTTGATGATTGTACAATAAACTTTAATGTCGGAATTTAAGTATGGACCTTATAAATTTCTGGGTGAGCTGGGAACTAATTGGAAAACACTACTTCAAGGATGTAGAAAAAGTTGTCAGAGTGTCAACTATAAATATGTATTTAAAATGAATATTTTTATTTTTTTATATATTTAGAAATTTATACATTTTTATTATATTAATATTTAAATATATGTTAATATTATTAAAAAAAATAGGTGACATAACTTCATTCGGAATTACCCCATCTAAAGCATGTGCATAGTGTTCATTTTATCCTTTCTAGATTATGCATTAAAGGTAGAACTATGAGTGCAACAAGTGTTTTTACTGTAGCATTGTCCATTAGTATTAGTATGCCTATCATATTTTTTTTCTTTTTATATTCCATGCTTAAATTATTCATAATTTCATCCCTTTCTCAAAGTTTAAATGGAGGATATAATGCACCCAAGTGCATTCAAATCCATATCATTTAAATTGTTGCGACATCAACGATGCTAATTAAGGTAAGACTCAATAGTTATTATACCCGTGTCTTGTGAGCCTACAACTCCACAAGTTAACACTTTTGACTAAAGAGATATCTTGAGACCTAGGATGCCTACGACCCTAAGATCTTGTAAGAATAAGGCCTTACGAGCCCAAACCGATAAAACCACATGCTTGAACGAATAATATATCTACTATTCACACGTCAGAGATATATGTTCTCCAAATATGACAACCTATATCCATGATGATATAGGTCGGCTAAATTCTAGGAAGTCCTAAACCAATACATGGACGACATGTAGCACCTTGGGAACTATCATAAACAATCCCTAAAAGGTCTTACTGGAATCATGAAAAGAGCCAAGACATTAATTCCTCTAGCGCACTTTAATATTCCTCTTTTCTCTAACCCTTTCTGAGCATCCACATCTCGGTGATCTCAACCTTCCTATAGCTCTCTGCTCACCTAGTGAATCGTCAAAAACTGTCACTACCTCCTACTTATATCAACATTTGGTACAGTGAATGTGGACTCACTCCTAACCTTCAGAGTTAGTCAAGAGAAATGAATTATCCCAACTTTAACTTACTAAACTTCCCCAACAACAATAACTTCCTAAACTTTCCAGCAACTATAGCTTACCGAACTTCCCTAGTAAACAAGATTTCCCCAACTACCAAAACCAAGTCAGATAAGGTTGCCAAGGCCCCCAAGGAAACAAGAACTTTGGCTAAAAATGTTACCCTAATACAATCATTCCTCGAGATATTATGACTCTTATCTCAGATACCCTTCACTAGCTTTGAGACACCAAGTTCTGAACCATAACTCTAACCCACAACTAGTGCAAAACTCTAAGAACAAATTTAGATCGGCACAAATAGTTCCTACAGTAACAAAAGTTCCAATAACAATAACACAAAAAAGAGCTATTGAACTACTCATTTTCATGGACATGTAGGTGGAGATGATGATCTGTCCCTAATGTCTAACTAAGAACAACAACAACCATTTAAAAAAAGAGCTCACTAAGGAACAAGAGTATATGCCTCAAACAGACCCCATTAGAGCATTAACCTAATGAGAAACTTGGAAGAACTAAGAAAGGCACTCTATGTTATCCAAACTGTAACACCTCTTACCTCTATCCGTCGCCGGATCAGGGTACGAGGCATTACAGTAATCTTATACACTTCTCCGATACATACATTTCAATTATACATTAAAACCATTCATAGTCACACTCTATGTCCCTATTATGGGCTTACGAGGCCCAAAACAATCATTAAAGTTGGTTCGGGACCAAATCGAAACTTTTCGGCATTTAGAAAATTTTTACCAAAACAGGGTCACACGCCCGTGCGGTGGCCGTGTCCTACCCCACGGCTGAGACACACGACCGTGTTTCTAGCCCGTGTGGCATACATTAGGCTATTTTTCAAACCTTTTGTGTTCTAAACTCTTTGTACTAATATACAATATATCGATCTTTGTTATACCTTTAGCTAATTCTAACTTAGCCACATCGAGACATTTTTCCATGCATGCATGAAATAAGTTTACTTACCTATAGGCATTATGAGCCACATCTCATGGCTCTATTCAACGAAGCAATATAAGCCTAAACATTTGGCAAATTCATAATAATACATACAACCAATAACTAAATCTCTATACATGCCATTCACTTGAAAATAATTAGGAATTGTCGTGATTCCAACTTGACAAATTGATAGTGTGATGATACCTCCAACGATCTCTAACACCGAGCCAACCAGACAACACTAAGAGAAATGGGAAAATGGTGTAAGCTTTATAGCTTAGTAAGTTGGCATATTAATAATAATAAGCAATTTAATTAACAATATTAACCCATTTCTCAATAAATATGCTCAAGAAAATAGAATCAATATTCACATAATTTCACCTTTTTCTTAAGTTCAGCTTAGGCTGTTTTTCTGAGTCACAGTCACTGATTTAATTATTTCATAAGCTACAGAACTCGAAATTAAGTTCCGTGAATTTTCACTGAAATTAGACCCATATACCTTCTTTCCATAAAATTTACAGAATTTTTGATCTGGTCAATAAATACCAGATTATTCTTAAATTTCCCCTTATTTCACTGTTCGACGGTTCTGACCTATCTTTACAAAAACTCAGTTATCTCATTGTACAGAATTCAAATAATGTTTTTGTTTATTCCAATAAAAAATAAACTCATTAAGGATTCTAATCTTATAAAATATTCTCCATTATTATTTTTTTACAATTTTTAATAATTTTTCCAAGACAGAACAGGGGATCACGAAGTCATTCAAAACCAGTCTCACTAAAATTTAAATATCTCATAATTTCCATTTATTTTGCTTACTCTATTTCTTTTATATGAAAATAGACTCAATGATCTTTCAATTCATATCTTATTCACTTTCTAATTCAAATTCCACTATTTTCGGTGATTTTTAAAAAGTACACAATTGCAGTTGTCCAGTACTGTTTTAATGCAAATTTCACTTTTTCATGATTTCCATGTATTCACTTTCATTTAAATTCAATATATTTAATCATAGGACCGAATTCTCATATTAATCTCACATATACTTATCATTAATATTATCCATGATTTAACATAAAATTTCAAAATATTTACTTACCTTATTTTTTTCATAGATATCAAAATAATACATACTTGTCCATTTAGCTTGAATAACATACTCAAATACCACATCAGCATAAATCTTTAAAACACAAACTCATACATAATCACCGGCATAAAGCCTTCTAGGCATATAGCCCGATATCTTTCACCGGCACAAAGCCTGCTAGGCATTTAGCCTGATACTATACACCGGCACAAAGCCTGCTAGGCATAAAGCCTGATTCCTTTCACCAGCACAATGCTTGCTAGGCCCAAAGCCCGAATAACAATACTATAGGCTAACTCATACACATTTTATATATCGAATATTTCAGATATTTCACATAATTCATACGAACTTTCAATTATTATATCTTAATCAATATAACTCAAACACAATATTCTCTTTTATGCTATTTCACATATTCGGCAAGCTCACTAACAATTCCACAATTTCAATTCAACATATTAATAAACTACATTTCAATTTAACGATGTTTAATTGCTTAGAGACTTACCTTTCATTTTCAAACATATTATATATTTTCAACGTACCTGAATCGGAATGTCATTCACTTAACCATTTATTTCTCGGAATGCCCGTTGAACCATTCGGAATAAATAAGGATACTCGGATAGCTCGGAAAGCTCATACAATGCCAACGTCCCAGACGTGGTCTTACATGTAATTAAATATCGATGCCACTGTCCCAGACAGGGTCTTACACGAAATTATATACGATGCCGATGTCCCAGATATGGTCTTACACGTAATCTCTGATCGATGCCAGTGTCCCAGACACGGTCTTACACGATATCACAAATCGTTGCCAACATCCCAAACGTGGTCTTACACGAAATCATATCTCGGAATCCTATGTCATGACATATGTATCCTCTACTATTCCTAGGGTTCGAACGGGGCTTTTCAGATGTCGTTACGTTATCGAAACTTTCTCGTATTCATATATCCTACTTCTCGAATAATTCAATATCATAATAACATATATATAACTTATTTAAAATACATACATTTGCATTACCATTCGGCATTGAATTCAATCATACAAATAATATGCATTTATAACATAATTTTGTAATGTTTATTAAAATACGAACTTACCTCGAATGCCGAAACGACTAATTTTCCCGACTTAGCCCACAACTTTGTTCTTCCCTGATCTTAGTCCAAATTTCATAATTTCTTGATTATTGAGCTTGGAAAGCTTGGACAAAACCTCAACCATGGCTTCCATGGTATTTTTGGCAGCAACATAAAAGAATGAAGAAGATGACATCTTTTTTTTTATTAGGCTATTTTGGCTTTATATGCCAAATTACTAAAATACCCTTAATGCCTTTCTTAGATATTTTACCACACAAGCCCATTTTTGTCCAAAATTTTAGAATTTGGTAAAATTGCTATTTAAGGGCTCTTAATTCATAATCCAAAGCAATTTCATACAAAAAGCTTCTAGAACATGTATTTTGCAACTTATTCAATTTAGTCCTTAACTTTCAATTGGACATTTTAGACATAGATTTTCTTCACGAAAGTTTCACGCAAACATACAATCATATCATAGACCATCAAATAATCATAAAATCATTGCTTCTACTTCGGATTTGTGGTCTCAAAACCACCATTCTGACTAAGCCCAAAATTGGGATATTACAATTCTCCCCCCCTTTAGGGATTTTCGTCCCCGAAAATCTTACCAGAATGAGGTTTAGTATCTTTATTATAATTTCCAACATCACTAAATAATCTTTTTTAAGACGATACTTTCAGAAATACTCTGTCATCGATCTGAATCCCAATGGAACTCAGTGAACTCTGTCAAACAAAGAATCGATACATATTAAAATTATTATGCTAATTCCGTCAAACGTTCGAAAACAACCCACTAGCATTTCTCTTGATCTGAAGATTGAGGGAAACCCGATATGAAATTCACAATTGTCCTGCCTTATTATCATTTTAATATTATCACTGATATCATTAATCCTGAATACACTTAACATTCAACTTAATTCCGTCGACATATCAACATCTGAATACAGAGTCAGAAGTACCAGGTTCACATTCGTATGCCCAAAACATTTACTTCAAATCACTGTACTTATTGGTTACTCCTTGAATGGATAAACCAAATATTACTACTAATAACTCTAAACAGAATTTTCTGCATAAATCCAGAGTTCCACAGTACATGAAGTCCACCTCCAAATAATAATAATAATAATCAAATCCAACTTGAAGTTCAGAATCAATAGTTGATCCTCACTATACTTATTTAGCTGATCACCCACTAACACATCCTGAGTTTCTCAAATTCACAAGTATACATCACTTTAGCTTTTTACTTAACCAAAATCAAACTATCATTTAATATGATCTATCAAGTAACCAACTCACACAAAATAAACGAGGACTTTTCATATAAACATCTGTAATTAGACTTGGCTCCCCACAGATCAATCGATAATCAATCACAATCTTTCAATAGCTTAATTCATCACCACTGTCTTAAACTCAAATTTTGCTGTGCCATCAGATATATTAAACTCTCGAAACCAGGAAACATATGACAATCCTCATTAAACAAACAGTGTCATCAAATTTTTCAATACAGACATAATAATAACCATCTCTAAATTACTAACCGAACAACTCTTTTTAATATAATATTAACCTTCTAAAAACATGAACCATTACTTTACATTCTAGAGAATATACACATTCAAATCCGTTCACTAGTGTGTCACTGAAAAATCATAATTCCATTGCTCAAAGAAAACTAAATTCAGAGCTAAAGCTCGAGTTAATCATACCTTCAACTGCTTCAACTTTGTTAGCATGCCTAAATTGTTCAAACTTTCACAATTGGAATAACTTGAGCTTACTGAAAAGTATCATAATTACCAGAGGAAACAAAATCATTATATCATTGGAATTTGACTGTCACAATTCACACTTTTGTCGATACCGATTCAATGATAAGTCACACTTGATAAGTAAACAATAAGGATGGAAAAGAAAACCAAGATAATGAAATCCGAGATACAAGACCACACTGAATATCCTGGAATACCATTCATACTAAATAATAGAAATCCTGACGATCCCGTAAAGAAAACCAGAAGAGAAAGAAACACGGCTCATATGTTCCGAAGTTGATTATAAAAGAGATAAAACATATTCTATACTGATATATAAACAGAACAATAGCTTAAGGAAAAGCGAGAGAATCATTTCATATAAGTTCACTTTGTCAACTCTTATCTTAGGCGTAACGGAATTGAATTCCAATAAAAGATAGTGGAATACCAATCATAGATCAATCAAATCGACGATTTTTACTCGAGAAAACAAGCAATCATAATTGTCTCTGAAAAAGATACGAACACATAGAATGCCCGTAAGAGATAGTCGTAAATTGCTCAACTATGATGTCATACTTAAACATCTTCACATGTCAAACATCATTCTTCCGACTAATTTTGCCTCACTAATTTCCACATTATTCCTTTCACTAAAGAAAATCGGTTGAGTAAAAATTTTAGTTAATACTTCATTCAAAGTATCTTATCCGAATAAGTCGATTTATCAAAGTTAAAGTTTTCACTAATTATGATATTGTATAAACCAAATAATTCTTGAGTCAATCGATATTTCTCTAACTCTGTCCTTCACTTGTCAACCATCCTCGAGTCTCGATCATATCTATAGTCATTCTATTACTGAACTCTTTGATTCCACACTTAGGAACTTAATCAACATGATTCTCATGAATTTCCGTTATAAACACCTCATCGGTAAGGGGGTGAGGTCGTACAGCCTCTAACTCGATTCTTACACATATATATACATATGACACATCTTTCATTATCAACATATGTCATTATAACTATACTACCCACTTCGAACAATTTATCATTCATATTTGCCTTACATAAAATTTCCAATTATCTCATTCAAACAAGTGCACTCATTCATACATTCTACGAAATTTGAATAACTTACTTATCACATTCACTAATCAATTTTAGTCAAGCATGCTACAGTATGTGAATGTTAGAAAAATATGAATAAGCATATTACTGTATAAACTTTCATTTCACACATTATCACATATACACATTACGAATTCTTATTCATACTTTTCTGAATTTAACTCATCATAGCTACACTTTATTCAAATACTTCGGTATCACTATCAAATGGTCGGATATAGCTCGGTTGGAGAGTACTTCTCTTTTAACAAGATTGTCCTCAATCGCGTCGGAAGGCATCACACTATCACATATTGATGGCATGTATAACTAGACTCTCACACTTGCTATGCTAGTCCGAGAACCGACTAAACCATAGCTCTGATACCACTAAAATGTAACACCTCTTACCTCTATCCGTCGCCGGATCAGGGTACGAGGCATTACAGTAATCTTATACACTTCTCCAATACATACATTTCAATTATACATTAAAACCATTCATAGTCACACTCTATGTCCCTATTATGGGCTTACGAGGCCCAAAACAATCATTAAAGCTAGTTCGGGACCAAACCAGAACTTTTCAGCATTTAGAAAATTTTTACCAAAATAGGGTCACACGCCCGTGCGGTGGCCGTGTCCTACCCCACGGCTGAGACACACGACCGTGTTTCTAGCCCGTGTGGCATACATTAGGCTATTTTTCAAACCTTTTGTGTTCTAAACTCTTTGTAGTAATATACAATATATCGATCTTTGTTATACCTTTAGCTAATTCTAACTTAGCCACATCGAGACATTTTTCCATGCATGCATAAAATAAGTTTACTTACCTATAGGCATTATGAGCCACATCTCATGGCTCTATTCAACGAAGCAATATAAGCCTAAACATTTGGCAAATTCATAATAATACATAAAATCAATAACTAAATCTCTATACATGCCATTCACTTGAAAATAATTAGGAATTGTCGTGATTCCAACTTGGCAAATTGATAGTGTGATGATACCTCCAACAATCTCTAACCCCGAGCCAACCAGACAACACTAAGAGAAATGGGAAAATGGTATAAGCTTTATAGCTTAGTAAGTTGGCATATTAATAATAATAAGCAATTTAATTAACAATATTAACCCATTTCTCAATAAATATGCTCAAGGAAATAGAATCAATATTCACATAATTTCACCTTTTTCTTAAGTTCAGCTTAGGCTGTTTTTCTGAGTCACAGTCACTGATTTAATTATTTCATAAGCTACAGAACTCGAAATTAAGTTCCGTAAATTTTCCATGAAATTAGACCCATATACCTTCTTTTCATAAAATTTCCAGAATTTTTGGTCTGGTCAATCAATACCAGATTATTCTTAAAGTTCCCCTTATTTCACTGTTTGATGGTTCTGACCTATCTTTACAAAAACTCAGTTATATCATTGTAAAGAATTCAAATGATGTTCTCGTTTATTCCAATAAAAAATATACTCATTAAGGATTCTAAGCTTATAAACTATGCTCCATGATTATTTTTGTACAAGTTTTAATAATTTTTCCAAGACAGAACAGGGGATCACGAAGTCATTCAAAACCAGTCTCACTAAAATTTAAATATCTCATAATTTCCATTTCTTTTGCTTACTCTATTTCTTTTATATGAAAATAGACTCAATGATCTTTCAATTCATATCTCCTTCACTTTCTAATTCAATTTCCACTATTTTCGATTATTTTTCAAAAGTACACAATTGCAGTTGTCCGGTACTGTTTTAATGCAAATTTCACTTTTTCATGATTTCCATGTATTCACTTTCATTTAAATTCAATATATTTAATCATAGGACCGAATTCTCATATTAATCTCACATATACTTATCATTAATATTATCCATGATTTAACATAAAATTTCAAAATATTTACTTACCTTATTTTTTTCATAGATATCAAGATAATACATACTTGTCCATTTAGCTTGAATAACATACTCAAATACCACATCAGCATAAATCTTTAAAACACAAACTCATACATAATCAACGGCATAAAGCACGCTAGGCATATAGCCCGATATATTTTTCGGCACAAAGCACGCTAGGCATTTAGCACGATACTATACACCGGCACAAAGCCTGCTAGGCATAAAGCCTGATTCCTTTCACCAGCACAATGCTTGCTAGGCCCAAAGCCCGAATAACAATACTATAGACTAACTCATACGCATTTTATATATCGAATATTTCAGATATTTCACATAATTCATATGAACTTTCAATTATTATATCTTAATAAATATAACTCAAACAGAATATTCTCTTTTATGCTATTTCACATATTCGGCAAGCTCACTAACAATTCCAAAATTTCAATTCAACATATTAATAAACTACATTTCAATTTAACGATGTTTAATTGCTTAAAGACTTACCTTTCATTTTCAAACATATTATATATTTTCAACGTACCTGAATCGGAATGTCATTCACTTAACCATTTATTTCTCGGAATGCCTGTTGAACCATTCGGAATAAATGAGGATATTCGGATAGCTCGGAAAGCTCATACAATGCCAACGTCCCAGACGTGGTCTTACATGTAATTAAATATCGATGCCACTGTCCCAGACAGGGTCTTACACGAAATCATATACGATGCCGATGTCCCAGACATGGTCTTACACGTAATCTCGATCGATGCGATTGTGTCGGCATAATGCGGTCTACACGATATCACAAATCGTTGCCAACGTCCCAGACGTGGTGTTACACGAAATCATATCTCGGAATCCTATGTCATGACATATGTATCCTCTACTATTCCTAGGGTTCGAACGGGGCTTTTCGGACGTCGTTACATTATCAGAACTTTCTCGTATTCATATATCCTGCTTCTCGAATAATTCAATATCATAATAACATATATATATATATATAACATATTTAAAATACATACATTTGCATTACCATTCGACATTGAATTCAATCATACAAATAATATGCATTTATAACATAATTTTGTAATGTTTATGAAAATACGAACTTACCTCGAATGCCGAAACGACTAATTTTCCCGACTTAGCCCACAACTTTGTTCTTCCCCGATCTTAGTCCAAATTTCATAATTTCTTGATTATTGAGCTTGGAAAGCTTGGACAAAACCTCAACCATGGCTTCCATGGTATTTTCGGCAGCAACATAAAAGAATGAAGAAGATGACATCTTTTTTTTTATTAGGCTATTTTGGCTTTATATGCCAAATTACTAAAATACCCTTAATGCCTTTCTTAGATATTTTACCACACAAGCCCATTTTTGTCCAAAATTTTAGAATTTGGTAAAATTGCTATTTAAGGGCTCCTAATTCATAATCCAAAGCAATTTCATACAAAAAGCTTCTAGAACATGTATTTTGCAACTTATTCAATTTAGTCCTTAACTTTCAATTGGACATTTTAGACATAGATTTTCTTCACGAAAGTTTCACGCAAACATACAATCATATCATAGACCATCAAATAATCATAAAATCATTGCTTCTACTTTGGATTTGTGGTCTCAAAACCATGATTCTGACTAAGCCCAAAATTGGGATATTACACAAACAGCCTAACTAGGAGGAATGAGTTGGGCCTTGAATTCTAATAATCCTTTGGCACTTGAGATAACTAATACATTTATTCCTCATAATTTTAAGTTCCAAAAGAGAAGTATGATGTCACTAAAGATCTTGAAGAGTGCATTGAGTAGTATGACAATTACATAGAGATCATCGAAGTCTCAGATGTGCTAAAATGTAGGGTGTTTCCAACGACTCTCAAGAGTCTTGCCAAGAGTTGGTATTCTCCACTCTTGGCAGGGCCTATCATGACATAAAATACATTTTTTTGTGAATAAGGAATTGGGCAAGACTAAGACAAGTTTGTTGAGAATTAGGCAACAACAGGGTGAATCTATCAGGGCATTCACTCGTTATTTCAGGGCAACAATAGTGGAATAACAAGACTTGATAAATGATTGTGCCATCCAAGTTTACATAACATAGTTGAGGTACAAGCATATTAAGTATTCTTTGAACAATGACCATCTAAAGCAACTCAGCCAAGTGTATGACGAAGCTAACAAATTGACAAAGATAAGAAATAGCATGAGCAACACACCATAATTCTGACCAAAATTCCCCCTCTTTGCAGTAGAAATTTGTTTTATCCCTAAAAGGAAAATAGGGTAAAGAGAATAGAATAGAAGGTATCTGAATTTTGGGAGTAAACTTGGTGGCATTTTTCTCCTCCTCCTTCTCAACAACATCGAATGAAAATACCTGCAGAAATGAACCCATGAGGCAGCTTCACTTCAAGGATGGTCAAGAGTTGTGACCAAAGGCCCTTTGCAATAGCTTGAGGTTTACTCACCATTGAATGCTTCCAGGTCACACTTCATGCATAACTGATCTATCATATTTTTATATGACAATTTTTTGAGAGATGACCATTCATGCAATGAACATACTTGGCGAGCTCACAAAAAGTGGCAAGCCCATTACTTTGGCGAACTAAGAATATGAACAAGATTTAAAGAGATTGTTTGCAATTCAAGTTAAACCAAATATATTTTCTTTCTAGAAGATTTAATATTTATTAGTATAATATATTTAGCATTTATTAGCATAAAATCTTAAGTTATTTCTTTCCATATTTAGCAATTTTTGTTGTTATAAATACCCCTATTTTGGAGTTCATAAATAGAGTGTAATAGAGTGAAAATAATAAAAACCTTAGCAGACAATTTTGTTGCTAAATTTCTCGTTTCTTCTCTACGATACTTTCTTACTTAGCATCAAAATCCCTACAAGTGGTATAAGAGCTATCTTCTTAAGGGTCGTAATTCTTCTTTCTAAGTTATACATGGCTTCCGCGAGTTCACCACTTTCACCTTTCGTTTTCAGTGGCAAAAATTATCATATATGGGTTGTAAAGATGAAGACCTATTTACAAGATTATGACTTCTAGGAGGTTGTGAATACTGAAGTCAAGCTCGCACCATTGAGGGACAATGCTACAGTCGCTCAAATTAAACACCATAGTGACGAGCGAGCTAAAAGATACAAGGTAATGTCCTATATTCAGAATGATGTCTCGGATGTCATATTCACACACATTATGGCTTGTGAACCCCCAATATTTATACATGAGAATTTCTTCACTTAATTATTATTTTATATGTCATTTATCACATGTTTGATAAAATGTCTGTATGAGAATTTGAATGGGTTATGGGCTATTATGATTTT
Source organism: Gossypium sturtianum (assembly GCA_025698515.1). Taxonomy (NCBI): domain Eukaryota; kingdom Viridiplantae; phylum Streptophyta; class Magnoliopsida; order Malvales; family Malvaceae; genus Gossypium; species Gossypium sturtianum. Next base: position 27,820,724 of record CM046945.1, read on the forward strand.
CTTGTATCGGTTTATTAAGTATTTGGATTTTTAATTAAGTGTTTATTTATATTTGATTGGTTGTTTTATTTGATTATACCAAATTGGGCAATACACTAGAATTGACGACTCTAATAGAATATTTATGCAAATGAAATTTAGAGGAGAATTCGTTGTGTAATTTTTTGGTAGGATCGTGTAGAACGGTGAGGTAGTGTAACATCCTGAATAATTGGGTCTGTGCATTTTATGTGTTTGGATGCTTAAAATATTAATTTGAGAATTTGAGGTACAATTAGGGCTCAAATTGGGCTGAGGCCTTGTTTTAAATATTTTGTTTAGACACTCTAAGGGCTTAAATTGAAGTTGTAGTAGTTTAATTGACATATTGGGCTCGTGGCCCGAGAGCTAGAGGGCACAGAAGGTGAGCTATAAGTGGCGTCACTAGTGCATGAGGAAGGCCCAAATTTTTGGTTGCTTGAAGCCCAAGTTATAGGGCTAGATTTCGGCACTTAATTGAGTAAGGGGGGACGACACAAGGCTATTTTTTTTGGGAATCTTATTATATTTATTTCATGTGGATAATAAGCAGATAAAGGCTATTATTTAGGCATTTAGTCTTTAAGGATAATAAGCAGATGAAGGCTATTTTTGAGTAGATAACAGATTAAGATAAGGGAAATGGGATAGGAGCTATCATGTGTGGCAGTGTTGGCCGAAAATCAATCTCTGCTAAAGGGAAGAATCGGTTTTCTATATAAAGAGGGGGTGTGCCGAAATTTTGAAGCCTCTCTTTTATTTTATTTTCTCATCTTCGTCCTCTCAAAAGCCGAAAATCACCATCTTCTTCACCCTTTCTTCCTCTCTAAAATTTCCTGGTTGGCCGAATCTTTTAACCTCTATTGTTATTCTTCTTTTAATCCCTAAAAGCCGAAATCACATCTCTATTATTCTATTCTTCTCCTTAATATTCATTGGCCGAATCTCTCTTAGCCATCTCTTCAATTCGTACATCTTTTAAAAGCCGAAATTCTTAGATCTCACTTCCTGAAGTTACCGAATTCTCTTCAAAGGAGTTTGCTTGTGCCGAATCTTGAAGGAAACAATAGGTAAGTATTGATTTTAGGATTTCAATGTTCTTCCGGCTTTTCAAAAGTCCTTAGTCGAATGGCTATTAGAAACTAATCTTTTATTTCACTCTTCTTTTCGGCATTCCGGGATTTGAAGAAGGAGGCCAATCGCATAGATCTCTAAGTTATAGAATCGTGTTACTTTCGGGATTTCAAGGTAAGAGATCTATTAGTTTTAAACGTGTGATTTGGGACTTATTTAACCTTGGCTGATTGTTGAAGGGGCTAAATCTTTGTGTATTTTCCGGCTTTTAAGCAAAGCTATAGATTGAGGATAATAGATTCGGATAGCAAGGACATCGACTAAGAATATTGGATTTCGCGATATCAGGTGTGTAATTCTCCACACCATCTAGATCATTTGATTAATATATGAAAATATGTATTACATGTTTTGTTAAATGCCAAACCCAGGCATATTGACAGAACCCAAAGAGGGTAAAGCAAATCACCGACTTAGTAAATGATCCGATTAAATGTTATAAGTATACCGATTTTATGTGATTGCATGGGTTGGGTTTGATGAAAGGAGGAAGTTATATGTTGTAGCGGTTTTTACCGTGATGATGCTGTTGTATGCGGTGCCTTACCGTGATCTGTTGTAGCGGCTTCGCCGTGATGCATTGTTGTAGTGGCTACGGCCATGATCGATGATGAGCAAAGCACGAGCGCCATCAAGGCGTGTAGCGGTGTGGGTTGATTGTAGAAATCCCCAATGGTGTGAATGGTGGTGCGGGGCGTGTAGCGGATGGACACTTAGGATATGGGTTGGGCTTTGCATATTATTTTTGTTACTTATATTTTGATTATTTCATTTTATGGGGCTAAAGCCCAAATCTAATGGTGCATGAGGTTTCACACTGAGTCTCGCGACTCACCCTTTAATTTTAACCATCTCGGGTGACACTTAGGGCATCGAACCAGGGTGGAGAGGAGAGCAAGGTGGCCATGCGATGTGAGCTTTGAGAATTCAAAGAAAAGACTTAGTCTAATTTTTTTATTTTCATTTAATTAATGGGTTCAAATTTCCTTGTAATAAGGCCATGGGCCACTAGACTACCATTTATGTCTTGGGATTTTGTTGGGCTTTTATTACTGGGTTTTAAGTTTTACGTTTTCAATTAAGTTAAGACTGCATGAAATTTGGTTTTATTTAAAATCTACCAAGATAATTGGTTACTTAATATTTTATACTTTAATGAATTATTAAGCTTTGAAATAAAGGTGTAAACCTAGTAATTGTTTTCCAAAATGCGACATGTTATGTAAAATCTCTTAAGTGACATACGAGATCCGGTTGTAGCGTTTGGGCGGGTTTGGGGTGTTACAAATTGGTATCGAGCCAGTTCAAAAATCGGCTCTGGGGTTTTTGGGCTCAAAACGTTTTCTAAAGTTGGGTTTTGAAACATGCATATTTATACAGTGCATTAGCTCAAAGATGGCACTTGCGTCTCGGCCCAAGTCCGCTGTAAGTATTACGAACCATTGTGTGATATAATATATGTGGGCTTGATGGGCTTTATGGGACGTAGATTAGTTAGATTAGAACTTAATGGACTTTAGGCCTAGTTGAAACAACTCTTAAAATCTCATAAGACTTAACTTCACTAAACAAACCCGTGAGCGAGCCGCAAGACTAGGGTGTGGTAACAGCATACGCATGTCTAGGATTGGATCCGGAAGAGCACGGTATTTAAGCGATCCTAGTGACTCACCTCCTCTTATTTGGAATCCTACAGTGCGTAGTGGACTGCTCACCTTAGCCAAGTTAGGGTGTGGCAATGGGCATACGCATGTCTAGGAGTGGGTTGAGAGAGAGCTTGGTACTTAAGTAGTCCTAGCGACTCACCTCCTCTTCACTAGAATCCTACCTAGTGCGTGGTGACTTTTCACCCTAGTTACGAGGACTTGTTGATGGGCTAAACCTTATAATTAAAACTCGAAAGGGACCGACCACCCTAGTTTGAAAAAAAAAAGAAAGAAAATTTCTCAAGTTTTGCAAAATTTTCAAAATACGTTTGATTTGTGAAAACTACCAACCTGACCATGAATTTGTAAAATACCTATGTTTTGAAAATTTACAGAAAATCTCATGTTTATAAGAGTAACCCGGACCATGAAACTAGATTTTTCCCCAAATTACCCTGTTTGAAAAGAAAAAAAAAACAACAACAACAACATCGAAATATCCCTGGTTAGAAAAAATTACCAACCTACCCTCGTTTTGTCAAATGACAAAATTACCCCTGGTTTGTACAATTACCAAATTACCCCTGATTTGCAAAATTACTAAATTGCCCCTGATTGCAAAATTACCGAAATACCCCGGATTTCAAAATTACCGAAATACCCTCGAATTTCAAAATTACCGAAATACCTCCAGATTTCAAAATTTCCAAAATACCCCCGAATTGTAAAATTACCAGAATACCCTCACTTCACGAAATCAACAAGGAACTTTATTATGAAAAATTACGAAAATACCCCTATAGGATGAAATTACGAAAATACCCCTAGGCAGTGAATCAACGAAAACACCTTTACGTGAAGAATGTAAGTGCTTGGATGATTTTTGTATGATGTATGTGTTTTATTGTAGTTAGAGGTTACAAAATTGAGACTGTATTGTGAATGCAAATTCAAAAGAACCACTCTTAAAACTATTATTCATAAGACTGTTAGTGGTTAACTAGTGAAAGAAAACTAATAATCCATAAAATTCTTAATCGATAAACGCCAATCGGAGGAATGAGTTCAAAGGGTCGAGGGGCGTTCGCGCGTGGGGACGCGGTAGGGAGTAGAATGACCGCGTCGAGCGTGAGGGTCCGCCGGGTCGAGAAACGAGATGCCGAATCGCAGGTGTAGAAGGAGAATTTTGGGATGAGGCGCCCGAGATGATATCTGTATCTCAAGGCGATGTTGAGGGTTTTAGAGAGGGTTTTTGGAGTAGGCATGGGCACAGAGCCGGAAATCATGCATCGGCGGCTTAAGGCCAATGGGGCGAAGTGTTTAGGGAGTTTCGGTGTAGCCCCTAACACGGTGAGTATTGGATGGAAGCGATCGGCGCATAATGGATGACTTAGACTTCACGGTAGAGGAAAAGTTGAAAGGGGTCGTGTCTCTTCTTCGAGACGAGGCCTATCGGTGGTGGCTCACGGTGAAAGAGGATACCGCCGCAGATTGTATTGGATGGATTTCTTTAAGGAATCATTTCAAGGGAAGTATGTTGGGGCTGGGCTACGTGGATGCACGGGGAAGGCATTCACGAATGCAGTGTGGGAAGTAAGTGCGTGGTCGAGTACGAGGCGAGTTTCTGCGCTTGAGCCGCTACGCTCGGGAATGGTAGCAACGGAGTATGAACGTTGTGTACGATTCGAGGATGGGGCTGCGGAATGAGTTAAGGGTTACGATAGCACGACAACGGAGAGAGTTTTCTTTGTTTTGGTAGATAAGGTTAAAATAGTGAGGAAGTGAAACGGTCGAGAGACAAGAAAGGGATAAGGATATGAGTAAGAGTAAGAGAAGTTTGAGCGATCGGGAGCATCCGGGAATTATCGAGAAAAGGCCTGGGATCGATGGGCGGCTCGTGCTCGACGGTCGAGAATCGAGCATGTCCTACATGTGGGAGGACGCATTATGGGGAGTGCGTAATGAATGGCGGTGGATACTTTAGGTGAGGATCCACGGGATATCCGATTAGGATTTGTCCTCGGATGGATCGGGTATAGCTCGCGGGACGAGGTTACGATAAGGGTGGGAGAGGTGATCAACAACCACCAAGAGGCGCGCAGACAAGCCGGCGGCGCATCTGGTGGTAGTGAACATGGTCGTGGAGCACCGAGGTAGAGGTGCGAGGAGTTATCTTTGGCGAGGCAACCGGCATTGGTCTATGCGCAAAGACATCGCCAAGGGGAAGAAGACGCCCCAGATGCGAACAATGGTGCGTACCCTACCATAGTATACTAAGTGTTTATTTTTTTTTTTGGCTTTAGAAATTAGAGTGCGCAGCGAAAGCATAGTGGTGCGACTTAGGTAGTACGATTACTAGTTACTTGGAAATTTCGAGGACAAAATTTCTTTAAGGGGGTAGAACTGTAACATCCTGAATAATTGGGTCTATGCATTTTATGTGTTTGGATGCTTAAAATATTAATTTGAGAATTTGAGGTACAATTGGGGCTCAAATTGGGCTGAGGCCTTGTTTTAAATATTTTGTTTAGACACTCTAAGGGCTTAAATTGAAGTTGTAGTAGTTTAATTGACATATTGGACTCGTGGCCCAGCAGCTAGGGGCACAGGAAGGTAAGCTATAAGTGGCGTCACTAGTGCATGAGGAAGGCCCAAATTTTTGGTTGCTTGAAGCCCAAGTTATAGGGCTAGATTTCGACACTTAATTGAGTAAGGGGGGACGACACAAGGCTATTTTTTTGGGAATCTTATTATATTTATTTCATGTGGATAATAAGCAGATAAAGGTTATTATTTAGGGATTTAGTCTTTAAGGATAATAAGCAGATAAAGGCTATTTTTGAGGAGATAACAGATTAAGATAAGGGAAAAGGGATAGGAGCTATCATGTGTGGCAGTGTTGGCCGAAAATCAATCTCTGCTAAAGGGAGGAATCAGTTTTCTATATAAAGAGGGGGTGTGACGAAATTTTGAAGCCTCTCTTTTATTTTATTTTCTCATCTTCTTCCTCTCAAAATCCGAAAATCACCATCTTCTTCACCCTTTCTTCCTCTCTAAAATTTCCTGGTTGGCCGAATCTTTTAACCTCTATTGTTATTCTTCTTTTAATCCCTAAAAGTCGAAATCACATCTCTATTATTCTATTCTTCTCCTTAATATTCATTGGTCGAATCTCTCTTAGCCATCTCTTCAATTCGTACATCTTCTAAAAGCCAAAATTCTTAGATCTCACTTCCTAAAGTTACCAAATTCTCTTCAAAGGAGTTTGCTTGTGCCGAATCTTGAAGGAAACAATAGGTAAGTATTGATTTCGGGATTTCAATGTTCTTTCGGCTTTTCAAAAGTCCTTAGTCGAATGGCTATTAGAAACTAATCTCTTATTTCACTCTTCTTTTCGGCATTCCGGGATTTGAAGAAGGAGGCCAATCGCATAGATCTCTAAGTTATAGAATCGTGTTACTTTCGGGATTTCAAGGTAAGAGATCTATTAGTTTTGAACGTGTGATTTGGGACTTATTTAACCTTGGCTGATTGTTGAAGGGGCTAAATCTTTGTGTATTTTCTGGCTTTTAAGCAAAGCTATAGATTGAGGATAATAGATTCGGATAGCAAGGACATCGACTAAGAATATTGGATTTCGCAATATCGGTGTGTAATTCTCCACACCATCTAGATCTCATTTGATTAATATATGAAAATATGTATTACATGTTTTGTTAAATGCCAAAACCCCAAGCATATTGACGGAACCCAAAGAGGGTAAAGCAAATCACCAAGTTAGTAAATGATCCGATTAAATGTTATAAGTATCTTGATTTTATGTGATTGCATGGGTGGGTTTGATGAAAGGAGGAAGTTATATGTTGTAGCGGTTTTACCGTGATGCATTATGCGGTTCCTTACCGTGATCTCGTTATAGCGGTTTCCGCCGTGATCTATTGTAGTGGCTACGGCCATGATCTCGATGATGAGCAGACGATCGCCATCAAGGTGTGTAGCGGTGTGGGTTGATTGTAGAAATCCCCAATGGTGTGAATAGTGAGGCACGGGGCGTGTAGCGGATGGACACCTAGGATATGGGTTGGGCTTTGCATATTATTTTTGTTACTTATATTTTAATTATTCTGTTTTATTGGGCTAAAGCCCAAATCTAATGGTGCATGAGGGTTGCACACTGAGTCTCGCGACTCACCCTTTAATTTTAACCATCTCAGGTGACACTTAGGGCATCGGACCGGGTGGAGAGGAGAGCAAGGTGGCCATGCGATGAGCTTTGAGAATTCAAAGAAAAAGACTTAGTCTAATTTTTTTATTTTCATTTAATTAATGGGTTCAAATTTCCTTGTAATAAGGCCATGGGCCACTAGACTACCATTTATGTCTTGGGATTTTGTTGGGCTTTTATTACTGGGTTTTAAGTTTTACGTTTTCAATTAAGTTAAGACCTGCATGAAATTTCGGTTTTTTTTAAAATCTACCAAGATAATTGGTTACTTAATATTTTATACTTTAATGAATTATTAAGCTTTCGAAATAAAGGTGTAAACCTAGTAATTGTTTTCCAAAATGCGACATGTTATGTAAAATCTCTTAAGTGACATACCAGATTCGGTTGTAGCGTTTGGGCCGGGTTTGGGGTGTTACAGGTAGAGAGAAGAACAATATGCCTAAGTGAACCGAGAGGAGAGCTTAGGTGGTAACTCTTAATTAGGAGAGGCCAATAGGATAATCCTCATTAGGAGTAATAAACAACTCGATTCAAATATTTATACTAGCTTATTTAGCATTTAGTATATTAATTTACCTTTTTTTAATTATGTGCAATGTTCTAGTAAGAAGTAGAAAATTATTTTAAGATTATTATTTGTTACATTAGTAGTAGCTTATTTTAATCATATATTTGGTTGCACTAATAATTCGTAAATTGATTAGACTAGTAATTTCTTTGTAATGATTTATTTAATAACAACATTCACCAATTTTGACAATCCCTTGGGTTTGATCCTCAGAATACTTTCATATTTCGTTGTAAATTTCTATATTACAACTCGTCACTGTACACTTGCAATTAAAAACTGCTTTTAAATTGTTTTATAAATTATTTGTTTTCTACGCATGCACACAAGTGATCAATAAGGTTGAAGGAGAAGTTATTTTTTAATCTCTCTCACTTATGAAACCAAGCTTACATAGAATCCTGTCCTCAAAATAGTGTAAATATCATGGTCAATTTGGTCATAAGACAAAGGAATTTGTGTATTTAAAAGACACAATTGGAGAGGAAGTTTAGCGAGGCTAGCTTGACCAGTCTTTGTGTATTTCAAATGGTTTTTCTATCTACTCAATGTTCAAGTTCTTCTTTTTAACCTCAACATTCTCTTCTTCTTCTACTTTGTTAAGATCGAATTAAGATCTCGTTTAATGAGTAGATGATTCAGCCTTCTGGTAAGTTTTACAGCTTTGCACGTTAGAATTATAGAAGCGAAGGGTGTTACAAGAAGGAACTGCTTGGGGGTCACATGTAGTTGAAATGTTAGTAAAATGTCTATAATGGGGATTCTAATGGAAATCATATGACCTTTTAAGAAGTTGCTACTACTAGTTTGGGACGAACATTTGAAATGGAAGCTCCAGGTCGAAGTTAAAGTAGGTTTTTGGTGAGCCTCTAAACCCGACTTCTACACATTATATTATAATTATTCCTTGTATGGTCGATACGCATATCTTCTGGAGAATTTGTTGTGTGTATATATGGTAATATATTCTCTGTAAAGCATTCGTATGTATGCTCTGAAGTGTATGATGTGTTGCATGAATATGACAATGTGTGGTAACCATGCATGGAAAGTTATATGTTAGGAAGTATGTCACTGTTACGATTATGAGTGAAATTTTTGTAGATGCGTCCATTATGTTATTTGAGTGGTGCATGACAATGTATATTGGCGTTAAGGGGGTTCAGGTGGAGTGTCAAGAAATATGTAATATAATAACGGACCCCGCAGTGGTGCTTTGACAACATTCGTCGGGACAGTAAACACGAGAAAAGGCTATTATGACAATCATTGTTAAAATACCATGGACACAAAATATTCTAGGAATGGCAGATAAGTCGCATTTTTCTACTAGGTTGTCTGCGTGTCTCGGGGGCAATGATGAGCAAATCTAGGTTATGATGAGTTTAGGCAAATCCATATCATCGAACACGACAGTTAGTGTGGTGCCTGGATAGCAAACCAATCCAAGCCTTTGTGGCGAATTCTCTGGAAAGCATTTGTGGTAAGTTGTTATCCTTATGGCAAGACCTAGGCATATCTATGAGGCATTATCTGAAAGAGTGCTTAGAAGTGTACTCGTTTAATGAATTCACCATAGTGGCCCGCCATGACAGGGAACCTTACGTATTTGGAATATTGGTAATGAAAATGTTCACCAAACTTGGAATTTCTTAAGTTCTATATTGAAGTCATCTGGGATTCTATTACTTGAATTAAAACATTATATTATCCTAAGCAAGTTTGGTTTTCTGGACTGATTTGAAAATACGATGTAACTGGTGTTTTGATAATCGCTAAATCCTTAAAGGGAATCCGTCAAGAGTAGTATCTTTTGGGTATCATTCTGAGAAGTGCATTCAACTACTATCTGTAAAGAAATTGTGTAATGGGACTCAAAATATGGGGTGAAGTCTGTGATCCACTAATTGGGTGAAATGTGTAAAAGATGGTTAAGTGTAGAGATTGGCATATGGTAATCCGCCAACCAAGAATCAGAAATGTATCCGCCAAGGTCTAAAAGGAAGTCCAGAATCTTAAAGTCAATGATTTCAAAAATAAAAAAAAGTTAATATTTGTTGAGACTCACTAGGTTCCATTGAACTAGTGGGTGTTTATTTGCAATACAAGTTATTAGGTTTGAACCAGTTCACTGGAGGGGGACCAAGCCAGGAATACGCTAATGTGGATGATCGTAGAGCAATATTATATACACAGTAAGCCACTTTCGAACATATGTTTTCAAATGACTAATAGTATTGTACGCCACAATCGAGTCTATTTTATTAGAGTTTTAAGTGGTATTGTTTTATACCATCATTGAGAATGAATTTTAACCAAATAAACGTTTACCTTCAGATTCATTGACTTAGAATAAAAAAAAGAGTTAACAAGCACATTCAATAAAGTCTTTGCCCGTTTTAAAATTTTTGTCAAGTGTTTAAGTCTGGTGGCATCCTATATTTGGATCTGATAACTCAGGTAGGGTATAGGGTGTTACACTAACTCCAAAAGGAAAACTCATTCACATAGTGTTATATTTGTGAGCACAATAGTGAATAAGGTTCATCAAGCAGAAAATTAGATGGTCGACTTTGATTATTTTGACTCGATAACTATTTTGGATAAAGCTAGCAATGATCCACTAGTGTTCATAGCGAACATAGATGATTTTGATGTAGAATGAGTTCTCATAGATAGTGGTAATGTGATAGAATTGTTATATTATTAGGCTTTTGAATAGATTGAAATCTTTGAAACTAGATTGAGAAAAATGAGCCTCATCTTTGGATTCTTGAATAAACCAATTATAATGCTAAGGCTAATCAAACTATTGATAATCATGGGCGGCAGGAAACACATAGCGACATTAGAAGCTAAATTTTTGGTAGTTGATCAACCATCAACCTACATCGTAATCTTTAGAGGCTATTGATTAGAAAGTATGTTGATTCTAGAAACATTCAACCTAACAATTAAATTTTTTACCCCTTTTAAAATAGGGTACATTAAAATAAGCAAACAAATGGCACAAAAATGTCATCTAATTCTTATCAAACTCACTTAACAGCCAGAAACCTCGCAAGCAACGTCAATAGGGAGGGCAATGTCAAAGACCAGGACTTCATCAGGTAAATTTGTTAGAAAAAACTATGATGAACTTGGAATGTTTGGATGTGCAAAGAGCAATGAACCTATATAAAGTATAATCAACATAATAGACCGGAGTGTTACAACTATAGGATAATAAGCCAAAGAAGGCTACTCATAATTTTATAGCCCTACCCAAAGCAGAATGCAAAAAACTAATTCCTCCATTAACAAACAATATTAATATATCTTCACTTGGACTGAAGCTAACATCTTAGGTATCCACCCATTCATCATTGTTCATTCCTTAAATGGCGATTCCTTTTTTAAACCTTTAAAATAGAAGAAAGAAAATTTTCCATCAAGAAGGTTAAAGGAATTAGAGGAAGGTGAATAAATTGTAGGTTACCAATTTCATTAGAGAAATAATCTATCTTTATTGGCTCTCCAATGTGGTTTTGGTGAAAAAAAAAATGAATAATGTGTGTAGATTTCACCAACTTGAACAAATTTTTCCCTAAAGACAGTTTCCTTCTACCCTTAATTGATAGGTTGGTTGGCTCTTTTGTGAGTCATAAATATATATATGAGCTTCATATACGCCTTTTTAAGCAACAACCAAATCTATATGGCTTCATGAGATCAAGAACAAACCTTGTTCATCACAGAAGATGAAATTTTATGCTATTAGGTTATGCCCTTCAGCCTAAAAAATGTCAGTACAACTTACCAAAGTCTCATTAACAAAGGTTTTTAAAATACAATAAGTTACAATGTGGAGGTTTATGTAAATGATATGCTAGTAAAGAGTACATCCATAGGCTAAGACTTAAAAGATCTATAGGAAGTTACACAGATCTTACAAGCCTATGGCATGCGACTAAACTTGAACAATTGTGTTTCCGACGTCAGAGCAAGGACATTCCAAAGCTTTTTGTTGCCCGATAGGGGAATCTAGATAAATCCTAAGAAAATAAAAGCAATATTAGACCTGAACCCTTAGGACCACCAAGGAAATCAAGAGTCTAATAAGCAAAGTGCTAGCACTTAATAGGTTTGTATCCAAGATGTTAGATAGATGTCTACTATTCTTTAAGAACTTGCGATCACATTTTTTAGTGGAATAAAAATTGTCAGAAATATTTTGAGCAAGTGAAACTATACCTTAGCTCATAACCATTATTAGCTTCACCTACACCAGGAGATTAGCAGCAAGTATACCACGTAGCTTCATATGAGATAATTCCAACCCTGAGTGTAGTATATTTGTTTGTAAACTTCTAATTTTTTTTCAAACCGATTGGTTTATAAAACAAATTCATTTATTAAAATTAATATATTTTGTATTATTTTCCTCAAACGATTTTTGCACGCAAAGCAAAATGAAAGCAAATGCTGCTTACTAGTTGCCTAATGTTTAACTAATACTAAGCGGTATTACATCGTCAGATTGTAATATAGAAAGACAACTTGTATTAGTAGATGAACCTAAACATGTCCTTAGTCTAATTAGAAATCAGCAAACTAATTTAAAGACTAATATGTTGTCTATCAAATCCAATTGGGAGATGTTTTGCCTTGGGCATCGGAACGGAGACTCACAGAATATAAAGTGTAACAGTCCGGTTTAGACCCTAGTCAGAATAGTGGTTTTGAAACCACAAATTTGAGTCAAAAAAATAATTTAATATTATTTTCCATGCTATGAGTATGTGAATTGGTATGTGTGAAATTTTCGTGATTTAATTTTTCCGATTGTGTGATTAAATTGCGAAAAGGATTAAATCGCATAAAAGGTAAAAGTGACATTCTATATGTTAATGTGTTTAAATGAGTTGGTGATAAATCGTAATATGTTCATATTTTAATCCCACATTTAGCATACTTTTGGATGATTTATTCCTTGATTCGAGGACTTTGATGCTACTAATCCTTTTATTTCATGTTTTATACTTAGGAAAGCATCGGAGGATGAAAAGAACACGAAACGAGCAAAAAATAGACCAAATGGGCCAAAGTAAGAAATCAACACGGCCTGGAGGTAGCCACATGGCCGTGCCTCCTTAACAGACCCAACCACGGCCTACAACTCGATTTACACGGGCATGCCACACGGGCGTGTCCCTGCCGTTTTAGGGTTTTAGGGTTTTCTTATGTTTTGTTTTATCTTTTCTTCTGAGATGTATTCTTTTATGATTATGAACTAAACCCCTCATATACCTGAGGGGGATGAAACCTAAGACGGATCTTGTTATTGTTTTCTGAACTATATGATAAATACTTGATTTGTTCTTAATTATGTGTTCTTAATTCTTGTTTTGATATTTCAGGATACTGATTCTAGTATTGATGTGCTTAGGCAGAGGAGGAATAGACCCTGCCTAAGAGTAGATCTAGCATAATTAAGCGGAGTTGATCGCAACCCTAGAGATAGGATGACGAAAATCACTAGGATTAGGGACAAACCTAATATGGGAGTCCATAGATCGAGTTAATGCAATTCTAGGGGTTTTAATTAGAAAGAGATTTCAATTAATCAACCTAGGGTTAGGCGTTAGTAGCCTTGAGAGAGGTATTAATATAAATTAGGGAATCCTCTGAGATCAAGTCAGCTGAATAAATAAATGCAGTTTGAGTTAAATAACAAGTGAAGTCTAGGTGGATTCTTCCTTGGGTATTGTCTTAATCAATTTGTTTTTTCCCACAAGTAATTCCCCAATTCATTCTCTTTGTCTTAGCGTCTTTAGCTTCGTAGTTAGTTAATTTTAAATTAAATAACAATTCCCTTAATTCTTAGGCTAAATAATAAGAAGAAAGTCAATATTAGTACTTTTGGTTCCTTTGGGTTCGACATTCCGGTCTTGCCACTAAACTATACTACTGTTCGATAGGTGCGCTTGCCTCAATCATTGTCACAGTTAGTTTCTAGGCTAGATCATTCATTATATAAATTTTTAAGACTCTGACATACGATCAAGTTTTTGGCACCGTTGCTAGGAAGCTAAAATATTAAGAACGCTTAATTTTTATTACTTTAGCCATTTTATTTATTTACAATTTATTTTTTATTTTAACTTTGCTAATTTTTCTCTTTCTTTGCTTCTGGCAGGTATTTCTAGTTTATGACTAGAAGAAACCCGTCAGGACCCTTGATTTTTGACAGTGAAATAAAACATACCACTCCCAGAAACCGAAGAGATGTCACTGAATAATTATCAATGGCAAGACATGAGGACAATGCCTAATAAAGAAGCAGGTGTTTTCAACCTTGACGCGGTCACCATGTTATCTAACCAGGTAGAGCTTTTAAATAAAAAATTTGATGGTTGGTATGGTTCTACGAAGGTACATCCGGTAATACTGTACGATACAAATGGAGGAGGGGTGAATAACACAGAATATCTATCCTACAACCCTAGCACAGAGAACGAACAAGTCAACTATATGGGTAACTATTCTAGACCTCAAAATAATCTTTATAGTAACACTTATAATGCAGGTTGGAGGTACCATCCCAATTTCTCATGGGGTGGTCAAGGTAATCAAAGACCGTAACTTCCTCCAGGTTTCCAACAACCACCTTACCAGTAGGAAAAGAAGTCGAACCTTGAGGAGATGCTAACAAAATTTATCACGGTGTCAGAAACCCGTTTTCAAAACAATGAGACAATGCTCAATGATCGTTATGTCAGAGTCTTAAAATTTATATAATGAATGATCTAGCCTAGAAACTAACTGTGACAACGATTGAGGCAAGCGCACCTATCGAACAGTAGTATAGTTTAGTGGCAAAATCGGATTGTCAAACCCGGATTATCGACACCCAAGGAAGAATCCACCTAGACTTCACTTGTTATCTAACTCTGAACCAGACGATTTATTCACTTGACTTGATCCGTAGGATTCCCTAATGTATATTAATACCTCTCTCGAGGCTACTAACGTCTAACCCTAGGTTTATTAATTGAAATCTCTTTCTAATTAAAACCCCTAGAATTGCATTAACTCGATCTATGGACTCCCATATTAGGTTTGACCCTAATCCGGTAGATTTTTGTCACCCTATCTCTAGGCGCGCGAGCAACTCCGCTTAACTATGCTAGATCTACTCTAGGCGGTGGTCTATTCCTCCTCCGCCTAAGCACATCAATACTTGAATCAATATCCCGAAATATCAAAACAAGAATTAAGAACACATAATTAAGAAAAAATCAAGTATTTATCATATAGCTCGAGAAAACAATAACAAGATCCGTCTTAGGTTTCATCCCCTCGTGTATCCGAGGTTTAGTTCATACTAATAAAAGAATACATCTCGTAAGAAAAGATAAAACAAAACATAAGAAAAACCCTAAAACCCCCTGAAGGAATTGGAGAGAAGATCTTCCGTCTTGAGTATGACTCCAGCTTCTTGAGATGAATCAACTTGCTTTCTTCGAGTAAATCCCACAATTTTGACCTCTCCGGCTTGGCTCATTGGCCTAGCTGGATGCCCCCTAAAGGTTGGCCCTTAGGGTGTTTATATAGGCTTTTGGAATGTGTTTCTTTGCCTCTAAGTACCCTAATCCGAATAAAATTCTTCTTTTCTACGGCAGGGACACGTCCATGGCACACACCCGTGTAAGTCGAGTTGTAGGCCGTGTTCGAGCATGCTAAAGGGGCACGGCCGTGTAGGAAACCCCAGGCTGTGTCGATTTCTCACTTTGGCCCATTTGGCCCGTTTTAAGCCTGTTTCTCATTCTTTTCATCCTCCTATGCTCTCCTGAGTATAAAACATGAAATTAAAGGATTAAGAGCACCAAATTCCATAATTCAAGGGATAAATCATCCAAAAGCATGCTAAATGTGGGATTAAAATATGTTACTATTACGGTTTATCACTCAAAAATCAACAGGCATCAATTCAAGGGATCGAGAACCAAATAGGTCAGCTTGCTAAGCTGATCTTAGAAAGACCACAAGGTATCTTGCCTAGCAACACTGAAACTAACCCAAGAGAGCAACCACAAGCAATAACTGCTCACGATAGTGAAGGGTTAGATGAACTAAAATTGAAGCAAGAGAATGTGGTAGAGGAAGGTAAGGTTGAGGTAAGCCATGATAAACCAAAATCGGTAATTACAGAGTACCAACCTCGTGTGCCATACCCTAATGCGATAAAGAAAGACCACACAGAGGAACAATTCGGTAAATTTCTTAAACTTCCAAAGAAATTACATATTAACTTGTCGTTTCTTGAACCTCTTTCGCAGATGCCAGATTCAAGGAAATTTTCAAAAGAGTTTTTGACAAACAAACGGAAGT
This sequence comes from Gossypium sturtianum, assembly GCA_025698515.1. NCBI lineage: Eukaryota > Viridiplantae > Streptophyta > Magnoliopsida > Malvales > Malvaceae > Gossypium > Gossypium sturtianum. The sequence continues at coordinate 27,836,691 of CM046945.1, forward strand.
TAGACGATACATTGCATGTGGAGCTAAACGCAGTGTGCCCAGTAATTCTACGAAATAAACTACCACGTGAGCTCACATTTCGTGTAAGTGACGAAACGATCACTCTTCAAGTTCTTAACACGGTTAGGACATCGAGTATTAAAGGTGGAACCAATAACTTCAAAGTTGGGGACCGTGCATCGAGATACAAGCCGCCCTCGAATAGTCGCCTGGAACTTAATACAAGCGGTGCGACTCCTTTACTACGGTATTTTTAAGGTCTTTCCATACGAACGGTCGAGGTAACACATTCTAATTTCGGCACTTTTGAGGTAAATATTACCCGACTCAAACCATATGTTGATAGAATTGATAGTAAGAAAAAGGAGTTTCGAATCCGTAAACCACCATGGCCATACGAATAATAGGTAAGTCTAGCTCAAGACTTTAAACGAGCGCTTCTCAGGAGGCAACCGAGCACTAACCCCACTAACGTCCATATTTTTGAATTTTAGCATCTAACTAAAAACTAACCAAATTTTTAGGCGTAGGTTTCCATACCACACGGCCTTGCACACGGGCGTGGCGTGGCCGTGGACACCACGCAGTATATGCATATCGGCATGGCGGATATCATGCGAAACAGGACAAAAATTTTCCCCAAGACACGGGCTCGACTAAATGCCACGGTCGCGCAACGCGGCCGTGGTCGTAGCTACGCCTAAAGAACACGGGTGAGATAAATCCACACGGCCGTAGCGAGGCGCACCGTGGTCGATATTATCGACTTTTTCACATATCGCCACCACCACCTCGAGATCACTCCGATGATGAGGACCTTTGAGTCTTTTTTTATTTTCTTTATTCTTATTTTTATTTTTATTTATTTATTTTTATTTTAGTTCATTTTCCTTTATTATTAAACTCTTTAAATTTTTAAGTATAATTTGATTTCTTTTATCTCTGGCTGTTTAATTCTCGAGTAACTATAACAAACGTCCATTAAATAAGAACTCCCTAAAAACTTTACTGATGACTTTGCAGTTTAAAAAGGTTCAAGGTGCCACTCAAGGAACGAACACACCACCGGAGTATTCTCCACCACCTTCACCTATGCCTAGTCATCATGTTCATCATTGATCATCCTCCAAGGATTTCATCCATAATTCAGGAAGTTTCACTTCTCCCTCTCTTTTGATTTTCTTAAAATGTTGTTCATATATATCTTTGTACATTGAGGAAAATGTACATCTTAAGTGTTGGGGGGTGAATTTTATCGTGAAAAAGTGCCTAACTTTTTGCATTATTCTCAAATTCCTGAATTATGTCTTGTTCTTAAGTAATTCTCTCATATTACTGTTAGAATGAAACTTCCTTTGATTTATGATTTTCATTGATATGCTTTGGATTAAGTCATAGTTAATTGTGCAGTGATGATTTAAACTTTAGGAGACTAGAGAATCAAGCATGATAAGTCTATTTTTTTAGAATTAAAAATTTGCTAGGTTGTTGACCAAAATCTAATTATTACCTTTAAGTTTGAAATTTACAAAGTTGACATCAAAAGCCCATAATTTTTGTCAGATATTGAGCCTTTTAGAGCATACATTTTTCGTGCTCACTTTATTGATTATGAGTGTGTCAACATTGATTTGTTATTCTAGAACTTGCTTCGATTATACATGTCGAGATCACACCTTTGATTTGATATACAGAGATGATAAGGGCACTTAGGTTTTAACCCACTTACTCCACTAAAAGCCTACCCTCACAATTAACCCCTAGTGAACCCCTTTGATCCTAACAACCCTTTTATTGACTCACCCTCAACATTAACCAAAAACTATTATTGTTGAAATCCCTTTAATTAATTTGACCCACATTAAGTCGAGGTCTGATTTGAACAGATTACTTAGCTAAACTATGCTTTCCATTTCAGTTGTTAATTTCTTTATTATTGTATGATTTGTTCTTAAAAAAAAAACAAAGTATATTCATTATTAGTTCTATGTTATTTGAGCTCAAACTGTTAATTTCATTATCTTTAGAAGAAGCTCAAGTTATTAGTATTAAGTTTCCTGATGTAATTATTTAGTATTAGTACAACTTTTTAGTTAGGTAAATTGTCAATTCAATCTCGATTCTAACCCTCTAATTCAGCCTTTATCCACACCTTTAACCCAAGCCCCATTACATCCCGTTAAAGACCTTTTGATCTGTGTATCATGTCATTTTATAGTGGTGGAGATTTGATTTTCAGGCAAGCCTATGGAATTAACTTTTCATGTTCGACTTTTGAGTGCTTAATTTTGAACCTTAAACACTTTGAGTGATTTGAGTGAATCTTTAGTGAGGATGTCAACTTTTGTCGATTTTGAATTAAAGGTTATTATTTAGGTAAGGGGAAACACCTATTTTTCGTGCTAGAAAAACTATGAATTTTATTGTTTGAATCTTTAGGAACCTTTTTGGTTAAATTATCCATGTATGAATTATCTATGAATTATGATGAAACATTATTGATGAAGGTTATGAATTGAGGAAATTCGTTTTAATTGTAAGTTGAGAATTTTACTTGAGGACAAGCAAATGCTTAAGTGTGGGGGTATTTGATAAACCGTAATATGTTCATATTTTAATCCCACATTTAGCATACTTTTGGATGATTTATTCCTTGATTCGTGGAATTTGATGCTCCTAATCCTTTTATTTCAAGTTTTATACTTAGGAAAGCATCGGAGGATGAAAAGAACACGAAACGGGCTAAAAGCGGACCAAATGGGCCAAAGTAAGAAATTAACACGGCCTGGAGGTAGCCACACAGCCGTGCCTCCTTAGCAGACCCAACCACGGCCTACAACTCGGTTTACACGGGCGTGCCACACGGGCGTGCCACACGGGCGTGTCCCTGCCGTGACAAAGAGAATTTCACTCGGATTAGGATACTTAGAGGCCAAAAAACACATTTCGAAGCCTATATAAACACCCTAAGTATAACCTAAAATGGGCTTTTTTCAGGGGGCGTCCAGCTAGGCCAAGGAGCCAAGCCAGAGAGGTCAGAATCGTGGGATTTACTCGAAGAAAGCCAGTTGATTCATCTCAAGAAGCCGAAATCATACTCAAGACGGTGGATCTCTCCTTCAATTCCTTCAGGGGGTTTTAGGGTTTTCTTATTTTTTGTTTTATCTTTTCTTCTGAGATGTATTCTTTTATGATTATGAACTAAACCCCTCAGATACTTGAGGGGGATGAAACCTAAGACGGATCTTGTTATTGTTTTCTGAACTATATGATAAATACTTGATTTGTTCTTAATTATGTGTTCTTAATTCTTATTTTGATATTTCAGGATATTGATTCAAGTATTGATGTGCTTAGGCAGAGGAGGAATAGACCCTGCCTAAGAGTAGATCTAGCATAATTAAGCGGAGTTGATCGCAACCCTAGAGATAGGATGACGAAAATCTACCAGATTAGGGTCAAACCTAATATGGGAGTCCATAGATCGAGTTAATGCAATTCTAGGGGTTTTAATTAGAAAGAGATTTCAATTAATCAACCTAGGGTTAGACGTTAGTAGCCTCTAGAGAGGTATTAATATAAATTAGGGAATCCTACGGATCAAGTCAAGTGAATAAATCGTCTGGTTCAGAGTTAAATAACAAGTGAAGTCTAGGTGGATTCTTCCTTGGGTATTGTCTTAATCAATTGGTTTTTTCCCACAAGTAATTCCCCAATTCATTCTCTTTGTCTTAGCATCTTTAGCTTAGTAGTTAGTTAATTTTAAATTAAATAACAATTCCATTAATTCTTAGGCTAAATAATAAGAAGAAAGTCAGTATTAGTACTTTTGGTTCCTTTGGGTTCGACATTTCGGTCTTGCCACTAAACTATACTACTGTTCGATAGGCATGCTTGCCTCAATCGTTGTCACAGTTAGTTTTTAGGCTAGATCATTCATTATATAAATTTTTAAGAATCTAACATACGATCAGTTGGCTTTTGAATGTGATGGCCTTAAATGGTAATTAGACCTTTTGAATGATAATGGACATTAATTGCCTTAATATATATGTTTTATATGTGAATTAGAAAAATGCTAATATGGTAAATGATTAAATAATGTTCATTAATTAAAACAAATCATAAAATATGGCCATTATGTTCATCATCTTGCCGAATTGAAGAAAGAAAAATAGGGCTGTAACAGTCCGGTTTAGACCCTAGTCGAAATAGTGGTTTTGGGACCACGAATCCGAGTCAGAAAAATATTTTAATATTATTTTCCGTGCTTATAGTATGTGAAATAGCATGTGTGAAAGTTTCGTGAATTAATTTGTCCGTTTGTATGTTTAATTTGAGAAAATGACTAAATCGCGTAAAATGAAAAAATGCATTGATAATTGTTAAAGTGATTTAATGCCATGTTCTTTTAATATGAAGGCCTTAAAATGAAATTAGGCCATTTGTTTATAGTATGGACAGTTTAAGGCATGTTTATTAAGTGTTTATAATTTATTCATTAAGGTTAATTTAGTAAATGTGTTAAATAATGTATTAAATAAAATAAAAGCATGAAAATGGCCATTATCATCCATCTTCCACCGAAAATTAGAAAAGAAAAAGAAGGTTTGAAGCTCGTGATATTCGGCCATGGATGTTCTTTGATTCAAGGTTAGTTTTTGATCGATTTTTGATAATTTCTACGTTTCTGTAATCGTTGCTTCGAATACTTCAAAACCCATGCCTTAATTTTGTGAATTGATGATGATTTTGAAATGTGCCATTGATGAATTCATGAGTTTTATGATGTTTGAAGATGAAATATGAAAGATATGTGATAGATTAACATAGTTTGTCTTTGGATTTTTGATGAATTTAAGTAATTTTGGACTAAATTGAGAAAATAATATTTTGAGGGACTAAAATGTGAAATAAATGAGATGTATGGACTTGAATGAAGCATATGAAAATTCGGCTAAGCATGGGTATAAGCAAATTATGTGTATTTTGTGAAATAGGACTTAAATGTGAAAATGTGAAAATGTGAGGGCTAATTTGTAAAGTGCCCTAAATGTGTGTTTTTGGATTGAATTGATTGATTTGGTGAATAAATGGGTTAAATTTGAATATGTATAGATCAAGAATCGAAGAAAACTGATTTAGACCGAGGAAAGACGAAAGTAATTGAGTAGGCGAATTTGTCTGTTTATATCTGAATCCGAGGTAAGTCTATATACAAATAAATGTATTTGAATTGGTTTATTTATGTACATATGAAATTTAATTGTGTTGAATGTGTTCGAGATGATATATACATGAAATCTGAGAAATTATCGACAAAGTGTCAATATCTGAAAAGTCCCGTACGAACCTAAGAATAGATAGGATTATATATGTCATGACATAGGTTTCTGATATGTGATATCGTGTAAGACCACGTCTGGGACGTTGGCATCGATATGTTATTTAAGTGTAAGACCATGTCTGGGACATTGGCATCGTATTTGATTCGTGTAAGATCCTGTCTGGGATAGTGGCATCGATATTTGGTTACATGTAAGACCACGTCTGGGACGTTGGCATTGTACAATTATTCTGAGTATTCCGAGTATCCTATTTGATTCTGAATGGTTCAACGGGCAATTCCGAGAAATGAAATACTATGTGAAATACGTAATCGTTTCAGGTACGTTTGTGATGTACTCTATGATTGAGTATGAGAGATAAGTATTTGTGAACTTGCAAGAAATATATGTGCATATATTGAATGAGACAGAATGTGATATAGGTATGAATGTGTTATGTACAAATAGGATACTTGGAGACATGACTAGTTGGTATGCAATGGCTAAACTAATGAGCCAAAGGAGAATTATGAATTTACATATGTGATATACTAATGACTATATATTTGATATGTTAAGAATGTTTTATGATAAGTATATTTGTATATGGCTTACTAAGCTTTTGGAAAGCTTACTTTTTGTGTGTTTGCTTTATTTTATAGATCGTTAAAGCTACGGAAGGCTCGGGGATCGTCGAGGATCATCACCACACTATCAAACTCTATTTTAGTACCTTTTGAAAGTGTACATACTAAAGTATGGCATGTATAGTCTAGAGAGTTTTGAAATATGTTTGAGATGTATAAATAGCCATGTGATATGGCTAGGTAATGAATATGATATGAATGAGTATTTCATGCTAAATGATGCATAGTTTGGTATGGTTTGTTGGCCAATGTTTGAGCTAATGAGATAGTCTAATTTATGGTAGGTTTTATGATGCCAGACTAGTATTATATTGATGAAAGAGTATCATGATGAATTGGTAAGTTGTGGATGAGTTGTGCTTGAAAAATGTTTGTGATTAGATTGAGCTAAATGATATATAAGTTGGTGTGTTGAATATGTTCTTGAATGGCTAGAAAAGATGACCATTTTGGTATGTTTTGTTGCATTGGTGTAACAACCCAAACCCGGCCCAAACATTACGACCGAATTTGATTTGCTACAGAGAAAAAAACTTTTTGAGCACCATCTCGAACCAATTTAAGTTTTGTTGAAAACCCCTCGTTTTTGGTTATCTTGCCAAAACTATACTTAGATTTAATTTGAAAGTTTAATTAAGTCAGGTTATTATACACATTTCAAGTGTGCTGATGATGGCACGATAAAACATTTTCGTGTTAATTTAAGAAAACATGTGATTTTAATTCAGTTTTAATAATATAGTATAAAGTAAATATCCAACATATAAGAAATAACACAAATAAAGTTTATGGAGGCCTTATTACAACCAAAATAAAAACAACCCAATAAAACAAAATAACTAAGTTTAAGTTCAGTTTATGCAAGTCCACTGCATGGCCACCCCGAGTCCAACCGGCTCCTCAACCGCCATCTACGAGTCACCTGAAAAAAATGTTAAAGGAGAAGGTGAGTCACCAAGACTCAGTATGTAACCCTTCCCTCGTGTTTAAACAATTCCATACACAGCATATAATCAATCATCATGTACTAAGTCATGCACCCGACCTAGCCAACCAAACGCCTTTGTCTACCCCATGTGGTACCAAACCACTGGTGACCGTAGTCACAATGTGTTACCAAAACACTGGTGGTGCCAAACCACTGGTGACATATAGTCACGATGTGCTACCAAAGCACTGGTGTCCGTGGACACAAATCGGGTGATGGGGCCAACCCATCGTGTGATACCAAATCACCGCGGGACGATCCCATATCTCAAGTGGGGCCAACCCACGGTGGTGTTAACCACGAGTGGACGAGTCGCTATGAGGTACCAAACCTCCGGAGGTACCAAACCTCGGTGACATATAGTCACGATGTGTTACCAAAACATCTGGTGCTCGTCAAGACGAAATATCACCGCCTCCACTCATCAATCCCACATCAACATTTATATCACATAGTTTATGCTACCATGTACTTAATCACATGTACAGTTTTATCATCGCAATAAGCAACGTGTACTAGACACACCATGCTTCCCAAAAGCATCTTAAAATATTTCATAGTCAACAAGGACTTACTGTTTCCTCGCTCATACCATTCATGGTATTAATCCCGAATCTACACAGATCCAGGTTAGCACACACAATGATTTAGTACATTTAATTAATTATAAGTGTGTATGTACACACTGTCACCCTTGGATGTTCTAAATCCGAAAAAGAAACGTTGGCCACCCTAGATCTATTGATCCCTAAATTCGCCAACACTTGTTAGTATTATGGCCTATTCGGCCAAACCAAAATATTAGAGAGGGGTTCCTTGTGAACCCGAAATCTCACCTTTGCCTTTGCTACTCACCACGGCACTCAATTCCCGAATCTGGTTCACAAACTATAACCGGTCAATGGACAATGTCAGTAGCCTTCGGCTTTTAACCAATTGTTATAATAAAGAAATTGATCTCACCACCACTTACCAAAGCCGAATGCTAGAGATTAGGAGCTGAATCGACTGCTTCACGAACTTGGGGTACCTAGGAGAGATCGTTTACCAACGTTTAGAAGCCTTGTTAACCTTTGCCGAAATCGGCACCTCTCCTTGTAAAAGATATCGATAGAAAGAGAAGGAAAAGGGGAGATAGACATTCGGCCATTACTTACCTTGATCCAAATCGGTTGACAACGAGGATCCAACGAGATCTATATTCCTCCCAATCTTCGGCCACCGTACACTAGAATAGAAGAAGGGAGTTTCGGCAAACTACTAGATTGTATTCGGCCAAGGGGAGAAAGAAAGAAAATAATGGGAAAGAAAGGTGGTAGAAGTTTCGGCTTGAAGGGGTTTGAGAGAACAACAAAAAAATAAAAGGGCACAAAGGGAGAGGGGTTAGGGATTTTCGGCAACTAGCAAGAATGGAAAAAACCAAAACAAGGTGGTAGGGTGGGGTTTTTATAGGCATTCGGCCCCCCCCTCCTTAAGCTTGCCGTCCACCCTTGGCAACAAGGAGTTCAACTCCTAGCCAACTCCTAGTTTTTCTCTTGGCCACTCATTTGATTTAATTCAAACAATTTGAATTAATAAAATAATAATCTCCTAATAATCCATCCATTATCCATGAATATCCCTTTTATTATTACTATAATTAAACAAATAAAACTCTCATATTATCCTTAATAATAATACTTAATAAAAGAGTTTGAAGGGAGAAAAACTCTCCCACTTGTGCCGTCCAAATAAAGAGCAAAAAGGGAGGATTTCGTGACTCGAACCAAGGCTCTCCCTTGCTCCTTGGTGGCGTCACATGCTAGCTCTTAAGTGGGCTTGCTTCGCCACTTATTCTAGGCTCATCTTATGTTAAAATACCCACATCTATTCTTATAACACCCTCCCTGCTGATGCTCCTTGCCTTTAAAGTTAAAACTAAAATTTTCCTATCAAACCTAGGGCACACTCAAAGCCTTAAATTAAGCTCTATTATTCCATTAATAATATCACGTGATTCATAACAAGAAAATAATCAAATTCCAAATAACCCCATATTTGGGATGTTACGATTCTACCCCTTAAAATAAATTTCGTCCTCGAAATTCCTTGATCAAAAGAGATGGGGTATTCGCCGCATCACCTCCTCGGGCTCCCACGTAGCTTCTTCCACTCCGTGGTTCCGCCATAGCACTTTCACTAAAGGCACTGCCTTCCTACGTAGGACTTTCACATCTCGATCTACAATCTGAACCGGTTCCTCTTCAAAAGATAAATCCGAATTCACCTCAATCCCTGCCACTGGCACAACGTGCGAAGGATCTGACCGATACCGTCTCAGCATTGATACATGAAATACGTTATGAATCTGACTCAGTTCTGCCGGCAGCTCTAGCTGATAAGCTACTGGTCCTACCCGCTTTACAACTGTGTATGGCCAGATGAACCTTGGGCTTAGCTTCCCTTTCCGTCCAAATCTTAACACCTTCTTCCAAGGCGACACTTTCAGAAAGACCTTGTCTCCCACAGCATACTCCATTTCCTTGCGTTTGAGATCGGCATAAGACTTCTGCCTATCCGATGCTTCTTTGAGACGAGACCGAATCACCCTGACTTTGTCCTCAGTCTCTGTTACCAATTCTAGACCCAGAACTTGTCGTTCTCCCAACTCCGTCCAACATGTAGGAGTACGGCACTTTCGTCCATATAGGGCCTCATATGGAGCCATTTGAATACTCGCTTGATAACTATTGTTATAAGCGAATTCCGCTAATGGTAGGTACTCTTCCCAACTACCACTAAAATCCAAGACACAACCTCTTAACATGTCTTCTAAAATTTGTATCACCCTTTCCGATTGTCCGTCGATTGTGGATGGAAAGCCGCATCTTTGAAATCTAACCGTGTACCCAAAGCTTGATGCAACGCTTTCCAAAACCTTGACGTGAATCGGGATCCCTATCCGAGATAATCGATCTTGGCACACCATGCAACCTCACTATTTCACCCACATACGGCTTCGCTAGCTTCGGAGTGAGTAATCCATTCTCACCGGCATGAAGTGAGTGATTTAGTCAAAGCGATCCACAATTACCCAAAGCGCATCCTTCTTGCTGGGCGTAAGGGGTAGCCCACTAACGAAATCCATGGTGATCCTCTCCCATAACTGATGTTCAGCCTTAACCTGCTGGCACGTCAGACACTTCTCTACGAACTCCGTTATCTCACGCTTCAACCTGTGCCACGTAAGCTGCTTTCCGCAAGTCTCCATACATTTTGTTGCCCCGGGATGCATAGCGTATGGGTCGCTATGTGTATCTTGGAGAATTTTACTCGCCTTAATTCGGTATCCCTTGGCATACAAGCTCATCCTTGAAAACAAAGCACTCCATCACTAGACAGACTGTACCCTTCCAAACCACCATCTTGAACTTGTACCCTCTTAGCGCTCAAGCCTTCATCCACTATCTGCTTTTCCTTAACCTCCTCAATCCAAGTCGGCTTTACTTGAAGTTCTGCCAAAAGACTCCCATCATCATATAGACTTAACCGAGCGAACATTGCTCTTAAGTCCGTCACCACCTTCCGGCTCAATGCGTCAGCTACCACATTAGCCTTACCCGGATGGTACTCGATTGAACAATCGTAGTCCTTTAGTAGTTCAATCCACCGACGCTGTCTCAGATTCAGATCCTTCTGAGTCAGAAGATACCTCAAGCTTTTGTGATCCGTGTAGACTATCGACTTCTCCCCAAACGGTAGTTCCATTAGATCAACTACAAATACTACCCCTTGAAGTTCTAGGGGTACGCCTCTATAAAGTTTGTCTACTATTACAGAGTGACCTAAAGGGCTAACTACAGTCATCTCCCTAGAAGCAGTTTCAGAGTTTAGGTCCATAGTTCCTACCACACTACTAGCAATGTACGAGTGCGTCGAGCCCACATCAATCAATGCAACATAAGGAAAACCAAAAATTAGAAACGTACCGGTTATGACATCCGGTGCGTCACCTTCCTCGCGACACCTCGCTGCGTAAACTAAGCCAGCCGCCTAGCCTCGTGTTGCCTGAACCTCGCCTTGAGTTCCACGACCTCGGTTAGGACCGTTGTTTCCTCTGCCATTACCACGACCCTCTCCGTGGTCCTACATTTCTATCCCGAGCACGCAGTTCGCCTCTCCAGGCGCTTCTTAGCTAGTTTTCGGGGACAATCTCGACACGATGCTCTAAAGACCCACACTCAAAACATCCTTTGTCACCGGTCCAACAACCTCCCAATGGGTCTTTCCACAGCGATTACACCGAGTCGGCCTGCGATTAGTAGTCGTGGGCCTTGCCGCCTGATTGGGCCCACTTGGCCTAGCCTTTTCTCGAGCACTCCGCTTGATCCGGTGACCCAAATCCTCTCTACGATTGTTCTTACTATAGCTCGCCTCACGACCTCCTTGATCCTTCGGCTACCTTAGCCTTCTCCACTAGGGATGAGAACTCACGAACTCGGCTTTGTGGGGCAATCAAGAACCTTAAATCATCTCGAGTCCATCCTCAAAAGCGGACACAGCGCTCATGTTCGATGAGACACGATGCCTCTCGCATACCTACTCACCTTAAAAATTCCGCCTCATATTCGACACGGACTTAGTTCCTTGCACTAATCCCGAGAAAAGCCTTTCTCTGCGCATCGGTGTAGCTGATGCCCACATACTTTTTTCTCTACGATAGGTGGTTCGAAATACTCCCAAGTCAAATCATCTCTTTGTAGCCCCATCTCAAACCGTAAGCCACCACCGATACGCTTCATCCTTTAGAAGCGACACCGCCCTTTCGCCTTTTCTTCCTCGGTCAGGTCAAGGTCATCCATGATTCTTTCGATTGACTCTAGCCATGATTCCACGTGCTGGTGGTGCCACTCGACACACCTCGGAATACCTCCGCTCCGTTGGATCGGAGTCGCTCGGGAAACGATTTTCGAGCTCCCACATTTCCACCAGCCCCACCACCATCTCCAAGACTCGTAACACGCTTGCGATACCGCCGCCACCGGCCCGATCCGGCTCCTCACTCTAAAAGTGGGAGGTGGTGGTGGCGATGGTACCTCATTTTCGTAACCTTGTCGACTGGCGGGTTCGGACACCGTCATCCTACCCTACCACGTCCACGGCGTCCACGTCCTCTAGAACTCATTCTATCTACTGCGCTTTTAATCTGATTAAAGAAAAATTTTATGCGTTAGCATTTGTTTCACTTTATTACTCGCGAAGAAATTTTATGGATGAGGTTTAATCAGAGATTCTTTCGAGCAAACAATGTTTTAGTCTTCTTTCTTAGTTCACACAAAGGAGTTCATGCATCCATTCCTTAATACTTTCCATACCTATTCGCTCATCGGACATTTCTGCCCATTTCTAACCCAGGGGTATTTTCGTCTTTTTCCTACAGGGGCATTTTCGTAATTTTCTAGAACCAAAATATTTTGCTGACGATTTCCAAAGCAAGATTTTTGAATTTCTGTAAAATCATTGAAATTTTTGGGCAAAACCATTGAATTAATATTTTATGGGTCAGGGGCATTTTGGTAATTTCACTCCTAAGGGTATTTCTGTAATTTTCCACAAGTCAAGTTTTTCGAGAAAACGTTATAAAAGTAATGTTCTAGGATTTGAGAAAGTTATTGCACAAGTTTTGGAAACATTAGGGTTTGTTGTTTCATTCTATTTCGAAAACAAGGCTAATTCCCTTTTCGGGTTTTAATTATTGTGTTTAGCCTATGACCGAGCCCTTTTGGTCAGGGTGAACCAAAGCTACGCACCAGGTAGGATTCGAGTGAAGAGGAGGTGGGTCACGCGGACCGCTTAAATACCAAGCTCTCACTGAACCTTTCTAGACATGCGCTTGCAGAGGTTACCACACCACCGAGCCCTCTCGAGTTAGGGTGAACCGAAGCTACGCACGGCAGGATACTGCGCGAAGAGGAGGTGAGTCACGAGGACCGCTTAAATACTGTGCTCTTCGGATCCAATCCTAGACATGCGTGCTGGGGTTACCACACCCTAGCTCATTGACTAAGTCATAGGTTGGTTTAGTTCCTTAAGTCTTATGCTTCGTTTGTGTTTGAGTAATCTAACCTTAGGGTCCAAGTCCTATAAATCTATCTACGTTCCATGCTTCCTACCCTTCTACAGAATATAATTCACCAAGAGGTTTAGATATACTTACCTGGGCGGATTGGTGCCGGAGACTCGGGCCATGCTGTTCAAGAACCAAAAATCATTCCATAAGGCCTACTAAAACATTTTTGGGCCTTGGGCTCCTACCAGTTTTGAACTGGGCTCTGATACCAATTTTGTAACAACCCAAACCCGGCCCAAACATTACGACCGAATTTGATTTGCTACAGAGAAAAAAACTTTTTGAGCACCATCTCGAACCAATTTAAGTTTTGTTGAAAACCCCTCGTTTTTGGTTATCTTGCCAAAACTATACTTAGATTTAATTTGAAAGTTTAATTAAGTCTGGTTATTATACACATTTCAAGTGTGCCCGATGGCACGATAAAACATTTTCGTGTTAATTTAAGAAAACATGTGATTTTAATTCAGTTTTAATAATATAGTATAAAGTAAATATCCAACATATAAGAAATAACACAAATAAAGTTTATGGAGGCCTTATTACAACCAAAATAAAAACAACCCAATAAAACAAAATAACTAAGTTTAAGTTCGGTTTATGCAAGTCCTTCGCATGGCCACCAGAGTCCAACCGGCTCCTCAACCGCCATCTACGAGTCACTGAAAAAATGTTAAAGGAGAAGGTGAGTCACCAAGACTCGATGATGTAACCCTTCCTCGTGTTTAAACAATTCCATACATGACATATAATCAATCATCATGTACTAAGTCATGCACCGACCTAGCCAACCAAACGCCTTTGTCTACCCCATGTGGTACCAAACCCTTTGTGACCGTGTAGTCACAATGTGTTACCAAAACCTTTGGTGGTGCAAACCACTTGTGACATATAGTCACGATGTGCTACCAAAGCACGGTGTCCGTGGACACAAATCGGGTGATGGGGCCAACCCATCGTGTGATACCAAATCACCGCGAGACGATCCCATATCTCAAGTGGGGCCAACCCACGGTGGTGTTAACCACGAGGGGACGAGTCGCTATGAGGTACCAAACCTCCGGAGGTACCAAACCTCGGTGACATATAGTCACAGTGTGTTACCAAAACACCGGTGCTGCTCAAGACGAAATATCACCGCCTCCACTCATCAATCCCACATCAACATTTATATCACATAGTTTATGCTACCATGTACTTAATCACATGTACAGGTTTTATCATCAGCAATAAGCAACGTGTACTAGACACACCATGCTTCCCAAAAGCATCTTAAAATATTTCATAGTCAACAAGGACTTACCTGTTTCCTCGCTCATACCATTCATGGTATTAATCCCGAATCTACACAGATCCGGTTAGCACACACAACAGTTTAGTACATTTAATTAATTATAAGTGTGTATGTACACACCTGTCACCCTTGGATGTTCTAAATCCCGAAAAGAAACGTTGGCCACCCTAGATCTATTGATCCCTAAATTCGGCCAACACTTGGGTTAGTATTATGGCCTATTCGGCCAAACCAAAATATTAGAGAGGGGTTCCTTGTGAACCCGAAATCTCACCTTTGCCTTTGCTACTCACCACGGCACTCAATTCCCGAACTGGTTCACAAACTATAACCGGTCAATGGACAATGTCAAGAGCCTTTGGCTTTTAACCAATTGTTATAATAAAGAAATTGATCTCACCACCACTTACCAAAGCCGAATGCTAGAGATTAGGAGCTGAATCGACTGCTTCACGAACTTGGGGTACCTAGGAGAGATCGTTTACCAACGTTTAGAAGCCTTGTTAACCTTTGCCGAAATCGGCACCTCTCCTTGTAAAAGATATCGACAGAAAGAGAAGGAAAAGGGGAGATAGACATTCGGCCATTACTTACCTTGATCCAAATCGGTTGACAACGAGGATCCAACGAGATCTATATTCCTCCCAATCTTCGGCCACCGTACACTAGAATAGAAGAAGGGAGTTTCGGCAAACTACTAGATTGTATTCGGCCAAGGGGAGAAAGAAAGAAAATAATGGGAAAGAAAGGTGGTAGAAGTTTCGGCTTGAAGGGGTTTGAGAGAACAACAAAAAAATAAAAGGGCACAAAGGGAGAGGGGTTAGGGATTTTCGGCAACTAGCAAGAATGGAAAAAACCAAAACAAGGTGGTAGGGTGGGGTTTTTATAGGCATTCGGCCCCCCCCCTCCTTAAGCTTGCCGTCCACCTATGGCAACAAGGAGTTCAACTCCTAGCCAACTCCTAGTTTTTCTCTTGGCCACTCATTTGATTTAATTCAAACAATTTGAATTAATAAAATAATAATCTCCTAATAATCCATCCATTATCCATGAATATCCCTTTTATTATTACTATAATTAAACAAATAAAACTCTCATATTATCCTTAATAATAATACTTAATAAAAGAGTTTGAAGGGAGAAAAACTCTCCCACTTGTGCCGTCCAAATAAAGAGCAAAAAGGGAGGATTTCGTGACTCGAACCAAGGCTCTCCCTTGCTCCTTGGTGGCGTCACATGCTAGCTCTTAAGTGGGCTTGCTTCGCCACTTATTCTAGGCTCATCTTATGTTAAAATACCCACATCTATTCTTATAACACCCTCCTGCTGATGCTCCTTGCCTTTAAAGTTAAAACTGAAATTTTCCTATCAAACCGGGCACACTCAAAGCCTTAAATTAAGCTCTATTATTCCATTAATAATATCACAGCAGTTCATAACAAGAAAATAATCAAATTCCAAATAACCCCATATTTGGGATGTTACAATTGGTGATATGATTTGAATTGGTATAGTGCTTGTAGGTATAGCCTAATGTGTAGGTGGCAATTTTGCCTTGTAAATGGCCTATAATTGCCCACACGGTTGAGCACACGGGCATGTGGCTCGACCGTGTCCTTCGTGGTTGAATTTTAAAACAAGTCAGGCTCGACCACGGGCTGGACACACGGGCGTGTGACTGGCCGTGTGGTGCAAGTCAGGCTCGACCACGGGTGAGGCACATGGGCGTGTCTCAAGCCGTGTGGACAAATCAGTATGTATGCCCTGTTTTGCCACGGCTCGAGCACATAGGCGTGTCTGAGGCCGTGTGAGGCACACGGCCTGACCACACGGGCGTGTGACCTCTGTAACTTTGAAAAATGTTTGATTTTCGAAAAAAATTTATGAACCCGGTTTAGTCCCGACCCCTTTCTAATGCATGTTTAAGGTCTCGTAGACCTTTTTAAGGGACTATATGTTTGTATTCTGATATGATTTGACAATGATATACTTTATGATACAAAATATTTGTAAAAGTTTTCAATTATCTGGTAATGCCTCTTAACCCTAGATCGGTGATGGTTACGGGTTAGGGGTGTTACATTTGATTGGTATCAGAGCTACGGTTTAGTCAATTCTAGGACTAATGTAGCGTGTGAGAGTCTAGCTATACATGCCATATATACGAACTGTGATAGTGTGATGAATCCTGACATATAAAATATGTTTTCGTATAGTAAATGGATCCCGAAAGAGCTGTAGCTGACGATGGTGAAAGCAATGCGTCTGCTCCCGCTCAAGGGACAGCGCCATCTGATTTGAGACCGGCTACTAGCGGTCAGGAAGGAGAGGCTAAACCAGCCTTCTTCCAAATGATGAATGAGTGGTTCACTCAGTATGTTAGAACAAATTCGGCTATTTCACAACCTCCACACCCGCCTAATCCTCCTCAGACTTCTGTTATACCTCCAACTGTGAATCTGAATCTGTTGAATAAGCCTCCGATCGACAAAATCTGTAAATATGGGGTCGAAGAGTTCACGGCTATTAGTGATGATGATGCTGAGAGAGCTGAGTTTTGGCTTGAGAACACAATCTGAGCGTTTGATGAAATGTCATTGACCCCTGATGAATGCATGAAATGTGTCGTTTCTTTGTTACGAGATGCAGCTTATCAATGGTGGAAGACTTTGATTTCTGTTGTTCCAAAAGAACGGATTACATGGGATTTCTTTTAGTCTGAGTTTCGGAAGAAATATATCAGCCAAAGATTTATAGATCAAAAACGAAAAGAGTTTCTGAAATTAAAACAGGGTCGTATGACTGTCGCTGAGTACGAACGAGAATTCGTGAGATTAAGTCAGTATGCCCGGGAATGTGTTTTAACTGAAGCAAAAATGTGTAAAAGGTTATAAGACGGCCTAAATGAAGACATCCGTTTGCTAGTTGGGATTCTGGAAATAAAAGAATTTATTGTGCTTGTTGATCGAGCATGTAAAGCTGAGGCACTCGGGAAAGATAAAAGAAAAGCTGAGTCTGAAGCCAGAGATGTGAGAAAGAGATTTTCGAGCAAATCATTTCAGTCTACTTCAAAGAAATTCAGAGATGAGCATAGCCGTTCAAAGGCTAATGTGGGACATTCGAACAGAGATCGAGCTAGATCGCAGTCGAACTTCAAAGCTCCAGCTACTTCGATGACTAGTGTGGGAAATGTTCGATCTGAGCGACTTGAATGTAAGCATTATGGTAAAAGACATACGGGTAGTTGTAGGTTGAATGATCGAACCTGTTTCAGATGTGGATCATTAGATCATTTCATCCAGGACTGCCCTGAATCAGTTGAACAAGAAATCGTACAGAATTCAAAGTCAGATAATGTTTCAGCTAGAGGTAGACTTTCAAGAAACACAAGAAATGTCAGTGGTAGTCAGAGAACAATGAGAGATACAGTCGCGAGATCTAAAGCTAGGGCACCTGCCAGAGCGTACGCCATTCGAGCTCGTGAGGAAGCTTCGTCTCCAGATGTTATTACGGGTACATTTACTCTTTATGATACTTCTTTGATTGCATTGATAGATCCAGGGTCTACTCATTCGTATGTATGCATGAACTTAGTATCCAATAAGACTTTGCCTGTAGAGTCTATTGAATTTGTTATTAGAGTATCGAACCCCTTAGGTAAAAGTGTCCTGGTTGACAAAGTATGCAAGAATTGCCCGTTGATGTTTCAAGATGTTTGTTTTCCGACTGATCTGATGCTATTACCTTTTGATGAGTTCGATATAATTTTGGGCATGGACTGGTTAACATTGCATGATGCTGTTGTGAATTGCAAAAGAAAGACTATTGATTTGAGATGCCAGAATGGTGAAATAGTTCGGATAGAGTCTAATGATATGAATGGATTACCGGCTGTGATATCAGTGATGAAAGCTCAAAGTTATGTAAAAAAGGGTTACGAAGCTTACTTTGCTTATGTGATTGATTCGAAAGTGACTGAAAAGAAAGTTGAGTCTGTGCCAGTTATTTGTGAATTCCCTGACATATTTCCTGAAGAATTACCGGGATTGCCTCCGATACGCGAAGTTAAGTTTGGTATTGACTTAATGCCAGGAACAACACCTATTTCGATAGCTCCGTATAGGATGGCACCAACAGAATTGAAAGAATTGAAATCTCAGTTGCAAGAGTTGGCAGATAGAGGATTTGCACGATCGAGTTTCTCACCTTGGGGTGCTCCCGTGCTATTTGTGAAAAAGAAAGATGGCACAATGAGAATGTGTATTGATTACCGTCAATTGAACAAAGTGACTATCAAGAACAAATATCCTCTGCCTAGAATTGATGATTTGTTCGATCAGTTGAAAGGAGCTATAGTATTTTCAAAGATAGATTTGGGATCGGGATATTATCAATTGCGAGTAAAAGATTCAAACATTCTGAAAATTGCTTTCAGAATGAGGTACGGGCATTATGAGTTTTTAGTTATGCCTTTCGGACTAACGAATGCTCCTGCTATTTTTATGGATCTGATGAATAGAATTTTTAGACTGTATTTAGATCGATTTGTTATTGTATTCATTGACGACATCTTGATTTATTCGCGTGATGAAAGTGAGCATGCTGAACATCTGAGAATCGTGCTACAAACTCTGCGAGATAAGCAATTGTATGCAAAGTTTAGTAAATGTGAATTCTGGTTGTGTGAAGTCGGTTTTTTGGGACATATTGTGTCAGCATCTGGTATACGGGTTGATCCGAGCAAGATATCAGCTATTTTGGAGTGGAAGTCTCCAAGAAATGTGTTCGAAGTCCGTAGTTTTCTGGGACTTGCTGGTTATTATCGAAGATTTGTAAAAGGCTTTTCAATGATTGCAACTCCGTTGGCTAGATTGTTACAGAAAGATATGAAATTTGAATGGTCCGATAAATGTCAGAAAAGCTTTGATCAGTTGAAAGCCCTTTTGACTGAAGCTCTAGTTTTAGTACAACCAGAATCGGGTAAAGAGTTCTTGATTTTTAGCAATGCTTCGTTGAATGGTCTGGGATGTGTTTTGATGCAGGAAGGCAAAGTCATAGCTTATGCCTCGAGAAAATTGAGACTGCATGAAAAGAATTATCCGACACACGACTTAGAGCTAGCTGCGATTGTGTTTGCTTTAAAGATCTGGCGTCATTATCTTTTCGGCGAAAAATGCCATGTGTTTTTGGATCATAAAAGTTTGAAATATTTGATGACTCAGAAAGATCTGAATCTACGACAGAGAAGATGGTTAGAACTGTTGAAAGACTACGAGCTTGTGATAGATTATCATCCGAGTAAAGAAAATGTTGTTGCTGATGCATTGAGTCGGAAATCGTTGTTTGCATTACGTGCTATGAATGCTTATTTAGACTTGTCTGATGATGGTTCAGTTTTAACTGAGTTGATAGCAAAACTGTTGTTTTTACAGCAAATATGTGATGCTCAGAAAGTTTATAATGAAATGTTAGCGAAACGAGCTCAGTGTGATTCGAATTCTGATTCTAAATTTCAATTTGATGTTGATGATTACTTGAGATTTCGAGATCGGATTTGTGTACCGAGAAACCCAGAGTTGATTCAGTTGATCTTGAATGAAGCACATAATAGTCGCTTATCTGTTCATCCGGGAAGTACAAAGATGTACCATGATCTGAAGCAACACTATTGGTGGTCTGGTATGAAACGAGACATTTCCAATTTTGTTTCAAAATGTTTAGTCTGTCAATAAGTTAAAGCTAAACATCAAGTGCCATCTAGTTTGTTACAACCGATAATGATTCCTAAATGGAAATGGGATAGAGTGACGATGGATTTTATTTCTGGGTTGCCTTTGACTCCGAGAAAGAAAGATGCAATCTGGGTCGTAGTTGACAGATTAACGAAAATAGCTCATTTCATTCCAGTACGATCTGATTACTCACTTGATAAATTAGCTGAGCTATACATTTCCGATATTGTGAGATTGCACGGGGTGCCACTATCTATTATATCTGACAGAGATTCGAGGTTTACTTCACGATTCTAGAAGAAACTACAAGAGGCCTTAGGTACTAAATTGCATTTTAGTACAGCTTTTCATCCACAAACGGATGGTCAATCCGAGCGGATTATTCAGATTCTCAAGGATATGTTGAGATGTTGCATCCTAGAGTTTGATGGTGCGTGGGAATAATATTTTCCATTGATTGAGTTTGCGTATAATAATAGTTCCCAGTCGAGCATTAAAATGGCACCTTATGAAGCTTTGTATGGACGCAAATGTCGTACACCTCTGTATTGGACTGAGCTCATTGAAAGTAAGATACACGGGGTCGATTTGATCAAAGAAACAGAACAGAAAGTGAAAGTGATTCGTGATAGTCTAAAACCAGCGTCAGATCGTCAAAAAACCTATACAGATTTGAAACGAAAAGATATCGAGTTTGAAATCAGTGATAAAGTGTTCTTGAAAGTGTCTCCGTGGAAGAAAATACTCTGATTTGGACGCAAAGGCAAATTGAGTCCGAGGTTCATCGGGCCGTATGAGATTATTGAGCGCATTGGACCTGTTGCATACAGATTGTTGTTGCCACTTGAGCTAAAAAAGATTCATAATGTATTTCACGTATCAATGCTTCGTCGATACAGATCCGATCCCTCGTATGTGATTTCTCCGTCTGAGATTGAAATCCGATCCGATATGACTTACGAAGAAGAACCGATTCGTATCTTAACCCACGAGGTTAAAGAATTGCGAAATAAGAAAATCCCGTTAGTAAAGGTATTATGGCATCGACACGGAGTAGAAGAGGCTACGTGGGAGCCTAAAGATGCAATGAGACAACAATATCCGAACCTGTTTAATGGTAAGATTTTCAGGGACGAAAATCCCTAAGGGGGGAGAATTGTAACAGTCTGGTTTAGACCCTAGTCGGAATAGTGGTTTCGGGACCACGAATCCGAGTTGGAAAAATATTTTAATATTATTTTCCGTGCTTATAGTATGTGAAATAGCATATGTGAAAGTTTCGTGAATAAATTTGTCTGTTTGTATGTTTAATTTGAGAAAAGGACTAAATCGCGTAAAATGAAAAAATGCCTTGATAATTGTTAAAGTGCTTTAATGCCATGTTCTTTTAATATGAAGGCCTTAAAATAAAATTAGGCCATTTTTTTATAGTATGGACGGTTTAAGGCATGTTTATTAAGTGATTATAATTTATTCATTAAGGTTAATTTAGTAAATATGTTAAATAATATATTAAATAAAATAAAAGGATGAAAATGGCCATTATCATCCATCTTCCACCAAAAATTAGAAAATAAAAAGAAGGTTTGAAGCTTGTGATATTCGGCCATGGATGTTCTTTGATTCAAGGTTATTTTTTGATCAGTTTTTGATAATTTCTACGTTTCTGTAATCGTTGCTTCGAATACTTCAAAACCCATGCCTTAATTTTGTGAATTGATGATGATTTTGAAATGTGCCATTGATGAATTCATGAGTTTTGTGATGTTTGAAGATGAAATATGAAAGATATGTGATAGATTAACATAGTTTGTCTTTGGATTTTTGATGAATTTGAGTAATTTTGGACTAAATTGAGAAAATAATATTTTGAGGGACTAAAATGTGAAATAAATGAAATGTATGGACTTGAATGAAGCATATGAAAATTCGGCTAAGCATGGGTATAAGCAAATTATGTGTATTTTGTGATTTTATGAAATAGGGACTTAAATGTGAAAATGTGAAAATGTGAGGGCTAATTTGTAAAGTGCCCTAAATGTGTGTTTTTGGATTGAATTGAATGATTTGGTGAAAAAATGGGTTAAATTTGAATATGTATAGATCAAGAATCGAAGAAAACTGATTCAGACCGAGGAAAGACGAAAGTAATTGAGTAGCCGAATTTGTCTGTTTATATCCGAATCCGAGGTAAGTCTATATACAAATAAATGTATTTGAATTGGTTTATTTATGTACATATTAAATTTAATTATGTTGAATGTGTTCGAGATGATATATACATGAAATTTGAGAAAGTATCGACAAAGTGTCAATGTCTGAAAAGTCCCGTACGAACCTAGGAAAAGATAGGATTACATATGTCATGACATAGGTTTTTGAAATGTGATATCGTGTAAGACCACGTCTGGGACGTTGGCATCGATATGTTATTTATGTGTAAGACCATGTCCGGGACATTGGCATCGTATTTGATTCGTGTAAGACCCTGTCTGGGACAGTGGCATCGATATTTGGTTACATGTAAGACCACGTCTGGGACGTTGGCATTGTACGATTATTCTGAGTATTCTGAGTATCCTATCTGATTCCAAATGGTTCAACGGGTAATTCTGAGAAATGAAATACTATGTGAAATGCGTAATCGTTTCAGGTACGTTTGTGATATACTCTATGATTGAGTATGAAAGATAAGTATTTGTGAACTTGCAAGAAATATATGTGCATAGATTCAATGAGACAGAATGTGATATAGGTATGAATGTGTTATGTACAAAAGGGATACTTGGAGACATGACTAGTTGGTATGCAATGGCTAAACTAATGAGCCAAAGGAGAATTATGAATTTACATATGTGATATACTAATGACTATATATTTGATATGTTAAGAATGTTTTATGATAAGTATATTTGTATATGGCTTACTAAGCTTTTGGAAAGCTTACTCTGTGTGTGTTTGCTTTGTTTTATAGATCGTTAAAGCTACGGAAGGCTCGGGGATCGTCGAGGATCATCACCACACTATCAAACTCTATTTTGGTACCTTTTGAAAGTGTATATACTAAAGTATGGCATGTATAGTCTAGAGAGTTTTGAAATATGTTTGAGATGTATAAATAGCCACGTGATATGGCTAGGTAATGAAGATGATATAAATGAGTATTTCATGCTAAATGATGCATAGTTTGGTATGGTTTTTTGGCCAATGTTTGAGCTAATGAGATAGTCCAACTTATGGTAGGTTTTATGATGCCAAACTAGTATTATATTGATGAAAGAGTATCATGATGAATTGGTTAGTTGTGGATGAGTTGTGCTTGAAAAATGTTTGTGATTAGATTGAGCTAAATGGTATATAAGTTGGTGTGTTGAATATGTTCTTGAATGGCTAGAAAAGATGACCATTTTGGTATGTTTTGTTGCATTGGTGATATGATTTGAATTGGTATAGTGCTTGTAGGTATAGCCTAATGTGTAGGTGGCAATTTGGCCTTGTAAATGGCCTATAATTTCCCACACGGTTGAGCAAACGGGCATGTGGCTTGACCGTGTCCTTCGTGGTTGAATTTCAAAACAAGTCAGGCTCGACCACGGGCTGGACACACGGACGTGTGACTGGCCGTGTGGTGCAAGTCAGACTCGACCACGGGTGAGGCACACGGGCGTGTCTCAGGCCATGTGGACAAGTCAGTATGTATGCCTTGTTTTGCTACGGCTCAGACACATAGGCGTGTCTGAGGCCGTGTGAGGCACACGGCCTGACCACATGGGCGTGTGACCTCTGTAACTTTGAAAATTGTTTGATTTTCGAAAAAAAATTGTATGAACTCGGTTTAGTCCTGACCCCTTTCTAATGCATGTTTAAGGTCTCGTAGACCTCTTTAAGGGACTATATGTTTGTATTCTGATATGATTTGACGATGATATACTTTATGATACGAAATGTTTGTAAAAGTTTCCGATTATCTGGTAATGCCTCTTAACCCTAGACCGGCGATGGTTACGGGTTAGGGGTGTTACAAGGGCTGTTAAGCTTTCAAGTATTCGGCACTCATTTTGGCTAGATTAAGGTATGTTTTGCTTCGGTTTTTGATAATTTTTACGTTTTTGAGATCGTTGCTATGTAATCTATGAAGCCCATGTCTTAATTTTTGAATTTGATGATGATTTTGAGTTTTGCCATTTTTGAAAGCTTGTGGTTTTTGTTGTTTGATGATGGAAAATAAAAGATATGTGATAGATTAATATGTTTTGTCTTTGGATTTTTGATGAATTTGAGTAAATTGGACTAATTTGTGAAAATGTTATTTTGAAGGACTAAAATGTGAAATAAATGAAATATGTGGGCTTATATGAACTAGAGGAAAATTCGGCTAGGCACTTGTATAAATAAATTTTGTGAATTTTGTATTTTGTGAAATAGGGACTAATTTGTGAAAAATGTGAAATGTTAGGGGCAAAAGTGTAATTTGCCCATTTATGTGTTTTTGGATGAATTTGATTGAATATGTGATTAAATAAGTTTAATTTATACTAATTTAGATCAAAAAAATAGGAAATCAGAATTGGATTAGGGAAAATCTAAAGTGATTGAATAATCGTCCCGTTTCGTCCGTTGTTATCCGAGGTAAGTTCATAAGTAAATAAATATCGTTAAATTTGATTGTATATATTTTTTTAATAGTTCCAAATTGAATTATTACTTGTACATATATATATTTTTTCCGAATTGAATTTAGCATGGGAACAATATTTACGAGCTTGAATAGATCGAGTTACAACGTCCGAAAGCCCTGTACGAACCTTAGGAATTGTTAGGATACATATGTCATGACATAGGATTCCAATATGTGTTTTCACGTAAGACCACGTCTGGGACGTTGGCATCGACTTGTGTTTACGTGTAAGACCATGTCTGGGACATCGGCATCGTATTTGATTCGTGTAAGACCTTGTCTGGTAAAGTGGCATTGATATGTGATTACATGTAAGACCACGTCTGGGACGTTGGCATTGTACAACCTTTTCGACTATCCGAGTATCCTTTTTAATTCCAAATGGTTCAACGGGCATTAACGAGTTATGATTGAATGTGAAATTGAGATAAAAGGTTCAGGTACATGCCAAGTTTAATGTTAATGAAAATAAGGTAAGCTTATTATTTGAAATGGTGATATAAATTATACATGATATAAAGTGAATTATATGTATATATGAATGCTCATATTTGGCCAAATGATGTATATGTGTTATTAAAAGTGAGAATTATATATATGTTTACGAGTAATTGTGCATTCGGCCGTATGATGTTAAAATGCTAATGTATATTTGATGATATATGAATTTGTGAGTGTGATATATGTACATTTAGTTAAGGTTTGGATTGTTTCGTCAATTGAATATAATGTTAATGTTCATTTGGTAAATTATTTGCTTATGACTTACTAAGCTATGAAAGCTTACTTTGTGTGTGTGTTTGTTCATTGTTTTATAGATTATCAAAGCTACGGAAAGCTCGGGATCGTCGAGGATCATCACCACACTATCGAACTATATTTTGGTATCTTTTGAAAATTTACATATTGAAGAATGGCATGTATAGGCTAGAGAGCTTTGATTATGTTTTGAAATGTGTAAATATAGCCATGTGACATGGCTTGTTAATGAATATGCTTATGGATGAGTTTAGTCCATGCTATATGATGCAAAGGTTGATATGTTTTGATATGCTCATGAATGGCAAATGAAATGGTCAATTTTGGTAAGTTTTATGGTTGATTTGGGAAATTGATATGATGAGAAATGCTATGAATTGATATGGATTAAAATGATGTATAAATCACTTGTTTTTTATGTGAAATTGGTGCTTTGAATTGGTATGTTTGAGTTGGATTTGTGTATGGAAATGAATGATGTTGTTAAGATTCAAATTGTGCATGATTTGGTATGTTTTTGGTAGCCTTTGAGACATGAATTGAGACTTGTTTGATCCTTGTAGGTATGACCCAATTTTGGGTGGCAAATTGGCCTTGCAAATGGCCTATATTTGCCAACACGGTTGAGCACACGGGCGTGTGTCACGATTGTGCCTCTCAAGGTTGTAATTCAAAGCAAGTCAGGAAGCCACACGGGCTGGACACACAGGCGTGTGACTGGCCGTGTTAGCAAGTCAGTAGCCTCCCTAAATTTCACACGGCCTGGCACACAGGCATGTCTCATGGCCGTGTAGACAAGTCAGAATGTATGCCCTGTTTCGCCACGGCTTAGACACACGGGTGTGTCTAATGTCGTGTGAGGTACACGGCCTACCCACACGGGCGTGTGACCTCTGTAACTTTGAAAAATGTTTAAGTTTCGGAAAAATTTGTATGTGCTCGGTTTAGTCCCGACCCTTTCCCAATGCATGTTTAAGGTCTAGTAGACCTTCTAAAGGGACTCTATGTGTATATTTCGCTATGGAATGCTTGTGAATGTTTGATGTTAGTGAAATGTTTTTGTTATGATCTGATATGTCTGGTAACGCCTCTTAACCTTAGTCCGGCAATAGATACGGGTTAGGGGTGTTACATAAAGACATAGATGTGGCTGACTAGACTGATAGTACATCAAACAAAACCTAAGCAGACATAGATCTTGAATCTTTTTATGGATTTATTCACTTGTGAAGTTCATAGTGTGGCATACATAAATCCTGAGTGGATGAAAGACTATGTATGTGTGACTTGTACACTTTGATGTAAGTAAAAGCCTAAGTTCGAATAGATAAGGAACTAAAAGTTGGTGTGTTGGGTGTGCGCCTTCTGCAGTATGTAGCATCATTCACAATAGTAGAATTCATATCCTGAGACATGGGTAAATGATATCCTTTCATTGACATTACATGGTTGATGAAAAGTAAACGTGGTCACAGGTTGTTTGTCTTTATGATGAATGACTTGATCACTATTTGATAGTGATTGACATTTCATGAAAGAAGTTGTAATGGTTAGCATGAGATAAAATAGGATCATATTGGGTGAGCGAATATTATCCCAAAGAGATCAAGGATACCCTATGAGGGTAACACACTTATGAAAAGGTCATTGGACAAGCACTTAGTAGTTGCTTTTATAATGGTATGCCGTTAGGGAGAGCTCAGTCACGATACTATAATTGAATGACTTCATAACAAAATGAGTTTATAATTAATAAGTCAAAAGTCAAAAGTTAATTATAAATCATTTGAGCCCTAATTACATGTCCAATTGGTCCCTCGTTAGCTTGTTGAAACCATAAATGAATTGCGTGTTTGAATCAAAATTAACAGAATGAATAAAAATAGAGAAAGTTAAAACATTCAAAAATGATTATGGTTTTCTCTGAAATAGAGAAATGGAATCATTTGGAAATGAATGTGGTTTTCTCAAAATGAAAATGAGAAATGATTTATTTGGAAATGTACATGGATTACTCAGAAATGATTGGAAGAATGAGTTTATGTTTTTGAGTTGTTTTAAAGCCCAAAAATGAAAATAAACCATTCAGTCATAGTGAACATGTTGAGTGATGAAATATTAAACATATTTTCTCAAAATTTTACCAGGGGTAAAATCATCATAATTTTATTGGGGAAAAATCGTCATAATTTTATCGAGGGTAAAATTGGGATAAGAAATTATTTAATATAAATATATTGAAGTTTATTTTGGGAAATAGAAAAACATAATCGGGTTGGATCAAATTACAAAGTACTATGTCAAAAAGTCTAGGAAGTACTCGTAATTGGACCCAATATGAGAAAGGCCCAAAATCCCCTCATGTAACATGAATGGGGCAACAACCCTAATAGGAATACTAGGGTGAGTCGTCCACCATACTTCCACTCTAAGTAGGAAGATGTTTCTCTATTTGAAATAAACTACTATAACTCAACAAAGGTTCTACTTTCTCTTCCTATAAATAGATGGCACCTGTAGAGCTATTAACATAACTTTGATAAATTGTTACTCTGTTGAAAAATGGAAAGAATTTATTCTCAACTATTAAATATATTTTTCCAAAATAAAATTTCTTTTGGTTTCTATTAAAGAATAGAAAATTTCTGTTTTCACCCCAAAAAGAAAAGGAAACTTTTTCTAGTTCTGTGTTTTGATTCAAGCCCACACTCGAAGCAGTTCGTGGTACGAGAATAACAGACAAGATCGTTTGTTTGAAAGCCGAAAAACATCAAGGATCCACTTATTTGAAAACACAAGTACGATTTCGATCTAAGGTTTATTGCTATAAATATCACAAACCGAGTCAGTTTTCAAAATTTTAATTTTTCACTGTACAAGAAAACCGTTTTCAAACCGTATTTTTTCCAACATCTACGTCATAAAAAGTAGGTCATTAAACTTCTATATACTAAGTTAGTAAAGTCTTGCAAAATGGCAAGTTCAACTATGCTAGAATAAAAAAGATAGTGATTAGCCTAGTTGTAGCTACAAGAAAATTAAGGTAGTATTTTCATACTCATCCTATTTTAGTACTATTCGACCAACCTCTTAAAGAAGTGTTATAAAAGGCTAGTTTCTTAGGAAATTTGATAAAATGGAGTGTGAAACTCAACATGTTTGGCTTATAATTCTTGTTA
The DNA here is from genome assembly GCA_025698515.1 of Gossypium sturtianum. Taxonomy (NCBI): domain Eukaryota; kingdom Viridiplantae; phylum Streptophyta; class Magnoliopsida; order Malvales; family Malvaceae; genus Gossypium; species Gossypium sturtianum. The sequence continues at coordinate 27,865,404 of CM046945.1, forward strand.
AGAAAAGCAGTGAAAGCTCAGATGTTAGCAGACTTTGTAGCAGAGTGTTCCTTCACACATAATGCAACAAAGGGAACTAGCAGATGGTTGAGACTAGCTCAAGTTTAAGTGACCCTAAAGAAAAGGAATTATCATACTCTGTGAATTTGGTGAACCCCTCGTCTAAACTCAATTGAAAAAAAAATTACGAATAACAAAGATGGTTTTAACGAAGGAATCTTGCTAACCGACCTTCAGAACAATGAGTGGCAATATGATTTATCTTTTACGTTCAAAGCTTCTAATAATGTAGTAAAGTACGAAGCTTTTATAGCATGCCTTAAACAAGCACATTAAGTTGGGGCAAAAATTTTGCAGGTATTCACAAACTTTCAACTCGTGGCTAAGTAAATCTTGGATGAATACGAGGTTATAGCTGAGACTTTGTCCAAGTATCACAAGCTTGCCATGAACTTGTAGAGAAATTTTGAAGGAAACAAAATTGAAGTAAATTCCCAAAAGTAGTAACACAAGGAGATACTCTTTCAAGGTTCACCTTATCCAATGAAATCCAATGGTAGACCAAATCCCACTCGAGCATAACACAACCTAGTTACGCAAATCAGGTACTGATATACATAGATGATAGTCTTACATGGATTATGCCTGATCGCTGTAAATCAGAGTTTTAAAATTTATAAAAGAATGATCGAACCTGGAAACTAACTCTGACAACGATTAAAGGCAAGTGCACCTATCAAACAGTAGTATAGTTTAGGCAAGACCGGATTGTCAAACCCAAAGGAACTAAAAGTACTAATACTCACAGTCTTTTTATTATTTAGCCTTAATATAAAGTGATGATTGTTTAAACTAAAAATAATCTACTAACTAAGCTAAGACGCAAAGACAAAAAGAATGAATTCGGGAAATAACTTTTGGGAAAACTCAGTTGACTCAAATGATACCCTTAGGAAAAATCCACCTAGACTTCACTTGTTATTTAACCTTGAACCATATGATTTATTTACTTAGTTTGATTCGTGAGACTCCCTAACGTATATTAAACCCTCTCTCGAGGCGAATAACGTCTAACCCTAGGTTAATTAGTGGAACTCTCGTTCGCTTATAATAACCCCCTAGAATAGCAGTAAATTGATCTGTGGACTCCCATATTAGGTTTCACCCTAACTGCAAAATCTCGCCACCCTATCTCTAGGCGTGCGATCAACTCCGCTTAATTATGTTGGATCTACTCTTAGGCAGGGTCTATTCCTCCTCCACCTAAGCACATTAGATTTGGATTAAGTTCACACAATTAAGAACAAACTAAGTTATTATCATATAATTCAAATAATCAAATAACAAGATTCATCATAGGTTTCATCCCCTTCGGGTATCCGAAGGTTTAGTTCATAATAATAAAAGACAACATCTCAAGAGAAAAGATAAAACAAAACATAAGAAATCCCTAAAACCCCCTGAAGGAATTGAAGAGGAGATCCTCCGTCTTGAGTAGAATTTCAGCTTCTTGAGATGGATCAACTGGCTATCTTCGAGTGATTCCCAAAAATCTGACCTTTTCGGCTTGGCTTCTTGGCCTAGCTCTCCGCCCCCCTTTCAGCTGGTACCTAGGGTGTATTTATAGGCTTTTGAAACACGTTTCTTTCTCCCTAAGTATCCTTTCCCGAATGAAATTGCTCTTCTCCATGGAAGAGGCACGGCCATGGCACACGCCCGTGTAAATCGTGGCCAGGCCGTGTTCGACACTGTTGAATGAGGCACGACCATGTAAGTCGTGGTAAGGCCGTGTTCTAGTAGGAATGGTGGCACGGCCGTGTGGCTTGAAGTCCAGGCCGTGCTGATTTTGTGGCTTGGCCCAATTTGGTCCGTTTTAAGCCTGTTTCTCATTCTTTTCGTCATCGGGTGCTTTCCTGAGTATAAGACATGAAAAGAAAGGATTAAGAGCAGCTTTTTACATAAATTGGGCCTTAAATCATCCAAAAGCATACTAAATGTGGGCTTAGAATATGTTACTTTTACGGTTTATCAAATACCCCCACACTTAAGCTTTTGCTTGTCCTCAAGCAAAATTCTCAACTTACAATTAAAACGAACTTTCCTCAATTCATTATAGTCATTGATAGTGTCTCATCATAATTCATAGATAATTTATACATGGATAATTCAATTCAAAGTGTCCTAAAAATTCAAACAATATAAGTCATAGATTTTATAGCTCGAAAACTTAGGCGTCTCCCCTTATCTAGATAATTACCTGTAATTTGGAATTGACAAGGATTGACATCCTCACAAAAGATTCACTCAAATCACTCAAAGTGTTTAAGGTTCACAATTAGGCACTCAAAGGTCAAACATGAAGAGTTAATCCCATAGGCTTGCATGAAAATCAAATCTCCACCACTGAAATATGAGATGAAAACACAAATCAAAAGGTGTTTGTTAGGGTTGTAACGGGGCTAGGGTTAAGGTGTGGAGTAAGGCTGAATTAGAGGGTTAGAATCGAGATTGAATTGACAAATTACCTAACTAAGAACTAATGAACTAATAATAATTACATCAATTGAAAACTAATAGTACTTAATAATGCGAGCTTCTTCTTCGATATTTGGAATTTGTGTATAAGCTCATTTAATCACATAACTAATAATGAATAATGGATATACTTCTTTTTTTTTAAGAACAACTAAATACATAATAAAGGATAAACTATTAAAATTCATAATTAGGCAACTAATCAAATCAAATCTCGATATAAGGGTAGTCAAAAGGAATGGTGATAACAAAAACAAAGGGGTTCTGGGTTAATATTAGCGGTTATGTCAATAAATAGGGTTGTTAGGATTAAACGGGGTTCACTAAGTGTTAATTATGAAGGTAGGCTTTTTAATGGAGTAATTGGGTTAAACCGTAGGTACCTTTATCATCTCTGTGTATCAAATCAAAAAAATATGGTCTCGACATGTATAATCGATGCAAGTTCTAGAATAACAGATCAATGTTGACATACTCATAATCAATAAAGTGAGCAAGAAAAAGAATTTATGCTCTATAAGGCTCAAAAACTCACAAAATTTATGGGTATTTTGATGTCAACCTCGTAAATTTCAAACTTCAAGATAATATTTAAACTCAGTTTGACAACCTAGCAAATTTTTAATTTCTATAAAATAGACTTATCATGCTTGATTCTCTAGTATTCTTAGAATTTAATTATCAATGCACAATTATCAATGACTTAATCTAAAACATATCGATAAAAATCATAAATCATCAGAAATTTCATCCTAATTAGTAATATGAGTAGATTACTTTCAAACAAGACTAAATTCAGGGATTTTGAGAACAATGCAAAAAGTTTGGAATATCTAAGATTCACCCCCCACACTTAAGATGTACATTGCCATCAATGTACAAAGATATATAATGACAATTAATATGTAAAATCAAAAGAGAGGGAGAGAGTGACACTCGAATTAATGGATGATTTCTTTGGATGATGTGAAAAAACACAGTAGCGTCGGGATGGTGTTGGTGTTGGCTGATGACTTGAGTAGTGGTTTATTGCTCGTTGAAACTGCTAAGTCATCAGTTAGAAATCTTTTGGAGTGTAATTAAATAAATGTTAGGAATACTCGAAGGTTAGGAGTTGATGATAATCATGATAAAAGTTATCAAATGTATGATTAAAATGTTCAAACTTAAGACGAATCAAAATTAAATTAAAATAATGAGAAAATAAAATAAAATAAACTAAAATAAAAACTTAAAAGTAAAAGAAAACTAGATAAAAGGACTGAAAAGTCCTCATCCTCGGCCGGGTCCTGTGGTGGTTCTGGTGGTGAGATATGAAGGTGCTGGAATATTTGTTGAAGGGTGGCCTCTAACCCGTCAAAGCGCCGAGTGTTTTCAGCAAAATATAGCTCGAACTGGTCAAGCCGTGCAGAGATATCCGCTAATGATGGTTTTGTACGGCACGGTCGCTGGCTCGAAATCGGTACCTTCTGTGATGGTGGTGGGACATCATCAGTAATGTCCCCGGGCTCCCCCTCGTCTGTGGCGGTCACTAATCGATATTGAGGGGGTTCAGTCCCTAGTCGGTGTTTAATCATCCTCATGTGTAGCATTGTCTGGATGCCTTGAGGTACCATGTTGCCGATCAGTGTGAGGGAGGTGATCTGAGCTTCAGTGTCGAGGAGGTCGAAGTGCCGAGCCAACCTCGTAATGTATGGCCCCATTGAAAAAAATCCCCTTCCTATGTTGCTCTGTCTGATGTTGAATCGCGCATGCGATAAAATATGCCAAGTCGAAAACATGTCCTTCAGACATGCATGATAGGAAGTAAATGTCTTGCTTATTTACGAAGCCTGTGCTTTCTCTGCGACCTGTGATGGTGTGCGCAAAAATAGCGTGAATATACCTTAGGGCTGGGGGAAGTGCCGTCGCCTTAGAGCGACTGGGATCATAGATGCTTGTAGTGGGGTGTAGGTTTCGCCAGCATTCGATCGGAGTGCAGTGGAGCTCACGATTTAAATCGTCAAGTGGGTTTTCTTCTATGAATTCTGGTGTGTAAAGTCCTAGAGCTGTGCCGAATTGTGGTATGCTCAGTCGACGTACCGTACCCCTAGACAGAACTGTACCGTGCCTGGTTCATCGAACTGTGCCATCATAGTTTGTAAAGTGAAGGTGGTGCAAAACTCGAGGGTAAGCTCCATGTATGTGGGCTCGATGATGGAAAAGAACTGCTCCCACGGATCGGTTGAAATCAAGGCTTGAATATTGGTTGCGAGCTCGACGTGTTCCAATGCGTCCTAATCGATGCACCTACCGGTGCCGAGGGGTCTATCCCGGAGTGCTTTGTAATGCTCTTCCTGAGTGTTCTGAGAAAATCGGAGGAATGGATGCCTAAGCTCGGAAGAAGCACTCGTGGAAGACGATCCGGGCCCCTTTCTTTTCTTGCTTGGGGCGGCTGTGGATCGCTTTGGTCGTGGTGACGATATTTGTACATGAAAAAATAATCAAATATAAAGCAAGTTCCTTAACAATAATATAGCCAAAGTATTTCGTACTAAATCAAGCCAAATGGTAATTAGTGGATATTGACAGTAATGATTCTTTCAAACAAAGAAGTATATCAAAAAAAAATGCAAAAGTTTATTCCTAAAATGAAGCCAATCAGCAACCAATTCATCAGAGATTTTTACTAAGTATTCGTGAGTTTTTGAGAGAAATCTCTAAATATAAATCATGCTTAATATTAAACAAAAGGAATAAAGCAAAATGGCATAATATTTATCAAGTTTTTAGTCAAGAAATAAAGGTAGTGAAGGGAACCAGGGGTTGTGATGGTGGGAGACGATCAAGCCCGGGCGGAGCACGGCGGTTGTGCAGGTTTTGCAGGATGAACACGGCGGTGGCAGGGGCGTGGCGTTCGGTGGCACGGCTGTGGTGCGGGCGTGTGAGCGGTTTCTGGATGGTTTTTGGAGAGAAAAGACAAGGGGAGGATGTTTTGGATGGAGGAAAATGTATGTGCGACCGGATTTGGGAGGAAGGGTGTTTAAAAGCTGATTTTAGGTTTAGGTTTTGGGGGAGTGACGGTTAACTTTTATATATAGGGGAGGGGCACAGTTCATTGCCACGCCCGTGCTCTGTTTTGGATGCCCGTGTTTTTCGCGATTTCGGATTTTAGGCGCGTTCAGGTTGATTTTCCACGGCCGTGTTGAAAATGACACGCCTGTGTGTTTATTCACACGGTTGGTTTGAACGGGCGTGTTTAGCCCGTGCTCGATAAGTCAGTAGCCTCGCACGGTTGTAAGCCACGGGCGTGTTTAGCCCGTGCTCGATAAGTCAGTAGCCTCGCACGGAAGGTTGGCACGGGCGTGGTCTGATGTCGCAGCCCGTGTGGGGAAAATCGTTTCGTCCCTGTTTGTGCACGGCTACTGGCACGCTCGTGTTTTATCCCCTGTCTTCCACATGGCCATGGGCACGCCCGTGTCTGAAGCCGTGTGGTTTAAAACCTACGCTTTTATTAGTCTGAGTTAGTATGGATTTAGATGCTGAGTAAAAGAAAAAAAATAAAAAATAAAAAATTGAAAATAAAATGTTAGTGAATTAGTGCTCGGATTGCCTCCCGAAAAGCGCTCGTTTTTAGTCTTAAGCTAGACTTTCCCTATTTTCGGTTCTAAAAGAAGGTTCATGGAGCAGAAGCTCCTCTTTCATATCTCCAAAATCTGTACCATTATAAATTTTGAGTCGGTGACCATTTACCTTGAATGTGCCCTTAGTGGGATGGGTTACCTCGATGGTGCCATATGGAAAGATTGTTTTGATCATGAATGGGCACGACCATCTTGATTTCAACTTTCCCAGAATAGTTTAAGCCTTGAGTTGTATAGTAGGACCGTGTCTCCTACTTGAATTATTTTGATCTCTTGAGATGAGCATCGTAGCGCCGCTTTGTTGCTTCATTGTACGCTTTGAGTTCTCATAGGCTTCGTTCTCCACTCTTCCACTGCGTTCATCCGCATCATTCTTCTCTTTCCTGTAATTTTGAGGTCAGAATTCAAAAATTTTATTGCCCAAAAAGCTTTGTGTTCTAATTCGAACAGTAGATGACAGCTTTTCCCGTATACAAGTTTGTATGGGGATGTCCCTAGAGGTGTTTTAAATGCTGTTCTATAGGCCCATAAAGCATCATCTACTTTAACTGCCCAATCTTTTCTATTTGATTCAACTATTTTTTCTAGAATGCGCTTAAGTTCTCGGTTTGCTACCTCAACTTGCCCACTGGTTTTAGGATGATATGGGGTGGCTGTCATGTGGTATACTCCATATTTTTTTAGGACTTTTGCAAATTGAGTATTACAGAAATGAGTACCCCTATCACTAATGATGGCTCTCGGTGTGCCAAATCGGGAAAATAGTTTCTTGAGAAACTTGACTACTACCCTAGCGTCATTGGTAGGTAAAGCTTCCGCTTCTACCCATTTTGACATGTAATCAACTGCCACTAGGATGTACTTGTTTCCAAACGAACTAGGGAATGGTCCCATGAAATCAATACCCCATACATCAAATATTTCACATGATAATATATATGTTTGAGGCATTTCATCACGTTTAGAAATATTACCTATTCTTTGGCACCTATCACACGAGGTAACATACCTGTTGGCATCTTTAAATAGAGTGGGCCAATAAAAACTGATTCGAGTATTTTGTGTGTTGTCTTAATACCACTGTAGTGTCCTCCTGATGGTCCTGAATGGCAATGCTCCAAGATTTTGCTTGCTTCTGTCTTTGTAACACATCTTCGAATTATCTGATCTACACATATGCGAAAAAGAAAGGGATCTTCCCAAAAATAATTTTTCACATCAGCAAAGAATCGCTTCTTTTGGTGATGTGTTAATTTCCTTGGCAAGACGTTAGCTGCTAAATAATTCGCAATATTTGCAAACCATGGTACCTCAGAATGTGTTATAGAAAAAAGTTTTTCTTCGGGAAACGAATCATTTATTTCACTTTCATCGAGTTCTTTGGTGTGTGGATTTTCAAGTCTAGAAAGGTGATCCGTTGCAAGATTCCCGGCTCCCTTCTTATCTTGTATTTCTAAGTCGAATTCCTGTAAGAGTAAAATCCATCGTATGAGTCTGGGTTTTGCATCAGGTTTGTTTAAAAGATAACGAAGAGCTGAATGGTCAGTGTAAACGACAACTTTAGACAATATTAGATACTGTCTAAATTTATCAAAAGCAAAAACTACGGCTAGCAATTCTTTCTCTGTGGTGGTATAGTTTTCTTGAGCGGGTGTTAGTGTTCTGCTAGCATAGTAAATTGGTGAAAATGCTTGCCTCTTCGTTGTCCCAGTAATCGCACTCACTGCGAAGTCACTTGCATCACACATTAGTTCAAAGGGTAGATTCCAATCAGGTGCAATTATAATTGGAGCATTTATTAGTTTATCCTTAAGGATATTGAATGCATCTAAACATTCCTGATCAAAATTGAAAGGAACATCTTTTTCTAGTAATTTTGTTAAAGGCTTAGCTATTTTAGAAAAATCCTTAATGAATCTTCTATAAAATCCTGCATGTCCTAAAAAGCTTCTAATGGCCTTAACTGAACTGGGAGGAGGTAATTTTTCTATGGTTTCAATCTTTGCTTTATCTACCTCGATCCCTTTACTAGAAATTTTATGACCTAGTACAATCCCCTCTTGTACCATAAAGTGACATTTTTCCCAATTTAAAACAAGGTTCGTTTCCTCACATCTCATTAAGACTCGTTTTAAATTTTTAAGACAAAGATGGAAAGAATTACCGTATACGGAGAAATCATCCATAAATACTTCCATAATATCTTCGACAAGTTCATCGAAGATTGCTAGCATGCAACGCTGAAAAGTAGCAGGAGCATTACATAATCCAAAAGGCATTCTACGATAAGCAAACGTACCGTATGGGCATGTGAACATTGTCTTCTCTTGATCTTCAGGTGCTATTAGGATTTGGAAATAGCCGGAGAGTCCATCTAGGAAGCAATAGTACATGTGTCCTGATAACCTTTCTAGCATTTGATCAATAAAGGGTAGGGGAAAGTGATCTTATCTAGTGGCGTCATTCAGTTTTCTGTAATCTATGCAAACTCTCCAACTCGTGGACTATCTCCGGTAGGAATTAGTTCGTTCTTTTCGTTAGCTACCATGGTCATGCCTCCTTTCTTTGGGACAACCTGCACAGGACTCACCCACTTGCTATCAGAAATAGGATAAATTATTCCAGCATCTAGAAGTTTGATTACCTCGGCTTTCATGACTTCTTTTACGTTGGGATTTAGTCGTCTTTGTGGTTGCACAAATGGCTTGTACTCATCTTCCATTAAAATTTTGTGGGTACAAAAAGTTGGGCTTATTCCCTTAATGTCAGAGATTTTCCAAGCTATGGCTTTTTTATGCTCTCTCAGTACCTGTATCAACTCCTCTTTTTCCTTGGGTTCTAATTCTGAAGAGATAATTACTGGTAACGTAGAATTTTTCCCAAGGAATGCGTACTCTAGGTGCTTTGGCAGTTGTTTTAATTCTAAATTGGGTGGTTCATCAACAGAGGGTTTTTGTTTGAAATCGTCATCAAATTCGATGCTTTCTTTTTCCATTTTTTTTTATGATAATTTTAGCTTAGAAGCTTCATCTTCTTCCCCCTCTTCTTGAGTGAGACACAGTTCCATCGTGTCCTCATGCAAGATTTCCTGTAATGAGTTTTGAATGAGATGGTCATTGGTATCAACAAAATAACATGAATCATCTTGTTCTCTAGAATATGTCATGGCATCATAAATTTGAAAACTAATTTCCTCATCGCCTATCCTTAATGCAAGTTTACCATCACCTACATCAATAACAGCCCTAGCAGTAGCTAAAAAAGGGCGCCCTAGAATTAAGGGGACCTCATTGTCTTCATCCATGTCAAGCACAACAAAATCAACGGGAAAAATAAATTTAACAATTTTTACCAAGACGTCTTCGATAACTCCCCTAGGATATTTAATAGATCTATCAGCTAACTGAATACTCATCCTAGTGGGTTTTGGTTCCCCGAGATCTAGTCGTTTAAACATCTTATAAGGTATTAAATTAATATCGGCACCTAGATCGACTAATGCTTTCTTAACATTTAAAGCGCCAATTAAACAAGGAATAGTAAAACTTCCTGGGTCTTTTAATTTGGTTGGTAGCTTGTTTTGGAGGATGGCCGAACATTCTTCATTAAGCTCCACCATTGATATTTCTTCAAGCTTCCTTTTATTCGTCAGGAGTTCTTTCAAGAATTTCGCGTACGTCGGCATCTGTGAAATGGCTTCAACAAAAGGTAGGTTAATATGTATTTGTTTAAAAAGTTCGAGAAACTTACCATATTGGGAGTCTAATCGTTCTTTCTTCAACCTTGCTGGATATGGGATCGGTGGTTTACTTTCTTTATGTACTGGAATTACATCCTCAATTTCCATATCCTTTGTTTTGTCATCTACGGGTGGCATTCTTTTTTCTGGTTCGACTAGCTCCTTTCCACTTCTTAGTGTAACCGCCTTTACTGTTTCTGTTTCTTTAGAGAAAACCACGATTGAATTTGGAAACCATCTCGATAGAAGTTGTTCAATTGACTTTATAAATTCCCCAACTTGACTCTCGATCGTTTTGATGCTGTTTGTTGATTATCTAATGTTGTCTCAGTCTTTTGAAAGCGGGCCTCTGCTGATGCTATGAATTTGTTCAACGTCTCTTCAAGATTCGGCTTCTTTTCCTGTGGATAGGGCTAATTTTGGAAATTTTGAGGAGGTTGTTGTCTTTGATTTCCTTGATTTTCTTGTCCTCCCCAGGAAAAATTTGGGTGGTTCCTCCAACCTGGATTATAATTGTTACTATATGGGTTATTATTAGATCTGAAATTGTTACCTATATAGTTCATCCATTCGCTCTCTGTGCTCTGGTTGGTAGGGTGGGTACTCAGGGATTCGCCACAGTTCCACTTGCGCGCCGCATCGCATGACCGGATGTACCTATGAAGAACACAAACTATCAATCTTCTTATTCATCAATTCTACCTGATTTGATAGCATGGTTACTGCGTCGAGGTTGTAAACTCCGGCTGTTTTTGTTGGCCTTGTTCTTGTAACTTGCCACCGATAGTTATTCAAATGACATCTCTTCAATAAACTCGTAGAGGTTTGCCTCGGAGTTCTATTATTCAGGGGTTCCACCGTGGGTGAGTCAATTAATTGCCTCGTTGAAGGATTCACACCGTTATAAAAGTTTGGACTTGGAGCCACAAAGGTAAACCATGGTGCGGACACCTTCTCAAGAGATCCTTATATCTCTCCCATGCATCGTATAATGTCTCTAAATCCATCTGCACAAAAGAAGAGATATCATTACGTAATTTGGCCGTTTTGGCCGGTGGGAAATATTTTAATAAAAAATTTCGGTCATTTGTTCCCATGTAGTGATTGACCCTCGTGGTAACGAGTTTAACCACTGCTTAGCTTTATTCTTTAATGAAAAGGGAAATAACCGAAGACGTATGGCATCATCAAAAATGCCATTTATTTTGAAGGTATCACAGAACTCTAAAAAATTAGCTATATGAGCATTTGGATTTTCGTCCTGTAAACCATCAAATTGAACAAACTGTTGAATCATTTGTATAGTGTTAGGCTTTAATTCAAAATTATTAGCAGCTATAGCAAGCCTAACAATACTAGATTCGGCTCCTGTTAAATGAGGTTTAGCATAATCAAACATAGTACGATGAGCATTATTTTCTCCCACATCTTGTGGTGGAAGATTATTTTCGTCCATCCCTTCAGTAGGATTGGATCTGTCTTCTCGCTCTTCTTGGTAATTTAGGGCTCGCCTAGTTTCTCTGCGATTTATTCGAGCGATAGCTTCAATATCACTGTCGTATTCTAAAGGTCCTCTCGGGTTCCTTCTAGTCATAAACTAGAGGTACCTGCTAGGAAAATAAAGAAAGAAAGTTTAGCAAATTTAAAAATAAAAATAAATTGCGAAAAATAAAAATAATGGCTAAAGTAATAAAAATAGAGTTTTCTTAATATTTTAGTTCCCCGGCAACGGCACCAAAAACTTGATCATTGTAAATCAGAGTTTTAAAATTTATAAAAGAATGATCGAACCTGGAAACTAACTCTGACAACGATTAAAGGCAAGTGCACCTATCGAACAGTAGTATAGTTTAGGCAAGACCGGATTGTCGAACCCAAAGGATCTAAAAGTACTAATACTCACCGTCTTTTTATTATTTAGCCTGAATATAAAGTGATGATTGTTTAAACTAAAAATAATCTACTAACTAAGCTAAGACGCAAAGACAATAAGAATGAATTCGGGAAATAACTTTTGGGAAAACTCAGTTGACTCAAATGATACCCTTAGGAAAAATCCACCTAGACTTCACTTGTTATTTAACCTTGAACCATATGATTTATTTACTTAGTTTGATCCGTGAGACTCCCTAACGTATATTAAACCCTCTCTCGAGGCGAATAACGTCTAACCCTAGGTTAATTAGTGGAACTCTCGCCGCTTATAATAACCCCTAGAATAGCGAAGAAATCGATCCGTGGACTCCTATATTAGGTTTCACCCTAATCAGGCAAAATCTCGTCACCCTATCTCTAGGCGTGCGATCAACTCTGCTTAATTATGTTGGATCTACTCTTAGGCAGGGTCTATTCCTCCTCCACCTAAGCACATTAGATTTGGATTAAGTTCACACAATTAAGAACAAACTAAGTTATTATCATATAATTCAAATAATCAAATAACAAGATTCATCATAGGTTTCATCCTCTTCTGTATCCAGAAGGTTTAGTTCATAATAATAAAAGACAACATATCAAGAGAAAAGATAAAACAAAACATAAGAAATCCCTAAAACCTCCTGAAGGAATTGAAGAGGAGATCCTCCGTCTATAGTAGAATTCCGGCTTCTTGAGATGGATCAACTGGCTATCTTCGAGTGATTCCCACAAATCTGACCTTTTCGGCTTGGCTTCTTGGCCTAGCTCTCCGCCCTCCTTTCAGCTGGTACCTAGGGTGTATTTATAGGCTTTTGAAACACGTTTCTTTCTCCCTGAGTATCCTTTCCTGAATGAAATTGCTCTTCTCCACGGCAGAGGCACGGCCATGGCACACGCCCGTGTAAATCGTGGCCAGGCCGTGTTCGACACTGTTGAATGAGGCATGACCGTGTAAGTCGTGGTAAGGCCATGTTCTAGTAGGAATGGTGGCACGGCCGTGTGGCTTGAAGTCCAGGCCTTGCTGATTTCGTGGCTTGGCCCAATTTGGTCCGTTTTAAGCCTGTTTCTCATTCTTTTCGTCATCGGGTGCTTTCCTGAGTATAAGACATGAAAAGAAAGGATTAAGAGCACCTTTTTACATAAATTGGGGCTTAAATCATCCAAAAGCATACTAAATGTGGGCTTAGAATATGTTACTTTTACGGTTTATCAACACCAATAATGAAATTATTGGAAGATGGAGAGCTACCACATGATAAAACATAATAAATCAAGCTAAAAATAATGCAACGAGGTATATCTTGATTGAATGTGTGTTATACATGAAATGTTTCTTGTAGCTACTCCTTAATGTCTGGGCCCTAACAAGGCTAACTATGTATTAAGAGATACATGAGGGAATTTGGTAACACCATATAGGAGGAAGAGCCCTAACACAAAAGGATTCTACTGCCCTTCTATTAATAGAGATGCATATGAGCTTGTCCTAAAGTGTAAATCTTGTTAAAATTTTGCTCCAATACCTCGTCAATTAGTGGAACCTCTTCAATTGATCAAATAGTTTTTGAGAATTTACAACTTGGAGAATGGTTATAATTGATCCATTTTCCAATGGCAACAACCCAAAACGGTTCATAGTGATGGCTATTGAGTACTTAACCAAATGGATGCAAGTAAAAGCATTGGCCACTATCATCAAGAATTAGATGGGAAACTTTAATTGGAAGACTATAATCTATAGATATAGGTTCCCTCACCTCCTAATCATATATAAGGACACCCAATTCCAAGGAATGTTTAAGGATTTTTGTGAGAACTTCAAAATCTCTTTATCTAAAAGTTTAGTCAAAACCCCCAAACAGTGGCTAGGTAGAGACAACCAACAAAAAGATCTTTAATGTTGGAAAAATCTGGTTAAGAAAAAAGTTATTTCGTTACAACAGAAGTTCAAGTTTTTTTTTTCTTAAATTGAGTTGTTGTGATATTTATAGCAATAAACCTAAAGCAAAATTATAATTATGCTTTGTGCAAGGCAGACTCAAGTCGATTGTAACTTTCAATCGAACAACCTTCTTCACTATTCTCGAATCACGAATTGTGTCAAGTGTGGGCTCGAGCAACATGAACCAAGTCACAGAAATAAAAAGTAATTTACTTTCTTTCAGTAGGAAACTAACTTCTCTCTATAAATCGATAAATATTAGAAATTCCTAGAAAATAGAATTTATTCTTTGTAAATAATTTACCACTACTTTCTGGCAGAATAATTACGTATGAAAGATGTGTTAATAGCTTAATCAGTGCTCTCCATTTATAGAGAAAAGTATAAGAGTTCTAGTTGAATAAGTCTTGAATAAATAATATTATTTTAATAGAATTATACTCCCACTCTAATTATAGTAAAGAAGGGTGACGACACACCCCTAGTTATATTAGGGTTTGTCACCCCTCATGTGTTACTTGAGGCCTAATTGGGTCCAATTGTATGTGTTTCTTGGAATTTTGATCCAACACTAATAATTTTATGCAACCCAATGTCTATTTTATATTATCCAAAAGAAACATTCTTTAATCAATTAATTTAATTAACTAAATAATTTTTTTGACTAAATAATTTTCTCAACTCAATTTTAATTTCGTTAAAGTCATAACAATTTTACTGTAAAAAAATTTATGAGAAAATATATTTAATTTTCTTATTCAACAAATTCATAATGACTAATTAATTTAATTCTATCTTCGAACTTCAATTATTTAATTACAAATAATTAAATAATAATTCGAAGAACCTTAAATTAATTTTCAAGTTATTCCTATACTTATCAAGAAAACGCATTCGCTACGAATAACGATACATGTGATTTATTTCTCTTACTTCATCGTTTCCATTCATTTCTATTCATTAGTTCTACATGCAATTCGTTTCTGGTTATCTCGAGCTAACGGAGGGACTGATTAGACATATATAATTAGGGCTCAAATAATTTATAATTAAGTTTTGGCTTTTCGCCTATCAACTATAATATTATTTAGTTACGAAGTCATTCCACTAAAGTATCGTGACTGATCTATCTCTTATTATATATTATTACGAAAGCTACTTCATAAGTGCTAGTCCAATGACCTTGTCATAAGTGTGTTACCCTCATAGGATATCCTTAATTGCTTTGGGATAAGTTAGTTCTCCTAATATAATCCTATTTTATCTTATAGTAACCATTACATCTTCCTTCATGACAAATCAATTATAATTAAATAGCAACTAAATCATTTATCACAGAGAAAAAAGACCCGTGGTCACGTCTACTTTTCATATATCATGGAATGCCAATGAAAGGATATCATTTACCATTCATTGGGCTATGAATTCTACTATTGTGGAATGATGCTACATACTGCAGAAGTTGCATACCCAATGTACCAGCTTTCAGTTCCTTATCTATTTGAACTCAGGTATTAATTCACATCAAAGTATATGAGTCATGCATACATATTTCATAATACACTCAGGATTAAGGTATATCACACTATGAAGGTCATAATAGATAGTTAAGGGTCATGGAAGGATGTAATTAAAATCGGATTGTAAAACCATGCTTAAATTTGAAAGATATTACGGTTTTAGAGACTAAATTGAATAAAATCCAACACTTTAGGGGAATATAAAAATGAAATTGAATTTATATATATTTATAATAGGCTATTAAAAGATGTTTGGAATTGATAAATTAAAATTAATTATTATAGATCAGGAATTGAATCAATCAGAGAATAATCGAGGAAAAGGCAAAGTTATAGATTAATCATCGATATCTTGCTTGATTGTTGTTTCTCCAGGTAAGTTCATATGGAATTCGCTATGTTATTTTATATTATGCTTAGAGTGTATGATTATACTTATTAATTTATATACGTGTGTAATTTTGGTGACTTTGATATCTAAAGCATTAAATCGTGATGTATGAATCACTTAGAAATTATGAATTAATACGAGGTATCAAATGGTAAAGAGATATTTATATGAATGATATGATATGTATAAATTGTTATAGAGATTGAATTGATACAAAAATGGTATAAAAAGATTTTACATTGACTAATTTGTAAAGAAATGTTGTTATATGATTAAAGTGGTAACCATGTGAACATAGTAAAGAATAGGATACAGATGGCAAGCTCATAGCGTTAGTTGCGCACTTGTATGGGTTTGAACATTGGTGCCTCTGCCTGCACTTCGGTGTCTCTAGTATGGTGTAGTTATCTATGTATTCGAGTTCAATTTGCTTTAGTTGTTGTCTCAAAAATATTCAATTTATGTGTAAGTATACACAATCATTAACAAGTAATAAAGTGGTAAGTAAGAGTTATCATCTCCACACTGACTGTTTAAGAAAATCAAGAATTGAAATTTTAATACTTACCAAATTGGTTGGTGATGAGATAAATTAAAGTGTAAAGAATTTCTAATTACACTAAAACTAACCTAAGTATGCTTAAGATTAAAATAAACACAAAAGAAATAAGCATGCAAGTTTTTAAGAGTTAATCACAATAGCATGCATGTAGAATAATTTTCCTTCCTAACTTAGAATTATTTAAATGATTTTAAGAGATGTTACAAAAATTTCATGGCAAGTTGACAATTTACTAACCTTATTTAATTAAGTCATAATGTTAAACTTATTTAATTACTAAGTCTATCTAACATATTTCTATGTTTAATAAACTTACAATTACATAAGTAAACACTAAACAAAGGTTATGTAAGGTAATAATATTTTTTGTATTATTACTAATTTAATCCATAAATGATTAAACATACACCATACAAGTACTATGACAATTAATTAAAATATTGATCAGATTAGTTAATTAATTCAATTGTTTCCTTCCATTCATAATGCATGAGAAACATATTCATGATTTTACTTGTATGAATAAACAGATCAAATGCACAGAACATCTTTAACAAAGTTATATAATTTAAGCTACAGAATTAAAATCATTCTAACACAAAAAAAATTAAGCAATCATGATTATATTAAAAGCAGAAAACTTAATTGCAATCATGTTTTTTGAATTGAACAAAAATAAAAGATTGAAGGGAAAAAGAATTGCTAAGTCGTTTCTGGTGGTTCTCCTACGCACAGTTCAATTGCACCTCCTTCGTTCTTCTCTTCTTGTCGTGACTACCAAGCTTAAAAGCTTATAATATTTCCAAATGGGGTTGCTCTTAACACCTTCCAAACACTCTTTCAAGAGGGAATTGAAGAATGGAAAATGGGAAGTGAAAGAAGAGAGAAAAGGGAGAAGAGATGGTGAGTGGGGGATGAATGAAATGAGTGAATGGAAAGGGATATTTATACTTGAGGAGGCTAGCTATTTTTAGCAAATATGAGGCTTGAAATTCTCTCTCCCTATGGTCAACCCCTTGTGTTAAGGAATGAGGGTGGATGGCTTTGCTATTTTTAGCTAACCTCATGCTTGATTCATGGGAATGTACCTTGAAATAGGGAAAAGAGTTGAACGGTCACAGGGGAAATATTTGTGGCTAATTTTTGAAATTTTACCAAGTCTTGGGTGGCTAAATTAAATACTTTTACGGGCAGCTGGACTCCCCATGGCTGAATTGTTCTCTTTCATCCCTTAGTGAACAGTTTGGGCTTCATATTTAGCAACAGGCTTGTCCACTTCAGTGACCCAATTGAGAGCTGGGTTAAAATGAAATAGAGAGTCCAAAAAAAATAATTTAGGGTGTCCCATGCTTATCAGCTATCAACCCACATCTGCATGGCCTCTACTGTAGGAATCCTACAACACTAAGCATCAATAGGTGAGATTTAAGACTAACTTTTCTTCTTTTGCACCAAACTACATCAAATTGGCAAAAATATGTAAAATTTGGATGTAAATAAATAAGATTAAAAAATTTAATTTAATTTTGTCCCACTTTACAAATTTATAATACAACTAAAAAATTTGTTATCAAAATACTCAAAATTTACATGAATTATTAGTCGGAAGGTGTTGTAAATGGTTATATAACTTCGAGTTATCAGTTCTCTGGGCAAAAGTCAAAAATGGAAATGTTACTAGAGGAAAACAAAATGGTCGTAATGAATATGTAAATAAATAAAATTATATATATTACAAGTCAAATATGGTTTAATTGGTATATGTTATGTGATGGAATGTTATATTACTATATGAATGTGTTATAAGTTTATGACATGTATTCGAACTAACCTATTTGATGTATTTGATTAGTGTACATGAAAGTACAAGATGCCAAAGGATTTCTATAATTTTACCAATGTATTTCAATTACTAAATTATTGTGATGTCAAGGTAACTTAAGTAAATTTTCCTATGAACTTACTAAGCATTTGAAATTCTTACTATGTTGTTTCCTTATTCTATAGTTTGTTTATTTGCGGAACTTGTCGATCGAATCACCTCGGAGCTCACACTATCCCTCTATCGACTTGGTAGACTTTTTCTCGTTTTAACTCTATATTGTGGCATGTACTTAGATGTTGATTTGCATGTGTAATTACCTTGAGTGATAGTAAATTTTGGACCTTATACAATGTCTAACTTGGATGGTTATAGGATATGTATATAAATGCCATTATATGTGTATACTTGGATGGATAGATTGGTTTGAATTTTGGTTAATCTTTGAAGTATGGAAAGGTAAATGTGTAACATCCCAAAAATGGGGTTATTTAGAATTTAATTATTTTTCTTATTATAAACAGCTGTGATATTATTTATGGAATAATAGAGCTTAATTTAAGGCTTTGAGTGTGCCGGTTTGATAGAAAAATTTCAGTTTTTAATTTAAAAAGGAAGGGAGCCTTAGCAAGTGGGTGTTATAAGAATAATTGGGGATAAATTGGACATAAGATGAGCCTAGAATAAGTGGCAAAGCAAGCCCACTTAAGAGCTAGCATGTGACGCCACAAGGGATGGGGAGAGCCTTGGTTGAGTCACAAAATTCCCTTTCTTTTGCTCTTTATTTGGATTTGGCACAAGGGGAGAGAAATTCTCTCCTTGAATTCTTTTTATTATTATTAATAAGGGATGATATGAGTTTTAAAATTTGGTTTTTATTTGGATAATAAGGAGGCTATTTTACTCATGAATTATCATGGGATTAATTAGAGATGGCAAGAGGAAAAATAGGTAGTTGGGGTATTCAAATTAATTGGAATACTTTCAAGGGAGTTTGGTCGAATTTGAACTCCTTGTTGAAAGGAGTGGACGGCAAGGTATTGGGGGGGGATAAGGCCGAATTTGCCTAGTGATTTACTTCACAAAAATTCGGCTAGCCTTCACTTCTTTTAGATTTTCTCTCATTCTCCTCAAGCAAAAACATCAACTTTTCCTTCTTTTTGGCCGAATTCTCCACACCCTCTCCAACCTATTTCTTTTCTTTTCTTCTCAAAGTCCAGCCTTGATTGATATTGGAATCAACCATAGCAGAACCTACACCTTACCCTTTGCCGAAATCCCTTTTCTCCTCCTGTTAAACTCTCTCTAGCCGAATATACATCTCATCTTGGTGCCAAGTTTCTTTTCCTATCTTGAAACACCTTGGCCGAACAATAAAGGTAGGAGAGATCTCTTGAATCTTCCTTGGCAAACGATTTAAGAAAGTAAGTATCTAGGCCGAATGCCTATTGTTCTTCTCATTCATATTCATGTCGACTTTTACAAGAGTAAAGTGTTGATTGCGGCAGAAAGGCTCCTAAACACTTTGGTAATCGATTTCTTTTAGGTACCGGGATCTCAAAGTAGTGAGATCGGATCTTTCATCCCTTAACAATCGGATTTGGGTAAGTAGTGGTAAGAAGATTTCCTTTAGTTTACTATTCGTTTAAGCGAGAAGGCTAATAACTCTAGTGATGGCCGAATGTAGGAGTGAAGCAGGAATCGCATACCAAGTACCGAAGTGAGTACTCAAGGGGTGATAGGTAAGCCCAGAACCCTTCTAATAAATTGACTTGGCCGAATAGGCCATAGTACTAATATGGGTATTTGGCGAATATAGGGATCAGCAGATCTAGGGTGGCCAACGTTTCTTTTTTGGATTTAGAACATCCAAGGGTGTGGTGTGTACATACACACTTATAATTAATTAAATGTACTAAGCTGTTGTGTGTGCTAACAGGATCTGTGTAGATTCGGGATTAATACCATGAATGGTATAAGCAAGGAAACAGGTAAGTCCTTGTTGACTATGAAATATTTTAAGATGCTTTTGGGAAGCATGGTGTGTCTAGTACACGTTGCTTGTTGCTTGATGATAAAACTGTACATGTGATTAAGTACATGGTAGCATAAATTATGTGATATAAATGTTGATGTGGGGTTATATGAGAGAGGGGCGGTGATATTTTGTCTTGACGAGCACCACAGTGTTTTGGTAACACTTCGTGACTATATGTCACCGAGGTTTGGTACCTCCGGAGGTTTGGTACCTCATAGCGACTTGTCCCTGTGGTTAACACCACCGTGGGTTGGCCCCACTTGAGATATGGGATCATCTCGCCGGTGATTTGGTATCACACGATGGGTTGGCCCCATCACCCGATTTGTGTCTCTACGGACACGCTGCTTTGGTAGCACATTGTGACTATATGTCACAAAGTGGTTTGGCACCACCAAGTGTTTTGGTAACACATTGTGATCATGCGGTCACCAAAGTGGTTTGGTACCACATGGGGTAGACAAAGGCGTTTGGTTGGCTAGGTTGGGTGCATGGCTTAGTACATGATGATTAATTGTATGTTGTGTATGAATTTGTTTACATACGAGGGAAGGGTTACATACTGAGTCTTGGTGACTCACCTTCTCCTTTAACATTTTTCAGGTGACTCGTAGATGGCGGTTGAGGAGCCGGTTGGACTCGAGGTGGCCATGCAGTGGACTTAAACTTATTGAACTTTAAATTTGGTTATTTTTATTTTGGTTGTAATAAGGCCTCCATAAACTTTATTTGTGTTATTTTTTTATTATGTTGGATAATTACTTTAAACTATATTATTAAAGCTGAATTGAAATCACATGTTTTCTTAAATTAACACGAAAATGTTTTATCGTGCCATCGGGCACACTTGAAATTTGTATAATAACTTAGGACTTAATTAAACTTCCAAATTAAACCCAAGTATAGTTTTGGCAAGATAACCAAAAACAAGGGTTTTCAATGAAACTTAAATTGGTTCTAGATGGTGTTCAAAAAGTTTTCTCCGTAGCAAATCAAATTCTGGTCGTAATGTTTGGGCCGGGTTTGGGTTGTTACAAAATTGGTATCGAGCCCAGTTCAAAGCTCATTTGTGGGGCCCAAGGCCCGAGTAAATGTTTTAGTAGGCCTTTTGAATTGTTTTTGGGTTTTAAGCAAAGCATGGCCCGAGTCTCCAAGCACCGATCCGCCCGGTAAGTACATCTAAACCTCTTTGTGAATTATATTTTGTAGAAGGGTAGGAAGCATGGAGCGTAGATAGACTTATAGGAACTTGAACCCTAGGTTTAGACTACTCAAAAACACAAACGAAGCATAAGACTTAAGGAACTAAACCAACCTATGACTTAGTCAATGAGCTAGGGTGTGGTAACCCCTGCACGCATGTCTAGGATTGGATCCGGAAGAGCACAGTATTTAAGCGGTCCTCGTGACTCACCTCCTCTTCGCAGTATCCTGCCGGTGCGTAGCTTCGGTTCACACCCTAACTCGAGAGGGCTCGGTGGTGTGGTAACCTCTCGTGCGCATGTCTAGAAAGGTTGGTGAGAGCTTGGTATTTAAGCGGTCCGCGTGACCCACCTCCTCTTCACTCGAATTCTGCACAGTGCGTAGCTTTGGTTCACCCTAACCAGGAGGGCTCGGTCATAGGCTAAACACAATGATTAAAACCCGAAAAGGGAATTAACCTTGCTTTTCGAAATAGAATGAAACAACCAACCCTAACGTTTCCAAAACTTGTGCAATAACTTTCTCAAATCCTAGAACATCACTTTTACAACGTTTTTGAAAAACTTGACTTGTGAAAAAATTTACTGAGAAATGCCCTTTGGGGGTAAAATTACCAAAATGCCACGACCCATAAAATATTAATTCAATGGTTTTGCCCAAAAATTTCAATGATTTTATAAACATTCAAAACCTTGCTTTGAAAATCATCACAAAATATATTGGTTCTGGAAAATTACGAAAATACCCACAGTAGGAAAAAGACGAAAATACCCTGGGTTAGAAATGGGTGAAATGTCCGATGAGCGAATAGGTATGGAAAGTATTAAGGAATGGATGCATGAACTTCTTTGTGTGAACTAGGATAGGAAACTGAAACTTGGTTTGCTCGAAAGAATCTCTGATTAAACCTTATCCATAAAATTTCGTCATGAGTAATAAAGTGAAACAAATGCTAACACATAAAATTTTTCTTAATCGGATTAAAAGCGCGATAGATAGAATGAGTTCTAGAGGACGTGGACGCCGTGGACGTGGTAGGGGTAGGATGACGGTGTCTGAACCCGTCAGTCGGGACAAGGTTACGAAAATGAGGTACCATCGCCACCACCACCTCCTACTTTTTAGAGGCGAGAGCCGGATCGCACCGGTGGCGGCGTATCGCAAGTCGTGTTGCGAGTTTTGGAGATGGTGGTGGGGCTGGTGGAAATGGGGAGCTCGGAAATCGTGTCCCGAGCGACTCCGATCTAACGGAGCGGAGGTATTCCGAGGTGTGTCGGGAGTGGCACCCAGTCTGTGGAACATGGCTAGAATCAACTGAAAGAATCATGGATGACCTTGACCGACCCGAGGAAGAAAAGGCAGAAAGGCGTGTCGCTTCTAAAGGATGAAGCGTATCGGTGGTGGCTTACGGTTCGAGATGGGGCTACTGTGCAGATGATTTGACTTGGGAGTATTTCAGAACCACCTATCGGAAGAAGTATGTGGGTATCGCCTACACCGACGCGCTGCAGAGAAAGGCTTTGCGGGATTAGTGCAAGGAACTAAGTCCGTGTCGGAATATGAGGCGGAATTTTTAAGGTGAGTAGGTATGCGAGAGGCATCGTGGCATCGAACATGAGCGCCTGTGTCCGCTTTGAGGACGGACTCGAGATGATTTAAGGTTCTTGATTGCCCCACAAAGAGTTCGTGAGTTCTCATCCTTAGTGGAGAAGGCTAAGGTAGTCGAAGGGATCAAGGGAGGTGTGGCGAGCTATAGTAAGAACAATCGTAAGAGAGGTTTTGGGTCAAATTTGGATCAAGCGGTAGTGCTCGAGAAAAGGCTAGGCCAAGTGGGCCCAATCAGCGACAAGGCCCACGATCGCTAATCGAGGCCGACCAGTGCAATCGTGGAAAAACCCATTGGGGAGGTTGTTGGACCGGTGACAAAGGATGTTTTGAGTGTGGGTCTTTGGAGCATCGCGTCGAGATTGTCCCCCGAAACTAGCTAAGAAGCGACCGGAGGGTAGAACCGTGCTCGAGGATAGAAATGTAGGACCCACGGAGGGTCGTGGTAATGGAAGAGGAAACAACGGTCCTAACCGAGGTCGTGGAACTCAAAGGAGGTGCAGGCAACACGGAGGCTAGGCGGCTGGCTTGGTTTATGCATGGCGAGGTGTCGCGAGGAAGGTGACGCACCGGATGTTATAACCCGATGCGTTTTTAATTTTTGGTTTTCCTTATGTTGCATTGATTGATGTGGGCTCGACGCACTCGTACATTGCTAGTAGTGTGGTAGGAACTATGGACCTAGACTCTGAAACTGCTTCTAGGGAGATGACTGTAGTTAGCCCTTTAGGTCACTCCGTAGTCGTAGATAAACTCTATAGAGGCGTACCCCTAGAACTTCAAGGGGGAGTATTTGTAGCTGATCTAATGGAACTACCGTTTGGGGAGTTCGATTTGATCCTTGGTATGGATTGGTTGGTTAAGTACCAAGCAAGGTTGGACTGCGCGGCCAAGCGCATGGTTCTTAAGATGGCTGAAGGTGAGGAAATGGTTATGATAGGAGATAGGAGGAATTACCTATCCAACGTAGTGTCTGCCTTGAAGGCCGAAAGGATGGTCAAGAAGGGTTGTGAGGCGTATTTGGTTCAAATCTGTGCTTTGGAAGCTAAGGGGTTAGTAATTGAAAAGGTCCGAACGGTTGGGGAATTTGCTGATGTGTTCCCAGAAGAACTTCCGGGTTTGCCTCCGGATCGAGAAGTCGAATTCGGTATAGACTTGCTACCTGGAACGGCACCTGTGTCCATAGCACCATACCGAATGGCACCAAAGGAATTGGTGGAGCTAAAGGCTCAAATTCAGGAGCTCTTGGATAGAGGGTTTATACGACCAAGTATATCTCCGTGGGGAGCGCCTATGTTGTTTGTCAAGAAGAAGGACGGTTCTATGCGGATGTGCATCGACTACCGTCAGTTAAATAAGTTAACGATCAAGAACAAGTATCCGTTGCCTCGGATTGGCGACTTGTTTGATCAAAGCGAAGGGTGCCTCGGTGTTTTCGAAGATTGACCTTAGGTCAGGTTACCATCAACTTAAGGTGAAGGAGGCTGACGTTCACAAGACGGCATTTCGAACTCGGTATGGGCATTTCGAGTTCTTGGTAATGCCATTCGGGTTGACTAATGCGCCGGCGGCATTTATGGACTTGATTAATAGAGTATTTCAACAGTACTTGGACCAATTCGTCGTGGTGTTCATAGACGACATATTGGTTTACTCAAAGACAGAAAAGGAGCATGACAAGCATTTACGGATAGTTCTGCAAGTATTGAGGGGGAAGCAGTTAGTGGATGAAGGCTTGAGCGCTATGAGGGTACAAGTTCAGGATGGTAGCTTGGAAGGGTACAGTCTGTCTAGTGATGGAGTGCTTTGTTTTCAAGGACGAGCTTGTATGCCAAGGGATACAGAATTAAGGCAGAAAATTCTCCAAGATGCACATAGCAGCCCATACGCTATGCATCCTGGGGGAAGCAAGATGTATGGAGACTTGCGGAAACAGATTACAGTGGCACAGGTTGAAGCGTGAGATAACGGAGTTCGTAGGGGAAGTGTCCGACGCGTCGTCGCAGGTTAAGGTCGAACATCGTTACCATCGGGACTACTTCAACCGATAAAGATCCCTCAATGGAAATGGGAGAGGATCACCATGGATTTTGTTAGTGGGCTACCCCTTACGCCCACCAAGAAGGATGTAGTTTGGGTAATTGTGGATCGCCTGACTAAATCAGCTCACTTCATGCCGGTGAGAATGGATTACTCACTCCGAAGCTAGCGGAAGGCGATATGGGGGAAATAGTAAGGTTGCATGGTGTGGCAGTATCGATTATCTCGGATAGGGATCCCAGATTCACGTCAAGGTTTTGGAAAGCGTTGCATCAAGCTTTGGGTACACGGTTAGATTTCAGACGGCTTTCCATCCACGATCGACGGACGATCGGAAAGGGTGATCTGATTTTAGAGGACATGTTAAGAGGTCGTGTCTTGGATTTTAGTGGTAGTTGGGAAGAGTACCTACCATTAGCGGAATTCGCTTATAACAATAGTTATCAAGCGAGTATTCAAATGGCTCCATATGAGGCCCTATATGGACGAAAGTGCCGTACTCCTACATGTTGGACGGAGTTGGGGGAAAGACAAGTTCAGGTCAGAACTGGTAACCGAGACGGAAGACAAAGTCAAGGTGATTAGGTCTCGTCTCAAGGAAGCATCGGATAGGCGTAAATCTTATGCCGATCTCAAACGCAAGGAAATGGAGTATCTTTGAGGAGACAAAGTCTTTTCGAAAGTGTCGCCTTGGAAAAAGGTGTTGAGATTTGGACGAAAAGGAAGCTAAGCCCAAGGTTCATCGGGCCATATCTTGTTGTGAAGCGAGTAGGACCGGTGGCTTATCGGCTAGAGTTGCGGCAGAATCGAAGTCGATTCATGACGTATTTCATGTGTCAATCTTTGAGGCGGTATCGGTCGGATCCCCGCGCGTTGTGCGATGCGCAGATTGAGGTGAATTCGGATTTATCTTTTGAAGAGGAACCGGTTCAGATTGTAGACCGAGATGTGAAAGTTCTACGTAGGAAGGAAGTGCCTTTAGTGAAGGTGTTATGGCGGAACCACGGAGTGGAAGAAGCTACGTGGGAGCCCGAGGAGGTGATGCGGCAGCAATACCCCCATCTCTTTTGATCAAGGAATTTCGAGGACGAAATTTATTTTAAGAGGGGTAGAACTGTAACATCCCAAAAATGGGGTTATTTAGAATTTAATTATTTTTCTTATTATAAACAGCTGTGATATTATTTATGGAATAATAGAGCTTAATTTAAGGCTTTGAGTGTCTTAGGTTTGATAGAAAAATTTCAGTTTTTAATTTAAAAAGGAAGGGAGCCTTAGCAAGTGGGTGTTATAAGAATAATTGGGGATAAATTGGACATAAGATGAGCCTAGAATAAGTGGCAAAGCAAGCCCACTTAAGAGCTAGCATGTGACGCCACAAGGGATAGGGGAGAGCCTTGGTTCGAGTCACAAAATTCCCTTTCTTTTGCTCTTTATTTGGACGGCACAAGGGGAGAGAAATTCTCTCCTTGAATTCTTTTTATTATTATTAATAAGGGATGATATGAGTTTTAAAATTTGGTTTTTATTTGGATAATAAGGAGGCTATTTTACTCATGAATTATCATGGGATTAATTAGAGATGGCAAGAGGAAAAATAGGTAGTTGGGGTATTCAAATTAATTGGAATACTTTCAAGGGAGTTTGGCGAATTTGAACTCCTTGTTGAAAGGAGTGGACGGCAAGGTATTGGGGGGATAAGGCCGAATTTGCCTAGTGGTTTACTTCACAAAAATTCGGCTAGCCTTCACTTCTTTTAGATTTTCTCTCATTCTCCCTCAAGCAAAAACATCAACTTTTCCTTCTTTTGGCCGAATTCTCCACACCCTCTCCAACCTATTTCTTTTTCTTTTCTTCTCAAAGTCCAGCCTTGATTGATATTGGAATCAACCATAGCCAGAACCTACACCTTACCCTTTGCCGAAATCCCTTTTTCTCCTGTTAAACTCTCTCTAGCCGAATATACATCTCATCTTGGTGCGAAGTTTCTTTTCCTATCTTGAAACACCTTGGCCGAACAATAAAGGTAGGAGAGATCTCTTGAATCTTCCTTGGCAAACGATTTAAGAAAGTAAGTATCTAGGCCGAATGCCTATTGTTCTTCTCATTCATATTTCATCGACTTTTACAAGAGTAAAGTGCTGATTGCGGCAGGAAAGGCTCCTAAACACTTTGGTAATCGATTTCTTTTAGGTACTTCGGGATCTCAAAGTAGTGAGATCGGATCTTTCATCCCTTAACAATCGGATTTGGGTAAGTAGTGGTAAGAAGATTTCCTTTAGTTTACTATTCGTTTAAGCCGAAGGCTAATAACTCTAGTGATGGCCGAATGTAGGAGTGAAGCAGGAATCGCATACCAAGTACCGAAGTGAGTACTCAAGGGGTGATAGGTAAGCCCAGGAACCCCTTCTAATAAATTGACTTGGCCGAATAGGCCATAGTACTAATATGGGTATTTGGCCGAATATAGGGATCAGCAGATCTAGGGTGGCCAACGTTTCTTTTTCGGATTTAGAACATCCAAGGGTGACAGGTGTGTACATACACACTTATAATTAATTAAATGTACTAAATTGTTGTGTGTGCTAACCGGATCTGTGTAGATTCGGGATTAATACCATGAATGGTATAAGCAAGGAAACAGGTAAGTCCTTGTTGACTATGAAATATTTTAAGATGCTTTTGGGAAGCATGGTGTGTCTAGTACACGTTGCTTGTTGCTGATGATAAAACCTGTACATGTGATTAAGTACATGGTAGCATAAATTATGTGATATAAATGTTGATGTGGGGTTATATGAGAGGAGGGGGCAGTGATATTTTATGCTGACGAGCACCAGTGTTTTGGTAACACACTGTGACTATATGTCACCAGAGGTTTGGTACCTCCAGAGGTTTGGTACCTCATAGCGACTTGTCCCTGTGGTTAACACCACCGTGGGTTGGCCCCACTTGAGATATGGGATCGTGCGCGGTGATTTGGTATCACACGATGGGTTGGCCCCATCACCCGATTTGTGTCTACGGACACGGTGCTTTGGTAGCACATTGTGACTATATGTCACCAGTGGTTTGGCACCACCGGTGTTTTGGTAACACATTGTGATTGCGGTCACAAAGTGGTTTGGTACCACATGGGGTAGACAAAGGCGTTTGGTTGGCTAGGTTGGGTGCATGGCTTAGTACATGATGATTAATTGTATGTTGTGTATGAATTTGTTTACATACGAGGAAGGGTTACATACTCGAGTCTTGGTGACTCACCTTCTCCTTTAACATTTTTCAGGTGACTCGTAGATGGCGGTTGAGGAGCAGTTGGACTCGAGGTGGCCATGCGGTGGACTTAAACTTATTGAACTTTAAATTTGGTTATTTTTATTTTGGTTGTAATAAGGCCTCCATAAACTTTATTTGTGTTTTTTTATTATGTTGGATAATTACTTTAAACTATATTATTAAAATTTGAATTGAAATCACATGTTTTCTTAAATTAACACGAAAATGTTTTATCGTGCCATCAGCACACTTGAAATTTGTATAATAACCAGACTTAATTAAACTTCCAAATTAAACCCAAGTATAGTTTTGGCAAGATAACCAAAAACAAGGGGTTTTCAATGAAACTTAAATTGGTTCTAGATGGTGTTCAAAAAGTTTTTCTCCGTAGCAAATCAAATTCGGTCGTAATGTTTGGGCCGGGTTTGGGTTGTTACAAAATGCATTTGCATGTTTGTAAGGCCTTAGCATTATGTTGTAATGTGTTGATCTAACATCCATTTGGATATATTAAGTATGTTTTGGTCTTGTTAAAAATGTTAACATTGGAATGGTATTGACTAATTAAGCAGTTTGTGAAATTATAGGTTGCATGTTAGACTAAAACTATTGATTGATTATTAATGATTGGATTAATTAATTTTAGAAATGGTTAATTGAATGTTGTGGTATGAGTTTTGTTTGGTTTTATGCAGGTTTTGGTATTCATTTAAGCACCATCTGAATTGATTGTTAGGTTAGCATGTAATAGGTACTAAAATGCAATTTTTTGCCATTTTGGCTCAGAGGTATCGATACCTTAGAAAAGGGTGTTGATACATTGGTGATTTTTTTAAAATTTTCAAACATCGAACCTAAAAACGGTATTGATACAAACATAAGGTATTGATACCTTGACAAAGGCATTAGTACTTTAGGTCAAGTATCGATACCTACCTTTTTATTTCAATTTTTCTAAAAAATCGAGAGCCAAAATGGTATCTATAATTTTATGGGTATCGATACCTATTCTATAAACTTTGAAAACTTTGCAAATTGGTCATATTTTGTGCTCGGGTTAGCAAGAGAGCTTTTGTAAGCTCGATTAAGGCTCAGTTTTAATTATATACCATAACGTGAGTGTGCTAATGCATGTTGGAATGTTTTGAATGATTTATTTATGATATATTTAATTTGAAATTTTAATAATGTTGCTAAAAGATCCCTATTTGATCTCGGGTTGACATTAAAGCATTCGTATGGCCATATAAGACCTAGAAAAGAATGTTCACAATATTCAATGTATTGTTGTTGATTGTATCACTGATATGAAATGATTATTCTATTGTAAATTTGTTTGTAGTTGCTTCGGTGACCACTATAGCATCCCGTAGCTCGGACTAAGTGATTGAGTCGGGTGAGGGGTGTTACAGTATACTTCTTAGAGTACCCTGCCTTCTCAAGCACTTAGCTTTTCAAAGGTTTTGACCTTCTTAAGTCACATATTTCTCAAAGTACCTTGCCTTCACAAGCCTTTAACTTTTCAAAGCTTTTGACCTTATTAGGTTGTGTACTTCTTAAACTACCCGACTTATTAGGCACTTAGCATTTCAAAGCTTTCAACCTTCTCAGCTCACTTACTTCTTAAAGTACCGTGCCTTCTCAGGCACTCAACTTTTGAAAGCTTTTGAACTTCCTAATATGCTTACTTCTTAAAATTCCATAACTTCTCAAGAACCTAACTTTTTCAGAAGTTCTTTTACCCCATTGAACACTTGTTTGCACAATATACTTTCTTAAACATTACTCATTTATTTTATCTAAGCTAAATATTTAATAAGTCATTAATATGTGTAAAAGGCTAACAAGTAAAACAAAGTTACATAAAGACTACTTAAGAAAAACTATAAAGCTCAAATGGAAATTAGCAACACAAAATTTCCATTAAAATTCCTTACACACTATAGTAAGCAAGGATTGCCTTTTATAATACAAAGAGAACAAATGTCCTAAATTATACTCTACATCTACTATATCAATAGAAGCACTAGCTTAAGGATCAAAAGTGAGCTCAATCTGTTTATCACCAACAAGAAAATTTTTCTCCTCAACCTCATCCTGTTCGGAACCTTAGCATCCTCAACTTGCAAAGTTACGGGAGGCAACCATACATTATACCTTATTCTATCCTTGTAATTCTCTTACTCTTTGCCAAAGGGAAACAAAACATTAAATTTCACCTCAACACAATTACATGGAAAAATCCAAGTCATGTATATCTAGCAGGTCATATTCCACCTAGATTGCCTGGAAAGTAAAATTTGTAACATAAGGCCTCACAATTTGCACCTCAGTAAAGAGTTTGTCCTTTAGAACTGTGATTTCCCTTTATAGCTCTGCAATCATTTTAATTTCATTCATAAGAAATTTCTAATATTTCTCTTTAACAACGAAAATATTGGTAGCATGCTTTTCCTTTATCTCATCCAGTCGCCTCTTATAACTCTGGCTGCTCCAGTTCCTTATTCTCTTGCTCGAAGATTTCTCTTGCATCATTAATCCACTTCATTATTTCTAAATATTTAAAAGACTTTTTTGAATCTAAAGCTTCTTTCTCCTTCATAGGCTCATTCATTATGTTGATGTCACACTGTAGTCGGTTGTGTACTTTAACCACCATAATCCCAACTTGTCTACATGAATCGCCAAAGACCCAACAAGCTCACTAGCATTATTAGTATAACTAACATCCTACAACTCAAATGTGTAGCATGATCACAAATGACCCATGCTTTCCTTTCTAAAAAATGATCGTTGCCCCAAAGGTAACTCGTCAAACCAATGGTAGTAAGCATTCCTTTAAACTAGCAAGTAGGTGATGGAGCCTAACTCTTACTTCTTTTCTCCACCGTACTAACACAAATAGTAAGAACTTCTATAGAAGGGTTCATAGCTTCAATAGCAGTTTTGGAGGCCATACTAAAGACAACAGTTGCATTTGCTTCTAAAAGAGCTAAATTGATAAAATTAAGCACATTTGAAACACCCTATAACCGGCTCGATTGCCGAGCCCAAATATTAGGATGTCACACCACTGTCACGCATCACACACATTATAAAATGTCACATTAATAGGCAATCGTCCTCTTTACTAGTGTTCTTACAAATTTTTAAGTCAAGCATATATTAATGATCATCAAAATATGCCAAACATACTTCAAACAAACCAATAATATCAATTAAACATGCATTAGAGCCACTTAGAAAAATTCCAAAATAAGTTACGCAAGTATCGATACTGAAACAAAGGTATCGATA
This sequence comes from Gossypium sturtianum, assembly GCA_025698515.1. NCBI lineage: Eukaryota > Viridiplantae > Streptophyta > Magnoliopsida > Malvales > Malvaceae > Gossypium > Gossypium sturtianum. The sequence continues at coordinate 27,896,914 of CM046945.1, forward strand.
ATTTCCTTAGATGATTTTGATACCGCTTGGAAAATCGGTACCAAAACAATATTTTGTTTCTCGTTTAAAAATCATACTATCGAGAATTATCGGTACCTAACATAGAGTATCGATATATTTACTCCAAGTACCAATACTCGAGCAAAGGTATCGATACCAATTCTCTATACTGACTTCCCTGCACATTTCAAAACACAGATGTATCGTTTTTAAAACCCGATTATCAATACCTCTGCCTCAGACCATAAAAATACCATATTTTTAAGCATATAAGTCATTCCAACTTGTACTAATTCATCGTGCTATCATATTATCATCAAATAAACATCAAAATGGCTATAATAACAGTTCCAAACATCGAAAATAAGTCCAAATGATAATCGGCATAATACGATTCAATTCTCAAAATCTTAAGAGCAATTAAGTTATGGAACTTCCAAAACATCATGACAAATATCATTAAAAGTCTACCGCATTGCCTTATCCTCAAAACTTAAATAAATAAACAATGAACACATACGAAATAACGAAAATGGACTTGCTTGGGTCACCCCTCGGAACCACACCGCTCACACCAACACTTAACTACTCTGTAAGGGTTTTAAGAAAGGACTGGGTGAGCTTAACAAGCTCGGTGAATGCTCAGAATAACCACAATGTACACACAATACCAAAGGTTAAACAAGAGCATACTACAACACATTCACAACCATATTCTAATCAAGTCAAAATAACATATTCACGTTTCATTAAGTCATAAAACTAACATATAATCCTACATGCAATTACACTCAACTCACTTATATATAATTCATTTAACAATAATTCATCAAGACTAAACAACGTATACATGATTTAATAACTCACAAGTCTAGTTGACATATTCACATGCATTCACAAGTTAAATGGAAACGACCCAAACCACAATTACATACGCAATTTACTATGAGAACATACTAACATTTTCGTGAAACTTAAATCAACTCATTTAGCATATTATTCAAATGTTTAAGCATCCATCTCACATCGTACTATCCCAAAAAATAAGATCACAATTAAACGATAATTTCCATAGCAACCACATACTCATTTAGGCATACATCACATTACACATATATACATTTTAAAGATAATTTGGCACTTGAGGCTATGAAACATAAAAGTAAGGTCTATAACCACACATTGGATACACGGATCTCTAACACACCAAAAGACTCATAAAGTCGAACATATCCCAAAAGTGAAACATAAAGCTAAAACTCTCCAACACACCAAACATGTCTTGTTGAATGGAGCTTAGCTCACATTCCTTTATCTCTCCAACATGTCCCAGAGCCTCAACGCCCAAATCACAAAACACATATAGGTGAGTACTCATAATCCTATGGCATGCCAACTATATCCAACGGTCTCATAAGGTTACAAGGCCAAAATATCTACAATTACACAATTTTAATTATTAATTTAATGCACATCATCTCTGTTCATATTCATCAATTCACATCACAGACTTGTACACAATGCATGCTTATCGAATTCACATTTAATTGCACTTAAAGTGCCACAATAATTCTCATTGAGCCATCATGTATCCAACCACATATGAGTGCATTAAAATCAGTTTATCACATATATAATCTGTTACATTAGCATTACATTCCATAATTCAAAACATACGTACTTACCGATTTTTGCATACTTTCACTGCACATTTATATTGCTAACACAACATCATCACTATTGTTTGACATAATTAATATGCCCACAACACAATACAATTCATAATAGTCACAACACATGTCTCATATCACAATATCGCATTATAATAATCAATCCATAAATATTCTCATACTCACATAATTTACCAAAAATAAAACAATGGAAATAGAAAGCTTACACTCAGAACATAGGATAAGGATTTAGGCTATTCCTAAGCTCCCAATTAACACTATGAATCGTGTCTACTAGCAACAATTCCAAACACTCACTGATTACACTTTCGCCGAAAAGTCAAAAGCTTAAACTAGCTTTTCATTGCCTTTTGCCTTACTCGAAGAAGGTTCCAACGGTTTCGGCACTTTACACATAATAACCACACAATAAAAAAAATCAATATTTAGCCAAAGACTCACTTAAACAAACAAAAAACTCATGCCTAAGCTATATTCCTCATGAAACTGAAATTTCGACTAACAAACTTAAATTCCAAATATCTCGGTCTATACTTAATCTTTTCATCTAAAACTGATTCCGTTGATCTAATTATTCACCTACGATAGATTCTCAACCTTTAAACTACACAAAACTACTCAATTCATGGTATCAAAATTTTTTACATGTTTATGGCAATTTTAACAAAAAAATATTAAAACTCAAGAAATCTTCAACGAAACTTCAAAGTAAGTTTAGAAACCTTCTAATCATGTTGAAAATAATTGAAAAACACTTTAAAACCACGTTTTTACCCAAAATCCTAAAATCCACCATTGAGCCAATTTTTGGCTTTTATTCATAATATTTGATTTAATGGCTAAAAACTTAGTTTTAAAGACTAAATAACATTTAAAACTATTTAGGAGTTGAATCTTTACCTTAGATGAAAAAAAGCCGAGCGTTTGATCAAAAACTCGAAAAACACAAAAGCTTAACAATAAAGAAATCTATGGTGACTTTGGGTGTTTTTCTTGGATTTTATGGAGGTTTAATGATTTGGAAAGTGATAGGAATCAAAGGAATTTAGGTTTGACAAAGAAAATTGTATGGGACGACTTGGGAGAGCATGGGACAGCAAGAACAAATAAAATGGAGAAGTTAACGTGAAAATAAAACCAGGTGGGGGAAGATATAGGGTGAATTTTAAATTTTGGTTTTTTGCTTCATAAACACATAGAATTTTGACCCTTTTACAAATCAGTCCCTATTTCAAAATTGAAAGTCTTTGGAACATTGTTTTCAAAAATTGATTTAACAGTCAAAAAACCATTGTCTAATATGTTTTCGGTGCATCATGCTACTAGATTTCCTAGTACTCTAGAGCTAAAATTCCTAAAATAGCCCTAAAACTCATAGGCCCAATTTTGGGGTGTTACAACTGATAAACCGTAATAGTAACATATTTTATCTCCACATTTAGCATGCTTTTGGATGATTTATCCCTTGAGTTACGGAATTTGGTTCTCTTAATCCTTTAATTTTATGTTTTATACTCAGGAGAGCACCGGTGGATGAAAAGAACGAGAAACGGGCCAAAAACGGGCCAAATGGGCCAAAGTGAGAAATCGACACGGCCTGGGGTTTCACCACACGACCGTTCCCCTTTAGCAGGCTCGAACACGACCTAAAGTCGATTCCCACGGGCGTGCCACACGGGCGTTTCCCTGCCGTGACAAAGAAGAATTTCACTCGGAATAGGATACTTAGAGGCAAAGAAAGCCATTCCAAAAGCCTATATAAACACCCTAGAGGCCAACCTTTAGTGGGCATCCAGCTAGGCCAAAGAGCCGAGCCAGAGAGGTCGGAATCATGGGATTTACTCGAAGAAAGCCAGTTGATTCATCTCAAGAAGCCGAAATCATACTCAAGACAGCGGATCTCTCCTTCAATTCCTTCAGGGGGTTTTAGGGTTTTCTTATGTTTTGTTTTATCTTTTCTTCTGAGATGTATTCTTTTATTATTATGAACTAAACCCTCAGATACCTGAGAGGGATGAAACCTAAGACGGATCTTGTTATTGTTTTCTGAACTATATGATAAATACTTGATTTGTTCTTAATTCTTGCTTTGATATTTCAGGGTATCGATTCAAGTATTGATGTGCTTAGGCAGTGGAGCATCTAAGAGTAGATCTAGCATAATTAAGCGGAGTTGATCGCAACCCTAGACATAGGATGACAAAAATCTGCCGGATTAGGGTCAAACCTAATATGAGAGTCCATAGATCGAGTTAATGCAATTCTAGGGGTTTTAATTAGAAAGAGATTTCAATTAATCAACCTAGGGTTAGACGTTAGTAGCCTCGACGGAGGTATTAATATACATTAGGGAATCCTACGGATCAAGTCAAGTGAATAAATAAATCAGTTCAGAGTTAGATAACAAGTGAAGTCTAGGTGGATTCCTCCTTGGGTATTATCTTAATCAATTGGTTTTTCCCACAAGTATTTCCCCAATTCATTCTCTTTGTCTTAGCGTCTTTAGCTTAGTAATTAGTTAATTTTAGATTAAACAATAATTCACTTCAATTCTTAGGCTAAATAATAGAAAGAAAGTTAGTATTAGTACTTTTGGTTCCTTTGGGTTCGATATTCCGGTCTTGCCACTAAACTATACTACTGTTCGATAGGTGCGCTTGCCTCAATCGTTGTCACAGTTAGTTTCTAGGCTAGATCATTCATTATATAAATTTTAAGACTCTGACATAACAATCAAGTTTTTGGCGCCGATGCCGGGGAACTAAAATATTAAGAACACTTGATTTTTATTACTTTAGCCATTTTATTTATTTACAATTTATTTTTAATTTATTTTAACTTTGCTAATTATTCTCTTTCTTTGCTTCTGGCAGGTATTTCTAGCTTATGACTAGAAGAAACCCGTCAAGACCCTTGATTTTTGACAGTGAAATAAAACGTACCACTCGCAGAAACCGAAGAGATGTCACTGAATAATTATCAATGGCAAGACATGAGGACAATGCCTAATAAAGCAGCCAATGTTTTCAATCTTGACGTGGTCACCATGTTATCTAACCAGGTAGAGCTTTTAAATAAAAAAAAATTGATGGTTGGTATGGTTCTACACAGGTACATCCGGTAATACAGTACGATACAAATGGAGGAGGGGTGAACAACACAGAATATCTATCCTACAACCCTAGCACAGAGAACGAACAAGTCAACTATATGGGTAACTATTCTAGACCTCAAAATAATCCCTATAGTAACACTTATAATGCAGGTTGGTGGAACCATTCCAATTTCTCGTGGGATGGCCAAGGAAATCGGAGACAACAACCCCTCCCAGGCTTTCAACAACCACCTTACCAGCAGGAAAAGAAGCTGAACCTTGAGGAGCTGCTAACAAAATTTATCGCGGTGTCAGAAATCCGTTTTCAAAACAACGAGACAATGCTCAAAAATCAGCAGGCATCAATTCAAGAGATCAAGAATCAAATAGGTCAGCTTGCTAAGCTGATCTCTGAAAGACCACAAGGTATCTTGTCTAGCAACACCGAAACTAACCCAAGAGAGCAACCTTAAACAATAACTGCTCGCAACAGTGAAGGGTTAGATGAACCAAAATTGAAACAAGAGAATATGGTAGAGGAAAGTAAGGTTGAGGTAAGCCATGATAAACCAAACTCGGTAATTACAGAGTACCAACCTCGTGTGCCATACCCCAATGCGATGAAGAAAGACCACACAGAGGAACAATTCAGTAAATTTCTTAAACTTCCAAAGAAATTACATATTAACTTGCCGTTTCTTGAAGCTCTTTCGTAGATGCCAGATTCAAGGAAATTTTCAAAAGAGTTTTTGACAAACAAATGAAAGTTAGACGATACGCCGCATTTGGAGCTAAACGCAGTGTGCCCAGCCATTCTACGAAATAAACTACCACGTGAGCTCACATTTCGTGTAAGTGACGAAACGATCACTCTTCAGGTTCTTGACATGGCTAAGACATCGAGTATTAAAGGTAGAACCAATTACTTCAAAGTTGGGGACCAGGTACTGTCAGATACAACTGACCCTCGAATAGTCGCTTCAGAACTTAATACAAACGGTGCGACTCCTTTTACGGTACTTAAGGTCTTTCCATACGGAACGGTCGAGGTAACACATTCTAATATTTTGAGGTAAATATTACCCGACTCAAACCATATGTTGATAGAATTGATAGTAAGAAAAAGGAGTTTCGAATCCGTAAACCACCATGGCCATACGAATAACAGGTAAGTCTAGCTCAAGACTTTAAACGAGCGCTTCTCGGGAGGCACCCCGAGCACTAACCCCACTAAATTCCATAATTTCAAATTTTAGCATCTAACTAAAAACTAACCAAATTTTTAGGCGTAGGTTTCCATACCACACGGCCTTGCACACGGGCGTGGCCGTGGCCGTGTGGACACCACGAGTATGCATATCGGCGTGGCGGATATCGTGCAGAAACAGGACAAAAATTTTCCCCAAGAAACAGGCTCCGACTAAATGCCACGGTTGTGCAATGCGGCCATGGTCGAAACTTCCTAAAGAACACGGGCTGAGATAAATCCACACGGCCGTGCGAGGTGGCCGTGGTCGATATTATCAGCTTTTTCACATATCGCCGCCGCCACCACCACCTCGAGATCACTCCGATGATGAGGACCTTTGAGTCCTTTTTATTTTCTTTATTCTTATACTTATTTTTATTTTTATTTATTTATTTTTATTTTAGTTCATTTTCCTTTATTATTAAACTCTTTAAATTTTTAAGTATAATTTAATTTCTTTTATCTCTGGCTGTTTAACTCTCGAGTAACTATAACAAACGTCTATTAAATAAGAACTCCCTAAAAACTTTACTGATGACTTCGCAGTTTAAAAAGGTTCAAGGTGCCACTCAAGGAACGAACACACCACCGGAGTATTCTCCACCACCTTCACTTATGCCTAGTCATCATGTTCATCATTGATCATCCTCCAAGGATTTCATCCATAATTCAGGAAGTTTCACTTCTCCCTCTCTTTTGATTTTCTTAAAATATTGTTCATATATATCTTTGTACATTGAGGGCAATGTACACCTTAAGTGTGGGGGGTGAATCTTAAAAGTGCCCAACTTTTTGCATTATTCTCAAATTCCTGAATTATGTCTTGTTCTTAAGTAAAATTTCTCATATTACTGTTAGAATGAAATTCCCTTTAATTTATGATTTTCATTGATATGTTTTGGATTAAGTCATAGTTAATTGTGCAGTGATGATTTAAACTTTAGGAGACTAGAGAATCAAGCATTACAAGTCCATTTTTCATGAAATTAAAAATTTGTTAGGTTGTCTACCTAAATTTAAGTATTACCTTGAAATTTGAAATTTACAAAGTTGACATCAAAAGCCCATAATTTTTTTGAGATTTTGAGCCTTTTAGAGCATACATTCTTTTTCTTGCTCACTTTATTGATTATGAGTGTGTCAACATTGATTTGTTATTCTAGAACTTGCTTCGATTATACATGTCGAGACCACACCTTTGATTTGATATACAGAGATGATAAAGACACCTAGGTTTTAACCCACTTACTTCACTAAAAGCCTACCCCCACAATTAACCCCTAGTGAACCCCTTTGATCCTAACAACCCTTTTATTGACCCACCCTCAACATTAACCAAAAACCATTATTGTTGAAATCCCTTTTATTAATTTGACCCACATTAAATCGAGGTCTGATTTGAACAGATTACTTAGCTAAGCTATGCTTTCCATTTCAGTTGTTAATTTCTTTATTATTGTATGATTTGTTCTTAAAAAAAATGAAGTATATTCATTATTAGTTCTATGTTATTTGAGCTCAAACTGTTAATTTCATTATCTTTAGAAGAAGCTCATGTTATTAGTATTAAGTTTCCGTGATGTAATTATTAAGTACAACTTTTTAGTTAGGTAATTTGTCAATTCAGTCTCGATTCTAACCCAATTCAAGCCTTTATCTGCACCTTTAACCCAAGCCCCGTTAGAACCCTTTTAAAGACCTTTTGATTTGTCTATCATCTCATTTTATAGTGGTGGAGATTTGATTTTCATGCAAGCCTATGGGATTAACTTTTCATGTTCGACTTCTGAGTGCTTAATTTTGAACATTAAACACTTCGAGTGATTTGAGTGAATCTTTAGTGAGGATGTCAATTTTTGTCGATTTTGAATTAGAGGTAATTATTTAGGTAAGGGGAAACACCTATTTTTCGTATTATAAAAACTATGACTTTGATTGTTTGAATCTTTAGGAACTTTCTGGTTAAGTTATCAATGTATGAATTATCTATCAATTATGATGAAACATTATTGATGAGGGTTATGAATTGAGGAAATTCGTTTTAATTGCAGTTTGAGAATTTTATTTTGAGGACAAGCAAAAGCTTAAGTGTGGGGGTATTTGATAAACCGTAATAGTAACATATTTTATCTCCACATTTAGCATGCTTTTGGATGATTTATCCCTTGAGTTATGGAATTTGGTGCTCTTAATCCTTTAATTTCATGTTTTATACTCAGGAGAGCACCGAAGGATAAAAAGAACGAGAAACGGGCCAAAAACAGACCAAATGGGCCAAAGTGAGAAATCGACACGGCCTGGGGTTTCACCACACGGCTGTGCCCCTTTAGCAGGCTCGAACATGACCTGAAGTCGATTCACACGGGCGTGCCACACGGGCGTGTCCCTGCCGTGACAAAGAGGAATTTCACTCGGAATAGGATACTTAGAGGCAAAGAAAGCCATTCCAAAAGCCTATATAAACACCCTAGAGGCCAACCTTTAGGGGGACGTCCAGCTAGGCCAAGGAGCCGAGCCAAAGAGGTTAGAATCGTGGGATTTACTCGAAGAAAGCCGGTTGATTCATCTCAAGAAGCCGAAATCATACTCAAGACGGCGGATCTCTCCTTCAATTCCTTCAGGGGGTTTTAGGGTTTTCTTATGTTTTGTTTTATCTTTTCTTCCGAGATGTATTCTTTTATTATTATGAACTAAACCCTCGAGATACCGAGGGGGATGAAACCTAAGACGGATCTTGTTATTGTTTTCTGAACTATATGATAAATACTTGATTTGTTCTTAATTCTTGCTTTGATATTTCAGGGTATCGATTCAAGTATTGATGTGCTTAGGCAGTGGAGAAAAAGTCCCCTGTCTAAGAGTAGATCTTGCATAATTAAGCGGAGTTGATCGCAACCCTAGACATAGGATGACAAAATCACGGATTAGGGTCAAACCTAATATGGGAGTCCATAGATCGAGTTAATACAATTCTAGGGTTTTAATTAGAAAGAGATTTCAATTAATCAACCTAGGGTTAGACGTTAGTAGCCTCGACGGAGGTATTAATATACATTAGGGAATCCTACGGATCAAGTCAAGTGAATAAATAAATGCAGTTCGAGTTGAGTTAGATAACAAGTGAAGTCTAGGTGGATTCCTCCTTGGGTATTGTCTTAATCAATTGGTTTTTCCCACAAGTATTTCCCCAATTCATTCTCTTTGTCTTAGTGTCTTTAGCTTAGTAATTAGTTAATTTTAGATTAAACAATAATTCACTTCAATTCTTAGGCTAAATAATAGAAAGAAAGTTAGTATTAGTACTTTTGGTTCCTTTGGGTTCGATATTCCGGTCTTGCCACTAAACTATACTACTGTTCGATAGGTGCGCTTGCCTCAATCGTTGTTACAGTTAGTTTCTAGGCTAGATCATTCATTATATAAATTTTAAGACTCTGACATAACGATCAACAACACTCAAAGTAGTGGTTGTATTGGTACAGTTCACATAAATCCCTTCCAATGCCACAATAGCAACATGGGTGTTATGAGGGAAGCTTTAAGAACCAATTACTACATCAGCTTGCTATTGTTTTGTCTAGGTCGTAGCTACACCTCTGTAGATGATGAAAAACAACTCTTTCATCATCGTGCACCACCCAATTCACCTAGTGCTAATCTTTGACTCATTGTAGCTTGGGGTTCAAATCAGCTATAAAATTTGTTTGTGGTGAATCATTACTAATTGTCCTCTCACTTGATGCAAACTCTGTAAACAAACAAAAAATGACAATAAAGAATAATAAAGACCGCCTTGAATCACGCTCCCATCAAATAAGCATTCACTTAAAAATTTCAAATATCTTCAAATTTTAAAACCCCCGAACCACAAAAAAAAAATTGTTCAAAATCCACCTATCTATATCCTTTATGGAAATCTCACCCCTAAAAGTATGTACCTCTTGTTAACATGAATCACCTAAAAACAAACGAAGCAATCCTCACAATATAAAGGACAGATCACAAAGATCAATGTCTCAAGAGAGATCACTTTATAACCTCCTTTTCGATTGGTAGGCAATTGTTATACCTACACCTTGTAAGCCCGTCTTGTGTTCGAAAGACCTTGTAAGTTAGCCCTAGACTAAAATGGACTATCCTACAAGCTAAGGACAACAACGAGGCCAAAACCTTGCGAGTCCAAGACCTTGCGAGCATGTTTCATGGGGACCACACCCTTGACACAGACAAAATACTTACCACTCATACATCACACATATCTATTACCCTGACATGACAATTCATGCCTAAGAGGACAAGACATTGTAGGTCGATACAGTAGGTCAATTGAGTTCAAGGAAATACGAAATTAATACAGGGACGGTATGTGGCATCTTGGGAATAACTAAAAGCCCTCCTTTTTAAGGCTCACAAACATCGATATAGGAGAACATACGCTCTCTTATCTAATTGTTTCAGCTATCTCTCTTCTTTTTTTGGATTCCAATCCCCAACATTCCAATCAACCTTATCTTCCTAAGGTCTTGACTCTCTAGATGAATTGTCACGAAGTACCACCACCTCTATCCTATATCAACAGGATTGCACCATTGGACAGTAAATAAAAATAGGGTTAAATATGAAATTAGTACATAAACTTGTCCACTTCTCCCAGATTGGTACTTAAGTTTTTTTTTTGTCCTAGATTGGTACCCGAACATTTTCTTCATCAACTAGTTGGTACTTTTTTCATGCCAGTTAAATCTGAGACAGGTGGTAGAATAGGATTGTGACACATGGCATGATGATGTCATAATCTAAAAATAAATTAATAATTAATAAAAATATTTTTAAAAATTATTTCTATTTTTTTATTATTTTGATTTTTTTCTGATATTCCTTTCTCCTTCCTTCTTCCTTTTGTCACTTCGCCTTTTTTTGTTTCTAGGTTCATTCAACATTTTTAGGTTTCTTTGAAATGAAATTTAAGAACATTTCTAGGTTTTTTTTCTTATTATCTTATTTTTCCAAATATTCATTTCTTCTTCTTTCTTCCTCTCGTCACTTTGCCTTTTTCTTTTTTGAATTCATTCAACATTTCCAAGTTCATTCAACATTTATGGGTTTCTTTGAAAAGAAATTTAAGAACATTTCTAGGTTTGACGCAACTGTAAATATGAAGTGACTTAAATCTGATTAAATTATACAAAAATTCGAACCACAAGAAATTTAAACAGTCAATTTGAATCATCCAAACTCAAAACTTAATCACACCAAAATCAATTAAACTAATCAAATTCACAAATCTACTTGTAATCTTTCCAGATTTTATCAGTAATTCCACTCTACTTTGAAAAATGTTGGGTTGTAGCAATCAGCTTCGAAGAAAACTCCAAGGCCCCATGCTAGTGCCTGTCTTGCAGGATGATGTTAATGAGAAAGTGTTAAAATCATACAAAACTTTCCCAAATAAAAAAACTAAGTGAAGTTTTCTGTAACACCCCAAACCCGGCCTGAACGTTATGACCGGATCTAGCATGCCACATCGGGTGTTGTTTGAAAACATTGTGATCGTTGGTAGACTCATTTTCAAATCAAAACTTTGAAAGTCCAAATTCCCGTTTTTCGTTGCTTGTTAACAAAAGAAGTTTACTCGAAGTAATACCCTTTCAAAGATGCACGTATTATCTTGCTTCTTAAAAACCGTGTCTGGTTCAGAAATTTGTTTTAAACAGTTGCGGAAACGTGATATTTTAAAAGCGGTTGCTATTGTTTTAAAAACCCGTGTTAAATAAACTTGCAATAATTAAAGAAAACCCAAGTAAAAGTTAAAGCAAAACCAATGGCCTTATTACAGAAAATACTAACCCCAAAATTAAAGTAAAGTAAACCACGAATGATAACTAAATTAACCCTTGGTGCATACGGGACTTGTGGCCACCCCGAGTCCTCGCGACTCCAAATCCTCTAAGGTTGGGATTACTCGCATGATTAAAGGAAAAGGGGTGAGTTCACGAGAACTCGATGTGTAATCCACATTCTGATCCAGTATGGGCCCAAGCCCATGTTAGTATCAGTTCGGGCCTAAGCCCCAAAATCATGGTAATGCAAACAAAAATGCAGCCCAACCCAATCCAACCATCACACCACCCGTACCAACCCTACACACCGTGTGGGGACCAAGTCAACCCACCCAGCCCTACACACCAATAACGCAGTCGAGCTGCTAATATAAATGCAAAGAGAGATGCCAAGACGATATCGTGGTGAGCCACTAAAATCAATATATCGTGGCAGAGCCACTGAATCAGTATAACGTGGCATAGCCACCAGTACAGTACTTCCTCCAAAAGCATAACCCAACCCAATGCAACATGTAATGACATAGCAAAATGATGTATGAGATAAATTACCATCATAAACAATTAAACAGATTACACATACAACACTAGATCTACCTCTAGGGGCATAATGGTCATTTGGTCGGTTGAGGGTAAAACGGTAATTTACCCCTCAGGGCTATTCCAGTATTTTCACCCAACGAGGGCATTTTAGTAATTTCACCCTTTAAGGGTATTTCAGTAACTTTACCCGCCGAGGGTAGTTCAGTAATTTACCCACTAAAGGTATTTCGGTAATTTACCTACCGAGGGTATTTCAGTAATTTACGCACTAAGGGTATTTCAGTAATTTACCCACTACAACGGCCTTTCAAAAGGCCTGATGCCGCCTCGAGCGACTCGGTTTCCATTTTCGGTTAATACAGTGGTATTGGGCCTAAAACCCGATTTCAGCCCATCCGAGCCCACACGCTCGTGTGGCCCATTCTGTACGTTTTCAGTCTCGGTTCTGCGGACTATGCAGTCGCATTGACCAACTTATACTTTTCATCATTTTCGCTCATATGGGCCCGTTAACCTGTTGGGCCCATTTAGCTGCCTCGGCTCAATTAGGCCCGCTATGGCCTCAGTTCTACGAGAGTGCTCGCGACACTCCCAACCGTCTATCGCCATCACTAGAGGCTCGTTTTATCACTACGAGCGCTCGTACGCTTGAGTGATCTCTGTTGACGGTATTCTGGCTTTTCGGTATTTTGGCTTTTAGCCGATTCACAGAACAACATTCACAGAATAAGCAATGGTGTGAGATTACACACCTGATTACGAGTTGTGTTTTTCCAGCGCTTCCAAGACACCTATAGAGATAGTTAACAAAAGGCTAGTCTCCCCCTTAATAACCTTAACTTGAATATCTTACTAGACTAGCTTTACTTACCACGAACACGATCTCCTTTTGTACACCAAGTAATCGGCCCTATCCCTTGGCTACAGATATCAAGCTCCTAACAAAATTTGATGAGCAAGAGAAAGTCAGCAAATATTCAACATTCGGCCCCCCTCACAGAGGAGAGACCGAAGCCTTCACACATAGACATAGTGATCAGACAATAATCGAGTTACCAAGACTACTAGCATTACTCCACCCTTACCAAAGTACTACAAGATTCGGCAGTTGACCCCCAAGGAGTTTCGGCTCTCACAACAAGGAAAAAAAAATTCCAAACAAAGAGAGTATGTAGGTTTGCCTCACAAGGTTCGGCCAGCAAGGAGGAAGATCAACACTTCAAAAATAAAAATGTTCAGCTTAGAAACAAAGAAAAGATCGAATGCTTAGGAAGAAGAGTAATGGGAGGAAAAGAAAAGAAGGAAGGTGAAGGTTGATAAACCGAAATAGTAACATATTTTAAACCCACATTTAGCATGCTTTTGGGTGATTTAAGCCTTGAATTGTGTAATTTGGTGCTCTTAATCCTTTGTTTTCATGTTTTATACTCAGGAAAGCACCGGAGGATGAAAAGAACGAGAAACGGGCTTAAAACGGACCAAATGGGCCAAATCACGAAATTGACACGGCCTGGGCTCAAGCAACACGGCTGTGCCTCCCTAATCAGACCTGAACACGGTCTGGCCACGATTCACACGGGCGTGTTCCATGGGCGTGTCCTTGCCGCGGCCAAGAGGAGTTTTACTCGGATTAGGATACTTGGAGGCAAAGAAACACATTCCAAAGTCTATTTAAACCCCCAAATAGGAATTTCACTCAAATTAGGATACTTGGAGGCCAAGTAACACATCTCAAAAGCCTATATAAACACCCTAGGGGGCAACTTAAAAGAGGAGTTCGGCAGAAGCCCTCTATGGGGGCGTCCAGCTAGGCCAAGGAGCCGAGCCAGAAAGATCAGATTTGTGGAAATTACTCGAAGGATAGCCAGTTGATTCATCTCAAGAAGCCGGAGTTTTACTTAAGACGGAGGATCTCTCTTCAATTCCTTCAGGGGGTTTTAGAGTTTTTCTTATGTTTTGTTTTATCTTTTCTTTTGAGATGTATTCTATTATCGTTATGAACTAAACCCTCAAATACCTGAGGGGGATGAAACTTAAGATGAATCTTGTTATCGTTTGCTGAACTATATGATAAATATTTGATTTGTTCTTAATTATGTGTTCTTAATTCTTGTGTTGATATTTAGCGGATATTAATTCAAGTTTGATGTGCTTAGGTGGAGGAGCAAAAGTCCCTGCCTAAGAGTAGATCTAGCATAATTAAGCGGAGTTGATCGCACGCCTAGACATAGGGTGACGAGATTTTGCCGGATTAGGGTGAAACCTAATATGGGAGTCCATAGATCGAGTTAATGCAATCTTAGGGGTTTTAATTAGAAAGAGATTTCAATTAATCAACCTAGGATTAGACGTTAGTAGCCTCGACGGAGGTATTAATATAACTTAGGGAATCTCACGGATCAAGTCAAATGAATAAATCGTCTGGTTCAGAGTTAGATAACAAGTGAAGTCTAGGTGGATTCTTCCTTGGGTATTGTTTTAATCAATTGGTTTTTCCCACAAGTATTTCCCCAATTTCATTCTTTTTGTCTCATCGTCTTTAGCTTAGTAGTTAGTTAATTTTCTAGATTAAACTGATTCACTTCAATTTTAAGGCTAAATAATAAAAAGAAGGTTAGTATTAGTACTTCAGTTCCTTTGGGTTTGACAATCCGGTCTTGCCACTAAGCTATACTCTTTTGTTCGATAGGTACACTTGCCTCAATCGTTGTCATAGTTAGTTTTAGGCTCGATTATTCTCATTATAAATTTTAAGGCGTGACACACCGATCAAGTTTTTGGCGCAGTTGTTCTTAAATGAACTGAAATATTAAGAACACTCAATTTTTATTACTTTAGCCATATTTTATTTGTGCAATTAATTTTTATTTTTATTTTTCTAATTTTTCTTTTATTTGCTTTTGTCAGGTAATTTTAGTTTATAGAGGAGATGGCTTTGAATAACTATCAGTGGCAAGTTATGAGACAAAGCCAACAAAAGCGGTGATATCTACAACCTCGACGCAAAGAACCGGGCTATCAAACCCGATTCTGAGATGTTACATAAAAAAATTTTGATGGTTTATACGGTTCTTCTTGCAGTACATCCGATTATGCGAGACGAAACAAGCGGAGGCGTGGCAAATCCTGAGTACCCACCCTACGGATATGGCATGGAGAACGAACAAGTCCACTATATGGGTAACTATTTTAGACCTCAAAATAATTTTTATAGTGACACTTATAATGCAGGTTGGAGGTACCATCCCAATTTCTCGTGGGATGATCAAAGTAGCCAAAGACCGGAACTTCCTCCAAATTTTCAACAACCACCTCACCAATAGGAAGAGGAGTCGAACCTTGAGGAGATGTTGACAAAATTCATAGAAGCCACAGAAACATGTTTCCAAAATATAGAAACAAAACATGAAAAACAGGAAGCATCGACACAGGAGCTCAAGGATCAAATTGGGCAACTTACTAAGTTAGTTTCTGAAATACAATCAGAAAGCTTACCTAGGGAAAAGGAGCAAATTCAAGCCATAACAGCTCAAGATAGTGAAGAGTTAGACGAGCCCAATTTTAGGTAAGAGCCTGTGGTAAGTGAAGGTAAGGTTGAGGTAAGTCATGATCTAATAAACTCGGTAAGTACAGAGTACCAACCTCGTGTGCCATACCCCAATACGATAAAGAAAGACCACACAGAGGAACAAGTCGGTAAGTCTCTTAAACTTCCAAAGAAATTTCATATTAACTTGTCATTTCTTGAAGCTCTTTCGCAGATGCCAGATCCTAGACCTCGTGACGATAAAAAAGAAATTCATGAAGAACGAAGGCTTCGGATCGATGAACTAGACGAGTGGAAGATACACTTCAAAGAAATACACGAAGCAAAAACGAGGCAACTCCACGAGAAACTTAACGATGGGACAACCCAGCTTAAGATAGAAGATCAGGTACTCAAAATCTTCCCAGATGGAACAGTCGAGGTAACTAGTCCTAAGTTCAGCACTTTTAAGGTTAACACTACTCGACTTAAACTATATATCAAAAACCGAATAGATCGCATGAGAAATGATTTTCACCTCCTCAAACCACCCTGATTATGTGAATAACAGGTAAGTCTAGCTCAAGACTTTAAACGAGCGCTTCTCGGGAGGCAACCCGAGCACTAACCCTACTAATTAGTTTAGTTTTATTTGTTTCCATTGTTTAGGCGCAGGTTTTCCATACTCACACGGCCTTGCACATGGCCGTGGCCGTGGCCGTGTGGCCACCATAGGTAGGTAAAAGGGCGTGGCCATAGACGTGTGGCAACAGGAAATTTTTTTCCCAAAACACGGTCTGCATCTCTATTTAAACCCCCTTCTTCTTCTTCTTTTTTTCTTTTCCAATTGTCTTCCTTCTTTCAATTTCCATTATTTACTTTTATTTTTATTGTTATTTTTATTTTTATTTCTTTTATTTTTCTTTTATTTATTTTCTTCTTATTATTCATGCCATTTAGATTTAGCTTAGGATACAATAAAATCAGGCCGATCATTTCGAGGATTCAAATTCAAACGGTTCAAGGCACTCCCCACGTTCACCTTTGCCAATTCCTATCCGGTTTCTTTTCATTGACTCCATCCAAAATTCAGGAAGTTTCACTTCTCTCCCTATCTTATGATTTTATTATTATTTTGCTATTATCTATCTTTGTACATTGAGGGCAATGTACATCTTAAGTGTGGGGGGGTGAATCTTAAAAGTGCCAAACTTTTTGCATTATTCTCAAATCCTGAATTATGCCTTGTCTTAAAGTAAGTTTCTCATATTATGATTAGAATGAAATTTCCCTGATTTATGATTTTTGTTGATATGTTTTGGATTAAGTCATTGATAATTGTGCATTGATAATTAAATTTGAAGGATACTAGAGAATCAAGCATGATAAGTCTATTTTTCAGAATTAAATTTTTTTCTAGGTTGTCTACCTGAATTTGAATATTACTTTGAAGTTTGAAATTTACGAGGATGACATCAAAATACCCATAATTTTTGTGAGATTTTGAGCCTTATAGAGCATATATTCTTTTTCTTGCTCACCTTATTGATTATGAGTGTGTCAACATTGATTTGTTATTCTAGAACTTGCATCGATTATACATGCCGAGACCACACCTTTGATTTGATATACAAAGATGATGAAGGCACCTAGGATTTAACCCACTTACTCCACTAAAAGCCTACCTTCACAATTAACCCCTAGTGAACCCCGTTTAATCCTAACAATATTTTTATTGAATCACCCACTAATATTAACCCAAAACCCTTTGTATTCGTTATCAACATTCTTCTTGACTACCCCTATATCGAGATTTGATTTGATCGACTACTTAACTATTTTCTTTATCAGTTGTTAAATTCTATCTTCTTATTACTTGACTTGTTCTAAAAAAAAATCAAAGTATATTCATTATTAGTTCTGTGATCAAGTGAGCTTATACATCTAAATTCCAATTGTTTAAAAAGAAGCTCGTACTAGTAGTGGTATTATTATTACAAGTTCTCAATTGATGTAATTGTTTATTATCAATTCATTGTTTCTGGTTAGGCAATTTGTCAGGTCAATCTCGATTCTAACCTTCTAATTCAGCCTATATCCACACCTTAACCCAAGCCCCGTTACAACCCTGTTAAAGACCTTTTGATTTGTGTATTATCTCATATTATAGTGGTGGAGATTTGATTCTCATGCAAGCCTATAGGATTAACTTTTCATGTTCGACTTATGAGTGCTTAATTTTTGAACCTTAAACACCTCCAGTGATTTGAGTGAATCTTTAGTGAGGATGTCAATCCTTTTCAATTTTAAATCAGAGGTAATTATTTAGATGAGGGGAAACACCTATGTGTTCATGCTACAAAAGGTATGACTTAGATTGTTTGAATCTTTAGGATTATTTGAGTTGAATCATCCATGTATAAATTATCTTTGAATTATGATGAAACACTATTGATGAATATTATAAATTGAGGGAAGTTCGTTTTAATTATGAGTTGAGAATTTTGCTTGAGGACAAGCAAAAGCGTAAGTGTGGGGGTATTTGATAAACCGAAATAGTAACATATTTTAAACCCACATTTAGCATGCTTTTGGGTGATTTAAGCCTTGAATTGTGTAATTTGGTGCTCTTAATCCTTTGTTTTCATGTTTTATACTCAGGAAAGCACCGGAGGATGAAAAAGAACGAGAAACGGGCTTAAAACGGACCAAATGGGCCAAATCATGAAATCGACATGGCCTGGGCCCAAGAAACACGGCCGTGCCTCCCTAATCAGACCTGAACACGGCCTGGCCACGATTCACACGGGCGTGTTCCATGGGCGTGTCCTTGCCGCGGCCAAGAGGAGTTTTACTCGGATTAGGATACTTGGAGGAAAAGAAACACATTCCAAAGTCTATTTAAACCCCCAAATAGGAATTTCACTCAAATTAGGATACTTGAAGGCCAAGTAACACATCTCAAAAGCCTATATAAACACCCTAGGGGGCAACCTAAAAGAGGAGTTCGGTAGAAGCCCTCTGTGGGGGCGTCCAGCTAGGCCAAGGAGCCGAGCCAAAAAGATCAGATTTGTGGAAATTACTCGAAGGATAGCCAGTTGATTCATCTCAAGAAGTCGGAGTTTTACTCAAGACGGAGGATCTCTCTTCAATTCCTTCAGAGGGTTTTAGAGTTTTTCTTATGTTTTGTTTTATCTTTTCTTTTGAGATGTATTCTATTATCGTTATGAACTAAACCCTCAAATACTGAGGGGATGAAACTTAAGATGAATCTTGTTATCGTTTCTTTGAACTATATGATAAATATTTGATTTGTTCTTAATTATGTGTTCTTAATTCTTGTGTTGATATTTAGGGATATTAATTCAAGTTTGATGTGCTTAGGTGGAGGAGCAAAAGTCCCTGCCTAAGAGTAGATCTAGCATAATTAAGCGGAGTTGATCGCACGCCTAGACATAGGGTGACGAGATTTTGCCGGATTAGGGTGAAACCTAATATGGGAGTCCATAGATCGAGTTAATGCAATCTTAGGGGTTTTAATTAGAAAGAGATTTCAATTAATCAACCTAGGATTAGACGTTAGTAGCCTCGACGGAGGTATTAATATAACTTAGGGAATCTCACGGATCAAGTCAAATGAATAAATCGTCTGGTTCGAAGTTAGATAACAAGTGAAGTCTAGGTGGATTCTTCCTTGGGTATTGTTTTAATCAATTGGTTTTTCCCACAAGTATTTCCCCAATTTCATTCTTTTTGTCTCATCGTCTTTAGCTTAGTAGTTAGTTAATTTTCTAGATTAATTCGATTCACTTCAATTTTAAGGCTAAATAATAAAAAGAAGGTTAGTATTAGTACTTTCGGTTCCTTTGGGTTTGACAATCCGGTCTTGCCACTAAGCTATACTACTGTTCGATAGGTACACTTGCCTCAACCGTTGCCATAGTTAGTTTTTAGGCTCGATCATTCTCATTATAAATTTTAAGACTGTGACACACTGATCAAGGGTAATGCTTACCACTTCGGCACTTAGTAGGGAAAAGAAAGAGAAAGGAAAAAAAAAGAAACAAACCGAATAGTTATGAGCAAAAGAGAGGGAAGTGCACGAAAGGCAGAAAAGTGCACAAAGAGAAGAAAATAGTGTACCAAAAGAGAAGGACCCGAAATGCTCTAGATGAAAAACAAAAGCCGAAAAAAATGAGAGGAAAGTAAAATGAGAATTCGGCCACCAACACTACCCAAAATGCCTAACATTCTCCCTAGCCGAAAATGACTAGATTGAGTCCCCTCTCACGGCACAACTCTCCCACTCTCCCCACTCCTTGATCCACTCCCCTATTTTCTCCTAGAATTCCTCTCCTTCACCCATTTGAATAGTTTGACCAAGTCTCCAACTCCCCTTTAAGAGTTTGATCCAAACTTTGCCTCTTGCTCTCCCAAGTCACAAAATAAAATCCCTCATTTGTAATCTGTGGGATTTGAACCCCTTCCCTCTATGCTGTCCACTTGACGCCACACCACTCCACCATGTGCTCCACTTGTGTTAGCAAAACACACTCAATTATACTTAAATCCAACATCAACCAGCCCTCTCCACTAAAGGGCCAAAAACCAAAATTTTTCCAGGGCTCAGACTCAGACCCAGGCCTCCCTAGAACCCTCAAATACACTCAAATTACCCGCTGAGCAAGCACAACATGCAATTATGCAAAAATCACAAACCCCTAATTTTTGGGATGTTACAATTCTACCCCCTTAAAGAAATTTCGGCCTCGAAATTTACCTGATCAAAAGAGATGAGGGTATTGATGTCGCATTGCCTCCTCAGGCTCCCATGTGGCCTCCTCTGAACCGTGATTACGCCACAGTACCTTGACTAACGGAACAAATTTCCTTCTCAGCACCTTAACATCATGATCTAAAATCTGCACCGTTTCTTCTTCAAATGTCAGGTCAGGTCTTACTTCGATCTCCTCCATTGGCACTACATGAGAAGGATCAGAACGGTAGCGCCTCAGCATAGAAACATGGAATACATCATGTATTTGGTTTAACTCAGGGGGCAGTTCCAGCTGATAAGCAACCGGTCCCACACGCTTAACTATCCGGTAAGGTCCGATAAATCTAGGGCTCAGCTTGCCCTTCCGCCCAAATCTCAGAATCTTCTTCCAAGGTGAGACTTTCAAAAAGACAAAGTCTCCCACTGAGTATTCAATTTCTTTGCGCTTCAAATCGGCGTATGACTTTTGCCTATCCGATGCTTCTTTTAACCGACCCCGTATCAACCTCACTTTCTCCTCAGTTTCAGAAATTAACTCTGGACCTAACAGTCGTCGCTCACCCAATTCTGTCCAACAAGTAGGGGTACGGCACCTACGACCATATAACACCTCGTACGATGCCATCTGAATACTGGATTGATAGCTGTTGTTGTAAGCAAATTCTGCCAACGGAAAATAGTCCTCCCAACTGCCCTTGAAGTCAATCACACAGCTTTTCAACATGTCTTCCAAAATTTGTATTACCCTCTCTGACTGACCATCAGTCTGCGGATGAAATGCTGTGCTGAAATCTAACCTTGTACCCAGAGCTTCGTGTAATACTCTCCAAAATGGTGATGTGAATCTAGGGTCCCTGTCTGAAATGATAGACACTGGCACCCCATGTAACCTCACAATTTCTACCACGTACAACTTGGCCAACTTCTGCAACGAGTAATCAGTGCGAACTGGTATGAAGTGAGCAGATTTAGTCAGCCGATCAATAATTACCCACACCGAATCCTTCTTAGTAGGCGTCAGGGGTAGCCCACTAACGAAATCCATGGTTACCCTCTCCCACTTCCAAAGTGGAATCTTAACGAGTTGCGATGAGTCACGAAGGCGGTTGATGTTCCGCCTTCACTTGCTGGCATGTCAAACACTTGCTTACAAAATCAGTCACCTCACGCTTAAGTCCTGGCCACCAATACAGTTCACGTAGATCTCGGTATAATTTGTTTCCACCAGGATGCATAGCGTGTGGTCTACTATGCGCCTCTTGCAGAATCGACTGCCTTAAGTCAGAGTCCTTCGGTACACAAACTCTTCCACGGAAACATAATACCCCTTCACTATTTAGCCTAAAATTCACAGTCTCTCCCTTTTTCACCTGTTGGAACCGAGAAACCAATGACTCGTCCAATAATTGCTTCTCTTTAATTTGATTAATCCAAGTCGGTTTTACTTGCAGTACCACCAACAAACTACCATCCTCAAATAGACTGAGACGAGCAAACATTGCTCTTAGATCAGACACAACCTTACGGCTCAGCGCATCTGCCACCACGTTAGCTTTTCCCGAATGATACTCAATCGAGCAATCATAATCCTTCAACAAATCTATCCATCTCCGTTGCCTAAGATTCAACTCCTTTTGGGTAAGGAGATACTTAAGACTCTTATGGTCGGTGTAGATGATCGACTTTTCCCCGTACAAATAATGTCTCCATATCTTTAGTGCGAACACTACCGCAGCTAATTCCAAGTCATGAGTGGGGTAATTCACCTCGTGCGGCCTAAGCCGACGAGATGCATACGCCACCACCTTCCCTTCCTGCACCAGCACACAACCCAAACCCGTGTGCGATGCATCACAAGATGAACAACAAATTCTTTTCGACCTCTGGTCAGTATCAATCTTGGGGCTTGATCGAATCTTTTCAACTTCTTAAAACTCTCCTGCTGTTTATCAGTCCAAACAAATGGTACCCCCTTATGCAATAACTTAGTTAGGGGTGCAGCAATCAATGAAAACCCCTCAACGAACCGTCTGTAGTACCCGGCCAGAACCAGAAAACTTCGAATCTCCGATACTGACTTTGGTGGCTTCCAATCCAATACAGCCTCAACTTTTCGAGGATCAACTCTAATCCCCTCTGCAGACACAACATGACCCAAAAATGTCACCTCATGCTGCCAAAACTCACACTTGCTGAACTTGGCATAAAGCTGCTTTTCCCTCAATATCTGCAAAACAATTCGGAGATGTGAATCATGCTCCTCCTCAGTTCTTGAATACACCAGAATATCATCTATAAATACCACCATGAATCGGTCTAAGTAGGGTTGGAAAACCCGGTTCATCATATCCATGAAAGCAGCTGGTGCATTCGTTAACCCAAACGGCATGACAAGAAACTCGTAGTGTCCATAACGAGTCCTGAATGCGGTCTTGTACACATCTGCCTCCTTAACCCTTAACTGATGGTACCCCGATCTAAGATCTATTTTAGAAAAAATTGCGGCTCCTCACAGCTGATCAAACAGGTCGTCTATTCTTGGTAAGGGGTATTTGTTCTTAATAGTCAGTTTATTTAATTGACGATAATCAATACACATACGCATTGACCTATCCTTCTTCTTCACGAATAATACCGGTGCTCCCCAAGGAGACACACTCGGCCGGATGAATCCTCGATCCAGTAGCTCTTGGATCTGAGCCTTCAATTCCACCAGCTCCTTCGGTGCCATCCTATAAGAGGCGATGAACACCGAAGCCGTTCCCAGTAGAAGCTCAATGCCAAATTTGACCTCGCGGTTTAGAGGCAACCCGGGAAGCTCCTTTACTGTCTTGACATCCTCAACAGACAAACCCTTAGTATCAGATATGCTGACATAAGCTAGAAACGCCTCACAACCTTTGCGAACCAGCCTCTCGGCCCTTAACATTGAGATTACATTGGATAGATAATCCCTTCGCTCCCCTATCACAATCACTTCCTCATCCTCTGAAGACTTCAATAACATTCGCTTAGCAGCGCAATCCAAATTTGCATGGTGCTTCACTAACCAGTCCATGCCCAGAATGAGATCAAACTCGCCAAACGGCAATTCCATCAAATCCGCTGAAAAGACAACCCCTTGGACCTCTAAAGGCACATCTCTAAACAACTTATTCACTGCAACAGACTGTCCTAAAGGACTAATCACTGACATTTCTCTATCAGTAAGTTCAAATTGAACATCCAATGTTTCCGACACAGTACAAGCAACATACGAGTGTGTAGACCCAATATCAATTAAAGCTGTAAATGGTACATCATGAATGAGAAACGTACCAGTTATGACGTCAGGTGCATTGCCATCCTCTCGACGTCGAGCAGCATATACCAACCTTGGTTGTCTTGCCTCCGTATTACCAGCACCTCTACCCGGTGCTCCACGGCCTCGTCCAAACCCATTTCCCCCTCGGGCTGGACCACGGCCTCTCGGTGGCTGCTGACCACCTCTCCCTAGCTGAACATATCCCTGACCCGCAGCTTGCATCTGCCCCGGCCTCTGCGTACAGTCTCTAACCCTGTGCTCCCTAGACCCACATCTGAAGCACGCCCCAGTTCTCGTCCAACATTCACCCTGATGAGATAACCCGCACACAGTGCAAAGCTGCGGTCCACCAGCAACAATCGGAACTCCAGTTCAGACCGGCCCATCAAATCTAGGCCTCTTATGAAATCCATCTGAAGAACTTGAAGGCCTAAAATCTCTCTTATTCCTGCCCCTTTCCTTTTCACGATTTTGACGCTTTGAGCGTTTCACATCCTCGGCAATCTTAGCCTTCTCAACCAGGGCAGCGAAGTCTCTTTCCTTCTGCAGGGCTATCAGTACTCGCAATTCATCCCGAAGACCATCCTCAAACTGCACGCAGCGCTCATATTCTGTTGCAACTATACCCCGAGCGTACCGGCTTAAGCACAGGAACTCTGCCTCATACTCTGCTATGGATTTATTCCCTTGAACCAGATTCAAGAATTCCTTTCTCCAGGCATCTACATAACTTGCCCCAATATACTTTCCTTGGAAGGCCGCTTTGAAGAAATCCCAAGTCACATGGTCAGCTTGCGTACCTTCCCTCACTGTAAGCCACAATTGGTATGCCTCATCTCGCAGTAGGGACACTGCTCCCTTCAGTTTTTGCTCCACTGTGCAGTCTAGGTCATCCATGATCCGCTCAACCGCCTCCAACCAGTATTCTGCTACATTCGGGGCTACAATGAGATGCCCCTGAAGATTTCAGCCCCATTTGACCTGAGTCGCTCAGAAATTGACCCTCGGGCCACTAACTCAGTACTCGCTCCAGCCACCCTTTCCAGAACCCGTAGCATTGCTTAGGACAAGGCATCATCCCCTCCGGCTCGGTCATAGGACTCTGTTTCAGTCACTGGTGATGCCGGTGCTTCCCTTTCAGGTATATGTCCCGACGCTGAGGACCCAGCCCTAGCACCCCGGCCTCTACCACGGCCACGTGTACCTCGACCGCGACCCCTTCCGCTCATATCGATGTAGCATATTTTCAGATTAAAAAGTTTTATGAACCATCTTATAGTTCTCATGATTATTAACAAGTGTTTTATGAAAAACAGTAAATCGAGTTATTTTCGTAGATCGAGTTTACTACTGTTTCAGTCTCTACAGTCTTAATTTCTATAGCTAAAAGTTTCAGTGTACTACCACTATCTCTAGTAGTTTCTCAATACCGTCATTTCATCATATAATCAAGCGTAGAGTAAAGAAACTAACGGATTCGGTGCCGGAGACTCAGTGTGCCACACGTTCAGTGATATCACTACTTCCCTAAACCAAAATTTAAATAGATTTGAAAAAAATTTCAAAACCCATTCCATAGCCGAGTTTTGTAACCTGGCTCTGATACCATTAAATGTAACACCCCAAACTCGGCCTGAACGTTATGACCGGATCTAGCGTGCCACATCAGGTGTTGTTTGAAAACCTTGTGATCGTTGGTAGACTCATTTTCAAATTAAAACTTTGAAAGTCCAAATTCCCGTTTTTCGTTGCTTGCTAACAAAAGAAGTTTACTTGAAGTAATACCCTTTCGAAGATGCATGTATTATCTTGCTTCTTAAAAACCGTGTCTGGTTTAGAAATTTGTTTTAAACAGTTGCGGAAACGTGATATTTTAAAAACGGTTGCTATTGTTTTAAAAACCCGTGTTAAATAAACTTGCAATAATTAAAGAAAACCCAAATAAAAGTTAAAGCAAAACCAATGGCCTTATTACAGAAAATACTAAACCAAAAATTAAAGTAAATTAAACCATAGAATGATAACTAAATTAACCCCAGTGCATACGGGACGTGTGGCCACCCTGAGTCCCTCGCAGCTCCAAATCCTCTAAGGCCGGGATTACCCTGATTAAAGTAAAAGGGGTGAGTTACGAGAACTCGGTGTGTAATCCTCTGATTCTGATCCTGATATGGGCCCAAGCCCATGTCAGTGTCAGTTCGGGCCTAAGCCCCAAAATCATGGTAATGCAAACAAAAATGCAGCCCAACCCAATCCAACCATCACACCACCCGTACCAACCCTACACACCATGTGGGGACCAAGTCAACCCACCCAGCCCTACACACCAATAACGCAGTCGAGCTGCTAATATAAACGCAGCAGAGTCGCGATATGATATCGTGGGTGAGCCACTAAAATCGATATATCGTGGCGAGCCCACTGAATCGATATAACGTGGCAGCCACCACGATCTGATACTTCCTCCAAAAGCATAACCCAACCCAATGTAACATGTAATGACATAGAAAAATGATGTATGAGATAAATTACCATCATAAACAATTAAACAGATTACACATACAACACTAGATCTACCTCTAGGGGCATAATGGTCATTTGGTCAGTTGGGGGTAAAACGGTAATTTACCCCTCAAGGGTATTCCAGTATTTTCACCCAACAAGGGCATTTTGTAATTTTACCCTTTAAGGGTATTTCAGTAACTTTACCCGCCGAGGGTATTTCAGTAATTTACCCACTAAGGGTATTTCAGTAATTTACCCACTACAACGGCCTTTCTAAAGGCCTGATGCCGCCTCGAGTGACTCGGTTTCCATTTCCGGTCAATACAGTGCTATTGGGCCTAAAACCTAATTTCGGCCCATCCGGGCCCACACGCTCGTGTGGCCCATTCTGTACGTTTTTAGTCTCGGTTCTGCAGACTATGCAGTCGCATCGACCAACTTACACTTTTCATCATTTTCGCTCATATGGGCCGATTAACCCGTTGGGCCCATTTAGCCGCCTCGGCTCAATTAGGCCCGCTATGGCCTCAGTTCTACGAGAGTGCTCGCGACACTCCCAACCGTCTATCGCCATCACTAGAGGCTCGTTTTATCACTACGAGCGCTCGCACGCTCGAGTGATCTCCGTTGATGGTATTCTGGCTTTTCGGTATTTCAGCTTTTAGCCGATTCACAGAACAACATTCACAGAATAAGCGATGGTGTGAGATTACACACCTGATTACGAGTTGTTTTTTTCCACCGCTTCCAAGACACCTATAGAGATAGTTAACAAAAGGTTAGTCTCCCCCTTAATAACCTTAACTTGAATATCTTACTAGACTAGCTTTACTTACCACGAACACGATCTCCTTCTGTACACCAAGTAATCGGCCCTATCCCTTGGCTACAGATATCAAGCTCCTAACAAAATTTGATGAGCAAGAGAAAGTCAGCAAATATTCAACATTCGACCCTCCCACAGAGGAGAGACCGAAGCCTTCACACACAGACATAGCGATCAGACAATAATCAAGTTACCAAGACTACTAGCATTACTCCACCCTTACCAAAGTACTACAAGATTCGGCAGTTGACCCCCAAGGAGTTTCGGCTCTCACAACAAGGAACACATAATTCCAAACAAAGAGAGTATGTAGGTTCACCTCACAAGGTTCGGCGAACAAGGAGGAAGATCAACACTTCAAAAAGAAAAATGTTCGACTTAGAAACAAAGAAAAGATCGAATGCTTAGAAAGAAGAGTAATGGGAGGAAAAGAAAAGAAGGAAGGTGGGGGTAATGCTTACCACTTCGGCACTTAGCAGGGAAAATAAAGAGAAAGGAAAAAAATAGAAACAAACTGAATAGCTATGAGCAAAAGAGAGGGAAGTGCACGAAAGGCAGAAAAGTGCACAAAGAGAAAAAAATAGTGTACCAAAAGAGAAGGACCTGAAATGCTCTAGAAGAAAAACAAAAGCCGAAAAAAAATGAGAGGAAAGCAAAATGAGAATTCGGCCACCAACACTACCCAAAATGCCTAACATTCTCCCTAGCCGAAAATGACTAGATTGAGTCCCCTCTCACGGCACAACTCTCCCACTCTCCCCACTCCTTGATCCACTCCCCTATTTTCTCCTAGAATTCCTCTCCTTCACCCATTTGAATAGTTTGACCAAGTCTCCAACTCCCCTTGAAGAGTTTGATCCAAACTCTGCCTCTTGCTCTCCCAAGTCACAAAATAAAATCCCTCATTTGTTATCTGTGGGATTCGAACCCCTTCCCTCTATGCTCTCCACTTGACGCCACACCACTCCACCATGTGCTCCACTTGTGTTAGCAAAACACACTCAATTATACTTAAATCCAACATCAACCAGCCCTCTCCACTAAAGGGCCAAAAACCAAAATTTTTCCAGGGCTCAGACTCGGACCTAGGCCTCCCTAGAACCCTCAAATTACTCGCTGAGCAAGCACAACATGCAATTATGCAAAAATCACAAACCCCTAATTTTTGGGATGTTACATTTTCTATTTGGTTGATAAAAAAACACCATGGAAAATAAATAAAACCATAAATGAATTATATTACCTCAAAAGACCAGCAAACACACACAAACTCATAAAGATGGTCAAAGTAATCCAGATACCAATATAGCCATTGTTAGAGGATAGTATGAAGAAGCAAATGATGTTCACAACAGAAACCAAAACCTAAAAAAATGACAAAAAAATTAAACCAATCCAATTCACAAATTTACTTGTAATATTTCCAGATTTTATCACCAATTCCATCCCACTTTGAAAAACATACCTTACAAATGGATCATTTCATGCTTCTTAGTAGTGGAACATCACTAGCAGATCTAATCTCCGCAAAATAACGCAAGTGCATACAATATGGCAGACCTAGAAACAGATTGTGGACTTATTTCAAAATCTTAAATTGTTTAGCAGGTTTAGGCAAACTCGATTTGACCATGGTTTATCTAACAACAATAACAAATGAGAGCAACGACGGCCAAGGGTTTTGAAAACAAAAAATAAAGTAGAAAAGAAGAGGAGCAGAAGCAAGAGAGAAAGGAAAGTCTTTCGGAGAGGAGCAGAAGCAAGAGAGAAAGGAAAGTCTTTCGGTGCTTCTCTGACCGGTGAAGACATTGAAACAGGCAGTGACGACATCGGAGCAAGGTGACTGGCAGAGGAGAATCCCAATGGGATTTCAATGAGTTTTCTGTGAAAAAAACAATAGAGGAAATGAAAGAGCAAAAGGAAAAAATTGACCAGTGCCATTATTTGGACTGGAGAACAAAAGTCGGTGACAACGCGGGAGTGGAGCTATGGTGCATGTTGGCGGCGACTAGGGTTGGGAAAGAGAGGAAGAGAAGAAGAAAATAAAAAAAAAAGATGGGAAGGGAAGGGGAAAGAATAAAAGAAAAAGGAAAAAAAAAGAAAAAGAAAAAGTGATATAGAAAAATAGATTATGACATCATCATGCCATGCCATGTGTCATAATCCTATTTTGCCACATGTCTCATATTTAATGGCGTTAAAAAATATCAAATTAGTTGACGGAGAAAAAGTTCAAGTACCAATCTAGGGTTAAAAAAAAACCCTTAAGTACCAATCTAGGATAAGTGAATAAGTTCAGGTATCAATTTTATATTTAACCCATAAAAATATGATTCCTCATCATTTAAAATAAAAATGGACTTATAAATAAATACTAATGAATTTATTTAAATACAATTAATTATTAATTAATTATAACTATAATAAATAAATTTTAATAAGTCTTAATTTTAGGTCTCAAAGTCTAGGGTGTAGTATTTATGATTTATGCTTTAAGATTTAGGATTTTTTTTTTTTTAGATTTAGAATTTACTCTACTATTTTTTATTTTATTAAATCTAATAATATAAAAAATTCATACACCAAATCCATGAAGAATTATTTCATATTTATATTATTGGTAAATTCGACCACCATGCTGATCACGGACGGTTCTAGTTCATACAAATCTTAAATTAGGAGATAAATACACAACTGATACATCAAAAGCAATGGAATGGAAAATTGCCTATAACTTTTTATTAATGCAAAAAATCATTATAATACAAAAGAAGCCTCAAACTTGAAAAGGATCTTTTTTCATCAAAAGAATCAAAAGGAAAATCGTCAATTATGTGCGGACCTCAACTGTCACCTTTCTTCTATAATCCCATTTTCCCATTTATCCCAACTGAAATTTTCTGATTGTAGTTCATTACATATTTACTGTTTTTCTTTTGTGTGGCGTCACTGCCCTTTCCCGGACAAGACAAGAGGAATCTTTTGGGAAAAATATATACATTTTTTGCACTCATTTCGCTTACTTTTTTTTATCCCCGCCATAGAAAAAGAAAAAGAAAAAGAAAAAAACCAAAAATCTATAGGTATTTTGTTTCCATTTGCAAACAGTGTGGACGTTAATAGCTTAGTGTTTCCCATGTTTATCTGTAAGAAAATCCTTTAAAGACGCAAACTTTCCTTTCTGAATAACCTTATTATTGGTTCACCCTTCATGTTTAGAAATTAAAACATGGCTGATGGCTCCTAACCTTTGTAATTCTCTTCCTTTAAACTGTTCTTAATTGGTTGATGTAGAATTTTATGGATATATAGCTATCTTCAAGCTTCTGCCTTTCTTTTGTTTCTTCAGTTTCAGTTTGATTCTTCGTGTGTGTGTGTTTTTCTCCAAGAAAACTTTGTTGGGTGGTCGTTGAAATCTCGTGGGATCTGATAATTTTTAGTGAATTTTGATGCTATAATGCCGCCGTCTTACTTCCCCCTGCGTTGGGAGAGCACTGGGGACCAATGGTGGTACGCATCACCTATCGATTGGGTAGCAGCCAATGGCCTTTACGACCTGGTCATTGAGCTCCTCCATCTCGACGCCAATCTCCTCATAAAGCTCACTTCTCTCCGCAGAATCCGCCGTCTGGAGACCGTGTGGGACGATGAAGCTCACTTCGATGATGTTGCTAAATGCCGCTCTGTTGTCGCCGAAAGGCTTCTTCAAGAATGCGAGACCAAGAAAGGCAACAATAGCTTGATAAGAGCCGGGTATGGAGGCTGGCTTTTGTACACCGCTGCCTCGGCTGGTGACATGGGTTTCGTCAAGCAACTGTTGGAGAGAGACCCTTTCCTTGTCTTCGGAGAAGGAGAATATGGGGTGACTGATATATTTTATGCAGCGGCGAGGAGCAAAAACTCTGAGCTTTTCAGGATGCTGCTGGATTTCGCGGTGTCGTCCAGGGGTTGCCTTGGCGGTGGTGAAGGTGAATTGAGTGAAACTCGGTCGGTTTTTAAGTGGGAAATGATGAACAGAGCGGTTCATGCGG
Organism: Gossypium sturtianum; assembly: GCA_025698515.1. Lineage (NCBI taxonomy): Eukaryota > Viridiplantae > Streptophyta > Magnoliopsida > Malvales > Malvaceae > Gossypium > Gossypium sturtianum. The sequence continues at coordinate 27,928,300 of CM046945.1, forward strand.
CGGCAAGAGGTGGGAGCTTGGAGATTTTAAGGGAGATTCTTGGGGATTGCACTGATGTTTTGGGTTATAGAGATGTGCAGGGATCTACTCTCTTGCATACTGCCTCTGGGAGAGGCCAAGTAGAGGTTAGTAAGGCACTAATTTCTCTTGAATCTTCCATCTCTGATGATTAAACTTCATAAGCATCAGTATCTACTTAGGTAACATAGTGTGTTAATCCCAAGTTATAGGTTCTCTGTATTAATGGTGCTGAGCTCCAGTTATACTTCCGATTATGCTTATATTACACTGATTAGTGACCAATACAGTTCGTTGTTGGCAGCTACATTTACCGATGTCCTTCGAGCTTTATCAAACTGTTATGTTATCTTTTTTCTTGCCTGTCAAATGCAGGTAGTGAAGGATCTCGTGGCATCGTTTGAGATCATAACCTCTACAGACAATCAAGGAAACACGGCACTTCATGTGGCGGCTTATCGCGGTTATTTAAAGGTTGTTGGGTTCCTTATTCAAGTGTCTCCGAGTTTGGCCTCTGTGAAGAATGATTACGGGAATACTTTTATTCATGTGGCTGTGGCTGGTTTTAGAACCCCGGGGTTCCGAAGAATAGATCGGCAGATCGAGCTGATGAAGCAATTAGTATGTGGTGAGGTTGTCGACATTCGAGATATCATCAATGTGAGAAACTTGGATGGAAGAACTGCTTTGCATATGGCCGTAACTGAGAATGTTCAGTCTAGTCTGGTGGAACTACTCATGTCCGTGCCATCTATTGACCTGAATGTTCGTGATGTTGATGGCTTGACCCCGTTAGATCTCCTCAAGAGAAGGCCTAAATCTGCATCTTCGGAAATTTTAATCAAAGAACTAATTGCAGCTGGAGGAATCTCTAATTGTCAAGACAATGTAGCAAGGAGTGCTATTGTTTCTCATCTGAAAGAGCACGGTGTAGGTGCCAGTCCTGGAACATCATTCAGAGTCCCTGATGCAGAGATATTTTTGTACACTGGTTTGGAGAATACATACGATGCAGGTTGTGATAAAGAAAGCGTGGAATATAGCTCGTGCCTGAGTGAACTAAGGGACTTGAACTTGAGTACTTCGTTTGATACTAAGAAGTCAAGCTCCGTAAATCATACTGCGAGACGACTGAAGAATTTTCTCCATTGGCCTAGGAAGAAGGAAAGAAAAGCTACTAGCACAGAATCGGTAGACACTGATGATCCTGTGGAGGTTACGAGTACTTGTAGAAACTGGCCAGACATTCATATTCCGCTTCGTGAAAAGTACACGAAATCTGCATCTCTTCCAAACAACAGAAGGACCCTTGCTCTCCACAATGATCTTCCAAGCCGATCCAGCAGGAAGAAATTTACTGCTGGGCTAACTCATGGTGTGATCCAGGCAGCACCACATTTAGCTGCTCCTTTTAAGTCACCTCCAAGCCCTTTTTCAGTATCTTCTACAACCTCGCCTATATCAATGGATGAACAAAAGAGTGTCCTAGATGCTCGCTGCTTTTACTCGAATTCATCATTTAATGGTAAAACAACAACTCGAATGAATCCGAAGCAAAGTTCAGTTGATAAGAAGTTGATGAACCATTATTTCTGTTTTGGAGCACAAGGTCTAGCTGTCGAAGATAATAGAAGCCATACAAGGCTGGATCGCAGCATCAAGAGTGCCCGTTCTTTAGTTGCTTGATGCAGAGTATTGCAATTTTCAAGAACCACCGTTGACAGCAAAGGAATTTAGGATTCTATGAGATTCCTACTCTTCAGTTTACTGTGTTTGGGACCTATGAATAAATTCAAGGTATATACTGAAAAATGACCCAGAATTTTTAATGTATCAATAAACATACCAAGTTGTATTATATGTTTAGTTTGTTGTTGAAGTTGTAAGTTTCTAAGTTTTAATAAAAAGGTTAAATTTTTCCATTAGTCCTTGTACTTTACAAAAGTTGTGGATTTAGTCTGTCATTTTTAGTTCTATACTTTTCAATATTTAAAAATTCAGTCATTACCAAACAATAATCGTTAAATTCGTTATATTATTTCCAAAATTTGATGTGGTAAGCATATCATCATATGTGTAATATCATGTCAACTTGTTATTTTCACATATTACTCACTAAAAACCCAATTAATGGGTTCACGAATGTCGTTTGCGTCAAAACTGAAATTTGAAAATTCGAAAAGTATAGAGATTTAAAATATGAACTAAATCTGCATCTGTATACATGGTACAAAGTTAATAATTGAATTTAACTCAAATGGATTTAGCAATTCCTGTTCGAGTTAAGATCAAATTTTCAAAATTTAAAAAGTATAGGACTAAAGTAGACCAACTCAAAAAGAACAAGGACTAAAATTTATCAAATGAAAGTACATGGATTGAATCCACAACTTTCACAATGTACAAGGACTAATAGCAAATTTAACGAAATAAAAACAATCCTTGCAAAATCTTTTTCTTCTCTCTTAATGAATACCAAGTTTTATTCATACTTTTCTTCATGATTCAATTGCAATTTTTTCCACTAAAGTGAGACTTAAAGCGAAAAGTTAGTCACCATTGATAGACCAAAAGGAAAAAAACATGTAAATTAGAACACGTTAATAAAAAATTGACCAGTTGATCCCATGGTTACAGGGGAATCGAGGGAGAGTTTTGCTGAAGCTACATGGTTACCCTTCATTCCCACTAGATCCATCATAAAAGCTGCCCATGAGACAGACAGCATATTCCATAAATTAGACCATTCTAGCAATTCAAACCTTAGACACCCCAAAACTTGTCAAACTAACAAGATTTATGAAGAGAAATGGGAGCTTATTACAACAACTGTCCACATTATCTTCCTTGTAAAATCCACTTTCTATTAATAGCATACCATATAATTGGGCACATGTAGCTTATATGGTGGCTACTTCGGCGAGTTTCATTATACTTAATCCTTTTCTTTACAGATTTGTTCCCAATTCCTTAATCACAACTGAGAGAAAAAAAGAAAAGAAAAAAAAGATGGTGTATGAAGGATCAGAAAGCGAACGTGAGAGGGCCATCAATGAATGGCTCCCCGTCACTTCTAATAGGAATGCTAAATGGTGGTATTCAGCTTTTCACAATGTCACCGCAATGGTTGGAGCTGGTGTTCTTAGCCTTCCTTATGCCATGTCACAGCTTGGATGGTAAGTTCCCAAAATTTGTACATTAATCCCACAGTCTGCACTATATTCATTCTTGACTATGATGAATTTGCAGGGGTCCTGGGGTTACTATAATGCTTTTATCATGGGTTGTAACATTATACACCATTTGGCAAATGGTGGAAATGCATGAGATGATACCCGGTAAGCGTTTCGATAGGTACCATGAGTTAGGCCAGTATGCATTCGGTGAAAAGCTCGGGCTATGGATCATCATACCTCAGCAATTAACCGTAGACGTTAGTTCCGACATTGTCTACATGGTGACGGGAGGCCAATCGTTGAAGAAGTTCCATGATCTGGTCTGTCCCAACTGCAAGGAAATCAGACAAACATATTTCATCATGATTTTCGCTTCGGTTCACTTCGTCCTTTCCCATCTCCCAAACTTCAACTCCATATCTGGTGTCTCACTGGCCGCTGCAGTCATGTCCCTGAGGTAAAACGCTCGAAAGCGGACATTTTTCGTATGTCTGATGTTCCATTAATCGAATGTTCTTTCTATGCAGCTATTCTACCATTGCTTGGGCAGCTTCGATTGGAAAGGGTGTTCAACCGAATGTCGACTACTCATACAAGTCCACATCCAACCCTGGTAAAGTATTCGACTTCCTTGCCGGATTGGGCGAAATAGCCTTTGCGTACGCAGGTCATAATGTGGTATTGGAAATCCAAGCAACAATGCCATCAACTCCTGAAAAACCTTCAAAAGGTCCAATGTGGAAAGGTGTGATAGTTGCATATTTAATAGTGGCAATTTGCTACTTACCGGTTGCTTTTCTTGGTTACTGGGCATTTGGAAACAGTGTTAATGACAACATCCTCTTAACATTGGAGAACCCCACTGGGCTCATTGCTACAGCTAACATCTTTGTCGTCATCCATGTCATTGGCAGCTATCAGGTACAACTATACATATAGTTGGGTGATTTCGGGTTCGGGTTTTGACACTATGATATGATAAAAAAACCTATGCAGATATTTGCAATGCCAGTGTTTGACATGATGGAGAGTTATATGGTAAAGGAATTGCGTTTCAGACCTTGTTTAAGGCTTCGTTTAATTAGTCGCACTCTATATGTTGGTAAATAATCCCAACTATAACTCCCATTTTCTCCTAATCAAAATCTAGTTCTCTTTTACCATGATTTATGATCTTCTTGTTTGTTGCAGCATTCACAATGGTTATTGCCATTTGCTTCCCATTCTTTGGAGGTCTTCTCAGTTTCTTTGGAGGGTTTGCATTCGCTCCTACATCATATTATGTAATTATTTCGAACTTCCTCATATTTAAAACCTTAAACTCTAAACCATTACTATAAAAAAATACAATGTTATAAAAATTTCTTGCTTTTGCAGCTTCCATGCATCATTTGGCTTATAATCTGCAAACCCAAAAGATTCAGCTTAACTTGGTTCATAAACTGGGTAAGTAACAAGTAATAACCTCGGCAGTGGTTTATGAGCATGCCAAATACATGCCATATTTAACATTAAGCTTGTTTGGTATCCATGTCAGATATGCATTGTACTGGGTGTATTACTGATGGTTCTATCACCCATTGGAGGACTTAGATCAATTATTGTGTCAGCAAAGGACTACAAATTCTTCTCGTGATTATTTTCCCTTCCTCCCAGATTGTGGAAAACAGTATGGTGATGATCAAACAGGGGCACTTTGTAGAAATATGTTTTTTATAATCAGTTTTGTCAAATATTGTTGTTTATTGTCATCAAACTCACCTTTTTCGTAAGTTTCATCGTTAGATGAGAAGGGGATTGGTCATCTCCTATTTTGTTATTGATTACATTTTTCGGGTAGTTTGCTAAATATAATCGATAATTTCTTGAATTAATTGATTATTCTTAAAAACAGAACGTCGATAATGGCAATGTAAAAAGATCACAAACAATCACGGGCAAAGGAAAAGAAAATTCACTAATGGCGAATTCGAATGATACAAGAATTTCGACTACATCTATTTATATGTTGAAAAAAACTTGATTTTAATCAATGTCAAATATATTATGCTAATAAATGCTAAATAAATTATACTAATAAATACTAAATCTTCTAGAAAGAAAATATATTTTGTTTAACTTGACTTGCAAGTAATTTCCTAGAATTTGGGTTATACAACTCTAACAATCTCCTCCTTGACAGGAATTCTCGACAAACAAGTTCTTCACTACGAACTCTCAACGAATAAGTTCTCCACCTCTTCCATGAAACCCCTTAAGGATATTCTTCAATAATGAACACCAACCAAGTCCTAGCAATGCTCGAACTTGGTTATAGGAAGTGATTTAGTCATTATATCTGCAGGATTATCATGAGTACTAACTTTGCTCACAATAATATCACAACGAGCAATAATATCATGCACAAAATGATACTGAACGTCAATGTGTTTTATTCTCTCATAAAACATTTGATCTTTCATAAGGAAGATGACACTATGACTATCACAAAACATTGTACTGATCTGAAGGCCTTTACTGAGTTCACCAAAGAGTCCCTTTAACCAAATAGCTTCTTTACAAGCCTTAATAATTGACATGTACTTAGCTTCAGTAGTAGACAAAGCAACTTTAGTTTCCAAAGTGGCTTTCTAACTGATTGTGCAACCACCAATAGTAAAGACATACCCGGTGAGAGATCTTCTTTTATCAAAGTCTCTAGAAAAATCAAAATCAACATACCCAATGACTCCATCTCTAGTTCTTCCAAACTGTAAGCAAACATCAGTAGTACCTCTTAAGTATTTGAAAATCCATTAAACTGCTTTCTAGTGTTCTTTACCGAGATTCGCGATGTATCTACTAACTGCACTAACTACATATGATAAATCTGGACGTGAGCAAACCATAACATACATGAGAGATCCCACTACACTAGAATATGGAACACGTGTCATGTAGTCAATCTCATCACCTGATTTCGAAGACAGAGCCGATGAAAGTCTGAAGTGGGCTGCTAATGGAGTATTAACAAGCTTGGCATTCTGCATATTGAACCTGCGAAGAACTTTCTCAATATACCCTTTTTTTTTAACTTAGGTAGAATTTACATGTTTTTCTATCTCTAAGAATCTCCATCTCAAGTATCTTCTTTGCTGCTCTCAAATCTTTAATCTCAAATTGTTTACTAAACTGGACTTTAACCTTTCTTATCTCTCCTTCATCTTTGGCTACTATCAACATGTCATCAACATATAGGAGTACATACACAAAAGAACCATCACTGTTTTTCTTAAAATAACACAACTGTCAAAGCTGCTTCTTTTGAAATCATGAGTGGTCATAAATGAATCAAACCTGTTGTACCACTGTCTTGGTGACTGTTTCAAGCCATGTCCTTCTTTTCTGAGATTATAAAACCCTTTGGTTGTTGCATGTAAATATCTTCCTCAAGTTCTCCATGTAAGAATGTTGTTTTTACATCTAACTGCTTAAACTCCAAATCATACATGGCCACAATACCAAGTAAGGCTCAAATCAAACTATTCTTCACAATTAGAGAAAACACATATGTGAAGTCTATACCTAGAATTTGACTGTAACCTTTTGCAACCAACCTTGCTTTATATCCGAGTTTTTCAATTCCTAGGGTCTCTTCTTTCTTCTTAAACACTCATTTACAACGAACAACCTTTTTACCCTTAGGAAAATTTATTAGATCTCATGTTCTGTTCTTATGGAGCGATTCCATCTCTTTTTGCATGGCAGACATCCATTTTCCTGAATCTTTACAACTAACTGCCTCAGAATAAGTAGATGGCTCTTGATTTGCATCTATATCTTCAGCCACGTTTAAAACATAAGTAACTAGATCAGCCTCGATGTACCGCTTTGGAGGTTTAATTTCTCTTTTAGGTCTGTTCTTGGCAATAGAATATTGTGGTGAATAAACAACTCTACTCTGAGTTTCTGTACTAACATGAGAAGTAGACTCTGTTGTAGATTTTAGATCAATCTGTAGCTCCACTTGCTTCACATGTGTGCTTGGACTTTGTTGGTCTTTATTGAAAGTCTTTAAGAGATAATTAGGCAATATAACAGCTTCATAAAAAAATAACATCTCTATTAATCACAACTTTTTCTATTTTTAGGACACCATAACTTGTATCCTTTAACACTAGTCTTATAACCAAGAAAAACACATTTAATAGATTTAGGTTCCAATTTCTCATTATCAACATGAACATACACAGGGCACTCAAAAATATTCAAATCAGAATAATTAGCAGGATTACAAACCATACCTCTTGTGGAGTCTTTTTCTCAATGGCACTGGATGGAGATCGGTTAATCAAAAAATATGCAATAGAGGCCGCTTCAACCCAAAATAACTTCTGTAAACAACCATTCAACAACTTACATTGAATCTTTTTCATGATTGTTCTATTCATCCATTCTGCAATGCCATTTTGCTGTGGAATATGACGAACTGTCAAGTGTCTCACAATCCCTTCTGATTTGCACAATTCATTAAACTCATCAGAACAGAATTCCAAGCCATTATCTATGCAGAAGTGTTTTATCTATTTTACTGTCTGCTTCTCGATCATAGTTTTCCAAACCTTAAACGTGGAAAACACATCACTTTTCTACTTCAAGAAGAATGCCCAAACCTTTCTGGAAAAATCATCAATGATCATCAGCATATAATTAGTGCCACCCCTTGAAGGCACTCTAGATGATCCTCAAAGATCAGAATGAATATAATTCAGTGTTCCCTTCGTGTTATGGATTCCTCTGGTGAATCAAACTCTCTTTTGCTTCCCAAAAATGCAGTGCTCACAGAACTTCAGTTTGCTAATGCTTTGTCCATCAAGAAGTTCTCTTTTGTTCAATTATGTCATGTCGTTCTCACTCATATACCCTAGACACATTTTTCAAAATCTAGTAACATCATCATGTTACAAGGAAGAGGAAGTGACAACTGCATCACCAGTAATAGTTGAACCTTGCAAAACATATAACCTGGTAGTCTTTCTCATCCCTTTCATCACAACGAGGGAACCATTGCTAATCTTTAGAACCCTACTTTTAACTGTGTACTTGTGCCTCTTTGAATCAAAAGTACTCAATGAAATCAAATTCTTCTTCAATTCTAGCACATGTCATATGGCACTAAGTGTTTTAACGATTCCATCGAACATCTTAATTTTGATCATACCCATACCTGTGATTTTACATGAATCATTATTTCTCATCAAAACAACACCATTAGACACTATTTGATATGTTGTAAACCAATTCTGATTGGGACCCATATAGAAGGCGCAACAAGAACCAAGGATACACTCCTCGCTCACTTTAGGGTTGTTGGTATAAGCACCTAGGAGTTCACCATTGTTATAGTCTTCTACAACATCAGCTTCATCAGATTATTCTAGTTGTTTTCCCTTTTGATTTGTCGCCTCCCTTTTGATCTTATTTTGCAACTTATAGCACTCAGACTTAATGTGTCATTTCTTCTTACAGAAGTTATAGGTTTTGCTATATTTGAAGGTCTCGATCTACCCCTAGATTTACCGCGAGGATCTCGTTCCTATGTCCTCCTATGATTATCATCAGTATTTCGATCTTATCTCTCATGAACAATGAGACCCTCTCCCTGTGAGTCGGATCTAGACACAAGATGCTTCATGTTGTCATGCGATGTTAAGGAAGCATAAACTTCATCAACTGTGAGAGATTCGTGGCAATACAAAATTGTATTTCTAAAGGTTGAATAAGACGGGGGCAACAAACAAAGTAGAATTAACCCTAAATTTTCTTTATCGTACTAAACCTCCATGGCCTCTAGGTCCGAGAGAATTTCTTTAAATATAGTTAAGTGTTTGTGCATAGACGCATCTTCCTCCAAACGATGAGAATAAAGACGCTGCTTCATATGCAACTTTCTAGTTAGGGTTTTTGACATGCATAGTTAGTGCCACTTTGTCCATAATGCAGCGTCGGTCTTCTCCTTCGTCATGTCTTGTAGAACTTCATTCGACAGATGAAAATGTAATTACGTTAAAGCCTTTCGATCTTTACGTTTCTTCTCTTCCTTCGTCAATGTCGAAGGCATATTATCTAACCCTAGCAGAGCATCCTCCAAATCCATCTACGTAAGAATTGCCTGCATCTTTGTCTGCCACAACGAGAATCTTGTGTTGCGATCCAACAGCGAAATATCATACTTCATTGTCGTCATTACCGTGATCGAAAATAAGCAACCCGAAAAGTTCTGATACCAATTTGTTAAAAATTGAACGTCAATAATGGCAATGTAGAAAGATAACAAAGAAAAAGAAAGGAAAATAGAACACACAAATTTTACGTGGAAACCCTTTCGGGAAAAAAACCACGGGTAGAAGAGAAGAAAATTCACTAATGTTGAATTCGAATGATACAAGAGGAGTTTTGACTACATCTATTTATAGATTGAAAAAAAAACCTATTTCTAATAAATGTCAAATATATTATGCTAATAAATGCTAAATATATTATACTAATAAATACTAAATCTTCTAGAAAGAAAATATATTTTGTTTAACTTGACTTGCAAGCAATCTCTTAGAATTTGGGTCACACAACTCTAACAATTGTTATCAGCCATTTTTATTGTACTTAACAATCGTTACCAATGTTATAGGAAAATAATCTCTAATAAATATGATTCGATATATTTGATAAGTATTATAAGAAAATAAATGTTTTACTAAAGAAAAATGATTGAAGTCTTCAGTAGATAACTCACTTTAAATTTAAAGAAATTAAGTGTTTGAAAATGTTATTCTTCAAAATTATTAGATAGTGTTGATACTGTATAAAACAAGGGAGAAGTACAGAGGAGAGGAGAGTGGTTGCTATGGACGTCAGTTCACCTAGTTACGGTAGAGAGTCGAAGGTTATGGGGAGTGGTGGAGAAAAGAGTGTAAAGATTGAGCGTTGAAAGAGTGTTGATAGCTTTTAAGCTTAGAATTCTTTTTGAGTTGATCATTTGTTCATCGTTATTAGATGTATTTATAGGCAGAGGTCCCGTGTGATATGGTGCTAACATCTTGGACTTGCTATCTAGCCATTATTATGAAGCACGTGTGAGGGATGTCTTCGATAGGACTAAGATGTCTATGACAGGAAATTTTATTTTCATACAATCTGACTCTAACGGAATAAAGCAATTGATCCCTGATAACTTTTGAAAAGATTTATATTCTATGCCTTTAAATCTTGCTAATTGTCTGTACTTAGGTACATTTATTTGCATTTTAGGACATTCCATTAGTATTTTTCTTGTTTTAGCATTACATTAGGAGCTTGGATTGTACTTAAATGTTAGTAATTTTTAATTGCTTGTGGAAGGGTTGTGTGTGGTGGTGGATTGGCAGGTGCAAGATGAGAAACAAGAAGTGAAGGTTTTTTGGGGCAAAGGGTTGGACAGTTTGTCAACACGAATGTCGTGGCAATGCCGGGAAGATGTCCAGTCAGCACTCAAAGCGTACCGGTCTTAGGCCCAGTTGAACTTGTACCAGATATATCTACCTGAAAAAGAAGGATGAAAATCATGGGCTGTTGGATTTACCCCAGGGAAAACGATTATAAAAGCTAAAGAAGGAAAGCCTAAAAGGGGCGAAAAAACAAACTTAGGAAAATAAATAGAGGGTAGCGGCTGAGTAAAGACAGGAAGAGGAAGACAAAAGCAATCCCTCTCAACCACCACAGGACACTGCATCACTGAAGTGTGGGTTGGATAAGCAAAAGCCATCTTCTCGAAGTTATTTCGTTATTTCTTGATTACTCTTCGTGAATTGCTTTGATGAAAACGATGTTGAATGATATTTTGGATTTGAATTTTAATTGCCAACCTATGAGCTAAATCTCATAGGGTTGGGATTACTTGATGAGACTCTTATTTTCTTTAATGACTGAAGCATAGATATTTTTTAATAACACTATTTCATTCAATGGTTTTTTACAAAATTGCATGTTTGCAAACTCTAGACATAGATGGATGTACAACGTGTTCATTAAATTAATCTAATTCTGACAAGGTTAGGTTAATGAGATTGAAATTGAATTATATGAGCAAGTGTTGGATCGAATACTTGTAGCAGGCTCTAGACATAGAGCAGCGTTCTTACGGAAAGAAAGTAAAATAGTACAGGGTACCGTGCCAAAGCCCTATTGTAACACCCGTTACCCGTATTCAACTCCGGAACAGGGTACGAGGCATTACCAAACTTGACTTGCCTGAGCATTCGACTTGGGCTATAAAATTTGTTCAAATTTAAAACTTTTTCATTTACAATCGTAATGTCCCCATTATGGGTCTACGAGACCCTATACATATACTCGGGACGTTTCGGGACCAAACCGGAACTTTTAAGCACGTAGAAAATTTTGACATAAAACAGGGCCACACGCCCGTGTGAATAGTGGGTCACGCCCGTGTGATATATTACACACCCGTGTAGAATTATTTTCTTTTCGAACCTACAGGGGTTTTCACACGGCCAGACACACGTCCGTGTGCTTGGCCCGTGTGCTCCACATGGCCTAGACACGCCCGTGTCTTCGCCCATGTGTAAAAAAACTGGGTATTTTGTTTGTGACGTCAGCAACCTCATATGGGGCACACAGCCTAGACACACGCCCGTGTAGATAGCCCATGGTCGACACTGACTTACAAAACCAACATCCAGGGGACACACGGCCTGGTCACACACCCATGGGACTGACCGTGTGTCTCACACGGCCTAGACACACGCCTGTGTGTCTACCCGTGTGGACCAATTCAAGGCTATTTTCCAAGCCATTTAGCCACCCTTACTTGCACACATTCACACCTCATCACATAACATTTTCAAATCATTAGTTATAACTCTTGAATTATCACATTTGAATCATGAAAATTGAATCTTCATCCCATATATGAGGGAGAACTATTTCTAGTACAATTACAATCGACTTGAGCCATCATCTATGGCTATACACAACCGAACCATAAACTCTCTTAGGCCAACACATTTGGCTACTTTAACTATGACTTAATTAAACCAAAATAAGATCCCTATACATACCATATCTTAAGAAGACTTGAATCTCATACCCCAGTGTCTGCTCGATAGTGTGAAAGCATCTCCGGCGGTTTCCAACCCGAGCTAGTTAAGTTAACCTATAAGAGATAGGAAAGGAAGAGGAGTAAGCAATGATGCTTAGTAAGTTCATATGCATATAATAATCAACTATTGACATTCATTAATCATCCTTAACCACAAAGGTGTTATAATGAGATTTACTCTTAAGGTCATAGTTACCCATTCAATCATTCATAATGCTTACTCATTCTATCTCTTACCACATTCTAACCATGTGAAAATTATAGTACTCTCATTCATCAGTACATAACCCCTACGCTTATCATCACAATGATCCATGAAACATATGCTTAAACAATTTCTCAATAATCTATTCAGAATAATACCAAACTCTCGATGGTTCCGCACACAACCACCACTTAATAATTTATAAGGTGGTAACGCACATAGTCCACCACTTAACAATTTATAAGGTGGTATCGCACATAGCCCACCATTTAATACTAAACACGATGGTATCACACACAGCCCATCGGTAACAAATAATAAGGTGGTAACGCACACAGCCCACCATTTAACAATATTATTGATGGTATCGCACACAGCCCATCCCTAATAATTAATAAGGTGGTATCGCACATAGCCCACCATTTAAAAATATTATTGATGGTATCGCACACAGCCCATCACTAACAATTAATAAGGTGGTATCGCACATAGCCCACCATTATACATTCACGGATATTTATCCACATACATTACCCTATTTCAAATGTTCATCTGGGAACATCCTCACACACTATCATTCTTAATTAGATTTCTACCATGATCATTCACATTCACTTAATGCATTAATAATTATAACATATGCAATCAGGGTGCATCATTTACTCATAACTCACCATGATTTCCTCATATACCAAATTCACCTCAAGTGAGTTCTGGGCTCATACCTGTACCTCTCATAGTATAACCACATACTTTCTCATTTTCAACTTACCTGTTGAATTATTCAAAATGCTAAAGAACACTCATGAATTTCATACATATAATTCTAAATCAACATCATACCCTCGATAGGGTCTTACATGAAATATCATATCAATGCCATGTCCCTGACATGGTCTTATACGAAATCTCACACCGAGGCCATATTCCAAATATGGTCTTATACGGGACCTTAATTATCATAGTATCATGCTATTGCATTCCCACTATTCTTAGATTAAAATTAAGACTTTCATTTCTTGACATCCCGTAAAAACGTATTTAACATATACATGGAGGCAATAAACAATTTATACCACATCGAAATATTGAATACTTCACTTAGAGTTGCATAATTTAGCACATGAACTTACCTCGATACCGAAAAGGGTAAGAAGGGACCTAATTGTCCATATTTCTCTTTCTCTCGTTCTAGGTCCGAATCTCGTTTTTCTTCGACCTAGAATAATAAAATTTACTCATTTAATCACCAGACTAATCAACACATTTTAAAATTTCTACTTTGGCAAAATTACCATTTTTCCCTTAGACTTTGGCAAAATTATGATTTTGCCCATAGGCTCGTAAATAAAGTTTCATCCAACTTCTTTACTAATCAAGCCTAGCCGATTCATATTCCCTTCTATAGCAACTCAAGATTTCAACTATTTCATGCATTTATTACCAATTTGCAACATTTACAACTTAGTCCTATTTAGGTGTTTTCATGACAACACCTTTCACAAAAGTTGTTTCTCATCTCCCTAACATTCATTTTCTTCCATAAAAACTCAGCTAACAATATAAACCCTCTCATGGAAAATCCATAAACTTTCAACCATATTGAAAATTAGTCCTTTCATTAGCCAGCTTAAGCTTTGGGGACTCCAAAATTACAAAAATCATCAACTAAAACCATCAAAATCACTTACTTGTAAGAGGATTTTTTGGCTGAAAGTTTGAGCTTCAAGAACCCCCATTCTTGCTTGCATTTTTGGTGGGAGAAGAAAAGAAAATGAAAAGATGATAGCCTTTGCTTATTTCATCTTATTTTATTCATTTAGTCAACTAATGTCACCAACCCTTGTCAAATTTTAATTTCCTTGTCCCCTTGACCGGCCATCACCTTTAGGAAGGCATAATTGCACTTTAAAGACCTCGAATTTACAATCTATATTTATTAGGCACCTCTAGCAATTAAAATAGAACTTTCACACTTTATGCGATTCAGTCCTTTTTTCGCGATTAAGCATGAATTCGCTAAAATTAAAAGTACCAAAGTTTTCATGTACCCTTATACTCATGCTCTGACTCATAAAATACCATAAAAATAATTTTCTCTAACCCTGGATTAGTGGTCCCGAGGCCACTGTTTCGACTAGCCCCTAATTCGGGCTGTTACACCTATAGACATATATCGCTTAAGGCAAGGTAACTTAAGGTCTTGTTCTCGAAAGAAGTAGACCATTTTAGAACTCTTCTGAGTAGTAGATTGAGTATGGTTTTCCCGAGGCATTACTGTCAGTAAGGGTAGATTCTTAGTAATCCCGACCTTCCAAATCAACATCGTAGACCTTCTATCCTTTGCCATAGTAGCTTTACCATAATATTTTTAGTTGTTCACTTTTTCGTTTGCATATTATTCACGTAATTATTCTCAAATTTGCCATTGCATTCTTACTATTGTCTTGTCATATCATTTTCCATTATTTATCAGTTACACATATTGCACACATCATTGTTCCATCAAATTACCACTGCGTTCTTATCATTATTTTTGTCATAACATTAACCATATTCATCATAATAACTTGACCATTTTATACCTAATCGATCCCTGTGGAAACGATCTCACTTATCACTTTATTACTTGATTCGACGTGTATACTTGCACAATTTGCATATCATTTCACACACGACAATCCCACATGACGTTCGGTGACCAACAACTTCACATTTCCAATGAAAATTAGGTCATCTGTTGCCCGTGTAGTTATCTCGAAGGGTGAGCTCCTAATCCTTTAAATTCATTTTTTTATACTTAGGAGAACATTTGGAAGAAAAGGAGCGAAAATAAAAAAAATTGGCACTCTGAATTGGCAGGCCGTGTGGCAGGCCGTGTCAATTTCGTGAATTGGCACTCTGAATTGAGGGAAAATGCATTTTTTTTAGGTTTTTTAGGCATTCTAAGTTGTATATATGGAAAAAATAAAAAGATAGGAGGTAGAAGTTATATCTATTCAAGAAAATAACTCGAAAAACACCATTGAAGCCAACTCTAAAGTAGATTTCTGTCAAGATTGAATATTCCAAGTTGATTTGTTAGGAGATTATCATGAGTTTCTTTATTTCTTTTGGTTATACTGTGTCTTGGATGTTTTTATTTTCAAGCATGAACAAATTTTATAAATTCCTAGGGAGATGAATCCTATGATGGATTCTGTCTTTTGATTTTTTTTACACAATAAATACTTAAATCTTGTTCTCAATTATGTGTGCTTAATTCTTGGTTTAATATTTCTAGATTATTTATTCATGTTTGATGTGCTTAAATTAGAAGAGGAATAGACCCTGTTTAAGATTAGATCTTGTGTAATTGAGTGGAGTTGCATGCAATCCTAGAAATAGGACTACATAAATCTATCATATTAGAGTCAAATCTAAAAAGGGAATCCATAAATTTAGTTAATATGATAATAGGGGTTTTAATTAGAAAGAAATTTCAATTAATCAACCTAGAGCAGTTGTTCTTACTCTTAAAAGAGATATTAGCATAATTTAGGGATTTCTAAGGATCAAGATACTAAGTAAATAAATTGTGTAATTTAGATTGATAGTGACAGATGAAGTCTAGGTGAATTCTTTCCTGAGTATTGTTTTGATTCTTGGTTGTTAATCGTTTTTTTTCCTATTTTGTTCTTTGTCGTGTTCGTTAGTTAAATTGTAACACCCCTTACCCGTGTTCGAAGCCGAAACCGGATACGAGGCATTACCTAACTTAACTTACAACTTTGGGCTATAAAATTTCGTCCCAACTTAAAAGTTTTCATTTCCAATCAATATTCGCCCCTTATATGGGCCCACGGGGCCCAAAACATACATAGAGGATTGTTCGGAACTAATCCGAGAACTTAGGAAACTTTAAGAAGACATAGAAAATTTTTCATCAAAACAGGGCCCTGCGCTGTGTTGCTGCTCAAGGACATGCCTGTGTGCCCCTGAGACATGCCCGTGCTCCTCACCCGTGGTCGACACTGACTTAATACACACGGTCAGACACACGCCCGTGCCCTAGCCCGTGTGCCAAAACCTTGGTATTCTATTTGTGACGTTATCACCTCACTAAGGTCACACGGCCAAGGCACACGCCCGTGTCCTTAGGCCGTGTGTCGAATTAAATTCAAATTTCTAGGTGCAGACTTCACACGACCTGGGCACACGCCCATGTCCATGGCCGTGTCTCCCACACGGCTGAGACACACGATCGTGTCTCTGCCCCTGTGTTTACTACTGAGCATACTGACTTGTAAGCCTAGCATGCATGGGGACACACGGCTGATCAACACGCCCATGGGGCTGACCGTGTGTCACACACGGCCTAGACACACGCCCGTGTGTCTACCCGTGTGGACATTAAAAAGGCTATACTCCAAGCCAAATGCCACCCTACATAGCAACCACACTTATAACAACACAATTCAACAAAAATATGACCATATGGAACCTTAAAGAACACTTAAAAATCAAGGTATTCACAATTCATACACTTCATGAAATCCATCATCATTGAATATGTGAACGTGTCAAGTATAGGCCAACTTCCCATGACCTTTTACAAAATAAATTGAACAACTATAATAGCCAACACATTTGGCTTGCAAATATGACATAACAAAAAGACCAAGTCCTATACATGCCATACTCAAAATAGATCTAATTTGGTTATACCAAAAAGTGGTCGATAGTGTGATCTCCAACTCCGACGTCTGTAACTTCACGAGTTAACTTGGCAATACTACAAGGAAAAGGGCAAAATAAAGGGGTAAGCATAAAGCTTAGTAAGTTTGCATGGAAATAAATAGCAACAATTAACTAGTAAAAATATCCATACATAGCATTAGCTAGCCATACACAATGTCACAGGATCTTTACTATAACTTACTCGTACTTGCCCTTATCTAGCACATATCATGCCACATATCGCAATCCTACCTCGTGATTTACCCACAGATACCTGTGTTCACTCAATCACATAACTTTAATACAAATCTCAATTCTATATCAAGTTAGTTTATTTATCCCAAAAATCATTAGGGATCCTCAAGGTGTTTATTCATTATCACTAACATGAACTCGAAGCCAATGCCACACCCCGGATGCGGTCTTACATGGGATTACCATTGATTTCCGATGCCATATCCTGGATATGGTCTTATACGGAATCTCACCTCAAGTATCGATGCCGTATCCCGGATACAGTCTTATACGATTCTCATATTCAATACCGAAGCCATACCCCCGATATGGTCTTATACAGAATCTTAATTCGGTGCCGATGCCATGTCCCTGACATCGTCTTATACGGGACCTTATCTATCTCGTGTCTCGATAATATTATACTCACATTCATTATAGTCCAACTGAGACTTCAACATTTCAATTTCTCAGAATATCGTACATCAATATAATGTCAAACATTCTTAACAATACAAGCATAAATGTTGAATTTATCACATACAAACTTACCTCAATTTCAAAATAAGCTAGATCGTCGATCTAGTCCGAGACTTTATTCTTTCCCCGATCAAGGTTGATTCTTGGTTCTTCTTTCTCTATAATAGAAAATTAGCTTGTTTCAATCATCACATTAATAAAAGCATTCTAAATAATCATACATTGGCAAAATTACTATTTTGCCCTTACACTTTGGCAAAATGACCATTTTACCCCTAGGCTCGGAAATAAATTCTAATCATATTTCTACCTTCAACAAGCCTAGGTGAACATTTATTTCTATTATGGCTATCATCAAAACCCAACATTTCACACATTTACTATAAACTTTATAACCTTTACAAAAAGGTCCATTTAGGTGTTTTCATGGCAACACCTTTCACAAAAGTTGTTCATCTAACAACTAAGACTCATTTTATTCCATAAAAATGCAGCAAATCACATGTGATAGATTCAGTATCCTCGGTTATTCCGGTTAATTCATTGGGCAAAAGAGTAAAGCTTGAATGAGATAACAAGAAAGTTAAGCATGTAAAGCTATTATCAAGTCAAAGTTGAATAAGAGTATTATTCAAGTTAAGAAAGATGAAGTTTGAGTTTATTTTTACAATAGTAAAGTATACTATTCTTTATGATTAAGTGATACAGGTATCTTGTTTATATTACAAGCATGAGATGAGTATGAATAAGTAAGAGCAAGTAAGCTCAAGCAATTGAGGTTTTTGATGCATTTGTTTTATGATGGATGAGATATGATAAGCAATTATATTGTCATATGTATTACATGCAAACTTACTAAGCTAAATGCTTACTTCTTTATTTTCTACTTTCCTTGTAGTCTCGCCAAACTAACTCGTGGATCATTGACGTCGAAGCTCGGAACACACTATCAATCACTGTTTTGGTATAGCCAAGTTATTTTTATTAAGTATGGCATGTATAGGAAACATTTCATTTTGAGTTATGTCTTAAGAGGAGCCAAAGTGTAGGCTGTCAAGTTTACTATTCTTTTTGTATATGGCTAAAGAGATTGACCAATATTTACTAAGTTTTTATATATCAATGTCGATGAATTATGCATCATTGTTCATGTTTTGTTAAGGTATTTGAATTGTTGAATTGGGTATAAGATTGATCTTGATTTCAGGGTGGCAATTGGCTTGGAAAATAGCCTCTAAGTGTCCACATGGATAGACAAACGGGCATGTGTCTAGGTCGTGTGTGACACACGGTCAACCCACATGAGTGTGTCAATGGGCCGTGTGTCCCCTGCATGTTAATGTTTAAGTCAGAATAGACCACGGGGTAGACACATGGGCGTGTGCCTATGCCGTGTGAACTGGTCAGTGTCCACCACGAGCTAGCTACACGGGCGTGTGCTTAGGCCGTGTGGAAACTCCAATAGATTCAAAAAATGACTAAATTGTACACGGGCTAGAGACACGGGCGTGTGAGTTCACACGGCCTGCATAACACGGGCGTGTCCCAAGTCACATGGGCGTGTGACCCCTATTCAGGCAAAAGTTTTCAAAATGAGCAAAAGTTTCCTGTTGAACTTTGAAAGTTTCCGGATGTGAGTTTAAGGACTCGTAGGCCCATGGGATGTATGTTATGATTTAGAAAGAGAAGTTTTATATCGAAACAAAATTTTTATAGCCCGTTCGTACAACTTCAAGCAAGCATTAAGTATGGTAATGTCTCGTATCCAGTCCTAGCTTCGGACTTGGGTATGGGGTGTTACATTTAGTGGTATCAGAGCTACGGTTTAGTCAATTCTAAGACTAACGTAGCATAAGCACGAGTCTAGCTATACATGCCATACGTAAGGATGTTTTTATAATGATAGTGTGACGACTCCTGACGATATCAAATTATGTTTCTATATAGTAATGGATCCCGAAAGAGCTTTGGTTGATGATGTAGAAAGTAACGCGTCGGCTCCCACGGAGGGGACGGTGCCGAATGAGAATGAGAATAGACCCACTATGGTGAGTCAGAGAGGAGTAGAAGAGGCTAGAGAAGCCTTCCTCCATATGATGAATACTTGGTACACGGAGTTTGTTCGTACGAACCCGAATGCACAACCCCCTCCACCCCCGCCTATTCCTCATCCTATCCCAGTAGCCCCTCAAGTAGTAGAGGTGGTAAGAGGAGAAAAACCTCCGGTTGATAGGATTCGGAAACATGGGGCAGAAGAATTCTGGGCTAGAAAGGATGACGATTCGAAAAAGGCCGAGTTCTGGCTAGAAAATACCATTAGGGTATTTAATGAGCTGTCGTGCACACCCGAGGAGTGCATGAAGTGTGTAGTCTCTCTTTTAAGAGATTCTGCTTACCAATGGTGGAACACCCTTGTGTCGGTGGTACCAAGGGAAAAGATCACATGGGAATTCTTTCAAGAAGAGTTCAGGAAAAAGTACATCAGTCAAAGGTTTATCGATCAGAGAAGAAAGAAATTTTTAGAATTGAAGCAAGGCAAGATGCCAGTGACTGATTATGAGCATGAGTTTGTAAGACTCAGTAAATACGCTCGAGAGTGTGTATCCACCGAAGCCATCATGAGCAAGAGATTTCAAGATGAACTAAATGAGGACATTAAATTGTTTGTTGCTGTCCTAGAACTGAAAGAATTAGTTGTGCTAGTAGAGCAGGCTTGTAAAGCTGAAGAATTAGTAAAAGAGAAAAGAAAAGTTGAAATGGAGTCTCGTGACTCAAGGAAGAGACAATGGAATAAGTCATTCCAGTCCTCATCCAAGAAGCCAAGAGATTTCTCCACTCAATCAGCTACTTCCACCGGGTTTTCGAGTAAAAACAAGGGTAGACAGTATTCGGGAAATAAGGCTCAGACTACTTCAGTCGCTAGTGTTGGGAACATTCGATCTAATAGACCAGAATGCCCACAGTGCGGCAGACGTCATCTTGGTGAATGCCGAGCACATGAAAATGCTTGTTTCAAGTGTGGTTCCTAAGATTATTTTATAAAAGATTGTCCTGAGATGACGAAAGAAGAGAAAACTCAGAATACGAGAACCGGGAGCATGGTCAGAGGAAGACCACATAGGAACCCGGGAAGTGGGGCGAGTGGTAGAGGTAACCCCAAAGAGCAGGCTACGAGACCCGAGGGTAGGGCACCTGCAAGGACTTATGCCATTCGCGCTCGCGAAGAGGCATCTTATCCTGATGTTATTACGGGTACCTTTTCTCTTCATGATACTAAAGTTATTGCTTTAATAGATCCCGGATCTACCCACTCTTATATTTGCATGAAATTAGTATCTAGTACGAGTATGCCCGTAGAGTCCACAGAGTTTGTGATAAAGGTGTCTAATCCACTAGGTAAAAGTGTGTTAGTTGATAAAGTATGTAAAGATTGCCCATTGAGGATTAGAGGTCACTATTTTAAAGAAAATCCTATGTTGTTGCCATTTGATGAGTTTGATATCATTCTTGGTATGGACTGGTTAGCCACTCATGATGTGATAGTAAATTGTGGAAAGAAATATATTGAGTTGAGATGTGAAAATGGAGACACCCTTCATGTAGAATCAGATGAACAACACAGATCGCCGGTAGTGATTTCACATATGTTGGCTCAGAGATGTGTAAGAAAAGGGTATGAGGCGTATCTTGCCTTTGTGATGAATGCTAAAGAAACAAAGTTAAAGATTGAGTCAGTACCGATAGTATGTGAGTACTTGGATGTTTTTCCTGGGGAATTGCCAGGACTACCTCCGGTTAGAGAGGTTGAGTTTGGCATTGAGCTAGTTCCCGGTACTGTACCGATATCGATTACACCTTACAGAATGGCTCCAAAGGAGTTGAGGGAGCTAAAGGCACAGTTGCAAGAATTGACGGACAAAGGTTTTGCAAGATCAAGTTGTTCTCCATGGCGTGCTCCGGTTTTATTTGCGAAAAAGAAAGATGGCACCATGAGATTGTGCATAGATTACCGATAGCTTAATAAAGTGACAGTGAAGAACAAGTACCCATTGCCAAGGATCGATGATTAGTTCGATCAATTGAAGGGAGCCACTGTGTTCTCCAAGATAGACTTGAGATCGGGGTACTATCAGTTGAGAGTAAGAGACTCTGATGTGTTGAAGACTGCTTTTTGAACGAGGTATGGGCATTATGAATTTTTAGTCATGCCCTCTGGTTTGACCAATGCTCCTGCGGTGTTCATGGATCTAATGAACCGCATCTTTAGACCATACCTCGATAAGTTTGTGGTCATTTTCATTGACGACATACTGATTTATTCTCGAGATGAGTTTGAGCATGCTGAGCATTTAAGGATAGTTTTACAGATTCTACGAGAAAACCAGTTGTATGCCAAGTTCGAAAAAAGTGAATTTTGGCTCAAGGAAGTTGGATTTCTGGGACACATTGTCTCGGGAGATGGAGTCCAAGTTGACCCAAGTAAGATTTCGGCTATTGTTGACTGGAAATCTCCGAAGAATATATCTGAGGTTAGAAGTTTTCTAGGCCTAGCTAGCTATTATAGATGATTCGTCAAGGGGTTTTCCATGATTGCGACTTCGATAATGAAATTGTTACAGAAAAATGTGAAGTTCGAGTGGACAGAAAAATGCCAACAAAGTTTCGAGGAACTGAAAGCATTGTTGACAGAGGCTCTAGTTTTAGTACAACCTGAGTCAAGGAAAGAATTCGTGATCTACAGCGATGCATCCTTAAATGGATTAGGTTGTGTACTTATGCAAGAAGGTAAAGTGATAGCATATGCCTCCAGACAGCTAAAGCCACATGAGAAGAACTATCTGACGCATGATTTAGAGTTGGCTGCCATAGTTTTTGCATTGAAAATTTGGAGACACCATTTATATGGTGAGCAATGTCAGATTTTCACTGATCACAAAAGTTTGAAGTATTTGATGACCCAAAAGGAGTTGAAATTGAGGCAACGAAGATGGCTAGAGTTGATAAAAGATTACGAGTTGGTTATTGATTACCATCCGGGAAAGGCGAATGTAGTCGCCGATGCTTTGAGTAGAAAGTCCCTATTTGCACTAAGAGCATTGAATTCGCGGATGACCCTATCCGACGATGGTTCTATTCTAGTTGAGTTGAGGGCTAGACCAATGTTCCTCCAAGAGATTTATGAGGCTCAGAAAGATGACAGTGAACTACAAGCCAAAAAAGCTTTGTGCGAGTCGGATGTTGAGTCTGATTTTTGGATTAATTCTGATGGATGTCTGATATTCAAAGATAGAGTTTGTGTACCGAGAAACGAAGAGCTTATTCAGAGGATTTTGTATGAGGCACATAACGGATGTTTATCTGTACATCCGGGTAGTACCAAGATGTATAATGACTTGAAGAAACTGTATTGGTGGCCGAACATGAAAAAGGATGTTTCTGAGTTTGTTTCAAGATGCTTAATTTGTCAGCAAGTAAAGGTTGAACACCAAGTACCTTCGGGTTTGCTCCAACCTATTATGGTTCCCGAGTGGAAATGGGACCGTATCACTATGGACTTTGTAACGAGTTTTCCGTTGACATCAAGCAAGAAAGACGCTGTATGGGTTGTGGTCGATAGACTCACGAAGTCAGCCCATTTCATACCAGTACGAGTTGATTACTCACTCGACAAGTTGGCAAACTTGTATGTTTCAGATTTAGTAAGGCTTCACGGAGTTCCCTTGTCAATCATATCGGATAGAGATCCGAGATTCACATCCAGATTTTGGAAGAAGTTGCAAGAGGCCTTGGGTACAAAGTTGAGTTTTAGTATGGCTTTCCATCCCCAAACCGACTGTCAGTCGGAAAGATTAATACAAGTACTCGAGGATATGCTTCGGTGTTGTGTTCTTGAGTTTCAAGGCAGTTGGGAAAAGTACCTTCCATTGGTAGAATTTGCTTACAATAATAGTTTTCAGTCGAGTTTAAAAATGGCGCCTTATGAGGCTTTATATGGGCGTAAGTGCTGGACGCCTTTATATTAGACTGAACTCAAGGAAAACCAAATTCACGGGGTTGATTTGGTTAGAGAAACTGAAGAGAAGGTGAAGGTGATTTGAGAGTGTTTAAAGGCTGCTTCTGACAGACAAAAATCCTACTCAGATTTAAAGAGAAAAGAGATAGAGTATCGGGTCGATGATAGAGTTTTCTTGAAGGTGTCGCCATGGAGAAAGGTTCTTAGATTTGGCCGGAAAGGCAAGTTGAGTCCACTATTTATTGGACCATATGAGATCACCGAGAGAGTTGGGCAAGTAGCCTATCTATTGGCTTTGCCGTCTAAGTTAGAGAAGATTCATAATGTGTTTCATGTATCTATGTTGAGACGCTACCGATCAGACCCTTCACATGTAATCACACCGACAGAAATGGAGATTCAACCCGACATGACTTATGGTGAAGAACCGATTAACATTTTAGCTCGGGAAGTCAAGCAGCTAAGGAATAAGAGTATCACCTTTGTTAAGGTATTATGGCAAAGACATGGGGTAGAAGAGGCTACATGGGAGCTTGAAGAGACCATGAGAAACCAATTCCCAAAACTTTTTTTCGGTAAGATTTTCGAGGACGAAAATCCCTAAGGGGGAGAATTGTAACAGCCCGATTTAGGGCCTGGTCAGAATAGTGGTGCGAGACCACAAATCTGAAGTAGAAAAATGAGATTTAAGGTTTGTGGGATGTTTTCATGATAGTATGAAAGTTTCATGAAGAAATTTTATTAAATTGTGATTGAATTGTCCATTAGGACTAAATTGCAAAAGTTGCAAAATATGAGATTCTAGAAGCTTTTGGTATGAAATAGCTTTGGATTATTAATTAAAGGTCCTTAAATAGCAATTTGCCCAATTTCTAATTTTTGGACAAAAATGGGCATGAGTTAGAAAATTTTGAAAGTTTAGTAAAAAGGGCATTTTGGTCATTTGGCTAATTAATGATTAAAAAGGATGAAATAAGTCAAAAATTATGTTTATCTTCTTCCCCTTAGTACCGAAATTTCCAGGGAAGCCATAGCTAGGGTTCTTCAATTTTTTTCAAGCTCATAGTAAGTACATCATAGCCCCGTTTTTAATATTCTTCATATTTTTGAAGTCCTCGTAACTTCAATTAGCTATTTCTAGCTATAAGTTGAGCTAGGATTCATGTTCAAAATTATACCCATGTATGACATGCATGTATTTTGATGTTTTATGGAAGATTATGAGAGCTTGATGTAGAATAAACATCTTTTTCTAAGTGAATTTCATAAAAATAGCATGTAAGGACTAAATTGTGAAAATTATAAAATTGGTCATACATGAGTGAAATAGTGAGAATTGAATATTGCTATAGTTGAGAGTATAATCAAGCCAAGCATGAAATACAAGAAAGTTGAATGAAAATCACTTTACAAGCCTAGGGGCAAAAGTGTAAATATGAGAAAGTTTAGGGGCAAAATGGTAATTTTCCCAAAGTATGAGTTATGAGTCAATTCAGTCAATGTGAGTATTAAATGAGTTGAATTATTATTATAGATCAAGAAAAACGAAGACCGGATCGAAACCGAGGCAAGAACAAAGTCGTGGACTAAATTGACTATCTTCATACATTTTGCATACCGAGGTAAGTTTGTATGATTTTAAAGCTTTATAAGTATTTTCATTGAATTACTTATATATGTTGGTATTGTACATTATTTCCATGAAGTTGTCTAAATATGTTTAAACAAGGAAATTAATGAAGTTAAGTACATGAAAGTCCTTATTGAAGTTGGATTACGGAGGATGCTTAATCTATACCATGAGACAAGAAAGTCCGTATAAGACCATGTCAAGACATGGAATTGGCAATAAAGCAAAGATATCATATAAGTCCATGAAAAGTCATGGTATTGAAAAGTTATTATGAGGCAAAAACCCATATAAGTCCAAGCCAAGGCATGGCATTGGTGAGTCTCTAAAGTGAAGATATCATGTAAGTCCATGTCAAGACATGGCATTGACAAGTTCATGAGACAAAGATACCACGTAAGCCCATGTCAAGACATGGCAAATGGTAAGTTTCCAAGGAAACACCTAAGGAAGATTTCGTGTAAGCCCATGTCAAGACATGGCATTGACACCAAGTTAAGAGATCCCATGTAAGACCATATCTAAGATATGACATTGGCATCGAGACACTTGTGTGATAGATTTAGTATCCTCTGTTATTTCAGTTAATTCATTGGGCAAAAGAGTAAAGCTTGAATGAGATAACAAGAAAGTTAAGCATGTAAAGCTATTATCAAGTCAAAGTTGAATAAGAGTATTATTCAAGTTAAGAAAGATGAAGTTTGAGTTTATGTTTACAATAGTAAAGTATACTAATCTTTATGATTAAGTGATACATGTATCTTGTTTATATTACAAGCATGAGATGAGTATGAATAAGTAAGAGCAAGTAAGCTCAAGCAATTGAGGTTTTTGATGCATTTGTTTTATGATGGATGAGATATGATAAGCAATTATATTGCCATATGTATTACATGCAAACTTACTAAGCTAAATGCTTACTTCTTTATTTTCTACTTTCCTTGTAGTCTCGCCAAACTAACTCGTGGATCATTGACGTCGGAGCTCGGAACACACTATCAATCACTATTTTGGTATAGCCAAGTTATTTTTATTAAGTATGGCATGTATAGGAAACATTTCATTTTGAGTTATGTCTTAAGAGGAGCCAAAGTGTTGGCTATCAAGTTTACTATTCTTTTTGTATATGGCTAAAGAGATTGGCCAATATTTACTAAGTATATATATCAATGTCGATGAATTATGCATTATTGTTCATGTTTTGATGAGGTATTTGAATTGTTGAATTGGGTATAAGATTGATCTTGATTTCAGGGTGGCAATTGGCTTGGAAAATAGCCTCTAAGTGTCCACATGGATAGACACACGAGTGTGTGTCTAGGTCGTGTGTGACACACGGTCAACCCACATGGGTGTGTCAATGGGCCGTGTGTCCCCTGCATGTTAATGTTTAAGTCAGAATAGACCACGGGGTAGACACACGGGCGTGTGCCTATGCCGTGTGAACTGGTCAGTGTCCACCACGGGCTAGCTACACGGGCGTGTGCTTAGGCCGTGTGGAAACTCCAGTAGATTCAAAAATTGAATAAATTGTACACGGGCTAGAGACATGGGCGTGTGAGTTCACACGGCCTGCATAACACGGGCGTGTCCCAAGTTACATTGGCGTGTGACCCTTGTTCAGGCAAAAGTTTTCAAAATGAGCAAAAGTTTCCGGTTGAACTTCGAAAGTTTCCGGATGTGAGTTGAAGGACTCGTAGGCCCATGGGATGTATGTTATGATTTAGAAAGAGAAGTTTTATATCGAAACAAAATTTTTATAGCCCGTTCATACAACTTCAAGCAAGCCTTAAGTATGGTAATGTCTCGTATCTAGTCCTAGCTTCAGACTTGGGTATGGGGTGTTACAGACACGATTCATAGTGTTAATTAGAAGCTTAAGAGTAGCCTAAACCCCTACTCTAAGTTCCGAGTATAATTTTTATCATACCCTTATTTAATTTGTGAAATATTGATTGTGTGTTGTGGAATTGAGAATTAAGATGTGATATTGTGACATGTGAAATATGCTTGTGATGGCTATTGTGAAAGCGTTAATTGTTGGCATGTTGTACATGCCAAATGACAGTGATGATGTTGTGCTTATAATATGAATATGCAATGAAAGTGTGCAGAAAATGGTAAGTGAATGTATGTGTATAATTGCAAGAACAAAATTTAACAGATTAAAAGTAAAATAAATGGAATACATTAAACTCAAGCTTAAATAGTCTTGAAAGTAAGGTCCAGAGTGTAACACCCCAAACCCGGCCCAAACGTTACGACCAGATCTGGTATGCTACGGTTTTAAGGTTAAAAACTTTACTTGGAATGATTCTAAAAAACTTAGTCGTTTTTGTAGATAATCTTTAAATAGGTGGCACTGGTAGAAAATCTTTGAAATTTTATTATTTTTTTCCAAACAAGTGTCATTTTAAATAATGTGTGAAAATCCCATTTTTATTTCTTTTAATCATAAGTCTTTGATCGTGAATGAAAAAACATAAACATTGACAAGTATCAACTTATAACCTAAGCGATGGAGGCCTTATTACATCAAATAATTCCAAAATTTAAACTTAAAATAAAATGGAAGTTTAATAAATAAAAGACTTGTTGGCCCCTCGAGTCTGCCTCAGCTCCCTTGTCCACGATCTACTGCTCATCTGAAAGGTTAGGAAAAATAATAATAAAATTTCAAAGATTTTCTACCAGTGCCACCTATTTAAAGATTATCTACAAAAACGACTAAGTTTTTCAGAATCATTCCAAGTAAAGTTTTTAACCTTAAAACCGTAGCATACCAGATCTGGTCGTAACGTTTAGGCCGGGTTTGGGGTGTTACATTTTGGTATCAGAGCCCAGTTCAAATCTCGGGCTGTGAAATGGGTCTAGTAGTGTTTTGAAAATTTATGTGAAATTGAGAAAAAATCTAGAAGAAGATGTGGCCTTCGAGTCTACCGGCACTCGATCCACGCAGGTAAGTATTCTAAACTTTTGGATGTGATATGTATGTGGGCTTGATGGGCTTGATGGACGTAGACTAGTATGTTAGGCATTGATGGACTATAGGCTTAGTTAAAACAACTCTTTAAATTCATAAGACTTAATCTATCCAAACAAACCTGTGAACGAGTCGATGGGTTAGGGTGTGGCAACAGGCATACGTATGTCTAGGATTGGATTCAGGGAGAGCTTGGTACTTAAGCAGGCCTAGTGACTCACCTCCTCTTCGCTGGAATCCTACCTGGTGCGCAGTGACTGTTCACCTTAGCCACGAGGATTTGTTGACGGGCCAAAATCTATAATTAAAACCCGAAAGGGACCAGCCACCCTATTTCGCAACCAAAATACCCCCAAGTTTTGTAAAATTTCCAAAATACACTTGATTTGTGAAAATTTCCAAACAACCGTGATTTTATAAAATACCCATGTTTTGCAAATTTACCCGAAAACCCCTAGAGTTACAAATGTGACCCGGTTTGAAAAATTAAATTTTCAAAAATACCCTTCTTTCACAAAATCACCAAGGAACCCTATTTCAAAAAATTACGAAAATACCCCTATAGGATAAATTACGAAAATACCCCTGGGTAGTGAAATGACGAAAATACCTCTAGGTGATAAATGTAAGTTTGTGAATGCTACCTGTATGTTGATGTGTAATGATTGAATGTATGTGTTTCCTAGAACTAGGGGACAAACTTGAGACTGAAACTTGTGGATGTAATTCCGAATTCGAAAGAACTACTCTTAAACTACTGTTTATAAGACTGTTCGTGGTTAATCAGTGGAAGAAACTTATTAATTCATAAAATATCTAATCAGATAAACGTCAATCGGAAGAATGAGTACAAGGGGACGAGGACGCTCCAGATGCGAATACCGGTGCATACTCTATCATATTATCCTAAGTGTTTCTTTTGGCTTTAGAATTAGAGTTCGCAGCGGAAGCATAGTGGTGAGACTTGGGTAGTATGATTAATAGTTAGTTGAAAATTTCGAGGACAAAATTTCTTTAAGGGGGTAGAACTGTAACATCCTGAATTTTTGGGCTTATGCGTTTAATGTGTAGACATCCTTAATATGTTAATTTGAGAATTTGAGGTGCAAATTAGGTTCAGGTTTGGCCTGAGGCCTTGATTAAATATTCTGTTTAGATACTCTAGGGCTTAAAATAAAGTTTTGGTAGCTTAAATGGCAAAATGGGCTTGTAGCCCAATGGCAAAATGGCGCCACTAAGAGGGAAGAGAGTTGGCGTCAATAGGCAAGGGGAGAGGCCCAATTTGTGGCCGTTTGGAGCCAATGTTTTTGGGCCAAATTCGGCACTTATAAGGAGGAGTAGGTTGGACGGCAACAAGGCTATTATTTAGGGGATTTTATTGTTTTAATATGTGGATAATTAAAGCTGATAAAAGAGGGAAGAGTTGGAGATAATTAAGCCTCTTTTGGATGGGTGTTTTGATAGGGATAAGGGATAGGATAAGGATCTATCAGGAAGGCTAGTGTTGGCCGAAAATCAAACACAGGAGAGGGGGGAAAAATCGGTTGAGTATAGGCTAAAGGTGTGCCAAAATTTCTATAAATAGGGGGGGATAGCTCATCAATTCCGGCATTTGAACCCTACCCTTTTCTTCTCTTCCTGTGCCGAAATCCTCAGTCTCCCTCTACAATTTCTTTTCTTTAATTTCTTCAAAAGCCAAAACCTCTCCCTTCACTCTCTTTTCCATTCTTTTCCTCTTGTGCTAATTTCTCTAAAAAGCCGAATTCTCCCTACCCATTTGTTCATCTCTTCTTCCATTCATTAAGAACCGAAACCCTTTGAAGCTTTATCAATTGACGAAATCCTTTCCATTCTTTTTCTTCCTAGCCAAAATCTCCAAGCTTCTCTCTTGATTTCTTTTCTTCTTTTCTTTTTCTAGAAACTGAAACTCTTCACTCAGTTCTTCTAAAAGCCGAAAATGCATCAGCCTTCTTTTGTTCATACTTTTTTGGGATTTTCTTAAAAGCCAAAATTCTTAGATCTCTTCTATGGTGTTTGTCGAATCTTCCTACAAGGGGTAGCCGAAATCTTCTGAAGTGGTAAGTGTCGATTATGTTATTCTTTCAATCTTTTCCGGCTTTTGGAGACCATAGCCGAATGGCTAGATGGTTGACTAACCTCGTATTATCTTTCATGGGCGACATTCTGGGATTTGAAGGAGATCCAATCGCCTAGGTAGCACACAAATCATACTACTTCTGGGATTTAATCGATCTAGGTAAGGAGATCTGTTAATCTAAAAGTATAGATTCGGGTAAACACTAACCCTTGGCCGAATATAGGAGAGGCCTTATATTCGCGTTTTTCTGGCTTTTGAGCAAAGTTGTAGACAGAGGGCAGTAGATCCGATTAGCGAGGGTATCGACATAGAGGGTAGTCTTACGCATTAATCAGGTGTGTAACACTCTCACACCATTTAGATTGCTTGATTAGTATGCATACAAACCTGTTATATTCTGTATATTCTGTTAAATGCCGAAATACCGGCATGGCTGTTGAAAACTCGAGAAGGGTAAAGGCGAACCACCAGGTTAGTGATCTCTGTCATTTTAAAGTGAATGTTTCTGCTGAGAAGATATGCTTTATATGTATGCCAATTTCTATGTATGAATGGGGTTGGGTGATTGATGAAAGGGGAAGTGTTCTGTTGTAGTGGCTTTTGCCATGATCTGTTGTAGTGGCTTATGCCATGATCTGTTGTAGTGGCTTTTGCCATGATCTGTTGTAGTGGCTTTTGCCATGATCTGTTGTAGTGGCTATTTCCATGATCTGACGATGAGCAGCTATCTGCAGCATGACTGCCATTGATGGTGTGTAGCGGTGTGGGTTGATTGTAGAAATCCCCAATGGTGTGATTGGCAGGTAAGGGTGGTGTGTAGCGGATGGAAACCTAGGATTGGGTTGGGCTTTGCATATTTTTTGATATATTATACTCTGTTATCTGTTCTGTGGGGCTAAGGCCCAATCTGATGGTGCATGAGGGTTGCACACTGAGTCTCGCGACTCACCCTATTATTTAACATCTTTCAGGTAGCACTTAGTGCATCGGACCGGGTTGGAGAAGAGCGCAAGGTGGCCATGCGAGGGATTAATTTTGATTCAGCAAAAGACTTTACTAGTTTATTTATTTTTAATATTTTTAATCAGTGGGTTTAAATTTCATTGTAATAAGGCCATGGGCCACTAGCTTCATATTTTCGTTTGTTTTAGGCTTTTATTATTATTAGACATTTACATTTTACGTTTTAATTAAGTTAAGGCATGTATCAAATTTCGGTTTTTAATCCACTAAGGCATAAATATAAAATGTATATCTTTTACAAATCATCCAACCATTTAGTTTTCTCGAATAAAGTGTTAAACTCAAGAAAAATATTTTCCGAAATTGCGACATCTTTTAAAATCTCCCTAAGTGACATGCCAGATCCGGTCGTGGTGTTTGGGCCGGGTTTGGGGTGTTACACAGGGACTAGAAATGTAAATGTACATAAACATTAGATACAATGTTAACTAACTTAACTAACACTAAGAACAACAAGAACAAGAAGCAAATGCTGAAAAATAAACTCTAATCTAAGGTAGAAGAAGAGAAAAACAAATCCCTAGAAAAGTACAGAGAAAACTAAAGAAAACCTAGAGAAAACTAAACCTAAAATTAAGCTAATGCATGTCTCTCTCTTCCTCAGTAATTTTTGGCTAATTTGAAGTGTATTCTGATTATTTTTTTATGCCAAAAATGCCCCTACACGGGCCTTGTGTGATTGGTGGGCTGAGTAGACAAAGGTTGCTATTTTTGTCCAACTATGTCCCCCTGACAAAGGTGATATTGCGATACCCAGAAGAGCATATCGTGATATCTCGGGCAGTTTTGAAACTTGGGGTCTTCCTTGGGAGGCGGATATCATTATACCCAAAGTGATATCGTGATACCACCAAAAGGACTCATTGATCTTCTACACTGTCGGAGGTATCACGATTTTAGGGGTTGGATATCACGATACCCTTGCCCTAGATGTCATTCTCGCTTGTTTTCGACCTCCGACACGTCCCTACAGCACTTAAACACATGTTAGACTTCCCAATGGCACTATCGGCCAATTTGGGTAAAAAAAAATAGACAAAACTAATACATTTTCACTTATTACCCGAAAATATAAAAATAATGAAAATAACGAAAAACTATGTTAAAAACTCTATTTTTCTCGAGAAAAAGCTCCTTAGGTGCGTCGGAAAAGCCTAATTTTCCATGTTGGTTTTTCGCATATCAACTCACCTGCACTCAAGTCTTTGCTTGTCCTTAAGCAAACACACAAAACATGCAAAAAGATGACCCTTGGACTAAATTAGTTAATTAAGTTATATAGTCGTACAACATCAAATTTATACAAGAATTACTTCACATGCAATTTAACAATGATATCTAGCTAATTTACTTACTCCTAATGTAAACATTATTAGTTCAAGAAGTTAAAGTGTCAATAGTGGTAGAGGCAATGTAAATGAACATATGTACAAATTTTATCCGTCAAAATAAATTATACGAATCACTTATAGATATTTAAAAATAATTGTTAATGTTCGTTCCAACAAATGCTAGCTATATACAAATAAATGTTTCAGTGATTTATGCGGGTCCCAAAGGTCTTTTAGGCTTGTAACATTCTGAGGCTGAGGTTGGTATGGATTCAAAGAAAGTTCATCTCAAAACAGTTCAAGCATTATGAATAGTATAGCACATGACATTATTCCCAATTCGCCCCAAATGTGATCGTTACCTCTCACCGTCTTATTTCTCCTTCTATCAGCTTCCTTATTTCTCCAACAATGCAGAAGAGGATGATTGATATTAGCTCGTTTTTGTGCATTATGGTTTTGAGACGTTATGTTTGCGCTCTTTTTCTTTTTCTTATTTTGAGCACAATCGTACTTTATTTTTCTTTTCTCTCACAATGCTTTTGATCCTTACTCTTCTCTCTTTCAAGTTTTTTTTTAAGCACGGTTTCTAACAAGAATCAATTACAAGCTAATTCAATCCCTCTTCACTAACCACTCAAGTACATTTTTGTGAGAAACCTTCGTAATATTCCTACCAAACCCTCGATGTCCATGGCCTGACGTCCATTCAATAGTGCGTTACAAAGTTCAAGGACTGTGAAGGGTTGAGTTTAAAACTCAATTTTGGCTTAAGGTTTCAAACATAGAGGTTTCTTAAGAAGGGCAACGTAAGGCTCAAATTTGGGAACTAGAGATAATGTAAAGTTTAAGGTTGGTCCTTTAAGCTCAAGGCTATACAAACAATGTCTAAGGTCTTTCCCAAATTACCACCTAAGCATGCATCTATTTAAACAAACAATTAGCAAATTAAATTATTTATCTACAAGGATTCGTATATTTTATTCATCCTACAATGTATTTTGTATATTTTCATTTCGATTATTGCCTTTAGTCTATTATACCTATTAACTAAGTGAACTAATTAATCTACAATTAAGAGGAAGAAATTATCTAGTACCATTCAGAATTTACAAGTTTAAAAATCCTATATACGCCTTTGATATGTACAACTACTAACTTATTACTCAATTACAGTCCAAGAACCATGCAATAACAAAAATTATAAATGAAAACAAGAAATATTTTTGGATTTTTGAAATTTTTAAAACAAAAATGGAAAATATTTTTGGAATTTTTTTGAAAATGCATAAAAACAAGAAAACATAAACACACATAAAAACTTATGTGCATCCCCCAACACTCAGACTACACATTGTCGCCAATGTGTTCAAAAGAAAGGTTAGAAGGTTACTGGACTTCCCTAGAATAGAGCATCAGACTTGCTTGGGCGTTCACCTCATCGTTGAATCTCTATATGTCGTGTAGTCTTTCAGGGTAATTCTGTAATAGCCCAAATTTTGGTGAAATCGGAACAGTGGTCTCGGGACCACAAATCCGAGCCAAAAAATAATATTTATTTTTATTTTAATAAATGATGCATATTAACTAGAAATTTCGTGTGAAAATTTTGAAAAGAAAATTTTACCGATTATGTGCTTAATTACGAGAAGGATCAAATCGCATAAAATGCAAAAGTTGGATTCTAGTAGCTAGAAGGATCAAATAGCTATGGAATTCAAAACTTAAGGTCCTTATATGGTAATTAGACCATTAATAAAAAGTATGTAGATATTTTTAGATGATTCATCCATGGAAAATGAGAAAAAGGCAAGGGACTAAATATGAAAGTGAAAAATTTAATTAATTAAAAGATGATAAAATAGATATCATCTTATTTTGTCATCTTCTTCCCCAAAATAAAACATGGAAACCCTAGGAGAGAGAGAAGAGATTTTCATGGCCAAATTGGGTAAGTTTCCTTGTCCCGTTTTTAGTAATTTTGATATTTTTGGAATCGGGATAGCTTAATCTCTCTATTTGGGAGATTAAATTGAAAAGTTATCAAAGTATGAAAATGGGTCATGGATTTATATGCTGGAAATTAGAAATTTATGGTAGAAAATGAAAGATTATTGATAGATAAACAACTTTTACAAAGAAGTGATTTTTGATGAAAACATGATTTAGGGACTAAAATGAAAAGTTGTAAAATTTGATGAAAAATTCTGAAATTTTATGAATACATGTGCTGTAAAATTTGTAATGGGGCTTTGGTTAGGCTTGGAATAGGGAGTAATTTGCACAAGTTTCATTTTCCGAGCTTAGGGACGAAAATGGAATTTATGGAAAAGTTAGGGGCAAAATTGTAATTTTTCCTAGGATAAAAATTTAGTTCACATGAATGTAAAATATGATAAATTGATGTTAAATTTACTCGTATAGATCCGGATAGACGAAATTCGGAGTTAGAACGAGGAATGAGGAAAATGTCGGATTAGTAGAATTTACGTACACGAACCTTTGTCGAGGTATGTTCTTGTAACTAAATTGTATATATTATTATGCTTGCATTAAATGTTGTGCTTGTGAATTGTATAAATGCCTTAATTATGTGAAATGGTCACATATTCGTCAAAGCTCGATAAATGAAATGTGCCCGATCAGCAATAATGCTCGACAAATGATAAATGATAAAAATGTAAATTTTATACTTGAGTTGAATGTAAACACTTGAATTGTATGAATGTATAAATTTATGAGATTGAATATATTCCCGAAAATTTCCTGATAAATGTTAAATCCCGTTTGAATAAATGGAAGTCGATGGATAAATGTGATTTCCCTGATAAAATTGCATGTGTTGCAGAATGGATTTAGCCTGGACTGGTAATCCGAAATGAGCTTCTCGAGTATATGTTTCAATTACGATTTAGCCAGGACTGGTAATCCTAATTGACTGGATTTAGCCTGGACTGGTAATCCAGATCAGACTCTATAGGGAATTCTTTGTCATATAAAGGATTTAGCCTGGACTGGTAATTCTGCTGTATGATACGTGGCTCAAGAGTGTACCTACAAGGTACTACTGAGTATGAATTGACGGATTCTGATTTGTACACCTCGAGTGTACTACCGGTGTATCCATCGATATTCCCAATAATTTCAACGGGTAAAACTCTTGACATGAGAAGATTAGGAATAAGAAATGAGTTATTACATGTATCTACCTGAAATACATGAAAATGATGATATGTGATAATTGATACATGGAAAAATGAGACGGTGATATTTGTACTCGGAATTTGGTTGATGAATATAAGTTCATCCTTGATTATAGACTTGTACACCTTGAGTGTATTACTACTTGTGTGACCTTAATATTCGCAAAATATGAGTAAAGTCCTGACATGAAATAAGCTGAACCTGAAACGAACTACTATGAAACTATGCTTGTAATAATAAGAGATGATTTATACATATTAAATGAATACATGTTGTGGAAAGCATAAGTGCATGGAAACTTAATTGTTGTTGAGCTCATACTTGACTTGATGTTACTATGGAATATATGACTAACAAGGTCAATAAGGAGACGTGTAGGGCTTAACGTCAAATTGATTGAATATGCCTTACATAGTTACCTCAAAATAGAATGAATGGTAAGTTAAGTACCATGTTATATGAACTTACTAAGCATACAATGCTTACCCCGTTTTATTTTCCCATGTTTTAGAGTAATCGAAAGCTTGTTGGATTGGAAGCTCGGTGGAAATCACTCACACTATCTATCGGCCCATGTCGGTACAATATGGTAAAGCAATTATTGTTGTAATGGCATGTATAGGTTATATTGGTCATATTGGCATGTAAATATAAATGATGCTTGTAATCTAGCCATTTGAATGGCTAGTAATGGTTTTTTTTATATACTTGTAATGTTATGCTATGGTAACTATATATGTATGTTAAGTAGTTGATCAAATCATTTTTAACACATGAATTGAACCAAGGTAAGATGTAAACATGTATGCATGCAATGATAGGCCATGTTGAATGATGAAATTTGCTTATTTGAATGCTTGGAATGGTTGAATTGTACTTGGTATGTTTTGGTGCAGGAAAATGGTAATTTTGGGTGACAAATGAGGCTAGGAAATGGCTTTATTTTGTCCACACGGGCGTGTGTCTAGACCGTGTGTGATACACGGCTTACCTCATGGGCGTGTGGCCTGGCCGTGTGTCCCCTTCACCTTAATTTTGAGAAACAGAATGATCATAATTGAGCACACGGGTAGAGACACGGGCGTGTGTCTCAGCTGTGTGGGAGACACGGCCTTGAACACGGGCGTGTGTCTCAGCTGTGTGGGAGACACGGCCTTGAACACGGGCGTGTGTCTTGGCCGTGTGAAACCTACACCTAATTCGAATTGAATTTAATAACCACATGGCCTAGCACACGGGCGTGTGGCATGGCCGTGTGGCGCAAGTCAGAGAGCTACCTAGTTTTGAACACGGCCTGCAGCACGGGCGTGTCCTAGGGTCACACGGGCGTGTCCCTTGGACCACATGGGCGTGGTGAGCCCTACACCTTGGAAACTTTTGAAATGTCTCGAAAAATTCTTAGAGTTTTCGATTATGTCTCGAATCGATTCTAATGCTTGTATTGGACCTCGAGGGTCCATCTAAGGGATGTTACGAATGATCTTGGATAATGAATAGTGATTGACAGGATTTATCTGAAAATGTTCTTAAAAGTTTTGGTAACGCTCCGTAACCCTGTTTCGGCGACGGATACGGGTTAGGGGTGTTACAAATTCGCTGCACATAAGAAAAACACAAAAAGAAAAACAAACAACAACCAAACCAACACAAAATAACAATGACAAACACAAAATAAAAATTGTTCAAATTAAATCCAAAATTATTCAATAGTTTACATGTCGAATTAAAAATAAATAACATCATAACTAACCAGAATCATTTGAGATAGCTCAGGTTTCATCGGTTGTTTCCCCTTTCCTTTTGTATTTGAAGGTTTGCAACCCTTATCCAATCTTTCTCTTGATTCCTCAAAATTGATCCATGCTCTTCTTGCAAATAGACATGTTGTATTCCTTCCACACCTGTCTTGAACAATGTCTTTTTGTTGTCATCGGCCACATTGGTTTTTCTTCCCCGTGATTGCCGATGCATTTCTCCACATAGTCCTTCATCATCTCAATTGGTTTTGAGTCATTACCCCTTTCCTCTACTATCTCATCCAGCTATTTTTGAATGTTTGCGAACATATTTTCTATTTTTAGTGCAGGTGAGAATAATTGCTTATGTTCTCGCTCTGACTCGTGTCTTTGCCTCAATTGCTCTTGTTGGATTGCCTTGAATTTCTAATATATTGAATCAATTGTCAAATGCGTAGTTGCTTAATGAGAATGTTCAAGAGGTTCCATAGGTACATCCACACCCCTTCACAAGTCTGTGACCAGATTTGGAAAGAATATATCAATTTCTTTCCTTATTACATATTGTAGCATGAATTTGTAGATCCACGTTCCTACACAAACTTGTTTCTTCTGTAAGATTGCAGCCAATAAAATTTCCTGGAAGGGATTTAACATTTTATAAATGGACGCGGGGTCGATTCTTGTATGAAGGAAGTGCATCAGATTTTGGATAAAAGGGTGAGTAGGACTGGGTTAAATAAAAGAGGAACATTTGTGTACATCTCTCATTCCCACATGCCTCGTCCTTCTATCAGATAAGACATTATGGAATCCAAATTTATTCCATTGAAATTTTTCAACTCTAACACTTCAATCTCATCATTTATATAGCAAAGAACTTTATAATACTTGGAGATTATTGATAAAACATAAAAGTAACACATTTTAATCCCATGCTTAGCGTGTTTTTGGATGTTTTATTATGCAATTTTGTGAATTCGATGCTTCTAATCCTTTAAATTCATGTTTCTATACTTAGGAGAGCATAGGGAAGCGAAAGGAATGGAAAACGGGCCATCTTAAGGATCCACACGGCCAAGCCAATTCAACACGGGCTGAGCACATGCCCGTGTGCCAGCCCGTGTCGATCACGAGCGATGTCAAATTTGCACACGGCTTGGGCATTCTCACACGGGCTGATCACACGCCCGTGTCCCTGTCGCACCCTGTTTCATTTTCACGCGAAAAAAGCCAATTTTTAGGGTTTCTGAGCATTCTAAAGTCTATAAATACACACCAAAAAAAGACCTAAGAGAGCACGTAGAGTAGAATGAAGAAATTACTCGAAGGAAGCCGTCAGAATCATCTCGGAAGCAGATCCACTCCAAGATTGAAGATCTCCAATCGAATTTCCTTTGAAGTTTTTGGGTTTTTCATGTCTTGTTGTTTTCTTTATTTTGAGATGTTTTCCTCTATGAGTATGAACTAAACTCGCTAAAATACCTAGGGAGGATGAAACCTATGATGAATCTTATTATTTAATAGTCTGAATTACATGATAAATACTTATTCTTGTTCTTAATTATGCGTTCTTAATTCTTGCTTTAATATTTTCAGGGTATTAATTCAAGCTTGATGTACTTATTCAGTGGAGCAAAAGTCCCTGTTTAAGAATAGATCTAGCATAATTAAGCGGAGTTGATTGCAACCCTAGAAATAGGACGACATAAATCTACCGGATTAGAGTCAAATCTAATAAGGGAATCCATAAATCGAGTTAATGCGATGATAGGGGTTTTAATTATAAAGAGATTTCAATTAATCAACCTAGAGTCAGTTGTTCTTAGTCTCGAAAGAGATATTAACATAATTTAGGGATTTCTATGGATCAAGATAAGTGAATAAATCGTTTAATTCAGAGTTAGAATAATAAGTGAAGTCTAGGTGGATTCTTCCTTGGGTATTGTCTTTATCATTGGTTTATTCGATTATTTCCTTCACTCTCTATCACGTTCATAGTTAATTATTTAGTTTAATTTTAGATTAAAACAAAACCCTTTAATTATTAGGCTAAATAATAAAAAGATAGTAATTAATAGTACTTTTAGTCCTCGTGGATACGATATTTCAGACTCACCATAACTATACTACTGTTCGATAGGTGCGCTTGTCTTTGTCGAATTTTTAGTTAGTTTCGAAACCATCAAGTTTTTGGCACCGTTGCCGGGGACTAAGATATTAGGAACGCTTAATTGGGCCTAGAATAATTGGGCCTTGGGCATGAGAGCGTTTAAAATTTTTGAGAATATGAGAACGGCACAATTGCATGTTAGATCTGTTGGGTGAGTGATTTTGGGAGGTTAAGGGGCTTCTATAAAGTCTTGGGTTCAAGCCATGTCATATGGAAAATTTTTATTTTTATCATTAGGGGAATCATGACTTCTGGTTTTAAGCCTTTTAAATAGTTGTGATTAAAAAGAGACACAAGAGACCTTGTGTTGTGGTGGCTAGTGGCGTGTTGGGCATTAAGAAGGGAGTGGGTTCGAATCCCATGGCATGCAAGTAGGAGGTTTTATTTATGACTCTGTGGTGTGAGAGGTAGAGTTTGATTCAAACTCTACAGAGGTGGTTTGAATGGGAGGTTTGGAGTAAATCAAGGAGAAATGAGTGGAGATTTTTGAGGGATTAAGGTGTGAGGGGGAGTCATAGTCGAATTGGGTAGCTAGAGGAGGGGAATTTCGGCTAGGGGAGCTCATTTAGTGCATTTTTGGCATTGTGGGAGGAAGTAAGTGTCGAATTTCTTCTGGTGTCTTTAGGATTTTCTTTTTTTCAGTTCGGGTTTTCCTCTTTTTTGGTTTTCGTGTGTTTTTGCGTTTTGACCATTCGGGTCCTTTTCTCGTTTGATATTTTTTTCCCCAAGTTCTTTTTGTTCACTTTGCCGGAATCCAACACATCAAGTGCCAAATTTTGATTACCAATCTTGCTTTTCTTTTCCTTTTTCGGCATTCCATAGGGGGTAATCGAATTTTTTGTGGATAGTCCTTTGAATCCGAATTCATCTGTCCCTTCGTTTCATTCCTTTTTCTTCTCTTCTTGAATCAGTTTTCCCCTGTCCTCTAAGTGTCTCTTTTCTTCTCTAACCTTCTCAGTTTGTGGGGCGTTGACCGAATCTTTAACACTCTTCTTCTCTACTTCGATTCTGCGAGTGTTTTGTCGAAGGGTAGGTGTTCTTAATTCTTTTCTTGTGACCAAGGGTTGATTTTCTTCTTATAGCCGAATGCTCATCTTCTTGTAATTTGAGTGCCGAAATCATGATCCTTTTCCTTTCGGTGTGGGGGTTGTTGGTTTCTAGGTTTTTAGTGAAGTGAAGGAGGCTCTCAAGGTAGTCACCGAAACCGTTTTCTTATCACGCGATTTGAGGTAAGTGTTTTAGTCTAGCACTTTGGGGTTGGCCGATACCCTATCTTTGGATTTGGGCTTTTGCTAATGTTAGTTATCGATCCAAGTTCTAGATCGTGTGTTGTTGAGTAATGGATTCTTTTTAATCTGAAGATTTGGCGGGAAGGGTGCAATCCTTTTTCGAGTAACATCCTTAGCAGGCCAAGTCACACTTTGGTTAAGGCGTTGGACTCGTGAGCGGTTCGCTCGACTTTACTAGCAGGTGTGTACACATACCACCCAAATCATAGATCGGTAAATGCCGGAATGCTGAAAAGCTGAAAGTACAACAACGGTTGCCATACGTGCGCCCGAACACACGTATGGAGAATCCAACGTGATAGTAGAGGCCACCATGAGCGCTTTCATGGGCTTAGGCCATTTTTGGGCAAAGTAGGGCCGGAATGGGCCCATGCGAGTAAATCTCACCGTGAAATAGGTGGAACTGGACTGGCAATGTTGTACACATGGGCCTTCTCATTGGGCATAGGCCCATTACCATTGATTGCATTACTTTGGCAGCACGAGTCGCTCGAGACGACTGTGGGATAACTGATGGGCCTAAACGTATATGGGCCCAAACTGGTAAAAAATGTCTGAAATACCCCTCATGGGTAAAATGTCTGTTTTGACTCTATAGGATATATGGATGACTATGTATGCCATGAGATAATTTGTATATGTATATTTGTTCTGTCTACATGCATGATAAAAATTTAATAGCATGCCACTGGTGTATGTTGCATAACATGGGGTTGGGTTATGTGATGGGAGGAAGTATTCTATTCTGGTAGCACTGCTGCATATCTCTGATGGCTATTAGCCTACCATTCTGGCAGCTCTGCTGCAAATTCTGTTTAGTGCCGCATCGATACTATTATGTGGTGTGTAGGGATGGGTGGGTTGATATTATATCCCCACATAGTGTGTACGGTTGGACGGAGCTGATGTGTAGAGGCTGGATGGATAGGGTTTTTGCATGCTTGATTATTCTGAATCTATTCTGTTTAGTGCTAAGGCCCACACTGCATCTGTTCTGTAATGGGCTTAGGCCTAGTTGGACACTGCTTCTGAGATGGGCCCAGGCCCAAACTGTTCTGATTGATCGCTATTTTATTTGAGGTGCACACTGAGTTTTCGCAAACTCACCCAACTGTTTAACTGTGCAAGTAATCCCCATGCATAGATGGTTCAGTGCTACGAGGGATTTGGAGCTGGTCATACATTTAAACTTGCTTTGGATTTTATTTACCTTATTTATTATTTTTTGGTTGTAATAAGGCCTTTCTAATTTCTGGGTTTTAAATTGGAATCTTATTTATAGGTTTATAATTGCTAGAAGTAGAACACCAAAACAACAACTGTTTTTCAAAACATCACATTTCTGCAACAGTTTTAAATTAAGCTTTCGCAACAAATAAGGTTTTAAAGGTAAGAACGTTTTACAAGAAAATGACTTTTAATAAACCACGTTTTAAAAACAGGCAAACACAATCTGATGTTTTGAATGGCAAAAAGTTTTAAATTTCAAGAAGGGTTTTCAATGAAAACATGGTTTTCGAAAAACACTTCAATGTGACACGCCAGATTCGGCCATAACGTCTAGGTCGGGTTTGGGGTGTTACATTTAGTGGTATCAGAACCAAGTTGCAAAACTCGGCGGTGAAATGGGATTTCAAAATGTTGGATTTCAATAAGTTATTTTTCTCAATATGTGAAGGGTTTGAAATATTTCCTCTGAAAAGTGTGGCCCACCGAGTCTCCGGCACTGGACCAAGTAAGTTTTTCTTGATGTTGAAATCTATTTTACTGTAGATAGTTACTGGGCTTACTTTAGATGATAGACTATATTGAGACTCTTAGCTAGAGCAAAACTAAAGCCCGTAGGAAACTAAAACTGTAGTGAGCCTACGACTGCGTAAATAACTCATAGCTGCTACTTTCATAAAACATCTGCTTAATTATTGGAATTATAAGTTAAATTGCATAAAATTTCTAATACAGACTTTACGCGATGTGATAATGAGCACTAGAAGGGGTTCAAGAGGCCGCGGCAGAGGCCGTGGAAGTGCTAGGGCTGGGTCTTCGGCGTTAGGCCACATGCCCAATGTCGAGGTGGGAGAAGCACCGGCTTCACCGGTGGCTGAGACAGGGTCATTCGACCGAGCTATTGGGGATGACGCACTGTCTCAGGCGATGCTTTGTATCTTGGAAAGAGTTGCTGGGTCTATTGGGCCTAATACCGTTATTGGGGGCCATGGGTCAGTTACGAAACGACTCCGGTCAAATGGAGCAGAGATCTTCAGGGGAGTTTCTGGGGTGGTCCCAAGTGTGGCAGAGTACTGGTTGGAGGCCACCGAAAGAATTATGGACGACCTCGATTGCACGCCGGAATAGAAGTTGAAGGGTGCCGTGTCCTTGCTGAGGGATGAAGCCTACCAGTGGTGGCTTACGGTAAAAGAGGGTACCCCGTCTGATCAATTGACCTAGGGATTCTTCAAGTCCACATTTCAGGGAAAGTATGTGGGCGCCAACTATGTCGACGCTCGTAGGAAAGAATTTCTTAATCTGGTTCAAGGTGATAAGTCTGTGGCTGAGTACGAGGCAGAATTTTTGTGACTTAGCTGGTATGCTCAAGGAATTGTGGCAACGGAATACGAACGTTGTGTTCGTTTTGAGGATGGCCTCAGAGACAGCCTCCGAGTGTTGATAGCTCCACAGAGGGAGCGGG
The DNA here is from genome assembly GCA_025698515.1 of Gossypium sturtianum. Taxonomy (NCBI): domain Eukaryota; kingdom Viridiplantae; phylum Streptophyta; class Magnoliopsida; order Malvales; family Malvaceae; genus Gossypium; species Gossypium sturtianum. Next base: position 27,972,437 of record CM046945.1, read on the forward strand.
ACTTTGCTGCGTTAGTAGAGAAAGCCAAGATTGCTGAGGAGGTGAAGCGCGCAGAGCGCCAGAATCGTGAGAAAGACAAATGGAAAAATAGAAGGGATGTAGAGCCCACCGGTTTCGAGCAGAGGCCTAGGAAAAGGGCCAGAGTTGATGGGCCAGTCAGAGCGGGCCCCTTGTTGCTACTGATAGGTTGCAACCTTGTGCTGAGTGTGGCAGGAGTCATCCTGGGGAATGTTGGAAAAGCGTGGGAGCCTGTTTGAGGTGCGGATCGATGGAGCACCATATCAGGGATTGTCCATGAAGACTAGATCAGGCGCAAGCTACTAGAGTGGGTAATGTACAGCCACCAAAGGGTGGTCAACAGTCGCCTAGAGACAATGGTCAGGCCAGGGATGGAAACGGTCTGGGTCGTGGAGCTCTAGGCAGAGGTACTGGTCATGCAGAGGCGAGGCGGCCAGCTTTGGTTTATGCAGTGCGTCGCCGAGAAGACGGAGACGCTCCAAATGTGAATACTGGTACGTACTTTACCCATAGTGTACTATTTACCTAATTTTGCAATCAGGATTAGAGTGTGCAGCAAAAGCGTAGTGGTGTAACCTGTGTTGTGCGGCTATTAGATAGTTGGAAATTTCGAGGACGAAATTTCTTTAAGGGGGTAGAGCTGTAACGCCCTAAATTTTGGGCCTAGAAGAATTGGGCCTTGGGCATGGGAGCATTTAAAATTTTTGAGAATAAGAGAACGGCACAATATCATGTTAGATCTGTTGGGTGAGTGATTTTGGGAGGTTAAGGGGCTTCTATGAAGTCCTGGGTTCAAGTCATGTCATATGGAAAATTTTTATTTTTATCATTAGGGGAATCATGACTTCTGGTTTTAAGCCTTTTAAATAGTTGTGATTAAAAAGAGACACAAGAGACCTTATGTTGTGGTGGCTAGTGGCATGTTGGGCATTAAGAAGGGAGTGGGTTCGAATCCCATGGCATGCAAGTAGGAGGTTTTATTTTTTGACTCTGTGGCATGAGAGGTAGAGTTTGATTCAAACTCTGCAGAGGTGGTTGGAGACTTGGTCATCAAATTTGAATGGATTTGAATGGGAGGTTTGGAGTAAATCAATGAGAAATGAGTGGAGATTTTTGAGGGATTGAGGTGTGAAGGGGAGTCATAGCCGAATTGGGTTGCTAGAGGAGGGGAATTTTGGCTAGGGGAGCTCATTTAGTGTATTTTTGGCATTGTGGGAGGAAGTAGGTGCCGATTTTCTTCTAGTGTCTTTGGGATTTTATTTTTTTCATTTCGGGTTTTCCTCTCTTTTGGTTTTCGTGCGTTTTTGTGTTTTGACCATTCGGGTCCTTTTCTCGTTTGATATTATTTTTTTCCCCAAGTTCTTTTTGTTCACTTTGTCGGAATCCAACACATCAAGTGCCAAAGTTTGATTACCACTCTTGCTTTTCTTTTCCTTTTTTGGCATTCCATTAGGGGGTGATCGAATTTTCTGTCAATAGTCCTTTGAATCTGAATTCATCTGTCCATTCGTTTCATTCTTTTTCCTTTTCTTCTTGAATCAGTTTTCCCCTGTCCTCTAAGTGTCTCTTTTCTTCTCTAACCTTCTCAGTTTGTGGGGCGTTGACCGAATCTTTAACACTCTTCTTCTCTACTTCGATTCTGCGAGGGTTTTGTCGAAGGGTAGGTGTTCTTAATTCTTTCCTTGTGACCAAGGGTTGATTTTCTTCTTATAGCCGAATGCTCATCTTCTTGTACTTTGAGTGCCGAAATCATGATCCTTTTCCTTTCAGTGTGGGGGTTGTTGGTTTCTAGGTTTTTAGTGAAGTGAAGGAGGGTCTCAAGGTAGTCACCGAAACCGTTTTCTTATCATGCGATTTGAGGTAAGCGTTTTGCTCTAGCACTTTGGGGTTGGCCGATACCCTATCTTTGGATTTGGGCTTTTGCTAATGTTAGTTATCGATCCAAGTTCTAGATCGTGTGTTGTTGAGTAATTGATTCTTTTTTTAATACAGTATTTCGGCAGGAAGGGGTGCAATCCTTTTTCGAGTAACATCCTTAGCAGGCCAAGTCACACTTTGGTTAATGCGTTGGACTCATGAGCGGTTCGCTCGACTTCGCTAGCAGGTGTGTACACATACGACCCAAATCATAGATCGATAAATGCCGAAATGTTGAAAAGCCAAAAGTACGACAACGGTTGCCACACGAGCGCGCGAACACATGTGTGGAGAATCCAACGCGATAGTAGAGGCCACCATGAGCGCTCTCATGGGCTTGGGCTATTTTTGGGCACAGTAGGGTCGAAATGGGCCCATGGGCCCATGCAAGTAAATCTCACCGTGAAATAGGTGGAACTGGACTGGCAATGTCGCGCACATGGGCCTTCTTATTGGGCATAGGCCCATTACCACTGATTGCATTACTTTGGCCGCACGAGTCTGATAAACCATAATTTATACATATTTTAACCCCATGCTTGGCTTAATTTTGGATTATTTTCCATTGAATTTGATGAATTCGATGCTCCTAATCTCTTAATTCCATGTTTTATACTCAGGAGAGCTTAGAGAGTCGAAAGGAACGAGAAACGGGCCAAAAAAAAGGCAAAACGGGCCTACTTAGGAAATCAACATGGCCTGGACCTTGGACACGGCCGTGTGTTTCGAGCAAGGATCAACCACGGCCTGGACTATCGACCACTGAAAGATCACACGGCCGTGTGTGGCGAGCAAGATCGACCACGGCCAAGGGAGTCCACCACGGGCGTGTCACACGGGTGTGTCCCTGCCGAAATCAAGATGAATTCTATTCGGAATGGGATACTTGTGGGCCAAGTAAGGCATCTCAAAGCCTATATAAACACCCTAGGGGGCAACCTAAAAGGAGAGCTCGACAGGACATCGAATAGACGCCGAGTAGAAGGAGAAAATACTCCAAGACAGCCGTCGAGAACAGCTTAGGAGAAGGATCTCCATCAAGACTGAAGATCTCCGATCATGTTCTTTAGAAGTTTTTGGGTTTCTTTATGTTTTGTAGTTTTCCTCTTTTTATGATGTTTCCCTCTTTTAGTATGAACTAAATCCCTTAAATATCTAAGGGGATGAAACCTAAGACAGATCTTATTATTATTTGATTTATGAGATAAATACTTGTGCTTATTCTTAATTGTGAGTTCTTATTCTTGTTTTGATAATTCAGGTTATTGATTCAAGTCGAATGTGCTTATTCAGTGGAGCACAAGTCCCTGTTTAAGAGTAGATCAACACAATTAAGTGGAGTTGATTGCAACCCTAGACATAGGGCGATGAAAATCTGTCGAATTAGGGTCAAACCTAATAAGGGAATCCATAGATCGAGTTAATGCGACAATAGGGGTTTTAATTAGAAAGAGATTTCAATTAATCAACCTAGAGTCAGTTGTTAGTAGCCTCAAGAGAGGTATTAATATAATTTAGGGATTTCTACGGATTAAGCCAAGTGAATAGATCGCATGAATCAAAAGTAATAAGTGAAGTCTAGGTGGATTCTCCCTTAGGTATTGCCTATCTCATATAAGTTGTCCAAAAGTATTTTACCAATTCACTCTCTGTCGCGTTCATAGTTAGTTAAATTAGTTAGTAAATTTTAGATTAAAAATAAATCCCCTTAATTATTAGGCTAGATAATAAAAAGATAGTTAATACTAGTGCTCTTGGTCCTTGAGGATACGACATTTCAGACTCACCACAGCTATACTACTGTTCGATAGGTGCACTTGCCTTTGTCGAAATAATAGTTAGTTTCGAGCTCCATCAAGTTTTTGGCGCCGTTGCCGGGGACTAAGATATTAGGAACACTAAATTTTTATTACTTTAGCCATTTTATTTTATTTTTTATTTTTTATTTACTAACTTTTCTCTTTCTTCTGGCAGGAGTCTCTAGTTTATGACTAGAAGGAACCCGTCAGGACCATTACTTTTTGACAGTGAGATTGAAAGTACAGCTCGCAGAAATCGAAGAGAAATAAGGTGAAGCCTACAATACATAGAAGAAGAGCAAGAAGACAAAATCAATACTACCGAAGAGATGGCTGACAATAATCCACTACCTCCTGTGGTTTCCGCAAATCCGGTGAATCAAAATCCTGTTCCTCGCACTATGTATGATTATGCTAAACCTAATTTAACAGGAATTGAATCAAGTATTGTTAGACCTGCTGTTGCTGCAAATAATTTTGAACTGAAACCTAACACTATTCAGATGATTCAGCAATTTGTTCAGTTTGATGGTTTGCAGGATGAGGATCCAAACAATCACTTGACAAATTTTCTAGAGTTTTGCGACACTTTCAAAATAAATGGCGTTTCTGATGATGCCATTCGTCTTCAGTTGTTTCCCTTTTCATTAAGGAACAAAGCTAAACAGTGGTTGAACTCGTTACCACGAGGATCAATCACTACATGGGAGCAAATGACCAAAAAATTTTTGTTAAAATATTTTCCGCCGGCTAAAACGGCCAAGTTGAGGAATGATATCTCTTCTTTTGTGCAGATGGATTTAGAAACACTTTACGATGCATGGGAGAGATACAAGGATCTCTCGAGAAGGTGCCCTCACCATAGGTTACCATTATGGCTACTGAGTTCAAACCTTTTACAACGGTGTGAACCCTCGACTAAGCGATTGATTGATGCATCCGCGGTGGTACACTAAACAATAAAACACACGAGGTCGCTTATGAATTCATTGAAGAGATGTCATCGAATAATTATCGGTGGCAAGTTATGAGAACAAAGTCAACAATAGCGCGATGTTTTCAACCTCGATGCGATAACCATGCTATCAAATCGGTAGAACTTTTAAGTAAGAAAATTGATGGTTTGTGTGGTTCTTCGCAGGTACATCCAGTGATACAGTGCGACACAAATGGAGGAGGGACGAACATTACAGAATACCCACCCTACAACCCTGGCATAGAAAACGAATAGATGAACTATATGGGTAACAATTCTAGACCTCAAAATAACCCTTATAGTAACACTTATAATCCAGGTTGGAGAAACCATCCAAATTTCTCATGGGGTGGCCAAGGAAATCAGAGACAACAACCCCCTCCAGGCTTTCAACAACAACCCTACCCACAAGAGAAAAAGCCGAACCTTGAAGAGATGCTAACAAAATTTATCGCGGTGTCAGAAACCCATTTCCAAAACACCAAAACAGCACTTAAAAATCAGCAAGCGTCAATTCAAGGGCTCGAGAACCAAATAGGTCAGCTTGCTAAGCTGATCTCAGAATGACCACAAGGAAACTTTCCAAGCAACACTGAAACTAACCCAAAGGAGCAAATTCACGCCATTACTGTTCACAATAGTGAAGGGTTAGACGAACCAAAACAGAGGTAAGAGAACGTGGTAGATAAAGGTAAGGTTGAGGTAAGTCATGATAAACCAAAATCAGTAAGTACAGAGTACAAACCTCGTGTGCCATACCCCAATGTGACGAAGAAAGACCGCACAGATGAACAATTCGGTAAATTTCTTAAACTTCTAAAAAAATTGCATATTAACTTACCGTTTATTGAAGCTATTTCGCAGATACCTTATTCAAAAAAAAATTTGAAAGAGCTTTTGGCAAACAAACGGAAATTAGACGATGCGTCGCATGTGGAGCTAAATGTAGTTTGCTCAACGATTTTACAGAATAAACTACCCCGCAAATTAAAAGATCCAGGGAGTTTTACGATTCCTTGCTTAATTGGTGTTTTATCTATTAATAATGCTTTAGCTGATTTAGGGCAAGTATCAATGTTATGCCTTATAAAATGTTTAAACAGTTAGGTCTTGGGAAACCCAAACAAACTAGGATGAGCATTCAATTGGCTGATAAAACCATTAGATTTCCTAGGGTATAATTGAATATGTGCTAGTCAAAATTGATAAATTCATATTCCCGATGAGACTTTGTTGTTTTAGACATGGATGAGGATAGTGGCGTTCCTTTAATTTTAGGGACGACCCTTTTAGCAAGCGCTAGGACCATTATCGATGTTGGTACAGGGGATTACTACGCCGTGTAGGTGATGACATGATTAAACTCCAAGCACGTGATTCATCAAAATATCTAGTGATCAAGATGATACAAGTCCTGTTAATGTAAGTGAACTTAATGTTCAATCTTTTTGCAGAAATTCCTCGGAAAAGATGACAGAGCCATGGCCTAACTTTCATATTGAGAACAGAAGCGTTCATGAGGCACGAAGGCTCGGATCGAGGAACTAGATGAATGGCAAACACAGCTTAAGGAGAAATTGAAAGTACATGATGAACCAAAACAGAGCCATGACAAGCCTAAAGATAAAACGAGTCAAATTAAGGTTGGAGACCGAGTTCTAATGGATAATACGGATCCTCGTGTTGCCACTTCTGAACCTAATGGAACAACCCCTTTCACGGTACTTAATACTTTCCTATATGGTACAGTCGAGGTAACTCATTCTCAATTTGGCACCTTCAAGGTAAATCGTACTCGTCTAAAACCTTATTTCAATACAATTGATAGCAAGAAATGAGGAGTTTCAACTCCTCAAACCACCATGATTATGCGAATGAAAGGTAAGTCTAGCTTATGACTCTAAACAAGCGCTTCTCGAGAGGCAACCCGAGCACTAACCCTACTAATTAGTTTGTTTTCACTTTCGTTCATGTTTTAGGCACAGGTTTCCCTATCACACGGCCTTGCACACGGGTATGGCCATGGCCGTGTGGACACCACGAGGAGGCACACCAGTGTGACGGAGATCGTACGGGTCAAGGACGAAAATTTTCCCCAAAACACGGGCTGCGATAAATTGCCACGTCCGTGCGATGTGGCCATGGTCGACACTGACTAAAGAACACGGGCGTGTGATCCTCTACACGGGTGTGGGAGGACCTTTGAGTCCATTTTATTTTTTCTTTTTCTTTTATTTTAAAATTTGAACTCTTTCTTTTTATCTTTCTTGTCTTAAATTTTTATTAGTATATTTTGATTTCTTTATATCTCTGGCTGTCTATTATCGAGTAACCATACCAACGACCATTAATAAAACTCCCTAAAAATTTACTGATGACTTTACAGTTTCAAAAGGTTCAAGGTGCTACTAAGGAACGACCAAACTACCGGAGTATTCTTCCCCACCTTCATCTCTGCCTAATTCATCATGCTTGTTTTCACTTTCTAAGGATTTCATCCATAATTCAGGAAGTTTCACTTCTCTCCCTCTCTTACGATATTCTTATTTTCTTATCATTATCTATTTTTTTACATTGAGGACAATGTACATCTTAAGTGTGGGGAGGTTATTTAAAGTATATCATTACCAGAAAATCCTTGAATTATGTCTTGTTCTTAAGTAATTTTCTCATATTACTATTAGAATGAAACTTCTATTGATTTATGATTTTCATTGATATGTTTCGGATTAAGTCATAGGTAATTGTGCATTGATGATTTAAACTTTAAGATATTAGAGAATCAAGCATGATAAGTCTATTTTCAGAATTAAAAATTTTGATTAGGTTGTTTCCCTAATCTTAAATATTACTTTGAAATTTGAGATTTACAAGGTTGACATAAAAAAAAAACCATAATTTCTATGAGATTTTGAGCCTTTTAGAGCATATATTTTTCTTGCTCACTTTATTGTTGGTTATGAGTGTGTCAACATTGATTTGTTATTCTAGAACTTGCTTCGATCATACATGTCGAGACCACACCTTTGATTTGATGTACTGAGATGATAAAGGCACCTAGGTTTTAACCCACTTACTCCATTAAAAGCCTATCTTCATAATTAACCCCTAGTGAGCCCCTTTGAAGCCTAATCAACCTTTTCTTGATATACCACTAATATCAAACCAAAACCCATTTTGTATTTGTTATCACCATTTCTCTTGATTACCCTTATATTGAGATTTGATTTGATCAGTTGCATAACTACATTCTTTATTTCAGTTGTTAAATTCTATCTTATTATTGTAAATTCTTATTCTTAAAAAAAAATTCATTATTAGTATTATGAGCTTAAACTGTTAATTTCATTATCTCTAGAAGAAGCTCGTGTTATTAGTATTAAGTTTTCAATTAATGTAATTATTCAGTATTAGTCCAATTTTCCTAGTTAGGTAATTTATCAATTCAATCTCGATACTAACCGTCTAATTCAGCCTTTATCCACACCTTTAACCCAAGCCCCATTACAACCCGTTAAAAGACCTTTTGATTGGTGTATCATCTCATTTTATAGTGGTGGAGATTTGATTTTCATGCAAGCCTATAGGATTAACTTTCCATGTTTGACTTTTGAGTGCTTAATTTGAACCTTAAACACTTTGAGTGATTTGAGTGAATCTTTAATCAGAGGTAATTATTTAGGTAAGGGGAAACACCTATGTTTTCAAGCTATAAAAATTTATGACTTAGATTGTTTGAATCTCTAGGACTCTTTTAGTTAAATTATCAATGTATGAATTATCTATGAATTATGATGAAACATTATTGATGAGGATTATGAATTGAGGGAGTTAATTTTAATTGTGAGTTGAGGATTTTGCTTGGGGACAAGCAAAGGTTTAAGTGTGGGGATATTTGATAAACATAATTTACACATATTTTAACCCCATTCTTGGCTTAATTTTGGATGATTTTCCATTGAATTTGATGAATCTGATGCTCATAATCTCTTAATTTCATGTTTTATACCCAGGATAGCTTAGGGAGTCGAAAGGAACGAGAAACGGGCCAAAAAGGGGCAAAACGGGCCTACTTAGGAAATCAACACGGCCTGGACCATTGGACACGGTCGTGTGATTCGAGCAAGGATCAACCACGGCCTGGAATATTGACCACGGGAAGATCACACGGCCGTGTGTGGCGAGCAGGATCGACGACGACCAAGGGAGTCCACCACGGGCGTGTCACACGGGTGTGACCCTACCGAAATCAAGATGAATTCTATTCGGAATGGGATACTTGTGGGCCAAGTAAGGCATCTCAAAGCCTATAAAAACACCCTAGGGGAAACCTAAAAGGGGAGCTCGACAGGACGTCGAATAGACGCCGAGTAGAAGGAGAAAATACTCCAAGACAGCCATCGAGAGCAGCTTAGGAGAAGGATCTCCATCAAGACTGAAGATCTCCCATCAAGTTCTTTAGAAGTTTTTTGGTTTCTTTATGTTTTGTAGTTTTCCTCTTTTTATGGTGTTTCCCTCTTTTAGTATGAACTAAATCCCTTAAATATCTAAGGGGATGAAACCTAAGACAGATCTTATTATTATTTGATTTATGAGATAAATACTTGTGCTTATTCTTAATTGTGAGTTCTTATTCTTGTTTTGATAATTCAGGTTATTGATTCAAGTCGAATGTGCTTATTCAGTGGAGCAAAAGCCCCTGTTTAAGAGTAGATCAACACAATTAAGCGGAGTTGATTGCAACCCTAGACATAGGGCGATGAAAATCTGTCGGATTAGGGTCAAACCTAATAAGGGAATCCATAGATCGAGTTAATGCGACAATAGGGGTTTTAATTAGAAAGAGATTTCAATTAATCAACCTAGAGTCAGTTGTTAGTAGTCTCGAGAGAGGTATTAATATAATTTAGGGATTTCTACGGATTAAGCCAAGTGAATAGATCGCATGAATCAAAAGTAATAAGTGAAGTCTAGGTGGATTCTCCCTTAGGTATTGCCTATCTCCTATAAGTTGTCCAAAAGTATTTTCCCAATTTACTCTCTGTCGCGTTCATAGTTAGTTAAATTAGTTAGTAAATTTTAGATTAAAAATAAATCCCCTTAATTATTAGGCTAGATAATAAAAAAATAGTTAATACTAGTGCTCTTGGCTATACTACTGTTCGATAGGTGCACTGGCCTTTGTCAAAATAATAGTTAGTTTCGAGCTCCATCGGAGTCGCTCGAGACGACTGTGGGCTTACTGATGGGCCTAAACATATATGGGCCCGAACTGGTAAAAAATGTCCGAAATACCCCTCATGGGTAAAATGTCTGTTTTGACTCTATAGGATATATGGATGACTATGTATGCCATGAGATGATTTGTATATGTATATTTGTTCTGTCTACATGCATGATAAAAATTTAATAGCATGCCACTGGTGTATGTTGCATAACATGGGGTTGGGTTATGTGATGGGAGGAAGTATTACATTTTTGGCAAACTTCTTTGCATATCTCTGATGGCTATTAGCCTACCGTTCTGGCAGCTCTACTACAAATTCTGTTTAGTGCCGCATCGGTACTATTATGTGGTATGTAGGGATGGGTGGGTTGATATTATATCCCCACATGGTGTGTACGGTTGGACGGAGCTGGTGTGTAGAATTTGGATGGATAGGGTTTTTGCATGCTTGATTATTCGATTGCATTCGCTGTTTAGGGCTAAGGCTCACATGTATACTTTCGTAATGGGCTTAGGCCTAGTTGGACACTCGCTTACGAGATGGGCCGAGCCCAAAGCCTGCTCGATTGATATTTGTTTTATTTGGGGTGCACCCTGAGTTTTCACAAACTCACCCAACTATTTAACTGTGCAGGTAATCCACATGCATAGATGGTTCGGTGCTACGAGGGATTTGGAGCTGGCCACACATTTAAACTTGCTTTGGATTTTATTTACCTTATTTATTATTTTTCGGTTGTAATAAGGCCTTTCTAATTTCTGGGTTTTAAATTGGAATCTTATTTATAGGTTTATAATTGCTAGAAGTAGAACACCAAAACAACAACTGTTTTTCAAAACATCACGTTTCCGCAACAGTTTTAAATTAAGCTTTCGCAACAAATAAGGTTTTAAAGGTAAGAACGTTTTACAAGAAAATGACTTTTAATAAACCACGTTTTAAAAACAGGCAAACAAAATCTGAGGTTTTGAATGGCAAGAAGTTTTAAATTTCAAGAAGAGTTTTCAATGAAAACATGGTTTTCGAAAAACACTTCAATGTGACACGCCAGATTCGGCCATAACGTCTAGGCCGGGTTTGGGGTGTTACAATTACTTTAGCCATTTTTATTTTTATTGCAATTTATTTGTGTTTCTATTTTAATTTACTAACTTTTCTTTTATTTGCTTCTGGCAGGTATTTTTAGTTTATGACTAGAAGGAACCCGTCAAGACCATTGCTTTTTGACAGTGAGATTGAAAGTATCGCTCGCAGAAACAGTAGAGAAATAAGGTGAAGTCTACAGTATATATGTAACAGCCCGATTTTTACCCTAATCGGAATAGTGGTTTCGAGACCACAAATCCGAGTCCGAAAAATATTTTAAAATGTTTTTCTGTCTTTATATTTGTGTTAATTTATATCTGTGAAATTTTTGTGATTTAATTTTGTCGTTTAGGTATCCGATTTAGTAAAAGGACTTAATCGCGTAATTTGAAAATTTGCTAGTTTTAATAGTAAGTACTAAATTGGTGTTGGCTTCTTAAGTGGGAGCACTCTTGATACAAAAAGTCCATTTTATATATATATATATATATATATGCTAGTGTACGGCATTAGATAGTTTAAATATGCTTCCTTATTAAATATGTATATGTATATATATATATATATATATTATAATAGTAAAACATATAATTAAGTGTTTATAAAATAAGTCATGCGTAAATGAGGTGGACGAATATGCCCTTACTACATAAGTATTGATTATTAATTCATTAATGGCAATATAGGTAACTAATAATTTGAAATATTATAATACAAACATTATAAAATTTTCATTCATAATTTTACTTCTACATTGCCGAACATAAAACAAAGAGAAAAGAAAAACAAGAGCTAGGGTTCGGTTATATCCAAGTTTGATTAAGGTACGTGTCTAGCTCGGTTTTTGATAATTTTTACGTTTTTGAAATCGTTACTTCGAGTACTACAAAACCCATGTTTGAATTTTGAATTTTGATGAATATTTTGAGTTATGCCATTGATGAGAACTTGTGATTTTTGTTGTTTGATGGTGAAATATGAAAGATAGGTATTGGGTTAACATATCTTGTATTGGAATTTTTTATAATTTTGAGAAATTTAGACTTAATTGCAAAAATAAAAAAAAAAAAGTTGAGGGATTAAAATGTGAAATTGATGAAACATAAGGATTTGTATGAGTACATAGAATATTCGGCCTAGTTAGAGTGTTGGCAAATTTTGTGTATTTTGTGTTTTGTGCAATAGGGACTAAATTGTAAAAAGTGTAAATGTTGAGGGTAAAATGGTAATTTCCCATTTGTGTGGTTTTGGAATAAATTAAATGAAAACATATTGAATGAGCTTAATTTGAATAATTTTAGATCAAGAACCAAAGAAATCGGACTTGGATCGGGGGAAAACCAAAGTTGTTGACTAGCCGTCCCAACCCGTTTTTCATCGTCTGAGGTAAGTTTATAAGCAAATAGACGTATTTAATTTTAATTAAATGTGACTTATATATGCTGAAATGAAATATGTGAATTTATATCTACAATAGCCGAATGTATACAAGCTTGGCTACTATATTTCTGAAATCATTTTGACCGAGTTACGACGTCCGAAAGCCCCGTATGAACCTTAGGAATAGTTAGGATACATATGTCATGACATAGGATTTCGATATGTGATGTGCGAGTAAGACCATGGCATCGATATGTGACTCCGATATATGTGTACGAGTAAGACCCTGTCCGGGACAGTGGCATCGATTTGTGGCTACATGTAAGACCACGTCTGGGACGTTGGCATTGTACGTTATATATGATTATCTGAGTGTCCTAACCAATTCCAAATGGTTCATCGGGCATCGATATGTGGAGAACCAACATTTAAATTATTAAAAGACCAGGTATATACTAGTTTGAAACTCATTTGAAGCAAGGTAAGTGAATAAATTATTATTTATTTAAAGCTATGTGTAATACTAATAGGAATTATATGCATATGTGACAAAGGGTATTCGACCTTGTGAAATTTTGTGATTGAGTTTCAATTTTATGCGTATGTGATTATTGGAAGGTACAAGGTTGTTGAGTTAATTTGACTATATAAACATTCGGTCAAGGTGATCTTTATCAAGGAATTTTATATTCACACGATGTACTTTACGTATATTTGGATTTAAATGTGCCTTGATTATATATTTTGTTTTGTTCGATTAAGTTAACATTATCATTGAGTTGTCCATTTGTTTTTAACTTACTAAGCTAAGTTAGCTTATTATGTGTATATTTATTGTGTTTTATAGACTTTTGGATCAAGTTACGAGCTCGGAGGATCGTCAGCAAGTTCATCACACTATCTACTCCTTCGGTATTTAAATAATTGAACTCAAACTATGGCATGTATAGGCTGGGATTTTTTTTGAAATCATGAACCTTGGTTTGTATAAAGGCCATGCGAAAATGGCTCGTTCTCCATATTTGAATTCGGTTTTAGTTTTGCTTGTGTTTTAAGTTGATTTTGGTATTATGTCGTGTGCTAATTATAACTATTAATCCTGTTATGAGGTAGTGAATTGGGGCTGGTTGATGAATTTGAATGTGGCACGCATAAATTTGGTTAAGAATATTAATATAATGCTTGAGATACTACTGTATGATTTGGCCAAATGGTGCATAATAGGTGTTAATTTTTCCAAGATTATTATACGGTATGAGGAGCTATATTTTGAGTTTGACTAATTGTGATCAATGTCTTGTAGTTTATATATATATATATATATATATATTAAAGGTTGGTAAGAAATTTCGGTTAAACTTGTTTGAGATATGATTACATGTTTTAAATTCGGTTGCCATGCATTTGCTATTATGGTAGGTCAAGACAATTAATAAATGAATAATAACTTAAATTGGCTGAACATTAGCTGCACTTAAATGTTGTTTATTTTATGATTATCGACATGTTAGTTACATAGGCATTAAGTGTACTGTTGGGTGTCATAAGTTTATAAAACGGTTAATTTAATTAGGGCCAAATGCGCATAAATTTTACATATAGCCTTTAAAGATTAAAACACTAAATAAGTATATGAATAGCATGATTATTCTCCGTATGGGCCATGTTCAAATCCATAAAACGTGCAAGTCATGTCCATTCAAATTGACCTTATTCTAAGTCGCACGTATATATAGTTTCAATGCTTATAAAATGACTTATTAAATTATAAGCACATATGTGTGATCTTGGTGGTTTTATGCATAATCATATAAATGTTTTAGTAATGTATTTTATCGATGTAGATAATAATTTTGGTTGTGTATATTAATGCATAATAAACTGTAGATAATGTTTTTGAGATTTGTTATGAATTGCGTGTACTAGATGCAAGTCATGGTTTGGAGATAAAATTAATTGTACTATATTTATGAATACGTTTCCTTTGATGTTTGTTTAAATGTTTTAGAAAAAAATGATGAAAATAAGGTGCGAATTGTAATTGTATTTTGATTAATGTTGCATGTTTGTTATTTAATTCTGTCATATGTTTATTAATGCGAAAATGATCTATGTATTTATAGATTTGTTCGAAAGCCACATTTTGATCGGTAATACCTCATAACTCTTTTCGATGATGGATACGGGCTAGGAGTGTTACATTTTGTTGGTATCAGAGCTACGGTTTAGTCGATTCTAGGACTAACGTAGCGCGTAAGAGTTTAGCTATACATGCCATATTTTATACTGCGATAGTATGATGACTTCTGACATCTGAAAATGCGTTTTCATATAGTAATGGATCCCGATCGAGCCGTAGCTAATGATGTCGAGAGTGTAGCACCTGCTCCCGCGCAAGGGACAGAGCCGATAGATTCTCGACCTACTTCGAGTAATCCAAAGGGGGAGGCTAGACAAGCCTTCTACCAAATGATGAATGATTGGTTTACCAAGTATATCCAGGACTAATCCATTTGCACAACAAACTCCACCCCCGATTAATCCATCTACAGTGCCTATTATACCTTCGGCGAGTGATCCGATGAGATTGTCAAAGCCACCTGTTGATAAAATCAGAAAACATGGAGCCAAAGAATTTAGAGCCACTGATGATGATGCTGAGCGAGCTGAGTTCTGGCTTGATAATACCGTCCGAGTATTTGATGAATTATCCTGCACCCCTGATGAGTGTTTGAAATGTGCTATATCTCTGCTACGGGACACTGCATATCACTGGTGGAATACACTAGTATCGGTGGTTCCAAAGGAGCGAGTGACCTAGGAATTCTTTCAGACGGAGTTCCGTAAGAAATATATCAGCCAGAGGTTTATTGATCAGAAACGTAAAGAATTTCTTGAACTGAAACAGGGGCGGATGACGGTGACAGAATATGAGCAAAAATTTGTCAAACTCAGCAGATATGCCAGAGAATGTGTTTCATCTGAAGCTATTATGTGTAAGAGATTTGAAGATGGACTGAATGAAGACATTAAACTGCTAGTTGGCATACTAGAGATAAAAGAGTTCGTGGTACTTGTTGAGCGAGCCTGCAAAGCTGAAGAGCTCGGGAAAGAGAAAAGAAAAGCTAATTCTAAAGCTAGAGATTCACGCAAAAGAACATTTAGTAAGCCATTTCAGTTGACCTCAAAGAAATTCTGAGATGATACTAGCCATTCGAAGATTACTGCGAGTCATTTTAGACGAGATCGAGATAGACCACCTACGAGCTCGAGAGCTACCTCTGTGGCTAGTGTGGGTAATGTCAGATCAAATCAACCTGAGTGTGAACATTGTGGTAAACGACATCCCGGCAGTTGCAGATTGCATGATAGATCCTTTTTTAAATGTGGATCCAGAGATCATTTTATTCGAGAGTGTCCAGAGATAGTTGATCAAAATCCGGCTCAGAATACTAGATCGGGTAATACTGTAGCTCGAGGTAGACTACCCAGAAATACAGTTATTGCTAGTGGCAGCTAGAGAGGGACTAAATATTCAGCTGTTAGATCTGAGGCTCGCGCACCAGCCAGAGCTTATGCCATACGTGCACGCGAGGAGGCTTCATCCCTAGATGTCATTACTCGTACTTTTACTCTTTATGATACTACCGTTATTGCTTTGATTGATCCTGGTTCAACTCATTCCTATATGTGTGAGACTTTGGTGTTCAGTAAGACTTTACCTGTTGAGTCTACTGAGTTTGTAATTAAAGTATCGAATCCCTTAGGCCAGTGTGTCTTGGTTGATAAAATATGCAAGATTGTCCGTTGATGATTCGAGATTCGTGTTTTCCAGCTGATTTGATGTTGTTGCCATTTGATGAGTTTGATATAATTCTGGGTATGGACTGGTTAACTCTACATGATGCTATCGTGAACTGTAAATAGAAGACTATTGATTTACGATGTCAGAATGATGAGATTATTCAGATTGAATCTAATGATCTGAATGGTTTACCAGCAGTGATATCTTCTATGACAGCTCGAAAATATGTGAGAAAGGGTTGTGAAGCTTATTTTGCTTATGTGCTTGATTCTAAAGTGACAGAAAAGAAGATTGAATCAGTACCTGTTGTATGTGAGTATCCAGATGTGTTCCCTGAATAATTACCGGGTTTGCCACCTATTCGAGAAGTTGAGTTTGGGATTGAATTAATGTCGGGGACGACTCCTATTTTTATAGCTCCTTACAGGATGGCACCTACAGAATTAAAAGAATTGAAAGCACGATTGCAAGAGTTGACAAATAGGGGATTTGCGACCGAAGTTTCTCTCCTTGGGGCGCATGATTCTGTTTGTGAAAAGAAAGACGGAACCATGAGAATGTGTATTGACTACAGGCAGCTTAATAAAGTGACCATAAAGAACAAGTATCCGTTACCAAGAATTGACGACCTGTTTGATCAGCTGAAAGGGGCTACAGTGTTTTCAAAGATAGATTTGAGATCGGGATACTATCAGTTGCGAGTTAAAGACTCTGATGTGCCAAAGACTGCTTTCCGGACGAGGTACGGACACTACGAGTTTCTGGTTATGCCTTTCGGACTCACTAATGCACCTGTTATTTTTATGGATTTGATGAATCGAATCTTCAGACAGTATTTGGATCGGTTTGTGGTAGTATTCATAGATGATATTATGATATATTCCCGTGATGAAACCGAGCATGCCGAACACCTGAGACTTGTGTTACAGACTTTGTGAGATAAACAGTTGTATGCAAAGTTCAGTAAATGTGAGTTCTACTTACGCGAAGTCAATTTTCTGGGCCATGTTATATCAACATCGGGTATTCGGGTTGATCCGAGTAAAATTTCAGCTATACTTGACTCGAAACCACCGAAAAATGTTTCTGAAGTTCGAAGCTTTCTGGGATTTATTGGTTACTACAGATGGTTTGTGAAGGATTTCTCTATGATTGCTACACCGTTGACAAAGCTGTTACATAAATATGTTAAGTTCGAGTGGTCAGAGAAGTGTCAGAAAAGTTTTGATCAGTTGAAAGCTCTTTTGACCGAAGCTCCAGTGTTAGTTCAGCCTGAATCGGGTAAAGAATTTGTCATTTATAGTGATGCATCTTTCAATGGTCTGGGTTGTATTTTGATGCAGAAAGGCAAAGTCATAGCTTATGCCTCAAGACAGCTGAAACCACATGAAAAGAACTATCCGACACATGATTTGGAACTAGCAGCCATTGTATTTGCGTTGAAGATTTGGCGTCATTATCTGTTCAGTGAGAAATGTTATGTTTATTCTGATCACAAAAGCTTGAAGTATTTGATGACTCAGAAAGATTTGAATTTGAGACAACGCCGATGGTTAGATCTGTTGAAAGATTACGAGCTAGTAATTGACTACCATCCTGGAAAGGCTAATGTTGTTGCTGATGCTTTAAGTCGGAAGTCATTATTTGCTCTGCGTGCAATGAACGCACATATGGCTATATCTGATAGTAGTTTGATAATAGCAGAATTAAAAGCAAGATCGTTATTTGTTCAACAAATTCGTGATGCCTAGAAAGTTGATAATGATTTGTTAACAAAATGAGTTCAGTGTGAAACGAACGTTGAATCTGAATTCCGAGTTGATGAAAATGGTTGTTTGAGGTTCAAAAACCGAATATGTGTTCCTAGAAACTCAAAGTTAATTCAGATGATTTTGAACGAAGCTCACAGCAGTCGGTTATCTGTTCATCCGGGTAGCACGAAAATGTATAATGATGTAAAACAGTTCTATTGGTGGCCTGGTATGAAACGAGACATATCTGACTTTGTTTCAAAATGCCTAGTCTGTCAACAAGTAAAAGCCGAGCATCAGGTACCTTCTGGATTACTTCAGCCGATTATGATACCCGAGTGGAAATGGGACAGAGTCACGATGGATTTTGTATCTGGTCTACCGTTGACACCGAGCAAGAAAGATGCAATCTGGGTTATTGTAGATAGATTGACCAAATCTGCTCATTTTGTTCCGGTTCGCACAGATTATTCACTTGATAAATTGGCTGAGTTATATGTTTCTCAGATTGTGAGATTACATGGTGTGCCTATTTCTATTATTTCGGACCCAGACTCGAGGTTTACATCGTGGTTTTGGAAGAAACTACAAGATGCTTTAGGTACGAAACTATACTTTAGCACAACTTTTCATCCGCAAACAGATGGTCAGTCCGAATGAATCATTCAGATACTTGAGGATATGTTGAGATGTTGCATCCTTGAGTTCGAAGGTACGTGGGAACGATACTTACCTCTGATTAAATTTGCTTATAATAATAGCTTTCAATCTAGTATCAAGATGGCACCCTACGAGGCTTTGTACGGTCGTAAATGTCGTACACCATTGTATTGGACTGAGCTCAGTGAAAATAAGATACACGGGGTTGACTTGATCAAAGAGACTGAACAGAAAGTGAAAGTGATTCGCAATAGTCTAAAAACAGCACCGGATCGTCAGAAGTCATATGCAGATTTGAAACGTAAAGATATTGAGTTTCAGATCGGAGATCAAGTGTTTTTAAAAGTTTCACCGTGGAAGAAAGTACTCAGATTCGGTCATAAAGGCAAGTTGAGTCCGAGATTCATTGGGCCGTATGAAATCACAGAGCATATTGGGTCGGTTGCTTATAGATTGTAGTTGCCACCTGAGTTAGAAAAGATCCATAATGTATTTCATGTTTCGATGCTTCGTAGATACCGATTTGATCCTTCACATGTGATTAGTCTGACAGAGGTTGAGATTCAGCCTGATATGACATATGAAGAGCAACCGATTTGTATTCTGGCTCGTGAGATAAAAGAATTGAGAAATAAGAAAATTTCATTGGTCAAAGTATTGTGACAAAAGCACGGGGTTGAGGAAGCAACTTGGGAGTCAGAGAATACGATGAAAGAACGTTATCCAAACCTATTCACCGGTAAGATTTTCGGGGACGAAAATCCCTAGGGAGAGAGTTGTAACAGCCCAATTTTTACCCTAATCGGAATAGTGGTTTTGGGACCAAAAATTCGAGTCCGAAAAATATTTTAAAATTATTTTTTGTTTATTATATGTGAATTTATATCTGTGAAATTTTCGTGATTTAATTTTGTCGTTTAGGTATCCGATTTAGTAAAAGGACTTAATCGCGTAATTTGAAAATTTGCTAGTTTTAATAGTAAGGACTAAATTGGTGTAGGCTTCTTAAGTGGAGCACTCTTGATACAAAAAGTCCATTTTTTTTATATATATATGCTAGTGTACGGCATTAGATAGTTTAAATATGCTTCCTTATTAAATATGTATATATATATATAAATATGTTATAATAGTAAAACATATAATTAAGTGTTTATAAAATAAGTCATGCGTAAATGAGGTGGACGAATATGCCCTTACTACATAAGTATTGATTATTAATTCATTAATGGCAATATAGGAAACTAATAATTTGAAATATTATAATACAAACATTATAAAATTTTCATTCATAATTTTACTTCTACATTGCCGAACATAAAACAAAGAGAAAAGAAAAACAAGAGCTAGGGTTCGGTTATATCCAAGTTTGATTAAGGTACATGTCTAGCTCGGTTTTTGATAATTTTTACGTTTTTGAGATCGTTGCTTCGAGTGCTACAAAACCCATGTTTGAATTTTGAATTTTGATGAATATTTTGAGTTATGTCATTGATGAGAACTTGTGATTTTTGTTGTTTGATGGTGAAATATGAAAGATAGGTATTGGGTTAACATATCTTGTATTGGAATTTTTGATAATTTTGGGAAATTTAGGCTTAATTGCAAAAATAAAAAAAGTTGAGGGATTAAAATGTGAAATTGATGAAACATAAGGATTTGTATGAGTACATAGAATATTCGGCCTAGTTAGAGTGTTGGCAAATTTTGTGTATTTTATGTTTTGTGCAATAGGGACTAAATTGTAAAAAGTGTAAATGTTGGGGGAAAATGGTAATTTGCCCATTTGTGTGTTTTTGGAATAAATTAAATGAAAACATATTGAATGAGCTTAATTTGAATAATTTTAGATCAAGAACCAAAGAAATCAGACTTGAATCGGGGGAAAACCAAAGTTGTTGACTAGCCGTCCCGACCCGTTTTTCATCGTCTGAGGTAAGTTTATAAGCAAATAGACGTATTTAATTTTAATTAAATGTGACTTATATATGCTGAAATGAAATATGTGAATTTATAGCTACAATAGCCGAATGTATACAAGCTTGGCTACTATATTTCTGAATTCATTTTGACCGAGTTACGACGTCCGAAAGCCCGGTATGAACCTTAGGAATAGCTAGGATACATATGTCATGACATAGGATTTCGATACGTGATGTGCGAGTAAGACCATGGCATCGATATGTGACTCCGATATATGTGTACGAGTAAGACCCTGTCCGGGACAGTGGCATCGATTTGTGGCTACATGTAAGACCACGTCTGGGACGTTGGCATTGTACGTTATATGTGATTATCTGAGTGTCTTAACCAATTCCAAATGGTTCATCAGGCATCGATATGTGGAGAACCAACATTTAAATTATTAAAAGGCCAAGTATGTACTAGTTTGAAACTCATTTAAAGCAAGGTAAGTGAATAAATTATTATTTATTTAAAGCTATGTGTAATACTAATAGGAATTATATGCATATGTGACAAAGGGTATTCGACCTTGTGAAATTTTGTGATTGAGTTTCAATTTTATGCGTATGTGATTATTGGAAGGTACAAATTTGCTGAGTTAATTTGACTATATAAACATTCGGTCAAGGTGATCTTTATCAAGGAATTTTATATTCACAGGATGTACTTTACGTATATTTGGATTTAAATGTGCCTTGATTATATATTTTGTTTTGTTCAATTAAGTTAATATTATCATTGAGTTGTCCATTTGCTTTTAACTTACTAAGCTAAGTTAGCTTATTATGTGTATATTTATTATGTTTTATAGACTTTTAGATCAAGTTACGAGCTCGGAGGATCGTCAGCAAGTTCATCACACTATCTACTACTTCGGTATATAAATAATTGAACTCGAACTATGGCATGTTGATCGTTGGTATCGATTGTCTTAATATTTATATAATGAATGATCTAGCCTAGAAACTAACTATCACCACAATTGAGGCAAGTGCACCTATCGAACAGTAGTATAGCTTAGTGGCAAGACCGGATTGTCGAACCCAAAGGAACCAAAAGTACTAATACTGACTTTCTTTTTATTATTTAGCCTAAAGATTTAGGGATTTGTTATTTATTCTAAAATTAACTAACTACTAAGCTAAAGACGCTAAGACAAAGAGAATGAATTAGGGAAATACTTGTGGGAAAAACCAATTGATTAAGATAATACCCAAGGAGGAGTCCACCTAGACTTCACTTGTTATTTAACTCTGAACCAGACGATTTATTCACTTGACCTGATCCGTAGGAATCCCTAATTTATATTACTACCTCTCTCGAGGCTACTAACGTCTAACCCTAGGTTGATTAATTGAAATATCTTTCTAATTAAAACCCCTAAGGTTGCATTAACTCGATCTATGGACTCCCATATTAGGTTTGACCCTAATCCGGCAGATTTTCGTCATCCTATCTCTAGGGTTGCGATCAACTCCGCTTAATTACGCTAGATCTACTCTTAAACAGGGACTTTTGCTCTATTGCCTAAGCACATCACTACTTGAATCAATATCCTCAAATATCAAAACAAGAATTAAGAACACATAATTAAGAACAAATCAAGTATTTATCATATAGTTCAGAAAACAATAACAAGATCCGTCTTAGGTTTCATCCCCCTCAGGTATCTGAGGGGTTTAGTTCATAATCATAAAACAATACATCTCAGAAGAAAAGATAAAACAAAAATAAGAAAACCCTAAAACCCCCTGAAGGAATTGAAGGAGAGATCCTCCGTCTTGAGTATGATTTCAGCTTCTTGAGATGAATCAACTGGCTTTCTTCGAGTAAATCCCACAATTCTGACCTCTCTGGCTCGGCTCCTTGGCCTAGCCTGACGCCCCTCAAAGTTGGCCTTTAGGGTGTTTATATAGGCTTTTGGAATATCTTTCTTTGCCTCTAAGTACCCTATTCCGAGTAAAATTCCTCTTTGTCACGGCAGGGACACGCCCGTGTGAATCGAATCCAGGCCGTGGTCGAGCCTGCTAAAAGGGGCACGGCCGTGTGGCTTGGGCCTAGGCCGTGTTGATTTCTTACTTTGGCCCATTTGGTCCGTTTTTAGCCCGTTTCGTGTTCTTTTCATCCTCCGTTGCTCTCCTAAGTATAAAACATGAAATTAAAGGATTAGGAGCATTAAATTTCACAATTCAAAGGATAAACCATCCAAAAAGCATGCTAAATGTGGGATTAAAATATGTATATATTATGGTTTATCAAATACCCCTACACTTAAGCATTTGCTTGCCCTCAAGCAAAATTCTCAACTCACAATTAAAACGAACTTCCTCAATTCATAACCTTCATTAATAATGTTTCCTCATAATTCATAGATAATTCATACATGGATAATTTAACCAAAAAGGTTGCTAAAGATTCAAACAATCAAAGTCATAGTTTTTATAGCACGAAAAATAGGTGTTTCCCCTTACCTAAATAATAACCTTTAATTCAAAATCGACAAAAGTTGACATCCTCACTAAAGATTCATTCAAATCACTCAAAGTGTTTAAGGTTCAAAAATATGCACTCAGAAGTCGAACATGAAAAGTTAATCCCATAGGCTTGCATGAAAATCAAATCTCCACCACTATAATATGAGATGATACACAAATCAAAAGGTCTTTAAAAAGGGTTGTAACGGGGCTCGGGTTAAAGGTGTGGATAAAGGCTTGAATTAGAGGGTTAGTATCGAGACTGAATTGATAAATTACCTAACTAGAAAGTTGTACTAATACTAAATAATTACATCATGGAAACTTAATACTAATAACATGAGCTTCTTCTAAAGATAATGAAATTAACAGTTTAAGCTCAAATAACATAGAACTAATAATGAATATACTTCGCTTTTTTTTAAGAACAAATCAAGTACAATAATAATATAGAATTTAATAGCTGAAATAAAGAAAATAGTTAAGTAACCGATCAAATCAAATCTCGATATAGGGGTAGTCAAGAAAAATGGTGATAATAAATACAAAGTTGGTTTTGGGTTAATATTAATGGGTGAGTCAAGAAACAGTTTGTTAGGATTCAAAGGGGTTCGCTAGGGGTTAATTGTGAGGGTAGGCTTTTAGTGGAGTAAGTGGGTTAAAACCTAAGTGCCTTTATCATCTCAATATATCAAATCATAGGTGTGGTCTCGACATGTATAATCGAAGCAAGTTCTAGAATAACAAATCAATGTTGACACACTCATAATCAATAAAGTGAGCACGAAAAATGTATGCTCTGAAAGGCTCAAAATCTCACAAATATTATGGGATTTTTTATATCAACCTTGTAAATTTCAAACTTCAAAGTAATAATTAGATTCGGGTAGACAACCTAACAAAATTTTTACTTCTGAAAATAAACTCATCATGCTTGATTCTCTAGTTTCCTAAAGTTTAAATCATCACTGCACAATTATCAATGACTTGATCCAAAACATATCAATGAAAACCATGAATTAAAGAAAATTTCATTCTAACAGTAATATGAGAAATTTTACTTAAGAACAAGACATAATTCAGGAATTTGAGAATAATGCAAAAAGTTAGGCACTTTTTCACGATAAAATTCACCCCCCACACTTAAGATGTACATTGTCCTCAATGTACAAAGATATATAAAATAATATAGTAGAAAATCAAAAGATAGGGATAGAAGTGAAACTCCCTGAATTTTTAGATGGATTCCTTGAGAAAGAAGCTTGTGGGGATGAAGTAAATAAAAGGCATGATGAACTAAGCAGAGATGAAGGTATGTGAAAATATTCCAGTTCCTTAGTAGGACCTTGAATCTTTCAGAACTGCAGAGTCATCAGTAAATTTTTAGGGGGTTTCGTTGTTATATTTACTCGAAAATTAGATAGTCGGAAGTAAAAGAAATTGGACTTTTACTAAAAGTTTTGAACAAAATAAAAGGTAAAGATGTGAACTAGCAAATTATAATAAAAGGTTACATAAAAAATAAAAGCAAAAACAAAAAATAAAGATAGAACTAAAAATAAAAAGGACTCAAAAGTCCTCATAATCGGTTGGATCGCGAGGTGGTGGGGGCGGCGATATGTGAAAGTGATGACAAATCTGCTGAAGAGTCGCCTCAATGCTATCGAATCGTCGAGCTGTGTCATTGAATTGCTGAGTCCAGTAATGCTCGAACTGAGTGAGGCATACAGAGATGTCTGAAAGTGAAGCAGCCGCATGAACTAGTCGATGGCTCGGTTGTGGCTCCTCATGTGGGTGTGGGACATCATCAGTAATTTCCTCAGGGTTCTCCTCCTCGGTGGTATGGGCTAGCCGATATTGGGGAGGATCGGTCCCACGGCAACGCTTGATCATATGCATGTTTATCATCGTTGAGATGCCCTGTGGAGACATCTGGCCTATCAAGGTGAGGGAGGTAGACTGTGATGCGGTGTTGAGGAGACCAAAGTGTCTCGCGAGCCGTGTTACATAAGGCCCCATAGAAATGACCCCCTTGCGATGGCGCTCCATCTAATGCTGAATGGCCAGAGCGATGAAGTAGGCAAGGTCGAAGACGTGCCCGTTTGCCATACACCAGAGGAAGTAGGCATCATGAGTGTTAACGACCCCGATGCTCTCTCGTATTCCTGTCAATGTATGAGCTAAAATGGCGTGTAAGTACCGCAAGGATGGGACGAGAGCTGTCACTTTGGAGCGACTAGGGTCATAAGTGGCTGTGTTGGGGGCTATATTATACCAACATCTCGCAGGGGAGTTATGGATGTGGCGATGGAGCTTCGCAAGATCATGTTCTCTTCTAAAGTCATCCGTGTATAGGCCCAGAGCAATGCCAAATTCGAGGACACTCATTTCTCGAACTAAACCTCCTAGACAAAACTGAATAGTGCCCGGGTCATCGTAATTCATCATTACCACCTGTAAGTGAAAAGTGGAGCAAAGCTCTAGCGTTAGTTCGAGGTAGGTGGGCTTGACAATACCGAAAAACCACTCCTAAGGGTCCGTGTTAGTAGGGCCCGGACATCATCAGCAAGTTGTACTTGTTCTAGAGCGTCCCAGTCGATACATCTGCCTTGACTGGGGGGTCACGCTCGTAGGATCTGAAAAAGTTCCTCTTGAGTTCCAGGGGGAAAACGTAAAAATGGATGTCTCACTTCAGTCGATGCGCTAGCTGATTATGAACCGAGCCCCTTTCGTTTTTTTGAGATAGGGACTACAGTTTTCTTACCTCGGGAGGACGACATTATGTTCCGACGGAGCGTGGGGACGGCGCACGGTCGTTGAGGCTTGATGCACGGGCGTGTGCTGCGGGTAGGTAGTGGAACAAGGCTGTGTCATTCACACGGGCGTGGTCTGTGTTTGTATGTAGGTGAGAAAGATAAAGAGAGAGAAGGGAGAGGGTAATGAGGGGAAGTGAAGGGAGGGGAGGGGAGAGGGTGTCGGTGGCCGGAATGGGGAGGGAAGGAGGATTTGGGGATGCTTGGAGGAAACGGCTAGGGTTGGGGATTGGGGAAGAAGATGAATATGAGGGGGTTTAAATAGGGAATCGGTCACACGGGTAGAGGCCACGCCCGTGTTATATTTGTTTGGGCCGTGTGAATCGAGAGTTTTGAATTTAAGCACGTTTGAATTGTGTAACACGCCCGTGTATTGTCTCGTTCGCTTCTCCCACGCCCATGTAAATGGTCCTACGCCCGTGTTCTTAAGTCAGTGTCATCCACGGCCTTAGAGCACGGGCGTGTTTGACGATCGTGTCCTTTACTCAGTGTTGGCCATGGGTTAGATGCACGGGCGTGTCGCACACCCGTGTTGATTAATCAGTATCAGCCACGGGTACATCGCACGGGCGTGTATAATTATCGCACCCCATGTTCCTTAGTCAGTCTCGACCACGGCCGCGTCATACGGCCGTGTCATCTAGTCGGAGCCAGTGGCTTGGAAAAATTTTTGTCCTTTTTCTACACCATCTTTGCCACGCCCATGTACCTGTTCATGGTGTCCACACGACCACGGCCACGCCCGTGTTCAAGGCCGTGTGGTAGGGAAACCTGCGCTTTACTGAATTGGTTAGTTTGTAGTTAGGTGCTAGAAATAAAAATTATGACATTAGTAAAGTTAGTGCTCGGGTTGCCTCCCGAGAAGCGCTTGTTTAAAGTCTTAAGCTAGACTTACCCTGTTTTCATTTCTAAATGAAGGTTCACGGAGCCGAAGCTCTTCTCTCATATTCCTAAAATCTTCACCATTATAAAGTTTCAGTCGCTGACCATTGACCTTGAATGTGCCATGAGTTGGATGAGTTACCTCGATTGTGCCGTAGGGAAAAATAGTTTTGATTACGAATGGACCTGACCATATTGATTTCAGCTTTCCAGGAAAAAAATTGAGCCTTGAATTGTATAGCAGGACTAAGTCTCCTACTTTGAATTGCTTTGATTGCTTTAAACGAGCATCATGGCGTCGCTTTGTTGCCTCCTTATATAGTCGTGAGTTCTCATAGGCATTAGCTCGCCATTCATCTAGCTCGTTCAACTGCATCTTCCTCTTCTCACCTGCGGTTTTAAGATCGTAATTTAAGAATTTTATAGCCCAAAAAGCTTTGTGCTCTAACTCAAATGGTAGATGACAACTTTTTCCGTAGACAAGTTTGTATGGGGATGTTCCTATGGGAGTTTTAAACGCTGTTCTATAGGCCCATAAAGCATCGTCTACTTTTAATGCCCAGTCTTTCCTGTTTGATTCAACTGTTTTCTCTAGAATACGCTTAAGCTCTCGATTTGCTACTTCTACTTGCCCACTGGTTTGAGGATGATAAGGGGTAGCTGTCTTGTGGTGTACTCCATATTTTTTTAAGACTTTATCAAATTGAGTATTACAAAAGTGAGTACCCTTATCACTAATAATTGCTCTGGGTGTTTCGAATCGAGAGAAAAGTTTCTTAAGAAATTTCACTACTACTCTAGCATCGTTAGTAGGTAAAGCTTGAGCTTCCACCCATTTTGACATGTAATCCACTGCTACTAAGATGTATTTATTTCCAAATGAACTAGGAAATGGGCCCATAAAGTCAATACCCCATACATCGAATATTTCACATGATAGCATATACGTTTGAGGCATTTCATCACGTTTAGAGATATTACCTGTTCTTTGGCATTTATCACATGAAGCAACATATCTGTTGGCATCTTTAAACAGGGTTGGCCAATAAAAACCTGATTCGAGCATTTTATTTGCTGTATTAATCCAGCTGTAATGTCCTCCTGAAGGTCCTGAGTGGCAATGTTCTAGGATTTTGCTTGCTTCTGCCTTTGTAACACATCTCCGAATTACTTGATCTGCACATATACGAAAAAGAAAGGGGTCCTCCCAAAAATAGTTTTTCACATCGGCAAAGAATCATTTTTTTTATGATGTGTTAACTTTTTTGGTAGGATGTTAGCAGCTAAATAATTCGCAATATCTGCAAACCAAGGTACCTCGGAGTCGGTTATAGAAAAGAGTTGTTCTTCAGGAAACGAGTCGTTTATCTCACTCTCGTCGAGTTCTTTGATATGTAGATTTTCAAGCCTAGAAAGATGATCTGCTGCAAGATTTTCAGCTCCTTTCTTATCCTGAATTTCCAAATCAAATTCCTGTAAGAGTAAAATCCATCTTATTAGTCAAGGTTTTGCATCAGATTTAGTCAAACGATAACGAAGAGCTGAATGGTCAGTGTAAACGACAACTTTAGATAGTATCAAATATTGTCTAAATTTATCAAATGCAAAAAACACAACTAGCAATTCTTTTTCTGTGGTGGTGTAATTTTCTTGTGCAGCCGTTAATGTCTTGCTAGCGTAATAGATCGACTGAAAGTGTTTGTCTCTTCGCTGTCCCAAAACTGCACCTACTGCAAAATCACTCGCATCACACATTAGTTCAAAGGGTAAATTCCCATCAGGTGCAATTATAATTTGAGCATTTATTAATTTATCTTTGAGGATGTTAAATGCATCTAAACATACCTGATCAAAATTGAAAGGTACATCTTTTTCTAGTAATTTCGTTAAAGGCTTAGCTATTTTAGAAAAATATTTAATGAATCTTCTATAAAATCCAGCATGTCCTAAAAAGCTTCTAATAACCTTCACTAAACTAGGGGGAGGTAATTTTTCTATGGTTTTAACCTTTGCTTTATCTACCTCAATCCCTTTACTAGAGATTTTATGTCCTAACACAATCCCTTCTCGAACCATAAAGTGACATTTTTCCCAATTTAAAACAAGGTTCGTTTCCTCACATCTCATTAGAACTCGTTTCAAATTTTTAAGGCAAAGATGGAAAAAATTACCGAATATCGAAAAGTTGTCCATAAATACCTCCATAATGTCTTCCACAAGTTCGTCAAAGATAGCCAGCATGCAGCGCTGAAAAGTAGCAGGAGCATTACATAATCGAAAAGGCATTCTACGATAAGAAAACGTACCGTATGGACATGTAAATATTGTCTTTTCTTGATCCTCAGGGGCTATTGGGATTTGGAAGAAGGCGGAGAGTCCGTCCAGGAAGCAGTAGTACATATGCCCAGATAATCTTTCTAACATCTGATCAATAAAGGGCAAAGGGAAGTGATCTTTTCTGGTGGCGTCTTTCAACTTTCTATAGTCAATACAGACTCTCCAACTCGTGACTGTTCTTGTAGGAATTAATTCATTCTTTTCGTTGGCTACAACAGTCATGCCTCCTTTCTTTGGAACGACCTGCACAGGACTTACCCAAGTACTGTCAGAAATAGGATAAATTATTCCAGCATCTAGAAGTTTAATTACCTCAGCTTTAACAACTTCTTTCACGTTGGGATTCAATCGTCTTTGAGGTTGCACACATGGTTTATACTCATCTTCCATTAAAATTTTGTGGGTGCAAAACGATGGGTTTATTCCTTTAATGTCAGAAATTTTCCAAGCTATGGCTCTTCTATGTTCCCTTAGTACCTGTAGCAACTCGTCTTTCTCTTTGGGTTCTAGTTCTGAAGAGATAATTACTGGTAGCGTAGAATTATCCCCGAGGAATGCATATTCTAAGTGTTTTGGCAACTGTTTTAATTCCAATTTAGGTGGCTCATCAATAGAGGGTTTTTGTTTTAGTTAAATGCGTTCATTTGGTGCCCTCTTCTTTCGTTTGTCTAGAGGAAGATTTATTAGAATTCAACTCGTCGGTATCATCATCTACCCCCTCACCTTGGGTAAGACACAGTTCCATCGTGTCGTCGTGTATGATTTCCTATAAAGAATCTTGAATAAAATGATCAATGGCATCAATAAAATAACAGGAGTCATCTTGTTCTCTAGAATATCGCATAGCGTCGTAAATTTGAAAAATAATTTCTTCGTCGCCTACCCTTAGCGCAAGTTTACCATCACTTACATCAATAACAGCCCTAGCAGTAGCTAAAAAAGGGCTCCCTAAAATTAAGGGTACCTCAATGTCCTCATCCATGTCAAGCACAACAAAATCAACAGGGAATATAAATTTATCAACTTTTACCAGAATATCTTCGATAACTCCCCTAGGATATTTAATAGATCTGTCAGCTAACTGAATACTCATCCTAGTGGGTTTTGGTTCCCCGAGACCAAGTTGCTTAAACATTTTATAAGGCATTAAATTAATACTGGCACCTAGATCAGCTAGTGCTTTCTCTATGTTTAAACTACCAATTAAACAGGGAATAGTGAAACTTCCTGGTTCTTTCAATTTGGTTGGTAGCTTGTTTTGGAGGATGGCTGAACATTCTTCATTAAGTTCCACTGTCGATATCTCTTCAAACTTCCTTTTATTTGTTAGAAGATCTTTTAGGAATTTTGCGTATGTCGGCATCTGCGAAATAGCTTCAACAAAAGGTAAGTTGATATGTAACTGTTTAAAAAGTTCAAGAAATTTACCATATTGTGCGTCTAAGTGGTCTTTCTTCATCTTTGCCAGATATGGGATCGGTGGTTTAAATTCTTCACGTACCGGTGTTACATTCTCGATTTCCTCACTTTTTTCCTTATTAGTTTCTTGAGGTATCTTTTTTTCTGCTTCAACCAATTCCTTCCCATTCCTTAATGTTATTGCATGTACTTGCTCTTGTGGTTTCGATTTGGTATTATTAGGTAAACGACTTGGTTGCTTGTCGGAAACTAACTTAGTCAGCTGTCCTAGTTGATTCTTCAGTTCTTGAATTAATGTCTGCTAATTATTCAACGTCGTTTCTGTATTTCGAAAATGATTTTTTGACGCTGAAATAAATTTTTCTAGCATATCCTCAAGATTCGGTTTCTTTTCCTGTGGGTAGGGCTGTTGTTGGAAATTTGGAGGGGGTTGTGGTCTCGATTTCCTTGAGCACCCCACGAGAAATTTGGGTGGTTCCTCCAACCTGGATTATAAGTATTACTATAAGGGTTATTTTGAGATCTGTAATTGTTACCCATATAGTTCATTTGTTCGCCCTCATGCTATGTCCGTAGGGTGGGTACTCAGGATTCGCCACACCTCCACTTGTTTCGCACTGCATTACCGGATGTACCTGCGAAGAACACAAACCATCAATCTTTTTGTTTAACATCTCTGCCGATTTGATAGCATGGTTTCTTTGCGTCGAGGTTGAAAACTACATTTGTTTTTGTTGGCCTTGTCTCGTGACTTGCCAGCGATAGTTATTCAGTGACATCTTTTCTATAAACTCGTAGGCCGCTTCAGGAGTTTTGTTGTTCAGCGTTCTGCCGGCGGCTGAATCGATCAATTGCCTCGTTGAGGGGTTCACACTGTTGTAGAAGGTTTGAACCTGTATCCACAAGGGTAATCCATGGTGTGGGCACCTTCTCAATAGATCTTTGTATCTCTCCCATGCATCATAAAGTGTCTCTAAATCCATCTGCACAAAAGAAGAGATATCATTCCTTAATTTAGCCATTTTAGCCGGTGGAAAATATTTTAATAAAATTTTTTCAGTCATTTGATCCGATGTAGTGATTGACCCTCGTAGAAGAGAATTCAACCACTGTTTTGCTTTGTTCCTCAAGGAGAAGGGAAATAACCGAAGGCGGATGGCATCATCAGAAATGCCATTTATTTTGAAGGTGTCACAGAATTTTAGAAAATTTGCTAAGTGTGTGTTAGGATCCTCATCCTGCAAACCATCAAACTGAACAAACTGTTGTATCATCTGTATAGTGTTAGGTTTCAATTCAAAATTATTTGCAGTAATAGCAGGTCTAACAACACTTGACTCAGTTTCTGTTAAATTAGGTTTAGCATAATCATACATAGTTCGAGGAGGAGGATTTTCGGCAACCATAGGAGGGAGTGGATTATTCTGGTGATCAGCCATCTCTTCCGTGTTATTAGTATCGTCCTCTTGCTCTTCTTCTATGTAATTTAATCTTCACCTTATTTCTCTACGATTTTTACGAACGGTGCCTTCAATATCACTGTCGTAGATTAAGGGTCTTGTCGGGTTCCTTCTAGTCATAAACTACAGGTACATGCTAGGAACAAATAAAAGAAAAAAAAAATTGCAAAGTTAAAATCAAAATAAAAGTAAATCGCAAAAATAAAAAAAACAATGGCTAAAGTAATAAAAATTGAGCGTTCTTAATATTTTGGTTCCCCGGCAATGGCGCCAAAAACTTGATCGTTGGTATCGATAGTCTTAATATTTATATAATGAATGATCTAGCCTAGAAACTAACTATCACCACGATTGAGGCAAGTGCACCTATCAAACAGTAGTATAGCTTAGTGGCAAGACTGGATTGTCGAACCCAAAGGAACCAAAAGTACTAATACTGACTTTCTTTTTATTATTTAGCCTAAAGATTAAGGGATTTTTTATTTATTATAAAATTAACTAACTATTAAGCTAAAGACGCTAAGACAAAGAGAATGAATTGGGGAAATACTTGTGGGAAAAACCAATTGATTAAGACAATACCCAAGGAGGATTCCACCTAAACTTCACTTGTTATTTAACTCTGAACCAAACGATTTATTCACTTGACTTGATCCGTAGGATTCCCTAATTTATATTAATACCTCTCTCGAGGCTACTAACGTCTAACCCTAGGTTGATTAATTGAAATCTCTTTCTAATTAAAACCCCTAACGATGCATTAACTCGATCTATGGACTCTCATATTAGGTTTAACCCTAATCGGCAGATTTTCGTCATCCTATCTCTAGGGTTGCGATCAACTCTGCTTAATTACGCTAGACCTACTCTTAAACAGGGACTTTTACTCCACTGCCTAAGCACATCACTACTTGAATCAATATCCTGAAATATCAAAACAAGAATTAAGAACACATAATTAAGAACAAATCAAGTATTTATCATATAGTTCAGAAAACAATAACAAGATCCGTCTTAGGTTTCATCCCCCTCAGGTATCTGAGGGGTTTAGTTCATAATCATAAAAGAATACATCTCAGAAGAAAAGATAAAACAAAAATAAGAAAACCCTAAAACCCCCTGAAGTAATTGAAGGAGAGATCCTCCGTCTTGAGTATGATTTTGGCTTCTTGAGATGAATCAACTGGCTTTCTTCGAGTAAATCCCACAATTCTGACCTCTCTGGCTCGGCTCCTTGTATTAGTTGGACGCCCCTCAAAGTTGGCATTTAGGGTGTTTATATAGGCTTTTGGAATATCTTTCTTTGCCTCTAAGTACCCTATTCCGAGTGAAATTCCTCTTTGTCATGGCAGGGACACGCCCGTGCAACACGCCCATGTGAATCGAATCCAGGCCGTGGTCGAGCCTATTAAAAGGGGCATGGCCGTGTGGCTTGGGCCCAGGCCGTGTTGATTTCTTACTTTGGCCCATTTGGTCCGTTTTTAGCCCGTTTCGTGTTCTTTTCATCCTCTGATGCTCTCCTAAGTATAAAACATGAAATTAAAGGATTAGGAGCATCGAATTCCACAATTTAAAGGATAAACCATCCAATAAGCATGCTAAATATGGGATTAAAATATGTATATATTACGGTTTATCACATGTATAGGCTGGGATTTATTTTGAAATCATGAACCTTGGTTTGTATAAAGGCCATGCGAAAATGGCTTGTTCTCCATATTTGAATTCGGTTTTAGTTTTGCTTGTGTTTTAAGCTGCTTTTGGTATTATGTCGTGTGCTAATTATAACTATTAATCCTGTTATGAGGTAGTGAATTGGGGCTGGTTGATGAATTTGAATGTGGCACGCATAAATTTGGTTAAGAATATTTATATAATGCTTGAGATACTACTGTATGATTTGGCCAAATGGTGCATAATAGGTGTTAATTTTTCCAAGATTATTATATGGTATGAGGAGCTATATTTTGAGTTTGACTAATTGTGATCAATGTCTTGTAGTTTATATATATATATATGTTAAAGGTTCATAAGAAATTTCGGTTAAACTTGTTTGAGATATGATTACATGTCTTAAATTCGGTTGCATGCATTTGCTATTATGGTAGGTCAAGACAATTAATAAATGAATAATAACTTAAATTGGCTGAACATTAGCTGCACTTAAATGTTGTTTATTTTATGATTATCGACATGTTAGTTACATAGGCATTAAGTGTCTTGTTGGGTGTCATAAGTTTATAAAGCAGTTAATTTAATTAGGGCCAAATGCGCATAAATTTTACATATAGCCTTTAAAGATTAAAACACTAAATAAGTATATGAATAGCATGATTATTCTCCGTATGGGCCATGTTCAAATCCATAAAACGTGCAAGTCATGTCCATTCAAATTGACCTTATTCTAAGTCGCACGTATATATAGTTTCAATGCTTATAAAATGACTTATTAAATTATAAGCACATATGTGTGATCTTGGTGGTTTTATGCATAATCATATAAATGTTTTAGTAATGTATTTTATCGATGTAGATAATAATTTTGGTTGTGTATATTAATGCATAATAAACTATAGATAATGTTTTTGAGATTTGTTATGAATTGCGTGTACTAGATGCAAGTCATGGTATGTTTTGGAGATAAAATTAATTGTACTATATTTATGAATACGTTTCCATTGATGATTGTTTAAATGTTTTAGAAAAAAAAATGATGAAAATGAGGTGCGAATTGTAATTGTATTTTGATTAATGTTGCATGTTTGTTATTTAATTCTGTCATATGTTTATTAATGCGAAAATGATCTATGTAATTATAGGTTTGTTCGAAAGCCACATTTTGATCAGTAATACCTCATAACCCTTTTCGATGACGGATACGGGCTAGGGGTGTTACAATATAGAGGAAGAGCAAGAGGACGATACCAATATTACTGAGGAGATGGCTGATAATAATCTGCTACCTCCTGTGGTTGCCGCAAATCCTGTGAATCAGAATCCTGCTCCTCGTACTATGTACGATTATGCCAAAACTAATTTGACTGGGGCTGAATCGAGTATTGTGAGGCCTTCTGTTGCTGCAAATAACTTCAAGCTGAAGCCGAACACTATTTAGATGATCCAACAATGTGTTCAGTTCGATGGTTTACAGGATGAGGATCCAAATACTCATTTAGCTAACTTTCTAGAATTTTGCGACACTTTCAAAATTAATGGCGTTTCTGATTATGCCATTCGCCTTCGGTTATTTCCTTTTTCCTTGAGAAATAAAGCTAAACAGTGGTTGAACTCGTTACCACGAGGTTCCATCACTGCTTGCGAACAAATGACCGAAAAGTTTTTATTAAAATATTTTTCGCCGGTTAAAACAGCAAAGTTGAGGAATGATATCTCTTCTTTTGTGCAGATGGATTTAGAAACTCTTTACGATGCATGGGAGAGGTATAAAGACTTATTGAGAACGTGCCCTCACCATGGGTTACCTCTATGGCTACAGGTTCAAACTTTTTACAACGGTTTGAACCCCTCAACTAGGCAACCGATTGATGCAGCCGTCGGCGGTACCCTAAATAATAAAACACCTGAGGGGGCTTATGAGTTCATAGAGGAGATGTCCTTGAATAATTATCAGTGGCAAGTCATGAGAACAAAGCCGACAAAAGCCGCTGGTGTTTTCAACCTCGACGTGGTCACCATGTTATCAAACCAGGTAGAGCTCTTAAATAAAAAGATTGATGGTTTATGTGTTTCTACGCAGGTACATCTGGTGATGCAATGCGACACAAATGGAGGATGGATGAACACCACAGAATATCCATCTTACAACCCGAGTACAGAGAATGAACAAGTTCACTATATGGGTAACAATTCTAGACCTCAGAATAATCCCTATAGTAACACTTACAATGCAGGTTGGAGGAACCATCCCAATTTTTCATGGGGTGGTCAAGGAAATCAGAGACCACAACCCCCTCCAAGCTTTCAACAACAACCCTACCAACAGGAGAAGAAGCTGAACATTGAGGAGATGCTAACAAAATTCATATCGGTGTCAGAAACCCATTTTCAAAACACCGAAACAGTGCTCAAAAATCAGCAAGCGTCAATTCAAGGGCTCGAGAATCAAATAGGTCAGCTTGCTAAGCTGATCTCAGAACGACCACAAGGTAGTTTTCCGAGTAACACTGAAACTAACCCAAGAGAACAACTCTATGCCATCACTGCGCACGACGAAGAAGGGTTAGTAGAATCTGAATCTGAACCGAGGCAAGAAATTGTGGTAAGTAAAGGTAAGGTTGAGGTGAGCCACAATGCGCAGAAACAGGTGAGTAAATAATATAAACCTCGTGTGCCATACCCCAACGCGACGAAGAAAGACCACACAAACGAACAATTCGGTAAATTCCTTAAACTATTGAAAAAGTTGCATATTAACTTACCGTTTATTGAAGCTCTTTCGCAGATGCCCAATTCAGTCAAATTTTTAAAAGAGCTTTTAGCAAAAAAACGGAAGTTAGATGATGCGTCGCACGTGGAGCTAAATGCAGTCTGCTCAGCAATTTTACAGAATAAACTACCCAACAAATTAAAGGATCCAGGGAGTTTTACTATTCCTTGTTTAATTGGTAGTTTAGATGTTAATAATGCCTTGGCTGATTTAGGGGCGAGTATTAATGTCATGCCCTATAAAATGTTTAAGCAACTTGGTCTTGGGAAACCTATACAAACTAGAATGAGCATTCAACTGGAAGATAAAACTATTAGATTTCCTAGGGGTATTGTTGAGGATGTGCTTGTAAAAATCGATAAATTTATACTCCCAGTTGACTTTGTTGTTCTAGACATGGATGAGGACAGTGACGCACATTTAATCTTAGGACGACCCTTTTTAGCAACTGCTAGAACTATCATTGATGTTGGCATAGGTGAATTGATACTTCGTGTAGGTGATGACACGATTAAACTCCAAGCTCGTGATTCTGTTAGGATATCTAGTGATCGAGATGATATTACGAGTTATGTTAATGTGAGTAACGTTATGGCTCAAACTTCTTTGCAGGAAATCCCTAGAAAGAAAGTGATGGAGCCACATTCTATTTTATGGGAAAAACACAGAATGACTCATGAGGAGCGAAGGCTTCAGCTCGATGAACTAGACGAATGGAGGACACATGTCAAGGAGAAACCAAGAATACACGAAGCAAAACCGAAGCGACTCCATGACGAGTTTAAGGATGGAACGAACCACTTCAAGGTTGGGGACCAGGTACTATTAGATGAAACCAACCCTCGAATAACCACTTCAGAGCTTAATGCAAACGGAGAGACTTGTAACACCCCTTACCCGTATTTAACGCCAGAACAGGGTACGAGGCATTGCTAGGCTTACACGCAATCAATCATTCAACTCTGAGACCTGACTTTCTACTCCCAATTTAAAACCTTTCATAATACCTCTTAAACAAGCCTATATGGCCTAAATCCTCCCTTTAAGAATGGGTCGGGATCAAATCGAACCCTTCTGAAGCCCTCTAGAAAACCTTAGAAAATTTTCACTAAACAGTCCACATGCCGGTGTGGAGTAAGGGACACGCCCATGTGGCATGTCACATTCCCGTGTTCCACACCCTTGTGGAATTATTTTTCAATTCGAACCTATAGGGGTTTTCACACAGCCGGACAAACGCCCGTGTCCCTAGCCTTTGTCCCTCACACGGCCAAAACACGCCTGTGTCTTAACCCGTGTGCCAAAACCTTAGCATTCTATTTCTGATGTCATTAACTCAAAAATGTCACACGG
Organism: Gossypium sturtianum; assembly: GCA_025698515.1. NCBI lineage: Eukaryota > Viridiplantae > Streptophyta > Magnoliopsida > Malvales > Malvaceae > Gossypium > Gossypium sturtianum. Next base: position 28,010,207 of record CM046945.1, read on the forward strand.
CCTGGGCACACGCCCGTGTCCATGGTCGTGCCTTCCACACGGCTGAGACACACGGCCGTGTCTCTGCCTGTGTGTTTACTACTGGGCAGAGTGACTTGTAAAACTAGCATGCAAGGGGACACACGGCCTAACCACACGCCCATGAGGTTGACCGTGTGTCACACATGGCCTAGACACACGCCCGTGTGACTATCTGTGTGGACAAGAACAAGGCTATTTTCCAAGCTCTTTTATCACCCTAACTCATACAAACATAAATCACTTTCAACCATCAATCCATTCATGCATACTTTAACCAAGCAACCCAATCATGTATCATACACATTCATGAATAACCCCATCTTTTCATAGGTTAATAAGAAGGAGCCACCAATTATGGCCTTTTACAAAAGAGTTCACCATGGAATATGCCAACATATTTGGCCAAAACAATATGACATTCAACTAAGTCTAGTCCCTATACATGCCATACTCAAAATGCTAAGTCTAACTATACCAAAATAAGCTGATAGTGTGGGTGATCCTTTGCTTATCTCCGTATCCCGAGCTAGCACTAAGTCTAACTATACCAAAATAAGCTGATAGTATAGGTGATCCTTTGCTTATCTCCGTATCCCGAGCTAGCTCTTCGACACAATAAAACAAGGGAAAAGAGAAGGGAGTAAGCTTTAAGCTTAGTAAGTCTACATGTAAACAATAAGCATCATACCATATGCTAATCAACCAAAAACATTACAAACTATGTAAGAACAATTCACATTTTCATATTCATGCTTACTCATCTCAACTCTTACCACATCCCAACCACATATCATATACATTGCTCACATTTCCTTATACTTATGCCCTGCACTTAACACCACAAAGCCACATGAAATATTTACTTAAACAAGTTTCTCGATGAACTCTTCGAAATAATACAAGATACCCGTTGGTTTCGCACACAGCCCACCATTAATTAATAATAGGGTGGTATCGCACACAGCCACCAACAATGATAATTACGGTGGTATCGCACATAGCCCACCAAATGATAATATAAACGATGGTATCGCACACAGCCCATCGTGAATAGATAACAAGGTGGTATCGCACACAGCTCACCAAATGGTAATATAAACGATGGTATCACACATAGCCCATCAAGAATTACACATTTACGGATATTTATCTGTGCCCACATTTCTATTCCGAGGTTCAATCGAGAATTATCAATTTTCTACCATTTTCAATCAATCACACTAATTGGCATTTACATCCATACAATACATCTTTAAGTAAAAACATATGTATTAAGGATGTATCATTTACACATAAACTTACCTCGGTGCAAAATATGTTAATTAACGGTTTAGTCCGAAACATTGCATTTTCCCCGGTCAAGGTTGTTTCCACGTTCTTCTTGATCTATAATTATAAAATTCACTCATTTAATCACTACATAAATCATAACACTTCAAAATTCCTATTTTGGCAAAAATGACCATTTGCCCTTATACCTTGGCAAAATTACGATTTTGCCCCTAGGCTTGTAAATCATTTTTCATCACATTTTCTCATTAAACAAGCCTAGCTGAACATTTATTACTCTTACAACAATTCACAATACCAATCATTTCATGCATTTACTACTTAATTACAACCTTTACAAATAAGTCTCATTTAGGTGTTTTCATGGAAACACCTTTCACAAAAATTGTTCTTTAACCCACTAACATTCATTTTCTTCTATAAAAACTCAGCAAACAACATATACACTCTCATGGCAAATCCATCATCTTCCAACCATTTTGTAAAATAGTCCCCTCATTATCTAGCTTAAGCTCAAGGGGTTCCAAAAGTACAAAAATTATCAAAAATAAGCATCAAGAACACTTACTAGCAAGGAGAATAAGTTGCTGAAATTTCAAGCTTCCAAGGCCCTTCTTTGAGTGTAAAAATCGGTGAAAGAAGAAGAGAAGTGAAAAAGATGATAGCCTTTTCTTTATTTAATCTTATTTTATTCATTTAGTCACCTAACATCACGAAATTTTTGACCAATTTAATGCACTTGTCTCCCTTGGCCGACCATCACTTCCCCAATGGCCTAATTGCACTTTAAGGACCTCCAATTTAATATTCCATAGCTATTAGGCACCTCTAGCTTGTAAAATGAAACTTTCGCACTTTATACGATTTAGTCCTTTTTCGCAATTAAGCATACAATCACTTAAATTTAAGCACCAAAATTTTCATACATCCATATAATTATGCCATAACACATAAAATAATATTAAAATAATTTTCCTCAACCTCAGATTAGTGGTCCCGAATCCACTGTTTCAACTAGCCCTAAAATCGGGCTGTTACAACTCTCCCCCTTTAGAGATTTTCGTCCCCGAAAATCTTACCGGTAAAGAGGTTTGGGTACTGTTCTCTCATAGTTTCTTCCAGTTCCCACGTAGCCTCTTCTATACCGTGCTTTTGCCACAACACTTTCACTAAGGCTATACTTTTGTTCCTCAACTGTTTAGCCTCTCGAGCCAAAATCTTAATCGGTTCCTCTTCATAGGTCATATCTGGTTGAATCTCAATTTCGGTTGGAGGAATCACATGCAAAGGATCGGAACGATATCGTCGCAACATCGACACATGAAACACATGTATTCTCTCTAACTCTACCGGCAAGGCCAACAGATAAGCTACTGGTCCAATCCTCTCAATAACCTCATACAACCATATGAATCGTGGACTCAGCTTGCCCTTTTGACCAAATCTCAATATTTTCTTCCACGGGGATACTTTCAGGAATACTTTATCGCCCACCTGAAACTCAATTTCTTTCCTTTTTAAATACACGTATGACTTTTGTCGATCTGAAGCAGCTTTCAGACTATCACGGATCACTTTCACTTTCTCCTCGATTTCTTTAACTAGATCAACTCCGTGAATTTGCTTCTCACTAAGCTCGATCCAATACAATGGAGTCCAACACTTGCGTCCATATAAGGCTTCATATGGTGCCATCCGTATACTCAACTGATAACTGTTGTTGTAGGCAAATTCAACCAAAGATAGATATCTTTCCCAACTACCTTTGAACTGTAACACACAGCATCAGAGCATATCCTCAAGAACTTGAATCACTCTTTTGGATTGGCCATCGATTTGTGGATGAAACGCGGTACTAAAATTCAATTTCGTACCCAAGGCTTCTTGCAACTTCTTCCAAAACCTCGAAGTAAACCTTGGATCTCTATCCGAGATAATGGATATAGGCACCCCATGTAATCTCACCACCTCAGCAATATACAGCTCAGCCAATTTGTCTAGTGAGTAATCCACACGCACCTGTATAAAGTGATCCGATTTCGTTAATCTATCAACCATAACCCACACAGCATCTTTCTTTTTCGGGGTCATAGGTAACCCCGTTATGAAATCCATCGTAATTCGGTCCCACTTCCATTCGGGAATCATCACTGGCTGAAGTAATCCCGAAGGTACTTGATGCTCAGCTTTCACTTGTTGACAGATCAAACACTTTGTAACAAACTCGGAGATGTCTCTTTTCATACCCGGCCACCAATACAACTTCTTCAAATCATTGTACATTTTTGTGCTGCCTGGATGTACTGACAAGCAACCATTGTGTGCTTCAAGTAAAATTTTCCGGATTAACTCATCATCCTTTGGTACACAAACTCTATCATAAAACATCAAACAATCATCTGATCCAACCCGAAAATCAGAGTCATTTCCCGATTCACACTGAGCTCTCTTAACTTGTATTTCTTTATCATTCTTTTGAGCTTCACATATCTACTGAAGAAATAATGGTCTAGCCCTCAACTCGGCCAATACAGCACCATCATCAGACAATGCTAAACTCGTACTCATAGTTCTCAAAGCATACAGGGACTTTCTACTTAAGGCATCCGCAACCACATTCGCTTTCTCCGGGTGGTAATCGGTTACTAGTTCATAATCCTTCAGTAATTCGAGCCACCGCCGTTGTCGCAAATTCAAATCTTTTTGGTCCATCAGATACTTCAAACTCTTGTGATCGGTGAAGATTCGGCACTTTTCACCATATAAATAATGACGCCAAATCTTCAAAGTGAAAACAATCGCAGCCAACTCCAAATCGTGAGTCGGATAGTTCTTCTCATACGGTTTTAGCTGTCTAGAGGCATAAGCTACTACCTTTCCCTCTTGCATCAGTACACAGCCAAGACCATTTAATGACGCATCACTATAGACCATAAACTCCTTTCCCGACTCAGGTTGTATTAACACCAGAGCTTCAGTCAACAAAGCTTTCAGTTTTTCAAAACTCTATTGGCATTTGTCTGTCTACTCAAACTTACCATCTTTATGTAACAGTTTTGTCATCGGGGTAGCAATCAGGGAAAACCCTTTGACGAACCGTCTGTAGTAACCCGCTAAACCCAAAAAGATCCTAATCTCAGACACATTCCTCGGTGGTTTCCACTCCACAATAGCCGAGATCTTACTCGGATCAACTCTAATTCCATCACCCGACACAATGTGTCCTAAGAATCCGACTTCTCAGAGCCAAAACTCACTCTTGCTAAATTTAGCATGCAACTGCTTGTCTCTTAGAGTCTGCAACGCAGTTTTCAAGTGTTCTGCGTGTTCACTCTCATCCTGGGAATAAATTAGTATATCATCAATAAAAACAACTTCAAACTTATCCAAATACGGTTGGAAGATACGGTCCATTAAATCCATAAAGATCGCAGGAGCATTTGTTAAGCCAAATGGCATGACAAGAAACTCATAATGGCCATACCTCGTCCGAAATGTAGTTTTCGGCACATCTTGCTCCTTAACCCTCAATTGGTAATAGCCAGACCTTAAGTCTATCTTAGAAAACACCGTAGCTCCCTTTAGTTGGTCGAACAAATCATCTATCCTTGGCAAAGGATACTTATTCTTCACTGTCACCTTGTTGAGTTGTTTGTAGTCTATACACAATCTCATCGACCTGTCTTTCTTCTTCACAAAAAGTACCAGAGCACCCCACGGTGAATAGCTCGGTCTTACAAAACCCTTATCCGTTAACTCTTGGAACTGAACCTTTAATTCGTTTAACTCCAATGGTGTCATCCTATACGGGGCAATCGAAATAGGTGCCGTACCCGGAACTAACTCAATACCAAACTCAACCTCTCTAACTGGAGGCAATCCGGGTAACTCTTCCAGGAACACATCCGGATACTCGCACACCACAGGCACAGATTCAATTTTTACCTCTGACTCTTGAGTATTCAACACAAAGGCAAGATAGGACTCATACCCTTTTCTCATGTATTTTCCAGCTACCATAGACGAAATCACTACAGGTGAACTATCTGATTTACCTAATTCAACCCGAATGACATCTCCAATTACACATCTCAATTCAATAAACTTACTACCACAGTTTACTAAAACATTATGAGCAGTCAACCAATCCATACCAAGAATCAGGTCAAATTCATCAAACGAAAACAACATGAGATTTGCCGGAAAACAATGACCTCTAAATTGTCAAAGGACAATTCCTACACCCTTTGCCAACTAGCACATGTTTGCCTAACAGGTTTGACACTTTTACTACAAATTATGTCGACTCGAAAATCATACTCATACTAGATACCAATTTCATGTAAATATAAGAATGGGTAGACCCCGGATTAATCAAAGCAACAACAGAAATTTCATGAAGAGAAAAAGTACCCGTTATCACATCTGGAGATGCCTCTTCGCGAGCGCGAATGGCATAAGTCCTTGCAGGTGCTCTGCCTTCTGACCTCACAGCAGAATCTCTAGGCGCACCTCTATTACTAGTCCCACTCCCCGGGTTCCTTTGTGGTCTACCTCTCGAAGGTACATTGCTTGCTCTTATTTCTTGTTTTCTATCCTTTTCATCCCTCTCCGGACAGTTCCGAATGAAATGGTCAGGTGAACCACACTTGTAGCAATTACGGTTGTTTCCCCCAACACTCCCCAATATGTTGTCTACCGCAATTTGGACACTCCAATTTATTTGACTTTGTATTGCCCACGCTTGCCATCGAGGTGCTTGAACTCTCGAGCCCGAATATACATTACTTTGATCCCGGTGTGAATACCTAGCTGAAGCAGTCGTCCGAGGGTTTATTTCCTTGGACCTTTTTGATTGATTTTGGAACGACTTACTCATCGGCCTCTTCCTTGTATCTCGGGCCTCAATCGTAGTTTTTCTCTTTTCCTTATTCAACTCTTCAGCCTTGCAGGCTCTATCGACCAACACCACAAATTATTTCAATTCCAAGATTCCAACTAGCAATCTGATATCCTCATTCAGCCCATCTTCGAACCTCTTGCACATAATAGCTTCCGTAGACACACACTCTTGAGCATACTTGCTGAGCCTAACAAACTCGCGCTCATACTCTGCCACAGTCATTTTGCCTTACTTCAATTCAAGAAACTCTTTCGGTTTCTGGTCAATAAATCGCTGGCTTATGTACTTCTTTCGGAACTCTTCCAAAAAGAAGTCTCATGTCACTCTCTCCATCGGTACTACAGATGTCAGTGTTTTCCACCAACGATATGCCGAGTCCCTCAGCAATGACACAGCACATTTTAAACTCTCTTCAGGCGTGCAAGAGAGTTCATCAAATACCTGCATAGAGTTTTCAAGCCAGAACTCCGCTCTCTCAGGGTCATCATCTATGTTAGCTCTAAGTTCCTCGGCCCCATGTTTTCGAATCTTATCGACCGGGGGTTTGTTCATTCTCACCAAATCTATACCTTGAGGAGCCACGGGGACTGGCTGAGATATAGGTGGGGGTGGAGGAGGTTGAGCATTAGGGTTCGCTCGTACAAACTCAATGTACCAATTACTCATCATGTGGAGAAAGGCCTCCCGAGCCTCTTCTCCTTATCCCAAAGTCTCGGGTCTACTTTCAACAGGTGCGATCCCTTATGTGGGAGCCGGCGCATTACTAGCAGCGTCATCAGCAGTAGCCCGGTCGAGATCCATTTACTATACGAAAACACAATTTAATATTGTTAGGAATCACCACACTATCAATATGTTTATGGCATGTATAGCTAGACTCTCACACACGCTACGGTAGTCTGAAAATTGACTAAATCATAGCTCTGATACCACTAAATGTAACACCCTTTACCCATATTTAACGCTGAAATAGGGTACGAGGCATTACTAGGCCTACACGCAATCAATCATTCAACTTCGAGACCTGACTTTCTACTCCCAATTTAAAACCTTTCATAATACCTCTTAAACAAGCATATATGGCCTAAATCCTCCCTTTAAGAATGGGTCGGGATCAAATCGAACCCTTCTGAAGCCCTCTAGAAAACTTTAGAAAATTTTCACTAAATAGTCTACACGCCCGTGTGGAGTAAGGGACACGTCTGTGTGCCATATTACATGCCTGTGTTCCACACCCGTGTGGAATTATTTTTCAATTCAAACCTACAGGGGTTTTCACACGTCCAGACACACGCTCGTGTCCCTCACACAGCCTCAACACGCCCGTGTCCATGGCCGTGCCTTCCACACAGCTAAGACACACGGCCATGTCTCTGCCTGTGTGTTTACTACTGGGCATAGTGACTTGTAAAACTAGCATGCGAGGGGACACACGGCCTAACCACACGCCCATGAGGTTGACCGTGTGTCACACACGGCCTAGACACACGCCCGTGTGACTATCCGTGTGGACAAGAACAAGGCTATTTTCCAAGCTCTTTTATCACCCTAACTCATACAAACATAAATCACATTCAACCATCAATCCATTCATACATACTTTAACCAAGCAACCCCATCATGTATCATACACATTCATGAATAACCCCATCTTTTCATAGATTAATAAGAAGGAGCCACCAATTATGGCCTTTTACAAAAGAGTTCACCTTGGAATATGCCAACACATTTGGCCAAAACAATATGACATTCAACTAAGTCTAGTCCCTATACATGCCATACTCAAAATTCTAAGTCTAACTATACCAAAATAAGCTAATAGTGTGGGTGATCCTTTGCTTATCTTCATATCCCGAGCTAGCTCTTCGACACTATAAAACAAGGGAAAAGAGAAGGGAGTAAGCTTTAAGCTTAGTAAGTCTACATGTAAACAATAAGCATCATACCATATGCTAATCAACCAAAAACATTACAAACTATGTAAGAACAATTGACATTTTCATATTCATGCTTACTCATCTCAACTCTTACCATATCCCAACCACATATCATATACATTTCTCACATTTCCTTATACTTATGCCCTGCACTTAACACCACAAAGCCACATGAAATATTTACTTAAACAAGTTTCTCGATGAACCCTTCGGAATAATACAAGATACCCGGTGGTTTCGCACACAGCCCACCATTAATTAATAATAGGGTGGTATCGCACACAGTCCACCAACAATGATAATTACGGTGGTATTGCACATAGCCCACCAAATGATAATATAGACGATGGTATCGCACACAGCCCATCGTGAATAGATAACAAGGTGGTATCACACACAGCCTACCAAATGGTAATATAAACGATGGCATCGCACACAGCCCATCGACAATTACACATTTACGGATATTTATCCGTGCCCACATTTCTATTCCGAGGTTCAATCGAGAATTATCCATTTTCTACCATTTTAAATCAATCAAACTAATTGGCATTTACATCCATACAATGCATCTTTAAGTAAAAACATATGTATTAAGGATGTATCATTTACACATAAACTTACCTCGGTGCAAAATATGTTAATTGACGGTTTAGTCCGAAACCTTGCCTTTTCCCCGGCCAAGGTTGTTTCCACATTCTTCTTGATCTATAATTATAAAATTCACTCATTTAATCACTACATAAATCATAACACTTCAAAATTCCTATTTTGGCAAAAATGACCATTTGCCCTTATACCTTGGCAAAATTATGATTTTGCCCCTAGGCTCGTAAATCGTTTTTCATCATATTTTCTCATTAAACAAGCCTAGCTGAACATTTATTACTCTTACAACAATTCACAATACCAATCATTTCATGCATTTACTACTCAGTTACAACCTTTACAAATAAGTCTCATTTAGGTGTTTTCATGGACACACCTTTCACAAAAATTGTTCTTTAACCCACTAACATTCATTTTCTTCCATAAAAACTCAGCAAACAACATATACACTCTCATGGAAAATCCCTCATCTTCCAACCATTTTTGTAAAATAGTCCCCTCATTAGCTAGCTTAAGCTCTAAGGGTTCCAAAAGTACAAAAGTTATCAAAAATAACCATCAAGAACACTTACTAGCAAGGAGAATAAGTTGCTGAAATTTAAAGCTCCCAAGGCCCTTCTTTGAGTGTAAAAATTAGTGAAAGAAGAAGAGAAGTGAAAAAGATGATAGCCTTTTCTTTATTTAATCTTATTTTATTCATTTAGTCACCTAACATCACCAAATTTTTGACCAATTTAATGCACTTGTCTCCCTTGGCCGGCCATCACTTTCCCAATGGCCTAATTGCACTTTAAGGACCTCCAATTTAATATTCCATAGCTATTAGACACCTCTAGCTTGTAAAATGAAACTTTCACACTTTATGCGATTTAGTCCTTTTTCGCAATTAAGCATGCAATCACTAAAATTTAAGCACCAATATTTTCATACATCCATATAATTATGCCATAACACATAAAATAATATTAAAGTAATTTTCCTCAACCTCGGATTAGTGGTCCCAAAACCATTGTTCTGACTAGCCCCAAAATCGGGCTGTTACAAGACTCCTTTTACGGTACTCAATGTCTTCTCATACAGAACAGTCGAGGTAACTCATTCTAATTTTGACACTTTTAAGGTAAATACTACTCGACACAAACCGTATGTTGATAATAGAATTGATAGCGAGAAAGAGGAGTCTCGACTCCGCGAACCACCGTAACCGAGCAAAAACAATGTAAGTCGAGCTTAGACTCTAAACAAGCGCTTCTCGGAAGGCAACCCGAGCATTAACATGCCTAATTTATTAATTATATTTTATGATATTTTTTAAATTAATTAAATATAAAAAATGGTGTTTTAAAACCCACACGGCCTGGACACACGGGCGTGTCCTTGGCCGTGTGGATTCTGGGACTTAGTTTTTAAATTTCAAAGAAATCGACAGAGAGGTTACACGGCTGGCGACATGGCGCGTGTCACCTACACTACTGACACACGCAGGCGTGTCCTGGCCGCGTGTCGATCCTGGAGCTTAAAAATCCCAAAAATCGACAGAAACACGGCCTAAATATATTTCACACGGGCGTGTGATGTGGCCGTGTGGACCACACGGCCTGGACACACGGGCATGTCCTAGGCCGTGTGAAAACTGGAGCCTAATTTTTCAAATTCTAAAATTTAAAACAAGTCAGGGGGCTCCACGGGCAATACACATGGCCATGTGTGAAGTTACACGGGCGTGTGGATTTCCACACGGGCGTGGGAGAAGCGAAGGACATCGCACACGGCCATGCGACGCGACCGTGTGAAGGATGGACTCAAAAAATATCGCAACGAACACGGGCTGCGGATAGACGACACGAGCGTGTGACACAGCCGTGTGGCCCAACACGGGCCGATACACGACCGTGTCACCTATTTTAAACCTATTTCCTTTTCTTTTCTTCTTTCTTCTACTTTTAAAATCCCCCCAAACCCTAGCCGCCGCCCCCTTCTTCCCCATTGCCGCCACACCGACAACCTCCCCCCTCTCTTCTTCTTTTCCCCTTTCCTCTTCCCTTGCGCAACCACATTCTCTTCTCTTCTCATTTCCCTCTTCCCCTCTCTTTTCTTTCCTTTTTCCCCCTTCCTCTTTCCCTTTTCCTTTCCTTCTTACTCAAACCCGACCCACACCCCTACCTGACAACACCGCCTAAACCACCACTTGCCGACTGCCGTGGAATCGCCCGCCGACCCTACTACCGGCGGTCCACCCTATTCCCTTTTTACCCTTTCTCATTTTTATTCATTATTTATTGATTATAACTAATTTTAACTTATTATGTTTTTATTATTTGTTTTATTTTATTATTATTATTCTTTTCCGTTTCTTTATTTCTTTATTTATCATTATTAAGTTATGTTATTTTATTTATTCATTGGCTATTATTATTTTCTTAGCACTATTCATTTGGGTTAGTTATCTTTGTTTATTGCCATTAGATATTAGTTCTTTTCTTGTTCATTATTACTCGTAGATTTAGTATTCATAATACTTATTTTTGCTTCCCGAATCTGACTTTTAGTTATGACCTTGTTCTTTACTTTTGTTTTCGTAGTGATTTCACCCTTTGATTCATGATAGTTGCATTTTCTAGTTTTTATTTTTAGAATTCACTGTTATTTAGGACTATTTGAATCATACATCATTAGCTTGTGGTGATGCTTGAATTAATTATTTCTTAAAAATCTTTTACGTTATCAGGTACATCATGACTAATACTCGTGGCAAGACTAAGGTCGCCGTCCCCGCTTCGAAAAAGCGAAAGGGTCCTAGCGCGACCTCCTCAAGCGCCTCCGCTGAAGTTCACCATCCTTACCTCAGATTTTTCGCGGACCCACCGGAGGACTTATTTCAGCTCCTTCGCATACGACCACTAGGTTTGAGTCGATGCATTGACTGGGCTACATTGGAGCAGGTCCACCTCGCTGATGAGGTTCGCACTTTCATTATCATAGCCCCATGGGACCGTTTCTTTAGTATCGTCGAGCCCACATATATGGAGCTTACTTTGGAGTTTTTCTCGACGTTTCACCTTCAGCGCGTCATGTTGGTCATGACGAGTCAGGCACCATTACTTTTTGCCTTGGCGGTTTGGTGCGACACATGGGCGTCCCAGAATTCGGTGCTGCTTTGGGACTCTACACAGAGGAGTTCATATGCGCCGAGGACTTTCTTCAGCTTCATCGACATATTCATCACTCTTCTTCGTGTTGTTGGACTGATCTCACGGGCAGCCTGACAACCTATAACGCTAGTCGCTCGAAGGCGACTTCTCTCTCTCCAGCCCTACGGTATATTCACGCCCTCTTAGCTCAAACTTTGACAAGACAGAGAGAGAGCACCAGAGTCGTCACGACTCATGACGCCTATTTTCTATGGAGCATGGCACATGACCATATATTTGATCTTGCATACTTCATCGCTTTATCCTTCCGCCATCAGACTGACCGCCACAGGAAAGGCCCCATATGTTTAGGCCCTTACGTGACTCGTCTAGCTCGACACTTCGGTCTCCTCGACACATCGGAACAGTCCTCCAGACTCACACTTGTTGGCCAGATGTCCCCTCAGGGTATCTCGAGCATGCTACACATGAGGATGATCGAGCGGCGTCGTGGATTTGATCCCCCCAGTACTTATTGTCTCGTTTTGATGATTAGGATGATCCCGAGGACATCACTGATGATGTTCCTCTCTCTCACGAGGACCCACCTCATCCTTCACCTCCGAGTCACCGACCTCTTTCTTCTGCTACTACTTTGACAGACATATCCGAGTGTCTCACTCGCTTGAAAGCAAAGGTGCTTTCTGATTCGACAGTCTCGAGGCTACATTGTAGCAGATCTGCCACCATCTCCATATTTCATCTTCGACGCCGACGACTCACGACGCATCTGACGATGAGGACCTTTGAGTCCATTTATTTTATTTTATTTTTATATTTATATTTATTTTTCTTTTTCTTTTTATTTTTATTTTGTCTATTTTCCTTTTATGTTTCTTATCATCTTTTCAAAGACTTGTCTTTTATATTTTGAACTCTATTTTAGTTTTTATGATTGTTCCTAATCGAGTAATCCCTTAATCTTTTTCCACAGTTGTGTTTATTTTCTTAATAGTTGCTCAGAATCATGCACTTCACTTTGCTATATCCACAATTCCGCGTTCACTATTCCACGGATTTTATCCAAAATTCAGGAAGTTTCACTCCTCTCCCTCTCTTATGATATTCTCATTATATTGTTATTATCTATTTTGGTACATTGAGGATAATGTACATCTTAAGTGTGGGGAGGTTAATTATATCATCATTAGAAAATCCCTGAATTATATCTTGTTCTTAAGTAATTTTCTCATATTACTATTAGAATGAATTTCTATTGACTTATGATTTTTATTGACATGTTTTGGATTAAGTCATAGGTAATTGTGCATTGATTGTTTAAACTTTAAGACATTAGAGAATCAAGCATGAGAAGTCCACTTTCAGAATTAAAAATTTGTTAGGTTATTTTCCCTAAATTTAAATATTACCTTGAAGTTCAAAATTTACGAGATTGACATCAAAAACCGTAATTTTTTTGAGATTTTGAGCCTTTAGAGCATACACTTTTCTTGCTCACTTTATTATTGGTTATGAGTGTGTCAATATTGATTTGTTATTCTAGAACTTACTTCGATTATACCTGTTGAGACCACACCTTTGATTTGATATACTAAGATGATAAAGGCACCTAGGTTTTAACCCACTTATTCCATTAAAAGCCTACCTTCATAATTAACTCCTAGTGAACCCCTTTGAGCCTAATAAACCGTTTCTTGACTCACCCATTAATATTAACCCAAAACTCATTTTTGATTCGTTGTTCCCATTTTATTGACTCCCTTTTTTTGTCGAGATTTGATTTGGTTAGTTGCCTAACTATGTTCTTTTATTTCAGTTGTTAAATTCCTTCTTATTATTGTAAAAAAAAAAGTGGAAATATATTTATTACTAGTCCTTTAAGTTTGAGCTTAAGTAATTAATTTTATTTTCTGAGAAGAAGCTCGTGATTTGCTTTAATTATTTCGATTGATGTACTTTTTCAGTATTAGTTAATTTTTCTAGTAGGTAATTTATCAATTCGTTCTCAATTCTAACCTTCTTTTTCAGCCATTTATCCACACCTTTAACCCAAGCCCCATTACAACCCTTTAAAGACCTTTTGATTTGTGTATCATCTCATTTTATAGTGGTGGAGATTTGATTTTCATGCAAGCCTATGGTAATAACTTTTCATTGTTTGACTTTTGAGTGCTTTATTTTTTAACCTTAAACACTTTGAGTGATTTGAGTGAATCTTTAGTGAGGATGTCAAATCTTGCCGGTTTTGAATTAAAGGTAATTATTTAGATAAGGGGAAACACCGATGTTTTCATGCTATAAAAATGTGTGACTTGGATTGTTTGAATCTATAGTGCTCTTTTAGTTAAATTATCAATGTGTGATTATTTGTGAATTATGATAAGACATTATTGATAAGAATTATGAATTGAGGAAGTTTAATTTTAATTGTGAGTTGAGGATTTTGCTTGAGGACAAGCAAACGCTTAAGTGTGGGGATATTTGATAAACCATAAAAGTAACACATTTTAATCCCATGCTTAGCGTGTTTTTGGATGTTTTATTATACAATTTTGTGAATTCAATGCTCCTAATTCTTTAAATTCATGTTTCTATACTTAGGAGAGCATAGGGAAGCGAAAGGAATGGAAAACGGGCCAAAATCAGACAAAACGGGCCATCTTAAGGATCCACACGGCCAAACCAATACCACACGGGCTGAGCACATGCCTGTGTGAACCACACGGGCTGGACACATGTCTGTGTGCCAGCCCGTGTCAATCACGAGCCATGTCAAATTTGCACACGGCCTGGGCATTCTCACACGGGCTGATCACACGCTTGTGTCCTGTCGCACCCTGTTTCATTTTCATGCGGAAAAAGTCAATTTTTAAGGTTTCTGAGCATTCTAAAGTCTATAAATACACACCAAAAGAAGACCTAAGGGAGCACGCAGAGTAGAACGTAGAAACTACTCAAAGGAAGCCATTGGAATCATCTCGGAAGTAGATCCACTCCAAGATTGAAGATCTCCAGTCGAATTTCTTTTGAAGTTTTTGGGTTTTTCGTGTCTTTTTGTTTTCTTTATTTTGAGATGTTTTCCTCTATGAGTACGAACTAAAATCCCTAAAATACATAGGGAGGATGAAACCTATGATGAATCTTATTATTTAATTATCTGAATTACATGATAAATACTTGTTCTTGTTCTTAATTATGTGTTTTTAATTCTTGCTTTAATATTTTCAGGGTATTAATTCAAGTTTGATGTACTTATTCAGTGGAGCAAAAGTCCCTGTTTAAGAATAGATCTAGCATAATTAAGCGGAGTTGATTGCAACCCTAGAAATAGGAGGACATAAATCTATCGGATTAGAGTCAAATCTAATAAGGGAATCTATAAATCGAGTTAATGCAACGATATGGGTTTTAATTAGAAAGAGATTTCAATTAATCAACCTAGAGTCAATTGTTCTTAGTCTCGAAAGAGATATTAACATAATTTAGGGATTTCTACGGATCAAGATAAGTGAATAAATCATTTAATTCAGAGTTAGAATAATAAGTGAAGTCTAGGTGGATTCTTCCTTGGGTATTGTCTTTATCATTGGTTTATTCGATTATTTCCTTCACTCTCTGTCACGTTCATAGTTAATTATTTAGTTTAATTTTAGATTAAAACAAAACCCTTTAATTATTAGGCTAAATAATAAAAAGATAGTAATTACTAGTACATTTAATCCTCGTGGATACGGTATTCCGGACTCACCATAACTATACTACTGTTCGATAGGTGCGCTTACCTTTATCGAATTTTTAGTTAGTTTCGAGACCATCAATTATTGAAGGGGAGACTTCAACCTCCCTTCCCCTAATGTATACTTTATCATCATGAGAGAATTTTAGGTTAGCATAAAATTTGAGCACCACAGATGGCACTGTAGGTCTCTGAGGCCAAAGGCAAAATTCTAGTCAGGCATGAAATTCCACAATGTCATAAAACTCCTTTTCAAAAGAGGTTTCGGGGTCGAAGCTACATTCGTATATGAACGATCATCCCAAAAGTTCTTCAAAAAGAACTTTTGCGTTAGTCAACAAAAATTTGATAACCACGTTTGAAGCGTTTGTTCGAAGCATTTGAAGTTTCCATTGAGCTCATTTCCTTGAGTAAACAGCTAAAAACACAAGTGTAGAAAGAGATATAGTTTGAGTTACCTTTACAGTGCAATGAACGTTACTAGGCTCCCGAGGTAGTGGTAGATGAAGTTGCTAGACTGTGATGAATATTACCACCTCTTGTCCCAACTATACTTGTAGTAGGAATCTGCAACACAAGGTTAGAGTAAATGGAAAAATTCTTAAGCTAAAGTTCAAACCCTAGAACAAATAAAAGAAAGTCCCCTTAAGACCTCTTTGACAGTTTATGAAAGTTTTGGGGAGAAAGAAGTTGAGAATGGGAGTAGAAAGGTAAATAAGATGTCCAGTGGGAAGATTTAAGGGTTTAGAGGGTAAGGGGGTTTAAAAAATTTAAAAATACGCAGATCACACTATATGACTCATTTTTATCGTGACCCAGTTTTGGTATTGTGATATCCAAGATTGGGAATCGTAATATCGAGAAAAATTAAAGACCATATGATCACTCTTATGGGATACTTTACCGAGGCCGCGGATAATGAGGCTAATTTGGACCAAAACACCCAAATAGAGATGGTGTTCAAAAGCTTGTCCAAGAATTTTGTTGGTTTTTAGGCTGCATATAACCTTGTCAACAAAAACCTAACGCTTACACAACTCATGAAGGAGTTACAATTCTATGAGTTGATGTTGAACGGCTATCTGTCGGTCTAAAGAGCAAAAGTGAATATTGTTGTTGCTTTTTTCCTCAGAAGGGAAGGGAAAGCGCTCTAAGAAAGGCAAAGATAAGGTCTCTTGGCCACCACAAGTGAAAAGGGAGAGAACTAGAAAGCCAAAAGACTTATCTAAGTCTCAATGCTTCTTCTACAGTAAGAAAGGGTACTTCAAGGCAAACTGTAAAGAGTGGAATACCTAGATACCAAAGGCAAAGGTATGGAAATCTTGATGATAGAAACTTTTTTAATGGAAGACTCAATAGACCACTGGGTCATTGATTCAAGAGCCACTAATCATGTCTATGTTTCAAAATAAACTTAATTTTCGTTGTATATTTATATAAATATGACTTGACCGTGACTTTTAATAATGGAAATGCAGTATTTAGAAATCAAAATCTTATCTGTAATGGATGGATGTCAAATAATCTCTATTTTATCAAACCAAAGATGTACACATTGCTTGACACTAAAATACTGAATAAAAGACTTAAAACTTCTCACTCTAATGAGGCATACCTTTTGAATTTTGAGACTTGGTTATATTGACCAAGAAAGAATCACTAGACTTGGGAAAGATGGTATCTTAAGTTTCCTTAAAGAAGTTTATCTTTCACAATGTGAATTTTGCTTGGAAGGTAAGATAACTAAGGGATCTTTTAATGCAAAAGGAACGAGGGTCGAAAACCCAAGAACTTGTGCACACTGACGTATATGGCCCCATGAGCGTTGTGCAAGAGGTGATTACGAGTATTATGTAACCTTTATTGATGACTATTCCAGATATTGGTATGTATACCTGAAGTTTCGCAACAGTGAAACATTTGATAAATTTAAAGAGTTTCTTGCGGAAGTGGAGAAACAACTAGGTTTACCCATAAAGGCACTTCGGCCTGGTTTAGGTGGGGAATATTTATCTGATGAGTTCTTAGGGTACCTCATAGAGAATGGGATTCTATCCAATTAACCACGTCGGGCACTCTACAACAAAATGGCATGGTAAAGAGAAGAAATTGAACATTGTTAGACATGGTACGTTCGATGTTAAGTTATTCAAAGTTGTCAATCTCTTTTTAGGGATACGATGTACAAACAGCTTGTTATATTCTGAATGATGTGTAAACTACGGCAACATCAAAAACCCCATACAAATTGTGGAATGGAAGGAAGCTGAATCTTAATCATTTTAGGATTTGGGGATGCTCGACCCACGTATTGGATAAAGATGTGAGGAAGTTGGACTCACAAATAGAATCATGCATGTTTTTAGGATATCCAAAAGGAACAAAGAGTGGTTTGTTTTATAATTCGAAAGAGCAAACTGTTATAGTCTCAACTTATGCTACTTTCCTTGAAGAAATTTACATGAATGACTTCAAACTTCAGAATAAAGAGGTACTCGAGGAGCTTTCAGGAAATATACAAAACCCTATAAAATTGATTCCAGAACCAACTCCTAAAAATAAACTTGCAAACAATCAAAAGCATAGGGAGCCTCGTTGTTGTGGGAGGGTTTCTTGTAGGCTTGAGTTCTTCCAATCTGGCGGAAGTGTTTTTAACACTGAGTCTGTCAAATAGGAAGATGATGACCCACTCACATATGACGAAGTGATGCAGAGTGCTGATTTCAAACTCTTGGAAATAGCTATGAAAGTTGAGGTGGACTCTATGTATTCCAACTCAGTGTGGGAACTTGTAGACTTACCGGAAGGGATAAAACTCATAGAGTGTAAGTAGACCTACAAAAGGAAAAGAAATGCAGATGGAAAAGTGGAAACTTATCAGGCCAGACTTGTAGCCAAAGGTTATACTTAGAAAGAATGCATCAATTATGAAGAAACCTTCTCTTCAGTTGCCATGCTCAAGTTAATCTGCATATTACTATCCATTGTGGCGGCTCTCAATTACGATATCTGGAAAATAGATGTCAAGACAGCATTTTCGAACGGCTATCTTGAAGAAAGCATCTACATGATGCAACCTATCAGATATATAACTAAAGTAAACTAGCATAAAGTTTGCAAACTGCTTAGATCCATATATGGGCTTAAGCAAGTGTCCCCCTCATGGAATCAAAAATTTGATCAAGCTATCAAAACTTTTGGATTTGAGCAAAACGTAGATGAACCTTGCGTTTATAAACATTTAGGAGATGGAAAGGTTCTTTCTTGTTTTATATGTCGATGATATTCTACTCATTGGGAATGATGTATGGACATTGCTATTGGTTAAATTGTGATTAACCCAACAGTTTAGCATGAAGGATTTGAGAGAAGCTAAATTTGTTCTAGGTATTTGAATCCTGAGGGATCGAAAGAATAAAGTGATTGCACCATCTTAGGCTTTGTATATAGACAAGATATTGGAGCGTTATGCAATGATCAATTCAAAGAAGGGAAATCAACCCTCCGTATCGAGATTTCATCTCTCTTTAAAGGACTGTCCTAAGATAGAGGAAGAAAGAAAGAACATGGGAAAGGTTCCTTATGCTTCAGTAGTAGGAAGTCTCATGTATGTTATGCTATGCACACACCCAAATATTTGTTTTGTAGTGGGGTTGGTAAGTCGATATCAAATGAATCTAGGACCAAGGCACTGGCAAGCAGTTAAGCATATACTCAAGTATTTACGAAGAATGATGGCTTATATACTTATGTATTCCAAATGAGACCTTACTCCTATCGGATATACTGATTCTAACTTTTAAACATGTCGAGATTCGAGGAAATCGACATCGAGCTGTGTTTTTGTCCTAAATAATGGGTCCATAGTGTGAATAAGTGTCAAGCAGGGTTACACTACTAACTTCACTGTGGAGGGCCAAAATATGAGGTATGGAAAAGCTATTGCATTATAACAGTGCGGATATAGTTAAACCTAAAACAAACCACATAAGGACAATACACATTAAGAGAAACGGGAGTGTTTGACGGAATAGTAGATGTAATAAAAAATCAAATCTGAGGACAAACCCTTGGGATTTGTTTAGCCAAGACTCTTATAGCTGGAGAGATTTTTGGGAAGCATTTAGAGGGTATAGGAATGCAAAACATGACTCATCTACTTCACTAGGGCAAGTGGGAGACCGTTGGATCTGGTGCCTTAAGTGTAATATTTTCGTCTAAATAAACTTGTAATTTTTTTGAATAGATTGGTTAATAAAATTATTCATAAATTACATTAATATATTTTTTTTATTATTTTCCTCAAATTATTTTTGCATACAGAGCAAAAGAGAATCAAATGTTGCTCATCGGTTGTCTATTGTTTAGACTGATACTAAGCGGTATTGCATGGTCAGATCATAGTACGAAAAGACAGCTTGAATTAGTATACAAACCTAAACATGTCCTTAGTCCAATCAGAAATGAGCAAACCGATTGAAAGACTCATATATCATCTATCAAGTCCAATTGGGGAGATGTCTTTTCTTAGGCATCGAATCGGATGACTCCAAGAAGATAAAGACATAAATGTGACTGACTGGACTGTCAATACGTCGGACAGGACCCAAGCTGAATAAATCTTGAATCCGTTTATGGATTTATTCACTTGTTATGTTCATAGTATGACATATCTAAATCCTGAGTGGATGGCAAACTATGTATGCGTGACTCGTACACTTTGATGTAAGTAAAAGTCTAAGTTCAAATAGATAAGGAATAGAAAGCTGGTGCATTGGGTGTACGAATTTTGTAGTATGTAGCATCATTCACAATAGTGAAATTAATAGACCAGAACATGGGTAAATGATATCCTCTCATTGGCTTTACATGGTTGATGAAAAGTAAACGTGACAGCAGGCTATCCGTCTTTTGTGATGGATGACTTGATCACTATTTGAAAGTTATTAACTTTTCATGAAAGAAGATGTAATGGTTACAATGAGATAAAATAGGATCATAGTGGGAGAGTAGATATTATCCCAAAGATATCAAGGATATCTTATGAGGGTAACAAACTTATGACAAGGTCATTCAACAAGCACTTAGAAGTTGCTTTCGTAATGGTATGTTGTTGGGGAGAGCTTAGTCACGATACTTATAGTGGAATGACTTTGTGACTAAATGACTTTATAATTAATAGGTGAAAGCTTGAATTTGATTATAAATCATTTGAGTCTCAACTACATATGTCCAATCGGTCCTTCCGCTAGCTCGTTGAAACCATAAATGAATTTCTTGTTTGAATAGAAATGAATGGAATGAATTGGAAAAGAGGAAACATTCAGGAATGATTATGGTTTTCTCTGAAATGGAAAAATAGAATCATTTAGAAATAAATGGAGGTTTCCAAAAATCGAAATGGAAATGGAAATGATCCATTTGCAATCCTATACGGATTACATAAAAAAGGATCGAAAGAATGAGATTATGTTTTTTTTTACTATTTTAAAGCCCAAAAATGAAAATAAATCATTAAGTCATAGTGAACATGTTGAGATGTGAAATATTCAACTTATTTTCTCAAAATTTTACCAGAGGCAAAATCATCAAAATTTTACTAGGAGTAAAATCATCAAAATTTTGCTAGGGAAAAATAGGGATGAAAAATTGTTTTATATATAAATATTAAAGTTTATTTTATGAAATATAAAAGCTTAATCGGGTTGGATCACGTTACAGAGTAAATGATCATAAAGGCCCAGGAAGTACTCGTAATTGGACCCAATGTGAGAAAGTCCCAACAACCTCTCATAGACATGAAGGGGGCGGCAACCCTAGTAGGGATACTAGGGTGTGCTATCCATCGTAGTCCTATTCTAAGTAGGATGTTTTTCGATTTGCGATAACCCACTACAACTTAATAAGGGTTCTACCTTATCTTTCTATAAATTGATGGCATCGGCAAAGCTATTAACACAACTTTGAGAAATTGTTATTCTATCGAAAAATAGAGAGAATTTATTCTAAATTATTACATATATTTTTCCAGAATAACAACTCTACTGGTTTCTATTAAGAAGAGAGAATTTTTGTTTTCACCCCAAAAGGAAAGAAACCTTTTTCTAGTTCTATGTTTTGATTCAATTAGTTCGAGCCCACACTCGAAGCAGTTCGTGGTACGAGAATAGCAAAGAAGATTGTTTGATTGAAAGTTGGAAAAATCAAGGATCTGCTTATCCAAAAAGACAAGTACAAATTCAGTTAAGGTTTATTTCTATAAATATCATAAACCGAGTCAGTTTTCAAAATTTTAGTTTTTCGCTATGTAAGAAAACCATTTTCAAACCTGATTTTTTTCAGCAAAGTGGTGGAGAATAAAGTGTAAATATTGGGCATGAAAAGAGTGTTGACTACATGTAAGCTTAGTATTCTTTTTTAGTCGATCCATTCATCATAGTTCATGCAGGTATTTAATGAAACATCCTATACCCAACCTGATCACTGGGTTCGAGCTACAGGATTTCACATTTTTATACTATTAGATGATTAGATTCAACCAAAACATGCATTCAATATGATATATAGTCATTTCTGAGTCTTATGTGAGCTTACGAAAGCTCTAGAGATAACCCGAGATAGAAGTAGGACAAAATTGTAAGATCTTCAAAAGTTTAGGTTGACATTGCGATGATAAGATTCTGCTTGGGGCTCGTCTCAATGACTTATACACAACATCCCGTCACGACATGAAGGTTTGGTCTTTTCGTGACGACATGTACCCAACGTCGCATCATTCTACACCAAAAATTCTTTCCCTAACTCAAGCAAGGTCAGGATTGGTGCTTCTGTCAACATTACCTTCAGCTTTCAAAATTGTCCTAATATTGAATATCCCACATAAATGGAACATTTTTTACAGGAGTTTTGTCATCGACAGAGCTATTTTAAAAAACTCATTCATTAACCTCTTGTAATAATCTGCCAAACCAAGAAAACTTTGAATATTCCATACATTTTTTGGTGCTTTCCACTAAATTATAGCTTATATCTTCTTTGAGTCAAATCAAATTCCCTTGACTGAGATAATGTGCCCTAGAAAAACCACTTTAGATAACCAGAATTCACATTTACTAAACTTCCAGAAAAGTTGCTTCTCTTGCAATACTTGCAGAACAATTCTCAAATGTTTATCATGTTCAGCCTCTAACCTTGAATATATCAAGATATCATCCATAAACACCACCATGAATTGAACTAGACAAGGTTGGAAAATACGGTTCATAAGATCCATGAACGTCGCAGGAGCATTCGTCAGCCCGAATGGTTTCACCAGAAATTCATAGTGACCATACCGCGTACAAAATGTTTTTTTGGTATGTCATTGTCCTTCACCTTCAGTTGATAATATTCAGATCACAAGTCAATTTTAGAAAAGACTGATGCACCTTTCTGTTGGAAAAACGGGTTTGGAAAATGCAACGAAAAATAAATTTAAGGAAAAACTAGAGTTTTAAACATTTTTCCAAAACAAGATCTTGGATATGATATCTAAAGTAATAAACACTTAATCAAAATTGTACCTTTTTTATTCGTCTAGGATGAGCACTTCGAATGAGTAGTCTTCTCCGCTATCCTCAAGCTCACGTCTGTCAAGTGTGGGCTTGCTTCGAATCAGAAAATTTTTCACAAAAAATTACCAGTGGGGTAATTTTGCAATTTCACTAAACTTTTTGGTCAAGTTGTAAATTAGAAAAATATCTCTAGAAATTTTCTGGAATAATCTCTTCAGAGAATTTTCTCTCTATAACTTTCTCTTGAATTCAAGTGTGTGAAAATGATGGCCCAAGGTTCTCTTTATATAAGGAGAGTTTAGAAAGTTTAACTATGATTAAACTTAATCACTTTAATATTAAATTAATATAATATTTATCAAGATAAATAAAATATTATTAAAATAATAGAATGTTTATCTACAAGATAAAATTTAATTTAATTTAATATTAAATTAATAAAATACTATTAAGATAAGTATTACATTAAATTTAATATTAAACTATTAAAATATTATTATTTTTTACATAATTAATCTAAAATCAAATTCTCTGGTAGAGTCCCAGAAGGAGTGTAACTCTTTCACTACTCAACAACCAATGACGAACCGTCGCCAGCCACTGGGACGTCGCCGTCGCAGCCACCGATACCGTTGTGTCCGGTGATACAGGTGCGACACCCTTACAGCACCCCAAGCCAGTTCGGTCTAGGTCAGTGACGACCCGACCAATCCGGTCTAGCCACCAGTTGGGCCGTCAGCCCAATTCAACCAGTTTTTGGATCTTGGTCTCGATTTTGGGCTCCCAGGCCTAATTTACGATCTCAGATCCAATTTTCAAGTTCAATTACCCATTGGGCCAATTGTCTGACTTGAAATTTAACTTCCAAAAATATCATATTAATTTTAATTTATTTGAGTAATTTAATTTTACTTTATAAAAATTAAATTTTCCAAAAATCACTTAGATTTTTCAAATTAATTTTTCAAGAAAATTCTTTAATCAAATTCTCTAGTTGAATAATTCTCACGACCACCTAATTTAATTTCACATCGAATAAATCGACTCAATTAAATTATTCTCAAAGTCGTAGAATTTTCTTCTGATTCAAATGCAGTTCAATCCAGCTTTTGTTGAGCTAGTGAAGGGACCTATCGGACATATACAATTAGGCTCTAATGATTGCAATTATGTCCAGAAGCATCATTCCGGTAATTCGCAATTACTTAATCATGGAGTCAGTCCACAAGAAGTACCATGATTGAAAACTCCTTATTGTATACTCTTTACGAAAGTAATTCATCCAACTGTTTTGTCCAATGACCTCATCATGTGTGTGTTACCCTCATATGATATCCTTGATTCCTTTGAGTTAAATCCGTTCACTCAATACAATCCTATTTTATCTCACTGACACCATTGTGTCTTCTTAATGATTAATATGATCACTGTTAACAAATGACTGTGATAAATTGCTCGTTTGAAAATAAGCAAGCCGTGGCCACGTTCCATATTTATCAATCCACACAATGCCAATGAGAGGATATCATTAACTCTTTAATTAAGCTACGAATTCCACTATTGCTAGTAAAGCCATGTCATACACAAGTTAGGCTCTATCATCTTTAGAGTATAAGCCTCCACTTATATCAAAGTACATGAGTTGCATACGCATGGTCAGTAACTAACTCAGGATTTAGGTAAATCACACCATGAACGACACAAGTGAATTAATTCACAAATGGATTCAGAATTAATTCATCTTGGGTCCAATCCAATGTATCATTCTACCAATGAATACATCTATGTCTCTAATCATGGAGTCAACTACTCCGATAACCAAGACTAGCCATCTCCCCAATTAGAATTGTAGACGACATAATAATCCTTCTCAGTATTTGAATCAAATACTCACTTTGATTCATTTACGGGATTACGGACTCATTTAGATTATCTACTAAAGTTAGTTGTCTTTCTCGCAATGTAAACATTCTTACAATGCCTCTTCTCTTCAGTTTGAACTTTAGACAATCAATGAGCTAATATTTTCTTGTCACAATTTCGCTATGCATGCAAAATATAAAAGACATAATAGTGAAATGTGAAATTAACTTTCTTTATTTACTCATCGTTCAAATAAATAGAAAACAGTTACATGTTTACTATAATATGGGTACATTTCCAACACTTTCAGCTGTTCAAACAAAGTGTTGATACACAGTAACGGATATCTTTTCTTAATTGTCAGCTTATTTAACTACCGATAATATATGCAAATCCACATTGACCCATCTTTCTTCTTAACAAATAATGCCGGAGCTCCCCAAGGTGATATATTGGGACGCATAAAGATGTGACCCAGGAGGTTTTGCAACTGATTTTTCAAATCTTTTAGCTCTATCGATGCAATTCGGTATGGAGCAATTGACACAAGAGTTGTACTCTAGTAAACTTCAATTGCAAATTCAAACTCACAATCAGGAGGCAGTTCTGGAAATTCTTCAGGAAACACATTTGGGAACTCGCATACTGTTCGAATCCTACTTAATAGACTTTCATCTAAGTTCGAGTTAATAACATAGGCTAGAAAATCTTCACAGCCTTGATTCAGGAGTTTATTAGCTTAAACTAAAGAAATTATTCGAGTCGTATAACGCCCCAAAATATCTATTTTTGTTTTTGTGTGTGTGTGACATAAATACTTGTCTGCTTCAATGATTAAGTGCTCTGGGTGTGTATGGGAGGTCTCAAGTTCGAGCCATGACTTGGGCAAATTTTGGTTTTTTTTAAATAAAATCCCATCTTGGGTTAAAAGGCTTTTAAGTAAAAGTTGGTAAATAATTAACAGAATGGGGCTACTGGTCTGGTGGTTGAGTGGAGTGTTGGTGTGAAGGAGATCTTGTGTTCGAGTCTGGGTAAGAGCATTATTTTTGCTTGCTCGTCTAAAAGAGTTTGTGCTGGATTAAAAAGCTGAGTAGTTGGATGTAGTGGGAAGTAGTGGAGTGATTTAGAGGATTAGGGAATAGCTTTTAGTTTTTCCTTTTTCCAAAAATTTGATTCTTCTTTTTTCTCAAAAACTCTCTATCGTTTTCTTCACATTTTCCCCCTTGCTGTCAATTTTTACCTTTCCATTTGCTGAGCCGCCTTTTTCTTCATTTCCCTTGCTTCTATTTTTCTTGTTTTGACCTCTATTTTACTTCCTTCATGCGCAACTTCCTCATCGCTCTTTTGGTAAGTCTAGTTTTTTATTAAACTTTAATTGTGATTTGGACAAGTGTTAATAAGGATTCGTTTGGTGATTAGGGGCTTATTGAAGGGCTGATTATAGTTCATCGACGTTCTAAGGGCGTGAAATTCTAGTTATTCGATAGAAGGTAATAGTTTCGTTGTTCGAAAGATGTTTATCTCGTATGATGGCCAGGCAGGTCGTGTGTGACACACGTGCTGGACTGAACTGGGCCGTGTGGGCAGCACGGGCGTGTGGGTCCACACGGGTAATCCACACGGGCGTGAGGGATTTTGGGCCAAGGCCAATTTGGATCGTATGGGCCACACGGGCAGACCACATGGGCATGTGAGCCCATTTTTTTTGTAAAATGTATGCTAAGGTTGCACGGGTCGCCCAAGTCGACTGTGAACCTTCCATAGGGCCGGTAAGCACTTCTTAGACCCTTAACTGTATGTTACTGATTATGTGAACTGCATACTGAGCATGTTATATACCGGCATGTATACTGAACTGTATGTGTATCTGATAGACTCGTTATAGCATGACATATTTTTGTATGTTGCATTGCATTGGGTTGGGGTTGATATTATTCAGAGGAAGTGTACTGAAAGGCTTTTAAGCCTAATATACTGGCAGCTCAGGTGCAAATTATTGTTTTGTGCCACATTCAAAACTACATAGAATACAGGGATGGGTGGGTTGATTAAATCCCCACATAGAGTGTAGGGTTGGATGGAGACGGTGTGTAGAGGCTGGTTGGGTAGGACTTTGCCACTGTATATCTGCTACTGTTACTAATGGGCTTAGGCCCTTGTGCATGTTGATTCTGATACTGTATTGGGCTAAGGCCTAACTGATTCTGATACTGAAATGGGCTTAGGCCCAAGACTGCTATTGGCTGTGCACTACGATTGTTGCTTATTTTGTTCTGCGGGATTACACACTGAGTTTACAAAAACTCACCCCTCTTTGTTTAATGTGCACAGGTAATCCCTAGACCTAGATGGATCAGTGCGGCGGAGGACTCGATGGTGACCACGGCTCTAGACTGTCATGGTTTTAATTTATGATTATTGGCTTTATTTTTATTCTATTTTTACCGGTTAAATTTTTGGGTTGCAATTGAACTTTCAGACTTTGTTTTGGTCTTGGGTTTTAAATATCTTTACTTTATAGATTACAACTGCTAGTAGTAGGAAACCTCAGTTTTCAAAAGAAACAAATGATTTTTGAAAATGCACGATTGTTTTAACTATTTAAAAAGCTTCCGCATCGAATAACGTTTTGAAACTACCAACTAAATGAGTAACACGATTTTGGAACTAATAAGATATTAAGATAAGTAATTCAAAGGAAATGGTTTTATCGAGACGGCACAGTTTTCAAACACCCTATCATGTGACATCGCTATATCTGACCATAGCGTCTAGGCTGAGTTTGGGGTGTTACATTTAGTGGTATCAGAGCCGGGTTGTAAAACTCAGCTGTGGATTATAGGTTTTAAAATTTGATTTTGAAGAATTGATTACAAAATGATTTGAAATGTTTTACTGAGTAAGTGGTACACCGAGTCTCCGGCACCGATCCTGTAAGTATTCTGAACTGTGAATTATTTTAAACTGAAACTGTTATTGATAGTATATTCTGAAACTACTATAGGTAGTATCTCAGATCTTGAAAACACTTTAGTTAGTGTATATACAAAATCGTAGTGAAAGCTGCGATATACGAAAACAAACTCTGAATTACCGATAATGTTCTACATAAAACATCTGTTAATAAATATTGAACTGTAATTGATTCATAAAATTTCTAAATACAGATAATTCGATTAGATATGAGCACACGAGGTATCCGTGGACGGGGTACTAGAGGCCGTGGTAGAGGTCGTAGAGGGGCTCGAGCTGGGTCTTCATCTTCTAGCAACATGCCTAACTTGGATACTAGTGAGACGCCGGTTTCACCTGTGACTGAGACTGGGTCTCAAGATCGCATGGCTGGGGACGACGCATTGTCCCAGGCTATGCTCAAGATTTTAGAGAGGGTCGTTGGGCCCAATACTGGATCTGGGGGCCGAGGGTCAATTACGGAACGACTCCGGTCCAATGGGGCTGAGTTATTCAAGGGTTTCACTGAAGTTTCCCCTAATGTGGCTGAGTACTGGATTGAGGCCACGGAGAGGATCATGGACGATCTAGATTGCACCCTAGAGAAAAAATTAAAGGGTGCAGTCTCGCTGCTGCATGATGAGGCATATCAGTGGTGGCTTACTGTTAAAGAGGGCACTCAGCCCGAACGATTGACCTGGGAGTTCTTTAAGATCGCCTTCCAGGGAAAATATGTGGGAGCCAGTTACGTAGATGCCCGTAGAAGGGAGTTTTTGAATTTAACTCAGGGAGATCGATCAGTGGCCGAGTATGAGGTCGAGTTTCTGAGACTGAGCCGCTATGCGCGAGGTATGGTGGCGTCTTAGTACGAGCGATGTGTCCGCTTTGAGGATGGCCTCAGAGATAACTTGTGGGTTTTGATAGCTCCGCAGAGGGAGCAGGATATTTTTGCCCTGGTTGAGGAGGCGAAAATCGCACGAGGAGGTTAAGTGCGCTGAGCGCCAAAATCGAGATAGAGAGAGGTAGGAATAAGAGGGATTCGGAGCCCTCGAGTGCGGTGCAGAGGCCTAGGAAAAGGGCTAGAGTTGATAGGCCGGTTAGAGTTGGGCCCCCTGTTGCTGCTACTGGACTGCAGCCATGTACTGATTGTGGTAGACGCCATCAGGGTGAGTGTTGGAAGAGGACTGGGGCATGCTTGAGATGTGGGTCATTGGAACATCGCATTAGAAAGTTTTCGCTGAGGGCTGATTAGAGGCAAGCTCCGGGTACTGGTACTATACAGCCACCGAGGGTAGTTCAGCAACCACCGAGGGGTCATGGTCAGGCCAGAGGTGGTAATGGTATGGGTCGTGGGCAGAGAGCACCGGGCAGAGGTGTCAGACAGACTGAGGTGAGGTAGTCGGCTCTAGTTTATGCTGCTCGTTACCGAGAGGATGGAGATGCTCCGGATGTCATCACGGGTACGTTTCTTATTTTTGATGTACCATATACTGCATTGATAGATATAGGATCCACTCACTCCTATATAGCCTGTACTGTGTCTGGAAATTTAGGGATCTTGGTTGAGAGCACTACGAGTGAGGTTACTGTATTGAGTCCGTTGGGGCAATCTATAAGGGTTAACAAGCTGTTTAGAGACATTCCTTTAGAGGTTCAAGGAGAAATATTTCTGGCTGATCTGATGGAGCTTCCCTTTGGGGATTTAGATTTAATTCTAGGGATGGGCTAGTTGGTCAAGCATCGTGTTAGCTTGGACTGCGCGACTAAGAGGGTCGTATTGAGGAATGAAGAGGATGATGAGGTAGTCATGATTGGAGAGCACCAAAATTATTTAACTAATGTGATTTCTACACTGGTGGCGGAAAAGTTGGTACGTAAGGGATGTGAGGCGTTCTTGGCTTACGTAAGTGTTTCAGATTCTGGGGATTTCTCTGTTAAGGACATCAAAACGGTAAAGGATTTTTCGGACGTATTTCCTGAGAAGCTATCTGGTTTACCTCCGGATCGTGAAGTGGAGTTTGGTATTAAGCTCCTACCTGGTACAGCTCCAGTGTCCATCGCTCCCTATCGAATGGCACCGAAGGAGCTTGTAGAGCTAAAGGCTCGGATTTAGAAGTTATTGGATCGTGGGTTCATCCGCCCTAGTGTGTCTCCGTGGGGAGCACTGGTACTGTTTGTGAAGAAGAATGATGGATCCATGCGGATGTGTATCGACTATCGGCAACTGAACAAGTTGACCATTAATAATAAGTACCCCCTACCGAGGATAGATAATCTGTTTGACCAGTTTCGAGGAGCTTCGGTGTTCTCTAAGATTGACCTTCGATCTGGGTATCATCAGTTGAGGGTCAAGGAGGATGGCGTACATAAGACGGCATTTAGGACTCGTTATGGTCACTACAAGTTCCTAGTAATGCCATTTGGACTGACTAATGCACCGGCAGCTTTCATGGAATTGATGAACCGAGTATTTCAACCTTATCTTGATCGGTTTGTGGTGGTGTTCATCGATGGTATACTGGTTTACTCGAGGACTAAGGATGAGCATGACGAGCACCTTAGGGTTGTTCTACAGACTTTAAAGGAGAAGCAGCTCTATGTTAAGTTTAGTAAGTGCTAGTTCTGGCTATGTGAGGTGACATTTCTGGGTCATGTGGTTTTTGCTGAGGGGATTCAAGTTGATCCTCGAAAGATTGAGGCTGTGTTGGAGTGGGAGCAGCCTTGGAACATGTCAGAGATCCGCAGTTTTCTAGGACTGGCGGGTTATTATCGGTGATTTTTAGAGGGCTTCTAATTGATTGCAGCACCCTTGACTAAGCTGCTATGTAAGGGCATGCCGTTTAACTGGACTGATGTACAGTAAGAGACTTTGAGAAGTTCAAGACTGTACTGACTGAGGCTCCTATTTTGATACAGCCAAAATCTGGAAAGGAGTTCACCGTTTATAGTGATGCGTCACACGTCGGTTTGGGATGTGTGTTGATGCAGGATGGTAAGGTGGTTGCATATGCGTCTCGTCAGCTTAAGACTCATGAGGCGAATTATCCAACACATGACTTGGAGTTGGCCACGGTAGTTTTTGCACTGAAAATCTGGAGGCATTATTTGTATGGTGAGAAGTGTATCATCTGTAACACTCCTAACCCGTAACCATCACCAGTTTAGGGTTAAAGGCATTACCGGACAAAACAGAACCTTTTACGAACATTTCATATTATTATTCAACGAATCAAATCAAAGTGTCCCTTAATGAGGTCTACGAGACCTAAAACATGCATTAGAAAGGGGTCGGGACTAAACCGGGATCATATAATTTTTTTCCAAAATTCAAACATTTTTCAAAATTTCAGGGGTCACACGCCCGTGTGGGCAGGCCGTGTGCCTCCCACGGCCTCAGACACACCCATCTGCCCGAGCCGTGTCAAAACAGGGCATACATACAGACTTGTCCACACGGCCTGAGACACGCCCGTGTGCCTCACCCGTGGTCGCTACTGACTTGCACCACACGGCCAGTCACATGCCCGTGTGTCTAGCCCATGGTCGAGTCTAACTTGTTTTGAAATACAACCACGAGGGACAATGTCGAGCCACACGCCCGTGTTTTCAATCGTGTGGGCAAATATAGGCCATTTGCAAGGCCAAAATGCCACCCACACTTTGGGTTATCCTTACAAGCACGTACAAGCATTATACCAACACAATTGGCAACTAAAAACATATCAAATGGTCATCCTTTCAACTTATTCAAGTTCATTTCAAACATACCAACTTATATGTCATTTAGCTCAACTTATTCATAATGCATTTCTAAACATAAATCATCCACAATATCCCACTACAATATGACATCTACTCATCAATAATATACCAACTTTGCACCAATAAGCTTACCGTTACTTTGACCATGACATTAGTCATTAAACCATACCAAACAAAGCATCATATAACATGACTATTAATTCATATCACAACCATTTCTCTAGCCATATCACATGGCTAACATAATTCAAAGTAACTAGCCTATACATGCCATACTTTAGTATATACACTTCCAAAAGGTACCAAAATAAGTTTGGGTAGTGTGATGACGATCCTCAATGATCCCCGAGCCTTCCGTAGCTTTAACGATCTATAAAATATAGTAAACACACACAAAGTAAGCTTTCAAAAGCTTAGTAAGCCATATACAAATAAACTTAGCATAAAATGCACATAATCATATTAATACAATGCCATAAATGCTTCTCAATTTCAAATTCATAACATTTTCATTGGCCCATTTATTTAGCCATTTCTTACCCACAATTCATAGCTCAAAGTATCACTTTTGCTCATAACACAAATCATGCATATATCACATTTTATTTCATCAAGTCTATGCACATAATTCACCTTGGTAAGCTCATATATACACTTACCTTTGATACACATACAAAGTGTACATTTCAAACATACCTGATTCGATTGTACATTCCACATAGTCTTTCGTTTCTCAAAATTTCCCGTTGAACCATTCAGAACTAAATAGGACACTCGGAATGCTCGGAATAGTCGTACAATTCCAACATCCCAGACGTGGTCTTACATGTAACCAAATATCGATGCCACTGTCCCACACAGGGTCTTACATGAATCAAATACGATGCCAATGTCCCAGACATGGTCTTACACATAAATCTCAAATCGATGCCAACGTCCCAGACCTGGTCTTACACGATATCACACATCGGAAACCTATGTCATGACATATGTAATCCTATCTATTCCTAGGTTCATACGGGACTTCTCTGACATTGATACATTGTCGATACTTCCTCGAATTTCATATAGTTATTATTTTGTACACATTCATCACAATGAAATTTTATATAAACAAACATAAATCAATACAAATACATTTATTTGTATGTAGACTTACCTCGGATACGTGTAAACGAAAACGAACGGCTATTAGACTATTTTTGACTTTCCTCGATCTAAATCCGTTTTCTTCGGTTCTTGATCTATACACATTAAAATTTAATCCATTTATTCACCAAATCATTCAATTCAATCCAAAAATACATATCCAGGGCAATTTACAATTTAGCCCTCATATTTTCCTATTTTGACATTTTAGTCCCTATTTCATAAAATCACAAAATACACCAAATTTGCATACACCATGCTTAGGCCGAATATTACCCATGCTCATACAAGTCCATATATTTCATTTGTTTCATAATTTAGTCCCTCAAAATATCATTTTCTTAATTAATTCAAAATTACTCAAAATCACCAAAAATCCAAAGACAAAACATGTTAATCTAACACATATATTTCATATTTCATCATCAAACATCACAAAACTCATGAATTCATCCATGGAACTTTTCAAAATCCTCATCAATTCACAAAATTGAAGCATGGGTTTTGAAGAACACAAAGCAACGATTACAAAAATGTAGAAATTATCAAAAACCGAACAAAAACTAACCTTGAATCAAGATTAAACCTAACTGAATGAAGCTTGGTTTTCTTTCTTTCTTTTTCTTTAATTTTCGGCACAAATATGAGCATTATTTCATCATTTTAATGTTTGTTTTATTTTAGCATATATTATTTCAACAATTACCATTTTATCCATCATAAAATAATACATAAATCTTTTAAATAATGACCAAAACCGCCCATTCTAAAATTTAACGGCCAATTTACAACATAAGGCCTCATATATAGAAAGACACATCAATTAGGCACTTAATCAAATAGAAGGCTACTTTTACATTTCATGCGATTTAGTCCTTTTATTAAATTAAGCACACAAATGACTAAATCAAATCACATAAATCTCACAATACTAATTCACATATCATAGGAACAGAAAATAATATTAAAATATTTTTTTGACTCAGATTTGTGGTCTGAAAACCACTGTTTCAACAAGGGTCTAAACCAGACTGTTACATCATCTACACTGATCACAAGAGCCTCAAGTATCTCCTTACTCAGAAGGAGCTGAATCTTTGGCAGCATAGACTGATTGAGCTGCTCAAGGACTATGACTACACCATTAAGTACCATCCTGGCAAGGTCAATGTGGTGGCCGATGCTTTGAGCCGTAGGGCTATGACTGATCTGAGGGCGATGTTTGCTCGCCTTAGTTTATTTGATGATGGTAGTCTGTTAGCTGAGCTTCAGGTTAAACCGACATGGATTGAGTAGATTAAGTGTAAGCAGTTGGAGGATGATTCTTTGGGTCTTCAGTTTCGATAGGTAGAGAGTGGTAGCACTAGGGATTTTAGACTGAATAGTGATGGGGTACTCTACTTCCGTGGGAGAATCTGTGTACTGAATAATACTGATTTGAGGTAGTCTATACTGAGAGATGCGCATAGTAGTGCTTATGCTATACATCATGGCAAAAATAAGATGTACCGAGACATTCGTGAGTTATATTGGTGGCCAGGGTTGAAACGTGAGGTTACTGATTTTGTGGCGAGATGTCTGACATGCCAGCAGGTTAAGGCTGAGCATCAATTACCTTCGGGTTTGCTGCAGCCGGTTAAGATTCCTCTATGAAAGTGGGAGCGTGTAATTATGGATTTCGTTAGTGGGTTGCCTCTAACACCCACTAAGAAGGATTTAGTATGGGTCATCGTGGATCAATTGACCAAGTCCGCTCACTTTATAACGGTTCGTACTGATTATTCTCTGCAGAAGCTCGTGAAGCTTTATATTTCTGAGATAGTGAGACTGCATGGGGTACCTGTTTCGATCATCTTTAGTAGGGATCCTCGCTTCACGTCTCGATTTTGGAAAAAGTTACATGAGGCTCTGGGTTCGAGATTGGACTTCAGTACTGCGTTCCATCCTCAGACCGATGGTCAGACAGAGAGGGTGATTCAGATACTGGATGACATGTTGAAGAGTTGTGTTATAGATTTTTGAGGCAGTTGGGAGGATTATCTACCGCTAGCGGAGTTTGCTTATAATAACAGCTTTCAGTCTAGCATTCAGATGGCACCTTACGAGGCACTATATGGTCATAAGTGTCGTACTCCTTTGTGTTAGACTGAGTTGGGAGAGCGACATGTTCTGGGTCCTGAATTGGTTTCTGAGACTCAGGATATGGTCAGACTGATTCGGGATCGACTGAAGCGGCATCAGACAGGCAGAAATCTTATGCGGATCTGAAAAGACACGAGATTGAGTATTCTATGGGGGACTTTGTTTTTCTTAAGGTCTCACCATGGAAAAAGATCTTGAGGTTTGGTCGTAAGGGCAAGCTGAGCCCTAGGTTTATTAGACCTTACCGTATTCTGAAACGAGTAGGACCGGTTGCTTATCAGTTGGACTTACCTCCAGAGTTGGATCGTATCCATGACGTGTTTCACGTCTCTATGCTGAGGCGCTATCGCTCTGATCCTACTCATGTTGTCCCTGTTGAGGAGATTGAGGTTAGGCCAGACTTAAACTTTGAAGAGGAGCCGAATCAAATTCTGGGTCGTGACGTAAAGGTTCTGAGGAGGAAATCTATTCCACTGGTTAACGTTCTATGGCGTAACCATAGCACTGAGGAGGCTACATGGGAGCCTGAAGATGTGATGCGTCAGCAGTATCCTCATCTGTTCTGACCAAGTAAATTTCGAGGACGAAATTTTCTTTTAGGGGTAGAATTATAACGCCCTAAAGTATCTATTTTTGTTTTTGTGTGTGTGTCACATAAATACTTGTCTGCTTCAATGGTTAAGTGCTCTGGTGTGTATGGGAGGTCCCAAGTTCGAGCCATGACTTGGGAAAAAAAAAATTTTAAAATAAAGCCCCATCTTGGGTTAGAAGGCTTTTAAGTAAAAGTTGGTAAATAATTAACAGAATAGGGCTACTGGTCTGGTGGTTGAGTGGAGTGTTGGTGTGAAGGAGGTCTTGTGTTCGAGTCTGGGCAAGAACATTATTTTTGCTTGCTTGTTTAGAAGAGTTTGTATGGGATTAAAAAGTTGAGTAGTTGGATGTAGTGGGAAGTAGTGGAGTGATTTAGGGGATTAGGGAATAGCTAGTAGTTTTTCCTTTTTCCAAATATTCGGTTCTTCTTCTTTCTCAAAAACTCTATGTCGTTTTCTTCACCTTTTCCCCTTTGCTACCGATTTTTGCCTTCCTTGCTGAGCCACCTTTTTCTTCCTTTCCCTTGCTGCTATTTTTCTTGTTTTGACCTCTCTTTTACTTCCTTCCTGCGCAACATCCTCGTCGCTCTTTCGGTAAGTCTAGTTTTTTTATTAAACTTTAATTATGATTTGGGCAAGTGTTAATAAGGATTCGTTTGGTGATTAGGGGCTTATTGAAGGGATGATTATCATTCATCGACGTTCTAAGGGCGTGAAATTCCTGTTATTCAATAGAAGGTAATGATTTTGTTGTTCGAAAGATGTTTATCTCGTTTCGAGATTAGTTTAGTTCAGTTGGTTAAGCGATTAATTAAGTGAAATATTGGTTAATTATAGGTACTGGAGTGCTCGAAAGTGTGTAGGCATCAAAATTGATACAGGTGTGTACCCGAAAACGTAGAAAATTAGATTTCGGCAAAAGCCAAAAACCCCCACTGTCGACGCCACACGGGCGTGTGTTAGGTCGTGTGGTAGGCCGTGTGCCCCTACACGGTCATGTGATCGATGAGGCCAGGCCGTGTGTGAAGGACATGGTCGTGTGATGGCTAGGTAGGCCGTGTGCGACACACGGGCTGGACTGAATTGGGCCGTGTGGGCCACATGGGCATGTGGGTCCACACCGGTAATCCACACGGGCATGTGGGCCTACATGGGCGTGTGAGCCCATTTTTTTCTGAAATGTTTGCGAAGGTTGCACGGGTCGCCCAAGTCGACTGTGAACCTTCCATAGGGCCAGTAAGCACTTCTTAGACCCTTAATCGTATGTTCTCGATTATGTGAAGCGCATACGAGCATGTTATATACCAAGCATGTATTTGAATCGTATGTGTATCTGATAGACTCGTTATAGCATGACATATTTTTGTATGTTGCATTGCATTAGATTGGGGTTGATATTATTCGGTGGAAGTGTACTGAAAGGCTTTTAAGCCTAATATACTAGCAGCTCAGCTGCAAATTACTGTTTTGTGCCGCATTCGATACTACAGGGAACGCAGGGATGGGTGGGTTGATTAAATCCCCACATGGAGTGTAGGGTTGGACGGAGACGGTGTGTAGATGCTGGTTGGGTAGGACTTTGCTACTGTATATCTGCTACTGTTACTTATGGGCTTAGGCCCTTGTGCATATTGATTCTGATATTGTATTGGGCTAAGGCCGATCTAATTCTGATACTGAAATGGCTTAGGCCCAAGACTGCTATTGACTGTGCATTGAGATTGTTGCTTGTTTTTTTCTGCGGGATTACACACTGAGTTTACGAAAAATCACCCCTATTTGTTTAATGTGCACAGGTAATCCCTGGACCTAGATGGACCGGTGCGGCGGAGGACTCGATGGTGACCACAGTTCTGGACTATCATGGTTTTAATTTATGATTATTGGTTTTATTTTTATTCTATTTTTACTGGTTAAATTTTTGGGTTGTAGTTGGACTTTCAGACTTTGGTTTAGTTTTGGGATTTAAATATCTTTACTTTATAGATTACAACTGCTAGTAGTAGGAAACCTCGGTTTTCAAAAGAAACAAATGATTTTCAAAAACGCGCGATTGGTTTAACTGTTTAAAAAGCTTCCGCATCGAATAACATTTTGAAACTATCGACGAAATGAGTAACACAATTTTGGAACTAATAAGATATTAAGATAAGTAATTCAAAGGAAATGGTTTTATCGCGACAGAACGGTTTTCAAACACCCTATCATATGACATCGTGAGATCAGGCCATAGCGTCTAGGTCGGGTTTGAGGTGTTACAAGTCGAACTACTCGATTTGATGCCACTCACTTCCACCATATCACCTTCGGGACTCTAAACAGAAGACTTTTTTTTTACTATAATCCAGAATCACACCAAACTCAGATAATCAATCCATTCCCAGAATCATGTCGAATTAGCCAAATGGCATAATCAACAAATAAACAGAGAACAATTTGTTCTAGATTTCTAATGGACAATGCCTACACACCTGGTTAACTAGCACAGTTTGTCCCAAAGGACTCGATACATTCATTACTACTTTCGACATTTTAGATTTCAACCTCCTTGATTTTACAAAGTCAGCATTTATATATAAAAAAAGAACCAAGATCAATCAAGGTATATGCGGGTGTTGAATACAAAAGAAATGTACATGCCACAACATCGGTAGTATCACCCTCTTCTCGAGTACAGACCACATAAGCTTGAGCAGAAGCTCTAGCCTAATATTGTTAAATAGATGTCTTAGTCCCTCTTCTCAGACCACCCCTCGATACAGAACCACCGCGAGGATTTCCTCGACCCCTAACAGTAGGAGCAGACCTCTGAGTGGTAGCAGATGGAACATTATCATTCCTTGGGCAATCTCGAGCAAAATGTTCTTGAGACCCACAATGAAACCGAGCTCTTGTCAACTTCCAACATTCACTTCGGTGTTTTTTCCCGAAATGCTCACAGTTCAGAATATCAGGATCTCTAGCGAAGCCCCTAACACTGCCCACATATACAAATGGCTGCCTATCTCGATCTCTCTTAAATCTAACAGACCTTAAAGTTGATTTCCATGGCTCTCAAGACGCCCTAGCTTACTTAGACAATTGATGCGAACTAGAAGTCCCTGCACATTTCCCAAAGGCTCGAGAGGGTTTGGGTTTCTTGTCAAGGCCCATGCCCTACTCCACCATTTTGCCTTATTCAATCAAGTCAGCAAACTCTTTTATTCTGTGGGACACCAGCTAAACCCTAAGTTTATCACACAATCCCCAAAGGAATCGCTTCCAGCTTTCTTCTTCTATAATTCTTTTATCGAAGATCAATGAACTGCGGGCACTAGTGCAACCTGTGCAGTAGCTCCTGCCACTGACTGGAGAGGTTCTGCTATAACGTGAAGTAAATCTTCATCTCCCCGACCCTCAGGTCTAGGTCCTGCAGCTCTAGGCTGATAAGCACTAGTTGAATAAATGTTAGGTTCTTCAATCTTGATTCTATTTTCACTTTTAACGGAATCACCGCTACTATAGACATCATTACTAACATCATTTCTTGATTCACTAGACATCTTTAGCTATAAAATAGGGGAAATATAAACAGCATCCAAATCCCGACCCAGACTCAACTTGGCTTTTTCATGTACCTCTAGACTTAATTCTGTGTAACACCCCTCACCCGGCCCGGTCACTGAACCCGAGTTACAGAATGCTACAACAACTATTGGAACTTATACAAATGCATATACAATAACAAATAAGAGCATTGGCTACCACCATCAACCTTTAGAGATGAAAACATGACTTCAAAAACATTTTAATAAATAACATAAATAGAATTATTCATGAAATAAGGATCATTTTGAAAATTTTTGAAATCCAGCATAATTATCGATACCAAACAGGCATGTATTGATATTTATGTGTTAGGTATCGATATTAAATTAAGTATAGATATCATTTTAGCTCTCTGCCAATTTTAATTAAAAATGTTTTATCGATACCTTGACAAGGGTATCAATATTTTTATCACAAGTATCGATACTCATGTTTGGGTATTGATACCAAATTTGGTTAATGTCGATTTTTAAAAATGTTCCATTCTCATTATATCGATATTTTGGTCCCGAGTATCAATACTTTAGCCCAAAATGCTAAAAATTCACAAGTAAAAACATTCTTCATGCTCAAAATAACATTCCTACTCATTATACAAGTAATGACTAACTTAATCAAACCTACTAACATCTTTTAACTCATTCTATTGACCTTAAGGGTTGAATGAGGCCTAAAGGAGTGCTAACGTACTTTGCTAGTGTACAAGAGACCATTAGAAGGAATTTTGGACCAATTTTGGACGCTATGTCGCAACATGGGAGATTCGATGTCACAACATAGAGAACAGAATGGAGAAAGTAAGAAATTGCCTTCAATGTCGCAACATAGTGTAACACCCCTCACCCGTATTCAACGCAGGAATAGAGTTAAGGAGCATTACCGAACTTACAACTCAATTATACATACTATTAGCATACATTTCATCAATTCAAACATTCGTCAATCAACCTCAATTAATATGTCCCTAATACGAGCCTACGAGGCCCTAATCATGCATTGGAAGTGGTTCGGGACTAAATCGATAACCTTTAAAACAATTTGAGCACTTAGAAAATTTTTCTCCAAAACAGGGGACACACGCCCGTGTGACCAAGCCGTGTCTCTCACACAGTTATCAGACACGCCCGTGTCACAGGCCGTGTGGACATTCGAAATGGGATCACATGGCCGTGTCCCAGCCCGTGTCCTACCCGTGTCCAAACAAGTGAGCTTACTGACTTGGGTCACATGGCCAACCACACGCCCGTGTGTCTAGCCCGTGTTCCCTTCGAAGTGACCACACACACCCATGTCTCAAGCCGTGTGTTAGACCGTGCCAAACCTGTAAGGTATAGTGACTAATGCAACACGACTAAGTCACACGCCCGTGTGCTAGGCCGTGTGCCAATGAGGGGGTATACTGACTTGTGCCACAAAAAGCCAATCACACGCCCGTGTGTGAGACTGTGTGGAGCATACTAACTTCATTTTAATTTCAACACCAGGGGACACACGGCCGTGTATCATGATCGTGTGTCACACACGACTGAGACACACGCCCGTGCCTCTGCCCGTGTGGACAAAAATAGACTATTTACCAAGCCATTTTGCCACCCCATTTGATACACACCTTCACCTACACATATGGCGCCAAAACAAAGCATAATAGACAACCCAAAACAACCAAATCAAACATAATTCCTACCATTTCATCCTAGCATTTCTTAGCCTAAACCTCAATCACAAACATCATCAATTCATCAACCATTTCCAAGCAACATTAAACACATCAAAAAATAGCATTAGCACATCTATAAACATTTACCAAACATATATCATTTTCTACCAATTCACAAGCATGATACTAATTCCACAAACATCATAATATAAGTCATATATTTATATGTACATACACTAGGCTCAAACATACCAAAACAAGCCAACTTTCATGGCTATATACACAAACCAAAACATATACATTTACAAGCCATATCAAATGGCAAAATTCACTACCAAAACATAACCAACATGACCATAGTTCCTATACATGCCATATGACCAAACCATAAGCTCAAAAGTACCAAAGTGATGGTTGGATAGTGTGACGTAGCCTCCGACGATCCCGGAATCCGAGCTAGCTTTGAAATCACTATAAGACATGGAAAATAAACAAAGTAAGCTTTATAGCCTAGTAATCTCGTATGATATAAACTCAACAAATCATATTACATAAATCAACAATTTGAACTCTAAAACATGTAATTCATGGTAACAACAAGCTTTCCTTATGCTTAATCATATACTTATATGCAAATGCATAACTTCTTCTAATTGAAGCTCATACTTTTCATGTACATACCTGTACAAACTCGTAACCAACTCATACCTATTCGAAATACTGCTGAATACTCGATATCTCGCAGACTAAGTGCCATTACATAGCCGAAGCTATTTTAATCTCGCACACTAAGTGCCATACATAGCCGGAGCTATCTCGAATCACACACTAAGTGCCATACATAGCCAAAGCTATCTCAATTTTGCACACTAAGTGCCATACATAGCCGAAGCTATCTCGATCTCGCACACTAAGTGCTATATATAGCTGACTCATCGTCAAACATAACTTTAATCTCGTATACACAATTTATGCAATATCAAAGCATTTAAAGAATAATTGTAACAATGCTTATTACATACGAACTTACCTCGAATGTAAAAAAGACGAAATAAGTCGTTTAGTTGATAACTTTCGTTTTACCCTGATCCAGATCCGAATTTTGCTTTTCTTGATTAATTAAGCTTTCAAGTGACCAAACCCTAGATGAACAAAATGGCTTCTTTTTCTTTTGATAATCGGTTGAAGATGATATATTAAAAGATGATATCCATGTTGTATTTTACTTAATTTATTTTTAATAACTAAATTACCAATTTAACCTTAGTAAATAACCATTTAAATCATCCATTCTATGCCCGTAAATGTCCACCAACACTAAAAATGGTATAATTACAACATAATGACCTTTACTTTAAGGTTCCATAGCTATTTAACACCTTTAACTTATAGAACCCTAATTTTACACCTTACGCGATTTAGTCCTTTTTACCGAATTAAGCATTCAAACAAAAAAATTTCTTAACGAAATTTTCACACAAACATATTATCATGCTGTAGACATTAAAATAATAATAAAATAAATATTTTAACTTTAGATTTGTGGTCCCGAAACCACTGTTCTAATTTGACCAAAAACGGGCTGTTACACATAGGCTGAGGGTGTCACGACATACCCCTGAAGATGGTTGTAGAGGAGCATATTGGTTGCTATCTCACGACACAGGTCCTGGTGTGTTGCGGCATCGACTCTATGATGAGAATAAAACACGAAGCAGAGGCGTTTTGGTCTGCACAATCAAACTTAAAGCTATGGAACGTCAGCTAACCTAGGGTTAAGGACAAAGGCTACCTGAAGGCTATAAATAGACCCATTTGGCACACATTATGGACAGAATTCCATTAGCTTAGATTCTCTCTTTAGGTTTAAGTTTTATTTTCTTGCTTTCTTTAGGTTTTCATAGTTTTAGTTTATTTGTTCTTTGGTTCTTTCAAGAGTTCTAATTTATAAAGGAGATCAACTGTTATGGATTTGCGCTTATTATCAATATCAATCAGGCTTTTCTTAAACTCTCTATTTCAATCTATTCCTTATGATTAATTCTTCCATCTATTTCATGTTGTTTATGAAATTCATGAGGACCTAATCCTTCTATGGGGGATTAGCGAGTGGAAGCATAATCTCTTAACTGTTTTGTAGGGTTACTCAACCCGTATACTTGCGGATACCGTCTCGTAATTCTTTGTGTTATTGCAGTATTTACACTCTGGACGTTGGTACATCCATAGGCGGTCAGCCGCTCCACTCACACCGAAAGAGCTACTTATCTATAAATTTTAATGTGGAGTATGTGAGCTTAAATAAGCTAAGGGAATATTTAGAATTACCACAAAGCATACACAACAACATAAGTTAAGCAAGAGCGTACTAAGGCACATTCACAACCATAATTCATCAAGTCAAAATAACGTATTCATGATTCATTATCTCGCAAGGCTAGCATATACTCTCACATGCATTTACACACAACATAATTTGAAAGCTTGCGATTATGAAACATAAAAGTGGAATCTATCA
Organism: Gossypium sturtianum; assembly: GCA_025698515.1. Taxonomy (NCBI): domain Eukaryota; kingdom Viridiplantae; phylum Streptophyta; class Magnoliopsida; order Malvales; family Malvaceae; genus Gossypium; species Gossypium sturtianum. The sequence goes on from CM046945.1 coordinate 28,053,629, forward strand.
CCTCACATTGGATAAACGAATCTCCATCAGACCAATAACTCAAAGAGTCGGGCATATCTCATAAATGTAGCATTAATCTAAACACTCTCCAACAAACCTACATGTCCTGATGAATGGAGTTTAGCTCAATATTCCCTTATCTCTCCAACCTGTCCCGCGGCCTCAACGCCCAAATCACAAAACACAAAGGTAAGTACTCATAATTCTATGGCATGCCAACTATATCCAATAGTTTCAAGAGTCACAAGGCCAAAATATTCACATACACATATTTAATTATTATTTTAATGCACATAACCTCTATTCGTATTCATCAATTCACATCACAATCTCATACACAATGCATGTTTATCGGATTCACATTTATTTGCACTTTAAGTGCCACAATAATGCTCATTGAGCTATCATATTTAAGTCTCATATGTGTGCATTAAAACAGTATATCACACATCATATTTGCCGGAACAGAGTTACGGAGCATTACCGAACTTTTCAGATCAAATACGGACATTATATAATCATCTAACATACATATCATAATTTATCATATTGTCCTTTTTAAGAGCCCTCGAGGCCCAAAATATGTGTTAGAAACAAATCGGGACTAAATCAGCCATTTCAGAAAAATTTTCATGAATTTTCAATTTTTTTCCTAGAAACAAGACACACACGCCCGTGTGGACCTAGGACACGCTCGTGTGGCCATAGGACATACCCATGTCCAAGACCGTGTCCTACCCCGTGTAACTCTCTGACTTAGGTCACACGGCCAGCCACACGCCCGTGTGCTAGACCATGTGTCACACACGGTTGAGACATACGCCTGTGTCTCTGCCCGTGTTGTAACAGCCCGATTTAGGGCCTAGTCAGAATAGTGGTGCGATACCACAAATCCAAAGTAGAAATATGATTTTTATGGTTTATGAGATGTTTTCATGATTGTATGAAAGTTTTGTGAAGTAATTTTGTTAAATTGTGATTGAATTGTCCATTAGGACTAAATTGCAAAAGTTGCAAAATATGAGATTCTAGAAGCTTTAAGTATGAAATAGCTTTGGATTATTAATTAGAGGTCCTTAAATAGAAATTTACCCAATTTCTATTTTTTTGGACAAAAATGGGCATGAGTTAGTAAATTTTGAAAGTTTAGCAAAAAGGGCATTTTGGTCATTTATCAAATAAGTGATTAAAAAGGGAAAAGAAGACAAAAATTATGTTCATCTTCTTCCCCTTAGTGCAAAAATTTCCAAGTAATCCATAGCTAGGGTTCTTCAATTTTCAAGCTTGATAGTAAGTGCATCCTAGCCCCATTTTTAATATTCTTTGTATTTTTAAAGTCCTCGTAACTTGAATTAGCTATTTTTAGCTATAAGTTGAGCTAGGATTCATGTTCAAAAATATACCCATGTATGACATGCAAGTATTTTCATGTTTTAAGAAAGATTATGAAGGTTTGATGAAGAATAAACATCTTTTTCTAAGTGAATTTCATGAAAATAGCATGTAAGGACTCATTTGTAAAAGTCATAAAATTGGTCATACATGAGTGAATTAGTGAGAATTGAAGGTTTCTATAGTTGAGATTGTGATTCATCTAAGCATGAAATACAAGAAAGTTGAATGAAAATCACTTTACGAGCCTTGGGCAAAAGTGTAAAAATGAAGAAGTTTAGGGGCAAAATGGTAATTTTGCCAAAGTATGAGTTATGAGTCAATTTAGTCAATTTGAGTATTAAATGAGTTAATTTATCATTATAGATCAATAAAAATGAAGCCCGGATCGAAACCGAGGCAAGAACAAAGTCGTGGACTAAATTGCACATCTTCATACATTTTGAATACCGAGGTAAGTTTATGTGTAAATGATGCATTTTATGTGTACATTGTTGTTGCTAATTGATGCATGGTATGATTGGAAACTTGTTTAATTCAAGTGGATTAAATGTAGTAGTTGTCGAATATTTATCGTATGAAGTACGAAATAGATAAGTAAATGTGTAATGATAACACTTGACGGTGGGCTAAGTGCGATACCACCTTATTACTTGATTGCGATGGGCTATGTGTGATGTCATCATTTATTATATTATTTAGTGGGCTATGTGAGATACCACTATAATTGTCCTTTTGGTGGGCTATGTGCGATACTACCCTACTAACGGTTTATGGTGGGCTAAGTGCGAAACCACCGAGTGAGTTGGTATTGTGGTTGTATCATGAGAAATTATGGTGTTGAGTGCAGGTATGCAAACGGATGAATGTAAGCATTATGCTTGTGATGTGGTGGAAATGTGGTAAGGGATGAAATGAGTACGCATGATTGTGAATGTGAATTGTCTTTGTTTAGTATAATGCTAATTGTTGTTTAGCTCATACTATGAAGTTATTTATTTACATGTAAACTTACTAAGCTTAAAGCTTACTCTCCTTTCTTTTCCCTTGTCTTATAGAGCCAAAGAGTCAGGTCGAGATATGCAGATAATTTGGAAGATCGCCCACACTATCAGCTCACTTTGGTATATTTAGACTAAGTGCTTTTGTATATGGCATGTATAGAGGCTAGACAAGTTAGTTTATTTTGTTATATTGGCCAAGGGTGTGTTGGCCCTTTTGATGAGATAACCTATTTTGTATAATGCCATGGTTGATGGCTCACCATGTTATGTATGAAAAGATGTAGTTATCTATGGAATTTTATATTTCAAATATGAATTGTTTAATGACGTGTTGAATGGATCCATGTTGTGTGAGCTAGAGGAGTGAAAAGAGCTTGGCAAATAGCCTTGTTCTTGTCCACACGGGTAGGCACACGGGCGTGTGTGACACACGGTCAGCCCATGGGTGGGTGACTTGGCCGTGTGTCCCCTGTATGTTAAGGTAGTAAGTCAGTGTCGACCACGGGCTAGACACACAAGCGTGTGCTTAGGCCGTGCGACACAAACAGAATGCCCAAGTTTTTATACACGAGGTAGGGACATGGGCGTGTGTGACTACACGGCCTGCCCCCACGGGCGTGTCCCATTTCATACGGGCATGTGGCCCTTGTTTAGGTGAAAAATTTTAAGATCGTAAAGGTTTCCAGTAGGGTCTCGAAACCCCTCGTATGTATGTTTAAGGCCTCGTGAGTCTTTAATGAGGTAGTTGTGGTGACTACCGAGAGTTGTCAAGTTGGGACTAAAGTGGTGTGATCAAATGGATTAAGTCCGATAATGCCTCGGGCTCGGTTCCAGCATAGAATACGGGTAAAGGGTGTTACATTTAGTGGTATTAGAGCTATGGTTTAGTCGGTTCTCAGACTACCGTAGCGTGTGTAAGAGTCTAGCTATACATGCCATAAGCGTATAATGATAGTTTGGTGGTTTCTGTTGATTCTAAACTTTTTTTATATAGTATATGGATCCCGATCAATCGGCTGCTGATGACGCAGCTAGTAATGCGCCGACTCCCGCACAAGGGACCACGCCTGTTCAGAGTGGACCCGATACTAGGGGTCAAGGAGAAGAGGCTCAGGAAGCCTTTCTCTAGATGATGAGTAACTGGTACTCGGAGTATGTTCAAGCAAACCCTAATGCTCAACCTCCTCCACCTCCTCCTATACCTCAGCCAGTTCCAGTGGCTCCTCAAGGTATAGATTTAGTGAGAATAACGAAGCCCCCGGTAGATAAAATTCGGAAGTAAGGGGCTGAGGAGTTTAGAGCTAATATAGATGATGACCTGGAGAGGGTGGAGTTCTATCTTGAGAACTCAATGAGAGTATTTGATGAACTCTCCTGTACAACTGAGGAGAGCTTAAAATGCACCATGTCTTTGTTAAGAGATTCGGCATACCATTGGTGGAAAACATTGACATCAGTGGTTCCAAAGGAGAAAGTGACGTGGGACTTCTTTTTGGAAGATTTCCGAAAGAAGTATATAAGTCAGCGATTTGTTGACCAGAAACGAAAGGAATTCCTTGTGTTAAAGCAAGGAAGAATGACTGTAGTGGAATATGAGCGCGAATTTGTTAGGTTTAGGAAGTATGCGCAAGAATGTGTGTCAACGGAAACTATCTTGTGCAAGTGTAACACCCCTTACCCGTTCCCGAAGCCGGGATCGGGTTTGAGGCATTACCTAACTAATCACACTTAACATCTCAAAACGGGCTATAAAATTTCGTTTAAACCCATCACTAGCACATGTTCGGCCTAAGAGGCCCTAAACATACCTCCGAGAGGTATCGGAACTATTTCGAAAACTTTTACAGACTCGAGAAACTTTTCAGTAAAACAGGGGCCACACACCCGTATTGGTCTAGGGACACGCCCGTGTGCCCCTAAGACACGCCCGTGTCTTCCACCCGTGGTTGATCCTGACTAACTTCACACGGCCTAGACACGCCCGTGTCTTCCACCCGTGGTCGATTTGAATTCCACAATTAATGTACAGACTTCACACGGCTTGGGCACACGCCCGTGTCCCTAACCTGTAGAGCATACTGACTTGCAAACCTAGCATGCAAGGGGACACACGGTCGATCCACACGCCTATAGGGCTGACCGTGTGTCACACACGGCATAGACACATGCCCGTGTGTCTACTCGCATGGACAATTAGATGGCTATCTACCAAGCCCTTTGCCACCCTACTTTGCACACATACAAACCCCAAACCAATTCAACATAATTCATAACCCAAAGGCATATCTAAGTACTAAATTCAACATCCATACACAAGGGCATACACTTTAAGAAAATCACTTTCATTAAGCATAAGAGTTTTCCAAGTATCGGCCTAACTTAATATACCATTACAAAAAAAGACTTTAATGCCTTACAAAGCCAACACTTTGGCCAACAATTACGACCTAACAAAATACTCGAGTCCTATACATGCCATACTCAAAATAAGTCTAAATTGTTATACCAAAGTGGTGTCGATAGTGTGATTTCCGAACTCCTACGTCCTCGTTCCCCGAGTTATCTTGGCAAAACTACAAGGAGAAAAGGCAATAAAATTAGTAAGTTTGCATGAAAATAAATAGCAACAATAAGCTCGATATACAATCTATCTATGGCATTAATTAACCATACACAATTCATAGGCTTCTTGCCATACTTACTCATACTTGTCATTATTTAGCACATACCGTGCCACATACCGCAATCGTTTCTTCGTGACTCATTCACGAGTACCTGTATTCACTCATTCATATGACTTTAGTACAATTCTCATTTCTACTTCTAAACTCATCTACTTATCCCATCAATCATTAAGGATAGTCAAAGACGCATATTCATTGTCGTTCATGTAGGTATGAAGCCAATGCCACATCCCCGAGGTGGTCTTTCATGGAGTTACTTCTAAATGCCAATGCCCTATCCAGGATAAGGTCTTATATGGTCCTTCACATCAAATATCGATGCCATATCCCAGATATGGTCTTATACGATTTCCCATCTTCATTACCGAAGCCATATCCCAGATATGGTCTTATACGAGATCTCAACTCAATGCCGAGGCCATGTCCTTGAAATGGTCTTATACGGGACCTTATCTATTTCATATCTCGATGATAGCCTTTTCATATTCATTATAGTCCACTAGGACTTCAACATCATTTTCAACATTTGTCACTCAATTTAGTAGAGTATCATGCATCAATATGTTACCAAGCATTCTCAATTATGCTAACATGAACGTTGCATTAATCACATACAAACTTACCTCGATTTTCAAAATGAGCCAACTCGTCGGTCTAGTCCAAGACTTTGTTCTTTCCCTGATCGAGGCGGATTCTCGGTTCTTCTTGTTCTATAATAGAAATTTATCTCATTTTAATCATCTCATTAATAAAAGCATTTCAATAATCATGCTTAGGCAAAATTACTATTTTGCCTCTAGACTTTGGCAAAATGACCATTTTGCCCCTAGGCTCGGAAATAAATTCTAATCACATTTCTACCTTCAACAAGCCTAGGTGAAAATTTAATACTCTTATAGCTATCATCAAAACTCAACATTTCACATAATTACTACAAATTTGTAACCTTTTCATCAAGGTCCAATTAGGTGTTTTCAAGACAACACCTTTCACAAAAGTTGTTCACCTAACAACTAAGACACAATTTCTTCCATAAAAATGCAGCAAATAGCAATGAAAGCTCTCATGCTAGAACTCTAAACTTTGCATCATATTGCACAATAGTCCTCTCATTTGAAAGCTTAAGTTCTAGGGGTCTTAAAAGTACAATTATCAAAAAGAAAAATCATCAAAATCACTTACTAAAATGGAGGAGAGCTTGCTGAAAATTTTGAGCTTTCAAACCCCTATTTTGCTTGTAAATTTTGGTGGAGAAAGATGGAGAGAAAGATGATATTTTCTCTTTCTTTATTCTAATATTAAACTAGTCAAACAAGTCACCAACTATCAACTACTTTGACCAATTTTTTGTCCATCTTTGTCTCCTATTGTAGTCTATGGCCGACCAAGCAAATATTGGGGGTCTAATTGCCTTTTTAAGACCTCCAATTATCATTCTATGGCTATTTGGTACCTTTAGCTTATAGAATGGAACTTTCGCACTTTATGCGATTTAGTCCTTTTCCGCGATTAATCGAGAAATCGCTAAAATTAAAGTACCAAAATTCTCATGCACATATACTATCATGCTCTAACTCATAATATGACATGAAAATAAATTTTTCAAATCTTGGATTAGTGATCCTGAGATCACTATTCCGGCTAGCCCCTAAATCGGGCTGTTACACTTACACGGGACCTTAATTATCATAGTATCATGCTATTGCATTCCCACTATTCTTAGATTAAAATTAAGACTTTCTTTTCTTGACATCCCGCCAAAACGTATTTAACATATACATGGAGGCAATAAACAATTTATACCACATCGAAATATTAAATACTTCACTTAGAGTTGCATAATTTAGCACATGAACTTACCTCGATATCGAAAAGGGTAAGAAGGGACCTAATTGTCCATATTTCTCTTTCTCTCGTTCTAGGTCCAAATCTCATTTTTCTTCGACCTAGAACAATAAAATTCACTCATTTAATCACCACACTAATCAACACATTTTAAAATTTCTACTTTGGCAAAATTACCATTTTGCCCTTGGACTTTGGCAAAATTATGATTTTGCCCCTAGGCTCGTAAATAAATTTTCATCCAACTTCTTTACTAATCAAGCCTAGCCGATTCATATTCCCTTCTATAGCAACTCAAGATTTCAACTGTTTCATGCATTTATTACCAATTTGCAACATTTACAATTTAGTCCTATTTAGGTGTTTTCATGACAACACCTTTCACAAAAGTTGTTTCTCATCTCCCCAACATTCATTTTCTTCCATAAAAACTCAGCTGACAATATATACTCTCTCATGGCAAATCCCCAAACTTTCAACCATATTGAAAATTAGTCCCCTCATTAGCTAGCTTAAGCTTTGGGGACTCCAAAGGTACAAAAATCATCAACTAAAACCATCAAAATCACTTACTTGTAAGAGGATTGTTTGGCTGAAAGTTTCAGCTTCAAGAACCTCCATTCTTTCTTGTATTTTCGATGGGAGAAGAAAAGAAAATGAAAAGATGATAGCCTTTGCTTATTTCATCTTATTTTATTCATTTAGTCAACTAATGTCACCAACCCTTGTCAAATTTTAATTTCCTTGTCCCCTTGACCGGCCATCACCTTTAGGAAGGCATAATTGCACTTTATAGACCTCCAATTTACAATCTATAGTTATTAGGCACCTCTAGCAATTAAAATAGAACCTTCACACTTTATGCGATTTAGTCCTTTTTCGCGATTAAGCATGAATTCGCTAAAATTAAAGTACCAAAGTTTTCATGTACCCTTATACTCATGCTCTGGCTCATAAAATACCATAAAAATAATTTTCTCTAACCCCAGATTAGTGGTCCCGAGGCCACTATTCCAACTAGCCCCTAATTTGGGCTGTTACACCTATAGACATATATCGCTTAAGGCAAGGTAACTTAAGGTCTTGTTCTCGAAAGAAGTAGACCATTTTAGAACTCTTCTGAGTAGTAGATTGAGTATGGTTTTCCCGAGGCTGTCAGTAAGGGTAGATTCTTAGTAATCCCGACCTTCCAAATCAACATCGTAGACCTTTTATCCTTTGCCATAGTAGCTTTACCATAACATTTTTAGTTGTTCACTTTTTCGTTTGCATATTATTCAGATAATTATTCTCAAATTTGCCATTGCATTCTTACTATTGTCTTGTCATATCATTTTCCATTATTTATCAGTTACACATATTGCACACATCATTATTATATTTGCATGAGGCTGGTATCTAGATTGAGTATGACCGTTGAGTCTACGGAAATTGTGGTAAAGGTGTCAAACCCGTTAGGTAAACATGTGTTAGTTGACAAGGTGTGTAAGAATTGTCCTTTGACAATTAGGGGTCATTATTTTCCGGCAAACCTTATGTTGTTGCTGTAACACCCTGGTTTAGGGGCTGTGCATATTGGGTATAAATCAAGTGTTAGTAGGTTTTTGGGAGTGCTTGGATGAGTTTTAGAGGTTCTAAGAATGCTTGGATGAAAGGGGTAGACTTTGGAAAATTTTGGATTTTTAGTGTAAAGAAGGGAATCGGGCTAAGGGAGGCCTTAAGTATATTTTTTCGGTAATTTTTGGCACAAGGAATAGCTTGGCGAAGTGGCTCTCATGCGCCACTTAGGCGCTGAAGGGGGAGAAAGGGCGCTGGTTCGAGTGGGGGCAGCAGCAGTTTTGGCGTTTTATATTTTGCTTGTGATGGGCTGACGCAGGAAGGAGTTAAAAATAAAAGTTGGGGCTTCTTGTCATGAAAGGCAGGTGGGCGGAGTGGCTGAGGCGCTGCTTGAAAAGGAGCTTGGTGCAGGTCGTGGGTTCAAGGCGCAAGGGAGGCAGAATTTTGTTGTTATTTTGCAAGCTGGCGTTAAGTACTGGGAAGGCTTAAAAGAAAATGTTGCGCGCTTCTGTCACAAAACAACGCCTAGGCCGAATGGCACCGGGCGCTACTTGTCATTTAGTTTCCCTGTGTCAGGTGTTCGAGCCTTGGAGGGTTTGTTGGGGGGTTTCCTTTTTTCTTTCTTTCTTTGCAAAGGCGTGAAAGTGGGTGGCACATTGAAGCTTTATTTTTGTTCTTTTGGCAAGCAGGTTGGTAAGGTGTGGACGGCACATGGAGTCCTAGGTAGGTGAGGATAAGATTTTATTTTATTTAGTATTTGTTTTTTTTAGGGTAGGATAATCTTTTTTTAAAAATAGATGGGATAAATGTTGAACCATTCAAACTATTTTTGAATGGATGGAGATGAGTAAGTTAAGGGGGGTTTTACTTAATTCAAATTAATTTGAATTAAGTGGCGAGAACTCTTGAAAGGTGGCAAAACTAATGTTATAAATAGGGGGAGGTGCTCACCTTTGGTTCCTTTCACCATTTGCTCTCTTTGCCGAATTGCTAGTATTTTGCTCTCAACCATTTTGGGTAGCCGAAACCTTTTTCTTCCAAAACATTTCTTTTTCATCTCAAGTTTGCTAGGTGGCCGAACCTCCTATTCTTCCTTCTCCTATTCTTTTAACCTTCGTTTTAACCGAAACCACCTCCAAAACTTGCCATTGCCGAATACCCCAACACTATTTAAAGAGCCTTGCCGAACCTTTTAGTTTTTCCTGTTTAGCCAGAAAGGATCTATTGTTAAGCCGGTGTGAGGGAGCACTTAGGGGTGGTTGAATTCGACTACTCATCAAGGTAAGAAGTGGTAGGTGTTAGGCCAAAGGCCACTCCTTGATGTTTATTGGTTTAGAAGCCGAATCTAATATGGTATTATTATGGGTTGTTTAAGGTGGTGTTTGTGAGAGAGTTAGTCAAGCAGCATTTCGGGATTGGATCGTTTGTGCTATTAAGGTGCGTAACCATCGCACTATTTCTCGGTTTGCTTGCTAGCTATTAAACATATGTGTTATGCGTGGAAGCCGATTATAATGGCTTGAGTGATGTGAACCGATGATGGTAAGATTGGTTGTGATATTTGTATATTTTATATATGTTTGATGTGGTATTGATAAATAATAAATACTCACTCTATATGATATTCTTGCATGATTTATTGACACATGGGCATGGGATTGGATTGAAGAAGGAGGAAGTGTACACAAGTTGTACGTGGTCTAATGATAGCTCCGGCTACATTAGCGCTTGAGGGTTAGCTGTGTGCTACCTCAAGGAGGTGTGGCTCGGTGCCCATCTCGGCGGTTGATGGCTATGTGCGCCACAGAGAAGCGATTATTGATCTTTGAGATCATTTTGGTTGATCGGTGGCTCACCACGGCCTTGTGCGGCCGAATTGCCAAGGTAAGGGTATGGATCACGATGTGATCAGTGGTGGTTTATCCACGGCCTTAGGCAAGGAGTCTGCTAAGGTTGGCGTACGGTTGGATTGTGGGTTGGGCTGAGATGCATATTTGCATGACTTGCTATGAGAAAAGTATGGTTATGGGCCAAGCCCATACGTGTGGGAAATATGTGTTATGGTTATGCATCGAGTCGTGACTCACCCAATTATTTTCCAAACATTTCGGGTGATTCATGAGATGGACCAAGGGATCGGAGAGGACACATGGTGGCCATGCATGAAAGCGTTGTTTTTAGTTTTATTAAATATTAAGTATTTCTTTTAAATAATGGTTGTAATAAGGATTTATTTTATTATTTTTGGTATTATTTTATTATCAACTCTATGATGGTTTGTTCAAATTGAAACACTATGTGACGATGGATATATTTTTATAACTTACTTATTCAATTATGGAATTATTAAACATGTGGCTATAATTTCAAAAGAACATGGTTTCAAGAGCAAATAATTTTTTACTATTTTATTCTAAGTCTAAAATATTTTCACTAACATAACTTGATTAAATTCGTAGTGAATGGGCGGGTTTGGGGATGTTCTGATTGCCATTTGATGAATTTGATTTGATTCTTGGTATGGATTGGTTGACTACCCATAGTGTTTTAGTGAACTGTGGTAGTAAATTTATTGAATTGAAATGTGAGAATGGAGATGTTATTCGGGTTGAATCAGGTGGGTTAGATAATCTACTGGTGATGATTTCTTCCTTAGTGGCCGAGAAATACTTGAAAAAAGGATGTGAGTCCTATCTCGCTGTTGTATTGAATACTCAAGAGTCTGAGGTAAAGATTGAAACAGTACCGGTGGTATGTGAGTATCCGGATGTATTCCCGGAAGAATTACCCGGATTGCCTCCAATTAGAGAGGTCGAGTTTGGAATTTAGTTAATTCTGGGAACGGCACTATTTCGATTGCTCCGTATAGAATGGCACCATTAGAGTTGAAAGAACTGAAGGTTCAGTTGCAAGAGTTGACGGATAAGGGTTTTACAAGGCCGAGCTACTCACCGTGGGGTGCTCCGGTACTATTTGTGAAGAAGAAAGATGGGTCGATGAGATTGTGCATAGACTACAGACAACTCAACAAGGTGACGGTGAAAAATAAGTATCCTTTACCAAGGACAGATGATCTATTTGATCAACTGAAGGGAGCCACAATATTCTCCAAGATAGACACGAGTGCAGCTATTACCAATTGAGGTTAAGGAGCAAGATGTGCTTTGGCGCATTTGGACGAGATATGGCCATTATGAGTTTCTGGTCATGCCTTTCGGTTTAACAAACGCTCCTGTAATTTTTATGGATTTGATGAATCGTGTCTTCCGACCGTATTTGGACAAGTTTGTGGTTGTCTTTATTGACGACATACTAATTTATTCTCGGGATGAGAGTAATCATGCAGAACATCTGAAAATTTTCTTACAGACCTTAAGAGACAAGCAATTGTATGCTAAATTTAGTAAGAGTGAGTTTTGGCTCTGAGAGGTTAGATTCCTAGGACACATTGTGTCGGGTAATGGTATTAGAGTTGACCGAGTAAGATCTCGGCTATTGTGGATTGGAAAACACCGAGAAACGTATCGGAAGTCAGAAGCTTTTTGGGTTTGGCGGGATACTACAGACGCTTTGTAAAGGGGTTTTCTATGATTGCTACCCCGATGACGAAACTGTTACATAAGGATGTTAAGTTTGAATGGACTGAGAAATGTCAACGGAGTTTTGAGAAATTGAAAACATTGTTGACTGAGGCACCAGTTTTGGTCCAACCAGAATCAGGGAAAGAGTTCGTGGTCTACAGTGACGCGTCATTTAATGGTCTCGGTTGTGTATTGATACAAGAGGGTAAGGTAGTCGCTTACGCCTCGAGGCAGCTAAAACCGCACGAGAAGAATTATCCGACTCATGGTTTGGAGTTGGCTACAGTTGTTTTTGCATTAAAGATTTGGCGACATTATTTATATGGTGATAGGTGCTGAATCTTTACGGATCATAAGAGTTTGAAGTATTTTATGGATCAAAAGGATTTGAATTTGCGACAACGGCGGTGGCTTGAGTTATTAAAGGACTATGAGTTAATCATCGATTACCATCCGGGAAAAGCAAATGTGGTTGTGGATGCCCTGAGTTGGAAATCCCTGTATAACTTGAGAGCTATGAGCATGAGTTTAGCATTGTCTGATGATGGTGCTATATTGGCAGAGTTGAGAGCTAAGCCACTATTTGTTCAACAGATATGTGACGCTCAAAGGAATGATAGTGAGATGCAAGCTAAGAGGGCTAAGAGTGGATCGGAAAATGATTCTGATTTTCGAGTGGGTTTGGATGGTTGTTTGATGTTTCATAACAGAATCTGTGTACCCAGAGATGATGAGTTGATCCGAAAAGTTTTGCATGAAGCACATAGTGGCTATTTGTCAGTACACCCGGGCAGTACGAAAATGTACAACGACCTGAAGAAATATTATTGGTGGCCGGGTATGAAAAGAGACATCTCTGAGTTTGTGACAAAATGTATGATTTTCCAATAAGTGAAAGCTGAGCATCACGTCCCTTCAGGATTGCTTCAGCTAGTAACGGTTCCCGAGTGGAAGTGGGATCGGATTACCATGGATTTTGTGACGGGGTTGCCTATGACTCTAAAAAAAAAGATGCTGTGTGGGTTGTCGTTTATAGACTAACGAAGATGGCTCACTTCATTCCAGTGCGTGTTGATTATTCACTGGATAAGTTGGCCGAGTTGTATATTGTAGAGATAGTGAGATTACATGGAGTGCCTGTATCTATAATATCGGATATAGATTCGAGATTTACTTTGAGATTTTGGAAGAAGTTGCAGGAGGCCTTGGGTACAAGGTTGAATTTTAGTACTGCATTCCATCCACAAACAGATGGCCAATCTGAAAGAGTAATTCAAGTTTTCGAAGATATGCTCCGATGTTGTGTGTTAGAGTTCGAAGGTAGTTGGGAGAGATATCTACCTTTGGTCGAATTTGCTTACAACAACAGTTATCAATCCAGTATACGGATGGCACCGTATGAAGCCTTGTATGGTCGTAAATGTCGGACTCCCTTATATTGGACTGAGCTTAGTGAGAAGCAAATCCATAGGGTCGATCTAGTAAAAGAGACCGAGGAGAAAGTGAAATTGATCCGTAATAGTCTGAAAGCTGCTTCGAACCGACAAAAGTCGTACGCGAATTTGAAAAGAAAGGAAATTGAGTTTAAAGTGGGCGACAAGGTATTTCTGAAAGTGTCCCCGTGGAAGAAAATATTGAGATTTGGTCGCAAAGGGAAATTGAGTCCGCGATTCATAGGGCCGTATGAGATTACCGATAGAATTGGGCCAGTAGCATAACGGTTAGCCTTGCCAGTGGAGTTAGAGAAAATACAAAATGTGTTTCATGTATCGATGTTAAGGCGATATCGCTCTGATCCTTCGCATGTGATTCCTTCAACAGAAATTGAGATACGACCGGATATGTCTTATGAGGAGGAGCCGATTAAAATCTTGGCTCGAGAAGTGAAGCAGTTGAGGAATAAGGACATAGCCCTAGTAAAAGTGTTATGGAAAAAACACGGTGTAGAAGAGGCTACGTGGGAACCGGAAGAAGCCATGAGAGAGCAATATCCGAACCTTTTTACCGGTAAGATTTTCGAGGGCGAAAATCTCTAAATGGGGGAGAATTGTAACAGCCCGATTTAGGGCCTAGTCAGAATAGTGGTGCGAGACCACAAATCCGAAGTAGAAATATGAGTTTTAAGGTTTATGAGATGTTTGCATGATTTTATGAAAGTTTCGTGAAGTAATTTTGTTAAATTGTGATTGAATTGCCCATTAGGACTAAATTGCAAAAGTTGCAAAATATGAGATTCTAGAAGCTTTAAGTATGAAGTAGCTTTGGATTATTAATTAGAGGTCCTTAAATAGCAATTTCCCCAATTTCTAATTTTTGGACAAAAATGGGCATGAGTTAGTGAATTTTGAAAGTTTAGCAAAAAGGGCATTTTGGTCATTTATCAAATAAATGATTAAAAAGGGAAAAGAAGACAAAAATTATGTTCATCTTCTTCCCCTTAGTGCCGAAATTTCCAAGGAAGCCATAGCTAGGGTTCTTCAATTTTCAAGCTTGATAGTAAGTGCATCCTAGCCCCATTTTTAATATTCTTAGTATTTTTAAAGTCCTCGAAACTTGAATTAGCTATTTTTAGCTATAAGTTGAGCTAGGATTCATGTTCAAAAATATACCCATGTATGAAATGCAAGTATTTTCATGTTTTAAGGAAGATTATGAAGGTTTGATGAAGAATAAACATCTTTTTCTAAGTGAATTTCATGAAAATAGCATGTAATGACTCATTTGTAAAAGTCATAAAATTGGTCATATATGAGTGAATTAGTGAGAATTGAAGGTTCTTATAGTTGAGAGTGTGATTCAGCTAAGCATGAAATACAAGAAAGTTGAATGAAAATCACTTTACGAGCCTTGGCGCAAAAGTGTAAAAATGAGAAAGTTTAGGGGCAAAATGGTAATTTTTCCAAAGTATGATTTATGAGTCAATTTAGTCAATGTGAGTATTAAATGAGTTAATTTATCATTATAGATCAAGAAAATGAAGCCCGGATCGAAAACAAGGCAAGAACAAAGTCGTGGACTAAATTGCACATCTTCATACCTTTTAAATACCGAGGTAAGTTTATGTGTAAATGATGCATTTTATGTGTACATTGTTGTTGCTAATTGATGCATGGTATGATTGGAAACTTGTTTAATTCAAGTGGATTGAATGTAGTAGTTGTTGAATATTTATCGTATGAAGTACGAAATAGATAAGTAAATGTGTAATGACAACACTTGACGGTGGGCTAAGTGCGATACCACCTTATTACTTGATTGCGATGGGCAATGTGCGATGTCATCATTTATTATATTATTTAGTGGGCTATGTGAGATACCACTATAATTGTCCTTTTGGTGGGCTATGTGCGATACTACCCTACTAACGATTTATGGTGGGCTAAGTGCGAAACCACCAAGTGAGTTGGTATTGTGGTTGTATCATGAGAAATTGTGGTGTTGAGTGCAGGTATGCAAACGGATGAATGTAAGCATTATGCTTGTGATGTGGTGGAAATGTGGTAAGGGATGAAATGAGTAAGCATGATTGTGAATGTGAATTGTCTTTGTTTAGTATAATGCTAATTGTTGTTTGGCTCATACTATGAAGTTATTTGTTTACATGTAAACTTACTAAGCTTAAAGCTTACTCTCCTTTCTTTTCCCTTGTCTTATAGAGCCAAAGAGTCGGGTCGAGATACGCAGATAATTTGGAAGATCGCCCACACTCTCAGCTCACTTTGGTATATTTAGACTAAGTGCTTTTGTATATGGCATGTATAGAGGCTAGACAAGTTAGTTTATTTTGTTATATTGGCCAAGGGTGTGTTGGCCCTTTTGATGAGATAACCTATTTTGTATAATGCCATGGTTGATGGCTCACCATGTTATATATGAAAAGATGTAGTTATCTATGGAATTTTATATTTCAAATATGAATTGTTTGATGACGTGTTGAATGGATCCATGTTGTGTGAGCTAGAGGGGTGAAAAGAGCTTGGCAAATAGCCTTGTTCTTATCCACGCGGGTAGGCACACAGGCGTGTGTCTAGGCCGTGTGTGACACACGATCAGCCCATGGGCGGGTGACTTGGTCGTGTGTCCCCTGTATGTTAAGGTAGTAAGTCAATGTCGACCACGGGATAGACACACGGGCGTGTGCTTAGGCCGTGCAACACAAAAGAATGCCCAAGTTTTTATACACGGGGTAGGGACATGGGCTTGTGTGACTACACGGCCTGCCCCCACGGGCGTGTGGCCCTTGTTTAGGTTAAAAATTTTAAGATCGTAAAGGTTTCCGGTAGGTTCTCGAAACCCCTCGTATGTATGTTTAGGGCCTCGTGAGTCCTTAATGAGGTAGTTGTGGTGACTATCGAAATTTGTCAAGTTGGGACTAAAGTGGTGTGATCAAATGGATTAAGTCCGGTAATGCCTCGAGCCCGGTTCCAGCATAAATACGGGTAAGGGGTGTTACACGTGTAGTGTAACACCCTAAACCCGGCCCATTCGTTACAACCGAATTTGAGATGCCACTGCGGAAAAACGTTTGAAGACTGATTTCACTTTTGGGAAAAACATTAAAAATTTTGTCATTTGAAAACCATGTCCAATTAAAAATTCTAAATAATATAAGCTTGACAAAAATATCCAAATTAAAAGCACTTCCAAATAATAATTTAATGGTCGTCTAGCTTAAACATAATAAAAATGCTCAAATATAAATACTTAAATACTTTAACTGGGCCTTATTACAATAAATAATTAAACAAAAGTTCTTAGTAATAAAGCTGAATAAAATAAAGAAGATGTCTTCGCATGGGCCACCTCGTATCCACTCCAACCCGGTCCAATCACCACGAATCATTTGCGATGTTTAATAAAAATTGGGTGAGTCATACTGGACTCGTGTGTAATTAGTCCATCGAATTCCACCCACATGTTAACTACATATTAACTCATATATCGGATATCAATTATCAAATTCACATGTTATCACATTCTAGTGCTTGGCCCATATTCATATCACATTCATCTAATAGGGTAGTTAACCACATAATTTCCACATACAGGGCTTAGCCCATTTCCACACCGATCCACATTCATATCTTTGGGCTTTGCCCATTTCCACATTAATCCACATATCATATTGGGCTTGGCCCATTTCCACATATGTTCACATACGAAATCATGCAATTATGAAGCCCAACCCAAACCTAGGGTCCATCCGCTACACACCCCCTTATCCAGCCTACCACACACCAGGGGATTATCAAATCACCCTCTCCTTTTCACTCCAAAGGCAATCACTGCCGTCCACGTGCAATTAAGCACAATAGTCCACAACGCGACCTCAGTCAGCGCCAATCCACGATGTAGCCGTAGCTAACACCAAAACCACGATGGGACACATAGTCACTCATCAACCATGATATGGCACATAGCCGATATCAACCACGATGAGGCACATAGCCACTCATCAACCACGATATGGCACATAGCCGATATCAACCACGATGAGGCACACAGCCACTCATCAAGCCACGCAAACTAAATCGCAATTAATCCACAACGTGACCTCAGTCAACGTCAATCCACGATGTAGCTCAAGGCTAACATCAAAAACCACGATGGGACACATAGTCACTCATCAACCACGATATGGCACATAGCCGATATCAACCACGATGAGGCACATAGCCACTCATCAATCCACGCGAACTAAATCGCAATTAATCCACAACGTGACCTCAGTCAACGTCAATCCAAGATGTAGATCAAGGCTAACATCAAAAACCACGATGGGACACATAGTCACTCATCAACCACGATATGGCACATAGCCGATATCAACCACGATGAGGCACATAGCCACTCATCAAGCCACGCGAACTAAATTGCAATTAATCCACAACGTGACCTCGATCAACGTCAATCCACGATGTAGCTCAAGGCTAACATCAAACCACGTACTCAAGTACACCCGCACCTTCTTTCATATCCCAACCCATGCACATGCCACATAAAATAATGATACAATGTAATGATGCATGAGCATGTTCATCAAGCATATTATCACATATTCATATTAATAATCACATATCATCGGGTTTGGTACTTACCGGATTATCGACATACCCCTTGAGGGTATCCTTATCACAATTTCCTTTGCACTAGTTAGCACATTCATAACACATACACATTTCACATACATATCATATACCCGAAAAAGCGGTGGGTTAATCACACACCGATCACTTGGAGAACTATGCTTTCAACATCGATGCTATCACTAGGCGATACTACGGCTATTTGCCTATTTTCTTGTTCCGATTTGGTCCACACCCGGTGGCCAATCCCTAAGCTGTCGAGATAGATCTCTTCTTAAACTTCGGGATAGGGACCTTCCCTTTCCCTTCTTGAATGGTATTCGCCTCCACTAAAACACTTAATCAGAACAATCGATTTAATCATCAATATACGAATTCTTAACCAAATATCCACAACTTATCATACTTACAGGAAGGGTCTTGAAATCCCGAAAAGCTTGATCTAATGCTTAGATCCTTAATCCCTACATTTGATTAATCACCTACTACTTTAATAAAAAGCCATTCGGCCATAAATCCAAATCCTAGTAGGATTAGTATACTTAAACTTACCTTGTTGCCGTTTGACTTAAGAATCAAGTCTTGAAATCTCTCGCTATACTCTTCTTGCATTCGCCAAGCATTGAATCAATTAACTTGGTTAGTTTTGGCTTTTGAATAATTATTGAACACATATATTTACCAAACATGGCCTTGGCCGAATGCTATAGACACTTACCTTGTGGATTTTAAATCCCGAAACTCACCGAATAACTAGGGAACACGTGGCCTATGGTGTACCTTCGGAAAAGAACTTCTCCTTCCTTGTAGTCGACACTTAGTAAATCCCGAAAGATCTCTTCAAAGTTTTGGCAACAAGATATTAATGGGGTTAGTCCTAGATTTGGCAAATCTTAAGAAAAAGGATGAAACCGAATGAGATCTTACCCTTACTTGAAGAAATCGATTGCACCTTCACTTCAACCTTCGAGAGATTCGGCTATGGCTAGATGATGATCTCACAACTTTCGGCTTTTGGAGGATTAGAAAGAAAAGAGAAGGAAGAATAAAGATGGAGGATTCGGCTAGATCACAAGGTATTTCGGGTTGGCAAAAATAAAAGAAGAAGAAGATTTGGTGAAGAGAATTTAGAGAGGCTTTCAAAGAACAGAAAATAATGCAGAATGGCCTCTCTTTTCCTTTTATAGCCAAATTACTAACTTAGAATCTCTTACTTGGCCATCACTCTTCTATTTTAATAGCTTTATCTCTTTAATTATCACTTAAAATAAAAGATAATTCAAGCAACTATCCTTACTTAGCCGAAATTATTAAACTCAAAGTCCCTTACTTGGCCATCACTTCTCCCTTATTTTCCTCTTTATCTCTTTATTCAAATTAAAAGAATTTAATCCAACAATTATCTCTTGAAAATAATGATAAATAAATCCCTTATTTATCCACTATTTATAAAATAATAAAAGCTCCTAATTTATAGCCATGTGCCGTCCACCCCTCTGCTCCTTGTAGCAAAATAAAATTTCTTTTATTTGTTTCCCATGTGACTCGAACTTAGGCCCATTCCTCTTGCATATGGCGCCATTTCCATAGGCCCTAAGTGGCATCTTGGACCACTTTTCCAAGCCTGTTTGTGTGTCAAATTTCACAAACTTTTTCTTTTAAGGCCACCTTGCCTTAATTTCCCCTTTTAAACCTTAAAACTCGTCATTTCTAGGTCATTTCTAAGTTTCCAAAAATTTTCGATCGGCTCTGTAAACTTGACATTTCCTTACATTTCCATGACATTTCCTTACAAGACATTTCCTTACATTTCCAAGACATTTCCATGACATTTCCTTACAAGACATTTCCTTACATTTCCAAGGTTCTAAAAATGTTCACTTTCCTCTTTTAAACTTAACATTTCCATACATTTCCAGGTTTCCAAAAGTGTTCAAAATATATTCATAACACATAAGATATGTCATTTCGTACAATTAAACCAAAAATGCATAGGCCCTTTTCAGGATGTTACAGTTCTACCCTCCTTAAAAATAATTTCGTCCTCGAAATTACTTATTAACGAATAATCGTACATCTTAACTCACCGCACTACGCTTATGTGCGCACTCTCGATCTTAATAGGACCATCATACTTTCTAGGCACGTCTCTAAGTTCACGTCCCCTAGAACTCATTTCTAACGTCGCGATTTAATCTAATTAAAAAGTTTTATGCATCGAAATTTTGTTCCATTGATTATTCGCGACAGTTTTATGAAAAGAGATGTTCGTAAGTAGTTCTTTCGATCAACCAAAGTTTCTAGTTCAAGTTCACTACTCTAACTCAGTGGAGTCACAATCACATTCATAAGCAGAGACACATTCATTTTTCCATGAAGTCACATTCATTCACAACATCATTCACTACACTTTTATGGCAATTCCATCCATTTCCCTACCCGAGGGTAATTTCGTCTTTTCCCTACTGAGGGTATTTTGGTAATAAATCGGGTCAATTCGAAAATATTTTTCAAATTAAAGGTATTTCAGAATTTACAAAATCTCTGGGTTATTTTGTTTTCCAAATCAGAGGTGTTGCAAAAATTTCAGAAATCGAGGTTATTTCGATAATTTTGGAAGTCAGGGGCAGTTCCGTAAATTTTCTAAATCAGGGTATCTTGTTATTTGTAAAACAGAAGTTTTTGATATCTTTGTAAAGTATAAATATTTTAACAAAAGTCGAGGGTATTTTTGAAAATCTTAAAAACTAAGGGTATTTTAGTAATTTATAATATAGGGGCATTTTTGTAATTTTGTAAATCGGAGATATTTTGGAAAATTTTTCACAATAATCTTTTACTACAATTAAAAGGGTAATTTAGGGATTTTAAAACTAAGAATTTTATAAAACTGCATGGCTAGTCCCTTTCGGGTTTTAATGATTGGTTTAGCCCGTGAATAAGTCCTCTTGGTTAGGGTGAGCAGTTTACTACGCACTGTAGGATTCGAGTAAAGAGGAGGTGAGTCACTAGGACCGCTTAAATACCAAGCTCTTACTAAATCCACTCCTAGACATGCGCACTGTGATTTGCCACACCTAGCTCGACTTACTTCACGAGTTTGTTTAATAGTCCTTAAGTCTTATGCATGTGTTTGAGTGCACTAGCCCTAGGGTTCAACAGATCCTAGTTCACTACTCTACGTTCCCTTCATACTTATAACATTCACATACACATTTCACTTGATGAGTCAAGGGTACTTACCTGGTGGATCATGGGTCTGAGATACAGTGCCATGCGAATAAACTGAAAAGTTTATGAAAGCCCATACTTTTGAAAAGCCCATCTTTGAAAAAAATTATTTTGGACCCAAAACCCTCAAAGCCGAGTTTTGAACAGGGCTCGATACCAATCTGTAACACCCCAAACCCGCCCATTCGTTACAACCGAATTTGAGATGCCATCATGGAAAAACGTTTGAAGACCGATTTCACTTTTGGGAAAAACATTAAAAATTTTGTCATTTGAAAACCATGTCCAATTAAAATTCTAAATAATATAAGCTTGACAAAAATATCCAAATTAAAAGTACTTCCAAATAATAATTTAATGGTCGTCTAGCTTAAACATAATAAAAATGCTCAAATAGAAATACTTAAATACTTTAAACTGGGCCTTATTACAATAAATAATTAAACAAAAGTTCTTAGTAATAAATGAATAAAATAAAGAAGATGTCTTCGTGATGGGCCACCTCGTATCCACTCCAACCCGGTCCAATCACCACGAATCATCTGCGATGTTTAATAAAAATTGGGTGAGTCATACGGACTCGGTGTGTAATTAGTCCATCGAATTCCACCCACATGTTAACCACATATTAACTCATATATCGGATATCAATTATCAAATTCACATGTTATCACATTCAGGCTTGGCCCATATTCATATCACATTCATCTAATAGGTAGTTAACCACATAATTTCCACATATCGGGCTTAGCCCATTTCCACACCGATCCACATTCATATCTTCGGGCTTTGCCCATTTCCACATTAATCCACATATCATATTGGGCTTGGCCCATTTCCACATATGTTCACATACGAAATCATGCAATTATGAAGCCCAACCCAAACCTAGGGTCCATCCGCTACACACCCCCTTATCCGACCTACCACACACGGGGATTATCAAATCACCCTCTTCTTTTCACTCCAAAGGCAATCACTTTGCGCCCACGTGCAATTAAGCACAATAGTCCACAACGCGACCTCGATCGGCGCCAATCCACGATGTAGCCGTAGCTAACACCAAAACCACGATGGGACACATAGTCACTCATCAACCACGATATGGCACATAGCCGATATCAACCACGATGAGGCACATAGCCACTCATCAACCACGATATGGCACATAGCCGATATCAACCACGATGAGGCACATAGCCACTCATTAAGCCACGCAAACTAAATCGCAATTAATCCACAACGTGACCTCAGTCAACGTCAATCCACGATGTAGCTCAAGGCTAACATCAAAAACCACGATGGCACACATAGTCACTCATCAACCACGATATGGCACATAGCCGATATCAACCACGATGAGGCACATAGCCACTCATCAAGCCACGCGAACTAAATCGCAATTAATCCACAACGTGACCGATCCAACGTCAATCCACGATGTAGCTCAAGGCTAACATCAAAAACCACAATGGGACACATAGTCACTCATCAACCACGATATGGCACATAGCCGATATTAACCACGATGAGGCACATAGCCACTCATCAAGCCACGCGAACTAAATCGCAATTAATCCACAACGTGACCTCGATCCAACGTCAATCCACGATGTAGCTCAAGGCTAACATCAAACCACGTACTCGAAGTACACCCGCACCTTCTTTCATATCCCAACCCATGCACATGCCACATAAAATAATGATACAATGTAATGATGCATGAGCATGTTCATCAAGCATATTATCACATATTCATATTAATAATCACATATCATCGGGTTTGGTACTTACCAGATTATCGACATACCCCTTGAGGGTATCCTTATCACAATTTCCATCGCACTAGTTAGCACATTCATAACACATACACATTTCACATACATATCATATACCGGAAAATGGTGGGTTAATCACACACTGATCACTTGGAGAACTATGCTTTCGATCATCGATGCTATCACTAGGCGATACTACGACTATTTGCCTACTTTCTTGTTCTCGTATTTGGTCCACACCCCGGTGGCCAATCCCTAACTGCGCGAGACAGATCTCTTCTTAAACTTCGGGATAGGGACCTTCCCTTTCCCTTCTTGAATGGTATTCGCCTCCATTAACACACTTAATCGTAACAATCGATTTAATCATCAATATACGAATTCTTAACCAAATATCCACAACTTATCATACTTACGGAAGGGTCTTGAAATCCCAAAAGCTTGATCTAATGCTTAGATCCTTAATCCCTACATTTGATTAATCACCTACTACTTTAATAAAAAGCCATTCGGCCATAAATCCAAATCCTAGTAGGATTAGTATACTTAAACTTACCTTGTTGCCGTTTGACTTAAGAATCAAGTCTTGAAATCTCTGCTATACTCTTCTTGCATTCGGCCAAGCATTGAATCAATTAACTTGGTTAGTTTTTGGCTTTTGAATAATTAATGAACACATATATTTACCAAACATGGCCTTGGCCGAATGCTATAGACACTTACCTTGTGGATTTTAAATCCCGAAACTCACCGAATAACTAGGGAACACGTGGCCTATGGTGTACCTTCGAGAAAAGAACTTCTCCTTCCTTGTAGTCGACACTTAGTAAATCCCGAAAGATCTCTTCAAAGTTTCGGCAACAAGATATTAATGGGTTTAGTCCTAGATTTGGCAAATCTTAAGAAAAAGGATGAAACCGAATGAGATCTTACCCTTACTTGAAGAAATCGATTGCACCTTCACTTCAACCTTGGAGAGATTCGGCTATGGCTAGATGATGATCTCACAACTTTCAGCTTTTGGAGGGATTAGAAAGAAAAGAGAAGGAAGAATAAAGATGGAGGATTCGGCTAGATCACAAGGTATTTCGGCTTGGCAAAAATAAAAGAAGAAGAAGATTTGGTGAAGAGAATTCGGCAGAGGCTTTCAAAGAACAGAAAATAATGCAGAATGGCCTCTCTTTTCCTTTTATAGCCGAAATTACTAACTTAGAATCCCTTACTTGGCCATCACTCTTCTATTTTAATAGCTTTATCTCTTTAATTATCACTTAAAATAAAAGATAATTCAGCAACTATCCTTACTTAGCCGAAATTATTAAACTCAAAGTCCCTTACTTGGCCATCACTTCTCCCTTATTTTCCTTTTTATCTCTTTATTCAAATTAAAAGAATTTAATCCAACAATTATCTCTTGAAAATAATGATAAATAAATCCCTTATTTATCCACTATTTATAAAATAATAAAAGCTCCTAATTTATAGCCATGTGCCGTCCACCCCTCTGCTCCTTGTAGCAAAATAAAATTTCTTTTATTTGCTTCCCATGTGACTCGAACTTAGGCCCATTCCTCTTGCATATGGCGCCATTTCCATAGGCCCTAAGTGGCATCTTCAGACCACTTTTCCAAGCCTTTTTGTGTGTCAAATTTCACAAACTTTTTCTTTTAAGGCCACCTTGCCTTAATTTCCCCTTTTAAACCTTAAAACTCGTCATTTCTAGGTCATTTCTAAGTTTCCAAAAATTTCCGATCGGCTCTGTAAACTTGACATTTCCTTACATTTCCATGACATTTCCTTACAAGACATTTCCTTACATTTCCAAGACATTTCCATGACATTTCCTTACAAGACATTTCCTTACATTTCTAAGGTTCTAAAAATGTTCACTTTCCTCTTTTAAACTTAACATTTCCATACATTTCCAGGTTTCCAAAAGTGTTCAAAATATATTCATAACACATAAGATATGTCATTTCGTACAATTAAACCAAAAATGCATAGGCCCTTTTCAGGATGTTACATGTAGACAACAATAGGCCATTTTAAAAGCCACATTTCACACCCAAAATTTGTCATCAACCTAATTCATTTAAATTACAAATCAGTAACCCATTTCAATGCGTTCAAATTAAGCTAGGATCATGTTTTAATCATGTAATATTATCACGTTTATCTTTGTACCCAAACTTACCTATTTATACAAACACGTATATGCGAATTATTACCAAATAATCTTCTTTAAGCCACTTATCATATACCTATATGTTTACACACAACTAATATGCCTTTAAGCACCTCTATGCGCATTCAACTACTATTTCACTTCTCATTATTAAATCACATCAATATTGTAAGGCAATCATGCAAATACCACAATACCAAACACAAGCCAAATACACGACTAATTTTAACAAAACACCTATAGACTAACATTTAGTCAAAATAACCTATACATGCCATTATAACCAGAATCAAGTCATCAATAATTACTGATAAAACCAATGGATAGTGTGATATAGCTCCGATAAGCTTCCAACCCGTTCGAGCTTCCGATAATCTGTAAGCTAAATAAATAAAACAAATACGTAAGCAATGATTGCTTAGTAAGCTTGTATAGTCTTTAATCATACTAATTTATTTCAATTATAAAACTTTACAAATAAAAATAATCCAATAATGTTACCGTAATACTCATAAATTATTCTCACTAATTCACAAGGTGAACTAATCTATAATATCACACATAGACTTATACCCTCAAGCTTAGTAAAATTTTATATAACTTTAATTCTTGCACACTTATTCTATATGCATATCATACAAATCATATGCATATCATTCAGCCACGGTCACAAATTAATGCATTTAACCAAGCCTTATTCTAATTAGACACATAATAATTCGTTCCATATGAAATTGCATAATCTAAACCTTACCATTCATTCATGAACACTAACTTATTTTCATTTAAATACTTACCATTTCAATGCACCAAATAAATAAATAAATTACTATTCAGCTAATAGCTTGGCACTTGCCTAAACATCAAGCAACAATAATAGTTAGCGTACTTGCGCATCTTACATATAAATTTAATATTGATAAACTTATTTTCTCGACATGTTACCATATACATGTTTTCCTTATATCAACATAATCAAAGATAACCACATACTTACATGTCACTTTTAATATATTAAGTAAATAAAATTTCCATGTCAAGTTTCAATATGTCATGTAAATATCATTTCTGTTAAAAATATAACGTCGGTAATGACGATATATCGCAAAGAAAAGAGAAATAAAAATTAAAGAACACACAGATTTTACGTGGAAACCCTTTCGGGAAAAAACCACGGGTAAAGGAGAAGAAAATTCACTATGTCGAATTCGAATAATTACAAGAGGACTAGACTATGTCTATTTATAGGCTTGTAAAACCATATTCTAATAGGAGTGTAGTAAGATTGAAACACCTTATTCTAATCAATATCAAATAGATGGAGTTTAATAAGGTTTAAAAAACCTTATTTAAAATAAAATAAAAGAAGTGTAGTTCTATAGGAATTCTTCTTTTATTTTATTTTACCATTGTATTTTATTTAAATAAGGATTCGGGTCACTTAATTCTAACAATCTCCACCTTGACACGAATTTTCAATGAACAAGTTCTTCATCGCGAACTCTCAACGAACAAGTTCCCCACCTCTTCCATAAAACCCCTTAAGGGTTTAACTTCAATAATGAACACCAACCAAGTCTAAGCAATGCTCAAACTTGGTTATAGGAAGTGATTTAGTCATCATATCTGCAGGATTTTCATGAGTACTAATTTTGCTCACAACAATATCACCACGAGCAATAATATCACGAACAAAATGATACCGAACATCAATGTGTTTTGTTCTCTCATGAAACATTTGATCTTTTGCAAGGAAGATGGCACTCTGATCATCACAAAATATCGTGTGCTGATTTGAAGGTCTTCATTGAGCTCACTAAAGAGTCCCTTCAACCAAATAGCTTCTTTACAAGCCTCAGTAATCGCCTTGTACTCAGCTTCAGTGGTAGACAAAGTGACTGTAGTTTGCAAAGTAGCTTTTCGACTGATTGCACAACCTTCGATTGTAAAGACATAACCAGTGAGAGATCTTTTTCTATCAAGGTCTCCAGCAAAATCAGCATCAACATACCCAATGACTCCATCTCTACTGTTTTCAAACTGTAAGCAAACATCAGTAGTAACTCGTAAGTATCTTAAAATCCACTGAACTGCTTTCCAATGTTCTTTACCGGGATACGCCATGTATCTGCTAACTGCATTGACTGCGTATGATAAATCTGGACGTGAACAAACCATAGCATACATGAGAGATCCCACTGCGTTAGAGTATGGAACATGTGACATGTACTCAATCTCATCATCTGATTGTAGAGACAAAGCCGATGAAAGTCTGAAATGGGCTGCTAAAGGAGTACTAACAGGCTTAGCACTCTGCATATTGAACCTGCAAAGAACTTTCTCAATGTACCCCTTCTGACTTAGGTACAATTTACTTGCTTTTCTATCTCTGAGAATCTCCATACCAAGTATCTTCTTTGCTAGTCCCAAATCTTTCATCTCAAATTCTTCACTTAGTTGGGCTTTGACCTTTCTTATCTCTCATTTATCTTTTGTTGCTATCAACATGTCATCAACATAAAGAAGTAGATACACAAAAGAACCATCACTGTTTTTCTTAAAGTAAACACAACTGTCAAAACTACTTCTTTTAAAATCATGAGAAGTCATAAAGGAACCAAACCTCTTGTACCACTGTCTTGGTGACTGTTTCAAACCGTAAAGGGACTTTTTTAGCAAGCAAACATAGTCCTCTTTTTTTTTGAGATCAAAACCCTCTGGTTGTTGCATGTAAATATCTTCCTCAAGTTCTCCATGCAAAAATACAGTTTTTACATCTAACTACTCAAGCTCCAAATCATGCATGGCCACAATACCAAGCAAAGCTCGAATCGAACTATGCTTCACAACTGGGGAGAACACATCTGTGAAGTCCACTCCCGGAATTTGACTGTAACCCTTTGCAACAAGCCTTGCTTTATATGTGTGTTCTTCAACTCCTGGAGTCCCTTCTTCCTTTTTAAACACCCATTTATAGCGAACAGCCTTTTTATCTTTAGGAAGTTTCACAAGATCCCATGTTCTGATTTTGTGGAGTGATTCCATTTCCTCTTGCATAGCAAACATCCACTAATCTGAGTCTTCACAACTAACCACCTCAGAATAATTAGACGGCTCTTGGTTTGCATCTATATCTTCAGCCACATTTAAAGCATAAGCAACTAGATCAGCCTCGGCATACTTCTTTGGAGGTTTAATTTCTCTTCTAGTTCTGTTTTTAGTGATAGAGTATTGTAGTGAAGAAGCAACTCTATTCTCAATTTTTGTACTAGCTTGAGAAGTCGACTCTATATTAATCTTATGCTCCACCTGCTTTTGATTTTCTTTATTGGAAGAGTCTTTAAGAGATAAGTTAGGTACATAGTAGTTTCATCAAAAACAACATCTCTGCTAATCACAACTGTTCTATTTTCAGGACACCATAACTTATACCCTTTTTACACCAACTTTATAACCAAGAAAAACACATTTAATAGATCTCGGTTCCAACTTTCCATTATCAACATGAGCATACGCAGGACACCCAAAGATCTTTAAATCAGAATAATTAGCAGGATTACCAGACCATACCTCTTGTGGAGTCTTTTTCTTAATGCCAACGGATAGAGATCGGTTGATCAAAAAAAATGCAGTAGAGGCTGCTTCGGCCTAAAATGACTTTGGTAAGTTGGCATTTGATAACATACATCGAACCTTCTCCATGATCGTTCTGTTCATTCGTTCTGCAACGCCATTTTTCTGTGGAGTATGTTGAACTGTCAAGTGTCTCACGATCCCTTTTGACTTGCACAGTTTATAACTCATCAGAACAAAACTCTAAGCCATTGTCTGTGCGGAGGTATTTTATTTGTTTTCCCGTCTGTTTTTCAATCATAGTTTTCCAAGACTTAAATACGAAAAACACATCGCTTTCGCTTCGGGAAGAATGCCCAAACTTTTTGGAAAAATCATCAATAAAAGTTAGCATATAATTAGCTCCACCTCTCGAAGGCACTCTTGATGGCCCCCCACGGATCGTAATGAATATACTCTAACGTTCCTTCGTGTTATGGATTCCTCTCGTGAATCGAACTCTCTTTTGCTTCCCAAAAACGTAGTGCTCACAGAACTTCAGTTTGCAAATCCCTTGCCCATCAAGAAGTCCTCTTTTGCTCAATTCTGTCATGCCATTCTCACTCATATGCCCTAGACGCATATGCCAAAGTTTAGTAATATCATCATCTGAAAAGGAAGAGGAAGCGACATCTGCATCACCAATAACAGTAGAACCCTATAAAACATATAACTTGGCAGTCTTTCTCTGCCCTTTCATCACAACGAGGGAACCTTTGGAAATCTTAAAAATCCCACTTTTAGCTGTGTATTTGTACCCTTCTGAATCAAGAGTACTTAACGAAATTAAATTTCTCTTCAATTTTGAAACATGTCGTACGCCACTAAGTATTCTGACAACTCCATCAAACATCTTAACTTTAATTGTTCCAACATGATAAACCATAAAAGTAACACATTTTAATCCCTCGCTTAGCGTGTTTTTGGATGTTTATTTATAGAATTTGGTGAATTTGATGCTCTTAATCCTTTAAATTCATGTTTTTATACTTAGGAGAGCATACTGGAGCGAAAGGAACCAAAAACTTGCCAAAACCGGACAAAACGGGCCATCTTAAGGATCCACATAGCCAAAGCCCGCACCACACAGCTGAACACATGCCCGTGCGAACCACACGGGCTGGACACACGCCCGTGTGCTAGCGCATGTCGATCGAGAGCCATATAGATTCTCACACGGCCTGGGCCTCCTCACACGGGTTGATCACACGCCCGTGTCCCTATCGTACCCTACTTTGTTTTCACGCAGAAAAAGCTAATTTTTAGGGTTTCTGAGCCTTCTAAAGTCTATAAATACACGTCAGAGGGAGACCTAAAAGGACACGCAGAGTAGATTGAAGAAATTACTCGAAGGAAGCCGTCAGAATCATCTCAAAAGCAGATTCACTCCAAGACTGAAGATCTTCATCAAGTTCTCTAGAAGTTTTTGGGTTCTTTATGTCTTGTTGTTTTCTTAATTCTATGATGTTTTCATTTTACGTTATGAACTAAACTCCCTAAATACCTAGGGAGGATGAAACCTAAATGAATCTTATTATTTAATAAATCTAAATTACGTGATAAATATTTGATCTTGTTCTTAATTATGTGTTCCTAATCCTTGTTTTGATGTTTTCAGGAATATTAATCCAAGTTTAATGTGCTTATTCAGTGGAGCAAAAGTCCTTGTTTAAGAGAAGATCTAGCATAATTAAGCAGAGTTGATTGCAACCCTAGAAATAGGATGACATAAATCTGTCGGATTAGAGTCAAATCTAATAAGGGAATAAATAGATCGAGTTAATGCGACGATAGGGGTTTTAATTAGAAAGAGATTTCAATTAATCAACCTAGAGTCAGTTGTTCTTAATCTTGAAATAGATATTAACTTAATTTAGGGATTTCTACGGATCAAGTTAAGTGAATAAATCATTTAATTCAGAGTCAGAATAATAAGTGAAGTCTAGGTGGATTCTTCCTTGGATATTGTCTTTATTCATTCGATTTTTCTCTTCACTCTTTGTCGCGTTCATAGTCATTTAGTTAGCCAATTAGTTAGTTAATTTTAGATTAAAAATAAATCTCTTAATTATTCGGCTAGATAATAAAAAGATAGTTATTACTAGTAATTTTATTCCTTGAGGATACGATATTCTGGACTCACCAAAGCTATACTATTGTTCGATAGGTGCACTTGCCTTTGTCGAAATATTAGTTAGTTTCGAGCCCATCAAGTTTTTGGCGCCGTTGCCGATGACTAAGATATTAGGAACGCTTAATTTTTATTACTTTAGCCATTTTTATTTTATTACAATTTATTTTTATTTTATTGTTACTTTTCTAATTTTTCTATTTCTTTGCTTCTGGCAGGTATCTCTAGTTTATGACTAGAAGAAACCCGTCAGGACCTTTGCTTTACGACAGTGAGATAGAAAGTATCGTTCGCAGAAATCGTAGGGAGATAAAGCAAAGTTTACAATACATAGAGGAAGAGCAAGAGGACGATACTAATACTACCGAGGAGATGCCTGATAATAATTCGCTTCCTCCGGCGGTTGCCAAAAATCATGCTCCTCGTACTATGTACGACTATGCTAAGCCTAATTTAACTAGGGCTGAATCGAGTATTGTTAGACCTGCTATTGCTGCAAATAATTTTGAACTAAAACCTAACACTATTCAAATGATTCAACAGTTTGTTCAGTTTGATGGTTTGCAGGACGAAGACCCAAATACTCATTTAGCAAATTTTCTAGAATTCTGTGATACTTTCAAAATAAATGGCGTTTCTGACGATGCCATTCGCCTTCAGTTGTTTCCCTTCTCGTTGAGGAACAAAGCTAAATAGTGGTTGAACTCGTTATCACGAGGATCAATCACTACATGGGAACAAATGACTGAATATTTTTTGTTAAAATATTTTCCGCCGGCTAAAACGGCTAAGTTGAGGAACGATATCTCTTCTTTTGTGCAGATGGATTTAGAAACACTTTACGATGCATGGGAGAGATACAAGGATCTACTGAGAAGATGCCCTCACCATGGGTTACCATTATGGCTATAGGTTCAAACCTTTTACAACGGTGTGAACCCCTCAACTAAACAACTGATTGATGCAACCGCCGGTGGAACCCTAAATAACAAAACCCCTGAAGCAGCTTATGAGTTTATAGAAGAGATGTCACTGAATAATTATCAGTGGCAAGCAATGAGAACGAAGCCAACAAAAGCCGCTGGCGTTTTCAACCTCGACGCAGTTACCATGCTATCAAACCAGGTAGAGCTTTTAAATAAAAAGATTGATGGTTTGTGTGGTTCTTTGCAGGTACATCCAGTGACGCAGTGCGATACGAATGGAGGAGGAATGGGAAATACAGAATATCTATCTTACAACCCTGTCATGGAGAATGAGCAGTTGAATTATATGGGTAATAATTCTAGACCTCAGAATAATCCCTATAGTAACACTTACAATCCAGGTTGGAGGAACCACCCAAACTTCTCGTGGGGTGGTCAAGGAAATCAGAGAAAACAACCCCCTCTAGGCTTTCAACAGCAACCCTACCCACAGGAGAAGAAGCCAAACCTTGAGGAGATGCTAACAAAATTCATCTCGGTGTCAGAAACCCATTTTCAAAACACCAAAACAGCACTCAAAAACCAGCAGGCATCAATTTAAGGGCTCGAAAACCAAATAGGTCAGCTTGCTAAGCTGATCTCTGAACGACCACAAGGTAGCTTGCCGAGCACCACTGAAACTATCCCAAAAGAGCAACTTCGTGCCATTACTGCTCATGATAGTGAAAGGTTAGACGAACCAAAACCGAGAAAAGAAAATGTGGTAGATAAAGGTAAGGTCGAGGTAAGCCATAAAAAACCAAAACTGGTAAGTACAGAGTACAAACCTCGTGTGCCATACCCCAATGCGACGAAGAAAGACCGAACAGATGAACAATTCGGTAAATTTCTTAAAATTTTAAAGAAATTACATGTTAACTTACCATTTATTGAAGCTCTTTCGTAGATGCCCAATTCAGTAAATTTTTTAAAAGAGCTTTTGGCAAACAAACGGAAGTTAGACGATGCGTTGCAAGTGGAGCTAAATGCAGTTTGCTCAGTAATTTTACAGAATAAACTACCCCGCAAATTAAAAGATCGAGGGAGTTTTACGATCCCTTGCTTAATTGGTGGTTTATCTGTTAATAATGCTTTAGCTGATTCAGGGGCAAGTATCAATGTTATGCCTTATAAAATGTTTAAACAGCTAGGTCTTGGGAAACTCAAACAAACTAGGATGAGCATTCAATTGGCTGATAAAACCATTAGATTTCCTAGGGGTATAATTGAAGATGTGCTAGTCAAAATTGATAAATTCATATTCCCAGTAGACTTTGTTGTTTTAGACATGGATGAGAATAGTGACGTTCCTTTAATTTTAGGACGACCCTTTTTAGCAACTGCTAGGACCATTATTGATGTTGGTACAGGGGAATTAATACTTCGTGTAGGTGATGACATGATTAAACTCCAAGCACGTGATTCTGTCAGAATATCTAGTGATCAAGATGATACAAATCCTGTTAATGTAAGTGAACTTAATGTTCAATCTTCTTTGCAGGAAATTCCTCAGAAAAAGATGACAGAGCCATGCTATAGCAATCATATTGAGAACAGAACTGTTCATGAGGAACAAAGGCTCCAGATCGAGGAACTACATGAATGGCGAACACAGTTTAAGGAGAAATTGAAAGCACACGATGAACCAAAGCAGAGCCATGACGAGCCTAAAAATAAAACGAGTCAAATTAAGGTTGGAGACCGAGTTCTAATGGATAATACAGATCCTCGTATTGCAACTTCTAAACCTAATGGAACAACCCCTTTCACGGTACTTAATATTTTCCCATACGGTACAGTCGAGGTAACTCATTCCAAATTTGGCACCTTCAAGGTAAATAGTACTCGTCTAAAACCTTATTTTAACAAAATTGATAGCAGGAACGAGGAGTTTCAACTCCTCGAACCAGCATGATTATGCGAACGTAAGGTGAGTCGAGCTTAGACTCTAAATAAGCACTTCTCGGGAGGCAACCCGAGCACTAAACCTACTAATTAGTTTATTTTCACTTCGTTCATGTTTTTAATGCTGGTTTTTTGTCCCACACGGCCTGGACACACGGGCGTGTCCCTGGCCGTGTGGATGTGGGGACTTAGTTTTTAAAATTCAAAGAAATCGATAGGGGGCTCCATGGGCACAACACACGGCCGTGTGTTAGAGCACACGGGCATGTCAAAAATTTCACACGGGCGTGTCCTAGGCCGTGTGAAAACTGGAGCTCAATTTTTCAAAATTCAAAATTTTAAACAAGACAGGGGGCTCCACGGGTAGGCCCCACGACCGTGTGTGCGATCACACGGGCGTGTGAACTTCTACACGGGCGTGGGAGAAACGAAGGGCTTCGCACAAGGCCGTGCGACGCAGCCGTGTGGACCACACGGCCTAGACACACGGGCGTGTCTAAGGCCGTGCAAAAACTAAAATTTTGCAAATCACGACGAACACGGGCTAGAGGCTCTACCACACGGGCGTGTGACACGACCGTGTGACCCAACACGGCCGTTACATGACCGTGTCATTTATAAAACCCTCAATTCCCTTTTCTTTCTTCTCATTTCTTTCTTCCAAACCCTTCCCAAACCCTAGCCTCCCAAACCTCCGCCGCAACTCCGGCCACCGCTCACCGACGACCCCCCTCCTTTTTCCCCCATTCTTCCTTTCTTCCCCCCTTCCCACTTTTGGCCACCTTGATCCCCCTCCTCCCTTTTGCTTCGTCGTCCCCTTTCCCCTTTCCCCTCCTCTTTTCTTTGCACCACCACCACACCAGCCACCACCTTACACCGCAGCCCAACCCCGACCACCGCCTCCATTACCCCTTATCTTCACCTCACCCCTTCCTTGTGCACATACCAACTCCCGCAACCACTATCCTCTCCGGCCAACACGCCATCTGTCCGTCGCCGACTGCTTCTCCCTCCGACCGGTTCCTTTTTCCCTCTTTTATTATGATTATTTTTATTTAATTATTTAATTATTTATTGATTATTATTTTTATTATTATTTTCTTTATTTCTTTATTTTTTTTTATTATTTCATTATTTAGTTATTATTCTTGGCTATCTTTATTATGATTATCCGTATTATTACTACATCATTCATATTCCTAGTTTGATAACTTTCATGTGGCTTGATTATTCATTAATTATATTAGGTTTTTCGTTATCTTTTTATGCATTCCTGTCCCTAATTGTTTAGTCTATTATTTTTAATTGATTCGTTCTTAGGCTGTTAGTTTAAACTACTAATCTGCTAATTCTTGCATAATTAGGTATTAGCGCATATAGGAATAGGTATTAGTAATATTTTCCTAAATTTTCTAATTTTCTATTGTCTCTTAGGTACACAATGACTAATACTCGAGGCAAGACCAAAGTCGCCATCCCCGCTTCGGAAAAAGCAGAAGGGTCCCGGCGCGATCTCCCCGTGCGCGACCACTTTACAGCAGATATGCCACCACTTCCTCATAGACCAGTTCATACAGGCTGCTTCATTGACTCGACAATTCGACGGCCTCGAAGCGACTCTACAACAGATTTGTCAGCACTTCCACATATCACCACCACCCCCACCTCGCGAACCATCTGTTGATGAGGACCTTTGAGTCCATTTATTTTTTCTTTTTCTTTTATTTTAATTTTAAACTCTTTCTATTTATCTTTCTTGTCTTTAATTTATATTAGTATATTTTGATTTCTTTATATCTCTGGCTGTTTATTATCGAGTACCCATAACGAAGTCCATTACTAAAACTCCCTAAATTTTACTGATGACTCCGCAGTTTCAAAAGGTTCAAGATGCTATTAAGGAACAAACAAACTACTGGAGTATTCTCCCACCTTCACCTCTGCCTAGTTCATCATTCTTATTTCTAAGGAGTCCATCCGTAATTCAGGAAGTTTCACCTCCTTCCCTCTCTTATGATTTTCTGCTTACATTGCTATTATCTATCTTTGTACATTGAGGACAATGTACATCTTAAGTGTGGGGAGATTAATTATATCATTATCAGAAAATCCCTGAATTATGTCTTGTTCTTAAATAAATTTTATCATATTACTATTAGAATAAAATTTCTATTAACTTATGATTCTTATTGATATGTTTTGGATTAAGTCATAGGTAATTGTGCATTGATGGTTTAAACTTTAAGACATTAGAGAATCAAGCATGATAAGTCTATTTTTAGAATTAAAAATTTGCAAGGTTGACATCAAAAGCCATAATTTTTGTGAGATTTTGAGCCTTTAAAGCCTACACTTTTTTTTGCTCACTTTATTGGTTATGAGTGTGTCACTATTGATTTGTTATTCTAGAACTTGCTTCGATTATGCATGTCGAGACCACACTTTTGATTTGATATACTGAGATGATAAAGGCACCTAGGTTTTTAACCCACTTATCCCAAAAAGCCTACCTTCATAATTAACCCCGAGTGAACCCCTTTTAGCCTAATAAACCGTTTCTTGACTCACCCTTAATATTAACCCAAAACCCATTCTTTTTGATTCATTGAGAATTTTTCCTATTATATTAACCCCTTTTTGTCGAGATTTGATTTGATCAGTTGCTTAACTATGTTCTCTACTTCAGTTGTTAACTTCTTTCTGATTGATGTGCTAAAAAAATGGAAATATTTATTACTAGTTCTTTGTTATTTGAGCTTAAGCAGTTAATTTCACATTTTGAGAAGAAGCTCATGTTATTAGTGATAAGTTTTTAATTGATGTAATTATTCAGTATTAGTTCATTTTTCTAGTTAGATAAATTGTCAATTCAATCTTGATTCTAACCCTCTAATTCAACATTTATCCACACCTTTAACCCAAGCCTCATTACAACCTTTTTTAAGACCTTTTGATTTGTGTATCATCTCATTTTATAGTGGTGGAGTTTTGATTTTCATGCAAGCCTATGGTAATAATTTTTCATGTTTGACTTTTGAGTGCTTAATT
Organism: Gossypium sturtianum; assembly: GCA_025698515.1. Taxonomy (NCBI): domain Eukaryota; kingdom Viridiplantae; phylum Streptophyta; class Magnoliopsida; order Malvales; family Malvaceae; genus Gossypium; species Gossypium sturtianum. The sequence goes on from CM046945.1 coordinate 28,090,633, forward strand.
TGAACCTTAAACACGTTGAGTGATTTGAGTGAATCTTTAGTGAGGATGTTAATTCTTGTCGGTTTTGAATTAAAGGTAATTATTTAGGTAAGGGGAAACACCTATGTTTTCGTGCTACAAAAATTTGTGACTTAGATTGTTTGAATCTGTAAGATTCTTTTAGTTAAATTATCAATGTATGAATTACCTGTGAATTATGACAAGACATTATTGATTAGAATTATGAATTGAGGAAGTTTAATTTTAATTGTGAGTTGAGGATTTTGCTTGAGGACAAGCAAACGCTTAAGTGTGGGGATATTTGATAAACCATAAAAGTAACACATTTTAATCCCACGCTTAGCGTGTTTTTGGATGTTTATTTATAGAATTTGGTGAATTTGATGCTCCTAGTCCTTTAAATTCATGTTTTTATACTTAGGAGAGCATAGGGGAGCGAAAGGAACGGAAAATGGGCCAAAACCGGACAAAACGGGCCATCTTAAGGATCCACACGGCCAAAGCCCGCACCATACGGCTGAACACATGCCCGTGTCCCAATCATACCCTGCTTTGTTTTCACGGCCTGGGCCTCCTCACACGGGTTGATCACAAGGCTGAACACATGCCCGTGTCCCTATCGAGAGCCATATAGATTCTCACACGGCCTGGGCCTCCTCACACGGGTTGATCACACGCCCGTGTCCCTATCGTACCCTACTTTGTTTTCACGCGAAAAAAGCCAATTTTTAGGGTTTCTGAGCCTTCTAAAGTCTATAAATACACATCAGAGGGAGACCTAAAAGGACACGCAGAGTAGATTGAAGAAATTACAAGAAGGAAGCCGTCGGAATCATCTCGAAAGCAGATTCACTCCAAGACTGAAGATCTCCATCAAGTTCTCTAGAAGTTTTTGGGTTCTTTATGTCTTGTTGTTTTCTTAATTCTATGATGTTTTCCTTTTACGTTATGATTTAAACTCTCTAAATACCTAGGGAGGATGAAACCTAGATGAATCTTATTATTCAATAAATCTGAATTACGTGATAAATACTTGATCTTGTTCTTAATTATGTGTTCTTAATCCTTGTTTTGATGTTTTCAGGAATATTAATCCAAGTTTAATGTGCTTATTCAGTGGAGCAAAAGTCCCTGTTTAAGAGAAGATCTAGCACAATTAAGCGGAGTTGATTGTAACCCTAGAAATAGGATGACATAAATCTGTCGGATTAGAGTCAAATCTAATAAGGGAATCCATAGATCGAGTTAATGCGACGATAGGGGTTTTAATTAGAAAGAGATTTCAATTAATCAACCTAGAGTCAGTTGTTCTTAGTCTTGAAAGAGATATTAACATAATTTAGGGATTTCTACGGATCAAGTCAAGTGAATAAATCATTTAATTCAGAGTCAGAATAATAAGTGAAGTCTAGGTAGATTCTTCCTTGGGTATTGTCTTTATTCATTCGATTTTTCTCTTCACTCTCTGTCGCGTTCATAGTCATTTAGTTAGTCAATTAGTTAGTTAATTTTAAATTAAAAATAAATCTCTTAATTATTCGGCTAGATAATAAAAAGATAGTTATTACTAGTAATTTTATTCCTTGAGGATACGATATTCCTAACTCACCAAAGCTATACTACTGTTCGATAGGTGCGCTTGCCTTTGTCAAAATATTAGTTAGTTTCGAGCCCATCACAACACCTGCGATTTTACACGAAGCATTATTTCCCATCAAAACAACACCTTCAGACACTGTTTCGTAAGTTGTAAACCAATCCCGATTGGGACTCATGTGGAAGGTGCAGCCTGAATCAAGTATCCACTCCTCGCTCACTTTAGAATTGTTGACAGAAGCGACTAGAAGTTCACCATCGCTGTAGTCTTCTACAACATCAGCTTCACCGGAATTTTCTAGTTGTTTTCCCTTTTGATTCGTAGCCTCCCTTTTAATCTTGTTCTGTAGCTTATAGCACTCAGATTTAATGTGCCCTTTCTTCTTGCGGAAGTTACAAGTTTTACATCTGTTTGAAGACTTCGATCTACCCTTAGATTTACCGCGAGGATTCCATTCCTGTGTCCTTCCACGATCATCATCAGCATTCCGATCTTGTCTTCCACGAACAATGAGACCCTCTCCCTAAGAGTCGAGTTTAACCACAAGATGCTTCATCTTATCTTATGAGGTCAAAGAATCATAAACCTCATCAACTGTGAGAGACTCGCGGCTATATAAAATCGTGTCTCTGAAGGTTGAATAAGACAGGGCAACGAACAAAGTAGAATCAACCCTAGATCTTCCTTATCATACTCGAACCTCCATGGCCTCCAAGTTTGAGAGAATTTCTTTAAACACTATTAAGTGTTCGTGCACATGCACGCACCTTCCTCCAAACGATGAGCATAAAGACGTTGCTTCATATGCAACTTGTTGTTAGAGTTTTCGACATACATATTTGTTCTAGCCTCTTCCATAATGCACAATGGCGGTATTTTCCTTCATCACATCCTCGCAAAATTTCGTTAGACAAATGCAGATGTAACTGTGTTAACACCTTTCGATCCTTGCGCTTCTTCTATTCCTCCGTCAATGTCGAAGGCATCTTATCTACCCCTAGCAAGGCTTCCTCTAAACCCATCTGTGCAAGAAGCGCTCGCATCTTTATCGCCACAACGCGAACCTGGTGTTGCGATCCAACAAATAAATTTCATACTTTAAAGACGCCATTACCGTGATCGAGATGAAAACTCTAAGCTCGATACCAATTTGTTAAAAATATAACGTCGGTAATGACAATATATCGCAAAGAAAAGAGAAATAAAAATTAAAGAATACACAGATTTTACGTGGAAACCCTTTCAGAAAAAAATCACGGGCAGAGGAGAAGAAAATTCACAATGTCGAATTCGAATAATTACAAGAGGAATAGACTATGTCTATTTATAGGCTTGTAAAACCATATTCTAATAGGAGAGTAGTAAGATTGAAACACCTTATTCTAATCAATATCAAATAGATGGAGTTTAATAAGGTTTAAAAAACCTTATTTAAAATAAAATAAAAGAAGTGTAGTTCTATAGGGATTCTTCTTTTATTTTATTTTACCATTGTATTTTATTTAAATAAGGATTTGGGTCACTTAATTCTAATAATTTCCAAGCCACGTTTCAATATATCAATTAAATATCATTTCTAAGTATTTCAAGTATATACCGGTAATAATCATAAGTCTTTCAATATTAATTAATAAATATTTACAGATCAATCATAGTATATTCAATTCTCATTAATTTATTATCTCAAATGGCTTTTCACATTTCATTATACAATTGCAATATCCATTCCATAGTCATTTCATGAGTATATAACTCATATATTCTATATATTTGCAACATATTTCACATTCTATTTTCAATTCACTATCTCACTTCCATTTCTCATACCATACCATTTCAATATGAATTATAAAACTTTATTATTCATTTACCCCTATTAACACGACTCGGACTCGTACGGATACACGGATCCAACCAAAACACACCAGTTTGGGACCCAGTGCCTCATCGGATAATTCAAAGTAATAAATTGACACCCAATGTCTCATCGGCTGTGTCGAAGTAAATTGGTACCCAATACCTCATCGAAATTATCTGAAGTAATAATTTGACACCCAGTGTCTCATCGACTCGAGGTCGAAGTATCCCTGAACTCTTCCAATCCTATGGCATGCCAACTATATCCGACTCAGCCCGATACAGTTAATAGGGTTTCCAATCACTTTCAATTTCAACCAATATTCATTTCAATTCAATAACCACATATACTCATGAATTCAATTCAATACCATAATATCAAATACTCACCTCATTTTTCTTACCATACACATTAATAATAATTACAACAATTAATATTTCATGTACCATCATTTTTTATGAATTTCATGTATCTTTATTTCGATAACAATTCACAATCATAAATATACATAATTATCAGACAAGTTTCATATATATAATTTTTCCATATCACTAACCAAATTTTTTCAAATCGGAGAACGACTTACGGATATGAGTACATCGTTTTCTTTGTACCATAACCCAGTTATGGTCTTTTTATTATAATGCCATAGCCCAGCTATGGTCTTACATTTAAACATTACCATGGTCCAACCATGGTCTTATCCGTCAATTCTCCTTTTACACTGAACGATTGTACTCAATCCCATGTTCCAATTTAACAGGATATTCATTTCAATTCTTAATTTAGCAATATTCCATTTCTCGACAATATATTAAATACATAATAATTTAACAACGTACTATTTTTCAACAATGTACTAAATACATATTAACATTCATCAATTCAATATAATCATTAAATTTCAACCATACGAACTTACCTGGGGTAGATTGTGGAAGTTGTAGTAATTCAGGGACTATTCGGCTAATTTCTCTTTTTTCACGTTTGTCTTCAGACTCCTGATATGAAGTGAAAATATGAAAAACCAGCTTCTTAGGGACCTCCTATGGCGTTTTTGGCTGAAGAAAAGTGAATAAATATCTAGATTTTCAATTACATCCTATTTTAACTATTAAATTTTATTACATTTTCCAATTTTGCCCATTGTTCACATTAGCTTTATTGTTTTCTTTTACACACTTGCCGTCCAGCCTATTCCATGGGTGTCTAATTACCCTTTTAGTCCTCTCTTAATTATTATTTGAGCTATTTAATCATTTTAACAAGTTTTGCACCTTTTTCAATTCAGTCCTTTTTAATTAATTAAGTACCAAAATGTTAAAATTTTCTAACGAAACTTTAATAATAACTCAATAACACTCCATAAATATTTATAAAAATATTTACGGCTCGATTTATGAAATTGAGGTCTTGTTTCTGAACTAATTAACCCAATAATTCTTTTTAAACACAAAATTCAAAAATATTTCTAAAATCACACTTAACTCATAAATAATGATTAATAAAAAAAATTTCGAACTCGCTCGTCGGATTTAGTGATCTCGAATCACTGTTTCCAACATCACTGAAAATTGGGCTGTTACAACCTATTGTAATAACATCTCACAACACAATCCAACTTACTCATGCATGACTTTTCAACAAAAGCAACAAGTATAGGAAATACTTACTCTGTAACACCCCTTACCCATATCCGTCGCCGGAATAGGGTACGAGGCATTGCCGAACTTAATCACCTATAGCCGATCATTTCCGAGTCACAAATTTCCATCCAAATTTAAAACTTTTCATATTCAATCATAGAATCCCTAATATGGACCTACGAGGCCCAAAACATGCTTTGGAAGCGGTTCGGGACTAAACCGAGGACTTTGGAAAATTTCACAACACTTAGAAAAAGTTTCTTCAAAACAGGGTCACACTCAATATGCATCCTCAACAACTCTTATACATGCATAATTATATCTAATTATCATACCATACCATTGAGCAAAACTTAGACATTCTACATCAAGACTACTAGCACATTCAACCATTAGGTATTTAGGCCATAACCCACAACTCATCAAGTATCATGCAAACACAGCTCACATCACAAGACATTGGCATATAAATAATATATATAGGCTTACAATCAATTAGCCAATATAAGCCAATTAGCATGGCTACATACTACAATAACCTTTAACCATTACAAGCCAATACATTTGGCCAAAACATAATAACACATACACAAAATGACTAAGTCCCTATACATGCCATAGACTTAAATTACTTGAAGGCGTTGATACCAGTCAAAAGCTTGATAGTGTGATAGAATCTCCGACGATCTCCAACCCGAGCTAGCCTCTGTGACACTATAGGAAAAAGGAAAGGAAGGGGGTAAGCTATATAGCTTAGTAAGCCCGTATGAAAATAATAAGCAATTTATTAACATGTTTTCACCAATTCTCACAATATGTTCTCAAGGTAATACAATCATAATTGCACAAAATTTCACTATTTACTTATGTTCATCTCAAGCTGTCTACTCGAGTCACAGTCACTAAATTATTTATATCTTGAGCTACGGATCGCCAAATTAAGATCTGTTAATTTTTCCTGAAACTAGACTTACATATCTTATTCACATAAAATTTTCAGAATTTTTGGTTTATCCAATAAGTACAGTTTATTCATTAAAGTCACCCCTATTCTGCTGTCCGACAGTTCCTACCACTCTTCACTAAAAATTAATTATCTCCTCGTACGGGATTTGAATGATGTTCCCATTTGTTTATTTTGAAAATAGACTCATTAAGGATTCTAAGCATGTAAATTATAACCCATAATTATTTTTTTTACAATTTTTAAATATTTTCCCAAGTCAGAATAGGGGTTTCCAAAATCATTCTAACTCTGTCTCACAAAAATTCAAATATCTCAGAATATGAAATTCTTTTGCTTACACTGTTTCTTTTATGTGAAAATAGACTCAATAAGATTTAATTTCATATCTTATTCAACCTCTAATTCGATTTTCATCATTTTTGGTGATTTTTCAAAGTGATACAACTGCTATTGTCCAAATTGTTTTATTGCTAATTTTACTCTATCATGTTTTCTTTGTATTAATTCTTATTTACACACATATAACACTAAAGTATATCCATAGTTAGTCGTGTCAATAGCTAGTCATCATCAAATATTTACAAGTCTTCATTGTAACACTTACTCCATATCAACCTTACCAAAGTTCGATCACATATCGAGCACATTGCTCATGAATATATATACACATGTACCTGCACTTGTTCATCACATAATCACATTCAATTACACTTAGTCATTTTCCCGTTGAACACATCGGAATATTATTGGATACATCGGAGGTTTGCACATAAGTGCCACACTTGTAGCCAAAGCTACTTCACATCACTTTTCAAATAAAGCCTCGTTCTCGAGCTGTTCACTTTCACAGTCCGCTTCACAAGCCGTCGGTCATTCGTTACTACTCAAGTCTTTGCTCACAAAAGCCATCGGTATCCGCAACACATGCCGGTATACCCAGCCACTGGTAGAACTTCCGACTAGCACCCAGATTCACTTAGTCACAATTTCACATAGATTTCACATAGGTCCCTAGTAACATGTCACTTGTATCCTATTCTATTCCTAAGGTTCAACCGGGAAATTTCTCACATTTCGATACTTTGTCAATTTCGTTCAATATTCAGCCACATCTCATAAAATATATCAAAACATAAAAACATAAGTAAAAACGATGCATTATTTACATATAAACTTACCTCGAAAGCAAAATCGGTGAAAAGGACTTATTCGCCAATTACTTGTTTTTCCCCGATCTAGATCTGAACCTTGTTTTTCTTGATCTAAAACATCACATTTAACTTATTTAATCATTATACTAATCAACTCAGCCCAAAAATCATATTTGGAAAAATTACATTTTTGCCCGTAAACTGTCATATTTACACTTTTGCCCCTAGGCTCGTAAAATGATTTTCATTCAATTTCTTTGTACTTTAAGCCTAGCCGAATCACTTTCATCACTATAAAAGCCCACAATTTCCATTAAAACACACTTTTATGACATATTTTATAACTTTTACAAATTAGTCCTTTTAGGCATTTTCACCGAAAATCACTTAGTAAAAGTCATTTCTCTAACCATAAACATGCATTTTCTACCATTAGACATCAAAATACACACATATTCATCATGGTTAAAAACCCTAAACTTTAACCATATCTCAAATTAGTGGTAGAAATAGATAGATCTTGTTACGAGGATTTCAAAAACGTAAAAATCATTAAAAACGGGGCTAGAACGGACTTACAATCGAGCTTGGAAGCTTGAAAAACTCTAGACATGGTTTATCCATGCAATTTTCGGCCAAGGGGTTGAAGATGGACAAAAATTGGCTTTTAATTTTGTTTTTAATTCATTTTAATAACTAAATGACCAAAATGCCCTTAATGAAAAACTTTGGAAACATGCCTAACTATGTCCATTTTTGTCCACCAACTTAAACAATGGTCTAATTTCCATATAAGGACCTCCAATTTAAAATTTTATAACAATTGGACACCTCTAGCATGTAGAACTCAACTTTTGCACTTTTTACAATTTAGTCCTTTTGACTAAATTGAGTGCTCAAACGTCAAAATTTTCGAACGAAATTTTAACGAAATCATTTCGTGAAATCGTAAACCATAAAAATAAAATAAAAATAAATCTTCTTATGTCGAATTTGTGGTCCCGAAACCACTGTTCCGACTAGGCCTAAAATCAGGCTGTTACATACTCTTGAAACTTAAGATACGGGTTTAGGCTAACCCAAAGCTCCCGATTAACACTGAAAATCATGCATACCAACATTGAATCCGAATACTCACCGATCACGCTTCCGCTTACTAGCCGAAAGCTAAAATAAGCTTTTCATTGCCTTTAGACTTGCTCGTAGAGGCTTTCGATTCATCCGGCACTTTGCACACACAACAAACACATTCTAAAACCATTAAAAATAGCCTTGAACGCAACCAAACAGCATGGAAAACACAAATCAAGCCTTTCCTTTCTCACTACCAAAAACTAACTCGTTTTGCTGAAATTGAAGTTGTGACATTCTAATCTCGTTTCTAATTCTCAATTTTAATTTAAAATTCCCTAAATATCTTTTAATTCCAGTTCTAAACCATTAACTTTACCTAAATCCATGGTTCTAAAATTTCTAGAAAATTGAATCTTTCAAGAACATGTAAAAGGAGAAAATGTTTTATTCTTAAAAATTCAGTTATGAACTATCAATTTGAAGTGAAATTCCTTCTAACTAGATTAGAATGAATCAAAAATAACTTTGAAAACACGGGTTTACTCAAGATTTTAAGATTTGCCATTTTTGAATCCAAGCTTAATTAAATCTAAATAAATCTTTATGCAATCATTTAAAACTCAATTTGAATTAACAATACTCTTTATTTAATCCTAAAAAGTCATAATATTATCTTAATTCGTTGAAAACGATGATCTACAACTCTAATTCGATATCTGAACTCAAGAAGAACAATGACGAAATTGGGGAAGAAAATATGGTTTTCCTTTGAAATTGAGGGTTATTTTGGTGTTTGGGAAGTTAATAAATCCAAAAGAATAAGTTAATTTCGAAGGAACTCTCTAATTTTAGGTTTTGGAAAATTTAAATGTGTTTAGGTTTTAATAAGGAAGAAGACGGTGGTAGACTCCATGTAGAAATCTAATTACAAATTTTGGGCAATTTGCCCTATTGGTCACTCCTTGTTTCTCCCATTTTCCAATTAGGTCCTAACTCAATTAAAACACACTATTTTCAAATTAAACCTCGTAATTAAGTTTCATTTTAGATTAATTAATAAAATAAAACATTATTATATTATTTTAATACTTTAATTAATTATTTATGACCCTAATTTTGGTATTCAACTCAAACCCTCGATTTAATAATCCAATTCTACTAACCCAAAACTACTAGGCTAAACCTATAACTCTTATACCAATAAATGTAACACCTCATACCCGACCCAATCATAGGGTCTGAGCTACAGGATGCCACATTGTTATACTATTAGATGATTAGATTGAATCAAAACATGCATTCAATATGATATACAGTCATTTCTGGGTCTTATACGAGCTTACGAAAGCTCTAGAGATAACCAGAGATAGAAATAGGACCAAACTATAAGATCTTCAAAAGTTTAGGTTGATGTTGCGAAGACGAGGGTTCCTCATCACGACGCAACATTCTATTTGGGCCTCGTCTCAACAATCTATGCACAATGTCGCGTCGTGGCATGAAGGCCTAATCTCGTCGCTACGACATGTACCCGACGCTGCGACATGACATTCTGTTTCTATAATTTTTCCATGAATCACAACCTGAAATTTTCTAACTAAACTATAAAGAAACCAACATACGCAACTATAAAGCATCAATTTATGCCATTTAATACCTTATCAAACACTAGGCCAATACCTTATCACCTACAAGCTATCTATCCAATGCAAGTTATTCAAATCATTTACACAGTTACCTAATTCACCAAGTTCATCTATATTTACAGCATTTCATACCATTTCAAACCATATTTTACTCCATTTACAAGTTATATTCATTTAACCAAAGACATATATTAACCAATTTAAAACAAAAGTACAATTCAAAATAATTGTGTACCAAAATTGACTCAACCTAGGTACATGCCATACAACTAACAAAAGAAATCTATACAAACATTGTTGAGTCTGGTATCTTTGGCTAGATGCTGAAGTCGATTCCCATAACCTCAAAATTGGACCTAACACAAAAAACAAACCGTACGCTGAGCAATAAAGCTCAGTAGTGTAACACCCCTAACCCATATCCATCGCCAAAATAGGGTTATGGAGCATTACCAGAGATTACAGATTAAATATCAGACATTTCTTTTAATCTGGAATTCATATCAGAAACCAATCAAAATCAATTATATTGTCCCTTAGGTGAGCCCTCGAGGCTCAAAATACACATTGGAAATAAGTCAGGACTAAATCGGGAACTCCAAGAATTTTTCAAAAAACATCAAAAAAAAAAATTCTAAAGTCCAGGGGACACACGCCTGTGTGGTCAGGCCGTGTGAACAATTTGAGCATACTGACTTGAGTCACACGGCCAAGCCACACGCCCATGTGCTAGGCCGTGTAAGCATTTTGTTTTGTGCAAATTTAAAATACATGGGACACACGGCTGTATCACCCAGCCATGTGTCACACACGGTTGAGACACACGCCCATGTCTCTACCCGTATGGACGGAAATAGGCTATTTTACAAGCCATATTTCTCACCCAATTTTGTGTCAACCTATAATCAACATTATACTTATCATCAAGCCATAATTAGGCATCCAAAACAAGCCAAAATAAGTGGCTAATCTCAACAAATTACATATAGGCCAACATTGTACAAGTTACCTATACGTGCCATTATAACTGTAATATCCCGGGTTGGGGGATATTTTTATTATGGCATGTTTTGCATGTGTTGGTTTGCTATGTGGCTATCTTGGTGTCTTAGGGGCTTAATTGTAGACTAGGGGTATGTCTGAGTAGGTGGGAAACTTTTTGTTTTTAGGCTTAAGTAAGAGGAGTTGATGAAAGTCTGGGTATATGAATATTATGTGGTGTTCTTGAGCACAAAAGAAAGTTAGTGGAGTGGCAAGGCATGCGTCACTTGGGAGCTTGGTGTGGCGTCATCTTCAGGTGAGGGAGGTCCAGAGTTCAAGTCGTAGAGCTCCCATTTTGGTTCCCATTTTGGACGGCATGGAGGAAGAGGTAGAAGGCAAGTGGGATTCTTCTTTGGACTTGGTCAAACCGTTCGAATGGTGGGAGGAGAGTGAGTTTAGGAGGAAGACTTGGTCTTGTTGTTTGAATGTGGGGAGTGGAGTGAATGGGGGGATTTTTGGCCGATTTTGTGGGGTGTTGATGTGGGAGTGTGGACGGTTTGGTAAGGGGAAGTGAGGGGTGCCGAAATGCACTTCCCATTTTGTGCATTTTTCGGCCAAAAGCATTTGTGAGCCATTTCTTTTCTTTTTGCCAAAAGCAACCCGAAAATCAAAACCTCTCTAAGGCTTGCCGAATTTTTGTGTTGTTTTCTCAATATTCTTTGTTAAGCCGAATGTCCCTTACATGTCTCTCTCCTTGATCATTTGAGTAGATCGGAACTAGCCATCATTTTCCTCTTATATTTTCTTTATTTCTACAACCCTTGTGCCGAATTTGCATTTTTTCTCTTAGCCAAAACTTTTGTTTCTTTTTCTTGGAGCATAGGCCGAATATCACCCTCTTCCTTCCATCTCTTTTGGTGTTTTCCTTCCCTGGGGTTAGACCGAATCTTTCCTTTCTCCCTTCCAAACTTTTATTTCCGATTTCTTTTTCTTCTTGAATCACATCTCCTCTGTTTCTACTTCCAAAACTCTAGCCGTTTTTCCTCTTTCTCTGGGGTGTTTGAAGCCGAATTTCCTTTCTCTTCTAGGGGGTTTCTTGTGGCCGAATTCTTGGTGGTTGGTGTTGGGGTAAGTGGTTGGCCGAATGGCCATCTCTCTCATCTCGAAGTATTATATTGATTGCGGTTTGTTCAAAGCCTATGATGGTTGTAGATGGAAGTGAGTTAATCACTTGTTTAACCTTTTTCATATAGGGTCTTTGGATAGTGAAAGTAACCAAGAGGAGTTCTACTCTAGTAACCGATTGGTAATCAGTGGTGGTGGTAAGTGATTGGTATTGGCATTAATCGTTCAATCTTTTGGTTTCGATTGAGTCAAGTTTATTAAGGTTTAACTGTTCATCTTTTATGGTGTAGCCGATTGCTAAAGGAGAATCATTGTTTGATTCGGATTTGGTAGGAAACTAAATCATCTTAAAAGGGTAAGGGTTGGTATTACACCCTTTGGTTTAATTGGTCATAGCCGAATGATCTTGGTTACTAACCCCTGGTTTGGCCGATTCTAGGAGCAAGTTGATCGAGGGTTTTAGACGGGGTCTTTGGGTGTTAGACTTGCGATTTACCAGGTGTGTAAACTAACACACTATGCTTAGTAATATTGTTATTAAAACTGGTTGCCTATTAAAAACTATGACAATATGATGGATCATTGGATACCCAAATGGGGTATGTGTGCGTATCGGGTAAGTCGATATTGTTACTAGATTACTTGATGATCTATATGGTATCATGACTATGTATGTATGTGATATGGGGCATGAGTTAAACGTATTAGCATGATATGCATGACTTGTATGATATGCATGATTACATGAGTATGGTATGTTGATGGGTGATATGAGTGGAGGGCATGATATCTTGTGCCGATTTGAGCACCGGTGTTTTGGTAACACACTTTGTGACTTTGGGTCACCAGTGCTTTGGTAGCACATTTTGTGTCTTTGGGACACGGAGGTTGGGCACCTCATTGCGACTTGTCCCGTGGTTAACACCACCGTGGGTTGGCCCCACATGAGATATGGGATAATCCGCTAGTGATTGGGTATCACACGATGGGTTGGCCCCATCATTCGATTATCGTGACTACGGTTGATGCTTTGGTAGCACATTTGTGTCTTTGGGACACCGCAGGTTGGGCACCTCATTGCGACTTGTCCCCGTGGTTAACACCACCGTGGGTTGGCCCCACTTTGAGATATGGGATCGTGCGCTAGTGATTGGGTATCACACGATGGGTTGGCCCCATCATTCGATTATCGTGACTACGGCCACGGTGCTTAGGTAGCACATTGTGTCTTTGGGACACCGGTGTTTTGTAACACATTGTGACTATATGTCACGGTGGTTTGGCACCACCGGTGGTTTGGTACCACATGGGTAGAAAAAGGAGATACGGATGGTTAGGATCGGGTTGCATTAATTATGTTGCTATGTATGATGTGTGTTAGCATGTTGTTTCATCGGGAGCGGGATTTATGCATCGAGTCACTCGACTCACCCTCTCCTTTGACATTTCAGTGACTCGTGAGACGGACATGGAGCCGGGATGGACTCGGGGTGCTCATGCCATGCTTAATAAAGTTTTACTCCAACTCCATCATTTGGGTACTTTAGTTTAATTTCTCATTACTTGGGTTTTAATTTGGATTTGTAAAAGGCCTCTAAATTATGTTTTTGATGGTTATGTTTTAATTAGATTCTCAACCGCATAACAAATAACTTGGCATGAAATTCTACTAAAACTTGGAAAGACAACGTTTTCAAAATTATATCGCAATGTGTTTTAAACTATACCATCGGGTATCTCGCCATGTTTCGTTATTCAATAAACTCAAATGATTTTTTTAAATCAAACTCGATTTGCTACTACTAAGTCTAAAAGGTTTCAAAATGGCACTAAGAAACTATTGGAAGTACTAAATGAAATCAACGCTTTAACTTTATACTTAGATAAGTTCTCAAAAATCTAACCAAACAAGCCTACTCAACTTTCCTCAAATTCACTATGTTTTCACCCCACTTCTAAACGAAAAAAATGGTCACTCAAAGACGTTCTTCCCCGTAACATACCGATTCGGGCGTGGTGTCTTAATAGGGTTTGGGGTGTTACAATTGTGGTATATCGAGCCAAGTTCAAAGCTTTTACTGTGGGCACGAGGCCCAAAATGTTTTCAAAAGATTGTTTTGTTAGTTTTTATTCTTAAAGTATGGTTTGAAAGGCATGGCACCGAGTCTCCTGCACTGGGATTCGCCCTGTAAGTACCCGTACTATTGCTTGTGAATTGATTGGATGTGATATGATTTGATGAATAGCAATAGTATACTACTTTAGAGATTGAAACCGAGTAGGATTCGTGAACTTGCGAGAACAAATCCTCCTAAATATTCATAAGACTTGCTTTTTAACAAGTGAAATAAATATCGATGCATAAAAATTCTTAATCGAATCACGAGAAAGATTAGTCATGAGCGCTAGAGGTGGACGTGGTCGTGGCGCGCAGGTCGTGGTAGGATGACCGTTTACGAGCCCGTAGGATCTCGTCGGGGTTCGTAAAATGAGATACCGGTTTCGCCACCGGTGGAGGTGGTGAGTTCCAAGATCGACCAGGGACGACGCAGCGAGTGTCACAGCGTTCTTCGCGAGTGTTGGAAAGAGTAGCTGGTGTTGGTGGTAATGCGGGAGTTAGGAAATGCGCTCGAGCGACTTCGGGCAAATGGGCCGAATTCTTCCGAGGTGTTTCGTGTTGTTGCTCAAAGATTCTTGAGTATTGGTTGAGGCGATCGAGCGGATCATGGACGATCTGGACTGACACAGTGAAGAGAAGTGAAGGGCATCGTGATCGCTTCTCCGGGATGAGTCATATCGGTGGTGGCTCACGGTTCGAGACGAGTGTGGCAGCAGAGGATCGACATGGGATTATTTCAGTGGTCGCATATCAAAAGAAGTACATCGGAGCTAGTTATATTGACTCCCAACGGAAGGCATTTCGAGGCTTGTTCGAGGAGTAAATCATTCTTGAGTACGAGGTGAGTTCCTGGCCGAGTAGGTATGCCGGGGGCATTGTGGCCACCGAGCATGATGAGAGGTGTGTTCGTTTCGAGGATGGTCTCGCGAGACGACTTGAGGTCTGCGATTGCTCCTCGCCAGGAGCGCGAGTTTCTTGTCTTAGTTGAGAAGGCTAAGGTAGCCGAGGGGTTAAGGAGTCAGTGAGACAAGGCATGGACAGAAATAGGCATAAAAGGAGCTTTGGGTCTTCGGATCGTCGTGTAATCCCGCAGAAGAGAGCTAGACCGAGTGGGACGAAACCACCGCTAGGTTTGTTGCTACTAGGCGAGTACCGCCGCGAAGATGATCGGTGTGGGAAATCTCATTGGGGTGGTTCTTTGGATGGAGGAAAAGGTTGCTTTGAGTGTGGTTCTTTGGAGCATCGTGTGAGGGACTGTCCCGCGTAGGTTGGGCAGATTGATCGAGAGGCAGGCCGTGTCGGTTCAGAGGTAATGGACCGCCACGCAGAGGGGCCGTGGTAATGGCAGAGGTGGTAATGGTTCGTCGGGCCGGTGGAGCAGGCGAGGAAGGTGCGAGTAGCTCGATGCTAGAGCGGCTGGATTAGTGTATCTTTGAGGCGCCGAGAGAGGAGGGCGACGCACCGGACGCCATAACCGAGACGTTTTTGATTTTTGGTTCTCCTTATACGCTTTGATTGATGTGGGTTCAACGCACTCTTATGTTGCCGTGAGTATAGTAGAGACCATGGATTTAGACTCGAAATATCTTCAGGCGGATGACCGTGATTAGCCCTCTAGGTCACTCGTAGTAGTAGTAGATAAACCTGTTTAGAGAGGTACCCTTAGAACTCCAAGGGGTAGTGTTTCTTTGCCGATCCGATGGAGCCGCCGTTTGGGGAGTTCGACCGATTCTTGGGATGGATTGGTTGGTCAAGTACCAAGGCGAGGTTGGATTGCGCGCCAAGCGCATGGTTCTTAAGGCGGTCGAGGGTGAAGAGGTGGCTATGATAGGTAATAGGAGGGATTACTTATCAAATGTGGTATCCGCTTTGAAAGCAGCAGAAGATGGTCGAGGAAGGGTCGTGAAGTGTATGTAGTTCATGTGTATGCCTTGGAGGCTAAGAGAGTCCGCCGTGGAGAAGGTTAAATGCACTGTTAAGGAGTTTATCGATGTTTTTCCGAGGAGCTTCGGGTTTGCCGCGTGATCGCGAGGTGGAGTTCGGGATTGATCTGTTACCCGTAATCGCGCGGTGTCTATTGCTCCGTATAGGATGGCGCCAAAGGAATTGGTGGAGCTTAAGGCTCGAGATCCGAGGAATTATTGGATCGAGGTTTTATTAGGCCAAGTGTTTTCGCGTGGGGTGCGCTGTACTCTTTGTCAAGAAGAAAGATGGCACGATGCGGATGTGTATAGACTATGCTTGATTGAACAAGTCGACGATTAAAAACAAGTATCCGTTGCCACGGATAGATGACTTGTTTGATCATTGAAGGGTGCCGCGGTATTTTCAAGATCGACTTGAGGTGGGTATCACCGATTAAAGGTTAAGGAGGCGGATATCCATAAAACAAAGCGTTTGGACTCGGTATGGGCACTACGAATTTACCGTAATGCCATTGGGTTGACTAACGACCGGCGGCGTTTATGGACATGATGAATAGGGTGTTTCAAAGAAGATCTGGATCGGTTTCGTCGTGGTTTTCATAGACGACATCTTGGTGTACTGGCGACGGAGGAAGAGCATGATAAGCATTTTGCAGTGGTGTTGCGATTTTGAGGAAAAGCGACTCTATGCTAAGTTCGGTAAGTGCGAGTTCGCTTAGAGAAGTGACTTTCTTGGGTCATGTAGTGTCGGGAGGGGATTGAGTAGATCCTCGTAAGATTGAGGCGATTTTGGATTGGAAGCCGCCTAAGTCGGTGGTTGAGATTCGGAGTTTTCTGGTTTGGCCGGGTACTCACCAGAAGGTTTGTTGAGGGTTTTCGTTGATAGCGCCGATGACCAAGTTCTTTGAGGAAAGAAGTTCCGTTTGTATGGGTGGGAAACAGCAGGAAAGCTTCGACAAGTTAAAGAAGATTTTGACCGAGGCTCCGGTTCTAATTCAACCCGAGGTCGTAAGGAATTCACGATCTATTGCGACGCGTCACATACGGGCTTGGGTTGTGTGTTGATGCAAGAAGGTAAGGTTGTGGCTTACGCTTCTCGGATACCGTGAGGCCACATGAGGTCAATTATCCGACGACGACGATTTGGAGCTAGCATTTGTAGTCTTCGCTTTAAAGATTTGGAGGCACTACTTGTACGGAGAGAGATCGATAGTCTACGGATCACAAGAGTCCAAGTATCATCGACTCGGAAGGATTTGAATTTGAGGCGCCGCAGATGGGTCGAAGGTTGAAAGATTATGACTGCTCGATTGAGTATCATCCGGGTAAGGCTAACGTGGTGGCCGACGCGTTGAGTCGCAAGGTTGTCTCGGATTTAAGAGCTTTGTTCGCCCATTTGAGTTTGTATGACGATGGGAGTATTCTCGCGCGAGTTGCGTGTTAAGTTTACTTGGGTTGAGCGATCGAGAGAGCTTGATTATTGGATGAGGTTCCGAGTGCGAAGGTTGCAAGTGCTGAGAATGGTGGTTTGGAGGTTACTGACTTGTCCGTGATGGGGTTCTGTGTTTCGAGGTAAGGCTTGTATGCCTAAAGATGTTGAGCCGAGGCGAGAAGATTCTTCAGACGCACATAGCAGATCCTCATGCTATGCATCCCGGAGGTAGCAAGATGTATAGGGATCTTAGAGAGCGATTTTGGTGGCTGGCTTGAAGAAGGAGGTGACAGAGTTTGTTGGGAAGTGTTTGACTTGTCGCAGGTCAAGGTGAACATCGATTGCCGTCGGGTTTGCTTCACTGTGAAGATTCCTCGATGGAAGTGGGAAAGGATAACCATGGATTTCGTCGGTGGGTTACCGCTACGCCAAGCAAGAAAGATTCAGATTTGGGTAGTGGTGGATCGATCGACTAAATCAGCTCACTTTATTCCGGTGAGGGTTGACTACTCACTTGAAGCTAATGGTTGTATGTGTCGAGATAGTGAGGTTGCACGGCGTGCGGTTTCGATAATCTCGGATAGGATCCCGATTCACGTCAAGGTTCTGGAAGGCACCGTGATCGAGGCTCGGGTACTCGTTTGAATTTCAAGAGCTTTTCACCCGCATGATCGACGGTCAATCGAAAGGGTTATTCAGTCTTAGAGGATATCTTTGAGAGGTTGTATCTTGGATTTCAGAGGTAGTTGGGAGGAGTTTCTACCATTAGTGAGTTTGCCTACAACAACGATTATCAAGCGAGCATCAAGATGGCACCGTATGAGGCGTTGTATGGTAGGAAGTGTCGCTCACCCACGTGTTGGGCGGAATTAGGTGAACGTCGGTTGTTGGGACTCGAGTTGGTTGTTGAGACCGAAGACAAGGTTAAGCCGATTCAATCTAGATTGAAGGAAGCTTGGATCGGCAGAAGTCTTATGCCGATCTTAAGCGAAGAGATATAGAGTTATTTGTGGGGATCGAAGTTTTCTGAAGGTATCGCCTTGGAAGAAGGTGTTGAGGTTCGGGAAGAAAGGCAAGCTAAGTCCGAGGTTTATTGGGCCGCATACAAGGTTACGAGACGAGTTGGACCCGATGGCGTATCAGCTTGAGTTGCCAGCAGAGCTTAGTCAGATTCACGACGTGTTCCACGTTTCGATGCTTCGACGTTATCGTTCAGATCCGTCGCATGTGGTAGCAATAGAAGAGATCGAGGTAAATCCAGATTTGACCATGGAAGAGGAACTCGTGCGCATTCTTGAGCGAGATGTGAAAGTTCTCGCGCCAAAAAGTCTGTGCCTTTGGTTAAGGTTCTTTGGCGGAATCATGGCGTGGAAGAAGCGACGTGGGAACCCGAGGATATGATGAGACAGCAATACCCGCAACTCTTTTGATCAGGTAATTTCGAGGTCGAAATTATTTTAAAGGGGGGTAGAACTCGTAATATCCCGGGTTGGGGCTATTTTTATTATGGCATGTTTTGCATGTGTTGGTTTGCTATGTGGCTATCTTGGTGTCTTAGGGGCTTAATTGTAGACTAGGGGTATGTCCGAGTAGGTGGGAAACTTTTTGTTTTTAGGCTTAAGTAAGAGGAGTTGATGAAGCTGGGTATATGAATATTATGTGGTGTTCTTGAGCACAAAAGAAAGTTAGTGGAGTGGCAAGGCATGCGTCACTTGGGAGCTTGGTGTGGCGTCATCTTGGTGAGGAGGTCCAGAGTTCAAGTCGTAGAGCTCCCATTTTGGTTCCCATTTTGGACGGCATGGAGGAAGAGGTAGAAGGCAAGTGGGATTCTTCTTTGGACTTGGTCAAACCGTCGAATGGTGGGAGGAGAGTGAGTTTAGGAGGAAGACTTGGTCTTGTTGTTTGAATGTGGGGAGTGGAGTGAATGGGGGATTTTTGGCCGATTTTGTGGGGTGTTGATGTGGGAGTGTGGACGGTTTGGTAGGGGAAGTGAGGGTGCCGAAATGCACTTCCCATTTTGTGCATTTTTCGGCCAAAAGCATTTGTGAGCCATTTCTTTTCTTTTTGCCAAAAGCAACCCGAAAATCGAAACCTCTCTAAGGCTTGCCGAATTTTTGTGTTGTTTTCTCAATATTCTTTGTTAAGCCGAATGTCCCTTACATGTCTCTCTCCTTGATCATTTGAGTAGATCGGAACTAGCCATCATTTTCCTCTCATATTTTCTTTATTTCTACAACCCTTGTGCCGAATTTGCATTTTTTCTCTTAGCCAAAACTTTTGTTTCTTTTTCTTGGAGCATAGGCCGAATATCACCCTCTTCCTTCCATCTCTTTTGGTGTTTTCCTTCCCCGGGTTAGACCGAATCTTTCCTTTCTCCCTTCCAAACTTTTATTTCCGATTTCTTTTCTTCTTGAATCACATCTCCTCTGTTTCTACTTCCAAAACTCTAGCCGCTTTTTTCCTCTTTCTGCAGGGTGTTTGAAGCCGAATTTCCTTTCTCTTCTAGGGGTTTCTTGTGGCGAATTCTTGGTGGTTGGTGTTGGGGTAAGTGGTTGGCCGAATGGCCATCTCTCTCATCTCAAGTATTATATTGATTGCGGTTTGTTCAAAGCCTATGATGGTTGTAGATGGAAGTGAGTTAATCACTTGTTTAACCTTTTTCATATAGGGTCTTTGGATAGTGAAAGTAACCAAGAGGAGTTCTACTCTAGTAACCGATTGGTAAGCAGTGGTGGTGGTAAGTGATTGGTATTGGCATTAATCGTTCAATCTTTTGGTTTCGATTGAGTCAAGTTTATTAAGGTTTAACTGTTCATCTTTTATGGTGTAGCCGATTGCTAAAGGAGAATCATTGTTTGATTCGGATTTGGTAGGAAACTAAATCATCTTAAAAGGGTAAGGGTTCGGTATTACACCCTTTGGTTTAATTGGTCATAGCCGAATGATCTTGGTTACTAACCCCTGGTTTGGCCGATTCTAGGAGCAAGTTGATCGAGGGTTTTAGACGGGGTCTTTGGGTGTTAGACTTGCGATTTACCAGGTGTGTAAACTAACACACTATGCTTAGTAATATTGTTATTAAACCTGGTTGCCTATTAAAAACTATGTGATATGATGGATCATTGGATACCCAAATGGGGTATGTGCGTATCAAGGTAAGTCAAGATTGTTACTAGATTCTTGATGATCTATATGGTATCATGACTATGTATGTATGTGATATGGGGCATGAGTTAAACGTATTAGCATGATATGCATGACTTGTATGATATGCATGATTACATGAGTATGGTATGTTGATGGGTGATATGAGTGGAGGAGCATGATATCTTGTCTTTGTGAGCACCAGTGTTTTGGTAACACACTTTGTGACTTTGGGTCACCAGTGCTTTGGTAGCACATTTGTGTCTTTGGGACACCAGAGGTTGGGCACCTCATTGCGACTTGTCCCTGTGGTTAACACCACCGTGGGTTGGCCCCACATGAGATATGGGATCGTCTCGCTAGTGATTGGGTATCACACGATGGGTTGGCCCCATCATTCGATTATCGTGACTACGGTCACCGAGTGCTTTGGTAGCACATTTGTGTCTTTGGGACACCGGAGGTTGGGCACCTCATTGCGACTTGTCCCCTGTGGTTAACACCACCGTGGGTTGGCCCCACTTTGAGATATGGGATAAATGCGCTAGTGATTGGGTATCACACGATGGGTTGGCCCCATCATTCGATTATCGTGACTACGGTCACCGGTGCTTGGGTAGCACATTGTGTCTTTGGGACACGGTGTTTTGGTAACACATTGTGACTATATGTCACCGGTGGTTTAGCACCACCAGTGGTTTGGTACCACATGGGGTAGAAAAAGGAGATACGGATGGTTAGGATCGGGTTGCATTAATTATGTTGCTATGTATGATGTGTGTTAGCATGTTGTTTCATCGGGAGCGGGATTTATGCACTGAGTCACTCGACTCACCCTCTCCTTTGACATTTCAGGTGACTCGTAGACGCGGACATGGAGCCGGGATGGACTCGGGGTGCTCATGCCATGCTTAATAAAGTTTTACTCCAACTCCATCATTTGGGTACTTTAGTTTAATTACTGTTACTTGGGTTTTAATTTGGATTTGTAAAAGGCCTCTAAATTATGTTTTTGATGGTTATGTTTTAATTAGATTCTCAACCTGCATAACAAATAACTTGGCATGAAATTCTACTAAAACTTGGAAAGACAACGTTTTCAAAATTATATCGCAATGTGTTTTAAACTATACCATCGGGTATCTCGCCATGTTTCGTTATTCAATAAACTCAAATGATTTTTTTAAATCAAACTCGATTTGCTACTAAGTCTAAAAGGTTTCAAAATGGCACTAAGAAACTATTGGAAGTACTAAATGAAATCAACTCGTTTTAACTTTATACTTAGATAAGTTCTCAAAAATCTAACCAAACAAGCCTACTCAACTTTCCTCAAATTCACTATGTTTTCACCCCACTTCTAAACGAAAAAAATCTGGTCACTCAAAGACGTTCTTCCCCGTAACATACCAGATTCGGGCGTGGTGTCTTGTCCGGGTTTGGGGTGTTACAATAACCAAAATCAAAACATTCAAAAGTACCGATAGAACCGATGGATAGTGTGATATAACTCCGACAAGCTTCCAACCCAATCGAGCTTTCGATAATCTGAAAAGTAAATAAAAACAAATACGTAAGCAATAAATGCTTAGTAAGCTCGTATAAACTTTAATCATATCCATTCATTTCAAATATGAAATTTATAAATATCAAGAATAATCTAATATTGATACCACAATACTCATGTGGCTATCTTCATCAACTCACAAGGTAAATAAATCCACAACATCACTAATACATATTATCCCTAGCATAATAGGATTTTAAACAAACTTTAACTCTTCCAAATTTCTTTATTTTCATTTACATTTCTTTACTTTCTACACTCATTCCATATGCATAATACACCAGTCATAACTTATCATTCAACCATAACCACAAGCTAATCATTTAAACATAACCTTTTTCGAATTAATCATATAATAAGTCATTTCATAAGAAATTGCATAACTTAAAACTTACCACTCTTTCATGAACACAAGCATATTTTCATTTGAGCACTTACCATTTCAATGCATCTTATAATTAAACATATTACCATTCAACCAATAACTTGGCCCTTGCCTAAGCATCAAACAACAACACTTGTTAGCGTACTTGAACATATTTCATATAATTTCAACATTGATAACCTTACTATCTCAACATGTTACACTTGAGTTTATTTCTCATCTCAACTTACATGATTTCCATGTATCAACATATCAAGATATTGGTATATATATATCATATTACATGTCATTCTCTTACCATTTCTTCATATACATATATCATTCAAGACAACTCTCGATATTTTACCTTTCGAAGAACGACTTACGGATTTGAGTACATCGTTAACAGAAGCTCAAAAGCTGAACAAAAGCTCATGAGAGCTTAACAGAAACCCATAAGGGTTTAACAGAAGATCGTAAGAGCTGAACGGAAACCCATAAGGGTTAAACAGAAGCTCAAAAGAGCTAAATGGAAACCCATAAGGGTTAAATAGAAGTTCAAAAGAGCTGAACGGAAACCCATTAGGGTTAAATAGAAGCTCGTAAGAGCTAAACGGAAAGTAAAACACGAGAGTTCGCAACAAATGCTGAACCTCGATTTACTTGGGTAATTTTTTTGTCATTTTCCTCCAATGCCGTCAATTCGCCAAATCAAGAATGTACTCAAATCTCGCGTTCGATCCAAACTGAGTATGAATTTTGATAATATTTTTCCAACAATAATTCAATTCCAACAACAGAACATATATATATTATAACACCCCTAACCCGTATCCGTCGCCGGAATAGGGTTACGAGGCATTACCTATCAAATCACAACATACAACATACATTTGTGCATCTATTCTCAAACACCATTCAATCATAATCACATTGTCCCTTATAAGGGCCTACGAGGCCTTAAACATGCTTTAGAAATATTTCGGGACTAAATCGATAATATACGAAAATTCTTGAAAACCTAGAAATTTTTCAAACATACAAGAGTCACACGCCCGTGTGAACAGGCCGTGTGCCTCACATGGCTCCAGACACGCCCGTGTCTCGGGCTGTGTGAAAACAGGGCATACATACTGACTTGGGTCACACGGCTGACCACACGCCCGTGTGTCTAGCCCGTGTGCCCTTTAAAATGGCCACACATGCCCGTGTGCCAGGCCATGTGCTAGGCCGTTGCAATCCTGTAGGGTATACTGACTTATGCAACACGGCCAAGTCACACGCCCTTGTGCTAGACCGTGTTCCATTTAGAGGGTATACTGGCTTGTGCCACACAGCCGGTCACACGCCCGTGTGTGAGGCCGTGTGGAGCATACTGACTTCAATTCAATATCAACACCAGGGGACACCTGACCATGTATCATGGCCAGTGTGTCGCACACGGGCCGACACACGCTCGTGTCTCTGCCCGTGTGGACAAGAATAGGCCATTTGCAAGGCCAATTTGCCACCCTTTCTCATGCTCACCTAAACAACCAAAATAATACTATTTCATCACATTTATAGGAAACCAAAACATGTTATTTCATATACAAATCATGCCATTTAAAATCCATCTATTTAACTACTCAAATCATAATCCAAAACTCACTAAAATAATATGTCATTGATAAACCGAAATAGTAACATATTCTAGGCCCACATTTAGTATGCTTTTGGATGAATTATCCCTTATTTTATGTAAAAAGGTGCTCTTAATCCTTTCTTTTCATGTCTTATACTCAGGAAAGCACCCAAGGATAAAAAGAATGAGAATCGGGCTCAAAACGGACCAAAACGGGCTAAAGAGGAAATCGACACGGCCTGGACTTAGACCCACACGGTCGTGCCAAGTCAATCATCTAGAACACGGTCTAACCCCAACTCACACGGCCGTGTCTCATTAAAGAAATCCGAACACGGCCTATCCACGATTTACACGGGCGTGTGCCATGGTCGTGCCTCTGCCATGGAGAAGAGTAATTTCATTCGGGAAAGGATACTTAGGGAGAAAGAAACGTGTTTCAAAAGCCTATAAATACACCCTAAGTATGACCTAAGAAGGGGAGCCCAAAAGCCATCGTCTAGGGGCGTCGTGCTAGGAAGCAGAAGGCGATTTGTGGGGATTCACTCGAGGATAGCAGTTGATCCATCTCAAGAAGCGAGTTATACTCAAGACGGAGGATCTCCTCTTCAATTCCTTGGGGTTTTAGGGATTTCTTATGTTTTGTTTTTATCTTTCTCTTGAGATGTTTTCCTTTATTGTTATGAACTAAACCTTGGATACAGAAGGGGATGAAACCTATGATGAATCTTGTTATTGTTTTCTCAATTATATGATAAATACTTAGTTTGTTCTTAATTATGTGAGCTTAATCCAAATTTAATGTGCTTAGGTGGAGGAAGAATAGACCACGCCAAGAGTAGATCCAACATAATTAAAGCGGAGTTGATCGCACGCCTAGAGATAGGGTGACGAGATTTTGCGGATTAGGGTGAAACCTAATATGGGAGTCCATGATCGATTTACTACTATTCTAGGGGTTACTATAAGAGAAAGAGATTTCCACTAGTTAACCTAGGGTTAGACGTTATTCGACTTGAGAGAGGGTTTAATATACGTTAGGGAGTCTCACGGATCAAACTAAGTAAATAAATCATATGGTTCAAGGTTAGATAACAAGTGAAGTCTAGGTGGATTCTTCCTAAGGGTATTGCTTGAGTCAACTGAGTTTTCCCAAAAGTTATTTCCCGAATTCATTCTTTTTGTCTTTGCTTCTTAGCTTAGTAAGTAGATTAGTTTTAGTTAAACTACCATCACTTTATATTAAGGCTAAATAATAAAAAGACGGTGAGTATTAGTACTTTTAGTTCCTTTGGGTTCGATAATCCGGTCTTGCCTAAGCTATACTATTTGTTCGATAGGTGCACTTGCCTCAATCGTTGTCGAGTTAGTTTCGTGTTCGATCATTCTTTTATAAATTTTAAAGCTCTGATTCACAGCGATCAAGTTTTTGGCGCCGTTGCCGGGGAACTAAAATATTAAGAAAGCTCTATTTTTATTACTTTAGCCATTATTTTTATTTTTTCGCAATTTATTTTATTTTTAGTTTTTATTTTAATTTTGCTAAATTCTCTTAGCAGGTACCTCTAGTTTATGACTAGAAGGAACCCGAGAGGACCTTTAGAATACGACAGTGATATTGAAGCTACCGCTCGGAGAAATCGCAGAGAAATTAGGCGAGCCCTAAATTACCAAGAAGGAGAGTGAGAAGACAGATCCAATCCTACTGAAGGGATGGACGAAAATAATCTTCCACCACAAGATGTGGGAGAAAATAATGCTCCTCGTACTATGCTTGATTATGCTAAACCGCATTTAACAGGAGCCGAATCTAGTATTGTTAGGCCAGCTATAGCTGCTAATAATTTTGAATTAAAGCCTAACACTATACAAATGATTCAACAGTTTGTTCATTTTAATGGTTTGCAGGACGAAGATCCAAACACTCATATAGCTAATTTTTTAGAGTTCTGTGATACCTTCAAAATAAATATCGTTTCTGATGATGTCATACGACTTCAGTTATTTCCCTTTTCACTAAGAAATAAAGCCAAACAGTGGTTAAACTCGTTACCACGAGGGTCGATCACCACATGGGATCAAATGACCGAAAAGTTTTTATTAAAATATTTCCCACCGGCCAAAACGGTCAAATTATGGAATGATATCTCTTCTTTTGTGCAGATGGATTTAGAAACATTATACGACGCATGGGAGAGAAACAAAGATCTCTTGAGGAGATGCCCACACCACGGTTTACCTTTGTGGCTCCAAGTCCAAACTTTTTATAACGGTGTGAATCCTTCAACGAGGCAATTAATTGATTCAGCCGCCGGTGGAACTTTGAACAACAGAAGTCCTGAGGCAGCCTACGAGTTTATTGAAGAGATGTCGCTGAATAACTATCAGTGGCAAGTTACAAGAACAAGGCCAACAAAAATAGCCGGAGTTTACAACCTCGACGTAGTAACCATGCTATCAAATCAGGTAGAGTTGATGAATAAGAAGATTGATAGTTTGTGTTCTTCGCAGGTACATCCAGTCATGCAATGCGACGCAAGTGGAACTGTGGCGAATCACGAGTACCCACCCTACCAACCGGCACAGAGAGAGCGAACAGATGAACTATATAGGTAACAATTTCAGATCTAATAATAACCCATATAGTAATAATTATAATCCAAGTTGGAGGAACCACCCAAATTTTTCGTGGGGAGGACAAGGAAATCAAGGAAATCAAAGACAACAACCTCCTCAAAATTTCCAAAATCAGCCCTATCCACCGGAAAAGAAGCCGAATCTTGAAGAGACGTTGAACAAATTTATAGCATCCACAGAAGCCCGTCTCCAAAAAACTGAGGTAACACTCGACACCCAACAAACATCGATCAAAACGATCGAGAACCAAGTTGGAGGACTTACAAAGGCAATTGGGGAAATTACCCAGTTAGTCAGAGAATTTGCAAAGCTATTATCCGAATGACCGCAAGGGCGTCTACCGAGTAATACTGAAATTAATCCAAATGAGCAAATCCAAGCCATAACAGCTCAAGAAAGCGAAGAAGTAGACGAACCCAGTCCAACACAAGGAAACGAGGTAGAAAAAGGTAAAGTTGAGGTAACACAAGACAAGCCAAAGCCCGATAATCAAGGAGTACCAACCTCGCGTACCTTACTTACCCGAGGCATTAAGAAGAGGCGACACACAGAAGAACAGTTCGGTAAGTTTCTTAAACTTTTAAAGAAACTACATATTAACTTACCATTACTTGAAGCTCTTTCGCAGATGTCGATTCTAGGAAATTTTAAAAGAGCTTCGACAAACAAGCGGAAGTTAGGCGAGTCGTCACATGTGGAACTTAACGCAAAGTGCTCAAAGCAATTCTCTAAAATAGGCTACCACAAAAGCTAAAAGATCCAGGAGTTTTACAATTCCATGTTTAATTGGTAGACTAACTGTTGATAATGCGTTATGATTTAGGGGCAAGCATAAATGTCATGCCTTATAAATTGTTTAAACAATTAGGTCTAGGAAACCCAAACAAACTAGGATGAGCATTCAATTAGGTGATAAAACTGTTAGAATTCCTAGGGGTATTATCGAAGGTGTTCTTGTAAAAATCGATGATTCATTTTCCCGATGAGACTTTGTTGTCTTAGACATGGATGAGGATAATTCGATCCCCTAATTTTAGGAAGACCCTTTTTAGCAACTGCCAGGACTAAAATTGATGTTGATACAGGAGAATTCATACTTTGCGTAGGTAATGAGACAGTCACCATCAAGGCTCTCGACTCGGCTAGAACATCGAGTAATCAAGGTGAGAACGTAAATTCTACTGATAACCATTCGGTTAACCCTTACTTTCAGGAAGCACCACCAAAGAATACAACTGAACCCAATCCTAAACCCCATGCCAACAAAGAAATAACTCATGAAGATCGAGGGATTTAGTTAGATGATCTAGACGAGTGGAAGACACACTTCAAGGAGAAATTAGGGATACACGACGAAGAACCAGAACCACACAAGATAAAACTGAAGGAGCCCCCAAAAGAGCTAAAAGGAACAACAAACCACTTCAAAATAGGGGACCAGGTACTGTTAGATCAGGCAGATCCTCGAATATCTCCTCCAGACCCTAACACCAACAAAGAAATACCTTTTAGGGTAACCAGTGTTTTCCCATACGGAATAGTCGAGGTAAGTAATCCTATTTTTGGTACTTTTACTATAAACACATCTCAACTTAAATTTTTTCACAAAGACACAAATGATAGCATGAGGAAGGACTTTCAACTCCTCAAACCACCCTGACAAAGCAAACGAGAGGAGAGTCTAGCTTAAGACTATAAACGAGCGCTTCTCGGGAGGCAACCCGAGCACTAACACAATTTATTTTTACATCTTGCTTTAAATTTATTTTTCTTTTTCTTCTTTTCTTTACACCTAGCTTTAAACTAACAAGGGGTGCAGAATTCAGGACACACGGCCTTGCACACTACGCCGTGGTCGTGGCGTGTGTGGACCGTAAGAATCCCGCATCGACATGACATAGAGGCCGTGCGAATCAATTCCAACCACTTTTCGACGCCACGGATCCAACCACTACACCACGGGCATCGACAGCGGGGACGCGGCGTGCCTATAACCCGTGTGAAGCTACTAACTTTCCAAGCACGGGCTGAACACGCCCGTGACCGAAATCGTGCCAACATACTGACTTGTCGAAAATAGGCTAGACACGAGCGTGGGGCAACCAACACGCCTAGGAACATGGCCGTGTGATGCGACCGTGTGAATCGACACACCCTCCGTCCACGGGCGTGGGAGGGCGACAGACACCAAAAATTTGTTTAAATAGTTCTCTTTCTTCCCACCTTCTTTTCCATCCACTTTCTTCCTTTCCTCCTCTCTTCTTTCCACTCTCTCAAACACCTCCTATCTCAGGCTCCTAAGCTCTCAATATCCTCAAAACCTACAATGTCTAAGAAGCGTAAAAGGCCAAGCTCCCCCAAGGAGAATGATCTAAATGAGTTCATGCCGGCAGCTTCATACAACCAACAAGCCAGGGGTCTTTGAGACCATTTAATTTCTATTTTTCCTTTTATTTTTGTCTCAATTTTCTTACCTTTGACTATATTATGTTTTATTTAGTTGATTTTGCTTTAGTTTCTTGATTTTAGGTTCTAAAGGCTGCTTGGGAATCACGCCACCACCACCACCATAACCTCAGCCTTAGAAATCACACCCAACAATAAGGACCTCCCAGTCCATTCATCTTTTCTTTTAATTTTAGTTTTCTTCTTAGTCTCCTTCTCTTTATCTTTCTTGTCTTTAATTACATTATTAGTATAGTTTTAATATTACTCTAGATGTCCTGGCTAATTCTCCACGAGCCTCCCAATTTCTTCATCTAGCGCAGGTTCGTCATCCAGACGGCCCATCACCACCACCAAAGGCACAATCTCCTCTCAAAGAATCACCCGGAAATTCAGGAAGTTTTCACTTATCCCCATATCTGATGATTTTATTACAAGGTTATTATATATCTTTGTACATTGAGGGCAACGTACATCTTAAGTGTGGGGGGTGAACAACCTAAAAAGATACCTAACTCAAAGCCTGAATTATACCTTGTCTTAAAAGTAATTTTCTCATATTACTAATTAGGATGAAATTTCTGATGATTTATGATTTTTATTGATATGTTTTAGATTAAGTCATTGATAATTGTGCATTGATAATTAAATTTGAAGAATACTAGAGAATCAAGCATGATAAGTCTATTTTTTTTGAATTAAAAAATTTTCTAGGTTGTCGAACTAAGTTTAAATATTACTTTGAAGTTTGAAATTTACGAGGTTGACATCATAATACCCATAAATTTTGTGAGATTTTGAGCCTTATAGAGCACAAATTCTTTTTATTGCTCACTTTATTGATTATGAGTGTGTCAACACTGATTTGTTATTCTAGAACTTGCATCGATTATACATGTCGAGACCACACTTTTGATTTGATATACAGAGATGATAAAGGCACCTAGGTTTTAACCCACTAACTCCATTAAAAGCCTACCTTCACAAATTAACCCCTAGTGAACCCCTTTTAATCCTAACAACCCTATTTATTGACTCACCCACTAATATTAACCCAAAAGCCTTTGTAATTGTTATCACCATTCTTTCTAACTACCCATATATCGAGATTTGATCTGATTAGTTGCCTAATTATGAATTTTAGTAATTTATCCTTTATTATGTACTTAGTTTGTTCTTAAAAAAAATGACGAAGTATATTCATTATTAGTTATGTGATTAAATGAGCTTATACATTTATTTAAATTCCAAATATCGAAGAAGAAGCTCATATTATTAGTATTATTAGTTTTCAATTGATGTAATTATTATTATTAGTTCATTAGTTCTTAGTTAGGTAATTTGTCAATTCAATCTCGATTCTAACCCTCTAATTCAGCCTTATTCCACACCTTAACCCTAGCCCCGTTACAACCCTAACAAAGACCTTTTGATTTGTGTTACATCTCATATTTCAGTGGTGGAGATTTGATTTTCATGCAAGCCTATGGGATTAACTCTTCATGTTTGACTTTTAAGTGCCTAAATTTTGAACCTTAAACACTTTGAGTGATTTGAGTGAATCTTTAGTGAGGATGTCAATCCTTGACAATTTCAAATCAGAGGTAATTATTTAGATGAAGGGAAACACTTATGTTTTGCGCTACAAAATATAAGGCTTATAGTGTTTGCATTTTTAGGACGCTTTGAGTTGAATTATCCATGTATAAATAATCCCTGAATTATGATGAGACACTATCAATGACTATTATGAATTATAGAAAGTTCGTTTTAATTGTAAGTTGAGAATTTTTCTTGAGGACAAGCAAAAGCTTAAGTGTGGGGGTATTTGATAAACCGAAATAGTAACATATTCTAGGCCCACATTTAGTATGCTTTTGGATGAATTATCCCTTATTTTATGTAAAAAGGTGCTCTTAATCCTTTCTTTTCATGTCTTATACTCAGGAAAGCACCCAAGGATAAAAAGAACGAGAATTGGGCTCAAAACGGACCAAAACGGGCTAAAGAAAAAATCAACACGGCCTGGACTTGGACCCACACGGTCGTGCCAAGTCAATCATCTAGAACACGGTCTAACCCCGACTCACACGGCCGTGTCTCATTAAAGAAATCCGAACACGGCCTATCCACGATTTACATGGGCGTGTGCCATGGTCGTGCCTCTGCCGTGGAGAAGAGCAATTTCATTCGGGAAAGGATACTTAGGGAGAAAGAAACGTGTTTCAAAAGCCTATAAATACACCCTAAGTATGACCTAAGAAGGGGAGCCCAAAAGCCATCGTCTAGGGGCGTCGTGCTAGGCCAGAGAAGGCAGATTTGTGGGGATTCACTCAAGGATAGCCAGTTGATCCATCTCAAGAAGCCAGAGTTATACTCAAGACGGAGGATCTCCTTTTTAATTCCTTCAGGGGGTTTTAGGGATTTCTTATGTTTTGTTTTATCTTTTCTCTTGAGATGTTTTCCTTTATTGTTATGAACTAAACCTTCGGGATACCCGAAGGAGATGAAACCTATGATGAATCTGTTATTGTTTTCTGAATTATATGATAAATACTTAGTTTGTTCTTAATTATGTGAGCTTAATCCAAATTTAATGTGCTTAGGTGGAGGAGGAATAGACCCTGCCTAAGAGTAGATCTAACATAATTAAGCGGAGTTGATCGTATGCCTAGAGATAGGGTGACGAGATTTTGCCGGATTAGGGTGAAACCTAATATGGGAGTCCACAGATCGATTTACTGCTATTCTAGGGGGTTACTATAAGAGAAAGAGATTTCCACTAGTTAACCTAGGGTTAGACGTTATTCACTTCGAGAGAGGGTTTAATATACGTTAGGGAGTCTCACGGATCAAACTAAGTAAATAAATCATATGGTTCAAGGTTAGATAACAAGTGAAGTCTAGGTGGACTCTTCCTAAGGGTATCGCTTGAGTCAACTGTGTTTTCCCAAAAGTTATTTCCCGAATTCATTCTTTTTGTCTTTGCATCTTAGCTTAGTAAGTTAAGTAGATTAGTTTTAGTTAAACAACCATCACTTTATATTAAGGCTAAATAATAAAAAGACGGTGAGTATTAGTACTTTTAGTTCCTTTGGGTTCGATAATCCGGTCTTGCCTAAGCTATACTACTGTTCGATAGGTGCACTTGCCTCAATCGTTGTCAGAGTTAGTTTTCAGGTTCGATCATTCTTTTTATAAATTTTAAAGCTCTGATTCACAGCGATCAGCCATTACCAACAATTTTAATCTATTTCAAACATGTATCTTTTTACCAATATACACCATAAAATCAAGCCTCAAGATCATACCAATTCAACATCTCAATTTCATACCAATACATGCCATTTCTTAAACCACATTGTTACCACATTTACATAAACATAAGCCAAATACACATTTTATACCAACCATGCCAAAACATAAGGCCACATTATATCCATCAATCAAAATCATTATTAAGCCATTTCAAATAACCATATACATATCTAACAACCATACCAAAATGACCATAGCCTATACATGCCATATAACCAATATCACAAAGCTTATAAATACCAAACCATAGCTGGATAATGTGATGAGATCTCCGAGCGACTTCCAACCCGAGCAAGCCTCAGAAACTCTATAAACATAGGAAAGAAAACAAAGTAAGCTATAAAGCTTAGTAAGTTAAGTAAGGTATTAAACTCAACTTATTGAATAAACACATATTAAACATTTACATAAATTATAATGTCCTCATATGCTTTCACCTTTATATCATGAATTCATTTACATAGTTAACCAAGAGTTTCACATGTTTACTCATATCATTGTTCATATAGATCTATCACATTCTCACCAATTCATTCACATTTACATGTACATGAACAAATATATATATAAATAACTTGATTCAATCCAATATCCAACACATCTTATTTAGTAAATATGAATCATGTTAAATATCATCAAATAACGGTATTTCGCACAATATGTGCCATATGTATATTTAATTAACACAACTATAACTCATATCTCACATATCATTCAATTCATACCTCATTATAGCCAAATAAACACATTTTGGTATGAAACATACTTATACATCGATCTTTCTCATTTCAGATACATGATACATTATAAACTCACCAAATTACCTTTATTCGATTCTCATATAGGTTCTATACATACATGTATTACTTAATTCAATTGTACTTTCATTCTCATCTTGACTATGCCCGTTGAACCATTCGGAATTGCTAAGGATACTCGAAAATCTCGTATAACTCGTACAATGCCATATCCCAAATATGGTCTTACATGTTATCATATATCGATGCCAATAGCCCAGCTATGGTCTTACACGAATCTCATATCGATGCCAATGTCCCAGACATGGTCTTACACGAGTCTCATATTGATGCCAATGTCCCAGACATGGTCTTACACAAATCTCATATCTCGGTAATCCTAATGTCATGACATTTATATCCTGAGCTATTCCTAAGGTTCGTACAGGACTTTCGAACGTCGTAACTCTGTCGATTCATGCTCGTACTCATCCATTCAATATTCAATTCAATTCAATGATAAATAAACATTTATAACACAATTTAAGAAGTTATTTAACATACGAACTTACCTCGTACGCTGAAATGACGAATTAAATCAACTAATCCGATACTTTGTTTTTCCCTCGTTCTATATCCAAATCTCGTTTTTCTCAATCTATATAATATCAAAATTTACTTATTTAATCAGTAATTCATTCAATTTAGCATAATTTACTCAGTAAGGAAATTTTACACATTTTCCCCTAAACTTTCACACTTTTACAATTTAGTCCTTATTACATAAAATCACAATTTCATGCAATTTCATCCTACCCATGCTTAGCCGAAATCTTTTTATTTCCTTAGCAGCCCACATTTTCCAAATAATCACACTTTTAACCACATAATTTCAATATTTCACAAATTAATCCATATTTGACATTTTTGTCAAAAATCACTTTACAAAACTATTAAATCTATCAATAAACCTTCATAATCTATCATCAATCATCAAATTACTCAAGTATTCAACAATGGCAACTCTCAAAATCTTTAACAATTTCAAAATTAAAGGTACGGGCTAGCTAGAACACGAAGCAACGATCACAAAAACATAGAAATTATCAAAAACCGAGTCAGAAAACACTTACATGCTTAAAGGAACTTGGCCGAACCTTAAAAGAACAAAAATGGTTTCCTTTCCTTCCATATTCGGTTGATGATGAATGAATAAAGATGATAGTTTGGCTTTTTTTAATTATTTTATCATTTATTAACCAATTTACCATTTTAACCTTTAATAACATTTAAAATTTGCATTATACCAAGCCATCACATTCCACTAACTCAATAATGGGATAATTTCTATATAAGGACCTCCTCCTTTAAATCTATAGCATTTAAACACTTTTAACTAATAGAACTCAATTTTTACACTTTATGCGATTTAGTCTTTTTTTTTCAAATTAGACATCCAATCGATAAAATTAAATCACGAAACTTTCACAAATATATAATCACATGCTATAAACACCACAAATAATATTAAAATAATTTTTTGACCTCGGAACCTCGGATTTGTGGTTCTGAAACCACTGTTCCGATTTAGCTAAAATCGGGCTGTCACATATATATTACCAATCACCAATTAACATTCACTTTAATCAAAATTATACAGAATACAGTTCATACAAACTTACCTGGTTAAATTGCAGAAATACCAATATTCAGGGGCATTTTAGAAATTTTCCATTTTTCTCGATTTTCCACTCAACCTTGATATAAATTAATAATTTCATACAATATATTAATTTAAACAATAAAACAATTCATTTCATGTAATTTGGTCATTTTTATATTTTTACAAAATTACCCCTAAAATTTTACTTTTATTCAATTTAGTCTCTGAGTCTAAAACATGCAAATTAACCATTTTTAATGCAAACCCATGCTATCTAAATATTCATGGCATTCAATACAGCTCATTTTTATGCTTTTCTATCACTACTAAACTTAAATATAACATAAAACCTTAACATCCATACCTTATTCTCTTGAAACCAAACTTGAACTTAACTTTCTCTCTCCTCCAGCCAGGGGCGAAGCCATAACAATTTTTTAGGGGGGCGGATGAAATTTTAATTTTTTTATAGTTTATATCTTTATAATTTGTAAAGGATTAAATTGAATTTTTATAATTTTAGGGGGGCCAAAGTGTAATTTTACCTTTACTAATTTAAAATTTTTAAAAAATTTTAAGGGCCTAAACAGCAAGTTTATATTTTAGGGGGGGTCGGGGCCCATGCCAGCCCCTCCCTGGCTTTGCCCCTGCCTCCAGCTTCTATTTCTTGAATCTAACTTGATATTCTAGCTCCCCATAGTCTCCTTATTATCTTTCTCTCTTGGTAGCTATGGAAATTCTTTTGATTTCTAAGTGAAAATGGTGAATTTTGGTGAAAGGACCAAATTGTAAAGAAAAGAAAATTTCTTTCTTTCTTTTCTTCTTCTCACGTTAGTAGCATGGAAAGATGAAGATAATTCTTCATCTTTCTTTCCTTATATACTAAACAAAAATAAATAAAATATAAATAAATATCAAATCAACATATTAATAAACTAATATTTATTTATTTATTCTAAAATATCACCAACATCATTATTACACTTCAAAATTATCTTCCTTGCTAAATGACCATTTTACCCCTTATAATCCTTCAAAATTCCTCCATTGATTCATCACTCATTTTAGTAAAATTGTAATTTAACCCCTCATACTTTTTCCACTTATTCAATTTGGTCCAATTCATCCATTTTTCTTATTTTCTAGATCCTTCCACCCTTAAAATATTTGCACTATTAGTCCTTCAACTTTTTCTAACCCCTCAAATTTTAAGTAGTTACTCTTGGGCCACAAAACTTTTCTCACTTTTGCAATTTAGTCCTTTCTTGAATTAATATATCATAATATACTTCCCAAATCAATTTTGTTGACATAACTCATAATTTCCCTTTTTGTCACTTTATTCATTTATTTTACTATATCAAGGACAATATCTCACTTTCTTACAATAGCAACTTTTAGGGTATTACTAGTATTTCTATGATTCAAGTCAGTATAATGCAAAATTCGAACCAAATGTATAAAGCTAACCTCAAGTAAAAATGTTAACTAAATCACTTACAGATTATGCAAATCTTCAAACTATACAATAATTTAACCATTATCTTTTCATATCAGCCCTCAAACTCGTTTAACTAGTTTGCTTGCTCTTTCACATGTTATCGATATTCAAATTCTGTAAGTGTATATTTGTTGTACAACATGTAACATTTGATCACTTCCAATATCAATCAACCAATTAATACTTATATCTCCTATTAACCTAACTCGGACTCGAACAGATGCACGAATATCAACCAACACACCAAATTTTACAACCAGTGCCTCATCGAAAAGTTCGAAGTAAATATATTGTGACCAACACTCATCGGTATAATCAAAGTAGAAGTTGTGCCCAGAACTCATCGACATGTAGTTGAAGTAACCCGTACTCAATCTATCCTATGGCATGCCAACTATATCCAACTATGTCAGTACAGTTAATAGGATAACATTCAAAGCAAATTTCATAATTTCATCAAGTTTCATTATTTTCAATTCTATTCAATTTAGTCATTTATCTCGATAATCAATCACAATCATACCAATTCAATTCAATTAACCATTTTCAACTCACCTCAATATCATTCTGTGCAAAATAGTATAACTATGCAACAATTAAAGTGATTTGAATCATAGAAATACAAACCGAAAATCTGAATTACTCGTCGTCAACTCTCGTCCTTTCTTTCACTCTCGACATCCTCATGTCGTCTTTAGCTACGAATAATAATCTAACAATACAAAATATCAAATTTTATATCAAATAACATTCAATTACAAAGTCACACATAGTTTTCAGTTTATTCAATTTAGTCCCTAAAACTGAAACTAGCATAACTTTCAATTTAAAGCCTCGGATTAGAATCTGATTTCATAATTATTCATTAGGGACACCCTACTTTGTATTTCTACTATCAATTTTACATTTTATCCAATTTGGTCCCTAACATGCAAAACTATCAATTAAACTTTACAATTTAGTCCTTTTCTTAAACTAATATTAATTTCTATCAATTTAACAACTAAAACTTTCAATTCACAACAATGGAAACTTCCTAAAATTTTAACAGTTTTGCAAATGGGTACATGGGCTAGCTAAATCAAGCTCTCATGACCTCAAATCTATAAAAATTACAAGAAAATGACATAATTTTGTTTACCTATTGATGATCGAATGTAAGGATGCAAAAATGGCTTCTTTCCTTTGTTTTCTTTCTTTTGGACGGTGGAAATATTGAAGAAGATGATACTTTTTATCTTTCCTATCCACTATTTTCTATTTATATTAGGTTTATTTCTTAATTAAACTTAGTTAAATTAGTTAATTATATT
The DNA here is from genome assembly GCA_025698515.1 of Gossypium sturtianum. Lineage (NCBI taxonomy): Eukaryota > Viridiplantae > Streptophyta > Magnoliopsida > Malvales > Malvaceae > Gossypium > Gossypium sturtianum. The sequence continues at coordinate 28,128,467 of CM046945.1, forward strand.
AGTTTACTTAATTAATCTACCATCATCACACCGTACACTAAGTCTTATTTTAACATAGTCTAATTGCTTTTTTGGACCTTTATCTAATTGCAATTTGGGTCTCCCAAGCCATTTTCTAATTAAAAATTTATAACGCTTAAAATTTTATGATTTAGTCCCTAAGCCTTAATTAATCACTAAATAGGCTCAATTACTTATCCAAAATTCAATTCAATGGTATTCTAGCTCCATAGATATCCCTATTTAATATTACATACTCGGATTACAGAAACAGGATCCTAAAATCGCATTTTCTGACACCACTAAAAACCGAGTCATTACATTTATAGGAAGCGGCCATGTGTAAGATGATGCTAAAGTGTTGGACTTTCCATCTAGCCGTCATTACGAAGCGTGTGGGAGGGATGTCTTCAACGGGACGAGGATGTCTATGATATGACAGATTATGTCGTTCATTCTGACTTTGATGGGATAAAGCATTTGAGCTCACGTGATGTTTGGTAACTAACAACTTCATATTCCTAATAAAGATTAGGTTATCTGTTGCTCAGGTAGTCATCCCGAAAGGGTGAGCTCGCAAGTAACCTCACGGTCTTCTGGTCACAAGCTTATTGTTCAGGCTTCTTCTTGGCTTGCCACATGTTTTAATGCGAATGGGGGTATAACAGATAGATTTTGGGAGATTGCATATCTTGGATTTGGGATTGAGATTTTTTTTAAGGCATAATGACAAATTAAGTCTTTAACGTTTATATTTTTGTTAATTTGACCCTTACTTTTTTAGCTAAATTTGACTTCAACCTTTTAAAAAGAGTTGAATTGGTTCATTGAACTTTCAAAAAAAAAAATTAAAATTGAGGATTTTTTTTAACAAAAATACTAACTAAAACGTTATATATTTAAACATGACAGCTAGCATGACAATTCGCATGTTCTTCATGTTAATTTTTTTTAATTTTGAATTTATTTTTGTTTTGAATATTTTATAATTTTTAAATTATTTATTGATATGGCATATAAGATAAATAATATCATGTCATCATTAAGTACACGTGGATTGCCATGTGAGTTGTTATACTAACATCGTTAAAAAATTAATGTTTTAGTCAGCATTTTCATTAAAAAAATAATTTGACTCTTTTAAAAAGACTAATAAATAAATTTAACTAAAAAAATAAGAATCAAATTAATAAAAAGAAATTGTAAACGAGTGCTAAATTTATTAATAAACATTTGTTAGTTCTTGAGTGTGAATTATGATTATTTGAGTCGCATGAATATGAGGTGGTTAAAAAAACGCATACTGGCAAAACTCTCCTTGTAAAGCTAAATTCCGGAATTCTTGTTTATTATATTTAAAAAGAAAATACTATCGAACAACAGCATCCACTAAACAAGGTATACATTAATTAGAGATCCCAACTGCAGCTGCTTAAGAACCGGCTGAAAGCTTATCTACATGACCATGCCTCCATCAATGGTGAACACCTGCAACACAACAATGTCCGACTATCAGCTAACTCAAACAAATCAACCATTGTTCCAGTTTTATATATAAAAAGCCATAATGAAGAAAGCAGATTCATAACCTGTCCTGTGATGTAATTAGAAGCCGGGTTTAGGGCCAAAAATTCCACCAGTCCAGCAACTTCTGCCGGTTGACCATACCTTCCTGTATCCATAATCAACACAGTTACCACTACTGCAACTGTTACTCAGCATTTGAATCAACTGAAACTAGGATATCACATTAATAATGTGTTTAGAGTAAAAGCCGTAGGAAGAAAGTTGTGTGTGAGTACAGTAAGAATCAAGAAAGTTATTGATTTTATATTATATTTCTCACCAAAGGGGATTGTTGTTAAGATTCTCTTTTCAATATCTCCACCAAGCTTGGAAGTCATATCAGTTGCAATGAATCCAGGGGCAACAGCATTGACCTGGAACAATAATTTTTATAAACATTGTTTATCAGAAGTAATAACCCAGGAAAACTTACATTAATGTTTCGGCTCGCATATTCCCTTGCAACAGTCTTTGTCAACCCAATGACTCCTGCTTTAGCAGCACTGTAGTTAGCTTGCCCCAGATTCCCAACCAGACCAGCCACTGATGATATGTTTATTATTTTTCCCTGAAAATACAACATATTCTTAAACAACACTCTTCAAGCATGGTTAAACCAACTTCAAATGGAGAAATATGTTACTGCCTTTCTCTTCTTCATCATGACTTTGGCTGCTGCCTGCAAAGAGCAAAGTGAGTCAGTTCCAATAATAAATGACTCAAAACATCAACTAGAATAGTGAGTCATATGTCCAGCATTCGTTCTGACCTGCGTACAAAGAAACGCTCCTGTAAGATTCACATCAATAACCTCCTGCCATTGTAATTTCGTCATTCTCATCAACAAAGTATCCCGAGTAATTCCTAAAATCGTGTTCACCAGATTAAGTGAGAAGACAAATCAACAACTAAATCATGAGAAGAGAAAAAGGATTTTACATAACCTGCATTATTTACCAATATATCAACAGTTCCCCATGCATCTAGTGCCTGCCAATACAAACACAAAGTCATGACATTACAACAGAATTACAAATATAATTATGAAATGAAAGGCAACATTGACTTTACGGTTTTTATCATTGCATCCACATTAGCTTCTTTTAGAACATTTCCGCCAAAAGTAACAGCCTGACCACCGTATGACTCAATCTAGAATATAAAGGCATTTTGGTAACAGCTTTTAAAGCAATGTTTAAGTGAAAAAGAAGTAATCCCAATCAAGTATTCGTGTAAATTTCATCAAAGGGCATATAGTTCACCTCTTTTGAAACTGCCTCAGCCTCCTTTGACGACCTAACGTAATTTACTAGGACCTGCAATAGCAAACAAGGCATCTAAAACCATCATTTTCAAAACAAATAGTAGTAAATAGAAAATATTCTTCAATTTTGAAACCCTTGATATGCATGCAATCATTATCAGCAGACAGCAAATAAGCATGAAAAGCTGAATGGACCATGAGTCCGCCTACTAAGCCAGCAGATAGTTTAGACAAGTAATTTAATTTAGATAAACGGTAATCATGAGCAGTTTATCCTCAGGAATTAAGGAGACCCACAACCCATTCATATTTGAGAGATACTTGTACTACTACTGACAGTAAGTGATGTATTTTTCCCTGTAAGATACTAATAAGGAACACCCGCTAACCTTGCAACCGGCTTTTCCTAAGGCCAAGGCAACTGCCTTACCGATTCCTCTAGAAGCTCCTGTAACTATGGCCACTGGAGCTTCCACTTCTTGAGCTGCTTCAGAGCTATCTTGTTCAACACGCTTGGCTCTTACACCTGAAAAAGAAAAACCAAGAACCCAAAAATAAATGAAAAGATCAAAAGCCAATTTCAGTCTATCATGTGTCTCGTAAATTTTCAAAACTGTCGGATTATCTTCAAATATTGCTTATCATTCGTTAAACAGCAAAGTCCACAAGCTCCGACGATGAATTTGACAAAAATGCAGCATCCTTAATTCGTAAACCTGCAGTTTTTTTTTTTTTTTTTTTTCTGCTAAAAGAACTATAAAATATGCCGTAAGGATGAGAATGACTGCTCTAAAGCAAAAGAAAACAAGTACTGGAGGAAGCAAACGATCTCCTCGATCTGCACTGAAGTCCGATACAAGGCTTAGTATGAACGGATCCGATTCGACAGGAACTTGGAGACCATTGCCGAGTCGGAAGAAATTTTCGGTCACTAGAATCACCGAATATAGAAACAGAGTTCAAAGCAATGACACTGGATGCAGCAACAGCCATCGGAATGAATCAGCAACGAGGAGGCGGAGAAGTGAAGAAGAACAATTTTGATACTTGCTTTTTTATATAAAAAAAACTAGTAAGAGTGGGCAATTCCAACAATATTGTTATTCAATTTATATTATTTCATGGATTTGATAATTGTTCAGTAATGGGTCTTTGTTGCCCTCATAATTACAATGAATGGATTGATATAGCCAGCGGTAGGTACTATCCGTTGGGTGGCAAGTCAGTAAAATGAATGGTGTTCTGAGCACTGTAATGTAATTTAAACCTGATTTATTATATTGATTAGAGGAAAATTAGGTTAATCAGCTCAACCGTAAGCAAGTCACATGCACTGCGTGATTTGGACTGACGTCTACGCATATAACCCACTATATACATGAAAAAAACTCGGTTAAAAACACACCTGTTGGCAAGTATCCATATCCAATATTATCACCCAAAACCAAGATGAACTAAGTAAGAAAAAGACGATAACCCGAGGGTGATATCTTCTTTGCTAAACAGAATCAGGCAACCAAAAGCAGAATATAGAAGGCAGCAGCAAACATGAAAAGAACTAGTGATCATATATCATTATAAAGTTTCCAGTACAACAAGCAAAGAACCTTCTCATGTACTAACAAACTACAACTGCAAAATCCAAGTGATAAACCCATGAAACAAAGGAACTCTGTCGATTAATCACTTCCCTGGGCTGGCTTTTTGGAATTATTAATACGCCGAACCTTTACAAAAGCTTTTGTCAACTCCTGAAACAAACAAGACGGAAAGATTGGTTAACAGATCGACTAGCAAATATATATATACTTTTTGCATCTCTGCAAGAAAGATTTTGACAGAAAAATACTACAAAAAGCAAGATAGGAAGGGAACGAGAGACCCGGAGGAGATAAAATATCCTATAGGTAATCAACATATAAAGTTCATTTCGACTGTCTAAAGGGTGAAATGTGAAAAATGTATAACAATTATTAGCTTTCGAACTCAGTGAGTAGAATATCTCTAATCTACTAATCCATATTCCAAACACAAGAGGTAGGACTCTAATTTTACATTGGAGCACCTTACTGTAAAATATGCCATGTTCAACTTCTATGACCTATGGAGGTGTAAGACCACAAAACCAATGGAACTGAAGGAGACAAGCATTGTCACCAATTAGATAGAGAAGCTAAACCTGACCATCTCCGATCATCTGGGATCTAAACAGTTCCATAAAATATTTACACTATAAGATTTGAAGTACATCATTGTAGATTAAACTAAACAAACTTACCTCAACTGGTTCCTTCTGGGCTGACTTTGCAGTCCAAAGATTTTCCAAATTGTAATAAGCTCTTGCCTTCTCATCGAGAGCATGAACTATCACTCGGCCTAAATAAAAGAAACATAGCCACACAAACAAATCATCCAAAATGGTACAATTTGCATGAAACTATAGAGAGTACGTAGAATTATATACTATCATTCCAAAAAAATTTATTATAGTTGAAACTGCTAACCACATATACGTGTTAAGCCCTAAGAAATATTATCACACGAGATCCATTCCTTCAAAGCAGCTAAATGCAGAAGCAAATAGAAACATTTTGATTTTGCATAAAAATCATTCCCGACAATGGTATCTTCACAACCTTACGCATTACATTTCTAAATATAAGCATGCGAAGAAATTGCTAATAAGAAACAACAAAGTTGAAGCTAAAGGAAAGAGGGAAAGCAGCACGAACCAGAGTCGATAACAATCCATTTTCCTGTCTCTTGCCCTTGCACGCTGGGTAATACCATCCTCTTAGCTCCTTTTTGCTTCTGCTTAACCTGTTCCAGCAAAATAAACAAATAATCGCAGTGAGGATCGAGGAAACTAGGGAACAAAATAGAAAAAGAAAACCCATGAAACCGCACCTTGTAAATTAGGGCTTGGGCGATGTTCTTGACGTGCCACGGGGACCTACCGGTGGCAATCACCATGAAATCTGCCCAATCGCATTGGTTACCAACCGGAACCACCGCCACGTCGTCTGCTCTCACGTCGCTTAGAACCTTCTCCACCTCTTGCAGGCTCAGCAACTCATTGCTTCTTCTCTCCACAGTGGATGAAGAGAACGTCTGATTTAAACCTGAAAACCCCAGCTTCCACGAGCCATTTGTGAGAGAGGAGGAAGGCAACGCTGTTGCAGATAGATGCAGATATCGGGATCTTAAAGTCGCCCACATCAGATTTCAACTCCTCGAGCTTTTTTCTACTGAAAATCGCCACTTCCTCGAGCTAAAAGAAAATCCCCAGTTCCTCGCAGCAGTTCATAAAATAAAATAAAAATAAGTAAGGGCCTACCGACGTCGTTTTAGTTATTCCCTCACGCCTAGACTTGTCAATTGGGCCTATCAGGCAGTGAATTTAGAACCCGGATTCGGGCTTTAAATTTTTTGAATTACTTCTGTTAGGTCAGTTGTTATTTTAGATTTGAATTTGGGTTTTTAGTTTATTTTAGTATATAGATTTTTTTTAATTGAATTATTTTGGGGTTAAATTATTTACACTTTTACTCTTATTTATTGGATTCGATTATTAACATCGATAATATTTATTTTTTTTAATTTTAAAATAAAATTAAATCAAAATTAAATAAATTAATTGAATCGATGTATATTTATTATAAAATTAATAATTACTGAAAATATTTTTAATATAAAATATTATAAATTAATTAAACTATAATAATGAAACAATAAAAATGTATTTGAATGGAGGAAAATAGTTATTATGAATTAGTTTATTGTTAAAATCTCATTATAAAAGTTTTATTATTAGTAATATTTTCAATTTTCAATTTTTATAATTTTTTTGTTAATAAATTTTATTTAATCTAAACTTTTAATAGTTTTATTGTTATTAACGTTATTTAATCTAAAAATTTTAGAATCATAAAAAATTTTATGAGATTTTTAGGATTTGAAACACATGTAAAAATTAAAATAAAAATTAGTCAAAATAGTTTTTAAATCAATCAAAATCAATTGAAAATAAAACATTGATTTTTTTTTTTTTAAAAGAAAGGTTGAACTAAAATAGAATCAAAATGACATTGCATTTTAATAATTTCTCTTTCACTTATTAATTTGACTTGCAAATAAAGAGATCATATATATTTTTAATTAAATAATTATTATATTTACAAATTGTTATCGAGATCATATGGTATAGGATGAAACTGCATATTTTAGAATAATAAAAAATTGAAATGCGCAATTTACAAGTTATAAATTAAAACAATTTAATAATTTAGTATATAATTGTTATTTTTATTTTTATTTTAAATTGTACTTAATATAAGTTCAAGTCATATTGGGTTATTTGTTTGGTTCATTTTAAGTTTGGATCGTTTCAGACTTAGGCTAATTTTTTAGTTGGATCAAGTTGTTGACTTTTCATGGTTTAAATTAGGTTCAATTACAAGTTGATCGTGTTAGATCTTCAAGTTCATATTAAAAGTAATAAATCTACTCAGACCCCTATATTGACATTGAGGCACTAGTGTTTTAAGAGTTCGAAAGAAAATGAAACCAAACATCACTCTTACGCCTTGTGTTTGAGGATGATTAGTACTCACACACACGATAGGGATATATCCACACTACGTCTAAAGAGAGTTATCAAACAAAAGCCTACCACTTGCTTCCCGGAGGCTTGAACTTGGGTGGGTTCTATAGGTGAACATCCCTTGATCACCAAGTCAATCATGGGAGTTCTAAAGATCTGGTTTTTTTATAATATTTTAATTTTTTATTAATATTTGTTTGTTTTCTTTTATATAATATAGTTAAGGAGTTTGATTATTTTTTAGATAAGATATCGAGTTTAAATTTTGTAGATAGTGAAAATAATGTTACAAAAGTTTATCTCTTTTTTAGAAGTTCAATTTGATTCGACTTCAAATATAATTAGATCTAATATGATTACAGAATATAAAAAGATATCATATAAAAATAATAACTTTATGAATTACTAGATTATGTGATACTCACAACATTAGTGAAAAATAAAATCATATAATAAATATATTTATAAAAAAACTGATAGAAATAACAAATAAGACTTTGGTTGGTATAAATATTAAAATATAGAGAGATTTGGGTTTAAATTTTATTATGTATATGTATATATATTTCTATATAAAATATATAAAATGACAAAAATGTATTTAAAATAATATATTTTAATTTATAAAATAAAAATATTTTTATCATTATTCAACTGAATTTGTGTCCGTGATACTAAAATCAGTAAAAAGTTTAATATTAATAAAGAAAAACTATATAATTTACTTTATATTATATTATATTTGTGATATGTAATAAATGAACGGAAAGCCACAAGCCTCACGTGCAACACCGACCGTAAAGCAAATTCGAACTTCAACGAGACGAGACGAGACAATCATATAAATTTACTTTCCAGTCACTATTATTTTAACCTTTTCCAAAGTTGTTGCAAATTGAACAGTAATAGAAACCGATTAAGATTTAACAAGCGTAAATATCTCTTTAAGTCCCTCGAATTTTGAAATACAGTTCCTTAAAATCTTTTTAATTTTTAAAAATGAGCAGATAAAGATAATCAATAATATCATTAATTATTTCTGGTAATATATGATGCATTTTGAATTTAAAAATTGGGAATATATATAATATTAAAAAAAAAACTAAAGCATTTTAGAATTCCAAAAAAATGTTAAAATTATAAAAAGGTCAATATAATTATAAACTTCAAAAACAATTTAAAATTGTATTCAAATTTTCAAAAAGATAATAAAATTTCCTATTTTTTTAAATACAAATAATCTTCAAAAATTTAAAAATACAAAACAATTGCCAACAATTTATTAAAAATTACAAAAAAAATGAATAAGGTATCCATTAAAAAAAGGTGATAAAAATTTAATCAAAATGTTATAAAAATTTTAAAAAAAATAAAAAGTTTGGAAAAATACAAAAAAACTGGTGAAAAAAAGCTTTTTTTTAATTCTTTTCCAAAAGGGTAGAGTGTCACATTTAAATTTTAATAAAATTTGTCAAAATCTTAAAAAATAAACCCAAAAAAGGATTAAATTTATAAATTTCAAAAATATCATGGAATAATTAAAATTTCCAAACGTTCCAAATAATAATCAATTTTGATTTGAAACTTTTGGAATTTCAATTAATTTATAATTTTTAATCGAACTTCTTTTTCCATTTTTTTATTTTTTATCATTTATGAAACAAATTGTCAAAATATTTTCTTTTATTTCATTTTTTTTGTTATTTTTTAATTTTCAAACTTAATAAAAGTATTTCTAAATTTTTATAATTGAAATTTCTTTTTATAATCATTTTTATACTTGTTATAACAATTAAGTAATGCATGAGTTTAAAATTGAAAATAATTGTGGTTTATATTTTGTAAGTGGTCTAAAGAGGTATTAAGATGATGGTTTATGATGTACAACCCCCAATATTTAAGACAAATACAAGATAAGAATTAAATAAAACAAATGTAAAGAAAAAAAGAAGACAATTTTAAAAAAAAAAGTTAAGGAAGATTTAATTTTAGGGGTGAGCAAAATTCGATTCAACTCGAAAAAATTGGAAAAAAATTTGAATTCTGAGTTAAACTAATCGAATTATTTGAGTTAATTGAGTTATTCAAGTCAACTCAAATTTTTTTTCGAATTTCGAGTTCGAATCAAGTTTAATTTTCGAATTCAAATAATCCGCCCCTCACTCCAATCTTTACTTGGGAACTCACCCGTCCAATAAGTGATGGTCGGTCTGACTTGCTGAACCAATAGGTTATCATCCTTGCGGCTATACGAGCTTGCCATCCCACTTGCTCATTTCCTCCCTACAGGCTATCATTGCGGCGGTGTACCCGCATTAGACTTTCCCTCAAAGAAGAATAGTCTTGACAGACATTTTGTCCTCATGAAAAAATCCTCATCCTGGAAGTGAAACTTCTATCCTTTCCATGAGATTTTCCTCTCACATACAACTTCTTTGGGCTAGCCTTGGTGGCTCTTCATGACGGATCCTTGCTTGCGATCCTCAAACACTTTTCCCATATTACTTTCCCATAGTTAGGTTAGCTTTCACACGACCTATCTTCCTCTAATTCTTGTCGGGTCCTTGTCCATGACTTGTCAGCTTTCACATCTATCATTACCGCTTTCATCATTTTTGACAGATTCCTCATGATCTGCTTGCCATATTTACGCTTTCTTTTAACTCTTCTTACACTTGTATAGTTTCTCATGCTTGGCACATTGGCAATATACCCCGCGTTTGTGGTCCTAGCGGACTTTATGGGTTGTCCTAGCCGAACTATGGTCTTACATCTTTTTTACCTTGTTTCCCTTATCTTGTAAGACTTATCCCATGTTTACTGCCCCAACGGACTTTATCCATGTTAACTGTCCTAGCGGATTATCTCTATTATGTGTTTATTGTCCCAAAGAACTTTCTATGTTCTGTGTTTACTGTCCCAATGGACTATCTCTATTATGTGGATGCCATGGAGTTTTTCATCCATGGTCTTACACCAATCTACCATCCTGGCATACTATCATATGATGCAATGGACTCTTTCATTCATGGTCTTACTCGTTATACCTAGCTGCCATAATATCTTTCATCTATAGTCTTACACCATATACCTTATACATTGTACCATGATTTCATGACATCTTTCATCCATGGTCTTATGCTACATACCTAATACTAGACTGCCATAGCGTATTTCATCTATGGTCTTACGTCATATACCGTCGTCACGGTGTCACCTCGAAGGACCAATCGATAACGCTGTCGCGGTAAATACCTTTCCGTAATACAAATTTCCCTAATCCTCCTCTCATTACCTCATTTACACCACCTATCCTTGATGCTCGAACACCGTAGTTTTCCTTCCGCAAGGCTCGGAGCTTCACTCGTGGCAGTAACTAACAGGATCACTCCATATATCCCTTCCTAACTTCATCTATCTTATAAAGGTATTCCCCATAGTTTTCATGCAACGCATGCACATATCATCATATCTCATGTTTATGCAAACATCGCATACTCAAACAACATATATCATAACAGTAGGTTTGAAGTCTAGAACTCACCTGAAGATTCATCATTTCCACAACTTAGCTTTTTAGAACGTCAGAGTTTCCATTCTCTTGACGGCTAATTATTACAACCAAAACCTACTGGTTAAACTTGCACTTCATCTTCAAAGCTTAAACTTTCATAGGCATGCGGAACCCCTAAAATGGTTCTGAAGGTCCGTAACCATATTTTCCTATTCTTACACATACAAAAGGGCTAAGAACCTTACCAACTTGCTGGTTTTCCTACTTTTCCATCTCCCTCCTCATGAAGTCTACTCCATGCAGGACCTTCCATGGTTATTCATTCTTTAAGCTACCGAAAAGATGAAGATGAGAAAATGAAACAAGGTTGGGAAGAAAATCATCATTGGGAAGCCATGTCCCAACTATTTATAGTCTTTCCCACTCTATTACCAACCTCATGAGAATCATGCATTCACAATCATTGTGCCTCCCATAATGGAACTAGCTGGTTCCCTTCTAACCGAACTAAGTTTTGTTATCAGCCATGTCCAGTTTAGCTTCTAGCTTTCCCATTTCTTTCAATAGAGGTTGCCAACTTGCGATCTCTTTCGCTTTAAACCTCAAATTTTTAGGTTAATTGGGAATCAAGTGTTACAACTACTCCCTAATACGAGAAAATATGAAACTGTGAAATGAAAAGTTGTCAACTACGATTTTGCATGTAATATTATTGTTGGAATAATGAATGAAAATTAGAATATTAAATAAATTTGTTGAGAAGTATAGACATGGAATAGATTGACCAAAGTAGAAAGACGTAATTCAGGTAGAACTAAAATGTGTGAAGTTTATGGACCAGTAGTTCAAAGATATAAAGGTATAGGGCTAGTGAAGGTACAAATGAGCAATTCTGCGGAAATGAAATAAGAAAAATGAAGTTTTACACTAAGTCATGACATTGAAAAGTATTTTTTGTGGTGGATGCAATAAACTTTTAGATATCTCATTAATTTGGCAGTTCATGAAAATTTAATGTGTCTAATGATTATTGTTACAATTTTTATATGAATCAATATATAGTGAGGTTTATATTAAAATCCTTGAAAGATTTAGAATGCTGAAAGTATATAGAAATTCTTGAGAAATTGCTCAATACGATTGAGTAAATATTTATTTAATTGATTGAATATGTATTTTTATAGAAAGATTGTGATCTAAGTATGTTATGATTATTGTTGGAACTCCTGAAAAGATCAAAATATATTTTCCCAAGTCTTTCCTCACTCGTGAATTTCAGAAGAATGATGATATAAATGTTTAGCAAATTTGTTCAATAAGTCATTTGAAAAGCTAGTATTTAATATTAGAATACATAAAATATTATATATCATGTGATGTTGTCATGAGAGAGAGTAAATATATTATTATTATTATCATAGAAGTGAATGTTCATTAGAATAATAAGATTGACGTACTTTGGGACTCTAATATCCGTTAGAAATAGAGTTTTTTTATCATGTATGCCTCTTTTGTTGTCTTATTTATCTTGTTTTTACTCTTCTCTCTATCCTTTTATTTTATAATAAATTTTATTTTGTTTTTAAAAAAAATATTTTTAATATTTATATAAATTTTATTTAAAAAATAAAAATCCAACAAAACACCATTTGACATGTGTCATGTATTATTGTAATAATTAATTTAGAGTAAATTATTATTATTTTTGGATTTTAAGTGAAATTTGGACTGATTTAACATTGAATAAATCAATAAGGATGTTTTGAGCTAAAATCATTGTATAGAATTCACGCAATCTGAGATTAGAATGTGTAAAATGATTGAAGTAGTGGGTTTTGTGATTGGTCTTCAAATATTTAATTAAAACAAGTTGCATAACTAATCTCTTATTTTATTTTAATGTCAATCCATCCAGTTCTAAACCTAATTCGAATAAACCCTAAGAAAGACCCACAAAGCTCACTTTGAGAATTGCAATGCACTTCAATTGCTTTGTTGTTTAATGGCTAACGTTGTTTTTGGTTAAATGGCTTATTTATATATATAACTACATATATATATTAGATTACAAGATGTACGTTACAGAAGAAGAAGAAAAAAATATAAAACCATCAAGATTAAAGATCAAATTCGCAATCAAAGGATTTTAAATCTTTCAACTTAACCATTATTTTTTTAAATCATAATTTAAGCTATTTAATTTTAAAATATATAAAATTAATGAAAAACATTAAAACCTTTACAATTTTTTATTTTTAATTATTTTTTCATTGAATTAATATTTGACTAATTAATGAAACCAACCTATAGGTTAAAAGATTATAGGGATGTTTAAGAGCAAATAAATTGACAAAAAATTGGATTACTTATTTAATAAATTAGGGTTGAAGTTAGGAGTGTTCAAACGGTCGGTTCGGTTATTAATTAAATTGAATTAGTATTAATCAAATTATCCGAAATGTAAAAATCTTTAACCATTAACCGAACTGAATTTTTTTTCAAATACAATAACCGAACTGAAATATTGCCAATGTTCATTTTTTTAATAGTTCAAAAAATATATATTAATTTTAATTAATTATCCAATTTCGAATCAAATTAATCGATAATTTAATTTTAAAAAATAATTAATTAACTTTCAACCGAAATAAATTTAAATTAAATTAATTCGATCAATTAATTTAATTTTAATCCAACTATCAACACCTATTAATTGAATAAAATAACGTGCAGTTTAAAAATAATTTAATAGATGACTTAGATAAATAGGAAGGAATATAAGAGCAGTTAGGACATCATTGGAAGACGAAACTAAAGAAAAAGGCATCTAAGATTTGTCCTACGCACCTACCTACCAATAACCATGTAATCATTATCAATTCTAATACCCTTTTTTTAGTCATAACCTATTTTCTCTTTTTTTTAATCATTATTATCTTTGCCTAATTATTACAATATTTTTTTTCTTATGCCTCAGGTTTTTAGCAAATTACAACTTGGATTGTTTTCAAAAGGCGATATTCGACGAGCTTCAACCTAAATATAATGATTTTTTTTTTCTAGTTGGATACCTTGGTGTTTTTATTTTATTTTATCAATTTTATAGATAAATGAGGATTTTTGTTAGTCCACTTACTGAAATTATGCAGATTTTAGAACAGGATCGAATTGGCACTGATTATAGCTACAATAATGTTGAATTCTTGAGGTTCCTTTAATTTTCATAAAAAAAAATAAAAAAAATTGAAGGAAAGATAAAATGACAGAGGATGAATTGAAGGGTCCAGGCAGGAGTTTTTGGCCCTTGGTTCAAATATTTTTAAGTTTTTAAATACAAAATCTACTCCATGGCTCCATTAGTATATTTATTTTTATTATAGCTTCATTAATAAATAAATAAAAATTGGCTTCACCATTGAAATGATTATTTCTGTACTTGGGGAAAAAATTATATCAATAGGTGTCAAACCTAACTATTTAGGTGCCAGTAGCCACATAGCGGTTAACTACTATCCCTCAATAAAATAATATACTAATTTTATATAAATTCTAATTAAGTTAAAGTTGTTCTTACACGTCCTTTAAATTTAATTATGTTATAAAAATTGACTAAAATCTAAATTTTACCAACATAACCAAAATCTAATTAACATAAGAAATTAGAGTTTTAACAATAATTATATTTTTCAAAATCATTGTTTAAATCTTTCAGACTATTATTTTTTCATTCGGCATAAACATTATTATGCATATTTAAAAATAAAAAATTGGAACATATAATATTTTTTAATAGAAATTAAAAGAAAAACCTGTGTAGATTATAAAAGAAACAATAATGATTATATTAGTCAATAATTAATTTAAACTCGATCATGGCAGGGAACTGAAGTAGCAAATCAAAAAAAAAAAAAAAAAAAAAAGGAAAAGAAATCATAGAGCAAGAGGAAGACTGACAAAAGAAAAGGGATAATGTAAGCTTGATGCAAAGGAAAGAAGCAAATCTGAACAACAGCCAGAAAATAAAAAGCAAAAAGGAAAGGCGAACGTGAGTTGTTCTATTCTCTCTTCCAAGTTACTCTCTCTCATTTTCTAGGAGAAGAGAGAAATGTGAGAAAATTCGAGGTGTCTCCGTTCCAAACCCATCGCTCTTTGCTTTAATGTCACCGACCTGAGCTGCACCACACTCTCTTTTTAATTGTTTTTTCTATTCTTTCCAATTTAAGATCTAAATCGCAATCAATGCTAGGGATGACAAAAAAAAGAAAATCTAAAATCCACGGGTTTCGATCCGCTGTTTTTCCCTTTTTATAAAAATGGCTAATATGCTAAAATAACCTTAATCTATTTTTGTAATTAAATACACCCCTAACCTATGATTTTTACCCATAAAAGACCTTCATCTTAATATTAAAGTAAAAGTATTTTGAATTTTAAGCTTCTATCTTAATTTCTTGTTGATGCAACAAAAAATATATACACTTTTAACGTCAACATAAAATTTAAAAGAGTAATCGGAATTTTCTAAAAATTGATTAAGAATTTTTAAAATATTATTTTATTTTACTTAATAAACTATTCGAATCAAATTCATATAAGCATTAAATGCAAATTAATTTAAAATTTTAAAATATTTTTACTTTAATATTAGAATATTAAAATGAAGGACTTTCATGAGTAAAAAGATATATATTAAGACTCATTTAACTACAAAAATAATATAAAAGTTTGTTTAAACAAACTATAATAGTTGAAGAGCTTTTTTAGTATATTAGTTTATAAAAATTGAGCTTTTTTTTTTAATTATTACAAAAGGATTGATTTATCAAATTTTTGGATTAAATTTAGATAAAATCTGCTCTGCCTATTTGAGATATTTTATTAAAATTCTTTTGTTTTTAATTTTATAATTATTTTTTATTTTAAATTATAATTTCTTATCACATCTATTAAAATTTTATTTATCTATACTTATTATAAATTGTTTGATTGAATTTATGTCACGAGTTAACCGGATACTAACTTAATTAAAAAATGATTTATTTACATGTTTCTTTTAAACGATAATCAATATCATTATGATGATATTTTTGTGTTTTCATGCTTTTATATAATTTTTAAATGAAACGATTAAAGCAACAAAATCAAGAGTTGAACATTTGTTTAATAGATTTAAGCACAAGTTATTTACCAATCCACCAATTATCATTATTGAATAATTTTTTATATAAAGTATTTTCTTTTATCTGTATTTTGAGCGTGGCATAATCTAATTTTTATATTTTATTTGATTGTATATAATTTATTTTTATAAATAACAGAATATAAAAGGAATGGTATTTGGTATATTGTCAACGAATTTTTTTCCACAAGCAATGTCAAGTGTACTGTAGGGGTATAGTAAAATTTAAAAATATATGTATTTTTAAAAAAGAGACACATGATAATTCTTTAATCGGTTATAGGTGTAACTAACCCGCTATTAAAGATAGAATAGAAAGAAATAATAGAAAAAAGGACTCCAGTATAAAGATATTCATTAGTACGTAACCCGATTGTATACCACTAATGATAAACACCAGAGTAAGCGATATTCAGTGAATCAGGAGTGCCCCCTCTAGTAAAAGCTTCTATTGCTGGTTAACCAAAATGAGAATCCCAAATTACATGAGCAATTGGCATTACATGTGAAGGATCTTGTACCCATATCTCAAACTTTCACTGCCAAGCTACATGATGGTTGAATAAAAAAATATTCAAATACTAATCTGATAAGATTTTGGAGTTAGAAAAATTATTGAGGGTGTAATAGTAAAGTATTAAATAAAGTTAGAGAGAAAAGGATAGAAAATAATATGGCCTTACTTATTAAAACGTTGTTTTCAAAAATAGGAATTTGATGGTAGGTCAAAGGAGCTTTACGTGTACTTCTTTTATTTTTGCCGTGAATGTCAACTACCAATTTAGTTATCAGATGCGAATTATCATTCATTAATAAAATAATAGTGTTATTTATTAACCTAAAATACAAGAAAAGAAAACATAAAAAAAAAAAAGAGAAGAAGAATAAAGCAATCGGGTCGGGTGGAGCATTGGTGCTGGCGCGGACTCTGTGCCACCCGACTCCAGCAGCTTTTATAACATTCATTTTTATTTTATTTATTTTATTTCTTACCTCTTAACCAACAAAAAAAGAGGAAAGCTTACTATTCTAAGTTTCTCTAGTGTGTCTGTCACTGTAGCTTCAGCCGTCCGTTGCGGCAACCACCGTTCACGGCTGTCAGTAAGCCTAGAAACTTCCCAAATTTGACAACAACATTCCTTTTGAACTTGTAAACCCCAAAATCAGCTTAGATTTTTCAAAATCAACACCGAAAGCTCTAAATCTAAGCCCGAATCCTGCGGTTTCTAACACTTTAACCGCCACATTCTGCCGTTAGATGGTCACCGGATTTAAGACGAATTTCCCTCCGGTCTTCCTCGAGGTATTAACCGTTTTGATTTTGGAAACAACTACCCAACCCCAATTATCCTTCAAATCCCAAAAGAAAAACCTTAACTCACTTCCAGAAATAGTGTTCTCTTCTCCCTTTTCTTTGCGCATTCATATGTGTGTGTATATTCTGTTGATTTTCTGTGTTTAATTTTCTGGAAGGAAGGGGAACGAAATTTTGAAAAAAAAATAATGTCTAGTTTATTCTTGTGATTTGCTGGGAAATTGTGACCTTTTCTGGTTTCCATTGTTGATGTTGGTCATAAGAATTTGTTTGTGTTTTGCTTTGTTTAAATAACGGCTTTGTCATAAATTGATGAAGATCAAATCTGCCAAGCAAGTCCGTTTCTTGGTTTTATTTCCTTTTTCTCCTTGTAATTTCTTGATCCTAAGTTTTCGGGTTCCCTTTTTAGCTTCAAAAAATTCCAAACAAAATCCCTATTTCAACTACAATCTCAGATCTCAGATTTCAAGCTTCCAACTTCCCTTAAAAAATCTTTCTTTCTATTTTTTTTTATTTTTCTGGATTTTTCATTTTTTTTAAGATATTAAAACTTCTGATTTGTATTTGTTTTTAGAATTTCCTAAATATGGGAGAAAAAAAAAATACATTGAACCAAATTAGTAACAGGTGCAATACAAAATTCAAGAGCCTATTGATCAAAATTTGAAACCCCAAACAAGGAAATGAGATTTTTTTTATAAAACAAAAACAAAATTGTAATTTAGTATGATGAACTTGATCGAGTCCCATTAGTGAAATGAATTTCAAATGATATGGATAAAATTGTGTGCCTACAGGTGAATTAATTCGGTCACTGATTTTGAGCGGCGCTGGAAAGGTTTTGCTTGGCGGTTTCTGGTGGCTGAAAATTTTGACTTTGACTTTGGGTTTTGGTCAATGAAGGTGTCTTAAGTTAATTTTGATGGAAATTTAGGGTTTGGAAGTTGCGTTCCATCATGAGCATCTCAGTTTGGTGGTGGTTATTGCTCAGTTACTGGTGCTGAAGCTCTTTTTTATCAAGTATTCTATTTTGGGAACCGGGCCTTGCACCCTTGTTTTGAGTTATATTGAAGTTGGCTACATTTGTTACTTGGAAACACAGAAGGGGCAAATTGGGGTTAAATTATGGGGCAAGTTAGCTGTTTACTTACTGGATTGCTGGAGAGATTGCTGTGATTGTTTGGGAAGGGTAGATTAGGGCAGGAGAGATGCCTCCTTCTCCAGCATTAAGATACTCTCCAGGGAGGGAGCTGAGAGGGGAAAACCACAAAAGATGGCGTAGTTTGGAGAGTGGGTTGAATGTACAAGAAAAAGATGATGACCTTGCTTTGTTCAATGAAATGCAGTCCAAAGAAAGGGAGAATTTTTTGCTTCAGTCATCAGATGATGCAGAGGACTCATTTTGTAATTTTCTGCTTTGCCTTGTCGTCTAAGTTGTTTGGGTGTATTTGCTCCTGAATAGAGGAATGTAACTAGTGTCTGCTAACTAACATTAATGTCTGGTTTCTTTGGTTTTGAATTTTTCTACAGCTACAAAACTGAAATATTTTTCAGATTTCAAGCTTGGAATATCTGTTCCTGTTCGAGGGGAGACTAGTGAACTCCTTGATGCAGATGAAGAGAAAAATGATTATGAATGGTAGGTCGTAGTTATTTTTGAACTTTTATTTTAGAACTGTGATATGACGTGCTTTTTGCTTGGAACTAAGTTGAAATAGTAATATAAGCTGGCATGTAAATCTGTCTGTTCATGCTTGGTGTATGTTAGAATTAAGTCATTGCCAATGGCCTAATCATGAAATTAGAATCATGTGATTATTTCTTTTTCATTCATTGTATTCTATTGAGATGGTATTTGTATCTGTACTTCTTGAATTTGTTTGGTTCTCACACATTGTCTTTCTTGGTGATTTTGAAGGTTATTAACTCCACCTGACACCCCTCTTTTTCCTTCGTTGGATGATGAGCCACCACCAGCTAATGTTGCCCGCAGTGGTAGACCCCGTACTCAACCCATTTCCATATCAAGATCATCCACGGTAAGTTATCATATCACTCTTGTGGAATGAAAAATGTTTGTTAATGAAATAGTTCATTAACATCCATTCTAGGTTTTATCCTGAAAGTTGTAACTTACTCTTTCCAAAACTTTGCCCTTTATCCTCTATGTACAATATGCAGATGGACAAAAGCTACAGAAGCAGTAGGGGCAGTGCGAGTCCAAATCGTTTAAGTCCATCGCCTCGGTCTGGGAGTAGCACACTCCAATCTAGAGGAAGGCCATCTTCAGCACCTCAGTCCAGTCCAATACGGCAAGCTACTCCGACTCGGAGACCATCTCCTTCCCCTAGTAAAAGTTCAACGCCTGCTCGTAGGTCTTCTACTCCTACTCCTCAAAGGACAAGCACAGGGGGAAGGGGAACTTCCCCTATAAAGACAAATAGGGGAAACTCTACATCACCAAAAATAAGGGCATGGCAGGCAAACATTCCAGGTTTCTCCTTAGATGCACCGCCTAATCTTCGTACTTCTCTGGCTGATCGACCAGCATCATATGTGAGGGGTTCCTCACCTGCATCTAGAAATGGAAGGGATGCAAGATTTGGCAGGAAATCGATGTCCCCGACTGCCTCTAGAAGTGCCAGTTCATCTCATAGTCATGATAGAGACCAATTTAGTTCGTACAGTAAAGGGTCTGTAGCATCTTCTGGTGATGATGATGTAGACCCTATACATTCTATTCCTCTTGGTGGATCAACCCATTCTGTTTCAAGGAGGGTTGGTGCATTCCCAAGCAACAAGGGACCAACCTTTAACAAGAAATCAGCTAGAGTGTTGTCGCCAAGTTCTGCTCCAAAACGTTCATTTGACTCTGCTCTTCGTCAAATGGTATTTTACATTTTTTAAGGCAATATGCATCTGTTATGGCAGTTTGCCCTTATACAAGTGTTAAAATATAAGTAGTTAATTTGTCTGCTCTAATGTTCTGAATCTACCTTGCCTTATTTGCTACTAGTTTATTTAATTCCTTTTCGAATGCCATGCAACAGAGGAAAGTAAAGAAAATACTAATTTTCCTTCCAGCCCTTCTTACCAATACGGTATAGATTTAGACTGGTAATAATAGAAAAAGAGGTATGGAAGGTCAATGCAAGTGCTTAACTATCTTTTCATTTCTATTGGAGTGTGAAACTGTGTAAGTGCTATAAATCTAGAGGTGGCAATCTTGATGGTATTTTTTAGATTGATGGGTTTGATGTACTCCTACTAGTCAGTAAGCATTGTTTGTGAGAATTACAGCTGGAATTAATTGCCAAATGATATGACTGCGAAGTTTTTGGTGGTGACTGTTGACAACTTAGTGTTTGATATTAATTTGGTATGTCTAGAAGGGGTGGGGGAGGAAAGTCAAAATTCTAGAATCTCGTTTAAAGCTCATTCTATAGACCATGTTTCATATTAAGTAAACTTTTGGAGCAGTAAGGTTTCTTTTGACATGTTTTAATGTGTTAAATACCTCGCAAACTTCAGTGCAATCTGCGTAGTCTATCTTTACTGCTAAGCAAAAATAAATTTAAGATAGTCATGAAAAAATTCACATGGTTTCTTGTTGTATTTCATGCATGTTCTTGTTCTCATTTAAACTTTTTGTGCACAATTAATGCATATCAAAGGTGCTTGGTCATCGATGCTGACCTTGTAGTTTATTATAATCAATTTTTTGATACAGGATCATCGGAAGAGCCCTCCAAATATGTTCAGGCCTCTATTATCTAGTGTTCCAAGTACTGGTTTTTATGCTGGGAAGGTAAGTTCTGTACATCGTTCGTTGATGTCAAGGAACTCATCTTTTACTACCAGCAGTAATGCAAATTCTGATCAAGGTACAAGTGCTGTGCTTGATATTGAAGGAAGTGACCATCAACATGATGACATGGCAAGTGAATCTGGAAAGGGACCTTATGGCAATGTTCTAGAAGAGGTTTTTGCCTTCGATAAGATGGATGTAATAAACCAGGATGCTAGTTATGAAAGACGTAATGACTCGCTTAATAGTCTTATTGAAGATGCTGATAGAGACTCTGCGATCCAATGTGACCCTGACCACTCTGAGGAGTTAGGTCACCGTAGTCTTGAAGTGGAAATGAGTTCAAATTCTGATGCTCTATGTGACAGGGGTGATCTTTCAGAAGTTGATAGTTTCGAAAACACAAAAATTTGTTCTAAATGTGGTTGTAGGTATCATGTTATTGAACAGGTTGAAGAAGAAATCAGTCTTTGCACAGATTGCAGTAGGCAACATGATATTGTCTCTGGTGACATTTCTGATGCAGAGAACTGTTCAGGGTTGTCTATGAAAATTACTGAAGAGGATAAACCCTTTCCTGAATTGGAAACCTCAATTCCTCCATCTGATTCTCTATCACAAGTTACTGATGCAGTTGAACCCTGGATTTCTCAGCATGAAAAAAATATCAAACTAAGTAAAAATTTCAGTCAAGAAAATTCTCTTGGAGGTTCTCTAGCGGACAGAGGTGAGCAGAGGCTTGGTTATCAGCAAGAGATGGCTCAATCAACTGTTGATTATTCTATACTTGATAGGGAGACTGGAGGTCAGCAGTTGAGTTACTCTGATGAACATTCCGGTTTGAAGGTTAACACATCGGAAGTTGTAGGTATTTCTGTGCTGTTAAAGAGGTCAGGCAGCAGCAAGGGGCCTGTTGTTCTAGGTAGGACCTTTGCTACCATACCATCTGAAGATCTTTCTTATGCAAGAGACAGTTCTAACAGTTTCAGAAGCTCTGTTGGACATGGGAGTGTATCTGCATCATCCTCTACTGAATTCAGCTCATCTAGGCAAACAGATGTGCGTGTACAATTAAATGGTAGAAAATCTGAGTTGGAGAATTACAGATATGACTTGAATGCAAAGCCTCAAAGCTTTACTTTGTCTCAAAGTTCAAGCAATAATTACCAAGCTTTAAGTCTTGCATCTAGCACAAATGATGAAAATTTTGAGGGTTCTATTCGTAATCTGAAATTTGAGGAAGCAGAGGAAACAGTTGTAGTTTCTCTAGCCAAAGCTTCAGAAAATTTAGAAGCAGATCTGTCATTAACTACTGCTGCTGCTCCCAAGAATGATTGTATCGAGTGGAACGAAAGTAGTACAGTAATTGATACTTTAACCTCTGAGCTATTAGAGGACAATTCAGCAGCACCACTTCCTCCCAATGAAGATTGTGTTTCATATGAAAATGGAGATAGCTTGCCTAGTAATGCCAGGATTGTCTCAAGTGTTGAAGCATTAGCTACCACGCTAGATTCTACTCTTGAAGAACATGGTATGCGAAATGATATTCCTGATGGAGTAGATGCTGCTGAGGCTGCCGGCCACAACTCTTTGACTACAATCTCAGAAATAGAAATCGACAATTCCTGCCAGAGTTCCTGCAGTTCAGAACTTGATGGCTTGTCTCCAAATTCTGAGAGGAAAAAGAAGAGATCCGAGGACCTGTCAGTTGCCATACCTTTAGATGTGGATATTACTGCTGTTGAGGAGCGTAATATGTCAGATCACACAGATGGTGTTTTAGGTATGTAATTATTTTATTATTGTTTTCCATGAACTTTAGGCATTCAACTTGAAGTAAAATTTCACTTCCATTCCCCAGAGGTCTTTTCATCTACCATTTCTAATAAACAATTTTATGATGCATCTATATCCTTCATGAACTATTCATGCAAGTCCTTTGAATAGCTGGCTGTACTTATTCTTTCTTCAATTATGATTGCTTTCTTGCAGTTTTATTTATAAGAGCATTAATTAGCAACACTAAGATTCAATCTTTCATGGACTATCCATCATGATTAACCATTTTTCTCTTTTTCTTTGGGGTTAAGGTTCAAGTTTGTCATTATATTCGGGTCTATAAATCAAGCATACCGCTTATCTTTTTATGTGAGCAATTTTAACATTGTACTTTTCGGTTTGTTTAAAATTGGTCAAAAGCTAATTCATAAAGGATATATTCCATGAAGCCGTGGAATATCGGAATACATAATTTTTGTGGTTCTTTTGTCATTTTCAATAAAACTAAAGTAGTGGTAAATTTGCATTTGTTCTGAGATGGTGGAAAATTTTATCCATCACTTTAAGTAGATCTGTAAATTTGGACCTTATCTTGTTCCTTTTGCACTTTCAAGCCATCTCTGTCTTGCTGTTTCACATCAAACTCAACAATGATGATAAACATATGGGAACTGCCAAATTACTTTGATCTTTGTGGCCTTCCTAATAAAAGTTATGCTCTGGGTAGACATGATTTGCAGGGTTTCTCGTTTCAAATCTGTTAATTTCAGATTGAGTTCAGTCGCATACTTTGTAAGGCTTTAACTCATATTTTGGGAAAGCTATGCATAAGGCAGTTACTGGTTCTGGTAATGGATGTGAGGATAGCCTGTTTCCAAGCTCTGTTTGTCTTGAATGTAATCTTGTGGCTTCAACAAGAGATAAGAGATGTGCAGTTTGAAACATCTTGAGTTTAGATTACCCTCGTAGATATGTTGCCATTTTGTGATCTACAGAGAAATTTCTTACTTGGCAGTTATTACCAATAATTTTATATGCATGAAAATTATCATTCTCTAAATCATTTTTTACCATGGAGTCATGGTCATAAAAGTCAGGAATTACTGTAATTTTTTTCCTTAGTACTCCGAAAAAGGTAAAAAGGACAAACTTACACATTGAATACCTAAACAGTGGACCATCATGTATTAACAAGCCCAGTTTTTTAGATCACTTTAGTGCAATACTTCTCAGGTGTAGAGAATGGTGCATCAAACATAGTTGTACCAAAAGCTACTAACATTTGCAGTGATTATTTTCATTGGCATTGGGCTGAATGACTCTGTCCACTTGTTTTCGTATTATTTGCTAACATATTTTTATCGATATTTGCACTGCCGAACTAATTTTATTTTTGCAATTTTTAACTCTGTTTCATTCTAAGAAATAGAATGGACTTGACCTCTGTGTTTACATAAAAAAATTCTATTCCTCAGTTTGTATATTAGATAATGTTTATATTTGCTGTGTCTTGATGTCCATGGCTTTTAGAATGTAGTACTGACAGCCGCACAGTATATGATTCTTTGCTAAAATTTGGTTCTGAATTGTGACTGACTGGCAGAGGGATTTTTCTTTCTCTGATGAAACTTTTATGCCTTATTACAGAGGAATCGACTGTCTTGGTAGAATGTCGTGGAGGAAGTAAGGGCAGAAGCCTGACACTTGAAGAAGCAACAGACACAATACTATTCTGCAGTTCCATTATCCATGATCTTGCCTACCAGGCTGCAACCATTGCCATTGAAAAGGAAAGTTCAGTGTCATTGGAAGGTTCCAGGCCAACTGTGACAATCTTGGGGAATTCCACTTCTGACAGGAAAGACCTACGGGGGCGAACTGTTGGTAGATGGACTTCAAAATCTCATAAGGTCAGGCAGAGGCGGGTAGAAACTGATGTAAAATCTGTGCCTACCAAGACTGTAAATGATGAGAATGCCTACGAACCTTCAATTCACAATGTTGGTATTCCTAATAAGATGGACAGTATGAACCCTCCAAAGCTAGAATCCAAGTGTAACTGCTCAATAATGTAAGACTGAACAAACTGGGCTTCACCAGCCTCCTCATGACTTTGGTGCTACTCCTCCAGGCAGATTCCATTCTTATTTGGAGCGATTGGCAAGTGATTTGTATTTTAAAATGATTTTGTGGTTGAATTTGTTGGCAATGGGTTGTCTTTGGTTTCAATTTATTTGTAAGAAACGCCACCTGATGTTGGTGGTGACATAAATTGTAAAGTTGTTTAGGTTGATATTAGTAAAAGGCAGTGTGGGGGGCGTGGGGGCATTTGTGTTTTTGCTCCGTTCACCAAATTCTTTGTTAGTTAATACTGTTTGTTTTGGGTCCTGTTCTTGGTTGGAGAAAGTGTGAATTAAGACCCTCCCCCCTCATTCTTATTCAATTATTATGACGATTGAAAATAATATTAGCTCAATTTGGTTAGCTTCTCTCCTCCCATCTCCTTGGCAACAGGTACTGACACATAGCTCTCCTGCAAAGAGTGTCCATGAACAAGAGGATTTTGCATCACAACACAACAGGTATGTACAAAAGCTTTGGCCTTGGCTTAATCTATGTAGGCAAAATGGATGGAAAAGGGGATTTAATGATAATCCGGTATGATTTATTTTTAAAAACTTTTTCATTCATGTTGTATTATGAGTTTATCAGAACCCATAGAACGTATCGTCTATGGTCGCAGCCCTTTTCTGGAAGCAGATATAAACTTGAGATTTATAACAGCCAGTGCATAATTTTGTTGTGAAAATCAAGGGTACTTTTGCCTTGTTTTGTAGTTTCACTATATTTCATCCGGTTTAATCAAATGGGCCTTTTTTTTTTATTTTTGCAGAGTTACTCTTAAGAGCTATTACAATGCAAGGAGAATGAATGCTGTTGGGACCCCACCCCACTACGCCAGTCCATCATTGTTCAACTAGGTCAACATACTCTTTTCTGGTATCTTACATGACATTCCATAAATTGGTTTTTTTATTATGTTGGGGGGTGGGGTATGGAATCTAACAGCATTATAAACAAGCAACCTTTAGAGGAAATCCAGTTGAACAACTTGACATCTAAAGAAATGATTGGGTTTGAAACTTGAAATTTCCTGCAGCCTTGCTCTAATATGATATATATGATTAGAGTTATTTGAATGTGGAGAGTAGGGTTTACACTCGTTATATGATATTGTTCTGGCTCTGTTGCGGGGCTTGAGACTGAGAGTGAATTGAGTGCTCAGACCATCATATATGATCTTTATTTGATTATATCAGATCTTACTTGGCTAGAATAGCATTGAATAAACTTTAAGAAGGCAGCAAAGGAATCTAGATTTTTCATACAGGTTTTAGTGTATTAGTATACAATCTCCTTTATTATTGTTTTTTTTTATTATACATCATATAGGTATAGATTAAGAGTTGGAAGATATCGCAAATTGACATTCACGTTTGTCCAAGCGGACAGTGTAATTTGGAATGGATTTGGATGTAATTTGGAATTGTTTGATGGTGTGGGTGTATTGGCCACGCTGTTCATGGCTTTTAAATGTGATACAGTTTCCTTTTCCATCTTTTATAATATTGAAGAGTTGGAAGAATCATTATAATATGTGAATTCAAACATTAATTAACAAAAACCCAGATTAAGTTTATTTTATGAGATAAAATTTCAAAACCCATTCCAAATTTGAGATTTATATCTTTTAATGATTACTTATTGCACGTAACAGTGAAGGCTACCAGCTTGATTTTTTATTAAGTACTAATCTCCTAGCCAAGATGGGTTCAGGGATTGCGTGTAGAGTGCGGTTTGTTCAGCGACGTTTCGTCTCCATTTTAAAACTCATTCTCTTATTATAAATTATTATAAAATTATCTATTATTTGAAAATATTTTTTTTTAATTTTTAAAAACAAAAAATGGTATATATGCATGTGGTTGAATTTGATCTCACATTAATCCATTGAATTAGTAACACTTTAAATTTACCGTTTAATTAAAATTTCATTTTAATATGTTTTAATATGCACAAATAATGTTGTTAATGGAATTGGTGTCACAAGTCAACTCAATAATAATTCACAATTGATGATAACATCATGATAAACAATTGTAGTATATCTAGTACTATTAATCTTATATATTTACATGTTTAAAATTCGTTTTATTCATAATTTAATCTTTTTTTTTTATTTTGGGTAAACTACTTAGTTGGTCACTCAACTTGTAGGGTGTTTTCATTTTAGTCACTTAAACATTAAATCTCTAACGGTAGTTAATTGTACATGCCACGTCATGTTTTCACTTCTATTTTGGTCACCCAACTTTTACTTAACTTTCATTTTGATCACCCCAAAATTTTTTTTTAAGTATTGATTGAGGTAAAAAAAATTCAAGGATTAAAGTGAAAAAACGTTAGAAACTAAAATAATATACAAAAGTTGTCAAATTGTATTTGTTTATCATATTGCTGAACTTTAAAATTTTTTAATATTGAATTTTAAATTTTAAAACATCAAAATAAAATTGAATAAATTGTTGAAATTTTTTTACCCATTGATAATGTCAACCAATTTGTTACTATGACGTTAAAATTAATTAATTTAATATCCTTTTAAATTTTACAATTTTATTTTATTTTATTTTTCTAGACTACCTTACCGAAATTAACTCAAATAATTTATCTTTAAGAATTATCTATAAAAACTTAAATTTCTTTTGATTATATAATCTTGATGCTAAGCTAAAAGTGAAGGAAAAATACTTGTAATTAATTAAATTAGTGGCTTGTTCTTCGTTTGGGTGAATAAGTGATGAAAAAAATATGAGTTTTGTTTAGAATGGGAGATAAAATTAAATAATTGCTAGGTTTTATTTTACTTTTAGCTTAGCATAGAAGATTCAAGATCATATAATCAAAAGAAAATTGAGTTTTGTAGACAAGTATTAAAGACAATAATTTTTATTGATAATTTTGTAAAATAATTTGAAAACATCAAAATAAATTAACTAAATTATTGAATTTTTTTATCTATTGATAATGTCAGCCGATTTGCTACTATAATTTTGAATATTAATATTTAAAAATTTATATTTCAAAACTCAAATTTAGAATTTTTGGCAACGGGTTAAACAAGTACAATTTGATAATTTTGGTGTATTGTTTTAATTTCTACCTTTTTTCACTTTAATCTCTGATTTTTTTATCCCAATCAATACTTAAAAAAGATATTTTTTAGGAGACCAAAATGAAAGTACAAACAGTGTACAGTTAACTGCCGTCAGAGATTTAATGTTTAGCTAAGTTGGCTGACCAAATTGCAAGGATTTTATTTTGGGTAACCAACTAGGTAGTTTACCCTTTATTTTAATATCATACATATTTAATGTGTTATTATAATTAATTAATTTAAAACAAATACAATAGTGTTCATACATATTTCATACATAGATTATAAATATATAATTTTATAATACTATATTAAAAATGATAATGATTAAATTTATAATTTTAACAGCTTTTTTTTAAAATTTAAACAAAAAATTTTAAACTTATAAGATTACTATAGATATCTCATTTATTTATGTTTTTAATTTTTATTTATTTTATCATACATAATAAAAAATGTTATACCCTTAATGTTTGGTGGAGTACAAAAACCTTCATAAGTGTGCGAGATACATTTTTATTAAAAATTGTATACTAAATTTTTAATCCACAATTATAATTGAGATGTTTTTTTTTTTTTGGTGGAATACCATAAGAAAGTGTTCATATAATTGAGATATATATATATATATATATAAGTTTTTAAATTATTAGTAAGAGAAATGGACGGTAATGATTTGAAAGAGTGTAGAATGGTTAAGACTATTCCGCTAGATTAGTTTGACCCAAATTGGTAGAACTTGCGGATGGGATAAGGAGGTGGATGGAGTAATGGATTGGAAATGGAGGGGGTATATTCCAGAGATGATTAGGAACAAGAAGTGGCATATTCAGTTGGAACCTTGGAGATGGCAAAGACCGTTAGTTGTTTGTTGACATTGAAAACCCACTGCAAAAACATGCCATTATTTCCCACATTTCGCCTTCCATTCAATTCAAGCAAACCCCTCTTTCTCTTTCCTCCTTTCAAAAAGGATTCATCAAAGTCGCCACCTAATCCGCTCTTTCTTCATTCCTCCTATACATATACCCTTCCCAACATCCCACCTTTGATTTTTCCCCATTTCTTCCTTTTTTTTCTGAATCTAATTATTGGTTTTGTTTTGTTTTGTTTCATCCAATATTGCCCCCCTCCCTTGATAACAAGGAAAGAATCTCCATTAAACAAATCAAACCAACAATTAAAATTTGAATGAAATAACAGCTATTGTCTTTCCCAATGTCTTCCTCCTGGTCCTCCATTCTTACCAATTACCCTCTTATTTCTGCTTTTATTGCCTTTGTTATTGCCCAAACCATCAAGTTCTTCACCTCCTGGTACCCCCCCCCCTCTCTCTATTGATTATATATATATTTTTACACACAGTTGTTTTGGCTTCAATGAATCTTAGATCTTTGTTTGTTTCTTTAATGGGTTTCTTTCTTTCTCCACCTTTTCTATTCCAATATTTGACAATCTTTTAATGAGTTTTTAAATTGGATAATTGTTGTTTTGATGGAATAAAGGGTCTTCATTTTTGTTTACTTCATTTTTTGATTTGGTTTTTATATCTGGCTTATGTAATTGTAGATAATAACTAATTGATTTCAACTACCAAATATGCCAATGTCGACATTATTTTTTATATATATAGATCTTGGGGGTGTTTCACTGATTTGATCTGGTTCAGGAATACACCCAAAATTCAGCTATATTTTCAGGCATATATATATATATATCTTCGATTGGGGTTTCTTTGATTTTTCAAGCTGTGATTCTGGTCAGCTCTTGCTTGATGCAATTCCTATTTTGTAATGATAGAATATTTTTTTAGTTTTAATGCTTTCTTTTACATTCTTTTCATCACTCATTTGGTAGCATTTTGTTATGAAATAGGGAAGAAAAACTTTGTACAAAGAACCATTTTGGCTACTAATGCAGATAATTGATAGATTACATAGACTTGGGGGTGGCAAGCTTGTGGAGCTGATTAATAGTGTGGCCGTTTTTGCTTTGCTATTCGCACCTGTTATTCTGTAGCTTTATAATTAGTTTTGTGGTACAAATGTTAAAGCTTTAAAGTTTTGCAGGTACAAGGAAAAACAATGGGATCTCAAGCAACTAGTGGGATCTGGAGGGATGCCTTCATCCCATTCTTCTACAGTCACTGCTCTTGCTACAGCTATTGGGTTCCAAGAAGGTTTTGGAGGAGCATTATTTGCGACCGCATTAATATTAGCCTGCATCGTATGTTCTTTTGTTTCTTGTTTTATGGTTGGCTCATAATCTATGTATAAAAGATCAAATTGTGTAGTCTGACATGATTTTAAGATACTGCTTTCTTCATCCCTGCTGGTGCTAAGCTAGGTTCTCTTCTAATATCGATTTCTGATACCTGAGCAAAATGCATTATGAGTTACAATCATATGAGTAGGTTTCTCATATCACTGGTACTGCCTACATCGTAGATTGAATTTTGATGTGGTGGAGATTTGCAGGTAATGTATGATGCAACTGGTGTGAGATTACATGCTGGACGGCAGGCAGAGGTTTGATTCTATTGCTGGTGTTTTCTATTTATATTCTCATTCCATCTCTTCTCCAAAACTCAAGTTTCCGCCATGCCTCTACCTATCTTTTTCGAGTAATTAGGATATTACGGAAGCTCTAGTTGTATATTGCATTCTCTCTTTACAAAACGAGATGCATAATCGCTTGGTTTAAACCTGATTTCTTTCATGTATCATTGCCAAAATTATATGTTCTTCAGGTCCTGAATCAAATTGTATACGAATTGCCTGCTGAGCATCCTCTGGCTGAGAGCAGACCGTTACGTGAACTTCTTGGTCACACCCCTCCCCAGGTACACTTGCTTAGCAGATTATTGGCAATAATTACTTGATCCTCGCAATAACTTCAAATTATCGAGATGTTATAATCCCTGACTTATTATGTTTTCTTTCGGAACAATGGATGTTTCGAAGGTCGTAATTGCTATAAAATCTGGTTATGTTTTAACATATTGATCTACATGTGGATGCTAAACAGCAATAATCTCCAGTATATGCTTCTAATAACATCAGGCGCTACGAGTAATATCATCCGAGATAGTTGTTCATAATGTAAGAATTATCTACAAGGATAGCTACTTACAATTTCAACCTTCCATTCCCATTCCAGGTTGCTGCTGGTGGATTGCTTGGTATTGTTACATCTGTTGTTGGCTATTTTATTTTCCTGGATGCTAGATAAAAGTTGATGCGCATGCATGTTATAGATATCATTTGGCAATTGCGTTGATGTTTGAATTTGGACTGCCACACAAGCGATACTTCAACTCCCCTGACCTTTTCCCACAAAGGGTGATTTCTCGGATTTGAATGCTAAGCTTTCAGGTGTTTATAAAAGCATGTTGTTACTTAGGAGTTTTAATTCATTTAACCAGTAGCAGTTGCAACTTTTAAATGATTTGTGTGGTCTAATGATGATAGCTTGTTACATGTAAATGGAAACCCTGGGACTTGCTAAATCTGATCAAATGTAAACTGTTTCTGCTATATATCTCTCTCAGTTCTAGGGTTCTAGCACTAGCCTTTTTCATTCTTGACCAATTTTTAGCATGGTTATTTTACTGGAACATCAACTTATTTGTTAATTTGGGACCTGTGGTTCAGTCGTAAATGATGAGCAATGGCAGTGGGAAATGAAAATCAGAAGCTTTCAACAGTTTTAATGATGGAAATGAGATTATTTTACTTGCAAGCTACTCGAGTTCAGCTTGAAAAACATTTGAATTCGAATTCAAGCAAAACTGAATTCAAGTATTCCAATTCTGGACTCGAGTGATACTCAAGTGTGATTGAGCTTTGATTTTCTTAAGGAAATGTACCTGCATGTTCCCTGATAATATTAAAACAGATGCAGCAAAGGGTAGATCCATTGCGGCACTATTACATTAGAGTTGCCACAAGCAAAATAAGCTCTAAACCCTAAAAATAATAAAGAATATTCTAGCTGAGGTATTTTATTTCGCATGAAGCAATACAGCTGACCGGTATTCCAAGTCTTGGAGTCTTCAACTGTTCATTGACTCGAAACCTAAAACGGTATAAAAAACTATTTTCATCTTCGAATAAAGATCCCCGACAACTCTTGACTTTGAACGCCAAGCAATGTGCTCGTCTGGCCTGACTAGAATGGCCCCTTGCTCCGTCATCTGACAAGTACTCCACCATGACGATGAATCCAATGACCTTTTGACTTCTATAACATCTATGTAATTCTTCCAAGGTGCTAATTTTGCTTTGCTCCCAGGCTGAACTCCGGTAACAGTATCAGCTGGCCATAGTATGCATACCTTGGTCGAAACTTTATATTCCTCGGCAACCTTAAAGGCAGCTTGAGCAAGATTATAAGACTCCTCCATTGGTGCTATAATAAGAAGGAACTCGACTTTGTTTTCAGATACAAGATCTAGTGTAGAAATGGTTT
This sequence comes from Gossypium sturtianum, assembly GCA_025698515.1. Lineage (NCBI taxonomy): Eukaryota > Viridiplantae > Streptophyta > Magnoliopsida > Malvales > Malvaceae > Gossypium > Gossypium sturtianum. The sequence continues at coordinate 28,161,186 of CM046945.1, forward strand.
CCTGCAATAATTTTAAGCCAATTAGCTAAAAACGAAATTGCAGCATGCTTTGAAATCATCCAGCAATCATGCTTCGGAGTTCATAAATCAATGAAAAACATATATCATTCACCAACAATTTATCATACCAAGCAAATCATAGATTCTTTACAACTCATAAAGCTTCATCTTTTGTGGTGAATTACCAAGGTCGTGTGCTAACTGCGATAACCCATTAGCAAAACCATAGAAGACAGAACTACTTTTAGTGTAATTATCCCTGTTCTTAGGGATCAATTCTACTCTTCTATATTGACCTTTAAACAATAACAAAAGACTCCCTATCACACAACTCCTCGAAGGGATTATAATAGTCAGTAGTAATAATGAGAATGATATTGTTGATATAGCTCTGGCCACGGGTTATAACAGTGATAGTAGCTAGAAGTTATGAAGATTTATGAGTTTTAAAGACCAAATACTGAATACATGATTTGCTTGATATGATATTTGAAGAATTACACATGTTTTCCAATGATTTATGAACTTATGAAATTCCCTACTGAGATAATAATGATTCTTTAACAGTTAGCATACATGTCTTATTGATCGATTAATGTTATTGGATGATTTTATATGATACCCTGAAATGAGGCTTGATCTGATGTGTGTGACTATATTTACTGAATGTGGCTGTTCATTCCTTCCTGTACTTGTACAAATAACCTGAGCTCAAAAATCTAGAATGCAGGAGCCCTCAGATGAACTTAGAATCTACTCTAGTATTGAACATTACTACTTTATTTAAAAGTGTAAACAAAATGGAAATTCCTATTTATTTTCATATGCAAATTTGACTTACGAGAATTTTGTATAGGATTTTATAGAATAATTCTATATGGATGATGGAGAGATGGGCTTTGTGTTATGTCTCGGTGTCAAGATAAGATCACAATAAGCAACTCCAACTTAACAAGCAAATATAAGCGAAAGAAGAAAACAAGAAAAGGCAAAAACCAAAATGAGCATAGTGAGAATATATACCTCACTTGGAAAAATTGATAAAACCTTAACATTCATATGGGGTAGCCTTGACCCTGGATCTGCACAGGGAACATAATCCCTTCTACGACCAGTTGGCAACTCTGGAGCAGGCACAACATCGTCACTATCTGGAACAAGTGCTCCTTCAAGGTATCTGACACCCATGCATGGATTAAGAGAGACACTATACCCATTCTTTAAAAGATTAATATGGTAATAAAAATCTCAGAAATTGTTTAATTCCATCTACTATGATAGTTGTAAGTTTCAATTAATTTTATAAAACAATATTGATACCTAAATCCAAGATCCTCAGCAGGAAATTGGAGTTGAAGGCTCTTTCCTTCTTCAAAAATATGCCTTAGTTTAGCAAGCCTTGATGACCCAAGTGGGTTATTTTCATTTAAAATAAACTCTGAAAGCTGTGAACGGCCAATCGAGAAAATTCCATCCAAAATGGCCTTCTGCATGCCAGATGGTAAAATGGAACCAAACCCCTTATTAATAACTTGATGAACTGCATCACAAGCAAAAAGAAGAGCAATGATTACTGGTGAGCTGAAACCAAAATATCTACCCTCAAAAGATATGCAACGGCTCAAGATAAACAATTGGATTTTCAGCGCAATAGCTACATTAATTTACCGGAATTTGCAACGGTTGGATCAAGACCAAGAGTTGCAGGAACTGCCATTGCTGCTCTGAAGTTCTGAACACTAAGAGCTGTATTGAAAACAGCAATCTGACAATGCAATAAACATGGAAGTCAATGATCAATGAACTTGCAAATAAAATAAAATGAGAAGAAAAGCTAAGAAGGCTGAAGCAATACCGGCTTACGTTCTGTTTCATATGTGGCAAGTATGGAAGTTGGTGCAACACCGTTCAGTAGAGAAGCAATTTTCCAAGCCAGGTTATGAGCATCCTGGATTCCTGTATTCATCCCTGCAGAGTCCATGTTGAAATCCTATAAATAGTTCTTTCCATGCCATAACTAGCATGCAAGGGGACATCACTTTACCAAACCTAATGAGTATTATTTGTGATACAACTATTTTATAACACGCGGAGATTGTGCTACACTAAAAGCCATCCCCTTAACAGGTTCTTTCTGTTTACTCCCTCCATTCAACCAGGAAAAAGAGAGATGTTATTTCATAATCAATGTTATAGAGTAGCCAGCTGCAGGTGAGAAAAAATGCCAATCGTGAATGATCAATATGCAGATTTTTCTGGTCAGCATAAATGAGTGCTACTCACCAAAACCACCAGCAGGAGGGAAACGGTGGGCAGCATCTCCACAGAGCATTATTTGATTATTGCCACAAACAAATCTGTCAGCAACTTCAGCATGCATCACCCATGGCTTAATGTCAATCACATCTATATCTGAAAGCTCTTGACCAACCAATTTGAGTATTAACTTCTTGCATATCTACAAAAAGTTGCAAACTTCAAAGAAATTGCTATCAAAGTTTGTGAAGTGGCTGTTATTTACGCATTACATCTTATAAAGTCAGCCATGCACTTAATTTAATCAAGATGTCCATGAAAGCATATCCCATAAGGCCTAAATCACCTAATAAGTGATAACTACCAGAGAAAATTATACTACAAAGAGATACATTACTTTTTAGTTTTCTATAGCTTATTACATTTCGAGTCCCAATGACCTAAATTGGCGGAACTAGCCAGTGCCCCTTAAATGTAACCTATTCTTCATCCAACTGGTATTTTCCAAATCTATGGTGAAAAGAAATACCTCAGGGCTGAAATCTTCCAGGTTCTGTTGAGGAGGATAGAACGGGATCTGCAAGATGATGATCAATAAAACATCTTCAGTATATAGTGCATTTTAAAGTAACAGAGATACTGAATATTTCCTAAATCCTCTAATACCTGTAATACAAATTCCCCTTGAGTAAGATCATGAGCAACAAGAACCCCAATAACTTCGGTGTTGAAAATGAAGAATAGCATCCCAGGCCTCTCATTAAGCAGGTATCTTCCAAGGTCTTTGCTCCAGAAATGAACACTCACAAGCTTTTGCAAGTCTTTTTCGCCTTTCAAATCTATTCCAACGAGCTTCCGTACCATACTTCCAGCACCATCCGCGCCAATAAGAATTTTAGATTGAATTTTTCTCGTCAACAACTTACCTTCCTTGGAAAAGGAAACAGTTGCAGTAACACATTCATCAGTTGTGTCAATGGAGACACACTCATACCCCATCAAGATTTCCCCTCCTCTGAGTGGCTCGTGATCAAGGCTCTCAGGACCTTCTAACGTGTGAATACCGAAACCAAGATTCTCCAACAGTTTAACAAGTAACCTAGTTAACTTGTATTGCGAGAAGTGTGCAACAGAGATTGGACTAACAATTTTTTCAAAATCTGACAATGGATGCAGAATAGTATTTAGACAACTATTCCATTAAAATAGTAATAAAACATGCATGAAATTTAAGAAAAAGTGTTAAAACTAATGGAGCTGAGCTGGAATCAGCAACTGGCAAGCCTACAATATATAAAAACTATAGAGTCAATCGAATCGAACCTTGAGGATGCATATGGTCCACTGAACCTAGGATAGAGCCAGTTAGTGAAGTACAATATATGAATTTTCTCCATAAATCTACAGGTGGTTGTGACCTTTGAATCTCCTCTGCTAATCCATCCAATTTCCGAAACACCTAACAATTAGCAGTTACTATTAAGCTCAATATACCTCCACTAAACATATTACACTCAAATCTTCCATAGAGAAATAAAACCAACCTCCATAGTTCGATTATTGATAAAATGAGCTTGTGGGTGCTTTGAAAACCCCTTGTTTTTCTCCAAAACCGTGCATTTTATCCCTACAAGGCATCACTAGTCACTAGCTACATACTTTAAACATATTAAAAGGAAAAAAAAAATTCATAATGAGTTGCATTGATCGACCTAAAAATCGATTAACAAATGGAAAAAGTGAATTAACGTATAAAAGCACTATAACCAATTAGACAAATTCCATGTAAATGAACCTCATAAAAGTTGAAAATGTGCTCTATTTACTTTGGTTTATAATGAAAAAAGAAAGAAACTTTTAGGTTAAAGAAGATACCAAATTTGGTGAGAAGAACAGAGAGAACGAGGCCAACAGGCCCTGCACCAACGATCAGAGCAGGAAGAAGAGAGTCATTGCTGTTGAGAATTTTGGTGTCTGAGAAATCTCTCCTTTGAATATAACCATAAGGGTGTAATCTGATTCTGGGTTTGGTTCTATGGAGGAGGTTAAAGCCCTTGATAAACCCTGAAACCCCCATGAACAAGAAGCAGCTGAACCTGAAGCAAAGTGGGAAAAACACTAGGACTCTCGTTCTTTAATGACAGTTGGTTCGGTTTGCAAAATGCTGGGTTTTTCAATAGTGTTTTTTGAGCAGGTTTCTTTGGGTTAGCCCAAATCAATCTTTTGGTGCTTAGGAGTTTAGATTACGAACCCATTGCATTTGCACCCAACCCAGAGTAGTTATGATTTTCTTTTAGGGTAAATATACATTTTGGTACCTGAACTTTCAAGGTTCAATTTGATACTTAAAGTCTTTTTTGGTCTAATTTGATATCTGAACTTGACTCTTTTGTTCAAATTAGTACTTGAACTTGGCTTCATAGTTCAAATTGTTTCAAATAAGTCATTTACCATAAGTACTAATTTGGACCAAAAAGTCAAGTTCAATTACCAATTTAAACCAACAAGCTAAGTTCAATCACCTAATTAGACCAAAATAAACCATAAGTACCAATTTGAATTTTAAAGCCAAGTTCAAGTACCTAATTGGACCCAAAAACCTTAGGTGCTAATTTAAACCTTGAAACCAAGTTCAAGTACCAAAATGTATATTTGACCTTTCCTTTATACTTTAATGTTTTGGACAACAATGCTTTTAATTGAGACCAATAAATATTGGGTGCAATGCAAAGGGTCATTGCACTTCCAATAGAAGAATGAGATTCGAACTTTGAAAACGATATTATTGAGAGGGATAACTACAAACCCCAAACATAAAAAATATAAATTGACATGAAAAATCCAAAAAAAAAAAAAAAACAATGTTTTTAATTGAAGGGTAAACTATCAAAATAGTCACTTTTGTTTACCTCCGGTTATATTTTAGTCACTTATGTTTGAAATGTTACATTTTAATCACTTATGTTATCATTTGTTACGAAATTGTCACTTTGCTGTTAAGATTTGTTACCTTGCAAACGGCAATTCGACATGGCAGTTAAAATGAGTTTAAAATGCCAACGTGGATGTCCAACAAAGTAAGTTAATTGATTTTTAATTAAATAAATTTAATTAATTGAATTTTCTAAATTAATTAAAGGAAAATGTTATTTTAGTTTCCCGAAATAATCAAAAAAATGCATCAGATTAATCCTTGAACTGGAAAAAAAGAACCATTGGTCTCCTTTTTCTTTTAATTTCCGTTTCCATTTTGACTAAAAAAACCATCAATTTGGACGAGGTGTCATAGGTGGATCAAACCAATAGAAAAAAAAAAACGGCAACAACGCCTTCTCCCATTCCCATAATTTGGACACCCGAAAAATCTACTACTTGAATTTTCATTCAACCATGAAGTTCTCAACATAGCTGGGCAACCACAATAGCAAGTAAGTATAGAGGTTGGTGCGTTTATTTCTTCTTCTTTTGTTGTTCCACCCTTCTCTTCTTTTCTCTGATGGTAACAAAAAAAAACCTAATTGTTGCTTTTTTTTTAAAAAAATTGGAGGAAATTGGGTTTTAAGGTAAAATCTTGTATTCTGTTTTCATAAAAAGAAATTTTAACTTTTCTCATCTCATTTGAGCGTCCATGTTGGCATTTAAAACTCATTTTAACTGTCACGTTAGACTACCGTTTGGGAGGTAACATATTTTAACGGCTGAGTGACCATTTTGTAACAAATCGATAACGTAAGTGACTAAAACGTAACATTTCAAACATAAGTGAATAAAATGTAACCTTAGACTAATAAACTCGTCAATTTAATCACTATTCCTTAATAACACAAACTTCTAGAAGAATGGTTTAGCAATTCAAGCTATTTCCTTTCTCATTTTCCGGTATCTTGAAACTAGTTTGTTAGTCCAATAAGCTAATGGGCAGATAAACAAACAAATATAGATCCATAAAGCAAGTGAAAAAAAAAGAGGGTAAATTCCACACATAATCATTCAATTATCAAAAATTTTTATTTTAGGCATCTAAAATAAAAAATTTACAATTTAAGTATCCACGTTACATCATTTGGTCATTTTGGTCACTCTCGTCAAATTCACAAACAAGCAGCTAACGTGGCAATTAAAAAATCGATATAATAACAAATTTAGCCCCCAACTTTTACATATTATATCAATTTAGTCATAATTTTAAAAAATTAACCCTCAAACTTTACAAATGATCTCAATTTGATTCTAATTATAAAAAAGTCAAAGAAATGTATAAAAATACATAAATATTTTATGGGCAAACTACCAAAATAGTCACTTTTGTTTACCTCATGTTACATTTTATTCACTTATGTTTGAAATGTTACGTTTTAGTCATTTACGTTACCGTGTTGAAACATTTTAGTCACTGATCGTTAATTGTTGTTAACAATGTAACGGTAACTGACGTGACACGTTAAATCATCATTCAAATGAAAATTTTAGGTTAACTTATACAATTGGTCCCTATATTTTTTTCATTTTGAGCATTTTTTTTATGTTCTTTGAACTTTTCTTCTTCTTTTTTTCTTTATTTTCCATTCCCTTCTCCTTATCCCTTTGTCTTCCTGCCTTATCCATTTCTTTTAACGAAGTTTTTCTATGTTTTCCATTTGTTAAAATTAGTCTTTATACTTTTTATTTTTTAAACAATTTATTTTTTTCTTTTTATTTCTTTATTTTTCTTTTATTATTCCCTTTTATTTTTCTCTCTTCTCATATTCTTCACTGCAGAAACATAATCTTTGCCCACCAAATAAATCAAGTCATTGTTTCTTTCACATGATTCCTAAATTGAATTTCACTCAAAATTGAATATTAATCATTCTTAATCAAATCGAGATTTGCATATAACCTAAATTTGAAACTAAAATTGAATCTAACTAATCAATATAAAAAACCATATCATTAATCAAATCTAAATATAGATTGGATTCTTTATATTCAAAACAATTTTTTCCATTTCCAAATTTCTACAGAATCGTGTAGATTATTCATTTCCTTTTCTTTTATTTTTTAATGAATAAATTAAGCAAACGATAAAATTGATCTAAATCTTCTTGGACATTCCCAAGCAAGCTTGATTGGAAGCCAAAAATGGATGAACTGAAGAGAGAAAGAGAGCATGGAACCAAACTGGTTTGGGTAAAGTTGATGGTAAGTTTCGTATAGTGGTCATTTTAGTCATTGAGAGTGTAGAGCTCATTTGAAGAATCTATGAAACAATGTAGTTTCGAGAGGACGAGAATGTTGTAGGTAAGATAGATAAGGTGGTCGTGGGGGTTGGTTAGGAGGTTAGGGGAACGGGCTCGGGAAACTTTGTTGAAGGTGGACTACCATAAGTCACGACTGGTGAGGTCTTCAAGTGAAGCAAGCTTGTGGACTAGGTCATTGAGAGATCCAAATTAGTTCGTTAAAGTGATGATGGATGATGGGGGTTTGTAATTGTGGGGTGAGAATATACGAAGCAAGTTTTATTTTGATTTCAGCTTTCACCTTTTCTTTTTTCCATAAACATAAAAAAGTTTTAACAAATGGAAAACATAGAAAAATCATGTTAAAAGAGATAGAGAAGGGAGGAAAATAGGGGGAGAAGTAAAAGAGAATGAAAAATAAAGAAAAAAAGGAAAGTTAAAAAAACATAAAAGGAAAAAAAATTAAATTGCTCAATGCGAAAAAATATGGAGATCAATTATATAATTTAACCTAAAATTTTTGTTTGAAATGATGATTTAACATGCCACGTTAATTTATCGTCACACCGTTAACGACAATGGGTAAACTACCAAAATAGACTTTTGTTTGCCTCAAATTGTATTTTAGTCACTTACATTTGAAATATTATGTTTTAGTCACTTACATTATTGTGTTGTAACATCTTAGTCACTGAGCCGTTAATTGTCGTTAATGATGTAACGGTAAACTGATATGGCACGTTAAATTATCATTTCAAACAAAAACTTTAGGTTAAATTATATAATTGGTCCCTATATTTTGTCGTTTTGAATAATTTTTTCTTTTATATTCTTCTTTTTCTTTATTTTCCATTATCTTCTGCTTCTGGAGGAAGCCAACACCGGCACCGATAAGCTGATGGGGTGACGTCGACGCCGGAATCGATAAGAAAGTCATCGTGGAAGAATAGAAAGAACAATAGGAGGGGGAGAATGAGAAAAGCTAGCGCTGCTAAAATAAATATTGGGATGAGAGCTCACGATTATATATTTTTTTAAAGATATATTAAAAATCAATAAAATTATTTTAAAAACTATTTCTACTTTCTTTCCGTTTTCCCTTCTTTTTCCCTATTTTACTTCTTCCCAATTTCCTTTTATTTTATTTTTTCTTCTTCCCTGAATGAACCCTAGCCATCATCGTCTACAGTTGTCGGAGCTCCAATCAGGCACCATGAGAACACTCCTCTCCATCACCTCTCTTCAAACGTCTGTGTCGATGGTGCACAGTAAACAATTTCATAGTTGCAATCCTATTAGCAGTAGAAACAATTTCACCTGGTTTTGCTGTTCTGGATGCCTCGACAACATCACTGGTGCTGCAAGGTGACGACAACTTAAAGAGTCCAGAACCCATGGAGTCCCCAGCTTGCTCCCATGGTTTAAGTGGAGAGCCACCTATTAGGATCGTCCAGATTAAGCAACGAACAAGTAAAAATATCAGAAGAAATTGAGAAATTGAACACACAAATTCAATGTGAAAAAACTCCTCCAAAGAGGATAAAAAACCACGGGCAAAGATAATTTTACTTAATGGCAAAAGAACGAAGAGTACAAAAGATGGAGATAAAAACTAAACCCCGAAAACCCGAAAACAAAGAACCCTCAAAACATAAACACAAAATTCTCTAAATGTGTTATGAGTTCTAATCTCTAATGGGTGTATATTTCTAAGGTTGTAAAAGAACCTATTTATAGGCTATATTGTCAAGTCAAACAAATTATGCTAATAAATGCTAAATATATTATACTAATAAATACTAAATCTTTTAGAAAGAAAATATATTTTGTTTAACTTGACTTGCAAGCAATCTCTTAGAATTTGGGTCACACAATTCTAACAATCTCCACCTTGACATGAATTCTTACAACGCCATCTTTGCCAAAGCCCGCCATGGGCCTATCTTGAACTATGTAGGGAATTAACTGAGTCGAATCTGTGCTTAGAAGCTGGAAGACTTCTAGCCTTCAACTTGTGCACTACCAAATCAAAACTAACTCGGGTCTGATTTTCATGAACACAGTGCTCTAACTTTTCAAAACCTGCATCCAAAAGAGAACATCTCTTCAACGAAACGGTCATACGTTTTTCCCTCCTATGACCAAGTTGCCTCCGCTCCAAACGAGTTGACTTCGACTCCGTGAATCGGACGAAGGACATCCGATTTCACCGGTCATCGTAGAACCTTCCGAATATAAAGATCGCCGGTTCTTTTACCTTTTAACAAAGCGAGTGCTCCACGAGATACTTTAATGTCGCTTCGACTCGATGTTGATTCTCGCATCCTTTCAAGTCTAAACTACTCAAGGAGATGAGATTCTTTCGTAAATCGGTACATACCGACATCCGAGAAAGTGTCCTAATTGTCCCATCGTGTATCCTAATTTTAACAAGGTACCAATACCAATTACCTTACTAGATGAATCGTTTCCCATACGCACAAATCCACCTTCAATCGAATCGTATGTGGAGAACCATTCTCTAATGGGACACATGTGGAAAGAACATCCCGAATCTAGGATCCACTCGGACGTGAGCTTGGAGTTATCGCTCGTTGACACTAACAAGAAATCATCACCACTTTCATCGACCAAATTAGCACCGGCTACATCTTCCTCGTTACTCTCAAGTGACTCTTTTATTCGTGATTTTATAACAATCGCTTTAACGTGACCTAACTTTTACAATAGCGACACCTTTTGTCTCGTTTCTTTGATGCTACCAAAATGGAAGCTTGCTTATATCTGCCTTTTGCTATCCAAACCAAACTCATTGTCGAGTTTGTCTCTACTCAACAAATGACCCTTCACATCTTGAACGAGTTTGTCTCTTCCATAAATCGTGGTCTCCCGAAAGACTTGTATGAAGGGGGTAAAGAGCACAATAATAGCATAGCTTTGATCTTCATCGTTAATATGAACCTCAACATTCTTTAAATCATTTAAAAGAGTAATGAATTGGTGATGTGATCTCTAAGAAGCTCACCTTCGTTCATGCGAAACGTAAATAGACGTTGTTTCAACACTAAGCAGTTAGCCAGAGACTTAGTCGCATAAAGAGTTTCTAACCTTTTCCACAAGGCGGATGAGGTTTTCTCCATCAATACCTCCGCAATACCGTATTCGCGAGGCACAACCTGGATTGCGAGACAAGGCCTTTTATCAAGCTCTTCCCAATCTGTTTGATTTAGATTCTCAGGCTTTTTCCCGGTAACAACCTTTTTCAAGCCTGTTTGAACTAGAATTGCCATCATCCGAACTTGCCACAGATTGAAATTTGTTTCACCATCGAACTTCTCAATTTCAAGCCTTGTTGTCGCCATCTCCGAGCAGGCTGATCTATAAAATTGAACTAGCTCGATACCACTTGTTAGGATCGTCCCGATTAAGCAACGAACAAGTAAAAATAGCAGAAGAAATTGAGAAATTGAACACACAAATTCAACGTGAAAAAACTCCTCCAAAGAGGATAAAAAACCACGGGCAAAGATAATTTTACTATAATGGCAAAAGAACGAAGAGTACAAAAGGTGGAGATAAAAACTAAACCCCGAAAACCCGAAAATAAAGAACCCTCAAAACGTAAACACAAAATTCTCTAAATGTGTTATGAGTTCTAATCTCTAATTGGTGTATATTTCTAAGGTTGTAAAAGAACCTATTTATAGGCTAAATTGTCAAGTCAAACAAATTATGCTAATAAATGCTAAATATATTATACTAATAAATACTAAATCTTCTAGAAAGAAAATATATTTTGTTTAACTTGACTTGCAAGCAATCTCTTAGAATTTGGGTCACACAACTCTAACACCACCAATAGGTGCAATTGAGAATGTCAAACATAAACAAATTGTACAAAACCAAAACAAAAGGGGAAAAAAAGATATATTTCAAATATTTAATTTTTTTAATACCTAAACAAAGCTAATTATCCTTCAATTTCTTGGCCTAATTCTACCATGAACAAACAACCAAAACAAAAGGGGAACTTGGGAATTTGGTTTCGGTCCACTGATTGAGACCATTTAGGAAACACCGTCATCGGCAACTTGGTTGTTGCTGTTGCGGCCATTGTTGTTGTCGTTGAAGAAGGAGAATGAGACAAGTACCATGAAGGAATTTGGGGATTTGGTTCTAGTCCACGGATTGAGACCGTTTAGGAAGCACCACCGTTGTTTTATTCCTCGTCGTCATATTAGTAGAATGGGAAAAAAGAGAAGGGATCTCGTCGACAACTAGGTTGTTGCTGCTGTAACCATTGTTCTTGTCGTTGAAGAAGGAGACAAATCGTGAACTATATTTGATTTTTTGTGAATTATGTTTTAGCAGCTATATATATCGGGCTAAAAAAAAAACGAAGAAATATAGTGTCTAATTATATAATTTAATCTAAATTTTTTGTTTGAAATGATGATTTAACGTGTCACGTCAGCTTATTTTTACACCGTTAACGACAATTAACGGTTCAGTGACTAAAACATTAACATTTCAAACATAAGTAACTAAAATGTAACTTGAAGCAAACAAAAGTAACTATTTTGATAGTTTACCCTAACGACAATTAACGACTCAATTACTAAAATGTTACAACAGGTTAACGTAAGTGACTGAAACGTAACATTTCAAATGTAAGTAACTAAAATATAACCTGAGGTAAACAAAAGTAACTATTTTGATAGTTTACCTATATTTTAAATATATAAAAAAATGTTTTTATAAAAATATAATAATAAATTTAAATTTTATATTAATATTAAATAAAATAAAAATCCCCCACCACTCCCTCCGCCCCACCTCATCCCTCCCTCTCCCCCATCCATCTTCTCCGCCGTCCCTTCAGCTTTGGTTCTTCATAATCCAACACTCTATCTTGGAGCAATGGGCTCCTTAACTATGTTACACTGTGTTTGCCTCACTGTTCAATCCACTTCTTTTTCTTGACTATTTATGGACTTCCTATTTGGTAAAAGAAAAAAATGAAAACTAAGTTAAACCAGAAAGCAAATTCAGTTTTCAACTTTGCTAAAGATTAAAAGAAAACCCCAAAAAAGTTCAAAAGCTTTAAAACTATGAGAACTATGTTACCTTGACAGATGGATCTAAATTCGTCAATTCTTCATGTTGTTCTTTGGATTCAACCATCTCTTTCTGCTTAAATTCCAAACAGATATTCCACGTGTATTTCTTTTTTAAGAAAAAAAAGCAAAAATCGATGACTAAGGAAGAGCCAAAGCCGAGAGGGACAAGGGAGAAGATGGAAAGAGGGAAAGGGAGTGTGACATCCCTATCTGATCCGATAAAAGATTCGGATAAAGGAAGTCACATTACAAAAAATTCTAAACTTTTCATTATTACACTTAATTTCAACCTTTGAAATTTAATTTTGTGTTTGATATAAAAATTTATACATATTTTCACCGTCCGAACTTATTTCATAGCCTTAAAATTTAATTTTAATTATTCTCACTAATTCTTCAAAAATTTATTACACAATTTAAACAAATATTCCAATTTACGTACAAATCATAACAATTTTAACTTATCAATTATAAAATTTTATTATTTAATTTCATCCATAATTATTTATCAAATATTTCATGAAAAATATATATATAATTATTATGTCAAAATTTATAACTAAATGTTTCAGGATTAACAAAAAAGTCTTTGAAGTTCAAATTTTTATAGTTTTACGATTTAGTCCCTAAAACCCTAATTTTCCTTAAAAACAGAATTTATTCCTTCTAAAAACAGCCCAAATTTTCCAGATTTCACAAATCAGTCCATTTTACCTAAATTTTCAATTTTTAAAATCTTTACAATTTGGTTCCTATAACCTCGAATATAATCAATCAATGTTCTCTTTTCAAATTCTTATATCCTAAAATCATACAAATTAATTTATGCATCTAAATTCTAGATTTCCAGATCTCAATTCTCATAATTCAAACTTTTCATATTTTTATAATTTAGTCCTTATTTCATTTTTTTATCAAATTAGCCAAAATAAATATTTAACACTTCCAACATAATAACTACAAAATCCCATCATTCAAAATAATTATTTCCAATTTCAAATATTCATAGCAAAATCACCCGCACTTTCTTACTTTCAATTATTCACATAAAATCACCCACCAAAATTTTCATAATATCATTCACCATTCACTTCATGCATAAACATAATACTTTCATCACTTTAAATATAGAAAAAAATTATGCATACCTATTTCTTACAATTTCACATCAAAATATACAATTAAATAAATATAAGATAATAACTTAAGCAACTTACCCATGTTTTCTCTCACTTCCATCTTCCTCTTCTTGCTTCCATGGTTGGTTTCCCATGAAATACCACTCTTAAATTAACGTTGGATGTGATATCTCACTTTAATTTCAAAGAATTTTAGGTTAGAAATATGCTTGAACAAAAGAAAAAAAGAAAAAAAAAGACCAAATTGAATTAAATGTAAATTTTTTTTCTTTCCTCTCTTCTTTCTTTCATGCATCCCACGTTGGGGTCTTTCTAGAATTTTCTTTACTTTTCTTTATTTGTCATTTAATTACTTAATTAATTTTATCAACTGTTCACATTTAATCACATAATTTTAATTCAATGGTTATAATTTCTACCATCAAAATCTTACACTTTTTATAATTTAAAATTTAAAAATAATATTTAATGACCAAATTGCCCTTTAAAATATCTTTTGTCATATTTAAGACATAAGGGTAAAATAGTCATTTCACCCTTTTCAATGACTCATTTGTTTGACACATGGCATACTTTTGTGTCCTAAGTAAAATAGTCATTTCACCCTTTTCCATTACTCATTTATTAATGGTATAATTGCAATCAAGCCCTTTTCTCACAAAATGGTAAAATTACACTTTAGTCCCTATACTTTTCAATATAGTTCATATCTCAATTTTCCAGCTCCACCTATAATTCGTATCCATGTCACATTCATAAAAAAATATTTCTTAAATTTGTGCCCATTTTTCTAAAATAGTAAATTAGAACTTTTAGTTTATCTTTCACAAATTTTCAATATAATCTTCACTAAAATTTACTATTATACTTTCTTTTCCAACATAAAATTTTGACTTTACTATCATTATTCAATTGATAAACTATTACTTTTTGGAAAAAAAAATTCTATTTATCTTTTGAAATACTACTATTGTTGACGCTGAGATTTTTAGGGTGTTACAAGGAGAGCAATGGTGGACTGGGGTGGGGTGAAGGGAGGGATGATGGTGGGGGGAGGTTTGGTGGGGGAGGGGGAGAGGGACCGGGGTAGGGAGATTTTTTATTTTATTTAATATTAGTATAATTATACTATTTAATATTAATATAAAATTTAAATTTATTATTATATTTTTTGAAAATATTTATGTATTTTATACATGTAACACCCCCAACCCGTATCCGTCGCCGGAACAGGGTTACGAGGCATTACCAAGGAGTACAGAACACTTACAGATAATTTGAAATCATTATCGTTCAAATACCGAGACTAATTATAAACGTTCCTTTAACGAACCTTCGGGGTCCAAATTATGCATTAAGATTGGGTCGAGACTAAACCGGATCCTCAGGAAAAATTTTCGCGACTTTTAGAATTTTTCTCGCATATAAGGGTCACACGCCCTTGTGACTGGAGACACACAGCCGGACCATACGCCCATGGGGTAGACCGCTTGTCACACACGGCCTAGACTCACGCCCGTGCCTACCCGTGTGGACGAAAATTAGGCTATTTTCCAAGCCATATTTCTCACTCACTTGATCCTTTATCTTTACCAACATTTTAATACAGTCAAGAACCAATTTAAGATATTCAACCAAGCCTTATACTTATTATCATTTGTTAGTCGTACACTTCATATAAATAACAAGAAACGTATATAAGCTCAATTCTTATTAAATTCCTCTCATACCTATACTTTTTCACATTATGTATTCATATCACATATAATAATCATACCTCTATATTTCATATACATTTTCATAACAATTTGTCTTGGTTTCTAACTACTTCATATTTGAGTTCTACTCATCAAATCATTTGAACATCATCTTTACACAAATAGTACACTTGAGGTGTACAGTTCTATAATTATGAATAAACACATTTATCAAACATATTTCATGTATCAAGTACCATCATTTCCTCGTATTTCAGACAAATACGTGTAACAATTCATAAACATGCAACTCACTAACTCTTCCTGCCATTCACAATTTAAATTGACAAATCACTTATTAAGTCCAATTTCAATGTTCACTAAAATTTATCATATAAATTTGGATGTACGTATCCACCAATAGATTTCATGTATAGATATCATCATCTCAAATTTCCACATACATTTACTTTCCACATTATGAACTCAAATAACATATACAAGATATACCAATGTATTTCAAGTACGTTTTCATAATATTTCCAAACAATAACGAAACATTTACTAAAGTTCCCTGCCATTCACAACCACTGTTATAATACTTCACATAGTTGAGCTCAACATTAACAACTACTCAATCTCTTTCATTTGGTTCACTCCTCTTGTATTACTTGTTATCAAATTACGAAACGTCTTACGAATTTGAGTACACCGTTGCTCAGTGCCACGTTTCACAACTCAGTATGGTTTTCCTCATTGAAATACCATACCTACATTTCACAACTCGGTATGGGAAATGCCATACCTACGTTTCTTAACTCAGTATGGTTAATATCATACCTACGTTTCACAACTCAGTATGGTTAATACCATACCTACGTTTCACACTTTGCCATGGATCAACCATGGTCTTATCCGTCAATTCATCACATGTCACGATACCAACATACTCAATCTTGCGTTTTTTTCCTAATTTGAATTACCACCTTTATTCTTTCATTTTATCATAATTTTCACAATCCCACATTAAATTCATATTTAATAACACATTATAGCATTCAATCATTCATTTATCGATTATAATCGGGCATGTGATCAATTTATACACAAGTCATTCATATATTTTTCTCCTCCTCCTCTCCATCCACATCCTTAGTATAAATAACACACTTGTAAGTAACATTATCTATAATTTTCACTATTTACTTATATGGATATTCAAGCTGTCCATCCGTGTCACAGTCACTAAATTATTTTTATCTTGAGCTACAGAACTTCAAATTAAGATCTGCTAATTTTCCCTGAAACTAGACTCACATATCTTCTTACCATAAAATTTTCAGAATTTTTGGTTTGGCCAATAAGTACAGTTTATTCTTTAAAGTCACCCTTGTTCTGCTGTCTGATAGTTCCGACCCTTCTTCACTAAAAATTAATTATCTCCTTGTACGGGATTCGGATGATGTTCCCATTTGTTTCTCTTGAAAATAATTATTTAGGATTTTAAACATATAAATTTAAGTCCCTAATTATTTTCTTCAAATTTTTGATGATTTTCCAAATTCATAACAGGGAAACCCTAAATCATTCTGACCTTGTCTCACAAAATTTATTATATCTCATTATTCACAATTCCATTGCTTACACCGTTTCTTCTATAAAAAACTAGACTCAATAAGATTTAATTTCATATTTTGTTCATTCTCTAATTCGATTTCTACAATTTTTGGTGAATTTTCAAAGTTAGACTACTGCTACTGTCCAAAACTGTTTTAGTGCAAAATGTTGATTTTCATTTTGCCCCAAATTTAATAGTTCATACAATTCAGTCCTTGCTCAATTAACCCCTAAATTGAGCTAATTTTTCTCAATTAATACTTTATTCTATCATTTTAAACTACTTCATAACCCTTGGAAATTAAAAATTTAGCACTAGACCTTAATTCCAAACTCTTTCACTGTTAGGTCCTAAAGTCAATTTCCATCAATTTTACTTGATAAAATCATCATATATCAAAATTAAAGCTTCAATTCTATGTTTATTCATCATATTATTCCATCACTCATCCATAGAAACTTTAAAAATTAGCCATAGAATCAAAAACTAATGACATAGTAAGTTGGACCCAATTGTAAAAGTCCAAAAACATAAAAATTTCAAGGAGAAAGCAAGAATTAAACTTACATGAAGCTAGAGTATGAAAACCATCTTGAACCCTCTTCCATGGCTGTTTTTCAGATGATGAAAATGAAGAGAAATGAAGAGAATTCTAGATATTCCAATTTGGTCCCATTTTTATTTAGCTAATTTTGGCAATTTTCCAATTTTGCCCTTATTTCACTCATTTCCTGATTTTTCTCAGCTATTGCCGCCCAAAATATCTCCTTTGAGATTATTTTCACTTTAGGTCCTTCCTCATTTGACAATTGAGCTATTTAATCCTTCTAGCAACTTTTACACCTTTTTCAATTTAGTCTTTTTTATTTAATTAACCACCCAAACGTCAAAATTTTCTAACGAAATTTTAACACTACCTTATTGAAATTCCGTAAATATTCATAAAAATATTTATGACTCGGTTTATAACACCGAGATCTCGATACTTCTTTTTCTCAATTTCTTGACCAAATAAATCTTTATAAAACACAATTTATTATTTCAAAAAATCTTTTAAAAGTTACATTTAGCTCGTAAATATTAAATAATATAATCTACGAGTTCATTTGTCAGATTTGGTGGTCTCGAACCACTATTTCTGACATCATTGAAATTTGGGCTATTACAATACATTTCTTTGAAGTTTTTAGAATTAGGATCAAATCGAGACTATTTGTAAATTTTAAGGGTTAATATTTTAAAATTATGACTAAATTGATATAATATGTAAAATTTAAGGGTTGAATTTGTTATTATACTATTTTTTAACTATCATGTCTGCTTGTAGTTTGTGATTTTAATGGGGTGACAAAAATGACCGAACTATATAACGTGGACGCTTAAATTGATAATTTTTTATTTTTAGTACCTAAAATGAAAATTTTTTATAGTTGAAAGACTATATGTATAGTTTACCAAAAAATAATGTATAAAATAAATAAAACTTTGATTAAAATAGTAAAATTATACCATTTGCTGCCCACAATGTAGTGAGATAAAAAGCCTTCACCATGGTTTTTTAGAGTGAAAAAGCTGTTGAAATATGGTCTCTTTCTAATTTTCAGTTTACTCAGGAGTCTCTTACTGACATTATAATACCTTTCTTATCATCCTCTACTGTTGCACTAATGGAGAGATTGTCGACTCTTAGGTGGAGTGTTTGGTATTTTCGCAACCTTTTTTGCTAGCAGAACTAGGAGTTGGCTGCTGCACAAATAATTGCATTCGCTGATAGGTTCCTTCAAGATTGGAGGGACTCGTAAAATGCTTTTGACACTGTCTAATCTCGTCCCCCGATTGGGTTCAGTCTCGACAGTTTTGGACAAGACAAGCTGCGGCCTGGCTAAAATTTAATGCAGATGTTTCGTGCATAAATGAGTTGAATGAGACGAGAATAGTATTTTTCTAAAGGCCTTCACTAGTCATTTTCCCATGTTGATGGAACCACATGTAGCGGTTGCTTTATCTATTAGAGAAGTATTATCTTGATTAAAATCTGGACAATATAGTTTTGGAGTCGGGAGGTTACTTATAACTACGTTAAACTTGAACAAGAGATCTTATTCTTTGAAATTTAGGTTAATTTGTAAGATTGTTTTATATTAAAGTTATAATTTCTGCAGACGTGAAGGAACGCAAATAAGCAATTCACCATTTGGCACTGGTAATCTTATTTTATGCAAATCGTTTCTCTTTTTTACAATTATCCAATTTATATTTCAAAATTTATGATTGCTTGTAACAACTTTTATCTGATCTGAAGATCTGATCAAATAAGGGACTTCACATTGGTCACCAAAACGACTTAAACGATCAAATGAGAAAATATCATGCAAACAATCATTATAAACATTAATGAACCACTATAAATAATAATAATAATAAAAAAACTAAAAAAAAGCCTTGAAACAATATTTGGGGCCCAAAATACAAAACTAGGAACTAGGTTTCAATACCTGAACTAATGTATTGATATATGTTTTTGTTGTCCCGAGACATAAAATTTGTCTCTACCCTTAAAATCAACTCTTATTAATGTTAATGGAATTGACACAATTTAAATAATAGTAAAAACTTCAAAATATTTGAATTAATCTACAACTGAAGTAAAAAATAAACTATTTACAGAAAAAAGTAAATTCGAAAGCGTTAGACAGTACAAAGATTTTAAAAATCTGTTGAAAGTTACAAGCCTTTTTTACCTGTATATTATAAAATAAAAAAATACTTAAATGGTATGTCAGACAGATTATGTACCGAAAAGGTACATCCAAGCAAGTGGAGGGTGGTGCATAGGCGACACCACCCTAAAAATCTGACATGTTTGACTGTAATTATTTTTTTTTAATAATGGCCTACTTGATAGGCGACACTACATTTGTACCGAAATAGTATAGAACCCATATTTTTATACAGATGTAGTGTAGAGGTATGGTGCTTATCTGATAGGCGGCACCAGTACCAATTCCCCCCCCATCTGGCTCAATACTAAATATCTGTTAAAAAAAATAGCAGAACATAAGGAAGAAGAGAGGGAGAAGAAAGAAATAAAGAAAAGAGAAGAAAGAAAGAAAGAAAATGTATTTTTATTTTTATTGTTATTTTCAAATAGAATAGATTATGATAAGAAAAAAATATTTTGTTAGTATTATATAGTTTGTTTAGTGTTATTTTTATGTTTTGTTTTAAAGTTATTTTGTTTATTGTGATTTGTTAGATTATAAATGTAAATTTATATTAATTTTTAAGTTATTTTGTTAGTAAGTCTTGTGTTTAGATTAATTATTTGTTTAAGGTTTATTGTGATTTGTTAGGTTATGAATGTTATGTTTTAAATTTTTTTAATATATTTGAAAGTTATTTTGTTAGTAACTATTATAAAGTAATTGTTAGTTAGTGATAAAAACAGAAAAAAATAGATAAATACTGAAAATCGAAATAAAAATATTTTCTGTCATAGATATTGTTAGAAATGGCAATAAATTTGATATTGCCTGATGAGATAATAACTTCAGCACAAAGGAAGAAAGTTGATAAGATGATGAGAGAATTGCAAGATTATAGAATGAAACCAGAAGAAGACATCGTTCAACACCTTATTACCGTAAATCAAAAGATGCAAGAAGTGTTATGGAAGGGTTATGAACTGATTAGAAAGAATAAAGTACAATACTTAACCCTTAGAGGGACATTAATAGAATGGGAGCATCAAATCATTTTAGACCAACTTTGGAAGACATTGGTACCACGAACCTATTGAAATCTAGTTATATACTTCGTGAAGTTTATAATCTCTTAGAGCAAGGAAAATAGCGAGACAAAGTGTAGGTCCACGAAAGTTGACTGGGAAGCAAAATGTGTTTGACATACCATGGATGGATAAATTAGTTGTTAGAAAATTACCAAGAGAATTTCTAAATTCAATAACTGTTATAAAGATTGAAGAGGAAGAAAATCCTAAGGAATTTCCAAACTGAATTGTAGAAGATGAATTTGAAGAGAATTCATAATTAAATATAGAGAATTTCCCAGAGGAAGATATAGGATCAGAGATGGAAGAAAACGTAGAGATGAATTTAAGTGGTTAAATGTAAAGATAAATGTTGTTCATGTACAAAATGAGAACTGAAAAAGTCTGAGCTTATGAATGAAAAAAATTGCATATTGATATAATTTTGGTCTCTTTTTATTCATTAAATTTTTTATGTAATTATTTTTTTGCTGTTCGAAATTGTTTTGAGAATTTTTGTTTATTTTTTAACAGATTGAGTATTGAAGATGGATAATCCGTGTAACAGCCCGTTTTCAGTGAAATCGAAACAGTGATTTCAGGACCACAAATCTGAGTCAGAAAGAAAATTTATTTTAATAATATTGCATGGTCTGCATTATGATAGGAAAGACGTATGAAAATTTTGATAAGAAAATTTTACCGATTACATGTTTAATTATGGAAAGGACCGAATTGCATAAAATACAAAAGTTGAGTTCTAGTAGCTATAAGTATCAAATAGCTATGGAATTCAAAATTTGAGGTCGTTATATGGTAATTAGACCATTAAGAAAAGTTAGTAGATATTTATGATGATTCATCCATGGAAATTAAAGAAAAGAAAAGGACCAAATTGGAATTGGAAATAAAAAAAGATGATAATAGCCTAATATCATCTTATTTCATCATCTTCTTCCCCAAACTCTATGGAAACCCTAGGAAAGAGAAAGAAAATCAAGCAAGCCTAATTGGGTAAGTAATCATGTCCCGTTTTTAGTAATTTTTATATTTTCGAGATCGTAACAACCTAATCTATCTATTTTGGGGATCAATTTGCAAAGTTATCAAGGTATTAAAATTTTTCCATGGATGTATATGCTAAAATTTTGAAATTTATGGTAGAAATTGAAAGGTTGTTGATAGATAAACAACTTTTGTAAAGTGAATTTTTATGAAATTGTGATTTAAGGACTAAATTGTAAAGATGTAAAATTCATGGAAAACTTTTGATTTTTGTGAATTACATGGACTGTTAATGTTATATGAAAAATTTGGTTAGGCTTGGATTAAGGATTAAATTGCATGAATATCATTTTCCGAGCCTAGGGACGAAATTGGAATTAATGAAAAGTATAGGGGT
The DNA here is from genome assembly GCA_025698515.1 of Gossypium sturtianum. Classification (NCBI taxonomy): domain Eukaryota; kingdom Viridiplantae; phylum Streptophyta; class Magnoliopsida; order Malvales; family Malvaceae; genus Gossypium; species Gossypium sturtianum. The sequence goes on from CM046945.1 coordinate 28,183,406, forward strand.
AAAATGGTAGTTTTGCCTAAGATGTGAATTTGATTGATTTGAATGTGAAATGTAATAAATTGATGATTAAACTAATTTATATAGATCCAGAAATACCAAATAAGGAGTTAGATCGAGGGAAAGAAAAATTTTCTGATTAGTAGATTCTCATATACGAACAAGTATCGAGGTAAGTTCGTGTAACTAAATTATGTAAATTTATATGTTTAAATTAAATGTTGTATATGTGAATTATATTATTGCCATGTATATGAAATTGATTGCATATTCAATAATGCCCGGCAAATGTTAAGTTCCGTTTAGACAAATAAAAATCGATGGATACAAGTTTCCCGTATTGGTTGTAGTCTTGCATATGTTGCGGACACACCATTGCTCGAAAGAGCGTCCTGTTATTAGCCCTTTCAAGCTTCCCATTATATGGTTCTTGCGAGCTTCTCGTTATAGCTCTTCGGAGCGTCCCGATAGGTTGTGATCCTACATTTGTTGTAGACACACCTTAGCTCTTATGAGCATCCCGATTATAGGCTCTTCATGAGTTTCATGTTAAATTGGCTCTTTGTGAACTTCCCGATAGTGCTCGCTTGAACTTCCCGATGTATGGCTATCCGAAGCTCCTATTATATGGCTCTGTAACATCCTAAATTTACGGGCCCATACATTTAGTGTAGGGATAGGTTTACTATGTTAATTTAATTGATAGGAGTCTAAATTTGGGCTTAGAATTAGGCAAAAAGGCCCAGATTAAAGTGGCATCATTATGATTAAAGGAACAAGTTTTGGGTCGCAAGGAGCCCATGTTTTAGGCCAAATTCGGCACTTTAAATGAAGAGAGGGTGATGCCACACACAAGGAATTAGGGGCCCAAGTATTAAGTTTAATGAGGCCCAAATATTTTAATTTAAGTGAGTTAAATTTGGCATTAGGGATTAGTAGAGGTGGACGGCTACAAGGCTATAAAATAGGAGAATTTATGTGGATTTTTAAGTGATAATATCATAGATAAAAAGGAGAAAAGTTAGGAGCTTATCTTCAAGGGAAGTGTTGGCCGAAAATCCACCACCTAGAGGAGTGTAAAATTTGCCATTGCATGGCAAGGAGGGTGCCGAATTTCTCCTCTCTTTAGCTTGAATTTTAAGGGCGTTTCGGTTTTTAGCAAGAGGTGCCAAAATATCTATAAATAGGGGCTAGCTCCTTGATTACGACACTGAAAACCCTAAATTTCTCTCCCATTGTGCCGAAATTCCCTAGCCTCTCCCTCTCCAATTTCTTTTCTCCAATTTCTTTAAAAGCCGAAATTATTCTCCACTTTTTCCTTCTTGTGCCGATTTCTCTAGGAAGCCGAAGCATCCATAGTCTTTTCTTCTATTCATCCTATTTGAGAATTAGTTCTATACTTCCGGCATTTAAATCTTCCATGGGTATTGCCGAATCCTCTCTCTAGTGCTAGCCGAATCTCCTATGCTAAGGAAGCTTAGTCGACTAGATCTAAAAGTCGAAAATCATAAGTCTCCAATTTCGGGATTTTAAGGTAAGAAGATTTGTTATTTTTATATATAAAATCGGGTAGAATACAAACCATGGCCGAATATAGGAGAGGCCTATTTTCGCAATTGTTCCGGCTTTTAAGCAAGGCTATAGATTGAGGATAATAGATCCAGATAGCAAGGACATCGACTATGAATATTGGATTTCGCAATATCAGGTGTGTAATTCTCCACACCATCTAGATCTGTTTGATTAATACATGAAAATAAGTATTACATGTTTTGTTAAATGCCGAAACCCCGGCATATTGACGGGAACCCAAAGAGGGTAAAGCAAATCACCAGGTTAGTAAATGATCTGATTAAATGTTATAAGTATACTGATTTTATGTGATTGCATGGGTTGGGTTTGATGAAAGGAGGAAGTTATATGTTGTAGCAGTTTTTACCGTGATCTATTGTAGCGGTTCCTTACCGTGATCTGTTGTAGCGGCTTCTGACGTGATCTATTGTAGTGGCTACGGCCATGATCGATGATGAGCGGCACGATCGCCATCAAGGCGTGTAGCGGTGTGGGTTGATTGTAGAAATCCCCAATGGTGTGAATGGTGGTACGGGCGTGTAGCGGATGGACACCTAGGATTTGGGTTGGGCTTTGCATATTATTTTTGTTACTTATATTTTGATTATTCTGTTTTATGGGGCTAAAGCCCAAATCTAATGGTGCATGAGGGTTGCACAATGAGTCTCGCGACTCACCCTTTAATTTTAACCATCTCGGGTGACACTTAGGGCATCGGACCGGCCGAGAGGAGAGCAAGGTGGCCATGCGATGAGCTTTGAGAATTCAAAGAAAAAGACTTAGTCTAATTTTTTTATTTTCATTTAATTAATGGGTTCAAATTTCCTTGTAATAAGGCCATGGGCCACTAGACTACCATTTATGTCTTGGGATTTTGTTGGGGTTTTATTACTGGGTTTTAAGTTTTACGTTTTCAATTAAGTTAAGACCTGCATGAAATTTCGGTTTTTATTTAAAATCTACCAAGATAATTGGTTACTTAATATTTTATACTTTAATGAATTATTAAGCTTTCGAAATAAAGGTGTAAACCTAGTAATTGTTTTCCAAAATGCGACATGTTATGTAAAATCTCTTAAGTGACATACCAGATCTGGTTGTAGTGTTTGGGCCGGGTTTGGGGTGTTACAGGCTCTTTGTGAGCTTCCCAATATGGTTCTTTGTGAACTTTCTGATTATGGCTCTTATGAGCTTCCCGTTATATAGCCCGGATAAGCTTCCCGATAGGCTCTTTATGAGCTTCCCGATATGGCTCTTTGTGAGCTTCCCATTATAAGGCTTGAGAGTGTGTTTCCCAGTTATGTGCTCTAATGAGAACCCCTGTATATGAATTGACGGATCAGTGATAAGTACACCTTGTGTGTACTACCTGAGCATCCATCGATATTTCAAAGATTCAATGGAAAAAACTCGTGATGTGAGAAAATATGAGAATTAAATGAATTATGTCTTAAATATCCCTGAAATACTTGGAAATGGTTGTATGATGAGCTCATATTTGTTTTCTTGATATTCATGTAAATTTCATGACTAATTTGTTTGATGAGAGCATGTGTCTAGGCAATTGTCCACAATATTTTGGATGCATGCTTGTCTGCTTACTTTAAATGAATATGATTGGTAAGTTAAATTCTTGTTATACGAACTTACTAAGCATAATATGCTTACTCTGTTTTACTTCCTTTGTTTTATAGTGCTCGGATGTTCGTGAAGTTGAAACTTGATTGGAGACACATCACACTATCCCTCGGACTTCTCGGTATATAAAACAAGAAAATTTTGGTATTGGTATAATAGCATGTATAAGCTAAGTAGACATAACGATAAAATGTTTTGGTTGTAACTAGCCATTGGAATGGCTAGTGTTAATCATATTTTGATGTTGATATATAAGGCCTTATCATGCTTGATGTGTGTATTGAATTGTTGAATGATGGAAGATACATAAATATATTAATGGTTGTATGAATAGGTAAAGTATGCTTATATGTTTATATGGTCAATTAGGTAAGATCAAATATTTGGTTAAATGGGATGTTATGACATGTATTGAACTTGAAATTGGCTTGAATTGAACGTTCTATTGTGACTTGTAATGGTACAATAACTGGTTGGATATGTTGATTTCAGGTTGGGTGAGAAATAAGGCTTGAAAATAGCCTTATTTTGTCCACATTGTTAGAGACACGGGCATGTGTCTCAGCCGTGTGTGACACACAGCCATGCGCACGGGCGTGTGGTTTCGCCGTGTGTTTTCTGCATCTTAAAAATTTAGAAACAGAATGCTCAGAATTGGTCACACGGGAAGAGATACAGGCGTGTATCTCAGCCGTGTGAAACACATGAGCCAACACACAGGTGTGTGTCTTGGCCGTGTGAATCCTGCATCTAATTTTCAAACATTAAATTATCCACATGGCCTATCACACGGACGTGTGGCTGGCCGTGTGACCTAAGTCAGAGAGTTACACGGGTAGGAACACGGGCTGGCATACGGCCGTGTGCCTTACATCGAATGCCCACACGGCCTAGGACATGGGCATGTCATTTGACCGTGTGATCCACATAGCCTACCTACACGGGCGTGTGACCCCTGTATTTAAGAAAAATTTTGGAATTTTGCGAAAATTTTTCTGATTTTTTTATATAGTCCCGATTTGTTTCTAACGCATAAAATGGGCCTCGATGGTCCATTTAAGAGACAATATGATTAAACATGATTGGTTTCAGATAGGAATAGTAAATTACATGAATTAATAGTATTTGATATGTAAACTCCGATAATGCTCTGTAACCCTGTTTGGGCGATGGATATGGGTTAAGGGTGTTACAATCAGTTTTTCGTATGCGTTTATTTTGATGGAATGATCTTGAAAAAAATCGTTGGATGTATATTTGAATGTCGCCAAAAAATAGCAATGAGATTTAATAGAAATGTCTCGTTCGATGATATGAAGGAAATGATTAGAGCAAAAATTGTTAGACGTTGTGGGAGAAGGATCTCGAAACTTTTCTACAAGTTTCCAGTTTCAACAGATCCCATCAAATACACCGAAATGGAACTTGTAGACAATGAAGACGTGGAGACAATGATCACTCTTTATTGTGGGAATCAGAGTGACCAAAATGCACCGATTCAGTTATTTGCTGAGTTAGTTGGTGTGGAGCCAACTGAAGATCTCACTGCATTAGGTAAAGAACATAGAGCTCAAGAACCGTGTATGGTGGCTCCAATATCGTACGTTGATAGTCAATCAACTATACGCGGGATCGATATTGATCTTAATGTTGCACCTGATATTGATGTGGTTGGTGATGATGGATACGATAGTAGTGATCCTTATGATCACGAGGTCGATAGTGATAGTGATCCCGATGTGGACGAGGTCCCCGATGATATTGACAACGAAGACATGAATGACGATGGAAACATTAACGCGTCTTCAGTCAGGAACCAGATTCGACGTATTGTGATACACAATAATCTTAGGACACACATGTCGCTCATAAACCCCACCACGACGCACGTAGCCGAGTTCTCGAAGTTTCCTGAAATAGTACCTGATCGCCGATTGGCCGTAGATTCTGATCCTGAGGAGTTGTTCATGGGCCAGAGATTTGAAAGTAAGGAAGAGTATGTATTTGCTATTAAGCGGTATAACATGAATATATCAGTGGACTATAAAGTCGCAGTGTCTCAACCGACATTATATATTGGGGAGTGTTGGAAGTCGGCAGAAGGCTGCAATTGGCGGGTACAAGCCACATTTATTCAAAAGTTGCAGATGTGGGAGATATGAAAATTTGTTGGGCCTCACACATACACGTCAACATGTATGACAGAAGATCATCGAAAACTTGATTCCAAAACTACTTGTACGTGTATCATGCCAATGGTGAAGGACATGCCGACCATTAAAGTTTCGGTACTGATTGTCGAAATGCAGGCACGTTGTAACACCCCTAACCCGTATCCGTCGTCGGATTAGGGTTACGAGGTACTACCAAACAAAACACAGCTCAAAACAGGCATATTGTTTTTTTTTAAAATATATCACATCAAAGCTGTACATAACCTGAATATTATAATAACGTACGTATGTCACTGTACTCACTTATAACATTCATGAACAAAAAGAACAATTCATAGTATACAAATTCACATGCTTTATAATCAAACTAAGGTTCGTATACGTATATTGAATCATTCAAACAAAGTAGAGTTGTATATTTTGCCATTACAACCGAATCATAATAACCTAAGTATGTTCAAACATATAATCATCTCATGCCTATTATGCACTAATACATCCATTGATTCTATTTCGTTTATTTTACAATTACCAAATTTACCAAATACTTAGCCAATTTAGTTCATCACAAGGCTATGCGCATAAACTTTATCAATCTAAAACATCTTGAACATAAATTACAACTAATATTTCACTTATCTCTCATGTCCAAATACCATAGTCAAAATACATACAATTAGCTAATGAATTAACTATTTATTTGATTACATAAGATTTAAAATTTCGTACAAATTCTCCATTCAATAATAATGAAATTATTCAATCCCATTAACCAAACAATGAACACATCATAAACATATATGCATTTATTTCACATATAAGTAACGAAACATAAACATGCATTATAACCCAAATCATGTCTCTCAAATTAACCAAAACCAATCATAAAGCATGATCTTTATCTATCGACTAACAACCACACCAGTAAGGCCAATATGTAATCAAACACATTTCATCTTTTATACTTCATTACTAAGTCAAGTTATACCTAATTTTTTTACCATTTAACAAAGCCGTACACATTCATACACATTTATTCTCAATTTCTAATTCAAAACCTATGAAACTTACCATTTCCAACCAACCCAATTAACCATTTTAACATTAATATATATGTATCCCTTCACTTATTTCATTTATAAATCATACATATCTTTTCACAACCAAGATATATAACCTAATACTCCATTCATACATATCATGAAACTTACTTACCAAATCACACAAATACCATGATCATTACTACACAACTATAAACTAACTCAATTAACAATCGAACCACATAACCAAACACCTAACATAAATACCTATGAAATACACTTCCATAATAAACTAATGCCATGACCGAAATCACAATCCAAGCACATCAAACACTGAATCAAGAACATAAAAAAATAGATTTAAACATAATGAACAAGCCATTTTCCCATGGCTTTATACATATACATATCTCAAAGTCAAATATTTAAGCTAGACTATACATGCCATAAATTCATATTCAAACTTTACAAAATACCGAAAAGAGACGATAGTGTGATAGGCTTTGCTAACGATCCCCGAGCTCGTAACGTGAATCCAAAATCTATAAAACGGAGGTAAACGGAAACACACAGAGTAAGCTATTTAAGCTTAGTAAGTCATAATCAAGTAAATATTAATCAAATTAACAAAACCAAATAAACAAAGTCACAAGCACAACTTAGCATTAAAATCTTCTATACACATATCATAAGGTAAATTATACATATACATAAGAACTTATACAATTCTCAATATTAAGATCTCATATAGCTCACTTGACCGAATATACTAATTCAAAATGCTTACACATGGAACACATTCATAACTTTAGCATTTATACAATCAAATAAGCAATTAACTTACCTTACTTACATAACATAGTTTAAATACATACCTGAGCCCTTTTAATTCGATTTTCACATTAGGTCTTCTCTTAACAATGCCCGTTGAACCGTTCAGAATTAAAAAGGATACGCGGATAGTCGGAAGCTCGTACAATGCCAACGTCCCAGACGTGGTCTTACATGTAATCACATATTGATGCCTTCGTCCCGCATGCGGTCTTACACGAATCAAATACGATGCCAATGTCCCAGACATGGTCTTACACGTAAAACACAAGTCGATGCCAACGTCCCAGACGTGGTCTTACACGATAGCACATATCGAATATCCTATGTCATGACATATGTATCCTAACTATTCCTAGGGTTCGTACGAGGCTTTCGGACATCGAATTTCGATCGAATCAAACTCGGAACATAGCTCCTTAGCACAATGTATTTTCGGCCATTCACAGAAAAATTCACAAAAATTCCATTCATCATGTAATTATATGTACTAGCAAATTTAACAACATTTATAGGCTTATTGACTTACCTCGGACGTCGACGATCGGTAAAATCGATTAATCGACTACTTTCATTTTTCCCCGGTCCAAATCCAATTTCTTTGGTTCATGATCTAAACATATTCAAATTAAGCTTATTTAAACACCATTCTATTCAATTTAGTCTAAAAACACATAAATGGGCAAATTACAATTTTGCCCCTAACATTTCACACTTTTTACAATTTAGTCATTTTTGCACAAAACACAAAATACACAAAATTTGAACACACTATGCTAGGGCCGAATATTCATAGTCTTCATAAAAATCCACACATTTCATTTATTTCACATTTTAGTCCCTCAAAAATTTATTTTTGCAATTTAGTCCAAATTACTCAAATTTATCAAAAATTCAAAGACAAAACATATTAATCTAATACATATATTTCATATTTCATCATCAAACAACACAAAAAACAAGCTATCATCAATGGCTCAACTCAAAATATTCATCAAAATTAAAAATTGAAACATGGGCTTTGTACATTTCATAACAACAATCTCAAAAACGTAAAAATTATAAAAAACCGAGCTAGATACATACCTTAATCAAATCCAAAGATAGCCGAATGCCTAACTCTTTTCTCTTTTCTTTTTGTTTTTTTTATTCGGTTATGAAAGCAAAAATAAACTTTGGCTTTTTAATTATGTTAAATTTATTATATTATAACTATATATTATATTAATATAAACTTTAAATTTTATATAAAATTTATTATATAAAAACATATAATAACCAAATGTTACCGTCCACTATATATTAAAAAATGGCCTAATTGCAACATAAATCCTCCATATTAAAAAGACAACAACAATTAGGCACTTTCACAACTAACCATCAAATTTTCATTTTATGCGATTAAGCCCTTTTTCTTAATCAGGCACTCAAACGACGAAATTAAAACACGAAAATTTAACACAAGCAAATTCACACATAATAAACACTAAAAATAATTTTAAAATAATATTCGGACTCAGATTTTTGGTCCCGAAACCACTGTTCCGATTAGGGTCAAAATCGGGCTGTTACACACGTTTCCAGTATCGAGTATCATACCGAAAGGTGTAGATAGCTAAACAGATGGCAATGGAGCAATTGTATAGGGATTTTGATGTGTCATACAATGAGCTATAGGGATGGATAGCAGCTATGCAGGAGTACATACCGGGGACTGTCATTGAGTTATAGACACGACCTTATTACGGTCCAGATGACCAACTACAATCGGGAAAAAGAATTTTTTATCGGATGTTTAGGAAGTTTGATTCATGTGTGTGCGCATTTCCCACTGCAAGCCGTTTGTGCAAGTAGATGGGACCTAGCTATACAGAAAATATACACAGATCTTACTTCTTGCAGTTGCTCAAGACGAGAACAAGAACGTGCTCCCGATAACATTTGCCATTGTATATAAGGAGAACATAGAATCGTGGGAATTCTTCCTTACGAACCTGCGGAGGTATTTTATTAGCAACGATAGTATTTGCATCATCTCCGATAGAGGGAAATGATTAATTACCGCCATTAGGCATTCTGGTGTGCAATGGAGATCCGTTTACTGCATCCGGCACATTGCGGCTAACTTCCATAGAGATTATAAGAATGCAGACTGGCAGAGACAAGTTGTGAGAATGGGTAAAGGATAACCTTATCTTTTCAATATAAGTTTTAATGTTTTAGGGAAATACTGTAACTTATATTTTCTTAATACATACACAACGTACGAGTTAGAGCCACACATTTTCCGCCAAAGAATGACTCGACTTGAGAGTGACATGGAGGGTCAAATGAACATATCTTTTCGGTAGTGGTTGGGTACTATGGAGCTATGGCAATGGGTTTAAAGTTTCGACGATGGCTTTTGCTATGGTCATATGACCACAAACTTAGCGGAGGGGATCAACTCTGTGTTGTTGAAAACATGACATCTTTCGATTTTATTTGTCTTCTCGGCTATATTCTATAGGTTGGCTACCTTGATGCCAAGAATGGGTCAGCAACAAGTCAACCAGATGGAGGCGGGACACGTGTTTTTCGAAGATGCCAGGGATGAAATGGTTGCAAACTGTCGGATGGCGAGGTCGATGAATGTAGAAGTATATTTACGATGTCTTGAAATGTTTCGAGTTACGGAGACCATTGGTCGTCGACCCGGTATACCACCTAGGTTCTATGGAGTTGATCTCCGAAACAGACGGTGCGATTGCAAGAGGTTCCAAACACTTTATTATCCATGTATGTATGTTGTGGCAGCGTGTGCTAAACTCTCGCTCAATGTTAAACAATTTATTAATGATGTGTACACCCTTGAGCGCATGTTGCATGTCTGAGAGAACGAGTTCCCCATCCTACCTGACCTGTCTACGTGGGAGGTGCCTCCGACGAATTTTGAGCTTGTCCTAGACAAAGGGTTGTGTAGGAATCCGAAAGGTAGTCTGCAATCATCCAAAATCCATAATGAAATGGACATTAGGGAGAAATCTGCTGGTAAGTGTTATGGATTATGCAGATTAGTTGGTCATAATCGGAGTAAATGCCTGCAACGAAACAACCATATTGAATAATCGTCACGATCGGGTAGGAAATGAGCTTATGTAATCCAATGTACCTAATTTATATTACAAAGTTTGTTCCAAGTTTTAATGTTGCAATTAATCTAACTAAATAAATATAAAGATTGTCTTTTTCTTGATTTATGTTTTATTAGAATAAAAAAATACAGATTTTGTAATATTTAAATTGCAAGAAACCCCTAAAATTGATAGTTTGATGGTGTGGTCCTAGGGGTAAATTTCTGCAGGGGTCGACGTTCACGTTGTGGGTGATCACGACGATCAACATTCTCTTCAGTCGCAGGTGGGAGGGTGTGAAACACAGAAGAAAAATCATATGCCTCGAACGCCATCGATGAACTTGAGCTAGGAGGAGTGCTGTACTGCGGTGGATACGACCTGGGAGGAGTGAAGTAATGCGGTGGATACGGGTCGGGAGGAGTGTTGTACTGCGGTGGTACTGGACTGAAGATATCAAACCCGTAATAATAACCATGTCCTGACAAGCCCGGGAAATAGTCATTGACCCAAAACTCCGGATGATAAGAACTATCCCCGAAATATGTATATGACTGCTCGAGCTCTAGCTCGGGCTCTAGCTCTGGCTCTGGCTCTGGCTCAGCCTCTGGCTCGTATACCCTAATTTGATGCATGTGCGAAGGGACTATAGTCGACTGCCCACCAAGTAAATATGATTTTCCCGTACTAGAGTACCATTGTATATACTCTAACGATTGTTGCAAATCGAAAGAAATATCCATCTGAGGTTTCTGTCCCATCCGATTATCCCACACTGCAATATATTTCTGGTGCACAACCCCTCAATTATTTCCATGTTTTCCTCTCTTGTTAATCCCACAAATCTTCCTCAACTGCATTGGCAGAGCCGAGATATACTGGATGCAACCAAACTGCTGGAGTACTCGATCCCCATTATACCACTCGACTGTATGGAAATTGATAATTGATGCGTTAATGCACAACATGTGTGAATGAACGTGAGCAGACGAAGGTATAACAGCCGCAATTTTTGGTCTCCGATACGGCATCTAGATGAACTGCACGATTAATAACATGGTTAAAATTTAACACAGTTCGAGTAAGATATACAAAGTAATTATATGTCACGAATATTGGAATAGCTTACCCCTTACCTGGCATGTTGTTCAATCATCAGACAATATATCGGGACAATGTATGACCTCCGATACCCGGATTAGTACTCTATCTAAGAAAATAAATTACATGTTAAAATAGTATCGTTAGAATAGTATCATTAGAAAAAAATGTCAATTAATTGCTATAACAAGTAAAATTTTATCACCTGTTCACCAATGGAAATACGTATGCTTGGTGCCTAACCGATGCCAAGAATGACATCCGGTAAAGAGCTCATGATTGTAGCAATATGAGGCATCCGCCTATGTCTATGGCATCAGGCTTTGTCGTCTGACAAAGGTCACGGTAAAACATAGCCAGAACTGTAGAATCCCAACTATACGAGTGGACATTCTGCAAATCAGTTAATAAGGGTAAATACATCAAATGAACCCTATTTTTGTTCGCATCCGGCATTAGTACACCCTATATAATATGCATAATGTACGCTCGAGCTACGCACATCACCTCCTGCTCAGTGGCATTAATTGATAAATGTTCAAAATTGACTTTCAGCAGTGAAAATCTCAAACCTGTAAATTTGGACTCAGCATCATTGGGCGAGACTCTTAGTAGACTATATGTAACAGTCCGGTATATACCCTAGTCGGAACAGTGGTTTCAGAACCACAAATCTGAGTCAGTAAATTATTTTAATATTATTTTCTGTGCCTATGATATGTGATTAAGCATGTGATAAATCTCTGTGAGTTAATTTGTCCATCGGTGTGATTAATTGAGCAAATGACTAAATTGCATAATTGGTAAAAGTGGCTTTTTATTTGATTTAGTGGCTTAATTGATGTGTCCTCTTATATATGAGGCCTTATGTTATAAATTGGCCATTTAGCAAGTTAGTGGACGGCAACATGTATATATATATTATGTTTTTATATGTTTATTTTATTTGTTAAGTTATAATAATAGAAAACATATTATATATGATATTAATAAAAACAAAAAGAAAGAATATAGTGGGATGTTCATCCATTGTTCACCGAATATTGAAAGAAAAAGATAGAACAAAAGCTTCAAGGGTTTCGGCCATTTCATGTTCAAATTTAGGTATGTTTTGGCTTTAGATTTTGATGATTTTTATGTTTTTGAGATTGTTGCTTAGTCTACTATCAAGCCCATGTTGTAATTTGAAGAATTGATGATAATTTTGAATTGTGCCATAGATGAATTGATAAGCTTTATGATGAGTTTAGTTGTTAAATGAAAGATATGTGTTAGGTGAACATATTTTCTTCTTGAAATTTTGATGAATTTAGCTAATTGGGGCTAAATTGAGAAAATAGAAATTTGAAGGACTAAGTTGTGAATTTGATGAAATATATTGGCATGTATGATATTCATAAGCATTCGGCTAAGCATGAGTATGTGATGATTTTGTGTGTTTGATGTTTTGAGAAAAATAGACTAAATTGATAAATTGTGCAAATGTGAGAGCTAATTTGCAAATTGCCCTAAATGTGTGATTTTGGAATGAAATGAATATGTTGGTAAATAAAAGGGTTAAATTTGAATATGTATAGATCAAGAACCGCGGAAAACGGACTTAGATCGCGGGAAAGCGAAAGTAATCGAGTAGCCGTATCCGTTTCCGTTATTTGAATCCGAGGTAAGTCAATATACAAATAAATTTATCTGTATTAAATTATGAATGTCCATATGATTATTGATAATGGTGAATGCATATGAGATGATGTATACATGAATTACGAGATAGAATCGACATAGTGTCAATGTCCAGAAGTCCCGTTTGAACCTATGAATATATAGGATAGTATATGTCATGACATAGATGTCTGTTGTGTGATATCATGTAAGACCGCGTCTGGGACGTTGGCATCAATAAGAGATTTTGTGTAAGACCACGTTTGGGACGTTGGCATCGATATGAGATTTACGTGTAAGACCATGTCTGGGACATCGGCATCGTATTTAATTTGTGTAAGACCCTATCTGGGACAGTGTCATCGATATCTGATTACATGTAAGACCTCGTCTGGGACGTTGGCATTGTACGACTATTCTGAACTTTCTGAGTATCCTACTAGATTCCGAATGGTTGAACGGGTAAGTCTGAGGAACAAACAATTATGTGATCTGTATATTTGTTTCAGGTACCTTTGATATGTATACTAAGTGTGTATGAAAGGTAAGTGTCTATATGAACTAGGATGAAAGTGTGAATTGAGATGATGAGATAATATGTGAAGATATGATTGAATGAGCCATATGTATATGTAATATTTGAATTGAAGAATGTGGTAAGAAATGGCTTAACAATTGAGCCAAGAAATATATGAGATCAATTTGCTATGAGAACCATTAATGTTATTGTATCAATTTAGTTATTTACATTTTATGATAAGTTTATTTGTATATGGCTTACTAAGCTTTTGGAAAGCTTACTCTGTGTATATCTGTTCTGTCTTATAGGTCGTTAAAGCTACTGAAGGCTCAGGGACTGTCGAGGATTGTCATCACACTACTCAACTTGTTTTGGTACATTTTGGAAATGTATATAGCTAGATATGGCATGTATAGGCTAGTATTTGGTATAAGAATGAGATGTGAACTTAGCCATGTGATTTGGCTAGCTATGTGTTGGCAACATGCATTAATGAATATGATATATGATGCATGTTTTGGTATGACTTGATAGCCTTTGAAATGGTTAAGTTTTTGGTAAGTAAATATGGATGAATTATTCTTATGTACACATGAGTTTTAGCATTGTAAATTTAAATGAATGGAATTGGATTGGAATGTAGAGATTGGATGATTATTTTGGTATGTTCTTGGTTGTCAAATGTGCATGAGTTGCTTTGGTCATATGTTTGTAGATTTGACTCTATGTGGGTGGCATTTTGGCCTTACAAATGGCCTATTTTGCCACACGGTTGTGGCACACGGGCGTGCCTAATGACCGCTAAGGGTACACGGCCATAGCATACGGGCGTGCCTGGTAGCCGTGTGGTTTAGTCAGAATCGACCGCGGCCAAGGTACACGGGTGTGCTTGGTGGCCGTGGAGTTAAGTCAGGTTCGACCACGAGAAAGACATATGGGCGTGTCTAGCAGCCGTGGGAGGCACACGGCCTGCCCACACGGGCGTGTGTCCTACATAACTTAGAAAAGTTTTAAATTTCTGAGAAATTCCGTAAGAGTTCGGCATAGTTCCGTCCCTACTCTAAAGCATGTCTAAGGTCTCGTAGACCTATGAAAGGGACACTATGATGTCAGATGATGAGTGTGATAGATGATTTATTGTACAAATTGCCTGTTAAAGTTTCTGATCTGTCTGATAATACCTTTAACCCTAATTTAGCGACGGATACGGGTTAGGGGCGTTATATTTGGTTGGTATCAGAGCTACGGTTTAGTCGATTCTCGGACTAACGTATTGTGTCTGAGTCTAGCTATACATGCCATATATCTGAACAGTGATAGTGTGATGAATCCTGCTGTGTAAAATGTGATTTTTGTATAGTAATGGATCCCGAAAGAGCCGTAGCTGATGACGTAGAAAGTAATGCGCCTGCTCCCACTGAAGGGACAACGCCCTCTGATCCGAGACCGGCTACGAGCGATCAAAAGGGAGAAGCTAAACAAGCTTTCTTCCAGATGATGAGTGAGTGGTTCACTCAGTTTGTGAAAAATAACCCGATTGATTCGCAACCTCCGCCCCCGGTTAATCTCCCTCAGACTACATATGTGCCACCTGTTATGTATCCGAATCTGTTGAATAAGCCTCCGGTTGACAAGATCCGTAAATATGGAGCTGAAGAGTTCAGGGCTACTAATGATGATGATGCTGAAAAGGCCGAGTTCTGGTTAGAAAACTCAATCCGGGTATTCGATGAAATGTCTTTAACTCCAGATGAAAGTATTAAATGTGTTGTTTCGTTATTACGGGATACAGCTTATCAGTGGTGGAAAACCCTAACTTCTGTTGTTCCGAAAGAGCGAGTCACGTGGGATTTCTTTCAGATTGAGTTTCGGAAGAAATATATCAGTGAGAGATTCATCGATCAGAAACGAAAGAAATTTCTGGAACTGAAACAGGGTCGAATGTTTGTTACGGAATATGAACGAGAGCTCGTAAGACTGAGTTAATATGCTCATGAATGTGTATCCACTGAGGCAACAATGTGCAAAAGATTCGAAGATGGCCTTAATGAGGATATCCGCTTACTAGTCAGGATTTTAGAGATAAAAGAGTTCGTTGTGCTAGTTGACCGAGCGTGCAAAGCTGAAGCACTCGGGAAAGATAAAAGAAAAGCGGAATCTGAAGCTAGAGATGTGAGAAAGATATTTCAGAGTAGATCATTTCAGCCTACTTCGAAGAAATTCCGAGATGAGCATAGTCGTTCAAAGGCTAATGTGGGACAATTGAATAGAGATCGAGCTAGATCACAGTTGAGCTCCAAAACTCCGGCAACTTCAATAGCAATGGTTGGAAATGTCCGTTCTGAAAGACCCGAGTATAAGCATTGTGGAAAAAGGCATCCAGGAAATTGTAGATTGAATGATTGGGCTTGCTTTAGATGTGGATCGTTAGATCATTTTGTTCGAGATTGTCCAGAATTTGTTGAGCCTGAGACTGTTCAAAATTCGAGATCTGATAATGCACCAGCGAGAGGTAGACCTTCGCGGAATACGAGAAACGTCAGTGGTAGCCAGAGAACTATTAGAGACACTGTTGCGAGATCTGAAGCTAGAACGCCTGCCAGAGCATATGCTATCCGAGCTCGTGAGGAAGCTTCATCTCCTGATGTTATAACTGGTACTTTTACACTTTATGATACTTCTATGATTTCATTGATAGACCACTGGTTCTATGCATTCGTATATATGCATGAATTTAGTATCGATGAAGACTTTGCTGTAGAGAGTCTCTTTGAGTTTGTTATAAAAGTATCGAACCCCTTAGGTTAAAGTATCCTTGTTGACAAAGTATGCAAGAAGCGTCAGTTAATGTTTCGAGATATCATTTTCTCTCCGATCTAATGCTATTACCATTTGATGAGTTTGATATCATTCAGGTATGGATCGTTGACATTGCATGATCTTTGTTGTAAAGCTGTAAGAGAAAAACTATTGATTTGAGATGTCCGAATGATGAAATAGTCGAGTTGAGTCTAATGATTTGAACGGATTACTCTTTGTGATATCTGTATTGGAAGCTCGTGAGCTATATGAAAAAGGGATACGAGTCATATTTTGCTTATATGATTGATTCGAAAGTGTCTGAAAAGAAAGTTGATTCGGTGCCATTAGTCTATGAGTTCTCTGATGTTTTCCCTGAAGAATTACCGGGATTGCCTTCGATTCGTGAAGTTGAATTTGGAATTGAATTGTTGCCTGGTACTACACCTATTTCGATAGCTCCGTATCGAATGGCACCAACAGAATTAAAAGAGTTAAAGTCACGGTTGTGAAGATTTGACCGAGCCAGAGGGTTTGCTAGACCGAAGTTTCTCACCATGGGGTGCTCCCATTCTATTTGTGAAAAAGAAAGATGGCACGATGAGAATGTGCATTGACTACCGTCAGTTGAACAAAGTGACCATAAAGAATAAATATCCGTTGCCTAGGATTGACGATTTGTTTGATCAGTTAAAAGCAACTACTGTATTTTCGAAGATAGATCTGAGATCGGGTTACTACCAGTTGCGAGTAAAAGATTCAGATATTCAAAAGCGCGCTTGAGCGAGTGCGGGCATTATGAATTTTTAGTTATGCCATTTGGACTAATAAATGCTCCTCTTTGTTTTTATGGATCGATGAACGAATTTTCGCACCGCATACCTAGATCGATTTGTTGTTGTATTCATAGACGATATTCTGATTTATTCGCGGGATGAAACTGAACATGCCAAACATCTGAGAATTGTGTTGCAAACTCTGAGAGAAAAGCAATTGTATGCGAAATTCAGCAAATGCAAATTCTGGTTGCGTGAAGTCAGTTTTCTGGGACACATTGTATCGGCCTCTGGAATAAGAGTCGACCCGAGCAAGATTTCTGCTATACTAGAGTGGAAACCTCTAAAGAATGTATCTGAAATTTGTAGTTTTCTGGGACTTGCTGGTTATTACCGCAGATTTGTAAAAGGCTTTTCGACGATAGCTACTCCGTTGACTAAATTGCTTCAGAAAGATGTGAGATTTGAATGGTTCGATAATTGTCAGAAAAGCTTTGACGATTGAAAACTCGTTAATCAAGCTCCGGTGTTGGTACAACGGAATCGAGCAAAGAATTTGTAATATCTGGTGATGCTTCGTTAAGCGGTGCAGGATATGTCTCGATGCAAGAAGGCAAAGTAATAGCTTATGCCTCGAGACAACTGAAGCCTCATGAAAAGAATTATCCGACACACGACCTTGAGCTAGCCGCGATTGTGTTCGTGATTAAAGATTTGGCGACATTATCATTTGGTGAGAAATGTCAAGTATTTTCGGATCATAAAAGTTTAAAGTATCTGATGACTCAAAAAGATTTGAATCTGCGACAGAGAAGATGGCTAGAGTTGTTGAAAGACTACGAACTTGTGATAGATTATCATCCGGGTAAAGCTAATATTGTAGCCGATGCACTGATTCAGAAATCGCTGTCTGCATTGCGTGCTTTGAATACTCAATTAGACCTGTCTGATGATAGTTCTGTGATAGCTGAAACGAAAGTGAAACCATTATTTCTACAACAAATAGTTGATGCTTAGAAAGTTGATAATGAAATGTTAGCAAAACGAACCCAGTGTGATTCGAATTCCGATTCTGAATTCAGAGTTGTTGATGAATGCTTGAGATTTCGAGATCGTATCTGTGTTCCGAGAAACTCTGAGTTGTTACAGCTAATTTTGAGTGAAGCTCATAGTAGTCATCTATCTGTTCATCCGGGAAGTAGTAAAATGTATCACGATTTGAAGCAACACTACTGGTGGTCAGGTATGAAACGAGATATTTCGACTATGTGTCGAAATGTTTAACTCCGCCAAGTAAAAATTTGAACATCGAGGTTTAAATGCAGTTTGTTACAACCGATTTCGATTCCGAGTGGAAATGGGATAGAGTGACAATGGATTTTGTTTCTGGATTGCCTCTGACTCCGAGAAAAAAAGATGCAATTTGGGTCGTAGTTGATAGAT
This sequence comes from Gossypium sturtianum, assembly GCA_025698515.1. Taxonomy (NCBI): domain Eukaryota; kingdom Viridiplantae; phylum Streptophyta; class Magnoliopsida; order Malvales; family Malvaceae; genus Gossypium; species Gossypium sturtianum. Next base: position 28,202,069 of record CM046945.1, read on the forward strand.
TGACGAAATCTGCCCATTTTATTCCGGTGAGATCTGATTATTCACTTGATAAGTTAGCCGAGCTTTACATTTCTGATATTATGAGATTGCACGGGGTGCCACTATCCATCGTGTCAGATACAGATCCGAGATTTACATCAAGATTCTGGAAGAAATTGCAAGAAGCTTTAGGCACGAAATTGCATTTCAGTACAACTTTTTATCCGCAAACGAATAGTCAATCCGAGCGGATCATTCAAATTCTTGAGGATATGTTAAGATGTTGCATCCTTGAGTTTAATGGTACGTGGGAACAATATCTGTCATTGATTGAGTTTGCGTATAATAATAGTTTTCAGTCGAGCATTAAAATGGCACCTTATGAAGCTTTGTACGGACGTAAATGTCGAACACCTCTGTATTGGACAGAGCTCAGTGAAAATAAGCTACACGGGGTTAATTTGATAAAAGACACTGAACAGAAAGTAAAAGTAATCCGTAATAGTTTGAAAGTAGCATCTGATCGTCAGAAGTCTTATGCGGATTTAAAACGAAAAGGGATTGAATTTGAGATCGGTGACAAAGTATTTCTGAAAGTGTCTCCGTGGAAGAAAGTACTCTAATTCGGACGTAAAGGCAAGTTGAGTCCGAGGTTCATCGGGCCATATGAGGTTATTGAACGAGTTGGGCCAGTTGCGTATAGATTGTTGTTGCCCTTTGAGCTAGAAAAGATACATAATGTATTCCATGTTTCGATGCTCCATAGATACCGTTCTGATCCGTCACATGTGATTACTCCGTCTGACATTGAAATTCGATCTGATATGACTTATGAAGAGGAACCAATCCGTATCTTAGCTCGTGAAGTGAAAGAATTGCGAAGCAAGAAAATTTCGTTAGTGAAAGTGTTGTGGCATCGACACGGAATAGAAAAGGTTACGTGGGAGCCTGAAGATTCAATGAGACAGCAATATCTGAATCTGTTTAACGGTAAGATTTTCGGGGATAAAAATCCCTAAAGGGGGAGAATTGTAACAGTCCGATTTATACCCTAGTCGGAATAGTGGTTTCGGGACCACAAATCCGAGTCAATAAATTATTTTAATATTATTTTCTGTGCCTATGATATGTGATTAAGCATGTGATAAATCTCTGTGAGTTAATTTGTCCATCGGTGTGATTAATTAAGTAAAGGACTAAATTGCATAATTGGTAAAAGTGGCCTTTTATTTGATTTAGTGGCTTAATTGATGTGTCCTCTTATATATGAGGCCTTATGTTATAAATTGGCTATTTAGCAAGTTAGTGGACGGCAACATGTATATATATTATGTTTTTATATGTTTATTTTATTTGTTAAGTTATAATAATAGAAAACATATTATATATGATATTAATAAAAACAAAAAGAAAGAATATAGTGGGATGTTCATCCATTGTTCACTGAATATTGAAAGAAAAAGATAGAACAAAAGCTTCAAGGGTTTCGGCCATTTCATGCTCAAATTTAGGTATGTTTTGGCTTTAGATTTTGATGATTTTTATGTTTTTGAGATTGTTGCTTAGTCTACTATCAAGCCCATGTTGTAATTTGAAGAATTGATGATAATTATGAATTGTGCCATAGATGAATTGATAAGCTTTATGATGAGTTTAGTTGTTAAATGAAAGATATGTGTTAGGTGAACATATTTTGTTCTTGAAATTTTGATGAATTTAGCTAATTGGGGCTAAATTGAGAAAATAGAAATTTGAAGGACTAAGTTGTGAATTTGATGAAATATATTGGCTTGTATGATATTCATAAGCATTCGGCTAAGCATGAGTATGTGATGATTATGTGTGTTTGATGTTTTGAGAAAAATGGACTAAATCGATAAATTGTGCAAATGTGAGGGCTAATTTGCAAATTGCCCTAAATGTGTGATTTTGGATTGAAATGAATATGTTGGTAAATAAAAGGGTTAAATTTGAATATGTATAGATCAAGAACCGAGGAAAACGGACTTAGATCGCGGAAAAGCGAAAGTAATCGAGTAGTCGTATCCGTTTTCGTTATTTGAATCCGAGGTAAGTCAATATACAAATAAATTTATCTGTATTGAATTATGAATGTCCATATGATTATTGATAATGGTGAATGCATATGAGATGATGTATACATGAATTCCGAGATAGAATCTACATAGTGTCAATGTCCGAAAAGTCCTGTTTGAACCTAGGAATAGATAGAATAGTATATGTCATGACATAGATGTCTGCTGTGTGATATCATGTAAGACCACGTCTGGGACGTTGGCGTTGATTCGAGATTTCGTGTAAGACTACGTCTGGGACGTTGGCATCAATAAGAGATTTCGTGTAAGACCACGTCTGGGACGTTGGCATCGATATGAGATTTACGTGTAAGACCATGTCTAGGACATCGGCATCGTATTTAATTTGTGTAAGACCCTGTCTGGGAAAGTGGCATCGATATCTGATTACATGTAAGACCTCGTCTGGGACGTTGGCATTGTACGACTATTCTAAACTTTCTGAGTATCCTATTAGATTCCGAATGGTTCAATGGGTAAGTCTGAGGAACAAACAATTATGTGATCAATATATTTGTTTCAGGTATGTTTGATATGTATACTAAGTGTGTATGAAAAGTAAGTGTCTATATGAACTTACTATGATGAATATGTGAATTGAGATGATGAGATAATATGTGAAGATATGATTGAATGAGCCATATGTATATGTAATATTTGAATTGAAGAATGTGGTAAGAAATGGCTTAACAATTGAGCCAAGAAATATATGAGATCAATTTGCTATGAGAACCATTAATGTTATTGTATCAATTTAGTTATTTACATTTTATGATAAGTTTATTTGTATATGGCTTACTAAGCTTTTGGAAAGCTTACTCTGTGTATATCTGTTCTGTCTTATAGGTCGTCAAAGCTACTGAAGGCTCAGGGACTGTCAAGGATTGTCATCACACTACTCAACTTGTTTTGGTACATTTTGGAAATTTATATAGCTAGATATGGCATGTATAGGCTAGTATTTGGTATAAGAATGAGATGTGAACTTAGCCATGTGATTTGGCTAGCTATGTGTTGGCAATATGCATTAATGAATATGATATATGATGCATGTTTTGGTATGACTTGATAGCCTTTGAAATGGTTAAGTTTTTGGTAAGTAAATATGGATGAATTATGCTTATGTACACATGAGTTTTATCCTTGTAAATTTAAATGAATGGAATTGGATTGGAATATAGAGATTGGATGATTATTTTAGTATGTTCTTTGTTGTCAAATGTGCATGAGTTGCTTTGGTCATATGCTTGTAGGTTTGACTCTATGTGGGTGGCATTTTGGCCTTGCAAATGGCCTGTTTTGCCATACGGTTGTGGCACACGGGCGTGCCTGATGACCGTGGGAGTAAGTCAGTAGCGAGCTAAGGGTACACGGCCATGGCATACGGGCGTGCCTGGTAGCCGTGTGGTTTAGTCAGAATCGACTGCGGCCAAGGTACACGGGCGTGCTTGGTGGCCGTGGAGTTAAGTCAGGTTCGACCACGGGGAAGACACATGGGCGTGTCTAGTAGCCGTGGGAGGCACATGGCCTGCCCACACGGGCGTGTGTCCTGCATGACTTAGAAAAGTTTTAAATTTCTGAGAAATTCCGTAAGAGTTCGGCATAGTTCCGGCCCTACTCTACAGCGTGTCGAAGGTCTCGTAGACCTATGAAAGGGACACTATGATGTTAGATGATGAGTGTGACAGATGATTTATTTTACAAATTGCCTGTTAAAGTTTCCGATCTGTCTGGTAATACCTTTAACCCTAATCTGGCGACGGATACGGGTTAGGGGCGTTACACTATAACAAAGGGCAGCCGGCTCAGTTATCGTACTTACGCCCGTTACAGCACTCCTGTCAATGCAACATCCTCCAGAGTGACAGTGCACTCCCCACACGATAAATGAAAATTGTGGGTCTCCGGGCGCCAACGCTCGACCAATGCAGATATTAAATTGTACAGCAAATCAAACGTTCGGATCAATGCTGCTGACCCGAATCCGGCTAACTCCAAGTTTGGCATCAGTCGTTCATCTGGGGGATATCCTAAACCATTCACCCGACCCTTCAATGCGCAGTACGGGCCCTGGCACTATTAAATTATAGAAAATAGTTATTATAACATAATTTATTTCCATAAATGACGTAGAACTTTTTTAAAGGAACCCGTGATTAACAAATAACAATATATTACCATATTATTAACTGTGTTTGATATGTGATCATTGTTCTTAATCAATGAACCCATTTCTATACCTGCAATTTTAAAACAAATTTCGATAATTAATTTCTAAGTTTGATGAATTTTAAATATTTATCAAAATACCTAAATTTTATATGTTGCTTTTAATTACAAAAAATATCAAACAGTTTTGTCCACATCATATTTTTTTGCTATACTACATTAACAAAATAAATGTATATTATAAATTCTAACTCAAACTCCAACTCAATGGTCCCATTCACAAATTCCATCTTAATGGTCTAGTATTTTACCTACATAAAAAACAAAAAAATTATATTAAAATAACAAAAAAATAACATGTCAATAAAAAAATATAACAAAAACATAACATAAACTATCTCAACATAATAAATACGAATATTGTTATTATTATTTTAAAATGATAATATGTAAAATGTATTGGTTTAAAATATAATATATATAACAACATGCAAACTTAATTATTGTCAAAAAATATAATTTTTTTTTTTGCATAGAAGGATTCAAAAGAAATTTCATTTATAATATTTATAAAAAACATAAAATAAAATTTAAAAAAATAAACTCTTATTCCCAATTATAAAATCTAAAAAAATTAGAACATGTAAACTATTATTCCTAATTTATCTCATAAATTTCAACTCAATGGTCCCATTCACAAATTCCATCTCAATGGTCTCATCTCTTACTGCATAAAAAAAAAATATATATATTAAAATAATAAAAATAACATGCCAAATAAATTACATAAAAAATAAATCTAATAAACCTAAAACACACATAACAAATAAATTACATAAAAAAATAAAACATTCTTTATACAAAACATAAATAGACTTTTTTACTTCAATAAACATTAAAAATAACTTATGAATGAATGAAAATATAAAATAAATACAAACATACCTCAATAGCTCTTTTTAACCAAATAATACCTTACAAAAATAAAATTAAAAATTAAATCCGAAATAAATCAACAATAACAACAAAAACAAATTAACATTTATTTATAACAAAAAAAATTACTAAATAAAAAAATTACCTTTTATGATTTTTTTAACACTAAATCTTTCTAAACCCTAAACACAATTTCTCCTTTTCCTTTTTTATTTATTTTTTCCTTCTCTTTCTCTGTAACAGTCCGGTTTAGACCCTAGTCGGAATAGTAGTTTCGGGATCACAAATTCGAGTCAGAAAAATATTTTAATATTATTTTCTGTGTTTACCATATGTGATTAAGCATGTGTGAAAGTTTCGTGAATTAATTTTATTGTTTGTGTGCTTAATTAGAGAAAAGGACTAAATCGCATAAAAGGTAAAAGTGGCTTTCTATTTGTTAAAGTGCCTTATTGTTATGTTCTTTTAGTATGAAAGCCTTAAAATGAAATTAGGCCATTGTATTATGGCATGGACGGTAAAGGGCATTAAATATACATGTATTATATGTTTTATTAAAAGGTTAAAATTGGTATTTGATTATTAAAGACATTATAATTAAAAACAAAAGAATGAAAGCCATTATTCATTATCTATATTGCCGAAAATACAAAAGAAAAGAAAAGAAAAAGAACAAGCTTCATTCGGCTAGGTTTAAGCTTGATTAAGGTATGTTTTGGTTTCGGTTTTTGATAATTTCTACGTTTTTGTGATCGTTGCTTAGTATACTATCAAGCCCATGCTTTAATTTTGGAATTTGATGAAGATTATGAGATGTGCCATTGATGAATGTTTAAGCTTTGTGATGGTTGATGATGAAATATGAGAAATATGTGTTAGATTAACATGTTTTGTCTTTGGATTTTTGATAAATTTGAGTAATTTGGACTAAATTGTGAAAATAATATTTTGAGGGACTAAAATGTGAAATAAATGAAATATATGGGCTTATATGAAGCATATGAAAATTCGGCTAAGCATGGGTGCAAAGAAATTATGTGTATTTTGTGATTTTGTGAAATAAGGACTTAAATGTCAAAATGTGAAAATGTGAGGGCTAATTTATAAAATGCCCTAAATGTGTGTTTTTGGATTGAATTAAATGATTTGGTGAATAAATGAGTTAAATTTGAATATGTATATATCAAGAACTAAAGAAAACAAATTTAGACCGAGGGAAGTCGAAAGTGATCGAGTAGTCGTTTCTGTCCGTTCATATCCGTACGAGGTAAGTCTATATACAAATAAATGTATTTGAATTGATTTATTTATGTTCATATAAAATTGAATTGTGATGAATGACTACGGAAGATACACACATGTGAAATCCGAAGAAGTATCGGCAATGTGTCAATGTCCGAAAAGTCCCGTACGAATATTAGGAATAGTTAGGATACGTATGTCATGACATAGGGTTCCGATATGTGATATCGTGTAAGACCACGTCTAGGACGTTGGCGTCGATTTGAGAATATCGTGTAAGACCATGTCTGGGTCAGTGGCATCGATGTTTAATTACATGTAAGACCACGTCTGGGACGTTGGCATTGTACGAGTATTCCGAGTTATCCGAGTATCCTATTTGATTCCGAACGGTTCAACGGGCATTTTCGAGAATTGAAAGGCTATGTGAAATGTGTAACAAATTCAGGTACGTTTGAAATGTACACTATGTTTAAGAATGAAAGGTAAGTATATGTGAAATTACAAAAGTGAGATATGTGCATAGATTTGTTGAGACACAATGTGATATATATATATATATATATATATGAATGAGCTATGATCTATTGTGATACATGGAGATGTAAATTGTTGTCAAGCAAATGGTTGGATACAATTGAGCTAAAGAAGAAATATGAATATACTATTGAGATAGGTTAAAGTTCTTGTAATTGAAATGGTTATAAATGTATTATATGATAAGCTTATTTGTATATGGCTTACTAAGCTTTTGAAAGCTTACTTTGTGTGTGTTTGCTTTGTCTTATAGATTATCGAAGCTACGGAAAGCTCGGGGATTGTCGAGGATCGTCATCACACTATCAAATCATATTTTGGTACCTTTTGAATGCGTACATATTTTAAGTATGGCATGTATAGACTAGTTGAATTAGATGATGTTTTGAGATGTATATATAAGCCATGAGATATAGCTTGTTAATGGATTTGAATATGGTAATTTTTTAATCTATGTTTTGTGATGCAAAGTTGGTATATTATTGATGAAATGTTGTCAAATTGAATTGGTAAGTTTTTGGATGGATGACACTTAGAAATACTTGTGATGAGAATGAGATAAATGGTACATAAGTTGGCATGTTTGATATACTATTGAATGGTTAGTAAATATGGTCATTTTGGTATGTTTTGGTTGCTTTTGGTGCTTGAAATGATGATTGTTTTTGCATGTAGGTTTGACCCTAAAATAGGTGGCAAATTGGCCTTGAAAATGGCCTATATTTGCCCACACGGGTGTGTGGCTCGACCGTGTCATTTGAGTTTGTAATTCAAAACAAGTCAGTGTCGACCACGGGCTGGACACATAGGTGTGTGACTGGCCATGTGATGCAAGTCAGTGTCGACCACGGGTGAGGCACACGGGCGTGTCCTCGGTCGTGTGGACAAGTCAGTATGTATGCCCTGTTTTGCCACAGCTTAGACACACGGGTGTGTCTAAGGCCGTGTGAGGCACACGGCCTGCCTACACGGGTGTGTCTAAGGCCGTGTGAGGCACACGGCCTGCCCACACGGGCATGTGACCTCTGTAACTTTGAAAAATGTTTGATTTTCGAAATTTTTTTGTATGATCCCGGTTTAGTCCCGACCCCTTTCTAATGCATGTTTAAGGTCTCGTAGACCTCATTAAGGGACTATATGCTTGTATTTTGCTATGATATGATGATGATATACTTATTGATGTGAAATGTTCGTAAAAGTTTTCGATTTGTCTGGTAATGCCTCTTAACCCTAGACCAGCGATGGTTACAGGTTAGGGGTGTTACATTCTCCTTCCCTCTCTCTATTCTGCTTCTCTTTTTTTTCTTTCTTTTTCCCCTTCTCACTCTCTTCTTCTTTTTCTTTTTATTCTCTTCTTCAAATTTTTTTTCCCTTCCGACCAAAATGAGACATTGGGGACCTTATAATGGTCCCCAAAACACAAGTCATGAGCATAGTCCCGTCCTATCGCTGCCACCGGTGCAGGAGTCAAAGGTGTGCCGCCTACGAGGTTGGCATCACCAACCCGGTGCCGCTTGTGAAACGGGCATGACCAGTGGGTGTGCCGCCTTTCTCTGAGGCTTCACCAGTCGTCCTGTCCCATCAAATACAGCGGGTTGACAGTGGGTCTGGGCGAGTTGGGTTTTGGTCGTATACGGGTCGTAATTGACCCGTATTCCTTTTGGTGCTGCCTATTTAGATGGCATTTCCAATTTTATATATATATATATATATATATATATTGCAGTCAAATATGTCAGATTTTTAGGCAGCACCACCCTTCACTTGCTTGGATGTACCATTTCGATACATAATCTGTTTGGTATACCATTTAAGTATTTTTTATTTTATTTTATAATATACAAATTAAAAAGCCAAGTTACAATAACCAAACAACACTCATATATAAAAACATACATAAGTAAGTAACAAAAAACCATAAATTTAGCCTTAAAAACACAAATAAAGGTTACAACTTCTCCAAAGGCAATGTTTTTTCTAACAGAATCTTTGAGATAACAATTATAGATAAGCTAAAATAAATAAATACAAATGTTAAAGTACCTGAATTAATCCAAGCTTACAGCCTCTCTAAAGAAAAGCAGCATTTTAGAGTAAAAAATGATAGATGAAACTTTTAAAGACCATTCTTGAATTTTTATGGTTGAGCTTTGGGGAAAGTCGATTTTTTTTTTTTAATTTGGTTTTTATGTTGATTTTTTTTAAAAAATTAGGAAAATAAATCGTTTAGACAGAGGGGGAAGCGTGTCCAGCCAATTAATAAATTTATTGTTTTTTAATTAATAACTCTTTTATCATAAAATCAAATAATAAATATATAAATATATAATAAAAATATATATTTTACATATATAATTATGTTAAAAATATTTGAAATTAATAATTCCTTTATATATAATATAATTATGTAAACATCAACTAATTTTTTTGATATAATTTTATTTATATATAGTATTTATATGTCAAATATTTATTTTCTCCACCTATATCGTGGGTATGGTGATTACTAATATTATAGAATGAAATAATTATTGTTTTTATATGTAAAATATTTCAAATATCATTGTTTTTTCATCTACATTGTGGGTATGATATTTCAAATATTTTTATATATGAAATATTTCAATTAATTGCTTCAAATATCATTATGTTTATATGTGAAATATTTTAAATACACATACAAAAATATATAATACTAAAATTTACTACACTTATTATATGTATTACAAAATAAATATAACACATATAAAAATTATATTTACTAAAAATAATCATATTTTTAATAATTATTTTATTTTATGAATAAAAGAGTTATTAATTAAAAAGATGAATTAAAAACAATAAATTTATTAATTAAAAATAAAAAAAAGTTTAAAAGAACATGAAATAAAAATTAAAAATGTGTTTAAAAGAGGGGAATTGAACTTAGGTCTAAAGGATGAAATGATTAATATTTAAGCATTTAACCAAATGAGTTAATATGTTAAAAATATTAATTAAAAATATAAAAAAGCTTAAAACAAAATGAAATAAAAAATATGAATGTAAGTGAGAGAAGAATCAAATCTGATATTTAAAAGATAAAACTACTAACATTTAACCATCTAACCAAAGAAATTAATTATATTAAAAAAATAACTTAAAAGGATACTCTCTCCAAAAACGACATATTTTCTTAAATTTTTAAAAAATCGGCCTAAAGTGACATTAACTCCTAATTTTGCTTGAGCTTTGTGAATATTTTCTTCTAAGAAAATAAAAATGGTATCTTGAACAGTTGGCTAATATAACAACATTTTCGAATTTCAAATTTTGATATGTTTATAGGCTAAATTAATAAAATTTGTAAATATAAAAAGATGAATTTAAATGTATTATTATATCTATGTAATTATTTTTATTAAAAAATTAACAACGAATGGTGAAAACAAAAAAAAAAAAAATGGAGAAAAAAATGAAAAGTTGGTATAGTTTGATAACTGAAAAAGGAGCACACTTGGATAACTAAAAATGAACCTTTTTTTGGGTTTTCTATCTTCAAAGTTCAAATACGTTATTCCTTCTTGAAGGTGATTTTTTAAGGCAGGGTTGAATAATGCATATGGAGGATTGGCACCCAATTAATTATTTTAAAAAGAATAAAACACACCGTTTGGTTCCGTAAAGGCTTCAAGCCTTCGCTCTCTTCTCGGTATCTCACGGTTTCTATTTTCTAAGGCTCTCTTTTTTTGTATATCTCACAACTGGGATCGTCGACTTAATCTCTCAATTCCTGTTACTAATTTTATTTTTCGTCTCTATCGGTAAGCCCTAGCCACTCTTAATTCTCTTAATTGCGTCGAGAGATCGAAAAGAAATCCGTGCATCGCTCGATTTTTCACCAATATTTCTAGGGTTTATTCTCTTCATATTTTGCTTTAATTTCTACAATTATTTCCCCCTAAAATTTTCGAGCTACATACCGCGAAATCGAGAATCTGATACTTTTTTGCTTGGTTATTTAAGTTTGCTTTACTGCTTTTATTTTATTGGTTAATTTCGTATTGGTTATTACCCTAGAATCTGGGGTTAAATTCTCTCTCTCTCTCTCTCTCTCTCTATTTGGGCCTGAACGTGGTTACCTCAAGGGTTTAGGGTTTATAAGTAAACAAAGTAGCGGGAATTTATTGAATTGGGAATTAGGTGTTTTTGAAATTTCTACATGGCTGCTGGGAGACATGGGGGATATAGTGATTCCGAGTTTAGAGACAGAGACTCTGATTTTGAGATGACAAGGCAGGAATTTCCTAATTCTAGGGAGTATGAGTTATCTAGGAATGGTGTCCGTGATGTTGCAAGGGCTCGATTATGGGAAGCTAGAGATAGAGCTAGGGCTAGACAGAAAGATATTAAAGAGAGGGACGTGATAAATGGTGGGTATCGTTCCTCTTCGAGTAGAAGTGATTCTGGTGGTAATAGTAGTGGTGGTGGTAGTCACGGCCTCAGGCGACGTGAATTCTCTCTTAGGGTGGTAGACAAGGAGCCTGGTGAGTTGTCTAGTGAGAGTGGATCAGAGGATGCCATTGAGTCTGAGTCGGTGGTTAAAGATAGTGAGGTTGAGAGGGTAATGGAGAATGGGGCTTTATCTCCTGTGGGGAGGAAGAGGAAGTTTTCACCTATTGTGTGGGATAGAAGTGACAAGGATGTAAGTATGTCCAAAAGTAAGAATTCACCTGTAGTTACAGTCGTTCATCATCCACCACCACGGCCAAAAGCTTACCACAAGTCACCTAACAGCATATCTGGTAAGGCTGTACAGACATCTTTTGTTATAGAAAATAAAAGCCAGAAACCACATTCTCCTTCACCAGTTGTAGCTGATGGACCTGTTGGATACTCTGCACTGCAGTCTCCAGAGGATTTGGATTTTTCACCACCAAAGGAGCATGTTAATTTTCAGGATGCTAGGCATCTAGAAGATGAGGATTATGTACCGGCTCGACATATATCTTCCTCTAGATGGGCAGCCGGTGATAACTCTCCAGGTGACGAGGGTGAAATTTTAGAAGATGAGGAAATCCCTAAAAGGAGAAAAAAGTTGCCCCTTTTCGAATTATCTCACGACAGATTACGGAATAAGTCAGCTACTCCAGAGCTTGGGCAACTGAAGAGGGAGGGCTCTGAGGGAATTAGAGCCAGATCATCTGAATCTGATGAGCAAGGTGCCCGTTCCAAGTCCGGAAGTGGGGATGATTACCCTGGTAATGATTCAGAGAATGATGACTTGATGGTGATTGACATTAAACGTGATAGAAATGACGGCAGTCTTAGCCAGTCTGATACAGAATCTGAGAATGAGACTAATTCACGTGGGACACCTGAACCTTCAGCTCCTCCTTTAAGAAGTGTAAACATGCTTCAGGGATGCAGAAATGTTGACGAATTTGAGAGGCTAAACAAGATAGATGAAGGTACTTATGGTGTTGTATATAGAGCTAAGGACAAGAAAACTGGGGAAATTGTGGCGTTGAAGAAGGTAAAGATGGAGAAAGAAAGAGAAGGTTTTCCTTTGACCTCTCTGAGGGAAATAAATATTCTTCTTTCATTTCATCATCCATCAATTGTAGATGTTAAAGAAGTAGTTGTAGGGAGTAACCTTGATAGCATTTTTATGGTGATGGAATACATGGAACATGATCTGAAAGGGCTGATGGAGTCGATGAAACAACCGTTTAGCCAAAGTGAAGTTAAGTGCCTGATGCTTCAGCTGCTGGAGGGTGTCAAGTATCTTCATGATAACTGGGTTCTCCATCGGGACTTGAAGACATCTAATCTTCTTTTAAATAACCAAGGTGAACTGAAGATTTGTGATTTTGGGTTGGCTCGTCAATATGGAAGCCCATTAAAACCATATACTCATTTGGTTGTTACTCTTTGGTACAGGTGAGTGGTGCATTATGTATGCCATTGATTGCTTTCCATAATGTCAATTGTCACAGTTAAATCCTCATTTTTCTAATAAAATAATGTATCAGAGATCTTTCGTCTTTCATATTTTTATTTTCATTTGTTGTTTGCAATTGGGTGTTTGGAAAGTAACTCTGAATTGCGCATTTGGGTTGGCAACTGTGGATTATTGGTAAAAACATCCCTGCTTGGTTAAATTTTGTTATGCTTATCTGATTCAAAGTTGAATACATATACCTCAATGTTTGTTATGTTTATGTTGACTGATAAATTATGATTTGAACTTCACTTTTTTTTTGCTAAAAGAATGAACCCCATTTGCCGTTGATGCTTGCATGTATTGATGTAACTTTTAAGGCTTAAGGCTTTTCTTTTGCGTTGCCATTTTGTCTCAAGTGTGCCTGATTAGTTATCTGAGCTTTTAGCTTTTTCGTGATCCAAGTAGTGCTGATTTTGCAGGGCCCCTGAACTTCTTTTAGGAGCAAGACAATATTCCACTGCAATTGACATGTGGTCTTTGGGTTGTATTATGGCTGAACTACTATCAAAAGAACCACTTTTCAATGGGAAAACTGAATTTGATCAACTGGACAAGGTAAATTGAATTAGCTGGCCTTGTATTTCATTAATCATTACCATTAGACCCTATTCTTGCTGAAATGGTTCAAATTTAATCTTCCAATGGTGTTTAATGATCTTGGATTAGTTATGTTGCTTTTTACTGATTGCAGATTTTCAGAACTCTTGGCACGCCAAATGAGACAATATGGCCTGGTTTTTCTATGTTGCCTGGAGTCAAAGTCAATTTTGTCAAGCATCAGTAAGTATTAGATCTTTTACAATTTGATTTTAGATTCAGTTGAGTGTAATATTCAGGTCTTCTTATTTTTCCTACTGTTTTCCCAGGCTTCCAGCTTTGGGTGATTCTGGACTGGCTTTCTGGCCTCCATTGGTGACAGTTCAGTGACACTGCATTTATTTTTGTTTGTATTAATTACTGATATTTTCCTTTCAGGTATAATCTATTGCGCAAGAAATTTCCAGCAACATCATTCACAGGAACACCTGTTCTCTCTGATGCAGGATTTGACTTACTGAATAAACTTCTAACTTATGACCCTGAGAAGGTAAATAGTTTGGTTGCATAAATATTTTGGTTACCTTATCATTATTCGTGTGGGTGATTAATTGAGCCTTGTGATATTGCTTTCAGCGTATTACAGCTGAAGCTGCTCTAAACCATGAGTGGTTTCGCGAAGTTCCTCTTCCCAAGACCAAAGCTTTCATGCCCACTTTCCCTGCTCAGCATGCTCAAGACAGGTATTGAGCAACGGAAACAAGAAAAATATCACAAGTGCTATATTATTTAAGTAAATTTGTTTCAACTTATTGTTAAAGTAATAAATAAGGGCTTTTATTATCATGCTTAGGCGTATGAGAAGAATGTTGAAGAGTCCAGATCCTTTGGAAGAGCAATGTAGAAAGGAGTTACAGCAAGGGGAATTTGGGACTGGTGGTTTGTTTGGCTGAGAGAAAGTTCATCCATCAGTGCCACTTAATGTTCATGTTTTAGTTTTTCACATTATTGTTAAATGGCCTTAATTGAGGTGAGGGACTTGCATTCAACGAAGTTGCAACCTTTGCTTGTCAGACCATCATTCTTGCTGTTTCTTAGCAGGAATTGTTGATTTGGTTGGAGATAGTGTTTGCCACTTCATGTGAACCAGATGTTTTGCAGGTTAATTTGTTTTCCAGCTTTGATCTTCATATAGAAATGCATCTGACACCGCTGGTATTGCAAGGTGTGGCATATCAGCCTTTCTTCTTTTAGAAATCAGTTTCAGCTGAAACTTGTGTAACATATTTTTATTAGAACAATGATGTAAACTCCCTTTATAGCTAGTTTTGAATATTAAAATAATATTGGATTTCTTCCTACTCTTTTCCATGTTTTAATATTTACATTGTGTTTGCAAGAGACGGTTGGTGTGGAGGGGACGTTCTTTGCTTTTCATTGACGAAGATATTGATAGTAACCATTGTACACCAAAGGTAATTTATTAATCCAGTATCTCTGGAATGGCTTTATGGGGTTAGTTATATTGTCCATCCTTGAGGGATTTCCTCTGCAGTACACAAGAAAGTGGTGCCGTCTTATTTATATTATTGGTTTTTATTTTTCTCATTTTCATATGGAGTTCTTATTTGTAACTTTATTGGGGATGCTGTAGGGGGTTCTCATGATAAAAAATTGCCGCTTGGATAATGTTCATGTTTATGGTTTCGTAGAACACTATTTTCTTGAGTTGGGAAGAAAATTTTAGTAGTTGAGATGTGCAAATGATTCCTCTCTTCCCTATGGACTTGTTCAAGATTTGTTATTTTGTGCTTGTGTTTGCTTTTCATTCTCATGATAAAAAATTGCCGCTTGGATAATGTTCATGTTTATGGTTTCGTAGAACACTATTTTCTTGAGTTGGGAAGAAAATTTTAGTAGTTGAGATGTGCAAATGATTCCTCTCTTCCCTATGGACTTGTTCAAGATTTGTTATTTTGTGCTTGTGTTTGCTTTTCATTTGGAAAAAAGTGTATTAAACTCTATTTATTGTTGTCAAAGGAGTTGGCTTCTGTACTATTTTTCATACGTTTTTAATTTCATTATTCATGTGTTGATTTGTCAACCCAGTTTTACAGTTCGATTGACTCTAGTAACTGTCTATGACTGGACAACTTATCAGAGGAAGGTATCTATTGCTAATAAAGTAAAAGAACATATAGTTTTTTTTCCCGTTATCTGATTATACCAAACGGTAGAGTTTGTGCTGTTCCATGGATGAACAATTTGATCTGTTTTGATGCTTAAGTTGGCCTTTGTTTTTCTGGGGGAAAAAATGATGCTTATTCCCTCTAACCACAGCCAGAGAAAATAAAATGAACGGAATTATAGAAGGAAATGAGTTATGGCAGGGATGCTGATTTCATTCAAATTACTCTTTTGTAAGTAATTTGAGTTTAGCAAGGTTAAGCAGTGATGCTAGGTCCATGAGTTAAAGAGATTGGTTAATTTTTTTAGTATTGCTAATTTTGAACTCTATGATTTTTAGCCTTTAGTTGACTTTCTTATATCTATCAACTCCATTATTTTTACTTCGTTGATTTTATTATGCCTGTTGAATGTAAGTTGTTCAGCTATTGACACATCCCCTAGAGATGTGAAAGTTAATGCATAATTTGCTATTTCCATTTTATTATGTTTCGATTATGGTCTGAGAGATTCAAGCTGTAATTAGCTCTGGAATAGTTTATGACATATCTGCGAATGTCACTGCAGTCTCAAAGCAAGCAGGTTGAGGAGGTTACCTTCGTATTGTGGATTTTATGTAACTTCCAGTTAGTTGTTTCTTCAGGCTCAGTAGAGGTACCGTACAAACTTTGGCCTGTAACAATATCTTAGATTGCCTTTTTCTCTTAATAATATTTTTTTTTCCTTCTATTAACTTGTCCGCTACTTAACTTTAATGTTTCTATCTTTTGTGGTACACTAGCATTTTTTGTTGTTTTATTATCATGTCATTAATATGCATTTCATTCAATGTAACTGGAATGAAATGCAGTGAAATAAGTGACTCAACAAGGAATTCTATATTTTTCCTTTAAGCTGCATTTGATTCTGTGTAATTATAATGAAATGCATTATATAAGTGAATCAAGAATTCTGTGTTTTCCCTCAACAGTTTGTCGAAACTTATGGAATAGTAAGGATAAAGTTATGTCTGAATTATGTTCTCTCACCTCCTGTTCTCTCTGTCTTATATGGTTGGAACCAATCTGATCTATTTTCATTTGGTGGCATATTCTTCCATGCCTTTTCTGTAAATAGAAGTGTTCTCTTTTTAATGCATGGATGACCTATGTGATAGTTTCTAGGATGGAGCTTGAATGACATGCCTAAAGAGGAGATTTTGTGTGTATAAATGCGTGTATATGTACAAGCACACAGTTATGGTTTCAACATTCCACTGAAATATCATGTAGTGATTCATGAATGAGTAGTGATTAGTGCTTGTGGTCGACTAATATGGGGCAATTAATAGGATTTAACTAGTTTGTCCTGAGGACCAACATCTGCCTTTTGTTGGTAGTTTTGTATCCATTAGCTGGGTTTCAAAGCAGAGTGCCCTTACTTCTACAACAATTTATGAACGCATTACTTATGTCTATTTGGAAAAAGGAAATATCAGGATCATGTTTACTGGAAAGAATGGACTTCAATTCTATTTTATAGTTTCATATAAAATTATTTTTCACTGGCAATGTTACAGTTACTTTTTTAAATATAAAATTCTACCCCAAGTGAATAGTTTAGTTTTGGGTTATGGAATTCTTTCAAGCTATGTTGCTCGGAGCTTCTTTTCTATCTTCGAGCATGGATCTGACCTGAGGATATGGACCTTTTAAGCTCTTCATATACATGAAAAAATTTGGAAAAGATTGAATATCATGTCGGAGTCAGAATAGCATAGTTTTGGACATTTTTGAGTCTTTCTAGGCTTGAGGCTCCATGGTTCAATAGATACTTGAAAATGTAGTATAATATCGGGTATTTTCACTTCAATCTCGGGACAAGGTATGAATGTTACTAGGCGAGCTTGCAATTCGGTAAAATATTATTTTAGGCACAATCGTTTGTCATGTAGTTGGTTTCCTGTTGAGACAAATATGCGGTGGCATATGTTGCGTTATTGTGTGGGTTTTATTGTTGTAGTTGCATTTTTGTCCACTGTTGTATTAAGATGTTGCAGAGCGGAGTCAGCCAAAGAAACAAAGCTGAAACAACTTGGTAGGAGAGGTACAAAGCTCTGTAACATTGAAGAATGATTGTACTAATGGAAATCAGTCAAATGTGCCCCATGTGGAGGGTGGAGAGTAAAGAGATTAGCACCCTTGAATAAGGATTTAAAGTGCTTCAATCGTGATCATTAGTACTAGTGGTGAACATTGATGGTGAATCGCTCCTCCTTCCCTGTTTCTGCATCACGGCGAATCCAGCATTTTAATTTCATGCAGCATATTTGGAAAAAAGAGAGGCTAAATTATAGAAATAGTTATCCAACTATAGAGTGTTTTAATTTTTGTTTTTAAATTTTTAGAATAAATTAAAACTTTAAATATAAAAATATTTAAATCATAATCTTTTATAAAATACGTACAAAATTATAAAAAAAAATTGAACTCATTTTTCTCTTTTTTACATGAAATTTAATAATTAAAATACATATAATTGTATGGGAACTATCTTAACCACAATCACTAGAGCTAATATAGGCTCATAGTCTTTCACGTAATTGGTGTCCAACTTTTTGTTTTCATCTATATATTCCATCATGCTTCCTTCAATCTAAAGACATCTATTCTCGACATTTTTAACTTGGGGATTTCAGGCTATAGCTTTTTATCTAACCGCATATTAAAGAAAGGAAAAGGTAGGTTGAATCTGTGTGAGTCTTGTTCATAGTATTATTTTTCACTTTAAATTGTTTTATATATTATTTTATTTATAAAATTATTATTTTAATAAATAAATTTTATTTTAGATAAATGAGAAAAATAATTGACCTTTGTTTAAATATATAAACATAAAAATATTCTTGTTTTCAACGATTTCTCAAATATCCTAATTCGAATCAATGTAAAATTATTCTATTTTATTTCTAGAAAAACGAGTATACATATTTTCATTATCAAACTTTTAGTTCTATGCATTACATTTGATTTTCATTTTTCAAAAAATAAAATATCAAAATCATTTTTTAAAATAAGATAGAAAAATAAAATAAAAAAATTTGCAGTGGGTGGTTGTATTTGGGATCCTGGAAAAAAACAAAAACTTTTTAAGTTATTTTTAAATTTAAGGAAGAATAATAAAGGTAAAAATGTTCTGTTAGACTATGTATTTGTATAAAATTTGAGATCTGGTACCTGCACTTAAAAAGTTAAAAAATTTAATCTTCTTACTTTTTCAATTTTGAAATCCTGGTTCATTTGTTATTGTTATTGGTAGTTTCTATCAAAATTTTTCAAATTAACATATCTATTTTCCGCCAATACATTTACGATTCTAACAACTAGATTAATATTTTTTTGTAAAAAGTGAGGCTTAATTTTTAACTTTTTAAGTACAACTAATTTTTAAATTTTGTCCGATGATAAGTGTCAAAAGTAAGATATTTTAATCCAATTCTTAATATGTTTTTGGGTGATTAATCAATGCAAAATGGTGGATTTTATGCTCCTAATATTTTAAATTCATGTTTCTATACTTAAAAGAGCATTTGGGAGCAAAACGAGTAAAAACGAAGCAAAAATCAGACAATTGGAGCAGATTTCAGGAGCCACACGGGCTAGGCCTTCCTACACGGGCTGGGCACACGGTCATGTGAGCCACACGGACTGTCACACAGCCATGTGCCAGACCGTGTGGATTTCACGATTCGCACTCCGGACACACGGAAAAATGTAATTTTAAGTTTTTTTTGGGCATTTTAAGAACTATAAATACCAAATATAATAATAGAAAAGGAGGCCGTCAGAGAAGATTGAAGAAAATAACTCAGAAAACGCCATTGAAGTCGACTCTGAAGCAGATTTCCACCAAGATTAAAGATCTCCTTTTGATTTCTTTGAAGTTTATTATGAGTTTTTCTATTTCTTGTGGTTATACTTACTTTGAGATATTTTTATTCGCGATTATAAACTAATTTTCTAAATACCTAGGGGAGATGAACCCTATGATGCATTCTGTCTTTTGATTTCTGTTTGACGCAATAAATACTTGAATCTTGTTCTCAGTTATGTGTTTAATTTTGGATTTAATATTTCCAGATTATTAATTCATGTTTGATGCGCTTAATTCAGAGGAGGATTAGACCTTGTTTAGAGTAGATTTAGCATAATTGAGTGGAGTTGCATGCAATCCTAGAAATAGGAAGACATAAATCTATCGGATTAGAGTCAAATCTAATAGGGGAATCCATAGATTGAGTTAATACGATAATAGATGTTTTAATTAGAAAGAAATTTCAATTAATCAACCTAGAGTCAGTTGCTCTTAGTCTTGAAGAGAGATATTAACATAATTTAGTGATTTCTACGGATCAAGATATTAAGTGAATAAATTGTTTAATTTAGATTGATAATGACAGATGCAGTCTATGTGGATTCTTTCTTGGGTATTGTTTCACTTTTGGTTATTATTCAATTATTTTTCTGATTTGTTCTTTGCCGAGTTCTTAGTTAATTAATTTAGTTAATTTGGGTTTAATTCAATCACTTTAATTTGTCGGTTAAATAATAGAAAGACGGTAATTACTAGTACTTTTAGTCCTTGTGGGAACGATATATTTGCTTACCGTAGCTATACTATTTATCGATAGATGCACTTACCTTTATCGTATTTTTAGTTGGTTTCGTGGACATCAAGTTTTTGGCGCCGTTCCCAGGGACTGAAATATTAGGAAAATTTTATTTCTATTAATTTAGCCATTTTTAATTTTATTTATTTTTAATTTAATTTTTATATTTTTAATATTTTTGTTTGTTTGATTTTGACAGGTTCTTTTGGTTTACGACTAGAGGAAACCCGTTGGAACCAATAATTTTTTATAGTGAGATTGAAAGAACTGCTAGCAGATCGTAGAGAGGTTAGAGAAGTAAGGCAAAATCAACGGAGTACAGTAGATGATCACGAGGAAAATAATATTATTGTGGAGATGAGTCATAATCAAAATAATTAGCTACCTCCTGCAGGTCCTGTCTCTCATACTATGTATGATTATGCTAAGCCCATTCTGATTGGAGCTGAATCGAGTATTGTTAGGCCAACTGTTAATGCAAACAACTTTGAGATCAAACCGAGCACAATTCAAATGGTGCAATAATATGTTCAGTTTGATGGTTTGTAAGATGAAGATCCGAATGCTCATTTGACTAACTTCTTAAGATTTGCAACACTTTCAAGATCAATGGCATTACTGATGATGCCATACGCTTACGGTTGTTCCCATTCTCATTGAGAATTAAGGCAAAACATTGGTTAAACTTTTTACCACAAGGTTCTATCACTACTTGGGCGCAGATGACTGAAAATTTTTTGTTAAAATATTTTCCACCGATTAAAACAACTAAGTTGATGAATGAAATCTCTTTTTTTTTTGTTCAGTTTGATATTGAGACTCTTCATGATACATGAGAGAGATATTTAAGGATTTGTTGAGAAGGTGTCCTCACCATGATTACCTTCGTGGCTCCAAGTTCAAACTTTTTACAATGGTTTGAACCCCTCGACTAGACATATGATTGATGCAACAGTTAGCAGAACTTTAAAGAACAGAACACCTGAGGCAACTTAAGAATTTATTGAGGAGATGACACTAAATAATTATCAATGGCAAGTTACGAGAGTAAAACCTGGTAAGGCAGCTGAAGTTTTTGATATTGATGCAGTTTCAATGCTAGCTAATTAGGTTGAAGCTCTTGGTAAAAAAAATTGATGGTTTAAATTTGTCTAAACAGGTGAATCCGGTGATGCAGCGCGATGCGAATAAAGCGGGGATACTTAATTCAGAATATTCACCCTTCAAGTCCAACATGGAGCATAAGCAAGTCGACTTTATGTGTAATAATTCTAGATCTCAAAATAATCCTTATAACAATATGTATAATGCAAGTTGGAGGAACCATATAAATTTCTCATGGGGTGATCAAGGAAATCAAAAGTCACAACCCTTTCCGGGTTTTCAGCAACCTTATCAGCAAGAAAAAAAACTGAACCTTGAAGACATGTTAGCCAAATTTATTTCGGTGTCAGAAACTCAATTTCAAAACACTGAGACAACTTTGAAAAATCAGCAAGCATCAATTCATGGGCTCGAAAATCAGATTGGGCAGCTAGCTAAACTGGTTTCAGAAAGACAACAAGGTAGCTACCTAGTAACACTGAACCCAACCCAAAGAGCATGTTAAGGCAATTACATTAAAGAATGAGAAGGAGTAGTCTAAACTCAAAAATAAGCTAAAACAAGAAACTAATAAGAAAGATGATAGGGTGGAAAAAATCGAAAAAAATCAAACATCGGTACTTAAAGAATACAAACCACCGATACCATACCCAATAAAGTTGAAGAAAGACAGCATGGATGAAAAATTTGGTAAATTTCTTGAAATTTTTAAACAATTACATATTAACTTACCTTTTGTTGAAGCTCTTTCACAGATGTCCACATATGTAAAATTTTTTAAATGAGCTTTTTACAAATAAAAGGAAGTTTGAAGAGCTATCCACTGTGAAACTCAATGAGGAGTGTTCAGCCATTCTCCAAAATAAACTGCCCACCAAGCTAGAAGACCTAGGAAGTTTTACTATTCATTGTTTTATTGGTAGTTTAAACATTGAAAAAGCATTGGCTGATTTGGGTGCTAGTATTAATTTGATGCCTTGTAAAATGTTCAAGCAACTTGGTCTTGGGGAACCAAAACCCATTAGGATGAGTATTCAATTAACTGACAGATTTGTTAAATATCCTAGGGGTATTATTGAAGATGTACTTGTGAAAGTAGATAAATTCATATTCCCTATTGATTTTGTTATACTTGACATGGATGAGGACATTGAGGTGCCTTTAATTTTAAGTCGACCCTTTTTAGCTACTACTAGAATTATAATTGATGTGGGTAATGGTAAACTTGTACTTAGGGTGGGTGATGATGAGATCATTTTTGAAATTTATGATGCCATGCTATTTTCTAGGTAGCGAGATGATTTCTGTTATTTTATCGATTTTATTGATCATGCTATTCAAGATTCTTTGTAGAAAATTGTTAATAATGACACGTTGGAATTGTGTCTTGTTCAAGGAGAGAAGGTCGATGGAGATAATGTTGTGATAAATGAGATGGAAATTGACCTAGATACTAATGAGTCTCCACTAAGACAGAAAAATTATGCTGCTATTGAGGTAAGTAAAGAACTAAAATTGAAGCCTTCTATTGAAGAACCTCCCAAATTGGAACTGAGCAATTGCCAAACCATTTGGAGTATGCATTCCTTGGGAAAAATTCTACATTTTCGGTGATTATTGCTTCGGATTTAAAGCCGAATGAGAAAGATGAGTTACTGCAAGTGTTAAAGGAACACAAAAGAGCTATAGCCTAGAAAATTTCAGACATTAGAGGGATCAACCCTTCTTTTTGCACCTATAAAATTTTAATTGAAGATGAGTATAAACTATGTGTGCAAGCTCAAAGGAGGCTAAATTCCAACAAGAAGGAAGTTGTCAAGGCTGAGGTAATTAAACTTCTAGATGCTGGAGTTATTTATCCTATTTCTGATAGTACTTGGGTGAGTCCTGTACAGGTTGTTCCTAAGAAATGAGGCATGACTGTTGTGGCTAATGAGAAGAATGAGTTGTTTCCAACAAGAACAGTTACGGGATGGAGAGTTTGTATTGATTATAGGAAGTTGAACAATGCTACAAGGAAAGACCATTTTCTCTACCGTTTGTAGATCAAATGTTGGAGAGATTATCTGGTCACATGTATTATTGCTTCCTAGATGGGCTTTCTGGCAACTTCCAAATTCCAATAGCTCTAGAGGATTAAGAGAAAATGACATTTACATGTCTATATGGTACGTTTGCTTACCAAAGAAAGCTTTTTGGATTATGTAATGCTCCTGCTACTTTTCAGCGTTGCATGTTAGCCATCTTTGATGAACTCGTAGAAGACATTATGGAGGTATCTATGGACGACTTCTCGGTATTCGATAATTTTTTCCATATTTGCCTTAATAACTTAAAACGAGTTTTGATGAGATGTGAGGAAACGAACCTTGTACTTAATTGGGAAAAATGTCACTTCATGGTTCAAGAAGGGATTGTTTTGACCATAAAATTTCTAGTAAAAGGATCGAGGTTGATAAAGCGAAAATGGAAACTATCAAAAAATTACCTCCCCTTAATTCAGTTAAAGTTATTAGAAGTTTCTTAGGACATGTTGGGTTCTATAGAAGATTTATCAAAGATTTTTCTAAAATAGATAAGCTTTTAACTAATTTGCTAGAAAAAGATGTGCCATTCAATTTCAGTTAGAAATGTTTAGAGGCGTTTAATGTTCTTAAGTAAAAATTAATTAATGCCTCGATTGTTGTCGCACTTGATTGGAATTTACCTTTTGTATTAATGTGTGATGAAATGATTTTGTAGTAGGTGCAGTTCTTGGACAACGAAGAGACAAGAATTTTTAGCCGATTTATTATGCTAGCAAAACTTTGATAGACACACAAGAGAATTACACCACTACCAAAAAAGAATTGCTAGCAGTGATTTTTGCATTCGATAAATTTAGACCTTATTTAATACTGTCTAAAGTTGTGTAAACTGACCACTTCGCTCTTGCTACCTTTTCATTAAACCGGATGCAAAACATCGACTTATAAGGTGGATTTTATTATTGCAGGAATTCGATTTGGAAATTAAAGATAAGAAAGGGGCTGAAAATCTTGCAGTAGACCACCTCTCGAAACTCGAGAATCCCCATCTTGAGTAGCTTAATAAGAAGAATATAAATGACTCATTTCCTAAAGAACGACTCTTTGCTATAACCGATTTTGAAGGCCCTTGGTTTGCAAATATCGCAAATTATTTGGTTGTTAACATCTTACCAAAAGGGTTGACTCATCATCAAAAGAAGTGATTATTTGCTGTTGTGAATAACTATTTTTGGGAGGATCTTTTTCTTTTTCGTGTGTGTGCAGATCAGGTAATTCAAAGGTGTGTTTCGAAACCAGAAGTGAATAAATTTTCATTCGGGACCGATAGGAGGACATTACAGTGAGATTAGGACAGCACATAAATCACTTGGATTAGGTTTTTATTGGCCTATACTATTCAAAGATGGTAACAGGTATGTCACTTCTTGTGATAGATGCCAAAGAACAGGTAATATTTCCAAATGTGATGGAATGCCTCAAACTTACATGCTTTCTTGTGAAATTTTCGACATTTGGGGTATTAATTTCATGGGACCGTTTTTTAGTTCTTATGGTAATAAATACATACTGGTAGCGGTCGATTATGTATCGAAATGGGTTAAAGCTAAAGCTTTACCAACTGATGATGCTAGAGTGGTCGTTAGATTTCTTGTAACACCCCTAACCCGTATCTGTCGTCGAAATAGGGTTATGGAGCATTATCGTATAATTTGAACATTAAATCATACATTTTATACATTGACATAACATGATATAAAACATTCATTCATGTACATATCGTCCCTAAATCGAGCCCTCGAGGCCCTAAAAATACTTTAAAAATAATTCAGGACTAAATTGGAAATATTTGGAAAGTTAAAGAAAAAGTTAGAAAATTTGGACTGCAGAGGTCACATGGCCTTGTGGAAACACGGAAATTTACACATTTTTACATACCCTTTTTAACTTAAAATCATACAGTTTCGATAAAATTCTTGTCAAAAAATAATTAATT
Organism: Gossypium sturtianum; assembly: GCA_025698515.1. Taxonomy (NCBI): domain Eukaryota; kingdom Viridiplantae; phylum Streptophyta; class Magnoliopsida; order Malvales; family Malvaceae; genus Gossypium; species Gossypium sturtianum. Next base: position 28,227,513 of record CM046945.1, read on the forward strand.
TTTATAAAATAATTAAAGTACACTTAAAATATGAACATGTTTAATTTAATTTAATTTTATAATTAATTTTGATGAATTTTGGTTATTTTCGACAGATTTGCACAAAGGGCGAAAAATGGCTCGGTGGACACTACTAGAAGCACAAAACCGAGAAGCAATTTGAAATATCGAGGCGAACTAAATTTCAGCCTAAGACGGTCCAAAATTATATGTATTAATTCATAATATAATTAATTTTAATTTATATCCAATTTAATTTGGGTTAATAAATTATTATTAATTAATTATGAAAAAGTGGTCCAGTTGAACTGAACCGAGTGAATCGAACCGACCAAGAAATGGACAGCCCAAAAACCGTCCCAAGAGCTGACCCAAATAAGCTTATTAGCTGATTATTTAAGCTTGCAAAGAGGCCCTTGAAGACTTGTTCAAGTTGCATTCAAACCCCTCCACAATTGGTGGCTTTGTAGATATGCCCTAAGACAAATTTAGCAAAGTTGAAACCATCAACCTTGCCACATGTGTGGCCGGCCAAGGGATGGCTCTTTGGCTGCTATTTTTAGCTAATTTTAGCAGCCACCTTCAGCTATAAACCCCCCCTCTTGGCTGATCATTCAACACACCTCAAGCATTCGCATATTTTCTCTCCACTTTCTCTCCTCTTTTCCATTCCAAATTCCCTTGCTCTCTTGCCGATTTCTCCTCTTGGAAAAGGGGCATTCATCAGCCATTTGGAGCAGCAATTAAGTGTTCATAGCAGCCTTGGTCGACGAGGACAACGGAGAAGGAAGAACAGAGCAAACTAGTCAAGCCACGGAAAAACACCGGATTTGATTCTTGTTCCCTATCTCTTTAATTTTTATTGTTGTTATGATGAACATATCTATGAATATTTATGTTGTTGGAATGGTTAATTTAATCAATTTAGCTTGAATTTAATTCGTGTTAGGTTGATTGCATTTCGTTTGCTAAAATTGTTAAAATTGTGTTTATGTTGTTATAGGCCTCGGTAAGATGCTTGATTAAGTAAAATCATGACTAAGTTATTCTTGCATTACAATTGTGAGGTAGCTAATAAAATAATTATTTAAACGGATTGAAATTGTAATTAATGGACACAGTACTTAATCAGTGCATGTTTAATCATCTAAGGCAGCTAAGGGTTAAATTAGCAACGGTATCTGATGATACATTTTCCTTGCATAACTTGCAAGATTATTGTGATTAAACTGTTTCAAGGTAAGGATACTTTGTTACCTCACATAGTCTTTTATGTGCTTATTAAATCGAGCTAATTGTTTGAATTGACACAGGGATATGTTTAAGAGATTATTTTGATTTAACAAGTACGTATGTGCAATAACTTATTTGCCTATTAAGATTTGTTTAATCGGTTGAATTGACATAGGGATATAGTCAAGAAATGAATGGCTTTTGGTAGGTGAGTATGTTCATAAGTTAGCAAATTACCGAGTTGCCGTGAATTTATTCATAACAATATAAACATGAGTTTAATAATTCCAAGTTAAGAAATGTAATTAATCTAACACAATTATGTCATCTTGATTAAAATTTTATTTTGAAATCGTGCATTTGAGATTTATTCATTTAGTTTACTTAGTTTAAAATCTTAGTTTTTAATCACCCTCTTCAAACAAAATATTTTTCTTCACCAAAGTGTTTTAAATAGCATTCATAAATAATTCTTTTCACAGTCCCTGTGGGTATGATAACTCGACATTTACTTGTCACTTTATTACTTGTTGCGATTGTGTACACTTGCACATTTCTGTTGTTCCACCTTGTGGCTAGGCCGTGTCCTCACCCGTGTAACTCTCTGAGTTGGGTCACACGGCCAAGCCACACGCCCGTGTGCCAGGCCGTGTAACTCTCGAAATAGCTCCACATGCTCGTGTGCTAGGCTGTGTAACAGCCTGACCTGCATGCATTAAAACCTACAGGGGACACACGACTGTGTCGCCTGGCTGTGTGTCACACACGGCTGAGTCTTACACCTGTGTCTCAGGCCGTGTGGACATGAAATTGGCCAAAATAAAGCCATTCTATCACTAAATCAAGCATGTACCTAAAAGCATTTTTGTGCACATGACCAAAGCATCAAAACCTTACCAAAACATGCATGAAATGAATAAATCCATTCAACCAATATGCCATACAAGGCACCTCACATGCAAACATACAAATTTACCTAAACATATACATATACTTGACCACATTTCATCCATAATCATCTAGTTCATTTCCATCTCAAAACATATCACAACTTGACCTATATCACTTCATCATAATCTTACCATTTGAGCCATACCATTCATGCATCATATTTACCAAATTGACTCAATTCAACCATCATCAAAATGGTATCAGCACAACCAACTCATACATACCAAAATCAACATCTAAGCATTCAACTAAGCATCAAACACTAGTCCACCTATACATGCCATTATAATCTTGGCCAAAACATCAAAAACTACTGATATATTCGCGGGATAGTGTGATAGATCTCCGACGAACTTCCAAACTGATCGAGCTTCCGATTATAAAAAAAAAAACATAAGAAAGAAAACTACGTAAGCACATAATGCTTAGTAAGTTAGTAAACCATGAGCATAACTTACCATTTCAATACATAACATTAAGATTAAGTACAACATAATCCAACAACAAGCCTGACACAAGCCTAAACACCATTACCAACACATGTTAGTGCATTCAAACATAATTTACTTGAATTAACATAAGGTAAGACATTATATATGAACATATTTCATTTGAACTCACCATTTTCATGAACATAAGTATACTTCCATTGAAGCTTACCATTTCAATCCTTTTCATAATACATGGTTTAGTTAATTTGCACACACTTACTGTTCCTTTCCTTTTTCATGCCTGTTGAACTATTTAGAATATTATTAGATACTCAGGAAGCTCACAAGAAGTGTGCAAGACATATAATTGTAACCTTTCGTTTACATCATTGCTCACACGAGCTGTGAAATGGGCCTGCTCACATGAGCTATGGGTCGAAACGTAAGCTACACAATGCTGCTCACACGAGTTGTGGAGTATCTGCAACAAATGCAGGACCTCATCCATTGGTAGGACATTCAAGACCAACACCCGAAACATGAAAACCCTAATGACATGTCATTTGAATCTTACGAATTCCTAAGGTTCAAACGGGGCTCGATAACCGTCGTGACATCGTTGGATATACATATTTGGTTACATGACAATTAACACATTAACATATAACTCATTATAATATTAAAATGATATTTAATCATACGAACTTACCTCGATGACAAAGACGTAGGAACGAGATAAACTAATTCGAGGCTTTAGCATTTCGCCGATCTAAATTCGTACGAGGTTTATCTTGATCTAAATAGGCAAATTCAATCAATTTAATACTTCTATTATTCAATTCAGCCCATATTTCATTTTTTACAAAATTACCATTTTGCCCCTAACATTTTAACTTTTTACAATTTAGTCGTTAAGCTCATAAATTGAAATTTAAGCATTTTAATCCTCAACTCATGCTAGCCGAATTCACCAGGGACCTATATCAATTCATACAAACCATCATTTCACAATTTCACCATGAACTTTTATCATTTTTACCAATAAGCCTCTAAATGACAATTTCATCAAAAATCACTTTACAAAACTTGTTTGTTTGTTAACAAGGATTCATAATCTTTCATAAAACATCAAGAATCATGCAAGAATATTCATGGGAAAACCCTAAATCTTTAACAGTTTTTCAAATTGACCTCCGGGCTAGCTAGATTAAGCTACAACGAGTTCAAAAACATAGAAATAATTAAAAACAAGATTAAAAATCACTTACATGCAACACTTGGACATAGCCGAACCTTCAAGGTGAAAAATAAAGGTTTTTCTTTCTTAATTTCGGTGAAGAAGGTTGTTTAGGAAGATGATACAATTGTTTGCATTCTTTTACTTGAACTTATTTATTAATTTACCAAATTAACCTTCATTTTTAACTTTAAAAACACTTAATTCTATGTCCATAAAAGTCCACTAACATATTAAATGGTCTAATTACCATTTAAGTCACTCACATTGAAGTTTCATAACTATTTAACACCTTTAGATACTAGAACTCCACTTTTGCACCTTTTACGATTTAATCCTTTTTACGTAATTAAGCATGCAAATGTCATAATTTGTTAACGAAATTTTTATACGACCTTTCTAACATTCCATAAGATTTAAAATAATTAAAAAAGAATAATTTACTTGTCGAATTTTTTGTTCCAAAACTACTGTTCCGATTTTCAGTGAAAACGACCTATTACATTTCTTAAAAAACTATTCACTCGTTTTGGAACACCTCGAGCAATCATTAGCGATAGGGGTACACATTTTTGTAACACTCTATTTGATAAGATTTTTAAGTAATATGGTGTACATCATAGAACAACTACCCCTTATCATCCTCAAACTAGTGGGCAAGTTGAAGTGTCGAACCAAGAATGGAAACGCATTCTAAAAAAGACCGTAGAGAAAAATATGAAGGATTGGGATTTAAAATTAGATGACGCTTTATGGGCTTATAGGACTGTGTATAAAACACCTATAGGAACATCCCCATACATACTTATTTATGGGAAGAGCTGTCACTTACCACTAGAACTCGAACATAAAGTATTTTGGGCAATAAAATTTTTGAATTTCGATCCTAAACTTGCAGGTGATAAAAGACTGTTGCAACTAAATGAGTTAGACGAATGGCGAGCAAATACTTACGAGAGCTTGAAATTATACAAAGAAGAAATGGAGAAATGCCATGACGCTCATTTAAAGCAGCCCAAATAATTCACAGTTGGAGATCGAATGCTTTTATATAATTCAAGGCTCAAATTGTTTTCGGGAAAGCTAAAATTGAGATGGTCAGGTCCTTATGTGGTAAAAACCGTTTTTCTCTACGGTACAATAGAGGTAACACATCCTGAATATGACATATTTAAGGTAAACGATCATCGACTCAAATATTATATTGGAGGTGATATTAATATCGAGAGAGAGGAGCTCCTGCTCCAAAATCTGAATCAGTCGTGAGCAAAAAGGGAAAGTTGAGCTTCAACTTGAAATAAGCACTTCTCGAGAGGCAACCCGAGTGTTTCAATTTTGTTAATTCCCTTAATTTTGTTGTATGTTTAATTTGTTTTTAAAAAAAGGTGAACCACACGGTTAGGAGTGGTACACATGGGTTGGTGACATGGCCGGGACATTCGGCCGTGTCCCAGGCCGTATGCATACTGAAGATAATTGTTTCCCAAAGTTTTTGCGACACACATAGCAACAGAGACTTACACGGTTTGAAGACATGGCTGTGTGAGTCGCATGGCCTGGACATACGGGCGTGTCCTGGGCTGTGTACATATTGGGACGTAATTATTCTAGGTTTCGATTGTTAGGCAGTCTAAGATGATCCACACGGCCTAGCGACATGACTGTGTGTGAAATACAGCCTGGACACACGGGCATGTCTTAAGTCGTGTCCATACTAGAGTATATTTTTCAATTTCATTTCAAAACAGTGAGTTACACGGGCGAAAGACACGACCGTGTGAAACACAAGGCCTGCCACATGGGTGTGTGTGAGACTATGTTCATCACACGGCCTCTCATACGGGCGTGGGAGAAGCGAAGGATGACCACAGACGGCCTGACACACAACCGTGTGTGAGACACAGCTTGGAGACACGAGCATGTCTCAGGCCGTGTCGAGACTGAGCTTCATTTTTATTAAATTTTGAATTGACATACAGGTTGAGAGTGCACATACGGGCATGTGACATGGCCATGTGGCCCAACATAGGCCTTCACACGACCGTGCCCCCTTAAAAACCCTATTTATTTATTTTTGTTTTGTCTTCTTCCTCATCTACCAGCCGCTGTTCCTCCCCTAACCAAGTCAAAACCCCTTGCCATCGATCTCCTTTCCCTACCACTTTTCATCGTCATTCAAACCCCCTTCCCCGTCCTTCCCCCTCAACTTTTCTCCCCACCTTCGAACTCATCCTTTTCCCCTGTCCTTTCCCCTCGCCCCTTGCTGCTCCCTTTTCCCCTCTCCCTTTGCATCACCGATTGAACACCTCCCTCCTCACCTTTCCTTTCCTTTCCCTTTCCCCTCACCGTTCTGACCAACCACAACCCTGTTCCCTCCATACTCACTACTGCATCCTCTTCTAATCTACACCCGAGCCACCGAACACCATAGCCCATCGACCTATCCCTCATTCCATCACCTTATCTCCATCGTACAACCCTTATAGTCTCTGTTTCTGGCTATTTTTTAGCCCGCGCCCTGTCGTCGTTCGTCCTCTGACCGTCGATCACCATCGTTCCCCCACCGTTGGGCTCCCCTCTCTTATTTTATTTTATTTATTATTTATTATTATTGTTATTGTTACTTTTTTTTCTTTTTATTCTTCTTCTTAGGTTTATTATTATCATTGTGCTTAATATATTTTTATTATTACTATTATTGTTTTGTTTATTATCATTAGCTGCGGTTTGCTTTTCCTTAAATCATTAGAATAATAATAATATTATTAGTTTAACAGTTGTAGTTTAATATTAGTAGAATTTTTGTTTTATTCTGTTTCGTTTTTGTTTTTCCTTGTCGTTTTAGGAGTAGGTTATTGCTCTATTAGTATTATATTTTGGTTTTCGTATTGTGATTATTTGTGTTACTGTGTTTTAATCTTTACATGCTGACCTGTTTTCTTTTCTGCTATATTCATTAGTGGTGCATATTGTACTGTTTCTTTGATATTGGGTTGTTATATTTTCTTTCAGGCACATAATGACAAATACACGCGGTAAGACTAAGGCCGCCGTCCCCACTTCAAAAAAGTAGAAAACTCCGGACGCGACTTTATCCTTAGGCCCATCCTCCACCACACGCTATCCTTGCCTTCGGTTTCCACTACGCCCTCATGAGGACCTATATTAGCTTCCTAGGCGAAGACCATTGGGTTTAGGGCATTGCATAGAATGGGAGGCATTATAGACAGTACACTTAGTTGATAGGGTGCGCCCTGATCGAGACAGCTCCTTGGGATAGATTCTTCTCGATCGTCGAGCCCACTTACTTGGAGCTTACACTAGAGTTTTGTTCGACACTTGTTCTACAGCATGTGATGTCAAGACATGATGAACCACACACTATTTCTTTCTGACTCGGTGGTACGACGCGTTATCTGAATGTTCTGAATTTCAGAGCTGCCCTTGGACTCTATTCTGAGGAGTTCATGAGTGCCGAGGGGTTCCTCACCTTATACCGACACATTCTTCATTCGTTGTCTTTATGCTGGACAGAACTTGCTGCTAGTGCGACGCCATATGACCCAAGTCGGTTTAAGGTGACTTCCCTACCTCCGGCATTGCGCTATATTCATGCTATCTTGGCACATACGTTGACTGGTTGGAGGGAGATCATCGGATTCGTTGGTACATTCGATGCTTATTTTCTTTGGAGCATGACGATGCAACGCACTTTCGATCTTGCCACTTCGTTGCCCTATCGTTTCACCATTAGTCTGACTATAATAGGAAGGGTCCTATCTGTTTGGGCCCTTATATGACTCATCTTGCACGAACTCCTTAATTCTCCGGTACAGTCATCCTCATTTAACTGGATAGACGGATGACCTCACAGGGATTATCAATTATGAGTCACATGAGGATGATCGAGCGACAGCGTGGCATGAGTCCTCCTCGATATAGATTGTCTCATTCTGATCCTCAAGGTGAGCATAGGGACTTTCCCGATGATGATCCTTTTCATCATGAGGATCAACCTCGTTCTCCACCTCCGAGTCACCCTATCGCTGCTTCTACCATTACACTCGAGGATCTTTCTGAACGGTTCACCCATTTCGAGCAACGATGCTTTGAGCGATTTGACAGCATTGATGCAACTTTGCAGCAGATATGTTAGCATCTTCATATTTCTCCTACTGATCCTGCGCCTTATGTTCTCGACACATCTCACGATGACGATCACTGATCTACTTTCGTTTTATTTATTTTATTTATAGTTGAACTTCTATTTTTCTTTCCGGTTGTTTTATTTTTATTTGCTAGACTTCTTTAGTTTATTTTTATTTTGAACTATGTTTTTATTTTTCATATTTTGATAGTGGTTTTTATTTGAGTTTGTAACCTCTAAATCTTTTTATTTATTTGTGTTTATCTTATTAGTTGCTAGGAAACATGCACTATATTTAGATTTGCTCACAATTCCGGTTTTCTCTATTCTGGTGATTTCATCCATATTCAGGGCAGTTTTTGTTCTCCCCCTCTCTTTTGATATTGTGCTTATTCTGTACTTATATCTGTTTGTACATTCTGTACTTATATCTGTTTGTACATTGAGGGAAATGTACATCTAAAGCGTGGGGAGGTTGTTTATATTTGTGATAAAATCTCTGAATTATTTGTTGTGTTTAAGTAATTTTCTCATACCCGCCATTAGAGTGAATTGTTTTAAAATTTAGAATTTTTATTGATGTTGTTTTGGATTTATTTGTGGATATTTGTGCATTAGTTGACATGAGAGAATCAATCATGATAAATTGTTTTTTAGAAATTGATCGTGTCCAAACTAACTATGATAATGAATAAGGCAAGCGCACTTAACGTTCGGTGGTATAGCTATGGTAAGACCGAAAATATCGTATCCTCAAGGACCAAGAGTACTAGTAGTTACTATCTTTTTATTATCTAGCCTAAGTATTAAGGGAATCGATGTTTAATTAACTAATTACTAAACTAAGGATGCTAAGACACAGGGAGTGAATTGGGAAAATACTTTTGGGAAAACCAGTTGATTAAGACAATACCCGAGGAAAAATCCACCTAGACTTCACTTGTTACTTAACTCTGAACCAGACGATTTATTCACTTGACTTGATCCGTAGGATTCTCTAATTTATATTATTATCCCTTTCGAGACTAATAACGTCTAACCCTAGGTTGATTAATTGAAATCTCTTTCTAATTAAAACCCCTAGTGTTGCATTAACTCGATCTATGGACTCCCATATTAGGTTTGACCCTAATCCGGCAGATTTTCGTCATCCTATCTCTAGGGTTGCGATCAACTCCGCATAACTATGCTAGATCTACTCTTAAATAGGGACTTTTGCTCCACTGCCTAGGCACATCAATACTTGAATCAATATCCTGAAATATTAAAACAAGAATTAAGAACACATAATTAAGAACAAATCAAGTATTTATCATACAGTTCAGAAAACAATAACAAGATCCGTCTTAGGTTTCATACCCCTCAAGTATTTGAGGGGTTTAGTTCATGTTTAACAAAGAATACATCTCAGAAGAAAGTAAATAACAAAATATAAGAAAAACCCTAAAACTCCCTGAAGGAAATTGAAAGGAAGATCTTCCGTCTTGAGTGTGATTTCGGCTTCTGGGATGAATCAACTGGCTGTCTTCGAGTAATTCCCTGTGGAGCACGCCCGTGTGAATCGAGCCCAGGCCGTGTTCGAGCCTACTAAGGTGGCACGGTCGTGTGGTGAACTCCAGGCCGTGTCGATTTTTTATTTTGGCCCATTTTCTCCGTTTTTGGCCCGTTTCTCGTTCTTTTCTTCCTCCAATGCTCTCCTAAGTATAAAACATGAAATTAAAGGATTAAGAGCATCAAATTCCACAATTCAAGGGATTAAATCATCCAAAAGTATGCTAAATATGGGATTAAAATATGTATATATTACGGTTTATCAAATACCCCCACACTTAAGCATTTGCTTGTCCTCAAGCAAAATTCTCAACTCTCAATTAAAATCGAATTTCCTCAATTCATAACCTTCATCAATAATGTTAAATCATAATTCATAGGTAATTCATATATTGATAATTTAACCAGAAGGTTCCTAAAGATTCAAACAATCAAAGTCATTAGTTTTTGTAGTACGAAAAATCAAATAATTACCTTTAATTCAAAATCGAAAAAAATTGACATCCTCACTAAAGGTTCACTCAAATCACTCAAAGTGTTTAAGGTTAGAAATTAAGCACTCAAGAGTCAACATGAAAAGTTAATCCCATAGGCTTGCATGAAAATCAAATCTCCACCACTATAGAATGATACGTTACACAAATCAAAAGGTCTTTTAAGGGTTGTAACGGGGCTAGGGTTAAAGGTGTGGATAAAGGCTGAATTAAAAGGGTTAGAATCGAGATTGAATTGACAAATTACTTAACTTGAAAGATAAACTAAAACTCGAATAATTACATCAATTAAAATTTCATAACACGAGCTTCTTCTCAAGATGTGGAATTTAAATTTATAAGCTCAATTAACATAGAACTAATAATGGATGAACTTCAAATAATAATAGATTTTTTTTAAGAACACATAATTAAGTACAATAATAATAAGATAAAATTTAACAACTTAAATAAAGAAAAATAGTTAAGCAACCAATCAAATCAAATCTCGATATAGGGGTAGTCAAGAGAAATGGTGATAACAAATACAGAGTGGGTTTTGGGTTAATATTAATGAGTGAGTCAAGAAATGGTTTGTTAGGATTCAAAAGGGTTCACTAAGGGTTAACTAAATGGGTAGGCTTTTTTAGTGGAATAAGTGGGTTAAAACCTATGTGCCTTTATCATCTCTGTATATCACATCAAAAGTGTGGTCTCGACATGTATAATCGAAGCAAGTTCTAGAATAACAAATCAATGTTGACATACTCATAATCAATAAAGTGAGCAAGAAAAGAATGTATGCTCTGAATGGATCAAGATCTCACAAAAATTATGGGTTTTTAATGTAAACCTTGTGAATTTTAAACTTCAAGGTAATAATTAGATTCAGGTAGACAACCTATCAATTTTTAATTCTGAAAATAGACTCATCATGCTTGATTCTCTAGTCTCCTAAAGTTTAAATCATCACTGCACAATTAACTATGACTTAATCCAAAACATATCAATGAAAATCATAAATCAAATGAAATTTCATTCTAACAGTAATATGAGAAAATTACTTAAGAATAAGACATAATTCAGGGATTTTCAAATAATACTGTAGTTAACGCCCCCACACTTAAGATGTACATTGTCCTCAATATACAAAGATAGATAATAGCAATATAGTAATAAAATCATAAGATAGGGAGAGAAGTGAAACTTCCTGAATTCTGGATAGAGTCAATGAAAAGAAACGGTAAAGTTAGAGAGAGGTGAAGGTGGGGAGGATACTCCGGTGGTGGTGTGGTCATTCGTTAACAGCCCCTTGAACCTAAATTAAAGAAATGAAAATATGATAATATAAATTAAAGATGAGAAAGAGAAAAGAAAAGAAATTAAACATGAAAATAAGAGAAAAAAATAAATGGACTCAAAGGTCCCACGGGCGTGTAGAGGATCACACGCCCGTGTTCTTTAGTCAGTGTCGACCACAGCCGCATCGCATGGCCGTGGTGTTTTATCGCAGCCCGTGTTTTTGGGAAAAGTTTTGCCCTGTTTCCACACGGCCACGACCACGCCCGTGTGCAAGGCCGTGTGGTAGGGAAACCTGCGCTTTAAAATTTGGTTAGTTTTTAGTTAGATGCTAAAATTTGAAAATATGGACGTTAGTGGGGTTAGTGCTCGGGTTGCCTCCCGAAAAACGCTCGTTTAAAGTCTTGAGCTAGACTTACCTGTCATTCGCATAACCATGGTGGTTTGAGGAATCAAAACTTCTTTTTCTTACTATCAATTCTATCAACATATGGTTTGAGTCGGGTAATATTTACCTTAAAAGTGCCGAAATTAGAATGAGTTAACTCGACCGTTCCGTATGGAAAGACCTTAAGTACCGTAAAAGGAGTCGCACCGTTTGTATTAAGCTCTGAAGTGGCTATTCGAGGGCCGGTTGTATCTAACAGTACCTGATCCCCAATCTGAAATTGGTATGTCTCATCTTTAAGTTTGACATGGTTTTGCTTTGGTTCTTCGTGTTTTTTCAGTTTTTCCTTGACGTGTGTCCGCCATTCATCTAATCCATCGATTTGTAACCTTCGTTCCTCATGAACAGTTGTATTCTCAGTATGAACACGAGATCCTGGCTCTGTTATCTTTTCCAAGAGATTTCCTGTAAAGAAGATTGAACGTTAAGTTTATTTAAATTAACAGGACTTGTATTCTCTTGATCGTTAGATATTCTGTCAGAATCACGTGCTTTGAGTTTAATCATGTCATCACCTACACGAAGTGTTACTTCCCCTGTATCAACATCGATAATGGTCCTAGCAGTTGCTAAAAAGGGGCCGTCCTAATATTAAAGGAACATTATTGTCCTCATCCATGTTTAAAACAACAAAGTCTACTGGGAATATGAATTTATCAATTTTCACTAGTACATCTTCGATTATACCCTTAGGAACTCTAATAGTTTTATCTGCGAGTTGAATACTTATCCTAGTTTGTTTGGGTTTCTCTAGACCTAGCTGTTTAAACATTTTATAAGGCATAACATTAATACTCGCCCCTAAATCAACCAAAACATTATTAATATTTAAACTACCAATTAAGCATGGAATTGTGAAACTCCCTGGATCTTTTAACTTTCGTGGTAGTTTATTTTGTAGAATTGTTGAGCACACTGCGTTTAGCTCCACATGCAACGCCTCGTCTAGCTTCCGTTTGTTTGTCAAAAGCTCTTTTAAAAATCTCCTTGAATTGGGCATCTGTGAAAGAGCTTCAAGAAACGGTAAGTTAATATGTAATTTCTTTAGAAGTTTAAGAAACTTACCAAATTGTTCATTTGTGTTGTCTTTCTTCATCGCATTGGGGTATGGCACACGAGGTTGGTACTCTGCAATTATCAGTTTTGGTTTATCATGGCTTACCTCAACCTTACCTTTCTCTACCACATTCTCTTGCCTCAGTTCTGGTTCGTCTAACCCTTCACTATCGTGAACAGTAATGGCGTGAATTTTCTCCTTTGGGTTAGTTTCAGTATTGCTTGGTAAGTTTCCTTGTGGTCGTTCTGAGATCAGTTTAGCAAGCTGACCTATTTGGTTCTCGAGCCCTTGAATTGACGCTTGCTGATTTTTAAGTGCTGTTTCGGTGTTTTGGAAACGGGTTTCTGACACAGCGATGAATTTCGTTAGCATCTCCTCAAGGTTCGGCTTCTTCTCTTGTTGGTAGGGTTTCTGTTGAAAGCCTAGAGGGGGTTGTTGTCTTTGATTTCCTTGGCCACCCCACGAAAGGTTTGGGCGGTTCCTCCAACCTGGATTGTAGGTATTACTATAAGGGTTATTTTGAAGTCTAGAAGTATTACCCATATAGTTCATTTGTTCGCTTTCTATGCCGGGGTTGTAGGGTAGGTATTCTGTATTGTTCATCCCTCCTCCATTTGTATCGCACTGCATCACTGGATGTACCTGCGAAGAACCACATAAACCATCAATTTTTTTACTTAAAAGCTTTACCTGGTTTGATAGCATTGTCACTGCGTCGAGGTTGAAAACTCCAGCGGCTTTTGTTGGCTTCGTCCTCATCACTTGCCACTGATAGTTATTCATTGACAGCTCTTCAATGAATTCGTAAGCCACTTCAGGAGTTTTGTTATTCAGGGTTCCACCGGCGGCGGCATCTATCAGTTGCCTAGTTGAGGGGTTTAAACCATTGTAAAAGGTTTGAACTTGTAACCATAGAGGTAATCCATGGTGTGGGCACATTCTCAACAAATCCTTGTATCTCTCCCATGCGTCATAAAGCGTTTCTAAATCCATCTGCACAAAAGAAGAGATATCATTCCTCAACTTGGCCGTTTTAGCTGGCGAAAAATATTTTAACAAAAAATTTTCGGTCATTTGCTCCCATGTAGTGATTGATCCTCGTGGTAACGTGTTCAACCACTGTTTAGCTTTGTTCCTTAATGAAAAGGGAAACAACCGAAGATGAATGGCATCATCAGAAATGCCATTAATTTTGAAAGTGTCGCAAAACTCTAGAAAATTTGTCAAGTGATTGTTTGGATCCTCATCCTGCAAACCATCAAACTGAACAAACTGCTGAATCATTTGTATTGTGTTAGGTTTCAGTTCAAAATTATTTGCAGCGACAGGAGGTCTAACAATACTTGATTCAGTTCCTGTTAAATTAGGTTTAGCATAATCATACATAGTTCGAGAAGGAGGAAGTGGATTATTCTGGGGATCAACCATCTCTTCCGTGTTATTAGTATGGTCCTCTTGCTCTTCTTGTATGTATTGTAGGCTTCGCCTTATCTCTCTTCGGTTTCTGCGAACGGTTCCTTCTATATCACTATCAAAGAGTAATGGTCCTAACGGGTTCCTTCTAGTCATAAACTAGAATTACCTTCCAGAAACAAATAAAAGAAAAATTAGCAAAGTTAAAATAAAATAAAAAATAAAAATAAATTGCAAATAAATAAAATGGCTAAAGTAATAAAAATTTAGTTTTCCTAATATCTTAGTCCCCGGCAATGGCGCCAAAAACTTGATCATGTCCAAACTAACTACGACAACGAATATGGCAAGCGCTCCTATCATTCGGTAGTATAGCTATGGCAAGACCGGAAATATCGTATCCTCAAGGACCAAGAGTACTAGTAGTTACTATCTTTTTATTATCTAGCCTAAGTATTAAGGGAATCGATGTTTAATTAACTAATTACTAAACTAAGGATGCTAAGACACAGAGAGTGAATTGGGAAAATACTTTTGGGAAAACCAGTTGATTAAGACAATACCCGAGGAAAAATCCACCTAGACTTCACTTGTTACTTAACTCTGAACCAGACGATTTATTCACTTGACTTGATCCGTAGGATTCCCTAATTTATATTATTATCCCTTTCAAGACTAATAACGTCTAACCCTAGGTTGATTAATTGAAATCTCTTTCTAATTAAAACCCCTAGTGTTGCATTAACTCGATCTATGGACTCCCATATTAGGTTTGACCCTAATCCGGTAGATTTTCGTCATCCTATCTCTAGGGTTGCGATCAACTCCGCTTAACTATGCTAGATCTACTCTTAAACAGGGACTTTTGCTCCACTACCTAAGCACATCAATACTTGAATCAATATCCTGAAATATTAAAACAATAATTAAGAACACATAATTAAGAACAAATCAAGTATTTATCATACAGTTCAGAAAACAATAACAAGATCCGTCTTAGGTTTCATCCCCCTCAGGTATTTGAGGGGTTTAGTTCATGTTTAACAAAGAATACATCTCAGAAGAAAGTAAATAACAAAACATAAGAAAAACCCTAAAACCCCTTGAAGGAAATTGAAGGGAAGATCTTATGTCTTGAGTGTGATTCCGGCTTCTGGGATGAATCAGCTGGCTGTTTTCCAGTAATTCCCTGTGTTCAACCCTCTCTGGCTTCGTCCCTTCGTCAAAAGCCCTGATAGAAGGCTTCTGTCGAACTCCCTCTTTTAGGTCATACTTAGGGTGTTTATATAGACTTCGGAATGTCTTTCTTCGCCCCTGAGTATCCTTTTCTGAGTAGAATTACAATGGGTCACGGCAGAGACACGCCCGTGGAGCACACCCGTGTGAATCGAGCCCAGGCCGTGTTCGGGCCTGCTAAGGTGGCACGGCCGTATGGTGAACTCCAGGCTGTGTCGATTTTTTATTTTGGCCCGTTTTCTCCGTTTTTGGCTCGTTTCTCGTTCTTTTCTTCCTCTGATGCTCTCCTAAGTGTAAAACATGAAATTAAAAGATTAGGAGCATCAAATTCCACAATTCAAGGGATTAAATCATCCAAAAGTATGCTAAATGTGGGATTAAAATATGTATATATTACGGTTTATCAGAAATCATATTTTAGGTTGTCTCCCTAAACTGAAGAATTATCTTGAAATTTTGAATTTGCAAGTTTGACATCAAAACCATAATTTTTTGTGTATATTGTAACAACCCGTTTTTAGTGAAATCGGAACAGTGGTTTCAAGACCACAAACTCGAAGTCAAATTTTTTTTATTTTTTTTATGGGCTACAGTATGATAGAAATACCACATAAATATTTCATTAAGAAATTTTACCGTTTACATACTTAATTTGATAAAAGGGACTAAATTGCGTAAAGTGCAAAAGTTGAGTTCTAATAGCTAAAGGTATTAAATAGCTATAGAATTTTAAATTGGAGGTCCTTATATAGTAATTAGCCATTAAAGTTGTTAGTGGATAAGCATGAGTAGTCATTATTGGAAATTGAATGAATTATTAAGGTTAATTTTGGGAATTAGTGATTAAAGTTATGATAAATAAAATAAAATAAACTATTATCATCTATTATCATCATCTTCCACCAAAAAAAAGAAAAAAAAAAAAAAGAAAACCTAGCCATGAAAGCTTGAAATTTAGGCAAGCTTATTTTGCTCAATTAGGTATGTATTTTTGTTCCATTTTTGATGATTTCTATGTTTTCGGGATCGTTGTAGATTAATCTAGCTAGCCCGGGGATTAATTTGCAAAACTGTTATAGCATTAGAGTTTTTCTATTGATGAAAATGCTTGATTTTTGAAGTTTGATGATAGAAAATGAATGGTTGTTATTAGATAAACAACTTTTGTAAAGAGAATTTTGGTGAAATCATCAATTAGTGGCTAAATTGAAAAAGGTGATAAACTTATGGTAAAATTTGTGAATTTTGTGAAATATATGGGCTGCTATTAATGTGTATAAAAATTGGCTAGGCTTGAGTAAGGATTAAATTGTATGAATTTCATTTTTTTGATCCTAGGGACTAAATTTCAAAGGAATTAAAAGTATAGGGAAAAATGGTAATTTTGCCAAAATTCCATGTTGGATTAAATTGAATGAGAATTATATTGAAATGAGTTAAATTCATTCATATTGATAAACCGTAAAAGTAACATATTCTAAGCCCACATTTAGTATGCTTTTGGATGATTTAAGCCCCAATTTATGTAAAAAGGTGCTCTTAATCCTTTCTTTTCATGTCTTATACTCAGAAAAGCACCCGGTGATGAAAAGAACGAGAAACGGGCTTAAAACGGACCAAATTAGGCCAAGCCACGAAATCAGCACGGCCTGGACTTCAAGCCACACGGCCGTGCCACCATTCCTACTAGAACACGGCCTTACCACGACTTACACAGCTGTGCCTCATTCAACAGTGTCGAACACGGCCTGGCCACGATTTACACGGGCGTGTGCCATGGCCGTGCCTCTGCCGTGGAGAAGAGCAATTTCATTCGGGAAAGGATACTTAGGGAGAAAGAAACGCGTTTCAAAAGCCTATAAATACACCCTAGGTACCAGCTGAAAGGGGGGCGGAGAGCTAGGCCAAGAAGCCAAGCCGAGAAGGTCAGATTTGTGAGAATCACTCGAAGATAGCCAGTTGATCCATCTCAAGAAGTCGGAATTCTACTCAAGACGGAGGATCTCCTCTTCAATTCCTTCAGGGGGTTTTAGGGATTTCTTATGTTTTGTTTTATCTTTTCTCTTGAGATGTTGTCTTTTATTAGTATGAACTAAACCTTCGGATACCCGAAGGGGATGAAACCTATGATGAATCTTGTTATTTGATTATTTGAATTATATGATAATAACTTAGTTTGTTCTTAATTGTGTGAACTTAATCCAAATCTAATGTGCTTAGGTGGAGGAGAAATAGACCCTGTCTAAGAGTAGATCCAACATAATTAACCGGAGTTGATCGCACGCCTAGAGATAGGGTGACGAGATTTTTTGCGGATTAGGGTGAAACCTAATATGGGAGTCCCTGGATCGATTTCATCGCTATTCTAGGGGGTTATTATAAGCGAACGAGAGTTCCACTAATTAACCTAGGGTTAGGCGTTATTCGCCTCGAGAGAGGGTTTAATATACGTTAGGGAGTCTCACGGATCAAACTAAGTAAATAAATCATATGGTTCAAAGTTAGATAACAAGTGAATTCTAGGTGGATTTTTCCTAAGGGTATCGTTTGAGTCAACTGAGTTTTCCCAAAAGTTATTTCCCGAATTCATTCTTTTTGTCTTTGCGTCTTAGCTTAGTTAGTAGATTATTTTTTAGTTTAAACAATCATCACTTTATATTAAGGCTACATAATAAAAAGACGGTGAGTATTAGTACTTTTAGTTCCTTTGGGTTCGACAATCCGGTCTTGCCTAAACTATACTACTGTTTGATAGGTGCACTTGCCTTTAATCGTTGTCAGAGTTAGTTTCCAGGTTCGATCATTCGTTTATAAGTTTTAAAAATCTGATTTACAGTGATCAAGTTTTTGGCGCCGTTGCCAGGGAACTAAAATATTAAGAAAACTCTATTTTTATTACTTTGGTCATTATTTTTATTTTTCGCAATTTATTTTTATTTTTAAATTTGATAAACTTTCTTTCTTTCTTTTCCTAGCAGGTACCTCTAGTTTATGACTAGAAGGAACCCGAGAGGACCTTTAGAATCTGACAGTGATATTGAAGCTACCGCTCGAAGAAATCGCGAGAGAAATTAGGCGAGCCCTAAATTACCAAAGAGAGCGAGAAGGCAGATCCAATCCTCTCTTGAAGGGATGGACGAAAATAATCTTCCACCACAAGATGTGGGAGAAATAATGCTCCTCGTACTATGTTTGATTATGCTAAACCTCATTTAACAGAATCGAATCTAGTATTGTTAGGCTGCTATAGCTGCTAATAATTTTGAATTAAAGCCTAACACTATACAAATGATTCAACGATTTGTTCAATTTGATGGTTTCTGGAGACGAAGATCCAAACGCTCATATAGCTAATTTTTTAGAGTTTCGTGATACCTTCAAAATAAATGGCGTTTCGATGATGCCATACATCTTGGTTATTTCCTTTTCATTAAAGAATAAAGCTAAAGCGTTGGTTAAACTCGTTACCACGAGGGTCAATCACTACATGGGAACAAATGACCGAAAATTTTTATTAAAATATTTCCCACCTGGCCAAAATGGCCAAATTACGTAATGATATCTCTTCTTTTGTGCGGATGGATTTAGAGACATTATACGATGCATGGGAGAGATATAAGGATCTCTTGAGAAGGTGTCTGCACCATGGTTTACCTTTGTGGCTCCAAGTCCAAACTTTTTATAACGGTTTGAATCCTTTAACGAGGCAATTAATTAATTCGACCGCTTGGTGGAACCCTGAATAATAGAACTCGAGGAGGCGTGAGCGAGTTTATTGAAGAGATGTCATTGAATAACTATCGGTGGCAAGTTACAAGAACAAGGCCAACAAAAATAGCCGGAGTTTACAACCTCGACGCAGTAACCATGCTATCAAATCAGGTAGAATTGATGAATAAGAAGATTGATAGTTTGTGTTCTTCGCAGTAAGTCCGATCATGCGATGCGACACAAGTGGAGCGTGGCGAATCCCGAGTACCCACCCTACCAACCAGCACAGAGAGAGAGCGACAGATGAACTATATAGGTAACAATTTGAGATCTAATAATAACCCATATAGTAATAATTATAATCCAGGTTGGAGGAACCGCCCAAAATTTTTAAAGTGGGGAGGACAAGGAAATCAAAGACAACAACCTCCTCAAAATTTCCAAAATCACCCTATCCACAAGAAAAGAAGTCGAGCCTTGAAAAGACGTTGAACAAATTCATAGCATCCACGAAGCCCGTCTCCAAAAAAATAAGGTAACACTCAACACCCAATAAACATCGATCAAAAGATCGAGAACCAAGTTGGAGGACTTACAAAGGCATCGGGAAATTACCCGATCGATCGGAGAAATTGCAAAGCTATTATCCGAACGACCCGCAGGGGCGTCTACCGAGAAATATGAAACTAATCCAAAGGAGCAAATCCAAGCCATAACAGCTCAAGAAAGCGAAGAAGTAGATGAACCCGGTCAACACAAAGGAAGCGAGGTAGAAAAAGGCAAAGTTGAGGTAACACAAGACAAGCCAAAACCGGTAATCAAGGAGTACCAACCTCGCGTACCTTACCTTGAGGCATTAAGAAGAGACGACACGGAAGAAACGATTCGGTAAGTTTCTTAAACTCTTAAAGAAATTACATATTAACTTACCATTACTTGAAGCTCATCGCAGATGCGATTCTAGGAAATTTTTAAAAGAGCTTTTGACAAACAAGCGGAAGTTAGGCGAGTCGTCACATGTGGAACTTAACGCAAAGTGCTCAGCAATTCTCCAAAATAGGCTACCACAAAAGCTAAAAGATCCGGGGAGTTTTACAATTCCATGTTTAATTGGTAGACTAACTGTTGATAATGCGTTAGGATTTGATTTAGGGCAAGCATAAATGTCATGCCTTATAAATTTTTTTAAACAATTAGGTCTAGGAAACCCAAACAAACTAGGATGAGCATTCAATTAGTGATAAAGCTGTTAGAATTCCTAGGGGTATTATCGAAGATGTTCTTGTAAAAATTGATGATTCGTTTTCCCAGTAGATTTTGTTGTCTTAGACATGGATGAGGATAATTCGTTCCCCTAATTTTAGGAAGACCCTTTTAGCAAGCTGCCGGGACTAAAATTGATGTTGATGCGGGAGAACTCATACTTTGCGTAGGTAATGAGACAGTCACCATCAAGGCTCTCGACTCGGCTAGAACATCGAGTAATCAAGGTGAGAACGTAAATTTTACTAATAACCATTCGGTTAACCCTTATTTTCGGAAGGACCACCAAAGAATACAAATGAACCCGATCCTAAACCCCATGCCAACAAAGAAATAACTCATGAAGATCGAGGATTCGGTTCGATGATCTAGACGAGTGGAAGACACACTTCAAGGAGAAATTAGGGATACACGAAGACACTGAACCGCACAAGATAAACCGAAGGAGCCCCAAAAGAGCTAATAGGAACAACAAATCACTTCAAAATAGGGGACCAAGTCTTTGTTAGATCAGTAAATCCTCGAATATCTCCTCAGGACCACGGCACAAACAAAGAAATATCTTTTAGGGTAACCAGTGTTTTTCCACACTAACAGTCGAGGTAAGTAATCCTACTTTTGGTACTTTTACTATAAATGCATCTCGACTTAAATTTTTTCACAAGGATACAAATAATAACATAAGGAAGGACTTCCAACTCCTCAAACCACCCTGAAGATGCAAACGAGAAGATAGTCTAGCTTAAGACTATAAACGAGCGCTTCTCGGGAGGCAACACGAGCACTTCTCAGGAGGTAACCCGAGCACTAATACTAGTATATATATATATATATATTCAGTTCATCTTAATTTTCCTTTTTATCTTCCTTTTTTAGCAACTAACAACCAACTAACCAAGTGCAGAATTCTAGGCCACACGGCCTTACACACGGCCATGGCCCTGGCCGTGTGGGTACTCCGACGCTTTGAACTAACAGAGCAGAGAAGGTGCATGTCAGGGCAAAACAGATTTTCAGAATCACGGACCCAACTACTACCCCACGGGCACCAACAAAGTGGCACGACCGTGCTTTACGACTGTGTGAGGCTATTGACTTGCCAACCACGGGCTGAACACGCCCGTGCCGAATAACCGTGCCAATATACTGACTTGTCGAACATAGGCTAGACACGAGCGTGGGGAACCAACACGCCCTAGAGCATGGCCGTGCGAGGTGGCCGTGTGAATCGACACACCCTCAACCCACGCGTGTGAAAGCGCGATCTGAAAGTTTATTTAAACACCATACCCTTCTCTCATTTCTCTTCTTAACCCACTTTCTTTCTTTCTTCTCCTTTCTTTTTCTTTCTTTCTTTCTTTCTTTTCTCCCTCTTTCTTTTTCCTTTTTCCTAATAAATCCTTAGACTCTTGAGCCACAACAATATCATATCCATGGCAAGGAAGCGTAAAAGGCCAATCACAGTCTCCTCAAAGGAGACCGATTCACATGAGTTCATGCCGGCAGCTTCATCCAAACAACAAGCCAAGGGTCTTTGAGACCAATTACCTGTTCTTTTATTTTTATCTTCTCCTTTATTTTATTTATCTTTACTTCTCTTCTACTTAATTTAGTTTATTTTGTTTTAGTTTCTTGTTCTTAGGTTCTTAAGGCTGCTTGGGAATCACGCTACTTCCACCATCACCAACAACTCTGTCACCTTCAAAGTCACACCAACCTCTCGAACCATCTACCATAAGGATTCTCAGGCCCTTCTATCTTTTAAACTTAGTTTATTTTCCTTCTTAGTCTCCTTCTCTTTATCTTTCTTGTCTTTAATTATATTATTAGTATATTATTAAGGTTTCTGTAGATTTCTTGGCTAATCCTGCATGAGACTCCCAATTTCTTCATCTAGTGCAGGTTCGTCATCCAGACGGCCCACCACCACCACCAAAGGCACAATCTCCTCTCAAGAAATCATCCATTAATTCAGGGAGTGTCACTCTCTCCCCTCTCTTTTGATTTTACATATTAATTGTCATTATATATCTTTGTACATTGAGGGCAATGTACATCTTAAGTGTGGAGGGGTGAATCTTAGATATTCCAAACTTTTTGCATTGTTCTCAAAATCCCTGAATTTAGTCTTGTTTGAAAGTAAATTACTCATATTACTAATTAGGATGGAATTTCTGATGATTTATGATTTTTATTGATATGTTTTAGATTAAGTCATTGATAATTGTGCATTGATAATTAAATTCTAAGAATAATAGAAAATCAAGCATGATAAGTCTATTTTTCAGAAATTAAAAATTTGCTAGGTTGTCAAACTGAGTTTAAATATTATCTTGAAGTTTGAAATTTACGAGGTTGACATCAAAATACCCATAATTTTTGTGAGTTTTTGAACCTTATAGAGCATAAATTCTTTTTCTTGCTCACTTTATTGATTATGAGTATGTCAACACTAATTTGTTATTCTAGAACTTGCATCGATTATACATGTTGAGACCACATTTTTTTGATTTGATACACAAAAATGATAAAGGCACCTAGGATTTAACCCACTTACTCCATTAAAAAGCCTACCTTCATAATTAACCCTTAGTGAACCCCGTTTAATCCTAACAACCCTATTTATTGACATAACCGCTAATATTAACCTAGAACCCCTTTGTTTTTGTTATCACCATTCCTTTTGACTACCCTTATATCGAGATTTGATTTGATTAGTTGCCTAATTA
Source organism: Gossypium sturtianum (assembly GCA_025698515.1). Taxonomy (NCBI): domain Eukaryota; kingdom Viridiplantae; phylum Streptophyta; class Magnoliopsida; order Malvales; family Malvaceae; genus Gossypium; species Gossypium sturtianum. The sequence goes on from CM046945.1 coordinate 28,250,692, forward strand.
TGAATTTTAGTAGTTTATCCTTTATTATGTATTTAGTTTGTTCTTAAAAAAAACGAAGTATATCCATTATTCATTATTAGTTATGTGATTAAATGAGCTTATACATAAATTCCAAATATCGAAGAAGAAGCTCGTATTATTAAAGTACTATTAGTTTTCAATTGATGTAATTATTACTAGTTCATTAGTTCTTAGTTAGGTAATTTGTCAATTCAATCTCGATTCTAACCCTCTAATTCAGCTTTACTCCACACCTTAACCCTAGCCCCGTTACAACCCTAACAAAGACCTTTTGATTTGTGTTTTCATCTCATATTACAGTGGTGGAGATTTAATTTTCATGCAAGCCTATGGGATTAACTCTTCATGTTCGACCTTTGAGTGCCTAACTGTGAACCTTAAACACTTTGAGTGATTTGAGTGAATCTTTTGTAAGGATGTCAATCCTTGTAAATTTCAAATCAAAGGTAATTATCTAGATAAGGGGAGACGCCTATGTTTTCGAGCTACAAAATCTATGACTTATACTGTTTGAATTTTTAGGACACTTTGAATTGAATTATCCGTGTATAAATTATCTATGAATTATGATGAGACACTATCAATGACCATTATGAATTGAGGAAAGTTCATTTTAATTGTAAGTCGAGAATTTTGCTTGAGGACAAGCAAAAGCTTAAGTGTGGGGGTATTTGATAAACCGTAAAAGTAACATATTCTAAGCCCACATTTAGTATGCTTTTGGATGATTTAAGCCCCAATTTATGTAAAAAGGTGCTCTTAATCCTTTCTTTTCATGTCTTATACTCGTGAAAGCACCCGATGACGAAAAGAACGAGAAAGCAGGCTTAAAAGCAGACCAAATTGGGCCAAGCCACGAAATCAAGACGGCACGGACTTCAAGCCACACGGCCGTGCCACCATTCCTACTAGAACACGACCTTACCACGACTTTACGGCCGTGCCTCATTCAACAATGATGTCGAAACACGGCGACCACGGTTTACGGGCGTGTGCCATGGCGTGCCTCTGCCGTGGAGAAGAGCAATTTCATTCGGGAAAGGATACTTAGGGAGAAAGAAGCGTGTTTCAAAAGCCTATAAATACACCCTAGGTACCCGGTGAAAAGAAAGGCGGAGAGCTAGGCCAAGAAGCGAAGCCGAGAAGGTCGATTTGTGGGAATCACTCGAAGATAGCCAGTTGATCCATCTCAAGAAGCGAGAATTCTACTCAAGACGGAGGATCTCTCTCTTCAATTCCTTGAGGGGTTTTAGGGATTTCTTATGTTTTGTTTTATCTTTTCTCTTGAGATGTTGTCTTTTATTAGTATGAACTAAACCTTGAGATACGAAGAGAGATGAAACCTATGATGAATCTTATTATTTGATTATTTGAATTATATGATAATAACTTAGTTTGTTCTTAATTGTGTGAACTTAATCCAAATCTAATGTGCTTAGGTGGAGGAGGAATAGACCCGCCTAAGAGTAGATCCAACATAATTAAGGAGTTGATCGCACGCCTAGAGATAGGGTGACGAGATTTTGCGGATTAGGGTGAAACCTAATATGGGAGTCCATGGATCGACGCATTGCTATTCTAGGGGTTATTATAAGCGAACGAGAGTTCCACTAATTAACCTAGGGTTAGACGTTATTCGCTTCGAGAGAGGGTTTAATATACGTTAGGAAGTCTCACGGATCAAACTAAGTAAATAAATCATATGGTTCAAAGTTAGATAACAAGTGAAGTCTAGGTGGATTTTTCCTAAGGGTATCGTTTGAGTCAACTGAGTTTTCCCAAAAGTTATTTCCCGAATTCATTCTTTTTGTTTTTGCGTCTTAGCTTAGTTAGTAGATTATTTTTTAGTTTAAACAATCATCACTTTATATTAAGGCTAAATAATAAAAAGACGGTGAGTATTAGTACTTTTAGTTCCTTTGGGTTCGACAATCCAGTCTTGCCTAAACTATACTACTGTTTGATAGGTGCAATTGCCTTTAATCGTTGTCAGAGTTAGTTTCCAGGTTCGATCATTCTTTTATAAATTTTAAAACTCTGATTTACAGTGATCACGTATAGATCCTATCAGACCTTGTATAGAGTTAGATGGAGGCAAAGAGAGAATATCAGATTAGTTGCCTCCTTATCTACGTACACTCATCGAGGTAAGTTCGTGTAATTAAATTGTATATTTAAATGTTTTAAATTGAATTATATATATGTGATTTGTATAATTGCTATGTATAAATACCGATCACATATTCGACGATTACCGAGTCCCGTTTGAACCTTAGGAATTCGCACGATACAAATGGCATGTCATTAGGGTTACTGATTTGGTTAAGGTCCTCATGTGTTGCGGACACACCACAGATCGTATGAGCTTACCGATTTACAGCTCGTGAGAACTTACCGATTCTTAGCTCGTATGAGCTTATTGATTCATAGCTCGTGAGAGCATACCGATTCATAACTCGTGAGAGCATACCGATTCATAGCTCGTATGAACATACATGTATATGAATTGACGAATTACAGTTCAGTACACCCTGTGTGTACTACCCACGTATCTAATGATATTCTAAATGGTTCAACGAGCATAGTTCTATTATGAGTTTATAGAGTTCAATATGAGGTATTTACATGAATTACATGGAAATGATTTATATATGATATATGGATACATGGTATAGATGTTACATGTAAGTGGAATTTGAATAGTGGTTGAATTACATGACTAACATGGTTGTTGCGGATATGTGTTTAGGCTTTTGGCCAAATTGGTTTGGATATGTTTTGTATGCTTACCTTAAATGTGATTAAATGGTAAGTTAATTTCTTTGTTATACGAACTTACTAAGCTCAAATGCTTACCCTGTGTTATTTTTTGTATTTTATAGTAATTCGGAAGCTCGTTCGAATTGGAAGCTTGTCGGAGCTATTTCACACTATCCATCGGCTCTTTTGGTACTTTTGGTAAATTAATATCGGTTATAATGGCATGTATAGGTTAATTTGGCCAATGTTGGCATATAAGTGTTTTGTTGAGATTAGCCATTTAAATGGCTTGTGTTTGGTATATTTTGATTTATATATATTTATGTGGTCTTATCATATTGATGTTTTTTAGAATGGTATATTTGGTACTATTTGGGATTATACATATATATATTTGATTATTTAGGTAAGTTTGGATACTTGGTTTCTGACATGAATGTTATATGATATGAAATGTCTGTTTATTTGATCTGTAAATTTTGGTAATGCTTCGTAACCCTGTTTCGGTAATAGATACGGGTTAGGGGTGTTATAAATATTTTCTTTCATGCTCATTTTATTATTAGTTATGAGTGTGTCAACTTGATTTGTTATTCTAGAACTTGCTTCAATTATGCATGTCGAGACCACACCATTGATTTGATATACTGAGATGATAGAGACACTTAGGCTTTAACCCACTTAACCTGTAAAAAGCTTACATATTAAATTAATCCTTAGTGAACCCCGTTGATCCTAACACATTTTTTTATTAACCCATTAGTGTTAACCCATAATCCATATGTTTATTGTAAAATTTTCCCAATTTTATTGACTCCCTTTTTGTCGAGATTTGATTTGGTTAGTTGCCTAACTATGTTTCATTTTTTTTGAACTGTTGAATTTTAATCTTGTTCTAAAAAAACATATATTTATTTGATTGAGCTTGAACCGTTAGTTGCATATTCTGTTGAAAAGCTCGTTTTTATTCTTGATTAGTCTTGTTGATGTTAATTATGTTAATTCAACAACTGATTTTTTTTCTAGTTTGGTAACTTATTAACTCGATCTCGATTATAACCAACTTTTCCGGCCTTTTCCTTACCCTTAACCTAAGCCTTATTACAACCTTTTAAAGATCTCTTGATTGGTGTGTCATCTCATTTTATAGTGATGGAGATTTTATTTTCAAGCAAGCCTATGGTAATGGCATTTCTTGTTTGACTGCTGAGTGCTTAATATTTGAACCTTAAACACTTTGAGTGCTTTGAGTGAATCTTTGGTGAGGATGTCGATTCTTGTTGATTTTGAATTTAAGGTAATTATTTGGATAATGGGAGACACCTATATTTTTGCGCTTTAAAAATTTTGACTTGGATTGTTTGAATCTTTAGTGTCCTTTTAGTTGAATTGTCAATGCATGATTGTTTGTGAATTATCTTGAGACATTATTGATGAAAATGAAAAATTGAGAAAAGTTAACTTTATTGTGGGTTGAGGATTTTGCTTGAGGACAGACAAACGCTTAAGTGTGGGGATATTTGATAAGTGTAAAAAATAACATTTTAATTTCGTTCTTAATGCGTTTTTTGGTGATTAATCAATGCAAAATGGTGAATTTTATGTAAGAGTATGCCCAAAGATCAATCATGAGATGGTTGTAATAACATACTTGATTTACCATGTTTATTAATATAAAGCGTTGTCATTATTATTTCAGTTTTTCTTTCTGTGTGTACAAATAAACTGTTTTATAATAATGTCCTGAGAATAATATGATTATTCTTAAAAGATCCTTAGTCAAGTATTATTGTTGACTAGGACAACAATAATGCATTAAGACTAACATGTAGTTGATTGATGATAAAGAGTTGTCATTGATATGGAGTGTCAAAATCAATGCATGAATATGTGTGTTAGAGAACAACATATTGGACTGACCCGCTATGAGTATGTTTCTTGGATTATTATGTAATTGTCACAACATTACTCATAGTGATTAATATGTATATGATCCTCAGGCTTGAGATCATCATTATCCCAACATCGTGAGTTGTATATTTTGATGATGATCAAACGTACAATCAGAATCGGTTGTTCTATAAAGGTGATGTTGGATATACCACAATCTATGTAGAGGATATGGTTGATCAATATAGGATAAGTCCCTCCTACATAATGGGAGGAATATCTTAGGCCACTTGATTGAGTGAGACTAGAAATGCATGGCCATGCTCAAATAAGTTGACATGAGATGTCATACTAATTTGTATATCATAGTCTACTCAAGATATCAAGAAACATGGGATGAACTATATAAGTGTGACTATTCCATGACTTGTGTCCATTCAGAGATAAAGGACTTAAGGATTAATGCATGAAAGGTTAATCACAAAAAGGTTATGTCGAATCATGACTCCTTTTAACTTAGGTAGCAATGATGCATTGCTAGATGCCACTCATTGTTTGTAACATTAGAATCGTTCTACTATTATCGCTAACGTTACAAGAACCTCTGAGGTCACACCCTATGGTTGAAATGAACGGAATAAAACATAGTTGGTATTGTGTTTGATTGTCACATGAATTAAATTAATTAAAGAATTAATTTAAATTGGGCAATCAAATATTGAACATATTATATGTACAAGGATGTTGTACACATAATGAGAATTAATATATGAATTTGGTTCAGTATATAGATTTAAATAAATATAGTTTATCAAGAAATCCATGTTATAATTAATGTAATTATAATTTGTTTTGGATATAATTAATGTAATTATAATTTTCGGTTAAAACATTATTATATTTATTTAATTTTATGATTCATTAAAAGATACCGATTATAAAAGGTAATAGGTTATATAGAGCTTATTAAGAAAAAACCTAAGGTATTGCTTTAAGGTCTAGCGGTAGTCAAGTAAGAAAAACCTCCAAAAACAGTTTTGGAGATTTCTTCCGTTCATAGTCAAACCGGGTGGATTACGTGAGAGGCCGACATCGCAAAAAGGTTGTGGCTTGGTTCGACGGTGGATCAAAGTTCGTGTTACCGAGACGTCATTTGTCTAAAGTTGAAGTTTCGGTAATTTCAAAACCTTTATTTCACCCCGATTCGTTCCTCACACATGGATTCATGGTTTGGATCGCTGGAATTTAATTTTATTTTGCTGCGCCAAGGGGTGCCGGCGTTCCAACATTTTATACTCCTAATCGTTTAAATTCATTTTCTATACTTAGGAGGGCATTTGGGAGAAAAACGAGCAAAAACGGAGCGAAAATCGAACAATTGGAGCAGATTTCAAGAGCCACACAACCATGTGCCAGACCGTGTGGATTTCATGATTCGCACTCCGGACATGCAGAAAAACTCAATATTTAGGTTTTTCAGGCATTTTAAGACCTATAAATACCAAATATAAGAAGAGGAAAGGAGGCTGTCAGAGAAGATTGAAGAAAACAATTCGGAAAACGCCATTGAAGTCGACTCTGAAACGTATTTCCACCAAGATTGAAGATCTCCTTTTGATTTCTTTGAAGTTTATTATGAGTTTTTCTATTTCTTGTGGTTACACTGACTTTGAGATGTTTTTATTCGCGATTATAAACTAATTTTCTAAATACCTAAGGGAGATGAACCCTGTGATGAATTATGTCTTTTGATTTTTGTTTGACGCAATAAATACTTGAATCTTGTTCTCAGTTATGTGTGTTTAATTCTAGATTTAATATTTCCGGATTATTAATTCATGTTTGATGTGCTTAATTTAGAGGAGGAATAGACCCTGTTTAGAGTAGATCTAGCATAATTGAGTGGAGTTGCATGCAGTCCTAAAAATAGGAAGACATAAATCTACCGGATTAGAGTCAAATCTAATAGGGGAATCCATAGATCGAGTTAATGCGATAATAGATGTTTTAATTAGAAAGAAATTTAAATTAATCAACCTAGAGTCAATTGCTCTTAGTTTTGAAAAGAGATATTAGTATAATTTAGAGATTTCTACGGATCAATATATTAAGTGAATAAATTGTTTAATTCAGATTGATAATGACAAATGCAGTCTAGGTAGATTCTTTCCTGGGTATTGTTTCGCTTCTTGGTTATTGTTCGATTATTTTCTTGATTTGTTCTTTGCCGAGTTCTTAGTTAATTAATTTAGTTAATTTTAGTTTAATTCAATCACTTCAATTTGTTGGTTAAATAATAGAAAGACAGTAATTACTAGTACTTTTAGTCCTCGTGGGAACGATATATTGCTCACTGTAGCTATACTATTTATCGATATGTGCACTTACCTTTATTATATTTTTAATTGGTTTCGTAAACATAATCAGAGTACAAAGACTAACAACATACTTTAACCCATAATAAGCTATTGAGTGATTTCCTTAAAAAAAAAAAATTATTGAAAGATCTTTTAATTGAATTTGCAACTCTACGGTAAGCTCAAGGTTATGAAAAGATCATTTGATATCAGCCGTTGATATAGTAAGCTCCTTGCGATTATACAAGGACGAATACCACTTGATTTATATAAAAGATTTCTCTGATGACTAGGTTTTTTTTTCTTTAAATCCAAATACACTTACTTTAAGTAATCGCTTCTTTTATTTTTATTCATGCAAGTCCTTAATTTGAATTAAAAGAATAGTTGACATTTCAAACTAAATTCCAAATTTAGCATAATCATATAATAAAATTTTGTTGATTTATATATATATATATATATATATATAATTTTATTGTAAAGCTTATTTTGCAGTGATCAGAATTTGCTACTAAAATGTGTTTATTGTGATGATTGCAAATTTACAAGTATGTCTCTGAGCTCCACACAAAGAAAACATTGCACCAAATGTAATTTTTTATTATTATTATAAAAAACCATAACTAAAAAGAAACCTAGTATTATTACTACAACTACGTACTAAATTTCATCAAATGGAAATGCTGTTGGGTATTCCACGACCAGTTACACCAGGGCCTGATGAAGGCAGCAGCAGTTCGTATGGAGGAATGCCTGCACCGGTTCGGTTTTTAAGTCTCATATCCTTGTTTCTTTCGTTTATGATTTCCTCGATTTCCCCAAGTTTTGCGGCGAATCGGTCGAACATTTGTAACACTTTATGATCATTGATCCAGCTGCTATGAAATTCGTTCATTTTACCCAAGTACTCTTCATCTGGAGAATGAGTTGATAAAGTGTCTTGAACGGCCATGATTTTGGTTGCTTGAAGCTGTGTCGGCAATGAGGATAGAAATGTGCGCTGAGGGTTCTGCATGAATTTCTCAAAGTCGGGATCGGTTTCTTGCAGTATAAGTTTCCTCATGAGAGTGGGACGGTTTGGCATGTATCCTCCGAATGGGTACTGTCCGAAGTTTATAGCTGCATGCTGGCCTGATGCAATCCAGATCATTGTTGTAAGTATGCCAGACAAGTCTTCTTTCGTGGCGAGTTTAGGCCACCAGGGTTCATTCCTTTTGTCATGGTGACCTCGGTTCTTGATCTCACTCCACCAGGCTTGGAGCTCAACATCAGACGTGACGGAATCAGGTTCAGTATAAAAGTGTTCGACATAGGATTCTACCCATTCTTTGATGGCAGACCAAATGAGCAGTCCATCGGCTGCATAAGGGTAGTCCTCGATCAAAAGTTTCAGGCCACCGGGAGCTGAAGGATCCTCCACTGCCATGCCCCTGAAAATTGCACCATGGTTATCTAATATTGTTCTTTGGCGGAGGATAATTCAACTATCTAATATCGAGCCTTACCTATGAATCAGATCCGCAGGCAATGCTTCCCTGTCAAACCGCCAACTCTCGTAAGCAGCAGCACTTAGTTCCATGGCGTACTTTCCGGGGCTGAAAGAAGCCTCAATTATCCCACCTCCGTTAATTAAACTTTGTCGTGCAAGCGCATTAATTTCTAGCGTGTAGCGCAAATGAGGGTGAAGCAGCTTGTAAATAGGGTGCATTGAGCTAAGCTGTCTGTGAGTTGCAATTATGTATGGCTCCATGCAAGCATGAGTACGCAACCTAAAATGTTCCAATTACCCCCATTCCCGAAAAATAAATATCATAACATCATAACATGAATCAAATGTAACAAGATATGCATTAAAGTTAACCAGATATGTCTGGACGAAAAAAAGATACGGGTTTTGAAACTGTTCATGTTTTACCAGTGATTTACAAGCTGATGGACACCGGCATCATTTGCACAAACATGAGCTTTGGCTAGTTTCCAAATCCAGTATGTTGTAGCATCATGTCCATGAGTATAAACATATTTGTTCCGATTTGATGAAGGTGTGGGAGGAAGTGAAAGCTCGATAGCTATTGGTCTTAGAATACCGGTCTTGGTATAGAAGAACACCGTCCGGGATGCATAAGACTTTCTCCCTGGTAAGTTGTTTATCCTCTTGATAAAAGGCAAAAGCATATCATGGAAATCAACCATAAACAATCTTTTTTCCTCGAGAGCCTGTAACATTGGATTGTAAAAGAGTGGTCTTAAGAGAATTTCAAATGATTTCTCGATATTATAGGCGGTTTAAATGTTTGAAAAACATCAATACAGTAACAAGAGACTAATACAGATATCTCATCAGACAGTATCATGGATGCCCTTCTGTTTTCCACTAGAAAGCAGAACCGGCCCCACAATGTTCACTTATATACACCTGATGTTGGACAAACAAAGCAGTTCCAAAAATTCCAACTTTCAACAAGCAAAAACATTCAGAAACAATCCAATGCCTGATCTAAAACGCGGTACTTAACGGAAATGTCATCTATAAAACGAGTACATGAACGTATCAGGGTAGTGCCTGTAAATGTTAATACCTTATCCACACTCATTCCGTGAAGTTCTTGCTCGATCAATTCCTTAGTGATCACTGATTCCGGGGGGCCATAAATAGCAGGGTCTAGTTTGCTAAGAATCGGAAATTCCTGCAAAATCAAATGAAATCACAAGGAGCAATAGCAAATCTAAATCCTAATCTAAAACAGGCAAAAGAAATCTATAAATAACCTTCAAAATCTCGATATTCACAGGATTGACTCCGGCCAAAGCCTGGCGTGCAAATTCATTGTCTCGCAACCATGAAAATCTGTCCTCTGGAGACAAAAATCCAAGATAAATCGCAAAATAAAACAATGCTCCATTAATACAAGCTTAAGCTATTAGCCTCATTTCGATGTTATTTAGAGAACAAACTGAAAGGCAAGGGATGAATAAAGCATACTTCTTATAACAGCTGGGATTTCATATTTTAGCAACTTTTGGCCTACATTGAGAACTTGTTTCATCATATTGCCGATGAATAGATTGTCACCTAATTTTCCTTGCTCATCGTCTTTCAAGATGAAACCGTCATTGTATAGCTTATCTATCTCAGAAAAGCATGTGAACGGAATATCAGAACTCGACAAAGTAGCAGCCATCAATGGTACAAGATTGTGAAGAAGTGCTTTCAACCTCCCAGCAGAGAAAGTATCCTGCTTGATCTCCTCGAAGGCCTCATCCCGAGGTACGTAAACAGGATGAGGCTTTTCGATTCTACTCTCACAAAGTGGATCTAAATGAATCATCAAATCAAAAAACATATGAAATTCCCGTGTAACAATCCGAAAACAAGTACTTTAACCATAGAATGACATAGGATTACGTTGAATATAATACCTATTTTAGAAGCCGGTCGGCCAGTTCTACACCGCCTAGGATAAGGCCTTTCCTCGCCACCCAAAACCGGCCTAGCAAGATCTTTGTCCTTGTCAGGTTTACCCAAATCATTATAAACATCGTAATCGTAAATTCTTTCATGAGGCATTCTCTCGCCTTTCCCGTTACCACGAATGCTGAGCAAATCTTCCCTTCGTAGGTCTTTAAGGCCAGGCGGTGTTTGTGATGGTAAGTATGCCTGTTCATGACAATAAGGCACAGCTTAAACAATAACTACTCGGATAAACATGTCCCAATTGAAAACGGAAACCACTAGTATAGAGTTCTTACTTGATTTCGGAATATAATTCGACTTTCCGGATTATCATTCCGAGAATGGATCCAGGTATTTGCAGGGAAGTAAATAGGGACTCCATCGAAATCTTGAATAACAATCTCCAGCAGGTGGAATTCCTTGGCATGCTGGTTGGTGATGAGAACAGCCCCGGGCCTACCGAAGTCGGATGGGACAGTAAAATCGGCTACATATTGAAGTATGTTGTCATGTTCTGGAGGCTTTGGCAACCAGCCCCTTACACAAGCCTCAACGCTTTTCCCCGAATTAGTAACTATAAAATCAGATCATTTCAGTTTCAGTCTATAAGAGATTTAATTAGAGATTCAAGATATAAATAAATTCCTAGACAATAAAGTGGGAATTTCAAGCAAAATTATTCAATCACTAACAATTAGATAACTCTACCATCACTTCCTATAGTTTTAAACAATGTAAAAAACCAACAAATGCAGATGAAATTCAAACTTTAAACCCCAACAAAATCCTATGTTGTCTTGTAAGAATCAAACCATATGATCAGACCAAGATACCCCTTTTTTTTTCTAGAAAAAGGAAGAAGAAGAAAAACAAACCAGGATCAATCTCTTCACTGATGAGCTGAATCAAGATCCCACGACCGATCCCATTCATCAACATATCCCACTGGTTCTCAATCTTCTCAGTGATGTTTTCCTTCATCTTTTTCTTTATAGTCACAACAGCCTTCACTTGCTTAGAGGAAGAATCAGATGAGCCATTACTGTGTTTTTGATCAAGTGGTGAGGTTTTAGCTGATTCCACAGCCTTGTCATCACTGATGACGGCACGAACCAGGGGCCTTGACCTCGTAGTCCGGGAAAAGGAGAGCAGCACCGGAACCCCATAGAGCCGTGGAGGTGACCGGAGGGCAGTGCCGGAGAAAGTTGAGCTGAGGGAAGAAGGCTTTGGTTTAAAAGCTAACATATTATATAGTGGTGATCGTGAATATCAGAATCCTTAAGCTTTTAGTAGTATATAGGATTAGAATACAAGTGTGGAAAGCAGGGAATTGCCACCAAACAAAGCCTTTCTTTATGTGATTATTAATACCAGTCACCTTGACCTGCGCTCATTGGTAGTGGTGTTTTTGTGTCAGCTCGACTCTCCCTTCTTCTGTTTTTGTTTTTATTTTTGAAGTCTGAATTATTTGCTATACGTATAAAGGTTGCTAACTTGACATCAGCTTAAATAGTAATTATAAAAATATTCTTTACGTTTTCCCCTTGGATGGAATAGTAATTATACATTAGGTATTAAATGTTGATTTGTATTAAAATATTATTTTTCTATGTTTATTTCTTTAGCAATCCGCATGGAACACTCACTCCTTGCTTTTTGTCTCTATAAAGTTTATGCATTGGAAAGGATTTACCGTCAAAACCTTAACAGACTCTCGATGTTAAGTGCGTGAAAATCACTCTCCAATAAGGGCCTTAAAGTGGCTCTCATTCTCTCGGTTTTTAGTCAAATTGAATAAAAAATGGCGTGGAAAACATGGGGATCCGGATACATAAATTACGACAAAGTTGTTGCCATTTCCCATCACAGTAAGAACAGAAAGGGTAAATCCATTTTTATGGTTCATTACAAACCTATTCATGCTGGAATCGGGTTAGACGGTAGCTAAACAGTCGATCAAAAACGGCCATACAGGTTTAAAGCATACCTGATCATGTCCGGGCTACTCATTCAGGCTTGAAGGCCCTCTTGATAAGTGAAAAGATTTGAATAAAAATATAAGTTATGATAAAAAAGAAAGCCCATTTTTTAAATGTGCCAAACCTTGTGACCTCGTGTAAGATTTTTTTTTCTAGGTCTGGCTCGAATTAGCCTAAACTTTCTTTTTTTGTTGTCGTTATGCTTCTGTTTTGCTACCATTTTACTATTATATTGCTACTATTTTGTTGTTATTGTTTGGATATTATATAACTCTTATTTTATTGTTAATTATGCTACTATTTTAGAGACATTTACTTATTAAGTTGTAACTATATTAGTGTTATTTAAGTATAAAGACTTTTTTTTAAATGTATTTTCAATTTGTTGAGAAATATTTATTTTAATGTTTTTAGTGTATTTGATGTATTATATTTTTAAAATTTATTTATATATAAAAAATTATCTAAAAAAATTTAATACGAGTGGGCCGGGTTAGGGTCAAACTCAGGTTTAGCATTTTTAATCTAGGCTAGGCTTTGGTAGAATTTTAGGCCCATTTTTCGGGTTGGGCTGGGCCCGAGCTTAGAAAACATGCCAAAAATTTTGCATCGACCCGATCCGAACCTAATCCGACCCATGATCAAGTCTAGTTTAAAGTGAACAAGGTCATATACAGTGATTGATGATCATAAACCAAAGACCATAGATGGTCTAACAATAGAGGCTAAAGAAGACCTAAAACAAACAATAAACCTAACATGCAAAAGGATCAAAACCAACAAGGTAATAACCTTGTCCCAAACAAAAACAAAGCCTAACGCAATCCAAGATCCATAGACTTTATCTTCAAAAGCCAGCAAAGATGCGATCAAACCTTATTAACGCATTGAGAGTGCCAAATATATATGATCGAACACCATCAAATCATAATCACATTCAAGCAACTTTTGACGTCTTAAAACTACTCCATTGACTTTGAGCATTAAGTGATGGAAGTTGTCAAAATGAACACCAAATAGACCTAACACAAATAAGTCAATTCTTCACAAAAAAAAGTGGCAGCAAGGCCAACTCCGGTAAAGGGGGTCATCGCCAGTGCTTGTCGTAAATACTTAATTTTGGTTTCCATTTTAAGAAATTGTGTTACCTAGTGTGGAACAAGTAGCATCGTCATTTCACTTAATATCTCTTTCGGTAAAACAACTAATGTTGAGAATAGTTATGTTTGAAACAATTATGTTCAGAACAAGATTTTAGTCTAGAAAAACTGTCATCCAATATAATTGTCATTTGAGAACAACTCCTATGTGAATAGCTAAATTTCAGAACAACTCCTATTTAGAATAATTTTGTTTCAAGAATAGTTATGTTTGTTTGGAACAACTTCTATTTAGAACAATTATGTTTTTAAGAAGAACCATTATTCAGAACAAGCATTTTCAAGAAAAACATCACCATGTAACAACTCTTGTTTGAAACAACTTGCAATTGGAACAAGTCAGAATAATTTTTATTCGAGAACAACCCTTGTCTTGCGTTTCAAGAGGTATCTATGAAAGATGTTTCACATGGTACCGCTTTACCAAAGTAGAAGTGGAAGTAACCTCAAAATATGGCAGGATTCTTGGATTATCTTCACTCTTGGGATGTTTCAAAGAGCTTGGCTTGGTGGATCAGATATGGAGATACCTCTTAACCTTTTCCTGTAACATAAAGTGCTTCTCCATTCTTTTAGAAACACAATGAGCTCTTCTTTACTATTCACTATCACCATCACCAACAAAACCCTTTACCATCCTCTCTTGACCATTAATGTCATTGTAACTGAAAATTAATTTCACCACTCCCACTATTAATTGTCAACTTTGTAACTCTTATTCTTGAGACATTATAAATAAGAACCTTTTACAACTGGTGGGGAGACTTTTGGCACTTTGGCATTCTGACTCTCAAAAGCTACTTTTAAAAATTCCCTCAACTTAGTCATTTCTTAGCCTTATTCTCAGCCATACACAACCTTTCTCCACCTCTTTAACCACCACCTACTTCTATGCTCAATATTACCTAATCTGCTCCAATCTTCCTCTAAGCCTTCCTTTGGTACATCTCGTTCATTAGTTTACAACGCTTCCTCTCTACATCAAAGAATTTTTTACACTTGTCAACCATGTAACCACCATGAGCCAAAAAGGAAATCTGCAAAAACAAAAGCAACAAGAACAGGACATCAAAATCCATAAAATAGAAACAATGAGAGTGTTAGAGAAATGGGGAAAGAAAGGACGGTGACATATTGGAGGGCGGAGGTCGATGGTGGTGCGAGAAAAAAAATAGAGAAAACGTTGAAAAAAATAGATGCAAGAAATAAGGTAAAGGGATGAGAGAAAGATCGGAGGGGAGGACGGGAAGTCGATCACCATCAGCCTTAGGGCCATACTATCGCGCAGAAGACAAAAGAAAATATTAGCTCCCTTGGTTTCTAGGGATTTTGAGAGAAAAGTTTTGTTAAGTGATACATTCGATGAATAAAAAGTCAAACGAATAGTTCCTTTTTTTTTCTTTTTTGATAGACCATAAAGTATAATGCGTACAACATAATTAAAGCTAGAAAATTTTTTACACCTTATTTGTTATCTTGATCACCTTTTTTCGATGTTCACTTGGTTTATTATGGAAATCCACTTTGATTGTTGTTAAAATTTTCTAAATATCCTTCTAAATAATTGTGTAGTGACAAGAGAATGTTATTTCTTTTAGTTGTGGTAATCGTGTAAAGATAATTAAGTGTGATGTGTTAGTAATTATAGAAGCAAAATCATCTCCTATTGATATAAAGTTGTCACAATGCTAATGTTGTAAAAACCAAATCAGCGATCAAGTTGATTAGATCATCGGTCCTTAGTTCAATATTGAATTCTCGGTTCAGTAATAATTAAATAAAATATTCATAAAAATAAAAAAATATATAAAAAAATCGTAACTAGTTGAACTAGCAATTCTTTTGTAACAATTTTCAATTTTTAAAGGTTCATAGCAATTTGTTTTATTTTTAGTTATATACCACGAATTTATTTTAAGAAACTAGTTCGATCGAATTTTGACAACACTACACAATGCTCTAATAGTAAGTCAATAATATTTCCTTCCATATCCGCATCCATTGTTGCTCCTTTAAACCATTGAATTCTGCTTTGCTTTGAAATATGTAACAATAAAGTCTAGAAGTTAATTTCCTTTTATTCGAAGAAAGTAACAAAAAAGGCTAAACTTTCTCCAACCTCTCTCTAAGGAGGAAGAAGATGAACTCCATCACAACACAAAAAGGGTTAAAGATGACTTGAAATTAGTAAACTTCCAAAGCAATGACGAGAACAAGAAATCCATCTCTTCTAGCGATACACTGTTAGAGGAGGACTTCGATAGGTATGAACAAAACTTCCTTTCTCAAGAGTTTAAGAAAATGGGAATCGACACAAAGGATGATTTTTTTTTTAAAAGGGAGTCACTCTAGGTCCCAATGGTGATATCTACATTACTCTCTTCAAGGAAAAAAAAACATGGAATTAGAAGCAAATGAACCAACACTTTCATTGTTAAACTATTTGTTAAGCTTGTGAACTACCAATTTATAAATTTAAAACTCAAATATGGAAACTAAAAGTCGAGTTTGGTCTCATCGAGCTTGGTCATGGCTATTGCGTGGCCAAAATTGCAACACTTGAAGATTACAACGCTATAATCAAAGGTGTCTTGGTTTGTGAGTGGTCATTTCTTAATTGCTCAAAAATGGCCATTGAATTTTTGTCTTCCTGAAGCATTTCTCAGGTCTGTTGTAATCGAGGAGTTTGTCCTAAAACCTCTAACCGAACACTGCGACCTTAGTATTCTTGCCAAAATTGGACGCAACCTTGGTAACCTCTTGAGGGTTGATAGTTACATACTCGACGAGGAGCGGGGATAATTCTCTAGGCATTTTATACAAATAAATCTTAATCATCCATTGAAAAAACTATATCACCATTGAAGGGCAAAAACATAGTATTGCTTACCAGGGTATAGACTCTCTTTGCTTCGGTTGTAGTTTGATTAGGCATAAGAAAGAGTCTTGACTAGAGTCTTCCACACCCTAAGGAAACCTCGTCGGAAAAAAATGGAAAAGGTCAATATCCCAATGCCCAAGGGCCAATTGAATTTGATTTGAAACCTGGTTTAAAGCCCAACACTTGTTGGGATCTAATGCCCTTAGTACAGGTGTTTTGTCCTTAATACTTGTAAATTTTCAAACAAATTGATGAATAAAATTTCATTGCTTAAATTATTATCTTTATATATTTGTCCTCAATTTTTTTGGCACAAAAATCAAAATGTATAAGCAAATATTGACTCACTAATTAACTAACATTTAACTAATATCAAGTTGCATTATGTGGCCGGATCATGATACAATAAAACAACTTATATTAGTAGGTAATCTAAATGGTCAATAGTTTGAAGAATAAAAATTGAGCAAATTGATTCAATGGAATATTATGTTATCTATCAAGTCTAATTAGGGAGATACCTTGCCTTCGGTATCAAGGCGGGTGTCTCCAAGAAAGATAGAGACATAGATGTGGTTATCTTGATTGATAATACATCAGAAAATGCCTAAGTAGAATTTATCCTAGATTCATTTATAGATTTATTCACTTGTTGGGTATACGACTTATGTACTTACAACAGTGGAATTCATAGTCCAATAAAGGGTAAATGATGTCCTCTCATTGGCATTGCATGATTTTATTACTGTGTGTTAGTAATAGAATTTTTCATGAAGGAAGATGTAATGGTTGCCACGAGATAAAATAGGACCATATTGGGTGAACGAATTTAAACCAAAAAGACAAAAAATATCCTATGAGGGTAACACACTAATGATAATGTCATTAACAAGCATAATCAAAAGTTGCTTTCCTAATGGTACATAATAAGAGAGATTTTAGCCATGGTACCTTTAGTGGATTGATTGTATAACTAAATAATGTTGTAATTAATAGAAGAAAAGTTGGAACTTAATTATAAATTATTTGAACCCTAATTATATATGTCCAATCGGTCTCTTCATTAGCTCAACACAACCCTATAAGGATGGCATTTGAACCAATATGTTGAATGAATGAAAATGACGAATAGAGAAATAGATTGCATGTATAACTATCCATAGTGAATGCATTTTCTTGCATAAGACAATAGATGACTTAGTGGTTAATTTAATTTCTTTGAATTATTATTTAATTTATGGTAAATTATTTGGTATACTGCTAGTGGAGTTTTTTGACCCCACAACCAAGGTCAAAGGGTTGACAAGTGCCCGATAGAGATATAATAAAATATTTATTTTAATATTTTAAAAGAAGATACGCATGTCAATTTTTTAAGGTTGCTTGTAGAATATAAAAAGTACACTTCCAGTGTACTAAATACTCACCCTTAATTTATTGTAATTAAATAATTAAACTTCAAGGTGATAATTAAATTAATTAGAATTCGTTGTTTTACGGAATAAGACAATTAAATTTAATTACTCACATATTCTGGTACACTAAAATAATGACTTTAATAGAATTAGAACTGAGTTGAGAAAATAATTTAATTCCGTGAATTAATTAAATTTATTTTAATAAATTAATTAATATTTTGAAAATAGAAAATTGGTTATTTGGTTGGATAAATTCTATGAGTTGGTTTTAAAAAAATAGATATAATTATACTCAATACATGAATGAGTCCAATAAGCTAATTTAACATGTAATGGGCGGCATCCCTAGGGTTCTAGAGGGGTGTGTCGCCCACCTTAATGTTACGGGGCTAGAACTTAGGTTTGGCAAACCGCGTGGCCTTAGACGATTTCTTTACTTCAAATCTGCCTAAGTTAGCCTAACTTTCAAAAAGTAAGAATTCTCTCGAAAATTCTCTAAGGCATAAAAAATAAAGCAGAAGTAACTTAAAAGTGAGGGAGCAATGAAAAAACTTAGAAAGCCACAAGAAAGCAAGGCACACCAAGTGTCTGAGTAAATGTTCTCAAATATATTCTTTAACTCAAAAGTGGAATACAATGAGATCATTACAAATGAAGGGGAAGACCTTTATTTATAGTTAAGCTCCCTTAAATCCAACGGTACAGATCGAATTACATGAACGATTGAGATTAATGCCTATATATAAGATGGGAGTCCTAAGAAATTTAAACTCTATACATATTAATCCCTTACGATTTACAATAATTACCTTGGTAACTCTAATTTTACTGGAGTGTTTCATTAGGTCACTAAGGCTTCAATTATATAGGTTTCTATATATGTTCCACGAGTCGGGTCAGTTCAAGTGTGTCAAATGAGCCCCATTTCATCAATTGACCCCCATGGGATGTTTTATGCACATTCGTCACGAGCTTTGATCCACAACCCATGAAATTCTCCCCCACCCATTCTCGTGACGCCCTTATCGCATCCTCGGAATGACATTGGTTTGACTCGTCTCAGAACTGACACAATGCCTCACTCGATTCCCAACCATTCTCTTTGTTGTGTAGTTTAGCCCCTAGAAACATTTTCCTTAGCTTATGTATAAGTCGTTGCTTAACTCGGGTTGTATTTATCTCTTGTACATATTTTTCGGGATTTTTGGAAAAATTTTGGTTCGGAAAAATTTTTCTTGCATAGCGAAAAAAAATCGGGCCAATTTGTGATATTTATAGTAATAAATGCTTTATCGAAATTGCACATGTGTTTTCGGCTAAATGATTCCTTGTTGTTGTCCCAAACTTTCAACAGAATTTCCTTCTGCGCTATCTTTATACCATGAACTACTTCAAGTATGGGATTGAACGAATTTGAATTAAACATAGAACCAGAAATAGTTGTCTTTACTTTTAGTGTGAAAACAAAAATCTCTCTCAATAGAAACTGGTAGTATTGTTATTTTGAAAAATAGAATTTATATTTAGAGAATAAAACTCTCACTATTTCGGGTAGAATAACAATATCTCAAAGTTTTGTATTTTTAGCCTTACTGGTGTCGTCTATTTATAGGGAGAAGAGGTGAAACCCCAGTTGAATTGTAGAAGTATGTTTCAAATAGAAAAACGAACTCCTAGTCTAACTAGAATTAGAGAGGGCTACAACCCTAGTTAATTATACTAGGTTTTTTCATCCCTAGCATTATCATGAGGGGCTTTTGGGCCTCTCTCATATCGGATCCAATTACAAGTACTTCCTGGACTTTTAACCCAGTACTTTATAATTCGATTCAACCTGATATTTTTTTTTCTATTTCCCAAAATAAACATCTTAAATTAATTTAAATAAATTAATTTCTTAATTAAATAATTTTCTCAACCTAATTCTAATTCCATTAAAATCATGATGAATTTACCGTAAAAGAATTTATGAGAAAATATATTTAATATTTCTACATTCAACGGATTCACTATGACCAAATGATTTATTTTCATTTTCAAATTTCTTTTGATTCAAAAACCATAAATTCATTTCCATGTCATTTTTAGTTTGGAAAAATGAATGTGTTTCTCATTTATCCATTTTTACCATTTCTATCCATTTTTGTTCATTTAGTTTAACATGCAATTCATTTTTAGTTTGAACGAGCTAGCGGAGTGATAGATTGGACATTTGCAATTAGGGCTCAAATGATTTATGATTAAGTTCAGCTTTTCACCTATTAGTTATAAACTCATTTAGTTATGAAGTCATTCCATTATAGTATCGTGACTGAGCTCTTCCCAAGGGTATACCATTACGAAAGAAACTCGATTAGTGCTTGTCTAATGACATTTTCATAAGTGTGTTACCCTCATAGGATATCCTCAATCTCTTTGGAATAAATGTTGGATCTGATGCCCTAAGTGTAGTATTTTCGTCTAAGTACACTTGTAATTTTTCGAACAGATTGATTAATAAAACTATTCATAAATTACATTAATACTTTGTATATTGTCCTCACATGTTTTTTGCACGTAATACAAAATGGAAGAAAATGTTTCTCACTGGTTATTTAATGTTTAACTAATACTAAGCGGTATTACGTGGTCGAATCCTAATACAAAAAGACAGCTTATATTAGTAGACAAGCCTAAACATAGGGGTGTTCAAATTTTGGTTAAAACCGAATTAATTGATTGAACTGATCTAATTCAATTAATCATTCAGTTAACCAATCTAATTCAGTCGGAGGTCAATTAATGATTTTATAAAAGTTCTATTATCGATTAGTTCGGTGCGAAATTGGGTAATTAACCGATTTAACCGAATTAATCGAACTTCATAATTAATAATACAAATTATATGTAGTTTTAATTCAGTTAATTCGATTAATTCGGTTAATTTAGATAATTCGGTCAAATGAACATTATCAGTTTATTTACTTTTATATGTTTTATACTTATTTTAACCAAAAAATAAAAACATAAAATTTCGATTAATTCGATTAACCGATCGAAATATTTCGGTTCAGCTATTCTTTTTGAAAAAAAATTTGGTTTGGTTAACGGTTAACGGTTAACGGTTAAAGGATTAAAAAGCTCGGTTAACCGTTTGGTTAATCGTTTAAACACCTCTATCTAAACATGTCCATAGTCTAATCCGAAATGAGCAAACTGATTAAAAGACTAATATGTTGTCTATCAAGTCCA
Organism: Gossypium sturtianum; assembly: GCA_025698515.1. Taxonomy (NCBI): domain Eukaryota; kingdom Viridiplantae; phylum Streptophyta; class Magnoliopsida; order Malvales; family Malvaceae; genus Gossypium; species Gossypium sturtianum. Next base: position 28,271,846 of record CM046945.1, read on the forward strand.
ATTAGGGAGATGTTTTTTCTTAGGCATCAGAGTGGACGACTCCCAGAAGATAGAGGCATAGAAGTGATTGACTGGACTGACAATATATCGGACAAGACTCAAGAAGAATAGATCCTAAATCCGTTTATGGATTTATTCACTTGTGATGTTCATCGTGCGACATACATAAATCTTAAGTGGATGAAGGATTATGTATGCGTGACTCGTACACTTTGATGTAAGTAAAAGCCTGAGTTCGAATAGATAATAAACCATAAGTTGGTGCGTTGCGTGTATGACTTCTGCAATACGTAGCGTCATTCACAACAGTGGAATTCATATCCCGAGACACAGGGTAAATGATATCCTCTCATTGGCATTACATGGTTGATGAAAAGTAAAGTGGTCACGGGTTGTTCGTCTTTGTGATGAATGACTTGATTATTATTTAATAGTAATTGACTTTTCATGAAGGAAGATGTAACGGTTACCATGAAATAAAATATGATTGTAGGGCCCAATTTATGCCCGAGGCCCATTAGCAAATAAAACAAAATAAATAAAAATCCAAATATTAAACAGTCCAGTCCATTACAACACCAGCCCAAATAAAGTAAACTAAACCCTAGGCCCAAAATGGCCCAAGACCTAAAGAAAATTTTCAAACCCTAATCCATCTTCAGCAGCCGCCGCCACGTCAACAGCCTCCAGCCCGCTCCACGTGGCCACCACGTACGGCCTCCGTACCTGCAAAGGACAAACAACAGCACAGCAAAGAAAACAAAAATATTGTATATATTTTTTATTTTTCTTCAACATTCGGCTATAAAGCCAAAAAGAAAACCTTTGTAAAAAAAAAACACAGAAATCAGATACGAAGCAGAGATTTTTACAGATTCAAAAGGTGCATTTTTTTAATAGAAATGAAAGAAATAAATATAAAAACTTACCGTTCTTTTTGCTTTTTAGTCGCTGTTGAGGGCTATCGCCGACTCCTGGGTACCTTGAAACCCGTTGGGTTTTCGATAAGGGCCTGAAAAGGGGAAGCAGTGAGACTGAAACCCCCATTTATTTCTATTTTTCTTTTTATTTTCGTTTTTTTTTTGTTCAAAAACACCCAAATCGGGTCTGTATTTAGAAGAGAAAACTTTTTTTCTTAAAAAAAAGGAAATTTTAAAATGTTTTCAGTTTTCGCACGGCGGAGTGGGCATGAGCTACTACAATGAGCCATCACATGCCCGCCCAGCATTTTGGCGGGATCCGGGTTCGCCCCCAGAGAACAACAGAGAGAAAAAAATCACTTTTTTTTTAAAAAAAAAGGGACCAAATGTTTTTTTTTCTTTCAATTTTTGGCTTAAATAGCCCACCCGAAACCCGACCCATAATCGCCTAGGATACGCGTGTTTTTGGACTGAGGGTCTATTTGTGCCCTCAGTCCTTCCGCTTTTGAGGTTGTTTTCGATTTGGTCCCTGTTTTAGTTCTCCTTTTTCTTTCAAATTTACCCCTGCAATTCTTTTTTTGTTTTATTTTGGTCCTAAACGGTGCGCATAAAAGTGGTTTGGGGTATTTTCTCATATGACCCCTGTAGTTTTCGCGCGTTTAGATTTTAGTCCTTTCGTGATTTCTATTTTTAATTTCAGGTTATTTTATTTCTAAATTTTTGCCCTCTAATTTTATTTTAATTTTAATTCGGTCCTGGGTTCATTTAACTTCATTTAAAAAAAACTGTTTTGTCTGTTATTTTATTATTATTTATTTGTTTATTCCTTTTTTAAATCAAATGCCTTATTTATTTTATTTACTTAATATTTCCCTTATTTCATTTTTACATTTTATTTATTATTTTTATCTATCGTTTTCTTTTATCGTGCTTATTTATTTATATCTTTCAATATAGTTTTAAAACTTCAGAGAATTTTTTATTATTATTCGTGTCATCATCATTATTGTTAATATTATGATTTTTAATTTGTGTTACACTATACTTGTTTATTTATTTGTTTTAATTCTTTAGTTCTAAATTTTTAGTTCTTTTTAATTATTATTTTTCGTTTATTTTGGGCTTGTTATTTTATCTTCATCCTTTATATTGTCATGCATTAATGCATTTATTATTAACCTGTTATGCATATTAGTACCGTAATTCATTTTTTACATTTTACTATAAATTCGCGTCACATTAATCTTTATTCGATACATAAATTTTTTATTAAATAATGTTTTTTGTAATTCGAGATTCGAGAAATCGTACCCTAACTTACTGGGTTTCGATTTTTCTCATCGAGTCTAAAGAATCAATTATTTTTTAAATCAAAGCATGTAAGTTAAATAAAAGCTTATTCTCGGGAATTCAAAAATGATGTGTCCTAACTCACTGGGTGTGACATTTTGTTATCTCGAGGTAAGGATTTCTAAAAATAAAGGCAATATTCTGTATTTGGAATTTTGAGAAATTGTGCCTTAACTTACTGGGTTCCGATTTTTCACTTGACCCAAATATCCGAATATCCTTCTTGAACTTAAATGCATGAGTTTTAAAAGTCAAAAGACAAGCTTAGTTTCGAGGATTTGATATGTCGTATCCTAACTCACTGGACGTGGCATTTTACTTCTTCGAGATAGGAGGATCTTAGTATCCGATTTAATTTATTCAAGTTTTCTTTTAAAGAGGATCGTATTTTAAAATCTTTTCAAATTTCCGACATTAAGACGTTAATTAATCAATTAGGTACCAATTTTGGGCGTTACGAGGGTGCTAATCCTTCCTCGTGCATAACCGACTCCCGAACCCATTTTCTCAAATTTTGTAGGCCAAAATCATTGTTTTAAAAATTCAAAATGTTTTAATGATCAATCTCAAGGTGATCCGATCACACCTCAAAAAAAAAAGATTGGTGGCGACTCCATTTTCGTTTTTAAAGTCGACCCTATTTTTTTTCAAGAAAATGGTTTCGACAATGATCATATTGGGAAAATGGATATTATCCCAAAGAGGTCAAGGATATCCTATGAGGGTAACACACTTATGACAAGTTCATTAGACGAGCACTGAGTAGATCTCGCCAAAAGCTTCAAATGGGCATCGATTCATCTTTGTAGTCATCGACTATTTCACCAAGTGGGTAGAGGCTGCATCATATGCCAGTGTTACTAAGTTGGCAGTCAGCAGATTCCTAAAAAAGGGGAAATCATATGTCGATATGGAATGCCCGAGAGGATCATATCTAACAATGCATTAAACTTGAACAACAGCACGATAGCGGAGGTCTGCAGTCAATTCAAAATCAGACACTACAATTCATCACCGTATCGTCCAAAAATGAATGGTGCAGTGGAAGCAGCCAATAAAAACATTAAGAAGATCGTGGGGAAAATGACTGAAACTTATAAATATTGGCACGATAAGTTACCATTTTCTCTCTATGCTTATCGAATGTCTATCAGAACTTCCACAGGGGCAACGCCTTTCTCATTGGTTTATGGAATGGAGGCGGTTTTACCCATTGAAGTAGAGATACCTTCCCTTCGAGTTTTGTCAGAGCTAAAGTTAGTGAAGCAGAATGGATCCAGTCTCGATATGATCAGTTGAATTTGATTGAGGAAAAGAGGCCAAGGGCTATTCGTCAGGGTCAGATGTACCAAAAACGAATTATGCGAGCTTAAGACAAAAAGGTTCGCCCAAGAGAATTTCACGAGGGGGACCTGGTATTGAAAAAGATCCTCCCCATGTAAAAGGATTTCAGAGGGAAATGGATGCCAAATTAAGAAGGACCTTACGTGGTAAAAAAGGCTTTCTCCGGAGGAGCACTGATTTTGACCGAAATGGATGGGAAAAACTTGTCCAATCCTGTAAATTCGGATTCAGTCAAGAAGTACTATACTTAAAAAGGAAAATAGGCCAAAGTGAAAACCCGCAAAGGGCGCTTTGAGACCTTCTTTATAAAAAAAAATAGAGAGGCCAAGGTGAAAACCCGCAAAGGGCGCCTTGAGACCAAAGGGGTTTTGAGTCGAAAACCCGAAAAGGGCGGCTCAAATTATGATCAAAGATGGGGCATGCAGTGATCTTGCTATACCTGAACTAACAAGAAGGAGAGATGTTACGTCTTAGGGCATCAACAGAGTACTCTTGATCTCCTAAACACATGTTGAGCTCAAAATGGTCCTCAAGAAGTTCGTGCAGAGAAGCTCATGCTGCGATATCTGGGGCACCTATTTTCCTATCACTTATTTTGTATTCCAGCAATGTTTGCTTTCTTTGATTAATCCATTCTTTTCAGATTTTGTTCCTGATAAATTTCAGTTTTGTCCATCATTATGATCCTTTTCAAGTATTTTGCATTGAAATAACGATTAATGGACTAATAATACTTTCATAAAAGGAGTTTTGCATATTACTCTGGGAGCTTCTAAATAGTACAAGAACCTGAAACAGGATTATTATTTAGAATTCACCAAACCTAAGGGTTGGAAATATTTGAGAAAGAAGAGTCTAAATTGTGACTATTTCTTCAGATTTTTTGTCAAGGATATCAGTTGAACAGGAAGACAGGATATTGCATCAGTGATACAACCTTGATGAACAGCGAGCAATGACAATCTAAGCATTAGAAAGGGATCCTTCTCGCAAAATGATATTCTGCATTCATGCAAATATCATTCATACACATCTAGTTAGGAGCATTTGATTCATTCTGATCATGACATCCTAATCATTTGGCATAAGCAAAGGCCCATGAAATCGATTCTACACGTCGTGTCCCCCAGAGGACGGTGTAGCATGATCGGTGAATCCACAAATCTGCCTTAAAGCTACAAATGATGGCGAATCTTATCTTCTTGAAGTTGCAGTGGAGCAGATTGAAGCCACCAGCCTTATCTCTCTGAAGTTGCAGCGGAGCAGACTAAAGACAGCGAATCTTTTTTCCCTGAAGATGTAGTGGAACAGATTAAAGCTACAAATTATGGTGGATCTTATCTTCCTGAAGTTGCAGTGGAGTATATTGAAGCCACCAGCCTTATCTCCCTGAAGTTGCAGCGGAGCAGACTGAAGACAGCGAATCTTTTTTCCCTGGCGTTGCAGTGAAACAGATTAAAGCTATAAATTATGGCAAATCTTATCTTCCTGAAGTTGCAGTGGAGCAGATTGAAGCCACCAGCTTTATCTCCCTGAAGTTGCAGCGGAGCAGACTGAAGATAGCGAATCTTTTTTCCCTGAAGATGCAGTGGAACAGATTGAAGCTACAAATCATGGCGGATCTTGTCTTCCTGAAGTTGCAGTGGAGCAGATTGAAGCCACTAGCCTTATCTCCCTGAAGTTGCAGCGGAGCAGATCGAAGACAGCGAATCTTTATTCCCTAAAGATGCAGTGGAATAGATTGAAGCTACAAATTATGGCGGATCTTATCTTCCTAAAGTTGCAGTGGAGCAAATTGAAGCCACCAGCCTTATCTCCCTGAAGTTGCAGCGGAGCAGACTGAAGACAGCGGATCTTATTTCCTTGAAGTTCTAGCGGAGTAAATCGAAGCTACAAATCTCTTCTCCCTGAAATTACATTGGACAATTTATGCCCAGGGCCCATTAGCAAATAAAACAAAATAAATAAAAATCCAAATATTAAACAGTCCAGTCCATTACAACACCAGCCCAAATAAATTAAACTAAACCCTAGGCCCAAAATGGCCTAAGACCTAAAGAAAATTTTAAAACCCTAATCCATCTTCAGCCGCCGTCGCCACGTCAACAGCCTCAAGCCCGATCCACGTCGCCACCACGTACGGCCTCTGTACCTGTAAAGGACAAACAACAGCACAGCAAAGAAAACAAAAATATTGTATATTTTTTTATTTTTCTTCAACATTCGGCTATAAAGCCAAAAAGAAAACCTTTGTAAAAAAAACACAGAAATCAAATACGAAGCAGAGATTTTTACAGATTCAAAAGGTGCATTTTTTATTCGAAATGAAAGAAATAAATATAAAAACTTACTGTTCTTTTTTGCTTTTTAGTCGCTGTTGAGGGCTATCGCCGACTCCTGGGCACCTTGAAACCCGTTGGGTTTCCGATATGGGCCTGAAAAGGGGAAGCAGTGAGACCGAAACCCCCCTTTATTTCTATTTTTCTTTTTTTTCATTTTTTTTTGTTCAAAAACATCCAAATCGGGTCTATATTTAGAAGAGAAAACTTTTATTAAAAAAAAGGGAATTTTAAAACATTTTCTGGCTTCCGGCATGGCAGAGCTACGGCGAAGCCACCGCGCGGGCCCGCCGGTATTTGGCTGGGATCTGGGTTCGTCCCAGAGAAAAACAGAGAGAAAAAAATCACTTTTTTTAAAAAAACAGGGACCAAATGTTTTTTTTCTTTCAATTTTTGGCTTAAATAGCCCACCCATACGACGTCGTTTTGAGGATTAATCTCAGAGGCCAAAACGACGTCGTTTTGGCCTCTGACCCGAAACCCAACGCATAACCGCCTAGGATCCGCGTGTTTTTGGACTGAGGGTCTATTTGCGCCCTCAGTCCTTCCACTTTTGAGGCTATTTTCGATTTGGTCCCTGTTTTAGTTTTCCTTTTTCTTTCAAATTTACGCCTGCAATTCTTTTTTTGTTTTATTTTGGTCCTAAACGGTGCGCATAAAAAGGGTTTGAGGTATTTTCTCATATGACCCCTGTAGTTTTCACGCGTTTAGATTTTAGTCCTTCCGCGATTTCTATTTTTAAATTCATGTTATTTTATTTCTAAATTTTTGCCCTCTAATTTTATTTTAATTTTAATTCGGTCCTGGGTTCATTTAACTTCATTTAAAAAAAAACTGTTTTGTCTGTTATTTTATTATTATTTATTTGTTTATTCCTTTTTAAAATCTGTTAGAGTTGTGTGACCCAAATTCTAAGATATTGCTTGCAAGTCAAGTTAAACAAAAATATATCTTCTTTCTAGAAGATTTAGTATTTATGAGTATAATATATTTAGCATTTATTAGCATAATATATTTTTACTTTGATTAGAATTAGGTTTTACAAGCCTATAACACAAAGAGAACGTTGGAGTATATTCATTCTGATCTGTGGGGGCCATCAAGAGTGCCTTCGAGAGGTGGAGCTAATTATATGCTAACTTTTATTGATGATTTTTCCAGAAAAGTTTGGGCATTCTTCCTGAAACAGAAAAGCGATGTGTTTTCCGCATTTAAGTCTTGAAAAACTATGATTGAAAAATAGACGGGAAAATAAATAAAATACCTCCACACAGACAATGGCTTAGAGTTTTGTTCTGATGAGTTTAATAAACTGTGCAAGTCAGAAGGGATCGTGAGACACTTGACAGTTCGTCATACTCCACAGCAAAACAGCGTTGCAGAACGAATGAACAGAACGATCATGGAGAAGGTTCGATATATGTTGTCAAATGCCAACTTACCAAAGTCGTTTTGGGGTGAAGCGACCTCTCATCGCATGTTTTTGATCAACCGATCTCCATCCGTTGCCATTGAGAAAAAGACTCACAAGAGGTATGGTCCGTAATCTCGCTAATTATTCCGATTTAAAGATCTTTGGGTGTCCTGCGTATGCTCATGTTGATAATGGAAAATTGGAACCGAGATCCATTAAATGTGTTTTTCTTGGTTATAAAGCTGGTGTAAAAGGGTATAAGTTATTGTGTCCTGAAAATAGAAAAGTTGTGATTAGCAGAGATGTTATTTTTAATGAAACTGCTATGCTACCTAACTTATCTCTTAAAGACTCTTCCAATAAAGAAAATCAAAAGCAGGTGGAGCATCAGATTAATATAGAGTCGACTCCTCAAGCCAGTACAAAAATTGAGAATAGAGTTGCTTCTTCACCACAATACTCTATCGCCAAAAACAGAACTAGAAGAGAAATTAAGCCTCCAAAGAAGTATGCTGAGGCTGATCTAGTTGCTTATGCTTTAAATGTGGTTGAAGATATAGATGCAAACCAAGAGCCGTCTAATTATTCTGAGGTGGTTAGTTGTGAAGACTCAGAAAATTGGATGTTTGCTAAGCAAGAGGAGATGGAATTACTCCACAAAAACAGAACATGAGGTCTTGTGAAACTTCCTAAAGGTAAAAAGGTTGTTCGCTGTAAATGGGTGTTTAAAAAGAAAGAAGGGACTCCAGGAGTTGAAGAACCCAGATATAAAGCAAGGCTTGTTGCAAAGGGTTCTGATCAAATTCCAGGAGTGGACTTCACATGATGTGTTCTCCCCAGTTGTGAAGCATAGTTTGGTTCGTGATATTATTGCTCGTGGTGATATTGTTGTGAGCAAAATTAGTACTCATGAAAATCCTGCAGATATGATGACTAAGCCACTTTCTATAACCAAGTTTGAGCATTGCTTAGATTTAGTTGGTGTTCATTGTTGAAGTTAAACCCTTAAGGGGTTTTATGGAAGAGGTGGAGAACTTGTTCGTTGAGAGTTCACGATGAAGAACTTGTTTGTTGAGATTCGTGTCAAGGTGGAGATTGTTAGAGTTGTGTGACCCAAATTTTAAGATATTGCTTGCAAGTCAAGTTAAACAAAAATATATCTTCTTTCTAGAAGATTTAGTATTTATGAGTATAATATATTTAGCATTTATTAGCATAATATATTTTTACTTTGATTAGAATTAGGTTTTACAAGCCTATAAATAGACATAGTCTATTCCTCTTGTAACCGGGTTTGAATTCGACATAGTGAATTTTTCTTCTCCTCTGCCCGTGGTTTTTTTCCCGAAAGGGTTTCCACGTAAAATCTGTGTGTTCTTTATTTTATTTCTCTTTTCTTTGCGATATATATTGTCATTACCGACATTTATATTTTTCACAAAATCAAATGCCTTATTTATTTTATTTAGTTAATATTTCCCTTATTTCGTTTTTACATTTTATTTATTATTTTTTTCTATCATTTTCTTTTATCGTGCTTATTTATTTATATCTTTCAATATAGTTTTAAAACTTCAGAGAATTTTTTATTATTATTCGTGTCATCATCATTATTATTAATATTATGATTTTTAATTTGTGTTACACTATACTTGTTTATTTATTTGTTTTAATTCTTTAGTTCTAAATTTTTAGTTCTTTTTAATTATTATTTTTCGTTTATTTTGGGCTTGTTATTTTATTTTCGTCCTTTATATTGTCATGCATTAATGCATTTATTATTAGCCTGTTATGCATATTAGTACCGTAATTCATTTTTTACATTTTACTATAAATTCGCGTCACATTAATCTTTATTCGATACATAAATTTTTTATTAAGCAATGTTTTTTGTAATTCGAGATTCGAGAAATCGTACCCTAACTTACTGGGTTTCGATTTTTCTCATCGAGTCTAAAGAACCAATTATTTTTTAAATCAAAGCATGTAAGTTAAATAAAAGCTTATTCTCGGGAATTCAAAAATGTTGTGTCCTAACTCACTGGGTGTGACATTTTGTTATCCCGAGGTAAGGATTTCTAAAAATAAAGGCAATATTCTGTATTTGGAATTTTGAGAAATTGTGCCCTAACTTACTGGGTTCCGATTTTTCACTTGACCCAAATAACCGAATATCCTTCTTGAACTTAAATGCATGAGTTTTAAAAGTCAAAAGACAAGCTTAGTTTCGAGGATTTGAAATGTCGTATCCTAACTCACTGGACGTGGCATTTTACTTCTTCGAGATAGGAGGGTCTTAGTATCCGATTTAATTTATTCAAGTTTTCTTTTAAAGAGGATCATATTTTAAAATCTTTTCAAATTTTCGACATTAAGACGTTAATTAATCAATTAGGTACCAATTTTTGGGCGCATGAGGGTGCTAATCCTTCCTCGTATGTAAATCGACTCCCGAACCTGTTTTCTCAAATTTTGTAGGCCAAAATCATTGTTTTAAAAAATCAAAATGTTTTAATGATCAATCTCAAGGTGATCTGATCACACCTAAAAAAAAAAAAGATTGGTGGCGACTCCATTTTCGTTTTTAAAGTCGACCCTGTTTTTTTCAAGAAAATGGTTTCGACAATGATCATATTGGGAAAATGGATATTATCCCAAAGAGGTCAAGGATATCCTATGAGGGTAACACACTTATGACAAGTTCATTAGACGAGCACTGAGTAGATGCTTTCATAATAGTATGTTGTTAGGGAGAGCTCAATCACGATACTATAGTGGAATGACTTCATGACTAAATGAGTTTATAATTAATAGGTGAAAAGTCAGAACTTAATTATAAATCATTTGAACGCTAATTACATATCTGCAATCAGCTCCTTCGCTAGCTCGTTGAAACCAGAAATGAATCGTGTATTGAATCGAAAATGAATAAAATGAATAGAAATAGAGAAAGGGAAAACATTCAGAAATGATTATGGTTTTCTCCGAAATGGAGAAATGAAATCATTTGGAAATAACTGTGGTTTTCTCAAAATGGAAATGGAATTAAAATGAAAATGAGAAATGATTCATTTTCAAATGTACATGGAGTACTCAGAAATGATCGGAAGAATGAGTTTATTTTTTTTTGAACAGTTTTAAAACCCGAAAATGAAAATAAACCATTCGACCATAGCAAACAAGTTGAGTTGTGAAATATTGAATATATTTTCTTGAAATTTTTACCAGGGGTTAAATCATCATAATTTTACTAGGGGTAAAATTGGGATAAGAAAATTATTTAATTGAAAAATTAATATTTATTTTGGAAAATAGAAAAAATAGTTATTGGGTTGGATTAAATTATAAAGTGTTGAGTTAAAAGTTTATAAAGCACATATAATTTAACCACAATATAATGAGAGACCCAAATTTCCATAATAATATATATGAGGGGAAGCACACCTATTAGCCCCTCTCCTTCTACTAGTTGGACTAGGAAGTTGTTTTTCTATTTGAAATAAACCTCAACAATTCAATAAGGATTCTACATTCTCTCCCTATAAATAGATGACACCGGTAGAGTTATTTACATACAACTTTAAGATATTGCTACTCTGCCAAAAAATAGAGAAAATTTATTCTCAACTATTAACTATATTTTTCTAGAATAACAATTCCGTCGATTTTTATTCGAGAAGAGAGAATTTTCGTTTTCACCCTAAAAAGAAAGAAATTTTTTTCTAGTTTTGTGTTTTGATTCAATTGGTTTGAGCCCACACTTGAAGCAGTTTGTGGTACGAGAATAGCTGAGAAGATCATTTGGTTGAAAGCCGAAAAACATCAAGGATCTGCTTATTCGAAAACATAGGTACGATTTCGGTCTAAGGTTTATTGCTATAAATATCACAAACCTGGTTGATTTTCAAAATTTTAATTTTCCATTATGCAAGAAAACCGTTTTCAAACTGGATTTTTTCCAACAATAAATCTGTTTTCCCAATGTGATCCTATTTTATCTCATGGTAGCCATTACATCTTCTTTCATGAAAAGTCAATTACTATCAAATAATAATCAAGTTATTCATCATAAAGATGAATGATTCGTGGTCACGTTTACTTTTCATCAACCATATAATGCCAATGAGAGGATATCATTTACCCATATCTCAGGCTATGAATTCCACTGTTGTGAGTGACACTACATACTACAGAAGTTGTATACCCAACGTACCAGCTTTCAGTTCCTTACCTATTTGAACTCATGCTTTTGCTTACACCAAAGTATACAATCACACGTACATAGTCTGTCATCCAATTAGGATTTAGGTATGCCACAATATGAATGTCACAAGTGAATAAATCCATTAATGGATTCAGAATCTATTCCTTTTGGGTCTTGTCCAATGTATTGTCAGTCCAGTCAGTCACATCTATGTCTCTATCTTCTGGGAGTCATCCGCTCCGATGCCTAAGACAAAACATCTCCCCAATTGGACTTGGTAAACGATATATTAGTCTTTCAATCGGTTTGCTCATTTCTGATTAGACTAAGGACATGTTTAGGTTCGTCTACTAATACAAATTGTCTTTTCGTATTACGGTCTAACCACGTAATACAACTTAGAATTAGTTTAAACATTAGACAACTAGTGAGCCAATATTTGTTTCTATTTTGCTTTGCATGAAAAAACCACATGAGAACAATCATACAAAGTATATTAATGTAATCCATGAATTGTTTTATTAATCAATTTGTTTGAAAAAATTACAAGTTTACATACGAAATATACTACATTCAAGGCACTAGATTTAACAAGGATCCCATTGATCTACGCAGTCGATGCTCTTTCAACAACGAACATCCTCAACTAACTAGATTTTTGACAATACCTTGGTGCCACCTTTCTCATCACGACTCACCGACACAATGCATTGTCATTGACAAATATCCAATATACAAATACAATTGGCAAAATGAACCAAAAGAGAATTAATCCGGTCAAGAAAATTCAATTCAAACAAAAATTCGTAACCATCTAAATGAATTACCTCAAAATCTTCTTTTCCTTTCCACTCATTGATTTGTAGCTAAACTTCTTATGCTACGCCCACAATTGAGACCTCTTTGGAATTTACCGTCTTGATCTTCTTAGTCGATTTGCTAACTTAGAGACCAAGTTTACCCACGACTTTCTCTTATATGAACAAGTTTGATGCCCATGTATCAATAAGAGCACTCTTTCTTCGGCTTGCGATGTTGATGTCCATAAAAATCAACCTTTTCTATTTGCAATCCCTCTTTTCTTTGGCAGAATTGAGTATCAATAACCCAAGCTTTAAAGCCCCACTCTTTGGCTCCACTTCATCTTCTCTAGTGATTGCGGAAATCTTGGATCGCTCTGGACAGTCCCACATCCTATGCGGACCACAACATAATAAGCACTTCATTGGCTTTTTTCAATCTCTCTGACCCTTTTGGCTTCGACAGAACCCAAGATCGAACCAAACTTCAACGATGCTTTTTCTGGCTCATCATCCCCTTCAATGACAGAAAACACGGATCGTTTCGAACAATCCCTTATCATATACGGACCGTCACAAAGGAAGTATCTCACTGGCCCCATTGGTTTGTTGTTGGGCTTCCACATCCCATTATGTGGTTTCCCATTATAACCATTGTCGTTGTTATTCTTAACCTGTCCTTCTTCATCTCCCCCACCATTTCCCTTCCCATTAAAGTTTCTTTCACCATCGTGGCTCGAGATAAGAATAATTTGCATCCAGTCATGTTTCTCTTTAGAAGGGCCGATTTCCTTTTCTTAACAAAGACCTTTACTTGTTCTTCACCGGAGGGCGATCTTCTTAATGGAGAACCATACTCAATCTCCAACATGAATATCTTCTTTAGAAGAGGCAGTGTGTTTATGCATGTTTATAAGCTTCGCTTGCACTAATACTCTAAAATTATTTTCACTGCATCATTCAAGACTCTAATCCAAAGAAATCATTGTGGAAGTTAAGGAATGTAAGGAGGCATGGTGTTGTTCGTATTTTTTTATCCCTTACTCCCACCCGATAACTCTCCTCTTTGATGGTTTAATTGGTGTAATCAAATGATTTACATCTTTGTTATATCTCCTTATCCAATAAAGAGATCTGAAGAGTGACCTTGAATGGCTCTAATCTTGCTACATTTTGGCATGAAGCTTTCATCTTTCTTTATCTTTGAGATATGGCGCAAACTTAAACAATCTTCTCTTTTCGTCACACCACTTTCCATGTACTGCAAACTCATAGATCCCAATAAGGAGACTTGATAAGGGTTTGTTGATGAAGCTATCCATATTTAATTTATTGTTAGGCCTATTCAGTATACTATCCCCTTTATCCTTTTTTTGTATTTCTTAATGACAAAAAGAGAATAAGGGGTTTATTGTTCTAGTGCTCGTGGCATAAGCTTTTTCTCTTTGTTTTACTTCTGGTCAACTCTTATGGTTATCTTCCACGAAAGGTGAGGAGGTCTTACCTTGACTTGCATAAAGGAGTGGCAAGGGTATAACAGTTGCCCCTAAGTCAATACTATGTTGACATCTCGAAGAGTATCTTTAGCTCCACAGAGATTTTTCTTTTTTTCTTGCTTGGTTGCTTCTTGTCCTTCAAGGCACCTTCTCAAGTGCACTCCCGAAGTTAGGCTAAAAAAAACTCACTTTAGGCTTGCAACTCCTTATACTGCTAAAGATAAGCATGAAATCTTTTCCTACTCTTGGCTTTTGGCAATACCTTTCATTTTGATGGGCGATGAAAGAAAATGGAAATGTATGATAGTTGTTCCATCATTGGAATTGTGAAAAAGATTGATGATAAGCTTCTACAACATCATTTTGACTTTGGCACTCAAGTTCACCTTAGTGTTGATAATGGATAGCATTTTGGTACCATTGTTTCTGATGATGATGATGATGATAGTTCTCTAAGGGTAGAGACATAACTTTTTGTTTGTTTCCCATAAATGACGCTAATTTTTATAACAATATAGTTATATAAGATGTTAGGATGTATAATGGTGGTGATTCACATCGTAGGTGATGTGGGGAACTGCTAAGGATAGAAGTTTGGGATGGTATTAGGAGGTTGGGAGAGGGATGTAGCTAGGTGTTTTTATTCTGGGCAGTTGAGTTTTTATCTATTTTATCCTTTTGGCTTAAGTGTTGAGAGAAGGTATTAATAGAGAGAGATCTTAGCCATCAAACACCCTACTCCACGGTTGCAAGGAAGAGAGTGGCAAATTGTCAACTAAGAATAATGTTGGAGTCGATGTGAGATGATTAGATGGAGCATTACAAGATTTGGGAAGATAATGAATTAACGAGTGCCGACAAAAACTCTTCCTTTATATCTTTTGGGATTTTGCAGACCCACCTTAAGTGAAATTTGTTGAGGTAAGGTTGATACTAAGCTCTTTGTGAAGCTTTGAGGTTGAGCTTCACCCAGAAAGTGAACAAATTATTGCAACTAAGTGGAGGTTATCACCGTGTCCCTCCCCTCTTGGAAACATGCTCTAAACGTGGATTTGATCATTGAAAATTGCATCCACAAACATAAAAAGCGAGTAGAAAACAACAAAAAGTAAAAGGGGGAAAAAATAATGTCCGTAGATAAAAGATGGTTAACTTCTGGAACTTGATTGATAAAAAAATCTTCTTAAAAAAATCGATTTCTAGCTACTTCTTCCTGTCTGTGTCTTTCTTTTTCAACCATTAAACAATAGTTTTCTTTTTGTTTTTGGTAAAGAAAAAAGATTCTAAGCTTTTTTAATAATGGAAAATCTTTCACATTTGACACGTGATGAGTTAATTCAAGCTTTGCATTTATTTATTATTTATACACTTTTTAGTAAAGATAAAATCAATTTTGTTTATTATTACCAAAGTTTAACATCTCCTTCACCTGTAATTATTTTATTAACCTTTCTCATCACATCATCTATAATTTTTTTAATTATTTAATCTTATTTCAATAACTTTTTCCATGTCATTGATACATAATTTTGATTTTTTTTTACTCTAAACTCCGAATCTCGAATTTTGAACCTTGAACACTACATACTAAATCTCGAATCTTGAACACTGAACCTCGAAGCTCGAACCTAAACCCAAACATTGAACCCTAAACTTGAGTCTGAGTTCGCGATTCAAGCTCAAGTTCGTATCTGGGGTTTAAAGTTTAGAGTCTGAGGTTTGGGATTTGAGGTTCGGGGTCGGAGATTCAGGATTCAAGGTTCTAGGTTTGGGGTTCAAGATTCAAGGTAAAAAAATTACCAATATTATGTATCAATGACATTGAAAAAAATTATTGAAATGTCATTAAATAATTGAAAAGATGATGTGGTAGGAAGGATCCATAAAATAATTTCTCATGAAAAGAAATTATCACCCCAAAAATTATAATCCACATAAATCATTATAAAATATAATTAAATTAATAATCAGAATTACACATAAATTTAAACTAAAATAAATATAAATAAGACCCATGTATTTCAAGATTTAAATTGAAATAAAAATTTAAACCAAAAAAAATCCTTTAAGCATGTTGAGACACAAACAAAAAAATTTTAAAATTTCGCAAGATTCAACCTTATCATTAAATCAAGATAATATTTGATATATTTAAACATGAGTAATATACATGTCATGAACCTATTATATTTGAGGTCAAATTTTAAACATAGTTAATGATTTTTGTTATATTTATATTAATACAATTTATATAAAAAAAATTTCTAAACATGATGACATACATTTATTTGTGCTAACTTATATATATATATATATATATATATGACTTTATTACTCAAAAATGTCGAAAATATTTTAAATTTACTAGAGTAAGTCGATTTTTGAAATAATTACGAGAATAGGTCGATTTAGGGAAAACGCTTCCAACTTGAAGCGTTTTTCTCCATGTTATACTAAGGTTCAGGGTTTTTAAGGTTTAATGTTTTGGGATTAAGGTTTTAGAGTAGAATTGTGTTTAGGGTTAGTTTTGGGTTTTAAATTTTAAACTAATAAAATATTTATAATAATAATTGCAATTATTGAATTCGATATTTAAAATATTTGTATTTACATAAATTGTATATTCAAATTTCATTTTGCAAATCAATTTAAAATCGAAACTTGGAGTACTCGGTTTGGATGCAAAACTAGTTTTAAAAAATTTTGCGTTTTTTAATCTTAGTTTGATTCGATATTTCAGTAAAATATTTATCCAATGCATTATTTTTTACTAGATGGGTTCTGAAAATATATCTCGGGAATCCCGAAATACTTGAAATATGATGTGAAATTTCTCAATTAGTGAGGGTTGAAATTTGTAGAGACAAAACGCTCCAAGTAGGATGCACTTCAGCAGAGGTACTAAAAAAGCTTCTAGCTGAGCTAGCATTGAAAACGCTTCCAACTAGACGCGCTCTCAATACTTCTGTTGACAGTGCATCCTGCTTGGAGCATTTTGTCTCTACAAATTTCAACCCCTCACTATCCAAGGATTTTTTTTTTTTAAGAATCAAATAGGAGGTCATGCCATGGGCTATAAATGTAACATATTTTAGCCTCTGGTGGAATAAGCCATTTACGAGGAAATAAAATTTTTAGAAGTTCAGAAGAATAGAAGTTCGCAGGGAAGGCATAAGTCGGAGTAACAATACTATTTGTATAAAAAGTAAGCATAAGCATTGATTTTTGTTGTTATATTTATTTGAAGCATTATTATTATTTTTGCATAATGTTTTTGTTTCGAACTTCTCTCGACAGAAAATTTGGTTCAAAATGAGTGGACGGATTAATCCTATTATTTATTACGACAGTGAGGTCCATGACACCGAGAACGGCGTGGTTTTTTTATCAAAGAACACAGCGCGAATGACATTTAACCAGAACATACAGTTGCCAGAACTCTGGACAAGAATTAGGCAAAAAATCGTCGGATCCAACCAGATGAGATTATTGTCTATTAAGTATCGATTTTAAGCTTCGGTTGACCCTGTGAGATATGGCGCTTCGATATCAAAGGTGCTAGGGGCTTGGAGGCGATGGTGCAGACGCATATTGACAATAGATCACCGTTTCTTGAGTTATATGTGGAATTTTCAAGGCCAGATGAAGGCCTTCGAACATTGACATTTGTTCCTGTTCGAAAGGCCAAAACGATTGAAAATGCCGACAGTCCAACGACACAGTTGTGTGGTGGGTTCACCACTTTGTTAGAAAGTTCACATTATGATATCCCGGAATCATCAATGAGAAGACACTCATCCATCTCGACCTTAGATTTCAACTGCGAGAGGCAGAACACTGAACACCGACCTTAGATTATGACATCAACTTCGAGCGATTGACAATAGACAAGTGATTCTGGATGTTTTAACAACTACATGATAAGGGATGATGTACTCCCTACGACGTCCACCGACGAGGGGACATTCAACACGACAGATGTTGGTGGGTCAAATAATGAAAATGAAAATGAATCTGATTCCGATCCAATCCGGGAGCTCGGTGCCGACGGTTCAGAAATTGTATTATTTTCTAAATTGGAGCCTGTTCCAACTGAACCAAAAGACGGTGAAGGGGTGAAGCTGAAGAAGAAGAAGAAGATCCATGGTTCACGGCATACTCGCCTCCAGCGCACATGCACAATGTTGACCTATCGGCACAATATGGGTTGGAGTTTGCAGAACTACCACACAAGAGACTGGGCCACGCGAGTTCTTTATTAGATTCGGTTGATTTGGAAGTGGGTAAGGACTTTTTCCACTAAAGATGGTTTTGTTGCTGCAGTGAAGCGATACAGCATCAAGATGGTTTAGTCCTATACACGGATGGAATAACTAGTGAACTCTCTATCGGTGCCTGAAACATAGATGGCCTATACGTCGTCATCGGTATCGTCGTCAACGAAAAAGTAGATGGAATATATGTAATACATCGGGGAAAGATGTCTAAAAGTCCAACCTAGCATAGGACTAGAAGCAGAAAAATATGGTGGAATATATGGTGCTTGTGTGAAGATGATAAGGTTAGAATATGCGCCAGAATAAGACGGTACATGCTAATCAGTGGGTGGTATGGGCATCGGTGATGCGGCTATCGGTGTCGGTTCTTGCGTGGGCGTTGATTATGAACCTATCTCGCCAATCTTTGGATTTAAATGGGGCTGTCGTGGCCTACTCGTATGGGGATACCGACCCCTCACCTCTTCCCCTAACAAATATGGCTGGCCATAGATCCTAAACCATGGCATGTACCGATTATTCCACATGTTGATATGTTGGGAGTGGAATACCAACCAATTCTCATCCGGCCACCGCAAGTCGATAGGATGTAGATCATCAATGTCTTGAGGTGCCATAGGAATTGATTGTCGAAATCTGAACTGTCGCAACACTTTATCAATCTCGTGCATCTCGACGATATCGTACACTAACAATGGGAACTTCATGTACCAGGTGTTCAGATTCACAAAGAATTCCTCAGGGATGACTTCTCTAATTGTCAGATCCTCGTATGGTGTACATTCAAACTATATTAACGTGATAAAAACATTAGTTACATATATACTACTAAATACAAAATTGACTACGTTAATTTTATATAGTTCAAATTTAAATAAATAGATACCTTATCTTCCGATCTAATAGAAGCCGTATATCTTGAAACTCAATAGGTAATCCCACATGACTCGACCCATGGTTCCACCTCTTTAAATAACTCGTTAGCATAATAATTTAAATTTAAATCAATTTTATTATGGTAATATCTAATGAATTTTACCTTGTTATGAGTGGGAATGTATACGGGTAGTTCGCTCAAAGACGTAAAAATGGCAGCCGATATCGCGCCCATGATTGCAGTAGTAGAATGCAACCACCAATTTTGATTTTTTTTGTGGTTGCATCGCCCGACACATCTCCTGGTACAATGTTGCCAACACAAGGGACCCTCAACTAAGTTCGCCTGCTCCTCTAAAGTCGACGAGTTTCAGCAGTCACCTTAGATAGAGGAGTGTTCGTGACTTGTCCAACATTAGGATGCCTCCGATGCTCTAAAGGATGTACGCCCGAGCATGTCGTTCTCTTTCGACTTCAGTCAAATCCTCATCCAGCCTCACGAAATTTCTTCGTAACCAACTCATTTCGATCCGACCTCCGTAAATCGTCTCATACGCCTCCCCAATCAGCAGAGTGAACAAACCCGGTAACTACCGACCCATCCATCGGTAACCCCAACTGTAAATGCACATCCTCTAGAATAATAGTACACTCGCCGCATGGAAGATGGAATGTGTGTGTCTTGGGTCTCCACCTCTTCACCAACACGCTTATGTCCAACTTACACCCTCTACCTACAACGGCCACGTGCCAAAAATCAGCTTCCCTCAAGTACGGTTCGATCAACGATGATGGAGGAACGGGTAGATTACGGATATAACATTGTAAAAATCGATCTTCTGCCTATTTAAGTAAAAAAATACAAAATATTAAGTTAAACTATAACAATGAAATAAAAAAAATTAAACAAAATTGAAATTTATTAAAAAATATTCTTACCATTTGCAATTGATTGAAGAAAATGTGCTTGTCATCATGATGGATTAGAGAACCGACCATTGCTAATTATAGAACATGAATTAATTTTTAATAAAAAAATATTAATAAAAATATTAATAAAAATTCTAATAAAAAATATAATTTAGATAGAAATAGAATTTAAGTAATAAATTTAAGATAGAATTTTGAGAGAATATTGTGAGAAATGAGTAAGGGTGGGGGTATTTATAGGTTTTTTTTTTTTTTTTACAGTTGGGGGGTTGGGGGGCCAACGGCTATTTTAATTTCCAGCTAGAAGCATTTTACTGGTAACACGCGAAAAGCGCTTCCAGTTGGAAGCGTTTTTTTTTGCATTTCACCTGAAAACACTTCCAGCTGGAAATGTTTTCCCTAAATCGACTTACTCCCATAATTATTTAAAAAAAATCGGCCTACTCTGATAAATTTAAAAGATTTTTGATATTTTTAAATAATAAAATCCTTATACATGTTGATATGTTTACAAAATGAGGAATTTGGAACTTTATTTCTTGGAAGGGGGACACTCACATGGCCTAATATTATTAAACCATCCAAACCTAGCTAAGTTAATAGTTTTGTATGTATTATCACCAAGCACATGTAAATTGGACATTTGTATGATTTTTATATTATAAGATTTTGAGAGTAGCCTTTGCTTTTGGGTTTTCCATGACCATAAAATTAGTGTAGATCCAATAGTACAGATCCGACTTGAGTTTAACTTATCTCATTTGCAGCTAACAGTATCCCCCAACAACTACCAATCATATAGGATTACATATATATTAAAATCAATTTTAAGATGATATAATGGTTAATTTTACACATAATTTAAATTTTTAATATCAATTTTTTTTAAGATAATGTATTATGCTCAAATTATAGAAATACATCTGTAATGTAGGTATGTCTCTGTTGTATCAAAATGATAAATTAAAACTCTTAAATATTTCCATTTATTTAATGTTTATGTGATCGCAAGTTTTATATGTAATTAGAAACAACACCCCGTGGGGACTTTTTATTTTTATTAATTTATTTAATTAGTAGTAAATAATATTTTTAAAATAAAATAAAATAATTATTTAAATACTTTTAATAATTGGTCAGACATTAATTATTAATTATAAATTAATAGAATAATGAAAAGTTCTTTAAACTTAATCTAATAAAAATATTTAAAATGAAATAAAAAATAAAAATGAACCTGACAGAATATTCAATATCAAAATCGATGGTCGATATGATCAAATCACATATTTCTGGTTTGATAAGTTGGTCCAATTTAATAAAATGAATTATTAAAAATGCATAAAAATAAACATAGAGAAAATAGATTCAATTACTTGTTTAATAGGTTTCGAACAATTTGTGAGTCAATTAATTCAATTTTTTACTCTAATCAATTCTCAATTTAATCAACCGATCCAGTCCAATTTAATAAAAAAAAAAAAAAAAAAAAAAAACAGGCATCACAAAATCAAGCTGAAACGTGTAAAGTAATTTTCATGTATCTCTTTTAATAGTAGATTATAGATATGAGATCATTGAAGAAGTTTAAAAGACATGTGGTTGAACTTGAAACGTGCAGGAGGGTTAGGTTAATCCTAAAGTCAGTCCAAGAAAATCACAATTCAATACATCACCCAGAATGATTAATACCCATCATGATCACTGGTTCCCTTGCTTATTTGACCCACACCTTTAATTCTCAACAGCTTGCCACAGAGGATGAAAATGGAACAGCCTAGATATGGTGGCATCATTAAATGTAATCTATTTACAGTCTTTTTTCGGATTATTATTCTTAACTTTAATCTATTTTCATATTAATTTAAAATTTGTAAATATTTTTTTTTTTTATGTAAAAAACAAAACGTTATAAATCAGTAAAATTGAATGTTTCAAACTGACACTAAAAAATAAAATACGATAACAGGTGGTGGTGATGAAAGCAATCGATAAATTAAGAAAAGTGAGTTTTAGTAGTTGTTAGGATTGTTTTAGAGAAATTTACAAGAGACTTAAGTTTAACTAAAAAGATTAAAAAGCTTCAAATGAAACATACAACAATTATAGAAAGAAAAAAAAGAGTGAACGTGCTAATGAGATTTAAAGAAATTACAAATACTAGAAATCTTACACGCATATGCGTGTGAAACCATGGATTTACAACACATATTGTGTTTAAAAATAATATATAATAAATAATAAACGTGTGATTTGAAACTAATTAATCATAATAACACATGAAATATGTATGATGTTAAAATAAAAAATTAGATTGAATTACAAATAAAACGAAATTTAAACACATAAATATATCATATTAATAATACTAAATCCATTACAATTATTTATCATGACAATGTCATCAAAACAAAGGTAATAAATTGCGTATATTAAAATAAAAACGTATGAAAACATTAAAACAAAGCTTTGGTTGAGGGGTAAATTTATAATTTTAAGTGTGGGTTCAAATCCCACCATATTTTTTTTGGTTTTTGTTTAAATGAAAAGACAAAAATTCCCTCAAATAATATAACCTATTTTAATTACAAAATGACATTTCTATAATTTTTCTAACCGAATTGGTGATTCGACTAAGGGCGATACTAACTTAATAAAACACTTAATAAAAGTTTGACTTGTATGTTTAAATACAATAGTACCTTTTGTTTAACCAGCAGGAAAACACGTGTTTCATGGAAAGGTAAGGTTAAAAGTGTACATTTCAACAATATCCATATTCTAAGTCTCCAAGTCATGCATTCTAAGACATTTCAATAATGGAGTAATTTAGGAGTCTTGCCAACCTTTTAAAAGTTTTTTTTCTTTTTTTGGACGAAAAAATGTTCACTTCATAAAATAAACACAATCAAAATACAGTACAACAACGACATTCAGCCAAAGACAATGATTCCAAACAACCAGGATCCCAAACATAAGCGGTCAACTCTTCTAAAAGCATAAATAGAGGAGGGATCATTACCATTCACATAGGTGTTAGATTTAATGTTTTCCACTAATGAAAAACATTAGCATCTTCATTACCGAATGGCTTCCATTTTTACTAGAAACCTTGCTTACAAGAAAGGGAAAAAAACAATAAAGCACATTTTGAGAAAGAGCCAAACATCAACAACCGCTAGTCGGGAGACGCCGGAGGAATCCGAAAATTCGAGCCACCCCAAACAGGTCAGCAACCATACAACTACTACAAAAGACGGCGGAAGTCTTGGAATATGAGGGAACAAAACAAAAACAAACTTTTGAAGGTTAGTTGCATGTATTTCCAACAACATTTTTAAGTAATTCAGAATTATGCACGCTATTGCATATCCAGAGCATCCCATGTTATAGAGTGGTTCATCAAGAAGTGTTGTAACCAAGATAAAAAGTATAAAAGCATTAGTAATAAAAATAAATATTTACATCCATCAAAAACGAATGTGTAACTTGTAACATTAAAAGAAAAAGAACTCCAGTGAAAATATATTTTACTTTTTTCTTTGGAACAGCCGAATATTTGAAAAAAAAATGTGCTGGTGGAGGATCCTCGTTTTGGGAAAGAGGCATTGGCATGGATACAATAAACAGGCAGTGAGAGTGCTTTTGGGGTCCCAATGCTTCCATGCGTCAGTAGAAAACAAAAATGTATGGTGGACCAAATTTAGCACTAACAAATCCTAGATTCTACCCTTTTCACCATTCACTGACGGATCGATTTCCCACTTAATTATCTATTTCACTGAATTTCAAGTGCAGCATAGATATATATTGCATCATGGTGTGTATGTGTCCTTTCGTCACTGTTATATGGTGATGGGTTGGGTAGCAAAAGCCACTAATACCTTGTCCAGTTATTGGGTGGGACAAATTCTTTTGAGACCTCTTCACTTGTTGCAATCAATCTTTGTTACTAAAGAAACTTTTTAAAGTTATCATCATTACATAAAGACACCGGCTGAGCTATATTGTAGACCTGGGTAGGCATAGGAGACCTGCCTATATAGCAATGTAGCAGCCACGAACTAGAAACAAAACCAAACTGGTCCAATTATACAAAGCGAAGAAAACTGTTGAAAATCTATGCCTCATACAAGACAGTCTCCAAAGACAAGTAAAACCTACCACTCTATTACAAAGAAAAGGATTTCCATTGCCTGAATCAGTCTTACCCGCCAATAACAACATTAACCCAACACTCTCAGCCCCTTGATGTTGTGAGTCTATACACATCCTTGCTGTCATGGAAGTGGAAACTTCTTCAACCTAAAACAACAAAAATTCAATGGAAACCCAACTAAAATCGAGTTCCCGTGAAAATTCAACAGAAAATGCCACTAAAAACTAGAAAAATCAAGTCACCACAAGACTAGAGCGTCATGACTATCATCATATGACATCAAAGCATGACTCAAGCCATGGACCATAGAAAGATTATTATTCCATGACCTGTCCACTTCCCACCGAAATAAATGACCAAAATCCGCTTCAGGGAGACGACCAAGGGCAATGGGGGTATGATGATCATTTGTTCAACGGCCATACAATCGGCCACCAAAGTGCAACCGAAAAATAAAGAAACTTTCGGCTGTAGTCTAAACTTTGTCACTCAAGACCTCCAACTAGATATTCGAGCAGTTACATGTTTCGGCCAAGAAAGCACAAGAGAATCGAGACTTAAGACTTGAATTCAGGAAAGACTAACTGGAGAAAGTGAGGGAAAGCAGAATTCACTGATGGTCTCAATTGACCGGCCGCATTGCCGAATGGTGTAGTAGTAGCAAGGCGGAATGGTAAAGGGAGAGTTTCCTAGGGTTTCCTAAGTAGTATGTCTCTTTCTCTATCCTGAATATAAAATTTGCTTAGGGAACATGGAGTTTACCCCCAAAGATTTAACCCACGTTCTCCATCCACCAACTCCTTGCACTGCGATTAGAGGAATTAATAAAATGAGTTTGTTGAACGAAATTAGAAATTAATTCAATTTATTCATGTAGTTTACCTTTAGGCAGCGCCGGCAGCTATCAAAAAACCTTGGCCTCACAAAACCAGCTAAGTCTTTTAAATTAGAACTGCTTATTTTCCTCACTCACAACTCAAGTATTGAATTTGAACAAGTTATCCCCCAAAAAAAAAGCATTAAAAAAACCTACTTTATACTAACCAACATTTTTTTTTGGGTAAAATCTAGTATTCAACATGTATTTAATCATGAAAATAAAAATACAATCATCAAACATTCGTCTTTTCTGTCATTAAAATTAACTGTATTAAAACAAATGGGGGTAAACACTTCCAGAGTACAACTATATATGAGAATGGTAAACTTGACCTTTGGGTACAAGTTCAGGGCAATGCTAGCCTTTATCCCTCCTTCAGTTTCATCTGTGGAGGCAAGTAATATATTCAAATTATAAGGTTATATAGATTAATCAAGAATCACATCCAAACTCTTGTGATTTGTCTGAAGGAACAAAGAGCGTAATCTTGCCTCCCACCAACGCATATCGTGGCCATACTCTCATTTAACAAGGTCCTCTATAAGCATCAAGGAATGTATAAAGCTCCCATGCCATCAGCAAAGGGCTAAAGAATAGATAGTGGGAACTGGAAAATCAAAACACACATGATTCTCAGTCCCACCAGCAATTTTGAAAATTGGAATGTCCACTGAGTAATCAAGCAGCTCCCACTGCACTGATCCGTTAACACATAATACCCGACCTCATTTCTTTCCCTTGCGAGCAAGAAAACGTTCCCTTGCTGCCTGAATTTTACTTTCCTGCTCTTCTGGAGCTGTAACGATGACAGCTTCCTTCTTCAGCAAGTCTGACGTGTTTCCTTCAGTTATCTCTTCTATATGACCCAATCCACCACCACTTCATGAAAAAAGAAAAATGTTAAAGCCAAACTATGTGCTTAAATCTTTTTTGATAGAACTAGGTGCTTAGTCTTAGATCAGAAAACAAGAGCATTATCTTTATATAAGTCTCAAATCTGATTTACCTTAATTTCCTGACATCAAGTTTGTCAAGTTTCTCTAAAATTGGTATCACCCATTGACGCTCTACAGCACACACATTCCGCATATATGGGCGTGAGGTAGCAATAAGTTCGTGGTAGACAACATAATTTGGATATAATCCATCATCATCTGGCTTTAGCACAGAGGAAGGATGCACCTAACATCAACAACAATTGCTTTTAGTGACAGTTCAACAACAATATACTTGAAAGATCAAGATTCGTCAATTGTTTCAAACTTTGATGCTCAATGCTACTGCTTTTCATAATCTAAACTGGATAATGTTCAAATTTTCTTTGGTATCTATGTATGTCTTCAAACCCAATTTTAAACCAAGGAATTGTAGCCACCTAATCCATATGATGCTCTCTCAAGCAATAAAACTACCACAAGGTTAAATTATAAAAAATTGATACCTGCACTAGTTGGGGCTTAAAACCCAGTGTTCGAAAGCCATTATGATGCCTCATCCGCTCAGCAAGCTGACTTGCAAAGCCAATGGACAATGCCTTCCTCAAATTCCTATAACTCTGGCGTCTTTTCTGACTTTGATTTACTCGTACATCTGAGGACCCTGTTTTTCACATGCATAAGTCGTTACAGCAATAAAGAAACTTCGAGGTAGAAGGAAAATGGCAAAGACAGGGAGACTGGGTTAATGACTGCAAAATTTCTGAAGAAAGACGTGCAGGAATTTTTCAATAATGTTTATCTACTCTGGATTGGGAAGCTAAGGCTACTTACAATGCTCTGACTATATTCCCATATCAGACATTTGTCTGATGCACATCCGAATATGGGTCTGGAGATATGACCCTCCAAAAACACTCCAAATACACAGAAAACTTAGAAAAAAAAAGATTAAGCACACCCTCTTAGAAAACTGTTAGAATCCCTAGAATTAGGGATAGATTATTGAGGAAATCTTGTAAATAGAAATTAATCATAATTACTGATTCTTAGGATAATTACAGTCTTTTAGGGATTATTTCCTTTCTTAGAGTAGTTTATCTCTTTTTATACCTGTAACCTAATTAGCTAAAGTAAGAATCTGATTTCTACAGTTTCTACATGGTATCGGAGCCTTAGGAATTATTCGATTCTCTTGTCTATCTTCCTAAAAATTCCTCCGATTTCTCAGCCATCTTCCTAAAATTTCCTCTCCTATTTTTCCATGGGTGATCTTCACAATGACACCATGTCCGAAATCGAGATCTCACAAATATCTCGCATTGTCAATCGAGGGATCAATCAAAGTGACCTCAATTCTTCACTAATAATCACTAGTCATCGACTAGATGGAAAAAACTTCCTACAATGGTCTCAATCTGTCCTAATGGTGCTTCATGGTCGTGGTAAGTTAGGATATATCAATGGAGACCTCCACGACCTGATGTAGCAGACCTACCTATGCTACTTGGGAACTTAATAACTCAATTGTTATGGCATGGCTGATCAATTATATGGAAGGCCATATAAGCCGAACTTATCTTCTCTTCAAGGCTGCGAAAGACATGTGGGATGCAGTCAAAGAGAACTACTACGATCTTGGAAATGCTTCCCAAGTTTTTGAGATCAAACTCAAGTTGAAAGACATTCGACAAGGGACACTTGAGGTAACTCACTACTACAACAATCTGAAAATATTGTGGCGGGGAGTTAGACATGTCTTGTGAAGCTAATTGGGGGAAGGCCTAGAACACACTAGGTTTATGACTCACCTCAACAACGAGCGTCTCTATGAGTTTCTAGTGGAAATTTGAGGCATGAGTTAGGCGAGGTTCGTGGCAGAATTTTGGGCGGATCACCTCTCTCAACCATTAGTGAAGCTTTTGCGAAGTGGGGAGAGAAGAGAAAGCGTCGTCGTCATGATGGGAGAACCCAAACCAATAATCTCTCTCTTGACCCGACCCTCATCGAATCACTGCTCTTGTGTCCAAAGGTCCTCAAACACAAAAACTCGTCTTTGGGAATGAGTCAGGATCAAGCAGGACCATGGTGTAGTCACTTTGCAATCGTGTTGGACACACAAAGGAAAAATGTTTTAAACTCCATGGTTATCCGGATAAAAAGCAGAAAGACAAGAAAAGCGCTCTGTTATCTTCCAATACGGTGATGAGGTCTTTGGATGTGCGCCTAACCAAGACACAACTCGAAAATCTCCATAAAATTCTAAGTACCTCTACTAGTCATGGGAATTTAGCCACTCAAGGTCACGCCCTCAATATTGCTCTTGAATCTAATAACCACTCTCCTTGGATACTAGATTCGGGTGCTTGGACCACATGACAGGTAACCTCACTCTATTCCAAACTTACACCACTGTCATAACAAGTCCGAATCGGGATTCTTTGATGGTTCATACTCACCGTGTGGTGGAGTAGGGAAAGTAAAAGTAGTGAGAATTTTTCCCTTGATAATGTTCTACATGTTCCAAAATTATCTTGTAATTTACTTTCAATAAGTAAACTTACTAAAGATGGGAAAATGCTTGCTGAATTTTTCTGCATTTGGTTGTGTAATACAGAATGTAAATCGGAGAAGATGATTGGCTTTGCTAAGGTTGATGATGGGTGTATGTGTGGAATAAAGAAACAGACACACAAGGGGATTAGCTCTATTCATGCAAAAGAGGATACTATTATGCTATGGCACCAGAGGTTAGGACATCCAAATCTTTTGTACCTAAAAAGCATCTTCCATTTGTTATTTGAAATAAAAGATAAATTCCTTGAAGTGTGATATTTGTGAATTGTCCAAACATACCCGTGTTCCATATCCTTTCAAACTATATACACAAGTCCAAACCTTTTCGTTAATTAACACGGTGACTTATGGGGAGCTAGCCGAGTGAAAAACATTCTTGGTGAGAAGTGGTTTATTACTTTTATTGATGATCATACTAGGGTATGTTGGGTCTATCTTTTAAAAGACAAATCTGAAACTCTCAAAGTTTTTCAAAAATTCCACTCAATGGTTCGAACCCAATTCAACTCTACCATCCAAACTCTCCACACCGACAACGGAGAGAATACTTTAATTCTGCCCTAAGGTCATACCTTCGGACCAAGGAATTATACACCTGAGTTCATGCCCAAACACCCCTCAACAGAATGGGATCGCCGAGAGAAAAAACCGACCCCTCCTTGCTGTTGCTCGAGCCTTAATGTTCACAATGACCGTCCCTAAATATTTATGGGGCGAAGCTGTTCTTACTGCTTGCTACCTAATAAATAGGATGCCTTCAAAAGTCCTAAATTTCCAAACACCTCTAAACACTCTTCACAAATCATTTCCTCTATTTCATATTCCTACTATTCCAACAAAAATATTCGGGTGCAAAGCCTTTGTCCATAATCATCAACCCAACCAATCCAAGCTTAATCCTCGAGCCCACCTCTGTATATTTGTTGGGTATTCTCCTACTCAAAAAGGCTACAAATGCTACTCACCAACCTTACACCGGCTATTTGTCTCTCGGGATGTCACCTTCTTTGAAACCGAACCTTTCTTTAGACCTTCTCATCTTCAAGGGGAGATTCTTAATGAAGATGAGAACCTTAATACCCTCCTTATTATACCTTCCGACCCTACTACCACTACTATCACTAAACCTCCCAACCTTGATACTGTTATTTCTCCTCCCATGCCGCAAGAAATTAACACTATACTTCCCGATACCAACACCATCACTGAACAGTCCCTTGATCAAGGAAAACAGCAGCAACAACAGGTGCAACAGGTGCCCGAACTGCAGGTTTATTCCAGACGGAATCGATGTCCTGAAACTGATACAGCAGTGCCACTCACATCTTCAACCGAGGACTGTTCTGAAAACGAAGTCTCACCTCCATCACCATCTATCTATCTTCCAATTACAATGCGAAAGGGACAAGGAGGCTGCATTCAACATCCTATCTCTCGGTTTGTATCCTATGGTAACTTATCTAAGTCTTATCAAACCTTTGTGACTAATGTTGATTCTATAAAAACTCCAAAACCATAGAAGAAGCATTTGAATCAGCAGAATGGAGACAAGCGTGATGGAGGAAATGGAGGCCCTCAAAAATAATGGAGCGTGAGAAGTTTTGATCTACCCAAGGAAAAAAAGTAGAGGGTCGTGCAAATGGATTTTTACTACCAAATTCAAGCCCGATGGCCGGGTTGATCGATACAAGGCTCGTCTAGTGGCTAAGGGCTTCACTCAAACTTATAAATTTGGATTATGAGGAGACATTTGCAGGTTGCCAAACTAAACACAATTAGAGTCCTTTTGTCTATTCTTGTCATCAATCGAATTGGGAATTGACCAGTTGGATGTTAAAAATGCTTTTCTCAATGGGGAGTTAAATGAAGAAGTTTACATGGACTTCCCCACAGGTTTGAAAGAAAGAAAGGGCCAAGTGTGTAAGTTGAAAAAATCTTTGTATGGCTGAAACAATCTCCAAGGGCGTGGTTTAATCGGTTTGCAAAAGCTATGATGAGCAGGAAATATACTCAGGATGAGTGCAGACCACACCATGTTCTACAAGCATTCAAAGACAAGGAAAATGTTGCATTCTAATTGTCTATGTGGATGATATAATAGTAACGGTGATGATACAAGTGAAATTGGAAGGTTGAAAGAGTTTCTTGGAGCAGCTTTTTGAACTTAAAGATTTGGGAAATCTTAAATATTTTCTTGGCATGGAGATAGCAAGGTCTCAAAAGGGTATTTCTATCTCCCAAAGGAAATATGTCCTCGATTTGCTATCGAAGTTGGGATGATGGGTTGTAAACCATTTGAAACTCCTATGGAGTTTAATCTCAAGTTAGGTACTAATGAAGATGGAGAAGAAGTCATGTGGGGAGATATCAACGCCTAGTAGGAGACTTATCTACTTGGCTCACACTCGTCCTAACATTGCTTTTAGTGTCGTCGTCATAAGTCAATATATGCATGCTCCAAGGAAAAAACACCTAGAAGCTACATATCGGATACTAAGGTACCTAAAGGAACTCACAGTAAGGGCCTATACATCAAGAAAAATGATGCAGAAATGTGGAAGTGTATACCGATGTTGGATCAGGCGAGTTCTATTAATGATGACGATTAACCGATGAGTTATTGCAGCTATGTTTGGGGTAATCTAGTGACATGGAGGAGTAAGAAACGATCTATGGTAGCACGCAGCAAAGCGTGTGAGTATCGAGCACTTGCACAAGGTATTTGTGAAGGAATTTGGATACAAAGGTGATGAGAGAACTAAAGGTTCCTTATAATAGACCTATACTGTTGCATTGTGACAACCAAGCTGCTGTCAATATAGCTCACAACCCTGTGCATCATGATCGTACCAAACATGTCGAGATAGACCGACACTTCATAAAAGAGAAGATACACTCGGGGAAGTGGCGTCACCTATCTATCTACCGGACAAACAGGTTGCGGATATGTTGACAAAAGTTTAAACAAAAACATGTTTGAACAACATGTTGGCAAAGTGAGTTTGATAAACATCTACACTCCAAACTTGAGGGGAGTGTTAGAATCCCTAGAATTAGGGATAGATTATTGAGGAAATCTTGTAAATAGAAATTAATCATAGTTCATCGATTCTTAGGATAATTCTGATCTTTTAGGGATTATTTCCTTTCTTAGAGTAGTTTATCTCTTTTTTATACCTGTAACCTAATTAGCTAAAGTAAGAATCTGATTTCTACAGTTTCTACAAAAACATACCCACACCCAATACACAAACTCTAGTCCGAGTACCATAGAAGGCTACTATGCCCCCAAGATACTATTTCAAGCATAAATCTCTTCTCTAGGAACCGGACTTAAGGGTGCAGAAGGGCAAGGACATCAAACCAGTGTTGTTTGAACAGGACCACACCAGCCAGTCAGACTGGTTGGACTGGGAACCGGCCAGGGGGCCGATCTAGAAAGTGGCTTTGAACCGGTTAGACTGGGAACCGGTACACTGGTTGAACCGGTATTTTTTAATTTTTTTTAAATTTAAATAGTTTTTTAGTTAGAATCCCTAGAATTAGGGATAGATTATTGAGGAAATCTTGTAAATAGAAATTAATCATAGTTACTGATTCTTAGGATAATTCTGATCTTTTAGGGATTATTTCCTTTCTTAGAGTAGTTTATCTCTTTTTATACCAGTAACCTAATTAGCTAAAGTAAGAATCGATTTCTACAGTTTCTACATGGTATCTGAGCCTTAGGAATTATTCGATCCTCTTGTCTATCTTCCTAAAAATTCCTCCAATTTCTCACCATCTTCCTAAAATTTCCTCTCCTATTTTTCCATGGGTGATCTTCACAATGACACCATGTCCAAACCGAGATCTCACAAATATCTCGGATGTCAATCGAGGATCAATCAAAGTGACCTCAATTCTTCACTAATAATCACTAGTCATCGACTAGATGGAAAAAACTTCCTACAATGGTCTCAATCTATCCTAATGTTGCTTCGTGGTCGTGGTAAGTTAGGATATATCAATGGAGACCTCCTACGACTGATGTAGCAGACCCTACCTATGCTACTTGGGAACTTAATAACTCAATTGTTATGGCATGGTGATCAATTCTATGGAAGGCCATATAAGTTTAACTTACCTTCTCTTCAAGGCTGCGAAAGACATGTGGGATGCAATAAAGAGAACTACTCGATCTTGGAAACGCTTCCCGTGTTTTGAGATCAAACTTAAGTTGAAAGACATTCGACAAGGGACACTTGAGGTAACTCACTACTACAACAATCTGAAAATATTGTGGCGGGGAGTTAGACATGTACTATGAAGCTAATTTGGGGGAAGGCCTAGAACACACTAGGTTTATGACTCACCTCAACAACGAGCGTCTCTATGAGTTTCTAGTCAATGAGGCATGAGTTAGATGAGGTTCGTGGGCAGAATTTTGGCGCATCACCTCTCCCAACCATTAGTGAAGCTTTTGCGTAAGTGAGGAGAGAAGAGAAACGTCGTCTCGTCATGATGGCGAACCCAAACCAATAATCTCTCTTCGACCCGACCTTGTGAATCACGCTCTTGTGTCCAAAGGTCCTCAAACACAAAAACTCGTCTTTGGGAATGAGTGCGGATCAAATGGACCATGGTGTAGTCATCGCAATCGTGTTGGACACACAAAGGAAAAATGTTTTAAACTCCATGGTTATCCGGGATGAAAATAGAAAGACAAGAAAACGCGCTCTGTTATCTTCCAATATCGCTGATGAGGTCTTTGGATGTGCGCCTAACCAAGACACAACTCGAAAATCTCCATAAAATTCTCGAGTACCTCTACTAGTCATGGGAATTTAGCCACTCAAGGTCTCGCCCTCAATATTGCTCTTGAATCTAATAACCACTCTCCTTGGATACTAGATTCAGTGCTTGGACCACATGACAGTAACCTCACTCTATTCCAAACTTACACCACTGTCATAACAAGTCCCGAATCGGGATTCTTTGATGGTTCATACTCACACTGTGGTGGAGTAGGAAAGTAAAAGTAGTGAGAATTTTTCCTTGATAATGTTCTACATGTTCCAAAATTATCTTGTAATTTACTTTCAATAAGTAAACTTACTAAAGATGGGAAAATGCTTGCTGAAATTTTTTGCATTTGGTTGTGTAATCTGAGAATGTAAATCGGGAAGATGATTGGCAATTGCTAAGGTTGATGATGGATTTGTATGTGTGGAATAAAGACAAAGACACAAGGGGATTAGCTCTATCTATCATGCAAAAAGAGGATACTATTATGCTATGGCAATCAGTAGGTTAGGACATCCAAATCTTTTGTACCTAAAAAGCATCTTCCATTGTTATTTGAAATAAAAGATAAATTCCTTGAAGTGTGATATTTGTGAATTGTCCAAACATACCCGTGTTCCATATCCTTTCAAACCATATACACAGTCCAAACCTTTTTCGTTAATACACAGTGACTTATGGGGAGCTAGCCAGAGAGTGAAAAACATTCTTTGGTGAGAAGTGGTTTATTACTTTTATTGATGATCACACTAGGGTATGTTGGGTCTATCTTTTAAAAGACAAATCTGAAACTCCCAAAGTTTTTCAAAATTCCACTCAATGGTTCGAACCCAATTCAACTCTACCATCCAAACTCTCCACACTGACAACGGGAGAGAATACTTTAATTCTGTCCTAAAGTCATACCTTTCAGACCAAGGAATTATACACCTAAGTTCATGCCCAAACACCCCTCAACAGAATGGGATCGCCGAGAGAAAAACCGACACCTCTCCTGCATTGTTGCTCGAGCCTTAATGTTCACAATGAACGTCCCTAAATATTTATGGGGTGAAAATTTGTTCTTCATCGCTTGCTACCTAATAAATAGGATGCTTTCAAAAGTCCTAAATTTCCAAACACCTCTAAACACTCTTCACAAATCATTTCCTCTATTTCATATTCCTACTATTCCAACAAAAATATTCGGGTGCAAAGCCTTTGTCCATAATCATCAACCCAAACAATCCAAGCTTGATCCTCGAGCCCACCTCTGTATATTTGTTGGGTATTCTCCTACTCAAAAAGGCTACAAATGCTACTCACCAACCTTACACCGGTTATTTGTCTCTCGGGATGTCACCTTCTTTGAAACCGAACCTTTCTTTAAACCTTCTCATCTTCAGGGGGAGATTCTTAATGAAGATGAGAACCTTAATACCCTCTTTATTATACCTTCCGACCCTACTACCACTACTATCACTAAACCTCCCAACCTTGATACTGTTATTTCTCCTCCTATGCCGCAAGAAATTAACACTATACTTCCCGATACCAACACCATCACTGAACAGTCCCTTGATCAAGGAAAACAGCAGCAACAACAGGTGCAACAGGTGCCCGGCTGCGCAGTTTGTTCCAGCGGACGAGTCGGCGCCCCTGAAATCCGATACAGCGGTGCCACTCACATCTTCAACCGAGGACTGTTCTGAAAACGAAGTCTCACCTCCATCACCATCTATCTATCTTCCAATTGCAATGCGAAAGAGGACAAGGAGCTTCACTCAACATCCTATCTCTCGGTTTGTATCCTATGGTAACTTATCTAAGTCTTATCAAACCTTTGTGACTAATGTTGATTATATAAAAACTCCAAAAACCATAGAAGAAGCATTTGAATCAGCAGAATGGAGACAAGTCGTGATGGAGGAAATGGAGGCCCTCAAAAATAATGGGCGTGGGAAGTTTCGAATCTACCTAAAAGGAAAAAAAAGAGGGTCGCAAATGGATTTTTACTACCAAATTCAAGCCCGATGGCCGAGTTGATCGATACAAGGCTCTGCGTCTAGTGGCTAAGGGCTTCACTCAAACTTATGAAATTTGGATTATGAGGAGACATTTGCACCGGTTGCCAAACTAAACACAATTAGAGTCCTTTTGTCCATTCTTTGTCAATCTGAATTGGGAATTGACCCAGTTGGATGTTAAAAATGCTTTTCTCAATGGGGAGTTAAATGAAGAAGTTTACATGGACTTCCCACAGGTTTGAAGAAAGAAAGGGCCAAGTGTGTAAGTTGAAAAAATCTTTGTATGGGTGAAACAATCTCCAAGGGCGTGGTTTAATCGGTTTGCAAAAGCTATGATGAGCGGGAAATATACTCAGGCACAGTGAGACCACACCATGTTCTACAAGCATTCAAAGACAAGAAAAATGTTGCATTCTAATTGTCTATGTGGGACGATATATAATAGTAACGGTGATGATACAAGTGAAATTGGAAGGTTGAAAGAGTTTCTTGGAGCAGTTTTTGAACTTAAAGATTTGGGAAATCTTAAATATTTTCTTGGCATGGAGATAGCAAGGTCTCAAAAGGGTATTTCTATCTCCCAAAGGAAATATGTCCTCGATTTGCTATCGAAGTTGGGATGATGGGTTGTAAACTATTTGAAACTCCTATGGAGTTTAATCTCAAATTAGGTACTAATGAAGATGGAGAAGAAGTCGACAAGGGAGATATCAACGCCTAGTAGGAGACTATCTACTTGGCTCACACTCGTCCCGACATTGCTTTTAGTGTCGCGTCATAAGTCAATATATGCATGCTCCAAGGAAAAACACCTAGAAGCTACATATCGGATACTAAGGTACCTAAAGGGAACTCACGGTAAGGGCCTATACATCAAGAAAAAATGACAGAAATGTGGAAGTGTATACCGATCTCGATCAGGCGGAGTTCTATTAATGATGACGATCAACCGGTGGTTATTGCGGCTATGTTTGGGGTAATCTAGTGACATGGAGGAGTAAGAAGCGATGCTGTGGTAGCACGCAGCAGATGCGTGGTCGAGTATCGAGCACTTGCACAAGGTATTTGTGAAGGAATTTGGATACAAAGGTGATGAGAGAACTAAAGGTTCCTTATAATAGACCTATCTGTTTGCATTGTGACAACCAAGGCTGCTTTGTCGGTATAGCTCACAACCTGTGCATCATGATCGTACCAAACATGTCGAGATAAACCGACACTTCATAAAAGAGAAAATACACTCGGGAAGTGAGCATTACCTATCTATCTACCGGATAACAAAGTTGCGAGAGATGTTGACAAAAGTTTAAACAAAAACATGTTTGAACAAGCATGTTGGCAAAATTTGGGTTTGATAAACATCTACACTCCACTTGAGGGGGAGTGTTAGAATCCCTAGAATTAGGGATAGATTATTGAGGAAATCTTGTAAATAGAAATTAATCATAGTTCTTGATTCTTAGGATAATTACTGATCTTTTAGGGATTATTTCCTTTCTTAGAGTAGTTTATCTCTTTTTATACCTGTAACCTAATTAGCTAAAGTAAGAATCTGATTTCTACAGTTTCTACATTTTTAATCGGACCGGCGGCCTAACCGGTTTGACCACCACCGGTCTGGTTTAAAAAATATTGCATCAAACACATCTACTTCTGGTTGAATATTGAGTGGTAAATATGCAAAGTAAAGCAAAGTCAAATTAACAAAGGCAAAATCTCCAAAAATAACCACTAAGTCAAATCAATGCTGACCTTTTGCTATCTTCTGCATTATCTGCGATAACTGCTTTCGAACTTCTTTGACAAACATCATTCCTCGCACCTAAAATTAGTTGTTCCAAATATGTTATTCATATTTAGCATGAGAATAATATCAAAGATATTCCGTCATTAATGTATCCAGAAAATCCAGGGCACTTCTGCTAATCACAGAAAGATCCATCTGAAAATAGAACGACATGTTATGCACGCGTATCAAGTACTTGAGGCAGATTTTTATCATTGTTCCAAGAAAAGCATTAAACGATCGGAATGACATGCCTAATGCCTTACTGTTTCTAAATGCATGTTTTCTCAATTGGACGATAAGAAGCATACCTGTAAGTCATAATCTTTGCACCAACCAATATCGTAATCATTTTCATCCCAGCATTCGTAGATCTGTAACAATTGGATGTGATCACCAAAACCAGAACCATCAGGAAGTTCCAAAGGAGGGTATTTTCTTTTCTTCTCATTATTCTTGCTGCAGTAAGTGAAAAATTTTAAGTTATTTCCCATTACAAACTATCATTAAGCATTAGAAGTGAAAAACAACTTTGCAAATATGGAAATACAGACTTCATTTTGATGGAATTTGGATATCATTAGCCCCCAACCACCCATCCCCCAAAAATCAGATCTGTCAAAATAAAATGAAGTAATTTCATTTTCCTTCCAGTTAATCAAATGAGTCTTGAAGAAAACTTGAAGAACTGGGGATACTAGACCAAACACATAAATGACCTAAAAGTTTTTGGTTTTGCCAAATAAGGTACTACATCAGCATGCAGTAGCTACAAATTACAATTTGTACAGTTTAGGGAACATTTAAGTTCAACTAGCTTCCTGGAAGTTAAAGATAATAGGAAAAGCTATAGTCGCCATCTTTATAATAGACAATCTCATAAACACTTTCAATGAAATAACCTTCGACCAGGAAGCAAATTTGTTTTTGGTGATAAACATGGTCGCAATGAATGAGCACGGGATAAGCAACCATATTCATTTGCCTCAATTAAGGTTCTCGAAAGTGAAGGTTCCAACGGGAGCTCTGCA
Source organism: Gossypium sturtianum (assembly GCA_025698515.1). NCBI lineage: Eukaryota > Viridiplantae > Streptophyta > Magnoliopsida > Malvales > Malvaceae > Gossypium > Gossypium sturtianum. The sequence continues at coordinate 28,309,955 of CM046945.1, forward strand.
TAAAAATAAGTTGTGCAGTGAGCACACATGCAAAGTAGAGCAGTTTCAGACAGGGAAGAAAACACTAAGAATATTATTTTATGCATACAAGTCATTAAGATAAATGCCACAAAGAATAGCGATTAACCAAGACAAAAAGTATTTAAAGGTACATAAAATTCATTAGTATTATAATAGACAGTAACTCATGCTTGCCAATTCTTGACATGAGTTAACTAGGAATCAATGAAGGTGGCCATTCTGAGTCAAGTTTCATGAAAAGGGCTTGTAATTGATCACCAGGAAGTTGACTGCACCCAAATTCATATCTTCCAAGGTCATTCCTGGTAAATAAAATTCCTTAACATCTTAATAGACAGGAACTCAAGTTTTCTAGTTTGAGACATGAGTTAACTGAGACCAATGAAAAGGGTTAGTTTCATTCCAGGAAAATACAATTCCTTAGCATGGTAATAGACAGTAGTAGCTCATGCTTTCTAGTTCAAGACATGAGTTAACTAAGAATCAATGAAGATGGCCATTTTGAGTTTACTTCCATGAAAAGGGTTGGTAATTGATCACAAGGAAGTTGACTGTACTCAAATTCATATCTACCAAGCTCCCAGTTTGAGGTGCTACATCCATAGAAATCATACCGCAACTGAGGCCAAAAAAAAAAAACCCAGCAACTGCTACCAAATTAAGCATGCATTTATCAACTAATGCCAACATACATGGTAATACTTGGAAAGCAAGTTTGAAAGCTTACCGGCCATTGTTTGCCCAATACTAGTTATCGATCCATTTTCATCAATGGCATCAATCAGATATAGTTGCTTTAGAGCATCTTCTAATGACTCGGCTACAGTTAAACCAAATATTTAATCAGTACCTCAATTCTAAAGAGAAACATCGTCAGAAACTGTAAAATATAGATATTGACAGAATGAAAATTTTAAACAGTGACAACTCAAATGCTTGTTCTTTCTTTATGCCATAACAAAATTGAACACAATAAAAATGCATTCTTACTAGAAGGGGGGTCAAGAAAATCAAACTTCAGAATATCAATATCAGGGAGGTCCAATGACTTTAGATAAAGAACACTGCCAGCAAGAGAAGATCGCTGTATTTCAGGAACTGTTACATCAAGGAAATCATCATTGTAAACCCTGGATGGGTATAAACGGTAACACTTCCCGGGACGTGTTCTTCCAGCTCGTCCAGCACGTTGATTAGCTTGTACCCTCAAAGAACAAAAAAAAAAAAAAAAGATTCAGAAAGAAGGGAAAAAAGTTATTAGCAAGAATGCTAACAATTCATCATCACTCAAGTGAGAAAAGAAAGAGAAGAACATAAATTTGTTCGATGCAAAATAAGAGTAAAACTTAGATCATGCAAGAAAACCCGAACTTGCAAACAAATAAAGACCAAAAAGAATCACAACTGTAAGTTGTGCTACTAGGAACACATGAACATGCTGCAAAAGCCAAAAGAAACATTAAGTCATCCACTTACTTGCTAATTTGAACAACATCAAGGGAATACATTCCAGTTGCTGGGTTATATTGCCGTTGCTTCACGTAACCAGAATCAACAACATACCTATCAATGTACAGATAATTACTTTCGAGAGAAGCAATCAAAATATCAATGCAATTGATCATTAGCTGAGACCAAGTGCAAAAACAGGTGGTAGAATTAGGCATACAGTACAATGCATCACAATAATATAGTTACCATTGGACCATATACAGGTCTTAACGCGTAGTGGGACCCTTAAGACCAAATTTCAGTGCCTTCCTCAAGGTAGAAAATCGTAAAATTAAGAAGCAACAGGAACAAGATAGTAAACTAAACTAAAACACTGTGATTTGATTGGAACAATTAAGAAACACTCTACCATTTGATCCCTTATAGAATTACATATATAATACAAAAGCCCTCCACTAGAATTTCAGAATAGCCTTGTCTCTGTTATGCCTCTATTTTACTAGATTATTTTGGACATGGAAACCAAGGACTGCAGCGCTTCTTGGTTTATATTTGGCCATTTTGTTAAACCTACATAATCATGACACGGTAATTGGTTTGCTAAAAGCAGAAGTATTCGCATGATCTAGGCAAATTAAGAAAGAAAATGCTGGTTTATAAAGACCAAAATTGAGGGGTTTTTTACATTATAATTAACACTCATTTAATTCATTATCTACACCGTCTTCTATTCAGGAGGATTAAAAAATTAAAAGAAGAGCAAGACTGACAACAACCTGAACCTAATACTCTTTGACTTTAATGCTCTCCATCTCCATAGAAGAATCAGTCAAAAGTGTTGCAACAGATAAAAAGTCACTGATATTTGCAATGATTCTAAGGAAATTACATCACCATATAGCCAACTTATCAGTGCATGCTCAGATGCTCTAATAACACGTGAACAGGTAGAAATTTTAAATAGTGGATGCTAAAACCTCTCCACCCAGGTTAAGAAAGTTTTAACCTGATCAAGCCTATCAAGAAGTAAAAGAAGAATTGGAGTAGAAACAAGTAATTTGGACAAGGCGGGGGGTCAAATTGTGGAAATTAAATTAACAGAACAAAAGAAAGCACTGACAAGCAACTTTTACAAGTATCAAGTTTCCTTACACAACACCATCAACTGTCAAAGAAGTTTCAGCTATGTTTGTGGCAACAATAAAACGCCTACAGTTTGGAGGGGGAGGACTGAATACACGCACCTGTTGGGTCATAGCCAAAAAAATGTCAGCCACAAAACTACGGAAATTCAATACTACTAATATCTGCATCTCAAGACAATCTAGCTTAAGTTAATTTCATTTCCTATGGGGCAAAGGAGGCAGAGAAAATTTGAGACAAAACTATACCTGCATTTCAGGTGGCAATGAACCATGGAGAGGAAGAATGATAGCATCCATGCAGGAGCCTTCCTCTAGACTTCGAACTTTATCCTCCAGCTTTGATACCAACTTCTCGATATCATCCTATAAATGGCCACTCAACTTTAAAAGAATCAGTTAAAATCATCAATGAATCAATGTTATAACCACGAAAAAGATAGAAGTTAAATCCGCAAAGAATGCCACCCCAAGAAGTGAGAGAGAAAAGAGAGAGAGAGAGAGAGAGAGAGAGAGAGAGAGAGAGAAAGCTTGCCTGTCCAGTCATGAAAATTAAGATGTCACCTTCTGGTTCCCGAACATGTATATCTGCCAAAACCATTGCTTAGTAAGATCTCATATGACCAAAATATGATAGCCAGGAAATCCAGAAACCCAAAGTTTTCCCTGAAAATCAAGGTTAAGGTACAGCTGATGGGAATTGTGTCTTAACGCCTTAGACATTTAGTTGCATGACTAAAGTACATCAAAAAAACTATTTATCAATAAATTCTTAATGGATGCCAGAGGGGATAAAAGTCATCATACAAGGAACCAAAAAATCTTAGTACTTCTTTCTACATAACCATGTAACTACAGCAAATCTGGGCATGAAAGCAACCACATCACAAGCCTAGCTAAACAACAAGGACTGGCCAGCATATATACATAATAAAAGCTTGCAACAACTGAATATGTGATAAAGATAAACTCACACCATACCCATAGCTGTTTTTAGTGAAGACTCAAGATAGCTTGTAGGTCGCTCCTTGCTGTAGAATATTTCCACAGGAAATAATTTTCCAGGGACAGTCAACAAGGGACAATCTGAAAAGAACTTCGACACTTTTTCACCATCAAGGGTTGCCGACGTGATCAGAACTTTTAAATTGGATGCACGTCTTTTAACCAAGCGTTTCATCAACCCCAGCAAAATATCCCTGAGAAATTTAAGATTCTATAAGTACAGCATCAACAAAATGAAAAGGACACAATCAAAGTATAGATAATAGAAACAGCATACAAGATGAGCCTTACGTATTCAAACTCCTCTCATGAGCCTCGTCCAGAATAATAACAGAATACTGATTCAGTTCCGGATTTGACAGACTTTCTCGAAGAAGCACTCCATCAGTAAGGTATCTACAACACCATAGCTAAGAAACCAATAAACTTGGCAATTGCAATGCCAGCAACAACACGCACTGAAACTGAAAACTATACTTATTAAGCTAAAATTAATTACTTGATTTGTGTTCTTTCGGAAGTTCTATCTTCAAACCGAATAGCATAGCCTACTTCTTTCCCAAGCCGAACACCAAGCTCCTGCGCAACTCGCCTAAGCACATAAAATAGTTAGAATAAAAGGATTTATTTAATTTCCTTGAACGACAAAACGCCTAAGTATCAGCAAAAATTACATGTTTCGAATTCCTAAAGCATTCCAGTTCCTAGTTTGCTTTGGAACAGTACCTGGAAACAGATACGGCTGCGACGCGACGGGGCTGAGTGACGGCAACGATTCCGGAATTAGTGTAACCTTTGCGGTGGAGCATCTGAGAGAGCTGCGTGCTCTTTCCCGAACCGGTCTCTCCTATGATCACCACCACTGGATTTTGGTCCACTGTTTCTACTATCTTCTTCTCGAATTGCACGATTGGAAGATTCGCCATTGATTATATTCAACAAGTTTCTTCTTCTTCTCTTCTTTCCAAATTGATCCAGAGTTTTAGGGTTTTAACCAATTTTCTTTAGAGCGTTTTTCTTTTTTGGGATAATTTGAAAATGTTAAGGACCGTTTTTGAGTACTTCCATTTTATTCATTTGTTTATGCATTCAACTTGGTTTCAAAAAAGTTATAAAATACTTGCCAAATTATTTGAATTTTTTTTTAATGCTCAATTGGTGAGCTTCAAATGAGGATAGATCGATAGGGTAGAATAGTATTCATCTGCAAGTAAAGGAATATATCTCAAATTTAAGCTGATTTGATTGGTGGTATCGAAGATCAAAAAAAAAAACTATTCATGTTTGGTTCGTAATTTCGTAATATTCAAAATTATTTCATAAAAAAAATTAAATTATAGAAGATGAGAGGAGACAATTTTAACAGGCTAATGACTTAAATGAATTCTTTCGAATAATTTAATGACTATTTTGTAATTTTTTAAAATTAAGTAATCAAAACATAAACTTATTAATAGTTTAATGACCTTAAATGTATTTACCCTTCTTTTAATCCTTAAGGATAAATAATGTGTTTGATCTCACATACTCTTTGTTGCAATACATACTCTTTGATAAACACTTTTGTCTCCCTTAACGTGTTTTATCCTTATGTGGTTCCTTCCAGGTTTAGCTATATTTGCACTGCTACAGTGCTATAACTTTTCCATACATCATATTCGGCCCTCCACAGTGAAGTTAGCATTGTAACCCTGCTTGACACTTATTCACGCTATAGACCCACCGTTTAGGATAAAAACATAGTCTGATGTCGATTTCCTCGAATCCTAACACGTTTGGAAGTCAGAATCAGTATATTCGATAAGAGTAAGATCTCCTCCGAAATACACAAGCATATAATTCCTCATTCTCCGTAAATACTTAAGTATATGCTTAATTGTTTGCCAGTACCTTGGTCCTAGATTTGCCTGATATCGACTTACCAACCCTACTGGAAAGTAGATATCTAGGCATGTGCATGGCATAGTATACATGAAACTTCCTACTGCTGAAGCATAATAAACATTTCTCATGTTTTCTCTTTCTTTCGCTGGATTAGGACAGTCCTCTATAGAGATATGAAATCCCGATACAAAATGTTGATTTCGCTTCTTCGAATCGATCATTGCATAACGCTCCAATATCTTGTCTATGTATGAAGCCTGAGATAATTCTATCATTTTGATCTTTCGATCCCTTAGGATTAGAATACCTAGAACAAAATTAGCTTCTCCCAAGTCCTTCATGTTAAATTGTTAAGTTAACCACAGTTTAATTGATAACAATATCCCTACATCATTTCCAATGAGTAGAATGTCATCGACATATAGAACGAGAAAGACCACCTTTCTATTCCCTAAACGTTTGTAAACACAAGTTTCATCTACGTTTTGCTCAAATCCAAAAGTCTTGATTGCTTAATCAAATCTTTGATTCCATGTGCAGGATACTTGCTTAATTTCATATACGGATCTAAGCAATTTGCAAACTTTATGCTTTTTTTCCTTTAGCTATATATCTGGTGGTTTGCATCATGCAGATGCTCTCTTCAAGATAGCCGTTCAAAAACGTTATCTTGACATCCATTTGCCAGATCTCATAATCGAAAGTTGTCGCAATGAATAGTAATATGCAAATTGACTTGAGCATGACAACTGGAGAGAAGGTTTCTTTGTAATCGATACTTTCTTTTTGAGTATAACATTTTGCTACAAGTTTGGCCTAATAGGTTTCCACTTTTCCATCTGCATTTATTTTCCTTTTATAGATCCACTTACGCCCTATAGGTTTTATCCCTTCTGGTAAGTCTACAAGTTCTCACATTGAGTGTTAAAAACACTTCCACCAAATTAGAAGAACTCAAGCTTACGAGAGACTCTCCCACTGCGACGAAGCTCTCTACGCTACTGATCATTTGCATGTCTACTATTAAGAGCTGGTTCTGGAACCGTTTTCGTAGGGTTTTGAATATTTTCCAAAAACTCATCGAGTACCTCTTTTCTCTGAGGTTTGAAGTCTTTCATGTAACTTTCTTCAAGGAAAGTAGCATGAGTTGACACTATAACAGTTTGCTCTTTCGGGTTATAAAATAAACCACCCATTGTTCGCTTTTAATATCCTACAAACATGCACAATTTTGTCCGTGAGTCCTTCCTCACATCTTTATCCAAAACGTGGGTTGGGTATCCCCAAATCCTAAAATGATTAAGATTCAGCTTCCTGCCATGCCACAATTCATATGGGGTTTTCGATACTGCCTTAGTTGGCACATCATTCAGAATATAGCAAGTCGTTTGTACAATGAATCCCCAAAAAAAGATTGGTAGCTTCGAGTAACTTAACATCAAACATACAATGTTCAATTTCTTCTCTCTTCCATGCCATTCTTTTGTGGAGTGCTCGGCGCGGTTAACTAGGATAGAATCTCATTCTCTATGAAGTACCTTAAGAACTCATGAGATAAATATTCCCCACCTCGATTAGACTGAAGTGCCTTTATGGGTAAACCTAGTTGTTTCTCCATTTCTGCATGGAACTCTTTGAATTTATCAAAGGTTTCACTCTTGCGATGCATCAGGTATACATACCCATATTTGGAATAGTCATCAATAAAGGTTACATAATACTTGTAACCACCTCATACACTAACGCTCATGGGGCCACATACGTCAGTGTGCACAAGTTCTAAGGGTTTTTCGGCCTTCGTTCCTTTTTTATTAAAAGATCGCTTAGTCATCTTACCTTCTAAGCAAGATTCACATTGTGGAAGATCAACTTCTTTAAGTGAACTTAAGATGCCATCTTTCACGAGTCTAGTGATTCTTTCTCAATTAATATGACCAAGTCTCAAATGCCGAAGGTACACCTCATTAGAGTGAGAAGTTTTAAGTCTTTTATTTGATATTTCAATATCAAGTAGTGTGTACATCTTTGGTTTGATAAAATAGAGATTATTTGACATTCATCCATTACAGATAAGATTGTGATTTCTAAATATTGCAATTCCATTATTAAAAGTCACGGTCAAGCCGTCTTTATATAAACATGCAACAAAAATTAAATTTCTTTTGAAACTTGGTACATAGAAAACGTATCTTAAAATAATCTTCCTAAAATTATCAAAATAAAAATGTACATCTCCTACTACTTCAGCTACCACACTTGTCTCATTCCCAGTCCGCAACGATAAGCTCTTATCTCGAAGATCTTTTGACTTCTCAAACCCTTATAGAGAAGCACAAACATGATTAGTGACTCCCGAATCAATGACCCAGTGGCCTATTGAATCTCCCACTAAACAAGCTTCTATCATCAAGAGTTTCATACCTTTGCCTTTAGTAGCTAGGTATTCCTTCCACTCTTTACAGTTTGCCTTGAAGTGCCCTTTCTTACTGTAGAAGAAGCATTTAGACTTAGATAAGTCTTTAGGCTTTATGGTTCTCTTCCTTTCCACTTGTGGTGGCCCTAAGACCTTAACTTTACCTTTCTTAGTGCGCTTTCCCTTCCCTTTTGAGGAACAAGTGACGACTATATTCACTTCTTCTCTTTGGATCGATTGACCGCCATTCAACATTAACTTATAGGATTGTAACTCCTTCATGAGATGTGTAAGCATCAGGTTTTTGTTGCCAAGGTTATATGTGGCCCGAAAACTAGCAAAATCATTTGACAAACTTTTGAACACCATCTCAATTTGAGTGTTCTGGTCTAGATTGGCTTCATTATCTGCGGCCTCAGCAAATTAGCCCATGAGAGTGATCATATGGTCTTTGATAAGAGTGCCAGGCTTTTGCTTGGCATTCATTAAGCTAGTTATAGCAGACTATCAAGCCAAGGCAGCTTGGCCTCTAAACATGTCTTCTAGCATATCTAGATCGCTTTAGCAGTCTTACAGCTCTCTAGTTGCTTATATAGAGTACTGGTCACCCTTGCAAGCATATAGCAATGAGCTATCTCATCATACTCTTACTAGTGTTTTCTAACCTCAACTTGAGTGGCCGGAGGGCACTTAGTATCAAGAACTATATTTAAGTTTCTCACAGCTCAGGACAATTATTAGGTTCTTTTTCCATTCCTTATAGTTATTTACGTTCAGTTTGTTTTCAGTGAGTATGTTCAATAAGGGAGTTGGTGCTATTTTTGAACTGAAAGTAAAACATTCATATATAAATATCTTTGTATTAAGAAAATGTTTGAAAATGTTTTTCAACATTATGGTATGTGTTAAGATGATGTGTTCGTCTTACATTAAACCTTGAAAACATTTGCAAGCCATTGCAACAATAATTCCCACACCCATTGAATCAAGCCACCCTGGGGTGATCATGATCAACTAGTAAGAACATGGATTTCACTCCAATTAGTACATGAACTTAATTCCTTAGGCATTGACACGTACTAATAATCGTGTAACGTTTGGCCATTATTCTAACTTAAGTAGAGCTTTGTGGGGACTTACTTAAATAAAAGATAAGAGGAATTCTAGTTGGAATGGAAGGAATCTAGAAATATCTTTTATGCTCAAGAACTAGAGGTGATCGATTCTGCTTCCTTAAAAGAGGTTGACCTAGAAAATGATAACCCCAAATATGTAGCTACTCCTCCCGCTCAAAGGGAAAATTAAAATTTTTGTTGTACACCTGTACTGACCTTTTCATTAATGATATTTTTCTTACTCTCTTTACATGTCTTTCACGTTTACTTCATTTACCTTTCCTTCTACTGTCGTTAAAATGCCTAATATCAGGCTTGTAATGGTTCGTCGTCCTTTACCTAGCTACATAATAATCTTATAATAACCTAAGAGATTAAGTCAAATCTAATGTAACATGCATATAGGGGCTATTTCCCAGATTCCTATGTCTAAAAATTCACTTAAACCATGCTCTAATACCACTAAATTGTAACACCTTATACCCGACCCAATCGCTGGGTTTGGGTACCAAATGTCACAATTAAACCATATTGCTTAACAACCTTTCTAACTTGATATATTTTCAACTTAAACAATGCCAAATTTCAATCCATATTTACCAACTTTATTCTGATTTCTTAGATAGTATGTTTCAAAATTTAAACTTCAACTAAATTTCCTAATATACAAGTGCTAAGGTTTTTTTACAAACATTCTACCTTACTGAACATGTATGTATATTTACAAGGACCTGGAACTTAAAATTTGTAAAAAATTAAACCATGAGGCGTAGCCTCTAAGGGTGTCCCTCTATATACAAGATACAACTACGACGCCATTAATTGGTTGTTTAACGTCACAGCAATAATGTGCAAGCGTACACTATCGATGCAAGTATAGTAGACAGATATGAGTCTGACGAATATCGATCACACCAAGATGGTTGTCTTTTGTTTATCAATCTCAGTGCAATAAATGGATGAAAACGAGATAAATTGTGAGAGTAGGTGTCAAAGCAATAACTTGAAAACAACAAGATAAAATATGATAATGATAAACTGGGATCCCCAACGTGAATATTCAACAGAATGCTAAGTGCTCACAAGGTATAAAAAGGATAGGTGATTGTTGATGCATTAAATTGCAATGGATATCTTACCAAGCTTAACTTCTATATTTAATCAAAGACTTAAACATGCACATTAGCCACACCTTCCGATGATGGCAATAGAATACTATTAAGAACAAGTGGATTAAATTCCTCTAATCCTCAAGCAACTTCCGTTGTCATGCTTGTTAGCTTGAACTGTCACTACACCTTCTAGGTCAGTGACCGCAATAACATTTCCGTGTTAAAAACATTTAAACCCAAAGATTAAATAGTAAAAGCAAGATTGAATAAAATAATTTAACCCAGAAATCACGTGTACTTCCATACTAACATGAAATAGAAAGTAATCACTAGCGTTTAGAAAAGAAAAATAAAAGAAACAAGTGGAGAATACTATTCCTAAATAACTTGACTTGAATATCTCTATTCTATCTTGTGTCGCACTCAGGGCTCCTCGTCAAGAGCTGGTCTACATCCCTTTCATGGCGGTTCACCCGTAGAAGACTTAAGCTGCCATAGCCAAAAGCTTCAAAGGGTATGTTGAAGAAAATGATAATCCAAAAAAACCTTTTTTTTTTCTTTTTATGTGAATATTTATCTTTTTTCCCAAATAGCCCAAGTGTCCTTTCATCAAAATCATGCTGCCTCTGTATGTACAAGTTAGTTGTACAGGATCGATGACTCACGTATTTTGTTCCTATCCAGGATAGTCATCGGATGCAACGACAGTGCAGGCGCAATCTAAAAATACTCATGCAGCAACATCAGTACCAAAACATGACAAAATTAAGGATAACTAAGCTAAGATCCATTAAGTTATAAAATGTAAATTACTAAACTTAAAATGTTAAAATATGTGCTAAAGATAACTAAAAGGGAACAAATTAACCAATAAGTAGGGAGAAAACATATGTTCTTTCTAGTACTATCACACCCCCAAACTTGAGTTTTTGCTTGTCCTCAAGTAAAGTATAAACTAGCAAGGCTACACAAGAATTCACTAAGGCAAATTATCATTCTAGCAACTTGAATCACCTAAAATCCCAATGAATGAGTCACATTCAGATGACAGAATATTGCATCGACAATACATAAGTATGAATGAATAAGATTGCAACTTCATCAAAACCAACATCAAGCTTTAAATCCTAAATTCTATCTACCAATATAGCATTTATTGTACAATATATGTCTCTTTTTTTGTGAATAAGGAATATCGTTGCATTATTGTACCCTTGTTCTTGAGAAGTAATGATGGAGTGCAACAAACCCCTAGGGAGTATGTAATTGCGTCGACACATACTCATGCAGCGACAGCCTTTGGCCAGATTCATTTTTCTAACGCTTGTATTGGAGTGTTCCCTTTTTAACATTTCACAATACACCCACTTTGGAGTGTCTCTTATTCATAACTATATATATATAAGCAGCTGTAAAAGGCAGATTCATTCAAGATTCAAGGAATGCTACTAGTCATCATTACTAATGCAACCTAAATCATTTATCAAAGAATTGAAGATACAACATTCAGTCAAATTTTTCCAACTTATTTATTGATAATTCACATGATTCAAGAATTAAGCATCGAATGTAACAAAAATTTTCAAACAAATTTTCATTAACCACAAATAAACCTGGCATACTTCATTAAACTCAATTTTTTTTTGAAATGTGGGTGTATTTCCAAACCCCATATGTATTCCCCCAAACTTAAAGTTTGCATTGCCCCTAATGCACTAACATTAAAATGCGATGGCAATAAAAAATGCAACGATAATGTGCACTAACAAAATGAAAATTACAGCTACATGCAATGCATGAATACTACAACTAAAACTTAAAATAAACTAACTCAGTTTTCCTCGACCATCAATATGGCTGCATAATGTTTCTTCTTCCTACTCTTTTTCTCTTCTTTCTTGTGCTTTTTATCTTTGGAGCGCTTTCTCTTCTTTTTTTTGGGCTTCGCACGTCCTCGGACCACTCCTCAATTTTTGGTGCTGCCCCGGCATCATTGGTTGCTTCTTGTGTAGAATGGGTCACCTTGAATGGTCCGATATAGACCACTATCGCCAATGAATTGTGGTGCACCTCACTTGTTACCTCTGCAGCTTCTACCAGTCTAGCTCCATCTCACTCTAGATTATCATTAGTTGCATCCACAAACTCGGATGCATTGATAATGTTCTCAGCAGCATCTGTCTCAGTATTTTCTTCCTCGGCCTTCTCATACACAACTTCAACACGGATGTCCTCCTCTTCCACAACAACTTCCTCCTCAACAGCAGACGCCTCTTAACCAGCAATTACGTTACCCTCGACCAGGCTATCAATCCTTCGCATGCACTCCTCAATATCTTTTGAGTCATCTTCTTTCTCAACATCAGAGACATGCACAATGGAAGGGAATTCCACCGATCTATCTCGTTCCCCTAAGTCATCTTTCTTGGAGGAGGGTTCATAATCTCGAGTTATCAGTGGGAACACTGGAAATTGTTAGAGTGCGGTTGGGCTTAACTGTCTTAATGCAGCTACAATAGAGTTGTTATAGGCCCTGGTATAAGCGTAGAACAAATTTTGTGATCTCTCTATATCCTCTATTGTAGCGACAAGCCTGGCCTGCTTATTGCTGATGGAATTGGCAAACTTCTCGATATCCTGCATTTTGCGCAGCAATGATGTCTCTGCAGTCAGGTTTGTTCCCTTGCTTTCTACATTGGTTTTGCCCTTCCTTGTCTTGCTGGTCTCTGCCTCCTTCATTGTCAGTGTATCTTTGCTACGAGTTATTCTTTCAATAGAGGCTTCATTTATTGGGCCCTTATTTTTCAAGAATTCATCATCATAATGGGGCACGATCCCTTTCTGCTGGCATAGTAGCATCACCAATGACGGGAAGACCAAAATTCCAGTTTGCCTTACGGCGCAATCAGTAATTTCCTGGTGAAGTATTACGCTGACATCAATCTTTCTGCCCTTGATAGTTGAATGTATCAGGCACATTCTATCAAGGTTGACTGTGGTGCTGTGAGTAAAGGGCAGTAGTCTACAGTTGACAAAATGAAACCAGATTTTGCTCTGCAGTGTCAGGAAGCAGCGGTGCATCGTATAATTCTTTTGATGTGAACCCGTCCACAATGCTCCTTCGACACATAAATCCTTCACCAACAGGTTCCTTTTGTCGTCTATGATATCCTCAATAAACTCGGAGTGTTCATCGACATCTACTTTAGTGTTGTACAGCTCATTGATTTTTTTAGCATCCAATGGGATTAAGCCTTCTCAAACAAAGATAAACTCTAACTCGTGGTCATAAAGGTTAGTGTAAAACTCGTGTACTAATGAAGGAGAATAGTTTCCAGGATGAATGCAGAAACTTTCCCACTTCAGCTTAGAGATGGTTTTGTAGATTTGTTTGCCCAAGTCTTACTGTTGCGAAAAGAGAATACCCTGTTCTGGATGGAAGTTTCGCTTTAAAATGTTGTTTTGAAATCGGTCTTTGGCCGCTTTCATTAAAAAGATCACCGTCTCCTTTTTTTCCGTTGGTATAGAGGATTTCGACTCATGAATTTCAGTTACTAAGGATGAGTGTTCTTCAACAGGCTTGGTGGCTTTCTTGACTGATTCTCTCATTCTTGCCATATTTTGTTTGTTTTGTGGAGTGAAGATGGTTTAAGGTTGTAAAGGTATGAACCTGGGGAAGAGAAAGTGAATAAAAATGGCTGCTTGGGTGTGTTATAGTCGGCACAGTGAAGGAGGTTTATAGCGAGTGAAAGAAGAAGATGGAAATGCATGATTTTTTTTAAGGGAAATAAAGCTAGAAAGAATAATTACATCCAATGAGAATTGCACCTGCTCAGACAGATCAGACGGCTAGGTGACTTTTGATCAAACGGTGGGATCTGAAATTTCTGACCTGCCCTCATTCTTACTGAGTCATAAGTGACACTACAATAGTACGAACTGCATTGACAATAAAGCCCAAATGCGTCGACAATGGTACCTAATTATTTTGCAAAAAATAAAATAAAAAAACAAAAACAAGCTTGAACAAAAACGGAAAAAAATAAAATAAAATAGCATAATGATAAATTAAATAAAAATTAAAATTTTTCGACCAATTTAATGGTCTATGCGTGCTTTTGATTAATATTCCCAAAATAGTGTTTCAACCGCTGTCCATTCACTTTGAACTAGTGTCCATCATGTAAATCTTTGATTGTGACTACACCATGAGGAAATACTTCGACAACTTTGAAAGGTCCAAACCAACATGAGCGCAATTCACCCAGGTGCAGTTTCAATCTAGAATTGAATAATAAAATGTGTTGACCCGCGATAAATTGTCGCTGCAAAATAATTCTGTCATGCCATCATTTGGTCTTTTCTTTGTAAATTGCAGCGTTTTCATAGGCATTCCGCCTAATCTTCTCTAGTTCAATGATATCCAGTAGTCTTTTCTTTCCATCAGCTTCATAGTCCATGTTCACTTGCTTAATTGCCCATATTGCTTTGTGTTCCAGTTAAACTGGCAAGTGACATGCTTTCCCAAAAACCAGTTGATACAGCGACATCCCTAATGGAGTTTTGTATGCTATCTGCAATGCCCATAAAGCGTCATCCAGTCCAGAAGACCAATATTTCTTCGAAGGGTTCACAACCTTCTCCAGAATGTTTTTAATTTGTCTATTCGATACTTCGGCTTGTCCATTAGTTTGCGGATGATAAGTAGAAGCCATTATATGATGAACTCCATATCTTTTCAGTGCGGCTGCCACTTGGTTGCAATGAAAGTGTGTACCCTGATCACTAATCAATGCCTTTGGTGTGCCAAAACGGTGAGTATATTTTTGTGAAAAAATTAAATATTGTCTTTGTATCATCCTTTGGGACTGCAACAGCTTCAACCCATTTCGAGACGTAGTCAACAACTACTAAAATATAAAGATTTCCAAATAAACTTGGAAATGGTCCCATAAAATCCATACCTCAAACATCAAACAATTCAACCTCTATAATTGGCTGCTGCAACATTTCATTGCGTCGGGATATAGAACCAGTGCGCTGACACCTATCGCATTAATTCACAAAATTGTAGAAGTTTTTTGAATAATGAAGGCCAGTAGAATCCTGATTGGAGAACCTTCGCAGTAGTTCGCATGCCACCGAAATGACCTCTATAAGGAACATCATGATAGTACTTCAGGATTGAAAGCATCTCCTCTTCCGGAACACAACATTGAATAATATTATCATTGCATACCTTGAATAAATACGGTTCGTTCCAATGATACTTCACTACTTCACAAAGAAATCTTTCTATTTTATGGCCTGTCACACCCAATGGGAGTTTTCCACACACTAGATAATTGATCAGATCTGCATACCAAGGGGTTCATCTACAGCAAATAACTTCTCATCTGGGAATGCGTCGACAATTTAAAGTATGTTTCCATCTTCGCTGCCAACTTCCAATCAAGACAGATGATCTACAACTTGATTCTCTGAACCTTTGCGGTCTTTTATCTCAATGTCGAATTCTTAAAATAGTAAGACCCAGCGTATCAATCTTGGTTTTACATCCTTCTTCGTAAAAAGATATCTTAACGCTGAGTGATCAGTAAATTCGGTAACCTTTGCGCCGACAAGATAAGAACGAAACTTGTCGAAAGTAAAGACTGCATTATTTCTTTGTAGTGGTATAGTTGATTTGAGTCCCTGTAAGAGTTTTGCTAGCATAATAGATGGCATGAAATATTTTTCCCTTGCGTTGTCCTAGAACAGCACCCACAGCAAAGTTGCTTGCATAGGTTAAGACCAATCTGGTGCAACGAAAATGGGTGCATTTACTAGCTGGTTCTTTAATTGAATGAATGCCTCCAGACATGCATCGTCAAAGAGGAATTTTCGATTCTGTTCCAGCAATGAGCATAAAGGCTTTGCAATTTTCAAGAAATCTCTAATAAATCTTCGATAAAACCCCGCATGTCCAAGAAAACTACGAATACCTTTCACATTTGTCGATGGAGGTAATTTCTCAATGATTTCCACTTTAGCTTTGTCTACTTCAATGCCTTGACTAGAGATGTGATGGCCTAACACAATGCCTTCAGTTTCCATGAAATGACATTTTTCTCAATTTAGAACTAGATGTGTGTCTTCACATCACTGCAATACTTTATCCAAATTGCCAGCACAATGATCAAAATCATTCCATAGACTAAGAAATCATCCATAAAAACCTCTAAAGAATCTTCAATCATATCCGAGATTATTGTCATCATACACCTTTGAAATGTGGTTGGTGCGTTGCAAAGACCGAAAGGCATACGGCGAAAAGTAAAAGTACCAAAGGGACAGGTGAAAGTTGTTTTCTCCTAATCCTCCCGTGCAATAGCAATTTGATTGTACCTAGAATAGTCGTCTAAGAAGCAGTAATAGGCTCTTCCAGCAAGCCTGTCTAACATTTGGTCAATGAAAGAAAGTGGGAAGTGGTCCTTCCTTGTGGCAGCGTTAAGTTTGCGATAATCCATACAGACTTGCCATCCCGTAGGAATGCGTATAGGAATTAATACGTATTTGTCATTGCTAACCATTGTGATGCCACTCTTTTTAGGAAGGCATTGTACTGGACTTACCCAATTGCTATCAGAAATAGGGTAGATAATTTCAGCATCAAGCCACTTTATAATTTCTTTCTTAACAACTTCATTCATCTTCTCATTTAATCTTCTTTGTTGCTCAATTGATTGCTTGCCTTCATCTTGCAACTTGATCTTGTACATGTAAAAAGATGGACTAATGCCTCGGATATCAGTAATACTCCAAGAAATAGCTTGTTTATGTTGCTTAAGAATATGAACCAATTCTCTTCTTGAGTTACATCTAGTGTTGCGGAGACAATAACTGGGAGAGTTTCTTTATCACCAAGAAAAACATATTTAAGATGAGTAGGCAGTGATTTTAATTCCAGAGTAGGAGCTTCATCGATAGATGGCTTGAAAATTGGAGCTGTTCTGTTGGCTAAGTCTAAGGACTCAATTTGCCATCTATGCTTGAGTTCAATATTATTAGCTTCAACCTTGCTGTCACAATTATCTAAGAATTCATCATCAGATGTCATTACAAATTCCTCAAGAAGTATTGTGCTTTGGTCATTGAATTCTTCCGCAATGAGATCATTTAGCACATCGACAGTATGGCATTCTTCTTTATCTTTACATGGAATATATTAGAAAACACTGAAGGTAACGTGCTCATCATTAAGTCGCATGGTTAGTTCACCTTTTTAAACATCAATAAGAGTTCATCCGGTGGCTATGTAACACCCCCAAACCCGGCCTAGACGTTATGGCCGAATCTGGCGTGTCACATTGAAGTGTTTTTTGAAAACCATGTTTTCATTGGAAACCCTTCTTGAACTTTAAAACTTTTTTCTATTTAAAACCTTAGATTTTGTTTGCCTGTTTATAAAACGTGGTTTATTAAAAGTCATTTTCTTGTAAAATGTTCTTCCCCTTAAAACCTTATTTGATGCGAAAGCTTAGTTTAAAACAGTTGCGGAACCGTGATACTTTGAAAAATAGTTGCTGTTTTGGTGTCCTACTTCTAGCAATTATAAACCCATAAATAAGATTCCAAATTTAAAACTCAGAAATTAGAAATGCCTTATTACAACCCGAAAACTAGTGAATAAGGTAAGTAAAATCCAAAGCTTTAAATGTGTGGCCAGCTCCAAGTCCCTCGCAGCTCCGAACCATCTATGTATGGGGATTACCTGCATAGTTAAACAGTTGGGTGAGTTTACGAAAACTCAGTGTGCACCCTAAATAAAAGCAGTAAGCAAGCAATCGAGCGGTTTGGGCACAGGCCCATCTAAAAATAGTGTCCAACTGGGCCTAAGCCCATTACAGAGCAGATGCAGCGTGGGCCTTAGCCCTAAGCGAGCAGTAATCAGAATAATCAAGCATGCAAAGACCCTACCCATCCAGCCTCTACACACCAGCTCCGTCCAACCGTTCACACCATGTGGGGATATAGTATCAACCCACTCGTCCCTACACATCACATAATAGTACCGATACGGAACTAAGCGAATTTCTGAGAGAAATTTGCAGAAGCAGTAGGCTAATAGCCATCGTAATTATGCAAAGATCTTTGCCCGAGCGAATACTTCCTCCAATCACATAACCCAACCCTATGCAGCATAACATCATGTCATAAATAATCCGTGTGTGCAGTATGTCACAATCATAATCAGTCATATATATATCACATACCCCACCTAAACTACCACTAGGGGTATAACAGCCATTTTGTCGATTAGGGGTAAAATGGTAATTTCACCCCTCCGGGGTATTTCGGTAATTTTACCCATCCAGGGTATTTCGGTAATTTAACCCATCGAGGGTGTTTCGATAATTTTACCCTTTGAGGGTATTTCGGTAATTTTACCCTTCGAGGGTATTTCGGTAATTTAACCCATCGAGGGTGTTTCAGTAATTTTACTCTTTGAGGGTATTTCGGTAATTTTACAACCTTCCCGAAGGTCTATAGTCGCCTCGAGCGACACAGATAACGTATATCGTCAAAACAGTGTAATTGGGCCCAAAGCCCAATACTCGGCCCAAGTGGGCCCACACGCTCGTGTGGCCCATTTAGCCCAAATTCAGTAAGGCTATGCGAACTTCGCAGCCCAATCCATTACTAGTCACTTACCGTGGATTTCGTCCATGTAGGGCCCATGAGCCCATTGGGCCCACATGGCCCATTACGGCCCAACGAGGCCCATTACGACCTAATCCCACGAGAACGTTCGTGGCGGCCTCTAGGTCTAACACCAATAATTTGTGGCTCAATTCACCTTACGAGCGTTCGCATGCTCGTGAAGCCTCAGATGCCGAAGTTTCGGCTTTTCGGCTTTTGTCGATTCGCAGAACACAAGGGTGTGAATGCACACCATTGTTCACCGTTTTAACAATAATAGTACTGGGTGTATGATTACACACCTGTTATGGGTTGTAGGTTGAAGCTCCCAAGATTAAGCACCTATGAAATCAACAGTTCTAACAATTAGTCTCAACCCTTGTTAGAACATAACCATAATATTGAAACCGTTTAATCAAACTAACGCTACTTACCACCAATCAAGAGATTTCTTGCAGGGGAAGGGTAATCGGCCTACTCCTTGGTTAAGGAAAGCGAGTCCCTAACAACGTTTGAACGAAGAGAAGGTGTTAGCTATACAAATAACCACGACAACAAATGAAAACAAAACAGCCTTTCGGCTCGAGAGATATAGAACCGAGCATAGAAAAGAAGCCGGCCAAGATTCGGCTAGAGTATCCACTTACTGTAAAATCGAAGAGATTCGAAAAGGTTAGAAACAAAGAAAAGAAGGAACGCAGAAAAGAGAGTGTTTAGGCCACAATAGGTTCGGTCATCACAAGAAGAACAAAGAGAAAGGAAATAGATTCGACAAGAAATGGATTAAGGGAAAAAGAAAAGAGCAATGCCGAGTCGGCAAGGGATGAAGAAGAGAAGAACTTTGAGGAAGAACTCAGCACCCGACGTTCAAGTTTCGACAAAGAATGGGCAGCAAAAGCGAATAAAGATAGAAGGGAAAAGTCCCGAATGGTAAAAAAAAATGCACGAGATGCTTCAGAAGAACAAATCCCGAAATGCTCAAATGACACCCCTCAGCCGAATTTGCACAATTGAAACCCTCTAGCCGAAATTTCTCTTCCTACCCAAGCTCTCCAAATTCGGCCAACTCCCTTCACATTCAAACTCCCTCAAATTCTCCACCAAATCTTCCCTGAATTACTCCCAGCCTCCTATTCGAAATTGTTGACCAATTCTTCAACCTCATATGCAGAGTTTGATCCAAACTCTACCTCTTGCACCCTCAAGACATAAAATAAAAGCCCCAATTTTCTTGCCATGGGATTCGAACCCCACTCCCCTTATCATCTTAGTGACGCCACCACCATCAAGCCACAAGCTCTCTTTGTGTCATAGAACACACACAATTAAACATAAGTCCTACTGCTAACTGCCAGTTTCACTTATGAGCAAAAATTAAAATTTTTCCAAGGTTCAGACTCGAACCCAGGCTTAATAAAAACCCCCAAACACACTCAAATAACTACCCATTCAAGCACATCATGGAATTTAAGAAAATTCAGCAAAATTCTAAGCCCCCCCATTTTTGGGGTGTTACAGGCTAAAAATGGTTGTCCCAAGATTATGGGAACCTCCTTGTCTGCCTCGTAATTAAGTATGATAAAATTAGCCGAAAAATGAATTTATCCACACGAACTGAGATATCTTTGATTTGCCCTTCAAGTTGAGCCAAAGATTGATCAGCTAGTTGCAATGTCACTGCAGTAGGTTTCATGTGACCAATTCCCAACTTCCTGAAAGTAGATAGTGGCATTAGATTGATGCTAGCTCCCAAGTCGTATAAAGCCTTACCCAAATAATGGTTGCCAATTGAACATGGGATAGTAAAGCTCCCAGGATCTTTCATTTTGGGGCGCAACTTATTTGTCAAAACTGCATTACAACCATCTGTGAGTGCAATAGTTTCCATATTACTGAGCTTTTTCTTCTTGGACAAGAGCTCCTTCATAAATTTCCCATAATTTGGAATTTGCAAAAGAGTGTCTACTAAAGGAATATTGATCTAAAGTTGCTTCAGTGTGTTTAGGAATTGTTGGTACTGCCTATCCTGTTCATTCTCCCTGAATCTTTGTGGAAAAGGTAAGGGTAGATTTACATCTGATTGTGCCGACCCCTTTATTTGCATCGACAATTTCGAAGGTTGGACATTAGGCATACGAGTGACAATTTGTGGAACTTTTTTATCTGATACATCGACAAGCTCTTCAGATTCAACCTTCTCACTAGGGATCATTTCACCAGTATCTTGAGGTGCAACAGTAGAGTCTGTAGTTGGCTCTCCAGTTTGTTTACCACTTCTAAGAGTGATAGTCTTATAGTGTTTTGTCCCCCTCAAACTGGAATTTTTCGTGTCACTAGGTAGTGTGCCCGGTGGTCGAGTATTCAGATTCGAAGTAAGTTGTCCTAATTGTGCCTCCAACGCCCGAATAAAATATGAATTCCCTTGCACAATAGCTTCTGTGCGAGTCATATGCTCCCGCATTAGAGCCTCAAGAGCTGCTAACGGGTCAGAAGGAGAAGCTTGCGTGTACTGTTGTCGTCGATGCTCTTGAACTTGCTGATGTGGCATTGAAGAGTGTTGTGACTACGTCTGATTCTAGTGTGGATGCATCTGATTGTGCTGATTATAGTTCTGATGTTGTTGATTGTAATTCCCTTGTCTTGAATTATAATTGCCTTGAGAAGATATATTCTCATATCGAAATGTGGCAGCATTTTGTCCAGCATTTTGAGTTCCCCAAGACTGTTGATTGCGTGCATAATTATTATAAGAGTTGCCATAAGAATTGTTGTAGATGATACTAACATAAAAGACATTCTCTACATGTTGTGGACAATCTTCATAGCTATGGTTGTCACTGCAAATCTCACAACAAAAGGTAGGAACATCAACCTGTTGAGCGACTTGTATAGGTGCAACGTCACTAGTTCCTTGCATATTTTTATCATATTCGCAAGAGAAGAAACTTGAGCACTAAGTGCAGATATTGCATCCAATTCAATAACTCTCGGAGTAGCTTTTGCTTATGCAGCTTTAGAGATAGGGTATTGATAATCATTCTGAGCAATTCTCTTAAGAATTCCAATAACATCATTATAAGTACAATCCGGCAAAGGTCCATTGGCTGATGTGTCGACAAGATTCATCGTGTGTGAATTCAACCCATTATAGAAAATCTCAATTTGTGTTTCATGTTGAATGCAATGCATGCGACAATGTCAAAGCAAAGATTTATAACGTTCCCATATGGTGTGAAGATTCTCATCATCCAGCTGATGATAAGCTGTAATATCATTTCGGATACGAGCATTCATTTTCGGTGGGTTAAATCGCAAAACAAACTGTGTTGCTAGTGTATTCCAAGAAGTAATTAATCCGGCAGGTAGCCCAAGGAACCATGTACGAGCTCTTCCCTGCAAGGAATAAAGAAATAATTTCATCTTCAAAGCATCATCAGGAACGCCTTGTTGACTAAAGGAAGCAAAAATCAATAAAAATGATTTAAAATGTTCTCGTGAATCTTCATGTGGCAGCCCAACATATTGCCCATTAGAATTCAGCATTTGAAACATTACTGGCTTGAGTTCAAAATTTCAGGCTTGGATTGCTGGCCTAACAACTCTCGGTTGTAAGTCATCCAAGACAAGTACTACCAAATCTCGTATAGTCATGTTTTGTATTTGAGCGCCTTACTGCAACAGTAGGTGATACGAACTCGAATCGTAATTGAGAACGAGTCGTAGATATTGCTCGATCGTAAATTAGGTAGCTCACGTTTTAATTTTAGCTAAAGGGAAATTTTAGGATTTAAGTTAAATGGCAGCGGTTTAAAAACAAAGATAGTAGATGGTTAAGATGGATGGTTAGCTGAAACAAGAAAGAAACCTTAATAGTTTATTAAGGACCCGAATCTTATACGTTTCAAAGTGTATGGATAAAGTTGGATAGAACCGAGACCCACTATCTAGCAAGATAGGAACCAACGGTATTAGGTTGAACACCACACCCGAATGGATGATAAGTTCGAAACAAAGTCAGATTGACGCCACTAGTTACTAGATAAGTCAATTTGAACCTTGAAGAATAAAGAGAGTGGATAACTCAGAATATAAAAATTTCATTCAGATTCCAAAGTTCTTTCTCAAACAAATTTAACAAGTATTTATAGCCAAAATTCCTATCTAGCCGAATGGCCACAAACAAGGCTTAATGGCTAAGTAAATTAAGCTAGAAACAACTAGAATTTTCCAGAAATAATTCATTAAAATGTCCAGTAAGATTCGGCTGAATGTGGAGCTCCTTAAGGCTTAAGCAAATGTATTTTAAAAAGATGAACGCATGAGCAGCCCAGCAGCCTTGTCTAGGTTCGGCCATAACCTTAATTGGCTCATTGAATTGGCAACTTTTGCTGAATAATTAGGAGAAATTAAGGGAGTCTTTGAACAGCCCCAACAGTGTGAACATGAAGCTTGAAGAGCCATTTGAATGTGAACTAAGCCAGCCGAATAGTCTTTTTGTGTGAATAGCAGGTGTGAACGTATAGATGCTGCTTGGGGAAGACAATCGGCCAAACATGAAGGATTTAAGTTGCTGGTAACCCTTGGCCGAATGGTCACCTTGGGGAAGTCAAATGGTGCAGCAAACATGCATTAAAAAGGTTCATTCATGAACCGTCCAATGCATGAATCTCCCATGCATGAATCTGACTTGAATGCACTCCTAAATTCGGCTGAACCTAAAAAAAGGATTAAACACATTCAATTTAGGCCAAATTCGGCTGAACACATTAAAAACACACTTTGGACATAATAATTAACATTTAGACAACTTAATTAAGAACTAACTAAGACATATTAAAATTCGGCTAAGTCCTAGACATCATTAATTCATGTAATAAACTAAGACAAATTAAATTGAGTTTAAGACATACTTAATTAACTAATTAGGCTGTAGTAAAATTAAATAAATAATGCATAAATAAAGTATTTAATGAGCTAGTAGTCGAACTAGCTAGCTGAGCAAATTTCAGCCTCAATCAAATTGTAAACTTTCGGCACATCCTTGAACTCTTTTCTATCTTCAATCCAAGTTTGTTCCACCAAAGCTGAAATGGCATCTTTAAATTGTTTAGCACGGGCACGCGTAATTGGTCCACTAGGCAACTTGATGGTGTCTTGGCTGGCTTCCATTGTAGGCATCGTAGGTGAGTTCGTATCAGTAGGTCATTAACATTTTGTTGCTACATTGGGGGTATGACTTCATAGTTTCTTGGTAAAGCCATATTCCTTTGTTCTCGAAGTCTCCTTTGAGCGATTCTTTCAATTTCTGGATCAAAATCGGCAATAAACTCCAAATTGCTTTAGGTCATACAACATCTAAAGTAAAATGTGAAAATAGCAATAAAAACAAAACAAGTTAGTAACAACTAAATATTATGAAATAAAAACAAACAAAAACAAACATCAAACAAACGCCATCCTCGGCAACGACGCCAAAACTTGATCGGCTGTTTAACATCACAGTAATAATGTGTAAGCATACATTGTCGATGCAAGTATAATAGACAGATATGAGTCTATCGGATATCGATCCCATGAGGATGGTTGTGTTTTGTTTATCAATGTCAGTGCAATAAATGGATGGAAACGAGATAAATTATGAGAGTAGATGTCAAAGCAATAACTTGAAAACAACAAAATAAAATATGATAATGATAAACTGGGATCCCCAACGTGAATATTCAACAGAATGCTAAGTGCTCACAAGGTATAAAAGGATAGGTGATTGTCGATGTATTAAATTGCAATGAATATCTTACCAAGCTTAACTCCTATATTTAATCAAAGACTTAAAAATGCACATTAGCCACACCTTCCGATGATGGCAATAGAACACTATTAAGAACAAGTGGATTAAATTCCTCTAATCCTCAAGCAACTTTCGTTGTCATGCTTGTTAGCTTGAACTATCACTACACCTTCCAGGTCAGTGACCGCAATAACACTTTCGTGCTAAAAACATTTAAACCCAAAGATTAAATAGTAGAAGCAAGATTGAATAAAATAACATTTAACCCAGAAATCATGTGTACTTCCATACTAACATGAAATAGAAAGTAATCACCAGCGTTTAGAAAAGAAAAATAAAAGAAAAAGTGGAGAATACTATTCCTAGACAACTCAGCTTGAATCTCTCTATTCCCTCTTGTGTCGCACTCAGGGCTCCTTGTCAAGAGTTGGTCTGCATCCTTTTCACGTCGGTTCACCCGTAGGAGACTTAAGCCGCCATAGCCGAAAGCTTCAAAGGGTATGTTGAAGAAAATGATAACCCAAACAACCCCATTTTTTTCTTTTTTTTGTGAATATTTATCTTTTTCCCAAATAGTCCAGGTGTCCTTTCATCAGAATCATGTTTCCTCTGTATGTACAAGTTAGTTGTACTGATTGGACGATTCCACGATTTTTGTTCCTATTCGGACGGTATTGCCGATGCACGGCGACAGTGCAGGTGCAATCTAAAAATACTCATGCAACGACATCAGTACCAAAACATGACAAAATTAAGGACAACTAAGCTAAGATCCACTGAGTTATAAAATGTAAATTACTGAACTGAAAATGCTAAAATATGTGCTAAAGATAACTAAATGGGGACAAATTAACCAATAAGTAGGGAGAAAACATATGTTCTTTCTAGTACTATCAACCATTCACGTGGATTTGGCGGTGTCTAGCTTGGTTCTTCCACGCAATCCTCGAGTCATTCATTGACCCTACATTTAAGGTAGAAATTACTCGTAAGTTCGAAATAACTTAGTGAGATCCTGTACAGAAGTATTCATGGAAGACTCTTAAATTTTCGAGTAAATAAGAATTAGTACACATAATATAAACTCGCTGAGTATCTTAAGAGATTCCGCAGTTTGAATAGTGTAGACGACGCCCATGCATTCTCTGAACGAATCGATTATGGACATATCAAGCTGATTTAGTCATCATTGTACTCTTTCTAACAACCCTTTTCTGAGACTTGACATTGTTTAGCTTCATTCTAGACTTCCATTTTACCCTCCTCGTTTGACTCATCAAAAGATAACCATATACGAAATTATGCGCATTTGCGACTACTATTGGCAGATTTACAGGTATCACGCGACAAGGGCAGATTCTTAGCTTGATCCCTGCATTCTACACCGAAATCAATATAGACTTATTATATTATCTCGATAATTACTCTTTTTTGACTTAGCCTGTACATATGCCCATCTTTTAATAGAAGACCCATTTACTAATATCCTAATTTGTGGCCCTTGAATATGAGATTTGGCTGATAGTTAAGCACTCATTTTTCCTTGTAGACTCGTACTTGTAAGATAGTCCCATAAGACTTTCCCATTTCAGACCATTCAATAAGATATTACCATCAACAGATAGTCTCCAACGGGCTATCTCTTCCTTGTATTGTCCTTGGTGGAGTTCCACATTATATATTCCTAACTGGACTTCCCAACGCTAGATAGTCCCAACGAACGTCCTTTTCCTTTGTTAATCTCTGGAGGACATTCCACCTCATATAGTATTGGGCGAATTTTCCTTTTTTTTGGCGACCTCTTTACCAATGATTACTTAGAATTAAAATCTGACTAATCGTCTCACTTTCTCATAGCCAATGTTGGTTTATACGTCAACTCTGATAGACTCTTAATGGTCGATACTTGTTCATAAATACTCCGAAGGGAATATTCCTTCCCTCCACGTATACCCGCGTACAAGACACTTCCACCTGTTCCTCTTACCTTCACATTTTGGCGAGACCTTTTATTAGCACACTTACCTACATTCTGATACACATCATAACCGTTATGTTAGACTTTTCGCCACACGAATCATACAATGATTTCCACTTAAATGCCCGACGGCCTCCTTGTTTATTGTCCTAATGGACTTCAATTTGACATAAGGCATACATGTTCACCACTAGATCATGTCATGGCTTGCCATGGTCTTTCTGTTGGAAAAAAATCTGGTTTGAAAGTGGTTTTCTTGCACAGCAAAATAGTAAAATTTTGAAAATCGACCCAGTTTGTGATATTTATAGCAATAAACTTTAACTGAATTCATTCCTGTGTTTTTGGTTTAGCGGATGTTCATTATTTTTTGCTTTCAACCAAACGACCTTTTTCCACTATTTTCGTACCACGAATTGCTTCAAGTGTGGGCTCGAACCAATTGAATCGAAACACAGAAGTAGAAAATATTTTCTCTTTTATTTGGGGTGAAAACGGAAATTCTATCTTTTTTAATAGAAACCATTAGAATTGTTATTTTGAAAAAATATATTTAATTTTGAGAATAAATTCTCTCTATTTTTCGATAGAGTAATATTTTCTCAAACTTATGTACAATGCCCTACCGGTGCCATCTACTTATAAGAAAAGAATGTAGAACCCATGTTGAGTTGTAGTGGTTTATTTAAAATAGAAAAACAACTTCCTACTTAGAGTAGAGGTGGGGTGGACGGCACACCCTAGTATTCCTATTAGGGTTGCCACCTCCTTCATATCATATGAAGAGTTTTGGGCCTCTCTCATATCGGGTCCAATTACGAGTACTTCTTGGGCCTTTTGACCCAATACTCTGTAACGTGATCGAAAACGATTTGATTTTTATATTTCCCAAAATAAACTTTAATATTCTATATTAAACAATTTTATCATCCCTATTTTATCCCAGTAAAATTTTGATAATATTACCCCTAGTAAAATTTCGAGAAAATATGTTCAATATTTCATAACTCAACATGTTCACTATGACCGAATGGTTTATTTTCATTTTTGGGCTACAAAACAGCTCAAAAACATAAACTCATTCTTCCGATCATTTTTAAGTAATCCATATAGAATTGCAATAATTTCCATTTCCATTTTTGGAAACCTACATTTATTTCCAAATGATTCCATTTTTCCATTTCGAAAAAAAACCATAATCATTCTTGAATGTTTTTCATTTCTCTTTTCCTATTCATTCTGTTCATTTCTATTCAAACTCGCAATTCATTTCTTGTTTCAACAAGCTAGCGGAGGGACCAATTGGACATATATAATTAGGGCTCAAATGATTTATAATTAAGTTCCAGTTTTTCGCCTATTAATTATACACTCATTTAGTCATGAAGTCATTCCACTATAGTATCGTGACTAAGCTCTCCCTAACAATATACAATTACGAAAGCAACTACTTGGTGCTCGTCCAATGACCTTGTCATAAGTGTGTTACCCTCATAGGATATCCTTGATCTCTTTGGGGTAATATCCGCTCTCCCAATATGATCCTATTTTATCTCATGGTAACTATTACATCTTCTTTCATGAAAAATCAATCAATATCAAATAGTGATCAAGTCATACATCACAAAGATGAACAAACCATGGCCACGTTTACTTTTCATCAACCATGTAATGTCTATGAAAGGATATCATTTACTCATGTCTCGGGTTATAAATTCTACTATTGTGAATGACACTACATATTGCAGAAGTCGTACAACCAACGCACTAACTTTTGGTTCCACATCTATTTGAACTTAAGCTTTTACTTACATCAAAGTGTATGAGTCACGCATACATAGTCCCCCATCCACTCAGGATTTAGGTATGCCACACTATGAACATCAGAAATGAATAAATTCATAAACGAATTCAGGATCTATTTTTCTTGGGTCCAATCCGATATACTATCAGTCTAGTCAGTTACATCTATGTCTCTATCTTCTGGGAATCATCCGCTTCGATGCCGAAGACAAAGCATCTCCCCAATTGGACTTGATAGATGACATATTAATCTTTCAATCAATTTGCTCATTTCCGATTAGAATAAGGACATGTTTAGGTTTATCTTATAATATAAGTTGTATTTCAGTATTAGGATTCGACCACGTAATATCGCTTAATATTAGTTAAACATTAGACAACCAGTGAGCAACATTTGCTTCCATTTTACTTTGCGTGCAAAAACCATGTAAGGATAATATACAAAGTATTAATATAATTCATGAATAATTTTACAAGTGTATTTAGAAAAAAATACTACACATAGGGCACCAGATCTAGCACTTTCGGCTACGAAACAGTAAATCTATTTCGAGGTGTCGTTCCATAGAGCCTGTGGACCGCTTACATAGTGTCGCTCTGAAGAGCATGTAGATAACCATTTTCATGGTGTCGCTCCGAAGAGCCTATAGATAACCATTTCCAACCAATCCTCCTTAAGCCCCCTTCAATCTGCCCATTCCTCCATTACACCAAGTTTCCTATCTTCAACTAACCCACTAATACTTCCCTCCGTACTCTGCACTTTAATAACATACATATCATGCATATCATCACATTCACTGACATAACATGGAGCACGCCACATAACAGTTCATAGATACAAAACCATGTCATACATTTAGAGAACATACTTGCAACAATCATACAATCGTACAACCATATGCAAGCATAACTTCTTCAGTCAGCAACGATTATATATGTAGTCAACTGACTCGACTGAAATCAATGCAAAACAAACAAACAACACAGCAACCAGAACAAACCAAAGTGTAACATCCATAACTCGTTTCCATCATCAAATTAAGGTTACAGTGTATTACCAGACAATTCAGAACAATTAATAATAGATAGCATCAAGTTAATGAATTAATTAACAAAATTTAATAAATAATTTATATCAGAGTAGAACCACACTTATGGCCTTAAATCGAGCCTACGAGGCCTTTAAAATAGTTTAGTAACAATCAGGGACCAATTCGAAACAAAACAGAAGATTTGGGGAAAAAGTGAAATTTTTCAAAACAAGGTTCACACGACTGTGTGTCCAGGCCGTGTGATAGAGCCTAGATCGTGTGGCTCCAGACATGGCCGTGTGTGCCCAAAAATGACCAAAAATGTGCTTATTTTTCCTTCAAATGCTTAGGTACCTAAACAAACTTATAGCATATGATCACAAGAACTCAAAACACATTTAAGAACAACCAAGATATGCCAAATCAACAATCAAAGACCTAACCAATGTGTCATCAATGACACCACATCTCAATCACCCAACATTTCACTACTTTAGTTACATTACACAAGCCACAACAAACTCAAATATAACTTACCTTCAATTCCTTTATACCATACCTAATTCAAGCCACACTTACCATTTCATACTTGTTCACTTAGGCTTAAACATGGAATTAAACATACATACCATATTTAACTACTTATACCACAACATCAAAATGTACAACCAAAACACATTACATATACTTATGAAACGTTACAGAACATAACCGAATGCTCCTATTACATGCCATATAAGCCAACTCGAATTCAATATCTACCAAAAGATCCTTGGACAGTGTGATTCTTCAAGTTGATCCAATCTCTCGATTTCCACAAAACGTAATATACAAAGAAAGAGACAAGGACACGAGTAAGCTTTCGTAAATCTTAGTAAGTTCGTAGATTAAACGATAAGGCTTATTGTATTAAAATAATAATTCAAATAACAAGATTTATAAACAGAGTTCCTCTCAACAAGGTTATTATCAAAATTCTTGTTAATCACATCTCACAATAGGTGAGTAATGCTCAAACAACAGTGCAAATCAATTTACCACATTTCAATAACATTCAGTGATCAATAAACAATGCCCGATGAATGATACACGAATACGAACACACGGTTAACCATCTGGAACACACTAGACGCTCATTTGAGCCAATCCAACCAATAACACACCTCGGCACTAAGTGCCTTGCCTGTAGGCTAACATCCGCCCCCGTAACACATCAGGAAACACTATAAAATAATACGATAGTCCATAACAAATGCAGGAACTCGGTATATTTAGTGAACAAAGGATATATAGAAATTATCATCACATCTCATATCAATCCCGTACCACGTGCAAAATAACCTATTGGCATGCCAATCGTACTCTGTCCTTCGTTCATTGGCTCAGAGTATTTCAATTAGTAATTGATACCATATCAATTCATTATTTCCATTCTCAATTACATGTATCAATATTATCCAACATTATACAATTAAGTTCACATAATGCATTTAAAGTGTATTAAAATTAAATGAACGAACTTACTAGACTAAATTGCAGCGATGACAAAAGTATAGGGACTATTATGCAATTTTCTCTTTTCTCGATTTTCCACTCGTACATGATCTAAAATAATAATTTCATTCAATTAACTAATTCCAACAGAAAAATTAACTCACTTTATGCTATTAAGTCCTTTTAGACATTTTCACAAAATTGCCCCAATATTTTACTTTTATGCAATTTAGTCCTTAAGCTCAAAACTTGCAATTTAACCAATTTTAACTAAAATTAAATTCAGCCAAATAGTATAACACACCACTACAGTCCATACTTGCTATTATTTCACATCAAGTCCTTGTAATTTTATCACTTTTGTAACACCCCAAACCCGGCCTAGAAGTTAGGCCCGAATCTGGCGTGTCACATTAAAGGAAGTTGAAAAGCTAAGCAATTGTTTAGAAAAGTTTTATCGGATTTTTGAACTCCGAGTTCGTTGTTTGTTTGAGAAAAAACGCGATTTGCTAAATGACCGTTTAAAAGTTGTTATTATTTTGAAAAAACTGTTTTGTTATGAAAGTTGAACTTGCATCGTTGCGTAAACATGATATTTTAGAAAACGATTGCTAATGTTTTAAGAAAACCCCGTATTTATAAGTTTAACAGTTATAAATGAAAACTTAGAAAAAAATAAACCAATGGCCTTATTACAAAATATTAACCCAAAATAAATAATTTTAAAATAAGGTAAAAATCGAAATTACTAAAGTTCACGAGTAGTATCTCCGATGTATAGCCACCCCCGAGTCCTCTACGGCTCTCAATCCTCTATCGCTGGGAATTACCTGAAACATTTAATAAAAAAAGGGGGTGAGTTTACGAAAACTCAGTATGCAATTTCTCTACATACACCATTACTAGGCCCGAGCCCATTCTTTTGCCAACCGGGCCTTAGCCCTTACAAATCATTTTGGGCGAAGCCCGCTTAAACAGATTGGGCCTTAGCCCTTTTTTAGAGAGTATAGCGGATAATCGGATATAAGTGCAATATGATGCAAATCCCAACCCAACCTAGTTTCCATCCGCTACACACCACCCTTACCGCCAATCACACCAATGGGGATTTCTACAATCAACCTCACCGCTACACACCATCGATGATGATCATGCTGCGATTAGTCGCTCATCGTCAAATTGTGACAGAGTCACCAGACCGAAATGGCACAAGCCACCGATTATCGAGTTGTGACAGAGTCACCGGTGAAATGGCACAAGCCACAGATTATCGAATTGTGACATAGTCACCGGTGAAATGGCACAAGCCACGGATACACTTCCCTTCTATTCATGGCATATTTTCCCCCATGCAACATGAAATCATGGTGTGAGCATGCAACATATTCAACATGTATCAAATGCAACATAAACTCATGTCAAAATAATCGCATAATTATCACAAATACAAATCGCTAACCTGATGTCTCGCTTTTACTTACCATATATAGAAGAACAACTAATGTCGTTATCTCACCGTACATACACATACTTAAAAGTAACAACAAAGAGGTGTGAATATTACACACCTGATAACGCTAAACACTACCTACCAAGGGTATTCTCGTAATTTACCAATTGAGGGTACAATGATCATTTTGTCGTGTAGGGGTAAAATGATAATTTCACAAACCGGGGGTATTTCGGTAATTTTGCAAACTAGGGGTATTTCGGTAATTTTACAAACCAGGGGTATTTTGGAAATTTTGTAAACCGGGGGTATTTTGGTAATTTTGTGAACCAGGGATATTTCGATAATTTTGCAAACCGGGGGTATTTCGGTAATTTCACAAACCAGGGGTATTTTGGTAATTTTACAAACCAGGGGTATTTCGATAATTTTGTAAACTGGGGGTATTTCAGTAATTTTGTAAATCGAGGGTATTTCAGTAATTTTACAAACCAGGGGTATTTCGATAATTTTGCAAATTCGGTAATTTTGCAAACTGGGGGTATTTCGGTAATTTTACAAACCAGGGTTATTTCAGTAATTTTACACTTAATGGCCTTTCCGACAGCCTACTGTCGCCTCGAGCGACACGGATACCTTTTCTTATCGAAATGGTGCAATTGGGCCTAAGGCCCATTCTCGGCCTAAATGGGCCCACACGCTCGTGTGGCCCATTTAGCCCAAATCTAGCCACAGATATTAGATTCACATAGTCTAGTCTAATTTCTACTACACAGTCATACAATTTATTCATATGGGCCCACGGGCCCATTGGGCCCACCTTGGCCCATCATGGCCCAAGCAGCCTCAACCTACAAGAATACTCGTGGTGGCCTCGACTATCGCGTCGAAGCTCCCACACGCGCGCCGCTGCGCTCGTGTGGCTACCATTGCCATGTGATCGGGCCGGCATTTGCCGCTCTACGCCTAGAGTAGAGAGAAGTACACACCTGATAGGAATCTGATGATAATCCGCGCTCCGACCACTCCTGTGCTCAAACGCCCACCAAGGTATTTTAACCCTCCTCATAGACTACTCTATATATAGCTAGCTTCTCACCTTCCTTCTTTGTATCTTTCTGATGTGGGATCCCTCCGTTAGCAGAGTTTAAATCCAACTCAAACTCTTGCCGCCCCAACTTAGCAAAATAAATACTCCCTTGCTTTCCATGAGATTCGAACCCAGGCTCCCTTGTAGCATAATCCACACCGCTAACCACTTGGCCACAAGCTCCTCTTGTGTCTAAAATCATGCGCAACTAAATATAACCCTATGGAAAAATTCTAGAATCCATTTAAAAAAAAAAGAAACCAAAATGCAAGAGCTAAGACTTGAACCTTGGACCTCCTTCCTTCCTTGTGGCGTCACCCCCTTGTCTCTTATGTGGCGTCACTTTTCCACTACACCACACACTCCACTTGTGTCATTTTTTCCACATTTTATTCTTAAAGCCTACCTACTAACTCCCAGGGTTTTATTCACCTAAAACCAAAATTTCCCTAAAGCCAAAGTTTGAACCCGGGACTTCATAGAAGCCCCCTAACCTTCCAAAATCCCTCACCTACTACATCCAACTTGCACTAAAGCCGTTCTCTTATTCCCAAAAATTTTAAACGCTCCTACGCCTAAGGCCCATTGGGCCCAATCCTACTAGGCCCAACTTTGGGATGTTACAAATCTACCCTCCTTAAAGAAATTTCGTCCTCAAAATTTCAAGCTATAGAAACAGTCACAACACTACACTCACGCTGCGCACTCTGATTCTAAAACAGTAATACACTTTCTAACTTAAGCTTGTAACCTCTTCACACAACCAAATATCTAATACAGAAGCAAATAGATATTTAACACTCATACATAAAAAAAATTTCATTCAAACATCACATCCAAAACATACACATAATAAATACAGTCATTATAGCATATAATAAGTAAGGGGACTTACGGATTTGGTGCCGGAGACTCGGGTGCCATACTTCCAATAAAGATATTTTTTTTAAACCAAATTTCAAATAACTGAAAAAAACATTTTGAACCCATTCCACAATTTGAGTTTTGTACTTGCAGCTCGATACCACTAAATGTAACACCCCAAACCCGGCCTAGAAGTTAGGCCCGAATCTGGCGTGTCACATTAAAGGAAGTTAAAAAGCTAAGCAATTGTTTAGAAAAGTTTTATCGGATTTTTGAACTCCGAGTTCGTTGTTTGTTTGAGAAAAACGCGATTTACTAAATGACCGTTTAAAAGTTGTTATTATTTTGAAAACTGTTTTGTTATGAAAGTTGAACTTGCATCGTTGCGTAAACATGATATTTTAGAAAAGCGATTGCTAATGTTTTAAGAAACCCCTGTATTTATAAGTTTAATGATTATAAATGAAAACTTAGAAAAAATAAACCAATGGCCTTATTACAAAATATTAACCCAAAACAAATAATCTTAAAATAAGGTAAAAATCGAAATTACTAAAGTTTCGAGCAGTATCTCGATGTATAGCCACCCCGAGTCCTCTACGGCTCCCAATCCTCTATTTGGGAATTACAGAAACATTTAATAAAAAGAGGGGGTGAGTTTACGAAAACTCGGTATGCAATTTCTCTACATACACCATTTATTGGGCCCGAGCCCATTCTTTTGCCAACCGGGCCTTAGCCCTTACAAATCATTTTGGGTGAAGCCCATGACAGAAACAGATTGGGCCTTAGCCCTTTTAGCGAGTATAGCGAGATAATCGGATATAAGTGCAATATGATGCAAATCCCAACCCAACCTAGTTTCCATCCGCTACACACCACCCTTATCTGCCAATCACACCAATGGGAATTTCTACAATCAACCCTCACCGCTACACACCATCGATGGCAGTCATGCTGTAGTTAGCTGCTCATCGTCAAATTGTGACAGAGTCACCAGACTGAAATGGCACAAGCCACCAGATTAACAGAGTTGTGACAGAGTCACCAGGCTGAAATGGCACAAGCCACCAGATTATCAGAATTGTGACATAGTCACCAGGCTGAAATGGCACAAGCCACCAGATTATCAGAATTGTGACATAGTCACCAAGCTGAAATGGCACAAGCCACCAGATACACTTCCCCCTTCTATTCATGGCATATTTCCCCCCATGCAACATGAAATCATGGTGTGAGCATGCAACATATCTCAACATGTATCAAATGCAACATAAACTCATGTCAAAATAATCGCATAATTATCACAAATACAAATCGCTAACCTGATGTCTCGCTTTTACTTACCATATATAGAAGAACAACTAATGTCGTTATCTCACCGTACATACACATACTTAAAAGTAACAACAAAGAGGTGTGAATACTACACACCTGATAACACTAAACACTACCTACCAAGGGTATTCTCGTAATTTACCTATCGAGGGTACAACGATCATTTTGTCGTGTAGGGGTAAATGGTAATTTCACAAACTGAAGGTATTTCGGTAATTTCGTAAACTAGGGGTATTTCGGTAAATTTACAAACCAGGGGTATTTTGGCAATTTTGCAAATCAGGGGTATTTTGGTAATTTCGTGAACTAGGGGTATTTCGGTAATTTTGCAAACTGGGGGTATTTCGGTAATTTCGCAAACCAGGGGTATTTTGGTAATTTTACAAACCAGGGGTATTTCGATAATTTTGCAAACTGGGGGTATTTCAGTAATTTTGTAAATCGGGGGTATTTCGGTAATTTTATAAACCAGGGGTATTTCGATAATTTTGAAAATCAGGGGTATTTCGGTAATTTTGCAAACCGATGGTATTTCGGTAATTTTACAAACCAAGGGTATTTCAATAATTTTGCACTTAATGGCCTTTCCGACGGCCTACTGTCGCCTCGAGCGACACGGATACCTTTTTTTATCGAAATGGTACAATTGGGCCTAGGGCCCATTCTCGGCCCAAATGGGCCCACACGCTCGTGTGGCCCATTTAGCCCAAATCTAGCCACAGATATTAGATTCACATAGTCTAGTCTAATTTCTACTACACAGTCATACAGTTTATTCATATGGGCCCATGGGCCCATTGGGCCCACCTTGGCCCATCATGGCCCAAGCAGCCTCAACCTACAAGAATACTCATGGTGGCCTCGACTATCACGTCGAAGCTCCCACACGTGCGCTCGCATGCTCGTGTGGCTACCATTGCCATGTGTGAGGCTTGCCGGCATTTCTTTCTCTGCCTAGAGTAGAGAGAAGTACACACCTGATAGGAATCTGATGCTAATCCGCGCTCCGACCACTCCTGTGCTCAAACGCCCACCAAGGTATTTTAACCCTCCTCATAGACTGGCTCTATATATAGCTAGCTTCTCACCTTCCTTCTTTGTATCTTTCCGATGTGGGATCCCTCCGTTAGCAGAGTTTAAATCCAACTCAAACTCTTGCCGCCCCAACTTAGCAAAATAAATACTCCCTTGTTTTCCATGAGATTCGAACCTAGGCTCCCTTGTAGCATAATCCACACCGCTAACCACTTGGCCACAAGCTCCTCTTGTGTCTAAAATCATGCGCAACTAAATATAACCCTATGGCAAAAATTCTAGAATCCATTTAAAAAAAAAAAAACCAAAATGCAAGAGCCAAGACTTGAACCTTGGACCTCCTTCCTTCCTTGTGGCGTCACCCCCTTATCTCTTATGTGGCGTCACTTTGCCACTACACCACACACTCCACTTGTGTCATTTTTTCCACATTTTATTCTTAAAGCCTACCTACTAACTCCCACGGTTTTATTCACCTAAAACCAAAATTTCCCTAAAGCCAAAGTTTGAACCCGGGACTTCATAGAAGCCCCCTAACCTTCCAAAATCCCTCACCTACTACATCCAACTTGCACTAAAGCCGTTCTCTTATTCCCAAAAATTTTAAACGCTCCTACGCCTAAGGCCCATTGGGCCCAATCCTACTAGGCCCAACTTTGGGATGTTACAACTTTAATATTTTAGTCCTTAAACATTAAAATTACTAAAAACTACTTTACAAAATAGTTCTATTAAACAACCAATCTTAATAATCTACCATAACAATTCAAGAACAACTCAAACTCATCAATGGCATAATCCATAACATTTTACAGTTTTACAAATTAGTCCCCGGGTTAGCTAGATTAAGCTAATACGAGTTCGAAAACATAAAAATCACTAAAAACAGGTATCAAACACATACCAAATAGAGAAACCCTAGCAAGCCGAAGCTTTCTTCTTCTCCAAAAATGGCTATACGGTTTAGCACCAAGGAAAAAGGAAAGAAAATGATAACTTATTTTGTAATCTTTTAATTTATCCTTTCATTTACCTATTTACCATTTTACCCTTTTAATATTCATTTAAACTTCAACAATTGTAAGTCCATTAATGTCCACTGACATTACAAATGGTCTAAATACAATATAAGTCCTCACAAATTTACCATTTAAGTCATTTAATTAATAAAATTCAATAGCGATTAACATTTACAATTTAGTCCTTTTTAATTAATTAGGACCTAATTGCAATTAACCATAATATATAGAATTCCACATCATTCCTACCTTTTGGCCACTTAAAGAGGGTCCAATTACACAATTGGTCATTCAATTATTTTTATTTATTAATTACTTAAGCTTTATTTCAGTTTAACCTTAAAGTATTGAGACCTAATGAATAAATAACCCAAAGGTTAGTGGAATGATTAACATCCACCACCGCTTGGACATTTTGACCATGGTTTAATCACCATTTTGGTCCCTTTAGTATTTTAAATCTATAGTAATTAACTTTTACCTCTTCTACAATTTAATCCTTTTACCTTAATTAACATTCTAAACATTAAAATTTCTGAACCAAACCTTCACATACCAAAATAATTACTCCATAAATATTTAATAAAAATATTTACGATCTCGTTTTACAGAAATCGAGTCCCGATACCTCATTTTTTGAAACCACTTGACTTTTGGACTGAACTACTTATATTTATCTATTTATTCAATTTATAAAAATTATTAAGCCAGAATTCAATATAATACTATAATCGACTCGTAAATATTAAATAACAACACGGACTTACTCATCAGATTTGTGGTCTCGAAACCACTGTTTCCGACACCACTAAAAATGGGTTGTTACACAAAGCAACACTCAAACAATTGAGTACAGAAGCTCACCTTATGTCCTTCCTCTTTGCCAGCTTAACTTTTCCAAATACCAGAGTCTTCTACATCCCTGTTAGTTTTATTTTCTCATTTCACAAATATAGTGAGATGAAGAAGCTTACTAGCTCACTGAATTCTCTACTTTCCAGACTCAAACCTCACGATCACTACTCAATCCAGAGCTTTCCTCAACTTCCTTTTCTTCGGAGCAACCAAAGAAGATGATGTAGAAGAGAAGGAAGTGAAACAAAAATGAGAAGTATTCTACCTTCAGAATAACTCTTCTCAAATATATAAGTAACCCTTCACACACAGCTACCACGGCCCCAAATAACCATCCACCACTAATCATTTTGTCTCCCACTAAGGAATCAGTCAATTCCAACTTAACTGAACCAGAATTGAAACTCAATTATTTACCATTCAACTACTAAATTTTCTAGATTTTTCAATAGAGTCCACCGAACCCACGACTTTTTTTTAACTTACTCTCAATTCCTCCTAAATTTCAGATTTTAATGGGAATCGGGTGTGATAGGGGAAACCATCATTATTGGGCCACATGGAATGGTAAAATATAAGTAAAAGGAAACCATCATTGTTGGGTCATCTAGGATGGTAATATATATATTGAATTATGTGAACCATTGCTATCAAGCCATTCGAGATAGACTCCAGTAATAGATCCGAATGATAATGTAAATGGTCATTGATGTTGAATGAAATTGGGATTTACATGGCTTGAAGTGAAACGTATAACTGTGAGAGTTCATTTGTGACTTAGAGCTTGGTATTTGACAAATAACATAAGTTGGTTAACTAGCTTATTATGTTGAATAGATAGGCTTTACCAAATTGTTGATGTATACTCACTTGTGGATAGTTTTATGCATATATGTAATATAATAAGTTAATAATGTTACATTTTATTACTTTGTTTTATGGAAGTACCACTAAGCCCTTGTAACACCCCTAACCCAAAACTATTGCCGGAATAAGGTTACGGAGCATTACTGTAAAAACGTAACATAAACACATACATTTCCAAACATTAATATAAATCTAGCATAATCCATACATAAACATGCATATCGTCCCTTAATTGAGCCCTCGAGGCCTTAGATACACTTTAGAAATGATACAGGACTAAATTGAAAACATTTGGAACATTTAAGAAAAGGTTAGAAAAATTGAGCTGCAGGGGTCACACGGCTGAGACACACGCCCATGTGCCTCACACGGCGGAGACACACGCCCATGTCT
Source organism: Gossypium sturtianum (assembly GCA_025698515.1). Lineage (NCBI taxonomy): Eukaryota > Viridiplantae > Streptophyta > Magnoliopsida > Malvales > Malvaceae > Gossypium > Gossypium sturtianum. The sequence continues at coordinate 28,349,789 of CM046945.1, forward strand.
CAAGCCGTGTAACATTCGAAATAGGGACACGCGGCCTTGTCCCAGCCCATGTTCGTGCCTGTGTAACTCTCTGAGTTGGGTCACACGGCCCAGCTACACGCCTGTGTGCCAGGCCGTGTAATACTCGAAATGGCCTCACACACCCGTGTGCCAGGCCGTGTGCTAGGCCGTGTAACTGCCTAACTTAAAACCTTTAAAAACTACAAGGGACACACGCCCGTGTCTTAGGCCGTGTGGACATGAAATTGGCCAAAATCAAGCCATTTCCATCACCCATTTCAAACATGTACCTACAAGCCATTTGCACCCTTAACCAAGGCATTAAAACATACTAAAACATACATAAAATGACCAATTCAAATGACCAAATCCCATTCAACCAATATGCCACATAGGCACCTCAATCACAATCAAACTAACTTACCTAAACTTATGCATATTTGAATACATTACTACCATTTCAAAACATACCATACTTGACCTATACCATGTCAATATAAACTTACCATTTAGACAATTACTCAGATACATCAAAATCACCCAAGTGACACAAACCAACCATTTACAAATGGTACCAAACAACCAACATATATATATACATACCAAAATCAACATTTAGCATTCAACCTAAACTTTAAACATAGGTCCACCTATACATGCCATTATAGCCTTGGTCGAAACATAAAAAACTATTGATATATTCGCTAGATAGTGTGATAGGTCTCCGATGAGCTTCCAAACTGATCGAGCTTCCGATAATATATAAAACATAGGAAAGAAAACTACGTAAGTATATAATGCTTAGTAAGTTAAATCATGAATATAGCTTACCATTTCAATGTATAGCCTTATAATTTAAACATGATTCAATCCAACATAAGCTTGGCACAAGCCTAAGCATCATCAATAACCCATATTTGTACTTTAACATATAACTCAATAGAATTTTCACATGGTAAGGTAGATTACATGAACATAGTGCCATTGAATTCATACTTTCCATAAACATAAATATGCATACATTGATCATTATCATTTCATACCTTTCTATAGGTTCTTAACATAGTTGCTTGGAACACTTATTGTTCCTTCCCTTTTCATGCCCGTTGAACCATTTAGAATAACATCGGATATGCGGGAAAGCTCACACAAAGTGTGCTAAACATATGGTTGTAACCATTCTTTTCCTTTTCCTTTACATCGTAGCTCACACAAGCTGTAAAATGGGTCTGCTCACACAAATTGACGGTCGAAATGTAAGCTACACGATGCCACTCACACAAGCTGACGAGCATCCGCAACAAATGCAGGACCTCAGCCATCGGTAGGACATTCAAGACTAGCACCCGAAACATGGTAACCCTAATGACATGTCATTTGTATCCTATATATTCCTAATGTTCAAACAGGGCTCGATAATCGTCGTAACATCGTTGGATTTCCATCATTTCTTTACATGATAAATAGCATAATAACACATATATCAAAATAACATTAAAACATTATTTAAACATATGAACTTACCTCGATAACAAAGATGTTGAAACAAGATTAACTAATCTGAAGCTTTAGCTTTTCCTCGATCTACATTCGTATGATGTTTATCTTGATCTAAATAAGCAAATCCAATCCATTTAATACTTATACTATTCAATTTAGTCCAAAATTCATACTTTTGCAAAATTACACTTTTACCCCTAACATTTTAACTTCTTTAGAATTTAGCCCTTAAGCTTGTAAATTGAAATTTATGCAATTTCATCCCCATTTCATGCTAGCCGAATTACCTAGGGACTTATACAACCTCATACAAATCAACATTTCACAAATTTATCATGGTATTTTACTACTTTTACAAATAAGTCCCTAAATGATAATTTCATAAAAAATCACTTTACAAAACTTGTTTATTTAACAACAAGGACTCATAATCTTTCATTAAATTTAAAGAATCATGAAATAACATTCATGGTAAAACCCTAAACCTTTAACAGCTTTGCAAATTAGTCACTGGGCTAGATAGATTAAGCTACAACGATCCCGAAAACATAAAAATCATTAAAAACGGGACAAATTTCACTTACATGCAAGAGATGTATCTAGCCAAACCTAGCAAGCTTCCATGGAGGCTTTTTTCTTTTAGTTTTCGATGGAAGAAGATGACACAAAAGATGATATCTATTGTTTCATTAATTTACATTAACATATTTATTAATTTACTAAATTAACCTTATTAATTAACCTTAAAATCACTTAATTTTATGTCCATAAATGTCCACTAATAATAATAATAATAATGGTCTATGTACCATCTAAGTCCTTTCACTTTAAAGTTCTATAGCTAATTGATACATTTAGCTAATAGAACTCTACTTTTGCACCTTTTATGATTTAGTCCTTTTTACATAATTCAGCATGCAAACGTTAAAATTTCTTAACAAAATTTATATACGACCCTACTAACATACTGTGGACATTAAAATAATAATAAAATAAATATTTATTCATTGAATTTATGGTTCTGAAACTACTGTTCCAATTTCACTGAAAACGGGCTGTTACAGCCCTATTACTTAGCGTACGATTTATTTTCTGTGCGCAGGCTTAGGTAATCTTTGAGAATTAAAGTATTTCCAGCATCCAAGAAAAGGTTCTTCTTCTCAAAAAAGTTTGTAAAGTTCTCTTTTGATTAGTATATGGCATATACCTAGGGTTTAAGCTGATTTCATATTGAAAATGGTTGAATTTAGAATTTGGTTGCTTGTTGTTGTTTTGAAGTATCAATTTGGCATATTTTAGTTTGAATGTAGTTGACAAATTGTTGTTTTTGTTGTAATTGGAATGTAAAGTATTACTACAGGTCTCCTAAACTTTTACCATGCTGATTTTTATGGAAACAGTGTGTCATGTCATGATAACATATTCCCAACATCGTGACGAGGAGTAGCCCTAGATTCACATTGCAACGACGTATATTCGAGTTCATGATGAGACCTACTCCGTATGTTGCGTCGTGAAGAGAAACCCCCTGTAACACCCTAGAATTTTAGAAATATTAATTAAAAGTATTTAGGATAAATGATAAATTTATTAAGTAAATGAGGATTTTAAGTCAAATAATAGTGGAAGGGATAAAATAGGCATTAAGAAATAAGTATGAGAAGTAAATTATCTATAAGGATTGAAATGAAAATTTTGCAAAAGTATAAAGGCTAAAGGGCAATTTAACTATAAAAGAAAAATAATGGAAAATTTATTGATCATTATATGTAAAAATAATATTGAAAATATATTGGTATTTATAAATTTTAAATCAGGGAATAGACCAAATCATAAGAGAATAAAAATTAAAAGGGCTAAATGTGAAATTTTTCCATAATATAGAAAAGGGGACATAAAATAGAATTAAATTAAAAGATTATAGAAAGACACTTTTATCCCATAAAGTAAGATATTTTATGGACAAAAATGACAAAATAGTGTGAAATGACAAATTTGCTCTTAAGAGTAAAATATAAAAAATATATTTTCAAGGGCATTTTAGTCATTCCACTTTAAGAGAATTTTTTATATTTAATTAAAAATCTTTAATGAAATTAAATGGGGGCAATGGATTTAAAGCCGGGTGGTTAAGTTTTAACCATTTATTTTATAAATAAATAAATACATAGGAAAAGTAAAGAGAAATCTAAAAAAAGGAAAAAAAAAATATTTTATATATATAAGTGACATGAAACCTTGATGAGGAGGATGGATTTTTCATTTTATTCAATTTGGTCTTTTTCTAATTCTAGCCTATTTCTAACTTAAAAATCTTTGAAATTTTTATGAAATTAAAGTGAGATTTCACACCTAATTTTAATTCAAGAGTGTCCTTACATATAAAACCAACCATGGAGGCTTGAAGATGAAAATGGAAGTGTGAGAAAGCATGAGTACGTGAAGAAATTAGTTAAGAAATTAAGGTGAGTTGTTTAAATTATTGTTTTATACTTATTTGATTGTATAATTTGATGTGAAATTGTAAGAATTAAGTGTATATAATTATTTTCTATGTTCAAAGTGATGAAAGTATTATGTTTATGTATGAAGTGAATGGTGAAAGATTTTAGGAATAATTGGATGGATGATTTTAAGTGAATAACTAAAAGAAATTAAGTGTGAGTGGTTTAATTATGAAAAATTTTGGTTTAAAATTTATTACTTTGAATGATGGATTGTGTATTTGTGATGTTGAAAGTGATAAATATTGATTGTGAATATTGTTTGGATGAGTAAATTGAAAAAAAAAATATTTGTTAAGTGAATAATTTGATAAAAAAATTGAAGTAAGGATTAAATTGTAAATTTGGAAAAATTCTAATATCAAGGATTTGAATAGAGAGATTAAATTTTGGGTTTTTTTTATAATAATACTATAAGAATACAATATTTAAAGTATTGAAATATTGTACTTAAATTAGCATATTTTAAATTAAAAGAACTAAATTGAGAAATTTCTAAAAGTTCAAAATTTGAAGTGTTGAAATGTGGAAATATGGAATTTTAATATCTTTATTTTATGTATGGTTTTCGATTTAAAAAAATCAAAAAAGAAAACATTATGTGATAAGAATTGATTATATAGGGACTAAATTGTAAAGATTTTAAAATCTAGAAATTTGAGAAAAAGGGACTAACTTATAAAATCTGGGAATTCTAGGTTTCTTTTGGAAGAAACATATTCTATTTTTAGGGACTAAAGTCATAAAATAGTAAAAATTAAACTTCAGGGATTAAATTGTAAAAACTAGAAAATTGAAATTTTATGGATTGTTTTGTAAAATATTAATATTGAAAAATAGGGGTTGTTTAGTAAATTCTAGAAAAGTATAGGAGTGGAAATGAGCTAATTAATTATATAAGTATTTAAATGGAAGATTTGAGAATTTATTGAATTGAGTGTAATAAAGTAGAAAATTATTGAGTAAAAATAAAATAAATGAAACTTGAATTTGTAAGATTAGTTATATTAAAGCGCAGAGATTTATATTATGATGTATAAGTTAAAAGAGAAATATGGTTTAGAGTAGATTAAGTTAACAAAGGAAAAGTAAAGTATAGTATATTAAGTTAAGAAATGACTAAATTGAAAATAAATTAAACTAAATATATGATAAAAAAATTATGGCGCAAAAGGCAAGTGGTTACGATACATGAAGAATTCAAAGCTAAAAATGATTAGTAATGTAACACCTCAAACCCGGCCTAGACGTTAAGGCCGTATCTGGAGTGGTTACATAAAATGATTGGAAATTTAGCTTTCAGAAACGTTGAAAACAGCACAAATTCCGTTATTAAAGAAAACTCCAATTCAGTAGAAATTATTCTTAGTTAGCTTTTCAGTTGAATCCATGTTCAATTACGTTTTCTAAAAATCAGTTACTTTGCAGAGTAAATTCTTAGACTATTATATTTTAGAAAATCAGGTTTGATTCCTTGAAATTGATTGTTTTAAAGAAAGCAGACATTTTCGATAAATCGTTTTATCAGTATCACGCGAAAAAAATCGAAAATAAAATCCAAAACAAAAAATAGTCCCAAATATCCAGAGAGTCTAAAATTCACAAAACTCTCAAACCAGAATTTTGAATAAGTCAAATTTAAATAAATTGAGTTTACGAAGATGCGGATATAACCGAGCTCCTATCGCACCTACCCGCCTAAGTCTGGAGGTTACCTGAAAGTGACAAACAAACAGAAAGTGAGTTTTCATAACTTAGTGTATAACTTAAAAGAAAACAGAATCACAGATTTAATTTCAGATTAGTTACAAAACAGAACAGGTACAAATGAACATCTTATACAGAATCAAAATAATATACAATTTACAATCCTACCCCCGTCTGCTACACACCATCTCCGACCATCCCAACACACCATATAGGGTATTTAAGACCCATCTAGCCATACACACCATTGAGTGTCGGTATGACACTTTTCAAAATATATGCAGCTGTGCTGCTAGTATAATGGGCGTAAAATCGCCTCTCTCGAAACACTTCATCTACATCATATATCCCGCCCTAGAATCAGATATAAACAAAACAGAAATCATGCATGACATTTTAGACATAGATCATGTACGTATTTAACATTACTCTCAGTTTAAACTATCAAATGACAGCTCAGACACACTTGCAAATATCAGAATTTATACTAATCAGATGACCCAATTTCATGTTTTATAGTGTATTTAATCACATACTGACCCCATGGAAGGCCCACAGTCGATCAAGACGACGTATACGGCTCTAGGGAAAAATCCAGAGTTTTAGGCTCACAAGAACCAAATTGCCTAGCCCGTGTGGCCCACATGGCACAAAATAGCCTAGACCGTGTGTCACACACGGCCCAGCACACGGTCTATCACACGGCCGTGTGGCAATGACAGTGCCCAATTTCGGCTTTCGTCGTTCGTTATTTTTCGGGTTTCTCGTTACACACCTGGTCTAGATTCAATACGAGCGCTCCCACGAGATAACCAGAAACTAAAAGCACCAATTAGAACACTAAATCAGTAACAAAACAAATTATTCATAGGATAAAATTCCCGATTTTCCTAACAAAGATACCACTCGAACCCCTACCAACAATGTAACACCCCCAAACCCAGCCTAGATGTTATGGCTGTATTCGGAGATGTCACAAAGAATGGGTTTTGAAATCGAACTCTACACGTTAAAACCCTTTCAGTTCCTAAATCACCTATATACCTTTATCCAATGTCAAACGTTTGTTTAATTAGTTAATTTACCTTAAAACGTGTCTCATAGCGGAAGCTTACGAAAAACCATTGTATTTCAAGAAAACAGCTCGTATTTTTAGAAAACCTTTGTTTTAGAAACTAGACGCAAATTAAGTACAAAAATGGAAATCCAAATAAAAAAGGAAAACCAACCAAAAAAGTTTGGATAGTCCAATTTACAAAAAAAAAAAAAACAAAACCAGAATAGTCCTTAAAATAAAAACCATAATCATAACCAGTTTATGAACTCGTGCTCACCGAGAGGCTCCGTCGCACCGATCCGCCTAAGTCTGAGGATTACCTGACAAAATAGACAACATATGTTAGTTTATGAAAACTCAGTATGTAACCCAACAGAATTAAGCACACAAACATACAAAATTATAAGCACAGCCAAATACAGATACAGATTCAGTTTCAGTTTTAGATTCAGATAATAGTTTCAGTTTCAGATATGTAGAATCCTACCCCATCCTCTACACACTAACTCCGACCATCCCATCACACCATGTGGGGTTAACAACACCCACCCATCCCTACACACCACGTTGTGCCATTAAGACACGTATCAGATAATATGCAGCCGAGCTTCCAGGATAAAGGCGATTAGCGCCGAACAGAATACTTCCTCCTCATATACAAATCCCACCCCAAAAACAGATATAGAGATTCAGATACAGATATAACAAACTAAACATGCTTAACATGCTTTATAAAAATAACAGATACACATACATCAGTATAGTCAGGCATACTTTTAGTATCCTACTCAGATTAGTCTATCAGAATATCAGAGCATACAGATCAGGGTTTAGTTAGCCCTTACTGATCCTACGGTAGGCCCACAGTCAACCGGAGCGACCCGTGCGACCCTAGGGAAAATTTTAAAAAAAATGGGCCCACATGCCCGTGTGGTTTGCCCGTGTGGCCCACACACCCAGGTTGGCCTTTACTCGTGTGGCCCAGACGACCTGGCCCAAAATCCACACGCCCGTGTGGGCCCACACGCTCAACTTGGCCATGCCCGTGTAGCCCACACGGCCATACTCGAGCCACCACACGGTCGTGTGGTGCGCACTGCCATGCCTTCATCGACCACACGACCGTGTCTCGCACACGACCAGCCACACGGTCGGCCACACGCCCGTGTGGCTTCAACAGTGGCCGTTTTCGACTTTTGTCAAAACTCAGTTTTTCACGTTTCGGGTACACACCTGTTACAGTTTTGATGCGAAACCAGCCTCGAGACCACTAGAACCTAAAATCGACAAACCAAAACCCCAAACTCAGTCTTAAAACACAATAATCCAAAACCAAAATACCAAAAAATTAGATTCGAGCGCTTAACACTTACCCCGAAACCTCAAATGCCTTTAACTACAAATTCGAAAGAGAAGAGTCCCGTTCTTCGAGAATCGCCACTGCCAAAACAGAATAATAAGGCTCCAACCGACAATTTTGAATACGAACTACGTAAACACAAAAACCCCACTTACCGAACAATCAACAGAAAGTAGAACAACGAGATACGAAGATTCATTGACTGGTCGAAATAAGATAGATGAAAGTAACAAAATAGATGGAGTGCAAAAGGGTAGAGCAAAGCAAGGGAAAAAGGAAGTCGGTTAACCAAATCCTAACTCGCCGACGAATTAAACGCTTCTAACACTTCTCCTAAACAAATCAACCAATTACAATGATTAACCAATATTTGTTTCACACAAACTATACTTACCGAAAAGAAATTCCCCAAATCGAAAAAGGCAAAACATTACCACATATCAATCCACTTGCATACAACCACAATAACCCGCACGAAGAACAATAGCAAAGACAGGAAAGGACTATCGTTTGAACCACAAAAAAGAAAGAGTAGAAGTTGAAAGAAATAAAAAAAAAGTGAAATTGAGGGGAAGGAAAATTTTAGAGGAAATAAAATAAAAATAAAAATAAAGTTTTAAAAAAAACATTTGAATTTACTCGAAACTCAACCACTTAAACAACACACCTAAAAATTTATTATCATATCACTCACAAAGGGACTCAAACCCCCAACCCACCATACACACTTTGTAACACCCCAAACCCGGCCCAAACATTACGACCGAATTTGGTATGCTACAGAGAAAACATTTTGAAAATCCCTTTAGGCCAAATTAACTTTTGATAAAAGATAGCGTCCGATTTAAAACATTTGAGGTGTATAAACACCATACTTAGGTTTATTTTAAAAATATTCATTAAGTCGATTATTACTCGATTCAGGTGTGCGATGTACGATAAAACATTTGCGATTAAAATTTTAGAAAACATGTGGACTTAATTTAATGTTAAGAAATAGTTTAAACAAATTAATCCAAAACATAGAATAATAAAAAAATATATCTAGGAGGCCTTATTACAACTTAGTTAAAATAAAACCAACATTAAATAAAATAAAACAAAATCCAAGTTCATCTAATTAAGATTTCCCTTTGCATGGCCACCTTGAGTCCTTAGGCTCCATCTCGCGATCTACTCATCTGCAAAATGTTAAGGGAAAGGGTGAGTCACCGAGACTCAATGTGTAAATTCCCCACCGGAAAATACATCTCATACACAATTCATTAATAAACATGCACATGCAACCCAACCTAACCATCCATACTCCTTTTCTACCCCGTGTGGTCAAAACCACTGGTGGTCAAAACCACTGATGACTTAGAGTCACAAATTTGATGATGGGGCCAACCCATCGTGTGGTCAAAACCACTGATGACCATAGGTCACAATATATCAAATGTGGTCAAAACCATTGGTGGTACCAAACCACTGGGACTTAGTCGCAAATAATCAATTGTTGTGGTCAAAACCACTGATGACCATAGGTCACACGATGGGTTGGCCCCATCATCAAATTTGTGACTCTAAGTCATCGATGGTTTTGACCACCGATGGTTTTGACCACACGGGTAGAAAAGGAGTATGGATGGTTAGGTTGGGTTGCATGTGCATGTTTATTAATGAATTGTGTATGAGATGTATTTTCCGGTGGGGATTTACACATTGAGTCTCGGTGACTCACCCTTTCCTTAACATTTTGCAGATGAGTAGATCATGAGATGGAGCCTAAGGACTCAAGGTGGCCATGCAAATGGAAATCTTAATTAGATGAACTTGGATTTTGTTTTATTTTATTTAATGTTGGTTTTATTTTAACTAAGTTGTAATGAGGCCTCCTAGATATATTTTTATTATTCTATGTTTTGATTAATTTGTTTAAACTATTTCTTAACATTAAATTAAGTACACATGTTTTCTAAAATTTAATCATAAAATACTTTATCGTACATCGCACACACTGAATCGGTAATAACTGACTTTATGAATATTTTTAAAAATAAACCTAAGCATGTTTTTTTTTATACACCTCAAGTGTTTCAAACAAAATAACCATCTTTTACCAAAAAGTTAATTCGGCTTAAAGGGATTTTAAAAAATACTTTCTCTGTAGCACACCAAATTCGGTCGTAGTGTTTGGGCCGGGTTTGGGGTGTTACACACTTCACGCCTTTAACCACTAAAGCAAGTGCTAAATTATATGACAATATTTGACAAATCCAGTATACAAACTTTGGGTGGTTACAAGTAACTCTATTCCAATACTATGAATGAGGTACTGATATATTTTTTTAAATCATAAATTCACTTTAAAATATTTTGGGAAAAGAATTTAGGATTCTTTAATTAAAATTTTAATAATATAGAATTTATAGAAAGGGATTTGATATTATATGAAGCCTCGATAACGTCAAGAGAAAAGCAATAGTTAGAGATTGTAACTGAAAATTTTAATGTGACATTCTTTATTCGTATCTCTTAATAGGTTGGGTAAGGGGTATTACATCCCCGATGTTGCAACGTCAATCCTGTATTTTAAACACTTTACAATTTGGTTCTTATTCGACCTCGGGTTAACTTTAGAGTTTTTGTAAGCTTGTATAAAATTTGAAAACAACTTTATATCGTATTATATAAATGTATTAGTTGAAATTTAATCATTAATAATATAAATTGAACATAGTTTGATCGTAATTGTTTCGGCAATGAATTTGACACCTTACAGCTCGGATCTAGCGATTGGATCGAATATGGGGTATTACACTTTCACTATTTAAAATATACTAAAATGTTAAACAATTAATATAATAAAATTTATTTAATTTCCTAATTACTTTTTCTTAAAATATATTTACTATTTAAATAATAGTTTGGACTGAAATTAATATGGATTGTCAAAAAAACATATTTCAAACTTCAAACTTGTACCCTCACACATCATTCGGTGGTTAATGTAATAATTTAATGAAAGTTCTATTTAGTACTCAAATACTAAAATAGTTGTAATTAAATAGTTGATTGTTTTAGAAAAAAAAATGTTGATTACCACCTCCATTTATTTTCAGTGATTTATTTATTTTAATCATGTTGATATTTAAAAAAATCAAATAATACGTTAGGAATATTTTATTATAAAGTGAATGTTCATCAAGATCAAATAAATTTTATATACTTTAAGACTCTAATAGTTATTAAAATTAGAGTTTTTATTTCATTTATACTTCTTAGGTCTAATAAGAAAATTATGAAATTCATCCTGAGAATTGGTTTATTTTTTTCAATCATGTTTGATATTCTATAAAAAAACAAATAATATGTTATGCATATTTTATTATTAAGTAGATGTCCATCAAGATTAAGATAAATAATAGAATTTTATTTTATTTATACTTTTTAGGTCTATCAAGAAAATTATAAAATTCATCCCGCCAGAGAGAAAAAACGAAGGCATTACCAAAAGCAAGAATCAATCATGTGCCCCTAAAAGGTATCATTGCATTCAAACCACCTAACTACTCCAACCTTTGAGCTATATGTGCCACGAAGTTTATAAAAATATGTTCTTTGTATCTAATTAGATTTATTTAATTGAGGATTGAAGATCAGATTTATTCTTCAAGATCATAGACGATAATATGTAAAAATTTTCAAGAAGTTTCTTTTATTTAATGCTTTATATTTGATTAATTTTTAATTAGTTAATTCATGATTAATTATGATTTTTTTATTAACTTATTTTATTTCTATCTTTTTGAGGATGGTGAAAATTTGATGTCAACATTTTCTGGTTCTTGACTGAACAAATTTTAGATAGGTATGGGGCTTTAACCATTCAATCACATCAATTTTTCATATATACTTTTACATCATATGAGTAATATATTAATCAAATTCATACTTGGTGTGTTTCTAATTTTCTTATAATTTTGTTTTTAAGATTATATTTTGTTGGAAATATATGATCGAGTCAGATATGATTTGCCCATAATGGAGTAGAACCTAAACCCATTAAAGTTGTTATAAAGTAATTACCCCTTAAATGGTAGTTTATATATATAAAGAGAGTTTTCTTCCTATAAAACAACTGCTTCGACAATTTAAAAGATAAGAATAATAAAAATGGCCATGTGGCATTACAAAAGTTTAGAATGACATTATGCTATTAAAAAAATGGCATTTGACCATTTGAATAAAAATGGCTTTTCACCATTTCTATTTATTTTTAAGTGGATTTCATACTTGATGATTTTTTGTTATTGATGAAATTAATGGCACTCAGATTAAAAGAGAAATAAGTTTCTCTTAGATGCAATACTTTCAAAGAGAACAATGAGAGTTCTCAATATAATCCTTTAAAGAGTAGAAATAACTTATGTTATCAATGTGATATGAAATAACATTGATCACAAACCAGTTGTATGCACAAATATTTTGTAACAATGAATACTGTCCTTATAGGCAAGAAATATTTATCTTATTTAGTACTGAAACAAATCAATATTATTGCAATATTTGGTAGTACAAAATTAGTTGAAACTCCGAAAGAGCAAATATATCAATATTTGAAGTATCAAAATTTGTGATGGTTAATGCATTAGTTTTAAAAGATATTAACTATAATGGATCTTATATTGAAATTGTGAATGTGGAAAAGATTATATTTGATATGAGAAAGATTCGGTTAATGAATTCTACCATGCATGGTCCATGAATGCTTAATGATTTGATATGCATGTTAGAATGATAATTATGACATTTCTTATGAGAAACTGAATTGATTGTGATTATCTGCCATAATCTTTTTTTTCACCATTATCCCATGAAGAGTTGATAGCAGAATATTTGATTGAAATATTTGACTATGTAATATCCACTTGAAATGTGTAATCATTTTAAGAGAAATATATGACAATCAGAATATGATATATTTACCTAATGCTCCTTATGATTAGATGCACATCAAGTTGCAAGATTTTAAAATTGTGAGTGAGTATAATAACTCTACAATATTTAGGATGAGTTCTCAATTAAAATTAGGTGGAAAATATTACCGATGAGAAATTTTTTTTTTTAAATTATGTAACTTTTCATACTTTAAATATGCTCCTACAACAGCAATACCATTGTGTATTAATATAATGTTTACTTGTGGTTCAATAAATAACAAGCTATTAAAAGAAAAACCTTAAAGCCCATCGTATTAGGTTTGCTTCATTTCCTAAAGCGAACATAGCAATATATAAACACGTAATATTTGACGTGGATGAGTAAGTGGCTATATAATAATCGTAAAAAAGATTATCATATTAATTCTTCTCAGTACTAAAAGTGGAAAATGAAGATAAATAAGAGAAGAACAAGAATTTCCAAGAGAACCCATTAAGGAGTATATAAAGATAAATAATTTAAAAACAAGAGTTGTCAATATAACCCTTCAAAGAAGAGAGACAACTTATGAAAATTCATTGGTTATTTACCTGTTGTACACCTGAAAATTTTATTATTTAATTAATATTTCTTAAAGGAAAGGAACATATGTCCCGTAGACAATACAACAATGCATACTATTCTTAGACATAATAAGCTTTTTTTCTTGCTTTGTAATGAACGAACATTTTTTTGTGGTAAAAAAAAATTTAAGGCTCAAAAAGAGCTAACATGTTGTTACCCTATAGTTAATGTGATAGTCAAACATGTTAATTTTTCGTAGTACATGATTCAAGGCTCCAAAAGAGCTAATACATTATTATTCAAAGAAACAAAGTGATAATTAATGCATTATCTTCTAGTCATCTCAAAGAACAGGTATCACATTAAGACTATATATGAGGTGATGATTAATTTCTATATATTAAATATATTATATTTGGTAAGAGTTTTGTACTAAAAAACTAATTTATTTATACTATACATGTATTAGTATGGTTAAATCACATATAATGGTAAATAAGAAGTTTATATTAGTATATTTGAATCACATGAGATGGTAAACGTGAAGTTTACAAATCCAAATGTAACAGCCCGTTTTTGGTCAAATCGGAACAGTGGTTTCGGGACCACAAATTTGAAATCAAAATATTTATTTTATTATTATTTTTAATGTTTACAGCATGATTGAGTGATTGTGTGAAAATTTCGTCAAGAAATTTTATCATTTGAATGGTCAATTTGATAAAAAGGACTAAATTGCGTAAAGTGTAAAATGCATGTTCTATTAGTTAAATGTGTCTATTAGCTATGGAAAATTAAAGTGGAAGTCTTTATGTTGTAATTAGACCATTAAAATGGTGGGTGGACAATTATGGGCATATATTATGTGATTTTTAATGTTTTAAACCAAGGTTAAATAAGTAAAACAATAATAAACTTAAGTAAAATAATGAAACAACAAAAGCTATCATCTTCACTCATCTCTCCCACCGAAAATTCAAGAAAATAAGAATCCATAAGAGCTTGCTAGGGTTCGGTCACTTTGAAGTTTAATTGGTGAGTGAATTTCGTCCCGTTTTTAATGATTTCTATGTTTTTGTGATCGTTGCAACTAGTACTAGCTAGCCTAGGGACTAATTTGCAAAAATGCTAAAGGTTTTGAATGATGCCATTGATGAATAAGCATGTGTTTTGAGGTTTCTTGATAGATTATGAATGTTTGTTAATAGATATACAAGTTTTGTTAAGTGATTTTTAGTGAAAATGCAAAATAGGGATTTAATTGAAAAATGTGTAAAGTTAGTGGTTAAAATGTGAAATAAATGATAAATATGGGCTTCTAGGGGTATAATGGTAATTTGGCTAGCCTGGGTTAGTCTTGAATTTCATGAATTTGTGATTTTATGTAATAAGGACTAAATTGTAAAAGATGTGAAAGTTTAGGGGTAAAAGTGTAAATATGCCTTAAAGAGTGTTTTGGACTAAATTGAATGAATAGATGATTAAATAAGTTAATTTTTAATATATTTAGATCAAGAAAAGTGAAATACGGACTTGGATTGGGAAAAGATAAAGTTATCGACTAATCGGCTCGATTCGTCATTTTAATATCCGAGGTAAGTTCGTATGTTATAAATTCATTTCAAATGTCTTTTATATGCTTTGATATAGCATGAATTGTGTTTATGTGATTACGTATGAGTTTGGAAATGATTCGATGAAGATTTGACAGTTGGAAACCCGATTGAACCTTAGGAATAGTTTAGGATGCTAGTGACATGTCATTAGGTATACTTGAGTTGGCTTCGGGCCATAATTTAGCACAATGTGTGCGAGATAAACTGATTTAGCTTCGGGCCATGATATCAGAATTTCGGATAAGTTACCTTGATTTGGTTTCGGGCCATGGTATATGTATTTATCGAGTGAGACCTTGAGTATCCGACTTCTATTCCGAATGGTTCAACGGGTAAATGAAGGATGTGGTTGAGTATGAGATTGGTACAAGGTGGTACAGGTACGTACGGAAATGAATTGAGTATTGAAAATTATGAAACTAATGAGTTCATTGGTAAGTTATATGAATGATCATTTGATAGTTTGAGATTTAATAGAATTGTTGCACATTGTTTTCCATTATATGAATTATTAATGAATGATGATAGTTTCTCATTGTTAACATACGAGCTTACTAAGCTATATAGCTTACTTTGTTGCTTTAGTGGTTTCAAAGCTAGCTCGGATTCGGGGATCGTCAGAGACTTCACCACACTATCCACTGACTCTTTGGTACTTTTGAAACCATGTTTTAAGTATATGGCATGTATAGGTATTTGAGTAATGTTGGTTATGTTTTGGTAATGACTTTGGCCAAATGAATTGGTTTGTAAATGCCTATATTTTGAGTTGTAAATATAGCCATGAGAGTTGGCTTAATTTGGTGAATTTTTGGTTATGTGCATATATGTGAATATATGGTTGATATTAGATGTGGATTATGTTTGTGAATTGGTTTAATATAATGTATGTTTAGTAATGGTATAGTTAGTTGAATTGGTATGTTTTGATGGAGTAAGGTTTGAGGTTATGAGCATGTTGAATGTTGGTATTGAAAATGGTATGGATTAGTCTTGATTGTGGTTGAATTGAATGTTATTTATGCTATGATTTGGTACCATTTGAGCTTGTTTAGGTATATGCAAAATGGGTGGCAAAATGGCTTATTAAATAGCCTATTTTTGTCTACACGGGCAGAGACACGGGCGTGTGTCTCAGCCGTGTGTGACACACGGTCAAGTTACACAGCCGTATACGGTCAAGATTATGAATGTTTGTTAATAGATATATAAGTTTTGTTAAGTGATTTTTAGTGAAAATGCAAATTAGAGATTTAATTGAAAAATGTGTAAAGTTAGTGGTTAAAATGTGAAATAAATGAGAAATATGGACTGCTAGGGGTATAATGGTAATTCGGCTAGCCTGGGTTAGTCTTGAATTTCATAAATTTTTTATTTTATGTAATAAGGACTAAATTGTAAAAGATGTGAAAGTTTAGGGGTAAAAGTGTAAATGTGCCTTAAAGAGTGTTTTGGACTAAATTGAATTAATAGATGATTAAATAAGTTAATTTTGAATATATTTAGATCAAGAAAAGCGAAATACGGACTTGGATTGGGGAAAAGATAAAGTTATCGACTAATCGACTCGATTCGCCGTTTTAACATCCGAGGTAAGTTCGTATGTTATAAATTCATTTCAAATGTATTTTATATGCTTTGATATAGCATGAATTGTGTTTATGTGATTACGTATGAGTTCAAAAATGATTCGATGAAGATTCGACAGTTGGAAACCCGATTAAACCTTAGGAATAGTTTAGGATGCTAGTGACATGTCATTAGGTATACTTGAGTTGGCTTCGGGCCATGATTTAGCACAATGTGTGCAAGATAAACCAATTTGGCTTCGGGCCATGCATATCGGCTGATTTGGCTTCGAGCCATGATATCAGAATTTCGAATAAGTTACCTTGATTTGGTTTCGGGCCATGGCATAGGTACTTATCGAGTGAGACCTTGAGTATCCGACTTCTATTCCGAATGGTTCAACGGGTAAATGAAGGATGTGTTTGAGTATGAGATTGGTACAAGGTGGTACAGGTACGTACGGAAATGAATTGAGTATTGAAAATTATGAAATTGATGAGTTCCTTGGTAAGTTATATGAATGACCATTTGATAGTTTGAGATTTAATAGAATTGTTGCACATTGTTTTCCATTATATGAATTATTAATGAATGATGATCGTTGCTCATTGTTAACATACTAGCTTACTAAGCTATATGGCTTACTTTGTTGCTTTTCCATGTTTTATAGTGATTTCAAAGCTAGCTCGGATTCGGGAATCGTTGGAGACTTCACCACACTATCCACTGACTCTTTGGTACTTTTGTAACTGTGTTTTAAGTATATGGCATGTATAGGTATTTGAGTCATGTTGGTTATGTTTTGGTAATGAATTTGGCCAAATGAATTGGTTTGTAAATGCCTATATTTTGAGTTGTAAATATAGCCATGATAGTTGGCTTAATTTGGTGAATTTTTGGTTATGTGCATATATGTGAAGACATGGTTGATATTAAATGTGAATTATGTTTGTGAGTTGGTTTAATATAATTTATGTTTAGTAATGGTATAGTTAGTTGAATTGGTATGTTTTGATGGAGTAAGGTTTAAGGTTATAAGCATGTTGAATGTTGGTATTGAAAATGGTATGGATTAGTCTTGATTGTGGTTGAATTGAATGCTATTTATGCTATGATTTGGTACCATTTGAGCTTGTTTAGGTATATGCAAAATGGGTGGCAAAATGGCTTAGTAAATAGCCTATTTTTGTCCACACGGGCGTGTGCCTCAGCAGTGTGTGACACACGGTCAAGTTACACGGTCGTGTGTCCCCTGGTGTTGAAATTGAAATGAAGTCAGTATGCTCCACACGGTCTCACACACGGGTGTGTGATCGGCCGTGTGGTACAAGTCAGTATACCCCCTAATTGGCACACGGCCTAGCACACGGGCGTGTGACTTGGCCGTGTTGCATAAGTCAGTATACCCTACAGGTTTGGCATGGCCTAACACACGGCCTAGCACACGGGCGTGTGTGGCCACTTTGAAGGGCACACGGGCTAGACACACGGGCGTGTGGTTGGCCGTGTGACCCAAGTCAGTATGTACCCCTGTTTTCACACGGCCTGTGACATGGGCATGTCTGGTGGCCGTGTGAGACACACGGCGTGGCCACATGGGCGTGTGTCCCCTATTTGAAGAAAAATTTGCTAAGTGTTGAAAAATTTCTCGAGTATCCAGTTTAGTCCCGAACCACTCTCAATGCATGTTTAAGGCCTCGTAGGCTCGTTTAAGGGACACTATGATTGATTTTGATTGAATTGTATGTGAATTGATAAGTAGTGTATGAAATGTATGTTTATGAGTGTTGTAAGTCCGGTAATGCTCCATAACCCTATTCCGGCGTTGAATATGGGTGAGGGGTGTTACACCAAATGTATTAATTATTTGGTATGGTTGGTTAGACCATCTCGATCAATAATGATGCAACAAATGAGAATTTATATGTATATTTATTAAAGAACCTGAAGATTCTTCATATTAAAGATTTTTCAAGTACTGCTTGTTCTCAAAGGAAAAGTTAGAACTTCACTAGCAAAAGTTGAGATTGAATCTCTTAAATTTCTGAAAGTAATGTGGCCCATTTATTCAGAAAGTGGAATGTTTACGATATTATTTTAGTATATGCATCTACAAGATAATCACATGTGAGTTATCAACGCGCAACCTGTAGTTAACAAGATTACTTATTTAATTATTAGTGCAAAAACATAAGTTTCAAATTATGCAACTGAGACAAGTCTTGCTAATGTTGGTGAGTTTATTACTTAGGGTTTCAAAGACAATTGTAACCTAGATTGTCGGTGCAAGTAACTATCGCAAAAGCCTATTGTTTATATGTATGAAATGGTTTAGTAGAATTAATGATTAAATGTCTCAAGTTAGTAGCTAAACCATTACTTTTGAGAATAATTTCTTTTGTATATAAAGATATAATATTTTATATGAATCAACATGTAACAGTCCAGTTTAAACCCTAGTCGGAATAGTGGTTTCGAGACCACAAATTCGAGTTAGAAAAATATTTTAATATTATTTTCCGTGCTTAAAGTATGTGAATTTGTATGTGTGAAAGTTTTGTAAATTAATTTGGTCATTTATGTGCTTAATTTGATAAAAGGACTAAATCGCATAAAATGTAAAAGTAGCTTTCTAATTTAATAATGGTTGAATTGATGTGTCTTCATAAAGATGAGGTCCTTATGTGGTTATTTAGCCATTGAATGTTTTAAATGTCAAAGATGGACATATGATAGTGGAAATTTAATGTTAAAAATAAAGGTTAATTTAGTAAATTGGAAATTACATGTTATTAATTAAAACAAAAGGCTAAAATAAGCCACCATATTCATCTTTTCCACCGAATCTTGAAAGAAAAAGAAAGAGTTTGAGCTTTGTTACATTCAGCCATTACAAGTTTTAATTCAAGGTTAGTTTTTGTTCGGTTTTTGATAATTTTTACGTTTTTGTAATCGTTGCTTTGTATTCTTCAAAACCCATGCTTCAATTTTGTGAATTGATGAAGATTTTGAAAAGTGCCATGGATGAATTCATAAGTTTTGTGATGTTTGATGATGAAATATGAAATATATGTGTTAGATTAACATGTTTTGTCTTTGGATTTTTAGTGATTTTGAGTAATTTGGACTAAATTGAGAAAATAATATTTTGAGGGACAAAATTGTGAAATAAATGAAATGTATGGACTTGTACGAGCATGGGTAATATTCGGCCTAAGCATGGTGTGTGCAAATTTTGTGTATTTTGTGATTTTGTGTAATAAAGACTAAAATGTCAAAATGTGAAAATGTGGGGGCTAATTTGTAAATTACCCTAAATATGTGTTTTTGGTTTGAATTGAATGAATTAGTGAATAAATGAGTTAAATTTGAATATGTATAGATCAAGAACCGAAGAAAACAGACTTAGATCGCGGGAAATCAAAAGTAATTGAGTAGCCGAGTTCGTTTTTGTTTATCCGAATCTGAGGTAAGCTATATACAAACAAATGTATTTACATTGATATATATATGTTCACATGGAGATTTATAATGATGAATGTATATGAGATGATGAGTACATGAAATCCGAGATAGTATCGACATGGTGTCAACATCCAAAAAAGCCCCGTACGAACTTAGGAATAGATAGGATTACATATGTCGTGACATAGGTGTCCGATATGTAATATCATGTAAGACCATGTCTGGAATGTTGGCATCAATTTTAGATTTACGTGTAAGACCATGTCTGGGACATTGGAATCGTATTGATTCGTGTAAGACCCTGTCTGGGACAGTGGCATCGATATCTGGTTACATGTAAGACCACGTCTGGGACGTTGGCATTGTACGACTATTCTGAGCATTCTGAGTATCCTATTTGATTTCGAACGGTTCAACGGGAAAATCCGAGAAATGAACGTCTATATGAAATGTATAAACGAATCAGGTATGTTTGAATTGTACACTAAGCAAGTGTATGAAAGGTAAGTGTTTATATGAACTTACCTAGATGAGATATGTGAATAGATTTGATAAGGTAAAATATGTTATATGTGTGAATGAGCTATGATCTAATGAAGTACAAGGTGATGCATATATGTTGGTAAGCAAATGGCTAATCAAATGAGCCAAGGAGAATTATGAATGTGCAAATGAGCTATTAGTGATCTTATATTAGAGATGAATAATGGATGCTTATATGTTAAGTTTATTTGTATATGGCTTACTAAGCTTTTGGAAAGCTTACTTTGTGTGTGTTTACTCTGTTTTATAGGTCGTCAAAGCTACGAAAGGCTCAGGGATCGTCGAGGATCGTCATCACACTACTCAATCCTATTTTTGGTACCTTTTGAAAGTGTATATACTAAATATGGCATGTATAAGCTAGTTGTTTTGGAATATGATTGAGATATGTAATAGCCATGTGATATGGCTAGATAAATGTTTTATGAATGATGAGTCATGCTATATGATGTTTGGTTTTGGTATGGTTTCATGGTTAAGAAATGGTCAAAATATTGGTAAGATCATTTATGCAAGGTAAGCATATATATGATGAATGGTTGTTATAAGGAAATGATATGTTTGTGATGAATTACACTTGAAAATGATTGTGAATAGAATAAGCCTATTGTTGTATAAGATGTTGTGCTTGAGATGCCTTTGTATGCTTGGGAAATTGGTTGTTTTTGACATGAATTGTATTGGTATGAATGCTTGTAGGAATGACCCAAGTGTGGGTGGCATTTTGGCCTTGAAAATGGCCTATAATTGCCCACACGGTTGAGCACACGGGCGTGTGGCTCGACCGTGTCCCTCGTGGTTGTATTTCAAAACAAGTCAGACTCGACCACGGGCTGGACACACGGGGCGTGTGACTGGCTGTGTGGTGCAAGTCAGGCTCGACCACGGGTGAGGCACACAAGCGTGTCCACGGCCGTGTGGACAAGTCAATATGTATGCCCTGTTTTGACACGGCTTAGACACACGGGCATGTCTGAGGCCGTGGGAGGCACACGGCCTGCCCACACGGGCGTGTGACCTCTGTAACTTTGAAAAATTCTTAAATTTTTGAGAATTTATGTATGTGTTCGGTTTAGTCCCGGCCCTTTTCTAAAGCGTGATTAAGGTCTCGTAGACCTATTTAAGGGACACTTTGATGTGGTGTGTCAAAATATGTTATGAAATGTCTGTAAAAGTTTTCGATTGTACGGTAATGCCTCATAACCCTAAACTGGCGATGGTTACGGGTTAGGGGTGTTACACAACACTTGTATGCATCATGCCAATAAATTGTGATAAGCACTCCCAATTACAATTGGCTTTTGGTTAGGAGTCAAATACAATCCATTTTAGAATAGTTGAATGTGCGATATATGTTTAAGTTGCTCCACCACAATGCACAAAATGGATATTCAAAGAATGTTGAAAATATATATTAATTATGAATCTCATTGTATTATTAGATGTTTTGAATAAATTGGAGATTCAATTATGATATGAGTTTATTACTATTTTGATTTGATGGCTTTCCCAACATTAGGGGGAGAGAAATAATAGCTAAATGAAATAATTACTTGGAATGAATTATCATTATCTAGATTCTCGTAAAAAGTAATTTGAACTAAAAGTTCGAAAGGATAATTCACTTTGTCGCAAGTTAACTGCCAAATGTATTTACTGACTTGATGAGGATTATCAAGTGTTATATATCAGCTAATGTTTTTATTTGAATCAAAGTCCATGTAGGATAATTTGTTAAAATAAATGAAAGTAATGCATGCCTGAAGCATAACAAATTGATTGGTTCCAAAGATGAAAATTCTCATAAGAGAATAATAAATCAAGATGGTCATATAGTGGAGGCGATGCTCCTGAAAAGGCCTAAGACATAACTAATTATCAAAACTCCAGAAGCGATTCAGGTACTTGAATATGAAATTTATGAAAATAAAGAGATTTCGATAAGTTATGCCAATATGAGAAAATATGGAACCTTGGAAATGAAAAGTTGTCGACAACGTTTTTGCAATGTTGAAATAATGAGAGAAATAAGGATCTTGAATAAATTTGTCGAGAAATATAAACATGGAATAGATTGGTCAAAATGGAAAGATGTAATTCAAGTAGAATTAAATTCATGAGGTTTTTGGAGGAGTAGTCCAAATGTCTAAAGGTATAAAGCCAATGGGGGTACAAATGAGTAGCTTTGCAAAAACGAAATAAGAAAAATGAAAATTTTCGCTAAGTCCTAGCATTATAAAAGGTATAATATTCTATTGTGGTGGATACAATAACCTTTAGATATCTTAATAGTGTGACAATTCATGAAAGATTTGACATGCGTCTTATGATTGTTATTACAATCTTTATATGAATCACTATATAGTGGAAGTTCATATTAAAATCCTTGAAGGATTTAGAATGTTGGAAGCATATAAAAGTTCTCGGGAAATTGTTCAATATGTTTACGTAAACATTTATATGAATTGAAATAATTTGACTCAGTGAAAAGTAGTTGAAGGGAGATTATAAAATGATCCAAAATACATAATTGTATTTTTATAGAAGGATCATGATCAAAGTTTGCTATAATTATTGTTGAAACTCTTGAAGAGATCAAAGTATATTTCCCCAAAAGTCTTTCTCACTCATGACTTCCAGGAGAATGATAATATAAACTTTGGCAAATTTTTTCAAGTGATCGTTTGAAAAGTTAGCATTCAAGATTGAATATGTAAAAATTGAGATATCATGTGATGTTGTCATGAGGGGAGTAAATAAGCGTTGTATTATTTTTCCCTTAACCGATGTTTTATCCCATCGGGTTTTCCTGGTAAGGTTCTTAACGAGGCAACATGTTAATGCATGTTATAGATATGTGTACTATTTTTCATTCACTAAGAAAATTTTCCCACAAGATTTTTATCTTAGTAATGTTTTAACGAGACACATTATTTACTAATGGACATCCAAGGAAGAGTGTTATGAATATTTTATCATTAAGCGAATGTCATCAAGATCAATATAAATTTGATGTACTTTAAGGCTCTAATAGTCATTAGAAGTAGAATTTTATTTCATTTATACTTTTTATGTCTATAAATATAGATTTTAGAAAAGCATTGTAAACATCCCTATTAATTAATAAAAATATGTTCTCTTTTGCTCTCTTATTTATATTGCTTTTACTCTATCTATTTTTTATTTCATAACATGATAAAGTTTTGTTCAATGAAAAATGTTAAAAAAAATGATAAGTAAAAGAGCTACTTATCATTCAATGTAGATTTTTTTTTCAATTATTTTTATTTTATCTTAGTTCTTCAAACATTAACTTTTAATTACCTTTGAAAATTTTAAAATTACGTTTTTTAAAACATTTTAATTATATTATGTACGCGGTTGGACCACAAAATAGTAGATGTATCGAACTGATAAAAAAACTCTTGAGGTACCACATTGTTTGACAAGGTGTATTTCAAGGGCCAAATTGAAATTTAACCCTTTTTAAAAAATATATTAAACATATTTCATAATTTAAATTTAACACTTCAAAATTTTCGATTATCAAACAAAAATAAAGTAAATCTGAAGTATTGCTTTATGAAATGTCACTTTTAGCATTACCAAAACAGATCATTGTTTTATCCTTCCTGTGTTGAAAAAAATTAGATTAAGCACCTTAATAAAATTAAGCATGTTTAATAAGCCATGATGAAAACTGCTGGATACATTTTTTTTTCTACAAGTAGATAGGGAGTTAATAGAGAATAAATTTAATAGTTATTTTATTTTATTTAAGATTATATTATCTTTATCAAACAATATAATTATATTCAATTTTTAATTTTAAATAAAATACCAACATATTTATAACTTAATATTTATTTTTTTAAACACTTATATTTTCAGTTTATCAAATATAGCCTAAAACAACATTTATTTGTTTTTGTATATTTTTCTTCTCTTCTTATTTTTATTCGTTTCAACTATTCTTTTGTTCTTTTCCTTTTCGTCTTTAAATTGCAAGTAAAAAACAAATTATTGACTCATAAAAATAGCCAATATATATTTACTTTTCCTTTTATTTCTTATCCTTTTTCTTATTTTATCTGTTTATAAATAAATTCAAAAGGTAATATTTTGTATTAGTTAGCGTAATATTTTTACCAATTTAATTATAAAAATTAAAAAAATTCTTAATTAATTAATGTTAATAAAAAATTATATTTCATAAATAATTTATTTTACACAATTATTTTATCCATAAAAGGAAAAGGAAAATAAAATAGATGAAAAATGAAAACGAATTTTATAAAATTAATGTATTTGAATATATTTGAATAAATTATTTATTAAAACACAAATTTAAATTAGTATATAAATTATTAAATGTTTTCTGTATTTATTTATATAAAGAAAAATAGAAAATAAAATAAAATAAAATAAAATAATTTATAAAATTAATAAAAATAAATAATATTGTAGTTAAAATAATTTAAGTATAATATAACTTATTGTATGTTTATGTATTTTATTTATTAAAAAAATGAAAAAGAGTAAAATGAAAAAATGAAAAAAAAAAAAAAGTATGGTAGCAGCAGACCTTTAACAAAAAAGCCAATGGGAGAACATGCTTGGAACTATACTAGTAGTTTGAAGAATTAATCAATAAGGATAAAACTCAAAATTAAAGTAAAATTTTATTTATTAATTTTAATTTGGAGTAATTATATATATAAAATTATCAATATAGTGCCAATTTAAGTTTACATATTACATACACTAATAATTATGTTTATCCAATATAAAAATAAATCGATGTAGTTATTTATTTAAATGTATACAATTGAATTAAAATTAAATGTTTATGTATACATTTGAACCATAATCAAAGTTTTATGTGTATAATTGCACCAAATCAAAGTTTAAGTATCAAATTGTACATTCGACCAAAGTTCATGTATAGTTTTGAAAATTATCCCTAATTATTATGTTTTGAAATTTAAGGACCAATTTAAAAATTGGTCTATAGTTTAAGGATGTTCAGTACAATTAACTCAATTTTAAACTGTTCAAATTATATATGGGCTTTGAAAACGCCTAAACCAGGCCCTTGTAACTCGGTAGCCCAACTCAGTTACACCCTACAAGTAGGGCTGCAAAAATGGCGGAAACAAAGCCCCATAATTTAGTCCTTTAAAGCTGGAAGCCGCACTTCTATTATTTTACAACCTACAAACCGAAGAGTAAGTAACCCAGATTCTGAGAAAGGCAAAAATGAGAGGGAAATCAATTCTCCGCCCATTTCTTACCCGTCGAGCTTTCAGTGTCCGCTCTGTTTCTTCTTCTTCTTCTTCTCGGATTCTTTTTAATCAGAGTTACTTAATGTCAACCCCCCAGAAAAATTCTTCAATCCCTAAAACCCCATTTCCAGTTTGGACCCCTGAAAACCTTAATCTCTCCCGATACTTCTCGGACTCTCCTCCTGATTTTTTCAAACCATCCTTCATGGAAACCGAACCGGTGCCGGGTAAATTTTATTCTTCATTTTTTCTTTGTTAGAGTTTCTTTCTTTGAACATCGGAAAAGAAGAGGTTTTTTTTTTTTTTTTTTAAATACACATAAAATTTGGTTCTTTAATTTCAGTTCCAGAGAATGTTGTCCCCGTTAAGTCAGAAGAAGAGTTTGATGCTGCACTTAGCAAAGCTAAAGACGAATCTGTGCCGGCTGTTTTCTATTTCACTGCTACATGGTGTGCTCCATGTAAGTTTTTCTGACTTCTTTCGAGTTTCTGATATCAAAGGCACTGGCTGTGTTTCACTATATTTATTCTGTTCCATCTATATGTAGGCCGATTCATCGGTCCTGTCATGGACGAGTTGGCTCGGAGAACTCCTGAAGTAACAGTTTATAAGATGGATATCGATGAGGTCTAAATGATTTTTTTTTTATTAAATTTATTACCTTCATAATTTACTGGTTGTGGTAAATATATTTAACAAAGGAACTTTAAACCAGAATGGTAATGTATTGTCAGGTCTGGATTTAGGTATTTCTTCCATAAGTTTTGAATTGCAAATATCTCCATTGAAGGGTCCAGTATCTATTATTTATGAATCATTCATTTTGAATTGCCTTCTTGGTGGTAAAGTGAATTTATTTATGATGATTTGCACAAGGATTTGTTATGGAAAGGCAATAAACTTAGTATGATTCTATTTCGTGTTTGAGATTGAAATGTTTGATAATACAAGGGCATATTATGTAGAGTTTGTTGTTAAACTTTCTTTGAAATAAGTTATTACTATCTTTTCAAGTCATTTTATTTGTACGTGTAAGTTCTGCAAAACTGTACCTGATAAAGTTTTTGAATGTTTATTATTGCATTCATTCTTATTGATTAATTCATGAAGTACATGTTTCGGAAACCTATGCCTGCCTCAGACTAATTCATGGGTACTAGGATATGATGCTTTAAGAACCATCCAAAATCCAAATACATGGAAAAACTTAGAAAGAAATGAACATACCTGTGCCATACATATATGTGTCCGAAACTCATCTGAGTCTGAGTAACAGTTTTGTTGGGCTTTATTAATTTTAAATAGAAGCTAAACTCTTACCTCTTTTAACTTTTGCATTTCAGAAACACTTTCTGACAATATGTTTTATATATGGGAATTAATGTTGTCAACATGTTGCAGGAAGGCCTTGCAAGAAAACTGAAAGAGCTAAATATTACAGCTGTGGTAAATGACATTTCTTTTAACTATTGGTTGTTCAATACTTGAACTGCAAACCAGGCATTTGCTACCACTTATATATGGTGGCAAACATTTTTTGCTGTTACTCTCTTCTCTTGAATGATGAGAAACCAGTTAAGCATGATTTTTATATCTAGTTTTAGTTTGAAATCTTAGTTTTGGGTTTTTAGTAATTTAAATTGGTTATACTTGATATGATACTTATATAACATGTCTATGTGCATTATAATTTTTGGTATAACATTGATCAATGTCAATTATAAGTTTCATTTTGTTAACTTTTTGAAGTATTTTGGACATCTCAATTACCAAACTAGATTTTAAGTGCCTGTTATGTCTGCCATTGCAATTTTATTGTTAAAATAAGATAATTTTAGCTTGGCATTTTAAGTTTCCAAGAGTCTTTTCCATTCTTTGTACGAAGAGATTCTTTGTTCTATCACTAAATCTTCATCTTTGGATTCAGCCAACTGTTCAATACTTTAAAGAAGGCACACAGGAGGTTAAAGTTGTTGGTGGTGATGCTACACGCATAATTCAAACAATGAAGAAACTTTACAACATGTAATAATTCTTCCTCTCTATTTTCTTCTTTTGCTGCTTTCTTGAACACGAGCTTATGCAGTTGATTTATATTAGATAATTAAGATGTTAGGTATAATGTTTACTAAATTATCCAGTTTCCATATTTTGTTTAAACTTAATATGTTTTTGTTCTGCCTTTTTTATTTGGTTAGAAGCTAAATAATGCTGCTCCGGCTCTTCATTTTTTCTTGAAGCATGTGTGTCTGACATCCATGTCTTGACGCATGTCCGGACATTGGTCTGGGGAGTGTAGTGATATGATCTTCCCTAAGCACTTCAAATATATGGAAATTTTTAAAAAAATTGAAATCACCTATGTCACTTACATCAGAGTCCGAGTAACATAGCTTAATATAACTGGAAGCCTTTTGAGAGTGTATTATTTTTTTATTCTAAGTGCATGCTGTTGTACATTTTATGCCAGTGCAAAAGATATTTGCATGTTTAGAAGATAAGGTCACAATTACGCTTTTTTGAGCTTATCTCTGCCTTTATTAGTTCAGTTAAAGTATTTTCTCTGAACCTGGTCTTGTGTAGATTCTGAAGTTGAAATATTTTTAAATTTAGCCACTTGGTATGCATGGATCAACTTTATACAATAGTATATTATCTTTATCAAAACTTGTTTTATGCAGTTGATTTTGTTTTGGAGATAATGTTGACTGGTTTGAATGCCAAGAGGAAGCATAAATGCAGTCTGTTTTATGATATGGTTAGTTTCTGACCTCCATTGTTTTGTTTTCCAGGAGGGGTCCGAAGACAGATGATTCAAAGCAAGATGTTACTTCAGGGGAAGAGGTAAACCAAAAAAATTGATGCTTGATGATGATTACGGAGCCTTTCTCAAGCTATTAAAGAAGGGAAATAAAGGGTCTTAGGATTTCCTTTTGTGAAGCGACTGTAAGACTTGGTTTCGGAGAGTAGTCTTCTCTCATCATTCTCACTATAGGTGAGCTTTACATATCGAGCACAGAGCTTGGTTGATTAAAATTATAACTTGAGGAGGAAAGTTAGGATCTTTTTATGGAATGTGCAGTTTGATTTGGCAATTTCTAAAATTCTAAAACGTAGACAATTTTTAAGGTAATGTGCAGGTTGATTTGGCATAGGAGTTGCCGTCCAATTTTGAGATTTCAAATTTTTTTTTTTTTTTTTTTTGGGGGTAGTTGCGACTATTGTCTTGGCAAATTTGAGTTCGATTAAAAAACTTGAATTCAATTCGGTCATTACTTTAACTCTTTTGAATATCTTAATACACTATTGAGCTCTCGTGACATAAATCAAACAAGGAGTTCAAACTTGAGCATGAAAATGAGCTTAATTGAGCGAAAATTGGAGCTGAGCTTGAGTTTCTATTATAGTATTTGACCAAGTGTAACTGAGTTTGGAGTCTCAAAAATCAAGTTGAGATTGAGCTTTTCATTGTTCAAACTTGGATCGACTCAATTACAGCCCTATTTCAAACCCTTTATGAAATTGATTACCCCATCTCTTTATACTTGAGAACATTATGTAAGAGGTTGTAAGGAGAAAAACCATAAACGCAACACGTAAAATTGGTGAGACATAGTTAAGTTACAAGCTTACAGAGACAAAAAAAAAAAAAAAAAAATCCCAGTTAGAGATATACATCCAACTGATTTGGAGGGTCTAGATTCATTGATCTAAACCACTTTTGCTGTCGAATTTACACAAGATTTCGAATGCATGAGCGGAAACTTCCTATAACTCTAGAACATATATCATCACAAAGGCATTTACAGTAGAGTTCCTACGGCACCAGTTTGATTCTGCATTTACCCTCGGTCATCTTTTCTTCCACCTGCTAAAACCCAGCAAAAAGAGTTGTTCTATTATTTTGTTAGAATCACCATAATTTCATGATGGTAAAAAGGGTAATCAATTTATGATACAAGAAAATAACACAAACAATAAATGAATATACTTAAAATCTATTTATAAAATGAATTATTAAGGTTTCAAATTTTATATAAATATAAAATATTTTAAGCACAATTATGATACTATATGAACATGACAGATATATGAATTTTTGCTATATTATTGATTAATTACAGCAGGATAAAGTAGCATACAAGGTTAAACAGTTGCAAAGCTAAATTACCAGGTATGATGACTTGTGCCTTCTAAATTAACTTGGATGTTCATGTCATAATTGTGATTATTGGGTTTGCTAGATATTTCTAATTTTGGTGATCAGGTTCAGGTGTAAAATCTTTTATATGTATCAAGCACACACCAAAAGAAATACTCCTGATTACATTTTATGGCACTTGCAATGAACATATATATATTATATATATATACACACACTAGTGAAAAACAGGGAAATAAGGAATCTTACTGTTTAGAAGAGGCACTACTTACTGGACTCCTTAATACATCATAATGTCCATAACCATGATAGAGGACTCTGATGGGGTTTTCCTTACCAAACTCTTGACCATTCTCTGATATAATTTTGAGACTTGCAGATTTCTTCTCCTTCATGTAAACTGTTATGGCGGTCCTGTTGATGAATTTTGATATGTGACATATAAATATAATCACAACCACACCTTTAGAAACAAGAAAGCTAAATGAAAATTAGATAACTCACTTGAGCACATGTGAGCACATGAGCAGCTCAGGCTCTCCTCCCCAAATATGAGGCTTCCGCATTTGCACTACATAGTTATCGAAATCACCCTCCACGAACCTATCAAATGCTTGTAATGTTTAGTGTTACAGAATTCAAAGGTCTTTGACCACCTTTATCTCTCAAGATATAGTACTAAGGGTGTTCCTGATTAAGCGATAAAGGAGGGAAAGAGAAGAGTGAGAAAGTGGAAATAAAATGATTATTTAATGTGCTTGCTGAAAGGAAAAGTGAGAAAAAAACAATAAGAAATATGGGCAATTTTCATCTTAATACATAAATCATTTCAAATTAGAATGGATCCATGATACCATGAATAGACTAAACAAAGTCTTACCATTCAGTGTCTGCCCGCCTCTTGATGAATTCATCTGCAACCTGTCAAAACATGTGATGTTTTATTGCTAAGGAAAAAGGAAAATCAAAGTAATACCAGCACAAAATGATGGGGTTTTTTTGGTTCTTCTTCTTTTTATTTTTTATTAAAAAAAAAAAAAAACGAAGAATTGACCTCAACACAATTTCTGAGTTCATCCATGAATTTAAAAAAAAAAAAAAAGTCATTTCAGCTGACACAACAACCAAATGATCTTGATTTAAACAATCTGATTTTTCGCTTTCTTTTAAAAAATATATGCGTTTGAGATGTAATGAGATATACTTGTATGATCATCAAAAACATATATGACAAAACCAAACTTGAGTGTACTCAATATAAAACATTTATTCATATGGTATTGTAATTAGCTGAATATAAAATAACTAAAGCTACATCTTAGAATCTAGAAATCTAAAATTCACATTTATATAATTAACTAGATTAATCGTGAAACGCTAGGTTTATTATTGTTATTATTTTTATGAATTCAAGTTATAAAAATTAAATCAATAAGATTTGAACATTGATCGTTGATGTGTTAACAAAAGGAATTTAATCGAAATCAATTATTAGTAACATAGGTTTGAAACTCTATAAAAATCAATTACATGTAAATTAAATCACCAACATGGATATAGATTAATTATGATAAAGAATATGTATTTATGTTAAATGGATATTCATATTCCACATTAATATAGAAAACAACAAAACCTGTTATTTAAGAATCTAGGAAATTTTCCCAGAAATGGAATGAGGTGCTAGATTAATGGTGAAAATTATATATGAAAGAGGTGAACAAGAGAAAAAGTAATGTACTTTAGATCTAAGCTCATCTGCAAGAACTTTTTGAGATCTCTCTCAACCAAGCGCCAAGTATTACCGAGCGGAACAAACATCTCCCATCACCTGGAATTCCTGCGTTTAACCATCTTATAAACTTAAATTTGTTGCCAAATAAGCATATATTCCAGCCCATCATCAAATGTTTTGGAGCTCTAACAATATCAACAAGTTCATCAAATTGAAAGGGGAAAAACCCCAGGAAAAAGACGGAAAAGGCAATATTATTACAATCGCAATAAAAAATGTAAACCCATCACCGACAATTCACACCATTGAAGGAAAATGATATGATCTAACTTAAAAACAAATTTACCAAGCAAAGTATCCAAACAGACTAATAAAATCGCAGTTTTTGGAAGCAAAAAGTTGAAGAAAAAAAAAATACTAAATCGAAAACTGAGGTGGAATGCTACCAATCCAAATCTCCTGTTTAGGCATTCTTTTCTCTCTGTCTTTTTTTTTTTTTTTCTTCTAATCAAAATTAGCAACAAATGTCTAAAACATAATCCATTGATGAACACATAGGTATTTTTCATCCAAAAAAAAGGAAAAAAAAAGTTTACCAATGAATAAAATTTGAGACGGAGCATGAAAAGTTGAAAGCCAAAAGATCAAATTTAACCGAATATTTTCAAGTTCGTGGTTCAATTGCCAATGTTAGTGAATCCAATTCCAATTCCAAACTTTTTTAAAAAAAAAAATAATAATTATGTTATTCAAATTCTAACCGATAATTTAATTTTTATGTACTTGAAAAAAACCATATTTATATTAATTTTCTCAAAGGAGTAAAATAAGCTGATGCTTAATTATGCCAGCAAAGGAAACTTGAAACGTGGCCTTTTAGCATTTGGCCACGTTTTAACAACTATCAATGGTGGGGACAAGTTAGTGCTTATAACCGTTGACTATTGTTCCCGCTAAATTTTATAACCGCCGTTCGTTACCGCGACTAGCGTAATACTAAAAAAAATAAAACCCAAACACAGACATCAATTTTTTTTTCATGTTTTAGATTTTCTATTAAGAGATATCACCAGATTTTAAATTTTTTAATATATAAATTAGAGATTGGTTAATTAGGGTTTAGGGGAGGAATTTCTTTTTATCTTAAAACTTTTTTAATATATATATATATAAACCCAGAGATTTGTTTCTATATATATACATATTTTTTTAATTAATTACTAAATTTTCCAGGGGAGGAAACTCTTCAAAGGTATTATTCTTCACTCAAATCGAATTTATTTAATTTCAGCATGTTCGTTAAATTCGTAATTGATTTTTAAAAACAAATATGTATTCATTATAGATTATATTTAAAAGATATGTACTTTGAGTTCAATATATATATATATATATATTTCTTTTGATTCAATTATATATGAAGTAGTCTAACCAAGCCTGCAGGCTCCAAACTTTGACCAGGGTTCAACAACAAGCAGTAGAATGAATTGCAGACGACGTCCATTTTACACCTGGGGAGTGTCCGCCATTAATATCTCTCACAAAGCTTACGTAAAAGCTCAAGCCTTGAGCGAACCCTTGGGATTAATGGCGAAATGGCTTCTAACAATAAGCTTAAATATGGTTTCCTGTACTCTCCTTTGTCTGCAACAATTCTGGTTAGCCATATTCTTCTTTGTGGATGATTGTATCTTAGCACTCGAAAATGTGGTTGAAAGGGTTTTCCCACCATCCAAACATGTTTTCGACAAGGTCGATGAGATTGTCCAAACCATCGAAACCCTCCCTGGAAAATTTGATGACATTTTAGACGAATTCCCAGTGATCATCAAGCAAGTTCCATTTCTGGAATGGGGATTAAGCCTTGTAATCTCATGGTTGAAGCTATTAACTTCCATATTAACTCGTTGGGGTTCACGAAACACCAAGGAAAAAGAGATTGCAGTCGACACAGCTTACGAGGAGGTCATCGATGGCAATGTGCCAGTAGCTGAAATTGAGCATAACGAAGCAAAGCTCCCCACAGAATCCCCTAACATTAGGCATGACGATAACAAAAAGCTTGTCGTTGACACAACTTACAATGAGGTCAACGGTGATGTATCAATAGCGCGAACTGACCGGAACAAAGCAAAACCCTCCACAGAATCGGTTAATGTTAGGCATGATGATAACAAAAAGCTTGTCATCGGAAAAGTTTATAACGAGGTCAATGGCGGCGTATCAATAGCGGAAACTAAGCCGAACGAAGTAAAGCTCTCCATAAAATCCCTTGATGTTGGACATTACGATAAAAATAAGCTTGTCGTTGACACAACTTACAATGAGGTCATCAATGGCGACGTATTAGTAGCTGAACCTGAGGATATCGAAGCAAAGCTCCCCAAAGAATCCTTTAATGTTGGGCATGATGATGGAAAGTTTGTCATTTACTCGACTTATAATGAAGTCATTAATGACGGCGTATCAGTAGTGGAAACTAAGCAAAACGAAGCAAAGCTCTCCAGAGAATACTTTAATGTTGGGCATGATGATGATGGAAAGTTTGACATTGACATAGCTTATAATGAAGTCATCAATGGCGGCATATCAGTAGCGGAAACTGAGCAAAATGAAGCAAAGTTCCCCAGAGAATCCTTCAATGTTGGGAAGGATGATGATGGAAAGTTTGACATTAACGCAGCTTATAATGAAGTCATGAATGACGGCGTATCAATAGTGGAAATGGAGCAAAACGTAGCGAAGCTCCCCAGAGAATCCCTTAATGTTGGGCATGACGATAACAAAAAGTTTGTCACTGACACGACTTACAATGAGATCATCAATGGCGACGTATTAGTAACTGAAGCTGAGGATAATGAAGTAAAGCTCCCAACAGAATCCCTTAATGTTCGGCATGATGATAATCAAAAACTTGTCTTTGACACAACTTACAATGATGTCACCAATGGCAGCTTATCAGTAGCGGAAATTGAGAAAAAAGAAGCAAAGCTCGCCAGTAAATCTCTTAATGTTGGGTATGATGATAACGGGAACTTCGTCATTGACACAACTTGTAATGAAGTCGTCAATGATGGCATATCAGTAGCGGAAACTGAGCAAAACAAAGTGAAGCTCCCCACAGAATCCTTTAATATTGAGCATGATGGTAACAGAAAGCTTGTCGTTGACACACCTTACAATGAGGTCATCAATGGCGACATATTAACAGTTGAAACTGAGCATAACGAAGTAAAGCTCCCCGTAGAATTCTTTAATATTGGGCATGATGACAATGAAAAGCTTGTCAATGACACAGCTTATGATGAGGTCACTGATGGCCGCGTATCAATAGCGGAAACTGAGCAAAACGAAGCAAAGCTTCCTACAAAGTGCCTTAACATTGGGCATGGCGATAAGAAAAAGCTTGTCGTTAACAAAGCTAATTACAAGGAGGCCATCAATGACGGAAAATCACTAGTGGAAACTAAACAAAACAAAGCAAAGCTCCCCATAGAACCTCTTGGTGTTGGGCTCGACGACAATGAAAAGCTTCAAAAACCAGAAACTAAAGCAGAAAACAAGGTTGGTGAGATGAGTAACCGGAGTAGTAATGTCAAAGCAACGTATAAAGACGTATTAAAATCGAAAGTGACGTATAAACAGGCATTAGAGAGGGGAGCTAGAGAAAATATAGAAAATAAAAAGATGAAAACGATGAAAAAAGTGAGAATCAGACGATAAAGAAGTTTTGAAGCTGAATCGAGTGAAAGAAAATGGCAATGCAACTAAAGAATGAATATTTGATTTCTGGATAGGTTTTTTTTTTAATGAACTGTCCAGTAAAAATCTCGCCATTGAACCTCACTCCAATTTCTGTTTCATAAGCATGAGTGCCTGCAATCGGGGGAAATAACAAAGACTTCCAGTTTGATGTCATCATGAATTATTATACAGCTAATGTTAGGTTATCCTTTATTGTACATTTTAGCATAATTGTCGGAGGATAGCCAGGTGGTGCTGCTTTTGTATATTATATAAAGCTTTGGTACCTATTTTTTTTTCACGAATTTCCAGTGTTTGAAAATTTATATATATCCCAGATATATTTGTACATCATAGTAAGGATATGATGCGTTTAAATTATAAAATTGATTTTTTTTGAAAATATACATTTGTTGTTGGATGCATATCTATATTTGATATATGTTTGAGAAATTTTTTTTTTGGTAATTCTGTTGTATAAAATGTAAGGAATTTGAAGTTAAATAAAATCTTCAGCTTAAATCTTGTGAACCTAAAAAATAATATTAAAAAGGTTTTGCTTTTAACACTCGGTGTGATGTAACATGAGTAAATGTAAAAAAAGAAAACAAAAACAAAAACCCTTCCTTGTAATTTGAAGAATGAAGATATGCCACTATATCTTTACATTGAGTCTTAAATATGTATAATATAAAAAGTAGAGTTGAAGTGCACAACGCTCTGTCCTTAGAAGAAGAAAGTGAACTACTTAAGAAATGTCAAGAAAATCAAAGACCAAGATAAGATAGGATATACTCAATATCATGATCATGTAGAGAAACCTAAGTCTTACGAGGAGATGTTGGTGCAACCCAATTTTCAATGCGAGCATGTTTTTCTTGAGTCTCATGGTGAAGGTATGGGTATAGACTTAGAAGAGGATGATGAGATTGATTAAGATGGGGAAATCCATGTTCACTTATCTACAGAAGAAAAACCGAGAGTTAGGAAGAATTGGGAAAAGACTTTGATTATTTAAGACTCGGGAAGACAGTGGGATACCATTTCCTCAAAGGAGGTTACGACCTCATTGATTTGGGGAAAGTTTTCCCGGTTAGTTTTGCTTGAAATAAATACCATGTCTTAGTGATAAATGGAAGACCTTGGTTCTTTGGGGTTTGATTTCTAACCATTTGTAAACGGAGTTCCAATTTTTGGGCATCACAAGCTTCTTTCTCTTCGGCAATTGCTTGGGTTCGTCTGCCCAAATTTACCATTAAATACTATGATATGCATGTAAGAGGCTCATTTTGCCCGGGCTTAAATAAAACAAACCAAAAAATAATAATAATAATGTCCAGTTACAGTCCAAAACCAATTTACAGGCCCAAATTTATAATATTATCAGACCCAGAATTAACCCACTACCTGAACAGACCCAAACTAATGCCCACAACCCAAATTACACCCGAACCCAATTACCTAAACAGACCCTAAAACTAAACCCTGACCCAGACCCAATCTAAACCTAAGCCAAGTGGCCCAATTGGCTTGAGGACGCAGGAAACCCTAGGTTTCCACTGCACCGCAAGCGCCCCAGCGAGTGCCCAGCCTTCGCACCGCAAGTGCCCCAGCAGCCCTTCGGTCATGCCACCACCATTCGCACCGCAGTTAGCGCGCCCCATCTCTGTCGCGAGATCCTCGTTATTATCCTGCACAAAAAAGGAAAACGCAGCAGCAAAATGCAGAAAAGATGTATTTCCTTTTTATTTTCCAGGCTATAAAAGCCCGATGTAATCTGTAATTAAGAAAAAAAAAATAACACACGATATATACACAAATACAGAGAGATACATACAGATATATACAAAAATAATCAGCAAAGGTTTCTTTTATTTTTCCTTTTTCTTTTCATTTACGAATATATTTATTTTTATTTTTGTTTTATTTTTTTTAAAACCACACACATATAATATATATATATAATACTTTTAAAAAAAAAAGAAAAAAAAAAACTTACATTTTTTGGATTCCGGCCACCGCGGACGGTGGCGGGTCGCGCCGGAGGGCCTGCCGGAAATCGCCTGGGGGAGAGCATGTTGAAGGCTCTCAATTTTTTTTTTCTGCTGGAGTAAGGAAATGAATTTTTTTAAAGAAATTTTCAGCTTTTATACAGCCCCTAAACGGCGTCGTTTAGGGCTGAATTCAATTGCCCAAAAACGGCGTCGTTTCACCTATCACCCGCGCGTGTGACCCGACCCGCAAGGAGGATCCGCGTGTTTTTTATAAAATGGGTTATTTGCTATTTTAGCCCTTCCGCATTTTCTTTTTTTTTAAATTAAGTTTATTTTATTTTAATTTTGCCCGATAATTTACAACGTTTTTTAATTGGGTCCCCCCTGCTGCTATGCGTTTTGGAGGGAGGGAATATTTCCCCTTTTAGTCCTTCCAGGTTATCCGCGCGTTTGAATAGGTCCCTAATTTTTTTTATTTTCTTCAAAATTCGCCCCAAACTTTTATTTTAAATTCAATCCCATCCTTTTTATTTCTTTTGTAATTTTTGTTATTTCGTTATTAATTTTATTTTATTTTTATTAACACTATTTATTATTATAGTGTATATTTTTATTGATATTATTATTACCATCCTTTTATTTTTTTAACTTTATAACTATCTTTTATATACCTTATTATTATTAGGACTATGTTTATTATTATATCTATTATTATCGTTGTTTTATTATTAGAATTATTATTATTATTATTTTCAATATTTCTATTTTATATTCTATTTTCATTATTATTTTTTATTTATCACTATTAATTTTAATATTATTACTATTATTTTATTATTAATACCATTTTTATTTTTACCAATACTTTTATTATCATTTTTATGGTTATTATTATTATTAATTTAGTGTTACTAGTATTTTATTATTATAATTTTCATTTTAATATTACTACTACTATTATTATTATTATTATTATTATTATTATTATTATTATTATTATTATTATTATATTTGTAATTAACTTGCTTATTATTATTATTACTATTGCCTTTATTATTATCAGCATTATTATATTTTTATTACTATTATTTGTATATATTACTATTACTATTATTATACCCTATTATCATTATTTTCCTATTATTATTATTATTTTTATTAACAGTATTTTTTATTATAATTATTTTGTTATTATTAATTGTTTTTAAATTATTTACCTAATATCCTTTTATTTATTTATTTGACTATTTTTAATCGTTTATTTACTTACTTATTTTTCTTATAATTAGTTTTTTTATTCATTTTTATTTTTCTTTTATTCTTGTTTTGTTATTTATCTTATATTTATTTTATTTTTATTATTCCTTTTATTTCGGTTCGCTTTATTTGAGCTGTGATGTATATTGTTGTCATGCACTTGTTGGCATTGTAATTCACTCCATATTTTATTACGGTCGCATTATGTTTTTACATTAAAATTTTCATTTTTAAATAAGCAAATACTCCGTGTTCTAAGGTTCGAAAGAAATCGTACCCTAACTTACTGGGTTTCGACTTATCTCACCGAATCTAAAGAATTAATCATTTTCCTTTAAAAGTTAAATAAAAATTTATTCTCGAGAATTCAAAATTGTCGTGTCCTAACTCACTGGATATGACGTTTTGTTATCTCGGGATAAGGATTTCAGAAAACAAGGCAATGTTTCGTATTTGGAAGTTTGAAAAAATTGTGCCCTAACTCACTGGGTTTCGATTTTCTCGTCGAACTTAAAATATTAAATATCCCTTTTTTCTTCAAAATCGAAACTGATAAATTTCAAATCAACACTTATTCTCGAGAATTCAAAACGTTGTATCCTAACTTATTGGATATGATGTTTTGTGTCTCGAGGTAAGAATTTTCTACAAATAAAGGTAAGCCTAGTTTCGAAGTCATGAGATGTTACATCCTAACTTATTGGGTATAGCATTTTATTTCTTTGAAATAGTTAAGTCTTGGCTTTCTTTCAAATAAAAGGATCGTATTTTTAAATTTTTCAAAATTTCGACATTAGGACATGAGATTATCAATTCGGTACCAAATTTTGGGCGTTACGAGGGTGCTAACCCTTCCTCGTACGTAACTGACTCCCGAACCCGTTTTCTTGCATTTCGTGGACCAAAATCAATGTTTTGAAATAAAACGTTTTATAAGGTGATCCAGTCACACCTAAGTAAAAAAGGATTGGTGGTGACTCCATTTTTATTTTTAAAGTCGATCCCCGTTTTTCATAAAACCCATAAAAAATTGGTTTCGACAATGCATATTCTTCCAAAAATCAGCGAAGGGTATTGGAGGCCTCTTGAGGGTCAACAACCTCATGATGAGTGAAGAACGTGGGAGGTTTGCATGTCCTTTTGCGAAAATTAATTTAGAAAAGCTTCTGCAAAAGTTTGTATTTATGGAAGGAAGGAAACAAGCCATAGTTTATGAAGGGATTGAAAAGCTTTGCTTTGAGTGTGGTATGGTAGGTCACAAGGTGGAGCTATGCATAGAAATGTGAGCCTCAAAGGATCTTACGGCGAAGCTAGGAACAATGCAAGAGCATGCCAAAGAGAAAACAAAGAGCAGGAAAAAGTGAAAAGATGATAAGGACAAATATAGTCCATGGGTGTTTGCCAATAAAGGGTAAAAGACTTGGTATGAAAGTGGTTCTAATAAAGTTTTAGAATGTAAAAAAGGGTTTTTTTTTAAAGAAGGAAATAAAATAAATTCTAAAGCCTACCCACAAATATAAACATTGGGTGAAAACTTTAGATTACACACTAGTGGAAGGAAGTAAAAACAAAGTAAGGAAAGCTTCCTCAAATACTATAGCAAAGAATAGAAAGTTGAACTTGGAAATTAAAGGGTATTATAGGAAAGTTATTACTAGTAAGGAAAAAGGGAAAGGATGATCTCATACTATTTAAGAGAGATGTTAACTTGGAAATTTGGGGGAAGAAGTTGAGCATAGCTTGAATAGGAAACTAGGGCTCTCTATGGGTTTAAGTGTTAAACCCTCTAAAACCTTTATAAAAGCTAAAGACAAGGCTAGGAATTTTAGTGTTGCCCTCAAACTAAGTCATCTCATTCAACCTAACCCTACTTTTCATGTCGTCCACTTCAACTATGGTTGAACCCAAGGGCTTTAACCCTCCCACTACAACATAGCTCATAACTAAATCTTTGATACATGCTTTTAAGCCAGTGAATTCAGGCTTATCTCTAGTAGCTAAGAAGAATGAGGGAGATTAAATGGACAAGCTTCACAAGCTTAAGGCCTTTTGCTCAACCAAGAGGTACCCGTCCCCTACTTCAATATCCCTTACGTAGAGGTTTGGAAGAATTGAGAATGGCGAAAAGCTTTGGAGATCCATCTCTCCACGTGACAAAGATTTTCAATGATCTATGAAGAATCCCACCATCTTCCTACATGATGCAGAAGGTACTGCTGATGCTACTACGAGTGAATCATACCTGGCCATTGCTCGAGCACGATTTACCTACATAGTTGACACTTTACAAAGCAATATGGAACCCAGGTATTTGGAACTACTGGGTTATAAATTTAACAACTCACTAGCTTTAGGAAAGAGAGCTTGAGATAAACTTTTTGAATGGCATGTAGTCAATAATGATCATTAAGTTGGAGCCCACGATGTTTAAGTTTCACCTTTGTGTGAGCTCATTGGTCGTGCATGGAGCGGGGAGTTTACTCCCCACCGCTCACACTGGAAATGCTAATTATCTGCAATGGTTTAGAAAAGTGTGTGTGAGCTTAACAAGCCCAGTGAATGATCAGAAATACAACAAATAAACACAATATCATACGTTAAACAAAAACATCTAAAGCACAATTACAAAAACACTCAACTATAATGCCAAAACTAACTTAATCATGCATCGCTTACAAATACATCTAACTTTGTACTAACATACTTATATATAGCATCTTTCATAACAATTCATTAATTGATAATTTGGCAACTTGAGACTATGAAACATAAAAGTGGGCTCTGCCACCACGCATTGGATACATGGATCTCCAAC
This sequence comes from Gossypium sturtianum, assembly GCA_025698515.1. Classification (NCBI taxonomy): domain Eukaryota; kingdom Viridiplantae; phylum Streptophyta; class Magnoliopsida; order Malvales; family Malvaceae; genus Gossypium; species Gossypium sturtianum. Next base: position 28,391,592 of record CM046945.1, read on the forward strand.
ACACCAATGACTCAAAGAGTCAAACATATCCCACAAGTGTAACGTCAAGCTAACACTCTCCGATGCACCAACATATCCCGATGAATGGAGCCTAGCTCACATTCCTTTATCCCTCCAAACTGTCTTGGGCCTCAATGCCCCAAATCACAACACAAGGGTGAGTACTCACAAAATCTTATGGCATGGCAACTATATCCAATGGTCTCAAAAGATCACAAGGCCAAAATATCCACAATTATACACATATTTACTTGTCGCTTTTTGCACATTTTCACTGCTCTTTTACATCATACACATAACAATGTCACTAGGGGTGAGTATTCGATCGAGTGGAGTCAAATAGAGTAAAAAAAATTTGAGTCAAGTCGAGTCTAATTAACGAATCCTATTATTTATACTCAATGTTGCGTTTATATGGACAAATTATTTAATTAATAGATGAAGTACAATATTATTTAACTACATAAACAATATAATGGTTTTGCCTTTTAACTTAATGAGTAAACATTTATCAAAACGACGTGGTTTTGCCTTTTAACTTAATGGTTTTGACTTTTAACTTTAAAAAAAGTAAACATTTATCAAAACGACATAGTTTTGCCTTTTCTTATTGATAAACCATAATTTATACATATTTTAACCCCATGCTTAGCTTATTTTTGGATGAGTTTTTATTAGATTTGTTGAATTCGATGCTCCTAATCCTTTAATTTTATGTTTTACTCTTAGGATAGCTTAGGGAGTCGAAAAGAACGAGAAACGGGCCAAAAAGGAACAAAATGGGCCTATCTTAGAATTCAACATGGCCTGGGCCATTGGACACGGCCGTGTGTTACGAGCAGGATCAAACACGGCCTGGATCAACGTACACGGGAAGACCACATGGCCGTGTGTGGTGAGCAGGAGCGAGCACGACCTAAGGCTATCGAACACGGGCGTGTCACACAGGCGTGTCCCTGCCGTATCAAAGATTAATTCTATCCGGAAAAGGTTACTTGTGGGCAAAGAAAGACGTTCCAAAGCCTATATAAACACCCTAGGGGGCAACCTAAAAGACGACGCTGAATAGAACGCAGAAAATACTCGAAGACAGCCGTCGGAAGCAGCTCGGAGGAAGGATCTCCATCAAGACTGAATATCTCCCATCAAGTTCTTTAGAAGTTTTTGGGTTTTCCTATGTTTTGTTGTTTTCCTTATTTTGAGATGTTTCCTTCTATCAGTATGAACTAAATCCCTTAAATATCTAAGAGGATGAAACCTATGACAGATCTTATTATTATTTGATTTATAAGATAAATACTTGTTCTTATTCTTAATTGTGAGTTCTTATTATTGTTTTGATAATTCAGGTTATTGATTCAAGTCGAATGTGCTTATTTAGTGGAGCAAAAGTCCCTGTTTAATAGTAGATCAACACAATTAAGCGGAGTTGATTGCAACCCTAGACATAGGGCTTAATTTAAAATTTGCGGATTAGAGTCAAATCTAATAAGGGAATCCATAGATCGAGTTAATGCGACAATAGGGGTTTTAATTAGAAAGAGATTTCAATTAATCAACCTAGGGTCAGTTGTTTTTAGTCTCAAGAGAGATATTAACATAAATCAGGGATTTCTACGGATTAAGTCAAGTGAATAAATCATATGAATCAAAAGTAATAAGTGAAGTCTAGGTGGATTCTTCCTTAGGTATTGCCTATCTCATAAAGTTGTCTAAAAGTATTTTCCTAATTCTTTCGTTGTCGTGTTTAATTAGTTTAGTTTAAAAGAAATCACTCCAATATTTAGGCTAAATAATAAAAAGATAGTAATAACTAGTACTTTTGGTCCTTGTGGATACGATATTACCGGTCTTACCATAACTATACTATTAAACGATAGGTGCGCTTGCCTTTATTGTGGTCATAGTTAGTTTTAGACACATCACTTATTCGGATTTTTGGAAAACTCAAATTGTGCAATTCATATTCGAGTTAAATGAAAAAACTTAATTTTTTATTCGAGTTGATCTGGATAACTTGATTAACTCAAATAACTCGACTATTTAATTCAAAATTTAAATTTTTTATCGAGTTTTTCGAATCGAATTGAATCGAATCAGATTTTGCTCACACCTAAATGTTACAACCACTTAGCATACTTATCATGTTCTCTGTTGCTGCACTTACAAGTGCTATCATAGAACTCAATGAGCTACAACCACAATAAGTGACATATACATGCATACTACAATAGTTCCATATAACATTTTAACACATTCACATAACCATAATTTTGCATAATACACAAAAGGAGTAAGAAAGCTTACACTCGAAACTTAGAATAGGGGTTTAGGCTACTCCTAAGCTCTCATTTAACACCATAAATCGTATCTACAAGCAACAATTCCAAAACACTTACCGTTCACTCTTACGCCTATTTGTCGAAGGCTCAAACTAGCTTTTCCTAGCCTTTCGCCTTGCTCGAAGAGGGCTTCAACGATTCTGAATCTTCTCACATATTAACCACTCAACACACACAATTAATTAGCAGCCATAACACACCTTAATCAAACAAAAACACAGGTCTAAGGCTAGTTCCTTTTGGAACTAAATTTTTTTACTAGTATAGCTAAAACTCAAATATCTTAATCCACACTCATTCCTATCATTTGGGACCGACTCTAAACATCTAATTATTCATCCAAGAACAATTCTCAACCTTCAAACCACCCAAAACTCCTCAGACTTATGGTTTCAAAAATTTTGACATCCATGGTAATTTTTAACGAAAACTCAACAAAACGTTCAAATCTTTTAACGAAACTCTAAAGCAAGTTTAAAAAATTCTGATCACATAAAAAAAAAGTTGAAAATGCATAGAAATTGTAGTTTTGTTTCAAAATATAAAATTTGCCATTAACAACCCCAATTTTGGTAACATAGAAAATCGTTGATTCAATTGATTAAAATTTGATTTAAATGGCTAGACTACATTAAAAACTATTAGAAATACAAAACCTTACCTTGATTGAAGAAAACGACGAACGGTTAATTGAAACTCGAGAAAACCCCACAAGTTGAATAATAAAGAAATTAATGGTGTTCCTAATGTTCCTCTTTGACTTGAGAAAATATTTGGTGTTTGAAAGATGGTAAAAGGTAAAGGGATTTGAGTTTTTAGGATCAAAATTAGTGAATGGGGTTTTTGGAATTTCAATTGACGGTAAGAAGGGGATGTTTTTATTCTCTCTCTTTTTTCACGTCAATAGTAGGGTGAAAGGGGAAAAATGAGCTGATTTTTAAAACTTGGTATAATTGATTTTAATCTACTCTTAAATTAAGCCCTTTTTCAAAACAGTCCTCTTTTTAAAATTGAAAGTCTTTTCCACGCTATTTTCATAAATCAGTTTAAATTTTCAAAAGCCATAGACGAAGATATTTTCAGGTTGCATATTTCAAATTCTCGAACCCCATTTCAGGCTATAATCCAAAACTACACTCGAAGCTTCCAAACCCAATTCCGGGATGTGACATATCAGTTCAATTTCATTATTAAAATACGCCCTAAAATTTTATATTTTATTCAATTTAGTCCTTAAAACTAGAATTGTCATACTTTCAAAATTAAGCTTCAATTTCGCAATTGAAATCAATAGACTTGTTATTTCAAAAAATAGAATTAATACATAGAGAATAAACTCTCGCTATTTTCGGGCAGAATAATAATATCTTAAAGTTGTGTATTTAGCTCTACCGGTACCATCTATTTATAGAGAAAAGAGGTGAAGCCCTTATTGAATTGTAGAAGTCTACTTCAATAGAAAAACAAACTCTTAGTCTAACTAGGATTAGGTGGGATGACAACCTTAGTTAAACAAACTAGGGTTTGTCGTCCTTTCTTTAAACATAAGGGGCTTTTGGGTCTCTCTCATATCGGGTCCAATTACAAGTACTTCTTGGACTTTTAACTCAGTACTTTATAATTCAACCCAACCCTATATTTGTTTTTCTATTTCCCAAAATAAACATATTAAATTAATTTTAATTAATTAATTTTTCCAATTAAATAATTTTCTCAACCCAATTCTAATTCCGTTAAAATCATGACGACTTTACCTAAGAAAATATATTTAATATTTCTATATTCAACGGATTCACTATGATCAAATAATTTATCTCTATTTTCGAACTTCATTTAATTCAAAAAAAAAATTCATTTCCATGTCATTTTCGTTTTGGAGAAAACCACATTCATTTCCAAATGTTTCCCATTTCTCCAACTTTATCATTTCTATCCATTTTTGATCATTTGATTTAACATGCAATTCATTTCTGGTTTTAACGAGCTAGCAAATAGACCAATTAGGCATATGTAATTAGGGCTCAAATGATTTATAATTAAGTTCCAACTTTTCACATATTAATTATAAACTCATTTAGTCACGAAGTTATTCCACTATAGTATTGTGACTAAGCTCTCCCTAACGGCATACCATTATGAAAGCAACTCGGTCAGTGCTCGTCCAATGATCTTTTCATAAGTGTGTTGCCCTCATAGGATAACCTTAACCTCTTTGGGATAAATTTGTTCTCCCAATATGATCCTATTTTATTTCATGGTAATCATTACATCTTCCTTCAAGAAAAGTCAATTACTATCAAATAGTAATCAAGTCATTCATCACAAAGACAAACGACCCATGGCCACGATTTTTTTTTCATCATCCATGTAATGTCAATGAGAGGATATCAATTACCCATATCTAAGGCTATGAATTCCACTGTTGTGAATGACCTTACATACTGCAGAAGTCATATACCCAACGCACTAGCTTTCATTCCTTATCTATTTGAATTCAGGCTCTTACTTACATTAAAGTATACGAGTCACACATACATAGTCTGTCATCCACTCAAGATTAAGGTATGCCACACTTTGAATGTCACAAGTGAATAAATTCATAAACGGATTCAAGATCTATTTTTCTTGGGTCTGGTCCGATGTACTGTTAATCCAGTAAGTCATGTCTATGTCTCTATCTTCTAGGTGTCATCCTCTCCGATGTCTAAGACAAGGCATCTCCCCAATTGGATTTGATAGATGGCATATTAGCATTTAAATCGGTTTGCTCATTTCCGATTAGACTAAGGACATGTTTAGTCTGTCTACTAATATAAGTTGTCTTTCCATATTATGATTCGACCACATAATATCGCTTAGTATTTGTTGAACATTAGACAACTAGTGAGCCAGTATTTTCTTCTATTTTTCTTTGCATGCAAAAACCACATGAGGACAACTATACAAATTATATAGATGTAATCCATGAATTGTTTTATTAACCAATCTATTCAAAAAAATTATAAGTGCATATAGACGAAAATATTATACTTAGGACACCATATCTAACATTCATCACACCACAATTTCAATGGCAAGGCTATTTCACACTCCCCGCCAAGACAAGTGAGCCTCATCACCTTTGAATTTTCAATTGGAGCACAAGACCTCTAGCGAATATTTTGCACCCCTGGTGAAGGATTAATTACCCTCTTTCACTTTTTTAATAATTTATTATATTATTTTTAATATAAATATGATTTTAATTATTGTTTAATATAAAATAATTTTCTATATAATATTAAACAATATGAATATATTATAGGTATCTTGCTATAATAATGCTTGTTGTCACAACCTGATGTCATTACCTCGCCATCACCCTTATTATCATCTTTGCTTTTATGAGAGGTTGTGATAGGAGTAGCAGACCAAGATCATATTTAAGTTGTTCGGACGATGAAAGAACCGAATTGGAATGAATTTAAGTTGTATTTGAAATGTAAATAATCTAAAATGAATTAAAGTACCAAGTAAGTAAAAATGGGCAATAAGGTAGTGAACAAAAATATTTTTAAAAATAAAAATGAAAGAGTTATTTTAAAACTTACCAAAAGGAATCATTGATGACATAAAATCCTAATAGAAAATCTTCAAAAATTCATTAACCTCTTCTTCTTTTTTTCTCTCTTTCCTTCTTTTTCTCTAAAAAAGTAATGAGTTTCTAGAAATCCTGTAACGACTCTATAATCAGGGGTGTCAGAAAGCGTATTTTCGGGACTCTGTTCCCGTAAATTGAACTCGTAAATATTTTGTATAGTTAATTAGATTTTGGTTAAGTGAATTTGCATGAATTATAAGTAGTTTAAGTATAAGGATCAAATTGCATAAGTATTAGAAGTGTAACTATAATATTAAAATTAATTAAAGGGACTAAAAAAGCTGTAACACCCCCTAACCCTTGTCCGTCACCGGAACAAGGTTACGGAGCATTACCAGCCAATACAGTTTAAATACAAATAATACAGAAAAAAATTAACATTCAAATTAGAAATTAATCATGTAGTTCCCTTTATGGGCTCTCGAGGCCCAATATAAGTAATTAAAATGAATCGGGACTTAATTGGAAACTCAAAGAATTTTTCTCGAAATTTTAAATTTTTTCTCGAAATTTTAAAATTTTTCCAAAGTGCAGGGCTCACACGCCCGTGTGGTCTAGGGACACGCCCGTGTGACCCCTAGATACGCCCTTGTTTCAAACCGTGTTCGATTTTAGTGTGCTCTTTGACTTATCTCACACGGCCAAGCCACACGCCCGTGTGCTAGGCCGTGTGGTCAATTTATTTTTCAAATTTTAGGTGCAGTTTTCACACGGTCGGGCACATGCCCGTGTACTAGGCCGTGCGCCTCACATGGCTGAGACACACGCCTGTGTCTCTGCCCGTGTGCTCAATTTCGGACATTCTGTTTTTCAAAATTAAGGGTGTGGGGACACACAGTAGGATCACGTGCCCATGAAGTCGATCAGTGTCACACACGCCAGAGACACGCCCGTGTGTCTACCCGTGTAGTCAATACCTGGGTATTCTGTTTCTAAAATTTAAGTTGCAGGGGACACACGGCCTAGCCACATGCCCATGTATAAGCCGAGTGTCTCACACGGTCTGGTCACACGCCCGTGTGCCAAGCCGTGTGGACTCAATATGAGCCTTTTACAACAAGTTTACCAACCCTGCAATTCTTAACAACAAGCAATTCAAAATCCAATATTTCAACTAGTCCAAAACATGAATATATACATCTAAAACATGACAAAATTAACAATACAAGGATCTAACATATGTATGTTTATGAAAATCTAATATAAGTTGTTTAATTAATTTATTTATGTACCATTCAACTAATTTAAATTAAAACTATATAATTGACTATATTAGAAGACATATGTATTTATATAGAACAACCAATACCATCATATATCATTAATATTTACATATCAAAATGACAACAAATGACAACCTAGGTACATGTCATTTTCAAAAGAGAAAATACTTCACCACGTATTTGAGTTCGGGATCGGCTTTGGATGCTGAGTCTTTGTTCACTTAAGTACCTAACCTGCGCACGGAAACAAACCGTACGCTGAGCAAACACTCAGTGGTATTTCTATAAACCAATACTTAAATCAAATATTAGTTCACATACATTTAAACTATAGACATTTCATATTTCATACAATTAAGCAAATCAACCATTCACTTTCAATTCTTAACATTAGCTAATTTCATAACATTTCTCAATAGAATACACAATTCAATTCATATTCAGAATCAGTCGGTAAAAATCAATTATCCAGTACAGTAATTTATCCCTATTAACATAACTCGGACTTGGACGGATACACGGATCCAACCAACACACCAGTACGGCACTCAGTGCATCATCGACTTTGCCAAAGTAAAATAAAGAATAAAGACAAGACTCGATTAGACTCATCGAATTTATCCAAGTAATACGAAAGAATAACGACGCTTATAGTGCCTCATCGACTAAAGGTCGAAGTATCCCTGAACACTTCCAAATTTATGGCATGCCAACTATATCCGACTTAGCCTGACATTGTTAATAGGGTTTTCAGTTACTTTTCAATTTTAAAATAACAGTCAATATACATTTCAATTCAAATATTCAAAACTCAATTCGATTCAATACAATAATAGCAATACTTACCTCTATTCCATTTACCATACATATTAAATAATAAATGCAACAAATAATTAAGTTCGGATTATAGAAATACAAACCGTAATTCTTGGATTACTCTTCGTCAACCTTCTCTTTTCCTTTCTTTGTCGAGGTCTCCGGTACTACGTTAGCTACGGAATTTAAACAATTAAAAATTATCAATACACCATTTCACATTGTACATTTCAATTTCTATTCAACTTTTGTCTAAATTCCAATTTGGTCCTTAAATCAATACTAGTTTTATTCCTTCCAAAACTACTTCATATTTTCATCCAATTCCCACTTAAAACTAACTTCAATACTCAATTTCATCATAAATCCCTAATTTCGAGTTTCTTTCAATTTAGTCCCTACTACATAAAAACTTATGATTTAACTTACAATTCAATCCTTTTCCCAATTCTAACTTAAAATTCTATCAATTCTAACCCAAATTCTTCAATTATTTCAACATAACCCACATCTAAAAATCATCTAACTTTCAAAATTTCCACTTATAACAAGTAGTATTTTGTTCTAGGATTCAAAAGACATCAAAATTATAAAAAAAAAGAGGCTAAATTAACTTACCAATTAAACTTCAAACCTTGAAACCCTAATTTTTCCTTTTTCCTTTTCTTTCTTTCTTTCCCTTCTTTGTTTCGTTCCACTATGCTGTTTCTTTTCTTCTCTTTTTCTATCTTTATTTCATTTGTTTTATTTATTATTTATTTTATTTTACTTTATTAATATAATATTATATTAACATAATTATTATTTCTTAAATTATAAGTAAATACATACATATATTTACTACCTTGCTTTTACCATACATTTGTCTCAATTAGGTTTATTTACTAATTTAGTCCTTAAACTTTTCTTGATTCTATTATTCAACTTTTTCTCTATATTCAATCTAGTCCTTACACTAAATTAACCTTAATTCAAGCTAAATCACCTAGTCAAAACCTAATTAACCTCACAATTAACTTCGTAAATATTTTTAATAAATATTTACGAACCCGTTTTACGAGAACAATGACCAAAAAATACACTTTTCTAATAACCGTAAATTTCGGATCGTTACAAAAGCAATTATGCGTTTGTTCTATTAAGTGGACGGCATTAATGATGATTACATATTTATATATATGTTAAATTATTATATATTGTACGTTATATTATATAATAAGAAATATATATATATGTATATATGTTATATTATTAATAAAATAAAGTATAATAAAACAAAACAAAAGAAAGAAAGAGAACATGCAAATTAAAAAGAAAAGAAAGAAAAAGAAAGAGAGAAACGCAGAGAAGAAAGAAGGCACAACCTAAGGGTATTTGATATTCAAACTTCAATCGATTAGTCAATTTAGTCTCTTTTTTTATAATTTTTACATTTTTGGAATCCCGGTGTTAAGTACTACCCGACCCATGTTGAAATTTTAGCATTTATTAAGATTTTAAATGTTGTTATTGTTGAATAGTTTTAGTATTAGGGATTAAATTGATAGATTTTTAAGCTAGAAATGGAAAAGGATTAAATTGTAGAATAAATTGTAAATTTTGTGTAAGAGGGACTAAATTGTGAAAATTTTGAAATTTAAGGGTTTAATTGAAAATAAGGAGTTAAATTTAGTTTAAAGTGAAATTTTTATGAAAATATAGATTTAATTATGAAGAATAAAAATTAGTCTCGATTTAGGGACTAAATTGGAATTTAAGCAAATATTGAGTAAAAATTGAAATATTCAATGTAAAATTTAATTGTGTTGTATTGATGTAATTTAATTGTTTTAATTCCGTAGCTAACGTCGTACCGAAATCCTCAACTAAAAAGGGGAAGGATAAAATCGACGTCTAATAGCTCGGAATCCACGGTTTGTATTTCTATAAATCCGAACCTAGTTGTTAATTGTTGTAATTCGATTTAATGCATATAGTAAGTGGTTGAGGTGAGTATTTGGCATTTTGATAGGGAATTGAAATTATAATTGATTGAAATGGATTGAATTGGTATATACATTATGAATGTATTGATTATTTGAATTGAAATGAATATATGTGCAAATATGATAATTGGGTATTGGTTGTATTTGAAAAGTGAAATGAAACCCTATTAACTGTATCGGGCTGAGTCGGATATAGATGGCATGCCATAGGATAGGAAGAGTTCAGGGATTTCTTCGACTTCGAGTCGATGAGGCACTGGGTGCCAATTTGTTTCGGTTTAACCGATGAGACACTGGGTGTCAATTTATATAGCGCTGGGTGCAGTTATTACTTCAGATTTATGCGATGAGGCACTGAGTGCCAAACTGGTGTGTTGGTTGGATCCGTGTATCCGTCCGAGTCCGAATCGTGTTAATAGGGGTAATTAAATAATAAAGTTCTATGATCGATATTGAATGACATGGTATGTGAAATATAATGAGATAGTGAATCAAAACATGAAAAATGAGATATGTTGTGATTAAATGAAATACATGAGTTATGTACTCATGAATTGAATATGGAATGGATAATGCCATTGTATAAACAAATGTGGATTGGTATGTGAAAAACTATTTATATAGCAAGTGATGTGAATTGAGATATTTGTTAAACAAATCAAATATGATAGCATGTGAAAATTGAGTATAGTATGAAATGATATGGTAATATGCTTGAACTTGGAATGATGGTATATGATAGTTGTGAGCTTAGACAATAGTATGATTGTATAGTTCAAATTATGCATTCTTGTATCATTCTGTCTTAATTGTTCGGATTATAGGAATATCACTAAGTTTTACTCAATGTACGGTTTTGTTTTCCTTGCGCAGGTTAGGTACTTCTCTTTTGATCGCCGACTCAGCATCCAACAATGATCCTGATCTCAAATGTGGTGATGTTTACCTTTTGTGATGACATGTACCTAGGATGTCTTAGTTGATAGTTATTTTGTAAATGGTTTGTAAATGGAGTTATAAGTGTAATGTTGGTTTGAGTACATAATTATATGTTTGTGTTTGAAGCCATAAATTGGCATGTTATTTTGGAATCATTGCTTGTGATGTGTATGTGAACTTAAGCTTGATATTTAGGTAGTTATAAGTTAGGTTAATTTGAATGAATTGGTTTACTTAAAATATTGATTTGAATGATGCATTGATGATATGTTTTGATGATATAAATGTGGTACCAATGAGGGTACATTGGTTAGGCACCTAGGATGATTGTTTTGGTGTGTTTTGAGTATGTTTGATCGTGTTTTGAATAGGTTAATCGAATGGTTTTTGAGTTGCTTAGTACCCAAGTAAGTAGGAAATGGTAAACTTGAGTTTTAAGGTACTTTTAGGTGCACACGACCTGGCCACACGGGCGTGTGTCACACACGGGCAACACACATGGGCATGTGTCGCACACGGGCAACACACATGGGCGTGTGACCCAAGTTAGAGAGTTACACGGCCTGGCCACACGGGCGTGTGACCCCTGCAATTAAAATTTTTCTAACTTTTTCCTAAATTTTTCAAATGTTTCCGATTTAGTCCCGAATCGTTTCTAAAGTGATTCTAAGGCCTCTAAGGCTTGAATAAGGGACGTTATGCATGTTTAATGATGGATTATATTATAATTATTGAAATGTTTTGAAATGAATCATTTAGATTATGTTTATTCGATAATGCTTCGAAACCCTATTCCGATGACGAATACGGGTTAGGGGTGTTACAAATCTTTTGAAAGAATTAATTTAACTTATTTATAGCCAAAGTTAAAGCGTATAAGGGAAGCTTCAAAAGACACAATGTTTCTCGAAGCTAATCCATACCAACCACTTGGCAAACCATCATAACCGCCATTTAAAATTTCAATACCAAGCCAATGTATGTTTACTTTATAACCTACCCCTCAATCGGGGGAGGGGGTAAGAGTTTTAAGTATCTTATCATAATAGTGCTCGCTACGACAACCTGATGCCACTACCTCACCACCACCTTTATCATCACCTTGCCCATATAAGAAGTCACCTAACACTTGAAAATGTGCAAACACAACACATGGAGACAAGTGTCGTGCCCTTTTATACATATGGGGCACGTGGTACCTCACATGCGGCCTACCCTCGTCACATCACCACCTATCTAAGGGCTAAGTGCTTCCTAGATGGCTAACCGTTATTGGACTTACCTCATATACATGTCAAGACTTGAGGACGAGAGAGTAAACTCTCCTCCACCTATAAATACTCCTCTCCAACCTCAAAGATAGGTATTCTTCTTTCTCCACTTTTTTTCTTATCATTCTTCTAAGTATATCTTCGACATCTAGAAAGACTCTCCTCCACCTATAAATACTCTTCTTCCACCTCAAGGAAAGGTATTCTTCTTCCTCCTCTTTTCTTCTTATCATTCTTCTAAGTATATCTTCAACATCTAGAAAGATTCCTCAACCACACCATCACGACCTTAGCTGACTCTCCGCACATCCTTTGTATGAATCATCATCCCAATCCTCTGAACATTTTCAATACTCAACAGAATATAATTTAAATAAAATTTTATATAAAAATAAATTTTATAACTGTTAGTTATTATTTCACATAATTATAATTATATTTATTATATATAGATAGGTGTGCACACAAATTTTGAGTCGAAAATTGACTTTGAAAATTGGAGACATTTTATTTATTAACTTTAAAAGAATTTTCAATTGGAATCAACTTTTTTACAAAAATACTTTTTAGTAAAATAAATATTTTAGACTAATTGGTAAGAGGCCTCTCTATTTTTTGTGTTGAAGGGAAATAAAAAAGAAATAATAAACAAGAAGGGGTTATGAAGCAATTTACCCTTTTGAACTTTGGTGCCACCAAGCTATCAAGCGGCACCCTAAAAGCTTTTCAATCAAAATGGTAAATTTACATATCAGGTCCCTAAATATTTTAGGTCATCACATTTCAATTTGGTGCCGCCGATTGGTCAGGCTACACCAAGTAGATTTCTTGATTAAAAATAAAATTCATTTGATCTTTCACTTCAGTTGAGGGGTTGTCTACATTTGATCTTGAATGAATGTGTGTTGCTTCAAGTGTCGTGGTGACTTGCTCTTAAAACAGGTTTAATCCTCCTTTCTTCAGTTAAAAATATCCAAAGCATCTTTCTTTATTTTCTTTTCTTTTTTTCTTTTTTTGTGAGATTTTAGAGAGAATTTTGACTTTAAAATTTTCCTTTTAGAGAACTTATTAATATATGAAAAGACTTGGATGTAACCAAAACTTGATTGGTAAAAGAGATTTCTTATAAAATATAAACTATGATTTAAGGAATTCACATATATTTAAATTTTAATGTTAATTTAATTAATTAGAGATAAAAATTTTATTTAATATTATCATTTAATTTATATAAATTTTTATGATTTAACTCTTAATTAATTTAAATTAATTAAAAAGATTATAATGACAAAGCACATAATGTCATTATTTTTAGACTACCTTCTAATTAATGATTAAATCCAAAAACATATTCCAATACTACCATATTTAATTTCCCTCCTACAATAACTATCACTGCTATTTTTAATTTCCCTTCTCATCCAAGTTACTCATTTTTATAATGAGAGAACTATTTTACGATTAAAACTATAAAGATAGATTTATAATCTAAGTAAATGTTACCAACATGGTACAATGGTTAAACTCCTCGTTAGCCCAAAAAGAAAATATAAATAAATATTCACGTGGAGCAACAACGAAGTGTTCTGAAGATGAATCTAACCCTTAATTATTACATACATGAAGTACATGTACTATTAAAAACTAGAAAGAAAAAAAAAAAGCCAAAAATCCATAGATTACAAAGGGCCTGTACATTTCTGGTTCTCTATCATAACCCCCCAAAATAAAGGAAAGAAAACGAAAAAGGAAAGGGAAAATACTGTCCATTGGAATAGGACAAGAGAACTAGAAAAGAAGATACAACGGGAAATTTACAATAGCTTGTCAAGCTTTTAACACTGGTAAACAGAGTAGCTCTTGCTCTTCCATAGAAAGCTCAAGGCTCTCCCCATTTTTTTTCTCGATACTGACTTACATGGTGGGTTGGATTCTTGAGCCGTGGCTGCTGCAGGCATTGGATCTTGACTGGTTTCTATACTCAGGTTTGCATCTGCTGGTGGATGATCTCGTTGCCGTTGCTCACGAAAGAGCATCAGAAGTTTTTGCGACTTCTCCCTCCCTCTTGTCGTCCCGTTTACTGAAATCGATACCAATGCCGGAATCACACCTTCCTGTAGGACCATTTGACAGCATTTCTCGCTTCCGTTACAAAGAAGTAGAAGGCATGAAACAGCTTGCTCTTGCTCGATCAATTCTCCAGTATCCAAAACAGATGCCAGATCGCTAATGAGACCACAGGCTGAAACCATCTCAGATATTCCTGCTTGACTTGCAGCTAAGTTTAGTAAAACTGCAATAGATTTCTCTGTCCAGGCATTGTCACCTGAGATCACAAGTGGCTGTAGGCCATTAACTATGCCAGCAGAAAGAAGGCTGGGGATATTAGAGTGCACAGTAGAGAGGTTATAAAGAGTGTGAAGGGCATCAAGCTTGCACTGTGGATCAGTTTCATTTCCAAGTAGCTGGACTAAAAATGGGACAGCCTTACTTGAGCCTATGATAGACTTGGCTTGCTCAAGGCAAGAGAGATTAAGATAGAGAGCAGTGGCTGATTCATGGGCATTGGAGTTCGAAACCATATCCTCTAACAATAAAATCACACCAGCTGCTAGCATCAATTCCTTGTTCCTGATTTTTTTAAGAAAAAAACAAACCAAGAAAACTAAATAAGATTCAGCTCAACAGTTACTAATATAATGAGAATCAATCATCAAGATACAGCGTTAAAATGAAAAAAACAGAAATGTTTTTCCCCTCCTATTCATTTGATAGAGTCCTTTCTCCAACAATGACCATTTGGTGTATCCATTTGGTGTATCCATTTAATGAGTCAAAAGAGTAGCAGCAGCTATTGCTCACAAATATCTATGACCGTATTTAACTAAGCAGATGCAAAAATTGACAAACAAACCTGTTATTGTTGACTGCAAGGTTAAAGAGAGCCATTGCCCCAATTTCCTGAGCCATTGCATTCCCTTCACGCACAGCTGAATCTAGAAATTGCAATAATCCTTCAACAAAGCCATTAGCCCCCATAAAAATCCTGGCCTCCTCATCGTCTTTCAGCAAAAGCCTGATTTGTTCCACAACTTTGCACCTTTTCCTCAAGTTCTCTTCTTCATTCAGAACAGATAGCAAATCCTGATATCTTTCTAGTACATTAAGCTCAGAAACTTCTTCCTGCACGCATGGATGCTCATTCTCAGCTTCTTTTCCTTCTATTTCTTCAATGGTACCACTCTCCTCCAGAGGACCGACCTTAACCCCTTTTAAGTTGCAAAAGCCAACACTATCCACTGATCTTGTATTTGCAGTCTCTGACTCAGACAATGCCAGTCTCCAATAGTTAAGATCAAGAGACTCTGGGGGGCCATCAGGATTAGGAACTCCATTTTGTTCACACCAACTAGCAATGAGACCCTTAACACAATAATTGGGAGTTAAAGAGAGATGTGGAAGTCTCTGTTGAGTCTTCGGGCAGGTGTCATGCCCATCACCAAGCCATTTCTCAATACAGATCCTTTCATATGTCTGTCCAGAGGCAATTATGACTGGATCATACATAAGCTGCAAAGATATTGGACATCGTAATTCTTCGGGTGGAATGGGTATCTGCCCAGATCTCCTAATATTTGGCTTGAAATTGAACGAGCTAAGCTTCGATAGCTGCCGCTCAAATGCCTGGCCATTACCACCAGACCCTCCATCCTCAAGAGAACCTAGAACAGTGGGGGAACAAGGTGTTGAACCCTGTGAATCATTATCATCTGAAACCTCACTCCGAAACAACTTGGAGTATTTTCTCATGAGATGCAAAAGATAAGCCACAATAGATTCCTTCCTCTTATCTTCCTCTGCACGAGCTCTCTCTATCAGCTTCTTAAGAGCCCTTCTTTCAGTTAGGGCTGCTCTAGAAGAAGTTATACCAAGTCTAGTTGCAGCCTGGTGAAAAGACTCTAGCTCATTATTGTCATTACAGTCATCAAATTTTCTCCCGTGCTGGAGTAATGTGATCATTTCGTCACCAACTTGCTTCTCTAAAAGATCGAGTGAGAAAACAGTCCCCTCAAGTTCACTTACAATCTCCAAAATCTGAAGGAAATAATTCGGAATACTATAAGCATACAAAGAAAAGCAACAGTGGAAGGATCATATTGAAGGGGTATGACACTGCATATTTCCTAAACAGTTTTAAAGTCTTCTTGATTTAAACCTCAAGCGTCAGGACTTATAGAGATGCACTGAAATAATGTGGATAAAACACCAGCAGCACAATGACATGAGAAACTGCTTGCAAATATAGACCCATACGCCCAAAAATTAATTTATCTTTTCAACCTCAAACTATGAAAGGGGAAATTATTACCTGACATCCAATGGACTGTGGAACTATATCTTCTACACGCCTAAGACTGCCAATAAGAGCACATTTTGCCTTCTCAAATTTTAAAAGAACAGAATCTCCAGTAATAGCCTACATGAGAAGAATACCACCATGATTAAACATTCACTAAGAGAGAGAAAAAAAAGGTTGAAAGCAACCGAAACAATGAAAATCATTTAGTGAATGTATCAATTAAAAGAACAAGTCTAAGCATAGACATGAATACATATAAAATTATATATGCATATATCCTGCGTCTGTGTTTGCATGAATGAAATTCTTACCAAGTAAAGTTTACTACATGTTGAACAATGTTGAAGGACATTCTTTGCCTTCTCTAGTGCTATATGCAATGAACATAAGGCCTGAATGCCAGATTTGCTCCTAGGCCGTGCCGCTTCCAAGGAAGGGAATATGGATAAGACTTTGCAATAAATTGCAGATAGTATCTTGCACATTTCGCCATGTAACTACGTAAGGAAAAAATCAAAAAGTAAGAAAACTATTAATATTAAGCAATTTTCATCTCTTTGTCCTAAAAACACGCACACACAAAAAAAAAAAAAAAAAAACAAGATTCAAGTATAAGAACTAGCTGGAAAACAAAAGGTCTTCGATTTTAAGTAAAACAGCTGAAACATTATAAACTTAAGAGATGATTGCTGCCAAATAATAATAATAATAATAACTAGCAGGCATATCCCCATTATAGTGAAATTAATTAGAATTAAGAAATTAAACAGCAAGTGTAGAAAATACTAAGTTCCAATACTTCAAATTTAACATATCCAAATGCTATCAAATTCCTACCTTGGCATCACTGGCCACAAATAGGTTCTCTTCAACCTCAGAAATATCCATAATCTTGCATTCAATGCAAGAAACCACTAAAATGCAAATCTATATCAACTGCAATCCAATAGGAAAAAATAGAACAGAGTCAGATAGGATAAACTAACCACCAAATAATAGTTCAAAAACAACAGAAGAAAAAGTTCAAATTAAATAGACAACTCCAAAGTTTTATTCCCTTTACTATTGACACAAAACTTCGAGAACAACCCCACATCAAGAATAGCAATAAAACATTTCTCAACCTCTCTTTGTTGCATTGCAATGAACTCAAAACTTTATAAACTTCAATTTTACTTAAAGTATGCACCTCAACAAAGCAAATGAAATATTAGCCTCAGTTCGAGACCTCAGTTCAATAGTTCCTAAAATTTCTTCAAACTTTATGTATATGTATGTATTTATGCATGAATACTTTCCGAAAATTTCTTCACCTATAAGTGAAATTATAGGAAAAAAGCTCCGCATAAAAGAAGCACGCAAGGCAATACGAACATTCTTGAATAAGCTAGTGATCTGGACATGATTGAGAAGTCGAAAAAAATCAACCAATACTTCATATAGGAAAGGAACAAGAAAAATTCAGAGCTTTGACATTGATCTAGACATTTCATCAAACACAGGAAGACCGGGATTCGGAGAGAAGACTTATAATAAGGAAAAAAAAAAAAAAAAAACTTATGATTGGTTTTAAGACGGAACAAACAATTTGATTTAGACATCTCATCAAACAAATGAAAATTCAAGATTCTCAACAGAAGTAACGAAACAGTTAAATCAAAAGAAAATTGTTTAAATGGAAAAAGAAAAAAGAAAAAAACAATCTAAGATTGTTTAGAAAATGACCTTATGAAAAACCCAGAGATTTTAAACCGAGACAAGACACAAGAATCGCCATCAGCTTTAATCGATATTCCAAAAAGAGGCAAAATCCAGAAAACCCACAAACATAGTAAATAAAAAGACGAAGCAAAGTACAATAATTTATAACAGGAAAAAAGAAAAGATACGAATTTTCTAACGGAGATGCGAAAAATAGCAACACACCAAAATGTAATTACAAAAGAAAAAAAAATCCATTTAAAAGTCAGGTACCGCTAAAAGGAATCGGATATGAAAATAACTTTAATTTTATTGTGAAGAAAGATTAATATGAGATTGAATCCGAGTTTGGGCTGGCAAAAATGAACATACCGGAAAAAATGGAGATAGCCAATGAGGCTTCATATAAAAGAGCATTTAGAGTAAAAAAGAAGAGCCAAACAGGGAATAAGGGGTTCCGATGCTCCACATCTTATTGTTCAGTTAGGTTTTTGGATTCGAAAATTCGTCGCCCCAAGTAGCGAATTTCTCAGAGTAAAGAGAAAGGAATGAGGGAAAGAGAAAAATGGGAGTTTGGGTATTGAAAATAGGGTAAATGGGAAGAAATAATAATGGAGAAATATATATTTTTTTAATTTTAAGAGGAATTAAAATTGAAATTAAAAGGAAAAAAGGGAACTGTGAGATGGGAAGTAGAGTGAATAATTTCAGAGGGGTTTAATTGTTTAATTAGAAGAATTTTAAAAGAAAAAGAAAAAAAAGATTTTTTGAAATTTGGAGTTTGGATTTCTTCGTTTGTGTCTCAGCTGGTTCGCCGGCCGACAATTGCCGACCTCCTCGTTTGTCGGTTAGCTGATCTGCCATAAATAAATGATTAAATGTCCTTTTAAGATCATAGATATTAATAAAATAATAATTACCCTTTTTTTTTTTCTTCTTTTTCTTTGTCCTCTTTAAGCGGTAACTTTCTTCAGCTTTTTGTTAAATATCCCCTCACTTAATTAAAATTATTAGACTTTTTTGAAGCTATGAAATGTCTTCTTCTTTTCTCTTTTTTTTTTTAATAAGAAAATTCTCTATTTCAAACATTTATATTATATATGTTTAAATTTTTTAAAATATTTTTAATAATTTATTTATCATCAACAGTAGTAATGTGATGTTGATAAAAGTGCTGAATTTTTAATTTCCACTATTAAGCACTAAATTCAATAATTTTCAAGTGTCAAGTGTCATTAATATCTTTATTATTTCCTAATTAATTAGATTAAAAGTTTCAAGTGTCATTACAAAACTATAAACTAATGAAAATGATAAAAAGGAATAAACATTCAAACTTAAAAAGGCTTAACGTTTTAATGATTTTGATTTCAATTAAAGTGATTGAACGTTACATTAATAATGATTGATATTAATACTCACACTGCTTTAATTATTATTGTACAAATAAAAGGTATCTCTTAGAATTTCAAATCGTGATTAACAGATATTAGAAGTTGTATTTAGAATATAAGTATGATAATTATAAAACGATATCAATAACAATGCATCTGTCGTATTTACGAAATTAAATTAATAATAGTTTAATTTGTGAATAAAAAATTTTAAAATAGATAAATAAATAATATTAAGAATATTAAATGCACTCCAATTGTTTGACCTGTTATTTCCATTTTTCTATAGCACGTCAAAAAGTTATTAAGTTAGTGAAAAAAATTAAATATCAAATTAACTCGTGATATGACATTATCTATACTAGAACCAATTACACGCATATGCGTGTGGAAACCATTGATTTAGAAAATATATGTTTGTTTAAAAATAGCATACAATAAACAATGAAACGTATAGTTTGAAATTAATTAATTATAATAACACATGGAATATGTACGATATTAAAATAAAAAAAATTAGATTAAATTATGAGTAAAACGAAATTTAAACTCATAAATACATCGGATTAATAATGCTAAATATACTACGATTATTTATCATGGTGTTTTCATCAAAATGAATGTAATAAATTATGCATATTAAAATAAAAATGTATGAAAACATCAAAATGAAGTTTTGATTGAGTAGTAATTTTAAAGTTTTACTAATCCAATTGACAGTGGTTCAAATTCCACCATATGCATATTTTAATTCATTTTTTTTAATATAAAAATATTAAAGTACCCTCGAGTAGTATAACTTATTTTAATTACAAAATGACATTTATGTAATTTTCCTAATTCAGTTGGTGACTCAATTGAGGATGACATCAACTCAATAAAACACTTAATAAATAGTATCTTATTTGTACTTGACTCAATTGAGGATATATTAATTATTTTTCTAAATGAGTTAATATTTAATTAAACCAAAGATTTTATTAATAGGATAAATAAAGTAATATACTGTATCTTCTGAGTAATATTATAAAAATTAACAAGTGGATTTTGTGTCCAAATCTTTTTTTAAAAGTAATAGATGTTTTTATTTTCTATATTATACTTTCTTAGTGCCTTAGTTTTGTTTCTAATTCCATGGTGTCCACTAAACTTTTTGCAGGTTTTTGCCACTCAAAGTCTCAAACCAAACCTTTTATCTATTATATATTAATCTCTAAGAATCGCTTTATATATTTTCATAATCTTTTATAAATTTTATTTAATTCTAATGTTTACATAATCATAGATTATCCACATCAGATTTTAAATAATTTATTTTTTTAAAATTATTTATTTGATTAAAAATTCAATTATTTTATATATTAAAAATTTGTGACAACAATAGTTTTGTGGATAAATTATAATCAAGGTTATTCAATTATTAGTAAGTTTACACTTTGGTCACTCGATTTCAAAATGTTACGAATTGGTCACTAAACTATTAGTAAGTTTACAAGCTTACACTTTGGTCACTCATTTTTTGCAACGTTACTCCTTAACCTAATATTAATAACAACTCAAGCCTCTAACCCTAGCAAAGCCATTGCCAACCCCATGCCTCACCTCTAACTCAAGAACATCTAGCAGTGAACAAAACTTGAAAAATTGAATTTTTTTTTGAATTTCGAGCTAATCTAATTATTCGAGTCAACTCGACTAACTCGATTCGAGTTTTGAGTTTGAGTCGAGTTGAATTTCACAATTCAAATAATTCGAATAACAGATTGGTGTAAATACCCTTTTGGTGCCTGCTAACTTTGAAAATAAGCAAATTGATCTCTCTCTCAACAAAAATTACAAAAAAAAATTCAAAATAATTTTCAAAAATTCAAAATAATTTTTAAATTTCAAAATATTTATAAAAATTTCAAAATTTATATCTTAAAAAATTATAAAAGTTCTAGAAATAAATAAATAAATATATATATAAAAGTTAAAATTCTAAAAATTTTCTAAAATAAGACCTAATTAATGATTCAAATTTATCATACTCAAGTATCTTATTATTTTTATTATTTTGCTTTGATTTTTTTTTCAAATATATATGGTTTTAAATTTACGTGCTCTAACATGGAATTAGTTATATTGTAACAATATTTTTATTTGATATGTTTATTTTTTTAATTTAACTAGAATAATTTCACTCGATTCGACTTGATTCCAATTCCATTTCACTCGATTCGATTCAGAAAAAATTTCAAATTAAGTTAGAATGATAAAATAAGACTCGTGAACCTGATTAACTCAAAATTTTTTCACTCGATTCGATCGAACGCTCACCCCTAAGAACCTCCACGATCAAGCTATTCACACACTCTTGCCTTGGACCAACAATCAAATATCACCACATCTGTATTCAAAACAAACAAAAATAATAAAAAAGGAAAAGAAATTCTCTTATTTCAACGAACCCCAATAAGTCAAACATACCAGATTCAATCAATTCAAATGACAGAGATTCAATCCAAACAATCAAGGAGAAAATGTTGTTGAAAATAGGAATATATTGGAGTCAAGCGACCATCCATTGACGATGGATGGAGATCGAATGGCTTCTTTGTTAGGGTTTCAAGTTTAAAAAAATGAAGTTAGCATGCTAGTAACTAGAAAAAATAACGTTTGAGTAGTTCAATGATAGGCTTGTAACTTTTTAAAATTGAGTGATTAAAGTGTAAATTTACTAATAATTGAATGACTTTATTTTCTTTAATACAATACTTACAATATTCAAAAGTTTTAAATGTTTAAAGTGAATATTACATCTATGTTAATGCAATAATTATAATACTAACCAATCTAAAATTCAATCAACAATATTTATATTAAAAAAATATTCATTGGCGGGAGAGATTTATATTAAAACAATAATATAATACGTGGGAACCACTAGCCCACCCACGTGGGTATGTTTTAACCACCGATTTTAACTGACACCCCAATGCAAAATTATTTTACCCACCGCTTGGATCCGACATTCACGGAATTCCCTGTAGGGTTTTTTTTTTTACATTTTTCACCGCTGCTGCCAATCAAAAGTATCAGACCACGTATAATGCAATCGTAATCACAATCTACGCCACTGACGTCCAAATTGCCTATGTCTCCGCTTTAAATCTCCAGAGCGTGCTATTCACGCTCTACCAAAGTCGGGGCCTTTTCGTGGAGATTTTTTTACTATTTTCTGAGAGGTTTAATTTGTAAAAATGGTATGTACCATTTACTATTTACTTAAACTCACAAGAAAATCTGATTTCTTTGTACAAAATTACAAATACAGAGAGTATTCAAATATATATTAAATTGAAAATAAAAATATACGAATGTAGAATGTAGAATGTAGAATGTAGAATGTAGAATGTTGTAATTTTATTTTTATATTGATATTTTATTTATTTTTAATTATTTTTATTGAGTTTATTTCATTTAATTTATGAGGAACTTTGGAATTTTAATATTTGTGTAAAGACTAATAAAAAAGTATCATATAATCCTATAATTATCACTGTTTGGTTTCTTTTATTATTATTATTATTATTATTATTATTATTATTATCTTTTGAATTTATATTTTTATATTATTGTTGTATAAAATAAAAGTTGGAATAAATAACCTTCAAATTAGTTAGATATTTAAACTTATTTTTTTTCGAAAAAACAATCTAAATTATATTTTTATAACTATTATAGCCCATACCGTTATATTTAGTAGAATTTTTTTAACTAATTAATAGTTGATACATGACTTTTTTTGATAATATTAAAACTTTTAAATTTAACTGATTGAGTCTTAACGCGATTGGCATAGATATTGTTGTCAATATAATAGAATATAAATTCGAGTGCGCTGGAGCGCATTATCCTCATATTTATAAGTTAAGGAAGAACTATGGGTAGTTTTAAATATTGTGTTAAAAAAAATAGATATTAATAGAACTTATAATAAGATAAAATAAAATTTTAATTAAATTATTATTTAATAATATCTCTCTCACATACATCTCCTCATTTCTCTCTCCCTTCATTCAACACCAAACATGAAAAAGAGTAAACAACGAAAAAGGAACATGAAATAAAAGGAAAAATATAAAAAAAAAAAAACATACTCTTTTTTTGTAATCAACTTATATATTTAATTTCATATAATATATATAAAAACAAAACTAAAGGTTATAAAATTTTAAAAATATGGTTAGGTTTTGCTTTGTCCGAGCCTAAATGTTAGTCAAGACTTGTATAGTTATTAAAATAGTTAATTTTTATTTAGATAATAAATTTTTTTTAAAAAAAAATTAAACACCACTAATTTTTTATCTCTTGCACGAGTTAATTATGTTTATTAATAAGATTGTTAAGATCACTATATAAAAATTTCAATAAATAAATAAATTATATAAATTATTAAATATTAAATTAATATAATATAATTTTAAAAAAATTAAAAATAATATGAGCGAACTTAAAATGAGCTTGGGTTAATCTTTTACATATATTTTTTCAATAAATCGCATAATATGTTTACTATACTTAAAAAAGAATTAAATATAGGAAAAAATGATTAAATTTATAATTTTAATAACTATTTAAGAATTATTATTATTAAAACCATATTAAAAACTTAATTTAAAATATGAGACTTACTTTAAATATATCCAAAAATAAAATATTTAATTTAGTAATTTGTTATATATAATTTAGAAAAGCAAATGGAGCACATATCACCTTGCAACAAGGCTGTATTAATGGTGTTGACCTTAATTTATTGGTCTTAAAGTGGAATGTGTGTGCAAAAACTTGCATTAGAGAACTCCACTTTCTCATCAGCCTCTAATTATGTCCAACCACCAAAATACTCAATCCCATACCATCCTCCATTAACTCTAATTTCCCTTTTTATTTAATTAAAAATTGCATTTTTAGCATAGTCTTGGTTTATTTCTTTATTTTATAATCGAATTCCATAAACCATGGAATTATTCTATGCTAATATGCCCACATTTATGACGACACATCGGTACTTCCAAAACAAATAATAAAGCTAGAAAGGGAAACTTAGGTAGGTTTCACAATTTCTCTATTTTTTATTTTATTATTACAGACTTTATCATTTTTGTATGCATGTAAAAATCACGAGGTGTGTTTCAAAATAACATATAATAAATAATAAAATGTATAGTTTGAAACTAATTAATGAAGATAACACTTCACATTTCATTTGATGGTCAGAGGCGAATTGAAAGCTAAGCGGTGGTAATTCTAAATATTCCCTACGGGAAAAATAGAAATATCTCCTATGTTACCCATAATATGTGGAAGTATCGACGTAATTTCATAGTCATTTGGTCTGAATGCTACATGAAGAACATAAGCCAAATGACAAAACAGGAAGACCTAGGATGTAGAAGATCATAACATGAGTGGTTCGACAGATTTGGGTTCCTATATATCCACTCATGTGTTACTTCATGTACAATATATATAAGAATTACACGATAAGAATTATACGAATCCATTTGTATAGATATCATCATCTACATCCAAAAAGCCGTATGCTTTGGAAGAAGCTTGTACAGTTTAGGAAGGAGTTTTGATTGTTCGATCAAAAAGAAGAATCTACTTCAACTGATATGCCCTTAGTCATGGCAATACATAACATAGAAATCACACTTGGAATGGGTGGACAATTAGCTAGAGCAACGGGTGCTGTTGCGAAACTGATTGCAAAGGAGGGGAAATCAGTCACATTAAAATTACCTTCTAGGGAGGTCTGTTGGAATACCTCCCATTTTCGGTGGATTCTTTTCGACAAAGGATTAATATCTATTCTATTCCATTAGTAATTAAGGGAAAAATTTGGCTCAGAAGAAAAAAGAGAAGTAGATCTATTCTATACTTGTTAAGTATCAATACGCAATGGGGGTTGATCTTATTTTTTATGAATGAACGCATCATTATTCGTTCATCATTCAAAGGACCTATTGGTAAGAATTCTCTTTCATTCATTCTATCTTTCTTTATTTTATGGCCTTATTCTATCTATGTATAAAATATGAGCCTATCTACCAAAATTTTTACTTTTGGTTCCGACGAACGAATAATCATTGAGTCCTCCTTTTTCCGGACAACACATACAAAGAGACCCGCCAACAGCCAGTAATTAGTGAACCTATGAGAGACGCTTATAATTAGTTTCTTTCTCTTCTATCTCTCATCTCTCAATCTATTTTTTCTTTAGTTATTCACTAGAGCAATTATGATCTGGAAGTCGATCCGGGGCAAGTGTTTGAATCTATTATGACATATCCATGAGGCATGTACAACATTAAAATGAAAAAAATCAAAACAAAACTTTGGTTTAGTGGTAAATTTTAAGTTTTTATTAATGCATTTAGAGTGGGTTCAAATCCAGCCACATCTAAATTTTTTATTAATTTTTGTAACATGCCAATTTTATCCGGCCCAATAAACAAAACAACAAAAAAATAACAAGTCCATTTACAAAAATATACTGGCCCAAATACATTACCCAATTTACCCTAACCTAAATCTGCTAACCTTAAAAACCCTAAAGCCCAAGCCCAAAAACTTAAACTAATCAGAAAAAACCCTAGCCGTCACTGCTCCTGACCATGTCAGCGGACATGACACCCGATGACTGTCCCTCCCTGCCATTATTTCACCAAAATGGCAAGGCGCGGCCTCTCCAACGCCGTTGACCTTGCCACAAACGCCTGCAAAAGAAAAAAAAAAGAAGACAGAAAGCAGAACAGAAGAAATAGCAAGAGAGAAAGAAATAGCAAAAGAGAAAATAAAAACGAGTATTTTGTAATATTTTTTGGCTATAAAAGCCATAACGATCATGTGTATTTTAAAATGGGCAATCGAATAGATTCAAGGAAAAGTAGAACACAAAAAAAATTCTAAAAAGGTAGTTTATTTATCATTTTATTTTCAAAGCAAATATATATATATATATATATATAAAGAAAACAAAAAAGAAGAAGAAAGTTTTTACCTGTTTGCACCATCGTTGGGTGGGTAGAAACCGAAAGGTTTCATTTTTTTTCTTTTGATTTTAGTCTTGTCTTGGGTATTTTAATCCTGGATCTACTTCCAGGGCTTTGAAAGTATTCAGAAGGCTTCTTTTTTGAATTTCCGGCCACCGGAGGTGGCGGTTGCCTTCGCCGATCACCGGTGGCCACAGCGGACGTGCGGTAGCCTTGTGGCCGGAGTAGGATAGAAGTTTGAGAGAAAAAAATAAGAGGAGAGTTTCTTTTTTAAAAACAGGGTCTGAAATGTTTTTTTGTTATGATTTTTTTATTTATATAGGGCCCTATACGACATCGTTTTGGGCTTGAACTTCAAACGCCCAAAACGACGTCGTTTTGATGCTTAGCCCGACAACCCGACCCGAACTCATTTAGATTCGCGTGTTTTTGAAGGAATGAGTTATTTGTCATTTTAGCCCTTCCGCTTTTTAGCATGTTTTTAAATTAGTCCTGTGTATTTTTATTTTATTTCATTTTTACCCCGTTATTTTGATTCTTTTGTGATTTGGTCCTTTGACCTACTGTCAACCCAAGAGAATGACATGGATTGGATAAATCGCTCTCTGAGCCCCAAACTTTTATATTCCCTTTTAATTTAATCCTTTATATTATGTTTCCTTATAATTTAGGCACTAAATTTTGTTATATTTTCAATTTAGTCCTTTACTTCCCTTTTTCTTATTTATTTCTCAATTTATGCTTTAAGTTCAGTTTAAATTTCAATTTAATCCCTCATTTATTTAATTTTGCCTCTTTATTTACTTTTTTTATTATTTTATCACCTAAAATTTTATTATGGTTTCGATTTAATCTTTTTTATTTAATCTTGCCCTCTTTATTTATTTAATTTTCAGCATTTTTAATTCCTTATTTATATTTTATCCTTTAATTTACATAACTTGCATTTTTATCCTTAAGTTTCTTAATCATCTCATTTTAGTTCATTTTAGTTTTTTTTTTATTTTTTAATGTTGATGTTATTGTTAAGTGATTATTTTTGCTAATTAATATTTTATTTTGTCATCACTAATATTACACAACCATGATCATAGCATTATCATACTTTTTTATTATTTTACCATTTTTTGTCATTACTAATGTTCTACTTATTATTTTACTATTATTTCCATTATTAAATAGTATTATTAATCGGCTAAAAATTATTTCAACTACCACTTGTTATTATTTTGTTATCATTTTTTGACCACGTAAGTTATTCTATACTATTTTCCATATTATGCAACATGTTTAAATAATCATTTATTTTTGTACCACCATTTGAATAAATTAATCGCATATTGCATTAAACGTTATATTCATTTTTACTCGATGCATAAAAAATGATTTTTTTTAAAACCGAGGCAATGTTCTTTATTTTTTGGAATTAGAGGAGTTGTGCTCCTAACTTACGGAGTATGGCCTCTTTCTAAAACCGAAGTAATTGAATATCCATTTAAAAAAAACGAGATTCAAGTAATGACCAAATGGTGATTATTCTTGTTTTCGAGGATTTAAAGCATCGTGTCCTAACTTACGGGGCATGATCTTTTCTTCTCGATTAACTTGAAATAAAGCCTTTTCATGAAAATTAATTTAGTTAAGCGATATTTTAATATAAAAAAATCATGCAAAGAAGGATCGTATTTTTAAATTTTCTTCGAATTTTTAATTTTCGACATCAAAACATCAAGTAACTAACTAGGTACCAATTTTGGGCGTTATTAGAGTGCTAATCTTTCCTCATACGTAACCGACTCCCGAACCCATATTCTTGGATTTCGTAGGCTAAAAAATATCGTTTTAGTAAAATCTAATCTTTTATTAAGATGATTAAATTTTGAGGTGACCTGATTACACCTAATAAAAAGGATCGGTGGCGACTCCATTTTCGTTTTTAAAATAAAAGTCGATTTCAAAAAAGGTTTCAATAGCTTGGCAACTCTACTGGGGACCAAAATAAAAGAGTCAAGCCGTGAGTTGATTACTTTTTGGTCTTTTATCGAAAGTTGATAATTTGATTTAAATTAACGATCCCCTCATTGCATTTCGTCTTTCATGTTTTGTCTTTGTTACCTCAGGCTACATAGCGATCTAGTATATCTGTTTTATTGGTTCGAAAGTTTCTCACTGTATATTTTCACGTATATTGCATTACATAATCGTTCGATTTTGCCCTTCTTAATTGGGAGTGAGAAGTTATTCCTTCGCGAGGTCTTCACCTCTGTATAGGATAGTGGATCGCTTTTGGGATACATCCGTACCTATGTCTTTGTGAGATCTTCATCTTCGTATAGCCATAGGGAAATGTATTCCACTGAATTGAACTCGGTCCGTATGAGCCTATAATGAGTGAGGATTGAGGAATTTGCTGGTTCAAGTACCCTTACTTTAGAACCGAGCCACATATAATGAGCTCTTGGAACCTACCCGAGGTAGAACCATACCAAACCTCTAGTGGTCACCCGAATAGATGTTCTGTTTATTATTTCTTGCTTTGTATTTTAGCTTTATATGAAATGTACTGACTGGTTTCATTTTGGCTGTTATTGCATTACATTTTCATCATAGAAAAGGGTGTTGATTCGCGTTCAGTTGCTCAATAGAAAGCTTGTCATGGAAAATAGATTTCTTGATAAAGTGGAAGACGATGCGACTGTCCAAATATGGTCCGAGAAGACACAACAAGAGAAGGGCGACAACCTGAC
Source organism: Gossypium sturtianum (assembly GCA_025698515.1). NCBI lineage: Eukaryota > Viridiplantae > Streptophyta > Magnoliopsida > Malvales > Malvaceae > Gossypium > Gossypium sturtianum. Next base: position 28,421,053 of record CM046945.1, read on the forward strand.
AAAGGAATATATGTCAGAACTATGGGATTTCAATCTCATTTGTGTAACTCAGAATAATCTCTAAGAGTTGAAAGAAATATGGGACCAATGGGATGACGAAACCAAGAAGTTATTCTACCGTGACTATAGTGATTTACCTTATTTACTTGATGTCAAAATGGATAAGAACTTATTCTGAGCTCTTACCTAGTATTGGAATCCCACCTATAGCTGCTTCAGTTTTGGGAATGTGGACTTGGTGCCCATCGTAGAAGAGTACACAACTCTGCTCCATTGCCCGAGGATCCAAGTCGACAAAGCTTATTCTAGAGCCGCCAACGTCCCAACTTTCTTAAAGAGGCTAATGAGTATAACTGGGATGAGCGAGCAATGGGTCGCGGCCCGAATTAAACAAAAGGGAGATAGTAAATTCATCCCTGGGAAAATTTTGCAAGATTTGATCTTGGTACATCCAGATACGAAGAAAAGAGTCAACGTCTTCGCCATGAGTATTTACGGGTTAGTCATATTCCCCCAAAGCACTAGGGCACATAGATGATGCAGTTTTAGATCTATTTGACCGGCTTGACAAAAAGGTCACGCTTGTCCCTTCAATTTTGGCTGAAACTTTTAGATCTTTAAGTGCGTGCTGAAGAGCAGATGAAGGAAGATTTATCGGGTGTGTACAACTCTTGTTAGCTTGGTTCCATAACCACTTTTGGAAAGTAGAAAAGGTTTCTTATCGAGTGTTCTCCGAAAACTACTCTCCGTTGAAAGAATTCGTGGCTAATCCGAGACGAGACAACATTTTTGAAGAAAAGTGGATGGCAATTCTCCAGAGTCTCTAAGACAAAGATGTTAAATGGAGGGCCCATTGGATGATCCCTGATGAAATTTTGTACTGATATGGAGACTTCGACTGGGTCCCTCTACTCGGGATATATGGAGCTGTTGGATACGCCCCTCTACTTCTATTGAGATAGTATAGGTCGAGACAGTTTATATTGGCAACGCAAGGGTTGGCTCAGTGTGAGTTTGCGTACAAAGGTGATAATTACAAAAAGAAGATTTGTGAAATATCGAACACTTGGAACCAAAGTCATAAAATGAAAAGATTTGCCGCAAATCCCATGACGACCCCCGAATATGATTGCTGGTGGGGTAAACGAATCAATGACAATATCCCTACGTCAAGTCAAGAAAACACTCAGCCAATAGAAGAGTACTTACAAGTGATCCCGTCTGAGTTGGATATCATAAAGCAAGACTTTGAAAAAAGGAGTTCGGAGTTGGGGAAGAGGATAGAAAAGTTGGAAGAGGAAAAAATTCAGCTAGGACTAGATACCGATGTCCAAAAGTTAGAAGCTGAGAAAATGAGAAAAAAGAAAGAACAAGGCTGAGGAAGACTTGGACAGTCTAAAAACAGATTATAAGAAGTTGCGTTTGTCGATGAGGACTGCCGAGTTGGGTAAAACATCAGAACAATGGTGGCAAAAAATCCACTAAGAAAAGATTAGAGCTGATCAATGGGAAAAGAAAGTCCAAGATGCTCGAGTCCGAGAAGATGCTCTAAAAAGGGGTTAACTAGAGAACCAAAATGAAAAGGTTGGATTGAGAGCTCGGGTAGTAGAATTAGAAAGGTCACTGCATCAATATCGTAGTCGCAACTCTGTGATTAAGTTGAAAGCAAGCCTTACTAAGATTGAAGAGTTGAAAGGAAAGATAGAAGAGCTCGAGGCCGCACTGCAAAATTGTGAACTTCAAATTGAGCTTCTTGAATCAAACAATGAACATTGGTAAGAACAACTCCAACGCTTTCAAGGTCAGATCAGGGATAGAGATCACATCATGGGCAAAGCTGTGACTCAAAAATGGGAAGTAGTCGATCATTTGTAAACCCTAGTGATTCAAGCTGACATGCTGAGCTTAAGATACGAATCAGAATCAGATCGCGACCAAGAATTAGCTTGACTTCTTAAGAAAGTCAAGGCTTTGAGTATTAGGGTAAGGCCATATATGTAAAATGTATCTGTTTTATGTAAAGAGATTTGTCTTTTAGTAAAGTTGTTCTAATAGAATTGAATCAAAATCAACACATTTTTTTGCATTCATTTTTCATTCATCAGCATTACATTTCATCATATGCATTAAATTTCATAAAAAGACCCTAATTAATCGAAATTATGATAGTTACCCTGGAAACCAACAAGAATCTGCCAACTGAATATCGTTACGGTACCCGCAGTAAAACCAAAGACATGGATCAAAGGTTAGAGAGACTAGAACAAATTCAGAAAGACATGCAAGATCAGTTGCAAGTGCAGCTGCAGGACCAATTAGCTAAGGTTTAGTAAGACATGAGGGATCAAATACAAGAGTCCTAATGAAGCATGATAAGCCAGTTAACCCAGATGCTGGCCGAAAGGATTGAAAAAGGGAAAAGTATTATGATTAACTCTGGGGATGATAATGAAGACCCTACATACCCCCAGGCTTTACCCCAGTAAATGTCCAAGCCCAACTAGATACATATCCACGAAGGGTACTCATTACCATAAGACCACAACAATACCAGGCCGGCACCTTAACACTGGTGAATTACCCAACAAATTCAAGTTTTAATCCCGAGAATAATCCGACCAACCCTGTTGTTTTCAATTTGGACGACATGGCAGAATTGGATAGAGCAAGATTAGAATTGCCAAAACAGCTAGAAGATCGGTGTAAGTGGTTGGAGAAGAAATTTAGAGCTATGGAGAGTGCTGACTACCTTTGTGGGGTCGATGCTAAGGAGTTGAGCTTAGTCCCAGATCTAGTGCTCCCACCAAAATTCAAAACTCCAGAATTTGAAAAATATAATGGGACTAGTTGTCCTAAAGCCCATATCACAATATTCTACCGAAGGATGATGGGATACGTCAATAATGACCAATTGTTAATCCATTACTTCCAAGATAGTTTGATCGGGTCAAATACCAAATGGTACAATCAGCTAAGCCGTGCCAAAATCAATTCATGGAAAGATTTGGCACAGACTTTCATGAAACAATACAGCCATGTGACCGACATGACACACGACAGAATTACGCTGCAAAACATGAAAAAGAAGCAAAGTGAAAGCTTTAGGCAATACGCTCAGAGATGGAGGGAGGTGGCAACACAAATTCAGCTACCTCTTCTGGAGAATGAGACAACAATGCTTTTCATAAACACTCTGAAATCCCAGTTCATTAACCATATGTTGGGAAGTGCTACCAAGAGCTTCTTAGATATAGTAATGTCCGAAGAAATGATTGAAAATACAATAAGGAGTGTGAAAATAGACGCGGGGGATAACGTTAAAAGGTCAGCCCCGAGAAAGAAAGAAAATAAAGTAAACGCCGCGAGTGTGTATAATAAAAGTTATTCAAAATCGGTCACTGTAGGCCAACCAAAGATCGTAACAACCAACCATCAAGGCCCTTCGAGGCAAGAATCTAACTCAATGCCAAACACGGAAAAACTCTAATTCACACCCATCTCGATGACATATAGAGAGTTATATCAGAATTTGTTCGATGCATATGTGGTATCCCTGTTTTACTTAAAACCCATGCAACCTCCATTCCTAAAATGGTATGATGCGAATGCTCAATGCGAGTACCAGGTAGGAATAACGGGACACTCAATTGAAAACTGCACTGCATTCAAAAAGTTAATTGATAGGTTCATCAAGATGGGGATTGTAAGGTTCGATGATCCCTCTGGACGTAATATGTCAGAAAATTCGTTACCCAGTCATTCTGACCAAGGGGTAAACGTGATAATTAAGAGTAGAGGGAAGATGACCAAAACCGATATTGCAGAAGTGAAATCCTCACTAAAATAGGTTTGGCAAAAAATGATAGACGTGAGATTAATCATTCAAGATTCAGAAGGGATGCCCATGGGAGTGAGGAGCTACTGTGAGTTCCACGCTAAAGAAGGTCATGAGATCTAAGAGTATACCGAATTCAGAGCTTTGGTGCAAAGTCTGATGGATAACAAAGAGTTAGAATTCTTTGAAGAGGTCAAGGGCTCGGAAGGAGGAGATGTTTGCGCCTTAGAGGAAGGAACAACGGAGAAAGTCTATAAGGTCGATCACCTAGTGGTGATTATTTCACGACTAAGAAGTAATGAAGCGGGAACACAAGCTATGCCAAGAGTCATAATTCAGAAACACGTGGCTTTTCCCTACAAGGATAGCAAAAGGGTTCCACGGAATTATGACTGCAACGTGATGATCCAGGGAGAGGAGAACTCGGTTAGAACTTCAGAAGAGGGCCAGGATATTGGTTTCTTCACATGTAGTGGGAGGTGCTATGACCCTGCAAGTGTGAGAACTAAGCCCATTAAGGAAAAAACCCTGGCAGTCGAGCATAAGAAATAAAACAGCTAGACGTTAATCACCTGTTAATGAGCCAGTAACTGAGAATGAGGCTAAAGAATTCTTGAAGTTCTTGAAGCATAGCGAGTATAGTGTTGTAGAATAGCTATACAAACAACTAGCTCGCATATCAGTACTAGCTTTTCTCTTGAGCTTAGAGACACATCGTAGCGCGTTGATGAATGTGTTAAATGAAACTTATGTCGCTGATGATATCTCTATAAACAAGCTAGACCGTTTGGTTAACAATTTAAGTGGCCGATAATTTTATCTTTTTCAATGATGATGAAATACCTCCAGGGGGCTTGGGATCCATGAAGGCTTTACACATCACTACCCGCTGCAAAGGATATACATTGCTAGGAGTGTTAATCGACAATGGATCTGCGCTGAACTTCTTGCCTCTATCCACACTGAACAGATTTCCAATGGATAGCTCTCACATGAAGACGTGCCAAAATATAGTGAGAGCAGTCGATGGTACAAAAAAGAAGGTGATGGGAAGGATTGAAATACTTCTATTAATCGGTCCGAACACATATGAGGTAGACTTTTTGGTAATGGATATCAAACCCTCTTATAATTGATTGTTGGGTAGGCATTGGATTTATTTGACTGGGGCAGTGTCGTTGTCACTACACCAAAAAATGAAGTTGGTAACAGAGGGTCGACTGGTAACGATAAACGCTGAAGAGGATATCATTGCATCCGTAACTAGTGAGGCATCATACATATGAGCGGATGAGGAGGTAAGAGAATATTCCTTTCGATAACTGGAATTTGTTAACGTAACTTTCATTGTAGAAGGAAACAAGATCTCAATGCCAAAAATATCCAGAACCACGAGGATGGGCCTGCAGTTGACGGTTGGGAAATGAGCCTTACCTGAAAGAGGACTCGAAAAATATCTTCAAGGAAGAGTCAATGCACCAATGCTGATGGATAAACAAGACCGCTTTGGCTTAAGGTACAAGCCAAATGTGAGGCAAAAGAAGAAGGAGCTAGAGAAGAAGCAAGAAAGGAGAAGAGTGCGACTAAGTGGGGGAGAGGTCAAATGGGAACCAATGACCTTTCCCCATATATCTAAAACGTTCTTGTCAGGAGAAATCATTTATCCTAAATGAAAGATGTCAAAAAAAGAAAGCCCAGAAGGAATGTTAGAAAACTTGAGCATCAATGCCATATCCGAAAAAGGAATTGGGGAAAACCTATCAGGCATTCGTCCTTATATCCCCGGAAGTGTTCTGAATAATGGAATGCAGAAGAGATCCCTGTAATTTTTAGAACTAATTCATAGTAATGTTCAAAACACACTTATTGCTCTAAGCTTGGGAGCAATAAGAATCCTTTTGTGAAAAAGGCATACGTGCACTATTTTTTATTTCAATAAAATGTATCTTTGTGCCTCATTTGGCAAATATTTTTCTATTTTTTCATTTCATTCATACTCATACTACACAGATGATTATTCTTGGATTCATTTGTTCTTTTCATCTTCTTTTATTCCTATAACAGGTGTCCGGATATCAATAACATGAGCGACGCTGCTGCTAACTCAGAATCACCTTTTGAGCAGGATATGTGTCCAGAGAAACCTCAGGACTTTGAAGATGATCGAGATTGTAACCTATTTCCTGATTTGTTAAGGATGGTAGAACAAGATGAGAAATAAATCCTACCTTACAAAGAGTCAGTAGAAATTATGAGCTTGGGGGACAAACAAGAAAAGAAAAAGGTGAAGATCGGAGCTTTCATCACTGCAAAGACAAAGCGAGATCTCATTGAGTTACTCCAAGAATTCAAAGATGTCTTCGCATGGTCATATCAAAATATGCTTGGTCTAAGTACCGATATCGTGGTACATCAGCTTCCAATAAAGGAAGAATGCAAGCCGGTTCAACAAAAACTCCGAAGGATGAGGCCCGATGTCCTGTTGAAAATAAAAGAAGAGGTCAAGAAATAATTTGACGCTGGTTTCCTACAAGTGGTTAAATACTCGGAGTAGGTAACCAATATAGTCCCTATCCCTAAGAAAGATAGGAAAGTACGAATGTGTGTAGACTACAGGGAGTTAAACAAAGCTAGCCCGAAGGATAATTTCCTGTTACCTCACATCGATACCTTAATGGTCAACATAACAGGTTATTCACTGTTCTCTTTTATAGATGGCTTCTCCAGATACAACTAGATAAAGATGCATTCTGAAGACATGGAAAAGACCACATTCGTAACCATGTAGAGAATATTTTGCTATAAAGTGAAACGATTCGGACTGAAAAATGCGGGAGCGACCTATCAAAAGCCATGGTAAATTTATTTCATGATATGATGCACAAAGAAATCGAGTTTTATGTCGATGATATGATCAAAAAATCCCGAACAGAAAAAGAGCATGTACAAGTCTGGAGGAAATTGTTTTTGAGGTTGAAAAAGTTCCAGCTAAAGCTAAATCCAACAAAATGTACCTTCAGGGCCACGTCGGGAAAATTGCTAGGATTTGTAGTCAGCGAGAAAGGGATCGAGATCGACCCGGATAAAGTCAAGGCTATACAGGAGTTGCCTCCATCGTGCTCTCAAAAGAGGTCTAGGGTTTCCTAGGGAGATTAAATTACATCGCCCGGTTCATTTCACAACTAACCGAGAAATGTGACTCTAAATTTCGTCTCCCCAAGAAACATAATCAAGGTGTATGGGATGAGGAATGCCAGAAAACCTTTGACAAGGTCAAACATTACCTGTCCAATACTCCAGTGCTGGTGCCACCTAGTCCAGATAAGCCACTGATATTGTACTTGGCAGTATTTGGGAATTCTATGGGATGCATGCTTGGCTAACATGATGAGTCAGGAAGGAAAGAAAGAGCGATATATTACCTCAGTAAGAAGTTTACTGAATGTGAGACAAGATATTTTCCAATCGAGAAGTTGTGTTGCGCCTTAATATGGACAACCCAAAGACTGAGACAATACATGTTGTACCATACAACTTGGCTCATCTCAAAAATGGATCCTTTAAAGTACATGATGGAGTCGACTGCATTGAATGGAAGAATGGCTCGATGGCAAATTCTGCTCTCTGAATTTGATATAATCTATGTAAACCAAAAGACATTAAAAAGGAGTGCAATAGCAGACTTCCTAGCCAGCAGAGCTCTAGAAGATTACGAGCCTTTAAATTTCGATTTCCCAAACGAAGATCTGATGTATGTTGCAACCACCGAAGAAGATGCTTAAGAAGAACATCCTTGTAAACTAAATTTTGACAAAACCTCAAATGCTATGGGTAACGAAATTGGGGCAGTCCTGGTATCCCCAGACGGAGATCATTATCCTCTTACTAGCAAACTTGATTTTTGATTGCACAAATAACATGATAGAATACGAAGCATGCATCATGGGTATCAGTGCAGCCATAGAACACAAGATCAAGGTACTGGAGGTATATGGAGATTCTGCACTAGTGATCTATCAACTCAAAGGTGAATGGGAGACGAGAGACCCCAAGTTGATCAATTATCGAAGGCTGGTTCTTGAGTTAATTATGGAGTTTGATGACATTACCTTCTGCTACCTCTTGCGAGATAAAAATAAAATGGTTGACACCCTAGCTACCTTAGCTTCCATGGTCAAAGTACACAAACAAGAGGATGTAAAACCTATCCAGATGAGGATTTATGAGGCTCCAGCCTATTGTTACAACATCGAGGAAGAAGAAAAGGATGATCACCCTTGGTACCATGATATACTACGATATGTAAAAAATCGCGAATACCCTGATTAGGCAACTGAGAATGATAAAAGGACGTTGAGGAGACTGGCCAATGACTATGTCTTAGATGGGGGGATCCTATATAAAAGAAGAAAGGATCAGGTGCTACTAAGATGTGTGGACGCTGTTGAGGCCAAGAAAATTTTGGAAGAAGTCTATGAGGGTGTTTGTGGAACTGGAAACACGAAAATATACACACTTTTTCATGCCATTTTTAACTCAAATTCATGCAAGTTCGGTAAAATTCTTGTTGAAAAATATATAATTATTATAAAATAATCACTTTGTACTTAAATTATTAACATAATGAATTTTAATTAATTTTATAATTAATTTTAATTAATTTTATAATTAATTTTGATTAATTTTGATTATTTTCGATAGATTTGCACAAAGGGCGAAAAACGGCTCGACAGACACTACTAGAAGCGCAAAATCGAGAAGCAATTTTGAAGCATCAAGGCGAAATAATTTTTCAGCCTAAGACGGTCCAAATTATGTGTATTAATTTATAATATAATTAATTTTAATTTATATCCAATTTAATTTGGGTTAAATAAATTATTATTAATTAATTATGAAAAGTGGCCCAATTGAGCTGAACCAAGAAAACCGAACCGACCGAGTACTGGGCAGCCCAAAACCGTCCCACATGCTGACGCAATCAGCTTGCTTGGCTTATTAATTAGCTTGCAAAATGGCCCTTGAATACTTTTTCAAATTGCAAACAAACATCTCCACTATTTGTGCCTTTCTAGATTTGCCTCTACCTTAATATAGCAAGTTTGAAAACTTCAAACTTGCCACATGTGTGGCCGGCCATGGGAGGGCTCTTTGGTTGCTGATTTTGGCTATTTTTAGCAACCCTCTCAACCTATAAAAACCCCCCTTGGCTGCTCATTTGAAACACACCTCAACTTTTCTCATCTCTTCTCTTCTCTCTTAATTTTCTCTTTTCATTTCCCATCCATTTTTCTTTATTCTCTTCCCGATTTAACCACTTGAAAAAGAGTCATTCATCCACCATTTAGAGAAGCATTAAAGTGTTCGTAGCAGCCTCGGTTCGACAAGAACAAGCGGAGAAGGAAGAGTGGAGCAAACCAGTCAAGCCACGAAGAAACACCGGATTTGATTCTTGTTCCCTATCCTTTTAATTTTTGTTGTTGTTATGATGAACATGTCTATGAATATTTGTGATGTTGAAATGTTTAATTTAATTGATATGGCTTAAATTTAATTCGTGTTAGGTTGATTGCATTTCATCTACTTAATTTATTAAAATTGTGAGATGTTTGATTAGGTAAAACCATGACTAAGTTATTCTTGCATTACAATTGTAAGGTAGCTAATGAATTAATTATTTAAACGGATTGAAATTGTAATTAATTGACACGATACTTAATCAGTGCATGTCTAATTATCTAAGGTAGCTGAGGGTTAAATTAGCAACGGTATCTAACGATACATTTGCCTTGCATAACTTGCAAGATTATTGTGATTAAACTGTTTCAAGGTAGAAATACATTGTTACCTCACGTAATCTTTTAAGTGCTTATGAGATTGAGTTAATTTTTTGAATTGGCATAGAGATATGTACAAGAGATTATTTTAATTTCATAAGTATGTATGTGCATTAACACATTTGCTTATTAAAATTTGTTTAATCGGTTGAATTGACATAGAGATATAGTCAAGAGATAAATGGATTTTGGTGAGTAAGTATGTTCATAAGTTAGCAAATTACCGAGTTGCCGTGAATTTATTCGTAACAACATAAACATGAGTTTAATAACTCTAAGTTAAGAAATGTAATTAATCTAACACAATTATGTCATCTTGATTAAAATCATCTTTTGAAATCGTGCATTGGAACTTTTATTTTATTTTTATTTATTTTACTTAGTTAAAATCCTAGTTTTTTAGTCACCTCCTCAAATCAAAATATTTTTCTTCACAAAAGTGTTTTTAAAATTGCAATCATAAATAATTCTTTTCACAGCCCCTGTGGGTACGATAACACGACATTTACTTGTCACTTTATTACTTGTTACGATTGCGTGCACTTACACATTTCCGTCGTTCCAGGAACACATGCTAATTGTAATAGCTTGTTTTTAGCTAAAACGAAACAACGATTTTGAGACCAAAATTTCGACATAAAAAATATATATTTTATTATTATTTTAATATTTACAGCATGATATTAGAGTTGTGTGAAATTTTCGTAAAGAAATTTTATTGTTTGAGTGTCTAATTTGATAAAAAGGACTAAATCGCGTAAAGTGAAAAATGTGAGTTTTATAGTTCAAATGCATTAAATGACTAAGAGATAAAGTAGTTGGGGGATTTATGTTGTAATTAGCCCTTTTATATTGTAAGTGGACGGTTATGTGCATATTTTGGTGAAATTTTAATGTTTATAACAAAGGGCAAAATGGTAATTAGTGTAATAAGTTAAATTAAATAAAATAAAGACAATTTCAAGCTTATTTCTCATCATCTTCCACCGAAAGTGAAAGAAAAAGAACACCATTGAAGCCTTTGAAAGTTCGGCACTTGCATGACTTAATTGATTGAGAAAAGCGAAATACGAGTCTAGATCGAGGAAAAGATAAAGTATCGGACTAGTCGATTCGTTCCGTCATTTTAACGATCGAGGTAAGTTCGTATGTTAATAAATGCTGTTAAATTTAGCTATAAATTTATTATTATTGTTCAATTGAATTATAATGTTGATTGGAAATGAGTTTAAGCACAATCGACAGAGTTATGATGTCCGGAAGTCCCGTACGAACCTCAGGAATAGCTTAGGATTTAAATGTCATGACATTAGGATTACCGGGATGTGATTTCGTGTAAGACCATGCTGGGACATTGGCATCGATATGAGATTCGCGTAAGATCATAGCTGGGCTATTGGCATCGATATACTATAACATGTAAGACCATATATGGGATATGGCATTGTATGAGTTATACGAGATTTCCAAGTATCCTTAGCGATTTCGAATGGTTCGACGGGCATAGTCAAGACAAGAATGAAAGTACGATCGAAATAAGTAATACAGGTACGTACAAAACTTATGTGAGAATCAAATGAAAGTGGTGAGTTAATATTGTATCATGTATATGAAATGAGAAAGATTTGTGTATAAATATGTTTTATGCCAAAATGGGTTCATTTGGCTATATGGAGGTAAAAATTGGATGTTAAATGAGGCATGAGTTATGTTTGTTTTAATTATATATACATAAAGTATATAACGTGCGAAATACTGTTACTTGATGATAATTAACACGATTCACCTTGGCTAAAGAAAATGTGAGGAATGTTGGTTTGAATGAAGTTTTATAGTTAGTTTATTTTGTATATGTAAATGTGATCGAATTGATAAGAATGTTTTTGATCCGTATGAGCATAGAAATAAATAAACTTGTGAAGCTTTGTTAATTATGTGATTGGAGTTATGGTATAAAGGTGAAATCAAATGAATTTATATTATAGTATATATAAATGCTTAATATGTGCTTATTCAATAAGATAAGTTTAATATCATACGAGCTTACTAAGCTTTGTAGCTTACTTTGTGTTATTTTTCTATGTTTTATAGTGATTCAGACGTTCGCTCGGGTTGAAAGTCGGCGGAGATCGTATCACACTATCCGATTTTTGATTTCGGCATTTATACACTTGTGACTTGGTTATATGGCATGTATAGGCTTGAGTTATGTGAAAATATGTTTGGCAATGTTGAATGTGAGTTTGGCTTGTATATGATGTAAATGTTGGTGTGTATTTGGCCATTTAAGTTGGCTTAATTCATAAGTTTTATAAGTGATATATGATGTATATATATATAGCCTTGTGTTTTGGCATGTTTGGTATGGTATAGGGATGATGAATTGGTACATTTTGATGATGATGAATTGGTATATTTTGTGGCATAAATTAGATGATAATATGGTGAGAACATACATATGGAAGATAAGTGAAAAATATAGGTTATGACATATTGATGTGGTATGCTTATGGTTATGATTTGAGTAGTGAAATGGTTTGCATATGAATTGGCATGTTTTGGTTGCCTATAAGTGCATTGAAATGGTATGAAATGATGTGGTTTAGGTATGCTTGAGGAGGGTGAGAAATGTGGCTTAAACCAAGCCTAATTTCACCCCACACGGTTGAGCATACGGGCATGTGACTCGACTGTGTGTCTACTGTAACTTAATTAACCAAGTCAGTATACCCTCCAGATTTCACACGGCCATGGCACACGGGCGTCTCTCCGACCGTGTGATACAAGTCAGTATGTATGTCCTGTTTCCACAAGGCTTATGACACGGGCGTGTCGGGTGGCCGTGTGAGGCACACAGCCTGTTCACACGGGCGTGTGATCCCTGTGTGCATAAAAATTTTATAAGTTTCCCAAAGTTTTCAAATGTTATCGGTTTAGTCCCAAACCTCTTTCAAGCATGTTTTAAGGTCTCGTAGAGCCTTATAAGGGACAATGTAATTATGTTTGATTGATGTTTATAAGATAATGGATTTATGTTTGAGAAATGTATGTTGTATGTTGTGATTTGATTGGTAATGCCTCGTAACCCTATTTCGGTGACGGATACGGGTTAGGGGTGTTATATTTTATTGGTATCAGAGCTACGGTTTAGTCGATTCTAGGACTAACGTAGAATATGTGAGTCTAGCTATACATGCCATATTTAACCTGTGATAGTGTGATATCTCCCGATTCTGACGAGAATTATTTTAATTAGACAGATGTGTTTTCCAACCGAGCTAATTCCGATAGTGCAGAAAGTGGTACTCAAATGTTTGAGTGAAAATTTGTTTATGATGAGTTAAAACTCATAAAGGTATGAATAAAAGTTCATAATATCATGTTATTGATAAATGTTATGTTATGTGTATATATATGTGTGAGAGTTACATTTGAGGCTTTACGACCCTCACCCCCTCATCAGTAAGGTATTACAATGAAAATTTGTAATATTTAGACTGAATAAGCTCACGAGTATAGAATTATAGAGTTCCGCAATTGAAGGGTTAATACTGTAATCAGATAGGAGAATGAGTCAGCAAGCAAAGACAGTACTAGAAGAGATATTGGATCGTTCTGAAGATCATTCAGATTATGCAAAGTCACTGTTAAAGAAGAAGTTGAATTAGATGGAAACAAAATATTCAGGTATGATGTCTAAAGAATGTATTAATTGGAAATTCTCCTGAATTGATTTTTGTTAGTGAGTGGAATAATGTGGGATTAGTGATGACTGTAATAGTCAGTGGAATCACATTTGAATGGTAAAGATATCCGAGTACAGTGGTTATAGTTGAGTAGATTATAACGAACTCTTTTGGGTATTCTATGTGTTCATTCATTCGCAGAGATATATGTAGCAGTTCAGTTCCGGATGAGATTCTTGTCTTATGAGAACACTAGCTAAAAATACTGATAGACGAAAGCATTGTTGGTCTGTTTGGGTTATGATCAGCATTGCTCTATTTTCCCTGGTATTCTATTCCATTGTGTTGATAGAAAAGTCGACGGTAAAATTCGTATGATGCTAGTATTCTGTTTCTACTGGTTATTGTTTTGTTGAATATACATGAAGATTATATTACTTCTGTCACGGTTGATTTCAATGCTTATTAGTGATGTTTTTTTTCTGGAATTTCTCTGGTATATCATTGAGATCTTTATCATTCTATATGTGTTGTAATTTTCAAAAATTCTGTATAGTTCCATACTTTGAGATTTTGCTACCTCAATTTTATTATGATTCTATGTGATTATCTGCAAGAGATATTCTTTTGACGGAGATGAATATATCTATTATGATTATAATTTCTGGTCTGATCATGGGAGTACAGTGGTATTGTCATCAGATTTATAGAGGTTATGTTTCTGCATTTATTTCTGTTGAAACCATATTTAATTTTCTTTTGTATTCAAAATGCATTATTAACAGCGGGGATATTATTTATTTATATGGTTGAGATGTCAGTCTTATTATGGCATTATTATTTTTATCTGACGGAGGTGGCTTCAATATAGTACACTGTTTCGATGATTAATAGTTGAGATAGCTTTATTATAATCCTTTCTAGTCTTCTTGAAAGGGAATTGACATCGGAAAAAGCATAGACGATAGAAGTTCAAGTTCAAATCTGTATAATAGTTATCACTTCCAGGTAAATCTTGATATGTGTCAATGAGTAAAGACGGAATGTTATGTCATATTCGAGTTATGCAGTTTTTAAGAAGATCTTTGACTAGTATTCTGAAGAAATTGCAATGAATTGTATGCATGAGTTATCTTGACAACAAGAAGAAAGGTTTTCTTTGAAAAGTTATTGTTTGACAGACAAGATCGATTCAGTTGTTTAGTTTAATTGAGTTATATGTGTTTGAGTTTATCCTTCGGTTTGGAAATAAATTTTGTGCGTTCACGGGTAAATAGATGGATAGTCTCAATGAAGAATTCATATTTTAGAAGACATGATACAGAATTATATTCATCGGAACGGTTCTATTTGACAAATATTATTGTAAATTAAAGTTGTTTCGATTGTTGAAGTTCTCGTTTGTGCGAAGTTTGATTTGGTTTAATATATGTAAATAAAATTATAAACAGTTAAAAACAATGTTAACTGAAGCATCAGTTTTGGTTCAGCCTGAATTGGGTAAAGATTTTATGATTTTCAGTCATGCGTCATTGAATGGTTTGGAGTGTGTTTTAGTACAAGAATGTACAGTGATGGCTTATGCTTCCATACAGTTAAAGTTACATGAAAGGAGTTATTCGACACGTGAATTAGAGATGGTTGACATTGTAATTGCATTGAATAGTTAGCGACGTTAATTGTTTGGTGAGTAATGTAACCTAATGGATGACTGCAAGAATTTAAAATATTTGATGTTACAAAGAGATGTGAATTTGGGATAGCAAATATGGCTTGAATTGTTGAAAGATTTTGAGTCAGTAATTGGTTATCATCCTGGACAAACGATTTTAGTCACGGATATTTTGAACAAGAAATCTTTGTGTGCTTTACGAGCTATGAATACACGATTGATTTTATCGGATGATGGACATATATTAGCTGTGTTAAAAGCATTCAGCGAAATTGTGAAGTTCAGAAATGCATCAGTAAATTGCAAGTTAAAAAGGGATTCAACATAAATTGACTCATGATTCAGAATTTCAATTTAGAACTGATGATTATTTGATGTATCAAAATAGAGTTCGTGTACCGAGAAATCCAGAAATTACGCAACAATTGTTACATATGGTTCACAGTGATAATTAATTTTTCATTCGGGAAGTACTATGATATTCAATAATCTAATACAGTTGTACTGGTGAATGAGTTTGAAACGTGATATTTCTGACTTTGTATCCAAATGTCTGATTTATCAACAAGTTAAAGCTGATTACCAAGTACCTTCAGAACTGTTACAGCTTGTGTTATTATTTGAGTGGAGACGAAATAGAATTTTGATAAATTGTTGTATCGGGATTATTCTTATCACCGAAAAAGACAGATGTTATTTGAACTATTGTTGAATATTTGAAAAAGTCTGCATATTTTATCTCTGTACGTACAAATTTATCTCTTGATAGACTAGTTGAGTTATACATTCCTGAGATGGTTAATTTTTACAGAGTGCCAGTTTTCATTGTTCAATTGGAGACACGAGGTTTACATCGTGTTACTGAAGTAAACTACTGTGAGCTTTGGGTATGAGATTACTTTGTAACACTGTTTACTATCCTCAATGTGATAGTTAATATGAGAAGTGATTCAGATTTTTGAAAATATATTTTGCTACCATGTTTTAGAACTTGAAAGCAACTGAGAAAGACATTTACTGTTGGTTAAGTTTGCGTATAATAATAGTTATGAGATGAATATTAAGATAGCATTGTATGAGTATGGTATGGTTGCAATTACTGAACTTCGTTGTATTGGATCAAATTATGATAAAAGGAATTACGGGGTCGATGTGATTAGAAAGACTGAAGAGAAAGTGAAAGTAATTCGTGACAGTCTAAAAGCAGTTTCAGATTGACAGAAAACATATGTGGATTTGATACGTAAAAGCATTGAATTTTAGTTAGAAAACTAAATATTTATGAAAGTATTGCAGTGGAAATAGAATTTCTCAATTTAGCTATAAAGAGAAGTTGAGTTCGTGATTCATCGGGCTGTATGAGATTATCATCAGAACTTGAGAAGATTCGTAATGTGTTTCTTATATATATATATGATGTGATGATACAAATAAGATCCTTTGTCTATAATATCTCTTTCAGAAGTAGAAACTCAGCTTGATATGACGTATAGCAAAGATTAGATCAAAAATCTTAGCTTGTGAGATTAAAGAATTGAGAAATCTGTAGCTATGTGAGAAATTGATAAGGCTATGTGAAAGAAAATCTTTAATCTATTCTCTGATGAGATTTTCGGGGACGAAAATCCCTAAGGGGGGAGAGTTGTAACAGCCCGTTTTTAGCTAAATCAGAACAGCAGTTTTGGGACCACAAATCTGACATCAAAAAATTTATTTTATTATTATTTTAATATTTACAGCATGATATTAGAGTTGTGTGAAATTTTCGTAAATAAATTTTATCGTTTGAGTGTCTAATTTGATAAAAATGACTAAATCGCGTAAAGTGAAAAATGTGAGTTCTATAGTTCAAATGCATTAAATGGCTAAGAGATAAAGTAGTTGGGGGATTTATGTTGTAATTAGCCCTTTTATATTGTAAGTGGACGGTTATGTGCATATTTTGGTGAAATTTTAATGTTTATAACAAAGGGCAAAATGGTAATTAGTGTAATAAGCTAAATTAAATAAAATAAAGACAATTTCATGCTTATTTCTCATCATCTTCCACCGAAAGTGAAAGAAAAAGAACACCATTGAAGCCTTTGAAAGTTCAGCCCTTGCATGACTTAATTGATTGAGAAAAGCGAAATACGGGTCTAGATCGAGGAAAAGATAAAGTATCGGACTAGTCGATCCGTTCCGTCATTTTAACGATCGAGGTAAGTTCGTATGTTAATAAATGCTGTTAAATTGTGCTATAAATTTATTATTATTGTTGAATTAAATTATAATGCTGATTGGAAATGAGTACAAGCACAATCGACAGAGTTATGATGTCCGGAAATACCGTACGAACCTCAGGAATAGCTTAGGATTTAAATGTCATGACATTAGGATTACCGGGATGTGATTTCGTGTAAGACCATGTCTGGGACATTGGCATCGATATGAGATTCGGGTAAGATCATAGCTGGGCTATTGGCATCGATATACTATAACATGTAAGACCATATATAGGATATTGCATTGTAAGAGTTATACGAGATTTCTAAGTATCCTTAGCGATTCCGAATGGTTCGACGGGCATAGTCAAGACAAGAATGAAAGTACAACCGAAATAAGTAATACAGGTACATACAAAACTTATGTGAGAATCGAATGAAAGTGGTGAGTTCATATTGTATCATGTATATGAAATGAGAAAGATTTGTGTATAAATATGTTTTATGCCAAAATGGGTTCATTTGGCTATATGAAGGTATAAATTGGATGTTAAATGAGGCATGAGTTATGTTTGTTTTAATTATATATACATAAGGTATATAACGTGCGAAATACTGTTACTTGATGATAATTAACACGATTCACCTTGGCTAAAGAAAATGTGAGGAATGTTGGTTTGAATGAAGTTTTATAGTTAGTTGATTTTGTATATGCAAATGTGATCGAATTGATAATAATGTTTTTATCCGTATGAGCATAGAAATAAATAAACTTGTGAAGCTTTGTTAATTATGTGATTGGAATTATGGTATAAAGGTGAAATCAAATGAATTTATATTATAGTATATGTAAATGCTTAATATGTGCTTATTCAATAAGATAAGTTTAATATCATACGAGCTTACTAAGCTTTATAGCTTACTTTGTGTTATTTTTCTATGTTTTATAGTGATTCAAACATTCGCTCGGGTTGGGAGTCGGCGGAGATCATAACACACTATCTGATTTTTTATTTCGGCATTTATACACTTGTGACTTGGTTATATGGCATGTATAGGCTTGAGTTATGTGGAAATGTGTTTGGTAATGTTGAATGTGAGTTTGGCTTGTATATGATGTAAATTTTGGTGTGTATTTGGCCATTTAAGTTGGCTTAATTCATAAGTTTTATAAGTGATATATAATGTATATATATATAGCCTTGTGTTTTGGCATGTTTGGTATGGTATAGGGATGATGAATTGGTACATTTTGATGATGATGAATTGGTATATTTTGTGGCATGAATTAGATGATAATATGGTGAGAACATACATATGGAAGATAAGTGAAAAATGTAGGTTATGACATATTGATATGGTATGTTTATGGTTATGATTTGAGTAGTGAAATGGTTTGTATATGAATTGGCATGTTTTGGTTGCCTATAAGTGCATTGAAATGGTAAGAAATGATGTGGTTTAGGTATGCTTGAGGAGGGTGAGAAATGTGGCTTAAACCAAGCCTAATTTCACCCCATACGGTTGAGCAAACGGGCTTGTGACTCGACCGTGTGTCTGCTGTAACTTAATTAACTAAGTCAGTATATCCTCCAGATTTCACACGGCCATGGTACACGGGCGTGTCTCCGGTCGTGTGATGCAAGTCAGTATGTATTCCCCGTTTCCATACGGTTTATGACACGGGCGTGTCGGGTGGCTATGTGAGACAAACAGCCTGTTCACAAGGGCGTGTGATCCTTGTATGCATGAAAATTTTATAAGTTTCCCAAAGTTTTCAAATGTTATCGGTTTAGTCCCAAACCTCTTTCAAGCATGTTTTAAGGTCTCGTAGAGCCTTATAAGGGACAATGTGATTATGTTTGATTGATGTTTATGTGATAATGGCTTTATGTTCGAGAAATGTATGTTGTATGTTGTAATTTGATTTGTAATGCCTCGTAACCCTATTCTGGTGACGGATATGGGTTAGAGGTGTTACACTAATGGTTTTACAATGGCCAAGAAAATCATGAGATTCAGATATTATTGGTCCACCATGGAAGGGGATTGTATCAGTTATGCCAAGAGATGTCATAAATGCCAAATTTATGGAGACAAAATTCATGTGCCTCCTTCACCTCTTCATGTTATGACTTCTCCATGGTCTTTCTCTATGTGGGGCATGTATGTCATTGGGCCGATCTCGCCAAAAGCTTCCAATGGGTATCGGTTCATCTTTGTGGTCATCGACTACTTCACCAAGTGGGTAGAAGCCGCTTCTTACGCCAATGTCACGAAGTCGGCAGTCAGCAAATTCTTGCATAAAGAGATTATATATCGGTATGGGATGCCAAAAATGATTATATTTGACAATGCATTGAATTTAAACAACAGCATGATAGCAGAGGTCTGTAGTCAATTCAAGATCAAACATTACAACTCATCATCATTTTGCCCAAAAATGAATGGTGCTGTGGAGGCAGCCAATAAGAACATTAAGAAGATCATGGGGAAAATGACAGAGACTTATAAAGATTGACATGAGAAGTTACCATTTGCCCTTTATGCTTATCAAACGTCTGTTAGAACCTCCACCAGGGCAACGCCTTTCTCATTGGTTTGTAGAATGGAGGCGATTTTTCCCATTGAAGTCGAGATTCCTTCTCTCCGAGTTTTGTTAGAGTCGAGGTCAAATGAAGCAGAGTGGATCCAATTTCGATATGATCAGTTGAACTTGATTAAAGAGAAGAGCTTCAAAGCTATCTGTCATGGTCATATGTACCAAAAACGAATGATGCGAGCTTATGAAAAAAAGGTTCGACATAGAGAATTCCATGAGGGAGACCTAGTATTAAAAAAGATCCTGCCCATGCAAAAGGACTTCAGAGGGAAATGGATGCCAAATTGGGAATGACCTTATGTGGTAAAGAAATCCTTCTCAGGGGGAGCACTAATTTTGACCGAGATGGATGGCAAGAACCTGCCTAATCCTATAAATTCAGTTTTAGTCAAGAAATACTTCACCTAAAAAAAAAGAGGAGAGGACATGACGAAAACTCGTAAAGGGCGCCTTTAGACCAAAAGGGTTTTGAGTTGAAAACCCGAGAAAAGGCAACTCAAATTTGGATCAGAGATTGGGCATGTGGTAGTCGTGTCTTCTCGAAAGGAGAAACGTTACATCTTGGGGCATCAAAAAAATACTCTAGACCTCCTAAACACATATCAGACTAAAAATGGTCCTGAAGAAGTTTGTGCAGAGAAGCTCATGCTGCGATATTTGGGGCACCTATTTTCATCTTACTCATTTTGTATTTTAGCAACGTTTTCTATTTTGATTAATCTATTCATTTCGAGCCTTGCTCCCAATAAATTTCAATCTTGTCCATTGTTAGAACCTTTTTCAAGCATTTTCACATTGAAATAACGATTAATGGACTAACAATATTCAAGTAAAATGATTTTTGCATATTGCTCTGAAAGGTTTCTAAATAGTACAAGGATCTGAAACAAGACCACTAGTTAGAATTAATCAAATCTAAGGGTTGGAAATATCTAGGAATGAATAGTCTAAATTGTGATCACTTCTTCGGGTTTCCTGTCAAAGATACCAGATCTGAACAAGAAAGCATGGTAACACATCAGTGATAGAACCTTGATGAACAACGAGCAATGTCAACCTAAGCACTAAAAAGGGGATCATTCTCGAAAATGACATTCTGCGTTCATACAAATATCATTCATATACATCTAATTAGGAGCATTTGATTCATTCTGATCATAACATCCTAATCGCTTGGCATAAATATATGCCTATGAAATGGATTTTACAGGTCATGTTCTCTAGAGAACGGTGTAACAGATCAGTGAAACCACAAATCCTATACCCCTAAAGTTGCAGTGGGTTGGATTGAATCTACCATAGCGAATCTTATATCCCTAAAGTTGCAGTGGAGCAGATTAAAGCTACAAATCTTATCTCCCTGAAGTTATAGTGGAGCAAATTAAAGCTACAAATCTTTTCTCTCTAAAGTTGCAGTGGAGCAGATTGAAGCTACGAATCTTATCTCTATGAAGTTGCAGTGGAGCAGATTGAAGCTAAAATCTTATCTCCCTGAAGTTATAGTGGAGCATATTGAAGCTACAAATCTTATCTCCCTAAAGTTACAGTGGAGCAGATTGAAGCTACAAATCCTATACCCCTGAAGTTGCAGTGGGTTGGATTGAATCTACCATAGTGAATCTTATCTCCTTGAAGTTGTAATGGAGCAGATTGAAGCTACAAATATTATCTCCCTGAAGTTGCAGTGAAGCATATTGAAGCTAAAAGTCTTATCTCCCTAAATTTGCAGTGAAACAAGATGATGCTACTAATCCTATGCCCCTGAAGTTGCAGTGGTGTAGAATAGTCGCAAATCTGATCTCCCTGAAGTTGCCGTGGAGCAAGATGAGGCTACAAATCCTATATCCTTGAAGTTGTAGTGGATTGGATTGAAACTACAACAACAAATCTTATCTCCTTGAAGTTACAATGGAGCAAGATGAAACTATAACACTAAATCCTGTCATCCTAAAGTTATAGCAAAGCAGATACAATGAAGTAGAGTAACCAATGGATTGAAAGAGTGGGCTACTTGAAAAAGATGAGCACCAAAGAAGTCGAGATTCGACATGACCAGACAAAATTGACCCTTCTTAAAATCTTTGCTCCATTCCCGTTACACCTCAACGAGCAAAGAGGGGCAGCTGTAACAGGCCAATTTTATCCAGCCCAATAAACAAAACAACAAAAAAATAACAAGCCCATTTACAAAAATATACTGGCCCAAATACATTACCCAATTTACCCTAACCTAAATCTGCTAACCTTAAAAACCCTAAAAGCCCAAGCCCCAAAACTTAAACTAATCAGAAAAAACCCTAGCCGCTGTTGCTTCTGACCATGTAAGCGGACACGACACCCGATGACTGTCTCTCCCTGCCATTGATTGTTTCACCAAAATGGCAAGCACGACCTCCCTAACACCGTTGACCTTGCCACAAACGCCTGCAAAAGAAAAAAAAAAAAGAAGATGAAGCGTAATGCGAAGAAATAGCAAAAGAGAAAGAAATAGCAAAAGAAAAAATAAAAACGAGTATTTTGTAATATTTTTTGGCTATAAAAGCCATAACGATCATGTGTATTTTAAAAGGGGCAATCGAATAGATTTAAGGAAAAGTATAATACAAAAAATTTCTAAAAAGATAGTTCATTTATCTTTTTATTTTCAAAGCATATATATATATATATATATATATATATAAAGAAAACAAAAAAAAAAAAGAAGAAAGTTTTTACCTGTTTGCACCATCGTTGGGTGGGTAGAAACCGAAAGGTTTCATTTTTTTTTCTTTTGATTTTAGTCTTCTCTTGGGTATTTTAATCCTGGATCTACTTCCAGGGCTTTGAAAGGATTCATAAGGCTTCTTTTTTGAATTTCTGGCCACCGGAGGCGGCGATCGCCTTCGCCGATCACCGGTGGCCACAGCGGACATGCGACAGCCATGTGGCTGGAGTGGGATAGAATTTTGAGAGAAAAAAATAAGAGGAGAGTTTTTTTTAAAAACAGGGTTTGAAATGTTATTTTGTTTTGATTTGTTTTATTTATATAAGGCCCTATAGAACGTCGTTTTGGGCTTGAACTTGAAACGCCCAAAACGACGTTGTTTTGACGCTTAGCCCAACAACCCGACCCGAACTCCTTTAGATCCGCATGTTTTTGAAGGAATGGGTTATTTGCCATTTTAGCCCTTCCACTTTTTAGCATGTTTTTAAATTAGTCCTGCGTATTTTTATTTTATTTCATTTTTACCCCGTTATTTTGATTCCTTTGCGATTTGGTCTTTTGACCTACTGTCAACCCAAGGGAATGACAAGGGTTGGATAAATTGCTCTCTGAGCCCCAAACTTTTATATTCCCTTTTAATTTAATCTTTTATATTCTGTTTCCTTGTAATTTAGGCGCTAAATTTTGTTATATTTTCAAATTAGTCATTTATTTCCTTTTTTCTTATTTATTTCTCAATTTATGCTTTAAGTTCTATTTAAATTTCAATTTAATCCCTCATTTATTTAATTCTTCCTCTTTATTTACTGTTTTTATTATTTTATCCCCTAAAATTTTATTATGGTTTCGATTTAATCTTTTTTATTTAATCTTGCCCTTTTTATTTATTTAATTTTTAGCATTTTTAATTCCTTATTTATATTTTATCCTTTAATTTACATAACTTGCAATTTTATCCTTAAGTTTCTTAATCATCTCATTTTAGTTCATTTTTGTTATTTTATTTTATTTTTATTTTTTAATGTTGATGCTATTGTTAAGTGATTATTTTTGCTAATTAATATTTTATTTTGTCATTAATATTACACAACCATGATCATAGCATTATCATACTTTTTTATTATTTTACCATTTTTTGTCATTACTAATGTTCCACTTATTATTTTACTATTATTGCCATTATTAAATAGTATTATTAATCGGCTAAAAATTATTTCAACTACCACTTGTTATTATTTTGTTATCATTTT
Organism: Gossypium sturtianum; assembly: GCA_025698515.1. Lineage (NCBI taxonomy): Eukaryota > Viridiplantae > Streptophyta > Magnoliopsida > Malvales > Malvaceae > Gossypium > Gossypium sturtianum. The sequence continues at coordinate 28,444,843 of CM046945.1, forward strand.
TTGACCACGTTAGTTATTCTATACTATTTTCCATATTATGCAACATGTTTAAATAATCGTTTATTTTTGTACCACCATTTGAATAAATTAATCGCATATTGCATTAAGCGTTATATTCATTTTTACCCGATGCATAAAAAAGGAATTTTTTTTTAAAACCAAGGAATTTTTTGGAATTAGAGGAGTCGTGCTCCTAACTTACAGAGTATGACCTCTTTCTAAAACCGAAACAATTGAATATCCATTTAAAAAAAAACGAGATTTAAGTAATGATCAAATGGTGATTATTCTTGTTTTCGAAGATTTAAAGCATCGTGTCCTAACTTACAGGGCATGATCTTTTCTTCTCGATTAACTTGAAATAAAGCCTTTTCGTGAAAGTTAATTTAGTTAAGCAATATTTTAATAAAAAGATCGTATTTTTAAATTTTCTTCGAATTTTTAATTTTCGACATCAAGACATCAAGTAACCAACTAGGTACCAATTTTGGGCGTTATGAGGGTTCTAATCCTTCCTCATATGTAACCGACTCCCGAACCCATATTCTTGGATTTCGTAGGCTAAAAAATTATCGTTTTAGTAAAATCTAATCTTTTATTAAGATGATTAAATTTTGTGGTGATCCGATTACACTTAATAAAAAGGATCGGTGGCGACTCCATATTCGTTTTTAAAATAAAAGTCGATTTCAAAAAAGGTTTCGACAATTTTAAAAAATGAAAAAAAAAACTAAAATACCCTTCAATAATATAACTTATTTTAATTACAGAAGGATATTGTTGTAAATTTTTTAATTGAGTTGGTGCTTGGTTGACTCTTGACATTAATTCAATCATAGGATTAAATAATAGTATAGATGGTAGAGGTAATAAAGTGTGCTTAAAAAAATGAAATGTATTTGAAAATAAAAAATAAAATTTTGGTTTAATGGTAAATTTACGATTTTACTTATGCATTTATAGTGAGCTCAAATCCAATCAAATGTAAATTATTTATTTATTTTTAAATAAAAAAATACCTTCGAAAAACATAATTTATTTTAACTATAGAAAGATATTTTCATAATTTTCTAATGAAATTAGTGTCCAATTAACTCAATTTTTTTTAGAGAAATTTATTAATTCATTCCATGAATGAGGCCATACAATTCAGGGGGGGGAGAGGAGAAATAACAAACACCCGTTGTAGGCGCTGAAGGGCAAGCTCCATCAACACAACAAAAGCTTCAGCTTCAACTTCAGCATCAATAGAACATTACGACACGTTGACAATTGGCTCTGTCACAACTCAAACACAACATATCAGGAGTGATTGCGAACACTTAATACAATAAGGAAATCAGCCTCGGATGGTCCAAAACGGTGGGCATAAATCGGTAAAAGAATCGAGCATCCACCAAACTAAAGGGGACGATGACAAAACCAACCCTAAAATTACTCATAAAAGCAAGACTACATGCATAAGTAAGACTAAAAAACGTACGACAAGAGTAGACAAAAACTTCTAAAATTGAAGACTTATTAAACAATGGAAAAACAAACAAAAAACATATAAAACTTAAAATAACACGAGTCCAAACCGACTCATGAAATAATTTATTATTCTGAAACTTTCAAAACAGAAACAAATTACGAAGTCAACGAAGAGCTGTTCACTTTCTAAAAGAAACTGTTGGTGATCGGTGGTGTTTCAACGATGATAGGCACCATCATCTGTCCATCACAATTTGTGAAGATAACAAAGATACCCAAAAAATAGATCTGCAAACTAAAAAGAGAGAAGACGTATGGAGTGAATGAGAGGAAGAAAGGAAAAAAAAAAGGGTTGATGGGCAGGAGAAAAAGACGGGCGGTAGTTAGCCTGGAGGCTAACACCGTTGCTAGACAAAAACAAAAACTTAAAAAGTGTAAATTTTTATTTTACCCGATTTACTCAATTAAAAACTTAAATAATAATATTAATAACTAAATTATAAAACATTTCATACATTCTTATTATGGTTTTTTTATTATATTTTAAAATGATAAGTAAGATGGAAAGAGTGGGGTGTGAAGGAAGGCCCATAAATCTTGACCGAAAGCAGAAACGGGTGGTCCGAGTGGACGGAAGCGCAAGGAAACAAAGGTGTCACGTCAATGGCTTTTGGGAGTGAAACGTGGGGTCAAAATAGGCATCTTATCATGCGCCTCCATAATTTCCATCTCCCATAAAACCAGGAATGGAGATCTCACACCCTTTGACCCCTAAATAATAACTATATTTTTTTTCTCATTCACAACATGTTAAAGTTGTCAAGATCCACGTATTGGTAGGGAAGTTAAGCATCCGAATATTTGGATACACACCCATTTCTTTGGTGGATTATCGTGACAATTAAGTTTAAATGGCTAAAATATTTAGGGTTTGTTTGGATGATAAATTTTAAAATTATGATTTTTTTAAATATTCATCAATTAAAAGTAGTAGGTATTATAATTTTATTATTTGGATAAATATTTGTTTTATAAAAAAATTCTGTTATTGAAATTTCATGACTCCTGATAAATTATAAAATAAAAAGGCATAATAATATTGTTTTTAAACACAATATCTAGAACTATCCAAAATCCCTCCCCAACTCATAAATAGGAAAATAATACGCTACAACGCACTCGAACCCACATTCTCCTACGTTGACAACAATGCATATATCAATCGAGTTAAGACTCAATCAACAATCCCTAATTTTTTTAATCATTTTGTCTAATAACCTTTAAAATTTAGTCAAATGGCTTTTTTTTAGATGGATAATTTAATTTGACCATTAAAATTTTAACACCGCTATGTAACAGCTAGCGTGATAGCCTAGATATACTTCATAAAAATTAAATATTAAAATAAAATATAAAAAACTTCAAAAAAAAGTTTATAAATTATTTTGAGAAAATTATTCATGTCAATAGTAAAGTATATGTATACTATCATGTAAGTTATCATGTCAATGCCATAAAATAGTCAACTTTTTCATTCAAAGCAAAGTAATTTGACTAAAATTTGAAGGCCGAAGGTCAAAGTGATAAAAAAATTAGGGCCAAATGATAAAATGGGTAAATGTTAGGGACTAAACTTATCTTTATGACAATGAGAAATAATGATATAAAATAAAGAATATAAAATTATGTAGGGATATAATTAGATTTATAAAAATATATAGTATAAAATTAAACATATATTAGAATTAAATAAAAATGTTATAGTGGGATCATATATTAAATTGTATTAAATGAAATAAGATAAGGAGGAATGTTGAAAAAAATGAATAAAGAAATTGAGGTACTAAAATCTTCTCTTGAAATTCCTTACAAGATTTTGAAAATTTTCATTTTCTAAATTATTTTTAAAAATTTTAAAAATCTTAATATAAATTAAATCATTTTTCTAAATTTCTTGTACAAACATAATAATACATCATAAAAATTATTTTAAAAATTCATTTACATAATTTTCTTTGTAAACAAGTTTAATACCACAATATGTTAATTCACAAATTTCTTGTAATTATACAATAATGACAGTGAGTCTCATTGAGTTGGGTGTAATTAGAGCACTCCAATTACACTTTCCAATTCTTAAGGGGAGGGTGAGAATTGGAGTAATTACACTCAAATCTAATTTCTTTTTAAAAATGTTTGTATACAAGTTATACAAATTATATTATAAACATGAACATATATAGTGCTTGGGATGATTATGGAAAAATATTATTATATTATAAAAATAATTTATGTATTTTTATAAAAGTATAACAAAAAATTATATTATTTAAATCCTAAAAAATTTCTGGTATGGTAACAAAGTTTATTATAAAAAATAATTTACATGTTATAGAAGTGTTATAATATATTTATTTATAAAAACTTATGGCCAAGAAGTATGAACATAACTTATTTATGTGTCCATGTTACATATTATAAAAATAATATACTTATTCATAAAAAAAATGTTATAATTTTTTTATCATAACTTATTTATAAAAATAACTTTATAAAGTCACAACTGTTATGAATATCTTATTAAGTGGATGTCCATCAAGATCAAGATAAGTTTAGATGTACTTTAAACTCTAATAGTGATTAGAAGAAGATCTCTACTTCATTTACTTCTTATACCTATAAATAGAGACTTTGGAGAAGTTTTATAAATATTCTGATTAACCAATAAAATACGTTCTCACTCTTTGCTCTCCCATATTCTTTGTTCTTTATTCTCTCTGTCTATTTATTTTATAACACGTTATCAACACGATGTTGCTCAAAGTGATAGTTCATTTTATCAATGATCAAATTTATCCTCCATGATTTCCAATATCTTTGACGGTAAGATGCAAACTTTTTATAGGAAGTTTCTTTTATTTAATGTTTCATATCTAATTATTATTTTTCATTATACGTTATCATTGTTTTGATTAACTTATTTTACTTTTTGTTCTTAAGGATGGTGAAAGATTTGATACCATTATCTATATGAAATCGAGAAATAAGATCCACTTCCAAAGTTTGCTTTTTGATATTTGCTTGGGGATGATCTCTTTCTCTTCATTACAAAGGATGTTTATAATCACCATTTCTTATCCATGTAAGTCAATCTAATCAACTTCTTTTGAAATTTGATTTGACTTCTATTAAAAAGTTCAATTTATATAATTCACTATTCGTATCTCTATGGATTTATAAAACCCTTCACACATTTAGTTATTGGGATATTTATGTGGAGATAAATATTTTTTTTTCATTTTAATAGAATTGATTGATTTGATTTTGATTTTGATTAACATATATGATTATTGCGGAATGTGAGTAAAAATACTTTCTTGTCATGAACTTTGGGATATTCACCTTGTCTGTGATAATTTCATATCATTGTAAAATTTGAAATGAAATTATGTCATAAGAGGTGGAGGTTAGAAAATGTTTATGTTTAAACCTTTATAGTTGTAAAGTTATTTTAATTTGACATTATAATATTTTTTTATTTTGTTGTGTTATGATATATAAAAAAATATTATCTAACCACAATGATTTATTAGTAACATGAATTTATTATTTTTTATGTTTAATATATCTTTTATTTATACCTATTCATTTTATTTTTATATGAATAAATAAAATTTTAGAAGATCAGAAATTTTTTATCATTCATGTTAAAAAGAATTGCAAAACTGTATATTATTTAAAATAAATTAAGCATCCAACAAGGTTATATAATAAAATGATTATATGCTCCTAAAGAGCTAATATTGCATCAAACTGTAAAAAGCTCTTTAAGAGCTTATATTTTACCTCCTTGTGATGTAAAATTTTGTAAAATATAATATTGTTTTTCAGATCAAGAAGATATATGTTGAATAAAACTTTCATGTGTTTTACATTAAAACCATATATAGAAATAATATGAGATACTCACGTATTTGTATTATATATACATTCCCCGAATGAATACATTACACTATATGATTGAAATATCTAATGTGCTCTTGCAGTAGCAATATTGTGAAAATGAATTTAAAAGTTTTTTCGAACGATCTCATACCTTCTAGTGGCTAAGCAAAATAATAAGTTACTAATGAAAAACTATGAAATTCTTCCCACTAGTTTTGCTTCATTCCTTGAAGTGAATGTAGTAGTACATAACAATTATGATAAATGAAAATATAGAGATCATGATTGTTGTTGTAATTGAGGATGTGGTTGGAGATGTACTAATAACCGTTATCAAGGTAGTTATAATAGTGGTACTTCTAACCACTAGAAAAAGAATAATAATGAAAAACAAGAAAATTGTGGTCAAAATATTTGAAGGTTATTGACAATTCTTGGTACTGATGTGGAATGAAAATGCAATGGTCATGTATTTGTTGTATGTGTAAGCATCTAGTAAAACTTTATCAAAGCGCCCGTTAAAAAAAAGAAGGGAAACAATTACTTTAGCTAACTTATGGAGGATAATTTTTTGACAAAAGATGAAAAGTTTTACTATGATATTCGCTGTAATGGATATCATATTGAGACTACAAATGAAAAATATTGAATATCTATATATTAGTGAAATTGAAGCACATGTTATTACAAATCAGAAGTTTGTAGAGCCACATACTTTTACTATTTGACATGACCGGTTTGGCCATCCCGGATCATATATGATGTGAAAATTAATCGAGAACTCATATGGATTTTCATTAAAGAACCCGAAGATTTGTAACAGCCCGATTTTAGGGTTAGTCAAAACAGTGGTTTCGAGACCATTAATCCGAGGTTGAGGAAAATTATTTTGGTATTATTTTATGTGTTATAACATGTTTATAATAATGCATGGGAATTTTGGTGCTTTAATTTTAACGATTGAATGCTTAATTGTGAAAAAGGACTAAATCGCATAAAGTGCGAAAGTTCTATTTTTCAAGGTAGAGGTGTCTAATAGCCATGGAATATTAAATTGAAAGTCCTTAAAGTGAAATTAGGCCATATAGAGTGTGTTGGCCGGCCATAGGAAGCAAGGGACAAGAGCATTAATTTTAGTCAAAATTTGGTGACATTAGGTGATAAAAAAATGAATAAAATAAGATGAATAAAAGAGTTGTCATCTTTTACTATTCACACTTATTCTCCACCAAAAATTGAAGAGATAATAGGGGTTTTTGAAGTTCAAATTTTTAGCTACATCTCATCCTTGCAAGTAAGTCATTTTGATGATTATTTTTGATGATTTTTGTACTTTTGGAGTCCCCAAAGCTTAAGCTAGCTAATGAGGGGACTAATTTGTTAAATGGTTGAAAGTTTAGGGACTTGCCATGAGAATGTTCATATTGTTTGCTGAGTTTTTATGGAGGAAAATGAATGATAGTGAGTTATGGAACAACTTTTGTGAAAGGTGTTAGCATGAAAACACCTAAATAGGACTTGAATGCAAGGATTGAAATTGTGTAATAAATGCATGAAATAAATGGTTTTGTGAGTTGTTGTAAGAGGAATAAATGTTCAGCTAGGCTTTTTTAATGAGAAAATGTGTTGAAAAATAATTTACGAGCCTAGGGGCAAAATCATAATTTTGCCATAGTACAAGGGCAAAATGGTCATTTTTGCCTAAGTAAAGATTATGAAGCATTATGATCATAAAATGATTTATATGAGTGAATTTTGTTGTTATAGATCAAGAAGAGCGCGGAATTAACCTTGACCGGGGAAAAGGCAATGTTTCAGATTAAACTGTAAATTTACACGTTTTGCACCGAGGTAAGTTTATGTGTAAACTATTCATTTCGAATATACATGTTGTTAATAAATGGTGCATTATGTGGATAGAATTATTCATGATTGAGATGAATTGAATTCAATAGATATTGAGTAATCCCCGTGTGAGTTTAATTATAGAATAATGGTGGGCTAAGTGCGATACCATCGTAAATACTCTTCATGGTGGGCTAAGTGCGATACCACCTTACTATTCATTCACGATGGGCTGTGTGCGATACCATCGTTTATATTATCATTTGGTGGGCTAAGTGCGATACCACCGTAATTATTCTTGTTGGTGGGCTATGTGCGATACCACCCTAATTATAGGTCAATGGTGGGCTATGTGCGAAACACCGAGTGTTTGATATTATTTCAATGGTTCATTGAGGAATTATTTAAGTGTTTGTTTCATGTGGCTTTGTGGTGATAAGTGCAGGGAATGTATGTCATTAAATGTGAGCATTATGCTTGTTATATGGTTGGAATGTGGTAAGAGATGAATTGAGTAAGCATGAGTATAGATTGAGGATTGATCTTGTTTAGTACATATTGCTATTTATTGACTAGCATGTGTTATGATGTTTATTGTTTACATGTAAACTTACTAAGCTTTAAAGCTTACTCCCTTTCTTTTTCCCTTATTTTATAGTGTCAAAGGGTCGGGTCGGAATACGAAGATAATTGGAAGATCACCCACACTATCAGCCCATCTCGGTATAACTAGATTTAGTATTTTGTGTATGGCATGTATAAGGGGCTAGACTAGGTGAATTGTTTTGTTATTTTGGCCAAGTATGTATTGGCTCCCCTAAGGATGAATTCTTTTGTATATTGCCATAGTTGATGGCTCATTATATTTAAGATATGAAACATGAGGCACAAATTGAGTTGCTTGATGATGTGTTGAATGGAATTATGTTGTGTGAGCTAGGGTGGCAAAAAGAGCTTGGCAAATAGCCTTGTTTATGTCCACACGGGTAGGCACACGAGCGTGTGTTTAGGCCGTGTGTGACACACAGTCAGTCCTATGGGTGTGTGACTAGGCCGTGTGTCCCCTGCATGTTAGTGTTTCAAGTCAGTGTCGACCACGGGCTAGCCACACGGGCATGTGCTTAGGCCGTGTGTACCTTATGAGATTGCTGACGTCACAAACAGAATACCCAGGTTTTTACACACGGGCGTGTCTAGGCCGTGTGGAGCACACGGGCCATGAACACGGGCGTGTATCCGGCCGTGTGAAAACCCCTGTAGGTTCGAAATGAAAATAAATCCCAAACGGGGTAGGGACATGGGCGTGTGCGACCACACGGGCGTGTCCCATTTCACACGGGCGTGTGCCCCTGTTTAGACAAAAAAATTTAAGTGCACAAAAGTTCCCTGTCGGGTTCCAAAACCCTCCGTATTCTCAAATAAGGCCTCGTAGACCCTTAATGAGAAGTGTTAAAATGGGATGAAGTTTTATAACTTAAAGTTGTACGACCAAGTGAGTTGAGTACGGTAACGCCTCGTACCCGGTTCCGGCTTAGAATACGGGTAAGGGGTGTTACAAGATTCTTTAATTTAAAAGAATTCTAATGTGTTGCTTGTTTTCAATGAAAATTGATTAGTAGAAATACACTAGCTAAAGTTAAGATTTAATGTCTTACATTTATGAAATGAATATGGGCTCATTCATCCACTATATGGATGGTTTTGATATTATATGATTTTGGTAGATGCATCTACAAAATAATCACGAATGTGTTATCAACTTGAAACCTGTCGTTTGCAAGATTGCTTGTTTAAATAATTAATTTCAGATCATGCAATTAAGACAATTCATCTTACTAATACTAATGATTTTATATCTCAGTCTTTTATTGATTGAGTTTGAAAAACTTTTGTAAAAGTTTGCTATTTATGCACATAATGGTTTAGAGAAATTATTGATTAAACGCTTCTGATTAATGTCTAAACCATTACTTATGAGTACTAAACTTCCTATTTCAACATGAGATTATGTTGATTTACGTGTTATATGCATCAAGCCAATAAGTTAGAAATACTCCCCATTACAATTGGTTTTTGATCAAGAGCTAAATATTTCTCATCTTTGAATTTTTGTATGTGCATATATGTTCCAATTGCTCCACCACAATGCACAAAAATGAATGAATCCTCAAAGAAAGTTGAGAATATATGTTAATTACAAGTTCCTTTGTATTATTAGATGTTTTGAATGTATTGTAGATTCAATTATGACATGATTTGTAACAGCTCAAATTTCGGTAAAATTGGAACAGTGGTTTCGGGACCACAAATCCGAGCTGAAAATATAATTTATTTTTATTTTATTATATGGACCGTATTATGTTCGAAAATTCATGTGAAAATTTTGATACAAAAATTTTATCGATTTAGTGCTTAATTACGAAAATGACTAAATCGCATAAAATGCGAAAGTTGAATTCTAGTAGCTATAAGGATCAAATAGCTATGGAATTCAAAACTAGAGGTCCTTATATGGTAATTAGACCATTAATAAAAAGTATGTAGATATTTTTAGATAACTCATCCATGGAAATATAGAAAAAGGGCAAGGACTAAATTGGAAATAGCAAAATACTTATTAATTAAAAATATGATAAAAGATATCATCTTATTTTATATCATCTTCAACCTAAAAACACATGGAAACCCTAGGTGAGAGAAAAGAAACTTTCAAGGCCTAATTGGGTAAGTTTCCTTGTCCCGGTTTTAGTAATTTTAATATTTTTGGAATCGGGATAGCCTAAACTATCTATTTGGGGGATCAATTTGAAAAGTTATCAAAGTATAAAAATTGGGTCAAGGATGTATATGCTGGAAATTTGAAATTGATGGTAGAAAATGAAAGATTGATGATAGATAAACAACTTTTACAAAGTGATTTTTCGTGAAAACTTGATTTAGGGACTAAAATGAAAATTGGTGAAAATCTATGGAAAATGCTGAAATTTGTGAAATGTATGTGCTGTAAAAGTTTTATGTATATTACGGCTAGGCTTGGGTAGAGGGTCGAATTTCATGAATTTCATTTTCCGAGCCTAGGGACAAAATGGTAATTTATGGAAAAGTTAAGGGCAAAATGGTAATTTTTCCTAGGATAAAAATTGAGTCCAAATAAGTGTAAAATGTGATAAATTGACATTAAATTTACTCGTATAGATCCGGATAGACCAAATTCAGAGTTAGAACGAGGAAAATGTCGGATTAGTGGATTTATGTACGCGAACATTTGTCGAGGTAAGTTCGTGTAACTAAATTATGTTTATTTATATATTTGTTTTGATTGTGATTATGTAAATTGTATAAATTTCATATATATATATATATATATATATGAAAGGATTACATATCTGATCAAGCCCGATAAATAAAAATGTTCTAATTAATTGATAATGCCCGATAGATGTTAAAAGGGTAAACGATAGAAATGTTGCTTTCATGCTCGGAATGGATGTGGAATATTATCATATGAATTATATGGATGTTAAAGATGTATGAAATGATCACATACTGGAAAATGCTTGGAAATATTAAATCCCGTTGGAACAAAAGAAAATCGATGGATAAATGTAATTGCCGAAACGAATGAGGTCCTGCATTTGTGTAGCATGGATTTAGCTCGGACGAGTAATCCTAATGAATTCATTACAAAAAGGATTTAGCCCGGACGGATAATCCTGATATAAGTCCTCTCGAGCACATGTTATGGATTGGATTTAGCCCGGATGGGTAATCCGGATCAAGCTCTTTAGAGCATAAGACGTAAAAAGGATTTAGCCTAGACTGGTAATCCTGTTGTTTATATATGTGTGGCTCGACAGTGTACTCTCTGAAATTGTACCTTATGGGTACCATTGGACACGAATTGACGGATTCTGATTCGTACTCTTCAAGTGTACTACCTGTGTATCCATCGATATTTCGAATAAATTCAACGGGCAAAGCTTTGATAAGGGCAAATATAAATTTAAGACAAATTGACATGGAATGATATATATATGATATGAAATATGACATGAAAAAGGATATTACATGAAATACAAGGAAATGATGATTTATGACTAGTGATGTATGAAAATATGAAAAGATGATAATTGTACATGGAAATTATTTGATGAGAGTGTTCATCCTTGATTATATATTTGTACACATTGAGTGTACTACTACTTGGTGACCTTAATACTCGAATAAAATGAGTAAAGTCCTAACATGAAACGATCTGAACTCGAAACGAACTACTATGAAACTATACTTGTAATAATAAGAGATGATATATACATGCTTAATGAATACATGTTGTGGAAAGCATATATGTATGGAAACTTGATTGTTGATTGAGCTTATACATGTCTTGATGTTATCATGAATTATATGACTAACAAGGGCAATGATGATGTGTGTAGGGCTTGAGGCCAAATTAAGTGAATATGCCTTACATAGTTACCTCAAAATAGAATGAATGGTAAGTTAGGTACCATGTTATACGAACTTACTAAGCATACAATGCTTACCCTATTTTATTTTCCCCTTTTTTAGAGTAAATCAGAAGCTCATTGGATTGAAAGCTCGGCGGAGATCACTTACACTATCCATCGACCCATGAAGGTACAATATGGTAAATCAATTATGGTTGTAATGGCATGTATAGGATATGTTGGCCATATTGGCATGTAAATGTAAATGATGCTTGTAATCTAGCCATTGGAATGACTAGTAATGGTTGTTTTGAAATACTTGTAATGTTATGCTATGGTAACCATATGTATATGTTAAGTAATTGATCAAATTATGCCTAACATATGGACTAAACCAAGGCAAGATTATGAACATGTATGCATGTAGTGGTATGCCTTGTAGATGATAAAATTTGCTTAAGATGGATGCTTGAAATGGTTGGCATTTGAATGTGAGTTTAAATGCAGGTCATGGGTGTGATTTTGGGTGAGAAATGAAGCTAGGAATGGCTTTATTTTGTCCACACGGGTAGACACGCGGGTGTGTGTCTAGACCGTGTGTGACACATGGCCTACCCCATGGGCGTGTGGCCTGGTCGTGTGTCCACTGCACCTTAAATTCAAGAAAAATAAAATGCTCAGAATTGAGCACACGGGCAGAGACACGGGCGTGTGTCTCAGCTGTGTGGGAGACACGGCCTTGAACACGGGCGTGTGTCTTGGCTGTATGAAACCTGCACCTAATTCGAATTGAATTAATTAACCACACGGCCTAGCACACGGGCGTGTGGCATGGCTGTGTGGCGCAAGTCAGAGAGCAACCTAAATCGGACATGGCCTGAGGCACGGGCGTGTCTAAGGGTCACGCGGGCATGTCCCTTGGACCACACGGGCGTGTGAGCCCTGCACCTTGGAAAATTTTTGAAATGTCACGAAAAATTCTTAGAGTTTTCGATTAAGTCCTGACTCGATTCTAATGCTCGTATTGGGCCTCGATGGTTCATCTAAGGGACATTACGAATGATCTCGATTAGTGAATAGTGATTTACATGATTTATCTGAAAATGTTCTGAAAAGTTTCGGTAATGCCCTATAACCCTGTTCCGGCGACGGATACGGGTTAGGGTTGTTACATGATTTGTGATTACAATTTTGATTCGATAGTTTTCCCAACATTAGGGGGAGAGAAATAATAACTTGTAATGAGTTAGAGGGAGAATAATTTGAACCAAAAGTTCAACAAGGATAACTCATTACAAGTTAACTGTCAGATGTATTTATAAACTTAACGAGAATAACCAAGTTAATATTTTAATTTGAATCAAAGTCCCAGTAGGACAATCAGTTAGAATAAATAATAGATTGATTGGTTCCAAAGATGAAAATTCTTCTAGATGGTCATATAGTGGAGGCGGGTGCTCGAGAGGAGACCCAAGACATAACTAATAAGTAAAACTCCAGAAGAGATTCAGGTACCTGAAACTGAAGATTAAAATAGGGAAAATAAGAGATCTCGATAAGTTATGCCAATTCGAGAAAATGTGGAACCGAATAATAAAAGTGGTCGACTATGATTTTGCATGCAATATTATTATTGAAATAATGAAATAAAAGGAGAATCTTGAATAAATCTATTAAGAAATATAGATATGGAATAGATTGGTCAAAATAGAAAGAGGTAACTCAAATTCGTGGAGTTTTTGGACCAGTAGTCCAAATATCTAAAGCTATAAAGCCAGTGAGGGTGCAAATGAAGTAGTTTTGCAAAAACAGAATAAAAATATGAAGTTTTCCGCTAAGTTCTGGCATTGATTATGAAAAGATATAATAATCTTTTGTGGTGGATGCAATAACCTTTAGATATATTATTTTGACAATTTATAAAAGATTTAACTTGCGCCTAATGGTTGTTGTTACAACCTTTTATGAAGCACTACATAGTAAAGTTTATATTAAAATCCTTGAAGGATTTAGGATGCTTGAAGTATATTTAAATTCTCGAGAAATTGTTCATTTATATAATTGAAATAATTTGAACATATGTGGTAAATTTGACTTAGTGAATCGTAGTTGAAGGAGGATTATAAAATAATCCAAAATACCTATTTGTGTTTTTATAAAAGAATCATGATTAAAGTTTGTTATTATTATCGTTGAATCTCCTGAAGACATCAAAATATATTTCCCCTAAATTTTCCCTCACTCATGACTTTCAAAAGAATGGTAATATAAATGCTTAGCAAATACATTCAAATAATCATTTGGAAAACTAATATTCAAGATTGAATACGTAGAATATGAGAAAATATGTGATGTTTTCATGATGAGGAGTAAATACGCGTTGCACTCTTCTTCTCTTAAACGAGGTTTTGTCCCATTGGATTTTTCTGGTAAGGTTTTTAATGAGGCAACATGTTATGCGTATTATAGATATGTGTATTTTTTTCCTTCACTAGGAATTTTTTCCCACAGGGTTTTTATCTATATTATTTATTAGAGGTGTTATAAAATTTATTGGATAATTTATAGAACTTTTTTTTTAAAGTTTATATATTATAAAATTTATATTATTTTTATTTAATATACGTATTATAAAAAATATAACCTGGGATAAGTCTTTCTTCAAATTAAGTTTATAAAAGTTTTTATAATTAAAGCTATAGACTATTTGGACTGTGAACCCAAATATTATAAGGTCGATGCTAATTATGCAAATACAAAAGATTTTCTTGCACCATATCGTGGGGTATGATATCATTTGAGAGAATGGTACTAGACACAAACGCCATGGACAACTTCTGAATTTTTTAATTTGGGATATTGAAAACTTCGAAATGTAGTTAATAAGACATTTGCTATTTTAAAATTAATTTTCCATATTAACAACATCATCTTAGTATAACATAAAAAAATAATGTTGGATCATATTAACATGCTGCATATATTATAACTTGAATCATAGGTGGAATTGAGATGATCCATTCTTCGAAAAGTACATGGAAGAAGGAGATCTTGATAATCTTAATGATGCAAATTCAAATTCAGATGATAAACTCGATCAAGGACCAACAGATGATGATAAAGAGCATATGTTAAATATTAAAGAGGAAATAACCGACAAATATGCACTAGAACAATTAGATAAAATTGCATATGATGTGTATTTTTCTTGTTATTTTATTAGTAATTGTATTATCAACTACCTTTTTAGGCTAACATAATACATATAATGATTTGATTTTAATTTTTGTTACTTGTTTAGAAATTATTTTTATCATACTAATAATTTTTTTATAGTAATTAATATTTTTAAAAATTAAAAATTATGTAATTACGTAATTATAATTTATACTACCAAATATGACTTAAAAAATTACGATGTAATTATATTTGATCAGCTAAACACATTTAGGAAATTACAATATTTTGTAATTATTATCTAATAATTATATTTTTATTTAATTATTTTGTAGAGTCCAAATAAATCATAGAATATTTCTAATTTGTAAAGTAATAGAAATACTTAGTTTTTAAAAAGAATTATGTTCTTGAGAAGGAAAATTATATAGTCATTGGTATTAGTATAAATCCAAAAAGAATCATGGGCGAGAGTTAAAATAGTAAATAATTAAATAAACTATTGGCATGGCCTTTTTAATTAATTTTAAGAAGTAGCAGACAAAGATATTTAAATGGAGGGGTTGTTTCGAAGTGACATTGAAAGGACTGCCTTACTAAGCGACTCCAAAACGTCTTCATTCAATAGTTAGATTGGAACAAATAAATGGAAACAGCCCCCCTTTTCTAATAAGCAGTAAACCAGTTTTTTTTAATGAGTTATAAAATAAGAGTAAAATGCTGTCAGTATCGTGATTAGTATGATTCAAATTCAGATTATATTAAGTTCTTTTTTAATTATGGTGTTTGTCATGATATTATTTGATGCTTTAATTTGTTAATTTTTTATGCTGCATTTGAAGAATGGATGAATCGGTGACTATAAGCACAAAAATTCCATTCCAGTTTGATTTAAAAAAAAGAAAAGAAAAATTGACTTAATCTTTGCCTAATCAAGTTTAAGTTTTAACAATTGAGTTGGATTTATATATACTTCTATAGTTACTATAACTTTGAGCTTTCAGTACAAAAAATAGATACCTAGACAGATATTTGGAGAGTAGTATGCACGTAATTTCAGAACAGCTCAAGCCATATTGAATACTCTCATTTTTTACTTTCTCTATAAGTGAATGTTTTATTTCTTCCTAAATAATGTTGATCAAATTTGGATAAAAAAGACAAGGATGGATCAACTTACCTTATCTCAAAAGCTTATCTTTGTCTTCTATTCTTTTACTTTGGAGATCAAACTAGCTATGCTATTTAGACTTAAAAGACTTTATCTGATAATCATAATGAAAAGATTTATCTTGAACAATTTCTTATGGTGGTCGAATTTGATTATTGAAGAGGTTGGAGAACGACATGCACTATCCCATAAGATTTATCCTTATCCTGTAACTTATTTATGTTGACGACTTATTTACATATTTTACTTGGTTTATAAGACCTTATCTTAGAATAAATATTGGGGGATATTATCTAAGATTATTATGTACTAAATTGATGAATTTATATCCACAAAATCTGTCGAGGAAGCTACCACATTTTGCCTATAACACATGCTTGATTCAATAAGCCTTTTTGGAGAGTGCTATATAGTTCTACCTTGTTTTGTGTTTGTTGTTAGGTATTTTTTTTTTTTCACTATTATTAAATTTTTTTTGGAGAGATATTACTGACGGTAAGTGAGGTTCTTTGAGGAGTGATTTGTAATCATTGAATTCATTATTGGGTTGTAATTACTTCTTTGTATAAAGATAGATGTAAGTGATCTAGACGATTATTAAATAAAACTGTTTTGTTTAAACGTCTGTTTGAACATTGAACTGAACATAAAGTAAATCAAGAATTGAAGTTTAATTAATTCAAAGTTTAGTGTTTAAACTTAGTTTAGAGATTATGATGAGGAAATTTAAGATTTAAGGGGAAATAAGTTGTAGTATTTATAGGAGGAAATTTAAAGATGGTGAAATAAATAGGGGTCTAAAAATAAAATTTGGAATTAATGTATTATGTGAACCCAAGAGTTGGAAGGTGATTATGCATAAAATTTGAAATTGAATTCCACACCCATTTTTTCTCCAAAAAAAGGAAAAAAGAAAAATCAAAAACTATTTCTCCAACCCCAATAAGAGTAAAAGAATGTATAAGATTTCATGGAAGGGGAGTAGTAGTGGAGTTAGAAAATTATATTTGGAGGGTCGAAATTAAATTATATATTTTTGCGATAGTAAAAATATAATCTTGCTATTTCAATAATCTATATCTTTATAAATTTTAAATAATTAAATTAAATTTTTATTATTTTTTAGAACTAAAAACATAATTTTATCATTACTTATTTAAAATTTTATAAATTATAAAAAATTTAAATGAAAAATTTTCTATTCTAGACGGTGATCCGCCACCTGAAGGGGAGATTAATTTGTTAAGGGAACGTGGGCATCTGAATTATATGAAAGGGGGTTGTCATGATCATCTCAGCCTGGATCCAGGAAAAAGTATGATTTCATCTCTTCTCCTTTTGTTTGCCCTAAATCATGGGATTCCTACTATCTACAGTTGCAGCCGCATTTTGTTTTGTCACCAGATATTTAATAATTGCTTACCACTAGAGATGATGAAACGCATGCACAGCCAAGCAGTTGTTAAATTCCTGTAGCTGCAACAAAAATCATCTCATCTGGGATAAAATGACATAACAAGTCAAAATTTGATGATCCCAGATGATATCTCCCTTAAACTGGAGAAATAGCAGCTGGAAACAAGGTGTGGGTGTAGGGTAATAATAATAACATGGGGATTGTGGAGGTCACATATTGCATGTGATTTTCAGAGTGTTGGTTGCGTGTGTCCACGTTCTTTGCATGAAAACTACTTCTGTATTTAATGTCATTTGTTTCATTTCTAACTTGCTTTTTTAAGCTAATGATGATAGGGTTGGTGAAAATCAATTAATCTTCAAAAGACTCCATTCCTCATTCATTCATACTTGTAAAATAAAATAAACTAAACCATCCCTTTTTTATTCTCAAGCTCTCTTTTTTTCTTTCACTTCTATTTTGGCTAAAAAAAAAAAATTGAATTGAAATGTCCTCTTTGGACAATTTTAATGAATGAACAATGAAGCATAAAGCATAGGCGAGATGAGGAAATCTTTATACCTTAAAACACCCTGGATATCTCCCTATATCCCTTAACTACCTTACCATCATCCTTCACCCAAGGCCCAACCCACACCCATTCTTTGATCCCCCACCGCAACATCATTTCATCAAAGGGAAAGTTTTACATATTTTTCATATTTCAACAATTTCATGTATTTTTAGATTTTTAAAATTATTATTTTTGATTCCTTAAAACCTTTTTATGTATTTTTTAGATTTAGTATAAATTTTATTCTCAAAACTATTGTAATCAAAATTAAAAAGGTTTTTCAAAATGAAAAATTGAGATCACAATAATGTTGGAATATTTTTAAAATAGATGTAGTGTTTTAATAATTGCAAATGAAAGGTTATGTCACTTGATTATTAACAAATAGTCATAATTATTCAAGTAGATATATATTGACTAATTATGTTTATTGCTAAATATATGATTATCCAATTTGGGTAGTTATGTCCTTTGAGACATGAGGCCTCCTATAAATAGGAGTGAAATTTTATTTCTTTGACACACTAAAAAAATTAGAACAAAATTTCTTTCTATTCTCCCATCATCTTTTATATTCCTGAATTATTCTTTAAAGCATTTTTGCAGTAAATTTTTTTATTATAGAAATTGGTATACTTGCTATGCTTCGCTCTATGGACTGTTTTCATCAGTGCAAAACATAGACGATCATTAGGCTTTATTGTATACTCAAGATTTATTTGCCAATAACTCTTTTGTATACCAAAATATAGGCACGCCAAATTTTTTGTTTACTATTGTTGCATGAATATTCTTTTGACTATGTTTTATTGAGATTAATTATATTATGCAAAAAGTATAAATGTCGTATGGATTAATTTTTGATAAAGTCAAATGCTAGTTTATTATATACATGATATTTTACATGCATAGTTATGATTGTTACATAATTACATAATATATATGATATATCATGCAAGAAAGAAAAAAGAAAGGAAGTTAATGAAACTTTTAAGCAAATGGAAGGAAATGATGTTTCAGTTGGTGCCTTAAGCTGAAAACATATGTTTATTCGCTGATTTCAAATACAAACAACCATGTCTATTTGGTAAACTTCCAAACATGAAAAGTTATGACTTTTCAAAAAGGCACTTATGTACTTATTGGTACATTATATACAGATGTTTGGTTGGAGTTAAATTAATTTAATTCATTCCATCCAATTTGTGAGTGAGTACAAAAGTATTCTCTCTTTCATGATATATATTTAACTTGATATATGATATTAATTATTTATTAAAATCATGTTATTAGTAACTAGCATTTAGATGTTACTCATGAGGCATTAGTTAAATGTATTAATTGATAAACGATACACTAAATCAAAGTTTATCATATAAATGATCATATAATATGAATTATCTTGGTTGATTTAAAACAACCATAACCTAAATGGCTTTATATATGATTGCACATTTTCTAGTCTATGTTATAAAATTTGTACTAGAAGTGATTTTGACAATAAATGAAATAAATCATGTGCAATTTGCATGGTTAATTTTTCTTGTCGAGTAGAATAGTGAAAAACATTGGTTTATTTAAAGATAACTATTCTAGTATGAAATTTTCTAGTAAGAATGTGAATGTGATAATCATATATTTGAAATCGAGACCATACTGTGTATATTTATGATGGTGCACATGATTTTTATATGGCTTAGATGTGATCTATAAACTCATAATTCTATAAAGTTTTGAGATGTAAATTTTGAAATTTACTTTTGAATGAAAATAGCAATATGAATGCTATTTGACGCATTTAGGTGATGGACATGATTTTGATCATAGTAAAAAAAAGTAATAATGTCCATGGTAAAGGGTGAATAAATGTGTGATTTTATAGTAACTTGATTGGACAATTGATGGTTCTTTAATATGACTATATATGTTACACCCTTATATATATATGGTGTGTTGAGAAAAATAATGTAATTTGGCTATGAATGCAAAAAAAAAAAAAAAAAAAAAAAAATTAAAGTCATATACTGACTTACCAAGGGATTCGAGGCCTCTTTACATCAACTTACTTGGTAAAAAAGACATGAAGGATTGTTTCATATATTTTGGTGATTGTGAAATTAATTTCTTGGATATCAAGTAATAAATAAAGTAGCAAAATAAGAAATTGTCATGATAAGAAAAGATAAAATAATCACTGTAATTTAACTATAGTATAAAGGGTATCCTTGATAGCATTCTTTTGTGGAAGAATGAGTAATTGAACATGGTGGGGATGTTGGTCTTTTGAATTTTCATGACACAAATAAATATAAAGTTTCACCATGTGGTATAGATAATTAACATAGTTATGTTGAAAATTTAGAAATTTAGGGATGATGTACAAGCCTATAATATTTGAGTTACCCATGATGGAAACTCAACTTAGCGCTCGGTATAACGTCAATTCTTGAGTTCAATGAGACAAAGTACATCATTAGCATGTGACTACTAGCACTATAAAATAATATATAATATATCATCCCAAGGGAAAAGTGCTAGGTACCTGTAATGATAAGGAAAGGATGAGAGTATTATACTCTTAATAAACCCATAACATAAATATATTAGATGATTATAATTATGGGAACACTCTTGATGGAATCCACATATATGAGTGGAAGTGTGATCGCTTTTAGGAGCTCAAGGGCTTGACTTTGAAAACATTCATGAAAAAAGTTTACAAATACATGACCGTAATAGTGTCCCTAGATACTGTGCATTGATTGGTGTTGAAGTTATTGTGTAAGATACATTAAAGTCAACTGACTAATAACCACCAGAAAAGACTTGTCAACTGACCAGGAGTGACATTAAAGTCATAAAGGACACCCCGAATAAAGTCTAGAAGGGGTACAGTAAAGCCCACTTCAAGTAGGAACAATGATAGGAAGAACCGGGGCCTCACGCCGGCAGAGTCAGGGCCAAACACCTTCAGGATGTTGAATTCATACTTATGATGTTTCGTAAGCAACCCACGACACATCAACAAGTTTTTCATCTTCTGATAAGTTGTACTGCACGGATAGTTGAGACTAACGAAAAGTTCATCATCCTTCCTTTCGGACTTCTTCACGATAATCCTCTGCTCTCTTACCGACTTTCTCGGTGGGGCATTTCCACAACGACGACCACCTCGACCTTGAGTCCGATCAGGTACTACAATCCCTCTAGCCATTTCTTCAAAAAAGATGATAAAATGGCCTTAATAGCAACAAGAACAAGAGCTGTAAGATGAATCGAAGTATAAATACTCCTCAAAAGCAGAAATTGCTGAAGAACTCAACCAAAACCAAAAAAATGGCAAAAATAGTTGTAGAAATTTCAAAATGAAAGATACAAAAGTAATTCCAAAGAAGAAAACCTGAAGAATATATAAGGTCATTTCTCAAAATGCCCATTTTGAAGAACAAATAATGGTAACTCACCAAATGTTTGAAAAGGTTGATGTTCATCATTATCACGATGCCCTAGGAAGCAATCCTCAAAATACATTTATGAAAAAATCTCAAAATTTTTTGTCACAACTTTTCATTGTTAAACAAGACCACCATCCACTGAAAGTTGCTAATGGAAGAGGACAACAACATAAAACGTCTCGAGAAAGGCCACTTTATAACCCTCCCCCCTCTCAACTTGAAAGGGAGGAATATTGTTACACCCTTATTCGTATGGAGACATGTGGCAAATTGGAAAACTGCCCGAGTGGCAAACCAACTAGCAACTAACCGAAAGGAGCACTTGGTTGGGTGTGCTTGGTTGGGTGAAAAAGTAGAGAGATGGAATGAGGGAATGGAAAAGTAGAAAGAAAATAAATTTGGATGGTGTTTAATAGGGAAGAAAGTGAGAACAAATAAAATAGGAGAAATGATCATTTTCCATCCTAATGCATGAAAACGAGTCCTTCCAAATTATAATGATGAGAAGAGAAAAAAAAAAAGAGTTGGTGTATTTTAGTTCAAAATTATGTATTTTTTAAATAAATTATTTCCTTTCCTTTTATTTTTAACTTTACTAATCAATTGAGGGAATTTTTTTAAAAATTTTGCTATCTTTCCTACCAAGCACACTTATGGAAAGAAATGTTATATTATTCATCTTTCTAATTTTCCACCCTTTAGTTTTCCATCTTTTCAATTTTCTTTCACTCTACCAAGCAAAGTTTAATACTAGTATGTCCATGCTTTTCTAAAGGTTAAATTCTTCTATTAGTCCCTATATTTTGTAAAAGTTATAGAGCTAGTCCCTATACTTTTCAAAATGGTCAATTTTAGTCCCTGTACATTTTTAATTTTAAAATTTTAGTCATGAGCCAAACAAAAACAATTAAATTTGTTTGGGTGAATTCAATTACTAGTCTTGTACTATGTGTAAAATTGTAGATTTGATCCATATTCATCAATTTGGTCCTTCTAAGTCCCTATAGCTTTTGAATTTTGAAATTTAAATCTTCACGCAAATGATAGTTATCAATCCATTAACTGGATATGTAGTGAGTAATATATGGAAATCCACATCTTCCTCTTTAGCCTGAAGTTCTAATGTTTTGGATAATGATCCTATTGATTCTAGTTTGTATCAACTCAATGTTAATAGGGTTGATTTGGGAGCAGATTATGATGAGAGTTATGATTATAAACGATACTTAAGTGAACCCAGTACTAAGATGAAAGGTCACAGTTGGACATTTATTTGGAAGAACCAGAGCTTGAGTTGAATAGCCAAATAGATGTACTGGATTATTGGAACAAAAGTTCAATTTGATATCGTGAGCTTTCAATTTTAGCTCGTGATCTTTTGACAATTCCAATATCAACTATAGATTCCAAGTTAGCTTTTAGCATAGGGAAGAAATGTATCACATCTTTGAGGAGTTCCCTTAAACTAAAAACAGTTCAAGTTGTTGTTTGCTTTGATGATTGGATGCGAGCTAAGGGATTTTCAATGGGTAATTATTATTCTCGATTTATTGTTATAATTTTATAACATTTTATCAATTTGATTATCTAACTATTTATTCTTATTTTATATTAGAAATTGACTGCAACAATTATGAGAGTTACGATGAGGATGATGATGATGAGGACAATGATTCTTCGATTCCTTTTTAGGTATATAATTTACCTTAGAATTATAGCTTGTTGTAAAATCAAATATGTTGATTGCTTGATATATAAATATTTTGAATGGTTGATTATATTTTGCAAGTTATTTGTGGTGCTATTTTGGGTGTTGTTTCACTATTGTTTTTAATGTTCTGCTGCTGCTGTTGGGTGCTAATTTCTGCTGCTATTTTGTTTGACATATAGATATTTTAGAACTTTTGTTTGGATACTGTAGAACTTTTAATTTTTTCAGGTTTCCAACATCAAGTGCATGAGAATATAACCTTGTTGTGGTTGGTTTTAGTTACCAAGTTGTTTTACTAATTATCAAATTTCATGTACTGTCCTTTAGCTTTAATGTACTTTAATGAAACAACCTTGATGCCATCATTTACTTTGTTGTTTTTCATTATTTTCATTCTTGTACTTTTTCATTTTTCGTTCTGTGTAAAATTTATTATTCTTGTAATACCCCAACCTCGGCCTAGATGGCCAGGTCTGGAGAGCTACATTAACCATTTTTGGAAAATCCAACTTTTAATAATAAGTTCAAACAATTCGAAACCATATAAGGGATTATAAATAATTAGATAATCCAGTCGTTAAAAACAACATTCTTAGAAATAAATAACTATAAGAAGTCTAATAATATAATAAGATAATTAAGCAAAATGACCGAGCTCCCGACACGCCGACCCAATCAAGTCTGTGGGTTACCTGAAATCCAAACATACAAACTAGATGAGTTTAACTCAGTGTGTGTAATTTAAGTATGCAATCAAACAGAGTTATATATATATATATATATCAGTTAGGTGTTTAATTCCTCTTTATTCAAATAATTTCCAAATGCGAATGCAGAGTCGAAAACAGATGATATCTAATATAGTTACAGAACAAATCAGATACAGATGCAGAACATATCAGATAAAGATGCAAAACAGATCAGGTACAAATGTAGGTTCCTACCCCCCATCCGCTACACACCATATCCGACCATCCCTGCATACCATATAGGGCATCAAGTACCCATTCAGCCCTACACACCACTTAGTGTCGATACGACACGTTTTAGAAATATTGCAGACTAGCTGCTAGTTCAAAATTCGATAAATCGCCAGAATCAAATATATGCTTGTGGCTTAGCCACTAAAATCGACAGATTACTAAATGCCCACACTTCCTCCTTTACACAAACCCAACCCAATGCAGATGTGGATTTAACAGATATCAAATACGCACATACAACGATACAAGTTTACGTCATACTTATGTAGTGCTGTCGCACTCACTTATCATATTTCAAATCAATATATATGTGTTAATAATAGATTATTCAATAAAAAATCACTGTATAATGAATTTCATTGCCTAAATAAGTTCCTACAGACCCTACGGTAGGCCTACGTTTGATTTGAACGACGTTCACGGCCCAACAGAAAAATTTTGGTTCTTGGCCCACATGCCTGTATGGATTCACATGGCCTGGGTGGTTGGCTCGTGTAGCTCAGCTCATTATCACACACGGGCTGTCACACGGCCGTGTGACTCAAAACAGTGAGTCATACGGTCTAGCACAAGGCCAAGCACACGCTCGTGTGACTCAAGACCCAAAAATTTCCTCACACGGCCTGGACACACGTCCGTGTCTCTAGCCGTGCGACTCTAATTCCAAAATAGTGAGTTACACGACCTAGACACACACTCGTGTCTCTGGCCCATGTGACCCTAATTCACAAATAGTGAGTTACACGACGTACCACAGGGCCTAACACATGATCGTATGGCTCACACGGCCTGACACACAACCGTGTGGTGTCGACAGTCACGACTTTCGGCTTTCCTCAATCGCAGTTTTCAGGGTTTTTGTTACACACTTGTTGTCAATTCGACGTAGAAGCAGTAGAAGTGATCCCAAAACTTAAAATCGACACCCAAATGCTCAATCAAACTACTTAACCGAAACAATTCGCACAAAATAGCATTCAATCAACTATGTCGAAAGTTTGACGCAAAAATTCCCAAAATGAAACTAACGCTTACCGACAATCGAACGGAAATTACTCTAAACTCAGATAGTTAGAGGAACGATATGTGTCTCTCGGTCTTCCCTTATAGCGTACCGAAATAAACAACCACACCAAAACAAATTAAAAATCCACAACTACGAAAGTTGAAGGAAAATCCCAAAATCGACAAAACATCAACAACGAACGAATTAAAGCAACAAAATCTCACCTTTAGTGACAAAAATATACCACAGAATAGTACGAATCAACAATTAACACAACAACAATGCAAAGGAAGGTTACAAAGTCGACCGACAAAAATAAAGGAAGAAGAGAACAATAATGGAAAGAAGAACTTGAAAAAAAAAGCAGGAGGGAAGTTTTGAAAAAAAAATTATTTAATTAAATAAAAAAAACTAACCATTGCAAATGTAATAGGCCCATTTCGCCCGGGCCCGTTTTATTAACCAAACCAAAAAAATAATAATAATAAAATAAATGATTATAAAAGTCCAATAAATGTCCATTTACAAGCCCAATACAAAACCCAAATTAGCCCAAATACTAAGGTTCGAATGGCCCAAAATTTTCAACATTTCAGAAACCCTAGAGGGTTCTAGAATCCTCTAGCGCCGTAGGATGTTCGGGCTACCACGCCCCCCCGCTGCGCGCAGCCCCACGCCAGTGAGCATTGGGCCACCCTCCTCCGCATCTGGTGGTTACACCTGCAAAAAAGGAAGCAAAAACATCAAAGAGAGAGGGAAAACAAAAACGAAAAAAAAACATTGTAATTCATTTTTATTTTTATTTAATTTTCCCATTTCGGCTATAAAAGACCGAATGAAAATCTATTGTAGAGGCTCTACATTTTTTTTAAAAGCACAGAATCAATAGAAAGGTAAAAAAAAAAAAAAACAAGGTTCTATTTTCTTTCTTTACATTTTCTCTTCTTTGTGAAACTGCCATTACAAATACATACAGATTTTTTATATTTTTCAACTATATAAATATAAGTATTAAAATATATAAAGAAAAAGAAAAAATCATACTTTCTAGAGTTCCGGCCACCATGTACGGTGGCCGGCGGCGGCGATATAAGTATTAAAATATATAAAAAAATAAAAAATCTTACTTTCTAGAGTTCCGGCCACCATAGCGGCGATCCACGGCGGTGACTGGCTTGCCGACGACCGGATTCCTGGCCGAAAATTGCCAAGCAAGAGAGGGTGCCTCTGTTTTTTTTTTTAAGAAAAAGAGAAGAATGATTTTTTTTTGTTTTAAAATTTAGTATTTATAAACACATAAAACGACGTCGTTTAGAGCTGGCTTCAATAACTCCAAAATGATGTCGTTTTCCCCTCCAGACCCGCGCGTTCACCCGACCCGGGGAAGGATCCGCCTATTTTGTGAAAGTGGGTTATTTACTGCTTTAGTCCTTCCGCATTTTAATATTTTTTAAAATTCTTTTTTTTTATTTTTAAATTCACCCCAGTAAGTTTCTTGCTAATTCATTTTAGTCCTCATTGATGCGGCGCGTTTTGGACAGGGGAATAATTTCCTAATTAGTCCCTATCCCTTTGGGGCGCGTTGCAATTCGGTCCTTTTTCCTTATTTTATTTTTGTTTTTGCCTTAAAACTTTATTTTTGTTTTTGATTTAATCCTTTTAGTCATTGTTGCTATTTATTTATTAAAATCTATTAATTCGAAATTCTTGTTACTATTATTACTAGTATTATTTTTATTATTTTTAATATTTTTATTATGGTATTTATTATTATTATTATTATTATTATTATTAATGTTATTCTTATTATTACTTTTGCTATTATTTTAATATTACTACTACTATTATTATTATTATTATTGCTATTTTACTATTACTATTATTTTTATTTTTATTAATATTATTTTTATTTTTACTATTACTATTATTATTATTATTTTCATTACTATTATTATTATTGTTATAATAATTATTATTACTCTTATTTATTTATTTTACTATCATTATTTGTTTATTAACATATTTTCATTATAATTCATTTTTATTATTGTATTTTTGTTATTATTATTATTATTTTACTATTTTCAAATTATTGTATATAGTATTTACTTATTTATTAATTTACTATTAGCTTCTATTTTTGTTATTGTTTTCTTTTCTTTTCTTTTATTTTATTTGTTATTTTGCTTTTATTTTATTGAATTTTATTTTTTACCTTTGTGATTGTTATTTATATTTTTATCATCATTATGTTGTTATACAAACTAGCATTGTAATTCATTTTACATTTTATTATAAAATCATATCATATTTTATCCGAGGCATCCGTAATTTTGTTTTGAAATAAGAAAATATTCCATGTTCTAAGATTTGAAAGAAATCGTCGTACCCCTAACTTACTTGGGTCTCGATTTTTCTCATCAAGTCTAAAGAACTAATTATTTTTAATTAAAGCATAAGCTAAATAAAAAAAACTTATTCTCGGAATTCGAAAATGTTGTGTCCTAACTCTTTGGATGTGACATTTTGTTATCTCGAGGTAAGGATTTCAAAAATAAAGACAATATTTCTGTATTTGGGAATTTGAGAAATTGTGCCCTAACTTACTTGGGTTCGATTTTTCATTCGACCCAAATAACCGAATATCCTTCTTAAGTTTAAATGTACGAGTTTTAAATAAAGACAAGCTTAGTTTCAAGGATTCAAAATGCCATATCCTAACTCACTGAGTATGATATTTTATTCCTTCAAAATAAGCGGGTCTCGGCATCTAGTTTAATTCATTCAAGTTTTCAAAACAAAGAGGATCGTATTTTAAAAATCTTTTCAAATTTTTGACACTAAGACATTAATCAATCAATTCGGTACCAATTTTGGGCGTTACGAGGGTGCTAATCCTTCCTCATGCGTAACCGACTCCCGAACTCATTTTTCCTGAGCTTCGTAGACCAAAACCATTATTTTCATAAATCAAAATGTTTTATTAAAATGATCAATCTCAAGGTGATCCGATCACACCTCAAAAAAGATTGGTGGCGACTCCATTTTCGTTCTAAAGTCGACCCCGTTTTCCAAAACAAAAAAATGGTTTCGACAGCTTGGCGACTCCGCTGGGGACTGGTTGAGAGTCAGACCATAAATTGATTAATTTTTGTCCTTTTGATTGAAAGTTTGGAAAATTGTCTTGAAAAATTACGATTATTTTATTGCATTCGCTTGCGTCATCTCATTTAATTGCTATGGTTCGAGTCTTGTAGAATACTTCTGCATCATATTACATGACCGTCGGGTCACACTCTTTTAAGTTGGAGTGAGAAACTACTCCTTCGTGAGGTTTTCACCTTCGTGCAGGATAGTGAATCGCTTTCGGGATACATCCGTACCTATGTCTTCGTGAGATTTTCATCTCCGTGCAGCCATAGGGAAATGTATTCCCCTGAACTGAACTCGGTCTGTATGAGCCTATAATAAGTGAAGATCGAAGAATCTGCTGGTTCGGGTACCTCTATTTAGAACTAAACTGCATATAGCGAACCTTAGGAGCCCACCTTAAGTAGAGCCGTGCCAAACCCTAGTGGTCACCCATTTAGGTAATCTATTTTGGTTGTTTATTTTTCTTGTGCTAACGTGTTTTGTGTTGTTTATGATTGCATGCATTGTATTGCATTGCATCGCATCATCTTAGAAAGGAGGTGTTGATTCATATTCGATTGCTAAATAGAAGAGTTTATCATAAGGAAATGGGTTACTTGATAAAGTGGATTATAATGCTGTCGTTCAAACATAGTCCATGTAAACAACGAGAGAAGGCTGATAGTCCGCAGAAGAATACAAGACTTTACCCGAGGATTCAAGCTGACAAGGATTATTCGAGAGTCATCATGTCTCAATTTTCTTAAAGAAGCTTATGAACATCGCGGAGGATAAGTGAGTGAAGAGGTACGGCATGGACCAAGCAACAAGGAGTTAGAAGAGGCATCCATTGAGAAAGTTCACGGGACACGACCATAACATCCGGATACGAAGAAAAGGATTGGTGTTTTCACCTGGACTATGAGGACAAAGCCGCATATGCAACCCGTTTTATGTAAAGAAATTTATTTTCTAGAAAAGTTCTTCTAATGGAATTGAATTCATAATCAACGCCTCTCTTTCTTTTTGCATTCATTCCATGCATTTGCATTACATCACATCATATTTATTAAAATTTGTAGAAAGGCTCTGATTAATTAAAAATTATTCCAGTTAACATAGAAGACATGGAACAAAGGTTGGAGAGATTAGAGCAAAGGCAAATACAGATGTAGGAGCAATTGACCGAAATCCAACAGGATATGCGAGATCAAATGAATGTGATGAGTCAATTAACCCAGTTACTAGTCAGAAGGCTTGAAGAAAGGAAAAGCCCGATGGTTAACAATGGGAGCGATAATGAGGACCTTATCTATTCCTCAGATTTTACTCCAATAAGTGTCCCAGTCCAACCAGACGCGCATTCACAAGGGGTACCCGTCATTATCAAACCCCAATGTCAGATTGATACCTCAGCATTGTTGAAGTTCTCAATGGGTTCAGGTTTTAATTCGGGGGATGATCGAGTCAACCCTGTGGTACATGGCTTAGCCGAAATAAAGGAAAAGGGAGAATGGACCTTAAAGGCCCTGAAGAAGAAAGAAAAAGAAGTGAATAATACGAATAAGTATAACAAGGGTAATTCGAAGCCGATTGCGGTAAGCCAGCCAAAGACAGCAAATACCAGCTATCAGGTCTCCCCAAGACGAGAGCCCAATCCAAAATTAAACTCGGAAAAACTCCAGTTCGCGCCCATTCCAATCTCGTATAGGGAGTTGTACCAAAATTTATTTGAAGCACATGTTGTATCCCCTTTTTACGTGGAACCAATACAGCCTCCATACCCTAAATGGTACGATATGAATGCCCAATGCGAATACCATGCAGGAATCACAGGGCATTCGATCGAGAACTGCGCCACTTTCAAAAAGATAATCGAAAGAATCATCAAAATAGATATTGTAAAATTCGATAATCCCTCTGGTGCAGAAGATCTGTTACCCAACCTTTCTGTTAAAGGGGTAAATATTGTGAGAGCCACGATGGGTAGCGGCATGAGATCCAATAGTACGTCGAGTTCAGGGCTCTAGTGCAAGACCAGATATTGGGAAATCTGAACATTAATGACATATCCGAAGAGAGAATCGGGGAATAAAAGTTTCCAAAGCCCTTACATACTTGGGAAGATTTTAGACAATGAGACTGTGGAAGAGATCCCTGTATTTTTAGAGCTAATCTAGAGTAATATTCAAAACATGCTTGTTGCTTTAAGCCTAGAGGCAATAAGAATCTTTTTATGAAATAGGCTTTTGTCCAGAATTTTTATTTCAATAAAATGCATCTTTTTGAGCAAATATTTTTCATTTCATACTATACATTCTTTTGTTTTTAGAATATTCTTTCATTCATTATTCATGACCATACCATACAAATAATCATCCTTAGAATTATTTATTCTTTGGATTTTTTTTGCCTTCGTACCTAGGTACCCAGATATCAACTACATGAGCGACGTTGTTACTGACTCCCTTTTTGAATGAGATAGGGGCCTAAGGGATCTAGGGATTTTGAAGATGATAGAGATTGTAGCCTATCTTTTGATTTGTTAAGGATGGTAGAACAAGATGAGAATAGACTCTATCTTGCAAAGGGTCAGTAGAAGTTACGAGTTTAGGAAAAAGGTGAAGATCGAAGCCTAGCTCTCCACAGAAATAAGGCAAGACATCATTGAGCTATTTTCAAGAATTCAAAAATGTTTTCGCACGATCATATCAAGGCATGCCAGACTACTGAAACGTGGGATGTTGCTAAGGTTGGAACCCATATTAATGGTTCTACAATGGCCAGGCTAATCAAGAGGTTCGGGCTACTGGTTTACCCAGAAAGGGAAATTGCATCAAATGCCAAATTGAGGAAGACAGGACTAATGTGCCTCCTCTATTTTTTCTATATGTGGGGCATAGATATTATGAGGCCGATCTCATCAAAAGCATCTAGCCGACACCAATTCATCTTTGTGGTTGTCAATTACTTCACTAAGAGGGTGAAGGTCGCTTCATATGCCAAAGTTACAAAGTCAATAGTCATCAAATCCAAATCCAAATCCAAATCCAAATCCAAATCCAAATCCAAATCCAAATCCAAATTCAAATTCAAATTCAAAAACAGTGGCGATAAAGAATGTCAGAAAGAAACATAATTGCACAATGTCAAAGATTTACGGTATGTTCAAAGATCAGACACCATATCAATGCAGCAAAGGCAGCCAAAAACCATTCAAATTTAAAAAAAAAGGATTGAGATTTGTAAAGGTTGGTATAGAGAAGTTACCATTTACCCTCTATACTTCTTGAACGTTGGCCAGGACCTTCACCAGGGCAACATCTTTCTCATTGGGATATGAAAGGGAAACAATTGTTGGAAGTTAAGATTCCTTTTCTCCAAGTTTTGATTAAATTGGATGAAGCAGAATGTCTCCAGTAAGCTTGATTGAAAGTATTCATCATGGTCGAATGTACCAAAAATGGATGATACGGGCTTATGACAAAAAGGTTCGCTCAAGAGAATTTCAGGATGGGAACCTAGCATTAAGAAGGATTCTTCTTATCCAAAAGGACTTCAGAGGTAAATGTCAAATTTGGAAAAACCTTATGTGGTGAAGAAGGCTTGTTCTGGAAGATCACTAACTTTGACCAAGAGGGATGACAAGGACATGTTCAAGCCAGTGAATTCAGATTTCTGTCTAAAAGGAGAGGCCAAGGTGAAAACCCGCAAAGGGGCACTTCGAGACAAAAAAAAATCAAATCAAAAAAGAAAAAAATTCAATCAAAAAGAAGAAAGAAAAGGAGAGGCCAAGGCGAAAACCCGCAAAGGGCGCATTGAGACCAAAGGGGATTTGAGTTGAAAACCCAAAAAGGGTAGCTCAAATTTTGATCGAAAGTAAGGCATACAGTAGTCTTGCAATACTTGAATTAACAATGAAGAAGTATGCTACGTCTTGGGGCATCGAAAAAGTACTACGGATCCCGTAAACACATATCGAGCTTAAAATGGTCCTCAAGAAGTTTAAACAGAGAAGCTCAGGCTGCGATATTTGGGTCACCTAGTTTCCATTTTATCCATTTCAAATTTGTTATTTGGATTATCTTATTCTTTTCAAAGAATGCTCCCAATAAAATTTCTTTGCATTTGCTATCTTGAATTAACTTATTTGTTTCGAGCTATGCTCCTAATTAATTTCCTCCTTGTCCATTGTTATGATCTTTTTCAAGCATTTTGCATTGAAATAACGATTAGTGGACTAATAATACTTTCATAAAAGGGGTTTCGCATATTACTCTGGAAGCTTCTGAATAATACAAGAACTTGAAACATGACTATAATTTAAAACTCACCAAGTTTAAGGAAGAGT
Source organism: Gossypium sturtianum (assembly GCA_025698515.1). NCBI lineage: Eukaryota > Viridiplantae > Streptophyta > Magnoliopsida > Malvales > Malvaceae > Gossypium > Gossypium sturtianum. The sequence continues at coordinate 28,477,513 of CM046945.1, forward strand.
CTAAACTAAGACTATCTCTCCGGATTTTTGTCAAAAATGGTGGTTGAACAAAATGACAAGATATTACGTCGGTGATACAATCTTGACGAAAAGTGGGCAATGTTAACCCAAGTGTAAAAGAGGGATCATTCGCGAGAAAAAATGATATTCTGCATACATGAAAATATCATGCATACACATTTGGTTAGGTCACGGAGAGCGATCGATTGATTGAGCAGTTACGATCTTCACCCCCCGAGTTGCGGTGGTATGGATGGAAAATGATACAAGTCTGTGCACCTTGAATAGCAATGAGATGGATTGAAGAAGAAACAAATCCTTCATTTAGGAGTCGCGAGTGGGATGGATTGGAAAAGATTCAGATCCTATACCCCTAAGTCACAATGAGATGAACCCTGAGGTTACAATGGGGCAAATCGGTTGAGCAAGTTATAATTGTTTTCTCAGGTTTTCTGTTGAGAATACCAGCCGAACAAGATGACAGCACAATACGTCAGTGATAAAGCCCTGATAAACAATGAGCGATGACACCTTAAACATTTAAAAAGGGATCATTCTCATGAAATTCTGCATTCATGCAGGACACATTTAGTTAGGAGCATTTGATTATTTTCGATCATTGCATCCTGATCCTATTACATTTTAACAAAGGACCATTCTCATGACATTTTGCATTCATGCAAATGTCGTCCTTAATACATTTAGTTAGGAGCATTAGATTCGTTCTGATCATTGCATCCTAACCATTTTTGCATAAGCATAAACACAGAAAATCGATTTTACAGGATAGGTCCCCTAGAGGACGGTGTCGCAACATCGGTGAATTCACAGATCTTGTCTCCCTGAGTTTGCAGTGGAGCAGATTGAAGATAGCAGATCTGACATTCCTGAAGTTGAAGGAGCAGATCGAAGACATCAGATCTTGTCTCCCTGAGTTTGCAGTGGAGCAGATTGAAGATAGAAGATCTGGCATTCCTGAAGTTGCAGGAGCAGATCGAAGACATCAGATCTTGTCTCCCTGAGTTTGCAGTGGAGCAGATTGAAGATAGCAGATCTGGCATTCCTAAAGTTGTAGGAGCAGATCGAAGACATCGATCTTGTCTCCCCGAGTTTGCAAAGATGGAGCGGATGAAGATAGCAGATCCGGCATTCCGAAGTTGCAGGGCAGATTGAAGACATCGATCTTGTCTCCCCGAGTTTCTGATGTGTGATTGAAGATAGCAGATCTTGTCTTCCTGAGTTTGCAGCGAAGCAGATTGAAGATACCAGTCTGGTATTCCTGAGGTAGCAAGGAAGCAGACTGAAGATAGCAAATCTTATCTCCCCAAAGTAGTGGCGGAGCAGATTAAAGCTACAAGTTTAAAATCCTTGAATTTGATCGAAGCGCTAGTTCCTATGCCCTTGAAGATGCAGTGGGATGGAATGAAGCTATTCAAAGAAGAAAAGCATTGAAAAAAGTCAAGATTCGACAAGACCGGGCAAAATTGACCCTTTTAAAGTCTTTGCTCCATTCTCGTTACACGACAATGAGCAAAGAGGGGCAGCTGAATAGGCCCATTTCGCCCGGGCCCGTTTTATTAACCAAACCAAAAAAATAATAATAATAAAATAAATGATTATAAAAGTCCAATAAATGTCCATTTACAAGCCCAATACAAAACCCAAATTAGCCCAAATACTAAGGCCCGAATGGCCCAAAATTTTCAACATTTCAGAAACCCTAGAGGATTCTAGAATCCTCTAGCGTCGTAGGATGTTCGGGCTACCACGACCCCAGACGCGCGGGCGCACTTCAACGCCAGTGAGCATTGGGCCACCCTCCTCCATACAGTGGTTACACCTGCAAAAAAGGAAGCAAAAACATCAAAGAGAGAGGGACAGCAAAAACGGAAAAAAAGCATTGTAATTCATTTTTATTTTTATTTAATTTTCCCATTTCGACTATAAAAGACCGAATGAAAATCCATTGTAGATGCTCTACATTTTTTTTAAAGCACAGAATCAACAGAAAGGAAAAAAAAAACAAGATTCTATTTTCTTTCTTTACATTTTCTCTTCTTTGTGAAACTGCCATTACAAATACATACAGATTTTTTATATTTTTCAACTATATAAATATAAGTATTAAAATATATAAAGAAAAAGAAAAAATCTTACTTTCTAGAGTTCCGGCCACCATGTACGGCGGCGATCCATCCGCGACGACGGCCCGGCTGACGACGGCCGGATTCTCGCCGAAAATCGCCAAGCGGAGAGGTGCCTGCCTTTTTTTTTTTAAGAAAAAGAGAAGAATGATTTTTTTGTTTTAAAATTTAGTATTTATAAACACATAAAACGGCGTCGTTTAGGGCTGGCTTCAATAGCCCCAAAACGACGTCGTTTTCCCCTCCAGACCCGCGCGTTGGCCCGACCCGGGGAAGGATCCGCGTGTTTTGTGAAAGTGGGTTATTTACTGCTTTAGTCCTTCCGCATTTTATTTTTTTTAAAAATTCCTTTTTTATTTTTAAATTCGCCCCAGTAAGTTTCTTGTTGATTCATTTTAGTCCTCATTGATGCGGCGCGTTTTGGACAGGGGAATAATTTCCTAATTAGTCCCTATCCCTTTGGGGCGCGTTACAATTCGGTCCTTTTTCCTTATTTTATTTTTGTTTTTGCCTTAAAACTTTATTTTTGTTTTTGATTTAATCCTTTTAGTCATTGTTGCTATTTATTTATTAAAATCTATTAATTCGAAATTCTTGTTACTATTATTACTAGTATTATTTTTATTATTTTTAATATTATTATGGTATTTATTATTTTTATTTTTATTATTAATATTGTTATTATTATTATTATTATTATTATTATTATTAATGTTATTCTTATTATTACTTTTGCTATTATTTTAATATTACTACTATTACTATTAACTTTATTATTATTATTATTATTATTATTATCATTATTGCTATTTTTACTATTACTATTATTTTTATTTTTATTAATATTATTTTTATTTTTACTATTACTATTATTATTATTTTCATTACTATTATTATTATTGTTATAATAATTATTATTACTCTTATTTATTTATTTTATGTCATTATTTGTTTATTAACATATTTTCATTATAATTCATTTTTATTATTGTATTTTTTGTTATTATTATTATTATTTTACTATTTTCAAAATATTGTATATAGTATTTACTTATTTATTAATTTACTATTAGCTTCTATTTTTGTTATTGTTTTCTTTTCTTTTCTTTTATTTTATTTGTTATTTTGCTTTTATTTTATTGAATTTTATTTTTTACCTTTGTGATTGTTATTTATATTTTTATCATCATTATGTTGTTATACAAACTAGCATTGTAATTCATTTTACATTTTATTATAAAATCATATCGTATTTTATCCGAGGCATCCAGAATTTTGTTTTGAAATAAGAAAATATTTCATGTTCTAATATTTGAAAGAAATCGTACCCTAACTTACTGGGTCTCAATTTTCCTCATCAAGTCTAAAGAACTAATTATTTTTAATTAAAGCATAAGCTAAATAAAAAAACTTATTCTCGGGAATTCGAAAATGTTGTGTCCTAACTCACTGGATGTGACATTTTGTTATCTCGAGGTAAGGATTTCCAAAAATAAAGACAATATTCTGTATTTGGGAATTTCGAGAAATTGTGCCCTAACTTACTGGGTTCCGATTTTTCATTCGACCCAAATAACTGAATATCCTTCTTAAGTTTAAATGTACGAGTTTTAAATAAAGACAAGCTTAGTTTCAATGATTCAAAATATCGTATCCTAACTCACTGGGTATGATATTTTATTCCTTCGAAATAAGCGGGTCTCGGCATCTAGTTTAATTCATTCAAGTTTTCAAAACAAAGAGGATCGTATTTTAAAAATCTTTTCAAATTTTTGACACTAAGACATTAATCAATCAATTCGGTACCAATTTTAGGCGTTACGAGGGTGCTAATCATTCCTCGTGCGTAACCGACTCCCGAACTCATTTTTCCTGAGCTTCGTAGACCAAAACCATTATTTTCATAAATCAAAATGTTTTATTAAAATGATCAATCTCAAGGTGATCCGATCACACCTCAAAAAAGATTGGTGGCGACTCCATTTTCGTTCTAAAATCGACCCCGTTTTCCAAAACAAAAAAATAGTTTCGACAGTAAAAAAAAAAAAAAACTCCTTAGTCGCTTACGCAAAAACTTGAACACAAGACCAAAGGAAATATAGAAGCTTAACCATTAAACCAACAGATTTATTTTTGTCACAAGTGAACGCAGAATAAACTTAAGTGGAGGTTTCAAAGTCTAAGGTCCAAATTAAAAGAAACAGCAAAAGTTTAAAAAGAGGGACACAAACCCCTGATTTCAAACACACAATCAAGACCTTAAACCACGTAAGAAGATACTAAAATTTGACAGAATTGCATAAATAAACATTCAAAATTTTGGAGCATTACAATTCCCTTGGAAAGATAATCATTACATTAGCAATGATTAATTATTATGAACGTTAATGAGGTGTACATCCAACATATGGCTATAAGTTTTCATTCAATATTTAATATTTATTAATGCAATTTGATAATTTTGGGGAAATATTTGTTTTAATTTTTAGTGTACTTCATAAACTATATTTTTAAAATTTATTTTATGCAATAAAATATTTTCAAAATAAAAAAATGGGTCGAGTAGTTCTGGTTTAGTATATATAATATAAATTTGAGCTTGGACAAAAATAGCAGCCCATTTTTCGGGTCGGGTGGCGCCCAAGCCTACCAATCGAGCCCGAACCCGATCCGGTCCGACCCGTGGACACCTCTAATTACCCCCTAAGTCAAGCTACAATGACCTGCTTTTTCCTAAAGCACATGAATGAAAGCAAAAGTAAATAAAGGTACTTGAGGTTTAGAATAGCCTAGGAATGCCTAAGTGGTATCAACCTCCCTTTCAAGATGTAACTTAAATGACTATTATGTATGCATTTGTGCACTCATAGCGTAAATGAAAAGATATTTCTAACATAAGGTATTTTTCCTAGTTATTGAAACAAACTTTCGAGGAGGGAGTTTGTGAATGTGAGCTGGGAATACTTCCCAATTGCTTAGGTTCTTACAATTAATGCATTCTATCATGACACAAGGCAACCTTCGTAATAAAAAAGAAACAAGAGCACTTAGGTGGTGTGCCTTTCCTTCATTGTCAATATCACAACACAAGGCCACCTTCCTGGCTTCCGTTTGGTTGAGTAAACTTTTAGTACCTGATGATCAAGTTTTTCCATTTGTTTTTTTACATGTATGAAGTGCTAAAATCTTTCGCCGTGATCTAGTTTCGGCTCTTTTTTCCCTCATCCCTTTTTAGTCCTTGCATTATAGGATATGGTCGCATGTTTTAACATGCTATCAATATTATACAATTAGAAAGTTAGTACTCGCACACACAATAGAGATATACTTATATCACACACACTATATCTGTCGTAACCATTTTTTGAGTTTTAGCAAAAAAACGGGGTCGACGTGGGTTTTGAAAACGAATAAAAAAACAGGAGTCGCCACCAATCTTTTTTGATGAGGTGTGATCGGGTCACCTTAAAAGTGTTTGTTTTTAATAATCAGATTAACTTATCAAAAACACAATTTTGGTCTACGAAAATCGAGAAAATGGATTCGGGAGTCGGTTCACGTCACGAGGAAGGGTTAGCACCCTCGATCGCCCAAAATTGGTACCTAATTGATTATCTAATGTCTTAATGTCGAAAGTTGAAAACTTAAGAATTCAAAATACGATCCCTCTTGTTGTTGAAGAATAAATTTGGATAAATTGGAAGTGTATGCCAAGGGCCGTCTCGTTTTAAGGTGAAGTGTTACATCCAATACTTTAGGACGCCACATTTAGACCTTTAAAGTTGAACTTGCCTTTTACTCAAAACTTATGGATTTAATTGAAAGGATATTTTGTTATTTAGAATGGGACGAGAAAAGGAAACCCAATACTTAGGGGCACGTTTTCTCGAGCTCCTAAATACTGAGAACATTGCCTTGGTTTTAGAAAATATTATCTCGGAATAACAAAACATCACATCCAAATGCATTAGGACACGACATCTCGAGTTTACGAGAATAAGCTTTTAGTTTAAAAATGTATTTGTTTTAAAAGGATATTCGGTTATTTAGATCAAAGCGAGAAGAAACCGGAACCCGATGAAGTTAGGGCTCGATCTTCCGAATCTCTAATACGAAATATTTGGTTATTATAAAGCGAGGCATTGAGAAAAATTAGCGTAAAAATGTGAAAAACACGATTTTATACACGAAAAGAATAAATAAAAGACACATACGCATACATACGTACAAATAAAGAGGACATATAATATATTAAGAATATTACGTATAGTAACAGTAGTAGAAATAACGATGAAATGGTAATAATAACAACACGATAATGATGATAATATGATACGATAATAATGGTACTAAGACAACAGTAAAATGTTAGTAAGACTAATAATGAGAAGCAAATGATGATAATACTATAGAAAGAAGAAATAAATAATAGTAACGATATTAACGATATAAGATGCGAAAACAAAAGATAGCAAGGATAATAGGCAAAGAGAATACGAATGATAGTATTTATGAATAAACGACAAGGCGTAGACATGCAAGAGATATAGTAATAATAATATAATATACACACTATATATAAAAAGGATAATATGATAACTATAATAATGATATAACGTATAAGATATATAATGGTGGTAAACGTATTATGATAACAATAGTATAATATATACTTATATGAATAGCAAAACTTATATGATATAAAATTTATAATATACGAAACGATTTAAAACATAGATTGGTTTTTTAGCACAGTAATAATATAATATAACAACAATTATAACAACACTAGTAATAATAATAATAACGATAATAAATAAGAAACATAATAATAACGCGTAAAACAAAATATAATGTAATAAATAAAGTAAAATAATAATCTTTGGTAAAAATAAATGTGATAAATAAAATAGTAAAAATAACGTTGAGAATAATACTTAACAATTATAATAATATATTAAAATAATAATGGTAACTATAATTAAAATAAAACGTGTAAAGATAATAATAAAGAAAAACTAATAATAACAAAGTAATAAAACTAATAATAATAAAGTAATAAAACTAATAATAATAAAGTAATAAAACTAATAATAATAATAATAATAATAATAATAATAATAATAATAATAATAATAATAATAAGGTTAGTGAATTTAGTAATAAAATAACCAAAGTAATTAGAAATGACTAAAAATGAACAAAAGGATACTTGGGGTAAATTTGAAATGAAATAAAAGAGTTGTTAGGGATCAAGATATAGCACGCTTAAAGCAAGAGGGGCCGATTGGAAAATATCCCCATCCCTCCATGCGCATATAGGGGTCAAGGACCCAATTGAAAGCCCGATAAAATTTAAAGGAAAATCTGTAAAAAGAAAAACCAACGAAAAGTCTAATTGAATAAGTAATGCAAGAAGGAGGGACCAATCGTGGAAATATCCCTTTAAAGGGACAACACGGTTCCCCCTAAGATGCTAAGCAGCGAGCGTCGTTTTATTAAGGGCATATAAGGCCCAAAATTTCCTAAAAATCAGATTTTTAACCCTAAATTTTCCTTGAGAAAACCAGCGACCTTCAGCCTTCTCTCCTCTTATCCTTTCATGCCCGACGATTGGGTTTTTCTGCTGCCGACCATCGCACCACCACCGCGTCACGGTGGCGGATGGTGCGCAAGGCCAGTTCGTTTTCTTTCTCCTTTGCTCTTTTCTTTTACTTTGTTTTAAAAGTTTAAAAATAATAAACAAAAATAGATAGGAATCAACATGATAATAGTAATAAAGTCGAAAGGAAAACGAAAATCAACCTTGAAAATTTTATTCTTGTTTTTTTGATTTCTCTGTATTCGCTTTTTCTTTTGAATTCGGAAAATCCCCCTTACATCCTGTCTTGAACCTTTGAATGCATTATGGTGTTTGATTTTTGCTTGTATTTCTATTGATCAAAAAGAAAAAAAGAAGAAGCCCCTTTACAATATTCGTATTCGGCTTTTATAGCCATTGTTACAACCCTTCTTTGCTTTTCTTTCTGTCGTTTCTATTTAATGTTTGCGAGTTTGGGCGGTCTTGCGTGTGATGGCGATGTGATGGCGGCGATGGGCGAGCAAAGTGGGAGAAGGCCTAAGCGCGCGCTAGGTTAGGGGGCTAGGGTTTAGTTTTTTTTTTTGAAAATTTAGTGTTGGGCTGAGTTTTGGGTTAGTGTTGATTGGGTTTGGGGTATTGGTTTGTATTGGGTTATGGGTTTGTATGCTTAATGGGCCCAGGGCAAAAATGGGCTTGTACTGTTTGCCTCTCTTTGCTCGTTGTCGGTGTAACGAGAATGGAGCAAAGACTTTTAAAAGTCCAATTTTGCCCGGTCTTGTTGAGTCTTGACTTCTTGATGCCCCTTTTTTCTTGAGATAGCCTCGTTCTAGTCCATCGCATTTTGTTGCTTTGATCCATTCCATTCTTTGCAACTTCAGAGGTAGGACTCTTCGTTTTAATTTACTAACTTCAATCGCTCTTGCACAACTTCGAGGGGATGAGACTTGTTTATTTTAAATCGCTCCACCGCAACTTTAGGGGATAGATTTTCATCTTCAAACCGCTCCATTGCAACTTCGGGGGTAAGGTTTGTAATCTTGACTTATTCCACTGCTTGGCCAAGACAATAGGATGATGGCTTAAATCATGTTCCCCTCTTTTTAGGGAGACAGATTTGCCTTCGATCTTGCCCCACTCTTTGGTTAGGGCGACAAGATCTACAAATTTGACCTATTCCACTGCTGGTCGGTGGTAATAGGACAGTGGCTTAAATCATGACCCCTCTTTGTTTAGGAGTCGAGATTTGCCTTCGATCTTGCCCCACTCTTTGGTTAGGGCGACAAGATCTACAAATTTGACCTATTTCACTCTTTGGTCGGTGGTAATAGGACGGTCTTCAACCTATTCCATCGCTTTGGTCAATGGCAATAGGAAAATCTTCAACCTATTCTACTCTTTGGTTAGTGGCAATAGGACAATCTTTTACCTATTAATTTCTTTGGTGGGTGGCAATAGGATAATCTTCAACCTATTCTACTCTTTGGTTAGTGGCAATAGGACAATCTTTTACCTATTCCATTTCTGGTCGGTGGCAATAGGATAATCTTCAACCTATTCCATTCTTTGGTCGGTGGCAATAGGATAATCTTCAACCTATTCCACTCTCTTTGGTTAGTGGTAATAGGGCAATCTTCAACCTATTCCACTCTTCGGGTTAGTGGTAATAGGGCAATCTTCAACCTATTCCACCACCGGTCGGTGGTAATAGGGCAATCTTCAACCTATTCCACTCTTTGGTTAGTGGTAATAGGGCAATCTTCAACCTATTCCACTCTTTGGTCGGTGGCAATAGGATGGTGGTTTCTCCGGTGTTGATACTCAGTCCTCTGGGGACATATCCTGTAGACTTGGTTTCATATGCTTATGCTTATGCAAATGATGCGGATGCTATGATCGAATGACTCAAACTTTCCTAACTACATGTGCTATGGATGACATTTACGTGAATGCGAGAATGTCATGAGAATGATGATTTTTCAATGATTAAGATGCAATGATCGTAATAAATCGAATGCTCCTAACTAAATGATATTATAGAGGACATTTACATGAATGCGGAATGTCATGATAATGATTCTTTGTTAAAAAACATATAAGGATCGGGATGCGATGATCGAAAACGCCCTAATGATGATGTATGAATGTAAAATGAAATTATCCTTTTTAATGCTTAGGGTTGTCTCTCGCTCGTCGTCCATCGAGTCTTATTCTTGCGACGTATTCTGTTTGCTATCTCACTCTGCTAGTACCCTTGCCAAGAACTCAAAGAAACAATCATATTTTGCTCAAATAACTTGCCCCAATGTAACTTCAAGATCCGTTCCACGGCACCTATAGAACTTCAAGGCTTATACCATCTTGGATCCCCTCTCTTCAACTTCAGGGGTGTAGGATCGTGCCATCTTCGATCCATCCCACCACGACTGGAAGTACGTAATTTGTAACTTATTCAAATGATTTGGTCTACTACACCTTCCATTCCCTAAGTTTCATGACCAGGTGTGCACGCATGATGGATACAAAATCATTCTTCGCGCGAATGATTGCCCATTCGTACATCGCCCTTTTTCATCGAGATGATACTACTTACGTAATACCTCGTCATTTTGTTCAAACACTTGTTTTCAACCAAATTCAAAGAGATAGCCTCGATTCGAGAATCATTATTCACGATCCTTTAAACTCGAGGAGTTTTAAGCAATGGTCTCTGTTTTTGAGTTAAAGTACTACTCAAAAGTTTCATAGAGTAATGTGCGGAACTCTTTTTTGTGAAAGTGTCGTTATTTAATCATTATTTCAATGCAAAATGCCTGAAAGAGACCATAACTACGGATAAGAGAGAAGCTAGTTAGGAGCAATGCTCGAAACAAATAGGTAAAGCAAAAATAGCAAATGTAATTAGGAAGGAAATTTATTGGCAGTATTTTGCAAGGGAAATAAATAACAAAAATGGGTAAAATAGAAGCTAGGTGCCCCAGATATCGCAGCCTTGAGCTTCTCTGTTCAAACTTCTTGAGGACCATTTTAGGCTCAATATGTGTTTAGGGGATCCGGAGTACTTTGTCGATGCTTCGAGACGCAACGTACTTCTTCATTGTCAACCCAAGCGTGGCAAGACTACCGTATGCCTTACTTTCGGTCAAAATTTGAGCTGCCCCTCTCGGGTTTTCAACCCAAATCCCCTTTGGTCTCAAGGCGCCCTTTGCGGGTTTTCATCTTGGCCTCTCCTTTTTTCTTTTTCTTTCCTTTTTGTGTGTTTTTCTTTTCTTTTTTTTTTTTTTTTTTTTTTTTTTTTTTTTTTTTTTTGCAAATCTGAACTCATAGGATTAGGCAAGTCCTTATCATCCATCTTGATTAGTGCCTATGTTTTCCAAGCCAGCCTTCTTTCTTTGCATAGGGCACTTACTTTTCCTCCTGAGTCCTTTTGGGTATGAAGAATCCTTCTTAATGCGCAGTCTTTTGAACGGACCTTTTTGTCGTAAGCCCGGTGAGGATCTTAGCCAACATAGAAAGTAAATGGTAACTTCTCGATGCCAACTTTTACAAATATCGGTTGTCCTCGTAAAGAATTTGGATGGTTTTGGGCTCTCTTTGTTGACTTGATGTGGTGTCGACTTTTGAGCAGGACTATAAATTCGTGTTATCACGTTAAACACGTTCCTTTTCGGTATCCTTTATCACCACTCTCTTTTTCTTTTTCTTTTTCTTTTTGTTTTTTTTTGTTTTTTTCTTTTTGAAATTGAAATTTGAAGTTGGCGACTCTCGACTTTGTAATTTTGACATGTGAAGCGACCTTTGCCCTCCGGGTAAGGTAATCAAAGGCTATGAATATGAATCGATGTTGGTTCAAAGATCATGAGGAGACTAGCTTGATAGCGTCCATGCCTCACATATAGGAATCCACGTTTGATGGCCCCAACATGTTTGGTTGTGATCATGCGATAATGTCTTGCCTTATTCTTGCGGTGAGCTAAGTTTCCATCTTTATCTCCTCGTTGGCTTGCGATTAATGGTGACATTTCGCAAGGTAGGATCTCGCCATTTTAATCAAGTTGGAAATAAGTTGCAATCTCTATCATCTTCTAAGTCCTTAGATTCTTACGGACACATATCTCACTAGAAAGGAGTCCGTAATGCAGTGTCGCTCATGTCATTGATATCTGGGACCCATTGTCGTATGAAAGTAATTTCAGAGAATAAATGATTCCAAGAATGGTTATTTATGAATGAAGAATAAAAGAACATTCAGTAGAATTTAAAGCATGAAAAGAACAACAACAAAAATATTGGTTCAAAAAGATGCATTTCTTTGAAATAGTAATTTTTAACACGAGCCTATTTCACAAAAGAGTTCTCATTGCTTCTAGGCTTGAAGCAATCAGTATATTTCGTACATTACTCTAGGTAAGCTTCCAAATACTATAGGAATTTCTTCCATGATCTCATTGCTCAAAATGCCCCTGTGTTTATGTACGCTTTTGGTGCGTCGCCTATCTCCACAACACCTATTTTGATGAATTTTTCCACCAACTTCTTAAAAGTGTGCAATTTTCTATTGAGTGTCCTGTAATCCCCGCATGATACTCACAGGACATTTAGGTTATACCATTTTGGGTATGGAGGTTGCAGCGGTTTTATATAAAAGGAGCTACAACATGCATATCAAATAAGTTCGGTATAACTCCATATACGTCATGGGAATAGGAGTGGGCGAGGTTTTTCCGAACACGCTCATTGGATTGGGTTTTTGCTTTTGGGGGACCGGTGATTGGTAACTACCTTCTTTGGTCGGGTTTGTTGTAAACGGCTTCGAATAACCCCTTAGTATACCCACTCGTGCTAGCCACATCCTTGTCCTTCCTCTTGGGGCTTTTGAAGCCCCTTCTCCTTTTTTCTCCGCCTCTGGTAGACCAAAAATAACACGATTGACTTGCTCATTACGGGGCCCATCGGAGAGTCAGTCCACAAGAGTATCGGTCCAAGTATCACCCCATATTGAGATCCAATCGGCGGTACCACGCGAGAGTGCGCGTCACGGTTGAGTTGGGATATTCATTGGGGAATAAACGATGTCTTCATCATTATCCACATCGTCGATCGCTAGGTCACTTCTTTTTCAAGTCCTCGGCTAATGCGCGAGTTAGTTGGCCCATCATGTTCCTTTGGAAGTCTAGCATTTGCTCTCGCATTTCTTGTTGAATTTGGGTCAATTGCTCTTGCATCTGTATTTGCCTTTGCTCAATCCTCACCAACCTTTGTTCCATGTTTTTCGGGTTAATGAAACATTTTACCTAATTAGGGTCCTTTTGTAAAGGTCTAATACAAATGAATGCAATGTAATGCGAATGCAATGTAGTACGAATGCATGAATGCAAAGAGGTATCGATTCGATCAACTTCATTTTAGGAAACTTTATTAGAAAACAAGTTCTTTTACATAAAGCAGACTACTATATGCTTTCGTCCGAGTCCTAAAGGTTTTGGTTTCCCAAGCGGTGGATCTAGCTCTTGACTATGGTTAAGTCTGCGGCCGTATTTTATGCTTAACATATTACTTTGTAATGCCAAAATCTATAGATGACCAGCTACCTTTCGAATCTGCACTATTGCTTCCTCACGAGGCAATCTCGACTCTTTAAATTGTTGATCATAAGAATGATGAAGGTCTTCTACTCTCTCTTGTTTCGAGAAGCTCGATCCGCATGATTCACAATTGTGTAATCTTTGGTTCTAACTTTTCGATCCCACCTTTCATTTCCTTAATCTTGTTCAGAGCTTAACTTCAACTCGATTGCAGAGTTATAGCTTCGATGGTAGTGAAGAGGTCTGTCTAAGCTTAGCATCAATTCTTGAAAAGTATTGATCATTCACTCTAGCTAGTGCCATACCCCGAGGGATTCTTCCGCTTCCAAGGCTCATAAAGATTAGAGTTTTTCTAGACAAAGAAGAAAGCTCATGAGCTCGGACATTTTAGATCGTATCCGTTCGATAGCTTTTCCAATTCTAACCACGGTGAAAGTCGTCTATTACGGTTTGTCTCTTTTGGATCTATCTAATCGGGTCAATACAAATTCCTTTCATTTCTTCACACGAATCAAATCCCTTGCAATGTTGTTTGCATCACCACGATGAGCCTAGAAGTTAACAATGACCTATCCTTCAATCCTAGATGGTTACCAATTTCAACGCCCATTCTTGGAAAGAAATTTCCATCATTGCCCCTGATGTGAGCACGACCTTCAACTTGGGTGAAATTAGTGCTGAAAGAAACACCATAAGAACACAAACATTGGCTCGGCACTATGGCATTGCTCCCTGTGAAGCATAGAATAAAGCTTTCATTCTTTCCCGAGACTCTGTCTTAACCAAAGAAGCTCTCTAGTTAGCGCTTTGTCGGTTGCAAATACATCAAGGAATGGAGCTCCAAAGGAATATATGTAGGTTGTTTGGCTCTCCAACATTTAAGCATGGCAAGCCTTACAGAGAAGCGCGACCGTATGTTGCGATGGTCGACAAAATGATTATAGACGAGTAATCTCTAGATTCTCGACTTCACTATTAACTTTTTCACACTTTTCTCCTTTAATGAAAACAACGGATCTTTGCGCAATCGGTCGCTCAACCTAGTGATCTTGTACTCGTGATTGGATGGGTGACTTTTGTCCTCGTGTTCTTAAAGCTTTGCTTAGCTATGGTCGATCCGGGATCCATAGCATTACGATTGGCGAAGGATCCATAACAGGGCTAGGGCGAGTATCAATATTCGAGGAAAGGCCTCTTTGAGTGGCCATGAAATTTGAATGGAAGCCCCTATTGTCAAGGGCACCTCTTCCAATGTCTTGTGAGGTTGTTTCGATTATCTTGAAAGATTGGCAAACCAAAGAGGCATCCCTGTTTATGACATGCTATCTTAAAATGACATCTATCACTCTCAATGCTTCTTGAGAGTTTTCAGATTCTGTCGCGCCAAGCATTTTGAGTTGCTCGCATGGGTGTCTATGCAACAAAGTTGATTTGACCGATAAGGCCGTTTAACTCTCTTTCTGTCTTGCCCACTTGAGTCATCATGGACATCAGGTCTTGCATTACCGTTGTTTTCATTAGATGTAACATCCTCAAATACAACTATAAATTCATGCTTGTTATTTGGAGGAGTGCCAATAGTAAATAAACTTTTCTCTCCTTGTCGTAAGCAAAGTCCTTTTCACCAATTCAATGTCACAGTCTCTTGCCCTGCGCCAATCACTTTCCTTCCAACCCCTTTGTCGTCTAAAGGATGACCACCAGATTTTAAGCCTTGCCACATTTCCTTTTGCTCAAATGGATCCATACCCTTCTAATTGCCTAGGTTCTAACTATACGAACACTGCATTGTCTTCCATTTTATCAAGGAATCCGTTTTCCATAACCGACTTTCTAACTCGAGAACCGTAGTGAATCGATACCTCTTTAGAAAATGAGATGAATGCACGAAAATAAAATGCAACGCAGTCAAGATCGCAAAGTAAAACAAGTGAAAATGAACAAACACCTACCAGGGTGACCACTAAGGTTTGATGTAGTTCTATCTAAGGTGGGCTCCTAGGGTTCACTACATGTGGTTTTAGTTCTAGAGTTTGAGGTACCTGAACCAGCAGATTCCTCGATCCTCACCCATTATAGGCTCATATAGACCGAGTTCGGTTTAGGGAATACATTTCCCTATGGTCGCACTGAGATGAAAATCTCACGAAGACATAGGTACGGATGTATCCCGGAGCGATCCACTATCCCGCACGGAGGTGAAAACCTCACGAAGGAATAGTTTCTCACTCCCACTTAAAGGTGCGACCACAACGGTCATGCAATGTCTTTGTCTTAAGAAAATAGAAATCATATGCAATGACACAAATGAATGCAACACAAGGATAGTAAAAAAATTAAATCACATTTCCAAACTTTCGACAAAGGACAAAAAATAATCAATTTACTGACGACTCTCTTTTGGTGTCCCCAGTGAGTCGCTAAGTCGTCGTAACCATTTTTGAGTTTTAGCAAAAACGGGTCGACGTGGGTTTTGAAAACGAATAAAAAAACAGGAGTCGCCACCAATCTTTTTTGATGAGGTGTGATCGGGTCACCTTAAAAAGTGTTTGTTTTTAATAATCAGATTAACTTATCAAAAACACAATTTTGGTCTACGAAAATCAGAAAATGGATTCGGGAGTCGGTTACGTACGAGGAAGGGTTAGCACCCTCGATACGCCCAAAATTGGTACCTAATTGATTATCTAATGTCTTAATGTCGAAAGTTGAAAACTTAAGAATTCAAAATACGATCCCTCTTGTTGTTGAAGAATAAATTTGGATAAATTGGAAGTGTATGCCAAGGGCCGTCTCGTTTTAAGGTGAAGTGTTACATCCAATACTTTAGGACGCCACATTTCGACCTTTAAAGTTGAACTTGCCTTTTACTCAAAACTTATGGATTTAATTGAAAGGATATTTTGTTATTTAGAATGGACGAGAAAAGGAAACCCAATACTTTAGGGCACGTTTTCTCGAGCTCCTAAATACAGAACATTGCCTTGGTTTTAGAAAATATTATCTCGGAATAACAAAACATCACATCCAAATGCATTAGGACACGACATCTCGAGTTTACGAGAATAAGCTTTTAGTTTAAAAATGTATTTGTTTTAAAAGGATATTCGGTTATTTAGATCAAACGAGAAGAAACCGGAACCCAGTAAGTTAGGGCTCGATCTTCCCGAATCTCTAATACGAAATATTTGGTTATTATAAAACTGAGGCATTGAGAAAAATTAGCGTAAAAATGTGAAAAAACACGATTTTATACACGAAAAGAATAAATAAAAGACACATACGCATACATACGTACAAATAAAGAGGACATATAATATATTAAGAATATTATGTATAGTAACAGTAGTAGAAATAACGATGAAATGGTAATAATAACAACACGATAATGATGATAATATGATACGATAATAATGGTACTAAGACAACAGTAAAATGTTAGTAAGACTAATAATGAGAAGCAAATGATGATAATACTATAGAAAGAAGAAATAAATAATAGTAACGATATTAACGATATAAGATGCGAAAACAAAAGATAGCAAGGATAATAGGCAAAGAGAATACGAATGATAGTATTTAAGAATAAGCGACAAGGCGTAGACATGCAAGAGATATAGTAATAATAATATAATATACACACTATATATAAAAGGATAATATGATAACTATAATAATGATATAACGTATAAGATATATAATGGTGGTAAACGTATTATGATAACAATAGTATAATATATACTTATATGAATAGCAAAACTTATATGATATAAAATTTATAATATACTAAACGATTTAAAACATAGATTGGTTTTTAGCACAGTAATAATATAATATAACAACAATTATAACAACACTAGTAATAATAATAATAACGATAATAAATAAGAAACATAATAATAACGCGTAAAACAAAATATAATGTAATAAATAAAGTAAAATAATAATCTTTGGTAAAAATAAATGTGATAAATAAAATAGTAAAAATAACGTTGAGAATAATACTTAACAATTATAATAATATATTAAAATAATAATGGTAACTATAATTAAAATAAAACGTGTAAAGATAATAATAAAGAAAAACTAATAATAACAAAGTAATAAAACTAATAATAATAAAGTAATAAAACTAATAATAATAAAGTAATAAAACTAATAATAATAATAATAATAATAATAATAATAATAATAATAATAATAATAAGGTTAGTGAATTTAGTAATAAAATAACCAAAGTAATTAGAAATGACTAAAAATGAACAAAAGCAGGATACTTGGGGTAAATTTGAAATGAAATAAAAGAGTTGTTAGGGATCAAGATATAGCACGCTTAAAGCAAGAGGGGCCGATTGGAAAATATCCCCATCCCTCCATGCGCATATAGGGTCAAGGACCCAATTGAAAGCCCGATAAAATTTAAAGGAAAATCTGTAAAAAGAAAAACCAACGAAAAGTCTAATTGAATAAGTAATGCAAGAAGGGAGGGACCAATCGTGGAAATATCCCTTTAAAGGGACAACACGGTTCCCCCCTAAGATGCTAAACGGCGTCGTTTTATTAAGGGCATATAAGGCCCAAAATTTCCTAAAAAATCAGATTTTTAACCCTAAATTTTCCTTGAGAAAACCAACCAGTGACCTTCACCTTCTCTCCCTCTTATCCTTTCATGCCCGACGATTGGGTTTCTGCTGCCGACCATCGCACCACCACCGCGTACGGTGGCCGATGGTGCGCAAGGCCAGGTTCGTTTTCTTTCTCCTTTGCTCTTTTCTTTTTACTTTGTTTTAAAAGTTTAAAAATAATAAACAAAAATAGATAGGAATCAATGATAATAGTAATAAAGTCGAAAGGAAAAACGAAAATCAACCTTGAAAATTTTATTCTTGTTTTTTTGATTTCTCTCGTATTCGCTTTTTCTTTTGAATTCGGAAAATCCCCTTACATCTGTCTTGAACCTTTGAATCATTATGGTGTTTGATTTTTGCTTGTATTTCTATTGATCAAAAGAGAAAAAAAGAAGAAGCCCCTTTACAATATTCGTATTCGGCTTTTATAGCCATTGTTACAACCCTTCTTTGCTTTTCTTTCGTCGTTTCTATTTAATGTTTGCGAGTTTGGGCGGTCTTGTGCGATGGCGATGTGATGGCGGCGATGGGCGAGCAAGTGGGCGAGTGGCCTAAGCTGTGGCGCTAGGTTAGGGGCTAGGGTTTAGTTTCTTTTTTTTTTTTGAAAATTTAGTGTTGGGCTGAGTTTTGGGTTAGTGTTGATTGGGTTTGGGGTATTGGTTTGTATTGGGTTATGGGTTTGTATGCTTAATGGGCCCCGGGCAAAAATGGGCTTGTACAATATCCAAAGGGAGCTGTCTAAATAAAAGCCTACGATTTGCTCTCTTGGAGGCTTAAAAGTTCTTTGGGTGAACAGCCCTGAACCTGAACCACCAGGCCAAAGATAGGTGTTGTCTCACTATTTCTTTATAGCTATTGTTTTGATAAATGCACATGTCATGGCAGAAAAGTTATAATCCTCTCCTCTATGTAACGTTTTGAGTTAAGAGTAAGTTCATTGAATAGAGGTTATGAAACAGACAAGCTAACGGAGGAGGAAGATGTACTGTTAAATGCTTTATATTTGTTATCTGGCTCAATTTTTTACCCCAATTGCTCCTGTTGAGAAGATCGGTTTAATGATAAGCATGCTTTGTGTCCTGACGCATGCTTTGACTGTAATATAACTCAACCTCAATCTAGTTTTTTATTTGGTAAGCAGATCAAAAGATTTTCTCTTGTTCCATGGCCATTTCATTAGATTATGCTTAACATTGAATTGGTCTTATAATGTGCTCAGCTGTATGCATCCATAGTCATTAATTTCTATTTTTGTGTGATATTGGTGCTAGCTATCGGTCTGATATGTCAATTGAAGAAGCTGCAGAGTTAGCCAGGAGAGCCGATTATCATGCCACGTTCCGCAATGGAGCCAGTGGTGGTGTTGCTCAACTCTAAAAATATTTCTTTAGACGAGTCCTTTATGTATATGTGTACCCTACTTTAATCGCTGTATACTAACATTTTAGTTTGAGTCCAAAAGCAGTTATCCACGGCTATTTTTTTTTCTCAAACACATTATGTTTTTTATTGCTTCTGCGATGTAAAAGTGTTTTGAATAACGGCAGTTAGTCAAACTCATGTTTGCACTGTAATGTAACGTTGAACCTGTGGAGGATGTCTGGTTTCAGTGCTTGAAAAATGGGTTTTCAAATCCCAAATTTTCATATATTGAACTAACATTGCAATTTTTTTTTATTAAATCTTATATAAAATATGGGATGCGGCTTTTGTGTGATTAAATCTTTTTTTAATATAATTAAATTTTTATAATTGAGCTTAATCAAATTTGTCTCTTATAGGCCCGGCTCTGAGGTTGTTTAAGACTGCAGTCGTCCAGGGCCCAAGGCTGGAAGGGGCATAAAAAAATATTTTTTCAGCTTTTAATATGAGAAAAAAAATAGATTAAATGCTTAAGGCTTTTAATTTTTCACCAAAAATAATTCAGGCCTAAAAAAAATTCAGCTTTTATTGTATTATATTTTATATATTTTTTTAAAAGGGGTCTAATTTATTATTTCACCTAGAGCCCAAAAATATCAAAAACGGACCTAATCCCATAAGAGAAATATGAATTTCTGGGTTAAGGTCATCATAAGTCAATTAAAGAAAAAGAAAAAAATTTAGTAAAGAGTTATAAGAAGAGATTGTTTCCAAGATAACATGGCTTATTCAAAATTATTTTTATTTTTCAACAATTGAAAGGTTGATTTGATATATGTCAAAGAATTAAAAAAAAAAAAACATATATATTATTTTTATATTAATATTTAATATTTTAGGTGTTTTCCTTTTATTAAAATTTTAAATTGAAACAACTTAATATATATTTTTAATTTTTAAATAATATAATATTGTATTATTATATTTTTTTATATAAATTACATAATATATAAATATAAAATAAAAATATTAAATAAGTTAGGTTAGGCTCGGACTTGAATGTCAAAACTCAAGTTTAATCCATATTTTAAATAGACTTAATTTTTTTTATCTAAACACTTTTTTAAATCTTGTATTTTTATTCAAATTTTCGTATATTTCAGACCACTATAGTGAAATTTAATTCCAAATTGAAATTTTCAATATTCGTTCAAGCATTGATAAGAGCTGATCTAAGCAAGCCATGATGCATAAGCAGACTACTGTGGAATCTCATAAGCATTGGTTTGGTTATGAGATACAATCATAATTCTCATTAATTTTTATTAAAGTAGTTTAATAGATTAATAAAATTTAAGGTAATAAATTATCTTAGTTGACCACTCCATTTTTAAAACGGTTTCATTTTAATTGTTCAAATAAAAATTTTTATAATTTAGTCACTACAGTTACATTTTAATCTCTTAAGCATTAAATTCCCTAACAACACACCAAGTCATCATTCTTGACACATCGCTGTTCAATCATCATCACCTTCCTTAATCCATTTTTTCCCACTAGATTGAGAATGTGAAAAATGACGCCCCTTTCTCTTGGCTTCCTTCATGTGACGTGCAGGAGACCAAGAGTGAATCAGGGTTGGCGTCCTGATGATAAAACCATCTTTAACCAGCTTCCTTATATTCTGTCCTGAAATTGGGAATCCAAATATGAAGTATATTTTGTGTGTGTGCTAAGCTACAAACAAACTAAGGAATCCATAGACTATTTAATCTCCTACAATAGATTATATCAACTTGAACAGCTAGGAAAATATGAAAAAGAAATATCAAAAGAGAGAACAAACCTTTTGATTTTCTCATGCAGGAAATCTCAAGTCAATGGATGTAGCATTCATCATATGTTTTACTTGAAATTATTTTCTTCTCACAAATAAATAATAGCATAATCAGAAATCATAATGTATATATGCAAAAGCTCGTGTGAGTAAACTATGTTATAAATCACTAGAAAAAAAAAGCTTAAAGTAAACTACATCAACTATCACATGAAATTCCTAAAAATTTTAAACATCTTGCTTCATTTTCACAATTTGGCAACAAATGATGCGAAATCAAGTCCAAATCATACCTCGACTTAAAAATGATTATTACGAAGGCGATCAAAGTACAGGCGTTGGCCATGGAGATCTTGTTGACTTCATTTGGATCGAGCCAAACCTTTCACTTTCCACACTTTAGAACACTTGCCGAGAGTTGTTTCTGGAGCTTAAGCGAAACCACCTCTCCCTCTCTTTGGTGTGCACCTAACTGCTGTTGAAGAAGTGATAACCGATTATTTATATGACCGCCTTAACCTTAGGGTTTGGAGGGTGGCTTAAGGAAGAAGAAGACAAATAGTGGTGGGTTCACAATAGTAAAAACTAAAATGAAAAGTTGTCTCATAGCGGTGATTAAGTTGTAAGGATTTTTATTTGGATGATCATGAAAGTGGGATTAATTAGATAATTTATCAATAAATTAAATATAATAAGGTCAGTGTTCAAATCAGTCAAATCAAAGTATTCAATTTATTTGATTCGGATCAATTCAATTTTCAAATCATTAAATAGGAGTAACAATATCTTAATAAAATCTAGGATAAATAAGAGATCTCTAAGTAAATTTTCAAATCAGTAAGCCAATATCTATAAAACAAGAGACCCAATTTACTTGAGTTGAATTGATCCGATCTTTAAGTATTTATCGTTTCACAAGATCAATCTTTAAATATGAATCAACATAATTAGATAAATCTGATGTTAAAGGATTTATGGTTTCACAATATCAACTAAGTCGATTATTTTATTTTAAAAAAAATACTAAGTCTAAATAAAGTAAATTAAAATTGTGGAGGTTATTATAATTGTCTCATTCAAGAGTAGGAGAGTTTGTTGTATGTGGAAAAAAACAGTGAGGATGATGGGATATCTTCCCAGGTGGTCGGTTCACCATTTTCTCATCCAACATATCAAATTGATGGTCAGCCTTGCTTTACCTTTTAACAGAAAAAGAAAAAGAAAAAGAATCCAGTATAGTCGGCATTGTGTGCTTCTCAGAAACATCCCTTTGGCACTAAGCAAAGACCTGCCATCTTTTTATACCAAAATTGTTATTGGAGACTGAGTTTATGTTTTTTAATCCAATCAGCTGATATACATATGATAGGAAATCATACCTTATTATTATTGCATATGGAATAATTACCAAAACAGATAATCAAACAATCAAAATGCCAGCTTCATTAAACCTACTCTCACTCTTTTGTTAGCTTCTAAGCATGTTTTCATGATTGAAAGTGAGATAGATATACATCATCATCCACCACGTCTCCCACTAATCAATCAAATGCAATAAATTTTGTTGGAAAACTTTGAATCAATTCAACCCACCCAAAAACATAATAACTAAATACATTATTTCAATCATCTCTCTCCATTTTATATTACATTAGTCTCTTTTTTTAATTAAAATAATTTAATATTTATCAATTTCGAGAGTGAGTAACTAAAGACAATTAATCATAATATTAATGGTTTTTGTCAATTGTACATTTTTTTTATTGACATAATAACAAATTTAGTCGGCAATATCTACACATTTTGTCAAACATTCACACATAGAGGGCTAAAGTTATTATTATACTAATCAAAATTATATAATACAATTAACAAAAAGTTAATATTGTGGTTATTCATCTTTAGTTACTTACTTTCAAAATTAATAAAAATTAAATTGCTTCATTTTTTCTAAAAAGACCAATTCATTCACTATCAAAATTGAGAGGAACCAAAAAGATGCTTTTACCCATTTAAAACTTTTTTGTCAAATAGATATAAGTATATATAGGTGAAAGTATATGTCAAGAGTCTCTATTATAGAGTCAGGATCAGTTAATCCATCTACTATTAAATGCATCAATTTTATATTTGTATTACTAAAAAAATAAAATAAGGTAAAATTATATATAAAAAATAGTTAATATTTACATTTAAAAAATAGCATGTAATTTTTTTTTTCATTTGCAATTCGATTCCAAATAAATATTTCATTTGCAAAAAACCTTTCAAAATATTAAATATGTTAGAAGTAAATGTTATTTTTTAAACATTTAAGTTAATTATGTTGAAATTTAGACTTGTTTTTTTTTTTAATAATAATACAATAACTAAAATATTCCATTAATAATAGGACTAATTTGATCCTATCATTATAATAAAGGGATCTAATAAGTACATCCACCTATATAAATATGAAATAATTATTAAACATATTACAACTTTTTTCTATGGAAAAACATATTATAACTTTAATTATATATATAATATGTATTAATATTTATGTTATATTTGATACACGATTGGTATATAGATCTAATGCACCATCTGTTAATAATAAGATTACATATTATTATGGGTGTAAAACAAAAAATATTAAAAGGTTTAAAAATAAAAATAAATAATACTAATTAAAGATAGATAAACACAAAAAAAAAATGAAACCCAAAATTTGAAACTCGAAACCCAAACTTAAAATTCTAAATCCAAAACTTGAAATTCGAAATCTAATACTCGAAACCGAAAACCCAAAAAAAAATAATTATAATTAATATTTAATTATGTTGAAATATAGTTAGTAATATTTGTTTTTAAATCCTTTAATATTTTATTTTTATTTTACACTAATGATGATGCATCATTTTATTATTAATTGATGATAACATGCACCCGCAGTAATTATATATTATTATTAAAAATTCTATCATGCACATATATGTATAGAAACAACGTATTTAGAACATAGAGATGTGTTTGAAAATAACATATAATAAATAATGAAAAGTTTAGTTTGAAACAAATTAATAATAACACATGAAATATGTATGATATTAAAATAAAAAAATTAAATTAAGTTGTGAGTAAAACATAAATTCATCATATTAAGAATAATAAATATCTTTGGTTTTGAGTTTTGACCTTTTGGTGATTCTGGTTCTCGTGTTTTTTTTTTTGAACAATCTCATTATAAGTTTTAATCATATCTGCTCTTTTTGTGACAATGCCTAGAACTACCCATAACTCCTTCTCAACCCATAAATAGGAGGATAATGCGCTTCAGCAACAATAGTATCCATGCCAGTCAAGCTAAAACTCAATCGGTGATTCTCGTGTTCTTTTTGTTGGTCATATTGTGTTTTCATAGCAATTGTATTTGATTCTTTTGAACCTTTGTTGAGTTCTGTTTTATTACTAATAATAACCTATCGATTGAGGGAGAAAAAATGTAGTCATTAATTTTAAATTAGTGTCAAATTAATTTATGATATTAACTCAATCACTAACATTATTAGTATATACGGTGTAGTTAATAAGTTGTATATAGTAAAATTAAAATGTATAAATTAATTGGCATAAAGCTTTAGTGGGATGGTAAACTTATTATTTTACTAATTCAATTGACATGAGATCAAATCTCATTTGCATATTTTTATTTATTTTTTTAAATAAAAAAATTAAAGTTCTCTCAAATAATATAACTTATTTTAATTATGAAAGGATATTTTTATAATTTTTTTTAATTAATTCGTACTCAGTTAACTCGTGACATAAACTCAAGAATTTTATTAATAATATAAATAGATAGATAAATTTGATGAGAGAAAATATTTTAAATTAAAAGTTTATTTTTTAAATTTTCTTATTAATGTAACGATAAAGAATTTGTTTATAACTTCATTAAATACGATAACAATTCCTGAACACATTAATTTTTAGGGATTTTACCAGGGACTGCTACTGGATTGAAGAAGTAGCGGAGGTGACTAATGCTAGTGGTGCTGACTTCGACTAGATCAGACGTTGGTGTTCTTGCTCGATTCTTCTTGTTTTTCTTCTTCAGTTTGTCGAGCGAGCGGGGGCAGAACCTGGACAGTACTGGAATGCTTGGCCTGGGTGTTGTTATTTTAATCTCGTTGAGACTGGCTTTCTTTTTCAGGCTTCTAGTCCCTGTGTGCTGTTGCTTTGTGGTTTTTACGTTTCAGTTTCTCTGGCAGCTTTACTTTTATTCTATCGAGGCTTATTTGCTCTTTGTCTGCTTTTATTAATGAAACTCAGTTTTTAATTTAAATTTTTTTATAAAAGAAATATTTTATATTAAAGGTTAATTATCGGTATAATGATAAAAAAAAGTATTTATTATTCTATAAAACATGAGTTTAATCCCTTAATTTTTAGTTTTTATTTAAAATTATAAAAAAATAAAAAATAAATAAAAAAACCATAAAATGAAATAGTTATGTGGAAATTGAATGTGTAAGTGGCGTTGGTTGCATGAAAGAGATGGCTTCTAATGCAAATAAAATTTGTGTGCTAACCAATTTTCCTTAGCTTCAATTATTTTATCCATTACAGATAACAAGATACGACATTGAAGTTAAATGAAATTTGCACCAATCTTGTTTATATTCTCTTTTATTTATTATTTATTTTTTTTAGTTCAATATTTAATCAGCTAAATTAAAATTTGCATTTCACTACATAAATAACAATGAATCTTAGGCATTCTATCTAGTTCTTTTTTAATCCATAAATTTAGTATTTATATGATATAATATATATAATACGAATAAAATTTTGGTTGATATAAACATAAGAGTTAGTATTTGATATATTGATAATGTATTTTTTTTATTCCACAAGACTTAAAAAAAAATTGTCATGTATCTCTTTTTTTAAAAATATTTTTTAATATTTTATTATACTTTTACAGGACACTTGCCAACCTTTTAATCATTTTGGTGGAGTTTTAAAATTATTACTAAATATTATTCCTAAATACAATACTTCAAATATAAAATAAACCCATAATTTTTTCATTCCTATTTGATTCTCTTTTCTAAAAACATTTTATAGTTTAGTTGTTTGTGAAAGTGTTATGTTAGATTGTTATAACATATATCGGTAACAAAAAAAAAAACACAAGGACCAAAATAATATAAAATATAATATTAAAATAATATTTTTAAAAAAATTCAATGTTTATTTTTATTAAATAATATAATTATATTTAGTATTTATATTTACTAATTTATTAAATAATTTTTAATATAAATCAACACTAATAAAATTTAGTAGTATTAACAAACACAACTTTATCACTTACAAACATTTATTTTACTGTAAATACATAGAGAAAATTGTGGAAACTAGAAAATGTGAAAACATAATTCAGCTTATTGACACGTAACACCCCGACTCGGCTTAGGAGTTTTGGTTAAGTCAAAAGCGTTACATTCGATCACCGAAGTGATCCTGTAAAGCCATCTTTTTACTTGCGTTGATATGAGAGGAAATCACTCTTTTGTTTTTAGAAAAACATTCATTCATTAAGCCGACTTTTCTTAGAAATTTAATTATGATATTATTATCGTGGCATTTTGAAAACAATTAAGGTTTTCAAGAAAAGATTTATCAAAACTTTGAGTATTTTGTAAAGCAGCGGATAATAACTATGAAAAATATTAGTTTTCTAAACCATGTTACATGCAATTACAAGAGTATCATGCTTAACAAAAATAAAACTAGACAATCTCAAACCTAAGATGCAAAAGCAAGAAATAATTAATAATTACAACCCAAAAACGATTAAGGAAAACTTTAATGAAACTTTTAAATAAAAGCAAAATAAGTTGCTAATTCGAGGTTCCCACGATGTCATTCCGATCCTAGTTCTCTGCGTTACATGAGAGGTAAAAAAGGGGGAGTGAGCTTATGACAATTCAGTGTGAGTCTAATTTTTAAACCATTATATATAAATGTATAAATAGTAAAGCATTCAATTTATGGCATAACAGAAAATTAAACATATCTAGGAAACATTTAATAAATCCATGCATGTACAGAATATACTCATGATGCAATGCAATGCAATTATAATTTTAATTTTCCACCCATCCATCCTATCTACCCTCGAGCATTGCTCGACACTCCAAAACACATATTAATAACTAACAATCCCAGATTTCCCGATGAAGATGGTTGTTCACTTGTCATCCGTGGCGATGATTTTTACTATAATAACTTAACATTGCCTGTTTTGATGGCTTTTTAAACTATCATCCTGGTTTATCCGGTTTTGATGACATTGCCGCCTACTTCGTGTAGTACTGACTTTCGATGTGGACTTAAATTGCCACTATCTCCCACGGAACTCCTCCGTTCTCCATACCCAATTTCATATAATTATGCACATATACTTAGCATATTATGCTATTTATCATCAATCGATGCTACATTCAATATTTCATACTATCATTTAATGACACGTGTTCATGCATTCCTTCACATCTATTTCACATAAATATTTAATTTAAGTGAACTTAAAACAATATCACATATATAGTAACTTCACTCGATTTAACATGCTTAGTTTGACTAACACATACATAAGTAGGATTCGCACATATAGGTTCGCACATATATGTTCGCTCATATGGATTCACACATATAGAGTTCGCACATATGGGTTCGCACCTAGGGGTTCCCACATATGGTTTGCATAATCAACAAATAGGGTTCACATATACCCCATGTAGGGTTTGCGTAAATAACATGTAGGGTTCGCATGAATAACACATAGGGTTCGCATAGTTGTACCTGTAGATTTCGTATGATATTCATGTAGGGTTTGTGTAGATATACTAGGAGTTCGCATAATAAATCCTATATGATTTTGCATATGGGTTCGCAATAGGGGCTCGCACATGCAAGGGGGTTCACATGTAGGGGGTTTGCACATGCAAGGGGTTTGCATACTACAAGGTTTTCATGCATAAGGGTTCGCATAGTGATTCTCATAGGTTCGCACAACTGATTTACATAAGGTTCACAATATACACAGGGTTCGCATGATATACATGGTTCACATGTTATATAAAGCTCGCATAGTATCTAGAGTTCGCATGTTATGTATAGGGCTCGCAACACGGGGGGTTCGCAATACAGGGGGTGTTCGTTACAGACTACTTTCTTTTTAATATTTTAATTAATCAAACCTGATGATTTAAGTTTAGATCCCACACCTGATTTGGAGACACAAAAACCTTAATTGGATGAGGAGATTGACAATCTACTTGGGAGGAGCGGGACGGTTTTGAAAACCTTGAATTCTTTTGCTTGAAAATTTGATTTGGTACTGGTGGAGAAAAGGAAGAACTTAGTTTTTCTTGAAAATTTCACTAGATAAAAATTGTAGGATTTGGGAACATTTCCTATTTATAAAACTCTTTTCCCCTAATAAGTTTTAAGAATTCATATAGAAAGGTGCACAGAGGTGGCCTTATCATTGAACTAACAAGCTCATTCTTATTTTTTTTTTTTAACATAAAATAATTTTTAAGGTATTCTAAATTCTCTTACCCTATACTTCTAAAAAATAAAATAAAATATTAAAATTTATCCCAATTTTTTCTAACCCTATTTTTAGGATGTGACCTGGTAAGTTGTTAGTAAATTTACAACAAGCAATGTAACAACTGTTTATTTGATGATATTTATCATTTTAATCTTATATTAAAGATTTTTGTTTAAAATGTTTTAATTGGGTTGATGAATTGACTAAGAAAAGAATACTAAACACTTGGCATGAAGTGTGTAACAAATTGGTAGTTGGAGGCTTCTTTATTGATCTGAGAGGGCAACCCCCAGTCTTTAAGTTGGTGATAAGTTATGGGGGTTTGTACCTTACTGCCTTTGTTGGTCCCCCGTCTAAATATCCCTTCCATGCTCTTCTCATCTCCTTCTCTCCACCCCATCACTTATGTTTTTTCCTTTATTATATTTTATTTTTTATTTAAATTAATTTTTATATATTTAATTAAAGAGTAAATTGATCTTCTTTTATTAAAAATTTCATCCATTTGTATTGTTAAAGTTTGACGTAGTTGATGAAATAACTAAACAGTGACATTTAATATGCCACGTGTACCTCATGCTGACGTACAAGGACCAATTTTTAACAGCAGAAATGCATGAATTTTTTAAATAGAATGGCCGATTTGCTCTTTGATCTAATGTACAATGATTGATTTGTCTATTTTTTATAGTAGAAGGATAAAATACAATTTAACTCTTAATACAAAAAATTTCATAATACTTTCACTAAAAGCAAAATTATTTCTTCATTTTGTATGAATGTCTATCATGTTGATAATTATTTCATATTGTTCCATGTTATTTCACCTCACTTCTTTTATTAATGATTTTTAATTTAATATTATAGAAGTATTTTATAACTTATTCATGAACATAATTTCAGTATATATAACTCTATAGTATATGTATAACATAATATGGGGACGGATCTATTTATATCGGTGTAAATTTTAAGTAGTTTTACATTTTTTCATAACTGTTTATATGATTAATATTTTAACACTTCAACCTTTGAATTTAATATATTTATATTTGTCATGTATGTGATTTTTTAATCGATCTTATATCTTTATCATATTGATCTAAAATATTGTCTATATTAATACATATATTTAACTATTGAATTTCTTTTACATAAAATGAATAGTTTGAAAATTTTAATTTATGTCAAACTTGACGTGTATAATCTATATGAATGGAGCATGAAATATGACGGTTAATTTATTAAAATATTAATTGTATAAAAATTTACAAAAAATATTAATCCACCTAAATTTTATACCAGTGTAAGTGAATCTATCCCCTATTTATATATTTATAATTTTATATAATGAAAAAAAAAAGAGTATTTACCACAACTACTTACTCTAGTGCATGTATCTATTTTTTTTAAAAAAAATAAATTTTTATTCAGATACATTGCAAAATCTACGAAGCTCCTCAAAGTTTGTTTCCTTTACAACTAAAAAATTTTGATTGGTACCAATAAGTAGTTAGAAAAAGTGGAAAAAGTTTTTTTTGTTTTTTGTTATTTGAATTAAGTGGGGTTTTATCAAATATGATTATACTTAGACCATAAAATAGATAAAAACACATGTAGTTTTTGAAAGGTACAAAGTCAACTTTGGATATTTTTTAATTTAGAATGATAATTCAAATTAAATTATAAAAAAATTAAACTTAACAATAAAAATAGCTTTTAAATATGTCCTTGATAGGGGAATTTCTTTTTATTACTCTAATTTTATTATTAGGTTTCATATTGTGAAATTAAGGAATCCACACAAACATGTTGTTGATTACCAGTATTATCAATTTTATTTATTTGCACGTTACGAGTAAATTACTTGACTATATTATAATTATTTGGGTAAAATATATCATAAGTTTATTTTATTTTTACAAATTTAAAATTTAGTCCTTATATTTTTATTTTCAGGTATTTAGGATACTTTCTTTTTAAATTTTAAAATTCAGGTTCAATTGTTAATACTATTTTTTTGTTAAATTTGTTGATATGACATTTTAAAATGAAAAAAATACTCACTTAATAACCATGTAACTAAAAAATGACGATGTAAGGAACTTGATTTTAACAAAATAATTTTAACAATGTTAACAAGTGGAACTAAATTTTGAAATCTGAAAAGTTGAAAAACTAAATTCCTAAAAAAAAGTACGACGACTAAAAATAAACAAGGCATTGACAAAATCTCAACCTACTTGTGGAGCAAATATTTTCCACCAATTGTATGTATACTATAATTAAGCCCTTGATTGAGTTGGTGTTACGAGTCAATTGAGCACCAACTTAGTTAGGGAAGTCACGAAATTGACCTTCCATAATTAAAATAAGTTATATTATTCGAGGGTATTTTAATCTTTTTATTTTTTTTAAAAATCAATAAAATTTACATATGATTGGATTTGAATCTGTGCTATTTACATCAATAAAACATTAACTTTACCGCTAAATTAAAACTTTATTGTAAAATAATATTTATACTTTAATTATATTTTGCATACCTTATTATATCCATTAATTGTATATATTAATAATGATGTTGATTGAGTTGGTGTCACAAGTATTGATGACAACATCACGATAAACAATTGTATTGCATTTAAGATTCTTAATATAATGTATTTACATGTTTAAAAATTATTTTGCTCAAATTACTATCCTACTGGTGTTTGAATATCCTTGACAAACAATTGGGTACATCTTTTCATTGATGGTGCAGTTGATAGATGTTCTGGAAGCGCCGCTGGTGGTGGTGTGCTGCGTAATCAAAATAGAAGTTGGATCTTGGGGTACAATCACTACCTGGGAAAATGCTCAGCTTTTGAGGCTGAACTATGGGACATTCTAGATGGCATACTTATTTTGCTTAGCAAAGGTTTTAACAAAGAAACCATTCAAATCGATAATCTGGAAGTGGTTAGAGCTTTGCATGATGGTATGTTGGTGGATGCGGGAATCACTGTACTTAGAAGGGTCCAACGAATTATGAGAACTGAAAGTCAGTGGTTTATCAAGTATATTCCCAGAGAAGATAATCTTATCACCGATAGTTTTGCTAAATTAAGTTTAGAGTGGGAATCAGGTTTACAGGTTTATGAAGACGCCCCTAATGAAGTCTTAAAATGCTACAAAAAGATCAAGTCAATGGTGCTTTTGAACATTTTAATTTGATGTAACTCATTTTGTTTGCTTTTTTACCAAAAAAAAATATATATATATTTTACTCACAATTTAATACTATTTTTTATTTTAATATGGTATATATTTCATATGTTATTGTTAATAATAGTTTCAAACCATATGTTTCATTATTTATTATTTTTAAACACACATATATATTATAAGTACATAATTTTCACGTGTATACATATGATAGAATTTCTAAGGGCCATTTACTAAAATATACCAGAATTAAAAAAATTACGGAAATGGGCCGAAATTTTAATTATTTACGGAAAAGGGTCATTTCCCCCCAAAACGCGTCCACGTCGGTAGCGTTTTTGGGGGATCTGTGAAAGCGCTCCCTTGAGGGAGCGCTTTTGCCCTCCACCCCACGATAGGCTTTTCAGCTGTTTTTAGTGTTAGGGTATGAGTTTTTAGGGTTTTAGGGCTACGGTTTAAGGATTTTTAGGGTTTAGGGTTTATGGTTTTTAGGGGAAAATTAATGGACTAGATTATAGGGTTAATTAATTAGAATAATTTTAAGTTTAGGGTTTTGGGAAAAATATATCAGCAAAATAAAAATTATTTAAATTTTTTTACTGATTGTATCGGCAAGATAATTTTGAGAAGACGTTTACGAACAAATGGTGCCCAAAACGCTTCAAGCGAGGATGCACATCGTCAAGAAAAGTCTTGAAAAAGCTCCCACATGGGCGCTCTTTTGCTCTGATGAGTATCTGGTAAAATAATTTTGAGAAGGCGTTTCGAACAAATAGTGCCCAAAACGCTTCAAGCGAGGATGCACTTTATCTGCAAGAGTCTTGAAAAAAGCTCCCACGTGGGCGCTCTTTTGCTCTGATGAGTATCGGCAAAATAATTTTGAGAAGGCGTTTCTAAACAAATAGTGGCCAAAACGCTTCAAGCGGGATGCTTTGTCGGAAGAAATCTTTGGAAAAAGCTCCCACGTGGGCGCGCTCTTTTGCTCTGATAGTCTCTGGCAATCCTTAGACTATAAATCACCAAATTTCATTCTCGGGTTGCATAACGAAAATTGGGGCAAAAGAAAAATAGAAACTGAAAATGAGTGAACGTATTAATGTTGTTATTTACTACGATTGTGAGGTTTGTGATATCGAAAATTGTGTTGTTTTTTTATCGGAGAACACAGCGCGACTGGGTTTTAATCGAAACATAGATTTGAAAGAACTTCGCAAAAGAATTAGGCATAAAATCTTTGAACAACGCCAATGAAAGTTCAGTCTATTAAGTATAGATTTTGCACTTCGGTTGATCCTGTGAGATATGACTCATTTGACATCAAAGGTCCTCGGAGCTTGGAGGCAATGGTGGAGACTCATCTTGCCAGTGGATCACCCTATCTTGAGGTATACGTACATTTTTCATCACCAAGTGATCTTCCTTCGACTTCAACATCTCATTGTTGTTCGAGGCGACGACACCAACCCCAACACGACACTGTTAGTGGGAGGCGCGAACTGAAGCGCCGTATTTGGTGGTAGTATAGAAAACACAACCCCTGCACGACACTCGGTTGGTGGATGGGACATGCATATCCTTCCTTCGACATTTGATGCTAGTAATATGTATTGGGGAACGTCATCAACTTCTAATGGTTGGCAATCCACATATGATTGGCAACGTTATGAAAGTTGTTTAAGGAGGGATAATGTACTCCCAACGACATCCACCGGCGAGGGGCCCTCGTTCGTTGCAGATGATGGTGGGTCAGATGATGAGTCTGATGTGGATCCACCTCGAGAGCCCGGCCCCGATAGTGCAGAAGTTGTATTATTTTCTGAATCGGAGCCTGTTCCAACCGATGTTGAAGGCGGTTCAGATGAAGAAGAAGAAGATGATCCGCTATTCAGGGCGTACTCACCTCCAGCCCACATGCATAATGTTGATCTATCTCAAGACAATGCATTGGAGTTTCCTGAACTACCACACAAAACGCGTGACCGTACAAGTTTGTCATTAGATTCGGGCGAATTAGAAGTTGGTAAAGAGTTTTCCAACAAGGATACTTTTCTTGGTGCATTGAAATAATATAGCATCAAGAACAGGGTTAACTACAACGTGGTTAAATCCAAACTCGACAAGTACGAGACCAAGTGTGCAGTGCAAGACGGTACATGTTCATGAAAAATCATGGCCTCGTTGAGGAAAAGGACAAGCTTGTGGGAGATCAAAAAGTACAAAGGTCCACATACATGTCTTGCCGGTACAATATCACTAGTTGTTAAAGGTTTTTGAATAATACTAATATTACATAATGTTGCATTATTTAACGTACTTCGTTGACATGTGTTTCACAAGATCATCCGAAGATGGATTCAGAGATGTTAGCTGACTTAATAATACCGACGGTGAAGGCGGATCCGAAGACTACAGTGCCGGTCTTAATTGGCAATATCCGTAGCCAATTAGGGTACACGCCCTCTTACCGAAAGAATTGGATAGCCAAGTAGAAGGCGTTGGAAAAGTTGCATGTTCGGTGGGACGCTTCATATAATGAAGTGTGGCAGTGGTGGTGTCAGTCTTTGGAGAGATATGTCTAGGCGGCATAACAGACCTCAAAGCGGAACGGCGTACTATAACGATCGATTGCTCCGTGGATGCCAAGTGTTCAGCGTGCATTACGGACATTTAAGCAATACCGAGACGCATTTATATATTTGTAAGCCATTGGTACAAATTGACGGTACCTTTATGTATGGCGATATACGCATCGGCTATTGCTAGGCGTGGCTCGTGGGCGGTGGGAGAATCCTTCCATTGCGTTTGCAATAACACCGGGGGAGTCAGCTGATGACTGGGATTTCTTCCTATCTAGGTTAAGGAGGCATGTCTGCCCCCAACCTGATATATACATTATATCGGATCGGGGCCCTAGAATACTAGTCGTAATAGAGCGACAGGGAAGCATGTGGCATCGCACACACCATCGATATTGCCTAAGGCATGTTGCGTCCAACTACCACGGGCAACATCGATCTACAAGTCAACGACGGCAAGTGACCAACATGGGTATGTAATATCTATTAATATAATTTCGTTTGTAATATTCAATTTATTCTTAATTGAAGAGTAGTATGTAATATTCGCTATCAACTTATATTGGCAGGGTACGAGATCAATAAGGACCGTTTTCACGAGATTTTGGCAAATTTGCGCTTAGTTAACGAAGAAGGCGCAAACTACCTATGCAATATTCCTTTCGAACAGTGGACACAAGCATACGACGGCGGCCTACGATATGGTCATATAACCTCAAACCTGGCCGAATGCATAAATTTTGTTCTAAAAGGAACGCGTCATTTACCGATAACATCGGTTGTGTGAGAGACATATTTTCGTTTAGCGGCACTATTTCCGAAGCGAGCATCGAGCTATAAAGGCCAGATGCAAGGGGGCCATGTATGGTGCGCGAAGGTCTTGCGAGAAATTAACAAGGGGAAGGCACGGGCTAACACCATGCACACAGTGTGTCACGATTGTGACAACCTATGGTTTCGTGTGACGGAGTTTGACAGACCGAACTAAGGTATTGTTGGCGGTCAATATCGTGTACACTTGAGAAATAGGACCTGCGACTGTGAGGTATTTGATGCACTTCGTTACCCATGCGCTTATGTACTTGCGGCTTGTCAGAATCTCCATCTTGATCCCATGAGCTATGTCGACGAAGTGTATAAAATAGAAAACATGTACATCGTTTGGAGACACGTATTCCCACCGGTCCCGGATGAGCGTAAGTGGCGTCAGTATCGCTTGCACCGTATAAGTACATTTACGGATAGACAAGCTGGCGAAAACCAAAAAGGTCGACCTTGCTCGACTAGAATACGTAACAATATAGATATCCGAGAAACGGCCAACCAACGGAAGTTATGCGGATAGTGTAGGAACCCAAACCATACATCTCGCTCGTGTCCAAATCGGAATAGTTGATAGTCTTCTTAGCATTTTTGTCTCTTGGTGGCTATGTAAATTCTATTTATTTCTTGATGAAAATGGTGAACTTTTGTAGAAGGACTAAGTTACAAAACAAAAAAAAATGACAATAAAAAAAATCTTGGACTTTTATTTTATTAAAGATATAAAAATTAAATTACAATAAAAATAATAAACAACTTTTATTTTATTAAAGATTTAAAAGTTAAATTACAAAAAAAAAATCCTGGACTTTTATTTTATTAAAGATATAAAAATTAAATTACAAAAAAAATAAATAACTTTTATTTTATTAAAGATATAAAAATTAAATTACAATAAAAATAAAAAAATAACTTTTATTTTATTAAAGATATAAAAATTAAATTACAATAAAAATAATAAAAAACTTTTATTTTATTAAATATATAAAAAATAAATTACAATAAAAAAATAAAAAATGGCGGTACGGATCAATGTTGGTGCCGGTCGGAATCAGTGCCACATGGGGGTGGTTGTGATTCTGCTACTGGATTCCTCCTTCTTCTAGCTTCAAGCGGGAGTACTTTGGAACCTCAAAGGGGATTCGGTTTCCTCGGCGAGAAGTCCAGTTATGGGTGTTGGGAGGATGACCCACCTTGATAAAATAAAGACTGGGGAGGTGTTTGCATAAACCATGGCGGGGGTGTCTGAATCCCATACGGCGAAGGAGACTGGTAAAAGGAAGAGCTCCCCGACGGCGCCTCCTGCGATCCCTCGTGCGACGACGGCCTAAAGATCGGCTGGCCAGTCGGAGTAGTCGGGAACGGACTCGAACCGGGTCATGCATTCCAACCTGCCGTGGGACTGGGAAAAGGAAACATATAAGGGTTAGGATACATGTAAGGGTTAGGGTACGCACCTGGCATAATCTGAAAAGGCTGTGATGTGGGTGTCGCGGTGAAGTGTTGGGCCGTGGATGTGTGGTATTTGTTGATGGGCCCGGTGGTTCTCGTCGTATTTGTTTATGGTCGATCTCATCACCCCTTCTCCTTGGATTTAAAGGGCCCTGTCGTTCCCTTTGTTCACGAAGTTGCCGTCGCCTCTCCTCTTTCGACAATAAATACGGCTTACCATGGATCCTAAACCATGGCATGTATTCTGGCACTCACGCTAACTCAGGAACGATGATCGGTTCCCGAGTAGGTATATAATCATACCGGTTCTCCCACATTTCGATATATGCTGACCAAAATCTTGGCCAATCCGTATGCAACTGCCGTAAGTCGACTTTGTGCTCATCATCGAGCACCTCAGGTGCCACGGGAATCGGTTGTCGAAATCCAAATTGACGCAGAACCCGATCTGACTGGTGCATCTCTACGGTGGCATAGTTGATCAATGGGACCTTCACATGCCAAAGGTTCGAATTTTGAAAGAACTCCTCCGGAATTACTGCCCGAATTGCCGAATCCTCGTATGGTGTCCATTGAAACTATATTAACATGATAAAAATATTAGTTATATACATAATACTAAATATTAAATATGAAATACGAAATACGAAACGACTATTTTATTACGAAAATATATTTTGTTTAATACTTACTTGTGATTCCGACCGTTGGTCTAATAGAAGCCGTATATCTTCAAGCGAGGTAGGTATTCCAACATAACTCGCCGAATGGTTCCACCTAATTAAATAAATTTTTAGCATACAATTATATTTTAAATCTACGTAATAATTTGTAAAATCTAATATTAAATTTACATCGTTATGAGTGGGAATGTATATGGGTGGTCGACTCATGGACATAAAAATGGAAATCGAAACCGTGCCCATGATTGCAGTAATGATAGGCAACCTCCGATTTTCGCTTTACTCGGCCGCGTCGCCCCGCACATCTCCCGATACAATTTTGCTAGCACGGCAGACCCCCAACTCAATTCACCGGCTGCTTTAAAATCAACGAGTTTTAGCAGCCACCTCAGATGAACGAGGTTTCGTGACAAGTCCGGCATCAAATAGCCTCCAATCATCTCAAGAATGTATGCCCGAGCATACCGTATTCTTTCTATTTCGGTCGAATCATTATTCGGCTCCGAGAATGTGTCTCGTAACCAGCCCATCTCGATCCGACCTCCGTAAATGTTATCTGGAATAACACCCAAAAGCTCGTAGTATACGACTGCCCAATCACCAGAAGTTGCGGACCCAGTGACTACGTACCCATCCATCGGCAATCCCAATTGCAAATGCACATCTTCCAGAGTGATAGTACACTCTCCGCATGGAAGATGGAAAGTGTGCGTCTCGAGTCTCCACCTCTCTATCAACGCACTGATTAACTTCGGCTCCAACTTGCACCCCCGGCCTATCGTGGCCACGTGCCAAAAACCCGCTTCCCGCCGGTAATTCTCGATCAACGGCGATGGCGGACCAGGCATATTGCGAATATAGCATTGCAACACCCGATCTACAGACTGTTTAAAAAATTATAAATAAAAATTGCATAAACTTAAAAAATATTAAATAGTATTTAAAAATTAAAATTAAAATTAAAACTTACCATTGTCATTTGATCGACGGAAATGTGTTTATTGTCGAGACGAATTAATTCCCCGGTCATTGCTAATACGATCGAATATTTTAATATTTTTCAAAAAAATTTAAAAAGGGCTTTTTTGTAAATATTAAAGGACTATTCTGAAATATGAGAGGAAGTTTCAAGGAATTTAAGAGAAATTTGAGAAGAAATTTGAGAGAAAAATGAATAAGGACTTTGTTGTGAAAAAAATAAAAGGGTGGGGGTATTTATAGGTTTTTTTTTACCGTTGAAGCAGAAAAACGCTCCCTTGAGGGAGCGCTTTCCTGCTGCATCCCCTCAAAACGCGCTGACGTGGACGCGTTTTGGGGGAAAATGGCCATTTTCCGTAAATAATTAAAATTTCGGCCCATTTTCGTAAATTTTTTTTTTAAATTTTAGTATATTTTAGTAAATTTCCCGAATTTTTAATACTAAATAATTACTCTTATTTATAATAGTAAATTTTTAGTACAAAGCAAGTTAAAATTACATTTTTTTTACCATGGTTCCCTTATACGATTAAGGGCCCGTTCTTCATTCCATCACAGATGGACTTTTTTTGTCCAAAAGTCCTTTTCACTAAAAAGGAATAAAGAACAAGGGCCAGTGGGGGAATTATTTTAACGTTAGAGAAGCACTTTTTCACAGATGAAAAAGCCAAAAAATTTAGCTTTTCTCAGAGTAAAAGGACTTTTGCTGGTGTTTTACATTTTTATCCTTATTATTTCTTCTCCAAATAGACGTGAACACTTCTCTTTTTTTCCCCTTTTCTCTTTTTGTCTGATTTTGGATATAGTTCTTTGTAAAGAGTAGCAGTGTAGAGAGATATTCTCTTCCGTTTCTCTTCTCTTCGATCTCTCGCGGTTGGATTCGATCAATCGGTTTTGTTCCTGGTGAGTGCTTGTTTCGATTTTCTGGTATGTTTCAGTTTATTTTAATTTGGGTTTTGTTCTATCTGTTGGTTTGAAACTTATTGTTTTGATTTAGGGGAATTGAGGTTTCGGCAAACTTTTTTTTTTCTTCTTCATGGGTTTGAATCTTCTGATTTCTTGGAATTTTGGGGGAATTGAGGTTTCGGCATTTTGGTTAATAAAACTAAACCTATATTAATAACTGGAGATGTGGATTGAACCAAAACACTTAAAAAGCAATTATCAGTAAATATACACTTCTAGGTATTCATGTAAAATATACTGTTAGGTTTTAGATTCCATCTTGCTAGATATTATTGAATTTGTCACTTTCACTCTACATCTTTTGGGTGACTGAGGCCTTCGTGACCATAAGTGGAACAATTACTTTGAAGATCACTGATTGTTTGGTCTTCTCTTTTTCTTGCTTGGGTGTGGGCTTAGGATTTTATTGTTGAATAATCATGTTTCTTTTTATTGTCTGAATGCTTCTTGGTCTTTTTTCTCTGCGCTAACCTTTGATCTTTACTATGTCTAGGTAACAAGTCGGAGACCAACCTAGTGGCTAGATGTCGAAGAGTATATGCACATGCTCATGATTATCACATCAATTTCATTTCAAATAACAGTAGCCATCTCTTTTACTTCTATTACAATAGTTTTTGTTTTGACTTACTATATTTAGAGATATTTGAACAGGAGGTATAATTTTTTCTGGATAATTTATGGTAGAACCATGCATCTTTACATTTTCTTCTCTCGATGGAGGAAACCCGTCATCAGCTTAGACACTTGAATGCCCTTTTTAAGAGTTTCGTCGATAATTGCTTAAGCTATGTCCTTCTCGCTCTGTCTTAGCAATGTTAGTATAAGAGATCCTTAATCCTCCAAAGTTATTTTCCAAAGCACTCGATGATTGAAACCAAAAGCGATTTCTTAACTTTATATGCATGCTTGCACTGCACCATTCATAATGTATCTCTCGACATAAAGTTTTCATGCAAAAGCTCTTATGCCTGCCAAAGCTTGCAGCCTCTACTGTAGTCTCTCAAATGTAATGAAATGGTTTCATTTCTCATAGCTCCTATTTTCTAATAGTTTCATGTTTTGTGAAATGTTTTGCTAGTAAAGGAATGAAATGGAGTTTATGGTATTTCTGATGTTATGATTGAAGTTAATTTTGTATTGGTAGCCAAATTTGTTGTCATTATCCAATTATGTAAAGAAATCTTAATTTAGGACTTAAGGAGTTACATTTAAGTGAGAAAAAATAAGCCAAAAGATCAATATTTTTCATTAAAATAAGCAGTACTTAAGTTTTTCCTTGCATTTACAAAGAATGCTAGAAGCCGAAGAGATATTAAGAGATATTAAGATATTTTTCATTCAGTTCTATGTTTGTTTTTTGTTTTTTGTTTATGCAGGCTAGAGCAACACTAATTCACATTCTAGAACTTCAGATACAACGGTGTAAAGAAGCTCT
Source organism: Gossypium sturtianum (assembly GCA_025698515.1). Lineage (NCBI taxonomy): Eukaryota > Viridiplantae > Streptophyta > Magnoliopsida > Malvales > Malvaceae > Gossypium > Gossypium sturtianum. The sequence continues at coordinate 28,518,381 of CM046945.1, forward strand.
GGAGGATATTAAGAGGTATGTTCCTAAAAATATTGGAGATCTTTGCTCCCAACTAATTTTTCTGCCGAAAGAGAATGATTTGTTCTTTGAGCATGGTTTGAAGAATTATATGAAATATGATCATTTATGCCAATGATATTGGTTAATGGCTTAGGATGAAATTGAATCTTCTCATTTTTATCCCCATCCTCGTTTTAAGATATGAAATTGTTTGTTACAAAGCATATGGTAGTCATTAATAATCAATGCGTGTTGATTAGGTAAAATTTCTATTTATTATAATGATCTATTGTGCTTGCTTTGGTTGAAATTTGTTGGAGCTGCACTTAGGATTCGGTTAATAAAAAGAAATAAGATAATGTGGTAAGTTTCTCTTAAATTGTACACACTTACTCGTTTAGTTAATTTCCAAGTTGAATTAAACTAGTTGGTGACTTCAATTAAGTTGTCTAAATTTTATGAATAAACTGTCAATTAGGTGCTGTTGATTTTCGGTTAGAAGCAAGTAAAACATGTTGGAAATTTGAAGAAATGGTTGTGTAAAATGGCTGTTGTTGGATTATGGTGTGAGTTTAATTCATTTCTTTCTTGAATGGTTGGTTGTACTCTTATGTTGGTAAGTGTGATGAAAATTGAGGGAAATGTGTTCATGATTGTTAGTTATTGAGTGAGCTGCCGCGACATGCAAACTCCATGCATGTTGTCTGAATATGACTTATTGTTATGAAATTAAGATGTCTTGCTGCTGGAATTGATTAAATATTAATGTCCTAAGCTGTCATAGCTACAATTAAGATGTTCTGCGCTTGGAATTCAATAAAAAAATGAATGTACTAAGCTGCAAATAAAAGATTTCATAGTTAAAATTAAGATGTTCTACTTTTGTATCGTGATTAAAATGTAAGTTTTTATGTTGTCTTAAAACATTATCTGAAGTGGATTAAATTCCGTAAACTAAACGATTTTAATAATAAAATTGTGATATCTTAAAGCGGCAATTTAAGAGGAGTTTATAATTATAATTTATTGTGCTTTGATGCTGTGATTAAAATGTATAACTTTGGGTTTGATCCCTTGATGAGCTCATTTTTGGTTGTGAGAATTTTGGCATTTTATGTAGCATCTGTTGGGATGGTGTTTAAAATAATAGTGCGATCCTTTGTTGAGTGTAAGTAGGGGTGAAACGAATATAAATATTTTGATACACATGTTAACAAATATACTTATGTGACATTTGATTTTCTTGATTGCTTGGCTGAAACGAATCTGTTTGTATACACAAATGATGAGTACTTCGGCGATTGAATTTAGTGGTGAAAAAGTGAAAGCAATGTGGGATAAGAGATTGTGAAATATTTTGTGATATTTGTATTAAAGAGATATTGAAAGGCAATAGGCACAGTACTCATTTCACAAAAGATGGATGGTTGAAAATAATGACCAACTTTGAGAAAGAAAGCGGGCAAGGGTTTTTCACAAAGACAACTTAAAAATAGGTGGGACGCCTAAAAAAAGAATGGAAAGCTTGGAAAAAACTTAAAAGCGAAGATCTTTGGTCTAGGGTGGAATCCTATAAAAGAACCGTTGATGCATCGGATGATTAGTGGGAGAGTAGGCTAAAGGTACATTAATAATTCTGAATATTTTTGTTTTTTTCTTTTCTATGAGGTTATTGATAATTATGTTATTAAACTATCATTTTATATGTAGGTTGTGCTGAAGCTCAAAAATTTAAAACATCGGGCATTGATCCCGAATTCGAAGGAAGTTGGACCAAATGTTCATGGGGATAGTTGCAACAGGTGATAAAGCATGGGCACCTTCTCTTACAGTACACTCCGCACTGATTTTTTTGAGGATGTTAACAATGAAATACACGAAGAGAATGAAGAAGAGAATGTGAGAAACGATGTTCGCATTTTAAATGATGTTCACATTTCAAATGATGTTCAAATTGATGGAAACGGGCAAAAAGAAAAAACCCGAGATATCAAGTTCACATTTTAAACTGGAAGAAAGAAATCCTCAAAGCAAATTGGAGGGCTGCAAGATTGTCCGATCAAATAGAAAAATTATGCAATGCACGGTGACAATATGAGTCAAGCCACGACTAGTTTGACTCTGTTATGGATCCATATGGTATTCGAAGCGATCAAAGTGCTTGCTCGACATGATGGAAGAAGTTCCGAAGCTAGTCCGCTATACTTTTTCGCACTTAGATTATTGCTCAATAAGGACAAGCGAATTATGTTTTTATCAATTAATCCCAAGATTAGAGCTTTGTGGCTTAAGACGAAAATGGAGGATAGTTGAAAATTTTCTGATCTTCTAGTGTTTAGAGATATCTATTATGTGACTAAAAAAAAATGCTAAACTAGTTTTATCAATAGTTATTTATGTTTGGTTTCTGGATATTGAATTTATGTTTTATCAATGGCTGTTTATGTTTGGTTTTTGGATATTGAATTTATGTTCTACTTATTTATGTGTAATCTACCTTTATTAATAGTTGTCTATATTTGGTCTTTGGATATTGAATTTTTATTCTACTTATTTATACTAAATTAGTTTTATCAATAGTTGTTTATATATGATTATGGATGTTCAATTTTGTTCACAGGTGATGAGTATAGTTGAGAATTATAGCGGTGATGAAAGTGATGATGAACGGGAAAAGAAAGAGATTTTACAACGCGTGGAATGTTTTAACCGATTATTTTTCATTGCATCTTCTTCCGTGCAATTATATCACGAGAAGTATATATTGAAGCAACCATGCATGAATTCAAAATAGTCAGGTGAGACATGGATCCGAGAGATCCTTGACGGTCACGAATCACGTTGTATGATTAATTTTAGGATGTCTAAAATGGTATTCACAAGTTTGTTGAGAGTTTTGGAGACAAGATAAAACTTGCAAACTTCAAGAAACATATCTTCTACTGAAATGTTGGGAATTTTTTTATACATCTTGGGCACCGGTGCAAAAGTTTCCCAATGTCGAGAAAGATTTCAAAGGTCCGCATCAACAATAAGTCGATACTTTGCAATTGTGCTTGAGAAAGTTTCAAGGATGGCCACTGATCTAATTGCACCCGAAGATCTTTTTTTTTAGCTCAATACCCGAACAAATACGTAATGATTCTAGATATATGCCGCATTTTAAGGTTAAAATTTAATTTTATCTTATTATATTTTTAATATTTTTGGTCGACTAAAAATATGCACGAGACTAATATGATTATTTGTTCAGGATTGCATAGGTGCAATTGATGGTACTCATATTGCCGCTATTCTTCCACCAAATGAACAAATTCCCTATATTGGAAGAAAAGGTATCCCTACTCAAAATGTTATGGCAGTATGTGATTTTAATATGTGTTTCACCTTTGTCATGGCTGGATGGGAAGGATCGGCACATGACACTAGAATATTTCTTGATGCAATTTGAGATCCAAAATACAAATTTTCGCACCCACCAAATGGTTAGATATTTTATTTATATGTGATTTTTTTAAAAATAAAGTATAAGTTCTTTAATTGATAATTTTTATTAAAAAAATTATTGAACTAATTGTTTGTTATATTATGACATGTAGGAAAATATTATCTTGTTGATTCTGGATATCCTCAAATGAAAGGTTGTCTTGGACCATATAGAGGTCAGCGATATCATTTACCTGACTTTCGTAGAGGTAGACCAGTATCTGGTAAAGAAGAGATATTCAATCATTCACATTCATCATTACGTAGTGTGATTGAACGAACTTTTGGTGTTTTGAAAAAAAAATGGGCCATTTTAAGGGATATGCCAAGTTATAGTTTTGAAAAGCAAACGATGATCGTTGTTGCTACAATGACGATACACAATTTTATCCGAAAACATGTCGGTCGAAATGATGCAGATTTTATGGAATACGAAGATATTAACTGGGTATATGAGAATACTATTGATTCAGAAAATGCACATGGTCGAGAAAGTGATGATGACGACGACGACGATGATGGTGGTGATGATGACGGTGAATCAAGCAATTTAAGTGGTTTTGAAATGGAATTAACAAGAGATGCTATAGCTTCTAGTTTAATGAATTCACTTTAAATTGTAAAATTTTTAGTATTTATATTTGGTATATAAATATTATCCCTTTTTGAAACTTTAATCCAAATATATGTAATATTTTAATTTGTTACGTTTATATTTTCTATGTTATGTTAATATCTAATATGAGTTTTACAAATGTGTTAAAAGCATTAAAAATAAAAAAAATTAATGTAAGAGCCCAAATTCGCCCGGGCCCGTCAGAAACCATTAAAAAACCAAAAATAAAATCCAATAAAAAATAGTCCAAATTTTGACCCATTTACAGACCCAAAATTTAACCCAACGACCCAATTCTAGACCCAATACAATGGCCCAAATACAAGCCCAAAATCACTACCCAAACCCTAACCTAGACAGCGAAACCCCAGCGGTAAGACCATGCGCGCAACCCGACCTCGGCTTGGACTCTCGCTCACAGCGTGCCTCCGCGCGCGACGCTTCACCGCCGCCTCCACGCGCGCCGTATCCTCCAGCGCACAGCCCCCACGCGCTCCACCCACGCGCAAGCCTTCACGCATCGTGCATGCCTTCGCGCTCAGTGTCGTCTGCGCCTCCGTACGCCTTGTACCTGCACAACACAACGAAAAAGCACAGCCACGTACCCTCCACTGCGCGACACACGCCTGCGAAAAGGACAAATAACAGCAGCACCAGCAAGCAGAACAAAAAAAAAACAAAGAAAAACAGTTGTAATTTTTATTTTTATTTTTACCTTTATTTTTCTTTTCGGTTATATATAAAACCGAAGCAAAATTTGTAAAGGGGAGGAAACGATTTTTTTTGACGAAAGAAAGAATCAATATAAAAAAGAGCATACTTTCACGCCAATACAAAGGTGGTTCTCGATTTCGGATTCCATTTTTCTTTTCCGTTTTGCTTTTTAGTTTTCTTTCTATTATTGCATGTGAGAAAAAAAAGGAGAAAATGAAACTTTACCTTAGGAATACGCCATGGATCTCCTCTTGCTACGTTGAAATCGTGGCTGAGAGGGGATCTTAAGGCTGAAAAAGCATTCACCAAGGCTCGAGGTTACGGGCAGATCGGCGCTTGAGGGGAAAGGAGAGGTTTCAGCTGAGAAAGAAAAGAAAAGGGAGGCTAGGGCTTGGTGTGGCTGATTGGTTTTAGGGATAATATTGTTTTAGAGAAACGGCGCCGTTTAGGCTTATTCTGATAGCCTTAAAATGACGCCGTATAGGCCTTGATCCGTTGCCTGATTCGACTCGACCCGAGAACCCGAAGGATCCGCGTGCTTTTCACAACGATGGAATATTTTCGCGCCTGGTCCTTTGAGTTTCGCATTGCCATTCAATTAGATTTATTATGTTCTCTTTATTTTCTTAATTAATCTCTTTAATTTGCGCCATGTTTTAATCTGGTCCGCTCCATGCACTGCGTTTGGTCGACTGGGGTTATTTGCTAGTTTAATCCCTAAATGCTTACGTGCATTTTGATTCAATCCTTAACTCTGTATAATTTTTATGATAATAGCCTGTTAACTTTATTCTTATTTCGATTAAGTTCTTTTTTAAATTTATTCACTATTCACTTTTGGAAACTACTTTAATAATCTGTTTTGAATTATGCTTCCATTTTTAGCATTGATATTTCAATGTTTTAACTTATTTTATGCTTCCATTATTTATTTATTTATTTATTTATTTTGTTTGTATAAACGTTTAGTTTCAAATATTTTTATGTTTCTTGTTTTAAAGACTTGTATAATATTTCATTTTAAAATCCACTTACCTCATTATTGCATGTAATAGTTATTTTCATCCTTTTTTACCTATTTTAAGCTCTATCATGTGTATTACCTCTTTTAATTTGTAACCATTAATTATTTGTGATTCATCATTGTAATTTTTTTGTGTATATGTTGCTATTTTGCTTTGTATATTATCATTTCATTATGATTTATTTGTTAAAGAAAATCGAGTTCAATGTCATTCAAATTTCAAAATCCTTCAAGGTTTTTTAATAAGGCAATGCCCGTGTTTAGAGGTTTCAAGAAAATTATGCTCTAACTTACTGGGTTCCGATTTTCCTCGTTAAAACCTAGCAACCGAGTACCCTTTTGTTTCTCTAAAATCCAAATGCATAACATTTCAAATAAAAAACTTATTCTTGGGATTTTTGAGATATTGCGCCCTAACTTACTGGGTGTGATATTTTATTATCTCGAGATAAGATTTTTAAAAGAACAAAGACAATATTCCGTATTCGGGAATTTTGAGAAATAGTGCCCTAACTTACTGGGTTGCGATTTTTCATTTGACCCAAATAAGGGAATATCCTTCTTATTTTTTTAAATATACAAGTATTGAATGTCGAAGGATAAATCCAACTTCGAGAATATAAGATGTTATGCCCTAACTTACTGAGTATGGCATTTTATTTCTCCGAAATAGGGAGCTTTGGCATCCAATACGGTTTTGTCCAAATACATATATATTTTAAATAAATGGATCGTAATCTAAAATCTTTTCAAGTTTTCGGCGTTAGGACATCAATTAATCAATTTGGTACCAATTTTGGGCGTTGCGAGGGTGCTAATCCTTCCTCGTGCGTAACCGACTCCCGAACCTATTTTCTTCTTGAAATTCGCAGACCAAAATTTATTTTATAGGTGACCCGATCACACCTAAACAAAAAGGATTGGTGGCGACTCTATTTCCATATTTTTAAAGTCGATTCCCATTTTTCAAAACTCGTTTAAAAAATGGTTTCGACAGCTTGGCGACTCCACTGGGGAGCAATAAGAGAGTCAAGCCGTAAAATTGATTATTTTCTGTCCTTTTGTCGAAAATTGAAAATTTGATTTGAAAAATTACGATCCTTTTATTGCATTCGCTAGCGTCTTCTCATTGCTGTGGTTCGAATCTTATAGAATATTTTGCATCATATTGCATGACCGCTGGGTCATACCCTTAAATGGGAGTGAGAAGCTACTCCTTCGTGAGGTTTTCACCTTCGTGCAGGATAGTGAATCGCTTCCGGGATACATCCGTACCTATGTCTTCGTGAGATTTTCATCTCCGCATGCGACCATAGGGAAATGTATTCCCTGAACCGAACTCGATCCATATGAGCCTATAATGGGTGAGGATTGAGGAATCTGCTGGTTCAGGTACCCTCAACTTTAGAACTCAAACTGCATATAAAAGACCCTAAGAGCCTACCCCAGATGGATTTGTGATAAACCCTAGTGGTCGCCCAATAGGTGCTTGAATATTTTAAATGTTTTTCGTTTCTATCGTACTGACTATTTGTTTTATTTTTGTTGCTTTGCATGTATTTTCATATTAGAGAAGGGTTTCGATTTGGGCTCGGTTGCTAAATTAGGGAGCTCGACATGGAAAATGACTTTCTTGATAAAACAGAAGACAATACGGATGTCCGTATATTTGTAATCCGCTCTATGTAAAGAGCTTTGTTTTCAAATAAAGTTTCCTAAATGGAATTGAATCAGAATCGGCTCCCTTTGCATTGCATGCATTCACATAGCATTATATCACATGCATTAGATTTCATGAGAGGACCCTGATTGGTTGAAATTATTTCAGCATTAACCTGAACACCGGCAAAACTAAACATCCCTACGGTACCCGAACCAAAATGAAAGATATAGATCAGAGATTAGAGAAGCTTGAACAACTCCAAAGGGAGATGCAGGATAAACTGCAGCTACAAATACATGAACAGTTGGCTAAGATCCAACAAGATATGATGGATCGAATGATGGAAGCTCAGGGAAATATGATGACTCAGATGACGCAATTGTTGAAGGGGCTTATGGATAAAGGAAAGAACCCCATGGTTAATATTGAGGAGAATCACGAGTATCATCAATATCCCAGAGATTTTACTCCACCACACGTGCAAACACTACCTGAAGTGACTGTACAAAGGCCATCTATCACGTTCAGGCCTCAACAATTCCAAGCTGATGCTTCAACGAACCTCCAAACTGGCCCAGGTTCAGGAAATAATCCAATCATTACTAATGTCCCTAATTTGGATGAAATAGCAGAAGGAGAGAGGACAAAAGCAGAATTGCCAAAACAGCTAGAAGATAGATATAAACGGTTAGAGGAGAAGTTTAAAGCGATCGAAGTGTCGATAAGCTATTCTGGAATTAACGCCAAAGATTTAAGCTTGGTCTCAGACTTGGTGCTCCCATACAAGTTCAAAATACCTGAATTTGATAAGTATAATGGGACAAGTTCCCCCGAGGCTCATATTACCATGTTTTGTAGAAGAATGACGGGATACATTAACAATGACCAACTGCTGATTCATTGCTTCCAGGATAGCTCAGTGGGGAGCTGGCTAAATGGTATAACCGGTTGAGTCGTGTGAGAATTGGCTCATGGAGAGATTTGGCTCAGGCGTTTATGAAGCAGTATAGTCATGTGACAGACATGACCCATGATAGAATTACCCTGCAAAACATGGAGAAGAAACCAGGCGAGAGTTTTCGGCAATATGCACAAAGGTGGAGAGAGGTTGCCATACAAGTCCAGCCACCACTTCTGGAGAAAGAGACCACAATGCTCTTTATTAATACATTGAAGGCCCCATTTATCACTCATATGCTAGGGAGCGCTACAAAGAGCTTCTCAGACATCGTAATGACTGGCGAAATGATTGAGAATGCCATAAAGAATGGTAAAATAGATACTGGGGAAAGTGCCAAGGGATCAGCCCCGGGAAAGAAAGAAAATGAGGTAAATAATGTGGGAGCATACAGTAAAGGTTATTCAAAGCAAGTTACTGAGGGATCACCAAGGAACGAATCTAGTCAAAGGACGAATACAGAAAAGCTTCAGTTCACTCCTATTCCAATAACATACCAAAAGCTATATCAAAGATTGTTTGACACACACATGGTGTCCCCTTTCTACCTGACACCATTGCAGCCCCCGTACCCCAAGTGGTACGATGTAAATACCCAATGTGACTATCATGCGGGAATTTCGGGGCATTCAATAGAAAATTGCACTGCCTTTAAGAAAGTCGTGGAAAGGCTTATTAAGATAGGGGTTGTGAAGCCCGATGAGCTGAACGAAGCAGTAAATTAAAGGAGGGGGCAAGAGAGTTACGATTCCTTGAAGAAGTCATCAGAAGCCTAGAAATCGGGAAGTCAGAACACCAATGGCATATCCAAAGAGTGAACCAAGGAATAAAAGTTTTCCAAGCATCGGCCTTTATATACTCGGGAGCATTTTGGACAATCGGACTGCGAAAGAAATTCCTGTAGTATTTAGAGCTTACCTAGAGTAATGTACAAAACGCACTTGTTGATTTAAGCCTAGAAGCAATAAGATTTCTTTTGTGAAATAGGCTTGTGTCCAGAGTTTTTATTTTAATAAAATGCATATTTTGGAGCAAATATTTTTATTCTTTACATCTCATACTGAGCGTTCTTTTGTGTTTAAAATATTCTTTCATTCTTTATTCATGACCATACCCTACAAATAAATCATCCTTAGAATCATTTATTCTTTGGAATTTTTTTTCGTACCTACAATAGGTACCCAGATATCAGGACGTGAGCAACGCTGTTACTGACTCCCTTTTTGAATGAAATATGGGTCTAAGGGATCGCAGGACTTTGAGGATGACAAAAATTGCAACATATCTTCTGATTTGTTAATACTGAATGAAAAACAGATCCTACGTCGCGAGCCAAGGAAGGAGATGAAGATCAAAGCCTGGCTCAATGCAGAAACAAGATTTCCTATATGTGGGGCATGGATGTTATCAGGCCAGTCTCATCAAAAGCTTCTGGCTGACACCAATTCATCTTCGTGGTTGTCAATTTCTTCACTAGGATGGTAAAAGTCGCTTCATATGCCAATATTACAAAGTCGATAGTCATCGGAACAAAGAAAAGAAAAAGAAAGAATACAGACAAAAAAATGTAAAAAAGATCATATTTAACCGCACAATGTCAAAAGATCGCGGTCTGTTCAAAGATCAGGTGCCACATCACAGTGCAGTAAAGGTAGCCAAAAAGAAAAACAAAAGTTCATTAAAAAAAAAAGAGACCGAGACTTGTAAAGATTGGCATACAGAAGTTACTATTTACCATCTATGCTTATCAAACGTTGGCCAGGACTGTCACCGGGGCAGCATATTTCTCATTGGTTTCACCCATTAAAGTCGAAGTTCCTTTTTCCGAGTTTTATCAGAACTAAAGTTGGATGAGGCAAAATGGATTTAATCCCGATATGATCAATCAAATTTGTGAGGAAAAGTTAATAGCTATCCGTTACAGTCAGATGATACGGGTTTGCGACAAAGAGGTTCATCCTATAAAATTCCCAAAGGGGGACCTGATATTGAAGAAGATTCCTCATATACAAAAGTATTTTAGCAAAGAATAAAGGCCAAACTAGAAAAGACTTTATGTAGTGAGAAAGTCTGTTCTGGGAACATTGGCCAAATGGATGACAGGGACATGCCCAATCCGTGAATTCAGTTGAGAAGTATGTAAAAAACAAAAAAAAAACAAAAAAGAAGAAACAAGAAAAAATAGAAAAATAGAAATTTTCAGCAAAAAAAGAAAAAAGAAAAAGGAGAGGCCAATGCGAAAACCCGCAAATGGCGCTTTGAGACCAAAGGGGATTTGAGTTGAAAACCCGAAAAGGGCGGCTCAAATTTTAATCAAAGAGGGGCATACAGCAGTCTTGCTATGCCTGAATTAATAATGAAGAAGTATGCTATGTCTCGGGGCATCGATAAAGTACTCCGGATCCCTTAAACACATATTGAGCTTAAAATGGTTCTCAAGAAATTGGGACAGAGAAGCTCAGGCTGCGATATCTGGGGCACCTAGTTTCCATTTTACCCACTTTAAATTTGTTATTCGTGATTATATTATTTTTTTCAAAATATGTGCACAATAAATTTCCTTCTTAATTGCGATTACTATCTCTGTTTAGCTTATTTGTTTCGAGCTATGCTCCTAATTAGTTTCCTTCTTGTCCATTGTTATAATCTATTCCAAGCATCTTGCATTGAAATAACAATTAGTGGACTAGTAATACTTTCATGAAAGGAGTTTCGCATATTACTCTGGAAGCTTCTGGATAATACAAGAATTGAAACATGACTATTGTTCAAAACTCACCAAGTTTAAAAAAAAAAATCTAAACTGAGGTTATCTCTTCGGATTTTTTGTCAAAAATGGTGGTTGAACAAACGACAAGATACTGCGTCAGTGATACAATCTTGACGAAGATGGGCATCATTAACCCAAGTGTAAAATGGGAATCATTCTCTGGAGAAAAAATGATATTCTGCATTCACGCAAGCATCATGCATACACATCTGGTTGGGTCACCCAATGAGTGATCAGTTGATGGAATAAGCTACAGGCCCTATACCCCCGAGTTATAGGGGAATAGATGGAAGATAATACAGATCTTATACCTTTGAATAGCAATATGATGGATTAAAGAAGAAATAAATCCTACCTTTCGAGGTCACAGTGGGATAGATGGGAAGAGATTCAGATCCTACACCGCTACAGTGGGGCAAATCTGTTAAGCAAGATATTTGTTTTCTCGGGTTTTCTGTTGAGAATACCAGCCGAACAAGATGGCAGCATAATACATCAGTGATAAAGCCTTAATAAACAATGAACGATGACGCCTTAAACTTTTAAAAAGGGATCATTCTCATGAAATTCTGCATTAATGCAAAAACACATTTAGTTAGAAGCATTTGATTCATTCCAATCATTGCATCCTAATCATTGTAAGAGATCAGTCTCATAACATTCTGCATGCAAATGTCATCCATAAGAAACATCTATTTAGGGGCATTTGATTCATTCTGATCATTGCATCCTAATCTCTGTAAAAAGACCATTACATTCTGCATTCATACAAATGCCGTCCATAATACATTTCGTTAGGAGCATTAGATTTATTCTAATCATTGCATCCTAACCATGACAGGTCCCCTAGAGGACATTGTTACAACATCGAAGACATCAGATCTTGCCTTCCTGAGCGAAGCGGATCGAAGATAGCAGATCTGGTAATCCTGAAGTTGCAGGAGCAGACCGAAGACATCAGATCTTGCCTTCTTGAGCGAAGCGGATCGAAGATAGCAAATCTGGCAATCCTGAAGTTGCAGGAGCAGATTAAAGATAACAAATCTGGCAATCCTGAAGTTGCAGGAGCAGATTGAAGATAGCAAATCTGGCAATCCTGAAGTTGCAGGAGCAGATTGAAGAGAACGAATCTGGCAATCCTGAAGTTGCAGGAGCAGATTAAAGATAACAAATCTGGCAATCCTGAAGTTGCAGGAGCAGATTGAAGATAGCAAATCTGGCAATCCTGAAGTTGCAGGAGCAGATTGAAGATAGCAAATCTGGCAATCCCGAAGTTGCGGGAGCTGATTGAAGAGAACAAATCTGGCAATCCCGAAGTTGCGGGAGCAAATTGAAGAGAACAAATCTGGCAATCCTGAAGTTGTAGGAGCAGATTGAAGAGAACAAATCTGGTAATCCTGAAGTTGCAGGAGCAGATTGAATATAGCAAATCTGGCAATCCTGAAGTTGCAGGAGCAGGTTGAATATAGCAGATCTGGTAATCCTGAAGTTGCAGGAGCAGATCGAAGCCATACAAGTTTTTTCACCCCGAAGTCCCAGTGGAGTAGGTCGAAACTACAAATCCCTCCCCCCTGAGTATATCGAGGACCCACCTTTATTTTCGAGAAGTTCCAGTGAGAAGATCGAAATTACAAATCTCTCTCTCTCTGGATTCTTATCACTTTGAAGCCCGAAGAGAGCGGGAAATTCAGATGGAAGCGATTGAGGCTACAAATCTCTTCTCCAGAAAATTACATCGAATTGGATCGAAGCGCTAGTGGAATAGAATGAAGCTGCTTGAAGAAAATAAGTGCCAAGAGGTCAAGATCTTACAAGACCGGGCAAATTTGGGCCTCGTTGAAGTCTTTGCTCTATTCTCGTTACGACAATGAGCAAAGAGGCAATGTAGAAGCCCAAATTCGCCGGGCCCGTCGAAACCATTAATAAACCAAAAATAAAATCCAATAAAAAATAGTCCAAATTTCGACCCATTTACAGACCCAAAATTTAACCCAACGACCCAATTCTAGACCCAATACAATGGCCCAAATGCAAGCCCAAAATCACTACCCAAACCCTAACCTAGATAGAAACCCTAGCCAGTAAGACCATGCGCCGCAACCCAGCCTCCAGCGCTTGGACTCTCTCGCGCGTGCCTCCACGCACGACGCTTCAGCCGCCTTCACGCGCACCGTATCCTCCAGCGCACAGCCCCCACACGCTCCACCCACGCGCAAGCCTTCACGCATCGTGCGTGCCTTACGCGCTTCGATGTCGTCGCGTCGTCCTCCGCGCCCGCACGCCTTGTACCTGCACAACACAACGAAAAAGCACAGCCACGTACCCTCCACTGCGTGACACACGCCTGTGAAAAGGACAAATAACAGCAGCACCAACAATCAGAACAAAAAAAAAACAAAGAAAAACAGTTGTAATTTTTATTTTTATTTTTACCTTTATTTTTCTTTTCAGTTATATATAAAACCGAAGCAAAATTTGTAAAGGGGAGGACACGATTTTTTTTGACGAAAGAAATAATCAATATCAAAAAGAGCATACTTTCACGGCAATACAAAGGTGGTTCTCGATTTCGGATTCCATTTTTCTTTTCCGTTTTGCTTTTTAGTTTTCTTTCTACTATTGCATGTGAGAAAAAAGGAGAAAAAGAAACTTTACCTTAGGAATACGCCATGGATCTCCTCTTGCTACATTGAAATCGTGGCTGAGAGGGGATCTTAAGGCTGAAAAAGCATTCACCAAGGCTCGAGGTTACAGGCAGATCGGCGCTTGAGGGGAAAGGAGAGGTTTCTGCTGAGAAAGAAAAGAAAAGGGAGGCTAGGGCTTGGTGTGGCTGATTGGTTTTAGGGATAATATTGTTTTAGAGAAACGGCGCCGTTTAGGCTTATTCTGATAGCCTTAAAACGACGTCGTATAAGCCTTGATCCGTTGCCCGATTCGACCCGACCCGAGAACCCGGAGGATCCGCGTGCTTTTCACAACGATGGAATATTTTCGCGCCTGGTCCTTTGAGTTTCGCATTGCCATTCAATTAGATTTATTATGTTCTCTTTATTTTCTTAATTAATCTTTTTAATTTGCGCCATGTTTTAATCTAGTCCGCTCCATGCACTGCGTTTGGTCGACTGGGGTTATTTGCTAGTTTAATCCCTAAATGCTTATGTGCATTTTGATTCAATCCTTAACTCTGTATAATTTTTATGATAATAGCCTGTTAACTTTATTCTTATTTCGATTAAGTTGTTTTTTAAATTTATTCACTATTCACTTTTGGAAACTACTTTAATAAATTGTTTTGAATTATGCTTCCATTTTTAGCATTGATATTTCAATTTTTTAACTTATTTTATGCTTCCATTTTTTTTTTTATTTTGTTTGTATAAACGTTTAGTTTCAAATATTTTTATGTTTCTTGTTTTAAAGACTTGTATAATATTTCATTTTAAAATCCACTTACCTCATTATTGCATGTAATAGTTATTTTCATCCTTTTTTACTTATTTCAAGCTCTATCATGTGTATTACCTCTTTTAATTTGTAACCATTAATTATTTGTGATTCATCATTGTAATTTTTTTGTGTATATGTTGCTATTTTGCTTTGTATATTATCATTTCATTACGATTTATTTGTTAAAGAAAATCGAGTTCAATGTCATTCAAATTTCAAAATCCTTCAAGGTTTTTTAATAAGGCAATGCCCGTGTTTAGAGGTTTTGAGAAAATTGTGCTCTAACTTACTGGGTTCCGATTTTCCTCGTTAAAACCTAGCAACCGAGTACCCTTTTGTTTCTCTAAAATCCAAATGCATAACATTTCAAATAAAAAACTTATTCTTGGGATTTTTGAGATATTGCGCCCTAACTTACTGAGTGTGATATTTTATTATCTCGAAATAAGATTTTTAAAAGAACAAAGGCAATATTCCGTATTCGGGAATTTTGAGAAATAGTGCCCTAACTTACTGGGTTGCGATTTTTCATTTGACCCAAATAAGGGAATATCCTTCTTCTTTTTTTTTAAATATACAAGTATTGAATGTCGAAGGATAAATCCAACTTCGAGAATATAAGATGTTATGCCCTAACTTATTGAGTATGGCATTTTATTTCTCCGAAATAGGGAGCTTTGGCATCCAATACGGTTTTGTTCAAATACATATATATTTTAAATAAATGGATCGTAATCTAAAATCTTTTCAAGTTTTCGGCGTTAGGACATCAATTAATCAATTTGGTACCAATTTTGGGCGTTGCGAGGGTGCTAATCCTTCCTCGTATGCATGTAACTCGACTCGAACTTTTTTCTTATTGAAATTCACAGACCAAAATTTATTTTATAGGTGGGCCGATCACACCTAAACAAAAAGGATTGGTGGCGACTCCATTTCCATATTTTTAAAGTCGATTCCCGTTTTTCAAAACTCGTTTAAAAAATGGTTTCGACAAATAATTTTTAAAATAATACAATTGTGTCAATATCTAATTATAAATATTTAATTATTATATTTAAATATTTAAATATAGTTTATATATTCTAATTAAATTTAATAAATAATTAATATAAATTACTTAGAAATATTTAAAATTAATATTATTTATTAAAATATTAACAATAAATTATAATAAATTATTTTTTATATTTTTGCTAAAATATCATAATATTAACTAATTTAAACATTATTTAAATACATATTTATTACTTTATAATATCATGTCTAAAATAGACATTTTACTTCTCAAAAAATCTTTTTTGACAAAGAATGTCAAACACTTAAATTTTTCAAAAGACTTCTCAAAGCGTTCACTAAACCCGCTGTAACACGTCCTTCTTTTTTACCATTTACAGTAAAAAAAAAGGAAAGATGAAGTCAATTACATTAGCAGGTAAAAATTAGCAAGTAAAGAATAAAGTAATTATAATTGGGTAGTTAGGTACTCAAGATTGCTTGCGTTCCATTTCTTACATAATTATGATTACGCTTTTGTTAATATAAGATGCTTCCTTTGGGATCTCCATTTGAGGAAAGTGCAAGCTAACATTCCCATTTTCTTCTTACTTTGACTTCTCTTCTCTCTGATAATATATTTGAGAAATATAATTTCATTGGATATCTTTTGGTCAACAAAACAAGTTTAAACACTTCTACTCAACTCCAAATATCAGGGAAAGTCTTCCCAAAATACAAAATTAATAATAATAAAAAAACCCATAATTTATCATTCTATTTTCATTTCCACCAACTTGCTTTTCTTCTACTACAAACAACTCCTCAGCTGCTCCTTTTTTTTTAGTTTTTGAGCATTCATAAACTCTCTTTTTTTTCTTTTTCAAACTCTTCAAAATTACTCCTCCTACATTTTTATTTTACTGCTAATCATTCTTAATTTATATTGTAATGATTTTTTTCATCTCTCAAACTCTTGCCTACTCTCTTTAAAGCCTACATTTTTATTTGTCACGAGAAGAAGGGAAACAAAAAAAAAAAAAACAACACCACCACCACTAGTCTTTTATAGATCATGAAGAAGCTGGTTCTCTTTGGACTCTTCTTCCTCTTCCTCTTCCCTCACTTGAAACTTGCCTTTTCCCTTTCTCCTGACGGCCTTTCTCTTCTCTCATTAAAATCTGCCGTGGACCCACCTTCAGGCCAGTCAGTCTTCGCCGATTGGAATGAGAACGATGAGACGCCCTGTAATTGGTCCGGCGTTTCTTGCAAGAACATTTCTGGATTTCCTGACCCGCGTGTCGTCGGAGTCGCCGTTTCCGGGAAGAATCTGCGAGGCTATATCCCGTCCGAGCTTGGAAATTTAATCTATCTCAGAAGATTGAATCTTCACAACAACTTCTTCTATGGTTCTATA
Organism: Gossypium sturtianum; assembly: GCA_025698515.1. NCBI lineage: Eukaryota > Viridiplantae > Streptophyta > Magnoliopsida > Malvales > Malvaceae > Gossypium > Gossypium sturtianum. The sequence goes on from CM046945.1 coordinate 28,535,472, forward strand.
CCGGACCAACTGTTCAATGCCACGTCACTTCACAGCTTGTTTCTGTACGGTAACAATCTGTCCGGTTCGCTGCCTCCTTCGATCTGCAAGCTTCCGAGGCTGCAAAACCTCGATCTCTCCTACAATTCGCTGTCGGGTTCTTTGCCTGAGAATCTCAAGAACTGCAAGCAGTTGCAGAGGCTGATTCTAGCTCAAAACAAGTTTTCCGGCGAAATTCCCGACGGAATTTGGCCGGAATTGGACAACTTGGTCCAACTCGATCTTTCTTCGAATGAATTCAAGGGACCGATCCCTAGTACCATCGGAGAGTTAAACTCATTGTCGGGCACTCTCAATTTATCCTACAATCACTTATCCGGTAATCTCCCGAAAAGCTTGGGCGACTTACCGGTGACGGTCAGTTTCGATCTCAGAAACAACAATTTAAGCGGGAAGATACCTGAAACGGGATCGTTTGCTAATCAAGGACCAACCGCATTTCTAAACAACCCTCTTTTATGCGGGTTTCCCCTTCAAAAGTCGTGTAACAATTCGAGTACAAGTTCTTCAGGGACTCAAAATTCGGGTCCGAATTCGGGCGAAACCCAGAAAAAGGGGCTCAGCCCTGGTTTAATCATACTAATCTCAGCAGCTGATGCCGGTGGTGTGGCGTTGATAGGATTGATTATCGTTTATATTTACTGGAAAAACAAAGATTCTTCAAATAGTTGTAGTTGCACTGGGAAAACCAAGTTTGGCGATAGCAACAAAGGGAAAATTTGTTCCGTTTGTCCTTTTGGATGCATCAATGGGTGTCGCAACAATGACTCGGAATTGGAAGACAACGAAAAAGGGGAGAAATCGGGGAAAGGGGAAGGCGAGCTAGTTGCCATTGATAAAGGGTTCAGTTTTGAGTTGGACGAGTTGCTTAGAGCGTCGGCTTATGTGTTGGGTAAGAGTGGGCTTGGGATAGTGTACAAAGTGGTGCTGGGAAATGGGATCCCGGTGGCTGTTCGGAGATTGGGCGGCGAAGGTGGAGAGCAAAGGTACAAGGAGTTTGTGGCTGAAGTTCAAGCAATTGGGAAAGTGAAGCATCCAAATGTGGTGAAGCTGAGAGCTTACTATTGGGCTCCTGATGAAAAGCTTCTCATTAGCGATTTCATCTCCAATGGCAATTTGGCTAACGCCATCAGAGGTTAGTTTCTTGTTTTCCTGCTTGGGTTATTCTAGCAAGCATTAAACTCTCGATTCTTTTCAGCTGTCAGTTTAATCACATATTATTCTAGATATAATCATATTATGACTAATTCGAACAGTTTGGTGAACTTAATTTATAATAAAATCTCAAAACTTTTGTAGCTTGACTAGACTCGATTATGACCCTACTGCAATCTCATATTTTAGGTTGGTCTTTCTTTAAACGTGTCCTTATTATGTTTATAAACGAAACTTAGACTTCCTATTCTTGTTTTGCCTTAATTACTAGTTTTTGGAAGCCATAATCCGACGTTGATGATTTGAGAAATTAAGTGGTCCAAAGTGGCCGACCCGTTTTGCCTGTAATTACGCACCCACGAGGACTCGTTAGTCCTTGGCAGTGCAGTCCCTTTCCGTTGTTATTGCAGTGCCGAAACTTTTGTCAACACTTCATTCATTTCTAGTTACCCTATGGCCTATACCTCATTTTTATCCTTAAACTTATTACTTCACTAATATTTGTACTGGTTTTGAATTTAATCTCATCATTCCCCCCCTAAATTTTAAGTAATTAAAAGAATCATATTTACACACAACATTAAAGAGCCATGAAAGTTCTAGCAACGGTCTCTATATGAAAGAATTAGTAATTAATGTTGTGGGGTAGCTTATAGAGTTGGGTTGGTTGAATGGTTTTAAATGAATACTACCAAAAAGGTAGGTCCCTCACCATTGGCGATGCATCATCATCATCATATGATAAAATAATAAAAAAAGAGCATTGACATTAACTTTGAGGCTTTCAGCATTTCAAGTTTCAATCACAAGATGATGATGTGTCACAACTCAAAGAACATGACTCACTGGATCTTTAGTGTGGATTATGTTAGGGGTTTAATCAAAACATAAAATGCTGTGCAGCCTTCCCTTGCATGCTTTTAGATTGTCCCCATTTTAATATATAGTTTCAGCCTTTGCAGATCAAAACAACAACCTTGGTAACAAGAAAGAAAAAAAAAAAATGTTATATCAAATCTAAGACTTTAACTAAAGTGGCTTTGGTCTATAGTTATCTTTCTTCTTCACTTTAAACATAGACAGACTTTTAGTAAAATAAATATATAAATAAAAAGTGTGCTTTTGATCCTATTTCCATTTTGATTTTCTACTCTCTTTCATCTCAAGCATAAAAGGGTAGCTAGCTTTCTTCCCAATGAAGGTCCCCCCCCCCCGTTTTGTTAAGTAAAAATCACATTGATGGGACCTGCTAGGATCTTCTTGTGACTTCACTTTCATCTTCAATTTTTAAACTATTATGTATACATGTAAATACAATCATCTAAATATTTAAAACCCTTTTACAAAATTGTGTATACGTATGCCGCTTAAATCATAAAATAATTGTTAAATGATATCATTTTTAAAAAAAAATTTGGGTCAGAAGTAAATACTTAAACTATATTTTGTTATACAAAATAAAATCGTTAAAAGAATTTCTTATCAATCATTTTGTGACATGTGACAGTTTTAAATTAAAATTAAATTAAAAGGTAAATGGATTCAAAGTGGTAGATATTGCATTATTGTTGATATCTACTTGTTTAGAGTCTCAATTTGAGTGGATATTTTCCGTAACATTAGTAGGTTAATGAGATTGGGTTTTTTACAGGCAGAAATGGTCAGCCATCAACAAGCCTCTCATGGTCAGTAAGGCTGAAAATTGTAAAGGGAGCAGCCCGTGGCTTGGCCTATCTTCATGAATGCAGTCCAAGAAAATTTGTTCATGGAGACGTCAAGCCATCTAACATTCTCCTTGACAACGAATTCCAATCTTACATCTCTGATTTCGGCCTCAGCAGGCTCATTAACATCACTGGAAACAACCCCGATTCTTCATCCGGCGGCTTCATCGGTGGACTCCCTTACAAATCAATCCAAACAGAACGAACCAACAGTTATCGAGCACCGGAGGCTCGAGTCCCCGGCAATCGAGCAACACAAAAATGGGATGTCTATTCATTTGGAGTCGTATTACTGGAGCTGTTAACGGGGAAGTCTCCAGAGCTATCACCGGCCACATCAACTTCCATGGAAATCCTGGACCTTGTAAGGTGGGTGAGGAAAGGTTTTGAAGAAGAAAAGCCATTGTCAGACATGGTTGATCCGATGTTATTACAAGAAGTGCATGCCAAGAAAGAAGTGTTGGCTGTTTTTCACGTTGCTCTTGCATGCACTGAAGCGGACCCTGAGATTCGACCAAGGATGAAAACTGTTTCAGAGAATCTTGAGAGAATTGGATCATGATTAACAGCATATGTGATTATTGTCCGAGAAGACAAACAACATGGTCGATGGTTTAGGAAGTTCAAAGATTTACTGGTTTTTTGCAAAAGGGCTCTCCCTGTTTCTTTTTGCCATGGTAAAGTTCTGCATTGTTGTCAAAAATTCACTATCCGTTCCCTTTACAAGTCTTCAGAATTTGGCCCAAATTTTCCTCAATATTCATTGGTTTCTTGAAGCTTTCTGGAGACCATATGTTTTAATTTAAATCTCTCTCATTATATTCATATGACTGTAATCAAATTATTCTTTTTTCATTATGAAATCTATTCCTAATATATAAGTCATGAAGAGAGAGAAAGGTTGTTGATGTTAAAATTTAAATCGAATGTGTTTAATTGATTTCATGAACAAGTTAAAGTTAACTGACTTAACATAATATTGCATCAAATATATATATCGCTGCAAAAATATTATTTATATATGTTTATTTGCTTTGTACTTTATTAATTAATTCAATATCGTACTAAAAGTGTATTTAGTTGTGTAAAAAAGTGGGGTTTTTTTTATCTATATATTATAAAATAAAATAAAATTATTAAAATGGCATGTTTAAAAAATTATGTACCAAAATGGTACATTCAAATTGGTGGAGGGTGGTACATAGGCGGCACCACCCTAATATTCTGACAAATTTGACTAAAAACAAAAAAAAAAAAACTAGTGAAGGCAATGTAATAGGCGGCACCACTTTAAAATTATTTCTTAACATAAAAAAAATTCATGTGAATATGATAAGTTAGGAGTCTTAATTTTTTTAAGAAAAAATCCAAATATATATTTTCCATTAGGTTTTGAGATTTGGGGTTTTAGGGTATATTTGACAAATCATTATAAATGTTCATTTCTAATTAAATGAAAATTTTCAATATTTAATATTTTAAATATGTTTGATAATTATTTTAATTTTTTTTAAATATAATCTTTTCAACATAAATAAGTTTTGATTGAGATAAGTAGGTAGGTAGGTACTTATCACTTAATATACAAAATATTAAATTGATTTTACGTTATTAAAATAAATTATCTTTAAAAATAAGATTCAAATGATCATATTTAACTTTTATAAAAAAATTATTAAAAATAATATAAAATATTATATAAATAAGATTAAAATAATTAATTAATTAAAATTTTAAAAATCGGTATTTTCTTTTATCAAACAACATAATCATATTCATTAATTATATTTTACTAATTTTTCAAACAATTTTTTTAATATAAATTCAACTCTCATAAAATTTAGGAATGAAAATTTGATACTTACTTTTTTAATACTTAAACTTTTAGCTTACCAAATAAGATCTTAGAGTTTAGGGTTTTAATTTTTGAGATTGTGGTTTACTTTTCAGGATTTAAGTGTTATGGTTTTAGCTCGAGATTTGGATTCTACCCTTTTAATAGTTAAGTGAAAACACTTCTAGTTTCACTTAATTTTAATCTTGAGTAAATTGTTTTTTTTTCCTAAAATCAAAGCATTTAATTTCTTTTCAAAAGTCAACATCTAAGGACAATTAATCGCAACATTACATTGCCTTCACCAGTTTGGACAAAGTGGTGTCGCCTATTACATTACCTTCACCAGTTTTTTTTTTTTTCAATCAAATTTGTCAAAATACTAGGGTGGTGCCGCCTATGCACCACCCTCCACCAGTTTGAATGTACCATTTTGGTACATAATTTTTTAAACATGCCATTTTAGTAAAATTTTTTATTTTATAATATATAGGTAAAAAACCCAAAAAAGTGGAAGAAAGAAAAAAAAAGAAAAAAAATAAATTTTGAGTGTATGTGGTAAGGAAGAAAAATGAAAGGAAAGAAAAATAGGAGTATTAAGTATTGATGAAGGGTATCAACAAAGGAGGAGATTAGAGGAGAAGATAGTGAAGCAAAAGAGGCCGATTCACCTAAACAGGCAAATAGTAGAAGAAAAGATGTAAGTAGGGAAGAGAATAAGGAGGTTGAAAAGGCTGAGTGTCGTGAGTGAGTGTGTAAGGTTGCTAATAGGGAAAAAGATCTCTTTTCCTTCGTCTTGAAGGGTATTTATAAGAAGAGTCTTCTTATCTAATAATGGTGACGTTGTAGGTTATTACTAATGGGTTGTCATTATAGAGTGTGTGGGTAACACACGTGGTAGGGCTCATTCTATTATTCCTTTTGAGGCACTACAAGGTCATTATACTCAAGTAGACCCCAATGGCCTCTAAAAGGAGTGTTCACACTAGGGCTTTGCTTGATAGGGTGGAAAGAAAATTGGAACGATGAAAAATTGAAGGGGTAGAAAACTAGAAGGATGGAAAACAAAATTTTTCTTTTCCATAAGTGTGCTTGAGATGAGAGATAAAAAAATGAGAAGAATATTAGGCTCCATTTGGTTTCTAGAAATATTTTCTAATCAAATTTTCATTTTCAAAAAATAGTTTTCATTTTCTATCTTTTAAAAATTGAAAAAAGTGTTTGGTAAATAAAAAAAAATTTGTTTTTAACCATATTCAATTCATCTCAATTTAAAAACCCTTATTTTCATCATTTTCACTCTTACAAAATATTTTTAGTGAAAACAGTGAAAACGACATATTATTGTTTTCTAATTTCAAATATTTTCTTTTTTATTTTCGAAAAGTCATTTTTTTTAAAATTTCAACCAAACATGTTTTCTTCAATATTTTCCATTTTTCAAGAAAACAGAAATGAAAATGACTTCTATTTCCTAAAACCAAACGCAATCTTACTTTTTATTTCCATCAATTGATTGGTATAGTTGAAAAATGTAAGGAAATAAAATAAAACATTTGAAAATGCATAATTTTGAACTAACATACATATCATTCTCATTTTCTCTCCTCTCGTCATTCCAATTTGGATGGATTGATTTTTATGCATTAGGATAGAAAATGATCATTTCTCCTATTTTCTTTCCTCTTACTTTCCTTCCCAACCAAGCACACCCAAATTCTATTTTCTTTTCACTTTTCCACCCAACCAAGCACACCCATTCACACTAAAAAGCGGGTGGCCTAATGTAACAGACGTTCCTGCTGCTGGTGGATGGTCCAATAAGAGGTGACTCATCCGGGAAGCTGAGCAGCTAATGACGGTATGGAGGACAATAGGTGGGGAACTATCTATAGGTATCTTTCTGGTGTTCTCTCGGGATGCCAAGTGTCCATTATTTTTTTCTCTCCATTGCTTGGTAGAGTTGAAAAATAGAAGGGAAAGAAAATAACACCTCTTTCTCATTTTCTCTACCCTCATATTTCTAATTTGTAAGGATTGATTTTTATGCATTTTGATGAAAAATATTCGTTTCTCTTATTTTCTTTTACTATTATTCACTACCAAACACATTCAAAATTTATTTTCTTTCCACTTTTTTACATCATCCTTTTTACCTCTCCATTTTCCACCTAATCAGGCACACACTAAACGAGTCCATGTCATCAAGTTTGAGCAAATTTATGAGAAATTTTTATAATAAGAACTATGAACCAAATTTGGATTAAAATGATTTTTTTAAGGTGAAATGAATTTTTCTAAAGCATAAATTTATACATGTGTATTTTACCCATTTTATTTTGCAAAATTCATTTCCTTGAAGGAAAAAAAATTGAGAAGCACAGATTTGCAATATAATACTGAAATAATTTAAATAATATATTTTCTTTGGTTGAGGGATTTATATCTCTTTTGGGATAAGTTTTTGAAGTATCGTCCGTCCGAAGCTAGCGAACCCCTTGACACATCCGATATTGTTCTTGACTGATGTTTTATCTCCCGACTCTGATGAGAGCCCAAGTGCCTAAGACTGCTTGAAGAGGCAGCAAGTTCAACAAAGTGGTAGTGCCTCGTCAGGATGAACGATGTGTGACACACAACCACCAACTAAGGAAATGAGAATAATTGCACTTGGTAAGATTTGAGCTCGTACCCTACAACATATAAGACACTTGTGAGCAGCTATGCTACCACTTGAGCTAGTGATTTTTTGTTGAGGGAGGCCAATTCCTTCGGGAGAAGTCTTCGAAATGTCGTCCGTTGAGAGCTAGTGGACCCCTCAATAGGTCCGTATTGTCCTCGGTTTGGTTTTGTCTTCTGACTCTATGAAATATCACATCTTAGTGTCATTGAGGTATTAACGTATCTTGCAAACAACACACGACTTGATATAATATTTAATGTAAGTTTGTTAGCAATATTTAGCTCTTCTCCAACACACAAACATTGGAATGGAATTAAACTTGTATTTAGATATCTCATAGGAACAATTGGTATGAGGTTATTTTACTCGAATGATTCAAAATCTCAATTAATTGGCTATGTACATGTTGGATATTTATCTGATCCACATGGAGGTCAATCACAAACAAGATATTTATTTACACTTGGAGGTGCAACCATAACAAAATAAACATTACTTGTTGCCGCCTTTTCAAATCATGCGGAAACAAATTACTAAGCATGATGCAAGTTGAGAGTGTGTTTAGTTAAAACTGTTGACCCAGCATATCCAGAAAATATGCAATTCACCTCTGTAGGAAAAGATGCCTGTTCTCTTATACGAAGATAATGTAACATGTATAACTCAATTAAAGGGAATATATATTAAAGGAGACAATGAAACAAATTTAACTAATGACCTTGAGAAGAAATGTGATACTAAAGTTCAACAAAATTGTTTTAATGATACTTTAACAAATCTATTTATCAAATTATTACCAGTTGCAACATTTGAAAGGTTGAAACATATAAAATTGGAATGCGTCGGCTCAAAGATGTTAAGTGATGCTGCCATTAGGGAGAGTCGTATTCTTTTCATTTAACTAAAGTTTTGTCTCATTAAACTTTCTTAATAAAAGTTTTTAACGAGACAACTTATAATAGAAGATTGTGTACTTTCTTTCATTCGTTAAGTTTTTATCCCACATGTTTTTTCTAATAAAATTTTAATCCAAATCAAATGAATGTACATACAAGTCTACCCAAACTTTCAAGAATTTATGAGAAATAAATTATTTAAATTTTTAATGTGCAATTACAACAACTTATGATATATTATGATGTTGCCAGGCCTTTAAATATAGGTATGTATAAAGCTTGTTTATTTCTCCAAGTAAAAAGAAAAAAGTGTTATCTTTGCTCCTTTAGTTTTATAATATGTGGGTCTATAGTTTATTTTTTGGGTAAATTATTTAATAGGTTACTCAATTATTTAGATATTTTCATTTCAGTCACCCAAATAAAAGTCATTATTTTTACCATAATTAAATATTTTAATTATCCAACCATTAATTCGGCCATTTTACCCCAAAATGCCCATTTCTAACATTATTTACGGAAATGGTCCAATTTCCTAATTATTTACCGGAAAGGGCCAAATTCCGCGAAATCGCGTCCACGTCAGTGCGTTCTCAGGTGATGTGTCAGCAAAACGCGTCCCTGGGGGAGCGTGAGCGCTTTGCTGACGTGGATAAAACGCTCCCCCAGGGACGCGTTTTGCCACGTTTTTTTAGGGTTAGGGTTTTCTGCTTGATTTTAGGGGTTTTAAGGAAAAAATTAATTAAATTAGGGTTTAGGGTTAATTAATTAAATTATATTTTAGTTTTTTTAAAATAATTTTGTGTTTAGGGTTTTGGAAAAAATATATTAGCAATATTTTTTTTTCTACAATAGTATCTGAAAAAAATATTTTTGAGAAGATGTTTCTGAACAAATAGTGTCCAAAACGCTTCAAGTAGGATGCACTGTCAGCAAAATTACTGAAAAAAGCTCCCATGTGGACGCTCTTTTTCTACAGTAGTATCTGAAAAAATAATTTTGAGAAGATGTTTCGAACAAATAGTGTCCAAAACGCTCAAGCGGGATGCACTGCCGTCAAGCAAGATTATGAAAAAGCTCCCACGTGGACGCTCTTTTCTCTGATGAGTATCTGAAAAAATAATTTTGAGAAGACGTTTCTGAACAAATAGTGTCCAAAACCTTCAAGCAGGATGCACTGTCAACAAAATTACTGAAAAAAGCTCCCACGTTGACGCTCTTTTTCTACAGTAGTTCCTATTTGGCCTTAGACTATAAATGAGCCAAATTTCATTCTCAGGTTGCATAAGTTACAGCAAGAGAAATTGAGGCTAAAGTAGAATAAAAACTGAAGATGAATGAACGTATTAGTGATGTTATTTACTATGATGGTGAGGTCTGTGACATCGAGAACGGTGTTGTTTTTTATCGGAGAACACAACGCGACTGGTTTTTAACTAGAACATAGATTTGACAGAACTTCGTAAAAGAGTTAGGCGTAAAATCTTCGGAACGATGCCAATGAAAGTTTTGTCTATTAAGTATCGATTTTGTGCTTCGGTTGATCCCGTGAGATATGACTCATTCGACATCAAAGGTCCTTGTAGCTTGGAGGCAATGGTGCAGACTCATCTTGCTAGTGGATCACCCTATCTTGAGTTATATGTACAATTTTCATCACCAAATGATGCATTTGCGACTTCAACATCTACTGCTGTTCGAGAGGAATACACGACCCCTAGCCGATACTCTGTTAGTGGGAGGTAGAATACGGAAGCGCCCGTGTTTGGTGGCAGTATAGAAAACACAACCCCTGCACGACACTCAGTTAGTGGATGGGACATGCACATCGGTGGGTCGATGTTCGATGCTGGAAATACGTATTGGGGAACTACATCAACTTCTAGTGGTTGGCAATCCACATATGATTAGGGACGTTACGAAAAATCCACAAGAAGGGATGATGTACTCTCTACGATGTCCACCAGTGAGGGGACCTCGTTCGTTACAGATGATGGTGGGTCGGATGATGAGTCCGATGTAGATCCCCCTCGATAGCCCAGCCCCGATGGTGCAGAAGTTGCACTGTTTTTTGAACCGGAACCTGTTCCAACCATACCTGAAGATGTTGAAGAGGGTTCAGATAAAGAAGAAGAAGATCTGCGATTCAGGGCGTACTCGCCTCTAGCCCACATGCATAATGTCGATCTATCTCAAGATGATGTGTTGGAGTTTCCAGATCTACCACACAGAAGGCGTAACCATACAATTTCGTCATTGGATTCAGGTGAATTGGAAGTTGGTAAGGAGTTTTCCAATAAGGATAGTTTTCTTGGTGCATTGAAACAACATAACATCATAAACGGGGTTAACTGCAACGTGGTTAAATCCAAATCCGATAAGTATGAGGCCAAGTGTGCGGTGCAAGACGATACATGTTCATGGAAAATCATGACCTCGTTGAGGAAAAGGACATGCTTGTGGGAGATAAAAAAGTACAAAGGTCCACATACATGTGTTGGCGGTACAATATCACTAAGTGTTTAGGGTTTTTGAATAATATTGTTATTACGTAATGTTGCATTATTTAACGTACTTAGTTGACAGGTATTTCACAAGATCATCCCAAGATAGATTCAGATATGTTAGCTAGCTTACTACTACTGATGGTAAAGGCGGGTCCCAAGACTTCAGTGCTGGTCTTAATTGCCAATATTCGTAGCCAATTGAGGTACACGTCCTCTTACCGCAAGGCTTGGATAGCTAAGCAGAAGGTGTTGGAAAAGATGCATGGTCGGTGGGACGCTTCATATAATGAAGTGTGGCAGTGGTGTCAGGTGCTGGAGAGATATGTCCCAGGTTGCATAACAGACCTTGAAACGGCACCTGCGTACTACAACGACCAATTACTCCGTGGATGCCAAGTATTCAAGCGTCTATTCTGGAGCTTTAAGCAATGCCGATACGCATTTCTATACTACAAGCCATTGGTACAAATTGACGGTACCTTTATGTATGATAGATATACCCATCGGCTATTGCTAGCTGTGGCACAAGATGACAGTGGGAGAATCCTTCCAATTGCGTTTGCAATAACATCGGGGGAGTCAGCTGATGACTGAGATTTCTTTCTTTCTAGGTTAAAGAGGCATGTCTGCCCCCAACCTGATATCTGCGCTATATCGTATCGGGGCACTGAAATACTAGCCGCAATTGAGTGACAAGGAAGCCTATGGCATCGCACACACCATCGGTATTGCCTAAGGCATGTTGCGTCCAACTACTACGAGCAATATCGATCTACAACTGAACGACGACAAGTGACCAACATGGGTATTTAATCTCTATTAATATAATTTCGTTTGTAATATTCAATTTATTCTGAATGGAAGAGTGGTATGTAATTTTCGCTATCAACTTGTATTGGTAGGGTATGAGATAAGTAATAACCGTTTTCATGAGATGTTGGCGGTTTTGCGTTCAGTTAACGAAGAAGGCGTAGACTACCTCTGTAACATACCTTTCGAACAGTGGACACAAGCATACGACGGTGGCCTACGATATGGTCATATGACCTCAAACTTAACTGAATGCATAAATTCTGTTCTAAAAGGAACGCGTCATTTACCGATAACATCGGTTGTGTGAGAGACATATTTTCGTTTAACGGCACTATTTCCAAAGCGAGTAGCGAGTTATAAAGGCTAAATGCAGGGGAGGCCATGTATGGTGCGCGAAGGTATTGCAAGAAATTAACAAGGCGAAGGCACGGGCCAACACCATGCACACAGTGTGTCACTATCGCGACAACCTATGGTTTCGTGTGACGAAATTTGACAGACCGAACCAAGGTATTATTAGCGGGCAATATCGTGCACACTTGAGAAATAGGACCTGCGACTGTGGGATGTTTGACGCACTTTGTTATCTATGCGCTCATGTAATTGCAGCTTGCAAGAATCTCCGTCTGGATTCCATGAGCTATGTCGACGAAGTGTACAAAATAGAATACATGTACAAAGTGTGGAGACACGTATTCCCACCAGTCCCAGATAAACGTAAGTGGCCGTCTGTATCGCTTGCTCTGTTTAAGCTGTTACCGAATAGAGAACTGCGTCGCAAACCAAAGGGTCGACCTTGCTCGACTAGAATACGTAACAATATGGATATCCAAGAAACAACCAACCAACAGAAGTTGTGCGGATGGTGTAGGAACCCAGGCCATACAACTCGATCATGTCCAAATCGGAATAGCTGATAGTTGTTGTAATAAAATTATGTTGCATTATTTATATTTTATTAAAAATATAAAAATATTAAAAATATTATCTTATTCAAAAGAACTTTTATTTTATTAAAAATATAAAAAGTAAATTACAATTAAAATATTAAAAATAACTTTTATTTTATTAAATGAAACAATATAAAAAAGTTTGTACAAATATATTAACAAAAATCAATGTTGGTGCTTAGGGTCGGAATCGGTGCCACATGGGGTCGTCCGACGATTCACGCTTTGGATTCCTCCTTGGTTCGACTTTCGGCGGGGTTGTGGTTCCTCCGGCGGGGATTGTGGTTCCTCCGGCAGGGGATCTGGTTGTGGGTGTTGGGAGGATGACTCACCTTGATAAAATAATGACTGCGGAGGTGTTTGCATCACCCATAGCGGAGGTGTTTGAATCCCATAAGGCGATGGGGATTGGTAAAAAGAAGAGCTCCCCGACGGCGCCTTATGCGATCCCTCATGCAACGACGGCCTATAGATCGGCAGTTGACTCGGAGTAATCGAAAACGGAGATGATCCGGGCCATGCATTCCAATCTGCCATAGGACTGGGAAAAGAAAACATATAAGGGCTAGGATACGCACCTGGCATAATCTGAAAAGGCTATGATATGGGTGTCGTCGGTTGAAGTGTTGGGCCCGGTGACTGTGTGGGCACTGTTGATGGGCCTGGTGATTTTGTGGGCGCTGTTGATGGGCCCGTGTTGTCATCCATTCTTCTTGGATTTAAAGGGCCCCGTCATTCATTTTGGACACGAATTTGCCGTCGCCTCTCCTCTTCCGACAGTAAATATGGCTTGCCATGGATCCTAAACCATGGCATGTATTCCGGCACGCACGCTAACTCTGGAACGATGATTGGTTCCCGAGTAGGTATATAATACCAATTTTCCCACATTTCGATATATGCTGACTAGAATCTCAGCCAATTCGTATGCAACTACCGTAAGTCGATTTTGTGCTCATCATCGAACACCTCAGGTGCCACGAGAACCGGTTGTCGGAATCCAAATTGTCGCAATACTCTATCTGACTGGTGCATCTCCACGGTGGCATAGTTGACCAATAGGACCTTCACATGCCAAATGTTCGGATTTTAAAAAAATTCATCCAGAACTACTGCCCGAATTGCCGGATCCTCGTATGGTGTCCATTGAAACTATATGAACATGATAAAAATATTAGTTATATACATAATACTAAATACTAAATACTAAATACGAATCGACTATTTTATTATGTATATCTATTTTATTTAATACTTACTTGTTCTTCTGACCGTTGGTCTAACAGAAGCCATATATCTTCAAGAGAGGTAGGTATTCCAACATAACTCGCCGAATGGTTCCACCTAATTAAATAAATTTTTAGCATACAATTATATTTTAAATCTATGTAATAATTGTAAAATCTAATATAAAATTTACCTCGTTATGAGTAGGAATGTATATGGGTGGTCCACTCGATGACGTAAAAATGGAAAGCGAAACCGTGCCCATGGTTGCAGTAGTGATAGACAACTTCCGATTTTGGCTTTATTCGGTCGCGTCGCCCCACACATCTCCCGGTAAAATGTTGCCAACACGGCAGACCCTCAACTAAATTCGCCAGCTGCTCTAAAATCAATGAGTTTCAGCAGCCATCTTAGATGTACGAGGTTTCGCGACAAGTCTGGCATCAGATAACCTCCAATCATCTCAAGAATGTATGCCCGAGCATATCGTATTCTTTCTAGTTCAGTCGAATCATTATCCGGCTCCGAGAATATGTCTCGTAACCAGCCCATCTCGATCCGACCTCCGTTAATATTATCCGGAATAGCACCCAAAAGCTCGTAGCATACGGCTCCCCAATCAGCAGATTGAGCGGACCCGATGATTGCGTACCCATCCACCGGCAATCCCAATTGCAACTGCACGTCTTCTAGAGTGATAGTACACTCTCCGCATGGAAGATGGAAAGTGTGCGTCTCGGGTCTCCACCTCTCTATCAACGCACTGATTAGTTTCGGGTCCAACTTGCACCCCCGGCCTATCGTGGCCACGTGCCAAAAACTCGCTTCCCGCAGGTAATTCTCTATCAACGGCGATGGAGGACCAGACATATTACGAATATAGCATTGCAACACCCGATCTACAGACTGTTATAAAAAAATTATAAAATAAAAATTAATTAAAATTGCATAAATGAAAAAAATATTAAATAGTATTGAAAAATTAAAATTATCACTTACCATTGTCATTTGATCGACGGAGATGTGTTTATTATCGAAACGAATTAATTCTTCGACAATTGCTAACACAATCAAATATTTTTTAATTAAAAAAAACTAATTCAAAAAAATTTTAAACAGAGCTTTTTTGCAAAAATTAAAGAGAGCTTTGAGAAAATTTGAGAGAAATTTGAGAGGAGGACTTTTGTGTGAAAAAAAATGAAAGGGGGCCTTGTATAGTTTTTTTTTTTGACCGTTGGAGCCCAAATGGTCAAAAAAAAGTAGTCGTTGGGCGTAAGCAAAACGCGTCCCTGGGGAGCGTTTTGCTGACACATCACCTGAGAACGTGCTGACGTGGACGCGATTTCGCAGAATTCGGCCCTTTCCAATAAATAATCAGAAAATTAGCCTATTTCCGTAAATAATTTTAGAAATAGGCGTTTTTGGGTAAAATAGCCCATTAATTCACTAATGACGTCTGATGTAGCAGCACTCCGCATCATGTCCACATAAGTAATCCTTGTTGGGAAAATAGTTTCCATGTAATTATATAATATTTTTAATCCATTTTATTTTACCTATTTTTACCCTCAAGTAAGAACCCTAAAATTGAGGGAAGACTGCCCTTGTCCAACACTAATTGCATGTCATTTAGTTCTCTCAGTTGAAGGAAGACTGCTAAAATCACTGAGCAAAAACGATTCAAAGCAAAGCAGCCATGCTCGAGCTGACACAGTTAAAGCATTGCGAACCTTAAATTTGGGAGATTCAGTTGAAGGTTACAAACAGGACTTTCGACCCACTACACCAAGGAGCAGAAGATGATGAAGAAACTTAGGGTTCTTACTTGAGGGTAAAAATAGGTAAAATAAAATGGATTAAAAATATTATATAATTACATAGAAACTATTTTCCAACAAGGATTACTTATGTGGACATGATGTGGAATGCCAAAAGATGGTTAAAATGTTTAATTATTGTAACAGTAATGACATGTGGAATTTTGACGTGGCGCAGCGTGATTCGTTAATGAAGTAGTTCTAGTTTTGCTTTCCTTTTTTTCTTTTTACTCGCTGCCCTAATTTATAATTCCAAAAAACCTCCCGAATCCTCACTAGCTGGAAAATTGGTACCTCATTGCCTTTCAATAAAAATTGCATTTTGATTTTTGATCCAAAGCCCTTTTTTTTTTCTTTTTCTTTTTTTAATTTTACCTTCTTTTTGCTACTGGGCATTTGAAGTGGATAATCAATCAATCAAAGAAAGATCCCAAAACCATGGTAAGAAAAATCCTAACTTTCTATTTTTCCGAATTTGTTGAAATCGCTTTCTTCTTCTTTTAATTTTCCGAAATCAGTAAAAAGTTAAAATTAATTTTCTGATGTGCGCTTTCAGTCGGCACTCTTCAATTTCCATTCATTCTTAACGGTAGTGCTATTGGGAATCTGCACCTGCACTTACTTGAAGATGCAATTTCCAGCTATCCTTGAACAGAGAACTGGGTATATCCTCTCGCTCTCTTTCTAATTTTCTTCTATTTGTTTTATTAGTTAATTGTTGAATAGTTCTCATTACTATATTTGTAGTTGATTTAAGCTTGTATTTTCATTTCAATCAGAACTGATTTTGGCAATTGAATGCTAGATTGTGTGCCTTGGCATATTTGTTAAATTTCTGCAAGTCATGCAGTTAGTTTTGTAGTGCTTTTGTAGTTGTTTTAGCTTTGTAATTTGGAATAACTGCCTTTGAGCTGGAAACTTTTGAGATGGGGGATGTTGGGGCGATTGCTACTATAATCAAGTTGTATGTGATTAAGTCATGCAGTTAGTTTTGCGGTGTTCGTATAGATGCGTTAGATTTGTAATTTGGAATAGCTACGTTGAACTGAAAAGTATTGAGATGGGGGATGTTGGGGGCAGTTGATGTTGTAACCAAATGTTTGTGGAGCTAGATTTCCTCTATTGTATATTCCATCCATTGCAAAAAAGAAATTAAAAGAGAAAGAGAAGGAAAACAGATGATTTCTAACTAGGCTGGTTTTGATTTTTGCCTTCTTTCATCTTTGAGCATTCAAATTTATTGTCTTATGTCTTGATTTTGTTTGATGCAATTTTGCAAATTAAATGGACTGTTTTGGGTGGCAACTAGCAAGGCAACAAATATAGTCACAATGATATAGTTGTAAGTTTAGCATTGGTGAAGTTTGAAGTAGAGTTCTCAATCGTAACAAGATTTTTTTTTGGCTTTTTTCTCTTTTTTCTGATCATGTGCATCTTCTTAGATAACTTCAACTTCTTGATTTCTTTCTCTATGAAGAGCTTAGATTAATTAAAGTTGCATAACTCCAGTTAATCTTGGCCCTCTCTGTCTTTTCTCTTTGGTATCTAAATTGGTTATATTAACATTTTTGTTTCTAGTATTTATAGCTTCTACTTTGGAATCAGAAATCATTGGTAGGAAGTGTTGAGAATTGGAGCTAATTTGGTGTAATATGCTTGTTTGACAGGTTCCGTGGTTTCTTTTGGAAGGCAGCCAGAATAGGTGGGTCTCCTTATCTGCTTGGTTTACTTCTTTCTGGTTGCATTGAGAATTTGAAATAGTCATGTAGTGTCCCCCTGTTCTGAATCTTATTTGGACATATAATGTTTATCGTGTATGAAGCCTTTAAATTAGTTGATAATAAATATGATAGTGATTGGCTCAAAAATGCAGGATGATAATTATCTATGATTCCAAAATGATTCTGGAAATGAGACTAAAAGTGAAAGACAAAAATTTAGCTATATCATTTTTAAATAATCATATTGTATAGAGAACTTGTGCTTTGTTTTAGAATTAAAATCTCATAAAGTCGTGAATTAGAATAGGATGGTAATGATATCTTGACTGGGAGGGAAAGGGATGACAATAATGATAAAGTTGAACAGCAGTCATGGGGTTTAGGCAGTTATTTTCACATAAGAACAATTATTTGTATTGATGCTCTATCCTTTTTTGCAATAATTGGCATGAAGAAGCACCTGAATTGTTCCGTTTGTTGTTTATACCAACTTAAATGCCTTTGACTTGTGAGTTTACTGCTTTAATTGGTTGTGAATGAACTATGATTGTTATACAATATCAGTTTTTGTTTGTCGGAAATCCATAATGAGATAAGTTGTCTCTTGAGCTATTTGTGTAGTAGAGTTGCATTTTCAACCTGCCGTTTAAGTTCAAGACCATATATATGCAGATGGGCATGCTAATTTAAATATTTATGTGCGCCAAATATTTCATTTGTAGCTCATAGTTCTTGCCATAAATAAATATATACTCTATATTTGCTAACTGGTATTATTGCTTCATTAAAAGGTTCTTTTAGTAGTTTGTGTCCTGGACTCCTTTTCATTTGAAAGGTTATTTCTTGTAGAAAATTAGGCATGTATTTGGGATTGAATTAGAGTGGATCCCAATGATGTGGAACTTTAGTTGAACCATTTTGGAATGTAGGTTGCGAAAAAAAATAATCCGAAACTCATTCGATGTTACCCTTTCATTAGCAATGCATTACAATTTGTGGGACTAACTAGTATATTTCTTGAATCAGGTGAACGGTTAAGTCCCTGGGTGGCTGTAGGATGCTTCACAATGGGTGTCTCAATAATATTTTTCTGAACAAGGAGCACACCCTCTACTGTTCGGAGGAGGGATCCAATCTTTGCCGTGTGAGCTAATGTGTCTCTTGTTGAAATTTAACATGTTTAGAAGTGTTTGGATGATGAAAAGAGTTTTGTTAACACTGTTGGAAGAACTATGTAAAAAACTTATTTCAAAAGCACCCTAGCATTCTTTGGCTGATTGTTCTTTATTGATGATTTTTCAGTTAGCATTTTGCATTGTCATCAAACATTACCTGCGGTGTGCCTACAATTTATGGTGAATGGACTACTCCAATTACCTAATTTGATTCTTTTCGTTTATATAGTTAAACCTTCTTGTCTTCCTTTTCATCATCTCCCAGTTGTTTTACTGAAACTTCCTGTGTTGCTGATTTTGCGATTTCAGTTCATTTAATGATTGCAAATGGTGAGATTTGAACTTTCAGAATGGGTATACGAACTAATTGAGTTAAACCCAGGGTTTAGAGGATGCCTATACCATACATATGCCTATGATGTGCATGATATCAAAACCTGGAATTTAGAATAAAGATAAGAAGAGAAATTTAGAAGAGTCAAACAGAAATTAGGGCAATAGAGGTGACTTAAAGCGGATTGGAAGACAGGCAACAACATAAACAGCAAGCTTATCCTTGAATCTCCTCAAAACCACAACCTTTTCCCCACTCCAATGATATACAGATTGCATGAACTTCTTTATAGGCTTTTTCCCAGTACTGCTTTCTTTGGTTGCCGTCACACTTTCTTGTTCATCTTCGTCTTCACCCCATTGAAGAGGATAGCTCCGCAAAAAGGCTCTTCGATTATTGTAATCTTCATAGCGAAAGCTTCTACTTCTCGTCCCGTCTACTACATCAATCTTTTTGCAATTGCAACCCATAGCATAGAATTTGATTAGTTAATTTGGCATTTATACATGCACATATATATAATGGGAATTGGGGGTAGGGGATAGGAAGATAAGGACATGAAGAGAAGTTGAAAATGATGGCATATGGTTTTTATCAAGTGCCGTAGGATTATTATTATTATTATCTGCTGCAATGCTACCTTGCTGGGGTTTCTTTTGGTTATCTTTATGAAGTGGATTTCAATCATGGTCGGCTTTTTGTTGTTGATGAGATTGTAGGAGTTGAAAGTTTTGTCACTTTAAATTCATCTAAACTTAAATTAAATAATTAGATTTAAACCAATTCTATGTTTTATCATACTAGTGTTTATATCTTTTTATAACTTATATCAAATTTACTTAAATTTATGAAATTGAGGAATTAAGTACATAAAATAAAATTTGAATGAAAGCATGGGGTCACCAAGTAATTCCTTTTTATTATAAATTTGCAGTTATTTAATTACAAAATTTGTGATATCAACACGTCCTTCTGTTTTATTTGTCAACTCATGAATAACAAAAACATTTCAATAGAAAAAGAAACTTGCCGTTTAGGGACTGTAGATACCCAAAGGCTGTCTAGGGGAAGAAGCAAGCAACATTGGCAGGCAAGGCACGTTAAGATTGAAGTCCAGTCTATAAACAAGGAATATAAGGTAAGATTGTATGGGAATTTTGCACCACTTGCATCCATTTTTTTATTGCTCTACAAACAACTTGCATTTTGCATCAAATGTGTTTAACCTTTGTTCACTACTGCCATGATTGTTTTGTTAGATCATGTCAGCAGTGGGTCAATTTTCCATAAATATCAAATCTCCTATTTTAAAATGCTTTTATTCCTCATCTCATGTTTCTTTCTCCTCTACGTTGTAGGTGAATAAATGCATTTTTTTTTTATATAACAGATTTAATGTAAGTAATATTTAAAATTAATTCTATTTTATAAATAAAAAAATTGGAAATAATATAGAAAGTTATAACTAAATTATAATATAAAAGATAAAACAACATGTATCAATGTAAGTACAAAAGATATTTACATTAATTTAATTACATATGAAAGATATTTATATTAAATTAATAAACATATTTAATGATGATATATAT
Source organism: Gossypium sturtianum (assembly GCA_025698515.1). NCBI lineage: Eukaryota > Viridiplantae > Streptophyta > Magnoliopsida > Malvales > Malvaceae > Gossypium > Gossypium sturtianum. Next base: position 28,555,939 of record CM046945.1, read on the forward strand.
AAAAAAATTTAGTTCAATATTTTAATTTACATATTCAACATATCTACATTATTTTTATTTAATATTTCTTTAACAACAAAATCGTATCTTTCCACTTAACAAATAAATATTTTTTTAAAAACTATACATTTAAAATAGTTTCACACTCATAATGTAAACCTCATAACTAAAATGCTTCTATATTTATAAATTACTTTTAAATATAAATATATTTAATAGTTTTAAGTAAATCTACTTTTAATGTATATCTAGTATGGTTTCCGACTCACGTTTCGTATTGGGTTAATTATTTTTGGACTAAATAGTTAAATTTTAGATGTTACATATATGCTCCAAGTTTCTGTACTCTCTGTATATTTGGAATTTAATCCCTGATTTTTTATTTTAAGAATCCGATTCCTCTATTTTTTGAATATAAAAATTTAGGTTCAATTGTTAACACCATTAAAATTCTTTTGTTAAATTTGTTGGTGTGACATTCTAATTTTTTTTTTTAAAAAGTACTCACTTGATAATCATGCCACAAAAAAATGACATTATAATGGACTAGAGTTTAACAAAAAATTTCATGATGTTAACAATTCTTTAAATTTAGGTAAGCATTTTAATTATAATAAAATATTTAAACTAACTAATTGTAAGAGCCCAAATTTGCCCGGGCCCGATAAAACCAAAACCAAAAAACCAAAAAATAACAAATAAAAAACCAATAAATAAAAGTCCATTTACAATCCATAAAATACAATGACCCAAGCGGGCCCGAATACAGAGACCTAAATCCCTACAAGCCCAAATACAAATACAAATCCAAATCAGACCTCAAACCTAAACCTAATATAACCCAAACCTAAAATAAATTCTGACCCAGAGGCCCAATAACAAAGCAAACCCGAACAGCCCAAGAGGTTCAGCAAACAGAAACCCTAGGGCAGAACATTTGCGCCGCAAGCTTTAGCCACACGACCTCCACCCTCGCCACGTCCGTGTACTAGGCTGGCCTCCGTACCTACAAAAGAAGACAAAATAGCAGCAAAATACAGTAGACAAATGAAAAAAGACATTGTATTTTTTTTATTTTCCTGGCTATAAAAAGCTAAAGACAATCACTGTATGAGGACACGATTTTCAAATACAAAAAATATCAAAGCAGGGGTATTTTTTTTAGTCTATTTGCTTCGAATGTCATGCATATACATAGATAAAGAATAAAGATACAAACTTTTACCTTTTCTTGACGATCGGAGTCCCGAATCCGAAGCATTTTTGGTTGTTTTTCGATTTTAGTGACGGTTTTGGGTGTTTGGGGGCTAGATTTGGACTTAGGGAAGTCAAAAGGATCGGGCTAGCTTTCTTTTTAGTTTTCGTCTTGCCGCCGATCTGTAGTGGACGACGTGGGAGGATGGTGGCTCGATGACGGAGCAAGGCCGAACTCTGGCCAGTGCTCCGAGGGCCTTTTCAGAGAGTTTTTTTTTTTTAGCTAAGTGATAAAATGTTTTCTTAACTTGTTTTTTTGGTATTTAAAGGTAGTCCACACGACGTCGTTTGGGGTAACACATTAATGTCCAAAACGGCGTCGTTTAAGGGCTAAAGATCTGCGCGTTGACCCGATCCAGGAAAGGATCCGCGCGTTTTTGTTTTATGGATTATTTTCGATTCAAGTCCCTTCGATTTTACTGACAAGTCGCAATGAAATCCTGTCGCTTTTAATTTAGTCCCGAATCTTCTTTGTTGTTCTAATTTAATCCACATGCTGTTAGATGACTTGTATTTGAACGACGCCGTTTTGAGTGTTTGGGATAATTTCCCAGTGAATCCTCGCCTGTTTGAGCGCATGCTAATCTGGTCCTTAATAGCTTGTTGTTATTGTTTTCATTTCTAGATTGGAATTTTATTTTAATTTCAATTTTGTTCCTTATCGGTTTTAATCTATTTATTTATTTACATTTCAAAAAGGTTTATTTTGTTATATTTTATTTTAATTATTTTTATATACTGCTTACTTTAACTATTTCATTTTATCCTTTAAAGTTTTTTTAATTTAATATATATTATTCAGTTTAAATATTTTTCTTTATATAATTTATTTTAAACTTTAGATTTTACCTTTCTTAAATCTATGTATATTATTTAGTTTAAATTACTTTATATGTTTTTCATGTTCTTTATTTTAAAAATTGTTTTATTATTATTTATTTCAAGATTTTGTATTTCATTTTTACTAAATTGTTTCGCATTTTATATGTATATTATTCATTTCAAATTTTTATATATATTAGTAAATTTAAATTTTGTTTATGATAATTTAAGTTGTTTTTAAATTAACTATTTTAAAATCATTTTACATATTATCTTATTATAAAATCGTTTTGCATGATATTTATTTTAAATACTTTCATATTATTGCCCTCCATGTTATTCATTTTGAAATTATTTTGTTATATATTATTTATTACATCTTATTTACAATAGTCGCTTTTAAACCTTCATTTTTTGTTATTTCGTTGTTTTGGATTTTTTTTAGATATACTATTTTGTGTGGTTTTCTCCAATGGATGATTGTAAAATTGCATCTCTTGAATTCGTTGCTATCACGTGTATTACCTCTCTTAATTTGTGCTTATTGATTATTTATGATTCCTTAATGTAATATTTTGTGTACGTATTCGAGATGTTACGTCCTAACTCACTGGATGTGACGTTTTATCATCTCGAGGTAAGAATTTCTAAAAAAAATAAAGGCAATATTCTGTATTCGGGAATTTTGAGAAATTGTGCCCTAACTTACTAGGTCCCAATTTTTCATAAAGCCCAAATAACCGAATACCCTTTTCAAACTTTATTACACGGGTTTTAAAAATCAAAAGATAAGTTCAGTTTCGAGAATATAAGTTGTTGTACCCTAACTCACTGAGTATGACATTTTATTTCTTCGAAATAAGAGGGTTTTTGGCATCCAATGTGATTCCGTTCAAATGTTTTTTTTTTTTTTGCAAACGGATCGTAATCTAGAATCTTTTCAAATTTTCGGCATTAAGACATTAAATAATCAATTAGGTACCAATTTTGGGCGCTACGAGGGTGCTAACCCTTCCTCGTACGTAACTGACTTCCGAACCCGTTTTCTCGAGTTTTTGTAGACCAAAATATGTTTTAATAAATCAAAATTTTATTAAAATGATCAATCTCAAGGTGATCCGATCACACCTCAAAATAGGATTGGTGGCGACTCCATTTTTGGTCTTCCAATCGATCCCTGTTTTTTTTCAAAAGAGAAAAAAAATGGTTTCAACACTAATAACATTATAAACGTTGAAATACTAAATTATATAAAACAAATTCCAGTATACAAATCAAATCTCAAATTTTAACGTAGTATAGGGACCAAAATTGAAATTTGAATATTTTTATATAATTAAAAACAGAGGGACCAAAATTGAAATTTAATCATTATTGTTAAAAATGTAAAAAAAAAAAAGCAAGCCATGTGTCAAAAAGTAGAGGGACCAAAATTGAAAATTAACCATGGTTAAGAATGTAAAAAAAAAAAAAAACAAGCCAGGTGTCAAAAAGGGAAGGCCTTTTATATATAGTAGTATAAATGTCATTTTGTTTATTTTAAAACAGTATTTAAACTAATATCTTTATGTAATTGTGTTATACAGCAAATAATATCCTCAAATTATATATAATTTGATGTAACCTATTCAAATTATTTGCATATATTTTAATATTTTCGATTATTACTTTCTAAACCAAGCTTTATATTTTTAGTTATTAAATATTTTATATATTATTTCATTAAAAAATTATTTAATATATGTCACTTTTTTCCAACAATATAAAAATATGACATTAAGTAAATAATATATTAAATATATAATTAGTTATATATATAACGCATAAATCTGATCATAAATTTGATCTTTTTATATTTTGGACATACAATATATGTTGTAATTTTTTAATCTATTTATATTTTCTATCATAATAATTTAAAAATATATCTATTTAACCTATGCATCGCACCGGTAAGAAAACTAGTATTATAATATAACTTTTAATTATATTAGCATTTCCACCCCGCTTACCCAGGGAATTTTCAAAATATATATTTTTATAATTTATTTAATATTTAAATTAAATTTTATTAAATTAATTTTTTAACTATAAAATTAAATTCATAATATTTTTTTAGAATTAAGTACAAATTTTAAATAGGTTCATAAAGCAAGTGAATATGAATTATTTAAACAATAACATGATACATTGTTATTGAATAAAACAAAAAAAAAAATTGTGGAGGACTTACAAATAAATACTAATAACTTTATTTAAACATAATATAATAATTAATTTTAAATTATTACTAAAATAATAAACACAAGACCCTAAATCCTAAACTAGAGACCTTAAACCCTAAATATGAGAATTATTGATATTTATTTGTAATAGTTATAATTAATTGGTATTTAATTATGTTTTTCGAAACCATCTTTTTTGAAAAACGGGGTCGACTTTGATTTTGAAAATGAAAACGAAAAAAACAGGAGTTGCCACCAATCTTTTTTGATGAGGTATGATCGAGTCACCTCATAAAACGGTTATTTTTAATAAACGGTTTGATTTATCAAAACAACGATTTTGGTCTACAAAATTCAGAAAACGGGTTCGGGAGTCGGTTACGTACGAGGAAGGATTAGCATCCTCGTAACGCCCCAAAATTGGTACCTAATTGGTTAATTAATGTCTTTAGTGTCGAAAATTGAAAACTCGAAAAGAGTTTAAATTATGATCCTTCTTTTTATTAAAGTATTTTTTTTGAAATCTCTTGAATTAACGAAGATGTGTAAAAGGACATCTTGTCTCGAAGTAATGAAAATGTTGTATCCCGTAAGTTAGGATACAACATCTCGAATCCCCGAAAGTAAGATTTTCCTTTCGTTTCATTATAAAACCTCATATATTTCAATTTTTAAAAGGATATTTAGTTATTTAAATTCAATGAGAAAAATTGAAACCCTGTAAGTTAGGGTTCGATTTCTCGAATCTTCAAAATACAAAATATTGCCTTTATTTTAAAAAAATTCCTTTTTATGAATTTGGGTGAAAGTTGATGGAATATTTAAAAATGATATATAATACACAATAAAACATTATAATAACAATGGTGTAATTACAAAGATGGAGACAATATTAATAATCAAGTTGTGATAAATAAATGAATAAGACGATAGAATGAAAAATGCATGATTAAAATAATAGCAAACATGACATGAAAATAATAAAATAAAAATAAAAACAAGTGCACAAAATGAAGCCAAATAAAAACGACAATAAATAACAAGTGTACAAATATAAAGGGTATGAGCAAATTTAATTTTTTAAGTGTAAAAAAATGAAGTAATAAAAAAGGAATAAACAAATTATAAAAGTTGAAAATTAAAAAAGGAGTTAATTGGAATTAAAATAAAATTTAGAGTCTAAATTTAAAAAGATGAAAAGATATAAAAGGATTAAATTGAAACGTAAATAAAAATTTAGGGAAGAATTTGAATAAAAAGGAATAATGGACTAAATCGTAACGCGCTAAAAGTACTATGGGGCGAAAGGGAAAATATCCCTGCCCCTTTTATGCGCAGCGTTTTAATGTAGACCAAAATGCAATAAAAATAAAATTTGCGGCCACATTAAAAAGAATTAAAATAATTGTCGAAACCATTTTTTTGTTTGAAAAACGGGCCGAGTTTAAAAACGAAAATGGAGTCGCCACCAATCTTTTTGAGGTGTGATTGGGTCACCTTGAGACTGATCGTTAAAACATTTTGATTTATTAAAACGATAGTTTTGGTCTACGAAATTTGGAAAAACGGGTTCGGGAGTCGATTGCGCACAAGGAAGAATCAGCACCCTCGTGACGCCCAAAATTGGTACCTAATTGATTACTTGATGTTTTTATGTCGAAAATTTGAAAGATTTTAAAATACGATTCTCTTTATTTTAAAAGAAAAAACTTGAATAAAATATGAGCGATCAGACCCTCTTATTTCGAGGAAGTAAAATGTCACGCCCAGTGAGTTAGGGTACGACATTTCAAATCCCCGAAACTGAGCTTGTCCTTTGACCTTCAAAATTAATGTGTTTAAATCTAAGAAGGATATTCGGTTATTTGGGGTCTAATAAAAAATCGGAACCCAATAAGTTAGGGCTCGATTTCCCAAAATACCAGATACAGAATATTGCCTTTGTTTTTTTTTTTTGAAATCCTTATTCCGAGATAACAAAACGTCACATCCAGTGAGTTAGGACACGACAATTTTGAATTCTCGAGAATAAGTTTTTATTTAACCTTTAAAAAGAAAGTAATAGGTTCTTTAGACTCGAAGAGAGAAATCGAAACCCAGTAAGTTAGGGTACGATTCCTTTCGAACCTTAGAACGTGGAGTGTTTGCTTATTTTGAAACGAAAATTGTAAGGTATCGGATAAAGTATGATATGATTTAAGATAAAATGTAAAACGAGTTACCATGCTAGTTTGTATAACAACATAATTGTGATAGAATATAAATAACAATAATAAAGGTAGAAATAAAATACGATAAAATAAAAGCAAAATAAACAAATGAAATGAAATAAAAGAGAATAGTAACGAAAATGCAATGATAACAATAAAAATGAAATATACTAATAAACAAATAATAAAAAATAAAAAATAATAAGAATAAGAATTGCAATAATAATGTTAATAATAATAATAATAATAATAATAATAATAATAATAATAATAAATATAAGTATAGTAATAATAATATATATATAAAAAATAGTGGCAATAATGAAAATAATAATAATACAAGTGAATATGATAATAATAATAAAGTTAATAGTAAAAATAATAAAAATAGAATTAGTAATAATAATAATAAAAAACAGTAGTAGTAAAAATAAAAGTAATATTAATAATATAAAAAATAATAGTAATAATAATAGAATTAATAATAATAATAATAATAATAATAATAATAAATAATAATGATAAATAGTAATAATAAGCAAATGATAAAGATAATAAATAAAATAAAAATCTAAAAATAAAAAAATAATGGCAGAATAAAAATATCAAAAAAACTATCACAAAAAACTAAAAGGGGACAAAATTGAATTTAAAATCAAAATCAAAGTAATTTAAAAATAAACGAATTAGGGCCCCCTAGCAACGCGCATAAAAGGGGGAGGACCAAAGGGAAAATATTCCCGCCCTCCTAAACGGCGCCGTGTGACATGGGACTAAAATGAAAAAGTAAGTGAGAATGCAGGACCAAATTAAAAATAAAAGAGGACCTAATTGAAACATGCCTCAAAAGCGGAAGGACTGAGGGCGCAAATAGCCCTTCAGTCCAAAACACGCGGATCCTTGGCATCTGGGTCGGGTAATCGGGTCGAAGGGAGCAAAACGACGTCGTTTTGGGCTATTGAGGCCAGCCCCAAAACGGCGCCGTTTTAGAGCCTTATATATACCATTTTTTTTTACAAAAAATCCCCATTTCATTTCATTTTCTCAAAACTAAAAAAAAAAACTCTTTAAAAACTCTCTTCCCCCATCCGTCCGCCACAGTCCAAGTGAAGCTTCAGTTACGATCATTGTCGTGACTCCGCCACGCTACGCCACCGTATTACCCGATTGTCGAAATTTGAAAAAAGTGAGTTTTTTCTTTTTTATATCGTATATTATATATATTATACGTATGGTTTTTTAAAAAATAAAAATAAAGCAAAAGAAAAAAAGAAAAATAAATAAAAGAAAACCTTTGCTCTTTGGTACTGATCTTTGTATATTCTGTGTATTTGCTTGTGTGTATTCGAAAAAAAGTATTGCTCTCGGATATGTAAAAAATCGTCCCCTTTTACATCGAATTATTCGGCTTTTATAGCCTCCTTTTACAAATGATTTCCCCTGTTTTGTAGGTGCGTGATGGAAAAGGGGACTTCACACGGGCGTGGCGGATGTGGCTTGGTGGTGGAGGCACGCACGATGCGGAGGGGCAAGTCTGTGGTGTGTGTAGGACTGCTAGCGGCACTGGCGAAAAACAAGGGCTAAGGTTTCTGATTTTTTTTTTTGGGGCTTAACGGGCTTGTTGGGTTTGGGCTGATTTGGGCTAGTTTGTAAAAAAATGGACTTTAAAATTGGGCTTTGGTTTGTCAAAAATTGGACTCTACAGCTGCCCCTCTTTGCTCGTTGTCGTGTAACGAGAATGGAGCAAAGACTTTAAGAGGACCAATTTTGCCCAGTCTTGCTGGGTCTTGACTTCTTGATGCTTCCTTCGTTCAGGTAGCCTTGATTTACCCCACTACATCTTCAGGGGTGTAGTGATTTTCGTTTCAATCTGCTCCACTACTGCTTAGGGAGATAAGACTAGTGGCCTAGATCTGCTCCATTGCTGATACATGGAGATAAGATTTGCAAGCTTCGATCTGCCCCACTGCTATCTCGAGGAGACAAGATCTACAATCTTTAGTCTACTCCATTGCCGATACATAGAGATAAGACTTGATGTCTTCGATCTACCCCACTCCTGCTCAGTGGAGATAAGATCTACTATCATTAGCCTGCTCCACTCCTACTCAGTGGAGATAAAGCTAGTAGCTTAAATCTGCTCCATTGCCGATACATGGAGATAAGATTCGCCATTTCGATCTGCTCCACTACTATCTCAAGGGGACAAGATTTACAATCTTCAGTCTGCTCCATTGCCGATACATGGAGATAAGACTCGTAATTTTTAGCCTGCTCCACTACTGCTTAGGGAGATAAGGCCATTGGCCTAAATCTGCTCCATTGCCAATACATGGAGATAAGATTTGCCAAATTTGATCTGTCCCACTGCTATCTCGAAGAGACAAGATCTATAATCCTCAGTCTGCTCCATTGCCGATACATGGAGATAAGACTTGTAATTTCAGCCTGCTCCCTTGCTATCTTAGGGAGATAAGGCTTGTAGCTTAAATCTGCTCCATTACCGATACATGGAGATAAGACTTGTAATTTCAGCCTGCTCCCTTGCTATCTCAGGGAGATAAGGCTTGTAGCTTAAATCTGCTCCATTGCCGATACATGGAGATAAGATTCGTCATTTTCGATCTGCCCCACTGCTATCTCGAGGAGACAAGATCTACAATCTTCAGTCTGCTCCATTGCCGATACATGGAGATAAGACTTGTAATTTCAGCCTGCTCCCTTGCTATCTCAGGGAGATAAGGCTATAATCTTCAGCCTGCTCCCTTGCTAACTCAGGAAGATAAGGCTTGTAATTTCAGCCTGCTCCCTTGCTATCTCAGGGAGATAAGGCTATAATCTTTAGCCTGCTCCCTTGCTACCTCAGGAAGATAAGGCCAGTGGCTAAAATCTGCTCCCCTGCTACATCGGGAAGATAAGATTCGCCATCTTCGATCTGCCCTACTGCTATCTCGAGGGGACAAAATCTGCAATTTTTAGTCTGCTCCCTTGCTACATCAGGAAGATAACACTATAATCTTCAGCCTGCTCCCTTGCTACCTCAGGAAGATAAGGCCAGTGGCTAAAATCTGCTCCCCTGCTACATCAAGAAGATAAGATTCGCCATCTTCGATCTGCCCCACTGCTATCTCGAGGGGACAAAATCCGTAATTTTTAGTCTGCTCCCTTGCTACATCAGGAAGATAAGACTATAATCTTCAGCCTGCTCCCTTGCTACCTCAAGAAGATAAGGCTAGTGGCTTAAATCTGCTCCATTGCCGATACATGGAGATAAGATTCGCCAAAATCTGTAATTCTAATCAATTTTGCTACATTGTCCTCTGGGGAACCTACCTGTAGAATTGATTTCATGGGGTCTATGCTTATGCCAAATGATTAGGATGTCATGATTGAAAAAATGCTCCTAACCAATGTATTATGAATGAATGCAAAATGTCATGAGAATGATTCAATTTTTTTTACATTTGGGCTATCATTGCTCGCTGTTTGTTAGGGTGATATCCCCGATGTATGTCTTCTTGTTCAGCTGATACTTCTAACAGAGAATCTGAAGATGTCGTCACTGCTTAGACCCTTATTTCAAGTGTTCCCAGCCCTTTAAGCTTGGTGAGTTCTAAATAATTGTCCTGTTTCAGATCCTTGCATTATTTAGAGACTTTCAGAGTAATATGCAAAACTTCCTTTGTGAAAGAAATATTAGTTCATTAATCATTATTTCAATATGAAATGCTTGAAAAAAGATGATAGAGGTGAATAAAACTGCAATTTATTCAGGACAAAATCCGTGAAGAATGTATTGAGCAAAGGAAGCAAATTTTGCTAAGGTACAAAAATGAGTAAGGCTGGAATTGGTGCCCCAGATATCACAGCCTGAGTTTCTCTGTACGAACTTCTTGAAGACCATTCTGAGTACAACATGTGTCTAGGAGATTTGAGGTACTTCGTCAATGCCCCGAAGATGTAGCATATCTCCTCATTGTTGATTCAGGTATAGGATGGCTAGTGCATGCCTTATTTCTTGTCAAAAATTTGAATTGCCCTTTACGGGTTTTCAATTCAAAGATCATTTGGTCTCAAAGTGCCCTTTGCGTGTTTTCACCTTAGCCTCTCTATTTTTTTTGAACGCAAGACGCCCCTTGTGGGTTTTCGCCTTGGCCCATTTTCCTTCTCAAGCGAAGTACTTCTTGACTGAGTCCGCATTAATCGGGTTTGGCTGACTTTTGCCGTCCATCTCAGCTAGTATCAATGCTCCTCCAGAAAAGGCCTTCTTTACAACATAAAGTCCCTCCCAATTAGGCATCCACTTTCCTCTGAAGTCATTTTGCATAGGGAAGATCTTTTTCAATACCAAGTCTCTCTCATGGAATACTCTGGGGTGAACCTTTTTGTTGTAAACCCGCATCATTCACTTTTGGTACATCTAACCATGATGGATGGCTTTTAACCTTTTTTCCTCAATTAGATTCAGTTGATCATACCGAGATTGGATCCATTCCGCTTCATCCAACTTCAACTCTGATAAAACCCAGAGAGAAGGAATTTCAACTTCAATGGGCAAAACTGCCTCCATCCCATAAATCAATGAGAAAGGTGATGCCCCGGTAGAAGTTCTAACAGATGTTCGATAGGCATAGAGGGCAAACGGTAACTTTTCATGCCAATCTTTGTAGGTCTCGGTCATTTTCCCACAATTTTCTTGATATTTTTATTATTTCGCCTCATTCGCACCATTCATTTTCAGGCGATATGGCAACGAGTTGTGGTGCTTAATTTTGAACTAACTACAGACTTCCGCTATCGCGCTATTGTTCAGGTTCAACGCGTTGTCAGATACGATCATTTCCGGTATACCATAGCGGCATATGATCTCTCTCTTCAAGAACTTGCTAACTGCTGTCTTCGTGACATTGGCATATAAAGCTGCCTCTACCCATTTAGTGAAGTAATCGATGACCACGAAAATGAATCGATGTCCATTAGAAGCCTTCGGCGAGATCGGCTCAATAACATCCATGCCCCACATTGAGAAAGGCCACGGAGAAGTCATAACATGAAGAGGTGAAGGAGGCACATGGATCTTGTCTCCATAAATTTGGCACTTATGACACTTCTTAGCGTAGCGGATGCAATCTCCCTCCATCGTGGACCAGTAATAACCGAATCTCATGATTTGCCTGGCCATTGTAAACCCATTGGCATGCGTCCCACAGACACCTTCATGAACATCTTCCAAGATTTTCCTAGCCTCAACAGCATCGACGCATCTTAACAACACCTGGTTCTTCCTCTTTTTATATAGGATCTCTCCGTCTAAGACATAGTCATTGGCCAGTCTTCTCAATGTTCTCCTATCATTTTCTGTTGCTTGATTAGGGTATTCCCGGCTCTTCACATATCGCAGAATATCATGATACCAAGGATGATCATCTCTCTCATCCTCTTCGTCGGTATTGCAGTAGTGAGCCGGAGCCTCATAGATACTCATTGGATAGGCTTCATGCCTTCTTGTTCATTTACTCTGATCATAGAAGCTAATGTGGCCAAGGCATCAGCCATTTGGTTTTCATCGTGCGTGAGGTAAAAGAAGGTGATATTATCGAACTCATCAATTAACTCCAAAACTAACTTTCGATAGTTGATCAATTTGGGATCTCTCGTTTCCCATTCTCCTTTGAGCTGATAGATCACCAACGCGGAATCTCCATATACCTCTAGCACCTTGACTTTGCGGTCTATGGCTGCTCGAATTCCCATTATACATGCTTCGTATTCTGACATGTTGTTTGTGCAATCAAAATCCAACTTGCAAGTGAATGGATAATGATCTCCGCTTGGGGATATCAGGACTGCCCTAATTCCATTACCAGCGGCGTTTGACGCTCCATCAAAGTTCAACTTCCAAGGGCAATCTTCTAGGGTATCTTCCTCAGTCGCCGCTACAAACATCAGATCTTCATTGGGAAAATCAAAGTTCAATGGCTCGTAATCGTCTAGAGCTCTGCTAGCTAGAAAATCTGCTATTGCACTCCCCTTCACAGCTTTCTGGTTCACATATACTATGTCAAATTCGGAGAGCAAAATTTGCCATCGGGTCATTCTTCTATTTAGAGCGGTTGACTCTGTCATGTACTTAAGAGGGTCTAGTTTCGAGATTAACCAAGTCGTATGGTACAACATGTACTGCCTCAACCTCCGAGTTGTCCAGACCAAGGTGCAACATAATTTCTCAATTGGCGAGTATCTCATTTCACACTCGGTGAATTTCTTACTAAGATAATATATCACATTTTCCTTCTTCCTTGTCTCATCGTGTTGGCCAAGCACACATCCCATTGAATTATCGAATACCGTCAGATATATAATTAATGGTCTATCAGGACTGGGCGACATTAGTACTGGAGTATTAGACAAGTATTGTTTAATTCTGTCAAAAGCCTTCTGGCATTCATCGTCCCAAACGCCTGGATTGTGTTTCTTAAGAAGACAAAATATGGGGTCACATTTCTCAGTCAATTGCGAAATGAACCGAACAATATAATTTAGTCTTCCTAGAAAACCTCAGACTTCTTTTTGAGTGCGCGACGAAGGTAATTCTTGTACGGCCTTGACTTTATTCGAGTCGACCTCAATTCCCTTTTCGCTGACCACGAAACCAAGCAGTTTTCCTGACCTAGCCCCGAAAGTACACTTGGTTGGATTGAGCTTCAGCTGAAATTTTCTCAACCTCAAGAACAGTTTCCTCAAAACCTGTATATGCTCCTTTTCCATTCGGGATTTCGCGATCATGTCGTCAACGTAGACCTCGATCTCCTTGTGCATCATGTCGTGAAATAAGGTTACCATGGCCCTTTGGTATGTTGCTCCCGCATTCTTTAACCCAAATGGCATCACTCTGTAACAAAAAGTTCCCTATAAGGTTATGAAGGTGGTCTTTTCCATGTCTTCAGGATGCATCTTTATTTGATTGTATCCAGAGAAACTATCCATGAAGGAGAACAATGAATACCCTGCCGTGTTATCCACCAACGTGTCGTTGTGAGGTAGCGGGAAGTTGTCCTTTGGGCTAGCCTTGTTTAAGTCTCTGTAATCGACACACATCCGTACTTTTCCATCTTTCTTAAGAACGGGGACGACATTGGCAACCCATTCTGAGTAATTCACCACTTGTAAGAACCCAGCGTCAAATTGCTTCTTGACCTCTTCTCTTATCTTTACTGCAACATCGGGTCTCATCCTTCGGAGCTTCTGTTGGACCGGCTTGCATTCTTCTTTTATAGGGATACAATGTACCGCAATATCAGCGCTCAACCCAGGCATGTCTTGATATGACCATGCAAAGACATCTTTGAACTCCAGCAGAAGTTTAACGAGATCATGCCTTGTTTCCTCATTTATGCAAGTGCCAATTTTCACCTCTTTCCCCTCTTCCAGAATCACATTCTCAATTGTCTCTTTGTGAGGTAGAATCAGCTTCTCTTCCCGCTCTACCATCCTCAAAAAATCTGGGGATAAACCACAATCTCTGTCATCTGTAAAATCCTGAGATCCCTCTAGGCACATGTCTCGTTCACAAGGGAATTCTGCGTCCATAGCAGCGTTGCTCATGACATCGATATCTGGGGACCTATTGTAGGTACGAAAGAATACCCAAAGAAACCAATGAAATCTAAGAATGATTTATTTGTATGGTATGGTTATGACTGGTATGAAAGAATAAATAACAAAAAAAAATATTTGCCCAGCATGAAACAACAAAATGCATTTTTTATTAAAAATAAAGATGTTTGAACATGAGCATATTTCATAAAAGATTCTTATTGTTTCTAGGCTTAAAACAACAAGTGTGTTTTGAACATTACTCTGTGTTAGTTCTAAAAACTACAGGAATTTCCTCCGCAGTCCAGTTGTTCAGAACACTTCCAGGCTCATAGGGGCGAATGCCTGCTAAGTTTCATTCTTTCGGTCCCTCTCCAGATACGACGTTGATGCTTAAAGTTCTCATCATATCTTTAGCCGTTTCTTCGTTCGTATTCTCTGATCCTGGATGGATAATTCCTCCCGATACAAATGTATTAGATATATGGGGAAAAGTCATTGATCCCTATTTGACCTCAGCACCATTCAATCGTGCCCTTCGCCTCTCTCGCTTCCTCTCCAGTTCCTCATTTCTCTGTTTGGCGTCTGGCCTATGCCCCAAACCAAAACGATCGCGCTTGTCAACCAAACCCGGTACTTCGACCCGTTCATGGAGGTATTTCCTGAGTCCCCTCCTAGGCAATGCTCTTTTTCCTACCATCAGTCGCAGGCTCATCCACGTATCTTCGGATATTTTGGGCACCAAAATCTTGCCTCCTTCACTGATAAAAGTCACATTTACAAACTCTAATGACCGAAAGGAACACTCTATCGCCTCAGTATCATTTTCTATGTACGACGCATCACTAGTAACGGATGCGATGATGTCCTCCTCCGTATTTATAGTTATCAGCCGACCCTCTGTCACCAACTTTAGCTTTTGGTGCAATGATGATGGTACGGCTCCCGCTGAGTGGATCCAAGGCCTCCCCAATAAACCATTATAAGAGGGCTTGATGTCCATCACGAGGAAGTCTACCTCGTACGTATTTGGCCCGATCAGGAGGGGTATCTCAATCCTTCCCATCACTTTCCTTTCGGTGCCATCGAATGCTCTCACTATATTTTGGTACGTTTTCATATGAGAGCTGTCTAGGTAACCTGTTCAGTGTAGATAAGGGTAAGACATTCAGTGCCGATCCATTGTCAATTAATACCCCCGGTAGTGTATACCCTTTGCATCGGGTAGTGATATGCAAAGCCTTGGTGGATCCCATGCCCCCTGGTGGTATCTCATCGTCACTGAAAGAAATAAAGTTATCAGCGCTTATGTTGCCGATGAGGCGGTCTAGCTTGTTCACCGAAATATCACCGGCGACATAGGTTTCATTCAATACCTTTATCAACGCGTTACGGTGTACCTCCGAGTTTAAAAGTAAAGCCAATACCGATATGTGTGCCAGCTGCTTGTGTAATTGTTCCACAACACTGTACTCACTGTGTTTCAGGAACTTCAAAAACTCATCGGCTTCGTTCTCAGTTACCGGTTCATTAACCAGAGGTTCCGTCCTCTCTTTCCCCTGTTCAATCATCAGGGACTTCCTTTCTTCAGGTTCGACTTTCGTATTTGGCATGCTGACCGGACTCTCCTTTCCCGGGTATGTCACATTACAGCTGTAATTTCAGGGCACCCTTTTGCTATCCTTATAAGGAAAAGCCACGGGTTTCTGAATTATCACTCTTGGTGCCACTCTCACACCTACTTCATCAATTCTCGGTCTTGTGATGATCACTACTGGGTGATTGACTTCAAAAACCTTCTCTGCTGACTCTCCTTCTGTGGTGCACACGTCCTCTCCTTCAGTAGAGTCAAAGAACTCCAGTTCCTTGTTATCCATTAACCCTTGCACTAGGGCCCTGAATTCGCTACATCGTTGGATCTCATGGTCCTCCTTATTATGGAACTCATAGTAGTTCCTTGCATCTCGGGGTTTGCTCCCCAACTCTTGCGGAACTAACCCTCTTTCCCGTATTTCCTTCCAAACCTTTCTTAATGGGGTTCTTACTTCAGCAACATTCCGTTTGATTCTCCTCCCAATGTTCTCGACTATCACATTTACCCCTTTATTAGTATGACTGGGTAACGAATTTCCCACACCCGGTGCCTCGTCAAATTTCAAAACACCCGCTTTAATAAGCCTTTCGACTAACCTTTTGAATGAGGTGCAGTTTTCTATCGAGTGCCCTATGATTCCCGTATGGTATTCACACTGAGCGTTTGTGTCATACCACTTAGGATATAGGGGTTGCAACGGTTTCAAGTAGAAAGGGGCTACAACGTGTGCATCGAACAGATTTTTGTACAACTCCCTATACATCATTGGTATGGGAGTAAACTAGAATTTCTCGGTATTCTGCCTTGTGTTGGGCTCTTACCTTGGTGAGGCCTGCTGGCCCGCGGCTACCGCTCTTGGTTGACTGACAGTAACGGGTTTTGAATAACTCGAGCTCACATTACGTACTTCATTTTCCCTTTTCTTCGGAGCTGATCTTCTCGTGCTTTCCCCAGCCTCTATCTTTCCACACCTTATCGCGTTTTCTATCATTTCGCCCGACATCACTATGTCTGCGAAGCTCTTAGTAGCGCTCCCCAACATATGATTGATAAAAGGTGCTTTCAGGGTATTGATGAAGAGCATGGTCATCTCTTTCTCCAGCAGTGGCGGTTAGACCTGTGTAGCGACTTCCCTCCACCTCTGGGCATATTTCCTGAAACTTTCGCCCGACTTTTTCTCCATGTTTTGTAACGTGATCCTGTCAGGCGCTATATCAGTCACATGGCCATAATGCTTCATGAAGGCCTATGCTAAATCCTTCCACGATTTGACTTGAGTACGACTCAACTGATTGTACCATTTAGCCGCGGCTCCAGTCAGACTATCCTGGAAACAGTGAATCAACAACTGGTTGTTGCTGACATGTCCCGTCATTCTTCAACAGAACATTGTAATATGGGCCTCAGGGTAGCTGGTCCCGTTGTATTTTTCGAACTCTGGCATCTTAAACTTTGGAGGGAGTACCAGATTTGGGACCAGACTCAACTTCTTAGCATCCACCTCGCATTGGTAATCAGCGCTTTCCAATGCTTTGAACTTCTCCTCCAACCACTTGCATCGATCTTCAAACTATCTTGGGAGCTCCGCCCTTGCCTTTTCCCTTTCTCCTGCATCATCGAAGTCAGGGACCATTGGTTTTGCCAAATTATCTCCAGGGTTAGAGCTCGAGCCTGTCGTGAAGTTTACCGGTGCTGAGGTATCGGATTGATACTGGGGTTTGATCTTGATGGACACTCTTGGTGGTTCTACTTGGGAGTTTACCGGGGCAAAACCTAGAGGATAAGCAGAATCTTCATTATCATCTCCGGTATCGACCATAGGGCTCTTTCCTTTATCAGGACCTCCAGTCAATAACCGTGTTAACTGGCTCATCGTACTTCTCTGGAATTCCAGCATTTGATCCCTCATGTCCTGTTGGATCTTAGCCAACTGTTCTTGCATCTGAGTTTGCAGTTGGTCATACATCTCCTTCTGCATCTGTTCTAACTTTTCTATCCTTTGATCCATAGCTTTCATTTTTCTTCGAGTGTAGTAGTGATGTTCCAGGGTAACTATAATACGATCTCTAGTTAATAGGGTTCTTTTATGATATTTAATGCGTATGATGCGATGTAATTCAAATGCATGATATGAATGCAAAAAAAAAGTGTCGATTCTGGTTCAATTCATTTTAGAATAACTTTATAAGAAAACAAAATCTTTTACATAAAATAAAATCACATATACGGCTTAGCCCTTATGCTCAACGTTTTAACTTTCTTAGGAAGCCAAGCTAACTCTCGACCTCGGTCCGACTCTAGCTCATATTTCACACTTAACACATCAGCCTGAACCGCTAAAGCTTGTAAATGATCAGCCACTTCTCATATCTGAGCCACAACTTCGCCCATGACGTAATCTCTTTCTCTGACCTAGTCTTGAGATCGTTGAAACTGTTCTTTCCATCGCTCGTTATCTGCCTCTAATAGTTGCAACTGGAGTTCACTATTTTGCAGCGCCATTTCGAGCTCTCCCACCTTTCCTTTCAGCTCTTCAATCTTGTGTAGGCTTGTTTCCAGCTTCACCGCAGAGTTACGGCTTTGACATAATGCCTTCTCTAGTTCTGCTACTCGAACTCTTAACATCTCCTTTTCTCTTTGGCTCTCAAACACAGTCTTTTTCAGAGTATCCTCTCGTGCTTGAACATTATGAAACCTCTTCTTCCACTGATCGACCTTAGCCTTCTCTTCTTGAATTTCTTGACGCTACTGTTCTGAGGTTTTACCCAACCCAGCAGTTCTCATTGATGAATGCAACTTCTTGTAATCAGTCTTCAAACTGTCCAAATCTTCCTCGGCCTTCCTCTTCCCTTTTCTCAGTTTCTCAGCCTCTAATTTCTGGATATCAATATCTAACCTCAAATGCACTTTTTCTTCCTCCAGTTGTTCTATCTTTTTTCCTAACTCCGAATTTTTATTTTCAAAGTCCTGTTTCATGATTTCCAACTCGGAAGGGACTATTTGCAGGTATTCTTCCATCGATCGAGCGCCATCTTATCTCGGTCTGGAGATATTATCATGGACTCTTCTACTCCGCCACACATCATATTCGAGGGTCGTCATGTAGGTGTCTGGGGATATTATCATGGACTCTTCTACTCCACCACACATCATATTCGAGGGTCGTCATGAGACCTACAGCAACTCTTTTCATCCGGCGAGTCTGATTCCAAGCATTAGAAATCTCTTTAACCCTTTTCTTGTATTTATCTCCTCCATAAGTAAATTCACACTGAGTTAGCCCATGCGTCGCCAGTATAAACTGCTTTGATCTGTATTGCCTCAGCACAAGCAAAGGAGCATACCCAACGGCTCCCCAAATTCCCAGCAAAGGGACCCAATCAAAACTCCTACATCGGTAAAGAATTTTGTTGGGAACCAACCAATGAACTCTCCACTCAACGTCCTCCTCCTGGAGATTCTGAAGAAGCGCGATCCAGTTTTCTTCTGGTATGTCATCTCTTCTGGGCGTGGCTGCTAACTCCTTTAACGGGGAGTAATTCTTGGATAAACCCCGATAAAAAACTTTATCCACCTTCCAGAAATGGCTATGGAACCAAACCAACAATAACTGCGCACATCCTATAAATCTGCCTTCACCTGCCCTCCGACATGCGCTCAAAGATCTGAATGTTTCGGCAAGAATTGCAGGAACTAGTGTGACCCCTTTGTCAAGTCGGTCGAAGAGATCTGAGACCGCCTCATCTACATACCCTAATGCCCTAGGGAAAACCATTTAACCATAGATGCTCAAAGCAAAAATGTCAACTCTCTTCTTCGTATCAGGATGCACTAGAATCAAATCCTTCAAAATCTTCCAAGAGATGCATTTACACTCACCTTTTTGCTTGACCCTCGCTGCAATCCACTGTTCACTCATCCCTGTAATATTCATCAACTTTTTCAAAAAGGTTGGGACATAAGCAGCTCTTGAATAGGCCTTGTCGACTTGGACCTTCGGGCAATGAAGTAAAGCTGTATATTCTTCTACAGTGGGTACCAAATCTACCCTCCCAAAGGTAAAACAACTGTAGGCAGGATTCCAATACTGAGTGAGGGCCCGGAATAAATGCTCGTCTACCTTGATGTCAAGTAAGTGAGGCAAATCCCCATAATTACCATAGAACAACTGCTTAGTCTCTTCATCTCACTGGTCCCATATCTCTTTTAATTCCCAAAGATTATTTTGCGTCACATTAATGCGGGTATAATCACATAACTCCGATGTATATCCCTCGACTAGGCTGTCCCCTTTTTCTAATTGCGTTTTCTCTGACCATATACGGACAACCGCATTATCTTCTACTTTATCAAGAAATTCGTTCTCCATGACAAGCTTCCTAAATTAGTAACCGAACGTGAATCGACACCTCTTTAAAATGAAATGACATGCAATCACAACCAAAATAAACACAACAAGTCAGTATCATATACCAAAAATAAAATGCAAGGCACACAACAAATAATCCAACATCTATTTGGGTGATTGCTAGGGTTTGGCGTAGTTCTACCTAGGGTAAGCTCTTAAGACTCTCTACATGCGGTTTGGCTCTAAAGAAGAGGTACCTGAACCAGCAGATTCCTCGATCCTCACCCATTATAGGCTCATACGGACCGAGTTCAATTCAGGGGAATACATTTTCCTATGGCTGCACGGAGATGAAAATCTCACGAAGACATAGGTACGGATGTATCCCGAAAGTGATCCACTATCCTGCACGGAGGTGAAAACCTTACGAAGGTGTAGCTTCCCACTCTCAATTAAAAGGTGTGACCACAACGGTCATGCAATATGATGCAAGAGTACCCTAGACACTCAAATCACAACCAACTAAATGACCCAACAAATGCAATAAAAGAATCGTGATTTTCAAATCCAATTTTCAACTTTCGTCAAAGGGACAAAAATTAATCAATCTACGGCTTGACTCTCTTAGGTCTCCAGTGGAGTCGCCAAGCTGTCGAAACCATTTTTTTTTTTGGAAAACGGGCCGACTTTAAAAACGAAAATGGAGTCGCCACCAATTTTTTTGAGGTGTGATTGAGTCAGCTTGAGACTGATCGTTAAAACATTTTGATTTATTAAAACAATAGTTTTGGTCTACGAAATTTGAAAAAACGGGTTCGGGAGTCGATTACGCACAAGGAAGGATCAGCACCCTCGTGACGCCCAAAATTGGTACCTAATTGATTACTTGATGTCTTTATGTCGAAAATTTGAAAGATTTTAAAATACGATTCTCTTTATTTTAAAAGAAAAAACTTGAATAAAATATGAGCGATCAGACCCTCTTATTTCGAGGAAGTAAAATGTCACGCCCAGTGAGTTAGGGTACGACATTTCAAATCCCCGAAACTGAGCTTGTCCTTTGACCTTCAAAATTAATGTGTTTAAATCTAAGAAGGATATTCGGTTATTTAGGGTCTAATGAAAAATCGGAACCCAGTAAGTTAGGGCTCGATTTCCCAAAATACCAAATACAAAATATTGCCTTTGTTTTTTTTAAAAACCTTATCCCGAGATAACAAAACGTCACATCCAGTGAGTTAGGACACGATAGTTTTGAATTCTCGAGAATAAGTTTTTATTTAACCTTTAAAAATAAAGTAATAGGTTCTTTAGACTCGAAGAGAGAAATCGAAACCCAGTAAGTTAGGGTACGATTCCTTTCGAACCTTAGAACGCGGAGTGTTTGCTTATTTTGAAACGAAAATTGTAAGGTATCGAATAAAGTATGATATGATTTAAGATAAAATGTAAAACGAGTTACCATGCTAGTTTGTATAATAACATAATGGTGATAGAATATGAATAACAATAATAAAGGTAGAAATAAAATACGATAAAATAAAAGTAAAATAAACAAATGAAATGAAATAAAAGAGAATAGTAACGAAAATGCAATGATAACAATAATAATGAAATATACTAATAAACAAATAAAAAATAAAAAAAATAAGAATAAGAATAAGAATAAGAATTGCAATAATAATGTTAATAATGAAAATAATAATACAAGTGAATATGATAATAATAATAAAGTTAATAGTAAAAATAAAAAAATAGAATTAGTAATAATAAAATAATAGTAATAATATTAAAAATAATAGTAATAATAATAAAATAACAGTAGTAGTAAAAATAAAAGTAATATTAATAATATAAAAAATAATAGTAATAATAATAGAATTAATAATAATAATGATAGATAGTAATAATAAGCAAATGATAAAAATAATAAATAAAAATAAAATAAAAATCTAAAAAATAAAAAATAATAATGGCAGAATAAAAAATATCAAAAAAAAAACTATCACAAAAAACTAAAAGGGGACAAAATTGAATTTAAAATCAAAATCTGGGGCGAATTTAAAAAAATAAACGAATTAGGGCCCCCTAACAACGCGCATAAAAGGGGGAGGACCAAAGGGAAAATATTCCGCCCTCCTAAACGGCGCCGTGTGACGTGGGACTAAAATGAAAAAGTAAGTGAGAATGCAGGACCAAATTAAAAATAAAAGAGGACCTAATTGAAACATGCCTCAAAAGCGGAAGGACTGAGGGCGCAAATAGACCCTCAGTCCAAAACACGCGGATCCTTGGCATCTGGGTCGGGTAATCGGGTCGAAGGGAGCAAAACGACGTCGTTTTGGGCTATTGAGGCCAGCCCCAAAACGGCGCCGTTTTAGAGCTTTATATATACCTTTTTTTTTTACAAAAATTCCCCATTTCATTACATTTTCTCAAAACTAAAAAAAAAAAAAAAAAAAACTCTTTAAAAATTCTCTCTTCCCCCATCCGTCCGGCCACAGGTCCAGCGAAGCTTCCAGCAGACCGCCGTCGTGACCCCGTCGCCGCCGGCCACCGTACACAGTGGCCGGAATTTGAAAAAAAGTGAGTTTTTTTTTCTTTTTTATACCGTATATTATATATATTATACGTATGGTTTTTTAAAAAACAAAAAATAAAGCAAAATACAAAAAGAAAAAAATCAGTGTTCGAAAATAAAAAAGAAAAATAAATAAAATAAAACCTTTGCTCTTTGGTACTGATCTTTGTATATTCTGTGTATTTGCTTGTGTGTAGAGGTGTACATGGGCCGGGCCGGGCCCAACTAAAAATTTAGGCCCATTTTGTAGGCACGGGCCCGACCCGGCCTGAAATATGGGCCTGAAAAATTGCCCAAGCCCGGCCCGACATGGAATTGGTAAGCCCGAGCCCGGCCCGGCCCGTATTATTTTTTATTTTATTAAATAAAAAATAAAAAATAATGAATCAAATACATTTAAAGAAAATAGATTCTTATTTTCTACTTTGAATCTCATAATGATACTATTCTACCATTTAATTTTGTACTTTACGAAAATAGATGCTTAATTTGTTTAGCTTAATTTATTAATATTTTTTTCATATTCTCAAAAATTCAATTTTAAAGAAATTAAATATGGAATAAAATAAACACATGTTCTAAAGTTAAAATTTTATTAATAAAAAAATAAAAAATAATACTAAAATATTTGGGTAGGGCCAGAAAAAAAGCATGCAGAGGCTCGACCCGTTTTTTAAACGGGCCTCATTTTTTTGCCCAAGCCCATTTTTCGGGCCTATATTTTTACCCAAACCCTCCCATTTTTCGGGAGGGCCTTCGGGCCGGGCCGGGTAGCCCGGCCCATGTACAGCTCTACTTGTGTGGCGGATGTGGCTCGGTGGTGGAGGCGCGCACGATGCGGAGGGGCGAGTGCGTGGCGTGTGTGGGACTGTTGGCGGCGCTGGCGAAAAACAAGGGCTAGGGTTTCTGATTTTATTTTATTTTGGGCTCAACGGGCTTGTTGGGTTTGGGCTGATTTGGGCTAGTTTGTAAAAAAATGGACTTTAAAATTGGGCTTTGGTTGGTCAAAAATTGGACTCTACAATAATAAAAAGCAATCAAGGACCAAATCGTAATGTGTCGCGAAAGCGGAGAGGTTGCGCGCGTAAATGTCCCACTCACAGGCAAAACACGCGGATCCTCAGGGTAAGCAGGTCGGGTTGGACGGGTTAGTGTTGAAACGGCGCCGTTTTGGCGCCTGAAACCAGGCCTCAAAATGACGTCGTATGGGCTACACTATAAGTATTAAAAATTTGACAAAAAAAATCACTTTTCCAACTTTTCTTTAAAAAAAAAAAGATTTCTTTCTCTTCTTCTCTCTGGGCATCAACCCAGAATCCGGCCATGCTCCGGCGAGGACCACCGTGGCGGCCGTCGGTCGCCGGCGACGACGCCGCCGTCCACGGTGGTCGGAAAAAATAAAAAGGTCGTTTTTTTTCGCTTCTCGAGCCTCTAAACCCGCAAACATCATTTTCATCGGAAACGACGAACCTCGGCCACCCACGGCGGCTGGATTCGAAAGGTCAGGTGAGTTTCGACTTCCCTTTTTTGTATTTTTATTTTTTTTAAAAAAAACTAAAGCAAAATCAAACGGAAATAAAAAATAAAACAGAATAAAAATGCAACCTTGAATGTTTGTATTTCGAAATCGTCTGCTTTTTGTATTTGATATTTCGTGTAGAGAAAAAAAAATTCATTCTGTTTGTGGCTTTTTATAGCCGAAAAAGAAAAAATACAAAGTTTCTCATTTTGTCCTCATTTGCTGTTGTATTCTTTTTTGCTTGGTTTGCAGGTATGGTGAAGGACGCTTGCTGGCACGCAGTGGTGTATGGAGGTGCTGACGTGTGATGCGGCGCTGGAGGCTGTACATGGGGTTGCGGCGCAAGAGGACCCTAGGGTTTCTAAGAATGTTTAAATTTTTTTGGGCCATTTGGGCCTTGTAATTTTGGGTCTTATGGTTTGGGCTTGTAAATTATACTTGATGTTGTAAATGAACTGGACTGTTTAATTATTTTGTTTTATTTTTG
Source organism: Gossypium sturtianum (assembly GCA_025698515.1). Taxonomy (NCBI): domain Eukaryota; kingdom Viridiplantae; phylum Streptophyta; class Magnoliopsida; order Malvales; family Malvaceae; genus Gossypium; species Gossypium sturtianum. The sequence goes on from CM046945.1 coordinate 28,580,575, forward strand.
GGTTTCTGGTTTTGTTAATTGGGCCTTACAATGTTTAAATAAAATTATTAGTGTTTATTTATAAGTCCTTCCTAATTTTTTATTTTTATATTATTAGTCAATGATGGTGCATGAGACTTCGTACATCAAATATTATTTCTTAAGAATAAACAAATAGAATTTGCAAACTGGTCAAGTATGAAACATAAATCGAGCTATAAATAGACGTGCATATCTAATCTTTTAGATGCACCATGAACTGGCGTTGTTGATAACAACAATCACGAACATTGAAAAGATTTATCTCAATGAAACGTAATAGATATAACAAAACTTTTGTAACATTTTAATATCTTACATAAACGATTTTGTTAAAAACAAATCATTATGATAAATATAATTGAACTGAATAGAAATACAGTGCAGTGCAGTGGAACACGAAAAATAATAATTAAAACTATTATATACATATTCACATACATGTCAAAACATGTACATAAAAAAATCATTTACATATTCAACATCCTATCAACTTTATTTTAATTCTTGATAATGCTTGACATATTTTTATTATTTATTTTAACTAATTTTAGACATGAAGTTTGCTTAATTTAGATCTTAATCGATATTTTTTATGTAAGCATAATTATTATTCATGTGTTAGGAAACGAATAGATATGCAGATTACACGAAGATTTGACATTAGAATTTGAGTTGACACACAAAATAAAAAATTTAAGATTATTTTTATTTCTATTAAGACTTTTTTTTTTTGTATTTTTAAGCTTATTTCTTTTTATTTAAGGTTTTTATTAATTTATGTTATTATTATAATAATAATAAAATATGTAATTAGGCGAATAGTAGAGGGGCGGTGCATTACATCCATTCCTTTTTAGTTTTTATTTTTATATTATATATATGAAAAATTTGGTACATTATCAATGAAATTTTTAGATTTTACAAATAGGATTAGGAGTTGACAAGTATCTTATAAGGGTATAATATAATATTAAAAAAACAATGTCAATTTTTTAAGACTGATTGTAAAATAAATAAAAAAAATACACTATTAATATACCAAATACTAGAGTGTCACATTGCTAGAAGAATGGATTGTTTCAATCTTTCCAATTTGAAAATAAATTATATTAGGATTATCCTAAAAATATAGTTTTTAGGCACTAATAAAATAGTGTCACGTCATTAAATTTTAAAAGATAATAAAATATTGTTATACACTCATCTATATTTAAGATCTTCTCCAACCTAATTTAATTTTAAATAAATTACTTTTTTAAATTATAAACAAACATTTTTCTTCTTTTACAAATTTTAATCATTTTGTTTTTTTTCCATAAGTCAATTTTTTTTTTGTGCAACCAATTTAAAATAATAATAATAATTTTTGTGTAATTTTTTTCATATTATTGACACATAATTTTGGTAATTATTTTACCTTGAACCCCGAACCCCGTGATTTAGGATTTGGGTTCAGAATTTAAAGTTTAAGTTTCGAGTTTAGGTTTTGGGTTCGGGGTTATAAATTCGGGGTTCGAGTTCAAGGTTCATGGGTTCGAGATTACGGGCTACAAGTTCGGGGTTTAGGGTTAGGGTTTGGGGTTATGAGTTTGGAGTTTAGGTTTGAGGTTTTGAATTTAGGGCTAAGGACTTATAATTTAGGGTTTAAGGTTTAGGGTTTAAGATTTAAGGTAAAAAATTACTAAAATTATGTGTCAATGACTTGGAAAAAAATTGTTGAAATGTCATTAAATAATTAAAAAGGGACCATGAATAATGTGGTGGGAAGGTTTATAAAATAATTTCTGTATGGATAAGTGTATAATAATAATTTCATGTCTTTAAAATTTGAAGATGAGGTGAAATTTTATTGGCACCTAAAATCCTTAGTTTTTAAGAATCATCCTAATGTAAGTTATATATAACATCCCCATTTAAAAAAAAAAAAAAGAAGAAAAATATTTATGGTAGAAGTCCTTGAATAAGTGATCTATAAATAAATAGTAGTATAAGAAATTGTGATTGTTTTTAAAGAAAACCGTTAGACATGAAAACACAGAGGATTATTAGTAGGAATATGTGGTTAAGTTAAAAATTCAGTATCGAGTTCAGGGATTAAATTGAATAAGTTAGAAAAGTATAGAGACTAAAGTGCAATTATCCTATTTTATTTTGATAGAAAAGACTTAATGGCAATTTTTCCATTACTTAAAAAAATCAATGCTTTCATGATGGCTTTTAAATGATTTTATTATTATTAAGTAATAATATTTTATTAATTAATATTATAATATATATATATATATATATAAGAGAAAAAAAAGAAAAGAGAGAAAGATAACATCTTTCTCATCTTCTTTCTTTTCACGTCAAACAAGGGGGTGGAATTTTCTTCCATCATTTTCCTTCAAATTCAAGTGTAAGGTATGGTTTTTCTTCAAAATCTTTTTAGATTTTGAATCATTGAAGCTTGCTTTACACACACACACATATATATATATATATTATTTTATCAAGTATTTTGAAAGTTGTCATTAAAGGACATTGATGGAAGTTTAGAAAACTTAAGTGAAATAGACATATTTTTGGATAGGAAATGATTAGAAGATGAATTCTAGCTTGTTGGAAGTGTGAAAAAGAAATAAAAATGGATGGAAAGTTTATTTGGTATATTTGGTCATGTTAAAGGGGAGGTAGAGAACATTTGCCACTTTGTGTAATATTGGTGCTAAATGATAGCTTGTGAAGTAGTGAGTACTCTGGTGAAGACGGAATTGAAAAGGGATAATCGAGTCGAAAGATATGCGAATTTCGGACTAGAAAATTTAAGTTGTCAATATGAATAATCATGCATATTTAAGCTTGTTTTTATTAGTTTTAGTTTTAGAATGGATAAATGATGTTATTTCGTATTGAATTGCTCCTATTGTAACTAACAACAAAGCGAACATGTAACAGCCCATTTTCAGTAAAATCAGAACAGTGGTTTCGGGAACACAAATCCGAGTTAGAAAGAAAATTTATTTTAATATTATTGTATGGTCTGCATTATGATAGGAATGGCGTATGAAAATTTCGATAAGAAAATTTTACCGATTTCATGTTTAATTATAGAAAGGACCAAATTGCATGAAATGCAAAAGTTGAATTCTAGTAACTAGAAGGATCAAATAGCTATGGAATTCAAATTTTGAGGTCCTTATATGACAATTAGACCATTAAATGGAATTATTAGATATTTATGATGATTCATCCATGGGAAATTAGAAAAAGGAAAAGGACTAAATTGGAAATTGAATTAATTAAAGATGGAAATAAGCTAATATCATCTTATTTCATCATCTTCCCCAAATTAAAATACATGGAAACCCTAGCTAAGATAAAGTGAGTTCAAGCAAGTTGTTTTGGCTCAATTAGGTCTGAATTCTTGTCCCGTTTTTAGTAATTTTTATATTTCCGAGATCGTAATAACCTAATCTATCTATTTTGGGGATCAATTTGTAAAGTTATCAAAGTATAAAAAATTTTCCATGGATGAGTATGCTGAAATTTTGAAATTTATGGTAGAAAATGAAAGGTTGTTGATAGATAAACAACTTTTGTAAAGGAAATTTTCATGGAATTGTGATTTAGGGACTAAATTGAAAAGATGTAAAATTTATGGAAAATTTTTGATTTTTGTGAAATACATGGATTGTTATTGTTATATGAAAGTTCGGTTAGGCTTGGAATAAGGATTAAATTGCATGAATTTCATTTTCCGAGCCTAGGGACGAAATCGTCATTTATTAAAAGTATAGGGGCAAAATGGTAATTTTTCCTAGGATATGAATTGGATGAAATTGAATGTGAATTGTATTAAAATGAATTAAATTTACTCATATAGATCCGGATAGACCTAGTTCAGAATTAGATCAAGGAAAATAAAAAGTATCGGATTAGTAGCCTACGAACACGAACAATTATCAAGGTAAGTTCGTGTAACTAAATTATGTATATTAATATGTTTAAATTTAATGTTGTATATATGTGAATTGTATAAATGTCTTATGTATGAAATCGGTCACATATCCAATAATACCAGATAAACGTTAAATCCCGTTTGAATAAATGAAATTCGATGGATACAGGGTTTCCTGTATTGGTTGTGGTCCTGTATATGTTGCAGACGCACCATAGCTCTTATAAGCATCCTGTTATAAGCTCTCTCGAGCTTCCCGTTACATGGTTCCTGCGAGCATCCCGATCGGTATTGACCCTGCATGTGTTGCGGTCATACGCAGCTCTTTGTGAGCGTCCTGTTATATGATCGGTATGGATCCTGCATATAATGCGGACATACCATAGCTCTTTATGAGCGTCCTGATATAGGCTCTTTATGAGCTTCCCGATATGGCTTGCTTGAACTTCCTGTTATATGACTATCTGGAGCTCCCTGATAATAACTCTTCGAAGTTACCTGTTAAGCTCAATAAGCTTCTTGTTTGAAACTCTTGTGAGTTTTCTATTATAGCCCGGATAAGCTTCCTGTTACATGGCTCACATGAGCATCCTATTATATGGCTCAAGAGAGTGCTTCCTGATTATGTGCCCTAATGGGTACCCCTATATATGAGTTGACGGATTATAGTTTTGTACACTTCGAGTGTACTACATGTGTATCCATCAATATTTCAAATAAATTTAACGGGTAAAGTTCTGACATGGTTAAACTGAACTTAAGATGATTTGCTATAGAAATGCACATGTTATATTGAAATATGATATGATAAGCATATGTTTATGAAAGTTATTACATGATGAGCTCATCCTTGATTCTTGATGTTTATATGTAATATCTGACTAACAAGTTTCTTGAGATTATATGTGTTTAGGCAAATTGCCAAATTTCTTTGGATAAATTTTGTATGCTTATCTTAAATATAAATGATTGGTAAGTTGATTTTCCGTTATACGAACTTACTAAACATAATATGCTTACTCTGTTTTATTTCCTTTGTTTTATAGTACTCAGAAGCTCGTAAATGTTGGAAGTGGGTCGGAGCAAGATCACACTATCCTTCAGCTCATTTTGGTATAATTAGTAAAATTTCCCTTGATATAATGGCATGTATAGGTTAAATTGACCAAATGATAACATATTAATATCTGGTTGTTATTAGTCATTGGAATGGCTAGTGATGGTATGTTTTGATGTATATGTGTATGAGACTATATTATGTTGATATGTGTTGTGTGCTTGAATTGATATACATATTAGGTATAAATATGCTTAAATGAATATTTGACCAATTTGGTAAGTTGGTCACTTGAAAATATGTGATGACATGTCATGCATAAGAATTGGTTTTGGCTTGATTTAAATGTTTTGAATTGGTTTGGGAATGTGTTAAAATGTTAATGTAGGTGCAAGGAAAATTTGGGTAAGAAATAAGGCTTGGAAATGGTTTTATTTTGTCCACACGGGCAGAGACACGAGCGTGTGTCCCCTGCAACTTAAAAATTTGAGAAACAGAATGCTTCAAATTGCTCACACGGGTAGAGAAACGGGCGTGTGTCTCAGCCATGTGTGTCACACAGCCTAGCACATGGGCGTGTGACTTGGCCATATGGTCCTTGCACCTAATTTTCGAAAATTAAATTGTCCACACGGCCTAGCACACGGGCATGTGGCTGGCCGTGTGACCTAAGTTAGAGAGTTACACGGGCATGGGCACGGGCTGAGACACGACCGTGTGCCTCAAATCGAATACCCACACGACTTGGGACATGGTCGTGTCACTTGGCCGTGTGAGCCACACGGCCTAACCACACAGGCGTGTGTCCCCTGCACTTAAGAAAAATTTTGAGATTTTCCGAAAAATTCTCTGAGTTCCCGATTTAGTCCCGACTTGTTTTTAAAGCATAAATTGGGTCTCGAGGGCCCATTCAAGGGACATTATGATTAAATATGTTTGATTTCGGTTATGAATAGTAAATGAAATGTGTAAGCTATTTTTAAATCTATTAACTCTGATAATTCTCCGTAACCCTGTTTCGATGACGGATATGGGTTAGGGGTGTTACAGAACATCTTGAAGGAGAAAGGCGAAGAAAATGAGTAAAGCGATTAAAACTTCAGTTTGTGGTAATATCTTATTTTCATTACATAAATCTTTAGAATATTTAATTTAATATGACTAGTTATATTTATTTTATTTTATTTTTATGAGTTTTGGATGAGCTTGAATAATTTAGTTAATATTTATAAAATTATGTTTTGACATGAATGCTATGTTTTTCAGAAGATTAAATTAGCAAATTCATGGTTATGATTTGGATTTGAGTATTACGATTTTAGATGATTGAGCAAGAAAAAAATTAATATGTTTCAAATTGGAAGCCTATTTTACATTAGGCGATATGTGATATGAACATGAAACGGAATTGAAATGAGAATTATATGAAAATGGAATTGAAATGGATCAAGAAATTTGGTTTTTACCCCGTTTCACTAAGTTAGACTAAATCACATATAGTATGGCATGCCATAAAGTCTTTATATCAGAGAATTTAGATCTCCCAAATTCCCAGAGGGTCGAGGTAGAAAAGGCCAAGTCGTTCAGTTGTTATTATTGTTAGCCCCAATTCTCAGAGGGTTGTGGGCAGTCCCAATTCCTAGAGGGTCGTGGACTACTCTGATAGCCATCGTTACCGAACAACTCGGGGTGGCGGATTTGTGTATCTGGTTATGAGTCTAAACTTTAGTACGGGGTCTAAATTGAAAGAAAAGCAAAAACAAAACTTGAATTTATTTGAATTTCCATATTGTGCAAATTAAATTAATTCCGCGATTTTAAATTTAATTAAAAAGTTTATTTTCTTTATTCGATTTGTCAATATCAAAATATTAAAGTTTATTAATATTAGAATTTTCTTTTATTGTGATGTTATTAATGATATTTTTAATCATGTTTTAGTCTATTTCTATCAATTAATTTGTGTCCAATACTTATGTAATGATTTATATGATATTAGCACCACTGAGCATAAAAATTGCTCAGTGTACGGTTTGTCTATTTTTCCGTGCACAGGTAGTTAGATTCGTTAGATAGTTCCAGCAGCATCCGAAGAACCAAAATTTAGCTAAAACAATGTTGGTGAAGAATTTACTTTATAGTTGATGTAAATGGCATGTACCTAGGCTTATAAATATATAATATTATGTCGTAAACTGAATTTAAATATTTTTATAATGTTTTCTTAGCTAGTATCTTATAACTAATGTTTTGATAAAATAGTAAAGCATAGAAATCTAGTTTATTGATATGTTTTGAGAAATCGTAGTGCCGGGAATTGATTTGGGAGATAATTTGAATGTGGATATTTTGTGAAAATCTAAATTTTGTAGGGGATTTTATGTAAAATAGGCTGAAATGCTGTCGAAATTTTTATAAAATAATTTTACCACTACGTTTCCTATTCAAAAAAATAAAGAAAAAGTGAGTTGCTTCGGCAACGAAATATGACATTTTATATTCGGATCCAACAATTGGGTTGGGTATAAGGTGTCACATTATACCCATTTAATAATCTAACTAAATAATTCTATAAAATTTAAAATAAAATAATGAAACTAAAATTGAGATTATATGATATGCACCCAACTTCAGATTCAGTGTATCTTTAATTCATAGCAAATACTGCTTTCTTTCAAGTTCATCAAGCTCACGAATACAACTTAAGAAACTGACATGTAAATAAATGATAAAAAGCAAAGTGAAATGCGAAAAGCACACCTGAAATCAAGTTTCTCATCTCATCAGTGTCCAATGTCACCCCCGAATCTTCTCCTTGCAACGAGCTATCATCACTGCCATGAACACATACACCCTATCTTTCATTTCATCAATAAATTTGAAATAGGCTCGTCTCCATGACTGTTTTATTACCAAACTCCCACAAACAACCCAAAATCCTATGGCGAATCCCACTCCCATGCTTATATAAAACCCAAACTTCTCCTCTTCACCTTCTGAGTCTCCATTTTCATCTTCTCCATCTCCATTGATCGGCGGTGAACAACTGCTTGACAATGGAGGACCGCAAAGCTCTGGGTTTCCTTCATATAAACAAGGATCATTGAAAGTTTGGAACTGGTTACCTGTTGGGATTTGACCCCATAACTTGTTGAACGATAGATTCAAATAGTTCAAGAAAGTCATTGAGATCATGCTAGCAGGAATTGGGCCTGAAAGATTGTTGTGTGAGAGATCAAGATTCTCCAACCGTTGTAAGTTCCCAATGTTCTCCGATATCTTCCCACTCAAATGGTTCCACGACAAATTCAGAGTGAACAATGCTGAGAGCTTTGTTATATGATCTGGTATCTCTCCTCTTAAATCATTGGCCGATAGATATATGACATTGAGCAGTGGAATTATCTTTGTGTATTCACTTTGTCTATCTTTTGAGACAATCTCCACATGCTCACGGAATTCTATTTGCAGACTTGCAGAGTTGAGGGTAGTTCATCGAAATAAAGACCCAGGTAAGTAAAAGTTTTCAAGTTGCCCAAGCATTTGGGGATGGTCCCTGATAACTTGGCTTGAGCAAGATCTATGATGTGAAGATAAGGAAATTCACAGAGTTCTTCAGGAATGTTGCCTCTCAAGAAGTTGGCTCGTAATCCCAAGTAGGTTAAATTGAATAGATGGGCTGAAACTAAGTCTGGAATAGTGCCAGAAAATCGATTTTCTCCAAAGTCAATGGATAACAACCTAGAGCAGTTCTGCAAGACTGAAGAAAGCTCACCAGAGAGATTGTTACTGCTCAATTTCAAAAAGATAAGAGAAGGCAATGCGCAAAGAGAGCTGGAAACAACACCTGATAGAATATTTTTTGACAGATCTAAGATCACTAATTTTCTCAAGCCCTACAAGTTTCTGGGAATTGTTCCTGATAAACAATTACTTGAAAGATCGAGAAAGCTCAAGGTTTCCATTTCATTAATTGAAGCAGGGATGCTACCATTAAGAAAGTTCCTTGAAAGATCCAAATCTCTCACTTTGGACATCCTTAGGCCTATGTTTGAGGGAATTGGTCCAGAGAAAATATTGTTCCTCAAAGAAAGATGTGTAATATTTGGCTATAAAGGGATTGAACCTTCCAAGCAATTAAATCCTAAATCTACCCATGCTCCAGTAATATTATCAAATTCAAAGCTAACTGGACCGGGAAGCTTTCCCTTTAATTGGTTATTCCAAAGATCCACCTATTGAAGCCCAGATGTTAGGTTCCAAAACCAAACAGGTATGATGTCTGAAATCCCGGCACTAGACAGTATGATTTCAAAAGCATCGACTTGAGTTCTGAGCCATGTTGGAAACCTAGGACCTAATTGGCAATTACTGATAGCGATTTCATATAAACTGAAAGAAGGAACCCATTCTGGATTCAAGTTGAAGACCACGGATTTGCTTAAGGATGACAAAGCAAAAATGGATAATCTCGAGAGGTTCTGAAAATGGTTCTCAGTGATGGTCCCTTCCCATGAGTTTCCATAAAGATTAAGTATGGCTATCCTCGTCAGTTGTCCAATGCCTTCTTAAATTGCCCCGTTCATGAAATTGAAAGATAAGTCCAACATAACCAAATTGGACAAGTTTCCTATAGACCATGGAAGTGAACCCGAGAATGAGTTTTGGACAAGTCGAAGAAAGCTTAAATACTTAAGATTTCTCAAGGAATTAGGCAACTTTCCTTGGAGATTATTGGAACTCAAATCTAAATAATCCAAGGTATTATTGCCGCAACCACCCAAAGCATCTATGAAACCATTTATTTTACCATTAATCGCATTTGGTGATAGATCTAAGGTACGAAGATTACACAAGCTTCCCCTTGAAACCTCTGGTAGGGAACCTTTAATTTCAGATCTCTGGAGGTAAACACGTTGAAGAGTGGTTATATTAAATAACCAACAAGGTATGGCAGTGTTGAACTTATTGTAAGAAAGATCAAGCACTGAAAGTGAAGTAGAGTTTATTCTCAAAGACTCCACGAAATCCTGTAGTTCACACCACGACAAGTCCAACGTCGTCAGGGAAGGAAGCATATTAACAGCCTCAACCCAATTATTTGCCTTACTTAGATTCATGAAACTAAGGTCAAGATATTGCAAAGAAGAGAGACCAACGACCCAGCTTAAATCTGAAGCCCAAAGCCGCAAGGGGTCTGGTGCACCCTTTGATAGAGCAATATATTCCAAGTACGACAAATTTCCAAGACTACGAGGAACCTCGCCAATAAAGGAAGCACGGGGGAGGTCAAGGTACCTCAAAGTCTTGAGCGAGCCAATGAATTCTGGGATCGGGATCCCTTGGAAATTATTTCCGCTCAGGTCTAGGTAACTCAAATATGTCAAATTTAGCAGAGAAGGACTCAACGTACCGCTTAGACAAGTTCCTATGTTTAATGCTTCACTATGGCCCACCGAACCGCAATAATCCATGGTTTTAAGGTGAAGCATAACGATGTTGCCCGTCGTATTGCTGCAGTTGACGCCTGTCCAGTTACAACAATCCTTTCCAGCCCAAGACGAAAGCCAACCGGAGGGATCTTTCAGACCTTTTCTGAATTCAAGCAATGCATTCCTCTCCCTCTCAATACAAGCAGCAATTTGAGAACGAGTGTTAGACTCTGCTGCTTCAAGGAAATTAACTTTAGTTAACACAAGAAAACAAAGAAGAACCAGAGTTTGAGTGGAAGTTCTCCAGGTAGCCATAGCTTCTTTGATTTTTTTTTTATTTTTTTATTTTTTGAAATGGATTATAAAGTTCAAGAGATAGAGATTCCATTTTCATCAACCCATGAAATTGGGTTTTGCTACTTCATTTTCTCCAATCATTTTCGTTCGTATCATTTTTGTAACCTTTTTCCAACGCTAGACCAAATTTGTCAAGGTCTTTGCAACGTTTTTCAACACTAGCCCAAATCTATCATTTTCATTAGGATGATTTAGATATTAATACATGTTTTCTTTTTAAACGAATCAAGTGGACGTAACATGGAAGAATGCATTTAGATTTTGAGGATGGGTTTCCTCTCTATCTCGATGCCACCAATTCTTGATTTGAATTTATCCAAGAATTTGAAAGGACTTATGTTTGCTGCCCAATCCCAATATTTGTATGTTTTCTTTTTCTATTTTCAAACACTACGACTTTTTTATGCTTATTAATTCCAAAGAAAACTATTGTCATCAAAACTTTATGGATTCGATCCGAGTCCTTTACACACCAATTCGGTTAATAAAATTACGAAAATAAATAAAAATCAATATATTTGAACTCACCTCAATTGAATTAATAATTCCTTAAATTTGTCACTCAATTAAGGCTTCATTTTAATATTTTTTATACGTTTTCTTTTTTTAATAAGCTCAATTAATTATCATCACCAATTGCATATCTATACTATTATTTACGCCTTTGACTGAATTGGTGTCACAAGTTAACCGAGCACCAACTCAGCTAGGGAAATTACAAAAATATCTTTTTATATTTAAAATAAGTTACATTATTCAAGTTCACTCTAGTCATTTTACTAAAAAAATGCTTATGGTGTGATTTGAACCCACACCAATTACATTGGTAAAACATTAAATTTACCACTCAACCAAAATTTTATTTTAAATTTTTGGTTTAAGGGTGAAAAAACCTTTAATAAAAAAAACAATCAATTGAGCCCTTTATGAATAAAGTGCACCCATTTGATCCCTTAGTGACCTCAAAAAATTAATTGGCCCCTTTTGTTAACAAAAATTGTTACTTTACCGATTTGACTGTTAACCATGCTAATGTAGCTGACGAAAGCCATAAAAAATTGTCATGTGGTAGTATATTGACGTGGCATGCTAGCATCAGCAAAAAATATTTTTTTAAAAAAATAATTAAAAATAATTTTTTTTTAAAATTAAAAAGTACATATAGAATGAATCTGAACAAATGATTGTCTAAATTTATTTTGGATTAGTTAAAAACTAAAAAACAATTATAAAAATATCTATAATTATAAAATAGAATTAAAATATGGATTGCACATTTGAAATTTTTATATAACTTTTAAAATTTTTTTAATAATTAATATTATATTTTTTATACAATTTTTAGAGTTTTTTTAATTTTGCACTAGTCCAAAATGAATCTGGACAAATGGTTGTCCATATTCAAATGAATCTGGAGTCATTTGTCTAGATTCACTCTATATACACATTTTAATTATTTTTAAAAAAAAATTAAATTATTTTTTGCTAATGTCAACATGTCATGTCAGCATATTATTACGTGTCAGCTTTTAGTGGCTTCCTTTAGCCACGTCAGCATGGTTAATGGTCAAACCGATCAACCAACTGTTTTCGTCAACGAAAGGGGCGAATTGATTTTTTTTTTAGGTAAATGAGGGCTCAATTGAGTGCATTTTTTTTCATACGAACTCAATTGGGCCTAATTTTTTTTATACATTTTAATTTTAATATACTTGCTTCAATACCTCCATCAATTGTATATTTATACTTACTATATATAAAGTGATTAACTAAGTTGGTCCTTACGAGTCAACTCGACACCAATTCAATCATGAATTTACTAAAATACCCTTACCTTAAAGGATAACTAATATTAGTATAGAGGTATTTTCATCTGAACAAATGGTTGTCTAGATTTAAATGAATCTGGAATAATTTGTTCATATTCACTCTATATGCACATTTTAATTATTTTTTTTAAAAAAATTATTTCTAAATTTTTTTTTTGTTGACATCAACATGTCACGTCAGCATATTGCCACGTGGTAGCTTTTGGTGGATTCAATTAGCCACGTCAGCATGGTTAATGGTTAAACTAGTCAACTAACAATTTCTGTTAACGAAAGGGACAAATTGATTTTTTTTTTTTGTCAATGAAGGCTCAATTGGGTGCACTTTTTTCATAAAAGCTCAATTGGGCCTAATTTTATATATATATATATATATATATATATATATATTAATTTTACTATGCTCACTTCATTACCTCCATCAGTTGTATATTTATATTTATTATATATACCAACTCGATATTGAAATTACTAAAATACCCTTAATTTAAAGTATAATTAGTATTATTATAAATGCATTTTCATCTTTTCATACTTGTATTTAATCTTAAAATAAAACAACCGAAAAATATTATTTGAAAATCAAACACAAGACTTAACAAATCCATATAAAAAAATTTTACCACGCCACAAATAATCATTTATTAAATTTTTTTATAAATATATTTTTTAATATAAAGTATTTTCGTTCACCCACATTATGAGTGTGATAAATCTAGTATTAATAATATTTTTGATTGAGTTGGTGTCACAAATTAAACGATTCTTTAGTTGAAATTGTAAAATTAAAGATTTAATATTTATAATATCGTTGATTCATATCTCTTCATGTGTCATTTTTTTTGTTAATGTACTTTGTAAAAAAAAAAAGTTTGTATTATTATAGTAGAGAATAGATATAAATGTTGGGAATAATTAACCAAATGTCCTCAATCTACCACACAGATTTCAAATTAGTCCTTAAGAGTGTGTTTAGATTAAACTTTTTAAAAATTTTGAGATTTTTAAAATGTTCTATCAATTTCAAATGCTAGCATTTGTAATTGTTTTGTTTGGATAAATAATTTATTTAGGAAAATTTATGATACTAGAATTTTACAAATTCAAAAATAATTAGAAAAGAAGAATAGTTATATTAAAAAAAATAAAAAAAATTCAATGCGGATATATTTTTGTAAAAAATTATGAATAGTTTTAATAAAATAAAATTTATATTAGAATTAAATAAAAATTATTTCTAAATTAAGTTTTTTTTATCTTATAGTGGAACCATCTGTATTAAATCAAATAAAAATATAATTTTTTTTGAAAAACTACCTCTTTAGATGGAATTTGAAAAAAGAATTTGAGTTACTGAAACTCCCTCTTTAATTTACTCACAAATTTGAAATTCTTCAATATATTTATCCAAATAAGTAAATTTATTTTTAGAAATTTGAAAACCTTGATACAAATCAAATCTCTCCTACAAATCCCTCACCCAAACATACTGTAAGCTTTAAAACATTGATTCTTCGTAGTATCAGTATTGTATCAATCAAGTTCTTTTGTCAGCCTAATAATCAATTTGAACATTTAATGCTTATTCGAATTTGACATAAAATATATTTAAACTAGTGTGTCAAAAAGAGGCGAATTAATACGAAGTAGTATATAAATATTAACTTGGTAAAAATAAAATTTAATAATTACAAAATCTAAATAATAATGGTATTTAAATATTAATTAAATAAAAATTAAACTTAACTAATTATAATATCTATTAATCGATAGTGGGTGGAAGACATACCTATGCAGGTATTGCATGTTGTTGAACCTGAAAGGTATGACAATAACTCACTGTAACCCGCTTTCTATTTTTTATTTTGACTATGGATTTCAGGTGATAGTAAGATAAATTCGTATTTTTAATATATTTATTTTTAGTTAATTATCGGATAAAATATTATTAAATTTGGATTTTTCTTATCAGGAATGAAGTTATTGTGCTGAATTCAAACTCTTACAAAAATAGGCTAAATTGGAACAAAAAGAAAAGAGGAGGGCTTGATTGAAATATTGAAGATACAAACACGACTGGATAAAGATTGAAGGGTTGAAGATTTTTTTTCAAAAGTGGCTAGATAAAGGATGAAGGATTTTTTATATTGTTACAACTCTGTAATTAGTTTAAATTTAATCTCTAGTTTAAATTTGTTTTTAAAATTTTGAATTATTTAGTGATAATATTTAGGATTATTTAGTGATTATATTTAGGAAAAATCTAGCTAAATTTTAGCACTAAAAATATAAATACCTAATGGCTACAGCCAATTGAATACACACTTTGCCTTTGGCGTTTAATAAATTCTCTCTTTTTTTCCTCTCATGCGTCTTATTATTCAATTCTACTGTTTCATTCTTTTTTTTTTCTTTTGATTTCAACCTTTTGGTTTAATTGCCTTCCAAGGCCTTTCCCCTTTCTACTTTCCACAATTTCATTTAAACCATTTATTTTCAAGCAAGATTCTTTCTATGATTAACTAAACCCTTTTTAACCTTAGCCCGGTTATCGCTTCGACAAAGTAATTGTGAGATATGAACCCACACTAAATACTTTGCAATTCGGTATTCGCTATCTCTCCAGTATATGGGATAGTACAAATTCGTCCATCAAAGTTGATTCGATTTCAATTCAAAAAGTGCATGTTGGGTTGGAATCGTTTGGCATATAGTTGGGAAGTTGAGTCGGCGGTGCTGTATTCAAAATCATGCGAACAAATTGGCGTATTCCATTGGAAAAAGCTAGTTGGATTTCATCAAGGGAGATAATGATTAGATTTAAACGACCTACACGGTTGAGGCCGTTAATTCGAGTTGGGCTTTTCAGATCATAAGGCTATCAAAGTCTTAAATTACGGGTACGTGCCACGTGGTTGGAAATTTGACAAGGGTTGATTTGCAGGTGATACCGGGATCGGCTACGAGAGGAAGAGTTGGCGGCTTAAGGGATCCTCGATTGCTATAACCAACTTATCGATTGGAAAAGAAAATATATTTCAAGGATCGATTCAAGATTGAAGTACACCGAGGCTAAGGCTAAGCTTAAAAATATTTTATTTACCAATTTATTTTATTTTCTTAAATTTATTTTTGCACTTTCGAATATATTTTTATTTTATTTTATTACACTTCATATTTTCTTATTTTATTATCTTAATCAATTTAATCCCCCCATTTTTATTTATTTTTTTCAGCACTACTACGCACGGGTCGTGGGCATGACTATCACCGCGACAACGAATCTGGTTACAAGAAAATACGAAATTAGATAACCATCTCTGTGGATTTGACCCTACAGCTCTATATTTTAATTTAATGTTATATTTGTCGTAGGAATTTATATTTGGTGGTTTCGACGCCCATCAAATTTTGGCACCGTTGCTAGAGACTGGTAAAAATTTCTAATTTTTGTTTGTTTTCTTTATGACCAGGTTAGAATCGGGGACTCTAGCATTTGAACCAGAAATAAAAAAGTTGGCTGGAACACTTTGAAGAGAAGCTATTCGGCGCGGTAAACAACCATAACCCGACTTTGAAGAAGGATCTTACACCGAAGATATTTACTCATCCGAAGATTCAGAAGACATGGCAGATCAAACTATACACCAACTTGCAGCTGCACCAGATGAAGAACAACCGCTATGTATAACTTATCCGGCGGGTGAAACATCGTTCGTGTTAAAGTCGGGATTAATACATTTATTGCCTACTTTCCGTGGTTTGAAAAACAAGACCCCCATACTCATCTGAAAGAGTTCCACATGGTTTGTCTAAGCATGAAACCAGAAGGAGTAACTGAAGATCAAATAAAACTACGAGCTTTTCCTTTTTCATTAGTCGACTATTCTAGAGAGTGACTATTTTATTTACCTCTGGAATCTGTTAATACTTGGACTGATATGTCTCGATTGTTTCTTAATAGGTTTTTCCCAGCAACTCGAGCAGCCGAATTAAGGAGAAGTATAGTCAGAATATAATAAAAAGAAGCAGAGTCAATCTATGAATATTGGGAGCGATACAAGAAGTTTGGCGCAAGTTGCCCACAACATGGTTTGTTTGAACAATCGCTATGACCACGTGAGTCAATTTTGATGCCGTTAGTGGGGGGGCTCCTGTGAACATGACTCCTCAAAGAGCTAGGGAATTAATTTCTACCATGGCTGCAAATTTCCAATAGTATCGACCACCTATGGAACCTACAAGAAGGGTTCATGAGCTAAGTACTCCTTCCATAGTAAATAAGATTGATGAATTTACTAATGTAGTTAAAAATATGCTTGCAGGACAGACGAACCCAGCTCGGTTAAACGGGATTTGTGCTAAGCCCGATCATCCTACCGACTCGTGCCCGATTTTACTTGAGGACACAACTGCACAAGTAGATGTCGTTGGGAACTTCCCAGGGCCACCTCAAAGGTGTTACGATCCATATTCAATCACGTACAATGCAGGGTGGAGGGATCACCCAAATATGAGCTATGGGTCGAATCCTCGATATAATCAACCATATCAACCAAGACCACCTCTGCCTCAACAGTATCAACCTCCAAAGTCATCTCTTGAAGCCATAGTAGGTTAGCCGTTAGCACCGAAAAGTTTCAACAAAAGACTGAAGCACATTTCTATGAACTAAATTAGCAAATAAGTAAGCTAACACTCACGGTTAGTCGTTTGGAGAACCAAGGAAAATTGACATCTCAAACCGAGCTGAACCCACGTCAAAATACGAGTGCTATGACCATAAAAGATGGAACAGAGTCAGAACTAGTGCCTGGTATGAGATGTGACCACGACGCTGAACAGAAAGAACAAAAAGTCGAACTAACAGCTCCCACGGAGCACGCACCACATAAATCATTCGTAGTACCTCCTCCATACCCTAGAAGGCTCGCCCAAGTTAAAAAGGAACGAGAGGAAAAAAAAATCTTGAGACATCCCGGAAGGTAGAAATTAATATTCCTTTACTTGATGCAATTAAACAGGTTCCACGCTATATAAAATTTTTGAAAGAATTGTGCACCGCAAAAAGAAGCTCCAAGGAAATGAATGGGTGAATGTGGAAGAAAACATTTCTACAGTGCTACAAAGGAAAATCCCGCCGAAGTGTAAAGACCAAGGTATGTTTTCTATATCCTGCAAAATAGGAAATATCGGCATAAAGAAAGCCATGTGTGATTTGAGAGAATCTATTAATGTAATGTATTTATCTATTTTTAAGCTACTAAACACGGGTCCTTTGAAATTGGCAGATAGGTCATGCATATATCTAGAAGGGGTGCTGGAAGATGTCCTCGTAAAAGTAAATGAACTAATTTTTCCTATAGAATTTTACATCATCGATGGAGGACGACCACTCAAAAAATGCTTTTGATATTCTGCTCGGGAGACCATTCCTAAGTACCGCACATACAAAGATTGATGTTCGAAGTGGAACCCTCACTATGGAATTCGACGGTAGGGTGGTAAAATTTAATGTTTATGAGGCGATGGGCCAACCCAGTACAATGTCGAATACTTCTAGTGTTGATATTATTGAACCACTAACGAAATTTCATTTTGAGTATGATGAAGAGGATGGGTTACAAACTGTGCTTTGCAGGAATTTAGACCTCAATACAATGGATAAACTGGAGAAATTAATGACATTCAAAGAGCCAATTCATGAAATTGTCGTTTTCATAGAGGTGCCACAGTTTCCTAAAAGTCTAGGCAAAGAATTTGAATTGTCTCCTTTTCAAACTAAACTTTTGCCTTCCATTTCGCAAGCCTCGAAATTGGAACTCAAACCGTTACCAGAACATTTAAAGATTCAGATAGAGGAAAAGGAAAACTCTAATGGAGAAGCTCGAATACGTTTCAATCCACTAATGATGAAGGAATCTGGAAAATGCTTCAAGGTCAAAGGGAAAAGGTTGAAATCTTTCTATGAGAAATTTCAAGTACACGTAATGGAAGAATTAATTCTCGAGGAACCAAACGAATAATACTCAGGTCGTCAAGCTAACGACGTTAAACAAAAGCGCTTTATGAGAGGCAACCCATATTTATCTTTATTTATTTAATTTAATTTTGAATTCTAGTTTAATTTGATAATTAAATAAAATATTGTTTAATACATTTTCTCGCGTTATATTTCAAGTACACGAACCGCTCGAAACAATAAAGTCTTTCGACGAAGACACGATCCGGCTATTAGAGAACAAGAGGAGCAACCACCTTCTACTGTAGATGAATGACTTCATCGCATTGAAGCTCGCCTCGAAACAATGGAAGCCAACATCTCAAGCATACTCAACATGCTACAAAGCGATCCCTCCCACCGTCGTCCGACCCATTGAATATACATGGGGAGTACACCCTTCTATTTATTATTATTTTAATTTACACATTGAGGGCAATGTGGGCTAAGTATGGGGGTTCATAGGATCATGCCATACTTTCTTCTTTGCATGTGTTTTTGCTAAGAATAATTTCTTAATTCGTTTCGGAAATAAAACTCTAATTCTTATGTTTAGTTTATTTAAATAAGTGGGTGAATCATGAATAATTATTGCTTGCTTGATCAATGAATATTTTGTAGAATTGAAAATGATATGGCTTAGTCAATGTTTCATGAGAATTGTTGGTTTTGTTGAACTTTCCTAATGAAAGTACTCGTTTAAATAAATAAATAAGTTTGCTAATAGTTTGGTTAAGAGTGAAGACTCGGAAATGTGACCAAGTTGAGTAACCGGGATGAGGTGCTTGGGTTATCATCTCGTTTCACGTCAAAAGGTTTGGTGATTATCCGAAGCTTGTAACACTCCGCTAATCGAGCTACCTTGAGAAATAAATCGATTAGGGACATATGAAATTGAGTAACCGGGATGAGGTGCTTGCGTTGTCATCTCGTTTCGCGTCAAAAGGTTTGATTATATCTATAATTCATTGGAAATAATTAAATAAAGGAAACATGTCGGGTTGAGTAAACGGGGTGAGGTGTTTGGGTTGTCATCTCACTTCGCTTCAAAAGACTTGACTGCGTTTGAAAAAAATAAAAAAAATTGATAAAATTATATATTGGGTATGATCGTTTCGCATGTTTGATTAAGCCTAAATTTAGTGAAATGGTTGAATTTGACATGCCGTTCGAGATTTTATAAAATGCTTATTGATTGAGTTTAGCAATTGATTATTTTTTATTCACCTAATTGTTTGATGTATGCTTGACTAGGAAAGGGGGTTTTGATTTTGAAAGGGATTGACAAATTATTTTTAGTGGATATCATGCTTGAGGACAAGCATCGGCTAAGTAAGGGGAATTTGATAGCAAGATAAATTCATATTTTTAATATATTTATTTTTGGCTAATTATCGAAAAAATGCTATTAAATTTGGATTTTTTTTATTAGGAATGAAGTTGTTGTGTTGAATTCAAACTCTTACAAAAAGGGGCTAAATTGGAACAAAAAGCAAATAGGAGGGCTTGATTGAAATATTGAAGATACAAACATGACTGGATAAAGATTGAAGGGTTGAAGATTTTTTTTCAAAAGTGGTTGGATAAAGATTGAAGGATTTTTTATATTGTTACAACTCTGTAATTAGTTTAAATTTAATCTCTAGTTTAAATTTGATTTTTAAATTTTGAATTATTTAGTGATAATATTTAGAATTATTTAGTTATAATATTTAGAATTATTTAGGGATAATATTTAGGAAAAATCTAGCTAAATTTTAGCACTAAAAGTGTGTATAAATACCTAATGGCTACAGCCAATTGAACACACACTTTGCTTTTAGCATTTAATAAATTCTCTCTTTTTTTTCCTCTCATGCGTCTTAGCATTCAATTCTACTGTTCCATTCTTCTTCTTTTTTTTGTAACGATCTAAAATTTACGGTTATCGAAAAGTATATTTTTGGGTCTCCATTTTCGTGAAACGGATTCGTAAATATTTATTAAAAATATTTACGAAGTTAGTTGTGTGGTTAATTAGATTTTGGTGAGGTGAATTTGTCTAAATTAAGAGTAATTAGGTATAAGGACTAGATTGCAAATAGAGAAAATTTAAAGGACTAAATAAGCAATTAAACCAAAAGTTGACAAATGTTTGGTAATAAACATGACATGTGTAATATTTGTATACATATATTAGTAATTATTATATATTTACTTATAATTTAAGTAAATATTATTATATTATTATTATATTATATAGATTAAATAAAAGAAATAAAAGATACAAAAAGAATTAATAGGGGGACGAAATACAGAAGGAAAAGGGGGAAAGAAAAAGAAAGAAAGAAAAAGAAAAATTTAGGGTTTCAAGTTCAAAGGTTTAATTGGTAAGTCAATTTAGCCTCTTTTCTTGTAATTTTGATGTTTTTAGAATCCTAGAACAAAATACTACTTGATTTATGATGAAATTTTAAAAGTTAGTGGATTTTTAGATATTGTACATGTTGAATAAATTGAAGTGTTAGGGGTTAAATTGATAGAATTTTAAGTTAGAAATGAAAAAAAGGGGATTGAATTGTAGAATAAATCATAAGTTTTGAGCAATAAGGACTAAATTGTGAAATTTCAAAATTAGGGTTTTATGGTGAAATTAGAGAGTTGAAATTAGTTTAAAGTGGAAATTGAATAAGATATGGAATTAGTTTTGGAAGAAAAAGAGTTAGTTTTGATTTAAGGACTAAATTAGAATTTATGCAAAAGTTGAATATAAATTGAAATATTCAATGTGAAATTGTGTGTATTGATGATTTTAAATTGTTTTAGTTTCCGTAGCTAACGTTGTGCCGGAGACCTCGGCTAAGAAAGGAAAAGAGAAAGTCGACAAGGAGTGATTTGAAAATTACGGTTTGTATTTCTATAATCCAAACTTAATAATTAATTGTTGAATTTATTACTTGATGTGTATGGTAAGTGGATTGAGGTGAGTAATTGATATTGTGATATTGAATTGAATTGAATTTATTTATGAGCATATGTTAATATTGTTTGAAATTGAAAAGTGAATTGAAACCCTATTAACTGTATCAGGCTGAGTCAGATATAGTTGGCATGCCATAGGATTAGAAGAGTTCAGGGATACTTCGACCACAAGTCGATGAGACACTGGGTGTCAAACTATTACTTCGGGTAAATTCGATGAGGTACTGGGTACCAATTTACTTCGGCATGGCCGATGAGACACTGGGTGTCAATCTATTACTTCGAATTATCCGATGAGGCACTGGGTGCCATACTGGTGTGTTTTAGTTGGATCCGTGTATCCGTTCTAGTCCGAGTCGCTTTAATAGGGGTAAATAAATATATTGGCCGATTGATTGATATTGAATGATATTGAATATGGATTGGAATGATCAATGAAATGAATTGTGCAATTGAAATGCATGAAATTGCATGAGCTATGGGTTCATGAAATGAACGTGATTATTGTTAAATGATGTATGAAACAAAGTAAGAAAGGCTATTTGAGATAGCTAAAATTGAGAAATGATGGTTAGTGTATAAATTGATTTATTGGTTAACTAATGTTTGTAAGATTAAATGTACATGTTTACTATGTTATTTACTTAAAAGTATTGGGATTATAGAAATACCAATGAGTTTTTACTCAGCGTACGGTTTGTTTTCCGTGCACAGGTTAGGTTAAAGTCAGATCGTTGAATCAGCATCCAAAGCCGATCCCGAACTCAAAAACGTGGTGAAGTATATTTCTTTTTGGTAATGGCATGTACCTAGGATGTCATATGTATGTTATTTTTGGAAATGATTGTAAACAACGTTAAAAGATGTTATTTTGGTAATGGCATGTACCTAGGATGTCATATGTATGTTATGTATGATATGCTGAGGTATGATATGATATGTTTAAGTTGATACCTAAGTGGATATGGAACAAGCAAAATTAGGGTTGAAATTGTAACACCCCAAACCCGGCCCAAACGCCACGACCGGATCTGGTATGTTACGGCTTAAAGTTTAAAAACTTCGCTTTGAAAGGATTTGAAATCTCGGTTGATTTGTAGAAGTATTCGTTAAATAAGTGTTATTTGAAGAAAACCTTTATAATATTTTTATTTTTTCTATACAAATTACTTGTTTGAAAATCCCATTTTTATTTCTTTCTATAAATAAAGCTTCGAACATACATTTATAAATGTAAACGTCACCAAATATAAATCAAAACACTAAGCTAGGGAGGCCTTATTACAAAAGAATAGTCCCAAATTCAAACTTAAAGAAAAACCGAAAATAGTTTAAAAAATTAAATGGCGTGATGGCCCCTCGAGTCTGCCTCGGCTCCCATGTTCATGATCTACTGCTCATCTGAAAGAGTAGAGAAAAATGAAAGGGTGAGTCACCAAGACTCAGTGTATAAATCCCGAAACACACAACGACCTGAGGCCCACAAACACATTATGGGCCTTGGCCCATACGTTATGGCAACAATCACACAGACATATTAAATGATGAATGGTAAATGACCCAACCCATCCTAAAAGTCCATCCTCTACACACCAACCCGTACCAGCCAACACACCTTGGGGATTTCTACAATCAACCCGCCAACCTCTACACACCATATCGACAGCCGTACTGCCTATTCCTATTAATTAGGAATCATTTAAGTGTGGCTTTGCCACCGATCACTATGTGACCTAACATTTGAATTCGTGGTTTAACCACCGATCACCAAGTGACCTATCATGCTCTTCCCCTTCATTATCATAATCCCACCCCATGCATACACACATGAAAAATTGAAAACATCATACCATCTTTAAGGCACACAAGCTTTCATATGTATCGATACCCATAGAGAGATTTCTATGATTACGCACTGCATCCTTTGCCTAACCCTTTTCGAGTTTTATTCGACTATCTACACAGCCTCTTTCTGGCTTTTTAGCCCACAATATACATATTACAGATAACTAGTGTGTTAGAGACCTACACACCTGTTTACCGATAAAACGATACTTTCTATGTCGACGCTGTCCGTAGCCGACACAACTGCTATCTGCCTAAGGTGTTGTTCAGAAGCCGATCCACAACCCGGTGGCCAATCCCGAACTGCTGACACCGCTCGTTTTTTAAACTTAGGGATTGGTTTGACAGATCCAATCCCCTCCTTCGCCTGATCGATATTTGATTCCATTAAAAGACCTTATCAGTTGCTACCATCACAACATATGGTTGTTAATCCTTATCATAAAGCTAAGATTATAACTACGATGAACGAACCTAACGGAAATCTAAAATGAACCCCTTACATTGAAATCCCAGAAGAAGATTGAGACTCAGAGACTAGTAGTTTCCGGCTTTTAGATCTAAACGATCTACTTCGATTCCCGACGTTGCCCAACAAGAAAACATCAAACCATTAATCAAACGTCAACCTTAGCAATCTCAATAGCCTTTCGGCTTTAACTTCCAAATACCGAAAGAGAATAGTGAAGAGAAAAAGATCGGCACTTACCCTATCACAGGAGATTCAGCTACTCCTAGAAGATTTCGGCTTTTGAGAATATCAAAAAGAGAAGATGATAGGAAGAGATCTATGTAGATTCGACTTTTAGTGAAGAGATCGGCAAAAGAGAAAAACCAAAGAACAATGAATATTTGGCTTATAGAAAAAGAATGGAGAAGAGAATTAAAATCAAGAGTTTCGGCTTTTTGCATAAAAGTGAAGATGAGAGAATGTGATTTAGGGATTTCGGCTTTGGCAGAGAATGAGAGAAAAGCTTTAAAAGAATGGGGTTCAAATGCCGGAATTGAAGAGATACCCCCTATTTATAGAGAATTTCGGCACTTACCTATCAAAAACCGAAAGTGCCCTTCCTGCTAACTAACAACTAACCTAATAGTAGGGGAAATTTCGGCACCCCTCCAAGAGATGGAAATTTGGCCAACACTGCACTCAGCAGATAATTCCTATCTTTTCTCCTCTATCTTAATCCATTCACACCTTCAGAAGAAGCCTAGATAACACCACCTCTTCCTTCCTTTATCAGCTCATTATCCCCATTATCCATGTCATTTAATCCACCTATTTTCTAGCCCCATTGCCGTCCCAACTAGCCCCCTTTTAATTACCGAAAATGGCCCAAATATATGGGCTCCATGCGGCCAACACTTGGGCTCTCTCTCCATCTACTAGTGACGCCACCCTCTAGCTCTTTTGCAGCGCCACCTAACATTGGGCCACAAGCCCACTTTGGTATTTTAAACACAGATACCACCTTTTAAACCCTATAGTGCCCAAACAGAGAATTTAACCAAGGCCTCAGCCCAAACCTGAGCCCAACTTGGACTCCTAACACTCAAATTTACACATTAAATGCATAGGCCCATTAATTCTGGATGTTACAGTTCCACCCCCTTAAAGAAATTTCGGCCTCGAAATTACCTGATCAGAATAGATGAGGGTGTTGCTGCCGCATCGCCTCCTCCGGTTCCCAAGTAGCCTCCTCAGAACTATGGTTCCACCATAGAACCTTAACCAACGGAACCGTCTTCCTTCGCAGTACTTTGACATCACGATCCGTAATTTCCACCGTTTCTCTTCAAAGGATAGGTCGGGCCTTACCTCAATCTCTTCCATGTGCACTACATGGGATGGATCCGAACGATAGCGTCTTAACATAGAGACGTGGAATACATTGTGAATCTGGCTTAGCTCAGAAGGTAACTCTAGCTGATAAGCTACCGGCCCTACTCGTTTCAACACTCGATATGGTCCGATAAATCTGGGACTTAATTTACCCTTTCGACCAAACCTTAACACTTTCTTCCATGGCGACACCTTCAAGAAAACCTTGTCACCCATCGCAAATTCTATGTCCTTACGCTTTCAGATCGCATAGGACTTTCATCATCGATGCTTCCTTTAATCGAGCCCGATTAACTCAACCTTTTCCTTGGTCTCAGTAACCAACAATGGACCCAAAATCCGACGTTCCCCTAATTCCGTCCAATAGGTAAGTGTACGACACCTCCGCCCGTACAATGCTTCATAGGGCGCCATCTGAATTTTTGACTGGTAGCTATTGTTGTACGCAAACTCCGCCAACGGTAAGAACTCTTCCCAACTACCCTTGAAGTCAATGACACAACCTCTTAACATGTCCTCTAAGATCTGAATTACCCACTCAGACTGTCCATCGGTCTGAGGATGAAACGTCGATCTTTGAAATCCAACTGCACTCCAACACTTGGTGCAACGCCTTCCAAAATCGTGAGGTGAACCTAGGGTCCCTGTCCGATATGATTGACACTGGTATCCCATGCAACCTTACTACCTCCGCTATGTATAGCTTAGCCAATTTCTGCAGAGAGTAATCGACACGTACTGATATGAAATGAGCAGACTTCGTCAAGCGATCAACAATCACCCAAACCGAATCTTTCTTAGTAGGCGTGAGGGGTAGCCCACTAACAAAGTCCATTGTGATCCTTTCCCACTTCCATTGTGGGATCTTTCACCGCTGCAACAACTCGATGGTAATCGATGTTCCGCCTTCACCGCTAATGTCAAACACTTCCCCACAAATTCGATCACCTCTCGTTTTAAGCCCGGCCACCAAAACTGTTCTCGCAGATCCCGATACATCTTACTCCCTCCAGGGTGCATAGCGTATGGACTACCATGCGCTTCTTGCAAAATCCTATGCCTCAACTCAGGATTTTTCGGCATACACACTCTCCCTTGAAAACATAATAGCCCTTCCTCATTAATACTAAATTCTGTCGATCCATCACTTGATCCTACCAGAAACTTCTCCTTTAGCAACTCATCAGTCTGCTGCTTCTCCTTAACCCGACTGACCCATGAGGGTTTCACTTAGAGTTCGGCTACTAACCTCCCATCATCGTATAAACTGAGGTGAGCAAACATCGCTCTCAAGTCAGAGACTACCTTATGACTTAGAGCATCCGCCACCACGTTGGCTTTACCCGGATGGTACTCGATCGAGCAGTCATAATCCTTTAACAACTCGATCCACCTCCTTTGCCTTAGATTCAAATCCTTCTGGGTCAACAGGTATTTTAAGCTCTTATGATCGGTAAAAATGACAGATTTCTCCCCGTAAAGATAATGCCTCCAAATCTTCAAGGCAAAAACCACCGCTACCAATTCCAAGTCATGTGTGGGATAGTTTGCTTCGTGCGGTCTTAATTGCCGAGATGCGTACGCAACAACTTTTCCACCTTGCATCAACACGCGTCCTAGTCCCGTGTGTGAAGCATCACAAGAAATCACGAATTCCTTTCCAGCCTCATTTGAATCAACACCGAGCCTCCGTTAAAATCCTTTTAACTTCTCGAAACTCTCTTTGCTTACTAGACCAAATAAACGGAACCCCTTCTCAGAATAACTTAGTCAATGATGCCGCAATTAAAGAAAATCCTCAACAAACCTTCGGTAGTACCCCAATTGGATCAAGAAAACTCCGGATTTCCGCCACAGACTTAGGCGACTTCCAATCCAACACCGCTTCAATTTTTCGATGGTCCACCCTAATCCCCTCTGCCGACACAACATGACCTAGAAATGTAACTTCACTTAGCCAAAATTCACACTTACCGAATTTGGCATACAACTGCTTCTCCCTCAAAATCTGCAAAACCTCTCGCAGATGTGAATCATGCTCTTCTTCCGATCTTGAATAAACCAGGATGTCATCTATAAATACTACGACAAACCGATCCAAGTAGGGTTGGAACACTCGGTTAATCATGTCCATGAATGCTACTGGCGCGTTGGTCAACCCAAATGGCATCACCATAAACTCATAGTGACTGTAGCGAGTCCTAAAAGCCGTCTTATGGATATCTGCCTCCTTGACCTTAAGCTGATGGTACCCCAACCTCAGATCTATCTTCGAAAAGACTGAGGCCCCCTTCAACTGATCGAACAAGTCATCGATCCTCGGCAACGGGTATTTGTTCGTGATGGTTAACTTATTTAACTGACGATAGTCAATGCACATACACATTGTTCCATCATTCTTCTTAACGAATAACACCGGCGCTCCCCAAGGCGACACACTTGGTCGGATAAACCCTCTATCCAGCAACTCCTGAATCTGCGCTTTCAATTCCACCAACTCCTTTGGCACCATCCTATATGGAGCAATAGATACTGGCGCTGTTTCCGGAAGAAGATCAATACCAAACTCCACTTCACAATCCGGGGGTAATCCCGGAAGCTCTTCTGGAAAAACATCAAGAAATTCCTTCACCGTCCTGACATCTCCGACAGTTAGTTCCTTGGCTTCCAGAGCCCGAACAAACATCAGAATTGCCTTGCATCCTTTCCTCACCATCCTTTCTGCCCTTAAGGCAGACACCACATTTGACAAACAGTTCTCCCTTTCACCTATCACCAACACTTTACCGCCATCGGGAGTCTTTAACACCATATGCTTGGCTGCACAGTCCAAGTTCGCTTGATACTTCACTAACCAATCCATTCCTAAGATCAAATCGAACTCCCAAAACTAGCGGTTCCATCGATCACCAAAAAGCTACCCTTGAACTTCCGTGGGTACATCCTTATCTGATTTATTCACCACTACGATTTGTCCTAGAGAGGCTTACTACGGTCATCTCCCTAGAAGAAGTCTCATATCCTATGTTGAGTTCCCGCTATAGCACTAGAAACATTAGAGTGCGTCGAACCAATATCAATCAAGGCGATGTAAGGCAAACCAAAAATTAGAAACGCATCGGCCAGACATCCGGCAAGCGTCCACCTCCTTCCGACGTCTGGCGCAAAGATAGACTAACCCCTATTGTCTCGCCTCGGTGTTTCTCGCGCCTTGGCTCGTGCTCCACGGCCCCGATCGAACGTTACCACCTCGGGTGGACCACGACTCTCTCGTGGTCTGCGACCACCTCTTCCTAGTTGTGCATTCCTTGGCCCGTGGGCCCTTCATCGCCCTTCTTTGCGCGACAGTTTCTAACTTGATGGTCCGTAGATCCACACCTAAAGCACTTCCCACTGCTTGCCCAACACTCGCCTACATGGAATTTACCATATCGAACACACTTTTGTGTCTGACCAACATGAGAGTGTCTCTCTTCCCGCTCACTTCGGCGTCGACCTAGGCCTTTCTCGAGTACGCCCACCTTCCTCGATGATCCAAAATTCCTCTTACTTCCACCCCTATCTCTATCCCGATTTAGTTCCTCTGTCCGCTTCACCTCCTCAGCTATCTTAACTTTTTTCACAAGCACAGAAAATTCCCTCTCCCGCTGTGGAGCTATCAATACACGCAAATCATCTCTCGGACCATCTTCAAATCGAACACAACGTTCATGGTGCGTGGCCACCATCCTCGAGCATAACGGCTAAGGCGTAAGAATTTCGCCGACGCAGCGACCACCGACCTACTCCCTTGCACCAAATTCGAGAAATGCTCTCGGCGCGCATCCACATAACTTGTCCCAATGTATTTACTTTGAAATGCCGTTTTGAAGGAATCCCAAGTGATACGGTCAGCCACCGTACCATCCTTAACCGTAAGCCACCATTGATAAGCTTCACCCCGCAGGAGAGATACAACCCCTTTCAACTTCTCCTCCTCCGTGAAATCCAAATCATCCATTATACGTTCAACTGCCTCCAGCCAATACTCAGCAGAACTTGGGGCTATACCAGAAATTCTCCTAAACACTTCTGCCCCATTGGCTCTAAGTCGCTCCAAGACAGATTTTCGGCCTCGGGCTCCATGCCCATGCCGCTGACAACCCCTCTCTAGAACCCTTAATATTGCCTGAGATGCCGCATCATCTCCGGCCGTCTGGTCCTGAAATTCCTCCTACGCAGCTGGTGGTACCGACATCTCGTTTCCAGATCCATGGCCAGACCCTATTGGTTCTGACACCGTCATCCTACCCCTACCACGACCACGCGGCGGACGTCCACGACCTCTTGTACTCATTCTACCGATTCGCGTTTATCTGGTTAGAAATTTTATGAATTATTAATTTCTTCCACTAATTAACCACGAACAATCTTATGAACAGTAGTTTTAAGAGTAGTTCTTTCGAATTCGCGATTATATCTACGGTTCAGTCTCAAGTCTGTATCTCCTAGTTCTAGGAACCTCATACGTCAACCATCATACATCAACATACAAGTAGCATCCATGAACTCACATTCATCACATAAGGATATTTTCGTCATTTCACTACCCAGGGGTACTTTCATAATTTTATCCTACAGGTTATTATCGAAATAATTTTTTTTAAAATAGGGTATCTTGGTGATTTTACGAAATAAGGGTATTTTGGTAATTTTGCATTTCGGGGGTATTTTGGTAATTTTGCATTTCGAGGGTATTTTGGTAATTTTCCAAACCAGGGGATTTTGGTCTTTTGTTCAAATCAGGGTAATTTAGTATTTTTTTACAAACCAGGGGTATTTTGGAAATTTTCAAAATTACGGTGGCTGGTCCCCTTCGGGTTTTAATTATAAATTTTGGCCCGTCAACAAATCCTCGTGGCTAAGGTGAACAGTCACTACGCACTGTAGGATTCAACAAGAGGAGGTGAGTCACTAGGACCGCTTAAGTACCAAGCTCTCCCTGAATCCAATCCTAGACATGCGTATGCCTGTTGCCACACCCTGACCCAGCGACTTGTTCACGGGTTTGTTTGGTTGGATTAAATCTTATGAAATTGAAGAGTTGTTTACTCTAGGCCTAAGGTCCATTATTGCCTAACACACTAGTCTACGTCCATCAAGCCCATCAACCCAACATGCATATCACATCAAGAGTTAGAATATTTACCTACGTGAATCGGGTGCCGGTAGACTCGAAGGCCATATCTCAGCCCAAACTTTTCTCAAATTCACATCATTTTCAAAACACTACTAGACATTCACAGCCCGAGTTTTGAACTGAGCTCTGATACCAAAATGTAACACTCCAAACCCTGCCCAAACGCCACGACTGAATCTGGTATGTTACGGCTTAAAGTTTAAAAACTTCGCTTTGAAAGGATTTGAAATCTCGGTTGATTTGTAGAAGTATTCGTTAAATAAGTGTTATTTGAAGAAAACCTTTATAATATTTTTATTTTTTCTATACAAATTACTTGTTTGAAAATCCCATTTTTATTTCTTTCTATAAATAAAGCTTCGAACATAAATTTATAAATGTAAACGTCACCAAATATAAATCAAAACACTAAGCTAGGGAGGCCTTATTACAAAAGAATAGTCCCAAATTCAAACTTAAAGAAAAATCAAAAATAGTTTAAAAAATTAAATGGCGTGATGGCCCCTCGAGTCTGCCTCGGCTCCCATGTTCATGATCTACTGCTCATCTGAAAGAGTAGAGAAAAATGAAAGGGTGAGTCACCAAGACTCAATGTATAAATCCCAAAACACAACGACACTGAGGCCCACAAACACATTATGGGCCTTGGCCCATACGTTATGGCAACAATCACTGGACATATTAAATGATGAATGGTAAATGGCCCAACCCATCCTAAAAGTCCATCCTCTACACACCAACCCGTACCAGCCAACACACCTCGGGGATTTCTATAATCAACCCGCCAACCGCTACACACCATATCGACAGCCGTACTGCCTATTCCTATTAATTAGGAATCATTTAAGTGTGGCTTTGCCACCGATCACTATGTGACCTAACATTTGAATTCGTGGTTTAACCACCGATCACCAAGTGACCTATCATGCTCTTCCCCTTCATTATCATAATCCCACCCCATGCATACACACATGAAAAATTGAAAACATCATACCATCTTTAAGGGAACAGGCTTTCATATATATCGATACCCATAGAGAGATTTCTATGATTACGTACCTGGCATCCTTTGCCTAACCCTTTTCGGGTTTTATTCGACTGTCTACACAGCCTCATTCCGGCTTTTTAGCCCACAACATACATATTACAGATAACTAGTGTGTTAGAGATCTACACACTTGTTTACCGATAAAACTATATTTTCTATGTCGACGCTGTCCGTAGCTGACACAACTGCTATCTGCCTAAGATGTTGTTCAGAAGCCGGTCCACAACCCGGTGGCCAATCCCGAACTGCTGACACCGCTCGTTTCTTAAACTTAGGGATTGGTTTGACAGATCCAATCCCCTCCTTCGCCTGATCGATATTTGATTCCATTAAAAGACCTTATCAGTTGCTACCATCACAACATATGGTTGTTAATCCTTATCATAAAGCTAAGATTATAACTACGATGAACGAACCTAACGGAAATCTAAAGAGAACCCCTTACCTTGAAATCTCGAAAGAAGATTGAGACTCAGAGACTAGTAGTTTCCGGCTTTTAGATCTAAACGATCTACTTCGATTCCTTACGTTGCCCAACAAGAAAACATCAAACCATTAATCAAACGTCAACCTTACCAATCTCAATAGCCTTTCGGCTTTAACTTCTAAATACCAAAAGAGAATAGTGAAGAGAAAAAGATCGGCACTTACCCTATCATAGGAGATTCGGCTACTCCTAGAAGATTTTGGCTTTTGAGAAGATCAAAAAGAGAAGATGATAGGAAGAGATCTATGTAGATTCGGCTTTTAGTGAAGAGATCGGCAAAAGAGAAAAAGCAAAGAACAATGAATATTTGGCTTATAGAAAAAGAATGGAGAAGAGAATTAAAATCAAGAGTTTCGGCTTTTTTCATAAAAGTGAAGATGAGAGAATGGGATTTAGGGATTTCGACTTTGGCAGAGAATGAGAGAAAAGCTTTAAAAGAATGGGGTTCAAATGCCGGAATTGAAGAGATACCCCCTATTTATAGAGAATTTCGGCACTTACCTATCAAAAACCGAAAGTGCCCTTCCTGCTAACTAACAACTAACCCAATAGTAGGGGAAATTTTGGCACCCCTCCAAGAGATGGAAATTCGGCCAACACTGTACTCAGCAGATAATTCCTATCTTTTCTCCTCTATCTTAATCCATTCACACCTTCAGAAGAAGCCTAGATAACACCACATCTTCCTTCCTTTATCAGCTTATTATCCCCATTATCCATGTCATTTAATCCACCTATTTTCTAGCCCCATTGCCGTCCCAACTAGCCCCCCTTTAATTGCCGAAAATGGCCCAAATACATGGGCTCCATGCGGCCAACACTTGGGCCCTCTCTCCATCTACTAGTTACGCCACCCTCTAGCTCCTTTGCAGCGCCACCTAACATTGGGCCACAAGCCCACTTTGGTATTTTAAACACATATACCACCTTTTAAACCCTATAGTGCCCAAACAGAGAATTTAACCAAGGCCTCAGCCCAAACCTGAGCCCAACTTGGACTCCTAACACTCAAATTTACATATTAAACGCATAGGCCCATTAGTTCTGGATGTTACAGAAATGGTATGAAAATTTAAATTAGCTTGAATGATGATTTGTTGGATTGTTTTGATAATATAAGTAAGGTATTTAAGAGGGTTCTTTGATTAGGCACTAGAATGTCTATTTTAACAAGTTTTAGAAGTGTTTAATCGTGTTTTGAATTGGTTGAATAAATGGTTTTTGAATTGCTTGATGTTCAAGATTTGTAAGGTTGGTAAACTTGATGTATAAGGCTCATTTTAAGTCCACACGGCCTGGCACACGGGCGTGTGACCAGACCGTATGAGACACACGGCTTACACATAGGCATGTGGTTAGGCCGTGTGTCCCCTGCACTTAGAAATTTTGAAATAGAATGCTCAGGTAATTCCACATGGGCAGAGACACGGGCGTGTGTCTCAGCCGTGTGTGACACATGGTCTAGCACACGGGCGTGTGGCTTGGCCGTGTGAGGTAAGTCAAAGAGTTACACGGGGTAGGGCACGGCCTGAAGCACGGGCATGTCATAGGGTACACGGGCGTGTCCCGTGTGGCCCTGCACCTAGGAAAAATTTTGAAATCTCGCGACAAATTTTCAGAGAACCCGAATTAGTCTCGATTTGTTTCTAATACATATTTAAGGTCTCGAGGGCCCATAAAAGGGACAATATGATTAATTTATGAAGTGAATGCTAATTGATTTGTATTATGTTCGTTTTTGATCTGAAAAGTCATGTAATGCTCCGTAACTCTGTTTCGACGACGGATAAGGGTTAGGGGGTGTTACATTTTTTTCCTTTTGATTTCAACGTTTTGCTTTAATTGCCTTCCAAGGCCTTTCTCCTTTCTACTTTCCACAATTTCATTTAAACCATTTATTTTCAAACATGATTCTTTCCATGATTAACTAAACCCTTTTTAGCCTTAGCCCGGTTATTGCTTCGACAAAGTAATCGTGAGATATGAACTCACACTAAATACTTTGCAATTTAGTATTTGCTATCTCTCCAGTATATGGGATAGTAAAAATTCGTCCCTCAAAGTTGATTCTATTTTAATTCAAAAAGCACGCGTTGGGTTGGAATCGTTTGGCATACAATTGGGAAGTTGAGTCGGCGATGCTATATTCAAAATCTCGCGAACAAATTGGCGTATTCCATTGGAAAAAGCTAGTTGGATTCCGTCAAGGGAGATAGTGATCGGATTTAAACAACCCGCACGGTTGAGGTTGTTAATTCGAGTTGGGCTTTTCAGATCGCAAAGCTGTTGAAGTCTTAAATTACAGGTACGTGCCACGTGGTTGGAAATTTGACAAGGGTCGATTTGTAGGTGATATTGGGATCGACTACGAGAGGAAGAGTTGGCGGTTTTGGGATCCTCGATTGCTACAACCAGCTGATCGATTGGAAGAGAAAATCTATTTCAATGATCGATTCAAGATTGAAGTATACCGAGGCTAAGGCTAAGCTTAAAAATATTTTATTTACCAATTTATTTTATTTTCTTAAATTTATTTTTGCACTTTTGAATCTGTTTTTATTTTATTTTATTACACTTCATATTTCCTTATTTTATTATCTTAATCAATTTAAACTCCCCATTTTTATTTCTTTTTTTTCAACACTACTACGCACGGGTCGTGGGCACGACTGTGACCGCGACGCGAATCTGGTTATAAGAAAAGGCGAAATTAGATAACCAGTCTCTGTGGATTTGACCCTACTGGTCTATATTTCAATTTACTGTTATATTTGTCGTAGGAATTTATATTTGGTAGTTTTGACGCCCATTAGTAGGGATGAGCAAAACTCTATTCAATTTGAAAAAATCGAAAAAAAAAATTGAATTTCGAGTTAATCGAATAGAGTTATTTAAGTCAACTCGAATAAGTAATTCAAGTTTCAAATTCAAGTCGAGTTGAATTTTACAATTCAAATAACTTGAATAATTCGAATAACAGATTGGTGTAAATACTCTTTTAATCCCTGCCAATTTTGAAAATGAGAAAATTGGTCACTCTCTCAACAAAAATTACAAAAAAAAATTCAAAATAATTTTCAAAAATTCCAAAATTTATATTTTTTAAAATTATAAAATTTTAAAAAATCTAAAGAATATATAAAGAAAGTTAAATTTTTAAATTTTTTCTAAAATAATAATTTTGGAGATCTAAATAAGTTAATTAATGATTCAAGTTTATCATACTAATAACTTTTTTTTTTACTATTTTACTTTGAAAAAGTTTTCAAATATATATAGTTTCAAATTTAGGAGTTCTAACATGGAATTAATTATACTGTAACAAGATTTAATTTGACATGTTTATTTTTTTAATTTAACTCGAACAATTTCACTCGATTCGACTCAACTCGAATTTTATTTCACTCAATTCGATCGAACACTCACTCTACCATAGCAAGGGTTTTTACGCAAGTCTCTGGTTTTCATTGTTTTGTGAGTATCTATGGATATTGATAAGAGGCTTTGTTGTTTTTACTGGTGGTTGAATTTGTCTAAGAAGAGAGTAAAGTTGTAAAGTTAGCGGGCTTTCTTGAGTGTTGTTGGGAGCCAATGATAATGCACTTCACGTTTGTTTCATAAAATATAGTTTATGAAAAATAATTTTTAAAAAATAAATTTATATTTGGATAAGATTATATATTTTGATGTTTGGATGATTTTTCATTAAATATTTTATGCACTCTTTCAAGGGTGGCTGCTTCTAAGCAAACCTTTTGGTTGTCTTTGCATCCCTACCTTCTTTATCGCCGAGCGGTCATTTAGGGGCCTTAGCTGGTGATCCGGGTTGTTTCCCTCTCGACGATGAAGCTTATCCCCTATCGCATCACTGGTCGACCTCAACCTTTGTTATTTTGAGGACATATCTGGTATTCAGAGTTTGCCTCGATTTGGTACCGCTCTCACGGCCCACACCGAAACAGTACTTTACCCCTAGATGTCCAGTCAATTGTTCTACCTCAACGCATTTCAGGAATAGCCAACTAGCTCTGGGTTCATATGGCATTTCACCCCTAACCACAACTCATCTGTTGATTCTTCAACATCAGTCGGTTTGAACCTCCACTTAGTTTCACTCAAGCTTCATCCTGATCATGGATAGATCACCCAGGTTCGAGTCCATAAGCAGTAACAATTGCCCTATGAAGACTTGCTTTCGCTACGGCTTTGGTGGGTTCCCTTAACCAAGCCACTGCCTATGATTCGTCGGCTCATTTTTCAAAAGGCACGCGGTCAAAGCCCTGGGCTCCTCCCACTGCTTGGGAGCTTACGGTTTCATGTTTTATTTCACTCACTGATAGGGGTTATTTTCACCCTTCCCTCACAATACTCATTCGTTATCGATTACCCAGGAGTATTTAGCCTTGCAAGGTGGTCCTTGCTGATTCATACGGGATTCCACGTTGTCATAATGTTGCCTACATAAGAGTACGAGGGCCTAGTAAGCAAAGCTAGACACGGAGGGTCTAAATTAACGTAGAGTCGCCACTAACCAATTAGGACTAGGTTGGTTAGCCACCTATCGTCTAAAAGTCTAGAATTAATGCTACGAAAAAATCCTAAAAGTCTAGACTCGATCTCATCACCAAATTTCGGGTTTGGGAGTACAATTACGTGTGGGGAAGGTTATAGTACCCCCACAACGCTTATCCGGGGATAATCCGACGGGGTCTAAGGAGCTAGGTTTTTTTTATTTAAGCATATTAATGTCTTAATCTAGGCTAAAATCTTATGGAAATCTTAAATAAAAATTCTAAAGAAAAAACCTCCGGTTTACTTGTAGCTCGATTAAAATGTGTTCACCAAACTTATCTAATTTGAAACTTAAATTAGAGATTTTTACTTTTAACGGGAACCCTAAAGGATACCTAAATAATTCTAGTAAAATACCTTCAATTCCTAAAATTAATTCTATTTTAGAATTCTAAAAAAAAAACCTAGAAATTACCAATGAATTAAGAGAAATATTAAAATTCATCTACAACATATTCGATCTTTTATTATTATTATTATTATTATTTAAAAGATTTAATTAATAATGTTGAACCCATCAAGATCTTACGAAAGTATTCTATGTTGGGTTTATGATTTATCTTACTTTAAAATTCTTGATCTAAGGTTTAAATTCGTCAAAATCCTAAAATAATATATCTTAAACAATATTTTTTTGAATAAAATATCGATTGGGCTTATATTAAAACAGAAACCAATTACAAAAACAAAGTCCAAAAATAAATCAACAGGTAAAAAATAGCCCAAATGTAAAGAGGCCCAAAATAAAGTAAAGAAAAACGGAAGAAAAATCTAGATATTTTGAAGACATCTACAGACTAACTTTGAAAGACTAACTCCACCGACACTACTGCCCAATCAGAAATGTTTGAAATCTGTCAAAACATCTGTCATCATAACTGCTCCCTTGATTGACAATTTCGCTTCTCTGGGAAGCTATTTTCTCTCAAAAAACTTTTCATTTCTTTAGCTTCCCTTTCCAAAGCCTTTTGCCGAAATCCTCCCTTTCAGTCTGGTTCGCGCACCCATTCCAGTAACCTCTGATTCTCAGCGTACTCCGGGACTTTCTTTTCCAGGTAAAACTCTTTTTTCCTCTTTAAAGTTTCTGTTGCAATTTTATGGGCAAGGGCGTTTGCAGTTCTCGGAATATGCTTGAACACAAAATGCTTAGATCTATTTACCATCTGTTGAATATCCGAGATGTAAGCTCCTATCATTGATTTGTCCTGATCTTTACTGTTGCACTTTTTGATTACTGCGAGGGAGTCGCCTTCGACAATAACTTCCGGCCATGTATTTTCCATTCCCATTCTGACCGCTTTCCGGCATGCAAGTGCTTCAGCGGCAAAGGCCGAAGTGACCTCCTTATGGGTTTCAGAGCATGATAAAAGAATAAGCCCCTCGTCATTTCTTGCTACGATTCCTGAGGCTGAAGTATTATTGTGTCCGTTGAAAGCTCCATCAAAGTTTATCTTAACAAATTCCCGAGGTGGGCACCTCCAACTCCTTGTTTCTTTTATTTTTGCTGATTTCCTGCTTTCAAGACCATCAAGTTCTGCAATATAATTGTTTATGAAATTTCCTATTTCCTTACCTGGACTGAACTTTTTATTGTGTATTCTTAAGTTTCTGTCTCCCTATATTGCCCAGAGTGCACAACTAAAAATGCGGCATGTATGAGGATTGAGCTGTTCAAAAACCCAGGTAAGCCACTGTTCGAAATCCCTATTAACAGCTATGAGCACATTCTGGAGTAGCAATGTTGACCACACTTCCACTGTAATAGGACACTCCTGAAATAAATGGTCGATCGTTTCAGCTCGCTCTCCACACCGAGGGCAACTTGAATCAGTGACTAGCTTCCTATGTTGCATGTTTACTTTCGTAGGCAAATAATTCCATGAAATTTTCCATTTTGTAATCTTTATTTTTGTTGGTAGATTCAGG
This sequence comes from Gossypium sturtianum, assembly GCA_025698515.1. Taxonomy (NCBI): domain Eukaryota; kingdom Viridiplantae; phylum Streptophyta; class Magnoliopsida; order Malvales; family Malvaceae; genus Gossypium; species Gossypium sturtianum. Next base: position 28,619,073 of record CM046945.1, read on the forward strand.
AGCCATAGTTTTTTTATAGAATTTCCTATAGATGGTTTGTAAAGCATAAGCTCTAGGATTTTCATCAGCAATTTGTAATAGTTTATAAGCGCTACGAACCGAAAATTTTCCCTAAGCTTCACCTCCCCATGCCAAGAAGTCATCGTGTGCAACGCCTGCCAAGGGGATTTGGAGGATTCGTTCAGCATCTTCCTCTGCAAAGGTATTCTTGATCAACTCCATTCTCCATTTTCTTTCATTATTATCTATCAACGTATGAACTTTAAGATCTCGCGTCGAATCAACCTCTGATGATAACCTGAAGTTTATTGCATCTGGGATCCAAGCATCACTATTAATAGAAATATTAGTGCCTGTGCCAACTCGCCAATGTAAACCTTTTATCAAAACATCTTTTGCTACCCATATGCTTTTCCAAGTATAAGAACTCGAATTTCCCAAACTGGAGTTTAAAAATTGATCATTTGGAAAATATTTAGCTTTAAGAACTCGCGTAGCAAGAGAATTCTCATTATTCACAATCCTCCATCCTTGCTTCGCTAGAAGAGAGATATTAAATTGAGACATATTTCTAAAGCCCATACCCCCTTCCTCTTTAGACCGACACATAAATTTCCATTGGCACCAATGTATCCCTTTCTTCTTTCCATGCTGCCACCAGAATTTCACAAAAATGTTTTCTAATTCCCCACATAGAGGCTTTGGTAGAAGAAAGCATGTCATAACGTAATTTGGTATTGCTTGAAGTACTGACTTTATAAAAACCTCCTTCCCCCCTTGTGATAGAAGCCTTGTACTCCACTGTCCAATTCTTTGATTGACTTGTCCTTTAGATTCTGAAAGGAATCTTTTTTCCTTTTGCCCACCACATTAGGAAGTCCTAAGTATTTTTCCAAATTTGTTGAACATCTCACACCCAATACGTGTGATATTTCTTCTTTGACCCCCTCTGATGTGTTAGAGCTAAAGAAGATTGCCGACTTGCTAAAATTCACACATTGACCGTAGCATTGTTCATATTCTTTCAAAATGTCTTTTAAAAATGCCGCTCGTTCATTTGTGGCTTCTCCAAACAAAATACAATCGTCTGCAAACAAAATGTGTGATATCGCCGGTCCCCTTTTGCTCACCTTGACTCCTTTTAGAACTCCCTCCCTAACTGCCAGTCTAATTAGAGCTGAAAGTCCCTCACTACAAACCAAAAAAAGGTAGGGGCTAAGCGGATCGCCTTGTCGTAATCCTCTAGTAGGTTGAAAGATCCTGCCTCTATTTTCATTAATATTCATTGCATAGGAGACTGTTGAGACGCATTTCATGACTAATGTCACCCATTCCTCTGCAAATCCCATTCGAAGCATTACATCCTTTAAAAAACCCCATTCAACTCTATCATAGGCTTTACTCATATCTAGCTTAACAGCCATAAACCTTTTTTTCCCAGTACACTTTTGGCGCAATGTATGAAGAATTTCATAGGCAATCAACACATTATCCGGAATTAATCTTCTTGGAACAAAAGCGCTTTGAGCACTGTCAATGCATCTTCCAATATAGTTCTGAAGTCTATTTGCTATTGTTTTTGCCACTATTTTGTATAGAACTGTACATAGGCTAATGGGTCTAAAATTAACAAGGTTTGTAGGGTTTAGAGTTTTTAGAATAAGCACTATATCTGTACTGTTAGTAGATTCAAAATCCTTACCCTCATTTAAAATTCCTAGACAAAAAACTTCAACATCTTTACCCGCAATGTGCCAGTATCTCTGGAAAAATAAAGCTGGAAAACCGTCACAACCTGGTGCTTTAGTGGGCCCCATCCCTTGTAACGTTTGATGAACTTCTTCCACCGTATATGTTGATAGAAAAGCTGTATTAATTTCAGAGGAAATAATAGTACCAATACCCGTTAGTAAGTATGATGAATTTCCCACACCATTAGACGAAAATAAGTTTTGAAAGTAGTTTGAGGCTGTTTCGTTATTTCCTAGATCATCAGTAATTTCCCGCCCTTCCACTGATTCCAGCCTATTGATTGTGTTGATCCTTCTACGAGTTGAGGCATATTTATGGAAAAAGGCTGAGTTTTTATCCCCTAATTGAAGCCAGTTGGCCCTTGCTCTCTGCTCCCAATACATTTCGTCTTTATCGATCTCCATATTTAATCTAATTCTGGTATCAATTAGCTTTGCCATTGTATCATCATTCCTCTCGCCTTCCAATAGAGTTCCCAGTTCCTTTGTGAGCTTCCTTTTCAAACCATCTCTACCTTTTTTAATTAAACTTGCCCACCTTGTCAAGCTAGTTTGTAGTCTTTCAAACTTCTCAGAAATCGACCCGTTTGATGATTCCCGTGACTTTTTAATCTCTTGCTCAAATGACTCTTCTAAGGTCCACCATGCCTCAAATTTAAAACGTGGGCTTCGTTTAAAACTTTTTTCATTGTCTGTGTGAATAAGGAGAGGACAATGATCTGATATCGAATGAATTAAATGACGAACATTGCCCTTAGGAAAAAGATGCATCCATTTTTTATTGGCCACACCCCTATCCAATCTCTCTTTTATATTTGTTTCCGGTAAATTTCCCCTCTCCCATGTAAACCATGTTCCCTGAAACCCCATATCCAGTAAATGACATTCATCCAAAACCTCGCGAAAGGCTGCCATTTTCCTCTCCTCCCTCGGTTGGCCTCCACTCTTTTCAAAAGAGTACAAAATTTCATTAAAATCACCACTAACCAACCACGGGTAGCACTGTTCTTGACCCAACGTCCTTAACAAATTCCACGAAGTGTTCTGATCGCTAGCATAAGGTGACCCATAAAATCAAGTAAATCTCCACTCTCCATTAACATTGCTTTATTCGATCAGCACATCAATATGATTTTTCGAGAAGGTTTTGAGACTGACCTTAATTTCTTCTCTCCATGCTAGACAAAGTCCACCTCTCGAGCCCTCTGCTCCTACATCAATTCCATTCACAAAACCACATCTTCTTCTAATCCTTTCCATACGCTTGTCATCAATTTTAGTCTCCATAAAGAAAACCATATCGGGGTTATGTTGCTTCAGCAAGAACCGAAGCCTTCTTACTGCCCGTGGGTTCCCCAAACCACAGACATTCTAACAAATAATTTTCATTGCATCCGGTCGGCTTGCCATCTGGCAGCCGCCGATCTACATTGGTTGGGAGAATCGTCTTTTCCCAAATTTTCTGCTAATAATTCTGAACCCTCCTTACTTTTTGGATCTTGGATGTCATACTTCGTCCTTTTGACTGCATCTTCAAATATTCTTTCCTCATCACAATCCCCAACATCAAACTCTATCAATTTCCTCTTACGCGCTATGTTTTCTTCATTATACGGACCCTTCCCTCTCACCGAATTAATTCTTTTCCAGCTGGTTTTCCTGGCGGATTTCAAAATTCCTTCATGTACACCGCTTCATTCATGATCTTCCTCATCTGCAATCATCCCTTCTTCTTGAGATTTCAGCACTTTCTCCACTCCTAATAGTTGTAGATCATCTGTTTGTCTCATATCGCAATTATCCTCTCCTTGTAGTCCCATCTCTCGGCTTTCCTCCAACAGGCCCGTGTACGAACATTGATACTTTTTCTTTTTTGAGAAGGCATTTAACTTTAAACTTTCTCTTCCAAATAAACTGAATTCTGCCTTTAATGCTAATGAGAAAGGTGGGTCATCTCTGGTTTTATTGCCTCACAGCTTGGAAGAGCGTGCCCCATTCTACCACATCCAAAATAGAAAGTCGGTAACTTTTCATATTTAAAAGAAATCCAAAATTTTTTCTTGATCATCTGTGGATACAAATATACCCCTGCGAAGGGGTTTCTGCACATCTAACTTAACTCTAATCCGACAAAATTCACCGTTTATTTCATATCTAATAATTCCTCCAAAAGTCGCCCCAACAGAATGCATCAGGTCTTTCTTATCAAATTTTGGTAAACATGGCCCAATTTTAACCCAGAACAGGGACGAAACAAGCTTAATTCTACTCCTTTCCGTCGATCTAATCAATCTGTCAAAAATAACTAACTGCTTTCTGAATAGCCATGGCTGACCTTCTAGGATTGTCTCTAGATCTTCTTCAGACTCAAAATTAATCATGAAAAGATTTTGACCTGCTAATTGGACCTCGAATTTTCCTTTTGTTTTCCAGATACTCTTCATCTGTGCCCTGAAGTTATCTGGGTTATAAGACTTCTCTGTCCATACAGTGCAAATCAACGTAGGCTTTCCGCTTGGTTTCACTGTCGAACTCTTCACCGGTAGATGAATGAGCTCTTCTGCCAAAAGGGAGACCTCTTCATCCTTCAACCCTTCGTTGCCACCACTTTCCTCCATCCCAAGCCGCAGCAGAGGCTGGTTTCGCTAAGATACTAAGCAAAGCACTCTTGGCTCCTAGGGTTTAGGTTATATCTTAAACAATATTTATTAGCTTTCTTAAAAAGTTTCTAAAATAAAATACTTAGAAAGACCTACTCATGATTTACAATTCACCTACAAAAATATTTAGTTTTAATCTTGAACAAAGTCCTAAAGAATATTTACATATTAATTTAAGATTCTAAAGAGGAATCTTATATGATATTTAAAATTAGTTTAAAACCCTAAAAATATCCTACATATTATTTATAATTTTTCTAGGGTAAATGGTAGATAAGAACTTAAAGACTAACCTAAATTCAAATGTAAAAACATTATGGTTTCATTAAAATGTAACACATACTTAACTAACTTCATGTCAATATTTATAGGATGAAAACATGACCTAAAGTTCCCTATTTCAAAATGAATAGTAATAAAATAGGAAAATTAATTAAATTGGCTAAAGTTAATGAAAAGTTAAAACTCTTTCAAAAAGGACAATAATAAAAATAAAACTTAAATAAATGAAATAAATAAGACCTAAAAATAAAAGAATCAAAGTAACATAAACAAATAATATTAAAATGTATGTAAGGGGAATGTGTAAAAAAAACATAAATATAAATAGACATGAAAATAAATAAAGACGAAATAATAATAAATAAAAATTATACAAGTGTGAATAAATATAAAACATTAAAATAAAGTGCATAATTGACATTAAATATATAAGGTATAAATGCAAATGAAATGGAAGATATAAGGGTAAATTATTTATTGAAGATGGAAACAAAATGACATAGTTTGATTTTGGGACTAAAAGATAAAAAAATGTGGAAGATAGAGGACTGATAGAGCAATTAATTTACTTTTAATTTTGAAATTTCAGATTAAATCGAAGGTTTGAATAAACAAAAGGGTTACGGGTGTAAATAGGCCAGAGAGTGAGGGCGGCGTTGCAAAAAATGGGGTATTTTTTGTAAATTTAAAAAGTAACGGGGTGGGAATAAATTATCCATTTTGGCACCTATAAATATGAGAAATCTATTCATTCTTTCATTTTAACCTCAATTTTTTTTTCAAAAAAAAAACTCTTCATTCTTTTATGTTGGTCATGGCTCCATCACCAGAGAGTCCAATAGCTCTTCGGCTTTCGGTGGTGGAACTGCCGCATACGGTGGCCCGAATATTTATTTATTTTTACAAAATCAAAGTTTTCTTTAAAAAAATCACTATTTTTCTTAAAAATCAAAACTTTATTTCGAAATAGTTTAAAAAGATCAAAAATTTGTTTTAAAATTTTAAACTTTTCCTTTAAAATGACTAAAAAAGATTTTTATTTTTAAAAATCTAAACTTTCTCTTTTTCTAAAAAAAAAAAATCACTATTTTTCTTAAAAATTAAAGCTTTATTTCGAAATAGTTGAAAAAGATCAAAGTTTTGTTTTAAAAATTTAAACTTTTCCTTTAAAATGACTAAAAAATAGATTTTTATTTTTAAAATCTAAATTTTCTCTTTTAAAAAAAATCAAAACTTTTTCCAAGATCAAGCCTTTTTTTAAAAAAAAAAAACTTTATTTTAGAAAGGGGAAAGGAAAAAATGGGATTTTTGGGGCTCCTATGGGTGGAAGACCAACAGAAAAGAAAAAGAACTAGCATGCTTTTTGTTGTTGTTGTTGTTGTTGTTGTTGTTTTTTACCTTTAAAAAAAAAGAATATAAAAAGCCTCCTCATTTTTTTCTCTTTCATTTCATGTATATATATTGTTTTTCAATCATGTTTATTTGTAATTTTTGTGTTATGTTTCCATTGATTTGTTGATTAATGGTTTGGTACTATTTTGGATGTTTGTGATGTGTGGCAAAAGGGAGGCTAGGGTTTATGAAAGCCTAACTGACCATTGTAACAGCTTGGGTCTTGGGCTCTAAAAAAAAGATAATAATATTTAATAGTAGTAGTAGTAGTAGTAGTAATGATAATAATAATAATTTGGGCCCTTGAAAGAAAAAGAAAAGAAAAACAAAGGCCTCCATTTAACCAAAATCGGGTGGGCTTCGAACGGGCCCAAGAGAAAACAAATATTTAAAGGGAACAAATGGGCTTCTAATTGGGCTCGAAAAAAATTGGGTGTCTACACACGTGCGCCATGCTACTCAGGTTAGAGTGTAAGCTAGTGGTGCTTTCGACTACTAGACTATCGCTATCTAGGGTTCGACATTTCACCGCTTTGCCTAGCAGTACGATATTTTTATTGCTCTCCCACAACCCTATTTTCACGGTTTAGGCTGCTCCTGTTTCGCTCGTCGCTACTACAGGAATCGCTTTTGCTTTCTTTTCCTCATTTACTAAGATATTTCAGTTTGCCAAGTTGTCTCTTATCTGCTCATGGATTCAGTAGCAATTCGAAAGGTTGACCTATTCGGGAATCTCCGGATCTACGCTTATTTTTAACTCCCCGTAGCATTTCGTCGCTTACTACGCCTTTCCTCGTCTCTGGGTGCTTAGGTATCCACTGTAAGCCTTTCCTCGTTTGAACATCACCCATAAATTTACTTTACTTTACTTTACTTTAGGCTATACCATCCTAAGGTGTTGCTAAATGAAATGGAAGGATCTTATCAAAGTCCATGAATGATAAATCATAGATCGAACTACCTGCCGAATCGGAAAAATTGGATACTATCATATAGTTTTGTTTCGGCTAAGTTCACGACTTGGAGATAAGTGGACTCGAACCGCTGACATCCGCCACAGGGTAAACCGTCGCCTCTTAGGTCCTCAACTGATTCTACCATAGAGGCCATCATATTGTGCTCTCTAAAGAGCAACTCTTCTCAAAATCTCAAAAGGTACTGAGTTAGAATCCCATTATAACTAAGGATTCTTGTGGTTCTAGAGGATCCTACTATAGGAGAACTAAGAACGACAGAGAGCTTTCTTCCCTCCAACCCTTTGGTCTTAATAATGCTAGTTTTAAGAATGAGTGATTGTCCTTCTCCGACCCTTACTGCCCAACCTGAGAGCGGGCAACTAATGTATTCAACTTATTGAATAGGGTTCTATGGTCAGTCCGCAACCCTTAGATACCGAAAACGTCCTTCGAGTGATCTCGTAGTTCCTACGGGGTGGAGACGATGGGGTTGGTCCATGGATTTTCCTTCCTTTTATCGTATTTCGCTCAAAAGGTTGAAGGGGGATAGTACATCAAGTTGTTCGCAAGGGCAAACTTGATCCTCTTCCCTAGGGATCCCAGATGGGGGAACCTAGGGGAGCCACCGACTCCAACTATCGTCCATGTATGGTCCATACTAGATCTAACCAACCACCCATCCTACCTCTTCTACGTTCTTGACGGCCCATCTTGTCTCAGTAGAGTCCTTTAGTGGCATGTTTCGGTCCTCTTCCCCATTACTTAGAAAAAGTGAGCCATCAGTTCAGGTACAATATACTATCATTATTGCCTAGACAATTAGACACCCAACCCGTAATCGCAACAACCCAACTGTAAAAGCAGAGTTCTACCAACTAAGCTATATCCCCCAAGCCAAGTAGAGCATGCATGAAGGAGTCAGGTGCTTCATCTATTCTGTTTCTTAGCGTAGTTGGGTCATCCTGGACCTGAACCAAAGACCTCACCCATGAAGTAAATCACCACACCTACGGTCCACCCAACTGGGATAGAATCAATAGATTCCTTTTAGGGAGTGATTTATCCTTCCCAAATGCAGCATACAACTCTCCGTTGTACTATGCTCTCCAAGTGTGCTTGTTCCTCCCTTCTTCCTTACCATGGCAAGTATTTATGAAATAAGAAATAACTCCGAAGGGAAGAAAAAAAAGGGTGTTAAGATACCCTCTTGGCCCAACCCTAAACACTCTAAGATCATTTTTTCAAACCTGCTCCTATTTTGAGTCAAGAGATAGATAAAAAGACACATGCCATTGCACTGGTCGGGGGGTTTGTAGTGACTGAGTGGGTTGAAGACCAAGAAGTGAAATATTTATCAGCCAAGCATTCTTCTTACGGCTAGATCCAACCTCCTGGTCCTTGCGAGAAGGAAAAAGAATTTCACGTTCTTCCTTTCGAGAAGGGAGGATTAGAAAAATCCTATTGATTGCAGCTTTCTCTAAACCTCGAGGAAAAACATAAAAAAAAAGAGGCTCGAATGGTACGATATGAGAGATTTTTGAGAAAATTTAAATTTGTAATTCGAAGATTCAAGAATACTACATATTTAAAAAAATTAACATGATTTTATTTATGGGTTAGTATTTAGTACGCTAATAATGTATTTTTTATTTCACAGGCGAATTTAAAAAATTGACATGTGTCTTTTTTTTAAATATTTATTTTTTAAATATTTTACTATACTCTTATAAGACACTTGTTAATCCCTTAATCCTATTTGTGAGTCTAAAAACTCCAATAACAATATAATAAATATTTTCCCTTTATTTATTTAAATATGATGAATTTAATCAAAATTTCCTCCTCTTTCCGTGGTCTAATCTATCTCTTTTCTTCTCAATAACCCAGTCACGTTTATCATCCTCGGCACTTGGGCCATACTACTCAATAAAAACTTCTTTTGGAAAGCGTTAGAACCACGTGCCTTTGTGAGTCCAAAGCCAAACACAGCTTGGTCAACTCTAAAATTTCATTTGTTTTATTAAACTAAATAAAATGATTTTATAGATAGCTCGGCATTAATTTGCAAGTTCGTTTATACTCATTTAATAAATTATTTAAAACTCTTAAAAACCATTTATTGCTCATATTTGTTTGTTTAATTGTTCAGTTCGATCAAGTTGATTTAACCTGGAGAAAGCAATACAAAAAACACAGTTTTAAATCAACATTGATTCAGCTCCTGCATTAAAAACCTATTCCCAAGAATTTCGGTAAGGATAACCTCGTCAGTTGTCCAATACTTTTGTAAAATTGGCGCCCGTTAAGACTGCTCGTGAGAACAATACGATCAAAAGCAAGGCTACTCTTTCATACTTCCATCAATCATTGTACAATTAAGCCACTGCTTCACTTCTACTTGGCAGCCCATGGGTTTTTGTTTTCAGCCATAATTCTAAGATTCAAGCATTACTTAATTGTATAAAATTATTTCCAAAATGCTCCCTTTTCATTTTCCACATCAATCTCATAACTTATTTGCAATTCAAATAAATAAATAAAAGATTTTATATTAGATTCAACGTCTATATTTGAAACGTATAATAAAAAAAATAAAAATAAAAAAGGTTCTATGTTCACCGTATCCGATCAATTTATTTTTAGATTCACCCTATCCAATAAATTTATAAAATTTGTCAAATAATTTACACTGGAAATCGAAACCCCAACATGTTCTACTTTTTTCTTTTTCTTTTTTTTATCTTCCATGTTTTAACCTTACTTTTACCATGCGACCTAAGGTATGTCTTGTTTTAAGATTTAAACTTAAATAATTTCTCAAATAAAACTGTCGAATGAAATAATAACTCTATGCTAGGCCAAGCTTTAAAACTTCGATATTTTAAATCTAGTTTGGCCTTGAGGCAGGTTCGGTTTGTAGGCCTCAGGTCGCCCAGCCGATACCAATAGGATAATCACCTAACTCGCTAATGATCATAGCTTCACTTAGCATTGGTGAGAACCGTCTAAAACGACAACTTTAAATTCCCATCCAATCCACATACAAAACTTCAAAATAAAATAAATTTATTTCAAAGAATTACCAAAGGTATCTGCCGTCTAATTCACATTTTCCGTCATATCCGTGTCTTCAGCCATTATTATCTCCATATCCCTGATATCTCGCTTCAAAACGTTGCCAAGCCTTGCAATGGCCTCTGTTTGCTGTTGTAATACCTATTCCCCCGAAAAGATCATTCATATTCAAGTCATAAATCAGGAATTGATTTAAAGGATGGCAACAAGCAAATATCTTGGACATAAAACAGCAGAGCCCGTAAAAGTAGTTGAAGATGCATTGTTGTTGTTAGCGGAATCTAATTATCATTGCAAAAGAAAATATTGATGGAAATGACAGGGGACTATTCTTTAAAATAATATGTCGTGAATGCACTTGTAGTAGCCTTTTTTTCCCCAAGATGTAAAGTACAGAAAAGCTTAAATTGCTCGGTCATACCTCCTGCATATCGGCAAGACTCTGCTCATGTATTTTAGTTGATCCTGGAAGATAAAGAGAACCTCCAGCACCAATAGCATTTGCTTGAACACGAGATACGGTTAGCAGGTTTTGAACCCTCCTAGAAAGTTCAGCTCCAGATCCTTTCAACTGTTACTGCATCTGCTTTGTCAGTACAATATCTTGATGATAGTATAGGAAATGCAAAAGTAGTGGATCAGAAGAGAGGAAGACTAGCCTGTCTAGTTATTGCAGCCAACTTCTCAGCCAATTCAACTTCCCCTTTCATTAAAGGCACACGGCAACCCTTACCTTCTAATGCTTCCAGTATTCTCATCATCTTTATGGCCACCATGGGACAATAAAATTCAGTGTAAGAACACCAAAAGATGCATAAATTATTGAGGAAACCATAAAAAATCCCACTATATATAACATTTTACTCTGTATCCAGCCTGACCGCACTCCTAAGGCAATTGTAATTACTAGTGTTTAATCAAGCAGATTCCCTTTTCCTTTTTCCTCACTATTTATTTAGACTAATTTTGGGAGTAAGGGGAGGGCATAGCATCAAGGAAAAATGAAGAATCCACTTCAGCTCAACAAAATTCAGCTTCTGATCAACTCCTAGGTTCAGGTCAATCATTTCTAGTAGATGCTAAAAAAACCAATCAAAATTTGTCTAACCTTTAAGAGGCGTCTTTGGAGGCTTTGCTCCTTTTGTCTCATTCTCTGGATCCATGGAAGAGTTTCAGCTTGAAAATGCCTTTGAAGCTGCCAAAAGAAATAGAATGTTAAAAAAAACACTCCGAACAGTAATCCATGGAAACTAACAGATAATACAATACCATTTTCACATTGCTCTGGGTCATTCGCAACCTCTCAGCATCTGAAACAATGACTTCATCTTGTAGCTGCCAAAAATCAGCAAACAAAAAGTCAAACAGTTCAACCAAATTAGAACTCTCAAAAATAAAAAAGCATAATCACTGGAAAGACCAAGTCTTATTGTACACTTACATACCCATAGATCTTCAGAAGTGCAAAATTTATGTGTACATTTGACCACATTCATCGCCGTTCCTTCCAATAACGTGCAACAAAACTAACAACATACTAACTACACTATCCTGCCAGATTAATAAAAGCTCTCCTATTTCAATTGCCTTGCATAAAAATCTTCTTTATTTTATCCTTATCAAGAATTTTTCAAGGTTTCATGCCATTTCTAACAGCCAGGTACTGAAAACAAATTTCCATCATTTTGAAAACAGAAACACAAAATGGCACATGAGATTCTTCCCTTTAATCAATTAGATCAGGACAAGACCAAGTCCTTCTAAAATAGGCGTCATTTAGTTACCAATATCAAAATCTTATAAATACCCATAGAATGGTTATGAAGATTTTCCAGACAATAAAAAAAAGAAACAAGGAAGAAAACTCTGTCTTCACACCTCAAATATAAGCAATAATTACCTTCAACCGCTGTGAAAGATCCTTAAAACCCTGAACAAGCTGAGGCCAGAGTCTTTCCCGATCAGAACTCTCCATACCCTCCAGTTTTGCCATAGCTTCTGCCCACATTATCTACAAAGGTAAACTATCATTCAACCTTAGTAAAAGTAGAATTCCATGAACTCAATGAAAAGGAAGAGAGTAGTAGTAAGAAATTACAAAAGTAAATGCTGGCAAACTTACATCTGATACACCAGCTGGCTTTCCCCTGAACTGTGGTTCAATTACACTAAACAACAAATGCTGCATAAAAAATTAACTTAAATATCAAAACACGCAAAGCATCTAAAACCTGATTTCGGGTCTTTTTCATCAGTTGCATGGACCGAATAAGAAAATCATCAAAATAGATTATTGCAGATATTGCATTTCTCGTAATTAGATAACATGAAACAGAAACAATGTAGCTTCAAGATAACATATCTACAATTGTTCTTCCTCTTGATTTGAACAAAAAAGCAATTAATAGTAGAATTAAGCATTGGGAGAAAACAGACCTTGAAAGCATACTTAGGGTTTCCAGCCTCCTCTTTGTAAGCATCCACAATCGCCTAACAATCGAACAGAAAAAATCGAGAATCAAATAAGTGCGACCTAGGGTTAGGGTTTAACACTTTAAAAGGAGAGAATTACTTGAATGTCACGATCGGCAAGAGAGAAGGGGAGAGGGGCCACGGGAGCCATTTGAGTTGTCAATTGAGCATTGGGGAAAGGAGTGGCGGATAACGAAGTCTGGAATCCGAAACCACTAGAGGGTGCCGCGATGGATGGCTGTGGTTGCTGAAACAATGAAGTCTGTTGCTGTTGCGTTTGAGAAGAGAATGGGGTGGAGAAAAGAGAGGAGCCGCCAAAGCCCGTAGCGAAAGACGGCGTTGATGGAGTTCCAAAAGCCGGTGTCGAGGACGGAGTTCCAAATGCCGGTGTCGAAGGCGGAGCCCCAAACGCAGGTGTCGAAGACGGAGTGCCAAACGCCGGTGTCGAAGATGGAGTGCCAAACGCCGGTGTCGAAGACGGAGTGCCAAATGCCGGTGTGGAAGAAGGAGCCCCAAAAGCCGGAGTGGAAGAAGGAGTTCCAAAGGCCGGGGTGGAAGGAGTGCCAAAGGCAGGGGTGGAAGAAGGAGTGCCGAAGGCAGAAGTGGAAGCTTGAGCTCCGAACATCGTTGGATTGACTTTGATTGTGGAAAGCTCAAAATTAGTATTTTAGGGTGAAGGCGCCATACAAGAGTGAGGCTCCCACTCAATTTGCTTCACCTTTCCTCTTTTGAGTATTTTCAAAAAGGAAAAATTGGTCAAATTACAATGTTTAGAACATAGAAGGCTTAGGTGCGTTTGGATTAAGCTTTAATTAGTATAATAGTAATTCTATAGAAACATTTTTAAACGAGTTATAGGTGTCTGAGGATGATTGGGACCAAGTTCGGGTCTTCAGGGATCAAAACAACTTAAAACAGGGAAAGTACCCTTGTCTGACCTAATTGTATTGATACATCTAGCTAGTATTGTTCATTTTTTGCTAATGACTTGTTCTGGTATTTCTAACCACCTATACTGGAACAAGTTTGTTAGGACCCAAAAAGACCCTAAAACACACCTAGAACATTACCATTTCATTTCCAAACATTACGGGACGCTAAAAACATGTTCTAAAAATCATTTCAGCACATTTAAACACATTCAAACATATGGCTATTAACTTGATCACAACATTATCAATTTTAAACATCAAATTCACTAATTTAGCATGTAACACCCCTTACCCGAGCTCATACCTAAACTCGAGCAAGAAATGCTACATTTCAGGATAAATACTTTATTCAAGAACAAAATTTATTATTCAAGTTCTTCTCATCTTTTAGACCTTTTTAAAAATCATTTAAGGTTTTATAAACCATTTCTAGGCTTTCTCTAAAGTTTGATTGCATTCGGGGTTCGTACAGGACTCTTTCAGATAAAAAGGAACAAGGTAAAGGAAAATAGGGCCAGTGTCACGGCATCATGGGGCCAGTATTGCTACACTAGATTCTCTGATTGTTCATGCTGCGACATCTTGTAGCCAATGTCGCGACCTTGGGTCCTCTTTTTCTAAATAAGTCAAAAACTTTTTTTATTTTCGTGTTAAGATCAAACAACATAATCCCACACATTTACCAATTAATTTAAATCTAGATAATACTTTAATTTATCAACTAATACTTCATTAATTCATCATATAACAATTACTCACTTAATGTCTCAACAATTTCATTTAAACTTCTCTTATGTAATAGCAATTTCATCACTTACAACAACTTTTTAGCATTACAATTATTCTATTATTTTCCTCCTCTTACTTTCCATTCCACATCCGATATGTACATGTATATACACGAGAATCTTTGGCTTTTAGTATAGCATGCCTATATATAATATTAATTATTCTTTCACCAATTACAATACATGTATACTCTTAACAAGGTTGTCTACTTGAGTAGCAATCACTAAATTATTTTTATCTTGGCCTATAGAAATCAAAATTAAGATCCGTTTATTATTTTGAAACTAGACTCAATGAAAATTTTACCATAAAAATTTCAAAATTTAGTTCGAAGTAGATTAATACCAGTTCTTCTTCAAATCTTCCTTTGTTTTGCTGCTAGGCAGCTCTGACTCTTCTCCATTAAATATTATTTATCTTTCTGTACAGAATTCGTATAACATTTTCGTTTTTTCTCTTGAAATTAGATTCATTAATATTTTTATTTCATCTCATAAATATTTTTTTTACAATTTTTAATGATTTTTCCAAGTTAGAACAGGGGTCCAGAAATTCATCTGACCTTGTCTAACTTAAATGCATATATCTCATTCAATACAATCTCAATGCTTGCATTGTTTCTTACGTACAAAACTAGATTCATTAAAATTTAATTGCATACTTGGTTCATCATTTAACTCATCTTCTACAATTTTTGGTGAATTTTCAAAGTTGAACTATTGCTGCTATCTAAAATTGTTGCAGTGAAAATTTTACTTATTATCATTCAGATCACTCATACCAACATTTAACACTTACTTTACTTATCAACTATTAAATTGTTATACAATATCACTTGATTATGTATAACATCAAACTTTAGATTAGTATTCAATTTAGTCCTTAAAGATCACGTTTCATTAACGTATAGTTTTATCATAACTTCTCATAACACAAATTATATTATTATCTATGAATCACAATTTATAAAATACTTTCCATCACTATTACTTAATTAAATTAACATATCAAACACTTACTTTATTACATACTTTAACTTAATACCTTGAAATATCAATGAAATTAAAATGAACATGTACCTCTTTTTAACAATAACTTCTTTTCTTTGCTTCCTTTTTATTCCTTTCTCACTTCCATTCCGTTCTTTTTCAACTTTCATCACTTCTAATTTCTCATTTCTTGGTTCTAAGATGATAGACAAGCCCTCTAGGTTATCTACTTCATTTTTCCTCTTAGATGCCTCTGAAAAATTTCAAGAATCTAAGGTGGAATAGTGAGGTATATCTCATTTAATTTAATTAATTAAAATATTAAAATATCTTATAATAAGTTAATAAAATATCTCACCAATTATATTTCAATACCTAATATTCATCAATTATTATCATGATAATTATCCTGATTGGGAAATAACCATTTTGCCCTTGTAATATCTTAATGTTCACTTTTCTGCCATTACTCACTTTTGGTAAAATTTCAATTTAGTTGCTCTTATTTTTTTCTATTTCCAATATGGTCCCCATTTATCAATTTATTTTACCCTTTAGTCCTTTCATTATTTGAGGTATTTGCACATTTGGTCCTTCAACTTTTCCATATTTATGTTTTGACCTCATAAATTTTAAATATTTACACTAAGGCCATAACACTTTCACATTTTTACAATTTAGTCACCACCTTAAATTTATACGTCATGTCTTACTTCTTGATTCAACTTCCTTTGGTATCCCATGGCATTTACTTACACCTTATTTTACTAAGAATCTATCAAATATTGTTTATGACTAAGGAGGTTTTCGAGTTGTTACATAGCATGCAAGCAACACTTGAATCATGGCATAAACATTGCATCAAGTTCATGTATAACAACTTATCTATAGAATGTCATTTTCATACACCATTATAAAAATATAATCACACCTCAATTACAATGTAACACCCCTAACCCGTAACCGTCGCCGGAATAGGGTTAAGAGGTACCGAACATTCAGAACATTTACAATCATTTTACAACACAAAGTTTATCATCGTCCAAACATATCAAAATATATGCATATCGTCCCTTAATGAGGTCTATGAGACCCTAAACACGTATTAGAAAGGGGTCGGGACTAAACTGAACACATACAACATTTTCAGCAAAATCAAACATTTTTCTAAGCTACAGAGGTCACACGCCCGTGTGGGTAGGCCGTGTGCCTCACACGGCCTCGGACACGCCCATGTGTCCAAGCCGTGGAAAAACAGGGCATACATACTGACTTGTCTACACGGCCTGAGACACGCTCGTATGCCTCACCCGTGGTTGACACTGACTTGCAACACACGGCCTGTCACACGCCCGTGTGTCTAGCCCGTGGTCGAGTCTGACTTGTTTCAATTTGCAACCTCAAATGACACGGTCGAGCCACACGCCCGTGTGCTCAACCGTGTGGGCAATCATAGGCCATTTACAAGGCCAAACTTGCCACCCACACTTAGAATCACCTACTAGCATCATACCATATGCATTTATGCCTCAAATGGCAACCTAAACATACCAATACATGCACCAAATAATCGTCAATCACACCATTTACTTCTATGCTTAAATTCAACTCAAACAAGTCCATCTAAAATATCAATTTCACATTCCAAAACTTATAATCTATTCAACATTCATTCCTTACCAATTCTATCATGAAATATACCATTTCCATCTTGCTAATTTATGCAATAATAATCACTCACATAGAGTATACACGTACACTTATAAGTCATTCATTTTTCATGTTCAAAACATATCACAACCATCAAACTACCAAGCCAAATCACATGGCAAGGCTTTTACACTTCAAAACATGCCATAATCACTAGCCTATACATGCCATATACCAAATATATACAACTTCCAAAAGTACCAAAATAGATAGCCGATAGTGTGATTTAGTCGCTGACGATCCCAGATCTGAGCTAGCTTTAAAGACACTGTAAAACAGAGAAACACTTCACACAGTAAGCTTTAAAGCTTAGTAAGTTCGTAATATAATACATTTAATTCTATGATTCAACATCAATATACACAATAAACCATCACATAGATTATATTACAAAAATACATAATCTCAACCTTAGCCACATGCTTATACAACTAGCCATTTATCCATAATTGAAATCATCAACCCCATAGGTTTCGAACATACCTTTGCCAACACTTAGTTAACATTCATTCTTGCTACTCAATGTTTGATATCACATTTCGATAAATCTTCGTTATTCTTTCTGTTCAATCGCACACTTAGTGTCCATTTCATAGCCGAAACATAAATATCATCGCACACTTAGTGCCTTTACATTAAACCGAATTTATCTCGGTATCGCACACACAGTGCCAATCAATACAGCCGAAGCTTTCTTTATTACGCACACACAGTGCCATTCGCCTCTATTTCGATTCTAATTACGCACACTTAGTGCCATAATTCTCAAATTTACATATAACATTTCTAATTCAATAATTACATATTCATTCATTTCATAGCACTTAGACATAAATTTAACAACTCGTATTATATCTGAACTTACCTCGGACGTCGAAGTAACAAAACGAGTCGATTAATCGAGCACTTTATCTTTGCCTCGATCTCGATCCAAATCCCTCTTTTCTTGATCTATACATATTCAAATTTAGCTCATTCAATCACCAAATCATTCAATTTAGTCCAAACACACCTATTTAGGGAAATTTACAAATTGGCCCTCACATTTTCACATTTTGACATTTAAGTCCCTATTTCATAAAATCATCAAATTCACAAAATTTCACTTCACACATGCCTAGCTGAATTTTCCTTATGCTCATACAAGCCCATATATTTCGTTTATTTCACATTTTAGTCCCTCCAAATATTATTTTCACATTTTAGCCCACAATAGCTAATTTCATCAAAAATTCAAGAACAAAATATATTAACCCAACATCAAACTTTCATATTTCACCATCAACTATCACAAAGCTCAAACATTCATCAATGCCATCTTTCAAAATCATCATCAAATTCTAAAATTAGAGCACGGGCTTGAGAAAGCACTAAGCAACGATCACAAAAACGTAAAAATCACTAAAAACCGAGCTCAAAACACTTACCAATTAAGCTTACAAGTGCCGAACCCTAAAAGCTCATCAATGGTTTTCTTCTTCCTCTATATTCGGCCAAAAGAAAGATGATAACATGAATTTTCTACTTTTTTTATTATATTATAACATTTAATAGCTAAATACCAATTTTAACCTTAATGAATATTAATAACACCAAAAGCCATGCCATTATCATCCATTTACTATCAAATGGTTTATTAACAACATAATGACCTTTCATTTATGAAGCCATGCCAATTAAGCACTTTAACAATCAGCACACAGCTTTTACATTTTATGCGATTAAGTCCTTTTTTGCAAATTAAGCACACAATCGATAGAATTTTCACACAGAATTTTCACACATGCTCAATCACATACTGTAAACACGAAAAATATTATTAAAATATTTTTTCGACCTTGGATTTGTGGTCTCGAAACCACTATTCTGACTAGGGTCTAAATCGGGCTGTTACATACAAGTCCTTAGCGTAGAAGATACCAAAACATCAAAATGGACTCCAAAACTGAGTTATGACACTAGGCACATGCCAACTTAAACAAAACATATAAAAGGCTATACAAACTTGGCTGAATAGAAAAGTGAGTCCTGGAAGCTATTAAACTTCTTGTATCCTCGAGACCTAAATGTTACTTGCACATGGAAACAAACAAATTCGCACGTTGAGCAAAAAAGCTCAATGGTGCTAACGTGATTTGAAGGTAATGCATATACAAGTCAAATATATAATTTAGCAATACAAATCATTTATACGCATGCTCATATCATTAATATTTGTCTCATGATCCATTCCATTAAAACTTCATGTGATTCATCACTCAATTTAGGTATTATATGTCAACTTATCAATTAATCTTGCAAAGCTTACATTTTGGTATTTAGTATTTATACATGAAATCAAACCATAATATCAATGGTATCTTAATAACTTTTATAATAAAAAATGGCACTCTCATATTACTATCAATATCTTAATTTCATCATTCGAGTAATTTAATTCGTTTTCATAACATTTTTGGCCCCTAGGGCTCGTATTACAATTTCACATGTTTTCTCAATTACTATCTTTCCATATCATAACATTGGTATGCAATTACCCAAACCAACATGAGTCATTTGATATCCAATATCTATTTCATATTCAATCGCATATAATAAACTTTATAACCCCTATTAACTAGACATTGACTCAATACGAATACACAAATTTAAACTTCAGACACTCCAAGTATAACATCGAAGTGCTAATTAAACTAATATGGACTAATCCCCCTAACACTCCATAATAATAATCGCACCGTAGTGCCAGTATCAATCGCATTGAAGTGCCAATAACAATTGCACCGATGTGCTAGTAACAATCACACTGAAGTGTCAATAACAATCGCACCAAAGTGCCAATAAGCTCCTACCAACAATGTACACGAATGCTATTACATGCCAACTATACCCAATTCTATCCGAGACCATTTAATAGGGTATTTACCAATCAATGTATTTAACTTCACATATCAATTAACAATCATATAACATTTTCATATCATTTGAATTACATTCTCATGCTTTCTAATATTAATCATTTAATGTATCACATATCCATTCAACTAATTCTTATCTCGATTGCATTCATATATAATTAGCATTTAATCACATGCATTTCAATATATACAAGTTTCCTTTCAATTACAATTTACATGGAATTTTCATATTAATTGCTATACCATTATTCAATCATATTATCAAATAACATTTATTTGATTTATGTAATTATCATAATATTTACATTATACCATAACATGTATTCAATCACATGTATAATCATAACAATCCATCAAGTCTCAATTTCACCAATATTAAATCATAAGTAAAACTTAACTTTCATGAGACAAAGCACCAAATATTACATTTTATTCAATTTAGTACTTAGTCAAGCTATGAATTAAAAACAAGTCACGAAAGCACAAACCAAAATAGAGCTACTTGTCTACTGCCTTTGCCTTTCCTCTATCCCTTGACGTCCCGACGTCGTCTTTAGCTACGCCCGATAAATCCGATTATGGAAACAATATTAGATTCTCCCACAATACATAGAAATACATCAATTAAGCATGAATTGCAACTTATTTGTTTTAGTCCCTATAAGCCTTAATGTCTGAAATGCTCGTATCTTTTGACCTTCTTTATTTAATCAAAATCCAACTTCATATCCATTCACTAGGGACCTCGTACTTTCAGTCCATACCTCATACTTTCAGTCCATTACATAATTCCCCAAAAACTTTCACTATATTCAATTTGATCCCTAATGTCATAAAATTAACTATAGGACTTAACTCAAATTCTAACTTAATTCAACATTTTCCACTACTTACTAACATAGACCTAATATATACTAAGCATATCATTCATAATTTCATCACTATCAAGCTTCAATCTTACTAAAATTCAACAATGATAACTTGATTTTAATACAACAATTAGAAAATCCAACATATGAGTTATACGTGCTAAACTAGGAGGATCATGAATCTATAAAAATTACAAATTAAAATCCTCCTTACCTTAATGAATTGGATCGGATTAAAGAAGAGAAGTATCTTATGTTTCTTCTAGCTTGGGATGGTTCAAAGAAGAAAGATGAGAATGTTTCTTTTTCATTTTCTCTTTCTGACTATCTCAACACACACACACACATACATATTTAATTAGCTATTTAACTTAATTATACATAATCTAATGACTAATATTTAACATTAGCTCACTTATTGGAATTGGGTGGATGGGATCATTCCATCCCACTAATCATGTAGTAATTGTGGTAAAATAACCATTAAGTCTTTGGTTGATTGGCTATGTAATCCCTCTTACAAATTATAATATAAAATCCAATAACAATTACACTTTTACAATTTAGCCCATGTACTATAATTAGCAACTTTCTCAATTTAATTATTTGACCATTCAATGTCATAATTTAGTACTAAATGTGTCGACCCTTCAATTAATAATTTCACCAACTTGATTCGCGAAATTCGACTTTGAAACCGCATTTTTCAGCATCGGCTAAAAATCAGGTTGTTACACTTTTTACCGGTAATTTTTCTTAGATACTACTTAACTGAATATGCCTAGCTACTGGTGCTACTTACAGGACCAAACTTAAATTTTAATTGGAATATAGCTCTAATATTAATTAAGTGATAATTAATAAATAAAATTATTTTATCTATTTTAAGCTTAGAATTATATTCAAATTAAAAGTTAAAACTACATTTATTTATCTTACTAAAAACAATAAATTAATCTTAATTGAAACTCATAAAACTCAGTTGATCTAATATCAATATTACTATTTGATATAAACTTCTTTTGTAACTAATTATAAATTAAAGGCTTAAGGGTCAAAAAACCCCTTAACAAAAAATGAAAAAAAAAAATCAATTGAGCCTTTAAAAAAAGTGCACACTATTAAGTCATTAATGACCAAAAAAATAATCAACTAGGCCCTTCCATTAACAAAAATCGTTAGTTGGCCTGTTTGATCGTTAACAATGCTGATAGAAGCCACCATGAGACATGTGGCATGTGATACATCTAAAATATATAGGTTTTTCAACCTTTTTTTTTTTACTTATAATCTATGCAAATTTTGAGTATATGAACAATTAATTGAGTCATTTTAGTTCATATTTAGACATTAGGCATAATTTTAGTAAAATGTGTAATTTTGTGAAATTAAGTATTATTTTTACATAATTTTACTATTTTATGCTACATATAATTTTTTTTTCTTCTCAATTTGCTACAATTGGACCATTGAGTTAGATAAATGTGGGAACCAAGACACACATGGACATGAGCTAATATCCACTCCATGTGGACGACAACACAACAATTTTGACCTAGAAAAATTAATCAAGCCCAGTTGAAAGTTGGATGCTGAAAAGGGCTAATCTGTTAACTAGTTGGGTTGTCAAAACCGTCCAACAAGGGGGAGAAGAGCCCAAATTGACTACGGCATGAAAATTAGCCCAAATTAGCTTTGGAATATTTGAATTGAAGGTCCTTGCATGTGTGAAAAAAAATTAGAAATTAGCTTCCAACTAAACCCTTGAAAACCATCTAACTCTTTGCATGATTTATGCATAAAATCAAGCATGAATCAAGCAACCACTCAACCCTCTCTCCACACTTTATGGCCGGCCTAGCAAGGGAGAAACCTAAGGGATCTCCATGCTATTTTTAGCAAACTCCCAAGCCATTCCTCTGGTACAAATACCACCTCCTATCTCTCATTTCAATCATCCCTCAGGACACATTTCTATCAGATTTTTCTCATCTTTCTTTCCTCTCTTCCACGCATAAGCCATCCATTTCCCAACTTTCCTTTAGCTAGCATTTCCCTTGATAAAAAACTCTTTTGGTCAACAACCTTGAGGAGCAGTTTGCGAATGAGCAATCACGAGAATTGGAAAAAGCCACCACGATCAATCTTCAGAGAATCATCGAAATCATCAAGAGTTCCTTCTTCCTTGTCCTTTATTTTTGTTATTAGTTATTCAAATATGTTTGCAGTTTGTTTAATTTTTTTTCCATTAACGATGATGACTTAATTTTGTTTTAGCTGGAATGATTGCAATAGTTTGATAAAATTCATTTTGATTCATGTTTATGATGTTATGTGCCTCAATCGTTCATGCTTCCAATTAAAATCATTCATGTTATTCATGCATTAAAATATGTTTGGATGCATTAGAATTAGTTGATCAATCCTAATCAGATGGCAATTAATGGACACAATAATTGAAAGGTGCATGCTTAATATAGATCCTAATCCAATTAAATTAAAGGTTTGTAATAACTCGAGAGAGCTCTATTACCTTGCATAACTTTAGGTTTTTGTGATTAAATTGTCTCAAACCTAATCCATCCCTATTACTTCACATAAATTCTAAGGAATCTTTAGTTAAATATGGACATAGAAATATACATGTTTTTTCTAAGTATAAGATTTCGAAAGAACTTATATTAGATTCCAAGTTAATGAATGATCGAGTTGCCATGGAATTCTTTTCCGGAACATTATTAAACATGATGAAGAGTGAATTGAGTCAAGTGTTGTAATTATTCTAACTTATTCATGTTATTGTTGTTAAACTTGTGTAATTGCTGTCAAAATCATTTCACTGCATTTCATCATTGTGTTTAGGTTCATTCATTTGCATTTAGATAATTAAATTAATTTTATCCATCACTTCAAAATATTGTGTTTTTTTAACCAACTTGTAAATTCTTAATTTTACAATTACAAATTAACAGATACAATCCCTGTGGAGATGATAATGACTGTATACACTTACACATTCTGTTGTGATCCAGCATGCCACATGGAAGGGTACTGATCAGGATTTTTTTTAAAAAAATTGAAATTTATAAAAATAATTAACAAAAAGTACATCTATGGAGACGATAATGATTGTATGCACTTGCACATTTCGTCGTGATCTAGCATGCCACATGAAATGGTATTGATGTGACATGCCACATCAGGATTTTTTTTTAAATTTAAAAATTATAAAAATAATTAACAAAAATTACACCTGGAATAAACTGGACATATGGTTGTCCAAGTTTATTTGAATTTGGACAATCATTTTCCAGATTTGTTTTAGATGAGTTCAAAACTATATAAAATTTAGAAATTATAAAAAATATTAATAATTATTTAAAAATTCTAAAATATAAAAATATTAAAAGAATTTATTTTTAAAAATATTTTTTATATATGTTTAATCTTTTATATTGAATTCCTCTACAACACTTATGACTGATCACTAAGTTAAAAACATATTAATCATTGGTCACAATTGTTGTGGAGGAATTCAAACATTTTATATAAAAAAAATTATACATATAAAAAATTTATTTTAAAAAATAAGTTCTTCTAATATTTTATATTTTAAAATTTTAAAGTAATTATTAATATCTTTTTTATAATTTCTATATTTTATATAGTTTTGAACTCCTATAAAACAAATCTGGATAAATTGTTATCCAGATTCAAATGAACCTTGATGACCATAAGTCTAGGTTCATTCGAGATGTAATTTTTATTAACTAACTTTTTTTTTAATTATTTTAAAAAAATGCTAACGTGGCATGCTAAGTCAACACCCTTCCACGTGGCATGCCACATGTTGTCTCTTGGTAGTTGTCGTCAACCACATCAACACCATTAATGATTTAAATGAAGTGAATAGTGATATTAAAGTGTTATAAAAGTAAATCTTGATTTTTCATGAATTTAGGGATTAAATTATAAAATGTTCAAAAATTAATAAGTGTGTTGAAATAGTGAAATAAAATATTTAAGTGAAGTGTTGTAAGAAAGTAAAATGCTTAATGATAGTGAATTGAAATATAAAGTGCTAAGTGATGTGAGTATATGTTATGTATATATTTTTATGAATTGTGAATAAAGTGAATATGTGAAATAAAAATGTAGTGAATGTGTTTATGTGATTCAAAGTGAATAAGTAATATGATACAAAGTGATATATGTGTGATATATCAAGTATGTTATATGAAAGTAACATGTGAATAAATGTCTTAGTGAACTCATAGGAAATATGATATATGATAACGAAATGATTTTGGAGTTAAGAGGGGCTGAGGGTTTGGATGGGAATCGGGTTGGTGATACGGGGGTTCGAAGGGGATTAGGAGAGGAGTATCGGGTGTGTTTACTAGAGTTCCCGTATTTTTTTCTAGACTTCCCGTTATCAGAGTTTCATTGTAGGCTGGAAGTTATTGTTTGGCCTGGATCTCTGCCATGTATCGAAATTATTGAACTCCTAATAGATTCACTAAGGACGGTAAAAGTGATATGGGAAAGTAAAATTGCTATAGTGATATATGTGTTTCAGTAATACATGTGAATTAATGTGTTAAATGAAATATGTGAATTAAGTGTTTATGTTATGTTTGTGGTATGAGAAAAAGATTTTGATATGTGAATGTGCAAGTTGATTAGTGACTATATGTGTTAAAGTAGAAACTATAAGTTATCAAGTTAATTTAAATGATTTTATGTTTTAGAAATGAATTAATTTTTTTTGTATATCAATGAAAGAAATTGTGTGAATAAATATTATTAAAATTAATTAAATTATAAATATATATATATATATATAAGGTAAAATTGAATTCATTTGAGTACTTACTAAGCTATTCATATAGCTTAACACGTTTGTTTAAACGCGTAGGCGAAAGAAAGTAGATTTAAGGTACGTTGATTACTTCTTTACGAGGATTGTTACTTCAAGTTGAATCACATCACTACTTCAAGCTACAAGACCAAATTATGCTTTGGTATATATAGAAATTTTTTACTTTAGAGATGACATGTACTCTGGTTTAGTAGTGTAAATATGGGCTATAAATGCATAATAGAAATGTGTTATAAAACAAGTGTATGAAAGTGATTATATGCTTAAATGTAGCATCTCTTGCTTAGATCGGGTGAAGGATTTAAATACCAAAATGAGGTTAGTTTTCAAATTTAGGGCAAAAATTTACATCTATTCAAAGAATGGATTCCATTGCTCTTCAAATGAAAATTTTCAAAATTCAATAATAAATCATTTCTTTTTAAACAAAACTAAAAAATAAATATTAATATAAAATATTTACTATCTTATTATTTTTCAGTAGTACAAATTTTCCACGCAACAAGTGACAATCACGATCTTAATACCTGGAAGTAACAAAACTAACAGATATACCATGCAACATCCATGATTTTTATGTCCCGCCCATCGCAAAATCCCTGGGGTTAAGGCCCTTTAAATTATTCAAAACTATTGCATTCAATTCCTCTATGGGAAGTCTATCAAAGCCACATAAACATGGCTCACAATTGGAAGCTAAACTAGCCCTAAAGTCTACATTTGAATTTGCTTGTGAGAATATATGACCCATTTGCTCTTTCATCCTTTAATCATGTGTGCCATTGTAGAGTTTTCATATTCTAACATTATTCTCCTTAGTCACATTTTTCATATAATTATTAAGCCATCGAAAATTACCCGTAATTAAGCTTGAGCTATTGTAGACATCCTTACATTTCTATCCTAGCCAATGACCTAAGTACCATTATTACCTCGAAGCACTCCTCTAGCTAAGGCACTCATAGTATTTTTTTTGATGAAGATATGTTCTTTAGATTACTTTCATATAATATGACATATAATTTCATAGAAAATGAACATGTTAAGTTGACAATTTTTTACTATAAATACTAATGTGTTGACGATTGGATTAGGATCTTTAAATCGAAAAATTAAGAGGATTTAATTTTAAAAGTTTAAAATATAGGGATTAAATCTCTAATTTGGCCAAAGTACATGGACTGATGAGATATTTTGACCAAAAATTTAAAATAACAGAACGAACAGTCAGTTAACTGGACAAAAAAACAGTTAAAAGACGGTAAGCGAAAAAACAAAGGGAGATCTCTCTCTCTCGCTCGCTCGCTCGTTCGCTCTCGGTCTCGAACTCTTCTTTTCTTTTTTCTTTTTTTTCAGAACAATGTACGGTAAAGTTGCAATTTGTTTGACATTGGCGATTACCTTCTTGATTTCATGTTCAATCTATCTCGGCACCGTTGATCTCAGATCATATTTCTTCCCTGTACAGCCGGCTCCACGCTCGCTCTGTGCAACCGGTCGTCCCCTTCGCGTTTACATGTACGATCTCCCTAGGAAATTCCACGTCGGCATGATGGGCCGTCGGTACTCCAAGGAATCGGGTCCAGTGACCATGGAGAATTTGCCTCCGTGGCCTGCGAGAGCAGGGGTAAGGAGGCAACACAGCGTGGAGTATTGGCTGATGGCGTCCCTGCTTTACGATGGCAAAGGCGGAGAAGAGAGGGAGGCGGTCAGGGTTTCGGATCCCGCGACTGCGGACGCCTTTTTTGTGCCCTTTTTCTCCTCGATGAGTGTTACTACGCACGGCCATAACATGACGGATGCTGCGACGGAAGGCGACCGCCGATTACAGGTTCTTAAAACCTTCATTGATCACTGTTTAATTTCTATCAATTACGGTTTGATGCGCTTTTTTGCTGGAATTTTGTCTGGCAGCTTCTGGTTTTAAATAGGCATGCGATTAATTGGTTTACTGAGTTTGAGTAAAAGAAAAGAAACTAGATTTAGGGAGTTGGATTTGAGTTGTTTAAGTTTTGATCCTAAAAGTTAATAAAACAACACAATTGGTTAGTTCTTTTTTCATAGTTCCAATTTGAAGCACTTCCCTCACTGATATTGAATTTCCAGCCTCCTAGTACTTTCCCTATGTATATAAGTTGCACTTCTTTAACCCATAGTCATCAGTCATTCGCTAAAATGGAACAAGGATGAGTTTGCAATTGATTATACGAAAGTAAATGATGCTTTGCTGGTATTTTTGACTTGTTGAAGAATTAGCCCACTGGTTTAGTCATTAGGAACTAGCATAGCGTTGTGGAATGATAAAAGGTTTGATATTTTGGAATTGATTAATGAAATATAGCTTTCAAACACGTATAAACTCTAGACATTGTAACTTGAGTTTGTCTTTTGGCCATGATGCATTCCATCCTTTGTTAATGGTTCCAATATCGATTATGATTGATGGTATGATTATTAGACAAAGCAGGATCTATTACATGCTTCTCGCTTTACCTCGAAGAGTGTACTGTTTTCTGTCAATCTTTGTTTAACATTTATATGTTGTCTTTTGCTATTTCCAAGCAAGTAGTAGACAAGAATTAGGACCTTATACAGGTTGTGGGATCCTCCTTACTTTTCTGAGGAGCTTCTCTAGTTTGCAGTTCATGGTTTGTGTTTTATCTGTACCATGCATTGCTAGTTTGCTACCATTAAGCGACATTTGAATTTGGTGGAGGGAGCATCTATTAATTAGTGGAATGTACATTTCTTCTCATTTTAGGTTGAGTTACTGGAAATCTTGCGACAATCCAAGTACTATCAAAGGTCTGGAGGAAGAGACCATGTTATTCCCATGACACATCCAAATGCTTTCAGATTTCTTCGACAGCAGTTGAATGCCTCTATCCTTATTATTGTAGACTTTGGTCGATATCCCCGTACCATGGCAACTCTAAGCAAAGATGTGGTTTCCCCTTATGTACACGTTGTGAAATCCTTCACAGATGATGACCCTCTAGACCCATATGAGAACCGAACCACCCTTCTTTTCTTCCGGGGAAATACAGTCAGGAAAGATGTACGGTAGTTTTTAAGACGCAAATAGTCCATTTGTAAAATTTCTGTGCAATCTGAATATTTTACTAATCAAGACTATTTCTGTTGCAGGAAGGCAAAATTCGAGTCAAACTTGCAAAGATATTGACCGGTAACAATGATGTTCGTTATGAAAAGAGTGTAGCAACTCCATCAAACATTAAAATGGTATTCTGCTTATCTTGTCCCTAGGAAGTATATTTTCAGAACTTCCAATCATCCTTTCAAACACATTAAAATTTTTAAAACAAAGTATGCTTTTCGAGATGCTGGAAAACTTTCGAGTCGATTTGTATTTTTCAAATAAATGTTTAATGTTATAACTATGCTATGCTATACATCTTATTTCTTTTACCTTCTTGTGTGTTAGTCTACAAAGGGAATGCGGTTGTCGAAATTCTGTCTGCATCCTGCAGGGGACACTCCATCATCTTGCCGACTATTTGATGCGATTGTGAGCCATTGTGTACCTGTGATAGTCAGTGACAAAATTGAGCTTCCCTTTGAGGACGAAATCGACTACACTAAATTCTCAATTTTCTTCTCTATGAAAGAGGCATTAGAACCGGGTTATTTGGTGAATCAGCTGCGCCAATTTCCAAAGGATAGATGGGTTGAAATGTGGAAGCGGCTTAAGCAGGTTTCCCATCATTATGAATTCCAGTACCCTCCGAAGGAGGAGGATGCAGTCTATATGATATGGAGACAGGTAAAGCACAAGCTTCCCGGTGCCCAACTTGCTGTACATAGAAATAGAAGGTTGAAAATTCCGGATTGGTGGCGGCGGAAGAAATGATTTCAGATTCTTGTTTTTATGATACTGCAAATCACAAATTTTTTTCCATCATTTTTGGTGTCATCTCCATGAGGGAAACATGCAAAGGCGCCAAGATGTCACAGGCCGTCATCATGGTCTAACTTTACCAAGCTCATGATTCAAAGTTTTACCAACTAATAATGTTATCCGTCTTAGAAAATAGGGAAAATTTATTTATTAACCATTTTTCTATTAAATAGAAGGATAAACGTGTTTCATTGTATTTGAATTCACGTTTTTTTACATTGATAATAACACTAATGTCGATGTCAATCAAGTTAAGACTCGATCGAAATTATTTATTAACTTTTAAATGTTGATGTTACTCTATTAATTGAAATGTCAACATTTTTTTAAGGCCTTCTTCTACTCGGACTATGGTTTTTTTTTTTTACATTATTAACATAGTGTCTAACCTTTTATTTTTTTCTAGATTATATAAAATTAATCCAATTTTAATTTCGGTTCTTATAATAGAAATTTAATTTTTATGCTTTAAATTCTTTACATAATTTAGTACCTCAATGTTTATAATATAATTAGTTTGCCTAGATACTTTATTTTGATAAAAATGCTAAAGTAAATTTGAAGAATTGTTAATATCGTTAAATTTTTTTGTTAAATTCAAATAAATTACAATGCCATTTTTTGTCACATAGTTACCAAGTGAGTTTTTTCATTTTAATTTTAGAATGTCGTACTAGAAAATTTAATAGAAGAACTTAAACGATGTTAATGATTAGACAAAATTTTTGAATTTTAAAAATAAATGGAGAAAATTCTTGAAAATAAAAGTAAATTTCAAATATACCGAGAGTAAGAAAACTTGAAACATATTATAAACTTTAAATTTCAAATCTATAATTTAGACAACAAAATACTCAATCCAACTCGAAGCACCAAAGCTTGAGCCCGAAACCAAACTAATCATATTATATATGTGTATATATATTATACAAGGTCTTAGGCTCCAACTGACGTGGATAAACTATTTTTTTGCCACGTGGGTTATTCGCATTTTAAGTTAATTAATTATTTTTTAAAATTTTGTTATTAGTTAAAAAGAATTTCATAAAAGTGATAAGGTTACAAAATAAAATGTAATAAGATAAAATCCCTCATTTTTCTTAAAAATATTTATATTTACAAAATATATATTTTTAAATATATTTTTAATATATGTGATCAATTCAAAATAAATTAAATTAAATATTTAAAAATAAATTAAATTTTGTCATAAAAATACAATAAATATCTAAATTTGAATTTAATGAGTAGGTTAAAATCTAACTCCTTGTACTATTATATTTAGAATTTAATCGCCTACTTTTATTTTAAAGTGACGTTAACGATTGAATCTGAAATTTGAAATATAAAAAATATAGAAATTAAATTCTAAATTTACAAAAAATACAACAACGTACTATCTTTTAACCTAACTATTAAAATGCCACCATTGATCATTGTAATCAATATTTATTTTTTCTTCAAAAAAAAATACTAACTTATATAAAATGGAACAAATAAAAATGTATTAAAATGATTTTAAAAACTTAAAAACACATTAAAACAATTTTTTTAAGAAAATGATAAAATACTTTTAATTTAAGAATTCTATTAATATAACAGACTTTTAATCTAATAAAAAATGTTTAAAATTTAAAAATAATATAAATATAATTTAAAAGCTTTGACTTTATTAATAGCATATATATTTAAAACAATTTTAGAATATGCTCCAAGTCTTTGTATTTTTTGTACATTTGGAATTTAGTCCATTTACTTTTATGTTAAAATTTTTTATGCTAATTGTATTTTATTATAATAAGGATTATTTATAGGATTGAGTTTTTTAAAAAAATTAAAATATATAAAACATTTATTATAAATAGAATTCATAAATAACAAATTAATGAATTTCCTTTTGATTCAAATGCAGTCCGATCGAGGTTTTGTTGAGCTAGTAGAGGGACCAATCAGACATAGACAATTAGGCTTTAGTAGTTGCAATTATGTCTAGAAGTATCGTTCCGATAATTCGCAATTTACTTAATCATAGAGTCAGTCCATAAGAAGTACCATAATTGAAAACTCATTATTATATATTTTTTACGAAAGCAATTCATCCAACTGCTTTGTCTAATGACCTCGTCATGTGTGTGTTACCCTCATATGATATCACTGATTCCTTTGAGTTAAATTCATTCATTCAATACAATCTTATTTTATCTCATTGTCACCATTGTGTCTTCTTAATTATTAATATGATTACTTTCAACAAATGATTGTAATAAATTGCTCGTTTGAAAACAAGCAACCCGTGGTCACGTTCCATATTTATCAATCCACGTAATGCCAATGAGAGGATATCGTTAACTCTTTAATCGAGATATGAATTTCATTGTTACTAGTAAAACCGTGTCATACACAAGTCATGTACCCAATATACTGGCTATGAGCTCGATCATCTTTAGAGCATAAGCCTCCACTTATATCAAAGCACACAAGTTACATACACATGGTCAGCGACTAACTCAGGAATTAGGTAAACCACACCACGAACGCCACAAGTAAATTAATTCACAAATGGATTTAGAATTAATTCAACTTGGGTCCGGTCCAATGTATCATTCTTCCAATGAGTACATCTATGTCTCTACCCATGGAGTCAACTACTTCGATAGCCAAGACTAGCCATCTCCCCAATTGGAATTGTGGACAACATAATAATCCTTCTAAATATTTGAATCAAACGCTCACTTTGACTCTTTTACGGGATTATTGACTTATTTAGATTATCTACTAAAGTAAGTTGTCTTTCTCGCAATGTAAACGTTCTTACAGTGCCACTAATCACCAGTTTGAACTTAGACAATCAATGAACTAATATTTTATTGTCACAATTTTGCTATATATGCAAAACATGAAAGATAGAAACACAAAAGATATAATAGTGAAATGTGAAATTAACTTTATTTATTTATTTATCGTTCAAATACATAGAAAGCAGTTACATATTTACTATAATATGGGCACATTTTCCAACAATCTCCCACTTTTCCTAGTGAAGTAAATGTGTCATGTTTCTCATTCTCATCCTCGACGTGTTTGTTAAAACTCCTAGTTAAAAGAGTCTTAGTAAACGGATCCGCAAGGTTATCTTCAGAAGCTACTTTCACCACATCTAATATTTTTACGGCTACTGCCTCTTGTATCAAATGATACTTCCGATCAATGTGTTTTGTTCTTTGTGACTTATCATTTCCTTGGTATTAACTATTGCAACATTGTTATCACAATACAGTGTTATAGCTTTTTCCGATCCAAGAATGACTTCAAGATCGATTAAGAACTTTCGAAGCTATATTGCTTCTTTCATTGCCTCAGAAGCAGACACATACTCGGCCTCTATAGTAGAGTCAACAGTGCAAGTTTGTTTTACACTTCTTTATACATGGCTCCACCGCCTAGGACGAATACATTTCCCGATTTTGATTTCCTCAAATCTTTACAGGTTCGGAAGTTTAAGTCTTTGTATCCAATAGGAGTAAGGTTCTTCCCAGAATACACAATCATATAGTCACTGGTTCTTTTAAGATACCTTAATACATACTTTACAACTTGCCAATGCATGAGACCATGATTCATCTGATATCGACTAACTATTTCCACTGCAAAACATATATATAGACGTGTGCAAAGCATCGCATACATAAGGCTTCCAACTACTGAAGCATATGGAACATTACTTATATGCTCTCTTTCTTCCGTTGTCTTAGGACAGTCATCCAAAGAAAGATGAAAACTCAATGCAGTCTGTTGAGCGTCTGGCTTCGCATCAGTCATTGCAAACCATTTCAGTACATTATCGATGTATGAAGCTTGTGATAGAGCTATCGTTTTATTCTTTCGATCCCTAAATATTCGAATTCTAAGAATATAAAATATAACTAGCTTCACCCAAGTCCTTCGTGTTAAATTGTTGAGTTAACAACAGTTTAACCTATGATAATTCCCCTACATCGTTTTCGATAAGTAGAATACCATCGATATAAAGAATGATGAAGACCACCTTTTTGTCCTTCATATGCTTATAAACACAAGGTTTATTAGATTTTTGCTCAAACCTAAAAGTCTTGATTATTTGATTAAACATTTTATTCCATGAGCGAGACAACTGTTTAAATCTATAAATGGATCTTAGCACTTTGCAAACTTTCTGCTCTTATCCTTTGACAACATAGTCAGTGGGTTGAGCCATATAAATGGTCTCATCAAGATAGTCATTCAAGAATGCTGTCTTGAGCAATGGTAATGGATAAGAGTATGCAGATAGATTTGAGTATGGCTACCAGAGAGAAGGTCTCATCGTAATCGATGTCTTCTTTCTATGTGTAGTCTTTCTCTACAAGTCTAGCTTTATGTGATTCCACTTTCATTTCCACATTTCTCTTCTTCTTGTAGATCCAGTTACACCCTATGAGTTTAATCACAATCGACAAGTCTACAAGTTCTCACACTATATTGGATTTCATAGAATCCATCTCGAAATCCATGGCTTGTTTCCAGAGCTGAAAATCAACTCCTGTATAACCTCCTTGTAAGTGAGTGGATCATCATCCTTATAATTGGTTTTCGTATTATAAATACTACCATCATAGATGCAGAAGTCCAATTTCTTAGAAACTCTCTCAATACGATGGATTTCCCTATGCTGTTGATCGTTTGCAGGTCTTTCCACAACTTTCTCGAGAATTAAACTTTATGATTATTTTACAACTCCCGAAAGTTCAACGAGTACCACTTTACTTCGAGGCTGAAAGTTATCTATATAGTTTTCCTCAAGGAAAGTAGCATGAGTAGAAACTTTAATCGTAATATCTTTCGGGTTATAGAATAATACACCATTTGTTCATTTCGAATATCCTACAAACATGTATAATCCCGTCTGTGTATCCAACTTTTTTGCATCCTTATCCAGAACGTGGGCTAGACAACCCTATATTCTAAAGTGATTTAGAACGAGTTTTTTTCCATGCCATAATTCATATGGTGTCTTACAAGCAGACTTCGTTATCACATCATTCAGAATATAAAAAGTCGTTTGTATCGCATATCCCTAGAAGGAAGTAGGAAGTTGTGATTAACTTAACATTAAACGAACCATGCCAAGCAATATCTTATTTCTTCTCTCAACTACGCCATTCTACTATGGAGTGCTCGATGCAGTCAACTGGGATAAAATCTCATTCTCTGTAAGGTATCCTAAGAACTCGTCGAACAAGTATTCCCTACCTCGGTTAGACCGAAGATTCTTTATAGATAAATCTAATTGCTTTTCTACTTTCGTACGTAACTCTCAAAATTTATCAAATGTTTCGCTTTTATGGTGCATTAGATACACATATTCATATCAAGAATATTCTTCGATGAAAGTCATGTAATAATCGTAACCTCCTCGGGCAATAATGGTCATGAAACCACATACATCAGTGTGTACAAGTTCTAAGGGTAGGTTGGCCCTTGTACCTTTTGCATTAAAAGACCTCTTAGTCATTTTACCTTTCAAACAAGAGTCACATTGTGGAAGACTAACTTCATTAAGCATACTTAAGGGACCATCTTTCACAAGTCTGGTGATTCTTTCTTGGTTAATATGACCAAGTCTTAAGTGCCATAAGTGCCCCTCATTAGAGTGAGAAGTTTTAAGCTTCTTATTTACCATTTTAGTTTGAAGCATCAAGTAGTTATTTAGTTTGATAAAATGAAAACTATTTTCCATCCATTCATTATAGATCAAAGAATGATTTCTGTAAATAGAAGTTCCTTTATTGAATGTCGTAGAATAACCATCATTAAATAAACATGCTATAGAAATTATGTTCCTCTTAAAATAAGGTACATAAAAAACGTTTTTTTAAAAACAATCTTCTTAAAATTATCAAAATGTAAAATTTCCCCACTACTTCAGCTAAAACATAGCTCTCATCTCCAGTTCTCAACAAGAGGCTCCTGTCACGCAGACTTCTCGTTTCGCTGAACCCCTATAAAGAAACATACACATAGTCAGTGACTCCAGAATCAATAACCCAGTTGTCAATTGATTCTTCCACTAAGAAAACTTTAACCACAAAGAGCTTCATACTTTTTCCCTTTTCGGTTAAATAATTCAAATACTCCTTGCAGTTTAATCTAAAATGCACTTTCCTATTGCAGAAGAAACATTTGATCTTTTTAGGATCTTTTGACTTCTTAGTCTTCTTCCTATCAACACGAGGTGGAGCCGAAGGCTTAGTTGGTTTCTTCTTTCCCTTAGCTTTCTGCTTCCCCTTAGAGGACGAGAGGCCCATAGCTAAGTTTAACTTAGGTTTCTCCTAAACCGGCTTATCACCATTCAACATCAACTCATAGGATTGTAATTCTTTTAGGAGTTGAGTCAAGGTAAGCGCCTTGTTCCCCAAGTTGTAAGCGACCCTAAAGCCAACAAATTTCTTGGTCAAGGATTTGAACACTATTTCAGTATGTGTATTCATGTCCAGTTCAACCCTATTGTCATTCACTTCTGCAAAGAATCCCATAAGCTTAAGCATATATTCTTTGATCGGAGTGTCGGGTTTCTGCTGGGAGTTCATTAAATTTGTAATAGTGGATTGTCGAGCCAATGTGACTTGGCCTCTGAGCAAATCCTCCAAATTTGTCATGATTTTTTTAGTAGTACATAAATTCTCGTGTTGGTTTTACAACACACTACTCATGCTCGCTGACATATAACATCGAGCAATCGAGTCAGAATCTCTCTAGCGATTTCTCACTTTGGGTTGAGCTTCAGGCAGACACGGTTCGTCAATGATGACTTTGTGTTTCTCAAAGCTGAGAGCTATCAGCAAGTTCCATTTTTATTCTCGAAAATTATCCTCATTCAATTAATTCTTAGTAAAAATGTTAATAAGAGGAGTAGGAGACATATTTGAAATGAAAAATAATAAAGATTCACTAATTACTATCTTTGTATTAAGCAAAAATTTTCATTTCAACAGCATATCAAGAATGTAGTATCATGCATGCATCTTGTATTAAAACCTTGAAAAACTTTTTTCCGTTGCTACGATCATATTTACACCCATCAATCATGTAGCTTTGGGTTTCCATGATTAACTAGCAAGAATATGGATTACATCCAATTAGTTTGTGAATCTTTATTCTTAAGATTCCACACGAATCAAAAACCGTTTAACGTTTGGCTATCATCTTTAGCTTAAATATCGTTTCTTGGAAAACTATTTAATAAGAGACGATCTCACTAAGAGTCATGCATGACTAGTTATCCTTAAAAAGGAAATCCTATCTAGTGAACCCACATGATAAAGTGAGAGAGAGATGGGTAATTAAAATAAAACTGTCAACCAAGGTTTTCATGGTTTTGTTTCTAAAAAATAAATGAAAAATAAAATTATATAGGTTTTCACCACAAGGCATTCCTTGGGTCTTCAACTACCATCGCTCCATCTTCTCTTCATCATGAACTCCTTTTGAAAAAATTACATTTAAGTTCTATATCCGTTTTCGGCTCATAATAATTCTATAAATTTAAAAAAAAAATCGTCCTACATGGATATGATAGTCCACAGTCTATTTCCTAAGAACCACAACCTTGGCAAAAATAACAATTATATAACAAAGATATAATATTGCATCCATTCTCATATATAACTCAAAACATGCATAAGATCTAAAGAATATCACTTTATATGTAATTAAATCATTCAAGAAGAGAAATCTATTTTGATTACATGTTTATACTTATAGATAAAGCACAACTTGCCTCTGATACCAATTTTTGGAAAAACGAGTTTGGAAAACGTGGCAGAAAATAAGTTTAAGGAAAAAAATCAAAGTTTTAAATTTTTTTCCAAAAACAAGAACTTGATTTTCATATCTAAAGTAATAAACACTTAATCAAAATTGTACCTTTTCGATTTGTCTATGATAAACGCTTCGACTAAGTAATCTTTTCCGCTATCTTGAAGCTCACGTCTGCTGAGTGTAGGCTTGTTTCGAATTTGGAAAATTTTCCACAAAATTACCAATGGGGCAATTTTAAAATTTCTTTAAACTTTTGGGTTAAGTTATAAATAAGAAAAATATCCCTAGAAATCTTCTTAAATAATTTCTTTAGAGATTTTTCTCTCTGCAACTTTCTATTGAATTCAAGTTTGTGTAAAATAATGACCCAAGCTTTTTTATATAGGGAGAGTTTAGATAGTTCAACTAATATTAAACATAATCACTTTAATATTAAATCTATTAAATTAATAGAATATTCATCTACAAGATAAATATTAAAATAAATTTAATATTAAGATAATCACTTTAAATATTAAATTAATAAAATACTATCAAGATAAGTATTAAATTAAATTTAATATTAAATTTATTAAAATAATATTATTTTTGAAATAGTTAATCTGAAATCAAATTATCCAGTAGAGTCCTAGTAGGAGTGTAATTCTTCCATTGCTCAACTATCGAAGAATCACTGCTGCCGACCATCTGTCGACCATCGGAATGCCATCGTCGCAAATTGCCAAAGACCGCCGCGTTCTGGTGGTGTCATCCTAGGCGCGACACCCTCACGACACCTTGAGCCGATTCAGTTGATGCCGGTCCGGTCCAGCCACCGTTTGGACCATTGGCTCGGTTTCACATGTCGGGCTCGGTTCGACTAGTTTTGGGTCTCAGTCTCGGTTTTCGGTTCTCGATTTTAACTTTTGATCTCAAGTTCAATTTTCAATTCCAATTACCTTGGGCCAATTATCTGACTTGAAAATTAATTTCTAAAAATATCATATTTATTTTAATTAATTTGATTAATTTAATTTTACTTGATCAAAATTAATTTTTCCAAAAATCATTGAGATTTTCTAAAATTATTTTTTTAAGAAAATTCTTTAATGAAATTCTCTAGTTGAATAATTCTCACAACCGCCCAATTTAATTCCATATCGAATAAATCGACTCAATTAAATTATTCTGAAGTCATAGAATTTCCTTCTGATTCAAATGCAATCCAATCGAGCTTTTGTTGAGCTAGTGAAGGGATCAATCAGACATATACAATTAGGCTTTAATAATTGCAATTATGTCTAGAAGCATTGTTTCGGTAATTCACAATTTACTTAATTATGGAGTCAGTCCACAAGAAGTACCATGATTGAAAACTCATTATTGTATACTCTTTACGAAAGCAATTCATCCAGCTGATTTGTCCAATGACCTCGTCATGTGTGTGTTAACCTCATATGATATCATTTATTACTTTGAGTTAAATCTGTTCATTCAATACAATCAACGTAAGATAATTGTCATTTGATGTTAATATTTATTTAGTTATTATAAAAATATCAAATTATTGATTAAATATATATTTTTCTATCTTGTTTAATGTTAAATTTTATTTTATATTATTATTTTAATTAAAATCGTTATGCATTCAATTTTTAATGCATTAAAATAAACAAATGAATGAGTGAATATTAGTCCTTCACATCATATGGTTGGGAGTCAAAGACCTTGTATAGTATATATGATTACTAAAATAATGTTTACAAATACTATATTTATAAATTGTTTTAAGTGTTCTAAAACTACTTAATTTAAAAATATTGTTTTAACTTTTAATTGTCTTAAAAAAAACTTATTCAAAAAATGCTTTAAAACAGTTATATATATATTTTTTAAAATAATCTTTATTGTTTTTATTACATTATTAACGTTTGTACATTAATTTGGATTATAATTTACTAATTATTTACAACTAGGCAAATGAATTTAGTTAAAAAAAATATGTTTCTTAAATATAACTACTAATTATTTACTGTGTTTCAAAAATAAAAATTATTTTATTTTATTTTATTTTATTTTATATCAAAATTACTAACCTGGTCCTACTTTAATTCCATGTTTATTATATAATTAGTCTAATTAATTCTTCTAAGTTATAATTTTTAAAAAAAATAAGTAAACGATTAAAATACATTTGTTTACACTTAATAGGTTTCGCATTAGTGAAACTATTTTTTTTTATGATTTAATTAACTACATTTACAAAATGTTTCAATAAGTATATTATAAATTATAGCTCTAAAAAATAAATAATGATATTTTTTTTCTTAAAGCACACACTAAAATTACGACAAGTGTCATAATTATCTATCAAATTTATTTTTTATTAATAAATTATGATTTTAATCTTATAAATTTCATCTCTTTATATCCAAATAATTTTTCTTATGGACACCCCAACTTAAACATGTTGAATTAATGAAAAAAATAATATTTAATATACTGTCAGTGAAGCTTTTAAACACCATAAGCAAGAGTAGGAGATTAACAAGTGTTCTATAAGGATTAAGTAAAATATTAAAAAAATAATTATTTTAAAAAAAGAAATACAATGCAATTTTTTAGATTATTTGTAGAATAAAAAATACACTGTTAGTGTTGCAAATACTAACATTTAATGAAATATTAAAAAAAAAATCTTATTATTAGTTGATTGAGTCTTAATTCAGTTGGTATCGATATTATTATCAGTATAAAAGGATGTAGGTTGAGTGCGCTGAAACGCACCATCAATGCGCTGAAACGCACCATCTTCCTATTTAAAAATTAGGGACAGACAATAGATAATTTTCAATATTGCATCAAATATATATATTAAAAAGTATTGCCGTGCAAATATACTAAACATGTATTAAAACAAGTTCAACGTTGGCGTGCAACTAGGTGCATCAAATAATAAAATTGCCGTGCAAATTAATTTACATATATTTTTACTGTGTATGTTTTCTTTTTTTATAAATTAAAACATATATTTTTATTATAATAATAAATATTCATAACATTCTTCTTAAATATTCATTTGATACATAATAAATCCATTATTACACATATAATATATTCATTATTGAATTTAAATAAATTATTTAGTTGAATTGCACGAGTTGATATGATATATTTACTGAAATATTACAGATATTATCATTTTAATATATATATTTATAAATTCGTGCATGGATTAAAAATTTTAAAACTATATTCTAATAGTAAATATATTAACCCGTGCAATTGAATATAAATTATTAAAACAATTTTTTAATTTTGATTTTTAATGAAAAAACATGTTTTAAAAAGTTTTAATAGTAACATTATTATATTTTTAGATGACCTCCCTGTTTTTATTAAATAACTACAAAATAAAGTTTAAAAATATTTTTTAATCCATGTTTACAACATTTCCGAACAAAATCAACTTTTTATCATAAAATATTATTTTATGTGGAGAACTTTGAAATATTTATAAATAATATTTATAATAAAAAAAAATACAAACAAAAAAATGGGTAGCCTTGCCGATGATGCAACCGCTTCAAAGCATGATCAACAAAAATTTAAATATATTCTTAATAAAAAATATATTTTTAAAAACTGATATTATAAGGTTGATTGCGAAAAAGTTTTAAAAATATTATTTAAAAAATATTAGAAAAAAAAAACCATTTCACCAGTTATCCGTGCAAGTGCTTCAAAGCCTAAAAAAAAAAAAAAAAAAAAAAAAACTTCAACGCTTATGCTTTACAAATTTATTTTTAATTAAATCCATGTAAACAAACTATTTTAATTAAATTACATCTTCAGCCCCTTAATATTAAAGTAATTGTAACAACTTCACCATTTCATTTTTAGTATTAATTTTTTAATTGGTAGTATTTATTATTTATTTCCAAATTTATTTCAAATATTTTCTAATATTTTTTAAACAAATAATTTTATAAAATTAAAATTTTCCAATAATTTGTATAAATTTTTTATTTAACACATTTTAAATTATATTTAAATTAAATTTTATTTTAATTTAATAATAATATAATTTATAAATACAATTAATTCGTGGAAATATAAATTAATTTTATAATAGAAGTGAGATTGGTTTTTAACGTACATGGGCAAAGGAATCGTCACGTGTCATGTGAAAAATCATTCACAGGCTTTACTCACTATTGTTTTTGACTAACAAAATACCCAAAGCAATCCTTGCATTCAAGGCAGGAACTAAAATTTCTTTATGATAACTAAAAAGGAATAAATATCAAAATTACATTTAAACTTTTATATATTTTGTAATATTATATATTAACTTTTAGTTTGGTACATTTGTATATATTAAATTTTAATTTTAATTCAAATTTTACATTTTGTTAAATTTATTATTTATATGGCACAATTTTTCGTTAAATCATGTGTAAATTGTTAGCATAATACATGTGTAAATTATTGGCATAACATTTTATTAGGTAAAAAAAATTTAAATTATTTTCACTTAAATTAAAAAATAAATACACTTGAGAAAAGGGTTTTTTATTTTTCCCAAAAAGAATATATATTTTAAAATCTAGGTGAAAATAATTTAAATTTGTTTGTTTGTTTTTTAATCTAATAAAGTGCCATATCAACAATTTATATATGACTTAATCGAAAATTGTGCCGCATAGATAACATTTTTAGTGAAATGTGAAAATTGAAATAAAATTAAGGTTGGATAAATACAAATACACCAAATTAAAAATTATGTATAACATTGTAAATTGTGTCAAAGTTTATGTATAACTTTGGTACTTATCCATAACTAAAAACTATTACATTATAAAAGAAATTATACAAACATAATATAAATTAAAAATTTTACCACACGCGTATGTATGCATGTGGAAACTATATGCTTGGAGCACATATATTAGTTTAAAAATAGCGTACAATAAATAATAAAATGTATCGTTTGAAACTAATTAATAATAATACATAAAATATATATATATTAAAATAAAAAATAGATTAAATTGAATAAAATAAAATTTAAACACGTAAATACATCATATTAAGAATACTACATGTACTACAATTGTTTTATCATAATGTTGTCATCAATCTTGAGTTGATATCAACTTATGATACGAACTCAATCAACAACATTATTAATACTAGAAATTCTATTACAGGCATATGCGTGTGGAAACTTATATATTTAAAATGCAAATATAAATCAAGTATACATAATACAATTAAAATGTAAATATTATATTAAAATAAAGCTTTGGTTTAGTGGTAAAGTTAACATTTTATTTATGTAAATAGCATGAGTTTAAATCGAACCACATTAAAATTTCTAATTGTTTTTAAGTAAAAGATTAAAATACCCTCGAATAATATAACTAATCTTAATTACATAAGGATAATTATAGTATAGATATACAATTGATAGAAGTAATAAGATATGCATAATAAAATTAAAATGTAAATATTATATTAAAATAAAGTTTTGATTTAGCAATAAAGTTAATATTTTATTGATGTAAATAATATGAATTCAAATTCAATCACATGTAAATTTTTTATGATTCTTTTAAAAAAATTAAAAACTAAACTACCCTCGCATAATTTAATTTATTTTAATTACGTGATTTTACTAATCGAATTGGTATCCAATTAACTTATGATATAAACTCAGTTATGGGTTAATTATAGTATAAAAAATTGAAAAAATAATCATGAAATGTGCTAAAATTCATAGCCGAGACACTTTTTTCCTTTTACCGAGCAGCAATTAAAAAATGATGGATACCTAAAACTAAAAAATGACCCACTTTCTTTAATTCATAACTGAATTAACATTGACTAATTCGAACTTTTACGAGTTAAATGTGAAGAAGCAGGCAAATCCCGACGTTGCCATTGTACTGTAGCAGTAGCCAAGTGAGGCGAGGCGTAGGGCACAGCGTGGGTGACATCCATGATTCGTTTTACTGTATTGCCCTGCAGCCTCTAAAAGGCTCAAAAGAAAAACAACACCACCAAAGCCAAACCTTCCTTTCATTTAATTTGCCTTTTGCTCAATATCAGCCATATAAAGCCACGTGGCAGTTATATCAAATCGTAAATTCAGAGCACCCATCAATAAAAGACATCACACTGCAAGTTAATTGAGCTTCCAAATACATGAAGCAGCAATAACTTTCATGATTAGTCCCACTTCACATACTCACGCGTTACATCTACTCCCTTCCACCTTCAGTACTCCAATGATTAGATGTGTGATAGTCAATCTCTGAAAGGAGAGTGGGACTTGAGTTTTTTTATTGTTGAAAAAGCTTCGCCGACTTATATCAGAGCATGGTCGGGAGTGTTTTGTAGGAGGACCTGCCATGTGG
This sequence comes from Gossypium sturtianum, assembly GCA_025698515.1. Taxonomy (NCBI): domain Eukaryota; kingdom Viridiplantae; phylum Streptophyta; class Magnoliopsida; order Malvales; family Malvaceae; genus Gossypium; species Gossypium sturtianum. The sequence continues at coordinate 28,662,906 of CM046945.1, forward strand.
ATTCTAATATGCCGCTTTTGACTTCTTGCCTTCATCAAGCGATACATACAACAACTCCATAGATAAGAGTTAAAAACATAAAAGAGAGATATCCCTTTTATCTTTCTAAAACTCTACTTTACCCTTATCTTTATTATTACTTAATATTATATATTGTTTATTTTTCTTAACAACTAATGATGAAAAAATCAGGGTAGTTTTGACTTTTTCTTATTTATCCCACTACCTCACTCACTCGCATAAGAATCCTGAGGCCAACAGCAACTGCAACACCAACACCTTTCTCTTTCTCTCTCGTTGTTTTCTGTATAATAATAAGATTGAGAAGCCGATTAAAAGACGTTTTGTGAGATTAGAGAATGAGTAGTGTAGTTAGGAATCAAGGAGGCTGCGTTGCCATCCGCTCTCTCTCTCCTTCCTCTTCCATTAACCGTTGCTCTCACGCCTCTGCTTCTTCAGGTATATCTCCCTCGATCTCTGTAATTCCATGCTCTTTTCTTTTTTTTTTAAATTCAAATTATATATGTTTTTGCACCGATTTTTACTTCCTTATTGTTCGCACCAATTGTGTAGATTATTATAAAAGATAAAAGATAAAGACCAATTGTGGCGATTTGCTTTAACTCTGTATAATCCGTTTCTTTCTTCTTCTTTTACAATAGAAAAATAATAGAGAAAAAACGATGTTTATGAATTGTTTCAGTGGGGGAGATGAGATGAGCGCTACAATACTAACGAATCTGTTGTTTCTAATGGCGGACGATTCATTTCCTCCAGTCAGAAGCTGGAAATGTTAAAACTCATTTTAATTTCAAAGTCCAGATTATTTTTTGAAAAAAAAAAAACTCCTGATTGATCTCCATTTGCCGTGCGAGAAATGGGATCGATTTCAGGGGAATCAAGCCGGATTTGTCGCAATTTAGGGTTTCTGTAGCGGTCCAGCCCAATCATCATCCGTCAGTGGCCCATGATTAGTCTAGGTTCGTCCTTATCAAACACACAATAATGATGTCACCCGCACATGAACATAGCCCACCCCTAAACCTATAAATATTAGACCACGTAAATAAACAACAACATAATAATACATAATGATTAGTTTTGACGAATATCATCTTCTTGATGTGTGTACATTAAATAATTGCAGTTTAAGATTTTGCGTATTCACAAGATAAACTACTTTTTATGTACCTGATTTTGGTATGACGCTGACCGTTTGATGTTTAAGTTTGATTTACTTTTTTGATATACTATCTAAGATTAAAGAGTCCCATCTTTCATTAACCCCCCTCAACTTCTTTTTTTCTATATTTGCTTAAAAGTTACAATATTCACTTTCGGTTGACGATTCCCTGACGCGTTCTCTTAGCGCGTGCTATTCAGATTCCGACCACTTCGGATCAAGTTACTCGGATGGGGGGAACGGTTGTGTCCGAGTGGTCGGGGAATTTGTCCACACTCCACATTAAAACGGCTCACGCGCGTGTTCAAATTCTAAGAGACCCCATTGCGTTTTTTGTTGTTGTTGAATTTCTCGGGTTAGCGAGCTTAAATACGCAATAGTATTGGGCTTGTCGTATAGAGTATGTCTAGGAGCGCGTGCACGAGAAACTCGTCTCCCCTTTGAACGTGTTCGTTAGTGGCGGTATCCACTAGACCAGTCATCTGATGGTGGTCCCCACCACTTTCATACGAGTGCCGCGGAGAACTAAGAACTGCTATATCCACTCCAATGAACTCATTCAATTCCAGAATTCATGGACTATTTTTCTTTTTCCTGGATGCAGCAAAATCACCTGAAAGGCTAAATTTTTTTCTTATATATATGTTTTTTGTTTGTGGGTTTGAAGTTGTGATTGTAATAGAATTTGAATGGAAAATGTGAAAAAAGAACGAGGTGGAATGATTGTATCAATGCATGCAGATGCTGCAACGTGTGGAAGGCCAGCTTGGATTGGTAAGCGCCTAACTTGTGTTTGTTTCAAGCGAAAAGGAGTTTATGAAGGGATCTGCTTTAACATCACACCCAAACAGGCAAGTACCATGATAATTTTTACTCATCACCTATTTTATCCCGACATTTTTTTTTTAAAGAACCTCTGTGCGTGTGCAACATATTCGAATATGAGTATAGATCCAGACTACGATTTTAAATTCTTCATATAACATACCTTAGATGGTTACACTCACCTCTGAGTTTGGGTAACATAGTTCATGCTAATCTAGAACAAACAAAAAAAAAAAAAAAGTTTCAAAGGCTACGTTGCCATTTTTTCTTTCTTTTCTGTTAGGTTCAATACCGTAGAACTGAATACATTTACATGTTTAAACCGATAGAGAAAGAATGCAATATATATACATGTATTATATTAAGCTAATTTTTCGTTTTTTCCTAATTTATGTAAATTCCTTGTATTTGATAGTTTCGTTAGCAAATTGCAGGAGGAAAGGTTGAATAGGTTGAGGCACCGTATGAAGGTGTACTTCGATGGTTCCAGGCCTGATCACCAGGTCTGATTTTTCACTTTTTTCCGTTTCTTTTTCAGAATTTTGTTCTTTTAATCTGAAGGTGCTTTACTTAATACTTTAATGTATGAGGACACCAACTTGAATCAGAGGGACCTATCTTTTATATCTACTGAGAACAATTGGATCTCCATATCCATTAATTATACCTAAAGACAACGTAATCTAAATTATCAGCTCCTTGCCCTTTTGTTTCAGCCAACTTACAATTTTCATGGCAACAGGAAGCTCTAAGAGCACTATGGTCTGCTACATACCCTGGAAAGGAACTCCATGGCTTGATATCCGACCAGTGGAAAGAAATGGGATGGCAGGGAAGGGATCCATCTACTGATTTCAGGTTGGCTTTTGTACATAACTGCTTTGTTTTGGCAAATTATTTCTTTTTTATTTTGTAACTTGTTTTCTTGGTCAAAACAGAGGTGCTGGATTCATTTCATTGGAGAACCTGTTATTTTTTGCCAAGACATTCTCGGTAAGCATTTCATTCTAGTGAAGCATTGTTGATTAAGTTATATTTCTTTTTTTCAAGTCATTTGCACTTACCTCTGTTTATGATGATAAACAAATCACCTACATTGTTCCGACTTTTCATTTCTTTTTTTCTTTTCAAGTATCCGTGTGCACTCCGTTGTATATTCAAACTTAGAGAACTGAGCATACCCTTGTTGGATACATACTCATATTTGGCTCGCACATCCAAATATATATAGTTTAGGAGCCTCGGCTGCCAAGTAAATTACCACCAGCAATGTAATGCATTTGTTCAATCTGAGACTTTCAGACTTGTTATTGCAGACATCATTTCAATGTTTATTAAAAAAGCAAGGAGGAAATCGATCTGCATGGGAGTATCCGTTTGCTGTTGCTGGCGTAAATATCACATTCATGATCATGCAAATGCTTGACCTTGATGCCTGTAAGTGGATAATGAAAATACCTTAACTATGTTATTTTCAACCATAAAGTAATTCAAGTTGTAAAGGATAATATTTTAATTTGATTCCTCATTCATTAGCCTGATTATATTGCTAATGCTAACTTACTAATGTCAAATTACGGGGAATTTGCAGTGAAACCTAGGACATTTATCCGATCAGTTTTCTTACAGATGTTATCAGGTAAGAGCCTGCAACTGATGTTAGTAAAACAACAAAGCAATGGGATTTACCAATTGAATGGATTTTGTGTTTGGTTTGCAACAGAAAATGAATGGGCATTCGACTTGCTATACTGCGTGGCATTCGTGGTAATGGACAAGCAATGGCTGGAGAAAAATGCCACGTACATGGAGTTCAATGTAAGAAAGAAGCTCAACATCCTTAATTTTCCCAATAATAAAAGATCAATCTTTGAGTAATATAAATTATGTTGCATGTGTAATTATTATGATTTCAGGAAGTATTGAAATCGACAAGGACTCAGCTGGAAAGAGAACTTCTAATGGATGATGTGTTGCGGATTGAAGACATGCCTTCTTATACCCTTCTCTGTTAGCCAACTTAACCAACTCTATTATTATTATTATTAGTGAAAGAGGAGCCCCCAAAATTACTAGTTCAGGTTCAGCCCCATTAGGTGTATTTTTTTACCTTTTAAATGTTGCGCACTGTCTTCTGTCCTACTTTCTTTTTTCTTTTTGGTAAATTAATTGAAGAGCCCGTCATTTTGATATATGGTGTTTTCTTTAATGAATTTTTGCATGTGTCAGAAAAAAAATTGAAATATGATATAATATAATATAATATTGATATATTGAAATTTTGATAAATAAAATTTAATAATACAAATATATGATTGTCATATCCACTCCAAACCAATGTTAGATTCAAAAATTATATGAGGTGAGTGGGAAGAAGGAAGGAATCAAGTTGTTGTTTACTCTCTTTTAAGTTTATGGCTGCAATTCAATATTTATTTATTTTTTATATATAGTAAAGAAATAAACAGCTGAAACATTACACAAAATTAGAAGCAATCCAAGCACCTTAGTAGGCGGTGAAGGATAAATTTACAATCCTATCGGGCGCCCTTTCGAAGTGGAAGCCGTTGCAATTCCATACTTAAAAAAGTAAATTAAATCTTTCATAGACATGAGTTGAATTACGAAAATACTTCAAAAACTATTTTATTTTATAATAAAGTGATAAATATTATCATAAATACTTATGTAATACCTTTTTTTTAAAAAAAAAACTGATATAATAATTAAATATAAGTTTAGTTTAAATGATAAAGTTGATATATTAACTATTATAATATTTTGGATTCAAAGTAAAAAGATAATTTTAGATGAAAAGATAATTTTTCTCAAAATAATATGTAAAAATAAGCGGTTTTTAGGATTGAATTTAGATTTGGTTGATGGTAACATTAATTCAGTCAAAATTTTAAATCTAAGGGTAAGTTACATAGTTAGTCACTTAACTATCAAAAATTTTTATTTTAGCCACTCAAAATAAGAAAGTTTGTCTTGTAATTTAAGCATCCACGTTTCATAGTTCAATTATTTTGGTCACTCCTGTTAAAATCACAAACAACAAGCTGATGTAGTAGTTAAAAAAATCGATATAATAAATTTAACCCTCAACCTTTACATATTATATCAATTTAATTGTAATTTTAAAAAATTAACCTTCAAATTTTATGGACTCAATTTGACCCTAATTTTAAAAAATTCAAAGAAATATAAAAAAATAATTTCAAAAAATATAATAATAAATTTAAAAAATATATAGAAATAAAAAATATTGTTGACAAGAAATAATAATATATAAAATTTTAAAATATAAAAATAAATATTTTCAAAATGTATAATAATAATTTTAAATTTTATATTAATATTAAATAAAATAAAAATCCCATGTCCCTCTCCCTCTCCCTCACTACCAATGTGATATTTAAGAAGCTAAACCAGATAGTTCCATGGAGGCATAGGACAGGTATAGGCATTTTGAAAAAACCAGCAAACAATTAGTACTTGAAACATTCGATCCCAGACAAATTCACAAAGATCCTTAAAGATTTAAACAAGGAACTTCTATGGAAAATAAAGGTCAAAATAGCAAACATAACAATAGGGATCGACGGTGACGGTGGGGGAGGTTTGGTGAGGGAGGGATTAGGGATTAGGGATTGAGGATTGGGGATTTTATTTTATTTAATATTAATATAGTATATTTATTTAATATAAATATAAATTTAAAATTATTATTATTTGGAAATATTTATTTATTTTTATAATTTATAAATTTATTATTATATTTGAAAATATTTGTGTACTTTTATATATTTTTTAGAATTAGGATCAAATTAAGATTATTTGTAAAATTTGAGAGTTAATTTTTTGAAATCATAATTAAATTGATATAATATGTAAAGGTTGATAACTAAATTTGTTATTATACCAAATTTTTAACTGCCACATCAACTTGTAAACATAAATAACGGTTTAAATGTTATAGTGCAATTGAAAAGATCGAACATAAATACCTCCAACCATTGCTTGAACCAAATGTCAAAATCCAAATGTTGTTACACCACTGTTGAGCACGTCAAACTGCCGGCGAGGTCGTTGAATTTAGCCGTACGAAAAATTGAACACCACAAAAGTCTTCTAAGCACTAGAAAACCTCACTAGATGAAATATTTTTGTTTTTGATTTTTCTATACCTAGAGACCTTATGCTTGTTGGTATTTAGTGATGGTTCCCATAAAAAACCACCAATTACATGTCCCACTATCACACAAACAACATGACAGTGGAGGGCAACAAAAGTGGGAAACGTGGGAATAACCCCACGAAACCAATAACTGCTGTTAGCAGTTCCAACATAGCTTGTTGTATGTGATATTGACAGGAGTAACCAAAATGATTGAACTATGTAACGTGGATGCTTAGATTGTAAACTTTTTATTTTGGGTGCCTAAAATGAATTTTTTTTATAATTGAGTAACTATCTGTATAATTTACCAGATAATTTACTGTGCTCATTAAAAGAAATTCTCTATATAAAAAAAAGTTGCCCTCTTAAAAAAACCTACTACTAAAAGAGTTCACAAGTTAATGAGAGAAATCATAGCCAACGTAGTGATTATCAAACTAACGGGGAGAAAGATTGGTTTCAATAATCTTTTGAACAAGATTACTACCAAAGTTGATTACTACCTAGTGAAGTTCCAATCTTTGGAGGATTATACCAAAGTTGATTTGGAGAGCTATGAATCATTTGTTGGCACTATCTAACCATTTAACCATGGTCAACATTATCTTTATGAAGTGGTTGTATGAATTCTTTTTCTAGGACTCTCTTGCCGTGTACAAAAAAGAAGCATTTTAAAGGTTTCATAGGGAAGGTAATAAAAAATATTTTACAACTCTCACAATGTAACTGTACAGCCCAATTATTGCTCGGGCCCAAAATAAAACAAAAAAACAACCCAAATGCAACAGGCCCAACAGGTCCAAAAATAAAAAAATTCAGAGAGCTAGGGTTTCTGAAAACCCTAGCGCCACAGCCGCCTCGAGCACCGTGCCCACGCCTCGTCCCAAGGTCCCCTGAAGCACCCTAGGCCACTTTGCACGGAAATGGAAAAAATTAGCCCTCATCCGCCTCTGTTGACCCACGAGGATACCTGCAAAAGAACAAAGAGAAGCAACAAAGAGAACAGCAAAGAAAATGGCAGAAACAGAAGCAACAATAATAATAAACTTGTAATATCTTTTTGGCTATATAAGCCCGAAAACAATGTAATACTAGGGGGGACGAACGACCAAAAATCAAAAAGAAAATAGAAATCTTAAGGTTAATATCGATCTTTCTTTTATTTTCGATTATTAGTCATTGTTATTGTATATTATTTCTCTTTTATTTTTAAACTTTCATAAACAAAAAAAAAAAAGGGAAGAACTCTTACCTTTTGGAACGATCGGAAAAACGGAACCGAAGGGTCTCTTTACCATTTTCGGATTTTAGAGTTTTTTTGGGTATTTTGGTATTAAATCGGGATTTGGGAAAGAAAAAGGGTTAAGAAATAGCCCTCCTTTTTGCTCCCTCGTTGCCGTACGCGGCGGCTACCGTCGTCGACGGTGTAGAAGCCGATGGCCGGACTGAGAACGGAGGGGTGGGGAATTGAGAGAAATCTCAAGTTTTTTTGAAAAATTGAAGAGGAAGAATGGTTTTTGTTTTTCTGATTTCTTATTTTTATACTAGGGTAATACGGCGCCGTTTTGAGCTAAAACTTTCATAGCCAAAACGACGCCGTTTTGTCTAAAACCCGAAAACCCGACTCGTTCCATAAAGAGAATCCACGTGTTTTGGCTTTAAGGGTTTATTTCCCTATTGGTCCTTCCGCGTTATTACTTTGTGCAATCAAGTCTTTTCATTTCTTTTAAATTAGCCCCACGAAATTTATTCCGATTGCGATTCGGTCCTTGGTAAAGCTGTGCGTTTTGATGGACAGTGTAACACCCCTTACCTGTATCCTACGCTGGAACCGGGTACGAGTCATTATCGGACTTAACAATACAATCTACCAAATCCCGAGCCACAAAATTTCACTTATAATTTAAACTTTAACAAACACATGCATACACAAACATTATAACTCCATGACCAATATGAACCACAACTCGTGGCCAAATACAGAATAATCCTTATTACCGTTATGAAGTTATAAATTTGGTCAAATTAATTAACACCTATACAAAATGACTTAATCAAGCCCCTATACATGCCATAACTTAAATTATTTATAAATAAAGATACCCATAGATAGCTTGATAGTGTGAAGCGATCTCCGACGACCTCCAACCCGAGCTTGTTTAATAGGACTCGTAACATGGGAAAGAAAAGGGGTAAGCTTATAAAGCTTAGTAAGTTCACATGTAAAAAAAAATAAGCATTAGCAATAAATTTAGCTTATTACTAAGCACTCATAACTTGCATAAATAATGCTAAGTTTTTACTTTCCCAAATTACTCATTTGTAGCCTTACCAAAGCCTCAACATGATAAATCCTCACAACAAGTTCTTAAATTGATACAATCATTAAATCACATGTTTATACCTTATTACTCATATTCACATTAATCTGTCTACTTGAATCGCTGTCACTAAATTATTTATTTCTTGAGCTAAAGAGCTCTGAATTACAAACCGCTAATTTTCCCTGAAACTAGACTCACATATCTTCATACCATAAAATTTCTAGAATTTTTTGTCTTGCCAATTAGTACATTTTATTCATTAAAATTTCCCCTGTTTCACTGTTCTATTATTCTGACCTCTCTTCACTATGAATCAATTTTCTCCTTGTACAGAATTCAGATGACCATGTTGTTTAGTTCATTTGAAACTAGACTCATTAAGGATTTCAGAAATATAAATTATATCCCATAAATATTTTTATACTATTTTTAATGATTTTTCTAATTCAGAACAGGGGATCACGTAATCATTCTAAACCAATCTCACAAAAATTCAAATATCTCAGAGTATAGAATTCCTTTTATTTCTATGTTTCTTTTATATGAAAGTAGACTCATCAAGATTTAATTCTATATCTCATTCAACTTCTAATTCAATTTCTACTATTTTTGGTGATTTTTCAAAGTCACCCTTATGCTGTTGATTAAACTGTTTTATCTCAAATTTCATCTTTTTCAATAAAATTTTCACATTTTCACATCAGATTTCACTTAGTAAATTCATATCTCTCAATGAACACTTCGGAATATAACAAATAATCAGTTGTTTTAGCACATAGCTCCACCTTTCTGAATTAAATATACATCCGTGGTATTTCCACTTAGCAAATTCAATCACTTACACATGTACAATCTTACCAATTCACTTGCACATACATTTAAATACTTAATCATTATCACGTATGCTCATTCTTTCAATTATACATGCATACACACTTCATCTCATATTCACTTTAATTCATTATTAATCCCGTTGAACACTCGGAATATGCATGGATACGTAGAGAATTAGCACATAAGTGCCATTAATCGATATGTAGCGAAGCTACCATCGATATGTAGCCAAGTTACCATCGATATGTAGCCAAAGCTACCATCGATATGTAGCGAAGCTACCATCGTAATGTAGCGAAGCTACCATCGTAATGTAGCCGAAGCTACCACTATTCACCGAATCGGGTAGTCGAGCTACCACTTTTCATTGATCGGCAGCTGTGGCCACCACTTTTCACCGATCGGGTAACTAGAGCTACCACTTTTCACTGATCAAGTAGCCAGGGCCACCACTTTTCACTAATCAGGTAGCTAGAGCTACCACTTTTCACTGATCAATAACACTCGAAATGTCCACGGGCTTGCTCACACAAGCCGTCGTGTCCGCGCAACACATGCTAGATCACCCAAACACCGGGACTCACCGTAACATCGTAACACCTTGGTCTCTAGTATCCACTTCTATTCCTATGTTCAACCGGGAATTTACACTTAACACTTATTTTAAACACTATATCACTTGAATAATTCATGAATAATTTTCCTTCCACATTTAATATTAATTCACATATCAAATATAATTCACAATTTATAAAATTATATCGCTATTATTTACACATAACTTACATAATTACATTCAAACTTGCGTCATTAAATGATTATTAAACATATGAACTTACCTCGATACCAAATGGCCATTTTACCAACTTTCCCGATTTTCAATTTTCCTCCGTTCTAGGTCCAAATCTCGTTTTTCGGGGCCTAAAACATCACATTTCACTTATTTAATTAATGTAATATTCAAAACAGTCCTTAACTCAACTTTTGTAAAATTACTACTTTTTCCCTAAACTTTTACATATTTACACTTTTGCCCCAATACTCGAAAATTAAACTTCAGCCCTTACTCTTATGTTTTATAACATGCTGATCATTTTTCCCTTCTATGGCAACATCAAATTCTCACTAATTCACATACTTATGAACATTAGGTATTTTTACCGATTATGACGTTTTACTCGTTTTCAAGTAAAATCGCTTAGTAAAAGTTATTTAACATAATTTCAGCCTTCATATTCTACCATAAAACATCAAAATACACACTTTTCACCTATGGGTAATTTTCCAAAGATGAACCCTAGCATGAATTATTGGTAGTATAAGCTAAATCGAACTAAGGACTCCAAAACCGTAAATAACTTGAAAACGGGGCTAGAAACGGACTTACCATGAGCTTGGAAAGTTGAGAAAACCCTATCCATGTCTTCTCCTGGTAAATTTCGTCCATATGAAGAAGATGGACAAATTTGGCATTTTAATATTGTTTTTAATTCATTTAATTATCAAATTATCAAAATGCCCCTAACTTAAAAATATCCCATTCACTTATCTAATGTCCATTATTGTCCAACAATTTAACCAATGGTCTAATTGCCATTTAAGGACCTCCAATTTAAAATTTCATAGAAATTGGACACTTCTAACATGTAGAACTCAACTTTTTCACTATTTACAATTTAGTCCTTTTGACTAAATTGAGTGCCCAAACGTCGAAATTTTTGAACGGAATTTTCACGAAATCTTTCCATGAAATCATAGACCATAAAAACATAATAAAAATAAGATTTTCCTCAACAGATTTGTGGCCCCAAAACCACTATTTCGACTAGGCCCAAAATCGGGCTGTTACAGACAGGGATAATTCCCCATTTAGTCCTCACACCACTAGTGCCTTTTCGTTTCGGTCCTTATTCGTTTATTTATTTACAGATTTTACCTTTAGTTTCATTTTTACTCTGATTTAGTCCCTAATCTGTTTTATTTCAATCTTTTAATTTATTATTTATTGTTCTTTATATATTATTTATTCTTTTAAAGGTTTTGAATGCCATTTATTTTATATTTTATTTATATTGAGCTATTTCACATTTTTTTTATTTTTATCGCTATTATCATATATTTATTATCATTATTGGTATTATTATTACTATACTATACCATTATTATTATAATTGCTATTAATTTATATTTTTATTACTAAATTGATATTTAACATTGAATATTAATCTTTTTAGACCTTACTTATTTTTTTATTTTTTTATTATTTTCTTCATTGTGATTATTTTTATTCTTTATTTAGTTATTTTTTTTATGCTCTCAAGTATTAGATTATTTATTTTATTATTTTCACTACTACTACTATTATTATTGTCATTATTACTCATATTTTTTTTTACTATTATCATTTGTTTATCAATGTATCTTATTATAATCTATTATTGTCATTATTATTGCTATTGTATTTATTATTGTTGTTGTTTTATTATCTTACAATTGTTGTACATAGTATTGATTTATCTATCGATTTACAATTAGCTATTACTCTTATTTTTATTTTCTTTATTTGTTTATTTATCCATTATTTCTAACATATTATCTATTGTTTCATATAGACTATTTGTTTTAGCTTTTATTATATTGTATTTTATTTTTGCATTTATTATTATTTATACTATTGCCCTCATTTTTATTCTATTATGCATACTGGCATTGAAATTCATTTTCCATTTTTCTACGATCGTATTACATTTTATTCGATTTTTGAAATAAGCAAATACTTTGCGTTCTAAGATTCGAAAGAAATCGTACCCTAACTTACTGGGTTTCGATTTTTCTCGTCAAGTCTAAAGAACCGATTATTTTTAAAGCATAAGTTAAATAAAAACATATTCTCAGGAATTCAAAAACGTTGTGTCCTAACTCACTGGATGTGACGTTTTGTTATCTCGGGATAAGGATTTCTAAAAAAACAAAGACAATATTCTGTATTTGGAATTTCGAGAAATCGTGCCCTAACTTACTGGGTTTCGGTTTTTCATTTGACCCAAATATCCGAATATTCTCCTCAAGCTTAAATACGAGTTTTAAAAGTCGAAAGACAAGCTCAGTTTCGGGAACTCGAAATGTCGTACCCTAACTTACTGGGCGTGACATTTTACTTCTTTGAAATATGAGGGTCTTAGTGTCCATTTTAATTTATTCAAGTTTTCTTTTAAACAAAGAGGATCGTATTTTAAAATCTTTTCAAATTTTCGACATAAAAACATCAAATAATCAATTAGGTACCAATTTTGGGCGTCACGAGGGTGCTAATCCTTCCTCGCGCGTAATCGACTCCCGAACCCGTTTTTCTAAATTTCGTAGACCAGAAATTGTTGTTTTAGTAAATTAAAATATTTATTAAAATGATTGAATTACGAGGTGACCCGACCACACCTCATCAAAAAGGATTGGTGGCGACTCCCTTTTTCGTTTTCATTTCTAAAACCAAAGTCAGCCCATTTTACAAAAAAAATGGTTTCGACAGCTTGTCGACTCCGCTGGGGGCGTCAGAGAGTAAAGCCGTAAAATTGATTGTTTTCTGTCTTGTTGTCGAAAATTGAAAATCTGATTTGAAAAATTACGATCCTATTATTGCATTTGTTCATATTTGTTAGTTCATGTAGTTTGAGTCTTGCATCATATTGCATAGGGACCATTTTGGTCTTACCCATTTCAGTGGGAGTGAGAAGCTACTCCTTCGTGAGGTTTTCGCCTCCGTGCAGGATAGTGGATCGCTTTCGGGATACATTCGTACCTATGTCTTCGTGAGATTTTTGTCTCCGTGCAGCCATAGGGAAATGTATTCCCCTGAACTGAACTCGGTCCATATGAGCCTTATAATGGGTGAGGATCGAGGAATCTGCTGGTTCGGGTACCTTAACTTTAGAACCGAACCCCATATAGTGAACCCTAAGAGCTAACCCTAGGTAGAGCCACGCCAAACCCTAGTGGTCACATGATTAGGTACTTTATTCTGTTGTTTATTTCTCTTGTGCTAACGTGTTTCTTTTGTTTTGACTGCATTGCATTTCATCATCATAGAAAGGAGGTGTTGATTCATATTCGATTGCTAAATAGAAGAGTTTGTCATAAGGAAATGGATTGCTTGATAAAGTGGATTATAATACGGTCGTCCAAATAGGGTCCAAGTAAACACAACGAAAGAAGACTGATAGTCCGCGAAGGAAAACAAGACTTTGCTTCATTGCCCGAGGATTCAAGCCAACAAGGATTATTCGAGAGCCGTCACATCTCAACTCTTTTAAAAGGAGTTAATGAGCATTGTGGGGATGAGTAAGCAATGAGTCGCAGTCCATATCAATCAAAAGGAGCTAGTGAAGGCATCTATTAGAGAATTCACAAGATTCGATCTTAGCACACCCAGATATGAAGAAAAGAGTTAATGTCTTCGCTTTAAGCATTTACAAACTGGATGTTTTCCCTAAAGCGCTGGGGCACGTGGACAAGGCAGTTTCAGACTTGTTCGATAGACTTGACAAGAGGGTCACGCCCGTCCTTGTAGCCGAGACATTCTGATCTTTGAATACATGCCGAGGAGCAGGTGGAGGAAGATTCATTTGGATGTGCGGAACTCTTGTTGGCGTGGTTCCATAGCCACTTTTGGAGAGTGAAAAGGGTTTCTTATCAAGTATTCTTTGAGAACTACTCTCCATTGAAAGAATTAGTTGCTCAAATACAAGAGGTGGCGAATCATTGGCAAACCATAGCAGTTCAAGCTGACATGCTAAGTTTGAAGTGAATTAGAATCAGATTAGGGTTAGGAGTTAACCTGACTTCTATGGAAAGTTGAGGCTTCGAGCATTAGGGCAAGGCCGCATATGCGATCCGTTTTATGTAAAGAAATTTAATTTCTAGAAAAGTTCTTCTAATGGAATTGAATTCATAATCAACGCATCTCTTTCTTTTTGCATTCATTCCATGCATTTGCATTGCATTTCATGCATTTTCATTACATCATATCACATGCATTAAAATTTGTAGAAAGACCCTAATTAGATGAAATTATTTCAGTTAACCTAGAAGACATGGAACAAAGGTTGGAGAGATTAGAGCAAAGGCAAATACAGATGCAGGAGCAATTGATCGAAATCCAACAGGATATGCGAGATCAAATAAATGTGATGAGCCAATTAACCCAGTTACTAGCTGAAAGGCTTAAAAAAGGGGGTGACCCAGTGGTCGACAGTATGGATGACGATGAAGACATCGTTTATTCTCCATTAAGTGTCTCGGCCCAACCAGACGTGCCTCCGCAAAGGGCACCTGTCATTATCAAACCCCAATGTCAGATTAATACCTCGGCACTGTTGAACTTCCCGATGGGCTCAAGTTTTAACTCGGAGGATGATCGAGCCAAACCGGTTGTACTGACAGAAACAAAAGAAAAAGGAGAGTGGACTTTTAAAGCCTCGAAGAAAAAAGAAATAAAGCGAATAGTACGAGAAGGATAAACAAGAGCTATTCGTAATCGATTCTGATAAGCTGACCAAGGATCAGAACGACCAGCTATCAGGTCTCCCCAAGACAAGAGCTCAATCCAAAATCAAACTCGAAAAAACTCCAGTTCGCGCCCATTCCAATCTCGTATAGGGAGTTGTACCAAATTTTGTTTGAAGAACATGTTGTATCCCTTTTTTTTACGTGGAACCAATACAGCCTCCATACCCTAAATGGTACGATGTGAACGCCCAATGCGAATACCATGCAGGAATTACAGGGCATTCGATCGAGAATTACGCCGCTTTCAAAAAGATAATCGAAAGACTCATCAAAATAGATATTGTAAAATTCGATAATCCCTCTGGTGCAGAAGATCCGTTATCCAACCTTTCTGTTAAAGGGGTAAATATTGTGAGGGCCACGATGGATAGCGGCATGAGATCCAAGAGTATGTCGAGTTTAGGGCTCTAGTGCAAGGCCAGATATTGGAGGAATCTGAACATTAACGACGTATCCGGAGAGGGAACCGGGGAATAAAAGTTTCTAAGCCCTTGCATACTTGGGAGAGTTTTGAACAATGGGACTGTGGAAGAGATCCCTGTATTTTTAGAGCTAATTCGGAGTAATGTCCAAAACACGCTTATTGCACTAAGCCTAGGAGCAATAAGAATCTTTTTTGTGAAATAGGCTTATGTTCAAAATCTATATTTTCAATGAAAATGCATTTTTGTCTCACTTTGAGCAAATATTCTTTTATTCCTTTATTTCATTCATGTTCATACCACATAAATAATTATTCTTAAATTCATTTATCCTTTGAATATTCTTTCGTACCTACAACAGGTCCCTAGATATCAACGACATGAGCCACGCTGTTACTGACTCAGAGTCTACTTTTGAGTAAGATATGTATCTAGAGGGATCTCAGGACTTTGAAGACGACCGAGACTGTAGACCATTTCCTAATTTGTTAAGGATGGTAGAATAAGATGAAACATATCCTACCCTACAAAGAATCAATGGAAATTTTGAGCCTAGGAGAAGAGAGAGAAGTGAAAATCGGAGCCTGTATCTCTACAAATACAAAGGGAGACGTCATTGAGTCATTCCAAGAGTTCAAATATGTGTTCGCATAATCGTATCAGGATATGCCCTGACTGCCGAGACACGTGGATGCTGTTAAGGCTAAGGAAATCTTAGAAGAGGAACACATTTACAATGGCCAAGCAAATCATGAGATTCAGGTACTGGTGGTCCACCATGGAAGGGGATTGCATCAGTCATACCAAGAAATGTTATAAGTGCCAAATTTATGGAGACAAGATTCATGTGCCTCCTTCATCTCTTCACGTATGACATCTCCATGGACTTTCTCTATGTGGGGCATGGATGTCAGTGGACCGATCATGCCAAAAGCTTCTACAAGTGTCGATTTGTCTTTGTGGTCGTTGATTACTTCACCAAGCGGGCGGAAGCTGCTTCATATGCTGATGTCACAAAGTCGACAGACAACAAATTCTATGTCGGTATAGAATCTTTGAAAAGGGATCACATCTGACGATGCATTAAATTTGAACAGCAGCGCGACATCAGAAGTTTGCAGTCTGTTCAAGATTAAACACCATATCATCCCCAAAACAAATGGTAAAAAAGAAAAAGATCGCCAGGAAAATGATTGAGACTCATGAAGATTGGCATCAGTGCTTGTCGAACATTTGTTAGGACCCCCACCGGGGCAACACTTTTCTCATTGACTTATGGAATAGAGGCAGTTTTGCCCGTTGAAGTCGAGATTTGTTCCTTCCGAGTTTTGCCAGAGTTTGAGTTGGGTAAAATAGAATAGATCTAATTTCGATATGATCAAGTAAACCTGATTGAAGAAAAGAGGTTGAAAGCTATCCGAGATTATGACGAAAAGGTTCGCCCTTGAGAATTCCATGAAGGAGACCTAGTTTTGAAAAAGATCCTTCCCATACAGAAATACTTCTGAGGAAAATGGATGTCAAACTGGGAAGGACCTTACGTGGTAAAGAAGACCTTCTCTGGAAAAGCGTTGATTTTGACCAAGAGGGATAACAAGGACTTGCCTAATCCTATGAGTTCAAATCAAGAAATATTTCAGTAAAAAAAAGATAAAAAGAAAAGAAATAAAAAAAGGAGAGGCCAAGGCGAAAACCCGTAAAGGGCGCTTTGAGACCAAAGGGGATTTGAGTTGAAAACCCGAAAAAGGTGACTCAAATTTTGATCAAAAGTGGAGCATTCAGTAGTCTTGCTATGCCTGAATTAACAATGAAGAAGTATGCTACATCTTGGGGCATCGACAAAGGGCTCCAGATCCCCTAAACACATATTGAGATTAAAATGGTTCGCAAGAAGTTTGAACAGAAAAGCTCATGCTGCGATATCTGGGGCACCTAGTTTTCATCTTACCCAGATTGAATTTACTATCTTTGATTACTTTATTCTTTTCAAGATACGCTCCTAATAAATTTCATTTGTTATCTTGATTAATTCACTCTCATTTTGTGCTTTTTCAAAATTTGATATCTTGATTAATTTATTCATTTCGAGCTTTGCTCTCAATAAATTTCCATTTCGTCCATCATTATGATCTTTTTCAATCATTTTGCATTGAAATAACGATTAGTGGACTAATAACACTTTCATAAAAGGAGTTTCGCATATTACTTTAGAAGTTTCTAAATAATACGAGAACCTGAAACAGGACTATTGTTTAGAACTCACCAAGCTTAAGGTTTGGAAATATTGGAGAAATATGATTATCTCTTTGGACTTTTTATTGGTTGAACAAAAAGACGAGACATTTCATCGTTGATACAACCTCGACAAATAACGAGTAATATCAACCCAAGTGTACAAGGGGATCATTCTCGGGAAAAGGAAAATGATACTCTGCATCCATGCAAATATCATGCATACACATTTGGTTAAGTCATCTGGGGAGTGATCAGTTGATCGAACAAGTTATAGATCCTATACCCTTGAGTTGCAGTGGGATGGTTTGAAGTTGATACAGATCCTATAGCCATAAGTCGCAGTAGGATGGTTTAAAGATGGTACAAATCTTATGTCCCCAAGGTGCGATGAGAAGGGAAGCGAAGTTACTGAGTGGGGCAAGCCCGGTTGAGCAAAATACGATTGTTTCTTGGGTTTTGGTCGAATACCACTCAAGCAAGAAGACAGGATATTACGCCAAGTGATACAACACGGAAGAACAACGAGCAATGACAACCCTAAGCTTTTGAAAAGGATCATTCTCATGACATTCTGCATTTATGCAAATGTCACCCATAGCATCAGTTAGTTAGGAGCATTCGATTCATTCTGATCATTGCATCCTAATCATTAAAAAAAAATCATTCTCATGACATTCGACATTCATGCGAATGTCGTCTATAATACATTTAGTTAGGAGCATTAGATTCATTCCGATCATTGCATCCTAACCATTTTGTATAAGCATAAACATATAAAACTGAGTCTACAGGATATATCCCCCAGAGGACGGTGTAGCAACATCGGTGAATTCACCAGTCCTATTTCCCTGACCAGCAGTGGAATAGGTCGAAGATAGCAGATCTTGCATTCCTAAGCGAAGCGGATCAAAGATACCATTCTGGCATCCCTAAGTTTGCAGTGGAGCAGATTGAAGATAACAGATCTTGCCTTCCTGAGCGAAGCGGATCGAAGATACTAGTCTGGCATTCCTGAAGTTGCAGGAGCAGATTGAAGATAACAGATTTGGCATTCCTTAAGTTGCAGGAGCAGATCGAAGACATCAAATCTTGTCTCCCTGAGTTTGCAGTGGAGCAGATTGAAGATAGCAGATCTTGCCTTCCTGAGAGTGCAGTGAAGCGGATCGAAGATACCAGTCTGGCATCCCTGAGTTTGTAGTGGAGCAGATTGAAGATAGCAGATCTTGCTTTCCTGAGAGTGCAGTGAAGCGGATCAAAGATACCAATCTGGCATCCCTGAGTTTACAGTAGAGCAGATTGAAGATAGCAGATCTTGCCTTCCTGAGAGTGCAGTGAAGCGGATCGAAGATACCAGTCTGGCATCCCTGAAGTTGCAGTGAAACAGACTGAAGATAGCAAATCTTATCTCTCTGAAGTTGCAGTAGAGCAGATTGAAACCATCAATCCTTATTTCTTTGAAGTTTCAGCAGAGAAGATTGAGGTTACGAATCTCTTCTCCCTGAATTTTCATCTCCTCGAAGTTCCAGTGGAGTAGGTTGAGGCTACAAATCCCTTCTCCCTGAGTTTACGTTGAGGGTCAATCCTTATTTCTTTGAAGTTTTAGCAGAGAAGATTGAGGTTACAAATCTCTTCTCCCTGAATTTTCATCTCCTCGAAGTTCCAGTGGATTAGGTTGGGGCTACAAATCCCTTCTCCCTGAGTTTACATTGAGGGTCAATCCTTATTTCTTTGAAATTTCAGCAGAGAAGATTGAGGTTACAAATCTCTTCTTTCTGAATTCTCATCTCGTTGAAGTTCCAGCGGAGTAGATCGAAGTTACGAATCTCTTCTCCCTGAATTTTCATCTCCTCGAAGTTCCAGTGGATTAGGTTGGGGCTACAAATCCCTTTTCCTTGAGTTTACGTTGAGGGTCAATCCTTATTTCTTTGAAGTTTTAGCAGAAAAGATTGAGGTTACGAATCTCTTCTCCCTGAATTTCCATCTCCTCGAAGTTTCAGTGGACTAGGTTGAGGCTACAAATCCCTTCTCCCTGAGTTTACATTGAGGGTCAATCCTTATTTCTTTGAAATTTCAGTAGAGAAGATTGAGGTTACAAATCTCTTCTCTCTGAATTCTCATCTCGTTGAAGTTTCAGCGGAGTAGATCGAAGTTACAAATCTCTTCTCCCTGAAATTACATTCAAGCGAGTCGAAGCACCAATCCCTAAACTTCTGAAGTTGCATTGGGTTAGAGCGAGGCTACTTGAAGAAGAAGAGAAGCGTCGGGACTCAGCAAGACCGGGCAAAATTGGTCTTCTTTAAAGTCTTTGCTCCATTCTCGTTACACGACAATGAGCAAAGAGGGGCAGCTGTACAACCCAATTATTGCCCGGGCCCAAAATAAAACAAAAAAACAACCCAAATGCAACAGGCCCAACAGGTCCAAAAATAAAAAAAAATTCAGAGAGCTAGGGTTTCTAAAAACCCTAGCGCCACAACCGCCTCGAGCACCGCGCCCACGCCTCGTCCCAAGGTCCCCTGAAGCACCCTAGGCCACTTTGCACGGAAATGGCAAAAATTAGCCCTCATCCGCCTCCGTTGACCCACGAGGATACCTGCAAAAGAGCAAAGAGAACAGTAAAGAAAATGGCAGAAACAGAAGCAACAATAATAATAAACTTGTAATATCTTTTCGGCTATATAAGCCCGAAAACAATGTAATACTAGGGGGGACGAACGACCAGAAATCAAAAAGAAAATAGAAATCTTAAGGTTAATATCGATCTTTCTTTTATTTTCGATTATTAGTCATTGTTATTGTATATTATTTCTCTTTTATTTTTAAACTTTCAAACAAAAAAAAAAAAAAAAAGGAAGAACTCTTACCTTTTGGAACGACGAAAAACAGAACCAGAAGGGTCTCTTTACCATTTTCGGATTTTAGAGTTTTTTGGGTATTTTGGTATTAAATCGGGATTTGGGAAAGAAAAGGGTTAAGAAATAGCCCTCATTTTTGCTCCTCGCCACCAGACGTCTGTGGCGGCTACCGTCGTCGACGGTGTAGAAGCCGATGGCCGGACTGAGAACGGAGGGGTGGGGAATTGAGAGAAATCTCAAGTTTTTTTGAAAAATTGAAGAGGAAGAATGGTTTTTGTTTTTCTGATTTCTTATTTTTATACTAGGGTAATACGGCGCCGTTTTGAGCTAAAACTTTCATAGCCAAAACGACGCCGTTTTGTCTAAAACCCGAAACCCGACCCGTTCCATAAAGAGAATCCGCGTGTTTTGGCTTTAAGGGTTTATTTCCCTATTGGTCCTTCCGCGTTATTACTCTGTGCAATCAAGTCTTTTCATTTCTTTTAAATTAGCCCCACGAATTTTATTCCGATTACGATTCGGTCCTTGGTAAAGCTGTGCGTTTTGATGGACAGGGATAATTCCCCATTTATTCCTCACACCACTAGTGCCTTTTCGTTTCGGTCCTTATTCGTTTATTTATTTACAGATTTTACCTTTAGTTTCATTTTTACTCTGATTTAGTCCCTAATCTGTTTTATTTCAATCTTTTAATTTATTATTTATTGTTCTTTATATATTATTTATTCTTTTAAAGGTTTTGAATGCCATGTATTTTATATTTTATTTATATTGAGCTATTCCACATATTTTTTATTTTTATCGCTATTATCATATTTTTATTATCATTATTAGTATTATTATTACTATACTATACCATTATTATTATAATTGCTATTAATTTATATTTTTATTACTAAATTGATATTTAACATTGAATATTAATCTTTTTAGACCTTACTTATTTTTTTATTTTTTTATTATTTTCTTCATTGTGATTATTTTTATTCTTTATTTAGTTATTTTTTTATGCTCTCAAGTATTAGATTATTTATTTTATTATTTTCACTACTACTACTACTATTATTATCATTATTACTCATATTTTTTTTACTATTATCATTTGTTTATCAATGTATCTTATTATAATCTATTATTGTCATTATTATTGCTATTGTATTTATTATTATTGTTGTTTTATTATCTTACAATTGTTGTACATAGTATTGATTTATCTATCGATTTACAATTAGCTATTACTCTTATTTTTATTTTCTTTATTTGTTTATTTATCCATTATTTCTAACATATTATCTATTGTTTCATATAGACTATTTGTTTTAGCTTTTATTATATTGTATTTTATTTTTGCATTTATTATTATTTATACTATTGCCCTCATTTTTATTCTATTATGCATATTGGCATTGAAATTCATTTTCCATTTTTCCACGATCGTATTACATTTTATTCGATTTTTGAAATAAGCAAATACTTTGCGTTCTAAGATTCGAAAGAAATCGTACCCTAACTTACTGGGTTTCGATTTTTCTCGTCAAGTCTAAAGAACCGATTATTTTTAAAGCATAAGTTAAATAAAAACATATTCTCGGGAATTCAAAAACGTTGTGTCCTAACTCACTGGATGTGACGTTTTGTTATCTCGGGATAAGGATTTCTAAAAAAACAAAGGCAATATTCTGTATTTGGAATTTCGAGAAATCGTGCCCTAACTTACTGGGTTTCAGTTTTTCATTTGACCCAAATATCTGAATATTCTCCTCAAGCTTAAATACGAGTTTTAAAAGTCGAAAGACAAGCTCAGTTTCGGGAACTCGAAATGTCGTACCCTAACTTACTGGGCGTGACATTTTACTTCTTCGAAATATGAGGGTCTTAGTGTCCATTTTAATTTATTCAAGTTTTCTTTTAAACAAAGAGGATCGTATTTTAAAATCTTTTCAAATTTTCGACATAAAAACATCAAATAATCAATTAGGTACCAATTTTGGGCGTCATGAGGGTGCTAATCCTTCCTCGCGCGTAATCGACTCCCGAACCCGTTTTTCTAAATTTCGTAGACCAGAAATTGTTGTTTTAGTAAATTAAAATATTTATTAAAATGATTGAATTACGAGGTGACCCGACCACACATCATCAAAAAGGATTGGTGGTGACTCCCTTTTTCGTTTTCATTTCTAAAACCAAAGTCGACCCGTTTTACAAAAAAATGGTTTCGACAGTAACAAGAGGCAGTTTTGCAAGAATGGTCCTAAGCTTTGATCTCTAAGATCAAGATTGAAGATAAAATCTATAGGGTAGAATATAAAGCTCTACTCAGTGTTTGTTTTCATTGAGACCAATATGGACATGTCAAAGAGGCCTGCCCTTGTAATCAGGAACCGAGAGAAGGTGCTACACCACCGAAATCTAGCTCGCTGATGAAGGAGATGGACAACCAAGCGACTATGAAAATTTTGGCTCGTGGATGCTAGTAGAACATAAAACTAGGAGACAAATAAGGAAAAATGGTGGTAATCAAACAGAAAATAATGGGAACAATTCCAATGTATCATGCTTCAATGTAGTAGTTGAATCTCTTGACATCGATCCAATTATAGCTCTTATAAATTATATGCAATCAGGAAAGTCAATGGATTTTTCTCAACGTTTTAAGCAAGGGTGGCCTAGGAATTCAAGGCGTACTAGCCGAAGAAATTAATGAAAGAACTAGGTGGACCTAAATATAAAATAATAGACCAAAGCCCAAGTACCTATAGATCCAATTAGTGGTGGGTTAAACAATTTGGCTAAAACCCAAGGTTTATTAATTCAAAACAATGGGGACTCTAGCAGATCATCAATCTTAAGTTTCAAAGTTGTATAGGATAGTTCTAACTAGACTTGATTATGAGTTGGGCTATTCGCTCAAGTTTAAAAACCTGTTCGAAAAGTGGGAGGGTTTGAGAAAAAATATAGGTCCAAAAAATGAGCTTTAACAAAAAATAATGCCAGTTCCCTAAAAGGATTGGGCCTCAAGTAGGATTTTTGCCTCGTCTGAATCAACTGTTTTGCTGTTGTTTTACTATCATTTTGCTGTTATATCACTATTATTTTGTTGTTATTATTTGGATATTGTATAAATCTTGCTTTATTGTTAATTTTGCTACTATTTTAGAGGCATTTGCTTGCTAAGTTGTAACTATTTTAGTATTATTTAAGTATAAGAAACTTTTTTTAATGTATTTTAATTTGTTGAGAAACATTTCTTTTTAATTTTTTAGTGTATTTGATGTATTATATATATATTTTTTAAATTTGTTTGTATATAATTTTTTTTTAAAAAAGTTTAATAGGGGTGGACTGAGTCAGGCTCGAATTTAGAATTTTTAATCTAGGCCGAATTTGGGCAAAATTTTAAACCCATTTTTTAAGTCGAGCTGGAACCGAACCTAAAAAACAGACCTAAATTTTTGCATCGACCCGACCCATAATTAGATCTAGTTGTAACCTAAATCAATTTTAGCATACAATGATACGGGTGGACGAGAACTGCAATCCCAACATTACCGACAACATTAAGGGTAATACTAAAGATTTACCGACTATGTTACACCTTGAGGATTTTGGGCCACCTTTTCCACCTAACCCAAGAGTTGTTAGATGGGGGATAACCCATAATAAGTCAAGTAGCAACGCCCTAAAAATACTGCCAATGAGGGAGGTTCCGTTGATACTGAAAGAGGCAATGGAACTCATAGTTAATGGGTTGTTTGATGAGCGAAAAGGATTGGACATTACAGTTGTGGACGTCGAGGTTGAAAGTCTTGATGAGGAAAATGATGCAATAGGCCCATGAGGACAAGGTCAACTTCTGTTTCTCTATAAATTTAATTTTCTTTCTTTTAGCGAACCTAGCTCCATAGTACGAAATAGTCAGGGAAAGCATCCTCAATTTCATAAAATTGCAAAGGAATATGTAAAAGATTATAGCCAAAATATTTTTTTCCTTTTGTGAAAACCTGTATTAGTGGCTTGAAGATTGAAAAGACTATAGCTGTAACAATTCGTTTTTCAATGGTGTCGAAAACAGTAGTTTCGAAACAAAATTTCGACGAGTGAGAATATTAACGATTCAAACCTAATGATATAATGAATATTTATCTAGTAAATTTTACTTGTAGAACGATTAGTTATAGTACAAGTGGTTTGTACCGAAAGTCAGTGATTTTGAAAAATGAGGTATCGAGACCTCATTCCTGTAAATCGAGCTTGTAAATATTTCTATTGAATATTTACGAAGCTATTATATAGGTGAATTGAGTTTTGGTCCGAAAATTTTGATTTTTGGATAATTAATTAAGGTACAACAACTAAATCATAAAAACCACAAAAGTTCATTGTTATTGATTACTATTAGTTCAAATGCCTAATTAATAGTGATTCAAGGGCCTAAATCATAATTTGACCACTTTAATGACATAGTGGACTGTTGGTACTTCTTTTCATTTATTTTGCATGTTCAAAATTAAATAAATACAAAAATAAATATTAGTTAAAAACATAAAAAAGAAACATGTAATCTTCATAATTTTCTTTTACAACCTGAAACCACCAAACGTTATGATGTTAGCACTTTCACTATAGGAACTCATTTATTTCTTAGTTCATTTATCTCCCGAACAATAATCTTAATTGATTCTATAACTACCTGAAAGTCAGTGGTGTCGAAATTTTACGATTTCAGACCCCATTCTCGTAAACCAAGTCCATAAATATTTAATAAGAATATTTACAGATTTAAAGTATTGATGAATTGAAATTTGGATAGTCAATTTAGCCAAAATTGTGGTTAATTAGGGCCTAGGGACTAAATTGTAAAAAAATAATCATTATAGATTTTAATTAGATTAAGGCTTGGGGACTTAGCAATTAGACCATATTTAAATAAGGGTTAGTGGACGGTATGATGACATTGGTTTAATTAAGCAAAATAAGGTTAATTATAATTAACATATGATTAATTAAATTCTATTTAATCTTAATCCAACTATAAATACGACCTTTTCGGTGGAAGGAGAGATAATTTCATCTCCTCCAACCGGTTGCTAAGAAAGAATAGGAAGCTCAATGCCATTTTCAAAAATTGAAGCTTTTGGTTCTTAAATTCAAGTAATTCCCTAGCCATTTTTCTTTGATTTTTATAATTTTTTATCTTCGAAGCTTGATTAAGCTAACCCAATGATCAATTTGATCAATTGGAGAAGTTTTTATGAGATGCCATTGTTGAGAATTGAATGATTTATGTGTTAACTTGATAGATATTAAACTTAATTTAAGAAAAGAACTAATTTGTAAAATTTTGATTTATAGTTTTGTACATTAGGGACCAATTGAATAAAATGAAAAAATATCATAATTTTTTTAGGAATAGGGTCCTTAATGAGTTCTGATGAAATTAGATTTTAATTTGGAGCCTTGAATTGAAAGTTATGTTTGTCCCGATTTTAAGGACTAAATTGAATAATTTTTAAAATTTGTAAAAATTGGTATTTGATTCTGATTTGGCTGGAATTTTTTGTTGTATTATTATTTAATTATTATTTGTAGCTAAAGAAGACGCAGAATCGTCAAGAGGGAAGGGAAAGACGAGAGCCGACAACGAGTGATGCGAGCTTTCGGTTTGTATTTCTGTGACCCAAGATCAATTTAATTATTGCATATTCATGACATTTTGCATTATATAATGTTGAGGTGAGTTGTTAATGATTATTTAGTTGAAATGCTATGGTTGAAATTGAATATCGAGATTAAATTGAATATGATAGAAAGTTGTATAACATAACTGATGTAGTAAATTCGTATGAAATTGAGCTGCATTATGATATATTATATAAAGAAATCATGAATTAATGTTGAATTGAAAATGATGGGATGTGAATTGAGCTATGCGGTGAAATTGGAAATTGGTTATTCTATTAACTATACAGGTTATATTATGATTTAGCCGATGATGCAGTTACGTGCCAGTTAATTGCTTATGTATATCCGATGATGCACTTATGTGCCAGTATATTTGCTTTAGTACATCCGTTGATGTAGTTACGTGCCAGGATAATTGCTTTAGTTCGTTCAATGATGCACATCGTGTGTTAGTATAATTTCTTCGGTTTTTCCGATGATACGCTATGCATGTGTAACACCCCCAATTTGGTGGGTCAACCGGCAAAAAATGGTATTACCAATAGACTGAAATCACCACACAAAAATTTTAAAAAAAATGCTTCGCTAATTAAGCCATTCAATATATAATAACAAACTAGATTTTAAAGTCGCTTGGCGGATTATGGTACCATGTCACACCTCAAAGATATAAAAAAGAGTGCGCCAAATCATACACAATATAAAAGTTCGAATAATTTGTGAAGAATCGCTAAAAATCAGCCTATACAAAGTATTGTATTTGGGTACAACCAAATTTACTAAATACAATATTTAAACAAAAGAGGCTAGGAACAACAAGCCACCCCAATGTACTCATGTTACAAAATTAAACAAAAGGATGACTCACGAGTGAGTCTGCTATCTAGCTAAGTCCCTTCAAGAACCCACAATGCCCTAAAATATGTGAAAAGGGATAAAGGAAGCTAGGTAAGTTCAAAAAGAACTCACTGAGTTTGTAAAATAAACAATAACCTTCCAACCGAGGTTTCTAGAAATCATAGGAATCTCTAGACATCTTAGGCGCACAAGGTCGCAGTAAACCAAACAAACTTGCGTATAATATAATTTTCCCATCCAAGTCTGTGCACATAGCACGCCGGAGGACGTTAAAATGAATATCTATACTTAGGAGGAATAAACAACTCGCATGCGAATACAAGTCACAACTAAGTATGGCTCCTTGGTGGATAGTAACCGCATCTAAATACAATTCACAAGCTATCACATATTATTACTAAGTTTAATGCATTGGCGAATACTATTTGCATTCTAAGTACAATTCAAATAAGCATAGTTCACTGTTGGGTATTGATACATTCAAGTACAATTCACATGCGGTACTCTTACAGACATTTATACAGCCTTCCTTGTGCAAGCTTCATATCCTTTCAACATTCTGAAGAGTTAATGTTCCATTTCCACTATATTGCTCCGTAGAGCTAGTGTTCCATCCGAACCTTCACAAATCCTCCTTGTTAATTTTAACACATATGTTTTCCCCTGCAAGGTCGGGGTCCTTCACCAATCTCGGTTTGCATTCACATGTTCTGCCAAAGGCAAAATGTATGACATATCATATTATCTATTTACTTTTCCCATCACAACCACACTTCAATATACCTTCATTACCCCTCTTTCCACCTTTATGGATATTGAGCTTATGCACCAAGGAAGGAGTATCCATTTCAATTATTTATGCACATTTATTTAAGTTTCGTATTTGTAGTTTGTAATCACAAAAATGCACATACAAGTTCTAAAGATATAACTAACTTTACCTGAACAGACAATATTAACTTTAAGCTAGTTCGTTATTTATCAAAAACAAAAGAGAAAGGAACTCACTAGAAATTTCTAAAAAATCTTTATCTACTCAACCGGTTCTTTCCCCTTCTTACTAGAGTTTTCTCCCGCCTCTTTAGATAAATACAATCAAACATCTCTAGTAAATACAAAAATAACCAAGGTTGTTACGTAAATTAAGAATCGAAAACATGCAACAATTTAACTAGAAGAAAGTTTCCTTTCTTCCAAAACTTCCAATGAAAACTTATATATAATTTCAATTACTCTTTCATTTCCTAATATTTGAACTAAAGGGAGACTTAAGAAATTACCAGAAATTGGCTCTAAAGGCAGTTTCTAAATAGGTTAAAATCATAGGTTCTTCCTTCAAGCAACAAAGTGCATTTCTAATTTTCTTCAGAGATAACAAAAAATAACTAAGGAAAGGAAAATTAAAATCTTTCCTCTTATATACCTCTATTTTTTAATATAAAACTAAGCTCTTCCCACTCTAAGCAGGATCTCTAATCACATTACATCCACACAAAATTCTACTAATTAAGTACAACCATCGAGACTCTCCAGGTGTCATGCACAGTGACACGTTCCTTTCCTAAGGTTTGATACGTAACTGGTACGTGTCCCACCTACCAAGGGTTAATAATCGAACGATTAACTTCACAACAATTGAACCCGCCACTAACGTGTTTGCACACAGAAGAGCTAGCCAAATGCAGAATGGGAGTCCGCAAAATAGCGAAACACAACCAAACAGTTCGCTAAAGGATGCGCCTAAATAAAACCAATATAATCTTGCTAATTAGATGAGCTCACT
This sequence comes from Gossypium sturtianum, assembly GCA_025698515.1. NCBI lineage: Eukaryota > Viridiplantae > Streptophyta > Magnoliopsida > Malvales > Malvaceae > Gossypium > Gossypium sturtianum. The sequence continues at coordinate 28,691,652 of CM046945.1, forward strand.
TACAAGTTCCTTACTAAATTCATCTGGTCAACCGCCATAATACAGATTCAAAAATTTGGGGTGTGATAGCGTGCCAATATAATTGTTGCGGTTCGTCTGATGATGCATCTTGTAACACCCCTTACCCGTGTTCAACGCCGGAACAGGGTACGAGGCGTTACCGGACAATAACACTTGCAACTGAACAAATTCAAGGCATAAATTTTCCTTTAAAATTTAAAACTTTTATCTTATATCATCAAGTCCCTAAAATAGGCCTACGAGGCCCAAAAATATGCTTTGGGAGCGATTCAAGACTAAAATAAGAACTTTTAAAACTATTGGAACATTTAGAAAATTTCCTTGTTTTGGAGAGTCACACGCCCGTATGGGCAAGCCGTGTGGTCACACCCGCCCGTGTGGCCCAAGACACGCACGTGTCCTCCGCCCGTGTAACTCTCTGTTTATGACGTCATCATTCGTTTTGGATCACACGACCAAGTCACACACCCGTGTGCTAGATCGTGTCCTCCACACGGCTGAGACACACGGCCATGTCTCTGCCTGTGTGGTCAAGAAGGTGACTATTTTCCAAGCTAATTTCTACCCTATCCTGCCCATACTTGAGTATAACTTGAATGACACATTTCATGACATATTAAAGCTACCAAAACATACACCACACACACGTAACAAGTCATAGCATACAATTTACTCAACCATGGAATGCGTCATCATGAGTTTATAGCATAACCAATTCATTGGCCACATTAAATGGCTTGATACAACAATGAACTCCGAATATCATGGGTCATTATTCTAGGACAAGCCATAGTAACATATACACATGACCAAGTTTCCTATACATACCATAACCTTAAGTATAAAATCATCGATACCTAAATTGTAAGCTCAATTGTGTGATAGGTTCTCCGGTGACTTCCAACCTGAGCTAACCTGAGTACATTATAAACACGGAAAACAACGGAGTAAGCTATAAAGCTTAGTAAGTACGTATGTAAATGATAAACAATTGATTACCATGCTTTTAACAATCCTCATTATAAGCTCTCAAGATAATACCATCATTATTGCATAAATTTTCAAAATTCATTTATGTTCATCTTGAGCTGTTTACTCGAGTTTATAGTCACTAAATTATTTTTATCTGGAGTTACGAAACTCCAAATTAAGATCCTATAATTTTCCCTGAAACTAGACTCACATATCTTCTTACCATAAAAATTTCAGAATTTTTGGTTCAGCCAATCGGTACAGTTTATTCTTTAAAGTCTCCCTTGTTTTTCTGTACGACAATTCCGACCCCTCTTCACTAAAAATTAATTATCTCATTGTACAGAAATTGAATGACATACCAGTTTGTTTCTCTTGAAAATAGACTCATTAAGAATTTCAAGCATATAAATTTTATCCCATTATTATTTTTGTAAAATTTTTAATGAATTTCCCAAGTCAGAACAGGGGATTCCGAAATCATTCTGACCCTGTCTCACTAAAATCCAATTATCTCTCCATATGAAATTCTTTTGCTTATTCTGTTTCTTTTATGTAGAAATAGACTCAATAAGATTTAATTTAATATCTCATTCAACCTCAAAATCGATTTCCACCATTTTTGGTAATTTTTCAAAGTTACACAATTGCTGCTGTCCAAATCTGTTTTATTTCAAATTTCACTCTTTCATGAAACATCATAACAATATGCTCACATTCAATAACATAATTTGATTAGCATGAATAATACAAAACTTTATCACTTCACTTACTCGTTTTAATCCTCACCAAAATTCATCACATATTAAATTCATTGCTCACATGAAATTCCACTTAGTCGAATTTTCCCGATGAACACTTCAGAGTAATTACGGATATACGGTGGTTTCGCACATAGCCCACCCATACTAACAGATACAGGGTGGTTTCGCACACAGCCCACCAATAATAACATACTCACGGTGGTATCGCACACAGCCCACCAATATTAACAGATGCACGGTGGTTTCGCACACAGCCCACCAATAATAATAGATTCACGGTGGTATCGCACACAGCCCACCAATATTAACAGATGCACGGTGGTATCGCACACAGCCCACCAATATTAACAGATGCACGGTGGTATCGCACACAGCCCACCAATATTAATAGATGCACGGTGGTATCGCACACAGCCCACCAATAATAATGATGCTACCCGGTGCACATAGTAGCCTGCACTTAGTACTACACATGTGACCATAGCTATTTTATTCCACAATCTCACATAGAACCATATCTCGATGCCATAGTCTAACTATGGTCTTACACGATTTCACTTAGTCACACTTTGCCACGACTCATTCATGATCTTTTCCGTCAATTCATCTTTTAGTACCGAACGAAAGTGTTCAACTTTGCGTTCGCTAGTCTCAAACATCGGATTTTCATTGTACAGCAAATATAATAATTAAATTCACAAATTATTCATCAATTTATCAAATAAACATTTATGATTAACATACGAACTTACCTCGGTATGAAACGACGAAATAAGTCAATTACTCGATTATCTTGCTTTTCCCCCGATCTAATTCCAAATCTCATCTTCCTTGATCTATAACAACACATTTAATTTATTTATTAATCATGCTATTTAAATTAGCCCAATTTCACATTTTTGGTAAAATTACATTTTTACCCTTAAACTTTGTCATATTTACACTTTTTCCCCTAGGCTCGTTAAATGAAATGTGTTCAATTTCTTTACTACCCATGCATAGCCGAACCTTTTTCATGCTTATAGCAGCCCACATTTTCCATTATTTCACACCTTTACTACCTATTTTACAACTTTTACAAAATGGTCCATTTTAGGTGTTTTCATGAAAATCACTTAACAAAAGTTGTTTATTTAACAACAAAGATTCATTTTCTTCCATAAAAATGCAGCAAACAACATGAATATTCTCATGGCAAAACCCTAGACTTTAAACCATTTTGCAAAATAGTCCCTCATTAGCTAGATTAAGCTACAAGGGTTCCAAAATACAAAAATCATCAAAATGACCATCAAAATCACTTACTTGTGAGAGTTAGAAGTTGCTGAAATTTTCAAGCTTCCATAGCCATTTCCTTGGGTAAGAATCGGTATAAGAAGAGAGAGTGAAAAAGATGACAACTTTTTCTTATTTTATTTTATTACATCAATTTAAGTCACCTAATTTTCACCAACTTTGACCAATTTGTATTTTCTTGTCCCCTATGGCCGGCCAAATCTTTCCTAAGGGCCTAATTGCACATTAAGGACCTCCAATTTAAGGTTCTATAGCTATTTGACACCTTTAGCTTATAGAACAAGACTTTCGCACTTAATGCGATTTAGTCCTTTTTCAAAATTAAGCATGCAATCACTAAAATTAATTCACCAAAATTTTCATGCACTCATATAATCATGCTATAACACATAAAATAATATTAAATAATTTCTTCGACCTCAGATTTGTGGTTCTGAAACCACTATTCCGACTAACCCCAAAACCGGTCATATTCAATTGTAACACCCTGCATCTTGGTCAATACGACACAACCGAATCTAGCATGCCACGAAGGAAAACGTTTTGAAAAAAATTGAGTTAACGATTAAATTTTAGTGAAAAACTCTTTGTTGTTCTATGTTTGTAGAAATCAGTGTATAATACATTTAAAACTAATAATTTACTTTGAAATTCGTAAATAAAACTTTAAAACTATATTTTGATCCATAGATTAGAAAACCTTTTATAATTTTTAAAGAAACCCAAGCGATTATTTTAAAAACCGTTTCTAATTGAAATTTGGAAACTTAACTTTTGAAAAATAGTATGAGTTATCGAAAACACTTAAGTTGCCATTTATTAACAAGAGATTTGTATTACCCGATGGTAGGGATTGAAAACCATTACGACTTGTAGTTTAGAAAACCTTATGCTCATATTATTAAATTAATCAAGTGATATACTTAATCATGTTTAGAATAAATCCAAAGCATATAAATAATCCAAAAACGTAATTTAAATGGCCTTATTACAAATCCAAAATAAAAATAGAACCAAATTTAAATAAAGTAAAGTATCCAAACCAAAGTTCATATAGAACCGAATTTATTTAATGCATGGCCACCTCGAGTCTACCCGGCTCCTCATCCGCGATCTATGAATCACCTCAAAAGATAAGGGAGAAGGTGAGTCACCAAGACTCAGTGCATATATCCTTTCCCCGATTAATACATCATACTTACACAATTTATAACCAAGCAAAGATATAAATATAATGCACCCAAACCTAGCCATCCATAACTCCCTTTTCTACCCCGTGTGGTACCAAACCACTGGTGGTGCCAAACCACTGGTGACCCAAAGTCACGATATCCAATATTGTGGTGCCAAACCACTGGTGACCCAAAGTCACGAATAATAAAGTTGTGGGGCCAACCCATGTGTGATACCAAATCACTGGCGACGATCCCATAATATCGAATGTGGGGCCAACCCACTGTGGTACTAAGCCACTAGGATGAGTCGCTATGAGGTGCCAAACCTCTGGTGTCCCAAAGATACGGATATCAAATCCTTCCCCCTCCTCTCATATCACCCAAACCAATGTAACATTTAAACAAATCATGCCATTATACTTTATTAGAATTCACTTAGCAAATATATCATAATTCATATCATCATGCATCATATTGCAAAATTCATATCGAAACGGACTTACCCGATTCATTGCTCATACCCTTACGGTATCATATCAAGATCTCACAGTTTCCAACTTTAATAACATGATTAGTATATAAATAAATATATATTACCGAATTATAAAGTGTGTAAGATACACACCTGTCACTAACGAAAGTTCTAAATCCCGAAGACCCGATCTACCGCACTAGATCTCCTTGTCCACTTGACTTACCAACTTCGATTGCTAAAGAAATAGGGCTTAGATCGATTGCTTCCAAAATCCCGAAGAGCCTAAAAGAAAATCGGTTCCTATGAATAGTTAGAACCTTGCTAACAAATGCCCAAAAATTCGACCTTTGCCCTCATAAGAAACGATAGAGAAAAGAAAAGGAAAATCGGCCAAGACACTTACCTATCTTCCAAAACCGATTATAGAAGAACCCAAAGAAAATCTACCCTTGATGATTTTGGCCAAGATAACACCAAAAGAGAAAAAGAAGATTCGGCTATGGTGGAGAAAAAGAAAGGAAAATAAAAGTGAAAATGAAATAGGAGAAGGAGGATTCAAAAATAAAAGAAAGAAGAACATGGAAGGAGAAAATAGAATGAGGATGGATGTTTTTAATTTTGAGCAAAAGTGAAAGAAATGAGATTTGGGAAGGAGGAAGATTCGGCCAAGAGAAAGTAAAAAGGAAATGTGGTTTTGAGCAAATATCAAAAGAAAGAAAAGAGAGAGATGGGAGAAAGAGATTCGGCCAAACACCTTGTTTGCCGAAAAAGAAAAGTGCACAAAGTGCTAAGTGTGGTTTCGGTTTCAAAAGGAAAAATGAAAGAAAGAAAATAGAATTTGGTTCAAACAAAAATGAGAGCTAAACCAAAAGAAAAATTGCACCTAATGCCTAAGGTACATTCGGCTAAGGAAGAAAATTTTGGAGAGGAAAAGAAGAAATGCCAAATGGTGCACAAAATGCTAAAATTGACCAACCAATTCCCCCCCCCCCAACTTCCTATCAACATTCGGCCACCCCCCTAGCCACACATGCCGTCCACATTCATGGACTAATGGCCTTAGATTAGTTTCCAAAACACTCTCCATCATCCAATCCCTTTGTCCCCCCATCCTTCCATAAATCTTAAGATTCTTATCCCAAAATACAAGCTTTCCTAAACTAATATTCAACTTGTCATAAAAATTGAAAGTCCAACCTTCCATAATTAGAGCTTGGCCGACACTTAATGTTAGGATGCATAAAAATAAAGTCTTCCAAATGCAATCCATGCTATTCAAACCATTTCCCTCGAGCAACCATCCATGCGCCATAACCACATTGACACAACTCCTCATGTGCTAAATTTAACACTTAAATTAACTTAAGTGTCAAGTTCACCTAATCCACTTCACTAAATTTTAATACTAAGAATTATTCTAGCTTCATAAATAAAATTAAGCCTTCTCAAGACTATGCTAACACACAAAATTCATACCCGAGCCAACACAAATAACAAGATGATACTCTAATTTTTAGGATGTTACAGTTACACATCTCGTGTGTTAGTATAATTGCTTCAATTTATTCAATGATGCACTATGCGTGCCAGTAGCTTTTCTTTGGTATATCCAATGATGCACTACAGTGCCAGATTGAGGTACAGGTTGTCTATTCCATGTATCGGACTTTAAATCCGAGTTATGTTAATAGGAAATATAAATTGTAAATTAGTTAATTGATATTTGAAAAAGAATTTGACATTATGAAATTGTATTAAAGGTACATATTTACGATATATATTTATCGATAGCATGCGAAAGATCATATGAACTGGTTGAATGAGCCTGAGGGTCGATACGGAATGATAATGGTATATTTGATTTGTAACACCCTATACCCAACCCTATCGTTGGGTTCGAGTACCAAGTGTCACTATTAACCTGAGCTACTTAACAACAATTCTAACTTGGTTTAGTTACAAATTAATGACGCCATAATTAATCCATATTTACCACATAAATTTACTCTAATATCTTTAATTAACAACAAGTTTCAAAACATGACTACAAACAAACTTTCTACAAGTTCTTAGGTTCTTACAATCAATTCGCCTTATTGAGCATGAATAATTATTTGCATTGACTTAAAACTTAAGACTTCATTATAAATACACTTAATTAACCCTCGAAGAGCGACCTCTGATGATGCCCATTTATATATATGAAACGACTACTACACCCTTTGTGTGAACTTGGTGGTGTCTGGCTTGGTCCCTTCCTATAACATCTTTGTCAGTCTTTGATCCTACAAAAAGGGAAACCACTCATAAGTTCAAATGAACTTAGTGAGATTCATTACATTAACTATAAATTAATAACTCATGCTATCGTAAGTATAAATATTTTTATGCGCGTAAGTAAACTCCCTGAATTTCTTGTAAGCTTCCGCAGTTCACTAGCATGGATGACGCCCATGTGTTCTCCTTGAATGAACCATTGGCGGACATATCAGGCTTATTTAGATGCAATTTTACTCTTATTGACAACACTTTTTTGAAACTTGACCTTGTCTAACTTCATCTCAGACTTCCATTTTACCTTCATGGTTTGACTCATCAAAGATAACCATATACGTGAATATGTAAATTGGCGACCACTATTTAAGGAATTGTAGATATCTTGCCACAACTGCAAATTCTTACCTTGATCCCTTCATTCCACACTAAACTCAATATTGACTTATCGTATTAGCCTGGACAAATTATCTTCTTATGACCTAGCTTGTGCATATACCCTTCTTTAAAGGAAGACTCATTTACTAATATCCTCATTTGCAGCCTTGAAGATGAGATTTGGCTGATAGATAAGCACTCATTTCTTTGTAGACTCGTACTTGCAAGATAGTCTCATAAGACTTTCCTACTGCAAACCATCCAACAAGATATTCCTAACAACCACTTGTCCCCAGCAGGCTATCCCATCCTTAGATTATTGGTGAACTTCTACATTAGATAGTCCTGAATGGACTTCCCAACACTAGATAGTCCTGACAGACGACCTCTTTCTTTATAAATCTCTGTCAGACTTTATCGATCAGTTAGTCACTGGCAGACATTCCCTCCAAGATGGTCCTTAGCGGACTTCCCACTTTTTTGGCGATCTCTTTGCAAATAAACCCTTAGAAGTAGAACTTGGGAACCATTTTGTTTCCTCTTAACCCAAGTTGGCTTGTTTGTCCCCTCTGGCGGACTCTTATTCAAGAATACCCGAAAGAAAAATACCCCTTATAACCTCGCTCAAAGCGCATTCATATATTCCTCTTGTCTTCGTATATTGGCTAGACCCCTTACTAGCATGCTTGTTAGCATTTTCAGACACGTTATGATCATTATGTCAGACTGCTCGCGGCACGAGTCATACAGTGACTTCTTTTTTTATGCCCTGACAGACTTCTCTATTTATCGTCCTGACAAACTTCAATTCACCATAAGGCATACATGTTCACCATTGGATCATGCTATGGCTAAACATTGACTTTTTATTCCTAATAGTTAGTAAACCTCTTTCGAGGTATCGCTCCGAAGAGCCTGTATACCATTTACACGGTGTCACTTCGAAGAGCTAGTAGATAACCAGTCCACAATGCCGCCAAACTTCCTTTAATCCCCTTTCAATTCATCATTTCCTCCATTACGCCAATTTTTCCTATCTTCATCTAGCCCGCCAAAGTAACTCCCTCTGTACTCTGTATTTTTATAACATACATTTCACGCATAACATTCCATACACTATTATAACAAGGGTTACACCATGTCAATACATCTATACACAATTCAAAGATCATACTTACAATCATTCATGTATTCACATAGCCTTATGCATGCATGGCTTTTTCATTCACCATAATCATATACAATCATAGAAATCAGAGCAGACATATAAGTAGACCATATAAGTAGCACAAAAACCAATAGATACCTAAAGGTGGAGTATAGAAACTCACATGTTATCCTTCGTCCTCGCCAGCTTAGCTTTTCCAAATGCCAGAGTCTCCTTCATCCTGACAGCAGTTCACTGGATTATCTACTTACTGGTCTCAAACCTCAAGACCACTGCCCCAAGCAAAACTTTCATCATCTTTCTCTTCTTCTGAGCAACCAAAGAAGACAATGCTGAAGAGGAGAAAATGAAATAGAATTAAGATGATTTTCTGCCTGCAGAATGATCCTCCTCATACATATTTATACCCCTTTTTCGCGCGATCACCACAGTCCCACATAACCATCCACCACTAATCATCTTGTCTCTCACTAAGGAACTAATTGATTCCAACTTAACTGTACCAAGATTGAATCCCAATTATTTGTCCTTCAACCACTACAGTTTCCAAATTTCTCAATAGCATCCGCTGACCGCCTCCAAACATGTCAACTTTTGACTTGAAAATACTACACCAAAAATATAAGAGATAGAACAGCGATGTCTGCAAGTATACAAGTCAAATTATAATTACCTAACAGAAAGGAGGGGTAAATGGAAGTGTCGCCCAAGTACCAATATTCCTACATCTTTTAATCAAGCAATAATGTTTCCTATTGCAAAAATGTGGATCCAAATTTTATGCACTTGAATTGTTCCTGCTCTAAATGTCTCTAATGTCAATACTTTTCGAGCAGTTTTGCTTTAAGCTATTTTGTAGAAAAAATAGGTATGCATCGGAACATGGATATATCAATATATGAAACGGTGCGTCAGCAGCTAGAAAGCTGGGATTTTCTTGCCCTATTTAGTGATGGCCTTGTGCAAAAGAACAAGTGTATCAATGATGTCCACTGAACAATCTATGAAGTCGTCCTGAAGTATCATAGGAGATATACTATATATGCAGTACATAGAGCTTCGTACGAAACAAATAAATGAGTGGAACAAACACCAACAAGAGAAGACGACTACTCCAGCCTCATCTCAATGGAAAGTAAAGACGGCAACTCGGTAAGAAATTGGCGAGAGCAGTTATCAAAAATTGGATTGGATGATACACTAGATGCAAGAGTCGGGCCCATTTTTTCAAGAATTTGCATGGAAAAACAACATTAGAGTACCCAATTATTCGTCGAATATGTTCGATCCAATGCATTTAGAGTAAAAAGAAGAGGAACAGGAAAGTGAGGAGTAGGAAGAGAGCGGGGATAAAGAAGAAGAGGATGAGGAGATGGATTTTGAGGAAGACGATTGAACTTTTTAATTGTTAACGTTTAAACACTGTATTTGGGATACTTTTTAATTATTATTCTTACAAGTAGGATTAACAGTAGATTATTATTTGCTTCGTTTTTTCTGTTTTAGGTTTTTTTTAGGAACTCCACATGAAAGAAGCACAACAATTTCAGGCTTCCAGACGAAAAATGGGAAAGAGCACCCACCAATATAAGTATGGAACTACCATGATCAATCGGATAACTTCTTTCCTTATCTTTTTCGGGCTATACATTGAGGACAATGTGTTAGGAGCATGTATGTAGGATGATTGTATTTACTATAAGTTTGGCATGGTAATAGATGATTTTAAACTTTTTATTATTAGACTACTAAGTTCTATATATTACACTGTAAATAGGCATTGAGCAATTGAATGCACCAAATGATATAGAGAATACAGGGAAACGAGCATGCTAGTATGTATGATAGATTGTTGAATTTGTGATTATTTGATTGATTAAATTTGTGAATATTGAGATACTTAGGGATGACCTAAAATATTGTTTGGTATCCACCTTGGGCCAAAAAGCTAACCCTATTTATTCATCCTTAATACCTATTTTTGAGCCAGAAAACACTTCTTGATGAACATTCGTACAAAACCCAAGTCAAAATATCAATTTGTACTGACCCTTTTTCTTTGGTCCTGAACTATACGAGTATAGACGTCTGGTTATACGTATTGAGGGTTAAGTAGATACATTAAGGCGGATTTTGTAAAAATAGAGAGAAATAAGAAAGATCAGTGTGATATAGTGATTATAGGTTAGCCAATATGTGCAACAAAAGAAAATTTCAAAAAGAAAATCAAAATGAGTAGAGAAAGTACTTGAAAAGTAAAAGCATTTGTGAGTGAGATGTATTGAAAAACGAAAAAAGGTGACAAAGTCACAAAAATAGAAAAGTTCGTTCATTAGTGCACAAAAGCTCGTGAGTTAGCCGTTATTGTTATATTTTGTTGTGACTTCCTATGTGGAGAAATAAGGAAGGTGAGAGAAGGAAAAATAAAGCGGTGAGCGGGTAAGGGTCACTAAGGGGGAGAATAGGGAACAATACAATGTGCCAAACTATTTTCATACTTGAAACTATTTTGATGCTTACTGTTCTTGAATTTCATACCTATCTTAAGCCTCAGAATATTACAAGCCGAAAAGTCCTATGTGATCTACGTAGACGTATTTATGAATTGGCATCATATTAAACAATTACATTTTCAACTGTTTGTATTCTGCCAGGATAATCAAATTACCTGTATGATTTATTGATTGACTCATACGTTTGAAAACCTTAATGTTTGTATACCTCGTAATATACTGAACTTAGGTGTTTGATATAAAAAATGGTAAGTCAGTTATATATCATGTCAAGATTATGTGTAAATATGAAATGCCTAGTTATACTCCGAAACCAACGTTTGTACTATACTTGCACAAGGGTCATCTTTTGATTTACTGTTTTTGATGCTTTGCTTGAGGACAAACAATGACTTAAGTGCGGGAGAATTTGATCTCCCGTAATTTTTATAACATTTAATAAATTTAGGTGTCAAATTGAACTTTAAAAAAAAAAAAAGCTTAGGAGCCAAGTTAGAAAAGTACCAAATTTGGCCCAAAAAAAGTTTAGGTATTAAATTAGAAAAAAATGTCAAGTTCAAGTACTAAATTGAGCCAAAAAAATTTTAAAAATTAAGAAAAAGTGTTAAGTTCAGATACCAAATGTTATATTAAGCCTTAAAATTAATACTAATGGAGTTGTGCAAGACAATCCGGAAAGAGCTTCAGTTGTGGGAGGGGAGTGTTTAGAGATTGGAATGGCAAGTGGTTGATGGGTTATAGCTGCAGCTTTGATACTTGCACAGTTTTGCAAGCCAAGTTTTGGGCAATACTAGACGGATTGCGGGTGGCGCGAGAAAAGAGATTCCGAAAACTGATGATTAAACAATTGTGAGGATGATGTTGAATGATGACCTAAGGGATTTGAGGAACTATGCAGTGGCAAGAAGAATAAAAGACGTATGCCGTAAATAGTGGAAAACTTGTATCTAGAGAAGCAAACCTTGCAGGTGACTTCATGGCAACACTTTCTAAACATGATGGATCAAGCTTGTCCAAGTTCCAAAATCCACCGCTAGGAATTAGCTCCGACTTTCTAAACATGAGGTTTTAGCTCTCAATTTCATTTAAAAAGAAGTTAAATGAAGGATTATGTACTTTTTACAAATTTGAATTTTAGTTTCTATATTTTTATTTCCAAAAATTTAGTTTCTATTTTTTAAATTTTGAAATTAAATTTTAACTATAAATCCTTTTAAAATTATTTTATTAAATTCAAGATTATTCTATTATTATTTTTAGTTATATTACTATCGAATGAGTGTTTTTCTTTTTTTAATTTCAAAATATCACACTAACAAATTTAATAAAAAATTTTAATTATATTAATAATTGAACTTGAATTTTGAAACATAAAAAATAAGAACAAATTCCTAAACCATTAATTTATTAAACGGTGATAAAATTGAAATTCATACTTTTGCACTTTTAAAATTATACAATTACACTGAAATTTAATTAATTTATATATATTACATACATTTCATCCCCTCAATTTTTATATTATAAAATAACTCAAAATAAAAATTTTGAAATTCACAGTAGAAAATTTTGCAAGTACTGTACTGGATTGATTAACTTAATGAAAACGACCATAGTTGATGAAAATATGAAAAGGTTAAAAAGAATCATGTCGTGAGAAAATTAAGCTAAAATATTTTAGGCATAAGGATTTTAACCCTATATTTAACTTTTTATCTCTTTTAATATTTTAACTTGTGATATTTATCAAATCACTTAAAATGGATGAAAAAGTTCTTTGTTGACATAACATACACGCAAATTATCACGTGAATGTCAAATCAATAAATAATTAAATTCAAAAAATTCAAAAAATTATTAAAACAAAGAAAATAATTTTTAAAAAATTAATTAATTGCTAACGTGACATACACGTGACAATCCACGTATATGTCAGTTCAACAAAGTTAATGTTATAATAGACGTCGATAATAACAATAAAACGATTGCAAAACAATAAGAAAAGGAAAAATAAAACACACAAATTTTACGTGAAAACTTTTTTAAGAAAAAAAGACCACGGACAAAGAAAGAGAAATTCACTAATGTTAAAAACTGATTGATACAAGAAGAGTTTCGACTACATCTATTTAAATGTTGAAAAACTTTATTTTAATCAATGTCAAATAGAATTCGAGTCATACAAACTCTAACAATTAACAAACATTAAATTTTTTTATTCATTTTGTAATGATTTGATAAATAATACAAGTTTAAGAAATAAAAAAAATGAAAAATTAAATAGAAGATTAAAACGATATTTTTTGTAAAGTTATATGAATATTTTATTGCTGTTGAGGCTTCGTGTAATTGATTTATTTGGCTTATTACTGATTAGTATAATTAGAAAAACATAGTATTACTTCATTTCATACGTTGACAATTAAATTTTTAAGCTGTACAATCAATTTCATAAGATTGGGAATATGTGTCGATTAAAAATTTGGAAAATTATTTGAGACTCTACTCTTGAGATTTGACATAAATCTTAAATCAAAACGGACGTTTGAAAATTTCATCACTGCTCTAATGTTAAACAAATCAAATTAATTAGTTTAGTTTTGCTTGTTTGAAAACTGACTTCTGACATAAAACTATTTTTATTTTACTTTACTATCTATATTATTAATTGCCAAAATAATATACTAAGAATTTAGCGATGTCATTGTCAATGAATTTTTTAAATTTTACAAATAGAGTTCAAAAATTAACCAGTGCTTTATAGAAGTATAATAAAACAATAAAATAATAAATATTTAAAAAGAAGAAACATGTGACAGTTTTTTAAGACTGCTCACTGCTAATATATCAAGTTGCTCAAAACATCATAAAATAATGTGTTTAAACATACCCAGCCACATCCTCCTAATTAATATTATCTATTGAATTTTAAGTTTTAAATCAAATAATTACAAGAATTAAATTCATAAAATTAAGGACATAACTTCATCTCCAATTCATCAACTATAAAACCAAAAACCTCCTCTTCTTTTTCTTCCTTTATTTTTTTTTCTTGTTTATTTTACAACATTGAATTTGGGTTTAGCTGTATTTGGAGATTCTTTTTAGAAAAAAAAAAACCAGCTTAAAATTCTTAAATCATATTCTCAACAACAACAATAATTAAAAACTGGGCGTCGGAACATTCTTTAGGAAATGACTAAAAAATTGTCTTTTTAGAGCCAACTGCCTATGGTCCCAACCGCCAAGTCTTCAGCCAGAAGCCTTTTTTGTCAGACATACTATGGTGACAATTGGCAAAGCAGCCACATGGTTTTCACTTTCCTTTTCTAGATAAGTTCTTACAAACTAAAAAGCAACACGGCTTAGTAGGGCCCTCCTGCTTTGCCATCTATGTCACTACAAACCTAATCCTCAATGTCACTAAAGCACCAATTGGCTAATGATAAGGAAGACACACCTTCATTTCTCATTAAATCTTTTTTTGTTGAATGAGGTGGAATGTGTTGGGCTGAAAATGATTCACTAACTATTTCCAAATTCTCTTGAATATTATATTTGTTTTATTCCTAATCCAAATTATGCAAGGAATCTTTAACATTATTGCAAATTTGGAATATCTTACCTTCACAATTAGGTAGCTAATCATCATAGAGGGAGAGATAAGTACCTCAAGGTTGAACCAAGGGATCAGATGGTTCGGAATCTCCTAGCCATTGCAATGGCGCTTCATCATCCATTTCTGCAGTTCCTTTTTCCTGACTCTGACATTCTAACAATGGATTGCAGAACTGTTCCATCTGGTCACGGATTGCTTAGGAATCAAGTTACGGTTAAATCTAATTTAAAGACTTCACCTAAGATGAATGTTAATGTAATACATACAATATAATGCTTGATTAACAATACATACCTCAAGTAAGCAGGTCACATCACTTTATTTATAAAGGAACCTCAGCTTAATTTATTAAGATGGAGAGTCATATTGTCTTTTTTTCATATTTAAATTGAAAATAAAAAGAGGGAAAAGCTGGACCTGGAAAATCCACAAAAACGGATGACCCTTGAACCCAAAGCTTCACTAGCACCTAACTCTGTCAGCCTTGTCTTTTAAGCAAACAGCTCAAACCCCATTATTCTTTCTCACAACATGGTTTGGTTGCTCATCAAAGAACTCAAACCAAAAAGTTCCACCCTTTAGTCCAAGCGTCCTAGCCAAAGCATCCAGCTTTTTAGCAGTTTCAAGTCTCCCAGCGGTAGTCATCACCGGTATACAGAAAGGATGGGATCGTTCCAAGCGCCTCCTGGAATGAGAAGCTCTGCATTGTTAGAAACTTCATGTGGATATTTACTTCAAGAGTTGCAGGCAAGAGATTCTTTATTTTATTTCCCCTTGAAAATATTTTAAGTAAAGCTGTGGTTGTAATCAGATCATACCTTGTGATATGTAATGGAATAGATGATATGGAATGAAGTTGGAGAAGATCAGTCAGAAAGAGAGAAGGTTCTACTAGAATTAGAGCAGGAATGTCTGGAGGTCTACCGGAGAAAAGTTGACCGAGCAAATATGTCAAGAGCTCGCCTGCATCAGGAACTCGCCGAATCTGAAGCTGAATTCACTCACCTTCTTTTGTCCCTTGGTGAACGTTCCCTTCCCGGACGGGTACCATATCGATCAATCTCTGCCTTGTTTGAAGCTGAAGTTCATATTTAACCTACGCACACACATACATATATGTATATATCAAAAGATGCATGGTATTTCATATGGTTCAAAACATCAAAAGGATAAAAGCAATCTAGATTCCATTGATTTTTGTCGTAAACGGAACAACTGAGAACAATGTTCCTGTTAGCAGTAAAATTGGGCAATAAAAACTCAACATGCAGCTCGAGAAAGTAATTGTTAATGTTGATTGCTTGGTTCCATGACCTCCTACTTAATGTCTCTGCAGCCAGAGAAAATGTCAGGAACAATAAAGCAACAACTTGATTCCATTACGCCAGCATTGCGGGAAATGCGTTTGAGGAAAGAAGAGAGAGTAAACCAGTTCAGAGCTGTACAAGGGCAAATTCAGAAAATCTCTGCCGAAATTGCTGGTCAGTCAGAATATGATGACTCCATAACAAACGTCAAGGTGAATGAGAATGATCTTTCTTTGAAGAAACTTGAGGAATATCAGAATGAGCTCCAAAGACTCCACAATGAGAAGGTACATAATCTCCTCAAAATTTGTATTAAGGAAGGTGTACAGAGGAATCATCCTAATTAACATCATATACTTTTCTTTCCGGTTTTATTCTTCTGAAGAACAACAGACTCCAGCAAGTGGAAAAATATATAGCTGCTGTTCACAATTTGTCTGCAACATTGGGGATGGAATCTTCCATGATTATTACAAAGGTTCACCCAAGCTTGAATGAATTGTGTGGGATTTCGAAAAACATAAGTGACGGTATTTTGGCCAAACTCAACAGCACAGTGGAGTCACTGCAAGAAGAAAAACAAAAGCGGCTTGAGAAGGTATAATGTTATGCCATTATTCTTCCGTATGATCTTTTAAGGGGAGCTAGCACCATGCTCTTGCCCTGCAGCAAATAGTACATGGTTCATAATTGTTATCTAACCTCATAAATGACAACATAAACATAATCATTGTAAGATCAGAAGATTTTTTATTGGTTGAGTGGTCAACCTTTTGTTCCTAGATTTGCCATGAATTTTACTTAAGGAAAGTCTTCTACAATCACTTGTTCTTCCTTTTCCTTGACAGCATACAGCTCAGTCATAAGATAACTTTTTTCCATAAGTTTACTGAATTTCTGTCACTTCCGCAAACTCTTCAGCTGAATTTCTGTCAACTTGCAGCTTCACCAACTTGGTAAAGCATTGAAAAATTTATGGAGCCTAATGGATACATCCTATGGAGATCGCTACTTGTTTTCCCATGTTATTGACCAATTATCAGTCTCATCAGCTGAAGTATCTGATCCTGGAAGCCTTACACTGGATATAATCCAACAGGTTGGCGTAATCACCATTAGTTAAAAGTTAAAATTATCAAAGCGCTATAAACTTAAAAGTTTCTTTTAAATGTTTCAAGGCCGAAGCTGAAGTTAAGAGATTGGATCAATTAAAGGCAAGCAAAATGAAAGAGCTATTTCTCAAGAAACAGAATGAGCTTGAAGAGATATGCAATAAATCACACATGGAGGTTCCTTCAAGATCAGAGATGGAAAATATACTAAATCTGATAAACACAGGTGGGATTGAACAAGTAACATATTTTCTCAAAATTTATTTTCTTGTTGTTTAAATCTAATTTATCTTTGATCTAACTATATGATGTACAAAAGGGGAGATTGACTATGCCGAGCTCCTCATGAGCATAGATGAACAGATATCAAGAGCAAAGGAAGAAGCATCAAGTAGAAAATCAATAATGGAGAAGGTGGAAAAATGGATACTAGCTCGTGACGAGGAGCGGTGGCTGGAAGAATATAGCATGGTTAACGATCTTACAACAACTTTTCTGCAGAACTAGTTGGATATCTCTCTAGCTGTATCTGTTTCATGTTTCCTATTTCATGAATATTTTCAGGATGAGAATAGATATTCGGTCAGCAGGGGCGCTCACAGGAACCTGAGACGTGCAGAAAGGGCCCGAGTAACAGTCAACAAAATCCCAGGTATAAAATGGAAAAGCTCCTTCATGTTAGAAATACTTA
Organism: Gossypium sturtianum; assembly: GCA_025698515.1. NCBI lineage: Eukaryota > Viridiplantae > Streptophyta > Magnoliopsida > Malvales > Malvaceae > Gossypium > Gossypium sturtianum. The sequence goes on from CM046945.1 coordinate 28,709,417, forward strand.
TTCCTTATAGAACTAAACTTGTTACAGCCCTCATGGCATTGACTTTTTTAAAAGGTGTATAAGCATATACCAATATTACATTGAATTCGTCAACTAGCCTGAACTAAACAATTACAGAATGTGCCAAGTAAATCACCGAACTGTGGTACATGATCAATTAGATTGTGTTAAGCCTTCAGCATTCTACCCTGAAACATGCTTCTCAAGTGTCAAACAGTGAATCTAAATATCTTATCCTGTGCAACTCTGCATGAATGTATGATTTATTTTTGGAGATATAGATTCTCACAGAATGGTTTCATGCAGCATTGGTGGATTCACTCATAGCAAAAACCAAGAGTTGGGAAGAAGAAAGAAGGAAAGTTTTCCTGTATGATGAGGTAAATATCATATATTCCTCTTACATATTGACTAAACATTCGTTTCTTTGATAGTGTGACAATAATGTTCATATAACCAACAAAAAAGGAAAAAAGAACCATGCTTCAGCGAATGTGATGGTAAATCATTAAGTAATGCATCAAGACATGCAACTCCCAACTCTAGAATCGGTTACTTGTATCCCTGGGTATAAAAACTCTCTATGCACTGACTTGAAGTTATATTTTTCACATAATATCTCAAGCATGACTAATCGACCAAACAAGCTGCTATAAGGAAATGACATCTATGGTTATCTAGGTACCTCTTTTGGCAATGTTGGAAGAGTACAACCTGTCTAGGCAAGAAAGAGAAGAAGAAAAGCAAAGGCAACGGGTTAGTATAATTCCATGTGCAACCAACGGTAGAATTCAACATTTATAATGTCCTAATCAATCAGACCTCTCTAATATGTTGAAATATTTCTCAGCAGATGAAGAAGGTCCAAAGCCAGGTAGTAGTTGAGCAAGAAAACTTCAATACATCTAGGCCATCCACCAGTAATCGGCGCCTTTCAAACAAGAGCTTAAATGGAGGTTTTGGCAACGCAAGCCCTTTAAACAGGAGGCTTTCCTTGAGTATCCAGCAGCTAGGATCAAATGGCAAAAACTCGGTGGCTCTTGGTACATCCTTCATCAAAGAAGGGAAGAAAGAGCAAGGAAAGAGGACATTTCCTCGACCAAATTTCACCTCTCAGCTAAGAGATGAAACAGCTTCAGTGGTATCAACATTTTCTGGGCCCTTATCACCTTGAAGTCATGAAAGATCCATTCTGATCTAATGCACAAGTAACCGGAAAAGCTTATTGTAAGTTTGAAGAGGAAATATATATATATATATATATGTTTGCAGAGAATAAGTTCAGTTTGTCAAAAAAAAAATATATTGCTGTGTAGTTATATAAAGTCTTTTGGTTCGAATTCTTAAGTTAACATTTGTCCTTACAATGAAAAAGAATGGAAAATATTTTTGATTTCTTGCTATTTTGGAGCGCAATAATCAAGTAGCTGGTGTTTTCAATTTTTCATTACTCAAGAAATGCAATAATTCAATAACTAATCATAATCGAGTACAAGGAAATTTATAAAAAGCAAACAAGCATTTACTGTAGAGTTTGCTAATAAATAAATAAAAAAGGAAATGCTATGCATCGTTTATCTGAATGGGAGCTTCATTTTCTGGCTTACGAAAGAAGTGGTCTATGCGGCGGGTTCCAGGGGGGGCGGATTTATCAGCACCGGGCCGGGAACGATCTCGATCCGTCGCGGAGCGAGCAACGGATTGAGTAGACTCGGCTGGAATAGGAAGTGAGTCGAGAAGAAAATCGCTCGTTGGTCTATGCCTTTTGACGGCGGTTCTTAGGTGATCGAACTTCACCGTCTTTTTCTTCTTCTCGGCGGCGACTTCGGCTGTTCTCTCGGCGAGGAATCGAAGGAAAAGATTGGTGGAACATGAAACGAGGAATAAGGCCTCCGAGTTCACCTTGTTGATGTCCTTGTCAAGTTTCATGATCTTTTTGACCCTTGCCGTCGGGAATTCGGGTCGGATCGGATCAACGGCTTCGTCTTCTGCCATTGATGGAACGTACTGTAAAGAATTGGGAGCGAAAAGAAAATATTAAGGAGAATTTAGGGCTTTTAATTGGCGGGAAATTTGTTGTTATTTCGTAAGGGTAAAAATGGTCTCTCTTTTGACGGATATAATTACGCTGTTTTTCAACTATTATTGACTTCTTTATAAGCAAATATTGAGGGTGCTTTGGTCCACTAAAATTTACCCGCCATATCTCGTGTTATTTTGGCGCCAAATAAAAGTACTGCTTAATAGAAATCTGAACTTTTAAATCGTTTTCGTTTATAGAAAAAGGAAACTTGTATTAATATATTGGTTTTTCAGAAAAAATAGTCAGAAAATAAATAGCCTGTATAAATTTATGGAAACTAAATCCGCTACTCATACTGTCATGTCAAATATGTTTTTAACATAAAATTCACCAACCAATGTCCAATTTAAGTTTACTGTATCAATCAAAACTAGTGTTCAAGTGATGGATCAATCAAAGTCACTTTTGGGTAAATCAGGGTAAATTTAGCAATATTTTTGAAAAGTAATGTAGTATTATCAAGTAATAAATATATATTTAAATTAGTTAATATTTTTATATTTTAATAAAAATATAAAAAATAATTTATTATAATTTGTTGTTAATATTTTAATATATGAAATATAAATTTTAAATATTTTTAAGCAATAAATATTAATTATTTATAAAAATTTAATTAGAATATATAAACTATATTTTAAATATTTAAATATAGCCATTAATTTTTTGTAATTAGATATTAACACATTTGTATTATTTTAAAAATATTTTTATTTTTAATTAATTATTTTAACACATTTGTAATTAAGCACCAAAAAAAAAGTACTATGTTATTGGAGGGGTAAAAAAGTAATTAAGCACCAAAAATGCTTTTGAGAAATTGCTTGTGAAAAGTCAAAAAAATTTAGTTAAAAATAACTTGTTTAGCAAATTTTTTCTTTTAAAAATACTTTTCAAGCTAAAAGTGTTTTTTTTTTAAACACTACTAAACAAGCCCTAATACTTTACCACCCAACACTGTAAAATTAAATTTTAAAACCCTTATTCCTACTCACCTTTTAAATTCTACCCTAAAGCTGTATGAAACCTATGTTTATCCCACTACAAACCATATAAAGAGTTTCAACCAAGTAAAGAAAAAAAAAAGATAAATACTTTTTCAAGTCACAACCTCACTCCACCTTAGTTTGATAAGTCCTAATTTTATTTTAAGCATTTATTTGATTTTGAGAATATTAAGTAAATATGGTTATTTTTTAATTTTTATATTATATTAAGTACTACTAATTTATATTAATTTATTGCTATTAATTATTTTTTTAGATTTAAAGTTCAAAGATGGACAATATTTTTTTTTAACAGTCTATTATAATGGAGAATTTGTAACATGGGAATTGGTGTTATTTTTCAATCAAGGTGTCAAATAAGTATGTGTTTCGATACAATTGTCAAACTTGATCAACTAACATAAAAGATCAATTCAAAAACCGCAACTCGATACAAAAGGATATTGTCTAGACTGATGTATAGATTTAAAATGTCCCATAATCCACTCATTTATAGCACACTTGAGCTTTATGATGATGATGATCTCGAGACTATGATATCAGCCCATTTTTCAACCGAAAATGATGCAACACAGTTGTACGTTGAGTTGTACAATGTTGAGCAAAGTTGCGGAGTACGTGATATTCCAAGTTCATCCACACTTGTCGTTAATATTTCTCCAACTATATGTGAACTATACAACGTGGGAAGCTTGTATGTGAAGTTACCATGGACTCCAATAGGAAGACGATCATTCATATGTCGGTTGGACCTCAACCTGAATGAAGCTTTGGACAATCCATATATGTTACATCATCAACATCGTTGATTCCTATTAATACGAACATGGATGATGAGCAATATGAATTTCCAAATGAAAACGAATATATTAAATAATCTAGTGATCTTTGGTCCGAAGGTATTCCCAATGCTAGCATCGATAATAAATAAGATAATAAGATGATGATGGTGGTGGTGGTGGTGGTGATTTTGACAATTACCGTAACAACCCAATTTTCACTTGTGTCGGAAAACACGATTTTAGAATTTCATTTCCATAAATTGAATCTGTAAGCACGAAAAATAAAGATTTAGGAAGTTAGTATGAAAATATATTGAAGTTCGGTTAAGTAATTTAATCGATAAATTGGTTAATTAAAGCTCAGTGACTAAATTGTAAAAATATGATCACTATTGAGTTTTAATTAAGAAAAGACTTGAGGACCTAGATAGAAATTATTCAAATGGTCAAAATGGTTACTTAACCATTGTATGACATGAATTAGTGGATGATGATGGTTGTTTCCTGTAACAGTCCGGTTTAGACCCTAGTCAGAATAGTGGTTTTGGGACCACAAATTTGAGTCAGAAAAATATTTTAATATTATTTTCAGTGACTACAGTATGTGATTAAGCATGTGTGAAAGTTTCGTATGAAAATTTTATCGATTGAGTGTTCGATTTGAGAAAAAGGACTTAATCGCATAAAAAGTAAAAGTGGCATTCCAAATGTTAATGTGCTAAATTGCTATGATTTGAATTGTTGGAAGTCCTTATAAAATTAATATGCCATTGTTAAGTTAGTGGACATTTATGTCCATGAAATATATGATGTTATTAAAGTTTCATTAAAGGTATTTAAGTAATTTGTAAATTATATGTTAATTAAATAAAACAAAACATAAAATTAAGCCATTATGTGTTCATCTAGTCGAAAATACAAAGAAAAAGAAAAAGATAGCTAGGGTTCGGCCATTGATAAGCATAATTAAGGTATGTGTTTTGATCCGTTTTTGATGATTTTTACGTTTTTGAGATCGTTGCTATGTAATCTATCAAGCCCATGTCTCAATATTTGAATTTGATGATGATTTTGTGTTTTGTCATTGTTGAAAGCTTGTGGTTTTTGTTGTTTGATGATGGAAAATAAAAGATATGTGATTGATTAATATGTTTTGTCTTTGGATTTTTGATAAATTTGAGTAAATTGGATTAATTTGTGAAAATGTTATTTTGAGGGATTAAAATGTGAAATAAATGAAATATGTGAGCTTATATGAATTAGAGGAAAATTCGGCTAGGCATTTGTATAAAGAAATTTTGTGAATTTTGTGTTTTGTGAAATAGGGACTAAATTGTGAAAAATGTGAATTTTAGGGGCTTAAGTGTAAAATGCCCTAATTATATGTTTGTGGTTTGAATTGAATGAAATGTGTTATTAAATAGTCAAATTTGAATTTATTTAGATCAATAACAAAAGAAAACGGAATTAGATCGGGGGAAGTCGAAAGTGTTCGAGTAGTCGAATCCATCCGTTCGTTTTTGTACGAGGTAAGTTCATAAGTAAATAAATGTCGTTAAATTCGATTGTATATATATTATTTGTACCGAATTGAATTATTACTTGTAAATATATGTGAATGTCGAATTAGTAAAAGTGTGGAAGAATTGTCTACGAGCTTGGATCGATCGAGTTACGACATCCAAAAACCCCGTACGAACCTTAGGAATAGTTAGGATACATATGTCATGACATAGAATTCCGATATGTGTTATCGTGTAAAACCACGTCTGGGACGTTGGCATCGACTTGTGTTTACGTGTAAGACCATGTCTGGGACATTGGCATCGTATTTGATTCGTATAAGACCCTGTCTGGGACAATGGCATCGATATGTGATTACATGTAAGACCACGTCTGGGATGTTGGCATTGTACGAGATTTCCGACTATCCGAGTATCTTTATTGATTCCGAATGGTTCAATGGGCATTATCAAGTTAAGATCGAATGTGAAAACGAACTAAAATGTTCAGGTACGTGTTATATTATATGAATATGAAAGTAAGGTAATTATATGTTTGAAATGAATATATGAATTAGACATAGTAAATAAGGAATTTATATGTGCTTATGAGTATATATGTATTCGGCCATTGATGTTATAATGCTATTGTATATGTGATAATATTTGAATTTGTAAGCATAATAAATGAACATTTGGTTAAGGTTTGTTTGATTTGGTTAGTTGATTTAATGCATATGTTTATTTAATCTTTATTTGCTTATGACTTAATAAGCTATGAAAGCTTACTCTGTGTGTGTGTGTTTGTTCATTTTTTTTATAGATTATCAAAGCTACGGAAAGCTCGGGGATCATCCAGGATCATTACTACACTATCGAACTATATTTTGATACCTTTTGAAAATGTACATATTGAAGTATGGCATGTATAGGCTAGAGAATTTTGATTATGTTTTGAATGTGTAAATAAAGCCATGTGATATGGCTTGTTAATGAATATGCTTATGGTTGAGTTTAGTCCATGTTATATGATGCATATTTTGGTATGGTTTGATATGTTTATGGTTGGTTAAATGAAATGGTCAATATTGGTAAGTTTCATGGTTGAATTGGGAAATTGATATGATGAGTATTACTATGAATTGATATGGATTAAGAAGATGTATGAATCATATGTTTTGATGTGAAATCTATGCTTTGAATTGGTATGTTTGAGTAGGGTTTGTATATGAAAATAAATGATGTTGTTAAGAGTCAAATTGTGCATGTTTTGGTATGGTTTGGATGCCTTTGGGATATGAATGTAGATTTGTTTGATGTTTATAGATTGACCGAAATTTTTGGGTGGCAAATTGCCCTTGCAAATGGCCTATATTTGCCCACACGGTTGAGCACACGGGCGTGTGTCTCGACCATGTCTCATAATGTTGTAAATCGAAACAAGTCAGACTTGCACACGGGCCAGAGACACATACGTGTGACAGGCCGTGTGAATTAAGTCAGTGTTGCCCACGGGTCAAGCACACAGGCGTGTCTTCGGTCGTGTGGTGCAAGTCAGAATGTATGCCCTGTTTCACACGGTCTTAGACATATGCATGTCTTGTGGCCGTGTGAGGCACACGGCCTGACCACACGGGCGTGTGACCTCTGTAACTTTGATAAATGTTTAAATTTTCGAAAAAAATTGTATGTGCTCGATTTAGTCCCGACTCCTTCCCAATGCATGTTTAAGGTCTCGTAAACCTTCTAAAGGGACTCTATGTGTGTTTTTCGTTATGGAAAGTTTGTGAATGTTTGATGTTAATGAAATGTTTATGTTTTGATCTGATATGTCCGGTAACGCCTCTTAACCTTAGTCCGGCGACAGATACGGGTTAGGGGTGTTACATTTCCACTAGCTTAATTAAAATATAAATTAGCATAATAAAGTTTTTATTAAACTAATTAATTAAGGTTAATTAAGTTATAATCTTAGTATAAAAATGAGCATTCATTTGAAGAAAGATGAGCATTCATCTTCTTACATCGTCCTTAAGAATAAAAAAAAAGGGAGAAAACACCTTTTTTTTAAAGGTAGCATTCGACTAAACAAAAATTACAACATGACAAGTTAAAATTCATGAATTTTTTATATTTTATGATCACAGGAGCTTGATTTAGCTAGCTCATGTATCAATTTGTCTAACTGTTAAGTTTTTAGCAAGTTGCCATTAAAGAGAAGTTGATGATTTTGGGTTTAATTTGAAGAAATTGATAGTTAGCAAGCTTAGACTGTAAAAAAGACTAAATTGGAAATTGAATCAAACTTGTTAGATAGCTTTGTAACATTAGGGACTAAACTGAATAAATTAAAAATTATTCATGAGATTATGTTATGAATAAAAAGTATAGAGTCCTTAGTGAAATAATGTGAAATCAAAATTTGATCCGATACTAGATATCGAAAGATACGCATATCTCGAGTATAAGGACTAAATTAAATAAAATGCAAAATATGTTTGGCTTTGTACTTAAATGTGAATTAGATGAAATTTGATATTGTTTTATTTATTGATTTACCGAACATAGTTAAATATGACGTCGGGCCGTCAACAGGGAAAGAAAAAGCGAGAGTCGTTGATGAGTAACAAGAGAATTCAATTTATATTTCTATGATTCGAGATCATTGAATATATATATGTTGATTGCATGATTTCAGTTAATTTTATATTTTCGTATGAAATGATTCAAATTGGATGATATTAAATGTCGAGAAATTGGACTGAATTGAATGAAGTAGAAAATATTATGATATAAATGATACATGATATGTGATATGAATATGGAATGAAACATGCTATGTGACATGAGATATATATGAATTGGAATGAGATTATGATATAGAGTGTGAATTGGTTATAAAATATTTTGTAAATTAACCTTAGTTGCTCCGGCAATGAATGTGACACACTGTAGCTCGGACCCAGCGATCGGGCCAGGTATAGGGTGTTAAAGTATAAGTACATTGTCATTTATCAAAAAGCTTGGTACGCAAAACAGAAGGTTATTTCATGATTATATGGAGATTGGGATAACTCTTACAATGAGTTGCGGTCAAGGTTAGAAACAATGCAACAGTTTGCATTAGGTACCATTGTGGAATCGCAAACCCTCAATGCATACGATCTATTTGGTCAACTAGTGGGGCACACAAATATTCCACTGATTATTTTAGACATTTGATCTATTGATTAGGGTGTGGCCAAATTGTAAGCTCATTGTCCAAAAAGATGAGACATGGATGCACAGTAAGTATACACAAATCTTTCTAATTGTTGTTGCTCAAGATGGGAAACGAAACACTATTTTGATACCATTTGCAAATTGGAGAAAGAGAACCTAAAGTCTTGGCATTTTGTTCTAACAAACTTATGACAATATGTTATTAAAGAATGTGGTATATGCGTGATATTTGATCGAACCAAATCAATCGGTGCAATAATAAGGCTTTTGGAGGCAAATGGAGTCATCACAATGCTCATCTAGCTTACTTCAATGTTCAATTAAGTATTTAAGTTTTTTTATCCCTTTTGTGAACCGAGTTTAGCTTCGATGTTCAATTTGATTGTAACATCCTGAATTTTTGGGCCTATGCGTTTAATGGGTGGATATGTTTAATGTGTTAATTTAAGTGTTAGGGGTCCAAATTGGGCTCAGGCTTAGGTAGAGGCCTTGATTAAAATTATCTGTTTGGGCATTATAGGGTTTAAAAGGTAGTATCTATGTTTAAAATACCAAAGTGGGCTTGTGGCCCAATCTTAGGAGGTGACGCCATACAAGGGAGTAATGGGCCCAAATTTAAGTTTCATGGAGCCCAATTTTTTTAATTTAAGTTAGCTAAATTTGGGGCATTAGGATTAGGTGGAGTGGATGGCAACAAGGCTAAAATTTAGGGGTTTTAATGTTTAAAATATGTGGATAATAAGCAGATAAAGGCTATTATTTAGGAATTTATTTTATGTGGATAATAAGCAGATAAAGGCTAAAATTTAGGGATTTTAATGATTAAAATATGTGGATAATATGCTGATAAATGAGGGAGGAGTTAGAGATAATTAAGTCTCTTTTAGATGAGCTAGTAGATTAAGATAAAGGAGAAAAGATAGGACTTATCTGCAAGGTTAGGTAAGTGCCGAAATTTCTATAAATAGAGGGAATATCTCTTCAATTTCGGCATTTGGGTTTTTCTCTCATTCTTTTCTCTTCTTCTCTGAGTAAAAGCCGAAAACTCCTAAAGTTCCATCTTCTTCTTCATTCTCTGCAAAAGCCGAAATTTCTAAGCCTATTCCCTCATCTTCACTTTGATTCAAAAGCCGAAACTCTTTCCATTCTTTTTCTTCCTAGCCGAAGTCTTCATGTCTCTTCCTTGTTTTCTTTTCTTCTTCTCTTTTCTTGTCAGAAACCGAAACTCCTCACTCAAGTATTTTAAAAGCCAAAGACACATCAGCCTTCTCTTGTTCATACTTTTTCCGAGATTTTCCTAAAAGCCGAAATCCCTAGATCTCATCTCCTGTGATTGCCGAATTACTTCAAGTGGTGCCTACTTGTGCCAAAATCTGAAGGGAACTTTAGTGGAGTCAATCGCATAGATCTCTAAGTTATAGAATCGTGTTACTTTCGGGATTTCAAGGTAAGGGATCTATTAGTTTTAACGTATAATTTGGGATTTATTAACCTTGGCCGATTGTTGAAGGGGCTAAATCTTTGTGTGTTTTTCCGGCTTTTGAGCAAGGCTTTACATTGAGGATAATAGATCCGGATAGCAAGGACATCGACTCAGAATATTGGATTTCGCGATATTAGGTGTGTAATACTTCCCCACCATCTAGATCTGATTATTAATGTATGCTCATAAGTTTATATGTTGTGATAAATACCGATATCTCGGTTTAATGTTGGAAACCCGAAAAGGGTGAAGCAAATCACCAGGTCAGTGAATATTTGACTTTATATGATAAAAGCATATTGATTTTATGACTGCATGGGTTGGGTTGATGAAAGGAGGAAGTTATACGTTATATGTGTAACGATTTATACCGTGATCTGTTATATGTTGTAGCGGCTAATGCCGTGATCTGTTATAAGGGCTTCGGCCATAATATGTTGATGGAGCGCATGACCGCCATCTTGGCGTGTAGCGGTGTGGGTCGATTGTAGAAATCCCCAATGGTGTGAATGGTGAGTACGGGCGTGTAGCGGATGGAAACCTAGGCAAATGGGTTGGGCCTTGCATATTATTTGCTATTTTTTTATAAATGGAATTATTAATCTGTTTTATGGGCCTAAGGCCAAAATCTAGTGGTGCATGAGGGTTGCACACTGAGTCTCATGACTCACCCTATTAATTAACCTTTCGGGTGATACCTAGTGCTTGGACCAGTGGAGAGGAATGCAAGGTGGCCATGCAAAAGACCAACTGGATCCAAAGAAAAAGTCTCAAGTTAATACTTTATATTTTTAATTAATGGATTTTAAATCTCGTTGTAATAAGGCTATGGGCCACTAGTTTATGTTTTGTTTTATTTTGAGCTTTAATTACTTTTAGTTATTTAAATTCTTATTGAACTAATGTATCTATTTAAATTTGGGTTTTTAATTTATAAAGGCATATTTTATTTAAACTATCAACTATTAAATTTCTCTCGAATAAGAAGATAAACTTTAGAAAAATATTTTTTCTGAAAATACGACATGTTCTTCCAAAATTTTTAGTGACATACCAGATCCGGTCGTGGTGTTTGGGCCGGGTTTGGGGTGTTACATTGATAGTCATATCAAGCGCCACTATATGACCTAATGGATATTCAACAAGTATATTCTGATATTAAAAAAAACTCAAATACTAAACTTGACTTTGAAACTAAACTTAATTTTGGTAACTTGAAAGATCAAGAAAACTCTAAGGTTCTCATTTAGTTAGTAGAAGCAAGGATGCTACCATTAAGAAAGTTCCTTGAAAGATCCAAACTTCTCACTTTGGACATCCTTTGGCCTATGTTTGAGTGAATTAATCCAGAACACATTTCTTTTAAAATATTGGAACTTACATGTATATAAGGAATAATATAATTTTTAATCCCTAAACATTGTAATTAGGTTCACTTTAGCCCCTAAACTTTGCAATTAGGATCACTTTAGTACATGCAATTTTTTTTGGCCCACTTTGGCACTTAAACTTGACAATTGGGTCCATTTGGTCTATAACAGCCTAAATTTCAGTGGTTTCGGGAACAGTGATTCGAAATCACTAAATCCGATGAGTAGGTTTGAAAATTTAGTAAATTGATATTAATGAGTCAAGTGTGAATTTAGAAATATTTTTGAATTAGAGAATTATGTGAATTAAAAGAATTGGTTAGGTCAAATGGGTCAAACACGAGGTATCGAGACCTCGAATCTATAGATCGAGCCATAAATATTTTTATAAATATTTATGGAGTGTTATTGAGTTAGTATTAAAGTTTTGTTAGAAAATTTTAACGTTTTGATAGTCAATTAATTAAAAAGGACTAAATTGTAAAAGGTGTAAAATTTGTTAAATAGTGATTAAATAGCTTAAGTGCCTAATAAGGAGGAATTTAAAATGCAATTAGACCCAAATTATATGGGCTGGACGGTTTGGGCAAGAAAAATTAGCAAGAAAGTAAGGTGAAATAAGGGTAAATTTGGAAATTTTACAAATTAAACATATTAAACAAAGATAAAATTGAAAAATCTAGAGATTTCTTCATATTTTCATCAGCCAAAACGCCATAGGAGGTCTTTAAATCTGGTTTTTCATATTTCTACTTCATGTGAGTTCAATTCTTGCTATTTTCTTGTAATTTTTGTGTTTTTATGACTTTTACAATTAGGTCCAATTATATGTTTCATTTGTTTTTGATTTTATGGGTGAAATTGAAAGTCACCATGGTTGAGTGCTGGAAGTTTATGATGAATTATCATGGATTTGAAGCTTTAATTTCATTATAAGATGATTTTATTAAGTGATTTTAATAGAAATTGACTTTAGGACCTAATTGTGAAAAAGTTTAGAGTTAGGGTTTGATGTTGAAATTATGAATACCAAAGGGTATATAGTAGTTTAGAATGATTGAATAAAGTGTTAATTGAGAAAAAATAGCTTAATTGATGGGTTAATTGAGCAGAGACTAAATTGTAAAAACTATAAATTTTGGGGGTAAAAGTGTAATTTCGAAAATTGAAGGGCATAGATGGTGAAGTGAATTAGAATTGAATTAGATGCTAATTAATGAAAAATTTTATATTAAAGATCACGAAATCGAAGATAAACGTGGAAAAGAGAAAGTTCCCGATTAGTCATTGAATCTTTACAAATTCTACAAATTGGTTCAAGTAAGTTCATATGGTTGAATTTTCATAATTTAATTGCTAATTTAGAGATGATCAAATGTATTATTTCATATGTTGTTATTGAATTATGATTATTGTAATAAAGTGAAAATCGAATTGAAAGTCAAATGGAGTAGAACGCTGGAATGAGTACAATCGTACAATGAAAAATGAAGTGATCAGTGATGAATTGAGGGATATAATCATGGAATAACCATGAAATAGTGTGAATGTAAGACCATAGCTGAACTATGGCATTTCAGTGAAAAGTTCATAATTGAATTATGGCACAGTGAAACAGTGTACGTAAGACCATGGTTTATAATGACCCAAAATTCACGGACACCAGAAAAGTACATTATCGAGCGTTCGTCTTAGCAAAATGGGTTCGTAAATAATTACTAGAAATATATATGAGTCTAGTGATGTGTTTAATTAGGCTTTGATTAGGTGAATTTAGTCTAATTAAGAGTAATTAGTAAAAAGGATTAATTTGAATAAGGGGTAAAAGTTGAATTATAGATTAATAGAAAATAAAAGGGGCCAAATAGGCAATTAAGCCTATTTAAGAATTTGAGGCGGCAATTACTTCATAAAAATCTTAGATTTTTATGATTTAATTATATAAATATCTTAATAAATTATAATGAATATTATTATTTTATTAGATAATATAATTTATATTAATTAAAATTATGATATTATATTATAAATTAAATTAAAATCATGACAAGTGTATGGTGATGAATATGTACATATGTAATAAAAATATTTGTACAATTGTAAAATAAATATATAATTACTTATAATTTAAGTAAAAAAATATTTATGAATTAAATATTATTATATTATTATAATGTATTATTATTATTATTATTATTAATTTTATTAACTAATACATAAAAGAAATAAAGTGAAAGAATAAAAGAAACAAAGAAGAAAAGAAACAGAGACCATTCGAAACAGGGGAAGGAAAAAGAAAGAAAGAAAAATAGAAGGAAAAACTAGGGTTTGAGACTTTAAGCTTTAAATTGGTAAGTCAATTAAGCCCTTTTCTTTTAATTTTGATGTTTTAGAAGCTTTAGAAAAAAGTTTTGTTGAATTTATGTTAAAATTTTGAAAGTTCTTAGGTTTTTGAACATAATACATGTTGAACAAATTGCTGAATTAGGGGTTTAATTGATAGAATTTCTAGTTAGAACTGATAAAAGGATTAAATTGTAAAGTAAGCTATAAGTTTTGTGTTAGAGGGACTAAATTGAAAGAAAATTAAAATTAGGGTTTTATGGTGAACATTAGATAGTTAAGTTCAATTTGGTAGAAAATTGAGTAGAAATAATGTATGAATTGAGATAGAAAAGTAAGTGAATTTAGTTAAGATCAAATTGAAATTTAGGTAGAAGTTGAATAGAAATTCAATTATTTAATATAAATTAGTGTTGTATTAATAGTATAAATTATTTTAATTTTCTAGCTAGCAAAGAACCAGAGGCATCGACACAAAAGGGAAAAGAGAAGATTATCGAAGAGTAAACTCGAGAAAATCACGGTTTGTATTACTATAATTCAAACTACTATTTATTAAATGTTATATTTAAATTCATGTGTATGGTAAGTAAAAATTTAAGGTAAGTATCAATATTGAAATGAATGAAATTGAGATGAAGTATGATTATGTATAGATATTTGATAGTATATTGATTGGAAAGTGGAAAATTGTATTGAATTGAATTGTGATTAAATTGAGAATGATATGAATGGAAAATATGAGAAAGTGATTGAATTGAAATATGAAAATTGAATACCCTATTAACTAGTCGGGCTGAGTCGGATATAGTTGGCATGCCATAGGATTGAAAGAATTTGGGGATTTTTCGGCTTGGCCAAGGAGACACTGAAGTCATTATATTTCTTCGGACTATCCGAAGAGGCACTGAGTGCCGTTCTGGTGTGTTTGGGTGGATTATTCTTGTCTGTTTGGGTAGATTATTCTGGTGTGTTTGGTTGGATTATTTCGGTGTGTTTGGTTGGAATCCGTGTATCCGCCAAGGTCCGAGTCTTATTAATAGGGGTAAGCAAATGAAATGATAAAACGAATGAAATTAATCGATTGATTTATTGAAGAAATGAGAAAATTGAAATTGTGAATTGAATGGAGACTGAAAATGAAAGACATGAACAGATGATTGAATTCAGTTTGATGATATGTGATATCAATTTGATTAATTGTTATTGTTGAAAATTTGAAAGTTAAAATATGAATTAGTATATATTAATAAACTATTATATGTTTGATATTTATATGTTTATACATTATTATTTGTTATTATAGTTTGAATTATGGTAATACCACTGAGTATAGGCATACTCAGCGTACGGTTGTTTCCGTGCGCAGGTCAGTAGAAGTCAAAGGTCCCGGTCTAGCATTGTAACACCCCTTACCCGTATTCCACGCCGGAACCGGATACGAGGTATTACCGAACTTAACCTGCTTAAGCGTACATTATTGGGCTATAAAATTTCGTTTCAATTTAAAACTTTTGTATTTGTATTCATAACATCCTTATTATGGGTCTATGAGACCCTAAACATATAACCGGAATGGTTCGAAACCAAACTGGAAACTTTTACGCACTTAGAAATTTTTTGGCTTAAAACAGAGCCACACGCCCGTGTGGAATGGAACATGCCCGTGTGGGCAGGCCGTGTGGTCACACACGCCCATGTTCCCAACCCGTGTGGAATTTATTTTTCATTTCGAACCTACAGGGGTTTTCACACGGCCAGATACACGCCCGTGTCTATGGCCCGTGTCCCTCACACGGCCTAGACACGCCCGTGTCCTCACCCGTGTGTGAAAACCTTGGTATTTTGTTTATGACGTCAGCAAACACTTAATGGGCACACGGCCTAGTCACACGCCCGTGTGCTGACCCGTGTGACGAATTGAATTTTCAAAATTGTGATGTAGGGGACACACGGCCTATCAACACACCCATGGGGCTGACCGTGTGTCACACACGGCCTAGACACACGCCCGTGTGTCTATCCGTGTGGACAATTAGAAGGCTATTTACCAAGCCAATTGCCACCCTGAAAAACAAACACACTTATACCTCTACAAGCAACACATAACATAGCAAGAATACACTACAAAGAATCACTAACTCATCATGCATACACCTCACATTTTACTCGGTCAATAACATGAACTTGTACTTCATGAATATCATCATCATTGGATATATATAGAGAGCTTAATAAGTATTGGCCAATTCCCAATGGCCATTTACAAATTGAATAAGTGGTAAATATAGCCAAAACTTTGGCTAACAATTATGACATAACCAACTGACCAAATTCCTATACATGCCATACTCAAAATAAATCAACTTTACTATACCAAAAGAATAGTTGATAGTGTGATCCGAACTCCGATGTCCTACGATCCCCGAGTTAGCTTGGCGATACTACAAGGAAAAGGGAAAAGAGAGGGGTAAGCATAAAGCTTAGTAAGTTTTCATGAAATAAATAGCAACATTATGACTTATAATAGCATTCATTCATCTCATTGAACAACACATAAGTTCTCAATCACATCAACATAACTTACTCAAGCATACTCTTACCAAATCGCATATCACATTTTTCATTCATTTCTCATAAGTTACTCATGGGTACCTGTATCACTTCATCACATAACTTTAGCACTTTTATACTTTTTAAACATAAACTTAGCTCTTTGTCATCTGTACATAAACTTAGCTCTTGGCCCGTTGAACTTCTCGGAATATCGAAGGATACTCAATCTCATCACACATGTATCACGATGCCAATGCCATATCCCAGATATGGTCTTACATGGGATCACCTCTTGATGCCGATGCCATATCCCATATATGGTCTTACACAGGATCTCATATCTCGATGTCGATGCCATATCCCAGATATGGTCTTATACGAGATCGTTTATAGATGTCGATGCCATGTCCCAGACATGGTCTTACACGAGATCTTCCTTTGGTGTCGAGGCCATGTCCCAAACATGGTCTTATATGGGACCTTCCTTATTCGGTGTCGAGCCATGTCCCAGACATGGTCTTATACGGGACCTACATTCGGTGCCGATGCCATGTCTGAGACATGGTCTTATACGGGACCTACATTCGGTGCCGATGCCATGTCCCGGACATGGTCTTATACGGGACATTCCTTATTCGGTTCCGATGCCATGTCCCAAACATGGTCTTATACGGGACCTTCCTTATCTCATGTTGTGACATAGGTATCCTTATTATTCCGAAATGTTCAACCGGGACTTCAACTTAACATATTCTCACCATATTCTCATCAAGGCATCATTAATCGATTTCATAAAAATAACATTCATTTCACATAATGTAAAGCAATTAAAAGTATAAAAACATAATGTAGCTTAAATTTCACACAAACTTACCTCGGTACTCAAAATGTGTACAGATAGTCGATTTAGTCCACAACCTTATTCTTGCCTCGGTTTCGGTCCGGGCTTCGTGTTTCTTGATCTATAATAGCAATTTCACTTGTTTAATACTCACATTGACTAAATTAACCCATGAATCATATTTTGGAAAAATTACAATTTTGCCCCTAAACTTTCACATAATTACACTTTTACCCCAAGGCTCGTAAAATGATTTTCATTCAATTTCTTTGTATTTTAAGCCTAGCCAAATCATTTTCATAACTATAAAAGCCCTCAATTTTCACTAATTCACTCATGTATGACCATTTTCATGACTTTTACAATTTGGTCCTTTTTATGCATTTTTCATGAAAATCACTTAGAAAAAGATGTTTATCACACATCAAACTTTCATATTCTTCCATAAATCATCAAAATACATGCATTTCATACATGGGTAAATTTTTGAACATAAACCCTAGCTCAAAATATAGCTAGAAATAGCTAAATCAAGCTATGAGGATCTCAAAAATACGAAGAACATTAAAAATAGGGCTAAGAGGTACTTACAATCAAGCTTGAAAGTTGAAGAAACCCTAACTATGGAGAGCTTGAAAATTTCGGCACTTAGGAAGAAGATGGACATGAATTTTGACTTCTTTTTCCCTTTTAATTCTTTTATTAACCAAATGACAAAAATGCCCTTAAGGCATTTTCTTGAGATTTTTCCTTCCCATGCCCATTTTTCTCCATCTTGACATATAATGGTCTAATTGCTAAATAAGGGCCTCTAGTAATTTTTCTAATGCTATTTCATACTTGAATATTCTAGAATATCATATTTTTCAATCTTTGCAATTTAGTCCTAATAGACAAATTTATCACTAATTAATAAAATTTCCTCATGAAATTTTCACATAATCATGCAAGCATATCATAAGCCTCTTAAAAATCATAAAACACATATTTCTACTTCAGATTTATGGTCTCGCAACCACTATTCCGACTAGGCCCTAAATCAGGTTGTTACAAGCATCCAGATCAATCTCGACTTCAGAGATGATTTAGTGATGTAATCCCTCTTTTGGTAAAAGTGGCATGTACTTAGGTATTGTATAAATTATGTACTTAAGTCTTGAAACTTTGGTTGTAAAATGATGTCTAATATGGGTTATAAGTATGAAATGAATTAGTATGGCATATTTGGTAAAATGTGGCATGAAACTAAAATGGGAAATGAATGAAATTATTAGTTCAATTAAAAAGTTATTTATGAATGATCAAGTAGATAAATTGTTAAATTAATGTTGTAAGCATAATTAGGTATGTTTGAGTGTGGAAATGTATGGTTTGTTATATTGGTTGCAAATTGGTTACGGTTTGAAAATTGCAGGGAAGGTTAGAGGTTTATAAAGGGGTTATATTGAGTTTTTTTTTAAAAAAAATTTACGAAAAAATTTCAGAGTACTCGAACTAATCTTGTTCCACTTTTAATACGTGTTTTGAACCTTGAGGGTCCATTATAGGGACTTAATAATTAAATTATACTATGTATGTTATTGATTTGTGAATTATTAGTAAATTGTCCGATATGTCAGGTAATGCTCTGTAATCCTGTTCCGGTGACGGTTTAGGGTTAGGGGGTGTTACATGGTTGAACCATGGCAGTAAGTGAAAGTGTGCATGTATAAGATCATAACGGAGTTATGGCATCATGAGTGTAAAACCATGGTAAAGCCATGACAGTGCTCGTGTAAGACCATAGTTAAACTATGGCATCAAATTAACGATGTACTCAATTCTGTAAGACGTTCACTAATTTGATGAGAAGTGGTAAGTGATAAATGGACTAATGTGACAGAAATTAAGTGGTTTAATATATTGAGCTCAATTATGTGAATTTCATTATTTGAAATTGTGATTGGCAGGAAGTGTTAGTGAATTGCATGTTTTGTAATTTGATATAATATGTTCGGTAAGATTTATCTTTTTAAGCCTATAAACTTACTAAGCTTTCATAAGCTTACTTTTGTGTGTTAAATGTTCTTGTAGATTAACAAGGGTTCGAAGGATCGGATCATCACACCAGGCCACACTATCCAGATTTTCACCGGTAGATCTTGTAATATAACTTAAGGTTTATATGGCATGTATAGGATGAAGTGATGAGAAAATGAATTTGAAATATGGTTATGAATGTCTTTCATACATATATAATAGTTTATGTGTTTGCATTTATTAGTATATAATGATGGTTAATGAATGAAATAACATAGTAAGTTTTGGAAAATAGGTAGTGTAGTTATAAATTTGGCTTACCATATGAGTTATTGACTTGATTTGGTTTTGGATTTGGAGTATATTGGTACATGAAAGTATTGTATGCGGGTTGGTTGTGTAAAGGGTGAGAAAAGTGGCCTTAAAATGGCCTATTTTCGTCCACACGGGTAGACACACGGGCGTGTGTCTTGACCGTGTGTGACACACGGCCTGGCAAATGGGCATGTGTTACGGCCGTGTGTCCCCTGCACCTAAAAATTGAGAAATAGAATGCTCAGAATTGAGCACACGGGCAGAGACACGGGCGTGTGTCTCAGCCGTGTGAGTGACACGGCCTTGAACATGGGCGTGTTGCATGGCCGTGTGAAAACTGCACCTAATTTATGAAAATTAAATTAACCACACGGCCTAGCACACGGGCGTGCGATTTGGCCGTGTGACTTCAATTTGTTCATGCCTTGCAAGTCAGTGAGTTACACGGGTGTGGGACACGGGCGTGTGTGACCACACGGCCTGCCCACACGGGCGTGTCCTTAGACCACACAGGCATGTGGGTACTGTTCATAGGGCAAAAATCTTGAAATTTTGGGAAAGATTTTATGAGTTTCCAAATTAGTCTCGATTTGATTCTACTGTTCAAATTGGGCCTTGAGGGTTCATTTAAAGGACAATGTGAATGTTTTCGTATATAATTAGTATTTTTACTCAATGTTATCTGTAATGATTCCGTAAACTCCTGTAATACTCTGTAACCCTGTTCTGGCAACGGATACAGGTTAGGGGTGTTACATGGTCCCTAAATTTGAAAATTATAAAAGTTGGATGATGTGGCACTCTGAAATTACATCATATCATCACTTGAAATTTTAAAAATATATAATTGCAGGAGATAGTGTAGTACAATCTCAAAGTGTCACATTCAATGTTTCAATAATCGGACCAATGGTTGAGTGGGTGAGACCATCGGTTATCAATTTAACCATTGGATCGAAAATAATTAAATAATAAGTAAAATTTCATAAAAATCCAAAAAATAAAAATATAAAACTAGTTCAACTGTCAATTTTTGTCCCAATTTTTATTTTTTATTTTTACCAATTTTAAGTAGCTTCTAAGTCAATCAGTTCAACTCCTTTGTTTAGACCATTATATCAATAAATTCTCGATCTGTCTGATCCAATCTTGTTCTTGTAACACTGGGTTCATCATCAAATATTGACAGAATCCAAGTTCAAGGACCAAAATAGATATAGTTGTCAAGTTCAAGGACTAAAGTGGACGAAAAAAGTACATGTACCAAAGAGGACCAAGTTGAAGGGCCAAAAACTATATTATCCTTTTTTATAATTTAATTTTTTAAAATGAATTTTTACTTCTTTAATTTCAAAGAGATTTTATTTTATTTTCCATAAATTTTGAAGAAAAAAAAGGAATTTTTATTGAAAATATAAAAACTTTTATATATTTTTATATTTGTATGCAGTTCTAACAAGTATTGATTAAATTGACAAAAACTATAAATATTGAGGGTTAAAAAAAGTTATTCTATTTTTTTATAATTGTAAAATTGGATGAAGGGATCAAGATTCTCAAATAAAAGAAAGTATAAGGACTCAATGTCTCAATGTTAAAGCACATGGATTAAATTTTAAATTTCAAAAGAGTACATGAACTTTTGACATATTCAATCTAATTTTTTAATATTTTCTAATTTTCAAATAAAATATGTGGTATTTTATTTAATATTTACTAATTTTATCTACTTATTTCTCTAAAAGAAATTCAACATAACTAACTTAAATATTTTTCTAATAATTAGAGTATTATATATTTAGTTTTCAGATAATATAAATTACATAATATATAATTTTTTTAAAGACAATATATTATAAAATTTGAAAACAAGACGGATCAAAACAAACTATATCCTTTGTTGAAACCTTTTTTTGAAATTGACTTTTTATTTTAAAAAATGAAAAAGAGAGTCACCACCAATCCTTTTTATGAGGTGTGATCGGATCACATCGTAATTTGATCGTTTTAATAAAAGGTTTGATTTACTAAAATAATGATATTTGGTTTACAAAATCCAAAAAATGGGTTCGGGAGTCGGTTACGCACGAGGAAGGATTAGCACTCTCATGACGCCCAAAATTGGTACCTAGTTGATTATTTGATGTCTTAGTGTCAATAACTGAAAATTTGAAAGAAGTTTAAAACACAATCCATTTTTGTATTAAATCATTAATAAATTAATTTTCACGAAAAGGGCTTATTTCAAGTTAATTGAGGAGGAAGGATCATGTTCCGTAAGTTAGAACACAATGCCTTAAATCCTCGAAATCAAGAATAAACACCATTTGATCGTTGCTTAAATCTCGTTTTTTATTTTTAAAATTGATATTCGACTATCTCTGTTTTAGAGAGAAGCCATATCCCGTGAGTTAGGAACGCGACTATTCTAATTCCGAAAATAATGAACATTGCCTCAATTTAAAAATTTTTCTTTTTTTATGCATTGTGCAAAAGCGAACATAACGTTTGAAGTACCGTGTATTTGGCTTATTCGAGAATATTATAGAAATGAGTAAAAACACAGTTCATGTCATAGTTGTAGCAAAAGTATATTAAAATGGAAGTATAATGGAATGCTTATTAAAAAATGAAGTTGCCATGCGAGTTTAACTAATGAAATAGTTGTAGCGATATTAATGATAACGTATCATGAATAATGTGACTATAATAATAATGGTAATAACGTTGATCAACAATAATAGGGATAATAATAATAATACCAACTTAGAAGATAAAATGAATAAGGCAAATCGAAATAAGAATGAAAATGCATAATTAAAAATGTAAATAACATGAAGGTGTCAAAAACGATAAAAAGGTAATAAAACAACATGGATAAAACATATATATATATATATATATATATTATTGTAATGATGCCAATAATGATAAATAGGCAAACATACACGAATAAAGGAAATGTAAAAAAAAAATTTAAATAAATAAAATATAAAAAAGACAATGAATGAATAAATAAATGAATAGAATGATATATATATATATAAATGAGTCTATACTGGCTTGAAATTAAATAAATAAAGGATTAAATAGGAATTAAAATAAAATTAAGAGCCTAAATTGTAATAAATGACTAAATAAATAAGGATTAAATCAAAATTTAAATGAAATTTAAGGGGATAAATTGTAAATAAAAAAAGAAGTTAATAAAATAGAATAAAGGACCAAAATGCGAAAAAAAAAGGGACCAAATGGGAAAATATCCCAAACCCAATTAAAAGCACCGTTCCTTTGACAAATAGGGGGACTAAATTGCACAAAAAAATAAAATAAAAGGGGGAAATTAAAAAAATAAAGCAATAGGACGAAATTGAATAATAATGAAAATGCGGAAGGATTGAAACAACAATTAGCCCATTTTTCCAGAAAACACGCAGATCCTGCTAGTATCCGGGTCGGATCTCGGGTCGATTGAAACGACACCGTTTCAAGCATGGACCATTTTGAAAATAAAACGAAAATAAATGGCCAAATAGAAAAGTAAAACAGGACTGAATTGAAGCAAGCCGCAAAAGCGGAATGACACAAGGAATAAATATCCCTTCTAGGCGAAAACACGCGAATCCTAGGGGATGGATCGGGCCGAGCCGCAGGTCGCGTCAAAATGACATCGTTTTGACGTCTGAAATTCGACCCAAAACAGTGTCGTTTTGTATCACCTATTTAAACCACCAAACTTTCAAAAAAAATCATTTCTGCCCTTAAAAGAAAAAAAACTGAAACTCTCTCCCTTTTTTAGCCGTCCCTATGTCTGGCCTAGGGCTCCGGCGAGCCACCACCGCGACGGCCACCGGTCGTCGGCGACGGCTCTGCCGTTCCCGGTGGCCGGAAAACCCTAAAAACCCCTTTTTAGCCCATCTCTTCGAATAGAACGTGGACCTGGTGTTATAACACACAAAAGAGTCACCGTTCGACCAAAACCCCAGAGGGACCGTTCGGTTTCTCGCTCTCTTTGGCGCGGTTTCAGGCAAATCCCTAAGGATTCGACCGCCTTATATGCTAGCGAGGGTCACCGACTACGGCGGTGAAAGGTGGAACGGCAGGTGCATTTCTTTTTTATTTTATTATTATATATATAATAACAGATTCGAACAAAAAAAAAGAAAAATAAAATGATCACCTTTTGAAGTTTTGTGTTCTGTCTTTTTGTCGATTACTGTTGTGTGTGTGTAAAAAAATACATGGTGGATCCGACTTTTTATAACCATTTATACATATTATTTGTTTTTATTTCTCTCTGTTTCGCTCCTGTTTAGCCACTGCTATTTTGTTGCTGTTATCATTTTTTCATTCTTTTACAGATATCCCTGGAGAGTCAACGGAGGGGAGAGAAGATGTGCCCTTTGCTGTTTTAGTGCAAGGCGGCAGATGCGCGTTAGGCCTCGGGACGAGGAGCGTGCTGAAGTGGCCAAAGGTAGCGGCACAGGGGCTCTAGGGTTTTTAGTTTTTACTGGAAAATGTTTAGGTTGTGGGCCTGTAATTGGGTCTTAGGGTTTTTAATTCGGGCTTGTAATTTGGGCTGCTGTTTTCTGTAAATGGACTATTGTATTTTGGACTTTGTAATTAGGTTTTTCAATTTTTATTTTTATTATTTTTGGTTTCTATTTGGGGCCCGGACAAAATTGGGCCCTTACAGCTGCCCCTCTTTGATCGTTGTTGTGCAACGGGAATGGAGCTAAGACTTTAAGAAGGACCAATTTTGTCTGATCTTGCCGAATCTCGACTTCTTTGGTTCTTCTCTTCTTTAAGTAACCTCGTTTTAACCCACTGCAACTTCAGGGGTATTGTAGTTGTCGCTTCAATCCGCTCCACTACAACTTCAGGGAGATAAGATTAGTAGCTTGTAGCTTTAATCTATTCAACTGTAACTTCAGGGAAATAAGATTCGCTATGGTAGATTTGATCTGACCTACTGTAACTTCAGAGGTAAAGGATTTGTCTCTTTAATCTGCTCCGCTGCAACTCTAGGGAGATCAGATTTGTATCCTTAATCTACTCCACTGCAACTTCAGGGAGATAAGATTTGTAACTTCAATCTACTTTACTGAAACTTTAGAGAGATAAGATTCACTATTTTCAATATGCTCCACTGCAACTTTAGGGAGATAAGATTTGTGGCTTTAATCTGCTTCACTACAACTTCAGGGAGATAAGATTAGTAGCTTGTAGCTTTAATCTGTTCCACTGCAACTTTAGGGAAATAAGATTCGCCATGGTAACTGTAATCCGTCCCACCACAACTTCAGGGGTAGAAGATTTATGGTTTCACTGATCTGTTACACCGTTCTCTAAGAACATGACCTATAGAATCCATTTCATGGGCCTATATTTATGCCAAGCGATTTAGGATGTTATGATCAGAATGAGTCAAATGCTCCTAACTAGATGTGTATGAATGATATTTACGTGCATGCAGAATGTCATTTTTCAAGAGTGATTCCTTTTTTAATGCTTAAGTTAGCATTGCTCATTTTTCGTCGAGGTTTCGTCACTAATGTATTGCCATGCCTTTTTGTTCAAATCTAGTATCTTTGACAAAAAACCCGAGGAAATAATCACAATTTAGACTATTCTTTCCCAAATATTTCCAACTCTTAAATTTGGTTAGTTCTGACTAGTGATCCTGTTTCAGGTCCTTGTACTATTTAGAAAAGTTTTCAGAGCAATATGCAAAACTCCTTTTACTTGAATATTATTAGTCCATTAATCGTTATTTCAATGTAAAATGCTTGAAAAAGATTATAACAGTGGACAAGATTGAAATTTATTGGGAGCAAAGCTCGAAATAAATAAATTAACCAAACTAGCAAACATTGATAAAATACAAAATGAGTAAGATGAAACTAGGTGCCTCAGATATCGTAGCATGAGATTCTCCGCACTAACTTCTCGAGGACCCTTTTGAGCCTGATATGTGTTTAGGATATCTAGAGTACTTTGTTGATGCTCCAAGATGTAACGTTCCTCCTCCTTGTTAATTCTGAGGGGACAAGACTACCACATGCCCCATCTTCGATCAAAATTTGAGTTGCCCTTTCTCGAGTTTTCAACTCAAAATCCCTTTGATCTTTATAAGTCTTAGTCTTTTTCCCCACGATCTTCTTAATGTTCTTATTGGTTGCCTCTACCGCACCATTCATTTTTGGGCGATATGGTGACGAGTTGTGGTGTTTGATTTTGAATTGACTACAGACCTCCGGTATCTTACTATTGTTCAAGTTCAATGCATTGTCAGATATGATTTTTTCTGGCATTCCATACTGACATATGATTTCTCTCTTCAAGAATTTGATGACTGTCGACTTTGTGACATTGGCATATGAAGTGGCTTCTACCTACTTGGTGAAGTAATCGATGACCACAAAGATGAATCGATGCCTATTGGAAGCTTTTGGCAAGATCGGCCCAATGATATCCATGCCCCACATAGAGAAAGGCCATGGAGAAGTCATAACATGAAGAGGTGAATGAGGCACATGAATTTTGTCTCCATAAATTTGGCACTTATGACATCTCTTGGCATAACTGATATAATCTCCTTCCACGGTGGACCAATAATATCCAAATCTCATGATTTGCCTGGCCATTGTAAAACCATTATCATGTGTTCTGCAGACGCCCTCTTGGACTTCTTCCAAGATTTTCTTAGCCTCAACAGCGTCCATACATCTTAGTAGCACCTGATCATTTCTTCTTTTGTATAAGATCTCCTCATCTAAGACATAATCACTAGCCAGTCTTCTCAACGTCCTTTTATCATTCTCAGTTGCTTGGTCAGGGTATTCACGATTCTTCACATATCGTAATATATCGTGGTACCAAGGGTGATCGTCCTTTTCTTCTTCCTCGATGTTGTAACAATAAGCCGGAGCCTCATAAATACTCATCTAGATAGGTTTTACATCCTCTTGTTTGTTCACTTTGATCATGGAAGCTAAGGTAGCCAAGGCGTCAGCCATTTGATTTTCATCTCGCGGGAGGTAGCAGAAAGTGATGTCATCAAACTCTTTAATTAACTCTAGGACCAGCCTTCTATACTCGATCAACTTGGGATCTCTTGTCTCCTATTCACCTTTAAGTTGATAGATCACTAATGCGGAATCCCCATATACCTCCAGTACTTTGATCTTGCATTCTATGGCTGCACGGATACCCATGATGCATACTTCATATTCTACCATATTGTTCGTGCAATCAAAATCCAATTTACTAGTAAAGGGATAATGATCTTCGTTTGGGGATACCAGGACTGCCTTGATTCCGTTACCTATAGCATTAGAAGCCCCATCAAAGTTTAGTTTACAGGGTTGTTCTTCTTGAGCACCTTTTTCAGT
This sequence comes from Gossypium sturtianum, assembly GCA_025698515.1. Classification (NCBI taxonomy): domain Eukaryota; kingdom Viridiplantae; phylum Streptophyta; class Magnoliopsida; order Malvales; family Malvaceae; genus Gossypium; species Gossypium sturtianum. Next base: position 28,736,334 of record CM046945.1, read on the forward strand.
AGTCGCAACATACATCAGATCTTCATTTGAGAAATCAAAATTCAAAGGTTCGTAATCTTCTAGAGCTCTATTGGCTAGAAAATCTACTATTGCACTCCCTTTTACTACCTTCTAGTTCACGTAGACTATATCAAATTTGGAAAGCAGAATTTGTTATCGGGTCATCCTTCCATTCAGAGCAGTCGACTCCATCATGTACTTTAAGAGGGTCCATTTTTTAGATGAGCCAAGTTGTGTGGTACAACATGTACTGTCTCAATCTTTGGGTTATCCAGATTAAGGCGCAATACAACTTCTCAATTGGAGAGTATCTTGTCTTACATTTAATAAACTTCTTACTGCGGTAATATATCGCTCTTTCTTTTCTCCCTTACTCATCATGTTGGCCAAGCACGCATCCCATGAAATTTCCAAATACTGCCAAGTACAGTATCAGTGGCTTATCTGGGCTAGGTGGCATTAATATTGGGGCATTGGACAAGTAATGTTTGACCTTTTCAAAAGTCTTCTGGCACTCCTCATCCCAAATGTTTGGATTGTGTTTCTTAAGGAGACGGAATATGGGGTCGCATTTCTCAGTTAGTTGTGAAATGAACCGGACGATGTAATTTAGTCTTCCTAGGAAACCTCGAACTTCTTTTTTGAGTGCGCAACGGAGGCAACACCTGTATAGCCTTAACTTTATCTGGTTCGATCTTGATTCCCTTTTCACTCACTACAAATCCTAGCAATTTTCCCAACCTAGCCCTGAAGGTACATTTTGCCGGATTAAGCTTCAGCTGAAATTTTCTCAATCTCAAGAACAATTTCCTCAAGACTTGTACATGCTCCTTTTCTGTTCGGGACTTTGCAATCATATCTTTGACATAAACCTCGACTTCTTTGTGCATCATATCATGAAAAAAAGTTATCATGGCTCTTTGATATGTCATTCCCGCATTTTTTAGTCCAAATGGCATAACTTTATAGCAAAATGTTCCCCACATGGTTACGAATGTCGTCTTTTCCATATCTTCAGGATGCATCTTAATCTGGTTGTATCCGGAGAAGCCATCCATGAAGGAGAACAGTGAGTAACCCGCCGTGTTGTCCACTAAGGTGTCAATGTGAGGCAATAAGAAATTGTCTTTTGGGTTGGCCTTGTTTAAATCCCTGTAGTCTACACACATTCGTACCTTCTAATCTTTTTTAGGGACAGGGACAATATTGGTCACCCATTCTGAGTATTTAACCACTTGTAGGAAACCAGTGTTGAATTGCTTCTTGACCTCTTCTTTAATTTTTAGCAAGATGTCGGGCTTCATCCTTCGGAGCTTCTGTTGAACTGGCTTGCACTCTTCCTTTATGGGGAGCCGATGTACCACGATATCAGTACTTAGCCCAAGCATATCTTGATACGACTATGCGAAAACATCTTTGAATTCTAGGAGTAACTCACTGAGGTCCCGCTTTGTCTCTGCGGTGATGCAAGCTCTAATTTTCACCCCTTTCTCTTCTCCTAAGCTCACAATTTCTACTGACTCTCTGTAAGGTAGGATTTGTTTCTCATCTTGTTCTACCATCCTTAACAAATCGGAGATAGGTTACAATCTCGATTATCTTCAAAGTCCTAAGGTTCCTCTGGACACATATCTTGCTCAAAAGGAAACCCTGAGTCAATGGTAGCATCACTCATATCATTGATATCTGGAGACCTGTTATAGGAACGAAGGAAGACCCAAAGAACAAATGAATCTAAGAATAATTATTTGTGTGGTATGAGTATGAATGAAATGGAAGAAATAAAAGAATATTTTCTAAAATGAGACACAAAGATGCATTTTTATTGAAATAAAAATATTGGACATATGCCTTTTTCACAAAAGGATTCTTATTACTCCCAGGCTTAGAGCAATAAGTGTGTTTTGAACATTACTCTGAATTTGTTCTAAAAATTATAGGGGTCTCTTTCGCAATCCAATTATTCAGAACACTTCAAGGTATGTAAGGGCAAATGCCTGATAAGTTCTCTTCCCTAATTCCTTCTTCGGATATGGCGTTGATACTCAGATTTCCCAACATTCCTTCAGCAATTCTTTTCTTGACATCTTCTGTTCAGGGTAAATGGTTACTCCTGACACGAATGTTCTGGATATATGGGGAAAGGTCATCGGTTCCCACTTGACCTCTTTCCCACTCAGTCCCGCTCTTCTCCTTTCTTGCTTCTTCTCTAGCTCTTTTTCCTTTTGCCTCGCATCTGGCTTGTATCCTAAGCCAAAGCGGTCTTGTTTGTCCATCAGAATTGGTGCCTCGACCCTTCATTGTAGGTATTTTTCAAGTCGTTTCCCAGGTAAGACTCATTTCTCAACCGTCAGCTGCAAGCCCATCCTCGTAGTTTTGGATATTTTGGGCATTGGGATCTTGTTCCCTTCAACAATGAAGGTTGCATTCACAAATTCCAGCGATCGAAAGGAACATTCTATTGCCTTATCACCCGCTACTATGTACGGTGCGTCACTGGTTACGGATGTAATGATATCTTCTTCCGCGTTTATCGTCACTAGTCGACCCTCTGTCACCAACTTTAGCTTTTGGTGTAGTGATGACGACATAACCCCAGCTGAGTGAATCCAAGGTCTTCCCAACAAGCAATTATAAGAGGGCTTGATGTCCATTACAAAAAAGTCTACATCATATGTGTTCAGACTAATTAAAAGAGGTATCTCAATCCTTCCCATCACCCTCCTTTCTGTACCATCGAATGCTCTCACTATGTTTTGGTACATCTTCATATGAGAGCTATCCACTGACAACCTATTCAGTATGGATAAAGGCAAGACGTTTAGCGCAGATCTATTTTCGATTAGCACCCCTAGCAACATATATCATTTGCAGCGGGTAGTAAAGTGTAGAGCCTTCGTAGACCCCATGCCCCCTGGCGGTATCTCATCGTCATTGAAAAATATGAAATTATCGACACTTATATTGTTAACTAGACGGTCTAGCTTGTTTACAAAGATATCATCAGCGACATAAGTTTCATTTAACACTTTCATCAACGCGCTACGATGTATCTCTGAACTCAAGAGCAAAGCTAGTACTAATATGCGAGCTAGTTGTTTGTGTAGCTATTCTACAACATTATACCCGCTATGCTTTAATAATTTCAAGAATTCCTTAGCCTCATTCTCAGTTATCGGCTCCTTAACAGGTGATTCAAGTCTAGTCGTCTTTTCTTTCTTTTGTTCGACCGCCAAGGCTTTTCCTTTAACGGGCTCGGTTCTTGCATTTGTAGGGTCATAGCGCCTCCCATTATGCGTGTAGAAACCAACATCCTGACCCTCTTCTGAAGTGCTAACCGAGTTCTCTTCTCCTAGGATCATTATGTTGCAGTCATAGATCCATGGAACATTTTTGCTATCCTTATAAGGAAAAGCCATGGGTTTCTAAATTATGACCTTCGGTGCCTCCTGTGCTCCCACTTCATTACTTATTAGTCGTGAAATAATCACCATTGGGTGGTTGACCTTTTAGACCTTCTCCGTCGATCCTTCTTCTAAAGCGCAAACTCCTCTTTCCAAGCCATTGACATCTTCAAAAAATTTTATTTCTTTGTTATTTATCAGACTTTGCACCAAAGCTCTGAATTCAGTGCACTCTTAGATCTCATGACCTTCTTTAGCGTGCAACTCATAGTAGCTCCTCGCTCCTTTGGGTCTCTCCTCTGAATCTTGCATGATTAATCCTCCGTCTATCATTTTTTGCCAGACCCATTTTAGTGGGGTTTTTACTTCCACCACATCAGTTTTGGTCCTCTTTCCTCCACTCTCCATTATCGAGTTTACCCCTTGATTTGAATGACTGGTAACAGATTTCCTGCCACATTAGGTTCCGATGGATCATCGAACCTTACGATTCCCATCTTGATGAACCTTTCAATCAACTTTTTAAATGTGGTGCAGTTCTCAATTGAGTGTCCCGTTATTCTTGCATGGTACTCGCATTGAGCATTCGCATCATGCCGTTTTGGGAATGGAGGTTGCATGGGTTTGAAGTAAAACGGGGATACCACATGCGCATCGAACAGATTCTGATATAACTTATATGTCATCGGGATGGGTGTGAACTGGAGTTTTTCTGTATTTGGTCTAGAGTTTGATTCATGCCTTGAAGAGCCTTTATGGCTGGTTGTTACGGTCCTTGGTTGGCCGACAGTGACCGATTTTGAATAACCTTTATTATACATGTTCCCGTTATTCACTTCATTTTCCTTCTTCCTCGGGGTTGATCTTTTGGCATTTTCCTCCGCGTCTATTTTCCCGCTCCTTACTGCGTTTTCAATCATCTCACCGGACATTACGATATCTGAGAAGCTCGTAGTAGCGCTTCCCAATATATGGTTAATGAATGGGGCTTTTGAGTATTTATGAAAAGCATTGTCATTTTTTTCTCTAGAAGATGTGGTTGGACTTGCGTTGCCACCTCTCTCCATCTCTGAGTATACTTCCTGAAGCTTTCACTTTGTTTCTTTTCCATTTTCTGTAGCGTAATTCTGTCGGGTGTCATGTCGGTCATATGGCTGTATTGTTTCGTGAAAGCCTGTGCCAAGTCTTTTCAAGAGTTGATTTTGGCATGGCTTAACTGGTTGTACCACTTGGTAGCTGACCCGATCAGACTATCCTGAAAATAGTGGATTAATAATTGGTCGTTATTAGCATATCCCATCATCCTTCGGCAGAACATTGTGAAATGGGCTTCAGGACAACTAGTCCCATTATATTGTTTGAATTCTAGAGACTAAGCTCAAATCCTTAGCATCAACCCCGCAAAGATAATCAGCATTTTCCATAGCTCTGAATTTCTCCTCCAACCACTTGCACTGATCTTCCAGCTGTTTCGGTAACTCAACTCTTGCTCTATCCATTTTAGCCATGTCATCTAAATTGGGCACAACTAGATTAGTCAGATTATCCCTGGGACTGGAACCTGAACTCGTCGGGTAATTAACCAGTGCTAAGGTACCGGCTTGAAATGGTTGAGGTCTTATAGTGACGGGTACCCTTCGTGGATGTGTATCTGGTTGGGCTTGGACATTTATCGGGGTAAAGCCTGGGGGTAGGTAGGGTCTTCATTATCATCCCCCGAGTTAACCATAGTGCTTTTCCCTTTTTCGATCCCTCCGACCATCAGTTGTGTCAACTGGCGCTTATGATGCTTCATTGGGATTCTTGTATTTGATCCTTCATGTCTTGCTACACTTTAGCTAATTGTTCCTGCAGATGCGCTTGCAACTGATCTTGCATGTCCTTCTGGATTTGTTCTAATCTCTCTAATCTTTGATCCACTTTGGTTTTGCCACGGGTACCGTAACGATATTCAGTTGGCAGATTCTTGTTGGTTTCCAGGGTAACTGTCATAATTTTGATTAATTAGGGTCTTTTAATGTAATTTAATGCATATGATGAAATGTAATGCTGATGTATGAAATGAATGCAAAAAAGGCACTGATTCTGATTCAATTCTATTAGAACAATTTTATTAGAAAACAAATCTCTTTACATAAAAAAAATATTTTACATATACGGCCTTACCCTAATACTCAAAGCCTTGACTTTTCTAAGAAGCCAAAATAATTCTTGGCCCCGATCTGATTCTGATTCATATTTTAAGCTCAGCATGTCAGCTTGAACCACTAGGGTTTGCAAATGGTCGGTTACTTCCCGTACTTGAGTCACAGTTTCGACCATAATGTGATCTCTATCCCTAATCTGGCATTGAGAGCGTTGGAGTTGCTCTTTCCAATGTTCATTGTTCGTTTCGAGAAGTTCAACTTGAAGTTCATAATTTTGCAGTGCGGCCTCGAGCTCTTCTATTTTTCCCTTCAACTCTTCAATCTTATTTAGGCTTACTTTCAGCTCAATTGCGGAGTTGCGACTACGATATTCTTGCAGTGACCTTTCTAATTCTGCTACTCGGGCTCTTAATCCAACCTTTTCATTTTGGCTTTCTAACAAATCCCTTTTTATAGCACCTTCTAAAAATTCGAGCCTCTTGGAATTTCATTTCCGACTAATCAGTCATAGTCTTTTCTTCTTTGATCTCTTGCCACCATTGTTCCGATGTTTTACCTAACCCCGCAGTCCTTATCAACAAGCGCAACTTCTTATAATCTGTTTTTAGACTGTCCAAGTCTTTCTCAGCCTTGTTCTTTCCTTTTCTCATCTTCTTTGCCTCTAACTTTTGGACGTTGACGTTTAATCCTAGCTGCATCTTTTCCTCTTCTAACTGTTCTATCTTTTTCCCCAGTTCTTAACTTCTCTTTTCAAAGTCTTGCTTTATGATCTCTAGCTCAGGCGGGATCCCTTGTAGGTGTTCTTCCATTGGCCGAGTGTTTTCTTGACTTGACACATGGATATTATCATTGACTATTTTACCCCACCATCAATCATATTCGGGGGTCCTCATGGGATTTGCGGCAAATCTCTTCATTCTGTGGGTTTGGTTCCAAGCGTTCGATATTTCATGAACTTTCTTCTTGTAATTATCACCCTTATACGCAAACTCACACTGAGCCAATCCTTGCGTTACCGGTATAAACTGCCTCGATCTATACTGCCTCAACACAAGTAGAGGAGCATACCTAACAATTCCCCATATTCTGAGTAGAGGAACCCAGTCGAAGTCTCCACATCGGTACAGAATCTCATTAGGGATCATCCAAGGGGCTCTCCATTCAACGTCTTTGTATTGGATACTCTAGAGAATTGCCATCCATTTCTCCTCTAAAATGTCATCTCGCTTTGACGTAGCTACGAATTCTTTTAGCGGAGCGTAGTTCTCGGAGAATACTCGATAAGAGACTTTTTCTACTTTTCAAAAGTGGCTGTGAAACCAAACTAGCAAGAGTTGTGCACACCCGATAAATCTTCCTTCGCCCACTCTCCTGCATGCACTCAGAGATCTGAAGGTTTCAGCCAAGATTGTTGGAACGGGTGTGACCCTTTTGTCAAGCTGGTCAAATAAATCTGAAACTGCCTTATCTATGCGCCTCAGTGCTTTGGGGAAAATAACCAACCCGTAAATACTTAAAGCGAAGACATCGACCCTTTTCTTCGTGTCCGGATGTGTCAAGATCAAATCTCGTAAACTTTTCTAAGGGATGCATTTGCTATCGCCCTTTTGTTTAATCAGGGCCGCAACCCATTGCTCGCTCATCCCCGTGATTCTCCTTAGTTTTTTTAAGAAAGTCGGGACGTTGGCGGCTCTAGAATAAGCTTTGTCGGCTTAAATCCTTGGGCAACGAAGCAAAGTTGTGTACTCCTCCACAGTAGGCACCAAATCTACCTTCCCAAAAATAAAGCAGTTGTAAGCGGGATTCCAATATTGAGCCAAAGCTCGAAACAAGTGCTTATCCACCTTGACATCGAGTAAATAAGGTAGATCACCATAGTTACAGTAGAATAACTACTTGGTTTCGTCATCCCATTGGTCTCATACTTCTTTCAACTCTTGGAGATTATTCTGAGTCACACAGATGCAAGTGAAATCCCACAATTCTGACACATATCCCTCTGTCAAGCTGTCACCCTTCTCTTGTTGTGTCTTCTCGGACCATATCCGGACGGCCGCATTGTCTTCCACTTTATCAATAAATCTCTTTTCCATGACAAGTTCTCTATTTAGCATTGAACGTGAATCAACACCCTTTTCTATGATGAAAATGCAATGCAATCACAACCAAAATAAAACAAAACAAGTCAGTATATTTCATACAAATCTAGAATTCAAAGCAAGCAAGAGATAATAAATAGAGCACCTATTCGGGTGACCACTAGGGGTTTGGTGTGGCTCTACCTAGGATAGGTTCTTAGGGCTCATTATATGTGGTTCGATTCTAAAGTAAGGGTACTTGAACCGACAGATTCCTCGATCCTCACCCATTATAGGCTCATACGGACTGAGTTCAGTTCAAGGGAATACATTTCCCTATGGCTATATGGAGATGAAAATCTCACGAAGACATAGGTACGGATGTATCCCAAAAGCGATTCACTATCTTATACGGAGGTAAAGACCTCACGAAGGAATAGTTTCTCACTCCCACTTAAGAAGGGCAAAATCGAACAGTTATGTAATACAATATGCGGAAGACACACAAAAAGAAACTTTCGAACCAAAAACAGATATACTAGATCGCTATACAACCCGAGATATCAAAACATGAAGGATGAAATGCAATAAAGGGATCGTAAATTTAAACCAAATTATCAATTTTCGACAAAAAGACTAAAAGTAATCAACTCGTGGCTTGACTCTCTTATTTTGTCCCTAGTGGAGTCGCCAAGCTGTCGAAACCTTTTTTTGAAATTGACTTTTTATTTTAAAAAATGAAAATGAGAGTCGCCACCAATCCTTTTTATGAGGTTATCGGATCACCTCGTAATTTGATCGTTTTAATAATAGGTTTGATTTACTAAAACAATGATATTTGGTCTACAAAATCCAAAAAATGGGTTCGAGAGTCGGTTACGCACGAGGAAGGATTAGCACCCTCATGACGCCCAAAATTGGTACCTATTTGATTACTTGATATCTTAGCGTCGTGAATTGAAAATTTGAAAGGAGTTTAAAACACAATCCCTTTTTGTATTAAAGCATTAATAAATTAATTTTCACGAAAAGGGCTTATTTCAAGTTAGTCGATGAGGAAGGATCATGTCCCGTAAGTTAGAACACAATGCCTTAAATCCTCGAAATCAAGAATAAAGGCCATTTGATCGTTGATTAAATCTCATTTTTTATTTTTAAAATTGATATTCGACTATCTCGATTTTAGAGAGAAGCCATATCCCGTGAGTTAGGAACACGACTATTTTAATTCCGAAAATAATGAACATTGCCTCAATTTAAAAATTTTTCTTTTTTTATGCATCGTTCAAAAGCGAACATAATGTTTGAAGTACCGTGTATTTGGATTATTCGAGCATATTATAGAAATGGGTAAAAACACGGTTCATGTCATAGTTGTAGCAAAATTACACTAAAATCGAAGTATAATGAAATGCTTATTAAAAAATAAGTTGCCATACGAGTTCAACTAATGAAATAGTTGTAGCGATATTAATGATAACGTATCATGAATAATTTGACTATAATAATAATGGTAATAACGTTGATCAACAATAATAGGGATAATAATAATACCAACTTAGAAGATAAAATGAATAAGGCAAATCGAAATAAGAATGAAAATGCATAATTAAAAATGTAAATAACATGAAGGTGTTGAAAACGATAAAAAGGTTGTCGAAACCTTTTTTAAAGTTTTTATAAAAAAAAGGGGATCGACTTAAAAACAAAAACGGGAGTCGCCACCGATCCTTTTTTACTTAGGTGTGATCAGATCACCTTATAAAACATCTTTTGTTTAAAACATTAATTTTGACCTACGAAATTCGAGAAAACAAGTTCGGGAGTCGGTTACGCACGAGGAAGGGTTAGCACCCCCGTAATGCCCAAAAATTGGTACCTAATTGATAAAATCACGTCCTAATGTTGAAAATTTGAAAATTTGAAAATATGATCTTTTTTATTTGAAAGATAGCTAAAACTCGCCTATCTCAAAGAAATAAAATGCCACACCCAATAAGTTATGATGCGACATCTCAAGACTTCGAAACTAAGCTTGCTTTTATTTTGTAGAAAATCCTTACCTCGAGATACAAAACATTATATCTAATAAGTTAAGATATAACATTATGAATTTCCGAGAATAAATTTTAATTTGAAATTTCTAGGTTTTAAAAAAAGAGGATACTTGATACCTTAAGTTCCACGAGAAAAATTAAAACCTAGTAAGTTAGGGTATAATTTTTCTCGAAGTCCCCAAATATCATATATCGCTGTATTTTAAAAAATATTTGAATAAAATGCGTCAATTCAAAATGTGTTTTTATAGAAATGGTTTGAGTAACATAAATACCAAATAGCAATTCTCTATAATTACAAGTCATATTAATAATTAATACTAATGTAGTCAATAATAAAAAAATATGAAATAATGAATGATACAAATAATAGAATAACTGTACTAAAGCAAACATAAAAATCATAAACAAATAAAAGCATGGACAAACGAATATGAAATATAAAGCAGTAAATAACGAAAGATAAAAAAAACTACTAAATAAACATGAAACTTTACTTGCAAAATTAAGTGTAAAATAAAATAACAACATAGAATGAGTAATATAGAATAATAGATATTGCTAATTAAAAGAAACATATATAAAAATGGTATGGCATAATCTAAAAAATAATATATATTCATGAGCAAATAAGTAAAATACATTTTTAAATAAATAAATGATATATAAATAAAAATATATTTAAAATATAATAATCTAATACATATATGCATAAAACTACATATTTAAGAATAAATAATATAAACAATATATGGTATACAAAATTATATACAATATTAAGGATAAAATAATTTAAAAGTTATATATAAAATATAATATAATAATATAATATATATAAAATAAAAAATGTAATATAATAATTAATGTGTAAATTTTAAAATAATGTATAAATAATATTAATAAAATAACTTATTATAAATAATGAATATATATAAAAATAATACGTATTTAGAATAAACAATGCATAAAAACTTTATATTATTAATAAATTAATATACACTATACAAATATTTAAAAAATAATACGGAATTTTTTATAGAATGAAATAATTTAATATAATGTTAAAAAAATAAAATAAGATAAAAATAAAAAAAATGGTTTAAAAATAAACAAAGAAATATGGATTAAGTATAAATAAAAATAAAATGTAAAAGGACCAGATCAGAACGCGAGTCACACCGTAGGGACCAATTAGGCAATTATGCCTTATCTCCTAAACAACACCATTCTGATATTATCCCTTAAAGAATCCGAGGGACCAGATTGAAACAAAATATAAATTTTAGGGCTAATTTAATAAAAAATAAAAAAATTAAATTGGACTAAATTAAAAATGATGAAATTGCGGAAGGACCAAAGAGGCAAATTGCCCCTTTTATAGAAACACGCGGATCCTCCCTGGGTATCGGGTCAACGCGCGGGTCTGGCCCCTGAACGACGTCGTTGTGGCCTTAAAAAGGGACCCCCAAAACGACGTCGTATGAAGGGCCTATATAAGCTAAAAATCCACCCAAAAAAATCAGTTTAAACACTTTTTAGGAAAAAAAACTCAAAGGCTCCGAAAAACTCTCTCCCCCCTCCGGCCTGAGGCCAGAATTCGGCCTGGGTTTCGGCGACGGACCACCGCACGCGCCGCCATACGCGCCGCCTCAGACGGCGGTCAGAAAGCCAAATTTTCCCGTTTCGCAGCCGAATCGAAGGTAATCTCTTTTCTGGTTATTTTTTAACAATATTTGTATATGTGTATATTAAAAAAAAACATAAATCGAAAAGAAAAGTAAAAAAATTAAACAGAATATATAAAAAAAATCACGTCTGCTGTTAGGTTTTTTTATTAATCTCTGTAGCTGTATCTTCGTGTGTTTTTACAGAAAATACTAGGGTTTTTATAGCCCCGAAAATAAAATACAAATATTCTGTCCATATGTTTCTTGCCATATTTACTGCTGTGTCTTTCTTTCCTTTTACAGGTTAATGACGAAATCAAGCGTGGTGAAGGTCAGTGGCTAGCTGTGGCGCGCGAGGAAGGGCCTCGTGTCGTCAGTGCTTACGGCGCTTAGGGTTTTCCGAAACCCCAGGTCTTCGTTATTGTTTAGGTTTTGGGCCTTTTGGGCCGCGTGAGTTTGGGTCCAGGGCCTTTGGGTGTAATGGGTTTTGGGTATTAGTTTGGGTTAGGTTTTAGTGTTTTGGGTCTGAGGGTGTAATTGGGTTTTGGGTTGTTTGTTTGGGCTTTGTAAACGGACTGTAAAAATAAAAAACTGGACAATTTATTTTTTGTTTATTTTCAAGCCCGGGCATAAATGGGCTACTACAGCTGCCCCTCTTTGCTCATTGTCGTGTAACGAGAATAGAGCAAAGACGATAAAAGGTCCCATTTTGCCCGGTCTTGTCAAATGGATGTATCTTCAGGGAGATAAGCTAATATCTTCAATCTGCTTCACTGCAACTTCAGGAAGACGAGATTTACTATCTTTAGTCTGCTCCACTGCAAACTCAGGGATACCAAACTAGTATCTTTGATCTGCTTCATTGCAACTTCAGGAATGCCAAATCTTCTATCTTTGGTCTGCTCCACTGCAAACTCAGGGAGACATGACTGATGTCTTTGATCTGCTTCACTGCAACTTCAGGAAGGCTAGATCTGCTATTTTAGTCTACTCCACTGCAAACTCAGGGAGACAAGATCTAACGTCTTCGATCTTATTCCTGCAACTTCAAGAAGGTAAGATTTGTTGTCTTCGATCTGCTTCACTGCAACCTCAGGAATGCCAGATCTGCTGTCTTTTAGCCTTATCTACTGCAAACTCAGAGAGCCAAGGCTAACGTCTTTGATCTTCTTCCTGCAACTTCAGGAGGGTAAGATCTGTTATCTTCGATCTGCTTCACTGCAACTTCAGGAATGCCAGATCTGCTATTTTAATCTGCTCCACTGCAAACTCAGGGAGACAAGACTGATGTCTTCGATCTGCTTCACTTCAACTTCAGGAATGCCAGATCTGTTGTCTTTTAGCCTGCTCTACTGCAAACTCAGAGAGACAAGGCTGATGTCTTTGATCTTCTTCCTGCAACTTCAGGAAGGTAAGATCTACTATTTTAGTCTGCTCCACTTCAAACTCAGGGAGACAAGATCTAACGTCTTAGATCTTCTTCCTGCAACTTCAGGAATGTAAGATCTGTTGTCTTCGATCTACTTCACTGCAACTTCAGGAATGCCAGATCTGCTGTCTTTTAGCCTGCTCTACTGCAAACTCAGAGAGCCAAGGCTAACGTCTTCGATCTTCTTCCTGCAACTTCAGGAGGGTAAGATCTGTTGTCTTCGATCTGCTTCACTGCAACTTCAGGAAAGCCAGACCTGCTATTTTAATCTGCTCCACTGTAAACTCAGGGAGACAAGACTGATGTCTTCGATCTGCTTCACTGCAACTTCAGGAATGCCAGATCTGTTGTCTTTTAGCCTGCTCTACTGCAAACTCAGAGAGACAAGGCTGATGTCTTTGATCTTCTTCCTACAACTTCAGGAAGGTAAGATCTGTTGTCTTTAGTCTGCTCCACTGCAAACTCAGGGAGGCAAGGCTGAAAGTGACAATTTACCTTACTACATCATTCTATGACTTGTAGAATGGGTGTATGCTTATGCCGAATGATTAGGATGCCCTGATCGATATGAGTCAAATGCTTCTAATTAGACATGCTATGATATATGAATGAAAAAATGATATGAGTATGATTCCTACTCAAGGTATTATCGCACATTTATTCCTCAAGGTTTCTTCTTCGTTCCCCCTGAAGTATCATATTCTTGCTCAAATAATTTGCCCCATGGAAATTTTAGGGCCTACTCCTCTTGGACCTTGGTGACACAAGGCTTATACCACCTTCAAACCATCCCCCAAGAATCGAAACTTTTCTCATGTCATTCCTACTGCTATCTAAGGATACAAGATTTGTTTCAACTCCAATTCATTCTACCACCATTCAGGAGTTTTGAATTTTTCCATCAATTTGGTTTGTCACACCATTCTTTGAATGACCCGATGACACCGCTTGCTTTCTTCATAACAACTCATTATTCTTTCCAATTACCAATTGGACGAAGAATTCAGAGAAATAGTCTCCATCTAGACTCTTCTTTCTCAAATATTTTCAATCTATGTAAATGGAAATTCTAAACAATTGTCCTGTTTCGGTTTCTTGTTTTATCTAGAAATTTCCAAAGTAATATGTAGAACTTCTTTTGTGAAATTATTAGTTCATCAATCATTATTTCAATGTAACATGCTTATAAATAACAATAATGGACAACAAATAACTTGATTTTGAGGATAGTTCGAACTGAATAAATCCTCAATTAAAGAGAAAATAACTAGGAAAACATCTTTGAGAAGAAAAAGAATCCAAAGACAGTAAATTGATATGAGTAGGAAAAAGATCAGATGCCCTAGATATCGCAGATTGGGCTTCTATATACAAACTCCATGAAGACTTCTTTGAGCTTAACATGTGTTTAGAAGATCCAAGGTACTTTGTTGATGCCCCGATATGCAACATACTTCATTTCTTGTCAATTCAGGTATAGCAAGATCACTACATGCCCCTTCAGAATTTGAGCTGCCCTTTTCGGGTTTTCAACTCAAAACTCATGTGGTCTCTAGGCGCCCTTTGCGGGTTTTCGCCTAGGCCTCTCCTTTTTTTTTTGAAGTCTCAAAGCGCCCTTTGTGGGTTTTCACCTTGTCCTCTTCTCCTTTTTAAGCAAAATATTTTTTGACTGCATTCGAATTCACAGGATTGGGTAAGCTTTTCCCGTCCATTTCGGTCAAAATCAGTGCACCTCCAGAGAAGGCCTTCTTCACCACATATGGTCCTTCCCAATTTGGCATCCATTTTCCTCTAAAATCCCTTTGTATGGGAATGATCTTTTTCAGTACAAGGTCCCCCTCGTGAAACTCTCTTGGGCGAACTTTTTTATCGTAGGCTCACATCATTTGTTTTTGGTACATCTGACCGTGACGAATAGCCCTTAGCATTTTTTCTTCAATCAAGTTCAACTGATCATATCAAGCCTGAATCCATTCAGCTTCATCAAATTTTATTTCTGACAAAACTCGAAGGGAAGGTATTTCTACTTCAATCGGTAGAATTGCCTCCATCCCATAGACCGATGAGAAAGGAGTTGCCCCAGTAAAAGTTCTGATGGACGTTCGATAAGCATAGAGTGCAAATGGTAATTTTTCATGCCAATCCTTATAAGTCTCAGTCATTTTCCCTACTATCTTCTTGATATTTTTATTAGCCGCTTCCACTGCCCCATTCATTTTTGGACGATACGGAGATGAGTTGTGGGGTTTGATCTTAAATTGACTACAAACTTTCGCTATCGTGCTATTGTTTAAGCTCAGTGCGTTGTCTGATATGATCCTCTCGGGCATTCTATATCGACAAATGATCTCCTTCTTCAGGAACCGAATAACTGCTGACTTAGTAACACTAGCGTATGAAGCAACCTCTACCCATTTCGTGAAGTAGTCAATAACCACAAAGATGAATCGATGCCCATTCAAAGCTTTCGGTGAAATCGGCCCAATGACATCCATGCCCCACATGGAAAAAGGCCATGGAGAAGGGATAACATGCAAAGGTGAAGGTGGTACGTGAATTTTATCTCCATAAATTTGACATTTATGGCATCTTCTGGCATAGTTGATACAATCTCCTTCCATAGTAGACCAATAGTATCCGAATCTCATAATTTGTCTAGCCATTGTAAAACCATTAGCATGTGTCCCACAAACACCCTCATAAACTTCTTCAAGGATTTTCCTAGCTTCAACAGCATTAACGCATCTCAATAGTACCTGATCTTTTCTCCTTTTTTACAAGATATCCCCATCTAAAACATAGTCAGAGGCCAATCTTCTTAATGTCCTTTTATCATTCTCAGTTGCATGCTCCGGGTATTCACGATTTTTTACATATCGCAATACATCATGATACCAAGGGTGGTCATCTTTTTCCTCCTCTTCCATGTTATAACAATGAGCTGGAACTTCGAAAATACTCATATGAATAGGTCTCATATCCTCTGGTTTGTTTACTTTGATCATAGAAGCCAGGGTTGCCAAAGCATCCGCCATCTGGTTTTCATCACGTGGGAGAGAATTAAAAGTAATGTCATCGAACTCCTCAATCAATCCCAGAACTATTTTCTGGTAATCAATTAGTTTGGGATCTCTTGTCTCCCATTCTCCTTTAAGCTGGTAAATTACTAAGGCAGAATCTCCATATACTTCTAGCACTCTGATTTTACGCTCTACAGCTGCTCGAATTCCAATGATGCATGCCTCATACTCCGCCATGTTGTTTGTGCAGTCAAAATCCAATTTGCATGTGAATGGATAATGATCACCACTAGGGGATACCAAGATTGCTCCAATTCCATTTCCCACAGCATTTGACGCCCCATCAAAATTTAGCTTCCATGGATGCTCTTCAGTAGTTCCACATACATTAGCTCTTCGTTGGGGAAATCAAAGCTCAATGGTTCATAATCCTCTAAAGCCCTGCTAGCCAGAAATTCCACTATTGCGCTCCCTTTTATAGCCTTTTGGTTCACGTAGACTATATCAAATTCAGAAAGCAGAATCTGCCACCTTGCCATTCTTCCATTCAGAGCCGTTGACTCCATCATATACTTTAATGGGTCAAGCTTTGAAATTAACCAGGTTGTATAATATAGCATATACTACCTCAATCTCCGAATTGTCTAAATCAAGGCGCAACACAATTTCTCAATCGACGAATATCTCATTTCACACTCATTGAACTTTTTATTGAGATAGTATATCGCATTTTCCTTTCTTCCTGACTCATCATGTTGACCAAGCACACATCCCATGGAGTTATTGAACACTGTCAAATACAGTATCAATGGTCTATCTGGATTAGGAGGAGATAGTACTGGGGCATTTGACAAATATTGTTTGACTTTGTCAAAAGCTTTCTGGCACTCATCATCCCATACGACTTGGTTGTGTTTCTTAAGAAGACTAAATATAGGATCACATTTCTCAGTTAATTGTGAAATAAACCGAGCAATGTAATTCAATCTTCCAAGAAAACCTCGAACTTCTTTTTGAGTGCGCGGTGGAGGCAATTCTTGTATAGCTTTGACCTTATTTGAGTCAACTTCGATTCCTCTTTCACTGACTACGAAACCTAGTAATTTCCCTGACTGAGCTCCAAAAGTACACTTTTTCGGGTTGAGTTTTAATCGAAATTTTCTCAACATCAAAAACAACTTCTTCAAAACTTCAATGTGTTCCTTTTCTGTTCGAGATTTGGCGATCATGTCATCAACATATACTTCAATCTCTTTGTGCATCATGTCATGGAATAAGGTTACCATGGCCCTTTGATACTTCGCTCCTGTATTCTTTAACCCGAATGGCATCACCTTATAACAAAAGGTACCCCACAATGTTATGAAAGTAGTTTTCTCCATATCCTCAGGGTGCATCTTGATCTGATTGTATCCCGAAAAACCATCCATAAAAGAAAACAGTGAGTATCCCACCGTATTATCCACCAACGTGTCAATATGAGGCAAAGGGAAATTATCTTTTGGGCTGGCTTTATTTAGGTCCCTATAGTCTACACACATCCGAACCTTTCCATCTTTCTTAGGGACAGGAACAATATTGGTAACCCATTCTGAGTATTTGACCACTTGTAGAAAACCAGCATCAAACTGTTTCT
Source organism: Gossypium sturtianum (assembly GCA_025698515.1). Classification (NCBI taxonomy): domain Eukaryota; kingdom Viridiplantae; phylum Streptophyta; class Magnoliopsida; order Malvales; family Malvaceae; genus Gossypium; species Gossypium sturtianum. The sequence continues at coordinate 28,753,772 of CM046945.1, forward strand.
TGACTTCCTCCTTTATTTTCAACACTACATCAGGCCTCATCCTTCGTAGCTTTTGTTGAACTGACTTGCACTCTTCTCTTATGGGAAGGTGATGCACTACAATATCAGTACTTAGCCCAGGCATATCTTGGTATGACCATGCAAAGACATATTTGAATTCCCGAAATAACTCAACAAGGTCTTACTTTGTCTTTTCAGCTATGCGCGTTCCAATTTTCACAACCTTTCCTTCCTCCAAGGCTATGTTTTCTACCACCTCTTCATAGGGTAAAATCTGTTTTTCTTCTTGCTTTACCATTCTTAACAAATCTGGAGACAAGTCACAATCTTTGTCACCCTTAAAATCCTGAGATTCCTCTAAACACATGTCTTGCTCGAAAAAGACCTCTGAATCTGTAGTATCGTTGCTCATGTCATTGATATCTAGAGACCTGTGGTAGGCACAAAAGAATGTACAAAGAACAAATTAATTCAAGAATAACTATTCACATGATATGAATGAGAATAAAAAATTTGGAATGAAATTAGAAGATCAAAAGAATATAAAAAATAAAAGAATATTTGCCCGAATGGATCATTAAAGATGTATTTTATTGAAACAAAAGATGTCTGAACATGAGCCTATTTCACAAAAGCAATCTTATTGTTCCTAGGCTTAAAAACAACAAGTGTGTTCTGAACATTACTCTGTGTAATCTTTAAAAACTACAGGAAGTTCATCTGCAGTCCAATTGTTCAAAACGCTTCCAGGTTCATAAGGGCGAATGCCCAACAAGTTTCTTTGCCCAGTTTCTTCCTCATGTATGGCGTTGATGTGAAGATTTTCATTTCCCAACAATCCTCTCTCAGGGTGAATTATCTCTCCTGATACAAAAGTCTGAGATATGTGAGGAAATGTCATCAATTCCTACATGACTTCTTCTCCATCCAGCCGTGCCCTTCTTCTCTCTTGCTTCTTCTCTATTTCTCTCTTCCTTTGTCTAGCATCTGGCCTAAAGCCCAAGCCAAAATGGTCTCTTTTCTTTTTCATCATTGGTACTTGAATCCCTTCTTGGAGATGTCTTCCCAATCCTTTTCCCGGTAGGGCTTCTTTCCCCACCATTATTTATAAGCCCATTCTCGTGGTCCTGGATATCCTAGGGACTGGCACCTCATTCCCTTCCAAAATGAATGTTGCGTTCACAAACTCTAAAGATCGAAAAGAACACTCAGTGGCCTCCTTATTTGCCTCTAAGTATGGTGCGTCGTTGGTAACAGGTTCTTTGATGTCCTCCTCCATATTTACAGTCACTAGCCGAACTTCTGTTACCAGTTTCAATTTTTTGGTGCAGTGATGAGGGCACTGCCCCTGCCGAATGAATCCAAGGTCTTCCCAACAAGCAATTGTAGGAGGGCTTGATATCCATCACCAAAAAATCCATTTCATATGTGTTTGGCCCAATCAACAACGGTATGTCAATCCTTCCCATCACTCTTCTCTCAGTGCCATCAAATGCTCTCACTATGTTCTGGCATGTCTTCATGTGAGAACTATCTATAGGCAATCTTTTCGGCGTAGACAATGGTAAGACATTCAAATTTGACCCATTATCGATTAACACGCTTGGTAGGGTATATCCTTTGCAACGAGTAGTGATGTGCCAAGCCTTAGTCGATCCCATACCTCCAGGTGGAATTTCATCATCACTGAAGTAAATAAAGTTATCGGTACTTATATTACTAACTAGTCGGTCAAGTTTATTGACATATATATCCTTAGTAACATAGGTCTCATTCAATACTTTCATCAATGCCTCGCGATGTACTTCTGAGCTTAAAAGCAATGCTAGCACTGATATACGAGCCGATTGTTTGCGCAGTTGTTCTACCATGCTGTATTCGCTGTGCTTCAAGAATTTTAGAAATTCTTTAGCCTCTTCTTCCTTCACTGGTTCGTTGATAAGTGCCTCAGGTCCTTTCTCTCGTTCAACTACCAAGGTCTTTGATTTCACTGGTTCTATTTTGACGTTTACCAAGTCGTAACGCCTTCCACTACGTGTGTAGGATCCTTCACTTTGGACCTCCTTGAAATTGCTAGCTAGAATTTCCCCTCCTGGTATTGTCACATTATATCGTAATTCCAAGGTACCATTTTGTTATCCTTATAAGGAAACGAAACAGGTCTCTGGATTACGACCTTTGGCGCCATTTGTGCTCCGCCTTTCGTGTTTCTTGGTCGAAAAATGATGATCCTCGGATAATTGACTTTTTGGTTTGCAATTCTCCTTCTGTCACGCATATACCTCCTCCCTCTGAGCCTTCCTCATAAACTTCTAATTCTTTATTGTTCATAAGGCTCTGCACCAAGTCTCTGAACTCAACATATTCTTGGATTTTGTGTCCTTCTATTTTGTGGAACTCACAATAGTTCCTCACTCCTTCGCATCCTTCCATAGAATTCGATTCTATCAATCCTTTCCCAACCATTTCTCTCCAGATCATTCTTAACGGGGTTTTTACCTCCGTAATATCCTCCTTGATCCTTCTCACGATATTTTCACCAATCGCGTTTATCCCCTTATCTCCATGATTAGGTAACGGGTTCTCCGCACTAGGGGTATCATCAAACTTTACCATCCCCATCTTGATGAGTCTCTCGACTACCTTTTTGAAAGCAGTGCAGTTTTCTATTGAATGCCCCGATATTCCCGCATGGTAGTCACATTGAGCGTTTGAGTCGTACCATTTAGGATATGGGGGCTGTAACGGCTTTAGATAAAATGGGGACACCACATGTACGTCAAATAAACTTTGATATAGCTCCTTATACATCATTGGGATTGGCGTAAATTGAAGCTTTTCAGAGTTTTGTCTTGCGCCTGATTCTTGCCTTACCGGCCCTTGTTGTAACACCCCTTACCCGGGTTCTACGCCGAGAACTGAGCTCGAGGCATTACCGAACTCAAGCCACTTAATCGCCACTTAGGCTCAACGTCATTACTCTCTATAACCTCATTCTCGACTTACGAGGCCTCACTCATACACACGAGGGCTCTCGAGACTAATCCGGAACTTTTACGATCCTTAAAATTTTTCTCTTTTATACAGGTCTCACACACCCGTGCAAGATTAGACACGCCCGTGCATGGACACACACGCCCATGTCCCCAAACCGTGCCTAAAAACCCAGCATTCTGCCAATGCCCCATAGCCAAGGCACACGCCCGTGCTTACCACCCGTGGTGCACACTGACTTCACACACACGGCCTCAAAGCCTAGTCACACGCCCGTGTGGCTAGCCCGTGGACTATCCTGATTTAAAAATGTTAACATGCAGGGGACGCACGGCCACAGCACACGCCCGTGGGCTGACCGTGTGTCACACAGGGCCTAGACACACTCCCGTGTGTCTATCCACATGGTCAAGAACAAGACTAAGTGTCAAGTTCTTTTCACCCTTCTAACATACACAACATATACTCATCTAACACCATCATAATCAACTCAAATTGAAGTGCATTCTCACATAGAAAACTACATCTTTCTTTCATATAATGTAATAGCCAACAACCATGGCATTATACAAAATAAGCTATCCATCTAAAGGCCAACACATCTTAGCCATTTACAACAAAATTTACTAACTTATCTAGCCCCTATACATGCCATATACAAAACATTAAGTTTCATGTACCAAAGTGTGCTGATATGTGGGCTATCTTCTGATGATCCTCGTATCTCGATTCAACACTTTTAATCTATAAGACAAGGGAAAAGAAAGAGAGTAAGCTTTGAGCTTATTAAGTTTACACATAAACAAATAAGCATCATAGTATAAGCTAAACAACAATTAGCATTATACTACCAAAAGTAATGAACAACTATGCTTACTCTTTCTAACCCTTACCACATTTCCAACACATCATGAGTCACATACTCATAACCATCGAAATGCACCCCTGCATTCTATGTCACATTTACACAATATATAACACATCATTATTTCTCGTATACATCCACACAGTTTATCCACATAACTTATCCATACAGCCTATCCACACAGCTAGTTCATATAGCTAATCCACACAGTTTATTACACACAGCTAATACACACAGTTAATCCACACAGTTTATTACACACAGCTAATACACACAGTTAATCCACACAGCCAATATCTCAGTGGTTTCGCATTTAGCACACCGCAATTGATTAATAAGGTGGTATCGCACTTAGCCTACCACAAAGGTATTCATAGTGATTCAGCACATAGCTCACCAAACGATATACCTCACGATAGCATCGCACATAGCTAGCTCATCGTCAATATGCATTAGGATGGCATCGCACTTAGCCCACCATCTAGCATTATCACAACACATGCACAAGTCTACTTACTTAATCATTCTCGATCATACATCCATTCCACATTTTTACTACATTCATCCTACATAGGCTTTCAAACATGCTACACACTATCTAGCATTAACAAATTGTAAGTATGAATGCATTATTTATGCATAGACTTACCTCGATACTCAAAAGTATGGAAATATGCAATTTAGTCCACCACCTTGCTTTTGCCTCGGTTTTGATCCGGGCTTCATCTTTCTTGATCTATAATGAATAATTCAGCTTATTCAATACACACATTGACTAAATTGACCCATATTTCATACTTTAGCAAAATTACTATTTTGCCCCTAAACTTTCTCATATTTACACTTTAGCCCCAAGGCTCGTAAAGTGATTTTTATTCAACTTTCTATCCTTTCATGCTTACCCGAACCACTTACTCAACTAAAGCATTCATCAAATCTCACTAAATCACACATGTATGACCAAACTAAAGTTTTTCACAATCAAGTCCGTACATGCATTTTCATGGAAAATCACTTAACAAAAGATATTTCTACTACATCAAGCTTTCATAATCTTCCATAAAACATCAAAATACATGCATGTCATACATGACCACTTTTTTGAACATCCATAATAGCTCACCAAATAGCTAAAAATAGCTTACTCATGCTACTAGGACTTCAAAAATACGAAGAATATCAAAACCGGGCTTAGGAGAACTTACTAGCAAGCTTGAAAAGTTGAAAGAGCCCTAACAATGGCTTCTCTAATTTTCGGCAGCTAAGGGGAAGAAGATGAATGAATTTGTCATCTTTTCACCTATTTTAATCACTTATTTGATAAATGACCAAAATGCCCTTTTTGATAAACTTTAAATTTTGACTCATCCATGCCCATTTTTGTCCAAAAATTAGAATTTGGGTAAATTACTATTTAAGGACCTCTAATTATTAATCTAAAGCTATTTCACACAAATAGCTTCTAGAAACACACATTTTGCAACTTTTGCAATTTAGTCCTTTTGGACAATTCAACCACAATTCCACAGAATTGCTTCATGAAACTTTCACACTAGCATGCATACATAATATAAACCTCAAAAACTCATTCATAACCCTCGGATTTGTGGTCTCAAACCACTATTCTGACTAGGCCCTAAACCAGGATGTTACACTTGTTGCCCAACAATAATTACTTTTGGCTGGCTAACAGTAATTGCCTTCGAGTACCCTTTGTTGTATGTACTCGTATTATTCACCTCATTATCCTTTTTTCTAGGAGCATACCTTTTAGTGGTTTCCCCTACTTCAATCTTGCCACCCCTTATGGCATTTTCAATCATTTCTCCTGTCATCACTATATCTGCAAAGCTCTTGGTGGTACTTCCTATCATGTGAGTGATAAATGGAGCCTTCAAGGTATTGATAAAAAGCATTGTAGTTTCCTTTTCTAGGAGTGGTGGTTGAACTTGCATGACGACCTCCCTCCATCTTTGCGCATACTGCCTGAAGCTTTCATTTGACTTCTTTTCCATATTCGCAAAGTGATTCACAAAGCGCCATGTCCGTGACATGATTGTATTACTTCATAAAGGCTTGGGCTAGGTCTCTCCAGGAGCTAATCCTAGCACGGCTGAGTTGATTGTACCACCTGGATGCTGCCCCCACAAAACTGTCTTGGAAATAATGAATCAAGAGTTGATCATTATTAACATAGCCGGTCATCCGTCTACAGAACATGGTAATGTGGGCTTCAGGGCAGCTGGTCCTATTGTACTTCTCAAATTCTGGCATTTTGAACTTATGAGGAAGCACCAAATCTGGAACCAAGCTCAAGTCTTTAGCATCAATTCCATGGTGATTATCAGCATTTTCTAAAGCCTTGAACTTTTCTTCCAACCATCTATAGCGATCTTCTAACTGCCTTGAGGATTCAATTCTTATCCCTTCCCTCTCTGCTATATCTAAGTCGGGGATAACAGGATTAGCAGGGTTATCTCCTGGGTTGGGTCTCACGCCAACTTGGAAATTCATGGGCACTCCAGTAACAGTTTGCTCTTGTTGAGGCCTAATCGTGACAGATGGCCTTCGGGGATGTTCTTCAGATTGTGTTTGTGCATGTGGTGGGGTAAAACCCGGAGGAAAGTCCTCATTATCTTCTCCAGCATTAGTCATGGGACCTTTTCCTTTGTCCATTGCTCCATTCAGTAGCTAAGTCATTTGAGCTACCATATTTCTTTGGGCTTCCATCACTTGTTCCCTCATATCTTGTTGGATTTTTACCAACTGCTCTTGCAGCTGGTCTTGCATGTCTCTCTGGAACTGTTCAAGTCTTTGATCCATATTCTTTGTCTTAGCGCGTGTACCGTAACGGTGTTTGGTTTCCAGATTTTTCCTTCTCTCTCTCTCTCTCTCTGTGATAATTTCAACTAATTAGGATTTTTCTATAGACTTAAATGCATATGATGTGATGTAATGCAAATACATGAATGCAAAAAGGTATCGATTCAGATTCAATTCCATTTAGAAAACTTTATTATAAAACAAAATTCTTTACATAAAACAGATTACAAATATGCTTTTGCCCTAATGCCCAAAGTCTTAACTTTCCTAAACAACAAGGCTAGCTCTCGACCACGATCTGACTGTAGCTCATATTTCATGCTCAATGTATCAACCTGTACTGCCAAAGTCTGTAAATGATCAGCTACCTCTCGAATCCGAAATATGGCTTCACTCATGAGATAATCCCGATTTCTAACTTGATCATGAGAATGGTGGAGTTCTTACTTCCAATGCCCTTCTCTTGCTTCAAGAAGCTCGATTCGGAGTTCATAATTTTGCAATATCGATTCCAATTTTTTGATCTTGTCCTTCATTTTCTCAATCTTGTTCAGATTTGACTTCAGCTCGATTGCAGAATTACGGCTTCGATGGTGGTGAAGAGACCGTCCCAGTTCAGCCACTCTAGCCTTTAACCCACATTTCTCCTTTTTGGCTTTCTGCCAAACTTCTTTCTAGGGCCTTATTTCGCATTTGCATCTCTTGGAACTTCCTTTCCCAATGGTCAGCTTTGGCCTTTTCCTCTTGAATCTCCTGTTACCACTGTTCCGAAGTCTTCCCCAATCCAGCATTTTTCATTGATAGACGCAGCTTATTATACTCTGTCTTTAGGCTGTCCAGATCTTCCTCGACCCTTTTCTTCCATTTTCTTAATTTTTCGGCCTCTGATTTCTGAACATCCACATCTAATCTCAGGTGCATTTTTTCTTCTTCCAACCTCTCTATCCTCTTTCCAAGCTCTGAACTCTTCCTTTCGAAATCTTGTTTTACAATCTCTAATTCTAATGGGACCACTCGTAAATACTCTTCGATCGATCGAGCGTCTTCTAAACTTGGCACAAGGATCTTGTCGTTGACTCTTCTACTCCACCATCCATTGTACTCTAGGGTCATTATTGGACATACGTCCACTCTCTTCATACGACGGGTCTGATTTCGGGTATTAGAAATCTCCTTAACCCTCTTTTTGTAGATATCTCCCTTATACGAAAACTCACATTGAGCCAACCCATGTGTAGCCGGTATAACTGCCTCAATCTGTATTGTCTCAGTACGAGCAAGGGTGCATATCCAATGGCTCCCTAAATTCCAAGTAGAGGGACCCAATCAAAACTCCCACACTGGTACAACACCTCATCAGGAAGCATCCAGGGAGCTCTCCACTCGACGTCCTCTTCTTGGAGATTTCGTAGAAGCGCTATCCAATTTTCTTCTGATATGTCATCTCTCCTTGGGGTAGCCACTATCTCTTTTAATGGGGAATAATTTTCTGAGAAGACCCGATAGGAAACCTTGTCCACCTTTCAGAAATGACTGTAGAACCAAGCCAACAACAACTGCGCACATCCTATAAATCTGCCTTCGTCAGCTCTCTTACATGCATCCAGTGATTGAAATGTCTCAGCCAAGATTGCAGGAATAGGCGTGACTTGTTTGTCAAGTCGATTAAAAATATCTGAGACTGCTTCATCCACATATCCCAATGCCCTAGGGAAGATCACTAATCCGTATATACTCAAAGCAAAAACATCGACCTTCTTTTTCATATCAAGATGTACTAGAATCAAATCTTTCAAAACTTTCCATGGGATGCATTTACACTCACCTTTTTGCTTGATTCTGGCTATGACCCACTGTTCACTCATCCTCGTAATACTCATTAATTTTCTCAAAAAGGTCGGGACACTAGTAGCCCTTGAGTAAGCTTTGTCAACTTGAATCTTGGGACAATGCAATAGAACTGTATACTCTTCCACCGTGGGTACCAAATCAACCATTCCGAAAGTAAAGCAACTATACGCAGGATTCCAATATTGGGTGATGGCTCGAAACAGATGTTCATCTACCTGAATGTACAACAAGTACGGCAAATCCCCATAGCTGCAGTAAAACAACTGCTTAGTCTCGTCGCTCCACCGATCCCATATTTCTCTTAATTCCTGGAGATTATTCTACATCACACTGATGCGAGTGTAGTCCCATAATTCTGATGTGTACCCTTCAGCTAGGCTATCCCCTTTCTCTAATTGCGTTTGCTCTGACCACCTACAGACGGTTGCATTGTCTTCCACTTTATCAAGGAATTCATTCTCCATAACTAGCTTTATAACTTAGTAACTGACCGTGAATCGATACCTTTTAAAATATGAAATGACATGCATCAAAATAAAACACAACCAGTTAGTAACGTGAAATAAAACATAAAGCAAATAAACAAACGCATATCCAGGTAATCACTAAGGTTTGGTATAGTTCTACCTAGGGTAGGCCCTTAAGTTTTCTACATGTGGTTTAGCTCTAAAGTTGAGGTACTGAACCAAATAGATTTCCTCGATCCTCACCCATTATAGGCTCATATGGACCGAGTTCAGTTCAGGGGAATACATTTTCCTATGGCTGCACGGAGATGAAAATCTCACGAAGACATAGGTACGGATGTATCCTGAAAGCGATTCACTATCCTGCACGGAGGTGAAAACCTCACAAAGGAGTAGCTTCTCACTCCCACTTAAAAGGGTGTGACCACAACGGTCATGCAATGCAATGCAGAGATATTAGAACAGCATGCAGTAAAAAGGATCATAATTTTTCAAATCAGATTTTCGAATTTAGACAAAAGGACAGGAAATAATCAATTTTACGGCTTGACTCTCTTATTATCCCCAAAGCTGTCGAAACCATTTTTAAAGTTTTTATGAAAAAACGAGGATCGACTTAAAAACGAAAACGGGAGTCGCCACCGATCCTTTTTTACTTAGGTGTGATCAGATCACCTTATAAAACATCTTTTGTTTAAAACATTAATTTTGGCCTACGAAATTCGAGAAAACAAGTTCGGGAGTCGGTTACGCACGAGGAAGGGTTAGCACCCCCGTAACGCCCAAAAATTGGTACCTAATTGATAAAATCACATCCTAATGTTGAAAATTTGAAAATTTTAAAGTATGATCTTTTTATTTGAAAGATAGCTAAAACTCGCCTATCTTAAAGAAATAAAATGTCACACCCAATAAGTTAGGATGCGACATCTCAAGACTTCGAAACTAAGCTTGCTTTTATTTTGTAGAAAATCCTTACCTCGAGATACAAAACATTATATCTAATAAGTTAAGATATAACATTATGAATTTCCGAGAATAAATTTTAATTTGAAATTTCTAGGTTTTAAAAAAAAGAGGTACTTGATACCTTAAGTTTCACGAGAAAAATTAAAACCCAGTAAGTTAGGGTATAATTTTTCTCGAAGTCCCCAAATATCATATATCGTTGTATTTTAAAAAATATTTGAATAAAATGCGTCAATTCAAAATGTGTTTTTATAGAAATGGTTTGAGTAACATAAATACCAAATAGCAATTCTCTATAATTACAAGTCATATTAACAATTAATACTAATATAGTCAATAATAAAAAAATATGAAATAATGAATGATACAAATAATAGAATAACTGTACTAAAGCAAACATAAAAATCATAAACAAATAAGAGCATGGACAAACGAATATGAAATATAAAGCAGTAAATAACGAAAGATAAAAAAAAACTACTAAATAAACATGAAACTTTACTTGCAAAATTAAGTGTAAAATAAAATAACAACATAGAATGAGTAATATAGAATAATAGATATTGATAATTAATAGAAACATATATAAAAATGGTATGGCATAATCTAAAAAATAATATATATATTCATGAGCAAATAAGTAAAATACATTTTTAAATAAATAAATGACATATAAATAAAAATATATTTATAATATAATAATCTAATACATATATGCATAAAATTACATATTTAAGAATAAATAATATAAACAATATACTGTATACAAAATTATATACAATATTAAGGATAAAATAATTTTAAAGTTATATATAAAATATAATATAATAATATAATCTATATAAAATAAAAAAATGTAATATAATAACTAATGTGTAAATTTTAAAATAATGTATAAATAATATTAATAAAATAACTTATTATAAATAATGAATATATATAAAAATAATACGTATTTAGAATAAACAATACATAAAAACTTTATATTATTAATAAATTAATATAAACTATACAAATATTTAAAAAATAATACGGAATTTTTTATAGAATGAAATAATTTAATATAATGTTAAAAAAATAAAATAAGATAAAAATAAAAAAAAAAGGTTTAAAAATGAACAAAGAAATAGGGATTAAGTATAAATAAAAATAAAATGTAAAAGGACCAGATCAGAACGCGAGTCACACCGTAGGGACCAATTAGGCAATTATGCCTTATCTCCTAAACGACGTCGTTCTGATATTATCCCTTAAAGAACCCGAGGGACCAGATTGAAACAAAATATAAATTCTAGGGCTAATTTAATAAAAAATAAAAAATTAAATTGGACTAAATTAAAAATGATGAAATTGCGGAAGGACCTAAGAGGCAAATTGCCCCTTTTATAGAAACATGCGGATCCTCCCCGGGTATCGGGTCAACGCGCGGGTCTGGCCCCTGAACGACGTCGTTTTGGCCTTAAAAAGGGACCCCCAAAACGACGTCGTATGAAGGGCCTATATAAGCTAAAAATCCGCCCAAAAAAAATCAGTTTAAACACTTTTTAGGAAAAAAAAATCAAAGGCTCCAGAAAAACTCTCTCTCCCCCTCCGGCTGGGTTAAACACGGACCACCACCGACGCGCCTACACACGCTTGTTGCCTCAAGCGGCGGTCAGAAAGCTAAATTTTCCCGTTTCGCAGCCGAACCGAAGGTAATCTCTTTTCTGGTTATTTTTTAACAATATTTGTATATGTGTATATAAAAAAAAAACATAAATCGAAAAGAAAAGTAAAAAATTAAACGGAATATATAAAAAAAAATCACCTCATTGTTAGGTTTTTATTAATTAATCAGATATCTGTATCTTTGTGTGTTTTACTACAGAAAATGCTGGGGTTTTTATAGCCCCAAAAATAAAATACAAATATTCTGTCCATATGTTTCTTGCCATATTTGCTGCTGTGTCTTTCTTTCCTTTTACAGGTTAATGACGAGAAATTCGGCGGTGACGAAGGCTGGTGGCTAGGCTGCGGCGCGAGGAAGGGCCTGTGTCGAGTGCTTGCGGCGCCTAGGGTTTTCTAGAAACCCTAGGTCTTCTGTTACTGTTTAGGTTTTGGGCCCTTTTGGGCCGCGTGAGTTTGGGTCTGGGGCACTGGGTGTAATGGGTTTTGGGTATTAGTTTGGGTTAGGTTTTAGTGTTTTGGGTCTGAGGGTGTAATTGGGTTTTGAGTTATCTGTTTGGGCTTTGTAAACGAACTGTAAAAATAAAAAACTGGACATTTTATTTTTTTTTGTTTTTATTATTTTTGGTTTATTTTCAAGCCCGTGCATAAATGGGCTACTACAAAGGTAATAAAACACATAAAAAAATTAAAAATAATGTAATGATGCCAATAATGATAAATAGGCAAACATACACGAATAAAGGAAATGTAAAAAACAATTAAATAAATAAAATATAAAAAGACAATGAATGAATAAATAAATAAATAGAATGATATATATATAAATAGTTGAAATTAAATAAATAAAGGATTAAATAGGAATTAAAATAAAATTAAGAGCCTAAAATGTAATAAATGACTAAATAAATAAGGACTAAATCGAAATTTAAGGGGATAAATTGTAAATTAAAAAGAAGTTAATAAATCAGAATAAAGGACCAAAATGCGAAAAGAAAAAGGGACCAAATGAGAAAATATCTCAAACTCAATTAAACGCACCGTTTCTTTGACAAATCGGGGGACTAAATTGTACAAAAAAATAAAATAAATGGGGGGAAATTAAAAATAAAAATCAAGCAATAGGATGAAATTGAATAATAGTGAAAATGTGAAAGGATCGAAACAACAATTAGCCCATTTTTCCAGAAAACACGCGGATCCTACTAGTATCCGAGTCGGATCTCGGGTTGATTGAAACGACACCGTTTCAAGCATGGACCATTTTGAAAACAAAACGAAATTAAATGGCCAAATAGAAAAGTAAAACAGGACTGAATTGAAGCAAGCCGCAAAAGCGGAAGGACCCGATGAATAAATAACCCCTCCAGGTGAAAACACGCGGATCCTAGGGGATGGATTGGTTCGAGCCGTGGGTCGCGTCAAAACGACGTCGTTTTGACGTCTGAAATTCGGCCCAAAAGGGTGCCGTCTTGTATCACCTATTTAAACCACCAATCCTTCAAAAAAATCTTTTCTGCCCTTAAAAGAAAAAAAAACTGAAACTCTCTCCCCTTTTTAACCGTCCCTGTGTCCGGCCCAGGGCTCCGGCGTACCACCAGTCGCCAGTGACGGCTCCGCCATTCCCGGTGGCCGGAAAACCCTAAGAACCCCTTCTTAGCCCCTCTCTTCAAATAGAACGCGGACCCAGTGTTATAACACGCAAAAGAGTCACCGTTCGACCAAAACCATTGAGGGACCGTTCGATTTCTCGCTCTCTTTGGCGCGGTTTCAGGCGAATCCCTAAGGATTCGATCGCCTTATATGCCAGCGAGGGTCACCGACTACTGCGGCGAAAGGTGGAACGGCAGGTACGTTTCTTTTTTATTTTATTATTATATATATATAAACATATTCGAAAAAAAAGGAAAAATAAAAGGATCACCTTTTGAAGTTTTATGTTCTGTTTTTTTTTTCGATTACTCTTGTGTGTGTGTAAAAAAAAAAATACATGGTGGATCCGGATTTTTATAGCCATTTATACATATTATTTGTTTTTATTTCTCTCTGTTTCGCTACTGTTTAGCCACTGCTATTTCCTTGTTGTTGTCCTTTTTTCATTCTTTTGCAGGTATCCCTGGAGAGTCAACGGAAGGGAGAGAAGATACGCCCTTTGCTGTTTTGGTGCAAGGCGACAGACGCGCGTCAGGCCTCGGGACGAGGAGCGTGCTGACGTGGCCAAGGGCAGCGGCGGAGGGGCTCTAGGGTTTTTGGTTTTTACTGGAAAATGTTTAGGTTGTGGGCCTGTAATTGGGTCTTAGGGTTTTTAATTCGGGCTTGTAATTTGGGCTGATGTTTTTTGTAATTGGACTATTGTATTTTGGACTTTGTAATTGAGTTTTTAAATTTTTATTTTTATTATTTTTGGTTTCTGTTTGGGGCCCGAACAAAATTGGGCCCTTACACCCTTAAATATTAAAACTCAAATTGAATCTTATTTAAAACTTAATATTTACTTAAATTCAATTTTTTGATATAATATTTTATCAAACACATGTAATTACGGGAGACCTTCCGACTTTAAAAATCTAGAAGATGACATTTTATCACTTTTTTAAGGATTTAAGACTTTTTATGCTCTATTATTCAAAATATATATATACTTTTTATGCTCTAAACTTCTCAAAAAGTATTTAGTCGGTATTTTAACCTTTTTTTTTTCTTAATTGATTTTTGAATTTGTATTTCATCACTCAGATTGGTACCTTACACTAATATCGTTAGTTTGTACTAACGTGGCACTGATGACTAATTCTACAATGACATGCGGTAGCCTCTCAATATGACATGTGATATACATAAATTAAAAAATAAAAAGTATTTTAAAAATATAAATTAAATTTAAAAAATATTTTTTTTTTAACAAATTCAGATACCAATTAAATACTTTTAGACAAGTTCAAGGGCAAACTACATGTTAACCCTTGAAAGATTAATGTTGTTAATAAATTAGGGCAATGTGTGTGACGAAATACAAGTTTAAGTACTAACTAGGTATAAAAAAAGATTAAGTACCAAGTACTTTGGAACAAGTTCAGGGGGCAAATTACATATTACCCCTTAAAATTAATCGGAAAGTGATTCTAATATTTAGTATAAAAAAATTAGCTTACCTTAAAAATGTAACATTCCATTGAGAATTACTTACCAACAAGTAATGGAAAATAATGAGCATTAAGACAATTTCAAACTATATATATATATATTATATGGATACACTCGAATTTATATTTACAATATAATGAGGAAAAAATGCAAGTTCTAAATTTTCACAATCTTAAGTTGAAATGTAAGTTCGAATGTATTCATGCAATTAAATTGATCAAAATATGAGAATATCATATATTATTGATCAATTCAAATATCAGTTAATGAAAAATTATTAAAATACATTATTAGTATTTAATTTAAATATTTGTTAATAATAACAATTATTAAAAATATTAATATACATTGATATTATTTTAATTTAATAAAAATTAATTTTGTAAAGTAATATTATATTAGTAAAAAAGTGTTGAATATATCAAATCAATTTTCCTAAAATTTTAATCAAATAATTTTTAGTTGTATACTAGAGGTTCTCATGGGCCGGGTCGGGCCGGGCTCAACTAAAATTCATGCCCATTTACTAGGCCCGAGCCCGGCCCAAAAATGGGCCTAAAATTTTGCCCAAGCCCGACCCGAATAAAAATGCTAAAATCTGGGCTCGACCCGGCCCGCCCGTATTAATTTTTTATATTATTTTTATATAATTTTTAAATATATATTATACATAAAAAATACTAACAACATCAAAATAAATATTTCCTAAAAAATTTAAAATAAATTTTAAAAAAATATGTAGACTTAAATAGCACTAAGATAAATGCAACTTAACAAGCAAATGCCTCTAAAATAATAACAAAATTAACAAATGCCTTTAAAATAATAACAAAATTAACAATAAAATAAGTTCTATACAATATCCAAACAATAACAACAAAATAGTAGCAACATAATAGTAAAATGGTAGCAAAATAGGGAGAAAACAACAAGAAAATAAAATTAAAAAAAAAAAAAGAAAGAAAGATTTTTTTTGTCCTTTAGTGAATTCGGGTCGGGCCGGGCTGGGCCCAGACCAAAAATGCCTTACCCAAGGCCCGGCCCATTTTTTAAACGAGCCTTATTTTTTTGTCCAAACCCATTTTTCGGGCCTATATTTTTGCCCAAATCCTCCTACATTTTGGGCAGGCCTTCGGGCCGGGCCAGGTGGCCCGACCCATGATCAATTCTAATGTATACAAATCGTTGCAAAGCAACTTTTCAATAATAAAAAATTCTATCAATCATATTTAAGGAGTTCGATTCCATTGCAATCACAACCCCTAAGGGTAAAAGTACCACAAAACTCCCTATACTATACCTTGGATTGTATTTTAGTCTTTTTATTGAAAAAATGAGCAAATTAGCTCCTTTACTTTAGATGAGTGAGCAAAACAGCCTCTCCATTAAAATTTGATGTATATGTAAGGTATAATAACAAATTTAGCCTTCAAATTTGATATATTTACTCAATTTGACCCCTACTTTTTTATTTGAAATAAATTAGAATTTTTTATTAAAAAATAACAATATTGATCCAACAAAAGAGCAGGGGTCAAATTTTTATTATTTTTTAAATAATTTTTAAATTTCAAAAGGGCTTTTTATTTATTTTTTTAAAAAAATTTATTACTAAATCCTTTTTGACTCTTTAGCCTTATTACTTTTAAAATTTTCTAATTTATTTTCAATAAAAAAGTGGGGGTTAAATTGAATAAACTTGTAAATTTGAAGGTTAAAATTGTTAATATACCTTATATATACACCAAATTTTAATGGAGGGGCTGTTTTGCTCACTCATCTAATGTACATGGGCTAACTTGCCCATTTATTCAATAGAGGGGCTAAAATGCAATCAGGGTATAGTAAAGGGGTTTTATGGTACTCTTACCCCCTTAAGTAAAAGGAAAAAAAAAGGCGAAAGGGGCGCCAAATGTCGAAGGCTATACGGTATTTTTGTCCAACTTTGCGTTGTTCACATGTTCTTGTCTTCAGTTCACTCTAGACCTGATCATGGGTCAGGCTACCTGGCCCGGCTCGAAGACTCGCTCGAAATGTGGGAGGGTTTGGGCAAAAATATAGGTCCGAAAAATGGGCTTGGACAAAAAATAAGGCCCGTTTAAAAAACAGGTTGGGCCTCGAGTAAGGCATTTTTGGCCCGGGCCCGGCCCGAATTCACTAAAGGACAAAAAAAATCTGCTCTTTTTTTTTTTAAATGTTATTTTCTTTTTGTTTTCTCCCTATTTTGCTATCATTTTACTATTATGTTTCTACTATTTTGTTGTTATTGTTTGGATATTGTATAGAACTTATTTTATTGTTAATTTTGTTATTATTTTAAAGGCATTTGTTAATTTTGTTATTATTTTAGAGGCATTTGATTGTTAAGTTGCATTTATCTTAGTGTTATTTAAGTCTACATATTTTTTTAAAATTTATTTTCAATTTGTTGGGAAATATTTATTTTGATGTTTTTAGTATTTTTTATGTATTATATATATTTAATAATTATATAAAATAATATAAAAAATTAATACGGGCGGGCTGGGTTAGGCTCGGGTTTTAGCATTTTTATTCGGGTCGAGTTTAGATAAAATTTTAAGCCCATTTTTTGGGCCGAGCCGGGCCCAAACCTAGTAAATAGGCCTAAATTTTTAGTTGAGCCCAGCCCGGCCCGACCATGAACGCCTCTAGTTCACTTTATAAAAATTTCAAACTAAAAAGGAAAAAGAAGGAACACTTAGCGGCTACACTCATCAGTTCAAAACCATAACAGAAATGGAGTTTTCTCAAGCCCACTTCGATCGCCTACTAATTGCCGGACACACTCGAAAAACCTCTGAAGACAACTACCCTCTTGACGCTGAGGTTCCTTCTTTTTCTCATTGCTTTATTTTTTATTTTAAGATGATGAAACAAAGATCTGCACAGTTTTTAATGGCGTCTGTCCTTCTTTCCCCCCAATGATTGGAGGTTCTTTCTGTGGATGAGTGGTAATTGTCGAAACCATTTTTATTTTAAGTTTGAAAAATGGGGTCGACTTAAAAATGTGATGTGGAGTCGCCACCAACCCTTTTTGTTTAGGTGTGATTGGATCACCTTGTAAAATTTTTATTGGTCTACGAAATTAATGACGAAAAGGGTTCGGAAGTCGGTTACGCACAAGGAAGGGTTAGCACCCTCGTACGCCCAGAAAGGGTACCAAATCAATTAATTAATGTCCTTGCGTTGAAAATTTGAAAATGTTTAAAATATAATTCTTTTTTAAAGAAGGTTAATTTAATGTTGAATTTGAATCTCAAGATTAACTCGTTTCGAAGGACTAAAAATATCATACCCAGTACGTTAGGATATAACACGTTTATATCTCGACACCGAGATCATCTTTGATCTTCAAAACATGCATTTAAAAAGGGTATTTGACTATTTGGTTGGACGGAAAATTGACACCCTGTACGTTAGGGCATAATTTTTCGATCTTCCAAACGCACAAATATTGCCTTATTCTGAAAAAAAATATTTAAATACACAATCTTAAATTCGGCTCAAAATGCATTTTTAATGAAATGGAACATTTAGTAGAGACTTGAGCACATTGGAATTTGAGGTATAATACAATGATAAGATGCATAAACATTAATCATGAAATACACACAAATTAAATATCATATTAACAATAGGCTATAAAACATAATAATTCTACAAAATTGACAATGGCAATTTAACATAAAAATAAAACTTTAGATGCTAACAAATATATTTAAAGTAACTAAAATAAATTGATTTTGAAATTAACACTTTACGGAATTATTTAAAATGGAATAATTTGTACAAAATCTTGTTATTATATGTATATGTATGTACAAAGTAATATAATTGTATTTAGATTGAATATTATACAAAACATCAAAAGAATACATAATATATGATTTTTGAGATTAAACATTTATACAATACATATAAACAAAATAAATTAAAACAATGAAGAATCAACATTAAAATAATTTGATTAAAATAACCTGAATAATGAATAAATTTAAGACTAAAAATACAAGAATAAAAATTAATACTTAAATAAAATAAAATTTGAAGGCTATTATGTAAATAAACAAAATCGTTTAAACAAAATGGAGGATCATATTGAATTTTCGCATGAAAAATAAAGGATCAATCTAGTAAATATTCTAAAATCCTAAACGCAGCACATGAACAGGACTAGATTGAAATAACACGTAAATTATTGAGATCAATTAAACAATAAAGACAATGCATAACTGAGTTAATTAAGAACAATATAGGAATAAAAGGGACTAAACGCGCAAATTCTCCATTAATTATAGAAACACGCGGATTTTGTGGCTTTTGAATCGGATCGGGTCGGGGACTGAGTAACACGACATCGTTTCAACATTATTGAAACAAAATTGAACGGTGCCTTTCCCTTAATGCATTAAAAAACCAATATTAAAAAAAAATCAGCATTTTGTTCCTAAATGAAACCCTAATCCTCTCTTGTTCTCTTCCTCAACCGCAATCCAAAACCCTTTCTGTTTACCCCCAAATCGCCACCATAACCAGCGAGAAATAGTACACGAACGATCCGATTTGCTTCGAGAATACCGATATTAAAACCTCGCTCTCTAACCAACGTCTAACTCCGATTGCGACGGAGAAAACGAGGTATACTCACGATGATTTATCCAGCATCTTCGCCTCACTTCGATTGCGACGGAGAAGACGAAGACACTTACGACGGTACGCACTTTTCCCTTTTATTTCATACATATATAAATGATACTCAAACAATCACTAAAAATTCAAAATAAAAAGAATCACCTTAATATTTTCTATTTTTCTATTTCTTTGCTTTGTGTGCGTAAAAATTATTGTACAATCTTTGGCCTTTTATAGCCAAAAAAGAAAAAAAAAAGAAAAGAAGAAAAAAAAATACACGTTTTCCCTTTTCCAATGCTCTACTGTATTTTTCCTTATTTGTTGCTGCCCTTGTTGCTTTCTGTTGCAGGTGGAGAAAACCGTTCGATGGCAGTGACGAGGCTGCGCTCGTGCGAACAGGGATGCCAGAAGACCCCGGAAGCCTCTAGAATTTCTGAAGCTTCCTATTGGGTCGGGTCATTTCTGTATTCGGGCCGTTGATTTGTTCTGGTATTTGGGCCCTTCGGATCTTGTTAGGAATTGGGCTAAGTTAGTTTAGTGATTGGGTCATAATTTGGGCCATTTTAATTGTATTTGGACTGTTGTATTTATTGGACTATTATTATTGGATTTTGGTCTTATTTGGTTTAGTAGGCTGATTAATTGGGCTCGGGCGAAATGGGCCTGTTACAGCTGCCCCTCTTTGCTCATTGTCGTGTAACTAGAATAGAGCAAAGACTTTAAAAAGGACCATTTTTGCCCGGTCTTCGAATCTTGGACTTCTTTCAGTGCTCTTCTTCGTCGAGTAGCTTCATTTCATCCCACTACATCTTCAGGGGCATGAGAACTAGCGCTTCGACCCAATTCAAGAGATTAAACTTGTATCTTCAAATCTGCTTCGCCGCAACTTTGGGGAGATAAGATTTGTTGTATCTGATTTGACCTACTTCAACTTCAGAGGTATAGGATTTGTAACTTTAATCTTTTCCACTGCAACTTCAGGGAAATAAGACTAACTGTCTTCAGCCTGCTCCACTACAACTTCAGGGAGATGAGACTTGTGACCTCAACCTACTCCACTGCAACTTCAGGGAGATAAGGTTTGTTTTGATCTGCTCTACTGCAACTTCAGAGAGATAAGATCTGTGATTTGTAGCTTCAATCTGTTCCACTGCAACTTCAGAGAAATAAGTTTCGCTATCTTCAATCTGCTCCACTGCAAACTCAGGGTGACAAGATTTGATGTCTTCGATCTGCTTCCTGCAACTTCAGGAATGCCAAATATGTTATCTTCAATCTGCTCCACTGCAAACTCAGGGAGGCAAGATCTGATGTCTTCGATCTGCTTCCTGCAACTTCAGGAATGTCAAATCTGCTATCTTCAATCTGCTCCACTGCAAACTCAGGGAGACAAGATCTGCTAATTCACCGATATTGTGACACCATCCTCTGGGGGACCTGTCCTATAAAATCGGTTTTATGTGTTTATGCTTATGCAAAATGGTTAGGATGCAATGATCGGAATGAATCTAATGCTCCTAACTAAATGTATTATAGGTGACATTTGCCTGAATGCAGAATGTCATGAGAATGATTTCTTACAATGATTAAGATGCCATGATCTGAATGAGTCAAATGCTCCTAACTAAATGTGTCTTGCATGAATGCAATATTTCATGAGAATGATCCCCTTTTTAAACGCCTAGGATTGACATTGCTCATTATTCCTCCAGGTTGTATCACTGATGTAATATCCCGTCTTCTTGTTCCACTGACATTTTGACAGAAAGTCTGAAGAAATGGTCACTGTTTAGAGTTTCCTTCTCAGATACTTCCAACCCTTAGGCTTGGTAAGTTCTAAATAAAAGTCCTGTTTCAGATTCTTGTATTATTTAGAAGTTTCCGGAATAATATACAAAACTCCTTTTGTGAAAGTGTTATTAGTCCATTAATCATTATTTCAATACAAAATGCTTGAATTATGATTATAATGATAGACAAAAATGGAATTTATCAGAAATGAAATCTTAAAAGAATAGGTTAATTAAAGAAAGCAAACATTGCTAGAATACGAAATAATGAAGGAAAAGATAGGTGCCCCAGATATCACAGCCTGAGCTTCTCTATACGGACTTTCTGAAGACCAATTTAAGCCCAATATGTGTTTAAAAGATCAAGAGTACTCTGCTGATGCCCCAAGACGTAACATCTCTCCTTTCTCTTAATTCAGGTATAGCGAGATCACTGCCTGCCCCATTATATTCTGATCACAATTTGAGCCGCCCTTTTTGGGTTTTTGACTCAAAACCCCTTTGGTCTCAAGGCGCCCTTTGCGGGTTTTCACCTTGGCCTCTCTGCTTTTTATTTTTATCATTTTTTTTGAAGAAAGACTCAAAGCGCCCTTTGCGGGTTTTCACTTTGGCCTCTTTTCCTCTTCAAGAATAATACTTCTTAACTGAATCCGAATTTACAGGATTAGGCAAGTTTTTTTCATCCATTTCAGCCAAGATCAGTGCTCATCCGGAGAAAACCTTTTTCACCACATAAGGTCCTTCCCAATTTGGCATCCACTTCCCTCTGAAATCCTTTTGTATGGGGAGGATCTTTTTCAGAACCAGGTCTCCCTCGTGAAATTCTCTTGGGCGAACCTTTTTGTCATAAGCCCGCATCATTCTCTTTTGGTACATCCGACCATGACGGATAGCCTTTAGCCTTTTTTCCTCGATCAAGTTCAACTGATCGTATCTAGACTGGATCCAATCTGCTTCATCTAACTTTAACTCTGACAAGACTCAAAGGGAAGGAATTTCAACTTCGATGGGTAACACTGCCTCCATTCCGTAAACTAATGAGAAAGGAGTTGCCCCGGTAGAGGTCCTGACTGATGTTCGATAAGCATAGAGAGCGAATGGTAATTTCTCGTGCCAATCTTTATAGGTTTCAGCCATTTTCCCCACAATCTTCTTAATGTTTTTATTGGCTGCTTCTACTGCACCATTCATTTTTGGACGATACAATGACGAGTTGTGATGTCTGATCTTGAATTGACTGCAGACCTCCGCGATTGTGCTGTTATTCAAGTTTAACGCATTGTCGGATATGATCCTTTCAGGCATTCTATATCGACATATGATTTCCTTTTTTAGGAATCTGCTAACTGCTGATTTAGTAACACTGGAATATGAACCAGCTTCTACCCATTTGGTGAAATAGTCGATGACTACAAAGATGAAACGATGCCCATTCGAAGCTTTTGGAGAGATCGGCCCAATGACATCCATGCCCCACATAGAGAAAGGCCACGGGGAAGTCATGACATGCAAATGTGAAGGAGGTACATGAATTTTGTCTCTATATATCTAGCATTTGTGACATGTTTTCGCATAGTTGATACAATCTCCTTCTATGGTTGACCAATAGTATCCGAATCTCATAATTTGTCTGGCCATTGTAAAGCCATTAGCGTGTGTCCCACAGACACCTTCATGGACTTCTTCCAGAATTTTCTTAGCTTCAATAGCATCCACACATCTCAAAATTACTTGATCCTTTCTTCTTTTGTACAAGACCTCTCCGTCTAGGACATAATCACAGGCTAGCCTTCTCAATGTTCTTTTGTCATTTTCAGTTGCCTGTTCAGGATATTCACGATTTCTCACGTACCTCAATATATCGTGATACCAAGGGTGATTATCTCTTTCCTCTTCATCCACATTATAACAATGGGCTGGAGCTTCGTAGATACTCATTTGGATAGGCTTTACATCCTCCTGTTTACTTGCTTTGATCATGGAGGCCAAAGTGGCCAAAGCATTTGCCATGTGGTTTTTTTCTCGTGGGAGATAACTAAAAGTGATATTATCAAACTCCTCGATTAACCCCATAACTATCTTTCAGTAATTGATCAATTTGGGGTCCCTTGTTTCCCATTCACCTTTTAGTTGGTAGATCACTAGTGCAGAATCTCCATATACTTCTAGCACTTTGATTTCGCGCTCAATGGCTGCCCGGAGTCCCATGATATATGCCTCATATTCTGCCATATTATTTGTACAATCGAAATCCAATTTGCAAGTGAATGGGTAATGATCTCCATTTAGGGATACTAAGACTGCCCCAATTCCATTACTGACAGCATTTGATGCTCCGTCAAAATTTAGCCTCCAAAGATGAACCTTTAGGGTGTCTTCCTTCACTGCCGCTACATACATTAAATCCTCGTTGGGGAAATCAAAATTCAATGGCTCATAAACCTCTAAAGCTCTGCTAGCTAGAAAGTCTGCTATTGCGCTCCCTTTCACAGCTTTTTGACTTACATAGATGATGTCAAATTCAGAAAGCAAGATTTGCCATCTGGCCATCCTTCCATTTAAAGCAGTTGACTCCATCATATACTTTAGGGGGTCTAATTTTGAGATTAACCAGGTTGTATGGTACAGCATGTATTGCCTCAATCTCCGAGTCGTCCAAATCAAGGCACAACACAATTTCTCAATTGGCGAATAGCTCATCTCACACTCAGTGAATTTCTTGCTGAGGTAATATATCGCTTTTTCTCTTCTCCCTGAACCATCATGTTGACCTAGCACACATCCCATAGAGTGATCAAACACTGTCAGATACAGGATTAATGGCCTATCCGGGCATGGGGGTGACAATACTGGAGGGTTTGACAAGTACTGTTTGACCCTGTTGAAAGCTTTCTGGCACTCATCATCCCACACTCCTGGATTGTGTTTCTTCAGAAGATGAAATATGGGATCACATTTTTCGGTCAACTGTGAAATAAACCTAGCAATGTAATTTAATCTTCCCAAGAAACCTCGAACTTCTTTTTGAGTGCGTGGTGGAGGCAATTCTTGTATAGCTCGGACCTTGTCTGAGTCAATCTCGATTCCCTTCTCACTGACTATGAAGCCTAACAATTTTTTTGATCTAGCTCCAAAAGTGCATTTTGTGGGATTGAGCTTTAACTGGAATTTCCTCAGTCTCAAGAACAATTTTATCAAAACTTGTATATGTTCAACCTCTGTTCGGGATTTTGCAATCATATCATCAACGTAGACTTTAATCTCTTTGTGCATCATGTCATGGAACAAGGTCACCATAGCTCTTTGGTACGTAGCCCCCGTATTTTTCAACCCAAACGGCATTACTTTGTAACAGAACATACCCCACAATGTTATGAAGGTAGTCTTTCTCATATCTTCAGGATGCATTTTTATCTAATTGTACCCCGAGAATCCATCCATAAATAAAAACAACGAATAGCCTGTTGTGTTATCCACCAGAGTATCAATATGAGGTAAATGAAAATTATCCTTTGGGCTAGCCTTATTTAGGTCTCTATAATCTACACATATTCGCACTTTTCCATCTTTCTTAGGGACAGGCACGATGTTGGCTACCCATTCCGAATATTTGATCTCTTGCAAGAATCTGGCATCAAACTGCCTTTTGACTTCCTCTTTTATTTTTAGCATAATATCCGGTCTCATCTTTCGGAGCTTCTGCTGAACTGGCCTGCAATCCCCTTTTATAGGCAGGCGGTGTACTACAATGTCAGTACTTAACCCTGGCATATCTTGGTATGACCATGCGAAGATATATTTGAACTCCTGAAGTAACTCTACGAGGTCTCGTTTCGTCTCTTCAGTTATGCATGTTCCAATTTTCACTACCTTTCCCTCTTCCAAGGTTACAATCTCCACTATTTCTTCATGAGGTAGAATTTGCTTTTCCTCTTGTTTTACCATTCTTAACAAGTCCGGAGATAAGCCACAGTCTATGTCATCCTCAAAGTCCTAAGATCTCTCTATACTCATGTCTTGCTCAAAAAGAGATTCTAAATCCGTAGCAGCGTTACTCATGTCATTGATATCTGGGGACCTGTTGTAGGTACAGAAGAATATATAAAGAACGAATGAATTTGAGAATAGCTATTTACACAGTATGCTCATGAATGAAATGAATGAATGATTCAGAACAAAGGTCCAAAAAACCAATGAAAGGATCTAAAAGAACGAGAAGATTTTTATTCAAAATGATCTCAAGTATGTATTTCATAATGAAATTTAGACGTAAGCCTATTTCACAAAGGAATGCTTATTGCTTCTAGGCTAAAAGCAACAAGTGTGTTCGGAACATTACTATGAGTAAGCTCTAAAAACTACAAGAATTTCTTCTGCAGTCCAATTATTCAGAACACTCCCCGGTTCGTAAGGGCAGATATCCGACAAGGTCCCCCTTTCAGTGATTTCTTCATGTATGGCATTGATGTGTACATTTTCCAGCATTTCTTCAATGTCTCTTTCCTCTATCGCATTTACTCCACCATCAGTGTGATTTGGTAGCGGATTATCAGCATTTGATGTATCATCCAATTTTACAATGCCCATCTTAATAAGTCTTTCCACGACTTTCTTAAAGGCAGTGCAATTTTCTATTGAATGCCCCAAAATTCCCGCATGATAGTCACATTGAGCATTGCATCGTACCACTTGGGGTACGGGGGCTGCAATGGTGTCAGGTAGAAATGGGACACCACGTGTGCGTCAAACAATCTCTGATATAGCTCTCGGTATGTTATTGGAATAGGAGTGAACTGAAGCTTTTCTGTGTTCGTCCTTTGACTAGATTCATTCCTTGAAGGAGTCTGAAGGCTAGTAATTATCGTCCTTGGTGATCCCACAGTAACTTGCTTTGAATAACCTTTTCTGTATGCTCCCACATTGTTTACCTCATTTTCTTTTTTTCTCGGGGCTGATCTTTTGGCACTTTTCCCCGCATCTATTTTACCACTTCTCACAGTGTTTTCGATCATTTCATCGGACATCACTATGTCCGAGAAACTCTTCGTGGCGCTCCCCAACATATGATTAATGAATGGAGTTTTCAGGGTATTGATGAAAAACATGGTAGTTTCTTTCTCCAGAAGAGGTGGCTGAACTTGTATGGCAACCTCTCTCCACCTTTGTGCATATTGCCGAAAACTCTCGCTTGGTTTCTTCTCCATATTTTGCAAGGTAATTCTGTCAGGGGTCATGTCTGTTACGTGACTGTACTGCTTCATAAATGCCTGTGCTAAATCCCTCCAAGAACCAATTTTGGTACGGCTCAAATGATTGTACCATTTAGATCTTTGCTCCCGCCAGATCGTATCTGGAAGTAATGTATTGCTTGATTGGTCATTGTTAACATACCCAGTCATTCTTCGGCAAAACATGGTTATGTGAGCTTCGGGGCAAGTAGTCCCATTGTATTTTTCAAATTCTGGCATCTTGAATTTGTGGGGACGTATTAGATCTGGCACCAGACTCAGATCTTTAGCATCAATTCCATGTTGCCTATCAGCGCTTTCCATGGCCCTGAATTTATCTTCTAACCATTTGCATCGCTCCTCTAACTGTCTTGGCAATTCAGACCTTGTCTTTTACCTCTCTGCTGCCTCGTTAAAGTCGGGAATAACGGCGTTAATTGGATGATCCCCTAAGTTAGAACCCGATCCCACTTGGAAGTTTGGCGGTATCAAAATACCTTCTTGAAATTGTTGAGGTTTAATTGTGACGGATGTCTTTCGTGGGTGCACTTTAGGATGTGTCGGGGTAAAATTCGGAGGATATAGTGGTTCCTCATTATCTTCACCAGTGTTAACCATGGGGGCTTTTCCTTTGTTTATTCCTCCCACCAGTAATTGAGTCAATTGAGTCATCATACTCTTTTGTGATTCCATCATTCGGTCCATCATATCCTGCTGGATCTTAGCAAGCTGCTCTTGCATTTGTAGTTGAAGTTTATCTTGCATCTCCCTTTGGAGTTGTTCAAGCTTTTCTAATCTCTGATCCATATCTTTCGTCTTGGTTCGGGTACCGTAAGGATGTTTGGTTTTGTTGGTGTCCAGGTTAATGCTGAAATAATTTCAATCAATCAGTGTCTTCTCATGAAATCTAATGCATATGATGTAATGCCATGTGAATGCATGCAATGGATGCAAAAGGTATCGATTCTAATTCAATTTCCATTAGAAAACTTTTCTAGAGGGCAAAATTCTTTACATGAAACATATTACAAATATACGGACAACCGTATTGTCTTCCGTTTTATCAAGAAATTCGTTCTCCATGACAAACTCTCTAATTTGGTAATCGAATATGAATCAACACTCTTTTAGATATGAGATGATATGTGATGCGATCATAACCAAAACAAAATAAATACATTAGTAAAAGATAATAGTAAACATAAAGAAACAAGTAGAGTACTTATTCGGACGACTACTATGGCTTATTGCGGTACTATTTAGGGTGGGCTTTTAGAGTTCACTATATGTGGTTTAGTTCTAAGGAATAGGTACCTGAACCAGCAGATTCCTCAATCTTCACCCATTATAGGCTCATATAGATCGAATTCAGTTCAGGGGAATACATTTCCCTATGGCCATGCGGAGATGAAAATCTCATGAAGCACATAGGTACGGATGTATTCCGGAAGCAGTCCACTAGCCCATGCGGAGGTGAAAACCTCACGAAGGCATAGCTTCTTACTCCCACTTAAAGGTGTGACCACAACAGTCATGCAATGTAATGCCAAAGTATTTTATGAGACTCGACATTATAGCACCAAAATGCATTAAAAGAAACACAATTTTTCAAACAATTTTCCAAATTTTCAATCAAAAGGACAAAAATTAATCAATTCATGGCCTGACTCTCAACGTCCCCAGTGGAGTCGCCAAGCTGTCGAAACCATTTTTATTTTAAGTTTGAAAAATGGGGTCGACTTAAAAATGTGATCTGGAGTCGCCACCAACCCTTTTTGTTTAGGTGTGATTGGATCACCTTGTAAAATTTTTATTGGTCTATGAAATTAATGACGAAAAGGGTTCGGAAGTCGGTTACGCACAAGGAAGGGTTAGCACCCTCGTACGCCCCAGAAAAGGGTACCAAATCAATTAATTAATATCCTTGCGTTGAAAATTTGAAAATGTTTAAAATATAATTCTTTTTTAAAGAAGGTTAATTTAATGTTGAATTTGAATCTCAAGATTAACTCGTTTCGAAGGACTAAAAATATCATACCCAGTACGTTAGGATATAACATGTTTATATCTCGACACCGAGATCATCTTTGATCTTCAAAACATGCATTTAAAAAGGGTATTTGACTATTTGGTTGGACGGAAAATTGACACCCAGTACGTTAGGGCATAATTTTCTGATCTTCCAAACGCACAAATATTGCCTTATTCTGAAAAAAAAAATTTAAATACACAATCTTAAGTTCGCCTCAAAATGCATTTTTTATGAACTGGAACATTTAGTAGAGACTTGAACACATTGGAATTTGAGGTATAATACAATGATAAGATGCATAAACATTAATCATGAAATACACACAAATTAAATATCATATTAACAATAGGCTATAAAACATAATAATTCTACAAAATTGACAATGGCAATTTAACATAAAAATAAAACTTTAGATGCTAACAAATATATTTAAAGTAACTAAAATAAATTGATTTTGAAATTAACACTTTACGGAATTATTTAAAATGGAATAATTTGTACAAAATCTTGTTATTATATGTATATGTATGTACAAAGTAATATAATTGTATTTAGATTGAATATTATACAAAACATCAAAAGAATACATAATATATGATTTTGAGATTAAACATTTATACAATACATATAAACAAAATAAATTAAAACAATGAAGAATCAACATTAAAATAATTTGATTAAAATAACTGAATAATGAATAAATTTAAGACTAAAAATACAAGAATAAAAATTAATACTTAAATAAAATAAAATTTGAAGGCTATTATGTAAATAAACAAAATCGTTTAAACAAAATGGAGGATCATATTGAATTTTCGCATGAAAAATAAAGGATCAATCTGGTAAATATTCTAAAATCCTAAACGCAGCACATGAACAGGACTAGATTAAAATAACACGTAAATTATTGAGATCAATTAAACAATAAAGACAATGCATAACGGAGTTAATTAAGAACAATATAGGAATAAAAGGGACTAAATGCACAAATTCTTCATTAACTGTAGAAACACGCGGATTTTGTGGCTTTTGAATCAGATCGGGTCGGGGACTGAGTAACACGGCATCGTTTCAACATTATTGAAACAAAATTGAACGGTGTCGTTCCCTTAATGCATTAAAAAACCAATATTAAAAAAAAAGCATTTTGTTCCTAAATGAAACCCTAATCCTCTCCTGTTCTCTTCCTCAGCCGCAATCCAAAACCCTTTCTGTTTACCCCCAAATCGCCACCATAACCAGCGAGAAATAGTACACGAACGATCCGATTTGCTTCGAGAATACCGATCTTAAAACCTCGCTCTCTAACCAACGTCTAACTCCGATTGCGACGGAGAAAACGAGGTATACTCACGATGATTTATCCAGCATCTTCGCCTCACTTCGATTGCGACGGAGAAGACGAAGACACTTACGACGGTACGCACTTTTCTCTTTTATTTCATACATATATAAATGATACTTGAACAATCACTAAAAATTCAAAATAAAAAGGGAAAATGTAATCACCTTAATATTTTCTGTTTTTCTATTTCTTTGCTTTGTGTGCGTAAAAATTATTGTACAATCTTTGGCCTTTTATAGCCAAAAAAGAAAAAAAAAAGAAAAGAAGAAAAAAAAAATACATGTTTTCCCTTTTCCAATGCTCTACTGTATTTTTCCTTATTTGTTGCTGCCCTTGTTGCTTTCTGTTGTAGGTGGAGAAAACCGTTCGATGGCAGTCACGAGGCTGCGCTCGTGCGAACAGGGATGCCAGAAGACCCCGGAAGCCTCTAGAATTTCTGAAGCTTCCCATTGGGTCGGGTCATTTCTGTATTCGGCCCGTTGATTTGTTCTGGTATTTGGGCCCTTCGAATCTTGTTAGGAATTGGGCTAAGTTAGTTTAGTGATTGGGTCATGATTTGGGCCATTTTAATTGTATTTGGACTGTTGTATTTATTGGACTATTATTATTGGATTTTGGTCTTATTTGGTTTAGTAGGCTGATTAATTGGGCCCGGGCGAAATGGGCCTCTTACAGTAATCCATGTTTATTATTGTATTGGTTTTTTTTTTCTTTTGTTTTATGCTTATACTTTTAAGATAATATTTCTAGGATTTACTCTTAGTATAGTAATTAAAAATATCAAAAGTCAATATATTGCCTTAGATCTTATAAATTTAAATTTTGTTGAGCAGAGGGGTTATTCAGCACATTTGGCATTTGAAATCCAGGTTGATAAAATGGCATCTCTTTCTTTTGAACTTTGTAATCCTTTTATTCAAACAAGCTATGGCTACCCGGAGAACTTCAACTCAAATTCTACTTCTTTCTATTCTTCTGTTAACTAAATCAAATTTCCTTGAAGCTGCAGAGTCTAATACTGATTCTCGGAATGTCGTTTGTATTGAGAGGGAGAGGAAAGCATTGCTTGAATTCAGAAAAGGTTTGAAAGATCCCTCAGGCTGGCTTTCGTCTTGGGTTGGAAAGGATTGTTGTAACTGGACCGGCATCAACTGCAGCAATACAACGGGCAACACCCTCAAGCTTGACCTTAAAACCATTGATGTTTGCAGTTCATTTGGCCAAAGTGAAGCACTTAACAACCGAACATGTCTTGGCGGTATGTTGAATCCTTTGCTTAATTTGAAATATTTGAGTTACCTAGACATGAGCGGAAATAATTTCCAAGGGATTCCGATCCCGGAATTCATCGGTTTACTCAAGAATTTGAGGTACCTTGACCTCTCTGAAGCTTCCTTTAATGGTGAGGTTCCTCATAGTTTCGGAAATCTATCGTACTTGGAATATCTTGATCTATCAATGTATGGATCCTATCCTTTGCAGCTTTGGGCTTCAGGTTGGTCTCTCTTCTTTGCTATATCTTGACCTTGGAGCCATGAATCTCAGTAAGGCAAATAATTGGTTTGAGGCTGTTAATATGCTTCTTTCCCTGACGACTTTGTGCTTGTCGAGCTGTGAACTAAATGGTTTACCAGAGTCTTTGACGGTAAACTTTACTTCACTTTCAACACTTGATCTTTCTTACAACAATTTCAGCACTTGGATTCCTCGTTGGTTATTTAATATAACCACTCTTCAACGTGTTAACCTCTATGAATGTGGATTGAAAGGTTCCATACCCGAGGTTTCAAATAGGAAGCCTGTATAATCTTCGCACCTTGGATCTGTCATCAAATGTGATTAATGGTGAAATAAAGGGTTTCATAGATGCTTTGGGTGGCTGCAGCAATAATACCTTAGCTGACTTAGATTTGAGTTCAAATAATCTCCAAGGAAACTTGCCTGATTCCTTGGGAAATCTCAAGTATTTACGGTACCTTCGACTTGCCCAAAACTCATTCTCAGGTTCACTTCCATGGTCTATAGGGAACTTGTCCAGTTTGACAATACTGGACTTATCTTTCAATTCCATGAATGGGACAGTTTTACAAAACATTGGAAAACTGACGAGGTTATTCGAACTTAATCTTTACGGAAATTCATGGGAAGGATCATCACTGAAAACCATTTCTGGAACCTCTCGAGATTATACCGTTTTGCTTCATCATCCATAAGCAAATCTGTAATCTTCAACTTGAGTCGAGACTGGGTACCTTCTTACAGTCTATCTGAAATCACTGTCAGTAATTGCCAACTGGGTCCTGGTTTTCCGACATGGCTCAGAACTCAAGTTGAACTTTCTCAACTAACACTCTCTGTTGCTGGGATTTCAGACATGATACCTTTTTGGTTTTGGAACCTAACTTCTAGCGTTTGGTGGGTGGATCTTTCGGATAACCAATTCAGGGGAAAGCTTCCCCGTTCAGTTAGCTTTGGTTATAATATCGGAGCATGGGTAGATTTAGGATTCAATCGCTTGGAAGGTTAAATACCTATATATATATATATGGCCAGCCGCGTAGCTACGGCCTATATTGGAAAAATTCTTTATTTTCTTTTAAAATTTTAAATTAATAAAAATAAAATTATATTTTAACTCTCTAAAAATAAAATTATATTTTAACTTTCTAAAAATATAAAAAACTAATTTAATTTTTAAAAATTCTAAAAATATAAATTATTAAAATGATAGAATTACATTTTTATCATCGTATAAATTATAATTTAATTTCAAAAATATTTTCCAGCTTCGACGCCAAATGTTACGCATCTTTCTTTGAGGAACAATCTTTTCTGTGGACCAATTCCCTCAAACATAGGCCAAAGGATGTCCAAAGTGATAAATTTGGATCTTTCAAGGAACTTTCTTAATGGTAGCATCCCTGTTTCAATTAACTAAATGGAAACCTTGAGTTTTCTTGATCTTTCAAGTAATTGTTTATCAGGAACAATTCTCAGAAAGTTGCAGGGCTTGAGAAAATTAGTGATCTTAGATCTGTCAAAAAACAATCTATTAGGTGATGTTACGAGCTCTCTTTGCGCATTGCCTTCTCTTATCTTTTTGAGATTGAGCTGTAACAATCTCTCTGGCGAGCTTTTTTCGGTTTTGCAGAACTGCTCTGGGTTGTTATCTATTGACCTCGTAGAAAATCAATTTTCTGGAACGATACCAGACTTAGTTTCATATAATCTGTTCCTTTTATCTTACTTGGGATTACGAGGCAACTTCTTGACAGGCAGCATTCCCTAATAACTGTGTGAATTTCACAATCTTCACATCATAGACCTTGCTCAAAACAACTTATCAGGGACCATCCCCAAATACTTGGGTCATTTGGAAGCGTTTACTTATCTGGGTCCTTATTCATATGAATTACCCTCAACTCAGCATATACGATTCTTACAACATGTGGAGATTGTCTCAAAAGGTACCGTCATAGATCTGTCGAGCAATGATTTAAAAGGAGAGATACCAGAGCATATAACAGAGCTTTTAGCATTGGTCACTTTGAACTTGTCGTGGAACCATTTGAGTGGGAATATACCGGAGAACATTGGGAACTTGCAACGGTTGGAGAGTCTTGATCTCTCGCACAACAATCTTTAAGGCTCAATTCCTACTAGCATGACCTCAATGACTTTGTTGAACCATTTGAATCTGTCGTTCAACAAGTTATCAAGACAAATCCCGACAGGTAACCAGTTCCAAGCTTTCAATGATCCTTCTATATATCAAGAAAACCCAGAACTTTGTGGTCCTCCATTGTCAAGCAGTTGTTCATCACTGACCAATGGAGATGGAAAAGATGAAAATAGGGACTCAAAAGGTGGAGATGAGAAGTTTTGGTTTTATATAAGCATGGGACTTGGATTCGCCATTGGATTTTGGGTTGTTTGTGGGAGTTTGGTAATAAAACAGTAATGGAGATGAGCCTTTCAAATTTATCGATGAAATGGAAGCAAGTAATTATCTTCGAATCTAATTTTAAAAAAAAAATATTTGTATACAAATTATAAAAATTATATTACATGTATAAACATCTATGAATGTTTGGGAAGATCATAGTAAAAAAAAAAATATTTATAAATTTTAAAGAATTATATTATAAAAATAATTAGTGTATTTTATAAAATTATAATAAAAAATGTTATTTAAATCTTATTTTTTTAAAATTATGAAAAAAAATACTTATTTATAAAAAATTGTTATTGTTTTTTATTATTATCATAATTTGTTTATAAAAACAACTTTTTAAAAATATGACAAAAAATTATATTATTTATAAGAAGTGTTATAAAAATTTCGGACAATTTATAATTTTTTTTTATAAAAGTTATATAATTTAGCATAAGTCTTTCCTCAAATTAAGTTTATATAAATTTTTATAATTAAAACTATAGACTATTTGTACTGTAAATTCAAATATTATAAGATTTATGTTAATTATGTAAATAGAATTTTTTTTTCTTACACCATATTGTGGGATATAATACCATTTGATAGAATGGTACTAGACACAAATATTATAAACAGCTCGCGAACTTTTTAATTTTAGATATTTAAGCTTTCGAGATGTGGTTTAGAAGACATTTGTTGTTCTAAAAAAATATTTGTCATATTAATAATATTACCTAAGTATAACATAAAAAAATAAGGTTGAATCGTACTAGCATGTTGCATATTTTTATAACTTCAATAATAGGTAGAATTGGGATGATCTATTCTTGAACAACATATGGAAGAATGAGATTTTGATAATCTTAATTATGCAAATTCAAATTTAGATGATGATAAACTTGATCAAAGACCAACAGATGAGGATAAGGAGCATATGTTAAATATTAAAAAGGGAATAACCCATCAAATATGTACTTGAACAATTAGATAAAAATTGCATATGATATTTATTTTTATTGTTATTTTTATCAGTAATCATACTATCAACTACTTTTTAGACTAACATAATATATATGATGATTTGATTTTAATTTTTGTTACTAGTTTATAAATTGTTTTATTATACTAATAAATTTTTATAGTAATTAATATATTTTAAAATTATAAATTATGTAACTATAATTATAATATGTACTACTATACATGACATAAGAAATTACGATATAGTACATTCATTCATTTGGCCGCCGTCAGCTCGATCCATGAAGGCATTGGCAACCTCATTACTCAGCCGTATCCCTGCTCAAGCACACTCTCCTCAATAAAATTCTCATTGCTGTTCCGTCGGTTACATAGTAACCAGCAGAGAAAGCCAAACTTGATTTCCCAATTGCTATGATCCATAGCATGGTGGGAAGGATGCATTATATATTGGTGAAAATCTAGTCTTGTAGGTTGCCAGACAGCAAGGAACTCATTCAAGCTTGTCGGTTTAACAACACTGCGCCATAATGGCAACGCAGGGAAGCGTTAATAATTTAACTTAAGGGTAAATAAATCAATTTATTAATTAACTTTCAAGGTATATTTTTAAACAACAGATATTAATAAGTATTGAAGAGCACTAGTTAAATATTAATAAATTATTATTGAAAAAGTAAAATACACAGCATTTTTTGTCATCCTATTAACTGATAATTGTTTTTTTTTTTCATTTTTGTTAAGTATTAGTGTTTGACGGAAGGGTGACGTGGCAGTTAAAAAATCAATATGATAATAAATTTAACTCTCAACTTTTACATATTATATCAATTCGGTCGTAATTTAAAAAAAAATTTAACTCTCAAAATTTACAAATGGTCTTAATTTAATCCTAATTCTAAAAATTTCAAAGAAAGATATAAAAACATAGAACTCAGATTTCAAGTAATTTTACACATGAAAAATTGATTTGATTTAATTCTTAATAATCATTAACATCGTTATCGATGTAACACCATTTTATGTTTACACATTGCATACATAAATAATTATATTTCTCCAATATAAAATTATTTGATTTATTTATTTCTTTAAATGTGTATAAATAAATCAAAAACAAAGTTTTGTATATTCATTTGAACCACAATCAAAGTTAATGTATAATTTTAAAATTTATCCTTTATCAAAATTAGAAAAATAAACATGTATTTTAAATTAAAAAAATTTAAAATAAATACTTAAAAGAAATAATTTTTTAACATTTATTCAATGAAATTTGAGGGCTTAAATATAGAAAGATATGTCTAATTGATAAAACCCATTTCTCTCAATCTATCTTTTGCTCTTTCAATGCTGACCCTCTACAAAGCACCTAAACATGTGCCCCAAGATCCCTTCACTTTGAATATCAGACTTGATGCCTGGTCTTATAGGTGGAGCAACTATTGTTGAGGGACCTGATGGCTCTCAGTTGATTTCAAGCAAGAATCCTCACGTTATGCTCTATTCTGCTTTCTCTTAGATTCTACAATGTTGATTTTTGTGAACTCCTCAACAAGGATATAAAGTGGATTAATATTATTCTTATCTCAATTCCACACCAAACCATAGACAATTGGCAGCAATGAGCAGCTTGCGCTTCTAAAACCTACATCAAATTTCCCTGCCCCTAACTTGATATTGCAAAGTGTAAAACAAAAAAAACAAAAAAACACACTACAATTTTAACTTAAAATAGGTAAATTACACAGTTTGATCCCTAAATATTCTCATTTGTTTTTATTTTGGACACTAGAAATAAAAAAATTTGCAAAAATGGCACTACCATTACAAACTATTTTCATTTTGGTCACTCATCGTTAAATTGGGGTTAAACAATAGTATTGTACACTCATTTTAATCACTCAACTTTAGTAGGTTTTCATTTTAGTAATTCATTTCCTTTTTTAGAATTAGTATTATTTTTTAAAAAAAAAAGAGTTTTTAATGAGAAATTGAGTTATTTAGCTGCAGAAATGAAACTCAAATCATTGTAAAAATTCAGGTTTTTCATGGTAAAAAAACATAGATTTTCCTAATTTTATTGAAAAACTAAAATTAATTCAAAAAAGAAAAAATATTATTTTGTAAAAACTTAAGTTTTTCCTATAAAACTCAGGTAATTTCTTGTAAAACCTTAGATTTTTCTTTTCTTTTTTTTTGGAAAGAATTAAAAATAATTCTAGAAAAGAAAAAAAATTAAGAAAATTAAGAATATAAATTGGTTTTTCCATGTAAGAACCTATGTTTTTCCTTGTAAAAATTAATTCTAAAAAAGGACATTAAAAAGATAAAATGAGTGGCTAAAATAGAAATTTACTAAAGATAGATGACTAAATTGAGTGTACACTAAGATTGCATAACCCTGAAAACAAGGGTGGGTGGGTAACTAAAATGAAAACGGTTTGTAATGACACTGCTCTTTCTGCAATTTAAAAAAAAATTATGGCCAAAATAAAAAGTTCTGAAAGTTGAGTGACCCAAGTTTAAATTTCCCCTAAAAAAGAGAGAGAAAGAAAGTAGGAGGGGAGACCCTTGGTATCCGCAACGTGGAAGTGAAGTAAACATACAAGAAAAGAGAGCAAAGGAAAGGCAAAAGGAGCGCCAAATATCGAGGGCCATCACGGTCTTTTTGTCATAAGTTTATGTTGCCTTCTCTACTTCACTTCTCCAATAGAAAAAGAAAAAAACCCTAGCGGCTACACTCTTCCCTCACTTTCTAAACTAACAGAAGAAAACAATCACGGAAATGGAGTTTTCTCAAGCCGACTTCGATCGCCTTTTAGTCGCCGAACACACTCGTAAAACCTCTGAAGTCAACTACGCCAAGGACCCTCTTGATGCTGAGGTTCCTTCTTTATTTCTTTTCCTTTCAATTTTTTTCTAATTCGTTTCTTTGTTTGCAGTTACTTTCCTCTGTTAATCGATTTTAATAGTAATGAGGTTTTAATTCTTTTATTCTTATTTTCTTCTTTGGTTTGAGGTTTTTTTTTTTAAAGAAATTGTTCTGCGTTTCCTATTATTGGTTAAAAATGGTTGCAGAATTTAACCAAATGGGGAGGGGCTTTACTCGAATTAGCTCAATTTCAGACTGTTTCAGATGCAAAGCAGATGATAAATGGTACTCTACCATGTTCTTGAGTTTATTCCTATTATTAGTTTTTGCTAATGCAATGAATATTGATCATTTAGATGCAATTTCGAAATTGGATGAGGCGTTGATGATAAATCAATCCAAGCACGAAACTTTGTGGTGCATGGGAAACGCTCTTTCCACTACTGCATTTATGACTACCGATTCTGACGAGGCAAAAGTTTCTTTTGATAAGGCAGCTCAGTTTTTCCAAAGAGCTGTTGATGCGGTAACTTTTTTGTTTTTTTTTTACTCTTATGCCTGTTTTGAATATCCCAAATTGAGGGTTTTGGAAGCTAATTTGGGTTTTTTTTAAAAAATATTATTTTGGGTTGTAGGATCCAGGCAATGAGCTTTATCAAAAGTCTTTGGAAGTTGCAGCTAAGGTAAACCTGCTTTTCTTTTATGTTTCATAACACGGGAACAAAGATGTATGCTTTTTTTATGTAAATATAACCTCACAAACTTTCCTATGTAATTTAATTGATGTTTTAATATTTTAGCTGCATTGTTTGATGTGGTAATTATTTGAAATGAACTTGGTGTGGTAATCTGGGCTTAGTTTTCTGAAAGACAGAAGCAGGATACCTTGTTAATGATAAGGTTATGGCTAGTGCTTAATTAAATATTAATATATTTTGTTACTATGGCTGGTTAGTGGGATTGGTGTTTTCCTTTTGTTTTACCTACTTTAAGCTGGTTTGCATTTATTTTTTATTTTTATTTTTTGTGTGTGTGTTAAATGGATGTGTTTATTTTCTTGGGAAAGAGTATCTAGGGCAGTGCGGGTGAGGAGTGGATGTTTTGCTGATGATACTTTGTGCCCTGATCTGCCTAAATTTTTAAATAAGCTTGGACTTTGTTCGTCTTCTTAGGCTCCAGAGCTACATATGGACTTCCAAAAGGCTGCAGCTAGCCAACAGGGTATGGGTGGGGCATCTTCTGCTTCTTCAACTTCAACTGTGAGTATTTTTTTAATTATGTACATTGACATGCAAATCTTCCCTGCTTGTTTCCATACTTCTTTTTGCCTGGGAAGTGCTTGCTTATATTTTCTTTTATTATCATATGATCTGAGTTAGCAGTTACTATTTGTTTGGATAAGTTCATTGTGTATTAATAGATGTGAATAGTGAATAATTCCTATAATTTTATGTAAGCCTTATCTCATGATCTGAGTTAGTGAGCCAACAGACCATGGACTGAAATAAATGTTTCCACATCAGTGTGAAGTTGCATCACATTCACATATAATTGTGCATATTCTGCTTTTCTGACTGATCCTTGCGGCATGTTGCCTTCTCAGAAACGGTTAAATTGCATATTCCTCGGGTTTAGGTATTTTTTTTATGTTGCAATGGAAAGTTGAAGACTTGGCAGCTTGGCCTTGCATACAGTTGTTCCGGGGACTGGCAATAATTTCTTATGGAAAAGGACTTCCTTTTTGTTGACATAGATGTTCATTAGAATTTGATGATGGCTTTTGTGAGGTTTAGGTAATAAAATATCCCTGCTTGGTAGGTATGAATTCTAGTTCAAAGAACTGTAATCGACAAAGGAAAAAAGGTGTTCACATGACTCCCTAGGTTATTCAGACATCAAACTCACGATTGATTGGGTTGCTAAATGACTACAAAGATATATTGGTGGTTATTATTATTTGTAACCGTTCCGTCAATTAATGAGTGCAATCAAATATTTATGCATGGATCGGAGTTTAAACTTCTGAGCCCAGAAAACCTTTACAATATGACAGTGTCCCAACACTTATCTAAGTTCATAGCATAGAAGATATTTGCTGATATATTTGTACATTTTCAGGCTGCCAAGAAGAAGAAGAGCAGTGATTTAAAGTACGACGTATTTGGATGGATAATTCTTGCTGTTGGAATCTTTGCATGGGTGGGAATGGCGAAATCCCATCTTCCTCCACCT
Organism: Gossypium sturtianum; assembly: GCA_025698515.1. Lineage (NCBI taxonomy): Eukaryota > Viridiplantae > Streptophyta > Magnoliopsida > Malvales > Malvaceae > Gossypium > Gossypium sturtianum. The sequence continues at coordinate 28,793,623 of CM046945.1, forward strand.
CCCCCACGATAAAGCGGTTTGCTTCAATAATCCTTGAGGGAACCATTGTGGTTACGTTGCATTGGGAGGTTTGAAGATTTAGCTGGTGAGATGTAGTAAATTGGAGCAGGTGGATTGTTGCCACATTTTGTTAGTGTTTTCCCTTTCCCTTGCTATTATTACAATCTGATTAGGGTGGATATCTCGGATATTGGTAATGGATTTAGTTATTTAATAGATACAATAAGAAGCATTTTGTCTTTCAATTTTTGCCATTTCCTTGTTAATCTGTATCTGTAGGCGGTTTAGCATACATTTCAGTATGCTCGATATTGCAAAAAGTAGTATCTTTTTGTATACAGATAATGTTTCAAATAAACCCATATCTTGAATGGCTTTTCAGCCTCAAGGATACTCCCGAAGGCTTTGTTTTAGGTGTGGTAGAATGTGGTTGTTTCGACCATGATAATCAGAGACGATGTCAGGAATCATGTAAGTTTAATGGTTATAGTTGAATTTTAAAAGGAATCAAAATAATTTTTTTTATTTAATTAAGGACTAAAATTAAATTGAATTACTAAGGAAGGGTTAAATATGTAATTATATTATTTAATAATCTAACTTCACTCTTGACAAAAAGAAAACAAAAGAAAAAAAAAGGATAATTTTTTGTTTCTTCAAAATTGAAGACTAGTAAAAAAGTAATTTCTTGCCTACATGTTTTTAATTACAAACTAAAATTTAAATAGAGAGGTAATTACCCTCTTGATATTAATTATGCATCTAGGTCCTTCAAATAAAAATTAAATGTTTTAAACTCATTTTAGAAGAATTCTATTGCTGTTTGTTTGCAAATTTTGATTTGAGTTAAAAAGTTGGGATTTGACTTTTCATTACTATTTTGGATATAATGTACTCACAAATATAGTATTAAATGTACAATAGAAGAATCAAATACGGAATTAAAAATTCGTACATTATATTTGTTTATGTTGAAACTACTTTACCTTAATCAACATGCAAAAGTCTCATTGGCCGATAAATTATGATAGTTAATTCTATTTTGGCACAGTAACTAAAACTCTGTTCCGATAGTAAACCGGGAGGACAACCTCTTAAGTTCCATCAAAACTCCATGTTTTTGTCTAATACCTAAAAAAAATGCATTGACATATATCTAAGTCGTTATTATTTAATGGTAAAATTATTAGTCTATGTTGATTTTAGGAAAAAAAAAAGTTAGGAATTTAAATTAATTTTATGGTTATTTTAAAAAAATAAACCGTTTTTGTTAATGTGGCGCAAAAGATGCGCATTTGAAAAGTATTTTATACAAAAAGAGTTTCCTATTGACAAGTCATTTTCTTTGTAAGATGATTGAAAATTTGTGATTTTATTTTAAAGGCATGGGTTTGGTGGGTATTTTCTTCGAGTTTTTATTTATTTATTTTATTTTTAAAATTTCTTTATTCATATAAACAAAATAATAAATATGAAACTATATAATGAAACTATTTTTATTTATATATTAGATATTTATTTTTCCACCTATATTGTGAGTATGGTAATTGATAAATTCTAATATTATAAAATCAAATAATTATTTCAAATATCATTATTTTTATATGTGAAATATTTCAACTAATTATTTCAAATACACACACAAAAATGTATAATACTAAAATTTTCCACACCCCATGATATGGATGGAAAAATAAATATTTCACATATAAAAATTATATTTACTAAAAATAATGGTATTTGAAATAATTATTTAAAATATTTTACATATAAAAATAACTATAGCCTTTGAAATAATTAATTGATTTTATAATATTAGAATTTATCCTACTCACATTGTAGGTGAAAAAAAAGTAAATATTTGATATATAAAAATATATCAGAAAAACTAGTTAATGTTCTAAAAAATAAAATATATTTAACATGATATATATATATATATATATATATATTTCATTATATAATAACATATTTATTATTTTGTTTATATAAATAAAGGAGTTTTAAAAATAAAATAAATAACTTAAATACACCTTGTTTATTAATTAAAAATAAAATTAAAAAAAAACTTCAAACGATATAAATAAAAAAGAAAACCAAAAGTGAAATCAAATAGTCTTTAAGATTAAATCACCAACCTTTAACAGTCTAACCAGAAAATATGATATATTAATGGAAAGCGCTTTCTGTATAAAAAAAACTTTTCAAAAGTATGTTCCACGGTTTTGCACCACATTAATAAAAACAATATATTTCCTTAAATAATTATAAAATCAATCTAAATAAATAAATAAATATATATATTCAAAATTGGCACATATTTATAATTTTGCCTTACGCAAAAGTATGCTATTGTAAATTATATTGCATTATTAAGAATTTTAACACTTAATATTATGTAAAACTAAAGTGGTTAAAATATGCTTTGTACATTTGAAATTTAGTCCTTCTATATTTTGTATTTAAAAATACAAGTCTAATTGTTAATATCGTTAAATTTTTTTATTAAATTTAAGTTAATTATAACGTCGTTTTCTGTTACATAGCTATCAAGTGATTTTTTATTATTTCAAAATGTTGCATCAATGAATTTAATAAAAGAATTTAAATTATGTTAACAATTAAACCTTAATTTTAAAATATGAAAAGTAGAAAGTTTAAATTCCTAAAAATAAAAATAGAAAAACTAAATTCTAAATGTAAAAAGAGGAAAGAGATTCCGAACATATTTTAACCAACTAAATTTGATGGTGATTTCTCATATTTTCCTCTTTTAAGTGAGGGACTAATTGTGTAGTTAATCTTTTTATGTTAAAGTTTAGTTAAATTAGTTTTGTGCGTGTTCTATTATTTATTTTTATTACTGTTATAGTTTATTTAGAATAGGATTTTATGTTATTAAATTTTCCAAGTTAATTATTAGAATAAGATGACTATTATTAGAATTACACTAGGATATTTATGGATTTTATTAATAATATTATTAATTAATTAGGATAATTAGGAGTTAGATGAATTAGTATTTTTATATACATATATTATGCGACTAAGTCTCAGTTTGGTTCACATCGACATTATTGCTAGTATAGGAAGATATGGGTTCAAGCGTATTAAAGTGTCACAGGCCGCGGATCAAAGCTTGTGACCATTGCGCGCAGAACGTCCCATAGAGTTTAACTTATTAAATGGGGCTCATTTGACCCACATGAACTGACCCGATTCATGGAACTCAAGGAGAAGCTCATCTACTTGAAGCCTTGGTGGCCCAGTGAAACACTACAGTCAAATTGGAGTTACAGGGTAAATAAAGTAAATCCTAAAGGGATAAGATTGTATAGACTTTAAATCCTTTAGGACTCTTAATTGTAGATAGGCTCTAATCTTGACCGTCGATGTAACTCAATCTGTACTGTTGGTTTTGGGGGAGCTCAACTATAAATAAAGGCCTATCTCTTCATTTATATTAATCTCATTGTATTCAGTTATTCTTGGGTTAAGAATATACTGAGAGCATTTACTCAAACACTTAATATGCATTACTTTTTTGTGGCTTTCCAACTCTCTTGTTGCTCTTTTTGTTTCAAGTTGCTTTCACTATATTTTTTGGGCAAATTACCAGAAAATACCGTTTTTTTTACAAAATTTACGTAAAAGGATCTGTTTTCTAATTATTTACCAGAATGGGCCATTTCCAAAACGCGCGCCCACGTCGGTAGCGATTTTAGGGGATGCAAGAAGCGAGCAGCGTCCACGAGGAGCGTTTTCGCCACATCATCAGCAATCGCGTCCTTGAGGCGCGCTGCAGATGTGGCGTAAAACGCCTCCTCGGGACGCGTTTTTGCCCTTCCCCGCTAGGGTTTTCAATTGTTTTTAGGGTTAGGGTATGGGTTTTTAGGGTTTTAGGGTTTAAAGTTTAGGGTTTTTATGGTTTTTAGGGTCTTAGGGTTTAAGGTTTTAGTGGAAAATTAATGAACTAGAGATTAGGGTTAAGTAATTAAAATAATTTTAGGTTTAGGGTTTTGGAAAAAATATATCAGCAATATAAATTTTTTTTTTACAGTAGTATCTGGTAAAATAATTTTGAGAAGACGCGTTTCGAACACATAGTGACCAAAACGCTTCAAGCGGGATGCATCGTCAAGAAAAGTCTTGAAAAAGCTCCCATGTGGACGCTCTTTTGCTCTGATGAGTCTCTGGCAAAATAATTTTGAGAAGACGTTTCGAACAAATAGTGACCAAAACGCTTCAAGCGAGGATGCATCGACAAGAAAATCTTGAAAAAAGCTCCCACGTGGGACGCTCTTTTGCTCTGATAGTTCCTAATTGTCCTTGGACTATAAATGAGCCAAATTTCATTCTCGGGTTGCATAATAAAAATTGAGGCAAAAGTAAAAATAAAATCAAGATGAGTGAACGTATTAGTGCTATTATTTACTATGATGGTGAGGTTTGTGACACCGAAAATGGTGTTGTTTTTTTATCGGAGAACAGTGCGGTGATGGTTTTTAACGAACATAGATTTGTGAGAACTTCGCAAAAGAATTAGGCGTAAAATCTTGAACAACGCCAATGAAAGTTCAGTCTATTAAGTATAGATTTTATGCTTCGGTTGATCCCGTGAGATATGACTCATTCGACATCAAAGGTCCTCGGAGCTTGGAGGCAATTGTGGAGACTCATCTTGCCAGTGGATCATACTATCTTGAGGTATATGTACAATTTTCATCGCCAAGTGATCTTCCTTCGACTTCAAAATCTACTGCTGTTCGAGGGGAATACACGACCCAAGCCGACACTCTGTTAGTGGGAGGCAGAATATAGAAGCGCCCGTGTTTGGTGGTAGTATGGAAAACACAACCCCTGCACGACACTCGGTTGGTGGATGGGACATGCATATCCTTCCTTCGACGTTCGATGCTAGAAATACGTATTGGGGAATGTCATCAACTTCTAGTGGTTGGCAATCCACATATGATTAGGAACGTTACGAAAGTTGTTTAAGAAGGGATAATGTACTCCCCACGACATCCACCGGCGAGGGGACCTCGTTCGTTGCAGACGATGGTGGGTCGGATTATGAGTCCGATGTGGATCCACCTCGAGAGCCCGACCCCGATGGTGCAGAAGTTGCATTATTTTCTAAACCGGAGCCTGTTCCAACCATACCTGAAGATGTTGAAAGGGGTTCAGATGAAGAAGAAGAAGATCCGCGATTCAGGGCGTACTCGTCTCCAGCCCACATGCATAATGTCGATCTATCTCAAGACGATGCATTAGAGTTTCCTGAACTACCACACAAAAGGCGTGACCGTACAAGTTCGTCATTGTATTCGGGTGAATTAGAAGTTGGTAAAGAGTTTTCCAACAATGATAGTTTTCTTGGTGCATTGAAACAATATAGCATCAAGAACGGGGTTAACTACAACATGGTTAAATCCAAACTCGATAAGTACGAGACCAAGTGTGCAGTGCAAGACGGTACATGTTCATGGAAAATCATGGCCTCGTTGAGGAAAAGGACAGGCTTGTGGGAGATTAAAAAGTACAAAGGTCCACATACATGTCTTGCCGGTACAGTATCACTAGGTGTTCAAGGTTTTTAAATAATACTGATATTACGTAATGTTGCATTATTTAACGTACTTCGTTGACAGGTGTTTCACAAGATCATCCCAAGATGGATTTAGATATGTTGGCTAATTTAATAATACCGACGGTGAAGGTAGATCCCAAGACTTCAGTGCCGTCCTTAATTGCCAATATTCGTAGCCAATTGAGGTACACGCCCTCTTATCGGAAGACTTGGATGGCTAAGCAGAAGGCGTTGGAAAAGTTGCATGGTCGGTGGGACGCTTCATATAATGAAGTGTGGCAGTGGTGTCAAGTGTTGGAGAGATATGTCACAGGCAGCATAACAGACCTTGAAACGGAACCCGCGTACTACAACGATCGATTGCTCCGTGGATGCCAAGTGTTCAAGCGTCTATTTTAGACATTTAAGCAATACCGAGATGCATTTCTATACTGCAAGCCATTGGTACAAATTGACGGTACCTTTATGTATGGTAGATATACGCATCGGCTATTGCTAGCTGTGGCACAGGATGGCAGTGGGAGAATCCTTCCAATTGCGTTTGCAATAACACCGGGGGAGTCAGCTAATGACTGAGATTTCTTTCTATCTAGGTTAAGGAGGCATGTCTGCCCCCAACCTGATATATGCGTTATATCGGATCGGGGCCTTGGAATACTAGCCGCAATAGAGCGAGAGGGAAGCCTATGGCATCGCACACACCATCGATATTGCCTAAGGCATGTTGCGTCCAACTACCACGGGCAACATCGATCTACAAGTGAACGACGACAAATGACCAACATGGGTATGTAATATCTATTAATATAATTTCGTTTGTAATATTCAATTTATTCTTAATTGAAGAGTGATATGTAATATTCGCTATCAACTTATATTGGCAGGGTACAAGATCAATAAGGATCGTTTTCACGATATGTTGGCGAGTTTTGCTCAGTTAACGAAGAAGGCGCAAACTACCCATGCAACAAACCTTTCGAACAGTGGACACAAGTATACGATGACAGCCTACGATATGGTCATATGACCTCAAACTTGGTTGAATGCATAAATTCTGTTCTAAAAGGAACGCGTCATTTGCCGATAACATCGGTTGTGTGAGAGACATATTTTTGTTTAGCGTCACTATTTTCGAAGCGAGCAGCGAGTTATAAAGGCCAAATGCAGGGAGGCCATGTATGGTGCACGAAGGTATTGCGAGAAATTAACAAGGCGAAGGCACGGGCCAACACCATGCACACAGTGTGTCATGATCGCGACAACCTATGGTTTCGTGTGACGGAGTTTGACAGACCGAACCAATATATTGTTGGCGGGCAATATCGTGTACACTTGAGAAATAGGACTTGCGACTGTGGGATATTTGACGCACTTCGTTATCCATGCGCTCATGTAATTGCGGCTTGTCAGAATCTTAGTCTGGATCCCATGAGCTATGTCGACGAAGTGTATAAAATAGAATACATGTACAACGTGTGGAGACACGTATTCCCACCAGTCCCAGATGAACGTAAGTGACCGTCTATATCGTTTGCTCCGTTTAAGCTGTTACCGGATAGAGAACTGCATCGCAAACCAAAGGGTCGACCTTGCTCGACTAGAATACGCAACAATATGGATATCCGAGAAACAACCAACCAACGGAAGTTATGCGGATGGTGTAGGAACCTAGGCCATACATCTCGCTCGTGTCCAAATCAGAATAGTTGATAGTCTCCTTATCATTTTTGTCTCTTGGTGGCTATGAAAATTCTTTTAATTTCTTGATGAAAATGGTGAACTTTTGTAGAAGGACTAAGTTGCAAAACAAAAAAAAGTTATTCAATTAATCTAAAATATCACCATCATCATTATTCTTTAAAATTATATTTCTTGCTAAATGATTATTTTGCCTCTTACGATCCTTCAAAATTCCTACATTGGATCAACATCCATCTTGATAAAATTACAAATTAACCCCTCATATTTTTTCACTTATTCAATTTAGTCCTAACTCATCCATTTCTTATTAGTTTCTAGATCGGTCCACCCTTAAAATATTTACACCATTGGCCCTTCAAGGTTTTTTTCATATATACATTTTAACCCGTCAAATTTTGAATATTACTATTTATCCCGAGAAACTTTTCTCACATTTTCGATTTAGTCCTTACTTGAATCAATACAATTAGGATATTAAAAACAACTTTTATTTTATTAAAAATAATAAATTTAAATCACAATTAGGATATTAAAAACAACTTTTATTTTATAAAAAATAAAAAAATAAATTACAATAAAAAAATGAAAACAAATTTTATTTTTTAAAAAATATAAAAATTAAATTACAATTGAAATATTAAAAACAAAATTTATTTTATAAAAAATAAAAAAATAAATTAAAATAAAAAAATAAAAAACAACTTTTATTTTTTTAAAAATATAAAAATTAAATTACAATTAGGATATTAAAAACAACTTTTATTTATAAAAAATAAAAAAATAAAAATTACAATAAAAAAATAAAAACAACTTTTATTTTTTAAAAAATATAAAAATTAAATTACAATTGAAATATTAAAAACAACATTTATTTTATCAAATGAAACAAAAAAAAATAAATTACAATAAAAAAATAAATGAAACAATATAAAAAAAGTTTATACAAATATATTAAAAAAATCAATGTTGGTGCCGGTCGGAATCAGTGCCACATGGGGTGGTCGACGGTTACGCGCTGGATTCCTTCTTGTTCTAGCTTCTAGCGGGGGTTGTGGTTGCTCAGCGAGGATTCGGTTCTCTCGGCAGGGTGCAGTTGTGGGTGTTGGGAGGATGACCCACCTTGATAAAATATTGACTGCGAATGTGTTTGCATCATCCATGACGGAGGTGTCTGAATCCCATACGGCGAAGGAGATTGGTAAAAAGAAGAGCTCCCCGACAACGCCTCGTGCGATCCCTCATGCGACAGCGGCCTACAGATCGGCTGGCCAGTCGGAGTAGTCGGGAACGGACTCGAACCAGGCCATGCATTCCAACCTGCCATTGGACTGGGAAAAGGAAACATATAAGGGTTAGGATACATATAAGGGCTAGGATACCTTTGGCATAACCGGAAAACGCATTTGTGATGTGGGTGTGTCGTTTTGAAGTGTTGGCCCCGGTGACTGTGGGGCGCTGTTGATGGGCCCGGTGATTGTGTCGGCGCTGTTGATGGGCCCGTCCCATCATCTATTTTCCTTGGATTTAAAGGGCCCTGTCGTTCCCTTTGTGCACGAAGTTGCCGTCGCCTCTCCTCTTCTGAAAATAAATACGGCTTGCCATGGATCCTAAACCATGGCATGTATTACGGCACGCACGCTAACTCATGAACGATGATCGGTTCCCGAGTAGGTATATAATCATACCGGTTTTCCCACAATTCGATATACGCTGACCAAAATCTTGGCCAATCCGTATGCAACATCCGTAAGTCGACTTTGTGCTCATCATCGAGCACCTCAGGTGCCACGGGAATCGGTTGTCGGAATCCAAATTGACGCAGAACTCGATCTGACTGGTGCATCTCCACGGTGGCATAGTTGACCAATGGCACATTCACATGCCAAATGTTCGGATTTTGAAAGAATTCTTCCGGAATTACTGCCCGAATTGATGGGTCCTCGTATGGTGTCCATTCAAACTATATTAACATGATAAAAATATTAGTTATATACTAAATACTAAATACTAAATACTAAATACTAAATACTAAATACGAAATACGAAATATGAAACGACTATTTTATTACGAAAATATATTTTATTTAATACTTACTTGTGCTTCCGACCGTTGCTCTAATAGAAGCCGTATATCTTCAAGCGAGGTAGGTATTCCAACATAACTCGCCGAATGGTTCCACCTAATTAAATAAATTTTTAGCATACAATTATATTTTAAATCTACGTAATAATTGTAAAATCTAATATTAAATTTACCTCGTTATGAGTGAGGATGTATATGGGTGGTCCACTCGAGGACGCAAAAATGGAAAGCGAAATCGTGCCCATGATTGCAGTAGTGATAGGCAACCTCCGATTTTCGCTTTATTCGCCCGTGTCGCCCCGCACATCTCTCGATACAATTTTGCTAGCACGGCAGACCCCCAACTCAATTCACTGGATGCTCTAAAATCAACGAGTTTCAGCAGCCATCTCAGATGAACGAGGTTTCGTGACAAGTCCGGCATCAGATAGCCTCCAATCATCTCAAGAATGTATGCCCGAGCATATCGTATTCTTTCTATTTCGGTCGAATCATTATCCGGCTCCGGGAATGTGTCTCGTAACCAGCCCATCTTGATCCGACCTCCGTTAATGTTATCTGGAATAGCACCCAAAAGCTCGTAGCATACGGCTCCCCAATCACGAAGTTGCGGACCCGGTGACTACGTGCCCATCCACCGGCAATCCCAATTGCAAATGCACGTCTTCCGAGTGATAGTACACTCTCGCATGGAAGATGGAAAGTGTGCGTCTCGGTCTCCACCTCTCTATCAACGCACCGATTAACCGGGTCCAACTTGCACCCCGGCCTATCGTGGCCACGTGCCAAAAACCCGCTTCCCGCAGGTAATTCTCGATCAATGACGATGGCGGACCAGGCATATTGCGAATATAGCATTGCAACACCCGATCTACAGACTGTTTAAAAAATTATAAAATAAAAATTAATTAAAATTGCATAAACCTAAAAAATATTAAATAGTATTGAAAAATTAAAATTATAACTTACCATTGTCATTTGATCGACGGAGATGTGTTTATTGTCGAGACGAATTAATTCTCCGGCCATTGCAAAAAATTAAAGGAATTTGAACAGGGCTTTTTTGTAAATTTAACCAAAAAAATATTTCAAAAAACTTTTAAACAAGGCTTTTTTGTAAAAATTAAAGGACTATTGTGAAATTTGAGAGGAACTTTAAGGAATTTGAGAGAAATTTGAGAGGAATTTGAGAGAAAGTTGAGAGAAAGTTGAGAGAAATTTGAGAGAAAATTGAGAGAATGACCTTTGTGTGAAAAAAATGAAAGGGTGGAAGCCCTGTTTATAGTTTTTTTTTTTGACCGTTGGAGGCCTAACGGTCAAAAAAATTTGACCGTTGGAAGCGGGCAAAACGCGTCCCTGAGGGAGCGTTTTTGCCACATCAGCAAAGCGCGCCCTCAAGGACGCGATTTTATCGATGTGGCGTAAAAACGCTCCTCGAGGACGCGTTTTTCGCCTTGCATCCCCGAAATCGCTGACACTGGACGTTTTGGAAATGGCCCATTCCGGTAAATAATTAGAAAACAGATCCTTTTCCGTAAATTTTGTAAAAAAAGGGTATTTTCTGGTAAATTACCCATATTTTTTTGGTGCATTCCGAGGGTTAGGCTGACTTAAGCAGATTTGAAGTGAAGAAATCGTCTAAGACCGCGCGGTTTGTCAGACTAAAGTTCTAGTCCTGTGACAAAAGTACATTTTCTCCTATTTAGGGGTTGGGGAGGGTTTATGGATGGTTTTATTTTGTATCAAAAAATATATATAGATATATTATTATTTTATTAATTTTCTCATAGGATAATTTAGATTAATTTTAGATAAATAACTTTTATTTATTTATTTTTCAATTTTTATCTTGTAGATTGGTTAAATCATTAAGTTAGATTAATCTAGGACTATTAAGTTTTTTTTACTATAAATAGGGAGTTAATTTGCATCGTTCCTACATCACTGTTGCCCACCTCGATCGATGCACATGCTGTCATCCCAATCTCTCGCTTGCCCTGACCCTTCACTACTCACCGCCGCAACCTTTTACCTAGGCTAACTGTCCCAGCTCCAGCATTGTCACTCCTACCCTACTTTGCTTCCATCATTATTATCCCAGGCCGTCATACCCGCTTCATCTGACCCGAGTTAGGTAGCCTTCATTCATTTTTTTCTTTTTATTTATTAATTATTATCTAGTACTATTATTGACATTATTTTCTTCCTTTTCTAGTTGTTTTGCTATACTTTTATTTATTTATTTTTTAGCTAATTATTTTCTGAAATATTTTTGAAGTTTCTATCGCCAATAATCGAAGTTCTTTGGGTTCTCTAAGGACATAATGCGCCAATATAAAAAAGCATATGAATTTTCCCATGTTTTATTTTATTATTATTATTTAAAATGACGATCCTCTTTAAGTGAGGGACTAATTGTGTAGTTAACTATTTTTGTGGCGCCCCAAACCCAATTGGGACAATCCGACCCGAATTTCGAACGTCACATTAGTCACCGAAGTGACTATCTGTTTAAACCACCACAAAACACACTTACCGACCAATCACACCACATAATTAATCATGAAATATTTAATAAAAACCTAATATCATACTTCTGTTGAGCTACTTTGATCAACAATCAATAACAAGACTAATTCACAATTTAATATTTAATGGAAAATTACCTTAAAAACTTTAGTTATACATGCATGCAGTAGAATATTTTTAAAAGGGGTATATTTGTAGGGACTTGAAAAATCGTTTTGTTTAAAAACATATAATTAGATTTAAATTGTAATATAGTAAAATATCAAAAAACTCTATTTCACAAGATTTGAAAATAGTATTATAGATTTATATATAAAAGTCTTGTTTTAGAAGTTTGATTAAAAGATCTTGCATCACTTTATAAAATCATCATTTAATTAGTTCGTAGGCAACTAACAATTTACGTAGTTAGTCCAATTTTACATTCATGCATACTAAACATTCAATTGTTTTCTAAAACACACCTTTAACATCTATGTCTTACCTCAATGTCCAACGGCTCTTCCACCTGCACTACGAGTTAGTCGATCAGTTAATCAAAGCATTCATTAAGCAATCATAATCTACCATTCAATCATCTATCTAAAGCACTAGTAAAAGTTCCAAATTAAACCAATTAAATAGTCCATAATGTCTAATTACAACTTGAAAATTATAACTAAGTCTAATTCTAAATCTCATAATTTGGTCCCACGTTGTCTTCCTCATTAGGTTTGGGAACACAACGACATACCCAGGTATAGCCTCGATTTGGATCACTTGGATGACTTACTTCCCCACCTCTTCACAAGTTAAATCACTGTGATATTATAAGAGAGTGGGTGAGCTTATTGAAGCTTAGTGAGTGCTCAAACATACTACAAATAAACACATCAGTTAGGTTAAAGGGTGACATACTATAACGATTCACATATTATTATAGTCTACACAAAATAGTAACTCACAGGACACAAAAGTTCTCATAAAATTAGCAGTGCACATATAGTAAGTAATTTGCATAAAATGGGCAGATCACATAAATTATCAATTCGCATTAAACATCTGTTCATATAAAATAACAGTTCATACCAAATGACAGCTCATGCAAAATAATAGTTCCTATGAAATATCAATTCATACCGAATAACAATTCATGCAAAATAATAGTTCATATGAAATATCAATTTATGCAAAATAATAGTTTAAAATCCATCATAACTCATATATTTCAAATAATGATAATTTGACATATTTGTGATTATGAAATATATAGGGGACTCTATCACCACCTATAAGTGGACTATCATCACACATTGGATAAACAGATCTCCAAAACACTCCTCACTTTTGGACTCAAAGAGCCTTACGCTATTTCTGATATAAGTGTAGCATGAATGCTCACACTCTCCAAACACACCATGATATCTACGATGAATGGAGCTACGCTCGACATTCCTTTATCTCTCCAACGCATCTCCGAGCCACAATACCCATCACAATAATGAAGGTGAGTATTCACAATCTTATAGCATGCCGACTATATCCAATGGTTCCATAAGGTCACAATGCCAAAATATCTCTTTAACACATTCACAATATTTAGTATAATAGGGCTCGCAATTAAGCAGAGCTCACACATTATAACACAATTCGCAATTCACAATTTGCAATAGAGCATGACTCGCAAATAATATAACTTTCATACAACATATATTGGACTCATAATCACAGTTCACATATCATTCATGTCATAGCTCACATAAATCATTATTTGCATATTTTATTTAGCATAGGGTAAGCAATAGCTTAGTTTACATACAATACAACTCAAAATCTCACAATACACAGTTTAAAAAATAATATAGTTCGCCATATTAATACAAATCACCAAATTAACACAGTTCCTTATAATAATATAATTCACCAAGTTAACATGGTTCTCAATATAACGTAATTCACAAATATAATTGGCTCACACTATAGTTGAGCTCGCATTCAGCATTTCACAATAATATAATTTTGTACCAATCAAAGCTCGTAATCTCGTAATACTCATAATTCACTTACGGGTTCGTGCATGCATAAATGTGTATTATCAATAAAATTCGCATATTATAGAAGTTCACATTATATTTTTTTTATAACCGTTTGCAAGCATTACAAAACCATATATGAATATATATTACATATATATACATACCTATTTAGTGGCCTTTGTCTCGTCAAATTTTAGCATACATTAAAAGTCCCATATACATATATATTATATATAGCATACCCAAGCAAATATATTATGCATATTACACCCATGCACGCATATATATATTAGAAACCCCACTCATATATATTATATATATAATACTGAAACCCATATATTATATATAAATAACAAAACTCCTATACGTATCTATTATATATATACACATACCTTTTAGTATTTCAACTCACCTTTAATATTTAGCTCACACACAAACGCAATAATTAGATGCACAATTCACACGCACTTATCACGTCAACTACATGGTTTATAATTACGACCTACCTATTTTATTCTTTTAACTACATACACATTTTAAATTCATACATTTGGCTTATTAAAATCACACAGCATGCATACCAAACACTCAACAAAATTGCAATGGTTTGCACCAGGAGAAATCAAGGTTCACATATTAGTTAAGCAGGGGACTCGCATATGTTGCCTTAGTCGATGTGTTGGAGTTTAAATGTAGTATATCAAACCACTCACCTTAGTCAATACCTCTTGCACAACAATGTCAATTTTCTTTTTCTTTCGCATTGCTCGTGAAACCTCCCAATGAATCCGAAACTTTGTGTAACAGTCCGGTTTATACCCTAGTCGAAACAGTGGTTTTGGGACCACAAATCTGAGTCCGTATAATATTTTAATATTATTTTCTGTGTCCTTGATGAGTGATTAAGTATGTGGTAAAGCTTCATATGCTAATTTGTCTGTCTAAGTGTTTAATTTGATAAAAGGATTGAATTGCATTAAATGTGAAATATGCATGTTATTTGTTAAAGTGCTTATATGTTGTGGCTTTTAAAAAGAGGAGGCCTTAATAGGCAATTATGCCAATATTAGAGATAGTGGATTGATAATGGTCAATAATGACCTTGTGTAATATGTTTTATACTTTTATTTTTGAAGGACAAACTTGGAAATGGATTATATGTGTGTAATAAAAATAAAGCATGAAAATGGACATTAATTCTTCCATTTATTTCACCGAAAACACAAAGAAAAAAAGAAAGAACAATAGCTTAAAGGGTTCGGCCATGGTTTTGGTTTGATTGAAGGTTAGTTTTTGATCCGTTTTCGATAATTTCTACGTTTTTGCAATCGTTGTTTTGTCTACTTCAAAACCCATGCTTTAATTTTGAGAATTGGTGAAGTTTTTGAAATGAGCTTTTGATGAACTTATGTGTTTTGTGATGGATGATAGTGAAAAATGAAAGATATGTGTTTAATGAATATATTTTGTTCTTGGATTTTTGATGAATTTAGCTAATTAGGGCTAAATTGAGAAAATATTATTTTGGAGGACTAATTTGTGAATTTGATGAAAAGTATGGACTTATATAGTCCCTAGAGAGATTCGGCTAAGCATGGTAAAATAATGATTTTTGTATATTTGATGTTTTGAGAAAAATAGACTAAATTGATAAATTGTACAAATGTGAGGGTTAATTTCCAAATAGCCCTAAATGTGTGTCCTTGGATTTAATTGAATGAGTTAGTGAATAAAAGAGTTAATTCTGAATATGTATAGATCAAGAATCGAGGAAAATGGACTTAGATCGCGGAAAAGTGAAAGTAACCGAGTAGCCGTTTCCATTTCCGATAAATCGAATCCGAGGTAAGTCATATTGCAAATAAATGTTGTTATATTGAATTGAGTTTATTCATATGATTATTTGTGAAAATGAATGCTTATGAGATACTTTGAATATGAATTCGAGATATGGATGATATAGTGTTAAGTCCGAGAAGTCCTGCATGCGAACCTAGGAATATATAGGATTAGCTATGTCATGACATAGGTATCTCATTCTGTTTTATCATGTAAGACCACGCCGGGACGTTGGCATTGATTTGAAATTTCGTGTAAGACCTCGTGCGGGGCGAGGCATCGACATGAGCGTTACATGTAAGACCACGTCTGGGACGTTGGCATCGATATGATCTTTACATGTAAGACCATGTCTGGGACATCGACATCGTATTGATTCGTGTAAGACCCTGTTTGGGACAGTGGCATCGATAGTTGATTACATGTAAGACCTCTTCTGGGACGTTGGTATTGTACGACCATTCCGAGTCTTCTGAGTATCCTACTAGATTCCTTACGGTTCAACGGGCAAGTCTGTGATACGAATTGCAAATCCGAGCTATGATGAATTAAGTGAATGAATATCCATTTTCGATACGTTGATTATACGCTAATTATGTATACAAGGTAAGTATCTATGTGATCTTACTATGATACTATGTATATGGAATTGATAATACGATATGTAAAGTTTTGACTAGATGAACTATGTGCATATATGGTATGTGAATTTGAAATTTGGTAAGTTATGGCTAAGCTAATGAGCTTAAGAAAGAATAAGGTGGTTTTATGTCATGAGAACCATATTGGTCATCTTATTAATTTGATTATGTGCAATTTATGCTAAGTTTATTTGTATTATGACTTACAAAGCTTTTGGAAAGCTTACTCTGTGTGTGTGATTTCACTGTTTTATAGGTCGTTAAAGCTACTGAAGGCTCGGAACTGTCAAGGATCGTCATCACACTACAAAACTTATTTTGGTACACTTTGGAAATGTTTATATCTAGATATGGCATGTATAGGCTAGTTTTTGTTACAAGTTGATGTATAGAATTGGTCATGAGGTGTGGCTAAATATTGGTTCATATTTGGCCTTGATGAATGTGGTATGTTTAGTTGTTTTGAATTGTTTTAATGCTCATGAAATGGTCAAGTTTTTGGGTAGGTAAATGAATGAAATATGATTTAGTTATATATATATGTTTTGTCTTGAAAGTTGACATGAATGAAATGGGTATTGAATGTATAGATTGAATGATCAATTTAGTATGTATTTGGCTGCCATATATGTATGATATGTGATGGTAAATGTTACTTGTAGGTATGACCCAAGTGGGTGGCATGTTGATCTTGTAAATGACCTATAATGTTACACGGCCAGGGCATACGGGCGTGCCTAGTGACCGTGGGATAAAGTCAGTAGCTAGCTTAAGAGCACACGACCATGGTACACGGGTGTGCCTAGAGGCCGTGTGAGTAAGTCAGTATATGGCCTTGTAGTACACGGCCTTAGCACACGGGGGTGCTTGGTAGCCATGTTATTTTGGCAGGATCGACCATGGTTAGGGTACACGGGCGTGCTTGGTGGCTGTGGTGAGAAGTCAGGTTCGACCACGGGGAGGACACACTGGTGTGTCTAGCAGCCGTGGAGGGCATACTATTTGCTTCCACGGGCCTGTATCCCCTGTATTATAGAAAATTTTTAAGTTTCCGAGAACTTCTGTATATGTTTCGTTTTAGTTCCGACCCGTGTTATAAGCATGATTAAGGTCTCATTGACCTATTTAAGGGACATTGTGTGTATGATTGATGAATGAAATGTATAAAATGATTATGAAAGTTTCTGATCTGTCCGGTAATGCCTTTAACCTTAATCCGGTGATGGTTACGGGTTAGGGGTGTTACATTTGGTTGGTATCAGAGCTACAGTTTAGTCGATTCTCGGACTAACGTAGCGTGTCAGAGTCTAGCTATACATGCCATATATCTAAATTGTGATAGTGTGATGAATCCTGACGTATAAAATGTGATTTCGGTATAGCAATGGATCCTAAAAGTGCCGTAGCTGACGACGTAGAAAGTAATGCGCCTGCTCCCGCGCAAGGGACAGCGCCATCTGAATCGAGACCGGCTACAAGCGGTCAAGAGGGAGAAGCTAAACAAGCTTTCTTCTAGATGATGAGTGAGTGGTTCACTCAATTCGTAAAGAATAACCCGACTGTTTCACAACCCCCGCCCCCAGTTAATTCCCCTCAGACATCTGATATACCTCCGACTGCAAATCTAAATCCGTGGAATAAGCCTCCGGTTGACAAGATTCGTAAGTATGGGGCTGAAGAGTTCCAGGCTACTAATGATGATGATGCTGAAAAGGCTGAGTTCTGGATTGAAAATACTATTCGGGTATTCGATGAAATGTCTCTGACACCGGAAGAATACATAAAGTGTGTGGTATCTTTGCTTCGAGATGCAGCCTATCAATGGTGAAAAACCTTAATTTCCGTCGTTCCGAAAGAGCGAGTTACATGGGACTTCTTTCAGATCGAGTTCCGGAAGAAATATATCAGTGAGAGATTCATTGATCAGAAACGAAAGAAATTTCTGGAACTTAAACAGGGCCAAATGACTGTTTCTGAGTATGAACGAGAGTTTATGTGATTAAGTCAGTATGCTCGAGAGTGTATATCATCTGAAGCTATAATGTGCAAAAGATTTGAAGACGGTCTTAATGAAGATATTCGTTTGTTAGTCGGGATCTTAGAAATAAAAGAGTTTGTTGTACTCGTTGACCGAGCTTGCAAAGCTGAAGCACTCGGGAAAGATAAAACAAAAGTTGAGTCTAAAGCTCGAGATATGAGAAAGAGATATCCAAGCAAGTCATTTCAGTCTGTTTCGAAGAGACTCAGAGATGATCAAAGTCGTTCAAGAGACAATGTGGGACATTCAAATAGAAATCGAGCTAGATCGCAAATGAGTTCCAAAACTCCAGCAACTTCAGTAGCCAGTGTTGGTAATGTCCGAACTGAGAGACCTGAATGTAAACATTGTGGAAAAAGGCATCCGGGAAGCTGTAGATTAAATGACAGAGCTTGCTTCAGATGTGGATCGCTTGATCACTTCATCCGTGATTGTCCTGAGTCTGTTGAGCCAGAGATTGTTCAGAATCCGAGACATGATAATGCACCTATGAGAGGTAGACCTCCAAAGAATGTAAGAAATGTTAGTGGTAGTCAAAGGGTTACGAGAGACACTGTTGCAAGATCTGAAGCTAGAGCGCCTGCCAGAGCGTTTGCTATCCGAGCTCGTGAAGAAGCTTCATCACCTGATGTTATAACGGGTACTTTTATACTTTATGATACTTTTGTGATTGCATTGATAGACCCTGGTTCTACACATTCATATATATATATGCATGAATTTAGTCTACAGTAAGACTTTGCCTGTAGAGTCTACTGAGTTTACTATAAAAGTATCGAACCCCTTAGGTAAAAGTGTTTTGGTTGATAAAGTATGCAAGAACTGTCCGTTAATGTTTAGACATATCTGTTTTCCTACTGATCTGATGCTTTTTCCATTTGATGAGTTCGATATTATTTTGGGTATGGGCTGGTTGTCTTTGCATGATGCTGTTGTGAATTGCAAAAGAACGACTATAGATTTGAGATGTCCAAATAATGAAATTGTACGGGTTGAGTCTAATGATTTGAATGGATTGCCTGCTGTGATATCGGTATTGAAAGCTTAGAGTTACATGAAAAAGGGATATGAGGCATATTTTGCTTATGTGATTGATTCGAAAGTGTCTGAAAAGAAAGTTGAATCAGTGCCTGTTGTCTGTGAGTTTTCTGATGTGTTCCCTGAAGAGTTACCGGGTTTACCTCCGATTCGTGAAGTTGAGTTTGGTATTGATCTAATGCCTGATACGACACCTATTTCGATAGCTCCGTACAGAATGGCACCAACAGAATTGAAAGAGTTAAAGTCACAGTTGCAAGAGTTGACTGATAGAGGGTTCGCTAGACCGAGTTTCTCGCCTTGGGGCGCTTCTATTCTGTTTGTGAAAAAGAAAGATGCACGATGAGAATGTGCATTGATTATCGTCAGTTGAATAAGGTGACTATAAAGAATAAATATCCGTTGCCCAGAATTGATGATTTATTTGATCAGTTAAAAGGAGCTACTGTATTTTCTAAGATTGATCTGAGATCGGGATACTACCAGTTGAGAGTTAAAGATTCATACATTTCGAAGACTGCTTTTAGAACGAGGTACGGGCATTATGAGTTTTTAGTTATGCCATTTGGACTAACCAATGCTCCTGCTGTTTTTATGGATCTGATGAACAGAATTTTCAGGCCGTACTTAGATTGATTTGTTGTGGTGTTCATAGACGATATTTTGATCTATTCACGGGATGAAGCGGAGCATGCTGAACATCTGAGGATTGTGTTACAAACTCTGCGAGAAAAGCAATTGTATGCGAAATTCAGAAATGTGAATTCTGGTTGCATGAGGTTAGTTTTCTGGGGCATATTGTGTCAGCTTCTGGGATTTGAGCTGATCCGAGCAAGATTTCTGCTATTCTGGATTGGAAACCTCTGAGAAATGTATCTGAAGTCCGTAGTTTTCTGGGCTTAGCTGATTATTACCGCAGATTTGTAAAAGGCTTTTCGACAATAGCTACTCCGTTGACAAAACTACTTCAGAAAGATGTTAGATTTGAATGGTCGGATAAATGTCAAAAAAGTTTTGATCAGTTGAAAACTCTGTTAACAGAAGCTCCGGTGTTAGTACAACCAGAATCGGGCAAAGAATTTGTGATTTACAGTGATGCTTCGTTAAACGGTCTAGGATGTGTTTTGATGCAGGAAGGCAAAGTTGTAGCTTATGCCTCAAGACAATTGAAACCTCATGAAAAGAACTATCCGACGCACGACCTTGAGTTAGCTGCGATTGTGTTTGCACTTAAGATTTGGCGCCATTATTTGTATGGTGAGAAATGTCACGTGTTTCGAGATCATAAAAAGTCGAAATATCGATGACTCGTAAAGATTTGAACTGCGTCAAAGAAGATGGCTAGAGCTGTTAAAAGATTATGAGCTTGTGATATATTATCATCCGGGTAAAGCAAATGTTGTTGCTGATGCATTGAGTAGAAAATCATTGTATGCACTTTGTGCTTTGAATGCTCAGATAGATTTATCTGATGATAGTTCTGTGATAGCTGAACTAAAAGTGAAACCGTTGTTTATACAGTAGATATGTGATGCTCAAAAATTTGATAATGAGTTATTAGCGAAACGGGTTCTGTGTGATTCGAATTCTGAATCTGAATTTCGAGTTGTTGATGATTGTTTGAGATTTTGAGGTCGTATCTGTGTTCTGAGGAATCCGGAGTTGATTTTGAGTGAAGCACATGATACTTGTTTTTCTGTTCATCCGGGGAGTACTAAAATGTATCATGATTTGAAGCAACTCTATTGGTGGTCTGGTATGAAACGAGACATTTCTGACTTTGTTTCGAAATGTTTAACCTGTCAGCAAGTGAAAAGTGAACATCAAGTTAAAATGCAGGTTGCTACAACCGATTCTCGATTCTGAGTGGAAATGGGATAGAGTAATGATGGACTTTGTTTCTGGATTGCCTCAGACTCCGAGAAAGAAAGATGCGATTTGGGTCGTAGTTGATCGATTGACGAAATCTGCCCATTTCATTCCGGTAAGATCTGACTATTCACTTGATAGATTAGCCGAGCTTTATATTTCTGAGATTGTGAGATTGCACGGAGTGCCACTATCCATTGTGTCGATAGAGATCCTAGATTTACATCGAGGTTACGAAAGAAATTGCAAGAAGATTTAGGCACTAAATCGCATTTGAGATGACTTTTCATCCGCAAACAGATGGTCGATGCAAGGCGGATCATTCAGATTCTCGAAGACATGTTAAGGTGCTGCATTCTTGAATTTGACGGTACGTGGGAAAAGTATTTGCCATTGATTGAATTTGCATACAATAATAGTTTTCAGTCGAGCATCAGAATGGCACCATATGAAGCTTTGTACGGACGTAAATGTCGTACACCTCTGTACTGGACCGAGCTCAATGAAAAGAAGTTACTTGGAGTCGATTTGATAAAAGACTCAGAACAGAAAGTGAAACTGATCCGAGATTGTTTGAAAGCAGCATCTGATCGTCAGAAGTCTTATGCGGACTTGAAACAAAAAGATGTAGAATTTGAGATCGGCGACAAAGTATTTCTGAAAGTGTCTCCGTGGAAGAAAGTGCTTCGATTCGGACGCAAAGGCAAATTAAGTCTGAGGTTCATCGGACCGTATGAGATCATTGAACGTGTTGGGCTTGTTGCTTATAGATTAAAGTTGCCTTCTGAGCTAGAAAAGATTCATAATGTATTTCATGTTTCGATGCTCCGTAGATACCGATCCGATCCGTTTCATGTTATACCTCCGTCTGAAATTAAAATCCGATTTGATATGATGTACGAGGAGGAACAGATTCGTATTTTAGCTCGTGAAGTGAAGAAGTTGAGAAACAAGAAAATTCCGTTAGTGAAAGTACTATGACATCGTCACGGAATAGAAGAGGCTACGTGGGAGCCTAAAGTTTCAATGAGACAACAATATCCGACTCTGTTTAACGGTAAGATTTTCGGGGATGAAAATCCCTAAGGGGAGAGAATTGTAACAGTCCGGTTTATACCCTAGTCGGAACAGTGGTTTCGGGACCACAAATCCGAGTCCGTATAATATTTTAATATTATTTTCTGTGTCCTTGATGAGTGATTAAGTATGTGGTAAAGCTTCGTATGCTAATTTGTCTGTCTGAGTGTTTAATTTGATAAAAGGATTGAATTGCGTTAAATGTAAAATATGCATGTTATTTGTTAAAGTGCTTATATGTTGTGGCTTTTAAAAAGAGGAGGCTTTAATAGGCAATTATGCCAATATTAGAGATAGTGGATTGATAATGGTCAATAATGACCTTGTGTAATATGTTTTATACTTTTATTTTTGAAGGACAACCTTGGAAATGGATTATATGTGTGTAGTAATAATAAAGCATGAAAATGGACATTAATTCATCCATTTCTTTCACCGAAAACACAAAGAAAAAAAGAAAGAACAATAGCTTAAATGGTTGGCCATGGTTTTGGTTTGATTGAAGGTTAGTTTTGATCCATTTTTCGATAATTTCTACGTTTTTGCAATCGTTGCTTTGTCTACTTCAAAACCCATGCTTTAATTTTGAGAATTGGTGAAGTTTTTGAAATGAGCTTTTGATGAACTTATATGTTTTGTGATGGATGATAGTGAAAAATGAAAGATATGTGTTTAATGAATATATTTTGTTCTTAGATTTTTGATGAATTTAGCTAATTAGGGCTAAATTGAGAAAATATTATTTTAGAGGACTAATTTGTGAATTTGATGAAAATTATGGACTTATATAGTCCCTAGAGAGATTCGGCTAAGCATGGTAAAATAATGATTTTTGTATATTTGATGTTTTGAGAAAAATGAACTAAATTGATAAAT
The DNA here is from genome assembly GCA_025698515.1 of Gossypium sturtianum. Classification (NCBI taxonomy): domain Eukaryota; kingdom Viridiplantae; phylum Streptophyta; class Magnoliopsida; order Malvales; family Malvaceae; genus Gossypium; species Gossypium sturtianum. The sequence continues at coordinate 28,816,922 of CM046945.1, forward strand.
TGTACAAATGTGAGGGTTAATTTGCAAATAGCCCTAAATGTGTGTCCTTGGATTTAATTGAATGTGTTAGTGAATAAAAGAGTTAATTCTGAATATGTATAGATCAAGAATCGAGGAAAACAGACTTAGATCGCAGGAAAGCGAAAGTAACCGAGTAGCCGTTTCTATTTTCGATAAATCGAATCCGAGGTAAGTCATATTGCAAATAAATGTTGTTATATTGAATTGAGTTTATTCATATGATTATTTGTGAAAATGAATGCTTATGAGATACTTTGAATATGAATTCCGAGATATGGATGATATAGTGTTAAGTCCGAGAAGTCCTGCATTTAACCTAGGAATATATAGGATTAGCTATGTCATGACATAGGTATCTGTTCTGTTTTATCATGTAAGACCACGTCTGGGACGTTGGCATTGATTTGAAATTTCGTGTAAGACCTCGTCTGGGACGTAGGCATCGACATGAGCGTTACATGTAAGGCCACGTCTGGGACGTTGGCATCGATATGATCTTTACATGTAAGACCATGTCTGGGACATCGACATCGTATTGATTCGTGTAAGACCCTATCTGGGACAGTGGCATCGATAGTCGATTACATGTAAGACCTCGTCTGGAACTTTGGCATTGTACGACCATTCCGAGTTTTCTGAGTATCCTACTAGATTCCTTACGGTTCAACGGGCAAGTCTGTGATACGAATTGCAAATCCGAGCTATGATGAATTAAGTGAATGAATATCCGTTTTCGGTACGTTGATTATACACTAATTGTGTATACAAGGTAAGTATCTATGTGATCTTACTATGATACTATGTATATGGAATTGATAATACGATATGTAAAGTTTTGACTAGATGAACTATGTGCATATATGGTATGTGAATTGGAAATTTGGTAAGTTATGGCTAAGCTAATGAGCTTAAGAAAGAATAAGGTGGTTTTTTGTCATGAGAACCATATTGGTCATCTTATTAATTTGGTTATGTGCAATTTATGCTAAGTTTATTTGTATTATGACTTACAAAGCTTTTGGAAAGCTTACTCTGTGTGTGTGATTTCTCTGTTTTATAGGTCGTTAAAGCTACTGAAGGCTCGGGACCGTCAAGGATCGTCATCACACTACAAAACTCATTTTGGTACACTTTGGAAATTTTTATATCTAGATATGGCATGTATAGGCTATTTTTTGTTATAAGTTGATGTATAGAATTGGTCATGAGGTGTGGCTAATTATTGGTTCATATTTGGCCTTGATGAATGTGGTATGTTTAGTTGTTTTGGTATGTTTTAATGCTCATGAAATGGTCAAGTTTTTGGGCAGGTAAATGAATGAAATATGCTTTAGTTATATATATATGTTTTTTCTTGAAAGTTGACCTGAATGAAATGGGTATTGAATGTATAGATTGAATGGTCAATTTAGTATGTATTTGGCTGCCATATATGTATGATATGTGATGGTAAATGTTACTTGTAGGTATGACCCAAGTGGGTGGCATGTTGGTCTTGTAAATGACCTATAATGTCACACGGCCAGGGCACACGGGCGTGCCTAGTGACCGTGGGATAAAGTCAGTAGCTAGCTTAAGAGCACACGGCCATGGTACACGGGCGTGCCTATAGGCCGTGTGAGTAAGTCAGTATATGACCTTGTAGTACACGGCCTTAGCACATGGGGGTGCTTGGTAATCATATTATTTTGGCAGGATCGACCACGGTCAGGGTACACGGGCGTGCTTGGTGGCTGTGGTGAGAAGTCAGGTTCGACCACGGGGAGGACACACGGGTGTGTCTAGCAGCCGTGGAGGGCACACGGTTTGCTTCCACGGGCGTGTATCCCCTGTATTATAGAAAAGTTTTAAGTTTTTGAGAACTTCTGTATATGTTTCGTTTTAGTTCCGACCCGAGTTATAAGCATGATTAAGGTCTCGTTGACCTATTTAAGGGACATTATGTGTATGATTGATGAATGAAATGTATGAAATGATTATGAAAGTTTCCGATCTGTCCGATAACGCCTTTAACCTTAATCTGGCGACGGTTACGAGTTAGGGGTGTTACACTTTGCATACACATTAAATACAATAAAAATCATTATTAACAGCCTTAAACTAAAAAAAAAAAAACAGCAAAATGACCACTCTAAGCTCACTGTTCTCATACCGAAAATTTAACTAGTTTTGCCGAAATAGGTGTTTAACCACTCAAACTTTATCTCTAAGCCTTAATTTCAATTCTAATATTCCTAAATATCATCTAATTTCACTTTTAAACCTTTAATTCTATCTAATCTCATGAATTTAATGTTTCCGGAAAAATCAAACTTGTATGAACACACAAAAGGGGGAAATTCGAAAGTCATTAAAATTGGATACCGATCTATCAAATTGAGTTCAAATACCTTCTATTTAGTTAAAAATAGATAATAAATCAATAAAAAACAGTAGGTTTACTCATTATTTCGGATTTCACTATTGTTGAACCAAAATTTGATTAAAAAGCTTTATACCTTAAAAACTCTCAACACATTCGGTTAAATTCCAAATTAGAAAAACAAAAACCTTAATCTAATCATAATAAGTCAATATATTACCTCAACTTGAAGAAAATAATAAGTTGTTGAGCTAATTCGAAGTTGAACATGAGAAGAACAATGAGGATTTAATGATTTTTCTTTAAAATTGGAAGGTGTTAAGGTGTTTGTATAGTTAGGAAATCACCAAGGATGAGTTAATTTTGAGAGAAAATTTCAAGTTTGAATTTGGAATTTTTTTTGTATGTGAAACTAAATGGGAGGGAATGGATCATGGGGGGTTTTAGAGAGGAAGAAGATGAACAATTTTTTTTTTTAAATTAAGGGGAAATTGCCTTTTAAAAATTCCCAGTTTTCCCTTGTTTTTAAATCAATTCTTAGTTTAATTAAAACACATTTTTCTCAATTATTTTCAAACCCGATTTTATTTTTAAAATTTATTTTAAGTTATTTAATAATCGACCACCTAATCCAAATTTTCACCACCCAATTTTTAGGCCCAATAATTATTTTAATATTTTATTATTACCATCATTATTATTTAATTAATCATTTTATCCTATTTTAATTTCTATGATATTAAACCTAATTTTTCTCTTGAGTCCACAATCTAATACTTAATTCTTCTATCGACCCGATTTTTGGGTTGTGACAAATTTATTTTAAAGTTTAGTGCGTGTGTTGGTGGTTTCTTTATTATTATTATTATTATTATTATAGTTTATTTAGAATGAGATTTTATGCTATTAAATTTTCTTAAGATAAAATGATTATTATTAGAATTATATTAGGATACTTATGGATTTTATTAATAATATTATTAATAAATTAGGATAATTAGGAGTTAAATGAATTAGTATTATTTTATATACATATATTGTCGATAAAATTTTAGTTCGATTGACATCAATATTATTATCAGTATAAAAAGACGTGAATTTGAGTATTAGAGGTTGGGGAACCAACCAAGTTAGATTAATCTAGAACTATTAAGTTTTTTTTACTATAAATAATGAGTTAATTTGGATGAGAAAGGGACAAAAAGGGAAAAAAAAGGAAAACACAAAAAATTCCAATCAAAATCAGATGTCCTTAACCCAAAATTTTCCCTAATCTTTTTCCATCTTCTTTCTTTTCCTTAATTCGGTCGCTGCACTGTTCCTACATCACCGTTGCCCGCCTCAATCGATCCGTTTGCTACTGTCCCAGCCTCTCGCCTGCCTCGACCCTTCGCTACTCATCGACGCAACTTTTTACCCAGGCCGACTGTCTCAGCCCCGATGCCATCGCTCCTACCCTGTTGTGCCTCCATCACCGCTGTGCCAAGTCATCGTACTCGCTTCATCCAACCCTCCAACCCGTGTTAGTTAGCCTTTATTCATTAATTTCTTTTTATTTATTTATTATATAACATTATTTATTATTATTGTTATTATTTATTAATACTATTATTGACATTATTTTCTTCCTTTTGTGGTTGCTTTGCATTACTTTTGTTATATTTTATTTTGTAGCTACTTATTATCCATCAATCTTTTGAAGTTTTCGTTGCCAATAATCGAAGTGTTTTGGGTTCTCCGACAATAGAACGCGTCGATATAAAAAAGAGATGAATTTTTTCATGTTTTATTTTAAAAAAATGACAATCCTAATCTCTTGCGTTTTTAGTTTAATTGAACTTTGAAAATTCAATTTTTAAACAAGGCTTCCCATTTTATTTCTTCCTCGCCTTTTAGTCCTTCAATTTTTTTTTTAAACTCTTAAAATGCTGAAATTGCAAAAGTGCTCGTGGAATAACTCTGTTCCTCATATTGTGGTTAATTCTAAGGTTCCATAATCATGGTAAAGTCAATTTTATTTCCAATTTTGTTTTACGTATGTATATGATGTATTTCTCTTTTTATTGATATATCATTAGTATGATTAATATGTACAATATACGAAGAGTTTATTTATAATTATCAGTTTGAAGAATAGACTTGATGTATTGATATGTATGATATATAACTCTTATTTATGTAATGATTATATATATACAACAAGGATTTATGATGATAAGCATGATAATTTTATTTATATTTTCATGAATGTCTTGAGGTTAATATTATTTTATGTATATTTTTATGTTTTTTTTTGTATACATTTATGCATAACTCGTGTATATTTTTATCTATTATTTTATAACATTGTTTGTATATTGTCATATGTATTTTTATGGATATTTTTTCACTTTCAAATTGGTATATATTTTTATGTATAATTTAATTTATTATTTTTATTGAACATTATTAAAATTATTTTAAAATTAAAAGAAACTAGCATTTGTATATGTTTTTATGTATAATTGCATTTGTAATTTATATATAATTTCATTTGTAATTTTTAAAAAAATCTATAAATTGCGAATATTTTTCATATTTATCATAAGCTATTATTAAAATTATTGCATGTTGCTTTACCTTTTTTTTAAAAAAATTTTCAAATAATATTATAGTTTATTTTTTTGGGCAAATATCTCAATAATACCCAAAAAAATAAAAAATTACCGGATAGTACAGGGTTTTGGAAAATTGACCGGAAAGTGCAATTTTTCTCAAAAACGCGTCCACGTCAGCGCGTTTTTGGGGGAAAACGGCCTAAAGCGCGTCCCCGGGGGGAGCGCTTTTGTGCACGTCGCAAACGCTTCCATGAGGACGCGTTTTGTGGCGACGTACAAAAGCGCCCCATGGACGCGCGCTTTAGGCCCAACGGTCAAATTTTTTTGACCGTTGGCCCCCCAACGGTCAAAAAAAAAAAAAAAACCTATAAATACCCCCCCAACCCTTCATTTTTTTCACACTTCAATCCTTTCTCATTATTCTCTCAATTTACTCTCAATTTTCTCTCAAATTTCTCTCAAAGTCCTTGAAATTTACACTGAAATTTCAAAATAGTCCTTTACTATTTACGAAAAAGCCCTTTATAATTTTTTTTATATATCAATTTTTTGGAAATTTTGAAAATACTTTATCGGAGTACAATTGCCGGGGAATTACGTCGCCTAGACAACAAGCACATTGCCGTCGAGCAAATGAAAATGGTAAGTTTGAATGTTAATTTTTCAATATTATTAAATTTTTTTAATTATGTAATTTTAATTAATTTTGAATTTTATAATTTTTTAAACAGTCTGTAGATCGGGTGTTGCAATGTTATATTCGCAACATGCCTGGTCCCCCATCGCCATTGATCGAGAATTACTCGCGGGAAGCGGGTTTTTGGCACGTGGCCACACGATAGGTCGGGGTTCAAGTTGGACCCGCCTTTGATCGGCAGATTGATAGAGAGGTGGAGACCGAGACGCACACTTTCCATCCGCCATGCGGAGAGTGTACAATCACCTTAGAAGATGTGCAATTACAGTTGGGATTACCGGTGGGCGGGGTCGGTAGTCAGTCGGGGACCGTAACATCTCTCGATTGGATGGCGTATGCTACGAGCTTACGGGTGCCATTCGGATAAAATTCAAGGAGCTCGGATCGATATGGGTTGGTTACGAGACGTATTCCCGGAGCCGAATGAAGGTTCGACTGAAGAAGAAAGAATACGGTATGCGCGGGCATACATACTTGAGATAATTGGAGGCTATCGATCGATGGACCTCTCTAGAAACCTCGTCCACACGAGATGGCTCTCGAAACTTGTTGATTTGAGAGCAGCCGGTGAATTGAGTTGGGGTCCGCCGTGCTATCGAGGTTATACCGGGAGATGTGAAGCGGCACACGCCGAGTAAAGCAAAAATCGGAGGTTGCCTATCACTACTGCAGTCATGGGCATGGTTTCGATTTCCATTTTTACGTCCTCGACTCGACCAGCCATATTCATTCCCACTGATAACGAGGTAAATTTAATATTATATTTTACAATTATGTCGAGATTTATAGTATAATTGCATGCTAAAAGTTTATTTAATTAGGTGGAACCATCCGAGAAGTCATGTTGGAATACCTAACTCGCTTGAGGATATACGGCTCCTATTGGAACAACGGTCGGAATCACAAGTAAGTGTCGAATTTCGTTATTATAATTTAGTATTTCGTATGTAGTGTCTAGTATTATGTATATAACTAATATTTTGGTAATGTTAATATAGTTTCAATGGACACCGTATGAGGATCCCGAAATTGAGGCAAGAATTCGGAGGAGTTCCTCCAAAATTGAACAGATTGGCACGTTAAGGTCCCGCTAATCACCTACTCAACCGTGGAGATGCACGGTCGGATCGGGTTCTCGCGGCAATTTGGATGCCGCAACCGATTCCCGTGCCTCTCCCGAGGTGCTCGATGATGAGCACAAAGTGGACTTACGGTTAAAGAAAGACACGGATTGGCCAAGATTTTGGTCGAACATATCGAGACGTGGGAGAACCGGTATGACTTTTTACCTAATCGGGAATCGATCATAGTTCCCGAGTTAGCGTGCGTCTTGGGAGTACATGCCATGGTTTAGAATCCATGGCAAGTCGATATCGTTGTCGGATGAAGAGAGGCAGCGGCAAATTCGCGAGCGAAGGAACGTCGGGCCCCTTTACATTCAAGGAGAACGGGTGATGAGACGGGCCCGCGAATAAAGCCGCCTACACGATCCACCGGGCCCATCAACGGCGCCTACACAATCACCGGGCCCATCGGTTCGGTGACAACACCGACATCACAGCGTCCACATTTTATGCCAGGTGCGTACCCTGGCCCTTATATGTATCCTCCTAACCCATATATGCTTCCTTTTCCTAGTCCCACCCCAGGTTGGAATGCATGGCCGAGTTCGAGTCTGTTCCCGACAACTCCCGTTAGCCAGCCGATCGTGAGGCCGACGTCGGGATTAGAGGAGGCGCCGTCGGGGAGCAGTTCTTTCTACCATGCTCCTTCACCGTACGGGATGCAGTCACCCCCGCTGTGGTCTATGCAAACACCTCCGGGGTCATTATTTTATCAAGGTGGGTCATCATCGCAACAACCAGAACCAGACCCACTGCCGGAGGAACCCGATTCCCCGCCAGAGGTTCCACGACCCGCCGGAAGCTAGACGAAGGAGGAATCCGGTAGCAGAACGCGCGACCGCCCTCCTGTGAGAGACTGGTTCCCACCGGCATCAACATTGATTAGGGTGGGCTTTTTTTTTTTTAAATTGTAATAATTTTTTTTAATTTTTGAATAAAAAAAGTTGTTTTTTATTTGTGTTTGTAATTTAATTTTAATATCTTCACTAAAATAGAAGTTGTGCATTTTTTTGTAAGTAATTTAATTTTATTTTTTTTAATAAAATAAAAATTTATTTTTTATTTTATATTTTTTTAATTTAGTTTTAATATATTCAATAAAATAATAGTTGTTTAATTTTTTATTGTAATTTAATTTTAATATCTTTAATAAAATCGAAATTGTTTAAGTTTTATATTGTAATTTAATTTTAATATATGTAATAGAATAAGAAATTGTTTTTTTATTTTTTATTTTATTGTAATTTAGTTTTAATATATTTTAACAAATAAGAAGTTTTCTTTATTTTTTATTTGTTTCTAATTTAGTTGTAGTATATTTAATAAATAAGAAGTTTTCATTGATAATTTAGTTTTTTGCAATATAATTTTTTTTTATATTTAATAAAATTGAGTTTAATGTTCTTTCTTTTGTAATTTATTTTTTTTTACTATAGTTTTAATATCTTTTTTATATTTCAATTTTCAAGTGCAGTTTTCCCCAAAAGCGCTCCCCCGGGGACGCGCTTTAGGCCGTTTTCCCCCAAAAACGCGCTGACGTGGACGCGTTTTTGGGGAAAATTGCACTTTCCGGTCAATTTTCCAAAACCCTGTACTATCCGGTAATTTTTTATTTTTTTGGGTATTATTGAGATATTTGCCCTATTTTTTTTTTTATAAATTTAAATTTGTATATTATTTAAAAATTGAAAGAAAATATCATTATATATGATTAGAGGTGTTCATGGGCCGGGCAGGGTTCGGGCCGGGCCCAAAAAATGGGCCTAAATTTTTTTCTAAGCCCGACCAATATAAAAATGCTAAAACCCGGGCCCAGCCCAGCCCGCCCGTATTGAATTTTTATATTATTTTATATAATTTTTAAATATATATAATACATCAAAAATACTAAAAAAATCAAAATAAATATTTCCCAACAAATTGAAAATAAATTTTAAAAAATATGTAGACTTAAATAACACTAAGGTAGATGTAACTTAATAAGCAAATACCTCTATAATAATAATAAAATTAACAAATGCCTTTAAAATAATAACAAAATTAACAATAAAATAAGTTTTATACAATATTCAATCAATAACAACAAAATAATAGCAACATAATAGTAATATGGTAGCAAAATAAGGAGAAAACAACAAGAAAATAACATTCAAAAATAAAAAAAAAAGTAGATTTTTTTTGTCATTTAGTGAATTCGGGCCGGGCAGGGCCAGACCCAGCTCATTTTTTAAATGGGCCTTATTTTTTGTCCAAGCCCATTTTTCGGGCTTATATTTTTGCCCAAACCCTCTCAAATTTTGGTCGGGCCTTCGGGCCGAGCCGGGCCGCCCGGCCCATGAACACCTCTATATATGATAGGTAATGATAATTAAAAATATGTTTTTTAAAAACTAATTAAGAATTAAATGTTTGAAATCACACGCAACGCATGTGCACTAGAAGCTAGTATATATAAAAACATGAGTTTGAAAAAACTTTTGAATTGACAATAATACTATTTATTTTCCATCATATTATTTAATTGACATTTAAAAATAATTATAAGTAATTTACAAAAGTGAAAAAAATATATCGGAATAGTTATATTAAAACAAAAGTTTGATAATCATAATAAATTTAAATTTCTTATTTGAAAAAATAATATAATCATATATGTATTGGTTTATTATTATTATTATTATAGTTTATTTAGAATATGATTTTATGTTATTAAATTTTTTTAGGATAATTATTAGAATAGGGTGATTATTATTAGAATTATACTAGAATAATTATGGAATTTATTATTAATTAATTAAGAGGTAGATGAATTAGTATTATTTTATATACATATATTATTTTATTATTTTCTTAGACTAATTTAATTTAATTTTATATAAATAGTTTTTATTTATTTATTTTTCAATTTTTATATTGTAGATTAGTTAAATCATTAAGTTGCATTAATCTAGGATTTTTAAGGTTTTTTTACTATAAATAGTAAATTAATTTGTATGAAAAAGGGACAAAAAAAGAAACACAAAAAATCCCAATCAAAATTGGAGGTTCTTAACCCACAATTTTTCCTTTTTTCTCGTTTTCCATCTTTCTTTTTTCGGTTTGGCCGCTGCATCGTTCCTACACCATCGTCGCTCGCCTTGGTCAGTCCGCGTGCTACCATCCTAGCCTATCACTTGCACCGACCCTTCAATTTAATTGAAAGTTGAAAATTTAATTTTTAAATAAGGTTTCCCATTCTATTTCTTCCTCACCTTGTAAAATATCAATTTTAATCCTTCAATTTTTTTTAAATTCTTAAAATTTTGAAATTGCACAAGTGCCCATCAAATCACTTTCTTTCCCATATTTTCATTAATTATAAGATTTCATATTTTATGTATCTTGGTAAAATCAATTTTATTTCCATTTTTTTATTTTGACGTATGCATATGATGTATATTGCTTTTTATGGATGTATGATTGCTATGATTAATATGTACAGTATGTTGGTGTGTACGGATAGTAATAAACTTATGAGAAATTAACGAAGGCTTCAAGGTGTGTATTTTTAATGATTAATATGTACAGTGTGTTGGTGTGTGGGGATAAAAATGAACTTATGAGAAATTAATGAAGACTTCAAGGTGTGTATCAACGCCACTTTCTTTAAAGTTCCATTCACCTTCACCTATATTATAGTTTCCTAAAGAGCTAATGCCAAATGAACCTCGATGATACAATGAAGCCCAATGTGTAACACCCCTTAACCCGTATCCATAGCTGGACTAGGGTTACGAGGTATTACCGGTCGAATCATAACATCTAACAACCATTGCTCACACACCAGCATATCATAGTTAAACAATAACACAAAGTCCCTTAAGAAGGTCTACGAGACCTTAAACATGCTTTGGAAGTGGTTCGGGATTGAACCGATCACATTTAAAACTTTTATGAAACTTTAAAATTTTTTCTCTTCGAAACAGGGCACACGCCCGTGTGGCTAGGCCGTGTGCCTCACACGGCCATGCCTTGCACCATGTCTTACCCCGTGTGCAACACTGACTTGGGTCATACGGCCTATCACACGCCCGTGTGTCTGGCCCGTGTGCAACCCTGACTTGAATCACACGGTCTATCACACGCCCGTGTGTCTGACCCATGTACAAGTCTATCTTGCTTCAAATTGGGACATTAAAGGACACGGTCGAGACACACGCCCGTGTGCTCACCCGTGTGGGCAATTATAGGCCATTTACAAGGCCAAATTGCCACCCATTTCGGGTCATCCTTACATGTTCAATTCCAACATCTAATTACATACAATCATTCACCATCTCAAATACCAAATCAAGTATGAAACATACTATTTCTATTTCACCAAAGCATACCATAATGGCCATTCACACAAGACCATATATACACATCACATACACCATTTTCACATAGCAAAACATATACCAAAATCAATCCAAAGTCTTGTCCATTTTCAAGCCATATCACATGGCAAGATTTATACATCTCAAAACATTCCACAACTTCACTAGCCTATACATGCCATATACCATATATATACAACTTTCAAAAGGTACCAAAATAAATGTCCGATAGTGTGATTGAGTCGTGACGATCCCCGGAATCCGAGCTAGCTTTAAATACCACTGTAAAACAGAGAAAGACTTCACACAGTAAACTTTAAAGCTTAGTAAGTTCGTAATATAACACATTTTGCTCAACAGTTCAAATTCAATATGCAAAATTAACTAACACTTAGTTCAATTCACATCACTACTCAATCTCATCCATGGCTTTTACTCACTTTCATACCATATCTATAGGTTCATATACAAGCATTCATAATGCTATTCAATCCAACTCTTTTCATCATTCATTCACATAATATTCCATCTATCTCATACACAAAATCATCAACCACATAGGTTCTGTACATACCTGTACCATCACGTATTTATCTATCACATTTACCACTTCAATGCTCAATGCCATAATTCATTCGATCCTCTTTAAACGATCGATGAACTCGCACACTTAGTGCCAATTAATTAGCCGGAGCTATAATAATATCGTACACTTAGTGCCATCACATTAAACCGAATTTGTCTTGGTATCGCACACTTAGTGCCAAATAATACAGCCGATGCTTTTTTTATCTCGCACACTTAGTGCCTTTCATCACTATAACGATTCTATTTACGCACACTTAGTGTCACATATCTTCGAACTCAAATTTCACATTACAAACTCCACAATCACATTTCCATTCATTTCATCACATATGAACATTTTTTAATCAATACGTATTACACACGAACTTACCTCGGACGTAGAAACAACGATACTAGTCGATCAATCGAGCACTTTGTTCTTGCCTCGATCTAGGTCCGAATTTCTCTTTTCTTGATCTATATAATATAAAATTCAACTCATTCAATCTCATCTTTACTCAATTCAATTCACAAACACACAATTAAGGCATTTTGCACTTTAACCCTTATAATTTCACACTTTAGCATTTTAGTCCTTATTTCACAAATACATCAAATTCACAAAATCCAATTTAATCCATGCTTAGCCGAATTACCATAGTGCCCCTAGCAGCCCATATTTCACATTTCAACACAAAGTTTTCACATTTCTCAATTAAATCCCAAAAATACATTTTTACTCAAAATCACTTTAGAAAATATGTTTATTAATCATCAAACACTTAGTTTTCATCATCAAACATCACAAAGCTCACAAAATCAACAATGGCATAACTCAAAATCATCATCAATTTCATGAATTAAGGCATAGGCTGAAGAGAACACGAAGCAACGATCACAAAAACATAGAAATTATCAAAAACGGATCAAAAACACATACCCGATTGATGCTTAGACAATGGCCGAATATTTGAGAACTCAAACCCTTATTTCTTTCTTCAATTTCAGAAAAGATGATGAACATAAACACTTAATGCATGTTTTGTTTTATTTAAACAACATTAATTTACATTTTACTATTTTACCCTTATTGTTTTCATTATAAATTCCACTAACTATTGTCCATACTTCTCCATTCATTAAACCAATGGTCCATTCACAACATAAGGACCTCACATTTAAAGAGACGCATCAAATAAGCACTTTTAACTACTAGCACACAGCTTTTGCATTTTTCGAGATTAGGTTCTTTTTCACAAATCGGCACACCAACGATAAAATTTTCATACAGAACTTTCACACATACTTTATCACATGCCATAAATATACAAAACAATATTAAAATATTTCTCCGACCTCAGATTTGTGGTCTCGAAACCACTGTTCCGACTAGGGTCTAAACCGGGCTGTTACACAATGATTGTCTATGTTTTGTACTAACAGAAACAATCCACTGAGCACTAAGCGGAGTATAGCAAGAATATCAATTTCTATAAAAAATTATGTAGTAATTCTTTATAGAACAATCTAGGAATATAAAATTTCTTTATTTGATGATGTGTTTTGATATAATAAATTAAATTGTTTTTGAAGAAAAACTAAAGTTGAACAAAAATTGGCAAGTTTGTATTTCAAATGATGTCTAAGAGATATAATTTTGAACCTACTATTTTGAACTCTTAGAAAACTTTTTGAATAAACTTTTAATCAAGTTAAAATGATTTCAACCGATTTAAGTATTTTCAATCGAGTTAAAATTGTTTTAAAACAAGTCAGTATTGCTTCAGGTAAAAAAAGTATCGATACTTTTTGGGCAGTATCAATAGCTTTTCCAAAAGAACTTTAGTAGATGAAGTTTGGGAAATGCTCAAGAAGTTTTGGATGGACATTCTCAAACCTTAAGCCACTCCAATGAGCCCTTCCACAAAGCTTGACAAAGATGATGAAGGTAAATGTATTGATATTAAGGTATATAGATCCATGATTGGCTCATTGCTTTATCTTGCCACAAGTAGACCGGATATTATGTTTAGTGGTTGCTTGTGTGCTAGATATCAATCATGCCCTAAGGAATCACATTTACAAGCCGTTAAGAGAATTTTTAGGTACCTTAGAGACACTCATAATTTAGGACTTTGGTATCCTAGAGATTCATACTTTAACTTGCATGCTTTCTCATATGCAGATTTTAGAGGTTGCAAATTAGATAGGAAGATCACCTTCGATACTTGTCAATTCTTAGGCGACAAGTTAATTTAATGGTTTTCAAAGAAACAAAATAGTGTTGCGTTGTCCACCACCAAAGCGAAATATATTTCCACCGGTAGTTGTTGTGCTCAAGTTTTATGGATGAAACAAAAACTTAAGGACTATGGAATTGATATAGATACCATTCCTATAAAGTGTGATAATTAGGGGTGAGCAAAACTCGATTCGACTCGAAAAAATCGAAAAAAATTCGAATTTCGAGTTAAACGAATCGAGTTATTTGAGTTAATCGAGTTATTCGAGTCAACTCGATTTTTTTCGAATTTCGAGTTCGAATCGAGTTGAGTTTTCGAATTCGAATAACTCGAATAATTCGAATAATTCGAATATCAAACTATCATATTTTACATTTTTACCCCAAACTCCCAAACCTTTTACTTTTCCCTCAAAACTTTTACTCCTTCCCACTTTCCCCCCAAAACTTTTACTCCCCTCCCATCCCAACCCCCCAATCTACCCAAAATCCATTTCCCACCAAAATTTTACTCTCCCATTTACTTTTTCTCAAAATTTTACTCCCCAAAACCCTCAAAACTTTTTATTTTCCCCCAAAATTTTTACTCCCTCCCACTTTTCCCCTAAAACTTTTACTCCATTCCCATCTCACCTCCCATCTACCCCAAACCCATCTCCCCTCCAATTTTTTTTAATATTTTCCTTCAAAATTTTACTCCCCCTATTTACTTTCCCACAAACTTTTATTCTCCAAAACTTTTTATTTTTCCCCTAAACTTTTACTTCTCACCCTCCACTCTCAAATAAAAAATCAAAATTATCCAAAAAAAATCACTAAACATAAATAGTAATAATTTTATTTATATCTACTATTTATATTATTAAATTAAATTTCACATTTTATATTATTTATATTATTGAATTGTTTAGTCACATTGAATATTTATATTAAAATTTAATTATTAATTATGCCATAAAATATTCGTGTTAAAATTTTATATTGGTATCAATCTCATCTTTAAAATAACTTTTATTAAAAAATCACATTTTTACATTTAATATATTTTTTAATTCCAAAATACATAGTGACAAGAATCTGAAGATAATTGAAACAACTAAGCAAGCAAAGAAGCTAACCCGTATATAAAAGATTAATAAATAAATTATTTGGTGATGAAAGTTAATAAAAAAATTGGTTAAGGTGGACAAATTTTATTACGATAGGTGACAATGGTTACAAGGACCCAAAATTATTTTTTAAAATTTAACTCGAACAAATATATTCGATTTGATTCGATTCGAATTCCATCTCACTCGGCTCGATTCGAGAAAATTTCAAATTAAATTAGGATGATAAAATATGATTCGTCAACTCGATTAACTCAAAATTTTTTTATTCGATTCGATTCGATTCGATCGAACGTTCACCCCTAGTGACAATATTAGTGCTATTTGTCGCACTAAAAATCCCATCCAACATTCTAAAGCTAAACACATTGAAATAAGAATTCATTTCATTAGAGATCATGTCCAAAGAGGTTATATTGACCTAGAGTATGTAGACACTCTTGCATCAATTAGCTGATACTTTTACAAAACCATTAGATAAGAAAAGATTTTGGACACTTAGGAGAGAACTAGGTTTAACCACCTTGACTTAACATTTTGTTTAATCTTTTCTATGCACTTTGAATGGTTTTTAAACTGTATATGATTTAAAATGTATTGAAAAAGCATGCTTGCATGATTCCATGGCTCTTATATGTAAAAAGATAGGGAGAGTTTAAAGTGTTTGATTAATCTATTTTGACCATATTTTTCAAGCATAATTTATTTTTGATGCCCTTGAACTTGCTTGATTAAACATTAGTTGATTAACTTAGTCATTTTTTTTATGAATTTGTAATACTCTATGAATCTTATGAATCTCGCTTAATTCCTGCATTTTCATGCACATGAAAACATTAAAATTTATCTAAGAGTCAATTTAGGACCTTTAGAGTACATTAGGACTTCAAAAATTGTGTTTTGGAAAATTACTGCACTTGGAAAAAGAATGGACATTTGGTATCGATACATTTCTAAAATTATCGATACTTGGTAAAAATTATCTATACCAATTTAAATATATCGATACCTGTTGGGTTTTAAGCATTCCTGCATCGGGGAGATTTTAAAATAGTTTTAAAACCTCAAAACCATTTTCCCTCTCCATTCGAAAACCCTCTCAACTCTCACTTAAATTCTTCACAAATCCTTCCACTTTTTCACTAAATATTTACACCAAAACACTTTCTAACACCATTGTATCAAGATTTCCTCAACATTGCTTTAAGTTTTTCAATATTTAAACAATTTTGAGGTAAAACCTAAACTTTTCCTATTTTAAAATTTTATGAAATGTAGGTTAAAATATTGAATTTTAATGAGATTTTGGGTTGATTTGGAATCTATAAATTGTGTTTTATTGCAAGGGGTTGTTTATTTCTAAAAGTTTTCTCAAAAATTCATTTCAACCCTTTACCTACCAAGTGTTTGATAAAACTCCTCAATGAAATTTTTTACAAGCTTTAGTGTGTTTCTTGTGTCTACTCTACTACCATGGCCCCTAAGAAGTGTCTAAGAACTGATGCCTCCTCTTCCAATCATTCAAGTGGGTCTAGATCGTCCCTGTGTGAGTGTTTTCATTCCGAAGCAGAATGAGAACATTTTAATAGAAAATTTGTGTCTAAGCATGTTTGGGAGTCTAGAAAGCTAGATTTTGATATGTTAAAAACCATAAATTTCTCTTATCTTCTAATTTTTCGTGCTTGGGGTTGGATTGATTTCTTCAAAATTCATTCGCCTAATTACCTTAATATTGTTCGATTTTTTTGCTCTAATGTCAAATTCGAACATGATGAGTCAGGCAAAACTGTTATTGCTATAAAATCATTTTTAATGAATACCTCGATTCACTTAACATTAGAAGATTTTGGAAAATTTCTAAATTTACCCTTTGAAGGTGAATCCAATTAAAGAGGTGCTTATAACCTCGCTCTTTATATTGAGTTCGGATATGCGTCCGAGCTCAATCTTCATGATCATGTCCTCCATCTTATCATCACTTGGATCCTTCGACCTATAAAAGAGCATGTCGTCTTTCGCTCCATCGATTATTGGTGGGTCAATTGTGTACAATCCGATAGGCGTTCTGACCTCGCACTTTTATTGTTTAATGACATAACTAAAGACATTAGGAGGGCAATGTCTATAAAAAAACACCCTTCCCCATGGCATTCATTTCTTATACATCTTTCGGAAGTTAAAGATTAACACTAGTGGAGACACCCCTATCATTTCCAATCAACATCTTAGTTGTGGGGCCCTTCGTCATGCCGGTTACTGTTTCAATCCTAACACCAGAGAATGGGTACAGAGTGAACTTCCAGCAACTCATGAAGAAGACGATGTTGAAGGCGCTTACGAGGATGTTCCTGCACCAAAGTAGGTTCCTCCTCTCGAGCATGTTCCTCCACTTATTTCTCAACATCATGTTGCTACATCCTTTTCTGACATCAATTTGCCATTCTTGATGCCATTCACTCTTTGAGTAATGATCTTTGAGAATTTCGAGATGGCGTTAACTCTAAGCTTTCTTCGTGTAACACCCCTAACCCGTATCTACCATCGGATTAGAGTTACGGAGCATTACCATACAAATCAGAACAATTAACTTCAAAATAGATTTATAATTCCATTTAATATTAATTACCAAAAACTCATTACAGACCTAGAAAACATACACATTTATGCCTTAAATTGAGCCTTCGAGGCCCTAAAAATAATTCGAGAACAATCCGGGACTAATTTAAAATAATTCAGAAAAATTTGGGAAAAAGTTAAAAATTTTGAAAATAGGGGTCACACAGCTGTGTGGCCAGGTCGTGTGACATAGCCCAAACAGTGTGTATACGAAGTTGGGTCACACGGTCATGTCGCCAGGTCGTGTAACTCTTTGAGTCCATGTGGATCACCCTGCACCTAAAATTTAAATGACACACGACCGTGTGGGGTGACCGTGTGTGGCACACGGTCGTGTGACAACCTGTGTCTCAGGCCGTGTATAGCAAAAGTTGCTCCTAAATCAAGCCATTTCAAGCCCAAAACTTGCACACAAAGATTCATCAACTCAACCATCATTAACATATATAAAGTATACCTCAAAACATCTATAAACATGCCAAAATCACATTCAACCTATTTCTAACCAATATGCCATTCAAATGGCACCTCAAACATCATTCTATTCCATTCGCTCAAACATGCATTTTAATAAAAACATATATTCCTATGCTCACACCATCATTATACCATTTCTACCACATATGAATGAACACAAATCACATATTTACAAGGCATAAAAAGATGATCCAAAGTCACAAATATATACATACATTTACATAGCCATATTAACATATGCATAAGTTTGGTAGCAATCTAAACATACCAACTCAACTATCAAAATACAAAGTGGTAACTAGCCTATACATGCCAAATAACCATATCACAACATATTACACAATCATCTTCTTTCTATTTACATGAGGGCATGCATAATTACTATCATCTCATATGAATACATATCATTTATAAGCTTTCATCGAAAGATATGATAATAAATAAGCTTGGCACCATTTAAAAACAAACCAATTACCATGACTACACTTATAACCCTATTACATGCCATTTATAACCATTTGCCAAAATAACCAAAATTTACCAATATGGATCGTTAGATAGTGTGATCGTGCTCCGACAAAATTTCCAATTGATCGAGCTTTCTGATGACCTAAAGAAACAGGGAAATCAACTAGGTAAACAATTAATGTTTAGTAAGTTCGTATAACAGAACTTGCACTTACCAAGTGTATTAATTAAACAACTATAAATGATTCCATTTAGCCATAGTCCAAATTTTCTATTCCTATACACAACACCTCACAAGATTAGTAGGTGAAGCAGTGCACATATAAATTTAACCAAATAAGGCTTATAACATTCCAGGCTTTTAAAATCATCAATCACTTTCATCATATACTATGTACTTTCATTTTCATTACCTTTCACAACTCAAACTTCATATATCATACATACTATAGCATAGTAAATCATGGCATATACCTAATAATCATTTAAGTTTTATATATCATCCATCAAACACACACACATATATATATATATCTATTTCACATTCTACACATTTGAGTCCACATAGTTAGTAGATAATAAGTAAACATAACATCTATGAAACATAACATATATTAAGAAGTAAATTCCATGCTTATTTCATCCGTCACATGATAAATTCTCATCCTTTTCATTGCATATGTGCATATTCATATTTCCATTTCATATAAACATTAGTACATTAAGTTTTTGTACATGCATTTCCATTAACCTTTACTTACCCGTTGAACCATCTAGAGTTTCATCGGATACTCGAGAATGCTCACACATAGTGTGCCTTTTCATGTAATCATAACCTTTCCTTTTCAATAGTGCTCACATGAGCTGTGAAATGGGCCTGCTCACACGAGCTGTGGGTCAGAATGTTAGCTACATGATGCTTCTCACACGAGCTATGGAGAATACACAACAAATGCAGGACCTCAACCATCGGTAGGGCATTCAAGATCAACACCCGAAACCGTATAATCCCTAATGACATGTCATTTGTATCCTAAGAATTCACATGGCTCAAACGAGGCCGTTTTACATATCCAAGCCTTAATTAACATTCAATATATCAATTTCATAGATACATTTATTAACATTTGAGTAACTTATCCAAACCAAAACATTATATCATTAAAATTAATTCACATCCCATTTTGTTCCATTTACCAAAATATTATACAACTACTAATCTAATATATTTATAACATAAATATTTATTAAAGTTACATTCAAAACATTACATGATAATTTAGTACTTAAACGAACTTACCTGTACAAAAATGATGCCCTAATGTGATCCAACGACTAATTCGCTATTTCGGTTTTTCCGTGATTAGTGTCTGTTTGAGTCGTTTCTCGATCATGCAATAGAAACAAGTTGGCCGAACCTAGCTCTTCACTTGGCTATGGTGTTTCGTTGAAACCAAAAAAAGAAGAAGATGATAGTTTTTTAACCTTTTATTTGTTTAATTTTCATTTACTTTTGAATTTACAACTTTGCCCTTTTATAATTTATCAAATTTCATGCTTTTAATAACCCAAAACCGTCCACTATAAAATCAATTGGTTTATTTACAAATTAAATCCCTTAGTTTAACATTCCATATCCAATTGACTCTTTTAACTAATAGAAATATACTTTTGTAGCTTTTACAATTTAATCCTTTTCGCTTAATTAACTATTTAAACGTTAAAATTTCTTAACCAAATTTTAATATGGCCATAATAACACTCCATAAATATTTAATAAAATATTTATGGACTCAATTTATAGAAATGAGGTCCCAATACCTCCTTTTCTAAAATCACTTGACTTTAAGGATTTTCCACTTGAACCTAATTATTCATTCAAATAACATAAATTATCAAATAAAAATTTATTATAATACTATATTTGGCTCGTAAATATTATTATTTAATATTTAAAAACTCATTCGTCAAATTTGTGACCTCGAAACCACTATTTTTGACACCACTGAAAAACGGGCTGTTACACTTCGTTAGAGATTCAAATGACTTCGCTTCTAGCGCATCATCCTTTAACCCCTCCATTTTCTCATAATAATCATGATTAGGATAGTAATTTCACTTTCATGCCATTTTCATGACATTTGCACTGCTATTTTGTTAATTTCCTATAATTATGGTGTGTTGCACTTAGTGTTTATTTATCGTATATTTATGCCAAAATCTTATATCCTTGCCTGTTTATTCAAATGACTAAGTTTTCTGTATAGCTTGTCATCTTGCACTTACATGTTATATATCTTTCACCAAAAGCTATATGAATTCTTGTTAGTTCTTATTTCTAAATTCTTGAACTAACCATCTCTTTCTCCTAAGCTTCATTTGCTCATTTATTACATAACAAAAAGGGGGAGAAAACAAAGGTAAATTGTTGATAGCAAAGGTAAATTATCAACAAAGATAATTTGATTAATGATTGGTATTATGCTTAATTGAAATTATACAAATTATATAAATTTAGTGACCATTCTTTTTCTAAGTAAAGATGAATTTCAAACTTTCTCCTAAAAGTTCACTAAGCCTTAAATTGAAAATGATTTTTTAGAAAGGGGAGTAAATTATTCAAAAACAAATTTACCAATTGTCTTCTTATATCAAAAATAGGGATATTGTTATACCAAGCTTTATTTGATAATATGTTTTGATATAACTAATTAAAATGTTCTCGAATAAAATCTAAAGTTGAACAAAAATTAACAAAATTGTATTTCAAATGATGTTTAAAAGAAATAATTTTGAACCTACTATTTTTGTAACACCCCAAATTTCTTAATTCCGGCTTTTGTAAATTTGATGCACAAATGTGTATCTGCTTCAGTGGTTAAGTGTTCTGGGAGTGTCTGAGAAGTCTTGGGTTCAAGCCTTGGCTTGAATAGAATTTTTGTTTCTAAATGAATAAAGCCTTACTCTTGTCCAGTAGGCTTTTAAGTTATTATTGGTAAAATGATATCAGAATGGGCCTGCTGGTCTGGTGGTTAAGTGGAATGTTTGGTTGCATGAGGTCCTGAGTTCGATTCCCTGCTTTGGCTTTATTTTTGCACGATTATGGGGAGTAGTTTGAGTGGCGATAGAATTCTGAGTAGTGGGGATTTGGTAGAGAGAATTAAGGGACGGGGATTTGAGGGTTATCATTATTTTTTTTCTTCTCTCTTCATCTTTTTTTCCCCTCTTGCTGCCGAATTCTTGTTCTCCCTCACCTCTTTTCTGCGCAATTTCTTTTCTACTCGGTCTCGTGGTTTTTCTCGGGTTGATTGCGATCGTTAGGTAAGTTTTAGTTAAGTGGATTTGTACTCTTGTTATTTTTTTATTAGTTTTTTTTATGGGTACCGTTGTTGCCAATTATGAGAAGATTCAAGAGCTCGAAACTGTTGCTGGAGACTTAGATTCTTGGGAATCATTGTTGTTCTATCGAAGGTAAGTTTTGGTCGCTCGTTGGATAAGTATCCCGTTTCGGGTTTGGTTTGATTTCAATCGTTTAAAAGATTAACTAAGAGGAATGTTGATTCAATTATAGCTACTGGTGATCTCGGGATTGTGTAAAGAGCGAAAACGAACCAGGTGTGTACCCGAAAACACAGAAAACGAGAGTCGGCGAAAGCTAAAAAATGGTTCTATCGACGCCACACGACCGTGTGGTAGGTCATGTGCAAGGCTGTGAGCCACAACACGGCCGTGTGATCGATGAGCCAGACCGTGCGCAAGTGACACGGTAGTGTGATGGCCGGGCAAGGCTGTGTGCCACGCACGGGCTTGACCTATTAGGGGCCGTGTGGGCCCACACGTGTAGGCCACATGGGCGTGCGACCCTATTTTTTTGAATTGATCTGTAAGGTTGCACGGGTCGCCCAAGTCGACTGTGGACCTACTGTAGGGTCGGTAAGCATTACTTAGACCCTTAATTACGTGATCCGATTATGTGATATATGTATTAAGCATGTTACACTTAGCATGTATACCGATTTGAATGTGTGATCTGTTAATTACATTATAGCATGTCATCGATTGTATGCTGCATTACATTGGGGTGGGTTGATGATATTGGAGGAAGTATCTGAAAGGCTATTAAGCCTGTTATCTGGCAGCTCAGCTGCAATTATCTGATTATGTGCCGCATTTCGGTACAGCATGGTGTGTAGGGATGGGTGGGTTGATTTTATCCCCACATGGTGTGTAGGGTTGGTCAGAGATGGTGTGTAGAGGATAGTGGGTAGGATTCTGATATTCTGTTCTGTTCTGCATGATATATCTTGTAACACCCCTAACCTGTATCCGTCGCCGAATTAGGGTTACGAGGAATTACCGTATAAGACACAATTCAATACAATCATTTTTTTAAAAACATTTCACATATAAAAATCATGCTTCATTAATACAAAGATCGAATCGTGTGAACATCAATTGCATGGCTATCGAATGCCTAAAACATTATCAAACATACTTCAATCATATCACATTACATCATAGCTAAACACAACTTTGATATTATTATAACATACTCATATCACTAAAGTCACATTAAACATTATTGAACACAAATAACAAATCCTAGTATACCAAATTCGCATGCTTTATAATCAATCCAATTCAAATGTTCAATCAAACTAACACACGAAAACCAAATTCAAACCATATGACATAAATTTATAATATTCTTACATGTGTACCACTTAACCAACTAACCAAACATATTTTTCTATTATTAAATTTCATATCGTAATTCATATACATCATAATTCCATTAGCCGAATCTTATGGCTATATAGTAAGGCATTTGGACACCTAAATAAACACCAATCATATGTCACTTTCATATACTCAACTTACAACAATACATCCATTATATCAACTTACCCACTTGCGCATATTTAAACAAAATATATTCATTTCATACATGGGATATTTTAAATTATTACCAATTAATCAAGTATATTTATATGCATTACTATTTCATGCGTAACACACTATAATATCTTTAATCAATTTCGAACTTCAAAGACATTTCGTAGCATCTAATCCGCATGCTCAATAGCCAAACCAAACCATATACTTAGCCATTTTAATTCATCACAAGACTATGTGCATAATACATATTAACTTAAACCATCTCTAGCACAAATAACAACTAAAAATACACTCATTTCATATGTCAATTGACCCTACTTAAAATACATACACCGAACCAACTATTAACTATCTATTCGGACATATAAGATAGCTTTAATACATCATATTTATATAATTATACCATACACCATATCACATATACTAACCAGCCAAATATGCTCATTCAAATTATTCATTATTTCTGATCAAAACATCAATATAAATATTTCAGCACATAATCGGATATACAAGCACATTATAACCAATTTTGTAACAATCCACAAGACAGAAAACACACATATTATTAAATATCATATAATCAAACTTAATTAACATTCCCTCTATTATATTCTTAACATTTCACCTATTTATTCAACTCATATCTTAAGACTTTAACACCTAGTATAAACCAAGTTTATCACATACATGTAACTTAAATATCTCATTCGAATGCAAGCTCAAATCATGATCAAATGTAGTCAAATTCGAACATAAAAATTAAACACATCAAGCACCCATTCAAAAGCACAAAAAATTCAACTTAAGCAAAATGATCATGGATAAACCATCTTTAAACCAAACCGAACACAAGCATGGAAATTAAGCCATCTTCGCATGGCTATTTATATATACATGACAAAAAATCAAACATTTCAACTATGCTATACATGCCATATGCCCAAAAATCATCTTAGTGAAATATCGAAAGAAACAGTCAATAGTTTGATAAGCTTTGCTGACGATCCTCGAGCTCGTAACGTGTCCAAAATCTATAAAACAAAAGTAAACAAGAACACGCACACAGTAAGCTGTTTAAGCTTAGTAAGTCTTAAAAAAAACATATATAACAACAATTACATATTAACATTTTGCCAACAAGGCCGAATATACATAATATCAAATACAAGTTATCATTTACTACCAGATCTCATTTGAAACTCACATACATATACCATATGGCCGAACATAATCAATCATATACTTATATATTATTTCACTTTCATTATTACAAATACATCAATAGGTCGAATCATTTATATGTTCAAATAGGTTAACACATAATTCATGTTCACATAACTTTTTATCATATCAAATAACCAACTTACCTTGTTTCCATATAAACAAATAACTAACACATACCTGAACCTGTAATTCAATTTCACATTCGGTCTTTACTTCACATTGCCCGTTGAACCGTTCGGAATTAAAAAGGATACGCAGATATTCAGAAGCTCGTACAATGCCAACATCTCAGACGTGGTCTTACATGTAATCACATATCGATGCCACTGTCCCAGACAGGGTCTTACACGAATCAAATACGATGCCAATGTCCCAGACATGGTCTTACACGTAAACACAAGTCGATGTCAACGTCCCAAACATGGTCTTACATGATAACACATAGCGGAAATCCTATGTCATGACATATGTATCCTATCTATTCCTAGGGTTTGTACGGGACTTTCGGACATTGAATCTCGATCGAAATGAGCTCGAAACATAGTTCCCTATCTCAAATCACATTCGGCCAAACACATATATATTTGAATACTTCACTACATCACATAACATATATATATATATTCTCAAGCTTAACAACATTTAAATGCTTATAGACTTACCTCGGATGTTGTCGGACGGTTTAATTGACTATTCGACTACTTTCGATCTCTCTCGATCTAATTCTGTTTTCTTTCGTTCTTGATCTAAATAAATTCAAATTTTAACTAATTTAATCACACATTCATTCAATTTAATCCAAAAACACATAAATGGGAAAATTACCATTTTGCCCCTGACATTTTACACTTTTTACAATTTAGTCCCTATCGCATAAAACACAAAATACACAAAATTTCACATCACCATAGCTAGGCCGAATATCACCCATGCCCTTACAAGTCCATACATTTCATTAATTTTACATTTTAGTACCTCAAAAATTTATTTTTTACAATTTAGTCCTAATTACTCAAAATCATCAAAAATCCCAAGACAAAACATGTTAATCCTTCACATATCTTTAATATTTCATCATCAAACAACAAAAATCACAAGATATCATCAATGGCATAACACAAAATCATCATCAATTTGAAAAATTCAAGCATGGGTCTTGTAGTATTCGAAGCAACGATTACAAAAACGTAGAAATTAACAAAAATCGAACAAAAACTAACCTTGAATCAAGCTTCAAAGATGGCCAAACCTAGCTTAAGTTTCTTTATTTTTCTTTTCTCTAGTTTCGGTCAAAGATGAAAAACATGGCTTTTTAAGTTATGTTTATTATATTATAACATTATACTATATTATTATTATTAACTTTTATAATTAGTATATAAAAACCATATATTAATCAATATGCCATCCACTACCTTTTATTATTGGTTAAATTACAGCATAAAACCTCCAATTTAAAAGAACAACTATTATTCGGCCCCTTTGAATTTAACCACTAAATTTTCATTTTACGCGATTAAGCCCTTTTATCAAATTAAGCACACAAACAATAAAATTAATTCACGAAACTTTCACACATGTAAATTCACACATAATTAACACATAAAATAATATTAAAAATATTTTTTGGACTCGAATTTGTGGTCCCGAAACTATTGTTCCGATTAGGGTCAAAATCGGGCTGTTACATATCTGATGGGCTGAGGCCCTAAATTGTATCTTATTCTGTATCTGAGTGGGCTAAAGTTGACATCGATTCTGTAATGGGCTCAGACTCGAACTGTAGATATATGACTATTTTCTGATATTATGTTGTGTGCATGTTTTCTGTGGGGATTACACACTGAGCTTGCGAAAACTCATCATTTTTCTGTTTAATCTGTTCAGGTAATCCCCAGTATTAGTCGGATCGGTGCGGCGGAGGACTCGGCGGTAACCACAGTTTTGGACTTTCATGGCATTTATCCCGTTTTATGATTATTGGTTTATTTTGATGTAACTCGCGGACTTTTTGGGACTTTTGCTTAAATGCGATTTTTATTTATTGTTTTTATGGATTCATAACTGCTAGACGTAGGAAGACTCGGTTTGCAGAAGCTAAAGTATTTTCTAACCCCTCGATCCCTTAGATGGTTTTCTCAAAAATAAAGGGATTTACTCAATTAACTCAGTTTTTCATAAAATAAATTATTTCTAAAGCTTCCGCAACGAATTACGTTTTAAACAATCGACTAGATGAGTAAGCGATTTCTGGAATCAATAAGAGTAATAAAGTGAACACAATTTTATCTTAATAAATTAGTTTTCAAAATTCCATTCCATGTGACATCGCCAGATTCGACCATAATGTCTAGGTCGGGTTTGGGGTGTTACATTTAGTGGTATCAGAGCCAGGTTGCAAAACTCGACTGTGGATTAGGTTTTAAATATTGGTTTTAAAGAAACGATTTTAAGGGATTTGAAATATTTTTGGACTGGGTATGTGGTACACCGAGTCTCCGGCGCCGATCCTGTAAGTGTTCTAAAAATCTGTTTAGATTTGTCTGAAAATACTACTAGCATGTTTTGTAACACCCCATACCCGATTCCGAGGCTAAAACCGGATACGAGACATTACTATGCTTGAACTTCCTTAAACATGTACTTACGGGCTACAAAATTTTGTTCTGAATTAAAAACTTCTCTT
Source organism: Gossypium sturtianum (assembly GCA_025698515.1). Lineage (NCBI taxonomy): Eukaryota > Viridiplantae > Streptophyta > Magnoliopsida > Malvales > Malvaceae > Gossypium > Gossypium sturtianum. The sequence continues at coordinate 28,844,369 of CM046945.1, forward strand.
TCTTAGTCAGATCAGACATTTCATGGGCCTACGAGGCCTCAGACTTACGTTCGGAAACTTTCACAGCTAAAAGAAACTTTTCTTTAAAACAGGGGCCACACGCCCGTGTGGGCATAGGGACACGCCTGTGTGCCCTTAAGACATGCCCGTGCCTTCCACCCGTGGTCGACACTGACTAAATCCACACGGCCTGGACACGCACGTGGCCCTGGCCCGTGTGCCAAATCTTGGCATTCTGACTTATCCACACGGTCTGTACACACGCTCGTGTGCGTCAGCCGTGTGACAATTGAATTTTTAAGTGTCAAGTGCAGACTTCACATGGCCTTGGCACCCGCCCATGTACCAACCGTGTGTATCACACGGCCTGAACAAATGGTCATGTAACCAGTCCGTGGTCTAATCTGACTTAAGATACTAAGGTGCAAGAGACACACGGCCTAGACACACACCCGTTTGCATACATTCATATACTACTTCAAAACATTCTCAAATCATCAATTAAAACACATGAATTAACACATTTAATCATTAAAGAGATAAAGTCTTTATCCCATACACTAGGGAGAACTACTCCCAATACAAATACAACCAACTCTAGATTCTCTTAGGCCAATAAAATTTGGCTACATCGATTAGAACTTAATCAACTTTAAAAGAATCCCTATATATGCCATGACTCATAAGGACTTGATACCTCATGCCAAGTGTCTGCTCGATAATGTGAAAACATCTCCGGCGGTCTCCAACCCGAGCTAGTTAAAATAACCTATAAGGGATGAGAAAAGTAAAGGAGTAAGCAATAATGCTTAGTAAGTTCATCTGCATAATATGACAAATATTGATATTCATCGAATATTCATGACCGCAAGGTATTATAATGGGTTTTTCTCATGAACTCATGGTTACTTACTCAACCACACTTGAAGCTTACTCATTCTATTTCTTACCACATTCATACCATGTCACAGGCCAATTGCTCGCTTAATTAGCATACATTCCTGCACTGATCACCACATGATCATACAAAACAACACATCAAGCATTTTTAATAAGCCGCTCATGCTACTAATATCTTGGTGGTTTTGCACTTAGCCCACCATTGAATCTCTAATAGGGTGGTATCGCACACAGCCCACCAATCATTTATACTTATGGTGGTTCCGCACTTAGCCCACCTTTCATTTTACATTCATGGATAGTAATCCACATGTATATCTCTATTTCAAATATTCATCCGAGAACATTCTCACACGCTTCTATTCTTACTTAACTTTCTATAATACTCGTTTGCATTCACACAATACATTAATAAATCTATCTCATACAACTAAGATGTATTGAATACATATAACCAACTAAGGGTTCATCATACACTGAATTCATATCAATTCAATTCTAGCACACACACTTGTGCTTTTTCTGTGGTACAACCACGTACTTTCTTTCTTTCAACATATACGTTGAATCACTCAAGTTATTAAATAACTCTCTCTCGAGTCTCATACACATAATGTCACATAGAATTCATACCCCAATAGGGTCTTATGATCGCTGTGATGTCAGAGTTTTAAAATTTATAATGAGAATGATCGAACCAGGAAACTAACTATGGCAACGATTGAGGCAAGTGCACCTATCGAACAGTAGTATAGCTTAGGCAAGATCGGATTGTCGAACCCAAGGGAACTAAAAGTACTAATACTAACTTTATTTTTATTATCTAGCCTAAAATTAAGGAAATTTGTTGTTTAAGCTAAATTAATTAACTACTAAACTAAAGACTCTAAGACAAAGAAGAATGAATTTGGGAAAATAACTTGACGAAAAGCCAATTGATTAAGACGACACCCAAGGAAGAATCCACCTAGACTTCACTTGTTATCTAACTCTGAACCAGACGATGTATTCACTTGACTTGATCCGTAGGATTCCCTAATTTATATTAAACCCTCTCTCGAGGCGAATAACGTCTAACCCTAGGTTGATTAATTAAAATCTCTTTCTAATTAAAACCCTTAGAATTGCATTAACTCGATCTATGGACTCCCATATTAGGTTTCACCCTAATCCGGCAATGCCTCGTCACCATATCTCTAGGCGCGCGATCAACTCCGCTTAACTATGCTAGATCTACTCTTAGGCAGGGACTTTTGCTCCTCCACCTAAGCACATCAAACTTGAATCAATATCAGTGAAATATCAACACAAGAATTAAGAACACATAATTAAGAACAAGTCAAATATTTATCATATAGTTCAGCAAACGATAACAAGATTCATCTAAGTTTCATCCCTTTCAGGTATCTGAAGGTTTAGTTCATAACAATAAAAGAAAACATCTCAGAAGAAAAGATAAAACAAAACATAAGAAATCCCTAAAATCCTCTGAAGGAATTGAAGAGGAGATCCTCCGTCTTAAGTAGAATTCCGGCTTCTTGATATGGATCAACTGGCTATCCCCTGAGCGAATCCCCACAACTCTGCCCTCTCTGGCCTAGCAAGACGCCCCTAAACGATAGCTTTGGGCTCCCCCTTTTCAGGTCATACTTATGGTGTATTTATAGGCTTTTGGAATGTGTTTCTTTGCCCCTAAGTATCCAAATCCGATTGAAATTGCTCTTTTCCGCGGTAGGGACACGGCAATGGTACACGCCCATGTGAATCATCTTTAGGTCGTGTTCGGACTTTTAATGATGTGACACGCCCGTGTAAATCATGGCTAGACCATGTTCGAGATTATTGAGGAGGCACGGCCGTGTGGTCTTGGGCCCAGGCCGTGTCGATTTCATGCTTTGGCTCATTTGGCTCGTTTTAAGCCCGTTTCTCGTTCTTTTCATCCTCCAGTGCTTTCCTGAGTATAAAACATGAAAAGAAAGGATTAAGAGCACCTTTTTACATAAATCAAAGGATAAATCATCCAAAAGTATGCTAAATGTGGGATTAAAATATGTTACTTTTACGGTTTATCACATACCCCCACACTTAAGCTTTTGCTTGTCCTCAAGCAAAATTCTCAACTTACAATTAAAACGAACTTTCCATGATTCAATATTCATATCAACAATGTCTCATCATAATTCATAGATAATTTATACATGGATAATTTAACTCAAAGAGTCCTAAAGATTCAAACAATATAAGTCATACATTTGTAGCACAAAACATAGGTGTTTCCCCTCATCTAATTAATTACCTCTGATCAGAAACCTACAAGGATTGACATCCTCACAAAAGATTCACTCAAATCACTCGAAGTGTTTAAGGTTCAAAATTAAGCACTCAAACGTCAAACCTGAAAAGTTAATCCCATAGGCTTGCATGAAAATCAAATCTCCACCACTGTAATATGAGATGATGCACAAATCAAAAGGTCTTTGAAAAGGGTTGTAACAGGGCTTGGGTTAAGGTGTGGATAAAGGCTGAATTAGAGGGTTAGAATCAAGATTGACCTGACAAATTACCTAACCAGAAGCAACGAACTGAAAAAAAGTAATTACATCAACTGAAAGCTAATAATACTAATAATACGAGCTTCTTCTTTAATAATTGGGATTTAAACGTATAAGCTCACCTAATCATAAAACTGATGATGAATATACTTCATTTTTTTAATTAAGAACAAATCATAAATACATAACAAAGGATAAATTACTGAAATAAAAAACATAGTTAGGCTATTAATCAAATCAAATCTCGATATAAGGGTAGTCAAAACGAATGGTGATAACAAAAACAAAGGGTTTCGGGTTAAAATTAGTGGGTGAGTCAATAAAAAGGTTGTTAGGATTAAACGTGGTTCACTAGGGATTAATTATGAAGGTAGGTTTTTAGTGGAGTAAGTGGGTTAAATCTTAGGTGCCTTTATCATCTCTGTATATCAAATCAAAAAGTGTGGTCTCGACATGTATAATCGATGCAAGTTCTAGAATAACAAATCAATGTTGACACACTCATAATCAATAAAGTGAGCAAGAAAAGGAATATATGCTCTATAAGGCTCAAAATATCACAAAAATCATGGGTATTTTGATATCAACCTTGTAAATTTCAAACTTCAAAGTAATATTCAAATTCAGGTAGACAACCTAGAAAATTTTTTAATTCTGAAAAATAGACTTATCATGCTGGATTCTCTAGTAATCTTAGAATTTAATTATCAATGCACAATTATTAATGACTTAATCTAAAACATATCAATAAAAATCATGAATCATAGAAATTTCATTCTAATGATAATATGAGAAACTTACTTTAGAAACAAGACATAATTCAGGGATTTGAGAATAATGCAAAAAGTTTGGCACCTAATTTCAGGAATTTGAGAATAATTAAAAAAGTTAGGCACCTTTTTAGGTTGTTCTCCCCCCTACACTTAAGATGTACATTGCCCTCAATGTACAAAGATATAATAACACAATAATAATAAAATCATAAGATATGGGGAGAAGTGAAACTTTCTGAATTACGGATGCAATCCTTGAATTGGAGGTGAAAGATAAGTTGGATGGGTCGTTCTTGATGACGATCCTGCGCTAGATGAAGAAATTGGGTAGCTCATGGAGGATTAGCCAGGATATAATAGTAATAATTAAAACTATACTAATTAGATGTTTAAAGAAAAGTAAGCTAAAGTGAAGAAAAATAAAAATTGAAATAAAATTAAAAGAAAAGATGGATGGACCGTAGAGTCCTTATTGTTGGGTGTGATTTCTAAGGCTGGGGATATGGTGGTGGTCGTGGTGTGATTCTCTAGCAACCTTTAGAACCTAAAATCAAGAAACTAAAGTAAAATAAGTTAAATTAAGCAGAAGAGAAGTAAAGATAAGGAAATTGAAGCAAAAGAGAAATGAAATAAAAACTAAATGGCCTCAAATATCCTTGGCTCGTCGAATGAATGAAGCGGCCGGCATGAACTTATGTAGATCGGTCTCCCGTTGGGAGATTGTGCTTGGTTCCTTCTGATTCTTCGACATAGTTATGGTGTGGCTCGATAGTTAATGAAATATTAGAGAGGAAAAAATAGAGAGAAGGTTGAGAAAGAAAAAGAAAACTAGATGGGCTGGGTGGGTGAGAAGAGGGAGGGGTGGGTGGTTTAAATAGAATTCTCAAGTCAGGTATATTCACACGCCCGTGTCTCGTGGGCGTGGCATCTCACACGGCCGCTATCGCACGGCCGTGGTGGGCTTCATTTGTTTCTCCCACGCCCATGCTCAGGTCGCCACGCCCGTTGGTGATAAGTCAGTGTCGTCCAAGGCCGCGTCGCATGACCGTGGCGTTTTGCCAGTGCCCGTGGGGTGATGGTTGGAGTCCATGACTTGAAAATTGATTCTTTCTGACTTGTACCTCTTCTGCCATTGTCAGTACGGCGATTCTGTGCATCCACACGGCCACGGCCACGGCCACGGCCGTGTGGCCTGGAATTCTGTACTTCTGGTTAGTTTAAAGTTAGATACTATAAAGAAAGGATAAAATAGAATAAATAAGACAAAATAAAAAGTTAATGGGGTTAGTAGTCGGGTTGCCTCCCGAGAAGCACTCGTTTATAGTCTTAAGCTAGACTCTCTTCTCAATTGTATATTCATGGTGGTTTGAGGAGTTTAAAGTCCTTCCTCATGCTATCGATTTCATTATCATGATAGAATTTAAGTCGAGATGCGTTTATATTGAAAGTGCCAAAGATAGGATTACTTACCTCGACTGTTCCGTATGGAAAAACACTGATTACCCTAAACGGTATTTCTTTGTTTGTGTTAGGGTCAGGAGGAGATATTCGGGGGTCTATTTTTTCTATCAATACCTGATCTCCGATTTTGAACTTGTTTGCTTCGTGGAGTGGCTTTGGTTCTGCTTCGTGTATTTCTAATTTCTCCTTGAAATGCGTCTTCCACTCGTCTAGATCATCGAATTGAATCCTTCGTTCCTCATGAGTTATTTCTTTATTAACACTGGGTCTGGGATCGAGTTCAGTTGTATTCTTTTGTGGTGCTTCCTGAAAAGAAGGGTTAACCGAATGGTTATCAATAGAGTTTGTTTTCTCACCTTGATTACTCGTTGTTCTAGCCGAATCAAGAGCTTTGAGAGTGACTGTCTCATTACCTACACGAGGTATGAGTTCTCCTGCATCAATATCAATTTTAGTCCTGGCAGTTGCTAAAAATGGTCTTCCTAAGATTAAGGGGATTGAATTATCCTCATCCATGTCTAAGACAACAAAATCTACTGGGAAAATGATTTTTTCAACTTTTACGAGTACATCTTCGATTATACCCCTAGGAATTCTAACAGTTTTATCAGCTAGTTGAATGCTCATCCTAGTTTGTTTGGGTTTCCCTAGACCTAGTTGTTTAAACAATTTATAAGGCATGACATTTATGCTTGCCCCTAGATCAGCTAACGCATTATCAATAGATAAACTACCAATTAAGCATGGAATTGTAAAACTCCCTGGATCTTTTAATTTTCTTGGTAGTTTATTTTGCAAGATTGCTGAGCACACTGCGTTTAATTCCACATGTGGCTCCTCGTCTATCCTTCGCTTGTTCATCAAAAGCTCTTTTAAAAATTTTCTAGAATCTGGCATCTGTGAAAGAGCTTCAAGTAATGGTAAGTTAATATGTAATTTCTTTAAAAGTTTAAGAAACTTACCGAACTATTCCTCTGTATCGTCTCTCCTTAATGCTTCGGGATATGGTATGCGAGGTTGCTACTCTTTGATTACATGTTTTGGCTTTTCTTGTGTTTCCTCAACTTTACCTTTCTCTACCTCGTTTTCTTGTATTGGATTGGGCTCGTCTAACCCTTCACTTTCTTGAGCTGTTATGGCTTGGATTTGCTCATTTGGGTTAATCTCAGTGTTGCTTGGTAGACGCCCTTGCGGTCATTCAGAAATTATCTTTGCAAGCTGTTCAACTGTGTTGGTAAGTTGTCCAACTGTCTTAGTTAGTTCCCCAACTTTGCTCTTGATCCCTTTAATTGATGCCTGTTGATTCTTAAGGGTGGTCTCAGTGTCTTGGAGACGATTATCTGTAGCTGCCATGAATTTTGTCAGCATCTCTTCAAGGTTCGACTTCTTCTCCTGTGGATAGGGCTGATTTTGGAAATTTTGAGGAGGTTGTTGTCTTTGATTTCCTTGATTTCCTTGTCCTCCCCATGAAAAATTTGGGTGGTTCCTCCAACCTGGATTATAAGTATTACTATAAGAGTTATTATTAGATCTCGAAATTGTTACCTATATAGTTCATCTGTTTTCGCTTCGTGTGCCGGTTGGTAGGGTGGGTACTCAGGATTCGCCACAGTTCCACTTGCGTCGCACTGCATTACTGGATGTACCTGCGAAGAACACAAACTATCAAGCTTTTTATTCATCATCTCTACCTGTGTTGATAGCATGGTTACTGCGTCGAGGTTGAAAACTCTGGCTGATTTTGTTGGTTTTGTCCTTGTAACCTGCCACTGATAGTTATTCAGTGACATCTCTTCAATAAACTCGTAGGCTGCTTCAGGAGTTCTGTTGTTCAGGGTTCCACCGGCGGCTGAATCAATTAGTTGCCTCGTTGAGGGGTTTACACCGTTATAGAAAGTTTGGACTTGGAGCCACAAGGGTAAACCATGGTGCGGACACCTTCTCAAGAGATCCTTGTATCTCTCCCATGCATCGTATAATGTCTCTAAATCCATCCGCACGAGTAAGAAGAGATATCATTTCGTAATTTGGCCGTTTTGGCGGTGGGAAATATTAATAAAAATTTTCGGTCATTTGATCCCTGTGGTGATTGACCTCGGTAACGAAGTTTAACCACTATTTGGCTTTATTCCTTAATAAAAAGGAAATAACAGAAGCCTTATGGCATCATCGTAAACGCCATTTATTTTGAAGGTATCACGTAACTCTAAAAATTAGCTATATGAGTGTTTGGGTCTTCGATCCCGCAAACCATCAAATTGAAAAAATTGTTGAATCATTTGTATAGTGTTAGGCTTTAATTCAAAATTATTAGCAGCTATAGCAGGCCTAACAATACTAGATCGGCTCCTGTTAAATGAGGTTTAGCATAATCATACATAGTACGTGGAGCATTATTTTCTGCCACATCTTGTGGTGGTGGATTATTCTCATCCATCCCTTCAGTAGGATTGGATTCGTCTTGTTGTTCTTCTTCTTGGTAATTTAGGGCTCGCCTAATTTCTCTGCGATTTCTACGAACGGTAGCTTCAATATCACTATCGTGTACTAAAGGTCCTCTCGGGTTCCTTCTAGTCATAAACTAGAGGTACCTGGAAGGAAGAAGTAATAAAAGAAGAAAAGTTAGCAAATAAAATAAGAAATAAAATTGAATTGCAAAAAATAAAAATGGCTAAAGTAATAAAAATAGAGTGTTCTTAATATTTTAGTTCCCAGGCAACGGCGCCAAAAACTTGATCGCTGTGATGTCAGAGTTTTAAAATTTATAATGAGAATGATCGAACCTCGAAACTAACTATGACAATGATTGAGGCAAGTGCACCTATCGAACAGTAGTATAGCTTAGGCAAGACCAGATTGTCGAACCCAAGAGAACTAAAAGTACTAATACTAACTTTCTTTTTATTATCTAGCCTAAAATTAAGGGAATTTGTTGTTTAAGCTAAATTAATTAACTACTAAACTAGAGACTCTAAGACAAAGAAGAATGAATTTGGGAAAATAACTTGAGGAAAAACCAATTGATTAAGACGACACCCAAGGAAGAATCCACCTAGACTTCACTTGTTATCTAACTCTGAACCAGACGATGTATTCACTTGACTTGATCCGTAGGATTCCCTAATTTATATTAAACCCTCTCTCGAGGCGAATAACGTCTAACCCTAGGTTGATTAATTGAAATCTCTTTCTAATTAAAACCCCTAGAATTGCATTAACTTGATCTATGGACTCCCATATTAGGTTTCACCCTAATCCGGCAACGCCTCGTCGCCCTATCTCTAGGCGCGCGATCAAATCCGCTTAACTATGCTAGATCTACTCTTAGGCAGGGACTTTTGCTCCTCCACCTAAGCACATCAAACTTGAATCAATATCCGTGAAATATCAACACAAGAATTAAGAACACATAATTAAGAACAAGTCAAATATTTATCATATAGTTCAGCAAACGATAACAAGATTCATCTAAGTTTCATCCCCTTCAGGTATCTGAAGGTTTAGTTCATAACAATAAAAGAAAACATCTCAGAAGAAAAGATAAAACAAAACATAAGAAATCCCTAAAACCCCCTGAAGGAATTGAAGAGGAGATCCTCCGTCTTGAGTAGAATTCAGGCTTCTTGAGATGGATCAACTGGCTATCCCCTGAGCAAATCCCCACAACTCTGCCCTCTCTGGCCTAGCAAGACGCCCTTAAACGATAGCTTTGGGCTCCCCATTTTCAGGTCATACTTAGGGTGTATTTATAGGCTTTTGGAATGTGTTTCTTTGCCCCTAAGTATCCAAATCCAATTGAAATTTCTCTTTTCCACGACAGGGACACGGCCATGGCACACGCCCGTGTGAATCGTCTTTAGGTCGTGTTTGGACTTTTAATGATGTGACACGCCCGTGTAAATCGTGGCTAGACCATGTTCGAGATTATTGAGGAGGCACGGCCGTATGGTCTTGGGCCCAGGCCATTTCAATTTCATGCTTTGGCTCATTTGGCTCGTTTTAAGCCCGTTTCTCGTTCTTTTCATCCTCCGGTGCTTTCCTGAGTATAAAACATGAAAAGAAAGGATTAAGAGAACCTTTTTACATAAATCAAAGGATAAATCATCCAAAAGTATGTTAAATGTGGGATTAAAATATGTTACTTTTACGGTTTATCATCTTACTTATATTAACATGTCGATGCCATGTCCCTGACATGGTCTTATAAAAATTCTTACATCGAGGCCACATTCCCATATGGTCTTACACGAGGTCTTAACTATCATCATATCATTCTATATACATTTCTCATTACTCTTAGATTCAATTCTTTTGACCTCTCATCAAAGATATTTCATACATTCATAGAGTAAATGTACATTCCATACAAAATTGGAACATTAAATTAACTCATACGTGATTTCAACATTTGCACATGAACTTACCTCGATGTCGAAAGGGCCGAAAGGGACTTTTACCCACATTTCTCTTTTCATCCGTTCTAGGTCCAAAACTCGTTTTCTTTGATCTAGAACAATGGAATTTACTGATTTAATCACTTATAAATCATAATACACCATAATCTACACTTTAGGCAAAAATCACTATTTTGCCCCTACACTTTGGCAAAATTACGATTTTGCCCCTAGGCTCGTAAATAAATTTTCATCTCAATTTCTTATTAAGAAAGTCTAGATGAACATTTAATCCTCTTAAAACTATCCACAATTCCATCTATTTCATGCCTTAATAAACAAATTACAACTTTTGCATTTTAGTCCCAATTAGGTGTTTTCATGGCAACACCTTTCACAAAAGTTGTTTCTCATTATCCTATCATTCATCTTCTTCCATAAAAACTCAGCTAACAACTTAAAATCTCACATGGAAAATCTCTAAACTTTTTACCATAATGCAAAATAGTCCCCTCTTTAGAAAGCTTAAGCTTTAGGGATCTCAAAAGTGAAATTTTCTTCAAGAAATACCATCAAAATCACTTACTTGAGTGGAGTAAAGCTTGCTGAAATTTTTGAGCTTTCAAACACCCCTTTTTTGCTGAAAATTTTGGTGGAGAAGAAGAGAGGAAAGATGATATCTTTTTCCTTTCTTTATTTTATTACAAAACATCAATTTAACCCACCAACTTTGACCAAAATTAAAAGCTCTTGTCCCCCTTGTCTACATGGCCGGTCAACACATCTTAGATGGTCTAATTGTCCTTTAAAGACCTTCAATTGATATTTCATGGCTATTTGGTACCTTTAGCCTATAGAATGGAACTTTTGCACTTTATGCGATTTAGTCCTTTTTCGAAATTAAGCCTTCAACCGCTAAAATTAAAGCACCAAAATTTCCATACATCCTTATAAACATGTTATAACACATAACATATCATGCAAATAATTTTCTCTAACCTCAAATTAGTGATTCTGAGATCACTGTTTCGACTAGCCCCCTAAATCGGGCTGTTACAATTCTCCCCCTTAGGGATTTTCGTCCCCAAAAATCTAATCAGGAGGAGTTGTTACCAACATTCTTAAAATGTTTCCATCTACTCTTCAAAATCACGAGCCCACTTATCCTCAAATTTCTCTTGCCAACAACTCTTAAATTGTGATACATAAGGTCGAAACGTAACTTGAGACCTAGGTTATTCTTCCTCTGGGGCATATACTCTGTAATCTACCAATTTGGAACTCTGCACATGTCCAAATGATCATTCAAATCTTTACTGGTTGATTTACTACAATTCGAATGACATTTCCCTTTCTTGGAAATTTTGTCACATCAAATTTGAAATCTATAAGGTTTTACCTCACTCTCTCATTAAAGCATTTACCGACTGTAGTAGTCTTGTCTTGTGTGCTTTGAAAACTCAGCTTTTAGTGGTCAACTACTTCTGACCATAACTCGATCATATTGTGAAATGTACTTTATGTCAAAACATTTATGCACATAACTGCATTTCCTTACTTTGGCATTAGTAGATATGCTACTACTAAATCTCATACCAAAACTCTTGTATAAGTTCTGGATTAAACATCTTTCACTTTCAATCTCGATGAAGCATCAACAACAGAAATCTTATCCAACATGGATAACTTATTTAAAATACCATTTATTATAACACTTCTAAACTCTTCTGTTCTGAAAGGAAGACTCACTATAATCATTAACCTCGCTGAAACTAGGATATTACCAACTAAAGTCAACCGAGTAACTAACTCACATTACTAAACATGGATCTTTCATTCAGACATCTGTTCTATGTCTACTATCTGAGTAGTATCACAATAACTATACCCACCATTGTAATAGCTCAAGCTGTTTCCACTATTTCATCTTCAAAATCTAATGTAGCATAAGATACTCTCACTTATTAAAATTCAGAAAATACACATCGATCTTCCCATGGATCAATACATAATATCTAACTCACAACACAGACACAAAAGTGATCGTCTCTGGATAACTCTTTCTCTCGATTCAGACTGATCTCAGTACTAGAACTTTCAAATAAACAGTTCTTTCAAAAGCTTTCGACTCAACTATCACGGTTTGAACATTTCGATGAGCATATCTTTATATCATGCTCCCTACTCACGTACACACAAAATTTTATTCTCTTTACTGATTCATGTGTGAATATACACAGAACTTGAATCATATCTCAATACATTAATCTACTCTTTTATCCATACTGAGAACATATTTTAAGCACACTCTCATATGAGTTTCTCTTGCTATGCCAATCTAGAACCTTTACTATTGCCATATCTCACGATAGCAGGGACATCTCGATCGAATTCATTAACTCTATCCATCTTATTCGAAAACTCATCATACGACGTGAAACTTGTGATTTCATTTCTTATACTAAAATCATCACCAACTTCCTCCTAAAGGTACCCAATTAAGGTTACGAGGAGATAGAGGAATGTCGATTTCAATTAACTAAATCGACAACCATTTAGTCTACTTTTTTAGTCAGTTAACGTTCTCACACAATCACAATTTCATGAAAAGAACGACCACATCATCCCTGAAGGGAAACATGTATTAGTACATAATACTAAAGGAGATCATTATAATCTCAACCGTGGCATTAACTAACCATGCACAAACCATAGGCTTCTAGCCAACTTACTCATACTTGCCCTTATATAACATGTTCCGTGTCATATATCGTAATCGTCTCTTCGTGATTCATTCACGAGTACATGTTTTCACTCTTTCACATGACTTTAGTACCATTCTCATTTCTACCTCTAGACTCATCTATCTGTCCCATTGATCACTAGGGATAATCAAAGACGCATATTCATCGTCATTCATGTAGGTATGAAACCAGTGCCACATTCCCGAGGTGGTCTTATATGGAGTCACCTCTAAATGCCAATGCCATATCCCGGATAAGGTCTTATATGGACTTCAACATCAAGCATCGATGCCATATTCTGAATATGGTCTTACACGATTCTCATATTCATTTCTGAAGCCATATCCCGGATATGGTCTTATACGGGATCTCAATTTGGTGCCGAGGCCATGTCCTGGACGTGGTCTTATACGGGACCTTATCTATCTCATATTTTGATGATAGCATTATCATATTCATTATAGTCCCCTAGGACTTCAACCTCACGTTCCACAACAATTACTCTATTTAGTAGAGTATCATGTATCAGCGTGATACAAAGCATTCTCAACTATGCTAACATAAATTTTTTTTTTGCATTAATCACATGCAAACTTATTCAACTTGACTCTCATAACATCTCATCATGATTTAACAGTGGTAAGGGGGTGAAGTCGTAAAGCCCTTAACTTGATTCTCGTGACTACATACATGTGATTTAACATTCCTTATTAACGAAATATCATCGTAGTCACACAACTCGCTCCAGGTAAGTTTTCATACTTACTCATGCTACAATGGTTTCTATCACCCATAATTTCGAACACCCCTTGTTTGCTGAAACTTTCGGTGGAGAAGAAGAGAGGAAAGATGATATCTTTTTCCTTTCTTTATTTTATTACAAAACATCAATTTAACCCACCAACTTTGACCAAAATTAAAAGCTCTTGTCCCCCTTGTCTACATGGCCGGTCAACACATCTTAGATGGTCTAATTGTCCTTTAAAGACCTTCAATTGATATTTCATGGCTATTTGGTACCTTTAGCCTATAGAATGGAACTTTTGCACTTTATGCAATTTAGTCCTTTTTCGAAATTAAGCCCTCAACCGCTAAAATTAAAGCACCAAAATTTTCATACATCCTTATAAACATGTTATAACACATAACATATCATGCAAATAATTTTATCTAACCTCAAATTAGTGATTTCGAGATCACTGTTCTGACTAGCCCCTAAATCGGGCTGTTACATGTTTGGAACATCCATAGGTAGTATACTGTACTGAAAACACTCCAGGTAGTGTAAACTAAAAATTGTAGTGAGACTGAGACTCGCGATAACGAACTCTGAACTTTGGATACTGTTCTGCAAAAAATATATGTTAATGAAGATCGGAACTGTAACTAATGAATAAAACTATTAATACAAATAAACTCTAAATTTACGATGAGCGCACGAGGTATTCACGGATGGGGTACTAGAGGCCGTGGTAGAGGCCGTAGAGGGGCTCAAGTTGGGTCCTCATCATCTGGTAATCTGCCTAATCTAGATACTAGTGAGACACCAGTATCACCTGCGACAGAGGCTGGGTCTCGAGATCGCATGGCTGGGGACGACGCACTGTCCCAGGCCATGCTGAGGATATTTAAGAGGGTTGCTGGGCCCAACACTGGATCTGAGGGTCGAGGGTCGAGGTTCACTGAAAACGACTTCGGTCCAAATGGGGTGAATTATTCGAGGGTGTCCACCGAGTCGCCCTAATGTGGCCGAATATTAGATGAGGCCACGGAAAGAATTATGGACGACCTGGATTTTATCGCTGAGCAGAAGCTTAAGGGGGCTATTTCCCTACTTCGTTATGAAGCTTACCAGTGGTGGCTGACGGTTAAGGAGGGCACTCAGCCTGACCGATTGACTTGGGATTACTTTAAGACGGCTTTCCAAAGTAAGTATGTGAGAGCCAGCTATATTGACGCTAGGAGACGTGAGTTCCTTAATCTCACCCAGTGAGACCCTTCAGTGGCCGAGTATGAGGCCGAGTTTCTGAGATTGAGCCGATATGCGCGTGGCATGGTAGCGACCGAATATGAGAGATGTGTCCGCTTTGAGGATGGCCTCAGGGACAGTTTGCGAGTTCTGATAGCTCCACATAGGGAGCGTGAATTTGCTACACTGGTTGAGAAGGCGAAGATCGCCGAAGAAGTTAAGCGCGCTGAACGTCAAAATCGAGAGAGAGGAAAAAATAAGAGGGAATCGAAGCCCTCGAGTTTTGTGATAAGGCCTAAGAAAAACGCCAGATCTGATGGGCCAGTTAGAGTTGGGCCTCGTGTTGCACCTACTGGGGTGGCGCTCTATGGGCACTGTGGAGCATCGTGTCAGAGATTA
Organism: Gossypium sturtianum; assembly: GCA_025698515.1. NCBI lineage: Eukaryota > Viridiplantae > Streptophyta > Magnoliopsida > Malvales > Malvaceae > Gossypium > Gossypium sturtianum. The sequence goes on from CM046945.1 coordinate 28,859,561, forward strand.
TCCGCTAAGAACCGATCAGATGCCAACTACGGGTACTGGTATTACGCAGCCACCGAGAGTAATTCAGCAGCCACCTAGGGGTCGAAGTCAGGACAAGGGTGGTAACAGCATGGGCCAAAGACAGAGAGCACTGAGCAAAAGTGCTGGACCGACTGAGGCGAGGCAACCTGCACTGGTTTATGCTGCCCGTCGCCGTAAGGACCGAGATGCTCTGAACGTCATCACTAGCACATTTTTAATTTATAATGTACCTTTTTGGCATTGATAGACATAGGCTCTACACACTCTTACATAGCTAGTACTGTGTCTGAAACCTTGGGGATTCCGGTGGAGAGTACTTCTAGTGAGGTAACTGTTGTGAATCCATTGGGGCAGTCTATCCGGGTGAGTAAATTGTTCAGAGATGTCCCGTTAGAGATTCAAGGGACAGTATTTCTAGCTGATCTAATAGAGCTTCCATTTGGGGAGTTCGATTTGATTCTGGGAATGGACTGGCTGGTCAAACACCAGGTAAGTTTAGACTGTGCGACAAAAAGGGTCGCTTTAAGGACCGGGGGGACAGCGGGTTGGTTGTGATTGGAAAACATTGAGGCTATCTGACTAATGTGATTTCTGCGTTGGTGGCAGAAAAGTTGGTGCGGAAAGGATGTGAGGCATTCTTGACCTACATCAGTGTTTCTAATTTTGGAGACTCTTCGATTGAGGATATCAGAACTGTAAGAGACTTTTCAGACATTTTTCCTGAGGAACTACCGGGTCTACCTCCGAGCCGAGAAGTGGAATTTGGGATTGAGCTCATTCCGAGTACAGCTCTGGTGTCTATCGCGCCCTACTGAATGGCACCGAAGGAGCTCACAGAGCTTAAGGCTCAAATTCAAGAACTGTTAGATCGTGGGTTCATCCGCCCAAGTGTGTCTCCATGGGGAGCACCGGTGCTGTTTGTTAAGAAAAAGGATGGGACAATACGGATGTGCATCGATTATCGGAAGTTGAACAAACTGACAATCAAGAATAAGTACCCACATCAAAGGATAGATGGTCTATTCGACAAGTTCAGAGGGGCTTCTGTGTTCTCCAAGATTGATCTACGTTCGAGATATCATCAATTAAAAGTTAAGGAGGCCGATGTGCATAAGACAACATTTAGGACTCGTTATAGACATTACGAGTTCCTGGTTATGCCTTTTGGGTTGACCAATACACCAACGGTATTTATGGATTTGATGAACCATGTGTTCCAGCCATATCTGGACCAATTCGTGGTGGTATTCATCGATGATATCCTAGTGTATTCTAAGACTGAGGACGAGCACGATGAGCATCTCAGAGTGGTACTACAGACTCTTCGTGAGAAACAGTTGTATGCGAAGTTCAGTAAGTGTGAGTTCTGGCTCCGGGAAGTAACCTTTTTGGGACATGTGGTTTCTACAGAGAGGATTCATGTTGATCCTCGTAAGATTGAGGTTGTGTTGGATTGGAAACAGCCAAAGAATGTGTCCAAAATCTGCAGCTTTCTAGGGCTAGCGGGTTATTATTGACGCTTCATAGAAGGGTTCTCCTTGATCGCAGCACCGTTAACCAAGCTTCTGCGCAAGGTATTTTCCTTTGTCTGGATTGATAAGAACCAAGAGAGTTTCGAGAAGCTCAAATCTGTTTTGACTCAGGCTCCGGTTCTGATACAGCCTGAATCTAGAAAGGATTTCGTCGTATACAGTGATGCGTCGCATGTGGGGTTGGGTTGCGTACTGATGCAGGATAATAAGGTTGTAGCTTATGCGTCACGTCAGCTTAAGACGCATGAGGTAACCTATCCTACTCATGATTTGGAACTGGCTACTGTAGTCTTCGCTTTAAATATTTGGAGGTACTACCTGTACGGTGAGAAGTGTACTATCTACACTGATCATAAAAGCCTCAAATATCTCCTCACTCAGAATGAGTTAAACCTTACGCAGCATAGATGGGTTGAACTGTTAAAGGATTATGACTGCACCATCGAGTACCATCCTGGTAAGGCCAATGTGGTGGCGGATTCTTTGAGCCGTAGGACTATGACCGATCTGAGAGCGATGTTCGCTCAACTCAGCTTATTCGACGATAGGAGTCTGTTAGCGAAACTTCAGGTTAAGCCTACATGGATTGATCAGATTAGAGGTAAACAGATGGGGGATAGGTCTTTTGAGTTGCGTTTCTGTCAGGTTGAGACTGGTGATGCTACTGATTTTAGGATTAACAGTGATGGGGTACTTTATTTCCGTGGTCGGATTTGTGTACCGAGGGATGAGGAGTTTCGACAGTCGATTCTGATGGAGGCGCATAGTAGTCCCTATGCTATGCATCCTAGTGGAAACAAGATGTACTGAGATCTTCGAGAGTTGTACTGGTGGCCAGGGTTGAAGCGTGAGGTTACTGACTTTGTTGCTCGCTGTTTGACTCGTCAGCAGGTTAAAACTGAGCATCAGTTGCCTTCGGGTTTGCTGCAGCCGGTTAAGATACCATTATGGAAATAAGAACGAGTAACGATGGACTTTGTTGGTGGTTTGCCTTTAGCACCCACTAAAAAAGATTCTGTCTGGGTCATCGTGGATTGATTGACCAAGTCTGCTCACTTCATTCCGGTCAGGACAAATTTTTCTCTCCAGAAATTAGCTAAGCTATATATATCTAAAATAGTGAGACTGCATGGGGTTCCAGTCTCGATCATCTCCGATAGAGATCCTCGCTTCATGTCTCGATTCTGGAAGAAATTGCATGAGGCTTTGGGTTCAAGGTTGGACTTCAGTACTACTTTACATCCTCAGACAGATGGTTAGTCGAAAAGGGTGATTCAGATACTTGTTGAGGAGCTGCGTGATTAATTTTTGAGGCAGTTGGGAGGAGTACTTGCCTTTGGGGAGTTTGCTTACAATAACAGCTACCAGTCTAGCATCCAGATGGTGCCTTACGAGGCCTTGTACGGTCGTAAGTGTCGCACTCCTTTGTGCTGGACTGAGTTGGGTGAGCGACGTGTACTGGGTCCTGAACTGGTTTTTGAGACTGAAGATAAGGTTCGATTGATTCGAGATCGACTGAAAGCGGCATCCGAGCAGGCGTAAGTCCTATCTTTGATCCAAGAGGAAGGATATTGAGTATTCCGTGGGGGACTTAGTTTTTCTCAAGGTCTAGCCATGGAAGAAGGTCTTAAGGTTCGGTCGCAAGGGTAAGCTGAGCCCTCAGTTTATTGGGCCGTACCGTATTCTGAAACGAGTGGGGCCAGTCGCATATCAGTTGGAACTACCTCCGGAGTTGGATCGCATTCATGATGTTTTCATGTTTCGATGTTGAGACGCTACCGCTCTGATCCCACGCATATTGTTCCGGTGGAGGACATTGAGGTTAGACCAGATCTGACGTTTGAGGAGGAGCCGGTCTAGATTCTGGATCACGACATTAAAGTTCTACGAAAGAAGTCTATCCCCTTAATAAAAGTGCTGTGGCGGAATCATAGCACTGAGGAGGCCACTTGGGAGCCATAGGACTCGATGCGTCAGCAGTATCCTCACCTTTTCTGATCAGGTAAAATTTCGAGGACGAAAATTTTTTTAGGGGGTAGAGTTGTAACGCCCCAATTTTCTTAATTCCGGCTTTTGTAAATTTGATGCACAAATGTGTATCTGCTTCAGTGGTTAAGTGTTTTAGGAGTGTCTGAGAAGTCTTGGGTTCAAGCCTTGGCTTGAACAGAATTTTTGTTTCTAAATGAATAAAGCCTTACTTCTGTCTAGTAGGCTTTTAAGTTATTGTTGGTAAAATGATATCAGAATGGGCCTGCTGGTCTGGTGGTTAAGTGGAGTGTTTGGTTGCATGAGGTCCTGAGTTCGATTCCCTGCTTTGGCTTTATTTTTGCACGATTATGGGGAGGAGTTTGAGTGGCGATAGAATTCTAAGTAGTGGGGATTTGGTAGAGAGAATTAAGGGATGGGGATTTGGGAGTTATCATTATTTTTTTTCTTTTCTCTTCATCTTTTTTCCCCCTCTTGCTGCTGAATTCTTGTTCTCCCTCACCTCTTTTCTGCTCAATTTCTTTTCTACTCGGTTTTGTGTTGTTTCTCGGGTTGGTTGCGATCGTTAGGTAAGTTTTAGTTAAGTGGATTTGTACTCTTATTATTTTTTTATTATTTTTTTATGGGTACCATTGTTGCCAATTAGGAGAAGATTCAAGAGCTCGAAACTGTTGTTGGAGACTTAGATTCTTGGGAATCGTTGTTGTTCTATCGAAGGTAAGTTTTGGTCGCTCGTTGGATGAGTATCCCGTTTCGGGTTTGGTTTGATTTCAATCGTTTAAGAGATTAACTGAGTGGAACGTTGATTCAATTATAGGTGCTGGTGATCTCGGGATTGCGTAAAGAGCGAAAACAAACTAAGTGTGTACCTGAAAACACAGAAAATAAGAGTCGACGAAAGCCGAAAAATAGTTCTGTCGACGCCACACGACCGTGTGGTAGGCCGTGTGCAAGGCTGTGAGCCACAACACCACCGTGTGATCGATGGCCAGGCCGTGCACAAGTGATACGGCCGTGTAATGGCCAGACAAGGCTGTGTGCTACGCACGGGCTTGACCTATTAGGTCGTGTGGGCCACACGGGCGTATGGGCCCAAACGGGCAGGCCACATGGGCGTTCGAGCCCATTTTTTTGAACTGATCTGTAAGGTTGCACGGGTCACCCAAGTCGACTGTGGACCTACTGTAGGGTCGGTAAGCATTACTTAGACCCCTAATTACGTGATCCGATTATGTGATATATGTATTAAGCATGTTACACTTAGCATGTATACCGATTTGAATGTGTGATCTATTAATTGCATTATAGCATGTCATCGATTGTATGTTGCATTACATTGGGGTGGGTTGATGATATTGGAGGAAGTATCTGAAAGGCTATTAAGCCTGTTATCTAGCAGCTCAGCTGCAATTATCTGATTATGTGCCGCATTTTGGTACAGCATGGTGTGTAGGGATGGGTGGGTTGATTTTATCCCCACATGGTGTGTAGGAAAAAAGTTGGTCGGAGATGGTGTGTAGAGGCTGGTGGGTAGGATTCTAATATTTTGTTCTATTCTGCATGATATATCTGATGGGCTGAGGCCCTAAATTGTATCTTATTCTGTATCTGAGTGGGCTAAGGTTCACACCGATTCTGTAATGGGCTCAGACCCGAACTGTAGATATATGACTGTTTTCTGATATTATGCTGTGTGCATGTTTTCTGTGGGGATTACACACTGAGTTTGCAAAAACTCATCCTTTTTCTGTTTAATCTGTTCAGGTAATCCCCAGCATTAGTCGGATCGGTGCGGCGGAGGACTCAGCGGTAACCATGGTTTTGGAATTTCATGGTTTTTATCCCGTTTTATGATTATTGTTTTATTTTGATGTAACTCGTGGACTTTTTGGGACTTTTGCTTAAATGCGATTTTTATTTATTGTTTTTATGGATTCATAACTGCTAGACGTAGGAAGACTCGGTTTCTAGAAGCTAAAGTATTTTCTAAACCCTCGATCCCTTAGACGATTTTCTCGAAAACAAAGGGATTTACTCAATTAACTCAGTTTTTCATAAAATAAATTATTTCTAAAGCTTCCGTAACGAATTACGTTTTAAATAATCGACTAGATGAGTAAGCGATTTCTGGAATCAATAAGAGTAATAAAATGAACACGATTTTATCTTAATAAATTAGTTTTCAAAATTCCATTACATGTGACATCACCAGATTCGACCATAATGTCTAGGCCGGGTTTGGGGTGTTACAATTTTGAACTTTTAGAAAACTTTTTGAATCAACTTAAAATGGTTTCAATTGAGTTAAAATTGTTTTAAAACAAGTCAATATTGCTTCAAGCCAAAAAGTATTGATACTTTTAGCCAATATCGATAGTTTTTCAATTTTATCGATATCTCTCTAAAAATCGATACTAAAATGGCATTTTGACTTTCAGACAATCTAGCCAAGTATCGATCTAGTATCGATACCTTTTATTTGGTATCGATAAATTTTTTCGGTATTGATATCTCTAGCTCCAAAGATCATTGAATTTTGCATTAATTGCTAAAAATATCGATACTTTGTTAGCAAGTATCGATGCTCGTGGTTGCAGGAGAATTAAATGTATTGATTATTTCATCCCCAACGGCTCTATTCATTTCTCTAACAACCCCAACGGTTGTAAATAAATTAGGGGGTATATTACCATCTTTCAAAGGCCCTACAACAACAAGAGAGATTATCAAGCTTAAAGATCAATAAAAAACAACCTTGTGCTTTTCATTCTCAACAATTTTCTTTATACACACTTGTGAGCTTTCATTATATTCATTCACCTCAAGTGTTTCTTTTTTTTTTTTTTTTGCTTAATTTGCAAACACTTTGATCTTGTAAGGGTTATTTCTTAGTTTGCTTATTTGTTATTTTCTTTAAGAGGGTTGAGTCTTAAGGTTTGGGTAGAAACCTTAAGGGAGTTGCAATCTTAAGATTTAGGTAGAGATCTTAAGGGAGTTGTAAGGTTAAACCTTATCCTCAAAGGTTGTCAAATTAGTAAATTTGAGAAAATCCTTAGTTGTGAAAAGCTAAGGTAGTGGAGTAGGTAATTTAGGCCGAACCACTATATATCGTCATACTCATTGTCTCTATTTATTCTCTTTGCTTCTACAAATTTTTAAAAGACCAATTCACCCCCTTTTGGCGGTTATGAATTGATTAATCGAGCTAACACATATAAATGAAATTTCACTCCTATTTATAGGAGTTCTGTGTCTCTTCATAGGAACACAATTCTGTTAACAACATAATCATTCAATAGATGTATCCTTGAATAATCATGATTCATTGTTAATAATAATGTGATATATTTTTTGAATTTAAGAGACATAATTCATCACTATGAAATATGATAACTCTTAGTTAATAACCAAATGATATATATTTTGGTTACTTGTAACTTTTTATTTATAACTATTGCAATACTAAAATGTTCCAACACATATAATTATTGATTTATAAAATAAACTTGCAGCATGTTTGGTTGACTGTAATGGCAATACATTACAACCCAATTCAGTGGACCCATCACCAAACCATTGTTTGGTTGGCTATAATAGTTATTACAGCCATATTCGTTACGAGATTATTCAGCGTGAAAATGCATCAAACAATTTCGTACTCCCCCACTGAATGGTGAGTCAAGGAATGGGTGGAATAGTAAATTAGAGAAAGGTTTCAATTTTACCCGCACCATTCTCCTCTCTTTTTCACAGTCTGAAATCCCCAACTCATATCTTCGCTTTCTCACGCCTGAAATCCCCAATCCCCAACTGATATAAAATTTTCGTTCTTCTTCCCTCCACCACTATAAAATTCATTTTTTTTCACTTAATTTAAAATTTTCTTTTTAATCTCATTTCCTCTTAACCCTAATAGCTTAATCCATTGAAAAAAAGAAGTGAAGCATTTTTTGAGTAGTCTCGCAGGATCCAAGATCTGGTAAGTTTTAATTCGAACGATCTGTTTTTCAATATTTCTTTACGTGTTTTTCAATGTTTCTTTTTCGATTGTAAAAGCAAATGTAAAACTTACCCTTGTTCAAGTAATTTGGCTTTCCAGGAAGAGCGCTAAGATTCCATTCTATTTGTATTAGATTGAAAAAACTTGCCCTTCTTCAATATTTAAGCTCTTCGTCTTACTGTTTTCTCCAACACTTCTAGTAAAACTTTTTTTCTCTATTTTCTCAGTTTCTTAAATATTTCCTTTTTGATGTTTGGTTTTCTGTGAATTTGATGATACATTTTAGGAAAAGATCACTAACTCCGACAATAACAAATCATTTTAATTTTTTAAAAAAAAGGAAGAAAATTTATTTTTATAAGCCATGGAGAGACAATGTGTTGTTCTTATGTGCGTGCCTAGTGTTTGTTTGTTTGTTTAAGGTAGATAAAGGTAGCTTCAAATACCCAGATAAAAAATTATGGGAAAAAAAGTGTAATTTTGGGATCCCAATGTTTAGAGATTTTGATGATTCTTATAGGGAAAAATGGGAAAAAAATTTAGTTAATGCGCCAATTTGGTATTTAGCTTAAAGTAATGGAATATGTTTGCTTCTTCGAATCTATTATCTAAGATTCTAGTTCTTTCTTCTAGAGGTGTATTGGATTTGTTGTTTTTTATTCGATTTATCGTTTTATTTGCATTGAATTTGAGATTCTTGCTTGATAGTCCAATGTTGATAATGGATCTTACTTGAAATTTGTCTTGGTTGAAGAGAAGGAATGAGGGTTGAGGAGAATGCAAGATTCATATTTGTACCTTAGCTAAAGTAGCAAAACCAAGAATGATATGGATTTGATATGTATTAGTTTGTAAAAATGTGGACAAATCTAGAATTATAAGGGAATGATGGATTAATTTGGTAAGAGTGCAATGGATTTCAGTGGCATCATTGTCCAAGAAAGATTTTGGATGTATGAAATGGAGTAAACAAACATAAAAGATATTTGGGGTATCTAAGAATTTATTTTTAGCTTCAAGTATGGTTCTTTTAAGTGCATGTACTATGTTGGAAGCAAAGGGGTTATTGGTGGTTTCAAAGAAGGAAATTTAGTGACGAGGATGCAAAGCTTGATTCAAGTTTGAACACGTGGTGGAACTATTAAATCACTGATCTTTAAAAGGAATTGGTTTGGTTTGCTCACAGATAGTCCAAAAGCAGAGGTGATAATTAATTTGGCATGAAGTGTAACTTTGCTGTTTTTAGTTACTTTTCAAGTTTTCATATCATACTAGTTTTCTGTTTCTTTCTTTCACAGGGCTTCTCAGTTTACTTCAAGGATTAAGTTATTATGTATGTGTTCTGCAATTGTAAGTATGTTTATCTCGTGTAAGACTAAACAAGTCTTTTGTGATCTTTAGATGTTTGTTGGATCTAAGACTAAAACGATTGTGTAATACCCCGAAAATTACTACAGTAAGAAAGTAATATATTATCATTGATATAGTAAAGTAAGGAAATAAAGTGACAAAAAGGAAAATTTTCAGTTATGTCAACATTGGGAAGTATATTATGATATATTAATTCAAGAAAGGACTAAATTGCAAAAGTAAAAAAAGTTTTGTGGCCCAAGAGTAAATACTCAAAATTTGAGGGGTTAAAGTGTAAATATAAAAAATTTGAAGGACCAATAGTGCAAATATTTTGAGGGTGGAATGATCTAGAAACTAAGGAAAATGGATGAATTAGAATCAAATTGAATAGGTGAAGAATCATGAGGGACTAAATCGCAATTTTACCAAATTAAGTGATGACTCAAGGATGAAATTTTAAAAGATCATAAAGGGCAAAATGGTCAATTAGAAAGAGAGAGAACTCTAGAAGGAAATGATGATATTAGAGATATTTTGATGATATTTTATAATTATTTAATTAGATAAATATTATTTTATTAATATTTTAATGATATATTTTATTAATATTTTAGTTAGTATATAAGGAAAGAAAGATGAATTCTCTTCATCTTTCCATGCACCCACGTGAGAAGAGAAGAGAAGAAAGAAAATTTCTTTTCTTTACAATTTGGTCCTTTTACCAAAAATTCATCATTTTCACTTAGAAATCAAAAGAATTTCTATAGCTACCAAGAGAGTAAAATAATAAGAAGACTATGGGGAGCTAGAATATCAAGTTAGATTCAAGAAAATAGAAGCTGGAGGAGAGAGAAAATCAGGTTAAAGATTGAAATCAATAGAACAAGGTAAGAACATCAAGATTTTAATATATTTTTAAGGTTGATATTATTGAAAAAGCATGAAAATGATGTTAAAGTAGAGTTTTCTTATATAAGGTTCTATGTTCTTGATATGTTAGTGAAGGGAAATGTTGTAGAGAAAGGAAAGGAGGGTGTTACAAACTTGGTTATCAACATTTTGCACTAAAACAGTTTGGGACAGCAGTAGTAGTCTGTCTTTGAAAATTCACCAAAAATTGTAGAAATTGAATTAGAGGTTAATTAAAGTATTAAATTAAATCCTATTGAGTCTATTTTTACATATAAGAAACGATGTAAGAAAAAGAGCTTCATATTATGAGATATATGAATTTTTGTGAGACAAGATCAGATTGATTTCGGGTTCCCTTGTTTTGACTTTAGAAAATCATCAAAAATTGTAAAAAAAATAATTAGGGGTTTAAATTTATATATTTAAATTCTTAATGAGTCTATTTTCAATAGAAACAAACGGAGACATTATACAAACCCTATACTAAGAGATAATTAATTTTTAGTAAAGAAAGGTCGAAGCTGTCAAACAGCATAACATGGATAAATTTGAAGATTTTACTGTACTTATTGGCTAAATTATAAATTCTGAAATTTTTATGGTAAAAAGATATTTGAGTTTAGTTTCAAAAACATCAAGCGGATCTTAATTTAGAATTCTTTAGCTCATGATATAAATAATTTAGTGACTATGACTTAAGTGGATAGCTTTGATATGAACATATAAGTAATAGTGGAATTATAGATAATGTTATATATAAGCATGTTATATAAATTAGGGATTTGGAATGGAGAGGAGGAGAAGGAAAATATATATGAATATTCAGCTAGCATATGTTTACATTAAAAATGGCTAATTTGCATGTATTAGGCTCAGTGACTAAATTGAATAACAGTAAAATTTTAGGGGCAATTTTGTAAAAATGTCAAAATGACCAAATTGCATGAAATGAATTGTTTTATTGTCTAAATTAATATACTGAAATAAATTATTAATATCAAGTGGGTTTAGAGCTTTAATTTTGTTGTATGATGATATTATAAAGTGATTTTGTTAAATATTGATGTTAGGATCAAATTGTGAACATGGTTAAAATATTAGGGTTTGGTATTAAATTTATGTTTTATTAAGGGTTTTATGATAGCCTAGAATATTTGGATAAATTATTAATTGAGAAAAATTAGTTGATTTGATAGATTAACTAGTTAAGGGACTAAATTGTAAAAGTTGTAAAAGCTGTGGTAATTGTGTAAATTTGAAAAATTGAAGGGTATAAATTGTGAAATGAATTTGAGCTGAAATATATGCTAATGAATGAGTAATTTTATATTTAAGATCAAGATTTCGTAGATACTCGTGGAAAAAGAAAAAATAGCGGAATAGTTCCTAAACTCTTGCAATTATTACAATTTAATTCAGGTAAGTTCGTATGGTTAAATTATAATGTTTATTTATTAAATTTATGAATGGTATTATGTATTTATTCATATCTATTTCTGAAAATAAAATTATTATTAAATTATGAAATTGAATTAAATGTTCAAAATGAGTGGAACGCGAGATTGAGTACAATCGTTCTGTGGCAAAGGATGAATTGACGGATAAGACCATAACTGGGTTATGGAACTATGAACGTAAGACCATGGTTGGACCATGGCAGTGTTTATATGTAAGACCATAGCTGGGCTATGGCATTTTGATGATAAGACCATAACTGGGTTATGGCACTACGAATGTAAAGGATGAAGTGACAGAAAATATAAATGATGGATTGATGGAAAATTACCCAAGTAAACCGAGGTTCAGCATTTGTTGCAAACTTTCGTGTTTACTTTCTGTTTAGCTCTCACGAGCTTCTGTTAACTCATATGAGTTTCCATTCAACCCTTATGGGTTTCCATTTAGCTCTCATGAGCTTCTGTTTAGCCTTCGGGCTTCTGAAAACGATGTACTCATATCCGTAAGTCGTTCCTCGAATGGTAAGTTATCAGGAGTTGTCTTGGATTTAAGAAACAGTAAAAGATTATATGTATCATGAAATGTATATATATATATTAATATATTGATATGTGATACATGAAAATTATGTAAGTTAAGACGAGTATAAATTCAAGTGTGACATGTTGAGATAATAAGGTTATTGATGTTGAAATTATATGAAATATGTTCAAGTACGCGAACAAGTGTTGTTATTTGATGCTTAGGCAAATGCCAAATTACTAGTTGAATGGTAATATGTTTAATTATAAGGTGCATTGAAATGGTAAATGCTCAAATGGAAATATGCTTGTGCTCATGAAAGAGTGGTAAGATTTAAGTTATGCAATTTCTTATAAAATGAGTTATCATGTGATTAATTCGAAAAAAAGGGTTTATCTTTAAATACACTAGCTTGTAGCTATGGTTGAATGATATGCTTCTAACTGGTGTGTTATGCATATGGAATGAATGTGGAAGGTAAAGAAATGCAAATGAAAATAAAGAAATTTTGGAAGAGTTAAAGTTGTTTAAGATTCCTACTATGTTAGGAATAATATATATATAGCGATACTGTAGATTTATTCACTTAGTGAGCTATTAAATATAACTTCATGAGTATTGTGGTATCAATATTGGATTATTCTTGATATGTTTAAATTTCATATTTGAAAAGAAGTATTATGATTAAAGTTATACGAGCTTACTAATCATTCATTGCTTATGTATGTGTTTTCCTTTACTTTTCATATTATCGGAAGCTCGATTGGGATGGAAGCTTGTCGAAGTTGTATCACACTATCTATCGGTTCTATCGGTACTTTCAAATGTTTTGATTTTGGTTATAATGCCATGTATAGATTAACATAGAACTGGGTGAGAAATATGGCTTGTAAAATGACCAATTTTTGTCCACACGAGCAGAGACACGGGCGTGTATCTCAACCGTGTGTGACACACGGCCAGGTGACACGGCCGTGTGTCCCCTGTATCTTAAATTTGCACAAAACAGAATGCTCACACGGCCTAGCACACGGGCGTGTGACTTGGCCGTGTGACCCAAGTCAGTATACTTACACAGGTACGGACACAGGCTGAGACACGACTGTGTGACCCTTGCAGTGTTGAAAATTTTAAATATTTTTCGAAAAATTTTCTGAGTCTTCGATTTAGTCCCTATTTGTTTCTAATACGTAATTTGGGCCTCGAGGGCTCGTTTAAGGGACAATATGTATGATTTTGATGGGTTTCTAATATGAATGCTAGATGAAATGAAATGTCTGATAATTAATTTGTAAACTCCGGTAATGCTCCGTAACCCTGTTCTTACGACGGATTCGGGTTAGGAGTGTTACAGATCGAACAATTAACATTATCTTCCCTTGCAACTTTTTATTACCACAAATTTATGTTTAATGTTTAAAGCTTACACCATGTTTAATGTTTCCTATACTATCAACTATTTTCAAATCTTAGCTCAGATCAGTTCTCTACTCTCTTTCTTTCTTAGCTCAAATCATTTGCCCTTATCTCCATTTGACTTAAAAAAGTTCATGTACTACTAATGTTTTAATTTACCTCCTTTATTAGCATTATGGATGAAATTACTGTTTTATCTTAATTGCCTGAAATAGTTGTCTCATGTTCAAATATATATAATATATTCTTGTCTTGCTCTATTTGGTCCCTAATATATTTATATTCTTCATATATATATAATTAGTTTCCTTTTTAATTGATTTGCAGAGCGGTGGTGGGAGAAATAGGCAGTAAAAATTCGGTTTTGAAAACAATTCCATCAATAGTGCAAGTGAGCCTTACTGTGAGCTAAGAAACAACTCAACATTTCTTATAGATGTTGGAAATCGACACCATTATCATCCCTCAATGAATTTGTACCAATTTTAATGTCGGTCATGGAGTGTGATCAACAAATTCATGTCTCTACCATTTGTGGGTCTATAAGTTTTAACTTGTATTGTAATAAAAATGTAATCTATGGAGTAAAACGGTTTAAGAATTGGCCCTTGTCAAATTTAAATATAAAAAAGTAATGGAATAGTGTAATTTTATTCTTTTACACTTTTGCTTTTCTTTGTGACTTTTTCCGACATTATTCTTGCATTTGATTCAATGAAAAAGTGAACAACGACAAGAAATAGAATGACCCAAATTTGAAAAAAGAGAGTCATGTACCTAAAATAATAATAATTATATTAAGAAAACTACTAAATTATATATTATTTTATTAAATTGTATTAATAATTATGTTAAAATATGATTAAATTATTTATTATGATTTTTATTAATTCATATTTTAATAATAATTATATTAAGAATATTATTAAATTATATATTATTTTATTAAATTATATTTAATAATAATTATGTTAAAATATGATTAAATTATTTATTATGATTTAAATTAATTCATATTTTAATAATAATTATATTAAGAATATTATTAAATTATATATTATTTTGTTAAATTATATTTAATAATAATTATGTTAAAATATGATTAAATTATTTAATTTTTATTTTTATTAAATTATATTTAATAATAATTTTATTAAAATTTAATAACAATAACAATAATCATCTACCTAAAAAAATTCTGCTAAGGGTATTCTGGTCATTTAAATATTTTTTCTTATGCTATTACAACATCTATTCCATTCCAACCAAACATAAAAATACTATTACAGCTCTATTCAATTCCATTGAACCAAACAATTGAATTACTGATTACAGTTCTGTTCTATTACAACTTTATTCCATTACATTTCTATTCCATTACAACCTTATCCCATTCACCCCAACCAAACGTGAAGTTGATGTATTGAATTTATGTACGATATATAACTTTTATTTATGTAATGCATGATATATATACAACAATAATTTATGGTCATAAATTCTTTCTTTAAGATAATAAGCATGATAATTTTATATATATTTTTATGAATGTCTTGAGGTTAATCTTATTTTATTTATACATTTATGCATTGCATAACCTTGTGTACATCCTTATGTATTATTTTATAACATTGTTTGTGTATTATCATATGCATCTTTATGTACATTCCTGCATTACTTTTGTATATTATCATGTGTATTATTTTTATATATTATTTTATAATATTTATGCATAATTTTAACAAAAAAAACACTTAATATCCATATAATAAAAAAAATTATAATTGACCAAATTTTAATAAAAAAATTTAACGGTACTAACAATTATTAAAAATTCACATCACCATTCTAATTAGAATAAAATATTCAGATTAACTAATGACATTGTAAAAATTGATGTACCAAATTATATTAAAATTAAAATATATAAATTAAATCTCGAATTTAAATGAAATATAATCACCAAATTAAAATTTAATTAATTTTATAATTAAAAAAAATAGAGAAATTAGAATTAGAATTTACTCACTTGTTAAAAAAAAAAAGGATAAACAATGGATTAAGCCTTCATTTTATGTGAAAAAGGAAAATGGAGGTTCATGAGCAAGCTCGCGACGGTGCTCAGCGGACGTCTAGTTTTCATGTAACTGTCTCTCATTGGAAAAGTGGGTACGGTGCTTCAACGGACTCCAAGTCCCGGCAACCAGTGCTTAGTTAATGATGTATTGGCCAAGCTAAAGCTGCCACGTCAGCATTCCACGACCAAAACGCCCTTAATGTTCATGTAAAATAACAATTTCATCCCTCATCACCACACTTCACAGTTCAAACTAGAGGTGTGCATGGGCCGGGCGGCCCGGCTCGGCCTAAAGGCCCGCCCGAAATATGGGAGGGTTTGGGCAAAAGTATAAGCCCGAAAAATGGGCTTGGACAAAAAAATAAGGCTCGTTTAAAAAATGGGCCGGGCTCGAGTAAGGCATTTTTGGCCCGGGCCTGGCCCGGCCCGAATTCATTAAAGGAAAAAAAATGCTTTTTTAATATTATTTTCTTATTGTTTTTCTCCTTATTTTGCTACCATTTTACTATTATGTTTCTATTATTTTGTTGTTATTGTTTAGATATTATATAAAACTTATTTTATTGTTAATTTTGTTATTATTTTAAAGACATTTGTTAATTTTGTTATTATTTTAGAGGCATTTGCTTGTTAAGTTGCATCTATTTTAGTGTTATTTAAGTCTACATATTTTTTAAAATTTATTTTCAATTTGTTGAAAAATATTTATTTTGATTTTTTTAATATTTTTAATGTATTATATATATTTAAAAATTATATAAAATAATATAAAAAATTAATACGGGCGGGCCGGGCCAAGCCCGGGTTTTAACATTTTTATATGGGCCGGGCTTGGACAAAATTTTAAGCCTATTTTTTGGGCCCAGCCCGAG
Organism: Gossypium sturtianum; assembly: GCA_025698515.1. Taxonomy (NCBI): domain Eukaryota; kingdom Viridiplantae; phylum Streptophyta; class Magnoliopsida; order Malvales; family Malvaceae; genus Gossypium; species Gossypium sturtianum. Next base: position 28,875,710 of record CM046945.1, read on the forward strand.
CCCAATAAACGGACCTAAATTTTTAGTTGGGCCCGACCCAAACCCGGCCCGGCCCGGCACATGCACACCTCTAGTTCAAACACACCATCTGCATTTTTAATTTAGCCGTGCTTAAAATTTAAATTCCATGTACCGACCTTCTATAAATAGCGACTCCCTAACTCTCCAAGCTCATTTCTCTCCCGCCATTACTTAGTTTCTCTCTCTCTCTAATTTGATTCAAATTTCCAAGCCAAACACTCTAGTTTTCTCTGAAAATTTCTCTTTCTCCTCGCTTTCTTCCATTTGAGTTCTCAGCTCTCTCAATCAAAATTCTACAACAATGGTGAGCTTTAAAATCAAAGCATTTCCTATCCATAATCACGATTTCACGTTTTCTTCGTATTTTCTCTACTCCAATCTCGTTATAACTTGTACCGCTTTATCTTTTCAGGTTGTTGCGCAGAAGGTTAAAGAAGCGGAGATCACCGAGCAAGATTCCCTCCTTCTGGTAAAACATTTCTACTATCCAGTTCTAGCTCGTTTCTTTGATTCCCCCCTGGCATTGATTTGATGTCTCAACACAGCGTTGAGTTTGCTTGTTTGCTGTTCTATACTTAGTTCTACATAATTTTTTGCTCTGTTTTTTTCCTGTTTGATCGTAATATAGTTCCTTCTTTTATCTTCAAAAACTTGAGTGCATCGATAAAACTCAATCTGATAAATGCAACGTAGGCAGAAACCAAAATCTCTGTTCTCTTTTTTTGCTGAAATTTAACTTCTCTAGGAAACTCGGATATTAAAGGCTTTATATGTACCAATAGTCTGCAGATCTGAACATTTTAATTTTGCTTTGTCGCTTCGATGAAAATTTTGCTCATAGCTGGTAATGCCCGCCGTTAATTGTTTTTTTCAGTACTGATTCCTTATATTTCATCGCAACTTCGCGAGAAAATTTGCTCTGTTTTTCTCGTGAATTTTGCTGCAGAATGGATCCGAGTCTCTTATTTTTATTATCATAGTTAGACCTAGAAGCTTTTGGAATTGAAGCTTTGATTATAAATATATTTAACTTGATCTCATTTTTGTGCATTGATTTTTCTCCTGACAGACGAGGAACTTGCTTCGTATTGCTATTTTCAATATTAGCTATATCAGAGGCCTTTTTCCAGAAAATTATTTCAACGATAAATCCGTCCCTGCTTTAGGTAAGCTTCTTCTTCTAAGACTTTCACAAATTTCATTTTAAAATTTCCAAAATCTCTTTGGCTAATTTCTTCAAAATCGTAACAATTATCATTAGAGATGAAGATCAAGAAGCTAATGCCGTTGGATGCAGAGTCTCGTAGACTGATTGATTGGATGGAGAAAGGCAAGTTGTTTTCCATAGATTCTTCACTTCTTTTTCCTGTTTTCATCGTTTTCGCATTCTTGAATTTAATTATTCGATCATTTATCTCTTCTTCCCAGGTGTATATGATGCATTGCAGAAAAAGTACCTGAAAACACTATTGTTCTGCATATGCGAATCAATAGATGGAGCAATGATTGAGGAATATTCCTGTAAAATTTCCGAGTCACCGTTTTTCTAACCGTATTCAAAGTTTAGTGGTTCAATTCTTGATTTAACAAATTGAGTATCCTTCTCAATGCAGTCTCTTTTAGCTATTCCAATTCTGATACCCAAGAGGTTTCGATGAATATTAATCGCACTGGAAGCAAAAAGCATGGCAGAGCATTCATCTGCAACTCCACCACTGAAGTTACTCCCAATCAAATGAGGTGATAAAAATTCGATTCATTCAACCCAGTATAATCTTGAATTTTCTACCCATTGTTGTTTAGAGATGCAATTTTAAGTTAAAACTTCCATAACAACGTAAAATTTCAGGAGTTCTGCTTGTAAAATGGTCCGTACTCTGGTTCAATTGATGAGAACTCTCGATAAGATGCCTGAAGAGGTAAATTTTAGCAAATAAGCTTTCTAAAATTTTCTTTTACCAGCTGTATTGGTATTATTAATTGTGATATATTTATTCTATCTTCTGTTTCAGCGTACTATACTAATGAAACTCCTCTACTATGATGATGTGACGGTACGCCTTTCTTATTTTCTCCGTAAAGACTTTGCTTCACCATCTACCTCAAGTCTGGGGCTAATTTAGTTTAAAATTTCCCAGTTGTTCAATAAAATATGGGAAATTATTTGTGAATTCTTATTGTCTATATAAGTGGATTGGGTATTTGGTTGTTGAGCATATGTTCGCTTCTCCGGGTAATTGTCGTAAAATTGGCCAGCTAACGCATGCTTGCAATGCATATTGAACTGAAGCACTTGTTTGTCTATGTGCTGATTTTCCAGTTTTCGCGTAACTGTTTTGTCAAAGTTTTTTAGATTTAACTTCAAAATATGGTATTATGGTAACGCGCTAATTTCATCAAGTACAGCCAATGGACTATGAACCTCCATTCTTTAGAGGCTGTACGGAAGACGAAGCTCACAATTCATGGACCAAAAATCCTTTAAGGATGGAAGTTGGAAATGTCAACAGCAAGCACTTTGTGTTAGCTCTCAAGGTAACTTTTTGAAGGCTTTTTGGATGCGGGGATCGCATTTGTTGTTCGTATATTAATCAAAGTTTTCGTTACTGGTGACTTTGTACAGGTGAAAAGTGTACTTGATCCTTGTGGGGATGAAAATGACGACATTGAAGATGAAGAAGTAAGCCTTGGTGTTGACTCTGTTCAAAGGGATGAATCTTCCGACTCTGATACTGAGGTAAAATAACAGTCTCCTTTGTTCAGTTTATGTACTGTTGCCCTTTAAAGCACGCTTGTAATATATGAAACCAACTGATACGACACTATCCAAATGATTAGAGCTGTGTTGAGGTCTTGGATTTTTTCTACTGATTTCAGGTTGGTGAATCACAAGAAGACCAATTTATTGTGGCTCCAGTAGGTAAATAATTTGTTTCACTAGACCTTATGGTCCTTATTTGTCCCTGCCATGTTTTCTTATGAGTTCTTGTTGGGAGAATTTGATTGCCAGTAACAACAATGGTTATTCTGCCAGATAAGGAACGATCAGAAGAAGACAATAGTGCGGTTGATGAAGGTAACATTTTCAAGTTATCAATCTGGAATTAGACATTGTAGAGTTTAAAGTTGATAAAGAATTTTTTTTTTTTTAAGAAAAAAATTTCCCCTCACCTTCCTCTCTCTCTATGAGATGTTTTTTCCTTCTAGATTAGGTTTCTTTAATAATCTGTTACCTGCTGCATAGATGATACTCAAGATCCCGTGGAAGATGAACAACAGTTGGCAAGGGTGAAGATTTGGATCGATAATCTTCATCTTGACACTGTTGAACTTACTGATGTCCTATCACATTTCCCAGATATCTCAGTGGTAAGCGTGCTATCTTATTTTCCCAAATTATTTTTGACCAATAGAGCCAGAAATTAGTACGGAGTAGTTTGCTTTTGCTTTTTATATCCGTCTTGTTTGCCATAATATTCAGATTCTAAATCTTACTATTTTGCGCGAATACAGGTTTTGACAGAAGGTAATAAAAGATTTGGTCGAAATTAAAGTTTAAACAGGGAGTACTCTACAGTGCCGGATTTCAACTTCTATAATAATAAATTCTCTACTTTTACCTGTTACTACTTTTAAAACCTTTTGATTGATATCAGAAATAATGGGCAAACTTGTAAAGGAAGGTGTTTTATCAAGAAGTGGAAAAGACAGTTACACCATAAACAAGCAGAAGGTTATTTTCTTTTTAATTTAAAATTTTTATCCTCATCACCTGCTTTAGATCATTCTCCTTGACATGATGAAAGACAATGCCAGAAATCTGAGTATGAGTTTACGGTTAAAGAAGAAACGGATGGCCAGGTCGAGATTGCTCAGAAATCTCCAAAGGTTGAAGATCACATGTATATGAAGGTATTCAAATTCTATTCTATTTCCATTTTCTAAATGATCAACATGAAGTTTAACCGTCTTACATATCGTTAGAGTTGCCTGGTTGCTCCTTTTTTTGGTTTGCAAATTCTGACTTCATAATTGTAACTTTAGGCTTTGTACCATGCTCTTCCAATGAAATATGTGTCGGCTGCAAAGCTTCAGAAGAAGCTGGACGGACAAGTAAATCAGACTGTTGTCCGAAAGCTTATAAATAAGATGACACAGGATGGTTTCATTGAAGCTAAAGGCAACCGTAGGCTAGGTATGTGTTGCCACCCTATTAACTATTTCCTCCATATGGTCTTGTAGGATTATTCCTGGTTATTTCTTTCATTATTGATCCAGGCAAGCGTGTCATCCACTCCAATCTGACAGAGAAAAAGCTACTAGAACTCAAGAGAGCTTTAAACAAAGACCCAATGGTGATGGCTGTAATTTTGTTATTTGTGCAATGCTGCATCTTCTGCATAATGTTTAATAAATTGCTAATTTTACTAATGGAGCAGGACATGGATTGCACTGAACCTCATAATAAGACCAATCATCCGGAAATGCAAACAACTGGTACTAAAATGAACCTGTTTCCTATTATTGTTAAGAGTTAAGCCACGGAAGGAGTTTTGAACTGTGAACATACTTCTCCGTTCAATAGGAAGCAAACTCAGGGATATGTCTACATGCGGTGTCCTCCACTCCATTGGTTCAGATCTCACACGCATGAGGGGCCGATCTGACTTGAACCAAAGTGAACAGACTATCTCAAAGACCAGGGACAACGGAAACACACCCATAAGCATGGCTCAGGTTAGTGTCAAATTAAAGCCTTGCATATTTCCCACTAGATAGCTAGCCTTCTTATTATCTCAGCTTGGAGTGAATGTTGGATCTGTGCACGCTCAATTTTATTGTTTCATATGTCTGGAGAATTATATTTCTATACTTGTAGCCAAACTCCAAAGTACGAATATACCCATACTTTAAGAAGAACTGAAGAGTCCGCGTTTGACAGTATTCTGCAAAGCTAACAAAGATGTTCCCTTTCTAATTATCCAGCCAATAGCTTCAAGAGAGAGCTTTGTCCCAGGATGTGAGAACAACCGAGTGAATGGTAACTGCGATGAGGTAGACATTATTGTTTGTAGTAGATCATCACAAGATAAGCGAGGCAGGAAGGCAAGCACGGTATGCTTTAAATTCCTTCTAGGTTACTTGCATCATGAAGATCCAGCAATGCTTAAAATTTCTATCCTCTCTCATACGTTGTTTCCGGCCCTTTTATTCTTTGGCAGGTCAAGGAGCCTATCCTGCAGAACATGAAGCGCCAGAAATCTCAAGCTGTTTGAAAGAAATGGAGAAATGTAACGTCAGTGCCTGAACCAAACTCGAAATTGATTGGTAAATTTTCCTTTTGAAGTAAATCATAGACACAACTTACTGGTTCCTTTTTCCTTCTAATTGACTGATAAGATAAAAAAATTGTTAATTACTGGTATCTCTAGTACTAAATGAGAATTTACCTTTGAAGCCATTCTAGAATTGTCTTTTGTGATTTGTAGTAATTGGTAGAAGACGGTAAATACTTTTAACCCAGAGGTGAGATTTATTTGAAAACAAATGCTGCGAGTTTTTTCTTAAGCAATGAAACTGAAATGATCAATTCGATCTTAGTAAATGACCTGGAATTTTTTTTTCCAAAATTGAGGACGGAATTGTTTAAAACTATCAAGCTTTGTTTTAGAAATAAAATTGAAAGGGTTGAAAATTGAAGATATAAAAATTAGGAAATTAAAAATACAATTTTTCTTTTTGTAGGTGTGTTTAATAAGAGAGATAGGAAAATAAAAAGAAAATTATTTTTTCTATGCATTTTCTGTCCATCAATTGTTTGGTGGAGTGGAGGTAAAAAATAGAAAGAAAATAAAATATTTAAAAAATACATATTTTTTAACTAACATATAAATCTATTTTGTTTTCTCTTTTCTCATTATTTTAATTTAAAAGGATTAATTTTTATATATTAAGATGAAAAATGATTATATTTATTTTTTTCTTTTCATTTTTTTTCCAACTAAACACATTCAAAATTTATTTTACTTTCACTTTTTCCTTTTTTTTCTCCCATCCCTCTATTTTTCCGTCAAATCAAATAAATCTTCAACATAAACGCTCCCTGACCTATTAGGAGTGAAATACACAAAACCGTATGTACCCTAAAAGAAAATGACATTTCTTTTGTTTTAAAAATGCTATTTTATATCCTTCGATGGTTAGAGTTAATTATCATGTAGTCTAGTTAGTCCTAATGCTACATCAGCTAAATGTTAGCCATGTCAGCCTATTTTTTTGCTTAAAAAATTATTATCCATGATGTTATTTATAATTTAGCATCTTCAAAGAACCGAAATATCTCTCTAACCCCTCAGACGTCAGGTCCTCACTATTTCAACGACAAGCCAAAACTATTTATGATTCGTATTTCTTGTTTTCTCCGGCCGTTCAGAAACATTTACGTGTATTCAAATTTTTTTAAAAGAAAAAGACTGCATTCAATTTTTTTAGGTACAATGCATTATATTTTATATTATTATATAGAAAATAATTTTTTAAAAATTAAATATAGATAAGCAGGTCAGGTTTAGGTTACATTTTTATATTTGAGTTAAGTTTAAATAAAAGGTTGGGCTATTTTACTTAACTAACCTAAAAAAATAAATATTTATAAAAATAATTGTTAGAAAAATTATGACGGAAATAACTTAAAATCTATAATGTCGGGCGGTGTCGGCCATCTTATTGCCGGCATCGCCTTCCATCATTCCCTAATCACACCTTAATGATTGTCCCGTCTAATAAAAATAACTTTTTTTAGTGCCGATATTGTAATGGCCGGCACTCATATGTAATTTTTTCAAATACAAAAATATGGGTATTTTACGATTTAAAAAAAAAGAAAAAAATATTTTAATAGGTGTCGCTGTTGAAGTGATCGGCTCCAATTCAAAATTTTAAAAAAATTGTTTTTCTGGAGCCAGTGTTGAAGTGGCCGACATTGGTTAATTGTATAGTGGAATGAAGGCAGCGGCTAAAACAAATAGAGAAAGAAGAAGAGCCGAAGAAGGAAGAAGAGAAATAAAGAATAAAAAATAAAAAAGAAACCAAAAACCATATGTAATCATTATTGAGGAGAGAGAGAACATGAGATGAAAGCTAAAGAAAAGAAAAGATCTCTTACAATTATCAATGAAATAACATTGGGCCTATTTATTTTATTATTATGAAATTAATTGGAGAAAAAAAAATATTAATGAAAATTTAATTATATCATTAATTAAAGATGAAAATTCTTGTGAACAAAAAAAAAAGTAAATTACTTTAACATAAAATCCCCAACATTTGATGTTCAGTGGAAGCCATTGCATTATTATTATTTTAAAATATAAAATCTCATGTGATGGCTTGATGGTTAATTATGTTTATCATTCCAAGTGTGGACTGGGTTCAAGTCGCGCTAGTCGCGTTTGTTGTTCAGGTTTTACCCCATTATTGTAATTCACCAAAAAAAATATATATATACATATAGATGTAGACCATTAACATTAAAATTTGTTTGGTGGACCATTAATGTTAAAACATTGTTATTTCATTGGTAATTGAAAGAGATTTTCCCTTTTCTTGAGTTTTCATCTCATGTCCTCTCTCTGTTCAATAATTGTCATAGGTAGGGGGTGAGCGTTCGGTTGAATCGAATCGAATGAAAAAAATTCGAGTTAATCGAATTGACAAATCATATTTTATCATCCTAATTCGATTTGAAATTTTCTCGAATCGAGTCGAGTGAGATGGAGTTCGAATTAAATCGAATCAAATATATTTGTTCGAGTTAAATTAAAAAAATGACTTTGGGTTCTTGTAACCACTGTCACCCACCGTAATAAATTTTGTTATGAATTTTCATCTCATAATTTATTTATTAATCTTTTATATACGAGTTAGCTTCTTTACTTGCTTAGTTGCTTTAATTATCTTCTGATTTTTGTCACTATGTATTTTGAAATTAAAAAATAATTAAATATAAAAAATTTGATTTTTTTAATAAAAGTTATTTTAAAGATAAAATGTGAAATTGATACCAATATAAAATTTTAATACGAATTTTTTATGGCATCATCAATAATTCAATTTTAACAGAAATTTATAAAGATTTAATATGATTAAACAATTCAATAATATAAATAGTATAAAATGTGAAATTTAATTTAATAATATAAATAATATATATAAATAAAAGTATTACTATTTAGGTTAAAAAAAATTTTAGATGATTTTTTATTTGGGGTAAAGGGTGGAAATTAAAAGTTTAGGGAGAAAATTAAAAGTTTTTGAGGGTTGGGGGAGTAAAATTTTGGGGGAAAATAAATGGTGGGAAAATATTCAAAAAAAGGGGGGGGGGGGAATGAGTTTGGGGTAGATGGGGGTGGGGTGGGATGGGAAGGGAATAAAAGATTTTGGGGGGAAAGTGGGAGAGAGTAAAAGTATTGAGGGGAAAAGTAAAAATGTTTAGGGGTTTGGGGTAAAAATGTGAAATATTATAGTTTGGTATTCGATTTATTTGAATTATTCGAGTTATTCGAATTTGGAAATCAAATTTAATTCGAACTCGAAATTCGAAAAAAATTCGAGTTGACTCGAATAATTCGGTTAACTCGAAATTTGATTTCTTTTTTCAATTTTTTCGAGTCGAATCGAGTTTTGCTCACCCCTAGTCACAGATGGGCTTTGGTTTCATTTTAAAATTTTTTTATTTTTCATTCTTTACTTTTTTTCATCCTCCTCCATCTTTTCTTCCTTATCCATTTGCCCTAGCCACCGCCTTCACTACATTATGCAGTCAACCATCACTGTCGTCCCTCAGGCCAACTGACACCATTGGAGTGCAGCTCTCTTCCTCTTCAATCCATTTTTTTTTATTTTGAACCAGTGTCGGTCACTTCAACATTAGCACAAAAAAATCATTTTTTAAAAAAATTTTGAACTGGTATCGGCCATTTCAATGACGACACCTATTAAAATATTTTTTTTTCTTTTTAAAATTGTAGAATACTCATATTTTTTAAAGGTATTTCAAAAAAATACATATGGGTGTCATCCATTACAGTGCTGACAAGAAAAATCATTTTTATTGGATGGGACAATCATTAAGGCATGATGGAAGGTGATACCGGCGGTGATGTAACACCTCTAACTCGTATCCTTCGCCGGATTAGAGTTACGGAGCATTACCATACAATTGGAACATTTAAACTTAATTTCATTCAATATCATAAACATAACATAAACTATTCACACATACACACACCGTCCCTATATTGAGCCCCCGAGGCCCAAGAAACATCTTAGAAACAATTCGGGACTAAATTGAAATTATTTGGAAAGTCTAGGAAAAAGTTACAAAAATTTGGATACAAGGGTCATACGGCCGTGTAACCTTCAAACTAGGGACATACGGCCGTGTCTCAGCCTGTGTCCTCACTCGTGTAACTCTCTGAGTAGGGTTACACGGGCATGTCACACGCCCGTGTGCCAGGCCGTGTAACACTCGAAATTTCCCCACATGCCCGTGTGCCAGGCCATGTGCTAGGCAGTGTAACTCACTAACTTGCACCCCAAAGAACTCACCAGATGATACACGGTCGTGTCGCCAGGCCGTGTGTCTCACACGGCTGAGTCACACGCCCGTGTGGACCCAAAATGAACATTAAACGACTAGTTTACCATTTCAAGCTTCCTTGGACTCTAAGTAATCTATTTACCAGCCAAAAGACCTATTCAAAATGACATTAAACAAGCCAAAAACATGCCAAATCAACATCCTAAGTGCCTAACCAATGTATCCTCATTGATACCACAAGTATATATAATTATACATCAAAATGAAACATCAATCACAACTTATAAATTCACCAAATCTAACACATAACCAATGTACCTATCATAGACACCTTAAACACAACATTGCATTAACAAATATCATTCATATTTGCATTGAAACATCTTACCTCATTCACATATATAACATATAAATTAATTAGTTGAACTTAAGGTCATATTAATATTTTACATATCCAAAACAATAGTAATGACTCAAAAGCCTATTACATGCCATATAATCCAAAATGAACGTTCCAAAAACTACCGAAATATATGGATAGTGTGACTTGAGTGTCGATCCGACCTTCCAACCTTCCGAAGTATCTACAAGAACATGAAATAACACAAGTAAGCTCATTGAAGCTCAGTAAGTTTGACATATTAAATGATAAATCTTACCGAAGTAAGTACAACAAATCAAATAATAATACAACCATATGTGTTTCCTATCATCCACAATCTCAACCGGTGAATCATAAAATTCAATTCCAAACTCAAATACATGAAAAAACCATCAAAATTACTAAACAAGTTACCTTGATTACGGATACGAGTACATCCATATTCCATCCGAAACACACCAAATGCTCATAAGAGCTAATCCATCCAAAACACACCGGTGCTCATAAGAGTTAGTCCAACCGAAACACACCAAAACAGTGAGTATAACATGAAAGTTCACAACAAATGTTGAACCTCAGTCAACTCAGGAAACATACATACATTTCACTCCACAACATTCTCCATTCCAATCCCCCATAACACACCATATCTTGATTATACTCTATCCCTCGTTCAATTCGATCCAAGTATTGAATTTCAACAACTTTTCTCAAATAACTTTCATCAATTAATAATCAAATATATCTATTATATTACATTATATCATTAAACCTTTTATATAGATGTTAAAGCATAAACTGTACGGACTTACCTGGACTGAATTGTAGTAGTTGCAGAAGTTCAAGAACTATTCCATAATTTTTCCTTTTCCACGATTTTAACTGGGTCTTGATCTAAAATATAAAATTCTTCAATTATTAGCTTACATTTCACCTTCCAAATCACTTTATGTTTTATACCTTTTTATTTTTCAAATTTACACAATTACCCTTAACTTTTACAACTTTTACAATTTAGTCCCTTAACCCGAAAATCATTAAATTAACCATTTTTCTCAAGTCAATATTCTAGCGAAATATACTAAGCCCTTAAATAGTCCCTAATAAACATCAAATTCACTATCAAACCCTAAAATTTTGATATTTTCATAATTTAATTCTAAAATCAAAATCTAAAAAAATCATTTCACAAAATCATCAAACAACACGAGCAACACTTCAAATACATGGTTATCATAAAAAAAATTAAAGATTCATAAAAAAAAACTTCTAAAATTTTTAACAGATTCAAAAATGAAGGTACGAGCTAGCTGGACCTAGTTGCAACGATCTCAAAAACATAAAAATTACAAGAAACATAATTAAAATGGACTTACATGCAAGAGTTAGCAATGGCTGAACCTCCAAATTAAGTTCCTATGGTGTTTTCGGCAAGATGAAGTGAAAATGAAGATAAATGGTTTATTCCTTCTTTAATATTCTTTAATTTTGCTTAAACTTTCCTTAATTTACAAATTTGCCATTGAAGACACATTACTTTATCATTTTCAATTTAATTTCCGTCCCACCCAACTAATTAGGGCATAATTGCTATTAAGTCCTTACTCATTTATTAATTAAATCATTTGATCACCTAAATGCTATAATTACCATGTTTTGCACTTTTTTCAATTTAGTAATATTTCTTTAATTAACTATCTAAACGTTAAAATTTCTTAACCAAATTTAAATACTACTCTAATGACTCTATAAATATTCTACAGTAATATTTACTAGCCAACACGACAAAAAATTGTGGTCCCAAAACTATTATTCCGTCACCACTGAAAATTAGGCTGTTATAGGTGAGATAGTCGACACCGCCCGACACTTTAGATTTCAAGTTATTTTCGTCATAGTTTTTCAAATAGGGGTTTTATAAATATTTATTTTTTGAGGTTAGTTGAGTAAAATATCCAAAAGGTTGAGACTTTTAAGTAAAAAAATATTATAAATGTCTTGTATGGCCTAAAGTATAAACTGGGTCTAGGAGATGAGAAACAAAACAAAAGCAATGCAACAAATATATAATTTTTAAACAAATAATGTAAACTTCCAAATAATTCTTTAGTCAATTTTAGATTTAACAATAAAAGGGTAAGAGCAAAAAACAATCAAGAGGTTGTGGATAAAGAAGCAATCAAGAGGAAAGTGAAGGCTTCTGGTGAGCCAGTCCACTGGAACTTAGAGAAAAAGGCCGAATACGACCCTTATGATCCACAAAATCTCGAGGTTGTGGAGGCCCAACCAAGTAATTGATGGAGCTGGACAACAACAGAAATACAATCGATCTGATACTTATGAAGGACAAGGAGCACATAAACGAGACTATTTTCACCCAAAAATGGGATAAAAGTTCTTCAAGCAAAGGTAGGGGTAGAACTAGCCTTTTGAAGACTCGTAAAACTGCTTGATTGAAGGCTCAACAGGAGCGTCAGCGTGTAATGGGATAAAAGTTCTTCAAGCAAAGGTAGGGGTAGAACTAGCCTTTTGAAGACTCGTAAAACTGCTTGATTGAAGGCTCAACAGGAGCGTCAGCGTATAGCAAGAGTCTAACACAACATTCAAAGGCCACGTTTACATCCTAAAGATCTTATCAGTTACACCAATCCAATTCTGAATCTCGAGTCATGAACTGTGGTGGAAATTCAAAATGAAAATGAATGCCTTATGTTCGGGCATCATATGAAATCTATGTAAGTCGAGAGCTTGAACTCCTTTTTTTTAGCGCCTAATTATCTCCCTTTTGTTTATCACTGAGAGTACCAGTGGAAATGGAGGATCGTAGGTAAAGTGAACCATTCGCATTAATGGTTGCCATTAATGGCTGAGGCCTGTGTTATAGGTGATGATTCCTCTTCCATTTCTGCTTTTATTGAAGGTACAAGGTTACACTTTGTTTAGGGATTTGGTTTTTGGAACCTTTGTATGGGCATTGATCCATGTATCTGTCCTTTAGGATGTGTGTCTATTGGTAACGTGATTCTAATGATATTTGTTCAGAAAAGAGCAAAAAAAAAAAAAAAAAAAGAAAAAGAAAAAGAAAACGTATTTACATACGTTGGTGAAAGTTGCTCATCGTTATTTATTGCACGTAAGTCTCTAAACTGTAAAAAAGAAAAATGGTAAGATTATCTTGGAAATTGATGAGTGTGCAGTGAATCTTATGCAATCGCGAATAAGTGATTCATTTTCTATAATTCTAAAATGATAAGTTGGGCTAAATTAACTATATATGTAAAAAAAAAAAATTATTTGGGATTTTAGGCCATTTTTGGAGAGAGAAAGTTGGGCTAAATTAACTATATATGTTGATTTTTTTTATTTGGGCTTTTAGGCCATTTTTTTAAAATTTAGGAAAATAGACCCTATTTTAGAGAGAAAGGAAAATTATGTTAAATTTAAGGGTTTTGCTAGGGTTGGGGTTTTTTAAGGGTTTAGGGTTGACACCACGAAAGTTTATAGGTAGATTTGAGAGGTCAGGAATGTGATAACGCGCTTTAAAATACATACATTTCGTATGTCATGGTTGGATAGGACAATTAACTCAAATATCCGTCTTGGGGAAGTCAGGTTTTGGGGTGACAGTGCTTGATACGGTCACGAGTCGAAGTCTAGGTGGAGGTCCCAGTTGGCGATCGTGATGCGGTCACAGACTTGGGTATAACCGAGGGCCAGTTGACGGTCATTTTGTAGTCATGAGTTCAAGCTTTTTGGATACTTACAAATGATGCCTTATATATATATCATACATAAGATTGATGTCATAATCATAGGGAAAAACAGAGGGATTTCTGGTGTAATCAATATAATTTTTTTTCTCTATTTCCAAGAAGTTGGTATCTTTAACCTTTCATTTTTATTCGAAGGCTGACACCGAGGTGTACACAAGAGGGCTCTTAGGCAGAGAGCAGATGTTCTGGCATAGTAGAGGTCAAACTCGGATCGGCTCGGCAGCGGTTGTAGTTATTAATAGGTTGTTTAATAACGACAACCATTGTCACCCCAAAAAGAGCATCACCTTTATTGCATCGTAACAGTCGTTCCCCACCTAAGAGTTCTCCTGCGTCCATGGTGGTATCGGCCTTTGGATAAGAAGGAAGGTTAAAGGTACTGACTGTTTGGAAATGGAGAAAAAAATTACGCCAATTATAGTGAGAAGCCTCACAATTTTTCCGTATGATTATGCCATCAAATTTTTGTATGGTATTTATAAGACAACATTTCCAGGTACCCGAAAAGTTTGAGCTCATGGCCGCGTAACGACCGTCAACTGGCTCCCCCGTTATACCCCGATCCATGATCGCATAACGACCTTCGATTGAGACTTCTACGTAGACTTCCACCCGTGATCGTACAAAGCAAAATCAACCAGGAACCCGACTTCCCCAAGATAGGTTTCGAAGGTAATAGTCCCATCTCGATAGGATATTTGAAATGTGTGTGTCTTGGAGTAATATCACATCATCGACGACTCAAGAATACCTCGAACAGTCTAAATTTTATTAGCGACCAAATTTTTTAACACTGATAAATGTTGTATAGTGGAGGGATAGATAAGTTGGGGGAGAAGATGTTTGAGGGATGATGAAGTATGGAGTGGGAGACCCCTTCTCTAGGCGCGGGGGAAGGGTGGGATTGCAAAGTAGAAAATTCCCGCAGTTGAAAACTCACCGCAGGACTAGTGTTTTTATTGAAGATATTCAAAACATGCTTAACATCTGCTAAAAAATACGAGGGGTCAGGTACTTTTATTTTTCTTCTCTGCTGAAAAAAGTACGTGACCCCAAGAATCTTTCTGTATATTTGAAGCATGTTATAAGGCACAAAATACCCTCTGAAGCACGCTTCTAATGAAATTATATGACTTGTGAAACGCATTTTTTAGTAATATTTTGTGTTTCATCATCATTATTCGACGAAAGCGCGTATTCAAAAATGGATTTTGGGGCACACATTCCCCCTCTCATTGTTCTATTTTCCTATTAAAGTAAGAAAATATTCTTAACTTAGGCATGCAGCAAAATTCATATCAAACATGGAAGAGTTGAGTTGCGAGATTCGTGTGCATTTCTTTGGACATCCGTCTACTGATTTTTTTACTTCTGCTCATCCAATTCGTAACTGATATTGAAATGAGTCGATGAGTGAAATCCGTTATTCACTACGATGGTCAAATCTGTAATAAAAAAGTCGGAGTGGTATTTGCGAGAACCCAGTCCGTGGAATTGGCATTCAATCGTGCCAATCAATTGTGTGAGCTATGGACTAGAATCAGGAAGAAAGTGGGGGGTTCGACCCGAGAAAGAATTTCGAGGTTGCAATGTAGATATCTTTCTTCCTTTGACCCCTATAGGTATGAGTTATTTGATGTGAAAGATGAGCTCGAGATTGAGGCTGTCATATCATTGCACCGCTCAAGGAAAATTTTTGGAATGGACTTATATGTCGAGTTTGCTAAGGTTGATGGATCTAGCCCATATTTGGCCACCGTTGCGGCTAATGTTGGAATCGAAGTTGAAGCAGAAAGTCCTACCACACGGTTTTCACTGGCTTGTTACAAAGCTCCTACTATGATGTATCCGAAATATCTATGGGTAGAAATTCATCAATTTTTGGCACAAATTTAAACTTCAGTGACCACTACTATAACACCTCTAACCCATTTCTTTCACCAGAATAGGGTTACGGAGTATTACCATACGAAATGGAACATTCAACTTCAAAGCAGAAACAATTATGCAATTTAAATATTATCATTTAAAAACTCAATTTAACTATAGCAAAAATATACTTACGGGCCTTAAATCGAGTTTACGAGGCCTTAAAAACATTTTAGAAACAAATAAGGACTAATTTGAATCAAAATAGAAATATCATGAAAAATTTGAAAAATTTTAGAAACAGGGGTCATACGGCCGTGTGGACAAGCCACATGACATAGTCCAGACCATGTGGATATTTGAAGTCTGGACACACAGCCGTGTCCCAGCCTGTGTGTCCGTCCGTGTGGATATTTGAAATAGGGCCAGACGGCCGTGTCACAGGCCGTGTGTGCATTCGATATTGAGTCACATGGCCGTGTCACAGACCGTGTAGCATACTGACTTGAAACACACGACCCTGTGACAGCCCGTGTCCCAGGCTGTGTGCAGCATAAGTTGCCCCTAAAACAAGCCAAAACATTACCCTTTTTTTGCACAACAAACCATACCATTTCCAATCATTTTCACTTGACCAAAACATTTTAAAACATACCAAATCAACCATTCTATAAACCTAACTAATATGCCAGCAAAAGACACTGCAATTCATACACCAAAATCAATCCAACCAACATCTCAAGTTCATTAATTAAACACATATCAAGCATACCAAATTCATTTCAAACTACATGTCATTCAACCATGGTTTACCGATCATCACAAGGCATGCATAAGTATTCAACAACCTATCAATTTATACCATTAATTACAATCCATTAACTATAAACATTAAGGCATACATAAGCTTGACACCACTCAAACATACCAAATTGCCAAAACACACATATATCATTTAATCTAAATGTCTATCCAATGTACCCTCATTGATACCACAAGTCAACATCCAAATCAACTCAAACTCAATGTCATAAATTCATACTTTAAACTTACATCACACAACTACCATTTAACCACTTCATTCACCCTTTAATGAACCAAAAACCATTTAACTCTCAAGACATTCAGAAGTGTCCAAAACACATACTTACATATATACATTTATAAGCCAACATCAAGATATATAGGCAAGTAAACCTAAACCACACCACATTGGTACATAGCATAAAAACTCCTATTACATGCCATTTATAATCTTTAACCAAAACTACCAATATGACGAATGGATAGTGTGATGGTGCTCCGACGAGATTTCAACCGATTTAGCTTTCAGATGATCTGCAAGATAGAGAAAACAACAACATAAGCAACTAGTGCTTAGTAAGCTCGTATAAAGGAAACTGAAACTTATTGAACACATTATGTTAAACCAAGCATAGTTTCATTATGTCATAAGCAAATTTTCCTTTCCTATACACACCACCTCACAAGGTCAGTAGGTGAAACAACACATGTAAATCCAACCAATTTATGGCATATTTTATAATAAGCATTTCAATTACATATTTCATCCATCACATATATTCAATAAATGATTTCTTTTCATTTCAATTACACATCTCAATATAATCTATATCATGTTTCAAAACCATGAATCATTTTACATATCCATGTTCTCTTTTAAAACTTTAGTTACCTGTTAAACCAAATGAAACAATATCGAATATTCGGAAAATACTCATATACCATTTAATTCTCTAAACACACCATAAACATAACTAGATAACATATTTATAGACATATGAAACATATAATTACACCAAGGCATTAATATTCATTATCAAACTATACTAATCAAAACATTCATCTCATATTCATACTTATGATACATATCTCACCTGAAACATGTTACCTGAATAGCAAATGGTTAAAGGGTGAGATACCGACCTTTCATTGCTATCCTTTTCGACCTTTTCCTTTGATGTCCTTTTTGGAAACATCATTTTCAAACTTTTCATTTGATATCCTTTTCGAATACATCCTTTTCAACCTTTTCATTTGTTATCCTTTTCGGATAGCTTCCTTTTTAACCTTTTCATAGATTCAGAAATACCGAATGTAATGCCATGGTGTCTTTCAACCATGTTCTTTTCCTTTTCGAGTATAATACCATGATGTATTTCAATCACGGTCCTTTCCTTTTCTCAAATAAAAACAATCTTAATCATCAATACATAAATATTTATATAAAGATATCAATTAATCTTATGAATTCAAATGTAATATTTTATAATGAAATACGAACTTACCTCGACAAATACAGTTGTGAAAATGAAGCCGACGAATAATTTGACACATTAGCTTTTCCTCGGTTTAGATCCGTTTGGTTTGTTTTGTGATCTAAATAATATTTTTATTCAAATAATATCATTTCAGCACTTAAATAAACAATTTTATACAATTAAGCCCTTACAATGTCATTTTACAAAATCACCCTAATATTTTAAATTTTATGCAATTTAGTCCCTAAACCCGAAATTCACAGATTAACCTAATCAATGAAAAACCATGTTAGCCGATTTTCCTAGAGGTCCATTACAACATATATTTCTCATTATCTCACACTATCTACATTAAATTTTATCATTTAAATGATTTAATCCCTAAACATTAAAATCACTAAAAATCACTTTACGAAATAGTCATTTTTAACTATCAAGCTTGTAAATCTATCATTAAACTTCAAAACACTACAAACTCATCAATGACAAGTTCTAAAATCTTTAACAGTTTTGAAAACAGGGATACGAGTTAGTTAGACCTAGTTGCAATGATCTCAAAAACATAAAAATTATAAGAAACGAATGAAAAATGGCTTACCATGCATGAGAGCATCAATGGCCGAATCTTGATTCTTCTTTCCATGGTGTTTCGGTGGTAGATAATCAAGAAAGATGAAGATCAAGACATTTCATGCTTATTAACATTTTTATTTTAATAAAATTACTTAATTTTTTATATGCAATTCATTAAATCCCATTACAAACCGTCCACCATCAACAATTATGGGATATTTTCCATTTAAAACCATTAAATTATTCATTTATACTCATTTAGCCTATATAATCTAATAGCAATTAACTTTTACAATTTTTATGATTTAATCATTTTTCTTTAATTAACTATCTAAACATTAAAATTTTTAACCAAATTTTAATATGACTCTGATAACACACCGTAAATACTTAATAAAATATTCACAGACTCAGTTTATAGAAACGATGTCCCAAAATCTCATTTTCCAAAACCACTTGACTTTAGGGACATGTAACAGCCCGTTTTTCAGTGATGCCAGAAATAGTGGTTTTGGGGCCACCAAATTCGACGAGTAAATTCATAAATATTAGCATTTAATATTTACGAGTCAAATATAGTTTTAAATTTTTTTTTGATTTGATAATTTATGTTATATAAGTGAATTATTAAGTTCAAGTGGTTTGACCTTAGGGTCAAGTGGTTTTAGAAAATGAGGTATCAGGACCTATAAACCGAGTCATAAATATTTTTATAAATATTTAAGTAGTGTCGTTAAGGTGGTATTAAAGTTTCATTAAGAAAATTTAACGTTTCGATAATTAATTAAGGAAAAAGGACTAAATTGTAAAAGTTGAAAAAGTCAATCGCTATTAGTTTAAAGGTGTTAAATTGATTAAAGAATTATAATTGGATGGCCTTAATGGGTAAATTACCCATTCTTAAGTTGGTGGACGGTTAAACCTTATTTTATTTTAATTTTATATGGTTTTATATGTTCTAATAATATTATTAAAAGATAAAAGATAAAATAAAGAAATAAAAGTTAATAAAGTAAGAAAACAAAAGGGTTTTCTTTCTTCATTTCATATTTTCATCATCGAAAAACCATGGCAAGAAGAACCAAGGTTCGGCCATGCTTCAATTCATGCATGGTAAGCCATTTTCCATTCGTTTCTAATAATTTTTATGTTTTTAAGATCGTTGCAATTAGGTTCAGTTAACCCGTTCCTTCGATTTTGAAACTATTAAATATTTTGAATATTTTTATCGATGAATCTTGTGATTCTAGATGTTAAATGATGAATTTGAGTTATTAGTTGTTATATGAAAGAATTTTGTTAAGTGATTTTTGATGAATTTATCGATTAGGGACTAAATTGTTAAATAGTTAAAATGCAAGGATTTAATATGAAAATTTTGCAAATATGGGCTGATATGGGTGCCATGAATATTCGAATGTTATAAATTGGCATTAAAAATGGTTAATGTGCATGTTTTGGACTTAGGGACTAAATTGAATAAAAGTAAAACTTTAGGGGCAATTTTGTAAAAAGTGTCAAAAATGACTAAATTGCATAAAATACATTGTTTTACTTTCTAAATTAATAGATTGAATTAAATTATTAATTTAGATCAAGATCGGGTGGAAAATCGAGGAGAATGAAAAATTACAAAAAACCCTTATACTTTGACATTTCTGCAATTTAGCCAGGGAAGCTCGCATGTATAGAATTGTACATACCTATAAATATAAATAATGTTAATGCTGATTCATGAATGTATATACTTATATATGATGTTTAAAATGTGAACTGAAACTCGAAATACTATAACTAAATATAAGGTGAGAAAGGATTTATTAGAAAACTATTGAATATTTATGAGATATGATATATATGCGATTTCAGTATGATTATGAATTGTTACAACATGTGTATCGAGAAATATGAAAGTGATTAATAGATGATGTTAATATTTGTGATGACAAATTGACAGTATGAATATATGTATTGATATTATATCATGTGTACGGAAATGATGAAGTGCCCTTGACTGATAAATATGTTTAAAGGAAATGGATTACATGAAATTCCCGGTTGAACATAGTATGAAACGACCCGAAATTGGGCCTAGTAGGATTGGGCCCAATGGGCCTTGGGCGTAGGAGTGTTTAAAATTTTTGAGAACAAGAGAACGGCATTATTTCAAGTTGGACTTATTAGGAAGGTGATTTTGGAAAGTTCCGAGGTTTCTAGGAAGTTACGGGTTCAAGTTAGGCTATAGGTAAATTTTTGTATTTGAGCACTTAAGGGGAAAAGGCAAGTGGCATCAAGGCTTAAGGTAATAAGTGTGTATTTTGCTAGCATAAGAGAGCATATGGCAAGGAGGTTAAGGCATCAAGTGGAGAGCATGGAGGGAAGGGGTTCAAATCCCATCTTTTGCAAATTTTGGATTTATTTTTATGCTATTCATCCAAAGTGTCGGTCAAGGCTTTAATAAGGTAAGAAAGACTTTTTAATTTGGGAAAGATGGCTAAGGAATATGGTAAGGAGGAAGACTAGGGAAAAAGAGGGAAAGAAATGAAGGAAAAAGGTAAGAGAAGGGAACATGTTGGCCTATTATGTGGAGGATGTTTTGGAAAGATTATTTTGGGTCAACATTCACTTTTTTTGGTAAAGATGATACATGGTTTGGGAGGTGTGTTTAGGGAGCATATTCGGCCATTAGTATGTGAGTGTGTCGAAAGTTGTTGGCATTTTTGTGCATTTTGAAGACTTTTACTTCAAGCTTTTTGGGTTATTTTCTCTCAACTTGTGTTGTCAAATTTCTTTGTGATATTTATTTCTATTCTCAACCCTTTCTTCAGTCTTCTTTTTCCTTCAACCCATAACCGAAACAACAACTTCATCTCATAGCCGAAACTTGGTTTTTGTGGTTACCGGAGCTTCTTTGTCTTCTCGGGTTTTCGGTGGTTGCAAGGCCGAATCTATTCTTTGCTACTTCCATCTTCTTGGTTCTCTTGGTGTGGGCCGAATCGGTAGAGTGTTAGCTTACACTCTCATCATCTTTCTAGCCTTAAGGAAATTGATATAAGGGGATCTATTATTGTCAAGGTAAGGGATTCGTCATGGTTCTTTTTGATCTTTTTCGTTGATCGGTTAGTTTGCTAAACGGTATAGAGGTGATGACTAATCGTTTATTTTTAGGGACCAAATCGCTCGATCACCTATCCCTCGTAATAAGAGACTCAGATTGTTGGTAAGTGATATTGATTGTTAATCAATCGTAATACTTGGTTGAAGTTGAAAATTGGGCTTTGGACTAATTGTTAACCGATTGTACCTTTAGGTGCCGCGGAGAGTATCGTGTTAGGGATTCCGAATAAGGTGTGTAATCCCGTACCCTTCTGAATACATGTTTGAAATGGTGTGTAATCTCATACCTCTCTGAATGTTTGTATGATATGTTCTATGATTCGGTCGAAATACCGAAGAAAACCGAAAACCGGCATCCGTGACCACTCGGGCGTGCATATGTTCGTAGTGGTAACCATATTTTGCAATGAAACAGTTTGGTCAGTAGCAGTGACATGATTTTGAAAAATCACGAAAAATAAGATAAAGGGAATTAGAAAGTGAAAAAGATATCAAATTAAAGATTACGGTGTCTATTTTTATATGAAATAAATAGAGGAGGAACAGGAATTTTATATTCTGTGATATTTTAAATTTAGTGGGACTGGGTCTGATTGACTTCATGTTTCCCTGATCTGTCTTAGAAAAATCATTTAAAATTTTACAAAGTAAATCATGAGTTATAATTTATATGTATAGATTCCTTAGTGAGCCTATTTTCAATAGAAACAAGTGGGAGCAACATATGAAAACTGTACAGTGAAATATTTGAATTTAGGGTAAGAGAGGTCAGAACCGTTGGTCAGTGAAATAAGGGAAACTTTAATGAAAAAACTGTACTAAATGGATAAGCCAAAAATTCTAGAAAAATTTTAGTAAGAATATATATGAGTCTAGTTTCAAGGAAAATTTACGGATTTAAATTTAGAGTTTCCTAACTCGAGTTATAGTCAATTTAGTCAGTATGACGCAGATGGACAGTTTCAATTTTTATGCCCCACATTAGTAGTTAAGTCTGGGTTGCGAAATTACCAAAATACCCTTGGAGGGTAAGTTACCAAAATACCCCTAGATTGCGAGATTACCGAATTACGAAAATTCCCTTATAGGCCGAATTACGAAAATGCCCCTACGGGCCGATTTACGAAAATGCCCCTATGGGCCGAATTGCTAGAATACTTTAGTGGGCCGAATTACAAGTTCTATAATTGGCCGATTTACCATAATAAATTACTGGATTAATGATTGTTGTTTATATATGTGGATATTATGCTTTATTATGTATGTTGCATTTACATATTTTGCATGGGATGGGAAAAATGTTGAAGAGAAGAAGTAGTTCGGTGGCTTTGCCACAAATATTATGAAAAGCAGTTTGATCGGGCAATGATACATTTTGATTTCGTGGCTCGCCACAAATTCGATAATGGCTATGTGCTAACCTAAATATGGCTTTGTGCCATCGTGATAATGGCTTTGTGCTAAACGATTTACTGGGGCTATGTGCCTAACATATGAATTAACGACTTTATGTCGATCATTTTACCAAGGTCAGTGCCGATTATATTACCGTATATGATATTCTGGTGGCTCTGCCATAATCTGTATAGTGGCTATGCCACGCATAATTATGATTCTGGTGGCTCAGCCATAATTATTATGAAATGGCATCTTGCCTGCGAATTATTATAAATGGCAACTTGCCTGCGATTGGTGTGTTTGGCGGGGTGGGTTGACTTGATCCCCACAGGTGTGATGGGATGGTACAGGTGGTGTGTAGCGGATGGATATCTAGGATGGGTTGGGTTGCATACATTCATACATTTGCTTCATTTTAAGATTGTTATGTAAAAGGGCTTAGGCCCATGATATTGCTATATGGGTTCAGGCCCAGTGGATGACGGTAAGGGGATTTCACACTGAGTTCTTGTAACTCACTCCCCCTTTTTCTTAACCCTTGTAGGTAATGCTCAGTGTTGTGGACTTGGGTCATGGATGACTCGGAGGAGGCCATACTTCAGTAATGGTGTTATTGAACTTTAGATTTCTATTTTCGCTTATTTTACTTCTCTTACTATTTTGGGTTTTTATGTTGTAATAAGGCCTCTGGAATATTTTATTTTTGCTTCATGTTTGTCGTACTTACTATTTTGCTTGAATGATTTTATATGGGAATTTTTCTAAAACTTAAATAAAGGTTTTCCCAAAATAGATTAACAAATGGATTTCATAACAAACTTTTACAAATATTTTAACTCGGAAAGTTTTTCTCGAATTATCAACGATATTTTCAAAAGTCACGATTTATAAAGATTTCTAGTTCAAATTATTGATTTATCAAACAACCTTCGATGTTAGTAGTACTTTATCAAATATTTCAAATCAACTCGTTTTCTCAAAAGAATTTAACATGTTTTTCTCATGTGACATGTTAGATCCGGTCTTAACGCATAGGCCGGGTTTGGGGTGTTACATTTTATGGTATCAGAGCCCGGTTGCAAAACTCGGCTGTGGTTTGGGTTCAATAGTGTTTTCAAAGCCGTTTAAAATTTTAATTTATAAATACATGTTCTAAAGGAAGTATGGCACCACGGGTATCCGGCACCAAGTCAAGTAAGTATATGTTTTTATTTTATAATTATTGTGTTAGTACTGTGGTAAGAAAATTCCACAAAATAGAATACTCTAGAACTTTTAGTTTTAGGAGCTGAAACTATAGAGATTGAGACTTTAGGTGCGTATTGCGAAAACAACTTTACTTCCTATACTCCATAAAACATTGTTTAATAAACATTGAATAATTATACTATTCGTAAGACTCGTAATCAGATTAAATCGATTTAGCAAATATGAGCGTTAAAGGACGTAGACACGATAGATGTGGATGTTGTAGAGGCCGAGGTGCTAAGGCTAGATCTTCAGCATCGGGGCATGTTTCCGAAAGGGAGGCGCTGGCATCGTCAGTGTTTAAGACGGGATCTCATGATCGAGCTGGGGTTAATGAGCTAACTCAGATAGTTAAGGAAGTATTGGAGGAGGTTAAAAGAATCAGTGAAGCACTTCGAGTTGAGTGTGTGGACTGTAAGAAGAAAAGAGATCGCGGTTCTTTTGGGTCGCAGTCTTGTTCCGTAAAGCGTGTTAAGGCACGTCCAAACTTTTCAGCTTGCGATTATTGCAGAAGGCGTCATCCGGGAGAATGCTAGAGGAGGTCAGGAGCATGCTTGAGATGCGGGTCTAAGGAGCATAAGGCTCGGGATTGTTTCATCACCATCAAGTCAGGTATGTTTTGGTTGGACGTGATGATTGAATGTAGAAAATTTTAGGTATAAGTGGTAGATAACTGCTTGCTTCTGTGGTTAGGTGTTTGGTTGTGTGAAAGAGGATTTAAGATTATGTTAAAAGTACATTAGTGTTATTAAGATCAGAGTGCGCAGCGAAAGCATAGTGGTGTGATTTGAGCGATGCGTTTAGTAGTTGGTTGGAAATTTCGAGGACGAAATTTCTTTAAGGAGGGTAGAATTGTAACGACCCAAAATTGGGCCTAGTAGGATTGGGCCCAATGGGCCTTGGGCGTAGGAGTGTTTAAAATTTTTGAGAACAAGAGAATGACATTATTTCAAGTTGGACTTATTAGGAAGGTGATTTTGGAAAGTTCCGAGGTTTCTAGGAAGTTACGGGTTCAAGTTAGGCTATAGGTAAATTTTTGTATTTGAGCACTTAAGGGGAAAAGGCAAGTGGCATCAAGGCTTAAGGTAATAAGTGTGTATTTTTCTAGCATAAGAGAGCATATGGCAAGGAGGTTAAGGCATCAAGTGGAGAGCATGGAGGGAAGGGGTTCAAATCCCATCTTTTGCAAATTTTGGATTTATTTTTGTGCTATTCATCCAAAGTGTCAGTCAAGGCTTTAATAAGGTAAGAAAGACTTTTTAATTTGGGAAAGATGGCTAAGGAATATGGTAAGGAGGAAGACTAGGGAAAAAGAGGGAAAGAAATGAAGGAAAAAGGTAAGAGAAGGGAACATGTTGGCCTATTATGTGGAGGATGTTTTGGAAAGATTATTTTGGGTTAACATTCATTTTTTTTTGTAAAGATGATACATGGTTTGGGAGGTGTGTTTAGGGAGCATATTCGGCCATTAGTATGTGAGTGTGCCGAAAGTTGTTGGCATTTTTGTGCATTTTGAAGACTTTTACTTCAAGCTTTTTGGGTTATTTTCTCTCAACTTGTGTTGTCAAATTTCTTTGTGATATTTATTTCTATTCTCAACCCTTTCTTTAGTCTTCTTTTTCCTTCAACCCATAACCGAAACATCAACTTCATCTCATAGCCGAAACTTGGTTTTTGTGGTTACCGAAGCTTCTTTGTCTTCTCGGGTTTTCGGTGGTTGCAAGGCCGAATCTATTCTTTTCTACTTCCATCTTCTTGGTTCTCTCGGTGTGGGCCGAATCGGTAGAGTGTTAGCTTACACTCTCATCATCTTTCTAGCCTTAAGGAAATTGATAGAAGGGGATCTATTA
The DNA here is from genome assembly GCA_025698515.1 of Gossypium sturtianum. Taxonomy (NCBI): domain Eukaryota; kingdom Viridiplantae; phylum Streptophyta; class Magnoliopsida; order Malvales; family Malvaceae; genus Gossypium; species Gossypium sturtianum. The sequence goes on from CM046945.1 coordinate 28,901,824, forward strand.
TTGTCAAGGTAAGGGATTCGTCATGGTTCTTTTTGATCTTTTTCGTTGATCGGTTAGTTTGTTAAACGGTATAGAGGTGATGACTAATCGTTTATTTTTAGGGACCAAATAGCTCGATCACCTATCCCTCGTAATATGAGACTCGGATTGTTGGTAAGTGATATAGATTGTTAATAAATCACAATACTTGGTTGAAGTTGAAAATTGGGCTTTGGACTAATTTTTAACCGATTGTACCTTTAGGTGCCGCGGAGAGTATCGTGTTACGGATTCCGAATAAGGTGTGTAATCCCGTACCCTTCCGAATACATGTTTGAAATGGTGTGTAATCTCATACCTCTCTGAATGTTTGTATGATATGTTCTATGATTCGGTCGAAATACCGAAGAAAATCGAAAATCGGCATGCGTGACCACTCGGGCGTGCGTATGTTCGTAGTGGTAACCATATTTTGCAATGAAACAGTTTTGTCAGCAGCAGTGTCGTGATTTTGAAAAATCACGAAAAATAGGATAAAGGGAATTAGAAAGTGAAAAAGATATCAAATTAAAGCTTACGGTGTCTATTTTTATATGAAAGAAACAGAGGAGGAAGAGGAATTTTATATTCTATGATATTTTAAATTTAGTGGGACTGGGTCTGATTGACTTCGTGTTTCCTTGATCTGTCTTAGAAAAATAATTTAAAATTGTACAAAGTGAATCATGAGTTATAATTTATATGTATAGATTCCTTATGAGCCTGTTTTCAATATAAACAAGTGGGAGCAACATATGAAAACTGTACAGTGAGATATTTGAATTTAGGGTAAGAGAGGTCAGAACCGTTGGTCAGTGAAACAAGGGAAATTTTAATGAATAAACTATACTAAATGGCTAGGCCAAAAATTCTAGAAAAAATTTATTAAGAATATATATGAGTCTAGTTTCAAGGAAAATTTACAGATTTAAATTTCGAGTTTCCTAACTCAATTTATAGTCAATTTAGTCAGTATGACGCAGATGGACAGTTTCAATTTTTATGCCCCACATTAGTAGTTAAGTCTGGGTTGCGAAATTACCAAAATACCCTTGGAGGGTAAGTTACCAAAATACCCCTGGATTGCGAGATTACCGAATTACGAAAATGCCGTTATGGGTCGATTACTTAAAATGTCCTGCGCAGCCGATTTATTTAAAAATGCCCCTATGGGCCGAATTGCTAGAATGCTTTAGTGGGCCGAATTACAAGTTCTATAATTGGCTAATTTACCGTAATAAATTACTAGATTAATGATTGTTGTTTATATATGTGTATATTATGCTTTATTATGTATGTTGCATTTACATATTTTGCATGGGATGGGAAAAATGTTGAAGATAAGTGTAGCCTGGTGGCTTTGCCACAAATATTATGAGAAGCAGTTTGACTGCAGCGATACATTTTGATTCTGGTGGCTCTGCCACAAATTCTAATAATGGCTATGTGCCAACCTAAATATGGCTTTGTTCCATTGTGATTATGGCTTTGTGCTAAACGTATTTACCTGGGGCTATGTGCCTAACATATGAATTAACGACTCTGTGTCGATCATTTTTACCAAGGCTGTGTGCCGATTATATTACCGTATATGATATTCTGGTGGCTCTGCCACAATCTGTATAGTGGCTATGCCACGCATAATTATGATTCTGGTGGCTCAGCCACAATTATTATGAAATGGCATCTTGCCTGCGAATTATAATAAATGGCAACTTGCCTGCGATTGGTGTGTTTGGCGGGGTGGGTTGACTTGATCCCCACAGGTGTGATGGGATGGTACGGGTGGTGTGTAGCAGATGGATATCTAGGATGGGTTGGGTTGCATACATTCATACATTTGCTTCATTTTAAGATTGTTATGTAAAAGGGCTTAGGCCCATGATATTGCTATATGGGTTCAGGCCCAGTGGATGACGGTAAGGGGATTTCACACTGAGTTCTTGTAACTCACTCCCCCTTTTTCTTAACCCTTGTAGGTAATGCTCAGTGATGTGGACTTGGGTCATGGATGTCTCGGTGGAGGCCATACTTCAGTAATGGTGTTATTGAACTTTAGATTTCTATTTCCGCTTATTTTACTTCTCTTACTATTTTTGGTTTTTATGTTGTAATAAGGCCTCTGGAATATTTTATTTTTGCTTCATGTTTGTCATACTTACTATTTTGATTGAATGATTTTAAATGGGAATTTTTCTAAAACTTAAATAAAGGTTTTCCCAAAATAGATTAACAAATGGATTTCATAACAAACTTTTACAAATATTTTAACTCGAAAAGTTTTTCTCGAACTATCAACGATATTTTCAAAAGTCACGATTTATAAAGATTTCTAGTTCAAATTATTGATTTATCAAACAAACTTCGATGTTAGTAGTACTTTATCAAATATTTCAAATCAACTCGTTTTCTCAAAAGGATTTAACATGTTTTTCTCATGTGACATGTCAGATCCGGTCCTAACGCATGGGCCGGGTTTGGGGTGTTACATAGTAATCACTAGGATACGATTGGCATTCCAATAGGGTTAGAATGTGCGCTTGTACGGGATTTGCACTTCGGTGCCCATGTTTGCACATTTGTGCCCCTGTCTGCACTTCGGTGCCCTTGTTATACATTTATGATGCCTTTGGTGTGGTGTAGTTACCCGAGTATCTGAGTCAAGTTATTAGTTCATCGGGCTAACTGTGAATGGAATTTATAAAATTATTTTAGTGTTAAAGTATAATGTAAAGTCAAGATATTAGTAAATGTTAAATGTTAAATATTCAATGAATTACTTGATCATATGTGAGTATCGTTATATTGATGATTATTCAGTTAAAGATATATGTTTATATACATATATAAATGAGTTTGGGTTGAATTATTATAGTATAGGAAGCATATGATGAATCATTTTCAATACTAAGCCTATAAGTGCTTCGTAAATGTATAACAGGTATGATTAATTTATTCATTTAGCTTTAATCTTGTTTAGTGAAGGTAAGTGATTCCAGAATGACATGTTTATAGGAAAGTTAGAGACGAATGATGAATTACAGAATGATTATTAGTTAAATGTGATAGAGTTATGTTTAAATGCACTAGCTTGTGGCTATGGTTGATGTTTATGCTTATGTCTTTTGAGTTATGCAAATGAAACGAGTGAGATTAGATATAAAGATGATAAGTTCATAGGTGTGATGAAATATAATGAAATAAAAAGGATGGTTGAGTTAAAGTGCTTACTTGTAAGGAAGGAATTTACTTATAATATATGTGAATTAACTTATGTCATGAATAGATATACTGATTCGTGAATTGATTCGTAATTAAGCTTATGCAAGTAAATTGAATGGTAAGTAAGTAAATGAAATGGTTCACCGTTTTGAGAAAAGGTTGATGATTATGTAATTTAGCTTACAAGACTTTATTAAGGTATAAATGGAAAGTATTCGGGATGTTAATGAACCTATTCATTTGTGAGTCGATAGTTATATAGTTTGATAAATCTTGAAGCATGGGTATAGGTTTATTTATGACTTATAAAGTTCATATTTTAAAATGGAATGTTATGTTTAAAGTTTATACGAGCTTACTAAGCATTCACTGCCTATGTGGTCGTCTTTCTCTTACTTTTTAGATTATCGGAAGCTCGATCGGTTTGGAAGCTAGTTGGAGATCTATCACACTATCCGGTGATTATATCGGTAGATTTTGATGTTTTATTCAATGTTATAATGACATGTATAGGTGGACTTGTGTTGAATGATCTAATTTTTGTGATTTGTATAAGTGTTATTATGGTTGATATTCTTATGGTATTTTGGTGCATGTTTGGAATAACCATATTTGGTATGTTTATAATGAAGCCGAGTTGAATTATGCTTTGAGGTAGATTTTAAAGGTTGCTTTTCGAAAGTTACACGGTCTGGCTGTAACAGCCCGATTTTGGGTCTAGTCGGAACAGTGGTTTCGAGACCACAAATCTGACGAAGAAAAATTTATTTTTATTATATTTTTATGGTCTAAAATTTTATGGAACGATTTCGTGAAAATTTCGTTCGAAACTTTTGATGTTTGGGCACTCAATTTAGTCAAAAGGACTAAATTGCAAAAAAGTGAAAAACTTGAATTCTATATGTTAGAGGTGTCTAATTGCTATTAGATTTCAAATTAGAGGTCCTCAAATGGTAATTAGACCATTGGTTAAGTTGGTGGACAAAAATGGACATGGTTTGGCATGTTTCTAAAGTTTTTCATTAAGGGCATTTTTGTAATTTGGTAATTAAAATGAATTAAAAAGCCAAAATAAAGCCAAATTTGTCAATCTTCTTCTTCCTTGGCCGTATCTTACATGGAGAAGACATGGCTAGGGTTTTTCAAGCTTCCAAGCTCGATTGTAAGTCCGTTCTAGCCCCGTTTTTAATGCTCTTTACATTTTTGAAGTCGTTGTAACTCGATCTTTCTATTTCTACCACCAATTTGAAGAGATGTCAAGGTCTAAAATTTTACCCATGATATATGTTTGTGTATTTTGATGTCTAATGGTAGAAAATGCATGTTTGGTGTATGATAAACGACTTTTGCTAAGTGATTTTAGGTGAAAATGCCTAAAAGGACTTGTTTGTAAAAGTTATAAAATATGGTGTAAAAAATGCAAATAAATGAAAATTGTGGGCTATTATAAGCTTGTATAAGGTTCGGCTAAGCATGGGTATTAAAAAAATTGAGTACATTTCATTTTACGAGCCTAGGGACTAAATTGTAAAAATGTCAAAAGTTTAGGGGCAAAAATGTAATTTTTGCCATATGTGATTTTGGGCTGATTTGAATAGTGTAATGATTGAATAAGTTAAATGTGATGTTATAGATCAAGAAAAACAAGATTCAGGATTAAAACAGGGGAAAAATAAGTATTTGACGGTTAGGTCATTTTTGCCGTTTTTATGCCGAGGTAAGTTCGTATGTTTAATAAGCATTAAATTATATGTGTATAAATGCTTGGTTGATATAATTGTGGTAAATGCTACATTATTGAAATGAAATGTGAATGCTATTGAGTACGGTACTACGAAAATGACCGACGGAGATTCGATATAGCGAAAGTCTCGGTTGAATATTAGGAATAGATAGGATACAAATGTCATGACATTAAGGTTCATGTGATTACGTGTAAGACCATACCTGGGATATGGCATCGATATGAGACTTCGTGTAAGACCATAGCTGGGCTATTGGCATCGATACGAGATTACATGTAAGACCATATCTGGGATATGGCATTGGTACGGTACTGAATGTACGAGATTCCCGAGTATCCTTTAGTATTCCAAATGGTTCAACAAGAAATTTAATGGGTATGTCAAAGACGAGAAAGTATGTGATTATGTTACGAGTTGGTACAGGTATGTACGAAAAACTCAAAGGAAATGAATTCGGTATATGATGAACCATTGGTAAGAATGTGATTTAGTATGTTATGTTCATGAAATTGTGAGTTCATGATTTCCACAGTGATGCTTTTGTGAAAACCTTGTGATTATTGGTCAATACTTGTGATGTATGAAATACATGGTAAATTCGGTTGACGATTATGTGTTTGGCTTTTGGGCTAAATTGAGTTATGAAACAACATGTTTTATTCATACAAATCGTATTTTATCGGATATGAGAAAAATGGAAGTTTGGCATAATTTCCTATTAAAAAGGTTATGGAAGTATAGAAAGATAAGAGATTAAGAAATTGAAAGATGTTAAAGTATATGCTTGAAATGTAAATACTCATTATTAATGTGCATGTTTACTATGTGGTTTGAAATGAATTGTTGAGTTGCTGTAATATGTTACAAAGGAGAAATTATGGTTGTTAGGCTGATGCCAAGATATGTTAAAATATGCTTATAAGTTGACAGAGTAAACATTATGATTGAATAAGGATTATAACTGTGAGATTTATAGTAAATTGTATTATCTTGTGTTTAAAATTGTTGGACTTGGTAAATGATTGGTAAGAGTTGCTCATTATTTTCATACGGACTTACTAAGCTATATATATAGCTTACCCCTTACTTTCCAATGTATTATAGGGTTATTAAGCTAGCTCGGGTTGGAGATCGCCAGAGATCCTATCACATTATCAAGCTATCATTTTGGGTATAAGTGAATTCAAGTATTTTAAGTCTATGGCATGTATAAGGACTTAGTCAATTTGTTATGTGTGTCATCATGATTGTAGCCAATGTGTTGGCTTGTGATTGTCAAAGGCTTGTTTTGATATTTGGCTATGTAAATTGGCTTATTTGGGCTATCATAGTGGTAAGCCTAAGTATATATATGTGTGCTAATGACTTTGGTGATATAGTCATGGTATGCTTGGTGAGTGATAGAAATGTTATTTATGACATGAATGTGTGATGTTTGGAAATGTGGTCTATTGATGAAATGATAAAGTGGTGTACAAATAGGTATTTTGAAAGTAGTCAATTGTGACGTAGTAAATGTTGTGAGTATGATAGATGTGGATATTGTGTTGGTCATAATTGTGGATGATTTGGTTACCTAAGTATGTTATGTATGTGCATTGAATTGGTGTAAGTGTATGTGTGTACAAGTGCGGAAAATGGCTTAGTAAATAGCCTTTAATTTGTCCACACGGGTAGACACACGGGCGTGTGTCTAGGCCGTGTGTGACACACGGTCTGCCCCACGGGCATGTGTTCTGGCCGTGTGTCCCCTGCACCTTAATTTAAAAAAAAATAGAATGTCCAGAATTGAGCACACGGGCGTGTGTCTCAGCCGTGTGTGCTACACGGCCTAGCACACGGACGTGTGGCACGACCGTGTGGCACAAGTATGAGAGCACCCTAATTTTGAACACGGCCTACAGCACGGGCGTGTCTAAGGGTCACACGGGCGTGTCTCTTGGACCACACGGGCGTGTGAGCCCTGTAACATGGAAATTTTTCTAAGTTTTGTAAAATTTTCTAAAATTCTCGGTTTAGTCCCGAACCACCTCCAAAGCATGTTTTGGGCCTCGTAGGCTTGTATTAGGGAATTTATGATTGAATACGGATGGTTTTAATTTGGACGCAAATTTACGACTCGGAATTGTGTGATTGCTTGTGATGTGAGTCCGGTAATGCCTCGTACCCTGTTTCAGAGTCGAATACGGGTAAGGGGTGTTACATTTAGTGGTATAAGAGCTATGGTTTTGTCGATTCTAGGACTAACGTAGCGTATGTAAGTCTAGATATACATGCCATATTACTACCCGTGATAGTCTGATATCTCCCAACTCTGATGTAATTGTTTTGTTGAGGCAGAGATGCTTTCCAACCGAGCTATTTTTAAAAACGCTGAAAGTGATACTAAGATATTTGAAAATGTGTTTGGGATGAGTTGAAACTTGGTAAGGTATAAATAAGAGTTCATGATATGTATGTGATGATGTACGAAATGAAATAACCATAAGTTGAGAATTATATATAAAATGTCATTGTTCCGGTTGAACATTGTATTTCGATGGATTATGGTGATTTTATGAAACGAATAAAATGTTTTAAATGTTGCAAAAAGGATTTAGCCCGGAATGAAAATCCTGAATTAAGCCCTATCGAGCATATGTTATGAAATGGAGTTTGCCCGGCGGGTAATCCAGAGTAAGCCTTTAGAGTATACGTTATCGAAAGGATTTAGCCTGAATTGGCAATCTTGTTATGTCATATGTGGCTCGAGAGTGTGCTCCATAAATATGTGCCAAAAGGGAACTTTTGATTATGAATTTACGGATTGTTGACATGCATACCTTGAGTATACTACCCGAGTATCCATCGAAATTACAATGGTTCAATGGGAATTATTCTTGAAATATGGAAAGGTGAAATGAAATGGAAGTTTATAATGTGATAAGCTCATCCATGTTGTTTGGCATTCATATGATGTTATATGCCTAATTTTTTGATTAAGTGAATGTGATTAGTAAACTTACTCAAAATTTATGGAATGTATGTTTAAGTACACTTGTTTGAATAAAGATATTCGGAAAGTTCGTGTAACATAAATATGTATGTTAATTAGCTTGAAGTGAATTATATGATTGTGAAGATATTATGTTGATGATGAATGCTAAGCTATATGTGTGTATTTATGAGAGTCAAGTTAGAGGCTTTACGACCTCACCCCCTTTCCAATGTGGTATTTTATAACGAAATTTCATGAGATTTAAGTTGAATGAGCTCACAAGTAAGAGACTAAAGAGTTTAATAGCGGAATAACTAATAATGTGGTCAGAGTTAAGAATAGTTTGGCAAGTGAATACAGTTCTGGAAAAGATGCCAGGTTATTCTAATGATCATCCGGATTTCGCAATGTCACGGTTAAAGAAAAGTTAATCTCAGCTAAACGACTCATTCAGGTATGATGTCTAAAGTATGTATTTGCTGAAATTTATTCCGGATTGATTTTCGTTAGTGAATGGAATAATACGGGATTAGTGATGACAGAATTAGTCAGAGAAATGATATTTGAATCGTAAAGATGTCTGAGCGTAACAGTTGTAATTGAATAAGAATATGATGATCTCTCTTGGGTATTTTATGTATTCATTTATCCTCAGAGATATATGTGATTGTTCGTTTTCTGATGAAATTCTTATCGTATGAGAATGCTAGTTGATCATAATGTTAGATGAAAGCACTGTTGATCTAGTTGGTTGATGAGCAACATTTCTTATCTCTCTTTGGGATTCTATTCTATTATGTTTGGAATAAAAGTTGGTGGTGAAAATTTATCTGAGGCTATTCTTCTGTTCCTACTGGATGTTGTTTTGTTTTTTATATATATATTTAGAAAATATATTATCTCTGTTACGATTTATTCCAGAGCGTATAAGCATTGTTTTTTCTTCTGGTTTTCTCTGAGGAATCATCAAGATCTTTATTATTTTCTTATGAGTTATGTTCTCAGACTTCCAGTATGATATCGTATCTTGGTTTTCTTTATCTCAGTTTTCTTATCATCCTTTTTTCGTAAATTATCAATCATGGCTCATGTTTAAAGTGTGTTCTTTGGCTTGTGATAACTATGTCTATTATGGTTGTATTTCTGGTTCGATCATAGGAACGTGGTGATTCTGGTATCAGGATTTCTCTAATTTTCGTGAAAGGAATTAACATCGGCAACGGTATAGATAATGGAAGCTCAAGCTCAAATTGTACGATGGTTTTCTTTTCTCAGGTAAGTTTGCTTAAGGTCAATGAGTTCAATCAGGATATTTTGTTTCCTTGAGCTAATGCAGTTGTAAAGATCTTTGACTAGCATGTAAGGAAATTATAAAAGATTGTATGTTTGGGTTGTTTAACAGCATGAAGAAAAGAGTATTTTGATATGTTATTATTTTTATAGTTGAAATTGACTCAGTTGTTTTTTATCTGAGCGAGCTGGTCAGTTGAAGGTAATTTGAGTTATATGCAATTAAGTTTGTCCTCAGGTAAGAAGATAAAATCTTGTACATTTATGGGTAAATTAACGAACAGTCTGAATGAGGCATTTATATTCAAAAGGGTGTGATACAGAGACATACCTATTAGATCAGTTCTAATTGGATGATGTTATTATGAGTTAAAGCTGTTTTGATTGATAAAGTTATCACATTTATGAAAGTTTGAATGGTCTGTTGAATGTTAGCAAAGTTGAAAATGGTTGAAGGTATTGTTAACTGAAGCACTGATTCTGAGTTCAGTTTAAATTGAGTAAAGAATTTTGATTTTTCAGCGATACATTATTGAACGGATTGGAATGTGTTTTAATACAAGAGTATAAAGTGATAGTTTATGCTTTCAGACGGTTGTCACATGAAAGGAACTGTCCGACGAGTGATTTAAAGTCGGCCACTTTTTATATCTGTGTTGAGAATTTGATGATATCGGTTGTCTGAAGAAAAATGTCATATGTTTCCTGATCCCAAGAGTTTAAAGTATTTAATGTCACAGAAGGATTTGAATTTTAAAACAGCATAGATGGCTTGAACTATTGAAAGATTGTGAGCGGTTATCGATTAACCTTTGGGAAAACAGATATAGTTACAAATGCTTGAATGGAAAGCCTTTGAATATTTTGTGAGTATTGGATACATGATTTATCTTATTTGATGACGGTCTGAATTTAGCTAAATTAGAAGCTAAAGTGATGTTTTCTTTGCAAGATTGAGAACCTCATGAATGTGATAGTGAGTGGTAAACTAAATGAGTACAGTGCGAGACGGCTTTTGATTCTGAAATTCAGGTCGGACCTGATGACTGTTATCATTATTCCGAGATAGAATTTTCGCACTGAGTAATTCAGAGCTTATGCAGAAAATTTTCTACGAAGCTCAGTAGTAGCTCGTTTGTTCCTTCGGGGAGTAATAAAATGTACAGTTATTTGAAATAGATGTACTGGTTATCGGGTGTGTAACATTATAGATTAGTTGAGTTTTATGTTTCAGAGACTATCCGATCAGAAATCGTACAGAAAGTAAAAGTGATTCGTGACAGTTTAGAATCCACTTCAGATTGTTAGAAAACGTATGTGAATTTTGAAACATGAGGATATGAAATTCCCATTCAGCGATAGCATATTTCCGAAAGAATTACCTTGGAAAAGGATTCAAAATGTGTTTTGTGTATCTATGTTGCGATGTGTATCGATTGGACTCTTTGGATATGAATTCTCCGATAGAGATTAAGATTTAGTCGATGTGTTGTATAACAAAAAAATTGATCGAAATTTTGACACGAGAGATTAAAAGTCGAGAAATTAAAGCATAACCTTAGTGAGAGTTCTTTGGCAGTGTCAGGAGATAAAGGAATCTATGTGAAAATCGAATTTATTTTCTGGTAAAATTTTTGGGGACGAAAATCCCTAAAGGGGGGAGAGTTGTAACAGCCCAATTTTGGGTCTAGTCGGAACAGTGGTTTCGGGACCACAAATCCGACGAAGAAAAATATATTTTTATTATATTTTTATGGTCTACAGTTTTATGGAACGATTTCGTGAAAATTTCGTTCGAAAATTTTGACGTTTGGGCACTCAATTTAGTCATTTTGACTAATTTGCAAAAAGTGCAAAACTTGAATTCTATATGTTAGAGGTGTCCAATTGCTATGAGATTTTAAATTAGAGGTCCTTAAATGATAATTAGACCATTGGTTAAGTTGGTGGACAAAAATGGACATGGTTTGGCATGTTTCTAAAGTTTTTCATTAAGGGCATTTTGGTAATTTGGTAATTAAAATGAATTAAAAAGCCAAAATAAAGCCAAATTTGTCCATCTTCTTCTTCCTTGGCAATATCTTACATGGAGAAGACATGGCTAGGGTTTTTCAGGCTTCCAAGCTCGATTGTAAGTCCGTTCTAGCCCCGTTTTTAATGCTCTTTACATTTTTGAAGTCGTTGTCACTCGATCTTTCTATTTCTACCATCAATTTAAAGAGATGTCAAGGTCTAAAATTATACCCATGATGGATGTTTGTGTATTTTGATGTCTAATGGTAGAAAATGCATGTTTGGTGTATGATAAACGACTTTTGCTGAGTGATTTTCGGTGAAAATGCCTAAAAGGATTTGTTTGTAAAAGTTATAAAATATGGTGTAAAAAATTTGAATAAATTAAAACTGTGGGCTGTTATAAGCTTGTATAAGGTTCAGCTAGGCATGGGTATTAAAAAAATTGAGTACATTTCATTTTACGAGCCTAGGGACTAAATTGTAAAAATGTCAAAAGTTTAGGGGCAAAAATGTAATTTTTGCCATATGTGATCTTGGGCTGATTTGAATAGTGTAATGATTGAATAAGTTAAATGTGATGTTATAGATAAAGAAAAACAAGATTCGAGATTAGAATGGGGGAAAAACAAGTATTTGACGGTTAGATCATTTTTGCCGTTTTTATGCCGAGGTAAGTTCGTATGTTTAATAAGCATTAAATTATATGTGTATAAAAGCTTGATTGATATAATTGTGGTAAATGCTACATTATTGAAATGAAATGTGAATGCTATTGAGTACGGTACTACGGAAATGACCGACAAAGATTCGATACAACGAAAGTCCCGGTTGAACATTAGGAATAGATAGGATACAAATGTCATGACATTAGGGTTCATGTGGTTACGTGTAAGACCATATCTGGGATATGGCATGTAACAGTCCGAATTTGACCCTAATCGGAACGGTGGTTTCGAGACCACGAATCAAAGTCTAAATTTTTTTTTAATTATTATTTTTTGTATTTATTATATGTGAATTAATATGTGTGAAAGTTTCGTAGAAAGATTTTATTATTTGCATGCTTAATTAGAAAAAAGGGCTTAATCGCGTAATTTATAAATTTGATAGTTTAATGTGCAAGGGCTAAATTGATGTTGTTTTTTTAAAAGGAAGCATTAAAGTGGAAATTTAGCCATTTCAAGATGTAGTGGACGGCATATGACATGAATGCCCATTAGTTAAAGTGTTTTAATCATTTTAAGTAATGGATAATTTAGTAAATTAATAATATGGCATTATAATATACATTATAACATAAAAAAATAAAGACATGCTCATCTTCTAAAGTGAAAGCCGAAACTTAGTAAAGAAAAAGAATTAGGGAAGATTTGATTTTCGGCAACAAATTAGCTTGAATAAGATAAAGAACAAAAGAAAACGGACTTGGATCGGGGAAAAGCGAAAATAGTTGAATAGCCGGTCTTCGTCGTCCATCGATAGTCGAGGTAAGTCTTTAAGCAATTTAATATCGTTAATATCGATTATAATATTAATTACATGCTGAATTTTGAATTTATAATTTGAAATTGGCCAAAGCCGAATGTGATAAGTGATTTTAATAATGAAATGTAGTTAAATTTATTTGAATTCGATATGAGATAGTAATATGAATTATGTGTGATATATGTGATATTGGTAACATGTAATGTGTATGAAATGGTTTAATTATATTGATACTCGGGCTTCGAGCCTAGCAGGCCTTGAGCCGGTGAAGTGTATCAGGCTTATTGCCTAGCAGGCCTTGAGCCGGTGAAGTGCATCGGGCTTATTGCCTAGCAGGATAAATGCCGGTGAATAAATTTTAGACCTCGGGTCTAGCAGGCTTAGTGCCGGTGAGTGTGTTTCAGGCTTTATGCCTCAGCGCTTTTTATGCGGTGATTATTCATAAGTATGTGTTTTAATGGATCGTTATAGTTGTGAAATTTTGAGTACGATAAATGAGCTAATTGTTCAGGTACATGAAAGCCTATTGGTTGTACGGGATAAGGTAAGTTAGTACATTACGATTGATACTACTGGTTTGTGATACAATTGAGGCATATTTGTAAAATTCTATTAAGGGTATTCGGCCTTATAAATGATGTGTATGTTATATTGAAAGTTGATTTGGATGTGAACATGGATGTGTTATGTAGTTTCATTAAAAGGGTAAATATACATATAATGTATATTGAACTAGTGAATTAACAATATGCTTTTGTATATTCGGCCTTATATATGTGGAAAAAAAAGATATTATATAGATGATATAATTGTATACATGTGAAGATTAAAGGATATTATTACATGTGTATATTCGGTTATATGTGGTAAGTATGTACTTGGTACTTATTTAATTTGTTGTATACGGGAAACATCCCTAATTATATGGATTTGATAAATGATAATTAAATTACTTTGTAAGGATGGTGGTATTCGGCCATGATGGCCCGATTGTGCTAAGAACTTATATTAAGGTTATAAGAAGATTGGTTTAAAATGTTTAAATGTTTGATTAAATGGTTATATTTGCTTAAGGCTTACTAAGCTAAGTTAGCTTACTCTGTGTGATTGTTGTTCTGTTTTATAGATCTTGATCAAGCTATGAGCTCAGAGGATCGTCAGTAAAGTCATCCGCACTATCGACTCGTTTTGGTACTTTTAAAAGTTTGGGTTTGAACTTAAGGCATGTATAGGCTAGTTTATTACCTAATAGCATTTTGATGATGTAAGTAATGGCCATGCGAAAATGGCTTAGTTTAAGTGCTAATAAGCTAATGCATAAATGACCTTGTTTGTAATATGTATATGTCTTGCTTGAACTTTGAATTTCATGTTGATATGAGTTCATGTTTAGTGCTTATTTATATGAGTATATATATATATATGGTTTCGCATGAAGTCTACGTTTATGATTTATAATTACTGCTCTTGGGAAGTTGATATATGTGAATTTGAATATGTTTAGATTATGGATTGATGAAGACTTACTATTAAAGTGATTAATTGAAACATGAATAAACTGGAGATCATTTATGTTGAAAATTTCATTTTCGATTAATAGATGAAATGATAGGTTGAATAATTGGAAATGACATATTTAGTCGGGGATACGATTATGCATGTGTGAAAAGTTCATTTTATATGTTTCGGCAATGGGAGAGATAATTGGTATTATGGTTCGGTTATGTTATTACAAATGAATTGAGGTTTACTTTGTTTGAATAAAATTATTTGATCTATTCGAATTTGGTTGAACAAGGTTCCATGTAACTACCTATAGGTAAGTTTAGATTTTGTGTTTGTTATCTGGATTTAGGTTGTAATTATGAATATGTGCATATTTGGTTAATGTGGCCTAAATAACCAAATGAATAGTATCCCTTGTTAATTGTTGAAATGGTTGCCATCCATATATACACATATATTGATGTTATAAATTATATACTTGGATTAAGAAATGATATAGGATTATTTGTTAACTTGGTAAATTTGAAAGTTCATGCTCGTAATACATGTTTGTTTGTTTAAAGTCATGCTTATTAAAGAATGGTAGTTTAATTCGATGCATGTGAATTGGGTGGCAAAGTTGATTAAACAAATGACTAGTATATGTTTGATGCCATGAACAGGTTTTATTTAAATACTAGACGAGTTAATAGTAGGGAAGGCTTTTGTTAGTCAAGTGTACTAAAAGTTGATTGATGATATGTTTGACTATGCCGAGTTGTGATATGTACAGTAATGCCTCGTAACCCTAATCCGGTAACGGATACGGGTTAGGGGTGTTACATTTGATTGGTATCAGAGCTTACGGTTTAGTCGATTCTAGGACTACCGTAGCGCGTGTGAGTCTAGCTATACATTCATTAAGTTATAATGCGATAGTGTGATGACTTCTGACATCTGAATTGTGTTTCTATATAGTAAATGAATCCCAATAGAGCCGTAGCTGATGAGGTCGAGAGCGTAGCGCCTAATCCCGTGCCAGGGACAGCGCCGACAGATTCTCGACCTACTTCGAGTAATCCAGAGGGGGAGGCTAGACAAGCCTTCTACCAAATGATGAATGACTAGTTTACACAGTATATCCGGACTAATCCGGCTGTACAACACCCTCCACCCCCGAATAATCCAACTCCGATACCTTCAGCACCTCCGATGATAGATCCGATGAGATCTAGCAGGCCTCTAGTTGATAAAATCAGGAAATATGGGGCCGAAGAATTTAAAGCTAATGATGATGACGATGCAGAACGAGCTGAGATGTGGCTTGATAATACTATCCGGGTGCTCGATGAGCTGTCATGTACTCCAAACGAATGCTTGAAGTGTGCTATATCCTTACTACGGGACACTGCATATCACTGGTGGATTACACTAGTATCAGTGGTTTCGAAAGAAAAAGTGACTTGGGATTTCTTCCAGACCGAGTTCCGTAAGAAATATATCAGTCAGAGATTCATTGATCAGAAACGAAAAGAATTTCTAGAATTGAAATAGGTCGAATGACCGTGGATCGAGTATGAACTAAGTTTGTCGATTGAGCCGATATGCCCGAGAATGTGTGTCAACTGAAGCCATTATGTGTAAAAGGTTCGAAGACTGTCTGAATGAAGATATTAAGTTGCTAGTCGGCATACTCGAGATCAAAGAGTTCGTAGTACTTGTCGAATGAGCTTGCAAAGCCGAAGAGCTTGGGAAAGAGAAAAGAAAGGCTGAAATGGAAGCTAGAGACATTCGTAAAAGATCATCGAGTAAGACATTTCATTCGGTATCCAAGAAGTTTAAAGATGAATCTGGTCGACGTAGAGCTACTTCAGACTTATTTAGACGAGATCGACCACCTGTGGGTTCTCAAGCTACTTCGATGGCCAGTGTTGGTAATGTCCAGCAGAATCGGGTTGAATGCAAGCATTGTGGTAAATGGCATTCAGGGAGTTGTAGATTTCGTGATCGGTCCTGCTTTAAATGTGGATCGTCGGATCATTTTATTCGAGAGTGCCGGATGCTAGCTGAGCAAAATACGGCTCAGAATACAAGACCGAGTAATGTATCAATGCGAGGTAGACCACCTAGGCATTCGGGAAATGTAAGTGGCAGTCAGAAAGGAACCAAAGACACTGTAGTTCAATCAGAGGCTCGTGCACCTGCTAGAGCATATGTTGTACGTGCCAGAGAGGATGCTTCTTCCCCAGATGTTATCACCGGTACTTTCACTCTTTATGATACTACTATGATTGCATTGATTGATCTGGGTTCGACTCATTCATATGTATGTGAAACTTTAGTATCCAGTAAGACTCTGCCTGTTGAGTCTACTGAGTTTGTGATTCGTGTATCAAACCCCTTGGGTTGATGTGTTCTGATTGATAAAGTGTGTAAAAGTTACCCGTTGATGATTCGGGATTCATGCTTCCCAGCTGATTTAATGTTGTTGCCTTTCAACGAGTTCGATATAATTTTGGGAATGGACTGGTTAACTTTGCACGATGCTATTGTTAATTGCAAAAGAAAGACCATTCATTTGAGATGTCAGAACGGTGAAATTATCCGAATTGAATCTAATGACTTGAATGGGTTACCAACAGTAATATCCTCGATGTTAGCTCATAAGTATATGAGAAAGGGGTGTGAAGCTTACTTGGCTTATGTGTTGGATAGTAAAGTGACTAAAAAGTAGATTGAATCTGCACGCTTGTAAAAGTAGTATCCGGATGTGTTTCTTGAAGAACTACCGGGTTTACCACCTGTTCGAGAAATAGAATTTGGTATCAAATTAGTACTGGGGACGACTCCGATTTCAATAGCTCCGTATCGGATGGCACCTACAAAATTAAAAGAGTTGAAAGCACAGTTGCAAGAGTTAACAGATAGAGGCTTTGCACGACCGAGTTTCTCTCCTTGGGGTGCACCAGTTCTATTTGTGAAAAAAAAAGATGGAACTATGCAAATGTGTATTGATTACCGACAGCTTAATAAGGTGACTATAAAGAATAAATACCCGTTGCCACGGATTGACGACTTGTTTGATCAGTGGAAAGGGGCTTCAGTGTTTTCAAAGATAGATTTGAGGTTGGGTTATTATCAGTTGCGAGTCAGGGATTTTGATGTGCCAAAGACTGTTTTTCGAATGAGGTACGGACACTATGAGTTTTTGGTTATGCCCTTCAGACTTACTAATGCACCTGCTATTTTTATGGATCTGATGAATCAGATTTTCAGACAGTATTTGGATCGATTTGTAGTAGTGTTTATAGATGATATTGTGATCTACTCCAAAGATGAAACCGAGCATGCTGAGCATCTAAGACTGGTGCTACAAACTTTGCGAGATAAACAGTTATACGCAAAGTTTTGTAAGTGTAAGTTTTGCATGAATGAGGTCAGTTTTCTGGGTCACGTTGTTTCGGCGTTAGGTATTCGGGTTGATCTGAATAAAATATCGGCTATACATGATTGGAAACCACCAAGAAATGTTTCTGAGATTCGAAGCTTTTTGGGACTTGCTGGTTATTACAGACGATTTGTGAAAGGTTTTTCTATGATAGCCACACCTTTGACAAAGCTATTACAGAAAGATATCAAGTTCAAATGGACGGAATCATGTCAGAAAAGTTTCGATCAGTTGAAAGCTCTTTTGACCGAGGCTCCAGTGTTAGTTCAACCTGAATCGGGTTAAGAATTTGTTGTTTATTGTGATGCATCTTTGAATGGTTTGGGTTGCGTTTTAATGCAGGAAGGAAAAGTAGTAGCCTATGCTTCGAGACAGTTGAAGCCACATGAAAGAAATTATCCGACACATGATTTGGAGTTAGCAGCCATTGTATTCGCGTTAAAGATTTGGCGTCATTATCTATTTGGTGAGAAATGTCATGTTTATTCAGATCACAAGAGTTTAAAGTACTTGATGACTCAGAAAGATTTGAACTTGAGACAACGCAAATGGTTAGAGCTGTTGAAAGATTACGAATTAGTGATTGACTACCATTCGGGGAAAGCCAATGTTGTTGCGGACGCCTTAAGTCAGAAATCGTTATTTGCTCCTCGTGCGTTGAACGCACATATGGTTATGTCTGATGATGGTTCGATAATAGCCGAATTGAAAGCAAGACTGTTGTATATTCAACAAATTTGTGATGCTCAGAGAGTTGACAAAGATATGATGGCAAGACGAGTTCAGTGTGAAAGTAATGCAGAGTCAAAGTTTCGAATTGATGAAAATGACTGTTTGAACTTTAAAGGCCGAATATGTGTTCCGAGGAATGTGGATTTGATTCAGATGATATTGAATGAGGCTCATAATAGTCGATTGTCTGTACATTCGGGTAGCACAAAAATGTATAATGATCTGAAACAGTTCTATTGGTGGCCTGGTATGAAACGAGACATATCAGAATTTGTCTCGAAGTACTTAGTTTGTCAACAAGTAAAGGCTGAAAATCAGGTACCTTCTGGGTTACTTCAGCCGATCATGATACCTGAATGGAAATGGGACAGAGTCACTATGGATTTTGTATCCGGTTTGCCTATGACACCGAGCAAGAAAGATGCAATTTGAGTTATAGTGGACAGACTAACCAAATCAGCTCACTTTGTTCCAGTTCGTACGGACTATTCGCTCGATAAGCTTGCTGAGTTGTATGTATCTCAAATTGTGAGATTACATGGTGTGCCTATTTCTATTGTTTTAGATAGAGACCCGAGATTCATGTCGCGGTTTTGGAAGAAATTGCAAGATGCTTTAGGAACTAAACTACACTTTAGCACAGCTTTTCATCCGTAGACAAATGGTCAATCCGAACGAATCATTCGATACTTGAGGATATGTTGAGATGTTGCATCCTCGAGTTCGAAGGTACGTGGGAACGATACTTACCTTTGATTGAATTTGCTTACAATAATAGCTTTCAATCTAGTATCAAAATGGCACCTTATTTAAGCTTTGTACGACCGCAAGTGTCGCACACCATTGTCTTTCGACCGAGCTCGGTGAAAACAAGATACACGGGTTGATTTGATTAAAGAGACTGAACAAAAAGTAGCGGTAATCCGAGATAGTTTGAAAGTTGCATCAGATCGCCAAAAGTCATATGCGGATATGAAACGTAAAGACATTGAGTTTCAAGTCGGAGACCGGGTATTTTTGGAAGTTTCACCGTGGAAGAAAGTACTTCGATTTGGTCGTAAAGGAAAATTAAGTCCGAGGTTCATCGGACCGTATGAGATCATCAAACGTATCGGGCTTGTTGCTTATAGATTGAAGTTGCCTTCTGAATTAGAAATGATACACAACGTATTTCATGTTTCAATGCTCCGTAGATATCGTTCAGATCCGTCACATGTGATTTCTCCGTCTGAGATTGAAATTTGATCTGATATGACGTACGAGGAGGAACCGATCTGTAACACCCCAAACCCGGCCCAAACACTATGACCGGATCTGGCATGTCACTTAGGGAGATTTTAAAAGATGTCGCAATTTCAGAAATTATTTTTCTTGAGTTTAACACTTTATTCGAGAAAAATAAATGGTTGGATGATTTGTAAAAGATAAACATTTTATATTTATGCCTTAGTGGATTAAAAACCGAAATTTGATACATGCCTTAACTTAATTAAAACGTAAAATGTAAATGTCTAATAATAATAAAAGCCCAAAACAAACGAAAATATAAAGCTAGTGGACCATGGCCTTATTACAATGAAATTTAAACCCACTAATTAAAAATATTAAAAATAAATAAACTAGTAAAGTCTTTTGCTGAATCAAAATAATCCCTCGCCTGGCCACCTTGCGCTCTTCTCCAACTCAGTCCGATGCACTAGGTGCTACCTGAAAGATGTTAAATAATGGGGTGAGTCGCGAGACTTAGTGTGCAACCCTCATGCACCATTAGATTGGGCCTTAGCCCCACGTAACGTATAATGAGAGGATAATATATCGTAAAATATGCAAAGCCCAACCCAATCCTAGGTTTCCATCCGCTACACACCACACTTACCGCCAATCACACCATTGGGGATTTCTACAATCAACCCACACCGCTACACACCATCGATGGCGGTCATGCCGCAGATAGCTACTCATCGTCGATCATGGCAATAGCCACTACAATGCATCATGGAATTAGCCACTACAATGAGATCATGGCAAAAGCCACTACAATGCATCATGGCAAAAGCCACTATAATGTAACACTTCCCTTTCATCAATCACCCAACCCCATGCAATCACGTAAACCGCATACATGTTCATCATACCAAATCGATGAAACACTCACTTTAGAATGATAGAGATCACTAACACGGTGATTCGCCTTTACCCTCTCGGGGTTTTCAATACCATGCGGTATTTCGGCATTTAGCGTAATATAATGATTTATAAACATATACTAACAAGCAATCCAAATGGTGTGAGAATGTTACACACCGATTAATACGTAGGACAACCTCTATGTCGATACCCTCGCTAATCGGATCTCTCGCCTTTGTCTACAACTTTGCTCAAAAGCGGGAAGAACGCGAAGATAAGGCCTCTCCTATATTCGGCCAAGGGTTAGTGTTTTACCCGAATTATATGCTTAAATTAATGAGATCTCCTTACCTTGAAATCCTCGAAAGTGATACGATCCAAGGGCTATCGAACTCGCTTAGAAATCTAAGCGATTGAATCCCCTTCAAATCCGGAATACCATAAACGATAGATAACACCCGATTAGTTAACCATATAGCCATTCGGCTAAGATCTCTAAAAGCTGGAAAAGAATACAAAAATCGACATTTACCTCTACAGATGATTTCGGCTACCCCCTTGTAGAAAGATTCGACAATCCCAGAAGAGGATCGAAGCATAGAAGAGTATAGATCTAGGAATTTTGGCTTTTAAGAAAATCCCGAAAAGATGAACTAGATGTGTTTTTTCGGCTTTTTAGAAGAATTGAATGAGGAGTTTCGGTTTTGGCTTAGGAAAATAAAACAAAAGAGCCTTAGAGATTTTGGCTAGGAAGTAATTTCGACAGAAGAAGAAAAAGAATAGAAAAGTTTCGACAATAGAGAAAGCTGAGAGAGAGAGAGCTTCAGAGAAAAGAAGAAGAAAGGGAAAAACTGACAGAATTTCGGCTTTACCTAACTCTATCTAGCCGTCCCCCCCTTTACACACACAGTCTCATATTCGGCCACCTCTATCCTCCTAGATAGCTCCTCATACTTTCCCTTATCCTTAACAGAACACCTATCAAAAGAGACTTAATTAGCTCCAACTCCTCCCTCCTTTATCAGCACAATATCCACATATTTTAAACATTAAAAATCCCTAAATTTAGCATTTTTGCCGTCCCCCCTAGCTCCTCTTTAAGTGCCGAATTTGGCCCAAAAAATTAGGCTCCAAGCAGCCAAAATTTGGGCCCTCTCCATCCACTAGTGACGCCACCCTCTGCCCCTTTGTAGCGCCACCTAACTTTGGGCCACAAGCCCAATTTGACATTTTAAACACAGATACCTAACTTTAAACCCTATGGTGACTAGATAGAATATTTAGCCAAGACCTCGGCCCATTCCCGAGCCCAATCTGAACCCCTAACTCTTAAATTAACACATTAATCGTATCCACCCAATAAACACACAGGCCCAAAAATTCAGGATGTTACAGTTCTACCCCCTTAAAGAAATTTCGTCCTTGAAATTTCCAACTAACTATTAATCATACCACCCAAGTCTCACCACTATGCTTCCACGCGAACTCTAATTCTAAAGCCAAAAGAAACACTTAGGATAATATGATAGAGTACGCACCTGCACTCGTGATCCTGGAGCGCCCTCGTCCCTTTATACTTATTCTACCGATTTCGCTTATCTCGATTAGAAATTTTATGAATTATTAGTTTTCTTCCTTCGATTAACCACGAAACATCTTATGAATAGTAGTTTTAAAAATAGTTCTTTCGGATTCGTAACTATATCTACAATTCAGTCTCAAGTCCGCATCTTCTAGTTCTAGGAAGCACATACATCCAACCATCACACATCAATATACAGACAACATGCACAAACCCACATTCAACACATAGGGTATTTTAGTCATTTTACTACCCAGGGGTATTTTCGTAATTTTATCCTACAGGGTATTTTCGTAGTTTTTCGAAATAGGGTTCCTTGGTGATTTTTTGAAAGAAGGGTATTTTGGTAATTTTGCAATCCGGGGGTATATTGGTAATTCTACAATCCGGGGGTATATTAGTAATTTTACAAATCCGGGAGTATAATGGTAATTTTATAAATCAGGGATATTTTGGTCACTTATAAATCAGGGGTAATTTAGTAATTTTACAAAATAGGATGGCTGGTCTCTTTTGGGTTTTAGTTATAAATTTTGTCCCGTCAACAAGTCCTCATGACTAAGGTGAACAGTCACTACGCATCAGGTAGGATTCTAGTGAAGAGGAGGTGAGTCATTAGGACTGCTTAAGTACCAGGCTCTTCCGGATCCAATCCTAGACATGCGCATGCCTGTTGCCACACCCTAGTCTTGCGACTTGTCTACAGGTTTGTTCGGTTGGATTAAGTCTTATGCAATTGAGAGTTGTTTAACTAGGCCTAAGGTCCATCAAGCTCTAATAATCTACGTCCCTTAAAGCCCATCAAGCCCACATACATATATAACACACAGCGAGTTCAGAATACTTACCTGGCGGACTTGGGCTGGAGACGTAGGTGCCATGCTGAGAAAACCCTCCTGTGTTATTTATAAACATGCATGTTTTCAAAACCCATCTTTAGAAAACGTTTTGAGCCAAAAAACCCCAAAGTTGAGTTTTGAACCGGGCTCTAATACCAATTTGTAACACCCCAAACCCGGCCCAAATACCATGACCGGATCTGGCATGTCACTTAGGGAGATTTTAAAAGATGTCATAATTTCAGAAATTATTTTTCTTGAGTTTAACACTTTATTTGAGAAAACTAAATGGTTGGATGATTTGTAAAAGATATACATTTTATATTTATGCTTTAGTGGATTAAAAACCGAAATTTGATACATGCCTTAACTTAATTAAAACGTAAAATGTAAATGTATAATAATAATAAAAGCCCAAAACAAACGAAAATATAAAGCTAGTGGCCCATGGCCTTATTACAATGAAATTTAAACCCACTAATTAAAAATATTAAAAATAAATAAACTAGTAAAGTCTTTTTCTTTGAATCAAAATAATCCCTCGCATGGCCACCTTGCGCTCTTCTCCAACCCGGTCCGATGCACTAGGTGCTACCGAAAGATGTTAAATAATGGGGTGAGTCGCGAGACTCGAGTGTGCAACCCTCGTGCACCATCAGATTGGGCCTTAGCCCCACGTAAGCATAATAGAGTATAATATATTAGAAAATATGCAAAGCCCAACCCAATCCTAGGTTTCCATCCGCTACACACCACCCTTACCGCCAATCACACCATTGGGGATTTCTACAATCAACCCACACCGCTACACACCATCGATGGCAGTCATGCTGCAGATAAGTCGCTCATCGTCGAGATCATGGCAATAGCCACTACAACAGATCATGGCATTAGCCACTACAATGCATCATGGCAAAAGCCACTACAACAGATAATGGAAAAAGCCACTACAACAGTAACACTTCCCTTTCGTCAATCACCCAACCCCATGTAATCACGTAAACCGGCATACATGTTCATCATACCAAATCGATGTAAACATTCACTTTAGAATGACAGAGATCACTAACTCGGGTGATTCGCCTTTACCCTCCTCGGGTTTTCAATGACCATTTGGTATTTCGGCATTTAGCAGAATATAACAGATTTATAATCATATACTAACAAGAAATCCAAATGGTGTGAGAATGTTACACACCTGATTAATACGTAGGACTACCCTTTATGTCGATACCCTCACTAATCGGATCTACTGCCCTTTGTCTACAACTTTGCTCAAAAGCCGGAAGAACGCGAAGATAAGGCCTCTCCTATATTCGGCCAAGGGTTAGTGTTTTACCCAGATTATATGCTTAAATTAACAGATCTCCTTACCTTGAAATCCCGAAAGTGATACGATCCAAGGGCTACTAAACTCTGGCTTAGAAATCTAAGCGATTGAATCCCCTTCAAATCCCGGAATACCGCAAATGATAGATAACACCCGATTAGTTAACCATATAGCCATTCGGCTAAGATCTCTAAAAGCCGAAAAAGAATACACAAATTGACATTTACCTCTACAGATGATTTTGGCTACCCCCTTGCAGAAAGATTCGGCAATCCCAGAAGAAGATCGAAGCGTAGAAGAGTATAGATCTAGGATTTTGGCTTTTAAGAAAATCTCGAAAAGATGAACTAGATGTGTTTTTTCAGCTTTTTAGAAGAATTGAATGAGGAGTTTCGGTTTTGGCTTAGGAAAATAAAACAAAAGAGCCTTAGAGATTTCGGCTAGGAAATAATTTCGACAGAAGAAGAAAAAGAATAGAAAAGTTTCGGCAATAGAGAAAACTGAGAGAGAGAGAGAGCTTCAGAGAAAAGAAGAAGAAAGGGAAAAACTATCAGAATTTCGGCTTTGCCTAACTCTATCTAGCCGTCCCCCCATTTACACACACAGTCCCATATTTGGCCACCTCTATCCTCCTAGATAGCTCCTCATACTTTCCCTTATCCTTAACAGAACACCTATCAAAAGAGACTTAATTAGCTCCAACTCCTCCCTCCTTTATCAGCACAATATCCACATATTTTAAACATTAAAAATCCCTAAATTTAGCCTTGTTGCCGTCCCCCCTAGCTCCTCTTTAAGTGCCAAATTTGGCCCAAAAACTTGGGCTCCAAGTAGCCAAAATTTGGGCCCTCTCCATCCACTAGTGATGCCACCCTCTGCCCCTTTGTAGCGCCACCTAACTTTGGGCCACAAGCCCAATTTGACATTTTAAACACAGATACCTAACTTTAAACCATATGGTGACTAGATAGAATATTTAGCCAAGACCTCGGCCCATTCCCGAGCCCAATCTGAACCCCTAACTCTTAAATTAACACATTAAACGTATCCACCCAATAAACGCACAGGCCCAAAAATTTAGGATGTTACACGATCCATATTTTAGCTCGTGAAGTGAAGGAGTTGAGAAACAAGAAAATTCCGTTAGTAAAAGTACTATGGAATCGACATGGAGTAGAAGAGGCTACGTGGGAGCCTGAGGATTCAATAAGACAACAATATCCAACTTTGTTTAATGGTAAGATTTTCGGGGACGAAAATCCCTAAAGGGAGAGAGTTGTAATGATCCAATTTGACCCTAATCGTAAGCGGTGGTTTGGGACCACGAATTCGAGTCTAAAAATTTTTTAAATATTATTTTCTGTGTTTATTATATGTGGATTAATATGTGTGAAAGTTTCGTAGAAAAATTTTATTATTTGCATGCTTAATTAGAAAAAAGGGCTTAATCGCGTAATTTATAAATTTGACAGTTTAATGTGCAAGGGCTAAATTGATGTTGTTTTTTTAAAAGGAAGCATTAAAGTGGAAATTTAGCCATTTCAAGATGTAGTGGACGGCATATGACATGAATGCCCATTAGTTAAAGTGTTTTAATCATTTTAAGTAATGGATAATTTAGTAAATTAATAATATGGCATTATAATATACATTATAACATAAAAAAATAAAGACATGCTCATCTTCTAAAGTGAAAGCCGAAACTAAGTAAAGAAAAAGAATTAGGGAAGCTTTGATTTTTGGCAACAAATTAGCTTGAATAAGATAAAGAACAAAAGAAAAAGACTTGGATCGGGGAAAAGCGAAAATAGTTGAATAGCCGGTCTTCGTCGTCCATCGATAGTCGAGGTAAGTCTTTAAGCAATTTAATATCGTTAATATCGGTTATAATCTTAATTACATGCTGAATTTTGAATTTATAATTGTGAAATTGGCCAAAGCCGAATGTGATAAGTGATTTTAATAATGAAATGTAGTTAAATTTATTTGAATTTGATATGAGATAGTAATATGAATTATGTGTGATATATGTGATATTGGTAACATGTAATGTGTATGAAATGGTTTAATTATATTGATACTCGGGCTTCGAGCCTAGCGAGTGCCTTGGTAGGTGAAGTGTATCGGGCTTATTGCCTAGCGGGCTAAATCTTGAGTGAATAAATTTCAGACCTCGAGTCTAGCAGGCTTAGTGCCGGTGAGTGTGTTTCAGGCTTTATGCCTAGCAGGCTTTATGCCGGTGATTATTCATAAGTATGTGTTTTAATGGATCGTTATAGTTGTGAAATTTTGAGTACGATAAATGAGCTAATTGTTCAGGTACATGAAAGCCTATTGGTTGTACGGGATAAGGTAAGTTAGTACATTACGATTGATACTACTGGTTTGTGGTACAATTGAGGCATATTTGTAAAATTCTATTAAGGGTATTCGGCCTTATAAATGATGTGTATGTTATATTGAAAGTTGATTTGGATGTGAACATGGATGTGTTATGTAGTTTCGGCCAAAAGGGTAAATATACATATAATGTATATTGAACTAGTGAATTAACAATATGCTTTTGTATATTCGGCCTTATATATGTGGAGAAAAAAAGATATTATATAGATGATATAATTGTATACATGTGAAGATTAAAGGATATTATTACATGTGTATATTCGGTTATATGTGGTAAGTATGTACTTGGTACTTATTTAATTTGTTGTATACGGAAACATCCCTAATTATATGGATTTGATAAGTGATAATTAAATTACTTTGTAAGGATGGTGGTATTGGGCCATGATGGCTCGATTGTGCTAATAACTTATATTAAGGTTATAAGAAGATTGGTTTAAAATTTTTAAATGTTTCATTAAATGGTTATATTTGCTTAAGGCTTACTAAGCTAAGTTAGCTTACTCTGTGTGATTGTTGTTCTGTTTTATAGATCTTGATCAAGCTACGAGCTCAGAGGATCGTCAGTAAAGTCATCCACACTATCGACTCGTTTTGGTACTTTTAAAAGTTTGGGTTTGAACTTAAGGCATGTATAGGCTAGTTTATTACCTAATAGCATTTTGATGATGTAAGTAATGGCCATGCGAAAATGGCTTAGTTTAAGTGCTAATAAGCTAATGCATAAATGACCTTGTTTGTAATATGTATATGTCTTGCTTGAACTTTGAATTTCGTGTTGATATGAGTTCATGTTTAGTGCTTATTTATATGAGTATATATATATATATATATGGTTTCGCATGAAGTCTACGTTTATGATTTATAATTACAACTCTTGGGAAGTTGATATATGTGAATCTGAATATGTTTAGATTATGGATTGATGAAGACTTACTATTAAAGTGATTAATTGAAACATGAATAAAGTGGAGATCATTTATATTGAAAATTTCATTTTCGATTAATAGATGAAATCATAGGTTGAATAATTGGAAATGACATATTTAGTTGGGGATACGATTATGCATGTGTAAAAAGTTCATTTTATATGTTTCGGCAATTGGATAGATAATTGGTATTATGGTTCGGTTATGTTATTACAAATGAATTGAGGTTTACTTTGTTTGAATAAAATTATTTGATCTATTCGAATTTGGTTGAACAAGGTTCCATGTAACTACCTATAGGTAAGTTTAGATTTCGTGTTTGTTATCTGGATTTAGGTAGTAATTATGAATATGTGCATATTTGGTTAATGTGGCCTAAATAACCAAATGAATAGTATCCCTTGTTAATTGTTGAAATGGTTGCCATCCATATATACACATATATTGATGTTATAAATTATATACTTGGATTAAGAAATGATATAGGATTATTTGTTAACTTGGTAAATTTGAAAGTTCATGCTCGTAATACATGTTTGTTTGTTTAAAGTCATGCTTATTAAAGAATGGTAGTTTAATTCGATGCATGTGAATTGGGTGGCAAAGTTGATTAAACAAATGACTAGTATATGTTTGATGCCATGAACAGGTTTTATTTATATACTAGACGAGTTAATAGTAGGGAAGGCTTTTGTTAGTCAAGTGTACTAAAAGTTGATTGATGATATGTTTGACTATGCCGAGTTGTGATATGTACAGTAATGCCTTGTAACCCTAATCCGGCGACAGATATGGGTTAGGGGTGTTACATGGCATCGATATGAGACCTCGTGTAAGACCATAGCTAGGCTATTGGCATCGATACGAGATTACATGTAAGACCATATCTAGGATATGGCATTGGTACGGTACTGAATGTACGAGATTCCCGAGTATCCTTTAGTGTTCCAAATGGTTCAACAGGAAATTTAACGGGTATGTCAAAGACGAGAAAGTATGTGATTATGTTACGAGTTGGTACAGGTATGTACGAAAAACTCAAAGGAAATGAATTCGGTATATGATGAACCATTGGTAAGAATGTGGTTGAGTATGTTATGTTCATGAAATTGTGAGTTCATGATTTCCACAGTGATGCTTTTGTGAAAACCTTGTGATTATTGGTCAATACTTTTGATGTATGAAGTACATGGTAATTTCGGTTGACGATTATATGTTTGGCTTTCGGGCTAAATTGAGTTATGATACAGCATGTTTTATTCACACAAATTGTATTTTATCGGATATGAGAAAAATGGAAGTTTGGCATAATTGCCTATTAAAAAGGTTATGGAAGTATAGAAAGATAAGAGATTAAGAAATTGAAAGATGTTAAAGTATATGCCTTAAATGTAAGTACTCATAATTAATGTGCATGTTTACTGTGTGGTTTGAAATGAATTGTTGAATTGCTGTAATATGTTAAAAAGGAGAAATTATGGTTGTTAGGCTGATGCCAAGATATGTTAAAATATGCTTATAAGTTGACAGAGTAAACATTATGATTGAATAAGGATTATAACTGTGAGATTTATAGTAAATTGTATTATCTTGTGTTTAAAATTGTTGGACTTGGTAAATGATTGGTAAGAGTTGCTCATTATTTTCATACGGACTTACTAAGCTATATATATAGCTTACCCCCTTACTTTCCAATGTCTTATAGGGTTATTAAGCTAGCTCGGGTTGGAGATCGCCGAAGATCCTATCACATTATCAAGCTATCATTTTGGGTATAAGTGAATTCAAGTATTTTAAGTCTATGGCATGTATAGGGACTTAGTCAATTTGTTATGCGTGTCATCATGATTGTAGCCAATGTGTTGGCTTGTGATTGCCAAAGGCTTGTTTTGATATTTGGCTATGTAAATTGGCTTATTTGGGCTATCATGGTGGTAAGCCTAAGTATATATATATGTGCTAATGAATTTGGTGATATGGTCATGGTATGCTTGGTGAACGATAGGATTGTTATTTATGACATGAATGTGTGATGTTTGGAAATGTGGTCTATTGATGAAATGATAAAGTGGTGTAAAAATAGGTATTTTGAAAGTAGTCAATTGTGACTTAGTAAATGTTGTGAGTATGATAGATGTGGATATTGTGTTGGTCATAATTCTGGATGGTTTGGTTACCTAAGTATGTTATGTATGTGCCTTGAATTGGTGTAAGTGTATGTGTGTACAAGGGTGGCAAATGGCTTAGTAAATAGCCTTTAATTTGTCCACACGGGTAGACACATGGGCGTGTGTCTAGGCCGTGTGTGACACACGGTCTGCCCCACGGGCATGTGTTTCGGCTGTGTGTCATCTGCACCTTAATTTTAAAAAAATATAATGTCCAGAATTGAGTACATTGGTAGAGACACGGGCGTGTGGCACGGCCGTCTGGCACAAGTCAGAGAACACCCTAATTTCGAACACGGCCTGCAGCACGGGCGTGTCTAAGGGTCACACGAGCGTGTCCCTTGGACCACACGGGCGTGTGAGCCCTGTAACATGGAAAATTTTCTAAGTTTTGTAAAATTTTCTAAAATTATCGGTTTAGTCCTAAACCACTTCCAAAGTATGTTTTGGGCCTCGTAGGCTCGTATTAGGGACTTTATGATTGAATACGGATGGTTTTAATTTGGACGCAAATTTAAGACTCGGAATTGTGTGATTGCTTATGATGTGAGTCCGGTAATGCCTCGTACCCTGTTCTGGCATTGAATACAGGGAAGGGGTGTTACACTGGCACACGGGCATGTAGCTTGGTCGTGTGACCCAAGTCAGAGAGTTACACGGGCATAGATACGGGCTGGGACACGGCCGTGTGTCCCTACTTTGAATGTCCATGCGGCCTGAGACACGGGTGTGTGTCTCAGCTGTGTGAGTCACACGGCTTGGCCACACGACCGTGTGACCCTGTAGTTTGAAAATTTACATATTTCTCCTAAAAAATTCATATGTGTCTGATTTAGTCCCGATTTGTTTCTAATATGTTTTTAGGGCCTCGAGGGCTCGTATAAGGGACAATATGTATGTCATTGATTTGTTTTGTTATGAATGAATTTTGAATTAAATTTTTTTATATATAGTTTTGAATTGTAAACTTCGGTAATACTCCGTAGCCTTATTCTGACGACGGATACGTGTTAGGGGTGTTACGGGACAAACCACTTGAAATTAACTATTCATTCAAATAATGAAAAATATCAAATCAAAATTTGTTATAATACTATATTTGAATCGTAAATATTAAATAATAATATTTGCTAACTCACTTGTCGGATTTGTGGTCCCGAAACCACTGTTTCTAACACCATTGAAAAATGAGCTGTTACAACTCTCCTCCATTAGAAAATTTCGTCTTCGAAATTTCTTACCTGGAAATAGTTTCAGTTATCGTGTTCTAAAAAACACTTCGATTGACCAAATCAAATCTATCTACACTAACTTGTTCTCGCTCCATTCAAACACGTATAACGGGATTCTACATTTCCGTCCGTGAAAAGCTTCAAATGGTATATGCAATCAACATTAAACATTTTCTTAATTACCCTTGAACTTAATGATATAACATTATATTATGTCTTCTAGAATTTGAATTTCTTGTTCAGACTATTTGTCTATTGATGGTCACTAAACTAATTATAAATACGACAAAGGCAAGCGCACCTATTGAACAATAGTATAGCTATGGTGAGTATGGAATATCGTATCCACGAGGACTAAAAGTACTAGTAATTACCATTTTTCTATTATTTAACCAAAAAATTGGAGTGATTGTGTTTTAATCTAAAATTACTAAACTAATTTAACTAAGAACGCAACAGATAATGAATCAAGGAAATAATCGAAGATAACCAATGAGATAGACAATACCCAGGAATGAATCCACCTATACTTCACCTTTTATTATGAATTTGAATTAACGATTTATTCACTTGTGTCTTGATCCGAAGAAATCCCTAAATTATGTTAATATCTATTTCTAGAGCAAGAACAACTGACTCTAAGTTGATTAATTGAAATCCCATTCTAATTAAAACCCCTATCATCGCATTGGCTCGATTTATGGATTCCCCTATTAGATTTGACTCTAATCTGGTAGATTTATGTCATATTATTTCTAGGATTACGTGCAACTCCACTCAATTATGCTAGAGCTACTCTTAAACAGGTACTTTTGCTCCACTGAATTAAGCATATTAAACATGAATTAATATCCCAGAAATATTAAAACAAGAAATTAGCACACATAATTGAAAACAAGAATCAAATATTTATCATGTAAATTAGAAATCAAATAATAAGATTCATCATATGTTTCATCTTCCCTAGGTATCTAGGGAATTTAGTTCATAATCTTGAATAGAAACATCTCAAAGTTAGAATAACCACAAGACATAAAGAAACTCAATAAAACTTCGAAAGAAATTAAAAGGAGATCTTCAATCTTGATGGAGATCCACTTCCTAGTTGGTTTCGATGGTGTTCTTCGAGTGTTTTATTCGATCTTCTCTGATTTCCCCCTTATGTCTTCTTCTAATGGGTATTTATAGACTTTAGAATGTTCAGAAACCCAAAATATTTGGGTTTTCCATGTATTTGGGAAGTAGGGTACGAAATTGACACAGGCTGGCACATGGGTGTGTGACCAGCACATGTGGCTCACACAGGCATTTGTCCAACCCGTGTGGAAATGCCCAGCCCGTGTGGATCCTGAAAACAACTCTTTTTGTCTGATTTTGGCTCATTTTTTGCTCTTTTTGCTCCCAAATGCTCTCCTAAGTATAGAAACATAAATTTAAAGGATTAGGAGCATCAAATTCACTAATTTGCATAATTAATCATCCAAAAATGCATTAAGAATGGGATTAAAATATGTTACTTTTATAGCTTATCAAATATCCCCACACTAACGTTTGCTTGTCCTAAAGAAAAATCCCCAACTCTCATTAAATTTAATCTTTCTCAACTTATAATTCTCATCAATAATGTCTCAAAATAATTCACAAATAATCATACATTGACAGTTCAACTAAAAAAGCACTAAAGATTCAAACAATCCAAGTCGATTTTTTTTAAAACACGAAAACATAATTCCCCTTATCTAAGTAATTACCTTTAATTCAAAATTGACAAGAATCGACATCCTCACTAAAGATTCACTCAAATCACTCAAAGTGTATAAGGTTTAAGAATAAGCACTCAATAGTCAAACAAGAAAAGTCATTACCATAGGCTTACATGACAATCAAATCTCCACCACTATAAAATGATATGATACACAAATAAAAAGGTCTTGAAGAGGTTGTAATGGGGCTTAGGTTAAGGGTCTGGAGAAAGGCCAGAAAGTTGGTTATAATCGAGATCAAATTGATAAATTACCAAACTAGAAAAAATAAAGAAATGCTGAATTAAAAACAAGTGTATAAATCAAGAACTATTCAAGAATAAAAATGAGCTTCTTCTCAAAATATGAATTTAACTGTTCAAGCTCAATCAACATAGAACTAAATACTAATCAATATTTTTTTTCTTTTTCTTTTTCTATCTAGAATAATCAGGAATAATTCAGCAAATCAAACAAAAGACCATAGTTAAGCAATTAACCAAATCAAATCTCGACAAAAAGGGAGTCAATAAATCGTGAAAAAGTCTCAACGAACAAAAAAAATAAAGAGTTATGGCTTAACATTAATGGGTAAATCAAGAAACAGTGCTCAACGGAGTTCAATAAGAGTTAATTAAAAAGGTAGGCTTTTTATGGAATAAGTGGGTTAAAACCTAAGTGCCTTTATCACCTTAGTATATCAAATCAAAGGTGTGGTCTCGACATGTATAATCGAAGCAAGTTCTAGAATAACAAATCAAATTGACATACTCATAACCAATAATAAAACGAGCAAGAAAAATGTATGCTCTAAAGGCTCAAAATCTCACAAAAATTCATGGTTTTTGATGTCAAACTTGCAATTTTAAAACTTCAAGATAATACCTCAATTCAGGGAAACAACCTAAATTTTTAATTCTGAAAATAAACTTATAATACTTGATTCTCTCATGTCTTAAAGTTTAAATCAACCAATGCACAAATTTCTACAAATTAATCCAAAACACATCAACAAAAAAAATCCCAAATTGACAAAAATTCATTCTAATAGAAGTATGAGAAAATTACTTAAGCACAAGAATAATTCAGAGATTTTCTAATAGTCATATAAATAACCTCCCCACACTTAAGATGTACATTGTCCTCAATGTACAAACAAATATAATCACAGTGTATGCAGAATATCATAAGAGAGGGAGAAAACTGAAACTGCCCTGAATATTGGATGAAATTGCCAGAATGGTGAAAAGCGGAATTGTAGTTAATTGAAAGTGAAGTGCATGATTCTATACAAACTAAGAAGAAAGTAAACACAAATAATGAAGAAGATTAAGAGGCTACAACTCAATTAGAAACAACGATAAAAATAAAAATAAAAACATAGTTCAAAAGATAAATAAATGAAATAAGTCTAAGAAAATAAAAATAAAGCAACTACAAATAAAAAAAAGATAAAAATAAAAATAAAAATAAAAATAAAAATAAAATGAAAAAGAAAAGAAATAATCTTAATGATACCAATCAAATTAAAGGTAATTGTAAGAATAATAGAAAAAGAAAAAAACAATACTAAAAATAATAGAAATAGCCGAAATATTAAAATAAATTTAAAATCTAAGTATAAGAGTAATAAAAATAATAAAAAAGAAAATAGATTAGTAAAATAAAAATAAATAATATAATAAATAATAAATAAAGAAAATAAAGAAAATGGTAAAAGGGGAAGACCGATGAAAGACGGTGGCCAGAGTTATGACAGGGGATCACGCGTGGGAGGCGGTGTCATGTGTGGGTGGGGGCAGGGTTGGTCCACTATGGGGAGAAGGGAGACGAGGTGGGTGATGGAGGGAAAGGGGGGAAGGGGTTGACTTGTTTGGGGAAGAAGAAAAAGACAAATTGAAGAAGAAATTTTAGGGTTTGGGCCACACGACCGTGTGGGGTGTTTTCAGCCCTTGTGCAATGAAAAATTAAGCCCATTCTTCACACGGCCTCGGACACACCCGTATGTTAGGCCGTGTGTGATTTCCTTCGTTCCCCCCCGCCCGTGTGGCTCGGTCGTGTGTGATTTCCTTCGGTTCTCCCAAGACCATGTGAGATCCCACATGTTCGTGCGGCTCGGCTGTGTCTCCTGCCTGTGTAACACTCTGAGTTGGAATACAATTGAAAAAATTAGCTCTAGGATTCACACGGCCTAGGACACGCCAGTGTGTCCAGCCCGTGTGTGCCACACGACCATGTGGACCATTTTAGGCCATGTAACTGTTGAATTTTTGAAAATTTAAGTCTCAGTATCCACACAGCTAAGGACACGCCCGTGTGTCCAGGCGCGTGGGTCACATGGCCATGTCGCAAGGCCGTGTAACAAACAGTCGAACCCCTTATTGTGCACACGGCTTGGGACACGCCCGTGTGTCCAGGCCATGTGAGCCACATGCCCATGTGTCCAGGCCGTGTGTGCCACACGCCAGTGTGTCCAGGCCGTGCGGGTGAAAAAACACAATGTTTTAGATTTTAAATTAGCATGCAATGGAATTAAAAGAATTAGCAAAAGTTAAACATTCTGGTTGCCTCCTGAGAAGCGCTTATTTAAAGTCTAAGCTTGACTTACCTTGTATTCGAATGGTTACGGTGGTTCGTGAAGCCGAGGCTCCTCTTTCTTGTTATCAATTCTATGATCAAAATAAGGTTTAAGTCGAGTACTATTTACCTTAAATGTGCCAAATTCAGAATGAGTTACCTCGACTGTACTGTATGGGAAGATGTTCATTACCGTAAAAGGGTTTGATCCGTTTGCATCAAACTCTGAAGTGGCAATTCATGGATCCGTTTTGTCTAGCAGTACCTTGTTCCCAACCTTAAATTGGTTCATCACGTTCATATGCTCATCATGGCATTGTTTTGGCTCTTCATCGTGTTTTTTTGGCTTCTCTTTGACATGTGTCCGCCATTCATCTAGTTCATTGATTTGTAACATTTTTTCATCGTAAGTCGTTCTGTTTCTTTTGCATTGACTAAAACGTGGCTCCTTTATGATCTCTCGTGGGATTTCCTGCAAAGAAGGTTGAGCCGCATGGTTACTCACATTAACAGAACTTGTAAAATCATCTCAATCACTAGATGTTCTAACAAAATCACGAGCTTGGAGAGTAGTCATTTCGTAACCTACACGAAGTACTAATTCACCCGTACCAACATCAATAATAGTTCTAGCAGTTGCTAAAAAGAGCCGACCTATAATCAGAGGTACATCACTATCCTCATCCATGTCTAAAACAACAAAATCAACTGGGAATATGAATTTATCAATTTTTACATCTTCAATTGTAACACCCCTTACCCGTATTCAACGCCGGGACAGGGTACGAGGCATTACCGGACTTAAGACACAAACATTCACACAATTCCAAGTCATAAATTTGCATAAAAAAACATTTACAATTAATCATAAAGTCCCTAATACGAGCCTACGAGGCCCAAAACATGCATAGGAAGTGGCTTGGGACTAAACCATGAACTTTAGAAATTTTTACAAAACTTAGGAAATTTTCCACTAAACAGGAGTCACACGCCCGTGTGGATATGGGACATGCCCGTGTGGGAAGGCCGTGTGGTCACACACGCCCGTGTCCCGACCCCGTGTAACTCTCTGACTTGTAACTCATGAACAAATTGATGTCACACGGCCAAGTCACAAGCCCGTGTGCTAGGCCGTGTGGTCAATTTAATATCCATAATTTTTCATAAAATAAGTGCAGACTTCACACGGCCAGGGCACACGCCCGTGTTCGAGGCCGTGCTGTAACATCCTAAAATTTGAGTTTTTATATGTTACATTATTTTGGTACTCAGCTAGTTTAATTATCCAATGTGTGTGTTTATTTAGTCCTGAGAAGGCTCGGGATTTATTTTGGATTTGGAATATTTTTTGGTATTTAGTACTTTAAGGAAATGGAATAAGTGACCTTAAAGCTTAAGGTAATTAGGTGGTAAAAAGTTAGCATAATTGAGCAATTAGTAAAGAGGAGATGGCGCCATGTGTGTTCCTTGAGGGAAGGAGTTCGAATCCTTTGGTGTGCATGAATTTTATTTTTATGCTTTCCTTCCTCATAGTGTCGGTCAAGCCTAGTACATATGGTAAGTTAGACTTTTATTTTTATGGTAAGGTGGCTAAGAGAAAAGGCAAGTTTTAACTTAAGGAAGGGAATCAAATGGAAAAGGTATGTAGGGGGAACACAATGCTTAAAACAAGGAAGATGTTTTGGAAAGTTTGGGGTGGCCAAACTTTGACCTTTTGGCCATGTACTTGGACGATTTTAGGGGCTAGAGGGGGGGTGGCCAAATTTTTGATGGCTTTTGGTAAGGTTTAGGTGCTAGTTGGTCACTTTGGCATTTTGGCATTTTTATGTTTCTCTTCAAAGTTTTTCTCTCTAATTTCCTCTCCCTAGCCGAATGTATAGGTAAACTTTTGCTTTCTTTTTGGCCATTTCATTTTTGACCATTTCGTTCTTAATTGCTTATTCTCCCAAACCTTTTCCTCTTGGTGCCGAAACCACATAACCTTGAAGGGCCATTTTTCTTTTCTCTTCTTTTCTTCTTTGCCGAATGCACACTAGTCTCAAAGTTTCTTCTTTGTTCATCTTCCATTCTTGAAAAGAACCGAAACCTAAACACCTTATTTCTTATACCTTTCTTCTTCTTTTTCTTCTTGCAAAAATCTCTCAAACATCATTCTCTCTTTAATATTCACAATGGCCGAATGTCATTAAGCACCATCCCCTTCAAATTTTCCACCATAGCCGAATCTTCTACTATAACACCCTAAAATTCAAGTATCGATTTATTGCATGTTTTGGTGTTTAGATTATGAAGGAAAATTTTCTTATTACTTTTTGTGCCTATGATAGTCCTGAAGAAGAGTATAGAATTATTCGGGTATGGAATAATTTTTAGTTTGAGAATTTATTGAAGTGGAGCAAGTGGCATTGACACTTAAGTTAAAT
The DNA here is from genome assembly GCA_025698515.1 of Gossypium sturtianum. Taxonomy (NCBI): domain Eukaryota; kingdom Viridiplantae; phylum Streptophyta; class Magnoliopsida; order Malvales; family Malvaceae; genus Gossypium; species Gossypium sturtianum. The sequence goes on from CM046945.1 coordinate 28,939,594, forward strand.
TAAGTGTTAAAAAGTAGCATAAGATGAGTAAATGGCAAGGTGGTGTTGGCGCATGAGATATTGCATGAGGGGAGTGGTTCGAATCCCTTGTATAGCATTTAGACAACTTTTATTTTTGCACTTGTATAGCAAGTGTCGGCCAAGCAATAGATAAGGTAAGGTTGGACTTTTCATTTTTGGTAAGTAGACTAAAGGAATAAGGAAATAGCTAACTTATAGTATGGAATCAAGAAAATTTTGAAAGATAAGGGGACATAAGGCATGTATCAAGGAAAAGGTTTTGGAAACTAATTCATGGCCATTTGACCATGAATTTGGACGGCAATGTGGCTAGGGGGAATGTAATATCCCGGGTTAGGGGCTATTTTGTTGTTGCATGATATTGCATGTGTTTGGTGTGCTGTGTTGTTGTTTGTGTTGTATCGGGGCTTAATTGTAGTCTAGGAGTATGCCTGAGTGAATGGGAAAATTTTGGTTTTTGGGTGTTAAGTGAAGGAGGCGAGGAGCTGGGTTTAAGAATTTTACTTGTTGTTTTGTTGCACAAAAAGTGAGCTGGCAAGGTGGCAAGCATGCGTTACATGGGGGAGCTTGGTGTGGCGTCATCTACATGGAGTGGAGGTCTAGTGTTCGAGCTGCGAATTCCTCTTTTTGGCTACATTTTGGACGGCATGGAGGAAGAGGTTGAGAGCAATTTGGATTCTACTTGGACCAAGTCTTCACATTCAAACGTGCGGTGGAGAGGAACTTTAGGAGAAAGACTTGGTCTTGTTGTTGGAACGTGAGGATGTGAGTGCATGGGGGATTTGGCGAATTTGTTGGGGTGTGTGTTGGGGGAGTGGACGGCATAGTGTGGGTTAGGGGGGAGGCCGAATGTACTCTTGCATTTTGGTACATTTTCGGTCAAGCTTTGGTAAACAAAGAAAGCTCTCATTTTGTCAGTTTTAGCCGAATTTTCAAGAGTGTTTCTTTTGTTTTTCTTCCTTTTGAAACAGAAAGTCAAGCTCTCATCTTGCCGAAATTATTTTGCCTTTTGAATTGGGTGGCCGAATGTCATTTTGAAGGCACATCTTCGGGTTGCATCTCTTCTTTTATTTTTTTTATTAGCCGAACCATTTCCCCTACATTCTTCTTCTTCTTCATGTGAGCTAAGCCGAATCTAGCATCCCACCTTCCTCTCTTTTCTTCTCTTAACCTCTTGTAGCCGAAACACTCACCTTCTCAAGCACCTTCATCTTTTCTTTTCTTGTTCGAAACCGAAAGTTTCTACCCTCTATCCATCTTTTGTTTCTTCTTTCCAAAAACCCTTAGCCGATTTCTCCAATTGTTCTTCTTATTTCTTTTGTGCCGAACCTAGACTTTCATCAACATTTTCTTTATATCCTTTCTCTCGAAACCGAATTTGGGGTGTGTGTTAAAACACACGTGGCCGAATTCTTCTCCCCTGTTAAAGGTGTTAGCGAATCCATTTTCTCTCCTAGAAGTCCCCTTTTGGCCGAATTTTGGGTGTTGGTAAGTTTTTGGCCGAATGGCCATTCCTTTTCTCTCTAGTGCTATGTCGATTTTGGATGATGAAAGGAGTTAACCTCTTATTTTGGAACTTAATGCTTGATAGGGCATTCGGGATTCAAGCGATCAACAAAGCCTTTCTCACAAGAACTCGATCGATTGGCGAGTAGTGGTTGTGGTAAGTAATTGGTATTGGCATTGATCGTTCAATCTTTTGGTTTCGATTAAGTCAAGGTTATTAAGGTTTAATCGTTTCTCTTTTTAGGGTTGGCCGATTGTTGGAAAGAGAACTACTGTGGTTCGGGTTTGATAAGAAATCAAACCAATAGCAAGGTAAGGGTTCGATATTAACCCCTTTGGTTAATTGATGTTGGCCGAATGTTAGGGATGCCTAACCCTTATGTTTGGCCGATTGTAGGAGCTAGTACTCGAGGGACTTAGATCGCTTTTGTCAGGATTTCTAGACTCGTATTACCAGGTGTGTAAACTAACACACTTCCGTTTAGTAATATGATTGATAACCTGTGTGATAATTAATGAAACAGTGATGATTGATATGATACCCTAATGGGTATGATCTTGGACTCGGGTAAGTCAGTATTATTATTGTTATGAGTTTACTGATGATCTATATGATACCATGGCTATGGATATATGTGACATGGGATATGAGGTTAGGCATATTAGCATGATATGCATGATTTGTATGATATGCATGATTACATGAGTATGGTATGTTGATGGGTGATATGAGTGGAGGGAGCGGTGATATTTTTGTCTTGACGAGCACCAGTGTTTTGGTAACACACTTTGTGACTTTGGGTCACAGAGGTTTGGCACCTCCGGAGGTTTGGGACCTCATTGCGACTCGTCCCCGTGGTTAACACCACCGTGGGTTGGCCCCACATGAGATATGGGATCGTCTGCTAGTGATTGGGTATCACACGATGGGTTGGCCCCATCATTCGATTATTGTGACTACGGTCACCAAAGTGGTTTGGTACCACATTTGTGTCTTTGGGACACCGAGGTTGGGCACCTCATTGCGACTCGTCCTCGTGGTTTGACACCACCGTGGGTTGGCCCCACTTGAGATACGGATCGTCTCGCTAGTGATTGGGTATCACACGATGGGTTGGCCCCATCATTGGATTTGTGACTTTGGTCACCGGTGCTTTGGTAGCACAAACGTGTCTTTGGGACACCAGTGGTTTGGCACCACATTGATGGATATTGTGTCTTTGGGACACCAAAGTGTTTTGTAACACATTGTGACTATATGTCACCGGTGGTTTGGCACCACCGGTGGTTTGGTACCACACGGGGTAGAAAAAGGAGATACGGATGGTTAGGATCGGGTTGCATTAATTATGTTGCTATGTATGATGTGTGTTAGCATGTTGTTTCATCGGGAGCGGATTTATGCATCGAGTCATTCGACTCACCCTCTCATTTGACATTTCAGGTGACCCGTAGAGCCTTGACAAGGAGCAGGGATGGACTCTGGTGCACATGCCATGCTTAAATAAAAGTTTTGCTCGGACTATTCACTTTGGGTACTTTAGCTTATTTATTTTTATTTGAGATTTAATTTGGATTTGTAAAAGGCCTTTAAATTATGTTTTATGATGGTTATGTTTTAATTAGATTCTCAACCCGCTTAATAAATAACTTGGTATGAAATTTTACTAAAAAAATTTTGGTAAGATAATGTTTTCAAAACTATAACGCAATGTGTTTTAAACTATACCATCGGGTATCTCACTATGTTTTGCTATAAAGTAAACTCAAATGATTTTCAAACCAAACTCGATATTCTACTAAGTCAAAAATGTTTCAAAATAGTACTAAGAAACTATTGGAAATGCTAAATGAAATCAACTCGTTTTTAACTATATACTTTGGATAAGTTTTCAAAATCTAATCAAATAGGCCTACTCCAATTTTCTTCAAGTTCACTATGTTTTCGCCCCGCTTTTAAACGAAAAATCTTATCTCTCAAAAACGTTTTCCTCGTAACATACCAGATTCGGACGTGGTGTCCTGTCCGAGTTTGGGGTGTTACAATTGTGGTATCAGAGCCAAGTTCAAAGGCTCGGCTGTGGGCCTGAGGCCCAAAAAGTTTTTAAGAGTTTATTTTAAGTGTTTGTATGGTTTGAAAGGCATGGCACTCGAAGTCTCGGCACAGATTCGCCTGTAAGTACCTCGAACTATTGCTTGTGATTTGATTGGATGTGATATGATCTGATGAATAGCAATAGTATACTACTCTAGAGATTGAAACTGATAGGATTTTGTGAACTCGCGAGAACAAATCCTCTATAATATTCATAAGATTTACTTTAAAATAGTGGAATATATCTTGATTCATAAAACTCTTAAATCGATCACGAGAAAGATTAGTCATGAGCACTCGAGGCGGACGTGGTCGTAATACTCGTGGTAGAGGTAGGGTAGGATGACGTTTCGAGCCCGTAGGATCCGGGTCGTGGTTCGAGAAAATGAGATACTGGTTCGCCACCCGGTGGAGGTGGTGAGTTCCAAGATCGACCAGGGGATGACGCAGTTGTCACGAGCGTCGCCGCGAGTGTTGGAAAAGGGTAGCTGGTGTAGGTGGTGGTGCAAGAGCTAGGAAATCCGCTCTCGAGCGACTCGCAAACGGGCCGAATTCTTCCGAGGTGTTTCGTGTTGCTCCCAACACTGCTGAATATTGGCTGGAGGCAATCGAGCGGATCATGGATGATCTGGACTTGGTGAAGAGAAGTGAAGGGCATCGTGACGCTTCTCCGGGATGAGTCATATCGGTGGTGGCTCACGGTTCGAGATAAAGTGGGCAAAGCAGAGGATCTCGACATGGGATTATTTCGTACGCATATCAAAAGAAATACATTGGAGCTAGTTATATTGACTCAAATGAAAAGCATTTCGAGGCTTGTTCGAGGGGAGTAAATCTGTTTTCGAGTCACGAGGCTAAGTTCCTGGCCGAGTAGGTATGCCGGGCATTGTGGCCACCGAGCATGAGAGGTGTGTTCGTTTTCGAGGATGGTCTGCGAGAGACGAGTTGAGGTCGCTGATTGCTCCTCGGCAGGAGCGCGAGTTTCTTTGTCTTAGTTGAGAAGGCTAAGGTAGCCGAGGGTGTTAAGGAGTCCGTGAGACAGGCATGGACGAGAAATAGGCATAAGAGGAGCTTTGGGTCTTACGGATCGTCGGGTAATCCCATGAAGAGAGAGCTAGACCGAGTGGGCCGAATCGGCCCGCTAGGTTTGTTGTCGCGAAAGCGAGGGACCGCCGCAGATGTAATCGGTGTGGGAAATCTCATTGGGGTGGTTGCCGGATGGAGAGGAAAAGGTTGCTTCGAGTGTGGTTCTCTCGGAGCATCGTGAGGGACTGTCCGCGTGAGGTTGGCTAGGGATTCAGCCCGAGAGTCGTAGGCGTAATCGTTTAGGAGTAATGGACCGCCACCGCAGAGAGGCCGTGGAGCACCGGCGAGGTGCGAGTAGTTCGATGCCGACATACCTGGATTAGTGTATGCCGCGAGGCGCCGAGAGGAGAGGCGACGCACCTGGACGTCATAACCGCAGTGCGTTTTTGATTTTTGGTTCTCCTTATATCGCTTTGATTGATGTGGGTTCAACGCACTCTTATGTTGCCGAGTATAGTAGAGACCATGGATTTAGACTCGAGATATCTTCTAGGCGGATGACCGTAATTAGTCCTCTAGGTCACTCTGTAGTAGTAGATAAACTGCTTAGAGAGGTACCCCTAGAACTCCAAGGGGTAGTGTTTTTGTCGATCTGATGGAACCGCCCGTTGGGGAGTTCGACCGATTCTTGGGATGGACTTTGGTTGGTCAAGTACCAAAGCGAGGTTGGATTGCGCGCCAAGCGCATGGTTCTTAAGACGGTTGAGGGTGATGAGGTGGCTATGATAGGTAATAGGAGGGATTACTTATCAAATGTGGTATCTGCTCTGAAAGCGGAGAAGATGGTCAGGAAGGGCTGTGAAGCATATGTAGTTCATGTGTATGCCTTGGAGGCTAAAGAGTCCTTTGTGGAGAAGGTTCTGATGTTAAGGAATTTGCTGATGTGTTTCCCGAGGAGCTTCCGGGTTTGCCGCCAGATCGCGAGGTAGAGTTCGGGATAGATCTATTACCCGGAACCGCGCCAGTGTCTATTGCTCCCGTATAGGATGGCGCCAAAGGAATTGGTGGAGCTTAAGGCTCGTGATCCGTGGAGTTATTGGATCGAGGTTTTATTAGGCCTAGTGTTTCACTGGTAGGTGCGCGGTACTTTTGTCAAGAAGAAAGATGGCACGATGCGGATGTGTATAGACTCACCGCCGATTGAATAAGTCGACGATTAAAAACAAGTATCCGTTGCCACGGATAGATGACTTGTTTGATCATTTGAAGGGTGTCGCGGTATTTTCAAAGATCGACTTGAGGTCCGGGTATCACCGATTAAGAGTTAAGGAGGTGATATCCATAAAGCAGTGTTTCGGACTCGGTATGGGCACTACGATTTCTCGTAATGCCGTCGGGTTGACTAACGCACCGCTAGCGTTTATGGATATGATGAATAGGGTGTTTCAACAAGATCTCGGATCGGTTCGTCGTGGTTTTCATAGACGACATCTTGGTGTACTCAAGGGACAGAGGAAGAGCATGATAAGCATTTGCGCAGTGGTGTTGCAGATTTTGAGGAAGAGCAACTTCTATGCTAAGTTCGGTAAGTGTGAGTTCGCCAGGAAGTGACTTTCTTGGGTCATGTAGTGTCGGTGAGGGAATTCGAGTAGATCCTCGTAAGATTGAGGCGGTTTTGGATTGAAGCCGCCTAAGTCGCAATGGTCGAGATTCGAGTTTTCTGGTTTGGCGGATACTACCAAGGTTTGTTGAGGGTTTTTCGTTGATAGCGCTACCGATGACCAAGTTCTTGAGGAAAGAAGTTCCGTTTGTATGGACCGAGAAGCAGCAGGAAAGCTTCGATAAGTTAAAGAAGATTTTGACCGAGGCTCCGGTTCTAATTCAACCCGAGGTCGGTAAGGAATTCACGATCTCATTGCGATGCATCACATACGGGCTTGGGTTGTGTGTTGATGCAAGAAGGTAAGGTTGTGGCTTACGCTTCTCGGCCACACCGAGGCCACATGAGGTCAACTATCCGACGCATGACTTGGAGCTAGCGGTACGTGGTCTTCGCCTTAAAGATTTGGAGGCACTACTTGTACGGGGAGAGATCGATAGTCTACACACGCATCACAAGAGTTCAAAGTATCTTCCGACTCGGAAGGATTTGAATTTGAGGCGCCGCAGATGGGTTGAGTTGCTCGAAAGATTATGACTGTTCGATTGAGTATCATCCGGGCAAGGCTAACGTGGTGGCTGACGCGTTGAGCCGTAAGGTTGTTTCGGACTTAAGAGCTTTGTTTGCCCACTTGAGTTTGTATGACGATGGGAGTATTCTGGCAGAGTTGCAAGTTGCTTCACCAGGTTGAGAGCAGATCGAGAGAAACAGCTTAGAGGATGAGGTTCCGAGGGCGCAAGGTTGCAAGTGCGTAATGGTGGTTTGGAGGGTTACAGCTTGTCTAGTGATGAGGTGTTGTGTTTTCAGGGTAAGGCTTGTATGCCTAAAGATGTTGAGCTGAGGCAGAAGATTCTTCAGGACGCACATAGCAGTCCTTATGCTATGCATCCTGAAGGTAGCAAGATGTATAGGGATCTTAGAGAGCGATTTTGGTGGCTGGCTTGAAGAAAGAGGTGACAGAGTTTGTTGGGAAGTGTCCGACTTGTCACAGGTCAAGGCCGAACATCGCTTGCCGTCGGGGTTGCTTCACTGTGAAGATTCCTCTGGAAGTGGGAAAGGATAACCATGGATTTCGTCTGGTGGGTTACCGCTACGCCAAGCAAGAAGGATTCAGTTTGGGTAGTGGTGGATCGCCTGACTAAATCAGCCCACTTTATTCCGGTGAGGGTTGACTACTTGCTTCAAAAGCTAGCGAAGCTGTATGTTTCAGAGATAGTAAGGTTGCACGGTGTGCGGTTTCGATAATCTCGGATAGGATCCTAGATTTACGTCAAGGTTCCGAAAGCGTTGCATCAAGCTCGGGTACTGTTTTGATTTCAAGACGGCTTTTCACCGCAAATCGACGGTCAATCGTAAAGGGCTATTCAGATCTTAGAGGATATGCCGAGAGGTTGTGTCCGGATTTCAGAGGTAGTTGGGAGGAGTTTCTACCATTAGTTGAGTTTGCCTACAACAACAGCTACTGCGAGCATCAAGATGGCACCGTATGAGGCGTTGTATGGTAGGAAATGTCGCTTCACCCACGTGTTGGACTGAGTTAGGTGAACGCCAGCTTGTTGGGACCCGAGTTGGTTGGCCGAGATGTAAGGTAAGGTTAAGTTGATTCAGTGCTCGACAAAGGAAGCTTCGGACCGCAAGTCTTATGCCGATCTTAAGCGAAGAGATATAGAGTTTGTCGTAGGGGATCGAGTTTTCCCAAGGTCTCGCTTGGAAGAAGGTGTTGAGGTTCGGAAGGAAAGGCAAGCTAAGTCCGAGGTTCATTGGGCCGTATAAGGTTCTCGAGACGAGTTGGACCACGCATGGCGATCAGCTTGAGTTGCCAGCAGAGCTTAGTCGATTCACGACGTATTCCACGCTTCGATGCTTCGAGGTATCGCTCAGATCCGCCGCATGTGGTAGCAAAGTGGAAGAGATCGAGGTAAATCCAGATTTGACCATGGAGGAGGAACCCGTGCGCATTCTTGATCGAGATGTGAAGGTTCCGCGTAAGAAGTCTGTGCCTTTGGTTAAGGTACTTTAATGGAATCATGGCGTAGAAGAAGCTACGTGGGAACCCGAGGATATGATAAGACAACAATACCCGCAACTCTTCTGATCAGGTAATTTCGGGGTCGAAATTATTTTTAAGGGGGGTAGAACTGTAATATCCCGGGTTAGGGGCTATTTTGTTGTTGCATGATATTGCATGTGTTTGGTGTGCTGTGTTGTTGTTTGTGTTGTATCGGGGCTTAATTGTAGTCTAGGAGTATGCCTGAGTGAATGGGAAAATTTTGGTTTTTGGGTGTTAAGTGAAGGGAGCTGAGGGAGCTGGGGTTTAAGAATTTTACTTGTTGTTTTGTTGCACAAAAAGTGAGCTGGCAAGGTGGCAAGCATGCGTTACATGGGGGAGCTTGGTGTGGCGTCATCTACATGGAGTGGAGGTCTAGTGTTCGAGCTGCGAATTCCTCTTTTTGGCTACATTTTGGACGGCATGGAGGAAGAGGTTGAGAGCAATTTGGATTCTACTTGGACCAAGTCTTCACATTCAAACGTGCGGTGGAGAGGAACTTTAGGAGAAAGACTTGGTCTTGTTGTTGGAACGTGAGGATGTGAGTGCATGGGGATTTGGCCGAATTTGTTGGGGTGTGTGTTGGGGAGTGGACGGCATAGTGTGGGTTAGGGGAGGCCGAATGTACTCTTGCATTTTGGTACATTTTCTGGTCAAGCTTTGGTAAACAAAGAAAGCTCTCATTTTGTCGGGTTTTAGCCGAATTTTCAAGAGTGTTTCTTTTGTTTTTCTTCCTTTTGAAACAGAAAGTCAAGCTCTCATCTTGCCGAAATTATTTTGCCTTTTGAATTGGGTGGCCGAATGTCATTTTGAAGGCACATCTTCGGGTTGCATCTCTTCTTTTATTTTTTTTATTAGCCGAACCATTTCCCCTACATTCTTCTTCTTCTTCATGTGAGCTAAGCCGAATCTAGCATCCCACCTTCCTCTCTTTTCTTCTCTTAACCTCTTGTAGCCGAAACACTCACCTTCTCAAGCACCTTCATCTTTTCTTTTCTTGTTCGAAACCGAAAGTTTCTACCCTCTATCCATCTTTTGTTTCTTCTTTCCAAAAACCCTTAGCCGATTTCTCCAATTGTTCTTCTTATTTCTTTTGTGCCGAACCTAGACTTTCATCAACATTTTCTTTATATCCTTTCTCTAAACCGAATTTGGGGTGTGTGTTAAAACACTGTGGCCTAATCCTTCTCCCTGTTAAAGGTGTTAGCCGAATCCATTTTCTCTCCTAGAAGTCCCCTTTTGGCCGAATTTTGGGTGTTGGTAAGTTTTTGGCCGAATGGCCATTCCTTTTTCTCTCTAGTGCTATGTCGATTTTGGATGATGAAAGGAGTTAACCTCTTATTTTGGAACTTAATGCTTGATAGGGCATTCGGGATTCAAGCAGTCAACAAAGCCTTCTCACAAGAACTCGATCGATTGGCGAGTAGTGGTTGTGGTAAGTAATTGGTATTGGCATTGATCGTTCAATCTTTTGGTTTCGATTAAGTCAAGGTTATTAAGGTTTTAACCGTTTCTCTTTTAGGGGTTGGCCGATTGTTGGAAAGAGAACTCGTGGTTCGGGTTTGATAAGAAATCAAACCAATAGCAAGGTAAGGGTTCGATATTAACCTTTGGTTAATTGATGTTGGCCGAATGTTAGGATGCCTAACCCTTATGTTTGGCCGATTGTAGGAGCTAGTACTCGAGGGACTTAGATCGCTTTTGTCGGGATTTCTAGACTCGTATTACAGTGTGTAAACTAACACACTTCCGTTTAGTAATATGATTGATAACTTTGTGTGATAATTAATGAAACAGTTGATGATTGATATGATACCCTAATGGGTATGATCTTGGACTCCGGGTAAGTCAAGATTATTATTGTTATGAGTTTACTCGATGATCTATATGATACCATGGCTATGGATATATGTGACATGGGATATGAGGTTAGCATATTAGCATGATATGCATGATTTGTATGATATGCATGATTACATGAGTATGGTATGTTGATGGGTGATATGAGTGGAGGGAGCGGTGATATTTTGCCGACGAGCACCGGTGTTTTGGTAACACACTTTGTGACTTTGGGTCACCAGAGGTTTGGCACCTCCAGAGGTTTGGCACCTCATTGCGACTCGTCCTTGTGGGTTAACACCACCGTGGGTTGGCCCCACATGAGATATGGGATCGTCTGCTAGTGATTGGGTATCACACGATGGGTTGGCCCCATCATTCGATTATTGTGACTACGGTCACCGGTGGTTTGGTACCACATTTGTGTCTTTGGGACACCGGAGGTTGGGCACCTCATTGCGACTCGCCCCTCGTGGTTTGACACCACCGTGGGTTGGCCCCACTTGAGATACGGATCGTCTCGCTAGTGATTGGGTATCACACGATGGGTTGGCCCCATCATTGGATTTGTGACTTGGTCACCAAATTGCTTTGGTAGCACAAACGTGTTTTTGGGACACCGGTGGTTTGGCACCACATTGATGGATATTGTGTCTTTGGGACACCAGTGTTTTGGTAACACATTGTGACTATATGTCACGGTGGTTTGGCACCACCAAAGGGTTTGGTACCACACGGGGTAGAAAAAGGAGATACGGATGGTTAGGATCGGGTTGCATTAATTATGTTGCTATGTATGATGTGTGTTAGCATGTTGTTTCATCGGGGAGCGGGATTTATGCATCGAGTCATTCGACTCACCCTCTCATTTGACATTTTCAGTGACCCGTGAAGACGCGGACAAGGAGCCGGATGGACTCGGGTGCACATGCCATGCTTAAATAAAAGTTTTGCTCGGACTATTCACTTTGGGTACTTTAGCTTATTTATTTTTATTTGAGATTTAATTTGGATTTGTAAAAGGCCTTTAAATTATGTTTTATGATGGTTATGTTTTAATTAGATTCTCAACCCGCTTAACAAATAACTTGGTATGAAATTTTACTAAAAAAATTTTGGTAAGATAATGTTTTCAAAACTATAACATGAATGTGTTTTAAACTATACCATCGGGTATCTCACTATGTTTTGCTATAAAGTAAACTCAAATGATTTTCAAACCAAACTCGATATTCTACTAAGTCAAAAATGTTTCAAAATAGTACTAAGAAACTATTGGAAATGCTAAATGAAATCAACTCGTTTTTAACTATATACTTTGGATAAGTTTTCAAAATCTAATCAAACAGGCCTACTCCAATTTTCTTCAAGTTCACTATGTTTTCGCCCCGCTTTTAAACGAAAAATCTTATCTCTCAAAAACGTTTTCCCCGTAACATACCAGATTCGGACGTGGTGTCCTGTCCGAGTTTGGGGTGTTACAGGGAAGGTTGGCCGAATTTTGCTAGTAGCTTGGTAAGGTTTAGGAGTTTGCTTTTGGTCATTTTAGTTTTTGTGCAAAATTTTGCATTCCTCTTCTCAACTTTTCCCTTTGGCCGAAATTGATCTTTTGGTAAGCCTTGATTATTTTGACCATTTGGTCATTTTTGCTTTTCACTTTAGTGTTCAATTTTGTGCCTTTCTCATAGTGCCGATTCTACCAACACCAAAAAGCCATTCTTTACTTTTCTTCTCCCCATTGCCGAATATACATTGCTCCCAAAACTCATCTCTTCTTTCTTTCTCTTTTATTCTCTTTGAAAATTGAAACAACATCATCATCATTCTTCTCTCATCTTTTATTCTTGATACTCATACTTTCTCTATTATTTTCTCTCATGGCCGAATGTTGATGTACCCATAGCCGAATCATTTTTCTATTTTCTATGGTCATATAGCCGAATCCTCCATCTTGCACAAACATCTTTCTCAATCGTCTCTTTCCAACCGTGGACAATAGGTAAGAATTCTTTTTAGTTCATGTTAGTTAATAGTTGTCATGGCCGAATCTTGATAAGGGGTATAAAGACTTTCTTAGATCGAAATAAACGTTCATTCTATTAACGTTTTTATTTGTTATACTTTAGTGCGATAACGGAAGATCGAAATCAAGTGTTCGTAAGTAACATAGAACGTTGGAATCGATTTAAGGTGTTAAGGGAACGTTTTGGTTGACTCTCATTTTTGGAACAAGGATCTTTGTGGTAAGCAAATTTCACCCTTAAACCCTTAGTCATATTTCGATGTAATATTAGATTGGATTAACGATCTTTTGTCTTTGAAGACAATCAAAATAGGGAAGAAAAGAGGCGGTGAATAGTGTTCGGAAGAGGGTGGTTCCGTTATTCCCCTAAGTTTAAGCGAAGGACTGCTTCAAAGAATCAAGGATTTCCCACCGGGTTGTGGACGTTCATCCGAGGAGAATCAATCGCTCGAGGTCGTTCGTGACTCCCAAACCATTATTTGTTCGTGGATTTGATTCGGTTAACGAACCATCAATCGGGGAGAAACCGCAAGTAGAAGTAGTTCGAAAACCCGAGGGTAAAATTTTAGATCGTTATTTTTTAGATCGGTTTCATTAATAAATTATAGTGTTCTAATTATCGTGATACGTATAGGTGTTGACGAGCGGGAAAGTCTAGTTCTCACTATAACCAGGTGTGTAACTTCATACTTATCTTTCGGGTTAGATACTAAACCGTAAGAAATTTTAATAAATCGTAAAAATGGCCAAATTGAAAATGTTGTAGTAATTAGTACTTTTGTGTAAATTCATAAAACTGCTAGATCGATAAATTGGGCCATAAAACTGCTAGATCGATAAATTGGGCCATAAAACTGCTAGATCGATAAATTGGGCCATAAAACTGCTAGATCGATAAATTGGGCCATAAAACTACTAGATCGATAAATTGGGCCATAAAACTGCTAGATCGATAAATTGGGCCATAAAACTGCTAGATCGATAAATATGGGCCAAAGTTTGCTAGATCGCTAATGGGCCAAAAACCCTCTAGTTTGAGATATGGGCCAAAGTTTAATACTATATTGTTAATAGGCCCAAATGAAAGGTTTTATTAAAGACTCATTTGTGTTATGGGTTACTTGATAAAATTTTTATGATTTAAAGTTTGTTATTCATACATAAATACATGGGATGGGATTTGATGAAGAGAAGAAAGGCCTGTGGCCACGTATCTAGTTCGGTGGCTCTGCCACAAATTTTGGCTTAATGCCTCTAGTTCGGTGACTATGTCACAATCTAGTTCGGTGAGTGCACTACAATATTATTTAAAAGGCTAAATGCCTACGATTGGTGTGTTTGGCGGGGTGGGTTGACTTGATCCCCTGCAGGTGTCTTTGGTTGGTACGGGGTGTGTAGCGGATGGAAATTAGGCTTGGTTGGGAAATTCATTTTACATGCATTTTATATATTTTATTTCATTTTATATTGTTAAAATTTGTAATTGGGCTCAAGCCCAAAATTAATGCCTTGATGGTCCAGCCCAATAATGGTGGTAAGTGAGTTACACACTCGAGTTCTTTGTAACTCACCCGCTTTATTATCCGTCTCTGTAATGGAAATTGATGTGGACTTGGGGTAGGGGATAACTTGGTGGAGGCCATACTACGAGCTTGTGTTTTATAAACCATGAACTTTATTTAAGTTACTTATTTTAATTACTATTTTGGGTATGATGTAATAAGGCCTCTAATTATGTTTTTATGGATTTTTATGTGTGGATGGATTTAATTTTATTTTAAGACTCTTAATATGGGCTTATGTTAAATCTATAAAGTTTTCTTAAAAATATTGTGTTTTATAACAATTTTGGACACCTAAATTACTTTTCAATTTCTTTCAAATTCTTTTAAAACTACGTTAAGGTTTTGACTAATATATATATAAGATTTCAAACAAGTATTTTTCTTAATTCATAATCATTGTACTTAGTTTTTATTAAACCTTATTTCTAAAGGTTTTGCATTACTGTTTTACTTAAATCATTAGAGAATTTTAGATGTTCGTTCGGTGTGACAAACCAAATCTCGTCTTAACGCATAGACCTGGTTTGGGGTATTACATTTAATGGTATCAGAGCCAGTTTCAAAACTCGGCTGTGGTTTGGGTTCAACAAAGATATTTGTTTGAGAAACAACTCAAATTTCTAGACTTTTTGATTTAAAGGTAGTATGGCACCATGAGCATCCCGCGCCAAGTAAAGTAAGTATCTGTATATTAATTGTTTATTATCATTGTGATATGATCATAAGAAACACTCTAGAACTTCTAGTTTTAGGTGTTGAAACTGTAGAGATTGAGACAATAAGGATATGATTGCGGAAACAACTCTATCTCTTTTATATCATAAAACATCGTTAATAAACACTGAAATAGTATTCTGATTCATAAAACTCATAACCAGATTAAATCAGTCACTATGAGCACTAGAGGACATGGTCGTGGACACGGTAGACGTGGCCGTGGTAGAGGACGAGGTGTTAGAGGCGCAACTGAAGCACCGGATCATATGCCGGAAATGGATGCACCTGCGTCACTTGAAAGTGAGACGGGATCACATGATCATATGGAAGAAGATAATGCGGTGACGCGAGCAATGCCGCGAGTCCTTGAAAGGGTCAGTGGAGCTAGAGCTGGGCCAACACTCGGCTGGTGGGTCGATATCGGAACGATTGAAATCAAGTGGTGGTCTTGAGGTTTTCAGAGAGGTGTCTCGGTGTAGCTCCAAATGTCGTTGAATATTGGCTTGAGGCGGTGGAGCGAATTATGGACGATCTTGAGTGCACGCTGGAACAAAAACTAAGGGGCGGTGTCCTTGTTAAGGGACGAAGCATACCAATGGTGGCTTACTGTCCGAGAAGGCTTTGGTCGCATTAGTTAATTGGGAATTCTTTAAAGTTTCCTTCCAAGGGAAATATGTAAGAACGAGTTATGTTGATGCCGAAGGAAGGAATTCACGAATCTGGTCCAAGGGAATAAGACAAGTGGCGACATATGAAAGTCGAGTTTTTGCGCTTGAGTCGCTATGCTCGAATAATAGTGGCAACGGATCATGAGCGTTGTGTACGCTTTGAGGATGGCTTGAACGATGAATTGCGGGTTTTAATAGCCCCACAACAAGTTAGAACTTTTGCCACGCTTGTGGAAAAGGCCAAGATAGCCGAAGAGGCTAAGAACTTGGAACGTCAGAATCGGGAACGAGCTAGAGGCAAGAGAGATATGAAGTATTCGGGTTCTTCAAGAAGGTTTCTGAAGAGGCCTCGGAATGATGAACCGACCAAGGTAGAACACCAGAATCGTGGAATCAGTCGAGATTGTGCTTTGATTGTGGGAAAAGAAAAGGCACGGAGAGTGCTGGAAGAAAACGGGTGCTTGCTATAAATGTGGGTCGATGGATCATCAATATAGGAATTGCCCTCGTCGAATGGATACAACTCAGGAAGCTCGTAATACTGATGCACCATCGGCAAGAGGAATTCAGCAACCACCGAGAGGTCGTGGACCAGGTCGAGGTGGTAATGGGGCTGGACGTGGTCAAGGTGCAGCGGGTCGAGGCAATGGTCATAGAGGCAACACAGATGCAAGACAGCCAGGATTGGTATATGCGAGTTAGACGCCGTGAGGATGGCAATGCACTGATGTGATAAGCGCATGCGTTCTTCATTTTTGATGTACCTGTTATTGCTTTGATAGATATTGGTTCTACCCATTCGTATGTTGCTAGCACCATATCTGGAAACTTGAATTTAGACTCTGAAATTTCCGATAGTGAGATGAAGGTAATTAGTCCTTTAGGACATGATCGGTGATTAGTAAATAAACTGCTTAGAGATGTGCCCTTAGAAATTCAAGGAGAAATATTTTTGGCGAATTTGATGGAATTGCCTTTTGGCGAGTTTGATATCATTTTGGGCATGGATTGGTTGGTTAAGCACCGGGCGAAATTGGATTGTGCTGAAAAGCGGATGTCAATAAGGACGGTGGAGGATAAAGAAATAATTATGATAGGCGAGCGAAGGAATTACTTGGCAAATGTGGTATCTGCACTTAAGGCAGAAAAGTTGGTGCGAAAAGGGTATGGAGCATTTTTAGCATTTATTAGTGCTTTAGATGCCAAAGAGTTGTCAGTGGAAGATGTGAGAACAGTGAAGGAATTTCTAGATGTATTTCCTGAAGAACTTCCTGGCATACCTCCAGATCGGGAAGTGGAATTTGGTATTGAGCTCTTGCCCGGAACGACTCCAGTGTCCATTGCTCCTTATAGAATGGCACCGAAGGAGTTGGCGGAGCTTAAAGCTCAAATTCAAGAATTGTTGGATCGGGGTTTTATTCGACCGAGTGTGTCTCCGTGGGGAGCACCGGTTTTGTTTGTTAAGAAGAAAGATGGGTCAATGCGTATGTGTATTGACTACAGACAATTAAATAAATTGACGATCAAGAATAGGTACCCTCTGCCAAGAATTGATGACCTGTTTGATCAAATGAAGGGAGCTTCTGTTTTCTCCAAAATTGATTTAAGATCGGGTTATCACCAGCTTAAGGTGAAAGAAGCGGATATTCACAAGACGGCTTTCCGAACTCGTTATGGACATTATGAGTTTTTGGTGATGCCGTTTGGGTTGACCAATGCACCAGCTGCATTTATGGATATGATGAACCGGGTCTTTCAACCATATTTAGACCGGTTTGTGGTGGTATTCATAGATGACATTCTGGTATATTCAAGGAATGAAGAGGAGCATGACTCGTGATTTGCGAATTGTATTGCAGATTACTTGAAATAATCAAGCTGTATGCCAAATTCGAAGAAATGTGAATTCTGGTTAAGGAAGTGACTTTCTTGGGTCATGTGGTATCAGTCGAAGGAATAAGGGTGGATCCTCGGAAGATTGAGGCTGTATTGGATTGGAAACCACCAAAGTCAGTAGCTGAGATTCGGAGTTTCTTGGGTTTGGCTGGTTACTATAGACGCTTTGTTGAGGGGTTTTCGTTGATTCTTTGCACCCCTAACTAAGCTATTGCGGAAGGAGTACCATATATATGGACCGATAAGCAAAGCAAGAAAGTTCGAGAAATTGAAGAAGATTTTAACGGAAGCGCCAGTACTGAT
Organism: Gossypium sturtianum; assembly: GCA_025698515.1. Classification (NCBI taxonomy): domain Eukaryota; kingdom Viridiplantae; phylum Streptophyta; class Magnoliopsida; order Malvales; family Malvaceae; genus Gossypium; species Gossypium sturtianum. The sequence continues at coordinate 28,956,960 of CM046945.1, forward strand.
TCAACCTGAGGCTGGAAAGGAGTTTATAGTTTACTGCGATGCATCACACACGGGCTTAGGATGTGTATTGATGCAAAGTGGGAAAGTGGTGGCTTATGCTTCTCGTCATTTGAGACCATTGAAGTAAACTACCCTACTCATGTCTTGGAGTTAGTCATGAGAGTGTTTGCTCTAAAGATTTGGAGGCATTACCTCTACGGTGAAAAGTCTATCATCTATACGGATCACAAGAGTCTTAAGTATCTTCTTACTCAGAAGGAATTAAACTTGAGACAACGAAGATGGGTGGAGCTGTTAAAGGACTATGATTTCTCAATCGAGTATCATCACCGAAAAGCTAATGTGGTAGCGAGCACGCGTTAAGTCGTAAGGTGGTATCGATTTGAGAACAATGTTTGCCCATTTGAGTTTGTACGAGGATGGTAGTCCGATAGCGGAACTTCGGTGAAGCCTCGTGGTTAGAGCAAATCAAGGAAAAGCAGATATCGATAAGAAATTGGGATCATTAATTCAACAAGTTGAAAATGGTGGAATAGAGGATTTTAGCATAAACGCTGGAAGGTGTGTTATGTTTTCGTGGGAGAGTTTGTATGCCTAAGGACTCAGATCTCGAGACAAATGATTCTACGGGAGGTGCATAGTAGCCCTTATGCTATGCACCCGGAGGAAATAAGATGTATCGGGATCTTCGTGAACAATATTGGTGGCCGTGGTTGAAGCGTGAGATTTCGAATTTGTGGGAAAATGTTTAACTTGTCGCCAAGTGAAGGCGGAGCATCAATTGCCGTCGAGGATTATTACAACCGTAAAGATTCCTCTTTGGAAATGGGAGCGGATAACAATGGATTTTGTTAGTGGGTTACCTTTAACACCCACTAAGAAAAACTCCGTTTGGGTAATTGTTGATCGTTTGACGAAGACCGCTCATTTTCTATCGGTTAAATGCACGGATTACTCGTTATAGAAGTTGGCTAAGGTCGCACGTATCCGAAATCGTGAGGTTGCATGGGGTACTGTGTGTCATTATATCGAGATAGGGATCCTGGGGTTTACGCCACGGTTTTGGAAAGCTTTGCATGAAGCTTTGGGAACAAAGCTAAACTTGAAGACGGCTTTTCATCCTCGATCGGATGGTCAATCGTAAAGAGTAATTCAGATTCGGAAGACATGTTGATGGGATGTGTAATCGACTTCAAAGGTAGTTGGGAGGATTTTCTACCGTTGGTGAATTTGCTTACAACAATAGCTATCAGTCTAGCATTCAGATGGCACCCTACGAGGCATTATATGGTCGTAGGTGTCGTTTCTCCTAGTTGTTGGAATGAATTGGGCGAACAGCGGATGTTAGGTCTGGTGATCTCAAACGGAAGAAAAGTAAAAGCTATTCGAGCACGGTTAAAGGAAGCCGGATAGACAAAAGTCGTATGCAGATCCCAAGCGTAGAAGTATCGAGTATCTTTGTGGGGATCAAGTTTTCTTGAAGGTCTCACCTTGGAAGAAGATTTTCGAGTTTGGGAAGAAGGGCAAGTTGAGTCCTAGATACATTGGACCATATCGTGTGGTGAAGCGTGTTGGTCCAAAGTGGCCTATCAGATCGAATTACCTCGGAGTTGAGTCGATTCATAATGTTTTTCATGTTTCCATCTTTGAGGCGCTATAGATCGGATCCTTCGCACATAGTACCGGTGAGAAGAAGTGGAGTTGAATTGAGACTTGTCTTTTGAGGAGGAACCAGTGGAAATCTTAGACCGAGATGCTAAGGTGCTAAGAAAGAAAACCGTGCCGTTGGTCAAGGTTTTATGGCGAAATCACGGAGTGGAGGAAGCTACGTGGGAGCCTGAAGATGCAATTCGGCAAGAATACCCTCACCTTTTTCAACCAGGTAAATTTCGAGGACGAATTTTTTTTTTAAGGAGGGTAGAGTTGTAACACCCTAAAATTCAAGTATCGATTTATTGCATGTTTTGGTGTTTAGATTATGAAGGAAAATTTTCTTATTACTTTTCGTGCCTATGATAGTCCTGAAGAAGAGTATAGAATTATTCGGGTATGGAATAATTTTTAGTTTGAGAATTTATTGAAGTGGAGCAAGTGGCATTGACACTTAAGTTAAATTAAGTGTTAAAAAGTAGCATAAGATGAGTAAATGGCAAGGTGGTGTTGGCGCATGAGATATTGCATGAGGGGAGTGGTTCGAATCCCTTGTATAGCATTTAGACAACTTTTATTTTTGCACTTGTATAGCAAGTGTCGACCAAGCAATAGATAAGGTAAGGTTGGACTTTTCATTTTTGGTAAGTAGACTGAAGGAATAAGGAAATAGCTAACTTATAGTATGGAATCAAGAAAATTTTGAAAGATAAGGGGACATAAGGCATGTATCAAGGAAAAGGTTTTGGAAACTAATTCATGGCCATTTGACCATGAATTTGGACGGCAATGTGGCTAGGGGGAAGGTTGGCCAAATTTTGCTAGTAGCTTGGTAAGGTTTAGGAGTTTGCTTTTGGTCATTTTAGTTTTTGTGCAAAATTTTGCATTCCTCTTCTCAACTTTTCCCTTTGGCCGAAATTGATCTTTTGGTAAGCCTTGATTATTTTGACCATTTGGTCATTTTTGCTTTTCACTTTAGTGTTCAATTTTGTGCCTTTCTCATAGTGCCGATTCTACCAACACCAAAAAGCCATTCTTTACTTTTCTTCTCCCCATTGCCGAATATACATTGCTCCCAAAACTCATCACTTCTTTCTTTCTCTTTTATTCTCTTTGAAAATTGAAACAACATCATCATCATTCTTCTCTCATCTTTTATTCTTGATACTCATACTTTCTCTATTATTTTCTCTCATGGCCGAATGTTGATGTACCCATAGCCGAATCATTTTTCTATTTTCTATGGTCATATAGCCGAATCCTCCATCTTGCACAAACATCTTTCTCAATCGTCTCTTTCCAACCGTGGACAATAGGTAAGAATTCTTTTTAGTTCATGTTAGTTAATAGTTGTCATGGCCGAATCTTGATAAGGGGTATAAAGACTTTCTTAGATCGAAATAAACGTTCATTCTATTAACGTTTTTATTTGTTATACTTTAGTGCGATAACGGAAGATCAGAAATCAAGTGTTCGTAAGTAACATAGAACGTTGGAATCGATTTAAGGTGTTAAGGGAACGTTTTGGTTGACTCTCATTTTTGGAACAAGGATCTTTGTGGTAAGCAAATTTCACCCTTAAACCCTTAGTCATATTTCGATGTAATATTAGATTGGATTAACGATCTTTTGTCTTTGAAGACAATCAAAATAGGGAAGAAAAGGGCGGTGAATAGTGTTCGGAAGAGGGGTGGTTCCGTTATTCCCCCTAAGTTTAAGCGAAGGACTGTTTCAGCAATCCGGGATTTCCCACCGGGTTGTGGACGTTCATCCAGGAGAATCAAGCTGTTCGAGGTCGTTTCGTACTCGAACCATTATTTGTTCGTGGATTTGATTCGGTTAACGAACCATCAATCGGGGAGAAACCGCAAGTAGAAGTAGTTCAAAACCCGAGGTAAAATTTTAGATCGTTATTTTTAGATCGGTTTCATTAATAAATTATAGTGTTCTAATTATCGTGATACGTATAGGTGTTGACGAGCGGAAAGTCTAGTTCTCACTATAACCGGTGTGTAACTTCATACTTATCTTTCGGGTTAGATACTAAACCGTAAGAAATTTTAATAAATCGTAAAAATGGCCAAATTGAAAATGTTGTAGTAATTAGTACTTTTGTGTAAATTCATAAAATCGCTAGATCGATAAATTGGGCCATAAAAGCGCTAGATCGATAAATTGGGCCATAAAGCGCTAGATCGATAAATTGGGCCATAAAGCGCTAGATCGATAAATTGGGCCATAAAACTACTAGATCGATAAATTGGGCCATAAAGCGCTAGATCGATAAATTGGGCCATAAAGCGCTAGATCGATAAATATGGGCCAAAGTTTGCTAGATCGCTAATGGGCCAAAAACCTCTAGTTTGAGATATGGGCCAAAGTTTAATACTATATTGTTAATAGGCCCAAATGAAAGGTTTTATTAAAGACTCATTTGTGTTATGGGTTACTTGATAAAATTTTTATGATTTAAAGTTTGTTATTCATACATAAATACATGGGATGGGATTTGATGAAGAGAAGAAAGGCCTGTGGCCACGTATCTAGTTCGGTGGCTCTGCCACAAATTTTGGCTTAATGCCTCTAGTTCGGTGACTATGTCACAATCTAGTTCGGTGAGTGCACTACAATATTATTTAAAAGGCTAAATGCCTACGATTAGTGTGTTTGGCGGGGTGGGTTGACTTGATCCCACGGGTGTCTTTTGGTACGGGGTGTGTAGCGGATGGAAATTAGGCTTGGTTGGGAAATTCATTTTACATGCATTTTATATATTTTATTTCATTTTATATTGTTAAAATTTGTAATTGGGCTCAAGCCCAAAATTAATGCCTTGATGGTCTGGCCCAATAATGGTGGTAAGTGAGTTACACACTGAGTTCTTTGTAACTCACCTCGTTTTATTATCCGTCTCAGGTAATGGAAATTGATGTGGACTTGGGCCGGGGATGACTTGGTGGAGGCCATACTACGAGCTTGTGTTTTATAAACCATGAACTTTATTTAAGTTACTTATTTTAATTACTATTTTGGGTATGATGTAATAAGGCCTCTAATTATGTTTTTATGGATTTTTATGTGTGGATGGATTTAATTTTATTTTAAGACTCTTAATATGGGCTTATGTTAAATCTATAAAGTTTTCTTAAAAATATTGTGTTTTATAACAATTTTGGACACCTAAATTACTTTTCAATTTCTTTCAAATTCTTTTAAAACTACGTTAAGGTTTTGACTAATATATATATAAGATTTCAAACAAGTATTTTTCTTAATTCATAATCATTGTACTTAGTTTTTATTAAACCTTATTTCTAAAGGTTTTGCATTACTGTTTTACTTAAATCATTAGAGAATTTTGGATGTTCGTTCGGTGTGACAAACCAAATCTCGTCTTAACGCATAGACCTGGTTTGGGGTGTTACATCTACCACACACATATCTCCTTCTCAATCATTTTTTTCTACTCTCACTTTGATCAATCGGTAAGTGGCTAGTTTCAACATTTTGGTATTTTTATTTCACCTTATCCATTGTGCTGAATCTATACTTTGTTGTGGGATGGCCTTTTTGGATCGAGACCATCATCATACCATATCTTATTCGAATCTCTTTTTCTCTATCATAGAAATTTAGTGGAAGGCCAAAAATTGGGTGTCCGAAGTCATCGTGTTATCATTAGGATTCGGTCCAAAAATCTAAGGTAAGGATTTCTTTGAAGGATTCCATATTACTTATTAAAGATAGGGTGATTAACCGATTTTTATCTTAGGGACTCGATCGTTTGATTTTCATCCTGTGAACGTAAGGATTTTGTGGTAAGCCGACTTCGCTCATAAGACCAATCGTTTTTAATTACGAAATATTAGTTTGGACTAATATTTAATTGTCAATGGAGGCAAACAAGATCGAATCAAAAGGAATGGTGAATAGTGATCGGAAAAGGAGCGGATTCGCGATACCCTCTAGGTTCAAACGAAGGGCTGTTTCGGCAATCCAAGATTTTCCACCGGGTTGTGGACCCTCATCCGGTGAGAATCAACTATTCGAGGTTGTTCGCAGTTCTGAGCCATTAGCTATTCGAGATTTTCCAACGGGTTGTGGACCGTCAACCGGGGAAAACTGGCAAATCATAGTTATTCGCGATTCCGAGGGTAAAAATCCTAGACCGTTTATCTTAGAATAGATTTACTATAAGTGTTAATGTTCTAATCGAGCGTTAAAAATATTTTTAGGTGTCAACGATCAGGAAAGTGTAGTGCTTACCGTAATCAGGTGTGTAATCTCACACCGTATTCCATGGGTTAGATAATTATATCGTGTTAATCGTTTGATTAAATCACATGTTAGTGACATCGGGTAAAATGGCATAATTATTACTAAAATGGTAAAGACTATGAAATCGGTATTAAGAAGTGTAAAAATTACGAGATTACCCCTTACTTGGGCCAAATGTGATATTTGATATATGGGGCAAATGTGATATTTGATATATGGGCCAAATGTGATATTTGATATATGGGCCAAATGAGATATTTGGTATATGGGCCAAAAAGGTGATATGGGCCAGATTATGGAAATTTTTATAATGGGCCATATTGTTCGTAATAATTATATGAATGGATTGTTGTAAATGAATATGCATATTATATACATGATTTGCATGGGTTGGGATATTGACGAAGAGAAGTTCTCGTAGCTTTGCTACAAAATTGCAGTGGCTCGCCACAAATCGAAAAATGGCAAATGCCATGTAAACTCAGTAAATCTGGTGGCTTGTCCACAAATTGATAAACGGCTTAATGCCTATTTTGGTGTGTTGGCGGGGTGGGCGACTAAAGCTCCCCACAGGTGTGCTGGTTGGTACGGGTGGTGTGTAGCGGATGGAAATTAGGTTTGGTTTGGGAATTGCATATTACATTCATTTAATACATGTTATTATGTTATATTTGTATTGGGCTTTGGCCCAATAAATGCTAAATTGGATTTTGGCCCAGTGGACGATGATAATTGGTTTACACACTGAGTTCTAAGTAACTCACCCCGTTTTTCCTTACTCTTCTCAGGTAATGATCAGTGACGGAGACTTGAACTGTGGACAACTCGGTGGGGGCCATACTACGAATAATGGGTTATTTGAATTTTGGATTTCTTTTAAGTACTTTTAATTATTTTACTATTTTAAGTTAAGTTGTAATAAGGCCTTTGGATAAATTTTTAATATTGCTTTAGGTTTGATGGATTTTATAAATAGCTTTAAATACTTCAAGAGGGATTATATTTTCTAAAAACATAAATAAACGTTTTCTCAAATAGACATGAAAAAAAATAAGAAAAAAAAAGTAAAAGATTTTATTCTTAAATACTTTAACTCGGAAAATTTTCTCTTAACATTGATTCTTCAAAATTTTCCAAAGTTATCATTCAAACTCTTTTTCTCAAATTAAACTTTCCAAAGTTTCGTTTCATAAACTCTTACGACTTAAATTGTTGATTCAATAATCAACTTTAGTATTCAATAAACTCCACGTCAAAATGTTTTTTTTTTAAAATCCGATTTCTTTAAATCTTTAAAGTACTAGGTGTATGTTCATTTTGTTTGACATGTCAAATTTGGTCTTAACGCATAGACCGGGTTTGGGGTGTTACACGTGCCGTCCACACGACTGAGACACACACCCATGTCTCTGCCCATGTGCTCAACTCTGAGCATTCTGTTTCTCAAAATTAAGGTGCAGGGGACACACGGCCGGAACACAAGCCCGTGTGGCAGACCGTGTGTCACACACGGCCTAGACACACGCTTGTGTGTCTACCCGTATGGACAAAATAAAGGCTATTTACCAAGCCATTTTCCACCCTTATTCACACATACACTTACACCAATTCAAGGCACAAAACATAACATACTTAGGCAACCAAAACATCCACAATTATGACCAACACATGCCAACACAATATCAACATCTATCATACTTACAACAATTATTAAGCCGCAATTGACTGCTTTCAAGATACCTAATTGTACACCACTTTATCATCTCTTCAATAGACCACATTGCCAAACATTTCACATTCATGTCATAAATCACATTTCCATCATTCACCAAGCATACCAAGACCATATCACCAAGGACATTGGCACATATATAAATATACTTAGGCTTACAACCATGTTAGCCCAAATAAGCCAATCTACATGGCCAAATATCAAAACAAGCCTTTGACAATTACAAGCCGACATATTGTCTACAATCATAATGACACATATAACAAAATGACTAAGTCCCTATACATGCCATACTTTCAAAATACTAAAATCATCAATAACCAAAATGAGAGGGTTTGATAGTGTGATCCGAATCTCCGACGATCTCCGATCCCGAGCTAGCTTGGTAACACTATAAGATAAGGGAAAGAAATAAGGTAAGCTATATAGCTTAGTAAGTCCATATGAAAATAATACAAAACATTATTCATACATTAGTCATATAAATAACTTAACATATACTAACATAAATATCATTAAAATTTCATGAGCATAACTTACTCAATCACATTCCTATCATTAGTTCATCATATACCGAATACATTTCCATTGAGTTTTTCGTACATACCTGTACCAACTCGTAACATAATCACATACTTTCTCATCTTTGACATATCTGTTGAGCCACTTGGAATACTGTCGGATACACAGAAAGATTTTCACATAAGTGCCACATATGTAGCCAATGCTACCACAAATCTTATAATACATATAAGCTCGCTCTCGAGCCATCCATAGGCCTGCTCACATAAGCTGTCAGGTATCCGCAACATATGCCGATATGCCCAGCCACCGGTAGGACGTACAGGACCAGCACCTGGGTCACATAATCACATAATCATATGGGTTCCTAGTGACATGTCACTTGTATCCTAATCTATTCCTACGGTTCAACCGGGATTTCTCTCTTGCTGGAACTTTGTCGAATATGCTCGTAGAATAAATCATACAGTTCATGCAATATCAAGACATTAAAATACAAATATAACATTGCATTATTAACATACAAACTTACCTCGGTACAAAAATAATGAAAATGGACCTAATCGTCAAACACTTTGTTTTTCCCCCGATCTAGGTCCGAACCTCATTTTTCTTGATCTATAATAGCAAATTTAACTTATTTAATACTCACATTATTTAATTCAGCCCAAAAATCACATCATCGCAAAATTATATTTTTGCCCCTAACTTTTCAACTTTTTATATTTTAGTCCCTAGGCTCGTAAAATGAATTTAATTCAATTTCTTCAAAACCCAAGCCTAGCCGAAACATTTTCATACTCATAAAAACCCACATTTTTCATTTATTCACATTTTTACACACATTTTACAACTTTTACAAATAGGTCATTTTTAGGCATTTTCATCAAAAATCACTTGGTAAATGTTGTTTATCTAACATCAAACATACATTTTCTACCATTAAACATCAAAATACACAAATATCTAACATGGTTAAAATTTTAAAATTTTATTTTCTTTCAAATTAGTCCTTGAAATAGTTAGATTAGGTTGGGACAACTTCAAAAACATAAAAATCATGAAAAACGGTGCAAAAACAGACTTACAATCGAGCTTGGAAGCTTGGAAAACCCTAGCTATGTCTTCTCCTTATGAAATTCAACCATGGGGGATGAAAATAGAAAGATGAACATCTTTTATTTTTTAAATTTTGTCTTTATTAACCAAATGACTAAAATCCCGTTAATGAAAAACTTCAAAATTTCACCTAACCATGTCCATTTTTGTCCAATCTAAAGTATAATGGTCTAATTACCATTTAAGGACCTCCAATTTGAATCTCATAGCATTTAGACACCTCTTGCTTCTAGAACATACATTTTACATTTATTACAATTTAGTCCTTTAAGCTAAATTGAGTGCTCAAACGTCAAAATTTCTGAACGAAAATTTCACGAAATTATTCCATAAAATTGTAGACCATAAAATAATAATAAAAATAAATTTTTCTTCATCAGATTTGTGGTCTCGAAACCACTGTTCCGACTAGACCCAAAATCGGGTTGTTACATCAATAATGCCCCTAGGAAATCTAATGGTTTCGCTAATTAAATACTCATCCCAGTTTGTTTGGGTTTCCTAAGACCTAATTGCTTAAACATTTTATAGGGCATGACCTTAATACTAGCCCTTAAATCAGCCAAAGCATTATCAATATTTAAACTACCAATTAAACAAGAAATAGAAAACTCCCTGGATCTTTTAGTTTGTTGGGTAGTTTATTTTGCAAAATGGCCGAGCAAACTGCATTTAGCTCCACAATCGACAAATCATCTAACTTCCTTTTGTTTTCCCAAAGCTCCTTTAAAACTTTGACATAGTTGGGAATCTGCGAAAGAGCTTCAACAAACAGTAAGTTAATATGTAATTTTCTTAGAAGTTTAAGAAATTTACCAAATTGTTCATTCGTATGGTTTCTCTTCGTCGCATTGGGATATGACACTCGAGGTTTATATTCCTTAACAATCGATTTTTGCTCTTTCTGACTTACCTCAACCTCATCGTTATTTACCATAATTTCTTGCCTTGGTTCTGGTTTAGAGTCAACTAACCCTTCTTCATCTCGCATAGTAATTGCATGAAGCTACTCCATTGGGTTAGTTTCGGTATTGCTAGGCAAACTACCTTGAAGTCTTTCCAAAATCAATTTAGCAAATTGACCGATTTGATTCTCGAGTCCTTGAATTGACGCTTGTTGATTTTTAGTTGCTGCTTCAGTGTTTTAAAAGCGTGTTTCTGACACCGAGATAAAATTCATCAACATCTCCTCAAGATTTGACTTTTCTTTTGCTGGTAAAGTTGTTGTTGGAAGCCCAGAGGGGGCTGTGCTCTCTAATTTCCTTGAGCACCCTAAGAGAAATTGGGATGGTTCCTCCAGTCTACATTATAGTGGTTATTATAAGAGTTATTTTGAGGCCTAAAATTATTACCCATATAATTGATTTGTTCATTCTCTATGCTAGGAGCGAAGGGTAAACATTTCGGGCTAGTCATTCCACCTCCATTCGTATCACAATGCATCACCAGATATACCTACGTAGAAACATATAAGCCATCAATTTTTTTTATTTAATTGTTCTACCTGATTTGATAACATGGTGACTGCATCTAAGTTGAAAATACCTGCTGCTTTCATCGGCTTTTTCTTCATGACTTGCCACTAATACTTATTTAGTGCCATCTCCTCAATAAATTCATAAGCCGCTTCGGGTGTTTTATTGTTAAGTGTACCACTGGCTGCTGCATCAATTAACTGCCTCGTTGAAAGGTTCAAACCGTTGTAGAAGTTTTGAACTTGTAGCCATAAGGGTAACCAATGGTGAGGGCACATTTTCAATAAATCCTTATACCTCTCCCATGCATCATATAACGTCTCTAAATCGATCTGTACAAAGGAAGGGATATCATTCCTCAACTTGGTTGTCTTAGCCGGTGGGAAGTACTTCAATAGGAATTTCTCGGTCATTTGAGCCCATATAGTGATGGAAGTGGTAAAGAGTTCAAACACTGCTTAGCTTTGTTCATCAATGAGAAAGGGAATAACCGTAGGCGAATGGCATCGTCAGTGACGCCATTTATCTTGAAAGTATTGCAGACTTCCAGAAAATTAGCCAAATAAGTATTTGGATCTTCGTCTTGCAAACCATCGAACTGAACAAATTGTTGTATCATCTGAATAGTGTTCAGCTTCAGTTCGAAATTATTTGCTGCAATGGTGGGTCTCACAATACTCGATTCAGCCGCAGTTAGAGTGGGATTGGCATAATCGTACATAGTACGAGGAACAGGACCTGGATTTGTAGCAACTGCAGGAGGTAGCTGATTATTCTGGTTATCACTCATCTCCTTAGTAATACTAATGTCTTCTTGTTAGTCTACTATATTATGTCGACTTTGCCTTGCTTCTCTACGATTTTTTAGAGCAGTGTTTTCAATTTCACTGTCAAATAACAATGGTCTCGACGGGTTTTTTTCTTGTCATAAAATAAAAGAACCTGCCAGAAGCAAATAAAAGAAAATAACTTAGAATGTAAAAAATAAACTAAAAACAAAAATAAAATGCAATAAAAATAAATGGCTAAGTTAATAAAAATCAAGTGTTCCTATTATTTTAGTCCCCGACAACGGCGCCAAAAACTTGATGGTCACTAAACTAACTATAAATAAAACAAAGGCAAGCGCACCTATCGAACAATAGTATAGCTATGGTGAGTAGGGAATATCGTATCCACGAGGACAAAACGTACTAGTAATTACCGTTTTTCTATTATTTAGCCGACAAATTGGAGTGATTGTGTTTTAATCTAAAATTACTAAACTAATTTAACTAAGAATGCAGTAGAGAATGAATCAAGGAAATTATCATCAACACTGTACTTTGTACTCAAATTATCCTGAACCAACTATCGTTTCACCATCAACCTCGAACCTTCGTTTTGCAATTCCCAAATTCGTTGTAGAAATAAGGGTTTCATTCTCAACTCCGCTAATACAGAACCTTCTTAATTCAGAGCTAAATGAGCCTTCAATGCTCGAAGTGCAAACAATGACAACTTTCGACTGAATGCATTTGCAACTACATTAGCCTTTCCCGGATGATAATCAATAACCAGATCGTAATCTTTCAGTAACTCTAACCACATTCTTTGTCTCAAATTCAATTCTTTTTGAGTAATCAAATACTTTAAACTTTTGTGATCTGTGAACACGTGACATTTCTCGCTGTATAAATAATGTCTCCAAATCTTCAAAGCAAAAACAATCGCAGCCAACTCGAGATCATGACTAGGATAATTCTTTTCGTGCGAATTTAACTATCGAGAAGCATAAGCTACTATTTTTCCTGTCTGCATCAGCACACAACCCAAACCATTGAGAGACGCATCATAAACAACATATGCTATCCAAGATTCAGGTTGAGTTAACATTGGAGTCAACATGTTCTTCAGCTGATTGAAACTCTGTTGGCACTAATCAGACCAAACAAACTTAACATTTTTCTGTAATAATCTGGTTATCGGTGAAGCAATAATCAAAAAGTTTTTAACAAAACGTCGATAGTAACCTGCTAAACCCAGAAAACTTTACACTTCTGAAACATTTTTCGGAGTTTTCCAATTCATCACAGCAAAAACTTTGCTCAGATCAACTCGGATTCTGTCGGCTGATACTATGTGTCCCAAAAATCCAACCTCTCGAAGCCAAAACTCACATTTACTAAATTTTGTGTGCAACTATTTTTCTCTCAAAGTCTGTAATATGATTCTCAAATGTTGAGCATGCTCAGATTCTATCTTAGAATAGACCAACATATCGTCAATAAACACAACAACGAATATATCCAAATAAAGTTGAAAAATCTGATTCCTTGAATCCATAAAAGCAACAGAGGCATTAGTCAAACTAAATGGCATTACCAGAACTCATAATGATTGTAACGAGTTCTGAAATCAGTCTTTGACAAATCACAATCTTTAACCTTCAATTGATAATACCCGAATATGAGATCTATCTTCGACAACATTGTGGCACCTTTCAATTGATCAAATAAATTGTCGATATGTGGCAAAGGGTATTTATTTTTTATCGTGACTCTGTTCAACTATATATAGTTTATATACAATCTCAAAGAGCCGTGTTTCTTTTTCACAAACAATAAAGGTGCACCCCAGGGAGACACGCTCGGTCGAATAAACCCTCGATCTAATAACTCTTGCAACTGTGCTTTCAATTCTTTTAGTTCGACTGGTGCCATACGATACGGTGATATTGATATCAGTGTAGTTCTGATAAGCCATAAAAGTAACATATTTTTAATCCTATTCTTGATGCATTTATGGACGATTTATTATGTAAATTAGTGAATTTGATGCTCCTAATCCTTTCAATTCATGTTTCTATACTTGGGTGAGCATAGGGGAGTCAAAGAAGTGAAAGACAATCCAAAATCGGACAAAAAGAGCTATTTTCAGGATCCACACGGGCTGAGCACACGCCCGTATGAGCCACACGGGCTGGCCACAAGCCCATGTGCCAGCTGGTGTCGATTTCGTAACCTGCTTCCCAGATACACGGAAAAACCCAATTTTTAAGCCCCTATGAGACTTAAGGGGACACTGGGAGAAGATCAAAGAAAACACTCGAAGAACGCCATCAGAATCAACTCTGAAGTGGATCTCCCTCAAGATCGAATATCTCCATTTAATCTCTTTTGAAGTTTTATTGAGTTTCTTTATGTCTTATGGTTATCCTAACTTTGAGATGTTTCTATTCAGGACTATAAACTAAATTCCCTAGATACCTAGGGAGGATGAAACCTATGATAAATCTTATTATTTAATTTCTGTTTTTATGCAATAAATACTTGATTCTTGTTCTCAATTATGTATATTTACTTTGTGTTTTAATATTTTTGGGATATTAATTCATGTTTAATGTGCTTATTTCAGTGGAGCAAAAGTCCATGTTTAAGAGTAGATCTAGCATAATTGAGTGGAGTTGCATGCAATCCTAGAAATAGGACGACATAAATCTACCGGATTAGAGTCAAATCTAATAGGGGAATCCATAGATCGAGTTAATGCGATGATAGGGGTTTTAATTAGAAAGAGATTACAATTAATCAACCTAAAGTCAGTTGTTCTTACTCTCAAAAGAGATATTAACATAATTTAAGGATTTCTACGGATCAAGACTCAAGTGAATAAATCGTTTAATTTAGTTTCATAATAATAGGTGAAGTCTAGGTGGATTCTTTCCTGGGTATTGTCTATCTCATTGGTTATCTTCAATTATTTTCCTTTTTCATTCTCTGTTGCGTTCTTAGTTAGATTAGTTTAGTAATTTTAGATTAAAAACAATCACTCCAATTTGTCGGCTAAATAATAGAAAATGGTAATTACTAGTACTTTTAGTCCTCGTTGATACGATATTCCCTACTCACCATAACTATACTCGTCCCATGATCAGAAGTCGGTACATTACTATTAACCTCATCATTGTCAACACAATCAGATCCGTTTGACATCTTTACAATCTATAAGAAAACGAAGTTTAGATCGAATCAAACATATCACACTATCACAGATTTATATGGCATGTAATTCTAAAAATTTCACATGCTACGTTCAGTTTGAGAATCGACTAAACCATAGAACTGATACCACTAAATGTAACACTCTTAACCCGTATCCGTCGCCAAAATAGGGTTACAGATCATTACTGAACCAACAGAATAGTAAACCATTCAATTCATACATTAATGCAAATACAATCTAATTTCATTCAAATACATTCATAATGTCCCTTAATCAAGCCCTCAAGGCCCTAAAAATACTATAGAAATAGTCTGGGACTAAATTGGAAACATTTGGAAATTCTAGGAAAAAGTTAAAAAATTTGGACTGCAGGGGTCACACGGCCGTGTGGCCTGGCCGTGTGACTCACACGGATGAGACACACGCCCGTGTCTCAGGCCATATGGACATTCAAAATAGGGACACACGGTCGTGTCCCAGCCCGTGTCCATGCCTGTGTAACTTACTGACTTGAGTCACACGGCCAAGCCACATGCCCGTGTGCCAGGCCATGTGCTAGGCCGTGTAACTACCTGACTTGTATGCCTTGAACCTATAGAGGACACACGACTGTGTCGCATGGCCGTGTGGACAAGAAAATAGCCAAAATCGAGCCATTCCTCTCACCCTTCTTAAGCAAAAACCTAAGTACACTTGCTCACATGATCAAAGCTTCAAAACATGCTTAAAACCTGTATAAAATTATCTATACATTAAGCTAATAATCCATACAACCAATATGCCATTTAGGCACCTCAAATATAACCAATAAATATACCAAAACATAAGCATTCTTAACCATTCATCAACTAACTTATTTTCTAACCATACCATTCCAAATTCAATACCATATCTTAGCTATACTAAATTCACTTCATAACATACTAACTTGTAATCTTAACATGCATCACATAACCACTTAACACATATTATTCAAGATATCTGAAACACCCCAAACCCGGCCCACGAGCTTTGACCAGATTTGGTATGTTCCTCAAGTAAACCGGTTCAAAATTCTTTTGTTACTTAGGAAAAACTTGTATGATTTTTAAGAAAAATATTGTTTTGAGTTGGGCTTAGATTGGGAACCCATTTAATCAATTTCGAAAGTCCAATTTTAATTTAGGTGACAAGATAATTTTAGGGTTTATTTTTAAAGGAATCATTTTTTTTCCTTAAACTTAATTTAGAATAGTTCGTAACATGATAATTAAAAGTAAAGCAAAATAAAGAAATCCACTTGGGCCTTATGGCCTTATTACATCAATCAAACCCAAAAATAATAAAATTTAAGTACTTAATATAAATAACAGTCCCAAATAATAAAAGTCTTTCCTTGCTATGCATGGCCACCTTTAAGCTCCTGCCGACCCGGTCCATTACTGCTCATCACCTGAAAAATATTCCCCAAACGGGGTGAGTCAACAGACTCAATGTGTACACAACACTAAGTCATAATAGAATCAGGCATGCAAATGATACACATTCAAATCATAGAATACAATTAATGATGCATTCCCAAACCCAAACCTAATTAACCATCCGCTACACACCACCCGCACTCGCCCGGTCACACCGTGGGGACTACTAAGTCAACCCTCCATCCGCTTATACACCATCGAAGCGATCATTTGCAATCGACGTGCTCATCGCCCATATAATTTGTGTCATTAGACACCATATTCAAATAATGTAACCGAAGTTACCAAATTTAGATAATGTAACCGAAGTTACCATATTCAAATTTTGTGACCGTAGTCACCATATTCCGTTGGTGAGACCGAAGTCAACACCTTCTTCCCCTTTCACATAGATCCCGAATGCCCCAAATATTTTATCATGCACAACATACTTATTTTCTCATTCATGTTACTATTCACATGTTCAAAATATATCATATTCATAATCCTATCAGAGGTAGGAAACGTACCTGGTACTTCTTACCACATTTATGGTACTTAGCCATATTCACATTCTTATGCATATTCATATATTAAAAATAATTGCCATATGATATATCGAAAGTTAGTATGAGTACACACATTCTTAATAATACATTTAATTTAAACATAGCCATGAACCTATCAAAACTTAGGGTAGGGTACACACCTGATTCGCTTAGCAATTCCTTGAGATTCCGAAAAGCTTGATCTAATGCTTAGATCCTTAATCCCTACATTTGATTTATCACTTATTACTTAACATAAATCCTATTCGGCTATAATACCAAATCCTAGTAGGATTTGTATTCTTACCTTTGATGCCGATTTGATGATTATTCAAATCTCGGAATAAATCCTTGCTTCCTTATCATCATCGAAAATCCTATGAGCATATGTTAGATTGATTTCTAACACTTAATCATCTTTAAATGGCCTATGTCCGAATATTCATATGACTTACCTTGAGTCTTAGAAATCTCGAAGCTTCGTTGTACTTCTCCTTGTAGTCGACAACTACTAGATCTCAAGAAAACCTTCCAAATTTCGCCATGGAATTCTAAAGGAGTGAGATTCTATATTTCGGCTAAAGAGAGATTGAAAATCAAATAATAGTTGATCTTACCTTTTGGATGAAATCGCAACACCCTTCTGTCACAACAAAGATTCGGCTTTGGTGAGAATTTGGCTCTTGAGGCTTAGTGAGAAATCGACTAGGGCTATTGGTATCTTGGCTTTTGATTGTGTTTGTAATAGAAGAAGAAAAGAAAAGAGAAAAAGAGAATAATGGCAGAGAAAATTCGGTAGAGAGAGAAGAGGAGAAACTTTAGAGAATTTCGACAGAGGTTTTCTTGAAAAGAAAAGAATGAATGAAGAATAGCCTTACTCTTCCTTTTATAGCCAAAATTACTAGCTAGAGTCCTTTACTTGGCCACCACTCTTCTATTTTGATAGCTTTATCCCTTGGTTTATCACTTTAATAAAACTTAATCCAATAATTATCTCTTAATAAAAATAATACTAATAATAATCCTCTTTTATCTCTTCCTTATCTATCAAAATAAAAGAAATAATATCCACATTTATCTCTTGAAAATAATCTAAAATAAATCCATTATTTATCCCTTATTATTCACATATTTATGCAAATAAAACTCTTCCTTTTCTAGAAACCCATGCCATCCACCTCAGCCTTCTGGAAGCAAAAATAAAACTTATTTATTTGCTTCTCAAGTGACTCGAACTCAGGCCTATTTCCTGCATGTGGCGCCATTTCCAGAGGCCCTAAGTGGCATCTTTCAGCCACTTTTCCAAGCCTGTTTGTGTGTCAAACTTCTCCAACTTTTTCTTTTAAGGCCCTCTAGCCCTTATTTCCTATTTTGAACTTTAAAATTTGACATTTCGGCATCATTTCTAAGTTTCCTAAAATTTTCGATCGGCTCTGTTTTTGACCATTTTCTTACATTTCTAGGTTTTCAGAAATGTTCAGTTTTCAAAATGTTCAAGTTTCCAAAATATTGTGTTTCCAAAATGTTCATTTCCATTTCTATGCATTTCTAGAATTCCAAAAATACCAAAAATTTATTCATAGTGCTTAAGACTTGTCATTTCGCACAATTAAACTGAAAATGCATAGGCCCTTTCGAGGATGTTACTGATTTTACCCTCCTTAAAAATAATTTCGTCCTCGAAATTACTTATTAACGAATAATCGTGACATCTTAACTCACCGCACTACGCTTATGTCTGCGCGACTCTGATCTTAATAGAACCATCATACTTTCTAGGCACAATCTCTAAGTTCCCGTCCCCTAGAACTCATTTCTAACGTCGCGATTTAATCTGATTAAAAAGTTTTATGAATTAGTCCTTGTTTCACTTGATTACCCGCGAAGAAGTTTTATGAAAAGAATCTTAGGAGTGGTTCTTTCGTATTCATACATGCACACAGTCTTTTCATTCATACATACATCAATCAAACAATCATGAACTTTCATTCATTCAAAGAAATGTTGTAGTTTTCATTATTATTGTTTTTCCACTACCTAGGGGTATTTTCGTAATTTTATCCTACAGGGGCATTTTCGTAATGTTTCAAACAGAAAGTTCCTCGTGATTTTTTTTCAAAAGTATTTTGGAGATTTTAAAGTTCTGGGGTAATTTTGGGAAAAAATTTGGAATCCAGGGCGTTTCGGTAATTTTTGACCTCGGGGGTATTTTGGTAATTTTCCATAAATCAGGATAAATTGGTAAAATTTAGTAAGTTAGGGATATTCCAAAAGTTGTAAAACTTTGAGGGTTCTCTTTTTGAGAGTTGCACTTTTCAAAACGATGATGTTGCAAAATTTTTAGAAGTCAGGGTCATTTTGGTAATTTTGTAAGTTAGGGGCAATTTTGTAATTTTCCAAAATCAAGGTATTTTGATATTTTGCAAATTAGGGTTTTTGGACATTTTATAAAGTAATGAATTTTTTGATAAGAACTGTGGGTATTTTGGAAATTTCATAAACCAAGGGCAATTTAGTAATTTTGCAAATAGGGGTATTTTAGTAATTTTTCGCAAATAAGGAGTTTTTCAGAAAATGTTGTAAAAATAATTTTCTCAGATTTAAAGAAAGTTTTAAAAGTTTGAAAAAAAACTAGGGTTTGTTGTTTTGTTCTTTCTTCTTTTTTTAAAAAAAAAATGGCTCGTTCCCTTTCGGGTTTTAGTCATTATGTTTAGCCTATGACCGAGCCCTCTTTGGTCAGGGTGAACCAAAGCTACGCACAGTGCAGGATTCGAGTGGAGAGGAGGTGAGTCACGAGGATCGCTTAAATACCAAGCTCCCACCGAAACCATTCCTAGACATGCGCATGCAGGTTGCCACACCGCTGAGCCCTCTGAGTTAGGGTGAACCGAAGCTACGCACCAGGTAGGATTCCTGCGAAGAGGAGATGAGTCACTAGGACTGCTTAAATACCAAGCTCTTCAGGATCCAATCCTAGACATGCGCACAGGGGTTACCACACCTAGCTCAGTGACTTAGCCATAGGTTTGTTTAGTGCATTAAGTCTTATGTGGTTTTGTGTTTGAGTAGTCTAGTCCTAGGGTTCAAGTTCCTATCATTCTATTCTACGTTCCATGCCTGTTCTACCCTTATACAGTTCATAAATCACAGAATCACACATAATGTTAGGGGTACTTACTGGTGGATCATGGGTTCGGAGACTTAGGTGCCATGCCATAAAACCTGCTTATGTTCAAAGAAAATCATTTGGGCTCGAATTCAAAATGTTTTGGGCTTTAGACCACAGGCCGAGAGTTTAAAACCTGGCTCTGATACCAAGCTGAAACACCCCAACCCGGCCCACGAGCTTTGACCAGATTTGGTATGTTCCTCAAGTAAACCGGTTCAAAATTCTTTTGTTACTTAGGAAAAACTTGTATGATTTTTAAGAAAAATATTGTTTTGAGTTGGGCTTAGATTGGGAACCCATTTAATCAATTTCGAAAGTCCAATTTTAATTTAGGTGACAAGATAATTTTAGGGTTTATTTTTAAAGGAATCGTTTTTTTCCTTAAACTTAATTTAGAATAGTTCGTAACATGATAATTAAAAGTAAAGCAAAATAAAGAAATCCACTTGGGCCTTATGGCCTTATTACATCAATCAAACCCAAAAATAATAAAATTTAAGTACTTAATATAAATAACAGTCCCAAATAATAAAAGTCTTTCCTTTCTATGCATGGCCACCTTTAAGCTCCTGCCGACCCGGTCCATTACTGCTCATCACCTGAAAAATATTCCCCAAACGGGGTGAGTCAACAGACTCAATGTGTACACAACACTAAGTCATAATAGAATCAGGCATGCAAATGATACACATTCAAATCATAGAATACAATTAATGATGCATTCCCAAACCCAAACCTAATTAACCATCCGCTACACACCACCCGTACCGCCGGCCACACCGTGGGGACTACTAAGTCAACCCTCCATCCGCTACACACCATCGAAGGCGATGGCTGCAATGACGTGCTCATCGCCCATATAATTTGTGTCATTAGACACCATATTCAAATAATGTAACGAAGTTACCAAATTCGAGATAATGTAACCGAAGTTACCATATTCAAATTTTGTGACCGTAGTCACCATATTCCGTTGGTGAGACCGAAGTCAACACCTTCTTCCCCTTTCACATAGATCCCGAATGCCCCAAATATTTTATCATGCACAACATACTTATTTTCTCATTCATGTTACTATTCACATGTTCAAAATATATCATATTCATAATCCTATCAGAGGTAGGAAACGCACACAGTACTTCTTACCACATTTATGGTACTTAGCCATATTCACATTCTTATGCATATTCATATATTAAAAATAATTGCCATATGATATATGTAACACCCTGGTTTTAGGGTTATGCGCTTGGAGCATAGCTCGAGCGATTAGTAGGCTTATGGTCATGTTGGATAGATTTTTAGGGGTTTGGAGAACCCTAGAAGGCAAAGAATGCCTTAGAAAATTTTTAGATTTTTGGGGTAAAAGGGGAAATGGGGGGGAAGGCCTTAAAATAATTTAGGGGAGTTTATGACACAAGAAAGGCTTTGGAAAAGTGGCGATTGAGGCGCTGCTTGGGGGCTTTGGAAGGTGGCGCCTAAGTGAGCAAGGGTTCGAGTCCAAGCGGCAGCATTTTGGTTTTATTTTTGCGTCAAGAAACTGGGCTAAGTAGGCCTTAAGAATAAATGTCCAAGTTGATGGACATGAAAGTCCAATTGGGAGAAGTGGCTCTTGGGCGCTACTTAGGCGCTGGAGAGGAGGAGAGGTCGC
Source organism: Gossypium sturtianum (assembly GCA_025698515.1). Lineage (NCBI taxonomy): Eukaryota > Viridiplantae > Streptophyta > Magnoliopsida > Malvales > Malvaceae > Gossypium > Gossypium sturtianum. Next base: position 28,978,527 of record CM046945.1, read on the forward strand.
GGTTTCGAGGGGCCGGAGAAGCATTTGGCATTTTTATTTTTGTTGGTGGTTATGGGCTGGAGTAGAAAGGGTTTAAGAATAAATGTTGGGGCTTTATGGCATAAAAATCAAAGTGGCCGAGTGGCCTGGGGCTTTGGAGGGAGGCGTGCAGCAGTTGGTCCCAGGTTCGAATCCAAGGCTGTGCAATTGAAGTTTTATTTTTATTTCACCCTTATTTTTGCAGCAGCTTGGTAAAGATTGGACGGCACATGGGTGAGTTGTTTAGTTCTTCTTGAATTCGGCTGGAAGGAGTGATAAGGGTGGGTTTTTATTATTTTTTTTATCTATTTAGTTATATTAAGTATAGGATATCTATTTAAGTGTGGGATAATTATTTATTATTTATTATTTATTATTAATTAGATTAAGTAGGGATAATTATTATTATGATAAGTGGGATAATAGTAAAACAATTCAAGTTGTTTTGAACTAATTCAAATGGAATTGAATTAGTGAGGTGTTGGCCAAATCTTGGAGACTTCAAGGGGGGTTGGCCGAATGCTATAAATAGGGGAGGGTAGAGTGCTAGTTATTCATCAAGTCTTTTGCCTCTCCCTCTTGGTGTGCCGAAATTTCTTCCCCTATTTTGTTGTCACTTTGGCCGAAAGTGTTAAGTGTTTCTTTGTTGCTTGAAGCCGAAATCTCCCTTGGTGTCCTAGTGTGGTTGGCCGAATCTTAAGCAAGAGTGGTAAGTATGTTCTGCCCTTAGTAATCGATTTATGAATTCCTTGTTGTAGTGGCCAAAACCGAATGGTTGGCCTTAGTTTTGGCATGGCCGAATGTCATAGTGCCATTAAGTATAATCTCTTGTGTGTAGCCGAAAGAAGGAAGCATTGAGGAAGTCTCTTGGATTCGATCATCTAAGGGGCAAATCGACAAAGTACAGAGGAGCCTTTGAGATTTTAGATCGTTTCGGTAAGTAAGTTAAATTGTAGTTGTTCGCTTGAGATTTTGTATTATGACGTTTAACCAAAGGGTTCTAATTAAGTGATTACGATGGACGTGGGTTCAAGTACCAGTCAAGGTGGGCAAGGGAAAGCTCCCATCCCAAAGTTCAAGAAAAGAGCCGTCTCAGCAGTGCGTGATTGGCCACCAGGGTGTGGGCCAGCAGCAGAAAACGTTAGGCAAAAAGCCGTAGTTTCGCTAGACGATAGCGTCGAGGATCGAGAGTCTAGAACTCCTAGTGATAAGGTGTGTAGTTAGCCATTGTTTCCGGGATTTGCGTGATAAATGTCTATTTTATATGTATGCTAACCAGTGCAGATAAATGTGAAAATGGTACCCTTAAGGGGTACGAAGATGATCAGGTTAGTAGCAAAGTTTGTAAATATGTGATCACTGATCTTATTATGTGAGTATGCCTATGATTGTGTTTAATATGTACATGCACCACCTTATCATCATTTTATGTTACATGTGCATGGGTGGGTTTTGAAAGAAGGTACGGGTGTACTTCGAGTACGTGGTTGATGTCAGCTTTGTGCTACATCGTGGATTGGCGCTGACTGAGGTCGCGTTGTGGATCTTTGCGATTTAGTTCGCGTGGTTACCTTGGTTGATATGGGCTTTATGCCATATCGTGGCTTGGTGGATTCTTTGTGTGCTCCATCGTGGTTTGATGTTAGCTATACGCTACATCGTGGATGGCATTGGTTGCCTTTTTGGAGGGAAAGGAGAGGGTGACTCGATAGTCCCTGGTGTGTGTGGTAAGGTGGATAAGGGGGTGTGTAGCGGATGGACCCTAGGATGGGTTGGGAATCATGTTGCATTATTTTTGTGATAATATGGAAATGGGCCAAGCCCAATATGACATGTGGATAGGTATGTTTTGGGAACATACGTGGAAATGGGCCAAGCCCGGATGATATGTGGTTTATTGAGAAATGGGCCAAGCCCAAGTATGTGACGTGATTTGAATGTGGGCCAAGCCAGATTGTGGTAATTGTTAAAATGATATATATATTACTTGTTGCATTTGATAATTGGGATATTATGTGGCTAGCATGTGGGTGGATTTCAGTGGTTAACTTACACACTTTGAGTCATTGTGACTCACCCAATTATTTATCCATCATCGCGGTGAGTCGTGATTAGTGGACGGGTTGGAGTGGATACAAGGTGGCCCATGCATGCGATTTTCATGCGAAGTTGACGTTTTGAATATTTTTATTTCAAGCATTTTAATTACTTGGTTTCAATTTATTTGATGTAATAAGGGCCACTATGATTACAGTACTCTATTTATTAATGCTGAAGTTTACACCACACTTAGGAATATTTTCGCAAAAGATTCATATTGTAGCAACTTATAATAATGTTTTAATTCGGAAGATTTCAACAAGCTAATATTATTTAATAAATTTTTGTGGACATAATTTTCCAAAGATAATAAATTTTCATGTTTTAAATTCTAAGTAAAGAAACATATTTTCACTAACATAACCAGATTCGGTCGTAGTGAATAGGCCGGGTTTGGGGATGTTACAATATATCGAAAGTTAGTATGAGTACACACATTCTTAATAATACATTTAATTTAAACATAGCCATGAACCTATCAAAACTTAGGGTAGGGTACACACCTGATTCGCTTAGCAATTCCTTGAGATTCCGAAAAGCTTGATCTAATGCTTAGATCCTTAATCCCTACATTTGATTTATCACTTATTACTTAACATAAATCCTATTCGGCTATAATACCAAATCCTAGTAGGATTTGTATTCTTACCTTTGATGCCGATTTGATGATTATTCAAATCCCGGAATAAATCCTTGCTTCCTTACTGCTGTCGAAAATCCTATGAGCATATGTTAGATTGATTTCTAACACTTAATCATCTTTAAATGGCCTATGGCCGAATATTCATATGACTTACCTTGAGTCTTAGAAATCTCGAAGCTTCGTTGTACTTCTCCTTGTAGTCGACAACTACTAGATCTCGAAGAAAACCTTCCAAATTTTGGCCATGGAATTCTAAAGGAGTGAGATTCTATATTTCGGCTAAAGAGAGATTGAAAATCAAATAATAGTTGATCTTACCTTTTGGATGAAATCGGCAACACCCTTCTGTCACAACAAAGATTCGGCTTTGGCAGAATTTCACTCTTGAGGCTTAGTGAGAAATCGACTAGGGCTATTGGTATCTTCGGCTTTTGATTGTGTTTGTAATAGAAGAAGAAAAGAAAAGAGAAAAAGAGAATAATGGCAGAGAAAATTCGGCAGAGAGAAGAGGAGAAACTTTAGAGAATTTCGGCAGAGGTTTTCTTGAAAAGAAAAGAATGAATGAAGAATAGCCTTACTCTTCCTTTTATAGCCAAAATTACTAGCTAGAGTCCTTTACTTGGCCACCACTCTTCTATTTTGATAGCTTTATCCCTTGATTTATCACTTTAATAAAACTTAATCCAATAATTATCTCTTAATAAAAATAATACTAATAATAATCCTCTTTTATCTCTTCCTTATCTATCAAAATAAAAGAAATAATATCCACATTTATCTCTTGAAAATAATCTAAAATAAATCCATTATTTATCCCTTATTATTCACATATTTATGCAAATAAAACTCTTCCTTTTCTAGAAACCCATGCCGTCCACTCTCACTTTTCTGGGAAGCAAAAATAAAACTTATTTATTTGCTTCTCAAGTGACTCGAACTCAGCCTATTTCCCTGCATGTGGCGCCATTTCAGAGAGGCCTAAGTGGCATCTTGAGCCACTTTTCCAAGCCTGCTTGTGTGTCAAACTTCTCCAACTTTTTCTTTTAAGGCCCTCTAGCCCTTATTTCCTATTTTGAACTTTAAAATTTGACATTTCGGCATCATTTCTAAGTTTCCTAAAATTTTCGATCAGCTCTGTTTGCTGACCATTTTCTTACATTTCCAGGTTTCTAGAAATGTTCAGGTTTCCAAAAATGTTCAAGTTTCCAAAAATATTCAGGTTTCCAAAAATGTTCATTTCCATTTCTATGCATTTCTAGAATTCCAAAAATACCAAAAATTTATTCATAGTGCTTAAGACTTGTCATTTCGTACAATTAAACTGAAAATGCATAGGCCCTTTCGAGGATGTTACAATATCAAAAGTACCAAAGTGGTGTCATCCAAACAACTTACACGACCAAATTCATACTTAACTATTTACATAACTAAAACATGAATATCAACATTCAAACCTCTTACATGCCATATAATCTGGAATAAACGTTCCAAAAACTACTGAAATAAGCTAGATAGTGTGACTTGAGTGTCGTTCCGACCGTCCAACCTTCAGAGTATCTACAATGACATTAAACAACACAAGTAAGCTTAATGAAGCTTAGTAAGTTCGACGAGTTAAACGATAAATCTTACCAAACTAATTATGATAATTTAAACGATAATAATCATCCAAGATAACTCCCTTCCATTCACAACTTCAATCGATAAATTCATCCATGTTCAAATCAATATGAAATAAATATCATATCTTTCAAATTCATTAAATATATTATCTTACCGAGATTTTCCATTAGAAGAATGACTTACATGTAATAGTACATCGTCAACAGAAGCTCATAAGAGCTATTCCTCCTGAACACGCCAACAAAAGCTCATAAGAGCTGAACAGAAGCTCGTAAGAGTTAAACAGAAGTTCGAAAGAGCTGATCCACTCGAATCATGCCAAACAGAAAGTATAATGCGAGAGTTCACAACAAATGCTGAACCTCGATTTACTTGGGTAATATGCCGATATATCCCTCCAATACCATCTCCACTCCAAACCCCTGTGATACACCAAAACACGAATGTACTCTAATCCTGCGTTCAATCCAAACCGAATATTAAATTCAAACAATAATTCATTTCCAACAATAAAAAATATATAATACCAATAACCAATTAATACAAATTTTAAATTTTAATCGTACGAACTTACTTGGACTGAATTGTAGTCGTTGCAGAAGTTCAGGGACTATTCCGCTATTTTTCCTTTTCCACAAGTATCTACGAGATTTTGATCTAAAATTTAAAATTCTTTATTTATTAGCATATATTTCATTTCCAAACCATTTTAAAATTAATACCCTTTTATTTTTCAAAATTACATAATTACCCCAAACTTTTACCATTTTTGCAATTTAGTCCCTTAACTCAAAATTCATCAAATTAACCAATTTTCTCAAGTAAATATTTTATCCAAATATAATAGGCCCTTAAAAAATCCCTAATAATCACTAAATTCACTATTAAACCCTAAAATTTTGACGTTTTCACAATTTAATCCTAAAATCAAAATCTAAAAAAAATCACTTTCCAAATTCATCAAATAGCATAATCAAAGCTCCAAATACATGGTATTCATAAAAAATTCAATATTAATCAATGGAAACTTCCAAAATTTTTAACAGAATAAAAATCGAAGGCACGGGCTAGCTGGACCAAGTTGCAACGATCTAAAAAACATAAAAATTACAAGAAAACGATTCAATTTCCTTACCATGCAAAGAAAAAAGATGAACAAAGGTTCCTAGGTCACCAATGGTGATATTCAGCCAAGAAGAAGATAAAATGAGAAAAATAAAGATTTTGTTTCAATTTGTTTCTCTAATTTTGAATAATTTTCAAAATTGCCATTAAAGCTATTTTCTTTTAATTTTTTTCTTTAATTATTAATACCCATTACTGTCCACTATCCAATATAAGGATTAATTTCCTTATTTTTCCTCCGACATTTACTACTTAGGCCATTCAATCACCTAAATGCTATAATTAGCATATTTTGCACTTTTTATAATTTAGTCCTTTCTCCTTAATTAACTATCTAAACATTAAAATTTCTCATTCAAATTTTAATACGGATTTAATAACTCTATAAATATTCTAAAAATAATAATTTGTGGTCCCAAAACCACTGTTCTGTCACCACTAAAAACTGGGCTGTTACAAGAACCTTACATGCTATTGAGCAGTAGGGTAGCCTTTGGGATCGCACCCATCATAGGTAGTGCATACGAAATGTTGGATCCAACAACCACACACAATGGCCATCAAAAAGTGAGCGAGATCAAGTCATCGACATAGGTATGTAGTTTCCACTATTAGCACAATCATGTTATACCATATTTCATTCATTCTTTGCATTCATGTGTATGATTTTCTCGACAGGGTACGAGCTCATCCAACATTGTCTCCATAAAATGTTGGACAACTTGCGCGCAATCAACAACTACGGTGTGGCATACCTAGTGAACATACCCTTCAAACAATGGATGCAATCGTATGACAGGGGTCTACGATACATGCATATGACGACGAATTTAGCCAAATGCATCAATTACGTACTAAAGGGGACACGTTATTTACCGATAACCTCAGTTGTTAAAGAAACATACTTTCGTCTGGCTACTTTATTTCCAAAGCAGACGATAATGTATGCTGGACAGATAGCAAACGACCATGTTTGGTGCAAGGATGTCATGAAAGAAATTAGACGAAATTCAACGAGAGTGAACACTATGTATGTAGTGTGCCACTCACGTCAGAACCTAGAATTTTGGGTCACGGAGCATGCTAGGCCCGACAAGGACATGTTAGGGGCATTATACTGTGTGCAACTAACAAGAGGGACTTGCAATTGTGGGAGTTTCCAGGCACTTCAATTCCCATACAAACATGTAATTACCGCATGTGCAAACCTACGAATTGAGTGCACATCTTATATTAACGATGTGTACAGACTAGAATGCATGCACAGTGTATAGAGTCCTGAATTCTCACTCATCCCAGATGATAGTATGTGGCCGCCAGTGTCCAGCGTGCCATACTAGTTGGCACAAAACATGAACCTACATACAAAGGTGGCCCGAATTCCACTTGGATACGCACCAATATAGATATTTTGGAGAGGGAAAATCAGTAAAGGTTATGCGGGTACTACAGAAACCTAGGGCATACAAAGGCAACATGTTCTGTATTGAATGGTACATTAAGGCCTCAATGTTGCTAGCATACATTTTTTGTTTGCATTTCAACTGTATTTGTCTCGGTTCACCAGTATGATATAGATGCTTATCCAAAGTTACATATTTCATATCATATATTAAATATATGGAAATTTACGTATAATTTACATTAGATTTTAACAAAGACAAATATAAGCTTCAATAGAAATATACTAAAAAAATTATCGTTTCTTTATTGATTTTAATCATATTTACATCGTAATAAGTAAATAAAAAATACATCATCGGCATCGTCCGGCCGAATTTGTGCTACAGGACGGTGGCTAATGGGTGCGAGAAGGATTTCTGAGCACAACTAGTGCTGCCGACTCATCCACTTGATCGACACCATCGTTTTCATCTTCTTCGTCTTCACTTCCACCCCCACGCTCATCTTCGTCTCCATCTCGTCTTCATCTTCATATTCATCTCCACCCTCAGCTTCGACTTCTTCTTCGTCTCCATCGTTTTCCTCCATACTGGAATGCAGTGTCGTCCTAGCCCCATCTTGTGTCTAGTCCATGAGAATATGGTTGCGCCGATGATTCACTTCGATAAAACAATGATGCAGTGGGTGTGTGTGACACTACCAGCATGTAAGTGTATGGTGTTGCAAAACTCGAAAACATCGACATTGACTCGGGCATCGACACTGACATCACAAAACTCTGAACTAAGCACTAATTGGTCACTAAAATTCAAATCTTTTAATTGATTTCTTAAAGTATAAATAATATTCTACCGTACCAATTTTCGATTTGGCGCAAAACATATTTATAATATGTGAATTTAACTATAAACGTATATTTATTGTATAGGCAATTTAGATCTTACATGTTAGAAAATAATATATCAATAGAATTTAAAATGATTATATTTTTATTTGTGATATGTTTTTGAAATTCGAAATTTCGGTCTTAATACAAACGATAGTCAAATCTATTAGCTAGCCTTTTTTTTTTTGAGTGTGTATGAGTAATATGTGGAAATAACAAGTTGACATGGTATTGCACATGTGATAATATGCTTGACGCATCAAGTTTTGAAAAGTAAAAAATCTTAATCAATTCAATACCTACCATTCGATCAATATTAAAATTCTAAAATTCTAAAAGTGCAAAGATAAAAAAAATTATCAAATTAAAATATAAGTACTAAATCCACAATTTACGCAAAGCAGAAGACGAAGAGGAAGAAACAAAAAATTCAATTTTTCTTAGTAAGCTAACAATTGCAAAATAAGAATAGAAAGGGAGATTTCATACTTGAGTTGGGTACAATTTTGTTGGATATGTTTAAAATACACAAAAAATAAAAATAAAAAATTACTCAAACCCAAGTACATCATCATCAATAGACATACGTTGTCGAAACCATTTTTATGTTTTGGTTTTAAAAACGGGGGTCGACTTTTAAAAAATAAAAACGGGAGTCGCCACCAATTCCTTTTTTGCTTAGGTGTGATTGGATCACCTTATAAAGCATTTTTTTAAACATTAATTTTGGCCTACGAAATTCAAGAAAACGGGTTCGGGAGTCGGTTACGTACGAGGAAGGATTAGCACCCTCGTAACACCCAAAATTGGTACTTAATTGATAAAATCATGTCCCAATGTTGAAAATTCGAAAACTTTAAAATATGATCCTTCTACTTGAAAGAAAACCAAGACTTACCTATCTCAAAGAAATAAAATGCTACACCCAATAAGTTAGGATGTAACATCTCATGACCTCGAAACTAGGCTCGCCTTTATTTTTAAAAAAATTCTTACCTCGAGAAACAAAACATCATATCCAATAAGATAGGGTACAACATTTTGGATTCCTGAGAATAAGTTTTAATTTGAAATTTATAGGTTTAAGAAAAGGATACTTGACACCTTAAGTTCCACGAGAAAAATTAAAACCCAGTAAGTTAGGGTATAATTTCTCTCGAAGTCCCCAAATATCATATATCGCTTTTTTTTTTTAAATATTTGAATAAAATGCGTCAATTCAAAAAGTGTTTTTTTATAAAACAATGGTTTGAGTAAAATGTGGCATATATATATATATATATTACAAAATATCAATTCCGAATAGCAATTCTTCACTATTACAAATCATATTAAAAATTATAGACAATTAACGAAAGACTAATGTGACATGGCAAATGATATATATAATAAATGGACTATGCTAAAACAATATTAAGCAAATAAAAGAACATAATAAACGAATACAAGATATAAAATAAGCAACAACAAATAAGAATCTATATGAAACATAATAATTCGAGAAATGAATATTAAATTCTACAAATAAGATCAAATATGAGAAGTAAATCAATAATATATTTAAACACTGAATTATAACAAAAATAAAAAAAATAAAAAAATGATAATTTTTTAAAACAATTAATATGTACAAACAATATATTTTAAATGAATAATATAAAAACTTAGAGCATATATATAAAAAAATATATATAGGGATACTTATAATAAATTTTAATAATTTAATACATATATAAATGATAATATATAATAAAACGATTAATAAATAACATATAATAATTTCAAATAAAGATATATAAAGATTACATATATAATATAAACAATATAAATAAAATATGTTATACTATATAAATAAATTTTATATAAAATAAAATTTTAAAAAAATATGATATAATATAATACTAGATAATATACAAAATTTTAAAAAAATATAATATAATAACTAATATATAAATTATAAAATAATATGTAGTATATATAGATAATTAAACTAAATAAAATAATAAATAGTAATAATTTAATATTTATAAAAATAATATGTATTTAAGAAAAACAATACACAAAAATTTTATACTATTAATGAATTAATATATAGATAGTAAAAAATAATATAGAATTTTTTAATATGATAAAACAATTTAATATAAAGTTAAAATAATTTAAAAATTAAATAAAAAGGTTTTAAAAATAAACAAAGAAACAGGAATTAAGTAGAAATAAAAATAAATGTAAAAGGACTAAACTAAAACGCGCGTCACACTGTGGGGACCCATTAGGCAATTATGCTATATCTCTTAAACGGCGTCGTTCTGTTATTAGCCCTTAAATAGCCCGAGGGACTAAATTGAAAGGAAATACAGATCTAAGGGCTAATTTAAAAAATAACAAGAAATTCAATTAGGACGAAATTATAATTACTAAAATTGCGGAGGGACTAAAATGGAAAATTACCCTTTTATAAAAACGCGCGGATCCTCCCGGTTTTTGGGTCATCTTGTGGATCTAGCCTTTAAACGCGGCGTGCGTTTTGGTCATTAACTGACCACACCAAAACGGTGCCGTTTCTTTGGCCTATATAAAGCAGTTTTCAGAAAAAAATAAACATTTAAACCCCGTTTAAAAAAAAAAACTTAAAAATCTCTCAAAAGTCCTCCCCTCCTCTGTCCGGAGTCTGGTCATCGAACTCATGGGCCACCGCCTCACGCGCCACACGCGCCGCAGCAGTCGGCGGTCGGAGAGTCAAATCTCTCTATTTCGAAGGTATTTTTCTCACCCTTTTTCTTTTAATACTATTTTGTATATAAAATATGCATGAATTGAAGGAAAAAAATAAAAAAAAATAACACGAAAAAAATGAAAATCACCACTTTAAACAGGTTTTCGTATTTTATTTCTCTGTATTTTTTGTGAATATTTGCGTATTCTTTCTCTGTGTGTTCTTTACAGATTATTTTGGGTGTTTTTATAACCCAAAAAAATGAAAAAAAAGGAAATACACGTATTTTGTCCAATTTGCTGCTGCGTTTCTTTCCTTCTTTGCAAGTGGACAAGGAGTGCGGCGGCGATAGGGGCATTATTTGCGCGCGGATCGCGGCTTGACGAGGGCTTTGTTGCTGGGTGCTGCGGGGCACTTGCGGCGCCTAAGGAAACCCTAGGGTTTAGGGTTTCCAGTTTCTGAAAACGAGTTTGGGTCATTGGGCCGCGTAGGTTTGGGTTGTAATGTTTTGGGCTAATCGGGTTTTAGGTTAGTGGGTCTAATTGGGTAATGGGATTAGGTTTAGCCGGTTTTGGATTTGAGGATTGGTTTTGTAAAATGGATTGTAAAGAATAAACTGGCCATTTATTTATTTACTATTTTTTATTCTGGTTTCTTACATGGGCCCGGGCAAAATGGGCTGATTACAGCTGCCCCTCTTTGCTCATTGTCGTGTAACGAGAATAGACCAAAGACTATAAAAGGTCCAATTTTACCCGGTCTTTGCCGAGGCTTGACTTCTTGGTCCTTGTCTTCTTCGAATGGCTTCCAACTCCACTGCAACTTCAACTGTATTGGAACTTCATCTTGATTTCAATTTTATAAATAAGTCTGATGGCTTCAATCTGCTTTACTGCAACCTTAGAAAGGCAGTATCTACTATCTTTTAATTTGTTCCACTGCAACTTCAGGGAGGTCAGACTATTATCTTTGATCCGCTTCACTGCAAACTCAGGAAGACAAGATCTGTTGTCTTTTAGCCTGCTTTACGTCCAACTCAGGGACGCCAGGCTGATGTTTTCGATCCGCTTCACTGCAAACTCAGGAAGACAAGATATGTTATCTTGGGTCTGCTCCATTGCAAACTCAGGGATGCCAGACTAGTATCTTCGATCTGCTTCGCTGCAATCTCAGGAAGACAAGATCTGCTATCTTCAGTCTACTCCACTGCAAACTCAGGGATGCCAGGCTAATATCTTCGATCCGCTTCGCTTCAAACTCAGGAAGACAAGATCTGCTATCTTCGGTCTGCTCCACTACAAACTCATGGACGCTAGACTTGTATCTTCGATCTGCTTCGCTGCAATCTAAGGAAGATAAGATCTACTATCTTCACCGCTTCCATCGCAAACTCGTGGATGCCGGACTTGTATCTTCGACCGCTTCACGCAATCTCAAGAAGACAAGATCTCGCTATCTTGGCCCGATCCATCAGAAACTCGTGGACGCCTTGGTCGATGTTTTCGATCCGCTTCATCGCAAACTCGGAAGGCAAGATCTCGCTATCTTGACCGCTCCATTTGCAAACTCGGGATGCGGACTTGTATCTTCGATCTGCTTCGCTGCAATCTCAGGAAGACAAGATCTGCTATCTTCAATCTACTCCACTGCAAACTCAGGGATGCCAGATTTGATGTCTTTAGTCTACTCTGCTGCAATTTCAGGGAGACAAGGCTGAAAGTGTCAATTTACCCTACTACATTGTCCTATAGAGGACATAACCTGTAGAATGGGTATATGCTTATGTCGAATGATTAGGATGCCTTGATCGAAATGAGTCAAATGCTCCTAATTAGACATGTTATGATATATGAATGCAAAAATGTTATGAGAATGCTTCCTATTTTAGGTGTCATCACTCATTTATTCGTCAAGGTTTCATCTTCATTCCTCTCGAAGTGTCAATCATATATGCTCAAATAATTTGCCCCATGGTAATTCTGAGTCCATTCCACTTGAACCTTGGGACATAAGGTTTGTACCTCCCACCGCAACTTAAGGGGAATAACATTTAGTTTCTTCCACCCATCCTGTTACCACTCAGAGGTATAGAATTTGTATCATCTTCAATTTAATCTGTTACACCATTTCCTGGGTGTAATGACCAGATGTATGAATGCAGGGTATCTTTTCCTGAGAATGATCCCCTTTTACACTTGGGTTGACATTGCTCGTCATTTTTCGAAATAGTATCACCAACGAAATGCCTTATCCAATAAAAATCTGAAGAGATAATCATCCTTCAATATTTCCAACCCTTAGGCTTGGTGAGTTCTAAACAATAGTCCTATTTCAGATTCTCATATTATTTAGAAGCTTCCAGAGTAATATGCGAAACTCCTTTTATGAAAGTATTATTAGTCCATTAATCGTTATTTCAATATAAAATGATCACAACAATGGACGAGAAAGAAATTAATTAGGAGCATAGCTCGAAACAAATAAGTTAATCAAAGATAACCAAGGCAATAAAAGAAAATTGATTAGGGTATATCTTGAAAAAAATGTAATCAAAGATAGCAAATTAATTAGAAGCTAGGTGCCCCAGATATCGCAGCCTGAGCTTCTCTGTACAAACTTCTTGAGGACCATTTTGAGCTCAATACGTGTTTAGAGGATCTGAAGTACTTTTTCAATGCTTCAAGACGTAACATACTTCCTCATTATTAATTCAGGCATAGCAAGACTACCACATGCCCTATCTTTGATCAAAATTTGAGCCGCCCTTTTCAGCTTTTCAGCTCAAAACCCCTTTGGTCTCAAAGCGCCCTTTTCGGGTTTTCACCTTGGCCTCTCATCTTTTTCCTTTTTTTCTTTCTTTTTTTTTTTGCATTTTATCTCTAGGCACCCTTTGCGGGATTTCACCTTGGTCTTTCCTCTTTTAGGTAAAATACATATTGAATGAACCTGAATTCGCCGAATTGGGCAAGTCTTTGCCATTCGTCTCGGTCACTATCAATGCTCCTCTAGAACAAGCCCCTCTGAAGTTCTTTTGTATGAGAAGAATCCTTCTTAATGCCAGGTCCCGATCATGAAATTCTCTTGGGCAAACCTTTTATCATAAGCTTGTACCATCCATTTTTGGTACATTCGACCATTAATACTTTCAATCAAACTTACTGGAGGCATTCTGCTTTATCCAATTCAATCAAATCTTGGAGAAAAGGAATCTTAACCTCCCACAATTGCTTCCTTTTTATAAACCAATGGGAAAGATGTTGCCCCGGTGAAGGTCCCGGCTATCGTTCAAGTAATAAAGAGGGTAAATGGTGACTTCTTTATGCCAACCTTTACGAATCTCAGTCATTTTTTCATGATCTTTATTTATTTATTTTCTTTTTGGCTGCCTTTGTTGCTCTATGATATGGCGTCTGATCTTTAAACATACTACAAACTTTTGACATTGTCCTTTTCGGCATTCTTTGTTGGCACCTGATCTTTTTTTTTTCTTTTTTTTTGGGAATTTGATGACTATCGACTTTGTAACATTGGCATATGAAGCTACTTCCACCCTTGACGACCATGACAATGAATCGATGTCGACTAGAAGCTTTTGACGAGATCGGCCCTATAAAACCCATTTCTCACATATAAAAAATCTGTGAAGAAATAGATGGGGCACATAAGTCTTGTCTTCCTAAAATATGGCATAACTGATGCCATCCCCTTCTATGTAGATTAGCAATACCCAAACCTCATGATTAGCTTGGCTATTGTAAAACCATTAACATGTATCCTTCTGACATCCTTATGGACCTCTTTTAAGATTTCAACATACCCGCGTCTAAGTTGCCCAGGCATGTCCTGATATGATCATGCAAAAACATCTTTGAATTTTTGAAAATAACTCAATGATGTCTCGCCTTATTTTTGTGGTGAGCTAAGCTACAATCTTCACCTCTTTTCTAGGCTCATAATATCCACTGACCCTTTGTGGAGTAAGGTCTGTTTTTTATCTTGTTCCACCATTCTTAAAAAATCAGAAGATATGTTACAATCTCTGTCATTTTCAAAGTCCTGAGATCCTTCTAGACACATATCTTACTCGAAAGGAGACTCTGGGTCAGTAGTAGCATTGCTCACATCATTAATATCTAGAGACCTATTGTAGGTTCGATAGAAGATTCCAAAGAATAAATGATTCAAAGAATAATTATTTGTATGAAGAATGAAAGAATACTAGAAAGAAAGTCCAAAGAACAAACAAAAGAAAAACTAAGAACAATTGTTTGTACAGTATGAAATGAAAAAAAATGAAGAATATTTACTCAAAAAGATGCATTTTATTGAAATAAAAATTTCAGACACGAGCCTATTTCACAAAAGGATTCTTATTGCCTCTAGGCTTAAGGCAACAAGCGTGTTTTGAATATTACTCTAGATTAGCTCTAAAAAATATAAATATCTCTTCCACAAATCCCATTGTTCAAAAAATACTCCCAAGAATGTAAGTATGACGCTTGGAAAAATCCAGTTCTTTCCTCGATACGTTGTTAATATTCAGATTTCCCAATATCAGTCTTGCACTAAAGCCCCGAACTCGATGCATTCTTGAATCTCATAGATCTCACCCCTTTATCTAAATGGTTGGGTGATGATTTTCTCGCCTGGAGGATCATTGAATTTGACAATACCCATTTTGACAAGTCTTTCGATCATCTTTTTGAAAGCAGTGCAGTTCTCGATAGAGTGTCCTGTGATTCCCGCATGGTATTCGCATTGAGCGTTCGTGTTGTACCATTTAGGGTATGGAGGTTGTATAGGTTTTAGGTAGAAAGGGGACACTACATGTGCATCAAAAAAAATTTGGTACAGCTCCCTATACGTGATTGGGATGGGTGAGAATTGGGATTTTTCTGAGTTCGGTCCTGGGTTGGGTTCTTGCCCTGAGGAGACCTGATGGCTAGTAGTTGACCGGCCTATGGTATTCGGTTTTGAATAATCCTTGCTATACATGTAACATCCTGGAAAGGGCCTATGCATTTTCGGTTTAATTGTACGAAGTAACATGTTTTATGTACTAAGAATAAATTTTGAACAATTTTGGAAACACGAAAATGTATGGAAATGTTAAGTTAAAAAAATGGAAAGTGAACATTTTTGGAAACTTGGAAATGGATGGAAATGATTTGGAAATGATTCAAAATAGGAAAGTGCACATTTCTGAAACTTGGAAATGTAAGAAAATGTCAAGTTTACTGAGCCGAACGAAAATTTTTGGAAACTTAGAAATGACTTAGAAATGTCGTAGTTTTAAAGTTTAAAAGAGGAAATTAAGGAAAGGTGGCCTTAAAAGAAAAAGTTTGTGAAATTTGACACACAAACAGGCTTGGAAAAGTGGCTCAAGATGCCACTTAGGGCCTCTGGAAATGGCGCCACATGCAAGGTGTTGGGCCTGGTTCGAGTCACTTGGGAAGCAAATAAAAGAAGTTTTTTTTGCTTCCGTAAGCTCGAGGTGGACGGCACAAGCCTTCTAGAAAGGAGGAGTTTTATTCTCTTTAATATTCGATTAATAAGGTGATAAATAAGGGATTTAATTTGGATTATTGTTGAAGAGATAATAAAGGATTGTTCTCTAATTATTTTAAATTAAGAGATAAAGCTATCAAATAAAGAAGAGTGGTGGCCAAGTAAGGGATTCTCGAGGAGTAGTTTCAGCTATAAAAGGAAGGAAATAGGGCTACTCATCAATTTTTCTTCCTCCTCCTCTCTCTGTCAAATTTCTCGAGTGCTCTCCTCTCTTCTCTTCTCTTTTCTTTTGTCAAGCCGAATCTATAGTCCACCATTGCCAAAATTCTCAAGTTTCTTTTCCTTATTTTCGTGGAAACCAAATACCCCAAGAGAACCTCTAGTCGACTTCTCCATTAAATCCCAAAAGTGAAACTTTATCATCTAGTCATCAAGGCCGATTCTTTAAGAGGCTTTTAACAAGGGTGCTACCGATTTCTTAAAAGGGTAAGATCCAAAGTTTGGTTTCAATTCTTTTATATTTTAAACCTATCTAAAATTTAGGGACTAATCTCTATTATGGATTTTGGCCGAGGAGTTATGGAAGGGTGTTTTTGGATTTAAGAAATTGTCAACTACAAGAAGGTATCTTTCGGAACTTCTAAGATCTAAGGTAAGTTATGAATACCATTCTACCATAAGCTATATTATTATGATTTAATGTTAGATTGGATCTAACATGGGTACATAGGGATTTCGACAAAGACAATAAAGAAGCAAGGATCCAATTCGGGATTTAAGATTTGGAAGGTAAGAACAAAGGTAAATTCGGTCAAGGCCTATTTTAGTAGTAGATCTATTATTATGTGTTTTAAGCCGAAAACTAACCAATTCAAGGGATTTAGTGACTAGCCGATTTCAAAAGGGAAAATACGAGTTTCGGGATTTGATTAAATCATCAAATCGACACCAAGGTAAGCTTTAAGAATACAAATCCTACTAGGATTTGGTTTTCTAGCCGAATAGGCTTTGTGCTAAATAGTAAGTGATTAATCAATTGTAGGAACTTGAGATCTAAGGCAATAGATCAGATTTGGGATTTCAGTTGAAGTGGTTAAGCAAATCGTGTGTGTACCCCACACTACTTCTTAATATGTTTCATGGCCTGTTTTATTAAAATATGTGATATTAAGAATATGAAAGTGGCTAGGGTACCATGTTATGGTACTAAGTACTCGTGTATGTTTCCTACTTCTACAAAGAATATGAAAAGGTCATTAGTAACATGAGAATATGATAAGAATGTGAACTCGGCATATTTATGCATATCATCATTATATGGGGCATATGGGTTTGTTTGAAAGGAAGTGAATGTGGTGACTTAAGACCACGAACACGGTGACCTAAGACCATGATATCTGAAAGTGGTGACCTAAGACCATAGTAATCTGAAAGTGGTGACCTAAGACCACAGTAATCTGAACGTGGTAACCTAGGACCACGAATGCGGTGACCTAAGACCGCAATTTGGAGTGTAGCGGAAGGAGGGTCGACTTAGTAGTCCCCACGGTGTGCATGGTTGGTACGGGGGTGTGTAGCGGATAGACAATTAGGTTTGGGTTTGGGAATGCATCATAACTTGTATTCTATGTTTTGAAGGTGTAACTCCTGTATGCCTGATTCTATTATGACTTAGTGTCGTGTACACATTGAGTCCGTTTGACTCACCCCATTGTGGGACCATGTTTCAGGTGATGAACAGTGATGGACCGGGACGGCAGAACTTGTGGTGGCCATGCTCAACATGAAGTTTTTATTTTATGAACTACTATTTCTATTTAAGTACTTGAATTACTTGGAAATTATTTGATGTAATAAGGCCATAAGGCCATAGTTGAATTGTTTTCCATTTATTTCTATTTATTATGATTATGAGTTTTACCTATTAAAGTTTAAGTAAAATTTTTAATATAAAGAATTGAATTCGTTTTCAACACAAGCCCAACCCAAACAATGTTTTTTTTTCAAAATCGCACAAGTTTTCTCTAGGTAACGAAAGAATTTTGAAATTGGTTTTCTTGAGGAACATACCAAATCTGGGCAAATCTCGTGGGCCGGGTTTAGGGTGTTTCATTTAGTATCGAGCCGTGTTTTAAAACCCTCGGCTTTTGTGGGCCAAGGCCCAAAACGTTTTCAAAGCGAGCCCAAATGAGTTTTTTTTGAAAATATTTTATGAAACAAGCAGGTTTTCTGGCATGGCACCTAAAGTCTCCGACCCATGATCCACTGTGTAAGTACCTAACTATTTGTGTGATTATGTGTAATGAATATTAGAAGGGTAGAAAAGGAGTGGAACGTAGAATAGCATGATAGGAACTTGAACCCTAGGACTAGTCTACTCAAACACAAACACATAAGACTTAAGGAACGTTAAACAAACCCATGGCTAAGTCACTAAGTTAGGGTGTGGTAACCCCTGTGCGCATGTCTAGGATTGGATCCGGAAGAGCCTGGTATTTAAGCGATCGTAGTGACTCACCTCCTCTTCGCAGAATCCACAGTGCGTAGCTTCGATTCACCCTAACCGCAGGGCTCGGAGGTGTGGCAACCTCGTGCGCATGTCTAGGAATGGTTTCGGTGGGAGCTTGGTATTTAAGCGATCCGCGTGACTCACCTCCTCTCCACTCGAATCTTGCTGGTGCGTAGCTTTGGTTCACCCTGACCAAGAGGACTCGGTCATAGGCTAAACACAATAACTAAAACCCGAAAGGGAATTAGCCGTGTTTTTATAAAAACAACAAAATCCTAGTTTTAGAACTCTTAAAACTTTCTTCTAAATTCATGAAAACCATCTTTACAAAATTTTCCGAAAGATTTCTGATTTATACAAAATGCCCCTAGTGGTAAAATTACCAAAATACCCTTGGTTTATAAAATGACCAACTACCCAACATGCTTTTGCCAAAATTTCATTATTTTATCAATGTTCAAAAACCCTAATTTGCAAATTATCAAAAATACCTTGAATTTTGGAAATTTCAAAATTGCCCCTAACTTATAAAATTACCAAAATGACCCTGATTTCCAAAATTTTTGCAACATCACCGTTTTGAAAAGTACAATTCTCAAAAGAACCCTCAAAGTTTTGCAACCTTTGAAATATCCCACGATTTATAAGATTTTACAAATTTCTACACGAGGTCCAAAATCACCGAAATACCCTGGATTTCAAAATTTTTCAAAATACTGTAAATTTAAAAATACCAAAATACTTTGTGACAAAATCACCAAGGAACTTTTTCCTTTTGAAAAATTACGAAAATACCTGTAGGATAGAATTACGAAAATACCCCCTGGGTAGTGGAAGAAAAAAACAATAACAATGAAAACTACAACCTTTCTCTGAATGAACGAGAGTTCATGATTGTTTGATGGATGTATGGATGAATGAATGGAAAGACTGTGTGCATTCGAAAGAACCACTCTTAAAACTCTTTTCATAAAATTTCTTCGCGGGTAATCAAGTGAAACAAAGACTAATTCATAAAACTTCTTAATCAGATCACGACGTTAGAAATGAGCTCTAGAGGACGTGGTTATCGTGGACGAGGTAGAGGAAGGATGACGGTGTCAGAACCCGTTAGATCGGGTCAAGGGTCTGACAATGAGATACCACCGCCACCACCACCCCCAGCTGTTGGTGTTGAGCAGCAAGCTCAGACGGGGGATGATGCTGTGTCGCAGGCTGTGCTGTGAGTTTCGGAGTTGGTGGCTGGTGCAGGAGGAAATTCGGGAACCCGTAAGTTCAGGTACGAGCGGCTCCGAGCTAATGGAGCCGAAATGTTTCATGGAGTATCGGGTGTGGCACCCAGTTCAGCTGAGTACTGGTTGGAAGCAACAGAGCGCATCATGGATGAGCTTGACTTGACCCCTGAGGAGAAGTTAAAAGGAATGGTGGCACTGTTACGCGATGAAGCGATCGGTGGTGGTTAATCGTCGGGATGGTGCCACGGTGAGGATCCGACACGGGAATATGTTAAGGAAGCATTTCAAGAAGAAGTATGTGGAAACACTAGGCCTAGACTCAACCTTCCGATAGGAAGATGAACGTAGTAAGCCCCTTAGGCCTAATCTGTAGTGGTGGATAAGATCTTTCGGAATGTACCCCTAGAGATTCGTGGAGTGAACTTTGGCCGACTTAATGGAACTACCTTTCGGGAGTTCGAACTTATACTTGGAATGGATCGGCTAGTAGAGCACCGAGCCGTGTTGGATTGTGCGGCTAAACGAATGGAACTAAGGACCCCAGAGGATGAAGTAGTAGTAATGATCGGAGAGAGAAGAAACTACCTGTCCAACGTAGTTTTGGCATTGAAGACTGAGAAAATGGTTAAGAAAGGGTGCAAGGCGTTCTTAGCCTTCGTAAGTGCGTTAGGTGGAAAGGAAGAAGGTGTCGGTGGAGTTAGAACGGTGAAAGACTTTGAAGATGTATTTTCGGAGGAATTACTGTGAATACCCCCAGATAGGGAGGTGGAGTTTGGAATAGACTTACTACCGGGAACAACTCCTGTGTCAATCACTCCATACCGAATGGTGCCAAAGGAGTTAGTTGAGCTCAAGGCTCAAATCCAAGAGTTGTTGGATCGTGGGTTCATACGACCCAAAGTGTGTCTCCATGGGGAGCACCAGTTCATTTGTAAAGAAGAAGAAGGACGGAACTATGCGTATGTGCATAGATTATCGTCGATTGAATAAGTCGACCATCAAGAACAAGTATCCTTTGCCAAGGATCGATGACTTGTTCGATCGGTGAAAATGCATGATATTCTCAAAGATAGACTTAAAGCCGGGATATCACCGATTGAAGGTGAAGGAGGTAGATATCCATAAGACCGCTTTTAGGACAAGATACGGCCATTTTGAGTTTGTGGTGATGCCGTTTGGATTGACAAACGCTCCACCGCATTCATGGATATGATGAACCGAGTTTTTCAACCCTACTTGGATAGGTTCGTCGTTGTGTTCATCGACGATATTTTAGTGTATTCTAAGTCCAAGAGGAGCATGATGAACATCTCCGAGTGGTGCTACAAGTGTTAAGGGAGAAGAAGCTCTATGCCAAATTTAGCAAGTGTGGATTTTGGCTTAAGGAGGTGGCATTCTTAGGGCATGTGGTATCCGCAGAAGGAATAAGAGTGGATCCTAGGAAGATCAAGCGTTGTTGGATTGGAAACCACCTAGGTCCGTGGGTGAGATTCAAGTTTCTTAGGTTTGGTAGGCTATTATGTAAGGTTCAGTAGAAGGATTCTCGCCAATAGCCGCGCTTTGACAAAGTTACTAAGGAAGGAAGTACCCTTTGAATGGTCCGATAAGCAACAGAAGAGCTTTGACAACCTTAAGAAGGTGTTGACGGAGGCTCGGTGTTAATTCAGTATTAAGGTGGGAAGGATTTTGTGGTGTAATCGTGACGCCGTGCACACGGGATTAGGATGTGTGCTAATGCAAGAAGGAAAAGTAGTCGCTTATGCGTCTCGGCAATTAAGGCCTCATGAGGTTAACTACCCAACTCATGACTTGGAACCGACAAAGCAGTGGTTTTCGCCCTTAAGGTTTGGAGGCACTACCTCTATAGAGAAAGGTCGGTGATCTACACGCACCACTAGAGCCTTAAGTATCCGTTGACTCGAAGGAGTTGAACTTGAGGCAACGAAGGTGGGTGGAGTTGTTGAAGGACTCACGACGCTCGATAGAATATCATCCGGCAAGGCGAATATGGTAGCCGATGCCCTAAGTCGGAAGGTTGTGTCGGATCTAAGGGCTATGTTCACTCACTTAAGTTTGTACGATGATGGAAGCCTGTTGGCGAGTTGCAAGTCAAGCCCACATAGTGAAGGAGGTGAAAGAGGGACGCTTGGTTGATAAGGATCTAAGTGCTAAGTTACGACAAGTGAAAATGGGGAATTAAAGGATTATGGCGTTAATGATGAAGGAGTATTGTGTTACAAAGGAAAAGTCCAGTATCTTAGAAGGACAAGGAGTTAAGACAAAGGATTCTTCGGGAGGCGCATAGTAGCCCTTATGCTATGCATCACGGAGGCATTAAGTCGCACAGAGATCTAAGGGAACAATTTTGGTGGCACGATCTTAAGCAAGAAGTGACCGAATTTGTGGGGAAATGTTTGACGTGTCGCAAGTTAAGAAATTTGAACACCAAGTTCCATCGATTGCTTCAACCAATCGAGATTCCGCAATGGAAGTGGGAGAGAATTACCATGGATTTCATTAGTGGGCTTCCCCTTACGCCTACTAAGAAGGACTCGGTATGGGTGATAGTGGACCGCTTGACTAAGTCCGCGCACTTCATCCCGTAAGAGTTGACTATTCTCTCTTAAGTGGCTAAGTTATATGTGGCGGAAATTGTGAGGTTACATGGTGTACCAAAGATCGATCATCTCCGATGAGAGACCCAAGGTTTACGTCTCGGTTCTGGAGGGCACTTCATCAAGCTTTAGGCACTAAGTTGGACTTCACTACGGCTTTTCATCCACAATCGACGGGCACCAACGCAAGTTATACAAGTGTTGGAGGATATGTTGAGAGGTCGTGGTGATGGATTTCGAGGAAGTTGGGAAGACTATTTGCCTTTAGCTGAAGTTCGCCTACAACAACATGCCTATCAAAGCTAGCATTCGGATGGCACCATATGAAGCCTTGTATGGTCGGAAGTGTAGAACTCCTACTTGTTGGACCGAGTTAGGAGAGAACGTCGAGTTTTGGGTCCGAGTTAGTGGCCAAATCAAGAGAAGGTTGAGATGATTCGAGCACGATTAAAGGAAGCCTCTCGATAGGTAGAAGTCGACGCAGACCTTAAGCGGAAGGAAATAGAGTTTGAAGTGGGAGACCAAGTGTTTCGAAAGTCTCGCCTTGGAAAAAGGTAATGAGGTTCTGGCCGCAAGGGAAGTTAAGCCCAAGGTTTATAGGGCCCTATCGTAATCAAGCGAGTTGGAGCGATGGCATACCAATTGGAGTTGCCACCAGAGTTGCGGCAGATGCACGACGTATTCCATGTATCCATGCTACGTCGTTACCGATCGGATCCGTCTCATGTGGTACCTGTCGAAGAAGTAGAGCTAAGGCCAGACTTATCCTACGAGGAAGAGCCGATTCGGATATTGGAACGTGATGTGAAAGTGCTACGGAGGAAGTCAGTTCCTCTAGTCAAGGTGTTATGGCGCAATCATGGATCGGAAGAAGCTTCGTGGGAACCAGAAGAGGCAATGCGACAACAATACCCTCAATTATTTTAGTTAGAAAATTTCGAGGACGAAATTATTTTAAGGGGTAGAATTGTAACATCCTGGAAAGGGCCTATGCATTTTCGGTTTAATTGTAATAAGTAACATGTTTTATGTACTAAGAATAAATTTTGAACAATTTTGGAAACACGAAAATGTATGGAAATGTTAAGTTAAAAAAATGGAAAGTGAACATTTTGGAAACTTGGAAATGGATGGAAATGATTTGGAAATGATTCAAAATAGGAAAGTGCACATTCTGGAAACTTGGAAATGTAAGAAAATGTCAAGTTTACAGAGTCGAACAAAAATTTTTGGAAACTTAGAAATGACTTAGAAATGTCGAGTTTTAAAGTTTAAAAGAGGAAATTAAGGCAAGGTGGCCTTAAAAGAAAAAGTTTGTGAAATTTGACACACAAACAGCTTGGAAAAGTGGCCTCAAGATGCCACTTAGGGCCTCTGGAAATGGTGCCACATGCAAGGTGTTGGGCACTGGTTCGAGTCACTTGGGAAGCAAATAAAAGAAGTTTTATTTTTGCATCCAGAAGCTCTGAGGTGGACGCCACAAGCCTTCTAGAAAGGAGGAGTTTTATTCTCTTTAATATTCGATTAATAAGGTGATAAATAAGGGATTTAATTTGGATTATTGTTGAAGAGATAATAAAGGATTATTCTCTAATTATTTTAAATTAAGAGATAAAGCTATCAAATAAAGAAGAGTGGTGGCCAAGTAAGGGATTCTGAGAGGAGTAGTTTGGCTATAAAAGGAAGGAAATAGGGCTACTCATCAATTTTTCTTCCTCCTCCTCTCTCTGCCGAATTCTCGAGTGCTCTCCTCTCTTCTCTTCTCTTTTCTTTTGTCAAGCCGAATCTATAGTCCACCATTGCCAAAATTCTCAAGTTTCTTTTCCTTATTTTCGTGGAAACCAAATACCCCAAGAGAACCTCTAGTCGACTTCTCCATTAAATCCTAAAAGTGAAACTTTATCATCTAGTCATCAAGGCCGATTCTTTAAGAGGCTTTTAACAAAAGGGTGCTACCGATTTCTTAAAAAGGGTAAGATCCAAAGTTTGGTTTCAATTCTTTTATATTTTAAACCTATCTAAAATTTAGGGACTAATCTCTATTATGGATTTTGGCCGAGTTATGGAAGGGTGTTTTAGGGATTTAAGAAATTGTCAACTACAAGAAGGTATCTTTCGAACTTCTAAGATCTAAGGTAAGTTATGAATACCATTCGGCCATAAGCTATATTATTATGATTTAATGTTAGATTGGATCTAACATGGGTACATAGGGATTTCACATGACAATAAAGAAGCAAGGATCCAATTTGGATTTAAGATTTGGAAGGTAAGAACAAAGGTAAATTCGGCCAAGGCCTATTTTAGTAGTAGATCTATTATTATGTGTTTTAAGTGAAAACTAACCAATTCAAGGGATTTAGTGACTAGCCGATTTCAAAGGGAAAAATACGAGTTTTCGGGATTTGATTAAATCATCAAATCGACACCAAGGTAAGCTTTAAGAATACAAATCCTACTAGGATTTGGTTTTCTAGCCGAATAGGCTTTGTGCTAAATAGTAAGTGATTAATCAATTGTAGGAACTTGAGATCTAAGGCGATAGATCGATTTTTGGGATTCAGTGAAGTGGTTAAGCAAATCGTGTGTACCCCACACTACTTCTTAATATGTTTCATGGCCTGCTTTATTAAAATATGTGATATTAAGAATATGAAAGTGGCTAGGGTACCATGTTATGGTACTAAGTACTGTGCACGTTTCCTACTTCTACAAAGAATATGAAAAGGTCATTAGTAACATGAGAATATGATAAGAATGTGAACTCTGGCATATTTATGCATATCATCATTATATGGGGCATATGGGTTTGTTTGAAAGGGGAAGTGAATGTGGTGACTTAAGACCACGAACACGGTGACCTAAGACCGTGATATCTCGAAAGTGGTGACCTAAGACCACGAGAATCTGAAAGTGGTGACCTAAGACCACGATGAATCTGAACGTGGCAACCTAAGACCACGAATCGCGGTGACCTAAGACCGCAGCTTGGGAGTAGCGGAAGGAGGGTCGACTTAGTAGTCCCCACGGTGTGCATGGTTGGTACGGGGTGTGTAGCGGATGGACAATTAGGTTTGGGTTTGGGAATGCATCATAACTTGTATTCTATGTTTTGAAGGTGTAACTCCTGTATGCCCGATTCTATTATGACTTAGTGTCGTGGTACACATTGAGTCCGTTTGACTCACCCGTTGTGGGACCATGTTTCAGTGTGATGAACAGTGATGGACCAGACGATGTAACTTGTGGTGGCCATGCTCAACATGAAGTTTTTATTTTATGAACTACTATTTCTATTTAAGTACTTGAATTACTTGGAAATTATTTGATGTAATAAGGCCATAAGGCCATAGTTGAATTATTTTCCATTTATTTCTATTTATTATGATTATGAGTTTTACCTATTAAAGTTTAAGTAAAATTTTTAATATAAAGAATTGAATTGTTTTCAACACAAGCCCAACCTAAACAATGTTTTTTTTTCAAAATCGCACAAGTTTTCTCTAGGTAACGAAAGAATTTTGAAACCGGTTTACTTGAGGAACATACCAAATATGGGCAAATCTCATGGGCCGGGTTTGGGGTGTTTCAATACATGCTCGTGTTATTCGCCTCATTTTCTTTTTTCTTCGGGGCCCTTAAAGTATTAACTTGGGAACTCCAGTCTCGCTTTATTCCTTTTGTAACGGTCTTCACATTGTTTCGGGATCTCCACACTAGCCTTCCTTGTTTCTTCTATACTAGCCAGATCAATGACTATGGGATTGGTTGGATTGCCCCCCGGATTGGGACCTGAGCCTATTGAGTAGTTTATTGGTGCCGACATACCGACCTGATGCTGTTGGGGTCTGATAGTAACGGGTACCCCTTTTGGATGTGCGTTTGGTTGAGTCTGGACGCTTATTGGAGTAAAACCTGGGGGATAGACGAGGTCTTCATTATCATCCCCACTGTTGACTACTAGGCCTTTCCTCTCTTCAAGCCCTTCAACTAGTAAATGACTTAACTAGCCAATCACATTGTTTTGGAATTCCCGCATATCTTGTTGAATTTTGGTCAATTGCTCTTGCATCTGTATTTGCCTTTGCTCTAATCTCTCCAACCTTTGTTCCATGTTTTTAAGGTTAACTGAAATATTTTTACCTAATTAGGGTCCTTTTGTAAAAGTCTAATGCAAATGATGCAATGTAATGCAAATGCATGAATGCAAGGAGGCATCGATTCCGATTCAACTTCATTTAAAAAACTTTATTAGAAAACAAAATCCTTTACATAAAACGAACTACAAATATGCTTTCGCCCTAAGGCCCAAAGTTTTGATTTTCCCAAATAATAAGGCTAACTCTTGACCACGATCTGACTGTAGCTCATATTTCGTACTCAATGTATCACCAGATCGCCAAAGTCCTGTAGGTGATCAGCTACCTCTCGAATCTGGACTATTGCTTCACCCATGAGATAATACCGATTTCTAACTTGATCATGAGAATGATGGAGCTCTTCTTTCCAATGCCCTTCTCTTGCTTCAAGATGCTCGATCCGGAGTTCACAATTCTGCAATACCGATTCTAATTTTTTGATCTTGCCATTCACTTCCTTAATCATGTTCAAACTTGACTTCAGCTCGTTTGCATAATTACGGCTTCGATAGTGGTGAAGAGACCGTCCCAGTTCAATCACTTTAGCCTTTAATCCACATTTATCCTTTTGGCTCTCTGCCAAACTCCTTTCCAGGGCCTTGTTTCGCATCTGCATCTCTTGGAATTTCCTCTCCCAATGGTCAGCTTTGGCCTTTTCCTCCTGAACCTCTTGTTGCCACTGTTCCGAAGTCTTCCCCAATCTGACATTTTTCATTGATAGACGCAGCTTCTTATACTCAGTCTTTAGGCTGTCCAGGTCTTCCTCGACCCTTTTCTTCCCCTTTCTTAACTTATCGGCCTCCAGTTTCTGAACATCCACGTCTAACCTCAGATACATTTTCTCTTCTTCCAATTTCTCTAACCTCTTTCTAAGCTCTGAACTCATCTTTTCGAAATCTTGTTTTACAATCTCTAACTCTGATGGGACAACTTGCAACATTCCTTTCTTGATCAGACCCCTTCTGGATTTAGCTCAGGGATGTTATCATTAATCCTTCTAATCCTCCACTCACCGTATTCTGGGGTCGTCATTGGGCCCGCAGATAATTTCTTCATCCTACGAATCTGATTCCAAGCACCAAAAATCTCCTTAACCCTCTTCTTATAGTTTTCCCCTCTGTATGAGAACTCACATTGAGCCAGCCCATATGTCGTTGGTACAAACTGTCTTGACCCATATTGCCTCAGTACGAGCAAAGGAGCATACCCAACGGCTCCCCAAATTCCAAGTAAAGGAACCCAGTCGAAGCTCCCACACCGATAAAGGATTTCGTTGGGAATCATCCAAGGAGCCCTCCATTCGATCTCTTCCTCTTGAAGGTTTTGAAGGAGCGCCATCCAGTTTTCCTCAGAAACGTCCTCTCTCCTTGGTGTAGCCACTATCTCTTTCAACGGAGAGTAATTCTCAGAGAAAACCCGATAAGAAACTTTCTCCACTTTCCAGAAATGACTGTGGAACCAGGTTAACAACTGTGCGCATCCAATGAACCTGCCTTCACTTGTTCTCCGACATGCATTCAAAGATCTGAACGTTTTGGCTAAGATTGCAGGTACAGGTGTGACCCCTTTGTCAAGTCGATCGAATAAATCAATAACGTCATAAATACTCAGGGCAAAGACGTCAATCTTCTTCTTTACATCTGGATGTGCTAGAATCAGGTCC
The DNA here is from genome assembly GCA_025698515.1 of Gossypium sturtianum. Taxonomy (NCBI): domain Eukaryota; kingdom Viridiplantae; phylum Streptophyta; class Magnoliopsida; order Malvales; family Malvaceae; genus Gossypium; species Gossypium sturtianum. Next base: position 29,006,711 of record CM046945.1, read on the forward strand.
CTCAAACTCACCCAAGGTATGGATTTACCCTCACCTTTCTCTTGAATTCTGGCTGTAACCCACTGTTCACTCATCCCCATGATATTCATTAACTTCTTCACAAAAGTTAGGACATTAGCAGCCCTAGAATAAGCTTTGTTGACTTGTATCCTTGGACAGCGAAGCAAGGTTGTATATTCCTCCACCATGGGCACTAAATCTACTTTCCCGAAAGAGAAACAGCTATAAACAAAATTCCAAAACTGAGTCATAGCCCGAAACATATGCTTATCTAGCTTGACGTTGAGCAAATAAGGTAGATCGCCATTATTACAATAGAACAGCTGCTTTGCCTCATCATCCCACTGGGTCCATATTCCTTTTAACTCCTGGAGCTCATTTTGCGTGACACTAATATGAGCGAAATCCCGGAGTTCTGACACATACCCCTCAGCTAAGCTATCCCCTTTCTCTAATTGTGTTTTCTCTGACCATATGCGGACGACTGCATTGTCTTCCACTTTATCAAGGAACTCGTTCTCCATAACCAGCTTTCTAACTTAGAAACTGACTGTGAATCGATACCTCTTTAAAATATGAAATGACATGCACCAAAAAAAAGAAATAAAGCACAACAAGTTAGTATTATGAAATAACATATAAAGCAAATGAAATAAACAACCACCTATTTGGGTAACCACTAAGGCTTAGTATAGTTCTACTTAGGGTGGGTCCTTATGTTTTCTACGTGTGGTTTAGCTCTAAAGTTGAGGTACCTGAACCAGCAGATTCCTCGATCCTCACCCATTATAGGCTCATATGAATCGAGTTCAGTTCAGGGGAATGCATTTCCCTATGGCCATGCGGAAGTGAAAACTTCATGAAGACATAGGTATAGATGTATCCCGAAAGCAATCCACTAGCCCATGCGGAGGTGAAAATCTCACAAAGGCATAGTTTCTCACTCCCACTTAAGGGTGCAACCACAACGGTCATGCAATGCAATGCAGAGATATTTTATAAAAATAGAACCACATGCAATAAAAAGGATCATGGTTTTTCAAATCAATTTTTTAAATTTGGACAAAAGGACAAGAAATAATCAATTTTACGGCTTGACTCTCTTATTGTTCCCCAGCGGAGTCGCCAAGCTGTCGAAACCATTTTTATGTTTTGGTTTTAAAAACGGGGGTCGACTTTTAAAAATAAAAACGGGAGTCGCCACCAATTCCTTTTTTGCTTAGGTGTGATTGGATCACCTTATAAAGCGTTTTTTTAAAACATTAATTTTGGCCTACGAAATTCAAGAAAACGGGTTCGGGAGTCGGTTACATACGAGGAAGGATTAGCACCCTCGTAACGCCCAAAATTGGTACCTAATTGATAAAATCATGTCCTAATGTTGAAAATTCAAAAACTTTAAAATATGATCCTTCTATTTGAAAGAAAACCAAGACTTACCTATCTCAAAGAAATAAAATGCTATACCCAATAAGTTAGGGTGTAACATTTCATGACCTCGAAACTAGGCTCGCCTTTATTTTAAAAAAAATTCTTACCTCGAGACACAAAACATCATATCCAATAAGTTAGGGTACAACGTTTTGGATTCCTGAGAATAAGTTTTAATTTGAAATTTATAGGTTTAAGAAAAGGATACTTGACACCTTAAGTTCTACGAGAAAAATTAAAACCCAGTAAGTTAGGGTATAATTTCTCTCGAAGTCCCCAAATATCATATATCGCTATTTTTTTTAAATATTTGAATAAAATGCGTCAATTCAAAAAGTGTTTTTTATAAAACAATGGTTTGAGTAAAATGTGGCATATATATATATATATATTACAAAATATCAATTCCAAATAGCAATACTTCACTATTACAAATCATATTAAAAATTATAGACAATTAACGAAAGACTAATGTGACATGGCAAATGATATATATAATAAATGGACTATGCTAAAGCAATATTAAGCAAATAAAAGAACATAATAAACGAATACAAGATATAAAATAAGCAACAACAATTAAGAATCTATATGAAACATAATAATTCGAGAAATGAATATTAAATTCTACAAACAAGATCAAATATGAGAAGTAAATCAATAATATATTTAAACACTGAATTATAACAAAAATAAAAAAATAAAAAAATGATAATTTTTTTAAAAAATTAATATGTACAAACAATATATTTTAAATGAATAATATAAAAACTTAGAACATATATATAAAAAAATATATAGGGATACTTATAATAAATTTTAATAATTTAATACATATATAAATGATAATATATAATAAAACGATTAATAAATAACATATAATAATTTCAATTAAAGATATATAAAGATTACATATATAATATAAACAATATAAATAAAATATGTTATACTATATAAATAAATTTTATACAAAATAAAATTTAAAAAAATATGATATAATATAATACTAGATAATATACAAAATTTTTAAAAATATATAATATATAACTAATATAAAAATTATAAAATAATATTTAGTATATATAGATAATTAAACTAAATAAAATAATAAATAGTAATAATTTAATATTTATAAAAATAATATGTATTTAAGAAAAACAATACACAAAAATTTTATAGTATTAATGAATTAATATATAGATAGTAAAAAATAATATAGAATTTTTTTAATATGATAAAACAATTTAATATAATGTTAAAATAATTTAAAAATTAAATAAAAAGGTTTTAAAAATAAACAAAGAAACAAGAATTAAGTAGAAATAAAAATAAATGTAAAAGGACTAAATTAGAACGTGCGTCACACTGTGGGGACCCATTAGGCAATTATGCCATATCTCCTAAACGGCGCCGTTCTGTTATCAGCCCTTAAATAGCCCAAGGGACTAAATTGAAAGGAAATACAGATCTAAGGGCTAATTTAAAAAATAACAAGAAATTCAATTAGGACGAAATTATAATTAATAAAATTACATAGGGACTAAAATGGAAAATTACCCTTTTTATAAAAAATGTGCGGATCCTTCCCGAGTTTTCGGGTCAACGAGTGGATCTAGCCTTAAAACGGTGTCGCTTTGGTCATTAACTGACCACACCAAAACGGCGCCGTTTCTTTGGCCTATATAAAGTAGTTTTCAGAAAAAAATAATCATTTAAACCCCGTTTAAAAAAAAAACTTAAAAATCTCTCAAAAGTCCTCCTGTCCTCTGTCCGGAGTCTGGTCATCGGACTCGTGGGCCACCGCCTCACGCACCACACGCGTCGCCGCAGTCGGCGGCTGAAGAGTCAAATCTCTCTGTTTTGAGGGTAGTTTTCTCACCCTTTTTATTTTAATATTATTTTGTATATAAAATATGCATGAATCGAAGGAAAAAAATAACACGAAAAAAAATGAAAAATCACCTCTGTAAACAGGTTTTCGTATTTTATTTCTCTGTATTATTTTGTGAATATTTGCGTATTCTTTCTCTGTGTGTTCTTTACAGATTATTTTGGGGGTTTTTATAACCTAAAAAAAACGAAAAAAAAAGGAAATACACGGATTTTGTCTGATTTGCTGCTGCGTTTCTTTCCTTCTTTGCAGGTGGACAAGGAGTGCGGCGGCGATAGGGGCATTATTTGCGCGCGGATCGCGGCTTGACGAGGGCTGTGTTGCTGGGTGCTGCGGGGCACTTGCGGCGCCTAAGGAAACCCTAGGGTTTGGGGTTTCCTGTTTCTGGAAACGAGTTTGGGCCATTGGGCTGTGTAGGTTTGGGTTGTAATGTTTTGGGCTAATCGGGTTTTAGGTTAGTGGGTCTAATTGGGTAATGGGATTAGGTTTAGCCGGTTTTGGATTTGAGGATTGGTTTTGTAAAATGGACTGTAAAGAATAAACTGGCCATTTATTTATTTTTTATTTTTTATTCTGGTTTCTTACATGGGCCCAGGCAAAATGGGCTGATTACATACGCCATGCTTTCTAAATCAAAGGCAAATTTATACAACACTCTAGATGCAACCTTTGGTTGCAGAGGGCTATGACTCTCGGCTGTGTTTGAGACTTAAGATCAAATTGTGTAGAATTAACTTGTTGCACTGGATCGAAAAATTCAACATTTCTTATTAGAGACACAATGGTATAACATGCCAAGCCAACGAAAAAAAAGGGAATATCAAAATGATGAAAACCAACCAAAACACACTTGTATGATCCATCTTAAATTATGAACAAATAAATAGAAAATAGAATGAATAAGAACATACTGACTCTATCATAAATTTCTTTTACTAGAAATATATAGTTAACAATACAAACTGAATCCAGATGATACAATATGAAAACAGTCTGTAAGATCCAACAGACCTTTTCAATAATGTCAAGAACATCCTAATTATCAACAAATTCAACATGGATTACAATAACTAATAAATCTGTAAGAACAATCCATCATGAATGACACTACTACAAGGTTTAGAACTCAGTTAATATAGCAAACAAATTTAATAGAAATTAATAAGAACAAATTATATGAACTGTGGAAGCAGCAATGGAAGCATGGTGCATATATACCGAGCAAACCAGTTAACAAATTCAACATGAATGACAATAATTAATAAATTAGTGATAGCAAGTTAAATTTGTGCTTTTAATATATTTATTTTTTGCTAATTTTCGAATAAGATGCTACTAAACTTGTAATTTTCTTATCATGGATGAAATTGGAGTGTCGAAATTCAAAATCAAACAAAATGGACTAAATTGAAACGAAAAGCAAAGAGGAGGGCAAAATTGAAGGATTGAAGAATTAGTGGTTGACTGGTTATAATCAGATTTTTGAAATTGTCAAAATTCTATAAATAGTTTAATTTTGATTTTAAATTTTGATTTTTAGTTGATAGTTTTTAGGAGAAATCTTTCTAAATTTAGCATGAGGAATGTGTATAAATACTTAGTGTTGGTTCGCCTTTGAGGATACACTTGAATACACTTGGTTTGGGAATAAAATTCATTTCGTTCTTTTCTTTTACGCGTCAGTGCTAAAGTGCAGACACACTGCCATTTTTCCATTTCACTATTTTGGCTAAATTTCTTCCTAAGTCCCTTCAGGATTAGTCTAAAGTGCTAAATTTCTTTTACGCGTCAGTGCTAAATTTCTTCCTACACCAACTAGCATGATTAGTCTTATGCTTAACTAGTTCCCTTTTAGCTTTGGCCCGATTATCGCTCCAACTATACAATCGTGAGATATGAACTCGCACTAAAACTTTTCAACATGATATTCGTTATCTCTCCAGTATATGGGATAGTACAAATTCGTCCCTTCAAGTCAATTTAGTTTCAATTCTAAAAGCATGCATTGGGTTGGAGTTGTTTGGCGTACAGTTTAGAAGTCGAGTCGGTCGTGCTGTATTCGAATTCTCGCAAACAAATTGGCATGTTCAGGTGGAAAAAGCCTGTTGGATTCTGTCAAGGGAGATAGTGATTGGATTTAAATGACCCACGTAGTTGAGGACGTCGATTCAAGTTGGTTCTTCAGAATGCAAGGATGTCGAGTTCTTGAATTGCGAACGCGTGTTTCACAGTTAGATAATCAGTAAAGGTTACTTTGTAGGTCGTACCGGAATCAACCACGAAAGGAAGAATTGGCGGTTGGGACATTCTTGATCGTTATAACAAACTTATCACTTGGAAGGGAAAATCCATTTTAAAAGGATTTGTTCGAGTTCATAGTGTACCAAGGCTGAGGCTAAGTTTAATATATTTAGTTCACCGATTTAATTTAATTCACTTAATTTTATTTTGAAATCATAATCCTATTTTTATTTTATTATATTTTGTATTTTTTTATTTTATTTTCTTCATAACTAAACTCACCCTTTTTTTATTTTGCAGTTTCGTACAGTTAAGTCGAGTGCATGGCAGCTACCTAAACTCAGAAATTTGGTCACAAAAACAAGAAAATTGGGAGTCTCAATCCCCATGGGATCAAGCCTACTACTATATACTACTATTTAGTATTATTTTGTCGTAGGAATTTATATTTGGTGGTTTCGACGCCCATCAAATTTTGGCGCCGTTGTCGGGGATTGGAAATATTTATTCTAATTTTCGTTTGTTTTCCTTATAACCAGGTCAGAACGGGGAACCCTAGAGTTTGAACCGAAAATCAAGAAATGATCTCGAACGCTACGAAAAAAATCTATTCGATGTGGAAAACAACCACAAGTGAGAGAGGACGAATACAAAACACTATCTTACGTAGAAGCAATAAATGATACACTTAGTGGACCCGACGAAATGGCGAATCAAGCCATTCGACAACTCACTGCAGCACCAGACATACAACACTTGTTGTGCATAACTTATCCGATGAGAGTAACACCATTTGAATTAAAGTCGGGCTTAATTCACTTATTGCCCACCTTCCTCGATTTGAAAAACGAGAACCCCCACACTCATCTTAAAGAATTTCACATGGTTTGCACAAGCATGAAACCTCAAGGAGTGACTGAAGATCATATTAAACTTCATGCATTTCCTTTCTCGTTAGCCGACTCTATTAGAGAATAGTTATTTTATTTACCTCCTGGTTTAGTTAATACATGGTCTAATATGCCCCGTTTATTTCTTGACAGATTTTTTCCAGCAGCTCGGGCAGTCGAATTAAGAAGAGACATTGTAAGAATTCGGCAAAAGGAGACTGAATCGCTTTATGATTACTAGGAGCAGTACAAAAAGTTTTGTGCAAGTTGTCCACAAGGTGGTTAGACTGAACAATCGCTTATGTAGTATTTCTATGAGGGATTACTTCCAATGGAAATGAAGATGATAGATGCTGCAAGTGGAGGAGCACTTGTAAATATTACACCTCAAAGAGCAAGAGAATTCATTTCGACGATGGCTGTGAATTCCCAACAATTTCAACCAACTACAGAACCCATGCGAATTCCCAACTCGATTGTACGGAATTTGTGCCAAGCCTAATCATCCAACTGACTCGTGTCCGATTTTACAAGAGGACACAACATCACAAGTAGATGTTGTTGGGAACTTCCTAGGACCACCTTAAACGCATTTTAATCCATATTCGAACACTTACAATGTAGGGTGGAGAGGCCACCCAAATCTAATTTATGGATCGAACCCTTGATACAATCAATCGTATCAGCCAAGGCCACCTCAGCTTCAATAGTATTAACCTCCAAAGACATCACTTGAAACCATAGTGGGGAGGTCAGTTGTTAGCACCGAAAAATTCCAACAAAAGGCTAAAGTGCACTTTCAAGAATTAGATAAGCAGATGAGTAAGCTTATGCTTACGGTCAGTCTTTTGGAGAACCAAGGGAAATTTCCATCTCAAAATGAGCCGAACCCATGTCAAAATGCAAGTGCTATGACCGTAAAAAATAAAATGGTTTCGGAGAAAGTACCTAACATGAGTTATGATCACGACGTTGAAAAGGGAAAACAAAAACCAAAACCAACGGATCCCACAGAGCCGGCACCGTAGTAACCATTCGTTGTACCACCCCTATTCCCTAGAAGGCTTACTCAATGTAAGAGGGGGCGAGAAGAAAAAGAGATCCTTGAGACATTTCGAAAGGTAGAAATAAATATCCCCTTGCTCGATGCGATAAAATAAGTTTCACGCTATGTGAAATTCTTAAAAGAATTATGCACTAGCAAGAAGAAACTTCAAGGTAACGAATAGGTAAATGTAGGAGAAAATGTCTCTATGGTTCTATAAAGGAAAATCTCGCCTAAGTGTCAGGACCAAGGTATGATTTCTATATATTGAAAAATAGGTAATATTGGCATAAAGAAAATCATGTGTGATTTAGGAGCGTCTATTAACGTAATGACTTTATATATTTTTAAATTGCTAAACACGGGTCCTTTGAAAGAAACAAGGGTGATTATTAAAACTGGTAAATAGGTCATGTATGTATCCAGAATGGGTGTTGGAAGATGTCCTTGTCAAGGTAAATGAGTTAATTTTACTGTAGACTTTTACATCATCGACATGGAGGACGACAACTAAAAAAATTATTTTGATATTCTACTTGGGAAACCATTTTCTGAGTACAGCACAAACAAAGATTGATGTGCGGATTGGAACACTCACTATGGAGTTCGATGGTGAAGTGGTCAAATTTAATGTTTATGAGGCGTTGGGACAACCCAGTACAACACCGAATGTCTCTAGTTTTGATATTATTGAACCACTAACAAAATTATATTTTGAATATCATGAAGAGGATGAAATACAAACTGTGCTTTGTAGGAGTCTAGACCTCGATGTTATGGATAGACTGGAGGAATTAATGACATTTGAAATGCCAATTCGTGAAGCCGTTACACTTATGGAGACTCCACAAGTTCCTAGAAGTCAAGGTAAATATTTTGGACTATCTCCTTCTAAAACTAAACTCTTGCCTTTTATTTTGTAGGCTCCAGAACTGGAACTCAAACCGTTATCGGAACACTTAAAGTACTCATTCTTGGGTGATTAGAACACTTACTGGAAGAGGAGAATTTAGTTCGAGTCTTGAGGGACTACAAAGGGGCAATCGGGTGGACGATTGTCGATATTAAAGATTTAAGTCCTTCAACTTGTATGCACATAATTTTGATAGAAGAGAATGCGTGCCTAAAAAGAGAATCTTAAAGATGCCTCAATCCACCAATGATGAAGTGTAACACCCCTTACCCGTATTCAAGCCAGAATAGGGTTTGAGGCATTACCTAACTGATCTTTCTTAAACATCTTGATTGGGGTTATAAAATTTCGTTTATACTCATCACTTGTACATACTCGGCCTAGGAGGCCCTACACATACTTCCGAGAGGTACCAGAACTATCCCGGGAACTTTTACGAATTCGAGAAACTTCTAAATAAAACAGGGGCCAAACGCCCATGTGAAGTGGGACACGCCCGTGTGGGCAGGCCGTGTGGTCACACACGCCCATGTCCCTACCCCGTGTATAAAATCATGAGTATTCTGTTTGTGTCACACGGCCTAGGCACACGCCCGTGTGACTAGCCTGTAGGCGACACTGACTAATTTCACATGGCCTTGACATGCCCGTTGCCATGGCTCGTGTGCTAAAACTTAGCATTCTGACTTATCCACACGGCATATACACACGCCCGTGTGCTTCAGCCTTGGGCAAATTAAATTCCAAATGTAAAGTGCAGACTTCACACGGCTTGGGCACACGCCCATGTGCTAGCCATGCCTCCTACATGGTCTTGACACACGCCCGTGTGTCTACCCATGTGGACAATTATCAGGCTATCTACCAAGCCCTTGCCACTCTATATTGCACACATACAAGTTCCATTTCAAAAACTCCACATATCATCAATTACAAATCTTGGATTATCACATTTGGCGATCTCAACTATGACTTAATCAACCTTAAATACTAGCCCTATACATGCCATGACTCATAAGGACTTGAAACCTCATACCAAGTGTCTGCTCGATAGTGTGTAAACATCCCCCGCCTCCAACCCGAGCTAGCTAAATTAACCTATAAGAGATGAGAAAGGAAGAGGCGTAAGCAATAATGCTTAGTAAGTTCATATGTAACATCCTAAAAAAATTGAGTATTGATATGTTGCATAATTTTGGTGCCTAGCTTGTGAATGATTCAATTTGTGTGTTTAATATAGTCTTGAGAAGGCTCGGGATTTATTCGGAATTAGAATAAATTTTAGTAATGAGTACTTTATTGAAGTGGAACAAGTAACCTTGATGTTTAAGGAAATTAAGTGACAAAAGTTAGCATAAGATGAGCTAGTAGTAAAGTGGAGTTGGCGCCATGAGTGTTGCTTGAGGGAAGAGGTTCGAATCCCATGGTATGCATTTTGTGACTTTAATTTTTGCACTCTTCTAGCATGTGTCGGCCAAGCTCTATTTTTGGTAGGTTGGACTTTATTTTTATGGCAAGGTGGCTAATGGTTTAAGGCAAGATTTGAACATAGGGAAAGGAATCATGAGCTTATGGTATGTAGGGGAACACGGGGGCACTTTTAAGGGGTGTGTTTTGGAAAGTTTGGAATGGCCAAACTTTGTCCATGAACTTGGACGGTTTTGGGGGCTAGGGGGGTGGCCGAATGTTGTTGGAGGTATTGGTAAGAATGTGTAGCAAGTTTGGTCACTTTCATTTTGGTCATTTTGTGCTTTTCACAAAATCTTTTCTTTTCATCTTTCTCTCCCTAGCCGAATGCATTTGGTGCATTAGTGAACATGTTGTTTTCTTCTTTTGGTCATTTCTTTTTGATCATTTGGTCATATTTTGCCTAACCTCTCAAGTCACTCTTCCCCTTGTGCCGAAAACACCAAAAACACAAAAGCCATTTTTTCTCTTTCTTTTCTTCTCCATTGCCGAATGCTCTCTTGTCCCAAATCCCTCTCTTTGCTCCTTTTTCACCTTTGAAAACCGAAACACAAACCTCTCATCCTCTATTTCTTTCTTTCTCCATTTTGCTCTTTCTTACAAACATATTTTCTCCTTTCTCTTTTCCTCCATGGCCGAATATTGCTAGTATTATTTTCTTCCATTTTTCTTCTTAGCCGAATCTTCCTCTTCATATATATTTTCTTATCAATCATTTTCTTTGCATTCGTTTTGATTAATCGATAAGAACCCTCTTCGATTCTTTATTTTTTTATCTATTCTTTTGCCGAATCTACTTTTGTTTGGGAGGGTCTTTTGACCGAAAGTATCCTCTATCTCTTTCTCTTAGACAATCTTTCTCGTCTTTATAGTGATATAGAGAAGGCCAAAACTCGGAGTATTCGTAATCATTGTGAATCGCTAGGATTTGGTTCAAAGTGTTAAGTTAAGGGTTTCTATCAAGGACTTCCATATTACTCGTTATTTTGTCAAAGATGGGTTACTAATCAATTTTATCTTGGGAATATTATCGCTTGATTTTCATCCCGTGAACGTAAGATTTCGTGGTAAGCCGTTTCGCCCTTAAAACCTATAAACTTAATTTCCAAAAATATTAGTTGGACTAATATTCTTTTGTCAATGGAGGCAAGCAAGATAGGGTTGAAAAGGGTGGTGAATAGTGTTCGGAAGAGGGGCAGATTTGCTATTCCCTCTAGATTCAAGCGAAGGGCTGTTTCAGCAATTTGGGATTTTCCACCGGGTTGTGGACCCTCATCCGGGGAGAATCAATTATTTTAAAAGTTGTTCGTAGTTCGGAGCCATTAGCTATTCGGGATTTTCCACCGGGTTGTGAACCGTCAACCGGGGAGAACAGCCAAATAGTAGTTGTTCGAGATTCCGAGGGTAAAGATCTAGACCGCTTATCTTTAGCATAGATTTATATTAAGTATTAGTGTTCTAACCAAGCGTGATACGTATTTAGGTATCGACGATTGGGAAAGTATAGTCCTCACCGTAATCAGGTGTGTAATCTCACACTTATCTCATGGGTTAGATGACTTTACCGTAATTAAGCATTAGTCTAAAAAAAATCACAAAGTTGGTGAGATCGGAAAATATGGTATATTAACACTTTAGTGTTAGGAGCATGTAATCGGTATTAAAATTGTGAAAATTTCAGAATCGCCCTTAATGGGCTAAAATGATAAAAAAGTGACATTTTGTGCCCCATGTGATAAATGGGCCATATGAGTTATTTGATAAAATTGGCCAAGTATGATATGAGATATAATGGGCCAAATTGTGAAAAGGGCCAAATTGTGAAATGGGCCAAATTGTGAAAAGGGCCAAATTGTGAAATGGGCCAGATTTGTAATAATTTTTTTATGGGCCTTATGATGGAATTATCATATGAATGAATTGTCATGCATTTTATATACATGATTGCATGGGTTGGGATAATTGACGAAGAGAAGATGGCTTCGTGCCCAGTTAATGGCTTCGTGCCCAGATAATGGCTTCGTGCCCAGATAATGGCTTCGTGCCCAGTTAATGGCTTCGTGCCCAGTTAATGGCTTCGTGTCCAGTTGATGGCTTCATGCCCAATTTAATATATGGCTTAATGCCCAGTTGGTGTGTTGGCGGGGTGGGTGACTAAAGCTCCCCACAGGTGTGCTGGTTGGTACGGGTGGTGTGTAGCGGATGGAAATTTAGGCTTGGTTGGGAATTGCATATCATATGCTTTTTATACTTGTTATATTGTACATTTGTAAATGGGCTCAAGCCCAATTAAATGCTTAAATGGTTTCGGCCCAGTGGACTTGGTAAGTGGGTTACACACTGAGTTCTATGTAACTCACCCCGTTTCCTTTACCCATCTCAGGTAAAGATCATTAATGGAGGCTTGGGCCGGGGGATGACTTCGTGGAGGCCATACTTCGAATGATGGTTTTTGTGAACTTTGAACTACTCTTAAGTATTTTTATTTAATTACTATTTCAGCTATGATGTAATAAGGCCTCTGGTATTATTTTTATGGATTTTTACTTGTGGATGGATTTTAATTATGTTTAAATACTAAAATGGGACTATTCTATCTTTTATAAATGTTTTCTTAAATTCTCGTGCAAAAAGGGGTTTTTCTTAAATATTTTATTCTCGTAAATTTTTATGTAAAATTCTTTAAGAATCTTGTTTTCAAATTTCCTTTTGAACTCTTTTAAACTTCTCGTAAAAGTTTTACCAATTAATTTCTAAGTTTTAATTTATAAACTCTTATGTCTTAAATCATAGATTTTAAATTAACCTCGGTTTTTAATAAACTTTAATTCCAAAATAGTTTTGAGGATCTGTTTTATTTAAATCAATAAATGACTAGATGTATGTTCGTTTTGTGTGACATACCAAATCTGGTCTTAACGCATAGACCAGGGTTTGGGGTGTTACATTTTATGGTATCAGAGCCAGTTTCAAAACTCGGCTGTGGTTTGGGTTCAACAACAATTTTTGTTTAAAGCTGTTTCGAATTTATAGAATTTATGTTTTAAAGGTAGTATGGCACTACGAGCATCCGGCACCAAGTCAACTAAGTATTCGTATATTGAATGTTTATTATTGTGATATGATCATAGGAACACTCTAGAACTTCTAGTTTTAGGTGTTGAAACTATAGAGATTGAGACTATAGGATGTGATTGCGAAAATAACTCTATCTCTTATATCTCATAAAATATCGTTAATAAACACTGAAATAATATTCTGATTCATAAAACTTGTAATCAGATTAAACCAAATTAGCTATTATGAGCGCTAGAGGACATGGACGTGGTAGACGTGGTCGTGGTAGAGGCCGAGGTGCTAGAGCCGTGTCCGAGGCATCGGGACATATGCCAGAAATAGATGCACCGGTATCACACTGTGCCGGATATTGGATCTCACGACCGTATGAGGGAAGATATTGCTTTGTCTCGTGCAATGTTACGAGTTTTGGAAAGGGTTGTTGGGGCTAGAAGCGGGGCGATGAGCTCGAGGATCAATATCGGAGCCGCTCGAGATCTAATGGTCTTTGAGACTTTTAGGGGTATTTAGAGTAGCCCCAAATGTTGCGGAATATTGGCTCGAGGCTGTAGAGCAGATTATGGATGACCTAGAGTGTACTGCCGAGCAGAAACTAAGAGGAGCCGTGTCCTTGTTGAGGGACGACGCGTATCAATGGTGGCTTACAGTGCGAGAAGGCACCCAGTGAACGTGTTACTTGGGATTTCTTTAAAGTCGCTTTCCAAGGGAAGTATGTCGGGGCAAGCTATGTGGATGCCCGGAGGAAGGAATTCTGAATCTAGTATAAGGAATAAGGCGATGGCGACTACGGTGAATTTCTTTGCTTAAGCACGATATGCTCGCGCAATAGTGCCAATCGATCATGAGCGCCACGTATACGTTTTGAGGATGGGTTGAGCGATGAGTTACTGCAGTGCGATAGCCCCGCAACAAGAAAGGATTTTTGCCACGCTTGTGGAGAAAGCCAAGATAGCTGAAGAGGCTAAGAACTCAGAACGCCAGAACCGAGAAAGAGTCAGAGACAAGAGGGATTTTAAGTACTCGGGTTCTACTAAAAGGTTCCAAAAGAGGCCTCGAAATGATGAGCCAGCTCAAGATAGAGCACCTGTCGCTACCAATCAGATTTAAGAATGTGCTGACTGTGGGAGACGACACCCCTAGGAATGCTGGAAGAGAACCGGTGGTTGTTTTAAATATGGTTCTAAGGACCACCAGTTTAGGAATTGCCCTCAACGGACTGCTCCGACTCAAGAAGCTCATAACTCTGATGCACAGCCAGCTGGAGGTGCTCAACCACCAGAAGGCGTGGACCGACCGTGGTGGTAATGGTGTTGGACGTGGTCAAGGTGCACCGGGTCGAGGTAATGGCTTTAGAGGTAACGCGAGGCAAGACACCGGGGTTGGTCTATGCGGTCAGGCGTCGGGAGGATGGCGATGCACCTGATGTGATAACTGGTACGTTCTTAATCTTTGATGTACTTGTTACTGCTTTAATAGATATCGGGTCTACCCATTCGTACGTTGCTAGTCCCATATCTGGAAATCTGAATATTAGATCTGAGATTACCGATAGAGTGATGACGATAATTAGTCCTTTAGGACAGTCTGTGGTCGTGAATAAATTGTATAAAGACGTGCCTTTGGAAATTCAAAGAGAAATATTTTTGGCGGATTTGATGGAACTGCCTTTCGGTGAGTTCGATCTTATTTTGGGCATGGATTGGTTGGTAAAGCATCGGGCGCAATTGGATTGTGCTAAAAAGCGGATGTCAATAAGGACTTTGGATGATAAGGAGGTAGTAATGATAGGCGAGCGAAGGAACTTTCTGGTAAATGTGGTATCTGCTTTAAAGGCAGAAAAGTTGGTGCGAAAAGGGTATGGAGCGTTCCTAGCCTTCATTAGTGCTTTGGATGCCAAGGAATTATCAGTGGAAGGTGTGAGAACGGTGAAAGAATTTTCAGATGTCTTTCCCAAAGAACTTCCTGGTCTACCTCCAGATCGGGAAGTAGAATTTGGCATTAAGCTTTTGCTTGGAATGGCTCCTGTGTCCATTGCTCCTGAGAATGGCGCCAAGGAGTTAGCGAGCTTAAAGCACAAATTCAAGAATTATTGGTTCGGGATTTATCCGACCGAGTGTGTCTCAAGTGAGAGCACCCGGTTTTGTTCGTCAAGAAGAAGGATGGGTCGATGCGTATGTGTATTGATTATAGGCGATTGAATAAATTGGCGATCAAGAATAGGTATCCATTACCGAGAATCGATGACCTGTTTGATCAATTGAGAGGAGCTTCAGTTTTCTCCAAGATTGATTTGCGATCGGGTTATCATAAAATCAAGGTTAAGGAGGCAGATATTCATAAGACGGCATTCCGAACTCGTTATGGACATTATGAGTTTTTGGTGATGCCGTTTGGTTTGACCAATGCACCAGCTGCATTTATGGACATGATGAACCGAGTCCTTCACCCTATCTAGACCGGTTCGTGGTAGTGTTCATAGATGATATCTTGGTATACTCGAGGAATGAATAAGAGCATGACTCACATTTGCGCATAGTATTACAAATACTGCGAGACAAGCAACTTTATGCCAAATTCAGTAAGTGTGAATTTTGGCTGAAGGAAGTGACTTTCTTGGGTCATGTGGTGTCAGCTGAAGGAATAAGAGTTGATTCTTGGAAGGTAGAGGCTGTGTTGGATTGGAAACCACCGAAGACAGTGGCTGAGATTCGGAGTTTCTTAGGTTTGGCTGGTTATTATAGACGCTTTGTTGAGGGGTTTTCAATGATTGCTGCACCCCTAACTAAGCTGTTGCGAAAGGGAGTACCGTATGTGTAATATCCCAAATTAATGGGCTTATGCGTTTAATGTGTAGACATGTTTAATGTGTTAATTTGAGAATTAGAGGTCCAGACTGGGCTCAAGGATTGGGCCGAGGTTTTGACTAAACATTCTGTTTAGACACTCTAGGGCTTAAAATATAGTAGTTATTGTTTAAGTTAGCAAATTGGGCTTGTGGCCCAGTCACAAGGGGCACAGAAAAGGGGGGAGCTTTAAGTGACGTTTTGGGTAGGTGAGGAGGCCCAAGTGTGGCCGCATGGGGCCCAAGAAATTGGGCCAATTTCGGCACTTAAAAGGGAGCAAGGGAGGGGACGACAACAAGGCTAAAATTTAGGGACTTTTAATGTTTTATTTAAGTGGATAATGAGCAGAAAAAAAAGGGAAGGGGTGGTGTGATGTAGGACTCTTTTGGATGTGAGTTCTGATAAGGATAAGGAAAAAAGATGAGAGCTATCCTTTGGGTTGCAGAGTTGGCCGAAAATCAAACACAAGAGAGGGGGGAGAATCGGTTTAGTATGGCAAGGGGTGTGCCGAAAGTTTGAAGGCCATCTCATTTGTTTTCTTTTCTCATCTTTTCTCTTCCAAAAGCTAAAAATCACCACCTCCCTCACCCTTTCTTTTCTTCTTTGAAATTCCCCCTAGCCGAATCTTCTGATCCCCATTGTTATTCTTCTTCCATCCACTAAAAGCCAAAACTACGCTCTTATTTGGTTCTTGTAGTCGAAAACGCATCAGTATCTCTCTTGTTCATCTTTCTGGGATTTTCTTAAAAGTCGAAATCCCTAGATCTCATCTCCTATGATTGCCGAATTTCCTCTGTGGTGTCTGCTTGTGCCGAATCTTGAAGGAAACTGAAGGTAAGTGTCGATTCGCGTGATTCAATCTTTTCCCAGTTTTTAGAGACCCTAGCCGAATGGCTATATGGAGACTGATCTTGTGTTTTTTCTTTCTTTCGTGGCATTCCGGGATTTGAAGGAGATCCAATCGCTTAAGGTTTTAAATCAGTAGCACTCGAATCACCCTACTTCAGGGGTCTAATCGGTATAAGGGAAACCTCAACTTCGCGTTCTTCCGGCTTTTGAGCAAAGTTGTAGACAATGGGTAGTAGATCCGATTAGCGAGGGTATCGACATAGAGGGTAGTCCTACGTATTTATCAGGTGTGTAACATTCTCACATCATTTAGATTGCTTGATTAGTATGCATATAAACCTGTTATATTCTGTTAAATGCCGAAATATTGGCATGGCTGTTGAAAACCCGTGGTGGGTAAAGGCGAATCACCAAGTTAGTGATTTCTGTCATTCTTAATTGAATGTCTCCGTTAACATGATATGATATGTATGCTGATTTCTATGTTGCACGGGGCTGGGTGATTGATAAAAGGGGAAGTGTTTTGTTCTGGTGGCTCTGCCACGATCTGTTGTAGTGGCTCTGCCACGATCTGTTCTAGTGACTATGTCACAAACCTGACGATGAGCAGCTAACTGCAGCATGACTGCCATCGATGGTGTGTAGCGGCGTGGGTTGATTGTAGAAATCCCCAATGGTGTGATTGGCAGGTAAAGGGTGGTGTGTAGCGGATTGATCTAGGATTGGGATGGGCTTTGCATAATTCCTTTTGTATGATATTCTGTTATTCTGTTCTATGGGCTAAGGCCCAATCGGATGGTGCATGAGGGTTGCACACTGAGTCTCGTGACTCACCCCATTGTTTAACATTTTTGAGTAACACCTAGTGCATAGGACCTGAAGTGGAGAGAGGAGCGCAAGGTGGCCATGCATGGATTAATTTTGATTCAATAAAAGATGTTGATTTTATTATTTTCCCTTAGTATTTTCAATATATCTGGTTTTATATTTTATTGTAATAAGGCCACTGGCTACTGTTTATTGGTTTTATGCTTCGGTTTTCGGGTTCCCATACATTTAGATTTTTTTTGATTAATTGAAATTAAGGCATGTGTTTAAATACTAGAACTCAGAGGCAAAATTTCGGTTTTATTCATTAAGGCATTAATTAAAATTTATTTTTTTTACTTAATTTTCAAATTATTAAGTTTTCTCGATAAACGTTTAAACTAAGTTTTAAAAAATATAATAATAGATGCGACAAGATTTTCTAAAATCTTCTTAGTGACATGCCGGATCCGGTCGGGGTGTTTGGCCCGGGTTTGGGGTGTTACAAATTGGTATCAGAGCCAGGTTCAAAACTCGGCTTTGGGGTTTGGGCTCAAAACATTTTCTAAAGATAGGTTTTGGAAACATGCATGTTTATAAATAATACAGGATGGTTTTCTCGGCATTGCACCTGCGTCTCCAGCCCAAGTCCGCCAGGTAAGTATTCAGAACTCACTGTGTGTTATATATGTATGTGGGCTTGGTGGGCTTTAAGGGACGTAGATTATTCTAGTTAGAGCTTGATGGACCTTAGGCCTAGTTAAACAACTCTTCAATTCCATAAGACTTAATCCAACCGAACAAACCTGTAAACAAGTCACAAGACTAGGGTGTGGCAACAAGCATACGCATGTCAGGATTGGATTAGGGGAGAGCTTGGTACTTAAGCGATCCTAGTGACTCACCTCCTCTTATTTGGAATCCTACGGTGCATAGTGACTATTCACCCTAGCCGCGAGGATTTGTTGTCGTGCCAAAATCTATAACTAAAACCGAAAGGGATCACCACCTTATTTTCACAAAATTACTAAAATGTCCTAGTTTTGTAAAAATTTACCAAAACGCCCTTGGTTTGAAAAACAACCAAAACGCCCTTGATTTGAAAAGAAAATTACCAAAACGCCCTTGATTTGGAAATTAACAAAATTTGCAAAATTACCGAAATACCCCTGGTTTATAAAATTTCCGAAATACCCTCGGTTTACCAAATTATCAAAAATACCCCTACTTCACGAAATTACCAAAATACCCTTATTTTGAAAACTACAAAGATACCCATGATTTGCAAGTATACCCCCATATTTACGGAAATACCCCGATTTACAAAGTCAATGGATTTTTTAAAAAAAAACACACATACAACACACAACAACAACCCAAAAAACACAAACACCTGAACGCCACTATTATTCTTTTGAAATCAAATTCTCCAGAATACCCCTGTTTTTTAAAAATATATATATATATATCCCTTTATTTTGAAAATCCCCCAAGATACTTTATTACAAAGAAACCTTGTAGGATGAAATTACGGGAAAACCCCTGGGTAGTAAAATGACGAAAATACCCTATGTGTTGAATGTGGGTTCGTGGATGTTGTCTATATGTTGATGTGTGATGGTTGGATGTATGTGGTTCCTAGAAATAGGAGACAAACTTGAGACTGAAACTTGTGGATGTGATTTCGAATTCGAAAGAACTACTCTTATACTACTGTTCATAAGACTGTTCGTGGTTAATCAGTGGAAAGAACTAATAATTCATAAAATTTTTAATCAGATAAACGCGAATCGGTAGAATGAGTACAAGGGGTCGTGGACGTCCACCGCGAGGTCGTGGTAGGGGTAGGATGACCGTGTCAGAGCCAACAGGGTCTAGCCATGGGTCAGGAAAAGAGATGCCGGATATACCGACTGTAGAGGGAGAATTACGGGACCAGGCGCCCAGAGATGATGCGGTATCTCAGGCGATGTTACGGGTCCTCGAAAGAGTTGCTGGGGCAGGCACGGGTTCAGGAGCTCGGAAATCTGTGTCAGAACGACTCCGAGCCAACGAAGCAGAGATGTTTAGGGGTGTTTTTGGCGTAACCCCTAATACAGCTGAGTATTGGTTAGAGGCAAGTGAGCGTATAATGGATGACCTTGACTTCACTGTAGAGGAGAAGTTAAAGGAGGTCGTGTCTCTTCTTTGAGACGAGGCTTATCAGTGGTGGCTCACGGTAAAGGAGGGTATCGCTGCACTGCATTGGCTGGGATTTCTTTAAGGAGTCATTTCAGGGAAAGTACGTTGGGGCCAGTTATGTGGATGCACAGAGGAAGGCATTCCTGAACTTGGTACAGGGAAGTAAGTCTGCATCTGAATACGAGGCGGAGTTTCTGCGGTTGAGCCGTTACGCTCGAGGGATTGTAGCGACTGACTATGAGCGCTGTGTACAGTTCGAAGATGGACTAAGGGATGAGTTGAGGGTGTTGGTAGCACCGCAGCGAGAAAGGGACTTTGTGATCATGGTCGAGAAAGCTAAAATATCTGAAGAGGTGAAGCAGACTGAAAAGCAAAATAAGGATAAAGATCAGAACAGGAATAAGAGGAATTTAAGGCCGTCGGGATCATCTGGGAATTTTTAGAAAAGGCCTAGGTCTGATGGGCCAGCTCGTGCTCTGACGGGTCAGAATCGATCATGTCCTTCGTGTGGGAAGATGCATTATGGAGAGTGCAGGAGGAGAACTAGTGGATGCTTCAGGTGTGGGTCTCTGGACCATATGGTGAAAGACTCGCCCACTGGTGGATCGTGTGACACCCAGTGGACGAGGTTCCGATCAGGTTAGAAGGGGTGGTCACCATTACCAAGGGTCGTGGCCCGATCGGAGGAGGAGATGGGTGCAGTGGGGTCGTGGAGCACTGGTAGGGGTGCGAGCAATGTAGACGCGAGACGCTTGGGTCCAGTTTATGCGACTCACCGACGGAGGATCCGACGCGACCGGACGTCATAACCGTGACGTTTCTTATAGCTGATAATCCATTTCTTGCTTTGATTGATATTGGATCAACCCACTCTTACATTGCATGCTCGATATCTGAGACCCTAAGTATAGACTCTGAAACAACTTCTAGGAAGATGACTGTGATTAGTCCTTTAGGACAATCTAGGGTAGTGGACAAACTGTTTAGGAACGTACCTTTAAAGACGCAAGGGGTAGTGTTCCCGGCAGACTTAATGGAATTACAGTTTGGAGAGTTTGATCTTATCTTAGGAATGGATTGGTTGATGAAACATCGTGCTAAGTTGGATTGTGAGACTAAGCGCATGGTGTTGAGTACTCCGGAAGGCGGGGAGGTGGTTGTGTTAGGAGAAAGAAGGAATTACTTGTCCAACATAGTGTCCGCATTAAAAGCTGTTAAGATGATTCGGAAGGGATGTAACGCGTTTCTAGCTTTTATCAGTGCTTTGGATGCTGAGGAGGTGACTGTCGATGAGGTTCGAACAGTCAAAGATTTCCCGGATGTCTTTCCTGAAGAATTGCCCGGATTACCCCCGGATCGCGAAGTGGAGTTTGGAATAGAGCTACTTCTAGGTACGGCTCCGGTGTCTATTGCTCCGTATAGAATGGCGCCGAAGGAGTTGGTGGAACTCAAAGCTCAGATCCAGGAACTGTTGGATCGTGGTTTTATCCGATCGAGTGTGTCTCCATAGGGAGCCCCGGTCCTGTTTGTGAAGAAGAAGGACGGATCCATGCGTATGTGCGTGGACTACCGTCAACTAAATAAGCTGACGATTAAGAAAAAGTACCCACTGCCAAGAATCGACGACCTATTCGATCAACTCAAAGGAGCTTCGATTTTTCTAAGATTGTGAAACACCCCAAACCCGGCCCACGAGCCCAGACCAGATCTGGTATGTTCCTCGAGTAAAACGTTTCAATTTCATGTTTATTACTTTGGAAAATTTGAGGGTGGTTTTATAAAAATACCGAGTTGTTTTGGGGTTAATCTTTAATTAGAAAATCGTTTGTGTTTAGGTGTCTAAACATTTAAAATTTGTTTTTAAGAAAAGTTGCTTAAACTTTAAATTGATAAAATTCGTATCATACTAAATAATTAAAATGCATGCATAAACAGTTTCATACTAGTGGCCTTATTACATCAAAGAAAACCCGAAATAAATCCAAAATACTTGAAAATAGAAAGTCCAAGATAAAATAAATTTTGAGTGAGCATGGCCACCATCGAGCTCCCGCCGACCCGGTCCATCACTGAGTGTCACCTGAAAAGATATCCCACAACGGGGTGAGTCAAACAGACTCAGTGTGTATAGCCAACACTAAGTCCCAACGATTTAGGCATGTCAATTCATACATATACAAATAGCAATTAAGTATAATGATGCAATCCCGAACCCAAACCTAGATGCCATCCGCTACACATCACCCGTACCAACCATCACACCGTGGGGACTACTAAGTCGACCCACCCATCCGCTACACATCATCGAAGGCAGTCGCTGCAGACGACTAGCACATCGCCCTTATAAATTCGTGGCATAGCCACCAGATAATATATTTTGAGACATAAGTCACCATATTCAGATTATGTGATCGAAGTCACCACATTCGGATTATGTGACCGAAGTCACCACATTCAGATATTGTGGTATAAACCACCAGATCACTTCCCCTTTCCATATAACCCATATGCCCCATGTCATACAATCATGCAAATATCATGGCTTAGGCCTTATTTCACATTCTTATCAATATTCACATACATGCCATATTCCACATGTTCATAACATTTATTAACATGATGTTAAGATTACGTACCTGAGTACTTTGTACCATTGCATGGTACCTTAGCCCACTTTTCATATTATTATTAACACATATATTAAAATAATACCGTAAATCAATCAAGATTCAGTGTGGGATACACACCTGGTATTACTGCTTTACCGAAATCCCAAAAACCCGATCTAATGCTTTAGATCCTTAATTCCTACATTCGGCCAACACTTAGTGCTTTAGAAAAAGCCTATTCGGCTATATAACCAAATCCCTAAGGATTATCACAATCAAAATCTTACCTTGCTGCCGATTTGATTCCTAGACAAATCCCAAAACTTTGTGATACTTCTTCCTTGAAATCGGCCCACACTAGATCACTTAACAGGTTAGCTTCCGGCTTTTGGATAATTAAGAAATAGATTAAACCACCAAATATGGCCTTGGCCGATTAGTATTTTCGCTTACCTTTGCGAATCCAAAATCCCGAATGATCTTCTGTTGTAGTCGACTTAGCAGAAAACCCAAAATCCTCCTTCAAGGGTTCGGCCAGAGATCATTAAGGCGTTAGAATCTTGATTTTGGCTAAAAGAAAAGAAATAGAATGATGATAATAGAATCCTTACCCTCAATGTTGGAATCGGCAACCCCTTTATTTGAACCCACAGAGCTATTCGGCTATGGCCTAGATGTTGGTCACTTGGTTTCGGCTTTTGGAGTCTTGTAAAAAGAAGAAGAGAGAATAGAGTGTAGAGGGATTCGGCCAAAGTGAGAGGAGAGAATGGGACGATGGTATTCGGTTATGTCAATGAGTAGAAAAAGGGAGAACACAAGTTACTCTTTCTTGGGAATTTTCGGCACAAGTGCAACAAAGAAGAGAAGAGGAGAATTTTCGGCACTTCACTAGAGAAAGAAAAGAAAAACTGAAAAGAACCTCTAGACTTCTCTTTAGAAATTCGGCTATGACCAAAATTGATCACCAAAGAGTCCTTTGGCCGCCACACACATCCCCTTATCGCCAGTCTCACATTTTTCTCCTATTTCCTCTCTTTATCACTTCACTCAAAATAATAAAATAACTCAACAATTATCCTTTATCCCCTAGCCGAATTTTAAAAGAAACCAACCCCAATTAAAGCTCATCTCCTCAGTGTCTTATTGCCGTCCAACTCTCCCCCCTAGCTTGACGCAAAAACACTCCAAAAGTGCTCCCCTTGCTACTCGAACCTTGGCCCTGCTCACATGCATGTGGCGTCACCTACCAAGGCCCTTAAGTGGCACCTCCAAGCCACTTTACCAAGCCCATTCTTGTGTTATAAATCCCCTACATTTTCTCTTAAGGCCACCCTGCTTAGCTTCCTCTTTTAGATTTAAAATCTAGTAATTTCTAAGGCATTTTCCTACATTCTCAAGTTTTCAAAAATTCATAAAACACATTTAACACACACATAGACATGCTTTCACATTTATTTAAGCACAAATGCATAAACCCAAAATCCAGGATATTATAGATTGACTTAAGGTCGGGATATCATCAGTTAAGGGTAAAGGAAGGAGACATTCATAAGACGGCATTTTAGACTCGGTACGGTCATTATGAGTTCTTGGTGATGCCATTCGGGTTAACGAATGCACCAGCAGCATTTATGGATATGATGAACCGGGTGTTTCAACCATACCTTGATCGGTTCGTGGTGGTGTTCATCGACGATATCCTGGATTACTCCAAGTCCGAGGAGGAGCATGATGCACATCTTCGTGTGGTTTATAAATTCTGGAAGAAGAAGCAGTTGTACGCAAAGTTCAGTAAGTGTGAGTTCTGGCTAAAGGAAGTGACTTTCTTGGGGCATGTAGTTTCCACAGAGGGAATTAGGGTGGACCCTCGGAAGATAGAAACCGTATTGGATTGGAAACCGCCGAAGTCTATGGCGGAGATTCAAAGTTTCTTGGGATTGGCCGGGTATTACAGAAGGTTCGTTGAGGGGTTCTCAGTAATAGCGGCACCTTTAACTAAGTTGTTGAGGAAGGGAGCACCGTTTGTGTGGACCGACAAATAGCAGGAGAGCTTTGAGAAGCTGAAGAGAATCTTGACGGAAGTGCCAGTGTTAGTTCACCGTGATGCGTTACACACGGGTTTAGGATGTGTGTTGATGCAAGATGAAAAAGTTGTTGAATATGCGTCTCAACAGTTAAGACCGCATGAATTGAACTACCCTACGCATGATTTAGAATTGGCGGCGGTAGTGTTCACTCTGAAGATTTGGAGGCACTACCTGTATGGGGAGAAGTCAGTTATTTACACGGACCATAAGAGCCTGAAGTATCTCCTTACCCAGAAGGAGTTGAATCTAAGGCAACGTAGATGGATTGAGCTCTTGAAGGACTATGATTGCTCAATCGAATATCATCCGGGTAAGGCTAACGTAGTGGCGGATGCGCTGAGTAGGAAGGCAATAGCAGATTTGAGGGCGATGTTTACTCATCTTAGTCTGTATGAGGATGGAAGTTTGGTAGCTGAACTCCAAGTAAGACCTATATGGACAAGTCAGATCAAAGAGAAGCAGCTTCTAGACGATGTCTTAAGTGCTCGACTCCGGCAAGTGTAAAGTGGTGAAGGAGAGGACTATAGTTTGAATGGTGATGGGGTTCTGTGTTTTCGTGAGAGAATTTGTATGCCAAAGGATGTTGAGTTAAGGCAGATGATTCTGCGGGAGGCGCATAGTAGCCCATACGCTATGCATCCTGGAGGGGTGAAGATGTATCGAGATTTGCGAGAGCAATTCTTGTGGCAGTGCAGGCGAGAGTACTAGAGAGTCGTGGGTAAATGTTTGACGTGTCAGCAGGTGAAGGCAAAACACCAGTTGCCCTCGGGATTGTTACACCCGGTGAAAATTCTGCAGTGGAAATGGGAAAGAATCACGATGGATTTTGTTAGTGGGTTACCTCTTACGCCCACTAAGAAGGATTTGATTTGGGTGATTGTTGATCGGCTGACGAAGTCTGCTCACTTCATACCGATTCGTGTTGACTATTCTCTACAAAGGTTGGCTAAGCTATACGTGGCTGAGGTTGTGAGACTACATGGTGTACCTGTGTCGATCATATCGGATAGAGACCCTAGGTTCACGTCACGATTCTGAAAGGCTCTGCATTAGGCAATAGGAACAAGGTTAGACTTTAGTACCGCTTTCCATCCGCAGACTGATGGTCAGTCTGAGAGGGTAATTCAGATTTTGGAGGATATGTTAAGAGGTTGCATCATTGATTTCAGGGGTAGTTGGGAGGAGTATTTACCTCTGGCAGAATTCGCGTACAATAACAATTACCAATCTAGTATTCAGATGGCGCCCTATGAGGCATTATACGGATGGAGGTGTCGTACTCCTACTTGTTGGACAGAGTTGGGTGAACGTCAGGTGTTGGGTCCAGAACTAGTCTCGGAGGCGAAAGAAAAAGTTAGGTTAATTTGGGCTCGGTTGAAGGAAGCGTCTGATCGGCAGAAATCTTATGCGGATCTAAAACGTAAGGAGTTGGAATTTGCAGTGGGAGATCAAGTCTTTTTGAAAGTGTCGCCGTGGAAAAAAGTGATGAGGTTTAGACGTAAGGGCAAGCTAAGTCCCCAGTTTATTGGACCTTATCGGGTGCTAGAACGTATGGGCCCAGTGGCGTATCGATTGGAGTTGCCTTCAGAGTTGGAGCAGATACATGATGTGTTTCATGTCTCGATGCTAAGACGTTACCATTCTGATCCATCGCACATTGTGCCGGTGGAAAAGATTGAAGTAAGGCCAGACTTGTCTTTTGAGGAGGAGCAGTGCAAATCTTGGAGCGAGACGTAAAAGTGCTGAGAAGGAAGTCCGTCCCTTTGGTCAAGTTTTTGTGGCGAAACCATGGTGCAGAGGAAGCGACATGGGAACCAGAGGATGTTATGCAACAACAGTATCCCCATCTCTTCTGATTAGCTAAATTTTGAGGCTGAAATTTTTTTAAGAGGGGTAGAACTGTAATATCCCAAATTAATGGGCTTATGCGTTTAATGTGTAGACATGTTTAATGTGTTAATTTGAGAATTAAAGGTCCA
Source organism: Gossypium sturtianum (assembly GCA_025698515.1). NCBI lineage: Eukaryota > Viridiplantae > Streptophyta > Magnoliopsida > Malvales > Malvaceae > Gossypium > Gossypium sturtianum. Next base: position 29,033,022 of record CM046945.1, read on the forward strand.
GATTAGGCTCAAGGATTGGACCGAGGTTTTGACTAAACATTCTGTTTAGACACTCTAGGGCTTAAAATATAGTAGTTATTGTTTAAGTTAGCAAATTGGGCTTGTGGCCCAGTCACAATGGGCGCAGAAAAGGGGGGAGCTTTAAGTGATGTTTTGGGCAGGTGAGGAGGCCCAAGTGTGGCCGCATGGGGCCCAAGAAATTGGGCCAATTTCGGCACTTAAAAGGGAGCAAGGGAGGGGACGACAACAAGGCTAAAATTTAGGGACTTTTAATGTTTTATTTAAGTGGATAATGAGCATAAAAAAAGGGAAGGAGTGGTGTGATGTAGGACTCTTTTGGATGTGAGTTCTGATAAGGATAAGGGAAAAAGATGAGAGCTATCCTTTGGGTTACAGAGTTGGCCAAAAATCAAACACAAGAGAGGGGGGGAGAATCAGTTTAGTATGGCAAGGGGTGTGCCGAAAGTTTGAAGGCCATCTCATTTGTTTTCTTTTCTCATCTTTTCTCTTCCAAAAGCCGAAAATCACCACCTCCCTCACCCTTTCTTTTCTTCTTTGAAATTCCCCCTAGCCGAATCTTCTGATCCCCATTGTTATTCTTCTTCCATTCACTAAAAGCCGAAACTACGCTCTTGTTTGGTTCTTGTACCCGAAAACGCATCAGTATCTCTCTTGTTCATCTTTCTGGGATTTTCTTAAAATTTGAAATCCCTAGATCTCATCTCCTGTGATTGCCGAATTTCCTATGTGGTGTCTGCTTGTGCCGAATCTTGAAGGAAACTGAAGGTAAGTGTCGATTCACGTGATTTAATCTTTTCCCAGTTTTTAGAGACCCTAGCCGAATGGCTATATGGAGAGCGATCTTGTGTTTTTCTTTCTTTCACGGCGTGCAGGATTTGAAGGAGATCCAATCGCCTAAGGTTTTAAATCGGTAGCACTCGAATCACCCTACTTGTGGGTCTAATCGGTATAGGGAAACCTCAACCGTATTCTTAGGCTTTTGAGCAAAGTTGTAGACAAAGGGTAGTAGATCCGATTAGCGAGGTATCGACATAGAGGGTAGTCCTACGTATTTATCGGTGTGTAACATTCTCACATCATTTAGATTACTTGATTAGTATGTATATAAACTCGTTATATTACGTTAAATGCCGAAATATTGGCATGGTCGTTGAAAACCGTGGTGGGTAAAGGCGAATCACGGGTTAGTGATTTACGTCATTCTTAATTGAATGTCTCCGTTAACATGATATGATATGTATGTCGATTTCTATGTTGCATGTAGTGGGTGATTGATAAAAAGGGAAATGTTCATTGCGGTGGCTCGCCACGATCGTTGTAGTGGCTCGCCACGATCATTCAGTGACTATGTCACAAACTCGACGATGAGCGACTAAGCTGCGGCATGATGCGCCATCGATGGTGTGTAGCAAGCGTGGGTTGATTGTAGAAATCCCCAATAGTGTGATTGGCGGGTAAAGGGTGGTGTGTAGCGGATGGATCTAGGATCGGGATGGGCTTTGCATAATTCTGTTGTATGATATTCGTTATTCCGTTCGTGGGCTAAGGCCCAATCTGATGGTGCGCGATGGTTGCACCCCGAGTCTCGTGACTCACCCCGTTGTTTAACACTTTTTTAGGTAACACCTAATGTGCATGGGCCTGGGCTAGAGAGGAGCGCAAGGTGGCCATGCATGGATTCATTTTGATTCAGTAAAAGATGTTGATTTTATTATTTTCCCTTAGTACTTTCAATTTATCTGGTTTTATATTTTATTGTAATTAGGCCACTGGCTACTGTTTATTGGTTTTATGCTTCGGTTTTCAGGTTCCCATACATTTAGATTTTTTTTGATTAATTGAAATTAAGGCATGTGTTTAAATACTAGAACTCAGAGGCAAAATTTCAGTTTTATTCATTAAGGCATTAATTAAAATTTATTTCTTTTACTTAATTTTCAAATTATTAAGTTTTCCCGATAAACGTTTAAACTATGTTTTAAAAAATAATAATAGATGCGACAAGTTTTTTTAAAATCTTCTTAGTGACATGCCGGATCCAGTTGGGGTGTTTGGGCCGGGTTTGGGGTGTTATAGTATGTGTGGACCGATAAACAACAAGAGAGTTTTGAGAAACTGAAGAAGATTTTGACGGAACTGCCAGTACTGATTCAACCCGAGCTAGAAAAGAGTTTATCGTTTACTGTGATGCGTCACACACGGGTTTAGGATGTGTGCTGATGCAAGGTGGAAAAGTGGTGGCTTATGCTTCTCGTCAGTTAAGGCCGCACGAAGTCAATTATCCTACTCTTGACTTGGAGTTGGCTGCGGTGGTGTTTGCTTTAAAGATTTGGAGGCACTATCTCTACGGTGAGAAGTCTATTATTTATACGGATTATAAGAGTCTTAAGTACCTCCTTACCCAAAAGGAGTTGAACTTGAGACAACGAAGGTGGGTGGAGCTGTTAAAGGATTATGACTTCTCAATCGAGTATCATCTTGGAAAGGCTAACATGGTGGTAGACGCGTTGAGTCGTAAGGTAGTATCGGAGTTAAGAGCAATGTTTGCTCATCTCAGTTTGTATGATGATGGCAGTCTGCTAGCGAAACTTCAGGTTAAGCCTTTGTGGTTAGAACAAATCAAGGAAAAGAAGTTATCAGATGAAAAGTTGGGTCCGTTAATGCAACAAGTTGAAAGTGGTGTAATAGGGGATTTTGGAATGAACAAGGATGAAGTGCTGTGTTTTCGTGGAAGAGTTTGTATGCCCATGGATTCGGATTTGAGACAAATGATTCTGCGGGAGGCGCATAGTAGCCCTTATGCTATGCCCCCCGGAGGAAATAAGATGTATCGAGACCTCCGTGAGCAGTATTGGTGGCCAAGGTTAAAACGGGAGGTTACTGATTTCGTGGGTAAGTGCTTGACTTGTCAACAAGTGAAGGTGGAACACCAATTACCGTCGGGCTTATTGCAACCGGTAAAGATTCCTTTATGGAAATGGGAGCGGATAACGATGGACTTTGTTAGTGGGTTACCCTTAACACCTACTAAGAAAGATTACATGCAGGTGATAGTGGATCGGTTAACGAAGGCGCCCATTTTCTACCGGTTAAGACGGATTACTCGTTGCAGAAGTTGGCTAAGTTGTACGTATCGGAGATTGTAAGGTTGCATGGGGTACCAGTGTCTATTATATTGGACATGGATCCTAGGTTTACATCACAGTTTTGGAAAGCTTTGCATGAGGCTTTGGAAACAAAGTTGGACTTCAGTACGGCTTTTCATCCTCAGTCAGATGGTCAGTCGGAAAGAGTAATCCAGATTTTGGAAGACATGTTAAGGGGTTGTGTGATTGATTTCAGAGGTAGTTGGGAAGATTTTCTACCGTTGGCAGAGTTCGCGTATAATAACAGTTACCAATCCAGTATCCAAATGGCACCTTATGAAGCATTATATGGTCGTAGGTGTCGTACCCCTACTTGTTGGACTGAATTGGGGGAACGACAGTTGTTGGGTCCTAAAATTGTATCTGAGACGGAAGAAAAGGTAAAGGTGATTCGAGCACGGTTAAAGGAAGCTTCGGATAGACAAAAGTCATATGCGGATCTGAAGCATAAGGATATTGAGTTTGCGGTGGGAGATTAGGTCTTTCTGAAAGTCTCACCTTGGAAGAAGATTTTCAGATTTGGAAGGAAGGGCAAGTTCAGCCCTAGGTTCATTGGACCGTATCGTGTGTTGAAGCGTGTAGGACCAGTGGCCTATCAGTTTGAATTACCCCCGGAGTTGAGTCAGATTCATAGTGTCTTCCATGTCTCTATGTTAAGGCATTATCGATCGGATCCGTCTCACATAGTACCGGTAGAAGAAGTGGAGATAAGGCCGGACTTGTCTTTTGAGGAGGAACCGGTGAAAATTTTAGATCGAGATGTTAAGGTGCTAAGAAAGAAGTCAGTACCGTTGGTTAAGGTTCTATGGCGTAATCACGAAGCAGAGGAAGCTACATGGGAGCCTGAGGACGCAATTTGGCAACAATATCCTCACCTCTTTTAACCAGGTAAATTTCGAGGACGAAATTTTCTTTTAGGGGGTAGAATTGTAACATCCTAAAAAAATTGAGTATCGATATGTTGCATAATTTTGGTGCCTAGCTTGTGAATGATTCAATTTGTGTGTTTAATATAGTCTTGAGAAGGCTCGGGATTTATTCGGAATTAGAATAAATTTTAGTAATGAGTACTTTATTGAAGTGGAACAAGTAACCTTGATGTTTAAGGAAATTTAGTGACAAAAGTTAGCATAAGATGAGCTAGTAGTAAAGTGGAGTTTGCGCCATGAGTGTTGCTTGAGGGAAGAGGTTCGAATCCCATTGTATGCATTTTCTGACTTTAATTTTTGCACTCTTCTAGCATGTGTCGGCCAAGCTCTATTTTTGGTAGGTTGGACTTTATTTTTATGGCAAGGTGGCTAATGGTTTAAGGCAAGATTTGAACATAGGGAAAGGAATCATGAGCTTATGGTATGTAGGGGGAACACAAGGCACTTTTTAAGGGGTGTGTTTTGGAAAGTTTGGAATGGCCAAACTTTGTCCATGAACTTGGACGGTTTTGGGGGCTAGGGGGTGGCCGAATGTTGTTGGAGGTATTGGTAAGAATGTGTAGCAAGTTTGGTCACTTTCATTTTGGTCATTTTGTGCTTTTCACAAAATCTTTTCTTTTCATCTTTCACTCCCTAGCCGAATGCATTTAGTGCATTAGTGAACATCTTGTTTTCTTCTTTTGGTCATTTCTTTTTGATCATTTGGTCATATTTTGCCTAACCTCTCAAGTCACTCTTCCCCTTGTGCCGAAAACACCAAAAACACAAAAGCCATTTTTTCTCTTTTTCTTTTCTTCTCCATTGCCGAATGCTCTTTTGTCCCAAATCCCTCTCTTTGCTCCTTTTTCACCTTTGAAAACCGAAACACAAACCTCTCATCCTCTATTTCTTTATTTCTCCATTTTGCTCTTTCTTACAAACATATTTTCTCCTTTCTCTTTTCCTCCATGGCCGAATATTGCTAGTATCATTTTCTTCCATTTTTCTTCTTAGCCGAATCTTCCTCTTCATATATATTTTCTTATCAATCATTTTCTTTGCATTCGTTTTGATTAATCGGTAAGAACCCTCTTCGATTCTATATTTTTTTTTATCTTTTCTTTTGCAGAATCTACTTTTGTTTGGGAGGGTCTTTTGACCGAGAGTATCATCTATCTCTTTCTCTTAGACAATCTTTCTCATCTTTATAGTGATATAGAGAAGGCCGAAACTCGGACTATTCGTAATCATTGTGAATCGCTAGGATTCGGTTCAAAGTGTTAAGGTAAGGGTTTCTATCAAGGACTTCCATATTACTCGTTATTTCGTCAAAGATGGGTTACTAATCAATTTTATCTTAGGAACGTTATCGCTCGATTTTCATCCCGTGAGCGTAAGATTTCGTGGTAAGTCGATTTCGCCCTTAAAACCTATAAACTTAATTTCCAAAAATATTAGTTGGACTAATATTCTTTTTCAATGGAGGCAAGCAAGATAGGGTCGAAAAGGGTGGTGAATAGTGTTCGGAAGAGGGCGGATTTGCTATTCCTCTAGATTTAAGCGAAGAAATTTGTTTGGCAATTCGGGATTTTCCATCGGGTTATGGACCCTCATCCGGGAGAATCAATTATTCAAAGTTGTTTGTATTTGGAGCCATTAGCTATTCGGGATTTTCCACAGGGTTGTGAACCGTCAGCGAGGAGAACCGCCAAATAGTAGTTGTTCGAGATTCCGAGGGTAAAGATCTAGATCGCTTATCTTTAGCATAGATTTATATTAAGTATTAGTGTTCTAACCAATCGTGATACGTATTTAGGTATCGACGATTGGGAAAGTATAGTCCTCACCGTAATCAGGTGTGCAATCTCACACTTATCTCATGGGTTAGATGACTTTACCGTAATTAAGCATTAGTCTAAAAAAAATCGCAAAGTTGGTGAGATCGGAAAATATGGTATATTAACACTTTAGTGTTAAGAGCATGTAATCGATATTAAAATCGTGAAAATTTCGGAATCGCCCTTAATGGGCTAAAATGATAAAAAGTGACATTTTGGGCCCCATGTGATAAATGGGCCATATGAGTGATTTGATAAAATTGGCCAAGTATGATATGAGATATAATGGGCCAAATTGTGAAAAGGGCCAAATTGTGAAATGGGCCGAATTGTGAAAAGGGCCAAATTATGAAATGGGCCAGATTTGTAATAATTTTTTTATGGGCCTTATGATGGAATTATCATATGAATGAATTGTCATGCATTTTATATACATGATTGCATGGGTTGGGATAATTGGCGAAGAGAAGATGGCTTCGTGCCCGATTAATGGCCGTGCCCGAATAATGGCCGTGCCCGGATAATAACCGTGCCCGATTAATGGCCGTGCCCGATTAATGGCCGTGCCCGATTGATGGCTTCATGCCCGATTTAATATATGGCTTAATGCCCGGTTGGTGTGTTGGCGGGGTGGGTGACTAACGCTCCCCACTGGTGTGCTGGTTGGTACGGGTGGTGTGTAGCGGATGGAAATTTAGGCTTGGTTGGGAATTGCATATCACATGCATTTTATACTTGTTATATTGTACATTTGTAAATGGGCTCAAGCCCAATTAAATGCTTAAATGGTTTCGGCCCAGTGGACTTGGTAAGTGGGTTACACACTGAGTTCTATGTAACTCACCCCGTTTCCTTTACCCATCTCAGGTAACGATCATTAATGGAGGCTTGGGCCGGGGGATGACTTCGTGGAGGCCATACTTCGAATGATGGTTTTTGTGAACTTTGAACTACTCTTAAGTATTTTTATTTAATTACTATTTCAGCAATGATGTAATAAGGCCTCTGGTATTATTTTTATGGATTTTTACTTGTGGATGGATTTTAATTATGTTTAAATACTAAAATGGGACTATTCTATCTTTTATAAATGTTTTCTTAAATTCTCGTGCAAAAAGGGGTTTTTCTTAAATATTTTATTCTCGTAAATTTTTCTGTAAAATTCTTTAAGAATCTTGTTTTCAAATTTCCTTTTGAACTCTTTTAAACTTCTCGTAAAATTTTTACTAATTAATTTCTAAGTTTTTATTTATAAACTCTTATGTCTTAAATCATAGATTTTAAATTAACCTCGGTTTTTAATAAACTTCAATTCCAAAATAGTTTTGAGGATCTGTTTTATTTAAATCAATAAATGACTAGATGTATGTTCGTTTTGTGTGACATACCAAATCTGGTCTTAACGCATAGACCAGGGTTTGGGGTGTTACATCATATGCATATAATAATCAGATATTGATAACCATTAGTTATACCCAACCGTAAGGTATTATAATGAGTTTTACATCTTAAACTCATAGTTACCTACACAATCACCCTTGAAGCTTACTCATTTTGTCTCTTACCACTTTCTAACCATGTCACGAGCCAGATGCCCATATTAATTAGCATGCATCCCTGCACTTGTCACCACATAATCACGTAAAACATTTTCAATAAATCACTCATACCGCCTATTACTAATGATACCACACATCATGAATTCTCACTAATCCATCCACAATGCTAAATTACTCGATGGTTTCACTCTTAGCCCACCACAATTAGATAGTAGGGTAGTATCGCACCTAGCCTACCAAAAAGGGTAATTATAGTGGTATCGCACATAGCCCACTAGATAATATGCTTAACGATAACATCGCACACAGCCCATCGTAGTTAAGCATATAGGGTGGTATCACACTTAGCCCACCACTCATTTATAATTTCGATGGTATCGCACTTAGCCCACCAACTGGAATAAATAAGCGATGGTATCGCACACAGCCCATCGTTTAATAATTAATAAGGTGGTAACGCACACAGCCCACCGTTATTGTACATTCATGGATAGTTATCCACATGAGTTTATCTATTTCAAATGTTTACCCAGAACATCCTTACACACTACCATTCTTACTTAGCTTTCTACTATAATCGTTTGCATTCACACAATGCATTAATAATTATAGCTTATGCAACCAAAGTGCATCATTTACACATAACCCCCTATGGGTTCATCATATACCAAATTCATCTCAATTAAGTTCTAACACGTACATGTACCTCTCATGGTACAACACATTCATTCTCAATTTCAAAATACTTGTTGAGTCATTAAAATTGTTAAGTAACTCCCCTTGAGTCTTATACACATAATGTCACATTGACATCATACCCCCGATAGGGTCATACATGAACTAACATATCGATGCCATGTCCCCGACATGGTCTTATACGAAATATCACATCGGTGCCATGTCCCTGACACAGTCTTATTCAATATCTCACACCGAGGCCATATTCCAATATGGTCTTACACGGAACCTTAACTATCATCATTTCATACCATTTGCATTTCTTACTATTCTTAGATTATATCTAAGAATTTCATTTATTGACATCTCGTCAAAACGTATTTAATGCATACATGAAGGCAACATAAAATTTATACAAAATTGAATATTAAATATCTCACGTAAGATTTCATTATTTGCATACGAACTTACCTCGATACCGAAAAGGGTAAAAAGGGAGTATATTTGCCCACATTTCTCTTTCTCCCGTTCTAGGTCTGAATCTCGTTTTCTTCTATCTAGAACAATAAAATTTACTAATTTAATCACTTAATGATCATATTACAACATAATCTCTACTTAGGCAAAAATGACCATTTTGCCCCTATACTTTGGCAAAATTATGATTTTGCCCCTAGGCTCGTAAGTAAATTTTCATCCATCTTTTTTACTAATCAAGCCTATCCAAATCATATTCTCTTCTATAGCAACTAAAAAGTTCAACTATTTCATGCACTTATTACCAATTTACAACATTTACAAATTAGTCCTAATTAGGTGTTTTCATAACAACACCTTCCACAAAAGTTGTTTCTCATCTTCCTATCATTCATTTTCTTCCATAAAAACTCTTAAAACAACATAAAATCTATCATGGTAAGTCCCTAGACTTTCAACCATATTGCAAACTAGTCCTCTCATTAGCTAGCTTAAGCTTTGAGGGCTCCAAATATACAAAAATCATCAAAAATAAACATCAAATTGACTTACTTGTAAGGATGAGATGTAGCTGAAATTTTCAAGCTTTCAAACCCTTAAGCTTGCTGATATTTTCGGTGGAGAAGAAGGCAAAGTGAAAAGATGATAGCCTTGGCTTATTTCATCTTATTTTATTCATTTGTCAACTAATATCACCAACTTTTGACCAACATTTAATGCCTTTGTCCCCCTAGCTTCCTATGGCCGGCCAAAAATAATTCAATGGCCTAATATCCCTTTAAGGACCTCCAATTTATAGTCTTTAGCTATTAGACACCCCTAGCAAATAAAATAGAACTTTCACACTTTATGCGATTTAGTCCCTTTTCGCAATTAAGCCCTCCTTCACTAAAATTAAAACACCAAAATTCTCATGTATCCTTATAAACATGTTATAACACATAAAATAACATGAAGATAATTTCTCTAACCTCAAATTAGTGATCCTGAGACCACTGTTCCGACTAGCCCCTAAATCGGCCTGTTACATGGAGGTCGTGAAAAAAGAAATTTAGAAGTTAATAGATGTCGGGATGATCTATCCCATTTTCGACAGTAACTGGGTGAGCCCGGTTCATGTGGTACCTAAGAAAATTGGTGTAATCATAATAGAAAATTTAGTAGGTGAATTAGTTCTCACTCAATTCCAAAACAGGTGGAGAGTCTACATAGATTATAGGAAGTTGAATTCTTTTATTGACCAAATGTTAGAACGTTTAGCTGAAAAATCTCACTATTGCTGTCTTGATGGATATTTAGGTTTTTTTCCAGATTCCAATGGCACAGGAGGACCAATAAAATATGATGTTTACGTGTCTCTTTGACATGTTTGCCTATAAATGGATGTCATTCAGACTTCGCAATGCGCCAGACACATTTCAAAAGTGTATGGTAAGCATATTTTTCGACTATGTCAAGAAAATAATAGAGGTATTTATGGATGATTTCACGGTGTATGGTTATTCTTTCGATGAATGTCTATCAAATCTCACTAAAATTTTGGAAAGATGGCTAGAATTTAATCTCATTCTTAATTATGAAAAATGTCATTTTATCAACTGATGTTATCAACTCACTTCCATACCCCACGATTGTGAGGGAAATTCACACTTTTCTTGGTCATGCAGACTTTTACAAGCACTTTATAAAGGATTTTTTGAACTCTTGCAAAAAGACAAAGAGTTCGAATTTGATCAAGCATGCAAGGATGCATTCGACACTCCTAAGAAAAAGCTTGTTTCAGCTCCCATAGTGACCAAAGTGTGGGAGCCGTCCTAGGGAAAAGAGTTGGGAAGGAACCCCACATCATATCTTGTGCCCCTAAAACATTAGATGCCGCCTAATGCAACTACTCAACCACTGAAAAAAAAGTTATTAGCTATTGTCTTTGCTTTGGAAAATTTTAGTGTAACATCCCCAAACCCGGCCTATTCACTACGACCGAATCTGGTTATGTTAGTGAAAATATGTTTCTTTACTTAGAATTTAAAACATGAAAGTTTATTATCTTCGGTAAAGTCATGTCCATTTAAAATTTATTAAGTAATATATGCTTGGGATGAATTAAAACTTTATTATAATTTACTATAATATAACTCTTTTGTAAAAATATTGCTAAATACGTTATAACCTTTAACAACTATAAATAGCGTACTTTAATCAAAAGTGACCCTTATTACATCAAATAAATAAACCAAGTACTTAAAATGCTTGAAATAAAAATATTCAAAACGTCAACTTCGCATGAAAATGCTTCATGCATGGGCCACCTTGTATCCACTCCAACCCGTCCACTAGTCACGACTCACCTGCGATGATGGATAAATAATTGGGTGAGTCACAATGACTCAGTGTGTAAGTTAACCACTGAAATCCACCCACATGCTAGCCACATAATATCCCAATTATCAAATGCAACAAGTAATATATATATATATCATTGTAACAATTACCACAATCTGGGCTTGGCCCACATTCAAATCATGCTCAAACACTGGGCTAGGCCCATTTCTCATCAATCCACTGATTACTGGGCTTGGCCCATTTCCACGTATGTTCCCAAAACACACCTATCCACATGTCATATTGGCTTGGCCCATTTCCATATTATCACAAAAATAATGCAACATGATTCCCAACCCAACCTAGGGTCCATCCGCTACACACCCCCTTATCCAGCCTACCACACACCAGGGGACTATCGAGTCACCCTCTCCTTTTCCCTCCAAAAAGGCAACCAATGCCATCCACGATGTAGCGTATAGCTAACATCAAACCACGATGGAGCACACAGCAATCCATCAAGCCACGATATGGCATAAAGCCGATATCAATCAAGGTAACCACGCGAACTAAATCGCAAAGATCCACAACGCGACCTCGATCGGCGCCAATCCACGATGTAGCACAAAGCTGACATCAACCACGTACTCGAAGTACACCCGTACCTTCTTTTCATAACCCACCCATGCACATGTAACATAATATAATGCGAGGATGATGCATGTGCATGCTATTCACAATCATAGGCATACTTACATATTAAAAATCAATCATCACATATTAGCCAATTTGCTACTAACTGGTCATCATCATACCCTTTAGGGGTATATATGGCACACTCTCCTTCTTGCACTTGTTAGTAAAACATATAACACATAAAACCGGAAGCGATGGGTTAGTTACACACCTTATCACTAGGAGTTCTAGACTCTCGATCCTCGACGCTATCGTCTAGCGAAACTACGACTTTCGCGCCTAACGTTTCTTCTTTGTTGGCCCACACACCGGTGGCCAATCTCGAACAAAGAGAAAGCAGATCTCTTCTTGAACTTTGGGATGGGGACTTTCCCTTGCCCACCTTGGTGGTACTCGAACCCACGTCCATCGTAATCACTTAATTAGAACCCTTTGGTTAAACACCATAATACAAAATATCAAGCGAACAACTATAATTTAACTACTTACCAAACGATCTTAAATCTCAAAGGCTCCTCTGTACTTTTGTCGACTTGCCCCTTGATGAGTCCAAACAATTCAAGACCTTCCTTTAGACTCCTTTGGCTGGCTACAAGCTCACGAATGTCGACAACACTACACCTCACCGATTCGGCTTCAAACTTGATAAAGTAGGAGAGTGATGGAGGGCTAAGGATTTCGGCTATCAAGGGCTAAAAGAAAATAAAAGAAATACTTGGCTACAAGGCCAAAGGAGAAATCGGCACACCAAGAGGGAGAGGCAAAAGACTTGATGAACAACTAGCACTCTACCCTCCCTATTTATAGCATTCGCCAACCCCCTTGAAGTCTCCAAAATTTGGCCAACACCTCACTAATTTAATTCCACTTAAACACTTCACTAATAATCCAATAATAATTCTTTTAATCTTCATAATATCCTTGATTATCTCCTATAACAATCCTAAAAACTCATATTATCCCATTATCATTAAAAAAACAAATGAATAATAATAGGTCCACTTAATCTAATTAATAAATAATAATAAATAATCCTATAATAATAAACTAACAAAGCTACCCCTCCAATGAATTTAAAAACTAACCACTAATCTAATCCTATTAAAATACTCCTACAATTATCCTATTATCTAAAATAAATAAAAAAATAAAATAAAACCCACCCTTATCACTCCAGTAGAAATAAAACAAAATTAATCTTAATCTTTATCCCCACTGCGCGAGTTCCATGTGCCGTCCATCCTTCAAATTTGCTACAAAAATCAAAATAAAAACAACACCCCAAATTCTTTGCCCATAGGTCTCGAACACGGGACACAGGGGAAGCAAAATGACCAAGTAGTGCCGAGGCCATTCGGCCACTTTGATTTTATGCCATAAAGCCACCCATTTTATTTTTAAGGCCTTCATACTCACATCCATATCCGCATAAAATAAAACATGCCAAAATGTTGCTTCCACCCTCGAACATGACTGCACAAAGCCCCTTCTCAAGTAGCGTCTTAGCCACTCCGCCCACACTGCCTTTCATGTCCATAAGCCACACCATTTAATTTTTAAACCCTTCCTCCGCCATGACCCATAACCGCATATAAAATAAAACACCAAAATGCCGCTTCTACCACTCGAACCAGCGCCCTCACCCTCCTCCAGCGCCTAAGTGGCGCCTGGCACCACTTTGCCAATGCCTTTCTTATGACTTAAACTCCACAATTTTATTTTAAGGCCTTTCTACCCCACTTCCCCCTTTTTACACTAAAAATCCAAAAATTTTCTAAGGCATTCTTTGCCTTCTAGGGTTCTCCAAACCCCTAAAAATCTATCCAACATGACCATAAGCCTACCAACTGCTCGAGTTATGCTCCAAGCGCATAACCCCTAAATCAGGGTGTTACATTTAGACCATATTTGTTAGGCACTAAAATTTTTGTTTTCTCTAATCATGCAACATAATATTTTATCAGAAAAAAGGAGGCAAAACCAAGGTTAATTTGATGGATTCTACTCTTACAAGAATTCAATCTCGATATTAAAGAAAGGAAAGGGTGCGACAATTTGGTAGCTGACCATTTGATATATGGTAAATTTCCTCACTACAAGTATTATTTCTTTCGAATTATCACACTCCAAAAAGGAAAAAAAATCAAGCGAGACTCACGATATTATATTTGGGACAACCTGTACTTATGGAAACATTGTTTCGATCAGGTAATCTAACAATGTGTCACAAAAACTGAGGTACAAGTTATCCTAACTTTTGCTTGTTGAGGGCATTTTGATCCTAAACGCACTACACATAAAGTACTTGAATGTGGATTGTTTTGGCCACACATTTTTCGTGATGCTTAGTTATTTTGTAAGACTTGTGAGAGATGCCAAAAAGTGGGCTATTTAAGCCAAAGGAATGAACTTCGAGAAATTTTTTATGTATGGGGCATCAATTTCATTGGGCTATTTGTTTCGTCATTTAATAATGTTTATATTATTCTCGATGTAGATTACGTTTCTAAGTAGGTAGAAGCTAACGCTACCCGTCGATCTGATGCTAAAACTGTAGTGGGTTTTCTAAAGAACTCTATTTTTCTAGGTTTCGCACACCGAAGGCATTAATCAGCAATCGAAGAACTCATTTCTGTAACAAGGTAATTGATACACTACTGAAAAAGTATGGGGCTACACAACGTGTAACCACGACTTATCACCCATAAACAAATGGTCAAGCGGAAGTTTCAAATCGTGAAATAAAGTCGATTTTGGAGAAGACGATGAAACCAGACCAGAAGGACTGGAGCCTTTGATTAAATGATGCATTGTGGGTGTATCGCACTGCTTACAAGGGACCCATAGGAATGTCCTCTTACTGACTCATATTCGGTAAACCGTGTCACCTTCCAATGGAGTTAGAGCATAAGGCATTTTGGGCTGTAAAGCAAGGCAACATGGAGTTGGACGCTGCGGGTGATTGTCAGAGATTAAACATTCAAGAGCTCAAAGAAATTCGGCATGACGCACATAAAAATGGCCAAATATATAAAGACCAAACCACGACTAGAAAATATCTCGCAAACAATTTTCAGTTAATCAGAAAGTGTTACTTTATGATCCCACATTGAGAATTTTTTTCAGGTAAATTTCGAACCAAATGGCTTGGTCCTTTTATTATTACTACATTATTTCCTCATGGTGCACTTGAAATTAAAAGTGAAGAGCCTGGGAAATGTTTTAAAGTCAATGGTCAAAGGTTAAAACTCTTTTTATAAGAATTTCCAAGTACAAGTGGTGGTGCAATTATTTTTCGAGGAGTCGAACGAATAAAATTTTTAGGTCGTTGATGTTAAATAAAGCACTTTATGGGAGGCAACCCATAGTTATCTTAAATATTTTTAATTTTGAATTTAAGTTTAGTTTGAGAATAAAATATATTATTTAATCCATCTTATTGTATTATTTTTCAAGCACGAAGGTATTAGCTATTATTTTTCCAGAAATAGGGGTCCGATTGTGCACATTCAGCGCTGCCATTTTCATCAAAAAAACAAACCCATATCCCAACCCAAAATTTCAAGCCCAAAGAGAAAAATAAAAAAAATAAGTAAAAAATAATCTAAACAGCCAAAACCCAAGAAGAAGGAAAAAAAGAGAAAAAAAAAAGCCAAATGGCCTAATATGGCCTAAGAAAGAAAAGAGAAATATGTCACATTTGAAACCCCCATTTCTTTTTTCTTTTTCCTATTTTCTTTTTCCCTCTTCTTCTTCTTCACCTATCTTCCCCAAACAAAAACCCTAACTCCATTGAACCATCAAGTCATCGCCGTACACCCCATCGATTGACACCGTTGGCCCCTTCCACCGTCCTCCAACACTTCCAATGATCGTGTCCCCATCAGTTAACCCCCTCAAGCGTACTTCTCATGTCACCGTTGACCCAAGCCCCATTTTCGTTGTTTGGCCGCCGAATCATAAGCCAAAACCACCCATTGTTCCTCGTCGTTCACCTTCCTCTTTCACCAGCAACTGCCACCGAATCTCCACCCACAACGTCACTGTGGGCCGCCGCTACACAAACATCGTCATTTGTTTTTGTGAGCCCAAACCCAAGCCATGGTTCACACTAGACACCAATTAGTTGACAGATTCTCGATTTCCCTTAATCGAGGTCGAAACTAATTTTCATCACCACCGATCATCTACCTTGACGACGAAGGCTCAAAACCATCTCTACTACCACTGATACATACTTCTGGACCGAGTTGACACCAACGTCAAAGAAGTCTGACACCGATCAAAATGGAAAACCCACAAGTTCATTCAGACGCTTTTGACGAAATAAGGTATAACGTTCCAAATTTACAACATGATTTTTCGTTGCTTATGTATCCTACAGGTTGTTCAGAAGGAACTGACACTTCGAATTACAATAACGCGAAACCATCGAAGGATAGATTTTTCGTTGCTTATGTATCCTACAAGTCGTTCAGAAGGAACCTAATTTTTCATTGCTTATGTATTGTGCTAGTTGGGTTGTAACATGACCTGGTTAGGAACCAACTGGATTTACTGGTCTAAAGTCCATTATGCATGATTCTCATTTATGTATCTCTCAGACTCTATAGGCCATTAAGAAGGACAAATTTTGAATTAAGCGACACTTGTTAAGTTCCACTAAGTAGGATAGGGTTATATATATTTGTGCGATAAGGTTCTAAGAAAGGTTTGTCTTTTTACAAAAATTTTTTCTGATTCTTTCTTATCAAATCTACTTGTATTTCTTCTCTGTTAAACTGGAAGATAAAGTCCTTGGTTAAATAGAGGATGTTCGATCTCTTGGTAAGTTTGATAACTTTGCATATTAAGAGTAATGATATTATGAAGTATATATGCAGCAAGTTATGAATAAGAGGTCATGCATGGGGGTTATCTGTAGATAAGATGTTAGTAATCGGTCTACAAATGGGTTTTAAAGATGGATCCATGTTCTTTTAAGCAGTTGATGTTGCTGGTTCATGAAAGACATTTAGAATTAAGGATTATAACCTACAACAAGGTGAGTCTTAGGTGAGTCCCTAATATCGACTCTTACAAGTCCTTCTAGATAGATCACTTATGATCGATTTTCTATAAATGGTGTATGAATACTTAAATGAATGCTAAAAATTGGTATGTAATCTTGGTATAGTACCCTTGTGAGTCCAGTATGTAATGAATTGTATGTATAGGTGTATGTGATTCTGTCAAGCAACTATATGTATATGCCTGAGATGTATACTGTGTTATGTGATCGTGTTGATGTGTGTGAAACGTGTACTGAAGTATGATTTGGTTAAGAAAACGAGTTTAGCCTATCTGAATGTGTACTTATGTTAGATAAATGATGTGTGATTTATAAGGTTAGGCAAGTAGGGTATACATGAGTGTTGAGAGGTTATGTGATCTGAGTTTGGAAACCGCACTGTTATTTGATGAAGTTCGTCGGGATAGTAAACATGAATTTTGGTACAATAATTCTATTGGAAAAATGGGTTTGGAAAACATAGCGAAAAATAAATTTAGGGAAAAACCAGAGTTTTAAATTTTTTTTCCAAAACAAGTTCTTGGTTGTGATATCTAAAGTAAGAAACACTTAATCAAAATTGTACCTTTTCGATTCGTCTAGGACGAGTGCTTCAACCAAGTAGTCTTCTCCGTTATCCTCAAGCTCACGTCTGCCGAGTGTGGGCTCACTTCAAATCAGAATTTTTTTCACAAAAATTACTAGTGGGGTAATTTTATAATTTCTTTAAACTTTTGGGTCAAGTTGTACATTAGAAAAATATCTCTAAAAATTTTAATATTAAATTAATCATTTAATTTATATAGGGAGTGTTTAGAGAGTTCAACTATAATTAAACTTAATCATTTTAATATTAAATTAATATAATATTTATCTCAAGATAAATATTAGATTAAATTTAATATTAAATCTTATTAAAATAATAAAATGTTTATCTACAAGATAAACATTAAATTTAATTTAATATTAAGATAATCACTTTAATATTAAATTAATAAAATACTACTAAGATAAGTATTGAATTAAATTTAATATTAAAATATTTTTTTTTTCGAAATAGTTAATCTGAAATCAAATTCTTTGGTAGAGTCCCAGTAGGAGTGTAACTCTTCCACTGCTTAAGCACCGAAAACCAACAACTACCAGCCACCAGGATGCCACCATCGTAGACACCATTACGATCGTGTCCGGTGATGCAGGTGCGACACCTTATGGCAACCCGAGCCGATTCGACTGCAGCCGATTCGGTCCAGGTCAATGATGACCCAATTGGTCCGATCTAGCCATCGATTGAACTGTCAGCCTGGTTTCACATAACGGGCCCGATTCGACTAGTTTTTTGGTCTTGGTCTCGATTTTAGGCTCCCGGGCCTAATTTACGATCTCAAGTCCAATTTTTAAGTTCAATTACTCATTGGGCCAATTGTCTGACTTGAAAATTAATTTCCAAAAATATCATATTAATTTTATTAATTTAATTTTACTTGATCAAAATTAATTTTTCCAAAAATCACTTAGATTTTCCAAATTAATTTTTCAAGAAAAATTATTTAATCAAATTCTCTAGTTGAACAATTCTTACGAGCACCTAATTTAATTTCACATTGAATAAATCGACTCAATTAAATTATTCCCGAAGTCGTAGAATTTTCTTTTGATTCAAATGCAGTCCGATCGAGCTTTTGTTGAGCTAACCGAGGGACCAATCGAACATATACAATTAGGCTCTAGTGATTGCAATTATGTCCAGAAGCATCGTTCAAATAATTCACAATTACTTAATCATGGAGTTAGTCCACAAGAAGTACCATGATTGAAAACTCCTCATTGTATACTTTTTACGAAAGCAATTCATCCAACTGCTTTGTCCAATGACCTTGTCATGTGTGTGTTACCCTGATATGATATCCTTGATTCCTTTTTATCTTATTATCACCATTATGTCTTCTTAATGATTAATATGATTACTGTCAACAAATGACTGTGATAAATTGCTCGTTCGAGAACGAGCAACCCATGGCCACATTCCATATTTATCAATCCACTTAATTCCAATGAGAGGAAATCATTAACTCATTAATTGAGATATGAATTCCACTGTTTCTAGTAAAGTCATGCCATACACAAGTCATGTACCCAACATACTGGCTATGGGCTTGATCATCTTTAGAGCATAAGCCTCCACTTATATCAAAGAACATGAGTTGCATACACATGATGAGTGACTAACTCAGGATTTAGGTAAATCACACCATGAACGTTGAATTAATTCACAAAAAAATTCAGAATTAATTCATCTTGGGTCCAGTAAAATGTATCAATTTACCAATGAATACATCTATCTCTCTACTCGTGGAGTCAACTACTCTTATAGCCAAGACTAGTCATCTTTTGAATTGGAATTATAGACGACATAATAATCCATCTCAGTATTTGAATAAAATCCTCACTTTGATTCTTTTATGGGATTACGGGCTCATTTAGATTATCTACTGAAATAAGTTGTGTAACACCCCTAACCCGTATCCGTCGCCAAAATAGGGTTACAGAGCATTATCGAATTTTACAATTTAAAGGGACAGAAATTTCAAACATTTCATATCATATCAATGAACATATTAAAACCAAGTCAAATCATACATGTTGTCCCTTATATGAGCCTTAGAGGCCCTAATTATGCGTGAGAAACAAATTGGGACTAAATCGGAAACTCAGAGAATTTTTCAATAAACAAGGAAAACTTTCAACAATGCAGGGGTCACACGGCCGTGTGGCCAGGCCGTGGGGGCATTTGAAGTAGGGACACACGGCCGTGTCCCAGCCTGTGTCCGTGCCCATGTAACTCACTGACTTGGGTCACATGGCTAAGCCATGCGCCCATGTGCCAGGTCGTGTAACCTTCGACGTAACCCTACATGCCCGTGTGCTAGGTCGTGTAATAGTCTAACTTGAAACCCTTTGAAAGCTACAGGGGAGACACGCCCATGTCTCTGCCCGTGTGGACGAAAATAGACCATTTTACAAGCCATTTTTCTCACCCAATTTCGCCGGTACATACATTCAACATTGCACATACTTAATAGCCATAACAAGGCATCCAAATCAAGCATAGACAAGTCATATACATATGGTACAACCTCATACAACTAATATTCCCTTAGGCACCTAAAATGACAACATTAAAACATATATAAAAATGTACTTTATTTGGCCAAATAACCAACTAACTACTAAGCATATTTGCATCAATTCATGCCATTTAGTTTACTTACCAAACTTCTCAATTGGTACCAAATATGCCATTCTAAACTAGCACCAATTCACCATATAAATCATGCATACTAAGGTACCAATTCACCACAAATTCATCATATCACAAAACACATTTAACTATCATTTTACCTTTCATTATTCAACCACAAAACAAGCCACACATCAATCATGTCAATGCTACTTATATACATAACAAAATATGCCAAACACAGGCCAAAATAAATGACCATATTTACAACAAAACATATAGGCAAAAATTAGCCAAAACACCTATACATGCCATTATAACAAAAAATTAAACAACCTAATGTACGAAAAGAGCCGATGGATAGTGTGATATAGCTCCAACAAGCTTTCAACCCGAACGACCTTCTGATTCACTATAAAACACAAAAAATAACACAAAGTAAGCATTTAAGCTTAGTAAGTTCGTATAACATATAATATAACTTACAATTTAATCATATAATAGGTAAGTAAACCAAGCATATCCCAATACAATTTGGCCAAATGCCTAAGCACATATTCACCAACCATGTTAGCCATGTAAACATATATATAAGCCAATAAACATGGATGAATACATCAATTGATCAAGTTCCAAATACATGTATCAACCAATTCAAGTTTCCATATACTATGTAACAACATTTCCATATAATTCATGTGTATACATGTAATAGTTCGTATCAAACTCTTATCATTTCGTATCGGAACATTGCTCGTTGAACTGTTTAGTATACCGTTGGATACCCAGGATAGCTCACACATAGTGTGCTAGCTCATATAACTGTAATCTGTCAATTCATGTACATGTATGCTCATACGAGCTGCGAATTGGTATGCTCACTCGAGTTGTAGATCGATATACTCTCACGAGCTATAAATCGGTATGCTCACACGAGCTGTGGGTCGAAACGTAGCTACACGATGCTGCTCACACGAGCTGTGGAGTATCCACAACACATGCAGGACCTCAGCCATTGGTAGGACGTTCAGCACAAGTACCCAAATCATGTAAACCCTAATGACATGTCATTTGTATCCTACGGATTCCTAAGGTTCAAACGGGGCTCGATAATCATCGTACGTTGTTGGATATGCAATCGGTAATTATGTATGACAATTCATAACATATATATATTTCAATTTAAAACATAAAAACACGATTTAATTACACGAACTTACCTCGACGAGTATACGTAGATACAGAGGCGATTAATCCGAGATTTTTCCTTTGCCCCTGTCTAACTCCGTACAAGGTCTGTCTTGGTCTATATGGATAAATTTAACTTAATTTAATACATAACTCATTCAATTTAACCCAAAATCATATTTTGGAAAAATTACTATTTCCCCTATACTTTTAATTTCTTTGCAATTTAGTCCTTAGCTCATAAAAATAGAAATTTATGCAGTTTCACCACAACCAACTATGGCCGAATATCAACTAGGTACCTAGCATGCCCTATGTTTCAATTATTTTACAATTTCACCATGTGATATTTTCTATTTTTCAATTTAGTCCCTATTTGACAATTTTACCAAAAATCCCTTTACAAAAGTTGTTTATCTAACAACAACCATCCATTTTCTATCATCAAACTTCAAAACTCATGTACATGCATCAATGGTAAAACCCTAATAGTTTAACAGTTTCACAAATTAGTCCCCGGGCTAGCTAGGTTAAGCTACAGCGATTCCGAAAACATAGATATAATTAAAAATGAGACAAAAATACATACCAATCAAGCAAAAATGAAGATGGTTGAGCCCTAGCTTAGGATAACAATGGAATTTCAGTGGTGGCTTGATGAAATGAAGAAGATGAATGCCTTTTACTAATTTTAATTATCATTTAATTACCAAATAACTACTATAACCTTTAAAAACTTTAAAATTTACACAAAATGCCAAGCCATCATACTCCACTATCTTATTTATGGTCTAGTTACCATATAAGGACTTCCACTTTAAGGTTCTATAGCTATTTAATACCTTTAGCTACTAGAACTCAACTTTTGCACTTTACGCAATTTAGTCCTTTTTATCAAATTGAGCATGTCAACGGTAAAATTTCTAAACGAAATTTTTATATGGTAATACTATCATGCTGTAGGTAATAAAATAATAAAAAAATAATTTTTTTGACTTCAGATTTGTGGTCTCGAAACCACTGTTCCGATTTCACTAAAAATGGGTTGTTATAACTCTCCCCCTAAAGGAAGTTTCGTCCCCAAAAATCTTACCAAAAAAGAGGTTCTGTAACACCCCAAACCCGGCCTAGACGTTATGGAGGTATCTGGAAATGTCACAGGATAGTGTTTTTAAAACCTCGTTGTTACGATGAAAACATTCAATGTTATTATCTTTAGTAAACCTTTGTTAGAACTTAGGAAGTCGTCTTTATTTATTTAAAACATTTGTTTTGAAACATCCCTCGTTGCGGAAGCTTTAATAAAAAAGTCTATGTGATCATGCTTTTAGGTAATACTTTAACTTTTTGAAAACTGAATTTCCTACGACCAGCAGGTCTAAATCCATAAAGTAAAATAAATAAATAAAAACCCAAATTTAAAACCAAAGTCCCAGAGGGTCCTTAAATTACAACCCAAATAATCAATAATAATCAAATCATAAACCGTAAATTGAAAACCATTAAGTCCAAAAATTATTGTGGTCACCGCTGAGTCCTCCGTCGCACCGATCCGTCTAAGTCTGGGGATTACCTATGCACATTAAAAAAAATGGGGGATTTTACGTAAACTCAGTGTATAATCCCGCAGAAACAAACAAACAATCAGTATTCACAGTGCACAGTTGAACAGTCTTGGGCCTAAGCCCTTTTCAGTATCAGTGACAGTTTGGGCCTTAGCCCATCTCAGTACAATGTCAAAATACAGTAGGGCCTTAGCCCATCAGTAGCAGTAATAGTTATGCAGTAGCAAAATCCTACCCAACCAACCTCTACAAACCATCTCCGTCCAACCCTACACTCCATGTGGGGATATAATCAACCCACCCATCCCTACACTCCAAGTAGTACCGAATGCGGCACAAAATAGTAGTTTGAAGCTGAGCTGCCAGTAAATTAGGCTTAAAGCCTTTCAGTACACTTCCTCCGAATAATAACCCCCAGCCCAATGCAATGCAATATACAATGGATGATATGCTATTATGCAATTTCAGGACATATATTCAGTTCAGATATTAACATGCTCAGTACAAATATCATTCAGTCAATTTCACATATTTAGGGGTCTAAGTAGCGCTTACCGACCCTACAGTTGGTTCACAGTCAACTTGGACGACCCGTGCACCTTAAAAACATTTCAATAAAAATGGGCCCACATGCCCATGTGATCTGCCCGTGTGGGCCCACACGCCCGTGTGGCCCACTCAGCCCAAATTGGCCTTGGCCGTGTGATCCATTTTTAAAGTAACCCATGCTAGCTCAATACTCATATATGTTTTCACTATTTACTTATATGTTCATTCAAAGCTGTCTACTCGAGTCATTATCACTAAATTATTTATATCTTGAGCTACAGAATTCCAAATTAAGATCCGCTTGGTGTTATTGAAACTAGACTCAAATACCTTTCTACAATAAAATTTTTAGACTTTATAATTTATCAAATAAGTACATTAAAATCTTTAAATTTATCCCTATTCTACTGTTTGACAGCTTCGACCTTTCCTTACTAAAAGTTATTTATCTCTTAATAAGGAATTTAGATGATGTTTCGGTTTGTTTCTATTGAAATTAAACTCATTAAAGATTTAAACATATAAATTTAAGCCCATAATCATTTTTTTTACAATTTTTTACGATTTTCCAAAGTCTGAACAGGGAAACCCGAAATCATTCTGACCTTGTCTCACAAAATTTATTATAACTCATGATTTACAATTCCATTGCTTACACTGTTTCTTCCATGAAAGACTAGACTCAATAAAATTTAATTTCATATTTTATTCAACCTCTAACTCAATTTACACTATTGTTGATGATTTTTCAAAGTTAGACTACTGCTACTGTCCAAAACTATTCGATTTCCTAGTTTTTAACACCCTTATTTCCTTTCTCTACAATTTTTCGCATCATTTTCTCTTATTTCTCGACAGCAAGCAATTTTGGCTTTTCGCCGAACCCCGTTTTTTACGTTTTGGGTACACACCTGGTACCATTTTGATGCCTAATCACTCTCGAGCACTTCAAGGCCTAAAGTCAAGATACTCAACATCAATTTAACGAATTTACAAGCGAATTGACAACCAAGAACGAACAGAAACCCAACTTACCGCCAACGATAACCCTCCATTTAACTATTGTTAAGACGAGAACACTGAATTCACCAGTTCGAGCCTCCCATACGCCCAAATCGCAGACAAAAAACATTACCACTTCAGTCACTAAGAGATTCATGACAGAAACAAAGAGAAACACTTACCGAAACGAAGCGAGCACTAACCGCATGTGAAAACGAAGGAAAATAAATGGATTAGGGAAAAATCAAGAAGTAGAAAAAGGAGAGAAATATGGAAAAACTCAGAGAATTTTGGCAAGAGGAGAGGGAGAAGAATAGATGGCAGATTTTTTTTTTTGGAAAAGGGAGCCAAAATTCTGTTATGGGAAAAAAATAAAATAAAATCCCAATAACCCCCAAAATCCCTTAATCTTCTCCCCTAATTCCCACTTCACATCCACTACTCAGAATCCCCATATTACACAACTCTATCCCGAAATTTGAGCAAAAAAATAATACCTTTGCCTGTGCAGGGATTCGAACACAAGACCTCCACCATAATAACACACTACTTAACCACCAGACCAGTAAGCCCATTCTGATGTAATTTACCCAACATTTAAACTTAAGCCCTTTGCACAAGGTTAAGGCTTTATTTATAAAAATACCAAAATTTTCCCAAGTAAGGCTTGAACTTGGGCCTCTCACACACAGCCAGAAAACATAACCACTAAAGCAGATAGACATTGTGTGTCACACATACACGAAATCAAAAATTAAAATTTTTGGGCGTTACAATTCTACCCCCTAAAATAAAATTTCGTCCTCGAAATTTACCCGGTCAGAACAGATGAGGATATTGCTGACGCATCGTATCCTCAGGCTCCCACGTAGCCTCCTCAGTGCTATGATTATGCCAAAGAACCTTAACCAGTGGAATAGATTTCCTCCACAATACTTTTACATCTCGATCCAGAATCTGAACTGGCTCCTCCTCAAAGGTCAAGTCTGGCCTAACCTCAATCTCCTCAACGAAAACGATGTGAGTAGGATCAGTGCAGTAGCGCTTCAACACCGAGACGTGGAACACGTCATGGATACGATCCAACTCTGGAGGTAGCTCCAACTGATAAGCGACTGGTCCCACTCGCTTCAAAATACAGTAAGGTCCAATAAACCTAGGGCTCAACTTACCTTTACGACCAAACCTCAGTACCTTCTTCCATGGTGAGACCTTAAGGAATACAAAGTCCCCACGAATCACCCGAATCGGCGTCGCTTCGGTCCGCATAGGATTTACATGCATCGGATGCGCTTTCAGACGCGATCCCGAATCAGTCTAACTTTATCCTCAGTCTCAGTAACTAACTCAGGACCCTGAACACGTCGTTCACCCAACTCAGTCCAATACAAGGGAGTGCAACACTTATGACCATACAGTGCCTCGTAAGGTGCCATCTAGATGCTAGACTGGTAGCTATTATTATAGGCAAACTCCTCTAACGGCAAATACTCCTCCCAACTACCACGAAAATCAAAACTAGCACTTGCTAAACTTAGCATAGAGCTGCATTTCCCTCAAAGTCTGAAGGACAACTCTAAGGTGCTCATCATGCTCATCCTCAGTTTTCGAATAAACCAGTATGTCGTCGATGAGCACCATCAAAAACAGATCCAGATAGGGCTGGAATACTTGGTTCATTAGGTCCATGAAAGTTGCCGGTGCATTTGTCAGACCAAAAAGGCATCCCTAGGAACTCCTAGTATCTATAACGAGTCCTAAATGCCGTCTTAAATACATCAGCCTCCTTAACCCTCAACTGATGATATCCAGAACGCAGATCAATCTTGGAGAACACAGAAGTTCCTCAAAACTGGTCAAACAAATCATCAATCCTTGGAAGTGTGTATTTATTCTTAATCGTTAGCTTATTCAGCTGCCGATAGTCTATACACATCCTCATCGTCCCATCCTTCTTTTTCGCAAATAACACAGGTGCTCCCCATGGAGACACACTAGGACGAATGAACCCACGATCCAATAGCTCCTAAATCTGAGCCTTAAGCTCCATAAGATCGTTCAGTGCTATTCGATAGGGGCGATAGACACCGAAGCTGTACCATGAAGAAACTCAATCTCAAACTCCACTTCACGATTCAGAGGTAAACCCGTTAGCTCTTCAGGAAAAATGTCCGATAAATCCTTTACCATTCTGATATCCTTAACTGTAGAATCCCCAAAATCTGAAACACTTACGTAGGCCAAGAATGCCTCACATCCCTTATGAACCATCTTCTCTGCCACCAGTGTAGAGATCACATTAGGTAAGTAATTTCGGCGTTCTCCAATCATGACTACCTCCTTATCCTCCTCAGTCCTTAGTACGACCCTCTTAGTCACACAGTCCAAGCTAACACGATGCTTGACCAACCAGTCCATCCCTAGAATTTGGTTAAACGCCCTAAATGGAAGTTCCATCAAATCAGCCAGGAAGATTGCCCCTTGTACCTCTAAAGGAATGTCCCAATACAGGTTGCTAACTCTAACAGATTGCCCTAACGGGCTCAGCACGCTTAACCTCCTCTACGATCATCGCCTTCTCCACTAGTGCAGTAAAAATCACGCTTCCTCTGCGGATCTATCAGGACTTTCAAATTATCTCTGAGCCCATCCTCAAAACGAATACATCACTCATACTCAGAGGCCACCATACCTCACGCATAGCGGCTCAGTCGTAGGAACTCGACCTCAAACTCGGCCACATTAGGGGCAACTCTAGTGACACCCCTGAAGAGCTCAGCTCTATTGGGCCGAAGTCATTCCGTAACTGACCCTCGGCCTTCAGATCCAGTATTGGGCCCAGCAACCCTCTTTAAAATCCTTAGCATAGCCTGAGACAATGCGTCGTCCCCAGCCATGCAATATTGAGACCTAGTCTCAGTAGCAGGCGACACTGGCGTCTCACTCGTATCCAAATTTGGTATGCTACCCAGTGAAGAGGACTCAGCTCGAGCTCCTCTGTAGCCTCTACCTCGGCCTCTAGTACCCCGTTCGTGTATATCTCGTGTGCTCATTGTCTAATCACGTTTATTTGTATTAACAGTTTTATGAATCAGTTACAGTTCCAGTGTTTATTAACAAATGTTTTATATCAAACAGTATCGATTATTCAGAGTTCGTTTTCGTAAATCGCAGTCTCACTATAGTTTTAAGTTTCTTTACAATTTTCAGTATATACTAACTATAGTGTTTTGATCTGATTTACTACCTATAGTAGTTTCTGAATATACTATCCATAATGATTCGATTTAAAACAAATCACAGTTTAGAATACTTACAGGATTGGCGCCGGAGAATCGATGTACCACTTACTCAGTAAAAACATTTCAAATCATTTGAAAATCAATCAATTTTTTGAAAGCCCATTTTTTTTTGTAAAACCCATAATCCACAGCCGAGTTTTGTAACCTGGCTCTGATACCACTAAATGTAACACCCCAAACCCGGCCTAGACGTTATGGACGTATATGGCAATGTCACACGATAGTAATTTTGAAACCTCATTGGTAGGATGAAAATATTCCATGTTATTATCTTTAGTAAACTTTTGTTAGAACTTAGGAAGTCGTCTTTATTCATTTAAAACATTTGTTTTGAAACATCCCTCGTTGCGGAAGCTTTAATAAAACAGTCTATTTGATCATGTGTTTAGGAAATACTTTAACTTTTTGAAAACTGAATTTCCTACGACCAACCAGTATAAATCCATAAAGTAAAATAAATAAATAAAAACCAAAATTTAAAACCAAAGTCCCAGAGGGTCCTTAAATTACAACCCAAATAATCAATAATAATCAAATCATAAACTGTAAATTGAAAACCATGAAGTCCAAAAATTATTGTAGTCACCGTTGAGTCCTCTGTCGCACCGATCCGTCTAAGTCTGGGGATTACCTGTGCACATTAAAAAAAAAGGGTGAGTGTACGTAAACTCAGTGTGTAATCCCGCAGAAACAAACAAACAATCAGTATTCACAGTGCACAGTTGAACAGTCTTGGGCCTAAGCCCTTTTCAGTATCAGTGACAATCTGGGCCTTACCCCATCATAGTACAGTGTCAAAATGTAATAGGGCATTAGCCCATCAGTAGCAGTAACAGTTATGCAGTAGCAAAATCCTACCCAACCAGCCTCTACACACCATCTCCGTCTAACCTTACCATAAACCCACCCATCACTACACTCCATGTAGTACCGAATGCGGCAGAAAACAGTAGTTTGTAGCTGAGCTGCCAGTAAATTAGGCTTAAAGCCTTTCAGTACACTTCCTCCGAATAATAACCCCCAACCCAATGCAATGCAATATACAATGGATGATATGCTATTATGCAATTCCAGTACATATATTCAGTTCAGATATTAACATGTTCAGTACAAATATCATTTAGTCAATTTCACACATTTAGGGGTCTAAGTAGCGCTTACCGACCCTACAGTAGGTTTACAGTCGACCTAGGCGACCCGTGCAACCTTAAAAACATTTCGGTAAAAATGGGCCCACATGCCCATGTGATCTGCCCATGTGGGCCCACATGCCCGTGTTTAAATGATGTTTCCGTTTATTTCTCTTGAAAATAGACTCATTAAGGATTTAAAAATATAAATTTAAGCCCCTAATTATTTTTTTACAATTTTTTATGATTTTCCAAAGTCAAAACAGGGGAAACCGAAATTATTCTGACCTTGTCTCACAAAATTTATCAAATAAGTATAGTAAAATCTTTAAATCTATCCCTATTCTACTGTTTGACAGCTTCGACCTTTCCTTACTAAAAGTTATTTATCTCTTAGTAAGGTATTTAGATGATGTTTCCGTTTATTTCTCTTGAAAATAGACTCATTAAGGATTTAAAAATATAAATTTAAGCCCTTAATTATTTTTTACAATTTTTTATGATTTTCCAAAGTCAAAACAGGGGAAACCGAAATCATTCTGACCTTGTCTCACAAAATTTATCATAACTCATGATTTACAATTCCATTGCTTACGCTGTTTCTTCCATGAAAGACTAGACTCAATAAAATTTAATTTCATATTTTATTCAACCTCTAACTCAATTTACAATATTTTTGATGATTTTTCAAATTTAGACTACTGGTGCTATCCAAAAAAGTATTTTAGTGCAAAATGTTGATTTCCTAGTTTTTAACACCCTTATTTCCTTTCTCTACAATTTTTCACATCATTTTCTCTTATTTCTTGACAGCAAGTAATTTTCGCTTTTTGCCGAACCCCGTTTTCTATGTTTCGGGTACACACCTGGTACCATTTTGTTGCCTAATCACTCCCGAGCACTTCAAGGCCTAAAATCAAGAAACTCAACATCAATTTAACAGATTTACAAGCGAATTGACATACAAGAACGAACAAAAACCCAACTTACCACCAACGATAACCCTCCGTTTAACTCTTGTTAAGACGAGAACACTGAATTCACCAGTCCGAGCCTCCCCTACGCCCAAATCGCAGAGAAAAAACATTACCACTTCAGTCGCTAAGAGATTCATGACAGAAATGAAGAGAAACACTTACCGAAACTAAGCAAGCACTAACCGCATGTGAAAACGAAGGAAAATAAATGGATTAGGGAAAAATCAAGAAGTAGAAAAAGGAGAGAAAGATGGAAAAGCTTAGAGAATTTTGGCAAGAGGAAAGGGAGAAGAATAGACGGCATAACTTTCTTTTTGGAAAATGGAGCTAAAATTCGGTTATGGGAAAAAATAAAATAAAATCCCGATAACCCCCAAAATCCCTTAATCTTCCCCCCTAATTCCCACTTCACATCCACTACTCAGAGTCCCCCTATTACACAACTCTATCCCGAAATCTGAGCAAAAAAATAATACCTTTGCCTTCGTAGGGATTCGAACACAAAACCTACACCATAATAACACACCACTTAACCACCAGACCAGTAAGCCCATTCTGATGTAATTTACCCAACATTTAAACTTAAGCCCTTTGCACAAGGTTAAGGCTTTATTTATAAAAATACCAAAATTAAAATTTTGGGGCGTTACAGGTTCGGGTATTGCTTTCTCATAGTTTACTCGGGTTCCTTGGTGCCTTCTTTTATTCCGTGTCATTGCCAGAGAACTTTTACCAAAGCTATATTCTTGTTTCTTAATTGTTTCACTTCTCGTGCCAGAATTCTGATCGATTCCTCACTATACGACATATCAGGTTGAATCTCAACATCCGCCGGGGAGATAACATGTGAAGAGTCAGATCGGTACCTTCACAACATCGATACGTAAAAGATATTATGAATATTTTCTAGTTCTAACCGTAAGCTAATCGATACGCAACAGGTTTGATTCTTTCAGTAATCTCATAGGGCCAGATAAATCGCGGACTTAGCTTTCCTTTGCGACCAAACCGAAAAACTTTTTTCCAGGGTGATACTTTCAGAAACACTCTATCACCAACTTGAAATTCTATTTCATTACATTTAAGATCCGCATATTATTTCTGACGATCTGAAGCTGCTTTCAAACTATCTCGGATCAATTTTACTTTTTCTTCAGTTTCACGAATCATATCAAACCCATGTATCTTTCTCTCATTGAGCTCAATCCAGTATAATGAAGTTCGGCATTTACGACCATACAAAGCCTCATACGGTGCCATCTTTATGCTCGATTGAAAATTTCTATTATACGCAAATTCAACCAACTGTAGATACTTCTCCCAATTGCCTTCAAACTCTAATACACAACAATGAAGCATATCTTCGAAAATATAAATTACTCGTTCGGACTGACCATCAGTCTGAGGATGAAATGCAGTGCTAAAATGTAACTGAGTACCAAGATCTTCTTGTAACTTTTTCCAAAATCGCGATGTAAACCGCGGATCTCTATCCGAGATGATGGAGACTGGCACTCTGTGTAATCTGACAATCTTAGAAACATATAACTCAGCTAATCTTTCAAGAGAGAAATCTGTACGTATCGGAATAAAATGTGCAGACTTCGTCAAACGATCAACGATAATCCAAATGGCATCTTTCTTTCTCAGAGATAGGGGTAAACCCGATACAAAGTCTATAGTAACTCGATCCCATTTCCACTCCGGTATCATGATTGGCTGCAATAATCTAGAAGGTACCTGATGTTCAGCTTTAACTTGCTGACATACTAAGCATCTTGATACAAAGTTAGGAATCTCACGTTTCATTTCCGGCCACCAGTAAATCTATTTTAAATCACTGTACATATTATTACTTCCTGGATGAACAGACAATCTACCACTATGAGCTTCGTGCAAGATTCTTTGAATAAGCTCTAGATTCTTTGGTACACAAATTCTACCTCTGAACAATAAGCAACCATCGAATCCTATCTAAAATTCTAAATCAGAAGTTGACTCACACTGTGCCCATTTACCTAGCAACTCTTTATCATATTACTGAGCTTCGCAAATCTGCTGTAAACAAATCAGTTTAGCTTTCAACTTGGCTAAAATTGAACCATCATCAGATAATGTCAGACGTGTATTCATTGCTCACAGAGCAAATAAATATTTTCTACTTAGAGCGTCAGCAACTACATTCGCTTTCCCCAGATGATAATCAATGATCAAATCATAATCTTTTAACAGTTTGTGTCATCTGCACTGTGTTAAATCCAAATCTTTTTGCGACATTAGATACTATAAACTCTTGTGATCGGTAAAAATATGACATTTTTCTCCAAACAAATGGTGTCGCCAAATTTTCAATGCAAACACAATAGCTGCCAACTCTAGGTCATGAGTAGGATAATTCTTTTCGTGCGGCTTTAACTGTCTGGAAGCATAAGCGATTACTTTCCCTTCCTACATCAAAACACAGCCTAAACCATTTAAAGATGTATCACTAAAAATCACGAATTCTTTACCTGATTCAGGCTAAACCAGAACTGGTGCCTCGGTCAACAGTGCTTTCGACTGATTGAAGCTTTGCTGACATTTCTCTGACCATTCAAATTTCACATCTTTCTATAAAAGTCGCGTCATCGGTGTAGCTATCATTGAGAACCCTTTAACGAATCTTATGTAATAACCAGCTAGACCCAGAAAACTTCTAACTTCTGACACATTTCTCGGTGGTTTCCAATCAACAACTGCTGAAATTTTACTCGGGTCAACTCTAATGCCTTCAGCCGATACTATCTATCCCAAAAAACTGACTTCTCGGAGCCAAAACTCACATTTGCTAAATTTAGCAAAAATTCACGTAGGTTTTGCAAAATAATTCTCAAGTGTTCAGCATGCTCAAACTCATCTCGGGAATATATCAAAATGTACGGTCTGAAGATTCTGTTCATCAAATCCATAAATACTGCAGGTGCATTAGTTAAACCAAACGGCATCACAAGAAATTCGTAGTGTCCGTACCTGGTTCTAAATGCAGTTTTCGGTACATCCAAATCTTTCACTCATAACTGATAATAACCAAAACGAAGATCAATCTTCAAGATTACTGTGGCACCTTTCAACTGATCGAACAGATAGTCAATTCGGGGTAGTGGATATTTATTCTTGATTGTAACCTTGTTGAGCTAACGGTAGTTTATACACAACCTCATCGATCCATCCTTTTTCTTAATGAACAGAACCAGTGCACCCCAAGGTGAGAAGCTAGGTCAAGCAAAACCTCTATCTGTCAACTCTTACAGTTGTGCTTTCAACTCTTTTAACTTAGTAGGAGCCATTCTATAAGGTGCTATTGATATCGATGATGTCCCTAGTACCAATTCAATAGCAAACTCAATTTCTCTGATCGGTGGTAATCCAGGTAACTCCTCTAGAAACACATCAGGATACTCGCAAAACACTGGCACTGACTCAAGCTTTAATTCAGACACTTTAGAGTCCAGTACATAAGCAAGGTAAGCATTGCAACCTTTTCTCATATATTTCAATGCTAACATAGCTGATATAACAATAGACAACCAACTCGGACAATTTGATTCAATTTTAGTCCTGGCAGTTGCTAAAAAGGGTCTTCCTAGAATTAAGGGAATCGAATTATCCTTATCAATGTCTAAGACAACAAAATCTACTGGGAAAACGAATTTGTCAATTTTTACAAGAACATCTTCGATAATACCCCTAGGAATTCTAACAGTTTTATCAGCTAATTGAATGCTCATCCTAGTTTGTTTGGGTTTCCTTAGACCTAATTGTTTAAACAATTTATAAGGCATGACATTTATGCTTGCCCCTAAATCAGCTAATGCATTATCAACAGTTAGTCTACCAATTAAACATGGAATTGTAAAACTCCCTGGATCTTTTAGCTTTTGTGGTAGTCTATTCGTAACATTCTTTGAGCATCTGCGCGCTTAATTCCACATGTGGATCCTCGTCTAACTTACGCTTGTTCGTCAAGAGATGTTTTAAAAATTTCCTCGAATCTGGCATCTGTGAAAGAGCTTCAAGTAACGGTAAGTTAATATGTAATTTCTTTAAGAGTTTAAGAAACTTACCGAACTGTTCCTCAGTGTCGTCTCTCGTTAACGCTTCGGGATATGGTATGTAAGGTTGGTACTCCTTGATTACCGGTTTTGGATTTTCTTGTCTTACCTCAACTTTACCTTTTTCTACCTCGTTTCCTTGTATTAGACTGGGTTCATCTAATCCTTCACTTTCTTGAGCTGTTATGGCTTGGATTTGCTCCTTTAGATTAATCTCAGTGTTTCTTGGTAGACGCTCTTGCGATCGTTCAGACATCAGCTTTGCGAGTTGTCCAACTGACTTAGAAACTTCCTCAACTGACTTAGTGACTTCCCTAACTTGGCTCTCGATCCCTTTGATCGATGCTTGTTGGGTCTTAAGGGTAGTTTTAGTGTCTTGGAGACGATTTTCTGTGGATGCCATGAATCTTGTCAGCATCTCTTCAAGATTCGACTTCTTCTCCTGTGGATAGGGCTGATTTTGGAAATTTTGAGGAGGTTGTTGTCTTTGATTTCCTTGTCCTCCCCATGAAAAATTTGGGTGGTTCCTCCAACCTGGATTATAATTATTACTATATGGGTTATTACTAGATCTGAAATTGTTACCTATATAGTTCATCTGTTCGCTCTCTGTGCCCGGTTGGTAGGGTGGGTACTCGAGGATTTGCCATGGTTCCACTTACGTCGCCTTTGCATTCTTTGGATGTACTGCGAAGAACACAAACTATCAAGCTTTTTATTCATCATCTCTACCGTGTTGATAGCATGGTTCTGCATCTATGTTGAAAACTCGCAGATTTTGTTGGTTTGGTCCTTGTAACTGCCATGCGATAGTTATTAAGTGACATCTCTTCAATAAACTCGTAGAGGTCGCTTTCAGGAGTTTTATTGTTCAGGGGTTCCCGTAATTTGAATCAA
Organism: Gossypium sturtianum; assembly: GCA_025698515.1. Classification (NCBI taxonomy): domain Eukaryota; kingdom Viridiplantae; phylum Streptophyta; class Magnoliopsida; order Malvales; family Malvaceae; genus Gossypium; species Gossypium sturtianum. Next base: position 29,067,659 of record CM046945.1, read on the forward strand.
TTAGTTGCCTTGTTGAGGGGTTTACACCGTTATAGAAAGTTTGGACTTGGAGCCACAAGGGTAAACCATGGTGCGGACACCTTCTCAAGAGATCCTTATATCTCTCCCATGCGTTATATAATGTCTCTAAATCCATCTGCACAAAAGAAAAGATATCATTCTGTAATTTGGCCATTTTGGCCGATGGGAAATATTTTAATAAAAAATTTTCGGTCATTTGATCACATGTAGATATTGACCCTCGTGGTAACGAGTTTAACCACTGTTTGGCTTTATTCCTTAATGAAAAGTGAAATAACTGAAGACGTATGGCATCATCAGAAACGCCATTTATTTTGAAGGCATCACAGAGCTCTAAAAAGTTAGCTATATGAGTATTTGGATCTTCGTCTTGTAAACCATCAAATTGAACAAATTTTTGAATCATTTGTATAGTTTAGGTTTTAATTCAAAATTATTAGTAGCTATAGCAGGCCTAACAATACTAGATTTTGCTCCTGTTAAATGAGGTTTAGCATAATCATACATAGTATGCGGAGCATTATTTTCTGCCACATCTTGTGGTGGTGGATTATTCTCATCCATCCCTTCAGTAGGATTGGATCTGCCTTCTCGCTCTTCTTCTGTGTAATTTAGGGCTCGCCTAATTTCTCTGCGATTCCTGCAAATGGTAGCATCAATATCACTGTCGTATACTAGTGGTCCTCTCGGGTTCCTTCTAGCCATAAACTAGAGGTACCTGATAGAAAAAGAAAGAAAGAAAATTCAGCAAAGTTAAAGTTTAAACTTAAAAATAAAAGTAAATTGCAGAAAATAAATAAAAAATAATGGCTAAAGTAATAAAAATTGAGCTTTCTTAATATTTTAGTTCCCCGGCAACGGCGCCGAAAACTTGATCGTTGTATTTCAAAGTTTTAAATTTATAATGATCGATCCTGGAACTAACTATAACAACGATTGAGGTAAGTGCACCTATCGAACAGTAGTATAGCTTAGGCAAGACCGGATTGTCGAACCCAAAGGAACTAAAAGTACTAATACTAACTTTCTTTCTATTATTTAGCCTAAAATAAGTGAAGTTGTTTATTAATCTAAATTAACTAATTACTAAGCTAAAGACACAACGACAAAAAGAATGAATTGGGGAAATACTGGGGAAAAATTCGGTTGATTAAGGCGATACCCTTAGGAAGAATCCACCTAGACTTCACTTGTTATCTAACTTTGAACTGCAGACGATTTATTCACTTGACTTGATCCGTAAGACTCCTAATTTATATTAAACCCTCTCTCGAGGCGAATAACGTCTAACCCTAGGTTGATTAATTGAAATCTCTTTCTAATTAAAACCCCTAGAATAGCAGTAAATCGATCTATGGATTCCCATATTTGGTTTCACCCTAATCCGGCAAAATCTCGTCACCCTATCTCTAGGCGCGTGATCAACTCCGTTTAATTATGCTAGATCTACTCTTAAGCAGGGACTTTTGCTCCACCACCTAAGCACATTCAACTTGAATTAATATCCGCGAAATATCAAAACAAGAATTAAGCACACATAATCAAGAACAAATCAAGTATTTATCATATAGTTCAGAAAACAATAACAAGATTCATCTACGTTTCATCCCCTTCAGGTATCTAAAGGGTTTAGTTCATAATAATAAAGAAAAACATCTTAGAAGAAAAGATAAAACAAAACATAAGAAATCCCTAAAACGCCCTGAAGGAATTGAAGGAGAGATCCTCCGTCTTGAGTAGAATTCTAGCTTCTGGAGATGGATCAACTGGCTATCCCTTGAGAGTTTCCCACAAATCTGACCTTTTCGGCTTGGCTACTTGGCCTAGCTAACCGCCCCCTTCTAGGTTATACTTAGGGTCTTTATATAGGCTTTTGAAATAGGTTTCTTTGCCCCTAAGTATCCTTTTCCGAGTGAAATTACTCTCCTCCACGGCAGGGGCACGGCCATGGCACACGCCCTTGTGAATCGTGGCCAGGCCTTGTTGGACTCCGTTAGTGAGGCACGGCCGTGTAGATCGACTTCAGGCCGTGTTCTAGTATATTGGGGAGGCACGGCCGTGTGGACTTTAGTCCAGGCCATGTCGATTTCTTCTTTGGCCCATTTTGGTCTGTTTTGAGCCCGTTTCTCATTCTTTTTATCCTTGGGTGCTTTCCTGAGTATAAGACATGAAAAAAAAGGATTAAGAGCACCTTTTTACATAAATCAAGGGATAAATCATCCAAAAGTATGCTAAATGTGGGATTAAAATATGTTACTATTTCGGTTTATCATACACACTATGTTCAGTCCTAGAATCGAGTAAATCGTAGCTCTAATACCATTAAATGTAATACCACTAACCCGTATCCTTCACCAAAATAGGATTACGGAGCATTACCAAAGTTTACAATTAAAACGGACAGAAATTTCAAACATTTCATATCATATCAATGAACATATTAAAACCAAGTCAAATTATAAATATTGTCCCTTATATGAGCCCTCGAGGCCCTAATTTTGCATTAGAAATAAATTAGGACTAAATTAGAAACTCAGAGGATTTTTCAGAAAACAAGGAAAATTTTCAACACTGCAGGGATCACACGCCAGCGTCTCAGGCCGTGTGGGCACTCGAAGTAGGGATACACAACCGTGTCCCAGCTCGTGTCTGTGCCCATGTAACTCACTGACTTGGGTCATACAGCCAAGCCATACACCCGTGTGCCAGGTCGTGTGCTAGGCCGTGCAACAGCCTAACTTGTAACCTTTTGAAAGCTACAGGGGACACACGGCTGTGTCACCTGGCCATCTGTCAACACGGCTGAGACACACGACCTTGTCTCTGCCCGTGTGGACAAAAATAGGTCATTTTACAAGCCATTTTTATCACCCAATTTAGCTTGTACCTACACTCAACATTGCTCATACTTACAAGCCATAACAAGGCATCCAAATCAAGCATAAACAAGTTATATACATATAGTACAACCTCATACAACCAATATTCCCTTAGGCACCTAAAATGACAACATTAAAACATATATTAACATGTACTCTATTTGGCCAAATAACCAACTAACTACTAAGCATATTTGCATCAATTCATTCCATTTAGTTTACTTACCAAACTTCTCAATTGGTACCAAATATGCCATTCTAAACTAGCACCAATTCACCATATAAGTCATGCATACTAAAGTACCAATTCACCACAAATTCATCATATCACAAAACACATTTAACTATATTTTACCTTTCATTATTCAAACACAAAACAAGCCACATAACAACCATGTCAATGCTACTTATATACATAACAAAATATGCCAAACACAAGGAAAAACAAATGGTCATATTTATAAGAAAACATATAGGCCAACATTAGCCAAAACACCTATACATGCCATTATAACCAAAATTAAACAACTGATTGTACGAAAAGAGCCGATGGATAGTGTGATTTAGCTCCGACAAGCTTCCAACCTGAACGAGCTTTTGATTCACTATAAAATAAAAAAAATAACACAAAGTAAGCAATTAAGCTTAGTAAGTTCCTATAACATAGAATATAACTTACGATTTAATTATATAATAGGTAAGTAAACTAAGCATATCCCAATACAATTTGACCAAATGCCTAAGCACATATTCACCAACCATGCTAGCCATGTTAACACATATATATATGCCAATAAACATGGATGAATACATCAATTGATCAAATTCCAAACACATGTATCAACCAATTCAAGTTTCCATATACCATGTAACAACATTTCCATATAATTCATGTGTTTTCTTGTAATAGTTCGTATCAAACTCTTATCATTTCGTATCGGAACATTTCCCGTTGAACCTTTAGTATACCATTGGATACCCGGGATAGCTCACACATTGTGTGCTGGCTCATATAAATGTAATCCGTCAATCCATGTACATGTATGCTCATACGAGCTGTGAATCGGTATGCTCACTCGAGATGTAGATCGGTATGCTCTCATGAGCTATAAATCGGTATGCTCACACGAGCTGTGGGTCGGAACATAGCTACACGATGCTGCTCATACAAGCTATGGAGTATCCACAACACATATTAGATCTCAACCATCAGTAGGACGTTCAGGACCAGTACCCAAATCATGTAAATCCTAATGACATGTCATTTGTATCCTACGGATTCCCAAGGTCCAAACTGGGCTCAATAATCGTCGTACGTTGTTGTATATGCAATCAGTAATTATGTATGACAATTCATAACATATATATATATATATATTTCAATTTAAAACACATAAACATGATTTAATTACACGAACTTACCTCGACGAGTATACGTAGATACGGAGGCGATTAATCTGAGATTTTCCCTTTGCCCCGGTCTAACTCTGTAGGAGGTCTGTCTTGGTCTATATGGATAAATTTAACTCAATTTAATACATAACTCATTCAATTTAACCTAAAATCATATTTTGGCAAAATTACTATTTCGCCCCTATATTTTTAATTTCTTTACAATTTAGTCCCTGGCTCATAAAAATGGAAATTTATGTAGTTTCACCACAACCAACTATGGCCGAATATCAACTAGGTCTCTAGCATGCCCTATATTTCAATTATTTCATAATTTCACCATGTAATATTTTCTATTTTTCAATTTAGTCTCTATTTGACAATTTTACCAAAAATCCATTTACAAAAGTTGTTTATCTAACAACAACCATCCATTTTCTATCATCAAACTTCAAAACTCATGTACATGTATCCATGGTAAAACCCTAATAGTTTAACAATTTCACAAATTAGTCCCCGAGATTAAGCTACAACGATCCCAAAAACATAGAAATAATTAAAAACAGGACAAAAATACATACCAATCAAGCAAAAATGAAGATAGTCGAACCCTAGCTTAGGAGAACAATGGATTTTTAGTGGTGGCTTGATGAAATGAAGATGAATGCCTTTTACTAATTTTAATTATCATTTAATTACCAAATTACTACTATAACCTTTAAAAACTTTAAAATTTACACAAAATGTCAAGCCATCATATTCCACTATCTTATTTATGTTCTAATTACCATATAAGGACTTCCACTTTAAGGTTCTATAGCTACTTAATACCTTTAGCTACTAGAACTGAACTTTTGCACTTTACGCGATTTAGTCCTTTTTATCAAATTGAGCATGTAAACGGTAAAATTTCTTAACGAAAGTTGTATATGATAATACTATCATGCTGTAGGTAATAAAATAATAATAAAATAAATTCTTTGACTTTGGATTTGTGGTCTTGAAACCACTGTTCTGATTTCACTGAAAATAAGCTGTTACAAGTTGTCTTTCTCGCAATGTAAACACTCTTTACAATGCCATTTATCTTCAGTTTGAACTTTAGACAATCAATGAGTTAATATTTACCTGTCACAATTTCACTATGCATGCAAAATATAAAAGACATAAATACAAAAGACATAATAGTGAAATGTAAAATTAACTTTATTTATTTATTCATCGTTCAAATAAATAGAAAATAGTTACATGTTTACTACAATATGGACACATTTCCCAATAAATTCTGAAGAAATTCCATAGCCATGGCACATTCTCAAAAGGGAGGATGAGCCATATTTATCAACTGAGGTTCTTTGAGCGTCCCAAAGCGATGATGGGCAAGTCTCATGCGATATGAGTTTAGGTAAATCCATATTGCAAACACAGTAGTTCATGGGGTGCTTGTGTGGTATTCTGGTAGTCTTTGTGGCATATTCTGATTTAGCCATTGTGGCATTCTGTTATCCTTTATGGCGTATTCTATATGTTGCCTTTGTGGCGTATTTTGTATATTGACCTTGTGGCGCATCCTGTTTGGCCCTGGTGGCGTATTTTGATAAGTTATGATAAGGATATGGTATGTTTGGAGTTATTTTAGTTTGAATAGTTATGTGATACCATTGAATAAATCTGGGTGTTCAAAGATGTTGTTATCCACTGTGATCATCGCTTAGTTTGGAATGTGGGCATATTCTCAAAGATAAGAGATATATAAGCGTTCATCGGCCTAATTTTATCTGTGAGATGTAGGGTTAGGAAATCTGAGTTGTTAGTATATGCCATATCTGAATAATATCATGTTTTGACTCTAGAATTATCTGGTATTTGTGTTATCTATCAGTTTGGGTATTGTTGTATTTTGCAATAAGAGTTGGAAGGAAGACTTCTGAATGAGCAATTAATTCATTATCCATTTAAGTTTTGTCGAGTATTGAAATAGAAAGTAATTTGATTGGTATATTGATGGTATTCAACTCTATATTGTAAATTCACCAAAAGTAAGTATTCACTAGTGAATAGTATCTGTGAACAAATGTTCTAGGTAATCATTGTAAGTTGTTTGGATAGATAAGAGGAGGTAGTATTGTCGGGTATGATCTGAAGTCAACCATTGAGTTAAGTTAAAGATGATTCAATACGTATAGTAAGTGGAGCATAGGTATATATATAGTTTTGTCCGACAATGTAAAAGCATTAATCGAAGACAGATTTGGAAATATAAATAATCAAGATGAAGAGTTCAGCATGAAGCATTTAAAGGTAAAGTGTATTTCAAATTCAATAAGTTTGTGTAACTTATAAGTGTTATATTTACATTTCAGGCTATACAGTATGATTGAGCTCGCCAAGAGTGTAACAGCCCGATTTAGGGGCTAGTCAGAATAGTGATCTCAGAATCACTAAACCGGGGATAGAGGGAATTATTTTCATGTTATTTTATGTGTTATAACATGTTTATAAGGGTGCATGAAAATTTTGGTGCCTTAATTTTAGCAATTTCTAGCTAAATCGTGAAAAAGGACTAAATCGCATAAAGTGCAAAAATTCTATTTTAGTTGCTAGAGGTGCCAAATAGCTATGGATTATTAATTGGAGGTCCCTGATGTGCAATTTGGCCTTGTTTTAAGTGAGTTGGCCGGCCATGTGACAAGGGGGACAAAGACATTAAATTTTGGTCAAAAGTTGGTGGTATTAGTTGGTCAAATGAATAAAATAAGATGATATAAGCAAAAGTTGTCATCTTTTCCTTATTTCTTCTTCCCCAACCGAAAATATCAGCCATGGGAGGGCTTTGAAGGCTTGAAAATTTCAGCAACTCAACTCCTCTTCAAGTAAGTGATTTTGATGGCTTTAGTTGATAATTTTTGTACTTTTGGAGTCCCCAAAGCTTAAGCTAGCTAATGAGGGGACTATTTTGCAAAACGGTTGAGATTCTAGGGATTTACCATGATGGGTATCATGTTGGTTGATGAGTTTTATGGAAGAAAATGAATGGTAGGATGATGATAAACAACTTTTGTGAAAGGTGTTGTTATGAAAACACCTAATTTGGGTTAAAATGCAAAAGTTATAAATTGTTCATTAGGGCCTGAAATAGTTGGAATTGTGGATAGTTGTAAGAGGATTAAATGTTCAGCTAGGCTTGTTTATCGAGAAAATGTGATAAAAATTTATTTACGAGTTTAGGGGCAAAATCGTAATTTTGCCAAAGTGTAGGGGTAAAATAGTCATTTTTACCTAGAGTGTAGATTATGATATATTATGATTTATAAGTGATTCTGTTGTTCTAGATTAAAGAAATCGAGTTTCGGACCTAGAACGGGTGAAAAGAGAAAGGTGGGCAAAAGTCCATTTTCGGACCTTTCGACATCGAGGTAAGTTCATGTGCTAAATTATACAATTCTAAGTGAAGCATTTAATTTTCCAATGTCGTGTGGAATGCATAATCACACTATGAGTGTATTGAATGTATTTTAACGAGATGTCAAGAGAATTGTTCTTAGGAATAGAGGGAAAGTAAATAGTAAGATATATTGATAATTAAGGTCCCGTATAAGACCATATTTGGAATATGGCCTCGGTATGAGATATTGAATAAGACCATGTCAGGGACATGGCACCGATATGATATTCCATGTGAGGCCCTATCAAGGGCACGATGTCGAGGTGAGATTGTAAGTATGAGATTTAAAAGTGTTATTTAATAATTTGAGCGATTCCACAGATATGTTGAAAACGAGAATGTATGTGGTTGTATCATGAGAGGTACAGGTATGTGTTAAAACTAAATTAAGGTGAATTGGGGATGTGATTAGCCCATAGTGGGTCATGTATGTATGATGCATCTTAATTGTATGTGCTGTTTTTATAATTGCATTACGTAAAAGTAAATGATTATTGTAGAAATCTATGTAAGGATGTCAGTGTGTGAGAATATTCTCAGATGAACATTTGAAATAGAGAAATGCAGGTGATTATATATATGTACATCCGTAAATGTATAATAATGGTGGGCTGTGTGCGATACCACCTTCCTAATTATTAGTGATGGGCTGTGTGCGATACCATCAATAATGTTATTAATGGTGGGCTGAGTGCGTTACCACCTTATTATTCATTACCGATAGGCTGTGTGCGATACCATCGAGTTTAGTTTCAAATGGTGGGCTAAGTGCGATACCACCCTATTAAAGAACGTTGGTGGGCTAAGTGTGATACCACCTTATTAAAGAACGATGGTGGGCTACGTGCGATACCACGCTATAAGAGATTCGATGGTGGGCTAAGTGCGTAACCACCGAGAGATTGGTAGCATGAGTGGTTTATTGAGAATGCATGATGTGTTGTTTTATATGATCTTGTGATGATCAGTGCAGGATGTATGCTAATTAAACAAGCGAATTGGCTTGTGGCATGGTAAGTTAATGAATGCGAGCATTAAGCCAAAATATGGTTAGAATGTGGTGAGGGACGAAATGAGTAAGCATATGAATATTAATAGTTAATTTTTAATTGCATATGAACTTATTAAGCATTATTACTTACCCTTCTTTCTTTCTCATCTCTTATAGGTTAATTTAGCTAGCTCGGGTTGGAGACCGCCGGAGATGTTTTCACACTATCGAGGAGACACTTGGTATGAGGTATCAAGTCATTATGAGTCATGGAATGTATAGGGCTAGTACATAAGGTTGATTAAGTCATTGTTATTGTGCCAACAGTGGTTGCCTAAATGAGTTATGGATAATTGTATAATGCCATAGTTGTTGGCTATTATGTTATATGAAAAGATGTATTTATCTATATGGGATGGTAATTCAATTTGAGTGGTTATGAATGTGATGGATGAGTATAAGTTGTGTAAGCTCTATGGATGCAAAGAGCTTGGCAAATAGCCTTGTTCTGGTTCACATGGGTAGGCACACGGGCGTGTGTCTAGGCCGTGTTAAGTCTGCACTTTAAAATTAGAATTGGAATGGTCACACGGTTAAAGCACACGGGCGTGCCGAGGCCGTGTCGAATAAGTCTAAATACTAAGGTATGGCACACGGTTTAGGCCCACGGGCATGTCAAAATCGTGTGTGATTAGTCAGTGTCGACCACGGGTGAAAGGCACAGACGTGTGATAGGGTACACGGGCGTGCTCCCAAAATGCATGGGCGTGTGCCTTAACCGTGGGTAAATTGGTAGAATACTGGGTTTTTAGGCACGGTTTGGGGACATGGGCGTGTGTGCCTATGCACGGGCGTGTCTCGTTCTACACGGGCGTGTGAGCTCTGTAATTGAAGAGAAAGATTTTAAGAATCGTAAAAGTTTTAGATTAGTCTCGAGAGCCCTCGTGTGTATGAGTGAAGCCTCGTAAGTCGATAATAAGGTGATTGAGGTGAATGAAGAGAGTAGTCATGATTAGCCTAAGTAGCGACCGTGAGGCTTAAGTCCCAGAACTCGTGCCTCGATTACGGTATTAGATACGGGTAAGGGGTGTTACATTTAGTGGTATCAGAGCTATGGTTTAGCCGGTTCTAGGACTAACCTAGCGTGAGTAAGAGTCTAGCTATACATGCCATATGTGGACCGTGATATTATGATGTCTCTTGGCTCTAACGAAATTGTTTTGTTAAAACAGTGATGGTTCCCAACCGAGCTAAATCCAATAATGTTGTAAGTGATAATGGGGAAATTGAAATGATCTTATGCAATGATGAGATTCAAAGAGGTATGAGTAGAAGTATATGACATGTGTGTGATAATGCATGAAATGAAAAGTTTATCTGCATTGGCTGGATGTGCATAAGGCATTATATACTCAACCTATTGGGTTAGGTGCATATAGTGAGTAAATTTACCCAGAGAATGGGGTATATGTGTATGTGTAATTGTTTGAACGATGCATGATCAATATGTCCACATAGTTGAATCTCATGTGCGACTATTAAAATGGATGATGTATAATGTTTTATTTCGTGACTCTTTATGAAACTACAAGTATTATGGTGTGAGAGTTAAACTAGGAAGTTTGACTAAGTAGAATGTAGGGATGGGTACGGTCGTTCAATGATAAAATGATGAATAAGACCATGGTTGGACCATGGCGATACATGTGATCCCATGTAAGACCATGTCTGGGACATGGCATTGGTGACAAATAGTGATCCCGTGTAAGACCACGTCTGGGACCTGGCTTCGGTATAGAATCGTGTAAGACCGTATCAGGGGTATGGCATTGGTATTGATATGAGATTTCGTGTAAGACCATAGCGGGGCTATGATGTTGTGATACGAGTAAGACCATAGTTGGACTATAACAATCAAGTAAACGACGTACCCAAAACCCGTAAGACATTCTCTAGATTAATGAGTCATAGTAAGAGAAAGTAGAGTTAAATGGTGAGTATTTGAGTAGATATTAATGTGGAACTTGAGTAAGTGAAATCAGAGTTCGAAAAGTATAAGTGATAGGGACAATTGTAGCGTGATAAACGTGAAAACTCACTTGTGACGAGTTGTGTGACCATGATGATATTTCATTGATGATGAATAGTAAATCATATGTATGTGGTCACGAGAGTCAAGTTGTGGGACGCTACGACCTCACCCCTTACCACTGTTGAATTATGACAAGATGTTATGAAAGTTAAGTTGAGCAAGTTTGCATTCGGTTAGTGCAATGATTATGTTAGCATTTTGAGAATGCTTTGTATCATATTGATACATGATACTCTACTATATAGAGTAATTGTTGTTGAGCACGAGGTTGAAGTCCTAGGGGACTACAATGAACACGAGAATTGTATAAGTCCATATCCGGAATATGGCATCGGTACTTGAGGTGGCAGTCCATATAAGACCATATTTTGAATATGGCATTGGCATTGGCATTTAGAAGTGCTTCCATATAAGGTCACCTCTAGAATGCAGCTTTGGCCTTGAAATTGTGTTAATGATTATATTATGCGTTTTTGAGTATTCCTAGTGATCTTTGGGACAGATAGACGAGTCTAGAAGTAGAAAGGAAAATTGTACTAAAGTCATGTGAATGAGTGAATACAGACACTCGTGAGCGAGTCGCAAGGAAATGAGTATGAGTATAGAGTGTGGTGCGGTATGTGCTTAATAAAGGAAATTGTAAGAAAGTATGTCTGAATGCTTTAACGATTGTATTGATTATACAATGTTAAGAGCAAAGAAAAAGTTAGCCTAGGCTATTTGACTCAAGTGAGTAGGAAGCCTAAGGTTTATGATTATCGATATTTTCTTAAATTGATGTTCATTAATGAAAGGAATTATTAAGGAGTTTTGAGGACGGAAATGGTTAAAGAAACAATGTTTGAACTGTGAGAGTATTCGATTATGATAACCATAGTTGTATGGATCCTAATGACCTCTTTAAGCATTACGTGTTAATATTTTTTTACCTTTCAGGGGCGATGAGGTTGTTTATCTCATGAATTAAGTTCGTGTGAGAATGTTAGCCGAGTGTGAAATTAGATTAAACGGTTGTCGGTTTAGTAACTGGAATTGACATTCTTTATTCTCCTCGTAACCCTATTTGGGTGTTTTGAGGGGGAAGCTGGAGATGATTCTAGTATAAGGAGTGAAATCCTGAGTTTCACGTCGTGTGATGGGTTTTCGGATAGGTCGAATAGAATTATTGATTTGATCAAGATTGTACCTGCTATTGTGAGATGTGACGACGATAAAGGTTTTAGATTAGTATAGCAAGAGAAACTCAGATGAGGGTGTGCTCGAAATATGTTTTCAGTGTGGAGAAAAGAGTAGATTAATGCATTGAGATATGATTCGAGTTCTGTGTATATCCACGCATGAATCAACAAAGAGAGTAAATTTCTATGTGTTCGTGAGTAGAGAACATGATACGATGATATTCTCATTGAATGTTAAAACCGCAATGGTTGAGTTGAAAGCTATAAAAGGAACTATTAATTGAAAGTTCTTGTATTGAGTTCAGTCTGAATCGAGAAAAGAGTTGACAGGTTGGTGATCCAAAGACAATCACTTTTGTATCTGTGTTGTGAGCTAGATGTTTTGTAATGATCTATGGAAAAAATCGATGTGTATATTCTAAATTTTAATGAGTGAGGATATCATATGCTGCAGAAGATTTTGAAGATGAAATAGTGAAACGACTTGAACTATTACAATGGTGAATATAGTTATTGTAATACTTCCCAGATAGTAGAAAAAGAAGTTCAGAAGGGGGATAGTGAATGGTATTTTAAATGAGCTTAGAATGAGTTTGTCTAAAATGTTAAAATTCAGGTTGGATAAGGTTTCTGTTGTTGATATTACTTTGAGATAGATATTGTATGTGGAAGAATTCAGAACTTATGCAGAAGTTTTGGTATGAGATTTAGTAGTAGCATGTCTACTAATGCAAGAATAAGGAAGTCTTATTAGGTGCATAAATGTTTTGTGATGAGTACATTTCATGGTATGACTGAGTTTAGGGTCAGAAGTAGTTGACCACTAAAAGCTGAGTTTTCAAAGCATACAAGTCAAGATTATTACAGTCGGTAAATGCTTTAATGAGAAAGTGAGAAAAAACCTTATAGATTTCGAATTTGGTTTGACAAAATTCCCAAGAAAGGGAAATGTCATTCGAATTGTAGCAAATCAATCGGTAAAGATCCGAATGATCATTTGGATGTGTGCAGAGTTCTAAATTAGTGGATTACAGGATTACTGAGTATACGCTCTGGAGGAAGAAATACCTGGGTCGCAAGTGATGCTTCAACCTTGCGTGTGATAGCTTAAAGGTTAATGACAAGAGAAACTTGAGGATAAGTGGATTTGTGATTTTGAAGAGTTTATGGAAACGTTTTAAGAATGTTGGTAGCAACTCCTTCTGATAAGATTTTCGGGGACAAAAATCCCTAAGAGGGGGAGAGTTGTAACAGCCCGATTTAGGGGCTAGTCGGAACAGTGATCTTGGAATCACTAAACCAGGGATAGAGGGAATTGTTTTCATGTTATTTTATGTGTTATAACATGTTTATAAGGGTGCATGAAAATTTTGGTGCCTTAATTTTAGCAATTTCTAGCTAAATCGTGAAAAAGGACTAAATCGCATAAAGTGCGAAAATTCTATTTTAGTTGCTAGAGGTGCCAAATAGCTATGGATTATTAATTGGAGGTCCCTGATGTGCAATTTGGCCTTGTTTTAAGTGAGTTGGCCGGCCATGTGACAAGGGGGACAAAGACATTAAATTTTTGTCAAAAGTTGGTGGTATTAGTTGGTCAAATGAATAAAATAAGATGATATAAGCAAAAGTTGTCATCTTTTCCTTATTTCTTCTTCCCCAACCGAAAATATCAGCCATGGAGGGCTTTGAAGGCTTGAAAATTTTAGCAACTCAATTCCTCTTCAAGTAAGTGATTTTGATGGCTTTAGTTGATAATTTTTGTACTTTTGGAGTCCCTAAAGCTTAAGCTAGCTAATGAGGGGACTATTTTGCAAAACGGTTGAGATTCTAGGGATTTACCATGATGGGTCTCATGTTGGTTGATGAGTTTTATGGAAGAAAATGAATGGTAGGATGATGATAAACAACTTTTGTGAAAGGTGTTGTTATGAAAACACCTAATTTGGGCTAAAATGCAAAAGTTATAAATTGTTCATTAGGGCCTGAAATAGTTGGAATTGTGGATAGTTGTAAGAGGATTAAATGTTCAGCTAGACTTGTTTATCGGGAAAATGTGATAAAAATTTATTTACGAGCCTAGGGGCAAAATCGTAATTTTGCCAAAGTGTAGGGAAAAATAGTTATTTTTGCCTAGAGTGTAGATTATGATATATTATGATTTATAGGGGATTAGATTGGTAAATTCAGTTGTTCTAGATTAAAGAAATCAAGTTTCGGACCTAGAACGGGTGAAAAGAGAAAGGTGGGCAAAAGTCCATTTTCGGACCTTTCGACATCGAGGTAAGTTCATGTGCTAAATTATACAATTCTAAGTGAAGCATTTAATTTTCCAATGTCGTGTGGAATGTATAATCACACTATGAGTGTATTGAATAAATTTTAACGAGATGTCAAGAGAATTGTTCTTAGGAATAGAGGGAAAGTAAATAGTAAGATATATTGATAATTAAGGTCCCGTATAAGACCATATTTGGAATATGGCCTCGGTATGAGATATTGAATAAGACCATGTCAGAGACATGGCACCGATATGATATTCCATGTGAGGCCCTATCAAGGGCATGATATCGAGGTGAGATTGTAAGTATGAGATTCAAAATTGTTATTTAATAATTTGAGTGATTCCACAGATATGTTGAAAACGAGAATGTATGTGGTTGTATCATGAGAGGTACAGGTATGTGTTAGAACTAAATTAAGGTGAATTGGGTATGTGATTAGCCCATAGTGGGTCATGTGTGTATGATGCATCTTAATTGTATGTGCTGTTTTTATAATTGCATTGCGTAAAAGTAAATGATTATTGTAGAAATCTATGTAAGGATGTCAGTGTGTGAGAATGTTCTCAGATGAACATTTGAAATAGAGAAATGCAGGCGATTATATATATGTACATCTGTAAATGTATAATAATGGTGGGCTGTGTGTGATACCACCTTCCTAATTATTAGTGATGGGCTGTGTGCGATACCATCAATAATGTTATTAATGGTGGGCTGAGTGCGTTACCACCTTATTATTCATTACCGATGGGCTGTGTGCGATACCATCGAGTTTAGTTTCAAATGGTGGGCTAAGTGCGATACCACCCTATTAAAGAACGATGGTGGGCTAAGTGCGATACCACCTTATTAAAGAACGATGGTGGGCTAAGTGCGATACCACCCTATAAGAGATTCGATGGTGGGCTAAGAGCGTAACCACCGAGAGATTGGTAGCATGAGTGGTTTATTGAGAATGCATGATGTGTTGTTTTATATGATCTTGTGATGATCAGTGCAGGATATATGCTAATTAAACAAGCGAATTGGCTTGTGGCATGGTAAGTTAATGAATGCGAGCATTAAGCCAAAATATGGTTAGAATGTGGTAAGGGACGAAATGAGTAAGCATATGAATATTGATAGTTGATTTTTAATTGCATATAAACTTACTAAGCATTATTGCTTACCCTTCTTTCTTTCTCATCTCTTATAGCTTAATTTAGCTAGCTCGGGTTGGAGACCGCCGGAGATGTTTTCACACTATCGAGGAGACACTTGGTATGAGGTATCAAGTCATTATGAGTCATGGCATGTATAGGGCTAGTACATGAGGTTGATTAAGTCATTGTTATTGTGCCAACTATGTTGGCCTAAATGAGTTATGGATAATTGTATAATGCCATAGTTGTTGGCTATTATGTTATATGAAAAGATGTATTTATCTATATGGGATGGCAATTCAATTTGAGTGGTTATGAATGTGATGGATGAGTATAAGTTGTGTAAGCTCTATGGATGCAAAGAGCTTGGCAAATAACCTTGTTCTGGTTCACATGGGTAGGCACACGCGGGCGTGTGTCTAGCCGTGTTAAGTGCGCCTTTGTAAAATTAGAATTGGAATGGTCACACGGTTAAAGCACACGGGCGTGCTGAGGCCGTGTCGAATAAGTCATAATACTAAGGTATGGCACACGGTTTAGGCCCACGGGCGTGTCAAAACCGTGTGTGATTAGTTAGTGTCAACCACGGGTGAAAGGCACGGACGTGTGATAGGGTACACGGGCGTGCTCCCAAAATGCATGGGTGTGTGCCTTAACCGTGGGTAAATTGACAGAATACTGGGTTTTTAGGCACGGTCTGGGGACATGGGCGTGTGTGCCTATGCACGGGCGTGTCTCGTTCTACACGGGAGTGTGAGCTATGTAATTGAAGAGAAAGATTTTAAGAATCGTAAAAGTTTCGAATTAGTCTCGAGAGCCCTCATGTGTATGAGTGAAGCCTCGTAAGTCAAGAATGAGGTGATTGAGGTGAATGAAGAGAGTAGTCACGATTAGCCTAACTAGCGACCGTGAGGCTTAAGTCCGGTAACGCCTCGTAGCCCGTTCCGGTATTGGATACGGGTATGGGGTGTTACAAAGAGAGACAAATCAGAAGTACGCCAAGGAAGTGACAATATGGGATATTATGCATATAGTGGACACCTTTAGATAGTGGCTTAGTGAAAGATTACGCCTTAAAGAGTTTGTATTTAGTAAACCTATGAGTTGAATTAAGCTGTAATTAGACAGATGTAATATATTATTTTAAATACTTTCTTTGTCTTTAATGTTGTGTCATTTAATAAAATGATAAGAAAAATGTTTTAAGTAAAGGGCATTGTTAACTGTTTTGCAAATTTTGTTAAATGATATATGTGGTAACTCCCGAGATCTAGACCCATTGAATTGGTTCAAGTTTTGAGCGTTACAAGAACATCCTGACCAACATGAGTTACACTAATACAAGATTTAAAACCCAATTAATATAGCGAACAAATTCAATGGAAACTAATAAGAATAAGATTGAGATTTAACTAAAGTGGAACTAACTAACAAACAAATAACAGACTGTAAGATCCAACAAACCTTTTCAATGAGGTCCAAAACATCCTAACCAACATGAATGGTACTAATACAAGATTTAGAACTCAGTTAATATAGCAAACAAATTCAATGGAAACTAATAAGAACAAGATTGGGATTAAACTAAACTATAACTAACAAACAAACAAATAATAGTCTGTAAGATCAAACAGACCTTTTCAATGAGGTCCAAAACATCCTGCTTATCAACAAATTCAACATGAATGAAAATAATTACTAAATAAGTAATTAATAAATCAGTAAGAATAATTCAACATGAATGAAACTAATACAAGATTTAGAACTCAGTTAATATTGCAAATAAATTCAATGGAAATTAATAAGAACAATATATGAAATATGGAAGCAGTAGGGGAAGCATGGTCATATATACCGAGCAAACCAATGGGACGGCGACGATTGAAGGCTGGAGCAGAAAAGCTGATAAAGAAAGCGGGAGACAGACGGGCAAGGGCGCTGGAGGTCATTGAATTGACGAGTATTGGCAAATGAAAAGTTTGTTATATAACTTGTTAGTAGTGTTAAAAAAGTATAATATTTTATCTAAAAAAACATTGAATCATCAAATAATAAGAAAAGTCCAAATAACCAGCAATGCACAACAAAACATTGAGTAAACAAATCCAACATGAATGATAATAATTAATAAATCAGTAAGAACAATAAACATGAATGACACTAATACAATATTTAGAATTCAGTTAATACAGTAAACAAATTCAATGAAAATTAATAAGAACAAAATTTATGAACTATGGAAGCAGCAGTGGAAACATGGTGCATATATACCGAGCAAGCCAGTTAACAAATTCAACATGAATGATGATAATTAATAAATTAGTAATTAATAAATCAGTAAGAACAATACAACAAGAATTGTAACACCTCAAGCCCGGCCTAAACGTTATGGCCGAATCTGGCGATGTCACATGGAATGGAATTTGAAATCGAATTATCAAGTTAAAACCGTTTCTGTTTGTTAGCTTCTATTTATCTCTCGTCAATTTTAAAATTGTTTACTCGTTAATCTAATTCTTTTAAAAACATATTCTGTAGCGGAAGCTTTTTAAACAGTGATATTTTAAGAAAACCGTTCGCGTTTAGGAAAAACATTGTGTTTAGTAAACCGAGTTTTCGTTTCAGTTCAGAAATTCATGAAAACAGTTAAAAATCCCAAAACAAAAGCAAACAGTCCAAAAGTCCAAACTACATCAAAAAATACTCCAAAAATAATAGGAATTAAAGACCTTAAATGGAATTAAATCCGTTCAATAGTCATGTGGTCACCGTTGAGTCCTCCGCCGCACTGATCCGTCTAAGTCTGGGGATTACCTGTACAGATAAAACAAAAAAGGGGCGAGTTTACTTAAAATTAGTGTGTAATCCCCACAGAAGACAAGCATATGGTCAACCTATTGTCTATCACAACAAACAGTCAAATACAGTCTGGGCCTAAGCCCATTTCAGTTTCAGTAGCTGTTCGGGCCTTAGCCCATTTCAGTTTCAGCATCAGATATGCATTAGGGCCTAAGCCCATCACGAATATGATATCGGATATACACTAATCGATGCAGAGTCCTACCCAACCAGCCTCTACACACCATCTCCGTCCATCCCTACACTCCATGTGGGGTTTAAACAGATATACTCTATGCATTTTGTGCATTTTTCTTTTCGGCAAACTAGGTGCTTGGCCGAACCTTTTTCTCCCATCTCTCTCTTTTCTTCTTTTGATATTTGCTCAACCACATTTCCTTTTTCTTTCATTTGGCCGAACCTCTTTCTTCCCCAAACTCACTTTTCTTTTCTTCCATTGTTGCTAAAATCGAATCCTCTCTCTCATTTTTTTATTCTCTTTTCTACTCACATACTTCCTTACTTTTTATACACATATCTTTCTTCTTTCATAACCATATTGGCGAAACTTCCCACTCCCTTTTTGTATTGTTTTGGCCGAATATCATCAAGGGTAGGCATTCATTTTGGGTTTTCTTCAATCGGTTTTGGAAAAGGGTAAGTGTTCATGACCGTTTTTCCTTCATTTCTTTCTCTTTTCTATGTCAACTTCTTGTGGTCAAAGGCTGAACCTATGGACATTTGTTGCAAGGTTCTAACCATTTTTAGGAACTAATTATTCTTTTAGGCTCCTCGGGACATTGGAAGCAATCAATCTAAGCCTCGTTTCTTTGTCAATCGTTTTGGGTAAGCTTTTAGGTAAGACTTGGTATTTCAAGCGATAACTCATTGGGATTTAGTGGTATGGCCGAATGGCCTTTTTTTATAATCTAAGTATTGGTCGATTGTAGGACAAGGTGATCTAGTGCGATAGATCGGACCTTCGGAAGTTAGTATTTGCATTGGTGAAAGGTGTGTATCTTACACACTTTATAACTTGGTTTATATATATATGTGTGTTAAATAACTATTCAAGTTGTTAAAGCCGAAACTATGAGATATTGATATGATACCTTGATGGGTATGAGCAAGGATACGGGTAAGTCTATTTCGATATGATGTTGCTATATGTTGTTTAATATCACGATCTACGATATGTATTGGTTATACGTTCATATCAAAGTATATTAACATGATTTGTTTATCTATTGCATTGGTATGGGCAATATGAGAGGAGGGGGAAGATTGATATTCGTGTCTTGGACACAGAGGTTTGGCACCTCCGGTGATTTGGTATCACATTTGTGTCTTTGGGACACCGGAGGTTTGGCACCTCATAGCGACTCGTCCTGTGGATTAACACCACCGTGGGTTGGCCCCACTTTTGAGATATGGGATTGTCGCCGGTGATTTGGTATCACAAGTGGGTTGGCCCCACAACTTGATTATTCGTGACTTTGGTCACCCAGTGATTTGGTATCACATTTGTGTCTTTGGGACACGGAGGTTTGGCACCTCATAGCGACTCGTCCCCGTGGATTAACACCATCGTGGGTTGGCCCCACTTTTGAGATATGGGATTGTCGCGCGGTGATTTGGTATCACACGTGGGTTGGCCCCACAACTTGATTATTCGTGACTTTGGTCACCAGTGATTTGGTATCACATTTGTGTCTTTGGGACACCAGTGGTTTGGCACCACCAGTGGTTTGATACCACACGGGGTAGAAAAAGGAGTTACGGATGGCTAGGTTGGGTGCAGAATATATATATTGCTTGGTTATAATTTGTGTAAGTATGTGGTATTTACCCGGGAGAGGGAATATGCACTGAGTCTTGGTGACTCACCTTCTCCCTTACTTTTTTCAGGTAATTCGTAAATTCGCGGATGAGGAGCCGGATGAACTCAAGGAGGCCATGCAATGAAATTTAGTTTTACATGAACTTCCATTTGGGTACTTGATTTTAATTTGGTTTTCATTTTTATGGGTTTGTAATAAGGCCTCTTAAATTATGTTTTTTGGATTATTTATATGCTTTGGATTTGTTTTAGGAATAACTTGCAAATTACATGATTGATTTAATGAGATGTGAACAAAGTTTTCTAAAATACAAAGCGCGATGGTTTTTTAAAACGTTACCATCACCTAAATAAATTGATAATTTTTAACAACTTAAGTATTTTCGATAACTCAAACTATTTTACAAAACTTAAGTTTCCAAATTTCTATTAGATACGATTTTCAACCTAATTGCTTTAGTTTCTCTTTAATTTATAAATGGTTTACGAATCTAAGCTGCGACTAAGTTTTAAAAAAAATCTATTTACGGAATTGCAAAGTAAAATATCAGTTCTCAACTTAATTTTCTACGAATTTAGAATAATAAAAAGTTTTTCACTAAAATTTAATCGTTAACTTGTTTTTCTTCAAAACGTTTTCCTTCGTGGCATGCCAGATTCAGTCATGGCGTATTGACCGGGTTTGGGGTGTTACAAATTGGTATCAGAGCCAAGTTCAAAAGCTCGGCTGTGGGCTCGAGGCCCAAAATGATTTAAAGTATGGTCTTAAAATGTTTTGTTTAAAATTATATGGTTGGAAAGGCATGGCACCGAGTCTCCGGCACCGATCCGCCCGGGTAAGTATCTCAAACTGTTGCTTTTGATGATATGATTATAATGATGATGGCATGACTGATTAGTAGTAGAAACTACTCTAGAGACCCAAACTATAGGTTAAATGTACTCGCGAAACAACTTCTTATTAAAACTTTTCATAAAACTGTGCTTTAAAGAAAGTGGAATATTGACTAATGCATAAAACTTTTAAATCAGATAACTCGAGACTTTTAGATATGAGTACTCGTGGTCGAGGTCGTATTACTCGTGGACGCGGTCGGGGTAGGATGGCTGTGTCTGAGCCAGTGAGGTCTAGTCAAGGATCCGAGAATGAGGTACCACCACCCCCACCACCAACGGTTGGAGTTGAGCATCAGGATCAAACGGGGGATGACGCAGAGTGTCTCGAGCGATCTTTGCGAGTTCTTGAGAGGGTATTTGGAATAGGTTGAGGTGCGGGAATTCGAGAAATCCGTGATCTCGAGCGACTTGAGCCAATGGAGTGAGGTATTTCGAGGTGTTTTGGTGTGGCTCAAAGACGCGGCAGAGTATTGGTTAGAGGCGACGGAAGCGAATCATGGATGACTTGGATTTGAATGCCGAGGACAAGTTGAAAGGGATAGTGTCGTTTCTTGGGATGAGTCATATCGGTGGTGGCTCACGTGTGCGAGAATAGTGTTGCGCGGAGGATCTCACTTGGGATTATTTTAAGGCGATGTATCGGAAGAAATATGTTGGGTCTAGTTACATTGATGCACAGCGTAAGGCATTTTCGAGTTTGGTTCGAGGGAGTAAGTGCAGTATCGAATATGAGGCAAAATTTTTAAGATTGAGCCGGTATCTTTGGAGGTATCGTGGCTTGAGCACGAGCGATGTGTCCAGTTCGAAGATGGATTGAGGGACGAGTGGGATTGCTTGATTGCTCCACATCGAGCGAGAGTTTCTTTGCGCTAGTTGAAAAGACTAAGATAGTTGAAGGGATAAAGGAATCGGTAAGGCGAGGCACGACAAGAATAAACATAAGAGAGGTTTTGGATCATCCGGTCACCGATAATTCTCGTAAGAGAGGTTAGGCGAGTGGGCCGAATCAATCTGGGAGGCACATTGCATCGCTAATCGGGGACCAAGCCACAGTGTAACCGATGTGGGAAATCTCATTGGGGTGAATGTTGGACTGGAGGGAAAGGATGTTTTGAGTGTGCCTCGCTGGATCATCGTGTGAGGGATTGTCCACGTAAGCTAGCCAGGAATTAGTCTGAGGGTCAAGGTCGTGCTCAGTTCAGAAATGAGGGACTGTCACCACAGAGAGGTCGTGGTAATGGTAGAGGAAGGTAGTGGCTTATGCATCTCGACAGTTGAGACCACATGAAGTTAATTATCCGACGCATGACTTGGAATTAGCTGCTGTGGTTTTTGCTTTAAACATTTGGAGACACTATTTGTATGGAGAGAAGTCGATAGTCTACACGGATCACAAGAGTCTTAAGTATCTTTTGACTCAGAAGGATTTGAACTTAAGGCAGCGTAGATGGATTGAGTTGTTAAAGGACTACGATTGTTTGATTGAGTATCATCCAGGCAAGGCTAATGTGGTGGCAGACGCGTTGAGCCGTAAGGTTGTGACTGACTTAAGATCGATGTTTGCTCTTCTTAGCTTATATGACGATGGGAGTCTTTTGGCTGAATTGCAAGTCAAGCCGACTTGGTTAGAGCAAATCAAGGAGAAACAGTTAGAGGATGATGGTTTAAATGATCGGAGGTTGCGGGTTCAGAACGGAGGTTTAGAGGATTAAAGTTTGTCCAGTGATGGAGTATTATGTTTTAAAGGGAGAGCTTGTATGCCAAAGGATATTAAGTTGAGGCAAAGGATTCTTCGGGATGCACATAGCAGCCCATACGCTATGCATCCTGGAGGTAGCAAGATGTATCGAGATTTAAGAGAAGCGATTTTGGTGGCAGTGCAAGCGAGAGGTAAGCGAGTTTGTGGGTAAATGTCGCGTGCAAAGCGAGTTAAGGCGGAACATCGATTGCCGTCAGGTTACTTCAAATGCCAGTGAAGATTCCACATGGAAGTGGGAAAGAATCACTATGGACTTTGTCGATGGATTACCCCTTACACCTAGTAAGAAGGACTCGATTTGGGTGATTGTGGATCGTCGACTAAGTCGCTCATTTCATTACGGTAAGGGTGGATTACTCGCCTGAGAGGTTAGCTAAGTTGTATGTGGCTGATATAGTGAGGTTGCACGGTGTGCCAGTGTCGATCATCTCGGATAGAGATCCTAGATTTACGTCGAGGTTTTGGAGAGCGTTACATCAAGCTTTGGGTACGCGGTTGGATTTCAGTACGGCATTTCATCCACAGTCTGATGGGCAGTCGGAAAGAGTTATTCAGATTTTGGAGGATATGTTGAGAGGATGTGTTTTGGACTTCAAAGGCAGCTGGGAAGAGTTTTTGCCATTAGCTGAATTCGCATACAACAATAGTTATCAAGCAAGCATTAAGATGGCACCATATGAGGCGTTGTATGGTAGGAGGTGTCGCACACCTACATACTGGACAGAGTTGGGTGAGCGTCAGATGTTAAGACCAGAGTTGGTTACAGAGACTAAGGATAAGGTTAAGATGATTCAGGCTCGTCTGAAGGAAGCTTCGGATAGGCAGAAGTCATATGCCGATCTCAAGCGGAGGGATATAGAGTTTGCCGTAGGTGACAAGGTTTTTCTGAAGGTCTCGCCATGGAAGAAAGTGTTAAGATTTGGGAAAAAAGGCAAGTTAAGTCCAAGGTTTATTGGACCGTATAAGGTGTTGAGACGAGTGGGACCAGTAGCCTATCAGCTCGAGTTGCCATCAGAGCTGAGTCAGATTCACGATGTGTTCCATGTCTCCATGCTTAGACGCTATCGTTCTAATCCATCGCATGTCGTGGCAGTAGAGGAAATAGAGGTGAGTCCAGATTTGACGATAGAAGAAGAACCTGTGCAGATTCTAGATCGAGATGTGAAAGTTTTGCGTAGGAAGTCTATTCCTTTAGTGAAGGTTTTATGGCGGAATCATGGCGTGGAAGAAGCTACGTGGGAACCGGAGGATGCGATGAGGCAGCAGTACCCTTAACTCTTTTGAGCAGGTAATTTCGAGGACGAAATTTTCTTAAGGGGGTAGAATTGTAACATCCTAAAAATATTAGAGTATCATCTTGTTATTTGTGTTAGCTCGGATATGATTGTTATTGTGTGCTTAGTATATTTGTGTGAAGGCTTGGAAATATTAGCTAAGCTAGAATAATTTTTAGTGTGGAAAATTTAGTGAAGTGGATTAAGTGAGCTTGACACTTAA
Organism: Gossypium sturtianum; assembly: GCA_025698515.1. NCBI lineage: Eukaryota > Viridiplantae > Streptophyta > Magnoliopsida > Malvales > Malvaceae > Gossypium > Gossypium sturtianum. Next base: position 29,091,912 of record CM046945.1, read on the forward strand.
GATAATTTAAGTGTTAAATTAAAGCACATGAGGAGTTAGTGGCATAGTGGATAAGGAGCTTGAAAGGTTGCTTGAGGGAAGTGGTTCGAGTAGCATGGAAAGTATATTGAGGATTTTATTTTTGTACATCCTAGCATTAAGTGTCGGTCAACTATACATATGGATAAGATGGACAATTTTCTTTTTATGGCAAGAAGACTTAAGGTTATGGTAAGCATGAAATAAGGGATAGAATTGCTAGATTTTGGGGATAAAATTCCTTCAACTTTGGGAATGTAGAGGATTTCAAGGCTTGGCTTAAAGAAAGATGTTTTGGAAACTATTCCAAGGCCTTTAGTGCATGTATGTGGACGGCATGTGTGGCTAGAGGGTGGCCGAATGTTGATAGGAGGTTGGGGGGGGATATTTGGCCAACTTTAGCAATTGTGCACCTTTTGGCATATTTTCTCTTCCTCTCCAAACAAATCCCTCTTTGCCGAATGCACCATAAGCATTTTGTGCAATTTTACTTTTGGTTTTAGCTCTCATTTTGTTTGAACCAAATACTATCTTTCTTTCTCTCATTTTTCCTTTTGAAACCGAAAACTCATTTTTACATTTTGCATTTTTCTTTCGGCAAACTAGGTGCTTGGCCGAACCTTTTTCTCCATCTCTCTCTTTTCTTCTTTTGATATTTGCTCAACCACATTTCCTTTTTCTTTCATTTGGCTGAACCTCTTTCTTCCCCAAACTCACTTTTCTTTTCTTCCATTGTTGCTAAAACCGAATCCTCTCTCTCATTTTTTTATTCTCTTTTCTACTCACATACTTCCTTACTTTTTATACACATATCTTTCTTCTTTCATAACCATATTGCCGAAACTTCCCACTCCCATTTTGTATTGTTTTGGCCGAATATCATCAAGGGTAGGCATTCATTTTGGGTTTTCTTCAATCGGTTTTGGAAAAGGGTAAGTGTTCATGACTGTTTTTCCTTCATTTCTTTCTCTTTTCTATGTCAATTTCTTGTGGTCAAAGGCCAAACCTATGGACATTTGTTGCAAGGTTCTAACCATTTTTAGGAACCGATTATTCTTTTAGGCTCCTCAGGACATTGGAAGCAATCAATCTAAGCCTCGTTTCTTTGTCAATCGTTTTGGGTAAGATTTTAGGTAAGACTTGGTATTTCAAGCGATAACTCATTGGGATTTAGTGGTATGGCCGAATGGCCTTTGTTTATAATCTAAGTATTGGTCGATTGTAGGACAAGGTGATCTAGTGCGATAGATCGGACCTTCGGAAGTTAGTATTTGCATTGGTGAAAGGTGTGTATCTTACACACTTTATAACTTGGTTTATATATATATGTGTGTTAAATAACTATTCAAGTTGTTAAAGCCGAAACTATGAGATATTGATATGATACCTTGATGGGTATGAGCAAGGATACGGGTAAGTCCGTTTCGATATGATGTTGCTATATGTTGTTTAATATCACGATCTACGATATGTATTGGTTATATGTTCATATCAAAGTATATTGACATGATTTGTTTATCTATTGCATTGGTATGGGCAATATGAGAGGAGGGAAAGATTGATATTCATGTCTTTGGACACGGAGGTTTGGCACCTCGGTGATTTGGTATCACATTTATGTCTTTGGGACACCGGAGGTTTGGCACCTCATAGCGACTCGTCCCTGTAGATTAACACCACCGTGGGTTGGCCCCACTTTTGAGATATGGGATTGTCGCCAGTGATTTGGTATCACAAGTGGGTTGGCCCCACAACTTGATTATTCGTTACTTTGGTCACCAGTGATTTGGTATCACATTTGTGTCTTTGGGACACCAGAGGCTTGGCACCTCATAGCGACTCGTCCCTGTGGATTAACACCACCGCGGGTTGGCCCCACTTTTGAGATATGGGATTGTCGCCAGTGATTTGGTATCACACGTGGGTTGGCCCCACAACTTGATTATTCGTGACTTTGGTCACCAGTGATTTGGTATCACATTTGTGTCTTTGGGACACTAGTGGTTTGGCACCACCAGTGGTTTGGTACCACACGGGGTAGAAAAGGGAGTTACGGATGGCTGGGTTGGGTGCATAATATATATATTGCTTGGTTATAATTTGTGTAAGTATGTGGTATTTACTCGGGAGAGGGAATATGCACTCGAGTCTTGGTGACTCACCTTCTCCTTACTTTTTCGTGTAATTCAGAATTCGCGGATGAGGAGCCGGATGAACTCAAGGAGGCCATGCAATGAAATTTGGTTTTACATGAACTTCCATTTGGGTACTTGATTTTAATTTGGTTTTCATTTTTATGGGTTCGTAATAAGGCCTCTTAAATTATGTTTTTTGGATTATTTATATGCTTTGGATTTGTTTTAGGAATAACTTGCAAATTACATGATTGATTTAATGAGATGTGAACAAAGTTTTCTAAAATACAAAAGCGATGGTTTTTAAAACGTTACCATCACCTAAATAAATTGATAATTTTTAACAACTTAAGTATTTTCGATAACTTAAACTATTTTACAAAACTTAAGTTTCCAAATTTCTATTAGATACGATTTTCAACCTAATTGCTTTAGTTTCTCTTTAATTTATAAATGGTTTACGAATCTAAGCTGCGACTAAGTTTTAAAAAAATCTATTTACGGAATTGCAAAGTAAAATATCAGTTTTCAACTTAATTTTCTACGAATTTAGAATAATAAAAAGTTTTTCACTAAAATTTAATCGTTAACTTGTTTTTCTTCAAAACGTTTTCCTTCGTGGCATGCCAGATTCGGTCATGGCGTATTGACCGGGTTTGGGGTGTTACACCATGTGTATCACACGGCCTGGCCCAGATCCCACACGCCCATTGGCCCACACGGCCCAAATCAGTCTAGCCCGTGTGTCGCACACGACCTACCTTGTAACATCCCGAAATTGGGCCTAGTAGGATTGGGCCCAATGGGCCTTGTTTTAAAATTTTTGATAACGGCATTAATGCAAGTTAGACTTATTAGGTAAGTTATTTTGGAAGGTTAGAGGGCTTCTATGAAGTCCCGGGATCAAATATTAGCTTTGGGGAAATTTTGGTTTTAGGTGAAAAAAAAACCACGGAAGTTGGCGGGTAGGCCTTAAGAATAAAATGTGGGGAAAAATGACACAAAAAGGAGTGTGTGGTGTAGTGGCAAAGTGACGCCACATAAGAGACAAGGGTGACGCCACAAGGAAGGAAGGAGGTCCAAGGTTCAAGTCTTGGCTTTTGCATTTTGGTTTTCTTTTTACTTGGACCTCAGAATTTGGCTATAGATTTATATTTAGTTGCGCATGGTTTAAGACACAAGAGGAGCTTGTGGCCAAGTGGCTAGCAGCGTGGATTATGTTGCAAGGGAGCACAGGTTCGAATCTCATGAGAAGCAAGGGAGTATTTATTTGCATGGATTGGGACTGGCAAGAGTTTGAGTTGAATTTAAACTCTATGAAGAAGGGATCCCACATCGGAAAGATACAAAGAAGGAAGGTGAAGTGCTAGCTATATAAAGAGCATTCCAGAGGAGGGTTGACACACCTTGGAAGGCGTTTGGGCACAGGAGTGGTCGGAGCGCGGATTAACACGAGTCCTATCGGTGTGTAACTCTCTCTACTCTAGTTGTAGAGCGGCAAATGCCGGAAGTGCGGTCCACGGCAATAGTAGCCACACGAGCGTGCGGCGCACGTGTGGGGCTTCGGACGCGATAGTTGAGGCCATCGATGTAGTATTCTCGTGGGTTGGGTCGCTTGGGCCTCGATGGGCGAAGTGGGCCCAATGGGCCCGTGGGCCCATATGAGTAAATTGCATGATTGGTTAGTATATGTTGAACTAGACTAGGTGGAAGTTATATACATGGCTAGATTTGTGCTAGGTGGGCCACACGAGCGTGTGGGCCCGAATGGGCCGAAATTGGGCTTTAGGCCCAATAGTCCATTTCAACCGGAAGTGGTAGCTGAGTCGCTAGTGGCGACATTAGGCCTTCAGAAAGGCCATTGCAGGTGTGAATTTACGAAAATACCCTTAGTAGGTAAAATTACGATTATACCCTTAAGGGTTGATTAGCATGATTATGTTGTTTAGTTTTGGCGATTGTAGGGAAGGCTTGATCTCGCATATCTCGGGTTGTGGCTAGTGCTCAAAAGTGTTAAGGAATGGGGATCTAGTGCGTTAGATCTTGATCTACGGGATTTGATAGTCGCATTAGTAATCAGTGTGTAAGCTAACACACTTCTTGCTTTGTATATGTTTGATAAACTGATTGATTGGTAAACCGAAATAGTATGGTTGAGTGATATGATACCCTATGGGGTATGTGCACGGATCAGTGTAAGTCCGTTTCATTATGAGTAATGTTATTGATACATGATGTCATGATTTATGATGTATGTGCTATGAGATGCAACGTTAAACATGTTTGCATGATATGCATATTTTCATATGAAATTGTGTAAAAGTGGTCATTGGATGGGGATTTACACACCGAGTCTCGATGACTCACCCTTAGTTAAATTTTTGAGTAATCATTAGATCGCGGATTTGGGAGCCGAGGTGGACTCGTGGAGGCTATACATATGTTTACTCGTAAATTCATTTCTTTTATTTGGACTTATTTTTATTTGAGTTTTTGTTATGTAATAAGGCCTTGGGTATTTTATTTGGTTTGACTTTCAATTTGTTTATTGCTTATTATTAAATGATCAATATGGGATTTTCCTAAAATGATAATAAACCATTTCTTATTCAAAATTTCTTAAACTCGATTTCTCACCACAACTATAAAGAATATGAGCTTTTAACGAATGCACAGTTTTAAACATTCCTTTCATGTGACATGCGATTCGATTAAGTAACGTTTAGGCCGGGTTTGGGGTGTTACAATTATAATATCGAGCCAAGTTCAAAAACTCATTTGTGGGTTTGGGTTCAAAAAAATGTTTTCAAAAGATGGTTTGGAAAATGGTTTAGAAAAATATATATCTGTTCTTTTTGTTGAAATATGGCACCCGAGTCTCCGGCACCAATCCATGCTTTGTAAGTTTCCCGATACTTTTCTTTGTTATATCTTTGTATTTTGAATATCTATTCTGTGTGTTTGGGTTGGATGTGATGTTCGGATATAGAGTTGATTGCGTCATTGAAATATTTATCCGCTTTAATGGTTAGTTTTTTTAGTATGTGTAGGATTTCTAAATTCTAGTTAAAAGTATATTAGGTTATTGAATCAGAGTGCGCAGGCGTGAGCCTGACGTTGTAGGTTAGGTGGTACGAATGTTCTGTAGTTGGAAATTTTGAGAGACGAAATTTCTTTAAGGAGGGTAGATTTGTAACATCCCGAAATTGGGCCTAGTAGGATTGGGCCCAATGGGCCTTGTTTTAAAATTTTTGATAACGGCATTAATGCAAGTTAGACTTATTAGGTAAGTTATTTTGGAAGGTTAGAGGGCTTCTATGAAGTCCGGGATCAAATATTAGCTTTGGGGAAATTTTGGTTTTAGGTGAAAAAAAACCTGGAAGTTGGCGGGTAGGCCTTAAGAATAAAATGTGGGGAAAAATGACACAAAAGGAGTGTGTGGTGTAGTGGCAAAGTGACGCCACATAAGAGACAAGGGGGTGACGCCACAAGGAAGGAAGGAGGTCCAAGGTTCAAGTCTTGGCTTTTGCATTTTGGTTTTCTTTTTACTTGGACCTCGGAATTTGGCTATAGATTTATATTTAGTTGCGCATGGTTTAAGACACAAGAGGAGCTTGTGGCCAAGTGGCTAGCGGCGTGGATTATGTTGCAAGGAGCACAGGTTCGAATCTCATGAGAAGCAAGGGAGTATTTATTTTGCGGATTGACTGGCAAGAGTTTGATTGAATTTAAACTCTCATGAAGAAAGGATCCCACATCGGAAAGATACAAAGAAGGAAGGTGAAGTGCTAGCTATATAAAGAGCATTCCGGGAGGAGGTTGACACACCTTGGAAGGCGTTTGGGCACGAGGAGTGGTCGGGCGCGGATTAACACGAGTCCTATCGGTGTGTAACTCTCTCTACTCTAGTTGTAGAGCGGCAAATGCGAAGTGCCGGTCCACGGCAATAGTAGTTACACGAGCGTGCGGCGCCGCGTGTGGGGCTTCGGACGCGATAGTTGAGGCCATCGTGAGTATTCTCGTGGGTTGGGGGTGCTTGGGCCTCGATGGGCCGAAGTGGGCCCAATGGGCCCGTGGGCCCATATGAGTAAATTGCATGATTGGTTAGTATATGTTGAACTAGACTAGGTGGAAGTTATATACATGGCTAGATTTGTGCTAGGTGGGCCACACGAAGCGTGTGGGCCCGATGGGCGAAATTGGGCTTTAGGCCCAATAGTCCATTTCAACCGGAAGGTGGTAAATTTGAGTCGCTAGTGGCGACATTAGGCCTTCGAGAAGGCCATTGCGGGTGTGAATTTACGAAAATACCCTTAGTAGGTAAAATTACGATTATACCCTTAAGGGTTGATTAGCATGATTATGTTGTTTAGTTTTGGCGATTGTAGGGAAGGCTTGATCTCGCATATCTCGGGTTGTGGCTAGTGCTCGAAAAGTGTTAAGGAATGGGGATCTAGTGCGTTAGATCTTGATCTACGGGATTTGATAGTCGCATTAGTAATCGTGTGTAAGCTAACACACTTCTTGCTTTGTATATGTTTGATAAAGCCCGATTGATTGGTAAAACCGAAATAGTATGGTTGAGTGATATGATACCCTATGGGGTATGTGCACAGATTCGTAAGTCCGTTTCATTATGAGTCTTATTATTGATACATGATGTCATGATTTATGATGTATGTGCTATGAGATGCAACGTTAAACATGTTTGCATGATTTGAATACTATACATGAGTTGGTATGATGATGGGTGATATGAGTGGAGGGGCGGTGATATTTTGTGTCCGACGAGCACCGATGTTTTGGTAACACAACTTTGTGACTTTGGGTCACAGAGGTTTGGCACCTCGGAGGTTTGGCACCTCGGCGTCTCGCCCCACGTGGTTTTGCACCACGGTGGGTTGGCCCCACAAGGCGGTATTGAGGATTGGCGCGGTGATTTGGTATCACACGATGGGTTGGCCCCATCACTCGATTTGTGTCTTCGGGCACCCGGTGGTTTGGAACCACCGGTGATTTGGTATCACATTCGTGTCTTGGACACGGAGGTTTGGCACCTCATAGCGACTTGTCCCCGTGGTTAATTCCACCGTGGGTTGGCCCCACTTTGAGATATGGGATAAATCGCGGTGATTTGGTATCACACGATGGGTTGGCCCCATCATTGGATTTGTGACTTGGTCACGGTGTTTTAGTAACACATTGTGACTATACGTCACCGGTGGTTTGGCACCACCCGGTGGTTTGGTACCACACGGGGTAGAAAAGGTGTATGGACCGGTTAGGATTGGGTGCATATGATTGGGATGCATGATGATCATGATTATGTTTGTATGTGATATTTTGCTAATCCAGGAAAAAGGTAGCACACTCTTGAGTGCGGGTGACTCACCTTTTCCTTAACCATTTCGGAGTAGTGCATAAAGTGGACCGGGATCGGAGAGGACAAGGTGGCCCATGCCAGAAGATGATGTTCAATTATTCCATGCTTGATTTTGATATAAGTACTTTATTTGAATTGTTGGGTTGTAATAAAGGCCATTTTATGTTTTTGGTATTACTTTAACTATGGTTTATTTAAATTAAGTTGCTACGTGAAAATGATTTATGGTTTGCAACCTATTTATTCAAATTGGATATTATAAACTAAAGTTTTAAAAATGAATGAGTTTAATAGCAAAGTTTTATTCCAAAGATATGTTTCCAAAATTCAGCAAACTACGATGTTTTATTTTAAATTAAGAAGATTTTCAACCGTCTTTTCCCAGTGACATAACCAGATTCGGTCGTAGTGAATGGACCGGGTTTGGGGATGTTACATACCTGGCCATCACACGGTCGAGTCTTGCGCGTACGGCCTACCCTCGTTGATCACATGCCCGTGTTATGGCACACGGCCTACCACACGGGCGACTACACGCACGTGTTGCATCGACAGTGGGGTTTTCAACTTTCGTCGAAACCCCATTTTCTGCGTTTTTGGGTACACACCTGGTTCGTTTATGAAGCAACTACAACTTCAAGCACTCCAAAACCTAAGAAATAACAATCCATTGACCACTTAGCGATCATTTAATGATTTAACTCTTAATCCTGAAATAACACAAGCGACTTTCCGTCGACAAAAGTAAGTTTCGACACGATTCCAACTGTCAGAGGCACTCTCCTTCACCACCGCCTTCTCCTATACCAAAGAATTCGTCGATTACCACCACTTATTGGCTATCACAAAGATTACCAAAAATAAAAAAAACCCACATGTTGACAATCTCCCAACTACTTACCAAATTGAAAAACGAAAATTATGAAGATTGAATGCGAAAACTATGAAAAAGATGGAAAAGTAAAACGAACGTCAAAGAGATTGAGGATTTTCGACAGAGAGAGAAAAGGGGGAATAATCTCCAAAAAAAAAATAGAAACATGGATATACCCACATATCCCTAATTTCACTCTCCCACTAACCCACTTCTCAGAATTCCACTTCCACCCAAACTCTCTCCCAGAACCAAGTCAAAAATAATTACCCACGCTCTTACAGGCCTTCGAACACAGGACCTCCACACAACACACAGACTTCCTTACCACTCTAACTAGTGATCGTGTGTCGAGAGTCTTAATATTTATAAAATGAATGATCTAGCCTAGAAACTAACTATCACCACGATTGAGGCAAGCGCACCTATCGAATAGTAGTATAGCTTAGTGGCAAGACCGGAATGTCAAACCCAAAGGAACCAAAAGTACTAATAATGACTTTCTTTTTATTATTTAGCCTAAGAATTAAGGGATTTTTTGTTTATACTAAAATTAACTAACTACTAAGCTAAAGACGCTAAGACACAGAGAATGAATTGGGGAAAATACTTGTGGGAAAAACCAATTGATTAAGACAATACCCAAGGAAGAATCCACCTAGACTTCACTTGTTATTTAACTCTGAACCAGATGATTTATTCACTTGACTTGATCCGTAGGATTCCCTAATTTATATTAATACCTCTCTCAAGGCTACTAACGTCTAACCCTAGGTTTATTAATTGAAATATCTTTCTAATTAAAACCCCTAGGATTGCATTAACTCGATCTATGGACTCCCATATTAGGTTTGACCCTAATCCGGCAGATTTTCGTCATCCTATCTCTAGGGTTGCGATCAACTCCGCTTAACTATGCTAGATCCACTCTTAAACAGGGAATATTCCTCCACTGCCTAAACACGTCAATATTTGAATCAATATCCTGCAATATCAAGACGAGAATTAAGAACACATAGTTAAGAACAAATCAAGGTATTTATCATATAGTTCAGAAAATAATAACAAGATCCGTCTTAGGTTTCATCCCCCTCAGGTATCTGAGGGGTTTAGTTCATAATCATAAAAAAATACATCTCAGAAGAAAATATTGAACGTGTGTCAGAGTTTTAAAAATTTATATAATGAGAATGATCGAACCTGGAAACTAACTATGACAATGATTTGAGGCAGGCGCACCTATCGAACAGTAGTATAGCTAAGGCAAGACCAGAATGTCGAACCCAAAGGAACTAAAAGTACTAATACTAACTTTCTTTTTATTATCTAGCCTAAAATAAAGGGAATTTGTTGTTTAAGCTAAATTAATTAACTACTAAACTAAAGACTCTAAGACAAAGAAGAATGAATTTGGGAAAATAACTTGAGGAAAAACCAATTGATTAAGACGACACCCAAGGAAGAATCCACCTAGACTTCAGTTTTTATCTAACTCTGAACCAGACGATTTATTCATTTGACTTGATCCGTAAGATTCCCTAATGTATATTAAACCTTCTCTCAAAGAGAATAAAGTCTAACCCTAGGTTGATTAATTGAAATCTCTTTCTAATTAAAACCCCTAGAATTGCATTAACTCGATCTATGGAATCCCATATTAGGTTTCACCCTAATCCGGCAAAATCTCGTCACCCTATCTCTAGGCGTGCGATCAACTCCGCTTAACTATGCTAGATCTACTCTTAAGCAGGGACTTTTGCTCCTCCACCTAAGCACATCAAACTCAAATTAATATCTGCAAAATATCAACACAAGAATTAAGAACACATAATTAAGAACAAGTCAAATATTTATCATATAGTTCAGCAAACGATAACAAGATTCATCTAAGTTTCATCCCCCTCAGGTATTTGAGGGTTTAGTTCATAACAATAAAAGAAAACATCTCAGAAGAAGAGATAAAACAAAACATAAGAAATCCCTAAAACCTCCTGAAGGAATTGAAGAGGAGATCCTCCGTCTTGAGTATAATTCTGGCTTCTTGAGATGAATCAACTGGCTATCCTCGAGTGAATCCCCACGAATCTGCCTTCTCTGGCCTAGCAAGACACCCCTAGACGATAGCCTTGGGCTCTCCCTTTTAGGTCATACTTAGGGTGTATATATAGGCTTTTGGAATGTGTTTATTTGCCCATAAGTATCCTAATCCGAACGAAACTTCTCTTTGCCGCGGCAGGGGCACGGCCATGGCGCACGCCCGTGTGAATCGTGGCCAGGCCGTGTTGGACTCTGTTAATGAGGCACGGCCGTGTGGTCTTGGGCCTAGGCCGTGTGGATTTCGTGCTTTGGCCCATTTGGCCCGTTTTAAGCCTGTTTTCTGTTCTTTTCATCCTCTGGTGCTTCCCTAAGTATAAAACATGAAAGTAAAGGATTAAGAGCACCAAATTACATAAAATAAGGGATAATTCATCCAAAAGCATGCTAAATGTGGGATTAAAATATGTTACTTTTACGGTTTATCAAATACCCCCACACTTAAGCTTTTGCTTGTCCTCAAGGAAAATTCTCAACTCATAATTAAAACGAACTTCCCTCAATTCATGATAGTCATTGATAATGTTTCGTCATAATTCAAGGATAATTCATACATGGATAATTCAACTCGAGGAGTCCTAGAGATTCAAACAGTCTAAGTCATATATTTGTAGCACAAAAACATAGGTGTTTCCCTTCATCTAAATAATTACCTCTGGTTCAAAACTGACAAGGATTGACATCCTCACTAAAGATTCACTCAAATCACTAAAAGTGTTTAAGGTTCAGAATTAAGTACTCAAAAATCAACTTTAAGAGTTAATCCCATAGGCTTGCATGAAAATCAAATCTCCACCACTATAATATGAAATGATGCACAAATCAAAAGGTGTTTAACAGGGTTGTAACGGGGCTTAAGTTAAAGGTGTGGATAAAGGCTAAATTAGAGGGTTAGAATCGAGATTGAATTGAAAAATTACCTAACTAGAAAAATAAACTAATACTGAATAGTTACATCAATTAAAAACTTAATACTAATAATACGAGCTTTTTCTTCAATTATTGGAATTTAAACGTACAAGCTCACTTAATTATAGAACTAATAATGAATATACTTCGATTTTTTTATTTTTTTTTAGAACAAGTCATCAAATATTTACAATAATAAGAAAGTACTTTAACAACTGAAATATAGAACATAGTTAGGGAACTGCTCAAAATCAAATCTCGACAAAAAGGGTAGTAAAAAAGGATGGTGATAACAAAAAAAAAGGTTTTGGGTTAATATTAGCGGGTAAGTCAATAAAAAGGTTTGTTAGGACTCAACGGGGTTCACTAGGGGTTAATTATGAAGGTAAGTTTTTAGTGGAGTAGTTGGGTTAAATCCTAGGTGCCTTTATCATCTCTGTATATCAAATCAAAGGTGTGGTCTCGACATGTATAATCGATGCAAGTTCTAGAATAACAAATCAATGTTGACACACTCATAATCAAAAAGTGAGCAAGAAGAAGAATATATGCTCTATAAAGCTCAAAATCTCACAAAAATTATGGGTATTTTGATGTCAACCTTGTAAATTTCAAACTTCAAAGTAATATTCAAATTCCGGTAGACAACCTAGCAAAAAAATTAATTTCTAAAAAAGAGACTTATCATGCTTGATTCTCTAGTATCCTTTAAATTTAATCATCAATGCACAATTATCAATGACTTAATCCAAAACATATCAACAAAAATCATAAATCAGGGAAATTTTATTCTAATCATAATATGAGAAACTTACTTTAAGAAAAGGCATAATTCAGGGATTTTCAAATGATACTATAGTTAACCCCCCCACACTTAAGATGTACATTGCCCTCAATGTACAAAGACAGATAATAGTAAAATAATAATATCATAAGATAGGGAGAGAAGTGAAACTTCCTGAATTTTGGATGGAGTCAATGAAAAGAAACTGGATAGGAATTAACAAAGGTTAACGTGGGGGAACGCCTTGAACCGTTTGAATTTGAATCCTCAAAGCAGCCGGCCTGATTTTATTGTATCCTAAGATAAATCTAAATGGTATGAAGAATAAGAAGAAAATAATAAAGGAAATAAAAATAAAAATAAAAATAAAAGTAATTAATGGAAAATGAAAGAAGAAAGACAACTGAAAAAGAAAAAGGAAGAAGGGGGGTCTAAATAGAGATTATGGATCTGGTGGTTGCCCCGCCTTGTACCTTCTCGTGGTGGCAACAAGGCCACGACCACACTGTGTGTGTAAGGTCGTGTGGTGCGGAAATCTGCACTTTGGTTAGTTTATAGTTAGGTGCTAAAAAGGAAAAATAAAAGTAAAAGAATAATTAAAAATGTAAAAATTAATGGGGTTAGTGCTCGGGTTGCCTCCCGAGAAGCGCTTGTTTATAGTCTTAAGCTAGACTTTACCTCTCATTCGTATGGTCATGGTGGTTTGAGGAGGTGAAAATCCTTTCTCATACGATCAATTCGGTTGTGGATATAAAGTTTAAGTCGAGTAGTGTTTACCTTAAAAGTGCTGAATTTAGGATTAGTTACCTTGACTGTTCCATCTGGGAAGATTTTGAGTACCTGATCTCCTATCTTAAGCTGGGTTGTCCTATCGTGGAGTTGCCTCGTTTTCGCTTCGTGTATTGTTAATTTCTCTTTGAAGTGTGTCTTCCACTCGTCTAGTTCTTCGGTCCGAAGCCTTCATTCCTCATGAATTACTTCTTTATTGGCACAGGATCTAGGATCAGGTTCAGTTTTGTAGCTTCGTGGTGTTTTCTGTGAGGAAGGTTGAACAGTTTGGTCATCAATTGAATTTACTTTCTCACCTCTATCACTTAATGTCCTAGCTGAGTCAAGAGCTTTAAGACTGATTGATTTGTCACCTGCACGAAGTATGAGTTCACCTCATTGACATCAATTTTGGTTCTGGCAGTTGCTAAAAAGGGTCTTCCTAAAATTAAAGGCATATTATTGTCCTCATCCATGTCTAAAACTACAAAGTCTACTGGGAATACGAATTTATCAATTTTGACTAGAACATTCTCTATTATACCCCTAGGAATTCTGATAGTTTTATGATTTAATTGAATGCTCATCCTAGTTTGTTTGGGTTTCCCTAGACCTAGTTGTTTAAACATTTTACAAGCCATAACATTGATGCTTGCCCCTAGATCAGCTAAAGCATTATCAATAGATAAACTACCAATTAAACATGGAATTGTAAAACTCCCTGAATCTTTTAATTTTCGTGGCAGTTTATTTTATAGAATTGCTGAGCACATTGCGTTTAGCTCCACATGTGATGCCTCGTCTAGCTTCCATTTGTTTGTCAACAGCTCTTTTAAAAATTTTCTATAATCGGGCATCTGCGAAAGAGCTTCGAGAAACGGTAAGTTAATATGTAATTTCTTTAAAAGTTTAAGAAACTTACCAAACTGTTCCTCTGTGTTATCCTTCTTCATTGCTTCGGGATATGGTATACGAGGTTGGTACTCTGTAATTGCCGATTTCGGTATTTCATGGCTCACTTCAACCTTACCTTCACTTACCACAGGTTCTTCCCTTGGGTTTGGTTCCACTAACCTTTCACTGTCATGAGCTCTTACGGCTTGAATTTGCTCTTTTGGGTTAGTTTCAGTGTTGCTTGGTAAGCTTTCTTGTGGTTGTTCTAAGATCAGCTTAGCAAGCTGACCTAACTGATCCTCGATCCCTTAATTCGATGATTCTTGTTTTGTTTCTATATTTTGGAAACGTGTTTCTGTGTTTGCTATGAATTTTACCAGCATCTCTTCAAGGTTCAACTCATCTTCCTGTTGGTGAGGTGGTTGTTGAAAATCTGGATTTTCTGTGGCTGCTATGAATTTTGTCAGCATCTCCTCAAGACTCGACTTCTCTTCCTGTTGGTGAGGTGGTTGTTGAAAAGTTGGAGGAAGTTCCTGTCTTTGGCTGTCTTGATCATCCCACGAGAAATTGGGATGGTACCTCCAACCTGCATTATAAGTGTCACTATAAAAATTATTTTGAGGTCTAGAATGGTCACCTATATAGTGGACTTGTTCGTTCTCCATGCCATATCCGTACGGTGGGTACTCAGGATTCACCACGCCTCTTAGATTCGAGTCATATTGCATTACTGGGTGTACCTGCGAAGAACCGTATACACTATCAAACTTTTTATTTAACATCTCTAACTAGTTTGATAGCCTGGTTATTGGGTCGAGGTTGTAGATATCGGCTGCTTTTGTTGGCTTTGTCCTCATAACTTGCCACTGATAGTTATTCAGTGCCATCTCCTCTATAAACTAAAATTACCTGTCAAAAGCAAATAAAAGAGAAAAAAAATTAGCAAAATAAAAATAAAATTTAATTGAAAAAATAAAATATGGCTAGAGTAATAAAAATAAAGCTTTCTTAATATTTTAGTTCCCCGGAAACGGCGCCAAAAACTTGAACGCGTGTTAGAGTTTTAAAAATTTATATAATGAGAATGATCGAACCTGGAAACTAACTATGACAATGATTAAGACGACACCCAAGGAAGAATTCACATAGACTTCACTTTTAATCTAACTCTAAACCAGATGATTTATTCATTTGACTTGATCCGTAAGATTCCATAATGTATATTAAACCTTCTCTCGAAGCGAATAACGTCTAACCCTAGGTTGATTAATTGAAATCTCTTTCTAATTAAAACCCCTAGAATTGCATTAACTCGATCTATGGAATCCCATATTAGGTTTCACCCTTATCCAGAAAAATCTGGTCACCCTATCTCTAGGCGTGCGATCAACTCCGCTTAACTATGCTAGATCTACTATTAAGCAGGGACTTTTGCTCCTCCACCTAAGCACATCAAACTCGAATTAATATCCGCGAAATATTAACACAAGAATTAAGAACACATAATTAAGAACAAGTCAAATATTTATCATATAGTTCAGCAGAAGATAACAAGATTCATCTCAGTTTCATCCCTTCAGGTATATGAGGGTTTAGTTCATAACAATAAAAGAAAACATCTCAGAAGAAAAGATAAAAAAAACATAAGAAATCCCTAAAACCCCCGGAAGGAATTGAAGAGGAGATCCTCCGTCTTGAATATAATTCCGGCTTCTTGAGATGAATCAACTGGCTATCCTCGAGTGAATCCCCACGAATCTGCCTTCTCTGGCCTAGCAAGACACCCCTAGACGATAGCCTTGGGCTCCCCCTTTTAGGTCATACTTAGGGTGTATATATAGGCTTTTGGAATGTGTTTATTTACCCCTAAGTATCCCAATCCGAACGAAACTTCTCTTTGCTATGGCAGGGACACGGCCATGGCGCACGCCTGTGTGAATTGTGGCCAGGCCGTGTTGGACTCTGTTAATGAGGCACGACCGTGTGGTCTTGGGCCCAGGCCATGTGGATTTCGTGCTTTGGCCCATTTGGCCCGTTTTAAGCTCGTTTTCTGTTCTTTTCATCCTCCGGTGCTTCACTGAGTATAAAACATGAAAGTAAAGGATTAAGAGCACCAAATTACATAAAATAAGGGATAATTCATCCAAAAGCATGCTAAATGTGGGATTAAAATATGTTACTTTTACGGTTTATCAAATATAAAACAAAACATAAGAAAACCCTAAAACCCCCTGAAGGAATCGAAGGAGAGATCATCCATCTTGAGTATGACTTCGGCTTCTTGAGATGAATCAACTGGCTTTCTTCGAGTAAATCCCACAATTCTAGCCTCTCTGGCTTGGCTCTTTGGCCTAGCTGGACGCCCCCCTCAAGGTTGGCCTTTAGGGTGTTTATATAGGCTTTTGGAATGTCTTTCTTTTTCTCTAAGTACCCTATTCCGAGTGAAATTCCTTTTTGTCACGGCAGGGACACACCCGTGCAATACGCCCGTGTGAATCAAATCCAAGCCGTGGTCGAGCCTGCTAAAGGGGCACGGCCGTGTGGCTTGGGCCCAAGCCGTGTTGATTTCCTACTTTGGTCCATTCGGTTCGTTTTTAGCCCGTTTCTCGTTCTTTTCATCCTCCTATGCTTCCCTAAGTATAAAACATGAAATTAAAGGATTAGGAGCATCAAATTCCACAAGTCAATGGATAAATCATCCAAAAGTACGCTAAATGTGGGATTAAAATATGTATATATTACGGCTTATCAACCAGCAAGCTCATTCTGATATGGTTTTACACATAATTAAACTTAAACCCTTCGAGCAAGGTTAAGGCTTTATTCAGAAAAAGGCAAAAATTCACCCAAGATAAGGCTCAAACTTGGGACCTCTCACACACACCCCAAAACACTTAACTACTGAAGTAGATACACAATTATGTCACATTTTAACAAAAACAAAAATAAAAATTTTGGGGTATTACATGAATGACACTAATAAGATTTAGAAACCGGTTAATATAACAAATAAATTCAATGGAAATTAATAAGAGCAAGATTGAGATTTAACTAAACTAAAACTAACAAACAAATAATTAATAAATCAATAAGAACAATCCAACATGAATGACACTACTACAAGATTTGGAACTCAGTTAATATATAGCTAACAAATTTAATGGATATTAATAAGAACAAAATATATGAATTGTAGAAGCAACAGTGGAAGCATTGTGCATATATACCGAGCAAACCAGTCAACAAATTCAACATGAATGAAAATAATTAATAAATTAGTAATAGATTAGTAAGAACAATCCAATATGAATGGCACTAATACCAGATTTAGAACTTGGTTAATATAATAAACAAATTCAATAGAAATTAATAAGAACAAGATTGGGATTTAACTAAACTGGAACTAACAAACAAACAAATAACAATCTGTAAGATCTAATAGACCATTTCAATGAGGTCCAGAACATCCTAATTATCAAAAAATTCAACATGAATGACAATAAGTAATAAATCAGTAATTATTATTAAGTGTAACAACCCAATTTTTAGTGGTGCTGGAAAAAGAAAAGGTGGTTTCGGAACCCCATTTCCATAAATTAGTTTTATAAATATTGGAGTTGGTATAAAAGAATATTAATGTTTGGTCCATCAATTTTGCTTATTAATTGCTTAATTAAGAAATAATGATTAAATTGTAAAAGTTTTGTCGCTATAGCTTTTTAAATAGCTAAAGGTTCCAAATGGTAAATAAACCATTATTTTCATCATTTAGTGGAGGATGATGCTAACTTCCACTAATTTTAGTTAATTGTGATTAATGTTAATTAATTAAGGTTTAATGAATTAATTAAGGTTAATTAACTTTTAGTTACAATATAAAAGGCATAAGTTAGTGGAAAACTTTAAGCATCATCTTTATCTTTTTCTTCATGTCATGAATTAAAACAATGAAAACCCTTGGAAGCTTTCAAAGTTTTGATCCTCAATTGGTATGTTCAATTAAGTCTTTCTCTTGTAATTTTTATGTTATTGATGTCATGGGAGCTTGATTTAGCTAGCTCATGTACCAATTTGCAAATTTGTTAAGTTTTTGAAAGTTGTCATTGTTGATTTCTTTCAAGAAATTGGTGTTAAATTGATATATTTTAAGCTTAGATATGAAAAAAGACTAGATTATAATTTTTTGATTGTTAGTTTTGATCATAAGGACTAAAGTAAATAAATTGTGAACTTGATGTGAAATTTTAGAATAATAGATAATAGGGAGTCCTTAAAGGATGTAATTGAAATTAGTTTTAAAATTGAGGCTCAAAATTAAAAAATAGAGTTATTTTGGTTTTAGGGATTAAATTGAATAAAATGTAAAACTTTAGGGTATCAAAATGAAGTTTCATAGGTTCATTCATATCATGAAATAGTGTATAAATTTTTGGTATTGATTAATTAAATGGAATAATTGTATAGATCAAGAATTGAATTAAATCGGTGATAATCAAGGAAAAGCCAAAATTGTCTATTAGTCCCTAAAGATTCGGTTGTTTGCTTTTTATGACCAGGTAAGTTCATATGGAACTTACTACTTTATTTTTATCTCATGTTGATTTGAGTTCTATTTCGTTTGTATGTAATATATAAATAAATTAATGAATTTGAAACTTATAGCTCAAAATGGACTACATTGTAAAATTCTTGAGAATATTGGTTATATGGAAATAGAACAAGATGTAAATGAGATTGTTGACTTCATATATGTTTCATATGAGAAATGAAATTGAGTACAGGAATTGATAATGTCATTTATATGAAAATGATGCCTGAGTGAACTTAGTACAAGGTTAGGATAAGTATGGCATGCCATTAGGGTTATACGCGTGATTAATTAGGGATTTTACAAGTTATTACGAGATCTAGCATTTATTGCAGATCATCGAATTATATGTATTCTAACACCCCAAACCCGGCCTAAACATTACGACCGAATCTGGTATGTCACAAGGAAAGGTTGGTTTAAAGAACTTGAAATTTTAAAGAAAAACCTTCTTCGCGTTGTGTTATCATTTTGAAACTCAAGTGAGTTTTAAGGTGCCTTGCAAAAATTTTCATTAATCATATTAACAGTCGAAAACAGGTTTTATGATACGAAAACCGAAAACTAGTGGTATTCCACGACGTGATATTTCGAAAATTGAGTTTCCAGTTTTAAGGAAAATTTCTGATTTTAATTATTTAATCGCTTGTCATCTTTTGTTAACACTTGAGAGAAATGAATGTTTATATTTTTATTTTAGAAAAGCTCCATACTTGACATCTCATAAAATATGTCATAACAGTATAAAATCAAAACCCAAATTAAAGTTACCGAGGCCTTATTACATAACAAAATCCCAAATTTAAATTAAGTTTAAGTAAAGAAAACGAGTTTACGTAGAAGTACTGTATGGCCACCTCGAAGTCCATCTCGTCTCCAAACCCGCATCTAAGAGTTACCTGCAATGTTAAGCAGAGGGGTGAGTCACCGAGACTCAGTGTGTATTTCCCCTTAAAGAACGCAATCTGGGCCTAAGCCCACAGAACACATTAGGCCTTAGCCCTCACAATGTGGCATATCAACAATTGTATGCAATGCAACCAAGCCCAACCTAGTTTTCCATCCTCTACATCACATGAGCCAGCCAAACGCCTATGGCACCAAGCCACTTGTGGTTCCAGACCACTGTGATACCAAATCACTGTGACAGAGTCACTGATAATAATATATGGGGCCAACCCACTGTGGTACCAAACCACTCGGCGTGATCCGATAATATATGTGGGGCCAACCCACTGTGGTACTAAACCACTCTGACGGTCACTGAAAAAATATATATATGTGGTGCCAAACCACTGTGGTACCAAACCACTGCGACATAGTCACTAATAGAAATATATGTGGGGCCAACCCACTGTGGTACCAAACCACTCTGACAGTCGCTGAATCACACTTCCCCTTTCAATATCATAACCCAAATCCCCCATGCATTATGAAGTCATGATATAATGAGTGCAACTTACTCAATATCAATCACATGATCAAAGCATACATATATTCACGATAAAATATCTACATAACACAACCATGAGGCAACTAACCTGGTATCTCCGTTCTTTACCCCTCCCAAGGGTAACTCACAACCATTACCAATGATCCGGCTTTAAAGAAATCCACAATTTAATTAATAATCAAACAGAAAATGGTGTGAGTATTACACACCTGATTACGCGTAAAACTAGACTCTCTACGTTGACACTCTCACGAGCAGGAATGACAGCGATTTGCCTATCCCAGGCAGACGTCGGCTCCCTTCCACAACCAGGCGAAAAGTCTCGAACCGCCAACACAGCACACCGCTTAAACTTAGGGACAAAGACTACGAGTTCACCTCCCTCCTTAGAATGACTGCCACTCGTATCCATGAAGAAAAATCTTGATCAATACTATACTATAGCGAAAACAAGGATTGCCCCAACAAGGGGTTTGATTACGGCAGAGCAATATGAATAGAAGTTGATCACAAAGAATAAAAGAGAAACCCCTTACCTTGGCTACTGAAAAATCTTATCAACAGATTCGGCTTGTGATTCCTGATGAATCCCTAATGAGAACCCGACGTTAAGAAAGGCTAGAAGGGTGTGTTAGAACACCAACAGATTCGGCCTTGCACAACACACCTCCTAAATGTAGAGGATATTTCAGCAGACAGAAATTAGCTACACTGATTCTTAAGATTCGGCTAGAAAACAATAAATAGAGGTGCACAAAGAGAAAATAAAAGATATGGGAGAAGTGCAGAAAGTATTCGGCTAGAAGAGGTAGAAGTAGAGGAGTAGAGAGTTTCGGCTTTTGAAAAGGGTGAAAAGAAGAAAAAAAGTGAAAAAGATGAGTAGCAGAGAACCAAAGTTCAGCTAAGAGGTAGAAGAGGGTTCGGCTAAAGAAAACAAAAGAATCAAAGAAGAAGAAAAAGGGATGCCCGAATGGTCACACTGATTTCGGCTAATGCCAAAGAAGCAAAAGAGATGAATAGGAGAAGCTGACAGTTTCGGCACAGTAAGAAGTAGGGAACCGAATGAGAAAAGAAAAAAGAACTCAAAGAGGCTTTTGCACTAATCGGCACTCACCCTTAATGACCGAAAATGCCAAAATGAAAAAATGCCTAAGACCGATGGGAAATTCGGCACACTCACCTCCTAGCAACTAAACCGAAATCCCCCCCTCAAGCTCCCCTACATTCGGCCAACACCCCCACCAACACCAAATCCCTTGATTTGCTCCTATCTTCACTCCCCAACACCCATTCAAATTGGTTTGACCAATTCAAATTCCTTCAAGCACTCTTGTCCATCCATTTGAATACATTGACCATTTCAACCATCACCCTTGAAGAGTCCCTGCCGAATCCACCACCTCTCCATCCTGGCGTCAAAAAATAAAGCTTCATAATGAGGCTTCTGGGATTTGAACTCCTCCCCTTATGCTCCAACAAGTGACGCAGCCTCCACTTGGACACAAGCTCCTTTGTGTCATCAAACACACGAAAATAAACCTAAAGCCTGCTCCTACTAGCTCTCTCCCCTAAAGTGCCCAAAAAGCAAAAAATTTTCTAAAGCTCCGGCTCGAACCCAAGCCCCCCAGGACCCCCAAACACACCAAAATAACATGCTAAACAAGCCAAAGACTTAGTATAGCATCAAACGCAGAACCCCTAATTCTAGGATGTTACAGTTCTACCCCCTTAAAGAAATTTCGGCCTTGAAATTTACCTGATCAAAAGAGGTGAGGGTATTGCTGTCGCATCGCAACCTCTGGCTCCCACGTGGCTTCCTCTGCACCGTGATTACGCCATAACAACTTGACCAAAGGGACCGACTTCCTTCTCAACACCTTAACATCTCGATCTAAGATCTGCACTGGTTCTTCTTCAAAAGACAAATCAGGTCTTACATCAATTTCCTCTACCGGCACTATGTGAGATGGATCCGAACGATAATGTCTTAACATTGAAACATGAAACACATCATGTATCTGATTCAACTCCGGCGGTAACTCAAGCTGATACGCTACTGGTCCCACATGTTTCAACACTTGATAAGGCCCTATAAATCTGGGGCTCAACTTGCCTTTTCGTCCAAACCTTAGAACCTTTTTCCAAGGTGAAACTTTTAGAAAAACTTGATCACCCACTGAGAATTCTATCTCCTTACGCTTCAGATCTGCATACGATTTCTGCCTGTCGGAAGCTTCCTTCAACCGAGACCGTATCAACTTAACATTTTCCTCTATCTCTGAAACCAATTCTGGACCCAACAACTGTCGCTCACCCAACTCTGTCCAGCAGGTAGGAGTACGACACTTACGACCATACAACGCTTCGTAGGGTGCCATCTGAATACTGGATTGATAGCTATTGTTGTTTGCAAATTCTGCTAACGGTAAGAAATCCTCCTAACTACATCTGAAGTCGATAACACAACCTCTCAACATATCTTCCAGAATCTGAATTACCCTCTCTGACTGACCATCAGTTTGTGGATGAAACGCCGTGCTGAAATCCAGTCTCATACCCGACACTTTATGTAACGCCTTCTAAAAATACAATGTAAACCTAGAGTCCCTGTCTGATATGATAGACACTGGTACCCCATGTAACCTCACAATCTCTGCTACATACAGCTTGGCCAACTTCTGCAATGAATAGTTGACACAAACCGGTATGAAGTGAGTGGACTTTGTCAGCCGATCCACAATCACCCATACCAAATCTTTCCTAGTAGGCGTAAGAGGTAGCCCACTAACAAAATCTATTGTGATCCTCTCCCATTTCCAAAGTGGAATCTTCACCGGCTGCAGCAACCCCGAAGGCAACTGATGTTCTGCCTTCACCTGTTGACACGTCAAACACTTACCCACAAACTCGGTAACTTCTTGCTTCAGACCTGGCCACCAAACTGCTCACGCAAATCTCGGTACATCTTGCTCCCACCGAGATGCATAGCGTATGGACTACTATGCGCCTCCCGCAGAATCATTTGTCTTAACTCGGAGTCTTTCGGCATACAAACTTTTCCACGAAAGCATAACACTCCATCACTGTTCAGACCAAAATCTTCTGTTTCACCCCCTTCCACTTGCTGAAGTCGAGAACTTAACACTTCATCTAACAACTGCTTCTCCTTAATCTGACTTACCCATGAAGGCTTCACTTGCAGTTCGGCTAACAAGCTTCCATCTTCATACAAACTGAGATGAGCAAACATCGCCCTCAAGTCCGATATCACCTTACAGCTCAACGCATCCGCCACTAAGTTAGCTTTACCGGGGTGATACTCAATCGAGCAGTCGTAGTCTTTCAACAGTTCAATCCACCTCCGCTGCCTTAAATTCAACTCTTTCTGGGTAAGGAGATATTTCAGGCTCTTATGATCTGTGTAGATAATAGACTTCTCCCCATACAGGTAATGTCTCCAAATCTTCAGAGCGAACACTACCGCGGCTAACTCCAGATCATGAGTGGGATAGTTCACTTCATGCGGTCTTAGTTGCCGAGACGCATACGCTACCACTTTCCCCTCTTGCATTAACACACATCCTAACCATGTGTGCGACGCATCACAATAGACGACAAACTCTGTCCCAGCCTCAGGCTGAATCAGCACCGGTGCTTCCGTCAGAATCTTCTTCAACTTCTCAAAGCTTTCCTGCTGCTTATCTGTCCAGACAAACGGTACCCCTTTTCGCAACAACTTGGTTAAAGGTGCAGCGATTAATGAGAATCCCTCAACAAACCTTCTGTAGTACCCAGCTAACCCAAGGAAACTTCAAATTTCTGCTACTGACTTCGGTGGTTTCAAATCTAAAACAGCTTTAATCTTAGGGATCAACCCTAATTCCCTGGCGGACACAACATGCCCTGAAAAGTAACTTCCCTTAACCAAAATTCACACTTGCTGAATTTGGCATACAGTTGCTTCTCTCTCAAAATCTGCAGAACAATCCGAAGATGCGAATCATGCTCCTCTTCCATCCTTGAATATACCAAGATATCATCTATGAACACTACAACAAACTGATCCAAGTAGGGTTGGAATACCCAGTTCATCATATCCATAAATGCGGCTGGTGCATTTGTCAACCCGAACGGCATCACTAAGAACTCGTAGTGACCATAACGAGTTTAAAAAGCAGTCTTATGAATATCTGCCTCCTTGACCTTAAGCTGATGGTAACCTGACCTCAAGTCTATCTTCAGGAATACCGTAGCGCCTCGCAGCTGATCGAACAAATCGTCAATCCTTGGCAACGGGTACTTGTTCTTAATCGTCAGCTTATTCAATTGCCTATAGTCAATGCACATCCGCATCGACCTATCCTTTTTCTTGACAAATAACACCGGTGCTCCCCACGGAGACACACTTGGTCGGATAAATCCACGATCCAACAATTCCTGAATCTGAGCTTTAAGCTCTACCAGCTCTTTCGGCGCCATCCTATACGGGCAACTGACACCGGAGCTGTTCCCGAAAGAAGATCAATGCCGAACTCCACCTCGCGATCCGGAGGTAACCCTGGAAGCTCTTCTGGAAAAACATCGGAGAATTCTTTCACCGTTCGAACATCTCTTACGGACAACTCCTTGGCTTCCAAAGCACTGACGAAAGCTAGGAAAGCCTCACACCCTTTTCTCACCATCCTTTCAGCCTTTAGAGCAGACACCACATTGGACAGGTAATTCCTTCTCTCACCTATCACCAACACCTCCTTATCCTCGAGAGTCTTCATTATCATGCGCTTAGCAGCACAATCCAAGTTTGCTCGATACTTAACTAACCAGTCCATGCCTAAAATCAAATCGAACTCGCCGAGCGGCAACTCCATCAAGTCAGTCGGGAAAACTACCCCTTGAACTTCTAAAGGCACATTCCTAATTAATTTGTTTACCATTACAGATTGTCCTAAAGGGCTAATCACAGTCATTTCTCTAGAAGCAACCTCAGATTCTATACTCAAAGTTCCAGACACAGTACTAGCAACATAAGAATGTGTAGACCCAATATGTATCAGTGCTGTAAAGGGTAAACCAATAATAAGGAACGTACCGGTTATGACGTCCAGTGCATTGCCATCCTCCCGACGTCTAGCTGCATAAACCAATCCAGGCTGTCTTGCATTTGCATTCCCGACACCTCTGCCCGGTGCCCCACGCCCACGCCCTTGACCAAAACCATTTCCTCCTCTGGCCGGACCACGACCTCTTGGCGGCTGCTGACCACCTCTCTCGGCCTGTGCAAAACTCTGACCTACCGGCCGCGCCCTGTCTGGCTCTTGTGGATAGTCCCTTATCCGATGATCCATAGATCCACACCTGAAGCATCCTCTATTACCTACCCAACACTCCCCCAAATGAAGTTTCCCACATCGAGCACACTGTTGAGACCGACCAACTGCAACAGGCTTTGCAACTCGACTCGGTCCATCAAACCTAGGCCTCTTTTGGAAATCCCCAACAGATCCTGATGACCCAAAGTTCCTCTTGTTTTTACCCCTATCCTTCTCCCGATTTTGCCTCTCAGGCCGCTTTACCTCTTCCGCTATCTTTGCCTTCTCAACTAAAGTAGCAAACTCTCTTTCCTGTTGCGGAGCTATCAGTACTCGCAACTCATCCCTCAGACCATCCTCAAATTGAACACAGCGCTCATAATATGTTGCAATGATGCCCCGAGCATAGCGACTTAGACGCAAGAACGCTGCCTCATACTCAGCTACCGACTTATTCCCCTGGACCAAATTTAAGAATGCCTTCCTCTAAGCGTCTACATAGCTCGCCCCAACATACTTTCCTTGAAACGTTGTCCTAAAGAAATCCCAGGTAATACGGTCAGCTGATGTGCCATCCCTTACCGTGAGCCACCACTGGTATGCCTCATCTCGAAGGAGGGACACTACTCCTTTCAACTTTTCTTCTGTTGTACAGTCAAGATCGTCCATGATTTGCTCAACCGCTTCTAGCCAATAATCAGCTATGTTAGGAGCCACACCAGAAATGCCCCTAAATATCTCAGCCCCATTAGCTCGGAGTCGCTCAGAAACAGATTTTCGAGCTACTGATCCTGTGCTAGCTCCAGCAACCCACTCCAGAACACGCAGCATAGCTTGGGACAAAGCATCGTCCCCACCAGTTTGGTCCTGAAATCCCGCTTCCGTAATTGGTGATGTTGGCACTTCACCTTCCAGCCCATGCCCTGATTTCGAGGGTTCAGCCTCAACACCTCGGCCTCCACCACGGTCGCGCATACCATGCCCACGTCCTCTAGCGCTCATAATTACGAATTCGACTTAATCTGATTAAAATTTTATGAGTTAGTATTTCTTCCCCTTGTTTATTACCGGACAGTCTTATGGAAATAGCATTAGAAGTAGTTTTTCGCAAGAAATATGTCTAAAGGTCTCCGTTTCTAAAGTTGCATTTCTCAAAACTATCACAATAAAATTTTTTACATAAGAATTCAAACAATAATCAGAAAAACTTACAGTGCGGATTGGTACCGGAGACTCGGGTGCCATACTTCCAGAAAACATGTATTTTTCTAAACCATATTCCAAACCAGCTTTTGAAAACATTTTTGAACCCCAAACTCATAGCCGAGTTCTGCAATCTAGCTCTGATACCAAAATTGTAACACCCCAAACCCGGCCTAAACGTTACGACCGGATCTGGTATGTCACATGGAAAGGTTGGTTTAAAGAACTTGAAATTTTAAAGAAAAACCTTCTTCGCGTTGTGTTAACATTTTGAAACTCAAGTGAGTTTTAAGGTGCCTTGCAAAAAATTTCATTAATCATATTAACAGTCGAAAACAGGTTTTATGATACGAAAATCGAAAACTAGTGGTATTCCATGACGTGATATTTCAAAAACTGAGTTTGCAGTTTTAAGGAAAATTTCTGATTTTAATTATTTAATCGCTTGTCATCTTTTGTTAACACTTGAGAGAAATGAATGTTTATATTTTTATTTTAGAAAAGCTCCATACTTGACATCTCATAAAATATGTCATAACAGTATAAAATCAAAACCCAAATTAAAGTTACGAAGGCCTTATTACATAACAAAATCCCAAATTTAAATTAAGTTTAAGTAAAGAAAAATGAGTTTACGTAGAAGTACTGTATGGCCACCTCGAAGTCCATCTCGGCTCCAAACCCGCATCTAAGAGCTACCTGCAATGTTAAGTACAGGGGTGAGTCACCAAGACTCAGTGTGTATTTCCCCTTAAAGAACGCAATCTTGGCCTAAGCCCACAGAACACATTGGGCCTTAGCCCTCACAATATGGCATATCAACAATTGTATGCAATGCAACCAAGCCCAACCTAGTTTTCCATCCTCTACATCACCTGAGCCAGCCAAACGCCTGCGGCACCAAGCCACTTGTGGTTCTAGACCACTGTGATACCAAATCACTGTGACAGAGTCACTGATAATAATATGTGGGGCCAATCTACTGTGGTACCAAACCACTCTGACAGTCACTGATAATATATGTGGGGCCAACCCACTGTGGTACCAAACCACTCTGACGGTCACTGAAAAAATATATATATGTGGTGCCAAACCACTGTGGTACCAAACCACTGCGACATAGTCACTGATATAAATATATGTGGGGCCAATCCTCTGTGTTACCAAACCACTCTGACAGTCGCTGAATCACACTTCCCCTTTCAATATCATAACCCAAATCCCCCATGCATTATGAAGTCATGATATAATGAGTGCAACTTACGGCAATATCAATCACATGATCAAAGCATACATATATTCACGATAAAATATCTACATAACACAACCATGAGGCAACTAACCTGGTATCTCTGTTATTTACCCCTTCCAAGGGTAACTCACAACCATTACCAATGATCCGGCTTTTAAGAAATCCAAAATTTAATTAATAATCAAACAAAAAATGTTGTGAGTATTACACACCTGATTACGCGTAAAACTAAACTCTCTATGCTGACACTCTCACGAGCAGGAATGACAGCGATTTGCCTATCCCAGGCAGATGTCGGCTCTCTTCCACAGCCAGGCGAAAAGTCTCGAACCACCGGCACAGCACATCGATTAAACTTAGAGACAGAGACTACAAGTTCACCTCCCTCCTTAGAATGGCTGGCACTCGTATCCATGAAGAAAAATCTTTATCAATACTATACTATAGTGAAAACAGGGATTGCCCCAACAAGGGGTTTGATTACGGTGGAGCAATATGAATAGAAGTTGATCACAAAGAATAAAAGAGAAACCCCTTACCTTGGCTACCGAGAAATCTTATCAACAGATTCGGCTTGTGATTCCTGATGAATCCCTAATGAGAACCCGACGTTAAGAAAGGCTAGAAGGGTGTGTTAGAACACCAACAGATTCGGCCTTGCACAACGCACCTGATTCTTAAGATTCGACTAGAAAACAAGAAATAGAGGTGCACAAAGAGAAAATAAAAGGTATGGGAGAAGTGCAGAAAGTATTCGGCTAGAAGAGGCAGAAGTAGAGGAGTAGAGAGTTTCAGCTTTTGAAAAGGGTGAAAAGAAGAAAAAAAAGTGAAAGAGATGAGTAGCAGAGAACCAAAGTTCGGCTAAAAGGTAGAAGAGGGTTCGGCTAAAGAAAACAAAAGAATCAAAGGAGAAAAGAAGAAGAAAAAGGGATGCTCGAATGGTCACACTGATTTCGGCTAATGTCAAAGAAGCAAAAGAGATGAATAGGAGAAGCTGACAGTTTCGACACAGTGAGAAGTAGGGAACCGAATGAGAAAAGAAAAAAGAACTCAAAGAGGCTTTTGCATTAATCGGCACTCACCTTTAATGACCGAAAATGCCAAAATGAAAAAATGCCTAAGACCTATGGGAAATTCGGCACACTCACCTCCTAGCAACTAAACCGAAATCCCCCCTCAAGCTCCCCTACATTCGGCCAACACCCCCACCAATACCAAATCCCTTGATTTGCTCCTATCTTCACTCCCCAACACCCATTCAAATTGGTTTGACCAATTCAAATTCCTTCAAGCACTCTTGTCCATCCATTTGAATACATTAACCCATTCAACCATCACCCTTGAAGAGTCCCTGCCGAATCCACCACCTCTCCATCCTGGCGTCAAAAAATAAAGCTTCATAATGAGGCTTCCGGGATTCGAACTCCTCCCCTTCTGCCCCAACAAGTGGCGCCACCTCCACTTGGACACAAGCTCATTTGTGTCATCAAACACACGAAAATAAACTTAAAGCCTGCTCCTACTAGCTCTCTCCCCTAAAGTGCCCAAAAAGCAAAAATTTTTCTAAAGCTCCGGATCGAACCAAAGCCCCCCCAGGACCCCCAAACACACCAAAATAACATGCTAAACAAGCCAAAGACATAGAATAGCATCAAACGCAGAACCCCTAATTCTAGGATGTTACATGTATCGTATGTTTAGCTCGAACGGGTAACCTCGATATAATGTCAGCTTGTGTGAGTAACACTAAAATACTGTCAACTTGTATGAGCATTACATTCTTGTATATCCGAGTCCATTTTACTATAATTCCACCGAGCGATGTTCAATTGATTGAAAATGAAATATAATTCATGAATTGAAAATGAAATGGTATTAATTTTACTTGACATATTGTAACATCCTTAAATAGGGGCTATTATGTTTGAACTGTTTGCATGTGTATGGCTTGGTTGTGATACTAGGTGAGGTGTTTTAGGGTCTAGGGAGAAGCCAAGGGTAGGCCCGAACTATAGGAAAATTTTTTATTTTTAAGCTTTGGTTAAAGGGAGCTGAAGGAGCTAGGGGTTAAGTGTTTTCTGTGGTAAACTTTAGCACAAGAATTACCTTGGTAAAGTGGCAAGGAAGCGCCACTTAGGGCCTTGAACAGTGGCGCCACAAGCGAGAGGAAGGAGCGAGGTTCGAGTGCGGGAATCATTCGTGGGAATTTCTTTTGGCCTTGAGAGGGAGGAAGAGTTGTGCTCGGCTCAAACTCTGTTGGATAAGCTGTTGAACAGTCAACAAATTCAAATGGATGGAGAAGAGAGAATTTAGGAGTTTGAGCAATTCAAACTCGTTTGAATGAGTGGCCAGGAGAAGTTTGAGTAGTTGGCGAATTTTGAATTGTGTGAGGTGGAGTGTTAATTTGAAAGACTTAGGGGAAGTCGAAATTCCTTAGGCAAGCTAAGTGGACATTTTTGGCTAAGTCATGCCTTGGTGTTTTCGGTTGGAAACCAAAAGCCGAAATCCCTTAGCCTTTGTCGACTTCTCCCTTAGTGCACCTTGCTGAAGCAAAAGCTGAAAGCTTTTAGGCTCTTGTCGACATCTCTCTTAGGCATTGAGCCGAATCCCCATTTGAACCCCTCACTTATTTTCTTTGAACCCGAAACACTACCCTCTCTAAACCTCATCTCTTCTTGCTCTCCATTCTTATTGGTTGGCCGAACCTTCTTCTTCCTCAAGCCATTCTTTCAATTGTTTCTTTCATCTCCTTTTCACCATCACTCAAATTGAATACCCCTTCCATTCTCTCCTTCCATTTTGGCCGAATCTCATCTTATTTTTCTTTTCTTAAGCCATAGCTGAATCTCCCTTGATCACTCAACCCGATTGCTGAAATCGCTCTCAACTCTCCCCTTCTTTTTTTTACTTTTGGCCGAATATCAACTGAGCATAGATCTCTCTTGTGTGATTTTCTCTAATCGGGTTTGAAGAGGGTAAGTGTTCTTGGCCGAAACTCTATCATCTTCTTCTTTTCTCTCTGTCGACAGGTATAGGACAAAAGCCGAATTTCGGCATTTGTCTTGACTCTTAATCAACTATGCAATCAGTTTCTCCTAGGTTCTTCGAGTTTTGAAGCAGTGGATCGTGATCATCTACTCTCTACCAATCAGTTTCGTTAAAGACCGTGGTAAGGTTACATGTCGATTTAACCATTCCCTTATTCATTTGAAAAGCCGAAGGCTATTAAGTTTATGTTGTTTAGTGTTGGCCGATTGTAGGGGAAGGGTTGTGACTAGTGCTCGAAAGGCATTAAGGTAAGGATTGTGGTTCTGTGCGTTAACTCTTCGGGATTTACAGGTGAAGCCGAATGGCTTTTTGCTAATAGGGTGATATTGGCCGAATGTAGGAAGGGGGAACTTGTACGTTAGATCGTGATCTACGGGGTTCCGTAGTCTCATTAGTAACCAGGTGTGTAACATTACACACTTCATTAGTATTACATGTTATTGTGTTAACTGTTATAAACCGATTAGTCGTTGAAATCAGTGATTTTGCCTTGTGGGCATGAGCGTGGACTCCGAGTAAGTCCCCTACTATGTGATTTTTGATATACATCATCATGTTACCGTTAAATGCTAGGCTATGCGTTAATTGCATGATTTCATGATATTATAATACTTATGATTTGGACATGATGATGGGTTTGATGAGAGGAGGAGGAGGATCTATTTGGGGTGTCACCGGTGGTTTTGACCACACGACAGGTTGGCCCGTCTTTGATATTATTATTTGTGACTAAGTCCCAGTGGTTTTGACCACCAAAGTGGTTTTGACCACATTGATGATATTTGTGACTACGGTCACGAGTGGTTTTGACCATATATGGATATTGTGACTCGTCCCGGTGGTTTGGTACCACGTTGGGTTGGCCCCACATGATTGATCTACGGACTGTCATCGGTGGTTTTGACCACACGATGGGTTGGCCCATCACTTGATTTGTGACGACAGCGGTCACCGAGTGGTTTTGACCACAACGATATATATATTTGTGACTTTGGTCACGGTGGTTTTGACCACGGTGGTTTTGACCACACGGGGTAGATAAAGGAGATCGGATGGTTAGGTTATGGGGTTGCATGATTTGCATGTTTCATCGATGATTTGTGTAAGTGTTTGC
The DNA here is from genome assembly GCA_025698515.1 of Gossypium sturtianum. Lineage (NCBI taxonomy): Eukaryota > Viridiplantae > Streptophyta > Magnoliopsida > Malvales > Malvaceae > Gossypium > Gossypium sturtianum. The sequence continues at coordinate 29,123,738 of CM046945.1, forward strand.
ACTACTGGGTTGGGGATTTATACACTGAGTCTCGGTGACTCACCCCTTCCCTTATATTTTGCAGATGAGGCATAGATCGCGGATAGGGAGCCGGGGAGGACTCGAGGTGGCCATGCAAACTTATTTTTGGGTTTTTGATTTTAAATTACTACTCTAGTTTTATCTATTTACTTTAAATTTGGTTTGGTTTTGTAATAAGGCCGCTAAGTATTATTTTGGGTTTTACATTACCTACTTTACTTTTTGGATGATATTATACATGTGGTTAACAATTCGATATTGCTTAAGTAACCGGGTAAATAGCAACGTTTTCAAAAACTATACTCTATTTCGGGATTTTCAAACGTTACCATCGGGTAGCATTATTCATAGGGTAACAACAAAGGTAATATAGATGATTTTCAACCTAAATTTTCAACAACTTCAAATGCAAATGGTTTTAAATCTTGACTATGTTCAACTCACTCAGTTGTTAATAAGTATCGAAAGGTTTTCCAAAATTTGAAACAGCAATTGGATGTTCCAAAACTTATTTTCTGGATTTTAAAACAACACTAACAGTTTCAACATCACTTTATACGGGGTTTTCTAAACCTTAAAACGATAACAGCGTTTTCAATAGAAATAAATCGGTAAACTTGTTTTACTTAAAATGTTTTCACTCCGTAATATGCCAGATTCAGTCGTGGTGTGTTGACCGGGTTTGGGGTGTTACAATTTTAGTATCAGAGCCAGGTTCAACAGCTCAGCTGTGGCCCAAGGCCCATAAATGTTTTAAAATGGTTTATGAAAGGCTTTTATGGGATAAAAGTACAGTGGTGAAAGCATGGCACCGAGTCTCTGGCACCAATCCGCCCAGGTAAGTACCCCAAACTGTTGCTTTTGATGATGTGATTATGGTGATATTGGCATGACTATATAGTAGTGACTAATAGTAGTAGGAACTACCCTAGAGATTTGAACTATAGGATGGATGTACTTACAAAACAATCACTGATTAAACTTCTCATAAGACTGTGCTTTAATAAATAGTGGAATAAAGTCTAATGCATAAAACTTGTAGTCAGATCAATTCGAACCGGTCGGGTTTGGACACGGGTCAAAAAATGAGGTACCATCGCCGCCAGCTGTGGGCGCGAAATTTCAGGATCAGATGGGTGGTGATGATGCAGTGTCACAGGCAATGTTGCGGGTTCTGGAGAGAGTCACGGGTGCAGGCGTTGGAACGGGAGCTAGGAAATCTGTGCCTGAACGAATCCGGGCTAATGGTGCCGAGGTGTTCATAGGTATCTCCGGTGTGGCTCCTAACACAGCGGAATATTGGTTGGAGGCGACAGAACGTATTATGGATGATCTAGACTTCTCGACTGAGGAGAAGCTTAAGGGGGTGGTATCTTTGCTGCGAGATGAGTCATATCAGTGGTGGCTCACAGTTAGGAACAGAGCAATGGCGGATGATCTTACTTGGGAATTCTTTAGAGCAGCTTATCAGAGGAAATACATAGGGGCTAGTTATATTGATGCGCAGCGCAAGGCGTTCCTGAACTTGGTCCAAGGTAATAAGACTGTGTCAGAATATGAGGCGGAATTCCTTCGGCTGAGTCGATATGCACGTGGTATTGTGGGCACGGAGCATGAGCGCTGTGTCAGATTTGAGGATGGGCTGAGAGACGAGCTGCGGATGTTAATTGCCCCACAGCAGGAAAGAGAGTTTGCGGTCTTAGTGGAAAAGGCCAAAGTTGCTGAGGAAGTGAAACAGTTGGTAAGACGAAATTAGGATAAGGGTTAGAATAAAAGGAATTCTGGATCATCTGGGTCTGCCGGGAATCAGCAGAAAAGGGGTAGATATGGTGGGCCGAATCAAGCTGCGAGGCCTGCTACTGCTAACACTCAGTGGCCGCCACGATGTGCTCGGTGTGGGAAATCTCACACGGGAGAATGTTGGACTGGAAACAGAGGATGTTTCAAGTGTGGATTGATGGGGCACCGAGTGAGGGACTATCCACAAAGATCATGAAACACCCCAAACCCGGCCCACGAGCCCCGACCGGATCTGGCATGTTCCTCGAGTAAAACATTTCAAATCTTGTTTGTCAATTTGGAAAATGTGGTCATTTTGAAGAGGAATCGTTAGGTGTTGGGTTCAAGTTGAAAATGGTGTCTTTTTTTTTGAAGTCCATATTAAAACAATATTTTCGTATTTGAAAACTATAAGTTAGAAGAAACTGCCAAATTTTAGGGTTTAACATTAAGTTGAAAATCGTTGGTATTTAGGTGTCAAAACATTGAACATTTATTTTAAAGATGAGTTATTTAACCTTCGATTTAATAAGAATCGTATCGTAATAAAAATTTAGAGAGCAAGCATAAAGCGATTGTAATAATAGTGGCCTTATTACATCAATAGGAAAACCAGAAATAAATCCAAAACTTAATAGGAAAATCCAAATTGGAAGAAAACACTGAAAGTGAGCATGGCCACCACCTAGTCCTCGTGACCCGGTCCAAATCACGAGTATCACCTAAAAAAGATATCCCACGAAGGGTGAGTCAACAGACTCAATGTGTAACAACTACCTACAAACTCCCAAACGATTTAGGCATATCAATCACATATAACGAGATATAAGTAATGATGCAATCCGAACCCAAACCTAAAAACCATCCTCTACACATCACCCGTACAGCCAATCACACCGTGGGGATTACTAAATCGACCCTCCATCCACTACACGCCATCGGCGATCATTGCAGAGCGACATGCACATCGCCCTTATAAATTGTGGCATAGCCACCAGATAATGTGACAAAGTCACCAGATATTAATATGTGACATAAGTCACCACAGTCAGATTATGTGACATAAGTCACCAGATATTGTGGTAAAAACCACCAGATCACTTCCCCTTTTCAATATCACCCGTATGCCCCATGCGTCATACAAACATGCAGAAATAATGCAATTTACCTTATTTCACATTCGTAACAAATTCTCATATGTGTCATGTTCAATATTCATAATATTATTAGCAGAGCGTTAATGGATAACGTACCTGAATCCTCCGTACCATTGAATGGTACCTTTAGCCATACTTTCATATTTTCATTAACACATATATTAATATTAATACCATAGATCTCTTAGGAATTAGTGTAGGGCTACACACCTGGTTACCAACATGTTCACTGAATCCCGAAAGTTTTGTCGAAACAGCTTATACTCCTCCCTAAAGATCATAGTTAGAATCGGCTAGACACTAACACTTAATATGACCTTGGCCGAATATTCATATTCACTTACCTTATGGATTTAAATCACGAAATTGTCACTTGTTTGAGGTATCCGTTTGAAATTCCTATAAGCATATGTTAGATCCAATTCTAACATTTAAACACAATAAATGGCCTTGGCCTATGATCATACTCGCCTTACCTTAGACCTAGAAATCCAGAAGATCTCCTCTCTTGAAGTCGGCACATGAGAAATCCCTGAAACCTCCTTCATAGTTTCGGCCAAAGAAACAAGATAAGGAAATTAGATTCCACTTTTGGCTAAAAGAAAAAGGAAGGAAATCGAATATCATTTGGTCTTACCCTACTACGTAAATCATTGCACCCTTGCTGCCACCACCACGAGAGATATTCGGCTATGTAGACTAGATAGTGATCAGTGAGGTTTCACTTTTGGGGTTTAATGGACCAATCGGCTAGGAATCACTTGTGCATTCAGCCTTTGATTGAGTTCGTAAAGAAGAAGAGAAAAGGGTTGAACTTGCCGCGATTTAGTCTAGATGACAAGAAAAAGGTTGGCCAACTTAAAAGAGAAAAGAAGAGATGCTCGGAAGAATTCGGCAATGGTGATCTTTTGATTGAAGAGGTTGCGGCAATGGTGATCTTTGGGGGAGGATTTCGGCTAGAACAGGTTAAAAGAAAAGAAGAGAAAATGATAGGTGTTGGAGAGAAAGGAGTAAACGAAAGAGAGGCTAAATGTTTTTATGAAATTCGGCTACTCCTCCCTACTATCTTAGCCGAAAATCACCTCAAGAGAGTCCCTAGGCCGCCAACACTCTTCCCTTATCGGCTCCTTATTATTCTCCTACTTTCTCTCTTCTTTACCTACTCAAAATAATTCAAATAAACCAATAATTATCTCCCTACCTTAGCCGAATTTTGAATGCATTTGACTTGATCAAATGCTCACCCATCAAGTGTCCCATTGTCGTCCACCACTGCTCATCCTTGCAGCAAAATAAAACTCCTATTTGCATCCCTTGCTGCTCGAACCTAGGCCCTTTTACACTGCTTGTGGCGTCACTTACTAAGGCTTTAAGTGGCGCCTCCTTGCCACTTTAACAAGCCCATTTTTATGTCCAATTTCCCCTATAAATTTTCTTAAGGACTATCATGCTTAGTTCCCCCTTTAAGACTTAAAATACAATGTTTTCTAAGGCATTCTCCTACATTCTAAAGTTCCTGAAATTTATAAAACAAACTCAACATACACATAAACATGCTTCCACATATATTTAAGCAAAAATGCACAACCCCTAAATCCTGGATATTACAGATCAACTAGGTTGCAGTCTGGGGATCAGAATCATACGCAGATCAGGAGCGATGGTCAGCAGCCTCAGAGGGGCCGTGGTGCAGCCAGGGGAGGTAATGGCTCTGGTAGAGGCCGTGGAGCACCAGGCAGAGGTGCAGGTGGTACAGAGGCGAGAAAGCCTGGATTGGTCTACGCAGCGAGGCGTCGAGAGGAGGGCGACGCACCGGACGTCATAACTGATACGTTCTTAATCTTTGGTCTACCTTATAATGCTTTGATTGATGTGGGTTCGACGCACTCGTATGTTGCCAGTAGCATAGCGAAAACAATGAACTTAGACTTTGAGATTACTTCTAGGGAGATGACAGTAATAAGCCCTCTAGGTCACTCTGTAGAAGTAAATAAACTATATAGGGATGTACCCCTAGAACTTCAAGGGGTCGTATTTTTGGCTGACTTGATGGAACTGCCGTTTGGGGAGTTCGATCTGATTCTTGGGATGGATTGGCTAGTAAAGTATCAAGCCAGTTTGGATTGCCCAGCTAAGCGCGTGGTGTTGAAGTCAGTGGAAGGTGAGGAGGTAGTGATGATAAGTAATAGGAGAGATTACCTATCCAATGTGGTCTCTGAGCTAAAGGCGGAGAAAATGGTTAGGAAAGGTTGTGAAGCATTTATGGTGCATGTCTGTGCTTTGGAAGCCAAGGATGCAGCTGTGGAGAATGTCCGAACTGTGGGGGAGTTTGCTGATGTATTCCCAGAGGAACTTCCGGGTTTGCCCCCTGACCGAGAGGTTGAGTTCGGTATAGACTTGTTACCCGGAACCGCGCCAGTGTCTATTGCCCCGTATAGGATGGCGCCAAAAGAATTGGTAGAGTTGAAGGCTCAGATTCAGGAGTTGCTGGACAGAGGTTTCATCCGGCCGAGTGTATCACCTTGGGGAGCACCTGTGCTTTTTGTTAAGAAGAAAGACGGTACTATGCGGATGTGTATAGACTACTGTCAGCTGAATAAGTTAACGATCAAAAACAAGTATCTGTTGCCTAGGATAGACGACTTGTTTGATCAGCTCAAGGGTGCATCGGTATTCTCTAAGATAGATCTTAGGTCAGGGTATCATCAACTCAAGGTGAAGGAGGCTGATACCCATAAAACGGCGTTTCGTACTCGGTATGGGCATTACGAGTTTCTGGTGATGCCATTCGGGTTGACCAATGCACTGGCAGCATTCATGGACATGATGAATCGGGTGTTTCAGCCGTATTTGGATCGATTCGTTGTGGTGTTTATAGACGACATTTTGGTGTACTCGAAATCTGAGGAGGAACATGACGCGCATCTTCGGGTGGTGCTACAGGTTTTGAGGGAGAAGTAGCTATTCGCCAAGTTTAGTAAGTGCGAGTTCTGGCTTAAGGAGGTGACTTTCTTGGGTCATGTAGTATCAGCTGAGGGGATTAGGGTGGATCCTCGTAAGATCGAGGCAGTGTTGGATTGGAAACCACCTAAGTCGGTTGTAGAGATTCGAAGTTTTCTGGGTTTGGCAGGATACTATAGGAGGTTCGTGGAAGGCTTTTCTTTGATCGCAGCGCCGCTGACTAAGTTGTTGAGAAAAGGGGTTCCGTTTGTGTGGTCTGAGAAACAGCAAGAAAGCTTTGACAAGTTGAAGAAGATTTTGACTGAGGCTCCGGTTTTGATTCAGCCGGAGGCAGGAAAGGAATTCACGGTCTATTGTGATGCATCGCATACTGGCTTAGGGTGTGTGCTGATGCAAGATGGAAAAGTTGTAGCTTATGCGTCTCGACAATTAAGGCCTCATGAGGGTAACTACCCGACTCATGACTTAGAGTTGGCTGCAGTGGTGTTTGCCTTGAAGATTTGGAGGCATTACTTGTATGGGGAAAAGTCGATAGTCTACACGAATCACAAGAGTCTGAAGTACCTCTTGACTCAGAAAGATTTAAATTTGAGGCAGCGAAGGTGGATCGAGTTGTTGAAGGACTACGACTGCTCAATCGAGTACCATCCAGGTAAGGCTAACGTAGTAGCTGATGCGTTGAGCCATAAGGTGGTAGCAGATCTGAGGTCGATGTTTGCTCACCTTAGTCTTTATGACGACGGGAGTCTTTTGGCAGAATTGCAAGTAAAGCCGAATTGGGTTGATCAGGTTAAGGAGAAACAGCTGATAGATGAGGTTTTGAGTGCTCGAAGGTTGCAAGTGCAGAATGGTGAATCGGAGGGTTATAGTTTGGGCAGTGATGGAGTACTGTGTTTTCAAGGGAAAGTACGTATGCCCAAGGACGTTGAGTTGAGACAGCGGATCCTTCAGGAAGCTCATAGCAGCCCATACGCTATGCATCCTGGAGGCAGTAAGATGTATCGTGATTTGAGGGAACAGTTCTGGTGGCCAGGACTTAAGCGGGAAGTAACAGAGTTTGTGGGGAGGTGTTTGACATGCCAGCAAGTTAAAGCTGAGCATCAGTTGCCGTCAGGGTTGTTGCAGCCGATAAAGATTCCGCAGTGGAAGTGGGAAAGGATTACGATGGACTTCGTTAGTGGGCTTCCCCTTACGCCTAGCAAGAAAGACTCAGTTTGGGTAATTGTGGATCGTCTGACTAAATCGGCTCATTTCATACCAGTTCGAGTTGACTTTTCGCTCCAGAAGTTAGCCAAGTTGTATGTGGCAGAGATAGTAAGGTTGCATAGAGTGCCAGTGTCAATTATTTCGGATAGGGAACCCAGGTTCACGTCGAGGTTCTGGAAAGCTTTGCATCAGGCATTGGGTACGAGGTTGGATTTCAGCACGGCTTTTCATCCACAATCTGATGGACAGTCTGAGAGGGTAATCTAGATTTTAGAGGACATGTTAAGAAGTTGCGTTCTGGATTTCAGAGGTAGCTGGGAAGAATTTCTACCGTTAGCCGAATTTGCGTACAATAATAGTTACCAGGCAAGCATTAAGATGGCACCGTATGAGGCGTTGTATGGTAGGAAGTGTCGTACACCTACATGCTGGACAGAGTTAGGTGAGCGTCAGATGTTGGGTCGAGTTGGTTACTGAGCGAGGATAAGGTCAAGTTGATTCGGGCTCGTTTGAAGGAAGCTTTGGACAGGCAGAAGTCCTACGCCGATCTTAAGCGGAGAGATATAGAGTTTGCCGTGGGAGACAAGGTCTTTTTAAAGGTCTCGCCGTGGAAGAAAGTGCTGAGATTTGGAAGAAAAGGCAAGCTAAGTCCAAGGTTCATTGGCCCGTATAAGGTGTTGAGACGAATAGGACCAGTAGCTTATCAGCTCGAGTTGCCAGCAGAGCTGAGTCAGATACATGACGTGTTCCACGTCTCCATGCTTAGACGCTACCGTTCCAATCCATCGCATGTTGTATCGGTGGAGGAAATTGAGGTGAGCCCAGATTTGACTACGGAAGAAGAACCAGTACAGATTCTAGATCGAGATGTGAAAGTTTTGCGCAAGAAGTCGGTACCATTAGTGAAGGTGTTTTGGTGAAACCATGGCGTGGAAGAAGCTACGTGGGAACCAGAGGATGTGATGAGACAGCAATACCCTCAACTCTTTTGACCAGGTAATTTCGAGGCCAAAATTATTTTTAAGGGGGGTAGAACTGTAACATCCTTAAATAGGGGCTATTATGTTTGAACTGTTTGCATGTGTATGGCTTGGTTGTGATACTAGGTGAGGTGTTTTAGGGTCTAGGGAGAAGCCAAGGGTAGGCCCGAACTATAGGAATTTTTTTTATTTTTAAGCTTTGGTTAAAGGGAGCTGAAGGAGCTAGGGGTTAAGTGTTTTCTGTGGTAAACTTTAGCACAAGAATTACCTTGGTAAAGTGGCAAGGAAGCGCCACTTAGGGCCTTGAGCAGTGACACCACAAGAATTACCACGGTCGCGCATACCATGCCCACGTCCTCTAGCGCTCATAATTACGAATTCGACTTAATCTGATTAAAATTTTATGAGTTAGTATTTCTTCCACTTGTTTATTACCGGACAGTCTTATGGAAATAGCATTAGAAGTAGTTTTTCGCAAGAAATATGTCTAAAGGTCTCCGTTTCTAAAGTTGCATTTCTCAAAACTATCTATCACAATAAAAATTTTTCCATAAGAATTTAAACAATAATCAAAAAAACTTATAGTGCGGATTGGTGCTGGAGACTCGGGTGCCATACTTCCAGAAAACATGTATTTTTCTAAACCATATTCCAAACCAGCTTTTGAAAACATTTTTGAACCCCAAACCCATAGCCGAGTTCTGCAATCTGGCTCTGATAGCAAAATTGTAACACCCCAAACCCGGCCTAAACGTTACGACCGGATCTGGTATGTCACATGGAAAGGTTGGTTTAAAGAACTTGAAATTTTAAAGAAAAACCTTCTTCGCGTTGTGTTAACATTTTGAAACTCAAGTGAGTTTTAAGGTGCCTTGCAAAAATTTTCATTAATCATATTAACAGTCGAAAATAGGTTTTATGATACGAAAACCGAAAACTAGTGGTATTCCATGACGTGATATTTCAAAAACTGAGTTTGCAGTTTTAAGGAAAATTTCTGATTTTAATTATTTAATCGCTTGTCATCTTTTGTTAACACTTGAGAGAAATGAATGTTTATATTTTTATTTTAGAAAAGCTCCATACTTGACATCTCATAAAATATGTCATAACAGTATAAAATCAAAACCCAAATTAAAGTTACGAAGGCCTTATTACATAACAAAATCCCAAATTTAAATTAAGTTTAAGTAAAGAAAATGAGTTTACGTAGAAGTACTGTATGGCCACCTCGAAGTCCATCTCGGCTCCAAACCCACATCTAAGAGCTACCTGCAATGTTAAGTAGAGGGGTGAGTCACCGAGACTCAGTGTGTATTTCCCCTTAAAGAACGCAATCTGGGCCTAAGCCCACAGAACACATTGGGCCTTAGCCCTCACAATATGGCATATCAACAATAGTATGCAATGCAACCAAGCCCAACCTAGTTTTCCATCCTCTACATCACCTGAGCCAGCCAAACGCCTACGGCACCAAGCCACTTGTGGTTCTACACCACTGTGATACCAAATCACTGTGACAGAGTCACTGATAATAATATGTGGGGCCAACCCACTGTGGTACCAAACCACTCTGACAGTCACTGATAATATATGTGGGGCCAACCCACTGTGGTACCAAACCACCACGGCGATCGATCAAAAAAATATATATATGTGGTGCCAAACCACTGTGGTACCAAACCACTGCGACATAGTCACTGATATAAATATATGTGGGGCCAACCCACTGTGTTACCAAACCACTCTGACAGTCGCTGAATCACACTTCCCCTTTCAATATCATAACCCAAATCCCCCATGCATTATGAAGTCATGATATAATGAGTGCAACTTACGTCAATATCAATCACATGATCAAAGCATACATATATTCACGATAAAATATCTACATAAAACAACCATGAGGCAACTAACCTGGTATCTCTGTTATTTACCCCTTCCAAGGGTAACTCACAACCATTACCAATGATCCGGCTTTTAAGAAATCCAAAATTTAATTAATAATCAAACAAAAAATGGTGTGAGTATTACACACCTGATTACGCGTAAAACTAAACTCTCTATGTTGACACTCTCACGAGTAGGAATGACAGCGATTTGCCTATCCCAGGCAGATGTCGGCTCCCTTCCACAGCCAGGCGGAAAGTCTCGAACCGTCGGCACAGCACGTCGATTAAACTTAGGGACAGAGACTACAAGTTCACCTCCCTCCTTAGAATGGCTGGCACTCGTATCCATGAAGAAAAATCTTTATCAATACTATACTATAGCAAAAACAGGGATTTCCCCAACAAGGGGTTTGATTACGGCAGAGCAATATGAATAGAAGTTGATCACAAAGAATAAAAGAGAAACCCCTTACCTTGGCTACCGAAAAATATTATCAACAGATTCGGCTTGTGATTCCTGATGAATCCCTAATGAGAACCCGACGTTAAGAAAGGCTAGAAGGGTGTGTTAGAACACCAACAGATTCGGCCTTGCACAACGCACCTGATTCTTAAGATTCGACTAGAAAACAAGAAATAGAGGTGCACAAAGAGAAAATAAAAGGTATGGGAGAAGTGCAGAAAGTATTCGGCTAGAAGAGGCAGAAGTAGAGGAGTAGAGAGTTTCAGCTTTTGAAAAGGGTGAAAAGAAGAAAAAAAAGTGAAAGAGATGAGTAGCAGAGAACCAAAGTTCGGCTAAGAGGTAGAAGAGGGTTCGGCTAAAGAAAACAAAAGAATCAAAGGAGAAAAGAAGAAGAAAAAGGGATGCTCGAATGGTCACACTGATTTCGGCTAATGTCAAAGAAGCAAAAGAGATGAATAGGAGAAGCTGACAGTTTCGGCACAGTGAGAAGTGGGGAACCGAATGAGAAAAGAAAAAAGAACTCAAAGAGGCTTTTGCACTAATCGGCACTCACCCTTAATGACTGAAAATGCCAAAATGAAAAAATGCCTAAGACCTATGGGAAATTCGACACACTCACCTCCTAGCAACTAAACCGAAATCTCCCCTCAAGCTCCCCTACATTCGGCCAACACCCCCACTAATACCAAATCCCTTGATTTGCTCCTATCTTCACTCCCCAACACCCATTCAAATTGGTTTGACCAATTCAAATTCCTTCAAGCACTCTTGTCCATCCATTTGAATACATTGACCCATTCAACCATCACCCTTGAAGAGTCCCTGCCGAATCCACCACCTCTCCATCCTGGCGTCAAAAAATAAAGCTTCATAAAGAGGCTTCTGGGATTCGAACTCCTCCCCTTCTGCCCCAACAAGTGACGCCACCTCCACTTGGACACAAGCTCCTTTGTGTCATCAAACACACGAAAATAAACTTAAAGCTTGCTCCTACTAGCTCTCTCCTCTAAAGTGCCCAAAAAGCAAAAAAATTTCTAAAGCTCCGGCTCGAACCCAAGCCCCCCCAGGACCCCCAAACACACCAAAATAACATGCTAAACAAGCCAAAGACATAGAATAGCATCAAACGCAGAACCCCTAATTCTAGGATGTTACATGTATCGTATGTTTAGCTCGAACGGGTAACCTCGATATAATGTCAGCTTGTGTGAGTAACACTAAAATACTGTCAACTTGTATGAGCATTACATTCTTATATATCCGAGTCCATTTTACTATAATTCCACCGAGCGATGTTCAATTGATTGAAAATGAAATATAATTCATGAATTAAAAATGAAATGGTATTGATTTTACTTGACATATTATAACATCCTTAAATAGGGGCTATTATGTTTGAAATGTTTGCATGTGTATGGCTTGGTTGTGATACTAGGTGAGGTGTTTTAGGGTCTAGGGAGAAGCCAAAGGTAGGCCCGAACTATAGGAAATTTTTTTTATTTTTAAGCTTTGGTTAAAGGGAGCTGAAGGAGCTAGGGGTTAAGTGTTTTCTGTGGTAAACTTTAGCACAAGAGTTACCTTGGTAAAGTGGCAAGGAAGCACCACTTAGGGCCTTGAGCGGTGATGCCACAAGCGCAGAGGAAGGAGGCGAGGTTCGAGCTGCGGGAATCCCTCCGTGGGAATTTCTTTTTGACGCCAGAGAGGGAAGAGTTGTGCTCAACTCAAACTCTGATGGATAACTGTTGAACAGGTCAACAGATTCAAACGGATGGAGAAGAGAGAATTTAGGAGTTTGAGCAATTCAAACTCGTTTGAATGAGTGGCTAGGAGAAGTTTGAGTAGTTTGCCGAATTTTGAATTGTGTGAGGTGGAGTGTTCGGCTGAAAGACTTAGGAGGAGTGCCGAAATTCCTTAGGCAAGCTAAGTGGACATTTTCGGCTAAGTCATGCCTTGGTGTTTTCGGTTGGAAACCAAAAGCCGAAATCCCTTAGCCCTTTTCGACTTCTCCCTTAGTGCACCTTGCTGAAGTAAAAGTTGAAAGCTTTTAGGCTCTTGTCGACTTCTCTCTTAGGCATTGAGCCGAATCCCCATTTGAACCCCTCACTTATTTTCTTTGAACCCAAAACACTACCCTCCCTAAACCTCATCTCTTCTTGCTCTCCATTCTTATTGGTTGGCCGAACCTTCTTCTTCCTTAAGCCATTCTTTCAATTGTTTCTTTCATCTTCTTCTCACCATCACTCAAATCGAATACCCCTTCCATTCTCTCCTTCCATTTTGGCTGAATCTCATCTGTTTTTTCTTTTCTTAAGCCATAGTCGAATCTCCCTTGATCACTCAACCCCATTGCTAAAATCGCTCTCAACTCTCCCCTTCTTGTTTTTACTTTTGGCCGAATATCAACTAAGCATAGATCTCTCTTGTGTGGTTTTCTCTAATCGGGTTTGAAGAGGGTAAGTGTTCTTGGCCGAAACTTTATCATCTTTTTCTTTTCTCTCTGTCGACAGGTATAGAACAAAAGCCAAATTTCGACATTTGTCTTGACTCTTAATCAACTATGCAATTGGTTTCTCCTAGGTTCTTCGGGTTTTGAAGCAGTGGATCGTGATCATCTACTCTCTACCAATCAGTTTCGTTAAAGACCGTGGTAAGGTTACATGTCGATTTAACTATTCCCTTATTCATTTGAAAAGCCGAAGGCTATTAAGTTTATGTTGTTTAGTGTTGGCCGATTGTAAGGGAAGGGTTGTGACTAGTGCTCGAAAGGCATTAAGGTAAGGATTTTGGTTCTGTGCGTTAACTCTTCGGGATTTACAGGTGAAGCCGAATGGCTTTTTGCTAATAGGGTGATATTGGCCGAATGTAGGAAGGGGGAACTTATGCGTTAGATCGTGATCTATGGGGTTCCGTAGTCTCATTAGTAACCAGGTGTGTAACCTTACACACTTCATTAGTATTACATGTTATTGTGTTAACTGTTATAAACCGATTAGTCGTTGAAATCAGTGATTTTGCCTTGTGGGCATGAGCGTGGACTCCGGGTAAGTCCCCTGCTATGTGATTTTTGATATACATCGTCATGTTACCGTTAAATGCTAGGCTATGCGTTAATTGCATGATTTCATGATATTATAATACTTATGATTTGGACATGATGATGGGTTTGATGAGAGGAGGGGGAGGATCTATTTGGACTGTCACCAGTGGTTTTGACCACACGAAGGGTTGGCCTCGTCTTTGATATTATTATTTGTGACTAAGTCCCAGTGGTTTTGACCACCAGTGGTTTTGACCACATTGATGATATTTGTGACTACAGTCACCAGTGGTTTTGACCACATATGGATATTGTGACTCGTCCCGGTGGTTTGGTACCACGTTGGGTTGGCCCCACATGATTGATCGGAGGCTCGTGATCGTGGTTTTGACCACACGATGGGTTGGCCCATCACTTGATTTGTGACTACGGTCACCAGTGGTTTTGACCACAACGATATATATATTTGTGACTTCGGTCACCATTGGTTTTGACCACCAGTGGTTTTGACCACACGGGGTAGATATAGGAGATCGGATGGTTAGGTTATGGGGTTGCATGATTTGCATGTTTTACTGATGATTTGTGTAAGTGTTTGCACTATCGGGTTGGGGATTTATACACTGAGTCTCAGTGACTCACCCTTTCCCTTATATTTTGCAGATGAGGCATAGATCGCGGATAGGGAGCCGGGGAGGACTCGAGGTGGCCATGCAAACTTATTTTCAGGTTTTTGATTTTAAATTACTACTCTAGTTTTATCTATTTACTTTAAATTTGGTTTGGTTTTGTAATAAGACCGCTAAGTATTATTTTGGGTTTTAAATTACCTGCTTTACTTTTTGGATGATATTATGCATGTGGATAACAATTCGATATTGCTTAAGTAACCGGGTAAATAGCAACGTTTTCAAAAACTATACTCTATTTCGAGATTTTCAAACGTTACCATCGGGTAGCATTATTCATAGGGTAACAACAAAGGTAATATAGATGATTTTCAACCTAAATTTTCAACAACTTCGAATGCAAATGGTTTTAAATCTTGACTATGTTCAACTCACTCAGTTGTTAATAAGTATCGAAAGGTTTTCCAAAATTTGAAACAGCAATTGGATGTTCCAAAACTTATTTTCCGGATTTTAAAACAACACTAACGGTTTCAACATCACTTTATACGGGGTTTTCTAAACCTTAAAACGGTAACAGCGTTTTCAATAGAAATAAATCGGCAAACTTGTTTTACTTAAAATGTTTTCTCTCCGTAATATGCCAAATTCGGTCGTGGTGTGTTGACCGGGTTTGGGGTGTTACACATATAGATTTCTATATGATTTTGTTTTAAATGTTAACAGTATTTACTATTTGAGAAACGTAACTAACGTATTTGATTTGTGGTGATATTTGTGACGACCCAATTTCAGTGAAATCAAAATAGTGGTTTCGTGACCACAAATCTGAGCTAAAAAGAAAATTTTATTTTAATATTATGGCATGATCTATATTATGATAGGAAGGTTGCATGAAAATTTTGATAAGACAATTTTATTGATTTTGTAGTAAATTGATTAAAAAGGACCAAATAAAAAAAAAACTGTATTTTCGGGACTCCGTTCCGGTAAATCGGATTCATAAATATTTTTAATAAATATTTACGAAGCTAGTTGTATAGTTAATTAGGTTTTGATTAGGTGAATTTGACTTAATTAGGAGTAATTATGAAAAAGGGCTAAATTGCATAAAGGGTAAAAGTTTAATTATAGATTAAAGAAAGTTAAAAGGACCAAATAGGCAATTATACCAATTAAAAAGGTTGAGGCAGCATAACTAATAAAAATCAGATTTTATATATATTTTATTATTACTTAATGATAAATAATAATATTATATTATTATATTATATTATATTATTATATTATTATATTATTATATTATAATATATTATTATCATTAAATATAAAACAAAGCAAATGAAAAAGAACATAAACGGAATAGTAAAAATGAAACAGGGGAAAGAAAGAAACAAAAAAAGAAAGAAAAAAGAAAGGGAAAATAGGGATTTCAAGGGTTCAAACTTAAATTGGTAAGTCAATTTAGCTCCTTTTCTTGTAATTTTTGAGTTTTTATGATCCTAGAACAAAATACTACTTAGTATATGTTGAAATTTTGAAATTTAGTAGATTTTTGGACATGGTTTATGTTGAATTAATTGATGAATTAGGAGTTGAATTGATAGAATTTCAAGTTAGAATTGGGTAAAGGATTAAATTGAAGAATAAGTTAAAAGTTTTGTGTAATAGAGACTAAATTGTAAACTTGTGAAATTCAAAGAAAAATTATGAATTTTGTGAAACATAAGTGCTGTAAATGATATATGGAAATTTCGGCTAGGCTTGAAACAAGGATTAGATTGCGTGAATTTTATTTTTCGGGCCTAGGGACGAAATTGGAATTAATGAAAAATTTAGGGGCAAAATAGTAAGTTTGCCTAGAGTGTAAATTGAGTCTAAATGAATATGAAATGTATTAAATTGATGATTAAACTTATTTATTTATATCCGAAAAACTCAAATACGAAGCTAAATCGAGGAATGGAAAAAGTCTTGGATTAGTAGACTTTTGTATACAAACAAGTATCGAGGTAAGTTCGTGTAACTTAATATTGATTCTTGAAATGTTTGGATTGTATGATTATTTGATATGAATGTTAATTGAATATTTAATATAGATATAAAATATGGTTGTATGTTCATTATGACTTGAGAAAAGGGGATAAGTCCCGGTTGAATGAAGGAAATTCGATGGAATATTGTAAAGGTGACTCTGCATATGTTGCTGACAGGATTTAGCTCGGATGAGTAATCCTGATAAGTCTCTCAGGCATTATGAGATAAAGTTCCAGGAGTATAGTGATTGGTAGTATTCAGCATAAGTTGCGGACTACGTAGCTCTGTGTGAGCATCGAGGATTGGTAGTATTCCACATATGTTGTGGACTACCGTAGCTCTGTGTGAGCATCGAGGATTGGTAGTATTCTACATCTGTTGTGGACTACCGTAGCTCTATGTGAGCATCGAAGCATACGAATTGCCTAAATGATTTAAAAAGGGTAGCTCAAGAGTTACGTACACTTTAAGTGTACTATACAAGAGTATCCATCGATACTCCAATAAATTCAACGGGCAAAACTTGGAAATGGTTAATAGGTTTGAATGAATTTCTCTTGAAAATGTACATGTGGTATGGAATTATAAGCAAGTATAAATTATGACATGATGAGCTCATCTATGTGATGATATTATGTGTAATTGCTTGACTAAATTTGATGATGAAGTTGTATGTGATAGGATAATGAATTATTTGCTTGAATGCATGCATGTTTGATTAAATTTAATGCAAACACTTGGTAAGTTAGTTTCTGGTTACATGAACTTACTTAGCATTAAATCCTTACTAGGTTTTATTTTCTATGTTTTATAGTGCTCGGAAGCTCGGGAAGGTTGGAGATAAATCGGAGCATCATCACACTATCAACCTACTCATTTTGGTATACAAAAATATTTTTATTTTGGTATAATGGCATGTATAGACTATTAGTATCAATGTAAATAATGAATTGGATGAATGTAATCTAGCTATTGGAATGGCTAGTAATGACTTGATTTTGGTATTTTTTATAAAGTAAATTATGGTTATACATGTATGCTTGGTACATTTTGGGTTAATTAGATTTAACCATGTATGTTATGGAAAGGTAAGATATGAGTTAAGATTGTAAGTATACATATCATGTTAAATGTTTGAAATTGGCTTGTAAATCATGCTTGAATTGGTTGGTTGGTATTGGGAAAGTTTTGTGCAGGCTTTGGATGAAATGGGTGAGAAATAGGGCTTGGAAAATAGCCTTATTTTGCCCACACAGATGTGTGACTCCTATAAGCAAGAAAATTTTAGAAGTTTGCAAAAAATTTCTCCGAGATCCCGATTAGTTCCGAATTGATTCTAATGCATGTTTTGGGCCTTGAGGGTCCATTTAAGGGACGTTATGACTAATCTCAGAAAATAAATAGTGTTTGACTCGATTTATCTGAAAATGTTCTGTAAACTCTGGTAATGCCTCATGACCCTGTTCCGGCGACGGATAAGGGTTAGGGTTGTTACATTATTGCATGTATAGAAATGTGTTAATGTGCCAAGGGAAGTTAAGTTGGTAGAGTTAGAGTATGCCCAAAGACCAATCATGAGATGATTGTAATAACATACCTGTTTTACCTCATTTATTAATATAAGGCATTGAAATTATTATTTCAGTTTCTTTTCTATGTATATAAATAAATTATTTTATAATAATGTCTTGAGAATAATATGATTATTCTTAAAAGGTCCTTAGTCGATTATTATTGTGGGCTTGGACAACAATAATGCATTAAGACTAACGTGTAGTTTATTGATGACAAAGTGTTGTCATTGACATGGGATGTCAAATTCAATACATGAGTATGTGTGTTAGAGAACAACATATTGGACTGACCTGCTATGAGTATGTTTCTTGGATTATTATGTAATAGTCACAACATTACTCGTAGTGATTACTATGTATACGATCCTCAGACTTGAGATCATCATTATCCCAACATCGTGAGTCGTATATTTTGATACAATCAAACGCCCACCATAACTGGTTTTTCTATAAAGGCTAATGTTGGATATACCACAATCTATGTAGTGGGATATGGTTGATTAATATAGGATTTGTCCCTCATACATAATAGGAGCAACATCTTAGGCCACTTAATTGAGTCAGACTAGAAATGCATGGCCATGCTCAAATAAGTTGATATGAGATATCATATTTATTTGTTTATCATAGTCTACTCAGGATATCAAGGAACATTAGATGGACTATGTAACACCCCTAACTCGTATCCGTAACCGGAACAGGGTTGATAAACCATAATCTACACATATTTTAACCCCATGCTTGGCTTAATTTTGGATGAATATTCATTAGATTTGACGAATTTGATGCTCCTAATCTTGTAACAGCCCGATTTAGGGGCTAGTCAGAATAGTGATCTCGGAATCACTAATTCGAGGTTAGAAAAATTATTTTCATGATATGTTATTTGTTATAACATGTTTATAAGGATGCATGAAAATTTTGGTGCCTTAATTTTAGAGATTTCTAGCTAAATTGTGAAAAAGGACTAAATCGCATAAAGTGCGAAAGTTCTATTTTATTTGCTAGAGGTGCAAAATAGTTATGGTTTATAAATTGGAGGTCCCAAATATGCAAATAGGCCATTTTAGAGTATGATGGCCGGCCATGTGGTATGGGAGACAAGAGCATTTAATGCTTGGTCAAATTTGGTGAGAAAAGATGAATAAAATATGACAAAAAGAAAAGTTATCATCTTTTTTTTATTTCTCCTCTTCCTCCACCGAAAATAGCAGCCATGGGAGGGGTTTTTGAAGCTTAAAATTTTAGCAAACAATTCTCCACTCAAGTAAGTGATTTTGATTGTAACACCCCGAATTTGGGCCTAGAAGAATTGGGCCCAATGGGCTTTGGAAATGGGAGCATTTAAAATTTTTGAGATATAAGTATCACTTAGAATATTATTAAGATAGTATCGGGATTTAATTGAAGCCTTAGAGTTAGGGGTGACCTTAGGGAAAAATTTATTTTTCTCACTTAGTGGCCGTAGTCTCAAGCATGAGGCCTCCTAAGCAGATTAAGAGAAGAGAGGACACAAATGGGCTTGTAGTCCAGTGGAAAGTGGCATCATATAGAGACTATGAGGTGGCGTGTTAGGCAGTCAAGAGGTCCGAGGTTCGAGGCCTATGAAGGGAAAATTAAGGAGTTTTATTTTTGTGCCTGGACAGAAGGAGTTGGCGTTGGAAGGGACTCTGAAAGGGAGTGTTCAGGAGAGAAATTTAAGGTGCAGATAAGGGAGAAAATATAGGGATTGGGAGGTGGATATAGTGGTGCCGAATTAGACTCTGAGGGAAGGGAAGTTCGTCTAGGGGCTATATATATGAGTGCCAAATTAAGTTCCTAGGTTAATGCTGAATTTTTACTTCTCTGCTAGCCGAATTTCATCACTTGTGAGAGGCAGACGTTTTTTCTAAGTGTGCCAAAGCCGAATCCTTCATATCCTTCCTTCTCAAATTCCCTTTTGGTTCACCACTCGGTTCTAGCCAAATCACTTTTATTTATTATTCCCTCAAGTGTTGTCAAATTGCCTCTGTCACCTTTCTAGTCTCAAAAGTCGGACTTAAGTCACAGGATCAAAGGAAGATTTCGGTAAGAGCTTAGTTGAATTTTTAGTGTGTTTTATTAAAAGCCGAAGGGATATCTAACCCCTCATTGCCGTTACCATGTAACAACAAGGGTGAGGCTCAGCAATCGCAAGCGCGGTAGGTAAGGATTGTTATCAAGGTAGTAAGTATTCTCGATTCAGTTAGAGTTTTAATAAGTGATCGAATCTATTGTGGCTCATAGGGGATGATTTATGATCTATATAGATCACTTGGTTTTGACGATATAGGTGTTGGATGCAGATCTAAAGGATAATCGCCAATAGTAGCAAAGGAAGGGCTACTAGAAAGTAAGGCACACGGTAAGGTTACAGTCAGGTTTCGATTTCTGATAAAGTGCATCTTAAGTTAAGATTAATCGTTAGGTGATGTCAATTGTAGGTTCATGACTAAGGGGTTCGTAGCACGCAAGGTTACCAGGTGTGTACAAACACAACACACACACGATATCGGCAATGCCGAAAAGCTGAAAGTGGCTAAATGGGCCCAGTGGGCCCTGAGGCTAAGAATTGATGAAATGGTTTGGTTGGTTATACGAATTGAATTAGTCACGCATGATACACGATTTGGATTTGTTTTGGGCCTAATAGGCCATATGATGAGATTTGGGCCTAATGGGTCGTAACGGAGTGATTTGGGTTTGATGGGCTTTATGGGAACGTAGACAAATATGCTAGGGTTTATGGACTTAGGCCTAGTTTGAACAACTCTTCAATGTCATAAGACTTAAGTTAATTAAGCATGCCTGTGGACAAGTCGATTAGTTAGAGTGTGGTAACCGACATATGCATGTCTAGGATTGGACCTAGTGAGAGCTTGGTATTTAAGCGGTCCGGGTGATCCACCTCCTCTTTTCTAAGATCCTACCTGGTGTATAGTGTTTGTTCACTTTAACCGCGAGGACTTGTTTATGGGCCAAAGTTTATAACTAAAACCTGAGATGGACTAAAATACCCTTACATTTGAAAATTACTAAAATACCCTTACATTGGAAAATTACTAAAATACCCTTACATTGGAAAATTACTAAAATACCCTTAGGTTGTAAATTACTAAAATGCCTTATGTGTAAAATTACTGAAACACCCCTAGATTTGTAAATAACTAAAATACCCCTGTTTGTAAAATTACCAAGATACCCCTATTTTTGCCAAATTACCAAAATACCCTTGGAGGGTAGAATTACGAAAATACCCCTGGGTAGTGAAATGATGAAAATACCCCCATGTGACGAATATGAGTTTATAGATGTTACTTTTATGTTTGATGCATTCATATGATATTCTGCTTAGGATGCCTATGGGTGGGAATTATGGTACGGAGGAAGATTTGAGGATCGCATGGCCGTATGGTATGGATCTAGGATCGCATAGCCGTAAGGTATGGATACACAGAAGGCTTTAAGCCCAACATATGATTAGCAGCTTTGCTGCAATGTTCGGTAGTACCGCAACCGGGCTACCCTTGGTGTGTAGCGGAGGGGTGGGTCGAGCTAGAATTCCCCACAGGAGTCATAAGGTTGGAAGGGAAATGGTGTGTTTAGCGGATGGATTTTTGGGGTGGGTTTTGCATTATCTATTTATAAATGATACGATATGATATGATATGAGGTCATTGTGGGCTAAGGCCCAAGACCACCGATTTTGTTAGGGCTTAGACCCAATGTGAATATTTGTATGTGATTTGATTGCCAAGGGTTGTACACACTGAGTTTCGAAATTCACACCCTTAATTTTAAATGTTTCAGGTAATCCTGAATAGGCGGCTCGACGAGGGAGAGAACTCGGAGATGGCCACACTACAAGTTGTTCAAATGTTTTAATTTATTTAAATGATTCTGTTTAAATACTTTGTTTTTTCATTGGATTGTAATAAGGCCATGTAACTCCTACTTGACTTTGAATTTTGGGTTTATTATTATTATTGTTTTAACTGCCCACTTAAGGAATTTCATAAAGTTATTAAAGTGTTAATATGGTTTTTGAAATAATCTTTGTTTTGGGCTTTTGGGCCTTAAATTGTTAAATGGTAAAATCGTTTTGAATTATGCCTTTAATGTGACATTCCGGATTCGGGCCTAACTTCTAGGCCGAGTTTGGGGTGTTACATTTAGTGGTATCAGAGCCCAGTTGCAAAGCTCAGGCTGTGAAATGGGCCTTATGTTTTGGGTTTTTAAAATAAGTAGATTAAGAAGTTTTTTCAGGATTCTTGAAGTGTGGTTCACCAAGCCCTCGACGTCGAGCCAAGTAAGTTCTCTGTACTACAATTACTTAAATTAATGAACTATGTAGGTAATGGGCTACTTAAAATAGGCTTTTAGAGACTAAGGCCCGTAGGAAACTTAAGCTCAGTGGATTCTCGAATCGCGGAATAACTCTAAGAAATTGTTGTTACTTACATAAGACATGTGCCCTAAACAAGTGGAACTAAGTACTAATTTCATAAAATTCTTAATTCAGAAATACGCAACAATGAGCGCTAGACGAGGTGGAAGAGGCCGTGGAAGAGGCCGTGGAAGTGTTAGGGCAGGGCCGTCCGAGTTAGGCCATATGCCCAACGTAGGAGTAGGGAGGCTCGGCCTCACCAAAGAGGTGAAAGAGGAGCAAATGAACAGGCTACCGCTACAGAAGATGTTGTATCGTAGGCCATGTTGAGAATCTTAGAAAGGGTCGTTGGGCCTAATAATGGTACGGGGAGTCATGGGTCGATCGTGGAGTGACTCCGAGCTAATGGGGCTGAGATTTTCAAAGGAGTGGTGGGGGTGGCCCCGAATATGGCAGAGTATTGGTTGGAAGCTACTGAAAGAATAATGGATGACCTGGATTGCACGGCAGAACAGAAGTTAAAGGGGGCGATATCCTTACTTAGGGAGGAAGCCTATCAGTGGTGGTTGACTGTAAAGGAGGACAACCAACCGGAGCATGTCACTTGGGAGTTCTTTAAATCGACATTTCAGGGGAAGTACATTGGAGCGGCCTATGTGGATGCTCGAAGGAAGGAGTTTTTGAGTTTGACTCAGGGAGATAAACCGGTAGCTGAGTACGAGGCTGAGTTTTTGTTCCTCAGTCGGTATGCTAAGGGGATAGTAGCAACAGAGTACGAAAGATGCGTACAGTTCGAGGATGGATTAAGAGATAGCCTTAGGGTACTGATAGCTCCACAGAGGGAGCGAGATTTTGCGATCTTGGTGGAGAAAGCAAAAATAGTAGAAGAGGTAAAGAGCACGGAACGCCGCAATCGAGAGGAAGAGAGGGGCAAGAGCAAGCAGATTATGGAACCTATGGGAGCAGAACAGAGGCCTGCAAGGAGGGACAGAGTGAATGGGCCGGTCAGAGCTGAGGCCCCTATTGCTACTACTAATAATGGGATACCACTTTGTGTTGAGTGTGGGAGAAGGCATCCGGGCGAATGTTAGAAGAGGATAGGAGCATGTTTGGTCTGTGGATCCATGGAACATAGGGTTAGGCAGTGCCCGAGAAGGCTAGATCAGGAGCAAGCCAATGGTAGAGGTAATTTTCAACCTCGGAGGGGTGGTCAACAACCACCAAGGGGCCGTGGTAAAGTCAATGGTGGCAATGGCACAGGACATGGTCGTGAAGGTGCAGGTTATGCTGAGGCGAGGCAGCCAGCTTTGGTCTATGCAGCACATCGCCAAGGGGACGAGGACGCTCTAGATGCGAATACCGGTGAGCACTCTACCATAGTATACTAAGTGTTTCTTTTGGCTTTAGAATTAGAGTGCGTAGCGAAAGCATAATGGTGCGACTTGGGTAGTACGATTAATAGTTAGTTGGAAATTTCGAGGACGAAATTTCTTTAAGGAGGGTAGAATTGTAACACCCCGAATTTGGGCCTAGAAGAATTGGGCCCAATGGGCCTTGGTAATGGGAGCGTTTAAAATTTTTGAGATATAAGTATCACTTAGAATATTATTAAGATAGTATCGGGATTAAATTGAAGCCTTAGTGTTAGGGGTGACCTTAGGGAAAAATTTATTTTTCTCACTTACTGGACCGTAGTCTCAAGCATGAGGCCTCATAAGCAGATTAAGAGAAGAGAGGACACAAATGGGCTTGTATTCCAGTGGAAAGTGGCGTCATATAGGGACTATGAGGTGGCGTGTTAGGCAGTCAAGAGGTCTGAGGTTCGAGGCCTATGAAGGGAAAATTAAGGAGTTTTATTTTTGTGCCTAGACAGAAGGAGTTGGCGTTGGAAGGGACTCTGAAAGGGAGTGTTCAGGAGAGAAATTTAAGGTGCAGATAAGGGAGAAAATATAGGGATTGGGAGGTGGATATAGTGGTGCTGAATTGGACTCTGAGGGAAGGAAGTTCGTCTAGGGGCTATATATATGAGTGCCGAATTAAGTTCCTAGGTTAATGCTAAATTTTTACTTCTCTGCTAGCCGAATTTCATCACTTGTGAGAGGCAGACGTTTTTTCTATGTGTGCCAAAGCCGAATCCTTCATATCCTCTCTTCTCAAATTCCCTTTTGGTTCACCACTCGGGTTTAGCCAAATCACTTTTATTTCTTATTCCCTCAAGTGTTGCCGAATTGCCTCTGTCACCTTTCTAGTCTCAAAAGTCGGACTTAAGTCACAGGATCAAAGGAAGATTTCGGTAAGAGCTTAGTTGAATTTTTAGTGTGTTTTATTAAAATTCGAAGGGCTATCGAACCCCTCATTGCCGTTACCATGTAATAACAAGGGTGAGGATCAGCAATCGCAAGCGCGGTAGGTAAGGATTGTTATCAAGGTAGTAAGTATTCTCGATTCAGTTAGATTTATAATAAGTGACCGAATCTATTATGGCTCATAGGGGATGATTTATGATCTATATGGATCACTTGGTTTTGACGATATAGGTGTTGGATGCAGATCTAGAGGATAATCGCCAATAGTAGCAAAGGAAGGGCTACTAGAAAGTAAGGCACACGGTAAGGTTACGGTGAGGTTTCGGTTTCTGATAAAGTGCATCTTAAGTTATGATTAATCGTTAGGTGATGTCAATTGTAGGTTCGTGACTAAGGGGTTCGTAGCACGCAAGGTTACCAGGTGTGTACAAACACAACACACACATGATATCGGCAATGCCAAAAAGCTAAAAAGCCGAAAGTGGCTAAATGGGCCCGGTGGGCCCTGAGGCGAAGAATTGATGAAATGGTTTGGTTGGTTATACGAATTGAATTAGTCACGCATGATACACGATTTGGATTTGTTTTGGGCCTAATAAGCCATATGATGAGATTTGGGCCTAATGGGCCGTAACGGAGTGATTTGGGTTTGATGGGCTTTATGGGAACGTAGACAAATATGCTAGGGTTTATGGACTTAGGCCTAGTTTGAACAACTCTTCAATGTCATAAGACTTAAGTTAATTAAGCATGCCTGTGGACAAGTCGATTAGTTAGAGTGTGGTAACCGACATATGCATGTCTAGGATTGGATCTAGTGAGAGCTTGGTATTTAAGCGGTCCGGGTGATCCACCTCCTCTTTTCTGAGATCCTACCTGGTGCATAGTGTTTGTTCACTTTAACCGCGAGGACTTGTTTATGGGCCAAAGTTTATAACTAAAACCCGAGAGGGACTGAAATACCCTTACATTGGAAAATTACTAAAATACCCTTACATTGGAAAATTACTAAAATACCCTTATATTGGAAAATTACTAAAATACCCTTAGGTTGTAAATTACTAAAATGCCTTATGTGTAAATTTACCGAAATACCCCTAGATTTGTAAATAACTAAAATACCCCTGTTTGTAAAATTACCAAGATGCCCCTATTTTTGCCAAATTACCAAAATACCCTTGTAGGGTAGAATTACGAAAATACCCCTGGGTAGTGAAATGACGAAAATACCCCCATGTGACGAATATGAGTTTGTGGATGTTACTTTTGTGTTTGATGCATTCATATGATATTCTGCTTAGGATGCATATGGGTGGGAATTATGGTACGGAGGAAGATTTGAGGATCGCATGGCCGTATGGTATGGATCCGGGATCGCATAGCCGTATGGTATGGATCCACAGAAGGCTTTAAGCCCAACATATGATTAGCGACTTTCTTTGCGCAATGTTGAGTAGTACCGCAACCGGGCTACCCTTGGTGTGTAGCGGAGGGGTGGGTCGAGCTAGAATTCGCATGTGAGTCATAAGGTTGGAAGGGAAATGGTGTGTTTAGCGGATGGATTTTTGGGGTGGGTTTTGCATTATCTGTTTATAAATGATACGATATGATATGATATGAGGTCATTATGGGCTAAGGCCCAAGACCACCGATTTTGTTAGGGCTTAGACCCAATGTGAATATTTGTATGTGATTTAATTGCCAAGGGTTGTACACACTGAGTTTCGAAACTCACACCCTTAATTTTAAATGTTTCAGGTAATCCTGAATAGGCGGCTCGACGAGGGAGAGGACTCGGAGATGGCCACACTACAAGTTGTTCAAATGTTTTAATTTATTCAAATGATTCTGTTTAAATACTTTGTTTTTTCATTGGATTGTAATAAGGCCATGTAACTCCTATTTGACTTTGAATTTTGGGTTTATTATTATTATTGTTTTAACTGCCCACTTAAGGAATTTCATAAAGTTATTAAAGTGTTAATATAGTTTTTGAAATAATCTTTGTTTTGGGCTTTTGGGCCTTAAATTGTTAAATGGTAAAATCTTTTTGAATTATGCCTTTAATGTGACATTCTGGATTCGGGCCTAAATTTTAGGTCGGGTTTGGGGTGTTACATTGATGGTATTTCTTGAAGAAAATTGTACTTTTGGAGTCCCCAAAGCTTAAGCTTTCTAAAGAGGGGAGTAGTTTGCAATATGGTTGAAAGTCTAGGGACTTGCCATGATAGAGTTCATGTTGTTTGATGAGTTTTATGGAAGAAAATGAATGATAGGATGATGAGAAACAACTTTTGTGAAAGGTGTTGTCATGAAAACACCTATTTGGGACTAAGATGCAAAAGTTGTACTTTGTTCATCAAAGCATGAAATAGTTGGAATTTTGGATAGTTGTAAGAGGATTAAATGTTCAGCTAGGCTTGTTTAACAAGAAAATGTGATGAAAATTTATTTACGAGCCTAGGGGCAAAATCATAATTTTGCCAAAGTGTAGGGGCAAAATAGTCATTTTTTCCTAAAGTGTATATTATGGTGTAATATGATTTATAAGTGATTAAATCAGTAAATTTCATTGTTCTAGATCAAAGAAAACAAGTTTCAGACCTAGAATGGATGAAAAGAGAAATGTGGGAAAAAAGGTCCCTTTTGGCCCTTTCGGCATCGAGGTAAGTTCATGTGCAAACGTTGTAATTATGTACGAGTTAATTTAACCTCCACTGTGGTATGGAATGTATATTCATCATATGAATGCATGAAGTATCTTTTGATGAAATGTCAATAGAATTGAAATGTGTATAGCATGATATAATAATGGTTAAAGTCTCGAGTAAGACCATATTGGAATATGGCCTCGGAGTAAGAGTTCGTATAAGACCATGTCAAGGACATGGCATCGATATGTTAATGTATGTAAGACCCAATTGGGGTATGATGACAATGAGAACTATGTACATGAGACTCAAGAGAGTCATTTAACAATTCGAATGATTCAATGTATATGTTGAATGTATTTGGTTGTACCATGAGTAGCACAAGTATGTGTAGAACTGAATTGAGATGAATGCAACATATGATGAACCCCTAGTAGGGTATGTGTAGTTGATGCACCTTAGTTGCATGAGACAGATTTACTGATGCACTGTGTGAATGAGAACGAGTATCGTAGAAAGTTAAGTAAGAATAGTAGTGTGAGGATGTTCTTGGATGAACATTTGAAATAAAGAGTTACATATGGATGACTATTCATGAATGTATGATAATGGTGAGCTATGTGCGATATCACCATATTAATGGTTAGTGATGGGCTGTGTGCGATACCATCAACCATATCATTATCAAGGGGCTGTGTGCGTTACCACCTGATATATTATTAATTGATGGGTTGTGTGCGATACCATCGCTTATAAATGATTGGTGAGCTAAGTGCGAAATCACCAGGGGTATAAATGATTGGTGGGCTGTGTGCGATACCACCCTATAATCGATTGTGGTAAGCTAAGTGCGAAACCACCGAGATATTGGCTGTGTGGATAAGCTAAGTGATTTAGCATTAACTATGTGTGAATTAGCTGTGTGAATTGACGGTGTGGTGGCAATACTGAGTAAAGTAGCTATGTGGATGAATTATTGAAAATGCTTGATGTGTTGTTTTATATGATCTTGTGATGATTAGTACAGGGGTGTATGCTAATTAAACGAGCGAATTGGCTTGTGGCATGGTAGAAATGTGGTAAGAGATAGAATGAGTAAGATTCAAGAATGATTGAGTAAGTAACCATGAATTGATGAGAAAAACTCGGCATATTACCTTGGGGTTATGTATATTCAGTGGATATTAATATTTATCGGATTATGCAGATGAACTTACTAAGCATTATTGCTTACTCCTTTACTTTTCTCATCTCTTATAGGTTTTATTACCTAGCTCGGGTTGGATACCGCCGGAGACATTTTCACACTATCGAGCAAACTCTTGGTATGAGGTATCTAGTCCTTAGAAGTCATGGCATGTATAGGGATTCTCTTAAAGTTGATGAAGTCTAATTGTTGTAGCCAAATGGTGTTAGTCTAAGAGAATTTATAGTATGGTTGTGTATAGCCATTGATGATGGCTTAAGTTGGTTGTAAATGTTGTGGGAATAATTGTCCCAAGTGTAAGGGAGGAAGACTTTATTTTCATATACCAAATATGTTAATTCATGTGTTCTAATGGATGATTTGAGAATGTTTTGAATTAGTATATGAATGTATGCAAGGGAGAGTAGAAAAAGGCTTGGCAAGATAGTCTCTAAGTGCCCACACGGATAGACACACGGGCGTGTGTCTAGGCCGTGTACACCCTGCACCTTAGTGCCTTAAGTTAGAATAGAACACGGGCTGATCACACGACCGTTTGTTCAAGTCGTGTGATACGCACGGCCAGCACATGGGCGTGTGCCTAGGCCGTGTAGAATAAGTCAGTATATCAAGGTATAGTACACGGTCTAAGTCCATGGGCATGTTAAGGCCGTGTGGATTTAGTCAGTGTCGACCACGGTTGGAAAGCACGGGCATGTCTTAAGGGCACACGGGCGTGTTCCCAAACCGCATGGGCGTGTGCCATAACCGTGGGGCATTTGGCAGAATGCTTGGGTTTTTAAGCACGGTTGTTGAACATGGGCGTGTGTGTCTACACACGGGTGTGTCTCATTCTACACGGGCGTGTGGCCCCTGTTTTAAAAGAAAAGTTTCTTTTAGCTCGTAAAAGTTTTCGAACGCAAGTTTAAGGCCTCGTAGGCCCACGATACGAATGATGACTACGAAAGAGAAGTTTTTAATTTGGAACAAAATTTTATAGCTCGTAAGTACATGTTTAAGGAAGTTCAAGCATAGTAATGTCTCGTATCCGATTTTAGCCTCAAAATCGGGTATGGGGTGTTACATTTAGTGGTATCAGAGCTACGGTTTAGTCGGTTCTAGGACTAACCTAGCGTGAGTAAGAGTCTAGCTATACATGCCATATGTGGATCGTGATAGTGTGATATCTCCCGGCTCTAACGAAATTGTTTTGTTAAGACAGAGACGATTCTCAACCGAGCTAATTTCAGTAAGTTTGTATGATTTTCAAGTTTCATGAATATTTCGTTGAACGACTTGTGATGTTGCTATGTGCACATTATTTCTATGAAAATGTTCAATGATCTAATAAACAAAAAAATCAATGAGATTAAGTATTAGTAAGTCCCGATTGAAGATGAATTTTCCAGGATACTCGATCTACCACTTGAGATAAGAAAGTTCGTATAAAACCAAGCCAGGGCATGGCATCAGAAATTGAGCAAGTTATCATGTAATTCCAAGGTAAGCTTGGCATTGATTCAAGAAGAGATATTCCATGTAAGACCATATCTAGGATATGGCTTTGGCATCAAGTTATGTGGGACGAGATTTATTATCCTCGGTTATTCATAATAATTCATTGGGCAAAAGAGTAAAGCTTAAATGAGATAGCAAGAAAGTTAGTAGTAAAGTTGATATTATGTCATGCTAGTTAAGGCTGACTAACAAGTATAATTCATGTTATGAATGATGATGCTGAGATTATGTTTATTATAGTAAAGCATACTGATCTATGTGATCAAGTGTTATAGGTACTTTGTTTACCTTACAAGCATGAGACTAGTAAGTGCCATGATGTATGTGAAAAGTAGTAAAAGTAAGTAAGCACTTGCGATTTGTGATGCCATTGTTTATGATAAATATGTTCACATGATTAAAAATTGAAAAGTTTGATTTAGTAGAATGCAGGATATGAGTACGGTCGTTCAACGATGAAAAGATGAATAAGGCCATGGTTGGACCATGGCAATGAGAAGGTTAGTGTAAGACCATGTTTGGAACATGGCATCGACCGTATTATGAGGGTCAGTGTAAGACCATGTTTGGAAAATGGCATTGACCGTATTATGAGGGTCAGTGTAAGACCATGTTTGGAACATGGCATCGGCCGTATTATGAGTGCCAGTGTAAGACCATGTTTGGAACATGGCATCGGCATTAAGACAAGAGCTGGTGTAAGACCATATCTGGGATATGGCATCGACATTGACATGCGTTCCATGTAAGACCGTATCAGGGATATGGCATTGGTATTGGTATGAGATTTCATGTAAGATCATAGCGAGGCTATGGCATCGCGATGACATATAAAGAAGTAGCTAGACTATGCTGTTGTGATACGAGTAAGACCATAGTTGGACTATGGCAATCAGGTAGACGATGTACTCAAACCCGAACAACATTCATTAATTGATAAGTGATTATAAGAGAAAGTAGGGATAAATGTTGAGTACTCGAGCAGATATTAATGTGGAACTTGAATTATTAAAAGTTACAGTTCAAAAGTATAAGGGATAGAAACAATTGTAGAGTGATAAATGTGAAAACCCACTCGAGATGAGTTATATGACTATGATGAATATTAAGTCATATGTATGTAGTCACGAGAGCCAAGTTAAGGGGCTCTGTGACCTCACTCTCCTTACCACTGTTGAATTATGATGAGATGTTAAGAGAGTTAAATTGAGTAAGTTTACATGTGATTAATGCAGTATTTATGCTAGCATGATTAAGAATGCCTTGTAACACATCGATGCATAATACTCTACTAAATAGAGTAACTGTTGTTGAACATGAGGTTGAAGTCCTAGAAGACTAAAATGATGAGGCTATCATCGAGATATGAGATAGACAAGGTCCCGTATAAGATCATGACCGGGACATGGCCTCGGCACCGAGTTGAGATTCCGTATAAGACCATATCCAGAATATGGCATCGATACTTGATGTGGAAGTCCATATAAGACCACCTCGGGAGTGTGGCATTGGTTTCGTACCTACATGAATGATAATGAATATGCGTCTTTGATTATCCCTAGTGATCAATGGGACAGATAGATGAGTCTCGAGGTAGAAATGAGAATGGTACTAAAGTCATGAAAAAGAGTGAAAACATGTACTCGTAAATGAATCACGAAGAGACGATTATGGTATATGACACGGAACGTGTTATATAAGGGCAAGTATGAGTAAGTTGGCTAGAATCCTATGGTTTGCGCATGGTTAGTTAATGCCATGGATGGGATTATAATGATCTCCTTTAGTATTATGTATTAATACATGTTTCCCTTCAGGGATGATGTGGTCGTTATTTTCATGAAATTGTGATTGTGTGAGAACGTTAACTGATGAAAAAAGTAGACTAAACGGTTGTCGATTTAGTTAATTAAAATCGACATTCCTCTATCTCTGCGTAATCCTACACGGGTACCTTGAGGAGGAAGTTGGTGATAATTCTAGTATAAGAAGTGAAATTACAAGTTTCACGTTGTATGATGAGTTTCCAAATAAGATGAATAGAGTTAATGAATTCGATCAAGATGTCCCTGCTATCGTGAGATATGACGATAGTAAAGGTTCTAGATTCGCATAGCAAGAGAAACTCAAATGAGAGTGTGCTTAAAATATGTTCTCAGTATGGAGAAAAGAGTAGATTAATGTATTGAGATATGATTCAAGTTCTGTGTATATTCACGCATGAATCAGTAAAGAGAATAAAATTATGTGTGTACGTGAGTAGGGAAGATGATATAAAGGTATGCTCATCGAAATGTTCAAACCGTGATAGTTAAGTTGAAAGCTATTGAAAGAACTGTTTATTTGAAAGTCCTTGTACTGAGATCAGTCTAAATCGAGAGAAAGAGTTGACAAATTTGTGATCCAGAGACGATCACTTTTGTGTCTGTGTTGTGGGTTAGATATTATATATTGATCCATGGGAAGATCGATGTGTATTTTCTGAATTTTAATGAGTAAGAGTATCATATGCTACAGAAGATTTTGAAAATGAAATAGTGGAAACGGATAGAACTATTACAATGACAGGTATAGTTATTGTAATACTTTACGGATAGTCGACATAGTACAGATGTCTGAATGAAAGATCTATGTTAAGCAATACGAGTTAGTTACTCAGCTGATCTTAGTTGGTAATATCCTAGTTTCAACAAGGTTAATGACAAAAGCGAGTTCTCTTTTCAGAATAAAAGGGTTCAGAAGTGAAATAGTAAATGCTATTTTAAATAAGCTCTGAATGAGTTTAATTAAGGTGATAAAACCCAAGTTGGATGAGTTTTCAGTTGCCGATGCTCTCTCGAGATACAATTGAAATGATGAGGAATCCAGAACTTATATAGAAGTTTTGGTATGAGATCTAGTAATTGCATACCTATTAATGCAAGAATAAGGAAATGTTGTTATGTGCATAAATGTTTTGACAATAGAGTACATCTCGTAGTATAATTGAGATTACGGTCAGAAGTAGTTGGCCACTAAAAGCTGAGTTTTTAAGGTGTACAAGTCAAGAGTATTAAATTTGGTGAATGCTTTAATGAGGAAGTTAGATGGAAACATTTTAAGAATGTTGGAAGCAAATCCTCCTGATGAGATTTTCGGGGACGAAAATCCCTAAGGGGGGAGAATTGTAACAGCCCGATTTAGGGGCTAGTCGAAACAATGATCTCGAAATCACTAATTCGAGGTTCAAAAAATTATTTTCATGATATTTTATGTGTTATAACATGTTTATAAGGATGCATGAAAATTTTGGTGCCTTAATTTTAGCGATTTCTAGCTAAATTGTGAAAAAGGACTAAATCGCATAAAGTGCGAAAGTTCTATTTTATTTGATAGAGGTGCCAAATAGCTATGGTTTATAAATTAGAGGTCCCAAATGTGTAAATAGTCCATTTTAGAGTGTGATGGCCGGCCATGTGGTTTGGGAGACAAGAGCATTTAATGCTTGGTCAAATTTGGTGAGAAAAGATGAATAAAATATGACAAAAAGAAAAGCTATCATCATTTTTTTATTTCTCCTCTTCCTCCACCGAAAATAGCATCCATGGGAGGGTTTTTTGAAGCTTAAAATTTCAACAAACAATTCTCCACTCAAGTAAGTGATTTTGATGGTATTTCTTAAAGAAAATTATACTTTTGGAGACACCAAAGCTTAAGCTTTCTAAAGAGGGGACTAGTTTGCAATATGGTTGAAAGTCTAGGGACTTGCTATGATAGATTTCATGTTGTTTGATGAGTTTTATGGAAGAAAATGAATGATAGGATGATGAGAAACAACTTTTGTGAAAGGTGTTGTCATGAAAACACCTATTTGGGGCTAAAATGCAAAAGTTGTAATTTGTCCATCAAAGCATGAAATAGTTTGAATTTTGGATAGTTGTAAGAGGATTAAATGTCCAGCTAGGCTTGTTTAACAAGAAAATGTGATGAAAATTTATTTACGAGCCTAGGGGCAAAATCGTAATTTTGCCAAAGTGTAGGGGCAAAATAGTCATTTTTGCCTAAAGTGTATATTATGGTGTAATATGATTTATAAGTGATTAACTTAGTAAATTTCATTGTTCTAGATCAAAGAAAATAAGTTTCGGACCTAGAACGGATGAAAAGAGAAATGTAGGCAAAAAGGTCCCTTTTTGGCCCTTTCGGCATCGAGGTAAGTTCATGTGCAAACGTTGTAATTACGTACGAGTTAATTTAACGCTCCAATGTGGTATGGAATGTATATTTATCATATGAATGCATGAAGTATCTTTTGATGAAATGTCAATAGAATTGAAATGTGTATAGCATGATATAATAATGGTTAAAGTCTCGAGTAAGACCATATTGAAATATGGCCTCGGAGTAAGAGTTCGTATAAGACCATGTCAAGGACATGGCATCAATATGTTAATGTATGTAAGACCCAATTGGGGTATGATGACAATCAGAACTATGTACATGAGACTCAAGAGAGTCATTTAAAAATTCGAATGATTCAATGTATATGTTGAATGTATTTGGTTGTACCATGAGTAGCACAAGTATGTGTAGAACTGAATTGAGATGAATACAATATATGATGAACCCCTAGTAGGGTATATGTAGTTGATGCATCTTAGTTGCATGAGACAGATCTACTGATGCACTGTGTGAATGAGAACGAGTATCGTAGAAAGTTAAGTAAGAATAGTAGTGTGAGGATGTTCTTGGATGAACATTTGAAATAAAGAGTTACGTGTGGATGACTATTCATGAATGTATGATAATGGTGAGCTATGTGCGATATCACCATATTAATGGTTACTGATGGGCTGTGTGCGATACCATCAACCATATTATTATCGGGTGGTGGTTGTGTGCGTTTACACACGATATATTATTAATTGATGGGCTGTGTGGGATACCATCGCTTATAAATGATTGGTGAGCTAAGTGCGAAATCACCATGGGTATAAATGATTGGTCGGTTGTGTGCGGTACCACCCTATAATCGATTATGGTAAGCTAAGTGCGAAACCACCGAGATATTGGATGTGTGGATAAGCTAAGTGATTTAGCATTAACTATGTGTGAATTAGCTGTGTGAATTGACGGTGTGGTTGCAATACTGAGTAAAGTAGCTGTGTGGATGAATTATTAAAAATGCTTGATGTGTTGTTTTATATGATCTTGTGATGATTAGTGCAGGGGTGTATGCTAATTAAACGAGCGAATTGGCTTGTGGCATGGTAGAAATGTGGTAAGAGATAGAATGAGTAAGATTCAAGAATGATTGAGTAAGTAGCCATGAATTGATGAGAAAAACTCGGCATATTACCTTGGGGTTATGTATATTCAGTGAATATTAATATTTATCGGATTATGCAGATGAACTTACTAAGCATTATTGCTTACTCCTTTACTTTTCTCATCTCTTATAGGTTTTATTACCTAGCTCGGGTTGGAGACTGCCGGAGACATTTTCACACTATCGAGCAAACTCTTGGTATGAGGTATCTAGTCCTTAGAAGTCATGGCATGTATAGGGATTCTCTTAAAGTTGATGAAGTCTAATTGTTGTAGCCAAATGGTGTTGGTCTAAGAGAATTTATAGTATGGTTGTGTATAGCCATTGATGAATGCTTAAGTTGGTTGTAAATGTTGTGGGAATAATTGTCCCAAGTGTAAGGGAGGAAGACTTTATTTTCATAAACCAAATATGTTAATTCATGTGTTCTAATGGATGATTTGAGAATGTTTTGAATTAGTATATGAATGTATGCAAGGGAGAGTAGAAAAAGGCTTGGCAAGATAGTCTCTAAGTGTCCACACGGATAGACACACGGGTGTGTGTCTAGGCCGTGTACACCCTACACCTTAGTGCCTTAAGTTAGAATAGAACACGGGCTGATCACACAGCCGTTTGTTCAAGTCGTGTGATACGCACGGCCAGCACATGGGCGTGTGCCTAGGCCGTGTTGAATAAGTCAGTATATCAAGGTATAGTACACGGTCTAAGTCCACAGGCGTGTCAAGGCCGTGTGGATTTAGTCAGTATCGACCACGGGTGGAAAGCACGGGCATCTCTTAAGGGCACACGGGCGTGTTCCCAAACCATATAGGCGTGTGCCTTAACCGTGGGGCATTTGGCAGAATGCTTGGGTTTTTAAGCACGGTTGTTGAACATGGGCGTGTGTATCTACACACGGGCGTGTCTCATTCTACACGGGCGTGTGGCCGCTATTTTAAAAGAAAAGTTTCTTTTAGCTCGTAAAAGTTTCCGAACGCAAGTTTAAGGCCTCATAGGCCCACGATACGAATGATGACAAAGAAAGAGAAGTTTTTAATTTGGAACAAATTTTATAGCCCGTAAGTACATGTTTAAGGAAGTTCAAGTATAGTAATGTCTCGTATCTGATTTTAGCCTCAGAATCGGGTATGGGGTGTTACAAATCTCGTAATTTCATGTTGTATACTCAGGAGAGCTTAGGAAATCAAAAAGAACGAGGAACGGGCCAAAAAGGGACAAAATAGGCCTACCTTAGAGACTCACACGGCCTGGGCTATCACCCACGACCGTGTGTCGAGCAACAACTGAGACACGGCCTGGATCAACATACACGGCCAGATCACACGACTATGTATGGCGAGCAGGATCGACCACGGCCAAGAGAGTCGACCACGGGCGTGTCACACGGGCATGTCCCTGCCGTGGCCAAGATGAGTTTCATTTGGATTAGGATACTTTTGGGCCAAGTAAGGCATCTCAAAGCCTATATAAACACCCTAGGGGGCAACCTAAAAGGAGAGCTCGACAGGACGTCGAATAGACGCCGAGTAGAAGGAGAAAATACTCCAAGACAACCATCGGGAATAGCTTAGGAGAAGGATCTCCATCAAGACTGAGGATCTCCCATCAAGTTCTTTAGAAGTTTTTGGGTTTTATTATGTTTTGTTGTTTTTCCTCTTTTATGATGTTTCCCTCTTTTAGTATGAACTAAACTCCCTAAATACTGAGGGAGGATGAAGCCTAGATGAATCTTATTATTATTTGATTTATGAGATAAATACTTGTGCTTATTCTTAATTGTGAGTTCTTATTCTTGTTTTGATAATTCAGGTTATTGATTCAAGTCAAATGTGCTTATTCAGTGGAGCAAAAGTCCCTATCTAAGAGTAGATCAACACAATTAAGCGGAGTTGATCGCAACCCCAGAGATAGGGCGACGAAAATCTGCCGGATTAGGGTCAAACCTAATAAGGGGATCCATAGATCGAGTTAATGCGACAATAGAGGTTTTAATTAGAAAGAGATTTCAATTAATCAACCTAGAGTCAGTTGTTAGTAGCCTCGAGAGAGGTATTAATATAATTTAGGGATTTCTACGGATTAAGCCAAGTGAATAAATCGCATAAATCAAAAGTAATAACTGAAGACTAGGTGGATTCTTCCTTAGGTATTGTCCATCTCATATAAGTTGTCCAAAGGTATTTTTCCCAATTTACTCTCTGTCGCATTCATAGTTAGTTAATTTTAGATTAAAAATAAATCCCCTTAATTAATAGGCTAGATAATAAAAAGATAGTTAATACTAATACTCTTGGTCCTTGAGGATACGATATTCCGGACTCACCACAGCTATACAACTGTTCGATAAGTGCGCTTGCCTTTGTCAAAATAATAGTTAGTTTCGAGCTCCATCAAGTTTTTGGCGCCGTTGTCGGGGACTAAGATATTAGGAAAACTAAATTTTTATTACTTTAGCCATTTTATTTATTTGTAATTTATATTTTTTTTATTTTTAACTTTGCTAATTTTTCTTTTATTTGCTTCTGGCAGGCAATTCTAGTTTATGACTAGGAGGAACCCGTCAGGACCCTTGATTTTTTAAAGTGATATAGAAGGTACCGTTCGCAGAAATCGTAGGGAAATAAGGTGAAGCCTACAGTACATAGAAGAAGAGCAAGAGGACGATACCAACACTACCGAAGAGATGGCTGATAATAATCCGCTACCTCCTGTGGTTGCCGTAAACCCGGTGAATCAAAATCCTATTCCTCGATCTATGTATGATTATGCTAAACCTAGTTTAACAGGAACTGAATCAAGTATTGTTAGACCTACTATTGCTGCAAACAATTTTGAACTGAAACCTAACACTATACAGATGATCCAGCAATTTGTTCAGTTTGATGGTTTGCAGGATGAGGATCCAAACAATCACTTGGCAAATTTTCTTGAGTTTTGCGAAACTTTCAAGATTAATGGCATTTCTGATGATGCCATTCGCCTTCGGTTGTTTCCCTTTTCACTGAGGAACAAAGGTAAACAGTGGTTAAACTCGTTACCAGGAGGATCAATCACTACATGGGAACAAATGACCGAAAAATTTCTTTTAAAATATTTTCCACCGGCTAAAACGGCTAAGTTGAGGAATGATATTTCTTCTTTTGTGCAGATGGATCTAGAAACACTCTACGATGCATGGGAGAGATGTAAGGATCTACTAAGGAGGTGCCCTCACCATGGGTTACCTTTGTGGCTACAGGTTCAAACCATTTACAACGGTGTGAACCCCTCAACTAGGCAGTTGATTGATCCAGTCGTCGGTGGAACCCTAAATAACAAGACTCCTGAGGCGACTTATGAGTTTATAGAGGAGATGTCACTGAATAACTATCAGTGGCAAGTTATAAGGACAAGGCCGACAAAAGCCACCAGTGTTTTCAACCTCGACACAGTGACCATGCTATCAAACCAGGTAGAACTCCTTAATAAGAAAATTGATGGTTTGTATGGTTCTTCGCAGGTACATCCAGTGACGCAGTGCGATACAAATGAAGGAGGGACGAACAATACATAATACCCACCCTACAACCCTGGCGTAGAAAGCGAGCAGATGAACTATATGGGTAATAATTTTAGATCTCAAAATAACCCCTATAGTAACAATTATAATCTAGGTTGGAGGAACCACCCAAACTTCTCATGGGGTGGTCAAGGAAATCAGAGACAACAGCCCTCTCCAGGCTTTTAACAGCAACCCTACCCGCAAGAGAAGAAGCCAAACCTAGAAGAGATGCTAACAAAATTCATCGCGGTGTCAGAGACACGTTTCCAAAACACCAAAACAGTGCTCAAAAATCAACAAGCATTGATTCATAGGATAGAGAACCAATTAGGAAAACTTACTAAAATCATATCTGAACGACCACAAGGCAGCTTGCCAAGCAACACTGAAACTAACCCAAAGGAGAAAATTCATGCTGTCTCTGTTCACGACAGTGAGGGGTTAGACGAACCAGAACTAAGGCAAGAGAATGTGGTAGGGGAAGGTAAGGTTGAGGTAAACCATGATAAACCAAAACCGGTAATTACACAGTACCAACCTCGAGTGCCATACCCCAATGCGATGAAGAAAGACAACACAGATGAACAATTTGGTAAGTTTCTTAAACTTCTAAAGAAATTACATATTAACTTACCGTTCCTTGAAGCTCTTTCGCAGATGCCAGATTCAAGAAAATTTTTAAAAGAGCTGTTGACGAGCAAACGGAGATTAGACGAGGCGTCACATGTGGAGCTAAACGCAGTGTGCTCAACAATTTTGCAAAATAAACTACCACGAAAATTAAAAGATCCAGGGAGTTTTACAATTCCATGTTTAATTGGTAGTTTATCTATTAATAATGCCTTAGCTGATTTAGGGGAAAGCATCAATGTTATGCCTTATAAAATGTTTGAACAACTAGGTCTTGGGAAACCCAAACAAACTAGGATGAGCATTCAATTAGCTGATAAAACTAGTAGAATTCCTTGGGGTATAACCGAAGATGTACTAGTAAAAATTGATAAATTCATATTCCCGGTAGACTTTTTCGTTTTAGACATGGATGAGGATAATAATGGTCCTTTAATTTTAGGAAGACCCTTTTTAGCAACTGCTAGAACTAAAATTGATATTGATACAGGTGAACTCACACTTCGTGTAGGTGACGAAACGATCACTCGTCAAGCTCTTGACTCGGCTAGGACATCGAGTAATCAAGGTGAAAACATAAATTCCATTAATAACCATTTGGTTCAACATTCTTTACAGGAAACACCACGAAACTACACAACTGAGCTAGATCCTAGACCTCGGGCCAATAAAGAAATAAATCATGAAGAAAAAAGACTACAAATCGATGATCTAGATGAATGGCGGACACACGACAAGTGGAAATCAAAAATACACGATGAACCAAAGCGGCTCCATGACGAGCTTAAAGGAGGAACAAATCACTTCAAGGTTGGGGACCAGGTACTGTTAGATTCAATCGATCCTCGGATTACCACCTCAAAGCTTAAAGCGAACGGAGAAATTCCTTTTACGGTACTTAAGGTCTTTCCATACGGAACGGTCGAGGTAACTCATTCTAATTTTGGCACTTTTATGGTAAATATTACCCGACTCAAACTATATGTTGATAGAATTGATAGTAAGAAAAAGGAGTTTCAACTCCGTAAACCACCATGACGATACGAATAAAAGGTAAGTCGAGCTTAGACTCTAAATAAGCGCTTCTCGGGAGGCAACCCGAGCACTAACCCCTTTAATTTTCATATCTTTGATTTTTAGCACCTAACTAAAAAACTAACCAAGTTAATAAAGCGTAGGTTTCCGTACCACACGGCCTTGCACACGGGCGTGGCCGTGGCCGTGTGGACATCACGGATTTGCACACTGGCACGGCAGAGATTGTACGAACCAAGGATGGAAAATCCCCAAATCACGGATGGCTATAAAATGCCACGGTCGTGCGATACGACCGTGGTCAACACTGAGAAAGTCACACGGGTATGAGACACGCCCGTGCTTTGAGGCCGTGGCCAACACTGAGAAAGATATACGGGCGTGGAAACCTCTACACAAGCGTGGGAGAAACGAACAAACCACCACACGGCCGTGCGATATGGCCGTGTGACTTAACACGCCCACAGCACACGAGCGTGGGCAGCAACCAGGTCCTTCTTATTTAAACCCCCCTTCTTCTCACCTTCTCCCCAAATTCTTCTTCTCCCAACCCCCAGCCACCACACCCCTTTCTCTTCTCACTATCTACTCCCTTCTTTTTCCTTTCCCCTTCCCCTCATTCTTTTTCTTTCACCATCCTCACCACCATCTCCATGTCAAAGAAGCGAAAGGACCCTAACACCGTATCCCCGTGCAAGATCGATCTACATAAGTTCATGCCGGCCGCTTCATCGACTCGACAAGCCAAGGACATTTGAGTCCATTTAGTTTTCCTATGTCTTTTCTCTTCTCCTTTATTTTCCTTCTCTTTATCTTTCTTGTGCTTAGTTTATTTTATTATATTTTGATTTCTTTTATTTAGGTCCTAAAGGCTGCTAGAGAATCACCACACCACGACCCTAGTATCCACCACCACCGACGCATCCTCCTCCAACTCGGTCCAAATTTCCCTCGTTTCTTTTCTTTGACTCCATCCAAACTTTAGAAAGTTTCACTTCTCTCCCTACCTTATGATCTTCTTACTATATTGTGAATATCTATTTTTGTACATTGAGGACAATGTACATCTTAAGTGTGGGGGTTGAATTTTAAAAGTTCCTAACATTTTGCATTATTCTCAAATCCCTGAATTTTGTCTTTCTCTCAAGCCACTTTCTCATATCACTGTTAGAATGAAATTTCTTTTGATTTATGATTTCTAATGATATGTTTTGGATTAAGTCATAGTTAATTGTGCATTGACGATTTAAACTTTAAGATATTAGAGTATCAGGCATGATAAGGCTATTTTCTGTGATTAAAATTTCTAGGTTGTTTTCCTAAATTTAAATATTACTTTGAAGTTTGAAATTTACAAGGTTGACATCAAAAACCATAATTTTTGTGAGAATTTGAGCCTTTAGAGCATACATTTTTCATGCCCACTTTATTGATTATGAGTGTGTCAACATTGATTTGTTATTCTAGAACTTGCTTCGATCATACATGTCGAGACCACACTTCTGATTTGATATACTGAGATGATAAAGGCACCTAGGTTTTAACCCACTTATTCCACTAAAAAGCCTACTCGTTTAATTAACCCCTAGTGACCCTTTTGAAACCTAATCAACCATTTTATTGACTCACCCATTAATATTAACCCAAAACCCACTTTGTATTTGTTATCACCATTTCTCTTAACTACCCTTATATCGAGATTTGATTTGATCGATTGCTTAACTATTTTCTTTATTTTAGTTGTTAAATTCTATCTTATTATTATTGTATGTGCTTATTCTTAAAAAAAACGAAGTATATTCATTATTAGTTCTATGTTATTTGAGCTTATGCTTCATTATTAGTTCTATGTTATTTGAGCTTATGCGTTTAATTTCACATTTTAAGAAGAAGCTCGTGTTATTAGTGATAAATTCTTAATTGATGTAATTATTTAAGTTTTAGTTATTTTTATATTTAGGTAATTTATCAATTCAATCTCGATACTAACCCTCTAATTCAGCCTTTATCCACACCTTTAACCCAAGCCCCATTACAACCCTTTAAAAGACCTTTTGATTTGTGTATCATCTCATTCTATAGTGGTGGAGATTTGATTTTCATGCAAGCATATGGGATTAACTTTTCATGTTTGACTTTTGAGTGCTTAATTTTTGAACCTTAAACACTTTGAGTGATTTGAGTGAATCTTTAGTGAGGATGTCAATACTTTTCGGTTTTGAATCAGAGGTAATTATTTAGGTAAGGGGAAACACATATGTTTTCATGCTATAAAAATCTATGACTTAGATTGTTTGAATCTCTAGGACTCTTTTAGTTAAATTATCCATGTATGAATTATCTATGAATTATGATAAGACATTGTTGATGAGAATTATGAATTGAGGGAAGTTAATTCTAATTGTGAGTTGAGAATTTTACTTGAGGACAAGCAAAAGCTTAAGTGTGGGGGTATTTGATAAACCATAATCTACACATATTTTAACCCCATGCTTGGCTTAATTTTGGATGAATATTCATTAGATTTGATGAATTCGATGCTCCTAATCTCGTAATTTCATGTTGTATACTCAGGAGAGCTTAGGAAATCGAAAAGAATGAGAAACAGGCCAAAAGAGGACAAAATAGGCCTACCTTAGAGACTCACACGGCCTGGGCTATCACCCACGGCCGTGTGTTTTGAGAAACAACTGAGACACGGCCTGGATCAACGTACACGGCCAGATCACACGGCCGTGTGTGGTGAGCAGGATCAACCACGGCCAAGAGAGTCAACCACGAGCGTGTCACACGGGCGTGTCCCAGCAGTGGCCAAGATGAGTTTCATTTAGGATACTTTTGGGCCAAGTAAGGCATCTCAAAGCCTATATAAATGCCCTAGGGGGCAACCTAAAAGGAGAGCTCGACAGGGCGTCGAATAGACGTCGAGTAGAAGGAGAAAATGCTCCAAGAAAGCCATCGAGAACAGCTTAGGAGAAGGATCTCCATCAAGACTGAGGATCTCCCATCAAGTTCTTTAGAAGTTTTTTGGTTTTCTTATGTTTTGTTGTTTTTCCTCTTTTATGATGTTTCCCTCTTTTAGTATGAACTAAACTCCCTAAATATCGAGGGAGGATGAAACCTAGATGAATCTTATTATTATTTGATTTATTAGATAAATACTTGTGCTTATTCTTAATTGTGAGTTCTTATTCCTATTTTGATAACTCAGGTTATTGACTCAAGTCGAATGTGCTTATTCAGTGGAGCAAAAGTCCCTGTCTAAAAGTAGATCAACACAATTAAGCGGAGTTGATCGCAACCCTAGAGATAGGGCGACGAAAATCTGCTGAATTAGGGTCAAACCTAATAATGGGATCCATAGATCGAGTTAATGTGACAATAGGGGTTTTAATTAGAAAGAGATTTCAATTAATCAACCTAGAGTCAGTTGTTAGTAGTGATAAACCGTAACATATACATATTTTAATCCCACATTTAGCATACTTTTGGATGATTTAATCCCTTGAATTGTGGAATTTTATGCTCCTAATCCTTTAATTTCATGTTTTATACTTAGGAGAGCATCGGAGGAAGAAAAGAACGAGAAACAGGCCAAAACGGAGAAAATGGGCCAAAGGAAGAAATCCACACGGCCTGGAAGTAACTACACGGTCGTGCCACCTTAGCATGCCCGAACACGGCCTAGGATCGATTCACATGGGCGTGCTCCACGGGCGTGTCTCTGCCGTGACCCATTGTAATTCTACTCGAAAAAGGGTACTTAGGGGCAAAGAAAGACATTCCGAAGTCTATATAAACACCCTAAGTATGACCTAAGAAGAGAGGCAAAGCCAAAGAGGGCTGAACATAGGGAATTACTCCAAGAAGGCCAGTTGATTTATCCCAAAAGCCGAAATCACACTCAAGACGGAAGATCTTCCCTTCAATTTCCTTCAGGGGGTTTTAGGGTTTTTCTTATATTTTGTTATTTACTTTCTTCTGAGATGTATTCTTTATTAAACATGAACTAAACCCCTCAAATACCTGAGGGGGATGAAACCTAAGACGGATCTTGTTATTTTTTTCTAAACTATATGATAAATATTTGATTTGTTCTTAATTATGTGTTCTTAATTCTTGTTTTAATATTTCAGGATATTGATTCAA
Organism: Gossypium sturtianum; assembly: GCA_025698515.1. NCBI lineage: Eukaryota > Viridiplantae > Streptophyta > Magnoliopsida > Malvales > Malvaceae > Gossypium > Gossypium sturtianum. The sequence continues at coordinate 29,168,206 of CM046945.1, forward strand.
GTATTGATGTGCTTAGGCAGTGGGGCAAAAGTCTCTATTTAAGAGTAGATCTAGCATAGTTAAGCGGAGTTGATCGCAACCCTAGAGATAGGATGACGAAAATCTACCGGATTAGAGTCAAACCTAATATGGGAGTCCATAGATCGAGTTAATGCAACATTGGGGGTTTTAATTAGAAAGAGATTTCAATTAATCAACCTAGGGTTAGACGTTAGTAGCCTCGAAAGAGGTATTAATATAAATTAGGGAATCCTACGGATCAAGTCAAGTGAATAAATCGTCTGGTTCAGAGTTAAGTAACAAGTGAAGTCTAAGTGGATTCTTCCTCGGGTATTGTCTTAATCAACTAGTTTTCCCACAAGTATTTTTCCAATTCACTCTCTGTCTTATCATCCTTAGTTAAGTAATTAGTTTATTAAACATCGATTCCCTTAATACTTAGGTTAGATAATAAAAAGATAGTAACTACTAGTACTCTTGGTTCTTGAGGATACGATATTTCCGGTCTTGCCATAGCTATACTACCAAACGATAGGTGCGCTTGCCTTATTCGTTGCCATAGTTAGTTTGGACACGATCAAGTAGCCTCGAGAGAGGTATTAATATAATTTAGGGATTTCTACGGATTAAGCCAAGTGAATAAATCGCATGAATCAAAAGTAATAAGTGAAGTCTAGGTGGATTCTTCCGGTATTGTCCATCTCATATAAGTTGTCCAAAGGTATTTTTCCCAATTTACTCTCTGTCGCGTTCATAGTTAGTTAAATTAGTCAGTTAATTTTAGATTAAAAATAAATCCCCTTAATTAATAAGCTAGATAATAAAAGATAGTTAATACTAGTACTCTTGGTCCTTGAGGATACGATATTCCGGACTCACCACAGCTATACTACTGTTCGATAGGTGCGCTTGCCTTTGTCGAAATAATAGTTAGTTTCGAGCTCCATCAAGGGTTATAGAGCATTCCCGATGATTACAGGACATTTTCACATTATTCGAGTAAAATACTATTCATTTCCTAAGAATAATCATGACGTCCCTTGATTGGATCCTCGAGGCCCAAAACGAACATTAGAACCAAAACAGGACTAAATCAAGATCACTAAGAATTTTTCTCAAGTACAGGGCTCCCACGCCCGTGTGGTCTAGGGACACGCCCGTGTGACCCTTATACATGCCCGTGCTACAGGTTGTGTCTTACACCGTGTAAGTCTCTGACTTGTGCACATGGCCATGCCACACGCCCGTGTGCTAGGTCGTGTGGTTAATTTAATTTCCATAAAGTAGGTGCAGTTTTCACACGGCCAAGTCACATGCCCGTGTTCTAGGCCATGTCTCTCACACGGTTGAGACACACACCCGTGTCTCTGCCCGTGTGTTCAATTTAGAGCATTCTGTTTCTAAATTTCAAGATGCAGGGGACACACGGCCAATTCACATGCCCATATGCCAGGCCGTGTGTCACACACGGTCATGACAGACGTCCGTGTGTCTACCTGTGTGGACGAAAATAGGCTATTTTCCAAGCCATATTTCTCACCCTTTTTGCCTTATACCTACATCAAAACTTAAACATATTCTTATGGCCATATAAACATTCAACCAATGTGCCTTTAAGCACCACAATTTATTTCCATATCAATCTTATTCTCATATTTACCTAATTACAAGGTTCACATTTGTACATTTTGTATCAAATCTGCTAATCTAATTCATTCATTCTTATGTCATTGTGATTTCTATCAATTAATCATTTTCAATCATATACTATGACACAGTCTTTTTATACATAAAACCAAAGCATGTTCATAACTAGCCATTCCAATAGCTAGTCATTATCAAATATTTACATGCTATTGTTAGCCAATTTAACCTATACATGCCATTATAACCGTAATTATTTTACCTTTTTCACTAAAATGAACTATTGGATAGTGTGAGTGATCTCCTCCAAGCTTCCAATCCAACGAGCATTCCGATTTACTATAAGACATGGGAAAATAAAATGGAGTAAGCATATAATGCTTATTAAGTCCGTATAACTTAGTAATAAACTTACCAACCATTCATCATCAAAATAAATACATAGGGTATAATCAAACCATTTAATCTCACAACCCCTATCACACATTCTCATCACCCTTTTTAGTCTCATATTTCATATAAACTTCAAGAAACACATATATGAACTCATCAATATTTGGATTCACATGTACATATGTTTTTCCACATCATGTGTTCATATAACATGTATGCAATTTTCTTCATGTATTTCAGGTATACTTTATATTAATTCAACTCAAGTTCCAGTATATTTCTTGTCAAAACCTTACTCAGTAATCAATTGAAGTATTGATAATCACTTAGGTTAGATGAACATATTCATCAAACCATTTCATGTTCATGTATAAACATTTCATACTTCCACATATCATGTCTCAATCTATAACCATTTATCTCAAATCCATATTTGCTCATGTCAGAACTTTGCCCGTTGAATTTATTTGAATTATCGATGGATACTCATGTAGTACACTTAAAGTGTACAAAATCATAATCCGTCAAATCATATCCAGTAGTACCTTTCAGGTACACTCTCGAGCCACATATTATACAGTAGAATTACCAATCCAGGCTAAATTCTGTCTATAATGCACATACTCTAAGGGCTTTGCCGGATTACTAGTCCAGGCTAAATCCTTTATATGATAAAGAATTCCCTATAGAGTCTGATCTGGATTATCAGTCCAGGCTAAATCCAGTCAATTAGGATTACCAGTCCAGGCTAAATCCTAATTGAAACATATGCTCGAGAGGCTCACTTAGGATTACTCGTCCAGGCTAAATCCTTTCCATAATGAGATCAATAGATTACTCATTCGTGCTAAATCTTTTCTGCAACACATGCAGGACCTCATTTCATACAGGAAATCACCACTATCCATCGATATTCATTATTCAATCAGGACTTACCATTTATGGGATATTATCATTTATTGGACTTTATTGAACATCTTTAATTTCATAAAATATATATATATGATTTTTATATCATCACATACATATATACCATCACATTCATACAATTTAATTCAAGCATAATAACATACATAGTTAAGTTACACGAACTTACCTCGATAATTATTCGTGTACATAAAATCTATTAATCCAACATTTTCTCATTTCCTCGTTCTAACTCCATATTCGGTCTACCCGGATCTATACGAGTAAATTTAACATCAATTTAATGTAATTCATATTCAATTTAGTCAAATTTACAACTTAAGAAAAATTTCCATCTTGCCCCTAAACTTTTGATAAATGACGATTTCGTCCCTAGGCTCGGAAAATGAAATTCATACAATTTACTCCTTGTTTCAAGCCTAACCGAATTTTTCATGTAATATTTACAGCCCATATATTTCATAAAAATCAAATTTTTTCCATGGATTTCACATTTTTACAACTTAGTCCCTAAATCAAGTTTTCATCAAAATTCACTTTGTAAAAGTTGTTTATCTATCAACAACCTTTCATTTTCTACCATAAATTTCAGATTTCCAGCATAATCATCCATGGTAAAAATTCCATACTTTGATATCCTTTCAAATTAATCCCCCAAATAGACAAATTAAGCTTTCCCGATCTCAAAAATATAAAAATTACAAAAAACGAGACTTAAATACTTACCTAATTTAGCCATGAAAGCTTTCTTTCTCTTTCCTAGTGTTTCCATGCATTTTTGGGGAAGAAGATGATATAAAATGATGATATTTTCTATTTAATTATGATATCATCTTTTATTTTTCCAACTTTCCAATTTCATCCTTTTCTTTATTTCTTTTTCCATGGATGATTCATCCAAAAATGTAACATCCCGAAATTGGGCCTAGTAGAATTGGGCCCAATGGGCCTTGAGTGTAGAAGCGTTTTAAAATTTTGAGAACAAGAGAACGGCATTATTTCAAGTTGGACTTATTAAGAAGGTAATTTCGGAAAGTTACGAGGTTTCTATGAAGTTCTGGGTTCAAGTTGGGCCTTAGTAAAATTTGGTATTTTAGCACTTTAAGGAGAGATGGTAAGTAGCTTCAAGACTTATAGAAATAAATGAGTAATGTGCTTGCATAAATGAGCTATTGGTAAAGAGGTTATGCCATCAAGTGATGGACTTTGAGGGAAGAGGTTCAAATCCCATTGTGTGCAAACTTTAACTATTATTTTTGCACTCTTTCCGTAAGTGTCGGCCAAGCATGTAAATAAGGCAAGGTGGACTTTTATTTTTGGCAAGATGGCTAAGGAAAATAGGAAAGGATGAATGTGAGGAAAGAAATCAAGAGAAAGGGGAAAGTAGGGGGAACATGTGGCCTTTTTCAATGGATGTATTATGGAAAGGGTGGTTGGTAAAATTTTGACTATTAGGGACATGAATGTGGATGGTTTTGGGGCTAAAGGGGGTGATAGCCGAATTTTGCTAGGAGTTTTTGGCAAAGCTAGTGCTTGAGAGGTTGTTCTCTTTAGTTTTTTGTATCATTCTCTTTCTCTCCAAATTTCTTCTCATCTTTGCCGAAACTTCAAGCCATTAGTGAGCATTTCTTTTCTTCAATTCTTTCTTGTTTCCGTCGGTACCAAACCATTGAGACCAAACTATTTTCATTCATCTTCTCTTGAAAACCGAAATTTGATAAGCATCCCTTCTCAACCTTCCTTTTCTTTTCACGAAATTCTCCAACTCTACTATCTTTTTCCTCTAATCCATACCCTCATAACCGAAACTATTCTTGTTCATTTTCTTCCATATCCGAAACTCACAATCCACAATCACTCCTTCATAATTTCTTTCTCGTTTGAGGTGACATTCTTTCTTCGATTAAATCGGTAAGTGAATTCTTTTCTATGATCATATTCTTTTCTCTTTAGCCGAATAAGTATTTATCACTATTCGGTTGTAAATCACGATCGTAACTAAAAATGGTGTTATCCTCCACTTCTTCATGTCTTAACCACTCTCTTTTCGTAGTGCTTTAAGTGGGAGACCGTGTATTGTTCTAGCCGAAGTCAAACGGTGGAAATTGGATCCAATATCGATAAGGTAAGGGGGTTCATTTTTTGGATTTTTTGTTATATCTCTATTTGGCTATGTTGCAAATCGGATTGAAGTTTCGACTAATCGACTATATGTTTTAGGGACGAAACCACTCGATATATCCTATTTGCAAATCCTTCAGGATATAGTGGGTCAACGAAGAGTGGTTCTTTAGGGAATCGTAATCAAGGTGTGTAATCCCGTACCTTCCAAATACATGTTTGATATGGTGTGTAATCTCACATCTCTCTGAAAGTTTGTATGATATGTTCTGTGATTTGGTCAAAATACCGAAGAAAACTGAAAACCGGCATCCGTGATCACTCGGGCGTGCGTATGATCGTAATGGTAATCGTATTTCGTAATAAAACAGTTTCGGTCAGAAATAGTGACGTGTATTTGAAAAATCACGAAAAATAGGAAAAAAGGAATTACAAAGGGAATAGGATATCAGATTAAATCTTACTGTGTCTATTTTGATAAGGAAGAAACGGAGAAGGAAAAGAAATTCTATATTCTGAGATATCTTAATTTCAGTGAGACTGGTTCTGATGGACTTTGTGGTTCCCTGTTCTCTCTTGGAAAAATCATATAAAATTGTACAAAGTGAATTATGAGTTATAGTTTATATGTACAGATTCCTTAGTGAGTCTATTTTTAATAGAAACAAGCGGGAGCAACATATGAAAACTTTACAGTGAGATATTTGAATTTTGGGTAAGAGAGGTCAGAATCATTGGTCAGTGAAACAAGGGAATCTTTATGGAATAAACTGTACTAAATGGCTAAGTAAAAAATTCTGGAAAAATTACCGTAATAAGATATATGAGTCTAGTTTCAAGGAAAATTTACGGATCTAAATTTCAAGTTTCCTAATCTGAGTTATGGTCAGTTTAGTCAATATGACGCAGATGGACAGTTTCAATTTTCTATGCTCAAATTAGTAGTTAAGTCCGGGGTTGCCGAATTACCAAAATACCCTTGGAGGGTAAATTACTGAAATACCCCTGGGTTGCGAGATTACCGAATTACCCTTAGTGAGTAAAATTACCGATTTACCGAAATGTCCTTATGGACCGATTTACCAAAATGTCCTTATGGACCGATTTACCGAAATGTCCTTATGGACCGATTTACCGAAATGTCCTTATAGACCGATTTACCGAAAATGCCCCTATGGGCTGATTTGATAGAATGCCTTAATGGGCCGATTGCAAAGTGTTATGATGGGCCGATTTATCGTAACAAATCTCTGGAGTAATAATTGTTGTTTATATTTGTAAATATGATGCCTTACTATGAATGTTGCATTTACATAATTTTGCATGGGATGGGAAACTTGAATGAAGAGAAGTATAGACCGGTGGCATTGCCACAAATACCGATAAGGGCTATGTGCCAATATAAACGTGATTTGGCTTTGTGCCATCATGATTAAGGCTACGTGCCAATATAAACGTGATTTGGCTTTGTGCCATCGCGATTAAGGCTATGTGCCAATATAAACGTGATTTGGCTTTGTACCATCGTAATTATGGCTTTGTGCTAAACGTATTTACCGGGGCTATGTGCCTAACATATGAATTAACGACTCTGTGTCGATCATTTTTTTTACCGAGGCTGTGTGCCGATTATATTACCGTATATGATTCTGGTGGCTCAGCCACAAATAGTATAAATGGCGGCTTGATCGCAAATTGAGAGACTGGGTGGGTGGGTTGACTTGATCCCCACGGGAGAGATTGGTTGGTACGGGTGGAGAGTTAGGACTACTGGTAAGATGGGATGGGTTGCATTCATTTCATTTATTTATTATTTGTTTATGGGCTTTGGTCCAAGATGATTGCTAATTGGGTTCCGGCCCAATGAATAACGGTAAGGGGATTTCACACTGAGTTCTTGTAACTCACCCCCCTTTCTCTTAACCCTTGTAGGTAATGCTTGATGATATGGACTTGGGTTATGGATGACTCGAGGGAGGCCATACTTCGGAAACGGTTTATTTGGACTTTAGACTTCTTTCTCGTTTATTTTATTACTTTACTATTTTGGGTTAAATGTTGTAATAAGGCCTCTGGACTATTTTTATTTTTGCTTTTTGGTTTGGATGTTTTTATTATTTTTCTTAAATTGTTTAAAAAGGGGAATTTTCTAAAAACTTAAACAATGGTTTCCAAAATCGATTAACAAATGGATTTCGAAATAAACTTTTACAAATATTTTTAACACGGATATTTTCTCTCGAACTATTAACGATATTTTCAAAAGACTTGGATTCTCTTTCGAATTTTCAACGTCATTTTCAAAAGTCACGATTTTAAAAGATTACTAGTTCGATTATCGATTTATCAAACAAACTCTCAAAATACTTGTATTTTATCTACGTTTCCGCAACGTTTTCAAATATGCTTCCGCAAACGAAAAGGTTTTTAAAGATTATTATGTTTTCAAGTAGTTAACAATTGCTTAAGTGTTTTTGGTTTAACAAAGAGGCTGTATTTCTCAAGCAAGTTTTTCATAATCGCAAAGATGGTTTTTACTTCCATGTGACACACCAGATTCGGGCCTAACTTATAGGCCGGGTTTGGGGTGTTACAAAAAATATCTACTAACTTTATTTAATGGTCTAATTACCATATAAAGACCTCCACTCTTAAGTTCTATAGCTATTTAATCCCTTTAACTATTAGAACTCAACTTTTTCAATTTGTGCAATTTGGTCCTTTATCAAATTAGACATGTAATCGGTAAAATTTCTTTACGAAATTTTCACAAGACATTATTGTCGTACTATAGATCATAAAATAGTATTAAAATGATTTTTTTCAGACTCGAATCTGTGGTCCCGAAACCACTGTTCTGATTTCTCTAAAAATGGGCTGTTACAACTCTCCCCTCTTTAAGGATTTTCATCCTCGAAAATCTCACCAGTAAACAGATTCAGATGCTACTTTCTTATAATTTCTTCCAGTTTCCCAGGTAGCTTTTTCTATATCATATCATTGTCAAAAAACTTTTATTAAAGCTACCTTTTGTTTCTCAGTTCTTTCACTTCACATGCCAGAATTCTAATCAATTCTTCACTATAACTCATGTCAAGCCGTATTTCAATTTCCATCGGAGGAATAACTAATAATGTATCTGATTAATACCATCATATTATAATTACAAGAAAACTTTATGAATTCAGTCAAACTCTTGCGGTAACACTATCCAATAAGTAACACTTCCAACTCTTTCAACAAATTTCATGTAACTCAATAGATCAAGGACCTAATTTACCTTTACAGACAAACCGAAAAACTTTCTTCCATGGAAATTTTTTTTCAGAAACACTTTGTCGCCAGCTTGAAACTCTATTACTTTTCATTTAAAATTCACATAAAATTTCTGACAATCAGAGGCTGCTTTAAACCTATCTTGGATCTCATCCATATTTTCTTTTGTTTTACGGATCATATCAACTCCACATATCTTTTCTTACTAAGCTCAATCCAACAATATGGAGTTTTACATTTGCAACTACACATAGTATCGTATAATGCCATTTAAATACTTAACTGAAAATTGTTATGATTTGTAATTTACTAACAACAATTATTTCTTTTCCATTTACCTTTGAATTCTAAGATACAACACCAAATTATATCTTCAAAAATCTGAATAACACATTCAGACAAATCATCAGTTTGAAAATGAAATGCGATACCAAAAATTGTAACCATGTACCCAGAACTTTTTATAATTTGCTTCAAAATCAGGAAATGAACCATAAATCGTGGAGCTCTATCAAACATTCAGGAGACTGATACTACATATATCCTGATAATCTCGAAAACATATATTTCATTCAATCAATCAAATGAGCAATCCATTTATACTGGAATAATACGAATAAACTTTATCAAACAATTAATGATTACCCACGTAACATCTTTCTTTTTCTGAAACAAGAGTAATTTTGATATAAAATTTATAATAACTTTACCTCATTTATGTTCTAGTGTCGTCTCTAGTTGTAACAGTCCTGAAGATATCAGTACATGTTATTCAGTTTTAGCTTACTGACATATCCAACATTTAAGTATAATTTCAGAAACATCACATTTCATTCTGATTTACCAATACATCTTTTTCAATTTATCATGCTTCCTGGATGACAGATATATTAACAATGTGAGTTTCGTATAAAATTTTCTGTACAAGCTCTAAATTCTTCAGTACACAAACTCTATTTTGAAATAATAAACAGTCATCAGATCCCATCTAATATCCTGAATTAGAATTTGTTTTACTCTGTATCCATTTAACTTATAACTCTTTTTCACTTTTCTGAGCTTTACCAATCTGTTGTAGAAACGTCATTTTAGCTTTTCTCAACTAAAATTAATCATTCATCAGATAATAGCAATCGGATATTTATTGCTCATAAAGGAAATAGAGATTTTCTATTCAGAACATCAACAACTATATTTATTCTTCCCGAATGATACTCAATTACCAAGTCAGAGTCTTTCAATATTTCAAGCCATCTACGCCGTATCAGATTCAGATCTTTCTATACCATCTGGTGTCTTAAAGTTTCATGACCAATATATATTTGATTCTTTTCACCATATAGATAATGTTGCCAAATTCCCAGTACAAACATAATAATTGCCAATTCAAGGTCATATATCGAGTAATTCTTTTCTGTAGTTTTAACTGTCTAAAAGTATAGGTCTTTACTTTGCCTTCCAGCATCAAACACAGTCCAAACAATTCAATGGTGCATCACTAGAATTTACCAATTCCTTACCTGATTCAGACTATACCAAAACTGATGCTTCGGTCAATAGAGCTTCCAACTAATTAAAACTTTGCTACCATTTATCAATCCATTCCAATCTTACATCTTTCTATAATAACCATGTCATTGATGTAGCTATTTTAATAATTAACATTAAGGCTTTGAATTCTGAAGTCACAATCATCAGATAAATTTAAAACCATGGTGCTATAATAAATCCGACGCTTCAACAATATAGATAAAACAATACCTCAACTTCAATAATGTTTCCCAAATAGAAGAGGAAAATCGGAAGTAATCCCAATAACAACCAATGTCATAGTAAAATTTCTATAATCTGAAACCCATATCACTTGACTTCCATGATAAAATCAGGATTTATAACAGTAATACATGTAATTTACCTTCAGTCAATGAATATTCTTTACAGGTAACCCATAATAATGACAAGAAATCCGAGATAATGAAATCTAAGTTGCGAAGCTATACTGAATTTCTGAGAAGATGACCCATATTAAATAATAAAGAAATTTATGACATCTCATAGAAAATCCAAAAGAGTAATCTTGCACATTCATACTATAAGCATTCATATTAAAGATAGTGTAACTTGCACATTTTCCATTCAGAACTTCAATCAACAAAAGTAGAAGATAGTATCATACCAATTTTATCATCAATTCTTTTATCAAACATGCTGAATCAGAAGACCAGAGAAAGATAGAGATATACCTCTCGTGAATCAACTAGGCTTACAATAATTTATGTCTATTACCATGTTTAGGCAACCTTTCCATATAATGATTATAGCATCCGAAAATGAATAGTTATATATACCTCTGAGAATATCAGTACATATAGAATACCCATATAAAATACCAAGAAGAGATTTTTGTAATATACCCGATTATAACAGCTGTAGTCAAATATTTTTATTAATCTCGTCACTATTCCACTAACTAGTATAGTCATCAATAATCTCGCATTATTCAGTTTACTCAAGAAACTAATTCGGAAGAAATTTTTCAATTAATCCATTCTGTAAATACCATATCCGAATAAATCAATTTCTCATGAATAACTTCTTCCTTTAACAGTGGCACTATGTATCCAAATTGTTTTCAAAAAAAATTTGTTATTCCTCTTCAGAACCCATCTTTAGTTACTAACCCATTCTCAGTTCTAACTGTTTTATTTATCAATCCGCCACTGAACTCTTCAGTTCCACACTTTTGAACTAAATCAATATAAATCTTATGAATTTCATTACATATAACTGTACTAATAAGAGGGGTGGAGATCGTAAAGCCTCACAATTTAACTTTCATATATATATATATACTCATATAACATAACATTTATCATTCTCATGTACTATAAAACATTAATCCGTACCTTTTCATATTCTGTTTCATCATACATAACATTTTTCTCAAATATTTGAGTATCGCTTTCGGAATTATCGGAATTAACTCGATTAGAAAGTATCTCTGTCTATTTGTAAAACAATTTCTCATCAGAGTCGGGAGATATCACACTATCACAGGTTATATAATGACATGTATTTCTAGACTTCACATAGGCTACATTCAGTCCAAGAACCAGCTAAATCCTAGCTCTGATACCAATAAATGTAACACTCTTAACCCATATCAGTCGCTAAAACAAGGTTACAGAGCATTACCGATGATTGCAGGACATTTTCACATTATTCGAGTAAAATACTGTTCATTTCCCGAGAATAATCATGATTTCCCTTGATTGGACCTTCGAGGCCCAAAGCGGGACTAAATCTAGATCACAAAGAATTTTTCTCAAGTACAGGGCTCACGCACCCGTGTGGTCTAGGGACACGCCCGTGTGACCCTTAGACATGCCCGTGCTACAGGTTGTGTCTTACACCGTGTAACTCTCTGACTTGTGCACATGGCCATGCCACACGCCCGTGTGCTAGGTCGTGTGGTTAATTTAATTTTTATAAAGTAGGTGCAGTTTTCACACGGCCAAGTCACATGCCCGTGTTCTAGGCCATGTCTCTCACACGGTTGAGACACACACTCATGTCTCTACCCGTGTGTTCAATTTAGAGCATTCTATTTCTAAATTTCAAGATGCAGAGGACACACGGCCAATTCACATGCCCATATGCCAGGCCGTGTGTCACACACGGTCATGACACACGTCCGTGTGTCTACCCGTGTGGACGAAAATAGGCTATTTTCCAAGCCATATTTCTCACCCTTTTTGCCTTATACCTGCATCAAAACTTAAACATATTCTTATGGCCATATAAACATTCAACCAATGTGCCTTTAAGCACCACAATTTATTTCCATATCAATCTTATTCTCATATTTACCTAATTACAAGGTTCACATTTGTACATTTTGTATCAAATATGCTAATCTAATTCATTCATTCTTATGTCATTGTGATTTCTATCAATTAATCATTTTCAATCATATACTATGACACAGTCTTTTTATACATAAAACCAAAGGTTGTTCATAACTAGCCATTCCAATAGCTAGTCATTATCAAATATTTACATGCTATTGTTAGCCAATTTAACCTATACATGCCATTATAACCGTAATTATTTTACCTTTTTCACTGAAATGAACTGTTGGATAGTGTGAGTGATCTCCTCCAAGCTTCCAATCCAACGAGCATTCCGATTTACTATAAGACATGGAAAAATAAAATGGAGTAAGCATATAAGGCTTATTAAGTCCGTATAACTTAGTAATAAACTTACCAACCATTCATCATCAAAATAAATACATAGGGTATAATCAAACCATTTAATCTCACAACCCCTATCACACATTCTCATCACCCTTTTTAGTCTCATATTTCATATAAACTTCAAGAAACACATATATGAACTCATCAATATTTGGATTCACATGCACATATGTTTTTCCACATCATGTGTTCATATAACATGTATGCAATTTTCTTCATGTATTTCAGGTATACTTTATATTAATTCATCTCAAGTTCCAGTATATTTCTAGTCAGAACCTTACTCAATAATCAATTGAAGTATTGATAATCACTTGGGTTAGATGAACATATTCATCAAACCATTTCATGTTCATGTATAAACATTTCATACTTCCACATATCATGTCTCAATCTATAACCATTTATCTCAAATCCATATTTGCTCATGTCAGAACTTTGCCCGTTGAATTTATTTGAATTATCGATGGATACTCATGTAGTACACTTAAAGTGTACAAAATCATAATCCGTCAATTCATATCCAGCAGTACCAATCCAGGCTAAATTATGTCTGTAACGCATATACTTTAAGGGCTTTGTCGGATTACCCGTCCAGGCTAAATCCTTTATATGACAAAGAATTCCCTATAGAGTCCGATCTGGATTATCAGTCCAGGCTAAATCCAGTCAATTAGGATTACCAGTCCAGGCTAAATCCTAATTGAAACATATGCTCGAGAGGCTCACTTAGGATTACCCGTCCGGGCTAAATCCTTTCCACAATGAAATCAATGTATTACTCGTCCGAGCTAAATCTTTTCTGCAACACATGCAGGACCTCATTTCATACGGGAAATCACCACTATCCATCGATATTCATTATTCAACCGGGACTTACCATTTATGGGATATTATCATTTATTAGGCTTTATTAAACATCTTTAATTTCATAAAATATATATATGAATTTTACATCATCATATACATATATACCATCACATTCATACAATTTAATTCAAGCATAATAACATACATAGTTAAGTTACACGAACTTACCTCGATAATTGCTCGTGTACATAAAATCTATTAATCCAACATTTTCTCCTTTCCTCGTTCTAACTCCATATTCGATCTACCAGATCTATACGAGTAAATTTAACATCAATTTAATGTAATTCATACACAAGTTAGTCCAATTTACAACTTAGGTAAAATTACCATTTTGCCCCTAAACTTTTTTATAAATGATGATTTCGTCCCTAAGCTCGGAAAATGAAATTTATGCAATTTACTTCTTGTTTCGAGCCTAATCGTATTTTTCATGTAATAAATCAAGATCACTAAGAATTTTTCTCAAGTAATATTTACAACCCATATATTTCATAAAAATTAGAATTTGTCCATGTATTTCACATTTTTACAATTTAGTCCCTAAACCATGTTTTCATCAAAATTTACTTTGTAAAAGTTGTTTATCTGTCAACAACCTTTCATTTTCTACCATAAATTTCAAATTTCCAGTATAATCATCCATGGTAAATGTAACGCCCCAAAATTTTAATTTTTGATTTCGTGTATGTGTGGCACACAATTATGTATCTGCTTCAGTGGTTAAGTGTTCTGGGTGTGTGTGAGAGGTCCCAAGTTTAAGCCTTACTTGGGAAAATTTTGGTATTTTATATAAATAAAGCCTTAACTTGTGCAAAGGGCTTAAGTTTAATTGTTGGTAAGTTTATATCAGAATGGGCCTCTTTGATGGTGGTTAAGTGGAGTGTTGGAGTGTTGGAGGTCCTGTGTTAAATTCTCTGTGATGGCGTGGAGACAGTATTTTTGCTCCAATTTCGGCTAAGAGTTGTGTTGGGGCAAAATTCTGAGTAGTTGTGTTTTAGTGGGTTAATAGGGAGTGATTTTAGGAGATAATTGGGGAGAGGTTATCAGAAAATAATCTGATTATCTTTTTGTTGCAAAAAAAAAAGTAGAGTTTCGATTTTCTCTCCAATTCCCCAAACTTTTTCTGACGTTTTCTCTTTCTTCTTCTTTTCCCTTTTTCTGCCGATTCTTTCCCCTAGTTGATGCCGAAATTTCCATTATTTTTTCCCCTTCCGTTTCTTTCTCTTTTTTTCCAATTGATTCGGTTGTTCATCGTTGGTTGCGCGTGTTTGGTAAGAAACGGTTTTGTCTATTGTTAATTGTTCTTGGTTAATCTCTAAAAAGGGGATTCCTTTTTGGTGTTTAGGAGTTAATCAAGGGGCTGGTTGTTTTGAATCGATGCTGTGAGTGTGCGAAGTCATGGTTACAAAAGCGAGGTAAGGGTTTTGCTAGGGTTTTAGTCGAGTTCCTTCTGATATTGGTTGATTAAAAACGAATTAAGTGATTAATCTGGAGATATGTTGATCGATTTTTAGGTTCTGGAGGCTTAAGAGTGCTTACGCATCAGAAACGATACCAGGTGTGTACTCGAAATGCAGAAAACGGGATTCAGTGAAAAGCCAAAATTGCTTGCTATCGAGAAATAAGAGAAATAAGAGAAAATGATGTGAAAAATTGTAGAGAAAGGAAATAAGAGTGTTATAAACTTGGAAATCAACATTTTGCACTAAAATAGTTTTGGACAGCAGCAGTAGTCTAAATTTGAAAAATCATAAAAAATTGTTGAAATTGAGTTTGAGGTTGAATAAAATGTAAAATTAAATTTTATTGAGTCTAGTTTTTTGTGAAAGAAACAGTGTAAGCAATGGAATTGTAAATCATGAGATATAATAAATTTTGTGAGATAAGGTCAGAATGATTTCGGGTTCCCCTATCCTGACTTAGGAAAATCATCCAAAATTGTAAAAATATAATTAGGGGCTTAAATTTATATTTTTAAATCCTTAATGAGTCTATTTTTAAGAGAAACAAACGAAAACATCATCTAAATTCTGTACTAAGATATAAATAATTTTTAGTAAGGAAAGGATGAAGCTGTCAAACAGCAGAATAGGGATAACTTTAAAGATTTTACTGTACTTATTTGATGAACTATAAATTCTAAAAATTTTATGGTAAAAAGGTATTTGAGTCTAGTTTCAAAAACATAAAGCGGATCTTAATTTGAAATTCTGCAGCTCAAGATATAAATAATTTAGTGATAATGACTCAAGTAGACAGCTTTGAATGAACATATAAGTAAATAGTGAAAACATATATGAGTATTGAGCTAGCATGGGTTACTTTAAAAATGAATCACACGGCCAAGGCCAATTTGGGCCGAGTGGGCCACATGGGCGTGTGGGCCCACACAGGTAAATCACATGGGCATGTGGGCCCATTTTTACCAAAATGTTTTTAAGGTTGCACGGGTCGCCCAAGTCGACTGTGAACCTACTGTAGGGTCGGTAAGCGCTACTTAGACCCCTAAATGTGTGAAATTTTCTGAATGATATCTGTACTAGGCATGTTAATATCTGAACTGAATATATGTACTGAAATTGCATAATAGCATGTCATCCATTGTGTGTTGCATTACATTGGGTTGGGGGTTGTTACTCGGAGGAAGTGTCTTGAAAGGCTTTAAGCCTAATTTCTTGTGACTTTCAGTGCAAACTACATATGTTGACAGTCGCATTCGGTACTACTTGGAGTGTAAGGATGGGTGGGTTGATTATATCCCCACATGGAGTGTAGGGTTGGACGGAGATTGTGTGTAGAGGCTGGTTGGGTAGGATTTTGCTCTTTGCATAATCGTATCGCATCGACATCGACATCTTGTGATGGGCTAAGGCCCTCTTTGCATTTTTGACATCTTTGTCTTCGAGATGGGCTAAGGCTCAAATCATCATCGATATTGAAAAGGCTTAGGCCCAAGACTATTCAATTGTGCACTGTGAATATTGATTGTTCGTTTGTTTCTGCGGGATTACACACTGAGTTTACGTAAACTCACCCTTTTTGTTTAATGTGCATGGTAATCCCTAGACTTAGACGGATCGATTGCAACAGAGGACTCGGCCGGTGACCACAGTAATTTTTGGTCTTCATGGTTTTCAATTTACGATTTATGATTTGATTATTATTGATTATTTGGGTTGTAATTTAAGGACCCTCTGGGACTTTGGTTTTAAATTTGAGATTTTATTTATTTATTTTACTTTATGAATTTATACCTGCTGGTCGTAAAAAATTCAGTTTTCAAAAAGTTAAAGTAATTTCTAAACGCATGATCACCTAGACTGCTTTATTAAAGCTTCCGCAACGAGGGATGTTTCAAAACAAATGTTTTAAATGAATAAAGACAACTTCCTAAGTTCTAACAAAGGTTTACTAAAGATAATAACATGGAATGTTTTCATCGTAACAACGAGGTTTCAAAAACACTATCATGTGACATTTCCAGATACGGCCATAATGTCTAGGCCGGGTTTGGGGTGTTACAGTAAAAATTCCATACTTTGATATCCTTTCAAATTAATCCCCCAAATAGACAAATTAAGCTTTCTCAATCTTAAAAATATAAAAATTACTAAAAACAAGACTTGAATACTTACCTAATTTAGCCATGAAAGCTTGCTTTCTCTTTCCTAGGGTTTCCATGCATTTTTGGGGAAGAAGATAATATAAAATGATGATATTTTCTATTTAATTATGATATCATCTTTTATTTTTCCAACTTTCCAATTTCATCCTTTTCTTTATTTCTTTTTCCATGGATGATTCATCCAAAAATATCTACTAACTTTATTTAATGGTCTAATTACCATATAAGGACCTCCACTTTTAAGTTCTATAGCTATTTAATCCCTTTAACTATTAGAACTCAACTTTTTTAATTTGTGCAATTTGGTCCTTTATCAAATTAGACATGTAATCGGTAAAATTTCTTTACGAAATTTTCACACGACATTATTGTCGTACTATAGATCATAAAATAGTATTAAAATATATTTTTTTCTGGACTCAAATCTATGGTCCCGAAACCACTGTTCTGATTTCTCTAAAAATGGGTTGTTACAGACTATGAAAGTGTGACTATTTCATGACTTGTGTCCATTCTATAAATAAAGGACAAAAGGATTTAAGACATGAAGGGTTAATCACAGAGAGGTTATGTCGAATCATGATTTCTTGTAACTTAGGTAGCAATGATGCATTGCTAGATGCCACCCATTGTTTGTAATATTAGAATTGTTCTAGTATTACTACTAACGTTACAAGAACCTACAGGGTCACACTCTATGGCTAAAACGAACAGAATCCATACATAGTTGGTATTATTTTTAGCTGTCACGTGAATTAAATTGATTGTAGAATTAATTTAATTGGGCGGTTAAATATCGAACAAATTATATGTACAAGTATGTTGTACACATAATGAGAACATGTTTAAATTAATATATATATGAAATTGATTCATATAAAATTTAACTAAATATAATTTACTGAAATCCTTGTTATAATTATTGTAATTATAATTTACGATCAAATATTATTAAAATTATTATAATTGTAATTTTTCGGTCAAACATTATTATACTTGTGGTAATTATAATTATTATATTCGGTTAATTATTATAATGAATTTTGATTCATATTAAATGTAACAGCCCGATTTAGGGGCTAGTCAGAACAGCGACCTTAGAATCACTAATTCGAGATTAGAGAAAATTATTTTCATGATATGTCATGTGATATAACATGTTTATAAGGATGCATGGAAATTTTGGTGCCTTAATTTTAGCGATTTCTAGCTAAATTGTGAAAAAGGACTAAATCGCATAAAGTGCAAAAGTTCTATTTTAATTGCTAGAGGTACCAAATAGTCATGGAATATTAATTAGAGGTCCAAAATGTGCAATTTGGCCTTGTTAAATGTGTTGGCCGGCCATAGAAAGTCAAGGGGGACAAAGACATTAAATGATGGTCAAAAATTTGGTGATGTTAGGTGTTTAAATGAATAAAATAAGGTGAATAAATATGTTGTCATCTTTTCACTATTCCTTCACCTTCTTATACCAAAAATTGAAGAGAAATAAGGGCTATGGAGCTCAAAAATTTCAGCAAACATTCATCCTAACAAGTAAGTGATTTTGATGATCTTTCTTGATAAAAATTGTACTTTTGGAGTCCCTAAAGCTTAAGCTTTCTAAAGAGGGGACTAGTTTGCAATATGGTTGAAAGTCTAAGGACTTTCCATGAGAGATTTTATGTTGTTTTATGAGCTTTTATGAAAGAAAATGAATGATAGGGTGATGGGAAACAACTTTTGTGAAAGGAGTTGTCATGAAACACCTAAATGGGACTAAAATGCAAAAGTTGTAATTTGTTCATTAAGGCATGAAATTGATGGAATTGAGAATAGTTGTAAGAGGATTAAATGTTCAGCTAGGCTTGTTTAACAAGGAAAAGTGATGAAATTTTATTTACGAGCCTAGGGGCAAAAATCATAATTTTACCAAAGTATAGGGGCAAAATGGTCATTTTTGCCTAAGTAGAGATTATGTTGTAATATGATCATTGAGTGATTAAATAAGTAAATTTCATTGTTCTAGATCAAAGAAAATGAGTTTCGGACCTAGAACGGATGAAAAGAGAAATGTGGGCAAAAAGGTCATTTTCGGCTCTTTCGACATCGAGGTAAGTTCATATGCGAATGTTGAAATTTCGTATGAGCTCATTTAGTATTCCAATGTTGTATGGAATGTATATTACTATATGAATGTATGAAATGTCTCTTGATGAGATGTCAATGGAATTGAACTTAGAGTAATGGGAAATATATGTGGAATGATATGATGATAGTTAAGGCCTCGTGTAAGACCATATTGGAATATGACCTCGGTGTAAGAATTCGTATAAGACCATGTCAGGGACATGGCAACAACATGTTAATACAAGTAAGACCCTATTGGGGTATGAATGCTATGTGACATTATGTGTATGAGACTCGAGAGAGAGTTATTTAATAACTTGAGTGATTCAACGTATATGTTGAAAGAAAGAAAGTACGCGGTCGTACCACGGAAAAAGCCCAAGTGTGTGTGCTAGAATTGAATTGATATGAATTCGGTATACGATGAACCCTTAGTGGGTTATGTGTATTCAATACACCTTAGTTGTATGAGATAGATTCATTAATGCATCGTGTGAATGCGAGCGAGCATCGTAGAAAGTTAAGTAAGAATAGAAGTATGTGAGGATGTTCTTGGAGGAACATTTGAAATGGAGATATACTTGAGGATTATTATTCATGAATGTAAAATAACGGTGAGCTATGTGCAATATCACCATATTAATAGTAACTAGATGGGCTAAATGCGAAACCACCGAGATATTAGTAGCATGAGCGGCTTAGTGAAAATGTTTGATGTGTTGTTTTATATGATCATGTGGTGATTAGTGCGGGAATGTACGCTTATTAAATGAGCGATTGGCTTGTGACATGGTAAAAATGTGGTAAGAGACTGAATGAGTAAGTTCTAAGAATAGTTGAGTAAGTAACCATGAGTTTATGAGAGACACTCTTCATGATACTTTGTAATTATGTATATCAATATTTGACGCATTATGCAGATGAGCTTACTAAGCATTATTGCTTATTCCTTTACTTTTCTCATCTCTTATAGGTTATATTAACTAGCTCGGGTTGAGAGTCATGGGAGATGTTTTCACACTATCGAGCAGACACTTGGTATGATGTATCAAGTCTTTTCTTTTTTAAGTTATGGCATGTATAGGGCTAGTACCTAAGGTTGAATAAGTCATTGTTGATGTGGCCAAATTATGTTGGCCTAATAAAACTTATGTTTGTTTGTGTATAGCCATAGATGATGGCCTAAGTTGTTTGTAATTATATAGGAATTAGTTCTCCCTAGTGTATGGGATAAAGACCTCATTCTTTTCTAATCAAACGTCTTTAATTCAAGAGTAATGTTGATACTATGTGTAGTTATGTGATGAGGTATGTATGTATGCAAATGTAGGTGGAAAAAGGCTTGGTAGATAGCCTCTAAGTGCTCAAGACGGATAGACACACGGGCGTGTGTCAGGCCGCGGCGTAACTCGCACCTTAGTTTTATAAGTCGAGGATAGGCCACGGGCTAATCCCATGGCCGTGTGTTAAGGCCGTGCATGTTTACAGTTGGAACATGGGCATGTGCTCTCGGTCGTGCGAAATAAGTCGTATGTCAAGGTATAGTACACGGTCTAAGTCCACGGGCGTGTCAAGGTCGTATGGATTTAGTCGCGTTATCGACCACGGGTGGAAAGCACGGGCATGTCTTAAGGGCACACACAGCATGTTCCCAAACCGCATGGGCGTGTGCCTTAACGGTGGGGCATTTGGCGAATGCTTGGGTTTTTAAGCACGGTTGTTGAGCATGGTCGTGTGTGTGTCTACACATGGGCGTGTCTCATTATACACAGTGTGTGGCCCTGTTTTTAAAGAAAAGTTTTCTTTAACTCAGAAAATTTTTCGAACGCAGCAAGTTTAAGGCCTCAGAGGCCCATAATACGAATGACTTGACTAAGAAAGAGAAGTTTTTAATTTGGAACAAAATTTTATAGCCTGTAAGTATATGTTTAAGGAAGTTCAAGCATAGTAATGTCTTGTATCCGGGTTTAGCCTCAGAAACGGGTATGGGGTGTTACATTTAGTGGTATCAGAGCCAGGTTTAGTCGGTTCTAGGATTAACCTAGCGTGAGTAAGAGTCTAGCTATACATGCCATATGTGGACAGTGATAGTGTGATGTCTCCCGGCTCTAACAAAATGGTTTTGCTAAGACAGTGATGATTCTCAACTGAGCTAATTTCAGTAAGATGTATGATTTCCAAGCTTCATGGATATTTTCATTGAATTTCTTGCTATGTTGCTAAATGCACACTATTTCAATGAAAGTGTTTAATGATTTATTAAACAAAGAAGTTATTAAGAGCATGTATATGAAAGTCCCGATTGGAAATGAATTACTTAGGATACTCAATCTGCCACATGAGACAAGAAAGTCCGTATAAGACAATGTCAAGACATGGCATCGGCAAACAAGCAAGTTATCATGTAAGTCCAAGGCAAGCTTGGCATTGACAAGTTATCATGTAAGTCCAAGGCAAGCTTGGCATTGAAAAGCTATCAAGAGAAAGAGATTTCATGTAAGTCCAAGCCAAGGCTCGGCATTGACCAGTTCATGAGTAAAGATACCAAGTAAGACCATGTCAAGACATGGCAATGGTAAGTTCCCAAAGGAACTCACGAGAAAGACTTTGTATAAGTCTATGTCAAGACATGGCCTCGAAACCAAGAAGAGAGATTCCATGTAAGACCGTATTTAGGATATGGCTTTGGCATCGAGTTATGTGAGATGAGATTCAGTATCCTCGGTTATCCATAGAAATTCATCGGACGAACAAGTAAAGCTTAAATGAGATAGCAATAAAGTTAGTAGTAAAGTTGATATTATGCCATACTAGCTAAGGCTAACTAACAAGTATAATTCATGTTATGAATGATGATGCTGAGATTATGTTTATTATAGTAAAGCATACTGATCTATGTGATCAAGTGTTACAGGTACTTTGTTTACCTTACAAGCACGAGACTAGTAAGTGCCATGATGTATGTGAAAAGCAGTAAGAGTAAGTAAGTACTTGCTATTTGTGATGCCATTGTTTATGATAAATATGTTCACATGATTAAAAACTGAAAAGTTCGATTTAGTAGAATGCAGGATATGAGTACGGTCGTTCAACGATGAAAAGATGAATAAGACCATGGTTAGACCATGGCAATGAGAAGGTCAGTGTAAGACTATGTTTGGAACATGGCATCGACCGTATTATGAAGGTCAGTGTAAGACCATGTTTGGAACATGGCATCGACCGTATTGTGAGGGTCAGTGTAAGACTATGTTTGGAACATGGCATCGAACATATTATGAAGGTCAGTGTAAGACCATGTTTGGAACATGGCATCGACCGTATTGTGAGGGCCAGTGTAAGACCATGTTTGGAACATGGCATCGACCGTATTATGAGGGTCAGTGTAAGACCATGTTTGGAACATGGCATCGACCGTATTATGAGGGTTAGTGTAAGACCGTGCTTGGAACATGGCATCGGCATTGATACGTGTGCTAGTGTAAGACCATGTCCGGGACATGGCTTCAAAGACGCAAAGAAAGATCTCAGATAAGACCATGTCCGGGACATGGCATCGACATCTAAGTATGATCCGTATAAGACCATATCAGGATATGGCATCGGCATCAAATAGTAATTTCGTGTGAGACCACGTCTGGGACCTGGCTTCAGTATGAGATTGTGTAAGACCATATCTGGGATATGGCGTTGATACTGATATAAGATTTTGTGTAAGACCATATCGAGGCTATGGCATCATGACGACATGTAAGACCATAGTTGGACTATGGCAATCAGGTAGACGACGTACTCAAAACCCGTAAGACATTCTCTAAATTGATAAGCTATAGTAAGGGGAAGTAGAATCAAATGTTGAATGCTCAAGTAGATATTAATGTGGAACTTGAGTAAGTAAAGTCATTGTTCGAAAGTACGAGTAATAAAAACAATTGTGGCATGAAAAATGTGAAAACTCACTCGGAGTGAGTTGTGTGACTATGATGATATTTCATTGATGATGAATGATAAATCGTATGTGTGTGGTCACGAGAGTCAAGTTATGGGACGTTGCGACCTCGCCCCCTTACCACTGTTGGATTATGATGAAATGTTATGAGAGTTAAGTTGAGTAAGTTCGCATTCAATTAATGCAATAATTATGTTAGTATAATTGAGAATGCTTTGTATCACATTGATACATAATACTCTACTATATAGAGTAATTGTTTTTGAAAATGAGGTTGAAGTCCTTGGGGACTATAGTAAAAAGATTTATCATTGATATATGAAAGAGATAAGGTCCCGTATAAGACCATGACC
Source organism: Gossypium sturtianum (assembly GCA_025698515.1). Classification (NCBI taxonomy): domain Eukaryota; kingdom Viridiplantae; phylum Streptophyta; class Magnoliopsida; order Malvales; family Malvaceae; genus Gossypium; species Gossypium sturtianum. The sequence goes on from CM046945.1 coordinate 29,191,738, forward strand.
GGGACATGGCCTCGGCACCGAGTTGAGATCCCGTATAAGACCATATTCAGAATATGGTAACAATATTTGATATGGAAGTCCATGTAAGACCTTATCCGGGATATGGCATTGACACCCAGAGGTGATTCCATATAGACAACCCTGGGGGTGTGGCATTGGTTTCGTGCCTACATGAATGACGATGAATTTGCGTCTTTGATTATCCCTAGTGATCAATGGGATAAATAGATGAGTCTAGAAGTATAAATGAGATTAGTACTAAAGTCATGTGATGAAGTGAATGCAGATATTCATGAATAAATCACGAAGAAACTAGTACGATGTGTGGCATGATATGTGCTAAATAAATGGCAAGTATGAGTAAGTTGGCTCGAAGCCTGTAGTGGTGCATGGTTAGTTGATGCCATGAAGGGATTATAATAATCTCCTTGAGTATTTTGTGTAAATATCTGTTGCCTTTCAGGGCTGATGCAGTTGTTCTTTTCATAACCTGTGATTGTGTGAGAATAGTGACTGATAGTAAAAATCAGACAAAACGGTTGTCGATTTAGTTAATTGAAATTGACATTTCCTTTACCTCCTCGTGACCTTAATTGGGTACCTTGAGGAGGAAATTGTGATGATTCGTGTATAAGAGGTGAAATCACAAGTTTCACGTTGTGTGAGGGGTTTTCGGGTAAGCCGAATAGAGTTAACGAATTCGATCGAGACGTCCCTGCTATCATGAGATATGACGATCGTAAAGGTTCTAGATTGGCATAGCAAGAGAAACTCAGATGAGAGTGTGCTTAAAATATGTTCTCGGTATGGAGAAAAGAATAGATGAAGGTATTGAGATATGATTCAAGTTCTGTGTATATTCACGCATGAATCAGTAAAGAGAATAAAATTCTGTGTGTACGTGAGTAGGGAGCATAATATAAAGATATGCTCATCGAAATGTTCAAACCTTGATAGTTGAGTTGTAAGCTATTGAGAGAACTGTTTATTTGAAAGTTCTAGTACTGAGATTAGTCTGAATCAAGAGAAAGAGTTGACAGGTTGGTGATCCAGAGACAATCACTTTTGTGTCTGTGTTGTGAGTTAGATGTTATGAAAAGATCCATGTTAAGCAATGCGAGTTAGTTACTCGGTTGACCCTAGTTGGTAACATCTTAGTTTCAGCAAGGTTAATGACTAGAGCGAGTCTTCTTTTCAGAACAAAAAGGGTTCAGAAGAGATATAGTAAATGGTATTTTAAATAAGCTCCGAATGAGTTTATTTGAGATGGTAAATACTGAGTTGTATAAGTTTTCCATTGTTGATGATGAATCTAGAACTTATACAGAGTTTTGGTATGAGATTTAGTAGCAGCATATCTAATAAAGCAAGAATAAGGAAGTACAGTTATGTGGATAAATGTTTTGACAATAGAGTACATTTCACAGTATGATTGATATTATGGTCAGGAGTAGTTGACAACTAAAAGCTGAGTTTTCAAAGCATACAAGTCAAGATTTCTACAGTCGGTAAATGCTTTGATGAGAAAATGAGATGAACCTTATAGATTTTAATTTTGGGTTGACAAAATTTCCAATAAAGGGAAATGTCATTTGAATAGTGGTAAGTCAACCAGTAAAGATCTGAACGATCAATTGGACATATATAGAGTTCCAAATTGGTGGATTTCTGAGTATATACCTTCGAGAAAGAATAACCTAGGTCTCAAGTTATGCTCGACCTTGTGTATCACAGCTTAAGAGTCGTGTCAAGAGAAACTTGAGGATAAGTGAATTCGTGATTTTGAAGAGTTGATGGAAACGTTTTAAGAAAGTTAGTAGCCACTCCTCCTGATAAGATTTTCGGGGATGAAAATCCCTAAGGGGGGAGAATTGTAACAGCCCGATTTAGGGGCTAGTCAGAACAGTGACCTTGAAATCACTAATTCGAGATTAGAGAAAATTATTTTCATGATATGTTATGTGATATAACATGTTTATAAGGATGCATGGAAATTTTGGTGCCTTAATTTTAGCGAATTCTAGCTAAATTGTGAAAAAGGACTAAATCGCATAAAGTGCGAAAGTTCTATTTTAATTGCTAGAGGTACCAAATAGTCATGGAATATTAATTGGAGGTCCCAAATGTGCAATTTGGCCTTGTTAAATGTGTTGGCCGGCCATAGAAAGTCAAGGGGGACAAAGACATTAAATGATGGTCAAAAATTTGGTGATGTTAGGTGTTTAAATGAATAAAATAAGGTGAATAAAGATGTTATCATCTTTTCACTATTCCTTCACCTTCTTCTACCGAAAATTGAAGAGAAATAAGGGCTATGGAGCTCAAAAATTTCAGCAAACATTCCTCCTCACAAGTAAGTGATTTTGATGATCTTTCTTGATAAAAATTGTACTTTTGGAGTCCCCAAAGCTTAAGCTTTCTAAAGAGGGGGCTAGTTTGCAATATGGTTGAAAGTCTAAGGACTTGCCACGAGAGACTTTATGTTGTTTGATGAGTTTTTATGAAATAAAATGAATGATAGGATGATGGGAAACAACTTTTGTGAAAGGAGTTGTCATGAAACACCTAAATGGGACTAAAATGCAAAAGTTGTAATTTGTTCATTAAGGCATGAAATTGATGGAATTGGGAATAGTTGTAAGAGGATTAAATGTTCATCTAGGCTTGTTTAACAAGGAAATGTGATGAAAATTTATTTACGAGCTTAGGGGCAAAATCATAATTTTGCTAAAGTATAGGGGCAAAATGGTCATTTTTGCCTAAGCAGAGATTATGTTGTAATACGATCATTGAGTGATTAAATGAGTAAATTTCATTGTTCTAGATCAAAGAAAATGAGTTTTGGACCTAGAACGGATGAAAAGAGAAATGTGGGCAAAAAGGTCATTTTCGGCTCTTTCGACATCGAGGTAAGTTCATATGCGAATGTTGAAATTTCGTATGAGCTCATTTAGTATTCCAATGTTTTATGGAATGTATATTACTATATGAATGTATGAAATGTCTCTTGATGAGATGTCAATGGAATTGAACTTAGAGTAATGGGAAATGTATGTGGAATGATATGATGATAGTTAAGGCCTCGTGTAAGACCATATTGGAATATGGCCTCAGTGTAAGAATTCGTATAAGACCATGTCAGGGACATGGCAATGACATGTTAATACAAGTAAGACCCTATTGGGGTATGAATGCTATGTGACATTATGTGTATGAGACTCGAGAGAGAGTTATTTAATAACTTGAGTGATTCAACGTATATGTTGAAAGAAAGAAAGTACGTGGTCGTACCACGAAAAAAGCACAAGTGTGTGTGCTAGAATTGAATTGATATGAATTCGGTATACGATGAACCCTTAGTGGGTTATGTGTATTCAATACACCTTAGTTGTATGAGATAGATTCATTAATGCATCGTGTGAATGCGAGCGAGCATCGTAGAAAGTTAAGTAAGAATAGAAGTATGTGAGGATGTTCTCGGAGGAACATTTGAAATGGAGATATACTTGACGATTATTATTCATGAATGTAAAATAACGGTGAGCTATGTGCAATATCACCATATTAATAGTAACCGATGGGCTAAATGCGAAACCACCGAGATATTAGTAGCATGAGTGGCTTAGTGAAAATGTTTGATGTGTTGTTTTATATGATCATGTGGTGATCAGTGCAGGAATGTACGCTTATTAAATGAGCAGTTTGTCTTGTGACAAGGTAAAAATGTGGTAAGAGACTGAATGAGTAAGTTCTAAGAATAGTTGAGTAAGTAACCATGAGTTTATGAGAGACACTCTTCATGATACTTTGTAATTATGTATATCAATATTTGACGCATTATGCAGATGAGCTTACTAAGCATTATTGCTTACTCCTTTACTTTTCTCATCTCTTATAGGTTATATTAACTAGGTCGGGTTGGAGGCCACCGGAGATGTTTTCACACTATCGAGCAGACACTTGGTATGATGTATCAAGTCTTTTTTTTTAAGTTATGGCATGTATAGGGCTAGTACCTAAGGTTGAATAAGTCATTATTGATGTGGCCAAATTATGTTGGCCTAATAGAACTTATTTTTGTTTGTGTATAGCCATAGATGATGGCCTAAGTTGTTTGTAATTATATAGGAATTAGTTCTCCCTAGTGTATGGGATAAAGACCTCATTCTTTTCTAATCAAACGTCTTTAATTCAAGAGTAATGTTGATACTATGTGTAGTTATGTGATGAGGTATGAATGTATGCAAATGTGGGTGGAAAAAGGCTTGGTAGATAGCCTCCAAGTTGCTCAGACGGATAGACACACCAAGCGGCGTGTGTCAGGCCGCGTGCGTAACCTGCACCTTAGTTTTATAAGTCGGGATAGGCCACGGGCTAATCCCATGGCCGTGTGTTAAGGCCGCGTGCATGTTACACGGTTGGAACATGGGCGTGTGCTCGGTCGTCGCGAAATAAGTCAAGTATGTCAAGGTATAGTACACGGTCTAAGTCCACGGGCGTGTCAAGGCCGTGGATTTAGTCGTTGTCGACCACGGGTGGAAAGCACGGGCATGTCTTAAGGGCACACGGGCATGTTCCCAAACCGCATGGGCGTGTGCCTTAACCGTGGGGCATTTGGCAGAATGCTTGGGTTTTTAAGCACGGTTGTTGAGCATGGCCGTGTGTGTCTACACACGGGCGTGTCTCATTATAAACGGGCGTGTGGCCCCTGTTTTTAAAGAAAAGTTTTCTTTAACTCGTAAAAATTTTCCGAACGTAAGTTTAAGGCCTCGTAGGCCCATAATACGAATGACTTGACTAAGAAAGAGAAGTTTTTAATTTGGAACAAAATTTTATAGGCCGTAAGTATATGTTTAAGGAAGTTCAAGCATAGTAATGTCTCGTATCCGGGTTTAGCCTCAGAAACGGGTATGGGGTGTTACATTAAAATATCAACTATTCCCGAATTAGGAAATATATGGTTTTTAAGAAAACCTAATATACCTGAAATAAAAATGTAAGGTCTAGCCACCATTACATAGTGAATTCTATTTGAAAAGTTTAAAAGATTTATTGTCGTTCATTGTCACACCGAGTGGATTACGTAGAGGCCGAAACTTTTCGTAGCGGCTTGGAATCGACATACAATTGTGTAGTCAGTTTCACAACAGTTATCTTTGGTTTTCCATACGATTAAAGGTAATCATTCATACCCTTCTAACCCCGATTCGTTCCTCGCGCTTGGATCCCTAGATGTGATCGCCAAATTTAATTTTTTTCGCTGCGCCATGAGGTGTACCAATATTCTTACAGGTAGCCTAATAGAATGATTTGTTATGCTTTAATGCTCAAGGTAAGCTTTAGTTTTCATATGAGCTTACTAAGCATCCTATATGTTTACCCCGTTTATTTTCTATTTTTCTTTGTAGATTGTCACTTTGCCGAACTCATCATGCTAAATCATCTCGAAGCTCGCACTATCACCAAATTGATAACATTTTTATTATTTTGAGTCAAGTATTGTGGCATCTTTATAAGTGTTTGGAGTAACCTTTATTATATATAAGTCTTTACAAGTTAAATATGGTATTGAACTTGGTTTATATGATTTAGATGTTAGATTTGGTATGTGGTTTAGAAATGCAAGATTTGGCATTTGTGATGCCTAATTGAATTGGTGTATTTTGATATATATGCTCGAGATATATATGGCATATGAAATTGCATGTTTTAAAGTGGATTGGAATAGGTAAAGTTGGTATGGAATGACTTGGTAAATAAGTGATAATTGACATTGAATTGTTGAGGTTTAAATTATGTGCATGTAATGAATGTCTTGATGAAAACTTGAACATAATTGTTTGAACTATTTGGAATGTTTTGGTAGGTTTTGAGACAACTGAGAATAGTATTTTGATGCATTTTAGAATGGTTGAAATGGAAACTTTGGAATAGGTATCAAATGACTCAAATTTTACCAAAAACAGAGTCCACGTCCTGATGAGCATCCTACCTCGTTGCAACGTCGACCATTAGTGAGTCACGACACAATGTCGAATGGCCTGATGACGTGACGTGACAAACTATTTGGTGACGTCACAATGTGTAAGAGATGCTGTCACGACATCGACCCTAAATTCTTAAAACTTTGCAATTTGGTCCTATTTCACACTCGAATTTTCAAAAAAGCTTCTGTAAGCTCGATTAAGACTCAAGATTGTTTGCTAAACCTAAAATGAATTTGATTGATGTTTGAATGCATGTGAAAATGATTATTTTATTGTGAATTTGACTGTAGTTGCTCCAAAAATAAATGTAGCAACCTGTAGCTCGGACCTGACGATCGGATCAAGTGAGGGGTGTTAATTTCTAATATGTTTACACTATAAAATTTTGATGTATGGCAAGGAAAGAAAGTAAGCATTTGTGAAGGGGAAATTGCAACATAAACCCCTCTACCTTTTTTATATAAACTTTAATGGTATTTTTCAAGTAATATTTTTATAATTACTCCTTCCAATTTGCTTATATTCAACTATTCAACGTGCAACTTTACATAATAAGTCACTGTAAATCTTAAAACTATTTAAGAAAAAAAAGTATTTTTTTTAAGTTTATAACTACTTTTAGAAATTAAATACACTATTAAAATTGAAATAGTATTTTAAAAATATAAATAATGTAACAATAAATTATTTAGTGGTCACAATATTTAAATTTAATTAGCAATCTACGTTCACTAATTAATAATTAAAATCAAGTTAGAAACTATATATAAAAATAGAATTTGACATAATCTATTTTTAAAAAATATTTATATTTTAAAAATAATTTGAAATTATTGTTTATTCAAATTCAATCTAATATTAATTATCATGCTTTTATAATTAAACATATATATTATTATGTTTTAATTTCATAAGCATATTATTATGGTCGTTTCAAGGGTCATTGAGACTTGATCTTTAAAACGTGTTTGGAGAGAGTTTGGATCCAAGGGTCATCTTGACTTGATCTTGGATGAAAGATTCTGCTTCAAGGGCCTTCTAGGCTTGATCTTGAAAAAAAATGAGTTTGGCCTACTTTTTGTCAATTGAAGTGGATTGAAAGGCAACTTCCTTCACAAATGGCTTTTGACCTCCTTTACGCATTTGAATTAGATCGGAAGATGACTTCTCTTTGAAACTAATATGACATTTGTTAGAATTTCTTTAAGTTATTCAATTTCTTCAAAGCTTCTACAAAGAATTTTTGGACTCTTGTATGTGTGAATAGAGGTGTTCATGGTCAGGTTGGGCCTAAGTATGATATTAGCATGCTTTATGCTTGCCCAAGCCCGGCACGACTCAAAAAATTGGTTTAAAATTTCGTCCAAGCCCACTCATATTTGCAAAAGACTAACCCAAGCCTATTTTAGGCCTGCCCATATTATTTTTTAAATTTTTTAAAAAATATTTTATTATTTTAATTTAATATTTAATAATATATATTTTTCTATTTATTGAAATTTTTTATATAGCCATCTTACCATTATTTTAATGTTTACATTAGAGTAGTATTATATATTTAGTATAGGTTTTATTTTTTTAATGTGTTATAAATTACATAATATATAAAAATAAGATAATATAAAGTATTATAAATTTAAAAATGGATCGGGTCGGGCCAAGCTCGGGCCCTAAATGTTCAAGCCCAAGTTCGTCTCATATTTTAAACGGACCTAATTTTTTCCCAAGCCCATTTTTTGGGCCTAATATTTTTGCCTAAACTCTCCCAAATTTTAAGCGGACCTTCGGGCCTAGGCTGACAGCCCGACCCATGAATTGATCTACTTGTAAATGTGTTTTTAATAGCCTGGAGGTGACCCCCTTTTATAATGTCAGCCACTTAAATAAAAGAGAATTCTTGTAAAATTTAACTTCTTCGTTTAAGTGTATTACAAAAATTAAAATTTATTATTTATTATTTATTATTTATTATTTATCTCTCATCAATTTAATTAATTAGAGATACAATAATCGTTAAAAAGAATATGCTTTCTTTATAAAAGAGTTTTAAAATGATTTAATTCCTTAACTTGTCTCTTTATTAATTTAATTTAATTTAATTAGTGATAAACAATAATGACAGATGATGAAATTTGATTGGTCCAAAATTTCTCCCTCTACACTATTATTAATGAAATGTTAAATTTGTGAAGTTTTTTTTTAAAAAATAATTAAATATAATTTAATTAATACATACCATCAACTTGTACATCTTATTAGTGTTAAAATATTTTCCTATGTTTATTTGTGTAAAAGAAAGTTGATGAATGCAAAATCTTTTCCCAGTCAATTGCAAATTGAATTTGCCGTAGAACATTTTATAAACTTTGCCTAAAGCTTTAACCCGTCATAAGCTCTTCTCAAAATGCCATCACCTGCGCCTCTCATCGATACCTCTCCCCACTTCGATGGCTTCACAAATCAAGTTTGTTTTCTTGACAAATCAACTAAGCATAGAATAACTTAAGGGTTTTTTCCTTGAATAATATAAAATAAATAAATAAATACGAAAAATAGGATAATATAAATACTATTTACGAGAATAGGCAAAACAAACAGTGGAATACTGGTGCTGCCTGATCAATCGACGACACCACTTTATTTTTTTTAAAATTATTTTTTTCGGGTGTAGCTCGATCAATCGGCGGCACCCGTATTTAATACCAAAAATATGAGTATTTTTAAACAGTATACGAAAAAAAGAAAATAATAACAATAATAATTTTTTATTAGTGTCGCCAATGTGTTAGGCGGCACCCAAAAGTTTCAAATTTTTAATTTTTTTAAGCTGAAAAGAAAAAAAAACGAGTGTTTTAAATTTTTTGAGTATTAAAACACGGGCCTGTGACCGATGAGTCACATCTGTGTCAACCGTCAAGCTGGTGCCGCCCTAACAGATCAGCAGCACCAGCCTAATGACTGACACAGATGTGACCTGTCAGTCACGGGCCTGTGTTTTAATACCTAAAAAAAAAATTAAAACACCATTTTTTTTTCATTTCAACTTAAAAAATTTTAAAAATATTTTTTTATTATAAAGGGGGTTGGTTTGGTCTCCCAACCCCCACACATCCATTGTTGTTTCAAAAAAAAAAAATTTGAAGCTCTTCCCCCTCTTCAATTACAGTTTAATTTCGAAGCTTCTCCTCTCCCTTATCAGTTAAGTTTCTTCAAAAAAAATTCATCGTTTTACTTTTTTTATGGGAAAGGATTGTATGAAACAGTGACGCCACGTCATCTTTATCCATTTCCAATAGTTTTATGCCACATCAGCATTTTCATCCTGAATTTCAGCATTTTCATCTTGAAAAAAATCAAATCCAAAATAAAATCCTGAAATTCAAGATAAGAATACTGATGTGGCATAAAACTATTGGAAAGGGATACAGATGACGTGGCGTCATTGTTTCATACAATCCTTTCTCCTTTTTTTATATGACAATTTATTTTGTTTGATATGATTTAATTATTCTTTTTTATTATTAATTTATTAAGTTTTTTTGTTCGATTTTTGCAGTTTCAAAAAAAATGGAGAATCAATTTTTTGCAGCAATTCATTTCGATGGTGTTATTTTAGAAACAACGGTTGGTTGTATTTTTGAAACTCACCAAAAAACCAGGATGAGATTCAATAGGAATGTGTCTGTTGGTGATATGAAAAAGAATGTCAGTGAAAAAAATTTCCAGCGTTGTGAAAAGAGGATGACGAAACTGTAACAGCCCGTTTTTAGTGAAATTGAAATAGTGGTTTTGGGACCACAAATCTGACGTGAAAATATTTATTTTATTATTATTTTAATATCTATAACATCTTAGTAATATCGTATAAAAATTTCGTTAAGAAATTTTACTGTTTGCATGCTTAATGCGATAAAAAGGACTAAATCGTAAAAGGTATAAAAGTAGAATTCTAGTAGCTAAATGTGTCAAATGGCTATAGAACTTTAATTTAAGAGTCCTTATGTGGTAATTAGACCATTAACAAAGTGAGTGGACATTTATGGGCATTTTATCAAGTGATTTTAATGTTAATAGTTAAGGTTAATAAGGTAAATTATAAAATTATCATAAAATAAAATAAAGAAAAGAAAGATATCATCTTTCTTCCATCTTCACCACCAAAATTAACCTTAAGAAAAGCCATTGGAGAAGCTTTAACATTCGTCCATCACTCTTTGTCTTGCATGTGAGTATTTTTCATCCCGTTTTTAATGATTTCGATGTTTTTAGAGTCGTTGTAGCTTAATCTAGCTAGTTCAGGGACTAATTTGTAAAATTGTTAAAATATTAGGGTTTTTCCATGAATGTATATATGTTTTTTTTTTATGTTTGATGGAAGAAAATGAACCTTTGTTGTTAGATAAACAACTTTTATAAAGTGATTTTGGTTGAAATGTTAATTAGGGATTAAATTGAAAATGTGAGATATTCATGGTAAAATTGTGAAAATAATGAAATATATGAGTTTCTAGAGATCTATATGAAATTCGGATAGCATTGGTTAGGGATGAAATTGCATGAATTTTAATTTACGAGCTTAAGGACTAAATTGTAATGAAATCAAAATAATAGGGGAAAAAGCATAATTTGTAAGACCCATTACCCGTATTCAACGCCAGAATAGGGGTCGAGGCATTACTAAACTTATACGTAAACAATCAATCCACATCAAAACCTGACTTTCTATTCCCAATTAAAACTTTTGATAGCACATCTTAAACAAGCCTACAAGGCCTAATTTATGGTTTAGGAATGGTTCAGAATCAAATCGAATTCCTTTGAAGCTCTCTGGAAGACCTTGGAAAATTTTCTCCAAATAGTCCACACGCCCGTGTGGAGAAAGGGCACGCCCATGTCACATATCACACGCCCGTGTTCGACACCCGTGGTCGACACTGACTTGCATCACACGGCCTATCACACGCCCGTGTGTCTGGCCCGTGGTCGCCTCTGACTTGCATCACACGGCCAGTCACACGTCCGTGTCCTTCGACCGTGTGGCGAATTAAATTCCAAATTCAGGTGCAGACTTCACACGGCCTGGGCACACGCCCATGTACCTGGCCTTGCCTTCCACACGGCTGAGACACACGGCTGTGTCTCTGCCCGTGTGTTTACTCATCGAGCCATCGACTTGTAAAACTAACATGCGGGGACACACGGCCCAGCCACACACCCATGGGATCGATCAGGTGTCACACACGGCCTAGACACGCGCCCGTGTGCCTACCCGTGTGGACAAGAACAAGGCTATTTGCCAAGCTCTTTTTATCACCCCAGCTCATACAAACATAGTCACATTCAAATATCAACCCATTCATACATGTTTTAACCAAGCAACCCTATCATGTACCACACACACACTCATGAATAACCTCGTCCTTTCATAGATTAGCATTAATGAGCCATCAACTATGGCAATATACAAAAGTGTTCATCTCTAAAAGAGCCAATACACTTGGCCAAAATAATAAAACATTTCATTAAGCCTAGCCCCTATACATGCCATACTCAAAATGCTAAGTCTAAATGTACCGAGATGAGTCGATAGTGTGGGTGATCTTCCGATTATCTTCGAATCCCAAACTAGCTCTTTGACTCTATAAAACAAGGGAAAAGAAAGGGAGTAAGCTTTAAGCTTAGTAAGTTTACGTGTAAACAATAAACATCATAACATGTGCTAATCAATAAATAGCATTACATACTAAGCAAGAACAATCCACATTCCATAGTCATGCTTACTCATTTCATCTCTTACCACATTCCAACCATATAACAAGCATAATGCTCACATTTAATAGCTTACATTCCCTGCACTTATCACCACAAGGTCACATGAAACAAACACTTAAACAATTTCTCAATGAACCATTGAAATAATGCCATACACTCGGTGGTTCCGCACATAGCCCACCATTAATCTATATTTAGGGTGGTATCGCACATAGCCCACCAACAAGAGTATTTATGGTGGTATCGCACATAGGCCACCAAATGATAATATAAACGATGGTATCGCACACAGCCCATCATGAATGATTAGTAAGGTGGTGTCGCACTTAGCCCACCATTAAGAACATTTACGGTGGTATCGCACATAGCCCACCATTAATCTATAATTAGACTAACACGGAGATTACTCAATATCTATTGAATTCAATCCATCTCAATCATAAATAATTTCATTCATACAATGCACCATTTAATAGCAACATGTATACTCAAAATGAATCGTTTACACATAAACTTACCTCGGTGCAAAATGTGTTAATCAACGGCTTAATCCGTAACCTTGCCTTTTCCCCGGTCAAGGTTGTTTCCACGCTCTTCTTGATCTATAATAATGAAATTAACTCATTCCATCACTTTATAAATCATAATACATCAAAATCTCTACTTAGGCAAAAATGACCATTTTGCCCTTACACTATGGCAAAATTACGATTTTGCCCCTAGGCTCGTAAATCATCTTTCATCACATTTTCTCATTAAACAAGCCTAGGTAAACATTTATCCCTCTTAGAACAACTCACAAAACCATTTATTTCATGCATTTATTACACATTTATAATATTTACAACTAAGTCTCATTTAGGTGTTTTCATGGTAACACCTTTCACAAAAGTTGTTCCTTGACTCACTAACATTCATTTTCTTCCATAAAAAATAATCAAAAAACATGAACACTCTCATGTCAAGTCCCTAAACTTTCAACCATATAGCAAATTAGTCCCCTCATTAGCTAGCTTAAGCTTTGGGGACTCCAAAAGTACAAAAATTCTCAAGAAAGACCTCTAAAATCACTTACTTGTAAGGAGATAGCTTGGCTGAAATTTTTGAGCTCTAAATCCTCTAATTCTCTTTAATTTTTAGTGGACAAGAAGCATGAATAGTAAAAGATGATATTTCTTCTTTTTAACTTATTTTATTCATTCTTTCATCACCTAATTCCACCAAATTGACCAAAAATTTAATGCTCTTGTCTCCCTATTCTATATGGCCGGCCAACACACCCTTAATGGCCTAATTGCACTTTAAGGACCTCCAATTTAATATTCTATGACTATTAGACACCTCTACCTTGCAAAATAGAACTTTCACACTTTATGCGATTTAGTCCTTTTTCACAATTAAGCATACAAATGCTAAAATTAAAGCATCAAAATTTTCATATAAACATATATTTATGCCATAACACAAAAAATAATACCAAAATAATTTTTTTCAACCCCGAATTAGTGGTCCCGAAACCACTACTCTGACTAGCCCCAAAATCGAGCTGTTACATAATTTTTCAAAAATATGAATTTGGATTGAATTGAATAGAACGATTATTGAATGAATTGAATTTGTTCATTTAGAGCAAGATAAACCTCGTAGGGCTTTAGATCGGGGCAAAGATAAAGTTTCGGATTAATCAACTTTGTATCTGCATTTTTATCGTCGAGGTAAGTTCGTACGTTTTAATATGTTTGATTTAAATGCTACTTTTTCATATTATTATATTATGCCTCTAAGAAAAATCCAATAATGTTTAGACGACCTTTGAGCCCCGTTTGAACCTTAGGATTATATAGGATACAAATGACATGTCATTAGGGTTACCATGTTTCGGGTGCTGGTCCTGAACGTCCTACCGGTGGCTGAGTGTCAACATGTGTTGCGGATACTTGACAGCTTGTGTGAGCAGCACCATGTAGCTACGTTCCAACAGACAGCTTGTGTAAGCAGACCCATTTATGGCTCGAGAGAGAGCATCTATGTAAAGGAAAAGGAAAGTAATGGTTTCAACCATATATTAGCACACAATGTGTGAGATTCTCGCGTATCCGATAATATTCTAAATGGTTCAACGGGTACACAAAAGGAAGGAATGGTAGGTGTTCCTATTGGAAATGTCATGAAAGTATGGAAAGGTAAGATATGTTGATGATTAAAGTATGTATAGCCATATTCATGAAAAGTGTGAATGCTTATATGCTATGTTCATGAAAACTATTATATCATGTGGTGAATTTACTAAGTTATGTGTTTATTCACTAACTTGAGTTGTTATGGATGCTTAGGCTTGTGCCAAGCTATGTTGGATTAATTCATAAATTATTTTAAGCTTATGTATTGAAATGGTAAGCTTTGTTTATGATTTACGAACTTACTAAGCATTATATGCTTACTTTGTATTATTTTTCCATGTTTTTAGATAATTGGAAGCTCGTTCAGGTTGGAAATTTGTCGAAGATTCATTACACTATCCATCGGCTATATCAATAGATTTTGATGATTTTGAGTCATGGTTATGATGGCATGTATAGGTGTTTTGTGTTTGATGAAATAGTCATTATATTTGGCTTGTAAATATGGGATTTTTGTTGGTGAATTGGTTGTTATGTTGGCATGTATATGTGGTTTTATAATTGTTAATATTTTGGCATTTTGGTGCTTAAATGGTGGATGTTGAAATGGTAAATTAAATGCATGCTATGAATAGTTCTTTTAATATACTTGAATGTGGTCATTGTGGTATGGTTTGGTATGGAAATAGATAGTAATTGTTGAGTTGATAAATGGCTAATTTGGTATGTTTGGATGTGGTTAACATAGGGTCAATTTTGCTAAGGTTTTTTGATGATAGATGTTGAATGGCCAAATTAGTATATTTGAGTGTGATTTTGGCATGTGAACATTGTAGTAATTTTGTAACATCCTGGAAAGGGCCTATGCATCTTCGGTTTAATTGTACGAAGTAACATGTTTTATGTACTAAGAATAAATTTTGAAAAATTTTGGAAACCTGAAAATGTATGGAAATGTTAATTTAAAAAAAAATGGAAAGTGAACATTTTTGGAAACTTGGAAATGGATGGAAATGATGTGGAAATGATTCAAAATAGGAAAGTGCACATTTCTGGAAACTTGGAAATGTAAGAAAATGTCAAGTTTACAGAGCCGAACGAAAATTTTTGGAAACTTAAAAATGACTTAGAAATGTCGAGTTTTAAAGTTTAAAAGAGGAAATTAAGGCAAGGTGGCCTTAAAAGAAAAAGTTTGTGAAATTTGACACACAAACAGGCTTGGAAAAGTGGCCTGAAGATACCACTTAGTGCCTCCGGAAATGGCGCCACATGCAAGGTGTTGGGCACTGGTTCGAGTCACTTGGGAAGCAAATAAAAGAAGTTTTATTTTTGCTTCCGTAAGCTCCGAGGTGGACGGCACAAGCCTTCTAGAAAGGAGGAGTTTTATTCTCTTTAATATTCGATTAATAAGATGATAAATAAGGGATTTAATTTGGATTATTTTTGAAGAGATAATAAAGGATTATTCTCTAATTATTTTAAATTAAGAGATAAAGCTATCAAATAAAGAAGAGTGGTGGCCAAGTAAGGGATTCTGAGGAGTAGTTTCGGCTATAAAAGGAAGGAAATAGGGCTACTCATCAATTTTTCTTCCTCCTCCTCTCTCTGTCGAATTTCTAAGTGCTCTCCTCTCTTCTCTTCTCTTTTTCTTTTGTCAAGCC
Organism: Gossypium sturtianum; assembly: GCA_025698515.1. Lineage (NCBI taxonomy): Eukaryota > Viridiplantae > Streptophyta > Magnoliopsida > Malvales > Malvaceae > Gossypium > Gossypium sturtianum. The sequence continues at coordinate 29,207,278 of CM046945.1, forward strand.
GAATCTATAGTCCACCATTGCCAAAATTCTCAAGTTTATTTTCCTTATTTTCGTGGAAACCAAATACCCCAAGAGAACCTCTAGTCGACTTCTCCATTAAATCCCAAAAAACGAAACTTTATCATCTAGTCATCAAGGCCAATTCTTTAAAGGGCTTTTAACAAGGGTGCTACCGATTTCTTAAAAAGGGTAAGATCCAAAGTTTGGTTTCAATTCTTTTATATTTTAAACCTATCTAAAATTTAGGGACTAATCTCTATTATGGATTTTGGCCGAGTTATGGAAGGGTGTTTTCGGGATTTAAGAAATTGTCAACTACAAGAAGGTATCTTTCGGAACTTCTAAGATCTAAGGTAAGTTATGAATACCATTTGGCCATAAGCTATATTATTATGATTTAATGTTAGATTGGATCTAACATGGGTACATAGGGATTTTGACAGCAATAAAGAAGCAAGGATCCAATTCGGGATTTAAGATTTGGAAGGTAAGAACAAAGGTAAATTCGGCCAAGGCCTATTTTAGTAGTAGATCTATTATTATGTGTTTTAAGCCGAAAACTAACCAATTCAAGGGATTTAGTGACTAGCCGATTTCAAAGGGGAAAAATACGAGTTTTTGGGATTTGATTAAATCATCAAATCGACACCAAGGTAAGCTTTAAGAATACAAATCCTACTAGGATTTGGTTTTCTAGCCGAATAGGCTTTGTGCTAAATAGTAAGTGATTAATCAATTGTAGGAACTTGAGATCTAAGGCAGTAGATCAAATTTCGGGATTTCAAAGTGAAGTGGTTAAGCAAATCAGTGTGTGTACCCCACACTACTTCTTAATATGTTTCATGGCCTGTTTTATTAAAATATGTGATATTAAGAATATGAAAGTGGCTAGGGTACCATGTTATGGTACTAAGTACTCAGGTACGGTTCCTACTTCTACAAAGAATATGAAAAAGGTCATTAGTAACATGAGAATATGATAAGAATGTAAACTCTGGCATATTTATGCATATCATTATTATATGGGGCATATGGGTTTGTTTGAAAGGGGAAGTGAATGTGGTGACTTAAGACCACGAACACGGTGACCTAAGACCGTGATATCTGAAAGTGGTGACCTAAGACCACGAACACGGTGACCTAAGACCGTGGTATCTGAATGTGGTGACCTAAGACCACAGTAATCTGAATGCGGTGACCTAAGACCGCGATATCTGAATGTAACGGAAGGAGGGTCGACCTAAGACCACAAATGCGGTGACCTAAGATCGCGATATGGAGTGTAACGGAAGGAGGGTCGACTTAGTAGTCCCCACGCATTGTGCAGGTTGAGTGCGGGAGAGTGTAGCAGATGGCTTATTAGGTTTGGGTTTGGGAATGCATCATAATTTGTATGCTATGATATGAATGCGTAACATTTGTATGCCTGATTCTATTTTGATTTAGTGTTTGTGTACACATTGAGTCTGTTTGACTCACCCCGTTGTGGGACCATGTTTTGTGTGATGAAATGTGATGGACCGGGACGGCAGAACTTGTGGTGGCCATGCTCAACATGAAGTTTTTATTTTATGAACTACTATTTCTATTTAAGTACTTGAATTACTTGGAAATTATTTGATGTAATAAGGCCATAAGGCCATAGTTGAATTGTTTTCCATTTATTTCTATTTATTATGATTATGAGTTTTACCTATTAAAGTTTAAGTAAAATTTTTAATATAAAGAATTGAATTCGTTTTTAACACAAGCCCAACCCAAACAATGTTTTTTTCAAAATCGCACAAGTTTTCTCTAGGTAACGAAAGAATTTTGAAACCGGTTTACTTGAGGAACATACCAAATCTGGGCAAATCTCGTGGGCCGGGTTTGGGGTGTTTCAGTTTGGTATCAGAGCCCAATTTTAAAACTCTAGGCCTGTGGGCCAAGGCCCAAAACGTTTTCAAAGTGAGCCCAAATGAGTTTTTTTTTTGAAAATATTTTATGAAACAAGCAGGTTTTCTGGCATGGCAAGTAAAGTCTCCGACCCGCAGTCCACCAGGTAAGTACCCCTAACTATTTGTGTGATTATTTTATGATGTGTAGAAGGGTAGAAATGGAATGGAACGTAGATTAGCATGATAAGTGCTTGAATCCTAGGACTAGTCTACTCAAACACAAACACATAAGACTTAAGGAACGTTAAACAAACCCATGGCTAAGTCACTAAGTTAGGGTGTGGTAACCCCCATGCGCATGTCTAGGATTGGATCGGAAGAGCACGGTATTTAAGCGATCCCTAGTGACTCACCTCCTCTTCGTTGGAATCCTACCAGTGCGTAGCTTCGGTTCATCCTAACCAAGAAGACTCAGTAGGTGTGGCAACCTCTGTCCGCATGTCTAGGAATGGTTTCGGTGGGAGCTTGGTATTTAAGCAGTCCGCGTGACTCACCTCCTCTCCACTCGAATCTTGCCTGGTGCGTAGCTTTGGTTCACCCCTGACCAAGAGGACTGGCCATAGGCTAAACACAATAACTAAAACCCGAAAGGGAATTAGCCGTGTTTTTATAAAAACAACAAAACCCTAGTTTTAGAACTCTTAAAACTTTCTTCTAAATTCATGAAAACCATCTTTACAAAATTTTCCGAAAGATTTCGATTTATACAAAAATGCCCCTAGTGGTAAAATTACCAAAATACCCTTGGTTTATAAAATGACCAACTACCCAACAGTTTTGCCAAAATTTCATTATTTTATCAATGTTTAAAACCCTAATTTGCAAATTATCAAAAATACCTTGAATTTTGGAAATTTCAAAATTGCCCTAACTTATAAAATTACCAAAATGACCCTCGATTTCCAAAATTTTTGCAACATCACCGTTTTGAAAAGTACAATTCTCAAAAAGAACCCTCAAAGTTTTGCAACCTTTGAAATATCCCCGATTTATAAGATTTTACAAATTTACCAAAGGCTTAGAAAAAGAAAATCACCAAAAACCCCCGAGGTCCAAAATCACCGAAATACCCTGGATTTCAAAATTTTTCAAAATACCCTAAATTTAAAAATACCAAAATACTTTATGACAAAATCACCAAGGAACTTTTTTCTTTTGAAAAATTACAAAAATACCCAGATGGAGTAATTACGAAAATATCCCTAGGTAGTGGAAGAAAAAAAAATAACAATGAAAACTACAACCTTTCTCTGAATGAATGAGAGTTCATGATTATTTGATGGATGTATGGATGAATGAAAGGAAAGACTGTGTGCATACGAAAGAACCACTCCTAAAACTCTTTTCATAAAATTTCTTCGCGGGTAATCAAGTGAAACAAAGACTAATTCATAAAACTTCTTAATCAGATCACGACGTTAGAAATGAGCTCTAGAGGACATGGTCGTCGTGGACGAGGTAGAGGAAGGATGACGGTGTCAGAACCCGTTAGATCGGGTCAAGGGTCTGACAATGAGATACCACCGCCACCACCACCCCCAGCTGTTGGTGTTGAGCAGCAAGCTCAGACGGGGGATGATGCTGTGTCGCAGGCTGTGCTGCGAGTTTTAGAGTTGGTGGCTGGTGCAGGAGGAAATTCGGGAACCCGTAAGTTCAGGCTGTCGCGGCCCGAGCTAATGGAGCCGAAATGTTTCGTGGAGTATCGGGTGTGGCACCCGATCACCGAAAATCTTGGTTGGAAGCAACAGAGCGCATCATGGATGAGCTTGACTTGACCCCTGAGGAGAAGTTAAAAGGAATGGTGGCACTGTTACGCGATGAAGCGTATCAGTGGTGGTTGACTGTTTCGGGATGGTGCCACGGCTGAGGATCGACCTGGGAATATGTTAAGGAAGCATTTCAGAAGAAGTATGTGGGAACCAGGTATACTGATGAGCAAAGGAAGGCATTTTGGGGCTGGTTCAAGGGAACAAGTCCGTGGCGGAGTATGAGGTGAATTCCCGAGGTTGAGCCGATATGCTCGAGGAGTAGTGGCAACCGAGCATGAGCGTTGTGTCCGTTTTTGAGGACGGGCTAAGGGATGATCTGAGATTGTTGATAGCACCGCATCAGGAGCGGGAGTTTTCTGCTTTGGTAGAAAAGGCCAAGGTGGCTGAGGAATCAAGGATTCTACAAAGCAGGCTATGGATAGGAATAGGCCCAAAAGAGGTTTTGGAACGTCTGGAAAGGTTCATAAGAGGCCTAGAGTTGATGGGCCGCGAGGTCAGCAAGTTGGTTCAGAAGGGTGTTATCGACCTTGTGATGTGTGTGGAAAGAAAAGCACTTAGGAGAGTCTTTGGGAAGAAAACAGGAGAATGTTTTAGATGTGGGTCCAAGGACCATGTGATCAAGGATTGTCCTAAGCAATCAGATGAAAGCCAACCAACAGCTCAGAATGTTAGTCAGACTGGTAGAGGAGGACCGCAGCCTCAACGAGGTTGTGGTTCGAGTAATGCAGGTAATGGTACTTGGTAGAGGTGTGGAACACAAGGCGAGAGGTGCTTTGCTAATCTTGAGGCAAGGCAACCGAGTTTGGTTTATGCGGTTCGTCGGAGGGAAGATGGAGACGCGACGGACGTTATAACTGGTACGTTCTTTATTTTTGGCAAGCCCTATTTTTCTCTAATTGATGTGGGCTCGACCCATTCCTATGTTGCATGTAGTGTAGTGGAAACATTAGGCCTAGACTCTCAACCTTCTTCGATAGGCGGATGAGCGTAGTAAGCCCATTAGGCCTAAGCAGTAGTGGTGGATAAGATCTTTCGAATGTACCCTAGAGATTCAGGAGTGAACTTTCTGGTGACTTAATGGAACTACCTTCGGGAGTTTGAACTTATACTTGGAATGGACTAGCTAGTAGAGCACCGAGCCGTGTTGGATTGTGCGGCTAAACGAATGGAACTAAGGACCCCAGAGGATGAAGTAGTAGTAATGATCGGAGAGAGAAGAAACTACCTGTCCAACGTAGTTTCGGCGTTGAAGGCTGAGAAAATGGTTAAGAAATGGTGCAAGGCGTTCTTAGACTTCGTAAGTGCGTTAGGTGGAAAGGAAGAAGGTGTCAGTGGAGTTAGAATGGTGAAAGACTTTGAAGATGTATTTCCGGAGGAATTACAGAATACCCCGAGATAGGAGGTGGAGTTTGGAATAGACTTACTACAGGGAACAGCTCCTATGTCAATCGCCCATACCGAATGGCGCCAAAGGAGTTAGTTGCTCAAGGCTCAAATCCAAGAGTTGTTGGATCGTGGGTTCATACGACCCAGTGTGTCTCCATGAGGAGCACCGCTCTACATTTGTAAAGAAGAAGGACGGAACTATGCGTATGTGCATAGATTACCGTCGATTGAATAAAGTGACCATCAAGAACAAGTATTCTTTGCCAAGGATCGATGACTTGTTCGATCGGTGAAAGGGGGCATGAGATTCTCAAAGATAGACTTAAGGTCGGGATATCACCATTGAAGGTGAAGGAGGCAGATATCCATAAGACCGCTTTTAGGATAAGATATGGCCATTTTGAGTTTGTGGTGATGCCGTTTGGATTGACAAACGCTCCAGCCGCGTTCATGGATATGATGAACCGAGTTTTTCAACCCTACTTGGATAGGTTCGTCATTGTGTTCATCGACGATATTTTGGTGTATTCTAAGTCTGAAGAGGAGCATGATGAACATCTCCGAGTGGTGCTACAAGTGTTAAGGGAGAAGAAGCTCTATGCCAAATTCAGCAAGTGTGGATTTTGGCTTAAGGAGGTGGCATTCTTAGGGCATGTGGTATCCGCAGAAGGAATAAGGGTGGATCCTAAGAAGATCGAGGCAGTGTTGGATTGGAAACCACCTAGGTCCGTGGCTGAAATCCAAAGTTTCTTAGGTTTGGTAGGCTATTACAGGAAGTTTGTAGAAGGGTTCTCGTCAATAGCCGCGCCTTTGACAAAGTTACTAAGGAAGGAAGTACCCTTTGAATGGTCGGATAAGCAACAGAAGAGCTTTGACAACCTTAAGAAGGTGTTGACGGAGGCTCGGTGTTAAGTCAGTACGGAGGCTGGGAAGGATTTTGTGGTGTACTGTGACGCTTCGCATACGGGATTAGGATGTGTGCTAATGCAAGAAGGAAAAGTAGTCGCTTATGCGTCTCGGCAACTAAGGCCTCATGAGGTTAACTACCCAACTCATGACTTGGAACTGGCAGCAGTGGTTTTCGCCCTTAAGGTTTGGAGGCACTACCTCTATGGAGAAAGGTCAGTGATCTACACAGGCCACAAGAGCCCTAAGTATCTGTTGACTCAGAAGGAGTTGAACTTGAGGCAACGAAGGTGGGTGGAGTTGTTGAAGGACTACGACTGTTCAATAGAATATCATCCGAGCAAGGCGAATGTGGTAGCTGATGCCCTAAGTCGGAAGGTTGTGTCGGATCTAAGGGCTATGTTCGCTCACTTAAGTTTGTACGATGATGGAAGCCTGTTGGCAGAGTTGCAAGTCAAGCCCACATGGCTGAAGGAGGTGAAAGAGGGACAGTTGGTTGATAAGGATCTAAGTGTTAAGTTACAACAAGTACGGAACGGGGAATTAAAGGATTATGGCGTTAATGATGAAGGAGTATTGTGTTACAAAGGAAAAGTCTGTATGCCGAAGGACAAGGAGTTAAGACAAAGGATTCTTCGGGAGGCGCATAGTAGCCCTTATGCTATGCATCCCGGAGGCATTAAGCTGTACAGAGATCTAAGGGAACAATTTTCGTGGTCTGATCTTAAGCAAGAAGTACCGAATTTGTGGGGAAATGTTTGACGTGTCGCAAGTTAAGGTGAACACCAAGTTCCATCAGGATTGCTTCAACCAATCGAGATTCCGCAATGGAAGTGGGAGAGAATTACCATGGATTTCGTTAGTGGGCTACCCCTTACGCCTACTAAGAAGGACTCGGTATGGGTGATAGTGGACCGTTTGACTAAGTCCGCGCACTTCATCCCGTAAGAGTTGACTATTCTCTAAGTGGCTAAGTTATATGTGGCGGAAATTTTGAGGTTACATGGTGTACCAAGATCGATCATCTCCGATGCAGAGACCCAAGGTTTACGTCTCGGTTCGGAGGGCACTTCATCAAGCTTTAGGCACTAAGTTGGACTTCACTACGGCTTTTCATCCACAATCGACGGGCAATCGAACGAAGAGTTATACAAGTGTTGGAGGATATGTTGAGAGGTGTGTGATGGATTTCGAGGAAGTTGGGAAGACTATTTGCCTTTAGCCGAGTTCGCCTACAACAATAGCTATCGTGCTAGCATTCGGATGGCACCATATGAAGCATTGTATGGTCGGAAGTGTAGAACTCCTACTTGTTGGACCGAGTTAGAGAACGTCGAGTTTTGGGTCCAGAGTTAGTGGCCAAATCAAGAGAAGGTTGAGATGATTCGAGCACGGTTAAAGGAAGCCTCTCGATAGGCGTAAGTCGACGCAGACCTTAAACGGAAGGAAATAGAGTTTGAAGTGGGAGACCAAGTGTTTCGAAAGTCTCGCCTTGGAAAAAGGTAATGAGGTTCTGTCCGCAATGGGAAGTTAAGCCCAAGGTTTATAGGGCCCTATCGAGTACTGAAGCGAGTTGGAGCAGTGGCATACCAATTAGAGTTGCCACCAGAGTTGCGGTAGATGCACGACGTATTCCATGTATCCATGCTACGTCATTACCGATCGGATCCGTCTCATGTGGTACCTGTCGAAGAAGTAGAGCTAAGGCCAGACTTATCCTACGAGGAAGAGTCGATTCGGATATTGGAACGTGATGTGAAAGTGCTACGGAGGAAGTCAGTTCCTCTAGTCAAGGTGTTATGGCGCAATCATGGATCGGAAGAAGCTTCGTGGGAACCAGAAGAGGCAATGCGACAACAATACCCTCAATTATTTTAGTTAGAAAATTTCGAGGACGAAATTATTTTAAGGGGGGTAGAATTGTAACATCCTGGAAAGGGCCTATGCATCTTCGGTTTAATTGTATGAAGTAACATGTTTTATGTACTAAGAATAAATTTTGAACAATTTGGAAACCTGAAAATGTATGGAAATGTTAAGTTAAAAAAATGGAAAGTGAACATTTTTGGAAACTTGGAAATGGATGGAAATGATGTGGAAATGATTCAAAATAGGAAAGTGCACATTTCTGGAAACTTGGAAATGTAAGAAAATGTCAAGTTTCTGAGCGAACGAAAATTTTTGGAAACTTAGAAATGACTTAGAAATGTCGAGTTTTAAAGTTTAAAAGAGGAAATTAAGGCAAGGTGGCCTTAAAAGAAAAAGTTTGTGAAATTTGACACACAAACAGGCTTGGAAAAGTGGCCTGAAGATACCACTTAGGGCCTCTGGAAATGGCGCCACATGCAAGGTGTTGGGCCTGGGTTCGAGTAACTTGGGAAGCAAATAAAAGAAGTTTTATTTTTTCTTCCAGAAGCTCTGAGGTGGACAGCACAAGCCTTCTAGAAAGGAGGAGTTTTATTCTCTTTAATATTGGATTAATAAGGTGATAAATAAGGGATTTAATTTGGATTATTTTTGAAGAGATAATAAAGGATTATTCTCTAATTATTTTAAATTAAGAGATAAAGCTATCAAATAAAGAAGAGTGGTGGCCAAGTAAGGGATTCTGAGGAGTAGTTTCGGCTATAAAAGGAAGGAAATAGGGCTACTCATCAATTTTTCTTCCTCCTCCTCTCTCTGCCGAATTTCTAAGTGCTCTCCTCTCTTCTCTTCTCTTTTTCTTTTGTCAAGCCGAATCTATAGTCCACCATTGCCGAAATTCTCAAGTTTCTTTTCCTTATTTTCATGGAAACCAAATACCCCCAAGAGAACCTCTAGTCGACTTCTCCATTAAATCCCAAAAATCGAAACTTTATCATCTAGTCATCAAGGCCGATTCTTTAAAGGGCTTTTAACAAGGGTGCTACTGATTTCTTAAAAAGGGTAAGATCCAAAGTTTGGTTTCAATTCTTTTATATTTTAAACCTATCTAAAATTTAGGGACTAATCTCTATTATGGATTTTGGCCGAGTTATGGAAGGGTGTTTTCGGGATTTAAGAAATTGTCAACTACAAGAAGGTATCTTTCGGAACTTCTAAGATCTAAGGTAAGTTATGAATACCATTTGGCCATAAGCTATATTATTATGATTTAATGTTAGATTGGATCTAACATGGGTACATAGGGATTTTGACAAAGAATAAAGAAGCAAGGATCCAATTCGGGATTTAAGATTTGGAAGGTAAGAACAAAGGTAAATTCGGCCAAGGCCTATTTTAGTAGTAGATCTATTATTATGTGTTTTAAGCCGAAAACTAACCAATTCAAGGGATTTAGTGACTAGCCGATTTCAAAGGGGAAAATACGAGTTTCTGGGATTTGATTAAATCATCAAATCGACACCAAGGTAAGCTTTAAGAATACAAATCCTACTAGGATTTGGTTTTCTAGTCGAATAGGCTTTGTGCTAAATAGTAAGTGATTAATCAATTGTAGGAACTTGAGATCTAAGGCAGTAGATCAGATTTCGGGATTTCAGTGAAGTGGTTAAGCAAATCAAGTGTGTACCCCACACTACTTCTTAATATGTTTCATGGCCTGTTTTATTAAAATATGTGATATTAAGAATATGAAAGTGGCTAGGGTACCAAGTTATGGTACTAAGTACTGTGTGCGGTTCCTCCTACTTCTACAAAGAATATGAAAAGGTCATTAGTAACATGAGAATATGATAAGAATGTAAACTCGCATATTTATGCATATCATTATTATATGGGGCATATGGGTTTGTTTGAAAGGGGAAGTGAATGTGGTGACTTAAGACCACGAACACGGTGACCTAAGACCGTGATATCTGAAAGTGGTGACCTAAGACCACGAACACGGTGACCTAAGACCGTGGTATCTCGAATGTGGTGACCTAAGACCACGCAGAATCGAATGTGGTGACCTAAGACCGCAATATCCGAATGTGGTGACCTAAGACCACAAATGCGGTGACCTAAGACCGCGATATGGAGTGTAGCGGAAGGAGGGTCGACTTAGTAGTCCCCACGGTGTACTGGTTGGTAGTGGGAGTGTAGCGGATGGCTTATTAGGTTTGGGTTTGGGAATGCATCATAATTTGTATGCTATGATATGAATGCGTAACATTTGTATGCCTGATTCTATTTTGATTTAGTGTTTGTGTACACATTGAGTCCTGCATTTGACTCACCCCGTTGTGGGACCATGTTTGTGTGATGAGCAGTGATGGACCGGGACGGCGAGAACTTGTGGTGGCCATGCTCAACATGAAGTTTTTATTTTATGAACTACTATTTCTATTTAAGTACTTGAATTACTTGGAAATTATTTGATGTAATAAGGCCATAAGGCCATAGTTGAATTGTTTTCCATTTATTTCTATTTATTATGATTATGAGTTTTACCTATTAAATTTTAAGTAAAATTTTTAATATAAAGAATTGAATTCGTTTTCAACACAAGCCCAACCCAAACAATGTTTTTTTCAAAATCGCACAAGTTTTCTCTAGGTAACGAAAGAATTTTGAAACCGGTTTACTTGAGGAACATACCAAATCTGGGCAAATCTCGTGGGCCGGGTTTGGGGTGTTTCAAAGTTTTGGCAAAGATTTAGTTATAAAGATTGGTTGATTTATGGTTAAACTATGCAAGTGTATAAGCATGTTTGGTTGTAGTGATTGAGGTTCCTTTTAGGCATATTGGTTGAATGATTAAATACCATGATGATCTAGCTTGAATATGCATGTGTTTAGGTACATTTTGGATGCTTGAAAATATGTGCATATGGCTTGTTTAAATGATCATGCTTTGGGTGAAGGAAATGGTTTGAAAATAGCCTATTTTTCATCCACACGACCTAATACACGGGCATGTATCTCAGCCGTGTGTGACCCACAGCCATGCGACATGGTCGTGTGTCCCCTTTAGGTTTCAAAGGGGTGCAAGTCAGACAGTTACACGGCCTAGCACACGACCTGGCACACGGGCGTGTGAGGCCATTCAAGAGTTATACGGCCTGGCACATGGGCATGTGGCTTTCCGTGTAACCCAAGTCAGAGAGTTACACGGGCACGGACACGAGCTAGGACATGGCCGTGTGTCCCTACTTCGAATGTCCACACAGCCGTGTGACCCCTGCAGTATGAAAATTTTTAACTTTTCCCAAAAAATTCTATATGTTTTCGATTTAGTCTCGATTCGTTTCTAAAATGTTTTTAGGGCCCCGAGGGCTCGTATAAAGGACAATATATATGGGTTTGATTGATATTGTCATGTTTTATGATATGTTTGAAAATTGATTGTTTTGAATTTAAAACTTTCAGTAATGCTCCATAACCCTATTCCGGCAACAGATTCGGGTTAGGGGTGTTACAGAAACTATTCTATAAATTTCCAGTTTCGTCAAATCCTATCAAATTTATTGAGATGGAACTCCTGGACGATGACGACGTTGAGACAATGGTCGCATTGTATTTGTAACACCCCTAACCCGTATCTGTCGTTGGATTAGGGTTACGGGGCATTACCAGTTATGTCATATCTTTTAATCAATCATTCAAGTCATAAATAAACATACTTATATAAAATACATTTAAATTAAATTGATCACATATGCATGTAAATGTGTAAAACATTCGATTTCTTAAAACATACTTACCATGCTAAACTTAAGTCATATACGGTATAGAAATTAAAGAACATAAATTGAACATACAATGAACTTTTATTCACACCACATAACATTGTAATTAACATAGCATTTAACTAAATATATATAAGATCACACCTACATTGTTCATACCAAATTCAATAGATCCCACACGCATTCGCACCAATGCACACTTTAATTCTTTACTTGCACATAATTGAGTCACAAATACTTATATAATTTATTCATTATTAATTCCTTCGCCAACCGTATCTAAATTTGCAGATCATTTAAGCATATATACGTGCATACATTTTTCCTTACAAATGAATCTAGACGACTAACACAAATTCAAGTATAATTATATACCTTATATCCTATTACTAAGTGAGTTTATAACCATACTTCAAGCCAACTCATACCAAGCATCAAGATTATCAAAAACGAGCTAATTATAAGCCATTTGCATCATTTCCCAAATCAAGCCATAAACTCAAAACATTATACACATAAGCCATATAATATAGTTGCCAAATGAACTTATAACATGACCGATTATATACATATCAAACTTGCATCATGTTCAAGCCATTTTCGCATGGCTATGTTGTATATATATATATAGACAAAACATCATTCACACACACTTAGCTAGCCTATACATGCCTTTGATTCTAAATGGCTATCTTGAAAAATACCAAAATGAGTGATAGTGTGGATGATTCTTCTGATGATCCTCTGAGCCCGTAGCTTGAATGAGATCTATAAAACAAACAAAGGGTGCACACAAGGTAAGCTTGCTAGCTTAGTAAGTCTTAAGCAACTTCAATGTAACATTCAAGTATACAAGTATTTAAATAAACATTTCTTAACATCAAACATTCATGACTTAATATTTAATGTACCAAAACCGAATATCCCTTTTCATTGTATATACATACATCAACTTTCACCTCTTTACCATAGTTTATTTTGTACCAAATAAATAATGACTCACTTATGCATAACGTTATACTGGTACGATTACTTATTTCCTTCAAGCTTTTCTATAATCAATTCACTCATAGTACACATATAATCAAATTCCATCTATCATATGTATATCACTATCTTTCATCAATTCATTTAATTATCATCATAGCATATAAACATAACCTTAAGGTATGCTTAATACATACCTTATAGTCGAACTCACAATTTCACTTTCATAAACGTAAACTTCCATGGTTTGTTTCATACCTTTACCATTTCGTAGCTAAAGTTCGAAAATTGAAAACTCACCAGCATATAAAAAGCTATGCACTAGTTCGAATCGCATACACCGGCACCTTGCCTGCTAGACTTGAAATCCGAGATTTAAAACACCGGCATTTAGCCTGCTAGGCATTTAAGCCCGATACATTCACTCCAAGACAAGGCCCGCTAGGCATTAAGCTCGAAATAAATCACCGGCACAAGGCCCGCTAGGCTCAAGCTCGAAATTTCAACATTTTCAACATTCCAACACAATTTACTTAGTGCTAAGATCACAACCATCTCGTATACAACATATTACTTTCACATATTAAACCGAACATGCTCATTCACATCACATTTAACAAAAATAAATTCAATACAATATTATACCCCATATTCGGCCAACACATATTTTAGTACTTTAAATTTCCAAATTTTATCATATACTATACTCATAATTAATTCTTTGGCATACATTTGCTTAAGGACTTACCTCGACTGTCGACGGACCGCGTAGACCGGCTATTCGATAACCTTCGTCTTTCCCCGATCCAAATCTGTTTTTCTTTGTTCTTGATCTAAACACATTAAAATTCAGCTCATTCAAGTACATTTCATTTCAATTTAGTCCCTAAACACATAAATGGGAAAATTACCATTTTACCCCTAGGGTTTCACATTTTTACAATTTAGTCCTATTTGCACAAAACACAAAATACACAAAATTTCACTACAACACCTTAGGGCCGAATGTTCACAAGGACCATACAAGTCCATTTCTTTCATTTATTTTGCATTTTAGTCCCCTCAAAATTTCATTTTTGCAATTTAGCCCAAAATACTCAAATTCACTAAAATTTCTAATACAAAACATACTAATCTTTAACATAGCTTTAATTTAAAATCATCAAACATCAAAAACCTCATAAACACATCAATGGCCGAATGTCATATACACACTAATCTCAAAAATTTTAGCATGGGTCAGATAGTATACGAAGCAACGATCACAAAAACGTAAAAATTATCAAAAACTGACTAAAATACATACCCGATTTAAGCTTGAATGTTGGCCAAATGAACAAACCCTCTCCCTTATTCTTTTTTTCTTATATTCAGTGTTGAAGAAATGAAGAACCAAGCTTTATTTTATGTTTTATTTAAGATATAATTAGAATTTAAACTAATTTACCATAATGCCCTTTTATAATATAAGGTTAACATATACATATAAGGGTATTTTTGACATATGCCGCCCACTACCATTAAAAATGGGTTAATTACCCTTTTAATGCCTCATATTAAAAAGCCACTATCATTCTAGCACTCTTCACTTTAGTATGCAACTTTTACACTTTACGCGATTTAATCCTTTTTATTAAATTGAACACACAAACAATTAAATTTTTCTACGAAACTTTCACACACATTAATTCACATATAATAAGCACAAAATATAATATTTAAAAATATTTCAGACTCGGATTCGTGGTCCCAAAACCACCGTTCTGATTAGGGTCAAATTCGGACTGTTACAACTCTCCCCCCTTAGGGATTTTTGGCCCCGAAAATCTTATCGTTAAACAAAGTCGGATATTGTTGCCTCATTGAATCTTCAGGCTCCCACGTAGCCTCTTCAACTCTGTGCCGATTCCATAGTACTTTCACTAATGGTATTCTCTTGTTTCTCAACCCTTTCATTTCTCTAGCTAAAATATGGATCGGTTCTTCCTCATACGTCATATCAGATCGGATTTCAATTTCAGACGGAGTGATCACATGTGACGGATCTGATCTATATCTACGAAGCATCGAAACGTGAAATACATTGTGTATCTTTTCTAATTCAGAGGGAAACTTCAATCTATAAGCAACAGGCCCAATACGTTTGATGATCTCGTACGGTCCGATGAATCTCGGACTTAGTTTGCCTTTCCGACCAAATCGGAGTACCTTTTTCCACGGAGAAACTTTCAAGAATACCCAGTCTCCGACCTGAAACTCAATGTCTTTACGTTTCAAATCAGTGTAGGACTTTTGACGATCCGAGGCAGCTTTCAAACTATCTCTGATTATAGCCACTTTTTGTTCCGTTTCTTTGATCAAATCAACCCCGTGTAACTTATTTTCACTGAGCTCGGTCCAGTACAACGGTGTACGACATTTGCGGCCATATAGAGCTTCGTAAGGTGCCATTTTGATACTAGATTGAAAACTGTTATTATAAGTAAATTCAACCAAAGGTAAGTATCTTTCCCACGTACCTTCAAACTCGAGGAGGTAACATCTCAACATGTCCTCAAGTATCTGAATGGTTCGTTCAGACTGGCCGTCTGTCTGCGGATGAAAGGCTGTACTAAAGTGGAGTTTAGTACCTAAAGCATCTTGCAACTTCTTCCAAAATCGTGATGTGAATCTTGGGTCTCTGTCTGAAACAATGGAACTCGGCACACCATGTAATCTCACAATTTGAGATACGTACAACTCAGCAAGTTTATCGAGCGAATAGTCCGTACGAACCGGTACAAAGTGAGCTGATTTGGTCAGTCTATCCACTATAACCTGCATCGTGGTCTTTCTTGCTCGGTGTCGTAGGCAAACCGGATACAAAATCCATAGTGAATCTATCCCATTTCCATTCAGGTATCATGATTGGCTGAAGTAACCCAGAAGGCACTTGATGCTCTGCTTTTACTTGCTGACAAATTAAGCACTTTGAAACAAATTCAGATATATTCCGTTTCATGCCTGGCCACCAATACGACTGTTTCAAATCATTATACATTTTGTGCTACCCGGATGTATCGATAACCGACTATTATGAGCCTCGTTCAAAATCATCTGAATCAAGTCCACCTTCTTCGGAACACAAATTCGGCCTTTGAAGTTCAAACAATCATTTGCATCAATTTGAAACTCTGACTCTGCATCATTTTCATACTGAACTCGTCTAGCAATCATATCTTTGTCAATTTTCTGTGCATTACAAATTTGCTGAATAAACATCGGTCTTGCTTTTAACTCGGCTAAGATCGAACCGTCACCAGACATAACCATATGTGCGTTCAACGTACGAAGAGCAAACAATGATTTTTGACTTAATGCATCTGCGACAACGTTAGCTTTTCCCGGATGGTAGTCAATCACCAATTCATAGTCTTTCAACAGCTCTAACCATCTGCGTTGTCTCAAGTTCGAGATCTTTTCGAGTCATCAAATACTTGGACTTTTGTGATCTGAGTAAACATGACATTTCTCACCAAATAAGTAATGACGCCAAATTTTCAATGCGAAAACGATGGCTGCTAATTCCAGATCGTGAGTCGGATAATTTCTTTCGTGAGGCTTCAATTGTCTCGAAGCGTAGGCTATGACTTTGCCTTCCTGCATCAAAATGCAACCCAAACCATTCAAAGAAACATCACTATAAACAATAAATTCTTTACCCGATTCAGCCGAGCTAACACTCGGAGCTTGGTCAAAAGGGTTTTCAACTGATCGAAACTTTTCCGACCACTCTAACTTGACATCTTTCTGAAGTAACTTTGTCAAAGGTGTGGCTATCAAGGAAAAACCTTTGACGAATCGTCTGTAGTATCCCGCAAGTCCCAGAAAGCTTCGAATTTTAGAAACATTCTTTGGTGGCTTCCAATCAAGTATAGCTGATATTTTGTTCGGATCAACCCGAATACCTGACGCTGAAACAACATGACCCAAGAAGCTAACTTCTTTCATCCAGAACTCACACTTACTAAACTTTGCATACAACTGTTGATCTCGCAAAGTTTGTAGCACCATTCTCAAATGCTCGGCATGCTCGGTTTCATCTCTGGAGTAGATTAGGATATCATCTATAAACACTACCACAAACCGATCCAAATACCGTCTGAAAACCCGATTCATCAGATCCATAAAAACAGCAGGTGCATTAGTAAGTCCAAAAGGCATGACTAGGAACTCAAAATGTCCGTACCTCGTTCGGAATGCAGTCTTTGGCACATCTGAATCTCTAACTCGCAACTAATAGTAACCCGATCTCAGATCTATCTTTGAGAACACTCAAGCCCCTTTTAACTGGTCAAAAAAGTCATCAATTCGAGGTAACGGGTATTTATTCTTTATAGTCACCTTATTCAGCTGTCGATAATCAATACACATTCGCATCGTTCCATCTTTCTTTTTCACAAATAGAACTGGTGCACCCCAAGGAGAGAAACTCGGTCGTACAAAGCCCCTATCTGTCAACTCTTGCAACTGTGCTTTCAAATCTTTCAGCTCAGTAGGTGCCATCCGATATGGAGCTATCGAAATTGGAGTCGTCCCCGGTACTAATTCAATGCCAAACTCAATTTCTCGTACTGGTGGTAAACCCGGTAATTCTTCAGGAAACACATCTGGGTATTCACACACAATCGATACAGATTCAATCTGTTTTTCAGACACTTTATCATCCAATACATAGGCCAAATAAGCTTCGCATCCTTTTCTCACATACTTTCGGGCTAGCATCGAGGATATTACTGTTGGTAACCCATTTAAATCACTAGATTCAACTCGGATGATCTCGCCGCTCTGACATCCCATATCAATAATCTTTCTTTTGCAATTCACCACTGCATCATGCAAAGTTAACCAGTCCATTCCCAAAATTATATCGAACTCGTCGAAGGGCAACAACATTAAATCGGCTGGAAAGTAGGAATCCCGAATCATCAACGGGTAACCTTTACACACTTTATCAACGAGTACACATCGACCCAAGGGGTTGGACACACGAATCACAAACTCAGTAGACTCAACAGGCAGAGTCTTACTGGATACTAGAGTTTCACACACATATGAATGAGTCGAACCAGGATCAATCAATGCAATCACAGTAGTATCATAAAGTGTGAAAGTACCGGTAATGACATCTGGGGAAGAAGCATCCTCTCTAGCTCGTATAGCATAAGCTCTAGCTGGTGCTCGAGCCTCAGATCGAACTGCAGTGTCCTTCGTCCCTCTCTGACTGCCACCTACATTGCATGAATGTCTGGGTGGTCTGCCTCGTGCTGACGCATTACTCGGTTTAATGTTCTGAACCGTGTTTTGCTCAGCTAGCATAGGACACTCTCGAATAAAATGGTCCGACGATCCACATTTAAAGCAGGACCGATCACGGAATCTACAACTCCCAGAATGCCACTTTCCACAATGCTTGCACTCACCCGATTCACGAACATTACCAACACTAGCCATCAAGTGGCTCGGGAACTCACTGGAGGTCGATCTTGTATAGATAGGTCTGAAGTAGCTTTATGTCGACTGAAGTCATCTTTGAACTTCTTAGGCGTTGAATGGAAAGTCTTACTCGATGATCTTTTACGAGTGTCTCTAGCTTCTATTTCAGCCTTTCTTTTCTCTTTTCTGAGCTCTTCAGCTTTGCAAGCTCGCTCGACAAGTACTACGAACTCTTTGATTTCAAGAATGCCTACAAGCAACTTTATATCTTCATTCAGACTGTCTTCAAATCTTTTGCACATAATGGCTTCAGTTGATACACACTCTTGGGCATATCGGCTCAATCTAACAAACTTCCGCTCATATTCCGTCACAGTCATACGACCCTATTTTAGTTCCAGAAATTCTTTTTGTTTCTGATCGATGAATCTCTGACTGATATATTTCTTACTAAACTCGATCCGAAGAAATCCCAAGTCACTTTTTCTTTCGGAACCACCGATACTAGTGTATTCCACCGGTGATATGCAAAGTTGTCTCAAGTAGAGATATAGCACACTTTAGGCATTCATCTGGAGTACAGGATAGCTCATCAAGTACCAGAATAGTGTTATCAAGCCACTTCTCAGCTCGCTCTGCGTCATCATCATCATTAGCTTTGAATTCTTCTACCCTATATTTCCAAATTTTATCAACAGAGGCCTACTAGATCTCATCGATCTATCATCTGAGGTGCTAAAGGTACCGGAGTTGGATTATTAGGGGGTTGGGGTGGGTGTACAGCCGGATTATTATGAACAAACTGGGTAAACCATTCATTCATCATCTGGTAGAAGGCTTGTTTAGCCTCCCCCTCATGGCTACCCGTAATCGGGTCGAGAGTTCATCGCATCGACCGCGTGCATGATCAAAGCGCTACACACTCTACATCATCCGCTACGGCTCTCATGTCGATCGGAATCCATTTACTATATAAAACACAGTTGGAAATGTCAGAAGTCACCACACTATCGTATATACTATAAAGGCATGTATAGCTAGACTCTCACGCGCTACGGTAGTCCTAGAATCGACTAAACCGTAAGCTCTGATACCAATCAAATGTAACACCCTTAACCCGTATCCGTCGTCGGATTAGGGTTACGGGGCATTACCAGTTATGTCATATCTTTCAATCAATCATTCAAGTCATAAATAAACATACTTATATAAAATACATTTAAATTAAATTGATCACATATGCATGTAAATGTGTAAAACATTCGATTTCTTAAAACATACTTACCATGCTAAACTTAAGTCATATATGGCATAGAAATTAAAGAACATAAATTGAACATACAATGAACTTTTATTCACACCACATAGCATTGTAATTAACATAGCATTTAACTAAATATATATAAGATCACACCTACATTGTTCATACCAAATTCAATAGATCCCACACGCATTCGCACCAATGCAAACTTTAATTCTTTACTTACACATAATTGAGTCACAAATACTTATATAATTTATTCATTATTAATGCCTTCACCAACCGTATCTAAATTTGCAGATCATTTAAGCATATATACGTGCATACATTTTTCCTTACAAATGAATCTAGACGACTAACGCAAATTCAAGTATAATTATATACCTTATATCCTATTACTAAGTGAGTTTATAACCATACTTCAAGCCCACTCATACCAAGCATCAAGATTATCAAAAACGAGCTAATTATAAGCCATTTGCATCATTTCCCAAATCAAGCCATAAACTCAAAACATTATACACATAAGCCATATAATATAGTTACCAAATGAACTTATAACATGACCGATTATATACATATCAAACTTGCATCATATTCAAGCCATTTTCGCATGGCTATGTTGTATATATATATATAGACAAAACACCATTCACATACACTTAGCTAGCCTATACATGCCTTTGATGCTAAATGGCTATCTTGAAAAATGCCAAAATGAGTGATAGTGTGGATGATTCTTCTGACGATCCTCTGAGCCCGTAGCTTGAATGAGATCTATAAAACAAACAAATGGTACACACAAGGTAAGCTTGCTAGCTTAGTAAGTCTTAAGCAACTTCAATGTAACATTCGAGTATACAAGTATTTAAATAAACATTTCTTAACATCAAACATTCATGACTTAATATTTAATGTACCAAAACCGAATATCCCTTTTCATTGTGTATACATACATCAACTTTCACCTCTTTACCATAGTTTATTTTGTACCAAATAAATAATGACTCACTTATGCATAACGTTATACTGGTACGATTACTTATTTCCTTCAAGCTTTTCTATAATCAATTCACTCATAGTACACATATAATCAAATTCCATCTATCATATGTATATCACTATCTTTCATCAATTCATTTAATTATCATCATAGCATATAAACATAACCTTAAGGTATGCTTAATACATACCTTATAGTCGAACTCACAATTTCACTTTCATAAACGTAAACTTCCATGGTTTGTTTCATACCTTTACCATTTCGTAGCTAAAGTTTGAAAATTGAAAATTCACCAGCATATAAAAAGCTATGCACTAGTTCGAATCGCATACACCGACACCTTGCCTGCTAGACTTGAAATCCGAGATTTAAAACACCGGCATTTAGCCTGCTAGGCATTTAAGCTCGATACATTCACCGGCACAAGGCCCGCTAGGCATTAAGCTCCGAAATAAATCACCAAGACAAGGCCGCTAGGCATTAAGCCTGAAATAAATCACGGCACAAGGCCCGCTAGGCTCAAGCCCGAAATTTCAACATTTTCAACATTCCAACACAATTTACTTAGTGCTAAGATCACAACCATCTCGTATACAACATATTACTTTCACATATTAAACCGAACATGCTCATTCACATCACATTTAACAAAAATAAATTCAATACAATATTATACCCCATATTCGGCCAACACATATTTTAGTACTTTAACTTTCCAAATTTTATCATATACTATACTCATAATTAATTCTTTGGCATACATTTGCTTAAGGACTTACCTCGACTGTCGACGGACCGCGTAGACCGGCTATTCGATAACCTTCATCTTTCCCCGATCCAAATCCATTTTTCTTTGTTCTTGATCTAAACACATTAAAATTCAGCTCATTCAAGTACATTTCATTTCAATTTAGTCCCTAAACACATAAATGGGAAAATTACCATTTTACCCCTAGGGTTTCACATTTTTACAATTTAGTCCTATTTGCACAAAACACAAAATACACAAAATTTCACTACAACACCTTAGGGCCGAATGTTCACAAGGACCATACAAGTCCATTTCTTTCATTTATTTTGCATTTTAGTCCCCTCAAAATTTCATTTTTGCAATTTAGCCCAAAATACTCAAATTCACTAAAATTTCTAATACAAAACATACTAATCTTTAACATAGCTTTAATTTAAAATCATCAAACATCAAAACCTCATAAACACATCAATGGCCGAATGTCATATACACACTAATCTCAAAAATTTTAGCATGGGTCGGATAGTATACGAAGCAACGATCACAAAAACGTAAAAATTATCAAAAACCGACTAAAATACATACCCGATTTAAGCTTGATTGTTGGCCGAATGAACAAACCCTCTCCCTTATTCTTTTTTTCTTATATTCGGTGTTGAAGAAATGAAGAACCAAGCTATATTTTATGTTTTATTTAAGATATAATTAGAATTTAAACTAATGTACCATAATGCCCTTTTTATAATATAAGGTTAACATATACATATAAGGGTATTTTTGACATATGCCGCCCACTACCATTAAAAACGGGTTAATTGCCCTTTTAATGCCTCATATTAAAAAGCCACTATCATTCTAGCACTCTTCACTTTAGTATGCAACTTTTACACGTTACGCGATTTAATCCTTTTTATTAAATTGAACACACAAACAATTAAATTTTTCTACGAAACTTTCACACACATTAATTCACATATAATAAGCACAAAATATAATATTTAAAAATATTTTAGACTCGAATTCGTGGTCCCAAAATCATCGTTCCGATTAGGGTCAAATTCGGACTGTTACAGTATTGCCCACCAGGGAGGTTAAACATTGAACCGATTCAGTTATTTGCTGAGTTAGAAGATGCGAAGCCTGTTGAAAATGTAACACAGTTAATTCAACAATATGGAGTTGAAGACCCGCGTACAGAGGTTCCCAGGTCATCTGCGCACGGTTTTGACATCGATCTCAACATTGGATGTTCAAATCAATATCGGGTGATAAGAACTGCCGATCAAATGTGTGATAATGAAGGTGTCAGCTCAAACTGGGGCCAACCCCCCATCTCTGGGTGATAGGAACTGCCGGTCGAATGTGTGTAGGACAGCGAAGGTGTCAGATCAGGCTCGGGTGGTGGAGGAAATTGTTGATGAATACGAGGTTGTAGAGGACCTCGTCATTTCATATGTGGAGGGACTAACATCAATCAACCACTGTATAAGTAGGGCAACCCATTTTTTACGTACCACTCCTAGTAGTCCCTCGAGATAGTGAAATCAGGATAACATGAGATTAAATTAGGCCTCCTCTCCAACTAACGCCCAATTTTTTGCATGTTTCCCCTTCTTGTCAATTCCATAAACATCTGTTCTCAATTGTATAGGAACGTTCGGAATATGTTGACTACACCCGAATTGACAAAGCACCCGATCCCCGACATACCACTCCACCGTTTGAAAATTTATAATTGGTGCGTCGACACACCATACCATTGCGTCTACTCTAGCCGAAGGAGGACTGATGGAAGTAATGTCTGGTGTGATATACGGCATCTACACGAACTGCACAAATAAACACATGATTAGAATACTAATTACAATGTAATTTAATAATTAAACTAATTACATGACATTAATATAATTTAATTTTTTGAAAATAAATTACCCTATCCCCAGTGTATCCCTTAATCATCTATCGATATATAATGAGTGTTTCCGACTTCTCGATGTTCAGACAACTATACCATCTAAAAATATAAACAAAACTCGTTAGAAAATAATTTCATGAAAAAAATCTAAACCCAAGTTTAAATTTTTTTTTACCTATTCACAAGTGGGAACACATGTACTTGATGACCCACTGATGCCAGAAATGACATTCTATATAGCGCCCAAGATTGTAGTAGTATCAGGAAGCCACATATATCGACAGTTCTTTGCTTTGACGCCCGACAAAGCTCACGATATAGCATAGCTAATATTGCCGAACCCCAACTGTATCAACGAGCACCTTGCAATGAACTAAGTAAGGGCAAGTACATCAAGTGGACTCTATTATTATTGGAATTCGACATAAGTACCCCCTATAAGTTGTAGTATATAGGCTCGAGTAGCTTGTATCTTCTCCATCTCGGTTGCATAATCCAATAATGTTTCAAAATTTTCCCTTAGCCACGAAAATTTTAAACTCGTAAATTTTGAGGTACCATCACCAGGAGAGTGTCCAAGCAAGTGATAGCAGAGAGCCGTAGAATCTGCTATGCCGCTTGTACCGGTTATCGCATCACCATCCATGGGGAGCCCTAATTGCATTGCGACATCCTCCAATATGATGGTGCATTCCCCACATGGTAAATGAAATGTGTGCATCTCTGGGCGCCACTGCTCAACTAGTACCGATACTAAGTCGGCCCTCAACTCAAAGACACGGATTAATGTCGTTGATCCAAGTCCCGCAATATCTAAATAGGGCATAATCTGTGCGTTCGGACAGTAGCTCGGACCATGGCCACGCGACCTCAACACGCGATACGAACCCTAATCATATTACAAAATTGGTTAATAAATGTGAAATTAAATAATAATAAAAATCACGTGCAACTATGCTAAAAAATACGTACAACATTAGAACATTCTCTTACTGTTGAATGGATCGTCCTAACTATGTGGTCTTCTGCAGTAATTAAAGAACTCATATTGATATCTACAAAAACTACGGGAAATTTTCTTATTCGACTTAACAAATAACAATATAAAAATAACGCTTTGTACTAATACTTAAAACTATTAATTTTATCTAAATTTACCTTAAAAAATAATATCTACCAATAAAAATGTGAAATATAATATACCTACATATCTAAAAAAAATTAAACTTTTAATACAATTCTAAATGTTTGTAATATAAAAAAATTTAAATATACAAATTAATTAGTACAGAAACCTACTAATATAACTAATTATACTAAAAAAATCAATTAACTATAATTTTTATTTAATTTTCGGAGATAATAAATTAAATAGTAACTTCTTAATAAAAAAATATAACATATTTTAACAATATTAAACTACTATTAACAATATTAATTTAAAAAAAAAAAAACAAAGGAAGGGAATGAAGGAAACATACCTTGATTGTGCTAGGGGCGAGGGGAACTTCAACTTAAATTTTCCATGTAGGGGTTGGGGACCAAATCAACTTCCTTTTATAATTTTAAATGTTTGTAACACAATTCTAAATGTTTGTAATATAATAAAAAATTAAATATACAAATTAATTAGTACAAAAACCTACTAATATAACTAATTATACTAAAAAAATTAACCATATTTTTTATTTACTTTTTGAGGATAATAAATTAAATACTAACTTCTTAATAAAAAAATATAACATACTTTAATAATATTAAACTACTATTAACAATATTAATTAAGAAAAAACAAAGGAAGGAAACATACCTAGGTTGTGCTAGGGGTGAGGGAACCTTCAACGTTTTTGTTTTCTGTGTGGGGGTTGGGGAAGAAACCAACCCCCTTTTATAATAAAAAAAAATAATATTTCAAATTTTTTTAAGTTGAAAAGAAAAAACAACTGGAGTTTTAAAATTTTTTTCGGGTATTAAAACTCGGGCCCGTGATCGACGAGTCACATCCACCTCAACCGTCAGGCTAGTACCGCTGCCAAACACATTCGCGGCACCAATAAAAAATATTTTTTTTCTTTTTTTCGCAAACTGTTTAAAAAACTCTTATTTTTTTGTAATAAATACGAGTGCCGCCGATTGATCAGGCTGCACCCAAAAAAAATATTTTTTTTAAATGAAGTGGTCTGCCGATTGGTCAGGCAGTACTGGTATTCCACTGTTTGTTTTGTCTATTCCCGTAAATATTATTATTGTTATCCTATTTTTGTATTTATTTATTTTTTATATTATTCAAGTAAAAAAACCCTTAACATAATCAAGTTTTTCTCCAATCTCTCTTCTTGCTTCTCGTACCTTAGCTTCCTCTTGCTAAATTATTGTTGTTCTTTAAGAGTCTCCATGACACCCTTATAACCTCCCAAACACGGTCTAGATGTTATGGCTAGATTAGGAATGATACATTAGCGACCGAAATGGCTAAGATAACTTACGTTACCTTTGAAGACTTTAAATAAATTCATTTTAGAGAAAAACCGTAGTGTACTTTTGTTTTAGTTTAAAACATTCATTTATTAGGTCAACTGCACTTGTAACACCCCTTACCCGTATTCAAGTCAGAACAGGGTTTGAGGCATTACCTAACTAATCTTGCTTAAACATTTAGAATAGGGTTATAAAATTTCGTTTAAACCCATCACTTGCACATACTCGGCCTAGGAGGCCCTAAACATACTTCCGAGAAGTATCGGGACTATTCCGGGAACTTTTACGAGTTCGAGAAACCCTCCAACAAAACAGGGGCCACACGCCCGTGTTGGTCTAGGGACACGCCCGTGTTCCCCTAAGGCATGCCCGTGTCTTCCACCCGTGGTCAACACTGACTAATCTCACACGGCCTTGGCACGCCCGTGGCCCTGGCCCGTATGCCAAACCTTAGCATTCTGACTTATCCACACGGCCTATACACACGTCCGTGTGCTCCAGCCATGTGACGATTTAAATACTAAGTGCAAGGTACAGACTTCACACGGCCTAGGCATACGCCCATGTGCTAGCCGTGCCTCCTACACGGTCTAGACACACGCCCGTGTGTCTACCCAAATGGACAATTAGCAGGCTATCTACCAAGCCCTTTTTGCCACTCTACATTGCACATACAAATACACCAATTTGGTTCAACATAACTAGTAACACAAAGGCACATCTGAACACTCAAATCAACATCCATACACAAGAGCCTACATTTCAATAAAACCACTTTCATTTAGCATAAGAGTTGCCAAGTACCGGTCTAACTTAATAGACCATTACAAAAAGACTTCAATACCTTACAAGCCAACACTTTGGCCAACAATTACGACCTAACAAAATACTTGAGTCCTATACATGCCATGCTCAAAATAAGTCTAAATTGTTATACCAAAGTGATGTCGATAATGTGATCTCCGAACTCCTACGTCCACGATCCTCGAGTTATCTTGGCAATACTACAAGGAAAAAGGGGCAATGAAAGGGGTAAGCATAAAGCTTAGTAAGTTTGTATATAAGTAAATAGCAATAATAAGCTCATAATATAATCCATCCACGGCATTAACTAACCATAACCGAGTCAAGGCTTCTTGACATACTTACTTACAATTGCCCTTATTTAGCACATACCGTGCCACATATCGAAATCGTTTCTTTGTGACTCATTCACGAGTACCTGAATTCACTCATTCACATGACTTTAGTACCATTCTCATTTCTACTTCTAAATTCATCTACTTATCCCACTAATCACAAGGGATAGTCAAAGACGCATGTTCATCGCCATTACTGTAGGTACGAAGCCAATGCCACATTCCCGGATATGGTCTTATATGGACTCACCTCTAAATGCCAATGCCATATCCCGGATATGGTCTTATATGGACTTTCACATCAAGTATCGATGCCACATCCCGGATATGGTCTTAAACGATTTTCATAGTCATTTCCGAAGCCATATCTCGGATATGGTCTTATACGAGATACCAACTTGGTACCGAGGCCATGTCCCGGACATGGTCTTATACGGGACCCTACCCATTTCTCATCTCGATGATAGCATTCTCATATTCATTATAGTCCTCTAGAACTTCAACATCATATTCAACATCAATTTCTCAATTTAATGAAGTATCATGCATCAATATGATACCAAGCATTCTCAATTATGCTAACATAATATTGCATTTAGTCACATACAAACTTACCTCGATTCCAAAATGAGCTAACTCGTCGGTTTAGTCCAAGACTTTGTTCTTTCCACGATCGAGGCGGATTCTCAATTCTTCTTGCTCTATAATAGCAAATTAGCTCATTTTAAATCACTTCATTAATAAAAGCATCTCAATAATCATGCTTAGGCAAAATTACTATTTTGCCCCTAGACTTTGGCAAAATGACCATTTTGCCTCTAGGCTCGGAAATTAATTCTAATCACATTTCTACCTTCAACGAGCCTAGGTGAAATTTAATACTCTTATAGCTATCATCAAAACTCAACATTTCACATATTTACTACAAATTTGTAACATTTTCATTAAGATCCCATTAGGTGTTTTCAAGGCAACATCTTTCACAAAAGTTGTTCATCTAACAACTAAGACTCAATTCTTCCATAAAAATGCAGCAAATAACTATAATAGCTCTCATGGAAAAACTCTAAAGTTTTCACCATATTGCACATTAGTCCTCTCATTTGAAAGCTTATGTTCTAAGGGTCTTAAAAGTACAATTATTACTAAGAAAAATTATCAAAATCACTTACAAAAATGGAGGAAAGTTTGCTGAAAATTTAAGCCTTCAAAACCCCTATTCTTGCTTGCAATTTTGGTGGAAGAGATGAACAAGTAAGATGATATTTTCTCTTTCTTTATTCTAATATTAAACTAGTCAAATTTTTGTCACCAACTCTTACTAACTTTGACCAATTTGTCCATCTTTGTCTCCCATTAAGTCTATGGCCGGCCAAGCATATTACAAGGGCTAAATTACCTTTTAAAGACCTCAATTTAACAATTTATGGCTATTTGGCACCTTTAGGAATAAAAATGGAACTTTCGCACTTTATGCGATTTAGTCCTTTCTCGCGATTAAACATGAAATCGCTAGAATTTAAAATGCCAAAAATTCTCATGTACCTATACAATCATATACTAATTCATAAAGTCACATAAAAAATAAATTTCTCAAATCTCGGATTTAGTGATCCCGAGATCACTGTTCCGACTAGTCGGGCTGTTACAGCACTTAAGATTCATTTTATTGTTGATAGTGTTGTTTTAGCAAAAACCGTTTGCTTGTCGCTCATCTTTGTAAAAACTTGATGTTAAATTAATGCAGCGGAAAAAAAAACATTTTTCAAGTCATTTTGGAAACCTAGTTGCCTTATCGAATTGTTTTTCAAAAACGATTCCTTTTGCAATGCAGCGATAATTAAGGAACAACGTCAAATTTTACTTAAGTTATATATCATGCATTTCTCATTTATTATACTTGAGTAATCCATGCATGCAAAAATCCCCAAATGGAAAGTTACCAAGCCACAGACTAGAAATAATTAAAAATTTACAAACCAAACCCAATAGGGAATGATTAATACTTCTTAAAAATAGTCTGAGGTCCAAGGTGATTCTCTGTATGCCGGGTTCGGTCCTAGTTTCGAGGTTTACTTGAAAAGTTAAAAACTATGCGGGTGAGCTTATGAAAGCTCAGTGTGAGTCGAACAGTTATTTAAACAATCACAAATATCAAAAACAGTGAAATATACTAGCATTAATAGAAGAACACAAAATCATTATTGGAATTTTATATCATTACTTAGCCATTATCAAATAGATGACACACAATATATGGGCATGTGCTATCATTCATTCGAGTAACAATCATTAATTTCGATATCATTCAATACAACACAATATAATACATAGCATAAATCAATAACATTCAAGTATGTCGTGAGCATGATGCAATGCAAAAAGGTTCCTACCCAAACCATCCACTACACACCACGAGTTCCCCAGAACCCGTCTGCCAAACTCCAACGAATGCGAGCAAAGCTCAATGTGGTAAAACTACCGAATAATAATAATGCAGTAAAACTGTCGAATAACAAATAATGTGATATAATCATCAATCCCCTCGGTACTCCAAATACAGTGCACTGACTATGAATAAATCTGGACTTAATATGCCACCGGTACTCCACGGAACTCTCCCGTCAACCACAAAATATCTCATCCCAATGCACATGCAATATGTCATACAATCTCATACATAGCCATAATTTAATACTTTTCACATTTAATTGACATGTTCAACATGCCCTCAATAGTCGAATACTTTCCGTGAATGGAATCAATGTTTCAACTTTAAAATTACCATTAAGATGGTATCATTCAACATTATACAATTTCAAGTACTTTTACGAATTTCCAATGTGCATGTATAGCAACCTTTTCAATATAACATAGCAAATTTTCCATGCAATAATATCATGCATAAACTCATAGTCATGCTATATATAACCAATTTCATACCAAATAACACAATCATGTATCAAAATATCAATCACATAATCACACTGTCAAACTAGCAACTTTGCTAACACATCAATCTTTTAGAGCTCGAAACGTACTTGGCTTGACCATTTACAAATTAATTATTTGGCTATTAATTCAATCCAATCAGCAAACTAAATTATAAAATATATCACAAAAATTAATATTTTTAATTAAGTTTTTGAGTTTAGGACTCGTACCTTATTTTACGCTTTTTCATAGCACACTAGCGAATCTTCCGATTTCCTTAATAAACCTTAAAACGAACACTGTTTTGATGCAAATCGTACGCGTGAAAATCTTTCAGCTTTACGATTAATTTGGGGCATTCAGGTCAACACCTAACACATTTACATAGCTTCCCGATTTGTGAGATTCGAATGGCCAATTGATCAAGAACGTTTTTCCACAAGCTAATTGAAAGGGGTGGCAATGGCACTTCTTGGCAACGTTAGGAATCGATCTCAGATACTCAAGATTTCATATTTGGGGCTGATTTAATTTTAGAAAAATGGCAGTAATATGATGGAGGAGATGATGCAAAATCTTGTGGCATAAAGAAACTAAAAAGATGATAAAACTAGGTGTTATGGGAGACGGGAACAATGGAGAAAGGAAAAAAATTGAAGAGAATAGGAGAGGGGAGGGGAGGAAAGGCTAGGGTGAGTAAAAATGGAATAAAGGCTTATTATTTTGTGTAAAATTTAACATTTATACCTAGGGTTACAAGGGTATGGACGGCACACACATTAAAAATAAGGGATTTTTGTAAAAATTAATTATTTTACATGGGAAAGGATTCAAACTTCGGACCTCAATTTAAGCTTCATGCTTCCACCCTTATCAATTAACCATTGGGCTATTACCTTATTTTTGAAATGATTTTGCAATATTTATTTAGAAACAAGGCATGTTACATACTAAGATTTGAGGCAAAATTTTCAAAATAATAAAAATGATGTGATAGAAGGGATTTGAACTTGGGTTTCAAAGAATGTTTCACTAACACTAAAATAACAAACCAATACCTCATTTATTTCTTAAAAATGCATAGATAATCCAAATTTTAGGGAATGACCACTCTCTCTCGATTTACAAACCCGATTCTACTAACCCCGATTTTTAGGATGTTACAACTCTTAGTTAACTTAATTGAGAGGGAAGTAATACCCTAGAAATTATTAGAGTTAAAATTTTAAAATTTTGAATTGGATTTTAAAAAAGAAGCAAACTTACAGGGTTTTGGGATTTTTCAATAGAATGATTAAATATAAATTTGTAAGCAAACTTGAGACTCTAATATTTGTTTGCAATATTTTTGTTCTCTTTATTTGAATTTGTTAGATTGTGAAGATATTCAATTTTGGCTACTAGCATTTTTATCTTTTCCTTAAGATAAATAATATTATATTTTAAAAAATCGTACCACCAAGTGTGGAACAACTAGCATTATCGTTTTATTTAATATCTCTTCTGAAGCAACAAATCTTGTTTAGAATAATTGTTGTTCGAGAATAACTATTTACAGAACAAGGCTTTAATTAGAACAATGGTCATCTAGTGTAGTTATTTGAGAACAATTAAAGTTCAAAACAACTCTTGTTTGAAATAATGACATTTTAGGAATAGATATATTTATAACAATCATAGTTTGGAACAACTTGTATCTAGAGCAATTATATTTTTCCAAAAGAGCCATTATTTAGAACAAGCTTTACCAAGAAAAGTATTATCACAGAGCAACTCTTATCCGGATCAACCTCTACATTGAGAACAACTCACGTTTGGAACAAGTCAAAATAACTATTATTCAAGAACAACTCCCATTCAAAAACAACTATTGTCTTATGTTTCAAAAGATGTTTTGCGAAATATGTTTCACATGGTACCGTTTTACCAAAGTAGTAGGAGTAGAAGTAACCCCAGAATACGAAAAAGTTGTTGGGTTGTCTTTACTCTTAGGATTTTCCCCTTTTAACCTTTTTCTGTAACATTGAGTGTTTTTCCCTTCTATATTCATCATCACCATTGCCAGCAAAACCTTTCACCATACTCTCTTAATCATTAATGTCGTTGTAACTGAAAATTAATTACATTACTCATATTAATTATCTAGATCTGTAATTTGCATTTTCTAAAATCTATAAATAGGATTCACAACTAGTAAAAAGACTTTAGTCTTTTGGAATTATGACTCTCAAAACTCTTTCTTCTCTACTTTTCAGTCACATTTTCCTTTTTTTCATCTTAGCAACCATCACTTACCACTTTGCTCAATGTTATCGGATCTGTTGTAATTTTTCTCTCCACTTTTTTTCTGATACATCCCATTAACCCTCTACAAATTGCATCTTCATTTTTTGTAGTGATTAGTGTTAAGACGTTGATTTTTTTTTCCTTATTTGTGTTTTGCACCTACAACTCTAGTATGCTAGTTTTTGTCTCAGTTCTATGATGGTTGTAAGATTCTCCTCAGAAAATTGCGAATTAGATAATTCAATAATGAGGGCAGCACACGTGGCTTGTGAATCCAAAACTACATTTTTAAGCGAAGCCATAGTGGAGTGCATGTCTTCATTAATCCTCTTAGTTGCGTCAACGTGTTTCTTTATTCATTAGTCTATTTCAGTGTTTTGTTATTCATGTCTGCTTGCTCCAACAATTTCAATTGGTGTTCATGTTAGAACCGTAAATAATATCTATGTAACACCCCTTACCCGTATTCGATGCTGGAACAGGGTACGAGGCATTACTAGGCTAATACGCAATCTATCATACAATTTTGAGACTTGACTTTCCTTTCCAAATTTAAAAATTTTATTAACACCTCTTAAACGAGCCTACGAGGCTTAAATCACGCTTTAGGAATGATTCGGGATCAAATCGAGTTCCTTTGAAGCTCTCCCAAAAATCTTAGAAAATTTCTCACTAAACAGTCCACACGCCCGTGTAGAGAAAGGGACACGCCCATGTGGTATAACACATGCCCGTGTTCCACACCCTTGTGGATTAATTTCTCAAATTGAACCTACAGGGGTTTTCACACGGCCAGACACACGCCCATGTCCCTGGCCCATGTCCCTCACACGGCCTCGACACGCCCGTGTCTTAGCCCATGTGCCAAAAACCTTGGCATTCTGTTTCTGACGTCATCACCCCATAAATGTCACACGGCCTAGGCACACACCCGTGTCCTTCGACCGTGTGGTGAATTAAATTCCTAATTTCAAGTGCAGACTTCACATGGCCTGGGCACACCCCCATGTCCATGGCCGTGTCTTCCACACGGCTGAGACACACGGCCGTGTCTCTGCCCGTGTGTTTACTACTGAGCATATTGACTTGTAAACCTAGCATGCAAGGGGACACACGGCCTAACCATACACCCATGAAGTTGACCGTGTGTCACACAAAGCCTAGACACACGCCTGTGTGTCTACCCGTGTGGACAAGAACAAGGCTATTTGCCAAGCTCATTCCATCACCCTAACTCATACAAGCATGGTTCACATCAAACCTTCAACCTATTCATGCATAATTAAACCAAGTAAATCATCATACTACTTGCACAATCTTGAATAACCTCATCTTTTCACAGATTAATAAGAAGAGCCATCAACCATGGCCTTATACAAAAGAGTTCATCTTTGAATGAGCCAACACATTTGGCCAAAACAATATGACATTCAACTAAGTCTAGACCCTATACATGCCATACTCAAAATCCTAAGTCTAATTATACCAAGATGTGCTGATAGTGTGGGTGATCCTTTGCTTTTCTCCGTATCCCGAGCTGGCTCTTCGACACTATAAAACAAGGGAAAAGAAAGGGAGTAAGCTTTAAGCTTAGTAAGTCTACATGTAAGCAATAAGCATCATACCATATGCTAATCAACCAAAAACATTACATACTATGTAAGAACAATTCACATTTTCGTAATCATGCTTACTCATCTCAACTCTTACCACATCCCAACCATAAATCATACACATTGCACACATTTATTTGTAATTATGCCCTGCCCTTTTCACCACAAAGCCACATGAAATGTTTACTTAAACAAGTTTCTCGATGAATCCTTCGGAATAATACAAGATACCCGGTGGTTTCGCACACAGCCCACCATTAATTAATAATAGGGTGGTATCGCACATAGCCCACCAAATGATAATATAAACGATGGTATCGCACACAGCCCATCGTGAATAGATAACAAGGTGGTATCGCACACAGCCCACCAAATGATAATATAAACGATGGTATCGCACACAGCCCATCGACAATTACACATTTACGGATATTTATCCGTGCCCATATTTCTATTCCGAGGTTCATTCGAGAATTACTCATTGTCTATCATTTTCAATCAATCTCACCAATAAGTATTTACATCCATACAATGCATCAATAGGTAACAACATATGTATTAAGGATGTATCGTTTACATATAAACTTACCTCGGTGCAAAATATGTTAATTTGTAGTTTAGTCCGAAACCTTGCCTTTTCCCTGGTCAAGGTTGTTTTCGCGTTCTTCTTGATCTAAAATAATAAAATTTACTCATTTAATCACTACAAAAATCATGATACTTCAAAATTTCTACTTAGGCAAAAATGACCGTTTTGCCCTTATGCTTTGGCAAAATTACGATTTTGCCCCTATGCTAGTAAAATGAAATGTGTTCATTTTTC
The DNA here is from genome assembly GCA_025698515.1 of Gossypium sturtianum. Classification (NCBI taxonomy): domain Eukaryota; kingdom Viridiplantae; phylum Streptophyta; class Magnoliopsida; order Malvales; family Malvaceae; genus Gossypium; species Gossypium sturtianum. The sequence goes on from CM046945.1 coordinate 29,241,592, forward strand.
ACACACTCAAGCCTAGCCAATTCATATTCCCTCTAATAGCAACTCAAAATTTCAATTATTTCATGCATTTACTACTAAATTTATAACCTTTACAAATAGGTCCTTTTAGGTGTTTTCATGGAAACACCTTTCACAAAAGTTGTTTATTTAACAACCACAATTCATTTTCTTCCCTAAAAACTCAGCAAACAACACAAGAACTCACATGGCAAATCCCCAAACTTTCAACCATTTTCCAAAATAGTCCCCTCATTAGCTAGCTTAAGCTTTATGGGTTCCAAGAGTACAAAAATTATCAAGAAAGACCTCTAAAATCACTTACTTGAAAGAGAATAGCTTGGCTGAAAGTTTAAGCTTCAAAAACCCTTGCTCTTGCTTCAATTTTCGGTGGAAGAAGAAATAGAAATAGTAAAAGATGATATCTTCTTTATTTAGTCTTATTTTATTCATTTAGTCACCTAACATCACCAAATTTTTGACCAATTTAATGCTCTTGTCTCCCTTGGCCGGCCATCACCTTTAGGGTGGTCTAATTACACTTTAAAGACCTCCAATTTAATATTCCATAGCTATTAGACACCTCTAGCTTGTCAAATAGAACTTTCGCACCTTATGCGATTTAGTCATTTTTCGTAATTAAGCACGCAATCGCTAAAATTTAAGCACCAAAATTTTTATGCATCCTTATAATCATGCTATGACACATAAAGTAATATTTAAATAATTTTCTTGAACCTCGGATTAGTGGTCCCGAAACCACTGTTCCGACTAGCCCCCAAATCGAGCTGTTACAATCTAATATAAAATTAGAACTATAAACCAGGATCTGTCATGTCAAATCATCAAGAACAAAACTAGATGCGAAAGCGTACCTGAATTCATTGATTTCTTAAAATCTACGGATCTTGGGATTTTGATCTTCCAAATTAGCACACAAGTAATCTAGATAAGGTGACTCTCCTTTTTCTAATATGGGATATTAGAAAAGTTACATTGTGTGTAATTTGGGGATCATAACCCTAATATATATAACTTTGGCACATTAGCCCTAATTTCTATTCAGCCCATCATCAATTAGAAATTAGTTACTAGAGTATCTACACATATTTGACCCATACTTTATTTAATAATTAAAGCCCAACAAACTATAATCAAATTAGATCAATTTTAATTTGGGCTAACCTATTATGATAGTAAATAATAACATGTAATTACCCTTATTATATATGTGATGTCCATATTTTCCAACAGTTTGGTCATTGCTTTGTTTGAAAATGCAGACATTAAGACCACACATTATTTGTTCAATTTTGTGCTAATGACCTTGATGTTTTTCTTGATGCTGCAAGAAGAGTTGAATCTTATTACAATTATATTAATATTAATTTGGGGTATAATTATAAACTTTACTTTCATGGAAAACAAGTACATGATAGTACCCTTGGTAGATATTGATGCTGAAATTTATATGATATTAACTTTAGCCATTTGAGGAAGTGAAGAGCAAATTACAAGAGTGGTTATGAAATAGGACCCTGGTTGAAAATTGTTAGCTTCTACCATAAATGGTTGTCTGGTTTACATGTAGGTGTCCTTAGCCAATTGGTAGACAAAGAAATTATGGAGCTTTCTTGATGGAAAACCTTCCTCTTGTGAAATCTTTTAGTGGAAAAGCTGGCTTTGAATCTCAACGTGTCGGTTTCTTGCAAAATCAGAGTGTTCCCATATTTACATGATACAATCAAAAATGCTAGTGGATGTATTGTTGGTTGCTCTCTTTTAGCTATCCATGGTCGAACAAAGGATGGGAAGAAGTTCCAAGCTGATTGGAATGCCATTAAAGCTGTTAAAAATGCACTTAGAATGCCAGTTTTTGCCTGTCTCTTTGTACTAATCCCACTGTTAGTTATGTTTCCATAAGTTATATGTGTTGTGTAAGTGGTTGCAGTGTTTAGTACAAAGTTTGAAATTTTTGAGTCTTTTTTTATTTTACTTTGTAACTCAACATGAGCTACTCAGATGATATAGCAGAGTGTATCTCAATTTTTTACTTCTGCATGTAATAAAATGCCTCACATTTTGGAAATGTTTTACCTTCTACTTATTAATAATTTTATGATTGTTTGGAAAAAGAAATTTTTGTTTTTGTTTGGTAATTGCTCAATAATTTGGAGCATGTTTTAACTAAAATATATACATATGGTTGTTTATGTAAATTAATTTGCATTTAACCATAAATAATTATTATTTAATTCAAATATAAATAAAACTATGTTAGAAAGAATTTTTTTGAACGAGTATTCTTTGATGTTCAAAGCTTAGATTTTATAAAAATTTTGTTAAAGCAAAATCATCCGAACATAAATATATATATAAGTTCATTTTTCAGAAATTATATTTTTAAGTAATTTTTCATGTAATAGCACACCCTGATTATCAATATATCATGGATTAACCACTAATATAATAATAGAAGAATACATTGATATTAAATCTTTAGTTCACAACCCAATTCAGACACTAAACAACTCCGATTCTTCTCCTATAAATATATATATGTAATGGCCCATTTTTGCCCGGGCCCATATACAATCCAAAATAATAAATAATAAATATTTTAAACAGTCCATATTACAATCTAAACCGGAACCCATTACACCCTTAGCCTAAACCCTTGGCCCAAACACCCATGGCCTGACCGATTAACCCATGACCCAACAGACTCTGGTAACCCAAGATAGAGTCGGCCCAAAAGGGCCCAAATGAGTTTCAGCCTAGGGTTTCTGAAACCCTAGGCGTCGCAAACCTTCACGCCCCAGCAGGATCCCAACAATCGCGCCGCAAGAACAAATACCCCAGCAGAAGCCCGATCGTCGCGCCGCAATGGTAGGAGCCTGATCGTCGCGCCTTCGCAGCTACCAAAATCCTCCGATAGCGTCGCAATCTTCGCGCATGGTTATCACCGCGGGATCGTCGTCATTAACCTACAAAAGAAGGAAATAAACCGCAGCAAAAAAGGAAAGAGGCAGATATGGAAAAGTATATTTTCCTTTTTTATTTTTGTTTTTTTGGGTTATAAAAACCCCTTTGTAAAGCTTGTAAAGAAAAAAGAGAAAAAAGGGGGGGAAGACACTGTTACAGGCAGAGAGAAATAGAGAGATAAAATCTATTGAAATAAAATACAGACAGTTTTTAGCAGATGTGATTTTTCATTTTATTTTTATTTTGATTATTTTCTTTATTTTCTTTTCTCGATCTATTTTTTTTACAATTATTTTAAAAAAATATAAAAAGAAAAGAGACTTACCTTTCGACGATGCTGAAAAGTCTGAGATCTTGGCCTCCGGTTACCGTCCGTGGTGGCGCGTGAGGCGCGTGGGCGAGTGGGCGAGGGACCTTGTGACAGAACTCGGAATGGAGGCTGATGGGTTTTGAGAGCGTTTTTGGAGTTTTTTTTTTAAACTAAGTCTAAATGAATTTTTTTCTTCTGAACAATGATTTATATACGCAAAGGGAAACGACGCCGTTTTGGCGTGGCCAAGTAAGGACCAAAACGACGTCGTTTCATGAAGCTGACCCGAGACCCGACCCGTTACATCAGGATCCGTGTGTTTTTTGTCAATGGTCTATTTGCGGAGTTGGTCCTTCCGCATTTTTCTAAATTTATAATTATGTCCAACAACATTTTTCCCTTATTTTCAATCTAGCCTTAAATTTATATTTTGTTTCGATTTGATCCTCGGGCTCTCTGAAAGCTAAAACCAGAACGTTGTCGTTTTAAAATTTATCATAATTTCCACTTTGGCCCTTGTAATTTAACCCGTATTTTGATTTAATCCTTTTTATATCTGTTTTAATTGTTATTTAACCCCTTTATATTTATTCAATCCTGGATTTTTTTTATTTTATTATTATTTTTTCTAATTTAAATTATTTTATTATATTAAAATGTTCTATTATATTAAATTGTTAGATTTTATTATTATTTGTATAAATTTGTATGTATATATATTTATTTTATATATTATCTTTATATGTATATTATTAATACTATGAATTATTTTATGTGGTTTAATATTATTTTTATTATATATTATTAAGTATATTATTTTTTATATCATTTTTATTTTTATTATGTTATGTTATATATTATTTCTAAATTTTTTTATATTATCTAAACAATTTTTATTATTATTTACATATATAATTTTTATGATTAGTATATTATGTATATATATGTTTTATTTAAAATTATATATATATTATTTACTAATTATTTTATTATGTGTAATCATTATATATTATTATTGTTGTTATTATTATTTCTATTTATCAACATTTTTATTATTTTATTATTTTTATTACTTCTATATTTTTTTTCAATATCTTTTATTATTATTATTGTGTTCGTGTTATTATTATCCTTATTTTATTAATATTTTTTCTTATTATGTTATATAGTGTTTTTTTATTAGCCCACCATTAGCTTCCATTTTTGCTATTGTTTTCTGATATTTTATCGTGATTTACTTTACATTTTCATAAAATCATTGCTTTAGAATAAAATACATTTTTTGCAAAAATTATTATATTTTTAAAAGTTTTTTTTAAAAAAAGGCAATGTTTTGGTATTTAAAAATTCGAGAAATAGTGCCCTAACGTACTGGGTTGCGATTTTCCGTTTGGCTAAATAACTAAATACCCTTTTATAAGCTTTGTAAATCATGAGATGACTTTAATTACGAGGGTTTAAAAAATATCGTGTCCTAACGTACTGGATGTGATGTTTATATTCCTTCGGAATAAAGAAATCTCAAGTTTTAAATAAAAAAAAACCTATTCTTGGGAATTCAAAACATTGGGCCCTAACTTACTGGGTTCGACGTCTTGCGTCCCGAGGCAGGAATTTTCTAAAATAAAGACGAGCTTAGTTTCAAAGTCATGGGATGCTATACCCTAACTTACTGGGTACAGTACTTTATTTCTTTGGGATATGTAAATCTTGGTTTTTCTTTCTAATAAAAGGATCATATTTTGTAATTTTCTCTATTTTCAACATTCGGACATGATTTTATCGATTAGGTACCAATTTTTGGGCGTTATGAGGGTGCTAACCCTTCCTCGTACGTAACCGACTCCCGAACCCGTTTTCTTGTTTTTCGTAGACCAAAATTAAATGTTTTAAAATAAAACGTTTTACAAGGTGATCCAATCACACCTAAGTAAAAAGGGATTGGTGGCGACTCCCATTTTGTTTTTAAAGTCAATCCCCGTTTTCAAAACCCAATTTTAAGAATGGTTTCGACAGCTTGGTGACTCCACTGGGGACCAAGAGAGTCAGGCCGTAAAATTCATAATTTCATGTCCTTTTGTTCGAATTTAAAATTCTGATTTTAAAAATATGATCCTTTTATTGCATGTTGTTTTAAATATATTGCTCTGCATTGCACTGCATGACCGTCGTGGTCACACCCTGTAACACCCTGAAAATTTGAGTAATTTATTTTCTATGTGTGCTTTGAGTAATTATTCTAGAAAGTAAAATTTTCTGATTTATTTTCGTGGTTAGTATAGTCCTGAAGAAGGATTTAAAATTTTTTTAGAAGGAATATTATTAATTTTAAGAAATTATTTATGGAAGTGGATTAAGTGACTTTGACACATAAATAAATTTAAGTGTCAAAGTGAGGCATAAGATGAATTATTGGACAAGTGGTGATGGCGCATGAGCTTGTGCATGAGGTTGAAGGTTCGAATCCCATGTTTAGCATCTAGGTGAATTTTATTTTGAATTTTTATGCACCAATATAGCAAGTGTCGGCCAAGAGCATATATGGAAGGTGTTGACTTGTTATTTTTGGTTAAAATATCAAAGGAATAAGGAAATTTTGAACTTAAGGAAGGGTATCAAAAGAATAAGGAAAATGTGAAGATATGAGGCAAGAATCAAGGAATTATTTTGGAAACAATATCTTGGTCATTAGACCATGCATTTGGACGGCATCATGGCAAAAGAAGGGAGCCGAATTTTTGGTGATAGTTGGCTAGGAATTTTGGTTTTTGTTTTGGTCATTTTTTTTAGTGCATAGTTTTGCAAATTCTCTCAACCTCTCTCCCTTGGCCGAATTTGATCCTTGGTAAGCCTTGTTAATTTTTGACCATTTGGTCATTTTTGCACATCAATTGGTATTATTTGTGCCTTATTTTCATTAGTGCCGAAAATCATCTACACCAAAAGCTTTTCTCTTTCTCTTTTCTCTCACCATTGTCGAATATCCATCTCTCTCTCAAGCTCATCTTTTTCTTTTCTTTTTCTTCTATTCACTTTGAAATCAAAGCAACATCATCATCATCTTTCTCTTATTTTATTTCTTTTCAATCGAAATTCTCTCCACCTACACTATCATGGCCGAATGCTAAAGTGTTTATAAGCCAAATTATTTTCTCTTCTCCTTAATCTTTCATAGCCGAAACTTTCATCAATCAACCACCATTCTCAATTCTTTCTTTTCGACGTGGAGATTAGGTAAGAGATTCTTTTCGTTTCGATTAGTTAATAGTGATTATAGCCGAATATTGATGGTGGTTTGAAGGCTTTATTAGATCAAAATAAACGTTCATTTTATTAACGTTTATTTTGTTAAACTTTAGTGCGATAACGGAAGTTGGAATCAAGAAGTCGTGGGTGACACAAATCGTTGGAATCGATTTTTGTGGTAAGGAAATCATATCTTTAAACCTTGGTATTATTTCGAAAATTTATCTTAGATTGGATTAACGATCTTTGTCTTTGAAGACATTCAAAATAGGGAAGAAAAGGGCGGTGTTTAGCCTTCGGAAAGGGGAGGTTCGTTATTCCCCTAAGTACAAGCAAAGGACTATTTCGGAATCCGGGATTTTCCACCGGGTTGTGGACGCTCAACCGAGGAAAATCAACTGTTCAAGTCGCTCGTACTCCCGAACCATTATTTGTTCGTGGATTCGATCGGTTAGCGAACCATCAATCGGAGAGAAATCGCAAGTAGAAGTCTTACGAAAATCCGAGGGTAAATTTCTAGATCGCTATATTTAGATCGGTTTTATTATAGATTATAGTGTTTTAATTAACACAATACGTATAGGTGTTGAAGAGCGGGAAAGTTTAGTTCTCTCCATAACCAGGTGTGTAACTTCACACTCATTTTCGGGTTGGACATCAAGTTGTAAGTTCTGTGATAAAATCGTAAAATAGTAAAAACGGGAAAATACGTAGTAACTCATATTTTTGAGTAAATGCATGAAAACGGTTAAAACCGAGAAAAAAAGAAATGGGCCGATAATACTCTAGTTCGATAAAATGGGCCGATAAAACTCTAGTTCGATAAAATGGGCCGATAATACTCTAGTTCGATAAAATGGGCCGATAATACTCTAGTTCGATAAAATGGGCGATAATACTCTAGTTCGATAAAATGGGCGATAAAACTCTAGTTCGATAAAATGGGCGATAATACTCTAGTTCGATTAAATGGGCTGAAAATACTCTGTTTCGATAAATTGGGCTAAAATGGGCCAAAGTCACTAAACTACTAAATGGGCTAGTTGTTAAATTGTTTATATGAGCCTAATGAAAGGTTAATTGATAAACCCACTGATGATATGGATTAATGAAAATCTGTTATATGATTATATTTGTTATATACGCATGATTGCATGGGGTGGGTTATATGAAGAGAAGAATGGCCATTGCCACAAATTTGGCTCATTGCCTCTAGTTCGGTGGCTCTGCCACAATATGGCTCAATGCCTCTAGTTCGGTGGCTCTGCACACAATTAAACTAAATGCCTCTAGTTCGGTGACAATGTCACAATCTAGTTCTGTAGTGCACTACAAAATTATTTAAGGGCTTTAAGCCCATGATTGGTGTGTGTTGGCGGGGTGGGTTGACTTGATCCCCACAGTGTGTTGGTTGGTACGGGGTGTTAGCGGATGGATACTAGGTTGGTTTGGGAAATTCATATTTCATGCATTCTTCTCTTTAAATTATGTTACTTTACGATGTATGGTTGAAATTGTTAATGGGCTCAAGCCCAAAGATGATATCTTGACGATCCGACCTAAAAATGGTGGTAAGTGAGTTGCACATCGAGTTCTTTGTAACTCACCCAAATTTTATTAACCATTTCGGGTAATGGAAATTGACGTGGACTTGGGCCGGAGATGACTTGGTGGAGGCCATACTACAAACTTGGGTTTTTAATAAACTATGACTTTATTTAAGTTTTTATTTTAATTGCTATTATTGGGTTGATGTAATAAGGCCTCTTATTATGTTTTATGGTTTTATTGTGTGGATGATTTAAATTTTATTTCTAAACTCTTAATATGGTTTTATCTCAAATATGTTAAGTTTTCTTAAGAACATTGGTTTTATAACAAAAAGTTTTGTAGCACTATTTTATCTTAACCATATGAAAATAAACGAATGTATGATTGGTGTGACAAACCAAATCTTGTCTAAAAGCATAGACCGGGTTTGGGGTGTTACATTTAGTGGTATCAGAGCCAGGTTTCAAAACTCGGCTGTGGGTTGGGTTCAATAAAGAAATTTGTTTGAAAATAATTTCTAGAGTTTTGATTAAAGGTAGTATGGCACCATGAGCATCCCGCGCCAAGTCAAGTAAGTATCTCAGATATCTGTATGTTTATTATCATTGTGATATGATTATAAGAAACACTCTAGAACTTCTAGTTTTAGGTGTTAAAACCGTAGAGATTGAGACAATAGGATATTGATGCGAAAACACTCTATCTCTTTCATATCATAAGACATCGTTAATAAACAATGAAATATTATTCGATTTATAAAACTCTTAATCAGATTAAATCGAATTAGTCGCCATGAGCACTAGAGGGCGTGGTCGTGGACGCGTAGGCGTGGCCGTGGTAGAGGACGAGGTGTGAGGCGCGAATCGATGTGCCGGGTCATATGTCGGAAATGGATGCACTGCGTCACTCGAGAGTGAGACGGATCGCATGCGACCATATGGAAGAGGATAATCTTTGTGACACGAGCAATGCCGCGAGTACTTGAAAGGGTCGTTGGATCCAGGCTCGACCAACCGCTCGTGGGTCGATATCGAGCGACCGAAATCCAGTGGAGCCGAGGTTTTCGTGAGGTGTCTCTCGTGTAGCTCCCAATGTCGCTGAATATTGGCTTGAGGCGAGAGAGCGAATTATGGACGATCTTGAGTGCACCGTGGAACAAAAGTTAAGAGGAGCGGTATCTTTGTTGAGAGGCGAAGCTTACCAATGGTGGCTTACTATCCGAGATGGCACCGATGCCGCTTTGATTAAGCGGGAATTTTTCAAGGCTTCCTTTCAAGGGAAATATGTGGGAACAAGCTATGTGGATGCCCGAAGGAAGGAATTCTTGAACACGTGCAAGGAAATAAGACGGTGGCAAAGATATGAGGTCGAGTTCTTACGCTTGAGTCGCTATGCTCGAACGATAGTGGCAACGGACCATGAGCGTTGTGTGCGCCGAGGACGGTTTGAAAGACGAGTTGCGGGTTCGATAGCCCCACAACAAGTTAGAACTTTTGTCGCTCTTGTGGAGAAGGCCAAGATAGCCGAAGAGGCTAAGAACTCGGAACGTCAAAATCGGGAGCAAATTCGAGGCAAGAAAGATCTCAAGCATTCGGGTTCTTCGAGAAGATTCTGAAGAGGCCCGGAATGAGGAACCAGACTCAAGGAAGAGCACCGAGTCTGTTAATCGTAGTCGGGATTGTGCTTGAATGTGGGAAAAGACATTAGGAGAATGTTGGAGGAAAACGGGTGCTTGCTATAAATGTGGATCGACGGAGCATCAATATAGGAGTTGCCCTCGACGTATGGATACAACTCAAGAAGTTCGTACTCTTCGATGCACCACCGGCAAGAGGAGTTCGGCAACCACCGAGAGGTCGGGGACCGGTCGTGGTGGTAATGAAATTTGGACGTGGTCAAGGTGCGGTGGTCGAGGCAATGGTCCTAGAGGCAACGCGGATGCAAGACAGCCAGGATTGGTGTATGCGGTCGACGTCGTGAGGATGGCAATGCACACGATGTGATAATCGCACGTTCTTCATTTCGATGTACCCGTTATTGCCTTGATAGATATTGGTTCTACTCATTCGTACATTGCTAGCACCATAATGGAAACTTGAAATTAGACTCGAAATTTCCGATAAAGAGATGAGGTGATTAGTCCCTTAGGTCGGTCGGTGGTGGTTAATAAACTGTTTAGAGGCGTGCCCTTAGTTATTCAAGGAGAAACATTCTTGGCAAATTTGATGGAATTGCCTTTTGGCGAAGTCGATATCATTCGGGCATGGATTGGTTGGTTAAGCACCGCGCAATTGGATCTGTTGAAAAGCGGATGTTGATAAGAAGCTGCGGAGGATAAGGAGATAGTTATGATAGGCGAGCGGAGAAATTTCTTGACAAACGTGATTTACTGCGTTAAAGGCGGAGAAGTTGGTACGAAAAGGATATGGAGCATTTTTAGCATTTATTAGTGCTTTAGATGCAAAGAAAGAGTCGATGGAAGATGTGAGAACGGTGAAGGAATTTTCGGATGTTTTTCTGAAGAACTTTCCCGTGTACCTCCAGATCGGAAGTGGAATTTGGTATTGAGCTTTTGCCGGAATCGCTCCAGTGTCCATTGCTCCTTATAGAATGGCACCGAAGGAGTTGTCGGAGCTTAAAGCCCAAATTCAAGAACCGCTAGATCGGGTTTTATTCGACCGAGTGTGTCTCGTGGGGAGCACCGTTTTGTTTGTTAAGAAGAAGGATGGGTCAATGCGTATGTGTATTGACTATAGGCAATTGAATAAGCCGACGATCAAGAATCGGTACCCTCTGCCGAGGATTGACGACTGTTTGATCAATTGAAGGGAGCTCTGTTTTCTCCAAGATTGATTTAAGGTCAGTTACCACCGGCTTAAGGTGAAAGAAGCGGATATTCACAAGGCAAGCGTTCAGAACCCGTTACGGACACTATGAGTTTTTAGTGATGCCGTTTGGGTTGACCAATGCACCATTTGCATTTATGGATATGATGAACCGGGTTTTTCAACCATTCTTAGATCGGTTTGTGGTGGTATTCATAGATGACATTGGTTTATTCGAGGAGCGAAGAAGAACATGACTCGATTTGCGGATTGTATTGCAAGTGCTTGAGTTAATCATTGTATGCCAAATTCAAGAAATGTGAATTTTGGTTAAGAGAAGTGACTTTCTTGGGTCATGTGGTATCACCGAAGGAATAAGGGTGGATCCTCGGAAGATTGAGGCGGTATTGGATTGGAAACCACCAAGTCGGTGAATGAGATTCGGAGTTTCTTGGGTTTGGTGGATATTATAGACGCTTTGTTGAGGGGTTCTCATTGATTCTTTGCACCTCTAACTAAGCTTTTGCGGAAGGGAGTGTTTATATGGGTGATAAGCAAAGCAAGAAAGTTTCGAGCGGCTGAAGAAGGTTTTAACTGAAGCGCCGGTATTGATTCAACCTGAGGCTGGGAATGAGTTTACAGTTTATTGTGATGCGTCACATACGGGTTTAGGCTGCGTATTGATGCAAAGTGGGAAAGTTGTAGCTTACGCTTCTCGTCAATTGAGACCGCACGAAGTGAACTACCCTACTCATGATTTGGAGTTAGCAGCAGTGGTCTTTGCCTTAAAGATTTGGAGGCATTACCTCTATGGTGAAAAGTCTATCATCTATACGGACCACAAGAGTCTTAAGTATCTTCTTACTCAGAAGGAGTTAAACTTGAGACAACGAAGATGGGTGGAGCTGTTAAAGGACTATGATTTCTCAATTGAGTATCATCCTGGAAAGGCTAATGTGGTGGCGGATGCATTAAGTCGTAAGGTGGTATCTGATTTGAGAGCTATGTTTGCCCATTTGAGTTTGTATGAGGATGGTAGTTTGGTAGCGGAACTTCAAGTGAAACCTCGTGGTTGGATCAAATTAAGAAAAACAGATATTAGATGAGAAGTTGAGACTTCTAATTCAACAAGTGGAAAATGGTGGGATAGAGGATTTTGGTATGAACATGGAAGGTGTGTTGTGCTTTCGTGGAAGAGTCTGTATGCCTAGGGACTCAGATATAAGGCAAATGATTTTGCGGGAGGCGCATAGTAGTCCTTATGCTATGCATCCCGGAGGAAATAAGATGTATCGGGATCTTCGTGAACGGTTTTGGTGGCCTGGATTGAAGCGTGAGATTTCAGAATTTGTGGGAAAATGCTTAACTTGTCGCAAGTGAAGGCGGAGCATCAATTGCCGTCAGTCTTTTGCAACCGATTAAGATTCCCCTTTGGAAATGGGAGCGGATAACAATGGATTTTGTTAGTGGGTTACCTTTAACACCTACTAAGAAAAATTCTGTTTGGGTAATTGTTGATCGCTTGACGAAGACCGCCATTTTCTACCAAAGGCGCACGGACTACTCGTTGCGCGAAGTTGGCGAAGCCGTATGTATCCGAAATCGTGAGGTTGCATGGGGTACCAGATCGATTATATCGGATCGGGATCCTAGGTTTACATCTCGATTTTGGAAAGCTTTGCATGAAGCCTTGGGTACAAAGCTTAATTTTAGTACGGCTTTTCATCCTCATCGATGGTCATCGGAGAGAGTGATTTGATTCTGGAAGACATGTTAAGGGGATGTGTAATCGACTTCAAAGGTAGTTGGGAGGATTTTCTCACCGTTAGCGGAATTTGCGTACAACAACGGCTACCAGATCTAGCATTCGGATGGCACCCTACGAGGCATTGTATGGTCGTAGGTGTCGTTCTCCTATTTGCCGGATGAGTTGGGTGATCGGCGTTGTTAGGACTCGAGATGATTTCGAAACGGAAGAAAAAGTGAAAGTTATTCGAGCACGGTTAAAGGAAGCTTCGGATAGACAGAAGTCGTATGCGGATCTGAAGCGTAAAGAGATCGAGTATGCCGTAGGAGATCAAGTCTTCCTGAAGGTCTCACCTTGGAAGAAGATATTCGATTCGGGAAGAAGGGCAAGTTGAGTCCTAGATACATTGGACCATATCGTGTGGTGAAACGAGTTGGTCCAGTGGCCTATCAGATTGAGTTACCTCCGGAATTGAGTCAAATTCATAATGTTTTTCATGTGTCCATGTTGAGGCGCTATAGATCGGATCCTTCGCATATAGTACGGTAGAAGAAGTGGAGTTGAATTTGGATTTGTCTTTTGAGGAGGAACCAGTGGAAATCTTAGACCGAGACGTGAAGGTACTAAGAAAGAAGAGCGTGCCGTTGGTCAAAGTGTTGTGGCGTAACCACGGAGTGGAGGAAGCTACGTGGGAGCCTGAGGATGCAATTCGGCAACAATACCCTCACCTTTTTCAGCCTGTAAATTTCGAGGACGAAATTTTCTTTTAGGGGTAGAGTTGTAACACCACGAAAATTTGAGTAATTTATTTTCTATGTGTGCTTTGAGTAATTATTCTAGAAAGTAAAATTTTCTGATTTATTTTCGTGGTTAGTATAGTCTGAAGAAGGATTTAAAATTTTTTAGAAGGAATATTACTAATTTTAAGAAATTATTTATGGAAGTGGATTAGTGACTTTGACACATAAATAAATTTAAGTGTCAAAGTGAGGCATAAGATGAATTATTGGACAAGTGGTGATGGCGCATGAGCTTGTGCATGAGGTTGAAGGTTCGAATCCCATGTTTAGCATCTAGGTGAATTTTATTTTGAATTTTTATGCACCAATATAGCAAGTGTCGGCCAAGAGCATATATGGAAGGTGTTGACTTGTTATTTTTGGTTAAAATATCAAAGGAATAAGGAAATTTTGAACTTAAGGAAGGGTATCAAAAGAATAAGGAAAATGTGAAGATATGAGGCAAGAATCAAGGAATTATTTTGGAAACAATATCTTGGTCATTAGACCATGCATTTGGACGGCATCATGGCAAAAGAAGGGAGCCGAATTTTTGGTGATAGTTGGCTAGGAATTTTGGTTTTTGTTTTGGTCATTTTTTTAGTGCATAGTTTTGCAAATTCTCTCAACCTCTCTCCCTTGGCCGAATTTGATCCTTGGTAAGCCTTGTTAATTTTTGACCATTTGGTCATTTTTGCACATCAATTGGTATTATTTGTGCCTTATTTTCATTAGTGCCGAAAATCATCTACACCAAAAGCTTTTCTCTTTCTCTTTTCTCTCACCATTGCCGAATATCCATCTCTCTCTCAAGCTCATCTTTTTCTTTTCTTTTTCTTCTATTCACTTTGAAATCAAAGCAACATCATCATCATCTTTCTCTTATTTTATTTCTTTTCAATCGAAATTCTCTCCACCTACACTTTCATGGCGAATGCTAAAGTGTTTATAAGCCAAATTATTTTCTCTTCTCCTTAATCTTTCATAGCCGAAACTTTCATCAATCAACCACCATTCTCAATTCTTTCTTTTCGACGTGGAGATTAGGTAAGAGATTCTTTTCGTTTCGATTAGTTAATAGTGATTATAGCGAATATTGATGGTGGTTTGAAGGCTTTATTAGATCAAAATAAACGTTCATTTTATTAACGTTTATTTTGTTAAACTTTAGTGCGATAACGGAAGTTGGAATCAAGAAGTCGTGGGTGACACAAATCGTTGGAATCGATTTTTGTGGTAAGGAAATCATATCTTTAAACCTTGGTATTATTTTCAAAATTTATCTTAGATTGGATTAACGATCTTTGTCTTTGAAGACATTCAAAATAGGGAAGAAAAGGGCGGTGTTTAGCCTTCGGAAGAGAGGAGGTTACGTTATTCCCCTAAGTACAAGCAAAGGACTATTTTGGGAATCCGGATTTTCCACCGGGTTGTGGACGTTCAACCGAGGAAAATCAACTGTTCGAAGTCGTTCGTACTCCCGAACCATTATTTGTTCGTGGATTCGATTCGGTTAGCGAACCATCAATCGGAGAGAAATCGCAAGTAGAAGTCTTACGAAAATCCGAGGGTAAATTTCTAGATCGCTATATTTAGATCGGTTTTATTATAGATTATAGTGTTTTAATTAACACAATACGTATAGGTGTTGAAGAGCGGGAAAGTTTAGTTCTCTCCATAACCAGGTGTGTAACTTCACACTCATTTTCGGGTTGGACATCAAGTTGTAAGTTCTGTGATAAAATCGTAAAATAGTAAAAACGGGAAAAATACGTAGTAACTCATATTTTTGAGTAAATGCATGAAAACGGTTAAAACCGAGAAAAAAAGAAATGGGCCGATAATACTCTAGTTCGATAAAATGGGCCGATAATACTCTAGTTCGATAAAATGGGCCGATAATACTCTAGTTCGATAAAATGGGCCGATAATACTCTAGTTCGATAAAATGGGCCGATAAAACTCTAGTTCGATAAAATGGGCCGATAATACTCTAGTTCGATTAAATGGGCGAAAATAACTCTGTTTCGATAAATTGGGCTAAAATGGGCCAAAGTCACTAAACTACTAAATGGGCTAGTTGTTAAATTGTTTATATGAGCCTAATGAAAGGTTAATTGATAAACCCACCGATGATATGGATTAATGAAAATCTGTTATATGATTATATTTGTTATATACGCATGATTGCATGGGGTGGGTTATATGAAGAGAAGAATGGCGAGTTGCCACAAATTTGGCTCATTGCCTCTAGTTCGGTGGCTCTGCCACAATATGGCTCAATGCCTCTAGTTCGGTGGCTCTCGCCACAAATTCGCTAAATGCCTCTAGTTCGGTGACAATGTCACAATCTAGTTGGTAGTGCACTACAAAATTATTTAAGGGCTTTAAGCCCATGATTGGTGTGTTTGGCGGGGTGGGTTGACTTGATCCCCACAGGTGTGTTGGTTGGTACGGGGTGTTAGCGGATGGATACTAGGTTGGTTTGGGAAATTCATATTTCATGCATTCTTCTCTTTAAATTATGTTACTTTACGATGTATGGTTGAAATCGTTAATGGGCTCAAGCCCGACATGATATCTTGACGATCGACCTAAAAATGGTGGTAAGTGAGTTGCACACTGAGTTCTTTGTAACTCACCCAAATTTTATTAACCATTTCAGGTAATGGAAATTGACGTGGACTTGGGGCGGAGATGACTTGGTGGAGGCCATACTACAAACTTGGTTTTTAATAAACTATGACTTTATTTAAGTTTTTATTTTAATTGCTATTATTGGGTTGATGTAATAAGGCCTCTTATTATGTTTTATGGTTTTATTGTGTGGATGATTTAAATTTTATTTCTAAACTCTTAATATGGTTTTATCTCAAATATGTTAAGTTTTCTTAAGAACATTGGTTTTATAACAAAAAGTTTTGTAGCACTATTTTATCTTAACCATATGAAAATAAACGAATGTATGATTGGTGTGACAAACCAAATCTTGTCTAAACGCATAGACCGGGTTTGGGGTGTTACACACCCTTAAGTGGGAGTGAGAAGCTACTCCTTCGTGAGGTTTTCACCTCCGTGCAGGATAGTGAATCGCTTTCGGGATACATCCGTACCTATGTCTTCGTGAGGTTTTCACCTCCGTGCAGCCATAGGGAAATGTATTCCCCTGAACCGAACTCGGTCCATATGAGCCTATAATGGGTGAGGATCGAGGAATCTGCTGGTTCGGGTACCTCAACATTAGAGCTAAACCACATGTAGAAAACCTAAGTTCTTACCCTAGGTAGAACTATGCTAAACTTTAGTAGTCACCCAAATAGGCGTTATATGTTGTTTATTTCTTCTGTACCAACGTGTTTTCTTGTGTTTTGATTGCATTGCATCATAGAAAAGAGGTGTTGATTTCAAATTCGATTGCTAAATAGAAAAGTTGGTCATAAGAAAATGGATTTTTTGATAAAGTGGATTATAATACGGTCGTCCGAATATAGTCCAAGTGAACACAATGAGAGAAGAGGCGATAGTCCGTGAAGAAATACAAGACCTTATCACCCAAAGACTCAAGTTGACAAAGGCTATTCGAGAATTACCACGTCTCAGCTTTCTTGAAGAGGCTAACAAGTGAACAGGAGTCGCGGTCTAGATCAAGCAAAAGGAGCTAGAGGAGACATCTATTAGAAGTTTGCAAGATTTGACTTTTACGAAGAAGGGGATTGATGTTTTCACTTGGACTATGAGGACAAGGCCGTGTATGCGATCCGTTTTGTGTAAAGAAATTTATTTTCTAGTAAAGTTTTTTTAATGTAACTGAATTCAGAATCAACGCCTCTCTTTCTTTGCATTCATGTATTTGCATTACATTACATCATATGCATTTAAGTCCATAGAAAGAGTCTAATTAGTTGAAATTATAACAGAGAGTTTGAGAGAGAAAAAGAAAATCTGGAAGCTGAACACCCTTACGGTACACGAGCAAAGTCAAGGAAAATGGACCAAAGGATGGAACAATTCCAAAGAGAAATGAAAGACCAGATGCAAGAGCAGATGGCAAAACTCCAACAAGAGATGAGGGACCAGATGTTGGAAGCCCAAAAGAATATGATGGCCCAAATGGCCCAGCTGCTGAGTGGGGCAATGGACAAAGTAAAAGGTCCCATAGTCAATGCTGAAGACAATGAGGACTTTCCTAGGGGATCACTCTACCACACGTGAAAACACAGCCTGAGGAATATCTCCAAAGGCCACCCATCACGATTAGGCCTCAACAGGGGCAAGCTGATAATAGACCGCCTATGAACTTTCAAGTGGGCTCAGGATCTAATCCAAGAGACAACCATGCTAATCTCGTCATTCCTGATTTGGATATGGCAGAGAGGGAAGGGATAAGAACTGAATCCTCAAGGCAATTAGAGGATCGCTGCAAATGGTTGGAAGAAAAATTCAAGACTTTGGAAAATGCCGACCATTATCATGGTATAGACGCAAAGGACTTGAGTTTGGTCCCGGATCTATTACTTCCTCATAAATTCAAGATGCTCGAATTTGAGAAGTATAATGGGACTAGTTGCCCTGAAGCCCACATCACTATGTTTTGCAAACGCATGACTGGCTACGTGAACAATGATCAACTCTTGATTTATTGCTTCCAAGACAGTTTAGTGGGGGCAACGTCCAGGTGGTACAATCAACTTAGCCGTGCCAATATTAGCTCTTGGAGGGACTTAGCTCAAGCTTTCATGAAGCAATACAATCATGTCACAGACATGACGCCTGACAGAATCACTTTGCAGAACATAGAGAAGAAGTCAAATGAAAGCTTCAGGCAGTATGCGCAAAGATGGAGGGAGGTCGCCATGCAAGTTCAGCCACCACTCCTAGAAAAGGAGATTACAATGCTATTCATCAATACCTTGAAGGCTCCATTCATTACTCATATGATAGGAAGCACCACCAAAAGCTTTGCGGATATAGTGATGGTAGGAGAGATGATTGAAAATGCCATAAGAGGTGGCAAGATCGAGGCAGGGGAAACCACTAGAAGGTCTACTCCTAAGAAAAAGGATGACGAGGTGAATAATACGAGTACATACAACAAAAGGTACTCAAAAGCAATTACTGTTAGTCAGCCAAAGGTGATTACTGCTGGGCAACAAGGGTCGACAAGACACGAATCAGGCCCTAGACAAAATTCTGAAAAGCTCCAATTTACGCCAATTCCAATGACATATAAGGAGCTATATCATACTTTATTAGAAGCACGTGTGGTGTCCCCATATTATCTTCAGCCGTTACAACCCCCATATCCTAAATGGTATGATTCCAATGCTCAATGTGATTACCACGCAGGAATAACGGGGCATTCAATAGAAAATTGCACTGCCTTCAAAAAGGTAGTTGAGAGACTTCTTAAGATGAGGGTTGTCAAGCTTGATGATACACCTAGTATGGAGAATCCATTACCCAATCATGGAGACAAGAAAGTTGTGATCCCTTGAAGAAATTAAAAGCGAAGAGGGAATCGGGGAATAAAAATTTCCAAGTCCTTACATACTTGGGAAGTTTTTGAACAATGGAACTGTGGAAAGGATCATTGTATTTTTAGAGTGTATTTAGAGTAATATTTGAAACACGCTTGTTGCCTTAAGCCTAGAGGCAATAAGAACCCTTTTGTGAAATAGGCTTGTGTTCTGAAATTTTATTTCAATAAAAATGCATCTGTTTAAGCACATATTCTTTTTTATACTGTACATTCTTTTGTTTTTTAGAATATTCTTTCATTCTTTATTCATGACCATACCAATAATCATCCTTAGAATCATTTATTATTTGGATTTGTTCGCCTTCGTACCTAGGTACCCAGATATCAACGTCATGAGCGACATTGTTACTGACTCCCTTTTTGAACAAGATATGGGTCTAGGGGATCTCAGGATTTTGAAGATGACAGAGATTGTGACATATCTTCTGACTTGTTAAGAATGATTTAATAAGATGAAAAACAGACCTTACTCTACAAAGGGTCATTGGATATTGTGAACTTGGGAAAGGAGTGAGGATTGTAGCCTAGCTCATCACAAAAATAAGGCGAGACATTATTGAGTTATCTTCGAGAATTCAAAAATGTTTTCGCACGATCATATCAGGATATGCCTGGACTAATAAGACGCGGGCTAAACAAGAGGATGGGGCACTGTCAGTCTACCATGGAAGGGGATTGCATCAGTCATACCACAAATACTGAATTGAAAAAGACGAGATTTATGTGACTCTTTTATTTTCTTCACAGACTTTTCTATATGTGGGGTATGGATATTATGGGGCCAATCTCGCCAAACGCTTCTAGTTGACATCAATTTACCGTCATGGTCGTCGTCTACTTCACTAAGAGAGTGGAAGTAGCTTCATATGAAAATGTTTCAAAGTCGAAGTCATCAAATTCAAAAAAAAGAAAGAAAAAAGAAAAAGAAAAAGGAGAGGCCGAAGCAAAAACCCGCAAAGGGCGCTTTGAGACCAATGGGGATTTGAGTTGAAAACCCGAAAAGGGCAGCTCAAATTTTGACCAAAAAGTGGGGCATACAGTAGTCTTGCTACATTGGAATTAACAATGAGAAAGTATGTTACATCTTGGGGCATCGACAAAGTACTCCGGATCCCCTAAACACATATTGAGCTTAAAATGGTCCTCAAGAAGTTGGAACAAATAAGCTCAGGCTGCGATATCTGGGGCACCTAGTTTCCCATTTTACCCATTTTAAATCTTTGATTACTTTATTCTTTTCAAAGAAACACCCCAATTAATTTTCTTCTATAGCTTTTGTTATATTTACTTTATTCTTTTTAAGATATACCAATCAATTTTCATTTATTGCCTTGGTTATCTTTGATTAACCTATTTGTTTCGAGCTATGCTCCTAACTAATTTCTTTTTGTCCATTGCTGTAATCTTTTTCAAGCATTTTATATTGAAATAACGATTAATGGACTAATAACACTTTCATAAAAGGAGTTTCGCATATTACTCTAGAAGCTTCTAAATAATATGAGGAATCTGAAACATGACTATTGTTCAGAACTCACCAAGCCTAAGGGCTGAAAACATTGAAAAATGATTACCTCTTCGGATTCTTATGGGATAAAACAATTTCGTTGGTGATACTATATTGGCAAATGACGAATAAGGCCAATCTATGTGTAAAAAGAGATCATTGTCGGGGTACCCTGCATTCATGTAAATTTCAGACTCATACATCTGGTCATTACACTTAGGGAATGGTGTAACAGATTGAAAGTGATACAAGTTCTGTACCTTTGAGTGGTAACAGAAATATGAAAGAAACCAAATGTCATTCCTCTGAAGTTGCAGTGGGAGATACCAATTTCATGTCTCAAGATCCAAGCGGGGCTGACTCAGAAATTACATTGGGGCAAGCTGGTTGAGTAGAACATGGTTGATGAACAAAAAAGAAGAACAGATGAGTGATAACACCTAGAATAGGAATCATACTCATAACACTTTTGCATCATAACAAATCTCATTAGGAGCATTTGATTCATTCCAATCATTGCATCCTAATCCTTTAAAAGGAATCATTTTTCATGACATGTTGCATTCATATCACTCATAACACATGAAACCGAGTCTACAGGATATGTCCTTCAGTAGACGGTGTAGCGATATCGGTGAAGTTTCAGATCTTATCTTCCTAAAGTTGCAGGAAGCAGATCAAAAGACTCTTTCAGTCTTATCTCTCTGAAGTTGCAGTAGAGCAGATTGAAGAAAGAAGATCTTATCTTCCTGAAGTTGTAGGAAGCAGATCGAAGACGTTTTAGTCTTATCTCCCTGAGGTTGCAGTGGAGTAGACTACAAATGGAAGATTTTATCTCCCTGAAGTTGCAGTGGAGCAAATCGAAAGCAGAAGATCTTATCTTCCTAAAGTTGTAGGAAGCAGATCGAAGACGTTTTAGTCTTATCTTCCTGAGGTTGCAGCGGAGTAGACTAAAAAATAGAAGATTTTATCTCCCTGAAGTTGCAGTGAAGCAAATCGAAAGCATAAGATCTTATCTTCCTAAAGTTGTAGGAAGCAGATCGAAGACGTTTTAGTCTTATCTCCCTGAGGTTGCAGTGGAGTAGACTACAAACGGAAGATTTTATCTCCCTGAAGTTGCAGTGGAGCAAATCGAAAGTAGAAGATCTTATCTTCCTAAAGTTGTAGGAAGCAGATCGAAGACGTTTTAGTCTTATCTCTCTGAGGTTGCAGCGGAGTAGACTAAAAACAGAAGATTTTATCTCCCTGCAGTTGCAGTGGAGCAAATCGAAAGCAGAAGATCTTATCTTCCTAAAGTTGTAGGAAGCAGATCGAAGACGTTTTAGTCTTATCTCCCTGAGGTTGCAGTGGAGTAGACTACAAACGGATGATTTTATCTCCCTAAAGTTGCAGTGGAGCAAATCGAAAGCAGAAGATCTTATCTTCCTAAAGTTGTAGGAAGCAGATCGAAGACGTTTTAATCTTATCTCCTTGAAGTTGCAGCGGAGCAAAATAAAGACAACAGATCTTATCTTCCTGAAGTTGTAGGAAGCAGATCAAACACATTTTTAGTCTTATCTCCCTGAAGTTGTAGGGAGTAGATTGAAGACAGAAGATCTCATCTTCCTAAAGTTGTAGGAAGCAAATCGAAAAGAATTCCAGCCTTATCTCCCTGAAGTTGTAGGGAGTAGACTGAAGACAGATCTTATCTTCCTGAAGTTGTAGGAAGTAGATCGAAGACACAACAGATCTTATCTTCCTGAAGTTGTAGGAAGTAGATCGAAGACACTTTCAGATCTTATCTTCCTGAAGTTGTAGGAAGCAGATCAAAGATATCAATTTGGCATTCTTGAAATTGCAAGAAGCAGAATAAAGCTAGCACACTTACTGAAATCGAGATGAAGTTCCAATACCATTGAAGTTGCAGTAGAGTTGGAAGCCGTTTGAAGAAGGCGACGATCAAGAAGTCGAAGCTCGGCCAAAACTGGGCAAAATTGGTCCTTTATAGTCTTTGCTCTATTCTCATTTCACGACAATGAGCAAAGAGGGGCAGCTGTAATGGCCCATTTTTGCCCGGGCCCATATACAATCCAAAATAAAAAATAATAAATGTTTTAAAAAGTCCATATTACAATCTAAACCGGAACCCATTACACCCTTAGCCTAAACCCTTGGCCCAAACACCCATGGCCTGACCTATTAACCCATGACCCAACAGACTCTGGTAACCCAAGATGAGAGTCGCCCAAAAGGGCCCAAATGATTTTCACCTAGGGTTTCGAAACCCCAGCGCGCCGCAAACCTTCACGCCGTGCAGATCCCAACGATCGCGCCGCAAGAACGAATACCCCCAGGCAGGATCGATCGCGCGCCGCAATGGTAGGAGCCTGATCGTCGCGCCTTCGCAGCTACCAAAATCCTCCGATAGCGTCGCAATCTTCGCGCCTGGTTATCACCGCGGGATCGTCGTCATTAACCTGCAAAAGAAGGAAATAAACCGCAGCAAAAAAGGAAAGAGGCAGATATGGAAAAGTATATTTTCCTTTTTTATTTTTGTTTTTTTGGGTTATAAAAACCCCTTTGTAAAGCTTGTAAAGAAAAAAGAGAAAAAAGGGGGGGAAAGACACTGTTACAGGCAGAGAGAAATAGAGAGATAAAATATATTGAAATAAAATACAGATAGTTTTTCAGCAGAGGTGATTTTTCATTTTATTTTTATTTTGATTATTTTCTTTATTTTCTTTTCTCGATCTATTTTTTTTTACAATTATTTTAAAAAATATATAAAAAGAAAAGAGACTTACCTTTCGATGACGCTGAAAAGACTGAGATCTTGGCCTCCGGTTACCGTCCGTGGTGGCGCGTGAGGCGCGTGGGCGAGTGGGCGAGGGACCTTGTGACAGAACTCGGAATGGAGGCTGATGGGTTTTGAGAGCGTTTTTGGAGTTTTTTTTTTTTAAACTAAGTCTAAATGATTTTTTTTCTTCTGAACAATGGTTTATATACGCAAAGGGAAACGACGTCGTTTCATGAAGCTGACCCGAGACCAGACCCGTTACATCAGGATCCGCGTGTTTTTTGTCAATGGTCTATTTGCGGAGTTGGTCCTTCCGCATTTTTCTAAATTTATAATTATGTCCAACAACATTTTTCCCTTATTTTCAATCTAGCCCTAAATTTATATTTTGTTTCGATTTGATCCTCGGGCTCTCTGAAAGCTAAAACCAGAACGTTGTCGTTTTAAAATTTATCATAATTTCCACTTTGGCCCTTGTAATTTAACCCGTATTTTGATTTAATCCTTTTTATATCTGTTTTAATTGTTATTTAACCCCTTTATATTTATTCAATCCTAGATTTTTTTAATTTTTTATTATTTTTTCTAATTTAAATTATTTTATTATATTAAAATGTTCTATTATATTAAATTGTTAGATTTTATTATTATTTGTATAAATTTGTATGTATATATATATTTTTTATATATTATCTTTATATGTATATTATTAATACTATGAATTATTTTATGTGGTTTAATATTATTTTTATTATATATTATTAAGTATATTATTTATTATATCATTTTTATTTTTTATTATGTTATGTTATATATTATTTCTAAATTTTTTCATATTATCTAAACAATTTTTATTATTATTTACATATATAATTTTTATGATTAGTATATTATGTATATATATGTTTTATTTAAAATTATATATATTATTTACTAATTATTTTATTATGTGTAATCATTATATATTATTATTGTTGTTATTATTATTTCTATTTATCAACATTATTATTATTTTATTATTTTTATTACTTCTATATTTTTTTCAATATCTTTTATTATTATTATTGTGTTCGTGTTATTATTATCCTTATTTTATTAATATTTTTTTATTATGTTATATAGTGTTTTTTTATTAGCCCACCATTAGCTTCCATTTTTGCTATTGTTTTCTGATATTTTATCGTGATTTACTTTACATTTTCATAAAATCATTGCTTTAGAATAAAATACATTTTTTGCAAAAATTATTATATTTTTAAAAGTTTTTTTTAAAAAAAAGGCAATGTTTTGGTATTTAGAAATTCGAGAAATAGTGCCCTAACGTACTGGGTTGCGATTTTCCGTTTGGCTAAATAACTAAATACCTTTTTATAAGCTTTGTAAATCATGAGATGACTTTAATTACGATGGTTTAAAAAATATCGTGTCCTAACGTACTGGATGTGATGTTTATATTCCTTCGGAATAAAGAAATCTCAAGTTTTAAATAAATAAAAAAACATATTCTTGGGAATTCAAAACATTGAGCCCTAACTTACTGGGTTCGACGTCTTGCGTTCCGAGGCAGGAATTTTCTAAAATAAAGACGAGCTTAGTTTCAAAGTCATGGGATGCTATATCCTAACTTACTGGGTACAGTACTTTATTTTTTTGGGATAAGTAAATCTTGGTTTTTCTTTATAATAAAATGATCATATTTTGTAATTTTCTCAATTTTCAACATTCGGACATGATTTTATCGATTAGGTACCAATTTTTGGGCGTTACGAGGGTGCTAACCCTTCCTCGTACGTAACCGACTCCCGAACCCGTTTTCTTGTTTTTCGTAGACCAAAATTAAACATTTTAAAATAAAACGTTTTACAAGGTGATCCAATCACACCTAAGTAAAAAGGGATTGGTGGCGACTCCTATTTTGTTTTTAAAGTCGACCCCCATTTTCAAAACCCAATTTTAAGAATGGTTTCGACATATATATGTTCAATTTTTTTATAAAATATAGTAAACACAACCTAATACAACTTAGAAATTATAATATTTTTGTAAAAAAAAATCTAATAATTAAATCTTAAGAACTCAACACTTAGCTTCCCCCCTATCACAATTATGAGTTCCAGAAGTAAAATGAGACCCAATAGTCATTGAATTATTTGAAAGTTTTTATTTTAGTGATTGAATTGTTAAGTTTTTTTCTAAAAGTCTGATTATTGAACTCTAAGCGACACTTCATTAATCAATATAGTAGATTAATACTCGTCAACAAGTATAAGAACATATCTTATATCTAAGTTGATTTGATAATCAATGTCGAAGATCGAAGAACAAAGCCTTTTAGATTTTGGTTTAAAATTCATAAGGTTCAAAGTTATTTTTTGAAAAAAAAAAATTAATTGTAAAAGCAAAGAGGAAGAAGATCTTTCAATTTGTGCAATTAATACGAACGAAGAAAGTCATACAATAATAATTTTAATAATCCAATAGTTTAAATAAAAATTTCCAATAACTATTTTATAATTTTTTAAAATTAAATAATCAAAATATAATTTACAAATAATTTAATAATATTGAGCGGAATTAGATAGAAAAAAATTGGTGTGGGAATGGGTGGACCTCACAACAGACCGCCAAGAATAAGAAAATGGTTCCCTTAGATATTATTGCATCTCCAACAAGTAAGATCCGACCACGTGTCCTTCTGGAATCCTCTATTTGCTCCCAGAAAAGTAAAGAAAGATGAAATTGGAAAACTGGCCGCTCTGGCATTGTGGTATCCTTAGATCCGATATAAACCGTTGGATCTCTTCTAACATCCCATATGAATTCATCTATAAAATAAATAAAATTGCACTTGTTTTACACCGTAGATTACGATCGTTTATTTTCTCTCAAAAAAGTGGAGCAAAGAATCCTTACATCAAACAGATGGCAACCATGGAGAAGGTATTTTGATCTCTTCTTACTTCTTCTTCTCCTTTCTCCCTTATTTTAAAAGTTAAGCTTAGAGCTTTTTTGTTTGTGATTTGATTTTAAATTTTAGGGGTTAGAGTTTGAGAACAAGAATTTAGGCCTCAAGCACCTAAACTTCGTCAGGGTGGCTACGATCCACGCCTTGGTTTGCGTCTCGAACCTTTACGATTACTCTAAACAGAACTCGGGGCCGTTGAGATCCACTGTCGACGCCGTCGAGCGTGCCGTTACCACCGCCGTAGGTCCCGTCTACGGGAAATTTAAGGATGTTCCTGATCATTGTCTTGGATTTCTTGATAACAAGGTATTCGCCCATTAAGAAAAAATCACTGTTTGGAACTTTTGATCAGAAGTTTCTGTTGATTAATTCTTTCTCGTCTTTAAGTTTAGCAATTAATTTTAGTTTTTTGAAATTCATCGGAAGAGTAAGGATTAAATCTAATATTATAAAAATGGGGAAAGTTCAGAACCAATTTATTCCTAACTCTATTATCGTATTTGATTAAAATAACCGTAGGTAGATGAGGTTTCACACAAATTTGATGAGCATGCTCCAGCACCAGCCAAGCAAGTGGTTAACCAAGCCCACGATTTGGTCCAAAAGGCAACCCAAAAGGCTCAGAAACTAGTAGAGGAGGCTCGAACCAATGGAGCACGAGGGGCTTTGCACTACGCTGCAGCTGAGTGCAAGAACTTGGTGTTGGTAAGCTCGACCAAGTTGTGGGTTAAACTGAACAGCAACTCGACTTTCAACTCAGTGACAGAAAAGGTTGTTCCCAAAGCAGCTAATTTGTGTGAGAAATACAACAGTTGGTTAAAGGAGAAGAGTGGAAAAGGTTATCCTGTGGTTGGGTATCTACCATCGATTCCCGTTGATGCCTTTGGGAAGGCTGTTAAGGAAGCTGAAGGAAAAGAGAAAGCAAATGCGGATGATCATAAATCTGAATCAGATTCAGATTAGGTGTTTGGTTTCTGAGTGTGTTAGTAGAGAGGCAATGTGATGCTTTGCCATTGTAAATTGGCTGCATGTTGAATCTAATATGACTTGGTTCGTTTAGATGGCTGATATGTTTGCTCTCTGAATTTGTGGCTGATTCTATGATATGCCCTTTTCAACTTTCAATCTTCCAGCTTGTATTAGATTACGAGTACATACGATTAAAGAGTTATTTGTTTTTTAATTTAAAATTAAATTAAGCCTTTTTTTTAAAAAATAATAAAGGTTTACCTATTGGTGAGAAAATAAAGGTTAAAATCTGTAGTTAGTCCTTGCATTTACATAAAATTTGAGTTTTAGCTTTTGTATTTTAGAAATTACAAATTCAATTCAATCATCACTGACATTAGGTAATTTTTCGGATAAAAATTTTGTTAATCATATTTTGATAACTTCTGGTGAAAAAATTAAAAATGTTAATACTTAAATAAAATTATTTTCAAAATAGAAAATTATGGTTTTTTAGTTATTTTTTCTATCAATTCAGTTAGTGAATTTAAGATAATTATTTTATACTTTAGGGTTAATGTTCTTTTAAGTATAATATAAATTAAATAAAAACAAATAGTTAAAAACATGAATTTAATTAATTTTAATGATTAACTTAAATAATTTACCAGTTAATTGAATTTTTAAGTTTAAACTATTACTAAAAATCTCAACCATGACAATCAAGTTTGATTTTTGCTTGAGAAATAAGTATACATTAAACTTAGTTGTTCAATTTTTTTCTGTCTAATAAAGTTCTAAACTTGGGTTTGTCGGAAGTCAGTTCACCTTGTGCTGCTCCCTAGTCTTCGTGCTATTCCCTTCTGACCATGGATTTTACCACTTCTTTTAACTAAGAGACACCAAAATATGGATTAACCAATTAAATCAAAATAAAATAAGTTTGATTTGATTTGATTTATTTAGAACCCTTTCATTTCCCAAGTTCAAACCTACATCTTTGTTTGATTATTCAATTTTTTTTAAACCGATTTTGCATTTTTAAAACGAATAAATTGGTATGTTTTTAATTAATAAATATTAAATACATATTCATATCTAAATCTAAATCTAAATAATTAAATATCAATATCAAAATCGTATCAAATCCAACTCAACCTAAAATTTAAATCCAAATAACACGCCGGTCCAAAATTTAATTTGTCTATATGGCTACAAAGTTACTAATGGAAGCAAGGATATGGGCACATCATCTGCTACTGCTACTGCTACTGCTACATTTCACTTTATTTTCCCTTATTTGTCTTGGTTTCTACTCGCTTTTTTATGTTTCACTTAATGCTTGTTCCGGTATCAAAAAGAAATATTCATGAAATTTTATAATTACAATAATAACAATCTTTTTTTTAAGTTTCTACTATTAGAAATACAATACAAGCACAATTTTATATCTAGGCAACTAAAGGTAGAATCAAACTAGTACAAGCACAACACAAAGAACCGAATAAAACCCATCTATGACATAGATGCACATGTCGGGACTAAAGACCCACATGTTACAATTTTGCACATGCTAAGACTCAAATTTAGAAACTCAAAAGCCCAAAACTTCGTCTTAACCAACAATGCTTATCAACCCAACAATGCTTCTCGTTGATAAGGCTCAATCCAGTCATGTGGTGCCGATTCATTTTAAAAGAGTGTCAATTTATTTGATTTTTAATATATTAAACTCAAACCAATCAAATGCACACTCCTACTTCTCCCAAATAAGGGGTGGCTTAATTAGAAGAAGAAAGGAGAGACAACAGCAACATAAATGTTCAAAACCAGTCTTACCCAATACAAGGCAACAACATGATGGCTAAACAAAGCAAATATTCACCAACACAGAGTATTTATTTCCCTTACAAGTCTTACCCATTGAGTTACATGGACAATTTATTTTCATTCATAAACCAGTGTCCCAACTCAAATGTTCAAAAGTAGACTACAAAACAAGCAGAATCTTTTTGCAGCACAATTGAAAATAAATTCAAACCAACAGTAAAAAAGGTTTCAATGTCCACTTCCCATTTGTAGATCAAGCTCCAAACCATCTGCTAATGGCTTCTGATTCCTACATCAATGGAAACCTTATTAGAAATTAATCCCGAGATTGAAAATATGAAATTGTAAATTCACTTTTCATTCAGTGTCTCCATTGCTTTATAATCACTTGTCACAACTCCACCATTGTCACTGTTGCAGAGGTGACTAAATAAACACAAAAAAGGATTTCATTTGGCAATTATTAGCTTGCATCACTTCTAACACTTTTGTGGAAGCAACATATTCTAATCCCTGCAGTGTCAATTGTCGATGGGTAAACAGTCTGCCTACAAATCCAGGTTAAAGTCTGATGCAAATTTTTACACCTTCACTTAAATAAGATGCAAATGGTAATCATTAGCAAGTCTAAGATGGTGATTTAACCATTAAAACACCAGCGCAAGTCCTTCAATTTAGAAACAACACTTGGTATTACTTAAGCTCTACTACTATCTTGGAACCACTGAATACTAAATTAGTTTTGAAGTATGGTAAAAGTGTAAAATTTTCGATAAGAATGAACTTTTACCTCAAATGAATCAGAGCTTCAGACCTAAGCCAAATCAAGAAAACTTCATACCAACAAACTAAACTCTAAAATCTAAAATCTAAATTGTTCCTGAAACTTCAATGTGCTGATCGAACCAGTAAAACCCAAATCTTAGAGTAGATATACGATTCTCAAAATCCGGTGCCCATGAATAATTTAATAGAAGCATAAATAAAATCCCAGAATGAGTTGAAAAAAGAAACCTCAGTTTCGTTTGGAGGAGGACCCATAACTGTCTTGAAGAAGGTCATCATAAGGATCCCTGCGGCCGGGGACTTGGCTAATCTGAGGATCCCAACGGAGCTGAGCATTGTGGCGCTCAAATGTCCAAAACCCATAAGGCCGCAGTGGATAACTCCACATCTCCTTGGTTTTTGCGCATCGATCCTTCATAGAGTAAACGTGTTCTCTGAATTTTCTATCCCTCTCTTTTGGGTCCTCCATTAACCTCAACACCAGATTCTCTGCGAATTCCATAATGAACCCCATTTTCTTCCTGGAAAACACAAATAACCGAAACCCTAAGTTCAACAAACAAACTCACTATAAAAAAAAAAGAATTACTAGATAGCTAATCAAATAGAATAGGCACAAAATAAGGTGACAGAGGAAACCTGTTTGAAGATCTCAAGTGGCGATTAGCAGAGCCAAGGTCTTCAATTTGTCGAAAGCAAAGATAGGGAAAACCTCTGATGCAGACTGTTACGAGTAATCGAAGAGCCTAACTTGGGCTAAAGCTCTACAACTCCATCGCTGTCATTAGGCCCGGCCTAGTTTCTGGAGATAATGGTAGGCGTTCTTTGGGATCAAAAGCCCTTATAAAGGTTGTATTAAATCTTCTTGACTTAACTTAGGCTAAGGCCCAATAATTTTATAAAAGAAATTTTGAACTACATCTCGAATGGATGGGTTTAGATAAAATATTATTCAAGAGCGTAAAATTAATTAAAAATTGTCACACTACGTAAAAAAATTTATATTTTAAAAAATAATAAAAAAATAGCCTATTAAATCTTAGTTTGGTTGGTATAGGTATTGTTATCAATGTAAGAGGGCGTGAGTTTGAGTAAACTGAAGCATGTTAATCCTCCTATTTATGGATTGGGGAAGAGTTATGGGTAGTTTTAGGCATTATATTAAAAAGAGCAAATATGATCAGAACCTATGATAATGGGTATTAATGAGAAGTTATATGATAGTGATTGATTTTAAAGAGGTGGATTAGTTTTCTTAAATAAATTATTTTTAGCAAGAACTTAAATTGCATAAGTACACCTGTTGTTTAAATTATATATATTTTACGGATTGAGTTTGAATGCACTTAAATACGCTTTTTTCTTTGATTTAACTATCAGAAAGGTTTATTAGTAGAAATAAAGAATGAATCAAAAATAAAAAATTTTAATCTTTTCCAATTAAATTGATATTTTGTTAAGTTATAACATAAGGTGTTTATAATAAAAATGATTAGAAAGTATATTCTAGAATTAGATGGGCAGCCATTTAGATTGTTTTAATTATTTTTTATGCATTAATGGACCGAAAAAGTTGAGAATTTTGAAGATACACCAAGTGAAGGCAGGGATGGTAATATAACAGGGAAAAAGCAATGTTCAATCCATCATCGCTTTACAGTTAGTATATTATGTTTCACCACTCGCCCGTTCCATTATGAATGTGTTATCTTGAAATTCACTATCACCTTCATAGATGTTGAATGCATCAATCCTTACCTCATTTTACTCTATCTCGCTTTACTTTAATTTAATTTTTACTACTTATTTTTAGTAATTTTAATTTTTTAAAGTCAAGTAAATATTTATAAACATAATACTTCAAAAAAAATATTTAAACATAAAATATATAATTTTTTTGTTACATTTTTACCCTTTTAATAGTTATATATAAGAGGATAAAATGATAATTTCATAAAGTGGAGTGAGGCAAAATGGAACAAATAATTATCAAACCAGGGTAATTAATTTTTTAGGAAAATCTAATCCATTTAAAGTGGATGGATGTGAAACCATGGTTGGATGATTCTTTCTCTCTTCATTTGCTTTGCTTGTGGCGCAGCAGCTGAAGCAAAAGATACGGTGTGTGAGACTTTCTCAAAATTTAATGAACACAATACCCGGGTTTTTTAAAGAAAAAAAATCGTAAATCTCTTTTAAATGCTTGATTTGATGTATTATTTAATAAAACATATAAAGATGAGTATTAAAAATAAGATTTTTTATATTTTAGTAGTATATTGTATATGATAAACCAGAATATGTTATAATTAATTATCGCATGAATTGAAGCAAAAGTATTTTGCACGAAATTATAGAAAGATTTGTAAATTAATTTGCCATCTTTTCGTGTTTGGTCATCGAAAATTTATGTTTGGTATGCTAAAATAAAATGAGAATATCCACAAATACAAGGCAAAGATAGCTTAAGCCCAGAAAATGGGGGGGATTTTGGTGTGAGAAATGCATCAAAGGGTGCGTAGTCATGATTTTGATTTTAAGAAAAATGAGAATAGTTTATAAAATTTTGGTTGGTCAGATGTGACAATCTTAACTTTAACCCAAATTAATTATTTAAGACAAAGAAAAGAGGGTTGAGTTTAAAGTAGATTTTGGTTAAGAAAATGGATTAGATCATGAAGAAGGAGGTCAAATATATGCAATGTTTTGTAGGTACACTACACTTTCAATCTTCTTTTTTTTGCTATATACATATAATGTTTTATACCATTGATTGGGCTTGGACCACCTCTTCACCACTATATATTCTAATCATAATGACCCAATATATATAGAATTTTCAAAAAAAAAAAAAGAATTATGTATGCGGCACACTCTTTAAAAAATTTTGATTGAAACAATAGTTATATGAATGAAGTTATTTTTGAAGATAAAATTAAAAGGCATTCAAATAATTAAAAAAGAAAAATGAAGGCAACATCCACAATGTCCTCCACTAGCAAAATATGCATGTCTCTCCCACTCATATATTCCACTTCTTTTTGGTGGTCAAAACACACCAAGAATTTACCTATTTTTGGTTCCAGGAAAGAAAAAAGAAGACTGTATTTCTTCTTAGCTTTACCCTAAAGTTAAGCCAGTTTATAAACCAGAATTTTATGGTAGTTTGGTTATTCATCCCATCCATCCACCTACCTAATTTTGTTTTACTCCTCCTTTGTTAAGTGTTAACAATACTACTAAACTTCTCTTCCTTCAAATTACCATGTTTTAGCCAAGTAAATGCCCTATGCCTAGAAGTAAAGAATGACAGCTTAATTCCAATTTTCATAATCTACATGGTAAATAAATCATTGGAATCTTAAACTGGCTTAATCATGCATTTAACTCAGCTTTGCTTTACTATAATTATCAAAAACACTGTCAAGGTTTTGATCAGACTGTATTTGTAGCTGTTTATATGCTTAAGATAATAAAAGCAAATTTATCCAAAAAATATATATATAAAGGGAAAAAACTGGCCTCTTTTTCTTTTTACATTTTAACCCCTTTTTTTCATTTTTTTTATATAGCCTTAAAACTGAAATATTACCCTGGCCGTTAACATCGCCGTAACCATTTTTAGCTTTCGGCAATGACTTCATCCATTCCGTCGCCACCAACACCTTCTTCGTCGAGCCACCGCTCGACCGGCGCGCACTCGGCTTTGTGGCGTAGTTTCCAATCGAGCGCCTGGCAAGCGCGTGAACAGTAATTCACGGCACCACAAACCGAACACCGGCGGAACTCGTGTTTTCTCGTCTCCGGCCTCCCACAACCGACGTGCGAGCATAGCCTCAAACCCGGGCCGGGAATCCCGTCCCGAGAGCCGAACCAATCCGTTAAGAACTTGTTCGCCGGGTGAGCCTCCGGCGCCGGTACATTGCATCCAAAATCACTCAGCAACGGGCATCCCGGCACGTTCAGATGACGGTTGGTCGGGTGGGGGATCGGGTGGGGGCTCCAGGTGAGCCAAGAGCACGTAGTGATGTTTGAAACAGATGCTGATGATAAACCCGCCGCAAGCTCTCGGGCGTTGGCTTGGACGAGAAACCGACGACCCTCGGTGATGTTTTGTCGGACGCCGTACCCGTCCTGCAGGCAGTGACCTAGCTCACGCAAAGCATCGATGTGGCCAAGAAAAGCAGCCCGGGCGCACAAAGCCACACCGGCTCTAAGGTCCTTATCGTTCTTAGAGCCACCGCTGCCGTTGAACTGAATTACAGCTAAGGAGTAAAGCGCCGGCGCGTGAGAACTAATCGCCGCCTTAGCCATAAGAGAAGCCCCACTCCCTCGATTTTGCAAACAGTAGAACCGAATCTATTGCAAAGCATAAAACAGTTCATTTGTTAGAGAATGTTTATATTCTTGAAAAGGAACTTGCAAGAACAAGTAAAGAAAAATAAAAACTAACCATGCCGAGGGTGTAACAAGCTTCAACATTTCCGGCATCAGCGCAACACTTTAAGAATCTGTGAGCTGACTCCGACCAGTTTTCAGCTTTAATGGCGAACAATTTTGAAGAGGCTTTTGTTAATACCAAAGGTTGAAGTGCAAAACTATTTAATCTCTTGCATCTGTTTCTCACACAACACACAAAAAAAAAAAAACCCAATAAATTCCTTAGAACATAAAAAAAAAATAAAAATTATATCTTTCCCGTCTTGAAACAAGAAACGGAAAAGAGCAGCGAAAAGATGCACATACGTAATCAAAACGTTGATGAAATCGGAAGGGCAAGAGGCGGAAGAGCTAAGCTTGGAGAGTATAGAAATGACAAGATCATCGGGTAAAGCATCAAACAAATCACTGTTTCCGGCAATCACCGGCGAGAATCTTTGGCGTTTCCGGGAAGCCATATTATATCCGGCGAAATCTCTCCGTTTAACTACTATCTTATCAACACAAACATCGGCTCTAGGATAACAAAGACCTCTCCTTGTTCTCATTTCTCTCTATCCCTATAATCTAGAAATCTACCCTAAATATATCTACTTTATCTCAAAAATTTCTTATGTGTTGGTTGTTTCTCAGTTTTTATGTGCCTTAGCGGCGCAAGAGATACGATAAAAGGAGAGGAAATAGAAAAAGCAAACTGAGAAGGGAAAAGCACAAAACAAGGCCTTTAAAGGAAGAGAGAGCCAAAAAAACCAAGAACCCAACAAATAATATTATTATTAACAGTAAAACAGCTCGTGGGGACGGACGGACTTTCGTATGCTTAATTACATTTTTAACCCTACATAGTAATTGCTTTTACGGTCTTAATGCCGTTGACCCAGATCCCTCCGTTTTAAACAACGATAAACAAAATAGAGTCTGAGGGAAGGGAGCACTCATTTATCCTTTCTTCTTTTCTTTTCTTTTTTTTCCAGATGAAGTTGAAAGAAAAGTTTATAAATAAAACAGTAAAATGGATTTACCGTTTCATCTCTATATGTTTATCCGTTATTTGTTCGGTAAAAAATGCTTTGTAAATTTGTTTTGAAAGGGGTTAAATTTGTTGCAAGTGGAACAACGAACTTCGGTTTTTTTTCTCTGTAATACAGTTTCGCTTTACGTAATTCCGGCGCGTGAACAACGCCGACCGTTTTGGTCTATTGTTTAAGGAGTGATGGCCACGCTCTTTGTTTGCGGGTGTGGAAGTTTTACATCTGATTAACAAACTCGGGGTAACCTCAGTTCAGCGAATTCTGAGTAATCGTCCGACGACTAATAAAAAAAGGTCAAACGCATGAATCAGCAGCATTCCGCACCAACATGGGTTGAGGTACTCTTCTTTGTTTTACATTTTTTTCCATTAATTTCCTCACTTTCCATTTTTGCCTTTTTTGCTTAATTAATAAATTATTAATTGATAATTCTCTACTAGATTTTTTTTCTCGATTTTATATTTTATTACTTTATTGCAAAATTACTCACGGTTAAATTTTACTATTAGTTTGTATATGGTCCTTGTACTTTAATTTGTTCGTATTTAGTATTTATATTTTTTAAAATTTAAAATTTCAATATTTATCGGACGATTATTGTTAAATTTATTTAGTTATGTAATTTCAAAATTTTGATGTGGTAACATATTTTCAATTGTATAATATCATGTCAACTTATTATTTTCGCATATTACTCACTAAAAATCTAATTAATGGATTAACGACTATCATTTATGTTAAAACTGAAATTTTAAAATTTGAAAGAGATAAAAACTTAAAATGATCCAATTAGAAAATATAGACTAAATGTATAACTATACGCATAGTACAATACTAGTAATTGAATTTAACCAAACAAATTTAAATACTACTATTTAGATTAGGATTAAAATCTCAAAATTTAAAGAAAAAGTAAAATAATTAAATTCATAATTTCCACAAAATACAGAGATTAAATCCGTTGAAAATAAACTTTTTAACTTTTTCTTATTTTATTTAATAATTATTTTCACAGGGATTTGTTAATGGCAGTGGTAATGGATTCCAATATTGTCTTAGATAAGAATAAAAAATAAGATGAATGTTGTTCTAATGATAGAGAAGAAGACATATATTGTATGTAAAACAAATATTTAAATAATTTATAGTTTAATTTTAAATCAATGCATCTCAACGTGGGATAATTTTAAAATAAGGTATAAATATATAAAACTAATAAATTTAATGCAGGCAAATAATAATATGTGACAGCAAATAATAATTTTAAATTAAAATTCACGTTGAAGCTTCGTAAGTATATAATATTTTAAATAAATTTTGGGAAAAGATATAAATATAAAATTTATATTAAGAAATGAAAATATATCATATTAAATGTGATATAAATACAAAAAATCAAGAAATAAATATAGTTTCATCCTCTCAAGGCATATATAAGGTAGGAAATCTACTTTTATAATAAGGCTACACTTAAAATAGACATATCCTTATTTGTTCCGTCTAGTACATTAGGTTTGTACTAGTCAAGTTTTAGCTCAACATTTTTCCTTTTTGATCCACTTCCTCAAATAAATTTATTATTAAATATTTTCTTAATTTTTTAAATGTTTAAATATTAAGATAAATTGTTTTATTATCTTTTAATATTGAAGTTGTTATTAGGTAATTTTGAATTTTGTCAAAACATCAACTCCACATAGATAAACAAAAAATTAAATTAAATTAAAAATAAATAACTAGACATAAGAAGTAAATACTAAACTTACATGAATAAAAAAATGTTACTTAAAAATATTATTTCAAATGGAAAATTTTATGAAGAAGATGATCATTTACTTAAATGGAGAAAATGATTTTTTGCTTATTTAATTTTTGTATTTATTTCTTCTTGTCCCATAATGTGACATTACCCGTGGGCTTGATGATTTGGAAAAGAAAAATTACATTCGAATTTTCATTGGTTAGTTTAATAGTTATATGTATATAATTATTTAATAGTTATATGTATATTATCCTTATAAAAGTAATATTAATTAAAATAAATATTTTAGATGAAACTATTATTTGATATTATTTATTTTAATTATTATTGTTTGACACGAGATTAATTAGTTTGTTTTATAAACAAAATAAATTCATTATCAATATACACATTTTAATCTTCTAATCAAAGGTTCTCAATTGTAATTTTTTCCCTCAACATTTGAATCCACACACATATTTCAT
Source organism: Gossypium sturtianum (assembly GCA_025698515.1). Lineage (NCBI taxonomy): Eukaryota > Viridiplantae > Streptophyta > Magnoliopsida > Malvales > Malvaceae > Gossypium > Gossypium sturtianum. The sequence goes on from CM046945.1 coordinate 29,279,080, forward strand.
TATTAATTTTAATCCCACAACTATAATATTCAATCACACAATTATAGTAATTATTATCACCAACAACATCGTTTTTAAACTCACCAAAACTATTTTTACTGTCTATCCACTAATTTAATATTATCATTATAGTATTCAATCTCATCCCTATAGCAATTATTCTCATCACCAATCCTATTAAACTATTCTTTTTTTTTTATTATTTTCTTAATAAAATCCCATGTTGTATTCAATTTTCCGATTCTTTATCTTAATGAGACTTCAAGATGTTTTGATTAATTTCTGATTCTTGAAAACGGCGTGTTCAATTTAGTTATGAAATTACTTCAAAAGTAATTAATATTATTATAATGAGAGGGATTCACTTACATTGGTGTAAAATTAAAGTGATTTTACACCCTTTTGTAACTTTTTATATAATTAATATTTTAATAATCCAATCATCACATTTCATACTCCATTCATGTAGATCATTCATGTTAAGTTTGATGTAAATTAAAAATTTTCAACTATTTGTTTTATGTAAAAAAAAAAAAAGAATTTTCAACCGTTAAATACATATCAATATAGACAACATTTTAGATCGATATGATAGAGATATCAGATCAATTCAAAAATTTACATGCATGATAAGTACAAATATCTTGATAAATTTAATGGTTGAACTATTAAAATATCAATCGTATAAAAGATTAAGAAAACGTGTAAAAACCACTTTAGTTTTACACTAATGTAAGTGTACTCTTCTCGTTATTATAAATATATTTTTGTTATTTTATACTTGCATATAATATAATCAAATGAAACAACTAAAAGATACTATTATTTAGGAATCAAACATAACACCAACAAGTTTAAATAAAAAACTCTTATCATTCCACCTATAATATTTGTTGAAATATATTTTTAATATAAAATATTTTTATTCACTGATAAAATCTAGTATAAAATAAATTAATTATATAAGAATTATAATTAAATTTTTGAATATATATATATATACTCCATAGCTTAATATATATATATATATAAATAAAATAATATTAGCAATCTAATTAAAAACCCTAAAAAAATTAGGTTTGGTCCACAAATTTTATTATTATGAAAATAATTGAAACCAAACACTAAATGCTAAAGCATAGGATCCGACTCTACTTTCATTCACTTTATAAACAGGTAAATAATTATGATATTTTATTAACTATAAATTCACAAAGGTTAAAATATGCTATTAGTATGTGTATTTATTTAGTCATTATCCTTAAAAAGCTAAAGTTTAATCCCTCTTAATATTTCATATTTACTTATTTTTCTTCTTTAATCATTAAAATCGTGTGAATATGAAATTTTGATTAGATTATATTCATATGATATGATATATAATTGACAGAAAATAGATTTTAATAGAAACTATTAAAGATAATTGTAATAAAATTTTTAAATTGAAAAAATTTAAAAAAAATAATTTTTTAATAAAGACTAAATCTGCAGCACCATATTTTAAACATTTAAAAATAGTTAAACACGAAAAAGAAAAAGAAAAAGAAATAAATTAAAGAAGGAGAGAAAGCAAGGTTAGTGGAGATAGTGGGGTAGCTGAAAGAAAGTTAAAATGGGCAGCCTTGTTGTCACGTCGCCGTAATTCTATCAATACCCGTCACCTCACCACATTGACGTGCTACGGGTAACGGGTTTTCTACAGTGACGAGGCTTGGCTTACTGGCCTGTGACCTTAAACCATTCAATGTCATCATATCTTTTTGGATTAATAGCTAATTTCACCTTCTACAATAGTTAAATCATCATTCGATACGTTACGTGCGCTTCCATTCCGTTTATCAGATTACCACACTTATTTTTTTTCTTGGTTGGGTGAAAAAGTAGAGGGGTATAAAAATAAAATGAAAAAGTAAAAAGAAAATATAATAAGAAAGATAATTATTTTTTATTCTATTGCATAAAAATTAATATATTTTTTTAATTTAAAATTATATATATATTAAATGTTTTATTTTCTTTCTTTCCTTTTTCTACTCTCCCGTGATGAAATAAACTTTATTTTTTCTTTTACACTTACAAAAAAATAATTATATTTTTTATCTTTCTATTTTTCTACCCATTTAGTTTTTCATCTTTACAATTTTTTTTACTCTACCAAAAAATACCTATATGCTACTCCAAAATCAAATCATCAGTGTCACGGTTTGGTTCTTAAACCATGCTCTTATTTTTGTCATTTTGGTAATTAATTTTTTTTACCTCTTTGTGATGAATCATCTTTGCCTCATTCCATCCAGAAATTATCGACATCCAATAAGAATGTGCTATGTATTATGGTTTTATTGCCAACATTTTTATTCTAGGGTAAATTAGAAAGAAAATGATTGTTCAGATATTAAATTGAGACAAAAAAATCTGATATCATGGAAATGCAAAAAAGAAAATCAAATAATTTTCTAAAATTGTAAGATATTGATGAAATTATAATAACAAAAAAATATTTAAAGAAAAAAAAACCTTTTCCTTTTCTTCACAAAATTTAAGATTAGAAAACGATTAAATATGATAAAAAAAAAAACTGCTTTATACAAGATTTGGTCTCTAAATTATTTGTTATTGCTTTTAGTCCAAACTTTATGGATGTTAAAAAAATCCGACCAATTAAAACGTGGTATGTGTCTTTAATTTTATATTTCATAATATAATTTGAATTTAAAATTCTATCTTATAAAGAAAAAAATATTATTAAATTATTTTTCTTTATTATTATTTTGTTAAATTTAATCAAATGGTTGTCATCGTCGTTCTTCCTGGTATTAAATAGTGGCTCAAGAAGAAGCATTTGAAATTGCATTTACAGTCCAAAGCCAACAGTCTTGCCTATTCTTTGGAAAGGCTAGAGTTCTCGGTTATTATAGAGGCAATACCTTCGCCATCAAGAGAGGTTTGATTGAGGATATTAAGAACCAAAGTCCAATTAAACGAAGTAATGGTGGTGTGATTGCCTTTCTAAAGCTTAAATGCCACCTCCATTAACATATAGTGTAACTTGGGTAACTCCAATAACCATGTCAGAATTATCACTCAACACAAATTGGTTTTCATCTTCTTTCTGAAATGTTTAAAAAAAAAAAAAAAACTATTGGGATAAGAAGTAGGCAAAAAGAAAAATAGCCATCCTAGTTCTAGGTTCAAGGCCGAAACCAAAAAAATTTTTAAAAGGTCATAATTATATTATATATTTTTATGATAGCAAAAATGTAATTTTATCATTTTAATAGCCTGTATCTTTATAATTTTTAAATGATTAAATTAAATTTTTATCATTTTTAAAGAGTCAAAGTGTAATTTTATCATTACTAATTTAAAATTTTATAAATTATAAAAGAACCTAAATAAAAAATTTCTGTTTTAAGAAAGTCGAGGCCCCTACCAACCCCCTATCTTCGTCACTGTTTAGATTTTAATTCATTAAATGATTCACGTATGTAACACTTAAATGTTTTAGTTTTACCTTATTTATTAATTTATGTCTTTAATTAAAAGACATTATCGATGTTGGTTGTAATGTAACTAAAAAAACAAAAAGATGTAACTTGACAAAAATGTCCATTGATGCTTCACAAGTTCTTCAATAAGTTTATATTTAATAAAGACATTAATGCTTCATTTGAATTGAATGAAGCATTAGAATGCATTGATGCATAAGTTTTTAGTGGAAGAACATTGTAGTTATATAGAGAGAGAGTTTTACATTAAGCTCATTATGTTAATGATTTATAAAATATACACCATCTAAGTAGGTAGTTAAGAATATTTAAATATGGATACACATGAAAAGTTAAATATCAATGACTGAATGTTAAAATTCTATTCCGCTTTTAGTTGAATCAATTATCGATGTTGGTTGTAATGTAACTAAAAAAACAAAAAGATGTAACTTGACAAAAATGTCCATTGATGCTTCACAAGTTCCTCAATAAGTTTATATTTAATAAAGACATTAATGCTTCATTTGAATTGAATGAAGCATTAGAATGCATTGATGCATAAGTTTTTAGTGGAAGAACATTGTAGTTATATAGAGAGAGAGTTTTACATTAAGCTCATTATGTTAATGATTTATAAAATATACACCATCTAAGTAGGTAGTTAAGAATATTTAAATATCGATACACATGAAAAGTTAAATATCAATGACTGAATGTTAAAATTCTATTCCGCTTTTAGTTGAATTTATATGTTTACTAAATTTGTAAACATGTTTGTTTTCACGTAAAAATTATTTAGAGATATCTAGTGTCATTTTTAGTAATTGGTATCAAAGCTAAAATTTACCTTTATTTTGATGTTTTAAGTTCTTTTTGTATATACTGAAAATTAAAGAAGTTAAATGTAATCTTATTCGAATTGAGTTGGTCAGCCCAGCTAAAGGTTTAAGATGATGAAAAATGGCATTTCATTTATGATATAAAAATGACAAAAGTATCAAATATTCTAGAAAATTTTAGTCAATTTAATTTTGGTGTTTGATTTTTTGCATAATTAAGTAAAACTCATATTTATATACTAATACATGCATATCATCAATTTAATTTTATGCATAAAATTAGAAGTCATGCAGTTAATTGTTTTTAAATTATATATGAAGTACATAAATCATATATAGTAATATTATATCAACTATAATTAATTATGTGAAGTATAATAAATTTTATCTCACATGAAAATTTATTATATTTTTTATGATTAATTAGGATGAAATTGTAACGCCCTCAACTTGACACGATTCACCAGATCCGAATCTCAGGTGTTACATTACTATTACAGACTTATACGTGCTTAAGACATACAAAATTTCCAAAGAAATACATCTTATTCAGTAATATTGCCCGTCGAAGTTACATTTGGGCGTACTCTAAGTACAACACTTACAAATATAATTACACCTCTAAATAACATTGCTGACCTCATTTATTGACCAACATGGTCCATTCACTCTATAACGCTTACAAACAAAATTTCGAGACTTGTACAAAAACGTTTCTATCGGACTCGACGCTCTTGTGCAATCCCCACTCTATATGCATAAGTGTCCACTTCGCCACTCATTTGGCGCAGCCCTGACGTCGTCCCTCCTGGCGCTTCATTTACCTGAGACATAAAATACAGAGGGGTAAGTTCGATAGAACTTAGTGAGAAAACTCTCTTTTACCTGAGCTCTTATTCAGGGATCTCACCATTTGTTTCTCGTTTTTAACTTTGACCCGATCGATTGTATAGACTTCGCTGTGACCTTCCATACTTGCCTTTCTTTCAGAGCTAATCCGTACTTACCAATTCTTAGAATCTCGTGTTCGTCATTCATTCAAAGTCTACTCATAGGCATTGTCTTTAGATGGTCATCATGAAATCCATTCTTTAGATTTCGCCACGAAGGCGTCCCTTTCCAAAGATAGTCACAAAGGCTTTCCTTTTACAATCTCGTCATGATAGTGCCCTTTTAACAAAATTTGCAACAAAACATTCATTTAGCTGAAATCGCCACAAAGGCTTCCATTTAACAGAGATCGCCTTATACGAAAATTGGTGTTTTTGACAATAGAGATTTGCCTAAACCCACCGTCATGAGGTTTGCCCCTCATCATTGGTACTCACCCAACCGTCCTTTACATATTCCATATAATGCCATGGCACAACCATGGTCTTCCACTATATGGTCTTCAGAGTGCCATGGCCATGGACTTGTCCTTATAAAAGATTCGTATTTTTAGTCTCGGCGAACCTCTTTAGACGACTCTGGAGACAGACACATGCTATTCATGCAAACTCATGCTTGACAGACTTATTCCTTTCAGACTTCTTCGTAACAGATGCATTCATGCTTATAGACATGTAACACATTCCCTTAAACTTCATGCATAGACTCTTCATGCAGTGACTTACTCATGACAAACCCAATCATGCTTTCAGACATATTTTACATGCATTAACTTCTTTTCTCATCAAATGCGTAGTATCATACTTTACTAGTTTCAGTTTTAAGTTCTTCTTAAAGATTGTTGCGACCACTACCTTGGTAAGAAGAAATCACCGATTAAGCTCAGGATTTCCACTCTAGTTTAAGGAATATTTTTTCTCTGTTCTTCTAACCTAATAATAGTAGGATTTTGGTTTGTTCAGTTTTTTTCTCAAGTTGAAAATACTTATTGGAGAAGGAAGAGAAAAACTCCCTTTTCAGTCCGGGTCGCCCAAATTTATACAACTCTGGTCCATATGATAACTTGACACGTGTTACAATTCTAATCAAGTTGTCGTATGGGTGGTTCACAGATGTAAGGAAACGTGTATAAGAATTCAAAACCTTTTCATACTTTCGATTTGACCGATTGTTATTTCTAACTATCCCGTTAGCATATAACCTACACATTAGCTAAACTAACTAGGCACACCTTGACCTTGGGGACATCCCTTACCACTCATAATCCCTTGACAACTCACTAAGTTTGAAACACCCCAAACCCGGCCCATGAGCTTTGACCAGATTTGGTATGTTCCTCAAGTAAACCGATTCAAATTCTTTCGTTACTTGGTGAAAAACTTGTGTGATTTTTTTAAAAAAATAGTTTGGGTTGGGCTTGTGTTGAAAACAAACTGGATTTTTAAATTAGAAAACCCCTTTTTGATTTTAAGTAATAAACATATCGAGTATATTTTAAAATAAAATACTTAGTCTTTAACTTAATCAAAATTTGTAACACAATAAAACAACAAGTAGAAATAAAATCGTTTATCATGGCCTTATGGCCTTATTACATCAAAAAAAATTCCCAAAAATAATTCAAAGTACTAAAATAAATTCAAGAGTCCATAAAAATATAAACTTCATATTGAGCATGGCCACCACAAGTTCTGTAGTCCCGGTCCATCAACATTCATCACGAAACATAGTCCCACAACGGGGTGAGTCAAAGCAGACTCAATGTGTACACGACACTAAATCATAATAGAATCGGGCATATAACATATTACACATTCAAAACATAGAATACAAGGTTATGATGCATTCCCAAACCCAAACCTAATTGTCCATCCGCTAGACACCCCCATACACGCGAGTCCACACAGTGGGGACTACTAAGTCGACCCTCCTTCCGCTACACTCCAAATCTGCGGTCTTAGGTCACCCGATCACCGTGGTCTTAGGTCACCACTTTCAGACATCGTGGTCTTAGGTCACCACTTTTCAGATATCACGGTCTTAGGTCACCGTGTTCGTGGTCTTAGGTCACCACATTCACTTCCCCTTTCAATAACCCATATGCCCCATATAATAATATGCATAATATGCCAGAGTTCACATTCTTATCATATTCTCATGTTACAAATAACATCTTTCATATTCCTAGTAGAAGTAGGAAACGTGCACTGAGTACTTTGTACCATAACATGGTACCTTAGCCATTTTCATATACTTAATATCACATATATTAATTAATCATGCCATAAAATATATTATGGGATAGTGTGGGGTACACACCTGATTCGCTTAAAATTTCCTTGAGATCCCGAAAAGGTTGATCTAATGCTTAGATCCTTAATCCCTACATTGATTTATCACTTATTACCTTAATAAAAAGCCATTGGCCAAAATTCCAAATCCTAGTAGGATTAGTATTCTTACCTTGTTGCCGATTGGAACACCAACAAATCTCAAACTGCTCCTTGTTTCCCTAGGAATGTCGAAATCCCTAAAACCTTACGTTAGACTTAATCTTAATCATCAAAACATAAATCAAAGCCTTTGGCCGAATATTCACATGTCTTACCTTAATCTTAGAAATCCCGAATACTCCTTCTTTTTAGTCGACTACTCGATAATCCCGAAAGGTCATTTGAAGAAATCAACAAAGACCTATGCTTGAAGCCTTTCCAAGATTCGGCTTTTGAATGGATTGGTAAGAAAAATAGGAAGAAAAGAAAACTTGAGAATTTTGACAATGGTGGACTATAGATTCGGCTTGACAAAAGAAAAAGAGAAGAGAAGAGAGGAGAGTACTACGAGTAAATTCGTGAGAGAGAAGAGAAGGAAGAAAATTTGATGAGTAGCCCTATTTTCTTCCTTCTATAATGAAAAACTACTACAGAATCCCTTACTTGGCCACCACTCTTCTTTATTTGATAGCTTTATCCTTTGAATTATCAAAATAATAATCCCTTAATTTAAAATAATTAGAGAATAATCATTTATTATCTCTTCAAAAATAATCCAAATTAAATCCCTTATTTATCACCTTATCAATCGAATATTTATGACAATAAAACTCCTCCTTTCTAGAAGGCTTGTGTATCGTCCACACAAGCAAAAATAAAACTCTTTTATTTGCTTCCCAAGTGACTCGAACTCGGGCCCAACACCTTACAAGTGGCGCCATTTCCAGAGGCCCTAAGTGGCATCTTCAGTGCCACTTTTCCAAGCTTGTTTGTGTGTCAAATTTCACAAACTTTTTCTTTTAAGGCCACCTTGCCTTAATTTCCTCTTTTAAACTTTAAAACTCGACATTTCTAAGTCATTTCTAAGTTTCCAAAAATTTTCGTTCGGCTCTGTAAACTTGACATTTTCTTACATTTCCAAGTTCGTAAGAAATGCACTTTCCTATTTTGAATCATTTCCAAATCATTTCCATCCATTTCCAAGTTTCCAAAAATGTTCACTTTCCATTTTTTTAACTTAACATTTCCATACATTTTCGAGTTTCCAAAATTGTTCAAAATTTATTCTTAGTACATAAAACATGTTACTTGTACAATTAAACCGAAAATACATAGGCCCTTTCCAGGATGTTACAATTCTACCCCCTTAAAATAATTTCGTCCTTGAAATTTTCTAACTAAAATAATTGAGGGTATTGTTGTCGCATTGCCTCTTTTGGTTCCCACTGAAGCTTCTTCCGATCCATGATTGCGCCATAACACCTTGACTAGAGGAACCGACTTCCTCCGTAGCACTTTCACATCACGTTCCAATATCCGAATCGGCTCTTCCTCGTAGGATAAGTCCGGCCTTAGCTCTACTTCTTGACCGGGTACCACATGAGACGGATCCGATCGGTAACGATGTAGCATGGATACATGGAATACGTCGTGCATCTGTCAGTAACTCTGGTGGCAACTCCAATTGGTATGCCATCTGCTCCAACTCGCCGAGACTCGATAGGGCCCTATAAACCTTGGGCTTAACTTCCGCTGCGGCCGAACCTCATTACCTTTTTCCAAGGCGAGACTTTCGAAACACTTGGTCTCCCACTTCAAACTCTATTTCCTTCCGCTTAAGGTCTGCGCGACGACTTACGCCTATCGAGGCTTCCTTTTAACCGTGCTCGAATCATCTCAACCTTCTCTGGTTTGCCACTAACTCTGGACCCAAAACTCGGCGTTCTCCTAACTCATCCAACAAGTAGGAGTTCTACACTTCCACCATACAATGCTTCATATGGTGCCATCCGAATGCTAGCCCGATAGTTTGTTGTTGTAGGTGAACTCGGCTAAAGGCAAATAGTCTTCCCAACTTCCTCGGAAATCCATCACACGACCTCTCAACATATCATTCAACACTTGTATAACTCGTTGCATCGCCCGTCGATTATGGATGAAAAGCCGTAGTGAAGTCCAACTTAGTGCCTAAAGCTTGATGAAGTGCCCTCCGAAGCGAGAGGCGTAAACCTTGGGTCTCTGTCGGAGATGATCGATACCGGTACACCATGTAACCTCACAATTTCCGCCACATATAACTTAGCGACTCAAGAGAATAGTTAACTCTTCACGGGATGAAGTGCGCGGACTTAGTCAAACGGTCCACTATCACCCATACCGAGTCCTTCTTAGTAGGTGTAAGGGAAGCCCACTAACGAAATCTATGGTAATTCTCTCCCACTTCCATTCGGAATCTCAATTGGTTGAAGCAATCTGATGGAACTTGGTGTTCACCTTAACTTTGACGCGCGTCAAACATTTCCCCACAAATTCGATCACTTCTTGCTTAAGATCGGACCACCAAAATTGTTCCCTTAGATCTCCTCAGACACCTTAATGCCTCCGGGATGCATAGCATAAGGGCTACTATGCGCCTCCCAAAGAATCCTTTATCTTAACTCCTTGTCCTTCTCGGCCTCTGAGACTTTTCCTTTGTAACACAATACTCCTTTATCATTAACGCCATAATCCTTTAATTCCCGTGCTCGCACTTGTCAGAAACTTAGCACTTAGATCCTTATCAACCAAGCTGTCCCTCTTTCACCTCCTTCACCATGTGGGCTTGACTTGCAACTCGCCAAGCGGGCTTCCATCATCGTACAAACTTAAGTGAGCGAACATAGCCCTTAGATCCGACACAACCTTTCCGACTTAGGGCATCGGCTACTACATTCGCCTTGCCCGGATGATATTCTATCGAGCGGTCGTAGTCCTTCAACAACTCCACCCACATTCGTTGCCTCAAGTTCAACTCCTTCTAAGTCAACAGATACTTAAGGCTCTTGTGGTCCGTGTAGATCATCGACCTTTCTCCATGGAGGTAGTGCCTCCAAACCTTAAGAGGCGAAACCACCACTGCTTGCGGTTCCAAGTCATGAGTTGGGTAATTAACCTCATGAGGCCTTAGTGCCGAGACGGCAGCGTGGCGACTACTTTTCCATCTTGCATTAGGACACATCCTAATCCCGTATGCTAAGCGTCACAAGACACCACAAAATCCTTCCCACCTCGGTTGAATTAACACTGGAGCCTCCGTCAACACCTTCTTAAGCTTTTCAAAGCTCTTACTCGTTGCTTATCAGTCCATTCAAAAGGTATTTCCTTCCTTAGTAACTTTGTCAAAGGTGCGACTATTGACGAGAATCCTTCTACGAACCTTCTATAATATCTGCCAAACCCAAGAAACTTCGGATCTCGACCACGGACCCGGTGGTTTCCAATCCAATCTTGCTCGATCTTCCTAGGATCCACTCTTATTCCGTCTCTGCGGATACCACATGTCCTAAGAATGCCACCTCATTAAGCCAAAATTCACAATTCTTTGAATTTGGCATGAGCTTCTTCCCCTTAACACTTGCAAAGACAACCGGAGATGCTCATCATGCTCCTCTCTTGGACTTAGAGTACACCAAGATATCATCGATGAACACCACGACGAACCTATCCAAGTGGGGTTGAAAAACCCGTTCATCATATCCATGAACGTTGCCGAGCGTTCGTCAATCCAAACGGCATTACCATAAACTCAAAATGGCCATATCTTGTCCTAAACGCGGTCTTATGGATATCTACCTCCTTTACCTTCAACTGATGATATCCTGACCTCAAGTCTATCTTTGAAAATACTGCGGCCCCCTTCAGCTGATCGAACAAGTCATCGATCCTTGGCAAAGGATACTTGTTCTTAATGGTCAGCTTATTCAACTGACGATAATCTATGCACATACGCATAGTTCCGTCCTTCTTCTTTACAAATAGAACTGGTGCTCCCCATGGAGACACACTGGGTCGAATGAACCCACGATCGAACAACTCTTGGATTTGAGCCTTGAGCTCAACTAACTCCTTTGGCGCCATTCGGTATGGAGCGATTGACACAGGAGCCGTTCCTGGTAGCAAATCTATTCTAAATTCCACCTCCCTATCTGGGGGTATTCCTAGTAATTCCTCTGGGAACACATCCACGAAGTCCCTTACCGTTCTAACTCTACTGACACATTCTTCCTTTCCATCTAACGCACTTACGAAGGCTAAGAACGCTTTGCACCCTTTCCTAACCATTTTCTCAGCCTTCAACGCCGAAACTACGTTAGACAGGTAGTTTCTTCTTTCTCCGATCATTACTACTACTTCATCCTCCGGGGTCCTTAGTTCCATTCGTTTAGCCACACAATCCAACACGGCTCGGTGCTCTACTAGCCAGTCCATTCCAAGTATAAGTTCAAACTCCCCGAAAGGTAGTTCCATTAAGTCAGCCCCAGAAATGCCTTCCTTTGCTCATCAAGATACGGTTCCCATATACTTCTCTCAAATGCTTCACGAACATATTCCCGAGTCGAGATCCTCGGCCGTGGCACCATCCCGAAAACGATCAACCACCAGCGAGCACGTTTCATCGCGTAAAAGTGCCACCATTCCTTTTAACTTCTCCTCGGGGTCAAGTCAAGCTCATCCATGATGCGCTCTGCTGTTGCTTCCAACCAAGATTAAACGAATCGGGTGCCACACCGATACTCCACGAAACATTTCGGCTCCATTAGCTCGGAGCCGCTCGGATACTGAACTTACGGGTTCCCGAATTTCCTCCCGCACCACCACCAACTTTAAAACTCGCAAAGACGACCGCGACATAGCATCATCCCCCGTCCGAGCCACGCTCAACACCAACGGTGGGGTGGTGGTGGTGATGGTATCTCATTGTCGGACCACTTGACCGATCTAACGGGTTCGACACCGTCATCCTTCCTCTACCTCGTCCACGACGACCACGTCCTCTAGAGCTCATTTCTAACGTCGTGATCTCGATTAAGAAGTTTTATGAATTAGTCTTTGTTTCACTTGATTACCCATGAAGAAATTTTATGAAAAGAGTTTTAGGAGTGGTTCTTTCAGTATGCACATAGTCTTTCCATTCATTCATCCATACATCCATCAAACAATCATGAACTCTCGTTCATTCAGAGAAAGGTTGTAGTTTTCATTGTTATTGTTTTTTTCCCACTACCTGGGGTATTTTCGTAATTACATCCTCACAGGTATTTTCGTAATTTTTCAAAAGGAAAAAGTTCCTTGGTGATTTTGTCACAAAGTATTTTGGTATTTTTAAATTCCCGGGGTATTTTGGAAAAAATTTGAAATCTGGGGGTATTTCGGTAATTTTAGACCTCGGGGGTAATTCGGTAATTTTTCACAAATCAGGGTAAGTTTGTAGAATTTAATAAATGAGGAATATTTCAAAGGTTGCAAAACTTTGGGGGTTCTTTTTGAGAATTGTACTTTTCAAAACGATGATGTTGCAAAAATTTTAGAAATTAGGGTCATTTTGGTAATTTTGTAAGTTAGGGGCAATTTTGTAATTTTTCAAAATCAAGGTATTTTTGATAGTTTGCGAGTTAGGGTTTTTGAACATTTATAAAGCAATGAAATTTTGATAAAACTTTTGGGTAGTTTGACATTTTATAAACCAAGGGCATTTTGGTAATTTTATCACTAAGGGTATTTTTGTAATTTTCATAAATCAGAATTTTTTTTTTGTTTTTTTTTTCAGAAAATTTTGTAAAGATAGTTTTCGTGGATTAAAAGAGCAATTTTAAGAGTTTTAGAACTAGGGTTTCATTGTTTTTATAAAACACGGCTAGTTCCCTTTCGGGTTTTAGTCATTGCGTTTAGCCTATGACCGAGTCCTCTTGGTCAGGGTGAACCAAAGCTACGCACAGCAGGATTCGAATGGAGAGGAGGTGAGTCACGCGGATCGCTTAAATACCAAGCTCCCACCGAAACTATTCCTAGACATGCGCGCATGCAGAGGTTGCCACACCACCGAGCCCTGCAGGTTAGGGTGAACCGGAAAGCTACGCACGGTAGGATTCTGCGAAGAGGAGGTGAGTCACTAGGATCGCTTAAATACCGTGCTCTTAGGATCCAATCCTAGACATGCGCACAGGGGTTACCACACCCTAACTTAGTGACTTAGCCATGGGTTTGTTTAACGTTCCTTAAGTCTTATGTGTTTGTGTTTGAGTAGACTAGTCCTAGGGTTCAAGTTCCTATCATGCTATTCTACGTTCCATTCCTTTTCTACCCTTCTAATATTCATTACACATAATCACAAAAATAGTTAGGGTACTTACCGGTGGATCATGGTCGGAGACTTTAGGTGCCATGCCGAAAAACCGCTTGTTTCATAAAATATTTTCAAAAAAAACTCATTTGGGCTCGCTTTGAAAACGTTTTGGGCCTTGGCCCCCACAGCCGAGAGTTTTAAAGCGGGCTCGATACCAAATTGAAACACCCCAAACCCGGCCCACGAGCTTTGACCGATTTGGTATGTTCCTCAAGTAAACCGATTCAAATTCTTTCGTTACTTGGTGAAAAACTTGTGTGATTTTTTTAAAAAATAGTTTGGGTTGGGCTTGTGTTGAAAACAAACTGGATTTTTAAATTAGAAAACCCCTTTTGATTTTAAGTAATAAACATATCGAGTATATTTTAAAATAAAATACTTAGTCTTTAACTTAATCAAAATTTGTAACACAATAAAACAACAAGTAGAAATAAAATCGTTCATCATGGCCTTATGGCCTTATTACATCAAAAAATTCCCAAAAATAATTCAAAATACTAAAATAAATTCAAGAGTCCATAAAAATATAAACTTCATATTGAGCATGGCCACCACAAATTCTGCAGTCAGGTCCATCACTGCATTCATCACACGAAACATAGTCCCACAACAGGGTGAGTCAAAGCAGACTCAATGTGTACACGACACTAAATCATAATAGAATCGGGCATATCACATATTACACATTCAAAACATAGAATACAGGTTATGATGTATTCCCAAACCCAAACCTAATTGTCCATCCGCTACACACCCCGCACTGCCGGCCACACACCGTGGGACTACTAAGTAGACCCTCCTTCCGCTACACTCCAAATCTGCGGTCTTAGGTCACCGTGACACCGTGGTCTTAGGTCACCACTTTCGAGACATCGTGGTCTTAGGTCACCACTTTCGAGATATCACGGTCTTAGGTCACCGTGTTCGTGGTCTTAGGTCACCACATTCACTTCTCCTTTCAATAACCCATATGCCCCATATAATAATATGCATAATATGCCGAGTTCACATTCTTATCATATTCTCATGTTACAAATAACATCTTTCATATTTCTAGTAGAAGTAGGAAACGTGCACTGAGTACTTTGTACCATAACATGGTACCTTAGCCATTTTCATATACTTAATATCACATATATTAATTAATTATGCCATAAAACATATTATGGGATAGTGTGGGGTACACACACGATTCGCTTAAAATTTCCTTGAGATCGAAAAGCTTGATCTAATGCTTAGATCCTTAATCCCTACATTGATTTATCACTTATTACCTTAATAAAAAGCCATTCGGCCAAAATTCCAAATCCTAGTAGGATTAGTATTCTTACCTTGTTGCTATTTGGAACACCAACAAATCTCGAAAGCTGTTCCTTGTTTCCCTAGGAATGTCGAAATCCCTAAAACCTTACGTTAGACTTAATCTTAATCATCAAAACATAAATTAAGGCCTTTGGCGAATATTCACATGTCTTACCTTAATCTTAGAAATCCCGAATACTCCTCCTTTTAGTCGACTACTCACGATAATCCCGAAAGGTCCTTTGAAGAAATCGACATGACACCTATGCTTGAAACCTTTCCAAGATTCGGCTTTTGAATGGATTGGTAAGAAGAAATAGGAAAAAAAAAACTTGAGAATTTTGACAATGGTGGACTATAGATTGACTTGACAAAAGAAAAAGAGAAGAGAAGAGAGGAGAGTACTCGAGAAATTCAGAGAGAGAAGAGAAGGAAGAAAATTTGATGAGTAGCCCTATTTTCTTCCTTTTATAGCCGAAACTACTACTCAGAATCCCTTACTTGGCCACCACTCTTCTTTATTTGATAGCTTTATCCTTTGAATTATCAAAATAATAATCCCTTAATTTAAAATAATTAGAGAATAATCCTTTATTATCTCTTCAAAAATAATCCAAATTAAATCCCTTATTTATCACCTTATCAATCGAATATTTATGACAATAAAACTCCTCCTTTCTAGAAGGCTTGTGCCGTCCACTGAAGCAAAAATAAAACTCCTTTTATTTGCTTCCCAAGTGACTTCGAACTCGGGCCCAACACCTTACATGTGGCGCCATTTCCAGAGGCCCTAAGTGGCATCTTGAGCCACTTTTCCAAGCCTGTTTGTGTGTCAAATTTCACAAACTTTTTCTTTTAAGGCCACCTTGCCTTAATTTCCTCTTTTAAACTTTAAAACTCGACATTTCTAAGTCATTTCTAAGTTTCCAAAAATTTTCGTTCGGCTCTGTAAACTTGACATTTTCTTACATTTCCAAGTTTCCAGAAATGTGCACTTTCCTATTTTGAATAATTTCCAAATCATTTCCATCCATTTCCAAGTTTCCAAAAATGTTCACTTTCCATTTTTTTTTTAACTTAACATTTCCATACATTTTCAGGTTTCCAAAATTGTTCAAAATTTATTCTTAGTACATAAAACATGTTACTTCGTACAATTAAACCGAAAATGCATAGGCCCTTTCCAGGATGTTACAAAGTTCCTCTCTTGGAAATCCCTCATTACATCCACCATACCTTTTTTAGCCAAAAGCATTGTTTGGGTGGATAGAACCACGTCAACCCATTCTTTTTCAGAGACTTCGCCCAAGAGCACACTCGTGAACCTCAACTCTTAGTCGAATCTAACATCTCGCCTTCTCAGGACCCGTTTCGAGATTCTTGCAATATTCAAATATTAAGGCTTCGCTCACTCTATGTGCCATCGAAGCTTTTGGGTGAATCCTTCCTAACCAGACACACTTCTTGATAACTATGTGTCGACCTAGTGCTCACCAACATCAAGGCGTCACTGGTGTGCTCAAATAGGTTCTTATACTTAGTCTAGTTCTAACATTATACCTATTCGAGACTTATCTTATCTGCCTTATTTACCTAAACAATATTCAGACACTAAGGTTTCGCCGGGCGGGGTGTTACAGAAATAATAACTAACAAATTTAGATATTCAAAAGTTCTGTGTGAAACAAATTCAAATAATAAATATATAAAATTAACATTTATATACATTGTGCTAATTAAAATACTTCAATTAAAAGGGTTAATATGTAATTTGTCCTTTGAATTTGTTTGAAAGAACCTAGTTGTTACCTATATATTTTTTGGACATGGTTGGTACTTAAACTTATATTCTATCATACACTTTGGCACATTCGCATTAACACCATTAGTTTGTGCTATGTGGCACTGACAATCAATCAAACGATGACATGCGACAGCTTCTCATCATGACACGTGATAGATATAAATAAAAAATATTTAAAAATATCTAAACTAAAAAAAAGTATAATTTTTTTAATATCGAGAATGAGTTTGGACAAATGGTTCCATTTATCCATATTCATTCAAGACGCATTTTTATTGATTTTATATGTTTTTAGTTTTTTTATATAATATCACGTTTTGTTATATTATTATTTAAAAAATACAAATTAATAAAAAAGTATAAAATATTTTTTTACATCAAGAATAAACTTGGACAACTGTTTGTCTAAATTCATTCATGATGTATTTTTAGTATTGTTTTTAATCTTTTTCATATAAAAAAATCAGTTTTTATGCTATTATTATGAAGAACATATTAAATATAAAAACAAATAAATTTATAAAAATATAAAAATACATACAATTAAAAATAAATAAAAAAGCATAAAATATTATGAAAAATATAAGTCATAAAATAAAAAATAAAATTTATTAAAAATATAAAAAATTATAAATTTATTAAAAATATATAAATACATAAATTTACTAAAAAGACCACATCGAGTTAGAGTATAGACAAATGGTTGTTTGTCTAGATTCATTCTTGATGTTAATTATTTTTATTAAGTTATATATTTTTAGTTTTATACATTTTTTTAATTTCAAAATAAAAATATAGATAACAATATATTTTATATTAAAAAATATAAAATTACTAAAAATAAATATAATTAAATTTTGATAAATTTATATGTAAATTTTTTATTTTGATAAATCCCAAAATTTGGAACTCCAAAATTCAGTAAATTTGTGATTATTATAAACTCCATTCATGATTGTGCTAATAGCATTTTCAACAAAGGAATCCATTTTTTCCTATAAAACCTAACAAATAAAAAGAAAAACGAAAAAGCTTCCGATAAACTTTCGAATCATCATCTTTTGTATTATTGTCAATTTGAAGAATCATGTAATAATTTGCGTCCATCTTTAAGCATAAAATTTATTATAAAATTTATCTTCATCTAATTTGTTTGCAATTTATTTAGAAAAGGATTTAAATTTTATAGGTTTTCCATTTTTCTATCTTGAAATTTAGATTTTTTTTTAATATTTTATAATATTTTTAATTTTTTAGATACATATAATTTATAATTTCTTCTATATTTAAAAATATATATAAATTTTATGTATTTTATTTTAAAATTTAAATATCAGTACCACGTGTTACAATCTAAGAGTGCCATTTGTCCTATATTTAACACTGTTACAAAAAAAAGTATGAAAACCCTTAATGGAAAGAAAACTCAGGTACTTGGAATAAAAAAACCATAAGTATCAACTTGGGAGAAAGTGTCAATTTTGAGGGACTAAATGCTTATTTGAGCTTTATAATTAAAATTAAATATAAATGCATATAATATTATTTATATAAAAATATATTATATTTTATACTTACTCATAATATATAATTTATATTTAATTATACATGTTTGAGGATAAAATTGATAGAATGTATAAATATTAAAAATTAAATTTACTATTATATCAATTGAAAAGTCACGTCATCACTTTCGTTAACTATTTGATGAAAAGTGACCAAAATAAAAATAATCTAAAACATGAATGACCAGAATAAAATGATTTAAAATGTTATTGAATAAATTAAAAATTTTTATAATTAAGTGACAAAAACAGAAATATAATAATAAATGGGTGACTAATTGTATTAGACTGTAGAAAATAGAAATTAAATATTGGAATTTAAATGAAGAAAAAAAAGAAGAAGAGACAAAGTGAGGATAGGATAAGTTGGGGGGAAATGACGTGGATCTCAAGGAGGTGATATCGACCACTGGTGTCATATCACCACAGACCCCACATGTATTCTTCCACTAATCACACTCTCTTTTTTGGATTGCTCATCAACGCCTCTCTTTTCCCTCAAAATAAGAAATATATTTTTCTTTTGAGAAAAAAAAGCGCCTCCGCAATCACCGTACTCTATTTTGTTTCGTAAATTTTGGATGTCCGAATTTCAGTGCTTACTTGCGGATGCCGTAACGCCGTCGCGCTGCTCCCTTTTTCCCCTATTATATATATCAACGGCGGTTTTTCCACTCAAATTTATGATTTTTCTATAAGAAATATTATCAAAACTAAAATATGATATAAGTCATTCTACTCTAAAAATTTAAAATTTAGGAATTTAATCTCTTTATGTTTCAGATTTTAAAATTAGGTCCAACTATTACCAATGATAATATTTTTTGTTAAATCTAAATTTATAATAGTATTATTTTTAATTACATGACTATTAAATAAAAAATTTTTATTTCAAAAGATCACACCAACAAATTTAATATAAAAAAATTAATAATTAAACCTGTATTTTAAATATAAAAAATAAATAATTTAAATTTTTGAAAATAAAAAAAATAAAAAAATAAATTCTGAATTTTTTAAAAATACATTAACCTACACGGATATAATTTAATACTAATTGAACTAAAACTCTCTATTATCCATTTTTTTTTCTTTTTAATTTATATCAAGCTTATTTTGAAATGATTTTATAATTATCTATGTCTTATTTTTATTTTAGTATATTGATTGAAAAATAAGATTTTATTTTATTTTTTGCTTAAAATAAATAAGTTAAATTTCTGTGTAATTATTTAAATATAAATTCTTATATGATTAAGTAAAATAAATATATAAAATGTTAAATGTTGTTATTAGTTGTACATGAAAAGCTAAGGTATTGATTGATATACCAAAGATTGATTTGGTGTAATCCAAATAAAATAATATTTTAAACAACGGTCGCAATTTATATGAATCAATCATACCATTAAATCCTTGAATCTCAATAAAAATTTTTTGTTTTATGAGGAGAAAAGAAGGGGGGGGTGGGGCGGCGCAAGTTAAATTTGATTTGACACATAATAGTACAGATTATTTAGTGATAACAATGCTTTTCAAAGGGTTGACTAATCTCAATTTGCAGGTTTAATATCACCTTTGCTTTCTTGAACTAGAAGGATCCGCTGCTACCACCTTTTGCTTTTCAATCTCGAGTTTCTCCTCAGTCAAATGCGTGTTTATGTTAAACGCTACCGTTTTTAGGTATTTCAAATATTATTATTTTTATTTAAAAAAGAAGAAGAAGAAGAAGCTTTCTTATTTTGTTTTGTTGCTGGATGGGATATTTATTGGTTATGGCTACGGCTCTTGTCATTTTAAGATACATAATTATGCTCAACTATTTTCACGTTGTTGGATAGAGACAATCTTATATTTTACGACTCCATTTTGGATTATCACTTTTAATTATATATATTTTTTTAAGATTATTCGACCTTTTAAAATAAAATATTTATCCAAAAAATTTATTCAATAATAATTATAATAAAAATATCAAGATTTCGTATATAAATTTTATCAAACTAATGTTTATGTAATTTTATTTATTTATTTAGAGGTTATATAAAAGCATGGTGTCGTCGTAATAATATTAGTTATTATTATTTTAGAAAAAATCTCAACTAAGTTGATACTCATGGTATTAACTTAAATAAAAATATAAATTTTAGTATTAAATATTGGTGTAAACATCTTATTTCTTTTATATTTCTCTCATATAACAAAATCATGAAACATATTGTTTTATACAATGTGAATGGGATAAGATATTGATGAAATGGCAAAATTTAGCAGCATTTTCTTCAAATAAACGCCGCAACGCTTCCAGATTTTTCTTCTAAAAACTACATGGTGTGATGTTGGTGCAATTAAAATATAGTGTGAACATAACATGTTAAATAGTGAGGAAAAATCTGGTTAATAGCATTTGTCAATAAACTAAAAAAATATTCAACCATACTCTCTCCCAATCATATCTTCATTAATTTTCCTAAAAGCTGAAATAAAACTATAATTAAACCAATAAATCTTTTTATCACTTGAAAAAATAAATATCTTCATCAATAATGTTTTTAATTAATTAATTGAATTAAAAGCCACTTGTAAACTTCATTTTTGGTAGAAAATGTTGCTATATGATTAAATTTTGAAAGAAATTAAAAAAAAAGGATTTGGATAGCGCTATTAGGTTAAAGAAAAAGAAAAAGATTGGTGTTTCACGAAATAAGCCGGCACCGATCATGATTCTTCTACAAAGAGACCACCATCATTATGAGATTCACATGAATTTGGTGCTACTCTAATCTCATTTTATACACATCTATAACTGTTTCATCCCATCCCCGTGAATCTGGATTCTTCTACTTTTGATATAATAATTGTATATGAATTCAGATTTATTCTTTAAATTTGTATATGAAAAAGTAGATATCTTTTGTTTTCTTATTACTCATTTATTAAAATGAATTGAGATCAAATTATAATTGTAGAGGCTCATTTTTGCCCGGGGTCCATTTTATTCAGAAAAAACAAATGTCCTTAAACAGTCCATTTTACAACCAAACAAATTAAACCTGACAGGCCCAATTGACTCAAATGCCAAACCTAAACCACTATCCAAATAACCCAGACCCAAATACACTTTCAGACAAATTTGCCTAACCCAATACCTAAAACCTAAAACACGTTACCCCAAAATAGATTTGACCCAGCTAAACCCAAATCCAAAACAGAAACGGCCCAAAGGGGCCCAAAGCTTTAACAGTTTCAGACCTAGGGTTTCAGAGGAAACCCTAGGCGCCGCAACACCCTTTTCCTCGCGCCTCCAGTACGCAGGCCCGATTGTCACGCCGCAACACCAGCGTACATCAGCCCTTGGTCACTTGTAACATCCTAGGAAGGGCCTATGCATTTTTCAGATCAATTGTATGAAATGACAAGTCTTAAGTATTATGAATAAATTTTTGATACTTTTGGAAACCTAGAAATGAATGAAAATGGAAATGAAAATGAAAATGGAAATGAAAATGAAAATGGAAATGAAAATGGAGATGGAAATGAAAATGGAAATGGAAATGGACATTTTTGGAAACTTAGACATTTTTGGAAACCTAAACATTTTTGGAAATGATCCAAAAATGGAAACTTGAACATTTCGGGAAACTTGGATATATGAGAGAAATAAAGGAGTTTTATTCACATAAATATGTGAATAATAAGAGATAAATAAAGGAGTTTTATTCACATAAATATGTGAATAATAAGAGATAAATAAAGGAGTTTTATTCACATAAATATGTGAATAATAAGAGATAAATAAAGGATTATTTTCTAATGAGATAATTGAGGAGATAATTGATGGATTAAAGGCTTTTATCTTTTAAATAAAAGAGATAATATTATCAAAAAGAGGAGTGGTGGCCAAGTAAAGGACTCCTAGGTGATAACTTTGGCTATAAAAGGAGGACAGAGGGCTACTCATCAACATTTGCTCCTCTTCCTCTCTGCGAAATTCTCCCTAGGCAAAACCCTCTCTGCCGAATTTTTATTAAGCAAAAATCCCTCTCTTTTTCTTCTATTTTCTTCTCCGTTCTCTTTGTTAAAGTTGAATCTTTGTGGATTCTAAGAAAGAGGGCAATCATCCACAACATCAAAAGGGGATCTTTGGAAATCTAAGGATCTAAGGTAAGGATTATAAATATAAATATGTGGTTAAAGATTATGATTCACGTTTTCAAAGTTAGATCTAATCTAACACGAAGTTATAGGATTTCAACAGCTTATAAAGGAATCCTCTTGATTTGGAATCCCATCATAAGGTAAGGGATATTCGGCCAATGCATAATTTGTTTAAGTGTTTTCCATTATTTCAAAACCAAAAATTGACATGGTTACATACCTAGTATTAGCCGATTTCAAGGAAGAAGAATTCTAGCAACTGTTGGGACTTGATTAAATCAATTCGGCAACTAGGTAAGTAATTCTACTTCTAGTAGGATTTGGTTTTAAGACCAAATAGGTTTATTTATATGTTTTAATTAATGGCCGAATATAGGAGTGAAAGATCTAGATCGGTAGATCGCTCTACTGGAATTCACGGAAACTATTAAGCGAAAAGGTGTGTACTCTTACTAACTTTCAATAAAATGCATGGCAATCATTAGATATGTAAATATGTAACAGTATGTGAATGTGGCTAAGCACCACAAATGTGGTAAGGAGTACCAGTGCACGTTTCCTACTTTTGATAGGATTGTGAATGTGATATATTTTGAACATGTGATTAGTAACATGAATGAAAATTAAGTATGTGAAATATGTTATGAAATAATTGGGGCATTCGGGATATTTGTGGAGGAAGAAAGTGAAGGTGATGACTACGGTCTCACCAACGTAAAGTGGTGACTACGGTCACATAAAGTGAAAAGTGGTAACCGGTTACATCTAGTGAATACGATGTCTAATGACACAACATAAGTGGGCGATGAGCACGCGATTGCAAATGATCGCGCCGATGGTGTGTAGCGGATGGAGGGTCGACTTAGTAGTCCCCGCGATTGTACAAAGTTGGTACGGGTGGTGTGTAGCGGATGGACAAATAGGTTTGGATTTGGGTTGCATCATCCTTTATTTTGTATGAACATGATATTGATATGATTTGTATGCACGATTTGTTGGAAATTAGTACTATGTACACATTGAGTCTGTTGACTCACCCGTTGGGGAATTATTTTTCGTGTGATGAGCGGTAATGGACCGGGTCGGCGGGAGCTAAAGGTGGCCATGCATCGCTTGAAGAAATTATTTGGAATTTGGACTTTATGAAATTTTAGTACTTTAAACTTTATTTTGGGTTTGAATGATGTAATAAGGCCATAAGGCCCAATTGGATTCTCTTTATTTCTGTTTATTTTTATTTGAATATGATATAATTTATGTTTGATTAAAGATAAGTAAATTTATTTCTTTTAAAATAATAAACCCAAAAATTATTTTGTCACCTTATTTAAGTTGGATTTCAGAATTTATTAACTAGGTTTCAAATTAAGCCCAACCTAAAACAATTTTTTTAAATTACACAAATTTTCTCTAAGTCATTTAGAACATTGAAAACCGATTTATTTAAGGAACATACAGAGATGGGTTCGGGCTCGTGGGCGGGTGTGGGGTGTTTCAGATTGGTATCGAGCCAAGTTTTAAAACTCTCGGCCTGTGGGCTCGGGCCCAAAACGTTTTCAATTCGAGCCCAAATGAATTTCTTTGAAATAAGCGAGGTTTTATGGCATGGCACCTAAGTCTCCAGACCCATGATCCACTGTGTAAGTACCTTTAACAATCTGTGTGATTATGTGAATTATGAATTGTAAAAGGGTAGAAAAGGCATGGAACGTAGAATAGTGTGATAGGAACTTGAACCCTAAGATTAGACTACTCAAACACTTGAAACTCATAAGACTTAATGAACTTAACAAACCTATGACTAAGTTATTAAGCTAGGGTGTGGCAACCACATGACGCATGTCAGGATTGGATCCAGGAAGAGCACGGTATTTAAGCGATCCTAGTGACTCACCTCCTCTTCGTAGGTATCCTACCTGGTGCGTAGCTTCGATTCGCCCTAACTCAGAAGGCTCAGTGGTGTGGCAACCTCTATGCGCATGTCTAGAAAGGTCGGTGAGAGCTTGGTATTTAAGCAGTCCGCGTGACTCACCTCCTCTTCATTCGAATCCTGCGTCAGTGCGTAGCTTTGGTTCACCCCGACCAAGAGGGCTCGGTCATAGGCTAAACACAAAGAATAAAACCCGAAAGGGACTTAGCTGCTTTTTCTTTTATAAAAATAAAAAAATGTATAACCAAAATTTAGCTTTAAAACTCTTAGAAACTTATGAGAACTATTTTACAACATTTTCTTTAAAAAAAAAAATACCCTTGGTTTATAAAATGACCAAACCACCCATAGTTTTAACAAAATTTCATTACTTTATCAAATGTTCAAAAACCCTAATTTGTAAAATATCAAACTATCTTGATTTTGGAAAATTACAAAATTGCTCCTAACTTACAAAATTACCAAAACGACCACGATTTCCAAAAATTTTACAATATCATTGCTTTGAAAAGTGTAACTCTCAAAGGAACCCTCAATGTTTTACAATCTTGGAAAATATCCCTAACTTAATAAATTTTACAAATTTACCCCGATTTTTGGAAAAATTATCAAAATACCCTCGAGATCAAAAATTACTGAAATACCTGGATTTCAAAATTCTTCCAAAATTTCCCGGAACTTTAGAAGTACCAAAATACTTTCGTCAAAATCACAGGGAACTTTTTATTTTTGAAAATTTACGAAAATACCCCTGTAGGATAAAATTACGAAAATGCCCCCGGGTAGTGGAAAAGCAAAATAACGAAAACAACAACAAGAATTACAACGTTTCTTTGAATGAACGAAAGTTCATATTTGTTGATGGATGAATGAATGAATGCAAGATCAGTATGCATGTATGAATACGAAAGAACCACTCTTAAACTCTTCTTTATAAGATATCATCGGGTAATAAGTGAAACAAGAATACTAATACATAAAATTCCTTAATCGGATCTCGTCGATAATGAGCTCAAGAGGACGTGGTCGCGTCGTGGAAGAGGTAGAGGAAGGATGATCATTAGATCGGGACAAGGTTTCGACAATGAGATACCACCACCACCATCATCCCCCATTTATGCCAATGTTGAGCGGCGAGAGGCTCGCATGAGGAAGATGCCGTGTCGCAGTTGTCTTTGCGAGTTTTGGAATTGGTGGTCGTGCGCAGAAACAATTCAGAAATCGTAAGTCAGGCTCGAGCGGCTCCGTGCTAATGGAGTGAAATGTTTAGAGGAGTATCGGAGTGGCACCCGATCTGGTGAAAATCTTGGTTGGAAGCAAATCGAGCGCATCATGGATGAGCTCGACTTGACCCCGAGGAGAAGTTGAAAGGGATGACGGCTTTATTACGCGATGAAGCGTATCAATGGTGGTTAACCGATTCGGGACGGTGCCACGGCGGAAGATCGACACGGGAATATGCTAAGGAAGCATTTCGGAAGAAGTATGTAGGAACCGGTATATAGATGAGCAAAGGAAGGCTTTTCAGGGGTTGGTACAAGGAAGTAAGTCCATCACCGAATATGAAGCGGAATTCTTGAGGTTGAGCCGATATGCCCGAGAGAGTAGTGGCGATCGAGCATGAACGCTGCGTGTTCGTTTTGAGGACGGACTTAGGGACGATTTGAGACTTTTGATAGCACCGCATCGGGAGCGGGAATTTCTCGCCTTGGTGGAAAAGGCTAAAGTGGTCGAGGAATTAAGGACGCCACCAAGCGGTGTGGATGAGAAATAAGCCCAAAAGAGGTTTTGGGCCATCTAGAAAAGGCCACAAGAGGCCTAGAGTTGACAGCCACAAAGTCAACAGTGTGTGCACGGTGGCAATTTCGCCCTTGTGAACATTGTGGAAGGAAGCACGGGGAGAGTGTTGGAAAAAGGCGGGACGATGTCTCAAGTGTGGGTCCAAGGACTATATGATTAAGGATTGCCCCAAGCTATTAGATGAGAGCCAACCAGACTCTCGGAATGCTAACCAGGTGGTAGAGGCGGACAGCAGACCTCAAAGAGGTCGTGGGTCGGCCAACAGGAGGTAGTGGCAGAGGCCGTGGAGCTCGGGGTCGAGGTGCGCACTAACGCCAAGCAAGGCAACCGGGTTTGGTTTACGCGGTTCGCCGGAGGGAAGAGGAGGCGCGCGGATGTTATAACCGAGACGTTCTTTATTCATGACAAACCCTATTTTGCTCTTATTGATGTGGGCTCAACTCATTCCTATGTTGCATGTAGTGTGGTTGAAACACTAGGCCTAGACTCGAACTTTCGATAGGCGGATAAGCGTAGTAAGCCCTTTAGGCCAAAGCGGTGAGGATAGATAGGATCTTTCGGAATGTACCCTCAGAGATTCGGGGAGCGAACTTTGGTGACTTAATGGAATTACCCTTCGGAGAGTTTGAGCTTATACTTGGAATGGATTGGCTAGTAGAGCATCTAGCAGAAGTGTTGGATTGTGCGGCTAAACGTATGGAACTAAGAACCCGGAAGATGAGGTAGTAGTGATGATCGGAGAAAGGAGGAACTACTTGTCTAACGTAGTTTTGATGAAGGCCGAGAAAATGGTTAAGAAAGGATGTAAGGCATTCTTAGCCTTCGTGAGTGCGTTAAGAGGAGAAGAAGAAGGTGTCAAGGGAGTTAGAACAGTAAGGATTTTGAGGATGTATTTAGGAGGAGTTGCCCGGAATACCCCCGGATAGAGAAGTGGAATTTGGAATAGATTTGCTACGAGAGCAGCTCTGTGTCAATCGCTCCCTACCGAATGGCACCAAAGGAGTTAGTGGAGCTCAAGGCTCAAATCCAAGAGTTGTTGGATCGTGGGTTCATTCGACCCAGTGTGTCTAAAGTGGGGAGCACCCGGTTCTCTTTGTGAAGAAGAAGGATGGAACTATGCGGATGTGCATAGATTATCGTCGATTGAACAAACCGACCATCAAGAACAAGTATCCTTTGCCAAGGATAGATGACTTGTTCGACCAACCGAAAAGAGGCATTTGTGTTCTCAAAGATCGACTTAAGGTCGGGTATCATCAACCGAAAGTGAAGGAGGTGATATTCATAAGATCGCTTTTAGGACAAGGTATGCGGTTATTTTGAATTTGTGGTGATGCCGTTTGGGGTTGACGAACGCATGCCGGCGCGTTCATGGATATGATGAATAGGGTTTTCCAACCCTACTTGGATAGATTCGTCGTGGTGTTCATCGGCGACATTTTGGTGTATTCCAAGACGGAGGAGGAGCACGATGAGCATCTCCGAGTTGTGTTAGAAGTGTTAAGGGAAAAGAAGCTTTATGCCAAATTCAGCAAGTGCGAATTTTGGCTCAAGGAAGTGGCGTTCCTAGGACATGTGGTATCCGCAGAAGGAATAAGAGTGGATCCTAGGAAGATCGAAGCGTTGTTGGATTGGAAATCACCTAGGTCGGTGCATTTGAAATCGAAGTTTCTTAGGCTTGGCGGGCTATTACAGAAGGTTCGTGGAAGGATTCTCGTCAATAGCCGCACCTTTGACAAAGTTACTAAGGAAGGAAGTACCGTTTGTGTGGACGGATAAGCAACAGGAGAGCTTTGAAAAGCTTAAAAGGTCTTGTGAAGCTCGGTGTTAATTCAGCCGGAGGCGGTGTAAGGACTTCAGTAGTATATTGTGATGCTTCGCGCACTGTGGTTAAGTGTGTGCTAATGCAAGAAGGAAAGGTAGTCGCTTATGCATCTCGACGATTAAGGCGCATGAGGTGAACTACCCAACTCATGACTTGGAACTCGCGGCGGTGGTTTTCGCCCTCAAAGTTTGGAGGCACTACCTTTATGGAGAAAGGTCAGTAATTTACACGGACCACAAAAGCCTTAAGTATTTGTTAACTCGGAAGGAGTTGAACTTGAGGCAACGAAGGTGGGTGGAGTTATTGAAAGATTATGGTATTCGATAGAATACCATCCGGCAAGGCGAATGTGGTAGGCGACGCCCTAAGTAGGAAGGTTGTGTCGGATTTAAGGGCTTTGTTCGCTCACTTAAGTTTGTATGAAGACGGAAGCTTTGTTGGCGAGTTACAAGTCAAGCCAACTTTGGTGAAGGAGGTGAAAGAGGGACGGTTGGCGGATAAGGACTTAAGTACTAAGTTACTGACAAATACGGCAAGGAGGATTAAAGGATTATGGCGTCAATGATGAAGGAGCTTGTGCTACAAGGAAAAGGTTTGTATGCCGAGGGATAAGGAGTTGAGACAAAGGATTCTTGGGAAGCGCATGGTAGTCCTTATGCTATGCATCCCGGAGGCATCAAGTTGTATAGAGATCTAAGGGAACAATTTTGGTGGTCGGACACGAAACGAGAGGTGACCGAATTTGTGGGGAAATGTTTGACATGTCGACAAGTAAAGGGTGAACACCAAGTCCCATCAGATTGCTTCAACCAATTGAGATTCCCCAATGGAAGTGGGAAAGAATTACCATGGACTTAGTTAGTGGGCTTCCCTTACGCCCACTAAGAAGGACTCGGTATGGGTGATAGTGGACCGTTTGACCAAGTCCGCACATTTTATCCCCTGTGAGGATCGACTATTTCCCTTCAAAAGTTAGCCAAGTTATATGTGGCGGAGATCGTGAGGCTACACGGGTACCGATGTCGATCATCTCGATAGAGACCCAAGGTTTACGTCTCGATTTTGGAAAGCACTTCATCAAGCATTAGGCACTAAGCTAGACTTCACTACGGCTTTTCATCCACAATCAGACGGGCAGTCTGAACGGGTTATACAAGTGTTGGAAGATATGCTAAGAGGCTGTGTGATGGATTTCCGAGGAAGTTGGGAAGATTACTTGCCTCTAGCTGAGTTCGCCTACAACAACAGCTATCAGGCAAGCATTCGGATGGCACCATACGAAGCATTGTATGGAAGGAAATGTAGAACACCAACTTGTTGGACCGAGTTAGGAGAACGCCGCGTTTTGGGTCCAGAGTTAGTGGCGGAAACTGAGGAGAAGGTGGAATTAATTCGGGCACGGTTGAAAGAAGCCGAGCAGAGCGGAAGTCGTCTGACGCAGACCTTAAGAGGAAAGAAATTGAGTTTGAAGTAGGAGACCAAGTGTTTCTAAAGGTCTCACCTTGGAAGAAGGTTATGCGGTTCGGTCGCAAAGGGAAGCTAAGCCCAAGGTTTATAGGGCCCTATCAAATCAATCGCGAGTTGGGCGGTGGCATACCAATTGGAGTTGCCACCGAGTTGCATCAAATGCACGACGTATTTCATGTGTCCATGCTACGTCGCTATCGATCGGATCCGTCTCATGTGGTACCGTTGAAGAAGTGGAGTTAAGGCGGATCTATCCTACGAGGAGGAGCCGATTCAGATCTTGGAACGTGGACGTGAAAGCACTACGAAAGAAGTCGGTGCCTTTAGTCAAGGTGTTATGGCGCAATCATGGATCGGAAGAAGCCGTGGGAGCGGAAGAGACAATGCGACAAACAATACCCTCAATCATTTAGTTAGGAAATTTCGAGGACGAAATTTTATTTAAAGGGGTAGAAGCTGTAACATCCTAGGAAGGGCCTATGCATTTTTCGGATCAATTGTATGAAATGACAAGTCTTAAGTATTATGAATAAATTTTTGATACTTTTGGAAACCTAGAAATGAATGAAAATGGAAATGAAAATGAAAATGGAAATGAAAATGAAAATGGAAATGAAAATGGAGATGGAAATGAAAATGGAAATGGACATTTTGGAAACTTAGACATTTTGGAAACCTAAACATTTTTGGAAATGATCCAAAAATGGAAACTTGAACATTTATTTCGGGAAACTTGGATACATGAGAGAAATAAAGGAGTTTTATTCACATAAATATGTGAATAATAAGAGATAAATAAAGGAGTTTTATTCACATAAATATGTGAATAATAAGAGATAAATAAAGGAGTTTTATTCACATAAATATGTGAATAATAAGAGATAAATAAATGATTATTTTCTAATGAGATAATTGAGAGATAATTGATGGATTAAAGGCTTTTATCTTTTAAATAAAAGAGATAATATTATCAAAAAGAGGAGTGGTGGCCAAGTAAAGGACTCCTAGGTGATAACTTTGGCTATAAAAAAGGAGGACAGGAGGGCTACTCATCAACATTTGCTCCTCTTCCTCTCTGCCGAAATTCTCCTAGGCAAAACCCCTCTCTGCGAATTTTCATTAAGCAAAAATCCCTCTCTTTTTCTTCTATTTTCTTCTCCGTTCTCTTTGTTAATTTGAATCTTTGTGGATTCTAAGAAAGAGGGCAATCATCCACAACATCAAAAGGGGATCTTTCGGGAAATCTAAGGATCTAAGGTAAGGATTATAAATATAAATATGTGGTTAAAGATTATGATTCACGTTTTCAAAGTTAGATCTAATCTAACACGAACTTATAGGATTTCAACGGGCTTATAAAGGAATCCTCTTGATTTGGAATCCCATCATAAGGTAAGGGATATTCGGCCAAGGCATAATTTGTTTAAGTGTTTTCCATTATTTCAAAAACAGAAAACTCGACATGGTTACATACCTAGTATTAGCCGATTTCAAGGAAGAGGAATTCTAGCAACTGTTGGGACTTGATTAAATCAATTCGGCAACTAGGTAAGTAATTCTACTTCTAGTAGGATTTGGTTTTAAGACCAAATAGGTTTATTTATATGTTTTAATTAATGGCGAATATAGGAGTGAAAAATCTAGATCGGTAGATCGCTCTACGGGAATTCACGGAAACTATTAAGCGAAAAAGGTGTGTACTCTTACTAACTTTCAATAAAATGCATGGCAATCATTAGATATGTAAATATGTAATAAGTATGTGAATGTGGCTAAGCACCACAAATGTGGTAAGGAGTACCAGTGCACGTTTCCTACTTTTGATAGGATTGTGAATGTGATATATTTTGAACATGTGATTAGTAACATGAATGAAAATTAAGTATGTGAAATATGTTATGAAATAATTGGGGCATTCGGGATATTTGTGGAGGAAGAAAGTGAAGGTGATGACTACGGTCTCACCAACGTAAAGTGGTGACTACGGTCACATAAAGTGAAAAGTGGTAACTTCGGTTACATCTAGTGAATACTGATGTCTAATGACACAACATAAGTGGGCGATGAGCACACGATCGCATTGCGGCGCGCTTCGATGGTGTGTAGCGGATGGAGGGTCGACTTAGTAGTCCCCGCGATGTATGCAGGTTGGTACGGGTGGTGTGTAGCGGATGGACAAATAGGTTTGGATTTGGGTTGCATCATCCTTTATTTTGTATGAACATGATATTGATATGATTTGTATGCCCGATTTGTTGGAAATTAGTACTATGTACACATTGAGTTCTGTTGACTCACCCGTTGGGGAATTATTTTTCAGGTGATGAGCGATAATGGACCGGGTCGGCGGGAGCTAAAGGTGGCCATGCATCGCTTGAAGAAATTATTTGGAATTTGGACTTTATGAAATTTTAGTACTTTAAACTTTATTTTGGGTTTGAATGATGTAATAAGGCCATAAGGCCCAATTGGATTCTATTTATTTCTGTTTATTTTTATTTGAATATGATACAATTTATGTTTGATTAAAGATAAGTAAATTTATTTCTTTTAAAATAATAAACCCAAAAATTATTTTGTCACCTTATTTAAGTTGGATTTCCAGAATTTATTAACTAGGTTTCAAATTAAGCCCAACCCAAAACAATTTTTTTTAAATTACACAAATTTTCTCTAAGTCATTTAGAACATTGAAAACCGATTTATTTAAGGAACATACCAGATCCGGTTCAGGCTCGTGGGCCGGGTGTGGGGTGTTTCATCACTCCTCAATCCACGCCCGAATGGTGCTCCATCACCGCCGCGTTTTCGTCACCTGCACAAAGAGGAAAGAATCGCAACAGAAATGGCAAAATATGGCAATCAATCTTTATTTCCTTTTTCACTTTTTATTTTTGAGGCTATATAAACCTCACAAAAACATGTAAATGGCAGGAATACAGAGAAAAAAAAACACAAAAGATACGAATCCAAAAAATGAACAAACACAGAAAAATACTCAAAAAAAATAGGCAAACAGAGGATATTCTAAATAAAAAGGCTTTGACAACCAAGGTGATTTTTTGTTTTCTGTTTCTGTTATTCGTTTCCTTTTTATTTATATATATATATATATATATATCTATCTGCGCATATAACCACTGTTTAAAAAGTATAAAAAAGGGGATTACCTTTCGAAGAACGACGATAGTTGGAAGTTTTAGGCCTCCGGCCACCGGCCACGGAGGCGCGTGAGGCGCATTGCCCAGAAACAGTGCGAGGCGAGAATACAGAATTCCAGAGAATTCCAAAGTTTTTTTCTAGAAAACAGATTCAGAATGTTTTTTTTATAGATTGTAAAACGATCCTTTATTCAAGGTGTGATCGGGTCACCTTGAGATGGATTATTTTAATAAAACATTTTAGATTTATTAAAACAATAATTTTGGTCTACGAAATCTAAGAAAAAAGGTTCGGAAGTCGGTTACGTGCGAGGAAGGATTAACACTCCCGCAACGCCCAAAATTGGTACCAAATTGATTAATTAATGTCCTAATGTCGAGAATTTGAAAGGTTTCAAAATATAATAACTTTTAAAGATATGGATAACTCGAATTGGAATCTAAGATTCTCTTGCTCCGAAGAAATAAAATATCACATCCAGCACGATAGGATATGACGTTTCAAACCCTCGATGCCAAGATCCTCTCATGATTTCCAAAAGTTCATGCGTTGAGATTTTTACAAGGATATTCAATTATTTGGACAAACGAAAAACCGAAACCCAGCACGATAGGGTACGATTTCTCGGATTTCCAAACATGAAACATTGCCTTATTTTTTAGAAAACATGGACCAAAATTTTAAAAGGATATTTGGTTATTTGGTCAAATGGAAAACCGAAACCCAGCACGATAGGGCACAATTCCTCGAGTTTCCAAACACGAAATATTGCCTTATTTAAAAAAAACTTTGAATGGGACGATTTTTAAACTTGAACGGTGTTAAAACATGACTTTTTAAACGAATAAAATACGATGGAATGATAGTATAAAAACAGATTCAGAATGTTTTTTTTATATTAAAATTGATATTTATAAACAAAAGAAAACGACGTCGTTTTGGTTTAACAGGATCCGCGTGCCGACCCGAAGACCCGACAAAGATCCGCGTGTTTTATTAAAAAGGAGAAATTGCTCTTTCAGTCCCTCCAATATTTTATTAAATTTAATTACGTCCTATTAGTTGTTTTATTTTTTTTAATTAGCCCTGGAAATCTGTTTATATTTCAATTTAACCCTTTTCTTTTTCTTTTTTAAATTTTTTTATATATATATTAGATTGGTATTAAATTATGTATTATATTAAATATTTTATATTTTTTTTAGTAGTTATCTATACTAATTTATTAAATTATAAATAATTATTATTTTGTCTAATTATTTTTTTAATTACATATTATTTTAGTATTTATATATATTAGATATTATATTATATTGCTGCACATTATATAATATAATATTATATCATATATTTAATTAAAATTATTTATAATATATTCCATTTACAATATTTTTTATATTTTTAAAATCATTATATACCTTTTTTAACACATTGTTTATATTGTTTATATGTATGTCCTTTTTATCTGTTTAAATTTGCATGAAATATGTTCATAGTTGATTTTATTGTTTATTATATTTGTCTATACTTCAACATGTATTTGTAGTTGCTTTAGTATAGGAATTATTGTTTGTCGTATTTTGTATTATTATTGTTTATCTTAAATGTTAGTATGTTATAATTGTTTTTTTTTATATTTTTGTTCGATAGTGTATAAATGCAATATTGTCACATGGTTATTATTTAAAATAAAAAATATATTTTTACAAAATTAATATTTTATTTAAAAGTTTTTAAAATAAGGTAATGTTTTGGTATTTAGAAATTCGGGAAATAATGCCCAATCGTGCTGGGTTTCGATTTTCCGTTTGGCTAAATAATTAAATATCCTTTTAACAAATTTTATAAATTATGGGATGATCTTAGTTACGAGGGTTTAAAAATATCATGTCCAATCGTGCTGGATGTGGTATTTATATTTTTTCGGATCGAAGAAATCTCAAATTTTAAATCAAAATTACTCGAAGTTTTATAAATTATGAGATGATCTTAGTTACGAGGGTTTTAAAAATATCGTGTCTAATCGTGCTGGATGTGATGTTTATAATCTTTCAGATCGAAAAACTCTCATATTTTAAATCAAATTGTTCACAGTTTTTTGGAAAATCATATTTTTTAAATGCTTTTAAATTCCAAACATTTGGAAATAATTTTATCGATTAGGTACCAATTTTTGGGCGTTATGAGGGTGCTAACCCTTCCTCATACGTAACTGATTCCCGAACCCATTTTCTTATTTTTCGTGGACCAAAAAAAATCA
Organism: Gossypium sturtianum; assembly: GCA_025698515.1. Lineage (NCBI taxonomy): Eukaryota > Viridiplantae > Streptophyta > Magnoliopsida > Malvales > Malvaceae > Gossypium > Gossypium sturtianum. Next base: position 29,314,229 of record CM046945.1, read on the forward strand.
AATGTTTTAAAATAAAATGTTTTGCAAGGTGATCCAATCACACCTAAGTAAAAAGGGATTGGTGGCGACTCCCATTTTCGTTTTTAAAAATCGACCCCGTTTTCTAAAATTTTAAAAATGGTTTCGACAATAATCACATAAATTTAAATAAAGTAACATAAAAATCAAAATCAAAATATATAATTATTAAATAATCACACAATGAATGATTGATATGACAAAAAATGAATTAAAAATTAAATTTTGGTTGTTGCTTATATTTTAATATAGCAATATCAATAATCTTTTAATAAGTTAAAAATAATATATTTTTTGTGTGGCTGAAAAAAAAATTAAGAATACATGAAAATCTTTTATTAATAGATAAAAAATTTAATGGGATGGATCTTTAACCTAAAAATAATAGTTGTTAATAAATTTAAGTTATAATGGTAAGACACGTTACATTCTTAGAAAAGAATGCAAGTTCGAACCTTAAAAATAATATTATTGGGAGGATCATAGCAATGAACTTCAAATATAGATTGTAAAACGAACTCTAAAGATTGACTCTAATTGAGTCATGTCCAATTACTTCGTGACATTAAATTTAATAAAAGATTTAAATTATTATATGTAAGAAATTAATTTATATGAATATAAATGAAACTATACTAATATGACATGAAAAAAACCCCGAAAGTAACATTTATTATCATTACAAATTTTAGGTCGTAAAAACTAATATTTTTTATATATACTGCGAAAAAACATTTCATATATAAATTTTGCATTTGACATTAATAATTTTTTTAAAATAAAAAAAGTGAATTTTTTTCTACAATGTTTAGAATTATTGATGTGTCTAAATGCGCTCGTATTCATACTCTCTTATGCATCTAAATACGCTCATACTCATATTTTCTTATGCGTTTAAATGCGTTCGTACTCATATTCTCTTATGATTGGTAACGAATAATTTCTTTTAAAGGACGGAAACTATTTGAGTGGTTTAAAATTAAAAAAAAAAATAGCACGTAGTTTAATTAAGAATAGTGGGTAGTTATGAAGTTTAAAGAAATAGTTTTTATGTAAAATTTAAATGACATAATGATGAGGAACCAAGATTGGGCAATAGAAAAGGTTTATTGATGTAAAAACAAGAAGATAGTTGATCATCCGCTGCCTCTTGCAACATCGACTTACACAACCGCTAATCAATTCCGGACACTAATAAGGATGCTTAGACATAACTTAATACTTAAAATATAAAACTCTTTTACATAAAAGAACCTTATTTCAACTCCTATCACGTAATTAACCTTATGTTTAAATTTTTTAATGATTTCAATGTTTTGTATGAATTTATAGTATATATTTCTTGAGATTTGAAGCATGAATGAAATTTATAACTAAAATTAAAATATGGACACAAGTCCCATATGTTTTGTACGAGATTAGATGCTTATTTGGCATTATCTATATTTATTGGTATAAAAATAGGAGTGATACCCTAAAACTAAAACCTAGTTACAACACACAATTCCTTTGGTGGGTAGTACCAAACATATCTCCCATTAATAGATTCTTGCATCCTTGAGATGGTCTCATGATACCATTTCATAACAAGTTTGCCATGAAATTGGCCACACTGTTTGCTTCGCCCAACGTTTTTTTTTATTAAATTTCACCCAATATTTTCTAAAAGAAAATCCTTGGTCAAAAAACAAAAAATCAATTAAGCCGAAACAAAAGTTAGCACCAAATTAAACTCTTAAAGATAAAAAATTAATTAATCATGCCCCAATTAATGTTAACCAAGTTTAATTGTTAAGTTTTGCTAACGTGACTAATAAACTAATTGAACAACGACACATGACGGACACATGTAAATCATGCTGATATGGCATTTTGCCACATTAGCAAATTCTTGAAACATACAAAAATCTTAAAAATCAATAATTTTGTCTAAATTCAATTTTTTAGTAATTATCTAAAAAACTAGCTCTAGGATGAACATTGACAAGTGATTGTTTAGATTCAAATGAAATTGGACAAATGGTCGATCACGTTCATCCTAGATGTGATTTTTTAAATTGATTATGTTAAAAAAATATTTATTTGCAAAGATTTTTTTTTTGTAAATATTTGTTGACGTGGTATTTTATTACATCAGCATGATGTACATGTGGCCACCACATGTTGTGTGATTGGTCTATCAGTCATGTCCGCAAAACATAACGATTAAACTTAATCAAACTTAATGGAGAGACTTGATTAATTAATATTTAATTATTAAGGAATCAATTTGATATTAAATTTGGTTGAGAACTTAATTAATGATTTGATTTTAGAGTGAGGGTTTTTATTTTTAGTAATAAGACGTTTATATGTGAAAAGGTAAAGGATTTGAATGAAAAGAACTTACATGTTATTATTTATCTATCTATATTAGGTTGTTAAATAAATTGGTGTTACAAATTAATATATTCTTACATTTATAAAATAACAAATATCAATAGATGAGTTGTTTTCGTATAGACTTGTTTTGTCACCCAGAACGTGTCTGCCACTAATTAAACTAATATATATGAAATGTAGTTTGAAAAGTGAGGTAAGTGACGTCCCCTTGTGATACCTTCTCCGCAATAGAATTAAAGAGAATGGATCTTTCTTTCTTTTTTCATAAAAATTTTAAGGGAAAAAGAAAGACAAGTGTAAATAGATTTAAGGCTTGATATGAATTATTTTTTTTTTTATTTCATGCTATAATATTATTATAGTATTTAATTTTATCGTTATTCATATATAAACATACTACTTATTTAAAAATTCTTTTCCGTTGAAGTTACCAAATACATATAACAATCTCTAAATTGATTGAAAGAAGGGTTGTTGAATATAAGCGGGGTACATGCAAATACGAAAAGGAAAATATTCACCCAACACTCTCTCATTTAAATCGTCGCATTTTGTTTTAAATTTATATTAAAAATAATTTACTGGATGCCTTTGCGATTAATTAAATTAATTAAAACGTTTTTATATCTAAAAATGTTGTCAAGTTTGCTTCTTCAATGAGCTTTGGCATTTAAAAAGGAAAAATATGTTGGCCATTTCTCTCTTCTTTTTTTAAATAATGCTAAATTTGGAGAGAATCTATTAAAGGGAACTGTTAGGAGCGGGACCCATTTTTTGTTGGTATGTTTAGAGACAAGTGAGTTGTTCCCTCCCAAGGGTGCACGCCACTTTTGTGCATTCGACACGTGGCTCACTTCAGCTGTGTGTTGGCAAATCTCATAAACTGCCACGTCAGACGATGTATGAGTCAGAGAGTTGAGCAGCAAACCTAAATGCTTGGGGGTATTTGCCTTTTGCCTACCCTATTTTTCATTGCCTTTCCTCCGCATTTCTATATTATTTTATTTTATTTGTTTTTAACGTCAAAGTTTTACAAAAACTCTTGAACTATATTCTACGGGTCCGTTTGTTTATATGTAAAATGTTTTACGAAAAATATTTTTTGCATTTTCCTATGTTTGTTTCACAGAAAATAGTTTGGTCAACGGAAAATGACTTACAGGTCAAGGTAAAATAAGCCATTTTTCCTGTAAAATGACTTACCTTTTTGAAAAGCGTAAGTCATTTTTTAAAAAGAGCTCATCTATAGATAATTTTATTTTTATATAAAAATTAACTTAAATCAAGCTTAATATTATTATATTGATAATTAATTTTATTTTTATTTTTAAAAATATTTAAAATATTATATTTTTCAATATTATTAAACATACATATTTAATTATTTATATTTAGTCATATAATAAATTATTAATATAATAAATATAATTTATTATTTTAATAAATTATTTAATATTTCAATTTTATTTTAATAATAAATTTTAAAAATAATAATTTTAAATAATATTATTCACATATTATTAATAATTTAATAATAAATATTTATTACAATTATAAATATATTTAATAATAAATATTTTGTAGTATAAAGGTTAAAATATGTCATAAGTCTATGTACACTTTACAGATTTGTAATTTAGTCTTTGTACTTTTATTTTCAAGAATTTAGTCCCTTTACTTTTCAAATTTGAAAATCAAGTCCAATTGTTGCCATCGTTAATTTTTTTTTTGTCAATTTTGTTGATGTCACATTTTTAAATAAAAAATACTCACTTAGTAGTCATATAATTAAAAAATGAAGTTGTAATGAATCTGATTTTAACATAATATTTTTAATATATGCAAAAATAATGTAAAATATAAAATTATAGATAAAAATAAATTCAATTAAACAATGAAAAAATAAGAAAATCTCAAATGTATGTTTGTTTAATTGAAAACAACTTTTATAAAATATTTTTAAGAAATCTACCAAACAACAGAAAATATTTTACACAGATTCATCCAAACACCAGAAAATATTAGTTTTTCCAGAAAAGTAAATCATTTTCTAGAAATCATTTTCCGGAAGTCATTTTCAGTAAAACAAACGGAGCCTAAGTTGCATTTTGATCTCTTTATTGAAAAAATGATAAATCAGTCTCTATATATTAGATGAGTAAGCAAAATAACCACTCCGTTAAAATTTGGTGTTTCATATAAATTGAGACTCCTACTTTTGCATATTTATTCAATTTGACCATATTATTTTATTATAAGTAAATTAGAAAATTTTGAAACTAATAAGGCTAAGGAGTCAAAAAACCCCTTAGTAACAAACAAAATAAATTAATTAAACACTTTTTTAAAAATTTAAAAAATGATCCCTACTCTTTTATTGGGATGGTATTGTTATTTCGTAATAATTTTTTTAATTTTTTAAAAATAATAATAATGACCCATTAAAATTTATAAGGGCTTAATTTTTAAAAATTATAACTTTTTTTAATAAATTTTATGATTTTTAAATTTCAAAAGGGGTTAATTGATATTTTTTTTTTGAAAAATTGTTACTAAAGCCTTTTTGACCCTTTTGCCTTATTAGTTTCAAAACTTTCTAAGTTACTTCCAATAAAAGAGTAGGGGTCAAATTGAATAAATATGTAAAGATTAAGGGCTAGATTTATTATTATACCGTATATATAAGCACCAATACAAACATTTAAGGGTGCAATTTTAACATAGGGGCTATTTTGCTCACTCATCTAATTAATGTATCTATTTTAATCAATAAATAAGCTACATGCAATCTAACATATACTACATGGGGTTTTGGTACTGTTAGCATACTAATCATCAAATATGAATCCTAAATATTATTATTATTATTTAAAATAAAAAATACAGGGTGGTTTTTTAACTCTGCACTAAGCATGTGAAGTGAAAAAGACAAATATATGGGAATTTAATATAAAAGTGATGGTTATAAATAATATTAATAAATGTTGTGTAGTTGTTTGTTAAAACATATATGTGGAAAAAAATCAGGTGTGGCAATGAATATTTACTTGTAATCCAAGACGTGTGGGTGAGAGATGTGGGGTATTTATCCATTGAAGAAGCTGATGAAAGCTATGTACCAAACAAAGGTCTTTTTATTCCTCCCTTATTTGTTGCTAATTTTATGGTGGAAACTCAACTCATACCCTTGCTTAAATATTTGGGGTCGTAGTAGTTGTGCTGCATGTGCTCCATCGGTAAACTAATCTTAACCTATATATAAAAACTAAACTCACAATAGAATGAAATAAATGGTGGAAAGCGTGATTAATACTTGGAATAAATTAAAGCGAAAAGAAGATTATTAGTTTGGCAACGAGTCCTTGGGGAGTGGTTAACGTAGAATTATAACAATCACATTTCTGAAATCTAACGCATATCTCTCATATTCCTTCTCATTCCTTACGTTGGGATTTGAAAGCATTCATCCTATCTTACATAAACCAAACATTTGAAGGAAAACACTGACTTAAATTAGAGAGTTTGAAGGAGAGGATGTTGCTTAACGCTTTTGCCATTCATTAGGGTCCCTCGTAACTGCTGTTAAAAAAAGAAAAAAGAATTAATGGTGAAGTTTGCATGCGTAGGCACGTGATGGGGGCTTTTGCGATACATATGGTTGAGTGTGATTCAAGCCATTTTTGCTTGTTTATATTGTGTTATTATTACTAGTTTACTTTATAAAAACATCAAGTACGGTTCTTTTGACCAACAATTAGAAAATTGGACCCATAATTCTGCAAACAAATAATAACTGGGAGACCCATATAGTATATGGTTGTACAAGGGTCAGATTTTGGTCAATAGACATTGATTTTTGAGTCGTGGGTTGGTCCGAGGCACATGCAAAAAGTATGGCAAGGAACCCACAAGCAACAACAAGGCTTTGAATTGTTTTTTTTTCGGACAAAATATTTGGTTTTTCTTTTTTGTGTTACATTTGATTTGAAATGATTTTTATTTAGATTGTGGATATTAAAAGTGAAGAAAGTTTGGGGAATTGGCATACGATGGAGTGTCGTATCTGAAAGGAATCTAAGCGTTTTGAGGTAAAAAACCAGACATGATCTGTCTTTTGATTACACGTGACTGAGTTGGACAGATGTTTGAACGGTCTTCTATTACATCAGCTTCTCTTGACACGCCATCTCAGACTTTGTACCTCGATTTGACTGCCAAAAATTTAACTCGTTTGCTTCCTTTTTTTTCATGTAGTTTCTCTGGTCTTCCTTTTTTATGTTACTGCTCATTGACAGTAAAAAAGGACTGAGTGGGGATGAGCATATCGCAGAAATTAACATGCCCCCTGGAAACAGCTGTTTGGTAGCTAAGAAAATGAAATATAGAGTTGACTGGTTGGGCGTGGAAGCAAGTCGAGTGGGTTGCTTTTTGCCTCCAAATACAGGGACAGTATTTTTTGCCTTTACGTGCATGGTAAGTGAAGTTGAAGCCTCAAAGCCAGGGGAAGCAAGAAGCCAAGGCGGCCACGGCTTATGGGGTCAGGGTCAGCTCTCCCTAAATTGACCACTAATGAATCGTTTACCATTAATCGCAGAATAACACGAGTTTGAGAAAATGTGCTTAAAAGTTAGGTTTAAAAATATGTAAACTTTCACTAAACTTTGAATAAGTTTTCATTTTAGTCATGTAATTAAAAAAAAATACAATTTGATTACTGAATTATTCGAAAGGTTTCATTTAAGTTACTAAACTATTCAAACGTCTTTAAATCATTGAGCTATTAAGGTATTTTATAAAGTTCCGTTAGTGAGTTTTAAATAACAATTCAGTGACCAGTACAGTGGATAAATATTTATCGACGAATATAAGAATATACCTTAGATTCAAGTCGATCTAACGGTCAGTGTCGAAGATCGGAGAAAAGCCTGTTTAAATTTTGGTTCACAAATTTATTACGATTAAAGCTGTTTTATGAAAAAAATTGAATTGTAAAAAAAGAAGAAAAAAAGACTTTTGATTGGTGCAGGCAGTGCAAACAAATAAAACTATATAACATTGATTTTAACAGTCCAATGACTTAAATGAAAATTTTTGAATAATTCATTGATCAAATTATAACTTTTTTAATTAAGTGACAAAAACGAAAACTTATTCATAATTTAATGATTAATAATATAGGTTACCAAAAAAAAAACACACAGATGAGGATGAGATTTGTAACTTCATAGGTGTTTTGCATTATTAGGGAAATTCCGGCTAGTCAGGAGCTGGTACGGTGTTTTGCCGCTTGGACAAATTCCGGCTTTAGCCCTTTTCAGAAAAAAAAAAGTTAATAATCTATAGAGTACTATATCCAAATCAATTAGCTAACAATTTGATTGGGGAATGATTAAAAATTATGTTTTTATAAAATAAATTATATTATTATAAGATATTAATTTTTAGATAAAATCACATGTAATCAAATTTAAACTTAAAATAAACATATTTTTTAAACTTTTGATGATTTTAACCAAAACTTCAATTTATTTTTAAATAAACTTTACATCGTAAGTAGGTGTGTTGTAATTTAGTTTATATTTACATTATTAGATGTGAACACAATTTGTAAAACAACAACTAAAAATAAAAATAATTTTAATGTTAAAAATAAAATATGAATACATGTGTCATTTAAAATTTAAACTTACTTTTGTTAAAGTAAAAACTACCTACTCACTACCTGAACAGCCATCAATTTATTCTTCTATAATAAACTAAAATTCATTAATTATTTAGAAAATCACTATTTTAATTATCTTTTAATTTTCAAACTCCAGCTTGTTAGTTTCCACCGCCTGTCCAGAATTGAGCCTTGGGATTTGACAAAACCTATAATGAGATTATTCAAAAAAATTAGTATTCTTTGAAAAAAAATATTCTTCAAATATATCTTTAATATAGAATTTTTTTCATTTACCTTTATTGATCTAGTTTAATTTAAGCTTTTTAGCCTTTGATTAAATGAAAAAAAAAGAAGCTTTTTGGCTTTTCTAAATAATTAATAATTTAAGCTTTCATCCATTTGAAAATTTATAATTCTTTTTCAGTCCCTCAATATAAAATTACTATTTTTGTTATTAATTAAGAATTAAAATATAAAGTAAAAAGTGAACAACCCCTAAGTTCTTGGCCAAAAGTAACTTTTACATTTGATTACAACCCAAAAATTTGGATCAAAATGTCTCTAGATGTTGTATTTTGATTGGTGTTAGAGTTGGACAAAAACCACCACTGCAATCAATTCTCTCCTCGTCAGGCAGCGATATCACGATACCTAGTGTCGAAACCATTTTTTTTATTTTTTTAAAAAACGGGGATCGACTTTAAAATGACAAATGGAGTCGCCACCGATCCTTTATTCAAGGTGTGATCGGGTCACCTTGAGATGGATTATTTTAATAAAACATTTTAGATTTATTAAAACAATAATTTTGGTCTACGAAATCTAAGAAAAAAGGTTCGGAAGTCGGTTACGTGCGAGGAAGGATTAACACTCCCGCAACGCCCAAAATTGGTACCAAATTGATTAATTAATGTCCTAATGTCGAGAATTTGAAAGGTTTCAAAATATAATAACTTTTAAAGATATGGATAACTCGAATTGGAATCTAAGATTCTCTTGCTCCGAAGAAATAAAATATCACATCCAGCACGATAGGATATGACGTTTCAAACCCTCGATGCCAAGATCCTCTCATGATTTCCAAAAGTTCATGCGTTGAGATTTTTACAAGGATATTCAATTATTTGGACAAACGAAAAACCGAAACCCAGCACGATAGGGTACGATTTCTCGGATTTCCAAACATGAAACATTGCCTTATTTTTTAGAAAACATGGACCAAAATTTTAAAAGGATATTTGGTTATTTGGTCAAATGGAAAATCGAAACCCAGCACGATAGGGCACAATTCCTCGAGTTTCCAAACACGAAATATTGCCTTATTTAAAAAAAACTTTGAATGGGACGATTTTTAAACTTGAACGGTGTTAAAACATGACTTTTTAAACGAATAAAATACGATGGAATGATAGTATAAAAACAAAATGGCAAATAAAGATGAAATAAGAAATACAATATGCATAATAGCAATAATCACCGAACATGAAATTAATGATAGGCAAAATAATTTAGAATAATATATTAAAACAATAAACTACAAATAAATTAAAAATAATAAAAGAATTATATAAGTTTAAAAATATGATAGGTTTAAGAAGAAGTATATACATAAAATAATGTAAAAATCAATAATATGTAAAAAACAATCTTATCATTATATATGTATGGATAAATTAATAATATACAAGAGTATTTAAATTAATCATTATACAAATCTTTAAAACAAAGTAATATAAAAAGGAATTTTTTAAAATAAATAACTATATAATTAAACAAATAAAAAATATACAAATGAAAGTATAAAGATAACAAGTTAAAATAATAACTCAATGTGATATACTAAGACAAAAAAGTATGAATGGTAAATAAGTTCAAAAGAATAAAAGAAATACAAAATAAAAATAATCAAAATAAAAAGATTCAATTAAAATAAATACAAACTAAAAGGGGTCATTAAATAAATATAAAAACATTGGAACAAAATTAAAGACTAAAATACAATGCGCGTAAACCTAAGAGGATCAGAAGCGCAATTTACCCAAGTTATTAAACGCTGCATTTAAAGATGGATTAAAATTAAAACGGCGCAAAATTTAAAGGCGAAATTTAAATAAAATAAAACTTAATTAAAAAGAAATAAACTGCGGAAGGATTAAAATAGTAAATAACCCATTCTCATAAAACACGCGGATCCTCGCCTGGGTCGGGTCAAAACGCAGGTCAGAGGGTATGAAACAACGTCGTTTTAGGCCATGGTGTATTAAGCCAAAACGGCGCCGTTTTACTATACTATTTAAATTAAAAATTCTTTACAAAAAATCATTTCACCCTTCAGAAATACAAAAAATATCCGAAACTCTCTCCCCCTCTCTCAACCTAGGCGATTTCCGGCCTAACTCCGGTATGGTCCGCCACCGCATGCGCCACCGTCGGTGCCGCCGTATACGGCGGTCGGGGGGCCGAAAACCTCCATTTTTTCAGGCAAATCAAAGGTAATCTTCTCCTCCTTCTTTCTATTTTACTTAAAATCAACTTGTAAATAAAATAAAAGAAAAAAATAAATGAAACAAGAGTGCGAAAAAAAGAGAATAATAGACCTTTTGAACTTTTGAATCTGATTTTTTTTATTGCTATTCGTTGCTTTTTTTTTTATTCAGTGTATATGCCTTCGCATATATAAAAATCGAATCCTTTACATTGTTTAAAATCGGCCTTATATAGCCGAAACAAAAACGAAGAAAAATAATCAAATACAAAATTCCTATTTTTCATTTCTCATATTTCCCTTTTCTGTCATTTGCTATATTCTGTTACTCTTCTCGCAGGTGTGAGCATCGTGGAAACGCGTGTATGGAGGGCTGGAAGCTGCTGCTGGGCGCGCGTGGGGGATGGCTGCGGCGCTGGAGACCCTAGAATCTACTAGAGTTTCTAAAATTCTCAAACCCTCTCGGACCTGCTCTGTTTTTGGACCCTTGTTTTGGGTCGGGTTTAGGAATTTGTATTGTTGGGCTTGTTATTAATGATAGGTTGTAAATGGACATTGTTTTTTTATTGGACTTTATTTTGTTTTTGTGTTTAATTTTGGTAAAATAAGCCCAGGCGAATTGGGCCTGTTACAGCTGCCCCTCTTTGCTCATTGTCGTGTAACGAGAATAGAGCAAAGACTTCAAAAAAGGGCCAATTCTGCCCGGTCTTGCTAGATCTTGGACTTCTTTTAGTGTTTTTCGTCCTCGAGTAGCTTCATTTCATCCCACTGCATCTTCAAGGGCATAGGAACTAGAGCTTCGACCCAATTCAAGGGATTAAACTTGTAACTTCAATCTGCTCTGCCGCAACTTCGGGGAGATAGAATTTACTAAATCTGATTTGACCTACTGCAACTTCAGAGGTATAGGATTTGTAACTTTAATCTTTTCCACTGCAACTTCAGAGAAATTAGACTTGTAGCTTCAATCTGCCCCACTGCAACTTCAGGGGTATAAGATCTGTCGAAACTTGTAGCTTTAATCTGCTCCACTGTAACACCAGGGAAATAAGATTTACTATCTTTGATTTGCTCCACTGCAACTTCAGGGAGATAGGGGTAATGGCTTCAATCAGCTCCACTGCAACTTTAGGGAGATGAGATCAGATGTCTTCGATCTGCTTCCTGCATCTTTAAGAATGCCAGATCTGCTATCTTTAATCTGCTCGACTGCAAACTCAGGGAGACAAGATCTGATGTCTTCGATCTGCTTCCTACAACTTTAGAAATGCCATATCTGGTATCTTCAATCTGCTCCACTGCAAACTCAGGGATATAAGATCTGATGTCTTCGATCTGCTTCCTGCAACTTCAGGAATGCCAGACCTGCTATCTTTAATCTGCACCACTGCAAACTCAGGGAGACAAGATCTGATGTCTTTGATTTGCTTCCTGCAACTTTAGGAATGCCAGATCTGCTATCTTTAATCTGCTCCACTGCAAACTCAGGGAGACAAGATCTGATGTCTTTGATTTGCTTCCTGCAACTTCAGGAATGCTAGATCTGCTATCTTTAATCTGCTCCACTGCAAACTCAGGGAGACAAGATCTAATGTCTTTGATCTGCTTCCTGCAACTTCAGGAATGCCAGACCTGCTATCTTCAATCTGCTCCACTGCAAACTCAGGGAGACAAGATCTGATGTCTTCGATCTGCTTCCTGCAACTTCAGGAATGCCAGACCTGCTATCTTCAATCTGCTCCACTGCAAACTCATGGAGATAAGACTTGTGACTTCAACCTGTTTCACTGCAACTTCAAGGAGATAAGGTTTATTTTGATCTGCTCTACTGCAACTTCAGAGAGATAAGATCTGTAATTTATGGCTTCAATCTGTTCCACTACAACTTCAGGGAAATAAGATTCGCCGTCTTCAGTCTGCTCCACTGCAACTTCAGGGAGATAAGACTTGTATGGTAAATTCAATCCAAACTACTGCAACTTCAGAGGTATAAGATTCGTCGTTTTAATCCGCTCCACTGCAACTTCAGGGAGATAGGATTAACTGTCTTCAGTCTGCTCCACTGCAACTTCAGGGAGATAAGACTTGTGACTTCAACCTGCTCCGCTGCAACTTCAGGGAGATAATGTTTATTTTGATCTGCTCTACTGCAACTTCAGAGAGATAAAATCTGTAATTTCATCGATCTTATTACACCGTCCTCTAGGGAACATTACCTGTAGAATCGATTTATGGAATTATGCATAATGATTAGGATGCCATGATCAGAATGAATCAAATGCTCCTGGCTGAATGTATTATGGGTGACATTCGCATGAATGCAGAATGTCATGAGAATGATCCTTTGTAGAATGATTAGGATGCAATGATTAGATTGAATCGAATGCTCCTAACTAAATGTGTTTTGCACAAATGCAGAATTTCATGAGAATGATCCCTTTTTAAACGCTTAGGATTGACATTGCTCATTGTTCCTCCAGGTTGTATCATAATCGTAATATCCTGTCTTCTTGTTCAACCGATATTTTTTTGACAGAAAGTCTGAAGAAATGGTCACCGTTTAAAGTTTCCTTCTCAAATGTTTCCAACCCTTAGGCTTGGTGAGTTCTAAATAAAAGTCCTGTTTCAGGTTCTCGCATTATTTAGAAGTTTTCAGAGTAATAGGCAAAACTCCTTTTATGAAAATATTATTAGTCCATTAATCATTACTTCAATACAAAATGCTTGAAAATAATCATAAATGATGGACAAAATGGAATTTATCAGAAACAAAATCTGAAAAGAATAAGTTAATTAACGAAAGCAAACATTGCTAGAATACAAAATGATTAGGGGAAAAGATAGGTGCCCCCGATATCGCAGCTTGAGTTTCTCTGTACGGACTTTCTGAAGACCATTTTAAGTTCAATATGTGTTTAGGAGATCAAGAGTACTCTGTTGATGCCCCAAGACGTAACATCTCTCCTCCTTCTTAATTCAGGTATGGAAAGATTACCGCATGCCCCATCATTGATTGCAATTTGAGCCGCCCTTTTCAGGTTTTCGACTCAAAACCCCTTTGGTCTCAAGATGCCCTTTACGGGTTTTCACCTTGGCCTCTCCGTTTTTCATTTTCATCATTTTTTCATTTTTTTAGAAAAAGGTCTCAAAGCGCCCTTTGCGGGTTTTCACTTTGGCCTCTTTTCCTCTTTACGTATAATACTTCTTGACTGAATCTGAATTTATAGGACTGGATAAGTTTTTTCCATCCATCTCGGCCAAGATCAGTGCTCCTCCGGAGAAAGCCTTTTTCACCAAATAAGGTCTTTCCCAATTTGGCATCCATTTCCCTCTGAAATCTTTTTGTATGGGGAGGATCTTTTTCAAAACTAAGTCCCCCTCGTGAAATTCTCTTGGGCGCACCTTTTTATCATAAGCTCGCATCATTCGCTTTTGGTACATCTGACCATGATGGATAGCTTTTAGCCTCTTTTCCTCAATCAAGTTCAACTGATCGTATCGAGACTGGATCTATTCTGCTTCATCTAACTTTAACTCTGACAAGACTCGAAGGGAAGGAATTTCCACTTCGATGGGTAACACTGCATCCATTCCATAAACCAATGAGAAAGGAGTTGCCCCGGTGGAAGTCTTGACTGATGTTCGATAAGCATAGAGAGCAAATGGTAACTTCTCGTGCCAATATTTATAGGTTTCAACCACTTTCCCCACAATTTTCTTAATATTTTTATTGGCTGCTTCCACTGCACCATTCATTTTTGGACGATACAGTGACGAGTTGTGGTGTCTGATCTTGAATTGACTGCAGACTTCTGCGATCGTGCTGTTGTTCAAGTTTAACGCATTTTCAGATATAATCCTCTCAGGAATTCCATATCGACATATGATTTCCTTCTTTAAGAATTTGCTAACTGCCGATTTAGTGACACTGGTGTATGAAGCAGCCTCTACCCACTTGGTGAAGTAATCGATAACTACAAAGATGAACCGATGCCCGTTTGAAGCTTTTGAAGAGATCGGCCCGATGACTTCCATGCCCCACATGGAGAAAGGCCATGGGGAAGTCATGACATGCAAAGGTGAATGAGCCACATGAATTTTGTCTCTATAGATCTGGCATTTATGACACGTTTTAGCATAATTGATGCAGTCCCCTTCCATGGTAGACCAATATATCCGAATCTCAAAGCTCTGTCGCATGGCCACCTTGCTCTCCTCTCCAGCCCAGTCCGATGCCCTAAGTGTCACCTGAGATGGTTAAAATTAAAGGGTGAGTCGCGAGACTCAGTGTGCAACCCTCATGCACCATTAGATTTGGGCTTTAGCCCCATAAAACAGAATAATATGCAAAGCCCAACCCATATCCTAGGTGTCCACCCGCTACACGCCCCCGTACCAACCATTCACACCATTGGGGATTTCTACAATCAACCTACACCGCTACACGCCTTGATGGCAGTCGTGCTGCTCATCATCAGATCATGGCCGTAGCCACTACAATAGATCACGGCAGAAGCCGCTACAACAGATCATGGTAAGGAACAGCTACAACAGATCACGGTAAAAACTGCTACAACATATAACTTCCTCCTTTCATCAAACCCAACCCATGCAATCACATAAAATCAGTATACTTATAACATTTAATCGGATCATTTACTAACTTTGGTGATTTGCTTTACCCTCTTTGGGTTCCGTCAATATCTGGGGTTTGGCATTTAACAAAACATGTAATACTTATTTTCATATATTAATCAAACAGATCTAGATAGTGTGGAGAATTACACACTTGATATTGCGAAATCCAATATTCTTGGTCGATGTCCTTGCTATCTGGATCTATTATCCTCAATCTATAGCCTTGCTTAAAAGTCGGAACAATTGCGAAAATAGGCCTCTCCTATATTCGGCCATGGTTAGTATTCTACCCGATTTTATATATATAAATAAACAAATCCTCTTACCTTGAAATCTCGAAAGTAACACGATTCTATAACTTAGAGATCTATGCGATTGGCTTCCTTATTCAAATCCCGGAATGCCGAAAAGAAGAGTGAAATAAGAGATTAGTTTCTAATAGCCATTCGACTAAGGACTTTTGAAAAGCTGGAAGAATATTGAAATCCCGAAATCAATACTTACCTATTGTTTCCTTCAAGATTCGGCACAAGCAAACTCCTTTGAAGAGAATTCGGCAACTTCAGAAAGTGAGATCTAAGAATTTTGGCTTTTAGAAGATGTACGAATTGAAGAGATGGCTAAGAGAGATTCAGCCAATGAATATTAAGGAGAAGAATAGAATAATAGAGATGTGATTTCGGCTTTTAGGGATTAAAAGAAGAATAACAATAGAGGTTAAAAGATTCGGCCAACCAGAAAATTTTAGAGAGGAAGAAAGGGTGAAGAAGATGGTGATTTTCGGCTTTTTAGAGGTAGAAGATGAGAAAAGAAAATAAAAGAGAGGCTTCAAAATTTCGGAACACCCCCTCTTTATATAGAAAACCGATTCCTCCCTTTAGCAGAGATCGATTTTCGGCCAACACTGCCACACATGATAGCTCCTATCCCTTTTCCCTTATCTTAATCTGTTATCTCCTCAAAAATAGCCTTTATCTGCTTATTATCCTTAAAGACTAAATCCCTAAATAATAGCCTTTATCTGCTTATTATCCACATAAAATAAATATAATAAGATTCCCAAAAAAATAGCCTTGTGCCGTCCCCCTTAGTCAATTAAGTGTCAAATCTAGCCCAGCCCTATAACTTGGGCTTCAAGCAACCAAAAATTTGGGCCTTCCTCATGAACTAGTGACGCCACTTATAGCTCACCCATCGTGCTCCCTAGCTGCTTTGGGCCACGAGCCCAATATGTCAATTAAACTACTACAACTTCAATTTAAGCCCTTAGAGTGTCTAAACAAAATATTTAAAACAAGGCCTCAACCCAATTTGAGCCCCAATTGTACCTCAAATTCTCAAATTAATATTTTAAGCATCCAAACACATAAAATGCACAGGCCCAATTATTCAGGATGTTACAATTCGTACAATCAAAATCCAACTTGCATGTGAACGAATAATGATCTCCATTTGGGGATACCAAGAATGCCCCAATTCCATTGCCTACAGCATTTGATGCTCCATCAAAGTTCAATTTCCAAAGGTTATCCTTTGTAGTATCTTCTTCAGTAGTTGCCACATACATTAAATCTTCATTGGGGAAGTCAAAGTTCAGAGGCTCATAATCTTCTAGAGCTCTGCTAGCTAGAAAGTCTGCTATTGCGCTCCTTTTCACAGTTTTTTGACTCACATAGACGATGTCGAATTCAGAAAGCAGGATTTGCCATCTGGCCATCCTTTCATCTAAAGCAGTTGACTTCATCATGTATTTTAGGGGGTCTAATTTCGAGATTAACCAGGTCGTATGGTATAACATGTATTGCCTCAATCTCCGAGTCGTCCAAATCAAGGCACAACACAACTTTTCAATTGGCGAATATCTCATATCACACTCAGTGAATTTCTTACTGAGATAGTATATCACCTTTTCTCTTCTCTCTGAATCATCGTGTTGACCAAGCACACACCCCATAGAGTGATCAATCACTGTCAAGTACAGGATTAGTGGCCTATCTAGGCAAGGGGGTGACAAGACTGGGGAACTTGACAAGTACTGTTTGACTTTATCAAAAGCATTCTGACATTCATCATCACACACGCCTGGATTATGTTTCTTCAGAAGATGAAATATGGGATCACATTTCTTAGTCAATTGTGAAATGAACCGAGCAATGTAATTTAACCTCCTAAGAAAACCTCGAACTTCCTTTTAAGTGCGCGGTGGAGGCAAATCTTGTATAGCCTGGACCTTGTCTGAGTCAATCTCGATTCCCTTCTCGCTGACTATGAAGCCTAGCAATTTTCCTGATCTAGCTCCAAAAGTGCATTTTGTGGGATTAAGTTTTAACTGGAATTTCCCCAGTCTCAAGAACAACTTCTTCAAAACTTGGATATGTTCAACTTTCGTTCTGGACTTTGCAATCATATCATCGATGTAAACTTTGATCTCTTTATGCATCATATCATGGAATAAGGTCACCATGGCCCTTTGATATGTTGCTCCTGCATTCTTTAACCCAAATGGCATCACCTTATAACAAAATATACCCCACAAGGTTATGAAAGTAGTTTTTTCCATGTCTTCAGGATGTATCTTTATCTGATTGTATCCCGAGAAACCATCCATGAAGGAAAACAATGAATAGCCTACCGTATTGTCTACTAAAGTATCAATGTGAGGTAAGGGGAAATTATCTTTCGGACTGGCCTTATTCAAATCTCTATAATCTACACACATTCGTACCTTCCCATCTTTCTTAGGGGATGAGCACAATGTTGGCTACCGATCGAGTATTTGACCTCTTGCAGGAATTCGGCATCAAACTGCTTTTTGACTTCCTCTTTTATTTTTAGCACAATGTCTGGCCTCATTCTCCGGAGCTTCTGTTGAACCGGCTTGTAATCCTCTTTTATGGGGAGACGATGCACAACGATGTCTGTACTTAACCTTGGGATATCTTGGTATGACCACGCAAAGATATCTTTGAATTCTTGAAGTAACTCTACGAGGTATCGTTTCGTCTCTTCAGTTATGCACGTTCCAATCTTTACTACCTTTCCCTCTTCCAAGGTCACAATCTCTACTGTTTCTTCATGAGGTAGAATTTACTTTTCCTCTTGTTTTACCATTCTTAACAAGTCCGGAGATAAGCCACAGTCTATGTCATCTTCAAAGTCTTGGGATCCCTCTAAACACATGTCTTGCTCAAAAAGAGATTCTAAATCCATAACAGCGTTACTCATGTCATTGATATCCGGGGACCTGTTGTAGGTACAGAAGAATATACAAAGAATGAATGAATTTGAGAATAACTATTTGTACGGTATGCTTATGAATGAAATGAAAGAATGATTCGAAACAAAAGGTCCAAGGAAAAAAACAATGAAAGAATGAAAGAATCTAAAAGAACAAGAAGATTTTTATTCAAAATGATCTCAAGTATGTATTTCATAATGAAGTTTAGACAAAAGCCTATTTCACAAAGGAATGCTTATTGCTTCTAGGCTAAAAGCAACAAGTGTGTTCGAAACATTACTCTAAAAACTACAGGAATTTCTTCTACAGTCCAATTATTCAGAACACTCCCAGGTTTGTAAGGGCGGATATCCGACAAGGTCCTCCTTTCCGTGATTTCTTCATGTATGGCATTGATGTGCACATTTTCTAGCATTTCCTTAACATCTTCTTTAACTCCTTCACAGAACTCGATCTCCTTATTGTCTATCAGCCCTTGTACCAAGGCTCTGAATTCTGCGCATTGTTGGATCTCATGCCCCTCTTCATGATGGAACTCACAGTAGTTCCTCGAGTTTTTCCAACTTCTTTCGGGATTTAGCATGCTCAGCCCCCTTTTTACCATCTCTTTCCAAACCCATCTCAAAGGAGTTTTTACTTCTATGATATCAGCCTTGATTTTTCTCCCTGTCTCTCCCTCAATCGCATTTACTCCACCATTAGTGTGATTTGGTAGCGGATTATCGGCACTTGTTGTATCATCAAATTTTACAATGCCCATCTTAATAAGTCTTTCCACGACTTTTTTAAAGACAGTGCAATTTTCTATTGAATGTCTCGAAATTCCCGCATGATAGTCACATTGAGCATTTGCATCATACCATTTGGGGTACGAGGGCTGCAATGGTGTTAAGTAAAAAGGGGACACCACGTGTGCGTTGAACAAGTTCTGATATAGCTCTCGGTATGTCATTAGGATATGAGTGAACTAGAGTTTTTTCGTACTCGTCCTTTGGTTAGATTCCTGCCTTGGAGGAGTCTGAAGGTTGGCGGTCGTCGTCTTTGGCAGGCCAACGGTAATTTACTTTGAGTAGCCCTTGCTGTATGCTCCCACATTGTTTACTTCATTTTCTTTCTTTCTCGAGGCTGATCTTTTGGTGCTTTCCCCCGCATCTATTTTACCGCTTCTCACAGTATTTTTGATCATTTCACCGGACATCACTATGTCCGAGAAACTCTTCGTGGCACTCCCCAACATATGATTAATAAATGGGGCTTTCAAGGTGTTTATGAAAAGCATGGTAGTTTCTTTCTCTAGAAGAGGTGGCTGGACTTGTATGGCAACCTCTCTCCACCTTTGTGCATATTGCCGAAAACTCTCGCTTGGTTTCTTCTCCATATTTTGCAAGGTAATTCTATCAGGGGTCATGTCTGTTAAGTGACTGTATTGCTTCATGAATGCCTGTGCTAAATCCCTCCAAGAACCAATTTTGGTACGGTTCAATTGATTATACCATTTGGATGCTGCTCCCACCAAACTGTCTTGGAAGTAATGTATTAGCAGTTGGTCATTGTTAACATACCCACTCATTCGACGGTAAAACATGGTTATGTGAGCTTCGGGGCAACTAGTCCCATTGTATTTTTCAAATTCTAGCATCTTGAATTTGTGAGGAAGTATTAGATCTGGCACCAAACTCAGATCTTTAGCGTCGATTCCATGTTGCCTATCAGCGTTTTCCATGACCCTGAATTTGTCCTCTAGCTATTTGCATCTATCATCTAACTGTCTTGGCAATTCAGACCTTGCCCTTTCCCTTTCTGCTGCCTCATCAAAGTCGAGAATAACAACATTAATTGGGTGATCCCGTAAGTTGGAACCCGATCCCGCTTGGAAGTTTGTCGGTATCGAAATACCTTCTTGAAAATGTTGAGGTTTAATTGTGACAGATGTTTTTCGTGGGTACACCTCAGGATGTGTCGGGGTAAAACCCGGAGGATATAGTGGTTCCTCATTATCTTCACCAGTGTTAACCATGGGGGTCTTTCCTTTGCCTATTCCCCCGCCAGTAGTTGAGTCAATTGAGTCATCATACTCTTTTGTGATTCCATTATTCGGTCCATCATATCTTGTTGGATCTTAGCAAGCTGCTCTTGCATTTGCAGTTGAAGTTTATCTTGCATCTCCTTTTGGAGTTGTTCCAGTCTTTCTAATCTCTGATCCATATCTTTCGTCTTGGTTCGGGTGCCGTAAGGATGTTTGGTTTTGTTGGTGTCCAGGTTAATGCTGAAATAATTTTAACCAATCAGGGTCTTCTCATGAAATCTAATGCACGTGATGTAATGCTATGTGAATGCATGAAATGAATGTAAAGAGGTGTCGATTCTGACTCAATTTCCTTTAGAAAACTTTACTAGAGGGCAAAATTCTTTACATGAAACAGACTACAAATATACGAACAACCGTATTGTCTTCCGTTTTATCAAGAAATTCGCTCTCCATGTTATGCTCTCTAATTTAGTAATTGAACATGTATCGACCCTCTTTCAAATATGAAATGACATATAATGCAATCATAACCCAAAACAAAACGAGAAACATTAATACAAAGTAAAAGCAAGCAAAAAAGAAACAAATAGAGCACTTATTCGGATGACTACTATGGTTTATCGCGGCACTATCTAGGGCAGGCTCTTAGGGTCTTTTACATGCGGTTTAAGTTCTAAAGTTGAGGTACCTGAACCAGCAGATTCCTCGATCCTCACCCATTATAGGCTCATACGGACCGAGTTCGGTTCAGGGGGACACATTTCCTTATGGCCATGCGGAGATGAAAATCTCACGAAGTAAATAGGTACAGATGTATCCCGGAAGTAGTCCACTAGCCCATGCGGAGGTGAAAACCTCACGAAGGCATAATTTCTCACTCCCACTTAAAGGTGTGACCACAACGGTCATGCAATGCAATGCCAAAGTAGTTTATGAGACTCGACATTATTGCAATCATAGCACAAACAAATGCATCAAAAGAAACATGATTTTTCAAAACAATTTTCCAAATTTTCAATCAAAAGGACAAAAATTAATCAATTTATGGCCTGACTCTCAACCAGTCCCCAGTGGAGTCGCCAAGCTGTCGAAACCATTTTTTTATTTTTTTAAAAAACGGGGATCGACTTTAAAATGACAAACGGAGTCGCCACCGATCCTTTATTTAAGGTGTGATCGGGTCACCTTAAGATGGATTATTTTAATAAAACATTTTAGATTTATTAAAACAATAATTTTGGTCTACGAAATCTAAGAAAATAGGTTCGGAAGTCGGTTACGTGCGAGGAAGGATTAGCACCCCCGCAACGCCCAAAATTGGTACCAAATTGATTAATTAATGTCCTAATGTCGAGAATTTGAAAGGTTTCAAAATATAATAACTTTTAAAGATATGGATAACTCGAATTGGAATCTAAGATTCTCTTGCTCCGAAGAAAGAAAATATCACATCCAGCACGATAGGATATGACGTTTCAAACCCTCGATGCCAAGATCCTCTCATGATTTCCAAAAGTTATTGCGTTGAGATTTTTATAAGGATATTCAATTATTTGGACAAACGAAAAACCGAAACCTAGCACGATAGGGTACGATTTCTCGGATTTCCAAACTTGAAACATTGCCTTATTTTTTAGAAAACATGGACCAAAATTTTAAAAGGATATTTGGTTATTTGGTCAAACGGAAAACCGAAACCTAGCATGATAGGGCACGATTCCTCGAGTTTCTAAACACGAAATATTGCCTTATTTAAAAAAACTTTGAATGGGACGATTTTTAAACTTGAACGGTGTTAAAACATGACTTTTTAAACGAATAAAATGCGATGGAATGATAGTATAAAAACAAAATGGCAAATAAAGATGAAATAAGAAATACAATACGCATAATAGCAATAATCACCGAACATGAAATTAATGATAGGCAAAATAATTTAGAATAATATATTAAAACAATAAACTACAAATAAATTAAAAATAATAAAAGAATTATATAAGTTTAAAAATATGATAGGTTTAAGAAGAAGTATATACATAAAATAATGTAAAAATCAATAATATGTAAAAAAACAATCTTATCATTATATATGTATGTATAAATTAATAATATACAAGAGTATTTAAATTAATCATTATACAAATCTTTAAAACAAAGTAATATAAAAAGGAATTTTTTAAAATAAATAACTATATAATTAAACAAATAAAAAATATACAAATGAAAGTATAAAGATAACAAGTTAAAATAATAACTCAATGTGATATACTAAGACAAAAAAATATGAATGATAAATAAGTTCAAAAGAATAAAAGAAATACAAAATAAAAATAATCAAAATAAAAAGATTCAATTAAAATAAATACAAACTAAAAGGGGTCATTAAATAAATATAAAAACATTGGAACAAAATTAAAGACTAAAATACAATGCGCGTAAACCTAAGAGGATCAGAAGCGCAATTTGCCCAAGTTATTAAACGCTGCATTTAAAGATGGATTAAAATTAAAATAGCGCAAAATTTAAAGGTGAAATTTAAATAAAATAAAACTTAATTAAAAAGAAATAAACTGCGGAAGGATTAAAATAGCAAATAACCCATTCTCATAAAACACGCGGATCCTCCCCTGTCAACACGCAGGTCAGAGGGTATGAAACGACATCGTTTTAGGCCATGGTGTATTAAGCCAAAACGGCGCCGTTTTACTATACTATTTAAATTAAAAATTCTTTACAAAAAATCATTTCACCCTTCAGAAATACAAAAAATATCCGAAACTCTCTCCCCATCTCTCAACCTAGGCGATTTCTGGCCTAACTTCGGTATGGTCCGCCACCGCATGCGCCGCCGTCGGCGCCGCCGTATACGGCGGTCGGGGGGCCGAAAACCTCCGTTTTTTCAGGCAAATCAAAGGTAATCTTCTCCTCCTTCTTTCTATTTTATTTAAAATCAACTTGTAAATAAAATAAAAGAAAAAAAAATGAATGAAACAGGAGTGCGAAAAAAAAAGAATAATAGACCTTTTGAACTTTTGAATCTGATTTTTTTTATTGCTATTCGTTGCTTTTTTTTATTGTATTCAGTGTATATGCCTTCGCATATATAAAAATCGAATCCTTTACATTGTTTAAAATCAGCCTTATATAGCCGAAACAAAAATGAAGAAAAATAATCAAATACAAAATCCCTTTTTTCATTTCTCATATTTCCCTTTTCTGTCATTTGCTATATTCTGTTACTCTTCTTGCAGGTGTGAGCATCATGGAAACGCGCGTATGGAGGGCTGGAAGCTGCTGCTGGGCGCGCGTGGGGGATGGCTACGGCGCTGGAGACCCTAGAATCTTCTAGGGTTTCCGAAATTCTCGAACCCTCTCGGACCTGCTCTGTTTTTGGACCCTTGTTTTGGGTCGGGTTTAGGAATTTGTATTGTTGGGCTTGTTATTAATGATAGGTTGTAAATGGACATTGTTTTTTTATTGGACTTTATTTTATTTTTGTGTTTAATTTTGGTAAAATAAGCCGGGGCGAATTGGGCTTGTTACACCTAGGCTTTGGTATCGCGATACCCATTACTCGGTATCGCGTTCTCACAAGAGTTAGCCTCAATTTTCTTCACTACAGCACTATCAGGGGTATCACGACTTCCATGCCTCAGTGTCGGGATACCCCCCTTTGAATGATGATTTGAAACACCCCACACCCGGCCCACGAGCCTGAACCGGATCTGGTATGTTCCTTAAATAAATCGGTTTTCAATGTTCTAAATGACTTAGAGAAAATTTGTGTAATTTAAAAAAAATTGTTTTGGGTTGGGCTTAATTTGAAACCTATTTAATAAATTTGAAATCCAACTTAAATAAGGTGACAAAATAATTTTTGGGTTTATTATTTTAAAAGAAATAAATTTACTTATCTTTAATCAAACATAAATTGTATCATATTCAAATAAAAATAAACAGAAATAAAGAAAATCCAATTGGGCCTTATGGCCTTATTACATCATTCAAACCCAAAATAAAGTTTAAAGTACTAAAATTTCATAAAGTCCAAATTCCAAATAATTTCTTCAAGCGATGCATGGCCACCTTTAGCTCCTCGCCGACCGGTCCATTCTTCGCTCATCACTGGAAAATAATTCCCCAACAGGGTGAGTCAACAGACTCAATGTGTACATAGTACTAATTTCCAACAAATCGGGCATACAAGTCATATCAATATCATGTTCATACAAAATAAAGGATGATGCAACCCAAACCCAAACCTATTTGTCCATCCGCTACACACCACCGTACCAACCTGCATAACCGCGGGGACTACTAAGTCGACCCTCCATCCGCTACACACCATCGAAGGCGATCATTTGCGATCGGACGTGCTCATCGCCCACTTATGTTGTGTCATTAGACATCTGTATTCACTGGATGTAACCGAAGTTACCACTTTTCACTTTATGTGACCGTAGTCACCACTTTACGTTGGTGAGACCGTAGTCATCACCTTCACTTTCTTCCTCCACAAATATCCCGAATGCCCCAATTATTTCATAACATATTTCACATACTTAATTTTCATTCATGTTACTAATCACATGTTCAAAATATATCACATTCACAATCCTATCAAAAGTAGGAAACGTGCACAGGTACTCCTTACCACATTTGTGGTGCTTAGCCACATTCACATACTTTGTTACATATTTATATATTTAATGATTGCCATGCAATTTATTGAAAGTTAGTAAGAGTACACACCTTTTTCGCTTAATAGTTTCCGTGAATTCGTGAGAGCGATCTATCGATCTAGATCTTTCACTCCTATATTCGGCCATTAATTAAAACATATAAATAAACCTATTTGGTCTTAAAACCAAATCCTACTAGAAGTAGAATTACTTACCTAGTTCTTTGAATTGATTTAATCAAGTCCCAACAGGTTGCTAGAATTCCTCTTCCTTGAAATCGGCTAATACTAGGTATGTAACCATGTCGGTTTTCGGTTTTTGAAATAATGGAAAACACTTAAACAAATTATGCCTTGGCCGAATATCCCTTACCTTATGATGGGATTCCAAATCAAGAGGATTCATTTATAAGCCTGTTGAAATCCTATAACTTCGTGTTAGATTAGATCTAACTTTGAAAACGTGAATCATAATCTTTAACCGCATATTTATATTTATAATCCTTACCTTAGATCCTTAGATTCCCGAAAGATCCCTTTTGATGTTGTGGATGATTGCCCTCTTTCTTAGAATCCACAAAGATTCAAAGCTTAATGAGAGAACGGAGAAGAAAATAGAAGAAAAAGAGAGG
This sequence comes from Gossypium sturtianum, assembly GCA_025698515.1. NCBI lineage: Eukaryota > Viridiplantae > Streptophyta > Magnoliopsida > Malvales > Malvaceae > Gossypium > Gossypium sturtianum. The sequence goes on from CM046945.1 coordinate 29,339,997, forward strand.
GATTTTTGCTTAATGAAAATTCGGCAGAGAGGGGTTTTGCCTAGGAGAATTTGTGAGAGAGGAATAGGGAGCAAATGTTGATGAGTAGCCCTCCTGTCCTCCCTTTATAGCCAAAGTTATCGACCTAGGAGTCCTTTACTTGGCCACCACTCCTCTTTTTGATAATATTATCTCTTTTATTTAAAAGATAAAAGCCTTTAATCCATCAATTATCTCCTCAATTATCTCATTAGAAAATAATCCTTTATTTATCTCTTATTATTCACATATTTATGTGAATAAAACTCCTTTATTTATCTCTTATTATTCACATATTTATGTGAATAAAACTCCTTTATTTATCTCTTATTATTCACATATTTATGTGAATAAAACTCCTTTATTTCTCTCTTATTATTCACATATTTATGTGAATAAAACTCCTTTATTTCTCTCATATATCCAAGTTTCCCGAAATGTTCAAGTTTCCATTTTTGGATCATTTCCAAAAATGTTTAGGTTTCCAAAAATGTCTAAGTTTCCAATAATGTCCATTTCCATTTCCATTTCCATTTTCATTTCCATCTCCATTTTCATTTCCATTTTCATTCATTTCTAGGTTTCCAAAAGTATCAAAAATTTATTCATAATACTTAAGACTTGTCATTTCATACAATTGATCTGAAAAATGCATAGGCCCTTCCTAGGATGTTACATGATTTCTTCAAATTCGGCCATTATCGACTTCCTATGCCACTCAATCATATCGATAGGTTTTCATGACAATATTTGGTCAATTTGGGTATCAAAATGACATAAAACTAACAAAAATCAATAAAAGTAAAGAAAAAACACTTAAATTGCTTGAGAATAAGTTCCTTTCGTGTAATAGAGTTCCTAATTTAACTTATCAAATTACAACATATCACATTTACATTGAAAGTGACCATTGTTATTACGAATATTAATAGGACTACTATACATATACCACATCTCTCATTTAGTTTAGATTTTGTTGGGAGGAAACATGTACCAGAGTGAAATTGTTGTAATGTGACGGAAACAAGCTTTCCACATGTGGTTAAATTAATGGACAGTTTATAATTACCTACCCGTTAAATATTATTTTCAAAAAGCTTATTAAATTAAAAATAATGTATTAGATTATAATTTTTTTCTGTAAATATAACTTCAATAAGCGCAGTAAATTTTTGTATTTTATTGGCCTCTTAGATATAAACTTGCATGTGTTACAATTTATGTAAAAGATTATGTTGAAAACAATAACTTAAATTAACCTCCCTTTTTGTCGCCTATTTAACTTGCACAGGGCATGCAACCCTACTTTCAAGGATAAACTTCCCTTTCGAGTTTCTGAAAAATTAATAATCCAACTTTTTGTCTGTCGTTGGCTTATTGCTTTCTTAATTATAAAGTAAAAAACTAAAAAATATATTACATAATAAAGACTATATAATCCAAGTAATGTAATTAAAATGTTAAAGCAAATTAAGGTGTTCATATATATATATATATATATATTTATTTAGTTTTTGATGTAAGAACAATATGGCAGCTCAAGGTAGCGTGAACTGTGGCATATATATATATATATATTCCTTGAAATCCCAAAATTTGCTTAGTAGTCGGAATAATAATTAATGGAAAAATTGGGATTTGTGAGAATTTAGCGTAACGAACCATAAACAACTATAAGGAATCGATGTTGCTTAACGCATTTGGCAATTATCTGTTTAATTTTTTTGGGGGGCTCCCTTAACCATCCTCGTGGATCGTGTACAAAATCCCAGTCGATTGCATGGCATGGCATGGCATGGCATGGCCTGGCCCCAAATCCTTGAGTAATTTCCAAGCCATCCTAACATTCTCTGTTGAACATCATTTCTTATTTTTTTATATATATAATAATAATAATTTTTTTTTTTACTTTATTTGGTGTCGCCATTATTATTAGTAAGCTAAGGTAGGCATTATTTTTGGTCCATTGAAGAACCTATATATATACACTCTCTAGTGCTTACGTTTGGGGAAGTGGTGGAGTGGCCATTACTTTATTTTTAACCAAAAATAATTGGGAAAAGAAAAGCACTCATTTTGTAACCTTAGTTGATGAGTCATGTTTTTGGTTTTGGTCTAAGTCAATTCAAACAACTACTTTGCTTCCTTTTGGTCCATCTATACCCACTATTCTTATAAGCTTATCCTTTCACTATATATATATATAAATTGCGGACATTTCGATAAAGGGTTTCTTCAATTTGCGTTAACTTTATATTAGAATATAGTTTAGTTAAATCCTATAATCACTTTTTTTTTTTTAAAATGTCTTAAGGGTTTAAGAATTTTCTACCACTTTTACACGTAATGGGTTCAAGAATTGATTTGATAGAGGGGGATTGATTTGAAGAAAACATGAATATGTGTGGTGAAAAATATACTGACAATAGAAGAATCTCAATTACTTGTTATTGACAAAAGAAGATGAAAAACGACAAAATGGAAATTTTTGTTAATCTAATAACTAAATCAATTATTCTTTTTTTTTAAAGTGAAGATAAATTTAAAATATTAAATAAATAAAAAATCCTGTTTTGATCCTTTTTTATAATTTCGGATGCATGCACTGAATGTGAATCGGAAATAGGTGTATGGATGAAAGCAACGTGAGAAGGCAATTAGCATTAGTAAGATTGCTTAATGCCGGCCAGTAATGGGACAGTACGTATCCTTTAATTACGTGCATGGTAAGTGAAGTTAATCGCAAACTCAATGCTGCCAAACCGCGTTAATCTTGCAGTTTGAGATAGATCTGCTTATTTGTGTTTTTGTTTTTTTTTTGTCCTTTTTAAGTTATTTTTTCATACAATTTTTGATAAAATATAATTTATGCTTTCATATATTTATACTATATATTAAAAAACTAATTAAATTAATGTTACATATAATAAAATTTAAACCCAAATCATCGTACTTTTCGCTAACTCAACTAAAGTCTTATTTATAAATTTATTACCTACCATAATTTACTTTCAAGTGTGTGATTTTCAAGAGCAGCAAATTTTGTTGGAGGTAACTTCCTTCTTTTTATGTTGTAATTAATAAGCTAGATTTTCTATTATCTTTTGCTTTTAGAGTGCTCTTAGAGCTGGCAAACAATAAAAACAACAAAGAAATGAGTGAAAATAGAAAAAAAAGTACTTTATTTTAGTGGATTTTCCTCTTTATCCAGTGGATTATTTCTGCATTAAATAATATCTTTTTGTATTATTTAATTCATTAATAGTGTTTTAGGTAACCAATTTTTCATTAAATTTGAACGATATAATAATTGTTGATATAAACCTTTTGGAAAATATGTTGCTTTATCTTATATTTAAGTTAACATTGTGTAAATAATAATTTGTAATTAAGTAGAAAAAGATAAGTAAAAGTATAATCGAGATTTTTTGAGTTAAATTATATTTTACTTTCTTTACTCATAAAATGAATAAATTAACTCTTATACGTCAGATCAAATAATAAATTAATTATTTTGTTTTATTTTTACCATTAAATAATAATATGATTGACACAACAAGTAAATAATAACATAATGCATGCCATGTGTCCATATCCAACAACTATGTATCAAAGTTTAGTTTGAATACATGACTATAAATAATTAAACACAGGCTGCCATCATTTATAGGTGAAAAAGGAGGAGCCTATCACGTGCGAACCTAAAAAAAAGGAAAAAGAAAAAAAAAAAAGAGAGAGAAGAGAACATAAATTTTGCTTTTCTTTTTTTTTAATAAGTAAAAGGGTTAATATTTGATATATTGACAATATATTTATTTTATTTTATAAAATAATTTTAAAAAATTGTCATGTACTTTCTTTCTTTTAAATATTTACTATATATTTATAAGACATTTGTCGACCTCCTAATCTGAAAACTCCATTGACAGTGTTCAAATGATTTTTCTAAATTAAAATCCATTTATCTAAAAGTAAGCAAATTTTGCTACAATAAGATAGTAAAGGGGGTGCATACCTCACATTACATCCAAACCTCATATTCTACATTCATCATCTACCATTAACATACAACTTACATATGCCGCATAATCAGTCAGGAACAGAGAGTAGAATGAGTTGGAGAAGTTGTTTAACCCCTCTAGCTGGTTTGCCCATGAACACGTTTGTTGCCATAAAGTGTAAATTAGTGCGGTCCAAGCAAGTTTGAAAGCAATCACTCCCAATGATTTGCCTTTCAAATGGTGGACACCCATTCAATTGTTTCATACCATGAGCCACCCCTCCAATCTATGTTTCATTTCAGCATAATTTCCCCAAATTTGTCGAGTAGCTTCGACAATCACAAAATAAATGGTCTCTTGTTTTAGGGAATCAATCTGAATCGGAACATCCCAAGCTTCACCTCTATTCTTCGTTGGTAAGCTGTCCAACACTGCCAACCAAGCAATAAAAGAATGTGTTGGGAATTCTGAAATAACACCACACCAGCTTGTGCCACACTAGCTACTTTCCTCCCTATGTCTTAACGCTTGACAAATAACAGCAGCTTTGTATTTCAGACCACTCCCATTGCATGAGAGTAAATTCCCTGCCCTTGTCTAGTAGTACTCATTTTGTAACAATTTAGTAGCACCAAATGGAGCTTCATTTCACAATTAAATATTAAAAAATCCAATAATTAAAAGAGTAATGGTTTCAACCAAGTTGTTGAAAGAGATAATAGTTGTGTAATTTAGATCGGGAGAATATATAAAGGGCACTCATCTTTTAATACTATGAGATGTAGTGTAGTGGTTGCTCACCTTATCTCTTAACTTTAAGATTAGGGTTTCAATTCTCGCTTGTGGGGATGGAATAGATTTCATGTTTACAAAAAGAATTTAAAAATTCTGTAATTATCTTAAGAAGAAATTGGTGTTAAAAATTTCTAATAGAAGAATTTTAAATTGCGACTTGTTAGACATATGTTTTCCCCAAAAATAATCTAGGAAGTAAAATATTCTACACTTCATTGCAACACTATAATACAAAAACGAAAAAACCAAAATGTACGAAGCAGGATTCATCAGTATTTTTTTAAAAATTGATTGAGTTTGTAGCGAAATGAAGTTGATATGGACATGAATAATGGCGTGATTAAGTAGTCAAAAATTTGGATGAGAAACCTCAGCCAAAAGGTGATAATTTTTATGTATATCCAAAAAAGCTCCCAAACTTTCTTCTTGATGTAACAGGTTTCCGGAAATTGAAAGGAGAGAGGTCACAGGCATTCCAACCCTTCAATTTTAACCCCATATTAAACAATCATTATATATACACATCAAAACTCTCTCTTTAGATAAAATCAAACGTCATTTGCGAAAGAGATTGGTTCTTTATTTGTTTTCCAAAACCTAAACACGGAAGAACAAAAATATAATATCTTAATTAACTTAATAAAAAATAATGGCTCAAATAAATCGCAAATCGGCAGAGATATAATTCACAAAGAAAACTCAGTTGGAAGTCATATAAATAAAGGAAAAGTGCAACTGCAACTGCAACCGGGTTTGGTTTAGGTTTTAGCCATTGGAAGCTTACTAATCTTATATATAACCCTGATGTGTATAGCCAATTGAACGTCACCATTGAGAGCTCCATTTCATCTAACTTCATCTGTTTGATTCTCTTTAAAACTGAATATTTAAACTCTGGGTAGCTATAAACATGAGAGAATCGTTTTGTTAACTACAAGAAATTAATAATTAATCACAAAAAGGGTTGACTCTAATGTAGCATATTAGCATTTATATATATTCTTGAGAAACATGAATGGGTTGGATTAGGTAACTTTAACAAGCAAATGTTGCATCAGACCGTGTTAGAAACAAAAAACGTGATGCTTGGTCGGCATCTAATCCTTATCGAATAATATTATCTAAGAGACTATAACCCTTCATTATTAGCCAGGGAAGTTGAAGAACGGCAAGACTTGTTCAAATTCAAAGAAAAGGCCATATGCATGCTACCATTTTATTTTTCTTTATTGGTTCTGTTAATCTTGGATGAAAAACGAAAATCTTAAAACATCTTTGAATCACTATAAAATGGTATGATAATTTTTTTTATTGGTTCTTTTAATCTTGAATGAAAAACAAAAATCTCAAAACATCTTTGAATCACTATAAAATATTACGATAATACTATTTAAGATTTGAATCTCAATATTTACAATTCCGATCGCTATCCCAAGTTTGGACTTGCTTAAAAGTCTAAGGTCCACTATTAATTATGCATGTACAACTTAACTATGCTCAGTTGATATGAATGTCTCAACTTTTGAAAGCAAAATCAAATGGTGGCTAAGAAAGTGGTTAAGTGATAGAATCCCCTTTACCAAACTAAAGTCCAACCATTGGACTTCCCATGTTTTCAAAAAGAGAGATGCTAATTAATTACATAAAGAGAAGAGTTTTAGTAATTAACAAAATTTATGTATTCTTCACAAATCTGGTCAGCAAAGCTATGATGTTGTATTTAATCCGGTGATCATCATGATTATCAATTTATTAGTGAAATCAAATGGTCAATTTTATACTTGAGATTATATCTGCTAAATTATCATCTGCCTTTGGACTTGTTCTGGTCTTAAGTTTATAATGTTGGCTTCCTGTATCTAATCTCTGGATGATGATTATTTTTGTCTCAAACAACTAAAATTTATGTTTTAAAGGCAATTATTTTGGGAAAATGTTCTTACTATAATATAAGTATATATATGCATCTACCTTTGACTATAGACTGTATAACTTTGTGAAGCTCTCGGCTTTTCGGAGACGCCAATATCCACACCACGCATATATTACACTCGAATTAAAATTACAAATATTAATAATTGAATTTCCCGTGGTATCTACCTTGTAAAGTATTTGGGGTATGTCTGATCACAAAACGTAATCTATTCTCAAGAGGTAGGGATTGAACCACGATCATATATATAGTTTAGAGATGAGGTGACAATCACTATACCATTAGTTGGGGTGTAACTAAGCCTAACTAAATTAAAATTAAAATTTAACTAAGTTTTAGTTTTGAAATTCCATTTAGATAAAAATCAAATCGTTTAAATTTGTTCAATTAGGATGGTTTAATTAAAAATTAAACTCATCAATTAAAACTAAATTAAAAAAAACCTTAATTGAGCTTACAAGCAACTCAAGCAAAATATTGGAATATTCATATTTGGCTTGTTTAACTCTAGTTAACATATCCAAAATTGAGTGTTTCTAAGAATATAAGCTTGAATAACATGAAATACGAATGTTGGAAAACCCAAATGCCAGAAATTTACTGTACCCCACCATGAAAGGTTGTCGAGGGTGTAAAAAGAAGTTGCCTAGGTTAAGGGAAGTATTGGCTTAAGAACATGTCGTGTCTACACCTTAAAAATCAAAATTAGATTGATTCAGTTTTAGCAGTACTTGCAAAACACTCAACTGTGTAATGGGTCAGTAATGGCATTCGATTGGTTAAAAAGAAAACGAAATTAGATTTCCAAATTTTGTAATTGTTTTATCTAACAACAATAATAATGTTGGTAGCATGTGAAATTACAATGAGTGCTACAACCATAAGCTGATGAAAGAAACAACATGATCCATCCTGGGGCCAGCAAGTGGCGGAGAATCCGACACAATAATCCCACCTTTTCTTTTAAGAGGGTTCGGCAAAGTTGTTTTGGTCATTATAACTACCAAATCTCCCATAATTTAGTACTTTCAGAAACAACAACTAAGCAATGCCAATGAGGGCTGTTCTTACCTCCTATACAACTCAATCATGCCGTACTAGGGATTTAAATTACGGTTTTCCCATAATTACGGGTTTATCATACGACAGTCAAAATTGAAATCGTAAAATAATGACGTGGATAATTAAACCCTAGCAATGAGTATAAAGGTACAAATGTTTTGCTTCTTGACTCCGCAACTAAGGTTTGGAAAAGGACCTGAAGAAGAAAAGATATGAATCTGATTGACCGCACACTTTCCTGTCTGAAAGAGATTTTGCATGTTGCTATGATTTTTTTTTTCAGAGGCTGCTGCTGCTCATCCTTTAGTTGTAATTCTCAAGCAGATATAATTATTGTTTGCAACAAATCTTGATCAGTTATAATTACAAGCACTAATAGCAAGCACATGCCTGCATGAAATTAAAAAAGAAGAAGAAAAAAAAAGGTATAATAGGGGGGAATCCAAAGCTGTTTTTTCAAGTAAAAACGAGGCATGGAACACCATGTTTTCCTTGTAATAGATTTCCCAATTCTAATCAAGCATGCTTTGATGTTTTTGGTAGACCTCAAACAAAACATTATTATGTGATTACAACAATTAAGATTAAGTTGTCTTAAATGTTTGTATAACCACCGTTTTGCTTCCTTAAAAAGGTCTAAAAACATGGTTGTGGGGGGAGGAAACCTACCAAACATTGTGTATTTTGTAGTGGGTGCTTTATCCTTTGTGAGGGGGTTCAAATTGTGTGGATAATCATGTGGGAAATCCAGAATTTGGATTCCTTTGCATTAACGGAAACCATAATTATTGCAATGGAAATATCATGTTCTATCTCTTGTTTACAAGGTAAAAATTACATGATGCTTTTTGTATAAAATTTGGGATTTGCGAAACCCTCAAGTTTGATTTTGATTATATTTTACTGCTTGATCACACACTTCCTCAAAACAAAAGCATGGTTTCTTGGACAAAATAAGGTATATAAAATGTAAATATGGAAATTCCTATAATTACAAATAAAATGATTAAGATTTATTTTGATAAAGTAAAAGATTAAAAATTATTTAATAAAAATAATTTTAATATATAATTATTTTGTACTCTTGACTCGTGTGGAGTCCAGCTTCTGTCAAATACTAATTTGACACAAGTTCAAACCGTTTATATATAAAAACCTAGTTATAAAATCCAAAGGATAGTGTTATTAGGAAGAGGAAAATGCATAAAACAAAATATTTGCAATGGGGGCTGCAAGCAAGTTGAGATAGATGGAGACATTACAATAGAATATTAAGTCCGTGGGGCTTACCTATATCTACTTTCAGAGTGACACAAGATTGGGGGTTATGATTTCGCCCCCATTTGTGAAAACAGATAAGAACGAAGTTGTGGCATCCATTAATATATCTTCATGATCCTTTCTTACCAAACAATTAAGGATGTTTTAATCCTAAAAAGAATAAAAAATAAATAAGAAAAACGTAAAGGAGTTATCTTATCTACCACATGTTTTCTTGTCCCTATGGCCCATATTTTACAAGGATCAATTGGGTCGTTTTTCTACTTGTATTCAAATTTGGGGGTTATATCTCATCTAAACCCCACTGTGCTCAACTTAGTGTTGGGTCTATATATTCAGGCTCTTTGCGTTAATAGCCGCTTCACCATATCCGTTCCCCAAGATGGTTCCATATGTTTTTAGTCCATATAAATGATTATGAATTTTATGAATCAAACCTAAAGGAAAATGTTTATGAATGACCTCAACTACTTACTCCACTCACTAATTAACTAAGTTATTATTATAACTTAAAAGATAAAAAAAAAGAAAAATATAAATGATTGGTAAAAGAAATAAATACGCAATAAAAAAATAAAAAATATTAAATTGTTATTCAATTCTAATTCACTATGATAGTGTAACACTCTTCACCCAGTCCGGTCACCAAACACAAGCTATGGGATGTTACCACCGATCACCTGAATGATCTTTTTTTTAATAGGTTCGCAGACACAAGGCTTGCATTAATTACAATACGCACAAAACATAATATGCATAACCTACAACATGCTAAATACATACATGGCGGACTCTCTTGCGAATAGTTCAACTGCGGAAAAAATGTCTTACAGATTCCTATACTGCGGAATGGTAAACTAAAACGCATGTAATCCTATGCTTTGTTCAAATAACATCTTTATGGATACAAAACTGTTACATGCATATGTATCTAGAAATAGATTGGTACCCCCTTTATTTACAACATCAAAAGATGAACATAAATAACTTCGAACTTGATAAGTTCCCATACTCATAGCCACCTATATACATGCCATAACCCAAACTAAATTAATCAAGTCTACCAAATCTTTGAGTGGATAGTGTGAGCTTCTTGTAGAGCCAATCGGTGCGACTTGAACGTACAAAATCTATAGGAAATGTAACAACAGAAGAGTAAGTATTATGAATACTTAGTAAGCTCATACAAGACCAACCATCAACTTACCTCGCGCACAATTTAAAAGTTAATCTAATATGCGTTCATGGTTTGCCAAACAAACCAAAACCATTTTCACATAATGAGCGAACACTTTATCAACATACAATATATCAAGTACACAACATGATATATTAACACTTTCATACCTGATTCATTCCCATTCATTTTTAACATAATAAGTGCGAACACTTTATCAATCATACATAATATCAAGTATGCAACATGATATATTAACATTTTCATACCTGATTAATTTCTATTCATTTTCAATATAATAAGTGCAAACACTTTATTAATCATACAGAATATCAAGTATGCAACATGATATATTAACATTTTCATACATGATTCATTCCCATTGATTTTCAACATAATAAGTGCGGTCACTTTATTAATCATACAGAATATCAAGTACGCAACATGATATGTTAACACTTTCATACCTCACATGTTTTATGATACCCGATGTAACATCGTAAAAGAACTCAAAACATAGGTACGTTTCACATCAAAGGCTCATCCGAGCTAATCATGTACATAGGTGTCAAGTTACCCGTTCGGGCTAAACCTTTATCGACACAATAATAGCCTAGCCAGAGCTATATATACTGTTAGAGTTGTGACCCAAATTCTTATTAAAATAAAATACAAGTGGCAAGAAGAATCCGTATAGAAGTTTGCTTCCTCTGTTTGATATTAATTTGAATAAGGTGTTTCAACCTTACTGCATTACTTCTATTAGATGTTGATTAGAATAAGGTTTTCTAAACCAATAAATAGACGCAATCTATACTCATTGTAAAAATTTGAATTCGACATAATGAATTTTCTTATATTCTGCCCGTGGTTTTTTCCCAAAAGGGTTTGCACGTAAAATCTATGTGTTATATTTTTCTCTATTTTCTTGCCATTATCGACATTCTATTTTTTACAAATTGGTATCAGGGCTTTTTGGGTTGCTTATCTCGATCACGATAATGGTGTCACTGAAGTATGAAATTTCACTGTTGGATCACAACACCAGATTCGCGTTGTGGCAGATAAAGATGCAGGTAGTTCTTACGCAGATGGATTTGGAAGATGTCCTATTGGGGATAGATAAGATGCCTTCGACATTGACAGATGAAGAGAAGAAGCGTAAAGATCGAAAGGCCTTGACACAATTAGATTTATATTTGTCTAACGAAATTTTACAAGATGTGATGAAGGAGAAGACTGTCACTGCATTATGGGCAAAACTGGAGTATCTATGCATGTCAAAAACCCTGACGAGTAAGTTACATATGAAGTAGCGTCTTTATACTCATCGTTTAGAAGAAGGTGTGTCTATGCACGAACAGTTAACTGTGTTTAAAGAAATTATCTTGAACTTAGAGGCTATGGAGGTTTAGTTTGATAAAGAAGATTTAGGGTTGATTCTATTTTGTTCGTTGTCCCCGTCCTGCTCAACCTTTAGAGACACGATTTTGTATAGCCGCGAATTTTTCACAGTTGATGAGGTATGTGATTCTTTGACCTCGTGTGACAAGACAAAACATCTTGTGATTAAATCTGACTTTCAGGGAGAGGGTCTTATTGTTTGTGGGAGACAAGAACGAAATACTAATGATGATCATGGCAGGACACATGAGCGGAGTCCTCGTAGAAAATCTAAGGGTAGATCGAGATCTTCAAATAGAGGTAAAACTTATAACTTCTGCAAGAGGAAATAACACATTAAATTTGAGTGCTATAAGTTGCAGAACAAGATCAAAAGGGAGACTACGAATCAAAAGGGAAAAAACCAGAAAAATCCGGTGAAGCTGATGTTGTAGAAGACTACAATAATGGTGAACTCCTAGTTACTTCTGCCAACAATTTTAAAGTGAACGAGGAGTGGATCCTTGATTTTGGCTGCACCTTTCATATGAGTCTCAACCGGGATTGGTTTACAACTTATGAAATAGTGTTTGAAGGTATTATTTTAATAAGAAATAATACTCCGTGCAAAATTGCAGGTGTTGGAACAATTAAAGTTAAGATGTTTGATGGAGTTGTTAGAACACTTAGTGACGTACGACATGTTCCAGAATTGAAGAGAAATTTGATTTCATTGAGTACTCTTGATTCAAAAGGGTACAAAAACATAATCGAAAGTGGGATTTTGAAGATTTCCATAGGTTCCCTCATTGTGATGAAAGGGCAGATAAAAACTGCTAAGTTATATGTTTTGCAGGGTTCTACTGTCATTGGTAATATTACAGTTGCTTCCTCTTCCTTGTCAGATGATGATGTTACTAGACTTTGGCATATGCGTCTAGGGAATATGAGTGAAAACAACATGACAGAATTGAGTAAAAGAGGACTTTTTGATGGGCAAGACATTAGCAAACTGAAGTTCTGTGAGCACTACATTTTTGGGAAGCAAAAGAGAGTTCGATTCACTAGAGGAATCCATAACACATAGGGAACGTTGGACTATATTCATTCTAATCTTTGGGACCATTTAGAGTGTCTTTGAAAGGTGGAGGTAATTATATGCTAACTCTTATTGATGATTTTTCCAGAAAAGTTTGGGTGTTCTTCCTGAAGCAGAAAAACGATGTGTTTTTCGCATTCAAGTCTTGGAAAACTATGGCTGAGAAACAGAAGGAAAACATATAAAACATCTTTAGATAGATAATGGCTTAGAGTTATGTTCTGATGAATTTAACGAATTGTGCAAATCAGAAGGGATTGTGAGACACTTGACAGTTTGTCATACTGCACAACAAAATGATGTTGCAGAACAAATGAATAGAACGATCATAGAGAAGGTCTGATGTATGTTGTCGAATGCTAATTTATCGAAGTCGTTTTGGGCTAAAGCAGGCTCTACTGTATGTTTTTTGATCAACCGATCTCCATCCGTTGCCATTGAGAAAAAGACTCTACAAGAGATATGATCTGGTAAGCCTGTTGATTATTCTAATTTAAAATTTTTTGGCTGTCCTGCATATGCTCATGTTGATAATGGAAAATTGGAACCGAGATCTATTAAATGTGTTTTCTTGGTTATAAGGCTAATGTAAAAGAGTATAAGTTCTGTTGTCCTTAAAATAGAAAAGTTGTAATTAGCAAAAATATTGTTTTTGATGAAACTACTATGCTACCTAACTTATCTCTTAAAGAATCTTCAAATAAAGAACAACAAAAGTAGGTGGAGCTTCAGATTGATCCAGTATCTACAATAGAGTCGACTCTTCAAGTTACTATAGAAAATCAAAACAGAGTTACTTATTCACCACAATATTCTATTGCTAAAAACATAACTAGAAGAGAAATTAAACCTCCAAAGAGGTATGCCGAGGCTGATCTAGTTGCTTATGCTTTAAATGTGGTTGAAGATATAGATGGAAATCAAGAGCCATCTACTTATTTCGAGGCAGTTAGCTGTGAAGACTCAACAAAGTGGATGTTTGCCATGCAATAAGAGATAGAGTCACTCCACAAGAATAGAACATGAGATCTTGTGAAGCTTCCTAAAGGTAAGAAGGCTGTTCATTGTAAATGGGTGTTCAAGAGGAAAGAAAGGACTTTAGGATTTTAAGAACCCAGATATAAAGCAAAGCTTGTTGCAAAGGGTTACAGTCAGATTCTAGGTGTGGACTTCACAGATGTGTTTTCTCTAGCTGTGAAGCATAGTTTGATTCGAGCCTTGCTTGGCATTGTGGCCATGTATGGTTTGGAGCTTGAACAGTTAGATGTAAAAACAATGTTCTTGCATGGATAACTTGAGGAGGACATTTACATGTAACAACCAGAGGGCTTTATAGTCTCGAAAAAAGAGGGCTATGCTTGCTTGTTGAAAAAGTTCCTTTATGGCTTGAAACAGTCACCAAGGCAGTGGTACAAGAGGTTTGATTCTTTTATGTCTTCTCATGATTTCAAAAGAAGTAGCTTTGACAGTTGTGTTTATTTTAAGAAGAACAGTGATGGTTCTTTTGTGTATCTACTTCTCTATGTTGATGATATGTTGATAGTAGCGAAAGATAAATAAGAGATAAGAAAGGTCAAAGCCCAACTTAGTAAAGAATTTGAGGTGAAGGATTTGGGAGCAGCAAAGAAGATACTTGGTATGAAGATTCTTAGAGATAGAAAAGTAAGTCAATTGTACCTAAGTTAGAAAGGTTACATTGAGAAAGTTCTTTGCAGGTTCAATATGCAGAGTGCTAAGCCTGTTAGTACTCCTTTAGTAGCCCATTTCAGACTTTCATCAGCTTTGTCTCCACAATCAGATGATGAGATTGACTACATGTCAAGTGTTCCATATTCTAATGCAGTGGGATCTCTTATGTATGCTATGGCTTGTTCACGTCCAAATTTATCATATGCAGTCAATGCAATTTGTAGATACATGACAAATCCTGGTAAAGAACACTGAAAAGCAGTTCAATGGATTTTGAGATACTTACGAGGCACTATTGATGTTTTCTTACAGTTTGAAAGAAATAGAGATGGAGTCATTGGGTATGTTGATGCTGATTTCTCTAGAGACCTTGATAAAATAAGATCTCTCACAGGTTATGTTTTTACAATTGGGGGTTGTGCAATCGGTTGGAAAGTAGCCTTGCAAACTACTATTGCTTTGTCTACCAGTGAAGCTGAGTACATGGTGATTACTGAGGCTTGTAAAGAAGTTATTTGGTCAAAAGGGCTCTTTAGTAAACTCAATGAAGACCTTCAAATCATTACAATATTTTGTGGCAATCAAAGTGCCATATTCCTTATGAAAGATCAAATGTTTCATGAGTGAACAAAACATATTGATGTTTGGTATCATTTTGTTTGTGATATTATTGCCCGTGGTGATATTTTTGTGAGCAAAATTAGTGCTCATGATAATCCTGCAGATATGATGAGTAAGTCACTTCCTATAACCAAGTTTGAGCATTGCTTAGACTTGGTTGGTGTTTCATTGTTGAAGATAAACCTTATGGGGTTTCATGGAAGAGGGGGAGAACTTGTTCATCGAGAATTCGTGAAACACCCCGAACCCGGCCCACGAGATTTGCCCAGATTTGGTATGTTCCTCAAGTAAACCGGTTTCAAAATTCTTTCGTTACCTAGAGAAAACTTGTGCGATTTTGAAAAAAAACATTGTTTGGGTTGGGCTTGTGTTGAAAACGAATTCAATTCTTTATATTAAAAATTTTACTTAAACTTTAATAGGTAAAACTCATAATCATAATAAATAGAAATAAATGGAAAACAATTCAACTATGGCCTTATGGCCTTATTACATCAAATAATTTCCAAGTAATTCAAGTACTTAAATAGAAATAGTAGTTCATAAAATAAAAACTTCGTGTTGAGCATGGCCACCACAAGATCTGCCGTCCCGGTCCATCACTGTTCATCACCTGAAACATGGTCCCACAACGGGGTGAGTCAAACAGACTCAATGTGTATACGACACTAAGTCATAATAGAATCAGGCATACAAATGTTACGCATTCATATCATAGCATACAAATTATGATGCATTCCAAAACCAAAACCTAATAAGCCATCCTCTACACTCCCCCGTACCAACCTGTACACCGTGGGGACTACTAAGTCGACCCTCCTTCCGCTACACTCCGTATCGCGGTCTTAGGTCACCGCATTTGTGGTCTTAGGTCACCACATTCAGATATCGCGGTCTTAGGTCACCGCATTCAGATTACTGTGGTCTTAGGTCACCACATTCAGATACCACGGTCTTAGGTCACCGTGTTCGTGGTCTTAGGTCACCACATTCATTTCCCCTTTCAATAACCCATATGCCCCATATAATGATGATATGCATAAATATGCCGAGTTCACATTCTTATCATATTCTCATGTTACTAATGACCTTTTCATATTCATTGTAGAAGTAGGAAACGCACACGAGTACTTAGTACCATAACATGGTACCTAGCCACTTTCATATTCTTAATATCACATATTTTAATAAAACAGCCATGAAACATATTAAGAAGTAGTGTGGGGTACACACCGATTTGCTTAACCACTTCATCGAAATCTCAAATCGATCTCATCGCCTTAGATCTCAAGTTCCTACAATTGATTAATCACTTACTATTTAGCACAAAGCCTATTCGGTTAGAAAACCAAATCCTAGTAGGATTTGTATTCTTAAAGCTTACCTTGGTGTCGATTTGATGATTTAATCAAATCCTTAAACTCGTATTTTTCCCCTTTGAAATTGGCTAGTCACTAAATCCCTTGAATCGGTTAGTTTTGGCTTAAAACACATAATAATAGATCTACTACTAAAATAGGCCTTGGCCGAATTTACCTTTGTTCTTACCTTCCAAATCTTAAATCCCGAATTGGATCCTTGCTTCTTTATTGCTGTCGAAATCCCTATGTACCCATGTTAGATCCAATCTAACATTAAATCATAATAATATAGCTTATGGCCGAATGGTATTCATAACTTACCTTAGATCTTAGAAGTTCCGAAAGATACCTTCTTGTAGTTGACAATTTCTTAAATCTCGAAAACACCCTTCCATAACTCGGCCAAAATCCATAATAGAGATTAGTCCCTAAATTTTAGATAGGTTTAAAATATAAAAGAATTGAAACCAAACTTTGAATCTTACCCTTTTTAAGAAATCGGTAGCACCCTTGTTAAAAGCCCCTCAAAGAATCGGCCTTGATGACTAGATAATAAAGTTTCGCTTTTTGGGATTTAATGGAGAAGTCGACTAGAGGTTCTCTTGGGGTATTTGGTTTCCACGAAAATAAGGAAAAGAAACTTGAGAATTTTGGCAATGGTGGACTATAGATTCAGCTTGACAAAAGAAAAAGAGAAGAGAAGAGAGGAGAGCACTTTGAAATTTGGCAGAGAGAGGAGGAAGAAAAATTGATGAGTAGCCCTTTTTCCTTCCTTTTATAGCCGAAACTACTCCTCAGAATCCCTTACTTGGCCACCACTCTTCTTTATTTGATAGCTTTATCTCCTAATTTAAAATAATTAGAGAATAATCCTTTATTATCTCTTCAAAAATAATCCAAATTAAATCCCTTATTTATCACCTTATTAATCGAATATTTATGACAGTAAAACTCCTCCTTTCTAGAAGGCTTGTGCCGTCCACCTCAGAGCTTCTGGAAGCAAAAATAAAACTTCTTTTATTTGCTTCCCAAGTGACTCGAACCTGTGCCCAACACCTTGCATGTGGCGCCATTTCCAGAGGCCCTAAGTGGCATCTTCAAAGCCACTTTTCCAAGCCTGCTTGTGTGTCAAATTTCAAACATTTTCTTTTAAGGCCACCTTGCCTTAATTTCCTCTTTTAAACTTTAAAACTCAACATTTCTAAGTCATTTCTAAGTTTCCAAAAATTTTCGTTCGCTCAGTAAACTTGACATTTTCTTACATTTCCAAGTTTTAAATGTGCACTTTCCTATTTTGAATCATTTCCAAATCATTTCCATCCATTTCAAGTTTACAAAAATGTTCACTTTCCATTTTTTTAACTTAACATTTCCATACATTTTCGTGTTTCCAAAATTGTTCAAAATTTATTCTTAGTACATAAAACAAAGTTACTTTGCACAATTAAACCGAAAATGCATAGGCCCTTTCCAGGATGTTACAATTCTACCCCCTTAAAATAATTTCGTCCTCGAAATTTTCTAACTAAAATAATTGAGGGTATTGTTGTCGCATTGCCTCTTCTGGTTCCCACGAAGCTTCTTCCGATCCATGATTGCGCCATAACACCTTGACTAGAGGAACTGACTTCCTCCGTAGCACTTTCACATCACGTTCCAATATCCGAATCGGCTCTTCCTCGTAGGATAAGTTTGGCCTTAGCTCTACTTCTTCGACAGGTACCACATGAGACGGATCCGATCGGTAACGACGTAGCATGGATACATGGAATACGTCGTGCATCTGCCGCGCAACTCGTGGCAACTCTAATTGGTATGCCATCGCTCCAACTCGCTTCGCACTCGATAGGGCCCTATAAACCTTGGGCTTAACTTCCTTGCGACCGAACCTCATTACCTTTTTCCAAGGCGAGACTTTCGAAACACTTGGTCTCCCACTTCAAACTCTATTTTCTTCCGCTTAAGGTCTGCGTGACGACTTACGCCTATCGAGGCTTCCTTTAACCGTGCTCGAATCATCTCAACCTTCTCTTCGTTTTGGCCACTAACTCTGGACCCAAAACTCGACGTTCTCCTAACTCACCCAACAAGTAGGAGTTCTACACTTCCGACCATACAATGCTTCATATGGTGCCATCCGAATGCTAGCTCCGATAATTTGTTGTTGTAGGCGAACTCGGCTAAAGGCAAATAGTCTTCCCAACTTCCTCGGAAATCCATCACATGACCTCTCAACATATCCTCCAACACTTGTATAACTCGCTTGCATCGCCCGTCCGATTGTGGATGAAAAGCCGTAGTGAAGTCCAACTTAGTGCCTAAAGCTTGATGATGTGCCCTCCAACCGAGACGTAAACCTTGGGTCTCTGTCCGGAGATGATCGACATTGGTACACCATGTAACCTCACAATTTCCGCCACATATAACTTAGCCACCAAGAGAATAGTCAACTCTTACCGGGATGAAGTGCGCGGACTTAGTCAAACGGTCCACTATCACCCATACCGAGTCCTTCTTAGTAGGCGTAAGGGAAAGCCCACTAACAAAATCCATGGTAATTCTCTCCCACTTCCATTGCAGAATCTCGATTGGTTGAAGCAATCCTGATGGAACTTGGTGTTCAACCTTAACTTGTCGACACGCCAAACATTTCCCCACGAATTCGGTCACTTCTTGCTTAAGATCGGACCACCAAAATTGTTCCCTTAGATCTCTGTGATGACTTAATGCCTCCGGGATGCATAGCATAAGGGCTACTATGCGCCTCCCAAAGAATCCTTTGTCTTAACTCCTTGTCCTTCGGCATACAGACTTTTCCTTTGTAACACAATACTCCTTCATCATTAACGCCATAATCCTTTAATTCCCTGTTCTGCACTTGTTGTAACTTAGCACTTAGATCCTTATCAACCAACTGTCCCTCTTTCACCTCCTTCAGCCATGTGGGCTTGACTTGCAACTCTGCCAACAGGCTTCCATCATCGTACAAACTTAAGTGAGCGAACATAGCCCTTAGATCCGACACAACCTTCCGACTTAGGGCATCAGCTACCACATTCGCCTTGCCCGGATGATATTCTATCGAACAGTCGTAGTCCTTCAACAACTCCACCCACCTTCGTTGCCTCAAGTTCAACTCATTTTGAGTCAACAGATACTTAAGGCTCTTGTGGTCTGTGTAGATCACTGACCTTTCTCCATAGAGGTAGTGCCTCCAAACCTTAAGGGCGAAAACCACTGCTGCCATTTCCAAGTCATGAGTTGGGTAGTTAACCTCATGAGGCCTTAGTTGCCGAGACGCATAAGCGACTACTTTTCCTTCTTACATTAGCACACATCCTAATCCCGTATGCGAAGCATCACAGTACACCACAAAATCCTTCCCAGCCTCCGGCTAAATTAACACTGGAGCCTCCGTCAACACCTTCTTAAGGTTGTCAAAGCTCTTCTGTTGCTTATCAGACCATTCAAAGGGTACTTCCTTCCTTAGTAACTTTGTCAAAGGCGCGGCTATTGACGAGAATCCTTCTACGAACCTTCTGTAATAGCCTGCCAAACCTAAGAAACTTCGAATCTCAGCCACAGACCTAGGTGGTTTCCAATCCAACACTGCTTCGATCTTCCTAGGATCCACTCTTATTCCTTCTGCGGATACCACATGCCCTAAGAATGCCACCTCCTTAAGCCAAAATCCACACTTACTGAATTTGGCATAGAGCTTCTTCTCCCTTAACACTTGTAGCACCACTCGGAGATGTTCATCATGCTCCTCTTCTGACTTAGAATACACCAAAATATCGTCGATGAACACAACGACGAACCTATCCAAGTAGGGTTGAAAAACTCGGTTCATCATATCCATGAACGCGGCTGGAGCGTTTGTCAATCCAAATGGCATCGCCACAAACTCAAAATGGCTGTATCTTGTCCTAAAAGCGGTCTTATGGATATCTGCCTCCTTCACCTTCAACTAGTGATATCCCGACCTTAAGTCTATCTTTGAGAATACCATGCCCACTTGGTGATCGAACAAGTCATCGATCCTTGGCAAAGGATACTTGTTCTTGATGGTCACTTATTCAATCGACGAAAATCTATGCACATACGCATAGTTCCGTCCTTCTTCTTTACAAAAGTAATCTGGTGCTCCCATGGAGACACACTGGTCGTATGAACCCACGATCCAACAACTCTTGGATTTGAGCCTTGAGCTCAACTAACACCTTTGGCGCCATTCGGTATGGAGCGATTGAAACAGAGTCGTTCTGTGTAGTAAGTCTATTCCAAACTCCACCTCCCTATCTCGGGGGTATTCACAGTAATTCCTCCGGAAATACATCTTCAAAGTCTTTCACCGTTCTAACTCCACTGACACCGTCTTCCTTTCCACCTAATGCACTTACGAAGGCTAAGAACGCCTTACACCCTTTCTTAACCATTTTCTCAGCCTTCAACGCCGAAACTACGTTGGACAGGTAGTTTCTTCTCTCTCCGATCACTATTACTACTTCATCCTCCGGGGTCTTTAGTTCCATTCATTTAGCCGCACAATCCAACACGGCTCGATGCTCTACTAGCCAGTCCATTCCAAGTATAAGTTCAAACTCCCCGAAAGGTAGTTCCATTAAGTCAGCCCGAAAGTTCACTCCCTGAATCTCTAGGGGTACATTCCGAAAGATCTTATCCACCACTACAGCTTAGGCCTAATGGGCTTACTACAGCTCATCCGCCTATCGAAGGTTCGAGTCTAGGCCTAGTGTTTCCACTACACTACATGCAACATAGGAATGGGTCGAGCCCACATCAATTAGAGAAAAATATGGCTTGTCAAAAATAAAGAACGTACGGTTATAACGTCCGTGCGCGTCTCCATCTTCCCTCCGCGAACCGCATAAACCAAACTGGTTGCCTTGCTCTCAAGATTAGCGGCACTCGCCTTGTGTTCCACGGCCTCTGCCAAGCACCATTACCTCTGTTACTCGAACCACGACCTCATTGAGGTCGCGGTCCTCCTCTACGACCGACCAACAACACTCCGAGCTGTTGGTCGGCTTTCATCGATTGTTTAGGACAATCTTTAATCACATGGTCCTTGGACCCACATCTAAAACATCCTCCTGCTTTCTTCTAGCACTCTCCTAAGTGCTTCTTTCCACACACATCACAAGGTCGACACCGCGCCTTACGAACCAACTTGTCGACCTCGCGGCCCATCAACTCTAGGCCTCTTATGAACCTTTCCGCACGTTCCAAAACCTCTTTTGGGCCTATTCCTATCCATAGCCCCGCTTTGTAGAATCCTTGATTCCTCACCACCTTGGCCTTTTCTACCAAAGCGAAAACTCCCGCTCCCGATGCGGTGCTATCAATGGCCTCGAGATCATCCCTTAGCCCATCCTCAAAACGGACACAGCGCTCATGCTCGGTTGCCACTACTCTCTCGAGCATATCGGCTCAACCTTAAGAATTCAGCCTCATACTCCGCCACGGACTTGTTCCCTTGAACCATCCCCCGTAAATGCCTTCCTTTGCTCATCAAGATACCCGGTTCCCTACATACTTCTTCTCAAATGCTTCCTTAACATATTCCTGTGTCGATCCTCGATCGTGGCACCATCCCGAACAGTTAACCACCACTGATATGCTTCATCG
Organism: Gossypium sturtianum; assembly: GCA_025698515.1. Classification (NCBI taxonomy): domain Eukaryota; kingdom Viridiplantae; phylum Streptophyta; class Magnoliopsida; order Malvales; family Malvaceae; genus Gossypium; species Gossypium sturtianum. Next base: position 29,362,069 of record CM046945.1, read on the forward strand.
CGTAACAGTGCCACCATTCCTTTTAACTTCTCCGCAGGGGTCAAGTCAAGCTCATCCATGATGCGCTCTGTTGCTTCCAACCAAGATTTCACCGAACCGGGTGCCACACCCGATGCTCCACGAAACATTTTGGCTCCATTAGCTCGGAGCCGCTCAGCCTGCACTTACGGGTTCCCGAATTTCCTCCCTGCACGACCACCAACTCCAAAACTCGCAAAGACACCTGCGACACAAAGATCATCCCCCCGTCCGAGCTTGCTTCTCAACACCAACAGCTGGGGGTGGTGGTGGCGGTGGTATCTCATTGTCAGACCCTTGACCCGATCTAACTGGTTCTGACACCGTCATCCTTCCTCTACCTCGTCCACGATGACCACGTCCTCTAGAGCTCATTTCTAACGTCGTGATCTGATTAAGAAGTTTTATGAATTAGTCTTTGTTTCACTTGATTACCCGCGAAGAAATTTTATGAAAAGAGTTTTAGGAGTGGTTCTTTCGTATGCACACAGTCTTTCCATTCATTCATCCATACATCCATCAAACAATCATGAACTCTCGTTCATTCAGAGAAAGGTTGTAGTTTTCATTGTTATTGTTTTTTCTTCCACTACCTAGGGGTATTTTCGTAATTCTGTCCTACAGGGGTATTTTCGTAATTTTTCAAAAGGAAAAAGTTCCTTGGTGATTTTGTCACAAAGTATTTTGGTATTTTTAAATTTCTGGGGTATTTTGAAAAATTTTGAAATCCAGGGGTATTTCGGTGATTTTGGACCTCGGGGGTATTTTGGTGATTTTTTTTTCCAAGCCGGGGTAAATTTGTAAAATCTTATAAATCAGGGATATTTCAAAGGTTGCAAAACTTTGAGGGTTCTTTTTGAGAATTGTACTTTTCAAAACGGTGATGTTGCAAAAATTTTGGAAATCAGGGTCATTTTGGTAATTTTATAAGTTAGGGGCAATTTTGAAATTTCCAAAATTCAAGGTATTTTTGATAATTTGCAAATTAGGGTTTTTGAACATTGATAAAATAATGAAATTTTGGCAAAACTGTTGGGTAGTTGGTCATTTTATAAACCAAGGGTATTTTGGTAATTTTACCACTAGGGGCATTTTTGTATAAATCGGAAATCTTTCAGAAAATTTTGTAAAGATGGTTTTCATGAATTTAGAAGAAAGTTTTAAGATTTCTAAAACTAGGGTTTTGTTGTTTTTATAAAAACACGGCTAATTCCCTTTCGGGTTTTAGTTATTGTGTTTAGCCTATGACCGAGTCCTCTTGGTCGGGTGAACTAAAGCTACGCACTGTGCAGGATTTGAGTGGAGAGGAAATGAGTCACGCGGACTGCTTAAATACCAAGCTCCCACCGAAACCATTCCTAGACATGCGCACAGAGGTTGCCACACCTACTGAGTCTTCTTGGTTAGGGTGAACTGAAGCTACGCACCAGGTAGGATTCTAGCGAAGAGGAGGTGAGTCACTAGGACTGCTTAAATACCAGGCTCTTCCGGATCCAATCCTAGACATGCGCACAGGGGTTACCACACCCTAACTTAGTGACTTAGCCATGGGTTTGTTTAACGTTCCTTAAGTCTTATGTGTTTGTTTTTGAGTAGACTAGTCCTAGGGTTCAAGTTCCTATCATGCTAATCTACGTTCCATTCCATTTCTACCCTTCTACACATCATAACATAATCACACAAATAGTTAGGGGTACTTACCTGGTGGACTGCGGGTCGGAGACTTTAGGTGCCATACCAGAAAACCTGCTTGTTTTATAAAATATTTTCAAAAAAAACTCATTTGGGCTCGCTTTGAAAACGTTTTGGGCCTTGGCCCAGAGGCCGAGAGTTTAAAAGCGGGCTCGATATCAAATCGAAACACCCGAACCCGGCCCACACGAGATTTGCCTGATTTGGTATGTTCCTCAGTAAACCGGTTTCAAAATTCTTTCGTTACCTAGAGAAAACTTGTGCGATTTTGAAAAAAAACATTGTTTGGGTTGGGCTTGTGTTGAAAACGAATTCAATTCTTTATATTAAAAATTTTACTTAAACTTTAATAGGTAAAACACATAATCATAATAAATAGAAATAAATGGAAAACAATTCAACTATTGCCTTATGGCCTTATTACATCAAATAATTTCCAAGTAATTCAAGTACTTAAATAGAAATAGTAGTTCATAAAATAAAAACTTCATGTTGAGCATGGCCACCACAAGATCTGCCGTCCCGGTCCATCACTGTTCATCACCTGAAACATGGTCCCACAACGGGGTGAGTCAAACAGACTCAATGTGTACACGACACTAAGTCATAGTAGAATCAGGCATACAAATGTTACACATTCATATAATAGCATACAAATTATGATGCATTCCCAAACCAAAACCTAATAAGCCATCCGCTACACTCCCCCGTACCAACCTGTACACCGTGGGGACTACTAAGTCGACCCTCCTTCCGCTACACTCCATATCGCGGTCTTAGGTCACCGCATTTGTGGTCTTAGGTCACCACATTCAGATATCACGATCTTAGGTCACCGCATTCAGATTACTGTGGTCTTAGGTTACCACATTCAGATACCACGGTCTTAGGTCACCGTGTTCGTGGTCTTAGGTCACCACATTCACTTCCCCTTTCAATAACCCATATGCCCCATATAATGATGATATGCATAAATATGCCAGAGTTCACATTCTTATCATATTCTCATGTTACTAATGACCTTTTCATATTCATTGTAGAAGTAGGAAAACGCACTGAGTACTTAGTACCATAACATGGTACCTAGCCACTTTCATATTCTTAATATCACATATTTTAATAAAACAGCCATGAAACATATTAAGAAGTAGTGTGGGGTACACACTGATTTGCTTAACCACTTCATTGAAATCCGAAAACTGATCTATCGCCTTAGATCTCAAGTTCCTACAATTGATTAATCACTTACTATTTAGCACAAAGCCTATTCGGTTAGAAAACCAAATCCTAGTAGGATTTGTATTCTTAAAGCTTACCTTGGTGTCGATTTGATGATTTAATCAAATCCCCGTAAACTCGTATTTTTCCCCTTTGAAATTGGCTAGTCACTAAATCCCTTGAATCGGTTAGTTTTGGGTTAAAACACATAATAATAGATCTACTACTAAAATAGGCCTTGGCCGAATTTACCTTTGTTCTTACCTTCCAAATCTTAAATCCCTAATTGGATCCTTGCTTCTTTATTCTTTGTCGAAATCCCTATGTACCCATGTTAGATCCAATCTAACATTAAATCATAATAATATAGCTTATGGCCGAATGGTAGTCATAACTTACCTTAGATCTTAGAAGTTTGAAAGATACCTTCTTGTAGTTGACAATTTCTTAAATCTCAAAACACCCTTCCATAACTCGGCCTAAAATCCATAATAGAGATTAGTCCCTAAATTTTAGATAGGTTTAAAATATAAAAGAATTGAAACCAAACTTTGGATCTTACCCTTTTAAGAAATCGGTAGCACCCTTGTTAAAAGCCCTCAAAAGAATCGGCCTTGATGACTAGATGATAAAGTTTCGGTTTTGGGATTTAATGGAGAAGTCGACTAGAGGTTCTCTTGGGGTATTTAGTTTCCACGAAAATAAGGAAAAGAAACTTAAGAATTTTGGCAATGGTGGACTATAGATTCAGCTTGACAAAAGAAAAAGAGAAGAGAAGAGAGGAGAGCACTTTGAAATTTGGCAGAGAGAGGAGGAAGAAAAATTGATGAGTAGCCCTATTTCCTTCCTTTTATAGCCGAAACTACTCCTCTAATCCCTTACTTGGCCACCACTCTTCTTTATTTGATAGCTTTATCTCCCAATTTAAAATAATTAGAGAATAATCCTTTATTATCTCTTCAAAAATAATCCAAATTAAATCCCTTATTTATCACCTTATTAATCGAATATTTATGACAATAAAACTCCTCCTTTCTAGAAGGCTTGTGCCGTCCACCTCAGAGCTTCTGGAAGCAAAAATAAAACTTCTTTTATTTGCTTCCCAAGTGACTCGAACCAGTGCCCAACACCTTGCATGTGGCGCCATTTCCAGAGGCCCTAAGTGGCATCTTCAGCCACTTTTCCAAGCCTGTTTGTGTGTCAAATTTCACAAACTTTTTCTTTTAAGGCCACCTTGCCTTAATTTCCTCTTTTAAACTTTAAAACTCAACATTTCTAAGTCATTTCTAAGTTTCCAAAAATTTCGTTCGCTCAGTAAACTTGACATTTTCTTACATTTCCAAGTTTCAGTAAATGTGCACTTTCCTATTTTGAATCATTTCCAAATCATTTCCATCCATTTCCAAGTTTCCAAAAATGTTCACTTTCCATTTTTTTAACTTAACATTTCCATACATTTTCAGGTTTCCAAAATTGTTCAAAATTTATTCTTAGTACATAAAACAGGTTACTTCGTACAATTAAACCGAAAATGCATAGGCTCTTTCCAGGATGTTACAATTCTACCCCCTTAAAATAATTTCATCCTCGAAATTTTCTAACTAAAATAATTGAGGGTATTGTTGTCGCATTGCCTCTTACGGTTCCCCACGAAGCTTCTTCCGATCCATGATTGCGCCATAACACCTTGACTAGAGGAACTGACTTCCTCCGTAGCACTTTCACATCACGTTCCAATATCCGAATCGGCTCTTCCTCGTAGGATAAGTTTGGCCTTAGCTCTACTTCTTCGACAGGTACCACATGAGGCGGATCCGATCGGTAATGACGTAGCATGGATACATGGAATACGTCGTGCATCCGCGCGCAACTCGTGGCAACTCCAATTGGTATGCCATTGCTCCAACTCGCCGAAGACTCGATAGGGCCCTATAAACCTTGGGCTTAACTTCCCTTGCGACCGAACCTCATTACCTTTTTCCAAGGCGAGACTTTTGAAACACTTGGTCTCCCACTTCAAACTCTATTTCCTTCCGCTTAAGGTCTGCGTGCGTCGACTTACGCCTATCGAGGCTTCCTTTAACCGTGCTCGAATCATCTTAACCTTCTCTTTCGCCGCCACTAACTCGATCCAAAACTCGACGTTCTCCTAACTCAGTCCAACAAGTAGGAGTTCTACACTTCCGACAATACAATGCTTCATATGGTGCCATCCGAATGCTAGCCCGATAGCCGTTGTTGTAGGCGAACTTCGGCCTAAAGGCAAATAGTCTTCCCAACTTCCTCGAAAATCCATCACACTGACCTCTAAACATATCCTCCAACACTTGTATAACTCGTTGCATCGCCCGCCCGATTGTGGATGAAAAGCCGTAGTGAAGTCCAACTTAGTGCCTAAAGCTTGATGAAGTGCCCTCCAGAATTGAGACGTAAACCTTGGGTCTCTGTCGGAGATGATCGATACTGGTACACCATGTAACCTCACAATTTTCGCCACATATAACTTAGCCAGCTTCTGAAGAGAATAGTCAACTCTTACCGGGATGAAGTGCGCGGACTTAGTCAAACGGTCTACTATCACCCATACCGAGTCCTTCTTAGTAGGGGTAAGGGAAAGCCCACTAACGAAATCCATGGTAATTCTCTCCCACTTCCATTGCGGAATCTCGATTGGTTGAAGCAATCGATGGAACTTGGTGTTCAACCTTAACTTGTCGACACGTCAAACATTTCCCCACTAATTCGATCACTTCTTGCTTAAGATCGGACCACCAAAATTGTTCCCTTAGATCTCAGATGACAGCCTTAATGCCTCCGGGATGCATAGCATAAGGGCTACTATGCGCCTCCCAAAGAATCCTTTGTCTTAACTCCTTGTCCTTGGCATACTGAGATTTTTCCTTTGTAACACAATACTCCTTCATCATTAACGCCATAATCCTTTAATTCCCGTTCCGCACTTGTTGTAACTTAACACTTAGATCCTTATCAACCAACTGTCCCTCTTTCACCTCCTTCACCATGTGGGCTTGACTTGCAACTCGCCAACAAAGCTTCCATCATCGTACAAACTTAAGTGAGCGAACATAGACCTTAGATCCGACACAACCTTCCGACTTAGGGCATCGGCTACCACATTTGCCTTGCCCGGATGATATTCTTCTATCGAATCGTGAGTCCTTCAACAACTCCACCCACCTTCATTGCCTCAAGTTCAACTCCTTCCGAGTCAATGAGATACTTAAGGCTCTTGTGGTCTGTGTGTAGATCACCGACCTTTCTCCATAAAGGTAGTGCCTCCAAACCTTAAGGGCGAAAACCATCTTTGCCGCGCCCAAGTCATGAGTTGGGTAGTTAACCTCATGAGGCCTTAGTTGCCGAGACGCATAAGCGACTACTTTTCCTTCTTGCATTAGCAGACATCCTAATCCCGTATGCGAAGCATCAAAGTACACCACAAAATCCTTCCCACCTCCGCTAAATTAACACTGGAGCCTCCGTCAACACCTTCTTAAGGTTGTCAAAGCTCTTCTCGTTGCTTATCGCAGACCATTCAAAGGGTACTTCCTTCCTTAGTAACTTTGTCAAAGCGCGGCTATTGACGAGAATCCTTCTACGAACCTTCCGTAATAGCTTTGCCAAACCTAAGAAACTTGAATCTCACCACGGACCTAGGTGGTTTCCAATCCAACACCGCTTCGATCTTCCTAGGATCCACTCTTATTCCTTCGCGGATACCACATGCCCTAAGAATGCCACCTCCTTAAGCCAAAATCCACACTTGCTGAATTTGACATAGAGCTTTTCTCCCTTAACACTTGTAGCACGCGCCGGAGATGTTCATCATGCCCCTCTTCGGACTTAGAATACACCAAAATATCGCCGATGAACACAACGACGAACCTATCCAAGTAGGGTTGAAAACTCGGTTCGTCATATCCATGAACGCTGGCCGAGCGTTTGTCAATCCAAACGGCATCACCACAAACTCAAAATGGCCGTATCTTGTCCTAAAAGCGGTCTTATGGATATCCGCCTCCTTCACCTTCAATCGGTGATATCCCGACCTTAAGTCTATCTTTGAGAATCTGCGGCCCACCGGTGATCGAACAAGTCATCGATCCTTGGCAAAGGATACTTGTTCTTGATGGTCAGCTTATTCAACTGACGGTAATCTATGCACATACGCATAGTTCCGTCCTTCTTCTTTACAAACAGAACTCGTGCTCCCCATGGAGACACACTGGGTCGTATGAACCCACGATCCAACAACTCTTGGATTTGAGCCTTGAGCTCAACTAACTCCTTTGGCGCCATTCGGTATGGAGCGATTGAAACAGGAGCTGTTCCCGGTAGTAAGTCTATTCCAAACTCCACCTCCCTATCTGGGGGTATTCCTGGTAATTCCTCCGGAAATACATCTTCAAAGTCTTTCACCGTTCTAACTCCACTGACACCTTCTTCCTTTCCACCTAATGCACTTACGAAGGCTAAGAACGCCTTACACCCTTTCTTAACCATTTTCTCAGCCTTCAACGCCGAAACTACGTTGGACAGGTAGTTTCTTCTCTCTCCGATCACTACTACTACTTCATCCTCCGGGGTCCTTAGTTCTATTCGTTTAGCCGCACAATCCAACACGGCTCGGTGCTCTACTAGCCAGTCCATTCCAAGTATAAGTTCAAACTCCCCGAAAGGTAGTTCCATTAAGTCAGCCCGAAAGTTCACTCCCTGAATCTCTAGGGGTACATTCCGAAAGATCTTATCCACCACTACAGTTAGGCCTAATGGGCTTACTACGCATCATCCGCCTATCAGAAGGTTCAGAGTCTAGGCCTAGTGTTTCCACTACACTACATGCAACATAGGAATGGGTCGAGCCCACATCAATTAGAGAAAAATAGGGCTTGTTAAAAATAAAGAACGTACCGGTTATAACGTCCGGCGTGTCTCCATCTTCCCTCCGGTGAACCGCATAAACCAAACCTAGTTGCCTTGCCTCAGCATTAGCAGCACCTCTGCCTTGTGTTCCACGGCCTCTGCCAGTACCATTACCTCTGTTACTTGAACCACGACCTCGTAGCGGTCCTCCTCTACCAGTCTGACCAACATTCTGAGCTGTTGGTCGGCTTTCATCTGATTGTTTAGGACAATCTTTAATCACATGGTCCTTGGACCCACATCTAAAACATCCTCCTGTTTTCTTCCAGACTCTCCTAAGTGCTTCTTTCCACACACATCACAAGGTCGATACCGCCTTCCGAACCAACTTGTCGACCTCGCGGCCCATCAACTCTAGGCCTCTTATGAACCTTTCCAGACGTTCCAAAACCTCTTTTGGGCCTATTCCTATCCATAGCTCGCTTTGTAGAATCCTTGATTCCTCAGCCACCTTGGCCTTTTCTACCAAAGCGAGAAAACTCCCGCTCGATGCGGTGCTATCAACGAGCCTCGAGATCATCCCTTAGCCCGCCCTCAAAACGGACACAACGCTCATGCTCGATTGCCACTACTCTCGAGCATATCGGCTCTACCTCAAGAATTCAGCCTCATACTCCGCCACGGACTTGTTCCCTTGAACCAAATTTCTGAAATGCCTTCCTTTGCTCATCAGTATACCTGTTTCCCACATACTTCTTCTGAAATGCTTCCTTAACATATTCCCAGGTCAGATCCTCAGTCGTGGCACCATCCCGAATAGTTAACCACCACTGATATGCTTCATCGCGTAACAGTTCCACCATTCCTTTTAACTTCTCCTCAGGGGTCAAGTCAAGCTCATCCATGATGCGCTCTGTTGCTTCCAACCAAGATTTCACCGAACCGGGTGCCACACCCGATACTCCACGAAACATTTTGGCTCCATTAGCTCGGAGCCGCTCGAGCCAGCATGACTTACGGGTTCCCGAATTTCCTCCCGCACTGACCACCAACTCCAAAACTCGCAAAGACACGACTGCGACACAAAGATCATCCCCGTCCCGAGCTTGCTGCTCAACACTAACAGCTGGGGGTGGTGGTGGCGGTGGTATCTCATTGTCAGACCCTTGACCCGATCTAATTGGTTCTGACACCGTCATCCTTCCTCTACCTCGTCCACGATGACCACGTTCTCTAGAGCTCATTTCTAACGTCGTGATCCGATTAAGAAGTTTTATGAATTAGTCTTTGTTTCACTTGATTACCCGAAGAAATTTTATGAAAAGAGTTTTAGGAGTGGTTCTTTCGTATGCACACAGATCTTTCCATTCATTCATCCATACATCCATCAAACAATCATGAACTCTCGTTCATTCGCAGAGAAAGGTTGTAGTTTTCATTGTTATTGTTTTTTCTTCCACTACCTGTGGGTATTTTCGCAATCACATCTACTGGGTATTTTCGTAATTTTTCAAAAGGAAAAAGTTCCTTGGTGATTTTGTCACAAAGTATTTTGGTATTTTTAAATTTCTGGGGTATTTTGAAAAATTTTGAAATCCAGGGGTATTTCGGTGATTTTGGACCTCGAGGGTATTTTGGTGATTTTTTTTCCAAGCCGGGGTAAATTTGTAAAATCTTATAAATCAGGGATATTTCAAAGGTTGCAAAACTTTGAGGGTTCGTTTTGAGAATTGTACTTTTCAAAACGGTGATGTTGTAAAAATTTTGGAAATCAGGGTCATTTTGGTAATTTTATAAGTTAGGGGCAATTTTGAAATTTCCAAAATTCAAGGTATTTTTGATAATTTGCAAATTAGGGTTTTTGAACATTGATAAAATAATGAAATTTTGGCAAAACTGTTGGGTAGTTGGTCATTTTATAAACCAAGGGTATTTTGGTAATTTTACCAATAGGGGCATTTTTGTATAAATCGGAAATCTTTCGGAAAATTTTGTAAAGATGGTTTTCATGAATTTAGAAGAAAGTTTTAAGAGTTCTAAAACTAGGGTTTTGTTATTTTTATAAAAACACGGCTAATTCCCTTTCGGGTTTTAGTTATTGTGTTTAGCCTATGACCGAGTCCTCTTGGTCAGGGTGAACCAAAGCTACGCACCAGGCAGGATTTGAGTGGAGAGGAGGTGAGTCACGCGGATTGCTTAAATACCAAGCTCCCACCGAAACCATTCCTAGACATGCGCACAGAGGTTGCCACACCTACTGAGTCTTCTTGGTTAGGGTGAACCGAAGCTACGCACCAGGTAGGATTCCAACGAAGAGGAGGTGAGTCACTAGGACTGCTTAAATACTAGGCTCTTAGGATCAAATCCTAGACATGCATGTGGGGTTACCACACCCTAACTTAGTGACTTAGCCATGGGTTTGTTTAACGTTCCTTAAGTCTTATGTGTTTGTGTTTGAGTAGACTAGTCCTAGGGTTCAAGTTCCTATCATGCTAATCTACGTTCCATTCCATTTCTACCCTTCTACACATCATAACATAATCACACAAATAGTTAGGGGTACTTACCGGTGGATCATGGTCGGAGACTTTAGGTGCCATACCAGAAAACACGCTTGTTTTATAAAATATTTTCAAAAAAACTCATTTGGGCTCGCTTTGAAAACATTTTGGGCCTTGGCCTGCAGAGGCCGAGAGTTTTAAAGCGGGCTCGATATCAAATCGAAACACCCCAAACTGGCCCACGAGATTTGCCCATTTGGTATGTTCCTCAAGTAAACCGGTTTCAAAATTCTTTCGTTACCTAGAGAAAACTTGTGCGATTTTGAAAAAAACATTGTTTAGGTTGGGCTTGTGTTGAAAACAATTCAATTCTTTATATTAAAAATTTTACTTAAACTTTAATAGGTAAAACTCATAATCATAATAAATAGAAATAAATGGAAAACAATTCAACTATTGCCTTATGGCCTTATTACATCAAATAATTTCCAAGTAATTCAAGTACTTAAATAGAAATAGTAGTTCATAAAATAAAAACTTCATGTTGAGCATGGCCACCACAAGATCTGCCGTCCCTGGTCCATCACTGCATTCATCACTCAAACATGGTCCCACAACGGGTGAGTCAAACAGACTCAATGTGTACATGACACTAAGTCATAATAGAATCGGGCATACAAATGTTACGCATTCATATCATAGCATACAAATTATGATGCATTCCCAAACCCAAACCTAATAAGCCATCCGCTACACTCCCCGTACCAACTTTGCACACCGTGGGGACTACTAAGTCGACCCTCCTTCCGCTACACTCCATATCGCGGTCTTAGGTCACCGCATTTGTGGTCTTAGGTCACCACATTCAGATATCGCGGTCTTAGGTCATCTGCATTGACATCGTGGTCTTAGGTCACCACATTCAGATACCACGGTCTTAGGTCACCGTGTTCGTGGTCTTAGGTCACCACATTCACTTCCCCTTTCAATAACCCATATGCCCCATATAATGATGATATGCATAAATATGCCAGAGTTCACATTCTTATCATATTCTCATGTTACTAATGACCTTTTCATATTCATTGTAGAAGTAGGAAACGCATGCCGAGTACTTAGTACCATAACATGGTACCCTAGCCACTTTCATATTCTTAATATCACATATTTTAATAAAACAGGCCATGAAACATATTAATAAGTAGTGTGGGTACACACTGATTTGCTTAACCACTTCACTGAAATCCCGAAACCGATCTCATCGCCTTAGATCTCAAGTTCCTACAATTGATTAATCACTTACTATTTAGCACAAAGCCTATTCGGTTAGAAAACCAAATCCTAGTAGGATTTGTATTCTTAAAGCTTACCTTGGTGTCGATTTGATGATTTAATCAAATCCCGTAAACTCATATTTTTCCCCTTTGAAATTGGCTAGTCACTAAATCCCTTGAATCGGTTAGTTTTCGGCTTAAAACACATAATAATAGATCTACTACTAAAATAGGCCTTGGCCGAATTTACCTTTGTTCTTACCTTCCAAATCTTAAATCCCGAATTGGATCCTTGCTTCTTTATTGTTTGTCCGAAATCCCTATGTACCCATGTTAGATCCAATCTAACATTAAATCATAATAATATAGCTTATGGCGAATGGTATTCATAACTTACCTTAGATCTTAGAAGTTCCGAAAGATACCTTCTTGTAGTTGACAATTTCTTAAATCTCGAAAACACCCTTCCATAACTCGGCCAAAATCCATAATAGAGATTAGTCCCTAAATTTTAGATAGGTTTAAAATATAAAAGAATTGAAACCAAACTTTGGATCTTACCCCTTTTAAGAAATCAGTAGCACCCTTGTTAAAAGCCCTCAAAGAATCGGCCTTGATGACTAGAGGATAAAGTTTTTGGTTTTGGGATTTAATGGAGAAGTCGACTAGAGGTTCTCTTGGGGTATTTGGTTTCCACGAAAATAAGGAAAAGAAACTTGAGAATTTTGGCAATGGTGGACTATAGATTCAGCTTGACAAAAGAAAAAGAGAAGAGAAGAGAGGAGAGCACTTTGAAATTTGGCAGAGAGAGGAGGAAGAAAAATTGATGAGTAGCCCTATTTCCTTCCTTTTATAGCCGAAACTACTCCTCAGAATCCCTTACTTGGCCACCACTCTTCTTTATTTGATAGCTTTATCTCCTAATTTAAAATAATTAGAGAATAATCCTTTATTATCTCTTCAAAAATAATCCAAATTAAATCCCTTATTTATCACCTTATTAATCGAATATTAAAGAGAATAAAACTCCTCCTTTCTAGAAGGCTTGTGCCGTCCACCTCAGAGCTTCTGGAAGCAAAAATAAAACTTCTTTTATTTGCTTCCCAAGTGACTCGAACCTGTGCCCAACACCTTGCATGTGGCGCCATTTCCAGAGGCCCTAAGTGGCATCTTGTGCCACTTTTCCAAGCCTGTTTGTGTGTCAAATTTCACAAACTTTTTCTTTTAAGGCCACCTTGCCTTAATTTCCTCTTTTAAACTTTAAAACTCGACATTTCTAAGTCATTTCTAAGTTTCCAAAAATTTTCGTTCGGCTCAGTAAACTTGACATTTTCTTACATTTCCAAGTTTCCAGAAATGTGCACTTTCCTATTTTGAATCATTTCCAAATCATTTCCATCCATTTCCAAGTTTCCAAAAATGTTCACTTTCCATTTTTTTTAACTTAACATTTCCATACATTTTCAGGTTTCCAAAATTGTTCAAAATTTATTCTTAGTACATAAAACAGGTTACTTCGTACAATTAAACCGAAAATGCATAGGCCCTTTCCAGGATGTTACAATTCGTGTCAAGGTGGAGATTGTTAGAGTTGTGACCCAAATTCTTATTAAAATAAAATACAAGTGGCAATAAGAATCTGTATAGAAGTTTATTTCCTCTGTTTGATATTGATTTGAATAAGATGTTTCAACCTTACTGCATTACTTCTATTAGATGTTGATTAGAATAAGGTTTTCTAAACCTATAAATAGACACAGTCTATACTCCTTGTAATAATTCAAATTCGACATAGGGAATTTTTTTCTCCTCTGCCCATGGTTTTTTTCCCAAAAGGGTTTCCATGTAAAATCTGTATGTTCTATTTTTCTCCATTTTCTTGCCATTATCGACATTCTATTTTTGACATATACATGTAAGGTTACCAATCCAGGATAAACGTTTAAAATGACATCAGATTACTAGTCCGGACTAAATCTGTGTCACATGTATCTTCGAGTTTGCAACAAATGCTAGAATCTCGAAATCATCAGGAAATAACATGTAATCTTGAGCCTGAGTCTTTTACTAAGTTCATTGGGACAAGTTTATTTCATAACATTATTCTCCTTTCTTTGTATCACAACTTGATGTCTCCTTGTTGTCCAAACAACTCGACTCTTACTTACTAAATTTAATTCATGATCACTTCGTGCACACATTTATACTTAAAGAACAAATCTAAAATGGATTCATATTGTATGAACTTACCTAGCAGAATGGTAACAGACCACGGTAGAGTCTACTCAATGACTTTCCCTTTCCTTTGATCTTCTCTCGGTAGATTCAAATATTGATCTATAACATAATTTAATTCAAATTTTCATCAACCAAATAACATTCATCAGCTTATTATGCATATGAGTCAGTTTAATTCAATCACTTGTAAATCCTTAAAACCTTACACATTATACAGTCGAGACCTATTATAGCAACGTTTGTAGAAATCTCAAACTGGTTTCAAAATGTTTACACTTAGATCCTGATATTTGAAACTAACAGATTTTCATTTTACAAAGTGGCCCTTTTTCATAATCTCTCTTTTAACCTAATAATTTAACACCATAATTTCAAGCATTTAACAATGACAATCTCATGAATCTTTAATAGTTTTAGAAATAGACACAACTGTTAGCTAGACTGAAGTACAATGATCCCAAAAACACAAAATCCATGTAAAATAGGCTCGAATTAGCTTACCATGCAAGAGCACAGAACTTGGCCGAATTTCCCTATCTCAACTAGAAAGAAAGACGGTGATGGAGAAAATGAAAGAAAATGAATTTTCTCCTACTCCATCCACTATGTCCCGATATATATAATCTAATTATTATATAAAATTAACATTATTCTAGATAACGCCAACACTTAATTGGCCACTATCTATAAAGGAAATGGCTAAATTGTCATTCTATGTCATAATCGATAATGTATTATCATTAGTAAATAGAAATCCATAAGAATCAAATTTTACCAGCTATACTAAAATCAATAATCCAATCAATCAAATTACCAAACAAAGATTTTATATAACACTATAATAGACTAGTCAATATTAAATATTAAAACTTACGGATTCAATCACCACTAGACAGGGTTTTGGAACCACCGTTTTCGGTACCACTGAAATCGGGTTGTTACAGATAGTGGTTTAGGATCTCCTTCAGTTAATGAAATTTTTAATAACCTATATTATATTCAATCTAATATCAAATTAGTGACTCGGATAAATTTTTGGATTTAGGCCAAGTGCTATTAACACAAGTGTCATTGCCATCACCTTCCTCTACGACCCAAGTAGTTTAAAGATTTACCAACCTTCTGTTGGAAAAATTGGTTAAGAAAATAGTTAATACTCGTACAACAAAAGTTTAAAATTTTCTTAAAATCGAGCCTTTTGGTGTGATATTTATAGTAATAAACTCTGAACCGAAATTATACTTATGCTTTGTACGAGGTGGACTCAAGTCGATCTTGACTTTCAATCGAACGACCTTCTCCATTATCCTTGTACCACAAATCACATCGGTTGTGGGCTCAAACAACACGGACCAAATAATAGAAAAGAAACGATTTACTTACTTTCAGTAGGAAAGTAAGTTCTCTCTCTATGAACTGGTAAAACTCGTAATTCCCAACAAATATAATTTATTTTTAGTAAATAAATTACCACTACTTTATACCAAAGTAACGAAATATAAATAATGTATGTAACAGCCCGATTACGACCCTAATCGGAATGGTGGTTTTGAGACCACGAATCCGAGTCGGAAAATTTTTTTTAGTATTATTTTCTGAGTTAATTGTGTGTGAATTAGCATGTGTGCAAGTTTCGTATAAAAATTTGAGTGTTTGTATGCTTAATTTTATAAAAGGACGTAATTGCATAAAATGAAAATTTGATGGTTAGTTGTGATAGTGCTAATTAGAGGGTGGCTTTTTAATGATGAATCATTAAAGGGCAAATAGCCCATTTCTTATAGTAGTGGACGGCATGATGTTTTCATAATGCATTTTATTATTTGATTTTATAAGTGATGTTATATTAATATATGAATAACATATTATAATATGATTAAAATAAAGAAAACATAAAAGAATAAGTGGATGTCCATTTTTATTTTTGTTCTTCATTGCCGAAACTTAAAGGAAGAAGAAGAAAACAAAGCTTTTCATCATTCAGTCATTGCATGTTAAATTAAGGTTAGTAATTGAGCTCGGTTTTTGATGATTTTTACGTTTTTGAGTTCGTTGCTTCAAATACTATCCAACCCATGTTGAAATTTTTGAGTTTGAGGCATGTTGATGATTCAACCATTGATGAGTGTTTATGTTTTGTTATGATTGATGGTAGAATATTAAGTATATGTTTGAAACCAACATGTTTTGAATTAGAGATTTTGATTAAATTGAGTATTAGGGATTAAATTACAAAAATTAAATAGTTGAGGGATTAAAATGCTAAATAAATGGCTTGCATGGACTTATATAAGCAAGATAAACATTCGGCCCTTAAGGAGTGAATTCAAATTTGGTGTATTTTGTGTTTTATGCAATAAGGACTAAATTGTAAAAGTTGTAAATGTTAGGGGTAAATTGGTAATTTGCATAATTATGTGTTTTTGAATTAAATTGAATAAAAATGTAATTGAATGAGCTCAATTGGGAATTATTTAGATCAAGAACAAAAAGAAACGGGATTGGATCGGGGAAAAGCGAAACTGAACGAGTAGCCAGGGAACCTTAATTCGACAATTTCTGAGGTAAGTTTTAAGTAGTTGGATGAATTGAATTCAATTGTATACTATTGTACATATGATTATAAAATGTAAACATTTTAATTTCCTAATTGCCGAATGCATCATGAAAAAAATGGGATGTGTATATAATATCTGAATAAGAGTTGGCACATATGAGTAAATATGTGAAATTATTGAATATGTGAATTGGTTAAATATATGTGTTTGAATTAAGGAATAGATATGTATATAAATGGAAGTGGAAAATGAGAAGAGATGGTAATTGAAAAATTGTATATTTGGGAATGAAAAGGTTTGAACTTGCCGAATGTAATGGTAATGGAAGAAGTAATTGAGTTGTTGATAAATATATGTATATTATGAACAGGACTATGTAAATTGAGTAAATGCCGAATGTGTTAGTACTTGAATGAGATGAATTGAGTATGAATGAATAGTAATGGCACTATATGTGCGATACATTACTGCTAAAAGGCACCATGTGTGCGGATTAAATAGTAATGGCACTATGTGTGCGATACATTACTGCTAAAAGGCACTATGTGTGCGGATTAAATAGTAATGGCACTATGTGTGCGATACATTACTGCTAAAAGGCACTATGTGTGCGGATTAAATAGTAATGGCACTATGTATGCGATACATTACTGTTGAATGGTACTGTGTGTACTCTTTCTCAAGTAACGGCACTATGTGTGCGATCACGTTCTGAAATTTGCAATCGTGTGTGCGGAGTTCTGAGACTTTGGAGACATAAACCGTTGAAAGGAGAATAATGAGAAACGATGCATGAGTATGTGATGCAAGGTAGCTTAATAGTCGGTATTAGTGAGGTAAGTTATATTTGTTAAGTGAATATAGAACGGAGATGTGATTATTTAACTTTGAGCTTGTTTCAAAGAGAGGCATATGGTATTTGAATATTCGATAATTGAGCTATATGTTAGATACGGTGGATGATGAATGGTGATTTAAATTGCATTTTGTACATATGAATTCGACATTGATCATGTTGGATTAATTTAATTCTTTATTGATCAGTTGCATAGTTTTACCATTGCTTAAAACTTACTAAGCTATATTAGCTTACCGTATGTGTGTTTGGTTGACTATTGTATAGATCTTGGAAGCTAGCTCGTACTCGGGGATCTTCGTCAAATTCATTCGCACTATCATCTATCTTCGGTATTTTTTATAAGTTGTACCCCTTTTAAAACATATGGCATGTATAGGCAATATTTCTTGAGTTGTGTTCGAATGATATTTATATATATGTATATGCCATGTGAAAATGGCTATGCTTTTGTGTTTGAGTTGGTTTGATCATGTTTTAAGTATGGAATTATTATTTGAGTACATTAGTATATTTATTGAAAAGCCTAGTTGAAAGTTATTTAACAATATGTTATATGTGAATTTTTGAGTTCTTAAGTTTGGTTGAATATGGTATAAGACATTGAGTTGATAAAAATGTTTGTGGTATAATTATTTGAATGTGCCAATGTGACTTGATATGAATGAAATAGGTCACATTTTTATGTATGTGATTATCAAAGGTGATATATTAATGAGCAATTTAATGTGTACTTATTTGTAGATAATCAACCATGATTTGTTTTAGTTTGAAGCCTAGATTCTCCCTTTGAGATATATGTATATATTCAGCCATGTGTTATAAATGGTTAAATCATAGATGTAATATCTTGTTGAGATGTGCTTATTAAGGAATATATATATATGTATATGTAATGAACATAGCCGAATGTGAGAGGACATATTTGAGATAAATGAGTTGGTTTGATGTTTTTATTTATGGTATACAATTATCAAGGTAATAGCCTTTATAAAGTGAAATGACTTGGGTTTGGTTTAGTAATGCCCGTAACCCTAATCCGGCGACGGATACAGGTTAGGGGTGTTACATTTGATTGGTATCAGAGCTACGGTTTAGTCAGTTCTCGGACTAACGTAGCGCGTGTGGGTCTAGCTATACATGCCATATTTTATAATATAATAGTGTGATGACTTCTGACAGTGAAATGTGTTTATTTCTTCTCTATAGTAAATGGATCCTGATCCCGAGCGAGCTTTAGCTGACGATGTTGAGAGTGTGGCGCCTGCTCCCGCGCAAGGGACTGCGCCGGAGGAATCTCGACCAGCTACGAGTAATCCTGATGAGGGGCTAAACAAGCCTTCTATAATATGATGAATGATTGGTTCAGTCAGTATATTCGAGCCAATCCCGCTGTTCAACAACCCCTGAATCCAAATACTCCCCCTGTAGTACCGGTGGTACCCCCGATTATAAATCTTGAGAGAGCAAGCAATCCTCCGGTTGATCGCATTAGAAAACACGGGGCTCAAGAGTTTAGAGCCGAAGATGATGATGATGCTGAGCGAGCTAAATTTTGGCTCGATAATACTATTCGTGTCTTTGATGAGTTATCGTGCACACCTGATGAGTGCCTGAAGTGTGCCATATCATTATTACGGGATTCTGCCTACTATTGGTGGAATACTCTCGTATCAGTTGTTCCGAAGGAGAGAGTTACCTAGGACTTATTTCAGACGGAATTCCGTAAGAAATACATAAACCAGCGCTTCATAGACTCTAAACGTAAAGAATTTCTCGAGCTCAAGCAGGGTCGTATGACCGTATCCGAATACGAGTGCAAGTTTGTGAGACTTAGTCGCTACGCTCGTGAATGTGTTTCATCTGAGGCTGCTATGTGTCGGAGATTTGAAGAAGGCTTAAATGAAGGTATAAAACTTCTGGTTGGCATCCTTGAAATAAATGAGTTCGTAGTACTGGTTGAATGAGCTTGCAAAGTTGAAGAGCTAGGAAAAGAAAAGCGGAAAGCAGAGTTTGAAGCTAAAGATTTCCGAAAGAGATCTGCGGGTAAATTTCCTCAAGCGTCAACAAAGAAGTTTAAGAATGATTGTAGCCGATCCAAACCCAACACCGGAATCTCTATTCGAGAACAACCACAAGTGAGTTCTCGGGCTGCATCAATTACTAGTGTTGGCAATACCCGAGTAAGCGAGTGTCGTGAGTGTCGCTTAGTAGATGACATTTTGGTGAGTGTTGGGGCAAATCTATTAATCGCGCTTGTTACAAGTGTGGTTCACAGGACATTTTTGTTCGGGATTGCCCGGAGATAGCTGAAAAAGGCGTTGTTCAGAGCGCGAGACCGAGCAGCACTACAGCTAGAGGTAGACCATCTCGTAATATGGGAGGTAGGAGTGGCGCTTAGAGGGGAACGTCAGATGTGGCTATTCGATCAGAGGCCCGTGCACCGGCCAGAGCTTATGCCATTCGTGCCAGATAGGAGGCTTCATCTCCAGATGTCATTACCGGTATTTTCACTCTCTTTGATACTAGTGTTATTGCCCTGATTGATCCCGGTTCAACTCATTCGTATGTGTGTGAAACATTAGTATCCAGCAAGACTCTACCTGTTGAGTCTACTGGGTTTGTGATTCGGGTTTCGAACCCTCTGGGTCGGTGTGTGCTCGTTGATAGGGTGTGCAAGAATTGCCCTTTAATGATTCGAGACTCGTATTTTCCAGCTGATTTGATGTTGCTACCATTTGATGAGTTTGATATAATCCTCGGTATGGATTGGTTAATCATACACGATGCAGTAGTGAATTGCAGATGAAAGACTATTGATTTGAGGTGTCAGAATAACGAGATACTTCAGATTGAATCTACGAATTTGAATGGGTTACTAGCTGTGATATCATCGATATTGGCTCGGCAGTATTTGAGAAAGGGTTGCGAAGCTTATCTTGCGTATGTGATTGACAGCAAAGTAACAGAAAAAAAGATTGAATCTGTACTGGTTGTTTGTGAGTATTCGGATGTGTTTCTGGAGGAATTACCGGGATTGCCACCTGTTCGGGAGGTAGAGTTTGATATTGAGTTAATGCCAGGGACAACTCCGATTTCAATAGCTCCGTATAGAATGGCACCGACCGAACTAAAAGAGTTGAAAGCTCAGTTGTAAGAATTGACAAATAGAGGTTTCGCTCGACCGAGTTTCTCACCCTGGGGTGCGCCAGTCCTATTTGTGAAAAAGAAGGACGAAACTTTGAGAATGTGCATCGATTATCGACAACTTAATAAAGTGACGGTAAAGAATAAATATCCATTGCCACGTATCGATGATTTATTCGATCAGCTTAAGGGAGCCTCGGTGTTCTCAAAAATTGATCTGAGGTCAGGGTATTATCAGTTGCGAGTTAGGGATTCGGATATACCAAAGATCGCCGGACAAGATACGGTCATTACGAGTTTTTGGTGATGCCGTTTGGACTCACTAATGCCCCTGCTGTTTTCATGGATCTGATGAATCAGGTATTTAGACCGTATCTAGATCGATTTGTGGTTGTGTTCATAGATGACATACTGATCTATTCACAAGATGAAACCGAACATACTGAGCATTTGAGGCTGGTGTTACAGATTTTGCGTGATAAGCAGTTGTACGCGAAATTTAGCAAATGTGAGTTTTGGTTGAATGAAGTTAGCTTTTTGGGGCATGTTATTTCAAAGATCGGGTATTCAGTTGACCGAGTAAAGTTTCAAATTTATACTTGATTGGAAACCTCATGAGAATGTTTCGAGGTTCGTAGCTTTACGGGACTAGCGAGGATATTATAGACGCTTCGTGAAAGGTTTTTCTATGATAGCAGCCCCGATGACAAAGTTATTACAGAAAGACGTTAAATTCGAATGGTCAGAAAGGTGTCAGAAGAGTTTTGATCAGCTGAAGACCTTGTTAACTAAGCTCCAGTCTTTGGTTCAAACCCAGTCGGGTAAGGAGTTCATTATTTTTAGCGATGCATCCTTAAATGGGCTGGGTTGTGTTTTAATGCAGGAGGGTAAAGTTGTAGCCTATGCTTTGAGACAGTTGAAACCGCACGAGAGGAATTATCCGACGCACGACCTTGAGTTGGCCGCTATAGTTTTTGCTTTAAAAATATGGCATCACTATCTATTCAGTGAGAAATGCCACGTCTATTCAGATCATAAGAGTCTAAAGTATTTAATGACTCAGAAGAATCTGAACTTGAGACAGCGACGATGGTTAGAACTGTTGAAAGACTACGAGCTTGTGATTGATTATCACTCGGGAAAGGCTAATGTGGTTACCGATGCACTTAGCCGAAAGTCACTATTTGCTCTACGCGCGATGAATACGGATATAGCTATGACCGATGATGGTGTGATCATTGTAGAATTAAAAGCGAGGCCACTGTTTGTACAACAGATTCAAGAAGCTCAAGAGGTTGATGATGATTTAAAAGCAAATAGGAGTCATTGTGGCTTGTGTGCGGATTCAGATTTTCAGATAGATGCTGAAGGATGTCTACGGTTCAAGAATCGGATATGTGTGCCTAAGAATCCAGAATTGATTCGAATGATTTGTGATGAAGCTCATAATAGTAGATTGTCGATTTATCCGGGTAGCACGAAAATGTATAACGACTTGAAACAACATTACTGGTGGCATGGTATGAAATGAGACATCTCAGACTATGTGTCGAAGTGTTTAGTATGTCAACAAGTGAAAGCTGAGCATCAGGTGCCATCGGGACTACTCCAACCGATTATGATACCTGAGTGGAAATGGGATCGAGTCACGATGGATTTTGTATTGGGTTTGCCGTTGACGTCGAGTAAGAAAGATTCAATCTGGGTTATTGTTGATAGATTGACAAAATCGGCCCATTTTATTCCGGTATGTATGGATTTTTCACTTGAAAAGTTAGCTGAGTTGTACATATCGCAGATTGTATGATTACACGGAGTACCTGTTTCTATTGTTTCGGATAGAGATTCGAGGTTTACATCACGGTTTTGGAAGAAACTGCAAGATGGTCTAGGTACCAAATTGCATTTCAGCACTGCTTTTCACCCTCAGTCGGATGGTCAATCCGAATGTGTTATTCAGATGCTCGAGGATATGTTGAGATTTTGCATTCTTGAGTTTGAGGGTATGTGGGAACGATACTTACCTTTGATTGAATTTGCGTACAACAATAGCTTTCAATCAAGTATCAAAATGGCACCTTATAAGGCTTTATACGGTCGTAAATGTCGTACACCTCTATTTTGGACCGAGTTATGTGAAAGAAAAATACTCGGGGTTGATTTAATCAAAGAAACTGACCAGAAAGTTAAAGTAATCCAAGAAAGTTTGAAAGCCGCATCAGATCGTCAGAAGTCGTATGCGGACTTGAAACGAAAGGATATAGAGTTTCAGGTGGGCGACCGAGTGTTTTTGAAAGTTTCGCCATGGAAAAAGATACTTAGATTTGGCCGTAAAGGAAAGTTGAGTCCGAGATTCATTGGGCCGTATGAAGTTATTGAGCGTATTGGGCCGGTTGCGTACAGACTTATGTTACCATCTGAGCTAGACAATATTCACAATGTCTTTCATGTATTGATGCTTCGACGATACCGATCTGATCCTTCTCATGTGATCAGTCCATCACAGATTGAAATTCAACCCGATTTGACTTATGAGGAAGAACTGATTCGCATTTTAGCTCGTGAAATAAAAGAATTGCGAAACAAGAAAATCTCGTGGTTAAAGTAATGTGGCATAAGCATGGGATTAAGGAAGCAACCTGGGAAACCGAGGAATCAATGAAAGAACGCTACCCAAACTTATTCAATGGTAATATTTTTGGGGACAAAAATCCTTTAAGGGGGGAGAGTTGTAACAGCCCGAATACGACCCTAATCGGAATGGTGGTTTCGAGACCACGAATCTGAGTCAAAATTTTTTTTAGTATTATTTTCTGAGTTAATTGTGTGTGAATTAGCATGTGTGCAAGTTTCATATAAAAATTTGAGTGTTTGTATGCTTAATTTTATAAAAGGACGTAATTGCATAAAATGAAAATTTGATGGTTAGTTGTGATAGTGCTAATTAGAGAGTGGCTTTTTAATGATGAATCCTTAAAGGGCAAATAGCCCATTTCTTATAGTAGTGGACGACATGATGTTTTCATAATGTATTTTATTATTTGATTTTATAAGTTATGTTATATTAATATATGAATAATTTATTATAATATGATTAAAATGAAGAAAACATAAAAGAATAAGTGGATGTCCATCTTTATTTTTGTTCTTCATTGTCGAAACTTAAAGGAAGAAGAAGAAAAAAAAGCTTTTCATCATTCGGTCATTGCATGTTAAATTAAGGTTAGTAATTGAGCTTGGTTTTTGATAATTTTTACGTTTTTGAGTTCGTTGCTTCGAATACTAGCCAACCCATGTTGAATTTTTTGAGTTTGAGGCATGTTGATGATTCGGCCATTGATGAGTGTTTATGTTTTGTTATGTTTGATGGTAGAATATTAAGTATATGTTTGAAACCAACATGTTTTGAGTTGGATATTTTGATTAAATTGAGTATTAGGGATTAAATTGAAAAAATTAAATTGTAACACCCCAAACCCGGCCCATGCGGTATGACCGGATCTGGCATGTCACATGAAGAAAGTGTGTAAAGAACTTATGATTCTTACTAAAGTTGATGTTATGAGGTTATAGTTAAGAAAATAAGTTTGATTATTAATATTTGAATAAAAAAAATACCACTAATCTCGAGAGGTTGATTGGTGAATTGAAAATCAAACTAGTAAACTTAAAAAAAAACCATGACTTTTGAAAATGATGTTGATAATTCGAAGGAAAATCCAAGTTAAATTATATGTACATAATTCGTTATGAAATCCGTTTGTTAATCAATTTTGGAAAACCATTGTTTAAGATCTCAGAAAAATCCCCGTTTAAAACAATTCACGGAAATAAATAAGTTTATCAAAACATAAAGCAAAATAAAAATATCAGAGGCATTATTACAACTTTAAACTCAAAATAGTAAAAGTAACGAAATAAAGAGGAAAAGAAATTTACTAATGTTCGAAAACATCATTCATGGCCCCAAGTCCTTATTACTGAGCATTACCTACAAGGATTAAGAAAAAGGAGTGAGTTACAAGAACTCAGTGTATAATCCCCTTACCGTCATCCACTGGGCCTGAACCCACATAGTAACATTTTGGGCCTAAGCCCATTTACATAACAGTATTTATATGAAATGAATGCAACCCAACCCATCCATCCATCACACCCCCGACCAGCCAATCACACCTGTGGGGATCAAGTCAACCCACCCCGCCGCTCACACCAATTTGTAGTCGAGCTGCTATCGTATAGTATTTTTGTGGTCAAGCCACCGAAATCATAATTAAGCACAATAATAAACGAATTGTGGCTATGCCACCAGGCTACACTACTCTCCATACAATTTTTCCCACCCCATGCATTATGTAAAGATGCATCATGCATAAAAAAAATCCAATTATATATATAACAACTATTAAACTAATGAAATATTTCGGTGAATCGGCCCATGAAAGCACTTTGGCAATTCGGCCCACTATGGGCACTTTAATAATTCGACCCATCGAGGGCATATTGGTAAATCAACCCTTTAAGGGCGTTAAAGCAATTCGGCCCGTTAAGGCATTTCGATAAATCAGCCCATGGAGGGCATTTTAGTAATTCGGCCTTTATGGGTATTTTTGTAATTAATCAAGTTAATACCGATTTTGACAGAACGATTCTATGGGATTTCGGTGTGAGATTACACACCTGATTACGTAGAGCACTAAACCTTCTTGATCGTCGGCACCTATGATACCATAACACTCGATTAACTAACGAAAAGAGTTTTTTAATCCATATCTAAACAATCGGTTTATCACACTTACCCTCACCACCGCGAACAACCACAATCTGCCTATTCTCACCGAATGCTGGCTCCCTTCCACAACCCGGTGTTATAAGGTTCGGCTATTTGGAGAGAAATGAACAAAGAAGATTCGGCCACCAAGTAATATCGATTAAATAAAAAAAATGGTGAGAAAGGTTAAAGAAATGGTGAGGAAAGAAAAGAAGAGATGGATAAGAGAAGTGTCAGAGAATTTCGGCTAACACTATGAAAAAGATGAACAAAAGAAGGACTTGTGTTTCGGCAAGCAAGTGAAAAGAGTGGAAAAAGAAAGTACAAAATGTTAAAAAAGAGTAAAAGCTTTTCATGCACAAAACTTGTAAAAAAAAACCATAAGAAATTCGGCTCCCAAATCCCCCTACCAAAACCGTCTGCCCCTTACACCAAAAAGATCTTAGTTGACCAAATTTCTTTCCCCATACACCTCCCAAAATTCGGCCAACTTATCCCCCTCATCACTATCCTTTATTTCTCCTTTATTCCCTCATCAATCTCCTCTCCATCACTTCAATCTCTTCTCCATCATCTCAACCAAATGGATTTGAATGAATCTTCCTTTCCTTCTTTATAGTCATGGCCGAATCTTACCATCTTTCACTTGATTAGCACAAAAATTAAATCCAAAAGTTGCAATAGGTGGGATTCAAACTCCACCCCTTAAGCCCCTTCATGTGACGCCTCACCACCATGCTACTAGCTCCTCTTGTGCTAGCAAAAATACACACTTATTTCCTTAAGTCTTGACGCCACTTACCTTCTCCCCCCTTAAGTGCTTAAACACAAAAATTTTCCCAAGGCCCAGCTCAACCCCAAGCCTTCTTAGGGCCCCTAAACATACACAACTAACATTCTTAACTAGCCTAACACATATTATAATACAAAACAGAAAATCCCAAATTTTAGGATGTTACAATTCTACCCCCTAAAGAAATTTCGGCCTCGAAATTTACCTGATTGAAAGAGATGAGGGTATTGTTGTCGGATCGTGCCCTCTGGCTCCCATGTGGCTTCCTCTGACCCATTATTATGCCATAATACTTTGACCAACGGAACTGATTTCATTCTCAGCACCTTTATATCCCGATCTAGAATCTGCACTGGCTCTTCTTCAAAAGACAAGTCAGGTCTTATCTCGATTTCCTCCACTGGCACAACATGAGACGGATCTGAATGATAACGTCTTAACATCGAGACATGAAATACATTATGGATCGACTTAACTCGAGGAAACTCGAGTGATAAGCTCACCGCCCTACACGCTTCAATATTCGGTAAGGACCGATAAATCTGGGGCTCAACTTACCCTTCCGTCCAAATCTTAAGACTTTTTTCCAAGGTGAGACCTTCAAAAAGACCCGATCTCCCACTGAAAACTCTATCTCCTTTCGCTTCAGATCTGCATATGATTTCTGTCTATTCGAGGCTTCTTTTAACCGAGCCCAAATTACCTTAACTTTTTCCTCCGTCTCTGAGATTAACTCTGGACCCAATAACTGTCGCTCTTCCAGCTCAGTCCAGCAGGTAGGAGTACGACACCTACGACCAAACAACGCCTCGTAGGGTGCCATCTAGATGCTGGATTGATAGCTATTGTTGTAAGCAAACTCTGCCAATGGTAGAAAATCTTCCCAACTACCCCTGAAATCGATTACAGAGCCCCTTAACATGTCTTCTAAAATCTGGATTACTCTTTCCGACTGACCATCAGTCTGCGGATGGAACGCTGTGCTGAAATCTAGCCTTGTTCCCAAAGCTTCATGTAGAGCCTTCCAAAACCGTGATGTAAACCTAGGATCCCTGTCTGATATGACAGACATCGGTACCCCATGCAACCTCACGATCTCTACTACATACAACTTGGCCAACTTCTTCAATGAATAATCCTGACGAACAGGTAGGAAATGAGGAGTCTTCGTTAACCGATCCACTATCACCCATACTGAATCTTTCTTAGTAGGTGTTAAGGGTAACCCACTAACAAGATCCATCATTATCCTTTCCTATTTCCATAGTGGGATTTTCACCGGTTGTAGCAACCCTGAAGGCAGCTGATGTTCCGCCTTCACTTGCTGACATGTCAAACACTTGCTCACGAAGTCAGTAACCTCCCGCTTCAAACCCGACCACCAATACTGCTCACGGAGGTCTCGGTACATCTTGTTTCCCCCAGGGTGCATAGCATACGGGCTACTATGCGCCTCCTACAGAATCATATGCCTCAGTTTAGAATCCCTCGGCATACAAACTCTTCAGCAGAAACACAATACTCTATCACTATTTAACCCGAAGTGCCCTATCTCACCACTTTCCACTTGCTGAAGTCGAGAACCCAACACTTCATCCGACAACTCCTTTTCCTTAATCTGACCTACCCATGCAGGCTTCACTTGAAGTTCAGTTAACAGACTACCATATTCATAAAGGCTGAGATGAGCAAACATCACTCTCAAATCCGATATCACCTTACGACTCAACGCATCTGCCACTACGTTAGCTTTACCTGGGTGATACTTAATTGAGCAGTCATAATCTTTCAATAATTCTATCCACCTCCGTTGTCTTAAATTCAACTCCTTCTGGGTAAGGAGGTACTTCAGACTCTTATGGTCCGTGTAAATAATCGACTTCTCCCCGTACAGATAGTGTCTCCATATTTTCAGAGTAAACACCACTGCAGCTAGCTCCAAATCATGAGTGGGATAGTTCGCCTCATGCGGTCTTAATTGATGAGATGGATAAGCCACCACTTTCCCCTCTTGCATCAACACACATCCCAAGCCCATGTGTGACGAATCACAGCAAACAATAAACTCTTTACCGGCCTCAGGCTGAATCAATACTGGCGCTTCTATCAGAATCTTCTTCAATTTCTTAAAGCTCTCTTGCTGCTTATCTGACCACACAAATGGTACTCCCTTACGCAACAGCTTAGTTAGAGGTGCAGAAATCAACGAAAACCCCTCAACGAACCGCCTGTAATACCCAGCCAAACCTAGAAAACTCCAAATTTTTGCCACTGACTTTGGTGGCTTCCAGTCCAGTACAGCCTCGATCTTCCGGAGATCAACTCTAATTCCCTCAGCAGACACAACATGCCCTAAAAAGGTCACTTCTCTCAGCCAAAATTCACACTTACTAAATTTGGCATACAGTTGCTTCTCCCTTAATATCTGTAATACAACCCGTAAATGTGAATCATGCTCGTCTTCAGTCTTTGAGTACACCAAGATGTCATCTATGAACACCACCACAAACCGGTCTAGATAGGGATGGAAGACTCGGTTCATCATGTCTATAAATGTAGCTGGTGCATTTGTCAACCCAAACGGCATCACCAAAAACTCGTAATGCCCATGACGAGTTCGGAACGCAGTCTTGTGAATATTCGCCTCCTTGACTTATAACTGGTGATACCCTGATCTCAAATCTATCTTCGAGAATACCGAAACTCCTCGCAGCTGATCGAACAGATCATCGATCCTCGGTAATGGGCACTTATTCTTAATCGTCAATTTGTTGAATTGTCTATAATCGGTGCACATACGTATCGACCCATCCTTCCTCTTAACAAATAACACCGGTGCTCCCCACTGTGACACACTTGGTCGAATAAACCCACGATCTGTAACATCTGGGGATTAAGGGCTTTGCATTTAGTATGTTCCTGTGTGTTGGTATGCTTTGTCTTGTAATTTGTTATGTTTGGGGGGCTTTGGGAAGGCTCGGGATTAAGCTGAAGCTTTGACAAAATTTCGTTCTTGGGCATCTTTAGGGGAGAGCTGGCTGGGGCAGGCTTTATGTGTTATTGCTTGCGCTTAGTTGTCACTAGAGAAGGAGTGGTGTGGTGGCAGAGTGACGCCACCTGGGATGCAGGTAAGTGATGCCACAGAGGAGCAGTGAGGGAGCGGGTTGGAGTTGTATAGTTTGCTTTTTGGGAATTCTTTTTGGCGTCTGGAAGGGAGGTGATGGATTCGGCTAAGGACCTTGAAGAGTGGGAGTGGACTCATTCAAATTTTTCAAATGGGGGGCCAAGAGTGAAAGGTAGAAGTTTAAATCTTTCAACCAATTCAAATGAGGGGAGTGGAGTGAATGTAGGAGAGGAGAAGGGGAGTGGCTGAATTTTTGGTTAGTGTTGGGGGGAGAATTCGGTCAAAAGTGGAGGCATTCGGTTGGTGAGTGTAGGTGCCGAAATATTTTTTTTTTGAAGTGTTTAGCAATGTGGTGTTGAGACCTTCCCTTGTCGGTATTTAGTGTTTTTCATTTTGGCGAATTTTGTTCTTTTCTCTGTTGGCCGAAAACTCCTTAGGCTATTGTTGTTCATTCCTCATTTAGTTAAAAGCCGAGACCTTTTTGGTAACTTGAGTGCATTGCTTCACCATCTAAGCCGAAACAATTCTCTCATTTTCTTTTGCTCATACTTGTTTTGCATCTCATAACCCCCTAACCGAACCCTCCTACAACCCTCTCCATTTCATCATTTTTCCTCTCATTCATTTCTTCTTAGCGAAATCTTTTTCCTATTTCTCATTTTCTTTGCATCGCACTCTCATTTTGCTCTTAAAACCGAAACTCCCTAGTGAGAAACAAACCTGTATCATCTATTCTTTGTGAGCCGAATCTCTGACGGTTGTTTCTCTCTTCTTTTGATAGAGATATCATCTTTGAGCCGAATCTTTTCTACGTTAGTGGCATGTGCCGACTCTTTGGGGGCATCATTCGGTTTCTCTTGGTTTGAGGTAAGGCGGTTTCTTTTCAATTTCTTTTCATCTCCCCTACTCTCTTTTGTCAATCGGTTACCCCTCCTTCCATAACTGAGGGAGTACTCTCTATCATATCAAAGTACTTCACTTTGTGGTAACGTGTTGTTATTCTTTCCTTCATCTCTATTTGCTAGTGACCGAACATCTATTAGGGAGGTGCTAGGAGTTCTTTGTTGCTGGGGGTTTCTATTCAAGCAGTCGTGTGGATTCGCGTTAGTAATAAAAGGTAAGGGATCCCTCTCTAGATATTCGATCGGCCTTTCTTTCCGTTATTCGCTGGCTTAACCCAATGTTGTTGTTAAACAACCGCTGTTCGTTATAGCATCTTCTGACCAAGATCTCTTCCATGGAATCGAACACCAGCCAAGCAAAGGAGGGGGTTGGACTCGTAGTCCCTACCCCTAAGTTCAAGAAACATGCGGTGTCTGCCGTTCGAGACTTTCTACCGGGTTGTGGGCCGACTTCGGAGAGGGATAGGGAGATCACTGTGATCCCTGCAAGTGAAGGTGTTAGCGAGATTGATAGCATAGTTCTTCGTGTTTACAGGTGTGTAATTACCACACTTCTCCCTTAATTGTGTAAAGCCTTTATGTGGTATGTTTGAAAGCCGAAAACTCGGTAATGGCTATTGAGTTACCCATGAAGGGTAAATCCAAATCACCAGGTTTGTAGTTCTTCGATTGTGCCTTATAATTAATGTTGAAAGCATGATTGTGAACATGTTCTAGATATTGAATGTATGATATTATATGGCATGTTTATTATATTATGCTGCATATGCATGGGATTTGGGAATTGATAATGATGCGAAAGGGAATTGTATATCGGTGACATCTTTGTCACACTAATTTGATGGCTCAGGTGCCTTATCGTGATCGGGTGACTCTGTCACATAATTATCGATGGCTAGACCACATTATATTGGCTTTGAAGCGGTGCAGGATCATCGACATGACTGCCAAAGAGGAGTGTAGAGGATGGAGGGTTGATTGTAGAAATCCCCACAGGAGTGTTGAGGATGGACATATGGAGCGGAGTGTAGAGGATGGAATATTAGGCTGGGTTGGGTTATTATATTAATTATTTTGGTATGCTATAATGATTGGGCTTCAACCGATTGTGTTTGGGGCTTAGGCCCACTTGTGGATTATGTGGACTAATTGCACACTGAGTCTTGTGACTCACTCTATTTGCTTAAACAAATTGTAGGTGACTCTTAATTCAGTGGATTGGGTTGGATTAGACTCGAGGTGGCCATGCATGGGTTATTCAATTAAAACTTTATTTTTATTTATCGTTTGCTACTTTTGGGGATTTTTGATTTGTAATAAGGCCACTGTTATTTTGGTTTTAATTATGGTTTAACTATCAAAACGTTTTTATCTAAAACTTGATCGACAAAATGTTTTCTTCATAAGATGAAATAAAAAGAGGGTTTCCTCAAAACTAAATCAATGATTTTACGCACGAAACTCTGAAAGCGAACCTTATGATTATGAAAATGTTATGACTAGCGTTTACAAATGTCACCTAAACATGAGAATGGGCTAAATAAAATTTCTACTAAGTTTTCAAATGAATTACTAAACCTGGAGTTTCAAAAATAACTTAAGAGTTTTCAGAAGTTCGCATTCTTTTGTAAAATTCTTTCCAAGTGACAAACCAGATCCGGTCGTGGTGTTTGGGCTGGGTTTGGGGTGTTACAATTTGGTATCAGAGCAAAGTTACAAAACTCGACTATGGGTTTTTGGGTCCAAAATGTTTTTCAAATTTTGTTTAAGAATGGTTTGGAAAGAAATATATATATATATATGTTTTTGGAGGGATGGCCCCCGAGCCTCCGGCCCAAGTCTACAAGGTAAGTCTTCTGACCATTGGATGATTTGCATGAAGTAAATGTGATATGTGAATATATTGTTGTGGATTATAGAAATAAGAAACTCTACTTTAGGAATGGAAACCTCTAAGTATATGTGTGTTTTGTGGAAAACTACTTATAACTCTATTCTCATAAAAATACTCGTTAATAAACAGTGAAAAGAAATGCTAATTCATAAAATTTGTAAATCAGATTAAGACGAAACAGTAGACATGAGTGCTAAAGGACGTGGACGTGTTACACGCGGCCGTGGTAGAGGCCGGGGTGCTGAGGTTGAGTTTTCAGAAGCAAGGCATGAGCCTGCAGGTGAAACGCCAGCATCACCTGTGGCAGAAGCGGGATCACAAGATAGAACTGGTGGGGATGATGCCCCGTCTCAAGCAATGCTGCGTGTGTTGGAGCGGGTTGCTGGGGCAAGCACTGGGACAGTATCTCGGAAGTCTATTCC
Source organism: Gossypium sturtianum (assembly GCA_025698515.1). Taxonomy (NCBI): domain Eukaryota; kingdom Viridiplantae; phylum Streptophyta; class Magnoliopsida; order Malvales; family Malvaceae; genus Gossypium; species Gossypium sturtianum. The sequence continues at coordinate 29,394,358 of CM046945.1, forward strand.
TGAGTGACTTCGAGCAAACGGGGCTGAAACGTTTAGGGGTATTTCTGGTGTGGCCCCGAATGTAGCTGAGTACTGGCTAGAGGCAGTCGAGCGGATTATGGATGACTTAGACTGCATGGCAGAGGAAAAACTGAAAGGAGCGGTGTCTCTTCTTCGAGACGAGGCATATCAATGGTGGCTTACCGTAAGAGAGGGTACTTCGGCGGATCACATTGATTGAGATTTCTTCAAAGCTGCATTTCAAAGGAAATATGTTGGGGCAAGTTACGTGGATGCTCAGAGGAAAGCATTTCTAAATCTGGTACAAGGGGGTAAATCTGTGGCTGAGTACGAGGGGGAATGTCTGCGGTTAAGCCGTTACGCCCGAGGGATAGTTGCGACCGATTATGAGCGTTGCGTGCGGCTCGAAGATAGGCTGCGAGACGAGTTACGAGTGTTGATAGCTCCGCAGCGGGAGAGGGATTTTGCTATCCTGGTGGAAAAGGCTAAAATAGCCGAGGAGGTAAAATAGACTGAGAGGCAAAATAGGGACAAGGATAGAGGTAGAAATAAGAGGAGTTATGGATCGTCAGGGTCATCTGGGGGTTTCCAGAAAAGGCCTAGGGTTGATGGGCCAGGTCGTGTTGCATTGCCAGTTACTGTTGGGAAATTTTGACAGTATGCTCAGTGTGGGAGGTCACATGTAGGAGAGTGCTGGGGAAGTGATAGGGTATGTTTTAAGTGTGGGTCAAAGGATCATCTAATAAGGAATTGTCCGCTAGAAATAACCAGGGCACGGATGTTAGGTCAAGGGTATGTGCAGCCAGGAAGGGGTGGACAGCAGATACCGAGAGGTCGTGGTCCGATCAAAGGAGGGAATGGTTCTGGTCGGGGTCGTGGAGCACCGGGCAGGGGTGTCAGTGGTACAGATGCAAGACAGCTGGGTCTAGTCTATGCAGCACGGCGGCGAGAGGATGGCGACGCACCGGACGTCATAACCGGTACGTTTCTTATAGCTGATAAGCCATTTCTTGCTTTGATTGATATTGGTTCGACCCACTCTTATGTCGCTAGCACTGTATCTGAGACTTTAAGTATAGAGTCTGAAATAGCTACTAGAGAGATGACTGTGGTTAGCCCTTTAGGACAATCCTTGGCAGTGAACAAATTATTTAGGGATGTGCCTTTAGGAATTCAAGGAGTTTTGTTTCCGACTGATCTGATGGAGTTACCATTCGGGGAATTTGATCTCATCTTGGGCATGGATTGGTTGGTTAAACATCGTGCTAAATTGGATTGTGCGACTAAGCGAATGGTGTTGAGTACCCCAGAGGGCGAAGAGGTAATTGTGATAGGGGAAAGGAGGAATTATTTGTCCAATGTGGTTTCTGCGTTAAGAGCTGTTAAGATGGTTCGAAAAGGGTGCAAGGCAATCCTAGCTTTTATCAGTGCATTGGATGCAAAGGAAGTGACTGTCAATGAGGTTAGAACAGTGAAGGAGTTTGTGGATGTTTTTCCTGAGGAACTTCTAGGGTTGCCTCCGGACCGCGAGGTGGAGTTTGGAATTGAGCTATTTTCGGGTACGGCTCCAGTGTCCATCGCCCCTTATAGGATGGCACCGAAGGAGCTGGCAGAACTTAAGGCCCAGATCCAGGAGCTGTTGGATCGTGGTTTTATCCGACCAAGTGTGTCTCCGTGGGGAGCGCCGGTGCTATTTGTGAAGAAGAAGGACGGGTCGATGCGTATGTACAATGATTACCGTCAGTTGAATAAGTTGACGATTAAGAACAAGTACCCGTTGCCGAGGATTGACGACCTGTTCGATCAGCTCGAAGGGGTTCAGTCTTTTCGAAGATAGATTTGAGGTCAGGATATCATCAGCTTAAGGTCAAGGAAGCAGACATTCATAAGACGGTGTTTCGAACTCGCTATGGTCACTATGAGTTTCTAGTGATGCCGTTCGGGTTGACGAATGCGTCAGCTGCATTTATGGATATGATGAACCGGGTATTCCAACCCTATCTGGACAGGTTTGTTGTAGTATTCATAGATGATATCCTGGTATACTCCAAGACGGAAGAAGAGCACGATTCACATCTTCGGGTGGTTCTGCAAATTTTAAGGGAGAAACAGCTATACGCCAAATTCAGTAAGTGTGAATTTTTGTTGAAAGAAGTTACCTTTTTGGGTCATGTTGTATCTGCTGAGGGGATTAGGGTTGATCCCCGGAAGATTGAGGCTGTGTTGGAATGGAAACCGCCTAAGTCGGTGGCGGAGATTCGAAGTTTCTTGAGATTGGCAGGATACTACAGAAGATTTGTTGAGGGATTCTCTTTAATTGCAGCACCCTTAACTAAGTTGTTACGGAAAGGGATATCATTTGTTTGGACTGACAAGCAGCAGTAAAGTTTTGAGAAGCTGAAAAAGATCTTAACAGAGGCTCCAGTTTTGATTCAGCCTGAAGCGGGGAAAGAGTTCATTGTCTATTGTGATGCTTCACACACGGTGTTAGGGTGTGTGTTAATGCAGGATGGGAAGGTAGTTGCGTAAACGTCTCGGTAGTTAAGACCGCATGAGATAAACTATCCCACGCATGATCTAGAGTTGGCTGCGGTAGTGTTCGCTCTGAAGATCTGGAGACATTACCTGTATGGGGAGAAGTCTATCATCTACACCGATCATAAGAGTCTGAAGTATCTCCTCACTCAGAAGGAGTTGAATTTAAGACAGCAGAGGTGGATTGAGCTATTAAAGGATTCCGACTGCTCGATCGAGTATCATCCGGGAAAGGCTAACGTAGTGGCGGATGCATTTAGTCAGAAAGTGATATCGAATTTGAGGGCAATGCTTGCCCATCTCAGCTTGTATGATGATGGTAGTGTGCTAGCTGAACTTCAAGTAAAGCCGACGTGGGTTGGTCAGATTAAAGAGAAGCAGTTATTGGATGAAGTCTTGAGTGCTCGACTTCTGCAGGTTTAGAATGGTGGAGTAGAGGATTATAATTTAAACGGTGATGGAGTTTTGTGTTTCCAGAAAAGGGTCTGCGTGCAAAAGGATGTTGAGTTGAGACAGATGATTCTTCAGGAGGCGCATAGTAGCCCTTACGCGATGCATCCTGGGGGAATAAGATGTATCAGGATCTGCGTGAACAATTTTGGTGGCCTGGATTGAAGCGGGAAATTACCGAGTTTGTGAGAAAGTGTTGAACGTGCCAGTAGGTGAAAACAGAGCATCAGTTGCCTTCGGGGTTGTTACAGCCAGTGAAGATTCCACAGTGGAAGTGGGAGAGGATAACGATGGACTTTGTTAGTGGGCTACCTCTCACACCTACTAAGAAAGATTTGGTATGGGTGATTGTAGATCGGTTGACGAAGTCCGCTCATTTCTTACCTGTTCATGTCGACTATTCGCTGCAAAAGCTGGCCAAGCTGTACGTGGCAGAGGTTGTGAGGTTGCATGGGGTACCAGTGTCGATCATATCGGATAGAGACCCTAGGTTTACATTGCGGTTTTGGAAGGCACTGCATCAGGCATTGGGTACAAGACTAGACTTCATCACAGCTTTTCATCCATAGTCTGATGGTCAGTCGGAGAGGGTAATTCAGATCTTGGAAGATATGTTGAGAGGCTATGTCACTGACTTCAGGGGTAGTTGGGAAGAGTTTCTACCGTTGGCAGAATTTGCATACAACAACAGCTACCAGTCTAGTATTCAGATGGCGCCCTATGAAGCGTTGTATGGACGAAAATTTCGTACTCCTACTTGCTGGACGGAATTGGGTGAGCGTCAGACCTTGGGTCCGGAATTGGTTTTAGAGACAGAGGAGAAAGTTAAATTGATTCGAACTCGGTTGAAGGAAGCGTCCGACAGCGTAAATCTATCGTCGATCCAAGCGTAAGGATATAGAATTTGCAGTGGCTGATCAAGTTTTCCTGAAAGTTTCACTGTGGAAGAAGATAATGAGGTTTGGACGGAAGGGCAAGCTAAGTCCCAGGTTTATCGGGCCTTATCGGGTATTAAAACATGTGGGACTAGTGGCGTATCAGCTTGAGTTGCCTTTAGAATTGAAACAGATACATGATGTGTTCCATGTCTCGATGTTGAGGCGCTATCGTTCTGATCCGTCTCACATTGTGCCGGTGGAGGAAAATGAAGTAAGACCAGGCCTGTCTTTCGAAGAGGAACCTGTGCAGATTTTAGATCGAGACGTTAAGGTCTTGAGAAGGAAATCTGTCCCTTTGGTCAAAGTTTTGTGGCGGAACCACGGTTCAGAGGAGGCCACGTGGGAGCCAGAGGATGTTATGCGTCAGCAACACCCCCATCTCTTTTGACCAGGTAATTTCGAGGCTGAAATTTCATTAAGGGGGTAGAACTGTAACATCCGGGGATTAGGGGCTTTGCATTTAGTATGTTCCTATGTGTTGGTATGCTTTGTCTTGTAATTTGTTATGTTTGGGGGGCTTCGGGAAGGCTCGGGATTAAGCTAAAGCTTTGACAGAATTTTTTTCTTGGGCATCTTTAGGGGAGAGCTGGCTGGGGCAGGCTTTATGAGTTATTGCTTACGATTAGTTGTCACTAGAGAAGGAGTGGTGTGGTGGCAGAGTGACGCCACCTGGGATGCAGGTAAGTGACGCCACAGAGGAGCAGCGAGGGAGCGGGTTCGAGTCGCATAGTTTGCTTTTTGGGAATTCTTTTTGGCGTCTGGAAGGGAGGTGATGGATTCGGCTAAGGACCTTGAAGAGTGGGAGTGGACTCAATCAAAATTTTCAAATGGGGGGCCAAGAGTGAAAGGTGGAAGTTTGAATCTTTCAACCATTTCAAATGAGGGGAGTGGAGTGAATGTAGGAGAGGAGAAGGGGAGTGGCCGAATTTTTGGTTAGTGTTGGGGGGAGAATTCGGTCAAAAGTGGAGGCATTCGGTTGGTGAGTGTAGGTGCCGAAATATTTTTTTTTGAAGTGTTTAGCAATGTGGTGTTGAGAGCTTCCCTTGTCGGCATTTAGTGTTTTTCATTTTGGCAACTTTTGTTCTTTTCTCTGTTGGCCGAAAACTCCTTAGGCTATTGTTGTTCATTCTTCATTCAGTTAAAAGCCGAGACCTTTTTGGTAACTTGAGTGCATTGCTTCACCATCTAAGCCGAAATAATTCTCTCATTTTCTTTTGCTCATACTTGTTTTGCATCTCATAACCCCCTAACTGAACCCTCCTACAACCCTCTCCATTTCATCATTTTTCCTCTCATTCGTTTCTTCTTAGCTGAATCTTTTTCCTATTTCTCCTTTTCTTTGCATCACTCTCATTTTGCTCTTAAAACCAAAACTCCCTAGTGAGAAACAAACCTGTATCATCTATTCTTTGTGAGCCAAATCTCTGACGGTTGTTTCTCTATTCTTCCGATAGAGATATCATCTTTGAGCCGAATCTTTTCTGCGTTAGTAGCATGTGCCGACTCTTTGGGGGCATCATTCGGTTTCTCTTGGTTTGAGGTAAGGCGGTTTCTTTTCAATTTCATTTCATCTCCCCTACTCTTTTTTGTCAATCGGTTACCCCTCCTTCCATAACTGAGGGAGTACTCTCTATCATATCAAAGTACTTCACTTTGTGGTAACGTGTTTTTATTCTTTCCTTCATCTCTATTTGCTAGTGGCCGAACATCTATTAGGGAGGTGCTAGGAGTTCTTGGTTGCTGGGGGTTTCAGTTCAAGTAGTCGTGTGGATTCGCGTTAGTAATAAAAGGTAAGGGATCCCTCTCTAGGTATTCGATCGGCCTTTCTTTCCGTTATTCGCTGGCTTAACCCAATGTTGTTGTTAAACAACCGCTGTTCGTTATAGTATCTTCTGACCAAGATTTCTTTCATGGAATCGAACACCAGCCAAGCAAATGAGGGGGTTGGACTCTTAGTCCCTACCCCTAAGTTTAAGAAACGTGCGGTGTCTGCCGTTCGAGACTTCCCACTGGGTTGTGGGCTGACTTCGGAGAGGGATAGGCAGATCGCTGTGATCCCTGCAAGTGAAGGTGTTAGCGAGATTGATAGCATAGTTCTTCGTGTTTACAGGTGTGTAATTACCACACTTCTCCCTTTAATTGTGTAAAGCGTTTATATGGTATGTTTGAAAGCCGAAAACTCGGTAATGGCTATTGAGTTACCCATGAAGGGTAAATCCAAATCACCAGGTTGGTAGTTCTTCGATTGAGCCTTATAATTAATGTTGAAAGCATGATTGTGCACATGTTCTAGATATTGAATGTATGATATTATATGGCATGTTTATTATATTATGCTGCATATGCATGGGATTTGGGAATTGATAATGATGCGAAGGGCAAGTATATATCGGTGACACTGTCACACTAATTTGATGGCTCGGTGCCTTATCGTACCGCTGACTCGGTCACATAATTATCGGTGGCTAGACCACATTATATCGGCTTTGAGCAGTGTGACTGTCAGCATGTCTGCCAAAGAGGAGTGTAGAGGATGGAGGGTTGATTGTAGAAATCCCCACAGGAGTGTTGAGGATGGACATATGGAGCAGAGTGTAGAGGATGGAATATTAGGCTGGGTTGGGTTATCATATTGATTATTTTGGTATGCTATAATGATTGGGCTTCGGCCGATTGTGTTTGGGGCTTAGGCCCACTTGTGGATTATGTGAACTAATTGCACACTGAGTCTTGTGACTCACTCTATTTGCTTAAACAAATTGCATGTGACTCTTAATTCAGTGGATTAGGCTGGATTGGACTAGAGGTGGCCATGCATGGGTTATTCAATTAAAACTTTATTTTTATTTATCGTTTGCTACTTTTGCGGATTTTTGATTTGTAATAAGGCCACTGTTATTTTGGTTTTAATTATGGTTTAACTATCAAAATGTTTATATCTAAAACTTGATCGACAAAACGTTTTCTTCATAAGATGAAATAAAAAGGGGTTTTCCTCAAAACTAAATCAATGATTTTATGCACGAAACTCTGAAAGCGAACCTTATGATTATGAAAATGTTATGACTAGCGTTTACAAATGTCACCTAAACATGAGAATGGGCTAAATAAAATTTCTATTAAGTTTTCAAATGAATTACGAAACCTGGAGTTTCAAAAATAACTTAAGAGTTTTTTGAAGTTCGCATTCTTTTGTAAAATTCTTTCCAAGTGACAAACCAGATCCGGTCGTGGTGTTTGGGCTGGGTTTGGGGTGTTACACGATCCATCAGCTCCTGGATCTGAGCTTTAATTTCCACTAGCTCCTTTGGCGCCATTCTGTAAGGGGCTATGGACACCGGAGCCGTTCCTGGCAACAGCTCTATCCCAAATTTCACCTCCCGATCCGGAGGCAATCCTGGAAGCTCCTCAGGAAAGACGTCTGAAAACTCTTTCACCGTTCTAACACTCTCTACCGACAACTCTTTGGCATCCAAAGCACTGATGAAGGCTAAGTACGCTTCACACCCCTTTCGTACCAATCTTTCCGCCTTTAAAGTAGATACCACATTAGACAAATAATTTCTTCTTTCACCTATCATCATCACTTCCTTATTCTCTGAAGTTCTTAGTACCATCCACTTTGCAGCACAGTCCAAGTTCGCACGATGGTTAACCAGCCAGTCTATGCCCAATATAAGGTCGAACTCCCCGAACGACAGTTCCATCAAATCCGCCCGAAAAATTACCCCCTGAACTTCTAAGGGCACATCCCTAAACAACTTATTTACTACCACTGACTGTCCTAAAGGACTAATCACAGTTGTTTCTCTAGCAGTAATCTCATATCTAATATTCAAAGTTCCAGACACAGCACATGCAACATACGAATGGGTGGATCCAATGTCTATCAAAGCAGAAAAAGGTACATCAGATATGAAAAATGTACCGGTTATGACGTTCGGTGCGTCGCCCTCCTCTCGACGTCTGACCGCATTGACCAGACCTGGCTGTCTCGCCTCCGTGTTACCCCTGTTACCGGTACCTCTACCCGGTGCACCCTGACCTCGTCCTACACCATTACCACTTCGACCTGGCCCACGGCCTCTCGGCGGCTGCTGAGCACCCCCTGCTGCCTGCGCAAATCTGTTACAAACTACCTGAGTCTGAACAGGTTCTCGAGGGTAATCTCTAAACCGATGGTCTTTGGATCCACATCTGAAACAACCGCCAGTTCTCTTCCAGCACTCACCCGAGTAAAGTTTCCCACAATCCACAAAAGGCTGTAATTGATTGATAGTAGCTGGAGCACCTACTCGAACTGGCCCTTCATTCCTAGGGCTTTTCTAAAACCCTCTAGCAGGACCTGAATATCCAGAGTCTCTCTTGTTCCTTCCCCTATCCTTGTCTCGATTTTGCCGTTCCGAGTGTTTTACTTCTTCAGCAATCTTATCTTTTTCCACTAGTGTAGAAAATTCCTCTCTTTCTGTGGGGCTATCAGTACCCGCAACTCATCATGCAACCCATCCTCAAAACGCACACAGCGGCTCGTAATCAGTCGGCACTATACCCCGGGCATACCAACTCAGACTCAGGAACTCCGCCTCGTATGCTGCCACAGATCTACCTCATTAGACCAGATTCAAGAATTCCTTTCTTCGGGCATCCACATGGCTAGCACCGACATATTTTCCCTGGAATGATGTCTTAAAGAAATCCCAGGTAATACGTTCAGCCTGTGTACCTTCCCGAATAGTGAGCCACCACTGATACGCCTCGTCTCTCAGTAATGACACAACCCTCTTCGATTTCTGCTCAGCTGTACAATCTAGATCGTCCATAATCCGCTCCACCGCCTCAAGCCAGTACTCCGCTACACTTGGGGCTACACCCGAAATACCCCTAAAAACTTTGGCCCCATTCGATCTAAGTCACTCAGATACCGACCCGCGAGCTGCCGACCCAGTTCTTGCCTCAGCAACCCTTTCCAGTGCCTGCAACATCGCTTGGGACAGAGCGTCGTCCCCTCCCATTCGATTATGTGACCCAGTTTCAGTCACTGGTGAAGCTGGTGCGTCCATTTCCGGCATATGTCCCGATGCCTCAGATACAACTCTAGCACCTCGACCTCTACCACGACCACGTCTACCGTGTCCACTTCCTTTAGCTCTCATGTTCACTAAGTCGATTTAATCTGATTACAAGTCTTATGGATCAGTATGCTTATTCAGTGTTTATTAAACAATGTTTTATGAAGTATAAGAAGTAAAGTTGTTTTCGCAACACGTATCCTAAAGTCTCAATCTCTACAGTTTCTACTCCTAAAGCCAATAGTTCTAGAGTATTTCTGTCATGTGAAGTTTTCTTACTACAGTCATACCACAATAATCATAAAATGAAAACAAAGACTTACTGACTTGGTGCCGGATACCCGAGGTGCCATACTTCCTCTAAGGCATGTATTTATAATTCAAATTTCAAGCAGTTTTAGAAAACATTTTTTTTGAACCCAAACCACAGCCGAGTTTTGCAACCGGGCTTTGATACCATAAAATGTAACACCCCAAACCCAGCCCATGCGTTATGACCGGATCTGGCATGTCACATGAAGAAAGTGTGTAAAGAACTTATGAATCTTACTAAAGTTGATGTTATGAGGTTATAATTAAGAAAACAAGTTTGATTATTAATATTCGAATAAAAAAAATACCACTAATCTCGAGAGGTTGATTGGTGAATCGAAAATCAAACTAGTAAACTTAAAAAAAAACCGTGACTTTTGAAAATGATGTTGATAATTCGAAGGAAAATCCAAGTTAAATTATCTGTACATAATTCGTTATGAAATCCGTTTGTTAATCAATTTTGGAAAACCGTTGTTTAAGATCTCAGAAAAATCCATGTTTAAAACAATTCATGGAAAATAATAAGTATATCAAAACATAAAGCAAAATAAAAATATCAGAGGCCTTATTAAAACTTTAAACCCAAAATAGTAAAAGTAACGAAATAAAGCGGAAAAGAAATTTACTAATGTTCAAAAACATCATTCCTAAAGTATGACCTCCACCGAGTCATCCATGGCCCCAAGTCCTAATTACTGAGCATTACCTGCAAGGATTAAGAAAAAGGAGTGAGTTACAAGAACTCAGTGTATAATCCCCTTACAGTCATCCATTGGGCCTGAACCCACATAGTAACATTTTGGGCCTAAGCCCATTTACATAACAGTATTTATATGAAATGAATGCAACCCATCCCATCCATCCATCACACCCCCGACCAGCCAATCACACATGTGGGGATCAAGTCAACCCACCCCGCCGCACACACCAATTTGCAATGAGTGCTATCGTATAGTATTTTTGTGGTCAAGCCACCGAAATCATAATTAAGCATAATAATAAGCGAATTGTGGCTATGCCACCAGGCTACACTGCTCTCCATACAATTTTTCCCACCCCATGCATTATGTAAAGATGCATCATGCATGAAAAAAATATCCAATTATATATATAACAACTATTAAACTAATGAAATATTTCGGTGAATCGACCCATTAAAGCACTTTGGCAATTCGGCCCACTATGGGCACTTTAATAATTCAACCCATCGAGGGCATATTGGTAAATCAACCCTTTAAGGGCGTTAAAGTAATTCGGCCCGTTAAGGCATTTTGATAAATCGGCCTATGGAGGGTATTTTAGTAATTTGGCCTTTAAGGGCATTTTCGTAATTAATCAAGTTAATACCGATTTTGACATAACGATTCTACGGGATTTCGGTGTGAGATTACACACCTAATTATGTAGAGCACTAAACCTTCTTGATCGTCGGCACCTATGATACCATAACACTCGATTAACTAACGAAAAGAGTTTCTTAATCCATATCTAAACAATCGGTTTATCACAATTACCCTCACCACCGCGAACAACCACAATCTGCCTATTCTCACTGAATGCTGGCTCCCTTCCACAACCCGGTGGAAAATCCCAAACTGCCGATACCGCCCTACGTTTGAACTTGGGAGTAGAGATTGCAAGTCCACACCCTTTTCGTCCTCCTATCGATTTTCCTTTAGTATCGCTACCACTTGCCTCCATTGGAAGAGTCTCGGTCAGAATAATATTACAATGAGAGAAGTAGTTGTCTAAGAAGAGGGTTTCGGCTTACCACTACCTCCGAAGGATCAACGAGTAGAGGAGAACGAGTGATTTAGTCCTTAGAAAATCGATTAGTCAAATTTATCGATCCGTTTAACAAAATAACCGCGTAGATATCGAACGGACCAAGAAAAAACTCCTTACCTTGATCAATGATAGATCCGACTCTTACCGATTCGACTTATGGCTACGGATGAGTCGACAAAGTTATGAAATTCGACACCCTACTAGAACGCTACAAAAAGAAGAGATGATCGCGATATGATGGAGTAGAAGGGAATGCTGTTTCGGTTTAGAAACAAAGTGAAACAACCGAATGATGAGGGTCACACATTCAGCTATGGAGAAAAGAAGATGAAAAGAAGAGAATGAAATCACTTACCCAATTCGGTCAAGGAAGAAAGTGCCCAACACGCAAAAGAAAAAAAAATACAGAAGAGATAAAGTGTTATAAGGTTCGGCTATTTGGAGAGAAATGAACAAAGAAGATTCAACCACCAAGTAATATCGATTAAAGAAAAAAAATGGTGAGAAAGGTTAAAGAAATGGTGAGGAAAGAAAAGAAGAGATGGATAAGAGAAGTGTCAGAGAATTTCGGCTAACACTATGAAGGAGATGAACAAAAGAAGGACTTGTTTTTCGGCAAGCAAGGGAAAAGAGTGGAAAAAGAAAGCACAAAATGTTAAAAAAGAGTAAAAGCTTTTCATGCACAAAACTTGTAAAAAAAAAAACCATAAGAAATTCGGCTCCCAAATCCCCCTACCAAAACCGTATGCCCCTTACACCAAAAAGATCTTAGTTGACCAAATTTCTTTCCCCATACACCTCCCAAAATTCGGCCAACATATCCCCCTCATCACTATCCTTTATTTCTCCTTAATTCCCTCCTCAATCTCCTCTCCATCACCTCAATCTCTTCTCCATCATCTCAACCAAATGGATTTGAATGAATCTTCCTTTCCTTCTTTAGAGTCATGGCCGAATCTTACCATCTTTCACTTGATTAGCACAAAAATTAAATCTAAAAGTTGCAATAGGTGGGATTCGAACTCCACCCCTTAATCCCCTTCATGTGACGCCTCACCACCTTGCTACTAGCTCCTCTTCTGCTAGCAAAAATACACACTTATTTCCTTAAGTCTTGACGCCACTTACCTTCTCCCCCCTTAAGTGCTTAATCACAAAAATTTTCCCAAGGCCCAGCTCAACCCCAAGCCTTCTTAGGGCCCCTAAACATACACAACTAACATTCTTAACTAGCCTAACACATATTATAATGCAAAACAGAAAATCCCGAATTTCAGGATGTTACATAAATAGTTGAGGGATTAAAATGCTAAATAAATGGCTTGCATGGACTTATATAAGCATGATAAACATTCGGCCCTTAAGGAGTGAATTCAAATTTGGTGTATTTTGTGTTTTATGCAATAAGGACTAAATTGTAAAAGTTGTAAATGTTAGGGGTAAATTGGTAATTTGCATAATTATGTGTTTTTGAATTAAATTGAATAAAAATGTAATTGAATGAGCTCAATTGGGAATTATTTAGATCAAGAACAAAAAGAAACGGGATTGGATCTGGGAAAAGCGAAACTGAACGAGTAGCCGGGAAACCTTAATTCGACAATTTTCGAGGTAAGTTTTAAGTAGTTGGATGAATTGAATTCAATTATATACTATTGTACATATGATTATAAAATGTAAACATTTTAATTTCCTAATTGCCAAATGCATCATGAAATAAATGGGATGCGTATATAATATCTGAATATGAGTTGGCACATATGAGTAAATATGTGAAATTATTGAATATGTGAATTGGTTAAATATATGTGTTTGAATTAAGGAATAGATATGTATATAAATGGAAGCGGAAAATGAGAAGAGATGGTAATTGAAAAATTGTATATTTGGGAATGAAAAGGTTTGAACTTGCCGAATGTAATGGTAATGGAAGAACTAATTGAGTTGTTGATAAATATATGTATATTATGAACAGGACTATGTAAATTGAGTAAATGCGGAATGTGTTAGTACTTGAATGAGATGAATTGAGTATGAATGAATAGTAATGGCACTATGTGTGCGATACATTACTGCTAAAAGGCACTATGTGTGCGGATTAAATAGTAATGGCACTATGTGTGCGATACATTACTGCTAAAAGGCACTATGTGTGCGGATTAAATAGTAATGGCACTATGTGTGTGATACATTACTGCTAAAAGGCACTATGTGTGCGGATTAAATAGTAATGGCACTATATGTGTGATACATTACTGTTGAATGGTATTGTGTGTACTCTTTCTCAAGTAACGGCACTATGTGTGCGATACGTTACGAAATTTGCACTGTGTGTGCGGAGTTACAGAGACTTTGGAGACATAAACTGTTGAAAGGAGAATAATGAGAAACGATGCATGAGTATGTGATGCAAGGTAGCTTAATAGTCAGGTATTAGTGAGGTAAGTTATATTTGTTAAGTGAATATAGAACGAAGATGTGATTATTTAACTTTGAGCTTGTTTCAAAGAGAGGCATATGGTATTTGAATATTCGATAATTGAGCTATATGTTAGATACGGTGGATGATGAATGGTGATTTAAATTGCACTTTGTACATATGAATTCGACATTGATCATGTTGGATTAATTTAATTGTTTATTGATTAGTTGCATAGTTTTACCATTGCTTAAAACTTACTAAGCTATATTAGCTTACCGTATATGTGTTTGTTTGACTATTGTATAGATCTTGGAAGCTAGCTCGTACTCGGGGATCTTCGTCAAAGTCATTCGCACTATCATCTATCTTCGGTATTTTTTATAAGTTGTACCCCTTTTGAAACATATGGCATGTATAGGCAATATTTCTTGAGTTGTGTTCGAATGATATTTATATATATGTATATGCCATGTGAAAATGGCTATGCTTTTATGTTTGAGTTGGTTTGATCATGTTTTAAGTATGGAATTATTATTTGAGTACATTAGTATATTTATTGAAAAGCCTAGTTGAAAGTTATTTAACAATATGTTATATGTGAATTTTTGAGTTCTTAAGTTTGGTTGAATATGGTATAAGACATTGAGTTGATAAAAATGTTTGTGGTATAATTATTTGAATGTGCCAATGTGACTTGATATGAATGGAATAGGTCACATTTTTATGTATGTGATTATCAAAGGTGATATATTAATGAGCAATTTAATGTGTACTTATTTGTAGATAATCAACCATGATTTGTTTTAGTTTGAAGCTTAGATTCTCCCTTTGAGATATATGTATATATTTGGCCATGTGTTATAAATGGTTAAATCATAGATGTAATATCTTGTTGAGATGTGCTTATTAAGGAATATATATATGTATATGTAATGAACATAGCCGGATGTGAGAGGACATATTTGAGATAAATGAGTTGCTTTGATGTTTTTATTTATGGTATACAATTATCAAGGTAATAGCCTTTATAAAGTGAAATGACTTTGGTTTGGTTTAGTAATGCACGTAACCCTAATCCGGCAACAGATACGGGTTAGGGGTGTTACAATGCATGAAGTGTATTTTTTGGTCACCGATGCTCTTTATTTATAGGAAGATGTACAAGAGTTTTGGTTGAATAAGTCCTTGATAAGTAATATTATTTAAATAGAAATACAATCCTACTCCAACTAGAGTAGGGGGTGGCACATTCTTGTATTTGTTGGAAAAAATCCGGTTAAAAAATTATTTTCTTGCACAGTAGAAAAGTAAAATTTTGAAAACCGAGTTGGTTTGTGATTTTTATAGCAATAAACCCTTTATCGAAATCGCACATGTGTTTTCGGCTAGACGAATCCTTATCGTTTCTGGCTTTCAATTGAACAAACTTCTTCGTTATTTTTGTAGCAAATTTTGCTTCGAGTGTGGGCTCGAACAAATTCGAATCAAACACAGAACCAAAACTAATTTACTTTACTTTCAATGGGAAGACAATTTCTCTTTCAACAGAAACAGGTAGAATTGTTATTCCGAAAAATAGAATTAATACTTAGAAGATAAATTCTGTAACAGCCCGATTTAGACCTTAGTCGGAACAGTGGTTTTAGGACCGAAAATCCAAGTCAAAAAAATATTTTAATATTATTTTCCAAGCTTAAAGTATGTGAATTGATATCTGTGAAATTTTTGCATGAAAATTTCATCGTTTGAGTGCCGATTTGTGAAAAAGGACTTAATCGCGTAAATTGTAAAAGTAGCGTGCTATATGTTAAAGTGCCTATTTTCTTTGATTAATTAATTATGAAGTCCTTAAAATGAAATTTGGCCATTGGATAGTGGGATGGATGGTAATAGACAACCATTATATGGTTTTCTAATTAATTTAGAAAGGTTAAATTTGTAAATGTTATATTAATATGTAATAAATTAAAACAAAACATAAATCACAAGCTTATATTATTCTTTGTTGGCCGAATGTAAGGAAAGAAAAAAGAATCCATTTTCTTTGTTTAAGGTTCGGCACCTTGGAGATCAAATTAAGGTATGGATTTTGTTCGGTTTTTGATAATTTTTACGTTTTTGAGATCGTTGCTTCATAAATTCGGAATTGATGAAGAATTTTTGATTTGCCATTGTTGATAGCTTGATGTTTTTGTTGTTTGATGATGAAAAATAAATCTTTGATGTTTGATTTTTATGTTTAATTAAGTGATTTTTGATAAAAATCCAAATTAGGGATTTATTTGTGAAATTTGAAAGTTTAGGGGTTTAAATGTGAAATAAATTGAATAAATGGGATGTTAAGGATTTATGGAGCATTCGGCCTAACATGGGCATAGTGAAATTTTGAATATTTGGTATTGTTTTGAATTAGGGACTAAATTGCAAAAATGTGAAATGTTTGGGGCTAAAATGAAAATTACCTATTTATATGTTCTTGGATGAAAATTGAATGAAATGTTGAATAAGTAAGTTAATTTTGATATTAATTAGATTAGAAAAAGCGGAATTCGGATCTAGATCGAGGGAAAGCCAAAATATCAGATTAGTCGACTTAATTTGTCATTACTACGAACGAGGTAAGTTTGTATTTTAATAGACATTACAAAATCATATTATAAATGCATATTATTTGTATGATTGAATTCAATGCCTAATGTTAATGCAAATGTATGTATTTTGAATAAGTTATATATATGTTATTATGATATTGAATTGTTCGAGAAGCAGAATATATGAATACGAGAAAGTTCCGATAACGTGACAACGTCTGCAAAGCCCCGTACGAACCCTAGGAATAGCAGAGGATACATATGTCATGACATAGGATTCCGAGATATGATTTCGTGTAAGACCACGTCTGGGACGTTGGCAACGATTTGAGATATCATGTAAGACCGTATCTGGGACACTAGCATCGATTAGAGATTACGTGTAAGACCCTGTCTGGGACAATGGCATCGATATTTGATTACATGTAAGACCACGTCTGGGACGTTGGCATTGTATGAGCTTTCCGAGCTATTTGAGTATCCTTATTAATTCCGAACGGTTCAACGGGCGTTCTGAGAAATAAGTGATTAAGTGAATAACATTCAGATTCAGGTACGTTGAAATGTATACAATTTTTGATAATGAAAGGTCAGTATATATGTGCAAAGAATGTTATGTGATGTATATGCAAATGAAATGTGAATATGTGCAAATGAAACATGAACAAATGAATAAAATGTGATTTAACAAGTGGCATATGTGAAATTGTCAGATACTATATGAATGAAAGGTGAATTTGGGTATAAATGATGAAATGAGATTCATATGAAAAAGATATATGATTAGATATGCTATTTTCAATAATGTGCTTATTTGGCTATATGAAAGAGTGAATTGAATGATATATGAGAATTGAATTGAATAAGCTTGTGAAACCTAAAGTTAGTTAAGTAAGCAAGTATAATATTGAATGATGATAATTCGATATGAGAACATGTTATATAATTTAGAAAAGTTGTGTGAGATAGCATATCATGCTTATGGCATTGTAATGAAATTATTTGTTATGTTAAGTTTATTAAGATACAAGTTTACTAAGCTTTATAACTTACTTTGTGTTGTTTTTCTATGTTTTATAGTGATTCGGATGTTCGCTCGGGTTGGAAGCCGGCGGAGATCGCATCACACTATCTGGCTAATGATTTCAGTATTTATACCCTTTATGACTTGGTTATATGGCATGTAGGCTATGGTATTTGATATTATGGTTGGAAATGTATTTGGTCATTTGAGATGGTTGATTATGAATGTGGTAGTGGAATTTGGTAATATTGGCAATTGTTGCCTATGTGTTTGATGTATTTTTTTTTAGCCATGAGATTTGGCTAATTATTAATGTAAAGCTTATTGTGAAGTTGCCATGTAGATTGGCTTGAGATATGAGATTGGTATGGGTTATATGATGTTTATATATTGCCTTATACTTAGGCATGCTTGATATGAAGTTGGTGATGTCATAGAGTTGTGTTTTTGGCTAATAGACATATGGTGGATTATATCTTAAGAAATGGTATGATTGTAGCTTGGTTTTATAATGATGAGTTGGTTGAAATATGGTCATGTCTTGTTGTGATAATTGACTAAGTAAATGGCATAAATTTGAATGATGAATTGGAAGTGTTTGTAATGGCATGAAATGAGTATGAGTTAAAGTCATGATCATGTTGTTTTGATACATGTTTGGGTAAATGAAATGATTGTATTGGCATATCTTGAATTTTGCATAAATTGAGATTGTTTTGGTTGCCAAATTGGTTTAGAAATTGTACCATTTGCTCTTGTGTAGGTGTTGGAAAGTTAGATGCAAAATGTGGCTTAAACCAAACCTATTTTCGTGCCACACGGCTGAGCACACGGGCGTGTGACTCAACCGTGTGACCTCTGCACCTTAATTAAATAAGACAGTCAGTTACACAGTATAGACACACGGGCCTATCTATTGGCCGTGTATAGCACACAGGCTGGCACACGGGCTTGTGGTCGGCCATGTGGCCAAGTCAGTATGTATGCCCTGTTTTCACACGGCCTGAGACATGGGCGTGTCTGGTGGCCATGTGAGGCACACGGACTGTTTACAAGGGTGTGTGGCCTTTATATGCATGAAAAATTTTAAAGTTTTCTCAAAGTTTTCTAATGTGATCGGTTTAGTCCCGAACCACTTTTAAGCATGTTTTAGGGCCTCGATGAGCCTCGTAAGGGACGATATGACTGTGTTTGATGTTGATTATGTGATATTGAATTATGAATAAGAATTATGTGTTATGAGTTGAGTTATGATCAGTAATACCTCGTAGCCCTATTCCGACAACGGATACGGGTTTAGGGGTGTTACAAATTCTCACTATTTTCGGGTAGAATCACAATATCTCAAAGTTGTATTTTAGCCTTACTGGTGCCATTTATTTATAGGGAGAAGAGGTGAAACCTTTGTTGAATTGTAGAAGCCTATTTTAATAGAAAAACAAACTCTTAGTCTAACTAGGATTAGGGGGCGACAACCCTAGTTAATTATACTAGGGTTTGCTGTCCCTAGCATTAACATGAGGGGCTTTTGGGTCTCTCCTGTATCGGGTCAAATTACAAGTAATTCTTAGACTTTTGACTTAATACTTTATAATTCTATCCAACCTGATACTTTGTTTTTCTATTTCCCGAAATAAACATCTTAAATTAATTTAAATTAATTAATTAATTTCCCAATTAAATAATTTTCTAAACCTAATTCTAGTTCCATAAAAATCATGATAACTTTACCGTAAAAGAATCTACGAGAAAATATATTTAATATATTTACATTTAACGAATTGATTATGACCAATCAATTTATTTCTATTGTTGAACTTCAATTATTTAATTGATGAATTAAATAATAATTTGAAAAACCAATTTTTTTTTCCAAGTCATTTCCATTTAGAGAAAACTACATTTATTTCCAAATGTTTCCTATTTCTCTAACTTTACCATTTCTATCCATTTTTTTCATTTGTTTCAACATGCAATTTATTTCTAATTTAAACGAGCTAAGCGATTAGGGCTCAAATGATTTATAATTAAGTTCCAGATTTTTGCCTATTAATTATAAACTCATTTAGTCATGAAGTGATTTCACTATAGTATCGTGATTGAGCTCTACCTAATGGCATACCATTACAAAAGCAACTCGATCAATGATTATCCAATGACCTTGTCATAAGTGTGTTACCCTCATAAGAAATCCTTAATCTCTTTGGGATGAATCTGTTCTGCCAATATGATCTTATTTTATCTCATCATAACCATTACATCTTCATTAATAAAAAGTCAATTACTATAAAATAGTAATCAAGTCTTTCTTCATAAAGACGAATGACCCATGACCACATTTACTTTTCATCTACCATGTAATGTCAATGAGAGGATATCATTTACCCATATCTCGGGCTATGAATTTCACTATTGTGAATGACGCTACATATTACAGAAATTGTATACCCAACGCACCAGCTTTCGGTTCCTTATCTGTTCGAACTCAGACTTTTATTTACATCTAAGTATACGAGTCACACATACATAGTTTGTCATCCACTCAGGATTAAGGTATGCCACACTTTGAGTGCCACAAGTGAATAAATCTATAAATAGATTTAGGATCTACTATTCTTGGGTCCAGTCTGATGTACTATCAGTCCAATTAGTCACATCTATGTATCTATCTTTGGGAGTCACCTGCTCCGATGCCCAAGACAAGACATCTCCCCTATTGGACTTGATAGACGACATATTAGTTTTTCAATCAAGTTGCTCATTTTCGATTAGACTAAGGACATGTTTAGGTTCGTCTACTAATATAAGCTTTGTTTTCATATTACGATCCGACCACACAATACTGCTTAGTATTAGTTTAAACATTAGACAACCATTGAGCCAATATTTTATTTTATTTTACTTTGCATGTAGAAACCACATGAGGACAATTATACAAAGGATATTAACGTAATTCATGAATTATTTTATTAACCAATTTGTTCGAAAAAATTACAAGTTTACAAATGAATATACTACATATAGGGCACCAAATCCAACAGTCTCCCACTTGCCCTAGTGAAGTAGATAAGTCATATTCTGCATTTTTATGCCCTCATTGTGCCTCTCAAAACTCCTATCTAGTAGTCTTGGTAAACGGGTCCCCAAGTTTTTCATCGGATGTGACCATAACTACATCCACAATTTCTTCTGCAACTGCCTCTCTTATGATGTGATACTTTATATCAATATGTTTTGTCCTTTTGTGGCTTCTTGTCTCCTTGGTATTAGTTATTGCCGTACTGTTGTCACAATATAGATTGATAGCTTTTACCATACCAAGAACAACTTCAAGATCTGTAAGGAACTTTCGAAGCCATATTACTTCTTTTGTGGCCTTAGAAGTAGCCACATAGTTGGCCTCCATAGTGGAGTAAACAGTAAAACTCTACTTTACAGTTCTCCAGTCAATGGACCCACAGCCTAGGACAAAAACATAGTCCGACATCAATTTCATTGAATCTTGACACGTTTGGAGGTTAGAATTAGTATATCCAATAGGAGTAAAATCTTCTACGGAATACACAAGCATATAATCCTCATTCTCCGTAAATACTTAAGTATATGGTTAACTGCTTGCCAGTGTCTTGGTTCTGGATTCGCCTGATATTGACTCACCAACCCAGTACGAAATAGATATCTGGACGTGTGCATACCATAGTATATGTGAGGCTTCCTACTACCGAAACATAATAAACTTTTCTCATGTTTTCTTCTTCTTTTGCTGTCTTAGGACAATCCTCCAAAGAAAGATCAAATCTCGATACAGAAGGTTGGTTTCCCTTCTTCAAACCAGTCATTGCATAACATTCCAATATCTTGTCTACGTATGAAGCTTAAGATAATGCTATCACTTTGTTCTTTTGATCCACTAGGATTCGAATACCCAGAAAAAAAATTAGCTTCTCCTAAGTCTTTCATGTTAAACTGTTGAGTTAATCATAGTTTAACAGGTGACATTGTCCTTACATCATTCCTAATGAGTAGAATTGTCACATCCCAAAAATCGAGTTAGTGGATCAAGAGTTGTCATGCTCTGACTTTTAATTATAAGCTCATAAAATTATTTCAAGATTGGGCTGTTGGCTTAATGGTTAAAGGAAAATAAGGAGACAATGTAATTGGCTTAGAAACCTGAGTTCAAATCCCTTCCCTTGCAAATTAATTAATTTTTCTATTTTTCCTCCCACTCCCCTTATGTGTGTGTCGCCCAACCTAGTTAAACCTAGGTATATATGTTAATTTTCATTAAGTTTTTCATCCAATTAATTTTCTTACCTCCCTTGTTGTCCAACACTCATTCTCTATCAAAATCTCCCATTTTCTTCTTCATTTTTCTTCTTTGTGTCGTCCAAACAAGGGTGTTTTCCACTATTGTTGTGTCGTCCATCTGCTCTTCTATTTTGCTGTCATTTTTTTAGCCTTCAAAATCTTTTATTTTGATCACTATAGCCCCCACCTTGCTGCCATTAAACCTCCATTGCCACCCTCTCCTCCATTTGTGCTAGTGCCGATTTGCTTATTTTTTTTCTCTTCTCTTCTTTCCTTTTTGTTGCCAATTTTTTCTGCTAGTTTTACAACCATCTGTAAATGGAAAAATATATAGGATTTTTCCTATGTAATTTATTACCTTTTTACTTAAATCCGTTGTTAAAACTAAGTAATTGTTTAATAAATTAATGAAATATGTGAAAATATGAAATTAAGATATAGAAATTATTAAAATGTGATTTTATGGTTTATTATATAGTTTTCAGGCAATAAATGGCTTATTTTATATTAATTTGAATATATTATACTTTTTAAAACATAAAGTGGGCCATGCATGATTAAATTAAATAATAAAATATAAAATTATATTTAATAATTAATTTTAAAATATTTCATTAATAATTTGGGTTTTAATTAATTAATTAAATTGGATAAATTTTATTCTTTGGTCCTCTAACTTGTTGATTTATTCTGGACAGGTCTGATAGCTGTAACACCCCAAACCCGGCCCAAACGCTACGACCAGATCTGGTATGCTACGGGGTTTATTGTTAAAAACTTTACTTTAATTGTTTTTAGAAAATCTCAGTTTCTTTACTTAGGCACTTGATAAAAATAATATATTTGTTGAAAACCTTTGTTTATACGTAGAACATGTTTGGAAAACCCATTTTATTACTTTTTGAGACTTAAGTCCTTGAACATAAATTTTAAACGGTAAACATTAACGAATAAAAACAATAACCTAAGCCATGGGGCCTTATTACATAAATAATCCCAAAATTAAAACTTAAAGAAAACCGAAAATAGTCTATAAAAATAAATAAATTAAGACTTGATGGCCCCTCGAACCCGCCTCGGCTCCCATGTCCACGATCTACTGCTCATCTGAAAAGTTTGGGAAAAATAAAAGGGTGAGTCACCAAGACTCAGTGTGCAAATCCCGAAAACACATAAAAGGCTTTAGGCCCACAAACACATTATGGGCCTTGGCCCATACACAATGGCAACAAAACATATGTATGCTACATGGCCCATCCCAGCCTAGAAATCCATCCTCTACACACCAGCCCGTACCAACCATCACACCTTGGGGATTTCTACAATCAACCCACCAACCGCTACACACCACAACGACAGACATGCTACCTATTCCTAATAATCAGGAATGAATTTAACGTGGCTTAGCCACCGATCACTATTGTGACCTAACATTTTAATTCGTGGTTTAACCACCGATCACCAAGTGACCTATTATCATGCTCGTTCCCCTTAATCATGTTAATCCCATCCCATGCGTACATTCATGCAAAATCAAACAATATACCACTTAAGGATTTACAATCTAGCACATTCATCGATACACATAGAGAAGATTCTATGATCACGTACCTGGCATCCATTGCCTACCCTTTTTGGGTAACACGACTGTTCATACAGCCTACTTTTCTGGCTTTTAGCCCATAACACATTTATATAAACCAGTTAAGTAGTGTGATAGATATCTACACACTTGATTATGGTTAAGACGACACTTTCTATGTTGACGCTATCCATAGCCGACACAACCGCTATTTGCCTAAGGTGTTGCTCAGAAAGCCGGTCCACGGCCCGGTGGCCAATCTCGAACAGTGGCACGCGCGTTTCTTGAACTTTGGAAAGTGGGACTACAGATCCAACCCCTTCCTTTGATTTGTCGACATTCGAGTCCATGAATGACCTTGGTCGGAAGGTACTACGATGATTGCTTAACGAACCATTAGGTTAAGACACTAATAATGAAAAGAAACCGATTGATCCACTAAAAGGGAATCAAATCCTTACCTTGAAATCCCGAAAATAATATGATTCGTATGCTCATCGATTTACGGCTTAGAAACCTAGGCGACTAGATCTCCTTCAAATCCCCGGAATCTTTGCCAAAGAGAAAAACACGAGATCGGGGAAAATGTTAAACTAAGGATGGCCCTAACACCATCTAGCCATTCTGGCTATGGTCTCAAAACTGAAAAAGAAAGGAAGAATACTAGCACAAGTCGATACTCACTCTCTGCTGTAAGATTTCGCTACTTCTAAATGATTCCGGCTTTATGGAGAAATCGGCACAAGAGGAAAAGAATGGAAAAGAGTGTGAAGTGTGGGGTTTCGGCTTCTGAAGGAATCAAAAGGAAATATTACAGAGAATGGCTGAGGGTTTCGGCATAGAAAATCTTTAAAAGAATGGGGTTCAAATGCCAAAATTTAAGAGATAGCCCCTCTATTTATAGAGAATTTCGGCACCTACCTATCAAAAACCGAAAGTGCCCTTCCTGATAACTAATAACTAATCAAATAATAGGGGAAATTTCAGCACCCTTGCCCAAGCCAAAACCGATTGCCTCCTCCCTCAAGAGTTTGAAATTCGGCCATCACCTAGCCCCTCAAAAAATTCTTAGATTTTCTCCCTTATCCTCATCTGATCTCTCATCCCCAAGTGGCATGAATAACACCACCTCCTCTACCCTTTATCTGCCACAATATCCATATTATCCACATTATCCAACAAATAAATCTTCCTATTTAAAAGCATGCTAGCCGTCCCACTCTGCTCCCTTTTTAAGTGCCAAAAATGGCCCAAAGACATGGGCTCCTTACGGCCAAAACTTGGGCCTCCTCAACTGCTAATGGCGCCACCTTATAACTCCTTTGTAGCGCCACTTATTAATGAGCCACAAGGCCACTTTGTAATTTAAACCACAGATACTATCTTTTAAACCCTTTAGTGCCCCATCAGAAAATTTAATCAAGGCCTCGACCCCATCCTGAGCCCAAATTTGGACCTATAACACTTACATTAAAACATTAAACATATCCCCACACTAAACGCATAAGCCCATTAATTCAGGATGTTACAATAGCTTTGCTGGATTACAAAACCCTCCAAATTGGGGACCAAGTCAACTCAATATTCGGCTACACATGGATGTCCATTTAAACAATTCTTTGGTTTAATTACACAAGGTCCTTGCAGTGTTGAAGAAATTAGAGATTTGCCCGAAGAGTTACGATTGACCGAGTCTCAGTCCTGAGTTGTGTGGCATCCAAAATTGCTTAAAAATCAAGCAAAAATCAAGTCAAAAGCCACTAAGCATGGCCGGGCACAATTTGAGGAGATTTGAAGAGGTTAACATCCTCTATTTTTAGCAAACTATCCCCCTCTCCTCACCTATAAATAAGACCCTCTTATTCCCTCATTCATCATCCCTCAAGCATCCATTAATCATCCCTAAATCATTCCTCATTCATTCTCATCATTCATCATTCTCTCTTCTCTCCAAATTCTCTTAGCCTTTTCCATTCCCACGCCTAGCATCATCTCTTCATAGAGATTTCAGAAATTAAGCCTCTTAAAAAACCCTTGGCCGGCCACCTTGGAGAGCCATCAGCAAAGGAGTAAAGCAAAGGAATGAAGGAGCCTCGTCAGTTAGAGTCTTGGGTGACAGCCACTCTGAATTGGGTTTAATATTCCTTTTCTTTAATTTAATCTAAAGATATTTGCTCTGTGTTCTTTGTTCTTGTTTACAACAATGTTAGCTGAATTTTATTTAAGCTAGGATGATTGCTTTGATTATATAATATTTATTTGATTCATGCTTATAATGTTTGAGCCTCAATCGATCATGTTTTTAATTAAAATCAAGTCTGTATTTCGTTCATACGTGATTGAAATGCACCTGAATTAGCTGAGCGATCCTGACCAGACGACGGCTAATGGACACATAATTGAAATATGTATGCTCAATTTAGAACCTGACCCGATTAAATTGTAGGTTGCATAATAACTCTGACCAAGCTCTTTTATCTGCATAGTTTTTAGATTTGTGTGATTAAACTGTTTCAAACCTGACACGTCCTTGTTACCTCACAAAAATTCTAAGAAACCCTAAGTAAATAAGGATCAGTATTATGCATATTTACTAAGTAAAGGATTCCGGAAGGACCTAATGTGGTTTCCAAACTCATGAAGGATCGAGTTGTCATGGAAGGTTTTTTTGAATGTTATTAAGCATGTTGATAATAAATTGAGTTTAATTAAAGTAATTGTCCTAGTTTATTTATGTTATAATTATTGCGAATTGTGTTTAATTTTACTAAAATCTATTTTAGTCATATAGTTTGCATACTTAGGATAATTTGCATTAGGGATCATTGCATTTAGTTTAATATATTTTAATCACCACTTCTCAACTATATTGTGTTTTTATTTACCAAATTGTTAATATAATTTTACAAATTAAGTGACTTAGCACAAATTCAATCCCTGTGGAGACGATAACTCGATACTTACTTATTACTTGATAACGACTATGTACCCTTGCACAAACCTACGCGTTACACCATCTTACTGCTATTTTCAACCTCTGAAACCATCCTTTTTGCTGCAAAAAAAAATTCCTTCTTGTGCCACCCCAAATCAGCCCCTTTCTTGTCGTCGTTTGTGGTGGTGTGCCACCCCCTTTTTCACTACTTGCGGGCTGTTGTATTTTCTATTTTATCACACATTTATAGCAACCTTTTCTTCAATTCCTTTCTGTTAAAAACAACCCATAACCTTTCAAATTAAAGGTGTATCCAATCTCGCTTATCCGACATCTCAGATTTGATTAACATGAAGCGTAAGTGTGGATTTAAGCGAGTTATTGTGTTATATTAATTCTGTTAAATTTTCTAATTTGACTGAATGCTCTAAAGACTTTAGTTGATAATTAGTTATTTATTTTTTGTGATATTTTAATCGTAGGTGCTGATTGAAACGTCTCGGGTCAGCAGTGAAGTCAGATTTCGTTTGCACTCTCATTTTGCATCAAATCAGTGTAAGTTTGCTTATCGTTTCAAATATGTGAAGTCATTAGTGTAGCATTGATTTGGCCAAACCCTTAAGAGGTGTTTCAAGGCTGGTTTTTGTAACAACCCGATTTAGGGCCTAGTCAGAATAGTGGTTGCGAGACCACAAATCTGAAGTAGAAATATGTGGTTTATGATTTTTATGAGGCTTATGATGTGGTTGCATGTTTGTGTGAAAATTTCATGAGGAAATTTTATTTATTAGTGATCAATTTGTCCATTAGGACTAAATTGCAAAGATTAGAAAATATGAGATTCTAGAAGATTTAAGTATGAAATAGAATTATAAAAATTACTACAGGTCTTTATTTAGCAATTAGACCATTAAATGTTTAGATGGACAAAAATGGATATGGGAAGGAAAAATCTCAAGAAAGGGCCTTAAGGGCATTTTAGTCATTTGGTTAATTAATGAATTAAAAAGGGAAAAATAAGTCAAAATCTTGTCCATCTTCTTCCTCTAAGTGCCGAAATTTGCAAGGAGACATAGCTAGGGTTTCTTCAACTTCCAAGCTTGATAGTAAGTGCATCCTAGCCCCGTTTTTAATGTTCTTCGTATTTTTGAGATCATCGTGTCTCGATTTAGCTATTTCTAGATATATTCTGAGCTAGGGTTTATGTTAAAAAATTTAACCATGTATGAAATGCATGTATTTTGATGTTTTAAGGAAGAATATGAAAGTTTGATGTGTGATAAACATCTTTTTCTAAGTAATTTTCATGAAAAATGCATAAAAGGACCAAATTGTAAAAGTTATAAAAACGGTCATACATGAGTGAAATAATGGAAATTGGGGGCTTTTGTAGTTAAGAAAATAATTCAACTAGGCTTAAAATACAAGAAAGTTGAATAAAAATCATTTTACGAGCCTAGGGGCAAAAGTGTAATTATGTGAAAGTTTAGGGGAAAAATCATAATTTTGCCAAAGTATGATTCATGAGTCAATTTATCCAATGTGAGTACTAAACAAGTGAAATTATTATTATAGATCAAGAAACACGAAGCCTGGACCGAAACCAAGGCAAGAACAAAGTTGTGGACTAAATCGAACATCTACACACATTTTGAGTACCGAGGTAAGTTTGTGTGAAATTAAAGTTTCATAGTGTTTTTATATTTTAAATTGCTTGATCTTATGATAATGAATATCATTTCATGAAAATCGATTAATGAAGCCTCGTTGAGAAAATGATGAGAATTTATTAAGATGAAGTCCCGATTGAAGATTCGAAATAACGAGGATATCTATTTCACGTGTAACACCCCAAACCCGGCCCATGCGGTATGACCGAATCTGGCATGTCACGTGAAGAAGATGTGTTAAGAGCTTGTAATTCTTACTAAAATAGGCGTTACTTGGTTGTGTTTAAGTAAACAAGTTTTGGATGTAAATATTTGATAAAATACAGCTATTTTTGAAAGATTGATTGATGAGTCGAAAATCGAGGTAGTGAACTTTAAAACCATGACTTTTAAAAATGACGTTGAAAATTTGAAAGAGAATCGAAAGTTAAATTATTTGTACATATTTATTATGAAAACCGTTTATTAATCAATTTTGGAAAACTGTTATTTATGATTTTAGAAAATCCCCATTTAAAATAATGCAAGAAAAATAATAAGTATGGCTAAACATAAAACCAAATAAAAATATCCCAGAGGCCTTATTATGACTTTAAAACTCAAATAATAAAAGCAACGAAATAATACGGAAAAGAAGTTTACTAAAGTCCGAAAATAACAATCCAAAAGTATGGCCTCCACCGAGTCATCCATGGCCCCAAGTCCTCAAATCATCGAGCATTACCTACAAGGGTTAAGAAAAAGGGGAGTGAGTTACAAGAACTCAGTGTGAAATCCCTTACCGTCATCCACTGGGCCTGAACCCATATAGCAATATCATGGGCCTAAGCCCTTTTACATAACAATCTTAAAATGAAGCAAATGTATGAATGTATGCAACCCAACCCATCCTAGATATCCATCCGCTACACACCACCCGTAGCATCCCATCACACCTGTAGGGATCAAGTCAACCCACCTTGCCAAACACACCAATCGCAGGCAAGTTGCCATTTATATAATAATTTGATTGTGGCCAAGCCACCGGAATCATAATGAAACATATTAACACACATTTTTGTGGCAAAGCCACCGGGCTACACTTCTCTTCAACATTTTTCCCATCCCTTGCAAAAAATTATGCAATGCCACATATATTCTAAAACATAATAATTTAAAATATAAACAACAATCATCAATCCGGAGATTTGTTACGATAAATCGGCCCATTATCACACTTTGTAGTTCGGCCCATTAGGGCAATCTATCAAATCGGCCCATAGGGGCATTTTTGTAATTCGGCCCATAAGGGTATTTTCGTAATTCGGCACTTTTAAGGATCTTTAAGCAATACGGCCCATTAAGGCATTCTAGCAAATCGGCCCTTTAGGGGCATTTCCGTGATTCAGATCATAGGGGCATTTTCGTAATTCAGAACTTAGGGACATAAAAATTGAAACTGTCCATCTGCGTCATATTGTCTAAATTGACTATAACTCGAGTTAGGAAACTCGAAATTTAGATCCGTAAATTTTCCTAGAAACTAGACTCATATATCTTCTTACTAAAAGTTTCCAAAATTTTTAGCTTAGCCATTTAGTACAGTTTATTCCTTAAAGATTCCCTTGTTACACTGACCAACGGTTCTAACCTCTCTTACCCTAAATTCAAATATCTCACTGTACGGTTTTCATATGTTGCTCCCACTTGTTTCTATTGATAATAGGCTCACTAAGGAATCTACACATATAAATTATAACTCATAATTCACTTTGCACAATTTTAAACGATTTTTCCAAGACAGAATAGGGAACCACGAAGTCAATCAGAACCAGTCTCACTAAAATTAAAATATCACAGAATATAAAATTCCTCTTCCTCCTCTGTTTCTTTCATATAAAAATAGACACAGTAAGATTTATTTCTATATCTTATTCTCTTTCTAATTTCCTTTCTCCTATTTTCCGTGATTTTTCAAAATCACGTCACTGCTGCTGACCAAACTGTTTCATTGCAAAATATGGTTACCACTACGAATATACGCACGCCCGAGCGATCACGGATGTCGGTTTCTAGTTTTTCTTTGGTATTTCGACCGAATCATAGAAAATTTCATGCAAACTTTCAGAGAGGTATGAGATTACACACCATTTCAAATAGGTATTTGGAAGGGTACGGGATTACACACCTTATTCGGAATCCGTAACATGATACTCTCCGCGGCACCTAAAGGTACAATCGGTTAACAATTAGTCCAAAGCCCAATTTTCAACTTCAACCAAGTATTGCGATTGATTAACAATCTATATCACTTACCAACAATCCGAGTCTCTTATTACGAGGGATAGGTGATCGATTGGCCCTCTGATAAAGTACTTCGAGATTCTACTTACCAACCCTCTTCCGAAAGCCAAAGGCTAGAAAGATGACAAGAGTGTAAGCTAACACTCTACCGATTCGGTCATGGAAGAGATTGTCAAACACGATAGGAAAAGAAAAAGTAAAGAGATAGGGTGATAATAGGTTCGGCTATGGAGAGAATCAAACAAGAAAATGTGATCACAAGGTAATGTCGATTTAAGAAAAGAGAAAAGGTTGATGAAATGGTCAAAAGAAAAAGAATGGATGGAGAGAAGAGTGCTAGATTGTTCGACTATCAAAGGGGAGATGAGCAAAAGGTGAGTGTTTCGGCCAAACAAAAGGAAAAGATGCACACTTTGGTTTTAGAGTTTCGGCATAAGAGGGAAGGAATTGGAAAAGAAAAAGACACCAAAATGCTAAGAAGAAATAACCTCTCATGCACCAAAAATTTGCCAATTGCCTAAAGAAAATTCGGCTATCCCTTTCCCCCCTACAAACCGTGTATTACCTTTGCCCAAAAGGAAGAATGTTGACCCAAAATTCTTTCCAAAACATCTTCCACACTTTAGGCCAACATGTCCCCCTCCCTTATCGCTTTCTTTGATTTCCTTCCTTCCTTTTCCCTTATCTTCCTCCTTACCATATTCGTTAGTCATCTTTCCCAAATTAAAAAGTCTTCCTTTCCTTATTAAAGCCTTGACCGACACTTACCTTATAGTGAAAAAAATTAATCCAAAATATTTGCACTAGATGGGATTCAAACCTTAAACCATTAGTACACTCCACACGCCACTTTCCACCTTTACCAATAGACTCCTTGTGCTAGCAAAATGCACACTTTTTTCCTTAAGCATTGATGCCACTTACCTTCTCTCCTTAAAGTGCTTACACATAAAAGTTTTGCTAAGGCCCAATTTAAACCCGGAACTTCCTAGAACCCCGTAACTTTCCAAAATCACCTTCCTAATAAGTCCAACTTGAAATAATGTCGTTCTCTTGTTCTCAAAAATTTTAAACACTCCTACTCCCCAAGGCCCAATGGGCCCAATTCTACTAGGCCCAAATTCGGGTCGTTACAATTCTACCCTCCTTAAAGAAATTTTGTCCTCGAAATTTCCAACCAACTACTAAACGCACCGCTTAAATCACACCACTATGCTTTCGCTGCGCATTCTGATCTTAATAACACTAATGTACTTTCAACATAATCTTGAATCCTCTTTCACACAACCAAACATCTAACCACAGAAGCAAGCAGTTATCTACCTCTTATACCTAAAATTTTCTACATTCAATCATCACGTCCAACCAAAACACACCTGACTTGATAGTGATGAAATAATCCCGAGCCTTATGCTCCTTAGACCCGCATCTCAAGCATGCTCCTGACCTCCTCCAGCATTCTCCCGGATGACGCCTTCTGCAACATTTGCAAGCCGAAAAATTTGGACGTGCCTTAACACGCTTTACGGAACGAGACTACGACCCAAAAGAACCGCGATCTCTTTTCTTCTTACAGTCCATACACCCAACTCGAAGTGCTTTACTGATTCCTTTAACCTCCTCCAATACCTCCTTAACTATCTGGAGTCACTCAACAACCCAAGCTCGATCATGAGATCCGTCCCGACCATCGGCGATGCGGCGCCTCTTTTCCAAAGACATGCCTTGGTACCGAAGATCCAGCCCTAGCACCTCGGCCTCTATCACGGTCGCGTCTACCACGTCCACGTCCTCTAGCGCTCATGTTCACTAATTCGATTTAATCTGATTAATAGTCTTATGAATCAATATGCTATTTCAGTGTTTATTAAACAATATTTATTGGAGTATAGTAAGTAAAGTTGTTTTCGTAGTACGTATCCTATAGTTTCAATCTCTATAGTTTCAGCTCCTAAAACTAAAAGTTCTAGAGTATTTCTACAGTCACACCATAATATTCATAAATGAAAACATAAACTTACTTGACTTGGTGCCGGATGCTCGTGGTGCCATACTTCCCTTAAAACATGCATTTATAAATCAAATTTCAAGTAGTTTCGAAAACATTTTTGAACCCAAACCACAGACGAGTTTTGCAACCGGGCTCTGATACCATAAAATGTAACACCCCAAACCCGACCCATGCGGTATGACCGGATCTGGCATGTCACGTGAAGAAGATGTGTAAAGAGCTTGTAATTCTTACTAAAATAGGCGTTACTTGGTTGTGTTTAAGTAAACAAGTTTTGGATGTAAATATTTGATAAAATACAGCTATTTTTGGAAGATTGATTGATGAGTCAAAAATCGAGGTAGTGAACTTTAAAACCATGACTTTTAAAAATGACGTTAAAAATTTGAAAGAGAATCCGAGTTAAATTATTTGTACATATTTATTATGAAAACCGTTTATTAATCAATTTTGGAAAACCGTTATTTATGATTTTAGAAAAATCCCCATTTAAAATAATGCAAGAAAAATAATAAGTATGGCTAAACATAAAACCAAATAAAAATATCCCAGAGGCCTTATTACAACTTTAAAACCCGAATAATAAAAGCAACGAAATAATACGGAAAAGAAGTTTACTAAAGTCCAAAAATAACAATCCAAAAGTATGGCCTCCACCGAGTCATCCATGGCCCCAAGTCCTCGTCACTAAGCATTACCTACAAGGGTTAAGAAAAAGGGGGAGTGAGTTACAAGAACTCAGTGTGAAATCCCTTACCGTCATCCACTGGGCCTGAACCCATATAGCAATATCATGGGCCTAAGCCCTTTTACATAACAATCTTAAAATGAAGCAAATGTATGAATGTATGCAACCCAACCCATCCTAGATATCCATCCGCTACACACCACCCGTAGCATCCCATCACACCTGTGGGGATCAAGTCAACCCACCCCGCCAAACACACCAATCGCAGGCAAGTTGCCATTTATATAATAATTTGATTGTGGCCAAGCCACCGGAATCATAATGAAACATATTAACACACATTTTTGTGGCAAAGCCACCGGGCTACACTTCTCTTCAACATTTTTCCCATCCCTTGCAAAAAATTATGCAATGCCACATATATTATAAAACATAATAATTTAAAATATAAACAACAATCATCAATCTGGAGATTTGTTACGATAAATCGGCCCATTATCACACTTTGTAGTTCGGCCCATTAGGGCAATCTATCAAATCGGCCCATTGGGGCATTTTCGTAATTCGGCCCATAAGGGTATTTTCATAATTCGGCACTTTTAAGGATCTTTAAGCAATACGGACCATTAAGGCATTCTAGCAAATCGACCCTTTAGGGGCATTTCTGTGATTCGGCTCATAGGGGCATTTTCGTAATTCGGAACTTAAGGACATAAAAATTGAAACTGTCCATCTGCGTCATATTGACTAAATTGACTATAACTCGAGTTAGGAAACTCAAAATTTAGATCCGTAAGTTTTCCTTGAAACTAGACTCATATACCTTCCTACTAAAAGTTTCCAAAATTTTTAGCTTAGCCATTTAGTACAGTTTATTCCTTAAAGATTCCCTTGTTTCACTAACCAACGGTTCTGACCTCTTTTACCCTAAATTCAAATATCTCACTGTACGGTTTTCATATGTTGCTCCCACTTGTTTCTATTGAAAATAGGCTCATTAAGGAATCTACACATATAAATTATAACTCATAATTCACTTTTTACAATTTTAAACAATTTTTCCAAGACAGTAGCAGGAACCACGAAGTCAATCGTAAACCAGTCTCACTAAAATTAAAATATCACGAATATAAAATTCCTCTTCCTCCACTGTTTCTTTCATATAAAAATAGACACAGTAAGATTTATTTCTATATCTTATTCACTTTCTAATTTCCTTTCTCCTATTTTCCGTGATTTTTCAAAATCAAATCACTCTTCTTGACCAAACTGTTTCATTGCAAAATATGGTTACCACTACGAATATCGCGCGCCCGGCGAAGCACGGATGATGCCGGTTTCAGCTTTTTCTTTGGTATTTCGACCGAATCACAGAATATTTCATGCAAACTTTCAGAGAGGTATGAGATTACACACCATTTCAAACAGGTATTTGGAAGGGTACGGGATTACACACCTTATTCGGAATCCGTAACACGATACTCTCCGCGGCACCTAAAGGTACAATCGGTTAACAATTAGTCCAAAGCCCAATTTTCAACTTCAACCGAGTATTGCGATTGATTAACAATCTATATCACTTACCAACAATCCAAGTCTCTTATTACGAGGGATAGGTGATCGATTGGCCCTCTGATAAAGTACTTCGAGATTCTACTTACCAACGCTCTTCCGAAAGCCAAAGGCTAGAAATATGACAAGAGTGTAAGCTAACACTCTACCAATTCGGTCATGGAAGAGATTGTCCAACACGATAGGAAAAGAAAAAGTGAAGAGATAGGGTGATAATATGTTCGGCTATGGAGAGAATCGAACAAGAAAATGTGATCACAAGGTAATGTCGATTTAAGAAAAGAGAAAAGGTTGATGAAATGGTCAAATGAAAAAGAATGGATGGAGAGAAGAGTGCTAGATTGTTCGACTATCAAAGGGGAGATGAGTAAAAGGTGAGTGTTTCGGCCAAAAAAAATAAAAAGATGCACACTTTGGTTTTAGAGTTTCGGCATAAGAGGGACGGAATTGGAAAAGAAAAAGACACCAAAATGCTAAGAAGAAATAACCTCTCATGCACCAAAAATTTGCCAATTGCCTAAAGAAAATTCGACTATCCCTTTCCCCCCTACAAACCGTGTATTACCTTTGCCCAAAAGGAAGAATGTTGACCCAAAATTCTTTCCAAAACATCTTCCACACTTTAGGCCAACATGTCCCCCTCCCTTATCCCTTTCTTTGATTTCCTTCCTTCTTTTTCCCTTATCTTCCTCCTTACTATATTCCTTAGTCATCTTTCCCAAATTAAAAAGTCTTCCTTTCCTTATTAAAGCCTTGACCGACACTTACCTTATAGTGAAAAAATTTAATCCAAAATATTTGCACTAGATGGGATTCGAACCTTAAACCATTAGTACACTCCACACGCCACTTTCCACCTTTACCAATAGACTCCTTGTGCTAGCAAAATGCACACTTATTTCCTTAAGCATTGATGCCACTTACCTTCTCTCCTTAAAGTGCTTAAACATAAAAATTTTGCTAAGGCCCAATTTGAACCCGGAACTTCCTAGAACCCCGTAACTTTCCAAAATCACCTTCCTAATAAGTCCAACTCGAAATAATGCCGTTCTCTTGTTCTAAAAAATTTTAAACACTCTTACTCCCCAAGGCCCAATGGGCCCAATTCTACTAGGCCCAAATTTGGGTCGTTACATCACGACAAGAGATAAGGAAGGTCCCGTATAAGACCATGTCTGGGACATGGCATCGGCACCGAATAAGGAAGGTCCCGTATAAGGAAGGTCCCGTATAAGACCTTGTCTGGGACATGGCATCGGCACCAAATAAGGAAGGTCTCGTATAAGACCATGTCAGGGACATGGCCTCGGTACCAAAGGAAGATCTCGTGTAAGACCATGTCTGGGACATGGCATCGACATCTATGTACGATCTCGTGTAAGACCATATCTGGGATATGGCATAGGCATCAAGAGGTGATCCCATGTAAGACAATATCTGGGATATGGCATTGGCATTGTGATACATGTATGGGGAGATTGAGTATCCTCCGATATTTCGAATAGTTCAACGGGCAAAAGAGCTAAGCTATACAAAGATGACAAAGAGGTACATTTAAGTTAAGGATGATAATGATTTAAGTTTATGTTCAAGATAGCATATGCGCTAAATTATGTGATGAAGTGACATAGGTACCATGAGTAAAATACGAGTTATGAAACCGTAATGTGATATGTGATGGGTAAGCGTAAGTATGAGTAAGTATGTCTGTAATATCCTAAAATTTGAGTATCTGTTGTGTTGGTTTGGGTATGAATTTTGTGTGTTAGCATAGTCTTGTGAAGGCTTGATTTTATTTAGGAAGCTAGAATAATTTTTAGTATGGGTTATTTAATGAAGTGGATTAAGTGAGCTTGACACTTAAGTTAATTTAAGTGTTAAATTAAAGCACAAGAGGAGTAAGTGGCAAGATGGTTAAGGAGCTTGAAAGGTTGCTTGAGGTTAGAGGTTCGAGTAGCATGTTTAGCATTTTTGTAACAACCCAAACCCGGCCCAAACATTACGACCGAATTTGATTCGCTACGGAGAAAAACTTTTTGAACACCATCTAGAACCAATTTAAGTTTCATTGAAAACCCCTTGTTTTTGGTTATCTTGCCAAAACTATACTTGGATTTAATTTGGAAGTTTAATTAAGTCCGGTTATTATACAAATTTCAAGGGTGCCCGATGGCACGATAAAACATTTTCGTGTTAATTTAAGAAAACATGTGATTTTAATTCAGTTTTAATAATATAGTTTAAAGTGAATATCCAACATATAAAAAAATAACACAAATAAAGTTTATGGAGGCCTTATTACAACCAAAATAAAAATAACCAAATTTAAAGTTCAATAACTTTAAGTCCATTGCATGGCCACCTCGAGTCCAACGGCTCCTCAACCGCCATCTACGAGTCACTGAAAAATGTTAAAGGAGAAGGTGAGTCACCAAGACTCGAGATGTAACCCTTCCCCGTTTAAAAAAACAACATTTCATACACAACATATAACGATTAATATGCAGAGTATCGTGTGCCCAACCTAGCCAACCAAACGCCTTTGTCTACCCCATGTGGTACCAAACCCACTTTGGTGACCGTAGTCACAATGTGTTACCAAAACACTGGTGGTGCCAAACCACCTTTGGTGACATATAGTCACAATGTGCTACCAAAAGCACTGGTGTCCGTAGACACAAATCGGGTGATGGGGCCAACCCATCGTGTGATACCAAATCACCGGCGAGACGATCCCATATCTCAAGTGGGGCCAACCCACGGTGGTGTTAACCACGAGGACAAGTCGCTATGAGGTACCAAACCTCGGAGGTACCAAACCTCTGGTGACATATAGTCACGGTGTGTTACCAAAACATCGGTGCTCGTCAAGACGAAACATCACCGCCCCCTCCTCTCATATAACCCACGTGTAGATAAACAATTAACAATGGATCTCATGCATTCATCACATGTGTCAATAAGCCATGCTTCCCAAAAGCATTAAAGTAATCTCATCTTACAGAGACTTACGGGATCCTCACTTGTACTAGTTAAGGTACCAATCCGCATCTACATCAAGCGATTTACATACAAAATATATATATAACACAACATTAACTGCTATAAGTGTGTATGTACACACCTGATATCGATGATAGTCTTAATCCTGAAGGAAACCAATCGGCCACACTCTAAGTCCTTGCCCCTATATTCGGCCAACTACCAAAGTTAGTGAAATGGCCATTCGGCCAAACCCAATGATTCTATAGGGTTATTGCTTGAACCCGAATCCTTACCTACTCGCTTTGAATACTAGTCTCAGCACCCAAATCACGAATCTGGTTCACAAACTATAATCGGTCAATGGACAATGTCAGTAGCCTTTGGCTTAATCGAATTGTTATGACAAAGAAATTGATCTTACCACCACTTACCAAAGCCGAATGCTAGAGATTAGGAGCTTGGG
Organism: Gossypium sturtianum; assembly: GCA_025698515.1. Taxonomy (NCBI): domain Eukaryota; kingdom Viridiplantae; phylum Streptophyta; class Magnoliopsida; order Malvales; family Malvaceae; genus Gossypium; species Gossypium sturtianum. The sequence continues at coordinate 29,431,990 of CM046945.1, forward strand.
TCGACTGCTTCACGAATTTGGGTACCTAGGAGAATCGTTTACCAAAACGTTTAGAAGCATTGTTAGCCTTTGCCGAAATCGGCACCTTCCCCCCCTCTAATAGAAATCGAAAAGGAACAGAGAGGGGAAACCATGGAGTTTCGGCATACTCTTACCTTCACCAAATCAGTTGACAACGAGGATCCAACGAGATCTATATCCCTTCCAAACTTCGGCCAAAGTGCACTAGAATAGAAGAAGAGAATTTTCGGCAAACCACTAGAGTATATTCGGCCAATAGTGAGTTTAATAAGAGGAAAAGAAATCAGCACTTCCAAGGGGTGTATTCGGCCAAGGGGAGGAAGAAAATAATAGGGAAGAAAGGTGGTAGAAGTTTTGGCTTGAAAGGGTTTGAGAGAACAAGGAAAATAAAAGAGCACAAAGGAGAGGGGTTAGGGTTTTTCGGCAACCAGCAAAAATGGAAAAAAAAACCAAAACAATGAGCTAGGGTGGGGTTTTTATAAGCATTCGGCCCCCTCCTTAAGCTTGTCGTCCACTCTCCTTGCTCAAGGAGTTCAAATTCGACACAACACCTAAAAATCCTCTTGGCCCCTTATTTGATTTAATTCAAACAATTTTGAATTAATAAAATAATCTCCTAATATTCCATCAATTATCCATGAATATCATCTTATTAATACTATAATTAAACAATTAAAACTCTCCTATTATCCTTTAATAATAACACTTAATAAAAGAGTTTGAAGGAGAAAAACTCTCCCACTTGTGCCGTCCAAATAAGAGCAAAAGAAAGGGGATTTGTGACTCGAACCAAGGCTCTCCCTTGCTCCTTGGTGGCGTCACATGCTAGCTCTTAAGTGGGCTTGCTTTGCCACTTATTCTAGGCTCATCTTATGTCCAATTTATCCCCAATTATTCTTATAACCCCCACTTGTTAAGGCTCCTACCTTTTAAATTAAAAACTGAAATTTTTCTATCAAACCAGCACACTCAAAGCCTTAAATTAAGCTCTATTATTCCATAAATAATATCACAAATTGTTCATAATAAGAAAATACTTAAATTCTAAATAACCCCATTTTTGGGATGTTACATTCTACCCTCTTAAAATAAATTTCGTCCTCGAAATTCCTTGATCAAAAGAGATGGGGGTATTCTTTGCCGCATCACCTCCTCGGGCTCCCACGTAGCTTCTTCCACTCCGTGGTTCCGCCATAACACTTTCACTAAGGGCTTCGCCTTCCTACGTAGAACCTTCACATCTCGGTCTACAATGCAACCGGTTCTTCTTCAAAAGATAAATCTGAATTCACCTCAATCTGCGCTCGCGGCACAACGTGCGAAGGATCGACCGACACCGTCTCAAAGATTGACACATGAAATACGTCATGAATCGACTCGATTCTGCCGGCGACTCTAGGCGATAAGCTACCGGTCCTACTCGCTTCACAATAAAGATATGGCCCGATGAACCTTGGGCTTAGCTTCCCTTTCCGTCCAAATCTCAACACCTTTTTCCAAGCGACACTTTCGTAAAGACTTTGTCTCCCACAAGATACTCCATTTCCTTGCGTTTGAGATCGGCATAAGACTTACGCCTATCCGATGCTTCCTTGAGACGAGACCTAATCACCTTGACTTTGTCTTCCGTCTCGGTTACCAGTCTGGACCCCGAACTTATCTTTCCCCAACTCCAGTCCAACATGTAGGAGTACGGCACTTTTCGTCCATATAGGGCCTCGTATGGAGCCATTTGAATACTCGCTTGATAACTATTGTTATAAGTTTAATTCGCTAATGGTAGGTACTCCTCCCAACTACCACTAAAATCCAAGACACGACCTCTTAACATGTCTTCTAAAATCAGTATCACCCTTTCCGTGTCAGGTCGATTGTGGATGGAAAGCCGTCATGAAGTCTAACTGTGTACCCAAAGCTTGATGCAACGCTTTCCAAAACCTTGCGTGAATCGGGATCCCTATCCGAGATAATCGATCATCTGGCACCCCATGCAACCTCACTATTTCACCCACATACGCCTTCGCTAGCTTCGGAGTGAGTAATCCATTCTCACCGCCATAAAGTGAGGTGATTTAGTCAAAGCGATCCACAATTACCCAAATCGCATCCTTCTTGGTGGGCGTAAGGGGTAGCCCACTAACAAAATCCATGGTGATCCTCTCCCATTTCCATTGAGGATCTTTATCGGTTGAAGTAGTCCCGATGGTAAGCGATGTTCAGCCTTAACTTTCGCTTGGCATGTCGGACACTTTCCTACGAACTCCGTTATCTCACGCTTCAACCTGTGCCACGTAATCAAGCTTTCGCAAATCTCCATACATCTTGCTTCCCCGGGATGCATAAGCGTATGGGCTGCTATGTGCATCTTGGAGAATTTTACGCTTTAATTCTGTATCCTTGGCATACAAGCTCGTCCTTGAAAACAAAGCACTCCATCACTAGACGGTGTACCCTTCCAAACCACCATCCCGAACTTGTACCCTCTTAGCGCTCAAGCTTTGCATCCACTAATCGCTTTTCCTTAATCTCCTCAATCCACGTTGGCTTTACTTGAAGTTCCGCCAAAAGACTCCCATCATCATATAGACTCAACCGAGCGAACATTGCTCTTAAGTCCGTCACCACCTTAGGCTCAATGCGTCGGCTACCACATTAGCCTTACCGGATGGTACTCGATTGAACAATCGTAGTCCTTTAGTAGTTCAATCCACCGACGCTGCCTCGCATTCGAGATCCTTACGAGTCGAAGATACCTCAAGCTTTTGTGATCCGTGTAGACTATCGACTTCTCCCCATACGAGTAATGTCTCCATATCTTGAGCAAAGACGCATCTGCTAACTCCAAGTCGTGCGTTGGGTAGTTAACCTCGTATGCGGTCTTAAGCGACGGGATGCATAGGCTACTACCTTCCCATCTGCATCAGCACACATCCCAAACCGGTGTGAGATGCATCACAATAGATCGTGAATAACTTTCCGCTTCAGTGTACTAAAAGCGGGGCTTAGTCAAAATTTTCCTTAGCTTATCAAAGCTTCCTTGCTGCTTCTCCGTCCATACAAATGGAACACCTTTCCTTAGCAACTTGGTCAACGGCTTGTTGCTATTAGAGAGAATCCTTCCACGAATCTCCGATAGTACCTGCTAAACCAGAAAACTTCGTATTTCAGCCACCGACCTAGGTGGTTTCCACTCCAATACTGCTTCAATCTTGCGAGGGTCTACCCTAATTCCTTCAGCTGACACTACATGACCTAAGAAAGCCACTTCCCTAAGCCAAAATTCACACTTACTGAATTTGGCATATAACTGCTTCTCCCTCAATACCTGCAGAACTATCCGTAAATGCTTGTCATGCTCCTCTTCTGTCTTTGAATAAACCAATATGTCGTCTATGAACACCACGACGAATTGGTCCAAGTACTGTTGGAATACTCTATTCATCAAGTCCATAAATGCCGCCGGTGCATTGGTCAACCCAAATGGCATTACCAAGAACTCAAAATGCCCATACCGAGTTCGGAATGCCGTTTTGTGAACATCAGCCTCCTTCACCTTAAGTTGATGGTAACCTGACCTAAGGTCTATCTTCGAAAACACCGAGGCACCCTTCAGTTGATCAAACAAGTCGTCAATCCGAGGCAATGGATACTTGTTCTTGATCGTTAACTTATTTAATCGGCGGTAGTCGATGCACATCCGCATAGAACCGTCCTTCTTCTTGACAAACAACAACACAGCGCTCCCCCACGAGATATACTTGGTCGTATAAACCCTCTATCCAAGAGCTCCTGAATTTGAGCCTTTAGCTCCACCAATTCCTTTGGTGCCATTCGGTATGGTGCTATGGACACACAGTGCCGTTCGGGTAGCAAGTCTATACCGATTCGACTTCCCGATCGGAGAGCGGACCGGAAGTTCTTCTCGGGAACACATCAACCAAATTCCCTACCGTTCGGACCTTTTCAATTACTAACCCCTTAGCTTCCAAAGCACAGATTTGAACCAAATACGCCTCACAACCCTTTTTGACCATCCTTTCGGCCTTCAAGGCAGACACTACGTTGGATAGGTAATTCCTTCTATCTCCTATCATAACCATTTCCTCACCTTCAGCCGTCTTAAGAACCATGCGCTTGGCCGCGCAGTCCAACCTTGCTTGGTACTTAACCAACCAATCCATACCGAGGATCAAATCGAACTCCCCAAATGGTAGTTCCATTAGATCAGCTGCAAATACTACCCCTTGAAGTTCTAGGGGTACGCCTCTATAGAGTTTATCTACGACTACGGAGTGACCTAAAGGGCTAACTACAGTCATCTCCCTAGAAGCAATTTCAGAGTTTAGGTCCATAGTTCCTACCACACTACTAGCAATGTACGAGTGCGTCGAGCCCACATCAATCAATCCAACATAAGGAAAACCAAAAATAAAAAGCGTCTTTGGTTATAACATCCAGACGTCACCTTCCTCGCGACACCTCATTTGCGTAAACCAAGCCAGTGCCTAGCCTCTGTGTTGCTGAACCTCTCGCCTTGAGTTCCACGACCTCGGTTAGAATCTGTTGTTTCCTCTTCCATTACCACGACCCTCCGTGGTCCTACATTTCTATCACGAGCGCGGTTACGCCCCTCTCCGCCGCTTCTTAGCTAGTTTCGGGGACAATCTCGACGCGATGCTCCAAAGACCCACACTCAAAACATCCTTTGTCACCGGTCCAACAACCTCCCCAATGGGTTTTTCCACAGCCGATTGCTTTGAGTCGGCCTCGATTAGCGATCGTGGGCCTTGCTGCTGCTGATTGGGCCCACTTGGCCTAGCCTTTTTACGAGCACTACCGCTTGATCCGGTGACCCAAAACCTCTCTTACGATTGTTCTTACTATAGCTCGCCTCACGACCTCCTTGATCCCTTCGGCCACCTTAGCCTTCTCCACTAGAGATGAGAACTCACGAACTCTTTGTGGGGCAATCGGTAACCTTAAATCATCTGAGTCCGTCTCAAAGCGGACAAAGCGCTCATGTTCGATGAGACACGATGCCTCTCGCATACCTACTCAAATTTTTTAAAAATTGCGCCTCATATTCCGACACGGACTTAGTTCCTTGCACTAATCCCGAGAAAAGCCTTTCTCTGCTGGCGTCGGTGTAGGCGATACCCACATACTTCTTCCGATAGGTGGTTCGAAATACTCCCAAGTCAAATCATCTGCTGTAGCCCCATCTCGAACCGTAAGCCACCACCGATACGCTTCATCCTTTAGAAGCGACATCGCCTTTCTGACTTTTCTTCCTCGGTCAGTCAAGGTTGTCCATGATTCTTTCGATTGACTCTAGCCAAGATTCCATTTTGCCTTTGGGTGCCACTCGACGACACCTCGGAGTACCTCCGCTCCGTTAGATCGAGTCGCTCGGGGATGATTTCGAGCTCCCACATTTCCACCAGCCTGACCACCATCTCCAAGACTCGCAACACGACTTGCGACACCGCCTCGCCACCGGTGCGATCCGGCTCCTCCGCTCTAAAAGTAGGAGGTGGTGGTGGCGATGGTACCTCATTTTCGAGAACCTTGTCACGACTGACGGGTTGGACACCGTCATCCTACCCCTACCACGTCCACGGCGTCCACGTCCTCTAGAACTCATTCTATCTACCGCGCTTTTAATCGATTAAGAAAAATTTTATGCGTTAGCATTTGTTTCACTTTATTACTCATGACGAAATTTTATGGATAAGGTTTAATCGAGATTCTTTCGAGCAAACAAAGTTTGATTTCCTATCCTAGTTCACACAAAGAAGTTCATGCATCCATTCCTTAATACTTTCCATACCTATTCGCTCATCGGACATTTACGCCCATTTCTAACCCAGGGGTATTTTCGTCTTTTTCCTACTGGGGTATTTTCGTAATTTTCCAGAACCAATATATTTTTCTTGATGATTTTCAAAGCAAGGTTTTGAATGTTTATAAAATCATTGAAATTTTTGGCCAAAACCATTGAATTAATATTTTATGGGTCAGGGGTATTTTGGTCATTTCACTCCTAAGGGTATTTCTGTAATTTTTTTTTTCACAAGTCAAGTTTTTCGAAAAAAAAAACGTTGTAAAAGTGATGTTCTAGGACTTGAGAAAGTTATTGCACAAGTTTTGGAAACGTTAGGGTTTGTTGTTTCATTCTATTTGAAAACAAGGCTAATTCCCTTCTCGGGTTTTAATCATTGTGTTTAGCCTATGACCGAGCCCTCCCGGTCGTGGTGAACCAAAGCTACGCACAAGGCGAAGTCGAGTGAAGAGGAGGTGGGTCACGCGGACCGCTTAAATACCAAGCTCTCACCGAACCTTTCTAGACATGCGCGTGAGGTTGCCACACCTGCTGAACCCTCCGAGTTAGGGTGAACCAGAAGCTCACGCACGGGTAGGATACTGTGAAGAGAGGAGGTGAGTCACGAGGACCGCTTAAATACCGAGGCTCTTCCGGATCCAATCCTAGACATGCGTACAGGGGTTACCACACCCTAGCTCATTGACTAAGTCATAGGTTGGTTTTAGTTCCTTAAGTCTTATGCTTCGTTTGTGTTTGAGTAATCTAACCTTAGGGTCCAAGTCCTATAAGTCTATCTACGTTCCATGCTTCCTACCCTTCTACAGAATATAATTCACCAAGAGGTTTAGATATACTTACAGGCGGATTGGTGCAGGAGACTCGGGCCATCTTTGTTCAAAAACCAAAAATCATTCCATAAGGCCTACCAAAACATTTTTGGGCCTTGGGCCCTACAGTGAGAGCTTTTAAGCTGGGCTCGATACCAGTCTGTAACAACCCAAACCCGGCCCAAACATTACGACCGAATTTGATTCGCTACGGAGAAAAACTTTTTGAACACCATCTAGAACCAATTTAAGTTTCATTGAAAACCCCTTGTTTTTGGTTATCTTGCCAAAACTATACTTGGATTTAATTTGGAAGTTTAATTAAGTCAGGTTATTATACAAATTTCAAGGGTGCCCGATGGCACGATAAAACATTTTCGTGTTAATTTAAGAAAACATGTGATTTTAATTCAGTTTTAATAATATAGTTTAAAGTGAATATCCAACATATATAAAAAAATAACATAAATAAAGTTTATGGAGGCCTTATTACAACCAAAATAAAAATAACCAAATTTAAAGTTCAATAACTTTAAGTCCTTTGCATGGCCACCTCGAGTCCAATGGCTCCTCAACCGCCATCTACGAGTCACTGAAAAATGTTAAAGGAGAAGGTGAGTCACCAAGACTCGATATGTAACCCTTCCCCGTTTTAAAAAAACAACATTTCATACACAACATATAATGATTAATATGCAGTAGTATCGTGTGCCCAACCTAGCCAACCAAACGCCTTTGTCTACCCCATGTGGTACCAAACCACTTGGTGACCGTAGTCACAATGTGTTACCAAAACACTGGTGGTGCCAAACCCTTTGGTGACATATAGTCACAATGTGCTACTAAAGCACGGTGTCCGTAGACACAAATCGGGTGATGGGGCCAACCCATCGTGTGATACCAAATCAGCGCGGGCGATCCCATATCTCAAGTGGGGCCAACCCACGGTGGTGTTAACCACGAGGACAAGTCGCTATGAGGTACCAAACCTCTGGAGGTACCAAACCTCACGGTGACATATAGTCACGATGTGTTACCAAAACACTTGGTGCTCGTCAAGACGAAACATCACGCCCCCTCCTCTCATATAACCCACGGTAGATAAGCGATTAACAACGGATCTCATGCATTCATCACATGTGTCAATAAGCCATGCTTCCCAAAAGCATTAAAGTAATCTCATCTTCTGAGAGACTTACGGGATCCTCACTTGTACCGTTAAGGTACCAATCCGCATCTACATCAAGCAGATTTACATACAAAATATATATATAACACAACATTAACTGCTATAAGTGTGTATGTACACACCTGATATCGATGATAGTCTTAATCCCGAAGGAAACCAATCGGCCACACTCTAAGTCCTTGCCCTATATTCGACCAACTACCAAAGTTAGTGAAATGGCCATTCGGCCAAACCCAATGATTCTATAGGGTTATTGCTTGAACCGAATCCTTACCTACTCGCTTTGAATACTAGTCTCAGCACCCAAATCACGAATCTGGTTCACAAACTATAATCGGTCAATGGACAATGTCAGTAGCCTTTGGCTTAATCGAATTGTTATGACAAAGAAATTGATCTTACCACCACTTACCAAAGCCGAATGCTAGAGATTAGGAGCTTGGGTCGGCGCTTCCGCAATTTGGGTACCTAGGAGAATCGTTTACCAAAAGCGTTTAGAAGCATTGTTAGCCTTTGCCGAAATCGGCACCTTCCCCCTCTAATAGAAATCAAAAAAGAGCAGAGAGGGGAAACCATGGAGTTTCGGCATAATCTTACCTTCACCAAATCAGTTGACAACGAGGATCCAACGAGATCTATATCCCTTCCAAACCGGCCAAAGTGCACTAGAATAGAAGAAGAGAATTTTTGGCAAACCACTAGAGTATATTCGGCCAATAGTGAGTTTAATAAGAGGAAAAGAAATCAGCACTTCCAAGGGGCGTATTCGGCCAAGGGAGGAAGAAAATAATAGGGAAGAAAGGTGGTAGAAGTTTCGGCTTGAAGGGGTTTGAGAGAACAAGGAAAATAAAAGAGCACAAAGGGAGAGGGGTTAGGGTTTTTCGAGAAACAAAGCAAGAATGGAAAAAAAACCAAAACAATGAGCTAGGGTGGGGTTTTTATAAGCATTGGCCCCCTCCTTAAGCTTGCCGTCCACTCTCCTTGCTCAAGGAGTTCAAATTCGACACAACACCTAAAAATCCTCTTGGCCCCTTATTTGATTTAATTCAAACAATTTTGAATTAATAAAAATAATCTCCTAATATTCCATCAATTATCCATGAATATCATCTTATTAATACTATAATTAAACAATTAAAACTCTCCTATTATCCTTTAATAATAACACTTAATAAAAGAGTTTGAAGGAGAAAAACTCTCCCACTTGTGCCGTCCAAATAAGAGCAAAAAGAAAGGGATTTTGTGACTCGAACCAAGGCTCTCCCTTGCTCCTTGGTGGCGTCACATGCTAGCTCTTAAGTGGGCTTGCTTTGCCACTTATTCTAGGCTCATCTTATGTCCAATTTATCCCCAATTATTCTTATAACCCCCACTTGTTAAGGCTCCCTACCATTTAAATTAAAAACTGAAATTTTTCTATCAAACCGGCACACTCAAAGCCTTAAATTAAGCTCTATTATTCCATAAATAATATCACAGCTGTTCATAATAAGAAAATACTTAAATTCTAAATAACCCCATTTTTGGGATGTTACAATTTTGAAGGCTTATTTTTGAATCCTAGCATTTATGGACGGTCAACCATTGTTTATGATAGGTTGGACTCTCAAATTTTGGTAAGTTGAATATTGGTTTAAGGAAAGCATGAAATTGGGGATAAGAATCTTAAGGTTATGGTATGATAAGGGGACAAAAGGCATGGAATATGGAGAATGTTTTGGAAAGTATTCCAAGGCCTTAGTGCATGTATGTGGATGGCATCTTGGTCTAGGGGAGGGCTTGACCGATTTTTGTTGGTAGCTTTGGTAGGTTAGTAGCTAGTTGGCCATTTCTCCTAAGTTTGTGATCATCAATTTCTTTTCTCTCCTCAAACACTCCTATAGCCGAATGTGTCTTGGTCATAAGGTGAGTTCTAGGTGTTGTTTTGGCCTTCAATAATTGTTTTTGTGTCCTAACCGAAAATCCTTTCTAGTTTTTGCAAGTTTCTCCCTAGTGCATCAAAGTGTATCAAAACCGAAACAATCTTTGTGCTTGGCCGAATTTCTTTTGTTCACAACATCCTTCCCATTCTTACATACTTGTTCAACCCATATTTCTCCTACTTTCTCTTGGCCGAAACTTCCTTCTCTCCATCTCTCTTTACTTTCTTTCATTTTTGTTCAAAGCCATAAACATTCCTCTCCCATCGAAATCTCTTCCATCTTCTTCCTTTTTCCTTTCTCTTTCTCCACTTTAATCGAATCCTTTTTGTTATTACAAATCAACCATAGCCGAATTTCTTTGACTATTTAATCATTTTGCCAAAACTTCCCTTTCTCTTATTGTTTTGTTTTGGCCGAATTTTCAAGGGTAGATTCTTTTGGTTTTTCTTCAATCAAATTGGATAATAGGTAAGTGTTCATGGCTGATTTTATTATTATTTCTTTTCTCTTTTCTAAGTCATTTTCTTGTGGACAAAAGCCGAATCTTTGGGCATTGTTAGCAAGGTTCGAACCATTATAGGAATCGATTATTCATTTAGGCTTTTTGGGACTTCGGAAGCAATCGATCTAAGTTTTCTCTAGCGATCAAAGGTTGGCAAGTCAAGCGGTAAGAAATCTTGTCGATTCATTATTCTTTAATGGATGTAAAGCCAAAGGCTATGGTGGATAAGGATTGTGGTTGGCGAATGGTCTATAGTAATGATTTAAGTATTGGCCGAATGTAGGGGCAAGGTGATCTAGTGCGATGCAATGGATCTTTGGATTTTAGTATTGCGTTGGTGAAAGGTGTGTGTATCTTACACACTTTATAACTTGGTTTATATATGTATATTTGTGTGTTATAACTAATCATATTATGAAAGTGGGTAAATCGATGAGATCTGGATATGATACCATGATGGTATGAATGAGGATTCGGGTAAGTCCGTTTCAATATGTTGTTAATACATGTGGATTGAAATTATGATCTACGATTTATGATATATTCATTATGAGATACATATCAAAGTTTATTGACATGATTTGTCTATCTATTGCATTGGTATGGGCAATATGAGAGGAGGGGAAGATTGATGATTCGTGTCTTGGACACGGTGGTTTGGCACCACTAGTGGTTTGGAACCACCACGGTGATTTGGTATCACATTCGTGTCTTGGACACGGAGGTTTGGCACCTCATAGCGACTTGTCCACGTGGTTAATTCCACCGTAGGTTGGCCCCACTTTTGAGATATGGGATCGCGTGCGCGGTGATTTGGTATCACCGTGGGTTGGCCCCACAACTTGATGATTCGTGTCTTCGAACACCAGTGGTTTGGCACCACCAGTGATTTGGTATCACATTCGTGTCTTCGGACACTAGAGGTTTGGCACCTCATAGTGACTTGTCCCTGTGCTTAATTCCACCGTGGGTTGGCCCCACTTTTGAGATATGGGATCGTTTACCAGTGATTTGGTATCACACGTGGGTTGGCCCCACAGATGGATTATTCGTGACTACGGTCACCAGTGATTTGGTATCACATTTGTGTCTTTGGACACCAGTGGTTTGGCACCACCAGTGGTTTGGTACCACACGGGGTAGAAAAGGAGTTATGGATGGCTAGGTTGGGTGCATTATATATATATATATGTTGCTTTGTTATAATTTGTGTAAGTATGTGGTATTTACCCGTGAGAGGGAATATGCACTGAGTCTTGGTGACTCACCTTCTCCCTTATATTTTCAGGTGAATCGTGAGATCGCGGATTTGGAGTCGGATGAACTCGAGGAGGCCATGCAATAAAGTTTGGTTTTACATGAACTTCCATTTGGGTACTTTATTTTAATTTGGTTTTCATATTTTATGGATTTGTAATAAGGCCTGTTTAATTATGGTTTTGGATTATTTATATGCTTTGAGATTTATTCTAAACATGTTTAAGCATGTCACTTGGTTAATCTAATAATTGAGTTCAAAGTTTTCTAAACTAAAAACTCGCAATGGTTTTAAAAATCTTACCATCGGGTAATATGAATAGTTCGATAGAAAAAATTACAAGTTAAGTGTTTTCAACAAATTAAGTGATTTCCAAAATTCAAGTTTCTATACTCAATTGCAAACGGATTTTCAAAGTGATATTTCAAATTATCTTAACAAGGTATAAATGTTTTCTATCCTATGATTTATCAACTAAGTTTTAAAGTTTTATGTAATTCAAAGTAAATCTCTAGGTTTTAACTTATTTTCGATGAGATAAAGAATTTCAAAGAGTTTTTCACAAAATTTAATTGTTAATTCTATTCTTTAAAAAAATATTTCCTTAGTGACATACCAGATTCGGTCGTGGCGTATTGACCGGGTTTGGGGTGTTACAAATTGGTATCAGAGCCAAGTTTAAAAGCTCAGCTGTGGGCCCGAGGCCCAAAATGTTTTAAAGAATGGATTTTAAAATGTTTTGATTATATGGTTGGAAAGGCATGGCCTCGAGTCTCCGACATCAATTCGCCCTGGTAAGTACATCAAACCGTTGATTTTAATGATGTGATATGATGATGTTGGCATGACTGTATAGTAGTAGGAACTACTTTAGAGACCCAAAACTATAGGTTGAATGTACTCATGAAACAACTTCTTAAAATTATTCATAAAACGTGTTTTAAGAAAGTGGAATAATGACTAATGCATAACGCTTTTAAATCAGATAAGTCGAGACTTTAGACATGTGTACTCGTGGTCGAGGTCGTATGATTCGTGGACGCGGTCGGGGTAGGATGGCTGTGTCTGAGCCAGTGAGGTCCGGTCAAGGATCCGAAAATGAGGTACCACTACCCCCACCACTAGCAGTTAGAGTTGAGCAACAGGATCAAACGGGGGATGACGCAGTGTCTCAGGCAATGCTGCGAGTTCTTGAAAGGGTAGCTGGAATAGGTGGAGGCACGGGAGTTTAGAAATCCGTATCTGAGCGACTCCGATCCAATGGAGCGGAGGTATTTCGAGGTGTTTCAAGCGTAGCTCCCAGTGCGGCTGAATATTGGATAGAGGCGACGGAGCGAATCATGGATGATTTGGATCTGAATGCCGAGGAAAAGCTGAAAGGATCGATCGCTTCTTCGGGATGAGTCATATCGGTGGTGGCTCACGATGATGAATGGTCTTTGCAGCGGAGGATCTCACTTGGGATTATTTCAAGGCGCGTATCGACGGAAATACGTTGGGTCTAATTACATTGATGTGCGGCGTAAGGCATTTCGAGTTTGATCCAAGGTAGTAAGGCGTGTCTCGAATATGAGGCGAAATTTTTAAGACCGAGCCGGTATCTTTGGAGATATTGTGGCATCGGAGCTCGGCGATGTGTTCGATTCGAAGATGGTTTGAGGACGCAGTGAGATTGTTGATTGCTCCACATCGGGAGCGAGAGTTTCTTTGCTTTGGTTGAAAAGGCTAAGATAGCCGAAGGAATCAAGGAATCTGCAAGGCGAGTTACGGCCGGAATAAGCATAAGAGAGGTTACGGATCATCGGGATCGATCGGTAATTCTCAAAAAGAGGGCTAGGCAAAGTGGGCCGAATCGACCGGGAGGCACATTATGCGCTAATCGGGGACCCGCGACGGTGTAACCGATGTGGGAAATATCATTGGGGCGAATGTTGGACCGGAGGGAAAGGATGTTTTGAGTGTGGCTCATTTGGATCATCGTGTGAGAGGCGCCCACGTATGCTAGCCGAGGAATCGATCGGAGGGTCAAGGTCGTGTTCGGTTCAAAAATGAGGACCGCCACCACAGAGAGGTCGTGGTAATGGTAGAGGAGGTAATGGTTCGCCGAGGGCGCGGAGCATCGGCAGAGTGCTTGGCAACACCGAGGCAAAATAGCCTGGTTTGGTGTATGCGTGAGGCGTCGAGAGGAGGGGCGACGACCGAGCGTCATAACCTAGACGTTCTTAATCTTTGGTGAACCATATAACGCTTTGATAGAAGTGGGTTCGACACATTCGTATGTTGCCAGTAACATAGTAGAGACTATGAATCTAGACTCTGAGACTACTTCTAGGAAGATGACAGTACTTAGTCCTCTAGGTCACTCTGTAGAAGTAAATAAGCTGTATAGAGATGTGCCCCTAGAACTCCAAGGGGTAGTGTTCGTAGCTGATCTGATGGAATTGCCATTTGGGGAGTTTGATCTGATTCTTGGGATGGACTGGTTGGTCAAGTACCAAGCAAGTTTGGATTGCGCTGCTAAGCGCATGGTTTTGAAGTCAGCTGATGGCGAAGAAGTGGTTATGATAGGTAATAGAAGAGATTATCTATCTAACGTGGTATCTGCGTTGAAAGCTGTGAAGTTGGTTAGGAAGGGTTGTGAGGCATTCGTGGTCCATGTGTGTGCGTTGGAGGCTAAGGAGTCTAAAGTGGGGAATGTCCGCACGGTAAAGGAATATGTTGACGTATTTCCTGAAGAACTTCCAGGACTACCTCCGGACCGTGAAGTTGAATTTAGAATAGATCTGTTACCCGGAACGGCGTCAGTGTCTATAGCTCCGTATAGGATGGCACCGAAGGAATTGATGGAATTAAAGGCTCAGATTCAGGAGTTGTTGGATCGAGGTTTCATTCGACCAAGCGTTTCGCCTTGGGGAGCGCCGGTACTTTTTGTCAAGAAGAAAGATGGTACGATGCGGATGTGTATAGACTCTATCGCCGGTTGAATAAGTCGACGATCAAAAACAAGTATCCTTTGCCGAGGATAGATGACTTGTTTGATCAGCTTAAGGGGGCAGCGATTTTCTCCAAGATTGATTTAAGGTCTGGATATCATCAGCTAAAGGTGAAAGAGGCTGATATCCATAAGACGGCTTTTCGCACTCGGTATGGGCACTACGAGTTTCTGGTGATGCCATTTGGGTTGACTAACGCGCCGGCAGCATTTATGGATATGATGAATCGAGTATTCCAGCAGTTTTTGGACCAGTTTGTTGTGGTATTTATAGACGATATTTTGGTATACTCAAAGTTAGAGGAGGAGCATGATGCACATTTGCGGGTAGTGTTGCGATTCTCGAGGAAAAGCGTTTGTGACGCCAAATTTAGTAAGTGCGAGTTACGCTTAGGAGGTGACTTTCTTGGGTCACGTAGTATCGGTGAGGATTAGAGTGGATCCTCGGAAGATTGAGGCGATGTTGGATTGGAGGCCGCTTAAGTCGATGGGTGAGATTCGGAGTTTTCTAGGTGCAGCGGGGTATTACAGAAGATTTGTAGAAGGATTTTCTTTGATAGCAGCACCTATGACCAAGTTATTGAGGAAAGGAGTTCCATTTGTGTGGACCGAGAAGCAGCAAGAAAGTTTCAACAAGTTGAAGAAGATTACGACCAAGCTCGGTTTTGATTCAACTTTGAGCGGGCAAGGAATTCACGGTTTACTGTGATGCATCACATACTGGTTTGGGATGTGTGCTGATGCAGGAAGGGAAGGTAGTGGCTTATGCATCTCGACAGTTGAGACCACATGAGGTCAATTATCCGACGCATGACTTGGAATTAGCTGCTGTGGTTTTTACTTTGAAGATATGGAGACACTATTTGTACGGAGAGAAGTCGATAGTCTACACGGATCACAAGAGTCTTAAGTACCTTTTGACTCAGAAGGACTTGAACTTGAGGCAGCGTAGATGGATCGAGTTGTTGAAGGACTACGACTGTTCGATCGAATATCATCTCGGCAGGGCTAACGTGGTGGCAGATGCGTTGAGCCGTAAGGTTGTATCGGATTTAAGATCGATGTTTGCTCGACTTAGCTTATACGATGATGGGAGTCTTTTGGCAGAATTGCAAGTCAAGCTGACTTGGTTAGATCAGATCAAGGAGAAGCAGTTAGAGGATGATGGTTTAAATGATCGGAGGTTGCGAGTTGTAAGCGGAGGTTTAGAGGAATATAGTTTGTCAAATGATGGAGTATCGTGTGTTTTAAAGGGAGAGCTTGTATGCCGAAGGATGTTGAGTTGAGGCAAAGGATTCTTCGGGATGCACATATCAGCCCATATGCTATGCATCTGGAGGAAGCAAGATGTATCGGGATTTAAGAAGCGATTTTGGTGGCAGTGTCCAAGCGTGAGAATGGCGAGTTTGTGGGTAAATGTCCGACGTGTCGCCAGTCAAGCGAGCATCGTTACCGTCATTCAGGTTACTTCAGCCGGTGAAGATTCCACGATGGAAGTGGGAAAGGATCACTATGGACTTTGTCGGTGGATTACCTCTTACACCTAGTAAGAAGGATTCGGATTTGGGTGATTGTGGATCGTCGACTAAGTCGACTCATTTCATTCGGTAAGGATGGATTATTCGCTTTAGAGGTTAGCTAAGTTGTATGTAGCGGAGATAGTGAGGTTGCACGGTGTGCAGTGTCGATCATCTCGGATAGAGATCCTAGATTTACATCAAGGTTTTGGAGAGCGTTACATCGGGCTTTGGAGTGCGCGGTTGGATTTCGCATCGCATTTCATCCACGATCGACAGGCAATCGGAAAGGGTTATTCAGATTTTAGAGGATATGCTGAGAGGATGTGTTTTGGACTTCCGAGGCAGCTGGGAAGAGTTTTTGCCGTTAATGAGTTCGCATAGAACAATAGTTACCAAGCAAGCATTAAGATGGCACCATATGAGGCGTTGTATGGTAGGAGGTGTCGACGCCTACATGTTGGACGAGTTGGGTGAGTGTCGGATGTTAGGACCAGAGTTGGTTGCGGAGACGAGGATAAAGTTAAGATGATTTGGGCTCGTCGAAGGAAGCTTCGGATAGGCAAAAGTCATATGCCGATCTCAAGCGGAGGGATATAGAGGTTCTTTGTGGGTGACAAAGTTTTTCGAAGGTCTCGCTATGGAAGAAAGTGTTAAGATTTGGGAGAAAAGGCAAGTTAAGTCCAAGGTTTATTGGGCCGTTTAAGGTGTTGAGGCGAGTGGGACCCGGTAGCTTATCGGCTTGAGTTGCCAGTAAACCGAGTCGATTCACGATGTGTTCCATGTCTCCATGCTTAGACGCTATCGTTCGATCCATCGCATGTTGTGGCGATAGAGGAAATAGAGGTGAGCCCGGATCGTGACAAAGTAGAAGAAGAACTGTGCGATTCTAGATCGAGATGTGAAAGTTTTGCGTAGGAAGTCTGTTTCCTTTAGTGAAGGTTTTATGGAGGAATCATGGCGTGGAAGAAGCTACGTGGGAACCGGAGGATGCGATGAGGCAGCAGTACCCTCAACTCTTTTGAGCAGGTAATTTCGAGGACGAAAATTTTTTTAAGGAGGGTAGAATTGTAATATCCTAAAATTTGAGTATCTGTTGTGTTGGTTTGGGTATGAATTTTGTGTGTTAGCATAGTCTTGTGAAGGCTTGATTTTATTTAGGAAGCTAGAATAATTTTTAGTATGGGTTATTTAATGAAGTGGATTAAGTGAGCTTGACACTTAAGTTAATTTAAGTGTTAAATTAAAGCACAAGAGGAGTAAGTGGCAAGATGGTTAAGGAGCTTGAAAGGTTGCTTGAGGTTAGAGGTTCGAGTAGCATGTTTAGCATTTTGAAGGCTTATTTTTGAATCCTAGCATTTATGGACGGTCAACCATTGTTTATGATAGGTTGGACTCTCAAATTTTGGTAAGTTGAATATTGGTTTAAGGAAAGCATGAAATTGGGGATAAGAATCTTAAGGTTATGGTATGATAAGGGGACAAAAGGCATGGAATATGGAGAATGTTTTGGAAAGTATTCCAAGGCCTTAGTGCATGTATGTGGACGGCATCTTGGTCTAGGGGAGGGCTTGACCGATTTTTGTTGGTAGCTTTGGTAGGTTAGTAGCTAGTTGGCCATTTCTCCTAAGTTTATGATCATCAATTTCTTTTCTCTCCTCAAACACTCCTATAGCCGAATGTGTCTTGGTCATAAGGTGAGTTTTAGGTGTTGTTTTGGCCTTCAATAATTGTTTTTGTGTCATAACCGAAAATCCTTTCTAGTTTTTGCAAGTTTCTCCCTAGTGCATCAAAGTGTATCAAAATCGAAGCAATCTTTGTGCTTGGCCGAATTTCTTTTGTTCACAACATCCTTCCCATTCTTACATACTTGTTCAACCCATATTTCTCCTACTTTCTCTTGGCCGAAACTTCCTTCTCTCCATCTCTCTTTACTTTCTTTCATTTTTGTTCAAAGCCATAAACATTCCTCTCCCATCGAAATCTCTTCCATCTTCTTCCTTTTTCCTTTCTCTTTCTCCACTTTAATCGAATCCTTTTTGTTATTACAAATCAACCATAGCCGAATTTCTTTGACTATTTAATCATTTTGCCAAAACTTCCCTTTCTCTTATTGTTTTGTTTTGGCCGAATTTTCAAGGGTAGATTCTTTTGGTTTTTCTTCAATCAAATTGGATAATAGGTAAGTGTTCATGGCCGATTTTATTATTATTTCTTTTCTCTTTTCTAAGTCATTTTCTTGTGGACAAAAGCCGAATCTTTGGGCATTGTTAGCAAGGTTCTAACCATTATAGGAATCGATTATTCATTTAGGCTTTTTGGGACTTCGGAAGCAATCGATCTAAGTTTTCTCTAGCGATCAAAGGTTCGTAAGTCAAGCGGTAAGAAATCTTGTCGATTCATTATTCTTTAATGGATGTAAAGCCAAAGGCTATGGTGGATAAGGATTGTGGTTGGCCGAATGGTCTATAGTAATGATTTAAGTATTGGCCGAATGTAGGGGCAAGATGATCTAGTGCGGTAGAGCGGATCTTTGGATTTTAGTATTGCGTTGGTGAAAGGTGTGTGTATCTTACACACTTTATAACTTGGTTTATATATGTATATTTGTGTGTTATAACTAATCATATTATGAAAGTGGGTAAATCGATGAGATCTGGATATGATACCATGATGGTATGAATGAGGATTCGGGTAAGTCCGTTTCAATATGTTGTTAATACATGTGGATTGAAATTATGATCTACGATTTATGATATATTCATTATGAGATACATATCAAAGTTTATTGACATGATTTGTCTATCTATGGCATTGGTATGGGCAATATGAGAGGAGGAGGAAGATTGATGATTCGTGTCTTGGACACGGTGGTTTGGCACCACGGTGGTTTGGCAGCACCACGGTGGTTTGGTATCACATTCGTGTCTTTGGACACGGAGGTTTGGCACCTCATAGCGACTTGTCCCTCGTGGTTAATTCCACCGTGGGTTGGCCCCACTTTTGAGATATGGGATCAATGCGCGGTGATTTGGTATCACACGCGTGGGTTGGCCCCACAACTTGATGATTCGTGTCTTTGGACACGGTGGTTTGGCAACTCATAGCGACTTGTCCCTGTGGTTAATTCCACCGTGGGTTGGCCCCACTTTTGAGATATGGGATCGATCGCGGTGATTTGGTATCACACGTGGGTTGGCCCCACAGATGGATTATTCGTGACTACGGTCACCGATGAGTTGGTATCACATTTGTGTCTTTGGACACCAGTGGTTTGGCACCACCAGTGGTTTGGTACCACACGGGGTAGAAAAGGAGTTATGGATGGCTAGGTTGGGTGCATTATATATATATATGTTACTTTGTTATAATTTGTGTAAGTATGTGGTATTTACCCGGGAGAGGGAATATGCACTGAGTCTTGGTGACTCACCTTCTCCCTTATATTTTCAGGTGAATCGTGAGATCGCGGATTTGGAGTCGGATGAACTCGAGGAGGCCATGCAATAAAGTTTGGTTTTACATGAACTTCCATTTGGGTACTTTATTTTAATTTGGTTTTCATATTTTATGGATTTGTAATAAAGCCTGTTTAATTATGGTTTTGGATTATTTATATGCTTTGAGATTTATTCTAAACATGTTTAAGCATGTCACTTGGTTAATCTAATAATTGAGCTCAAAGTTTTCTAAACTAAAAACTCGCAATGGTTTTAAAAATCTTACCATCGGGTAATATGAATAGTTCGATAGAAAAAATTACAAGTTAAGTGTTTTCAACAAATTAAGTGATTTCCAAAATTCAAGTTTCTATACTCAATTGCAAACGGATTTTCAAAGTGATATTTCAAATTATCTTAACAAGGTATAAATGTTTTCTATCCTATGATTTATCAACTAAGTTTTAAAGTTTTATGTAATTCAAAGTAAATCTCAGTTTTAACTTATTTTCGACAGATAAAGAATTTCAAAGAGTTTTTCACAAAATTTAATTGTTAATTCGATTCTTTAAAAAAATATTTCCTTAGTGACATACCAGATTCGGTCGTGGCGTATTGACCGGGTTTGGGGTGTTACAATGTCAAAGTACTTGAGAACTTGTGTTGTTATTGTTCTATGAGATGAATGGATTTTACTATGAGTACTTATGTTGCTATTTTAATTCATGCAAACTTACTAAGCTAAATGCTTACCCCTTTCTTTTCCCTTTTCCTTATAGTATCGCCAAGCTAGCTCGGGGATCGTAGAACGTCGGAGCTCAGATCACACTATCAATCATTCTTTTGGTGTAGTAAAGTTGAATTATTTTGGGTATGACATGTATATGAACTTGGTTATCTTGTGTTATGTCATATTTGAAAGCCAAAGTGTTGGCTACTAATGTTATACACTCCTTTTGTAAATGACCATTGGGAATTGGCCAATATTTGTCAAGTTTCATATTTTAATGATGATGATTTTTATAAAGAGAAAGTTCATGCAAATGATGGAGTAAAATGTGAAGTGTATGAATGAGGATTTAGGGATTCTTTATAGTGTATTATTGCCATGTTATATGTTGCTTGTGCTGGTATATGTGTGTTTATGTTTCAGGGTGGCAAATGGCTTGGAAAATAGCCTTCTAATTGTCCACACGGATAGGCACACGGGCGTGTGTCTAGGCCGTGTGTGACACACGGCCAGCCCCATGTGTGTGTTGTTAGGCCGTATGTCCCCTGCATCAAATTTGCAAAAATTCAATTCGTTACACGGGCTAGCACACGGGCGTGTGACTAGGCCGTGTGCCCCTTAAGAGGTTGCTGACGTCATAAACAAAATACTCAGGTTTTTCACACACGGGTGAGGACACGGGCGTGTGTAGGCCGTGTGAGGGACAAGGGTCATTGACACGGGCGTGTGTCCGGCAGTGTGAAAACCCCTGTAGGTTCGAAATGAAAATAAATTCCACACGGGTGTGGAACACGGGCATGTGATATGCCACACGGGCATGTCCTTTCGATTTGATCTCGAACCATTCTTAAAGTGTGATTTAGGCTTTGTAGGCTTGTTTAAGAGGTGTTAATAAAAAGTTTTAATTTTTGGAGAGGAAAGTTAAGTCTTGGAATTGTATGAATGATTGCGTATAAGCCTAGTAATGCCTCGTACCCTGTTCCGGCATTGAATACGGGTAAGGGGTGTTACAGTTTTAACCGTATTTTAACGTGTTAAGTGTATGATTTAGATTTAGGCACATCTAAGGCTTAAGTGTGGAAGCGCGGACTTTATGGATTGGTGATGTAGACTTGTGAATTAAAGTGTGAGTCTTTTTGTTTGCTAAATTAGTATAAAAACCTTATAATACGTATTTAAATGGTAAATTTTCAGGTTGGTTTTGGCATGGCCGAATGGCCTAAGTGTTAGTAGATGAGGTGCCGAGCGAGGTACGTATTTAAATAGATAGCCCAATTGTTAAAGGCCCTATTGGGACCAAATGAATTGTGTATGAGTTGTATGTGATGTATGACATTGTGTTGTAATTGGTTGACCGTATGTTGGTAAGTCAATTCTCTGATTGCTAAGTCCTGATGAAAATGTATGTACTGTATGCATGTATAGCATGCTGAATTTTGGAACACTGATTAATTTGCATGTAATATGCCATGAATGACATTGAGCTTGTATGTATTTAAATTATATACCATATGTGAAAAGGACTGTATGGAAAGCATGTACGCATGCCACTGTTACTGTAAAATGAAAAGTATGCAAGACATACACAGATTTTGTTTACTAAAACGCATGTTAAACATGTTGTAATACCAAAATCGTAATGTTAAGCATGATATGCTCATTGATTGTATGACCTATTGCATCTGCATGGGGTGGGTATTTTGTGGTTGACGGAGGAGTTCCATAGACTACTGGCGGCATTTAAAGTCCACAATATTTTTGTTAGTGCACTGTACTGAAGTACCAAGGAAATTTGGCAGTTTGTTTGCATTATTGGTGGCTTTCCCACACTATTGACAAATCATGTACATTGCCGTTTTTGGTGGCTTGTCCACATTACTATTAGCTTGTCTTCATCGTTACTGGCAGTTTAACTGCATTACTAATATTGGTGGTTGATCCAAATCTAGCTTTAGCTTGCACTATTTGGAGTTCGGTAGACGAGTTCTGAGAAAGTCATGGTGTGTAGCGGATGGATGGGTAGGAAACCTTTTGGATTGCATCATACACATGACACTCTTATTCACTAGTTGGTTATGCCATGTTCGATACTGAAATGATGTTGTTGATTGTTAACTGTTATAATTGATTGCATGATGGTTTACTGTTAGACTCACATTAAGCTTTCATAAGCTCACTCCCCTATAATGTTAAACTTTTCAGGTAACCCTTGAAACTAGGACCGGACCCGACATACGGAGCACCACTTAGGACATCATACTATTTTCAAATAAAGTACTCTAAATAAGTTTTTTATTGGTTTGATTTTGTAATTTTTAATGTCTTTGGTCTGTAGCTTGATTATTTTTTATCTGGGAATTTTGTGCATACATGGATCATTGAAACTTAATAACTGGTAATTGCATGTTATATGGCTTAAGTAAATCTGACATTGTTCAATAATTTCCGCTGCATTACAAAGATTTGATTTTTGTAAAACAAAACGTTAACTCAATTAGGTTTTCTTAAATTTCACAAATAATGATTAAAGAGCGAAAATATAAATGGTTTTCTAAAATATCACTATCGACAATAAAATGAATTCTAAGTACAGACGACTTAATCAACATATATTTTAATCTAACTCGAAGCAAAAATAATGATTTTTCCTAAAATTAGTCAGATTAGGGTTCTTAAGAGATTAAATGGTTTACTTAGCCATTTTGGTGGCTAATTTAGCCTTCATGATTCGGTTATAATGTCTAGACCAAGTTAGGGAGGTTACAAGAATGTCATCGATATATAGAACGAGAAAGACCACATTTTCACCCCCAATACGTTTATAAACACCAGGTTCATCTACGTTTTGCTCAAATCCAAAAGTTTTAATCACTTGATCAAATATTTGATTCCATGAGCGGGATGCTTTCTTAAGTCCATATATGGATTTAAATAGTTTGCAAAATTTATGCTTGTTACTTTTAGCTATATATCCGGTGAGTTGCATCATTTAGATGCTCTCTTCAAAATAGTTGTTCAAGAACATTGTATTGACATCTATTTTACAGATCTTGTAATCAAAAGCCGCTGCAATGGATAGCAATATGTGGATTGACTTGAGCATGGAAATTGAAGAGAAGGTTTCTTCATAATCAATATCGTCTTTTTTAGTATAACCTTTTGCTACAAGTCTGGCCTTATAAGTTTCCACTTTTCCATATGCATTTCTTTTCTTTTTGTAGATCCACTTACACCCTATGGGTTTTATCTTTTCCGATAAGCTTACAAGTTTCCACACTGAGTTGGAATCCATAGAATCCATCTCAACTTTCATAGCTATTTCCCATAGCTTGAAATCATCACTATGCATCGCTTTTGTAACACCTCTTGCCCGACTCGACTGTCGGGTCAAAGTTATATGATGCCATATCCGTTACCGGAGCAACTATTGCCAAATAATCAACAAACAAATAATTCAAACATCCAGTCATAACATAAATACATCCACATCATGATATACTATATTTTCATAGTCTTAACTAGCTTACGAAACTCTTTTGTTGGCCCGAACATGAAATAGGACCAAATTAAAAATTTTCAAAATTTGAGAGGAGAGTATTGCGATATCCAGGGTTGGATATGTGATATTGAAGGCAGTAGCCAGCTTCCCAACTTGACGACCAAATTGCAAAGTTTTAAAAACAAGACAGGATGGATATTACGATATCCAAAGTGTGGAATCGCGATTCCAAAGACAGTTCACTAAGTCCCTGAATTTGATAAAACATACACTAAGACATCTTTTTCAAGTTACGTCCATACCTATAATTTTGTGCATAAGCGACCAACTTCAGTTATACCAAAACACCATAAATACATACCTAATCAAATGCACTTGACCATTTCAATTCAATCAACCCAATATAACTTCTATTTGACACCAAAACTTACCAATTCAATTTGTTTCAATCCAATATATTCAGCCATGCTTTTAGTCATTCAATATCAACAATTTACTTAAGCCATTTCATACTCAAACATGCTATTTTAAGCTACCAAACATAATTTAAGCTTAATTGCTAAAACCAACCAATTCAATAAGACATTTATATTGCCAATTCAAGAATATGATAGATTTCAATCATTCTAACATTCAAGGTTAACTAAAAACATATCACCTATATATATGCCACAAAAATTGAGCTTCAAAATGTTTAAAAGACTACCAAATCAATAACAAGATAGTGTGAGCTTTTTGACAATCCGCTTGACATGTTCAGGAAGTTGACAATCTATAGGGAGAGGGAAAACAACGGGGTAAGCATAACGAATGCTTAGTAAGTTCACAGGTATTTTCATACAATTACCAAGTAATGAGATGCTACGAATAATTACCAAACAATTTTCATAAAA
Source organism: Gossypium sturtianum (assembly GCA_025698515.1). Taxonomy (NCBI): domain Eukaryota; kingdom Viridiplantae; phylum Streptophyta; class Magnoliopsida; order Malvales; family Malvaceae; genus Gossypium; species Gossypium sturtianum. The sequence goes on from CM046945.1 coordinate 29,456,604, forward strand.
TTTATTAATGAAAATCTCAAATAAATATTAAATAATAACATACGAACATGTATAAATACATTAATCAATCTATTTAAGGTAGATATTGAGTATACGGAATGTAACACCCCTAACTCGTATTCATCGTCGAATTAGGGTTACGGAGCATTACTATACAATCGAAAATATTTAAACATCATAACATTCAATAATTTAAATATATCATAAACCATTTAATCACATACATATCGTCCCTAAATCGAGCCTTCGAGGCCCTAAAAATAATTTTGAGGCAAATCAGGATGTATTTGAAACAAAACAGAAAGTTTAGGAAAAAAGTTGCAAAAATTGGAAACATGGGTCATATGGCCGTGTGAAATCACCCCAGGCCATGTAACTTTCGAACAAGGGACACACAGTGTCCTCACCCATCTAACTCAGTGAGTAGCCCCACACGCCCGTGTGCCAGGCTGTGTGCTTTGCCGTGTAACTCGCTGACTTGGAACTCTAAGAAATCCCAAATGACACACGGCCGTGTCCCAGGCCGTGTGAACCTAAGATTTTACCTAAATTCAAACCATTTCATAACAAATTCATGCATTACTAACAAATCCATATGTGCACACTTTCAAGGGGCTAAAGCACCATTCAAATACACCTAACCGTGCCATTTCAAACAACCTAATTCACCTAACCTATATGCCATTCAAAGGCACCACAATTTGCATCCAAACATCACTTACCTATTCATGTCAATATTTCCTCATTTCATGCATACAAACCTAGTCCATATAGGTACCAAAACATGTCACAATAGACCATTATCAAGACAACATCAACATACAAAAAGAACCTTATTAACAAGTACATTAAAGTAACCAAAATGACATAACTTGGTAAGGCATCAAGGTGTACCAAAACAACATAACTTTCAAAAGCTTATACATGCCAAAACACCATTAACACATTCACCAAAATTCCATTATAAAACATCCTATACATGCAATTATAAACATTGCCCAAAATACTCAAAAACTACCAAATTGACTGCTAGATAGTGTGATAGATCTCCGGCGAGCTTCCAACCGGTCGAGCTTCCATTAATCTATAAAACAATGGAAAGAAACTATGTAAGTAATGAGTGCTTAGTAAGCTCGTATAAACTTAAACTTAACTTACCATTCCATTTATACAATTCAAATATTAAACATAATTCATCACCAATGCCATAAGCTTAGTAAAAGCCTAAACAACATCACCAACTCAAAAGTTAGTATACTTGACCATAATACAAATGAAATCAACCATATGATATGTAAATTTCCATATGTAACAACATCATTTAATTCATAAATCCTTTCATAAGGTCATGATTCAATCCATTTGCATACTTACCATGTCATTCCCTTTTCTTACCCATTGAACCATCAGAATTACATCAGATACTCGGGAAAGCTCACATGAAGTGTACCTTTACATATAACTGTAACTTTTCATTTACATCAATGCTCACACGAGTTGTGAAATGGGTCTGCTGACACGAGCTGTGGGTCAGAATGTAAGCTACACGATGCTGCTCACACGAGTTGTGGAGAATCCGCAACAAATGCTGGACCTCAGCCATCAGTAGGACATTCAAGAACAGCACCCGAAACATGGAATCCCTAATGACATGTCATTTGTATCCTAAGAATTCTTAAGGTTCAAGCGGGACTTATTATCCGTCAATTCATCGTAGCATTGATACATTTACATTCAAATTCAATTATACTTAAAAAATAATAAATAGTTAATTTGGCTAACATTAAAATGATCGTAGTTCATACGAACTTACCTCAATAACCAGGGCGTAACAGTTTAATCGAGCTAATTCGAAGCTTTTGCTTTTCCTTGATCTAAGTCCGTATGTGGTTGATCTTGATCCAAATAAATATTTTCATTCAATTAAGTACTTATATAATTCAATTTAATCCAAAATTCACATTTATACAAAATTACAAATTTGTCCCTAACATTTTAACTTTTCATAATTTAGTCTTTAAGCTCATAACTTAAAATCTAACCATTTTAACTTAAATCCAACCTAACCCATGTTGCAAGGGACCTTAAAGTAACTCATAATTACCATCATTTCACAATAAAACCTATAGATTTATACCTTTAACAATTTAATCCCTAATTCCAAAATTCATAAAAAAATCACTTAACAAAACTTGTGTATTTTTCTACAAAGATTCATAATCTATCAATTAACATGAAAAATGTAACAGCCCGATTTAGGGCCTAATCGAAATAGTGGTTGCGAGACCACAAATCCAAAGTAGAAATATGTGTTTTATGATTTTTATGAGGCTTATGATGTGTTTGCATGATTGTGTGAAAATTTCATGAGAAAAGTTTTTTAATTAGTGAACAATTTGTCCATTAGGACTAAATTGCAAAAAAGTGGAAAATATGAGATTCTAGAAGATTTAAGTATGAAATAGCATTAGAAAAATTACTAGAAGTCCTTATTTAGCAATTAGACCATTATATGTCAAGATGGACAAAAATAAACATGGGAAGGAAAAATCTCAAGAAACCCTCTTAAGTGCATTTTTGTCCTTTGGTTAATAAAAGAATTAAAAGGGAAAATAAAGCCAAAATCTTGTCCATCTTCTTCTCCCATGGCCGAAATTCACTAAGGAAGACATAGCTAGGGTTTTTTCATATTCCAAGCTTGATTGTAAGTACCTCTTAGCCCAGTTTTTAATGTTCTTTGTATTTTTGAGATCCTCATTACTCGATTTAACTATTTCTAGCTATATTTTGAGCTAGGGTTTATGTTCAAAAAATTACCCATGTATGACATGCATGTATTTTGATGATTTATGGAAGAATATGAAATTTTGGTGTATGATAAACATCATTCTCCAAGTGATTTTCATGAAAAATGCATAAAAAGACCAAATTGAAAAAGTTATAAAAATGGTCCTACGTGAGTGAAATAGTGGAAATTGGGGGCTGTTGTAGTTAAGGAAATGATTTGGCTAGGCTTAAAATACAAGAAAGTTGAATAAAAATCATTTTACGAGCCTAGGGGCAAAAGTTTAATTATGTGAAAGTTTAGGGGCAAAATCGTAATTTTGCCAAAGTATGATTCAAGGGTCAATTTAGTCAATGTGAGTATTTAACAAGTGAAATTGCTATGATAGATCAAGAAACACGAAGCCCGGATCGAAACTGAGGCAAGAACAAGGTTGTGGACTAAATCGAATATCTATACACATTTTGAGTACCGAGGAAAGTTTGTGAGAAATTAAATCTGCATAATGTCTTTATATTTTAAATTTCTTGATATTATGACGAATGAATATCATTTGTATGAAAATCGACTAATGATTCCTCGGTGAGAATCTGATGAAAATGTGTTAAGTTGAAGTCCCGGTTGAACATTCGGAATAATAAGGATACCTATGTCAGAACATGAGATAAGGAAGGTCCTGTATAAGACCATGTCTGGGACATGGCATCGGCACCGAATGTAGGTCCTGATAAGACCATGTCTGGGACATGGCATCGGCACCGAATGTAGGTCCGTATAAGACCATGTCTGGGACATGGCATCGGCACCGAATGTAGGTCCCATATAAGACCATGTCTGGGACATGGCATCGACACTGAATAAGGAAGGTCCCGTATAAGACCATGTCTAGGACATGGCCTCAGCACCAAAGAAATATCTCGTGTAAGACCATGTATGGTACATGGCATCGACATCTATATACGATCTCGTATAAGACCATATCTGGGATATGGCATCGACATCAAGATATGAGATCCCATGTAAGACCATATCTGGGATATGGCATCGGCATCAAGATGTGATCCCATGTAAGACCATGTCTGGGATATGGCATTGGCATCACGATACATGTATGATGAGAATGTGTATCCTTTGATATTACGAGTAGTTCAACGGACCAAGAGCTAAGTTTATGTAAAGATGTCAAAGAGCTAATTCTATGTTTAAACAATATAAAAGTGCTAAAGTTATGTGATGAAGTGATACAAGTACCCATGAGTAATTTACGAGAAATGCATGCAATATGTGATATGTGATTTGGTAAGAGTATACATGAGTAAGTTATGTTGATGTACTTGAGAATTTGTGTATCATTCGATGGGATAAATGAATGTTATTATAAGTCTTAATGTTGCTATTTATTTCATGCAAACTTACTAAGCTATATGCTTACCCCTCTCTTTTCCCATTTCCTTGTAGTATCGCCAAGCTAGCTCGAGGATCGTAGGATGTCGGAGTTCAGATCACACTATTGACTACCCCTTTGATATAGTAAAGTTGATTTATTTTGGGTATGGCCTGTATAAGAACTTGGTTATTTTTGTTATGTCATATTTGTTAGCCAAAGTGTTGGCTATATTGGTTACTCATTCATTTTGTAAATGGCAAATGGAAATTTGGCTAATACTTGTTAAGTTTTATATATATCCAATAATAAAGAAATCTATGAAATGCATGCTTGTGTAATTGGATGATTATTGAGTAAGATATGCACATGATGAATATAGTGTCAATGTATGTGAGAATGTCTTGATTTTGGGTATTAGATGTGCATAATAGTCATGATGTATGTTGCATTGTGGTGATATAAGTGTGGTTGTTTTTCAGGGTGGCAATTGGCTTGGTAAATAGCCTTATAAATGTCCACACGGGGGCGTGTGTCTAGGCTATAACACCCCTTACCCGTGCCCGAAGCCAGGACTGGGATTGAGGCATTACCTAACTAATCTCACTTGACATCTCGAAACGGGCTATAAACTTTCGTTTAAACTCATCACTTGCACGTACTCGGCCTAAGAGGCACTAAACATACCTCCGAGAGGTATCGGAACTATATTGGGAGTTTTTACGAGCTTGGGAACTTTTCAACAAAACAGGGGCCACACGGCCGTGTTGGTCTAGGGACACGCCCGTGTGCCCCTAAGACATGTCCGTGTCGTCCACCCGTGGTCGACCCTGACCAACTTCACACGGCCTAGACACGCCCGTGTCTTCCACCCGTGGTCAATTCTGACTAACTTCACACGGCCTAGACACGCCCTTGTCTTCCACCCGTGGTCAATTCTGACTAACTTCACACGGCATAGACACGCCCGTGTCTTCTACCCGTGGTCGATTTAAATTCCACAATTAATGTGCAGACTTCACGGCACAGGCACACGCTGTGTCCCTAGCTCGTGGAGCACACTGACTTGCAAACCTAGTATGCAAGGGGACACACGGTCAATTCACACGCCCATAGGGCTAACCGTGTGTCACACACGATAGACACACTGCGCCGTGTGTCTATTCATGTGGACAATTAGATGGCTATCTACCAAGCCTTTTGCCACCCTACATTGCACACATGCAAACACCAATCTATCTCAACACAATTCACAACCCAAAGGCATATCCAAGTACTCAATTCAACAACCATACACAAGGGCATACACTTAAAAAAAAATCACTTTCTTTAAACATAAAAAAATTGCCAAGTATCAGCCTAACTTAATAGACCATTACAAAAGGAGGTTTTGATGCCTTACAAAGCCAACACTTTGGCCAACAATTACGACCTAACAAAATACTCGACTCTTATACATGCCATACTCAAAATAAGTCTAAATTGTTATACCAAAGTGGTGTCGATAGTGTGATTTCTGAACTCCTACGTCCTCGTTCCTCAAGTTATCTAGGCAAAACTACAAGGAAAAAGAACAATGAAAGGGGTAAGCATAAAGCTTAGTAAGTTTGCATGGATATGAATAGCAACAATAAGCTCATAATATAATCCATTCATGACATTAACTAACTATACACAAGTCATAGGCTTCTTGTCATACTTACTCACAATTGCCCTTATTTAGCACTTACCGTACCACATATCGTAATCATTTCTTCGTGACTCATTCACGAGTACCTGTATTCACTCATTCATATGACTTTAGTACAAATCTCATTTCTACTTCTAAACCCATCTACTTATCCCTTTAATCACTAGGGATAGTCAAAGACGCATATTTAACATCGTTCATGTAGGGACAAAGCCAATGCCACATCCCCGATGTGGTCTTACATGGAGTTACTTCTAAACGCCAATGCCATATCCCGGATATGGTCTTATATGGACTTTCACATCAAGTATCGATGCCATATCCCGGATATGGTCTTATACGATTTTCATATTCATTACCGAAGCCATATCCCAGATATGGTCTTATATGGGATCTCAACTCAGTGCCGAGGCCATGTTCCGGACATGGTCTTATACGGGACCTTACCTATTTCATATCTAGATGATAGCATTTTCATATTCACATGGTCCACTAGGGATTCAACATTTCACTCAACATCAATTTAATGGAGTGTCATGCATCAATATGACATCAAGCATTCTCAATTATACTAACATACATATTACATTAATCACATACAAACTTACCTCGATTCCAAAATGAGCTAACTCGTCGGTTTAGTCCAAGACTTTGTTCTTTCCCCGATCGAGGCAGATTCTCAGTTCTTCTTACTCTATAATAGCAATTTTGCTCATTTTAATCACCTCATTAATAAAAGCATTTCAATAATCATGCTTAGGAAAAATTACTATTTTGCCCCTAGGCTTTGGCAAAAATGACCATTTTGCCCCTAGGCTCGAAAATAATTCTAATCACATTTCTACGTTCCATAAGCCTAGGTGAACATTTAATACTCTGATAGCTATTATCAAAACTCATCATTTCACATAATTACCACAATTTTGTAACCTTTTTATCAAGGTCCAATTAGGTGTTTTCATGGCAACACCTTTCACAAGAGTTGTTCATCTAACAACCAAGACTCATTTTCTCCCATAAAAATGCAAAAAATAACCATGATAGCTCTCATGGAAAAACTCTAAACTTTTCACCATATTGCACAATAGTCCCCTCATTTGAAAGCTTAAGCTTTAGGGGTCCCAAAAGTACAACTATTTTCAAGAAAAGATCACTAGAACACTTACTATTGAAGAGAAGAGTGTGCTGAAATTTTGAAGCTTTCTTCCCCTTATTTGCTGCTAATTTTCGGTGGAAGAGTGAAAGAGAAAAGATGATATCTTTTCTTTCCTTATTTTATTAATACTAGTCAAATTAGTCCACCTACTATCACCAACTTTGACCATCATTGACAAATTTGTCTCCTATGCTAGTCTATGGCCGGCCAAGCAAATATTGGGGGGTCTAATTGCCTTTTAAAGACCTCCAATTATCAATCTATGGCTATTTGGTACCTTTAACTTATAAAATGGAACTTTTGCACTTTATGCGATTTAGTCCTTTTTCACGATTATACAAGAATTTGCTAAAATTAAAGCACCAAAATTCTCATGCACATATACTATCATGCTCCGACTCATAAAATAACATGAAAGTAAATTTCTCAATTCTTAGATTAGTGACCCCGAGATCACTAATCCGACTAGCCCCTAAATCGGGCTGTTACATAGGCCGTGTGTGACATCAAAAATTCAATTCGTCACACGGGCCAGCACACGGGCGTGTGACTAGGCCGTGTGCCCCTTAAGTGTTTGCTGACATCATAAATAGAATACCTAGGTTTTCACACACGGGTGAGGACACGGGCATCTGCTAGGTCGTGTGAAGGACACGGGCCATTGACACGGCCGTCTGTTAGGCCGTGTGAAAACCCCTGTAGGGTAGAAATGAAAATAAAATCCACACGGGCTAGGAACATGGGCGTGTGTGACCACACGGCCTGCCCTCTCGGGCGTGTTCCATTTCACACGTGCGTGTAGCCCTGTTTTAAGCAAAAAATTTCTTAGTGGATAAAAGTTTTCGTTTTGGTCCCGAACCATTCCGTATGTATGTTTAAGGTCTCGTAGGCCCTTAATAGGGACATTATGAGTATGAATGAAAAAGTTTCAAGTTGAAACAAAATTTTTTGGACCGATGTTGTACTTTAAGCAAGTTAAGTTCGGTAATGCCTTGTATCCGGTTCCGACGTTGAACACGGGTAAGGGGTGTTACAAAAAATCATTCAAAAAAATTCATGGTAAGTCCCTCAATCTTTAACAGTTTTGCAAATTAACCTTCGGGCTTGTAACACCCCTAACCCATATCCGTCGCGGAGCAGGTTACAAGCATTACGTAACTTTTCAAAACATTTTCAGATAAATCATGTCAATCACTATTTATTAACCGAGATCATTTGTAACGTCCCTTAGATGGACCGTCGAGGTCCAATACGAGCATTAGAATCGAGTCGGGACTTAATCGAAAACTCTAAGAATTTTTCGTGACATTTCAAAAATTTTCCAAGGTGCAGGGCTCACACGCCCATGTGGTCCAAGGGACACACCCGTGTGACTCTTAGACGCGCCCGTGCATCAGGCTGTATCCGATTTAGGTTGCTCTCTGACTTGCGCCACACGGCCATGCCACACGCCCGTGTGCTAGGCCGTGTGGTTAATTAATTTAATTCGAATTAGTTGCAGGTTTCACACGGCCATGACACACGCCCGTGTTCAAGGCCATGTCACCCACACGGCTGAGACACACGCCCATGTCTCTGCCCGCGTGTGCTCAATTCTAAGCATTCTGTTTCTAAATTTTTTGGATGCAGGGGACACACGGCCAGACCACACGCCCATGTGCTAGGCCGTGTGGCACACACGGTCAAGACACACGCTCATGTGTCTACCCGTGTGGACAAAATAAGGCTATTTTCCAAGCCTTATTTCTCATACCTGCACCAAAACTTAAACACATTCTCATGGCCATATAAATTTTCAACCAATATGCCTTTATGCACCACAATTTATTTCCATATCAATCTTGTACTCATATTTACCTATATACAATGGTCACATTTGTGCATTTTGTATCAATTATACTAATTTAATTCATTCATCCATTTGTCAATGTGATTTCTATCAATTAACCATTTTAAACATATACTATGATAGCTTTCATACATAAACACCAAACCATGTCCATAACTAGCCATTCTAATGGCTAGTCATTATCAAATATTTACATATCATTCCTTGACCAATTTAACCTATACATGCCATTATAACCCTAATTATTTTACCTTATATACTGAAATGAACTGTTGGATAGTGTGAGTGATCTCTGCCAAGCTTCCAATCCAACGAGCATTCGATTTACTATAAGAGAGGGAAAAATAAAATGGAGTAAGCATATAATGCTTAGTAAGTCCGTATAACTTGGTAAATAACTTACCAACCATTCACATTTAAGTTAAACATTGCAAGGTATAACCAAACCATTTGGTCACAAGCCCTAACACATATTCTCAATACCCATGTTAAACACATATTTCATATAAACATCAAGAAACACATATATGATTCCAACAATATTCAGATTCTCATACACATATGTTTTTCCACAACATGTATTCACATAACATATATAAAAATTATTTCCATATATCTCTAATTTATTTCATATTAATTCATCTCGAGTTCCGGTATATTTCATGTTAGGACTTTACTCAATAATCAATTGCAGTATTGATAATCACTCGGATAGTACACTCAACGTGTACAAATCTTTTCTCATAGATGAACGTATTCATCAAACCATTTAATGTAACATCATTTCATATTTTTTCAAGTAAATACATGTAAAAATCCCTTTTCTTTTCGTATCAGTATTTTACCTGTTGAATTATTGAAAACATCGATGGATACGCAGTTAGTACACTTGAGGTTTACAATTTCATAGTCCATCAATTCATATTCAGTAGTACCTTTTAGGTAAACTCTCGAGCAACATATCATACAGAAAAATTACCAGTCCAGGCTAAATTCTAGCTGTAACATATACTCTAAGGGCTTTGTCGGATTACCAGTCTAGGCTAAATCCTTTATATGACAAAGAATTCCCTATAGAGTTCATTCTGGATTACCAGTCCAGGCTAAATCTAGTCAATTAGGATTACCAGTCAAGGCTAAATCCTATTTAAAATATATGCTCGAGAGGCTTATTTCAGGATTACTCGTCCGGGCTAAATCCATTCTGCAACACATACAGTTTTATCAGGAAAAACACATTTATCCATCGACTTCCATTTATTCAAACGGGATTTAACATTTATCAGGCAATTGTCAGGTATATGTTCAATCTCATAAATTTATGCATTTATGTAATTCACATTTTCACATTCAACTCAAGCACAAAAATAACATTTTTATCATTTATCACTTATCGGGTATTATCATTTATCGGGCTTTATTAGATATGCAATCATTTCACTTATATATTTATACAATCACATACACAATTCAATTTAAGCATAAAAACATGCATAGCTAAGTTATACGAACTTACCTTGATAAATGTTCTTATACATAAAGTCTATTAATCTGACATTTTCTTCTTTCCTCATTCTAACTCCGTATTCGATTTATCCGGATCTATACAAGTAAATTTAACATCAATTTAATGCAATTCATACTCAAATTAGTCCAATTTACATCTTAGGTGTAACACCCCCAAACCCGGCCCACAAGTCTCGTCCGGATCTGGTTATGTCACTGCGGAATGACGGTTAAAAATCTTTGTCTTTAGAGTAAAACTTGAAAATTTTGTTAACTTTCGGGAAGTAAGTCCATTAAAATTATTAAATAATATAAGCTTGGTTTGAATTAAAACTTTATTATAATTTATTATAATATAAATCCTTTGTAAAAATATTACTAAATACGATATAACCTTTATCAACTATAAATAGAGTACTTTAATCAAAAGTGGCCCTTATTACATCAAATAAATTAAACCAAGTACTTCAAATTAAAATGCTTGAAATAAAACTATTCAAAACGTCTACTTCTGCATGAAAAACTGCTTCTGCATGGCCACCCTTGTATCTACTCCAACCCGGTCCATTAGTCACGACTCACCTGTGATGTTTAAAAAGTTGGGTGAGTCATACAGACTCAGTGTGTAATTAAACCACTGATACCCACCCACATGCTAGCCACAATCAACCCAATTATTAAATGCAATATGACATAATTAAATATTACCACAATCTGGGCTTGGCCCACAATCAAATCATATCAAATACTGGGCTAGGCCCTTTTCTCATCAATCCACTGATCGCTGGGCTTGGCCCATTTCCACGTCAATTCATAACGAAACCATGCAATCATGATACCCAACCCAATCCTAAGGTCCATCCGCTACACACCCCTTATCCAATTTACCACACACCGGGGACTATCGAGTCACCCTCCTTTTCCCTCCATAAAGGCAACCAATGCCATCCACGATGTAGCGTATAGCTAACATCAAACCACGATGGAGCACACAAGCAATCCATCAAGCCACGATATGGCATAAAGCCCATATCAATCAAGGTAACCACGAACTAAATCGCAAAGATCCACAACGCGACCTCGATCGGCGCCAATCCACGATTTAGCACAAAGCGACATCAACCACGCACTCGAAGTACACCCGTACCTTCTTTCAAAACCCACCCATGCACATGTAACATAATATGATCTTTGAGATGATGCATGTACATGATATTCACAATCATAGGCATGCTCACATAGTTAAAATCAATTATCACATATTAGCCAATTTGCTACTAACACGAGTCGTCATCATACCCCTTTAGGGTATCCATTACACATATGGCTTTGCATTCATTAGTAAACATATAACACAAATGAGATATCATACAAATCCGGAAACAATGGTCTAACCACACACCTTATTACTTGGAGTTCTAGACTCTCGATCCTCGACGCTATCGTTTAGTGAGACTACGGCTATTTGCCTAACGTTTTCGTTGTTGGCCCACACCTGGTGGCCAATCTCGTCTGTGAAACGGATCTCTTCTTGAACTTTGGGATGGGAGCTTTCCCTTGCCCATTTGGTCGCTTTTCGCATCCATCGACGATACTTAATCAGAACCACACGATTAATCACGGCAATCAAAATCTACAAATATCGAATCTAGATCACCTATTAACATCCTTACCGAAATCTCGAGATCCAGAAGGCTTTCCTTTGCTTCTGTCGATTTGCCCTATAACCAAAGTCGAGTGGGTCAACACCTAAGTACTCAAAATAAGGCCCATGTCCGAATATTAATGAATCACTTACCCTTACCTTACAACCGACTTGGTTTCCTACCAAATCCCGAGTCAAGCGATGGTTCACCTCTGATAATAACATGTTTCCAAACAAAAACCGAAATCAGTTCTTACCTTTGTAGAAGTCGACAGAGAACAGAGAGGGAAAGAAATAGGCATTCGGCTAAGCCTACTTACCTTTTCCAACGATTGAAAAAGGAACCCAAAGTGATCCACACCACACCTACTATTCGGCCAAGGTGACAACTAAATAGGGAAGGGAATTTGGCACACCAAGAGGGAGAGGAGAGATTCGGCAAAAGACTTGAAGAATAATTTGGCACTCTACCCCCTATTTATAGAATTCTCGCCACCTCCCCCTTGAAGACTCAAGTTTTGGCCATCACCTATGGCCACTAATTCAAATTAATTTGAATTAGTCTACTACCTAAATTTTCTCTCCAACACTTATTCAAAATAAGTTGAATAAGTCCACACTTATCCCTCCTCTATTTATCACCTAGCTTATTCAAAATGAAATACTACAATAATTATCCTACACTTCTAAATAACTAAATAGATAAATAAAAATAAAATAAAAAAACATTATCCTCATCTAAATAAAAGCCTTCTAGCCAGTCCAACACCTCTCCAAGCTACTGCAAAATAAAACGCCAAAATAAAACACCAGATTCTTTGCCCATAAGTCTCGAACATGGGATCTGCTAGAACCCATCTTTGACTAGCGCCCTGTGCCACTCGGCCAAAGCGCTTGTTGTGATACAAAGCCCCAACATTTATTTTTAACTCCTTCCTACTTCACCCATAACCGCATATAAAAATAAAACACGCCCAAAATCTTTGCTGCGAGCCTCGAACCAGCGCCCCGCTCGCCTCTAGCTCCTATGTGCCGCCACGAGAACCACTTGGCCAAGTTGTTGCTTGTGTCAAAACACGCGCCTGACTCCTTTTAAGGCTTCCTACCTTGCAACGGCAACATCCAAAAATTAAAATCGGTTTGTTCTTTGCTTGGACTCGAACCCAGGCCCTCAATGGCGCAACTTCCAGCCCTTTAGCAACGCATTGAGCTACTTTGCCAATGCCTTTCTTGTGCCATAACCTTCCAAAAATTATTTTAAGGCCTTCCTGCCCTATTTCCCCTTTTTACACTAAAAATCCAAAATTTTCCAAAGCCTTCCCCTTTCATCTGAGCATTCTTAAAACTTTAAAACACATCCAAAAACACCCCAAAAATCTTCCAACACCTGAATTATACTCAAATTGCATAGCCCCTAAATCAGGGTGTTACATTAGGAAAAAATACCATTTTGCCCCTAAACTTTTAATAAATGACGATTTCGTCCCCAGGCTCGAAAAATGAAATTCATGCAATTTACTCCTTATTCCAAGCCTAACCAAAATTTCAATATAAAATTTACGGCACATGTATTCTATAAAATTTAAAATTTTTCCATGGATTTCACATTTTTACAATTTAATCCCTAAATCAAGTTTTCATCAAAATTCACTTTGTAAAAGTTGTTTATCTATCAACAACCCTTCATTTTCTACCATAAATTTCACAATTTCAGCATATTCATCTATGGTAAAAATTCTGTACTTTGATATCTTTTCAAATTAATCCCCCAAATAGACAAATTAAGCTTTCCCGATCTCAAAAATATAAAATTACTAAAAACGGGACATGAAAACTAACCAATTTGACAAAGAAAGCTTGCTTTCTCTTTCCAAGGGCTTCCATGGAATATTTGGGGAAGAAGATGATATAAAATGATTTTTATTTCTATTTAATTATTTACCATCTTTTAATTTTATCACTTACCAATTTAGTCCTTAGCCTTTTTTTTTAATTTTCCATGGATGAATCATCGAAAAATATCTACTAACTTTTCTTTAATGGTCTAATTACCATATAAAGACCTCAAGTTTTGAATTCCATAGCTATTTGATCCTTTTAGCTACTAGAATCCAACTTTTTCATTTTTGCGATTTAGTCCTTCTCAAAATTAAGCACATAATCGGTAAAATTTTCTTATCAAAATTCTCTCATGATATTTATATCATATTACAGACCATAAAATAAAATAAAAATAAATTTTATTTTCGGCTCGAATTTGTGGTCCCGAAACTACTGTTCCGATTTTACCGAAAATGGGTTGTTATAGGGCTAACTAGATGAAGCTAAAACGAACTTAAAAATATAAAAATCATTAAAAACGGGGCTTGAATTCATACCATACAAGAAGAAAACAAAACCAAAGCTTTCCCCCTCTTCAATGGTGAAATTTGGCCAAGACAAATGAAAATGAGAAAGATGATAACTTTGTTTCATCTTTCTTTACTTAATTTTTCTTTTAATTACTCAATTACAATTTTAACCTTTAAAACTATGAAAATTTTTACATTTCAACACAATATATTTCTGTTTACAATTCACCACTGCATCATGTTGATTTAACCAGTCTATTTCCAAAATCACATCAAATTCATCAAATGGCAACAGCATCAAATCAGCCGAAAAGCAATAACCCTTTACCATCAATGGACAATTTTTACAAACCTTATCCACCATAACATACTAGCCCAGGGGATTTGAAACTTTAACCTCAAATTCAGTGAATTCAACAGGTAAATTTTTAACAGACACTAAATTTGTGCATGTGTATGAATGTATGAAACCAGGATCAATCAAAGTAGTAATATCAGTATCAGTTAGAGAAAATGTACCAGTAATGACGTCTAGTGTAGAAGCATCTTCTCTAGCACGAATAGCATATGTCCTTGCCGGTGCTCATGCCTCAGATTTAACTGTTGTATCCCTTGTAGTACCTCGGCTACCACTGACATTGCCGGGGCGACGGGGTGATCTACCTCTCCAAACAGAATTACTCGATTTTGGAGTCGGTTCTATTTCTCTTTCAATTCTTTTTGGAAAATCTCTGAGAAAATGGTCCAGTGAACCACATCCATAACAGGCCCCGCTTCTCAAACGGCATTCTCCAAAATGAAACTTATTACAGTGTTTACATTTTGGTTTGGCTACCAACACTAGTTACAGATGGAGATGAAGACCTCGGGTTAGAGCGTTAAGAGCCTCGCTATTTTCTAGAATATCCCGTAGAGGTGGTAACACGATCATAATACTTCTTTAATTTCTTAGAAGCAGATGATTGTGACTTACTCATAATTCTTTTACTAGAAACTCGAGCTTCTTTTTCAGCTTGTTTCTTCTCTTTACTTAATTCTTCAGCTTTGTGTGCTCGATCGACCAATACCACAAATTCCCTCAATTCAAGAATTTCGATCAACAACTTAATGTCTTCATTTAGACCCTCCTCAAAATGTTTGCACATATCAGCTTCGGTTGGAACCCATTCTCTGGCATATGTGCTTAACCGAAGAAATTCTCGTTTATATTCACACACATTCATATTTCCCTGTTTGAGCTCTAAAAATTATTTCTTTTTCTGATCCAGGAATCTCTGGCTAACATACTTCTTTCTGAATTCATTTTAGAAGAATTCCCATGTAATATTTTCTCTCGGTACCACAGAAGTTATGGTATTCCACCAATGTTGTTTGTGTCTTTCAAGATGAGATCTTGCACATTTGGACATTCAGTGGGTTTACAAGATAATTCATCTAAAACCTGGATGGTATTTTCCAACAAAAACTCTGCCCTTCCAGATCATCATCTACGGTAGCTCTAAATTCCTCTGCCCCATATTTACAGATTTTATCTACTGGAGGCTTACCAGTTCTAGCGGGTTCAGCATCTTGTGGTATTTCAGGAATCGGTTGAGGAGCAGGTGGGGGAGGTTGTTGTACAGCAGGATGTGGATGTGTTCTCAAATATTCAGTAAACCATTCATTCATCATTTGAAAGAAGACTTGTTTTGCCTCCTCACTTCAGCCCTCAGATTCAGGTCTTCTATTACTAGATGCAGCTTGTCGAACTGAAGCTGAAGCATTGCTCTCAACTTCCTCGGATTCAGCTCTAGCTTGGTTGGATGACATTACTATATGAAAACACATTTAAAATTTTTAGGAGATATCACACTATCACAAATTATATAAAGGCATGTATAGCTAAACTCATACTTGCTACGTTCAATCTGAGTATCGGCTAAACTATAGCTCTGATACCAATAAATGAAACACCCCTAATCCGTATCTGTTGCCAGAACAGAGTTACGGAGTATCACCGGAGTTTACAGAACATTTTTAGATAATTCGTGACAATTACTGTTCATTTTCAGAGATTGTTCATAACGTCCCTTAAATGGACCCTCGAGGCGCAATATGAGCATTAGAATCGAGTCGGGACTTAATCGAGAACTCAAAGAATTTTTTTTTTACAAAATTTCAAAAATTTTCCAAGATACAGGGCACACACGCTCGTGTGGTTAAGGGACACGCCCGTGTTATAGGCTGTGTCTGATCCCGTGTAACTCTCTGACTTGTGCCACACGGGGTAGCCACACAGCCAGCCACACGCCCGTGTGCTAGGCCGTGTGGATAATTTAATTTTCCAAAATTAAGTGTAGGTTTTACACGGCCAAGACACACACCCGTGTTCTGGGATGTGTAGCACACACGGCTGAGACACACGCCCGTGTGCTCAATTCTGAGCATTCTGTTTCTCGAATTTAAAATGCAGGGGACACACGACCTAATCACATGCCCATGTACCAGGCCGTGTGTCACACATGGTCTAGACACACGCCCGTGCGTCTACCCGTATGGGCAAAATAAAGCCATTTCTAGCTTCATTTCTCACCCAAAATTTTACCAATATCCTGCACCAAAACTTACATCCAAATACTAACCAATTCAAGTATTGATTTCAAGTAAATTCCAACATCTAATATGATATATCATTGCATATATAATTATGTTTATAATCTTACCTTAGTTTAACCTAAACGTTAAACATCACTTGATCATCCATACTTAACATATATGTGTTTATCATAATATAAGGCTTTATAAGTACCAAAACCATTACTAGCTATTCCAATGGCTAAATTACAAATAACACATTTTAGCCATCTATGGTCAAGTTAACCTATACATGCCATTATACCAAAATAAATTTACTATTTATACCAAAATAAGCTTGTGGATAGTGTGATGATGCTCCAACTGTTCACCAACCTTCGCGAGCTTCCGAGCACTATAAAATAGAGAAAAGTAAACCTCATAAGCATATCAAGCTTACTAAGTTCGTATAACTAGAATTAAACTTACCAATCTCATTTATTAAAATTAAGCATATAATAACATGTTTCCGTCAACTTGGCAAAATTTCCTAAACACATGCATTCAATCAAACATGTTAGTCACAAAATTCTCATATACATCAAGTAAACATAGATGAGCTCATCCTGCTATATTCTTTCAATAATTTATTCATTTCATTTTATAATTCTCATATCATGTCAAGTATTTTGTTCGTTGAATCATTGAAATTTCGATGGATACTCAAATAGTACACTCAAGGTGTACAATTTAATAGCCCGTCAATTCATATTCATGAGTACCCATTAGGGCACTTAATCAGAAAGCACACTCTCGATCCACATATCATATAACAGGATTACTTGTCCATGCTAAGTCCTGTTTCCAACATATGCTCATAAGAGCTTAATCAGGATTACCCGTCTGGGCTAAATCCTACTTGTAACATATGCTCAAGAGGATTTATATCAGGATTACCAGTCCAGGCTAAATCTTTTATGTAATGAGGTCAATAGGATTACTCGTCCGAGCTAAATCCCGTCAGCAACAAATGCAGGACCTCATTCAATAAGGGAAATCACATTATCCATCGAAATCGAATATTCAAGCGGAACTTAACCTTTTTAAACAGTTTCAAGCATGTATTCATTTCTTATATTATAGCATCCAAATAATTCAAATAAAGATAAATTACACTCTATACAAATATAACATTCAATTCAACATATTTACATGCTCAATTAAGTTACACGAACTTACCTTGAAAATAGTTCGTACAAGAAAATGTACTAATCCCAAACTTTCTCTTTTCCTCTATCTAGCTTCGAATTTGAGTTATCCGGATCTATATAAATGAATTTAATCATCAATTTCTCACATTTCATATTCATTTGAACTCAATTTACATCCTAGGCAAAATTACCATTTTGCCCTTAAACTTTCTATAAATTCCAATTTCGTCCCTAGGCTCGGAAAATGAAATTCATGCAATTTACTCCCTATTACAAGCTTAACCAAAATTTTAATATACAATTTACGGCACATATATTCTATAAAATTCAGAATTTTCTTCAATTTTCACAACTTTACAATTTAATCCCTAAATCATGTTGTCATCAAAAATCACTTTGTAAAAGTTGTTTATCTATCAACAACCTTTCATTTTCTACCGTAAATTTCTAATTTTCAGCATATTCATCCATGATATAATTTCTATACTTTGATAGCTTTTCAAATTAATTCCCCAAATAGATAGATTAAACTATCTCGGTTTCAAAAATATCAAAATTACTAAAAACGGGACAAGAAAACTTACCCAATTAAGCCAAGAAAGATTGTTTTCTCTTTCATAGGGTTTCCATTGAATATTTGTGGAAGAAGATGATATAAAATAATTTTAATTCTATTTTAATTATTTATCATCTTTAATTATTTCTATTTCCAATTTAGTCCTTGTCATTTTCTTATTTTTCCATGGATGAATTATCAAAAATATCTACTAACTTTTGATTAATGGTTTAATTACCATATAAGGACCTCAAGTTTTGAATTCCATAGCTATTTAATCCTTCTAGCTACTAGAATTCAACTTTTGTATTTTATGCAATTTGGTCCTTCCCGTAATTAAACACCTAATCGATAAAAATTTCTTATCAGAATTTTCATATGAAATTCATATCACAATGCAAATCATGCAATTATATTAAAATAAATTTTCTTTTCGGTCTGGATTTGTGGTCCCAAAACCACTGTTCCGATTTCACTAAAATTGGGCTGCGACAAGAGGGGTCACACGGCCGTGTCCCTTGGCCATGTGTGAGAGCTCAGGCTGTGTGTGATTAGCCCGTGTATGGCACACGACCGTGTGCCAAGCCGTGTGTACTTGGAAAATGCCTTCCAAAACAAGGTATTCAACCATGAAACACTTATGCCACAAGCTACCATTTAAGCCACATTTCAACCTATTCAAAAGCATTCAATTTAAGTCAAAATCAAAATTTTAAGCAACCATCCTAAGTGCCTAACTAATATGCCATAATTGGCACCTCAATCAACAATTCAAAACTAGCTAAATGATCACATTCATTCATACCAATATACCGTACGTCAAATAATAAAGCTACACATGTATAAATTCAACCATTCAAACATAACATGTTTAAGTATCAAACTTACCAAAACAATTCCTAAATATAACCTAAACATATTATCTATAAACCAAAAGCAAGCATCAACCAAAATACCATGCCTAGCATCATATTTTTATCAACTATGAAGTCATTAAGCATATAACCAAAACAACTTATCAAGTTATCAATCACATGACCATTGCCATCACACTTATTCATATTTACACAATCTTAAAAAAAGGCTAACTAGATATAAAATGACCTTTATAACCAATATACATCCTAGGTACATGCCAAGACCAAAATGAACAATTCACCAACATTTGAGTTTGGGATTGCTGGTGGATGCTCAGTTGATGATCAAATCGATAAGTACCTATCCTGCGCATGGGAAAAAGAAAACCATACTCTGAATATAACTCAGTTGTATTTCTATAATTCGAACATTTAAAACATAATATAAGTCATAATGATGCATAAACTTAATAAAGATGATATGCAATATGTAAACTCAATAGGGTAATTCACATAGTCATTAATCCCAATATGCTCATTTTACCAATATTAAGACATACAATTCACATTTCATAAGTCATTTGCAAATTCAACTAATGTTATGAAACATTTCATCTCAATTCCTTATTTCATGTGTTCATTTAACTAATCTAATCAATATTCATAGGTCAATCCACCATTTCATATTCCATTTCACAATTCATTTCCATTTCTCCACATTTTGCCTTTTTAATATCAAATATCTCGATTTTACCATTTGTTTTCGTATTAACACGACTCAAACTCAGACTCGGATGGACACACAGATCCAACAAACACACCTGTTTTGTAACTGTAACATCATGAATTGGTGGGGCTTCGCATTTAGTGTGCTGTGATGTTTATGTTACGCTTGATGTGCTAGTTAGGGTGTTTAAGGGGTTAAGAATGGGCTCAGGGATTGGGCCGAGGCCTTAATCAAATTTTCTGCTTGGGCACTCTGGTGGAAAGCCAACTAGGATAGGGCTTAAAAGATATTATCTATAAATTAAGACACACAAATGGGCTTGTGGCCCAGTGGCCAGTGGCGCTACTTAGGGGCTTTGAGGTGGCGTGATTGTAACACCCCAAACCCGGCCCAAACACCCCGACCGGATCTGGCATGTCACTAAGAAGATTTTAGAAAACTTGTCGCATTTATAATTTTTTTTAAAAGCATAGTTTAAACATTTATCGAGAAAAACTTAATAATTTGAAAATTTTGTAAAAGAAATAAATTTTAATTAATGCCTTAATGAATAAAAACCGAAATTATGCCTCTGAGTTCTATTATTTAAACACATGCCTTAATTTCAATTAATCATAAAATCTAAATGTATGGAAACCCAGCAGAGCACATAAAACCAATAAACAATAGCGGTGGCCTTATTACAATAAAATATAAAAACCAGACAAATTGAAAATACTAAGGAAAATAATTAAAACAACGTCCTTTATTGAACCAAAATAAATCCATGCATGGCCACCTTGCTCTCCTCTCGGCCGGTCCGATGCACTAAGTGTTACTGAAAAATGTTAAACAACGGGGTGAGTCACGAGACTCGGTGTGCAACCCTCATGCACCATCGATTGGGCCTTAGCCCACGAGCAGAATAACGAGAATATCATACAACGAAATTATGCAAAGCCCATCCCAATCCTAGATCCATCCGCTACACACCACCCTTTACCTACCAATAACACCATTGGGGATTTCTACAATCAACCCCGCGCGCTACACACCATCGATGGCGGTCATCTGCAGATTAGGTTGCTCATCGTCGAGTTGTGACTTAGTCACGAGCGGATCGTGGCGAGCCACTACAGCGGTTGTGGCGAGCCACCGAGCAGAACACTTCCCCTTTCATCAATCACCCAACCCCGTGCATACATTGAAATCGGCATACATATAAAACATATCATCTCAACAGAAACATTCACTTATGAATGACAGAAATCACTAACCTGGTGATTCGCCTTTACCCTCAACGGGTTTTCAACAACCATGTCGGGATTTCGGCATTTAACAGAATATAGACAGATTCATGCATATATATATCAGACAACAAAGATGGTGTGAGAAATTACACACCTGATTACGCTTATACTATGCTATCGAAATTGATGCTTTCCCTAGCCGGAATCGTGATTATCAGATCACTATGTCGCCAGTCAAAGACTTCACTTTAAGAGATTGATTTGAGTAACCACCTAACAAGGTTAAATGTCCGATTAGAGATAAACTGATTTAATAAAATGACGAAGATAAATCTCCTTACCTAAATTGATTGAATCCCGAAAGTAGTATAATTCGAGTGCCACTGATTAGAATCCTAGGCGATTAAATCTCCTTCAAATCCCGGGATGCCGCCCATGGAAGAAAACACAAGATCAGTCCACCATGTAGCCATTTGGCTATGGTCTCTAAAAGCCGGAGAAGATTGGAACAATATAGCACAACCGACACTTACCTCTACAGAAGGTTTCGGCTACCCCTTTGCAGAAAGATTCGGCAATCACATAAGAAGATCAAAGCGTAGAAGGTTAGAGATCTAGGAAATTTTGACTTTTAAGGAAATCTTGAAAAAGATGAACGAGAGGAATACTGATGTGTTTTTAGCTTTTGGAAGAACTAGGAATTGAAAAGATGGGCAAAGAAGTAGATAGAGAGATTCGACCAAAGAGTTTGAAAGGGAAGAGAAGGTAAATTGCAGGGGTTTCGGTTTCTGACAGAAAGAAAATAAAAAGAAGAAAAGATGATTCTAGTTGCTGAAAAAGAGAGAAAACTTGAGACTATTCTCAGGAAACACAATGAAAAATTCGGCACACCCCCTTCCCTATACTGAACCGATTTTCCCCCTCTCCTGTGTTTGATTTTCGGCCAACTCTGCAACCAAGAGATAACTCTTATCATTCTATCCCTTATCCTTAACAGAACACTCATCCAACAGAGACCTATACCACATCACTACTTCCCCTTTTTTTCTACTCATTATCCACTTAAATAAAACATTAAAAGTCCCTAAATTTTAGCCTTGTTACCGTCCCCTCCCTTGCTCCCTTTTAAGTGCCGAATTTGGCCCAAAACATGGGCTCCAAGTGGCCAAAACTTGGACCCTTAGTGATGCCAACTCCCTTCCTTCTTAGTGGCACCATTTTGCCACTGGGCCACAAGCCCACTTTGGTCTTTTAAACACAAATACCACCTTTTAAACCCTATATGACGTGACTTACCACTGGACTTCAAGCCCATTTGTGTCTTCTGTTCTCTAAATCTGCTTATGAGGCCTCATGCTTGAGACTAGGGTCCACTAAGTGAGAAAAATAAATTTTTCCCTAAGGTCACCCCTAACTCTATGGCTTCAATTAATCCCGATACTATCTTAATGATATTCTAAGTGATACTTACATCTCAAAAATTTTAAACGCTCCCATTCCCAAGGCCCATTGGGCCCAATTCTTCTAGGCCCAAATTTAGGGTGTTACAATTCTACCCTCCTTAAAGAAATTTCGTCCTCAAAATTTCCAACTAACTATTAATCGTACTACCCAAGTCACACCACTATGCTTTCACTGCGCACTCTAATTCTAAAGCCAAAAGAAACACTTAGTATGCTATGGTAGAAATGCACTTGCCAGATTCGTGATCGCATCTAGGCGTCCTCGTCCCCTTGGCGATGTGCTACATAGACCAAAGCTGGCTGCCTCGCCTCAGCATAACCTACACCTCCATGACCATGTCCTGTGCCATTGCCACCATTGACTTGACCACGGCCCCTTGGTGGTTGTTGACCACCTCTTCCTGGCTGTGCATTCCCTTGGCCCGTGGCCAGACCCTGCTGGCTCTGACACGGTCATCCTACCCCTACCACGACCACGTGGCGGACGTCCTCGACCCCTTGCACTCATTCTTCCAATTGACGTTTATCTGATTAGAAATTTTATGAATTAATAGGTTTCTTCCACTGATTAACCACGAACAGTCTTATGAACAGTAGTTTAAGAGTAGTTCTTTCGAATTCGAAATTACATCCACAAGTTTCAGTCTTAAATTTGTCTCCTAGTTCTAGGAACCACACACATCAACAATCAACATACAGACGACATCCATGAACCCACATTCAACACATAGGGTATTTTAGTCGTTTCACTACCCAGGGGTATTTTCGTAATTTATCCTACAGGGGGTATTTTCGTAATTTTTTGAAATAGGGTTCCTTGGTGATTTTGTGAAAGAAGGGTATTTTGGTAATTTTGTAATCCGGGGGTATTTCAGTAATTTTACAATCCGAGGGTATTTTGGTAATTTTAGAAATCAGGGATATTCTGGTCATTTATAAATCAGGGGAAATTTAGTAGTTTTACAAAATAGAGTGGCTGGTCCCTTTCGGGTTTTAGTTATAAATTTTGGCCTGACAACAAATCCTCGTGGCTAGGGTGAACAGTCACTACGCACCAAGTAGGATTCCAGCGAAGAGGAGGTGAGTCACTAGGACTGCTTAAGTACCAAGCTCTCCCTGTATCCAATCCTAGACATGCGTATGCTGTTGCCACACCCTAGTCTTGTGACTTGTTTCTGAGTTTGTTCGGTTGAATTAAGTCTTATGGAATTGAAGAGTTGTTTAACTAGGCCTAAGGTCCATCAAGCTCTAACTAGAATAATCTACGTCCCTTAAAGCCCATCAAGCCCACATACATGTATAACACACAGTGAGTTCTGAATACTTACCTGGCGGACTTGGGCTGGAGACGCAGGTGCCATGCCGAGAAAACTATCCTGTGCTATTTATAAACATGCATGTTTCCAAAACCCATCTTTAGAAAACGTTTTGAGCCCAAAATCCCCAAAGTCGAGTTTTGAACCGGGCTCTGATACCAATTTGTAACACCCCAAACCCAGCCCAAACACCCCGACCAGATCTGGCAAGTCACTAAGAAGATTTTAGAAAACTTGTCGTATTTATTATTTTTTTTAAAAGCATAGTTTAAACGTTTATCGGGAAAAACTTAATAATTTGAAAATTTTGCAAAAGAAATAAATTTTAATTAATGCCTTAATGTATAAAACCCGAAATTTTGCCTCTGAGTTCTATTATTTAAACACATGCCTTAATTTCAATTAATCATAAAATCTAAATGTATGGAAACCCAAAAACGAGCATATAAAACCAATAAACAATAGCCGATAGCATTATTACAATAAAATATAAAACCAGACAAATTGAAAATACTAAGGGAAAATAATTAAAACAACGTCCTTTATTGAACCAAAATAAATCCATGCATGGCCACCTTGCTCTCCTCTCCAGCCCGGTCCGATGCACTAAGTGTTACCTGAAAAATGTTAAATAACGGGGTGAGTCACGAGACTCAGTGTGCAACCCTCATGCACCATCAGATTGGGCCTTAGCCCACAGAACAGAATAACAGAATATCATACAACAGGAATTATGCAAAGCCCATCCCAATCCTAGATCCATCCGCTACACACCACCCTTTACCTGCCAATCACACCATTGGGGATTTCTACAATCAACCCACACCGCTACACACCATCGATGGCAGTCATGCTTCAGCTAGCTGCTCATCGTCAGATTTGTGACATGGTCACCAGAACAGATCGTGGCAGAGCCACTACAACAGATTGTGGAAGAGCCACCAGAACAGAACACTTCCCCTTTCATCAATCACCCAACCCCGTGCATACATTGAAATCGGCATACATATAAAACATATCATCTCAACAGAAACATTCACTTATGAATGACAGAAATCACTAACCTGGTGATTCACCTTTACCCTCAACGGGTTTTCAACAACCATGCCAGAATTTCAGCATTTAAAAGAATATAGACAGATTCATGCATATATATATCAGATAACAAATATGGTGTGAGAAATTACACACCTGATTACGCTTAATGCTATGCTATCGAAATTGATGCTTTCCCTAGCCGGAATCGTGATTATCAGATCACTATGCCGCCGATCAAAGACTTCACTTTAAGAGATTGATTTGAGTAACCACCCAACAAGGTTAAATGTCAGATTGGAGATAAACCAATTTAAAAAAATGACGAAGATAAATCTCCTTACCTAAATTGATTGAATCCCGAAAGTAGTATAATTCGAGTGCTACTGATTAGAATCCTAGGCAATTAAATCTCGTTCAAATCCCGGGATACCGCCCATGAAAGAAAACACAAGATCAGTCCACCATGTAGCCATTCGGCTATGGTCTCTAAAAGCCGGAGAAGATTGGAACAATATAGCACAATCGACACTTACCTCTACAGAAGGTTTTGGCTACCCCTTTGCAGAAAGATTCGGTAATCACATAAGAAGATCAAAGCGTAGAAGGTTAGAGATCTAGGAAATTTCAGCTTTTAAGGAAATCTCGGAAAAGATGAATGAGAGGAATACTGATGCGTTTTCGGCTTTTGGAAGAACTAGGAATTGAAAAGCTGGGCAATGAAGTTAGTAGAGAGATTCGGCCAAAGAGTTTGAAAGAGAAGAGAAGGTAAATTGCTGGGGTTTTGGTTTCTGACAGAAAGAAAATAAAAAGAAGAAAAGATGATTCTAGTTGCCGAAAAAGAGAGAAAACTTGAGACTATTCTCAGGAAACACAATGAAAAATTCGGAACACCCCCTTCCCT
Organism: Gossypium sturtianum; assembly: GCA_025698515.1. Classification (NCBI taxonomy): domain Eukaryota; kingdom Viridiplantae; phylum Streptophyta; class Magnoliopsida; order Malvales; family Malvaceae; genus Gossypium; species Gossypium sturtianum. Next base: position 29,482,821 of record CM046945.1, read on the forward strand.
ATACTGAAACGATTTTCCCCCTCTCCTGTGTTTGATTTTCGGCCAACTCTGCAACCAAGAGATCACTCTTATCATTCTATCCCTTATCCTTAACAGAACACTCATCCAACAGAGACCTATACCACATCACTACTTCTCCTTTTTTTCTACTCATTAGCCACTTAAATAAAACATTAAAAGTCCCTAAATTTTAGCCTTGTTGCTGTCCTCTCCCTTGCTCCCTTTTAAGTGCCGAATTTGGCCCAAAACATGGGCTCCAAGTGGCCAAAACTTGGACCCTTAGTGACGCCAACTCCCTTCCCTCTTAGTGGCGCCATTTTGCCACTGGGCCACAAGCCCACTTTGGTCTTTGAAACACAAATGCCACCTTTTAAACCCTATATGACACCACTTACCACTGGACTTCAAGCCCATTTGTGTTCTCTGTTCTCTAAATCTGCTTATGAGGCCTCATGCTTGAGACTAGGGTCCACTAAGTGAGAAAAATAATTTTTTCCCTAAGGTCACCCCTAACTCTAAGGCTTCAATTAATCCCGATACTATCTTAATGATATTCTAAGTGATACTTACATCTCAAAAATTTTAAATGCTCCTATTCCCAAGGCCCATTGGGCCCAATTCTTCTAGGCCCAAATTCGGGGTGTTACAGTGATAAGCAATAGGGAGGTCCAAGGTTCGAGTTGCCATACCCACTTATTTTAAATGTTTTTGGCGTCAAAAGAAAGGAGAGTTGGGGGCGGCTAGGATGCTTGGAATTAGGAGATTTATGTGTTTGGATAATGTGGATAATGTGGCAGATAAAAGGAAGAAGAGGTGGTGTTATTTGGGTCACTTGTGGATGAAAGATCAGGTAATGATAAGGGAGAAAGTTTAGAAATTATCTACTGATCATAGTAGTGGCCGAATTTCCAACTCTGGGGGAAAGAGGAAATCAATTTTGATGAGGCTAAGGGGGGTGCCGAAATTTCCCTTGTTGATTAATTAGTCTTAGTTTTCAAAAGAGGGCAATTTCGGCTTTTGGTTAGTGTGTGTGCCAAAAATTTGATTAAAAAATAGGGTACTTCTTAATTTCGGCATTTATTCTCATTCTCTTCTCTTAGTTGTTTCTTTTCTCAAAAAGCCGAAAACTCCTAAAGTTCCATCTTCTTCTTCATTCTCTGCTAAAGCCGAAACCTCATAGCCTTTCTCTACACCTTTTCCCGATTTCTTCTATAAGCCTAAAACCTTAAGTATTCCTTCTCTTTACTCTCTTCTGCCATAGCCGAATGTCCTGGTGCCCATTCTTTTTCTTCCTGTCGATTTCTTCATTGAAAGCCGAATCTCCATATATTTCTTTGAATCATCTTCTCTTTTTGATTTTCGCAAAAAGCCGAAATCTTCTAGGAGTTGTCGAATTCTCTGTAAAGGTAGGTGCCGATTTCTTCTGATCTATTCTTTTTTCTCTTTCGGTTTTTAGAAGACAAAGCCGAAAGGCTAATGGATTGATGGTTTCTTGTGTTTACGTGTTGGGCGACATTCGAGATTTGAAGTAGATCGCTTAGGTCTAAAAGCCAGAATCGCTAGTCTCTGAACCTTATATCTCTCTTCTCGGGTAAGGGGTTCTCTTTAGATTCTCGTTAGATTCGCTATCATAATTGTGATCTTAACCATATGTTATGATGGTAGCAACTGATAAGGTCTTTTGATGGAATCAAATATCGATCAGGCGAAGGAGAGGATTGGATCTGTTAAACCAATCCCTAAGTTTAAGAAACAAGCGGTGTCAGCAGTTCGGGATTGGCCACAGGGTTGTGGACCGACTTCAGAATAAAACCTTAGACAGTTAGCAGTCGTATCGGCTTCTAATAGTGTCAACATAGAAAGTCTCGTCTTGTCTGTAATCAGATGCGTAGATCTCTATCACACTAATTAATCTGTACTATATATGTTATGGGCTAAAAGCCGGATAAAGGCTTTATGGACAGTCGTATTACCCGAAAAGGGTAGGCAAGGGATGCCAGGTACGTAATCATAGAAACTTCTCTATGTGTATCGATGTATGTGATAGACTGTGATCTTTTAGGTAGTATATTATTTTGCTTCTGCATGGATGTATGCATGGGATGGGGTTGATATGATGAAGGGGAAGAGCATGTTAAAAGGTCACCTAGTGATCGGAGGTTAAACCATGATATGTACACTTAGGTCACAATAGTGGTCGGTGGCTCTGCTACACTTGATTATAAGGTCACACACGGTGATCGGTGGCTCGCCACGATGGATTATAAGGTCACATGGTGATCGGCATTATAGCCCGGCAGCATGTATCGATATGGTGTGTAGCGGTTGGTGGGTTGATTGTAGAAATCCCAGGGTGTGATGGTGAGTGCGGGTGGTGTGTAGAGGATGGACTTTTAGGTTGGGTTGGGCCATGCGGCATGTGAATATTTTGTTGCCATTGTGTATGGGCCAAGGCCCATAATGTGTTTGTGGGCCTCAAGCCTTTTATGTGTTTTGGGATTTGCACACCGAGTCTTGGTGACTCACCCCTTTATTTTTCTCGACTTTTGGATAAGCGGTAGATCATGGACATGGGAGCCGAGGCGGACTCGAGGGCCATCAAGTCTTATATTTTCATAAACTATTTTCGTTTTTCTTTAAGTTTTCAATTTTGGGACTATTTATGTAATAAGGCTCCATAGCTTAGGTTCAAATTATAATTGTTAATGTCTTTATTCAATTTTTTTTTTAAAATTTAATTTTATGTTCAAAGACTTATCTATAGGAAGTAAAAATATGGGAATTTCAAACACGTTCAAAGAAAAGCAAAGGTTTTCTTCAAATATCACTTATTTTAGCGAATACTTAAATAAACAAACTGAATTTCCAAAAATCATCCAAGTGAAGTTTTTAACGTTAAACCCCGTAGCATACCGGATCCGGGTCGTAACGTTTGAAATTTGGGTTTGGGGTGTTACATTTTGGTATCAAAGCCCAGTTGCAAAACACAGGCTGTGAAATTGGTCTAGTAAGGTGTTGTAAAATTGATGTGAATTTGAGAAAAATGCTTTGGGTTGAGATATGGCCTTCGAGTCTACCGGCACCCGTTCCACGTAGGTAAGTATTCTAACTCTTGATGTGATATGCATGTTGGGTTTGATGGGCTTTATGGACGTAGACTAGTATGATACGGTTAATGGATCTTAGGCCTAGTTTAAACAACTCTTCAATTTCATAAAACTTAATCTAATTAAACATGTCCGTAAACAAGTCATTTGGGTTAGGGTGTGGTATGAGGCATATGCATGCGGGATTGGATTCAGGAGAGCTTGGTACTTAAGCGGCCCTAGTGGCTCACCTCCTCTTCTTTGGAATCCTACAGTGCGTAGTATTTGTTCACCTTAGTCGCGAGGACTTGTTGATGGGCCAAAGACCATAATTAAAACCCGAAAGGGACCAAATACCCTTAGTTTTGTAAATTACCAAAATACCCATGTTTTGCAAATTTACCCAAAAACCCCTAGATTTACAATAGCACCCGATTTACAAAATTATCGAAAATTGTGAAATTTCCAAAATACCCTCAATTTGAAAAAAAAATTTCCAAAATACCCCTGCTTTAAAAAAAATACCAAAATATTTCTATTTCGAAAAAAAACACCAAGATACTCTAATTTGGGAAATTACAAAAATACCCCTGTAGGATAAAATTACGAAAAAACCCCTAAGTAGTGAAATGACGAAAATACCCTTATGTGACGAATGTGAGTTCATAGATGCTACTTGTATGTTGATGTATGATGGTTGAATGTATGGGGTTCCTAGAACTAGGAGATCTGAGACTTGAGACCTGAAACCGATAGATATAATTTCGAATTCAAAAGAACTACTCTTGAAACTATCGTCCATAAGATTTTTCATGGTTAACCAGTGAAAGAAATTAATAATTCATAAAATTTCTAATCAGATAAACGTGAATCGGTAGAATGAGTACAAGGGGTCCTGGACGTCCACCGCGTGGTCGTGGGAGGGGTAGGATGGCTGTGTCAGAACTAGTAGGATCTGGCCATGGGTCTGGAAACGAGATGCCGGTACCACCCGCTACGGAGATGGAATTTCAGGACCAGATAGCCGGAGATGATGCGGTATCTCAAGCGATGTTAAGGGTTTTAGAGAGGGTTGCTGGGGCAGGCATGGGCACAGGAGCCCGGAAATCTGTGTCGGAGTGACTTAGAGCCAATGGGGCGGAAATGTTTAGGGGAATTTCCGGTATAGCCCCGAGTACAGCTGAGTATTGGTTGGAGGCGGTTGAGCATATAATGGATGATCTGGATTTCACGGAAGAGGAAAAACTGAAAGGGGTTGTATCTCTCCTACGAGACGAAGCTTATCATTGGTGGCTTACGATTAAGGATGGTACGGTGGCTGACCGTATCACCTGGGATCTCTTCAAAACAGTGTTCCAGAGTAAATACATTTGGTCGAGTTATGTGGATGCGCAGCGTAGAGCGTTTCTGAACCTGGTTCAGGGAAGTAGGTCATTGGCTGCGTATGAAGCGAAATTCTTACACCTTAGCCGTTATGCTCGAGGGATGGTGGCCACAGACCATGAACGTTGTGTTCGATTTGAAGTTGGTTTGAGGGATGATCTGCGTGTATTGATAGCACCACAGCGGGAGAGGGAATTTGCTGTGCTTGTGGAAAAAGCTAAGATAGCTGAGGAGGTTAAGCGGACAGAAAAATTGAATCGGGATAGAGATAGGGGTGGAAGTAAGAGAAATTTTGGATCATCAGGGCCAGCTGGGCATACTCAGAAAAGGCCTAGGTCGGACTGGCCGAGGCGGGAAGAGAGACCTGCTGCTGTTAGTCAGACACAGAAGTGTGCTCGATGTGGTAGATTCCATGTAGGTGAGTGTTGGGCGGGCAGTGGGAAGTGCTTTAGGTGTGGATCTATGGACCACCAAGTTAGAAACTGTCCGCAGCAATGGGGCAGTGAAGGGCCCACGGGTCAAGGGAATGCACAGCCGGGAAGAGGTGGTCAGCAGCCACAGAGAGGTTGTGGTCCAGCCAGGGGTGGTAACAGTTCCGGTCGAGGCCTCGGAGCACCAGGCCGAGGGGCAGGAAACACCAAGGCGAGAGAGCCGGGGTGAGTTTATGCTGCCAGACATCGAGAGGAGGCTGATGCACCAGATGTCATAACCGGTACGTTTCTAATTTATGGTTTGCCTTATACTGCCTTGATTGATATTGGTTCGACGCACTCTTATGTTGCTAGTGCTATAGCGGGAACTTTGAACTTAGATTATGAGACTTCTTCTAGGGAGATGACTGTAATGAGCCCTCTAGGACAAACTGTAGTGGTGAGCAAACTGTATACGGATGTACCCTGGAAGTTCAAGGGGTAGCTTTTGGTGATTCGATGGAGCCGTTTGGGGAGTTCGATTTGATCTTAGGAATGGATTGGTTAGTGAAGTATCAAGCAAATTTGGATTTGTGCGACCAAGCGTATGGTGTTAAAAACTCCGAGGGTGGCAAAGTGTTGGTGATAGGTGAAAGGGGGAACTGTTTGTCAAATTTGGTGTCCGCCTTAAGAGCGTAAAGGATGGTGAGGAAAGGATGCGAGGCAATTTTAATGTTTGTTCGGGCTCTGGAAGCAAAGGAACTAACTGTTGGGGACATTAGGACGGTGAGGGAATTTCTGATGTTTTCCCGGAAGAGCTTAGGGATTACCCCGGATCGTGAAGTGGAGTTTGGTATTGATCTTCTTGGGAACAACGCCGGTATCTATCGCTCCGCATGAGGATGGCGCGTAGAAGGAGTTGGTGGAATTGAAGGCTCAGATCCAAGAGTTGCTGGATAGAGGGTTTATCCGACCGAGTGTGTCGCCTTGGGGAGCGCCGGTATTATTTGTTAAGAAGAAGGATGGATTAATGCGTATGTGCATTAACTATCGTCAGTTGAATAAATTAACAATCAAGAATAAATACCCGTTGCCGAGGATCGATGACTTGTTCGATCGGTGAAGGGGGCTTCAGTTTTCTCAAAGATAGATTCGAGATCGGGGCACCATCAGCTTAAGGTCAAGGAGGCGGATATTCATAAGACGGCTTTCAGAACTTGCTATGGTCACTACGAATTCATGGTGATGCCATTTGGGTTGACCAACGCGCCAGCAACATTTATGGACATGATGAACTGAGTGTTCCAACCCTACTTGGATCGGTTTGTCGTGGTATTTATAGATGACATCCTGGTCTATTCAAAATCGGAAGAGGAGCATGATTCACATATTCGGGAGGTTCTGCAGATTCTGAGGGAGAAGCAGCTCTACGCCAAATTCAGTAAGTGCGAATTTTTGCTAAGTGAAGTTACTTTTCTAGGCCACGTGGTGTCGGCAAAAGGGATAAGAGTCGATCCCCGAAAGATTGAAGCGGTGTTAGATTGGAAGCCGCCTAAGTCGGTAGCGGAAATTCGAAGTTTTCTTGGTTTAGCCGGGTATTACAGAAGGTTTGTTGAAGGATTTTCATTGATCGCGGCACCGTTGACTAAGTTGTTGCGGAAAGGGGTTCCGTTTGTTTGGTCTGGTAAGCAGCAAGAGAGTTTCGAGAGGTTAAAGAGGATATTGACAGAGGCTCCAGTGTTGATTCAGCCGGAGGCTGGAAAGGAGTTTGTGATTTACTGTGATGCTTCATACACGGGACTAGGATGCGTGTTGATGCAAGATGGGAAGGTTGTTGCGTATGCATCTCGGCAGCTAAGACCGCATGAATCAAATTATCCCACACATGATTTGGAATCGGCGGTGGCGGTTTTTGCCTTGAAGATTTGGAGGCATTATCTGTACGGGGAGAAATCCGTCATTTATACCGATCATAAGAGCTTAAAATACCTTTTGACCCAAAAGGAGTTGAATCTAAGGCAAAGGGGGTGGATTGAGTTGTTAAAGGATTATGACTGCTCGATTGAGTACCATCCGAGAAAAGCCAACGTTGTGGCGGATGCTCTTAGTCGTAAAGTAATCTCTGATTTGAGAGTAATGGTTGCTCACCTGAGTTTATACGGTGATGGGAGTTTATTAGCTGAACTTCAGGTGAAACCCTCTTGGGTCAGCCAGGTTAAGGCGAAGCAGCAGACCGATGAGTTGCTACAGGAGAAGTTTTCGGTAGGATCAAGTAAAGGATCAACAGAATTTAGTGTGAATGAGGAAGGGCTATTATGTTTTTAAGGGAGAGTGTGTATGTCGAAAGATCCTGAGTTGAGGCATAAGATTTTGCAAGAAGCGCAAGGTAGTCCATACGCTATTCACCCTAGAGGAAGTAAGATGTGTCGAGATTTGCGAGATCAGTTCTGGTGGCCGGGTTTGAAACGAGAGGTGACCGAATTTGTGGGGAAGTGTTTGACCTGTCAGCAGGTAAAGCGGAACATCGATTACCATCAAGGTTGTTGCAGTGGTGAAGATTCCACAATGGAAGTGGGAAAGGATCGCAATGGACTTTGTTAGTGGGCTACCCCTCACGCCTACTAAGAACGATTTGGTCTGGGTGATTATTGACCGCTTGACGAAGTCTGCTCATTTCATACCGATGCGTGTCGATTCTCTGCAGAAATTGGCTAAGCTATACATACATAGCGGAGGTAGTGAGGTTGCATGGGGTACCAAGTATCAATCATATCGGACGGGGACCCTAGGTTCACCTCACGATTTTGGAAGGCGTTGCATCAAGCATTGGGTACGAAGTTGGATTTCAGTACGACGTTTCATCCTCAGACCGATGGACAGTCTAAGCGGGAAATCCAGATCTTTGAGGACATGTTAAGAGGATGTGTCATTGACTTCAGGGGTAGTTGGGAAGAGTTCTTACCGTTGGCAGAGTTTGCATACAATAATAGCTACCAGTCAAGTATTCAAATGGCGCCCTATGAAGCATTGTACGGGCGGAGGTGTCGTACACCTACCTGTTGGACAGAATTAGGAGAACGTCAGATTTTGGGTCCAGAATTGGTTACCGAGACAGAGGAGAAGGTGGAGTTAATTCGGGCTCGATTAAAGGAAGCGTCGGGCCAATGCGAAGTCCTATCTCGACACGAAGCGTAAGGACATAGAATTTGCGATGGGTGACAAGGTGTTCTTGAAGGTGTCGCCATGGAAGAAAATGCGAGGTTTGGACAGAAGGTAAATTAAGTCCCCATTTATCGGACCTTATTGGGTGTTGAAATGAGTGGGACCAGTAGCTTATAAGCTAGAGCTACCTTCTGAGCTAAGCCAGATTCACAATGTATTCCACGTCTCTATGCTAAGATGTTACCGTTTGGATCCATCCCACGTGGTGTCTGTGGAAGAAATCGAAGTAAGACCCGATTTATCCTTTGAAGAGGAACCAGTGGAAATTCTTGATCGTGATGTCAAAGTATTGCGAAGGAAGATGGTTCCGTTGGTTAAGGTTCTATGGCGGAATCACAGTTCTGAGGAGGCTACTTGGGAACCAGAGGAAGCAATGCGGCAGTAGTACCCGCATCTATTACGATCGTAATTCGAGGCGAAATTTCTTTAAGAGGGGTAGAACCGTAACATCGAATTGGTGGGGCTTTGCATTTAGTGTCTTTGTGATGTTTATGTTACGCTTGATGTGCTAGTTAGGGTGTTTAAGGGGTTAAGAATGGGCTCGAGGATTGGGTCGAGGCCTTAATCGAATTTTCGCTTGGGCACTCACGGTGGAAAGCCAACTAGGATAGGGCTTAAAAGATATTATCGTAAATTAAGACACACAAATGGGCTTGTGGCCCGGTGGTCGATGGCGCTACTTAGGGGCTTTGAGGTGGCGTGATAAGCAATAGGGAGGTCCAAGGTTGAGTGGCATTACCCACTTATTTTAAATGTTTTTAAGCGTCAAAAGAAAGGAGAGTTGGGGCGGCTAGGATGCTTGGAATTAGGAGATTTATGTGTTTGGATAATGTGGATAATGTGGCGGATAAAAGAAAGAAGAGGTGGTGTTATCTCGGGTCACTTGTGAATGAGAGATCAGTAAGGATAAGGGAGAAAGTTTAGAAATTATCTCACGATCACAGTGGTGGCCAAATTTCCAACTCGGGGGAAAGAGGAAATCGGTTTTGATGAGGCTAAGGGGGTGCTAGAAATTTCCCTTGTTGATTAATTAGTCTTAGTTTTCAAAAGAGCGCAATTAGGCTTTTGGTTAGTGTGTGTCTTAAAATTTGATTAGAAAATAGGGTACTTCTTAATTTCGACATTTATTCTCATTCTATTCTCTTAGTTGTTTCTTTTCTCAAAAAGCCGAAAACTCCTAAAGTTCCATCTTCTTCTTCATTCTCTGTTAAAGCCGAAACCTCATAGCATTTCTCTACACCTTTTCCCGATTTTTTATATAAGCTGAAATCCTTAAGTATTCCTTCTCTTTACTCTCTTCTGCCATAGCCGAATGTCCTAGTGCCCATTCTTTTTCTTCCTGCTGATTTCTTCATTGAAAGCCAAATCTCCATAGATTTCTTTGAATCATCTTCTCTTTTTGATTTTCGCAAAAAGCCGAAATCTTCTAGGAGTTCCCGAATTCTCTGTAAAGGTAGGTGCCGATTTCTTCTGATCTATTCTTTTTTCTCTTTTGGTTTTTAGAAGACAAAGCCGAAAGGCTAATGGATTGATGGTTTCTTGTGTTTACGTGTTGGGCGACATTCGGGAATTGAAGTAGATCGCTTAGATCTAAAAGCCAGAACCGTTAGTCTCTGAACCTCATATCTCTCTTCTCGGGTAAGGGGTTCTCTTTAGATTCTCGTTAGATTCGCTATCGTAATTGTGATCTTAACCATATGTTATGATGGTAGCAACTGATAAGGTCTTTTGATGGAATCAAATATCGGTCAGGCAAAGAAGGGGATTGGATCTATTAAACCAATCCCTAAGTTTAAGAAACGAGCGGTGTCAGTAGTTCGGGATTGGCCACCGGGTTGTGGACCAGCTTCAGAACAAAACCTTAGATAGTTAGCAGTCGTATCGGCTTCTAATAGTGTCAACATAGAAAGTCTCGTCTTGTCTGTAATCAGGTGTATAGATCTTTATCACACTAATTTATATGTACTATATATGTTATGGGCTAAAAGCCGGATAAAGGTTGTATGGACAGTCGTATTACCCGAAAAGGGTAGGCAAGGGATGCCAGGTACGTAATCATAGAAACTTCTCTATGTGTATCGATGTATGTGATAGACTGTGATCTTTTAGGTAGTATATTATTTTGCTTCTGCATGGATGTATGCATGGGATGGGGTTGATATGATGAAGGGGAAGAGCATGTTAAAAGGTCACCTAGTGATCGGAGGTTAAACCACGATATGTACACTTAGGTCACAATAGTGATCGGTGGCTCGCCACACTTGATTATAAGGTCACACAGTGATCGGTGGCTCGCCACGATGGATTATAAGGTCACATGGTGATCTACATTATAACCGATGAGCATATTTGTCGATATGGTGTGTAGCGGTTGGTGGGTTGATTGTAGAAATCCCAGAGGTGTGATGGCCAGTACATGGCTGGTGTGTAGAGGATGGAATTTTAGGTTGGGTTGGGCCATGCAACATGTGAATATTTTGTTGCCATTGTGTATGGGCCAAGGCCCATAATGTGTTTGTGGGCCTCAAGCCTTTTTATGTGTTTTCGGGATTTGTACACCTGAGTCTTGGTGACTCACCCCTTTATTTTTCCCCGACTTTTGGATGAGCGGTAGAGATCGTGGACATGGGGAGCCGAGGCGGACTCGAGGCCATCAAGTCTTATATTTTCATAAACTATTTTCAGTTTTCCTTTAAGTTTTCAATTTTGGGACTATTTATGTAATAAGGCTCCATAGCTTAGGTTTGATTATAATTGTTAATGTCTTTATTCTATTTTTTTAAATTTAATTTTATGTTCAAAGACTTATCTATAGGAAGTAAAAATATGGGAATTTCAAACACGTTCAAAGAAAAGTAAAGGTTTTCTTCAAATATCACTTATTTTAGCGAATACTTAAATAAACAAACTGAATTTCCAAAAATCATCCAAGTGAAGTTTTTAACGTTAAACCCCGTAGCATACCAGATCTGGTCGTAACGTTTGGGCCGAGTTTGGGGTGTTACAGTAACAGTCCGATTTAGACCTGAGTCAGAATAGTGGTTTCGGGACCACAAATCTGAGTCTAAAAAATATTTTTAATATTATTTTCTGTGTTTGCAGTACATGATTAAGCATGTGTGAAATTTTGTTTGAACCAAATACTATCTTTCTTTCTCTCATTTTTCCTTTTGAAACCGAAAACTCATTTTTACATTTTGTGCATTTTTTCTTTTCGGGAAACTAGGTGCTTGGCCGAACGTTTTTCTCCCATCTCTCTCTTTTCTTCTTTTGATATTTGCTCAACCACATTTCCTTTTTCTTTCATTTGGCCGAACCTCTTTCTTCCCCAAACTCACTTTTCTTTTCTTCCATTGTTGCTTAAGCCGAATCCTCCCTCTCTTATTTTTATTCTCTTTTCTACTCACATACTTCATTTCTTTTTAGTCTCTAATCAATTGCTTTCTTCTTTTCAAAACATAGCCGAAAATCCCTTCACCATTTAACCATATTGCCGAAACTTCCCATTTCCTTTTTGATTTGTCTTGACCGAATATCAACAAGGGTAGGTCTTCATTTGGTTTTCTTCAATCGGTTTTGGAAAGGGGGTAAGTATTCATGGCCGTATTTCCTTTGTTTCTTTCGTCTTTTCTTTGTAACTTATCAAGAGGGCAAAGGCCGAATTTTTGGACAATTGTTGCAAGGTTCTAACTATTATTAGGAACCGATTATTCTTATAGGCTCTTTGGGACTTTGGAAGCATTTGATCTAAGCCTTACTTCTCTAGCAATCAAAGTTGGTAAGTCAAGTGGTAAGGATTCTTGTCGATTCATCATTCTTTTAATGGTTGAAAAGCCAAAGGCTATTGGGATTAAGATGTGATGTTGGCCGAATGGTTTTGCTTATAATCTTGTGGTTTGGCTGAATGTAGGACAAGGTGATCTAGTGAGGTAGATCGGGTCTACGGAAGTGAGTATTTGCGTTAGTGAAAGGTGTGTATCTTACACACTTTATAACTTGGTTTATATATATATGTGTGTTAAATAACTATTCAAGTTGTTAAAGCCGAAACTATGAGATATTGATATGATACCTTGATGGGTATGAGCAAGGATACGGGTAAGTCCGTTTCGATATGATGTTGCTATATGTTGTTTAATATCACGATCTACGATATGTATTGGTTATATGTTCATATCAAAGTATATTGACATGATTTGTTTATCTATTGCATTGGTATGGGCAATATGAGAGGAGGGGGAAGATTGATATTCGTGTCTTGGACACCGGAGGTTTGGCACCTCCGGTGATTTGGTATCACATTTGTGTCTTTGGCACACCGGAGGTTTGGCACCTCATAGCGACTCGTCCCCTGTGGATTAACACCACCGTGGGTTGGCCCCACTTTTGAGATATGGGATTGTCACCGGTGATTTGGTATCACAAGTGGGTTGGCCCCACAACTTGATTATTTGTGACTTTGGTCACCAAGTGATTTGGTATCACAATATTGAATATCGTGACTTTGGTCACCAGTGGTTTGGCACCACCAGTGGTTTGGTACCACACGGGGTAGAAAAAGGAGTTACGGATGGCTAGGTTGGGTGCATAATATATATATTGCTTGGTTATAATTTGTGTAAGTATGTGGTTTTTACAGGAGAGGGAATATGCATTGAGTCTTGGTGACTCACCTTCTCCCTTACTTTTTCAGTAATTCGTAAATTCGCGGATGAGGAGCCGGATGAACTCGAGGAGGCCATGCAATGAAATTTGGTTTTACATGAACTTCCATTTGGGTACTTGATTTTAATTTGGTTTTCATTTTTATGGGTTTGTAATAAGGCCTCTTTAATTATGTTTTTTTTTGAATTATTTATATGCTTTGGATTTGTTTTAGGAATAACTTGCAAATTACATGATTGATTTAGTGATATGTGAACAAAGTTTTCTAAAATACAAAGCGCGATGTTTTTTTAAAACGTTACCATCGGGTAACCTAAATAAATTGATAATTTTTAACAACTTAAGTATTTTCGATAACTCAAACTATTTTACAACACTTAAGTTTCCAAATTTCTATTAGATACGATTTTCAACCTAATTGCTTTAGTTTCTCTTTAATTTATAAATGGTTTACGAATCTAAGCTGCGACTAAGTTTTAAAAATCTATTTACGGAAATTGCAAAGTAAAATATCAGTTTTCAACTTAATTTTCTACAATTTAGAATAATAAAAAGTTTTTCACTAAAATTTAATCGTTAACTTGTTTTTCTTCAAAATGTTTTCCTTCGTGGCATGCCAGATTCGGTCATGGCGTATTGACCGGGTTTGGGGTGTTACACGTTTTAATTGTAAGTTGAGAATTTTGCTTGAGGACAAGCAAAAGCTTAAGTGTGGGGGTATTTGATAAACTAAAATAGTAACATATTTTAATCCCACATTTAGCATACTTTTGGATGATTTATCCCTTGATTTATGTAAAAAGGTGCTCTTAATCCTTTCTTTTCATGTCTTATACTTAGGAAAGCACCCAATAATAAAAAGAACGAGAAACGGGCTCAAAACGGACCAAAATGGGCCAAAGAAGAAATCGACACGGCCTGGACTAAATCCAACACGGCCTGGCCACGACTCACACGGGCGTGCACCATGGTCGTGCCCCTGCCGTGGAGGAGAGTAATTTCACTCGGAAAAGGATACTTAGGGGCAAAGAAACCTATTTCAAAAGCCTATATAAAGACCCTAAGTATAACCTAGAAGAGGGCGGTTAGCTAGGCCAAGGAGTCGAGCCGAAAAGGTCAGATTTGTGGGAAACCCTCAAGGGATAGGCAGTTGATCCATCTCCAGAAGCCGGAATTCTACTCAAGACGGAGGATCTCTCCTTCAATTCCTTCAGGGAGTTTTAGGGATTTCTTATATTTTGTTTTATCTTTTCTTCTGAGATGTTTTTCTTTATTGTTATGAACTAAACCTTTAGATACCTGAAGGGGGATGAAACCGAGATGAATCTTGTTATTGTTTTCTGAATTATATGATAAATACTTGATTTGTTCTTGATTATGTGTGCTTAATTCTTGTGTTGATATTTCACGGATATTATGAAACACCCCAAACCCGGCCCACGAACCCTGACCGGATTTGGTATGTTCCTGGAGTAAAACAGTTCAAAACTTGTTTGTTTCTTTGGAAAACTTTGGGTGATATAGGAGAAAAATTTGGGTTGGGTTCAAATTGAAAACATCGTTATTCTCGAAGAATAGGCTTTATTAAGACTTTATCGTTATATTTCAAAACCATAAGTTAGAGGAAAAAGTCGAGTTTTTAGAGTTTACTATTTAAATTGAAAATCATTTGTGTTAGGTGTTAAAACATTTAAAGATTTATTTTTAAGAAAAGTTGCTTAAACTTTAAATTGATAAAAATTGTATCATAATAAAATAAATAAAAATGCATGCATAATCAGTTTATAGCTATGGCCTTATTACATTAAAACAAAACCCGAATAAATCGAAAATACTTAGAAATAAAGTCCAAAATTAAAATAAAGTCGAGTTGAACATGGCCACCACTAAGCTCCTGCCGACCCGGTCCAGCATCGAGTGTCACACTGAAAAATATCCCACAACGGGTGAGTCATACAGACTCAATGTGTATAACCAACACTAAGTCCCAACGATTCGGGCATATCATATCATATCATACGTATATATAATGAGATAGAAATAATGATGCAAACCCGAACCCATACCTAGATAACCATCCGCTACACATCACCCGTACCAACCATCACACCGTGGGGACTACTAAGTCGACCCTCCATTCGCTACACATCATCGAAGGCGATCATTGCGGGACGACTTGCTCATCGCCCTTATAAATTTTGTGGCATAGCCACGGACATTATTTTGTGACATAAGTCACCACATTCGATTTCGTGACATGAGTCACCACATTGATTTCGTGACATGAGTCACGATTCGAGATATTGTGGTATAAACCACGGATCACTTCCCCTTTCCATATAACCCATATGCCCCATGTCACATGAATATGCAATATCATGCCTTATGCCTTATTCCACATTCTTATCGATATTCACATATGTACCACATTCCAAATATTCATATCATTTATTATTCATATCATTTATTAACATAATGTTAAGGTTACTTACCTGAGTACTTTGTACCATCACATGGTACCTTTGCCCACTTTTCACATTATTAAAAACGCATATATTAAATTGATGCCATAAATCTATTAAGAGTTAGTGTGGGGTACACACCTGGTTTACTTAATGCTTTCACTGAAATCCCGAAAATCCCGATCTAATCCTCTAGATCCTTAGTTCCTACATTCGGCCAACACTAAGTATTTTAGCAAAAGTCTATTCGGCTATATAATCAAATCCCGAAGGATTAGCACAACCAAAATCCTTACCTTGCGGCCGATTTAGTTACCACTCAAATCCCGAAATTGCTATCTGCTAATGGAGATGTTGAAATCTCTGCATAACCTTTGTTAAAATCGGTTCCAACCCAAAACTCGTGAAAGTGGCCTATGGCCGAATACCACATTGGCTTACCTTGTGAATCTTAAGTCTCGAAATTGCTACTTGGTTGTGGTATCTGTCGAAATACCTTAGATATTGAAATCCCGAAGATCTCCTCCTTATAGTCGACTATAGACAAATCCCGAAACCTCCTTTATAGTTTCGGCCAAAGAACATAAATGGTATTAGAGTCTTGATTTTGGCTTAAAGGAAAGAAATAAAATGACGACAATTGAATCCTTACCCTTAATGCTGTGGTCGACGGCACCTTTGCTTACACCCTAGGAGTTATTCGGCTATGGCTAGATGTTGATCAAATGGGTTTCGGCTTTTGGAGAATTGCGAAAAGAAAAAGAGAATGAAGTGCAGAGAGATTTGGCCAAAGTGAGAGGAGGGAATGGGAGTATGGTATTCGGCTTTGGCTTTTAAGAAAAAGGATTGAAGGGAGTTTCAACAAGAATGGAAAAAAGAAGGAGAACTTTTGGCTTTGACAAAATAAGAGAAGAAGAGAAGATTTGCTAAAGAATTCGGCAGAGGCACAATTGAAAAGAAAAGAATGAAAATGGCCTCACTTCTTCCCTTTGGCCGAAAATACCACACCTAGATCCCCCTATTCGGCCAACTCCTCATCTCTCTATCCAATCCCTTGTTATTTTCCTATTTTTCCTCTTCTTTACCCTTTCAAAAATAAATTGAATAAATCAATAATTATCTCCCTACCTTAGCCGAATTTTAAAGGGAATTTAACCACATCTAGTGCTCATCTCCTTAGTGTTTTAATGCCGTCCAACTCCCCTCTTAGCTTGATGCAAAAAGTAGCTCAAAATTTCTCCCCTTGCTGCTCGAACCTAGGCCCTCTTGTACTGCTTATGGCGTCACTTACTAGGGCTTTAAGTGGCACCTTCTTGCCACTTTACCAAGCCCAATCTTATGTCCAATTTCCCCTACAAATTCTCTTAAGGCCTATCAGGCTTAACTCTCTCTTTGAAACTTAAAATCAAATAATTTCTAAGGCATTTTCCTACACTCTAAAGTTCTCAAAATTCATAAAACATATTTACAACACACATAGGCATGCTACTTCACATAATTAAGCAATAATGCACAAGCCATAAATCCCGGAGATTACAGTTCTACCCCCCTTAAAATAATTTCGTCCTCGAAATTACCTAGCTAAAATAGGTGAGGGTATCTTTGTCGCATTGCTTCTTAGGCTCCCAAGAAGCTTCTTAGATCCATGATTGCGCCATAACACTTTGACTAAAGGAACTGACTTCCTTCGTAGCACTTTCACATCTCGTTCCAAAATCTAAATCGGCTCTTCCTCGTAGGACAAATCTAGCCTTAGCTCCACCTCCTCAACCGGTACTACATGTGATGGATCCGATCGGTAACGACGTAGCATAGAAACATGGAATACATCATGCATCTGCTTTGCAATTAGAAGGCAACTCTAATCGGTATGCCCTTTGGACCAACTCGCTTCAATACCCGATAAGGTCCTATAAATCTTGGACTTAATTTCCTTTGCGACCAAATCTCATCACCTTCTTCCAAGGCGAAACCTTAAGAAACACTCGATCTCCCACAAAGAAATTCTATTTCCTTTCGCTTAAGATCCTCATACGACTTACGCTGTCGGATGCCTCCTTTAATCGTGTCCGAATTAACTTAACCTTTCTTCTTGATTCTCGCCACAATCTACGGACCCAAAACTTGACGTTCTCCTAATTCTGGCCCAACATGTAGGAGTGCGACACCTCCGTCCATACAGTTGCTTTATACGGTGCCATCCGAATAATGGCTTGATAGTTGTTATTATATGCAAATTCTGCTAAAGGCAAGTATTCTTCCCAACTTCCTCTAAAGTCTATTACCACGACCTCTCAACATATCTTCCAACACTTGGATCACTCGCTCGATTGACCGCGTCGATTGTGGATCAAATGCCGTCTTGAAGTCTAATCACGGTGCCCAAAGCTTGATGTAGTGCTTTCCGTAACCAGAGGCGTAAACCTTGGATCCCTATCTCGAGATAATCGACATTGGCACTCCATGCAACCTCACAATTTCGCCACATATAACTTCGCCAACTTTCAAAGAATAGTCAACTCGCACTGTAAGAAATACGCGGACTTTGTCAATCGATCCACTATCACCCATACTGAGTCTTTCTTAGTAGGCGTAAGGGGAAGCTCACTAACGAAGTCCATGGTGATTCTCTCCCACTTCCACTGCGGAATCTTTATCGGCTGAAGCAATCCTGACGGAACTTTGTGTTCAGCCTTGACTTGCTGACACGTCAAGCATTTCCCTACAAATTCGGTAAATTCCCTCTTAAGACCAGGCCAACAAAACTGTTCCCTTAGGTCTCTATACATCTTACTACCTCCAGGATGCATAGCATAGGGGCTACTATGCGATTCCTAAAGAATTCTCCGTCTTATCTCCTCGTTCTTCGGCATACAGACCTTACCCTTGAAACACAATACTCCATCGCTGCTAACTCCATAATCCTCTAACTCCCCCCTCTACACCTGCCGCAACTTAGCACTTATATCATCATCTGCCAACTGACTCTCTTTCACCTCCTCCAACCATGTCGGCTTAACTTGTAATTCTGCCAGCAGACTTCCATCGTCATACAAGCTAAGATGTGCAAACATCGCCCTCAGATCCGACACTACTTTCTGACTTAGGGCATCTGCTACCACATTCGCCTTGCCTGGATGATACTCTATAGAACAATCGTAATCCTTTAATAACTCCACCCACCTTCGCTGTCTCAGGTTCAGCTCTTTCTGAGTCAACAGATACTTAACGCTCTTGTGGTCTGTGTAGATCACTGACTTTTCTCCATATAGGTAGTGCCTCCATACCTTAAGGGCAAAGACCACCGCCGCCAATTCCAAGTCATGTGTCGGATAGTTAACCTCATGTGGCCTTAATTGTCGAGACGCATAAGCGACTACCTTCCCGTCTTGCATCAAAACACATCCTAATCCTGTATGAGAAGCGTCACAATACAACACGAAATCCTTCCCTGCCTCAGGCTGAATCAAGACTGGGGCTTCAGTCAAGACCCTCTTAAGCTTCTCAAAACTCTCCTGTTGCTTATCTGTCCATACGAAAGGTACTTCCTTTCTCAACAACTTCGTCAAAGGTGCGGCTATTGATGAGAACCCTTCTACAAACCTTCTGTAGTAGCCTGCCAATCCCAAGAAACTACGTACCTCAGCCACAGACTTAGGTGGTTTCCAGTCTAGCACTGCCTCAATCTTCCTAGGATCCACCCTTATCCCTTCTGCAGACACTACATGCCCTAAGAACGAAACTTTCTTAAGCCAAAATTCACACTTGCTGAATTTGGCATAGAGCTTCTTCACCCTTAATACTTGCAACACAACCCGGAGATGCTCATCATGCTCCTCTTCAGACTTGGAATATACTAAGATGTCGTCTATGAACACAACGACGAACCTATCCAAGTAAGGTTGAAAAACCCGGTTCATCATATCCATGAACGCGGCTGGGGCGTTCGTCAATCCGAACGGCATTACTAAGAACTCATAATGCCCGTATCTTGTTCGAAAGGCTGTCTTATGAATATCTGCTTCCTTCACCTTAAGTTGATGATATCTAGACCTTAGATCTATCTTCAAGAATACTGCTGCCCCCTTCAGTTGATCGAACAAGTCGCCTATCCTCGGCAACGGGTACTTGTTCTTGGTGGTCAGCTTATTTAACTGACGGTAATCTATGCACATACGTATAGTCCCGTCTTTCTTCTTCACAAACAAGACCAGTGCTCCCCATGGAGACACACTGGGTCGAATAAACCGATGAGCAAGCAACTCCTGAATTTGAGCTTTGAGCTCCACCAACTCCTTTGGTGCCATTCTATACGGAGCGATAGATACTGGCGCCGTTCCAGGCAATAAGTCAATTCCAAACTCCACCTCCCTATCAGGGGGTATTCCAGGTAACTCCTCCGGGAAAACATCCACAAATTCCCTTACGGTTCTAACTCCACTAACTCCTTCTTTTGCATCCAACGCACTAACGAAAGTCAAGAATGCCTTGCACCCGTTTCGAACCATCTTATCAGCCTTTAATACAGAAACTATGTTAGACAAGTAGTTTCTTCTTTTTCCTATCATAATTATCTCCTCATCCTCCAGGGTCCTTAACTCCATTCGCTTAGCTGCACAATCCAATATAGCCCGATGTTCCACTAGCCAATCCATGCCAAGTATGAGATCAAATTCTCCGAAAGGTAGTTCCATCAAGTCGGCAGGGAATATCACTCCCTGAATCTCTAAGGGTACATTCTAAAATATCTTGTTCACTACTACAGTTTGACCTAACGGGCTTACTACAGTCATCACTCTACTAGAGAGTTCAGAGGCTATGCCTAGAGTTTCAACTACTCTACTTGCAACATACGATTGGGTTGAACCAATATCAATTAAAGCAAAATAAGGCTTATCGGCTATAAGGAACATACTGGTTATGACGTCCGGTGCGTCTCCATCCTTCCTCCCAGAATGCTTGCATACACTGCGGACACTATTGTCTTGCCTCTGTATTACCAACACCTCTGCCCAGTGTTCCACATCCTCTTCCAGCACCATTACCTCTGCCAATCAGACCACGACCCCGCTGAGGCTGCTGTCCACCTCTTCTAGCCTGATTGAAATTCTGACCTATTGGTCGGGCCCCGTCTATTTTTATAGGACAGTCCTTAATCATGTGGTCCTTGGAGCCACACTTGAAACATCCCCCTGTCTTCTTCCAACACTCTCCTAGGTGCCTCTTCCCACACTGATCACAAGTACGATACTGCCCTCCTGTAACAGCTTGCTAACCTCGCGGCCCATCAACTCTAGGCTTCTTTTGAACATTCCCGGATGACCCTGACGACCCAAAACCTCTCTTTTGCCTATTCCGGCCGATTATTACGCTTACAGAGTCCTTAATTCCTTCGGCTACTTTAGCCTTCTCTACTAACACGGTAAATTCCCGCTCCTGCTGCGGAGCTATCAACAACCTTAGATCATCCCTAAGTCCGTCCTCAAATCGGACACATCGTTCATGCTCCGTAGCCACAATTCCTCGAGCATACCGGCTCAACCTTAAGAATTCAACCGTGCTCTGCTACACGGACTTGTTCCTTGAACCAGCCCCGAAATGCCTTCCTCGAGCATCGGTATAACTAGTTCCAATATACTTCTTCCGATATGCCGCCTTAACATACTCCCAAGTGAGATCCTCGTTTGTAGCACCATCCCGAATCGTGAGCCACCAGCGATATGCCTCATCGCTAAGTAGCGACACCATTCCTTGAGCTTCTCTTCTCTTGATCGGATCCAGCTCATCCATAATTCGATCTGTCGCTTCCAACCAATACTCAGCCGTACTGGGTGCCACACTAGATACGCCACGAAATACTTCAGCTCCATTTGTTCGGAGTCACTCGGGTTTAGATTTCTAAGCTCCCCCACCTCCACATACTCCAGCCACCATCTCAAGAACTCGCAGCACTGCCTACGATACTACATCATCCCCCGTCTGATCTTGCTGCTCAACACCAATAGCTGGTGGTGGGGGTGGTGGTACCTCATTTTCAGACCCTTGTCCAGACCTAACGGGTTCCGATACGGTCATTCTGCCTCTACCACGTCCTCGTACATTACGACCACATCCCCTAGAACTCATGTCTACGATCGTGATTTAATCTGTTTTAGAAAGTTTTATGCATTAGTCTTTGCTCCACTAATTATCCACGAACAAGTTTTATGTAAGGAAGTTTAGTAGTAGCTCTTTCGATCATTTCAGAGTTTTGTTTCAAGTCTTCTATCCTAGTTTAGAGAAAGATGCACCTTCATTCAGTAGTATCTACTACACACATTCATCACTTGTACATTTTTGTCCGTTTTAATCCCAGGGGTATTTTCGTAATTTGTCCTATAGGGGTATTTTGGTAAATTTTCAAATCAGGGTATCTTGATATTTTGTAAAATAGAGGTTTTTGGTATTTTTGTAAAGTAAGAATATTTTAGAAAAAATTGAGGGTAGTGTGGTAATTTCATAAACCAAGGGTATTTTAGTAATTTCTCAACCCAGGGGTATTTTAGTAAATTTTTGTAAATCGGGAATATTTCGGAAAAATTTTGTAAAAGAGTTTTTACACATCAAAGGGGTAATTTGGTGCTTTTAAAACTAAGTTTTTTTTTTTAAAAAAAATATGGCTAGTCCCTTTTGGGTTTTAATTATTGAGTTTAGCCTGTGAATGAGTCCTTTTGGTTAGGGTGAACCGTTACTACGCACCAGGTAGGATTCGAGTGAAGAGGAGGTGAGTCACTAGGACTGCTTAAATACCAGGCTCTTCGAGAATCCAATCCTAGACATGGGCACAATGGTTGCCACACCCTAACTCGGCGACTTAGTCACATGTTTGTTTAATTAGGCCTTAAAGTTTTATGTAATTCTGTGTTGAAGTAACCTAATCCTAGGGTTCAATAACTTAAGATAATAATCTACGTTCCCGTTATACCCATATACAAATCATACATTAATTCACACAACGGTTAAGGGTACTTACCTGGTGGACTTCGGGTCAGAGACTTAGGTCCCATGCCAGGAAACCTGCTCAATTTCAAAAAATTTTCACAAAAAATTGGTTGGGCTAAATTTTGAAAACGTTGTGGGCTTTAAACCCAAGGCTGAGAGTTTAAAACTGGGCTCTGATACCAAACTGAAACACCCCAAACCCGGCCCACGAACCCTGACCGGATCTGGTATGTTCCTGGAGTAAAACAGTTCAAAACTTGTTTGTTTCTTTGGAAAACTTTGGGTGATATAGGAGAAAAATTTGGGTTGGGTTCAAATTGAAAACATCGTTATTCTCGAAGAATAGGCTTTATTAAGACTTTATCGTTATATTTCAAAACCATAAGTTAGAGGAAAAAGTCAAGTTTTTAGAGTTTACTATTTAAATTGAAAATCATTTGTGTTAGGTGTTAAAACATTTAAAGATTTATTTTTAAGAAAAGTTGCTTAAACTTTAAATTGATAAAAATTGTATCATAATAAAATAAATAAAAATGCATGCATAATCAGTTTATAGCTGTGGCCTTATTACATTAAAACAAAACCCGAATAAATCTAAAATACTTAGAAATAAAGTCCAAAATTAAAATAAAGTCTGAGTTGAACATGGCCACCACTATGCTCCTGCCGACCCGGTCCGTTACTGAGTGTCACCTGAAAAATATCCCACAACGGGGTGAGTCATACAGAATCAGTGTGTATAACCAACACTAAGTCCCAACGATTCAGGCATATCATATCATACGTATATATAACAGATAGAAATAATGATGCAAACCCAAACCCATACCTAGATAACCATCCGCTACACATCACCCGTACCAACCATCACACCGTGGGGACTACTAAGTCTACCCTCCATCCGCTACACATCATCGAAGGCAGTCGCTGCAGACGACTTGCTCATCGCCCTTATAAATTTTGTGGCATAGCCACCAGACATTATTTTGTGACATAAGTCACCACATTCAGATTTCGTGACATGAGTCATCACATTCAGATTTCGTGACATGAGTCACCACATTCAGATATTGTGGTATAAACCACCAGATCACTTCCCCTTTCCATATAACCTATATGCCCAATGTCACATAGAATATGCAATATCATGCCTTATGCCTTATTCCACATTCTTATCGATATTCACATATGTACCACATTCCAAATATTCATATCATTTATTATTCATATCATTTATTAACATAATGTTAAGGTTACTTACCTGAGTACATTGTACCATCACATGGTACCTTTGCCCACTTTTCACATTATTAAAAACACATATATTAAATTGATGCCATAAATCTATTAAGAGTTAGTGTGGGGTACACACCTGGTTTACTTAATGCTTTCACTGAAATCCCAAAAATCCCGATCTAATCCTATAGATCCTTAGTTCCTACATTCGGCCAACACTAAGTATTTTAGCAAAAGCGTATTCGGCTATATAATCAAATCCCGAAGGATTAGCACAACCAAAATCCTTACCTTGCGGCCGATTTAGTTACCACTCAAATCCTGAAATTGCTATCTGCTAATGGAGATGTCGAAATCTCTGCATAACCTTTGTTAAAATCGGTTCCAACCTAAAACTCGTGAAAGTGGCCTATGGTCGAATACCACATTGGCTTACCTTGTGAATCTTAAGTCTCGAAATTGCTACTTGGTTGTGGTATCTGTCGAAATACCTTAGATATTGAAATCCCGAAGATCTCCTCCTTATAGTCGACTATAGACAAATCCCGAAACCTCCTTTATTGTTTCGGCCAAAGAACATAAATGGTATTAGAGTCTTGATTTCGGCTTAAAGGAAAGAAATAAAACGATGACAATTGAATCCTTACCCTTAATGCTGTGGTCGACGGCACCTTTGCTTACACCCTAGGAGTTATTCGGCTATGGCTAGATGTTGATCAAATGGGTTTTGGCTTTTGGAGAATTGCAAAAGAAAAGAGAATGAAGTGCAGCAGAGATTTGGCCAAAGTGAGAGGAGGGAATGGGAGTATGGTATCCGGCTTTGGCTTTTAAGAAAAAGGATTGAAGGGAGTTTCAACAAGAATGGAAAAAAGAAGGAGAACTTTCGGCTTTGACAAAATAAGAGAAGAAGAGAAGATTTGCTAAAGAATTCGGCAGAGGCACAATTGAAAAGAAAAGAATGAAAATGGCCTCACTTCTTCCCTTTGTAAAAATACCACACCTAGATCCCCCTATTCGGCCAACTCCTCATCTCTCTATCCAATCCCTTGTTATTTTCCTATTTTTCCTCTTCTTTACCCTTTCAAAAATAAATTGAATAAATCAATAATTATCTCCCTACCTTAGCCGAATTTTAAAGGGAATTTGACCACATCTAGTGCTCATCTCCTTAGTGTTTTAATGCCGTCCAACTCCCCTCTTAGCTTGACGCAAAAAGCAGCTCAAAATTGCTCCCCTTGCTGCTCGAACCTAGGCCCCCTTGTACTGCTTGTGGCGTCACTTACTAGGGCTTTAAGTGGCGCCTCATTGCCACTTTACCAAGCCCAATCTTATGTCCAATTTCCCCTACAAATTCTCTTAAGGCCTATCAGGCTTAACTCTCTCTTTGAAACTTAAAATCAAATAATTTCTAAGGCATTTTCCTACACTCTAAAGTTCTCAAAATTCATAAAACATATTTACAACACACATAGGCATGTTACTTCACATAATTAAGCAATAATGCACAAGCCATAAATCCCGGATATTACATATTACTTCAAGTTGAATGTGCTTAGGTGGTGGAGCAAAAGTCCCTACTTAAGAGTAGATCTAGCATAATTAAGCGGAGTTGATCGCACGCCTAGAGATAGGGTGACGAGATTTTTTTGGATTAGGGTGAAACCTAATATGGGAGTCCATAGATCGATTTACTGCTATTCTAGGGGTTTTAATTAGAAAGAGATTTCAATTAATCAACCTAGGGTTAGACGTTATTCGCCTCGAGAAAGGGTTTAATATAAATTAGGGAGTCCTACGGATCAAGTCAAGTGAATAAATCGTCTGGTTCAGTGTTAGATAACAAGTGAAGTCTAGGTTGATTCTTCCTAAGGGTATCGTCTTAATCAACTGAGTTTTTCCCAAGTATTTCCCCAATTCATTCTTTTTGTCTTTGCGTCTTTAGCTTAGTAATTAGTTAATTTAGATTAATAAACAACTTCACTTATTTTAGGCTAAATAATAGAAAGAAAGTTAGTATTAGTACTTTTAGTTCCTTTGGGTTCGACAATCCGGTCTTGCCTAAGCTATACTACTGTTCGATAGGTGCACTTGCCTCAATCGTTGTTATAGTTAATTCCAGGATCGATCATTATAAATTTAAAACTCTGAAATACAACGATCAATTTGAAATGGTTATAAATACTTATTATGTTAAGTTTATTTATATATGGCTTACTAAGCTTTTGAAAGCTTACTCTGTGTATGTTTGCATTGTTTTTTTAGATCGTTAAAGCTACGGAAGGCTCAGGGATCGTCGAGGATCGTCACCACACTATCAAACTTCATCTTGGTACCTTTTGAAAGTGTAAATGTTTAAGTATGCCATGTATAGTCTAGTTGAAATGGTTGGTGTTTTGAGTTGTATAAATAGCCATGTGATATGGCTAAGTAAGGAATATGATATGAATGAGTAATTCATGCTAAATGATGCATATTTTGGTATGGTTTGTTGGCTAATGTTTGAGCTAATGAGATGGACAAATTTTATGATAAGTTTTGTGATGAAAAGATGGTATATTATTGATGAGAAGATGTCCTACTGTAATGGTAAGTTGATGGATGAATCATGCTTAGAAATGCTTGTGAATTAGTTGAACTAAATAGCACATAAGATGTTGTGTTTGAAATGTTCTTGAATGGGTAGAAAAGATGGTCAATTTGGTATGTTTTGGTTGCCATAAGTGTTTGGATTGATGTTTGTATGTGCTTGTATGATTAGCCCAAAGTGTAGGTGGCATTTTGGCCTTGTAAATAGCCTATAATTGCCCGCACGGTTGAGCACTCGGGCGTGTGGCTCAACCGTGTCCTTCGTGGTTGTAATTCAAAACAAGTCAGACTCGACCACGGGCTGCACACACGGGCGTGTGACTAGCCGTGTGGTGCAAGTCAATGTCGACCACGGGTGAGGCACATAGGCGTGTCTTAGGCCGTGTGGACAAGTCAGTATTTATGCCCTGTTTTGCCACGGCTTAGACACACGGGCGTGTCAGAGGCCGTGTGAGGCACACGGTCTTCCCACACGGGCGTGTGACCTCTGTAACTTTGAAAAATGTTTAATTTTCAAAAAAAATTTGTATGATCCCGGTTTAGTCCCGATCCTTTTCTAATGCATGTTTAAGGTCTCGAAGACCTCATTAAGGGACTATATGCTTGTATTCTGTTACGATTTGATGATGATATACTTTATGATACGAAATGTTTGTAAAAGTTTCTGATTGTCCGGTAATGCCTCTTAACCTTAGACCGGCGATGGTTACGGGTTAGGGGTGTTACATGTTTGACACTTAGCTCCTTGTCAGATAAATCTGAAGAAAATAATTGCGTCCAACACTATAAGTAAATTGACATCCAGTGTCTCATCGGCTAAACTGAAGCAAATTGGCACCCAGTGCCTCATCGACTCGTAGTCGAAGTAACCCTGAACTCTTCTTATCCTATGACATGCCAACTATATCCGACTCTACCCGAACAATTAATATGGTATTCAATTCTTTTTTCAATATCATTCAATAACTCAATTCACATCAATTTTATCATAAAATCATTCATTCAAACATATGGCATCATCAAATATCTCATTTTGTATTCAATTACCATATTTATATAAACATACGCATGTTTTTCACATATAATCAAGTTAATCCCTGAAATCATCAATAAATTCAAATCAATTCAAATAATCTCAATTAAACAAGGAACCTCACCTTACATTCTTACCCATGCATAACCAAATCAAAATGCAACAATTACAAGTTAGTTCGGATTATAGAAACACAAATCGTACACTGTGAGCTATTCGTTAATAACTTTGTCTTTTCCTTTCTTATTCGAGGAATCTGGGTTGACGTTAGCTATGGATTAAAACAAACATAATAAATTATTAGTACATAATCAATTTCACATTGAATTTCTACTTTAGGAAATTTTTACATTTTATTCATTTTAGTGCCTAAAACCGAGGCTAACTTAACTTTTACATTTAGTGCTCTAATTTTACGCCAAATTCACAAGAGTCCCTGTGGGACTTTCGATTTTACAATTATACCACAATTTTCACAATTTATTAATTGTAGTCCTTATTATACAAAATCGAAAATTGACTTTACAATTTAGTCTATTTTCACTTCTAACCTGAAAATCTACCAAATTGGTCCATGAAACTTTAACTATTCAACTAAAGTAACATCCTTAAATTATAACAATAACGAAAAATAAATGGGTCAGCTAGATTGAGGTGCCGAAATTTCGAAAATATAAAAATTACAAGAAAAGGGACGAAGTTAACTAACCAATTAAAGCTTGAAACTTCGGAAAAGCCTAACTGACGTTCTCCCCCTTCTTCTCCTAGTTTCAGTTTTTTTAAAGAAGGATGAATAAGTGATTTTGATTTTCCCCACTAACCATGTTTTATTTTTATAGTAATGTAATGTTTTATTTTATTAATTAATTTATATCATTTTCTACCACTTACTCTAATATTATTGTCCATCATCATTAAGATAATCGTTAAATTGCTTTTAAAGTCTCTTAATCAAGTTTCACATAATAATTCACTAACAATTAAAATTTTGACACTTTTGTGATTTAGTCCCTATACCTTAATCAAGCACTAATTAAATAAAATTACTCGACCAAAATTCAATTCAATTCAAGTATAAATACATAGATATTTATTAAAAATATTTACAAGTCTGGTTTACGGAATTAGGGTTTCGAAACCACACTTTCCGACACCACTGACTCTCTGGTTGTTACAATTCTCAACCCTTAAGAAATTTCGACCTTAAAATTTACCTGAAAGTGGTGAGGATACTGGAATATCATCCAGGTCAGTTTTTCTACACTGCCACAAAACTTTCACAAGTGAAACATGTTTGTTTTGTAATTCTTTTACTTCGCGAAGTAAAATTTCAACCGGTTCTTCCTCATTAGACAAGTCAAGCTGAATTTCTATATCTTTCTTTGAAATAACTTGAGAAGGATCCGATCGGTATCTCATGAGCATTGATACATGGAAAACATCGTGTATTTTCTGTAGCTTTACCGATAATGCCAACCGATACGTGATTGGTTCAATTCTTTCAGTGATCTCATAAGATCCAATAAATCGAGGGCCCAACTTTCCTTTTTGACCAAATCAAAGGACTTTCTTCCACTGTGAAACCTTTAAAAACATTTGTCACCCACAAGAAATTAGATATCTCAACGTTTCAGGTCCGCGTACGATTTCTTTCTGTCTAAGGCTATTTTCAATCTATCTTTGATTAACTTAAATGTATCATTCGTTTCTCGAATTAATTCTGGACCAACCACTTTTCTTTTACACAATTTCGACTAGCAAATAGGTGTTTGACACCTACGGCCAAATATGTAACACCCCAAACCCGGCCCAATCACCACGACCGGATCTGGCATGTCACTAGGAAAAAGGGTTTGAAAGGTTTTATAAATTCTAGAAAATTTCTTTAATAAAAATCAAATTTAATGGCATATTTGAAAACCCATTAATTAAGTAAAAAGGTATTTAGCTAGCCTAGCGATTAGGTGATGTTTGAGAAAAACAAAACTTAGCTCTCTTTCGATTTATGAATTATTCAACAAAAATCTTTAATTTCGTAGGAAATGTGTTTAAACGGGTTTGCAAAGAAACTTTTGATTATTTTTTTTTGATAGAACGTTCCATCGAATAGTTCATAATTAATGAATAACAAAACCCAACTTAAAAATAAAAAATTTACCAAATCTTAAGTGGCCTTATTAGATATAAAAAGAAATATCCCAAAAGAAAATAGCGATTAATAATTCAAAATAAAGTTTAATAAAAGAAACCTAGTATGGCCACCTCGAGTCCAATCTAATCCAGTCCAAAGAATCATGAGCTACCTGTAATTTGTTAAGAAAACAGAGTGAGTCACCAGACTCAGTGTGCAATTAGTTCACAAAATTCCACAAGTGGGCTTGAGCCCCAAACCATTATCATATTCTCACATCATGCACAAGTGATCAATATGATAGCCCAACCCAACCTAGTATTCCATCCTCTACACACCGCTCCGTATGTCCATCCTCATACACACCTGTGGGGATTTCTACAATCAACCCTCCATCCGCTACACACCTCTCTGGCAGTCATGCTGACAGACACACTGCTCAAAGTCCACATAAGTGGTCTAGCCACTGATTCCACACGTGATTAAATCACCAAATCCACAATGAGGCACCACGCCATCATTAATCGTCACAAAGTCACCAATATACACTTCCCCTTTAAATCATTTTCATCCCAATATCCCATGCACATGCAACATAGTATAAAAGATAGGTTACATGATATGAAATATATATAATGCTTGGCATACACCCACAATCAAGTTATCCGCAATATTAATAACGCATGAGTATAATATACTGACCTGGTTTTCCGGTTTACCTAACATAGGTAACTCAATCACCATCGCCGCTATTTTCAGCTTTCAAGCATAACACATACAAATATATAAAGCTAAGGAAATAGTGTGATAATTACACACCTGTAAACCTGAAGAACTAAACTATCGATCTCACTAACGTCCTCACTTGTAGGGATCACAGCGATCTGCTTATCCTATTCAGAAGCTGGCCCACACCCCAGTGGCCAATCTTGAACCGCCGAAACTGCTCGCTTCTTGAATTTAGGGGTGGGGACTACGTGCCCAACCCCTTCCTTTACTTGGCTGGTACTTGATTCCATAAAAACGATCTTGATCAGAAGACCCAGTTAAACCGTTGAATAAGATAATAGCGAAAAAATAATTACTTTGAGCGAAGAAGTCCTTACCGAAATTGACAGAACCTGGAGGGTTCTACCTTGAATTAATAGATCGCCTGGTTGATTGAATTCGAATGATCTCTAATACCCTTCAAACGCTGGCTAAAAGTAGAAGAATCACAAAACCAATCCCTTCATATATATGGCCAAAATCTATGGAACATGATTAATGCCTTTGATTTCGGCAGTCAAAAAGAGAGAAAAGAAAGATTCGAAAGAGAAAGAGAACACTTACCACTACCAAGAAGAATCCGATTGAGAAGATTGAAAAGAGGAGAGTGACGATAATCTTCTAGCAAATTAATAAATGAATAGAAGTAACCACACCAGAGAGGTTCGGCTTTAGAAGAATAGAAAATGGAAGTAAAACCCAAAGGGAAGAAATAGGGATAAATTTCGTCTAGAATAGATGAGATGAGAATCGAAAGAGAAAGAAAAGACCAAAGGGAATTCGGCCAAGAGATGGGACTTGAGAAGTAAACAAATAGAATAAAGAAATAATGGAATGGAGGAGATTAGAAGGTTCGGCTATGGTTCATCAAATGAGAAACACGTTTGGCCACAAGAAGAAAAGAATTATTTCGGCTTTTGATGGTGAAATAATCAACTCAAATTACAAAAATAAAAAGGAGAGGGAGAGAGAGTTTGTAACATCCTGAATTTGGGCCTAGAATAAATGGGTTTCGTGTGTCGAGAGAATGGATTTTGTCGATCGGAAAAAAAAAGAATAAGAATAACGAATTAAGTGTGGTTAAAAAAAAATTATGATTGCATGTTTAGTTTAATTTTTAGGTGATTTAGGAAGGGTTGGTAGTGTTGGAAAAGTCCTAGGTTCGATCTAGGGATTTAGAAAAAAAATTGTTTTTACCCTTAAGAGTGGTTGGTGTTTTAGTTAAAAGGCTTTTAAAATATTTTTGGGTTGAAGATAACACAAGGAAGTAGGTGATCTGGTGGCCTAGGGCGTTCTAAATAAGTTGGTGGTCAAAGGTTCAAGTCCTGGACTTGGCAAAAATTTGTTTTTATTTTGCATATGTTAGTAAGAAGGCCAAAGTGTAGGCCTTATAATTAGTTGGGGCTGATTCACGACAAAAGAAACGCTGCCCAAATGGCAAAGGCGTTAGGAGCGAGGAGGAGGTGCAGGGGTTCTAGTCGCGCTATGCGCTAAATGTTGGCGTTTTTGTAGTAAACACGGAGTGCGATGTGAAAGGTTTATAATTAATTAGGGATGAAATATGTCTCAAAGAAATCGGGTGGCGCGATGGCAAAGGCGTGTATCATCGAAGAGGTTGGAGGTTCAAGTCGGGTGTTGGCAAATATTTTTAGATTTCTTTGATGATTCGATCATTTGGAAAAATAGGCTTTAAAAGAAGTTGACAATGGAATATATCACAAGAATGGTTGTGGTGCGATGTGGTGGTAGCGTGTGGTGGTGCTTGGAGGTCTTGGTTTGAGTTGCCTTGTGCACAACAATATACTATTTTATCACTATTTGTGCGCTTGGGAAGGTATTTGAAGTGGACCAAAACGCCAAAAGATGGTTGTCAGATCGGGAAAGCAATTTTAATGTAATTCAAATTGGTTTTTTTGGCTAATAAAGGAATTTTTGGGATGAGGATGAGGATAAATTTTGGAGATAATAAAGGAATTTAATTGGTGGTAAGTTTGAGTTGATTAGGAGTGTAGGTTTATTTTATTTATTTATTTATTTTAGTATATATCTGGTGTAGAAATTCTCTTTAAATAGGGATAGTATCTATTCAATTCGCTTATCCCAACCCTATTCTTTTCTCTCATTCTCTGTGCCAAATTTCTCAATCTTTCTCTGCAACTTCCGCTAATTTCTTCTAAAAGCCGAAAACGCCTAAGTCTCTTCTTGTTCATCTTTTCTTCAGACTTTTCTTAAAAGCCGAAACCTTTCACTTCACTTTCTGTTACCATTCTTTTCCTCTTGTGCCGATTTCTCCATAAAGCCAGAATCTTTTAGAAGTTGCTGAAACTCTTTGTGTGGGGTAAGTGACAATTTTCCTATCTCTTCACTTTCTCTTATGGGTTTTGGAAGACAAAGCCGAAAAGCTGATGGTTTAATGGTTTTATATATTTTCTTGTTGAGATGACATTCAGGAATTTAGGTAGATCGGTTAGATCAAAAAGTCGAAAACGCTAGTTTTCGGATCTCAATCTCTTCTCGGGATTTTAAGGTAATGGTTCAAACTCTTCCTAGGTTGTCTAATCGGTTTCTTTTTCATTATTCGTGCCTTAACCTAATGTTGCGTTAAGCAATCATCGTAGTATCTTCTGACCAAGATCACTCATGGACTCGAATGTCAGCAAGACAAAGGAAGGGGTTGGATCTGTAGTCCCAGCCCCAAAGTTCAAGAAATGCACGGTGTCTGCTGTTCGGGATTGGCCACCGGGTTGTGGACCGGCTTCTGAACAACACCTTAGGGAAATAGCGGTTGTGTCGGCTACAGATAGCGTCGACATAGAAAGTGTCGTCTTAACCGTAATCAGGTGTGTAACACTTGCACACCATTTAGATTGCCTGTTTAAAAAAATATGTTTATTAATCTGAAATATTTTGTAAAATGCCAAAATCCCGGCATAACGGTTGAAACCCAAGGAGGGTAAAAGTGAATCACCAGGTTAGTGATCTCTATCATTCCTAAGTGAATGTTCCTATTAAGATGACATATGTGACAAGTATGCCGATTTCTGTGATTGCATGGGGTTGGGTTTGAAGAAAGGGAAGCTGTTTACATTGTAGCGGCTTTTTTGCCGTGACTCTTAGAGCGGCTTTTGCCGTGACCTGTTGTAGTGGCTTTTGCCGTGACCTGTTTTAGTGGCTTTTGCCATGACCTGTTGTAGTGGCTACGGCCATGATCTGACGATGAGCAGCACGACTGCCATCGATGGTGTGTAGCGGTGTGGGTTGATTGTAGAAATCCCCAATGGTGTGACTGGCAGGTAAGGGTGGTGTGTAGGGGATGGAAACCTAGGATTGGGTTGGGCTTGCATAATTTTTGTTATATACTAATATGTTATTCTGTTCTGTGGGGCTAAGGCTGAAATCTAATGGTGCATGAGGGTTGCACACTGAGTCTCGCGACTCAACCTATTATTTAACATTTTCAGGTAGCACCTAGCGCATCGGACCGGGCTGGAGTGGAGCGCAAGGTGGCCATGCGAGAGAGTATTTGGATTCAGCAAAGGACTTTTCAATATTTAGTTATTTTAATATTTTTTTTATTAGAGGATTTTAAGTTTCAATGTAATAAGGCCATGGGCCACTAGACTCATATTTACTTTGGGTTTCATGTTGGGTTTTTATTATTACACTTTTAAATTTCATGTTAAAATTAAGCTAAGGCATGTAACAACTTAATTTTTTCCTAATTCACCAAGGTATCATTTAAATTTACATTTTATACAGAACATTAAATTACTAAGTTTTTTTTCGGTTAAAATGTTTAAACCTGATACTCGTTTTCCGAAGTGTGACAATTTATAAAATTCCTTAGTGACATACCAGATCCGGTTGTAGTGTTTGGGCCGGGTTTGGGGTGTTACAAATTGGTATCAGAGCCCGATTCAAAACTCGGCTTTGGGGATTTTGGGCTCAAAACGTTTTCTAAAGATGGGTTTTGGAAACATGCATGTTTATAAATAATACATGATGGTTTTCTCGGCATGGCTCCTACGTCTCCGGCCCAAGTCTGCCAGTTAAGTATTCTGAACTCGATGTGTGATATATATATATATATATATATGTGGGCTTGATGGGCTTTATGGGATGTAGACTATCTAGATTAGAACTTGATGGACTCTAGGCTTAGCTGAAACAACTCCTTCAATCTCATAAGACTTAATTTCACTAAACAAACCCGTGAACGAGTCGCAAGACTAGGGTGTGGCAACAGGCATGCGCATGTCTAGGATTGGATCCGGAAGAGCACAGTACTTAGCGAGCCCTGGTGACTCACCTCCTCTTATTTGGAATCCTACCGGTGTGTAGTGATTTGTTCACCCTAGCCACGAGGATTTGTTGACGGGCCAAAATTAATAATTTAAAACCCGAAAGGGACCAGCCAATCTATTTTGTAAAACTACTAAATTACCCCTGATTTATAAATGACCAAAATATCCCTGATTTGTAGAATTTCCAAAATAACCCCGGATTTGCAAAAAAAATTACCAAAATACCCTTCTTTCACAAAATCACCAAGGAACCCTATTTCAAAAAATTACGAAAATACCCCTATAGGATAAATTACAAAAATACCCCTGGGTAGTGAAATGACGAAAATACCCCTAGGTGATAAATGTAAGTTCGTGAATACTACCTGTATGTTGATGTGTAATGATTGAATGTATGTGTTTCTTAGAACTGGGAGATACAGACTTGAGACTGAACCGTAGATATAATCGTGAATTCGAAAGAACTACTCTTAAAACTACTGTTCATAAAATTGTTCGGGGGTAATTAGTGGAAGAAATTAATAATTCATAAAATTTCTAATCAAATAAACGCGAATCGGTAGTATGAGTACACGGGGTCGAGGACGACCGCCGCGTGGCCGTGGTAGGGGACGGAGATGCTCCAGATGCGAATGATGGTGCGTACCCTACCATAGTATACTAAGTGTTTATTTTGGCTTTAGAATTAGAGTGCGCAGCGAAAGCATTGTGGTGAGACTTAGGTAGTATGATTACTAGTTAGTTGGAAATTTCGAGGACGAAATTTCTTTAAGGAGGGTAGAATTGTAACATCCTAAATTTGGGCCTAGAATAAATGGGTTTTGTGTGTCGAGAGAATGGATTTTGTCGATCGGGAAAAAAAAGAATAAGAATAATGAATTAAGTGTGGTTAAAAAAAAATTATGATTGCATGTTTAGTTTAATTTTTAGGTGATTTAGGAAGGGTTGGTAGTGTTCGAAAAGTCCTAGGCTTGTAATAGGGATTTAGCAAGAAAAATTTTTTTACCCTTAAGAGTGGTTGGTGTTTTAGTTAAAAGGCTTTTAAAATATTTTTGGGTTGAAGATAACACAAGGAAGTAGGTGATCTGGTGGCCTAGGGCGTTCTGAATAAGTTGGTGGTCAAAGGTTCAAGTCTGGACTTGGCAAAAATTTGTTTTTATTTCGTGATATGTTAGTATGAAGGCCAAAGTGTAGGCCTTATAATTAGTTGGGGCTGATTCACGAAAAAGAAACGCTCGCCCAGATGGCAAAGGCGTTAGGAGCAGGAGGAGGAGGTGCAGGGTTCTAGTCGCGCTATGCGCTAAATGTTGGCGTTTTTTTTTGTAGTAAACCCGGAGCGTGAGTAAAGGTTTATAATTAATTAGGGATAAAATATGTCTCAAAGAAATCGGGTGGCGCGATGGCAAAGGCGTGTATCATCCGAAGAGGTTGGAGGTTCAAGCCGGGTGTTGGCAAATATTTTTAGATTTCTTTGATGATTCGGTCATTTGGAAAAATAGGCTTTAAAAGAAGTTGACAATGGAATATATCACAAGAATGGTTGTGGTGCGATGGGCTGGTAGCGTGTGGTGGTGCTTGGAGGTCTTGGTTTTGAGTTGCCTTGTGCACAACAATATACTATTTTCTTCTTTGGCGTGGGAAGGTATTTGAAGTGGACCAAAACGCCAAAAGATGGTTGTCAGATGGGGAAAGCAATTTGAATGTAATTCAAATTGGTTTTTTGGCTAATAAAGGAATTTTGGGATGAGGATGAGGATAAATTTTGGAGATAATAAAGGAATTTAATTGGTGGTAAGTTTGAGTCGATTAGGAGTGTAGGTTTATTTTATTTATTTATTTATTTTAGTATATATCTGGTGTAGAAATTCTCTTTAAATAGGGATAATATCTCTTCAATTCGGCATTTGAACCCTATTCTTTTCTCTCATTCTCTGTGCCGAATTTCTCAGTCTTTCTCTGCAACTTCCGCTAATTTCTTCTAAAAGCCGAAAACGCCTAAGTCTCTTCTTGTTCATCTTTTCTTCGGACTTTTCTTAAAAGCCGAAACCTTTCACTTCACTTTCTGTTACCATTCTTTTCCTCTTGTGCCGATTTCTCCATAAAACCGGAATCTTTTAGAAGTTGCTGAAACTCTTTGTGTGGGGTAAGTGACTATTTTCCTATCTCTTCACTTTCTCTTATGGGTTTTGGAAGACAAAGTCGAAAAGCTGATGGTTTAATGGTTTTATATATTTTCTTGTTGAGACGACATTTAGGAATTTAGGTAGATCGCTTAGATCTAAAAGTCGGAAACGCTAGTTTTGGGATCTCAATCTCTTTTCGGGATTTTAAGGTAAGGGTTCAAACTCTTCCTAGGTTGTCTAATCGGTTTCTTTTTCATTATTCGTGCCTTAACCTAATGTTGCGTTAAGCAATCATCGTAGTATCTTCTGACCAAGATCACTCATGGACTCGAATGTCAGCAAGACAAAGGAAGGGGTTGGATCCGTAGTCCCAGCCCCAAAGTTCAAGAAACGCGCAGTGTCTGCTGTTCGGGATTGGCCACCGGGTTGTGGATGTAACACCCCAAACCCGGTCAATACGTCACGACCGAATCTGGTATGTCACTAAGGAAAATATTTTTGAAAGAATCGAATTAACAATTAAATATTATGAAAAACTCTTTGATATTCTTTATTTGTCGAAAGTAAGTTAAAAACTGAGATTTACTTTGAATTACATAAAACTTTAAAACTTAGTTGATAAATCATAGGATAGAAAACCTTTATATCTTTTTAAGAAAATTTGAAATATCACTATGAAAATCCGTTTGCAATTGAGTATAGAAACTTGAATTTTGGAAATCACTTAATTTGTTGAAAACACTTAACTTGTAAATTTCTATCGAACTATTCATATTACCCGATGGTAAGATTTTTAAAACCATTGCGAGTTTTTTTTTTTTTTTTAGTTTAGAAAACTTTGAGCTCAATTATTATATTAACCAAGTGACATGCTTAAACATGTTTAGAATAAATCCTAAAGCATATAAATAATCCAAAACATAAATTAAAGAGGCCTTATTACAAATCCATAAAATATGAAAACCCAAATTAAAATATAGTACCCAAATGGAAGTTCATGTAAAACCAAACTTTATTGCATGGCCTCCTCGAGTTCATCCGGCTCCACATCCGCGATCTCACGAATCACTGAAAATATAAGGGAGAAGGTGAGTCACCAAGACTCGATGCATATTCCCTCTCAGGGTAAATACCACATACTTACACAAATATAACAAGGCAACATATATGTATAATGCACCCAACCTAGCCATCCATAACTCCTTTTCTACCCCGTGTGGTACCAAACCACTGGTGGTGCCAAACCACTGGTGTCCAAAGACACAAATGTGATACCAAATCACTGGTGACCGTAGTCACGAATAATCCATCCGTGGGGCCAACCCACGTGAGATACCAAATAAGCGCGAGCGATCCCATATCTCAAAAGTGGGGCCAACCCACGGTGGAGTTAATCCACGAGGACGAGTCGCTATGAGGTGCCAAACCTCGGTGTCCGAAGACACGAATGTGATACCAAATCACTTTGGTGGTGCCAAACCACCGGCCCGAAGACACGAATCATCAAGTTGTGGGGCCAACCCACGTGTGATACCAAATCACCGCGGGCGATCCCATATCTCAAAAGTGGGGCCAACCCACGGTGGAGTTAACCACGAGGGGACGAGTCGCTATGAGGTGCCAAACCTCCGGTGTCAGAAGACACGAATGTGATACCAAATCTTTGGTGGTGCCAAACCACCGGTGTCAGAAGACACGAATGTGATACCAAATCTTTGGTGGTGCCAAACCAGCGGTGTCCAGAAGACACGATATCAATCTTCCCCCTCCTCTCATATTGCCCATACCAATGCAATATATAAACAAGTCATGTCAATAAACTTTGATGTGTATCTCATAACGAATATATCATAAATCGTAGATCATGATTTCAATCCACATGTATTAACAACATATTGAAACGGACTTACCCGAATCCTCATTCATACCATCATGGTATCATATCCAGATCTCATCGATTTACCCACTTTCATAATATGATTAGTTATATAACACACAAATATACATATATAAACCAAGTTATAAAGTGTGTAAGATACACACCTTTCACCAAAGCAATAACTAACGTCCGAAGATCCGATCTACCACTAGATCACCTTGTCCTACAGTCGGCCAATATTGAGATTATGAACAAAGGCCATTCGGCCATAACACTAAATCCCAGATAATTATCCTTCGAAAAACCAAGTCTTACCTAAACTTACCCAAAACGATTGTCAACGAATCAAGACTTAGATTGAATGCTACCAACGTCCGAAGAGCCTAAAAGAAATCGGTTTCTAAGAATGATTAGAACCTTGCAAACCAATGCCCATAGATTCGGCCTTAGTCCACAAGAAAATAACATAGAGACGAGAAAAGAATTGAAGAAGAAACGGCCAAGAACACTTACCCTTTTCCAAAATCGATTGAAGAAAAATCAAAGAGAGTCTACCCTTGAATATTCGGCCAAAAATAATACTAGAAGGAAGTAGAAAAATTCGGCTATGGTGAAGTGAAAAGAAAAGAGAAATAGAATGGTAATGGATGTTTAAACTTTGAGTGAAAGAAAAGAAATGGAATTTGAGATGGGTAAAGATTCGGCCAAGAGAGGATGAAAGAAAATGTGATTAAACAAAAGTCAAATGAAGAAAAGAGAGATGGGAGAGAGAGGTTCGGCCAAACACTATTTTGCCAAAGAAGAAAAGTGCACAAAAGTTCCAATGTTGTTTCGGTTTCAAGAGGACAATTGAAAGAAGAGAAATGGTATTTGGTTCACACAAAATAAGGCTAAAACCAAAAGCAAAAATTGCACCAAAATGCACAATAACATTCGGCCAAAGAGAGTGTTTTTGGAGAGGGAAAACAAAAATGCAAAAGATGTTCAAAAGGAAAAAATTGACCAACTATTCCCCCCAAAGCTACTTACAAAACTCGGCCACCCCTAGACACCCATGCCGTCCACATTCATCCACTAAAGGCCTAGGATTACTTTCCAAAACATCCCCCATATTCCATGCCTTTTGTCCCCTCTTAATACCATAACTTCAAGATTCTTATCCCTAACATCATGCTTTCCTTAAACAAAATTCAACTTACCAAAAGAAATAGTCCAACCTATCATAAACATAGGTTGACCGACCATCAATGCTAGAACAAAAATAAAGTCTTCAAAAAAAAATGTTTTCCATGATACTCGAACCTCTAACCTCAAGCCACCTTTCAAGCTCCTTAACCAACTTGCCA
This sequence comes from Gossypium sturtianum, assembly GCA_025698515.1. Classification (NCBI taxonomy): domain Eukaryota; kingdom Viridiplantae; phylum Streptophyta; class Magnoliopsida; order Malvales; family Malvaceae; genus Gossypium; species Gossypium sturtianum. The sequence goes on from CM046945.1 coordinate 29,522,436, forward strand.
CTTACTCCTCTTATGCTTTAATTTAACACTTAAATTAACTTAAGTGTCAAGCTCACTTAATCCACTTCATTAAATAAACCATACTAAAATTTATTCTAGCTTCCTAAATAAATTCAAGCCTTCATAAGACTATACTAACACACAAAATTCATACCCAAACCAACACAACAGATACTCAAATTTTTAGGATATTACAATTCTACCCTCCTAAAAAAAATTTCGTCCTCGAAATTACCTGCTCAAAAGAGTTGAGGGTACTGCTGCCTCATCGCATCCTCCGGTTCCCACATAGCTTCTTCCACGCCATGATTCCTCCATAAAACCTTCACTAAAGGAACGGACTTCCTACGCAAAACTTTCACATCTCGATCTAGAATCTGTACAGGTTCTTCTTCTAATGTCAGATCTGGGCTCACCTCTATTTCCTCTACTGCCACAACATGCGATGGATCAGAACGATAGCGTCTAAGCATGGATACATGGAAAACATCGTGAATCGACTCACTCGATGGCAACTCAAGGCGATAGCTCACCGGTCCCACTCGTCTCAACACCTTATACGGTCCAATGAACCTTGGACTTAACTTGCCTTTTCTCCCAAATCTTAACACTTTCTTACATGGCGAGACCTTCAGAAAAACTTTGTCACCCACGGCAAACTCTATATCCCTCCGCTTGAGATCGGCATATGACTTCTGCCTATTCGAAGCTTCCTTCAGACGAGCCTGAATCATCTTAACCTTATCCTCAGTCTCTACAACCAACTCTGGTCCTAACATCTGACGCTCACCCAACTCTGTCCAACATGTAGGCGTGCGACACCTCCTACCATACAACGCCTCATATGGTGCCATCTTAATGCTTGCTTGGTAACTATTGTTGTATGCGAACTCAGCTAACGGCAAAAACTCTTCCCAGCTGCCTCGGAATTCCAAAACACATCCTCTCAGCATATCCTCTAAAATCTGAATAACCCTTTCCGACTGCCCGTCAGACTGTGGATGAAATGCGGTACTGAAATCCAACCGCGTACCTAAAGCCTGATGTAACGCTCTCCAAAACCTTGATGTAAACCTAGGATCTCTATCTGAGATGATCGACACTGGCACACCGTGCAACCTCACTATTTCCGCTACATACAACTTAGCTAACCTCTGAAGCGAATAATCCATCCTTACAGGAATGAAATGAGTGACTTAGTCGAACGATCCACAATCACCCAAGCTGAATCCTTCTTACTAGGTGTAAGAGGTAATCCATCGACAAAGTCCATAGTGATCCTTTCCCACTTCCATTGTGGAATCTTCATTGAAGTAACCTAGACGCAGAATGATGGCGATGCTCCGCCTTGACCTGGCGACACGTCGGACATTTACCCACAAACTCGGTTACCTCACGCTTCGGACACAGCCACCAAAAGCGCTCTCTTAAATCTCGATACATCTTGCTTCCTCCGGGATGCATAGCATATGGTACATTATGTGCATCCCGAAGAATCCTTTGCCTCAACTCAACATCCTTCGGCATACAAGCTCTCCCTTTAAAACACGAGTACTCCATTCTTTGGACAAACTATATTCCTCTAAACCTCCGTTACGAACACGCAACCTCCGATCATTTAAACCATCATCCTCTAACCGCTTCTCCTTGATTTGCTCTAACCAAGTCGGCTTGACTTGCGGTTCGATAAAAGAATCCCATCGTCATATAAGCTAAGACGAGCAAACATCGATCTTAAGTCGGACACAACCTTACGGCTCAACGCGCCCGCCACTACGTTAGCTTTACCGGATGGTACTCAATCGAACGATCGTAGTCCTTCAACAACTCAATCCATCTACGACGCCTTAAGTTCAAATCCTTACGAGTCAAAAGATACTTAAGACTCTTGTGATCCGTGTAGACTATCGACTTCTCTCCGTACAAATAATGTCTCCATATATTCAAAGCAAAAACCACGCAAACTAATTCCAAATCATGCGTCGGATAATTAACCTCATGTGGTCTCAAGCTGCCGAGATGCATAAGCCACTACCTTCCCTTCTGCATCAAGACACATCCCAAACCGGTATGTGATGCATCACGAAGAAAGTGAATTCCTTGCCTACCTCAAAGTTGAATCAAACCGGAGCTTTCGCCGAGAATCTTCTTCAACTTGTTGAAACTTTCTTCTTCGCTTCTCGGTCCACACAAATGGAACTCCTTTCCTCAATAACTTGGTCATAGGTGCTGCTATCAAAGAAAATCCTCTACAAATCTTGGTAATACCCGCGGACCTAGAAAACTCCGAATCTCAACCACTGACTTAGGCAACTTCCAATCCAACACTGCCTCAATCTTCCGAGGATCCACTCTAATCCCCTCAGTTGATACTACGTGACCCAAGAAAGTCACCTCCCTAAGCCAGAACTCGCACTTACTAAATTTGGCGTACAAGCGCTTTTCCTCGAATCTGCAACACTACTTGCAAATGCGCATCATGCTCCTCCTCGACTTTGAGTATACCAAAATATCGTCTATAAATACCACAACAAACTGGTCCAAAAACTGCTGGAATACTCGATTCATCATATCCATAAATGCAATCCGGCGCGTTAGTCAACCCAACGGCATCACGAAATTCGTAGTGCCCATACCGAGTGCGCGAAAAGCCGTCTTATGGATATCGACCTCTTTCACCTTTAGTGATGATATCCGGACCTTAAATCAATCTTGAGAAAATCGCTTTGCCCCTTAAGGTGATCAAACAAGTCACTATCCTCGGCAAAGGATACTTGTTTTTGATCGTCGACTTATTCAATCAAGCGATGAGTCTATACACATCCGCATCGTACCATCTTTCGTCTTGACAAAAAGTACCGGCGCTCCCCATGGCGAAACACTTGGTCGAATGAAACTTCGATCCAACAACTCCCGAATCTGGGCCTTTAATTCCATCAATTCCTTCGGTGCCATCCTATACGGAGCTATAGACACTGGCGCCGTTCCGGGTAATAGATCTATACCAAATTCAACATCACGGTCCGGAGGTAGTCCCAGAAGTTCTTCAGGAAATACGTCAACATATTCCTTTACCGTGCGGACATTCCCCACATTAGACTCCTTAGCCTCCAACGCACACACATGGACCACAAATGCCTCACAGCCCTTCCTGACCAACTTCACAGCTTTCAATGCAGATACCACGTTGGATAGATAATCTCTTCTATTACCTATCATGACCACTTCTTCGCCATCAGCTGACTTCAAAACCATGCGCTTAGCAGCGCAATCCAAACTTGCTCTCAGACTTGGCCAACCAGTCCATCCCAAGTATCGATCGAACTCCTCAAATGGCAATTCCATCGGATCGACTACGAACACTACCCTTGGAGTTCTAGGGGTACATCTCTATCTGACTTATTTACTTCTCAGAGTGACCTGAGGGCTGGCACTCGTCATCTTCCTAGAAGTAGTCTCGAGTCTAGATTCATAGTCTCTACTATGCTCATCGGCAACATACGAATGTGTCGAACCCACATCTATCAAAGCAAAGATATGGTTCACCAAAGATTAAGAACGCACGGTTATGACGTCCGGTGCATCGCCCTCCTCTCGGACGTCTCATTGCATACACCAAACCAGCCGTCTTGCCTCGAGATGCCAAGCACCTCGCGGACGCTCCTCGGCCTCGACCAGAACCATTACCTCCTCTACCATTACCACGACCTCTCTCCGTGGTGGCGGTCCCTCATTTTCGAACCGAGCATGACCTTGACCCTCGAATCGATTCCCGCTAGCTTACGTGGGCGTCTCTCACACGATGATCCAAATGAGCCACACTCGAAACATCCTTTCCCTCCGGTCCAACATTCGCCCCAATGATATTTCCCACATCGGTTACACCGTCTTTGGTCCACGATTAGCGATAATAGGCCTCCTGCATCGATTCGGCCCACTTTGCCTAGCCTTCTTTTGAGAATTACCGGGTGATCCCGATGATCCGTAACCTCTCTTATGCTTGTTCCGGTCGTAACTCTGCCTTGCAGATTCCTTGATTCCTTCGGCTATCTTAGCCTTTTCAACCAAAGCAGCAAACTCTCGCTCCTGATGTGGAGCAATCAACAATCTCAGCTCGTCCCTCAAACCATCTTCGAATCGAAGACATCGTTCGTGCTCCGATGCCACAATACCTCCAACATACCGGCTCAGTCTTAAAAATTCTGCCTCATATTCTGATACGGACTTATTACCTTGGACCAAACTCAGAAATGCCTTACATTGCGCATCAACGTAATTAGACCCAACATATTTCCACTGATACGCTGCCTTGAAATAATCCCAAGTGAGATCCTCCATTGCAAAGCACCATTGCATCTTGTGAGCCACCACTGATATGACTCATCCCGAAGAAGCGATACGATCCCTTTCAGCTTGTCCTCAGCACTCAAATCCAAGTCATCCATGATTCGCTCCGTCTCCTCTATCCAATATTCAGCCGCACTGGGAGCTACGCCTGAAACACCTCGAAATACCTCCGCTCCATTGGATCGGAGTCGCTCAGATACGGATTTCCGAACTCCTGTGCCTCCACCTATTCCAGCTACCCTTTCAAGAACTCGCAGCATCGCCTGAGACACTGCGTCATCCCCCGTTTGATCCTGTTGCTCAACTCCAACTGCTGGTGGTGGGGGTAGTGGTACCTCATTTTCGGATCCTTGACCAGACCTCACTGGCTCAGACACAGCCATCCTACCCCGACCACGTCCATGCATAACACGACCTCGACCACGAGTACTCATATCTAAAGTCTCGACTTATCTGATTTAAAAGCGTTATGCATTAGTCATTATTCCACTTTCTTTAAAGCACAGTTTTATGAATAATTTTAATAAGAAATTATTTCGCGAGTACATTCAACCTATAGTTTGGGTCTCTAGAGTAGTTCCTACTACTATACAGCCATACCAACATCATCATATCATATCATCAAAATCAACAGTTTGATGTACTTACCAGGGCGGATTGATGTCGGAGACTCGGGGCCATGCCTTTCCAACCATATAATTTTCAACAAAAACATTTTAAAATTCATTCTTTAAAACATGTTGGGCCTCGGGCCCACAGCCGAGCTTTTGAACTTGGCTCTGATACCAATTTGTAACACCCCAAACCCGGTCAATACGCCACGACCGAATCTGGTATGTCACTAAGAAAAATATTTTTGAAAGAATTGAATTAACAATTAAATATTGTGAAAAACTCTTTGAAATTCTTTATTTGTCGAAAGTAAGTTAAAAACTGAGATTTACTTTGAATTACATAAAACTTTAAAACTTAGTTGATAAATCATAGGATAGAAAACCTTTATATCTTTTTAAGAAAATTTGAAATATCACTTTGAAAATCCGTTTGCAATTGAGTATAGAAACTTGAATTTTGGAAATCACTTAATTTGTTGAAAACACTTAACTTGTAAATTTCTATCGAACTATTCATATTACCCGATGGTAAGATTTTTAAAACCATTGTGAGTTTTTTTTTTTAGTTTAGAAAACTTTGAGCTCAATTATTATATTAACCAAGTGACATGCTTAAACATGTTTAGAATAAATCCTAAAGCATATAAATAATCCAAAACATAAATTAAAGAGGCCTTATTACAAATCCATAAAATATGAAAACCCAAATTAAAATATAGTACCCAAATGGAAGTTCATGTAAAACCAAACTTTATTGCATGGCCTCCTCGAGTTCATCGGCTCCACATCCGCGATCTCACGAATCACTGAAAATATAAGGAGAAGGTGAGTCACCAAGACTCGATGCATATTCCCTCTAGGGTAAATACCACATACTTACACAAATATAACAAGGCAACATATATGTATAATGCACCCAACCTAGCCATCCATAACTCCTTTTCTACCCCGTGTGGTACCAAACCACCTGGTGGTGCCAAACCACCGGTGTCCAAAGACACAAATGTGATACCAAATCACTTTGGTGATGAGAGTCACGAATAATCCATCCGTGAGGCCAACCCACGTGTGATACCAAATAAGCGCAGACGATCCCATATCTCAAAAGTGGGGCCAACCCACGGTGGAGTTAATCCACAGGGACGAGTCGCTATGAGGTGCCAAACCTCTGGTGTCCGAAGACACGAATGTGATACCAAATCACTGGTGGTGCCAAACCACTGGTGTCCGAAGACACGAATCATCAAGTTGTGGGGCCAACCCACGTGTGATACCGAATCACTGGCAGACGATCCCATATCTCAAAAGTGGGGCCAACCCACGGTGGAGTTAACCACAGGGACGAGTCGCTATGAGGTGCCAAACCTCTGGTGTCCGAAGACACTAATGTGATACCAAATCACTGGTGGTGCCAAACCGCTGGTGTCCGAAGACACGAATGTGATACCAAATCACTGGTGGTGCCAAACCACTGGTGTCCGAAGACACGATATCAATCTTCCCCCTCCTCTCATATTTCCCATACCAATGCAATATATAAACAAGTCATGTCAATAAACTTTGATGTGTATCTCATAACGAATATATCATAAATCGTAGATCATGATTTCAATCCACATGTATTAACAACATATTGAAACAGACTTACCCGAATCCTCATTCATACCATCATGGTATCATATCCAGATCTCATTGATTTACCCACTTTCATAATATGATTAGTTATATAACACACAAATATACATATATAAACCAAGTTATAAAGTGTGTAAGAAACACACCTTTCACCAAAGCAATAACTAACGTCCGAAGATCCGATCTACCACTAGATCACCTTGTCCTACAGTCGGCCAATATTGAGATTATGAACAAAGGCCATTCGGCCATAACACTAAATCCCAGATAATTATCCTTCGAAAAACCAAGTCTTACCTAAACTTACCCAAAACGATTGTCAACGAATCAAGACTTAGATTGATTGCTTCCAACGTCTGAAGAGCCTAAAAGAAATCGGTTTCTAAGAATGATTAGAACCTTGCAAACCAATGCCCATAGATTCGGCCTTAGTCCACAAGAAAATAACATAGAGACGAGAAAAGAATTGAAGAAGAAACGGCCAAGAACACTTACCCTTTTCCAAAATTGATTGAAGAAAAATCAAAGAGAGTCTACCCTTGAATATTCGGCCAAAAATAATACTAGAAGGAAGTAGAAAAATTCGGCTATGGTGAAGTGAAAAAGAAAAGAGAAATAGAATGGTAATGGATGTTTAAACTTTGAGTGAAAGAAAAGAAATGGAATTTGAGATGGGTAAAGATTCGGCCAAGAGAGGATGAAAGAAAATGTGATTAAACAAAAGTCAAATGAAGAAAAGAGAGATGTGGAGAGAGAGGTTCGGCCAAACACTATTTTGCCAAAGAAGAAAAGTGCACAAAAGTTCCAATGTTGTTTCGGTTTCAAGAGGACAATTGAAAGAAGAGAAATGGTATTTGGTTCACACAAAATAAGGCTAAAACCAAAAGCAAAAATTGCACCAAAATGCACAATAACATTCGGCCAAAGAGAGTGTTTTTGGAGAGGGAAAATAAAAATGCAAAAGATGTTCAAAAGGAAAAAATTGACCAACTATTCCCCCAAAGCTACTTACAAAATTTGGCCACCCCTAGACACCCATGCAGTCCACATTCATCCACTAAAGGCCTAGGATTACTTTCCAAAACATTCTCCATATTCCATGCCTTTTGTCCCCTCTTAATACCATAACTTCAAGATTCTTATCCCCAACATCATGCTTTCCTTAAACAAAATTCAACTTACCAAAAGAAATAGTCCAGCCTATCATAAACATAGGTTGACCGACCATCAATGCTAGAACAAAAATAAAGTCTTCAAAAAAAATGTTTTCCATGATACTCGAACCTCTAACCTCAAGCCACCTTTCAAGCTCCTTAACCAACTTGCCACTTACTCCTCTTATGCTTTAATTTAACACTTAAATTAACTTAAGTGTCAAGCTCACTTAATCCACTTCATTAAATAAACCATACTAAAATTTATTCTAGCTTCCTAAATAAATTCAAGCCTTCATAAGACTATACTAACACACAAAATTCATACCCAAACCAACACAAAAGATACTCAAATTTTTAGGATATTACAGTGGACCGGCTTCTGAACAACACCTTAGGAAAATAGCGGTTGTGTTGGCTACAGATAGCGTCGACATAGAAAGTTTCGTCTTAACCGTAATCAGGTGTGTAACACTTCCACACCATTTAGATTGTCTATTTAAAAAAATATGTTTATTACTCTGAAATATTCTGTAAAATGCCGAAATCCCGGCATAACGGTTGAAACCCAAGGAGGGTAAAAGTGAATCACCAGGTTAGTGATCTCTGTCATTCCTAAGTGAATGTTCTTATTAAGATGACATATGTGAAAAGTATGCCCATTTCTGTGATTGCATGGGGTTGGGTTTGAAGAAAAGGGAAGTGTTCTGTTGTAGTGGCTTTTGCCGTGACCTATTGTAGCGGCTTTTGCCGTGACCTGTTGTAGTGGCTTTTGCCATGACCTGTTGTAGTGGCTACGGCCATGATCTGACGATGAGCGGCACGATCGCCATCGATGGTGTGTGCGGTGTGGGTTGATTGTAGAAATCCCCAATGGTGTATTTGCGCGGTAAGGGTGGTGTGTAGCGGATGGAAACCTAGGATTGGGTTGGGCTTGCATAATTTTTTTATATACTAATCTATTATGCATTACGTGGGGCTAAGGCCGAAATCTAATGGTGCATGAGGGTTGCACACTGAGTCTCGCGACTCAACCTATTATTTAACATTTTCAGGTAGCACCTAGCGCATCGGACCGGGCTGGAGTGGAGCGCAAGGTGGCCATGCGAGAGAGTATTTGGATTCAGCAAAGGACTTTTCAATATTTAGTTATTTTAATATTTTTTTATTAGAGGATTTTAAGTTTCAATGTAATAAGGCCATGGGCCACTAGGCTCATATTTACTTTGGGTTTCATGTTGGGTTTTTATTATTAGACTTATAAATTTCAAGTTAAAATTAAGCTAAGGCATGTAACAACTTAATTTTTTCCTAATTCGCCAAGGTATCATTTAAATTTACATTTTATACAGAAGATTAAATTACTAAGTTTTTTTTCGGTTAAAATGTTTAAACCTGATACTCATTTTCCGAAGTGTGACAATTTATAAAATTCCTTAGTGACATACCAGATTCGGTTGTAGTGTTTGGGCCGGGTTTGGGGTGTTAAAGAGTTGAGGTTCGGTTCTTGAAGCAATTAAGTGAAAGTGGTAAAAATGAGAGAAGAAAGGTAAGAGGGTTCGGCTCTTAGGAGATGAAAGCAAGGCTTACACGATACTAAAAAAAATGCTAAAAAGGGAGAAGATGTTTCGGCTTTAACTAAAGGAAGAATGAACCAATTTGCTCCAAATGCACCACAAACAAATGCCGAAAAGAAAAACTTATTATACCTAAAAGTTGATATTTCTAACACTTTTGGCACCCACTCCCCATACCCAAAACCGAAAGCCTCACCCCCTTACTATTTCAAATTCGGCTAACAACCCATCTCACCTCAATCCCCCATGCCGTCCCCTTGAAACACTCCTTAATACCCTCTCCTCCACTTATTCAAACTAGTTTGAATAATTCAAACTCCCTTAATCACTCTCCACCATCCATTTGAAATATTTGACCAAGTCTTGCCTCTCTCCTCCAGAGTTTGATTACCATCCAGATGCCTCTCTTGCCTGAACCAAAAATAATACTTCCTTGTGCTGCTAGGGAGTTTCGAACCATCTCTCTCTCAGCTTCCCCCTTGTGATGCCATCTCCCTGCATGTTAGGTGGTGTCCCCTTGCCACTCTTCCACTGCACCTCTTGTGTCACCAAACGCAACAAAAAAACCCTTAAGTCCTGTCCCCATTCAGCTTCCCTCCTAAAATGCCCCAAAACTAAAATTATACCAAGGCTTCGGCTTAACTCCGAGCCTTCCCGAGGCCCCCAAACACATCCAAACAACATGCATAACTCAACAAACGCAGAAAAACATAAAAGATGCAAAGCCCCTAAATCTCGGATGTTACAAAATAAAGCTTCGTACAAAGCTATTTGAATGCTCGACGAGAAAAATATTATTGTACAGGAATTCAGTCAAATATAAATAATGTTCCTAACCTAATTCAAAATCAATTATGTAGGCTCTGAACATATCTTTCAAGATCTAAATAACACACTCAGATTGCCCATCCATCTGCAGGTGAAAAGTTGTGCTGAAGTTAAGTCTCGTACCTAGAGATTCATGCAACTATTTCCAGAATCTCAAAGCAAATCGAGAATTCCGATTAGAGATAATCGACATAGGTATGCCATGCAATCTAACAATTTCCCAAATGTACACCTCAGCTAGCTTCGAAAGTGACCAATCTATCCTAACTGCAACAAAATGGGCCGATTTCGTATGTCAATTAACTATCACCCAAACAAAATTCTTTTTGCTCAGAGATAACGATAACCCTGTTACGAAATTAATCGTTATGCGCTCCCATTTCCATTCAGGAATCAAAATAGGCTGAAGAAGTACGGTAAGGACCTAGTGTTGTGCATTAACTCATTGACAAGTTAGACATTTAGTCACAAACTCTGCTATCTCCCTTTTCATTTCAAGCCACCAGTATAATTCCTATATGTCGCGATACATTTTTGTTCCGCTAGGTGGAAACACTAAAATATATAGACTTTTTCAGCACTCTTTAAGCACTAATTCATGCAATTTCTAAGTAATTTCTGTCGAATTTTCTACTTTTATTATAAAATAATTAATTCAAGCTTAATTTATAAAACATTTTGATTTTAGTTATTTTTATAATAATTTTTCATAATTTGGGTTATTTTTAGCACCAGGGTGCATAGTAAAAAGGCTATCGTGAGCTTCGTGAAGTATTAATTCTTTTAATTCAGCAACATCTGGAACACATATTCGATATCAGAACCTCAAACAATCACAATCATCAATGCTAAAGTTTCCTAAATTCCGTTCAAACCCCTCCTCTTTCTGTGCGTTTATTTTCTAGTCAACCTCTCCTTTCACCTAGTGTAGCCGGCCATAAGGAGGGGGATTTTGTGCTATTTTTAGCTAATGCATGCTAGCATCTTCCACTATAAATACCTCTCATCACCTCTTCATTTTTCATCAACTCACACACCTCTCATCTTTCATCAACTCACTCACCTCTTATCTTTCATCCATCTCTACTTCACTTCTCTCTTTCACTCTCTTGTCTTCCCATTTCGTGTCTTCCTTCCCTTGCCTATTTCCCCTCTTGAAAAAGAGGTAGCACACCCCTTGGAGCAGCAGCAATCAAGTATTCGTGAAGGGTTTGGATCAATAGAACAAGCAGAGAAGAGGAGGAGCACACTAGTCTGGCTTCGAAAAATCACCAGGATTTGTTTTATAGTTCCTTTCTCTTAATCTTTTTTTTTTCAGTTTATGTTATGATCATGAGTATGAATGCTTGTTATATTGAAGTTCTTATATTAATTAAAATGACTTAAATTTTATTCATGTTAGCTTAATTACATTTTTCCACTTTGTTTGTTAAAATCATGTTTGTATTGTTACAGGCCTTGGTAGTTTGTTCAATTAAATAAAATCACGCCTATGTTATTCTTGCATTTTAATTGTAAGGTAACGAAAGAATGAATTATTAATCAGATTGAAATTATAATTAATTGACACAGTATTTAATTGGTGCATGTTTAATCTTATAGGGTAGTTGAGGGTTAAATTAGCGATGATATTAAACAATACTTCACCCTTCATAACTTGTAAGATTATTGTGATTAACTTGTTTCAATATAGGAATATATTGTTACATCACTTTATCTTATACTTGCTTATGAAAATTGTTTAATTGTTTGAATTGACATAGAAAAATATATTTAAGAGATAAATTGATTTAGTAAGTATGTGCATTAGTTAACAAAAGACCAAGTTTGTAACACCCCTAACCCGTATCTGTCGCCGAAATAAGGTTACGTAGCATTACTGAAATTTACAAATCAAACGGATAGAAATTTCAAACATTTCGAAACATATCAATATTCATATAAAAAACCAATCAAAGTCATTCATAATGTCCTATATACGAGCCCTTGAGGCCCAAAATATGCATTAGAACAAGTTGGACTAAATCGGAAACTCAGAGAATTTCTCAGAAAATAAAGAGAATTTTCAACACTGCAGGGGTCACATAGCCAGGAGACACGCCCGTGTTTAGGCCGTGTTGGCATTTGAAATAGGGACACATGGTCGTGTCCCAGCCCGTGTCCGTGTAATTGGAAACATGAAAATATACACTCTTTTTCATGCCCTTTTTAACTCAAATTCATGCAGTTTCAATAAAATTCTTGTCGAAAAAATCTATAATTATTATAAAATAATTAAATTACACTCAAATTATGAACACGTTGAATTTTAATTAATTTTATATCAAATTTTGATTAATTTTGATTATTTTCGATAGATTTGCGCAAAGGGTGAAAAATGGCTTGGCAGACACTGCTAGAAGCGCAAAACCGAGTATTTGGCTGCTGATTTTGGATACTTTTAGCAGTCTTCTCAACCTAAAAATACCCCCCTTGGCTTCTCACTTCAAACACATCTCAACCCTTCTCATCTCTTCACTTCTCTCTCATTTTTCTCTCTTCATTCCCTTCCATTGTTCTTCATTTTCTTCCCCTATTCCCTTGACAATTTCACCCCTTGAAAAAGAGTCAATCAACCACTATTTGGAGCAGCATTCAAGTGTTTGTAATGGCCTTAGTTCGATAAGAACAAGCGGAGAAGGAGGAGTGGAGCAAACTAGTCAAGCCACGGAGAAAACACCAGATTTGATTCTTGTTCCCTATCCTTTTAATTTTGTTGTTGTTATGATGAACATGTATATGAATATTTGTGATGTTGGTATGTTTAATTTAATTAATATGGATTAAATTTAATTCGTGTTAGGTTGATTGCATTTCGTCTACTTAGTTTATTAAAATTGTGTTTGTGTTGTTATAGGCCTCGGTAAGATGTTTGATTAAGTAAAACCATGATTAAGTTATTCTTGCATTACAATTGTAAGGTAACTAATGAATTAATTATTTAAATGGATTGAAATTTTAATTAATTGACACGATACTTAATCAGTTTAAGTTTAATCATCTAAGGTAGCTGAGGGTTAAATTAGCAACGGTATCTAGCGATACTGTAACATCCCGAAATTGGGCCTAGAAGAATAAGGCCCAATGGGCCTTGAGTGTAGGAGTGTTTAAAAATTTGAGAACAAGAGAATGGCATTATTGCAAATTGGACTTATTAGTTAAGTGAATTTGGAAGGTTACGAGGTTTCTATGAAGTCTCGGGTTTAATTGGGCCTTAGGAAAAAAAATTGGTATTTTAGCACTTTAAGGAGAGATGGTAAGTAGCTTCAAGACTTATAGAAATAAATGAGTAATGTGCTTGCATAAATGAGCTATTGGTAAAGAGGTTATGGCATCAAGTGATGGACTTTGAGGGAAGAGGTTCAAATCTCATTGTGTGCAAACTTTAACTATTATTTTTGCACTCTTTCCTTAAGTGTCAGCCAAGCATGTAAATAAGGCAAGCTGGACTTTTATTTTTGGCAAGATGGCTAAGGAAAATAGGAAAGGATGAATGTGAGGAAAGAAATCAAGAGAAAGGGGAAAGTAGGGGGAACATGTGGCCTTTTTCAAGGGATGTATTATGGAAAGGGTGGTTGGCAAAATTTTGACTATTAGGGACATGAGTGTGGACGGTTTTGGGGCTAAAGGGGGTGATAGCCGAATTTTGCTAGGAGTTTTTGGCAAAGCTAGTGCTTGAGAGGTTGTTCTCTTTAGTTTTTTGTATCATTCTCTTTCTCTCCGAATTTCCTCTTCTCTTTGCCGAATTTTCAAGCCTTTAGTATGCATTTTTGTTTCTTCTTTTCTTCCTTGTTGCCGAAAGTACCTAAGCCTTGGAGATCAAATTTTCACTCGTTTTCCTTTGGAAAAAACAGAACCCTTCATTTCTTCTTTATCGTTCTTATCATCCGTATTAACACTCACTCCTTTGATCAATCGGTAAGTGGTTCTATTCAAACATTTTTTTTTATTTTTCTTTCTCCTAGCCGAATATATGTCTTGGCATGGGATGGTCCTTTTAACCGAGACCATCATTTTATTCTACCCTCTCAAACGAGATTATTTTCTCTTTTTCGTAGTGTTTTAAGTGGGAGACCGTGTATTGTTCTAGCCGAAGTCAAACGGTGGAAATTGGATCCAATATCGATAAGGTAAGGGGGTTCATTTTGGATTTTTCGTTATATCTCTATTTGGCTATGTTGCAAATCGGATTGAAGTTTCGACTAATCAATTATGTTTTAGGGACGAAACCACTCGATATATCCTATTTGCAAATCCTTCGAATATAGTGGGTCAACGAAGAGTGGTTCTTTAGGGAATCTTAATCAAGGTGTGTAATCCCGTACCTTTCATATACATATCTGAAATGATGTGTAATCTCACACTTCTCTGAAAGTTTGTATGAAATATTCTGTGAATCGGTCAAAATACCGAAGAACACCAAAAACCGGCATCCGTGATCACTCGGGCGTGCGTATGATCGCAGTGGTAATCATATTTTGTAATAAAACAGTTTCGGTTAGAAGCAGTGATGTGTTTTTGGAAAATCACGAAAAATAGGAGAAAGAAAATTAGAAAGTAAATAAGATATAAAATTAAAGCTTACTGTGTCTATTTTGATAAGGAAGAAATGGAGAAGAAAAAGGAATTCTATATTTTGAGATATCTAAATTTTAGTGAGACTGGATCTGAATGACTTCGTGGTTCCCTTATCTGTATTGGAAAAATCATATAAAATTGTACAAAGTGAATTATGAGTTATAGTTTATATGTACAGATTCCTTAGTGAGTCTATTTTCAATAGAAACAAGTGGGAGAAACATATGAAAACTGTACAGTGAGATATTTGAATTTTGGGTAAGAGAGGTCAGAATTGTTGGTCAGTGAAACAAGGGAAACTTCAAGGAATAAACTGTACTAAATGGTTAAGCAAAAAATTCTGGAAAAATTATAGTAAAAAGATATATGAGTCTAGTCTCATGGAAAATTTACGGAGTTAGATTTAGAGATTCCTAACTCAAGTTATAGTCAATTTAGTTAGTATGACACAGATGGACAGTTTCGATTTTTATGCTCCACATTAGTAGTTAAGTCTAGGTTGCGAAATTCCAAAATACCCTTAGGTTGCGAGATTACCGAATTACCCTTAGTGGGTAAATTATCGAAATTACGAAAATGCCCCTATGGGTCGAAATTACAAAAATGCCTCTAAAGGGCCGAATTACGAAATTGTTTTATGGGTCAATTTGATATTTTGATAAACGGGCCAATCTGATATTTTGATAAATGGGCCAATCTGATATTTTGCTATATGGGCCAATCTGATATTTTGCTAAATGGGCCAAATCTGATATTTTGTTTGATGGGCCTTTTGATATATTGTTATAATGGGCCATAAATTTTTCTAAGAAATATTTGAATACATTGTTGTGAATTGTTATGCATTATATACATGTTTTGCATGGGATGGGATAATGATGAAGAGAGTTTCGTAGCTCTGCTACATAAACCACAGTGACTCTGTCACAAATCTGAAAAATGGCAATGCCATGTAAATTCTGTTAATCTGGTGGCATGTCCACAAATTTGATATAATCGGCTTAATGCCTATGTTTGGTGTGTTGGCGGGGTGGGTGACTAAAGCTCCCCACGGGTGTCTTTGGTTGAGTACAGGTGTGGTGTGTAGCGGATGGAAAACTAGGTTTGGTTTGGGAATTGCATATCATATGCATATTATATTTGATACATTATTGTTGTTGTAAATGGGCTTAGGCCCAAAATATTGCTAATTGGGTTCCGGCCCAATGAATAACTGATGGGGATTTCACACTGAGTTCTTGTAACTCACCCCCTTTCTCTTAACCCTTGTAGGTAATGCTTGATGATATGGACTTGGGCTATGGATGACTCGAGGAGGCCATACTTGGAAATGGTTTATTTGGACTTTAGACTTCTTTCTCGTTTATTTTATTACTTTACTATTTTAGGTTAAATGTTGTAATAAGGCCTCTGGACTATTTTTATTTTTGCTTTTTGGTTGGGATGTTTTTATTATTTTTCTTAAATTGTTTAAAAATGGGAATTTTCTAAAAACTTAAACAATGGTTTCCAAAATCGATTAACAAATGGATTTCAAAATAAACTTTTACAAATATTTTTAACACGGATATTTTCTCTCGAACTATTAATGATATTTTCAAAAGACTTGGATTCTCTTTTGAATTTTCAATGTCGTTTTCAAAAGTCATGGTTTTAAAAGATTACTAGTTCGATTATCGATTTATCAAACAACCTCTCAAAATACTTGTATTTTATCTACGTTTCCGCAACGTTTTCAAAATGCTTCTGCAACTCTATTTATAAACGTCACATTTTCGTAAATTGTTTATTTCAAATATGCTTCCGCAAACGAAAAGGTTTTTAAAGATTATTACGTTTTCAAGTAGTTAACAATTGCTTAAGTGATTTTGGTTTTAACAAAGAGGCTGTAATTCTCAAGCAAGTTTTTAATAATCGCAAAGATGGTTTTTACTTCCATGTGACACACCAGATTCGGGCCTAACTTCTAGGCCGGGTTTGGGGTGTTACAGATACATTAGCCTTGCATAACTTGCAAGATTATTGTGATTAAACTGTTTTAAGGTAGAAATACATTGTTACCTCACGTAATCTTTTATGTACTTATGAGATTGAATTAATTGTTTGAATTGACATAGAGATATGTACAAAAGATTTTTTTAATTTCATAAGTATGTATGTGCATTAACACATTTACTTACTAGAATTTGTTTAATCGGTTGAATTGACATAGAGATATAGTCAAGAGATAAATGGATTTTGGTAGGTAAGTATGTTCATAAGTTAACAAATTACCGAGTTGCCGTGAATTTATTCGTAACAACATGAACACGAGTTTAATAATTCTAAGTTAAGAAATGCAATTAATCTAACACAATTATTTCATCTTGATTAAAATCATCTTTTGAAATCGTGCATTGGAACTTTTATTTTATTTTTATTTATTTTACTTTGTTAAATCCTAGTTTTATCACTTCTTCAAATCAAAATATTTTTCTTCACCAAAGTATTTTTAAAATTGCATTCATAAATAATTCTTTTCACAGTCCCTGTGGGTACGATAACTTGACATTTACTTGTTGCGATTGTGTACACTTGCACATTTCCGTTGTTCCAGTAACTCACTGACTTGGGTCATACGGCCAAGTCACACGCCCATGTGCCAGGCCGTGTACCCTTCGAAATAATCCCACACCCTCGTGTGCCAGGCCTTGTAACTGCCTGGCTTGCTACCCTTTGAAAGTTACAGGGGACGCACGGCCATGTGACACACACGGCTGAGACACACGCCCGTATGGACGAAAATAGGCTATTTTACAAGCCATTTTTCTCACCCAATTTGTCGTGTTCCTACAATCACAAATGCACAAATATACAAGCTATAATAAGGCACCAAAACCATGCATATTCTAGCCTTACACAAATGGTATGATCACATACAACCAATATGCCCTTAGGCACCTCAAATGACAATATATAAACATGTATAACTATGAACACAATTTGATCAAAAAAGGCTTGACCAAAACTATACCATAATATGCCACTTGATTTATCCTTTAAAAACATACCAAAATGTACCATATATGACATACAAAAAATAGCTCCAAATAGTCACATAATTCATATATAACTTGTGCACTAAAACACCATATTCACCTACACCATAATGACATTTAACATTTGTATATTTGAACTATTATACAATCATCCAACATTCAAACAAACCAACCAAGTAACAACCACAAAATAGGCTATTAACATACATACCTAACTATGCCATTATATTATCAAAATACCAAAATTCAACCAAGTCAATTGGCCATTTCAAGATTCAAGCTCATAGGCTATCATAAACTAGAATACCTATACATGCCATTATAACCAAAATTAAACAACTGGATGTACCAAAAGAGTCGATGGATAGTGTGATATAGCTCTGACAAGCTTCCAACCCGAACGAGTTTTTGATTCACTATAAAACACGAAAAATAACATAGAGTAAGCATTTAAGCTTAGTAAGTTCGTATAACTTAGAATTTAACTTACCATTTGATCAAGTAATAGGTAAGAAACAAAACATATCCCAATACATTTTGGCCAAATGCCTAAGCACATATACACCAACTATATTAGCCATGTAAATACATATATGAACCAATAATCATGGATGAGCTCAACAATTAATCAAGTTCCATATACATGTATCATCCATTTCATATATCTATACATCATGTAACATCATTTCCATGTATTTCAGGGGTATAGTTCGTATCGAACTCATATCATTTCGTACCAGAACATTTTGCTCGTTGAACTATTTAGAATACCGCTGGATACTCGGTATAGCTCACACTTAGTGTGCTAGCTTATATAACTGTAATCTGTCAATTCATGTACATGTATGTTCATACGAGCTGTGAATCGGATGCTCAATTGAGCTAAAGATCGGTATGCTCTCACAAGCTATAAATTTGTATGCTCTCATGAGCTATAAATCGGTAACCCTAATGACATGTCATTTGTATCCTATGGATTCCTAAGGTTCAAACGGGCTCATTATGTAACATCCCAAAGAAGGGGCTATTGGGAATTAAATCATTTTCCCTTATGTATGAACTGCTGTGATATTATTTATGGAATAATAGAGCTTAATTAAGGCTTTGAGTTGGCACGGCTTGGTAGAAAATTTCAGTTTTTTTTAACTTTAAAGGCAGGGAGCCTTAGCAGGAGGGTGTTATAAGAATAAATGTGGATAATTTGACATAAAAATCAGCTTGGAAAAGTGGCAAAAGGAGGGCCACTTAGGAGCCACATGTGACGCCACAAGGGATAAGGGAGAGCCTTGGTTCGAGTCACAAGATTCTCCTTTTTGCTCTTTAAGTGGGACGGCAATAAGAGGGAGAGTTTTTCTCTCTTTAATCTCTTTTTATTTATTTATTTAGATAATAAGATGATGGAAGGTAAAGAGGGATATTATTTAGATTAAATGGATAATATTAGCTTCTTATTAAATTTTCATTTAGATTATTATGGGATTAACTCAAGTTATTTTGAATTGGTTTAAACAATTGGCTAAGAGGAATTGTAGGAGGTTAGTCGAAATTTGAACTCCTCATGAGAGGAGTGGACGGCAGAAAGTAGGAGGGGGTGCCGAATGCCTATAAAAACCTCAACCTACCACCTTGTTTTCTTTTTTTAGCTATTAGTCGAAATTCCTAACCTCTTCCTTCCTTGTTTCCTTTTTTTTTCTATTCTCTCAAGACCTTGGTGAAACTCCTCCCATACTTCTTCTTCATTCCCTTTTTCCACTCAAGAGCAAGCCTTGATCAATATTGGAATCAACCTTAGCGAACCTACTCCCTAGACATAACCGAATTTTCCTCCTCCATATTTTGAAGTCTTGGCCGAATATTAAAGCAAGGGTAAGTATGTCGAAACTCCTCTCCCATACCGCTTCTCTGTCGACTTGATTAAATGGAAAAGCCGAATTATTTGGTGGCTAATCGGTGATGGAATCGATTCTGTTTAGGCGCAGGGATCTTAAGGTATACGATCCAAGCCCATTCCTGTCAAGTGACTTTGGTAAGGATCTATATTTATTTACTATTCATTTAAGCCGAAGGCTAATAACTCTAGTGATGGCCGAATGTAGGAGTGAAGCAGAATCGCATATCAAGTACCAGAAGTGAGTACTCAAGGGGTGATAGGTAAGGTTTCGGGTTCACAAGGAACCCTTCTCAATTTGGTTTGGGCCGAATAGGCCATGGTACTAACCCATGTATTTGGTGAATATAGGGACAAGTAGATCTAGTGGTGGCGACATCTCTTTTCGGGATTTAGACGATTCGGTGGTGACAGTGTGTACATACACACGTATAACTTGTTAATGTGTTGATTGTTGTGAATGCTATCTTGATTTTATGTAGCATTGGATAATATACCATATCGGTATAGATGGTGATTGAGGTAAGTACTGTTAATATGAATTTGTTATTCGGTGCTTTTGGGAAGCATGATGTATTGATACATGAGATTTAAGTATGTGATGACATGAAACATATACATATGTAGTGATGTGGGATTGATGAGTGGAGGGGGAAGTATTAATCGTGCCGAGCGGGCACCGATGTTTTGGTAACACACCGTGACTACGGTCACCAGAGGTTTGGTACCTCCAGAGGTTTGGTACCTCATAGCGACTCGTCCCCGTGGTTAACACCACCGTGGGTTGGCCCCACTTGAGATATGGGATAAATGCGCGGTGATTTGGTATCACACGATGGGTTGGCCCCATCAATCGATTCGTGTCTACGGACACCGTTGTTTTGGTAACACATCGTGACTATATGTCACTAGTGGTTTGGCACCACCGGTGGTTTGGTACCACAATGGGGTAGACGATGGCGTTTGGTTGGCTAGGTTGGGGTACATAATATTCTCGCATATTAATTGTTATATGTTGTGTATGGAAATGTCTTTAAAGCGGGGAAGGGTTACATCATCGAGTCTTGGTGACTCACCTTCTCCTTTACATTTTTCGGTGACACGTAGATCGCGGATGTGGAGCCGGGTTGACTCGAGGTGGCCATGCGGTGGATTTAAATTAAATGAACTTTAATTTTAGTTATGATAAATTTTATTTCGGTTTTTAGTTTATTTGGATGTAATAAGGCCTCACGATATTTTATTTTTTTGTTATTTTTCATATGTCGAATAATTGTTTTAAACTATGATTACCAATATTAAATTAAAGTCACATGTTTTCCCAAATTAACACGAAAATGTTTTCATCGTGCCATCAGCACACTCGATATTTTATAATAACTTGGTTGAATTAATTTTAAATAAAGACTAGGTAAGGTTTAACAAAACAATCAATTGAAAAGGTTTTGGCAACTAAGAATTTTTATTTTCCAAAAGTGTTTTCCAAAATATTTTCCATTGTAGCAACTAGATTCGGCCATAGTGTTTGAAATTTTTGGGTTTGGGTTGTTACAAAATTGGTATCGAGCCCGGTCAAAGCTGGGTGTGGGGGCCCAAGGCCCAAAAATGTTCTGCAGTAGGCCTTATGGAATGATTTTTGGTTTTGAACAAAGCATGGCCCGAGTCTCCGGCACCAATCCGCCTGTAAGTACATCTAAACCTCTTTGTGAATTATATTCAGTAGAAGGGTAGGAAGCATGGAACGTAGATAGACTTATAGGAGCTTGAACCCTAGGATTAGGCTACTCAAACACACAACCAAGCATAAGACTTAAGGAACTAAACCAACCTATGACTTAGTCAATGAGCTAGGGTGTGGTAACCCCTGCACGCGCATGTCTAGGAGTGGATCCGGAAGAGCCTGGTATTTAAGCGGTCCTCGTGACTCACCTCCTCTTCGCAGTATCCTACAGTGCGTAACCGGTTCACCCTAACTCGAGAGGGCTCGGTGGTGTGGTAACCTGCGTGCGCATGTCTAGAAAGGTTCGGTGAGAGCTTGGTATTTAAGCGGTCCGCGTGACCCACCTCCTCTTCACTTGAATTACGCCTGGTGCGTAGCTTTGGTTCTACGACGACCGGAGGGTTCTGGTCATAGGCTAAACACAATGATTAAAACCCAAAAGGGAATTAGCCATGTTTTGAAAAAGAATGAAACAACAAACCCTAATGTTTTCAAAACTTGTGCAATAACTTTTTCAAATCCGAGAACATTATTTTTACAACGTTTTTCTCGAAAAACTTGACTGTGGAAAATTACGAGAAATGCCCTTAGGGGTAAAATTACTAAAATGCCCTCGGTTCATAAAATATCAGTTCAATGGTTTTGCTCAAAAATTTCAACTATTTTACAAATATTCAACAACTTAGCTTTGGAAATCATCAGCAAAATATTTTGGTTCTGGAAAATTACGAAAATACCCAGTAGAAAAAGACGAAAATACCACTGGGTTAGAAATGGCGAAATGTCCGATGAGCGAATAGGTATGGAAAGTATTAAGGAATGGATGCATGAACTTCTTTGTGCAAACTAGGATAGGAAAGCTGAAACCTTGTTTGCTCGAAAGAATCTCTCGATTAAAACTCTATCCATAAAATTTCTTCGTGAATAAGAAAGTGGAACAAATGCTAACGCATAAAATTTTTCTTAATCAGATTAAAAGCGCGGTAGATAGAATGAGTTCTAGAGGACGTGGACGCCGTGGGACGCGGTAGGGTAGGATGATAGTGTCCGAACCCGTCAGTCGGGACAAGGTTACGAAAATGAGGTACCACCGCCACCACCACCTCCTACTTTTAGAGTGAGGAGCGAGGATCGGGGCAGGTGGTGAGGCGGTATCGCAAAGTATTTTTGCGAGTCTTGGAGATGGTGGGTGGGGCTGGTGGAAATTTGGGAGCTCGGAAATCGTGTCCCCGGCGACTCCGATCTAACGGAGCGGAGGTATTAGGGTGTGTCGGGAGTGGCACCTAGTGCGTGAGAATCATTTGGCTAGAGTCAACCGAAAGGATCATGGATGATCTTGACCGACCGAGGAAGAAAAAGTGAAAGAGGCGTGTCGCTTCTAAAGGATGAAGCGTATCGGTGGTGGCTTACGGTTCGAGGCAGGGCTACAGCAGATGATCCGACTTGGGAGTATTTCAAAACCACCTATCGGAAGAAGTATGTGGGTACAGCTACCGACGTTGCAGAGAAAGGCTTTTCCAGGATTAGTGCAAGGAACTAAGTCGGTGTCGGAGTATGAGGCGGAGTTTTTAAAAGGTGAGTAGGTATGCTAGAGGCATCGTGTCTCACGAGCATGAGCGCTGTGTCCGCTTTGAGGACGGACTCGAGATGATTTAAGGTTACCGATTGCCCCGCAGCAGTTCGTGAGTTCTCATCTCTAGTGGAAAAGGCTAAGGTAGCCGAAGGGATCAAGGAGGATTTGTGAGGCAAAGTTATAGTAGGAATAATCGAAGAGAGGATTTGGGTCATTTGGATCAAGTGGTAGTGTTGAGAGAAAAGGCTAGGCCAAGTGGGCCAAATCGGCGGCAAGACCCACGACTACTAATCGAGGAGACTCGACTGTAACCGCTGTGGAAAGACCCATTGGGGAGGTTGTTGGACCGGTGATAGAGGATGTTTTGAGTGTGGGTCTTTGGAGCATCGTGTTAAAGATTGTCCACGAAACTAGCTAAGAATCGGCGGAGAGGCGGAATCGCACTCGGGATAGAAATGTGGGACCACGGAAGGGTCGTGGTAATGGCGAGAGAAACAACGGTTCTAACCGAGGTCGTGGAACTCGAGGCGCAGAGGTTCAGGCAACACAGAGGCTAGGCAGCCTGGCTTAGTTTACGCAGCGAGGCGTCGCGAGGAGGGTGACGCACCGGATGTCATAACCGGTATGTTTTTAATTTTTGATCTTCCTTATGTTGCATTAATTGATGTGGGTTCGACGCACTCGTACATTGCTAGTAGTGTGGTAGGAACTATGGACCTAAACTCTGAAACTGCTTCTAGGGAGATGACTGTAGTTAGCCCTTTAGGTCACTCTGTAGTGGTAGACAAACTTTATAGAGACGTACCCCTAGAACTCCAAGGGGTAGTATTTGTGGTCGATCCGATGGAACTACCGTTTGGGGAGTTCGATTTGATCCTTTGAATGGACTGGTGGTTAAGTATCGGTGAATTTGGATTGCGCGTGCTAAGCGCATGGTTCTTAAGGCGGTGAAGGTGATGAAGTGGTTATGATAGGGGATAGAAGGAATTACCTATCCAATGTAGTGTCTCGCCTTGAAGGTGAAAAGATGGTCAAGAAGGGTTGTGAGGCGTATTTGGTTCGAATCTGTGCTTTGGAAGCTAAAGGGTCGTGAGTTGGAAAGGTCCGAACGGTTGGGGAATTTCTTTGATGTGTTCCCG
This sequence comes from Gossypium sturtianum, assembly GCA_025698515.1. Taxonomy (NCBI): domain Eukaryota; kingdom Viridiplantae; phylum Streptophyta; class Magnoliopsida; order Malvales; family Malvaceae; genus Gossypium; species Gossypium sturtianum. Next base: position 29,546,566 of record CM046945.1, read on the forward strand.
TAAGAGCTTCCGGTCCGCCTCCGGATCGGGAAGTCGAATTCGGTATAGACTTGCTACCGAACGGCACTTTGTGTCTATAGCACCATACCGAATGGCACCAAAGGAATTGGTGGAGCTAAAGGCTCAAATTCGGGAGCTCTTGGATAGAGGGTTTATTCGACCAAGTATATCTCCGTGGGGAGCACCTGTGTTGTTTGTCAAGAAGAAGGACGGTTCTATGCGGATGTGCATCGACTACGTCGATTAAACAAGTTAACGATCAAAAACAAGTACCGTTGCCTCGGATCGATGACTTGTTTGACCAACCGAAGGGTGCGTCGGTATTCTCAAAGATTGACCTTAGGTCGTTATCATCAATTAAGGGTGAAGGAGGCTGATGTTCACAAGGCGACATTCGAACTCGGTATGGGCATTACGAGTTCTTAGTGATGCCATTCGGGTTGACCAATGCACCGGCGGCATTTATGGACTTAATGAATAGGGTATTTCAACAAGATTTGGACCGTTTCGTCGTGGTGTTCATCGGCGACATATTGGTTTACTCAAGGACGGAGGAGGAGCATGACAAGCATTTGTTAGTAGTCCTACAAGTGTTGAGGGAAAGCGATTATACGCCAAATTCGATAAGTGCGAATTTTGGCTTAGGAGGTGGCTTTCTTAGGTCATGTAGTATCATTTGAAGGAATTAGAGTAGACCCTCGCAAGATTGAAGCGATATTGGATTGGAAACCACCTAGGTCGGTGGGTGAAATACGAGTTTTCGGGTTTAGCGGGTACTATCGGAGATTCGTGGAAGGATTCTCTCTAATAGCTTGCACTGTTAACTAAGTTACTAAGGAAAGGTGTTCCATTTGTATGGACGGAGAAGCGCAAGGAAGCTTTGATAAGCTAAGGAAAATTTTGGCGGAAGCTCCAGTTTTGGTACTGACTGAAGCAGAAAGTTATTCACGGTCTATTGTGATGCATCTCACACCTTGGTTTGGGATGTGTGTTGATCTGAGGATGGGAAGGTAGTAGCCTATGCATCCCGGCCGCTTAAGACCGCATGAGGTTAACTACCCAACGCACGACTTGGAGTTAGCGGCGATCGTCTTTGCTCTGAAGATATGGAGACATTACCCGTATGGGGAGAAGTCGATAGTCTACACGGATCACAAAAGCTTGAGGTATCTTTCGACTCGAAGGATCGAATCTGAGGCGGCGTCGGTGGATTGAACTACTAAAGGACTACGATTGTTCAATCGAGTACCATCCGGTAAGGCTAACGTGGTAGCCGACGCGTTGAGCCGGAAGGTTGTGACGGACTTAAGAGCAATGTTCGCTCGGTTGAGTCTATATGATGATGGGAGTCTTTTGGCGGAACTCCAAGTTAAGCCAACATGGATTGAGAGATTAAGGAAAAGCAAGTTAGTGGATGAAGGCTTGAACGCTAAGAGGGTACAAGTTCGGGATGGTGGTTTGGAAGGATGCAGTGTCTGTCTAGTGATGGAGTGCTATGTTTTCAAGGGCGAGCATGCATGCCGAAGGATGAAGAGTTGAGGCGAAAAATTCTCCATGATGTACATAGCAGCCCATATGCTATGCATCGGGAGGAAGCAAGATGTATGGAGATTTGCGCGAAATTACGGTGGCGGGGTTGAAGCGTGAGATAACCGAGTTAAGTAGGAAAGTGTCGACATGCCGGAGAGTTAAGGTGAACATCGATTACCATCGGGACTACTTCAACCGGTAAAGATTCCTCAATGGAAATGGGAGAGGATCACCATGGATTTCGTTAGTGGGCTACCCCTTACGCCCAACAAGAAGGATGCGACTTGGGTAATTGTGGATCGCTTTGACTAAATCGGCTCACTTCATGCGGTGAGAATGGATTACTCACTCCGAAGCTAGCGAAGTTGTATGTGGGTGAAATAGTGAGGTTGCATGGTGTGCCAAGATCGATTATCTCGGATAGGGATCCCGATTCACGTCAAGGTTCGGAAAGCGTTGCATCAAGCTTTGGGTACACGGTTAGATTTCGAGACGGCTTTCCATCCACGATCGACGGACGATCGGAAAGGGTGATCTGAGATCTTAGAAGACATGTTAAGAGGTTGTGTCTTGGATTTTAGTGGTAGTTGGGAAGAGTACCTACCATTAGCGGAATTCGCTTATAACAATAGTTATCAAGCGAGTATTGAGATGGCTCCATATGAAGCCCTATATGGACGAAAATGCCGTACTCCTACATGTTGGACGGAGTTGGGGAACGACAAGTTACAGGTCCGAGTTGGTAACAGAGGCGAAGACAAAGTCAAGGTGATTCGGTCTCGTCTCAAGGAAGCATCAGTAGGCGAAGTCTTATGCCGATCTCAAACGTAAGGAAATGGAGTATCTTTGTGGGAGACAAGGTCTTTACGAAAGTGTCGCCTTGGAAAAAGGTGTTGAGATTTGGACGAAAAGGAAGCTAAGCCCAAGGTTCATCGGGCCATATCGATTGTATGTTTAGTAGGACCGGTAGCTTATCAGCTAGAGTTGCTTGGCAGAACCGAATCGAGATCCATGACGTATTTCATGTATCGATCTTTGAGATGGTATCGGTCGAGATCCTTCGCACGTTGTGCGATGAGCGAGAGATTGAGGTGAACTCGGATTTATCTTTTGAAGAAGAACCGGTTCGGATCTTAGATCGAGATGTGAAGGTTCTACGTAGAAAGTCGGTGCCCTTAGTGAAAGTGCTTTGGCGGAACCATGGTGTGGAAGAAGCTACGTGGGAATCGAGGATGTAATCTGCGCAATACCCCCATCTGTTTTAGCTAGGTAATTTCGAGGACAAAATTTATTTTAAGGGGGGTAGAACTGTAACATCCCAAAGAAGGGGCTATTTGGAATTAAATTATTTTCCCTTATGTATGAACTGCTGTGATATTATTTATGGAATAATAGAGCTTAATTAAGGCTTTGAGTTGGCATGACTTGGTAGAAAATTTCATTTTTTTAACTTTAAAGGCGGGGAGCCTTAGCGGGGAGGGTGTTATAAGAATAAATGTGGATAATTTGACATAAAAATCAGCTTGGAAAAGTGGCAAAAGGAGGGCCACTTAGGAGCCACATGTGACGCCACAAGGGATAAGGGAGAGCCTTGGTTCGAGTCACAAGATTCTCCTTTTTGCTCTTTAAGTGGGACGGCAATAAGAGGGAGAGTTTTTCTCTCTTTAATCTCTTTTTATTTATTTATTTAGATAATAAGATGATGGAAGGTAAAGAGGGATATTATTTAGATTAAATGGATAATATTAGCTTCTTATTAAATTTTCATTTAGATTATTATGGGATTAACTCAAGTTATTTTGAATTGGTTTAAACAATTGGCCAAGAGGAATTGTAGGAGGTTAGCCGAAATTTAAACTCCTCATGAGAGGAGTGGACGGCAAGTAGGAGGGGGGGTGCCGAATGCCTATAAAAACCTCAACCTACCACCTTGTTTTCTTTTTTAGCTATTAGTCGAAATTCCTAACCTCTTCCTTCCTTGTTTCCTTTTTTTTTCTATTCTCTCAAGACCTTGGCCGAAACTCCTCCCATACTTCTTCTTCATTCCCTTTTTCCACTCAAGAGCAAGCCTTGATCAATATTGAAATCAACCTTAGCCGAACCTACTCCCTAGACATAACCGAATTTTCCTCCTCCATATTTTGAAGTCTTGGCCGAATATTAAAGCAAGGGTAAGTATGTCGAAACTCCTCTCCCATACCGCTTCTCTCTGTCGACTTGATTAAATGGAAAAAGCCGAATTATTTCAGTGGCTAATCAGTGATGGAATCGATTCTGTTTAGGCGCCGGGATCTTAAGGTATACGATCCAAGCCCATTCCCTGTCAAGTGACTTTGGTAAGGATCTATATTTATTTACTATTCATTTAAGCCGAAGGCTAATAACTCTAGTGATGGCCGAATGTAGGAGTGAAGCAGGAATCGCATATCAAGTACCGAAGTGAGTACTCAAGGGGTGATAGGTAAGGTTTCGGGTTCACAAGGAACCCTTCTCAATTTGGTTTGGGCCGAATAGGCCATGGTACTAACCCATGTATTTGGCCGAATATAGGGACAAGTAGATCTAGGGTGGCCGACATCTCTTTTCGGGATTTAGACGATTCAGTGGTGACAGGTGTGTACATACACACGTATAACTTGTTAATGTGCTGATTGTTGTGAATGCTATCTTGATTTTATGTAGCATTGGATAATATACCATATCGGTATAGATGGTGATTCGAGGTAAGTACACATTAATATGAATTTGTTATTCGGTGCTTTTGGGAAGCATGATGTATTGATACATGAGATTTAAGTATGTGATGACATGAAACATATACATATGTGACTGATGTGGGATTGATGAGTGGAGGGGCAGATTAATCGTGCCGACGGGCACCAGTGTTTTGGTAACACACCGTGACTACGGTCACGAGGTTTGGTACCTCCAGAGGTTTGGTACCTCATAGCGACTCGTCCCCCGTGGTTAACACCACCGTGGGTTGGCCCCACTTGAGATATGGGATCGTCACGCGGTGATTTGGTATCACACGATGGGTTGGCCCCATCAATCGATTCGTGTCTACGGACACCGGTGTTTTGGTAACACATCGTGACTATATGTCACCGGTGGTTTGGCACCACCGGTGGTTTGGTACCACACAATGGGGTAGATAGTGGCGTTTGGTTGGCTAGGTTGGGGTACATAATATTCGCATATTAATTGTTATATGTTGTGTATGGAAATGTCTTTAAAACGGGGAAGGGTTACATCGAGTCTTGGTGACTCACCTTCTCCTTTACATTTTTCAGTGACACGTAGATCGCGGATGTAGAGCCGGGTTGACTCGAGGTGGCCATGCGGTGGATTTAAATTAAATGAACTTTAATTTTAGTTATGATAAATTTTATTTCCGGTTTTTAGTTTATTTGGATGTAATAAGGCCTCCTGATATTTTATTTTTTTTTTGTTATTTTTCATATGTCGAATAATTGTTTTAAACTATGATTACCAATATTAAATTAAAGTCACATGTTTTCCCAAATTAACACGAAAATGTTTTCATCGTGCCATCGGGCACACTCGATATTTTATAATAACTTGGTTGAATTAATTTTAAATAAAGACTAGGTAAGGTTTAACAAAACAATCAATTGAAAAGGTTTTCGGCAACTAAGAATTTTTATTTTCCAAAAGTGTTTTCCAAAATATTTTCCACTGTAGCAACTAGATTCGGCCATAGTGTTTGGGCCGGGTTTGGGTTGTTACACATTAATTGTCGTACGTCGTTGGATATGCACTCAGTAATTATATATGACAAATCATAAAATTTATATATATCAATTAAAAACATATAAAAACAATTTAATTACACGAACTTATCTCGATGAGTATACGTAGATACGGAGGCGATTAATCCGAGACTTTCTCTTTGCCTCGATCTATCTCTCTACGAGGTCTAACTGGATCTATAGGGATAAATTTAACTCAATTCAACATATAATTCTTTCAATTTAATCCGAAACATATTTTGGAAAAATTACCATTTTGCCCTTATACTTTTAATTTCTTTGCAATTTAATCCCTAGGCTCGGAAAATGAAATTCATGTAATTTTACCTTTACCCAAGCCTAGCCGAATATCTTATACACTTATAGCAGCCCATACATTTCACTAGATCGCAAATTATACCATGTAGTATTTACATTTTTTAATTTAACCCCTAATTGACAATTTCATCAAAAATCTCTTTACAAAAGTTGTTTAGCTAACAACAACCACTCATTTTCTATCATCAAACTTCAAAAATCATATACATGAATCATTGGTAAGTCCCTAACAGTTTAACAGTTTCACAAATTAATCCTGGGCTAGCTAGATTAAGCTACAATGATCTTGAAAATGTAGAAATCATTAAAAACGGGACAAAAATCACTTACCTAAGAGCAAGATAAAGTTGCCGAAAGCTTAAGCACAAAAATAGCATATTTTATTTAATTAGTTTTTATCATTATTTATTTATTTACTTAATTACCCTTAAACATTAATCAAATTTACACAAATGCCAAGCCATGCTCATCCACTAACACCATTATTGGTCTATTTACCATATAAGAACTTCCACTTTAAAGTTCTATAGCTATTTCATACCTTTAGCTATTAGAACTCAACTTTTGCACATTACGAGATTTAATTCTTTTTATTAAATTGAGCATGTGAACAGTAAAATTTCTTAACGAACTTTTTATACGGTATTTGATCGTGTCCAAACTAACTATGACAACGAATAAGGCAAGCGCACCTATCGTTTGGTAGTATAGCTATGGCAAGACTGGAAATATCGTATCCTCAAGGACCAAGAGTACTAGTAGTTACTATATTTTTATTATCTAGCCTAAGTATTAATGGAATTGATGTTTATCTAACTAATTACTAAACTAAGGATGCTAAGACAAAGAGAGTGAATTGGGAAAATACTTTTGGGAAAACCAGTTGATAAAGACAATACCCAAGGAAGAATCCACCTAGACTTCACTTGTCTTGACTTGATCCGTAGGATTCCCTAATTTATATTAATACCTCTTTCGAGGCTACTAACGTCTAACCCTAGGTTGATTAATTGAAATCTCTTTCTAATTAAAACCCCTAGTGTTGCATTAACTCTATCTATGGACTCCCATATTAGGTTTGACCCTAATCCGGCAGATTTTCGTCATCTTATCTCTAGGGTTGCGATCAACTCCGCTTAACTATGCTAGATCTACTCTTAAACAGGGACTTTTGCTCCTTCGCTAAGCACATCAATACTTGAATCAATATACTGAAATATTAAAGCAAGAATTAAGAACACATAATTAAGAACAAATCAAGTATTTATCATAGAGTTCAGAAAACAATAACAAGATCCGTATTTGGTTTCATCTCCCTCAGGTATTTGAGGGGTTTAGTTCATGTTTAATAAAGAATACATCTCAGAAGAAAGTAAATAACAAAACATAAGAAAAACCCTAAAACCCCTTGAAGGAAATTGAAGGGAAGATCTTCCGTCTTGAGCGTGATTTCGGCTTCTCAGATGGATCAACTGGCTGTCTCAGAGTAATTCCCCTGTGTTCAGTCCTCTCTGGCTTCATCCTCGACCAAAAGACCTGACAGAAGGCTTCTGTCCAACTCCCCTTTTAGGTTGCCCTCTAGGGTGTTTATATAGGCTTTCGGGATGCCTTACTTGGCCCACAAGTATCCTATTTCGAATGGAATTAGAACAGGTCAAGGCATGGGCACACTCGTGTGGAACGCCCGTGTGAGTCGAGCCCAGGTAGTGTTCGGGCCTGCTAAGGTGGCACGGCCGTGTGGTGAACTCTAGGCCGTGTTGATTTCCTACTTTGGCCCATTTTCTCCATTTTTGGCCTGTTTCTCATTCCTTTCACCCTCCTATGCTTTCCTAAGTATAACACATGAAATTAAAGGATTAGGAGCATCAAATTTCACAATTCAAGGGGTAAATCATCCAAAAGGACGCTAAATGTGGGATTAAAATATGTATATATTACGGTTTATCAAATACCCCCACACTTAAGCATTTGCTTGTCCTCAAGAAAAATTCTCAACTCACAATTAAAATTAACTTCCTTCAATTCATAATTCTCATCAAAAAATGTTTCATCATAATTCATAGATAATTCATACATTGGTAATTTAACTCAAAGAGTCCTAAAGATTTAAACAATCTAAATCATAATTTTTTTTTGTAGCACGAAAACATAGGTTTTCCCCTTATCTAAATAGTTACCTTTGATTCAAAACCTGACAAGGATTAACATCCTCACTAAAGATTCACTCAAATAACTCAAAGTGTTTAAGGTTCAAATTAAGCACTCAAAAAGTCAAACATGAAAAGTTAATCCCATAGGCTTGCCTGAAAATCAAATTTCCACCACTGTAAAATGAGATGACACACAAATCAAATGGTCTTTAACAGGGTTGTAATGGGGCTTGGTTTAAAGGTGTGGATAAAGGCTGAATTAGAGGGTTAGTATCGAGATTGAATTGATACATTCCCTGACTAGAAAATTGGACTAATACTGAATAATTACATCAATTGAAAACTTAATACTAATAACACGAGCTTCTTCTAAAGATAATGAAATTAACAGTTTAAGCTCAAATAACATAGAACTAATAATGAATATACTTCATTTTTCTTAAAGAACAAATCACATACAATAATAATAAGATAGAATTTAACAACTGAAATAACGAGAATGGTTAAGCAACTGACCAAATCAAATCTCGATATACGGGTAGTTAAGAGAAATGGTGATAACAAATACAAAGTGGGTTTTGGGTTAATATTAATGGGTGAGTCAGTAAGCGATTTATTAGTCTCAAAGGGGTTTACTAGGGGTTAATTATGAAGGTAGGCTTTTTATAGAGTAAGTGGGTTAGATCCTAGGTGCCTTTATCATCTCTGTATATAAAATCAAAAGTGTGGTCTCGACATGTATAATCGAAGCAAGTTCTAGAATAACAAATCAATGTTGACACACTCATAATCAAGAAAGTGAGCAAGAAAAGTATATGCTCTAAAAGGCTCAAAATCTCACAAAAATTATGGTTTTTGATGTCAACCTTGTGAATTTCAAACTTCAAGGTAATAATTAGATTTAGGTAGACAACCTATCAATTTTTAATTCTGAAAATAGACTCATCATGCTTGATTCTCTAGTCTCCTAAAGTTTAAATCATCCCTGCACAATTAACTATGACTTAATCCGAAACATATCAATGAAAATCATAAATCAAAAGAAATTTCATTCTAACAGTAATATGAGAAAATTACTTAAGAATAAGACATAATTCAGGGATTTTTAAATAATACTGTAGCTAACCCCCCACACTTAAGATGTACATTGTCTTCAATGTACAAAGATAAATAATAGCAATATAGTAATAAAATCATAAGATAGGGAGAGAAGTGAAACTTCCTGAATTTTGGATGGAGTCAATGAAAAGAAACGGTAAAGTTGGAGAGAGGTGAAGGTGGGGAAGATACTCCGGTGGTGGTGTGGTCGTTCGTTAACAGCCCCTTGAACCTAAATTAAAGAAATGAAAATATAATAACATAAATTAAAGACGAGAAAGATAAAAGAAAAGTAATTTAAAGTGAAAATAAGAGAAAAAGAAAAAAAATAAATGGACTCAAAGGTCCCACGGGCGTGTCGCACGCCCGTGTAGATTTCTCAGTTTCGACCACTGTAACACCCCCAAACCCGGCCCACGAGCCTTGACCGGATCTGGTTATGTCACTGTGGAAAGACGGTTGACAATCTTTTTGACTTTTGAATAAATCATGAAAATTGTTAACTTCTAAAAAATCCTGTCCATTTAAATTTATAAATAAAACTTTGTCATTATACAATGCCCATATTAAAACTTTATTAAACATATATTTATATATTTTGAATAAATAAGTTGCTAAAATAAAGTCATCTTCACCTAGTGATTTAATTTAAACAAGTCATAAGTAATAATAAAATAATAATACCAAAAATAATAAAAATAAGGCCCTTATTACAACCCAATATTTAAACCCAATACTTAATATTAAAAACATAAAGTAATCAAAATAATCTCTTCTCGCATGGCCACCTTTGTATCCCTCCAACCAGTCCATTAATCACGAATCACCCGAAATGGTTGAGAAAAATAGGGTGAGTCCACGGACTCAAGTGCATAATCATTACACAAGTTCCCTCACGTATGGGCCTAACCCATACCCACACGATCCATGTCAACAGATATGCAATTATGACCCAACCCAACCTAAGTCCATCCAATACACCAACCTTAGCGGACTCCTCGCCCAAGGCCGTGGCTAATCCACCGATCACAACCGAGTGATCCCACATAACTTACCCGCGCACTGGCGCACGGCCGTGGTCGAGCCACCGATCACATCGTGATCCCAACATTAATCCGTCTACGGTGATGCACTCAGCTATCAACCGCCGAGATGGGCACATAGCCAACATCTCCTTGATGAAGCACCTGACTAACCATCAAGCGCTAATGTAGCACGAGGTGACATTAGACCACGTACATAACATGTACTCCCGTCCTTCTTTGCTCAAATCCAATCCCCATGCACATATGTCAATATATCATATCAAATCAACATATAGAGTGAGTATAATAGCATGCTCATCACCATATCAAATGTGCACCATAAATAATTTAATATCACAAATGACTAACCTATTAACCGATTACCCCAAACATGGGTATCCATTACTTTAGCCTTTAGTGTCGGCTACCACACATCATACATAGGTATATACGTTAATAAACAATTAATCAAGAAAGCGATGCGATGATTACGCACTGCTTGATACAATCGAACAAATCCCGAAACTCTACGTCTAAACGATATGCACCCAACCTTGTCGAATCCTCCTACACAACCTTTTGTCAGAATCGACTAACACTAAAACCAATTATGGCACTTGATTCGGCACTCCATGAAAAAGGAATCAAAACCGATTACTAGGATGTAAATTACTTACCACCACGTTGCTTGAAGTGACTAGAAAAGAAGAGGGTTTCGGCTTCTAGAGCTTTATGCAAAGAAGAGAATATGCACCCTTAAATATTCGGCTATGGCTTAAAAATATAATTGAAATATTCGGCTATGGTGTATAATGATGGAGAGGTTTTGGCTACAAATGAGAGGGTAGGTTCGGTTTTAAGGAAGTGAGTGAGGGAGAAATAAAATAAGAAAGGAAACGAAGAAAATGTACAAATGCTTACTCAACTTTCGGCTTTTGGCTTCAAAGAAAAGAAAGGAAAAGAGAGAGCTTTCTTAGACTGAAATTTTCGGCAAGCACTACTAAAGAATGGAAAATAATTTCGGCTTTAGCAAGCAAATAGAAAAAAAAAAGAAGCACTTACCACTTTCAGTTTTTAAACAAGTCACGAGAAGAATAGATGAATGCTATAGTGGTTCGGCTATGGCTTCATCAAATCCCAAAATTCCTTCCTAAATTCACTCTACACCAACCAATTCAAAATTAAAATAAACCCACCTTTCTCTCCTATCTTATCTCATATTTTATCTCCTGATCATATAAAAACCAATAGCAACCATTATCTTCCTATTTACTAATTTTAAACTAAATAAAATAATCCTATAATTATCTAGAATAAATAAAATAACATAATCCTTATCACTTAACTCCCAGCTGAATTCAAAAAGGATTTAAACAAAATCAGCTTAATCTTATCTATTAAAGCTCCCATGTGCCGTCCACTGCCTCTCCAAACTGCTGCAAAATGAAAATAAAAATAAAACACCACTTATGCTGCCATTGAGCTTCGAACCAGCGACCTCCAGGAACCATGAACTTCAGCTAGCGTCCCAGCCAATTTGCCAAGGCGCTATTTGTGATATAATCTACCCAAAACTTCTTTTAACACCTCACTCCCTAGCTCCCTTGTCTCAACGCCAAACCCCAAAAAAAAATAAAACACCCTTGCTGCCGCCTGGATTCGAACCCAGGCCCTCATTAGCGTCACCACCAAGCCTTTAAGCAGCGCATGGAGCCACTTTACCAACGCCTTCCTTATGCTAAAAATGCCTACAAAAATTCCTCTAAAGCCTTCCTAGCCCAACCCCCTTTCTGACGCGAAAAAAAATTAAAAGCCTAACTGCTTCCCATGTTATTCGAACCCCTTCCCCCTTGGCACTCCCTTTGCACATAGGGCCCAAGCCACTTTGCCAATTCATTTCTTGTGTCCTAAACTCCACAAAATTCTTTTAAGGCCTTCTTGCCCAGTTTCCCCTTTTTTACACTTAAATCCAATTTTTTTTCCAGAGCATTCTCCTATAATTTAAAGTTCCCGAAACCCTTAAAACATGTCCAAACATACTCCAAGCCTACTATCACTCGAATTATGCACGAATGCATAACCCCTAAACCAGGGTGTTACAATTCTACCCTCCTTAAAATAATTTCGTCCTCGAAATTACTTACTACCAGACAATCATAACTTGCTACTCAACGCCTCTGCTGCGCACTCTGATCTTAAAGAGCTATCCACATTTCTAGGCATAGTTTCTAAGTCCATACTCAAGGTCCAAATACTTTACTAACAACAGAAAACAACCTGACTTAACCATAAGCAAGGCAATGGAGGGTATTCTAGGAATAAAGAAAGTACCTGTGGTCAAATCTGGCACATCTTCTTCCTCGCGACGTCTGGCTGTGTAAACCAACCTTGGCTGCCTTGCGTCTGCACCTTCAGCCTCTCTGTTTGGTGCTCCATGACCTCGGCCTGAACCATTTCCTCCATGGTTCGGTCCACGACCTCTTGTCGCTTGCTGACCATCTCTACCCGGCTGTGCATAACCTTGGCCTAAAGTCCGAGTCCTGTTCGGATCCTGAGGACAATCCTTAATCAAATGAGTCTTAGACTTACACCTGAAGCATTCTCGATCCCGATTCCAGCACTCACCAACATGGAACCTTCCACACCGAGCACACGGACGATCCGAATTTTCTGTAGCTGGCTTAGCAACACGAACAGTATTTTTAACCCTCGGTCTTTTCTGAAGACCCTCAGATGGTTCGATCGATCCAAAATTCCTCCTATCCCGGTTCCTATCCTTATCTCTCGTTACGCCTCACGAGTTCTTAATTCCCTCGGCTACCTTAGCTTTTTCGACTAACACAAATGAACTCCCGTTCACGGTGAGGAGCTATCAAAAGTCTCAGGTCGTCCCTCAATCCGTCCTCAAACCGGACACATCGTTCATGTTCTGTAGCAACCACTCCTCGAGCATATCGGCTTAACCTTAGGAATTCGGCCTCGTATTCCGCTACGGACTTGTTCCCTTGAACCAGCCCTAGAAACACCTTCCTCTGCGCATCAATATAATGAGTTCCAACGTACTTCTTCTGGTACGCCGCCTTGACATACTCCCAAGTGAGGTCCTCAGCTGTGGCACTATCCCGAATTGTTAGCCACCATTGGTATGCCTCGTCGCGAAGCAGCGCCACCATTCCTTTCACTTTCTCCTCAGGGCTCAGATCGAGCTCATCCATAATTTGCTCGGTTGCTTCCAACCAATATTCAGCCGCACTGGGTGCCACGCCTGATACGCCCCGAAACACCTCAGCTCCATTAGCTCGGAGTCGCTCAGGTACCGACTTCCTTGCTCTCATATTTCCACCCGCTCCAGCCACTATCTCCAAAACTCGCAGCACAGCCTGCAATATCGCATCATCCCCCGTCTGATCTTGCTGCTCATTTCCAAATGCTGGTGGTGGAGGGTACTTCATTTTCGGACCCATGACCCGATCTAGCGGGTTCCGTCGACCATTACGCGCCGACCACGTCCACGGCGACCACGTCCTCTAGAACTCATTTCTAGCGCCTCGATTTAGTCTGATTTAAGAACTTTTATGTATTAGAAATTTTGTTCCACTATTTATCCACGAGCAAATTTTATGAAACGAAGTTTTCAGGAGTTGTTCTTTCGATCAAGCAAAGTTTCAATTCGAGTTCACTACTCTAATTCAGAGAATCACCTTCGTTCCTCAATAGGGCACATTCATTCATCAACAAGAACTCATTTATTCAGTGGTATCTACCACACACATTTACTATTCGGACATTTCTTGCCCGTTTCTACCCCAGGGGTATTTCCGTCATTTTCCTACAAGGGTATTTTGGTAATAAATCGGGGTCAATTTGAAAATCACAAAAGTCATTTTGAATTTTTTTTTCAAACTCATGGGTATTTTGAAAGAAAGATTTTCCAAATCAAGGTTTTGCAGAAATTTCGGGAATCGGGGTTATTTTAGTAATTTCGTAAACCAGGGTAATTCAGTAATTTTCCAAACAGGGTATCTTTACCTTTTGCAAAAATCGATTTTTCTGATATATTTTTTTTTATAAAGTAAGAATATTTTAAATAAAAGGCGAGGGTAATATGAAAATTTTAGAAACCAAGGGCATTTAGGTAATTTTACCACCCAGGGGTATTTTCGTAAATTTTCCCAAATCAGGGTATCCTGATATTTTGAAAACTAGAGATTTTGGTTTTTTTTTTTTGTAAAATAAGATTATTTTAACAAAAGTTGAGGGTGGTGCGGTAATTTTACAATACTAGGGCATTTTTGTAATTTTGCCTCTAGGGGCATTTTGGTAATTTTGAAAATCGATGATACTTTAGAAAAATTTTCACAAGAATCTTTTACTACAATAAAAAGGGTAATTTAAGGATTTTAAAACTAGGAATTTTTATAAAACTGCACGGCTAGTCCCTTTCGGGTTTTAATAATTGGTTTAGCCTATGAACAAGTCCTCTTGGTTAAGGTGAACCATAGCTACGCACCAGGTAGGATTCGAGTAAAGAGGAGGTGAGTCGCTAGGACTGCTTAAATACCAAGCTCTTACTGAATACCACTCCTAGACATGCGTACCATGGTTGCCACACCTTAACTCGGCCACTTACTTCACAGGTTTGTTTAATAATCCTTAAGTCTTATGCATATGTTTGAGTAGACTAGTCCTAGGGTTCAATAGCCCTAATATTCTAATCTACAAGCCCATAAAAACCCATATAGCTCATATACACAATTCACTTCAAAAGTCTGAAATACTTACCTGGTGGACTTTGGGCCGGAGGTACAGGTGCCATGCCAAAATAACATGAAATAAAAGTCTATATTTTGAAAAGCCCATTTTTGAAAACTGTTTTCGGGCCCAAAACCTCAAAGCCAAGTTTTGAACCTGGCTCTGATACCAAACTGTAACACCCCCAAACCCGGCCAACGAGCCTTGACCGGATCTGGTTATGTCACTGCGGAAAGACGGTTGACAATCTTTTTGACTTTTGAATAAATCATGAAAATTGTTAACTTTTAAAAAATCCTGTCCATTTAAATTTATAAATAAAACTTTGTCATTATACAATGCCCATATTAAAACTTTATTAAACATATATTATATATTTTGAATAAATAAGTTGCTAAAATAAAGTCATCTTCACCTAGTGATTTAATTTAAACAAGTCATAAGTAATAATAAAATAATAATACCAAAAATAATAAAAATAAGGCCCTTATTACAACCCAATATTTAAACCCAATACTTAATATTAAAAACATAAAGTAATCAAAATAATCTCCTCTCGCATGGCCACCTTTGTATCCTCCAACCAGTCCATTAATCACGAATCACTGAAATGGTTGAGAAAAATAGGGTGAGTCCATCGACTCGAGTGCATAATCATTACACAAGTTCCCTCACGTATGGGCCTAACCCATACCCACACGATCCATGTCAAGCGAGATATGCAATTATGACCCAACCCAACCTAAGTCCATCCAATACACCAACCTTAGCGGACTCCGCCCAAGGCCGTGGCTAATCCACCGATCACAACCGAGTGATCCCACATAACTTACCTCGCGGACCATTGCACCGGCCGTGGTGAGCCACCGATCACATCGTGATCCCAACATTAATCCGTCTACGGTGATGCACTCAGCTATCAACCGCCGAGATGGGCACCTAGCCAACATCTCCCTTGATGAAGCACACAGCTAACCATCAAGCGCTAATGTAGCACGAGGCTGACATTAGACCACGTACATAACATGTACTCCCCGTCCTTCTTTGCTCAAATCCAATCCCCATGCACATATGTCAATATATCATATCAAATCAACATATAGAGTGAGTATAATAGCATGCTCATCACCATATCAAACAGGCACCATAAATAATTTAATATCACAAATGACTAACCTGTTAACCGATTACCCCAAACATGGGTATCCATTACTTTAGCCTTTAGTGTCGGCTACCACACATCATACATAGGTATATACGTTAATAAACAATTAACCGAAGAAACAGTGCGATGATTACGCACCTGTTTGATACAATCGAACAAATCCCGAAACTCTACGTCTAAACGATATGCACCCAACCTTGTCGAATCCTCCTACACAACCTTTTGTCAGAATCGACTAACACTAAAACCAATTATGGCACTTGATTCGGCACTCCATGAAAAAGGAATCAAAATCGATTACTAGGAAAGAAATTACTTACCACCACGTTGCTTGAAGTGACTAGAAAAGAAGAGGGTTTCGGCTTCTAGAGCTTGCGGCAAAGAAGAGAATATGCACCCTTAAATATTCGACTATGGCTTAAAAATAAAATTGAAATATTCGGCTATGGTGTATAATGATGGAGAGGTTTTGGCTACAAATGAGAGGGTAGGTTCGGTTTTAAGGAAGTGAGTGAGGGAGAAATAAAATAAGAAAGGAAACGAAGAAAATGTACAAATGCTTACTCAACTTTCGGCTTTTGGCTTCAAAGAAAAGAAAGGAAAAGAGAGAGATTTCTTAGACTGAAATTTTCGGCAAGCACTACTAAAGAATGGAAAATAATTTCGGCTTTAGCAAGCAAATAGAAAAAAAAAAAGAAGCACTTACCACTTTCAGTTTTTAAACAAGTCACGAGAAGAATAGATGAATGCTATAGTGGTTGGCTATGGCTTCATCAAATCCCAAAATTCCTTCCTAAATTCACTCTACACCAACCAATTCAAAATTAAAATAAACCCACCTTTCTCTCCTATCTTATCTCATATTTTATCTCCGATCATATAAAAACCAATAGCAACCATTATCTTCCTATTTACTAATTTTAAACTAAATAAAATAATCCTATAATTATCTAGAATAAATAAAATAACATAATCCTTATCACTTACCTCCCAGCCGAATTCAAAAGGATTTAAACAAAATCAGCTTAATCTTATCTATTAAAGCTCCCATGTGTGAGTCCATCGCTCTCCAAATCGCTGCAAAATGAAAATAAAAATAAAACACCCCTTATGTCGCCATTGAGCTTGAACCAACGACCGGGAACCATGAACTTCAGCTAGCGCCCCACCAATTTGCCAATGCGCTATTTGTGATATAATCTACCCAAAACTTCTTTTAAAACCTCACTCCCTAGCTCCCTTGTCTCAACGCCAAACCCAAAAAAATAAACGCTTGCCACACTGCCGGATTCGAACCCAGGCCCTCATTAGCGTCACCACCAAGCCTTTAAGCAGCGCATGGAGCCACTTTACCAACGCCTTCCTTATGCTAAAAATGCCTACAAAAATTCCTCTAAAGCCTTCCTAGCCCAACCCCCTTTCTGACGCTAAAAAAATTAAAAGCCCAACTGCTTCCCATGTTATTCGAACCCCTTCCCCCTTGGCACTCCCTTTGCACATAGGGCCCAAGCCACTTTGCCAATTCATTTCTTGTGTCCTAAACTCAACAAAATTCTTTTAAGGCCTTCTTGCCCAGTTTCCCCTTTTTTACACTTAAATCCAAATTTATTTCCAGAGCATTCTCTTATAATTTAAAGTTCCTGAAACCCTTAAAACATGTCCAAACATACTCCAAGCCTACTATCACTCGAATTATGCACGAACGCATAACCCCTAAACCAGGGTGTTACAACCACAGTCGAATCGCACGGCCGTGGTGTTTTATCGCAGCCCGTGTTTTTGGGAAAAGTTTTACCCTGTTTCCACACGGCAACGACCACGCCCGTGTGCAAGGCCGTGTGGGTAGGGAAACCTGTGCTTAAAAATTTGGTTAGTTTTTAGTTAGATGCTAAAATTCAAAAATATGGACGCTAGCGGGGTTAGTACTCGGGTTGCCTCCCGAGAAGCGCTCGTTTAAAGTCTTGAGCTAGACTTACCTGTTATTTGCATAATGGTTGTTTGAGGAGCATATTATAGGGCATGACATTAATACTTGCCCCTAAATCAGCCAAAGCATGGTTAACATTTAAACTACCAATTAAACAAGGAATAGTAAAACTCCTTGGATCTTTCAATTTTATTGGTAGATTATTTTGGAGAATAGCTGAGCATTACTCGTTAAGTTCCACTATTGATAGCTCTTCAAACTTCCTTTTATTTGTTAAAAGCTCTTTTAAGAATTTTGCGTACGTAGGCATCTGTGAAATAGCTTCAACAAAAGGTATGTTAATATGTAATTGTTTAAAGAGTTCGAGAAACTTATCGAATTGTGCGTCCATGCAGTCTTTCTTCAACTTTGTTGGATATGGAATCGGTGGGTTGTACTCTTTTGGTTCCGGTATTACATTCTCGTTTACTTCCTTACCTTTTTCCTTATTAATATCTCGTGGCATCTTCTTTTCAGCTTCAACCAACCCCTTTCCACTCTTTAGTGTAACTGCCTTCACATGTTCTTTTGGGTTGGTGTTACTATGTAAGTTACCTGGTTTCCTTTCGGAAACTATCTTGACTAATTGTCCAATTTGATTCTCAATCCTTTGAATCGATTCTTGTTGAGTTTTCAACACCGTTTCGGTATTCTGGGAATGAGTCTCTGACACCGAGATAAATTTTTCCAATATCTCCTCAAGGTTTGGTTTCTTTTCCTGTCGGTAAGGTGGTTGCTGAAATCCCGGAGGGGGTGGTGGTCTTTGATTTCCTGGATTTCCTTGACCTCCCCATGAGAAATTGAGGTGATTCCTCCAACCTGCATTGTAAGTGTTACTATAAAGATTATTTTGAGGTCGAGGATTATTACCCATATAGTGAACTTGTTCGTTTTCAGCGCTTGGGTTGTAAAGTGGATATTTTGTATTGCTCATCCCTCCTAGATTTGAGTCACATTGCATTATTGGGTGTACCTGCTTAGAACCATACAAACCATCAAATTTTTTATTTAAAAGCTCTACTTGGTTAGATAACATGGTGACCACGTCTAGGTTGAAAACAATGGCTGCTTTATTAGGCTTTGTCCTCATGACTTGCCACTGATAATTATTCAGTGACATCTCTTCGGTTTGAGTGGTATGTTCTATTTCACTGTCAAAAATAAAGGGTCCTGACGGGTTTCTTCTAGTCATAAACTAGAGATACCTATCAGAAACAAATAAGAGAAAAATTAGCAAAGTTAAAAATAAAAATATAAAAATGGCTAAAGTAATAAAAATTTAGTGTTCCTAATATCTTAGTCCCCGACAACGGCGCCAAAAACTTGATCGTGTCCAAACTAACTATGACAACGAAGAAGGCAAGCGCACCTATCGTTCAGTAGTATAGCAATGGCAAGACCAGAAATATCGTATCCTCAATGACCAAGAGTACTAGTAGTTACTATCTTTTTATTATCTAGCCTAAGTATTAAGGGAATTGATGTTTATCTAACTAATTACTAAACTAAGGATGCTAAGACAAAAAGAGTGAATTGCGAAAATACATTTGGAAAAACCAGTTGATAAAGATAATACCCGAGGAAGAATCCACCTAGACTTCACTTGTTATTTAATTCTGAACCAGACGATTTATTTACTTGACTTGATCCGTAGGATTCCCTAATTTATATTAATGCCTCTTTCGAGGCTACTAACGTCTAACCCTAAGTTGATTAATTGAAATCTCTTTCAAGTTAAAACCCCTAGTGTTGCATTAACTCGATCTATGGACTCCCATATTAGGTTTGACCCTAATCCGGTAGATTTTCGTCATCCTATCTCTATGGTTGCGATCAACTCCGCTTAACTATGCTAGATCTACTCTTAAACAGGGACTTTTGCTCCACTACCTAAGCACATCAATACTTGAATCAATATCCAGAAATATTAAAGCAAGAATTAAGAACACATAATTAAAAACAAATCAAGTATTTATCATACAGTTCAAAAAACAATAACAAGATCCGTCTTAGGTTTCATCCCCCTCAGGTATTTGAGGGGTTTAGTTCATGTTTAATAAAGAATACATCTCAGAAAAAAGTAAATAACAAAACATAAGAAAAACCCTAAAACCCCCTGAAGTAAATTGAAGGGAAGATCTTTCGTCTTGAGCGTGATTCCGGCTTCTCGGATGGATTAACTGGCTGTCTTGGAGTAATTCCCCTGTGTTCAGCCCTCTCTGGGTTCGTCCTCGACCAAAAGACCTGACAGAAGGCTTCATTCCAACTCCCCTTTTAGGTTGCCCTCTAGGGTGTTTATATAGGCTTTCAGGATGCCTTACTTGGCCCACAAGTATCCTATTTCGAATGGAATTAAAACAGGTCAAGGCAGGGGAATGCCCGTGTGGAACGCCCGTGAGAGTCGAGCCCAGGCCGTTTTTGGGCCTGCTAAGGTGGCACGGCTGTGTGGTGAACTTCAGGCCATGTTGATTTCCTACTTTGGCCCATTTTTTCCGTTTTTGGCCCGTTTCTCGTTCCTTTCACCCTCCTATGCTTTCCTAAGTATAGCACATGAAATTAAAGAATTAGGAGCATCAAATTCCACAATTCAAGGGGTAAATCATCCAAAAGTACGCTAAATGTGGGATTAAAATATGTATATATTACGGTTTATCCGTATTACTATCATACTGTAGGCAATAGAATAATAATAAAATAAATTTTTCGACTTCAGATTTGTGGTCCCAAAATCACTGTTCAGATTTCACTGAAAACAGGCTGTTACAAAGTTGCAATGAAATTATTCGTAACAACATAAACATAGTTTTAATAATTCTAAGTTAAGGAATAAAATTAATCTAGCAAAATTTTGTCATATTAATTAAAACCTTATTTAGGAATCGTGCATTGGAATTTTACTTTTTTTTAATTAAATACTTAGTTAATTTTTACTTTTTAAATCACCTCTTACAAATCATTATATTTTCCTCCACCAAATTGCTTAAACTTGCATTTGATAAAAATTTCTTGCACAGTCCTTGTGGGTATATAACTCGACATTTTTTCACTTTATTACCTGATACAATTGTGTACACTTGCACATTTCCATCCCAAATTTTTGGCGCCGTTTCCAAAGACTATTTTAAAAGACATTATTTGTGAAATTGTTAATTTGCATTTTGGTCTATTTTTATGTTTAATTTTAATTTAATTATTTTTTTCTATGATTATTTTAGGTGTTTATGAGTATTGATTTAATTATCAACTTACTCTCCATAGATCCTGAAATAGAACGGACTTTGAAACGAAGGAAAATACAAGCAAATCAAAGAAGGACCGAAGAGATGAATCTCAAAAATCAAAAGAAAAATCATGCTCTAAATCTTATCCTTATTGCTGATTATAGGGATAGAGCCTTAAGATAGTATGCCGTGCCAATAGTTAATGAGCTTAATTTGGGTATTAGGAGACTCGAAATTGAGGCACAACAGTTCGAGCTAAAGCTAGTTATGTTCCAAATGCTTCAGACAGTGGGCCAATTCAGTGAAATGCCTACTGAAGATCTTCCCCTTCACCTCAGATTGTTTATGGAGGTGAGTGATTCCTTCAAGTTATCCAGTGTACCCAAAGATGCACTAAGATTAAAGTTTTTCCCATATTCTTTAAGGGACAAAGCTCAAGCCTATTTGAACGCATTGCCACTAGATTCCATTTCCACATGGCAAGAGTTAGTAGAATTCTTCCTTATGAAATGTTTACCACCTAGGAAGAATGCTAAGTTACGGAATGAAACCACTACTTTCCAATAGATGGATGACAAGTCATTGTATGAGGCGTAGGAAAGATTTAAAGAACTGTACGAAAATGCCTTCATCATGGAATCCCGCATTGCATCCAATTAGAGTCTTTCTATAGCAGTCTCAATACTCACATGAGGATGGTTGTAGATGCTTCTACCAATGGTGCTCTCCTTTCTAAGTCTTATAATGAGGCTTATGAAATTATTGAGAGAATTGCTAACAACAATTACCAATGACCAACCAATTGAACAACTTCAAGATGAGTCGCAGGAGTACATGAAGTGGACACCCTCACTTCACTTGTAGCTCATGTATCTTCAATATCATCAATGCGTAATTTTTTTACTACTAATGTGTTTAAAAAATGTTGCAACTCAGCCACTTAACCAATTCGAGAATATAGCCTGTGTTTATTGTGGGGAAGATTGCCCATGAAACCCAGAATACATGTATTACATAGGTAACCAGAACCGAGGTAGGCAGGGACTGCAACCTAATTTTTTTAACCCATCTTGGAGAAGCCACCCGAATTTCTCTTGGAGTAGCTGAGGGGCTGGACCTAGTAACACTTATGCACAACCCAGACCGACCTAGCCACCTGGATTTACCCAACAAGTTTAGAAACCACCATAAGCCGAACCTTCCAATAGCCTAGAGAACCTATTGAAGGTATATATGGAAAAGAATGACACAACTTTAATAAATTTGGAGAATCAAGTGGGTCAACTTGCTACTAAACTTAGGAACTGACCACAAGGTGCTTTGCCTTGTGATACGAAAAATCCAAGAAATCTGGGGAAGGAGCACTGTAAAGCTTTGACTCTAAGGAGTGAAAAGAAGATAGAGCCTAACACCGTCGAAGTTAAAGAGGAGCAAGTTCATACTCGAGATAAAGTGGAAATTCAACCAAGTGTTGAAAATCCAGCTTCACCAAAAGTAGAATATGCAAAATCTGATAAGGCAACTGTAGAAGCCCATTTTCGCCCGGGCCCACTATAAAACAAAAAAACCAAACAAAAAATTAATTAATAGCCTTTTAAATGTCCATTACAGCAGGCCCAATTGGCCTAGATGCCAAAATAAACCTAACCCATTTACTAAACCCGAATACATAGCCCCAACCCAATTCTAGAACCGGCCCGAACGGCCCAAATGGTTACGGAAAATGAAAACCCCTAAGGGGTTCCAAAAGGCGATCTTACGCGCAGCGAGCCTCCACGATGCCCCACGCGCGCGTTGCCACATCAGTGGTCCTTCCTACGCGCACCGTACTTCCGCCAGCAAGCATACGGCCTCCGTATCTACACCAAATGACGAACGAACAGCATAACAAAAATAGGAAATTTGTATTTTTCTTTTTTTTTTATTTTTTCCGACTATAAAAGTTGAACGAAAAGCGATTGTAAAGGGGGAAGAATACAAAGATATGCAAAAATATTGAAAGGTGATCTTTCGGCTTCTAATATCCTTTTTCTTTTTTTTGTTCTCTTAAAAATTTCTGTTTTGTTCTTCGTGTGAAAAAAACAAAGGAAAAGACTTACCTTCGAAAGACGAACGGACGGTCTGGCTTTCTTGTTGAAATCAGAGCAAAGGTGGCCGTCGAGGTGGGAGGAGATGAAACACTCGAGATTCATTTAAAATGGATCTTGTTAACGACCAGGATCTGCCACTAATCACCGATTACCGTGGCGTTTTAGTGGTCGATGTTCTTTCTGACGCGACTGAGAGAAGGTGTTAGATTTTGTCTAAGAAAGGAGTAATAAGGGGGCTAGGGTTTAGATTTAGAAGAAAAAAGAGGGGAACCGAGTCTTTGATTAGATTTTTAGGTTTTATTAACCTTTTAAAGCGAACGGAACGATGTCATTTGAAGTCTGATTAAATGGCTTCAAAACGATGTCGTATAGGGTAACCCGAGTTGACCCGACCCGATATCCATGAGGATCCGCGTGTTTTATGGTGAATGGTTAATTTGTGCATTCAGTCCCCTGGTTTTGTGTTGACATCTGACTGGTCCTTTTTTTTATTCTGTTCTTTTATTTTTACCTTGGATTTGCGCGCCTTTTCGATTTAGTCCAGCTTGAACGCTGTGTTTCGGGTTTTTGTAGTATTTATTGGTTCAGTCCTTGGTCATTTACGCGTTTTTAATACAATCATTAATTCTGTTTACATTTTTTTTATAATATAGCCTGTCAATTTTATGCCTATTTCAATTAAGTTTTTAGTCTATAAAACTTATTCATTATTTTTAGAAGCGGTTTTAATAAATTATTTCGAACTATTTTATTGGTTTTACAATGTCTTAATTTGTTTTAAAACTTTCATTTGTATATAATTTATTTATTTATCATATAAATATTTGATTTCAAATTCCCTACTTCTTTGTTTTAATAATTTGCATAATTTTTAGCTTAAATATCCTCACATACTATTATTTTATATATACATACGAAATTATCTCATTTTTGTATATATTATTAGTTTCATATTATTTTATGTGTTTTCTCTTATGTATATATGTATATATTTTGTTTTAAATCTATATATAAATATATAATTTCTCTCTTAAAGATCTTATTTTAAATTATGTTTTATTTAGTTCCAACACTTCCTTACATTACTATTTTTATGTACGTATGTTATTTATATTATATATCATTTTTAAATCATTATGTATATCATGTATTTAAATTACAAATGGTACATATATTGAACTCGTTTATGTAGTATTATGTGTGCTTGTAATTGGCTTTGAATTTCTTTTAGAATTGTTTTTATTATTCATAAGATTTTAAATATTATCATTTTAAACATGATCTGTTGTGAAATTATCGATGTTGTATATTTCGAATTGTATGAGCGTATTGTTATCTTTGTTATTCTTTTGTGCAAATTCGTATTCATGCATTATTATTCCATATTATATTTTTGTTTCTCATTATCAAAAAGTGATTCAATAAAATGCATTTGAGTCAATTTTAAAATTGCATATTCAAAAAACAAGGCAATATTTGAGTGTTTAGAAGTACGGAAAATTACATCCTAACGTGCTGGGTGTCAATTTTTCGTTCAACTAAATAACCAAATATCCTTTTTATATGATTTGAAGATCAAAGATGATCTCGGTGTCAGAGTATAAATGTGTTATATCCTAATGTGCTGGGTATGATATTTTTATTCCTTTGAAACGAGTTAATCTTGAGATTCAATTCCGATTTAATGAATTTTTTTTAAATTTTTTTACCCTAAATATTTTCAAGTTTTCAACATTAGGACAACATTAATCAATTTGGTACCAACTTTGGGCGTTGCAAGGGTGCTAACCCTTCCTTGCACGTAACCGACTCCCGAACCCGTTTTCTCGAATTTCGCAAACCAAAATATTTTTATAGGTGACCTGATCATACCTAAACAAAAAGGATCGGTGGCGACTCCCTATTTTTAAAAGTCGATTCCCATTTTTTCAAAACCCTAAAATAAAAATGGTTTCGACAGCTTGGCGACTCCACTGGGGACTAGTCGAGAGTCAGGCCATAAATTGATTAATTTTTGTCCTTTTAATTGAAAATTTGGATAATTGTTTTGACAAAACGTGTTTTTAACGCATTTGTTTGTGCTATAGTGTCATGTTTCATGAAATATTTTGGCATTGCATTGCATGACCGTTGTGGTCACACCTTTAAGTGGGAGTGAGAAACTAAGCTTTCGTGAGGTTTTCACCTCCGCATGGGCTAGTGGACCACTTCCGGGATACATCTGTACCTATGTGTTTCATGAGATTTTCATCTCTGCATGGGCATAGGGAAATGTATTCCCCTGAACCGAACTCGATCCATACGAACCTATAATGGGTGAGGATTGAGGAATCTGCTGGTTCAGGTACCCTCAACTTTAGAACTCAAACGGCATGTAAAAGGCCCTAAGAGCCTACCGCAGATGGAGTTGTGATAAACCCTAGTGGTCACCCAATAGGTGCTTGAATATTTTACATATTTTTCGCTTTTATCGTACTGACTATTTGTTTTATTTTTGTTGCTTTGCATGCATTTTCATATTAGAGAAGGGTGTCGATTCGGGTTCGATTGCTAAATTAGGCAGCTCGACATGGAAAATGACTTTCTTGATAAAACAGAAGATAATACGGATGTCTGTATATTTGTTATCCGCTCTATGTAAAGAGCTTTGTTTTCAAATAAAGTTTCCTAAATGGAATTGAACCAGAATCGGCTCCTTTTGCATTGCATGCATTCACATAGCATCAAATCGCATGTGCTAGATTTCATGAGAAGACCCTGATTAATTAAAAATTATTTCAGTCAACCTAGAAGACATGGAACAAAGATTGGAGAGAGATTAGAAGCGGGGGCAAATCGGTGCAAGAGCAGTTAGCCAAAATTCAACGGGATATGCGAGATCAAATGAATATGATGCGCCGGTTAACCCAATTACTAGTCGGAGGGCTTGAAAAAAAGAGTGGCCCAGTTGCCAGCAGTGTGGATAATGATGAAGACATCGTTTATACCCCGACTCGGCCGGACACGCATTCACATGGGGTACCCATCATTATTGGACCTCAATGTCGATCGATGCTTCTACCTGTTCAACTTCCCGATAGGTTCATTTTTAACGGGAGGATGATCGAGCCAAACCGGTTATACCGATGAAACAAAGGAAAAGGGAGAGTGGACTTCAAAGGCCCCAGAAATAGGGAAAGCGAAGTGAATAGCTTGAGCAAGCGTCCCAAATTAGTCGCGTAGGTCAAGCGAGGGTCGTGACCATCGCCATCAAGGCTCATCAAGACGATAATCCAAATACAAAGCAACTCCAGTTTACATCGATTCCAATGACGTACAAGGAGTTATATCAAACCCTATTCGATGCACATGAGGTGGCTCCTCGCTACCCGAAACTGATGCAACCCCCATATCAAAAATGGTATGACCGAAATGCTCAATGTGAGTACCACGCGGGGGTCACAGGGCATTCGATAGAAAATTGCCTTGCTTTTAATAAATTGGTGGAAAAATTCATCGGCATGGGTATTGTGAAATTAGATGACACGCAAAATGCAGGAATATGAACCTGGGAGTGTTTTGAGCAATAGGACTGTGGAAGAGACATGTATTTTCTAAGGCTAATCTAGAGTAATATTCGAAACACACTTATTGCTTTCAGCCTAGGGGCAATAAGAGTCCCCTTGTGTCCAGAATTTTTATTTCAATAAAATCCATCCTTTTGAGCAAATATTTTTCTATTTATAGATTCTTTTTTTCCTTTGGATTTCTATGCAAATATTCTTTCATTCTTTATTCATGATCATATCATATAAATAATCATCCTTAGAATCATTTATTTTTTGGAATTTGCCTTCGTACCTACAATAGGTACCCCGGATATCAATAACATGAGCGATCTTTGTTACTAACTCCTTTTTGAATGAAATATGGGTCTAAGGGATCCCAAGACTTTGAAGATGACGAAATTATAACATATCTTTTGATTTGTTAATACTGGATGAAAAACAGATCCTACGTCGCGAGCCAAGGAAGGAAATGAAGATCAAAGCTTAGCTCAATGCGAAATAAGATTTCCTATATGTGGGGCATGGATGTTATCAAAGCGGTCTCATCGAAGCTTCGGTCGACACCAATTCATCTTCGTGGTTGTCAATTTCTTCACTAGAATGGTAAAATTCGCTTCATATGCCAATATTAAAAAGTCGATAGTCATCGGAACAAAGAAAAGAAAAAGAAAGATTACTAAAAAAAAGAGAAAAAGAAAGAAAGAATACCGAAAAATATATCGAAAAGATCATATTTAACCGCACAATGTCAAAAGTTTGCGGTCTGTTCAAAGATCAGGTGCCACATCCTAGTGCAGCGAAGGCAGCCAAATGGAAAAACAAAAGCTCAAAAGACCGAGACTTGTAAAGATTGGCATACAGAAGTTACTATTTATGCTTATCAAACATTGGCCAAGACTGTCAACGGGGCAGCACATTTCTTATTGGTTTCGCCCATTGAAGTCGAAATTCCTTTTTTCGAGTTTTATCAACTGAAGTTGGATGAGGCAGAATGGATCCAATCCTGATGTGATTAATCAAATTTGTGAGGAAAAGTTAATAGCTATCCGTTGCAGTCAGATGATACGGGTTTGCGACAAATAGGTTCATCTTAGAAAATTTCCAAATAGAGACCGGATATTGAAGAAAATCCTTCATACAAGAAAAGATTTCGGAGAAAAATGGAGCCCAAACTAGAATAGATTTTAAGTAGCGAAAAAGTCTGTTAATGAAACATTGACCAAAATGGATGGCAGGGATATGCCCAGTCCGGTGAATTCAGTCAAGAGGTATTTCACCTAAAAAGGAGAAACCAAGGTGAAACCTGCAAAGGGCACCTTCAAAAAAAAAAGAAAAATAGAAATTTTCAGCAAAAAGAAGAAGAAAGAAAAAGGAGAGGCCAAGGCGAAAACCCGCAAAGGGCGCTTTGAGAACAAAGGGGATTTGAGTTGAAAACCCGAAAAGGGCGGCTCAAATTTTGATCAAAGGGGGCATACAGCAGTCTTGCTATGCCTGAATTAACAATGAAGAAGTATGCTACGTCTCGGGGCATCGACAAAGTACCCTGGATCCCCTAAACACATGTTGAGCTTAAAATGGTCCCCAAGAAGTTCGAACAGAGAAGCTCAGGCTGCGATATCTGGGGCACCTAGTTTCCCATCTTATCCATTTTAAATTTTCTATCTTTGATTACCTTATTCTTTTCAAGATACGCCTTTAATAAATTCCCTGCTTAATTGCATTTGCTAGCTTTGATTAACTTGCTTGTTTCGAGCTATGCTCCCAATCAATTTCATTCCTATCCATAGTTATGATCTTTTTCAAGAATTTTTGCATTGAAATAATGATTAGTGGACTAATAATACTTTCATAAAAGGAGTTTCGCATATTACTCTGGAAGCTTCTAAATCATACAAGAAACTGAAACAGGACTATTAATTAAAACTCATCAGGTTTAAAGAAGAGTCTAAACTGAGATTTTCTCTCCGGATTTTTATCGAAGATGGTGGTTGAGCAAACAACAAGATATTGCGTCAGTGGGCATCGTAAACCCAAGTGTAAAATGGGGATCATTCTTGAGAAAAAATTGATATCCTGCATTCATGCGAGCATCATGCATACACATCTGATTGGGTCACCAGAGGAGTGATCAGTTGATGGAACAAGCTATAGGCCCTATACCCCCGAGTTATAATGGGATAGATGGAAGCTGATACAAGTCCCTTTAATAGCAACGAGATGGATTGAAAAAGAAACAAATCCTACGTTTTGGAGTCGCAGTGGGATGGATGGAAGAGATTCAGACCCTATACCCCTAAGTCACAATGAGATGAACCCTGAAGTTACAATGGGGCAAATTCGTTGAGCAAGATATAATCATTTTCTCGGGTTTTCTGTTGAGAATACCAGCCGAATAAGAAAACAGTATATTACATCAGTGATACAACTTGGAGGAATAATGAGCAATGTCAATCCTAGGCGATTAAAAAGAGGATCATTCTCATGAAATCCTGCATTCATGCATGACACATTTAGTTAGGAGCATTTGATTCTTTCCGATCATTGCATCCAAATCATTGAAGAAATCATTCTCATGACATTCTGCATCCAGGCATATGTCATCCATAATACATTTAGTTAGGAGCATTAGAGTCGTTCCGATCATTGCATCCTACCCATTTTGTATAAGCATAAACACATAAAACTAATTTTACAGGACAGGTCCCCAAGAGGACGGTGTCACAACGTCGATAAATTAGCAGATCTTGCCTTCCTGAGTGAAGCGGATCGAAGATAGCAAATCTGGCAATCCTGAAATTGTAGGAGCAGATTGAAGATAGCAGATCTGGCATTCCTGAAGTTGCAGGAGCAGATCGAAGACATCAGATATTGCCTTCCTGAGCGAAGCGGATCGAAGATAGCAAATCTGGCAATCCTGAAGTTGCAGGAGCAGATTGAAGATAGCAAATCTGGCAATCCTGAAGTTGCAGGAGCAGATTGAAGATAGCAGATCTGGCAATCCTGAAGTTGTAGGAGCATATCGAAGACATCAGATCTTGTCTCCCTGAGTTTGTAGTGGAACAGATTGAAGATAGCAGATCTGGCAATCCTGAAGTTGCAGGAGCAGATCGAAGCCATACAAGTCTTATTTCCTCGAAGTCCCAATGGAGTAGGTGGAGGTTACAAATCCCTTCTCCCTAAGGTTATTGAGGATCAAACTATATTTTCGAGAAGTTTCAGTAAGAAGATCGAAGTTACAAATCTCTTCTCTCAGAATTCCTATCACCCCGAAGTCCCAGTGGAGTAGGTGGAGGTTACAAATCCCTTCTCCCTGAGGTTATTGAGGATCAAACTATATTTTCGAGAAGTTTCAGTAAAAGATCAAAGTTACAAATCTCTTTCTCTCGAATTCCTATCACCCAAGTCCCAAAGTGGAGTATGTGGAGGTTACAAATCCCTTCTCCATGAGGTTATTGAGGATCAAACTATATTTTCGAGAAGTTTCAGTAAGAAGATCGAAGTTACAAATCTCTTCTCTCTGAATTCCTATCACCCCGAAGTCCCAGTGGAGTAGGTGGAGGTTACAAATCCCTTCTCCCTGAGGTTATTGAGGATCAAACTATATTTTCGAGAAGTTTCAGTAAGAAGGTCGAAGTTACAAATCTCTTCTCTCTGAATTCCTATCACCCCGAAGTCCCAGTGGAGTAGGTGGAGGCTACAAATCCCTTCTCCCTGAGATTATTGAGGATCAAACTATATTTCCTTGAAGTTTCAGTTGAGAAGATTGATGTTACAAATCTCTTCTCTCTGAAATTCTGCTACAGCAAGTTGAGACATCATTTCCCATACCCTGGAAAATGCAATGAAGCTACTTGAAGGAAAGAAGCGCCAAGAAGTCAAAGATTCAAAGACCGAGCAAAAATGGTCCCTTTTGAAGTCTTTGCTTCATTCTCGTTACACGACAATGAGCAAAGAGGGGTAGTTGTAGGAGCCCATTTTTGCCCGGGCCCATTATAAAACCAAAAAACCAAAAAAAAATTAATTAATAGTCTTTTAAATGTCCATTACAGCAGGCCCAATTGGCCTAGATGCCAAAATAAACCTAACCCATTTACTAAACCCGAATACATAGCCCCAACCTAATTTTAGAACCGGCCCGAACGGCCCAAATGGTTCTGGAAAACAGAAACCCGAAGGGGTTCCAAGGGCAGTCTTGCGCCGCAGCAGCCTCCACGATGCCCCACGCGCGCGTTGCCACGTCAGTGGTCCTTCCTACACGCACCGTACCTCCGCCAGTAAGCATACGGCCTCCGTACCTGCACCAAATGATGAACGAACAGCACAACAAAAATAGGAAATTTGTATTTTTCTTTTTTTTGGTTTTTCCGACTATAAAAGTCGAACGAAAAGCGATTGTAAAGGGGGGACGAATACAAAGAAATGCAAAAATATTGAAAGGTGATCTTTCAGCTTCTAATATCCTTTTTCTTTTTTTTGTTCTCTTAAAAATTTCTGTTTTGTTCTTCGTGTGAAAAAAACAAAGGAAGAGACTTACCTTCGAAAGACGAACGGACGGTCTGGCTTTCTTCATTAAAATCGGAGCAAAGGTGGCCATCGAGGTGGGAGGAGATGAAACACTCGAGATTCATTTAAAGTGGATCTTGTTAACGACCAGGATCTGCCACTAATCGCCGATTACCATGGCATTTTAGTGGTCGGATCTTCTTTCTGACGCGACTGAGAGAGGGTGTTAGATTTCGGCTAAGAAAGGAGTAATAAGGGGGCTAGGGTTTAGATTTAGAAGAAAAAAGAGGGGAACCGAGTCTTTGATTAGATTTTTAGGTTTTATTAACCTTTTAAACCGAACGAAACGACGTCGTTTGAAGTCTGATTAAATGGCTTCAAAACGACGTCGTATAGGGTAACCCGAGATGACCCGACCCGATATCCATGAGGATCCGCGCGTTTTATGGTGAATGGTTAATTTGCGCATTCAGTCCCCTGGTTTTGTGTTGACATCTGACTGGTCTTTTTTTTATTTATTCCGTTCTTTTATTTTTACCTTGGATTTGCGCACCTTTTCGATTTAGTCCAGCTTGAACGCTGTGTTTTGGGTTTTTGTAGTATTTATTGGTTCAGTCCTTGGTCATTTACGCGTTTTTAATTCAATCCTTAATTCTGTTAAAATTTTTTTTTTATAATATAGCCTGTCAATTTTATGCCTATTTCAATTAAGTTTTTTAGTCTATAAAACTTATTCATTATTTTTTAGAAGCGGTTTTAATAAATTATTTCTGAACTATTTTATTGGTTTTACAATGTCTTAATTTGTTTTAAAACTTTCATTTGTATATAATTTATTTATTTATCATATAAATATTTGATTTCAAATTTCCTACTTCTTTGTTTTAATAATTTGCATAATTTTTAGCTTAAATATCCTCACATACTATTATTTTATATATACATACGAAATTATCTCATTTTTGTATATATTATTAGTTTCATATTATTTTATGTGTTTTCTCTTATGTATATATGTATATATTTTGTTTTAAATCTATACATAAATATATAATTTCTCTCTTAAAGATCTTATTTTAAATTATGTTTTATTTAGTTCCAACACTTCCTTACATTACTATTTTTATGTACATATGTTATTTATATTATATATCATTTTTAAATCATTATGTATATCACGTATTTAAATTACAAATGGTACATATATTGAACTCGTTTATGTAGTATTATGTGTGCTTGTAATTGGCTTTGAATTTCTTTTAGAATTGTTTTTATTATTCATAAGATTTTAAATATTATCATTTTAATTATGATCTGTTGTGAAATTATCGATATTGTATATTTCGAATTGTATGAGCGTATTGTTATCTTTTTTATTCGTTTGTGCAAATTCGTATTCATGCATTATTATTCCATATTATATTTTTATTTCTCATTATCAAAAAGTGATTCAATAAAATGCATTTGAGTCAATTTTAAAATTGCATATTCAAAAAACAAGGCAATATTTGAGTGTTTAGAAGTACGGAAAATTACATCCTAACGTGCTGGGTGTCGATTTTTCGTTCAACTAAATAACCAAATACCCTTTTTATATGATTTGAAGATCAAAGATGATCTCGGTGTCAGAGTATAAATGTGTTATATCCTAACGTGCTGGGTATGATATTTTTATTCCTTTGAAACGAGTTAATCTTGAGATTCAATTCCGATTTAATAATTTTTTTTTTAATTTTTTACCCTTAATATTTCAAGTTTTCAACATTAGGACAACATTAATCAATTTGGTACCAACTTTGGGCATTGCAAGGGTGCTAACCCTTCCTTGCACGTAACCGACTCCCGAACCCATTTTCTCGAATTTCGCAGACCAAAATATTTTTATAGGTGACCTGATCATACCTAAACAAAAAGGATCGGTGGCGACTCCCTATTTTTCAAAGTCGATTCCCATTTTTTCAAAACCCTAAAATAAAAATGGTTTCGACAACAACTTGTAACATCCCGATTCAAGGCCTAGTCGGAATAGTGGTGCTAGACCACAAACTCGAGTCAGTAAAATTGAGTTCTTAAGGTTTATGACATGTTTGCATCATAGTACTAAAGTTCCATGTAGAAATTTTGTGAAATTGACATGGAATGATCAAAAAGGACTAAATTGCAAAAGTTACAAAATATGAGTTTCTAGAAGCTTTTTGTATGAAATAGCTTTAGAATATTAATTATGAGTCCTTAAATAGCAATTTGCCCAAATTATAATTTTTTGGACAAAAATGGACATGAGTTAGTTAAATAGAAATTTTTAAAGAGAAGGGCATTTTAGTCATTTACCATTTTAATGATTAAAATGGGAAAAAGATGATAAAAATTTCATTCATCTTCTTCCTCATTGCCGAAATTTTCCAAGAAACCATAGCTAGGGTTTGTTCATCTTTCAAGCTTGCTAGTAAGTTCATCTTAGCCCCGTTTTTAATATTCTTCGTGTTTTTGAAGTTCTCGTATTATGAATTAGCTATTTTTAGCTATAAAATAAGCTAAAGATGCATGTTCAAAAATCTACCCAAGATTGACATTCTTGTAAAATGATATTTTATGGAAGTTTATGAGAGTTTGATGTTAGATAAACATCTTTTTCTAAGTGAATTTCATGAAAAATGCTAGTAAGGACTAGTTTGTAAAAATTATGAAATTGGTCATACCTATTAGAAATAATGGGAATTGATGATTGCTATAGTAGAGAAAATGAATCAGCTAAGCATGACGTTTAGGAAAGTTGAATGAGATTCATTTTACGAGCCTTTGGGCAAAAGTGCAAATATGAGAAAGTTTAGGGGCAAAATAGTAATTTTGCCAAAGTATGTGTTAAGAGTCATGTTAGTCAATGTGAGTATTAAATGACCTATTTATGATTATAGATCAAGAAAAACGAAGCCCGGATCGAAACCGAGGCAAGAACAAAGTCGAGGGCTAAATTGCATTTCTACATACATTTTGTATATCGAGGTAAGTTTGTATGATTTCTAAGCTTTGTGATTAATATCATTGAAGTGCTTAGTATAATGTACAATATTATTATGAAAATGTTTAATGTTATGTTAAACAAAGTAATCAATGAGATCAAGCGTGAGAAAGCCCTGATTGAAGATGAATAGCTTAGGATACTCGATCTATCACATGAAATGAGAAAATCCGTATAAGTCCAAGCCGAGGCATGGCATCGGCAATCAGAAAAGTTATCATGTAAGACCAAGACAAGTCTTCGCATTGAAGAGTTGTTATGAGATGAAGACCCATGTAAGTCCAAGCCAAGGCATGGCATTGGTGAGTCTCCAAGCAAAGTTATCATGTAAGTCCAAGGCAAGCTTGGCATTGAAAAGCTATCAAGAGAAAGAGATTTCATGTAAGCCCAAGCCAAGGCTCGGCATTGACCAATTCATGAGCAAAGATACCAAGTAAGACCATGTCAAGACATGGCAATGGTAAGTTCCAAAGGGACTCACGAGAAAGACTTCGTATAAGTCCATGTCAAGA
Source organism: Gossypium sturtianum (assembly GCA_025698515.1). NCBI lineage: Eukaryota > Viridiplantae > Streptophyta > Magnoliopsida > Malvales > Malvaceae > Gossypium > Gossypium sturtianum. The sequence continues at coordinate 29,581,236 of CM046945.1, forward strand.
CATGGCCTCGAAACCAAGATGAGACATTCCATGTAAGACCGTATCTAGGATATGGCTTTGGTATTGAGTTATGTGAGATGAGATTTAGTATCCTCGGTTATTCATACAAATTCATCGGGCAAACGAGCTAAGTTCAAATGAGATGTAATATCCAAAAATTGAGTATTAGTTGTGTTGGCTCGGGTATGAATTTTGTGTGTTAGCATAGTCTTATGAAGGCTTGATTTTATTTAGGAAGTTAGAATAATTTTTAGTATGGTTTATTTAATGAAGTGGATTAAGTAAACTTAGCACTTAAGTTAATTTAAGTGTTAGATTAAAGCACAAGAGGAGTAAGTGGCAAGTTGGTTAATGAGCTTGAAAGGTGGCTTGAGGTTAGAGGTTCGAGTATCATGGAAAGCATTTTTGAAGACTTTATTTTGTGTTCTAGCATTAATGGACGGTCAACCTATGTTTATGATAGGTTGGACCTTAAGTTTTTGGTAAGTTGAATTTTGGATTAAGGAAAGCATGAAATAGGGGATAAGAATCTTAAGGTTATGGAAGGTTGGGGAGACATAAGGTGTAACACCCCAAACCCGGCCTAAACGTTACGACCGAATCTGGCATGTCACATGAAAGGAATGTTTAAAAACTGTGCATTCGTTAAAAAGCTCATATTCTTTAAAGTTGTGGTGAGAAATCGAGTTTAAGAAATTTTGAATAAGAAATGGTTTATTATCATTTTAGGAAAATCCCATATTGATCATTTAATAATAAGCAATAAACAAATTGAAAGCTGAAACCAAATAAAATACCCAAGGCCTTATTACATAACAAAAACTCAAATAAAAATAAGACCAAATAAAAGAAATGAATTTACGAGTAAACATATGTATAGCCTCCACGAGTCCACCTCGGCTCCCAAATCCGCGATCTAATGATTACTGTAAAATTTAACTAAGGGGTGAGTCATCGAGACTCAGTGTGTAAATCCCCATCCAATGTGCCCTTACACAATTTCATGTGAAAATATGCATATCATGCACCCAAACCTAGCCATCCGCAACTCCTTTTTCTACCCCGTGTGGTACCAAACCTTTGGTGGTGCCAAACCACCGGTGTCCAAGGACACGATATTTATCAATATTGTGGTGCCAAACCACGGTGACTCGAAGTCACGAATAATAGTGATGGGGCCAACCCATCGTGTGATACCAAATCACGGCGTCAATCCCGTTGTATCATCTGTGGGGCCAACCCATCGTGGTACCAAACCACTGGGACGAGACGCTATGAGGTGCCAAACCTCCGGTGTCCGGAGACACGAATGTGATACCAAATCTTTGGTGACTCAAAGTCACTAATAATCCATCTGTGGGGCCAACCCACGTGTGATACCAAATCACCTGGCGACGATCCCATATCTCAAAAGTGGGGCCAACCCACGGTGGTGTTAACCACAGGGACGAGTCGCTATGAGGTGCCAAACCTCCGGTGGTGCCAAACCTCTCGGTGACCGTAGTCACAATGTGGTACCAAACCACCGGTGCCCGTCGACACGAATATCACTTTGCCCCCTCCACTCATATAACCCATGCAATATGACATAATAATTCGTGTATGCATGCAGATGTCATGTATGCTAAACATATATCAAATATAAGTATAACATGAATTACCATCATAATCAGATAGACATAAAACAACATAATCACCCTAATCAACCTCTAAGGGTATAACCGTAATTTTACCTACCAAGGGCATTTTCATAATTTACCCACCAAGGGTATATCGGTAATTTACCCACCAAGGGCATTTTCGTAATTTACCCACCAAGGGCATATCGGTAATTTATCCTTCAGGGATATTTTGGTAATTTACCCACTAAGGGTATTTCAATAATTTCGTACCTGGAATGGCCTTTCCAAAGGCCCAGTGTCACCCCGAGTGACCCAACTACCATTTCTGGTCGAAATGGACTATAGGGCTTAAAGCCCAATTTCGGCCCATTCGGGCCCACACGCTCGTGTGGCCCACCTAACACAAATCTAGCCACGTTTATGAGATTCACCTAGTCTAGTTCACTATATACTACACCATCATACATTTTACTATATTGGGCCCACGGCCCATTGGGCCCCCTTCGGCCCATCGCGCCCAAGCAACCAACCCACAAGAATACTACGATGGCCTCAACTATCGCGCGTCGAAGCCCCACACGTGCGCTCGCACGCTCGTGTGGCTACTATTGCCGTGATCGGCACTTCGGCATTTGCCGCTCTACAGCTAGAGTAGAGAGAGTTACACACCTGATAGGACTCTGGTGTTAATCCGCGCTCCGACCACTCCTGTGCCCAAACGCCTTCAAGGTGTGTCAACCCTCCTCCCTGGAATGCTCTTTATATAGCTAGCACTTCACCTTCCTTCTTTGTATCTTTCCGATGTGGGATCCCTTCGTCGAGAGAGTTTAAATTCAACCGAAACTCTTCCCATCCGCATCATGCAAAATAAATACTCCCTTGCTTCTCATGAGATTCGAACCTGTGCTCCCTTGCAACATAATCCACGCTGCTAGCCACTTGGCCACAAGCTCCTCTTGTGTCTTAAACCATGCGCAACTAAATATAAATCTATAGCCAAATTCGAGGTCCAAGTAAAAGAAAACCAAAATGCAAAAGCCAAGACTTGAACCTTGGACCTTCTTCCTTCCTTATGGCGTCATCCCCTTGTCTCTTATGTGGCATCACTTTGCCACTACACCACACACTCCACTTGTGTCATTTTTCCCCACATTTTATTCTTAAGGCCTACCTGCCAACTTTCAGGGTTTTTTTTCCACCTAAAACCAAAATTTCCCCAAAGCTAATATTTGATCCCGGGACTTCATAGAAGCCCTCTAACCTTCCAAAATAACTTACCTAATAAGTCTAACTTGCATTAATGCCGTTCTCAAAAAATTTAAAACAAGGCCCATTGGGCCCAATCCTACTAGGCCCAATTTCGGGATGTTACAAATCTACCCTCCTTAAAGAAATTTCGTCCTCGAAATTTCCAACTACCGGAACATTCGTACCACCTAACCTACAACGCTGTGCTCACGCTGCGTACTCTGATTCCAATAACCCTAATATACTTTTAACTAGAATTTAGAAATCCTACACATACTAAAAAAAAACTAACCATTAAAGCAGACAAATATTTCGAACGCAATCAACTCTATATCCGAGCATCACATCCAACCCAAACACACAGAATAGATATTCAAAATACAGCATATAACAAAGCAAAGTATCAGGAAACTTACAGTGCGGATTGGTGCCGGAGACTCGGGTGCCATATTTAAAAAAAAACAGATATATATTTTTCTAAACCATTTTCCAAACCATCTTTTGAAAACATTTTTTTTGAACCCAAACCCACAGCCGAGTTTTTGAACCTAGGCTCTGATACCATAATTGTAACACCCCAAACCCGGCCTAAACGTTACGTAATCGGATCGGCATGTCACATGAAAGGAATGTTTAAAAGCGTGTATTCGTTAAAAGCTCATATTCTTTAAAGTTGTGGTGAGAAATCGAGTTTAAGAAATTTTGAATAAGAAATGGTTTATTATCATTTTAGGAAAATCCCATATTGATCATTTAATAATAAGCAATAAACAAATTGAAAGCTGAAACCAAATAAAATACCCAAGGCCTTATTACATAACAAAAACTCAAATAAAAATAAGACCAAATAAAAGAAATGAATTTTACGAGTAAACATATGTATAGCCTCCACGAGTCCACCTCGGCTCCCAAATCCGCGATCTAATGATTACCCGCAAAATTTAACTAAGGGGTGAGTCATCGAGACTCGGTGTGTAAATCCCCATCCAACAGCCCTTACACAATTTCATATGAAAATATGCATATCATGCACCCAAACCTAGCCATCCGCAACTCCTTTTTCTACCCCGTGTGGTACCAAAACCTTTGGTGGTGCCAAACCACTGGTGTCCAAGGACACGATATTTATCAATATTGTGGTGCCAAACCACTGGTGACTCGAAGTCACGAATAATAGTGATGGGGCCAACCCATCGTGTGATACCAAATCACTGGCGTCAATTCCGTTGTATTATCTGTGGGGCCAACCCACTGTGGTACCAAACCACTGGGACGAGACGCTATGAGGTGCCAAACCTCTCGGTGTCCGGAGACACGAATGTGATACCAAATCTTTGGTGACTCAAAGTCACTAATAATCCATCTGTGGGGCCAACCCACGTGTGATACCAAATCACTGGCGACGATCCCATATCTCAAAAGTGGGGCCAACCCACGGTGGTGTTAACCACAGGGACGAGTCGCTATGAGGTGCCAAACCTCTGGAGGTGCCAAACCTCGGTGATCTGTAGTCACAATGTGGTACCAAACCACCTGGTGCCCGTCGACACGAATATCTTTGCGCCCTCCACTCATATAACCCATGCAATATGACATAATAATTCGTGTATGCGTTATGTCATGTATGCTAGACATATATCAAATATAAGTATAACATGAATTACCATCATAATCGAGATAGACATAAAACAACATAATCACCCTAATCAACCTCTAAGGGTATAAGCGTAATTTTACCTACCAAGGGCATTTTAAGTAATTTACCCACCAAGGGTATATCGGTAATTTACCCACCAAGGGCATTTTCGTAATTTACCCACCAAGGGCATATCGGTAATTTACCCTTCAGGATATTTTGGTAATTTACCCACTAAGGGTATTTCAATAATTTCGTACACTGGAATGGCCTTTCCAAAGGCCCTGTGTCGCCCGAGTGACCCAACTACCATTTCTAGTCGAAATGGACTATTGGGCTTAAAGCCCAATTTGCCCATCGGGCCCACACGCTCGTGTGGCCCACCTAACACAAATCTAGCCACGTTTATGAGATTCACCTAGTCTAGTTCACTATATACTACACCATCATACATTTTACTATATTGGGCCCACGGGCCCATTGGGCCCCTTCGCCCATCGCGCCCAGCTGACCCCAACCCACAAGAATACTACGATGGCCTCAACTATCGCGTCGAAGCCCCACACGTGCGCCGCGACGCTCGTGTGGCTACTATTGCTTTGTGATCGGCACTTCGGCATTTGCCGCTCTGACTAGAGTAGAGAGAGTTACACACCGATAGGACTCGGTGTTAATCCGCTCCGACCACTCCACGTGCCCAAACGCCTTCCAAGGTGTGTCAACCCTCCTCCCTGGAATGCTCTTTATATAGCTAGCACTTCACCTTCCTTCTTTGTATCTTTCCGATGTGGGATCCCTTCGTCGAGAGAGTTTAAATTCAAGCTGAAACTCTTCCCATCCAGACCGCAAAATAAATAATCCCTTGCTTCTCATGAGAATCGAACCCAGGCTCCCTTGCAACATAATCCATGTTGCTAGCCACTTGGCCACAAGCTCCTCTTGTGTCTTAAACCATGCGCAACTAAATATAAATCTATAGCCAAATTCCGAGGTCCAAGTAAAAGAAAACCAAAATGCAAAAGCCAAGACTTGAACCTTGGACCTCCTTCCTTCCTTATTGCGTCATCCCCTTGTCTCTTATGTGGCGTCACTTTGCCACTACACCACACACTCCACTTGTGTCATTTTTCCCACATTTTATTCTTAAGGCCTACTGCCAACTTTCAGGTTTTTTTCCACCTAAAACCAAAATTTCCCCAAAGCTAATATTTGATCCGGGACTTCATAGAAGCCCTCTAACCTTCCAAAATAACTTACCTAATAAGTCTAACTTGCATTAATGCCGTTCTCAAAAATTTAAAACAAGGCCCATTGGGCCCAATCCTACTAGGCCCAATTTCGGGATGTTACAAATCTACCCTCCTTAAAGAAATTTCGTCCTCGAAATTTCCAACTACAGAAGAACATCGTGCACCACCTAACCTACAACGTCGTGCTCACGCTGCGTACTCACGATTCCAATAACCCTAATATACTTTTAACTAGAATTTAGAAATCCTACACATACTAAAAAAACTAACCATTAAAGCGGACAAATATTTGAACATAATCAACTCTATATCCAGAGCATCACATCCAACCCAAACACACGAATAGATATTCAAAATCTGACATATAACAAAGCAAAGTATCAGGAAACTTACAGTGCGGATTGGTGCCGGAGACTCGGGTGCCATATTTAAAAAAAATAGATATATATTTTTCTAAACCATTTTCCAAACCATCTTTTGAAAACATTTTTTTGAACCCAAACCCACAGCCGAGTTTTTGAACCTAGGCTCTGATACCATAATTGTAACACCCCAAACCCGGCCTAAACGTTACGACCGAATCGGCATGTCACATGAAAGGAATGTTTAAAAGCGTGCATTCGTTAAAAGCTCATATTCTTTAAAGTTGTGGTGAGAAATCGAGTTTAAGAAAATTTGAATAAGAAATGGTTTATTATCATTTTAGGAAAATCCCATATTGATCATTTAATAATAAGCAATAAACAAATTGAAAGCTGAAACCAAATAAAATACCCAAGGCCTTGGTTGTAGGAAAATGTTTTGGAAAGTAATTCTAGGCCTTTAGTGCATGTATGTGGACGGCATCTTGGTCTAGGGGAGGGCTTGACCGATTTTTGTTGGTAGCTTTGGTAGGTTAGTAGCTAGTTGGCCATTTCTCCTAAGTTTATGATCACCAATTTCCTTTCTCTCCTCAAACACTCCTATAGCCGAATGTGTCTTGGTCATAAGGTGAGTTTTAGGTGTTGTTTTGGCCTTCAATAATTGTTTTTGTGTCATAACCGAAAATCCTTTCTAGTTTTTACAAGTTTCTCCCTAGTGCATCAAAGTGTATTAAAACCGAAAGAATCTTTGTGCTTGGCCGAATTTCTTTTTTTTCACAACATCTTTCCCATTCTTACATACTTGTTCAACCCATATTTCTCCTACTTTCTCTTGGCCGAAACTTCCTTCTCTCCATCTCTCTTTACTTTCTTTCATTTTTGTTCAAAGCCATAAACATTCCTCTCCCATCGAAATCTCTTCCATCTTCTTCCTTCTTCCTTTTTCCTTTCTCTTTCTCCACTTTAATCGAATCCTTTTTGTTATTACAAATCAACCATAGCCGAATTTCTTTGACTATTTAATCATTTTGCCAAAACTTCCCTTTCTCTTATTGTTTTGTTTTGGCCGAATTTTCAAGGGTAGATTCTTTTGGTTTTTCTTCAATCGAATTGGATAATAGGTAAGTGTTCATAGCCGATTTTATTATTATTTCTTTTCTCTTTTCTAAGTCATTTTCTTGTGGACAAAAGCCGAATCTTTGGGCATTGTTAGCAAGGTTCTAACCATTATAGGAATCGATTATTCATTTAGGCTTTTTGGGACTTCGGAAGCAATCGATCTAAGTTTTCTCTAACGATCAAAGGTTGGTAAGTCAAGTGGTAAGAAATCTTGTCGATTCATTAATGGATGTAAAGCCAAAGGCTATGGTGGATAAGGATTTTGGTTGGCCGAATGGTCTATAATAATGATTTAAGTATTGGCCGAATGTAGGGGCAAGGTGATCTAGTGCGGTAGAGCGGATCCTTGGATTTTAGTATTGCGTTGGTGAAAGGTGTGTATCTTACACACTTTATAACTTGGTTTATATATGTATATTTGTGTGTTATATAACTAATCATATTATGAAAGTGGGTAAATCGATGAGATCTGGATATGATACCATGATGGTATGAATGAGGATTCGGGTAAGTCCGTTTCAATATGTTGTTAATACATGTGGATTGAAATCATGATCTATGATTTATGATATATTTGTTATGGGATACATATCAAAGTTTATTGACATGATTTGTTTATCTATTGCATTGGTATGGGCAATATGAGAGGAGGGGGAAGATTGATGATTCGTGTCTTCGGACACCAGTGGTTTGGCACCACCAGTGATTTGGTATCACATTCGTGTCTTCGGACACCAGAGGTTTGGCACCTCATAGCGACTTGTCCCTGTGGTTAATTCCACCGTGGGTTGGCCCCACTTTTGAGATATGGGATTATGCGCGGTGATTTGGTATCACACGTGGGTTGGCCCCACAACTTGATGATTCGTGTCTTGGACACGGTGGTTTGGCACCACTAGTGATTTGGTATCACATTCGTGTCTTGGACACGGAGGTTTGGCACCTCATAGCGACTTGTCCCCGTGGTTAATTCCACCGTGGGTTGGCCCCACTTTTGAGATATGGGATCGTCGCGGTGATTTGGTATCACACGTGGTTTGGCCCCACAGATGGATTATTCGTGACTACTGGTTACGGTGATTTGGTATCACATTTGTGTCTTTGGACACAGTGGTTTGGCACCACCAGTGGTTTGGTACCACACGGGGTAGAAAAGGAGTTATGGATGGCTAGGTTGGGTGCATTATATATATATATTGCTTGGTTATAATTTGTGTAAGTATGTGGTATTTACCCGGGAGAGGGAATATGCACTGAGTCTTGGTGACTCACCTTCTCCCTTATATTTTCAGGTGATTCGTGAGGTCGTGGATATAGAGCCGGATGGACTCGAGGAGGCCATGCAATAAAGTTTGGTTTTACATGAACTTCCATTTGGGTACTTTATTTTAATTTGGTTTTCATATTTTATGGATTTGTAATAAGGCCTGTTTAATTATGGTTTTGGATTATTTATATGCTTTGAGATTTATTCTAAACCTGTTTAAGCATGTCACTTGGTTAATCTAAAATTTAGCTCAAAGTTTTCTAAACTAAAAACTCGCAATGGTTTTAAAAATCTTACCATCGGGTAATATGAATAGTTCAATAGAAAACATTACAAGTTAAGTGTTTTCAACAAATTAAGTGATTTCCAAAATTCAAGTTTCTATACTCAATTGCAAACGGATTTTCAAAGTGATATTTCAAATTATCTTAACAAGGTATAAATGTTTTCTATCCTATGATTCATCAACTAAGTTTTAAAGTTTTATGTAATTCAAAGTAAATCTCAGTTTTAACTTATTTTCGACAAATAAAGAATTTCAAAGAGTTTTTTACAAAATTTAAATGTTAATTCGATTCTTTCAAAAATATTTTCCTAAGTGACATACCAGATTCGGTCGTGGCGTATTGACCGGGTTTGGGGTGTTACAAATTGGTATCAGAGCCAAGTTCAAAAGCTCGATTGTGGGCCCGAGGCCCAACATGTTTTAAAAAAATGAATTTTAAAATGTTTTTGTTGAAAATTATATGGTTGGAAAGGCATGGCCTCGAGTCTCCGACATCAATCCGCCCTGGTAAGTACATTAAACTGTTGATTTTTGATGATTTGATATGATGTTGGCATGACTGTATAGTAGTAGGAACTACTCTAGAGACCCAAACTATAGGTTGAATGTACTCGCGAAACAATTTCTTATTAAAATTATTCATAAAACGGTGCTTTAAAGAAAGTGGAATAATGACTAATGCATAACGCTTTTAAATCAGATAAGTCGAGACTTTAGATATGAGTACTCGTGGTCGAGGCCGTGTTATGGGTGGACGTGGTCGAGGTAGGATGGCTGTGTCTGAGCCAGTGAGGTCGGGTCAAGGATCCGAAAATGAGGTACCACTACCCCCACCACCAGCGGTTGGAGTTGAGCAACAGGATCAAACGGGGGATGACGCAGTGTCTCGAGCGATCTTTGCGAGTTCTTGAAAGGGTAGTTGGAATAGGTGGAGGCAGGAGTTCGAAATCCATATCGAGCGACTCGATCCAATGGAGCGGAGGTATTTCGAGGTGTTTCAGCGTAGCTCCCAAAGTCGCGGGTGAATATTGGCTAGAGGCGACGGAGCGAATCATGAATGATTTGGATCTGAATGCCGAGGAAAAGCTGAAAGGGATCGTATCGCTTCTTCGGGATGAGTCATATCAATGGTGGCTCACAGTACAGAATGGTGCTGCAGCGGAGGATCTCACTTGGGAGTATTTCAAGGCAGTGTATCAGCGGAAATACGTTGGGTCTAATTACATTGATGTGCAGCGTAAGGCATTTTTGAGTTTAATCCAAGGTAGTAAGTCCGTATCAGAATATGAGGCAGAATTTTTAAGACTGAGCCGGTATGCTGGAGGTATTGTGGCATCGGAGCACGAACGATGTGTTCGATTCGAAGATGGTTTGAGGGACGAGCTGAGATTGTTGATTGCTCCACATCAGGAACGAGAGTTTGCTACTTTGGTTGAAAAGGCTAAGATAGCCGAAGGAATTAAGGAATCTGCAAGGCAGAGTTACGACCGAAATAAGCATAAGAGAGGTTATAGATCATCGGGATCAGCCGGTAATTCTCAAAAGAGGGCTAGGCAAAGTGGGCTGAATCAGTCTGGGAGGCCTGTTACTGCTAATCAAGGACCAGCACGGTGTAACCGATGTGGGAAATATCATTGGGACGAATGTTGGACCGGAGGGAAAGGATATTTCGAGTGTGGCTCATTTGGATCATCGTGTGAGAGGCGCCCACGTAAGCTAGCCAGAATCGATCCGAGAGGTCAAGGTCGTGCTCGGGCCGAAATGTGGGACCGCCACCACATAGAGGTCGTGGTAATGGTAGAGAAGGTAATGGTTCTGGTCGAGGTCGAGGAGCATCTGGCAGAGGTGCTGGCAACACCGAGGCAAGACGACTGGTTTGGTGTATGTGAGGCGTCGAGAGGAGGCGACTTGACCGGACGTCATAACCTGTGACGTTCTTAATCTTTGGTGAACCATATACTGCTTTGATAGATGTGGGTTCGACACATTCGTATGTTGCCAGTAGCATAGTAGAGGCTATGAATCTAGACTCTGAGACTACTTCTAGAAGATGACAGTACTTAGTCCTCTGGGTCACTCTGTAGAAGTAAATAAGCTGTATAGAGATGTGCCCCTAGAACTCCAAGGGGTAGTGTTCGTAGTTGATCTGATGGAATTGCCATTTGAGGAGTTTGATCTGATACTTGGGATGGACTGGTTGGCCAAGTACCGAGCAAGTTTGGATTGCGCTGCTAAGCGCATGGTTTTGAAGTCAGTTGAGGGCGAAGAGGTGGTCATGATAGGTAATAGAAGAGATTATCTATCCAACGTGGTATCTGCGTTGAAAGCTATGAAGTTGGTTAGGAAGGGCTGTGAGGCATTCGTGGCTCATGTGTGTGCGTTGGAGGCTAAGGAGTCTAATGTGGGGAATGTCTGCACGGTAAAGGAATATGTTGACGTATTTCCTGAAGAACTTTCGGGACTACCTCCGGACCGTGAAGTTGAATTTGGTATAGATCTCACATTTAACAGCGCGGTGTCTATAGCTCCGTATAGGATTGCACCGAAGGAATTGATGGAATTAAAGGCTCAGATTCAGGAGTTGTTGGATCGAGGTTTCATTCGACCAAGCGTTTCGCCTTGGGGAGCGCCGGTATTTTTTGTCAAGAAGAAAGATGGTACGATGCAGATGTGTATAGACTACCACCAGTTGAATAAGCTGACGATAAAAAATAAGTATCCTTTGCCGAGGATAGATGACTTGTTTGATCAGCTTAAGGGGGCAGCGATTTTTTTCCAAGATTGATTTAAGGTCTGGATATCATCGGCTAAAGGTGAAAGAGGTCGATATCCATAAGACGACTTTTGCACTCGATATGGGCACTACGAGTTTACGGTGATGCCATTTGGGTTGACTAACGCGCGGCAAAGCATTCATGGATATGATGAATCGAGTATTCCAGCTTTTGGACCAATTTGTTGTGGTATTTATAGACGATATTTTGGTATACTCAAAGTCGGAGGAGGAGCATGATGCGCATTTGCGAGTAGTGTTGCAGATTCTCGAGGAAAAAACGGTTTGCACGCCAAATTTAGTAAGTGCGAGTTCGCTTAGGAGGTGACTTTCTTGGGTCACGTAGTATCGGTGAGGGGATTAGAGTGGATCCTCGGAAGATTGAGGCGTTGTTGGATTGGAAGCCGCTAAGTCGGTGGTCGAGATTCGGAGTTTTCTAGGTGCAGCGGGGTATTACAGAAGATTTGTAGAAGGATTTTCTTTGATAGCAAAGCACCTATGACCAAGTTATTGAGGAAAGGAGTTCCATTTGTGTGGACCGAGAAGTAGCAAGAAAGTTTCGACAAGTTGTAGAAGATTCTGACCGAAGCTTCGGTTTTGATTCAACCTGAGGTAGGCAAGGAATTCACGGTTTACTATGATGCATCACATACTGGTTTGGGATGTGTGCTGATGCAGGAAGGGAAGGTAGTGGCTTATGCATCTTGACAGTTGAGACCACATGAGGTTAATTATCCGACGCATGACTTGGAATTAGCTGCTGTGGTTTTTGCTTTGAAGATATGGAGACATTATTTGTACGGAGAGAAGTCGATAGTCTATACGGATCACAAGAGTCTTAAGTACCTTTTGACTCAGAAGGATTTGAACTTAAGGCAGCGTAGATGGATTGAGTTGTTGAAGGACTACGACTGTTCGATCGAATATCATCCCGGCATGGCTAACGTGGTGGCAGACGCATTGAGCCGTAAGGTTGTATCGGATTTAAGATCGATGTTTGCTCATCTTAGCTTATATGACGATGGGAGTCTTTTGGCAGAATTGCAAGTCAAGCCGACTTGGTTAGATCAGATCAAGGAGAAGCAGCTAGAGGATGATGGTTTAAATGATCGGAGGTTGCAGGTTCAGAACGGAGGTTTAGAGGAATATAGTTTGTCCAGCGATGGAGTACTGTGTTTTAAAGGGAGAGCTTGTATGCCGAAGGATGTTAAGTTGAGGCAAAGGATTCTTCGGGATGCACATAATAGCCTATATGCTATGCATCCTAGAGGAAGCAAGATGTATCGGGATTTAAGAGACCAGTTTTGGTGGCCAGGTCTCAAGCGTGAGGTAACTGAGTTTGTGGGTAAATGTCTAACGTGTCAGCCAGGTCAAGGCGGAGCATCGATTATCGTGCAGGTTACTTCACCGGTGAAGATTCCACGATGGAAGTGGGAAAGGATCACTATGGACTTTGTCGGTGGATTACCTCTTACACCTAGTAAGAAGGATTCGATTTGGGTGATTGTGGATCGTCGACTAAGTCACTCATTTCATTCCGTAAGGATGGATTATTCGCTTGAGAGGTTAGCTAAGTTGTATGTAGCGGAAATAGTGAGGTTGCACGGTGTACGGTGTCGATCATCTCGCATGACAGAGATCCTAGATTTACGTCGAGGTTTTGAGAGCGTTACATCGGGCTTTGGGTACGCGCGGTTAGATTTTAGTACCGCATTTCATCCACGATCGACAGGCGATCGGAAAGAGTTATTGATTTTAGAGGATATCTTTGAGAGGATGTGTTTTGGACTTGAGAGGCGGTGGGAAGAGTTTTTGCCGTTAAATGAGTTTGCATACAACAATAGTTACCAAGCAAGCATTAAGATGGCACCATATGAGGCGTTGTATGGTAGGAGAGGTGTCGCACGCCTACATGTTGGATCGAGTTGGGTGAGCGTCGGATGTTAGGACCAGAGTTGGTTGCAGAGGCGAGGATAAGGTTAAGACGATTCGGGCTCGTCTCAAGGAAGCTTCGGATAGGCAAAAGTCGTATGCCGATCTCAAGCGGAGGGATATTGAGTTTATCGTGGGTGACAAAGTTTTTCTGAAGGTCTCGCCATGGAAGAAAGTGTTAAGATTTGGGAGAAAAGGCAAGTTAAGTCCAAGGTTTATTGGGCCGTTTAAGGTGTTGAGATGAGTGGGACCGGTGAGCTTATCGGCTTGAGTTGCCGTGAAGGCGAGTCAAATTCACGATGTGTTCCATGTCTCCATGCTTAGACGCTTATCGCTCGATCCATCGCATGTTGTGGCGAGAGAGGAAATAGATGTGAGTCCGGATCTCGACGGTAGAAGAAGAACGTGCGATTCTAGATCGAGATGTGAAAGTTTTACGTAGGAAGTCCGTTCCTTTAGTGAAGGTTTTATGGAGGAATCATGGCGTGGAAGAAGCTACGTGGGAACCAGGAGGATGCGATGAGGCAAAGTGAGTACCCTCAACTCTTTTGATCAGGTAATTTCGAGGACGAAATTTTCTTAAGGGGGGTAGAATTGTAATATCCAAAAATTGAGTATTAGTTGTGTTGGCTCGGGTATGAATTTTGTGTGTTAGCATAGTCTTATGAAGGCTTGATTTTATTTAGGAAGTTAGAATAATTTTTAGTATGGTTTATTTAATGAAGTGGATTAAGTAAACTTAGCACTTAAGTTAATTTAAGTGTTAGATTAAAGCACAAGAGGAGTAAGTGGCAAGTTGGTTAATGAGCTTGAAAGGTGGCTTGAGGTTAGAGGTTCTGAGTATCATGGAAAGCATTTTTGAAGACTTTATTTTGTGTTCTAGCATTAATGGACGGTCAACCTATGTTTATGATAGGTTGGACCTTAAGTTTTTGGTAAGTTGAATTTTGGATTAAGGAAAGCATGAAATAGGGGATAAGAATCATAAGGTTATGGAAGGTTGGGGAGACATAAGGCTTGGTTGTAGGAAAATGTTTTGGAAAGTAATTCTAGGCCTTTAGTGCATGTATGTGGGACGGCATCTTGGTCTAGGGAGGGCTTGACCGATTTTTGTTGGTAGCTTTGGTAGGTTAGTAGCTAGTTGGCCATTTCTCCTAAGTTTATGATCACCAATTTCCTTTCTCTCCTCAAACACTCCTATAGCCGAATGTGTCTTGGTCATAAGGTGAGTTTTAGGTGTTGTTTTGGCCTTCAATAATTGTTTTTGTGTCATAACCTAAAAATCCTTTCTAGTTTTTGCAAGTTTCTCCCTAGTGCATCAAAGTGTATCAAAACCGAAACAATCTTTGTGCTTGGCGAATTTCTTTTTTTCACAACATCTTTCCCATTCTTACATACTTGTTCAACCCATATTTCTCCTACTTTCTCTTGGCCGAAACTTCCTTCTCTCCATCTCTCTTTACTTTCTTTCATTTTTGTTCAAAGCCATAAACATTCCTCTCCCATCGAAATCTCTTCCATCTTCTTCCTTTTTCCTTTCTCTTTCTCCACTTTAATCGAATCCTTTTTGTTATTACAAATCAACCATAGCCGAATTTCTTTGACTATTTAATCATTTTGCCAAAACTTCCCTTTCTCTTATTGTTTTGTTTTGGCCGAATTTTCAAGGGTAGATTCTTTTGGTTTTTCTTCAATCGAATTGGATAATAGGTAAGTTTTCATAGCCGATTTTATTATTATTTCTTTTCTCTTTTCTAAGTCATTTTCTTGTGGACAAAAGCCGAATCTTTGGGCATTGTTAGCAAGGTTCTAACCATTATAGGAATCGATTTTTCATTTAGGCTTTTTGGGACTTCGGAAGCAATCGATCTAAGTTTTCTCTAACGATCAAAGGTTGGTAAGTCAAGTGGTAAGAAATCTTGTCGATTCATTAATGGATGTAAAGCCAAAGGCTATGGTGGATAAGGATTTTGGTTGGCCGAATGGTCTATAGTAATGATTTAAGTATTGGCCGAATGTAGGGGCAAGGTGATCTAGTGCGGTAGAGTGGATCCTTGGATTTTAGTATTGCGTTGGTGAAAGGTGTGTATCTTACACACTTTATAACTTGGTTTATATATGTATATTTGTGTGTTATATAACTAATCATATTATGAAAGTGGGTAAATCGATGAGATCTGGATATGATACCATGATGGTATGAATGAGGATTCGGGTAAGTCCGCTTCAATATGTTGTTAATACATGTGGATTGAAATCATGATCTACGATTTATGATATATTTGTTATGGGATACATATCAAAGTTCATTGACATGATTTGTTTATCTATTGCATTGGTATGGGCAATATGAGAGAGGGGAAGATTGATGATTCGTGTGGTTTGGACACCGGTGGTTTGGCACCACCGGTGGTTTGGCACCACCGGTGATTTGGTATCACATTCGTGTCTTCGGACACCGAGAGGTTTGGCACCTCATAGCGACTTGTCCCCGTGGTTAATTCCACCGTGGGTTGGCCCCACTTTTGAGATATGGGATTGTCCGCGGTGATTTGGTATCACACGTGGGTTGGCCCCACAACTTGATGATTCGTGTCTTGGACACCGGTGGTTTGGCACCACCGGTGATTTGGTATCACATTCGTGTCTTGGACACGGAGGTTTGGCACCTCATAGCGACTTGTCCCCCGTGGTTAATTCCACCGTGGGTTGGTGATTTTGAGATATGGGATCGTGCGCGGTGATTTGGTATCACACGTGGGTTGGCCCCACAGATGGATTATTCGCGACTACGGTCACCAGTGATTTGGTATCACATTTGTGTCTTTGGACACCAGTTGTTTGGCACCACCAGTGGTTTGGTACCACACGGGGTAGAAAAGGAGTTATGGATGGCTAGGTTGGGTGCATTATATATATATATATTGCTTGGTTATAATTTGTGTAAGTATGTGGTATTTTTGAGAGGGAATATGCACTGAGTCTTGGTGACTCACCTTCTCCCTTATATTTTTAGGTGATTCGTGAGATCGCGGATATAGAGCCGGATGGACTCGAGGAGGCCATGCAATAAAGTTTGGTTTTACATGAACTTCCATTTGGGTGTTTTATTTTAATTTGGTTTTCATATTTTATGGATTTGTAATAAGGCCTGTTTAATTATGGTTTTGGATTATTTATATATTTTGAGATTTATTCTAAACCTGTTTAAGCATGTCACTTGGTTAATCTAAAATTTAGCTCAAAGTTTTCTAAACTGAAAACTCGCAATGGTTTTAAAAATCTTACCATCGGGTAATATGAATAGTTCGATAGAAAACATTACAAGTTAAGTGTTTTCAACAAATTAAGTGATTTCCAAAATTCAAGTTTCTATACTCAATTGCAAACGGATTTTCAAAGTGATATTTCAAATTATCTTAACAAGGTATAAATGTTTTCTATCCTATGATTCATCAACTAAGTTTTAAAGTTTTATTTAATTCAAAGTAAATCTCAGTTTTAACTTATTTTCGACAAATAAAGAATTTCAAAGAGTTTTTCACAAAATTTAAATGTTGATTCGATTCTTTCAAAAATATTTTCCTTAGTGACATACCAGATTCGGTCGTGGCGTATTGACCGGGTTTGGGGTGTTACATGAGATAACAAGAAAGCTAAGGAAGCAAAATTATTATCAAGTGAAAATGAGTATTATTCATCTTATGAATGATAAATTAGAGATTACGATTATTATGTAAATGTATGCTGATCAATGTGATCAAGTGATACAGGTACCTTGTTTACCTCACAAGTATGAGACTAGTAAGTATCATGAGATATGTAAGAATCAAGTATGAGCAAGTAAGCTTTATAGCTGAAATTATGATACCATTGTTTATGTCAAATGGTTTAATTTAAGCAAGTATGTTGTTATGTGCATTATATGCAAACTTACTAAGCTAAAGGCTTACGTCTTTCACTCTTTCTTTCCATGTAGTTTCGCCAAGCTAATCTCGTGGATCATTGTCATCGGAGCTCGGAGCACACTATCAATCTCTATTTTTGTATAGCCAAGTTGTTTACATTAAGTATGGCATGTATAGGAAGCATTTCATTTTGAATTAAAATGTTGGCTATCAAGCCTATTATTCTTTTGTATATGGCCAAAGAGATTTGCCTTGAATGATTAAGTATGTATGTTTTTATTTATCAATAAAGTATGCATTCTAATTCATGAAAGATGTAGTAGTTGAGTTGTTGAATTAAATATTGGTTTGGATACTTGTTTTCAGGGTGGCCATTGGCTTGGTAAATAGCCTCTAAGTGCCCAAGACGGTTAGACACACGCAGGCGTGTGTTCAGGCCGTGCGTAAACTCGCACCTTAGTCTCATAAGTCGAGAATAGGCCGGGGCTAATCCACGGCCGTGTGTTGAAGTCGTCGCATGACACGGTTGGAACATGGGCGTGTGCCCTACCGTGTTAATAAGTCGATATATCAAGGTATAGTACACGGTCTAAGTCCACGGGCGTGTCAAGGCCGTGTGTAATTAGTCGATGTCAACCACGGTCGGAAGACATGGGCGTGTAAAGGGGTGCACGGGCGTGTGACCCCTGCTTTAAAGAGAAGTTTCTGATTAAGTTCCAAAAGTTTTTATATACGTGTATAAGGCCTCGTAGGCCTATGAAATGTATGATTAGACTGAGAAAGAGAAGTTTTTAATTCGGAACAAAATTTTATAGCCCGTAAGTGCATGATTAAGCAAGTTAAAGCATAGTAATATCTCGTATCCGGTCTAAGCCTCAGACTCGGGTATGGGGTGTTACATTTAGTGGTATCAGAGCTACGGTTTAGTCGGTTCTAGGACTAACGTAGCACGAGCACGAGTCTAGCCATACATGCCATACGTAAGAATGTTTTTATAATGATAGTGTGACGACTCCTGATGACTTAAATTATGTTTATACATTTAGTAAATGGATCCCGATAGAGCTGTGGCGGATAATGTAGAAAGTAACACACCGGCTCCCGCTGAAGGGACGGTGCCGAACGAGAATGAGAATAGACCAACTACGGTGAGTCAAGAAGGAGGAGAAGAGGCTAGAGAAGCCTTCCTCCACATGATGAACACATGGTATATGGAGTTCGTTCGTACTAACCCGAATGCGCAACCCCCTCCACCCCCACCTGTTCCTCAACCTATCCCAGTAGCCCCTAAAGTAGTAGAGGTGGTAAGAGGAGAGAAGCCTCCGATTGATAGAATCAGGAAACATGGGGCAGAAGAATTCTGGGCTAGAAAAGATGATGATCTGGAAAAGGCTGAGTTCTGGATAAAAAATACTATCAGGGTATTTAATGAGTTGTCGTGCACACCTGAGGAATGCATGAAGTGTGTAGTCTCTCTTCTAAGAGATTCTGCTTACCAATGGTGGAACACCCTTGTGTCGGTGGTACCGATGGAAAGGATCACAAGGGAATTTTTCCAAGAAGAATTCAAGAAATAGTATATCAGTCAAAGGTTTGTGGACCAGAAAAGGAAGGAATTCCTAGAACTGAAGCAAGGCAAGATGTCAATGACTGACTATGAACGTGAGTTTGTACGACTCAGTAAGTACGCTCGCGAATGCGTGTCCACTGAGGCCATCATGAGTAAAATATTTGAAGACGGGTTGAATGAGGATATCGAACTGTTTGTTACAGTCCTAGAACTAAATGTAATATCCTGGATTATGGCTTATGCATTAATACTTAATTATATGAAGTAACATGCCTGTGTGTGTGTTGAATGTGTTTTATGGATTTTTAGAACTTAGGAATATAGGCAAATGCCTTAGAAATTATTAGATTTCAAGTTTAAAAAAAAAAGGGAAGCTAAGCCTAATAGGCCTTAAGAGAAAATGTAAGGGAAATATGGCACAAGAATAGGCTTGGTAAAGTGGCTTGGAGGCGCCACTTAGGGCCTTGGTATGTGACGCCTCAAGCAAGGGAGAAGGGAGGAGGTTCGAATCATGTTGGCAGCATGGGAGTGTGGCTTTTATTTTTGCATGTTGGCGTTAAGGAGGAGAGAAGTATTGGACGACATGGGACTCTGAAAAGGTGAGGATAAATACTTGACTTTCTTTTAAATTTCGGCTAGGAAGAGGAGATAAAGGTTGGACGTATTCAAATTATTTTGAGTGAGTAGCATGGAGAGAATATAGGAGAAAAAGATGGGATATGATGAGAGAATGAAGCAATGGCCGAATGTGGGACTCTTTGGGGTTGCTTAATCGGTTTTGAAGCATAGAAAAGGGATAATGCCGAATTTTGGGGTGTCCATCTTTTATTCTCTCTTTTTCTTCTTTGACAATTGAAGCCGAATTTCCCTTTGACACCATTGCCGAAATTCTCCTAACTTTTCTCTTCTTATTCTTTTCTGTTCTCTCAACCTTGATTCTTCATACTTGTTTTCGAGATAGCCGAACACTCCTTGCCATTTAGAACCATAGCCGAATCTCAAAGGGGCTTTATTCCCTATTCCTTGCTCAAAGCCTCGAAGCCGAAACCTTGATCTAGTTCATTTGTGGCCGAATCCTCTGGAACATTAAACTCCTTACACTTTTATGTTTTCTTTCTTCACCTGTAAGTGCCGAAATCTTTCTCCTTGGGATCTAGAAGCCGATTCTCTGTGGATGCTTGTATAGTGGTAGGTATTTCCTTCCTTAGGCAATCGGTTTCCTCTCATCTTCATTTAGTGTGACGAAATCAAGGGTTGGCCTTGATTTCTAAGGTTGGTCGAATGTTCTTTAAGGCCATAGTGATGTGTTCTTTTGTGTGTAGCCGGAAGTAAGGAAGCATCAAGGATTTATTCGGGATTCGATTTATCAAGGCAAGTGATATGTGCAATTCGGCCAAAGGCCATCTTTATGGATTTATTGGTTATAGCCGAATCTAACATGTGACATATAGGAATCTCGACAACTTCAGGAGCTAGCGAGCAATTCGGGCTTTAGATAAGCAAGGTAGGTAGTTGCTAATATTCGGCCATAGGCCATATTTGGTATTTAAGTGTGACCAATTCTAACCATGGCTTATAGGGCAAATCAACAGTGGTTAATAGAAGCTTTCGGGATTTTAGTGAACTCGCTAAGTATACCAGGTGTGTACTCCACACTAAATCTCTTAATAGATTACGGCTTTAATTTAATGTATGTGTTATAATAGTATGAATGTGGCCGAAAGGTACCATGCAATGGTACTAAGTACTCAGGTACGTAAACCTACTCCTTTTATGAGTACGATATGATAAAAATCTGTATGGCACATATGTGAAACTATAAGAATGTGAATAAAGAATATGGCATGATATTGCATGTTTTGTATGGCATGGGCATATGGGTTATATGGAAAGGGGAAGTGATTGGTGGTTATATACCCCAATATATGAATGTGGTGGCTTCGATCACAATATCTGAATGTGGTGACTTCGGTCACGTTATCTGAATGTGGTGTCTCATGACACAAAATATATTATCTGGTGGCTATGCCACAAATTTATAAGGGCGATGTGCTAGTCGTCTGCAGCGACAGCCTTCGATGATGTGTAGCGGATGGGTGGGTCGATTTAGTAATCCCCACGGTGTGGTGGTTGGTACGGGTGATGTGTAGCGGATGGCATCTAGGTTTGGGTTCGGGATTGCATCATTATATTTAATTGCTATTTGTACATGTATGAATTGTTATGCCTAAATCGTTGGGATTTAGTGTTGGCCGCATACACACCGAGTCTGTTTGACTCACCCCGTTGTGGGATATCTTTTGAGTGACACTCGGTGATGGGCCAGGGTCGGCGAGGAGCTCGATGGTGGCCATGCTCAGCCATGTAAATTATTTTATTTTGGACTTTCTATTTTCAAGTATTTTGGATTTATTTGGGTTTTGATGTAATAAGGCCACTAGTAGAAAGCTTGTTTATGCATGCATTTTTATTATTTAGTATGATCTGAATTTTATCAATTTAAAGTTTAAGCAATTTTTCTTAAAAATAAATTTTAAATGTTTAGACACCTAAACACAAACGATTTTAGAATTAAAGATTAAACCCCAAAATAACTCGGTATTTTTATAAAACCACCCCAAATTTTCCGAAGTAATAAACATGAAATTAAAACATTTTACTCGAGGAACATACCGGATCCGATGCAGGCTCGTGGGCGGGTTTGGGGTGTTTCAATTTAGTATCGAGCCGGTTCAAAACTCGGCTCTGGGGTTTTAGGCTCCAAAACGTTTTCTAAAAGTGGGCTTTTTTAAAGGATAACAGGTCTGTTAGCTCAGCATGGCACCTGCGTCTCTGACCCAAGTCCGCCAGGTAAGTACCCTAAACCATTGTGTGATCTACATGTGGGCTTTATGGGCTTTATGGGACGTAGACTAGTTTAAATAGACTACGATGGACTATAGGCTTAGTTTAAACCACTTCTTAAACTTTCATAAGACTTAATTTCACTAAACAAACCCGTTAACGAGCCACAAGACTAGGGTGTGGTAGCAGTAAATGCGCATGTCTAGGATTGGATCAGGAAGAGCTTGGTATTTAAGCAGTCCTAGTGACTCACCTCCTCTTCGCTGGAATCCTACCTAGTGCGAGGTATTTATTCACCTTAGTCGAGTTAGGGTGTGGCAATTGGCGCACGCATGCCTAGGAGTGGATTCAGGGAGAGCTTGGTATTTAAGCGGCCCTAGCGACTCACCTCCTCTTTGCTAGAATCCTACCTACAGTGCGTGGTGACTATTCACCCTAGTTATGAGGACTCGTTGATGGGCTAAACCCTATAATTAAAACCCGAAAGGGACCAGCCACCCTAGTTTGGAAAATAAAATTTTTTTACCGAAATACCCTTATTGCATGAAATCACCAAGGAACCCTGAATTAGAAAATTTACGAAATTACCCCTGATTTACAAATTTTTAAATTAACCCCAATTTATTACCAAAATACCCCTGTAGGTGAAATGACGAAAATACCCCTGGGATAGGAATAGGACGAAAATGTTTGAATGATGAATGTGTGTTGAATGAATGTGCTCCTTTAAATTAGGATAGAAGACTTGAAACTTTGATCGATCAAAAGAACTACTTCTAAACTTCTTTCATAAAATTTCTTCGCGGATAATCAGTGGAACAAAATACTAATGCATAAAAATTTCTTAATCAGATTAAAGCGCGATCGTAGACATGAGTTCTAGGGGACGTGGTCATAATGTGCGAGGACGTGGTAGAGGCAGAATGACCGTATCGGAACCCGTTAGGTCTGGACAAGGGTCTGAAAATGAGGTACCACCACCTCCACCACCAGCTGTTGGTGTTGAGCAGCAAGATCAGACGGGGGAGGATGCAGTATCGCAGGCAATGCTACGAGTTCTTGAGATGGTGGCTGGAGCAGGTGGAGGTATGGGAGCTCGAAAATCTGTACCCGAGCGACTCCGAGCCAATGGGGCTGAGGTGTTTCGTGGTGTATCTGGTGTAGCACCCAGTACGGCTGAGTATTGGTTGGAGGCAATCGAGTGAATTATGGACGAGCTCGATTTAACTGCTGAGGAGAAACTGAAAGGGATGGTGGCACTACTTCGCGACGAAGCATATCAATGGTGGCTCACAGTCCGGGATGGTGCCACAGTTGAGGATCTTACTTGGGAATATGTTAAGGTGGCGTATCAGAAGAAGTATGTTGGTACCAGTTATATTCATGTGCAGAGGAAAGCATTTCTGGGGCTGGTTCAAGGGAACAAATTTGTGGCGGAGTACGAGGCTGAATTCTTAAGGCTAAGTCGGTATGCTCGAGGGAAGTGGCTACGGAGCATGAACGATGTGTCCGGTTTGAGGACGGACTTAGGGATGACCTAAGGTTGTTGATAGCTCCGCAGTAGGAGCGGGAGTTTGCCGTATTAGTGGAGAAGGCTAAAGTGGCCGAAGGAGTTAAGGACTCAATAAGGTAGAACTCTGATCGAATAGGCAAAAGAGAGGATTCGGATCGTCTCGATCATCTGGAAATGCGCAGAAGAGGCCTAGAGTTGATGGGCCGCGAGGTCAGCAAGTTGTGACAGGAGGGCAGTATCGTACTTGTGATCTGTGTGGGAAGAGGCACCTAGGAGAGTGTTGGAAGAAGAGAGGGGGATGTTTCAAGTGTGGGTCCAAGGACCACATGATTAAGGACTGTCCTATAAAAATAGACGGGGGCCGACCAACAGGTCAAGGTTCTAATTAGGCTGGAAGAGAGGGACAACAGCCTCAGCGGGGTCGTGGTCTGAATAACAGAGGTAATGGTGCTAGAAGAGGATGTGGGACCCCGGGCCGAGGTGTTGGCAATACCGAGGCAAGACAGCTGGGTCTAGTGTATGCGGTTCGCCGGAGGGAGGACGAAGACACGCCGGACGTCATAACCGGTACGTTCCTTATATTTAACAAGCCTTATTTTGCTTTGATTGATGTGGGCTTGACCCATTCCTATGTTGCATGTAGTGTAGTTGAAACACTAGGCATAGACTCTGAACTATCTGATAGGGAGATGACTGTAGTAAGCCCATTAGGCCAAACTATAGTGGTGAATAAGATCTTTCGGAGCGTACCCTTAGAAATTCAGGGGGTGATATTTTCTGCCGACTTAATGGAACTTCCCTTCAAAGAATTCGATCTCATACTTGGCATGGGTGGCTAGTAGAAACCGAGCTATATTGGATTGTGCGACTAAGCGAATGGAGTTAAAGGCGCTTAGGAGGATGAGGCGATAATTATGATAGGAGAAAGAAGAAACTACTTGTCTAACGTAGTCTCTGCCTTAAAGGCTGATAAAATGGTTCGGAAAGGGTGCAAGGCATTTCTAACTTTTGTTAGGGCGTTGGATGCCAAAGAAGGGGGAGTTAGTGGAGTTAGAACAGTAAAGGAGTTTGTGGATGTCTTTCCGGAGGAGTTACCTGGAATACCCCCGGACAGGGAGGTGGAGTTTGGAATTGACTTGCTGCCTAGAACGGCGCCAGTATCTATCGCTCCGTATAGAATGGCACCAAAGGAGTTGGTTGAGCTCAAGGCTCAAATCCAAGAGTTTCTTGATCGTGGGTTCATTCGACCCAGTGTGTCTCCATGGGGAGCACCGGTCTTGTTTGTGAAGAAGAAAGATGGGACTATGCGTATGTGCATAGATTATCGTCAGTTGAATAAGCTGACCATCAAGAACAAGTACCCTTTGCCAAGGATAGACGACTTGTTCGATCAGCTTAAGGGGGCAGCGATATTCTCAAAGATAGACCTAAGGTCTGGATATCATCAGCTTAAGGTGAAGGAAGTGGATATCCATAAGACGGCTTTTCGGACAAGATACGGGCATTATGAGTTCGTAGTGATGCCATTTGGTTTGACGAATGCGGCAGCGTTCATGGATATGATGAAGCGGGTTTTCAACCCTACTTGGATCGGTTCGTCGTTGTGTTCATCGACGATATCCTAGTATACTCCAAGTCTGAGGAAGAACATGACGAGCATCTCCGGAAAGTGTTGCAAGTGTTAAGGGAGAAGAAGCTATATGCCAAATTCAGCAAGTGCGAGTTTTGGCTTAAGGAGGTTGCATTCTTAGGGCATGTGGTGTCTGTAGAAGGAATAAGGGTGGACCCTAAGAAGATTGAGGCAGTACTAGATTGGAAACCACCTAAGTCTGTGGCTGAGATTCGAAGTTTCTTGGGATTGTCAGGCTACTACAGAAGGTTTGTGGAAGGATTTTCTTCAATAGCCGCACCGTTGACAAGTTGTTGAGAAAGGAGGTACCTTTCGTTTGACAGAGATAGGCAACAGGAGAGATTTGAGAAGCTTAAGAGAGTTTTGGTGAAGCTCGGTTTTGATTCAATGAGGAGGAGGAAGGACTTTGTGGTGTCTTGTGATGCTTCTCACACAGATTAGGATGTGTTCTAATGCAGGGACGGAAGGTTGTAGCTTATGCATCTCGACAACCGAGGCCACATGAGGTTAACTACCCGACGCATGACTTGGGCAAGCGCGAAGTGGTCTTTGCTCTTAAGGTGTGGAGGCACTACCTTTATGGAGAAAAGTCGGTGATCTACACGAACCACAAGAGTCTTAAGTATCTCTGTGACTCGGAAGGAGCTAAACTTGAGGCAATGAAGGTGGGTGGAATTGCGAAGGATTATGATTGTTCCATAGAGTATCATCCAGGCAAGGCGAATGTAGTGGCAGATGCCTTAAGTCGGAAAGTGGTGTCGGATCTGAGGGCAATGTTTGCACATCTGAGCTTCTATGACGATGGAAGTCTGCTGGCAGAGTTGCAAGTTAAGCCGTCATGGTGAATGAGGTAAAGGAAAGTCAGTTAGTGGATAAGGACTTAAGTGCTAAGTTGCAGTAAGTGGAGAGTTGGAAGATTATGGTATTAATAACGAAGGAGTGTTGTGTTTTAAGGGTAAGGTCTGTATGCCGAGGAACAAGGAGTTAAAGCGCAGAGGATTCTTCAGAATCGCATGGTAGCCCCTATGCTATGCATCCTGGAGGTACTAAATTGTCTGAGGATCTAAGGGAGCAGTTTTGGTGGCACAGTGCGAAGAAGGAATTCTGAGAATTTGTCGCCAAGTGCTTAACGTGTCGCAAGTTAATTTGAACACCAAGTTCCGTCGAGGATTGCTTCAACCGATAATGATTACGCAGTGGAAGTGGGAGAGAATTACCATGGACTTCGTTAGTGGGTTTCCCCTTACGCCTACTAAGAAGGACTCGGTATGGGTGATAGTAGACTAGGTTGACCAAGTCTGCGCAAGACTTCATTACGGTGAAGAGTTGATTATTCTTTGCGAAGTTAGCAAAGTTATATGTGGCGAAATTGTGAGGTTGCATGGAGTGCCACTATCAATTATTTCGAGATAGGGATCCAAGGTTTACGTCTCGGTTTTGGAAGGCTCTACATCGGGCTTTGGGCACTAAATTGGATTTCACTACGGCTTTTCATCCACGATCGGACGGGCGATCGAGCGAGTAATCAAGTGTTGGAAGATATCTTTGAGAGGTCGTATGATAGACTTGAGAGGAAGTTGGGAAGAATATTTGCCGTTAGCGGAATTTGCATACAACAACGGCTATCAAGCCGAGATCGGATGGCACCGTATGAAGCGTCAGTATGGGCGAAAGTGTCGCACTCCTACGTGTTGGACAGAATTAGGGAGCGACGAGTTTTGGGTCCAGAGATTGTGGCGAGAATCAAGAGAAAGTTGAGATAGTTCGCGCGCGGTTGAAGGAAGCATCCGCATGAGTAAGTCGTGACGCAGATCTTAAGAGGAAAGAAATAGAATTTGATGTGGGAGATCAAGTGTTTCTTAAGGTATCGCCTTGGAAGAAGGTGATGAGATTTGGTCGCAAAGGAAGTTAAGTCCAAGGTTTATAGGACCATATCGGTATTGAAGCAAGTTGGACCGATGGCATACCGATTAGAGTTGCCTTGGAATTGAAGCGGATACACGGCGTATTCCATGTGTCCATGCTACGTCGTTATCATTCGGATCCATCTAATGTAGTTCTGTTGAAGAGGTGGAATTAAGGCCGATTTGTCCTATGAGGAAAGAGCGATTCGAGATCTTGGAACGAGTTGTGAAAGTGTTGCGAAGGAAGTCGGTTCCTTTGGTCAAAGTGTTATGGCGTAATCACGGATCGGAAGAAGCCGTGGGAGCGGAAGAAGCAATGCGACAGCAATACCCTCACTTATTTTAGCGAGGTAATTTGAGGTCGAGATTATTTTAAGGGGTAGAACCGTAATATCTGGATTATGGCTTATGCATTAATACTTAATTATATGAAGTAACATGCTGTGTGTGTGTTGAATCGTTTTATGGATTTTTAGAACTTAGGAATATAGGCAAATGCCTTAGAAATTATTAGATTTCAAGTTTAAAAAAAAAAGGGAAGCTAAGCCTGATAGGCCATAAGAGAAAATGTAAGGGAAATATGGCACAAGAATGGGCTTGGTAAAGTGGCTTGGAGGCGCCACTTAGGGCCTTGGTATGTGACGCCTCAAGCAAGGGAGAAGGGAGGAGGTTCGAATCATGTTGGCAGCATGGGAGTGTGGCTTTTATTTTTGCATGTTGGCGTCAAGGAGGAGAGAAGTATTGGACGGCATGGGACTCTGAAAAGGTGAGGATAAAGACTTGACTTTCTTTTAAATTTCGGCTAGGAAGAGGAGATAAAGGTTGGACGTATTCAAATTATTTTGAGTAAGTAGCATGGAGAGAATATAGGAGAAAAAGATGGGATATGATGAGAGAATGAAGCAATGGCCGAATGTAGGACTCTTTGGGGTTGCTTAATCGGTTTTGAAGCATAGAAAAGGGATAATGCCGAATTTTGGGGTGTCCATCTTTTATTCTCTCTTTTTCTTATTTGACAATTGAAGTCGAATTTCCCTTTGACACCATTGCCGAAATTCTCCTAACTTTTCTCTTCTTATTCTTTTCTGTTCTCTCAACCTTGATTCTTCATACTTGTTTTCGAGATAGCCGAACACTCCTTGCCATTTAGAACCATAGCCGAATCTTAAAGGGGCTTAATTCCCTATTCCTTGCTCAAAGCCTCGAAGCCGAAACCTTGATCTAGTTCATTGGTGGTCGAATCCTCTGGAACATTAAACTCCTTCCACTTTTACGTTTTCTTTCTTCACCAGTAAGTGCCGAAATCTTTCTCCTTGGGATCTAGAAGCCGATTCTCTGTGGATGCTTGTATAGTGGTAGGTATTTCCTTCCTTAGGCAATCGGTTTCCTCTCATCTTCATTTAGTGTGACGAAATCAAGGGTTGGCCTTGATTTCTAAGGTTGGCCGAATGTTCTTTAAGGCCATAGTGATGTGTTCTTTTGTGTGTAGCCGGAAGTAAGGAAGCATCAAGGATTTATTCGGGATTCGATTTATCAAGGCAAGTGATATGTGCAATTCGGCCAAAGGCCATCTTTATGGATTTATTGGTTATAGCCGAATCTAACATGTGACATATAGGAATCTCGACAACCAGGAGCTAGCGAGCAATTCGGGCTTTAGATAAGCAAGGTAGGTAGTTGCTAATATTCGACCATAGGCTATATTTGGTATTTAAGTGTGACCAATTCTAACCATGGCTTATAGGGCAAATCGACGATGGTTAATAGAAGCTTTCGGGATTTTAGTGAACTCGCTAAGTATACTGTGTGTGTACTCCACACTAAATCTCTTAATAGATTACGGCTTTAATTTAATGTATGTGTTATAATAGTATGAATGTGGCGAAAGGTACCATGCAATGGTACTAAGTACTCAGAATACGTAAACCTACTCCTTTTATGAGTGCGATATGATAAAAATCTGTATGGCACATATGTGAAACTATAAGAATGTGAATAAAGAATATGGCATGATATTGCATGTTTTGTATGGCATGGGCATATGGGTTATATGGAAAGGGAAGTGATTGGTGGTTATATACCCCAATATATGAGCGTGGTGGGCCGGTCACAATATTCGAATGTGGTGACCGGTCCACGTTATACGAATGTGGTGTCTCATGACACAAAATATATTATCTGGTGGCTATGCCACGAATTTATAAGGGCGATGTGCTAGTCTTCTGCAGCGACAGCCTTCGATGATGTGTAGCGGATGGGTGGGTCGATTTAGTAATCCCCACGGTGTGATGGTTGGTACGGGTGATGTGTAGCGGATGGCATCTAGGTTTGGGTTCGGGATTGCATCATTATATTTAATTGCTATTTGTACATGTATGAATTGTTATGCCTAAATCGTTGGGATTTAGTGTTAACTGTACACACTGAGTCTGTTTGACTCACCCCGTTGTGGGATATCTTTTCAGGTGACACTCAGTGATGGACCGGGTCGGCAGGAGCTCAGTGGTGGCCATGCTCAGCACAGAAATTATTTTATTTTGGACTTTCTATTTTCAAGTATTTTGGATTTATTTCGGGTTTCCTTTGATGTAATAAGGCCACTAGTAGAAAATTGTTTATGCATGCATTTTAATTATTTAGTATGATACGAATTTTATCAATTTAAAGTTTAAGCAATTTTTCTTAAAAATAAATTTTAAATGTTTAGACACCTAAACACAAACGATTTTAGAATTAAATATTAAACACCAAAACAACTCGGTATTTTTATAAAACCACCCCAAATTTTCTGAAGTAATAAACATGAAATTAAAACGTTTTACTCGAGGAACATACCAGATCCGGTCTGGGCTCGTGGGCCGGGTTTGGGGTGTTTCACTAAAGGAATTTGTTGTGCTAGTAGAGAGGGCTTGTAAAGCTGAGGAATTAGTAAAAGAAAAAAGAAAGTCTGAAATGGTGTCTCGTGACTCTAGGAAGAGACAGTGGAATAAGTCATTCCAATCTTCATCCAAGAAGTTAAGAGATTTCCCTACCCGATCTGCTACTTCCACTAGGTTTTCAAGGAAAGACAAGAGTAAACAATATTCACAGAATAAAGCACAGACTACCTCAGTTGCAAGTGTTGGGAATATTATATTAGACAGATTTGAATGCCCACAAAGGTGGCGGGACGTCATCTTGGAGAATGTCGAGCACATGAAAACGCATGTTTCAGATGTGGTTCCCAGGACCACTACATAAAAGATTGTCCAGAGACGACAAAAGAAGAAAGAACTCAGAACCCAAGATCCGGGAGTGTGGTCAGAGGAAGAACGCAGAGGAACCCAGTAAGTGGGACAAGTGGAAGAGGTAACCCTAGAGAGCAGGCTGCGAGACCCGAGGGTAGGGCACCTGCGAGGACTTATGCCATTCGCGCTCGCGAAGAGGCATCTTCTCCTGATGTTATTACGGGTACCTTTTCTCTTCATGATGTTAAAGTTATTGCTTTAATAGATCCCGGATCCATACACTCTTACATTTGTATGAAACTAGTATCCAGTATGAAAATGCCTATAGATTCAACAGAATTTGCGATTAAAGTGTCTAATCCTTTAGGAAGGAGTGTGTTAGTGAATGAAGCATGTAGAGAATGTCCATTAATGATTAGAGGTCATTACTTTAAAGAAAATCTTATGTTGCTACCATTTGATGAGTTTGACATCATTCTTGGTATGGACTGGTTGACCACCCATAATGTAATAGTTAATTGTGGGAAGAAATATATCGAGATGAGATGTGAGAATGGGGATACTCTCCATATAGAATAAGATGAGCAAAGTAAATCACCGGCAGTGATTTCTCATATGACGGGTAGAGATATGTAAGAAAGGGGTACGAAGTATATTTGGCCTTTGTGATGAATGATAAAGAAACAGAGTTAAAGATTGAGTCGATCAGATAGTATGTGAATACGTGGATGTTTTTCCGAAGAATTACCAGGACTACCACTGTTAGAGAGGTTGAGTTCAAAGCATTGAGCTAGCTCCTTGTACTGTACCAATATCTATTACTCCTTACAGAATGGCTCCAACATAGTTGAAGGAGTGAAGTCACGATTGGAAGAGTTGATGACAAAGGCTTTGCAAGATCAAGTTGTTCACCATGGGGTGCTCCGGTTTTATTTGTGAAAAGAAAGATGGCACTATGAGATTGTGCATAGATTACCGTCAACTTAATAAAGTGACAGTAAAGAACAAGTACCCATTGCCAATGATCGATGATTTATTCGACCAATTGAAAGGAGCCACTGTGTTCTCCAAAATAGACTTGAGATCAGGGTACTACCGGTGAGAGTAAAAGAATCGGATGTGTCTAAGATGACCTTTTGAACAAGGTATGGGCATTATGAATTTTTAGTCATGCCCTTTGGTTTGACCAATGCTGGTGGTATTCATGGACTTAATGAACCGCATTTTTAGACCATACCTTGACAGGTTTGTAGTCGTTTTCATTGACGACATACTGATTTTTTCCCGAGATGAGAATGAGCATACTGAGCACCTACGGATAGTTTTTCAGATTCTACGAGAAAATCAATTATATGCCAAGTTCAAGAAAAGTGAATTTTGGCTCACTAAGTAGGATTTAGGACATATTGTCTCGGGAGAAGGAGTTCGAGTAGACCCCAGTAAGATTTCGGCTATTATGGACTGTAAGCCACCAAAGAATATCTCTGAGATTAGAAGTTTTCTAGGCCTAGCCAGCTATTACAGACGATTCGTCAAGGGGTATTCCATGATTGTAACCCCGATGACTAAATTGTTACAGAAAAATGTGAAGTTTGAGTGGACAGAATGATGCCAACAAAGTTTCGAGAAGTTGAAGGCAATGTTGACAGAAGCCCCAGTTTTGTACAACCTGAGATAGGGAAAGAATTTGTAAATTACAGCGATGCATCCTTAAATGGATTAGGCTGTGTACTTATGCAAGAAGGCAAAGTGATTGCTCATGCCTCCAGACAGTTGAAGCCTCATGAGAAGAATTATCCGACGCATGATTTAGAGTTGGCTTCCATAGTCTTCGCATTGAAGATATGGAGACATCACCAATATGGTCAGAGATGTCAGATTTTCACTGATCACAAAAGTTTGAAGTACTTGATTGACTACCATCCTGGGAAGGCGAATGTGGTTGCCGACGCTTTGAGTAGAAAGCCCCTATTTGCATTAAGGCCAATGAATTCATGGATGACTTTATCCGACGATGGTTCTATTCTAGTCGAGTTGAGAGCTAGACCAACTTTCCTCCAAGAGATCAGTGAAGCTCAAGAAGAAGATAGTGAATTGC
This sequence comes from Gossypium sturtianum, assembly GCA_025698515.1. NCBI lineage: Eukaryota > Viridiplantae > Streptophyta > Magnoliopsida > Malvales > Malvaceae > Gossypium > Gossypium sturtianum. Next base: position 29,613,425 of record CM046945.1, read on the forward strand.
AAGTCAAGATAGCTCAGTGCGAGAAAGGTGTTAAATCTGACTTCCGGATTAGTCCCAATGGAATTCTGATGTTCAAAGATAGAGCTTGTGTACCAAGAAAAGAAGAGCTTATTCAGAAAATTTTGCATGAGGCCCATAATGGATGTTTGTCTGTACATCCGGGTAGTACCAAGATATATAATGACTTGAAACAACAGTATTGGTGGCCGAGAATGAAGAAAGATATTTTAGAGTTCGTTTCCAAATGCTTGATTTGTCAGCAAGTAAAGGCTGAACAGTAAGTACCTTCGGGTTTGCTTCAACCCATTTTAGTTCCGGAGTGGAAATGGGACCGTATTACTATGGATTTTGTAACGGGTCTACCATTATCTCCGAGCAAGAAAGATGTCGTATGGGTTATAGTTGATAGACTCACGAAGTCAGCTCATTTTATACCTATTCGAGTTGATTACTCTCTAGACAAGTTGGCAAACTTGTACATTTCAGAAATAGTAAGGCTTCACGGTGCTCCAAGGTCAATTATCTCGGATAGAGATCCGAGGTTTACATCCAAAATTTGGAAGAAGATACAAGAGGCCTTGGGTACAAAGTTGAACTTTAGTACCGCTTTTCATCCTCAAACTGACGGTCAGTCGGAGAGGTTAATTCAAGTACTCGAAGATATGCTCAGATGTTGTATTCTTGAATTCCGAGGTAATTGGGAAAAGTTTCTCCCATTGGAAGAGTTTGCCTACAATAATAGTTTTCAGTCGAGTTTAAAGATGGCGCCTTACGATGCTCTATATGGGCGAAAGTGCAGAACGCCTCTATATTGGACTGAACTCAAGGAAAACCAAATTCATGGGGTTGATTTGGTTAGAGAAGCTGAAGAGAAAGTGAAAGTGATATGAGAATGTTTAAAAGTCGTGCATCAGATGACATGTAAGTCCTATTCGGACTTAAAAAGAAAAGAGATGGATTATTAAGTCGGAGATAAAGTTTTCTTGAAAGTATCACCATGGAGAAAAGTTCTCAGATTTGGCCGAAAAGGCAAGTTGAGTCCACGTTTTATTGGACCGTATGAGATTACTGAAAAAGTTGGACCGGTAGCTTATAGATTGGCTCTGCCATCAGAGTTAGAAAAGATAAATTATGTGTTTCACGTGTCAATGTTGAGACGCTACCGATCAGATCCTTCACATGTAATTAACCTGTCAGAGATAGAGATTCATCCCGATATGACTTATGGTGAAGAACCAGTTAAGATTTTAGCTCGAGAAGTCAAGCAGCTAAGGAATAAAAGTATTGCCCTGGTAAAAGTATTGTGGAAAAGACATGGAATAGAAGAAGCTATGTGGGAACCAAAAGAAATCATGAGAAACCAATACCCAAACCTGTTTGCTGGTAAGATTTTCGAGGACGAAAATTCCTAAGAGGGGGAGAATTGTAACATCCTGATTTAGGGCCTAGTCTGAATAGTGGTGTGAGACCACAAACCCGAGTCAGTAAAATTGAGTTCTTAGGGTTTATGACATGTTTGCATCATAGAACTAAAGTTCCATGTAGAAATTGTAACACCCCTTACCCGTATCCAATACCGGAACGGGGTACGAGGCGTTACCGGACTTAAGCCTCACAGTCGCTACTTAGGCTAATCGTGACTACTCTCTTCATTCACCTCAATCACCTCATTCTTGACTTACGAGGCCTCACTCATACACACGAGAGCTCTCGAAACTAATCCGAAACTTTTACGATTCTTAAAATATTTTTCTTCAATTACAGGGCTCACACGCCCGTGTAGAACGAGACACGCCCGTGCATAGGCACACACGCCCATGTCCCCAGACCGTGCCTAAAAACCCAGTATTCTGCCAATTTGCCCACGGTTAAGGCACACGCCCATGCATTTTGGGAGCACGCATGTGTACCCTATCACACGTCCGTCCCTTTCACCCGTGGTCGACACTAACTAATCACACATGGTTTTGACACGCCCGTGGGTCTAAACCGTGTGCCATACCTTAGTATTCTGACTTATTCAACACGGCCTTGGCACGCCCGTGTGCTTTAACCGTGTGACCATTCCAATTCTAATTTTAAAGTGCAGACTTCACATGGCCTAGACACACGCCCGTGTGCCTACCCATGTAAACCAGAACAAGGCTATTTGCCAAGCTCTTTGCATCCCTATAGCTTACACAACTTATACTCATCCATCACATTCATAATCACTCAAATTGAATTGCCATCCCACATAGATGAATACATCTTTTCATGTAACATAATAGCCAACAACTATGGCATTATACAATTATCCCATAACTCATTTAGGCCAACACATTTGGCACAATAACAATGACTTAATCAACCTCATGTACTAGCCCTGTACATGCCATGACTCATAATGACTTGATACCTCATACCAAGTGTCTCCTCGATAGTGTGAAAATATCTCCGGTGATCTCCAACCCGAGCTAGCTAAATTAACCTATAAGAGATGAGAAAGAAAGAAAGGTAAGCAATAATGCTTAGTAAGTTCATATGCAATTAAGAATCAACTCTCAATATTCATACGCTTATACTCAATCACAATGTATTAGAATGAGTTTTACTCTTGAATTCACAGTTACCTATTCAATCGTTCATGATGCTTACTCATTTTGTCTCTTACCACATTCTAACCATATCTCGGCTTAATGCTCGCATTCATTAACTTACCATGCAACAAGCCAATTCACTCGTTTATTTAGCATACATCCTGCACTGATCATCACAAGATCATATAAAACAACACATCATGCATTCTCAATAAACCACTCATGCTACGAATCTCTCGATGGTTATGCACTTAGCCCACCATCGAATCTCTTATAGGGTGGTATCGCACTTAGCCCACCATCATTCTTTAATAGGGTGGTATCACATTTAGCCCACCATCATTCTTTAATAGGGTGGTATAGCACTTAGCCCACCAATTGAAACTAAACTCGATGGTATCACACACAGCCCATCGGTAATGAATAATAAGGTGGTAACGCACTCAGCCCACCATTAATAACATTGTTGATGGTATCACACACAGCCCATCACTAATAATTAGGAAGGTGGTATCGCACACAGCCCACCATTATTATACATTTACGGATATGCATATATATAATCACCTGCATTTCTCCATTTCAAATGTTCATCTGAGAACATCCTCACACATTGACATCCTTACATAGATTTCTACAATAATCATTTACTTTTACGCAATGCAATTATAAAAACAACACATACAATTAAGATGCATCATACACACATGACCCACTATGGGTTAATCACATACCCAATTCACCTTAATTTAGTTCTAACGCATACCCGTACCTCTCATGATACAGCCACATACATTCTCGTTTTCAACATATCTGTGGAATCATTCAAATTATTAAATAACACTTTTGAATCTCATACATACAATCTCACCTCGATATCATGCCCCTGGTAGGGCCTCACATGAAATATCATATCGGTGCCATGTCTCTGACATGGTCTTATTCAATATCTCATACCGAGGCCATATTCAAAATATGGTCTTATACGGGACCTTAATTATCAACATATCTTACTATTTGCTTTCCCTCTATTCCTAACAACAATTCTCTTGACATCTCGTTAAAATACATTCAATACAGTCATAGTGTGATTATGCATTCCACACGACATTGGAACATTAAATACTTCACTTAGAATTGCATAATTTAGCACATGAACTTACCTCGATGTCGAAAGGTCCGAAAATGGACTTTTGCCCACCTTTCTCTTTTCACCCGTACTAGGTCAGAAACTCGATTTCTTTAATCTAGAACAACGAAATTTACCAATTTAATCACTTATAAATCATAATATATCATAATCTATACTCAAGGAAAAAATGACTATTTTGCCCCTACACTTTGGCAAAAATTATGATTTTGCCCCTAGGCTCGTAAATAAATTTTTATCACATTTTCTTGATAAATAAGCCTAGCTGAACATTTAATCCTCTTACAACTATCCACAATTCCAACTATTTCATGCCCTAATGAACAATTTATAACTTTTGCATTTTAGCTAAAATTAGGTGTTTTCATAACAACTCCTTTCACAAAAGTTGTTTATCATCATCCTATCATTCATTTTATTCCATAAAACTCATCAACCAACATGATACCTATCATGGTAAATCCCTAAAATCTCAACCATTTTGCAAAATAGTCCCCTCATTAGCTTGCTTAAGCTTTGGGAACTCCAAAAGTACAAAAATTATCAACTAAAGCCATCAAAATCACTTACTTGAAGAGGAATTGAGTTGCTGAAATTTTCAAGCCTTCCAAGCCCTCCCATGGCTGATATTTTCGATTGGGGAAGAATAAATAAGGAAAAGATGATAACTTTTGCTTATATCATCTTATTTTATTCATTTGACCAACTAATACCACCAACTTTTGACCAAAATTTAATGTCTTTGTCCCCCTTGTCACATGGCCGACCAACTCACTTAAAACAAGGCCAAATTGCACATTTGGGACCTCCAATTAATAATCCATAGCTATTTGGCGCCTCTAGCAACTAAAATAGAATTTTTGCACTTTATGCGATTTAGTCCTTTTTCACGATTTAGCTAGAAATTGCTAAAATTATGGTACCAAAATTTTCATGCACCCCTACAAACATGTTATAACACATAAAATAACATGAAAGTAATTTCCTCTATCCTCGGTTTAGTGATTCCGAGATCACTGTTCTGACTAGCCCCTAAATCGAGCTGTTACAACTCTCCCCCCTTAGGGATTTTTGTCCCCGAAAATCTTACCAGGAGGTATTGCTACCAACATTCTTAAAATGTTTCCATAAACTCCTCAAAATCACAAGTCCACTTATCCTCAAGTTTCTCTTGTCATCAACCTTTAAGCTATCACACACAAGGTTGAAGCATCACTTGCGACCTAGGTACTTCTTCCTCCAGAGTGTATACTCAGTAATCCACTAATTTAGAACTCTGCACACATCCAAATGATTATTTGGATCTTTACCGGTTGATTTGCTACAATTCGAATGACATTTCCCTTTCTTGGGAATTTTGTCAAACCAATTCGAAATCTGTAAGGTTTTATCTCACTTTCTCATTAAAGCATTTACCGACTGTAATAATCTTGACTTGTATGCTTTGAAACTCAGCTTTTAGTGGTCAACTACTTCTGACCCTAAACTCAGTCATATCGTGAAATGTACTCTACTGTCAAAACATTTATGCACCTAACAGTACTTCCTTATTCCTACATTAGTATACATGCTACTACTAAATCTCATACCAAAACTTCTGCATAAGTTCTGAATTCATCCACATACAATTTCTATCTCAAAGTATCATCAACAACAGAAACCTTATCCAACCTGAATTTTAACCTCTCATACAAACTCATTCTAAGCTCATTTAAAATACCATTAACTATCCCCCTTCTAAACTTCTTTGTCTACTATCTGGGAAGTATTACAATAACTATATTCGCCATTGTAATAGTTCAAGTCGTTTCACTATTTCATCTTCAAAATCTTCTACAGCATATGATATCCTCACTCATTAAAATTCAGAAAATACACATCGATTTTCCCCATGGATCATTACAAAACATCTAGCTCACACACAAATACAAAAGTGATTGTCTTTGGATCACCAACCTATCAACTCTTTTTCTCGATTCAGACTGAACTCAATACTAGAACTTTCAATTAATAGTTCCTTTTATAGCTTTCAACTCAACCATCACGGTTTTAACATTTCAATGAGAATATCATTGTATCATGTTCTCTACTCACGAACACACAGAAATTTACTCTCTTTGTTGATTCATGCGTGGATATACACAGAACTCGAATCATATCTCAATGCATTAATCTACTCTTTTCTCCACACTGAAAACATATTTCAAGCACACTCTCATCTGAGTTTCTCTTGCTATACTAATCTAAAACCTTTACCATCGTCACATCTCACAATAGCAGGTACAATCTTGATCAAATTAATAATTCTATTCGACCTGTCCGAAAACCCATCACACAGCGTGAAACTCAGGATTTCACTCCTTATACTAGAATCATCTCCAGCTTCCCCCTTAAAACCCCCGAATAGGGTTACAAGGAGAATAAAGAACGTCAATTCCAGTTACTAAACCGACAACCGTTTAATCTAATTTCACAATTGGCTAACATTCTCACACGATCTTGATTCATGAGATAAACAACCTCATCACCCCTGAAAGGCAAAAGATATTAACACGTAATGTTTAAAGAGGTCATGATGATCCATACAACTATGGTTATCATAACCGAATACTCTCACAGTTCAAACATTGTGTCTTTAACCATTTCTGTCCTCAAAACTCCTTAACAATTCCTTTCATTAATGAACATCAATTTAAGAAAATCTCGATAATCATGAACCTTAGGCTTCCTACTCACTTGAGTCAAATAGCCTAGGATAACTTTTTCTTTGCTCTTAACATTGTATAATCAATACAATCATTAAAGCATTCAGACATACTTTCTTATAATTGCCTTTATTAAGCACATACCGCGCCACACTCTATACTCATACTCATTTCCTTGCGACTCGCTCACGAGTGCCTGTATTCACTCATTCACATGACTTTAGTACAATTTTCCTTTCTACCTCTAGACTCATCTATCTGTCCCAAAGATCACTAGGAATACTCAAAAATGCATAATATAATCATTAACACAATTTCAAAGCCAAAGTCGCAATCTAGAGGTGACCTTATATGGAAGCACTTCTAAATGCCAATGCCAATGCCATATTCAAAATATGGTCTTATATGGACTGCCACCTCAAGTATCGATTCCATATTCCGGGTATGGACTTATACAATTCTCGTGTTCATTGTAGTCCCCTAGGACTTCAACCTCGTGTTCAACAACAATTACTCTAAATAGTAGAGTATTATGTATCATTATGATACAAAGCATTCTCAAAATGCTAACATAATCATTGCACTAACCGAATACAAACTTGCTCAACTTAACTCTCATAACATCTCGTCATAATTCAACAGTGGTAAGGGGTGAGGTCATAGCATCCCACAACTTGACTCTCGTGACCACATACATATGATTTACTATTCATCATCAATGAAATATCATCATGGTCACACAACTCGTCACAAGTGAGTTTTCACGTTTATCACGCTACAATTGTCCCTATCACTTATACTTTTCGAACTCTGATTTCACTTACTCAAGTTCCACATTAATATCTACTCAAATACTAAACATTTAACTCTACTTTCTCTTACTATGACTCATTAATCTATAGAATGTCTTACGGGTTTTGGGTACGTTGTTTACTTGATTGCCATAGTCCAACTATGGTCTTACTCGTATCACAACATCATAGCGCACCTATCTCTTTACATGTCATCACGATGCCATAGCCTCGCTACGGTCTTACACGAAATCTCATATCAATACTAATGCCATACCCCTGATATGGTCTTATATGGAACTCATGTCATTGCCGATGCCATATCCCAGATATGGTCTTACACGATTCTATACCGAAGCCAGGTCCTAGACGTGGTCTTACACGGGATCACTATTTGTCACCAATGCCATGTCCTAAACATGGTCTTATATGGGATCACATGTATCGCCATGGTCCAATCATGGTCTTATTCATCATTTTATCATTGAACGACCGTACCCATTCCTGCATTCTTCTCAGTCAAACTTCCAAGTTTAACTCTCTCACCATAATACTCGTAGTTTCATACAGAGTCACGAAATAAAACATTATACATCATCCATTTTAATAGTCGCACATAAGATTCAACTATGTGGACATATTGATCATGCATCGTTCAAACAATTACACATACACATATACCCCATTCTCTGGGTAAATTTACTCACTATATGCACCTAACCCAATAGATTGAGTATATAACGTCGTATGCACATCCAGCCAATGCAGATAAACTTCTCATTTCACGTATTATCACACACATGTCATATACTTCTACTCATACCTCTTTGAATCTCATCATTGCATAAGAGCATTTCAATTTCCCCATTATCACTTACAACATTATTGGGTTTAGCTCGGTTGGGAACCATCACTGTTTTAACAAAACAATTCCGTTAGAGCCGAAAGACATCACACTATCACGGTCCACATATGGCATGTATAGTTAGACTCTTAATCACACTAGGTTAGTCCTAGAACCGACTAAACCATAGCTCTGATACCACTAAATGTAAAACCATTTACTCGTATCCAATACCGGAACGGGGTACGAGGCATTACCGGACTTAAGCCTCACGGTCGCTACTTAGGCTAATCGTGACTACTCTCTTCATTCACCTCAATCACCTCATTATTGACTTACGAGGCCTCATTCATACACACGAGAGCTCTCGAGACTAATCCAAAACTTTTACGATTCTTAAAATCTTTCTCTTCAATTAGAGGGCTCACACGCCCGTGTAGAACGAGACACGCCCGTGCATAGGCACACACGCCCATGTCCCCAGACCGTGCCTAAAAACCCGATATTCTCGCCAATTTTGCACGGTTAAGGCACACGCCCATGCATTTTGGGAGCACGCCGTGTACCCTATCACACGTCCGTGCCTTTCACCCGTGGTCGACATCGACTAATCACACACGATTTTGACACGCTGCGGTCTAAAAACCGTCGCCATACCTTAGTATTCTCGACTTATTCAACACGGCCTCACACGCCCGTGTGCTTTAAGCGTGTGACCATTCCAATTCTAATTTTAAAGTGTAGACTTCACACGGCCTAGACACACGCCCGTGTGCCTACCCATGTGAACCAGAACAAGGCTATTTGCCAAGCTCTTTGCATCCCTATAGCTTACACAACTTATACTCATCCATCACATTCATAATCACTCAAATTGAATTGCCATCCCACATAGATGAATACATCTTTTCATGTAACATAATAGCCAACAACTATGGCATTATACAATTATCCCATAACTCATTTAGCCCAACACATTTGGAACAATAACAATGACTTAATCAACCTCATGTACTAGCCCTATACATGCCATGACTCATAATGACTTGATACCTCATACCAAGTGTCTCCTCGTTAGTGTGAAAATATCTCCGGCGGTCTCCAACCAGAGCTAGCTAAATTAACCTATAAGAGATGAGAAAGAAAGAAGGGTAAGCAATAATGCTTAGTAAGTTCATATGCAATTAATAATCAACTATCAATATTCATATGCTTATACTCAATCACAAGGTATTAGAATGAGTTTTACTCTTGAATTCACAGTTACTATTCAATCGTTCATGATGCTTACTCATTTCGTCTCTTACCACATTCTAACCATATCTCAGCTTAATGCTCGCATTCATTAACTTACCATGCTACAAGCCAATTCGCTCGTTTAATTAGCATACATCCTGCACTGATCATCAAAAGATCATATAAAACAACACATCATGCATTCTCAATAAACCACTCATGCTACCAATCTCTTGATGGTTACGCACTTAGCCCACCATCGAATCTCTTATAGGGTGGTATCGCACTTAGCCCACCATCATTCTTTAATAGGGTGGTATCGCTCTTAGCCCACCAATTGAAACTAAACTCGATGGTATCGCACACAGCCCATCGGTAATGAATAATAAGGTGGTAATACACTCAGCCCACCATTAATAACATTGTTGATGGTATACTTTACCTGACCCATCACTAATAATTAGGAAGGTGGTATCGCATTACAGCCCACCATTATTATACATTTACGAATATACATATATATAATCACTTGCATTTCTCCATTTCAAATGTTCATCTGAGAACATTCTCACACATTGACATCGTTACATAGATTTCTACAATAATCATTTACTTTTACGCAATGCAACTATAAAAACAACACATACAATTAAGATGCATCATACACACATGACCCACGATGGGTTAATCACATACCCAATTCACCTTAATTTAGTTCTAACGCATACCCGTACCTCTCATGATACAACCACATACATTCTCGTTTTCAACATATCTGTGGAATCACTTAAATTATTAAATAACACTTTTGAGTCTCATACATACCATCTCACCTCGACATCATGCCCCTGATAGGGCCTCACATGAAATATCATATCGGTGCCATGTCTCTGACATGGTCTTATTTAATATCTCATACCGAGGCCATATTCCAAATATGGTCTTATACGGGACCATAATTATCAACATATCTTATTATTTGCTTTCCCTCTATTCCTAAGAACAATTCTCTTGACATCTCGTTAAAATACATTCAATACACTCATAGTGTGATTATGCATTCCACACGACATTGGAACATTAAATACTTCACTTAGAATTGCATAATTTAGCACATGAACTTACCTCGATGTCGAAAGGTCCGAAAATGGACTTTTGCCCACCTTTCTCTTTTCACCCGTACTAGGTCTGAAACTCGATTTCTTTAATCTAGAACAACGAAATTTACCAATTTAATCACTTATAAATCATAATATATCATAATCTACAATCTAGGCAAAAATGACTATTTTGTCCCTACACTTTGGCAAAAATTATGATTTTGCCCCTAGGCTCGTAAATAAATTTTTATCACATTTTCTCGATAAACAAGCCTAGCTGAACATTTAATCCTCTTACAACTATCCACAATTCCAACTATTTCATGCCCTAATGAACAATTTATAACTTTTGCATTTTAGCTCAAATTAGGTGTTTTCATAACAACACCTTTCACAAAAGTTGTTTATCATCATCCTATCATTCATTTTCTTCCTTAAAACTCATCAACCAACATGAGACCTATCATGGTAAATCCCTATAATCTCAACCAGTTTGCAAAATAGTCCCCTCATTAGCTAGCTTAAGCTTTGGGAACTCCAAAAGTACAAAAATTATCAACTAAAGCCATCAAAATCACTTACTTGAAGAGGAATTGAGTTGCTAAAATTTTCAAGCCTTCCAAGCCCTCCAATGGCTGATATTTTCGGTTGGGGAAGAAGAAATAAGGAAAAGATGATAACTTTTGCTTATATCATCTTATTTTATTCATTTGACCAATTAATACCACCAACTTTTAACCAAAATTTAATGTCTTTGTCCCCCTTGTCACATGGCTTGCCAACTCACTTAAAACAAGGCCAAATGGCACATTTGGGACCTCCAATTAATAATCCATAGCTATTTGGCACCTCTAGCAACTAAAATAGAATTTTCGTACTTTATGCGATTTAGTCCTTTTTCACGATTTAGCTAGAAATTGCTAAAATTAAGGCACCAAAATTTTCATGCACCCTTATAGACATGTTATAACCCTTAAAATAACATGAAAATAATTTCCTCTATCCTCGGTTTAGTGATTCCAAGATCACTGTTCCGACTAGCCCCTAAATCGGGCTGTTACAACTCTCCCCCCTTAGGGATTTTCGTCCCCAAAAATCTTACCAGGAGGAATTGCTACCAACATTCTTAAAACGTTTCCATAAACTCCTCAAAATCACAAATCCACTTATCCTCAAGTTTCTCTTGTCATCAACCTTTAAGCTATCACACACAAGGTTGAAGCATCACTTGCGACCTAGGTACTTCTTCCTCCAGAGTGTATACTCAGTAATCCACTAATTTAGGACTCTGCACACATCCAAATGATCATTCGTATCTTTACTGGTTGATTTGCTACAATTCGAATGACATTTCCCTTTCTTGGGAATTTTGTCAAACCAAATTCGAAATCTATAAGGTTTTATCTCACTTTCTCATTAAAGCATTTACCGACTGTAATAATCTTGACTTGTATGCTTTGAAACTCAGCTTTTAGAGGTCAACTACTTCTGACCCTAAACTCAGTCATATCGTGAAATGTACTCTACTGTCAAAACATTTATGCACCTAACAGTACTTCCTTATTCTTGCATTAGTAGACATGCTACTACTAAATCTCATACCAAAACTTCTGCATAAGTTCTGAATTCATCCACATAGAATTTCTATCTCAAAGTAACATCAACAACAGAAACCTTATCCAGCCTGAATTTTAACATCTCAGACAAACTCATTCTAAGCTCTTTTAAAATACCATTCACTATGCCCCTTCTGAACTTCTTTGTCTACTATCTGGAAAGTATTACAATAACTATATTCGCCATTGTAATAGTTCAAGTTGTTTCACTATTTCATCTTCAAAATCTTCTGCAGCATATGATATCCTCACTCATTAAAATTCAAAAAATACACATCGATTTTCCCCATGGATCATTACAAAACATATAGCTCACAACACAGATACAAAAGTGATTGTCTTTGGATCACCAACCTGTCAACTCTTTTTCTCGATTCAGACTGAACTCAATACTAGAACTTTCAATTAATAGTTCCTTTTATAGCTTTCGACTCAACCATCGCGGTTTTAACATTTCAATGAGAATATCATCGTATCATGTTCTCTACTCACGAACACACAGAAAATTACTCTCTTTGTTGATTCATGCGTGGATATACACAGAACTCGAATCATATCTCAATGCATTAATCTACTCTTTTCTCCACACTGAAAACATATTTCAAGCACACTCTCATCTGAGTTTCTCTTGCTATACTAATCTAAAACCTTTACCATCGTCACATCTCACAATAGCAGGTACAATCTTGATCAAATCAATAATTCTATTCGACCTGTCCGAAAACCCATCACACGACGTGAAACTCAGGATTTCACTCCTTATACTAGAATCATCTCCAACTTCCCCCTCAAAACACATGAATAGGGTTACAAGGAGAATAAAGAACGTCAATTCCAGTTACTAAATCGACAACCGTTTAATCTAATTTCACAATCGGCTAACATTCTCACACGATCTTGATTCATGAGATAAACAACCTCATCGCCCCTGAAAGGCAAAAGATATTAACACGTAATGTTTAAAGAGGTCATTATGATCCATACAACTATGGTTATCATAATCGAATACTCTCACAGTTCAAACATTGTTTCTTTAACCATTTCCGTCCTCAAAACTCCTTAACAATTCCTTTCATTAATGAACATCAATTTAAGAAAATCTCGATAATCATGAACCTTAGGCTTCCTACTCACTTGAGTCAAATAGCCTAGGATAATTTTTTCTTTGCTCTTAACATTGTATAATCAATACAATCGTTAAAGCATTCAGACATACTTTCTTACAATTGCCTTTATTAAGCACATACCCCGCCACACTTTATACTCATACTCATTTCCTTGCGACTCGCTCACGAGTGCCTGTATTCACTCATTCACATGACTTTAGTACAATTTTCCTTTCTACCTCAAGACTCATCTATCTGTCCCAAAGATCACTAGGAATACTCAAAAACGCATAATATAATCATTAACACAATTTCAAAGCCAAAGCCGCATTCTAGAGGTGACCTTATATGGAAGCACTTCTAAATGCCAATGCCAATGCCATATTCAAAATATGGTCTTATATGGACTGCCACCTCAAGTATCGAAGCCATATTCCGGATATGGACTTATACAATTCTCGTGTTCATTGTAGTCCCCTAGGACTTCAACCTCGTGTTCAACAACAATTACTCTATATAGTAGAGTATCATGTATCAATATGATACAAAGCATTCTCAAAATGCTAACATAATCATTGCACTAACCGAATACAAACTTTCTCAACTTAACTCTCATAACATCTCGTCATAACTCAACAGTGGTAAGGGGTGAGGTCGTAGCGTCCCACAACTTGACTCTCGTGACCACATACATATGATTTACTATTCATCATCAATGAAATATCATCATGGTCACACAACTCGTCACAAGTGAGTTTTCACGTTTATCACGCTACAATTGTCCCTATCACTTATACTTTTCGAACTCTGATTTCACTTACTCAAGTTCCACTTTAATATCTACTCAAATACTAAACATTTAACTCTACTTTATCTTACTATGACTCATTAATCTATAGAATGTCTTACGGGTTTTGGGTACGTTGTTTACTTGATTTCCATAGTCTAACTATTATCTTACTCGTATCACAACATCATAGCCCACCTATCTCTTTACATGTCATCACGATGCCATAGCCTCGCTACGGTCTTACACGAAATCTCATATAAATACCAATGCCATACCCCTGATACGGTCTTACATGGTACTCATGTCGTTGCCGATGCCATATCCCAGATATGGTCTTACACGATTCTATACCGAAGCCAGGTCCCAGACGTGGTCTTACACGGGATCACTATTTGTCACCAATGCCATGTCCCAGACATGGTCTTATATAGGATCACATGTATCGCCATGGTCCAACCATGGTCTTATTCATCATTTTATCCTTGAACGACCGTACCCATTCCTGCATTCTTCTCAGTCAAACTTCCCAGTTTAACTCTCTCACCATAATACTCGTAGTTTCATACAGAGTCACGAAATAAAACATTATACATCATCCATTTTAATAGTCGCACATAAGATTCAACTATGTGGACATATTGATCATGCATCGTTCAAACAATTACACATACACATATACCCCATTCTCTGGGTAAATTTACTCACTATATGCACCTAACCCAATATGTTGAGTATATAACGCCTTATGCACATCCAGCCAATGCAGATAAACTTCTCATTTCACGCATTATCATACACATGTCATATACTTCTACTCATACCTCTTTGAATCTCATCATTGCATAAGAGCATTTCAATTTCCCCATTATCACATACAACATTATTAGATTTAGCTCGGTTGGGAACCATCACTGTTTTAACAAAACAATTTCGTTAGAGCCGAGAGACATCACACTATCACGGTCCACATATGGCATGTATAGTTAGACTCTTAATCACACTAGGTTAGTACTAGAACCGACTAAACCATAGCTCTGATACCACTAAATGTAAAACCCTTTACTCGTATCCAATATCGGAACGGGGTACGAGGCGTTACCGGACTTAAGCCTCACGGTCGCTACTTAGGCTAATCGTGACTACTCTCTTCATTCACCTCAATCACCTCATTATTGACTTACGAGGCCTCGCTCATACACACGAGAGCTCTCGAGACTAATCCGAAACTTTTACGATTCTTAAAATCTTTCTCTTCAATTACAGGGCTCACACGCCCGTGTAAAACGAGGCACGCCCGTGCATAGGCACACACGCCCATGTCCTCAGATCGTGCCTAAAAACCCAGTTTTCTGCCAATTTGCCCACGGTTAAGGCACACGCCCATGCATTTTTGGAGCACGCCCGTGTACCCTATCACACGTCCGTGCCTTTCACCCATGGTCTGTAACATCCTGAATTTTTGGGCTTATGCGTTTAATGTGTAGATATGATTAAAGTATTAATTTGAGAATTTGAGGTGCAAATTGGGCTCAGGATTGGGCTGAAGCCTTAGTTAAATTTTTTGTTTGGGCACTATAGGGTTTAAAAGGGTGGTATCTGAGTTTAAAATATCAAAATGGGCTTGTGGCCCAGTGGTCAGTGGCGCCACTTAGGGAGCAAGGAGGTGACGCCACACAAGGGAGTAAGGGGCCCAACTTTAAGTTACATGGAGCCCAACTCTTTTAATTTAAGTTAGCTAAATTTTGGCATTAGGGTTAGGTAGAGTGGACGGCAACAAGGCTCAAAAATAGGAGGATTTATGTGAATGGGATAATGTAGATAATATAGTTGATAATATGGAAGAAAAAAAAAGAGAAAAGATAGGAGCTATCTACAAGGCTAGGAGTTGGCCGAAATTCCATCACCTAGAGAAGTGAAGAAATCGGTTTCTTTATGGCAAAGGGGGTGCCGAATTTTCCCTTTTTATTTGATTAATTTTTAGGAAGGGCACTTTCGGTTTTTCATAGGTGAGTGCCGAAATTTCTATAAATAGGGAGGGTTCTCTTCTTTATTTTTCGGTATTTAGGGTTTCCACCTTTTCTTTCTCTTCTTTCTTCTAAAAGCCAAAAACTCCATTATTCTCTTCTCTTCTTTCTTCTAAAAAGCCGAAATCTGAAAACTCCATTATTCTTTTCTCTTCTTTCTTCTAAAAGCCAAATCTCTATAGATTTCTTCGAATCATCTTCTCTTCTGATCTTCTCAAAAATCTGGAATCTCTAAGGGGTATTCGAATTCTCTGCGTTAAGGTGAGTGCCGATTTTCCTATCTCTTCAATCTCTCTTTCAGTTTTTAAGAGACAAGGCCGAATGGCCACTTGGTTGTTAAGGCTGCCGAATGAAGCTAATATTTCCTCTCTTTTGCGTTTGGACGGCATTCCGGGATTTGAAGGAAACCTGATCATCTAGATTTAAAAGCCAGAAATCGCTAGTCTCTAATTTTGGGATTTTAAGGTAAGGTGATTTTTCCTCGATTTTCACTAGATTCGTTCATCGCATACGAGATCTTAACTTTATGGTGTGGATTAACGATCATATGTTGTGATAGTAGTTCTGACAAGGACTTTTTGATGGAATCAAATGTCGATCAGGCGAAGGAGGGGATTGGATCTGTCAAACCAATCCCTAAGTTTAAGAAACGAGCGGTGTTAGCAGTTCGAGATTGGCCACCAGGTTGTGGACTGGCTTTTGAACAACACCTTAGGCAAGTAGCAGTTATATCGACTTCTGATAGTGTCGACATAGAGAGTGTCATTCTAACGGTAATCAGGTGTGTGGATCTCTAACACACTAGTAATCTGTACTAAATATATGTTATGGGCTAAAAGCCGAAAAAAGGCTGTATAGTGTCTCATACTAAATATATGTTATGGGCTAAAAGCCGAAAAAAGTCAGTATAGTAATGTCCCTGTACTAAATATATGTTATGGGCTAAAAGCGAGAAAAGGTTTGTCTGAATCTGTACTAAATATATGTTATGGGCTAAAAGCCAGAAAAAGGCTGTATAGATAGTCGGATTACCCAAAAAGGGTAGGCAAGGGATGCCAGGTACATAATCATAGAAACTTCTCTATGTGTATTGATGTATGTGATAGATTGTGAACTTTTAGGTAGTATATTGTTTTGATTCTGCATGTATGTATGCATGGGGTGGGATTGATATGATGAAGGGGAAGAAGGTCGCATAGCGATCGGTGGCTTTGCCACATAGGTCACATAGTGATCGGTCTTTATGATAGGCAGCTCAGCAGTCGAAATGCTACGATGTATTATTAAGGTCGTATGGCGATCGGTGGCTTTGCCACATAGGTCACACTGTGATCGGTCTTTAAGACAGCAAAGACACAATTTGTCGATATGGTGTGTAGCGGTTGGAGGGTTGATTGTAGAAATCCCTAAGGTGTGATGGTTGGTACGGGTTGGTGTGTAGAGGATGGATTTCTAGGCTGGGATGGGCCATGATGCATATATAGTTACCCTTGTATACGGGCCAAGGCCATAATGTGTTTGTGGGCCAAGCCTTTGATGTGTTTTCGGGATTTACACATTGAGTCTTGGTGACTCACCCTATTATTTTTCCCTAACTTTACAGATGAGTAGTAGATCGTGGACATAGGAGCCGAGACAGACTCGAGGGGCCATCAACTTTTTATTTCTATAGATTATTTCGATTTTTCTTTAAGTTTTAATTTCGGGAATATTTTTTTTGTAATAAGGCCCTATAGTTATATTTCACTAAGTTTTTAATATTCGCAACTTATGAAACATTGTCTAAGGTTTAATTATTGAAAACAATAATACATGGTTTGTTTTTTTACAAATGATATTTATTTATTCAAATATGGTCTAATTAACTTATACTTCCCAAAACCTACGCAGCAAAAGTTTTCTATGTACAACCCGTAGCATACCAGATCTGGTCGAAACTTATGGGCCGGGTTTGGGGTGTTACATGGTCGACACTGACTAATCACACACGATTTTGACACGACCGTGGGTCTAAACCGTGTGCCATACCTTAGTATTCTGACTTGTTCAACATGGCCTCGCCACGCCCGTGTGCTTTAACCGTGTGACCATTCCAATTCTAATTTTAAAGTGCAGACTTCACACGGCCTAGACACATGTCCGTGTGCCTACCCATGTGAACCAGAACAAGGCTATTTGCTAAGCTCTTTGCATCCCTATAGCTTACACAACTTATACTCATCCATCACATTCATAATCACTCAAATTGAATTGCCATCCCACATAGATGAATACATCTTTTCATGTAACATAATAGCCAACAACTATGGCATTATACAATTATCCCATAACTCATTTAGGCCAACACATTTGGCACAATAACAATGACTTAATCAACCTCATATACTAGCCCTATACATGCCATGACTCATAATGACTTGATACCTCATAACAAGTGTCTCCTCGATAGTGTGAAAATATCTCCGGCGGTCTCCAACTCGAGCTAGCTAAATTAACCTATAAGAGATGAGAAAGAAAGAAGGGTAAGCAATAATGCTTAGTAAGTTCATATGCAATTAAGAATCAACTATCAATATTCATATGCTTATACTCAATCACAAGGTATTAGAATGAGTTTTACTCTTGAATTCACAGTTACTATTCAATCGTTCATGATGCTTACTCATTTCGTCTCTTACCACATTCTAACCATATCTCAGCTTAATGCTCGCATTCATTAACTTACCATGCCACAAGCCAATTCGCTCGTTTAATTAGCATACATCCTGCACTGATCATCACAAGATCATATAAAACAACACATCATGCATTCTCAATAAACCACTCATGCTACCAATCTCTCGATGGTTACGCACTTAGCCCACCATCGAATCTCTTATAGGGTGGTATCGCACTTAGACCACCATCATTCTCTAATAGGGTGGTATCGCACTTAGCCCACCAATTGAAACTAAACTCGATGGTATCGCACACAGCCCATCGGTAATGAATAATAAGGTGGTAACGTACTCAGCCCACCATTAATAACATTGTTGATGGTATCGCACACAGCCCACCATTATTATACATTTACGGATATACATATATATAATCACCTGCATTTCTCCATTTTAAATGTTCATCTGAGAACATCCTCACACATTGACATCCTTACATAGATTTCTACAATAATCATTTACTTTTACGCAATGCAATTATAAAAACAACACATACAATTAAGATGCATCATACACACATGACCCACTATGGGTTAATCACATACCGAATTCACCTTAATTTAGTTCTAACGCATACCCGTACCTCTCATGATACAACCACATACATTCTCGTTTTCAACATATCTATGGAATCACTCAAATTATTAAATAACACTTTTGAATCTCATACATACAATCTCACCTCGACATCATGCCCCTGATAGGGCCTCACATGAAATATCATATCGGTGCCATGTCCCTGACATGGTCTTATTCAATATCTCATACCGAGGCCATATTCCAAATATGGTCTTATACGGGACCTTAATTATCAACATATCTTACTATTTGCTTTCCCTCTATTCCTAAGAACAATTCTCTTGACATCTCGTTAAAATACATTCAATACATTCATAGTGTGATTATGCATTCCACACGACATTGGAACATTAAATACTTCACTTAGAATTGCATAATTTAGCACATGAACTTACCTCGATGTCGAAAGGTCCGAAAATGGACTTTTGCCCACCTTTCTCTTTTCATCCGTACTAGGTACGAAACTCAATTTCTTTAATCTAGAACAATGGAATTTACCAATTTAATCACTTATAAATCATAATATATCATAATCTACAATCTAGGAAAAAATGACTATTTTGCCCCTACACTTTGGCAAAAATTACAATTTTGCCCCTAGGCTCGTAAATAAATTTTTATCACATTTTCTCGATAAACAAGCCTAGCTGAACATTTAATCCTCTTACAACTATCCACAATTCCAACTATTTCATGCCCTGATGAACAATTTATAACTTTTGCATTTTAGCTCAAATTAGGTGTTTTCATAACAACACCTTTCACAAAAGTTGTTTATCATCATCCTATCATTCATTTTCTTCCATAAAACTCATCAACCAACATGAGACCTATCATGGTAAATCCCTATAATCTCAACCATTTTGCAAAATAGTCCCCTCATTAGCTAGCTTAAGCTTTGGGAACTCCAAAAGTACAAAAATTATCAACTAAAGCCATCAAAATCACTTACTTGAAAAGGAATTGAGTTGCTGAAATTTTCAAGCCTTCCAAGCCCTCCCATGGCTGATATTTTTGGTTGGGGAAGAAGAAATAAGGAAAAGATGATAACTTTTGCTTATATCATCTTATTTTATTCATTTGACCAACTAATACCACCAACTTTTGACCAAAATTTAATGTCTTTGTCCCCCTTGTCACATGGCAGGCCAACTCACTTAAAACAAGGCCAAATTGCACATTTGGGACCTCCAATTAATAATCCATAGCTATTTGGCACCTCTAGCAACTAAAATAGAATTTTCGCACTTTATGCGATTTAGTCCTTTTTCACGATTTAGCTAGAAATTGCTAAAATTAAGGCACCAAGATTTTCATGCACCCTTATAAACATGTTATAACACATAAAATAACATGAAAATAACTTCCTCTATCCTCGGTTTAGTGATTTCGATATCACTGTTTCGACTAGCCCCTAAATCGGGCTGTTACAGAAATTTTGTGAAATTGACATGGAATGATCAAAAAGGACTAAATTGCAAAAGTTGCAAAATATGAGTTTCTAGAAGCTTTTTGTATGAAATAGCTTTATAATATTAATTATGAGTCCTTAAATAGCAATTTTCCCAAATTATAATTTTTGGACAAAAATGGACATGAGTTAGTAAAATAGAAATTTTTAAAGAGAAGTACATTTTAGTCATTTACCATTTAAATGATTAAAATTGGAAAAAGATGATAAAAATTTCATTCATCTTCTTCCTCATTGCCAAAATTTTCCAAGAAACCATAGCTAGGGTTTGTTCATCTTTCAAGCTTGCTAGTAAGTTCATCTTAGCCCCGTTTTTAATATTCTTCGTGTTTTTGAAGTTCTCGTATTATGAATTAGCTATTTTTAGCTATAAAATAAGCTAAGATGCATGTTCAAAAATCTACCCAAGAGTGGCATGCTTGTAAAATGATATTTTATGGAAGTTTATGAGATTTTAATGTTAGATAAACATCTTTTTCTAAGTGAATTTCATGAAAAATGCTAGTAAGGACTAGTTTGTAAAAATTATGAAATAGGTCATACCTATTAGAAATAATGGGAATTGATGATTGCTATAGTAGAGAAAATGAATCAGCTAAGCATGAAGTTTAATAAAGTTGAATGAGATTCATTTTACGAGCCTTTGGGCAAAAGTGCAAATATGAGAAAGTTTAGGGGCAAAATAGTAATTTTACCAAAGTATGTGTTAAGAGTCATGTTAGTCAATGTGAGTATTAAATGATCTATTTATGATTATAGATCAAGAAAAATGAAGCCCGGATCGAAATCGAGGCAAGAACAAAGTCGAGGGCTAAATTGCATATCTACATACATTTTGTATATCGAGGTAAGTTTGTATGATTTCTAAGCTTTATGATTAATATCATTGAAGTGCTTAGTATAATGTACAATATTATTATGAAAATGTTTAATGTTATGTTAAACAAAGTAATCAATGAGATCAAGCATGAGAAAGCCCTGATTGAAGATGAATAGCTTAGGATACTCGATCTATCACATGAAATGAGAAAATTCGTATAAGTCCAAGCCGAGGCATGGCATCGGAAATCAGACAAGTTATCATGTAAGACCAAGACAAGTCTTGGCATTGAGGAGTTGTTATGAGATGAAGACCCATGTAAGTCCAAGCCAAGGCATGGCATTGGTGAGTCTCCAAGCAAAGTTATCATGTAAGTCCAAGGCAAGCTTGGCATTGAAAAGTTATCATGTAAGTCCAAGGCAAGCTTGGCATTGAAAAGTTATCATGTAAGTCCAAGGCAAGCTTGGCATTTAAAAGCTATCAAGAGAAAGAGATTTCATGTAAGCCCAAGCCAAGGCTCGGCATTGACTAGTTCATGAGCAAAGATACCAAGTAAGACCATGTCAAGACATGGCAATGGTAAGTTCCAAAGGGACTCACGAGAAAGACTTCATATAAGTCCATGTCAAGACATGGCCTCGAAACCAAGATGAGACATTCCATGTAAGACCGTATCTAGGATATGGCTTTGGTATTGAGTTATGTGAGATGAGATTTAGTATCCTCGGTTATTCATATAAATTCATCGGGTAAACGAGCTAAGTTCAAATGAGATAACAAGAAAGCTAAGGAAGCAAAATTATTATCAAGTGAAAATGAGTATTATTCATGTTATGAATGATAAATTAGAGGTTACGGTTTTTATGTAAATGTATGCTAATCAATGTGATCAAGTGATACAGGTACCTTGTTTACCTCACAAGTATGAGACTAGTAAGTATCATGAGATATGTAAGAATCAAGTATGTGCAAGTAAGCTTTATAGCTGAAATTATGATACCATTGTTTATGTCAAATGGTTTAATTTAAGCAAGTATGTTGTTATGTGCATTATATGCAAACTTACTAAGCTAAATGCTTACGTCTTTCACTCTTTCTTTCCATGTAGTTCCGCCAAGCTAATCTTGTGGATCGTTGTCATCGGAGCTCGGAGCACACTATCAATCGCTATTTTGGTATAGCCAAGTTGTTTACATTAAGTATGGCATGTATAGGAAGCATTTCATTTTGAGTTAAAATGTTGGCTATCAAGCCTATTATTCTTTTGTATATGGCCAAAGAGATTGGCCTTGAATGATTAAGTATGTATGTTTTTATTTATCAATGAAGTATGCATTCTAATTCATGAAAGATGTAGTAGTTGAGTTGTTGAATTAAATATTGGTTTGGATACTTGTTTTCAGGGTGGCCATTGGCTTGGTAAATAGCCTCTAAGTGCCCACACGGTTAGACACACGGGCGTGTGTCTAGGCCATGCGTAACCTGCACCTTAGTCTCATAAGTCAGAATAGGCCACGGGCTAATCCCACGGCCGTGTGTTGAAGCTGTACATGACACACGGTTGGAACATGGGCGTGTGCCCCGGCCGTGTTAATAAGTCAGTATATCAAGGTATAGTACATGGTCTAAGTCCATGGGCGTGTCAAGGCCGTGTGTAATTAGTCAGTGTCAACCACGGTCGGAAGAAATGGGCGTGTAAAGGGGTGCACGGGCGTGTACCAAACCACATGGGCGTGTGACCCCTGCTTTAAAGAGAAGTTTCTGATTAAGTTCCGAAAGTTTTTATATACGTGTATAAGGCCTCGTAGGCCTATGAAATGTATGATTAGACTGAGAAAGAGAAGTTTTTAATTCGGAACAAAATTTTACAGCCCGTAAGTGCATGATTAAGCAAGTTAAAGCATAGTAATATCTCGTATCCGGTCTAAGCCTCGGACTTGGGTATGGGGTGTTACACAACTTCTGACCCAGTCAATTTTGATAAATTAAAACCTTTGATAGATGCAAAAGTGCCACAATAGACGAATTGCCCAGTTCAAATAAAGAATCCTCCACCACCCTACCCTCAAAGACTTCATAAGCAGAAACATGAAATCCAGTTCAAGAAGTTCCTAAACATACTCAAGAAACTTCACATCAATATTCCGTTGGTAGAAGCTCTTGAGCAGATGCCAAACTACAATTAAATTCATGAAAGATATTTTGTCCAAGAAATGGAAACTTGGAGAATTTGAGACGGTAGCTCTAACTAAGGAATGCAATGCATATCTAAGAGATAAACTACCCCCAAAGATGAAACACCTAGATGTTTCACCATACTTTGCCATATTGGAGCATCTTATTATGGTAAGGCATTGTGTGATTTGGGTGCAAGCATCAACTACGATTACGCTTCAGTTAGTAGATCAATCCTTAATACATCCGAAAGGAAAAATCGAGGATATATTGGTACGTGTAGACAAATTAATTTTTCCTACTAACTTTGTTATTTAAGACTTTGAAGCAGCTAAGAAGGTGCCAATCATCTCAGGAAGACCTTTCCTAGCAATTGGAAGGACCCATATTGCTGTGTAGAAGGGCGAACTTACAATGCATGTTCAAGCCAACCAGGTAACATTCAATGTTTTTAAATCCATGCTATTTCTTATTGCAATGAATGAGTGTTCTGCAGTAACCGAGTTAGAAGAATTAGCCATGGAATAGGAACCGAGTTAGAAGAGCTAGAGCAAATCTTAATGCCAGACCCTCCTAGTGATGAGGAGGGGGATGAATATTTAGCTTTGCTAAAAGCTGACCAAATGGGATTTAATCCGCAATCTCGCTTTGAATCTTTGAAATTAGAGAGTAGAAATTATGTCCAACCAAAAGCGTCGATCAAAGAGCCACCTAAATTAGAACTTAAGGTACCTCCTTCACATTTGAAATATATTTATTTAGGTGATGCCTCTACTTTGCCTGTAATTATTTTAGCTCAGCTAACTAAAGAGCAGGAAGGGAAACTCATTCTAGTGCTAAAATAATTTAAAAAGGCTATCGGATGGACCATAGCTGATATCCGATGTATTAGTCCATCCGAGTGCATGCACAAAATCGTCCTAGAAGATGGTGGAAAAAAGGGTGATTGATGTACAACGGAGATTGAACCCTATTATGAATAATGTGGTAAAAAAAGAAATCATTAAATGGTTAGATGCAGATATAATTAACCCCATCTCAGACAGTTCATGTGTAAGTCTGGTCCAGTGCGTACCAAAAAAAGGAGGCGTTATAATCGTGGAGAATTTGTATAGATTACTGGGATTTCCTTTACCTTTCTTGAACCAAATGCTAGATAGACTCGTGGGGCTAGACTATTACTATTTTTTAGATTGATACTCAGGGTACAACCAAATCATGGTAGCACCGGGGGATCAACACAAAATAACATTCACATTCTTGTATGGTATGTTTTCCTTTAGACGTATGCCTTATGTAATGCTCTTGCTACATTTCAAATATGTATTATGGAAATTTTTACTGACATGGTGGAAAAAAATTTGGAAGGTTTTATGGACAATTTCTCAATGTTCGGAGACACTTACAATGATTGCTTAGACAATCTAGCCAAGGTACTAAGGCGGTGCGAAGAAAAAAACCTTGTACACAACTGAGAAAAGTGTCATTTCATGGTACGAGAAGGTATTATTTTAGGGCATTGAATAATGAGACACAGAGATCGAGATAAATAAAACAAATGTAGATGTCATTGAGAAACTCCCACCTCCAACATCTGTAAAGGGTGTTAGGAGCTTTTTGGGACATTCCGGATTTTATTGGAGATTCATCAAAGACTTCACCAAAATTGCTAATCCTTGATGCAAATTATTGGAGAAGGATACAATATTCAAATTTGATGAAGAATGTTTGAGAGCGTTCAATGATCTGAAGAATCGGTTGGTCTAAGCACCAATTATTGTCACATTGGATTGAGAAGTGCCATTTGAATTAATATGTGATGTAAGTGACTTCGTGGTAAGAGTTGTGATGAGCCAGCGAAGTAACAAAGGTTTTCATCGTATCTACTACGCAAGTTTGACTCTAAGGGGAGCTCAACTAAATTATACGGTAATAGAAAAATGGTTACTTGCTATTGTTTTTGCTTTTGACAAGTTTCGACCTTATCTTATAGGTACCAAAGTGATTGTCTATATAGATCATTCAGCAATTTACTACTTACTTGCCAAGAAAGATGCTAAGCCGAGATTGATCCAATGAGTACTTCTACTTCAAAATTTTGATCTAGAAATTCAAGCTCGAAAGGGGTAGAAAATCAAGTAGCAGATCACTTATCTAGATTGGAGCCGCAAGAAGGAACTTCTCCTCTTATACCCATTCAGGAGACATTTTCGGACGATCGCATACTTAGCTTGTGGTTTGTTGATTTTGCTAACTATTCAGCTTGTGGTTTGATGCCGCTTGAAAATATATATCAGCAAAGGAAAAAATTTCTACACGATATGAAGTACTATTTCTGGAAAGAGCCATACTTGTTTAAACAATACGGAGATCAAATGATCAGGAGATGTGTGGAAGAAAATGAGGTACATGAAATTTTATATCATTGTCATACTGCTCCAAGTGGAGGACATTTTAGAGGATTACGTATTACAACAAAAGTATTACAAGCTGGATTCTTTTGGCAAACTCTATTCAAAGATGCATATGCCTACGTGAAAAGTTGTGATCATTGCCAAAGGAGTGGAAATATAACCAATAGAAATGAAATGCCATGAACAAACATTATCGAGGTAGAATTATTTGATGTTTGGGGTATTAACTTTCTTGGTCCTTTTCCTTCATCATTTGGTCATAGGTACATTCTAGTAGCAGAAGATTACGTATCTAAATGGATTGAAGTCGAGGCATATCTGAAAAGTGAAGTCGAGGTAGTGATGAAGTTTTTTGCAGAAACATCTGTTCACAAGGTTTGGAAATCCTAGGGCTAGCATCAGTGATGAGAGGTCCCATTTTGTGAACAAATGGTTGAAATGGTTGCTCGATAGACATGGACTGAAGCACAAGGTTGCCACAACTTACCATCCACAAACAAATGGGCAAGCTTAATTTGTGAATAAAGAGATAAAAGGTATACTCAAAAAGGTAGTTTGTCCAAACTGACGAGACTAGATGATGCTTTATGGGCCTACAAGACAGCATACAAAACAGCTTAGGGATGTCTTCTTATCGGTTGGTTTTTGGGAATGCTTGTCATTTTCCCTTGGAGTTAGAACATAGAGTATACTAGGCTCTCCAGTGACTCAATTTGGATCTGAAGCTTGCTAAAGAGAAATAGATGCTTCAACTTAATGAAATGGAAGAATTCCGAATATTCTCTTATGAAAATTCCAAATTGTTCAAGGAAAGATTGAAAAGATGACATGACAAGCACATCCGATTCTGAGAATTTGAAGTAGGTCAGCAAGTTTTGTTGTTCAATTCCAGATTAAAGTTCTTTCCATGTAATTTAAAATCTCGTTGGTCTAGTCCATACACAATTCATCAATTCTTCCCATACGGGGTTGTTGAACTTCATGGTAAGAAAGGTAATTTCAAAGTCAATGCTCAACGTTTGAAACATTACTGGGGGATAAAATCGAGCAAAATAAAATCTCGCTCATTTTATCAGGTTTTTAATTTTTATTTTCAAATAAATAACATAGGTTATATTTTCTAGATTAATATGCTAAAATAAATTCTGTCTAGGAGATTAGAATTTAAGCGGGATCGCGTGTGACCCCTCCAATCTTTCTTGGGAATTAATTTTAACATGATTTATAAAATAATATTTCCTAAGCTACAAAATAGATTTTAATTTGTTGAATAAAATGGTCAATTTTGATCCAAGTTTTAGTTTTCTATTTTATTTTCAAATTATTTTCTAGTTTAGGTACTTTATTGAATTGTTTTCAATAATTAGTTGTATTTTCTGTAAATATTTTAAACAGCTAAAATAAAAGTTTTTAACTTTTCATTTTAATAAATAAGATAATAACAAATAACATATTAATATTTTTTTATATTATATATTAATTGTTATTAACTTTGTAGAGCATTAGGAGTAGTAATATTTTATTATTATTTTACTTAAGAGCTTGAGTTAAACACCCTCGTACTTACACTTTAAACACTACCATCTTTATTCCCTTCCCATTCATTGACTCCACCGTCAGCCTCTCTCCATAAAACCCCTACCATCGCCGGTCACACCCTTTTCTTTTCCTCTCCACTGCCGCATATCATTTACCCTAACTCCCCCAACCATCGACGACCTTAGTTGCTAACACCATTGCGCCTCACGTCCCTTACTACTAGAAACAATAGTCGTGCGCCCTAGTAGTACCCAACAACAACCATGCACCCCAGCAGTGACTACCAATAGCCACACACACTTGCTCCCGTCGCACCAAGCCGTCGCACATTCTACATCCACCACCCAAATTGCCGTTAGTCACCCTCTAACCTTAAGCTAACACCATTTTCTTCACACTCATATTATTTTCTTGAGTTTTTATTGATTTTTATAAATGTGGGAAGAAATTTTTATTCCAAAAATTTTAATGTAATTTGATTGTTTAACTTTGTGATTTAAAAAAAATGTTGATATTAAATTCTAATTGAATTTGTGGAAAATTATTACTTCTTTCCACCTTATGTGATATTCAAGTTGAATCAGGCCTCGTAAAAGAACTCGTGCCTTTGTCCAAGACGAAGAATCACAAAAGAAATTCCATTATGAAGAAGCTAACGTAAGATACGGGAGCATATTTAAGAAAAAAACAAATGCTTCTGGAGAAATGTTTTACTTTTGGAAAAAGTAACTACACTGATTTCATGACGAACATTGAAAAAGTTGTTGAAGCTCTAAAGTGGGAAGTGTTTTGTGATAAAAGGCTAAATTCGGATGATAAGTTAGTTCAAGAATTTTATGTGAATTTGACCTCAAGTGCTTTAACAGAAGTTTCCATCCAAGGAATTAAGGTACCTCTAAATCCAAGCTCCCTTCATGAATTTTATGATTTACCTGATTTCGAAGGCAACAAATATTCTTCCTTAATGGAAAATATTGAGGTAGATAAATTGCAAGAAATCCTACAAGAACTCAGTTCCAGGTTCTAAATGGATTGTGTCGAAACACGTGACTCATACTTTTCGTAGAGAATATTTGACCCCATTAGCGAATGTATGGTTTTATTTTGTTCGACTTAGTCCAATGCCAATCTCACATGGGACTACAATTTTAGTAGAACAAATGGTCTTGCTATACTCAATTATGACGGAAAATACCATTAATGTGGGAAAAATAATCCTGAATGAAATTTGAAATTGTGCTGAGAGAAGTTTTGGTCCAGCCTATTTCCCTTTTACGATAACAGTTTTATGCTTGAAGGCTAGTGTACGTGCAAATGTACAGAAGACATGACAAAATCTAGGTATAATCGCCAACTGGAAATTGTTTGAGTAGTAGGAAATTCTGTTCTTAAAAAGCAAGCTAAATTGATCGATGGCAACGAAGAAGAGGAAATTCCTATAGAATCAGAACCAGTGTAGCCAGTTGAAATTCCTTACTTGGCAGAGCCAACTGAACTAGTGTTCGGACCTGACATGGCTAGCCCAACATTTAGAACTCATTCGCCTAGCCTAAATCTTCGAGATTAGCTGTCAAAATTGATGGATTTAATACAACATATGCAGTGGCAGCAACAAGCTTATTGGAGATACTAAAAAATACGGGATGGCTCAATTAGATATGCTTTCTAGAAAGTATTTCACAACCCGTTTGTTTTTGTGCCTGAATTTCTAGATGTTATATTCGATCCATGGACTCCAATGTCATGGAAGGGATGAGGCAATTCAAGCAAAAACAAGGATGATGAAGGAAAAGATGGGTCACATTTTGGGGGGTCTTCAAATAAATAAAAAAAGCGAGGGGGATCTTTTCTTTACTTTATTTTTCTTTTTTTAGGATATTTTAAGTTTTTAGTTTTAAGCATTCTTAGGATATTTGTATTTCTCGCATAATAA
Organism: Gossypium sturtianum; assembly: GCA_025698515.1. NCBI lineage: Eukaryota > Viridiplantae > Streptophyta > Magnoliopsida > Malvales > Malvaceae > Gossypium > Gossypium sturtianum. The sequence continues at coordinate 29,643,014 of CM046945.1, forward strand.
AATAAGAGGTTAAAATCATTAATAAAATTGAACAATTTACAAAATAAGAAGTGTGGCAATAGATATGTACATGTCTAGGATTGGATTTGTCTAGGAAAAGCTTGGTATTTAAGTAGTCAAACTTGACTCACCTCTTTGTCATAGGATCCTACCTGGTGTAAAGTATTTATTCATTTATATATTTTCGTTCCTTTTATATATTATTTTTAACAATGGGGTCATTGCTCATCTTAAGTAGGGGGACCAAAAATTGAAATTGTTTTTTTTTTCAGAATTCATTTTTCCTATCCAATTATTATTAAGTTATATTTTGCTCAAAAATTTTATTTTTTGTTAATTATGATAAAATTTAGTGTAAATAAAGTTCTATTATCTCAATATTTCCTATGTTAGCTGAATTATGTCATAAATGTTACTCTTAGTAGAGTTTGTAAATCTAACCATAAAATTTTTAATTCTTTAGGAAAGCTAAGCATGCATGAAAGTTTAAATCTCTAGATGAGTTAGTAATTTCTTGAGGCGAAATCCTAGGAAGCATGAAATTTTGAAAATGGTTTAGGCAAAATTTTGTTGAAACCGTTTGAGCCTTCCAAGCCAACCTTAACGAATATTTATCCCTTGAAACCCAACTTTGAGACTATATGACCTGATTTTATTTGAATCTTGCAATAAAAAGCCATCCCTTCTCTCATAGTTATCCCTAAATTGTCCCAAACATTAGATTCAATCTATCTAGAATACTCTCTAAAAATAAGTTTGGGGGAGTTGAGAAGAAGTATCAAATGCTCAAAAAATTGTAGTACATGCAGTAATATACTTGACTATGCTAAAAAAGAGAGAGCATATGTACTTTAAAAAATAGATGTACATGGAATGTAACAGCCCGTTTTCAGTGGTGTTGAAAATAGTGGTTTTGGGACCAAAAATATGATGAGTGAGTCCTTAAATATTTTTAATATTTTTGACACCACAAAAAATATATTTATGGACTCGCTCGTTGGATTTGTGGCCTTGAAGCCACAAATCTGACAGCACTAAAAATGAGTTGTACACTCTTTGTACATCTATTTTTTTGAGTACATATGCTCTATTTTTTAAACGTACCCCAACATATTACTACATGTACTACAATTTTTATATGAATTTTGATTTGATAATTTTATTAATAGAATGAATAGTTAAATTCAAGTGGTTTGTCCCTAAAACCAAGTAGTTTTGGAAAATAAGTTTTCGAAACCTCATTTTTGTAAACCAAATCTATAAATATTTTTATTAAATATTTTTGGAGTTATTATATAAGTGTATTGAAATTTGGTCTAGAAAATTTAACGTTTTAATAGTTAATTTAGTAAAAAGGACTAAATCGTAAAAATCGCATAAGTTTATCGGTATTAGTTTGTAAGGGTTAAATGAGTTTAAATGACTTGTTGGATGGTTTTATTTGGAAAATTAGCCATAATCATTTATGTTGGACGATTTATTAATGGTTTATATGTAAAATTATATATATTATATTATAAGTTAATAATGTTAAAAAGGTAATAAAACAAAAACAAGTTACATGGCCATTTCATTATTTTGTTTATTCACTTTCTTCATCCTTCCTTCACCGAAAGCCATGGTTGAATAACACCAAAGTTTCGGCCATCAATAAAATCCATTGCATGGTATGTTTTTTTTTAATTCCGTTTTTAATGTTTTTGAATTGTTGTAGCTTAATTTAGCTAACATAAGAATTAATTCATAAAATTGTTAAATGCTATGATTTATTTCATTGATAGTTTGTGACATTTTTGAAGTTTGATGATAGATTTATAAGCTTGATAGTTAAATGGGATAGTTTTGTAAAGTGATTTTGGTTAATTTTTAAGTTTAAGGACTAAATTGTTAAAATAGTAAAATTACATGAAATTCTTGTGAAAATGTAATAAATATGGGCTATATAGGGACTATGGAAAATTCAGTCAGCATGATTTGAGTTTAATTATGTTTAATTTGAATTTTTGTATTGAGGGACTAAATTGAATAAAAGGTGAAAGTTCAGGGTAAATGTGTAAAATATTGATAAAGGGTAAATATATGAATTTAAGTATTTAAAGTATCTGAATGGAATAATTGAATTAAATTATTATATGGATCAGTCGGTTGATTGTAACATCCCAAACCCGGCCCACACACTACAACCGGATCTAGTATGTCACTTGAGTGATTTTGCAAAACATGTCGCATTTTGGAAAACTATACCTAGGTTTAATCATTAATACCGAAAACTTAGTAATTTATTAAGTCATATAAGATATAAAATTATAAATTGCCTTGGTGAATTTTAATTAAAATCCAAAAAAAAAAAACCTTGTACATGTCTTAGCTTAATTTTAATCATAAAAATTAAAATGTCTAATAATTAAACCCAACTTAAACCCAAAAACATAAATAATAGTCTAGTGGCCCATGGCCTTATTACAACGAAATATAAAACCCACTTAAGACAAATTTCTTAAAAATAAATAAAATAAAGTCTTTTTTATGAATCCTCAGTGACTTCATCGCATGGCCACCTTGCTCTCCTCTCTCGGCCGGTCCGATGCACTAAGTGCTACACGAAATTGTTAAAATAATAGGGTGAGTCACGAGACTCAGTGTGAAACCCACATGCACCATTAGATTTGGGCCTTAGCCCCACAGAACATATATCAGAATATATTATAACAGAAATTATGCAAAGCCCAACCCAACTCCTAGGTTTCCAACCGCTACACACCACCCTTACCTGCCAATCACACCATTGGGGATTTCTACAATCAACCCACACCGCTACACACCATCGATGGCAGTCATGGTGTAGTTAGCTGCTCATCGTCAAATCGTGACAATGTCACCAGGCTGAAATGGCATAAGCCACCAGAAAACAGAGTTGTGACAGAGTCACCAGGCTGAAATGGCATAAGCCACCAGAACAGATCACTTCCCATTTCATCAATCATCCAACCCCAAGCATATATAAAAATAGACATATAAAACATATCGTTTTTAACAGAAACATTCACTGATGAATGGAAGAAATCACTAACATGATATTTAGCCTTTACCCTTCTCGGGTTTTCAATCATAATGCCGAGATTTCGGCATTTAACAGAGTATAGCAGATTTATTACACATATACATATATATATATATATACAATCAATCTAATGGTGTGAAAAGTTACACACCTGTTATCGCGAAGTACTAAACTCTTAGTCGGTATCATTGCTATCCGGATTTATAACTTAGTTCAACCAAAAGCCAGAAAATCACGAAAATTGACCTCCCCTATAATCGGCCAAAGGTTAGTAAATCCCAAATTTACACACTAAAATCAATAGATCTCCTTACCTTGATATCCCGAAAGTGACACGATTCGGGTATTACTGAACTTATGACTTAGAGATCTACACGATTGACTCCTCTTCAGATCCCGAAATGCCAAAAATAAGAGAAAAATGAGAGATTAGTTCCTAAATAGCTATTCAGCTAGGGACTTTGAAAAGCTGAGAAAGATTTGGTTTTCTCAAATCAACACTTACCTAAAGTTTCCTTCAGATTTTGGCACAAGTAGGCACCCCAGACTGATTTCGGCACACACAGAAGACTAGATCTCACGATTTTGACTTTTATGAAAAATCCCGAAAAAGATAACCTATTGCGTTTTCGGCTTTTTTTTCTTTTAGAAGATCCAGGTGGTATGTTTTGGCTAACAAGGGAAAGTGAGAAGAGAGTAAAGAGAGGCTTGATGATTCGGCTAAGGTGTCTCAAAGAGATGAGAAAGAGAGGATTCGACCAACTGAAGAAAAAGAAAGGAGAGGGAGAATAGAGTAGAAATTTCGGCAGAGAAAAAAGAAAAGATGGGAGCTTTTGCAGCAATTTCGGTACAATGGAAGGAGAAAAATTAGGGTTTAAATGTCAGAATCAATGAGATATCCTCCCCTATTTATAGAAATTTCGGCACCTATTGTTCAAACCCGAAAATGCCCTTCCTGATAACTAAAAGTCAAGCTAAAAGAAAAGGGAAAATTCGGTACCCATATATACTAAAATAAATAAATAAATAAATAAATAGAATAAACCTACACTCCCTAATCAACTCAAACTTATCACTAATTAAATTCCTTTATTATCTTAAAAATTTATCCTTATCAAAAAGTCCTTTTATTTAGCCTAAAAATTCAATTTGAATTTCATTCAAATAGCTTCGAACAATGACCATCTTTTGGCATTTTGGTCCAATTCAAATACCTTCCACGCCGCCAGAAGAAAATTTCAAGCTATTGCGCACAAGGCAACTCGAACCCGAGACCTCCAAGCACAACCACACGCTACCAACCACTGCACTAGAACCATTCTTTTGATATATTCCGTTGTCAACTTCTTTTAAAGTATACTTTCCAGCGACCGAATCATCCAAAGAAATCCAAAATATTAACCGACACCCAGATTCGAACCTCCGCCCTTTTCACTATGAGGCACGTCCCTTGCCACTGCGCCACCCATTTCATTTGAGTCATAATTCCTTCCCAATTAATTATCAACCTTTATTCCGTGCTCCAGGTTTACTTAAAAAAAACCCAACATTTCGCGCACAATGCGACTAAAACCTTGCTCTCCCTACTACTCCTAACGCCTTTGCCACTGGGCCAGGCGTTTCCTTGTGTCATGAAACAGCCCCAACTAATTATAAGGCCTAAACTCTGGCCTTCATACTATCATATGCGCAATAAATTTTTTTGCCATACCCAAGACTTGAACCTTTGACCTCCAACTTATTCACAACGCCCCAAGCCACCAGACCACCTACTTCTTTGTAATATCTTTTAACCCAACAATATTTTAAAAGCCTTATGACTACCACCAACCTCCCTAAAAAAAACAACATTTTTGCTAAAGCCCTAGATCGAGCCTAGGACTTTTCCAACACTACCAACCCTTCCTAAACCTCCTAAAAATTAAACTAAACTTGCAATAATATATTTTTTTTAAAAGACAATGTCCATTCAAACTTTTCATGATAAAATAATTTATTTCTGTTTGAATAATATTTTTAAGAAAAATTAACTATTTAAATGCATTAGTGACATTATAAAAGTAGAGGGACAAACTGTGTAAAAGTAAAGCATATAAATCAAATCCCCAAATTTTAGCATAATCTAGGGGTCAATTAAAAATTAAAATATAAAAAAATTAAATCAGGAATAGTAGAAAAATTAATATTTCTAAATTATAACTTCGTTCATCACACTGATAACATAAATAAAATAATTAATTATATGACAAGGACAAAGTTATGGAAAATATTTGATAAATTGATGCATAAATAGAGTTTAATATTATGCCACATTAAATTTTATTATAATTCAGTTAATATATTTAAAAGGGACGAAAAATTAGTAAACAATAATTACAAGTTTTTTTTTAACGACAAAAATCCATTCTCTCGACACACGAACCCACTTATTCTAGGCCCAAATTCAAGGTGTTACATTGATAATCGCTGGAAAGGAAAAGTCAACGAGTAGTCGTCGTTGAAATGTTCGTAGCCATTGTGTTTAGGTAAGTTCATACGTTATTATTTTGTGCATTTTTAGTAATGTTATTATTAAAAATTCTGGAATTTGATGAAATTAGTTGTATATAATATATTACTATTGAATTGGTGAGAAAATGGATTGAAATGTAAATTGTTACACGATTATGTGTATCGAGCCCGGATAAATATAGAATAGGAGACAATTGGCATGCCAATAGGTTATATTGCACGCTGTACGAGATTGACTTGTGATGAGATGATGATTACTGACTTTTTATTATCCACTGAATATACTAGAGACTAGCATTTGTTGCAGACTATCGTGTTATCTTTACAGTAATTCTGGTGTGTTACCGGGGGCGGATGTTAGCCTATGTGCTTGGAACTTGGTGCCTAGGCGTGTTCTCGGTTGGTTTGGCTCAGTTGAGCTTTCTGGCGTGTCTTGGGTGGATAACCGTGTACACGTATCTGCTTATATCGTTCATCACACAAATTTTCAATGGTTAAATGACTTGCTAATGGATTATATAAATGTTTATGTAACACCCCAAACCCGGCCTAGACATTATGGCCGGATCTAGCATGCCACATCAAAAGAAAGTTGAAAAGCTAAGTGACCGTTAAAAAAAATGTTGCAAACTCCGAGTTTTGTTGTTTGTTGGCAAAAACACGATCTGCTTAATGTCTATTCTTATAAAGTTGTTATTATTTTGAAAAACTGTTTTTGTTGTGAAAAATCGAACTTGAACAGTTGCGGAATCGTGTTATTTTGAAAAACGATTATTAATGTTTTAATAAACCCAGTTTTTAAACGCTTAACAGTTTAGTAAATGCCGAAATGAAAGTTTGAAAAGTAAAATAAATCCAATGGCCTTATTACAAAATAATAACCCAAATTAAACAATCTTAAAAATAAGATAAAAACCAGATTTACTGAGTTTCGTGAGGAACAACTTCGATGTATGGCCACCACCGAGTTCTCCGCACTCCCAAATCCTTTATCACCGGGATTACCGCAAGGTTATGGGAAAAGGGGTGAGTTACAAGAACTCAGTGTGTAATCCCATTTTCAGTCACAGTCATAGTCTGGGCCTAAGCCCATGCAGTATCAGTTTGGGCCTACAGCCCCATAATCATGGTAATGAAAAAATAGAATGCAGCCCACCCCAATCCAACCCTACACTCCACTGCATTCAGCCCCTACACTCCATGTGGGGACCAAGTCAACCCACCCAACCCTACACTCTAAGAATGCGCCGAGTCGCCAAGATAAACGCAACAAGTCGCCAAGACTTGATATGTGGTCGAGCCACTAAAATCGAGATAACGTGGCATAGCCACCAAGACTGAAGATTTCCTCCATAAATATAACCCAACCTAGTGCAATATGTCATGGCATAATATTCCAGTGTATGCAATAATGTATCATCATGGCAATTAATTTGTTTTCACACAAACCAGCTAAATTTCCTCCCAAGGGTATAACAGTAATTTTGCCCAACGAGGCGCCAAATAATTTACCCATTAAGGGTATTTCAGTAATTTACCCATTAAGGGTATTTCAGTAATTTAATCGCCTAACTGTCTTTCTGCAGGCCTATTGTCGCCTCGAGCGACATGGGACCCCTTTTTGGGTCTCTACAATACAATTGGGCCTGAAATCCATTTCAGGCCCAAATGGGCCCACACACTCGTGTGGCCCATTACGCATGGTTTCGGTCTCAGTTTTGCAGTTTTTGTAACCGTATCTATCATTCGATCATTTTCTATCAATTTTTCCCATGTAGGCCCGTTAGCCCACTGGGCCCATTTGGCCCGAACATGCCCGTTACAGCCTCAGTTTTGCGAGAGTGCTCGTGACACTCTCAACGACCTACCGCCATCATTTGTGTCTCGATTTACCACTACGAGCGCTTGCATGCTCTAGTGGCCACGGTTGCTAATTTTCTAGCTTTTCGGCTTTTGGCCGATTCACAGAGCAATACATGCTTTCAACACATTGGTGTAGGATTACACACCTGATCACGTAGAGTACTATACAATCACGAACATCGTCACCTATACCGAACATAACGCACAGTTAACTCTATTAACAAAACAGTTGGGAGATCTTTAATCTAAACACCTAACTATGAGATTACTAACACTTGCCTTCACTAGAGCGAGCAACTGCGATTTGCCTAGTGAAACCAGATGCCGACGCCCTTCCACAACCAGGTGGAAAGTCCCGAACCGCCGACACCCTACGCCGCTTAAACTTGGGAGCAGGGGCTACTAGACCATTTCCATTAGGCACTCTTCCAGATCCCCTCTCAGACTGGCTATCACCTGCCTCCATGAAGAACTCTTGATTAGCAAGCGCCAACATCCTACCACTCCTCGAGTGACCCTACCACCAACCCATATCAAACTTAAGAAAAAGGAAAGATCCGGCAATGGAGAAAAACTAGGAACGATCAACACCACTTACCCACAGATTCGGCAAAGACAGATTCTTAAAACAAACAGGAGTTGAACATGCACGACCCTCAGTGATGATAATAAACTATTATTGTTTCCTATATGGGTATTTAGGGTATAATCGAATTCCAATTCACCCTGATGACCAAGAGAAAACTAGTTTCACATACCCTTTCGGCACTTATGCCTTTAAAAGAATGCCCTTCAAGTTATGCAATGCTCCAACAATTCTTATGAGATGCATGACTGTTATGTTTGTTGATATGTTGAAAGAAGATATGGATGTTTTCATGGATGATTTTTCGATTTATAGAAACTCGTTTCAATAATGTTTGGGTAATCTTGAGAAAGTGCTAAAAAGATACGAGGAAACTAACCTAGTGGTCAATTGGGAAAACTGTCATTTTATGGTGAAATGAGGACTGATCCTAGGTCACCAAATATCGGGAAAGAGCATGAAAGTAGATAAGGCCAAAATTGAGGAGATTAAACAACTTCTACACCCAACTAATGTGAAAAGTGTTTGAAATTTTTTAGGCTATGCTGGATTCTACCGAAGATTCATAAAAGATTTTGCTCATATTTCTAAACCTTTAAATCAACTTCTTCAGAGTTCGTCTTCGACCAAAGCTGCATCGAAGCCTTTGAGGTAATAAAAGCCAAATTCATATATGCTCCTATAATAATCAATCCAAAATGGACAGAACCCTTTATTATTATGTATGATGCTAGTGATTATGCAGTGGTGCAGTTTTGGGACAAAAGTGAAATGATTTATTTGGGGCTATTCATTATGCTAACAAAACATTTAATCCAGCATAGTGTAATTATACTACAACTGAAAAAGATATGTTGGTATGTTCGCTTTCGAAAAATTTTGACCTTATTTAATGGCAAACCAAGTCTATGTGTACACTGATCACTCTACCCTTAAATATGTTATGAAGGAAAAAGAAACAAAAGCCAAATTAATGCAATGTGTTTTGTTACTTCAGGAATTTGATTTATGGATTATGGACAGAAAGGGGACCAAAAATCAAATCGTAGATCATTTATCCATAATTGAGGGTAATCTACAGGCAGAAGATACGGAAGAGATTAAGAAGACCTTCACAGATGAGTAACTATTTAGGGTATACATCAATAGACCAAGACATGGTAAGCCTAGAACACTATGGTATGCGGATTATGTTAATGATATCACATGAGGGGTCTTCTCGGCTTAAGTGTCTTAACAGAAGAAAAAACGGATAGTTCACGAATCCAAAAATCATGTGTGGGAGGAACCATACATGTTTCGACAATGCACATATGAATTAGTTCGATGGTGTGTAGTAAAGGAAGAAATACATGATATTTTACAAGGATGCCACACATCTCCCTGTGGAGGACATTTTGGTGGGAAAAGGACAACCCAAGAAAATATTGCAATCAGGATTTTACTTACCCACTATGAACAGGGATGCTTATGAATTCGCCCAAGGATGTTATAGATGTCAGAGAATCGGGAACATATCTAAAAGAGATGAAATGCCACAAATAGGGATAATTGAAGTCCAAGTGTTTGATGTTCGGGGGATTGATTTCGTGGGACCTTTTCCAAGTTCTCGTTGGAAATCAGTATATTCTCTTGGCTGTTGACTATGTTTCAAAATGGGTCGAAGCTATTGCAATGCCTACTAATTATACAAAGTCAGTCGTGAGATTCTTCAGAAAAAAACATATTCGCCAGTTTTGGTACACCACGAGAGTTGGTTAGCGATGAAGGATCTCACTTTTGGAGCAAGCAGTTCGAAGCAACTTTCGCTAAATATAGCATAAGGCATCGAATGACCATGACATATCATCCACAGGAAAATGGACAAGCAGAGGTATCCAACAGAGAAATAAAAAAAATCTGGAGAAAATGGTAAATCCAAGCCGAAAGGATTAGGCGACTAAGCTAGACAATGCCTTATAGGCATATAGAATAACATATAAAACTTCGTTAGGAATTGTTACACCCCTCACCCGTATTCAACGCCGAAATAGGGTTACGGAGCATTATTGGACTTACAACACTTTAAAACACACATTTCATATATAATTTATCAATTCAAATACATTTCAATCACAACCAATCATAGTGTCCCTCAAACGAGCCTACGAGGCATTAAACATGCATTGAGAGTGGTTCGGGAGTAAACCGAATACTCGAGATATTTTACAACACTTAGTAATTTTTTTTCATAACAGAGGACACACGCCCGTGTGACCAGGCGGTGTGTCTCACACAGCCACCAGACACGCCTGTGTCACATGCCGTGTGAATATTCGAAATGGGAACACATGGTCGTGTCCCAGCCCGTGTCCAACCCCGTGTCCAAGCAAGTGAGGTTACTGACTTGGGTTACACAGCCGACCACACGCCCGTGTATCTAGCCCGTGTGCCAGGCCGTGTGCTAGGCCGTGCCAAACTTGTAGGGTATACTGACTTATGCAACACGGCCAAGTCACACGCCCGTGTGCTAGGCCGTGTGTCAATTAGGGGATATAGTGACTTGTGCCACACGGCCGATCACACGCCCGTGTGTGAGACCATGTGGAGCATACTGACTTCAATTCAATTTCAACACCGGGGGACACACGGCCGTGTAACATGACCGTGTGTCACAAATGGCTGAGACACACGCCCGTGTCTCTTCCTGTGTGGACAAAAATAGGCTATTTACCAAGCCATTTTGCCACCCATTTTGCACATATCTACACAAGCACAAATGACACCAAATCAAGGCACTAATATGCATCCAAATACCATCAATACAATTTACAAAATATGCTACAATTTTCCATCTAGTTTCATACCTAATTCACATATTCAATTTAATCAACTAAACCATTCCAAACATACATTATCATGCATCAATTATCAAGCACATAGCTTCCCAAATTACCTAATATTATTATGCATTATAAGTTCAACTTCATCCTCACAATATAGGTCAATTACCAAACTCAAAATAGAACCATTTATACATTTATAAACATCATCAAATTCATTATCATAAGCCAACTCAAATGGCCCAAAATACATGTTCACCAAACATACCAAAATGACTCAAGCCTATACATGCCATATACCATATATATACACAACTCAAAAGTACCAAATATATGGTTGGATAGTGTGACGTAGTCTCTGACGATCCTCGAATCTGAGCTAGCTTTGAATTCACTATAAAACACGGGAAAAACAAACAGGGTAAGCTATAAAGCTTAGTAAGTTCGTACTAAATATACTCAACAATTCATAATACACAAATCATCAATTTGAACTAGATAACATATAATTCATGATAATAAAAAAACCTTCCATAAGCTTATTCATATACTTATATGCAAAGTCATAACCTAATCTATTTGAATTTCATATTTTACAGGTACATACCTGTACAAATTCATAATGAACTCATACCTTTTCGTAACACTGTCTAATACTAGATGTCTCGCATACTAAGTACCAACGCATAGCCGAAGCTATTATATTCTCGCACACTAAGTGCCTTACATAACCGAAGCTATCTCGGTCTCGCACATTAAGTGCCATATATAGCCGAAGCTATTCCAAATCGCACACTAAGTGCCATAAATAGCCGAAGCTATGTCAAATCGTACACTAAGTGCTAAACATAGCTGATTTGTCGTCGAACATGACCGTAGTCTCGTATATACAGTTTATGCAATATCAAAGCATTAAAGGTATAATTTTAACAATGTTTATCACGTACGAACTTACCTTGGATGCTAAAATGGTGAATCGAGTCGTTTAGTCGATAACTTTAGTTTTCCCTCGAACTAGGTCCAAATTCTGCTTTTCTTGATCTATATAATATAAAATTCAGCTTATTCAATCACTACTTTGTTCAATTTAATCCAAAACACACATTTAGGTTTTTCCCCCAAAGTTTCACATTTTTACAATTTAGTCCTTAATACACAAAATCACAAATTCATGCAAATTTTTACTCAAAATCACTTTACAAAACTTGTTTATTTAACAAAAAAAATTCAAAATCTATCATCAATCATCAAAACTCATACATATTCATCAATGTAACATTCACAATCTTTAACACTTTCACAAATTAGTCCATGTGCTAGCTAGTACTAGCTGCAACGATCTTAAAAACATAGAAATCATTAAAAACAGGACAAAAATCGTACCTTAATGAGCAAAATAGCATAGACAAATCAAGAACCCTAAAATGGCTTCTTTTTCTTCAACAAATTCGGTGGAGAAGATGATATTAAGCTTAAAATTGATTTTGTTTTATTTAACATATGATAATTATGCAATTTACCATAATAACCTTAATGAAAAACCATTTAAAATATCCATTAAATGTCCATATATGTCTACTCATACTATTAATGGTCTAATTACAATAGAAGAACCTTAATAATAAGGTTCTATAGCTATTTGACACCTTTAGCTAATAGAATAGTACTTTTGCATTTTATGCGATTTAGTCATTTTTGTCCAATTGAACATTCAAACGATAAAATTTCTTAACGAAATTTTCACACAATATCCTAATCATGCTGTAAACATTAAAATAATAATAAAATAAATATTTTGATCTCAGATTTGTGGTCCCGAAACCACTGTTCTGATTTGACCAAAAATGGGCTGTTACAACTCTCCCCCCTTAGGAATTTTCGTCCCCGAAAATCTTACCAATCAATAGGTTAGGGTGCTATTTTATCATAGCTTCCTCGGGCTCCCACGTATCCTCTTCAACATTGTGTCATTGCCAAAGTACTTTCACGAGAGCTATGGTTTTATTTCTCAACTGTTTAACCTCACGTGCTAGAATTCTGATTGGTTCTTCGTTATACGACATATCAGGCTGAATCTCAATCTCTGACAGAGAAATCACATGTGAAGGATCCAATCAATATCGATGCAACATCGATACGTGAAACACATTATGAATCTTTTCCAACTCTGATGGTAAAGCTAGTCAATATGCCACCTGTAACAGCCTAATTTTGGGGCTAATCGAAACAGTGGTTTCGGGACCACTAATCTGAGGTTGAAGAAAATTATTTTGATATTATTTTATGTGTTATGGCATAATTATAAGGATGCATGAAAAATTTGGTGCTTTAATTTTAGCGACTGAATGCTTAATTGTGAAAAAGGACTAAATCGCATAATGTGCGAAAGTTTCATTTTACAAGCTAGAGGTATCTAATAGCTATGGAATATTAAATTGAAGGTCCTTAATGTGAAATTAGTCCAATGAGAGGGTGTTTTCCGGCCATAGGGACAAGGGATACAAGAGCATTAAATTGGTCAAAAATTTGGTGATATTATGTAGCTAAAATGAATAAAATAAGATAAATAAAAGAGTTGTCATCTTTTACTATTCCCATTTCTTATTCCACCAAAAATTGAAGAGAAAATAGAGGTTTTTGGAGTTCAAACTTTCAGCCAAGTTATTCCCTTGCAAGTAAGTGATCTTAGAGGTCTTTCTTAATAATTTTTGTACTTTTGGAACCCCCAAAGCTTAAGTTAGCTGATGAGGGGATTATTTTGCAAAATGGTTGAAAGTTTAGGGATTTTCCATGAGAGTGTTTATGTTGTTTGCTGAGTTTTTATGGAAGAAAATGAATGTTAGTAGTTTAAGGAATAACTTTTGTGAAAGGTTTTTCCATGAAAAACACCTAAATGGGACTTATTTGTAAAGGTTGTAATTGAGTAATAAATGCATGAAATGATTGGTTTTTTGAATTGTTGTAAGAGAAATAAATGTTCAGCTAGGCTTGTTGAATGATAAAATGTGATGAAAAACGATTTACGAGCCTAGGGGCAAAATCATAATTTTGCCAAAGTATAAGGTCAAAATGGTCATTTTGCCTAAGTAGAAATTTTGAAGTGTCATGATGTATGTAGTGATTGAATGAGTGAATTTTATTATTATAGATCAAGAAGAGCGCGAAAACAACCTTGACCGAGGAAAAGGCAAGGTTACAGACTAAATCGTCAATTAACATATTTTGCACCGAGGTAAGTTTATGTGTAAATGATACATCCTTAATACCTATGTTTTTACCTATTGATACATTGTATATATGTAAATGCTTATTGGTGAAATTGATTGGAAATTATAGAAAATGGGTAATTCTCGAACGAACCTCGGAATAGAATTGTGAGTACGGATGATTATCAGTACATATATAATTGTTGGTGGGCTGTGTGTGTTACCACCTTGTTATTTATTCACGATGGGCTATGTGCGATACCATCGTTTATATTATCATTTGGTAGGCTATGTGCGATACCACCGTAATTATCATTATTTTGGTGGGCTGTGTGCGATACCACCCTATTATTAATTAATGGTGGGCTGTGTGCGAAACCACCGGGTATCTGTATTATTCCGTAGGGTTCATCGAGAAACTTGTTTAATTAAACATTTCATGTGACTTTGTGGTGATAAGTGCAGGGCATAAGTACAAATAAATGTGAGCAATGTGTATGATTTATGGTTGGGATGTGGTAAGAGTTGAGATGAGTAAGCATGATTATGAAAATGTGAATTGTTCTTACATAGTATGTAATGCTTTTGGTTGACTAGCATATGGTATGATGCTTATTGTTTACATGTAGACTTACTAAGCTTAAAGCTTACCCCTTCTCTTTTCCCTTGTTTTATAGTGTCGAAGAGCTAGCTCGGGATTCGGTGATAAGCAAAGGATCGCCCACACTATCAGCTCATCTTGGTATAGTTAGTCTTAGCATTTTGTGTATGGCGTGTATAGGGACTAGACTTAGTTGAATGTCATATTGTTTTGGCAAAATGTGTTGGCATATTCAAATATGAACTCTTTTGTATAATGCCATAGTTTGTGGCTCTTTCTTATTAAACTATGAAAAGATGAAGATATTCATGATTGTGCAAGTAGCATGTAGATTTACTTGGTTTAAATATGCATGAATGGGTTGAAGTTTGAATGTGGTTTATGTTGTATGAGTTAGGGTGATAAAGAGAGCTTGGCAAATAGCCTTGTTCTTGTCCACTCTGGTAGGCACACGGGCGTGTGTCTAGGCCATGTATGACACACGATCAGCCCCATGGGCGTGTGGTTAGGCCGTGTGTCCCCTTGTATGCTAGGTTTACAAGTCAGTATACTCGGTAGTAAACACACGAGTAGAGACATGGCTGTGTGTCTCAGCCGTGTGGAAGGCACGGCCATGGACACGGGCGTGTGCCTAGGCCGTGTGACATATATGTGGTGATGTCATCATAAACAGAATGCCAAGGTTTTGGCACACGGGCTTGGACATGGGCGTGTCGAGGCCGTATGAGGGACACGGGCCAGGGACACGGGCATGTGTCTGGGCGTGTGAAAACCCCTGTAGGTTCGAATTAAAAATAATAATTCCACACGGGAGTGGAATACGGACATGTGATATGCCACACAGGCGTGTCCATTTTCCACACGGGCGTGTGTACTGTTTTGTGGGAATTTTCAAAGTTTTTCTAGAGAGCTTCGAAAGGGTTCGATTTGATCCCGAACCATTCCTAATGAGTGATTTGGGCCTCGTAGGCTTTTTTAAGAGGTGTTATGAGAAGTTTTAATTTGGAGTAGAAAGTCATGTCTCGGTATTGCATGGTTGTTGGTGTATAAGTTTGGAAATGCCTTGTACCCTGTTCCGGCGTCGAATACGGGTAAGGGGTGTTACAACACCGGCCCTATTCTTTCGATGATATCATATGGCCCGATGAAACGCGAACTCAACTTGCCTTTCCGACCAAATCTAAGGATTTTCTTCCACGGAGTTACTTTCAGAAACACTCTGTCACCTGTAACATCCCCAAACCCGGCCCATTCACCACGACCGAATCTGGTTATGTTAGTGAAATTTATTTAACTCAGAGAAAAATTTAGTAAAACTTGTTAACTTCTGAAAATCCATGTTCATTTAATATTGTATGAGAAAAACTTTGATATCACATAAATATTATAAAATGCCCCAAAAGTGAACTTTAATGAATAAATATGACTAATTCTGAATAAATAAGTTGTCAAAATAAATTCGTTTCCACTTAGTAATTTAATATAATCCAAACATAATTTAAAATAATAATTAAATAACTCCCAAAGTAAATAAAAATCAAAGGGCCTTATAACATCAATGTTTAAAAGATCTAGTACTTAATATAAATAAATTTAAACTCTTCTTTCTCGCATGGGCCACCACGTGTCCTCTCCGATCCCGGCCCAATCTACGCATCACCCGAAATAGTTAGAAAATAAAGAGTGAGTCCATCGACTGGTGCATAATCAAAACACCGATTTCCACACGTATGGGCTTGGCCCATACCCACACGATCATCGTGAATTTAAAACATGCAAGAATGCTTTTCAGCCCAAACCATTGTCCAACCGTACACCAACCTTAGCGGACTCGCCTAAGGCCGTGGATAACCCACCACCGATCACATCGTGATCCAAAATCCTTACCTTGGCAAACTCACTTTGCCAAGGCCGTGGTGAGCCACCGATCAACCAAAGTGATCCCAATATTGTAATCGCTCACGGTGATGCACATAGCCATCAACCGCCGAGATGGGCACCTAGCCAACACCTCCCTTGAGGTAGCACACAGCAAACCCTCAAGCGCTAATGTAGCCTTAGCTATCATTAGACCACGTACATCATCTGTACACTTCTTCCTTCTGTGATCAACCCCATGCCCACGTGTCAATTATGCCAAAATAACATATAGAGTGAGTAATTATTATTTACCAATACCACATCAAACAAATATATACAACACAACCAATCTTACCAATCATCGATTCACATCACTTAAGCCATTATAATCAGCCTCCACACATAATACATATGTAATCACATTAAATAAACCAACAATCGCAGAAATAGTGCGTTGATTACGCACCTAATTGATACCAATGACCAACTCCTGAAACGCTACTTAACCAAAACTCTGTCGACACACCCTTGATGAATCGAACCTACGAGTCCTCCCTACCGCTCCTCCTGACCTTCACAATGACTAGAGCAGAGCCCCAAACGCTCCACCCCCTCGCTTAAGATTCGGCCAACCACCACTAGGACAAGGAGAAAGGTTTGGCAATAGAGAAAGAAAGAAGGTATGAGGGGACAATATGAAATGGTTTCGGCTTAGGAAAAATGGAGAGAACCAAGTAGGAAAATCGGCTAGGTGACCTTGAAGATTCGGCCAAAGTGCATAGGTGAAGAGAAGGGATATTTTTAGTGTTGGTAGAGTATGGAAGACAAATGGATGAAGGCTTAAGAAAGAACTAGGATTCGGCAAAGGGTCCAAAAGGGATTCGGCACACAAAGAAATGGGAAACAAGTCAAGAAAGCACAAATGGTGAATGAAAATGAGCACCTCCCCTCCCCCTATTTATACTATACGGCCTAGCTCCAACCTCCCACAAAAATCCCACTATTTGCTCCTACAATTCCTCCCCAACACCCATTCAAAAAGTTTGAATGAGTCAAACCTCTTCCTAGCCAAAATTAAAAAAAAAAAGACCAAGTCTTTCTCCATCTTTTAAGCATCCAAAAGCTGCCCAACTCCTTACCTCATTGACGCAAAAACAAAGGCCAAAGTGCTGCCTTAGCAGCTCGAACACTGGCCCCTTCCCTTGCACCTGAGGCGTCACTTCCCCAAGCTCTTAGTGGCGTCTCCCTTGCCACTTTACTAGCTCAATTCTTATGTCTAATTCCCCCAAATAATTCTCTTAAGACACCCATCGCCAAGCTCCCCTTTTTGCACTTAAAAATCCAAAATTTTCTAAAGTCTTCCCCTTGAGTCCAAACATTCTTACCACCTCTCAAACACATCCAAGCATACCCAAAACCTACTAGAACATGGATTATACCCAACATGCATAGCCCCTAAACCAGGGTGTTACAATTCTACCCTCCTTAAAATAATTTCGTCCTCGAAATTACTTGTCTAAACTAAAGTCCAATTCTTCCCACTACGCTAAAGCTGCGCACTCTGATCTTAAAGAGCTAACATACCTTCTAGGCACAGTTTCTAAGTTCATACTCAAGGTTCCAACTACTTTACGAGCAACAGATCAAACAATCACCAAAGCGAACAAAACTCCAAAGAGTATTCCAGACTTAAGGAACTTACCAGTTGACCCATCAGGCACATCATTATCCTCTCTCCGACGAACTGCATAAACTGCACACGGCCGCCTTGCCTCAAGTGCCACCATTATCTGCGGTCATCGCCACCACGACCTCGGCCGAAACCATTTCCTCTATGGTTCGAACCGCGACCCTTATCGGCGCTTGCCGACCACCTCCGCACTGGTTGCCCATAACCTTGGCCTTCTCGCTCGAGTCCCATTTAGATTCTCGGGGACAATCTTAATCGATGAGACTTGGACTTGCATCCAAGCACTCTCGAACACGATTCCAAAGATTCGCCAACATGGTACCTTCCACATCGCGCTGCGCACACGGACGATCCGGATTCCTCTCGGTTGTCTTAACAATATGAACAGAGTCTCAACCTCGGTCTCTTCGGACCCTCTCAACCACTTCGGCGATCCAACACTTCTCTTATCATGGTTCCTTTCCTATTGAGCCTCTCACCTTCTTGACCTCCTCGGCTATTCGAGCTTTCTCCACTAAAACAAAAGTCTCTTTCCCGATGCGGAGCAATCAAAACTCGCAACTCATCCCGTAGCCCATCTTCAAATCTAACGCATCTCTCATAATCGGTTGCCACGATTCCCGAGCATACCGGCTCAAACGCAGAAACTCGACCAGACTCCGCTATCGATTTGCTACCTTGCACCAGATTGAGGAACGCCTTCCTCTCGAGCATCCACATAGCTCGCTCCGACATACTTCCCCTCGAACTTGATCTTAAAATAACCCGATCCACTCGACCGCCGGGTACTTTCTTAACCGTGAGCCACCACCGGTAGGCCTCATCTCGCAAACAACGAAACAACACCCTTAAGCTTCTCCTCACGGTTAAGTCTAAGTCGCCCATAATCCTTTCCATCGCCTCAAGCCAAGACTCGCCACGTTCGAGCTACCCGCACACTCCTCTCAAGACCTCGGCCCATTTCGCCTAAGCCTTTCGGGCATCGACTTCCGAGTCCCATCGCCCCCATTGGCTCCTCGCCACTCGCTCAAGCACCGCAGAAGATAGCTCGCGAGCATCGCGTCGTCTCCTCCGGCCCGATCCTCGTTGTTCCACCTCAACACCTGGTGGCGGCACATCGCTCTCGACCCATGGCGAGACCCAATCGGTTCGGACATCGACATCCCGCCTACCACGCCCACGAGTATTGCGACCACGCCCCTAGAACTCATATCTAGCGCCTCGATTTAGTCTGCTTAAAAAGTTTTATGCATTAGAAATTATTGTTTCACTGCTTTATCCACGAGCAATTTTATGCAATGAAGTTTCCGAGAGTAGTTCTTTCGATCAATCAAAGTTTCCTTCCTACCTGTGGGTAATTTCGTCATTTTCCTACTGGGTATTTTTGGTGATTTTGTAAATCGAGAAAACATCTTTCAAAATCTAATTTAGAGTTTCACAAACCAAAGGGGTAAGTTTGAAAAATTTAAACTAAGGGTTTTAAAGCAGTGAGGCAAATCCCTTTCGGGTTTTAATAATTGATTTAGCCTATGAACAAGTCCTCTTGGTTAAGGTGAACCGTAGCTACGCACTGTAGGATTCCAAATAAGAGGAGGTGAGTCACGAGGACTCGCTAAGTACTGTGCTCTTCCGGATCCACTCTAGACATGCGCACAATGGTTGCCACACCTTAACTCTGGGCGACTTAATCACAAAGTTTGTTTAGTAACCTTAAGTCTTATGCATGTGTTTGAGTAGACTAGCCCTAGGGTTCAACAGATCCTAGTTCACTAATCTACGAGCCCAACTAAGCCCATAACATTCATATAACAAATTACTTCACAAGTCTGAAGTACTTACCTGGTGGACTCGGGCCGGAGGTACAGGTGCCATGCCAGAAAAACCTGAAAAGAAAATTTCTTAAAAGCCCATATTCTGGAAAAGCCCATTTTAAAAATGTTTTTGGGCCCAAAACCCTCAAAGCCGAGTTTTGAACCGGGCTCTGATACCAAACTGTAACATCCCCAAACCCGGCCCATTCACCACGACCGAATCTGGTTATGTTAGTGAAATTTATTTAACTCAGAGAAAAATTTAGTAAAACTTGTTAACTTCTGAAAATCCATGTTCATTTAATATTGTATGAGAAAAACTTTGATATCACATAAATATTATAAAATGCCCCAAAAGTGAACTTTAATGAATAAATATGACTAATTCTGAATAAATAAGTTGTCAAAATAAATTCGTTTCCACTTAGTAATTTAATATAATCCAAACATAATTTAAAATAATAATTAAATAACTCCCAAAGTAAATAAAAATCAAAGGGCCTTATAACATCAATGTTTAAAAGATCTAGTACTTAATATAAATAAATTTAAACTCTTCTTTCTCGCATGGGCCACCACGTGTCCTCTCCGATCCCGGCCCAATCTACGCATCACCCGAAATAGTTAGAAAATAAAGAGTGAGTCCACCGACTCAAAGTGCATAATCAAAACACCGATTTCCACACGTATGGGCTTGGCCCATACCCACACACACCATCGAACGCTAAAACATGCAAGAATGCTTTTCACCCCAACCCATTGTCCAACCGCACACCAACCTTAGCGGACTCCTCCCTAAGGCCGTGGATAACCCACCACTGATCACATCGTGATCCAAAATCCTTACCTTGGCAAACTCACTGCTCAAGGCCGTGGCTGAGCCACCGATCAACCAAAGTGATCCCAATATTGTAATCTGTCTACGGTGATGCACATAGCCATCAACCGCCGAGATGGGCACCTAGCCAACACCTCCTTGAGGTAGCACACAAAGAAACCCTCAAGCGCTAATGTAGCCTTAGCTATCATTAGACCACGTACATCATCGTACACTTCTTCCTTCCGTGATCAACCCCATGCCCACGTGTCAATTATGCCAAAATAACATATAGAGTGAGTAATTATTATTTACCAATACCACATCAAACAAATATATACAACACAACCAATCTTACCAATCATCGATTCACATCACTTAAGCCATTATAATCAGCCTCCACACATAATACATATGTAATCACATTAAATAAACCAACAATCGCAAAAATAGTGCGTTGATTACGCACCTAATTGATACCAATGACCAACTCCCGAAACGCTACTTAACCAAAACTCTGTCGACACACCCTTGATGAATCGAACCTACGAGTCCTCCCTACCGCTCCTCCTGACCTTCACAATGACTAGAGCAGAGCCCCAAACGCTCCACCCCCCTCTGCTTAAGATTCGGCCAACCACCACTAGGACAAGGAGAAAGGTTTCGGCAATAGAGAAAGAAAGAAGGTATGATGGGACAATATGAAATGGTTTCGGCTTAGGAAAAATAGAGAGAACCAAGTAGGAAAATCGGCTAGGTGACCTTGAAGATTCGGCCAAAGTGCATAGGTGAAGAGAAGGGATATTTTTAGTGTTGGTAGAGTATGGAAGACAAATGGATGAAGGCTTAAGAAAGAACTAGGATTCGGCAAAGGGTCCAAAAGGGATTCGGCACACAAAGAAATGGGAAACAAGTCAAGAAAGCACAAATGGTGAATGAAAATGAGCACCTCCCCTCCCCCTATTTATAATATACGGCCTAGCTCCAACCTCCCACAAAAATCCCACTATTTGCTCCTACAATTCCTCCCCAACACCCATTCAAAAAGTTTGAATGAGTCAAACCTCTTCCTAGCCAAAATTAAAAAAAAAGACCAAGTCTTTCTCCATCTTTTAAGCATCCAAAAGTCGCCCAACTCTTACCTCATTGACGCAAAAACAAAGGCCAAAGTGCTGTGCCTTAGCAGCTCGAACACTGGCCCCTTCCCTTGCACCTGAGGCGTCACTTCCCCAAGCTCTTAGTGGCGTCTCCCTTGCCACTTTACTAGCTCAATTCTTATGTCTAATTCCCCCAAATAATTCTCTTAAGACACCCATCGCCAAGCTCCCCTTTTTGCACTTAAAAATCCAAAATTTTCTAAAGTCTTCCCCTTGAGTCCAAACATTCTTACCACCTCTCAAACACATCCAAGCATACCCAAAACCTACTAGAACATGGATTATACCCAACATGCATAGCCCCTAAACCAGGGTGTTACATCACCGGTCTAAAATTAAATGTCTTTCTGTTTTAAATCTACATACAATTTTTGTCTATCAGAAGCTGCTTTCAAAGAGTCGCGAATTACTTTCACTTTCTCTTCGGTTTCTCTAATCAAATCAACCCCGTAAATCTGTTTCTCGCTAAGCTCTATCCATTACAATGGAGTTCGGCACTTACGACCATACAAAGCTTCGTACGGTGCAATCTTTATACTCAATTTAAAGCTGTTATTATATGCAAATTCAACCAACGACAAATATTTATCCCAATTGCCTTCGAACTCTAAAACACAACATCGAAGCATATCTTCGAGAATTTGGATTACTCGCTCAGACTGTCCGTCAGTTTGATGATGAAAAGTTGTACTGAAGTTCAACTTCGTACCTAAAGCTTCTTGCAATTTCTTCCAAAACCATGACATAAACCTCGGGTCTCTGTCCGAAATAATTGAAACTGGCACCCCATGTAATCTAACGATTTCAACAATATAAAATCAGCTAATCTATCGAGTGAATAGTTAGTACGTACCAGAATAAAATGTGCGGATTTCATTAATCGATCAACAACAATCGAAATTGTATCTTTCTTTTTTCAGAGATAGGGGTAATCCCGATACAAAATCCATAGTCACTCTATCCCATTTCCACTTCGATATCATCATAGGCTGAAGCAAGCCTGAAGGCACTTGATGCTCGGCTTTCACTTGTTGACAAACTAAACATCTCAATAAAAACTCTGGAATATCTCTTTTCATCCCCGACATCCAATATGACTATTTCAAATCGTTGTACATTTTTGTACTCCCCGGATGAACAGATAGGCAGCTATTGTGCGCTTCGTGCAAAATCTTTTGAATGAGTTCTAAATTTCTCTATATGAAAATTCTATTCTGGAACTTTAAACAATCATCAGCTCCAACCTGAAACTCTGAATTAGAGATAGTCTCACATTGAATTCGTTTAACTTGTAATTCACGGTCATGTTTTTGATCTTCACAGATTTGTTGATGAAATACTGGCTTAGCTTTTAATTCAGCTAAAATAGACCCATCAACTGGGTATTCATTGCTCGTAATGCAAACAAAGATTTTCGGCTCAGGGCATCAGCAACAACATTAGCTTTTCCTGGGTGATAATCAATCAAAAATTCATAATCTTTCAATAACTCGAGCCATCTTCGTTGTCACTGATTCAAATATTTCTGTAACATCAGATATTTTAAGCTTTTGTGATCTGTATAAATGTGGCATTTCTCACCAAACAAGTGATGTTGCCAAGTCTTTAATGCAAACATAATCGCAGACAACTCTAAATCATACGTCGGATAATTCTTTTCATGCGGTTTCAACTGTCTAGAAGCATAAGCTATTACTTTGCCTTCCTGCATTAATACACAACCTAGACCGTTTAATGACGTGTCGCTGTAAATCACAAATTGTTTACCCGATTCAGGTTGAACCAACACTGGTGCCTCGGTTAACAATGCTTGCAATTGATCGAAGCTTTGTTGACATTTTCGGACCATTCAAACTTTACATCTCTCTGTAACAGTTTGGTCATCAGTGTAGCAATCATTGAGAACCCTTTAACGAAGCGTCGGTAGTAACCAGCCAATCCCAGAGAACTTCTGACCTCGGATACATTTCTAGGTGGTTTCCAGTCAATAACTGCAGATATCTTGCTCGGATCAACTCTTATACCTTACACAGAAACAATGTGCCCCAAAAATCTGACTTCCTGGAGCCAAAACTCACATTTGCTGAATTTAGCATACAATTGCTTATCTCTCAAAGTTTGCAACACAATCCTCAAATGCTCGGCATGCTCGAACTCATCTCGTGAATAGATCAGAATATCATCAATGAACACAACAACAAATCTGTCTAAATACGGTCTAAAAATATGATTCATCAAATTCATAAAAATGGCAGGAGCATTAGTTAGTCCAAAAGGCATAACAAGGAATTCATAATGTCCTTACCTTGTTCTGAATGCAGTTTTCGGTACATCTGAGTCTTTAACTCACAACTGATAATATCCCGATCTCAAATCTATCTTTGAAAACATTGTTGCACCTTTCAACTGATCAAATAAATCATCTATTCTTGGCAACGGATACTTATTCTTTATCGTAACCTTGTTGAGCTGGCGATAGTCAATACACATTCTCATTGAACCGTCTTTCTTCTTTACAAACAATACAGGCGCACCCCAAGGCAAAAACATTGGTCGTGCAAAACCTCTATCTGTTAACTCTTGCAACTGAGATTTCAATTATTTCGACTCTGTAGGATCCATTCTATACGGAGCTATAGATATCGGTGAAGTTCCCGGTACTAACTCAATGGCAAACTCAACCTCTTTGACTGGTGGCAACCCAGGCAACTCTTCTGGAAATACATCCGGATACTCACAAACCACAGGTACCGATTCAATCTTCTTTTTAGATACTTTAATATCTAAAAATATGCTAAATATGCATCACAACATTTTTTGACATATCTATTAACTAACATCGATGAAATCACTATTGGCAATCCACTCGACTCATCAGATTCAATCCGAAGAATTTTATTATTCTGACACTTCAATTCTATAGTTTTTCATCTACAGTTCACAATGGCATCATGTAGAGTTAACCAATCCATACCCTGAATCACATCAAACTCATTAAATGGTGAAAGCATCAAGTCAGCCAGAAAACAGTAACCCTGAGTCATTAAAGGACAGTTCTTGCATACCTTGTCAACTAGAACATACTTGCCTAAGGGGTTCAATACTTTAATCACAAACTCAGTAGACTCAATAGGCAAACTCTTTTTAGACACCAAATTCATACATATATACGAATGAGTCAATCCGGGATCAATCAATGCAATAACATTAGTGTCGTAAAGAGAAAATGTACCGGTAATAACATCTGGTGATGACGCATCTTTGCGAGCACGAATAGCGTAAGCTCTAGCAGGTACTCTGGCCTCAGATCTCACTGTAGAATCTTTTGTTGTACCACGATTAACAGTTGCATATCCCGTATTTCTTGGTGGCCTCCCTCGAGTAGCTATATTGTTTGATCTTGCATTTTGAGATTTATCTTTTTCATTTAACTCAGGACAAACTCGGATAAAATGATCTCGCGAACCACAACTGTAACAAGCTCTATTATTATTTTTCATCCAACAGTCTGCAAAATGCCGTCTTCCACACTGTTGACACTCAGGTTTAACATCTTTCACATTGCCAACACTAGATACTGATGTGGCTTGAGCTTTAGGGCTAGTGTATTGCTTTTCGTGATCTCTATTATGATATCCCACTGAAGTGGTAGATCAGTTAAAATAGTCTCAGGATTTCTTCGACGAGGATTGATAAGGTTTACTCATCGATATTTTCCTCGAGTCTCTTGCCTCTGAATCAGCCTTTCTCTTTTCTCGGCTAAAGTCTTTGGCTTTGCAAGCCCGATCAACTAACACAAAAAATTCTTTCAAATCCAATATCCTGACCAAAAGTTTAATGTCTTCGTTCAGCCCGTCAAAAAATCGCTTGCTGTAAACGGAAAAATATATAGGATTTTTCCTATGTAATTTATAACCTTTTTACTTAAATCCATTGTTAAAACTAAGTAATTGTTTAATAAATTGATGAAATATGTGAAAATATGAAATTAGGACATAGAAATTATTAAAATGTGATTATATGCTTTATTATATAGTTTTCATGCAATAAATGACTTATTTTATATTAATTTGAATATGTTATATTTTTTAAGACATAAAATGGGCCACGCATGATTAAATTAAATAATAAAATATAAAATTATATATTAAATAATAAAATATAAAATTATATTTAATAATTAATTTTAAAATATTTCATTAATAATTTGGGTTTTAATTAATTAATTAAATTTGATAAATTTTATTCTTTGGTCATCTAACTTGTTGATTTATTCTGGATAGGTCTGATAGCTTTGCTAGATTACAAAACAGTCCAAATTGGAGACCAAGTCAACCCAATATTTAGCTACACATGGCTATCCATTTAAACCATTCTTTGGTCTAATTACACAAGGTCCTCGCAGTGTTGAAGAAATTAGAGATTTGCCCGAAGATTTACGATTGACCAAGTCTCACCCCGAGTTATGTGGCATCCAAAATTGCTTAAAAATCAAGCAAAAATCAAGTCAAAAGCCACTAAGCATGGCCTGAAGCACCCCAAACCCGGTCAATACGCCACGACCGAATTTGGTATGTCACAGGGAAAACGTTTTGAGGAAAAATGAGTTACCGATTAAATTTTAGTGAAAAACTCTTTGTTGTTCTAAGTTCGTAGAAATCGTGTGTATAATAAATTAAAACTCGATAATTTACTTTGAAATCCCGAAAATAAATCTTTAAAACTTAGTTGCAAACTTTAGATTTGTAAACCTTTTATAAATTGAAAAGAAACTAAAGCAATTAGGTTGAAAACCGTATCTAATAGAAATTTGGAAACTGGAGTTTTGGAAAATAGTATGAGTTATCGAAAATACTTAAGTTGTTAAAATTATCATT
The DNA here is from genome assembly GCA_025698515.1 of Gossypium sturtianum. NCBI lineage: Eukaryota > Viridiplantae > Streptophyta > Magnoliopsida > Malvales > Malvaceae > Gossypium > Gossypium sturtianum. Next base: position 29,669,876 of record CM046945.1, read on the forward strand.
TTATTTAGGTTACCCGATGGTAACGTTTTAAAAACCATCGCGCTTTGTATTTTAGAAAACTTTGTTCACATATCATTAAATCAATCATGTAATTTATAAGCCATATTTAAAACAAATCCAAAGCATATAAATAATCCAAAACATAATTAAAGAGGCCTTATTACAAACCCATAAAATATGAAAACCCAAATTAAAATATAATAAGGTACCCAAATGGAAGTTCTTGTAAAATCAAATTTTATTGCATGGCCTCCTCGAGTTCATCCGCCCACATCCGCGATCTCACGAATCACCCTGAAAAGATAAGGAGAAGGTGAGTCACCAAGACTCAGTGCATATTCCCTCTCAGGGGTAAATGCCACATACTTACACAATTTATAACCAAGCAATGTATATATATATATGATGCACCCAACCTAGCCATCTCTGAACTCCTTTTTCTACCCCGTGTGGTACCAAACCACTTTGGTGGTGCTAAACCACCGGTGTCCCAAAGACACAAATGTGATACTAAATCACCGTGACCAAAGTCACGAATAATCAAGTTGTGGGGCCAACCCACGTGTGATACCAAATCACTTGGCGACAATCCCATATCTCAAAAGTGGGGCCAACCCACGGTGGTGTTAAACCACAGGGACGAGTCGCTATGAGGTGCCAAACCTCTGGTGTCCCAAAGACACAAATGTGATACCAAATCACTGGTGACTCAAAGTCACTAATAATCCATCTGTGGGGCCAACCCACGTGTGATACCAAATCACTCGCGACGATACCATATCTCAAAAGTGGGGCCAACCCACGGTGGAGTTAATCCACGTGGACGAGTCGCTATGAGGTGCCAAACCCTCGGTGTCCAAGACACGAATGTGATACCAAATCACCTGGAGGTACCAAACCTCTGGGTGTCCAAAGACACAAATATCAATCTTCCCCTCCTCTCATATTGCCCATACCAATGCAATAGATAAACAAATCATGTCAATATATTTTGATATGAACATATAACCAATACAACATATAGTAATATCATATCAAAAACAGACTTACCCGTATCCTTGCTCATACCCATCAAGGTATCATATCAATATCTCATTGTTTGGCTTTAACAACATGAATAGTCATTTATCACTCATATATATACATATATAAACCAAGTTATAAAGTGTGTAAGATACACACCTGATAATAGTGAGAACTACACTTTCCCGCTCGTCGATACCCTCGGAATCTCTAATAACAACTATAGGCGATTTCTCTCCGATTGATGGTTCATAACCCGATGAAGAACCACGAACGAACAATGGCTCTGGGGTACGAACAACTTCAAATAAACGATTATCGCGGCAGAGGGTCCACATCCGGGGAAAGTCTCGAATCGCCGACACACGACCTCTTCGCTTGAAATTTGAGGGTATAGCGTAACCACCCCTCTTCCAAACACTACGAATCGCTCTTTTCGAACCCATTCTTGATTGCTCCAAAATCTAACGCCCAAGGAAAGAAGATAATAAACGGACGATAGAGTCCCCTAAAACTTAATCGATTAGAAGACCATCTAAAACGATATAACAAGCATAAAGATCCTTACCTTAACACTTCGATTAAATTTCGAAAATCGTCACTTGCCTATGGAGTTTGTCAAAATCCTTCAATGATAATATCCTTTCCACACGATCTTAGAATGGCTATAGTCGACTATCAATAAAGAAATAATCAACACTCCACTATACCACTACCAAAATAAAAAGGTTTGTTTGAAAGAGAAGAGATAATAAATTCGGTCAAAAAGATCCTCTCAAGACAAAACAATTACGGCAATGTGGTTGAGTGAGACACAAATAGGATTCGGCTAGATACAAGAAAAGAATGGAAAATAAAGTGAAAATAAAATAGGAGAATTTGGCATGAGCAAACAATGGAAGAAAAAGAAAAAAAAGAACTGAGAGGAGGAAGATTCGGCCAAAGAAAAGTAAAAGAAGAATGAACAATATGAAAAAGAGATGGGAACAAGAGAGGTTGTTTTCGGCTACAAGAAATGAGAGATGAGAGGGAGGTTCCAAAGAAGATTCGGCCAAAAGCCTAAGAGGGAAGAAAAACAACTCCAATGGACATTCAGCTATGGCTCACTTTGATGCACTAGAGAAAAGTTGGTAAAGTTTCTTTAAGAATAGGTTTTTGGTTAAGACACAAAACAAGAAAGAAGGCCAAAACTAAAATAAAAACTCACCTTATGCCCAAGACACATTCGGCTATAGGGAGTGTTTGTGGAGAGAAAAGAAAACCAAAGGCAAAACATGCACAAATGCCAAAAGTTGACTAACTATCCTCCCCCAAATCTCCTAACAACATTCGGTCACCCCCTAGCCACACTTGCCGTCCACATACATGCACTAAAGGCCTTGGAATACTTTCCAAACATTCTCCATATTCCATGCCTTTTGTCCCCTTATCATACCATAACCTTAAGATTCTTATCCCCAATTCCATGCTTTCCTTAAACCAATATTCAACTTACCAAAATTTGAGAGTCCAACCTATCATAAATAAGGTTGACCGTCCATCAATGCTAGAACACAAAATAAAGTCTTCAAAAATGCTTTCCATGATACTCGAACCTCTAACCTCATGCCACCTTTCGAGCTCCTTAACCAACTTGCCACTTACTCCTCTTATGCTTTAATTAACACTTAAATTAACTTAAGTGCTAAGCTCACTTAATCCACTTCATTAAATAACCCATACTAAAAATTATTCTAACTTCCTAAATAAAATCAAGCCTTCACAAGACTATGCTAACACACAAAATTCCTACCCGAGCCAACACAAAAAAAAATACTCAAAATTTTTTTTTCTAAAGCTCAAGACCCAATCTTACTAGGCCCAATTTTAGGATGTTACAAATCTACCCTCCTTAAAGAAATTCCGTCCTCGAAATTTCCAACTAACTAACAGTCGTACATCCTATCTCGCCACACTACGTTCTTGCTGCGCACTCTGATCTTAATAAAACTACAATGTACTTTTAACAAAATCTTAAATCCTTTTTTTTTTCACACAACCAACATATTAATCCACCATAGCAAACCATTATCTAACACTTACACTTATACCAAAAATTTTCCTACAATCAACCATCACTTCCAACCAAAACATACCTGACTTGAGAGTGAGGAAACAATCCTGAGCCTTAAGCTCCTTAGACCTGCATCTCAAGCATACTCCTATTTTCCTCCAACATTCTCCCGGATGACACCTTCCATAATAATCGCAAGCCAAAAAGTTTGACCATGCCTTGACATGTTTTACGTAACGTGATTGTGACCCTAGAGAACCGTGATCTCTGTTCTTCTTCTGATCCACGCACTCCAACTCCAAGTGCTTCACCGATTCTTTAACTATCCGAGTCACTCATCAATCCGAACTCGATCATGATACTGTCTCGCCCCACTAGCGATGCTAACGCCTCCCATGGAATTATGCCTCTGATCGAAAATCTAGCCCTAACACTTCGAATTTTACCACATCCACAACGCCCCACGATCTCGAGTGCTCATGTCTAACATCTCGACTTATCGATTTAAAAGTTTTATGCATTAGTCATTATTCCACTTTCTTAAAACACGCTTTTTATGAATAATTTTAATAAGAAGTTGTTTCATGAGTATATTCAACCTATAGTTTGGGTTTCTAGAGTAGTTCCTACTACTATCTGATCATACCAACATCATCATATCATATCATCAAAATCAACAGTTTGATGTACTTACTGCGGATTGATGTCGGAGACTCGGGGCCATGCCTTTCCAACCATATAATTTTCAACAAAAACATTTTAAAATTTGTTCTTTAAAACATGTTGGGCCTCGGGCCCACAGCCGAGCTTTTGAACTTGGCTCTGATACCAATTTGAAACACCCCAAACCCGGTCAATACGCCACGACCGAATTTGGTATGTCACAGGAAAACGTTTTGAGGAAAAATGAGTTACCGATTAAATTTTAGTGAAAACTCTTTGTTGTTCTAAGTTCGTAGAAATCGTGTGTATAATAAATTAAAAACCGATAATTTACTTTGAAATCCACGAAAATAAATCTTTAAAACTTAGTTGCAGCTTAGATTTGTAAACCTTTTATAAATTGAAAAGAAACTAAAGCAATTAGGTTGAAAACCGTATCTAATAGAAATTTGGAAACTGGAGTTTTGGAAAATAGTATGAGTTATCGAAAATACTTAAGTTGTTAAAATTATCATTTTATTTAGGTTACCCGATGGTAACGTTTTAAAAACCATCGCGCTTTGTATTTTAGAAAACTTTGTTCACATATCATTAAATCAATCATGTAATTTATAAGCCATATTTAAAACAAATCCAAAGCATATAAATAATCCAAAACATGATTAAAGAGGCCTTATTACAAACCCATAAAATATGAAAACCCAAATTAAAATATAATAAGGTACCCAAATGGAAGTTCTTGTAAAATCAAATTTTATTACATGGCCTCCTCGAGTTCATCCGGCTCCACATCCGCGATCTCACGAATCACCTGAAAAGATAAGGGAGAAGGTGAGTCACCAAGACTCAGTGCATATTCCCTCTCCCGGGTAAATGCCACATACTTACACAATTTATAACCAAGCAATGTATATATATATATATGATGCACCCAACCTAGCCATCCGTAACTCCTTTTTCTACCCCGTGTGGTACTAAAACCACCTGGTGTCCCAAAGACACAAATGTGATACTAAATCACTTGGTGACCAAAGTCACGAATAATCAAGTTGTGGGGCCAACCCACGTGTGATACCAAATCACCGGCGACAATCCCATATCTCAAAAGTGGGGCCAACCACGGTGGTGTTAAACCACAGTGGACGTAGTCGCTATGAGGTGCCAAACCTCTGGTGTCCCAAAGACACAAATGTGATACCAAATCACTGGTGACTCAAAGTCACTAATAATCCATCTGTGGGGCCAACCCACGTGTGATACCAAATCACTGGCGACGATCCCATATCTCAAAATTGGGGCCAACCCACGGTGGAGTTAATCCACAGGGACGAGTCGCTATGAGGTGCCAAACCTCTGGTGTCCGAAGACACGAATGTGATACCAAATCACTGGAGGTACCAAACCTCTGGTGTCCGAAGACACAAATATCAATCTTCCCCCTCCTCTCATATTGCCCATACCAATGCAATAGATAAACAAATCATGTCAATATATTTTGATATGAACATATAACCAATACAACATATAGTAATATCATATCGAAACAGACTTACCCGTATCCTTGCTCATACCCATCAAGGTATCATATCAATATCTCATTGTTTCGGCTTTAACAACATGAATAGTCATTTATCACTCATATATATACATATATAAACCAAGTTATAAAGTGTGTAAGATACACACCTGATAATAGTGAGAACTACACTTTCCCGCTCGTCGATACCCTCGGAATCTCTAATAACAACTATAGGCGATTTCTCTCCGATTGATGGTTTATAACCCGATGAAGAACCACGAACGAACAATGGCTCGGGGGTACCAACGACTTCAAATAAACGATTATCGCCGGTAGAGGGTCCACATCCCGGTGGAAAGTCTCGAATCGCCGACACAATTTCTTCGCTTGAAATTTGAGGGTATAGCGTAACCACCCTCTTCCAAACACTACGAATCGCTCTTTTCGAACCCATTCTTGATTGCTCCAAAATCTAACGCCCAAGGAAAGAAGATAATAAACGGACGATAGAGTCCCCTAAAACTTAATCGATTAGAAGACCATCTAAAACGATATAACAAGCATAAAGATCCTTACCTTAACACTTCGATTAAATTTCGAAAATCGTCACTTGCCTATGGAGTTTGTCAAAATCCTTCAATGATAATATCCTTTTCCACACGATCTTAGAATGGCTATAGTCGACTATCAATAAAGAAATAATTAACACTCCACTATACCACTACCAAAATAAAAAGGTTTATTTGAAAGAGAAGAGATAATAAATTCGGTCAAAAAGATCCTCTCAAGACAAAACAATTACGGCAATGTGGTTGAGTGAGACACAAATAGGATTCGGCTAGATACAAGAAAAGAATGGAAAATAAAGTGAAAATAAAATAGGATAATTTGGAATGAGCAAACAATGGAAGAAAAAGAAAAAAAAGAATTGAGAGGAGGAAGATTCGGCCAAAGAAAAGTAAAAGAAGAATGAACAATATGAAAAAGAGATGGGAACAAGAGAGGTTGTTTTCGGCTACAAGAAATGAGAGATGAGAGGGAGGTTCCAAAGAAGATTCGGCCAAAAGCCTAAGAGGGAAGAAAAACAACTCCAATGGACATTCGGCTATGGCTCACTTTGATGCACTAGAGAAAAGTTGGTAAAGTTTCTTTAAGAATAGGTTTTTGGTTAAGACACAAAACAAGAAAGAAGGCCAAAACTAAAATAAAAACTCACCTTATGCCCAAGACACATTCGGCTATAGGGAGTGTTTGTGGAGAGAAAAGAAAACAAAAGCCAAAACATGCACAAATGCCAAAAGTTGACTAACTATCCTCCCCCAAATCTCCTAACAACATTCGGTCACCCCCCTAGCCACACTTGCCGTCCACATACATGCACTAAAGGCCTTGGAATACTTTCCAAACATTCTCCATATTCCATGCCTTTTGTCCCCTTATCATACCATAACCTTAAGATTCTTATCCCCAATTCCATGCTTTCCTTAAACAAATATTCAACTTACCAAAATTTGAGAGTCTAACCTATCATAAATTAGGTTGACCGTCCATCAATGCTAGAACACAAAATAAAGTCTTCAAAAATGCTTTCCATGATACTCGAACCTCTAACCTCAAGCCACCTTTCAAGCTCCTTAACCAACTTGCCACTTACTCCTCTTATGCTTTAATTAACACTTAAATTAACTTAAGTGCTAAGCTCACTTAATCCACTTCATTAAATAACCCATACTAAAAATTATTCTAACTTCCTAAATAAAATCAAGCCTTCACAAGACTATGCTAACACACAAAATTCCTACCCGAGCCAACACAAAAAAAAAAATACTCAAAATTTTTTTTTCTAAAGCTCAAGACTCAATCTTACTAGGCCCAATTTCAGGATGTTACATGGCCGGCCACAATTTGAGGAGATTTTAAGAGGTTAATATCCACTATTTTTAGCAAACTATCCCCCTCTCCTCACCTATAAATAAGACCCTCTCATTCCCTCATTCATCATCCCTCAAGCATCCCTCAAGCATCCCTCAATCATTCCTCATTCATTCTCATCATTCATCATTCTCTCTTCTCTCCAAATTCTCTTAGCCTTTTCCATTCCCACTCCTAGCATAATCTCTTGATAGAGATTTTAGCAATTAAGCCTCTTAAAGAACCCTTGGTCGGCCACCTTGGAGAGCCATCAGCAAAGGAGCAAAGCAAAGGAACGAAGGAGCCTCGTAAGTCAGTGTCTTGGGTGACAGCCACTCTGAATTGGTTTAATCTTTCTTTTCTTTAATTTAATCTAAAGATGTTTGCTATGTGTTTTTTGTTCTTGTTTACAACAATGTTAGCTGAATTTTATTTAAGCTAGGATGATTGCTTTGATTAAATAATATTTATTTGATTCATGCTTATAATGTTTGTGCCTCAATCAATCATGTTTTCAATTAAAATCAAGTCTGTATTTCGTTCGTACGTGATTGAAATGCACCTAAATTAGCTGAGCGATCCTGACTAGACGATGGCTAATGGACACATAATTGACATGTGCATGATCAATTTAGATCCTGACCTGATTAAATTTTAGGTTGCATAAAAACTCTGACCAAGCTTTGTTATCTGCATAGTTTTTAGATTTGTGTGATTAAACTGTTTCAAACCTGACACATCCCTGTTACCTCACACGAATGCTAAGAAACCCTTAGTAAATAAGGATCAGTAAAATGCGTATTTACTAAGTAAAGGATTCCGAAAGGACCTAAGGTGGTTTCCAAACTCATGAAAGATCGAGTTGCCATGGAATGTTTTTCCGAATGTTATTAAGCATGTTGATAATAAATTGAGTTTAATTAAAGTAATTGTCCTAGTTTATTTATGTCATAATTGTTGCAAATTGTGTTTATTTTGCTAAAATCTATTTCATTCATATAGTTTGCATACTTAGGATAATTTGAATTAGTGATCATTGCATTTAGTTTAATATATTTTAATCACCACTTCTCAACTATATTGTGTTTTTATTTACCAAATTGTTAATATAATTTTACAAATTAAGTGACTTAGCACAAATACAATCCTTGTGGCGAAGATAACTCGATACTTACTTATTACTTGATATCAACTGTTTACACTTGCACAAACCTACACGTTACACTTGTAACACCCCAAATCTGGCCTATGCGGTATGACCGGATCTTACATGTCACATGAAGAAAACGAGTAAAGAACTTGTGCTTATTACTAAAGATTAGAATTTAGTTTAAGAAAACAATTTTTGATTTGAATATTTGATAGAAATACTACAATTCTTGAAAGGTTAATTGAAAAAAATCGATAATTGAATTAGTGATCTTTTAAATCCGTAATTTTTGAAAATAAAATTGATATTTCGAAGGAAAGTCCAAATTAATTTATTCGAACATATTGGTTATGAAATCCGTTTGTAGATAAATTTTATGAAAAAACCATTGTTTATGATTTCCAGAAAAATTCCCGTTTAAATCAAACCATGAAAGAAAATAAATAATCAAACATAAAATCCAAATTTAAAATCCCAGAGGCCTTATTACAACTTTAACCCAAAATAGTAAAAGTAATGAAATGAAACAGAAAAGAAATTTACTAAAGTCCAAATATCATTTCCAAAGTATGGCCTCCACGGGTCATCCATGGCTCCAAGTCCTCGCCATCGAGCATTACAGAAGGGATTAAGAAAAGAAAGGAGGGGGTGAGTTACAAGAACTCGGTGCATAATCCCCTTACCGTCATCCACTGGGCTCGAACCCAGTATAGCATCATCTTGGACCAAGCCCATTAACATAACAATATTAAAATGAAGTGAATGCATGCAACCCAACCCATCCATCCATCACACCCCGACCACCAATCACACTGTGGGGATCAAGTCAACCCACCCATTGCTCACACCAAAATTTGCAGTCAAAGCCGCTTATCATATATTTATATTGTGGCCAAGCCACCGAAATCATAAGTAAGCATAATAATGAATATTTTGTGGCAATGCCACCAGGCTACACTGCTCTCCATACAATTTTCCCATACCATGCAAAATGTGAAATGCAATATACATAGGATAATATCCATATATATAATCGACCATTAATCCAATATTTATTCCAGTGAATCGGTCCATTATAGAACTTTGTAATTCGGCCCACTAAGGCATTCTAGCAATTCGGCCCATAGGGGCATTTTAGTAAATCGACCCATAGAGGCATTTTAGTAAATTTAACAATTTTAATACCGACTTTGACAAATCTATAGTAATAATGTAATTTAAGCAAACTTCTCGATTTGTGCCATATTACGATTTTTAGCCTTATAATAATAACGATCTTATTATCCAACATGTTATCGAATCATGAATCTGCGGGATTTCGGTGTGAGATTACACACCTGATTACGGTAAGAATTAAACCTTCTTGATCGTCGGAACCTAAATCACCATTACTCTCGATTAATCCATCAAACGAGATTTTATTAATCTAAATCTAAATTAAACGATCTATAGAAACGCTTACCCTTAGTATCGTGAACGACCACGATTTGTCTATTTTCACCGGATGATGGTCCACAACCCGGTGGAAAATCCCAAACTGCCGATACCGCCATACGTTTGAACTTAGGAGTAGGAATTGCAAATCCTGTAACACCCCAAACCCGGTCAAAACGTTACGACCAAATCTGGGTTGTCAAAGAAATAATAGATTTAAAAATTTTGACAAAACATCGTGATTTGAGAAATTATTTTTGTTTGGAGAATCCATGTTAAGGCCATTTTCAAAGGAATCTGTTTGACTACACATGCTCTACCATTTTCTCATTAAGTTAATTAGGAGTTGGAAACGGGTTTATTTTATCAAAACCAGACTTAGAAAATTTCGAAAGGTGATAATCGAAATGAATGTTCATGTGCGTGATCTTTGGAAATAATATTTGTAATGGTAAGAAAAAAATCCAATTTTCAATTATTTATGGCTTGTTATCAAATCGTTGAACTTTTGGAAAACCTCTATTTATGTTTTTAAGAAAACCCCGCTTTTCGATAATTCATAACATATATAAAACCAGCATGTAAACAAAACCCCAAAAATAAAGTTAAAGCAGCCTTATTACAAATTAAAATCCCGAAATAGAAATAAGTTTAAAATAAAGTTCGAGTTTACTAGAGAACTCGCAATGCATGGCCACCTCGAGTCTGTCTCGGCTCCAAAACCCGTGAAACACCCCACACCCGGCCCACGAGCCTGAACCGGATCTGGTATGTTCCTTAAGTAAACCGGTTTCAAAATTCTTTGTTTCTTAGAGAAAATTTGTGTATTTTCAGAAAAAATTCGTTTTGGGTTGGGCTTAGATTAAAAACCCATTTATTTAATTTTATAAATCAAATTTAATTAAGGTGACAAAAGAATTTTTGAGTCCATTTTTAAGAAAAATAATTTTGTACTTACTTACATCCAAATTAGTTCGTGACATAATATCTAATAGTAAAGCAAAAAAACAATAAAGAAATTCACTTGGGCCTTATGGCCTTATTACATCAATCAAAACCCAAAAATAATAAAATTTAAGTACTTAATATAAATAACAGTCCCAAATAATAAAAGTCTTTCCTTGCTATGCATGGCCACCTGTAGCTCCCGCCGACCCGGTCCATTCTCGATCATCTCTGAAAAATATTCCCCAACGGGTGAGTCAACAGACTCAATGTGTACACAAACTAACATTCAACAATTCAGGCATACATGTTCATATCAAAGACATATTCATAAAAAAAAATGATGCAACCCAAACCCAAGCCTATTTGTCCATCCGCTACACACCACCCGTGCACCGCCAATCACACCGTGGGACTACTAAGTCAACCCTCCATCCGCTACACACCATCGAAGGCGCATTTGCGATCGACGTGCTCATCGCCCATATAATTTGTGTCATTAGACACCATATTCAAATAATGTAACGAAGTTACCAAATTCGGATAATGTAACCGGTTACCATATTCAAATTTTGTGACCGTAGTCACCATATTCCGTTGGTGAGGCCAAGTCAACACCTTCTTCCCCTTTCACATATAGCCCGAAATGCCCCACATATTTTATCATGCACAACATACTTATTTTCTCATTCTTGTTACTATTCACATGTTCAAAATATATCACATTCGTAATCCTATCAAAAATAGGAAACGTGCACAGGTATTCTTTACCACATTTGTGGTACTTAGCCACATTCTCATTCTTATGCATATTCATATATTAAAATAATTATTGCCATAATATATTGAAAATTAGTGTGAGTACACACCTGATTCGCTTAATAGATTCCTTGAAATCCCGAAGAACGATCTACCGATCTAGATCTTTAACTCCTATATACGACCAATTATTAAAACATATTAACAAACCTATTTGGTTTAAAAACCAAATCCTAGTAGGATTTGTATTACTTACCTTGTTGCCGAATTGATTAAATCCCGAAATTGTGGTATTCCTCCCTTAAATTCGGCTAGCCACCAAAAACATGTATTTTCATCAGGATCTGACTTTTGGAAAGAAAAGGAAATACTTTTAGATACCAAAGTAACCCTTGGCCGATTAGATCTATACACTTACCTGGCAATTTCCAATTCCTGAAAACAATCCTTGCCTTGTATGTCTGTCGAAATCCCTATAATTATATGTTAATTTTAATCTCACATATAATCCATAACTTTTGACCAAATATGTGTATATCTTACCTTAGATCCTTGAATCCCGGAAGATTCCTCCTTGTATTCGAAGTTGTAGAAACTTGATAAACCCCTTGTAGATTCGGCCATAAAACAGGAATAGGGATTAGACCCTTCTCTTTCGGCAAATAGAAAAGAAAAAGAACTTGAATGATGCTTAACCTTACCTTTAATGCTTTGACCGATTGCTTCCTTGCCTAGAGCCACAGAGATTCGGCTATGAGGTTTTAGTCGTGGTCAAAAGAAAAGGGCTTTGGCTTGACAGATGAAGAAAAGAGAGGAGTAAAAGATGAATAGAAAATTTGGGAGAGGGGTTTTGCTATGGAATTTTCGGCAAAGCTTAGAAAAGATGAGAGGATAGCCTTTAACTCTCCTTCTTAGCCGAAATTATCAATAGGAGAGTCCCTTGCTTGGCCACTACTCCTCTTATGATAATATTATCTCCTTTATTTAAAAATAAAAGTGTTAAATCCATTATTATCTCTTCTAAATAATCTAAATTAAAAAGCTTTTATTTATCACCTTATTAAGCAATATTAATGGAAATAAAACACCTCCCTTTTCTAGAAACAATTGCCGTCCACCCCTTAGCCTGGGAAGCAAAAATAAAACTTCATTTATTTGCTTCCCTTGTGACTCGAACCCAGGCTCATGCCTCTTGCACATGGCGCCATTTCCATAAGCCATAAGTGCCATCTTCAGGCCACTTTTCCTAGCCCGTTTGTGTGTCAAATTTTACCAACTTTTTCTTTTAAGGCCCCCTTGCCTTAATTTCCTATTTTAAACTTTAAAACTTGGCATTTCTCGATTATTTCTAAGTTTCCTAAAATTTTCGATCGGCTCTGTAACTTGCCATTTTTCTTACATTTGTGTTTCGAAATGTTCACTTTCCATTTTTGAAACATTTCCAAAAATGTTTAGGTTTGCAAAAATGTTCAAGTTTCCAAAAATATTCAGGTTTCCAAAAATGTTCATTTCCATTTCTATGCATTTCTAGAATTCCAAAAATACCAAAAATTTATTCATAGTGCTTAAGACTTGTCATTTCGTACAATTAAACTGAAAATGCATAGGCCCTTTCGAGGACGTTACAACCCGCCACCTACCGATTACCTGCAAGGTTAACAAAGGGTGAGTCATCGAGACTCGGTGTGTAAATCTCGTTAACGCAAAGCGGGCCTTAGCCCGCTCGCATCGACATATATGTCTCATGTATGCAATGCAGCCCAACCCAGTCTAGCTCTCCATCCAAACACCCGTGGCATTATGCCACTGTGGTTCATGACCACCGTGGTCCCAGACCACTCGTGAGAGCAGTCACTCATGACAAAGTCACTAATACATATAATCGTGGGGCCAACCCACTGTGGTCTTAGACCACCGTGACGATCTCTGATATGTTTATGATTACATAGGGCCAACCCACTATGGTCTTAGACCACTGAGACAAGTCACTGATTTAAGCATACGTGGTTTCAACCACCGTGGTACTTAGACCACTCGTGACAATAGTCACTTGATTATCACCTCCTCCTCCATTCAATTCCCGAGCCCATGCTCTCTTCATCATGCCAAATATGAATGCAACATACTCTTAATGGGAAACAATTAATAACAACATACATGCATACAATCAAAAATATCATCATCGAAGAACTTACCCGGTGTCTCCAACCTTACCCATAAGGGTATCTCGACTATCAGATTAGTTATTTCGGCTTTCAGCCAATACAGTTAATAATACAACCACAAGATACGTGCGAGTAATACACACCTGATAACGTGTAACACTAAGCTTTTCTACATCGACACTTTCGTTAGCAGGGACGACGGCTATCTGTCTATCCCAGGCAGACATCGGCTCTCTACCACAGTCCGATGAAAAATCCCGAACCGCCGACACAGCACGCTTCTTAAACTTAGGAATAGGGGTTACGGATACGCTCCCCTCCCTGGCTTGATCATTCCTTGTATCCATGAAATGGACTTGATCAGAGATCAAAGAGAACCTCTAATCAAGAGATTCAGTTAAGATAGACTATAATCAGAAAAGAGTCCAAAAACGCAAGACTAAAGAACTCTTTAACTTAAGAATCCGAATAGAGTGATTTAATTAAGCAAACAGCAACCCCTTGGCTTTGGACTACAAATCGCTTGACTAAAGGTGTTTCCCAGAGTAAGCGTCCCCAACAGAGAAAAAAAGGAAGAGGGTTAGCCCAAGCTGTAACCGCCAAGCCAATTAGCCATTCGGCTTTGGCTACAAAAACCGAAAGAAGGGAAAGAAATGGGTAACAGAGTCTTTCTTACCTTAACAACAGAACCGATTGCAAAGATCCCCCTGACCAACGATTCCTAGCACCTTGCTATGTGATGTTTGGCTTGGAGCAAAGAATGTAAGAAACAAATTCAGTTGTTTACAAAATAGGTTCGGCTTCACCATGAAAAGAAAGAACAGAGGGATTAATCATGAGAAAAAATAAAAGAGAGATCCTTACCTTAAAGCAGAGATACCGATTAACACGCAAGATGTTTTGGCTATAGTGTTTAAGAGAAGAGCAAAGAAGGTGACAAATTTTCAGCAAGAGAGGTGACTTCAGAGGGTTTCGGCTTGTGAAGAAGGTAGCAAAAGAAAATGAAACCAAAATGTGAAGGGTGGATGGTAATGGAAGATTCGGCCAAGGGTATTTGGTAACCTTGAAGAAAAGAAAAATAAGACACGAATGAAGAGGTTTGTACTTAAGAGAAAATACTAGAAAAGAGTTGAAAAAAACACCAAAATGAAATGAGGAGAACTCTTAGATACACTAGAGAAAATCAGCACACACTAGAACTAGGCAACCCGAACTCTCTCCTCATATTCGGCACACCTCAAGCTAGCACTGAACCGAATCCTCTCCCCCCACTTCAAGCTTCCCACATTCGACCACCACTCCACCAACACCAAATCCCATATTTTCCTCCTACCTTCACTCCCCTCCACCAATTTGAATCGGTTTGACCAATTGAAACTCCACCACCTTCTCATGCCCACCCATTCAAACACTTTGACTCCTTCAACACTCATCCTTGAAGAGCCCTTGCCGAATCCACCACTCTAGCTCCCTAGGCGCAAAAAAAAATAAAGCTTCTGAATGTTGTTAGTGCGACTTGAACTCCTTCCCCCTGCTGCTCCTTTGTGACGCCACTTCCATGCACTCTAAGTGGCGTCTCCTTGCCACCTTACCACCTCTCTTATTGTGTCATGAAACACAAGTATTTATTCTTAAGACTTGCCTCTGCTAGCTCCCCCCTAAAGTGCCTAAAAACAAAATTTTCACCAAGGCTCAAGCTTTACCCCGAGCCTTCCCGGGGCCCCTAAACACACCAAAATAACAACAAGACATGCCAAACACACAGCAACACAAAATAATGCAGAGCCCCTAATTCCAGGATGTTACAAATCCACTCCTCTTGTGTTCTCCTATCGTTTTTCCTTTCGAATCGATACCACTTGCCTCCATTGGAAAAAGTCTTAATCAAAACAATATTACGATGATATAAATCGATTGTTTAAGGAAAAGGTTTGGCTTACCACTATTTCTGTAGGATCAACAAGTGAATAAAAATGATCGATATAATCCCTATAATAACCGATTAGTCACAACCATCATTCCATTTAGCAAACTAATCAAACAATGAGCGAGATCGAAATAATCCATAAAGAAACTTCTTACCCTACGATAATAGATCTGATTTCCACCAACTGGGCTTACGACTACGGATGAATCGACAAAATGAAAGATTCGGCCAACCCCACAAGAACACTACAAAATAGGAGATGATCACGAAATGAGGGAGTAGAAGAGAGGAATGTTTCGGTTTAGAGAACCATCCAAAGAGAAGGTACATATTCGGCATGAAGAAAAGAAAATACAAGGATAGAATAGAGCCACTTACCGATTCGATCAAAGAAGAGATACTCAACTCGCAAGATGGAAAAGAGAAGATGATAAAAATTCGGCTATTGATGAGAAAAGAATAAAGAAGATTCGGCGAAACAAAGTTAAATGGTTGATGAGATGGTGAAGAAGAAGAGAAGTGATGGACAAGGGAGTATAGAGGTTCGGCTATTACCAAAAGAAAATGAACCAAATTGGATTGAGTATTTTGGCAAAACAAAAGAAAGGAGAAAAGAACAGAAGGCTATAGTGATTCGGCCAAAGCAAATGAAAAGAAGTTGGAAAAAGAAAATGCCAAAATGTTAAGAAGAAACAAAACTTTTCATGCACAATATTTGAAAAATACAATAGGAATTTCGGCTCTCCCTAATCCCCTAACCAAAACCATGTATCCTCATTACCAAAAGGTGAGTGTTGACCAAAATTCTCTCCCTTAGGCAACTCCTAAAATTCGGCCACATGATTTCCCCACCTTATCCCTTTCTTTTATTTCTTTCCTTCCTTTTCTTTTGTTTACCTCCTTACCATATTTTCTTATTCTTCTTACCATCAATAAAAAGTCTTCCTTACCATAATTAAAACCTTGGCCGACACTTTGAAAGGAAGCACAAAAAAAAAATCCAAAATTTGCACTAGGTGGGATTCGAACTCCACCCCTCAAGCCTATACATGCAACACCACACCACTCCTCTACTAGCTTCACTTGTGCTAGCAAAATGCACACTTATTTCCTTAAATCTTGATGTCACATACCTTCTCTCCTTAAAGTGCTTAAACACAAAAATTTTACTAAGGCTCAATTCAATCCCAAGCCTTCTTAGGACCCTAAACATACAAAATTCACATTTTTAACTAGCCTATCGCATGATATAATGCAAAACATAAAATTATAAATTTCAGGATGTTACAATTCTACCCCCTTAAAGAAATTTCGGCCTCGAAATTTACCTGATTAGAAGAGATGAGGATATTACTGCCGTATTGTGTCCTCTGGCTCCCATGTAGCTTCCTCTGATCCGTGATTGCGCCATAATACTTTAACTAATGGAATCGACTTCCTTCTTAGTACCTTAACATCCCGATCTAAAATCTGTACTGGCTCCTCTTCAAAAGACAAGTCAGGTCTTATCTTAACTTCCTCCACCGGTACGATATGAGATGGATCCGAGCAATAATGCCTTAACATCAAGACATGGAATACGCTATGTATCTGTTCTAACTCTTGAGGTAACTCAAGCTGATAAGCCACTGGCCCAACACGCTTCAGTACACAGTATGGTCCGATGAATCTAGGACTCAACTTGCCTTTCCGTCCAAATCTTAAGATCTTCTACCAAGGTGAGACCTTCAGAAAGACTTGATCTCCTACCGCAAACTCTATATCCTTACGCTTCAGATCCACGATTTCTGTCTATCCGAAGCTTCTTTTAAACGAGCCCGAATTACCTTAACTTTTTCCTCCGTCTTCGAGATCAACTCTGGACCCAACAGCGCCGCGCTCCCCAATTTAGTCCGGCCAAGTAGGAGTACGACACTTACGACCATACAATGCCTCGTAGGTGCCATCGGATCTTTGGATTGATAGTTTGTTGTTGTATGCAAACTCGCCAAGCGGTAGGAAATCTTCCCAACTACCCCTGAAATCGATCACACAGCCTCTTAGCATGTCTTCTAAAATCTGGATTACTCTTTCCGACTGACCATCAGTCTACGGATGAAATGCCGTGCTGAAATTTAGTCTTGTTCCCAAAGCTTCATGCAGAGCCTTCCAAAACCGTGATGTAAACCTAGGATCCCTGTCTGATATGATAGACACTGGTACCCCATGTAACCTCACGACTTCTGCTACATACAACTTGGCTAACTTCTGCAACGAATAATCCATACGAACAGGTAGGAAATGAGCAGTCTTCATTAACCGATCCACTATGACCCAGACTGAATCTTTCTTAGTAGGCGTTAAGGGTAACCCACTAACAAAGTCCATCGTTATCCTTTCCTATTTCCATTGTGGAATTTTCACCGGTTGTAGCAACCCTGAAGGCAGTTGATGTTCCGCCTTCACCTGCTGACATGTCAAGCACTTACTCACGAAGTCAGTAACCTCTCGTTTTAACCACTCGCCACCAATATCGCTCACGGAGATCTCGGTACATCTTATTTCCTCCGGGTGCATAGCATATGGGGCTGCTATGCGCTCACGCAGAATCATTTGTCTCACTCAATCCTCGGGCATACAAACTCTTCCGCGAAAACACAATACTCCATCACTATTCAATCCAAAATCCTCTATCTCACCACTTTCCACTTTGCCAAGTCGAGAACTCAATCTTTTATCCGACAACCGCTTTTCCTTAATCTGATTTACCCATGCAGCTTCACTTGAAGTTCTGGCCAATGACTACCATCTTCATAAAGGTGAGATGAGCGAACATCGCTCTCAAATCCGATATCACCTTACGACTCAACGCATCTGCCACTATGTTAGCTTTACTTGGGTGATACTCGATTGAGAAGTCATAATCCTTCAACAATTATATCAACCTCCACTGTCTTAAGTTCAACTCCTTCTGGGTAAGGAGGTACTGCACTCTTATGATCCGTGTAGATAATCGACTTCTCCCGCATGGATAATGTCTCCAAATCTTTGAGCAAACACTACTGCAGCTAACTCCAAATCATGAGTGGGATAGTTCAGCTCATGCGGCCTTAATTAATGAGATGTATATGCCACCACTTTTCCCCCTTGCATCAACGCACATCCTAAGCCCGTGTGTGACGTATCACAATACACAATGAACTCATTACTGACCTCGAGTTGGATCAATACCGCGCGCTCGCCGAATCTTCTTCAATTTCTCAAAGCTCTCTTGTTGCTTATCTGACCACACAAACCGTACTCCCTTACGCAATAACTTAGTTAGGGGTGCAGCAATCAATGAAAACCCCTCAACGAAACGCCTGTAATACCCAGCCAAACCTAGAAAACTCCAAATTTCTGCCACTGACTTCGGTGGCTTCCAATCCAATACAGCCTCGACCTTCTGGGGATCAACTCTAATTCCTTCGGCAGACACTACATGCCCCAAAAAGGTCACCTCTCTCAACCAAAATTCACACTTACTGAATTTAGCATACAACTGCTTCTACCTCAAAATCTACAATACTATCCGTAGATGCGAATCATGCTCTTCTTCAGTCTTTGAGTACACCAGGATGTCATCTATGAATACCACCACAAACCGGTCTAGATAGGGTTGGAAGACTCGATTCATCATGTCCATAAATGCAGCTGGTGCATTTTTCAACCCAAACAGCATCACCAAGAACTCGTAATGCCCATATCGGGTTCGGAACGCAGTCTTGTGAATATCTACCTCCTTGACCTTAAGCTGGTGATATCCCGATCTCAAATCTATTTTCGAGAATATTGAAGCTCCTCGTAGCTGATCAAACAGATCATCGATCCTCGATAACGGATACTTGTTCTTGATCGTCAACTTATTCAATTGCCTATAATCGATGCACATACGCATCGACCCATCCTTTTTCTTAACGAATAAAATCGGTGTTCCCCATGGTGACACACTTGGTTGAATGACACACTTGGAGAAGAGAAGATGATAAAAATTCGGGTATTGATGAGAAAAGAATAAAGAAGATTCGGCCAAACAAAGTTGTGTCGATTAAAGATAAAGGAAAAATGGTTGAGGAGATGGTGAAGAAGAAAAAAAGTGATGGACAAGGGAGTATAGAGGTTCGGCTATTACCAAAATAAAATGAACCAACTTGGATTGAGTATTTCGGCAAAACAAAAGAAAGGAGAAAAGAATAGAAGGCTATAGTGATTCAGCCAAAACAAAGGAAAAGAAGTTGGAAAAAGAAAATGCCAAAATGTTAAGAAGAAACAAAACTTTTCATGCACAATATTTGCAAAATGCAATAGGAATTTCGGCTCTCCCTAATCCCCTAACCAAAACCGTGTATCCTCATTACCAAAAGGTGAGTGTTGACCAAAATTCTCTCCCTTAGGCAACTCCTAAAATTCGGCCACATGCTTCCCCCACCTTATCCCTTTCTTTTATTTATTTCCTTCCTTTTCTTTTGTTTACCTCCTTACCATATTTTCTTATTCTTCTTACCATCAATAAAAAGTCTTCCTTACTATAATTAGAACCTTGGACGACACTTGGAAAGGAAGCACAAAAAAAAAATCCAAAATTTGCACTAGGTGGGATTCGAACTCCACCCCTCAAGCTTATACATGCAACGCCACACCACTCCTCTACTAGCTTCACTGGTGCTAGCAAAATGCACACTTATTTTCTTAAGTCTTGATGTCACATACCTTCTCTCCTTAAAGTGTTTAAACACAAAAAATTTACTAAGGCTCAATTCAATCCCAAGCCTTCTTAGGACCCCTAAACATACAAAATTCACATTTTAACTAGCCTATCGCATGATATAATGCAAAACATAAAATTCTAAATTTTAGGATGTTACAACACTTGCACATAATCTCTTCGGTAGATACATATTCCCGAGCGTACTTACTCAAACGTACAAATTCTCGTTCGTACTCGGTTACAGTCATGCGGCTTTGTTTTAATTCTAAAAACTCTTTGTGCTTTTGATCCAAAAACCGTTGACTAATGTATTTCTTTTGGAATTCAGTCTGAAAGAATTCCCAGGTAACTCTCTGCCTCGGCACCACAGATACTAACGTATTGTAACATCCCCAAACCCAGCCCATTCACTATGACCGAATCTGGTTATGTTAAAGCGGAAAAGACGGTGGAAAAATCTATTTAACTTAGAAAAATTTAGTAAAACTTGCTACCTTTTGAAAAATCCATGTTTATTTAAACTTATGAGTAAAACTTTGTTATTAAAATATACTCATACTAAAAGATTAATATATACAAGCCAAATTGAATAAGTAGGTTGGAAAAACATAATCATCTTCACATAGTGTT
Source organism: Gossypium sturtianum (assembly GCA_025698515.1). Classification (NCBI taxonomy): domain Eukaryota; kingdom Viridiplantae; phylum Streptophyta; class Magnoliopsida; order Malvales; family Malvaceae; genus Gossypium; species Gossypium sturtianum. The sequence goes on from CM046945.1 coordinate 29,690,781, forward strand.
TCAAATTCTTCAAACCATAATAAATACTAATAAAATAATAACAAAAATAAATAAGAGTCAAAAGGCCTTTATTACATATTCTATTTTAAAACAAATACTTAAAGTAAGCCTAAAACGTTTAATCTCTTCTTACGCATGGGCCACCATGTGTCCTCTCCGACCCCGGTCCAAACTACGCGTCACCGAAATGTTAGAAAATAATGGGGTGAGTCATAATGACTCGAGTGCATAATCAAAACACAGATTTCCCGCGTATGGGCTTGGCCCCATACCAAACAATTCACATAGCAAGTCATGCCCATATGTATCTCAGCCCAACCCATTGTCCAACCGAACACCAACCTTAGCGGACTCCTCGCCAAGGCCGTGGATAAACCACCACCGATCACATCGTGATCCAACATCCTTACCTTGGCAACTCATCGCCAAGGCCGTGGTGAGCCACCGATCAACCCATCGTGATCCCGATATGAAAATCCGTCACGGTGATGCACATAGCCATCAACCGCCGAGATGGGCACCTAGCCAACATCTCCTTGAGGTAGCACTCGGCTAACCCCAAGCGCTAATGTAGCCGGAGCTATCATTAGACCACGCACAACTTGTGTACTCTTCCTCCTTCATCGAATCAAACCCAACCTCATGCAATTATGCGGATGCTACATGTGAAGTCATCATATAACATGAGTATATATCTCGTATATATCACAACATTACCATATATTTACACATACATCACATTAACATAATATCCAAGTGTTACTCACCGATGTCTCGATTACCCATTATGGTATCCACCATTCAAGCCAACATAACTGGCTACCACACACAACACATCTGAATACACATCAAAAATAACTAACCGGAGAATCAGTGCGGTGATTACGCACCTTAATAGCACAAACGATCCAATCCCGAAGTGCTGCTTGACTAACTCTCTGCCGAAACACCACCTCCTCCTTACCGAGTTCGGTTGCGGAAGCTTGACTGAATACTACAAATCCCCAAAGTGCCTTCACTAACCAATTGCACACCAAGGCCCGAAGAGATCTACTTCCAATATTTGGCAACGTTAAGTTTAAATAATAGAAAGGGATTTTGGCACAGAGGTAAGGTGTAGGTTCGGCTTTGCAAAACTAGAAGACAAAGAAGTGGGTGCTAGGGTGCTTCAAAAGGTGTTGCGGCAATCAGAGAAGTGAGGATGGTTTATGGTCTAGCAACAAGTGAAATGGATAAGAAAAATGGAAGGAGAAAGGGACTTGAAGTTTCGGCTCAGATGAATAAGTGAGAGAGAGAGGCGTTTTGGTGTGGTTGAGGTATGAGGAGGAAATGAAAATGGAGGCTAAAAGGAAAGGCTAAAATTCGGCAAGGAGAGAAAGCCAAAATGGTGAATGCAAAGAAATGAGCACCTCCCCTATTTATAACATTCGCCAAGCTCCAACCTCCCACAAAAATCCTCAAATCTCTCCTAAAATACCTCCCTTCCATCCATTCAAAAGCTTTGAAAAAGTCAAACCTATCTAGCCAAAAAAAAAAGAAGACCAAGTCTTCATCCACCTTTTAGCATCCAAAACCGTCCACCACCCCACCAAGATGACGCAAAAACAATGCCCATCTGCCGCTCTTGCGAATCGAACATGAGACCCTTCCAGCTCCCCCTTGAGGCGTCACTTCCCATGCCTTATGTGGCGCTTCCTTGCCACTTTGCCACACCAATCTTAGTGCCTTACTTCCACCAAAACTTCTCTTAAGACCCCCTCTATCCAAGCTCTCCTTTTAGCCCCTAAAACTAAAAATTTTCCAAATCATTCCACCACTACCTAGGGTTCTCAGGACCCCTAAAACTTACCCAACCACACCCTAGAGTGTGCCAACACCCGAGCTAAGCACCAAACGCCTAACCCCTAAAACCAGGGTGTTACAATTCTACCCTCCTTAAAATAATTTCGTCCTCGAAATTACTTGTCTAAACTAATATCCAATTCCTCCCACTACGCTATAGTTGCGCGTTAATCTGATCTTAAAAGCTAACATACCTTCTAGGCACCGTTTCTAAGTTTATACTCAAGGTTCCAACTACTTTACGAGCAACCGATCAAACAATCACCAAAGCGAACAAAACAACAAAGAGTATTCGGACTTAAGGAACTTACCGTTGACCCATCAGCACATCATTATCTCTCTCCGACGAATCGCATAAACTGCACTGGCCGCCTTGCCTCAGTGCCACCATTATCTGCGGTTCATCGCCACACGACCTCGGCCGAAACCATTTCCTCTATGGTTCGAACCGCGACCCCTTGTCGCCGCTTGCGACCACCCGCTGGTTGCACATAACCTTGGCCTTCTCGCTCGAGTCCCATTCGGATTCAGGGACAATCCTTAATCGATGAGACTTGGACTTGCATCCAAGCACTCTCGAACACGATTCCAAAGATTCGCCAACATGGTACCTTCCACACTGCGCGCATTACACGGACGATCCGGATTTCGCGTGGTGGCTTAGCAATATGAACAGAGTCTCACCCTCGGTCTTTTTCGAACCCTCTCAACCACTTCGACGGTCCAACACTTCTCTTATCACGGTTCCTTTCTCTGCTCGCCTCTCGGCCTTTTTGACCTCCTCGGCCTATCCGAGCTTTCTCCACTAATACGGCGAAGTCTCTTTCGTTGCGGCGCAATCAAAACCCGCAGCTCATCCCGTAGCCCATCTTTTCAAATCGACGCATCTCTCATAATCGGTTGCCACGATTCCCGAGCATACCGGCTCAAACGCTTAAAACTCAACAGACTCGCTATCGATTTGCTACCTTGCACCGCATTGAGGAACGCCTTCTCTCCGAGCATCCACATAGCTCACTCCGACATACTTCCTCGAACTTGATCTTAAAATAACCCATCCACTCGATGCCCGCCGGTACTTTTCTTAACCGTGAGCCACCACCTGGTAGGCCTCATCTCGCAAACAACGAAACAACACCCTTAAGCTTCTCCTCGCAGTTAAGTCTAAGTCGCCCATAATCCTTTCCATCGCCTCGCCGCATTACTCCGCCACGCTCGAGCTACCCGCACACTCCTCAAGACCTCGGCTCCATTCGCCTAAGCCTTTGGGCATCGACTTCCGAGTCCCATCGCCCCATTGGCTCTCGCCACTCGCTCAAGCACCCGCAAAGATAGCTCGCGAGCATCGCTGCGTCCTCTCCTCGGTCCCGATCCTCGCTGTTCCTCCTCAACGGTGGTGGCGGCACATCGCTCTCGACCCATGGCGAGACCCAACCGGTTCGCACATCGACATCCCGCTCTACCACGTCCACGAGTATTGCGACCACGCCCCTAGAACTCATATCTAGCGCCTCGATTTAGTCTGTTTAGAAAGTTTTATGCATTAGAAATTCTTGTTTCACTGTTTTATCCACGAGCAATTTTATGAAAAGCAAGATATTTAGAAGTAGTTCTTTCGAGCAATCAAGTTTCATACCCTACCAGAGGTAATTTCGTCATTTTCCTATAAGAGGTATTTCGGTGATAACTCTGAGTCAATTTTGAAAAATAGTTTTCCAACTTAAAGATATTTCAAAATTCACAAAATCTCAGGGTCATCTTGAAAATTTTGTTCAGACCGGAGGTATCGCAAAAATTTCAGAAATCAGGGTTATTTTAGAAAGTTTGGAAATCATGGGCATTTTCGTAAATTCTCCAAATCGAAATATCACAATATTTCACAAAAATAGAATTTTCTGATATTTGGTAAAATAGGAATATTTCAGTAAAAGTTGAGAGAGAAAACTGAATATTTAGAAACCAAGGGCATTTCGGTAACTTTATCAACCAGGGGTATTTTCGTAAAATTTTCACAAACCAAGATATCTTAATATTTGAAAACTTGAGATTTTGGTATTTTACCAAGTAAAAAGCATTTTATCAAAAATTGAGGGTAGAACGGTAATTTTATAATACAGGGGCATTTTTTGTAATTTTGCCACTAGGGTATTTTGGTAATTTTATAAATTGAGAAAACATCTTTCAAAATCTGATTTAGAGTTTTACAAACCAAAGGGGTAAATTTGACAAAATAAATATTAAAACAGAAGGTTTTTTTTTTTTTTTTAAAAAAAAGCAAGGCTAATTCCCTTTCGGGTTTTAATATTCGGTTTAGCCTATAAACAAGTCCTCTTGGTTAAGGTGAACCGTAGCTACACACCAGGTAGGATTCGAGTGGAGAGGAGGTGAGTCACGCGGACTACTTAAGTACCAAGCTCCCACCGAATACCAATCCTAGACATGCGCACACAGGTTGCCACACCTTAACTCGGTGACTTATTTCATAGGTTTGTTTATTAGGCACTTTAAATCTTATGCACGTGTTTGGGTAGACTAGTCCTAGGGTCCAATAGCCCTATCATTCTATTCTACGAGCCCAACAAAGCCCATAACAGTTCACATAACAAACTACTTCACAAGTCTGAAGTACTTACCTGGTGGACTTCGGGTCGGAGGTACAGGTGCCATGCCAGATTACCTGAAAAACTTTTTGTAAAAGCCCATTTTTTCTAAAAGCCCATTTTCAAAAACTGTTTCGGGCCCAAAACCCTCAAAGCCGAGTTTTGAATCGGGCTCTGATACCAAACTGTAACATCCCCAAACCCAGCCCATTCACTACGACCGAATCTGGTTATGTTAAAGCGGAAAAGACGGTGGAAAAATCTATTTAACTTAGAAAAATTTAGTAAAACTTGCTACCTTTTGAAAAATCCATGTTTATTTAAACTTATGAGTAAAACTTTGTTATTAAAATATACTCATACTAAAAGATTAATATATACAAGCCAAATTGAATAAGTAGGTTGGAAAAACATAATCATCTTCACATAGTGTTTCAAATTCTTCAAACCATAATAAATACTAATAAAATAATAACAAAAATAAATAAGAGTCAAAAGGCCTTTATTACATATTCTATTTTAAAACAAATACTTAAAGTAAGCCTAAAACGTTTAATCTCTTCTTCTCGCATGGGCCACCATGTGTCCCTCTCCGACCAGGTCCAAACTACGCGTCACCGAAATGTTAGAAAATAATGGGGTGAGTCATAATGACTCGAGTGCATAATCAAAACACAGATTTCCCGCGTATGGGCTTGGCCCCATACCAAACAATTCACATAGCAAGTCATGCCCATATGTATCTCGCCCAACCCATTGTCCAACCGAACACCAACCTTAGCGGACTCCTCGCCTAAGGCCGTGGATAAACCACCACCGATCACATCGTGATCCAACATCCTTACCTTGGCAACTCATCGCCAAGGCCGTGGTGAGCCACCGATCAACCCATCGTGATCCCGATATCAAAATCCGTCTCACGGTGATGCACATAGCCATCAACCGCCGAGATGGGCACCTAGCCAACATCTCCCTTGAGGTAGCACTCGGCTAACCCCAAGCGCTAATGTAGCGGAGCTATCATTAGACCACGTACAACTTGTGTACTCTTCCTCCTTCATCGAATCAAACCCAACCTCATGCAATTATGCGGATGCTACATGTGAAGTCATCATATAACATGAGTATATATCAGTATATATCACAACATTACCATATATTTACACATACATCACATTAACATAATATCCAAGTGTTACTCACCGATGTCCGATTACCCATTATGGTATCCACCATTCAAGCCAACATAATCGGCTACCACACACAACACATCCGAATACACATCAAAATAACTAACCGGAGAATCGGTGCGGTGATTACGCACCTTAATAGCACAAACGATCCAATCCCGAAGCGTCGCTTGACTAACTCTCTCTCACGAAACACCACCTCCTCCTTACCGAAGTTCGGTTGCTATGAAGCTTGATGAATACTACAAATCCCCAAAGTGCCTTCACTAACCGATTGCACACCAAGGCCCGAAGAGATCTACTTCCAATATTTGGCAACGTTAAGTTTAAATAATAGAAAAGGATTTTGGCACAGAGGTAAGGTGTAGGTTTGGCTTTGCAAAACTAGAAGACAAAGAAGTGGGTGCTAGGGTGCTTCAAAAGGTGTTATGCAATCAGAGAAGTGAGGAGAGTTTATGGTCTAGCAACGAGTGAAATGGATAAGAAAAATGGAAGGAGAAAGGGACTTGAAGTTTCGGCTCAGATGAATAAGTGAGAGAGAGAGGCGTTTTGGTGTGGTTGAGGTATGAGGAGGAAATGAAAATGGAGGCTAAAAGGAAAGGCTAAAATTCGGCAAGGGAGAGAAAGCCAAAATGGTGAATGCAAAGAAATGAGCACCTCCCCCCCTATTTATAACATTCGGCCAAGCTCCAACCTCCCACAAAAATCCCTCAAATCTCTCCTAAAATACCTCCCTTCCATCCATTCAAAAAGCTTTGAAAAAGTCAAACCTATCTAGCCAAATTCAAAAAAAGAAGACCAAGTCTTCATCCACCTTTTTAGCATCCAAAAACCGTCCACCACCCCACCAAGATGACGCAAAAACAATGCCCATCTGCTGCTCTTGCGAATCGAACATGAGACCCTTCCAGCTCCCCCCTTGAGGCGCCACTTCCCATGCCTTATGTGGCACCTCCTTGCCACTTTGCCACACCAATCTTAGTGCCTTACTTCCACCAAAACTTCTCTTAAGACCCCCTCTATCCAAGCTCTCCCTTTTAGCCCCTAAAACTAAAAATTTTCCAAATCATTCCACCACTACCTAGGGTTCTCAGGACCCCTAAAACTTACCCAACCACACCCTAGAGTGTGCCAACACCCGAGCTAAGCACCAAACGCCTAACCCCTAAAACCAGGGTGTTACACGTATTCCACCACTGATATGCGGTGTCTCTCAGAAGGGATATAGCACACTTTAAACATTCAGCCGGTGTGCAAGAAAGTTCATCAAACACTCTAATCGTATTTTCAAGCCAAAACTCGGCTCTCTCAGGGTCATCATCAACATTGGCTCTAAACTCTTTAGCCCCGTGTTTATGGATGTTATCAACTAGAGGCTTGTTCAATCTTAAAAGCTCAACTCCTTGAGGAGCTACGGGAACAGGTTGGGGATTAGGAGGGGGTGGAGGTTGTTGAGCAGCCATGTTTGTAAGAATGTATTGAGTGAACCACTCGTTCATCATTTGGAAGAAGGTTTCTTTAGCCTCTCCTCCCTGGCTGCCCGTTACGGGTCTAGAATCAGAAGGCGCTGTCCTTTGAGTGGGAGCAGGCACATTACTCTCACCCTCATCAACTACAGCCTGATCAGGATCCATTTACTATATAAAAACACATTTGAAAATGTCAGGAGTCATCACATTATCACAGTTTATATATATGGCATGTATAGCTAGACTAACATAGGCTACGTTAGTCCTAGAATCGACTAAACCGTAGCTCTAATACCAATAAATGTAACACCCTCACCTGTATTCAACGCCAGAATAGGGTTACAGAGCATTACCGAACTTACAACACTATAAAACACACATTTCACATATAATTTATCAATTCAAATACATTTCAATCACAACCAATCATAGTGTCCCTCAAATGAGCCTACGAGGCCTTAAACATGCATTGAGAGTGGTTCGGGACTAAACCGGATACTCGAGATATTTTACAACACTTAGTAATTTTTTTCATAATAGGAGACACACGCCCATGTGACCAGGCCGTGTGTCTCACACGGCCACCAGACACGCTCGTATCACAGGCCGTGTGAACATTTGAAATGGGAACACATGGCCGTGTCCCAGCCTGTGGCCAAACCCGTGTCCAAACAAGTGAGGTTACTAACTTAGGTCGCACGGCCGACCACATGCCCGTGTGTCCTTCGAAATGGCCTCACACGCTCGTGTGCCAGGCCGTGTGTTAGGCCGTACCAAACCTGTAGGGTATACTGACTTATGCAACACGGCCAAATCACACGCCCGTGTGCTAGGCCGTGTGTCAATTAAGGGGTATACTGACTTGTGCCACACGGCCGATCACACGTCTGTGTGTGAGACCGTGTGGAGCATACTGACTTCAATTCAATTTCAACACCAAGGGACACATGGCCGTATAACATGACCGTGTGTCACACACGACTGAGACACACGCCCGTGTCTCTGCCCGTGTGGACAAAAATAGGCTATTTACCAAGCCATTTTTCCACCCATTTTGCACATACCTACACAAGCAGAAATGACAACAATTCAAGGCACTAATATGCATCAAAATACCATCAATACAAATTACAAAATATGCTACAATTTCCCATCTAGTTTCGTACCTAATTCACATATTCAATTTAATCAACTAAACCATTCCAAACATACATTATCAAGCATCAATTATCAAGCACATAGCTTCCCAAATTACCTAATATCATTATGCATTAAAAGTTCAACTTCAACCTCACAATATAGGTCAATTACCAAACTCAAAATAGAACCATTTGTACATTTATAAACATCATCAAATTCATTATCATAAGCCAACTCAAATGGCCCAAAATACATGTTCATCAAACATACAAAAATGACTCAAGCCTATACATTCCATATACAATATATATACACAACTCAAGAGTACTAAATATATGGTTGGATAGTGTGACGTAGTCTCTAACGATCCCCGAATCTGAGCTAGCTTTGAATTCACTATAAAACACAGGAAAAAAAAACAAGGTAAGCTATAAAGCTTAGTAAGTTCATACTAAATATACTCAACAATTCATAATACACAAATCATCAATTTGAACTAGATATCATACAATTCATGATAATAACAAACCTTCCATAAGCTTATTCATATACTTATATGCAAAGTCATAACCTTTTCTATTTGAATTTCATATTTTATAGGTACATACCTGTACAAATTCATAACGAACTCATACCTTTTCGTAACACTGTCTAATACTCGATATCTCGCACACTAAGTGCCAACGCATAGTCGAAGCTATTATAATCTCGCACACTAAGTGCCTTACATAACTAAAGCTATCTTAGTCTCACACACTAAGTGCCATATATAGCCGAAGCTATTCCAAATCGCACAATAAGTGCCATAAATAGCCGAAGCTATCTCAAATCGCACACTAAGTGCTCAACATAGCCAATTTGTTGTCGAACATGACCGTAGTCTCGTATATACAATTTATGCAATATCAAAGCACTAAAAGCATAATTGTAACAATGTTTATCACGTAAGAACTTACCTCGGATGCTAAAACGGCGAATCGAGTCGTTTAGTCGATAACTTTAGTTTTCCCCCGATTTAGGTCCGAATTCTGTTTTTCTTGATCTATATAATATCAAATTCATCTTATTCAATCACTACTTTATTCAATTTATCCAAAACACACATTTAGGTATGTTTACACTTTTGCCTCCAAAGTTTCACATTTTTACAATTTAGTCCTCAATACACAAAATCACAAATTCATGAAAAATTTCACAACACCCATGTTTAGCCGAATTATTATAAGGCCCCTAGCAACCCATATTTTTCATTTATTCACACATTTAACCACACATTTTCACATTTTCACAAATTAATCCCTATTTTGCATTTTTACACAAAATCACTTTACAAAACTTGTTTATTTAACAACAAACATTCAAATTCTATCATCAATCATCAAAACTCATACATATTCATCAATGGTAACATTTAAAATCTTTAACAATTTCGCAAATTAGTCCATGGGCTAGCTAGTATTAGCTGCAACGATATCAAAAACACAGAAATAATTAAAAACGAGACAAAAATCGTACCTTAATGAGCAAAATAGCATAGCCGAATCAATAACCCTAAAATGGCTTCTTTTCTTCAACAAAATTGGTGGAGAAGATGATATTTAGCTTAAAATTGATTTTGTTTTATTTAACATATGATAATTATGCAATTTACCATAATAACCTTAATGAAAACCCATTTAAAACATCCATTAAATGTCCATATATGTCCACTCATACTATTAATGTTCTAATTACAACATAAGGACCTTAACATTAAGGTTCTATAGCTATTTGACACCTTTAGCTAATAGAATAGTACTTTTGCATTTTACGCGATTTACTCCTTTTTATCTAATTGAACATTCAAACGATAAAATTTCTTAGTGAAATTTTCACACAATATCCTAATAATGGTGTAAACATTAAAATAATAATAAAATAAATATTTTTTACCAATTGAATTAGAAATGAAAGCATACTGGGCAATTGAGGAGTTAAATTTAGATCCAGAATTAGCTAAGAAAGAAAGATTATTTCAACTCCAAGAATTAGAAGAATGTCATTTCATGGCTTACGAAAATACTAAAATGTATAACGAAAGGTGTAGAATTCGACACAATGCGAAGATTAATGTAATGCCCCAAATTTTGGGCCTAGAAAAAATAGGTTTTGAACAGGGGAACAGTTAGGAGACTGCACATAAATATTTAGTTGTGCAAGAATTTGACATAAATGAATGTCTGCTTCAGTGGTTAAGTGATTGAGGAGTGTTTGGAAGTGTTTGAGAAGCCTGGGTTCATGTCTTGGCTTTTGCAGAATTTTTAGTTTTGCTCTTAAATGAATCTGGACACTGGCATATATGCCTTATAAATAATAGTGCTTGTTTTATGACACAAAAAGAGCTTGTGGTCTAGTGGCAAGGTGGCGTGTTGTGTAACTGTGAGGTCTGAGGTTCAAAACCTGGGTTGCATAATGGAGTGTTTATTTTGCTGCTTGAGCTGTGTAGGTAGTGGAGTTGGACTGAAACACAGCTAAGGGGAGTTTGAATAGAATTTGAATGGAGTTTGAACTGGTCATGGAGAGGTTTGAGGAGGTATTTTAGGAGAAAATCAAGGAGATGAGAGGGGAGGGACTATGCCGAATTGGGACTCTGGCACTCAAGATTTCGGCCAAGAGAGGTATACTGCTCATTTGGGTTTTTTTTTTCTCTCTTTGGCCAAATGTGGTAGGTTCTTTTGGCATTTTTTCTCTGCTCACTTTTCCTTGTTGCATTTTTCTTTCTTCTCCTCTGTCGAATTCACTTTTCTTCCCTTCCATTCATCGGCTTTTGGTCGGTCAATAGGTTGATTTTGTGAGCAACTCTTCCTTTTCTTTTCTCCGTTTTTGTCTTCCTCAAGCTGTACTCTCTTTTGGCCGAATATCCCTTGCCTTCCAATCAGTTTACCTTGTCAGAATATTTCTCAGTTTACCTTCTAGTTTGGCCGAATATCACCTTTTGTTTTATCACTCTTTGCGCTGATCTTCTATTCGCTGTTTCTTGCTATTCCAGTGCTGCAAGTGTTTCTGATTATCAGGTTTTCCTCGAGGAGTGGTGGAGTGTAAATGGTTTTCAAGTAGTCGCAACCCTTGTTCTCAGCGTTCAATCAAGATAATCTATAAAGGCGTGTAATCACACTATCTCCTCTACGAATCAGCAAAAGCCGAAAAGCCAAAACCTCGGCATATGAGGCCTCACAAGCGTGCGATCACTCATGTGGTAAACTGAGCCCACAATCATGGGCGATAGACTGTAGAGGCCACCTCTAGCATTCTCGTGCTCTTGGGCTGTTATGGGCCTCGTTTGGTTGAAATGGGTCGTGTGGGCCCAATAGGCTCGTGGGCCCCACACGGATAAAATTCACGAAAAGTGGCAGATACTGGATTGGGTTATGTAGTTCGCATAGCCGTGACTGAACTTGGGACTCGATGATGGCCACACAACCGCATCAGCTTTCGATTTATAAGTAATTGAATTTAAGTATTTTTATGTAATAAGGCCATTTTAAAGTTATAAACTTTAAATTGGGGTTTTTATTTATTTAGTTTGATATAAACTGCTAGTGGTAGAAAAAGACGACTTTTAAAAAGGTAACTATTTTCAAAGACACCACGTTTTCACAACATTTCCTAAAATAACTTCAGCAATAAATGAGATTTTAAAAATTAATAACGTTTTAAAAGTGATTAGCTTTTAATGATGCACGCTTTGGAAATGAACAACCCATTTTGGAATCACCGTTTAATAACAAAATGATTAATTGATTTTGAGGATTTCAACGACAACAAGTTTTACGCTAAACACTTCAATGTGACACCGCCAGATTCGGCCATAACGCCTAGGCCAGGTATGGGGTGTTACAATTAAGAAGCGAGAATTTGTGCCTGGGAATAAAGTCCTACTATTCAACTCTCGATTGAAATTATTTCTTGGGAAATTGAAATCAAGGTGGACAGGTCCATATACAATACATCAAGTAACTCCTCATGGAACAATAGAGCTAATCAGAAAAGAGGGGCAGCGTTTTCTTGTAAATGGTCAAAGAGTGAAACACTATTTTGGTGGGATAATCAACTCGGTTGTTGATGAAAAAACTTTACACTATAACATGCTATGGGATGTATCAAGAATTAAGGGAGAGTCAATAAATGAAGAGAGCGATGATGGTGAAGGTAAACAAGGCGGTAATTCCCCAAGGCACCAAGGAAGTTGGTCTGCATGTCGCGGCACCAAATCAGAATGTCGCGAAAACGAACAACGTTTAGATTGAGGAACCTGGCCTCGATGTCACGACATTAATAAGGGATGTCGTGACATCCTTGCGTAATCTTACTTTCCAAATTAACCTTAACCACTGACTTTTTTCTAGTTTAGTTACATTAGAATTCTTATTTCCTAACTCCTTACTTAGTAATTTTAAACTGTACCTCTTGAATATTTTATTCTTTCTCTCTAATCTATAAATAGGTCACCTTAATCTTGATTCTTATCATCGTCAAGGGAGAGAAGAAATCAAGTTGTGCCCAACGCTAGAAGTAGATTGACACCCAGTGTCTCATTGGTTAAATCGAAGCAAATTGGCACTCAGTGCCTCATCGACTCATAGTCAAAGTAACCTTGAACTCTTCCTATCCTATGGCATGCCAACTATATCCAACTCTGCTCGAATAGTGGGCATTCAATTCATTTTTCAATATCATTAAAAAACTGAATTCACATCAATTTTATCATGAACTCATTCATTCAAACATATGGCAACATCACATATCTCATTTTGTATTCAATTTCCATATTTATATAAACATACACATGTTTTTCACATATAATCAACTGAGTCCCTATAATAATCAATCAATTCAAATCATCTCAATTAAACAAGGAACCTCACCTGACATTTTTACCATGCATAACCAAATCAAAATGCAATAATTACAAGTTAGTTCGGATTATAGAAACACAAATCGTAAACTTCGAGCTATTCGTCGACAACTTTATCTTTTCCTTTCTTTTCGTCGGATTTGGGTCGACGTTAGTTATGAATTAAAACAAATATAATAAATTATCAATACATAGCCAATTTCGCAATCAATTTCTAATTTATGCAACTTTTATATTTTATTCAATTTAGTCCCTAAAACCAGGACTAACATAACTTTCATATTTAGCCCTCTAATTTCATGCCGAATTCATAAGAGTCCCTATAGGACGCCCTATTTTATAATTATACTAAAAATTTCACAATTTATACATTTTAGTTCCTATTACACAAAATCAACAATTGACTTTATAATGTAGTCCTTTTTCATTTCTAACCTAAAATCTATCAAATTGGTCCATAAAACTTTAACTATTCAACTAAAGTAACATCATTAAATTTTAGCAATAACGAAAAATACAACATGGGTCAGCTAGATTGAGCTATCGGAATTCCGAAAACATAAAAATTACAAGAAAATGGACTAAATTGACTAACTAATTAAAGCTTAAAACTTTGGAAAAACCTAACCGAAGTTCTCCCCCTTCTTCTCCTAGCTTCGGTTTGTTTAAAGAAAGATGAATAAGTGATTTAGATTTTTCCCCACTAACCATGTTTATTTTTAATGTAATGTTTTATTTTATTAATTAATTATATTATAATTTATATCATTTTCTACCACTTACTCAAATATTTCCATCCATCATCATTAAGATAATTATTAAATTTATTTAAAAGTCCATTAATCAAGTTTTCACATAATAATTCACTAACAATTAAACTTTTGACTCTTTTGCAGTTTAGTCCCTGTACCTTAATGAAACACTAATTCAATAAAATATTCACTATAAGGTGCCCTCAGAACTCATTTGATAAATATTCTCCACCTTAATTAGACCTAAGTGCCTTTATGGGTAAACCTAGTTGTTTCTCCTCTTCCACATGAAACTCTTTGAATTTATCAAATGTTTTACTCTTGCGATGCATTAGGTACACATACCTTTATCTTGAATAATAATAAATAAATGTTACATAATACTCGTAACCACCTCTCACACTTACACTCATGTGGCAACATATGTCAGTGTGCACAAGTTCTAGGGGTTTCACGACTCGCGTTCCTTTTGCATTAAAAGATCACTTGGTCATCTTACCCTCTAAGCAAGATTCACGTTGTGGAAGGTCAACTTCTTTAAGAGAACTTAAGATTCCATCTTGCAGAAGTCTAGTGATTCTTTATTGGTTAATATGATCAAGTCTCAAATTCTCAAGGTATGCCTCATTAGAGTGAGAAGTTTTAAGTCATTTATTCGATATTTCAGTCTCAAGCGGTGTGTACGTCTTTAGTTTGATAAAATAAAGAATATTTGACATTCGTCCATTACAGATAATGTTGTGATTTCTAATATTACAATTCCACTATTAAAAGTTACAATCAAACCGTCTTATTAAAATTAATCACACATGAACAACCTAGAGTGTAACAGCCCATTTTTGGTCAAATCGAAACAGTGGTTTCAGGACCACAAATCTGAAGTCAAAATGTTTATTTTATTATTATTTTAATTTTTACAGCATGATAATATGATTGTGTGAAAATTTCGTTAAGAAATTTTATCGTTTAGTTGGTCAATTTGAGAAAAAGGACTAAATCGTGTAAAGTGCAAAATTGATGTTCTATTAGCAAAAAGTACCTAATTGCTATGGAACTTAAAATAGGAGGTCCTTATGTTGTAGTTAGACCATTAATAGAATCAGTGGACATTTATGGGCATAGAATGGATGTTTTAGATGGTTATTTATTAAGGTTATATTAGTAATTTGATAATTTAACTTAAATTAAATAAAACAAAACTAAAGTAAAGCTTCATTATCATATTTGTCCATCAAAATTAAGAAAGGAATAACTCTATTTTAGAGTTTTAGGGTTCGGCACTTGCAAGGTTAAATTGGTAAGTGATTTTGACTCGTTTTTTAATGATTTCTATGTTTTTGTGATTGTTGCTTCGTATTCTAGCCAGCCTGTACCTTAGATTTTGAAATTGCTAAAGATTTATCATGTTGCCATTGTTGAATGCTTGAGTAATTTTATGAATTATGATAGATTTGGAATGTTTAATGATAGATTAATAGCTTTTATAAAGTGATTTTTTGACAAAAATGTCAAAAAGGGATTAAATTGAGAAAACGTGTAATGTGGTGGTCAAAAGTGTGAATAAATGAAAAATATGGGCTGCTAGGGGTATGATGGTAATTCGGCTAGCATGGATTAGTCTTGAATTTCATGAATTTGTGATTTTTTGTAATAAGGACTAAATTGTAAAAGATGCGAAATATTAGGGGCAAATATGTAAAAATGCCTTAAAGTGAAATTTGGACTAAATTGAATAGAACGAATGCTAAAAGTGCTAAATTTGATAATATATAAATCAAGATAAGTCGAGATCGGGATTAGATCGGGGAAAAGGAAAAGAGGACGAATAATCGATAATTTCCGTACGAGCAGCTCGAGGTAAGTTCGTATAATTAGAATTGAGTCTTTAAATACTTGTAAGTTATTTGAAATGAAAGTATAATTGAGTAAACGGTATTACTGAGTTCGAATGCCTAATTGATGAGAATTATTGAATATCGAGTCCCGTTTGAACCGTAGAAAGCCGTAGGATACGAGTGATATGTTACTAGGGTTACCGTTCTGGTCGAGATCCTGCATATGTTGCGGATGATCGTGTCTGAGAGTTTTAATATTTATATAATGAATGATCGAGCCTAGAAACTAACTATCACCACGATTGAGGCAAGCGCACCTATCGAACAGTAGTATAGCTTAGTGGTAAGACCAGAATGTCGAACCTAAAGGAACCAAGAGTACTAGTAGTTACTATCTTTTTATTATTTAGCCTAAGTATTAAGAGAATTGATGTTTATCTAACTAATCACTAAACTAAGGATGCTAAGACAAAGAGAGTGAATTGGGAAAATACTTTTGGGAAAAACCAGTTGATTAAGACAATACCCGAGGAAGAATCCACCTAGACTTCACTTGTTATTTAACTCTGAACCAGACGATTTATTCACTTGACTTGATCGTAGGATTCCCTAATTTATATTAATACCTCTTTCGAGGCTACTAACGTCTAATCCTAGGTTGATTAATTCAAATCTCTTTCTAATTAAAACCCCTAGTGTTGCATTAACTCGATCTATGGACTCCCATATTAGGTTTGACCCTAATCCGGCAGATTTTCGTCATCCTATCTCTAGGGTTGCGATCAACTCCGCTTAACTATGCTAGATCTACTCTTAAACAGGGACTTTTGCTCCACTGCCTAAGCACATCAATACTTGAATCAGTATCCTGAAATATTAAAACAAGAATTAAGAACATATAATTAAGAACAAATCAAGTATTTATCATATAGTTCAGAAAACAATAACAAGATCCGTCTTAGGTTTCATCCCCCTCAAGTATTTGAGGGGTTTAGTTCATAATTATAAAAGAATACATCTCAGAAGAAGATAAATAACAAAACATAAGAAAAACCCTAAAACCCCCTGAAGGAAATTGAAGGGAAGATCTTCCGTCTTGAATGTGATTCTGGCTTCTGAGATGGATCAACTGGCTTTCTTGGAGTAATCCCCTGAGTTCAGCCCTTCTCTGGCTTCGCCCCCCGATCAAAGACCTCTTTTTAGGTTATACTTAGGGTGTTTATATAAGCTTCGGAATGTCTTTCTTAGCCAACAAGTATCCCATTCCGAATGAAACTCATCTTGGTTAAAACAGGGACACGCCCGTGTGACACACCCGTAGTCGACTCCTTTGGCCGTGGTCGATCCTGTTTGCCACACATGGCCGTGTGATCTGGCCGTGTCTCGATGTTCTAGGCCGTGTCTCAGTTGGTACTCGAAACACACGGCCGTGGGTGATAGTCCAGGCCGTGTGAGTCTCTAAGGTAAGTCGATTTTCTCTGTTTTCAGCCCGTTTCTCATTCCTTTCATCCTCCGATGCTTTCCTAAGTATAAAATATGAAATTAAAGGATTAGGAGCATCAAATTCCACAATTGAAAGGATAAATCATCCAAAAAGCATGCTAAATGTGGGATTAAAATATGTATATATTACGGTTTATCAAATACCCCCACACTTAAGCATTTGCTTGTCCTCAAGCAAAATTCTCAACTCACAATTAAAATAGAATTTCATCAATTCATAACCTTCATCAATAATGTTTCATCTTAATTCATAGGTAATTCATACATTGATACTTTAACCAGAAGGTTCCTAAAGATTTAAACAATCAAAGTCATAGTTTTTATAGTACGAAAAATAGGTGTTTCCCCTTACCTAAATAATTACCTTTAATTCAAAATCAACAAAAATTGACATCCTCACTAAACGTTCACTCAAATCACTCAAAGTGTTTAAGGTTCAAAAATAAGCACTCAGAAGTCGAACATGAAAAGTTAATCCCATAGGCTTGCAAGAAAATCAAATCTCCACCACTGTAAAATGATATGATACACAAATCAAAAGGTCTTTTATGGGTTGTAAAGGGGCTTGGGTTAAAGGTGTGGATAAAGGCTGAATTAGAGGGTTAGTATCGAGACTAAATTGACAAATTACCTAACTAGAAAGTTGGACTAATACTGAATAATTACATCAATTTAAAACTTAATACTAATAACATGTGCTTCTTCTAAAGATAATGAAATTAACATTTTAAGCCCAAATAACATAGAACTAATAATGAATATACTTTGTTTTTTTTTAAGAACAAACCAAGTATAATAATAATATAGAATTTAATAACTGAAATAAAGAAAATAGTTAAGTAACCGATCAAATCAAATCTCGATATAAGGGTAGTCAAGAGAAATGGTGATAACAAATACAAAGTGGGTTTTGGGTTAATATTAATGGGTGAGTCAAGAAACGGTTTGTTAGTCTCAAAGGGGGTTCACTAGGGGTTAATTATGAAGGTAGGCTTTTTATGGAGTAAGTGGGTTAAAACCTAGGTGCCTTTATCATCTCAGTATATCAAATCATAGGTGTGGTCTCGACATGTATAAACAAAGCAAGTTCTAGAATAACAAATCAATGTTGACATACTCATAATCAATAAAATGAGCAAGAAAAGAATGTATGCTCTAAAAGGCTCAAGATCTCACAAAAATTATGCGCTTTTGATGTCAACCTTGTAAATTTCAAACTTCAAGGTAGTAATTAGATTCAGGTAGATAACCTAAAAAAAATTTTTAATTCTGAAAATAGACTCATCATGCTTGATTCTCTATTCTCCTAAAGTTTAAATCATCACTACACAATTAGCTATGACTTAATCCAAAACATATCAATGAAAATCATAAATCAAAAGAAACTTCGTTCTAATAGTAATATAAGAAAAATTACTTAAGAACAAGACATAATTCAGGGATTTTACTATAGTTGACCCCCCCACACACTTAAGACGTACATTGTCCTCAATGTACAAAAATAGATAATGATTAGTAAGAAATTCATAAGAGAGGGAAGAGGTGAAACTTCCAAAATTATGGATGAAATCCTTGGAGGATGATTAATGATGAACATGATGACTATGCATAGGTGAAGGTGGTGTGTTCGTTACTTGAGTGGTACTGTGAACCTTTCTAAACTGCGAAGTCATTAGTGAACTTTTAGGGAGTACAAGTTAATGAATGTTGTCAGAGTTAGACAGACAGCGATAAAGGGAATTCAATTTTACTAATGAAAGTTTTAAAATAAGAATGGTAAAAAGTTTAATTATAAAAGAAAGTAAACTAGAATAAAAAGTAAAATGAAAATAAAAAAAAATAATAATAAATAATAATAATAAATAACAAAGAAAATAAAAGGACTCAAAGGTCCTCGTCATCTGCTGGGTCGCAAGGTGGTGGAGGCAGCGGTATGTGAAAGTGATGACAAATCTGCTGAAGAGTCGCCTCAATACCGTCAAATCTTCGAGCGGTGTCGATGAATTGCTGAGTACAGTATTGCTCGAACCGAGTGAGGCGCTCAGAGATGTCAGATATTGAAGCGGCCACATGAACTGGTCGGTGAGGGGGGTGTGGTGTCGAAGATGGCTCCTCATGCTGTGGTGGAACATCATCAGTAATGTCCTCTGGTTCATCCTGCTTGGTGGTTTACACTAGGCGATACTGGGGAGGATCGAACCTATGGTGGTGCTCAATCATCCTCATGTGGATCATCGTCTGGATGCCTTGTGGGTGCATCTGTCCTATCAGTGTAAGTGAGGAGGATTGAGCGGCGGTGTCGAGGAGCCCAAAGTACCGAGCCAGGCGTGTGATTTAGGGACCCATAGAGATGACCCCTCTCCTATGCTGTTCTGTCTGGTGTTGAATGGCGCGAGCTATAAAGTAGGCTAAATCGAAGACGTGCCCGTTCGCCATGCACCATAGGAAGTAGGCGTCGTGAGTGTTGACGACACTGGTGCTCTCCCGCCTACCCGTCAATGTATGAGCTAAAATGGCTTGTAAGTACCTCAGGGATGGGGCGAGAGCTGTCGCCTTGGAGCGGCGAGGGTCATAGGAGGCCGAAGCGGGGGCTATGTTTTTCCAACATCTAGAAGGGGAGTTATGGATGTGGCGATGGAGTGTCTCGAGATCATTGTCCGCCATGAATTCGTCAGTATAGTGCCCTAAGGCGACCCCGAACTGTGGGACACTCAGTTCTCGTATAATGCCTCCAAGACGGAATTGGACTGTGCCGAATTCATCGTGGTTTGTCATCACCGTCTGGAGGTGGAATGTGGAACAGAGCTCCAGAGTGAGCTCTAGGTATGTGGGCTCAATGATCTCGAAGAATTGCCCCCATGGGTCGATAGTCAGGAGGGCCTGGACGTCGTCGACTAGTTGGACTTGCTCTAATGCGGTCCAATCAATGCGCCTCCCTATGCCGAGGGGTCACGTGCAAAGTATCTGAAAAAGGTCCTCCTGGGATCCCGGAGGAAACTGTAAGAATGGGTGTCGTACTTCGGCAGATGCGCGTGTCAATGATGAAGCGGGTCCCTTTCATTTTTTTGAAACAGGGACTGCGGTTTTCTTGCCTCGGGAGGATGACATTATGTTCCTGTAGAATAAAGAGTACTCAATGATTCAAGTACTATTGCCAGCCAAGATTGCACTTCCTAATAGTTCTAAATAGTTTCTTAAGTAAGTCATCAAGGAATGTTAAAACTATGAATAAAATATCAGAATAGAATTAAACTAAGTAGAGCAAATACTAAGAGAATCATAAAAATATAAATCATGAAATAGGAACAATGAAACAAATAATGAACTGGAAAATAATGAAATTTTTTAAAGAAATAAACAAACGATAGTGAAGAAGGATGAACCGGTGGAGATTGTTAAGGGAAGTGGCGCGATTAAGGCGATGGTCGGAGCACGGGCGTGGTGGTGGCACGCGGGCGTGTTGTACTCACACGGGCGTGGTCTAGTTTGCGTGGAGAGGAGGAAGGGAAAATAGAGAAGGGAATGAGGAAAAAGGGAGAGGAGACAGGATGAAGGGGGCTATTAATGGTGGTGGCCGGACTTAGTAGGGGGAAAGGAAAACGGCTAAGGTTTGGGGAAACTAATTTGGGAAAAAAGATGATGAATAGTGAGGGTTTATATAGAAATAAGGGTACACGGGCGTGTTACACGCCCGTGTGGATCGTTTTTAGCCCGTGTGTGTAACAGCCCGATTTAGGGGCTAGTCAGAATAGTGATCTTGAAATCACTAATTCGAGGTTAGATAAAATTATTTTCATGTCATATATTGAGTTATAACATGTTTATAAGGATGCATGAAAATTTTGGTGCCTTAATTTTAGCAATTTCTAGCTAAATTGTGAAAAAGGACTAAATCGCATAAAGTGCGAAAGTTCTATTTTATTTTCTAAGGTGCCTAATAGTTATGGATTATTAATTGGAGGTCCCAAATGTGCAATTAGGCCATGGAAATTAGCTTGGCCGGTCAAAGGATGATAAGGGGGGCAAGGGCATTAAATGTTGTCATATTAGGTGAGTAAAAAGAAATAAAATAAGAGAAAATAAAGGAAAGAAAGCTATCATCTTTTCTTCTCTTCATCACCACCGAAAATTGGCAGCAAAAAAGGGTTGGAGAACTCAAAAATTTCAGCAAACATTTCTCCTCACAAGTAAGTGATTTTGGTGACCTTTCTTGATAAAAATTGTACTTTTGGAGTCCCCAAAGCTTAAGCTAGCTAATGAGGGGACTATTATGCAATATGGTTGAAAGTCTAGGGACTTTCCATGAGAGATTTTATGTTGGTTGCTGAGTTTTTATGGAAGAAAATGAATGATAGAGTGTTCATAAACAACTTTTGTGAAGGGTGTTGTGATGAAAACACCTAATTGGGACTAAAATGCAAAAGTTGTAATTTGTTCATTAAAGCATGAAATAGTGGAAATTGGAGATAGTTGTAAGAGGATTAAATGTTCAACTAGGCTTGTTTGACAAGAAAATATGATGAAAATTTATTTACGAGCCTAGGGGCAAAATCATAATTTTGCCAAAGTGTAGGGGCAAAATGGTCATTTTTGCCTAAAGTGTGTAAAATGGTATTTTATGATTTATAAATGAATAAATCAGTATATTTCATTGTTCTAGATCAAAGAAAATGAGTTTCGAACCTAGAACGGATGAAAAGAGAAATGTGTGCAAATAGTCCTTTTCGGCTATTTCGACATCGAGGTAAGTTCATGTTTGAATGTTACACTTATGTATGAGTTTATTTAATATTCCAATGCTGTATGGAATGTATAAATACTTTACGAATGCATGAATTATCTTTAATGAAATGCCAAGAGAATTGAATCAAAGAGTGATGAGAAATGTAGATAGTATGAAATGATGATTAATTAAGATTCCGTATAAGACCATATTGGAATATGGCTTCGGTGAGAGACATTAAATAAGACCATGTCAGGGACATGGCATTGATATGTTAATACAAGTAAGACCTTATTGGGGTATGATGTCAATGTGACACAATTTGTATGAGACTCAAAAATGTTGTTTAACAATTCGAATGATTCAATGAATATGTTGAATGTATGAGGTTGTATCACGAGAAGCACACGTATGTGTGAGAATTGAATTGAGATGAATTCAATGTATGATGAACCCCTAGTGGGATATGTGTAGTTAATGCACCTTAGTTGCATGAGATAGATTTAGCGATGCACTGTATGAATGCGAATGAGTATCGTAGAAAGTTAAGTGAGAGTAGAAGTATGTGAAGATGTTCTCGATTGAACATTTGAAATAGAGATATACTTGTGGATTACTATCCATGAATGTATATAATGGTGAGCTATGTACGATATCACCTTATTGATGGTAGTGATGGGCTGTGTGCGATACCATCAACCATATTATTATCGGTGGGCTGTGTGCGTTACCACCTGAGTAAATAATAACCGATGGGCTGTGTGTGATACCATCGCTTATAAATGATTGGTGTGCTAAGTGCGAAAACACCATAAGTATAAATGATTGGTGGGCTGTGTGCGATACCACCCTAGTAGAGATTTAATGATGGGCAAAGTGCAAACCATCGAGAGATGAGTAGCTTATTAATAAGGCTTGATATGTTGTCTTATGTGATTTCATGACAATTAGTGCAGGAATGGATTCTAGTTAAATGAGCAATTGGCTTGTGGCACAGTAAGAATGTGGTACGAGATAGAATAAGTAAGCTTCAAGAGTGGTTGAGTAAGCGACCATAAGATAATGGGAAAGACCCAGTATAATACTTCATGGTTATGTATATTCAATGAATATCAGAGATTATCAGTTATGCAAATGAACTTACTAAGCTTTATTGCTTACCTCTTTTCCTTTCCCATCTCTTATAGGGTGAATTTACTAGCTCGAGTTGGAGGCCACCGGAGATGTTTTCACACTATCGAGCAGACACTTGGTATGAGGTATCAAGTCCTTATGAGTTATGGCATGTATAGGGCTAGAAGTTAAGGTTGATTAAGTTATTGTTAATGTGCCTACTTGTGTTGGCCTAAGAGGGTTCATAGTTTAAATGTGTATAGCCATTGATGATAGCTTAAATTGTTGTAATTGTATGGGAGGAAAACTTTATTTTCATGAATCAAATGTATAAATTCATGTGTTTAGTTTATGATTTGAGACTTTATTGTATTAGTATAGGAATGGGTGTAAATGAGAGTAGAATTTTGGCTTGGTAAATAGCCTTTAAGTGCCCACACGGATAGACACGGGCGTGTGTCTAGGCCTTGTGTACCCTGCACATTTGTTTATTAAGTCAGAATAGACCACTAGAGAATCCTACGGCTGTTTGTATGAGCAGTGTAGGACGCACGGTTTGAACATGGGCGTGTGCCCAGGCCGTGTTGATCAAGTCAGTATATTAAGGATTAGCACACGGTCTAGGCCCACGGGCGTGTCAAGGCCGTGTGAGTATAGTCAGTAACTTCCCACGGTTGGGAAGCACGGGCCTGCCATGGCCGTGGGGGAATTGGCAGAATGCTTGAGTTTTTAGCACGGTTGGAAGACATGGGCGTGTCAAGGGGTACACGGGCGTGTCCCAAAAACCTACACGGGCGTGTGGCCCCTATTTTGAATAAAGGTTTCTGATTGAAATCTGAAAGTTTCAGATATGTGTTTAAGGCCTTGTAGGCCCGTGATATGTATGTTTTGACCAAGAAAGAGGAGTTATTAATTCGAAACGAAATTTTATAGCCCATAAGTACATGTTTAAGAACGTTCAAGCATAGTAATGTTTCATACTCGGTCTTAACCTCGGACTCGGGTATGGGGTGTTACATTTAGTGGTATCAGAGCTATGGTTTAGTCGGTTCTAGGACTAACCTAGCGAGAGTAAGAATCTAGCTATACATGCCATATGCGGACTATGATAGTGTGATGTCTCCCGGCTCTAACGAGATTGTTTTGTTAAGACAGTGATGATTCAAATCGAGCTAATTTCAGTAAGTTTGTATAATTTCTAAGCTTTATGATTTATATCATTGAATTTCTTAGTATAATATACAATATTATCATGAAATCATTTAATGTTATGTTAAACAAAGAAATCAATGAAATCAAGCATGAGAAAGCCCCGATTGAAGTTGAATAGCTTAGGATACTCGATCTGCCACATGAAATGAGAAAGTCCGTATAAGACCAAGCCAAGGCATGGCATCGGCAAGCAAACAAGTTATCATGTAAGTCTAAGGCAAGCTTGGCATTGAAAAGCTATCAAGATAAAGAGATTTCATGTAAGTCCCAACCAAGGCTCGGCATTGATCAGTTCATGAGCATAGATACCAAGGAAGCCCATGTCAAGACATGGCCTCGAAACCAAGATGAGATATTCCATGTAAGACCGTATCTAGGATATGGCTTTGGCATCAAGTTATGTGAGATGAGGTTCAGTATCCTCAGTTATTCATAGAAATTCATCGGGCAAACGAGTAAAGCTTAAATGAGATAATAAGAAGTAAATTTAGTAAAGTTGATATCACGCCATGCTAGATAAAGCTGACTAAGAAGTATAATTCATGGTATGGATGATGATGTTGGGATTATGCTTATTAAAGTGAAGTATACTGATCTATGTGATCAAGTGCTACAAGTACCTTGTTTATCTTACAGACATGAGACTGGTAAGTACCATGATGTATGTGAGAAGTAGTAAGAGTAAGTAAGTTATTTGAGATTTGTGATGCCATTGTTTTTGATAAATACGTCCACATGGTTAAGTCCCATGTATGACTGTTAAAGTAGAGAATGTATAAGGTTTTATTTGGTGGCTCTGTATGAAACCACATGTATTATGGTGTGAGAGTTAAAAACTGAGAAGTTTGACTAAGTAGAATGCAGGAGATGAGTACGGTCGTTCAATGATAAAATGATGAATAAGACCATGGTTGGACCATGGCAATATGTGAACCAGTGTAAGACCATGTCTGGGACATGGCATCGGCCACAATATGAGAGCCAGTGCAAGACCGTGTCTGGGACATAGCATTGGCATTGATACATGATCTCGTATAAGACCATATATGGGATATGGCATCGACATCAAATAGTAATCCCGTGTGAGACCACGTCTGGGACCTGGCTTCGGTATGAGATCGTGTAAGACTATATCTGTGATATGGCGTCAATATCGGTATAAGATTTTGTGTAAGACCATATCTGGGATATGGCATCGGCATCGATATGAGTTTCCATGTAAGACCGTATCTGGGATATGGCATTGGTATTGATATGAGATTTCGTGTAAGGCCATAGCGAGGCTATGGCATCGTGGTGACATGTAAAGTAATAGCTGGGCTATGACGTTGTGATACGAGTAAGACCATAGTTGGACTATGGCGATCAAGTAAACGATGTACTCAATCCCGTAAGACATTCTCTAACTTGACAAGCAATGATAAGAGAAATTAGAGTTTAATGTTGAGTACTCAAGTAGACCTTAATGTGAAAATTCACTTGAGATGAGTTATGAGACTATAATGATATTTTATTGATAAAGAATATTAAATTACATGTATGTAGTCACGAGAGTCAAGTTAAGGGGCTCTATGACCTCACCCTCCTTACCACTGTTGAATTATGATGAGATGTTAGAGAGTTGAATTGAGTAAGTTTATATGTGATTAATGCAGTATTTATGTTAACATTTTGAGAATGCTTTGTATCACATTGATGCATGATGCTCTGCTAGATAGAGAAATTGTTGTTGAACATGAGGTTGAAGTCCTGGGGAGACTAAAATGAAAGGACTATCATTGAGATATGAAATAGATAAGGTTCTGGGTAAGACCATGTTCGAGATATGGCACCGGCACCAAGTTATGATTCCGTATAAGACCATATCTAGAATATGGCTTCGGAAATGGATATGAGAATCGTATAAGACCATAGTTGGAATATGGCATCGATACTTGATGTAGAAGTCCATATAAGACCTTATCCAGGATATGGCATTGGCATTTAGAGGTGACTCCATATAAGACCACCTCGGGGGTGTGGCATTGGTTTTGTGTCTACATGAATAACGATGAAATTGCATCTTTGATTATCCCTAGTGATCCAAAGGGACAAATAGATGAGGCTAGAAGTATAAATGAGATTAGTACCAAGGTCATGTGAAGAAGAGAATGCAGATATTCGTGAATGAACCGCGAAGAAGCGAGCGCGATGTGTGGCACAATATGTGCTAAATAAATGGCAAGTTTGAGTAAGTTGGCTTGAAGCCTATAGTTGTGCATGGTTAGTTGATGCCATGAAGAGATTATAATGATCTCCTTTAGTATTTTGTGCAAATATCTGTTGCCTTTCAAGGCTGATGTAGTTGTTATTATCATAACCTGCAATTGTGTGAGAATGGTAGCTGATACTGAAAATCAGACAGAGCAATTATCGATTTAGTTAATTGAAATCGACATTCCTTTATATCCATGTAACCTTGTACGGGTACTTGGAGGAGAAAGTCCGTGATGATTCTAGTATAAGTAGTGAAATCACAAGTTTCATGTTGTTCGATGAGCTTTCGAGTAAGCTGAATAGAGTTAATGAATTTGATCGAGATGTTCTTAATATTGTGAGATACGATGCTAGTAAAAGTTTTAGATTAGCATGAAGAAAAGAAACTCGGATGAGAGTGTGCTAGAAAATGCCCTCTGTGGGGAGAAAGGAGTAGATTAATGTATTGACATATGATTCAAGTCCTGTGTATATTCACGCATGAATCAGTGAAGAGAATAATTTTTGTGTGTTCGTGGGTAAGGAGCATGATACAAAGATATGCTCATAGAAATGATCAAACCGTGATGGTCAAGTTGAAAGCTATTGACGAAATTATTGATTGAAGATTCTAGTACTGAGTTCAGTCTAAATTGAGAAAGCAGTTGCCAGATTGGTAATCCCGAGACGATCACTTTTGTATCTATAGAGAACTGGATGTGTTGAAATGATCTATGGGAAATCGATAAGTATTTTCTGAAATTTTTATGAGTGAGAGCATCTTATGATAATGAGATAGTGGAAACAGCTTGAGCTATTACCATAGTGGGTATAGTTACTATAATACTTCTCGGATAAAAGACATAGTATGGATATGCGAGTAAAAGATCCATGATAAGCAAAGCGAGTTTTCTTTTGAGAATAAAAGGGGGTTGAAGAGATATAGTAAATGGTATTTTAAATAAGCTCGAATAAGTTTATTTGAGATAATGAATCTGAGTTGTATAAGTTATTTCGTTGTTGATGATTCTTGAGATGGAATTGAATGGTGATGAATCCAAAACTTATACAGAGGTTTTGGTATGAAATTTAGTAGTAGCATATCTGCTAAAGCAAGAAAAAGGAAAAATAGTTATGTGCATAAATGTTTTGACAGTAGAGTACATTTCATGACAGGATTGAGTTATGGTCAAAGGTGGTTGACTACTTAAAGCTGAGTTTTTAAAGCGTACAAATCAAGACTATTACATTCGGCGAATGCTTTAATGAGAAAGTGAGATGAAACCTTCTCGGTTTCTAATTTAGTTGGACAAGATTCCCAAAGAGGGGAGATATCATTCGAGTTGTGGTGGATCAATCAGTAAAGATCCAAACGATCATTTGGACATATACAGAGTTCCAAATTGATGGACTACTGAATATAGTATATGCTCTAGAGGAAAAATAACCTAGGTCTCAAGTTACGTTTCGACCTTGTGTATCACAGCTTAAGAGTTTTTGGCAAGAGAAACTTGAGAATAAGTGGATTCATGATTCGGAAGAGTAGATGGAAATGTTTTAAGAATGCTGGTAGCAAATCCTCCTGATAAGATTTTCGGGGACGAAAATCCCTAAGGGGGAGAATTGTAACAGCCCGATTTAGGGGCTAGTCGGAATAGTGATATCAGAATCACTGATTCGAGGTTAGTTAAAATTATTTTCATGTTATATATTGAGTTATAACATGTTTATAAGGATGCATGAAAATTTTGGTGCCTTAATTTTAGCAATTTCTAAATAAATTGTGAAAAAGGACTAAATCGCATAAAGTGCGAAAGTTCTATTTTATTTGCTAAGGTGCCTAATAGTTATGGATTATTAATTGGAGTTCCCAAATGTGCAATTAGGCCATGGAAATTAGCTTGGCCGGTCAAAGGATGATAAGGGGGGACAAGGGCATTAAATGTTGTCATGTTAGGTGAGTAAAAAGAAATAAAATAAGAGAAAATAAAGGAAAGAAAGCTATCATCTTTTCTTCTCTTCATCACCACCAAAAATTGGCAGCAAACAAGGTTTGGAGAACTCACAAATTTCAGCAAACATTTCTCCTCACAAGTAAGTGATTTTGGTGACCTTTCTTGATAAAAATTGTACTTTTGGAGTCCCCAAAGCTTAAGCTAGCTAATGAGGGGACTATTATGCAATATGGTTGAAATTCTAGGGACTTTCCCTGAGAGATTTTATCTTGGTTGCTGAGTTTTTATGGAAGAAAATGAATGATAGAGTGTTCATAAACAACTTTTGTGAAGGGTGTTGTGATGGAAACACCTAATTGGGACTAAAATGCAAAAGTTGTAATTTGTTCATTAAAGCATGAAATAGTGGAAATTGGAGATAGTTTTAAGAGGATTAAATGTTCAACTAGGCTTGTTTAACAAGAAAATGTGATGAAAATTTATTTACGAGCCTAGGGGTAAAATCATAATTTTGCCAAATTGTTGGGGCAAAATGGTCATTTTTGCCTAAAGTGTGTAAAATGGTATTTTATGATTTATAAATGAATAAACCAGTATATTTCATTGTTCTAGATCAAAGAAAACGAGTTTCGAACCTAGAACGGATGAAAAGAGAAATGTGAGCAAATAGTCCTTTTCGGCTATTTTGACATCGAGGTAAGTTCATGTGCGAATGTTATACTTATGTACGAGTTTATTTAATATTCCAATGCTGTATGGAATGTATAAATACTTTACGAATGCATGAATTATCTTTAATGAAATGCCAAGAGAATTGAATCAAAGAGTGATGAGAAATGTAGATAGTATGAAATGATGATTAATTAAGATTCCGTATAAGACCATATTGGAATATGGATTCGGTGAGAGACATTAAATAAGACCATGTCAGGGACATGGCATCGATATGTTAATACAAGTAAGACCCTATTGGGGTATGATGTCAATGTGACACAATTTGTATGAGACTCAAAAATGTTGTTTAACAATTCGAATGAATCAATGAATATGTTGAATGTATGAGGTTGTATCACGAGAAGCACACGTATCTGTGAGAATTG
This sequence comes from Gossypium sturtianum, assembly GCA_025698515.1. Taxonomy (NCBI): domain Eukaryota; kingdom Viridiplantae; phylum Streptophyta; class Magnoliopsida; order Malvales; family Malvaceae; genus Gossypium; species Gossypium sturtianum. The sequence goes on from CM046945.1 coordinate 29,720,344, forward strand.
AATTGAGATGAATTCAATGTATGATGAACCCCTAGTGGGATATGTGTAGTTAATGCACCTTAGTTGCATGAGATAGATTTAGCGATGCACTGTATGAATGTGAATGAGTATCGTAGAAAGTTAAGTGAGAGTAGAAGTATGTGAAGATGTTCTCGATTGAACATTTGAAATAGATATATACTTGTGGATTACTATCCATGAATGCATATAATGGTGAGCTATGTACGATATCACCTTATTGATGGTAGTGATGGGCTGTGTGTGATACCATCAACCATATTATTATCGGTGGGCTGTGTGCGTTACCACCTGAGTAAATAATAACTGATGTGCTATGTGTGATACCATCGCTTATAAATGATTGGTGTGCTAAGTGCGAAAACACCATTAGTATAAATGATTGGTGGGCTGTGTGCGATACCACCCTAGTAGAGAGTTAATGATGGGCAAAGTGCAAACCACCGAGAGATGAGTAGCTTATTGATAAGGCTTGATGTGTTGTCTTATGTGATTTCATGACAATTAGTGCAGGAATGGATTCTAGTTAAACGAGTAATTGGCTTGTGGCACAGTAAGAATGTGGTACGAGATAGAATAAGTAAGCTTCAAGAGTGGTTGAGTAAGCGACCATAAGAAAATGGGAAAGACCCAGTATAATACTTCATGGTTATGTATATTCAATGAATATCAGAGATTATCAGTTATGCAAATGAACTTACTAAGCTTTATTGCTTACCTCTTTTCCTTTCCCATCTCTTATAAGGTGAATTTACTTGCTCGAGTTGGAGGCCGCCGGAGATGTTTTCACACTATCGAGCAGACACTTGGTATGAGGTATCAAGTCCTTATGAGTTATGGCATGTATAGGGCTAGAAGTTAAGGTTGATTAAGTTATTGTTAATGTGCCTAATTGTGTTGGCCTAAGAGGGTTCATAGTTTAAATGTGTATAGCCATTGATGATGGCTTAAGTTGTTGTAATTGTATGCGAGGAAAACTTTATTTTCATGAATCAAATGTATAAATTCATGTGTTTAGTTGATGATTTGAGACTTTATTGTATTAGTATAGGAATGGGTGTAAATGAGAGTAGAATTTTGGCTTCGTAAATAGACTTTAAGTGCCCACACGGATAGACACACGGGCGTGTGTCTAGGCCGTGTGTACCCTGCACCTTTGTTTATTAAGTCAGAATAGACCACTGGAGAATCCCACGGCCGTTTGTATGAGCCGTGTAGGACGCATGGTTTGAACATGGGCGTGTGCCCAGACCGTGTTGATCAAGTCATTTTATTAAGGATTAGCACACGGTCTCGGCCCACGGGCATGTCAAGGCCGTGTGAGTATAGTCAGTAACTTCCCACGGTTGGGGAGCACGGGCGTTCCATGGCCGTGGGGAAATTGGTAGAATGCTCGAGTTTTTAGCACAGTTGGAAGACATGGGCGTGTCAAGGGGTACACGGGCGTGTCCCAAAAACCTACACGGGCGTGTGGCCCCTGTTTTGAATAAAGGTTTCCGATTGAAATTTGAAAGTTTCGGATATGTGTTTAAGGCCTCGTAGGCCCATGATATGTATGTTTTGACTAAGAAAGAGGAGTTATAATTCGGAACAAAATTTTATAGCCCGTAAGTACATGTTTAAGAACGTTCAAGCATAGTAATGTTTCATACTTGGTCTTAACCTCAGACTCAGGTATGGGGTGTTACAGTGTGTTTCGAGAATTTTGAGTTTACGCACGTCTGAGTTGTGTCCCACGCCTGTGTTACCTGGGCGTGTTGGCTCACACGGCCCTATCGCACGGTCGTGCGGTATTTTGTTTGCTTCTCCCACGCCCGTGTAACCGATAGCACGCCCGTGTTGATTTAGTTAGTGTCGTCCACGCCCTATAGGCACGGGCGTGTCTCACGCCCGTTTCGTTTACTCAGTATAGACCACGGCTTTATCGCACGGTCGTGGCCTCTTTAATTGCAGCCCATTTCGTTTACTCAGTTTCAGCCACGGCCTCATCGTACGGCCGTGGTGATTTATCGTAGCCCGTGTTGGGAAAATATTTTCTCTTCCTTGACCCACACGGTCTCCGTTACGCCTATATGATTCCTCGTGGTGTCCACACGGCCATGGCCACGCTCGTGTTCTAGGCCGTGTGGGAAGGAAATCCTGCGCTTATGAAATTAGTTAGTTCTTGGTTAGATGCTAAAAACAGAAATATGAATGTTGATGAGGTTAGTGCTCAGGTTGCCTCCCGAGAAGTGCTCGTTTAAAGTCTTAAGCTAGACGTACCCTGTTTTCATTTTTATATGAAGGTTCACGGAGCTGAAGCTCCTCTCTTATATCCCTAAAATCTTCACCATTATAAATTTTCAGTCGTTGACCGTTTACCTTGAAAGTGCCATAAGTCGGATGAGTTACCTCAATTGTGCCATAGGGAAAAATAGTTTTGATTACGAATGGACCTGACCATCTTGATTTTAGCTTTCCAGGGAATAATTTTAGTCTTGAATTATAAAGTAACACGAGATCCCCAACTTCGAATTGTTTAGGTCACTTTAGATGAGCATCATGGTGTCACTTTGTTGCTTCTTTGTATAATCGTGAGCTCTCGTAGGCTTTTGCTCGCCACTCATCAAGCTCGTTCAACTACATCAATCTTTTCTCGCCTGCAAGTTTAAGATCGTAGTTTAGAAATTTTATAGCCCAAAATGCTTTATGTTCGAGTTCAAATGGTAAATGGCAGCTCTTTCCGTAAACAAGTTTGTATGGGGATGTTCTTATGGGAGTTTTAAAGGCGGTTCTATAAGCCCATAAAGTGTCGTCTACTTTTGCTGCCCAATCTTTCCTATTTGATTCTACAGTTTTTTCTAGGATACGTTTAAGTTCTCTATCGGATACTTCGACTTGTCCACTGGTTTGAGGGTGATAAGGTGTAGCTGTTCTGTGGTGTACTCCATATTTCTTTAAGATTTTCTCGAATTGGGTGTTACAAAAATGGGTACCCCTATTAGTAATAATTGCTCTAGGTGTTCCAAATCGAGAGAAAAGTTTCTTAAGAAATCGCACTACCACTCTTGCATCATTGGTGGGTAAAGCTTGAGCTTCCACCCATTTTGACATGTAATCAACCGCTACGAGGATGTATTTATTCCCAAATGAGCTAGGGAATGGACCCATAAAATCGATACCCCATACATCAAATATTTCACATGATAGAATATATGTTTGAGGCGTTTCATCACGTCTAGAGATATTACCTGTTCTCTGACATTTATCACATGAATTAACATACCTGTTGGCGTCCTTGAATAGAGTGGGCCAATAAAAACCTAATTCGAGTGTTTTATGTGCTGTTTTCATCCCACTGTAATGTCCTCCTGTGGGTCCTGAATGGCAATGTTCTAGGATTTTGCTTACATCTTCCTTTGCGACACATCTCCGAATTACTTGATCTGCACATATACGAAAAAGAAAAGGGTCCTCCCAAAAATAGTTTTTCACATCAGTATAGAATCGCTTCTTTTGCTGGTGTGTCAACCCTTTTGGTAATACGTTAACAGCTAAATAATTTGCGATATCTACAAACGAAGGTACCTCAGTGTCGGATATAGCTAAGAGTTGTTCTTCATGAAACGAGTCATTAATCTCACTCTCATAAAGTTCTTTAAGATGTGGATTTTCAAGTCTAGAAAGATGGTCTGCTGCCAGGTTTTCAGCTCCTTTCTTATCCTGAATCTCCAAGTCAAATTCCTGTAAAAGTATAATCCATCTTATGAGTCTAGGCTTTACATCAGATTTAGTTAAAAGATAACGAAGGGATGAATGGTCAGTGTAAACGACGACTTTAGATAATATTAAATATTGTCTAAATTTATCAAATGCAAAGACCACAGCTAGCAATTCTTTTTCTGTGGTGGTGTAATTCTCTTGCGCGGCTGTTAGTGTCTTGCTAGCGTAATAGATTGGTTGGAAATGCTTGTCTCTTCGCTGACCTAAAACTCCACCTACTGCAAAATCACTCGCATCACACATTAGTTCAAAGGGTAAATTCCAATCAGGTGCAATAATAATTGGGGCATTTGTTAATTTAGTCTTTAGAGTATTAAGTGCATCTAAACATTCCTGATCAAAGTTGAAAGGTACATCTTTTTCTAGTAATTTTGTCAAATGCTTAGCTATTTTAGAAAAATCCTTAATAAATCTTCTATAGAAACCGACATGTCCTAAAAAAACTTCTAATAGCCTTAACTGAATTGGGAGGAGGGAATTTTTCTATGGTTTCAATTTTTTCTTTATCAACCTCAATTCCTTTACTAGAAATTTTATGACCTAACACAATCCCTTCTCGAACCATGAAGTGACACTTTTCCCAATTAAGCACAAGGTTCGTTTCCTCACATCTCATTAAGACTCGTTTTAAATTTTTAAGCCAAAGGTGGAACGAATTATCGAATACTGAAAAGTCGTCCATAAATACCTCCATGATATCTTCCACAAGTTCGTCAAAGATGGCTAGCATGCAGCGCTGAAAAGTGGTAGGAGCATTACATAATCCAAAAGGCATTCTTCGATAAGCAAACGTACCGTATGGACATGTGAATGTTGTCTTTTCTTGATCTTCAGGAGCTATGGGGATTCAGAAGTAGCCAGAGAGCCCGTCTGGGAAGCAGTAGTACATATGTCCAGATAATCTTTCTAGCATTTGATCAATGAAGGGTAAAGGAAAGTGGTCTTTTCTTGTGGCATCGTTTAGTTTCCTATAGTCGATGTAAACTCTCCAACCTGTGACTGTTCTTGTTGGAACTAATTCATTCTTTTCATTAGCTATGACAGTCATGCCTCTTTTCTTTGGAACAACCTGCACAGGACTTACCCAAGAACTATCAGAAATAGGATAAATAATTCCAGCATCTAGAAGTTTAATTACCTCGATTTTGACAACTTCCTTCATATTGGGATTTAATCGTCTTTGAGGTTGCACACATGGTTTATATTCATCTTCCATTAAGATTTTGTGGGTGCAAATGATGGGCTTATCCCTTTTATGTCAGAGATTTTCCAGGCTATGGCTCTTTTATGCTCCTTTAACACCTTTAGTAACTCTTCTTTCTCATTGGGTTCTAGGTCTGAAGAAATAATTACCGGTAGTGTAGAATTGCTCCCAAGGAATGCGTACTCTAAGTGTGTTGGTAACTGTTTCAATTCCAATTTGGGGGGTTCTTCAATAGAGGGCCTTTGTTTAGATTCGTCGTTTATTTCAATGCCCTCATACTCTTTTTGTCTTAAGGGGGGCTATTAGGATTTATTTCGATTTTTGTCTCCCCCATCTCATTGGCATCATCATCTGCCTCCTCGCCTTGAATAAGACACAGTTCCAACGTGTCTTTATGTATTATTTCCTGAAAAGAATCCTGAATAAAATGATCAATAGAGTCAATAAAATAACAGGAATCATCTTGCTCTTTAGAGTATCGCATAGCATCATAAATTTTAAAGATAACCTCCTCATCACCTACCCTGAGCACAAGCTTACCATTACCTACATCAATATTAGCCTTAGCCGTGGCTAAAAATGGCCGTCCTAAAATTAAAGGTACTTCAACATCCTCATCCATGTCGAGCACAACAAAGTCAACAGGGAATATGAATTTATCAACTTTAACTAAAACGTCTTCAATAATTCTCCTAGGGTATTTAATAGATCTATCGACTAGTTGGATACTCATCCTAGTGAGTTTCGGTTCCCCAAGACTGAGGTGCTTGAACATTTCATAAGGCATTAAATTAATACTGGCACCTAAGTCAGCTAATGCCTTCTTAATATTTAAGCTACCAATTAAACAAGGAATAGTAAAGCTTCCTAGATCTTTTAATTTGGTTGGCAACTTATTCTGGAGAATAGCTGAGCATTCCTTGTTAAGCTCCACGGTTGACAGTTCTTCAAGCTTCCTTTTATTCGTTAAGAGCTCCTTTAGAAATTTTGCGTATGTAGGCATCTGCGAAATAGCCTCAACAAAAGGTAAGTTAATATGTAATTGTTTAAAGAGTTCGAGAAACTTACCAAATTGTGCGTCCATGCGGTCTTTCTTCAACTGTGCTGGATATGGAATTGGTGGTTCTTTAAATGCCGACGTTACATTCTCGTTTACTTCCTCTTCTTTTTCTTTAGCAATTTCTTTTGGCATCTTTCTTTCAGTTTTAGCCAACTCCTTTCCACTCCTTACTGTAACTACTTTCACATGCTCTTTTGAATTAGGTGAATTACCTGGTTGCTTTTCGAAAACTAACTTGATTAGCTGTCCAAATTTATTCTCAATCCTTTGAAGTGATTCTTGTTGAGTTTTCAACGCCGTTTCGGTAATCTGGAAATGAGTTTCTAATGTCGAGATGAACTTTTCCAGCATCTCCTCAAGGTTCGGTTTCTTTTCCCATGGGTAGGGCTGTTGTTGAAAGCCAAAAGGGGGTTGTTGTCTCTGATTTCCTTGACCTCCCCATGAGAAGTTTGGGTGGTTCCTCCAACCTGTATTATAATTTTTACTATAGGGGTTATTTTGAGATCTAAAAGTATTACCCATATAGTTCATCTGCTCGCTTTCTACGCCAGGGTTGTAGGGTGGGTATTCTGTATTGTTCGTCCCTCCTCCATTTGTATCGCACCGCATCACTGGATGTACCTGCGAAGAACCACATAAACCATCAATTTTTTTACTTAAAAGCTCTACCTAGTTTGATAGCATTGTCACTACGTCGAGGTTGAAAACTCCGGCGGCTTTTCTTGGCTTTGTTATCATAACTTTCCACTGATAATTATTCAGTGACATCTCTTCAATGAATTCGTAAGCCGCTTCAGGGGTTTTGTTATTTAGGGTTCCACCGGCGGCTGCATCAATAAGCTGCCTAGTTGAGGGGTTCACGCCGTTATAGAATGTTTGAACCTGTAGCCGTAGTGGTAACCCATGATGAGGGGGCACCTTCTCAATAAATCCTTATATCTCTCCCATGCATCATAAAGTGTCTCTAAATCCATCTGCACAAAAGAAGAGATATCATTCCTCAATTTAGCCATTTTTGCCGGCGGAAAATATTTTAATAAAAATTTTTCGGTCATTTGTTCCCATGTAGTGATTGATCCTCGTGGAAGAGAATTCAACCACTGTTTGGCCTTATTCCTTAAAGAAAAGGGAAATAACCGAAGGCGAATGGCATCATCAGAAATGCCATTAATCATAAACGTATCACATAACCCCAAAAAGTTCGCTAAGTGAGTGTTAGGATCCTCGTCCTGCAAACCATCAAACTGAACAAACTGTTGTATCATCTGTATAGTGTTAGGTTTCAGTTAAAAATTATTTGCAGTGACAGTAGGTCTAACAATACTCGATTCAGTTTCTGTTAAATTAGGTTTAGCATAATCATAAATAGTTCGAGGAGGAGGATTTTCGGCAACCACAGGAGGGAGTGGATTATTCTGGTGATCAACCATCTCTTCTATGTTATTAGTATCGTCATCTTGCTCTTCTTGTGTGTATTGTAGGCTTTGCCTAATTTCTTTTCGGTTTTTGCAAACGGTTCCTTTGATATCACTATTGTAGAGTAGGGGTCTTGTCGGGTTTCTTCTAGTCATAAACTAGAATACCTGCCATGTAACACCCCAAACCCGGCCTAAACGTTATGGCCGGATCTAGCGTGCCACATCAGGTGATGTTTAAAACCTCATAGAAGTTTGAAAAACACATTGTCAAATTCTAACTTAAACGTTCAAAATTTCGTTTCTCGTTGGTCATTCACAAAAGAAGTTTACTCGAATTAACACCCATTCAAAAAATGCACGTATTATCATATTTATTAAAAACCGGTTCAGTTACAGAAGTTTGGTATTAACATTTACGGAAACGTGATATTTGGAAAACAATTGTTTAATGTTTTGAAAACCTCGTGTTAATTAAATTTGTAGTGTTTAAAGAAATCCAAAATAAAAGTTAAAACGGTTCCAATGGCCTTATTACAACAATTATAAAACTGAATAATTAAAGTAAAGTAATTCCGAATTGAAATACTAAATTCACCCTCGAAACATGCGGTACGTGTGGCCACCTCTGAGTCCCTCGCGGCTCTAAATCCCCTAGGGCTGGGGCTTACCTGCACCGTTAAAGGAAGAGGGTGAGTTACAAGAACTCAGTGTGTAATCCCAGTTACAGTCACAGTCTGGGCCCAAGCCCATGCAGTATCAGTTCGGGCCTAAGCCCCAAAATCATGGTAATGCAACGAAAATGCAGCCCAACCCAATCCAACCATCACACCACCCGTACCAACCCTACACACCATGTGGGGACCAAGTAAACCCACCCAGCCCTACACACCAAGAACGCAGCCGATCTGCCAATATCAACGCAGCAAAGCTGCCAGTAACAGTATACGTGGCTGAGCCACTAAAATCAGTATATCGTGGCAAAGCCACTGAATCGGTATAATGTGGCATAGCCACCAGTACAATACTTCCTCCACATACATAACCCAACCCAATGAAACGTGCCGTGACATATTAATCCAGTGTATGCAACATTTTACCATCATAACAATTAAACAGATTACACATAAACATACTAAATCTACCCCCTAGGGGTATAAAGGTAATTTGGTCGGTAGGGGTAAAACATTAATTTACCCCTCAGGGGTATTCCAGTAATTTCACCCAACGAGGGCATTTCAGTAATTTCACCCTTTAAGGGTATTTTGGTAATTTACCAACCAAGGGTATTTCAGTAATTTACCCACCGAGGGTATTTCAGTAATTTGGCCATCTAACGGCCTTTCCGTCACCTCGAGCGACTCAAGTGTCCTTTTTGGTCAAAACGGTGTGGTTAGGCCTAAAGCCCAATTTCGGCCCCAACATGCTCACACGCTCGTGTGGCCCATTCTGCTCGTTTTCAGTCTCAGTTTTGCGGACTCCGCAGTCGCATCAGTCTTTCGGCAATTTTCCATCGATTTTGCTCATGAGGGCCCGTTAGCCCATGGGCCCACTTAGCCCGTTCTGGCTCGATAAGGCCTGTTACGACCTCCGTTTCACGAGAGTGCTCGTGACACTCTCAACGATCTACCGCCATCATTAGTGACTCGGTTTATCACTACGAGCGCTTACAAGCTCGAGTGTCTCGGTTACCGATACTTCGGCTTTTCGGCATTTTGGCTTATGCCCAAATCACAGAACATCACATAGTTACAATCAATATTGTGAGATTGCACACCTGTTACAAGTGTAGGTTGAACTCCCGAATTTATGCACCCAAGAAGCCAACAACCCTAAACCATTAGTCTTAATCCTTGACACGATATCTCCAAGAATTGAGATCGATAAGTCAATCTACACTACTTACCAACAACCAAGAGATCCACTGCAAAGAAAAGTGCTCAGTCGGCTCTTTGGTTAAGCACGTCGAGTCCCTAGCAATGTTTGAACGAAAAGGGAGATGTTAGCTACACCATGCTCATGGCCACAATTGAAATCAAGACAGCCTTTCGGCTTGAGAGAAACCAAAACAATTAAGAAAAAATTCGCCAACCCCATATTCGCCTAACCACACTTACCAACCACGGTCCGAGATTCGAAGTCTGAACAAACGGAGAGAGAAGGATATGCCTAGATCCTAATAGATATAGATTCGGCCCTATTCTCAAAGGGTCAAGGTTTTGAGTGTTTCAGCCTATGCTCTGAATGGAGATGGAAAGAAAAACAAGAAGAAAAGAAGATGTTGTATTCGGCCAGAGGAGAAACTGAAAGGAAATAAAGAATTCAGCAACACACACAAGTAGTAATCGCGAGGTGATGGAAAGGAAGAAAGAAGGTGGGAGAAGAGAGGCTTGTTCGTCTAGAAATTGTCAAAAAGTGAGAGAGATAGGAGACTTTGGAATGCAATGGTTTCGGCAGGGATCAAAAGAAAGTAAAAGAAAGAACCCGAAAAGTCCCCAAAACGCTAAAATGCAGACAATTCCCCCAAGAAGATTCAGAGAAAAGAAAAAGGGCACTTCCCTCACACTGACCGAATATGCACTTTCCAAAGATGAGAAGTCTTTGGCCGAAATTCCCTATTCACATCCCCACATTCGGCCAACTCCCCCTCACTCATCCATCCCCACGATTTTCTCCATGAATCCCTCCTTAATTCACTCTCCATCACTCATTCAATTTCACCCAACAACCTTGACCAATTCAAACACTTCTCCATCAGTAATTGATTCCAACACAACCTCTTGTCTTCTCCTGAGCAAAATAGAAGCTTCCAATTTTCCATCTGTGGGATTCAAACCCCTTCTCCCCTTGCTCTGCCAATCACGCCACAGCCACCACACTACACACTCCACTTGTGTCTCCTAAACACACACAATTTTACTTAAGTCTTGCTTCTGACAGCCCTCTCCACTAAAGGGCCAAAAACAAAAAATTTTCCAAGGCTCTGACTCGAACCCGGGCCTCCCTAGACCCCCAAACACACCCAAACAACTTGCTAGACAAGCTCAACACATGCAATTATGCAAAATCACAAACCCCTAATTTTTGGGATGTTACAACTCTATCCTCCTTAAAGAAATTTTAGCCTCGAAATTTACCTGATCAAAAGAGATGAGGGTATTGATGTCGCATTGCCTCCTCAGGCTCCCATGTGGCTTCCTCTGCACCATGATTACACCATAGCACCTTGACTAATGGAACATATTTCCTTCTCAGCACCTTAACATCACGATCCAATATCTGCACCGGTTGTTCCTCAAAAGTCAGGTCAGGTCTTACCTCGATCTCCTCCACTGGCACCACATGAGAAGGATCAGAATGGTAGTGCCTCAACATAGAAACATGAAATACATCATGTATCTGGTTCAACTCAGGGGGCAGCTCAAGCTGATAGGCGACCGGTCCAACACGTCTTAACACCCGGTATGGTCTGATGAATCTGGGGCTTAACTTGCCCTTTCGTCCAAATCTCAGAATCTTTTTCCACGGTGAGACCTTCAAGAAGACATAATTCCCACAGAGAACTCTATCTCTTTGCACTTTAAGACAACATACGACTTCTGTCTATCAGATGCTTTCTTTAACTGACCCCGAATCAATTTCACTTTCTCCTCAGTTTCAAAAATTAACTCTGGACCGAACAGTCTCCATTCACCCAATTCTGTCCAACAAGTGGGGGTACGACACCTACGACCATATAACGCCTCGTACGGTGCCATCTATATACTGGATTGGTAGCTGCTATTGTAGGCAAATTTTGCCAACGGTAAATAGTCTTCCCAACTACCTTTGAAATCAATCACACAGCTTCTTAAGATGTCTTCCAAAATCTGGATTACTCTCTCCGACTGACCATAAGTCTGCGAATGAAACGCTGTGCTGAAATCTAACCTTGTACCCAGAGTTTCATGTAACACTCTCCAGAACCGAGATGTGAATCTAGGGTCCCTGTCTGAGATGATAGACACTGGTACCCCATGTAGTCTTATAATCTCCGCCACATGTAACTTGGCTAACTTCTGCAACAAATAATCCGTGCGAACCGGTATGAAGTGGGTAGATTTAGTCAGCCGGTCAATAATTACCCACACCGAATCTTTCTTAGTAGGCGTCAGGGGTAGCCCACTAACAAAATCCATAGTTACCCTCTCCCACTTCCAAAGTTGAATCTTAACAGGTTGCAGCAGTCCCGAAGGTAGTTGATGCTCAGCCTTCACTTGCTGGCATGTCAAACACATACTTACGAAATCAGTCACCTCACGCTTAAGTTCTGGCCACCAATACAGTTCGCGTAGGTCTCAGTATAATTTGTTTCCACCAGGATGCATGGCGTATGGGCTACTATGCGCCTCCCGTAGAATCACCTATCTTAACTCAGAGTCCCTCGGTACACAAACTCTTCCACGAAAACATAACACCTCTTCACTATTCAGCCCAAAATCCTCAGTCTCTCATTTCTTCATCTGCTGGAAACGAGAAACCAACGACTCATCCAACATCTGCTTCTCTTTAATCTGGCCAATCCAAGTCGGTTTTATCGGCAGTTCTGCCAACAAACTACCATCCTCAAATAAGCTGAGACGAGCAAACATTGCACTTAGATCAGATACCACCTTGCGACTCAGTGCATCTGCCACCACATTGGCCTTTCCCGGATGGTACTCAATCGAGCAATCATAATCCTTCAGCAACTCTATCCATCTTCGTTGCCTAAGATTCAACTCCTTTTGGGTGAAGAGATACTTAAGACTCTTATGGTCGGTGTAGATGATAGACTTCTCCCCATACAAATAATGTCTCTACATCTTTAGTGCGAACACCACCGCAGATAATTCTAAGTCATGAGTGGGGTAGTTCACCTCGTGCAGCCTAAGTTGACGAGATGCATACGCCACCACCTTCCCTTCCTGTATCAGCACACAACCCAAACCCGTGTGCGACGCATCACAATAGACAACGAATTCTTTTCCAGCCTCTGGCTGTATTAATACCAGAGCTTCAGTCAGAATCTTTTTCAACTTCTCAAAACTCTCCTGTTGTTTATCCATCCAAACAAACGGTACCCCCTTACGTAGTAACTTAGTTAGGGGTGCAGCAATCAATGAAAACCCCTCAATGAACCGTCTGTAGTACCTGGCCAGACCCAGAAAACTTCAAATCTTCGATACTGCCTTTGGTGGCTTCCAATCCAATACGGCCTCAACTTTCCGAGGATCAACCCTAATCCCCTCGGCAGATACGACATGCCCCAAAAATGTCACTTCCTTCAGCCAGAACTCGCACTTCCTGAATTTGGCATAAAGTTGCTTTTCTCTCAATATCTGCAGAACAACCTGGAGATGTGAATCATGCTCCTCTTCAGTTCTTGAATACACCAAAATATCATCTATGAATACCACCACGAACCGATCTAGGTAGGGTTGCAAGACCCGGCTCATCATATCCATGAAAGTAGCTGGTGCATTCGTTAATCCGAACGGCATACCTAGAAACTCGTAATGCCCATAACGAGTTTGAAATGCCGTCTTGTATATATCTGCCTCCTTGACCCTTAGCTGATGATACCCTGATCTTAGATCTATTTTAGAGAAAACTGAGGCTCCTCGTAGCTGATCAAATAGATCGTCTATCCTTGGTAGCGGGTATTTGTTTTTAATCGTTAACTTGTTCAGCTGACAATAGTCAATATACATGCGCATTGACCCATCCTTCTTCTTTACGAACAATACCGGTGCTCCCCACGAAGACACACTCGGTCGAATAAAACCTCAATCCAAAAGCTCTTGGATCTGAGCCTTTAATTCCACCAGCTCCTTTGGTGCCATCCTCTAAGGGGCGGTGGACACCGGAACCGTTCCCGGTAAGAGCTCAATGCCGAACTCGACCTCACGATTTGGTGGCAACCCCAGAAGCTCCTCAGGGAATACGTCTGGATACTCCTTTACTGTCCTGACATCCCCAACAGACAAATCCTTAGTATCAGATGTGCTGACATAAGCTAAAAATGCCTCAGAACCCTTTCGAACCAGTTTATCGGCCCTTAGTGCTGAGATTACATTAGTTAGGTAGTCCCTTTGCTCCCCTATCACAATCACTTCCTCATCCTCTGAAGACTTTAATACCATCCTCTTAGCCGTGCAATCCAAATTTGCACGATGTTTCACTAACCAGTCCACGCCTAGAATGAGATCAAATTCGCCAAACGGTAATTCCATCAAGTCTGCCGGAAAGACCACCCCTTGAACCTCTAGAGGCACATCTCTAAACAACTTATTTACTACAACAGACTATCCTGAAGGACTAATCACCGACATTTCTTTATCAGTAAGTTCAAATTGTATATCCAAAGTTCCAGACATATTACATGCAACATACGAGTGCGTCGACCTAATATCAATTAAAGCAAAACATGGTACATCATGAATGAGGAACGTACCAGTTATGGCGTCAGGTGTATCGTCATCCTCTCGACGCCGAGCAACATAAACCAACCCTTGCTATTTTGCATCTGTATTACCAGCACCTCTGCCCGGTGCTCCACGACCCCGTCCAAACCCATTTCCCCCTCGGGCTGGACCACGACCTCTCAGTGGTTGTTGACCACCTCTCCCTGGCTAAACATATCCCTGACTCACAACTGGCATCAGACCAGACTTCTACGTACAGTCTTTAACTCTATGGTCTCTTGACCCACATCTGAAGCACGCCCCAATTCTCTTCCAACATCCACCCTGATAAGATAACCCGCACACTGCGCAAGGCTACGGTCTGCCAGCAACAAACGAAACTCTAGTTCAGACCGGCCCATCAAATCTATGTCTCTTATGAAATCTATCTGAAGAACTGGAAGGCCTAAAATCTCTCCTATTTCTGCCCCTTTCCTTCTCACGGTTTTGACGCTTAGAGCGTTTCACATCCTCGGCAATCTTGGCCTTCTCAACCAGGGCAGCGAAGTCTCTTTCCCTCTGCGGGGCTATCAGTACCCGCAACTCATCCCTAAGACCATCCTCAAACCGCACGCAATGCTCATATTCTGTTGCAACTATACCCCGGGCGTACTGGCTTAAGCGCGGGAACTCTGCCTCATACTCTGCCACGGACCTATTCCCTTGAACCAGATTCAAGAATTCCTTTCTCCGGGCGTCCACATAACTAGCCCCGACATACTTCCCCTGGAAGGCCATTTTAAAGAAATCCCATGTTAATCGGTCTGCCTGTGTGCCTTCCCTCATAGTAAACCACCACTGGTATGCCTCATCTCGCAGTAGGGACACTGCCCCTTTTAGGTTTTGCTCCACTGTGCAATCCAGGTCATCCATGATCCGCTCGACCGCCTCTAACCAGTATTCTGCAACATTCGGGGCTACACTAGAGATGCCCCTGAAGATTTTGACCCCGTTAGACCAGAGTCGCTCAGAAATTGATCCTCGGGCTACCGACCCAGTGCTCGTTCCAGCATCCCATTCTAGAACCCGTAGCATTGCTTGGGACAAAGCATCGTCCCCTCCGACTCAGTCATGAGACCCCATTTCTGTCACTGGTAATGTCGGTGCTTCCCCTTCACGCATATGTCCCGATGCTGAGGACCCAGCCCTAGCACCTCGACCTCTACCACGGCCACGTGTACCCCTTATGCGACCTCTTGTACTCATCTCGATGTAACGTATTAATCTGTTTAAGAGTTTTATGAATCAATTTATAGTTCCCATGATTATTAACGAGTGTTTTATGAAAAATAGTTATAAGAGTTGTTTCCACAGATCGAGTTTACTACCATTTCAGTCTCTATAGTCTTAGTTTCTATAGCTAAAAGTTTCAGTGTACTACCACTATCTCTAGTAGTTTCTCACTACAGTCATTTCATCATATAATCAAGTATAGAGTAAAGAAACTTACGGAATCGAATGCCGGAGACTCGGTGTGCCACACGTTCAGTGATACTACTTTTCTATACCAAAATTTAAATAGATTTGAAAAAATTCCAAAACCCATTCCACAGCCGAGTTTTGCAACCTGGCTCTGATACCATTAAATGTAACACCCCAAACCCAACCTAAACGTTACGGCCAGATCTAGTGTGCCACATCATGTGATGTTTAAAACCTCATGGAAGTTTGAAAAACATATTGTCAAATTCTAACTTAAACGTTCAAAATTTTGTTTCTCGTTGCTTATTCAAAAAAGAAGTTTACTCGAATTAACACCCATTCAAAAAAATGCACGTATTATCTTATTTATTAAAAATCGATTCAGTTACAGAAGTTTGGTCTTAACATTTACGGAAACATGATATTTGGAAAACAATTGTTTAATGTTTTAAAAACCTCGTGTTGATTAAATTTGCAGTGTTTAAAGAAATCCCAAATAAAAGTTAAAACAGTTCCAATGGCCTTATTACAAAAATTATAAAACCCAATAATTAAAGTAAAGTAATTCCAAATTGAAATACTAAATTCACCCTTGAAACATGCGGTACGTGTGGCCACCTTCGAGTCCCTCACGGCTCCAAATCCCCTCAGGCTGGGGATTACCTGCACCGTTAAGGGAAAATGGTGAGTTACAAGAACTCAGTGTGTAATCCCAATTACAGTCACAGTCTGGGCCCAAACCCATGCAGTATCAGTTCGGGCCTAAGCCCCAAAATCATGGAAATGCAATGAAAATGCAGACCAACCCAATCCAACCATCACACCACCCGTACCAACCCTACACACCATGTGGGGACCAAGTCAACCCACCCAGCCCTACACACCAAGAACGCAGCCGAGCTGCCAATATCAACAAAAGCAAAGCTACGATAAGCTTGATATCGTGGTTGAGCCACTAAAATCGATATATCGTGGCGAGCCACTTTGGACTCCAGTATAACGTGGCATAGCCACCGTCACAATACTTCCTCCACATACATAACCCAACCCAATGCAATGTGTCGTGACATATTAATCCAGTGTATGCAACAATTTACCATCATAACAATTAAACAGATTACACATAAACATACTAAATCTACCCCCTAGGGGTATAAAGGTAATTTGGTCGGTAGGGGTAAAACAGTAATTTACCCATCAAGGGTATTCCGGTAATTTCACCCAACGAAGGCATTTCAGTAATTTCACCCTTTAAGGGTATTTCAGTAATTTACCCACCGAGGGTATTTTAGTAATTTACCCACCGAGGGTATTTCAGTAATTTACGCACAGATGGTATTTTAGTAATTTACCCATTGAGGGTATTTCAGTAATTTACCCATCGAGGGTATTTCAATAATTTGGCCATCTAACAGCCTTTCCGTCGCCTTGAGCAACTCGGGACTCCTTTTTGGTCAAAACGGTGTAGTTGCGCCTAAAGCCCAATTTTAGCCCCAACGGGCCCACACGCTCGTGTGGCCCATTTTGCTCGTTTTCAGTCTCAGTTTTGCGGACTCCGCAGTCGCATCAGTCTTTCGGCAATTTTCCATCAGTTTTGCTCATGAGGGCCCGTTAGCCCATGGGGCCCGTTACGGCCTCCGTTTCACGAGAGTGCTCGTGACACTCTCAACGATCTACCGCCATCATTAGTGACTCGATTTATCACTACGAGCGCTCACAAGCTCGAGTGTCTCGATTGCCGATACTTCGACTTTTCGACATTTCGACTTATGCCCAAATCACAGAACATCACATAGTTACAATCAATAGTGTGAGATTACACACCTGTTACAAGTGTAGGTTGAACTCCCGAATTTACGCACCTAAGAAGCCAACAACTCTAAACCGTTAGTCTTAATCCTTGATACGATATCTCTAAGAATTGAGATCGATGAGTCAATCTACACTACTTACCAACAACCAAGAGATCCACTGCAAAGAAAAGTGCTCAATCGGCTCTTTGGTTAAGCACGTCGAGTCCCTAGCAATGTCTGAACGAAAAGGGAGATGTTAGCTACACCATACTCATGGCCACAATTGAAATCAAGACAGCCTTTCGGCTTGAGAGAAACCAAAACAATTAAGAAAAAAATTCGGCCAACCCCATATTCGGCCCTAACCACACTTACCAACCACGGTCCGAGATTCGAAGTATGAACAAACAGAGAGAGAAGGATATGCCTAGATCCTAATAGATATAGATTCGGCCCTATTCTCAAAGGGTCAAGGTATTGAGTGTTTTGGCCTATGCTCTGAATGGAGATGGAAATAACAATAAGAAGAAAAGAAGATGTTGTATTCGGCCAGAGGAGAAACCAAAAGGAAATTAAGAATTCAGCAACACACACAAGTAGTAATCGCGAGGTGATGGAAAGGAAGAAAGAAGGTGGGAGAAGAGAGGCTTGTTCGTCTAGCAATTGTCAAAAAGTGAGAGAGATAGGAGACTTTGGAATGCAATGGTTTTGGCAGGGATCAAAAGAAAGTAAAAGAATGAACCCGAAGAGTCCCCAAAACGCTAAAATGCAGACAATTCCCCCAAGAAGATTCAGAGAAAAGAAAACGGCACTTCCCTCACACTAACCGAATATGAACTTTCCAAAGATGAGAAGTCTTTGGCCGAAATTCCCTATTCACATCCCCACATTCGGCCAACTCCCCCTCACTCATCCATCCCCACGATTTTCTCCATGAATCCCTCCTTAATTCACTCTCCATCACTCATTCAATTTCACCCAACAACCTTGACCAATTCAAACACTTCTTCATCAGTATTTGATTCCAACACAACCTCTTGTCTTCTCCTGAGCAAAATAGTAGCCTCTAATTTGCCATCTGTGGGATTCGAACCCCTTCTCCCCTTGCTCTGCCAATGACGCCACAGCCACCACACCACACACTCCACTTGTGTCTCCTAAACACACACAATTTTACTTAAGTCTTGCTTTTGACAGCCCTCTCCACTAAATGGCCAAAAACCAAAAATTTTCCAAGGCTCTGACTCGAACCTGGGCCTCCCTAAAACCCCCAAACACACCCAAACAACTAGCTAGACAAGCTCAACACATGCAATTATGCAAAATCACAAAGCCCTAATTTTTGGGATGTTACATGCCAAAAGCAAGGAAAAAAACACATTAGCAAAGTAGATGTGGAATAAAACTTAATTGCAAAAATAAAAAAATGGCTAAAGTAATAAAAATCAAGTGTTCCTAATATCTTAGTTCCCCGGCAACGGCGCCAAAAACTTGATCGTGTCTGAGAGTTTTAATATTTATATAATGAATGATCGAGCCTAGAAACTAACTATCACCACGATTGAGGCAACGCACCTATCGAACAGTAGTATAGCTTAGTGGCAAGACCGGAATGTCGAACCCAAAGGAACCAAGAGTACTAGTAGTTACTATCTTTTTATTATTTAGCCTAAGTATTAAGAGAATTGATGTTTATCTAACTAATTACTAAACTAAGGATGCTAAGACAAAGAGCATGAATTGGGAAAATACTTTTGGGAAAAACCAGTTGATTAAGACAATACCCGAGGAAGAATCCACCTAGACTTCACTTGTTATTTAACTCTGAACCAGACAATTTATTCACTTGACTTGATCCGTAGGATTCCCTAATTTATATTAATACCTCTTTCGAGGCTACTAATGTCTAACCCTAGTTTGATTAATTGAAATCTCTTTCTAATTAAAACCCATAGTGTTGCATTAACTCGATCTATGGACTCCCATATTAGGTTTGACCCTAATCCGACAGATTTTCGTCATCCTATCTCTAAGGTTGCGATCAACTCCGCTTAACTATGCTAGATCTACTCTTAAACATGGACTTTTTCTCCACTGCCTAAGCACATCAATACTTGAATCAATATCATGAAATATTAAAACAAGAATTAAGAACACATAATTAAGAACAAATCAAGTATTTATCATATAGTTCAGAAAACAATAACAAGATCTGTCTTAGGTTTCATCCCTCTCAGGTATTTGAGGGGTTTAGTTTATAATTATAAAAGAATACATCTCAGAAGAAGATAAATAACAAAACATAAGAAAAACCCTAAAACCCCCTGAAGGAAATTGAAGGGAAGATCTTTCGTCTTGAATGTGATTCCGGCTTCTGAGATGGATCAACTGGCTTTCTTGGAGTAATCCCCTGAGTTTAGCCCTTCTCTGTCTTCGCCCCACGATCAAAGACCTCTTTTTAGGTTATACTTAGGGCGTTTATATAGGCTTCGGAATGTCTTTCTTGGCCCACAAGTATCCCATTCTGAATGAAACTCATCTTGGTTAAAACAGGGACAAGCCCGTGTGACACACCCATGGTTGACTCCTTTGGCCGTGGTCGATCCTATTTGCCACACATGGCCATGTGATCTGGCCGTGTCTCGATGTTCTAGGCTGTGTCTCGGTTGTTACTCGAAACACACGATCGTGGGTGATAGTCCAGGCCGTTTGAGTCTCTAAGGTAAGCCCATTTTCTCTATTTTCGGCCCGTTTCTCGTTCCTTTCATCCTCCGATGCTTTCCTAAGTATAAAACATGAAATTAAAGGATTAGGAGCATCAAATTCCACAATTCAAAGGATAAATCATCAAAAAAGCATGCTAAATGTGGGATTAAAATATGTATATATTACAGTTTATCAGTGGACTCACCACAGCTCGTGTGAGCTTACCGATATATCGGCTCGTAAAAGCTGACTATTTTGAGCTTGTCGGTAAAAGCTGACTATTTTGAGCTTGTCGGAGCTTACCGTTTCAGCTCAATAGAGCTTACTGTCCATCAGCTCAGGAGGAGCTTATTGATCATAGCTCGAAAGAGCGGAAAGGATAATGAATTGATGGATTACTGATTTATATACGTAAAGTATATCACCCAAGTAACCCTCGATATTTTAATAGGTTCAACAGGTATAAATTCCGTTATTGGTTATGTGATAAAGCTATGTGTTTATACGGATGAATTACTGTTTATATGGATAAGGTACAGTTTATACGGATGAGTTACTATTATCGAAAGAATTAATGTTTATATGATTAAAAGTGAATTGTTACAAATGATGTATGTGATATATGAATTTGATATGATATAATGTAATGAGTGTTAAATTGAGATAATAGATGATTATATGCACTTATGTGACTAACTTGTTGATGAATTGTAACAGCCCGATTTAGGGGCTAGTCGGAATAGTGGTCTCAGGATCACTAGTCCAAGGTTAGCGAAATTATTTTCATGTTATTTTATGTGTGGTTATAAAAGTGCATGAAAATTGTGGAGCTTTAATTTTAGCGATTTCTTGCTTAATCGCGAAAAAGGACTAAATCGCATAAAGTGCAAAAGTTCTATTTTATTTGCTAGAGTTGTCTAATAGACAAAGAATATAAATTGGAGGTCCTTAAAGGGATATTATGACATTGAATTAGTGTCGGCCGGCCATAGGAAGCTAGGGGGACAAAGGCATTAAATGTTGGTCAAAATTTGGTGATATTAGGTGATTAAAATGAATAAAATAAGATTAATAAAGATGTTATCATCTTTTCACTATTCCTCCACCTTCATCCATCGAAAATTGAAGAGAAATAACAGCTTTGGAGCTCAAAAATTTTAGCAAACATTTCTCCTCACAAGTAATTTTGGTGACCTTGTGAAGTCTGCACCTTGCACTTGGGATTTAAATCGCCACACGGCTCAAGCACCCCTATGTGTGTATAGGTCGTGTGGATAAGCCAGAATGCCAAGGTCTGGCACAAGGGCCATGGCCACGAGCGTGTCAAGGCCGTGTGAAATTAGTCAGTGTCGACCACGGGCTAGTCACACAGACGTGTTCCTAGGCCGTGTGTCACAAATAGAATACTCATGTTTTTATACACGAGGTAGGGACATGGGCGTGTGTGAACACACGGCCTGCCCACACGGGCATGTCCCATTTCACATGGGCGTGTGACCCCTATTTAGGTGAAAATTTTCTAAGTGTTTGAAAAGTTCATGGTTTGGTTTCACGACATCACGAGCGGGTGTAAAGGGTCTCGTTGAGCCATGATAGGGACGTTACAATGGTGAATGAAAAGTTTTAAATTGGAGAGAATTTTTATAGCATAAAGTGGAATGATTAAGCAAGTCAAGTTCGGTAATGCCTCGTGCCCGATTCCGGCATAGAATCCGGGTAAGGGGTGTTACATTTAGTGGTATCATAGCTATGGTTTAGTCGGTTCTCAGACTAACCTAGCGTGAGTAAGAGTCTAGCTATACATGCCATATGTGGACTGTGATAGTGTGATATCTCCCGGCTCTAATGAAATTGATTCGATTAAGACAGAGATGATTCCCAACCGTGCTAATTTTCAATAATGTTGTATGTGATAACGAAGTAATTGAAATGCGCTTATGCATTGAGGAAATTCAAGGAAGTATGAATAGAAATTTATGACATATATGTGATAAGGTATGAGATGAGAGTTATAAGCTTATCTATATTGGTTTGATAGGCATAAGGTGTTATATATTCAACCTATTGGGTTAAGTGCTAATAGTGAGTAAATTTACCCAGACAATGGGGTATGTGTGTATGTACAACTGTTTGAATGAGGTAGGATCAATATGTCCACATAGTTGAATCCCATGTGCGACTGTTAAAATAGAGGATGTATAATGTTTTGTTTTATGACTCTGTTATGAAGCCACACATATTATAGTGTGAGAGTTAAACTAAGAAGTTTGATAAACTAAAAAGTTTGACTAAGTAGAATGCAGAAGATGAGTACGGTCGTTCAATGATAAATTGCTGAATAAGACCATGGTTGGACCATGGCAATACATGTGATCCCATATAAGACCATGTCTAGGGCATGGCATTGGCAACGATACGTGATACCGTGTAAGACCATATCTGGGATATGGAATCAGCATCAAATAGTGATTCCGTGTAAGACCACGTCCGGGACCTGGCTTTGGCATGAAATTATGTAAGACCATATCTGGGATATGGAGTCGATATTGATATAAGATCCTGTGCAAGACCATATCTAGGATATGGCATCGGCATCAGCATGAGTTTCCATGTAAGACCATATCTAGGATATGGCATTGGTATTGATATGAGATTTCGTGTAAGACCATGGCGAGGCTATGGCATCGTGACGACATGTAAGGTAATAGCTAGGCTATGATGTTGTGATACGAGTAAGACCATAGTTGGACTATGGCAATCAAGTAAACGATGTACTCAAAATCGTAGGACATTCTCAAATTTGATAAGTGATGGTAAGAGAAATTGGAGTTAAATGTTGAGTACTCGAGTAGACATTAATATGGAGCTTGAGTAAGTGAAGTCACTGTTCGATATTATGATTGATAGAAACAATTGTAGCATGAGTAAGCGAGAAAACTCGCCTAGAGCGAGTTGTGTGACTACGATGATATTTCATTAATGATAAATGTTAAATCATATGTGTGTAGTCATGAGAGTCAAGTTAGAGGGTTTACGACCTCACCCCCTTACTACTATTGATTTATAATGAGATCCTTACGAGTGTTAAGTTGAATAAGCTCATGAGTACGAAATGAAAGAGTTTAGTGGCAAAACAAGTAGTAACATATATAGAGATAAAGGTAGTTAGAAAGTGAGAACAGCTTTGAGAAGAATATCTGAATGTTTTAAAGATTGCACTTATTATGCAATGTAAAGAGTAAAGAGAAAGTTAGCCTAGGCTATTTGACTCAATTGAGTAGGAAGCCTGAGGTGTATGCTTACCAAGACCTCCCTGAATTGATGTTCACTAATGAAAGGAATAGTTAAAAAGTTTTGATAACGGAAATGGTTAGAGAAACAATATTTGAAATGTGAAAGTGATTGATCACGACAACCATAGTTGTGTGGATCATAATGATCTCTTTGAGTATTACGTATTAATATTTGTTGCCTTTCAGGGGTGATGTAGTTGTCCTTTTCATGAATCATGATCGTGTGAGAATGTTAGCTGACTGAAAGATCAGACAAAACGGTTGTCGATTTAGTCAATTGAAATTGACATTCCTTTATCTCTTCGTAACCTTATTATGGTACTATGAGGGGGAAGTTGGTGATAGAACTTTATGTGAGATTTCCCTTGTAATTCCGTTTATCATGATTATCCTTAGAGTGCGTGTTCATTGAGTTGTGATAGTTATATCTACTATGATTGCGATTTTGATTTTGATCGCTGTGATTTGTCAAAGTTTTAAAATTTATAAAGAGAATGATCGAACCTGGAAACTAACTATGACAACGATTTGAGGCAAGCGCACCTATCGAACAGTAGTGTAGTTAAGGCAAGACCGGATTGTCGAACCCAAAGGAACTAAAAGTACTAATACTAACTTTCTTTTTATTATCTAGCCTAAAATAAAAGGAATTTTCGTTTAATCTAAATTAACTAACTACTAAGCTAAAGAGTCTAAGACAAAGAAGAATGAATTTGGGAAAATACTTGTGGGAATGAATTTGGGAAAATACTTGTGGGAAAGACCAATTGATTAAGACAATACCTGAGGAAGAATCCACCTAGACTTCACTTGTTATCTAACACTGAACCAGACGATTTATTCACTTGACTTGTTCCGTAGGATTCCCTAAGTTATATTAATACCTCCGTCGAGGCTACTAACATCTAACCCTAGGTTGATTAATTGAAATCTCTTTCTAATTAAAACCCCTAGAATTGCATTAACTCGATCTATGGACTCCCATATTAGGTTTCACCCAAATCTGGCAAAATCTCGTCACCCTATGTCTAGGCGTGCGATCAACTCTGCTTAATTATGCTAGATCTACTCTTAGGTAGGGACTTTTGCTCCTCCACCTAAGCACATCAAACTTGAATCAATATCCCGGAAATATCAAAACAAGAATTAAGAACACATAATTAAGAACAAATCAAGTATTTATCATATAGTTCAGAAAACAATAACAAGATTCATCTTAGGTTTCATCCCCCTAGGTATCTGAGGGGTTTAGTTCATAATGATAAAAGAAAATATCTCAGAAGAAAAGATAAAACAAAACATAAGAAAAACCCTAAATCCCCCTGAAGGAATTGAAGAGAGATCCTCCGTCTTGAGTATGACTCCGGCTTCTTGAGATGGATCAACTGGCTTTCTTCGAGTAAATTCCCAAAAATCTGCCCTCTTTTGCCTAGCTAGACGCCCCCTGACAAAAGCCTTGGGCTCCTCCTCTTAGCTCATACTTAGGGTGTTTATATAGGCTTCGAAATGTGTTACTTCGCCTCTAAGTATCCTAATCCGAATAGAACTTCTCTTTGCCACGGTAGGGACATGCCCTTGGCACACGCCCGTGTAAGTCGTGGTCAGGCCGTGTTCGAGTCCATCAATGAGGCACGGCCGTGTGGTCTTGGGCCCAGGCCGTGTCGATTTCGTGATTTGGCCCATTTGGTCCGTTTTAAGCCTGTTTCTCGTTCTTTTCATTCTTCGGTGCTTTCCTGAGTATAAAACATGAAAACAAAGGATTAAGAGCACCAAATTACATAATTCAAGGCTTAAATCATCCAAAAGCATGCTAAATATGGGCTTAAAATATGTTACTATTGCGGTTTATCAAATACCCCCACACTTAAGCTTTTGCTTGTCCTCAAGCAAAATTGTCAACTTACAATTAAAACAAACTTCCTCGATTCATAATATTCATCCATAATGTTTTGTCATAATTCACAGATAATTTATACATGGATAATTCAACTCAAAGAGTTCTAAAGATTGAAACAATCTAAGTCATACATTTTTGTAGCATGAAAACGTAGGTGTTTTCCCTCTTCTAAATAATTACCTCTAATTAAAAATCGACAAGGATTGACATCCTCACTAAAGATTCACTCAAATCACTCGAGGTGTTTAAGGTTCAGGAAAAAGCACTCAAAAGTCAAACATGAAAAGTTAATCCCATAGGCTTGCATGAAAATC
Source organism: Gossypium sturtianum (assembly GCA_025698515.1). Classification (NCBI taxonomy): domain Eukaryota; kingdom Viridiplantae; phylum Streptophyta; class Magnoliopsida; order Malvales; family Malvaceae; genus Gossypium; species Gossypium sturtianum. Next base: position 29,745,713 of record CM046945.1, read on the forward strand.
AAATCTCCACCACTATAATATAAGATCATACACAAATCATAAGGTCTTTAACAGGGTTGTAACGGGGCTTGGATTAAAGGTGTGGATAAAGGCTGAATTAGAGTGTTAGAATCGAGATTAACTTGACAAATTACCTAACTAGAAAAATGAGCTAATAATTACATCAACTAAAAACTTGTAATACTAATAATACGAGCTTTTTCTTCAAGATGTGGAATTTAAATATGTAAGCTCACTTACTAATAAAACTAATAATGAATAAACTTCGTCATTTTTTTTAAAGAACAAATCAAATAATAAGAAGATAGAATTTAACAACTGATAAAGAAAATAGTTAAGTAATCGATCAAATCAAATCTCGATATAGGGGTAGTTAAGAAGAATGGTGATAACGAATACAAAGGGTTTTGGGTTAATATTAGTGGGTGAGTCAATAAAATGGGTTGTTAGGATCAAAAGGGTTCACTAGAGGTTAATTATGAAGGTAGGCTTTTTAGTGGAGTGAGTGGGTTAAAACCTAGGTGCCTTTATCATCTTAGTATATCAAGTCAAAGGTGTGGTCTCGACATGTATAATCGATGCAAGTTCTAGAATAACAAATCAATGTTGACACACTCATAATCAATAAAGTGAGCAAGAAAAAGAATATATGCTCTATAAGGCTCAAAATCTCACCAAAAATTATGGCTTTTTGATGTCAACCTCGTAAATTTTAAACTTCAAAGTAATATTCAAATTCAGGTCGACAACCTAAAAAAAAAAAATTATTCTGAAAAATGGACTTTCATGCTTGACTCTCTAGTATCTTAAAGTTTAATCATCAATGCACAATTATCAATGACTTGATATAAAATATATCAATAAAAATCATAAATCATAGGAAATTTCATTCTAATCATAAAATGAGAAAATTATTTAAGAACAAGATATAATTAAGGATTTGAGAATAGTGCAAAAAGTTTGGCACTTTTAAGATTCACCCCCCACACTTATGATGTACATTGCCCTCAATGTACAAAGATAGATAGAAACATTATAGTAAGAAGATCAAAAGATAGGGATAGAAGCGAAACTTCCTGAATTTTGGATGGATTCTTTAAGAGTGAGGCTTGTAGGTATTTGATTTGGAGGTGAAAGATAAGTTGGAGGAGGCGTCTTTGGTGGTGGTGTGGTTTCCGCCAACAATTTCTGTGCTAGATGGAGAAATTGGGTAACTCGTGAAGAATTAGCCAGGGAATAATAAGGATAATTCAAATTATACTAATTATATATTTAAAGAAAAGAATAAAAAGAAAGAGTTTAAAAAGTGAAATAAAACGAAAAGAAAAGATTAATGGACTGAGAAGTCCTTATTGTTGGATGGTTCGCGAGGTGGGTGTGATGATGAAATGTGAAGGTGCTGACATATCTGGTGCTGTTAGTTAACAGCCCTTTGAACCTAAATTAAAGAAATCAAAATATAGTAATATAAATTTAAAGACGAGAAGGATAAAATAAAATAAATTAAAAATTAAAATAAGAGAAAAATAAAAATATAAATGGACTCAAAGGTCCCACGGGCGTGTCGCACGCCCGTGTAGATTTCTCAGTTTCGACCACGGCCGAATCGCACAGCCATGGCGTTTTATCACAGCCCATGTTTTGAGATAAGTTTTTTCCTGTTTCCACAAGGCCACGGCCATGCCCGTGTGCAAGGTAGTGTGGTAGGGAAGCCTGCGCTTAAAAATTTGGTTAGTTTTTAGTTAGATGTTAAAATTTGAAAATATGGACGTTAGTGGGGTTAGTGCTCGGGTTGCCTCCCGAGAAGCTTTCGTTTAAAGTCTTGAGCTAGACTTACCTCTTATTCGCATAATCATGGTGGTTTGAGGAGGTGAAAATTCTTTCTCATGCGATCAATTCGGTTATTGATATATAGTTTAAGTCAAGTAGTGTTTACCTTAAAAGTGCTGAATTTAGGATTAGTTACCTCGACTTTTCCATTTGGGAAGATTGTGAGTACCTGATCTCCTATCTTAAGCTGGGTTGTCCCATAGTTAAGTTTGTCGTAGAGTTGCCTCGTTTTTGCTTCGTGTGTTTTTAGTTCCTCTTTGAAGTGTGTCTTCCACTCGTCTAGTTCATCGATCTGAAGCCTTCGTTCCTCATGAATTTCTTCTTTATCGACACGAGGTCTAGGATCTGGCTCGGTTGTATAGTTTCGTGGTGTTTCCTATACAGAAGGTTGAATCAAATGATTATTAATAGAATTTATGTTTTTACCTTGATTACTCGATGTCCTAGCCGAGTCAAGAGCGTGAAGAGTGATCGTTTCGTCGCCTACACAAAGTGTGAGTTCAGTGAATTGTTCCTCTGTGTGGTCTTTCATCATTGCATCGGGATATGGCACACGAGGTTGGTACTCTGTAATTGCCGGTTTTGGTATATCATGGCTCACCTCACCCTTACCTTTATCTTCTACGTTTCCTTGCCTTGGTTCTGGTTCATTTAACCCTTCATTATCGTAATTAGTTGTGGCTTGAATTTGCTCTTTAGGGCTAGTTTCAGTGTTTCTTGGCAAGCTTCCTTGTGGTCGTTCTGAGATCAGCTTAGCAAGCTGACCTGATTGATTCTTGATCTCTTGAAGCAATGTTTGCTTATTTTTGAGCATTGTTTCATTGTTTTGAAGACAGGTTTCTGACACCGCTATGAATTTTGTCAGCATCTCCTCAAGGTTCGACTTCTTTTCCCATGGGTAGGTTTGTTGTTGGAAGCCTGGAGGGGGTTGTTGTCTTTGATTAGCTTGACCACCCCACGAGAAATTGTGATGGTACCTCTAATCTGCATTATAAGTGTCACTATAAAGATTATTTTGAGGTCTAGAATAGTTACCCATATAGTGAACTTGCTCATTTTCAGCACTTAGGTTGTAAGGTGGATATTCTGTATTGCTCATCCCTCCTCCATTCATATTGCTCTGTATTACTGGGTGTACCTGCAAGGAATCACATAAACCGTAAATTTTCTTACTTAAAAGCTCTACCTGGTTTGATAGCATGGTTACTGCATCGAGGTTGTAGACACTGGCGGCTTCAGTTGGCTTTGTCCTCACGAATTGCCACTGATAGTTATTCAGTGCCATCTCCTCTATAAACTAAAATTACCTATCAAAAGCAAATAAAATAAAAATTAGCAAAGTAAAATAATAAAAATAAAAATAAAAATAAAAATAAATTACGATAAAATGACTAAAGTAATAAAAATTGAGCGTTCTTAATATTTTAGTTCCCCGGCAACAGCGCCAAAAACTTGATCGCTGTGATTTGTCAAAGTTTTAAAATTTATAAAGAGAATGATCGAACCTAGAAACTAACTATGACAACGATTTGAGGCAAACGGACCTATCGAACAATAGTATAGTTAAGGCAAGACCGGATTGTCGAACCCAAAGGAACTAAAAGTACTAATACTAACTTTCTTTTTATTATCTAGCCTAAAATAAAAGGAATTGTCGTTTAATGTAAATTAACTAACTACTAAGCTAAAGACTCTAAGACAAAGAAGAATGAATTTGGGGAAATACTTGTGGGAAAGACCAATTGATTAAGACAATACCCAAGGAAGAATCCACCTAGATTTCACTTGTTATCTAACACTGAACCAGACGATTTATTCACTTGACTTGTTCCGTAGGATTCCCTAAGTTATATTAATACCTCCGTCGAGGCTACTAACGTCTAACCCTAGGTTGATTATTTGAAATCTCTTTCTAATTAAAACCCCTAGAATTGCATTAACTCGATCTATGGACTCCCATATTAGGTTTCACCCTAATCTGGAAAAATCTCGTCACCCTATGTCTAGGCGTGCGATCAACTCCGCTTAATTATGCTAGATCTACTCTTAGGCATGGACTTTTGCTCCTCCACCTAAGCACATCAAACTTGAATCAATATCCCAGAAATATCAAAACAAGAATTAAGAACACATAATTAAGAACAAATCAAGTATTTATCATGTAGTTCAGAAAACAATAACAAGATTCATCTTAAGTTTCATCCCCCCAGGTATCTGAGGGGTTTAGTTCATAATGATAAAAGAAAACATCTCAGAAGAAAATATAAAACAAAACATAAGAAAAACCCTAAAACCCCCTAAAGGAATTGAAAAGAGATCCTCCGTCTTGAGTTCCCACAAATCTGCCCTCTTTGGCCTAGTTGGACGCCCCCTGACAAAAGCCTTGGGCTCCCCCTCTTAGGTCATACTTAGGGTGTTTATATAGGCTTCGGAATGTGTAACTTCGCCTCTAAGTATCCTAATCTGAATAGAACTTCTCTTTGCCACGGCAGGGACACGCCCTTGGCACACGCCCGTGTAAGTCGTGGTCAGGCAGTGTTCGAGTCCATCAATGAGGCACGACCGTGTAGTCTTGGGCCCAGGCCATGTCGATTTCGTGATTTGGCCCATTTGGTCCGTTTTAAGCCTGTTTCTCGTTCTTTTTATTCTCCGGTGATTTCCTGAGTATAAAACATGAAAAAAAAGGATTAAGAGCACCAAATTACATAATTCAAGGCTTAAATCATCCAAAAGCATGCTAAATGTGGGCTTAAAATATGTTACTATTGAGGTTTATCAGATTTGATCATAAAAAGGTGATAATTCTAGTATAAGAAGTAAAATCACAAGTTTCACATTGTGTGATGGGTTTTCGGGTAAGCCGAATAGAGTTAACGCACTCGATTAAGATGTCCCTGCTATCTTGGGATATGACGATGGTAAAGGTTTTAAATTAGCACATCAAGAGAAACTCAACGAGAGTATGGTTGAAATATATTCTCAGTGAGGAGAAAAGAGTAGATTGATGTATTGAGATATGATTCTAATTATGTGTATATAAATGCATGAAGCAATACGGAGAATGAAATTCTATGTGTACATGAGTAAGGAGCATGATACAGAGGTATGCTCATTGAAACATTTTAACCGTGATGGTTAAGTTGAAAGTCATTAAAGGTACTATTAACTGAAAGATTTAGTATTGAGTTCAGTATGAAACGAGAATAAGAGTTTGTAAGTTTGTATGAGATTAACGCAATCATTGTGTTAGCATAATTGAGAATGCTTGGTATCATATTGATGTATGATACTTCATTGAATTGAGAAATTGATGTTGAAGTCCTAGTGGACTATAATGAATATGAGAATTGTATAAGACCATATTCGGGATATGGCATCAATACCTGATAAGAAAGTTCATATAAGACCATATCCGGGATATGGCATTGGCATCTAGAGGTGACTCCACGTAAGACCACCTCAGGGATGTGGCATTGGCTTTGTACCTACCTCAATGACGATGAATATGCATCTTTGACCATCCCTAGTGATTAATGGGATAAGTAGATGAGTTTAGAACTAGAAATGAGAATTGTACTAAAGTCATGTGAATGAGTGAATACAGGTACTCGTGAACGAGTCACGAAGAAAAGAGTATGATGTGTGGCACAGTATGTGCTAAATAAAGGCAATTGTAAGTAAGTACGGCATGAAGCCTATGACTTGTGTATGGTTAGTTAATGCCATGGATGATATTTTAAATAAGCTCTGAGTAAGTTTGACTAAGACGTTAAAATTCAGGTCGAATAAGATTTCCATTGTTGATGTTACCTTAAGGTAGAATGTGTATATTGATGAATTCAGAACTTATACAGAAGGTTTTGGTATGAGACTTAGTAATAGCAGGTCTACTCATGTAAGACTAAGAAAAGATGCAATTATATGCATAAATGTTTTGACAATTGAGTACATTTCACGATATGATTGAGTTTATGATTAGAAGTAGACGACCGCTAAAGGTTGAATTTTCAAAGCGTGTAAGTCAGGACTATTACAGTCGGTGAATATCGTAGTAATAAAGTGAGATAAATGCAATAGATTTCAAATTTGAAGTGACTTGATTTCCAAGGAGGGGGTTGTCATTTGAATTTTAGTGAAGTATGCGATAAGGATCCGAATGATCATTTTAGCATGTGCCGAGTTCATAGTTGTAAGAGTACTAAGTATTTACGCCCAGGAGGAAGAGTAATCTAAGTTTCAAGTTGTGCTTCGACCTTGTGTACTACAACTTAAAGGTTGTTGGCGAGAGAAGCTTAAGGATAAGTCGGTTTGTGATTTTGATGAGTTGGTGGAAACGTTTCAGGAATGTTGAGAGTAACTTCTCCTGGTAAGATTTTTTAGGACGAAAATCCCTAAGGGGGAGAATTGTAACAGCCTGATTTAAGGGCTAGTCAGAATAGTGATATCAGGATCACTAATCCGAGGTTAGAGAAACTATTTTTATGTTATTTTATGTGTGGTTATAAGATTGCATGAAAATTGTGGTGCTTTAATTTTAGCGATTTCTTGCTTAATCGCAAAAAAGGACTAAATCGCATAAAGTGCGAAAGTTATATTTTATTTGCTAGAGGTGTCTAATAGCCAAAGACTATAAATTGGAGGTCCTTAAAGGGATATTAGGCCATTGAATTAGTGTTGGCCGGCCATAGGAAGCTAGGGGGACAAAGGCATTAAATGTTGGTCAAAATTTGGTGATATTAGGTGATTAAAATGAATAAAATAAGATGAATAAAGATGTTATCATCTTTTCACTATTCCTCCACCTTAATCCACCGAAAATTGAAGAGAAATAAGGGTTTTGGAGCTCAAAAATTTCAGCAAACATTTCTCCTCAAAAGTAAGTGATTTTGGTGACCTTTTTTTTTATAAAAATTGTACTTTTGGAGTCCCCAAAGCTTAAGCTAGCTAATGAGGGGACTAATTTGCAATATGGTTGAAAGTATAGGGACTTTCCATGAGAGAGTTTATAATGGTTGCTGAGTTTTTATGGAAGATAATGAATGTTAGGAAGATGAGAAACAACTTTTGTGAAAGGTGTTGTCATGAAAACACCTAATTAGGACTAAGATGCAAATGTTGAAAATTGTTCATTAATGCATGAAATAGTTGGAATTGAGAATAGTTGTAAGAGGATTTAATGTTCGGCAAGGCTTGTTTAATTAGAACATGTGATGAAAATTTTATTTACGAGCCTATGGGCAAAATCGTAATTTTGCCAAAGTTAAGGGCAAAATGGTAATTTTGCCAAAGTAGAATTTTTAAAGTGTATTGATTAGTGTGGTGATAAAATGAGTGAATTTTGTTGTTCTAGATCAAAGAAAATGAGATTCGGACCTAGAACGGGAGAAAAGAGAAATGTGGACAAATAGGTCCCTTTCGACCCCTTTTCGGCATCAAGGTAAGTTCCTGTACAAATGTTGCAATTACGTACGGTTTATTTAATATTCCAATGCTGTATGGAATGTATAATTATGCTATGAATGTATTAAATATGTTTTGACGAGTTGTTAAGAGAATTGAATCTAAGATAGTGAGAAATGCAAATAGCATGATATGATGATAGTTAAGGTCCCGTGTAAGACAATATTGGAATATGGCCTTGGTATGAGATATTGAATAAGACCGTGTCAGGGACATGGCATCGATATGATATTTCATTTAAGACCCTATCGGGGGTATGATGTTAATGGGATATTATGTGTATGAAACTCAAGATTATTATTTAACAAATTGAGTGATTCAACAAGTATGTTGAAAATGAGAATGAATGTGATTGTACCACGAGAGGTACAGGTATGTGTTAGAACTAAATTGAGATGATCTCGGTATATGAGGACCCCATATTGGGTTATATGTAAATGATACGCCTTGGTGGCATAAGTTATAATTATTAATGCATTGTGTGAATGCAAACGATTATCATAGCAAGCTAAGTAAGAATGGTAGAGTGCGAGGATGTTCTTGGATTAACATTCGAAATAGAAAAATGTATGTGGATAACTAACCATGAATGTATATTAACGGTGGGCTGTGTGCGTTACCACCTTATTAATTATTAAATGATGGGCCGTGTGCGATACCATCGCTTATATTATCATTTGGTGGGCTAAGTGCGATACCACCATAATTATAAATGATTGGTGCGCTAAGTGCGATACCACCATAATTATAAATGATTGGTGGGCTATGTGCGATACGACCCTACTAGAGATTGAGAATGGGCTAAGTGCGAAACCATCGAGTGTTTGATAGTATGAGTGGCTTATTGAAAATGTTTGATGTATTGTATTATGTGATCATGTGGCGACAAGTGCAGGGGTGTATGCAAATTAACATGAGGATTTGGCTTGTGGCATGGTTATAATGTGGTAGGAGACAGAATGAGTAAGTTTCAAGAATAGTTGAGTAAGTAACCATGAGTTTAAGAGTAAAACTCATTATAATACTGTAACACCCTAAAATTCAAGTATCGATTTATTGCATGTTTTGGTGTTTAGATTATGAAGGAAAATTTTTCTTATTTCTGTTCGTGCCTATTATAGTCCTGAAGAAGAGTATAGAATTATTCGGGTATGGAATAATTTTTAGTTTGAGAATTTATTGAAGTGGAGCAAGTGGCATTGACACTTAAGTTAAATTAAGTGTTAAAAAGTAGCATAAGATGAGTAAATGGCAAGGTGGTGTTGGCGCATGAGATATTGCATGAGGGGAGTGGTTCGAATCCCTTGTATAGCATTTAGACAACTTTTATTTTTGCACTTGTATAGCAAGTGTCGGCCAAGCAATAGATATGGTAAGGTTGGACTTTTCATTTTTGGTAAGTAGACTAAAGGAATAAGGAAATAGCTAACTTATAGTATGGAATCAAGAAAATTTTGAAAGATAATGGGACATAAGGCATGTATCAAGGAAAAGGTTTTGGAAACTAATTCATGGCCATTTGACCATGAATTTGGACGGCAATATGGCTAGGGGGAAGGTTGGCCGATTATGCTAGTAGTTGGCTAGGATTAGGAGTTTGTTTTGGTCATTCCTAGCATTTTGTGCAAAGGTTTGCAATTCTCTTCTCAACTTTTCCCTTTGGCCGAAATTGATCTTTTGGTAAGCCTTGATTATTTTGACCATTTGGTCATTTTTGCTTTTCACTTTAGTGTTCAATTTTGTGCCTTTCTCATAGTGCCGATTCTACAAACACTAAAAAGCCATTCTTTACTTTTCTTCTCCCCATTTCCGAATATACATTGCTCCCAAAACTCATCTCTTTCTTTCTTTCTCTTTTATTCTCTTTGAAAACCGAAACATCATCATCATCTCTTCTCTTATATTTTATTTCTTTTCACTCATACCTTCTCCATTAATTTTTCTCATGGCCGAATGTTAGTGAGCCATAGCCGAACCATTTTCTCTTTTCTTTGGTTAATCATAGCTGAATCTTTCTCTATTCATAAACATCTTTCTCAATCGTCTCTTTTCAACCGTGGACAATAGGTAAGAATTCTTTTTAGTTCATGTTAGTTAATAGTTGTCATGGCCGAATATTGATAGGGGTATAAAGGCTTTCTTAGATCGAAATAAACGTTCATTCTATTAACGTTTTTATTTGTTATACTTTAGTGCGATAACGGAAGATCAGAAATCAAGTGTTCGTAAGTAACATAGAACGTTGGAATCGATTTAAGGTGTTAAGGGAACGTTTTGGTTGACTCTCATTTTTGGAACAAAGATCTTTGTGGTAAGAAAATTTCACCCTTAAACCCTTAGTCATATTTCGATGTAATATTAGATTGGATTAACGATCTTTTGTCTTTGAAGACAATCAAAATAGGGAAGAAAAGGGCGGTGAATAGTGTTCGGAAGAGGGGTGGTTCCGTTATTCCCCTAAGTTTAAGCGAAGGATTATTTCAAAGAATCCGAGATTTCCCACGGGTTGTGGACGTTCATCCGAGCGAGAATCAACTGTTCGAAGTCATTCGTACTCCCGAACCATTATTTGTTCGTGGATTTGATTCGGTTAACGAACCATCAATCGGGGAGAAATCGCAAGTAGAAATAGTTCGAAAACCCGAGGGTAAAATTTTAGATTGTTATTTTTAGATCGATTTCATTAATAAATTATAGTGTTTTAATTATCGTGATACGTATAGGTGTTGACGAGCGGGAAAGTCTAGTTCTCACTATAACCAGGTGTGTAACTTCATACTTATCTTTCGGGTTAGATACTAAACCGTAAGAAATTTGATAAATCGTAAAAATGGCCAAATCGAAAATGTTGTAGTAATTAGTACTTTTGTGTAAATGCATAAAACTGCTAGATCAATAAATTGGGCCATAAAACTGCTAGATCGATAAATTGGGCCATAAAACTGCTAGATCGATAAATTGGGCCATAAAACTGCTAGATCGATAAATTGGGCCATAAAACTGCTAGATCGATAAATTGGGCCATAAAACTGCTAGATCGATAAATTGGGCCATAAAGCGCTAGATCGATAGATTGGGCCATAAAGCGCTAGATCGATAAATTGGGCCATAAAGCGCTAGATCGATAAATTGGGCCATAAAGCGCTAGATCGATAAATATGGGCCAAAGTTTGCTAGATCGCTAATGGGCCAAAAACCTCTAGTTCGAGATATGGGCCAAAGTTTAATACTATATTGTTAATAGGCCCAAATGAAAGGTTTTATTAAAGACTCATTTGTGTTATGGGTTACTTGATAAAATTTTATGATTTAAAGTTTGTTATTCATACATAAATGCATGGGATGGGATTTGATGAAGAGAAGAAAGGCCTGTGGCCACGTATCTAGTTCGGTGGCTCTGCCACAAATTTTGGCTTAATGCCTCTAGTTCGGTGACTATGTCACAATCTAGTTCGGTAGTGCACTACAATATTATTTAAAAGGCTAAATGCCTACGATTGGTGTGTTTGGCGGGGTGGGTTGACTTGATCCCCACAGGTGTGCTGGTTGGTACGGGGGTGTGTAGCGGATGGAAATTAGGCTTGGTTGGGAAATTCATTTTACATGCATTTTATATATTTTATTTCATTTTATATTGTTAAAATTTGTAATTGGGCTCAAGCCCAAATTAATGCCTTGATGGTCTGGCCCAATAATGGTGGTAAGTGAGTTACACACTGAGTTCTTCGTAACTCACCCGTTTTATTATCCATCTCGGGTAATGGAAATTGATGTGGACTTGGTAGGGGATGACTTGGTGGAGGCCATACTACGAGCTTGGGTTTTATAAACTATGAACTTTATTTAAGTTACTTATTTCAATTACCATTTTGGGTATGATGTAATAAGGCCTCTAATTATGTTTTTATGGATTTTTATGTGTGGATGGATTTAATTTTATTTTAAGACTCTTAATATGGGCTTATGTTAAATCTATAAAGTTTTCTTAAAAATATTGTGTTTTATAACAATTTTGGACACCTAAATTACTTTTCAACTTCTTTCAAATTCTTTTAAAACTACGTTAAGGTTTTGAATAATATATATAAGATTTCAAACAAGTATTTTTCTTAATTCATAATCATTGTACTTAGTTTTTATTAAACCTTATTTCTAAAGGTTTTGCATTACTATTTTACTTAAATCATTAGAGAATTTTGGATGTTCGTTTGTGTGACAAACCAAATCTCGCCTTAACGCATAGACACGGTTTGGGGTGTTACATTTAATGGTATCAGAGCCAGTTTCAAAACTCGACTGTGGTTTGGGTTCAACAAAGATAATTGTTTGAGAAACAACTCAAATTTCTAGACTTTTGATTTAAAGGTAGTATGGCACCATGAGCATCCCGCGCCAAGTCAAGTAAGTATCTGTATATTGATTGTTTATTATCATTGTGATATGATCATAAGAAACACTCTAGAACTTCTAGTTTTAGGTGTTGAAACTGTAGAGATTGAGACAATAAGGATATGATTGCGGAAACAACTCTATCTCTTTTATATCATAAAACATCGTTAATAAACTTTGAAATAGTATTACGATTCATAAAACTCATAACCAGATTAAATCGGTCACTATGAGCACTAGAGGACGTGGTCGTGGACGCGGTGAGCGTGGCCGTGGTAGAGGACGAGGTGTTAGAGGCGCAATCGAGCGGCCGGATCATATCTTGAAAATGGATGCACTGCGTCACTCGAAAGTGAGACGGGATCACATGATCATATGGAAGAAGATAATGCGGTGACGCGAGCAATGCCTGCGAGTCCTTGAAAGGGTCGCTGGAGCTAGAAGCCCGCCAACGGCTCGTGGGTCAATATCGAACGATTGAAATCAAGTGGTCTTTGAGGTTTTCGAGAGGTGTCTCAGTGTAGCTCCAAATGTCGCTGAATATTGGCTTGAGGCGGTGGAGGCGAATTATGGATGATCTTGAGTGCACGGTGGAACAAAAACTAAGGGAGCGGTGTCCTTGTTAAGGGACGAAGCATACCAATGGTGGCTTTATTGTCGAGAAGGCATGAAGCTGCATTAGTTAATTGGGAATTCTTTAAAGTTTCCTTCCAAGGGAAATATGTAGGAACGAGTTATGTTGATGCCGAAGGAAGGAATTCTGAATCTGGTCCAAGGAATAAGACGGTGGCAAGATATGAAGTCGAGTTTTTGCGCTTGAGTCGCTATGCTCGAACAATAGTGGCAACGGATCATGAGCGTTGTGTACGCTTTGAGGATGGCTTGAACGATGAATTGCGGGTTTTAATAGCCCCACAACAAGTTAGAACTTTTGCCACGCTTGTGGAAAAGGCCAAGATAGCCGAAGAGGCTAAGAACTCGAACGTCGAATCGGGAACGAGCTAGAGGCAAGAGAGATATGAAGTATTCGGGTTCTTCAAGAAGGTTTCTGAAGAGGCCTCGGATTGATGAACCAGCTCAAGGTAGAACACCAGAATCGGAATCAGAGTCGAGATTGTGCTGATTGTGGGAAAAGGCATTTTGGAGAGTGCTGGAAGAAAGCGGGTGCTTGCTATAAATGCGGGTCGATGGATCATCAATATAGGAATTGCCCTCGTCGAATGGATACAACTCGGGAAGCTCGTGAATACCGATGCACCACCCAAGAAGAGGAATTCAAAGCAACCACCGAGAGGTCGTGGACCAGTCGTGGTAGTAATGGGGGTGGACGTGGTCAAGGTGCGGTGGTCGAGGCAATGGTCCTAGAGGCAACACGGATGCAAGACAGCCCGGGATTGGTATATGCAGTTAGACGCCGTGAGGATGGCAATGCACCTGATGTGATAACTAAGTACGTTCTTCATTTTTGATGTACTGTTATTGCTTTGATAGATATTGGTTCTACCCATTCGTATGTTGCTAGCACCATATCTGGAAACTTGAATTTAGACTCTGAAATTTCCGATAGTGAGATGAAGGTAATTAGTCCTTTAGGAAAGTCGGTATTGGTAAATAAACTGTTTAGAGATGTGCCCTTAGAAATTCAAGGAGAAAATTTTTTGGCAAATTTGATGGAATTGCCTTTTGCGCGAGTTCGATATCATTTTGGGCATGGATTGGTTGGTTAAGCCAGGCGAAATTGGATTATCTTTGAAAAGCGGATGTCAATAAGGACGGTGGAGGATAAAGAAATAATTATGATAAGCGGCGAAGGAATTACTTGGCGGATGTGGTATCTGCGTTAAAGCGCGAGAAAAGTTGATGCGGAAGGGTATGGAGCATTTCTAGCTTTTATTAGTGCTTTAGATGCCAAAGAGTTGTCAATGGAAGATGTGAGAACAAAGTGAAGGAATTTCCAAATGTATTTTCAAGAACTTCCGGCATACCTCCGGATCGGGAAGTGGAATTTGGTATTGAGCTCTTGCCGGAACGACTCCAGTGTCCATTGCTCCTTATAGAATGGCACCGAAGGAGTTGGCGGAGCTTAAAGCTCAAATTCAAGAATTATTGGATCGGGGTTTTATTCGACCGAGTGTGTCTCCGTGGGGAGCACCGATTTTGTTTGTTAAGAAGAAAGATGGGTCAATGCGTATGTGTATTGACTACAGACAATTAAATAAATTGACGATCAAGAATATGTACCCTCTGCCGAGAATTGATGACTTGTTTGATCAAATGAAGGGAGCTTCTGTTTTCTCCAAAATTGATTTGAGATCGGGTTATCACCAGCTTAAGGTGAAAGAAGCGGATATTCACAAGACGGCTTTCCGAACTCGTTATGGACATTATGAGTTTTTGGTGATGCCGTTTGGGTTGACCAATGCACCAGCTGCATTTATGGATATGATGAACCGGGTCTTTCAACCATATTTAGACCGGTTTGTAGTGGTATTCATAGATGACATTCTGGTATATTCAAGGAATGAAGAGGAGCATGACTCGCATTTGCGAATTGTATTGCAGTTACTTCGAAATAATCAACTGTTTGCCAAATTCAGTAAATGTGAATTCTGGTTAAGGGAAGTGACTTTCTTGGGTCATGTGGTATCAGTCGAAGGAATAAGGGTGGATCCTCGGAAGATTGAGGCTGTATTGGATTGGAAACCACCAAAGTCAGTAGCTGAGATTCAGAGTTTCTTGGGTTTGGTGGTTACTATAGGACGCTTTGTTGAGGGGTTTTCGTTGATTCTTTGCACCCTAACTAAGCTATTGCGGAAGGAGTACCATATATATGGACCGATAAAAAGCAAGAAAGTTTTGAGAAATTGAAGAAGATTTTAAGGAAGCGCGCGATCTTGATTCAACCCGAGGTGGAAAGGAGTTTATAGTTTACTACGATCGTCACACACGGGCTTAGGATGTGTATTGATGCAAAGTGGGAAAGTGGTGGCTTATGCTTCTCGTCGGTGATACCGCATACGAAGTAAACTACCCTACTCATGACTTGGAGTTAGCTGCAGTAGTGTTTGCTCTAAAGATTTGGAGGCATTACCTCTACGATGAAAAGTCTATCATCTATACGGATCACAAGAGTCTTAAGTATCTTCTTACTCAGAAGGAATTAAACTTGAGACAACGAAGATGGGTGGAGTGTTAAAGGACTATGATTTCTCAATCGAGTTTCATCTGGAAAAGCTAATGTGGTAGCGGACGCGTTAAGTTAAAAGGTGGTATCGATTTGAGAACAATGTTTGCCCATTTGAGTTTATACGAGGATGGTAGTCTGATAGCGAAACTTCAGGTGAAGCCTCTGTGGTTGGAGCAAATCAAGGAAAAACATATATCAGATAAGAAATTGGGACTGTTAATTCAACAAGTTGAAAATGGTGGAATAGAGGATTTTAGCATAAATGCGGAAGGTGTGTTATGTTTTCGTGGGAGAGTTTGTATGCCTAAGGACTCAGATCTGAGACAAATGATTCTACGAGAGGCGCATAGTAGCCCTTATGCTATGCACCCCGGAGGAAATAAGATGTATCGGGATCTTCGTGAACAATATTGGTGGCCAGGGTTGAA
The DNA here is from genome assembly GCA_025698515.1 of Gossypium sturtianum. Taxonomy (NCBI): domain Eukaryota; kingdom Viridiplantae; phylum Streptophyta; class Magnoliopsida; order Malvales; family Malvaceae; genus Gossypium; species Gossypium sturtianum. The sequence continues at coordinate 29,761,007 of CM046945.1, forward strand.
GCGTGAGATTTCTGAATTTGTGGGAAAATGTTTAACTTGTCAGCAAGTGAAGGCGGAGCATCGATTGCCGTCAGGATTATTACAATCGGTAAAGATTCCTCTTTGTAAATGGGAGCGGATAACAATTGATTTTGTTAGTGGGTTACCTTTAACACCCACTAAGAAAAACTCCGTTTGGGTAATTGTTGATCGTTTGACGAAAACTGCTCATTTTCTACCGGTTAAATGACGGATTACTCGTTACAGAAGTTGGCTAAGCCATGCGTATATCGAAATCGTGAGGTTGCATGGGGTACCTGTGTCTATTATATCAGATAGGGATCCTAGGTTTACGTCACGGTTTTGGAAAGCTTTGCATGAAGCTTTGGGAACAAAGCTAAACTTCAGTACGGCTTTTCATCCTCAGTCAGATGGTCAATCGAAAGAGTAATTCAGATTACGGAAGACATGTTGAGGGGATGTGTAATCGACTTCAAAGGTAGTTGGGAGGATTTCCTACCGTTGGCGTAATTTGCTTACAACAATAGCTATCGGTCTAGCATTCGGATGGCACCCTACGAGGCATTATATGGTCGTAGGTTTCGTTCTCCTAGTTGTTGGTGAAGTGGGCAAACGATGCGGATGTTAGGTCTGGTGATCTACTCAAAGCGGAAGAAAAAGTAAAAGCTATTCGAGCACGCTTAAAGGAAGCCGGATAGACAAAAGTCGTATGCGAATCTGAAGCATAGAAGTATCGAGTAGTATCTTTGTGGGGATCAAGTTTTCTTGAAGGTCTCACCTTGGAAGAAGATTTTCGGAGTTTGGGAAGAAGGGCAAGTTGAGTCCTAGATACATTGGACCATATCGTGTGGTGAAGCGTGTTGGTCAGGTGGCCTATCGATCGAATTACCTCGGAGTTGAGTCGATTCATAATGCTTTTCATGTTTCCATCTTTGGCGCTATAGATCGGATCCTTCGCACATATAATCTTGGTAGAAGAAGTGGAGTTGAATTCGGACTTGTCTTTTGAGGAGGAACCGGTGGAAATCTTAGACCGAGATGCTAAGGTGCTAAGAAAGAAAACCGTGCCGTTGGTCAAGGTTTTATTGTGAAATCACTGAGTGGAGGAAGCTACGTGGGAGCCTGAAGATGCAATTCGGCAACAATACCCTCACCTTTTTCAACCAGAGTAAATTTCGAGGACGAAATTTTTTTTTTTAAGGAGGGTAGAGTTGTAACACCTTAAAATTCAAGTATCGATTTATTGCATGTTTTGGTGTTTAGATTATGAAGGAAAATTTTTCTTATTTACATTTCGTGCCTATTATAGTCCTCAAGAAGAAGAGTATAGAATTATTCGGGTATGGAATAATTTTTAGTTTGAGAATTTATTGAAGTGGAGCAAGTGGCATTGACACTTAAGTTAAATTAAGTGTTAAAAAGTAGCATAAGATGAGTAAATGGCAAGGTGGTGTTGGCGCATGAGATATTGCATGAGGGGAGTGGTTCGAATCCCTTGTATAGCATTTAGACAACTTTTATTTTTGCACTTGTATAGCAAGTGTCAGCCAAGCAATAGATATGGTAAGGTTGGACTTTTCATTTTTGGTAAGTAGACTAAAGGAATAAGGAAATAGCTAACTTATAGTATGGAATCAAGAAAATTTTAAAAGATAAGGGGACATAAGGCATGTATCAAGGAAAAGGTTTTGGAAACTAATTCATGGCCATTTGACCATGAATTTGGACGGCAATATGGCTAGGGGGAAGGTTGGCCGATTATGCTAGTAGTTGGCTAGGATTAGGAGTTTGTTTTGGTCATTCCTAGCATTTTGTGCAAAGGTTTGCAATTCTCTTCTCAACTTTTCCCTTTGGCCGAAATTGATCTTTTGGTAAGCCTTGATTATTTTGACCATTTGGTCATTTTTGCTTTTCACTTTAGTGTTCAATTTTGTGCCTTTCTCATAGTGCCGATTCTACCAACACTAAAAAGCCATTCTTTACTTTTCTTCTCCCCATTGCCGAATATACATTGCTCCCAAAACTCATCTCTTTCTTTCTTTCTCTTTTATTCTCTTTGAAAACCGAAACATCATCATCATCTCTTCTCTTATATTTTATTTCTTTTCACTCATACCTTCTCCATTAATTTTTCTCATGGCCGAATGTTAGTGAGCCATAGCCGAGAACCATTTTCTTTTTCTTTGGTTAATCATAGCGAATCTTTCTCTATTCATAAACATCTTTCTCAATCGTCTCTTTTCAACCGTGGACAATAGGTAAGAATTCTTTTTAGTTCATGTTAGTTAATAGTTGTCATGGCCGAATCTTGGTAGGGGTATAAAGGCTTTCTTAGATCGAAATAAACGTTCATTCTATTAACGTTTTTATTTTTTATACTTTAGTGCGATAACGGAAGATCAGAAATCAAGTGTTCGTAAGTAACATAGAACGTTGGAATCGATTTAAGGTGTTAAGGGAACGTTTTGGTTGACTCTTATTTTTGGAACAAGGATCTTTGTGGTAAGCAAATTTCACCATTAAACCCTTAGTCATATTTCGATGTAATATTAGATTGGATTAATGATCTTTTGTCTTTGAAGACAATCAAAATAGGGAAGAAAAGGGCGGTGAATAGTGTTCGGAAGAGGGTGGTTCCGTTATTCCCCTAAGTTTAAGCGAAGAATTGTTTTGACAATCAGGATTTCCCTTTGGGTTGTGGGCGTCCATCGAGGAGAATCAAGCTGTTCGAAGTCGTTCGTACTCCCGAACCATTATTTGTTCGTGGACTTGATTCGGTTAACGAACCATCAATCAGGGAGAAACCGCAAGTAGAAGTAGTTCGAAAACCCGAGGGTAAAATTTTAGATCGTTATTTTTAGATCGGTTTCATTAATAAATTATAGTGTTCTAATTATCGTGATACGTATAGGTGTTGTTGACGAGGGAAAGTCTAGTTCTCACTATAACGAGGTGTGTAACTTCATACTTATCTTTCGGGTTAGATACTAAACCGTAAGAAATTTGATAAATCGTAAAAATGGCCAAATCAAAAATGTTGTAGTAGTTAGTACTTTTGTGTAAATGCATAAAGCGCTAGATCGATAAATTGAGCCATAAAGCGCTAGATCGATAAATTGGGCCATAAAGCGCTAGATCGATAAATTGGGCCATAAAAGCGCTAGATCGATAAATTGGGCCATAAAGCGCTAGATCGATAGATTGGGCCATAAAGCGCTAGATCGATAGATTGGGCCATAAAAGCGCTAGATCGATAGATTGGGCCATAAAAGCGCTAGATCGATAAATTGGGCCATAAAGCGCTAGATCGATAAATATGGGCCAAAGTTTGCTAGATCGCTAATGGGCCAAAAACCCTCTAGTTCGAGATATGGGCCAAAGTTTAATACTATATTGTTACTAGGCCCAAATGAAAGGTTTTATTAAAGACTCATTTGTGTTATGGGTTACTTGATAAAATTTTTATGATTTAAAGTTTGTTATTCATACATAAATGCATGGGATGGGATTTGATGAAGAGAAGAAAGGCCTGTGGCCACGTATCTAGTTCGGTGGCTCTGCCACAAATTTTGGCTTAATGCCTCTAGTTCGATGACTATGTCACAATCTAGTTCGGTAGTGCACTACAATATTATTTAAAAGGCTAAATGCCTACGATTGGTGTGTTTGGCGGGGTGGGTTGACTTGATCCCCAGGTGTCTTTGGTTGAGTGCGGGGTGTGTAGCGGATGGAAATTAGGCTTGGTTGGGAAATTCATTTTACATGCATTTTATATATTTTATTTCATTTTATATTGTTAAAATTTGTAATTGGGCTCAAGCCCAAATTAATGCCTTGATGGTCTGGCCCAATAATGGTGGTAAGTGAGTTACACACTTTGAGTTCTTCGTAACTCACCCCGTTTTATTATCCATCTCGGGTAATGGAAATTGATGTGGACTTGGTAGGGGATGACTTGGTGGAGGCCATACTACGAGCTTGGGTTTTATAAACTATGAACTTTATTTAAGTTACTTATTTCAATTACCATTTTGGGTATGATGTAATAAGGCCTCTAATTATGTTTTTATGGATTTTTATGTGTGGATGGATTTAATTTTATTTTAAGACTCTTAATATGGGCTTATGTTAAATCTATAAAGTTTTCTTAAAAATATTGTGTTTTATAACAATTTTGGACACCTAAATTACTTTTCAATTTCTTTCAAATTCTTTTAAAACTACGTTAAGGTTTTGACTAATATATATAAGATTTCAAACAAGTATTTTTCTTAATTCATAATCATTGTACTTAGTTTTTATTAAACCTTATTTCTAAAGGTTTTGCATTACTGTTTTACTTAAATCATTAGAAAATTTTGGATGTTCGTTCGGTGTGACAAACCAAATCTCGTCTTAACGCATAGACCTGGTTTGGGGTGTTACAAATACTTTGTGGTTGAATATAATCGATAGTTGATTGTTATATGCATATGAACTTACTAAGCATCATTGCTTACTCCTCTTTCTTTCTCATCTCTTATAGGTTAATTTAGCTAGCCTGGGTTGGAGACCGCCGGAGATGTTTCACACTATCGAGCAGACACTTGGTATGAGGTTTTAAGTTCTTATGAGTTATGGCATGTATAGGTATAGTATTTAAAGTTGATTAAGTCATAGTTGATATAGCCAAATGTGTTGGTCTAAGAGAGTTTATGGTTCAGTTTTGTATAGCCATAGATGATGGCCTAAGTCGATTATAATTATACCAAAAATAGTTCTCCCTTGTGTATGGGATGAAGACCTCTTTTTTATAAATCAAATATGTTATAATTGATGATTTGAGAGTGTTGTGTGATGGTGTATGAATGTATGCAAGTGAGGGTGGCTAATGGCTTGGTAGATAGCCTTTCGATTATCCACATGGGCTAGTCACACAGGCGTGTGCCTAGACCATGTGGGAGGCACGGCTAGTACATGGGCGTATGCCCAGGCCGTGTAAAGTCTGCACCTTGCACTTGGGATTTAAATCGCCACACAGCTGAAGCACACGGACGTGTGTATCGGCCATGTAGATAAGTCAGAATGCCAAGGTTTGGCACACGAGCCATGGCCACGGGCGTGTCAAGGCTGTGTGAAATTAGTCAGTGTCGACCACGGGCTAGTCACACGAGCGTGTGCCTAGGCCGTGTGTCACAAACAAAATACTCATGTTTTTATACACGGGGTAGGGACATGTGCGTGTGTGAAAACACGGCCTACCCACAAGGGCGTGTCCCATTTCACATGGGCGTGTGGCCCCTGTTTAGGTGAAAATTTTCTAAGTGTTTAAAAAGTTCATGGTTTGGTTTCACGACATCACGAGCGAGTTTAAAGGGTGTCGTTGACCCATGATAGGGATGTTACAATGGTGAATGAAAATTTTTAAATTGGAGAGAATTTTTATAGCCTAAAGTGGAATGATTAAGCAAGTCAAGTTCGGTAATGCCTCGTGCCCAGTTTCGGCATAGAATTCGGGTAAGGGGTTTTACATTTAGTGGTATCAGAGCTATGGTTTAGTCGGTTCTCGGACTAACCTAGTGTGAGTAAGAGTCTAGCTATACATGCCATATGTGGACTGTGATAGTTTGATATCTCCCGACTCTAATAAAATTGATTCGATTAAGACAGAGATAATTCCCAACCGATCTAATTTTCAATAATGTTGTATGTGATAACGAAGTAATTGAAATGCGCTTATGCATTGAGGAAATTCAAAGAAGTATGAATAGAAGTTTATGACATATGTGTGATAAGGTATGAGATGAAAGTTATAAGCTTATCTATATTGGTTTGATAGGCATAAGGTGTTATATATTCGACCTATTGGGTTAAGCGCATATAGTGAGTAAATTTACCCAGAGAATGGGGTATGTGTGTATGTACAACTATTTGAATGAGGTAGGATCAATATGTCCACATAGTTGAATCCCATGTGCAACTGTTAAAATAGAGGATGTAAAATGTTTTGTTTTATGACTTTGTTATGAAGCCACACATATTATAGTGTGAGAGTTAAACTAAGAAGTTTGACTAAGTAGAATGCAAGAGATGAGTACGGTCATTCAATGATAAATTGCTGAATAAGACCATGGTTGGACCATGGCAATACATGTGATCCCATATAAGACCATGTCTGGGGCATGGCATTGGCAACGATACGTGATACCGTGTAAGACCATATCTGGGATATGGCGTCAGCATCGAATAGTGATTCCGTGTAAGACCACGTCCGGGACCTGGCTTCGACATGAAATTGTGTAAGACCATATATGGGATATGGCGTCGATATTGATATAAGATCCTGTGCAAGACCATATCTAGGATATGGCATTGGCATCAACATGATTTTCCATGTAAGACCATATCTGGGATATGGCATTGGTATTGATATGAGATTTCGTGTAAGACCATGGCAAGGCTATGGCATCGTGATGACATGTAAGGTAATAGCTGGGCTACAATGTTGTGATACGAGTAAGACCATAGTTGGACTATGGCAATCAAGTAAACGACGTACTCAAAACCGTAAGACATTCTCAAATTTGATAAGTGATGGTAAGAGAAATTGGAGTTAAATGTTGAGTACTCGAGTAGACATTAATATGGAGCTTGAGTAAGTGAAGTCACTATTCAAGATTATGATTGATAGAAACAATTATAGCATGAGTAAGCGTGAAAACTCGCCTGGAGTGAGGTGTGTGACTATGATGATATTTCATAATGATGAATGTTAAATCATATATATGTAGTCATGAGAGTCAAGTTAGAGGCTTTACGACCTCACCCCCTTACTACTGTTGATTTATAATGAGATCCTTACGAGAGTTAAGTTGAATAAGCTCATGAGTAGGAAATGAAAGAGTTTAGTGGCAAAACAAGTAGTAACGTATATAGAGATAAAGGTAGTTAGAAAGTGAGAACAGCTTTGAGAAGAATATCTGAATGTTTTAAAGATTGCATTGATTATGCAATGTAAAGAGTAAAGAGAAAGTTAGCCTAGGCTATTTGACTCAATTGAGTAAGAAGCCTGAGGTGTATGCTTACCAAGACCTCCCTGAATTGATGTTCACTAATGAAAGGATTAGTCAAAAAGTTTTGATAACGGAAATGGTTAGAGAAACAATATTTGAACTGCCAAAGTGATTGATCACGACAACCATAGTTGTGTGGATCATAATGATCTCTTTGAGTATTACGTATTAATATCTGTTGCCTTTCAGGGGTGATGTAGTTGTCCTTTTCATGAATCATGATCGTGTGAGATTGTTAGTTGACTGTAAGATCAGACAAAACGGTTATCGATTTAGTAAATTGAAATCGACATTCCTTTATATCTTCGTAACCTTATTCTGGTACTATGAGGGGGAAGTCAGTGGTAGAACTTTATGTGAGATTTCTCTTGTAATTCCGTTGATCATGATTATCCATAGAGTGCATGTTCATTGAGTTGTGATAGTTATATCTACTATGATTACGCTTTTGATTTGATCATAGAATGGTGATAATTCTAGTATAAGAAGAGAAATCACAAGTTTCACGTTGTGCGATGGGTTTTTGGGTAAGCCGAATAGAGTTAACGCACTCGATTGAGATGTCCCTGCTATCTTGGGATATGACAATATTAAAGGTTTTAAATTAGCAGATCAAGAGAAACTCAACGAGAGTGTGGTTGAAATATATTCTCAGTGAGGAGAAAAGAGTAGATTGATGTATTGAGATATGATTCTAATTATGTGTATATATATGCATGAAGCAATAAGGAGAATGAAATTCTATGTGTACATGAGTAAGGAGCATGATACAGAGGTATGCTCATTGAAACATTTTAACCGTGGTGGTTAAGTTGAAAGTCATTAAAGGTACTATTAACTGAAAGATTCAGTATTGAGTTCGATCTGAAAGCGAGAATAAGAGTTTATAAGTTTGTATGAGATTAATGCAATAATTGTGTTAGCATAATTGAGAATGCTTGGTATCATAATGATGTATGATACTTCATTGAATTGAGAAATTGATGTTGAAGTCCTAGTGGACTATAATGAATATGAGAATTGTATAAGACCATATCCGAGATATGGCATCAATACCTGATAAGAAAGTCCATATAAGACCATATTCGGGATATGGCATTGGCATCTAGAGGTAACTCCATGTAAGACCACCTCGGGGATGTGGCATTGGCTTTGTACCTACCTCAATAACAATGAATATGTGTCTTTGACCATCCCTAGTGATTAATGGGATAAGTAGATGAGTTTAGAAGTAGAAATGAGAATTGTACTAAAGTCATGTGAATAAGTGAATACAGGTACTCGTGAACGAGTCACGAAGAAACGAGTATGATGTGTGGCACGGTATGTGCTAAATAAAGGCAATTGTAAGGAAGTACAGCATGAAGCCTATGACTTGTGTATGGTTAGTTAATGCCATGGATGATATTTTAAATAAGCTCTGAGTGAGTTTGACTAAGACGTTAAAATTCAGGTCGAATAAGATTTCCATTGTTGATGTTACCTTAAGGTAGAATGTGTATATTGATGAATTCAGAACTTATACAGAAGGTTTTGGTATGAGACTTAGTAATAGCAGGTCTACTCATGCAAGACTAAGAAAATATGCAATTATATGCATAAATGTTTTGACAATTGAGTACATTTCACGATATGATTGAGTTTATGATTAGAAGTAGACGACCGCTAAAGGTTGAATTTTCAAAGCATGTAAGTCAGGACTATTACGGTCGGTGAATATCCTAGTAATAAAGTGAGATAAATGCAATTGATTTCAAATTTGAAGTGACTTGATTTCCAAGGAGGGGTTTGTCATCTGAATTTTAGTGAAGTATGCGATAAGGATCCGAATGATCATTTTATCATGTGCCGAGTTCACAGTTGTACGATTACTGAGTATTTACGCCCAGGAGGAAGAGTAATCTAAGTTTCAAGTTGTGATTCGACCTTGTGTACTACAACTTAAAGGTTGTTGGCGGGAGAAGCTTAAGGATAAGTCGATTTGTGATTTTGATGAGTTGGTGGAAACGTTTCATGAATGTTGAGAGTAACTTCTCCTGGTCGGATTTTCGGAGACGAAAATCCCTAAGGGGGAGAATTGTAATAGCCCGATTTAAGGGCTAGTCGAAATAGTGATATCGGGATCACTAATCCGAGGTTAGAGAAATTATTTTCATGTTATTTTATGTGTGGTTATAAGAGTGCATGAAAATTGTGGTGCTTTAATTTTAGCGATTTCTTGCTTAATCGCGAAAAATGACTAAATCGCATAAAGTGCAAAAGTTCTATTTTATTTGCTAGAGGTGTCTAATACCCAAAGACTATAAATTGGAGGTCCTTAAAGGGATATTAGGCCATTGAATTAGTGTTGGCCGGCCATAGGAAGCTAGGGGGACAAAGGCATTAAATGTTGGTCAAAATTTGGTGATATTAGGTGATTAAAATGAATAAAATAAGATGAATAAAGATGTTATCATCTTTTTACTATTCCTCCACCTTCATCCACCAAAAATTGAAGAGAAATAAGGGTTTTGGAGCTCAAAAATTTCAGCAAACATTTCTCCTCACAAGTAAGTGATTTTGGTGACCTTTTTTTTATAAAAATTGTACTTTTGGAGTCCCCAAAGCTTAAGCTAGCTAATGAGGGGACTAATTTTCAATATGGTTGAAAGTATAGGGACTTGCCATGAGAGAGTTTATGTTGGTTGCTGAGTTTTTATGGAAGATAATGAATGTTAGGAAGATGAGAAACAACTTTTGTGAAAGGTGTTGTCATGAAAACACCTAATTCGGACTAAGATGCAAATGTTGAAAATTGTTCATTAATGCATGAAATAGTTGGAATTGAGAATAGTTGTAAGAGGATTTAATGTTCAGCTAGGCTTGTTTAATAAGAAAATGTGATGATAATTTTATTTACGAGCCTATGGGCAAAATCGTATTTTTGCCAAAGTCCAAGGGAAAATGGTAATTTTGCAAAAGTAGAAATTTTAAAATGTATTGATTAGTGTGGTGATAAAATGAGTAAATTTTGTTGTTCTAGATCGAAGAAAACGAGATTCGGACCTAGAACGGGAGAAAAGAGAAATGTGGGCAAAATAGGTCCCTTTCGACCCCTTTTCGGCATCAAGGTAAGTTCGTGTACAAATGTTGCAATTACGTACGGGTTATTTAATATTCCAATGCTGTATGGAATGTATAATTATGCTATGAATGTATTAAATATGTTTTGATGAGTTGTTAAGAGAATTGAATCTAAGATAGTGAGAAATGCAAATAGCATGATATGATGATAGTTAAGGTCCCGTGTAAGACCATATTGGAATATGGCCTCGGTGTGAGATACTGAATAAGACCATGTCAGGGACATGGCGTCGATATGATATTTCGTTTAACACCCTATCGGGGGTATGATGTTAATGGGACATTATGTGTATGAAACTCAAGATTGTTATTTAACAAATTGAGTGATTCAACAAGTATGTTGAAAATGAGAATGAATGTGGTTGTACCACGAGAGGTACAGGTATGTGTTAGAACTAAATTGAGATGATCTCGGTATATGAGGAACCCATAGTGGGTTATATATAAATGATGCGCCTTGGTGGCATAAGTTATAATTATTAATGCATTGTGTGAATGCGAACGATTATCATAGCAAGCTAAGTAAGAATGGTAGAGTGCGAGGATGTTCTCGGATTATCATTCAAAATAGAGAAATGCATGTGGATAACTAACCATGAATGTATATTAAAGGTGGGCTGTGTGTGTTACCACCTTATTAATTATTAAATGATGGCCTGTGTGTGATACCATCGCTTATATTATCATTTGGTGGGCTAAGTGCGATACCACCATAATTATAAATGATTGGTGGGCTATGTGCAATACGACCCTACTAGAGATTGAGAATTGGCTAAGTGCTAAACCATCGAGTGTTTGATAGTATAAGTGGCTTATTGAAAATGTTTGATGTATTGTATTATGTGATCATGTGGCGACAAGTGCAGGGGTGTATGCAAATTAACATGAGCATTTGGCTTGTGTATGGGATGAAGACCTCATTTTTATAAATCAAATATGTTATAATTGATGACTTGAGAGTGTTGTGTGATGGTGTATGAATGTATGCAAGTGAGGGTGGCTAATGGCTTGGTAGATAGCCTTTCGATTGTCCATATGGGCTAGTCACACGGGCGTTTGCCTAGACCGTGTGGGAGGCACGGCTAGTACATGGGCGTATGCCCAGGCCGTGTGAAGTCTGCACCTTGCACTTGGGATTTAAATTGCCACAAGGCTGAAGCACACAGACGTGTGTATAGGCCATGTGGATAAGTCAGAATGCAAAGGTTTGGCACACGGGCCATGGCCACGGGCGTGTCAAGGCCGTGTGAAATTAGTCAGTGTCGACCACGGGCTAGTCACACGGGCGTGTGCCTAGGCCGTGTGTCTCAAACAGAATACTCATGTTTTTATACACGGGGTAGGGACATGGGCGTGTGTGAACACACGGCCTGCCCACATGGGCGTGTCCCATTTCACATGGGTGTGTGGCCCCTGTTTCGATGAAAATTTTCTAAGTGTTTGAAAAGTTCATGGTTTGGTTTCACGACATCACGAGCGAGTGTAAAGGGTCTCGTTGACCCATGATAGGGACGTTACAATGGTGAATGAAAATTTTTAAATTGGAGAGAATTTTTATAGCCTAAAGTGGAATGATTAAGCAAGTCAAGTTCGGTAATGCCTCGTGCCCGGTTCCGGCATAGATTCTGTGTAAGGGGTGTTACATGAATGCTTGTGTTTAGGCATTTGGTAATTGAATTGAGTATACCTTAACTTTTGACTTGATTATGTATAAATGGTAAGTTTAATTCTAAATTATACAGGCTTACTAAGCTATAAAGCTTACTCTGTTTCTTTTCCGTGTTTTTATAGAGGTTCGTTAGCTCGCTCGATACGGATAAAGTCGGAGATATGCATCACACTATCTAGTTGCCGAGTGGTACTTTTGAACTCATGGATATATGTAAATATGGCATGTATAGGCTAGTTATAAAGATAATAGTTATGGTTATTTAAGCTAGTGATTTTGGTACATGTTGTGGTATAAGGTAAAGCCATTTGATTTGGCTTAACTTGGTGTAATACTTTGGTTGCATATAAGTATTCAAATATGTGTATAAAATGTTATGGATTGGCTGCCTATTGAAAAAGTTACAAAATGTTGCAAATTATGCTTGTACAGGTATGTAAAAATAGGGTGGCAAAATGGCTTTGCAAATAGCCTATTTTTGTCCACACAGGCAGAGAGACGGGCGTGTGTCTCAGCCATGTGTGACACACGGTTATGTTACACGACCGTGCGTCCGCTGGTGTTGATATTAAAATGAAGTTAGTATACTCCACACGGTCTTACACATTGGCGTGTGATCGGCCGTGTGGCACAAGTCAGTATACCCCCTAATTGGCACACGGCCTAGCACACGGACGTGTGACTTGGCCGTGTTGCATAAGTTAGTATACCCTTCAAGTTTGACACGGCCTAGCACACGGCCTGGCACACAGGCATGTGTAGCCACTTCGAAGGGCACACGGGCTTAACACACGGGCGTGTGGTCGGCCGTGTGACCCAAGTCAGTATGTACCCCCTGTTTTCACACGGCTGGTGACACGGGCGTGTCTAGTGGCCGAGTGAGACACACGGCCTGCCCACACGGGCTTGTGTCCCCTGTTTGAAGCAAAATTTTTTAAGTTTCCCAAATTTGTTCTGAATTATCAGTTTAGTCCCGAACTATTTCTAAAGCATGTTTAAGGCCTCGTAGGCCCTTTTAAGGGATAAAGTGATTGTATTTAAATGAGATATGAATTATGAATGATTGAATTGAGTAAATGTACGTTAAATAGTTGTTTAATTGTTTCACAAGTCCGGTAATGCTTTGTAACCCTATTTCGGTGTTGAATACGGGTGAGGGGTGTTACATAGAGCTCTGATATTAATTGTTGGAAAAAATCTGGTTCAAAAATGATTTTCTTGCATAGCGGAAAAAATAAAATTTTGAAAACTATGTCGGTTTGTGATTTTTATAGCAATAAACCCTTCACTAAAATAGTACTGTGTTTTTCGACTAAAAATCCTTGTCATTTTGGCTTTCAACCGAAGCGACCTTGTAACATCCCAAACCGGCCCATTCACTACGACCGAATCTGGTTATGTCTTTGGGAAAAGACGGTTGAAAATCTTCTTAATTTAAAATAAAACATCGTAGTTTCTTTGAATTTTGGAAAACATATCTTTGGAATAAAACTTTGCTATTAAACTCATTCATTTTAAAACTTTAGTTTATAATATCCAATTTGAATAAATAGGTTGCAAACCATAAATCATTTTCACGTAGCAATTTAATTTAAATAAACCATAGTTAAAGTAATACCAAAAACATAAAATGGCCTTTATTACAACCCAACAATTCAAATAAAGTACTTATATCAAAATCAAGCATGAAATAATTGAACATCATCTTGGCATGGGCCACCTTGTCCTCTCCGATCCGGTCGACTTTATGCACTACGAAATGGTTAAGGAAAAGGTGAGTCACCCGGACTCGATGTGCTACCCTTTTTCCCGGATTAGCAAAATATCACATACAAACATAATCATGATCATCATGCATCCCAATCATATGCACCCAATCCTAACCAGTCCATACACCTTTTCTATCCCGTGTGGTACCAAACCCTTTGGTGGTGGCAAACAAGCCCGGTGACGTATAGTCACAATGTGTTACCAAAACTTTGGTGACCGAAGTCACAAATCCAATGATGGGGCCAACCCATCGTGTGATACCAAATCACTTGGCGACAATCCCGTATCTCAAAAGTGGGGCCAACCCACGGTGGTGTTAACCACGGGACGCGAGTCGCAATGAGGTGCCAAACCTCGGTGTCCCAAAGACACAAATGTGGTACCAAACCCTTTGGTGACCGTAGTCACGATAATCGAGTGATGGGGCCAACCCATCGTGTGATACCAAATCAATGGCGAGGCGATCCCATATCTCAAAGTGGGGCCCAACCCACGGTGGTGTTAACCACGGGGACGAGTCGCTATGAGGTACCAAACCTCTGGAGGTACCAAACCTCTGGTGACCGTAGTCACAGTGTGTTACCAAAACACTGGTGCTCGTCAGCACAAAATATCACTGCCCCCTCCACTCATATCACCCATCATCATACCAACTCATGTATAGTATTCAAATCATGCAAACATGTTTAACGTTGCATCTCATAGCACATACATCATAAATCATGACATCATGTATCAATAACAATACTCATAATGAAACGGACTTACGAATCCGTGCACATACCCCATAGGGTATCATATCACTCAACCATACTATTTCGGTTTTACCAATCAATCGGTTTATCAAACATATACAAAGCAAGAAGTGTGTTAGTTTACACACACGATTACTAATGCGACTATCAAATCCCGTAGATCAAGATCTAACGCACTAGATCCCCATTCCTTAACACTTTTGAGCACTAGCCACAACCCGAGATATGCGAGATCAAGCCTTCCCCTACAATCGGCCAAAACTAAACAACATAATCATGCTAATCAACCTTTAAGGGTAAAATCGTAATTTTACCTACTAAGGGTATTTTCATAAATTCACACCTACAATGGCCTTTACGAAGGCCTAATGTCGCCACTAGCGACTCGGCTACCACTTAGGTTGAAATGGACTATTGGGCCTAAAGCCCAGTCAGAGCCCATTCGGGCCCACACGCTCGTGTGGCCCACCTAACACAAATCTAGCCACGTATATAAGTTCCACCTAGTCTAGTTCAACATATACTAACCAATCATGCAATTTACTCATATGGGCCCACGGCCCATTGGGCCCACCGGCCCATCGAGGCCCAAGCGACCCCAACCCACAAGAATACTACTTATGGCCTCAACTATCGCGTGAAGCCCCACACGTGCGCGCCGCACGCTCGTGTGGCTACTATTGCCGTGGATCGGCACTTCCCGGCATCTGCCGCTCTACAACTAGAGTAGAGAGAGTTGCACACTGATAGGACTCTGGGGCTAATCCAGCGCCCGATCACTCTTGTGCCCAAACGCCCTCCAAGATGTGTTTACTCTCCTCCTAGGATGCTCCTTATATAGCTAGCTCTTCACCTTCATTCTTTGTGTCTTTCCGATGTGGGATCCTTCACGTCGATGGAGTTTAAATTCAATGAAACTCTTGCCGTCGGCATCATAAAATAAATACTCCCTTGCTTCTCATGAGATTCGAACCCATGCTCCCTTGCAACATAATCCACGCTGCTAGCCACTTGGCCACAAGCTCCTCTTGTGTCTTAAACCATGCGCAACTAAATATAAATCTATAGCCAAATTCTGAGGTCCAAGTAAAAAGAAAACCAAAATGCAAAAGCCAAGACTTGAACCTTGGACCTCCTTCCTTCCTTGTGGCGTCACTCCCTTGCCTCTAAGTGGCGTCACTTTGCCACTACACCACACACTCCACTTGTGTTATTTTCCTCCATATTTTATTCTTAAGGCCTATCTGCCAACTTCCAGGGTTTTTTTCACCTAAAATCAAAATTTCCCCAAAGCCAATATTTGATCCCGGGACTTCATAGAAGCCCTCTAACCTTCCAAAATCACTTATCCAATGGGTCTAACTAGCATTTAAGCCGGTCTCTTGTTCTCCAAAAATTTTAAATCAAGGCCCATTGGGCCCAATTCTCCTAGGCCCAATTTTGGGATGTTACAAATCTACCCTCCTTAAAGAAATTTCGTCCTCGAAATTTCTATCTAACTAACAGTCGCACATCCTAACCTACCACACTACGCTCTTGCTGCGCACTCTGATCTTAATAATTTGTCATTCCACCTAGACCATGCCCGCGACAACACGTCCCCTAGAACTCATATCTAGCGTCGCGATTTAATCTCGATTAAAAGTTTTATGCATTAGAAATTTTGTTCCTTTATTTAATCCACGAGCAAATTTTATGAGCAGTTTACGGAAGTCGTTCTTTCGAGCAATCAAAGTTTGATTTCTAAAGTAATCCACTATTGCAATCATCCGATCACATCAATAACTCACAAGCAATAGTAAGGGGTACTTCACAGTGGACTTCGGTCGGAGGTACAGTGCCATGCCACCTAACACGAAAACCTTTTATAAAAGCCCATATTTGAATAGCCCGTTTTGAAAAGCTGTTTGAGCCCAAAACCCTCAAAGCCGAGTTTTGAACAGGGCTCGATATTAAAGCAGTAACATCCCCAAACCCGGCCCATTCACTACGACATCGAATACGGTTATGTCCTTTGGGAAAAGACGGTTGAAAATCTTCTTAATTTAAAATAAAACATCGTAGTTTCTTTGAATTTTGGAAAACATATCTTTGGAATAAAACTTTGCTATTAAACTCATTCATTTTAAAACTTTAGTTTATAATATCCAATTTGAATAAATAGGTTGCAAACCATAAATCATTTTCACGTAGCAATTTAATTTAAATAAACCATAGTTAAAGTAATACCAAAAACATAAAATGGCCTTTATTACAACCCAACAATTCAAATAAAGTACTTATATCAAAATCAAGCATGAAATAATTGAACATCATCTTTGGCATGGGCCACCTTGTCCTCTCCGATCCCGGTCGACTTTATGCACTACGAAATGGTTAAGGAAAAAGGTGAGTCACCCAGACTCAGTGTGCTACCCTTTTTCCCGGATTAGCAAAATATCACATACAAACATAATCATGATCATCATGCATCCCAATCATATGCACCCAATCCTAACCGTCCATACACCTTTTCTATCCCGTGTGGTACCAAACCACTGGTGGTGGCAAACAACTGGTGACGTATAGTCACAATGTGTTACCAAAACACTGGTGACCGAAGTCACAAATCCAATGATGGGGCCAACCCATCGTGTGATACCAAATCACTGGCGACAATCCCGTATCTCAAAAGTGGGGCCAACCCACGGTGGTGTTAACCACAGGGACGAGTCGCAATGAGGTGCCAAACCTCTGGTGTCCCAAAGACACAAATGTGGTACCAAACCACTGGTGACCGTAGTCACGATAATCGAGTGATGGGGCCAACCCATCGTGTGATACCAAATCACTGGCCGACGATCCCATATCTCAAGTGGGGCCAACCCACGCGGTGGTGTTAACCACGAGGGCGAGTCGCTATGAGGTACCAAACCTCTGGAGGTACCAAACCTCTCGGTGACCGTAGTCACGGTGTGTTACCAAAACATCGGTGCTCGTCGGCACAAAATATCACTTTGCCCCTCCACTCATATCACCCATCATCATACCAACTCATGTATAGTATTCAAATCATGCAAACATGTTTAACGTTGCATCTCATAGCACATACATCATAAATCATGACATCATGTATCAATAACAATACTCATAATGAAACGGACTTACGAAATCGTGCACATACCCCATAGGGTATCATATCACTCAACCATACTATTTTTGGTTTTACCAATCAATCGATTTATCAAACATATACAAAGCAAGAAGTGTGTTAGTTTACACACGATTACTAATGCGACTATCAAATCCTGTAGATCAAGATCTAACGCACTAGATCCCCATTCCTTAACACTTTTCGAGCACTAGCCACAACCCGAGATATGCGAGATCAAGCCTTCCCTACAATCGGCCAAAACTAAACAACATAATCATGCTAATCAACCTTTAAGGGTAAAATCGTAATTTTACCTACTAAGGGTATTTTCATAAATTCACACCTACAATGGCCTTTACGAAGGCCTAATGTCGCCACTAGCGACTCGGCTACCACTTAGGTTGAAATGGACTATTGGGCCTAAAGCCCAATTCCGCCCATTCGGGCCCTGCGCTCGTGTGGCCCACCTAACACAAATCTAGCCACGTATATAAGTTCCACCTAGTCTAGTTCAACATATACTAACCAATCATGCAATTTACTCATATGGGCCCACGGCCCATTGGGCCCACTTCGCCCATCGAGGCCCAAGCGACCCCAACCCACAAGAATACTACTTATGGCCTCAACTATCGCGTCGAAGCCCCACACGTGCGCTCGCACGCTCGTGTGGCTACTATTGCCGTGACCGGCACTTCGGCATCTGCCGCTCTACAACTAGAGTAGAGAGAGTTGCACACCTGATAGGACTCTGGGGCTAATCCGCGCTCCGATCACTCTTGTGCCCAAACGCCCTCCAAGATGTGTTTACTCTCCTCCTAGGATGCTCCTTATATAGCTAGCTCTTCACCTTCATTCTTTGTGTCTTTCCGATGTGGGATCCTTCGTCGGTGAGAGTTTAAATTCAATGAAACTCTTGCCAGTCAGCACCGCAAAATAAATACTCCCTTGCTTCTCATGAGATTCGAACCCATGCTCCCTTGCAACATAATCCACGCTGCTAGCCACTTGGCCACAAGCTCCTCTTGTGTCTTAAACCATGCGCAACTAAATATAAATCTATAGCCAAATTCTGAGGTCCAAGTAAAAAGAAAACCAAAATGCAAAAGCCAAGACTTGAACCTTGGACCTCCTTCCTTCCTTGTGGCGTCACTCCCTTGCCTCTAAGTGGCGTCACTTTGCCACTACACCACACACTCCACTTGTGTTATTTTCCTCCATATTTTATTCTTAAGGCCTATCTGCCAACTTCCAGGGTTTTTTTCACCTAAAATCAAAATTTCCCCAAAGCCAATATTTGATCCCGGGACTTCATAGAAGCCCTCTAACCTTCCAAAATCACTTATCCAATGGGTCTAACTAGCATTTAAGCCGGTCTCTTGTTCTCCAAAAATTTTAAATCAAGGCCCATTGGGCCCAATTCTCCTAGGCCCAATTTTGGGATGTTACAGACCTTCTTCGCTATTCTCGTACCATGAACTGCTTCGAGTGTCGTCTCGAACGAATTCAAATCAAATGCAGAACCAAAAATAGTTTACTTCACTTTTAGTAGGAAATCAAATTCTTTCTCAATAGAAACCAAAAGAATTATTATTCTAGAAAATAGAACTTATACTTAGAAAATAAATTCTCACTATTTTCGGGCAGAATCACAATATCTCAAAGTTTTATTTTTAGCCCTATTTGTTCCATCTATTAATAGGGAGAAGAGGTGAAACCCTTGTTGAATTGTAGAAGCCTATTTCAATAGAAAAAAAAACTCCTAATCTAACTAAGATTAGGGGGCGACAACCCTAGTTAATTATACTAGGGTTTGTCGTCCCTAGCATTAACATGGGGGCCTTTTGGGCCTCTCTTATATTGGGTCCAATTACAAGTACTTATTGGACTTTTAACCTAGTACTTTATAATTCAATCCAACTCGATACTTTATTTTTTATTTCTCAAAATAAACATATTAAATTAATTTAAATAAATAAATAAATAAATTTCCCAATTAAATAATTTTCTCAACCCAATTCTAATTCCGTTAAAATCATGACGACTTTACCATAAAAGAATTTATAAGAAAATATATTTAATATTTCTATATTCAACGGATTCACTTTGACCAATCAATTTATTTCCATTTTCAAACTTCAATTATTTAATTGATGAATTAAATAATAATTTGAAAAACAATAAGTCATTTTCCAGGACATTTCCATTTAGAAAAAAACATATTCATTTCCAAATGTTTCCCATTTCTCTAACTTTGCCATTTTTATTCATTTCTATTCATTTGATTCAACATGCAATTCATTTATGATTTTAATAAGCTAATGAAAAGACTGATTGGACATGAACAGTTTTCTTATTATGATTCTTAGAATTTTTTTGTCCATAACAACAAACAAGATAAAAGCTTACCATACATAAGTGAGACTAGATTCAGTTGTCCTTCCATATTTTTATGGCATTGAGACTTTTAGAATTTGATAGTTGTTGCCTACTAAGCAACATGTCCTTCTTGCAATCTCAATCAATAGACAACGATTGAAATAATTACAATTTGAGGTTTAAGGTATTGAAATAGACGCCATGTAGGAGAGTTTAGAATATATAATATGTGTTTTTGGTTTTTTGGGGTTAAAACAAATAAATGGAATAGGCTATTTATAGGGCTTAGAGTTAGAGTTGCATTAGTATATTAAATATACCTCAATTTTTGAGTTTTTTTTTTCTACTTTTTAAAAGAATCATTTAGTGTTCCATTAGGGTATTTCCACAGACCTAGAGGTCTATTTAAAATTCCATATTTCATCTTTTCATTGCTTCTCTAATCTCAAAAGGCTCAGACAACTTTGGTATTTAAATCTAAAATTAACCTCGACACTTAAAATCAAAGTTAATAATAAAAGAAGCACATTGTTGAAAATAATGGAACAAATAAAAAAAAAAATGTATCATGATAATAAAAAGCCACATTTGAGAAAAAGCCTCACATTAAATTAGTTTTTAAAAATATTATTTATGTAACACCCCAAACCCGGCTTAGACGTTATGGCCGAATCTGGCGATGTCACATGGTAGCATTTTTCGAAATACATGAGTTGTCGTAAAAACCTCTTTTCTATATAACCTCTTTACAAAATCTTGTGTTAATTTTTGGGTGCGTCGTTCACTAAAAAAAATGTAGTGCATTATCACAAAATTATTCTTTTTCAAAATGTTGTTAATTTTCAAAACGTTACTTATTGCGGAAGCTTTTTAAATATGTTTGCGTATTTGAGTGTATTCTGTTAAAGCATTTGATTCGTTTTGAAAACTCGATTAACCCTACTACTAGCAGTTGTAAATCAAAATAATAGATTTCCCAAATTAACCATGAAAATCCAAAAAGGCCATTATTATAGTAAAATACCCTAAAATAAACTTAAAAATCATTATTAAGTACTAAATCAAATAATTTAGGTCATGTGGCCACCTCTGAGTCCTCCGCCGCACCGATCCGCCTATGTCTGGGGATTACTTGTACAGTCAAATCAGAAGGCTGAGTTTTCGAAAACTCGGTGTGTAATCCCAAATAAAGCAAACAGATAGAAAGCAACAGTGACAATATCAGTTTGGGCTTTAGCCCATCTCAGTACAGAAGCAGGCATGTGTTTGGGCCTTGGCCCATTACAGTAACAATAGTCAGTACAGTAACAGATCATAAAGTATACAGGTCCTACCCAGCCAGCCTCTACACTCCATCTCCGTCCAGCCCTACACTCCATGTGGGGATATAATCAACCCACCCATCCCTACACTCCAGAAAGTACCGAATGCGGCACTAGACAGTAGTTTGCAACTGAGCTGCCAGTAAGTTAGGCTCGAAGCCTTTTAATACACTTCCTCTAATCCATATAAACCCATCCCTACGCAATGCATCATACAATCATGTTATGCCAAATCATGGTATCATATATGTATTCAGTACAGTTTTAACAGCATGCTCAAAATACAGTCGTACATATATATATAAAGTACATGGATATAACAGTCATTTAGTCAATTAGGGAACTAGGTAATCTTACCGACCCTACAGTAGGTCCACAGTCGACTCGGGTGACCCGTGCAACCTTAGCAGTCAAAACAGTGAAAATGGGCCCACAAGCCCATACAATTTACCCATGTGGGCCCACACGCCCGTGTGGCCCACAAGGCCCAAAATGGCCTTAGCCGTGTGGATCACACGGCCTGGCCCAATAATCCCACACGCCTGTGGGGCCCACACGGCCCAATTTGGCCCGACCTATGAATTGTACATGGTCTGCCTCATCGATCACAAGCCCGTGTCCGATCACACGGCCTACCACATGGGCGGCCACACGCCTGTGTGGTGTCGACAGTCTCACTTTTCAGCTTTTTGCCGATTTCCGTTTGCAGAGTTATGTTTACACACCTGAAACATTTTTGATGCTAACGCCACCACGATCACTCCAGCACCCCTCAACACTTCAACGATCCAACTACAAATCAATGCTATAACCGCCCCAGTCTACCCAATTCCTTGCTGTCAAAATAGAAAGTAACCCTCCAATCGGTTATTTTTAATCGATAATTAATCAAAATTCGGTGAGGTATACAAAACTATAATCATAAAAATCCCTTACCTTCGGTTAATCAACAGAGATCCTATACACTTAAATCATTGAAGACCACTGTTTAGCCTCTTGATTAACACCTAAAACCAGCCGAAACCCCTCTTAACAATTGCTAAGCAAAAGAATCGATAGTCTAAAAATAGTTCCAAGCTTACCAACCTCGCACAACGTGACGATATGTAATCTCAAACAATTAAATAGAACAACGCAAGTGAAAGAGGAAGAAAGAATACTAATTGAAATTTTGGTAGCAATAATAGGGAGTTGAGGGAGGAAAAACGACAGATAGTGGGGAAGAAAATCAAAAGAAAATGGTGGAGACGATTTGGGAAAAACACTCGGCAGAGAAAACAAAGAAGCAGAAGGAAAAAGAATAACTGACAGAAGGTTGGGAGTGTGAGAGGGGAGAGCCGAAACTTGCCACTACCCAATTTGGGATAATTTGAAACTCCTCCATCCCTTATTTTTCTCCCTAAATCCCTCATTCCACTCCTCAAAACCGTCCACCACTACCTCAGAAGAACCGAATTTAAATTCCAGTCAAACACTTCAGTATTTCGGCTAAACCAAAACACCCACACGACACAAGGAGCAAAATAAAACACTCCCTTGTACGCACAGGGATTCAAACTCAAGACCACTAGCATCTTGACACTCCACTTAACCACCAGACCAGCAGGCCCATTCTGACATATTTTATCAACACTTAATTATAAGCCTACTGGCCTGAGATAAGGGTTTATTCATTTAAAAACAAAAATTTGCCCAAGCTAATGCTTGAACTTGGGACCTCTCAGACACTTCCCAGAGCACTTAACCACTGAAACAGACACATATTTGTGTCACAAACATATGAAAATAAATATTAAGATTTTCTGGGGCGTTACAACTCTACCCCCATTAAAGAAAATTTCGGCCTCAAAAATTTTACCTGTTTAGAACAGATGGGGATATTACTGTCGCATCGCATCCTCAGGCTCTAACGTGGCCCCTTCAGAACTATGATTACGCCAAAGAACGTTAAACAGTGGGATAGACTTTCTTTTTAGAACCTTCACATCGTGATCCAATATCTGGACTGGCTCCTCTTCAAAGGTCAGATCTGGCCTAGCCTCGATCTTCTCAATAGGAACAATATGCGTGGGATCAAAGCGATAGCACCTCAACATTGAGACGTGGAATACATCATGAATCTGATCTAGCTCCGGAGGTAACTCCAACTTGTAGGCAACTAGTCCTACACGCTTCAGAATACGATAAGGCCCAATGAATCTAGGGCTCAGCATACCCTTGCGACCAAACCTCAGTACATTCTTCCATGGTGAGACCTTGGGAAAAATAGAGTCCCCCACAGAATACTCTATCTCTCGATGCTTCAGGTCTGCATAGGACTTTTGTCTGTCAGATGCCGCTTTCAGTCGGTCTTGAATCAATCTAGCTTTGTCCTCGGTATCAGAAACTAGTTTAGGGCCCAGAACACGTCGCTCGCCCAACTCAGTCCAACACGAAGGTGTGCGACACCTACGACCATATAATGCCTCGTAGGGTGCCATCTGAATGCTAGAATGATAGCTGTTGTTATAAGCAAACTCTACTAGTGGGAGGTAATCCTCCCAACTGCCTCGAAAGTCAATCCCACAACTTCTCAACATATCCTCCAGTATCTGAACCATCCTCTCTGTCTGACCGTAAGTCTGAGGATGGAGCACAGTTTTGAAGCCCAATCTTGTACCTAAAGCTTTATGTAGCTTCTTCCAGAACTGAGACGTGAAGTGAGGATCCCTATCAGAAATTATCGAAATCGGTACCCCATGAAGTCTCACTATCTCAGACACATACAGTTTAGCCAGCTTCTGCAGAGAGTAATCGGTACAAACCAGTATGAAGTGAGCGGACTTGGTCAATCGATCCACGATGATCCATACTGAATCCTTCTTAGTGGGTGTGAGGGGTAACCCACTAACGAAGTCTATAGTTACACGCTCCCACTTCTAAAATAGAATATTGACTGGCTGCAAGAATTCTGAAGGTAACTGATGCTCATCCTTAACCTGCTGGCATGTCAAACACTTGGCCACAAATTCAGTAACCTCTCATTTAAGACCTGGCCACCAGTATAACTCACGAAGGTCTCGGTACATCTTGTTTCTGCCAGGATGCATAGCATAAAGGCTACTATTTGCCTCTCTCAGTATAAACTGCCTCAATTCAGTATCTTTCGGTACACAGATTCTCCCACGGAAACAGAGCACCCTTTCGCTATTCAGTCCAAAATCCTCAGTATTCCAACTCTCAATTTGTCGAAAGCAAGGACCCAAAGACACGTCCTCCAACTGTTTACCCTTAATCTACTTTATCCACGTCGGTTTAACTTGAAGTTCAGCCAACAAACTTCCATCATCAAATAAACTGAGACGAGCAAACATCACCCTCAGATTTGTCACAGCCCTACGACTCAATGCATCGGCCACCATATTGGCCTTGCCAGGGTGGTATTCAATCGTACAGTCATAGTCCTTAAGCAGCTCAATCCATCTACGCTGCCTAAGATTTAGCTCCTTCTGAGTGATGAGGTACTTGAGGCTTTTGTGATAAGTGTAAATGATACACTTCTCACCATACAGGTAATGCCTCTAGATTTTCAATGCAAATACCACCGTGGCCAACTCCAAGTCATGTGTCAGATAATTTGCCTCATAAGTCTTAAGCTGACGAGACGCATACGCTACCACCTTACCCTCTTGCATCAACACACACCCTAAACCGACATGTGATGCATCACTGTAGACAGTAATCTCTTTTCCAGACTCTGGCTATATTAGAACAAGGGCCTCCATCCGTACAGTCTTAAGCTTTTTAAAGCTCCCTTGCTGCGCGTCAGTCTATTTAAACGGCACACCCTTACGTAGTAGCTTAGTCAAGGGTACGATGATCAGTGAAAACCCCTATACAAATTGTCGATAATATCCCGCTAGTCCCAAAAAACTACGGATCTTAGATAAAGTCTTAGGTTGTTTCCAGTCTAATACCGCATCTATCTTTCGAGGGTCGGCCCTAATCCCCTCAGCAGAAACCACATGTCTTAGAAACGTTACTTCACGTAACCAGAACTCACATTTACTGAACTTGGCATAAAGTTGTTTCTCTCGTAGAATTTGTAGAACCACTCTGAGATGTTCATCGTGCTCATCCTCAATTCTCGAATACACCAGTATGTCATCAATAAATACCACTACTAACTGATCTAGATAGGGCTAGAACACTCGATTTATTAGATCCAAGAAAGCTACAAGTGCATCCGTCAGTCCAAATGGCATCACTAGGAACTCGTAGTGGCCATAGCGAGTCCTAAATGTCGTCTTATGCACGTCATCCTCTTTAAATCTCAACTGGTGATACCCTGATCGTAGATCAATCTTAGAGAAAACCAAAGCCCCTCAGAACTGGTTGGATAGATCATTTATCCTCGGTAGAGGATACTTATTCTTGATGGTCAGCTTGTTTAGTTGACGGTAGCCGATACACATACGCATGGATCCATCCTTCTTTTTCACTAACAGAACCGATACTCCCCACGGAGACACACTAGGGTGGATGAACCCACGATCCAATTGCTCTTGTCTGAGCCTTAACCTCCACAAGCTCCTTCGGTGCCATTCTATAAGGGGTGATGGACACTAGAGCTATACAAAGAAGGAGCTCAATCCCAAACTCTACTTCACGATTCAGAGGTAACCCTGGCAGCTCCTCAAGAAAAATGTTCGAAAAGTCCTTAACCGTTCTTATATCCTTAATTGAAGAATCCCCAGAATCTGAAACACTGATGTAGGCCATATACGCCTCACATCCCTTACGAACCAACTTTTCGGCCCTTAATGTAGAAATCACATTCAATAAGTAGTTCTAACATTCCCCAATTACGACTACCTCGCTGTCCCCCTCAGTTCTCAGTACAACCCTTTTTGTGGCACAATCTAAGCTCACTCAGTGTTTAACTAACCAGTCCATTCCTAGTATTAGATCAAATTCTCCAAAAGGCAGTTCCATCAGATCAGCCAAAAAGATAGCTCCTTGAACCTCTACAGGAACATCTTTAAACAGTTTGTTAACCCTTATTGACTGCCCCAACGGACTCAGTACAGTGACCTCACTCGTAGTGCTCTCAACCAGTATACCCAAGTTTTCAGTTACGGTACAAGCTATATAGGAGTGAGTGGATTCTATATCTATCAGTGCAGTATAAGGTAGATTATAAATAAAGAACATATCTATAATGATGTCCGGAGCATCACCCTCCTCTCGGCGACGTGCAGTATAAACTAAAGTCGACTGCCTCACCTCAGTATGACAAGTACCTCTGCCTGGTGCTCTCTGACCATGGCCCAGACCATTCCCACCTCTGGCCTGACCACGGCCTCTCGGTGACTGCTAGACTACCCTCAGTGGTGGTGTAGTACCTATGCCAGAAGCTTGCATCTGATCGGACCTCCGCGGACAATCCCTAATACGGTGCTCCAAAGAACCGCACCTCAAGCATGCTCCAGTCTTTTTCAAACACTCGCCCTGATGGCATCTACCACAGTCAATACACGGCGGCTGTCCAGTAGCAGCAATAGGAGCCCCAACTCTGGTCAGCCCATCAATACTGGCCTTTTTCTCAGGCCTTTAAACGGAACTCGAGGGCTCCGAATCCCTCTTAATCCTGCCTCTCTCTCTGTTTTGGCGCTCAGTGTGCTTTACTTCCTCGACAATCTCCGCCTTATCAACAAGTGTAGCAAAGTCTTGCTCCCTCTGTGGAGCTATCAGAACCCTCAGATTATCCCTGAGGCCATCCTTGAAGCGAACACATCGCTCGTACTCAGTCGCCACCATTCCTAGCGCATAGCGGCTCAGTCATAGAAATTTGGCCTCATACTCGGTCACTGATCTATCACCCTGGGTCAAATTCAGGAATTCTCTCCTACGGGCATCCACGTAATTGGCACCCTTAAACTTTCCCTAGAACGCCGTCTTAAAGAACTCCCAGGTCAGTCGATCAGGCTGAGTGCCCTCCTTAACAGTGAGCCACCACTGATATGCCTCATCTTGTAGTAGCGATACAGCACCCTTTAATTTCTACTCAGAGGTGCAGTCCAGGTCGTCCATAATCCTCTCTGTGGCCCAATCCAATAATCAGCCACATTAGGGGCAACTCCAGCAATACCCCTGAAGAGCTCAGCTCCGTTAGATCGGAGTCGTTCCGTAACTGACCCTTGGCCTCTAGCTCCAGTATTGGGCCCAGCGACCCTCTCTAGAATCTTTAACATGGCTTAGGAAAGTGCGCCGTCCCCAGTCGCTCGATCATGAGACCTAGTCTCAGTCACTGGTGAAGCCGGCGTCTCACTTGTATCCAAATTAGGCAAGTTGCCAGAAGATGAAAATCCAGCTCGAGCACCTCTACGGCCTCTACCACGGCCTCCTGTACCCCGTCCGTGAGTACCTCTCGTGCTCATTGTCTAAGCGCATTTTTCTATTTTAACAGTTTTATGCGTCAGTTTAGAGTTCCAGAGTTTATTAACGGGTATTTTATGAAATCAATATCAGAAGTGTAAAGTTTATTTTCGTACAACACCGTGTCTATCAGTTTTACTATAGTAGCAGTATACACTAACTTAAGTGTTTTCAGTCTTTCTATAGTAGTCTTAGTATATGCTATCTATAGCAGTTTCAGTTTACAACACTTGACAATTTTAGTAAACTTACAGGATCGGCTCCGGAGACTCGGTGTACCACACATGCTGCGAAAATATTTCAATCATCTAAAAATCGGTGCTTTAAAATCCAAGTTTAAAAACCCAAATCCGCAACCAAGTTTTGCAACCTGGCTTTGATACCACTAAATGTAACACCCCAAACCCGACTTAGATGTTATGGTCGAATCTGGCGATGTTACATGGTAGCATTTTTCGAAATACATGAGTTGTCGTAAAAACTTATTTTCTATTTAACCTCTTTACAAAATCTTGTGTTAATTTTCGGGTGCGTCGTTCAGTAAAAAAAACGTAGTGCATTATCACAAAATTATTCTTTTTCAAAACGTTGTTAATTTTCAAAACGTTACTTATTGCGGAAGCTTTTTAAATCAGTTTGCGTATTTGAGTGTATTCTGTTAAAGCATTTGATTCGTTTTGAAAACTCGATTACCCCTACTACTAACAGTTGTAAATCAAAATAATAGATATTCCAAATTAACCATGAAAATCCAAAAAGGCCATTATTACAGTAAGATACCCTAAAATAAACTTAAAAATCATTATTAAGTACTAAATCAAATAATTTAGGTCGTGTGGCCACCTCTGAGTCCTCTGCCGCACCGATCTGCTTATGTCTGGGAATTACATGTACAGTCAAATCAGAAGGGTGAGCTTTTGAAAACTTAGTGTGTAATCCCGAATAAAGTAAACAGACAGAAAGCAATCACAGTCTGGGCTTGAGCCTTTTTTAGTATCAGTGACAATATCAGTTTGGGCTTTATCCTATCTTAGTATAGAAGCAGGCATGTGTTTGGGCCTTGGCCCATTACAGTAACAATAGTCAGTATAGTAACAGATCATACAGTATACAGGTCCTACCCTGTAACAGCCCGATTTTGGGCCTAGTCGAAACAGTGGTTTTGGGGCCACCAATCCGACGAGGAAAATCTTATTTTTATTATATTTTTATGGTCTACGGTTTCACGGAAAGAGTTTGTGAAAATTTCGTTCAAAAATTTCGATGTTTGGGCACTCAATTTAGTCAAAAGGGCTAAATTATAAATAGTGCAAAAGTTGAGTGCCACATGTTAGAAGTGTCCAATTTCTATGAAATTTTAAATTTGAGATCCTTAAATGGCAATTAGACCATTGGTTAAATTTTTGGACAAAAATGGACATGAGATAAGTGAAATAGGATATTTTTAAGTTAGGGGCATTTTGGTAATTTGGTAATTTTTAAGTGCAGGGCATAAGTAAAAATAAATGTGAGCAATGAGTATGATTTATGGTTGGGATGTGGTAAGAGTTGAGATGATTAAGCATGATTATGAAAATGTGAATTGTTCTTACATAGTATGTAATGTTTTTGGTTGATTAGCATATGGTATGATGCTTATTGTTTACATGTAGACTTACTAAGCTTAAAGCTTACTCCCTTCTCTTTTCCCTTGTTTTATAGTGTCGAAGAGCCAGCTCGGGATACAAAGAAAAGCAAAGGATCACCCACACTATCAGCACATCTTGGTATAGTTAGACTTAGCGTTTTGAGTATGGCATGTATAGGGACTAGACTTAGTTAAATGTCTTATTATTTTTGCCAAATGTGTTGGCTCATTCAAAGATGAACTCTTTTTTATAAAGCCATAGTTGGTGGCCCTTCTTATTAATCTATGAAAAGATGAGGTTATTCATGATTGTGCAAGTGGCATGATGATTTACTTGGTTTAATTATGCATGATTGGATTGAATGTTTAATGTGAATTATGTTTGTATGAGTTAGGGTGATGGAATGAGCTTGGCAAATAGCCTTGTTCTTGCCCACATGGAAAGGCACACGGGCATGTGTCGAGGCCGTGTGTGACACACAGTCAGCCTCATGGGCGTGTGCCCAGGCCGTGTGAAGTCTGCACCTGAAATTAGGAATTTAATTCGCCATACGGCCAAAGGACACGGGTGTGTGCCTTGGCCGTGTGACATTTATGGGGTGATGATGTCAGAAATAGAATGCTAAGGTTTTGGCACACGGGCTAAGACACGGGCGTGTCGAGGCCGTGTGAGAGACACGGGCCAGGGACACGGGCATGTGTCCAGCCGTGTGAAAACCCCTGTAGGTTTGAATTGAAAAATAATTCCACACGGGAGTGGAACACAGGCATGTGATACGCCACACGGGCGTGTCCGTTCTTCCACACGGGCGTGTGGACTGTTTAGTGAAAATTTTCTAAGTTTTTCCAGAGATCTTTAAAAGAGTTCAATTTGACCCCGAACCATTCCTAAAGTGTGATTTAGGCTTCGTAGGCTTGTTTAAGAGGTGTATAAGTCTAGTAATGCCTCGTACCTTGTTTCGGCGTCAAATACGGGTAAGGGGTGTTACATTTAATGGTATCAGAGTTATGGTTTAGTCAGTTCTCGGACTACCGTAGCATGTGTGAGAGTCTAACTATGCATGCCATAAATATATATTGATAGTGTTGTGACTCATAACCATATTAAACTATGTTTTCGTATAGTAAATGGATCCCGACCGAGCTACTGCTGATGACGCTGCTAGTAATGCGCCGGCTCCCGCACAAGGGACCGTGCCTGTAGAAAATAGACCAGAGACTTTGGGTCAAGGAGATGAGGCTCGAGAAGCCTTTCTTTACATAATGAGTAACTTGTAACACCCCTTACCCGTATTCAAGCCGGAATAGGGTTTGAGGCATTACCGAACTAGTCTTGCTTAAACATCTCGAATAGGGTTATAAAATTTTGTTTAAACCCATCACTTGCACATACTCGGCCTAGGAGGCCCTAACATACTTTCGAGAGGTATCGAAACTATTTCGAGAACTTTTAAGAGTTCGAGAAACTTTTCAACGAAATAGGGGCCACACGCCCGTGTGGGGGTCTAGGGATACGCCCGTGTGCCCCTAAGACATGCTCGTGTCTTTCACCCGTGGTCGACACTGACTAATTTCACACGGCCTTGACACGCCCGTGGTCCTGGCCCGTGTGCTAAACCTGGCCCCTAAGCCAAGTCCCGAACGTGGTCTTACACGGAGTCACTATTCGATGCCGACGCCATATCCCAGATATGGTCTTACATGGGATCACGTATCATTGCCAATTCCATGCCCCAGACATGGTCTTATATGGGATAACACGTATTGCCATGGTCCAACCATGGTCTTATTCATCAATTTATCATTGAACGACCGTACTCATCTCCTGCATTCTACTTAGTCAAACTTCTCAGTTTAACTCCCACACTATAATATATGTGGCTTCATAACAGAGTCATAAAATAAAACATTATACATCCTCTACTTTAACAGTCACACATGAGATTCAACTATGTGGACATATTGTTCATACATCATTCAAACAGTCGTACATACACACATATCCCGTTCTCTGGATATATATTTACTCATTATATACACCTAACCCAATAGGTCGAGTATATAACACCGTATGCATATCAAGCCAATACAGATAAGCTTATCACTTTATAACTCTCATTTCAATCCTTATCACATACATGTCATAAACTTCTATTTATACCTCTTCGCATATCATTAATGCATGAGCACATTTCAATTTCCTCATTATCACTAACAATATTATTGGATTTAGCTCGGTTGGGAATCATCTCTGTCTTAACAAAACAATTTCGTTAGAGCTGGGAGATATCACACTATCACGGTCCACCTATGGCATGTATAGCTAGAATCTTACTCACGCTAGGTTAGTCCGAGAACCGACTAAACCATAGCTCTGATACCATTAAATGTAACACCCCTTACCCATATTCAAGCTGAAACAGGGTTTGAGGCATTACCTAACTAGTCTTGCTTAAACATCTCGAATAGGGTTATAAAATTTCGTTTAAACCAATCACTTGAACATACTCGGCCTAGGAGGCCTTAACAAACTTTCGAGAGGTATCGAAACTATTCTGGGAACTTTTAAGAGTTTGAGAAACTTTTTAACGAAACAGGGGCCACACGCCCGTGTGAGGGTCTAGGGACACGCCTGCGTGCCCCTAAGACATGCCCGTGTCTTTCACCCGTGGTCGACACTGACTAATTTCACATGGCCTTGACACGCCCGTGGTCCTAGCCCGTGTGCCCAACCTTGGCTTTCTGACTTATCCACACGGGCTCTACACACGCCCGTGTGCTTCAGCCGTGTGGCTATTCAAATTCCAAGTGCAAGGTGCAGACTTCACACGACCTGGGCACACGCCCATGTTCTAGCCGTGCCTCCCACACGGTCTAGACACATACCCGTGTGTCTACCCATGTGGACAATTAGCAGGCTATCTACCAAGCCCTTTGCCACCTTACATTGCATACAATCATACACCATCACACAACACACTCAAATCATCGATTATAACACATTTGATTTATGAAAATGCAGTCTTCATCCCCTACACGAGGGAGAACTATTTCTAGTATAATTACAATCGAATTAAGCCATCATCTATGGCTATGCACAACCTAACCGTAAACTCTCTTAGGCCAACACATTTGGCTATATCAACTATGACTTAATCAACTTTAAAAGAGATCCCTATACATGCCATAACTCATAAGGACTTGAAACCTCATACCAAGTGTCTGCTCGATAGTGTGAAACATCTCCGATGATCTCCGACCTGAGTTAGCTAAATTAACCTATAAGAGGTGAGAAAGAAAGAGAAGTAAGCAATAATGCTTAGTAAGTTCATATGCATATAATAATCAACTACTGATAATCATTGATTATAATCAATCGCAAGGTATTATAATGAGTTTTACATCTTAAACTCATGGTTACCTACATAATCATCCTTGAAGCTTACTCATTCTGTCTCTTACCACATTCTAGCCATGCCACAAGCCAAATGCTCATGTTAATTAGCATACATTCCTGCACTTGTCACCACATAATCACATACAACAACATATCGAATATTTTCAATAAGCCATTCATACTATCAATTACTCAGTGGTTTCGCACTCAGCCCACCCTCAATCTCTAATATGGTGGTATCGCACTTAGCCCACCAATCATTTATAATTACGGTGGTATCGCACTCAGCCCACCAATAAGAATAATATAAGCGATGGTATCGCACACAGCCCATCATTTAATAATTAATAAGGTGGTAACGCACACAGCCCACCGTTATTATACATTCATGGATATTTATCCACATGCATTTCTCTATTTCAAATGTTCCTCCCGGGAACATCCTCACACACACTACCAACCTTACTTAGCTTTCTACGATAATCGTTCGCATCCATACAATGCATTAATAATTATAACTTATGCAACCAAGGTGCATCATTTACAAATAACCCACTATGGGTTCATCACATACCGAATTCATCTCAATTCAGTTCTAACACATACCTGTACCTCTCATGGTACAACCACATTCATTCTCATTTTCAACATACTTATTGAATCACTCAAATTGTTAAATAACACCTTTGAGTCTCATACACATAAAGTCACACTGACATCATACCCCTGATAGGGTCTTACATACCCCTGATAGGGTCTTACATGAATTAACATATCGATGCCATGTCCCCGACATGGTCTTATACGAAATCCCATACCGAGGCCATATTCTAAATATGGTCTTACATGGAACCTTAATTACCATTGTATCATGGTATTTGTATTTCCACTATTCATGGTTTAATTCAAGACTTTCATTTCTTGACTTTACATCAAAACATATTTAACGTATACATGGAGGCAATGACCAATCTATACAACATTGAAATATTAAAAATACTTCACTTAGAGTTGTACAATTTGACACATGAACTTACCTTGTTACCGAAAAGGGAAGAAAGAGACCCTTTTGCCCACATTTCTCTTTTCTCCCGTTCTAGGTCCAAATCTCGTTTTCTTTGATCTAGAACAATAGAATTTACTCATTTAATCACTTATAATTCATAATACAACAAAATCTATACTTAAGAAAAAAATGACTTTTGCCCTTATACATTGGTAAAATTACGATTTTGCCCCTAGGTTCGTAAATTACTTTTCATCACATTTTCCTATTAAACAAGCCTAGCTGAACATTTAATCCTCTTACAACTTTCCACAATTCCAACTATTTCATGCATTAATGAACAAATTACACCATTTGCATCTTAGTCCTAATTAGGTGTTTTCATGACAACACCTTTCACAAAAGTTGTTTCTCATCTTCCTAACATTCATTTTCTTCCATAAAAACTCAGCAACCAACATAAAATCTCTCATGGAAAGTCCCTAGACTTTCAACCATATTGCAAATTAGTCCCCTCATTAGCTAGCTTAAGCTTTGGGGACTCCAAAAGTAAAATTTTGATCAAGAAAGATCACCAAAATCACTTACTTGTGAGGAGAAATGTTTGCTGAAATTTTTGAGCTCTCCAACCCTTGTTTGCTGCCAATTTCTGGTGGTGATGAAGAAAAGAAAAGGTGATACCTTTCTTTTCTTTATTTATCTCTTATTTTATTCATTTAGTCAACAAAAGTCACCAACTCTTGTCAACTTTTTAATTCCTTGTCCCCTTGACCGTCCATCACTCTTAGGAAGGTATAATTGCACTTTAAAGACCTCCAATTTACACTATATAGCTATTTGTCACCTCTAGCAAATAAAATAGGACTTTTGCACTTAATGCGATTTAGTCCTTTTTCGCGATTAAGGAAGAAATCGCTAAAATTAAAGCACCAAAATTTTCATGCACCCTTATAAACATGTTATAACACATAAAATAACATGAAAATATTTTTCTCTAACCTCAGATTAGTGATCCTGAGATCATTGTTCTGACTAGCCCCTAAATCGGGATGTTACAATTCTCCCCCTTAAGGATTTTCGTCCCCGAAAATCTTACCTGGAGAAGTTGCTCTTAACATTCTTGAAACGTTTTCACCAACTCATCAAAATCACAAATCGACTTATCCTTAAGCTTCTCTCGCCAACAACCTTTAAACTGTAGTACACAAGGTCGAAGCACAAATTGAAACCTAGATTACTCTTCCTCCTGGGCGTAAATACTCAGTAATCTTACAACTATGAACTCGGTACATGCTAAAATGATCATTCGGATCCTTATCGCATACTTCACTAAAATTCAGATGACAACCCCCTCCTTGGAAATCAAGTCACTTCAAATTTGACATCTATTGCATTTATCTCAATTTATTACTAGGATATTCACCGACTGTAATAGTCTTGACTTGTACGCTTTGAAAATTCAGCTTTTAGTGGTCGACTACTTCTGACCATAAACTCAACCATATCGTGAAATGCACTCAATCGTCAAAACATTCATGCATATAACTATACTTTTTCTTAGTCTTGCACGAGTAGACATGCTATTAGTAAGTCTCATACCAATACCTTCTGTATAAGCTCTGAATTCATCGACATAAAAATTCTACTTTAAGGTAACATCAACAATGAAAATCTTTTTCGACCTGAATTTTAACGTCTTAAACAAGCTCACTCAGATTTTATTTAAAATACCATCCATGGCATAACTAACCATACACAAGTCATAGGCTTCTTGCCATACTTACTTACAATTGCCCCTATTTAGCACATACCGTGCCACACATCATACTCGTTTCTTTGTGACTCGTTCACGAGTACCTGTATTCACTCATTCACATGACTTTAGTACAATTCTCATTTCTTCTTCTAACTCATCTACTTATCCCATTAATCACTGGGGATCATCAAAGACGCATATTCATCATCATTAACGTAGGTACGAAGCCAATGCCACATCCCCGAGGTGGTCTTACATGGAGTCACCTCTAGGTGTCAATGCCATATCCCGGATATGGTCTCATATGGAGGTTTCATATCATGCATCGATGCCATATCCCGAATATGGTCTTATACGATTCTCATATTCATTACCAAAGCCATATCCCGAATATGGTCTTATACGGGATCTCAACTCGGTGCCGAGGTCATGTCTCAGACATGATCTTATACGGGACCTTATCTATTTCATATCTCGATGATAGCATTTTCATATTAAATATGGTCCACTAGGACTTCAACATTTCGTTAAACATTAACTACTCAATTTGGTAGAGTATCATGCATCAATATGATACCAAGCATTCTCAATTATGCGAACATGAAGGTTGCATTAATCACATTCAAACTTACAAACTCTTTTCCTCGATTCATACTAAACTCAATACTAAAACTTTCAATTTATAGCACCTTTAATGACTTTCATCTTAACCATCACGGTTAAAATGTTTCAATGAGCATACCTCTGTATCATGCTCCTTACTCATGTACACATAAAATTTCATTCTCCTTATTGCTTCATGCATAAATATGCACATAACTAAAATCATATCTCAATACATCAATCTACTCTTTTTTCCTCACTAAGAATATATTTCAAACACACTCTCGTTTAAGTTTCTCTTGATGTGCTAATTTAAAACCTTTACTATCGTCATATCCCAAGATAGTAGGGACATTTCAATCGATTAAATTAACTCTATTCGGCTTACCCAAAAACCCATCGCACAATATGAAACTTGTGATTTCACTTCTTATACTAGAATTATAACCTTTCTATGATCAAATCAAAAGCACAATTATAGTAGATATAATTATCACAACTCAAAGAACACACACTTAAAAAAAATAATCATGATCAACAGAAGTATAAAAGAAATCTCACATAAAGTTTTACCACTAACTTCCTCCTCAAAGTACAAGAATAAGGTTACGAAGAGATAAAGGAATGTCGATTTCAATTGACTAAATCGACAACCATTTTGTCTGATCTTACAGTCAACTAACATTCTCACACGATCATGATTCATGTAAAGGACAACTACATCACCCCTGAAAGGCAACAAATATTAATACGTAATACTCAAAGAGATCATTATGATCCATACAACTATGGTTGTCATGATCAAACACTTTCGCAGTTCAAATATTGTTTCTCCAACCATTTCCGTTATCAAAACTTCTTGACTATTCCTTTTCATTAGTGAACATCAATTCAGGGAGGTCTCGATAAGCGTACACCTCAGGCTTCCTACTCAATTGAGTCAAATAGCCTAGGCTAACTTTCTCCTTACTCTCAACATTGCATAATCGGTGCAATCTTTAAAACATTCTAATATTCTTCTCAAAGTTGTTCTCACTTTCTAACTAGCTTTATCTCTATATACGTTACTACTTGTTTTACCACTAAACTCTTTCATTTTGTACTCATGAGCTTATTCAATTTAACTTTCGTAAGGATCTCATTATAAATTAACAGTAGTACTCGTAAAGCCTCTAACTTGACTCTCATGACTACATACATATGATTTAACATTCATCATTAATGAAATATCATCGTAGTCACACAACTCGCTCCATATTAATGTCTACTCGAGTACTCAACATTTAACCCCAATTTCTCTTACCATCACATATCAAATTAAAGAATGTCTTACGGGTTTGAGTACGTCGTTTACTTGATTGCCATAGTCCAACTATGGTCTTACTCGTATCACAACATCATAGCCTAGCTATTACCTTACATGTCGTCACGATGCCATAGCCTCGCTATGGTCTTACACGAAATCTCATATCAATACCAATGCCATATCCCAGATATGGCCTTCCATGGAAACTCATGTTGATGCCGATGCCATATCCTAGATATGGTCTACATGGGATTTTATATAAATATCGACGCCATATCTCAGATATGGTCTTACACGATTTCATGCCGAAGCCAAGTCCCAGACGTGGTCTTACACGGAGTCACTATTCGATGCCGACGCCATATCCCAGATATGGTCTTACACGGGATCACGTATCGTTGCCAATGCCATGCCCTAGACATGGTCTTATATGGGATCACACGTATTGCCATGGTCCAACCATGGTCTTATTCATCAATTTATCATTAAACGACCGCACTCATCTCCTGCATTCTATTTAGTCAAACTTCTCAGTTTAACTCCCACACTATAATATGTGTGGCTTCATAACAGAGTCATAAAATAAAACATTATACATCCTCTACTTTTACAGTCGCACATGAGATTCATCTATGTGGACATATTGTTCATACATCATTCAAACAGTCGTACATACACACATATCCCATTCTCTTGATATATATTTACTCACTATATACACCTAACCCAATAGGTCGAGTATATAACACCGTATGCATATCAAGCCAATACAAATAAGCTTATCACTTTATAACTCTTATTTCTATCATTATCACATACATGTCATAAACTTCTATTTATACCTCTTCGCATATCATTAATGCATGAGCACATTTCAATTTCCTCATTATCACTTACAACATTATTGGATTTAGCTTGGTTGGGAATCATCTTTGTCTTAACAAAATAATTTCGCTAGAGCCGGGAGATATCACACTATCACGGTCCACCTATGGCATGTATAGCAAGACTCTTACTCACGCTAGGTTAGTCCGAGAACTAACTAAATCATAGCTCTGATACCACTAAATGTAACACCCCTTACCCGTATTCAAGCCAGAACAGGGTTTGAGGCATTACCTAACTAGTTTTGCTTAAACATCTCGAATAGGGTTATAAAATTTCGTTTAAACCCATCACTTGCACATACTCGGCCTAAGAGTCCCTAACATACTTTCGAGTGGTATCGAAACTATTCCGGGAACTTTTACGAGTTTGAGAAACTTTTCAACGAAACAGGGACCACACGCCCGTGTGGGGGTCTAGGGATACGCCCGTGTGCCCCTAAGACATGCCCGTGTCTTTCACCCGTGGTCGACACTGACTAATTTCACACGGCCTTGACACGCCCGTCGTCCTGGCCCGTGTGCCAAACCTTGGCTTTCTGACTTATCCACACGGGCTATACACACGCCCGTGTCCTTCAGCCGTGTGGCTATTCAAATTCCAAGTGCAAGGTGAAGACTTCACACGACCTGGGCACACGCCCATGTTCTAGCCGTGCCTCCCACACGGTCTAGACACATGCCCGTGTGTCTACCCATGTGGATAATTAGCAGGCTATCTACCAAGCCCTTTGCCACCTTACATTGCATACAATCATACACCATCACACAACACTCTCAAATCATCGATTAAAACACATTTGATTTATGAAAATGAAGTCTTCATCCCCTACACGAGGGAGAACTATTTCTAGTATAATTACAATTGACTTAAGCCATCATATATGGCTATGCACAACGTAATCGTAAACTCTCTTAGGCCAACACATTTGGCTATATCAACTACGACTTAATCAACTTTAAAAGAGATCCCTATACATGCCATAACTCATAAGGACTTGAAACCTCATACCAAGTGTCTGCTCGATAGTGTGAAACATCTCCGACGCTCCGACCCGAGTTAGCTAAATTAACCTATAAGAGGTGAGAAAGAAAGAGAAGTAAGCAATAATGCTTAGTAAGTTCATATGCATATAATAATCAACTACTGATAATCATTGATTATAATCAATCGCAAGGTATTATAATGAGTTTTACATCTTAAACTCATGGTTACCTACATAATCGTCCTTGAAGCTTACTCATTCTGTCTCTTACCACATTCTAACCATGCCACAAGCCAAATGCTCATGTTAATTAGCATACATTCCTGCACTGGTCACCACATAATCACATACAACAAAATATCAAATATTTTCAATAAGCCATTCATACTATAAATTACTCAGTGGTATCGCACTCAGCCCACCCTCAATCTCTAATAAGGTGGTATCACACTTAGCCCACCAATCATTTATAATTACGGTGGTATCGCACTCAGCCCACCAATAAGAATAATATAAGCGATGGTATCGCACACGACCCATCATTTAATAATTAATAAGGTGGTAACGTGCACCAATTTACCGTTATTATACATTCATGGACGATTATCCACATGCATTTCTCTATTTCAAATGTTCCTCCCGGGAACATCCTCACACACACTACCAACCTTACTTAGCTTTCTACGATAATCGTTCGCATCCATACAATGCATTAATAATTATAACTTATGCAACCAAGGTGCATCATTTACACATAACCCACTATGGGTTCATCATATTCGAATTCATCTCAATTCGGTTCTAACACATACTGCACTCTCTCGTGGTACAACCACATTCATTCTCATTTTCAACATACTTATTGAATCACTCAAATTGTTAAATAAAACCTTTGAGTCTCATACACATAAAGTAACACTAACATCATACACCCGATAGGGTCTTACATGAATTAACATATTGATGCCATGTCCCTGACATGGTCTTATACGAAATCCCATACCGAGGCCATATTTTAAATATGGTCTTACACGGAACCTTAATTACCATCGTATCATGCTATTTGTATTTCCACTATTCATGGTTTAATTCAAGACTTTCATTTCTTGACTTTACATCAAAACATATTTAACGTATACATGGAGGCAATAAACAATCTATACAACATTGAAATATTAAAAATACTTCACTTAGAGTTGTACAATTTGACACATGAACTTACCTCGATACCGAAAAGGGTAGAAAGGGACCCTTTTGCCCACATTTCTCTTTTCTCCCGTTCTAGGTCCAAATCTCATTTTCTTTGATCTTGAACAATAGAATTTACTCATTTAATCACTTATAATTCATAATACAACAAAATCTATACTTAGGAAAAAAATGACTATTTTTCCCTTATACATTGGCAAAATTACGATTTTGCCCCTTGGCTCGTAAATTACTTTTCATCACATTTTCCTATTAAACAAGCCTAGCTAAACATTTAATCCTCTTACAACTTTCCACAATTCTAACTATTTAATGCATTAACGAACAAATTACACCATTTGCATCTTAGTCCTAATTAGGTGTTTTCATGACAACACCTTTCACAAAAGTTGTTTCTCATCTTCCTAACATTCATTTTCTTCCATAAAAACTCAGAAACCAACATAAACTCTCTCATGGAAAGTTCCTAGACTTTCAACCACATTACAAATTAGTCCCCTCATCAGCTAGCTTAAGCTTTGGGGACTCCAAAAGTACAATTTTGATCAAGAAAGATCACCAAAATCACTTACTTGTGAGGAGAAATGTTTGCTAAAATTTTTGAGCTCTCCAACCCTTGTTTGCTGCCAATTTTTGGTGGTGATGAAGAAAAGAAAAGATGATACCTTTCTTTTCTTTATTTATCTCTTATTTTATTCATTTAGTCAACAAAATTCACCAACTCTTGTCAACTTTTTAATTCCTTGTCCCCTTGACCGTCCATCACTCTTAGGAAGGTATAATTGCACTTTAAAGACCTCCAATTTACACTCTATAGCTATTTAGTCCTTTTTCGCGATTAAGCAAGAAATCGCTAAAATTAAAGTACCAAAATTTTCATGCACCCTTATAAACATGTTATAACACATAAAATAACATGAAAATATTTTTCTCTAACCTCGGATTAGTGATCCCGAGATCACTATTCTGACTAGCCCCTAAATCGGGCTGTTACATAACTGGTACACTGAGTATGTACGAGCAAACCCTAATTCTCAACCTCCTCCACCCCCACCTATACCTCAGCCAGTCCCCGTGGCTCCTCAAGGTATAGATTTTGTAAGAATGACCAAACCCCCGGTCGATAAGATTCAGAAACAAGGGGCTGAGAAATTTAGAGCCAATATAGACGATGACCCTGAGAGAGCGGAGTTCTGGCTTGAGAACTCTACGAAGGTATTCGATGAACTCTCCTGCACGCCTGAGGAGAGCTTAAAATGTGTTGTGTCATTATTGAGGGACTCGGCATATCATTGGTGGAAAACGCTGACATCCATAGTACCAAGGGAGAGAGTAACATGGGACTTTTTGTAACACCCCTTACCCGGGTTCTACACTGGAACCGAGCCTGAGGCGTTACCAAACTCAAACCACTTGATCGCCACTTAGGCTCGTCGTAACTACTCTCTGAAGTCATCTCAACAACCTCATTCTCGACTTACGAGGCCTCACTCATACACACGAGGGCTCTCGAGACTAAACTGGAACTTTTTCCAATCTTAAAAATTTTCTCTTTTGAGCAGGGCTCTGCCCGTGCAAGGTACAACACGCCCGTGTGAAGTCACACACGCCCATGTTCCCAAACCGTGCTTAAAAACCAAAGATTGCGCCAATGCCCCCACGGCCAAGGCACACGCGTGCTTCCCAACCGTGGTAAACACCGACTTCCCTCACACGGCTTGGAGTCTAGACACACGCCTGTGTGTCTAGCTCGTGGCCAATTCTGACTTAATATGTCAACCTGCAGGGGACGCACGGCCAAAGCACACGCCCGTGGGCTGACCGTGTGTCACACATGGCCTAGACACACGCCCGTGGGCTGATCGTGTGTCACACATGGCCTAGACACACGCCCGTGTGTCTATCCACATGGCCAAGAACAAAGCTATTTCCTAAGCTTTTCTCACCCTTAAAGCTTACACAACATGCACTCATACAACACATCCATAATCAACTCAAACTGAAGTGCAATCTCACATAGAAAACTACATATTTCTTTCATATAATGTAATAGCCAACAACCATGGCATTATACAAAATACACTATCCATCTAAAGGCCAACACATCTTAGCCATTTACACCAAAAATTCACTAATTTGTCTAGCCCCTATACATGCCATATACAAAACATTGAGTCTAATGTACCGAGTGTCTTTGATAGTGTGGGCGATCATCCAATTGATCCTCGTATCTCGATTCAACACTTTTACTCTATAAGACAAGGGAAAAGAAAGAGAGTAAGCTTTGAGCTTAGTAAGTTTACACATAAACAATTAAGCAACATAGTATAAGCTAAGCAACAATTAGCATTATACTAACATAAGTAATTCACAACTATGCTTACTCTTTCTATCCCTTACCACATTTCCAACACATCATGAGTCACTTACTTATAACTATTGACATACACCCCTGCATTCAACATCACATTTACACAATATACAACACATCATTATTTCTCGATAATACATCCAGACAGCTAATCCACACAACTAGTCCACACAGCTAATCCACACAGCTAATCTACTCACTATCAAATCCACACAGCAAATCTCTCAATGGTTCCGCACTAAGCCCACCCCATTCAATTATTAAGGTAGTATCGCACTTAGCCTACCAACAAGGTATTCATAGAGGTTTCGCACATAGCCCACTAAATAACATACCTAACGATAGCATCACACATAGCCAGCTCATCGTCAATATGCATTAGGATGGTATCGCACTTAGCCCACCTTTTTGCACTATTACAACACATCAACATATTTACTTACTCTATCATTCATCCATTCACATATTCTACTTGAACCACATAGGTTCTCAATCATTCTCGAACATGCTACACACTATTTAGCATTCACAAATTGTAAGTAAAAATGCATTATTTATGCATAGACTTACTTCGATACTCAAAAGTATTGAGACTTGCAATTTAGTCCACCACCTTGCTTTTGCCTCGGTTTTGATCCGGGTTTCGTCTTTCTTGATCTATAATGAATAAATTAGCTTATTCAATACATACATTGACTAAATTAACCCACATCTCATACTTTAGCAAAATTACTATTTTGCCCCTAAACTTTCTCATATTTACACTTTAGCCCCAAGCTCGTAAAGTGATTTTTATTCAACTTTCTAGTCTTTCATGCTTAGTCGAACCACTTATTCAACTAAAGCTATCATCAATTCTCACTAAAACACACATGTATGACCAAACTTAAGATTTTCACAATCAAGTCCCTACATGCATTTTCAAGGAAAATCACTTAACAAAAGATGTTTCTACTACATCAAGCTTTCATAATCTTCTATAAAACAACAAAATACATGCATGTCATACATGACCACATTTTTGAACATCCTTCATAGCTTATCAAATAGCTAAAAATAGCTTACTCATGCTACTGGGACTTCAAAAATACAAAGAATATCAAAAACGAGGCTAGATGTACTTATTAGCAAGCTTGAAAATTTGAAGAACCCTAACAATGGCTCTTTGGAATTTTTGGCAGCCTTGGAGAAGAAGATGAATGAATTTTGTCATCTTTTCTCCTATTTTAATCACTTATTTGATAAATGACCAAAATGCCATTTTTGATAAACTGTAAATTTTAACTCATTCATGCCC
This sequence comes from Gossypium sturtianum, assembly GCA_025698515.1. NCBI lineage: Eukaryota > Viridiplantae > Streptophyta > Magnoliopsida > Malvales > Malvaceae > Gossypium > Gossypium sturtianum. Next base: position 29,805,069 of record CM046945.1, read on the forward strand.
AATTTTGTTCAAAAATTAGAATTTGGATAAATTGCTATTTAAGGACCTCTAATTAATAATCTAAAGCTATTTCACACATATAGCTTCTAGAAACACACATTTTGTAACTTTTGCAATTTAGTCCTTTTGGACAATTCAACCACAATTTCACAAAATTGCTTCATGAAACTTTCACACTAGCATGCATACAAGGCATAAACCTCAAAAACTCATTTATAACCCTCGGATTTGTGGTCTCGCACCACTATTCCGACTAGGCCCTAAACCAGGATGTTACAACTCTCCCCCCTTTAGATATTTTCGCCCCCGAAAATCTTACCAGTAAAGAGGTTTGGATGTTGCTCTCTCATAGCTTCTTCCATTTCCCGCGTAGCCTCTTCCATACCATGTTTCTGCCATAGCACTTTCACTAGTGCTATGCTCTTATTTCTCAACTGTTTCACTTCTCGAGCCAAGATCTTAATCGGCTCCTCTTCATAAGACATATCCGGTCTTATCTCAATTTTCGTTGAAGGAATCACATGTGAAGGATCGGAGCGAGACCGTCGCAACATCGACACATGGAACACATTATGAATCTTTTCCAACTCTACCGGCAAAGCCAACCGGTATGCTATAGGCCCAATTCTATCTATAATCTCATACGGCCCTATGAACCTTGGACTCAATTTCCCGTTTTGTCTAAATCTCATAATCTTCTTCCACGGGGACACTTTCAAAAACACTTTGTCGCCCACTTTAAACTCAATTTCTTTTCTTTTCAAATCCGCGTACAACTTCTGTCGATCCGAAGCAACTCTCAGACTATTACGGATTACTTTCACCTTCTCTTCGGTTTCCTTCACTAAATCGACCCCATGGATCCACTTCTCACTAAGCTCAGTCCAATACAAAGGAGTCCAACACTTACGACCATACAAAGCCTCATACGGTGCCATCTGTATACTCGACTTATAACTATTGTTGTAGGCGAATTCGACCAAAGGTAGATATCTCTCCCAACTACCTTCGAATTCTAACACACAGCATTGAAGCATATCTTCAAGAACTTGAATCACTCTTTCAGACTGACCATCAGTTTGCGGATGGAACGCAGTACTGAAATTTAATCTCGTACCCATGGCCTCTTGCAACTTCTTCCAAAATCTCAAAGTAAACCTCGGATCTCTATCCGATATAATAGACACAGGCACACCATGCAACCTCACTATCTTTGCCACATACAACTCAGCTAACTTGTCCAGTGAGTAATCAACACGTACTGGAATAAAGTGAGCCGACTTCGTCAATCTATCCACAACAACCCACAGAGCATCTCTCTTTCTCGGAGTCATCCGTAACCCCGTTACAAAATCCATGGTAATCCGATCCCACTTCCATTTGGGTACCATTACTGGCTGAAGCAATCCCGAAGGCACTTGATGCTCAGCTTTCACCTGTTGGCAAATCAGACACTTTGTCACAAACTCTGAAATATCTCTTTTCATACCCGGCCACCAATATAACTTTTCCAGGTCGTTGTACATTTTCGTATTGCCCGGATGTACTGACAAACATCCACTGTGGGCCTCATGCAAAACCTTTTGAATCAACTCCTCATCTTTAGGAACACAAATTCTGTCACGATACGTCAGACAACCATTCAAATCCACTCAGAAATCAGAATCACTTTCTAATCCGCACTTAGCTATCTTAGCTTGCATCTCTCATCATTTCTCTCGAGCCTCACATATTTGTTGAACAAATAGCGGCTTAGCTCTCAATTCTACCAAAATAGCACCATCGTCCGACAATGCTAAACTCGTGCTCATAACTCTTAGAGCATACAAGGATTTCCTACTCAGGGCATCCGCAACCACATTCGCTTTTCCCGGGTGGTAGTCAATGACTAACTCATATTCTTTCAACAACTCAAGCCATCGTCTCTGTCGCAAATTCAGATCCTTCTGATCCATCAAATACTTCAAACTCTTGTGATCCGTAAAGATTCAGCACTTCTCACCATAAAAGTAATATCGTCAAATCTTTAACGCAAAAACAATCGCCGCTAACTTCAAATCATGAGTCGGATAGTTCTTGTGCTGTTTTAGCTGCCTCGAGGCGTAAGCGACTACCTTACCCTCTTGCATCAACACGCAACCGAGACCATTAAACGATGCATCACTATAAACCACGAACTCCATCCCTGATTCTGGTTGAACCAAAATCGGTGCCTCAGTCAACATTGTTTTCAGTCTCTCGAAGCTCTATTGACATGTCTCAGTCTATTCAAACTTGACATCTTTATGCAACAACTTCGTCATCGGAGTAGCAATCATGGAGAACCCCTTTATGAAATGTCTGTAATATCTTGCTAATCCCAAGAAACTTCTGATTTTAGACACGTTCCTCGGTAGTTTCCAATCCACAATAGCCGATATCTTACTCAGGTCAACTCTGACACCATCACCTGACACCATGTGTCCTAGGAATCCGACCTCTCGGAGCCAAAACTCACTCTTGCTAAACTTAGCATACAACTGCTTATCTCTTAAAGTTTGCAAGACAATTCTCAAATGCTCATCGTGATCATTCTCATCCAGAGAAAAGATCAATATATCGTCAATAAAGACAACTACAAACTTGTCCACATATGGTCTAAAAACACGGTTCATCAGATCCATAAAAATCGCATGTGCATTCTTCAAACCAAACAGTATAACCAAAAACTCATAATGGCCATACCTTGTCCGAAATGCAGTTTTCAACACATCTTGCTCTTTCACTCGAAATGATAATAACTGACCTCAAGTCTATCTTGAGAACACTTTGTAGCTCCCTTGGTTGATCAAAAGATCATCAATCCTTGGTAAAGGATACTTATTCTTCACCGTCACATTGTTCAGATTTGTCTATAGTCTATACACAACCTCATAGACCCATCTTTCTTCTTCACGAATAATAGGAGCACCCCACAGGGAGTAGCTCGGTCTTGCAAAACCCTTATCTCATCAACTCTTGCAATCGAACCTTCAGCTTCTTTCAACTCTATAGGTGCCATTCTATATGGAGCAATTGAAATAGGTGCCATTCCCGGAACCAACTCAATTCCAAACTAAACCTCTCTCACTTTGGAGGTAATCAGGGTAACTCTTAGGAAATACATCCGGATACTCACATACCATCGCCATTGTTTCAAACTCTACTCCAACCTCTCGAGTATTCAACACAAAAGCAAGATAGGACTCACATCCTTTTCTCAAACATTTCTCAGCCACTAGGGAAGAAATCATCACTAGTAGACTATCCGATCCACCTGATTCAACCTGATCCACATCTCCACTCTCACATTTCAATTCAATAAACTTACTAGCACAGTTCACTAAGACACTATGGGTAGTCAACCAATCCGTGCCTAGGATTAAATCAAACTCATCAAACGGCAACAACATAAGGTTTGCCGGAAAATAATGATTCTCAAACAATAAAGGACAATTCTTACACACTTTGTCCACTGACACATGCTTTCCTAACGGGTTTGATACCTTAACCACTATGTCCGTAGACTCAACGGTCATACTCAAACTAGATGCTAATCTCATGCAAATATAAGAATGAGTAGACCCTGGATCTATTAAAGCAATAACAAAGGTGTCATAGAGAGAAAATGTACACGTTATCACATCCAGGGAGGATGCTTCTTCGCAAGCGCGAATAGCATACGTCCTCGCAGGTGCCCGACCCTCTGGTCTCACAGTAGAATCTCTGGGCGCACCTCTACCGCTATTCTCGCCTCTCGAGTTCCTTGGTGGTCTACCCCTTACAGACACATTGCTAGGTCTCATCTCTTGCCTCTCTTCCTTATCATCCCTCTCGGGGCAGTTTCGGATAAAATGGTCAGGGGAACCACACTTATAACAGTTTTGACTGTTACCCCAACACTCTCCAGTGTGATATCTACCACAACTTGGACACTCCAGTTTACTCTTCGGATTGCCCACACTTTCCATCGAGGTAGCTTGGACTCTCGAACCTGAACGAGTATCGCCCAAGTCTCTATGCGAATAACCCACTAGTGCTGTCGTCCGAGGATTCACTTCCTTGGATCTTTTCGACTGAGCTTGGTACGACTTGCCCATCGGCCTTTTTCTCACATCTCAGGCTTCACTCACAGCCCTCCTCTTTTCTGAACTCAGCTCTTCGGCCTTACTTGCCCTCTCAACTAATACCACAAATTCTTTCAACTCCAAAATGCCCACTAGGAGTTTGATGTCCTCATTCAACCCATCTTCGAACCTCTTACACAAGATGGTCTCAGTCGATGCAAATTCTTGAGCGTATTTTCTAAGCCTAACAAACTCATGCTCATACTCTGCTACTGACATCCTTCCTTGCTTCAACTCAAGGAATTCCTTCCTTTTCGATCAAGAAATCGTGGCTTATATACTTCTTAGGAACTCTTCGAGAAAGAAGTCCCACGTCACCCGCTCTCTCGGGATTACCAACGTTAGTGTTTTCCACCAATGGTATGCCGAATCTCTCAGCAAGGATACGGCACACTTCAAGCTCTCCTCAGGCGTACATGAGAGTTCATCGAACACCCTCATCGAGTTCTCCAACCAGAACTCTGCCCTCTATGGGTCATCATCTACCTTAGCTCTAAACTCTTCAGCCCCGTGTTTCCTAATCTTATCCACCGGGGGTTTCGATATCCTCACTACATCCATACCTTGAGGAGCCACTGGATTTGGCTGAGGTATAGGAGGAGGTGGAGGAGGTTGAGCAGTAGGGTTTGCTCGAACATAGTCCGAGTACCAATTACTCATCATCTGGAGAAAGGCTTCCTATGCCTCTTCCCCTTGACCCCTGACCTCGGGTCCACTCTCAACGGGCGCGGTTCCTTGCACAGGAGACGGCACATTACTAGCTGTTTCATCAGCAGTCGATGGATGGGAATCCATATACTATATAAAACAAGATTTAAAATCATCAGAAGCCACACACTATCATTGTACACCTATGGCATGTATAGCTAGACTCTCACACCCGCTACGGTAGTCCTAGAACCGACTAAACCATAGCTCTGATACTACTAAATGTAACACCACTTACCCGGGTTCTACGCCGAAACTGGGCCCGAGGCATTACCGAACTCAAACCACTTGATCGCCACTTAGGCTCGTCGTAACTACTCTCTGAAGCCATCTCAACAACCTCATTCTCGACTTACGAGGCCTCACTCATACACACAAGGGCTCTCGAGACTAAACCGAAACTTTTTCCAATCTTAAAAATTTTCTCTTTTGAACAGGGCTCACACGCCCGTGCAAGGTACAACACGCCCATGTGAAGTCACACACACCCATGTTCCCAAACCGTGCTTAAAAACCCAGCATTCTGCCAATGCCCCACGGCTAAGGCACACGCTTGTGCTTCCCAACCGTGGTAAACACTGACTTCCCTCACACGGCCTAGAGTCTAGACACACGCCCGTGTGTCTAGCTTATGGCCAATTCTGACTTAATATGTCAACCTGCATGGGACGCACGGCCAAAGCACACGCCCGTGGGCTGACCGTGTGTCACACATGGCCTAGACACATGCCCGTGTGTCTATCCACATGGCCAAGAACAAAGCTATTTGCTAAGCTCTTCTCACCCTTATAGCTTTGACAACATGCACTTATACAACACATCCATAATCAACTCAAATTGAATTGCAATCTCACATAGAAAACTACATCTTTCTTTCATATAATGTAATAGCCAACAACCATGGCATTATAAAAAATACACTATCCATCTAAAGGCCAACACATCTTAGCCATTTATACCAAAAATTCACTAATTTGTCTAGCCCCTATACATGCCATATACAAAACATTGAGTCTAATGTACCAGAGTGTGCTGATAGTGTGGGCGATCTTCCAATTGATCCTCGTATCTCGATTCAACACTTTTACTATATAAGACAAGGGAAAAGAAAGAGAGTAAGCTTTGAGCTTAGTAAGTTTACACATAAACAATTAAGCAACATAGTATAAGCTAAGCAACAATTAGCATTATACTAACATAAGTAATTCACAACTATGCTTACTCTTTCTATCCCTTACCACATTTCCAACACATCATGATTCACTTACTCATAACTATTGACATACACCCCTGCATTCAACATCACATTTACACAATATACAACACATCATTATTTCTCGATAATACATCCACACAGCTAATCCACACAACTAGTCCACACAGCTAATCCACATAGCTAACCCACTCACTATCACATCCACAAAGCAAATCTCTCGATGGTTCCGCACTAAGCCCACCCCATTCAATTAGTAAGGTAGTATCGCACTTAGCCTACCAACAAGGTATTCATAGCGATTTCGCACATAGCCCACTAAATAACATAACTAACGATAGCATCGCACATAGCCAGCTCATCGTCAATATGCATTAGGATGGTATCGCACTTAGCCCACCTTTTTGCACTATTACAACACATCAACATATTTACTTACTCTATCATTCATCCATTCACATATTCTACTTGAACCACATAGGTTCTCAATCATTCTCGATCATGCTACACACTATTTAGCATTCACAAATTGTAAGTAAAAATGCATTATTTATGCATAGACTTACTTCGATACTCAAAAGTATTGAGACTTGCAATTTAGTCCACCACATTGCTTTTGCCTCAGTTTCAATCTGGGCTTCGTCTTTCTTGATCTATAATGAATAAATCAGCTTATTCAATACATGCATTGACTAAATTGACCCACACCTCATACTTTAGCAAAATTACTATTTTGCCCCTAAACTTTCTCATATTTACACTTTAGCCCCAAAGGCTCGTAAAGTGATTTTTATTCAACTTTCTAGTCTTTCATGCTTAGTCGAACCACTTATTCAACTAAAGCTATCATCAATTCTCACTAAAACACACATGTATAACCAAACTTAAGATTTTCACAATCAAGTCCCTACCTGCATTTTCATGGAAAATCACTTAACAAAAGATGTTTCTACTACATCAAGCTTTCATAATCTTCCATAAAACAACAAAATACATGCATGTCATACATGACCACTTTTTTGAACATCCTTCATAGCTCATCAAATAGCTAGAAATAGCTTACTCATGCTACCGGGACTTCAAAAATACAAAGAATATCAAAAACGAGGCTAGATACACTTATTAGCAAGCTTGAAAATTTAAAGAACCCTAACAATGGCTCTTTGGAATTTTAGAAATTTCTTTGGAGAAGAAGATGAATGAATTTTGTCATCTTTTCTCCTATTTTAATCACTTATTTGATAAATGACCAAAATGCCCTTTTTGATAAACTTTAAATTTTAACTCATTCATGCCCAATTTTGTCCAAAAATTAGATTTTGGATAAATTGCTATTTAAGGACCTCTAATTATAATCTAAAGCTATTTCACACATATAGCTTCTAGAAACACACATTTTGCAACTGTTGCAATTTAGTCTTTTTGGATAATTCAACCACAATTTCACAAAATTGCTTCATGAAACTTTCACACTAGCATGCATACAAGGCATAAACCTCAAAAACTCATTTATAACCCTCAGATTTGTGGTCTCGCACCACTATTCCGACTAGGCCCTAAATTGGGATGTTACACTTTTTTTTGGAAGAGTTCTAAAAGAAGTACATAAGTCAGAGATTTGTAGATCAGAAATAGAAAGAGTTTCTTGATTTGAAGCAAGGCAAAATAACTATGGCAGAGTATGAGTGCGAGTTTGTTAGACTCAGCAAGTATGCACAAGAGTGTGTGTCTATAGAAGCTATTTTGTGCAAGAGGTTCGAAGATGGGCTAAATGAGGATATTAGACTGCTTGTTTGGATCTTGGAATTGAAAGAATTTATGGTGTTGGTCGATAGAGCTTGTAAGGCTGAGGAGTTGAATAAGGAGAAGAGAAAAGCCATGAATGAGGCCCGAGATACAAGAAAGAGGCCAATGAGTAAATCGTTCCAAATTCAATCAAAGAGATCCAAGGAAATGAACCCTTGGACGACTGCTTCAGTTGGGTATTCACATCGAGATCGAGGTAATACATATTCGGGCTCGAGAGTTCAAGCCACCTCGATGGCAAGCGTGGGCAATACAAGGTCAAATAAACTGGAGTGTCCAAATTGTGGTAGGCAACATACTGGGGAGTTTTGGGGAAATAACTGCAATTGCTGCAAGTGTGGTTCACCCGACCACTTCATTCGGAACTGTCCAGAGAGGGATGACAAGGATAGAAAACAAGAAGCAATGGCAAGCAATGTATCTTCGAGGAGTAGGCCACAAAAGAACCCAGGAGGTGGGACTAGTAGTAGAAGTGTGCCTAGAGACTCTGCTGTGAGATCAGAGGGTCGAGCACCTGCAAGGACTTATGCCATTCGCACTCGCGAAGAGGCATCATCTCCGGATGTGATAACGGGTACTTTTTCTCTTCATGATATATCTGTTGTTGGTTTGATTGATCCGGGGTTTACTCATTCTTATATTTGCATGAAATTGGTATCTAGCATGAGTATGATTATTGAGTCTACAGAATTTGTAGTAAAAGTGACAAACCCGTTAGGCAAACATGTGCTAGTTGACAAGGTGTGTAGGAATTGTCCTTTGACAATTAGAGGTCATTATTTTCTGGAAAATCTCATGTTGTTGCCGTTTGACGAATTTGACTTGATTCTTGGTATGGATTGGTTGACTGCACATAATGTTTTAGTAAACTGTGGTAGTAAGTTCATTGAACTGAGATGTGTAAATAGAGATGTTATTCGGGTTGAATCAGGTAAATCAGATAGATTACCTATAGTGATTTCATCTATGGTAGCTGAGAAATACCTGAGAAAAGGGTATGAATCCTATCTTGCCTTTGTGCTGAATACTCAAGAGTCAGAGGTAAAGATTGAATCAGTGCCTATGGTGTGCGAGTATCCGGATGTGTTCTCGGAAGAGCTACCCGGATTGTCTCCAGTGAGAGAAGTTGAGTTTGGTATGGAAATAGCTCCGGGTATGGCACCTATTTTGGTTGCTCCGTACAGGATGGCACCATTGGAGTTAAAAGAATTGAAGGTTCAGTTGCAAGAATTAACGGACAAGTGCTTTGCAAGACCGAGCTATTCACCGTATGGTGCTCCAGTACTTTTTGTTAAGAAGAAAGACGGGTCGATGAGATTGTGTATAGATTACAGACAACTCAACAAGGTGACAGTGAAGGATAAGTATCCTTTGCCTAGGATAGACGATTTATTTGACCAATTGAAGGGAGCTACGGTGTTCTCTAAGATAGACTTAAGGTCTGGTTATTACCAGTTGAGGGTTAAGAAGCAAGATGTACCGAAAACTACATTTTAGAAGAGGTATGGCCATTATGAGTTTCTTGTCATGCCATTTGGCTTAACGAATGCTCCCGTGATTTTTATGGATTTAATGATATGTATCTTCCAACCGTATTTGGATAAGTTTGTAGTTGTTTTTATCGATGACATATTGATTTATTCCCGGGGTGAGAGTGAGCATGCAGAGCACCTGAGAATGGTTTTGCAGACTTTAAGAGACAAGCAGTTGTATGCTAAATTTAGCAAGAGCGAGTTTTGGCTCCGAGAGGTCGGGTTCTTAGGACACATTGTGTCCGGTGATGGAATTAGAGTTGGTTCGAATAAGATCTCGGCTATTGTGGAGTGGAAACCACCGAGGAATGTGTCAGAGATTAGAAGCTTTTTGGGTTTAGCGGGTTACTATAGACGGTTCATTAAAAGGTTTTCCATGATTGCTACCCCGATGATGAAACTATTACATAAAGATGTTAAGTTTGAATTGTAACGCCCCACAAATTTAGGGTCTGTAATTTTGCATGTTCTGACATAAATTGCTTGTTTGCTTCAATGGCTAAGTGATTTGGGTGTGTATGGGAGTGTTTGAGAAGCCTGGGTTCAAGTCTTGGCCTTTGAAAAATTTTTAGTTTTCTATTAAATGAACCTGGACACTGGCACTTAGGCCTTATTAGTTATAATACTTGTTTTATGGCACAAAAAGAGCCTGTGGTGTAGTGGCAAGGTGGCGTGTGGTATAACTGAGAGGTTTGAGGTTCAAGTCCTGGGTTGCACAATGGAGTGTTTATTTTGCTGTTTGAATTGTGTAAGTAGAAGAGTTGGATTGAAACTCTGTAAGGTGAATTTTGAATTGGTCTTGGATGGAGTTGTGGAGAGAATCAAGGAAGTTGAGGTGTGTAGGGAGCGTTGGTGCCAAATTGGTTTAGGAAAGCTCAGGAATTTTGGCTGTAGGCATTTTTCTTTGTTTCAGGCTTGTGGGGTTGTGAAAGGAGAGTGCCGTATTTTTCCTTTGTGATTTTTACCATTCGAGAATTCTTTCGGGTTTTGCGTTTTAGCTATTGAGGTGACCAAAATTGCTTCTACTCTCTCCCTTTCCACATTTGCCGAATAGGTAACTTTCCTTTTGGTCTCATTTTCCTTTCTTTGCCGATCCTCTACTCTCCTAATAGTGCCGAATGCACTTCTCTTCTCTCCCCCTCCATTCTTCTATTTTCTCTCAAAGTCGAACCTACTTTCCATCTTCTTCTTCTCTACTCCCCACTCTCTCCCCATCTTAGCCGACTTTCTTCAAGGCTCTTTTGTGTATTTTCAGTTACCATCTTTTCCCTATTGTGCTTGGCTGAATCCTAAGCTATTCTAACCGACTTCATCATCATTAATTTCGGTAAGTCTTTCAACTTTCCAAGCAAGCTAGTTCATTAGCAATGTGTTTTAAGCCACTCTTGATAACTCTGTTCTTAGGGTGTTAAAATCTCAAGAAGAGAAAAGAAAATTCTCTTGTGTGTGGAGGCGTTCCAAATCTTCCCTCCACCAGCCGTTTGATCATTGGGATAATCATCAAGAGCGTGGAATCGTGTCTTGGACAACAATCTTAGAAGAGTAGGCCATATTTCATACAATCGTGGTAGGTGATGGTTGATTAAGTGCGGATTATGTTCTTGAAAATATTTGTTATTAAAGGGCTAACCGAATAATCGAATCAATGTTGGTTGAGGCCAAGAGGTGTTTTGCTAGCTTTCATGAAAAAGGTGCGTAATCAAACTATCTCCTCTGCGAATCGGCAAAAGCCGAAAAGCTAAAACCTCGGCATATGAGGCCTCACGAGCTTGCGATCGCTCGTGTGGTAAATCGAGCCCACAATCATGGGCAGTAGACTATAGAGGCCATCACAAGCATTCTCGTGCTCTTGGGTCGTTATAGGCCTCGTTTGGCTGAAACGGGCTGTGTGGGCCTAATGAGCTTGTGGGCCCCACACGGAATAAATCCACGATAAGTGGAAAATACTGGACTAGGCTATATCATTCGCATAGCTGTGACTGAATTTGGGCTAAATGGGCCACACGAGCGTGTGGGCCCACTTGGGCAGAATATTAGACTTTGGGCCCATTTACATCATTTTGATCATATAGGTTATCTGTGTCGCTTGAGGCAACTGTGGACCTTTGGAAAGGTCGTTATCTGCATTGAAACCCTAAAGTAGGTAAAATGACCAAAATACCCCTAAAGGGTAAAATTTCTATTTTTCCCTAATAGATGGAAATTACCATTTTACCCCTAGAGGTAAGTTGACCGATGAATGCATATTATTGTATGACTGTACTGAGTAGGACATACTGCATACATGATATATTTATGACATGGCATATTGCATGGGTTTGGGATACTGTTATAGAGGAAGTGTACTGTTACTGGTGGCTTTGGCACAAATATCGGCATTCTTGGCGGCTTTTTCGCGATCACGATCTTGGCACTCTGCCGCACATCATCATATGGTGGCTTTACCACATATCACATTCTTGCGATTCTGCTGCGTATTATTACTGACAACTATGCTGTAATATTGGTGTGTTGGCTGGGTGGGTCGATTTTATCCCCACATGGTGTGTTGGTTAGTACGGGTGGTGTGTTGGTTGGATTGGGGTGGGTTGCATATTTGCACCATACTGATACTGTATTGGGCTTAGGCCCACATTGACTACTCTAATGGGCTAAAGCCCACAATCGCATCTTTATTCTTGAATAGGGCTCGAGGCCCGCATCACATTGCATGATAGGGGATTACACACTGAGTTCTCGTAACTCACCCTTTTCTTTTAACTGTACAGGTAATCCCCAACCTTAGATGATTTGGAGTTGCGAGGGGCCTAGAGGTGGCCACACGTTCGCTAATATTTTATTTTAGACCTAGTTATTTAAATTTTTATATTGGGTTGATATTTATGTAATAAGGCCTCCGGTGATTTTAATTTCTTTTAATTAGGTTTAATTTTTTACTTTGAAACTGCCAAACTAATACAAACAAGTTTTCAAAAATAATAACTGTTTTAAAAGACAAACACACATTTTCAAACTTCGAAATAACATTCATTAGAGTAGCTTCCGCGGGTTTTTAACCAACTAAGAAACCAACAGTAACAAACATGGCAATCGTTTAAAAATGATTTTCTCTCAACAAGCCTGATTTTGAAAAATACTTCGATGTGACACGTTAGATTCGATTGTAACGTCTAGGCCGGGTTTGGGGTGTTACATGAATAGACAGAGAAATGCCAACAGAGTTTTAAATGACTGAAAGCATTGTTGACTGAGGCGCCGATTTTAGTACAACCTGAGTCGGGGAAGGAGTTTGTGGTCTACAATGATGCGTCATTAAATGGTCTTGGTTGTGTGTTGATGCAAGAGGGTAAAGTAGTAGCTTACGCCTCGAGATAGCTAAAATCGCATGAGAAGAATTATCCGACTCACGATTTGGAGTTGGCTGTGATTGTTTTCGCTTTGAAGATTTGGCATCATTATTTGTATGGTGAAAAGTGCCGAATCTTCACCTTGGATTACTTCAGCCTGTGATGGTTCCCGAGTGGAAGTGGGATCGAATCATAATGGATTTTGTAACGAGGTTACCTATGACTCCGAAAAAGAAAGATGCTGTGTGGGTTATTATGGATAGATTAATGAAATCGGCTCACTTTATATCGGTGCGTGTGGATTACTCACTTGACAAGTTGGTTGAGCTGTATATTGCCGAGGTGGTGAGATTACATGGGGTGCCTATATCCATCATCTCGGATAGAGATCCAAGATTTACTTCGAGGTTTTGGAGGAAGTTACAAGAAGCCTTGGGTACGAAACTGAATTTTAGTACTATGTTCCATCATCAAACTGATGGCCAATCTGAAAGAGTGATTCAAGTTCTTGAAGATACGCTTCGATGCTGTGTTTTAGAGTTTGAAGGTAGTTGGGAAAATACCTACCTTTTGTTTAGTTTGCCTACAACAATAATTATCAGTCGAGTATACGGATGGCACCGTACGAAGCTTTATATGGTCGCATGTGTCAGACTCCCTTGTATTGGACAGAGCTCAGTGAGAAGCAAATTCACGGGGTTGGTTTAGTTAAGGAAACCAAGGAGAAAGTGAAAGTGATCCATGATAGTCTAAAAGCTGCTTCAGATCGACAAAAGTCATACGCGGATTTAAAAAGAAAAGAAATCGAGTTCCAAGTGGGGGATAAAGTATTCCTGAAAGTATCCCCGTGGAAGAAAATATTGAGATTTGGTTGAAAGGGCAAATTGAGTCCACGATTCATAGGGCCGTATGAGGTTGTTGAAAGGATTGGGCCAGTAGCTTATCGGTTGGCTTTACTGGAAGAGTTAGAGATAATACACAACGTGTTTCATGTGTCGATGTTGCGGCGATATCGTTTCGATCCCTCACATGTGATCCCTCCAATCGAAATAGAGATACGACTGGACATGACTTATGAAGAGGAACCAATTAAGATTTTGGCTCGAGAGGTTAAACAGTTGAGGATTAAGAGCATAGCCTTAGTGAAAGTGTTATGGAAAAAACACAGTGTAGAAGAGGCTATGTGGGAATTGGAAGAAGCCATGAGGGAACAGTACCCAAACCTTTTCACCGGTAAGATTTTCAGGGACGAAAATGTCTAAAGGGAGGGAGAGTTGTAACAGCCCGATTTTGGGGCTAGTCGAAACAGTGGTTTTGGGACCACTAATTCGAGGTTGAGGAAAATTATTTTGATGTTATTTTATTAGTTATAACATGATTGTGAGGATGCATGGAAATTTTGGTGCTTTAATATTTGCGATTGTATGCTTAATTGTGAAAAAAGGACTAAATCGCATAAAGTGCGAAAGTTTCATTTTACAAGCTAGGGGTGTCTAATAGCTATGGAATACTAAATTGGAGGTCTTTAATGTGCAATTAGGCCAATGAAAGGGTGTTGGCCGGCCATAGGGACAAGGGAGACAAGAGCATTAAATTGGTCAAAAATCTGGTGAAATTAGGTGACTAAAAATGAATAAAATAAGATAAAGAAAGAAGATATCATCTTTCACTATTCCCCTTCCTTCTTCCACCGAAATTTGAAGAGAAAATAGGGGGTTTTGGAGCTTAAACTTTCAGCCAAGCTATTCCCTAGCAAGTAAGTGATTTTAGAGGTCTTTCTTGATAATTTTTGTACTTTTGGAACCCCTAAAGCTTAAGCTAGCTAATGAGGGGACTATTTTGCATAATGGTTGAAAGTTTAGGGACTTGCCTTGAGAGTGTTCATGTTGTTTTCTGAGTTTTTATGGAAGAAAATGAATGTTAGAGGGTTAAGGAATAACTTTTGTGAAATGTGTTATCATGAAAACACCTAAATGGGACTTAGTTGTAAAGGTTGTAATTGTGTAATAAATGCATGAAATGATGGGTTTTATAAATTATTGTAAGAGAAATAAATGTTCAGCTAGGCTTGTTTAATGATAAAATGTGATGAAAAATGATTTACGAGCCTAGGGGCAAAATTGTAATATTTCCAAAGTATAAGGGCAAAATGGTCATTTTTGACTAAGTAGAAATTTTGAAGTGTCATGAGTTATGTAGTAATTGAATGATTGACTTTCGTTATTATAGATCAAGAAGAGCGCGAAAACAACCTTGACCGAGGAAAAGGCAAGGTTACGGACTAAATCGTCAATTAACATATTTTGCATCGAGGTAAGTTTACGTGTAAACGGTACATTTTTAATACTTGTGTTGTTACCTATTGATGCATTGTATGGTTGTAAATACTTATTGGTGGGATTGATTGAAAATGATAGATAATGAGTAATTCTCGAATGAACCTCGGAATAGAAATGTGAGTACGATAAATATCAGTAAATATGTAATTGTTGGTGGGCTGTGTGCGATACCACCTTGTTAATTATTCACGATGGGCTGTGTGCAATACCATCCTTTATATTATCATTTGGTGGGCTATGTGCGATACCACTATAATTATCATTTGGTGGGCTATGTGCGATACCACTGTAATTATCATTAGGTGGGCTATGTGCGATACCACCGCAATTATCATTTGGTGGGCTATGTGTGATACCACCGTAAATATCATTATTAGTGGGCTGTGTGCGAAACCACTAGGTACCTAGTATTATTCCGAAGGGTTCATCGAGAAAAATGTCTAAGTAAATACTTCGTGTGACTTTGTGGTGATGAGTGCGGGATATATGTGCAAGAAAATGTGAGCAATATATATGTTATATGTTGGAAGGTGGTAAGAGATGAGATGAGTAAGCATGATTATGAAAATGTGAATTGTTCTTACATAATATGTAATGTTTGTGACTGCTTATCATATGGTATGATGCTTATTGTTTACATGTAGACTTACTAAGCTTAAAGCTTACTCCCTCTCTTTTCCCTTTTTTTATAGTGTCAAAGAGCCAGCGCGGGATTCGAAGATAATCAGAAGATCACCCACACTATCAGCACAATTCGGTATAGTTAGATTTAGCATTTTGAATATGGCATGTATTGGGGCTAGACTTAATGAAATGTCTTGTTGTTTTGGCCAAGTGTGTTGGCTCTTTTAAAGATGAACTCTTTTGTATAAGGCCACAGTTGATGGCTCATTATTATTATTTTTAATCTATGAAGAGATGAAGTTATTCATGAATGTGCATGATACATTATTGGGTAGCTTGGTTAAAATATGCATAAATGGGTTGATGTAATATCCCGACTTAATGGGCTTATGCGTTTAATGTGTAGACATGTTTAATGTGTTAATTTGAGAATTAGAGGTCCAGATTGGGCTCAAGGATTGGGCCGAGGCTTTGACTAAACATTCTGTTTAGACACTCTAGGGCTTAAAATATAGTAGTTATTGTTTAAGTTAGCAAATTGGGCTTGTGGCCGAGTCACAAGGGGCGCAGAAAAGGGGGGAGCTTTAAGTGACATTTTGGGCAGGTGAGGAGGCCCAAGTGTGGTCGCATGGGGCCCAAGAAATTGGGCCAATTTCGGCACTTAAAAGGGAGCAAGGGAGGGTACGGCAACAAGGCTAAAATTTAGGGACTTTTAATGTTTTATTTAAGTGGATAATGAGCAAAAAAAAAGGGAAGGAGTTGTGTGATGTAGGACTCTTTTGGATGTGAGTTCTGATAAGGATAAGGGAAAAAGATGAGAGCTATCCTTTGGGTTGCAGAGTTGGCCGAAAATCAAACACAAGAGAGGGGGAGATTCGGTTTAGTATGGCAAGGGGTGTGCCGAAAGTTTGAAGGACATCTCATTTGTTTTCTTTTCTCATCTTTTCTCTTCAAAAAGCCAAAAATCACCACCTCCCTCACACTTTCTTTTCTTCTTTGAAATTCCCCCTAGCTGAATCTTCTGATCCCCATTGTTATTCTTCTTCCATTCACTAAAAGCCGAAACTACGCTCTTGTTTGGTTCTTGTAGCTAAAAACGCATCAGTATCTCTCTTGTTCATCTTTCTGGGATTTTCTTAAAAGTCGAAATCCCTAGATTTCATCTCCTGTGATTACCGAATTTCCTCTGTGGTGTCTGCTTGTGCCGAATCTTAAAGGAAACTGAAGGTAAGTGTCGATTCGCGTGATTCAATCTTTTCTCGATTTTTAGAGACCCTAGCCGAATGGCTATATGGAGACTGATCTTGTGTTTTTACTTTCTTTCGCGGCATTCTGGGATTTGAAGGAGATCCAATCGCCTAAGGTTTTAAATTAGTAGCACTCGAATCACCCTACTTTAGGGGTCTAATCGGTATAGGGGAAACCTCAACTTCGCGTTCTTCCGGCTTTTGAGCAAAGTTGTAGACAAAGGGTAGTAGATCCGATTAGCGAGGGTATCGAAATAGAGGGTAGTCCTACGTATTTATCAGGTGTGTAACATTCTCACATCATTTAGATTGCTTGATTAGTATGCATATAAACCTGTTATATTCTGTTAAATGCCAAAATATTGGCATGGCTGTTGAAAACCCGTGGTGGGTAAAGGCGAATCACCAGGTTAGTGATTTCTGTCATTCTTAATTGAATGTCTCCGTTAACATGATATGATATATATGCCAATTTCTATGTTGCACGGGGCTGGGTGATTGATAAAAGAGGAAGTGTTCTGTTCTGGTGGCTCTGCCACGATCTGTTGTAGTGGCTCTGCCACGATCTATTTTGGTGACTATGTCACCGTCGGCGATGAGCAATGACTAAGCTGAAGCATGAGCGCCATCGATGGCGTGTAGCGGCGTGGGTTGATTGTAGAAATCCCCAATGGTGTGATTGGCGGTAAAGGGTGGTGTGTAGCGGATGGATCTAGGATTGGGATGGGCTTTGCATAATTCCTGTTGTATGATATTACGTTGTCATTGCGTGGGCTAAGGCCCAATCTGATGGTGCATGAGGGTTGCACACTGAGTCTCGTTACTCACCCCGTTGTTTAACATTTTTCAGGTAACACCTAGTGCATAGGACCGGGCTGGAGAGGAGCGCAAGGTGGCCATGCATGGATTCATTTTGATTCAATAAAAGATGTTGATTTTATTATTTTCCCTTAGTATTTTTAATTTATCTGGTTTTATATTTTATTGTAATAAGGCCACTGGCTACTATTTATTGGTTTTATGCTTCGGTTTTCGGGTTTCCATACATATATACTTTTTTGATTAATTGAAATTAAGGTATGTGTTTAAATACTAGAACTCAGAGGCAAAATTTCGGTTTTATTCATTAAGGCATTAATTAAAAATTTTTTCTTTTACTTAATTTTCAAATTATTAAGTTTTCCCGATAAACGTTTAAACTATGTTTTTTAAAAAAAATAATAGATGCGATAAGTTTTTCTAAAATCTTCTTAGTGACATGCCGGATCCAAGTGGGGTGTTTGGGGTAGGAGTTTTGGGTGTTACAAATTGGTATCAGAGCCAGGTTCAAAACTCGGCTTTGGGGTTTGGGCTCAAAACATTTTCTAAAGATAAGTTTTGGAAACATGCATGTTTATAAATAATACAGGATGGTTTTCTCGGCATGGCACCTGCGTCTCGGCCCAAGTCGCGCTGTAAGTATTGAGAACTCTGCTTGTGTGTTATATATGTATGTGGGCTTGATGGGCTTTAAGGGACGTAGATTATTCTAGTTAGAGTTTGATGGACCTTAGGCCTAGTTAAACAACTCTTCAATTCCATAAGACTTAATCCAACCGAACAAACCTGTAAACAAGTCACAAGACTAGGGTGTGGCAGTAAGCATACGCATGTCTAGGATTGGATTCGAGGGAGAGCTTGGTACTTAAGCGATCTAGTGACTCACCTCCTCTTCACTTTGGAATCCTACCTGTTGCATAGTGACTGTTCACCCTAGCCACGAGGATTTATTGTCAGGCCAAAATCTATAACTAAAACCCGAAAGGGATCAGCCACCTTATTTTCACAAAATTACTAAAATGTCCTAGTTTTGTAAAAAATTACCAAAACGCCCTTGGTTTGAAAAATAACCAAAACACCATTGATTTGAAAAGAAAATTACCAAAACGCCCTTGATTTGGAAATTAAAAAAATTTGCAAAATTACCGAAATACCCCTGGTTTACAAAATTTCTGAAATACCCTCGGTTTACCAAATTATCAAAAATACCCCTACTTTACGAAATTACCAAAATACCCTTATTTTGAAAACTACCAAGATACCCATGATTTGCAAGTATACCCCCAGATTTACGGAAATACCCTGATTTACAAAGTCAACAGATTTTTAAAAAAAACACACATATAACACACAACAACAACCCAAAAACCACAAACACCTGAACGCCACTATTATTTTTTTGAAATCAAATTCTCCAGAATACCCCTGTTTTATATATATATATATATATATATCCCTTTATTTCGAAAATCCCCCAAGATACTTTATTACAAAGAAACCTTGTAGGATGAAATTACGGGAAAACGCCTGGGTAGTAAAATGATGAAAACACCCTATGTGTTGAATGTGGGTTCGTGGATGTTGTCTGTATGTTGATGTGTGATGGTTGGATGTATGTGGTTCCTAGAAATAGGAGACAAAATTGAGACTGAAACTTGTGGATGTGATTTCGAATTCGAAAGAACTACTCTTAAACTACTGTTCATAAGGTTGTTCGTGGTTAATCAGTGGAAAGAACTAATAATTCATAAAATTTCTAATCAGATAAACGTGAATCGGTAGAATGAGTACAAGGGGTCGTGGACGTCCGCCGCGAGGTCGTGGTAGGGGTAGGATGACCGTGTCGAGCGAAGCGAGCAGTGCACTGCAGTGCAGTGCAAGCGAGATGCCGATATCTTTGGCTATGGAGGGAGAATTACAGGACCAGGCACCCAGAGATGATGCGGTATCTCAGGCGATGTTGCGGGTCCTCGAAAGAGTTCTTTGGGGCAGAGCGGTTGAGCTCGAGAAATCGTGTCGGGCGGCTCCGAGCCAATGGAGCAAAGATGTTTAGGGGTGTTTCTGGCGTAGCCCCTAATACAGCTGAGTATTGGTTAGAGGCAAGTGAGCGTATAATGGATGACCTTGACTTCACTATAGAGGAGAAGTTGAAGGGGGTCGTGTCTCTTCTTCGAGATGAGGCTTATCGGTGGTGGCTCACGGTAAAAGGAGAATCATGCAAACCAGATTGGTGGGATTTCTTTAAGGAGTTATTTCAGGAAAATACGTTGGGGCCGGCTATGTGGATGCGCAGAGGAAGGCATTCACGAACTTGAGTACGAGGAAGTAAGTGCAGTATCGAATACGAGGTAGAGTTTACGTGGTTGAGCCGTTACGCTCGAGGGATTTGTAGCGACTATGATGAGCGTATGCGGTTGAAGATGGACTAAGGGATGAGTTGAGGTGTTGGTAGCACCATGGCGAGAAAGGGACTTTGCGGTCTGGTCGAGAAAGCTAAAATATCTGAAGAGGTGAAGCAGACTGAAAAGCAAAATAAGGATAAAGATCGGAACAGGAATAAGAGGAATTTTGGGCCGTCAATATCATCTGGGAATTTTCAGAAAAGGTCTAGGTCTGATGGGCCAGCTTGTGCTCCGACGGGTCAAAATCGATCATGTCCTTCGTGTGGGAAGGTGCATTATGGAGAGTGCAGGAGGAGAACTGGTGGATGCTTCAGGTGTGGGTCTCTGGACCATATAGTGAAAGACTGTCCACAGGTGGATCAGGTACAGCCAGCTGGACAAGGTTCCGATCAGGTTAGGAGGGGTGGTCAGCCATTACCAAGGGGTCGTGGCCCAGTCAGAGGAGGAAATGGATCTGGTCGGGGTCGTGGAGCACCTGGTAGGGGTGCAGGCAATGTAGACGCGAGACAGTCGGGTCTGGTTTTATCTGACTCGTCGACGGGAGGAGGATGGTGCGCCGAGCTGGGCGTCATAACCGGTACGTTTCTTATAGCTGATAATCCATTTCTTGCTTTGATTGATATTGGATCAACCCACTCTTACGTTGCATGCTCGATATCTGAGACCCTAAGTATAGACTCTGAAACAACTTCTAGGAAGATGACTGTGATTAGTCCTTTAGGACAATCTAGGGTAGTGGACAAACTGTTTAGGAATGTACCTTTAGAGACACAATGGGTAGTGTTCCCGGCAGACTTAATGGAATTATCGTTTGGAGAGTTTGATCTTATCTTAGGAATGGATTGGTTGACGAAACATCGTGCTAAGTTGGATTGTGAGACTAAGCGCATGGTGTTGAGTACCGGAAAAGCGCGGGAGGTGGTTGTGTTAGGAGAAAGAAGGAATTACTTGTCCAACGTAGTGTCCGCATTAAAAGCTGTTAAGATGATTCGGAAGGGATGTAACGCGTTTCTAGCTTTTATCAGTGCTTTGGATGCTGAGGAGGTGACTTTTGATGAGGTTCGAACAGTCAAAGATTTCGCGGATGTCTTCTCTGAAGAATTGCCTGGATTACCCCCGGATCGCGAAGTGGAGTTTGGAATAGAGCTACTTCTGGGTACGGCTCCGGTGCCTATTGCTCCGTATAGAATGGCGCCGAAGGAGTTGGTGGAACTCAAAGCTCAGATCCAGGAACTATTGGATCGTGGTTTTATCCGACTGAGTGTGTCTCCGTGGGGAGCCCCGGTCCTATTTGTGAAGAAGAAGGACGAATCCATGCGTATGTGCATGGACTACCGTCAACTAAATAAGTTGACGATTAAGAACAAGTACCCACTGCCAAGAATCGATGACCTATTCGATCAACTCAAAGGAGTTTTGGTTTTTTCTAAGATTGACTTAAGGTCGGGATATCATCAGTTAAGGGTAAAGGAAGGAGACATTCATAAGACGGTGTTTCGGACTCGGTACGGTCATTATGAGTTCTTGGTGATGCTGTTCGGGTTAATGAATGCACCAGTAGCATTTATGGATATGATGAACTGGGTGTTTCAACCATACCTTGATCGGTTCGTGGTGGTTTTCATCGACGATATCCTGGTTTACTCCAAGTCCGAGGAGGACCATGATGCACATCTTCGTGTGGTGTTACAAATTCTGAGGGAGAAGTAGTTGTACGCAAAGTTCAGTAAGTGTGAGTTATGGCTAAAGGAAGTGACTTTCTTGGGGCATGTAGTTTCCGCAGAGGGAATTAGGGTGGACCCTCGGAAGATAGAAGCCGTATTGGATTGGAAACCGTCGAAGTCTGTGGCAGAGATTCGAAGTTTCTTGGGATTGGCTGGGTATTACAGAAGGTTCGTTGAGGGGTTCTCAGTAATAGTGGCACCTTTAACTAAGTTGTTGAGGAAGAGAGCACAGTTTGTGTGGATCGACAAACAGTAGGAGAGCTTTAAGAAGCTGAAGAGAATCTTGGTGGAAGCGCCACTGTTAATTCAGCTAGAGGCGGGAAAAGAATTTACCGTCTACTGTGATGCGTCACCCACGGGTTTAGGATGTGTGTTGATGCAAGATGGAAAAGTTGTTGCATATGCGTCTCGACAGTTGAGACTGCATGAATTGAACTACCCTACGCACGATTTAGAATTGGCGGCGGTAGTGTTTGCTCTGAAGATTTGGAGGCACTACCTGTATGGGGAGAAGTCGGTTATTTACACGGACCATAAGAGCCTGAAGTATCTCCTTACCCGAAGGAGTTGAATCGAGGCAACGTAGGTGGATTGAGCTCTTGAAGGACTATGATTGCTCAATCGAATATCATCGGGTAAGGCTAACGTGGTGGCGGATGCGTTGAGTAGGAAGGCGATAAGCGATTTGAGGCGATGTTTGCTCATCTTAGTGCTGTATGAGGATGGAAGTTTGGTAGCTAAACTCCAAGTAAGACCTATGTGGACAAGTCGGATCAAAGAGAAGCGACTTCAGGCGATGTCTTGAGTGCTCGACTCCGAGCAAGTGCAAAGTGGTGAAGGAGAGGAATATAGTTTGAATGGTGATGGGGTTACGTGTTTCGTGAGAGAATTCGTATGCCAAAGGATGTTGAGTTAAGGCGAGATGATTCTGCGGGAGGCGCATAGTAGCCCATACGCTATGCATCTGGAGGGTGAAGATGATGTATCGAGATTTGCGAGAGCAATTCAGTGGCAGTGCAGGCGAGAGTATGAGTGTCGTGGGTAAATGTTTGACGTGTCAGCAGGTGAAGGCAAAACACCAGTTGCCCTCGAGATTGTTGTAGCCGGTGAAAATTCCGCAGTGGAAATGGGAAAGAATCACGATGGATTTTGTTAGTGGGTTACCTCTTACCCCACTAAGAAGGATTCGGTTTGGGTGATTGTTGATCGGCTGACAAAGTCTGCTCACTTCATACCGGTTCGTGTTGACTATTCTCTGCAAAGGTTGGCTAAGCTGTACGTGGCTGAGGTTGTGAGAGTACATGGTGTACCTGTGTCGATCATATCGGATAGAGACCCTAGGTTCACGTCAAGATTCTAGAAGGCTCTGCATCAGGCAATGGGAACAAGGTTAGACTTTAGTACCGCTTTCCATCCCATGGTGATGGTCGATCACGAGAGGTAATTCAGATTTTGGAGGATATGTTAAGAGGTTGCATCATTGATTTCAGGGGTAGTTGGGAGGAGTATTTACCTCTGGCAGAATTCGCATACAATAACAGCTACCAATCTAGTATTCAGATGGCGCCCTATGAGGCGTTATACGGACGGAGGTGTCGTACTCCTACTTGTTGGACAAAGCTGGGTGAACGTCAGGTGTTGGGTCCAGAACTAGTCTCGGAGACGGAAGAAAAAGTTAGGTTAATTTGGGCTCGGTTGAAGGAAGAGTCTGATCGGCAGAAATCTTATGCGGATCTAAAACGTAAGGAGTTGGAATTTGCAATGGGAGATCAAGTCTTTGTGAAAGTGTCGCCGTGGAAAAAAGTGATGAGGTTTGGACGTAAGGGCAAGGACGTAAGGGCAAGCTAAGTCCCAGTTTATTGGACCTTATCGGGTGCTAGAACGTGTGGGCCCAGTGGCGTATTGATTGGAGTTGCCTTCAGAGTTGGAGCAGATACATGACGTGTTTCATGTCTCGATGCTAAGACGTTACCGTTCCGTTCCATCGCACATTGTGCCGGTGGAAGAGATTGAAGTAAGGCCAGACTTGTCTTTTGAGGAGGAGCCAGTGCAAATCTTGGAGCGAGACGTAAAAGTGCTAAGAAGGAAGTCTGTCCCTCTGGTCAAGGTTTTGTGGCAAAACCATGGTGCAGAGGGAGCGACATAGGAACCAGAGGATGTTATGCGACAACAGTATCCCCATCTCTTCTGATTAGGTAAATTTCAAGGCCGAAATTTATTTTAAGGGGGGGAGAACTGTAATATCCTGAATTAATGGGCTTATGCGTTTAATGTGTAGACATGTTTAATGTGTTAATTTGAGAATTAGAGGTCTAGATTGGGCTCAAGGATTGGGCCGAGGCTTTGACTAAACATTCTGTTTAGACACTCTAGGGCTTAAAATATAGTAGTTATTGTTTAAGTTAGCAAATTGGGCTTGTAGCCCAGTCACAAGGGGCACAGAAAAGGGGGGAGCTTTAAGTGACGTTTTGGGCAGGTGAGGAGGCCCAAGTGTGGCCGCATGGGGCCCAAGAAATTGGGCCAATTTCGGCACTTAAAAGGGAGCAAGGGAGGGGACGGCAACAAGGCTAAAATTTAGGGACTTTTCTTTGTTTTATTTAAGTGGATAATGAGCGAGAAAAAAAAGGGAAGGAGTGGTGTGATGTAGGACTCTTTTGGATGTGAGTTACGATAAGGATAAGGGAAAAGATGAGAGCTATCCTTTGGGTTGCGAGAGTTAGAAAAGAAAATCAAACACAAGAGAGGGGAGAATCGACTTAGTATGGCAAGGGGTGTGTGCAGAAAGTTTGAAGGCCATCTCATTTGTTTTTTTCTCATCTTTTCTCTTCCAAAAGCCAAAAATTACCACCTCCCTCACCCTTTCTTTTCTTCGTTGAAATCCCCCCTAGCCGAATCTTCTGATCCCCATTATTATTCTTCTTCCATTCACTAAAAGCCGAAACTACGCTCTTGTTTGGTTCTTGTAATGAAAATGCATCGATATCTCTCTTGTTCATCTTTCAGGATTTTCTTAAAAGTCGAAATCCCTAGATCTCATCTCCTGTGATTGTCAAATTTCCTCAGTGGTGTCTGCTTGTGCGAATCTTAAAGGAAGCGAAGGTAAGTGTCGATTCACGTGATTCAATCTTTTCCCGATTTTTAGAGACCCTAGCCAGAATGGCTATATAGAGAGCCCGATCTTGTGTTTTTCTTTCTTTCATGGCATTAGAGATTTGAAGGAGATCCAATCGCCTAAGGTTTTAAATCGTAGCACTCGAATTACCCTACTTGAAGTGCGATCGGTATAGAGAAACCTCAACTTCACGTTCTTAGGCTTTTAGCAAAGTTGTAGACAAAGGGTAGTAGATCCGATTAGCGAGGGTATCGACATAGAGGGTAGTCCTACGTATTTATCAGTGCGTAACATTCTCACATCATTTAGATTGCTTGATTAGTATCCATATAAACCTGTTATATTCTGTTAAATGCCGAAATATTGGCATGGCTGTTGAAAACCCGTGGTGGGTAAAGGCGAATCACCAGGTTAGTGATTTATGTCATTCTTAATTGAATGTCTCCGTTAACATGATATGATATGTATATGCCGATTTCTATGTTGCACGTTTGGGTGATTGATAAAAGAGGAAGTGTTACATTGCGGTGGCTCTGCCACGATCTCATTCAGTGACTATGTCACAAACCGTCGGCGATGAGCGACTAAGCGTAGCATGACCGCCATCGATGGTGTGTAGCGGCGTGGGTTGATTGTAGAAATCCCCAATGGTGTGATTGGCGGGTAAAGGGTGGTGTGTAGCGGATGGATCTAGGATTGGGATGGGCTTTGCATAATTCTGTTGTATGATATTACATTATTGCATTACGTGGGCTAAGGCCCAATCGATGGTGCATGAGGTTGCACTGCGAGTCTCGTGACTCACCCCGTTGTTTAACATTTTTGAGTAACACCTAGTGCATAAGACCGAGGTGGAGAGGGCGCAAGGTGGCCATGCATGGATTCATTTTGATTCAATAAAAGATGTTGATTTTATTATTTTCCCTTAGTATTTTCAATTTATACGGTTTTATATTTTATTGTAATAAGGCCACTGCTCACATTTATTGGTTTTATGCTTGGTTTTCGGGTTTCCATACGTATATACTTTTTTGATTAATTGAAATTAAGGCATGTGTTTAAATACTAGAACTCAGAGGCAAAATTTCGGTTTTATTCATTAAGGCATTAATTAAAATTTATTTCTTTTACTTAATTTTAAAATTATTAAGTTTTCCGATAAGCGTTTAAACTATGTTTTTAAAAAATAATAATAGATGCGACAAGTTTTTCTAAAATCTTCTTAGTGACATGCCGCATCCGGTCGGGGTGTTTGGGCCGGGTTTGGGGTGTTACAGTTGATGTTGAATGTGATTTATGTTGGTATGAGTTAGGGTGATAAAAAGACTTGGCAAATAGCCTTGTTCTTGTCCACACGGGTAGACACACGGGCGTGTGTCAGGCCGTGTGTGACACACTGATCGATCCCATGGGTGTGTGGCTGGGCCGTGTGTCCCCTGCATGTTAGTGATACAAGTCAGTGTCGACCACAGGCCAGACACACGGGCGTGTGGCAGGCCGTGTGATGTAAGTCAGTGTCGACAACGGGTGGAGCACACAGGCGTGTCGAGGCCGTGTGAGGGACACAGGCCAGGGACACGGGCTTGTGTCCGGCCGTGTGAAAAAACCCTGTAGGTTTGAATTGAAAAATAATTCCACACGGGTGTGGAACACGGGCATGCAATATGCCACACGGGCGTGTCTTTTCCTCCACACGGGCTTATGGTCGGTGTAGATAACCGACTTCTCTCCATACAAGTAGTGCCTCCAAATCTTCAGAGCGAAAACTACCGCAGCTAACTCCAGATCATGCGTGGGATAGTTCACTTCATGAGGTATCAATTGCCGAGACGCATATGCTACCACTTTCCCTTCTTGCATCAACACACATCCTAACCCTGTGTGCGACGCATCACAATAGACGAAAAACTCCTTCCCAGCCTCAGGCTGAATCAACACTGGTGCCTCCGTCAAAATCCTTTTCAACTTCTCAAAGCTTTCCTGCTGCTTATCTGACCAAACAAATGATACCCCTTTTCGCAACAACTTGGTTAGCGGTGCAGCAATCAACGAGAATCCCTAAACGAATCTTCTGTAGTACCCAACTAACCCAAGAAAACTTTGAATTTCTTCTACAGACTTCGGTGGTTTCCAATCCAAAACAGCTTCAATCTTTCGGGGACCGACCCTAATCCCCTCGGCAGACATAACATGCCCCAGAAAGGTAACTTCTCTCAACCAAAATTCACACTTGCTGAATTTGGCATACAGTTGCCTCTCTCTCAAAACCTGCATAACTATCCGAAGATGCAAATCATGCTCTTCCTCCGTCCTTGAATAAACCAAGATATCGTCTATGAACACCACGACAAATCGATCCAGGTAGGGTTGGAATACCCGGTTCATCATATCTATAAACGCAGCTGGTGCATTCGTCAACCCGAATGGCATCACTAAGAACTCGTAATGACCATAACGAGTTCGAAAAGTAGTCTTATGAATATCCGCCTCCTTGACCTTAAGCTGATGATAACCTGACCTCAAGTCTATCTTCGAGAAGACCGAAGTGCCTTGCAACTGATCGAACAGATCGTCAATCCTTGGCAACGGGTACTTGTTCTTAATCGTCAACTTGTTCAGCTGCCTGTAATCAATGCACATCCGCATCGACCCGTCCTTTTTCTTAACAAATAACACCGGTGCTCCCCACGGGGACACACTTGGTCGAATAAAACCCCGGTCCAACAGTTCCTGAATCTGAGCTTTAAGTTCCACCAGCTCCTTTGGCGCCATCCTATATGGGGCAATAGACACCGGAGCTGTTCCCGGAAGTAGATCAATGCCAAACTCCACCTCGCGATCCGGAGGTATCCCTGGAAGTTCTTCCGAAAAGACATCCATGAATTCTTTCAACATTCTTACATCTCTTACAGTCAATTCCTTGGTCTCCAAAGCACTAACAAAAGCTAATAAAGCCTCACACGCTTTTCTCACCATTCTTTCCGCTTTTAATGCAGACACCACATTAGACAGGTAATTCCTTCTCTCGCCTATCACCAACACCTCCTTATCCTCAAGGGTCTTCAATATCATGTGCTTAGCAACACAATCCAAGTTTGCTCGATACTTAACTAACCAGTCCATGCCTAAAATCAAATCGAACTCGCCGAACGGCAGTTCCATCAAGTCAGCCGGAAAGACTATCCCTTGAACTTCTAAAGACACACTCCTAAAAAGTCTGTTTACCACTACAGATTGTCCTAAAGGGCTAATCACGATCATCTCTCTAGAAGCAACCTTAGATTCTATGTTCAAAGTTCCAGACACAGTACTAGCAACATACGAATGTGTAGACCCAATATCTATCAGTACTGTAAAGGGCAAACCAAAGATAAGGAACGTACCGATTATGACGTCTGGTGCATCGCCGTCCTCTCGACGTCTAGCTGCATAAACCAACCCAGGCTATCTTGCATCTGTATTACCAGTACCCCTGCCCGGTGCTCCACGACCTCTACCAATACCATTTCCTCCTCTGGCCAGACCACGACCTCTCGGCGGCTGCTGACCACCCCTTCCGAACTGCGCATAACCACGACCTCACGGCGCACCACATGCGCTCTTGTGGGCGATCCCTTATCCGATGATCCATAGATCTACACCTGAAGCATCCTCTATTACCTACCCAACACTCCCCCGAATGAAGTTTCCCACATCGAGCACACTGTTGAGACCGACCAACTGCAACAGGCTTCACAACTCGACTCATTCCATCAAACCTAGGCCTCTTTTGGAAACCCCCAGCAGATCCTGACGACCCAAAGTTCCTCTTGTTCCTACCCCTATCCTTATCCCGATTCTGCCTCTCGGTCCGCTTCACCTCTTCCGCTATATTTGCCTTCTCAACTAGAGTAGGAAACTATCTTTCCCATTGCGGAACTATCAGTACTCGCAGCTCATCCCCCAGACCATCCTCAAACTAAACACAGCGCTCATAATCCGTTGCCACAATTCCCCGAGCATAGCGACTTAAGCGCAGAAATTCCGCCTCATACTCAGCCACCGACTTATTCCCCTGAACCAAGTTCAAAAATGCCTTCCTCTGGGCGTCCACATAACTCGCCTCAACATACTTTCCTTGGAACGCTGTCTTAAAGAAGTCCCAGGTAATACGGTCGGCCACTGTATCATCACTTACCGTGAGCCACCACTAGTATGCCTCGTCTTGAAGAAGGGACACTACCCCTTTCAGCTTCTCTTCTACAGTACAGTCAAGATCGTCCATGATTTGTTCAATTGCTTCCAACCAGTACTCAGCTACGTTAGGAGCCACCCCAGAAATGCCCCTAAATATCTCAGCCCCATTAGCTCGGAGTCGCTCAGAAACAGATTTTTGAGCTACTGATCACGTGCTTGCTCCGGCAACCTGCTCCAGAACACGCAACATAGCTTGCGACAAAGCATCATCTCCTCCAGATCAATCCTGAGATCCCGCTTCTGCTACTGGTGATGCTGGCACTTCACCTTCCGGTCCATGTCCTGACTCCGAAGGTCCAGCCTCAATACCCCGGCCTCTACCACGGCCACGCATTCCACGTCCACGTCCTCTAGCGCTCATGACTACCAATTCGAATTAATCTGATTACAAATTTTATGAATTAGTATATCTTCCACTGTTTATTACCGGGTAGTCTTATGAAAATAGAGTTGGAAGTGGTTTTTCGCAAAACATATATATCTAAAGGTTTCAATCTCTAAAGTCAAATTTCTTAATGCTATCAATTACAGCACAATATAATCACTTCATGCAAATCAACCAATAGTCAGAAGACTTACCGTGCGGATTTGGTGCCGGAGACTCGAGTGCCATACTTCCCGAAAAACATATATTTTTCTAAACCATATTTCAAACTAATTTTTAGAAAATGTTATCGTACCCATTCCACAGCCGAGTTTTACAACTTGGCTCTGATACCACAATTGTAACACCCCAAATCTGGCCTAAACGTTACGACCAGATCTGGTATGTCACATGGAAAGGTTGTTTAAAAGCACTGGAAAATTTTAAAGGAAAACATTTTTCGCGTTGTGTTAACATTGTGAAACTCAAGTGAGTTTAAAAGTTGCCTTACAAAAATTTTCATTAATAATAATAACAATTGAAAATAGGTTTTGTAATACGAAGGACGAAACCAATGGTATTCAGAAGGGTGACATTTTTGAAAGCTTGATGTTTGTGGCTTTAAGAAATATTTTCGATTGTAATATTTAACAGTTGTCATCTTTGGTTAACACTTGGAGAAAATGATTGTTTATACTTTTACTTAGAAAATCTCTACTTTTTTGTTATTTTTAAAACATTTCGTAATATAGTATAGCAGTATTAAATCGAAACCCAATTTAAGATACGGAGGCCTTATTACATAACAAAATCCCAAACTAACACAAGTTTAAATTAAGAAAAAAAATTTTACGTAAGAAATAATGTATGGCCACCGCGAAGTCTGCCTCAGCTCCAAATCTGCGACTAAGAGTTACCTGCAAGGTTAAGCAGAGGGGTGAGTCACCAAGACTCAATGTGCAATTCCCTTTATGAACGCAATTTGGGCCTAAGCCCTATCAACATGGCATATCAAAGAGTGCATGCAATGCAACCCAGCCTAACCTAGTTTTCCATCCTATACATCACCTGAACCATCCGAACGCCTGTGCCACCAAGCCACTTTGGTACCAAACCACTTGTGGTTCCAAACCACTTGTGACAGAGTCACTGATAAATATATGTGGGGCAAACCCACTGTGGTACCAAACCACTCTAACGGTCACTGATAAATATATGTGGGGCCAACCCACTGTGGTACCAAACCACTCTGACAATCACTGATAAAATACATGTATGTGGTGCCAAACCACTGTGGTACCAAACCACTGCGACATAGTCACTGAGAAAAATACATGTGGGGCCAACCCATTATGGTACCAAACCACTCTGGCAGTTGCTGAAACACACTTCCCCTTCCAATATCGTAACCCAAATCCCCATGCGTTATGCAGTCATAATATAGTGAGTGCAACATACGTCTATGTCAATCACATGACCCAAATCATACATATAATCATGATAAAATATTTACATACCATAATCAACTAACCTGGTATCCTTGATCTTTACCCCTCCTAAGGGTAACTCAATAACCATTCCCAACGATTCGACTTTTAAGAAATTCACAAAATAATTAATAATCAAGCGGAAGGTAGTGTGAATATTACACACCCAGTTACGCGTAAAACTAGACTCTCTACGTCGACGCTCTCACTAGCTTGAGGATAACAACTATTTGTCCAACCTGCATGGATGTCGGCTCCTACCACGACTGGTGGAAAATCTCAAACTGCCGACACCGAACGTCTCTTAAACTTAGGAGCAGAGACCGCGGGTCTGTTCCCCTCAGGCTCCTTCGACGCACCCTCCTTGGATCGGCTAGCACTCATATCCATAATAAGAGTCCTGATCAGGAAACTGGGTTAAGGCAACGAAAGAGAAAGAGGGAATAGGTACCGAATTCAAGAGAAGCTTCTTACCTTGGTCAAAGGAAAACCGAACACCAGAAGATTTGTCTTACGAAACCGAATGAGTCCCAGAAACCTCCCGAATGTAGGCCAAACGAAGAAGAGAAGATGAGAATAATCCCCTCTACAATTGGCCAATGCCCAAAAGAAGTGAGTCAAAATCTTTGGTTTAACAAGACAACGAGAGAAGAGAAAAGAATGAAAAGAGATAGAGGAAGAAGAACCCTTACCGAAGTAACAAGAAAATGCCGATTGGAAAGGCTAGATTCAGCGATTGCAGCAACAAAAACAAGAGTTCCAAAATCGGCTATGAAGGATAAAAGAAGATGAGGTTCCAATGGTAGACCGAAAGATTAAGAACAAAAACAATCACTAGAACTAGAAGAAGAAAAATACCTTGGAATTCGAATATGGTGAACTTTGAGAAAGAAAGAAATGGTATGAGAGTAGCTTAAATGAGAGTAGATAAAGAGAGATCAAGGAGAGTTTCGGCTCTTGACAAACAGAGATAACGCATGAACAAGGACCAATCACTCACTGAAGTTCGGCCTATGGTGAAAAAAGAAAGGGAAAAGCACCTTCTATTGTTGAGCAAAAGAACCTAATAGAAGAAAACTATGAAGAGGAAATAGGGAGAGAAGAGAGAACCGCTTTGGTATTGTGGATAGAAAGTGTTGAAAATGCAAAAGAGGTCACTAGGGCTCTTATAGAGTTTCGGTACAAAGCACACCAAAGCTTCGGTTATGCTTCCTTTTCCCCAAATGCCGATTTTTGCTAGCCAACCCCACACATAGCCGAAATTCCTCCCCAACTCTCCAACATTCGGTCAACTACCAACCCTCTCTCCACATCCCACGAATTTCTCCACCCTTCACTCTCCATCCTCCAATTCAAACTGGTTGACCCATTCAAACTCCTCAAGCACCTCTCCACCACCCATTTGAACTTGTTGACTTGTTCAAACTCCTCCTAGAAGAGTCCCAGCCGAAGGCTACCACCTCTCCATCCTGACGTCAAAAAATAAAGCTCCTAATGTGGCCTGCGGGATTCGAATCTTCACCCTCTCTGCTACCCTTGTGGCATCATCCCCCTTGCTCTCTAAGGCGTCAATTGCCACTCTTCCACACTCCTCTTTGTGTCATCAACCACACACAAATATTCATAAGGCCTACCTCTACAAGCTCCCCCCTATAGTGCCCTAAAACAAAAATTTAACCAAGGCTCTGGCTTGAACCCGAGCTTTCCCCAGGCCCCCAAACACATCCAAATAGCAAGCAGAACAAGCCAAACACATAGAAAACCTAAAATGTAGAACCCCCCTAATTTGGGATGTTACACATTTACTATTTGGCATGACTAGTTAGACTATCCTGAATTATATATGATGCAAAAATTAATTGAGAATTCACATAGACATTTATTAAAGAACCAGAAGATTCTTTAATTTAAGAATTTTCATGTGTTGCTTGTTCTCAATGATAATTGATTATTACAAATTCACTGGCTAAAGTTGAGATTTAATGTCTTGCATTTTTGAAATGAATATGAACCCATTCATCCACCATGTGGATGATTTTGATATTATATGATTTTGGTAGATGCATCTACAAAATAATCATATGCGTTATCAACTCACAACCTGTCATTTTTGAGATTGCTTGTTTAAATGATTAATTTCATATTATGCAATTAAAACAATTCATCTTGCTAATGTTGGTGAGTTTATATCCCAAGCTTTCAATAATTATTGTATACCAATCGGGATAAAAGTTGAACATCCTATAGCTCATGTTCACACATAAAACAATTTAGCTGAATCGTTTATCAAATGCCTCCAACTAATATCTAAACTGTAACACCCCTAACCCATATCCGTCGCCGGAACAGGGTTACAGAGAATTACCAAAATTTACAGATCAAATACAGTAAATTCGTAACATTTACTATTCATATTCAAAACCAAACATATTCAATCATAATGTCCCTTATATGGGTCCTCGAGGCCCAAAATATGCATTTAGATCCAATTGGGACTAAACCGAGAACTCAGAGAATTTTTCGTGAAATTTCAAAATTTTTCTTAAGTGTAGGGGACACGCGCCTGTGTGGCTAAGCTGTGTGGCTCACATGGCCAGGTGACACACCCGTGTCCCAGGCCGTGTGGACATTTGATGTGAGGCACATGACCGTGTCCCAGCCCATGTTCAAATTAGGGTAGCTACTGACTTGGGTCACATGGCCAAGCCACATGCCCATGTGCTAGGCCGTGTAAGCATACTGACTTGCATTAATTAGGTGCAGGGTTCACACGACCAAACCACACGCCCGTGCGCATGGCTGTGTGTCATACACGGCTGAGACACACGCCCGTGTGTCTACCAGTGTGGACAAAAATAGGCCATTTTCAAGGCCACTTTTCTCACCCAAATTTGTCTTCCACCTACAACAACACTTAAATACATTCACCAACCACTTCAAGACTTTAAAACCAAGCCAAAACCAATCTTATACATGATATATCATCACACGTATTAAAGTATTCAAACTTACCTATTTGTATAATCATATAAGTTTATCAAAATTCAATCTATCATACCAAGCACATATATATTAAACATGATATAATCTCCTACACGAACATGAAATATACTATCACTTGTCATTCCAATGGCTAGTTACAACCAACCATATACATGCCATCACTGGACAATTTAACCTATACATGCCATTATACCAAAATAAGTTTGCTATTTATACCAAAACGAGCTGAAGGATAGTGTGATGATGCTCTGACCAACTTCCAACCTTTACAAGATTCTGAGCACTATAAAATAGAGAAAAATAAATAGAGTAAGCATATAATGCTTAGTAAGTTCGTATAACTAGAAATTTAACTTACCATTCATTTCCATTAAAATAAACATGCAAAATGTATCAAATAAGTTTGGCTAATAGCCTAAACACCCAACTTCATCGAAACATGTTAGTTATTATAATTCACACAATTGCCAAGAAACATGAATGAGCTCATCATGTAATAACTTTCTTACACATATACTTTTCGTATCATATTTCCATATTTCCATATACATTTCTATGATAAATAATCTCAAGTTCAGTTTAGCCATGTCAGAACTTTGCCCATTGAATTTATTTGAAATATCGATGGATACACATGTAGTACACTTAAAGTATACAAAACTATAATCTGTTAATTCATATTCAGGGGTACTCATTAGAGCACATAATCAGGAAGCCCTCTCTCAAGCCATATAATCAGAAGCTCATGTGAGCCATGTAACAGGAAGCTTATCTGGGTTTAATAACAGAAAACTCATAAGAGTTTAAAACAGAAAGCTCGTGTGAGCTTAACGGGATAACTCCGAAGAGTTATTATCAGGAAGCTCTAGATAGCCATATAACAGGAAGTTCAAGTGAGCCATATCAGGAAGCTCACAAAGAGCCTATATCAGGACGCTCATAAAGAGCTACGGTATGTCAGTAATACATGCAGGATCAATACCAATCATATAACAGGACGCTCACAAAGAGCTGCGGTATATTCGCAACACATGCAGGATCAATACCGAAAGGGATGCTCGCAGGAACCATATAATGGGAAGCTTGAAAGGGCTTATAACAAGATGCTCTTCTGAGCTATGGTGTGTCCGCAACATATGCAGGACTACAACCAATACGGGAAACTTGTATCCATCGATTTTCATTTGTTCAAACGGAACTTAGCATTTATCGGGCATTATCGGATATTTAATCACTTTCACATATATGGTAATTATACAATTTTACATATATAACATTTAATTTAAACATATAAATACACACAACTTAGTTACACGAACTTACCTCGCCACTTGTTTGTATACGAGAATCTACTAATCTGATACTTTTTGTTTTTCTCGATCCAACTCCATACTAGGTCTATCCGGATCTATAAGAGTAAATTTAACTCAATTTAATACACTTCATATTCAATTCAACTCAATTCACATCTTAGGCAAAAGTACCATTTTCCCCTATACATTTAATTAATTCCAATTTCGTCCCTAGGCTCGGAAAATGAAATTCGTGCAATTTAGTCCTTATTCCAAGCCTAGCCGATTTTTATATATAACATTTACAACTCATGTATTTCACAAAAATTAGAAATTTTCCATGAATTTTACATCTTTTCAATTTAGTCGCTAAATCACAATTTCATGGAAATTTCCTTTACAAAAGTAGTTTATCTATCAACAACCTTCCATTTTCTACCATAAATTTCAAAATTTCAGAATACTCATCCATGGAAAAATTTTAATACTTTGATAACTTTGCAAATTAATCCCCAAAATAAATAGATTAGGTTATTACGGTCTCAGAAATGTAAAAATTACTAAAAATGTAACAGCCCGATTTAGACCCTAGTCGAAATAGTGGTTTTGAGACCACAAATTTGAGGTCAAAAAAATATTTTAATATTATTTTTAGTGTTTACAGTATGTGATTAAGCATGTGTGAAAATTATGTGTGAAAATTTTATCGTTTGTGGGCCGATTTGTGAAAAAGGACTTAATCGCATAAAATGCAAAAGCTGTGTACTAATTGTTAAAGTGTTTAATTGTCATGACTTATTAAATATGAAGTCCTTATGTTTCTATTAGACCACATGCTTAATGGATGGACAAAAATGGGTTTAAGTTAATGGAGATTTAAATGAAATTACTAAGGATAATTTGGTAATTCATGAAATAAGTAAATAATAAATAAAACAAATAAGAAAAAGGAAGTCATTATCATCTTCTTTAGCCGAAAAATACAAGGAAAAATAAAAAAGAAAAAGAAAGCTAGGGTTCGGCCATTGATAAGCTCAATCAAGTTATGTTTTGAGCTCGGTTTTTAGTTAATTTTATGTTTTTGTGATCGTTGCTTAGCATACAATCAAACCCATCCCTTAATTTTTGAATTTGTTGGTGATTTTGTAAGATGCCATTGATGAATGTTTGAGCTTTGTGATAGTTGATGATGAATAATGAATAATTGTTGATAGATTTTAATGTTTTGTAAAGTGATTTTTGATAAAAATGTCAAAAATGGATTAAATTGTGAAATGTGTAAATTAAAGGACTAAAATGTGAAATAAATGAAATATGTGGGCTTGTATGAGCTAGGGGAAAATTCGGCTAAGCATGTATAAAATGAAATTATGAGTATTTTGTGATTTTATGAAATAGGGACTAAAATGTTAAAATGTGAAAATGTAAGGGCTATTTTGTAAAATGCCCTAAATATGTATATTTGGATTGAATTGGATGATTTTTTGAATGAATAAGTTAAATTTGAATATGTATAGATCAAGAAAAGAGAAATTCAGACTTAGATCGAGGCAAGAACAAAGTGCTCGATTGATCGACTTGTATCGTGTTTCTACGTCCGAGGTAAGTTCGTGTATAATATGTGTTGTTAAAATGATGTTTTTATGTGTTGAAATGAATGGAATTGTGAGTATGGAATTCAGAAATGTGAGATGTGATTTTAAAATTATATGGAACTAAGTGTGCGTAAATAGAAATGATACAATGATGATCGGCACTAAGTGTGCGAGATGAAGAAAGCATCGACTATATTATTTGGCACTATATGTGCGATATTGTGACATTATCTGTTTAAATGTGATGGCACTAAGTGTGCAATAATATTGTGGCTTTGGCTAATTCTATGGCACTGAGTGTGCAAATTCATCGAATGTTTATAGAGGATCAAATGAGTAATGGTTTGGAGCATTGAATGGTAAATGTGGTAGTTATGTGGTTGTTGAAGTTGTGTATGAGATAAATGGGTAGTTATGTGAATGAATGATGAGAAGAGTTAGATTAAGTAGCTTGCTAAATGCTTGTATATTGAACATATAGTTATGTATGAAAGTGAGGAATTGTTATGGATGAAAATTGAGCATTGAAGTGAATTGAACTAGGTGTTGGTAATTTTGCATATTGAATTTGAATTGTTGAGTTAATTGTGTTATATTACAAACTTACTAAGCTTTTTAGCTTACTATGTGAAGTCTTTCTCTGTTTTACAGTGTCTTTAAAGCTAGCTCAGATCTGGGGATCGTCAGCGACTCAATCACACTATCAGCCATTTATTTTGGTACTTTTGGAAGTTGTATATTTAGTATATGGCATGTATAGGCTAGTGTTTATGAAATATTTTGAGATCTATAGTTCTTGCCATGTGATATGGCTTGATAGAGATGAAAGAAAAAGGTCGATGAGTAAGTCGTATCATTCTTCGTCAAAGAGATTCAAAGATGCAACCAATCGCTCAAATGTTTCGTTTGGACATTCGAGTAAAGATCGTGTGAAATAAAATACTGGTTCTAAAACTCAAACTCTAATGGAATCAAGTGTTGGAAGTGTCAGAAGCAATAAACCTGAGTGTAGACAGTGTGGGACACGTCATATCGGAGAATGCTGGGGCAAGTATAATAATAGAGCTTGCTATAAATGTGGAACACGAGATCACTTTATGTGGGATTGTCCAGAGTTAGCCGAGAAAGATAATATTTAGAGTGCGAGGCCGAGTAACACGACAGATAGGGGTAGACCACCCAGAAACACTGGAAATGTGAGTGGTAGTCAGAGAGGAACAACAGATACAACTGTGAGATCTGAGGCGAGAGCACCTGCCCGAGCTTACGCTATTCGCGCTCGCGAAGAAGGGTCATCTCCAGACGTCATTATTGGTACTTTTACTCTTTTCGATACTACTTTGATTGCATTGATAGATCCAGAACCTACTCATTCATATGTGTGTGTGAACCTAGTATCTAGTAAGACTCTACCTGTTGAGTCTACTAAGTTTGTAATTAGAGTATCGAACCCCTTAGGCAAGTGTGTTCTGGTTGATAAAGTGTGTAAGAACTGTCCGTTGATGTTTCGAGATATTTGTTTTCCGGCTAATCTGATGCTGCTACCCTTTGATGAATTTGATATAATTCTGGGTATGGATTGGCTAACTTTACATAATACTATTGTGAATTGTAAACGAAAGAATATTGATTTGAGAAGTCAGAATGGTGAGATAGTTCAAATTGAATCCAATGATTTGAATGGATTACCGGCTGTAATATCTTCAATGAAAGATTTGAATTATGTGAAAAAGGGATGTGAAGCTTATCTTGCATATGTGATAGATAAAAAAAGTGGCAGAAAAGAAAGTTGAATCTGTACCTGTGGTTTGTGAGTTCCCTGATGTGTTTTCTGAAGAACTACCGGGATTACCTCCGATACGAGAAGTTGAGTTTGGTATTGACTTAGTGCCAGGGACGACTCCTATCTCAATAGCTTTGTATAGAATGGAACTGATAGAATTGAAAGAGTTTAAGTCTCAGTTGCAAGAGTTGACCGATAGAGGATTTGTTCGACCAAGTTTCTCACCCTGGGGTGTTCCTGTGTTGTTTGTGAAAAAGAAGTATGGTACTATGAGGGTGTGTATTGATTACCGATAGTTGAATAAAGTCGCAATAAAGAATAAATATCCTCTACCGCGAATTGATGAATTGTTTGATTAGTTAAAAGGAGCTATAGTGTTTTTGAAAATAGATTTGAGATCAGGATATTATCAGTTGAGAGTCAAAGAATCAGATGTGTCGAAAACTGCTTTCAGAACGAGGTACGGACATTATGAATTTTTAGTCATGCCTTTTGGACTAACGAATGCTCTTGCAGTATTTATGGATTTGATGAATCGGATATTCAGACCATATTTGGATCGATTTGTTGTTCTGTTTATTGACGATATTTTCATTTATTCTTGTGATGAGGCGCAACATGCTGATCATTTGAGGATCGTGTTACAGACTCTGCGTGAGAAGCAATTTTATGCAAAGTTTAGTAAATGAGAGTTTTGGTTACGCAAAGTTGGTTTTCTGGGACATATAGTGTCAACTGCGGGAATACAAGTTGATCCGAGCAAGATTTCAGCAATTTTAGATTAGAAACCTCCGAGAAATGTGTCTGAAGTCCGTAGTTTTCTGGGACTAGCGGGATATTATAGACGGTTTGTGAAAGGCTTCTCGGTGATTGCAACTCCGTTGACTAAATTGCTACAGAAAGATGTTAAATTTGAGTGGACAGAAAAGTGTCAGCAGAGTTTTAAACAGTAGAAAGTATTGTTGACAGAGGCACCAGTGTTAGTTCAACCTGAATCGGGTAAAGAATTCATAGTTTACAGTGATGCATCGTTGAATGGTTTAGGCTGTGTGTTGATGCAAGAAGGCAAAGTTATAGCCTATGCTTCGAGACAATTAAAACCGCATGAAAAGAACTACCCGACACACGATCTTGAATTAGCAGCTATTGTATTTGCATTGAAGATTTGGCGTCACTACTTATTTGGTGAGAAGTGTCACATTTATACTGATCACAAGAGCTTGAAATATTTGATGACTCAGAAAGAATTGAATTTGAGACAGCGGAGATGGTTAGAATTACTAAAAGACTATGAATTAGTAATTGATTATCATCCGGGAAAAGCTAATGTTGTTGCTGACGCTTTGAGCCGAAAGTCTTTATTTGCTTTACGAGCAATGAGTACTCAGATAAAATTATGTGATTATGGTTCGTTTTTGGCTGAGGTGAAAGTGAGGCTAATGTTTATACGTCAAATTTGTGATGCCCAGAAAAGTGATGCTGAGATGATGGCAAAATGAGCTCAGTGTGGTATAAGTTCTGATTCAGGATTTCGAGTTGATAATGATGGTTGTTTGAGATTCCAAGATCGGATTTGTATTTTGAGAAATTCAGAGTTGATTTAGTTGATTTTGAATGAGGCTCATAATAGTCGTTTGTCTGTTCATCCGGGAAGTAGGCAAATGTACAATGATCTGAAACAGTTTTATTGGTGGGATGGAATGAAACGAGATATCTCAGAGTTTGTTTCGAGATGTTTAGTTTGTCAGCAAGTCAAAGCTAAACACCAGGTTCCATCGGGTTTTTACAACCAATCATGATTCCTGAGTGGAAATGGGAGAGAATCACAATGGACTTTGTGCCGGGGTTGCCTTTATCTCCGAGAAAGAAAGATGCAATCTGGGTGATAGTTGACAGATTAACAAAATCAGCTCATTTTATTCCAGTGAGAACAGATTATTCGCTTGATAAGTTGCCGAATTGTATATTTCTGAGATTGTGAGATTGCACGGGGTACCATTATTTATTGTGTCTGACAGAGATCCGAGGTTTACTTCGCGGTTTTGGAAGAAACTGCAAGAAGCTCTAGGTACGAAGTTGCATTTCAGTACTACATTTCACCCACAAACGGATGGTCAATCCAAGCGGATCATTTAGATTCTCGAGGATATGTTGAGATGTTGTATTCTTGAGTTTGAAAGTACATGGGAAAAGCATCTTCCGTTGATTGAATTCGCGTATAATAATAGTTTTCAATCAAGCATTAAAATGGCACCATATGAGGCTCTTTACGGTCGTAAATGTAGAACTCCATTGTATTGGACTGAGCTTAGTGAAAATAAGATTCACGGGGTTGATTTGATTAAAGAAACTAAGAAGAAAGTGAAAGTGATTCGTGATAGTTTGAAAGCAGTGTCAGATCATCAGAAGTCTTACGCAGATTTGAAATGAAAAGATATTGAATTTGAGATCGGTGATAAAGTGTTTTTGAAAGTGTCTTCGTGGAAGAAAATACTTCGATTCGGCAGAAAAGGCAAATTGAGTCCGAGGTTCATTGGGCCGTATGAGATTATCGAACGTATTAGGCCGGTTGCAAATAGATTGATGTTGCCACCTGAGTTAGAGAAGATTCATAATGTGTTTCACGTATCGATGCTTCGACGATGCAGATCTGATCCATCACATGTGATTGCCCCTACTGAGGTTGAAATTCAGTCCAATTTATCGTATAATGAAGAACCGATTCAAATTTTGGCTCGTGAAATCAAAGAATTGAGAAAGAAGAAAATTTCTTTAGTGAAAGTGTTGTGGCACAAACATGGAGTTGAAGAGGCTACGTGGGAGCCTGAGGATGTTATGAAAGAGCAATATCCGAATCTATTCACTGGTAAGATTTTCGGGGACGAAAATCTCTAAGAGGGGAGAGTTGTAACAACCCAGATTAGA
Organism: Gossypium sturtianum; assembly: GCA_025698515.1. Taxonomy (NCBI): domain Eukaryota; kingdom Viridiplantae; phylum Streptophyta; class Magnoliopsida; order Malvales; family Malvaceae; genus Gossypium; species Gossypium sturtianum. The sequence goes on from CM046945.1 coordinate 29,846,772, forward strand.
CCTTAGTCAGAATAGTGGTTTTGAGACCATAAGTCTGAGGTCAAAAAAATATTTTATTATTATTTTTAGTGTTTACAGTATGTGATTAAGCATGTGTGAAAATTCTATGTGAAAATTTTATCCTTTGTGTGCCGATTTGTGAAAAAGGATTTTATCGCATAAAATGCAAAAGCTGTGTACTAATTGTTAAAGTGTTTAATTGTCATGACTTATTAAATATAAATTCCTTATGTTGCTATTAGACCACATGCTTAATGGATGGACAAAAATGGGTTTAAGTTAATGGAAATTTAAATGAAATTACTAAGGATAATTTGGTAATTCATGAAATAAGTAAATAATAAATAAAACAAATAAGAAAAAGGAAGCCATTATCATCTTCTTTAGCCGAAAAATACAAGGAAAAAGAAAAAAGAAAAAGAAAGCTAGGGTTCGGCCATTGATAAGCTCAATCAAGTTATGTTTTGAGCTCAGTTTTTAGTGATTTTTATATTTTTGTGATCGTTGCTTAGCATACAATCAAACCCATGCCTTAATTTTTGAATTTGTTGGTGATTTTGTAAGATGCCATTGATGAATGTTTGAGCTTTGTGATAGTTGATGATGAATAATGAATAATTGTTGATAGATTTTAATGTTTTGTAAAGTTATTTTTGACAAAAATGTCAAAAATGGATTAAATTGTGAAATGTGTAAATTGAAGGACTAAAATGTGAAATAAATGAAATATGTGGGCTTGTATGAGCTAGGGGAAAATTTGGCTAAGCTTGTATAAAATGAAATTATGAGTATTTTGTGATTTTATGAAATAGGAACTAAAATGTTAAAATGTGAAAATGTGAGAGCTATTTTGTAAAATGCCCTAAATATGTATATTTGGATTGAATTGGATGATTTTGTGAATGAATGAGTTAAATTTGAATATGTATAGATCAAGAAAAGAGAAATTCAGACTTAGATCGAGGCAAGAACAAAGTGCTAGATTGATCGACTTGTATCGTGTTTCTACGTCCGAGGTAAGTTCGTGTATAATACGTGTTGTTTAAACAATATTTTTATGTGTTGAAATGAATGGAATTGTGAGTATGGAATTCAGAAATGTGAGATGTGATTTTAAAATTATATGGCACTAAGTGTGCGTAAATAGAAACGATACAATGATGATCGGCACTAAGTGTGCGAGTAAAGAAAGCATCGACTATATTATTTGGCACTGTGTGTGCGATATTGTGACATTATCTATTTAAATGTGATGGCACTAAGTGTGCGATAATATTGTGGCTTTGGCTAATTCTATGGCACTGAGTATGCGAATTCATCGAATGTTTATAAGGAATTGAATGAGTAATGGTTTGGAGCATTGAATGGTAAATGTGGTAGTTAAATACGTGATGGTACAGGTACGTACATAACCTATGTGGTTGTTGAAGTTGTGTATGAGATAAATGGATAGTTATGTGAATGAATGATGAGAAGAGTTAGATTAAGTAGCTTGGTAAATGCTTGTACATTGAACATATAGTTATGTATGAAAGTGAGGAATTGTTATGGATGAAAATTGAGTATTGAAGTGAATTGAACTAGGTGTTGGTAATTTTGCATATTGAATTTGAATTGTTGAGTTAATTGTGTTATATTACGAACTTACTAAGCTTTTTAGCTTACTGTGTGAAGTCTTTCTCTGTTTTACAGTGTCATTAAAGCTAGCTCGGATCCGGGGATCGTCAGCGACTCAATCACACTATCGGCCATTTATTTTGGTACTTTTGGAAGTTGTATATTTGGTATATGACATGTATAGGCTAGTGTTTATGAAATATTTTGAGATGTATAGTTCTTGCCATGTGATATGGCTTGATAGTTGAATGACTAGTATATGTGTTTTGAATATGTGAAAATGATAGTTATAAGGTGTATATGTGATGTTGTGTGAATGATCCTTTTAGTAAGTTTTGGTGATATGGAAGTGGTATGTTTCATGCTTGAATTGGTTGATGGGAATTATGGTTAAAATGTATGTATTGGATGTATTTGAGATATGAATTTAGAATGGCTTGATGCTTGTAGGTGTGACCTAAGGTTTGGGTGGCAATTTGGCATTGCAAATGGCCTCTATTTCCCCACACGGATGAGCACACGGGCGTGTGTCTCGACCCTGTCCCTTAAAATTTTAATTTGAAGCAAGTCAGGATGTCACACGGGCTGGACACACGGGCGTGTGACTGGCCGTGTGAGCAAGTCAGTAGCCTCCCTAATTTTCACACGGCCTGGCACACGGGTGTGTCTTGTGGTCGTGTGAACAAGTCAGTATGTATGCCCTGTTTTGCCACGGCCTAGACACACGGGTGTGTGTAATGCCGTGTGAGGCACTGATCGCTGTGAAGTCAGAGTTTTAAAATTTAAAAAGAGAATGATCGAACCTGGAAACTAACTTTGACAACGATTGAGGCAAGTGCACCTATCGAACAGTAGTATAGCTTAGGCAAGACCGGATTGTCGAACCCAAAGGAACTAAAAGTACTAATACTGACTTTCTTTCTATTATTTAGCCTAAAATAAGTGAAGTTGTTTATTAATCTAAATTAACTAATTACTAAGCTAAAGACGCAAAGACAAAAAGAATGAATTGGGGAAATACTTGGAAAAACTCAGTTGATTAAGACGATACCCTTAGGAAGAATCCACCTAGACTTCACTTGTTATCTAACACTGGACCAGACGATTTATTCACCTGACTTGATCCGTAGGACTCCCTAACGTATATTAAACCCTCTCTCGAGGCGAATAACGTCTAACCCTAGGTTAATTAATTGAAATCTCTTTCCCATTAATAACCCCCTAGAATAGCAGTAAATCGATCTATGGACTTGTAACATCATGAATTTTTGGGCCTATGCGTTTAGTGGGTGGATATGTTTAATGTGTTAATTTAAGTGTTAGGGGTCCAAATTGGGCTCAGGCTTAGGTAGAAGCCTTGATTAAAATTATCAGTTTGGGCATTATAGGGTTTAAAAGGTAGTATCTATGTTTAAAATATGTGGATAATAAGCAGATAAAGGCTATTATTTAGGAATTTATTTTATGTGGATAATAAGCAGATAAAGGCTAAAATTTAGGGATTTTAATGATTAAAATATATGGATAATATGCTGATAAAGGGGGGAGGACGTAGAGATAATTAAGTCTCTTTTAGATGAGCTAGTAGATTAAGATAAAGGAGAAAAGATAGGATTTATCTGCAAGGTTAGGTAAGTGCCGAAATTTCTATAAATAGGGGAATATCTCTTCAATTTCAAAGCATTTGGGTTTTCTCTCATTCTTTTCTCTTCTTCTCTCGAGTAAAAGCCGAAAACTCCTAAAGTTCCATCTTCTTCTTCATTCTCTGCAAAAGCCGAAATCTCTAAGCCTATTCCTCATCTTCACTTTGATTCAAAAGCCGAAACTCTTTCCATTCTTTTTCTTCCTAGCCGAAATCTTCAAGTCTCTTCCTTGCTTTCTTTTCTTCTTCTCTTTTCTTGTCGTAAACCAAACTCTTCACTCAAGTATTTTAAAAGCCAAAGACACATCAGCCTTCTCTTGTTCATACTTTTTGGGATTTTCCTAAAAGCCGAAATCCCTAGATCTCATCTCCTGTGATTGCCGAATTATACGTGGTGCCTACTTGTGCCGAAATCCAAGGAACTTTAGTGGAGTCAATCGCATAGATCTCTAAGTTATAGAATCGTGTTACTTTCGGGATTTCAAGGTAAGGGATCTATTAGTTTTAACGTGTAATTTGGGATTTATTAACCTTGGCCGATTGTTGAAGGGGCTAAATCTTGTGTGTTTTTTCAGCTTTTGAGCAAGGCTTTACATTGAGGATAATAGATCCAGGATAGCAAGGACATCGACTAAGAATATTGGATTTCGCGATATCGGTGTGTAATACTTCCCCACCATCTAGATCGATTATTAATGTATGCTCATAAGTTTATATGTTGTGATAAATACCGATATCTCGGTTTAATGTTGGAAACCGAAAAGGGTGAAGCAAATCACTGTGTCGTTGAATGTTTGACTTTATATGATAAAAGCATATTGATTTTATGATTGCATGGGTTGGGTTGATGAAAGGAGGAGGTTATACGTTATATGTGTAGCGGTTTATACCGTGATGCGTTATATGTTGTAGCGGCTAATGCCGTGATCTCATTATAAGGGCTTGGCCATAATATGTTGATGAGCGGTGATGACCGCCATCTTGGCGTGTAGCGGTGTGGGTCGATTGTAGAAATCCCCAATGGTGTGAATGGTGGTACGGGGCGTGTAGCGGATGGAAACCTAGGCAAATGAGTTGGGCCTTGCATATTATTTGTTATTTTTTTTATAAATGAAATTATTAATCTGTTTTATGGGCCTAAGGCCAAAATCTAGTGGTGCATGAGGGTTGCACACTGAGTCTCGCGACTCACCCTATTAATTAACCTTTCAGGTGATACCTAGTGCTTGGATGAGATTTGGAGAGGAACGCAAGGTGGCTATGCAAAAGACCATTTGGATCCAAAAAAAGTCTCAAGTTAATACTTTATATTTTTAATTAATGGATTTTAAATCTCATTGTTATATGGCTATGGGCCACTAGTTTATATTTTGTTTTATTTTGGGTTTTAATTACTTTTAGTTATTTAAATTCTTATTGAACTAATGTATCTATTTAAATTTGGGTTTTTTTAATTTATAAAGGCATATTTTATTTAAACTATCAACTATTAAATTTCTCTCGAATAAGAAGATAAACTTTAGAAAAATATTTTTTCTGAAAATACGACATGTTCTTCCAAAATTTTTAGTGACATACCAGATCCGGTCATGGTGTTTGGGTCGGGTTTGGGGTGTTACAAAATGGTATCAGAGCCCGGTTCAAAACTCAGCTTTAGGGTTTTTGGGCTCAAAACATTTTCTAAAGATGGGTTTTTGAAACATGCATAACAGGTCTGTTAGCTCAGCATGGCACCTGCGTCTCCGGCCCAAGTCCGCCAGGTAAGTATTCTGAACCATTGTGTGATATAATATATGTGGGCTTGATGGGCTATATGGGACATAGATTAGTTAGATTAGAACTTGATGGACTTTAGGCCTAGCTGAAACAACTCTTAAAATCTCATAAGACTTAACTTCACTAAACAAACCCGTGAACGAGCCGCAAGACTAGGGTGTGGTAACAGGCATACGCATGTCTAGGATTGGATCAGGAAGAGCACGGTATTTAAGCAATCCTAGTGACTCACCTCCTCTTCACTGGAATCCTACCAGTGTGCGTGAGGACTGCTCACCTTAGCCAAGTTAGGGTGTGGCAATGGGCATACGCATGTCTAAGAGTGGATTCGTGGAGAGCTTGGTACTTAAGCGATCCTAGCGACTCACCTCCTCTTCACTAGAATCCTACCAGTGCGAGTGACTGTTCACCCTAGCTATAAGGACTTGTTCATGGGGTGAATCCATAATTAAAACCCGAAAGGGACCAACCACCCTATTTTGGCAAACCAAAACCCCTAAGTTTTGTACATTTCAAAAAGATACACTTGATTTGAAAATGTTCACAAACTATGAAAAATTTACCCAAAAAACCCTATGTTTACAAGAGTAACTAGATTTTCCAAAGTGCCCCTGTTTTGAAAAAAAAATCAAAATATTCCTGGTTTGTAAATTACCGAAATACCCCCGGATCACAAAATTACCGAAATGCCCCGGATTGTAAAATTACCAAAATACCCTTCTTTCACAAAATCACCAAGGAACCCTATTTCGAAAAATTACGAAAATACCCCTGTAGGATAAATTACGAAAATACCCCTGGGTAGTGAAATGACGAAAATACCCTTAGGTGATGAATGTAAGTTCTATTTGTATGATTGATTATTGCATGTATGTGTATATGGAACTGGGAGACAAACTTGAGACTGAAACTTGTAGATGTAATTCCGAATTCGAAAGAACTACCCTTAAACTGCTATTAATAAGACTGTTCGTGGATAATCAGTGGAAGAAAACCAATAATTCATAAAATTTTTAATCAGATAAACGCAAACCGATAGCATGAGTACAAGGGGACGAGGACACCCTAGATGTGAATACCGGTGCGTACTCTACCATAGAATACTAAGTGTTTATTTTGGGTTTAGTATTGGAGTGCGCAGCGAAAGCATGGTAGTGAAACTTAGGTAGTATGATAAATAGTTAGTTGGAAATTTCGAGGACGAAATTTCTTTAAGGGGGGTAGAACTGTAACATCCTAAATTTTTGGGGCTATGCGTTTAATGGGTGGATATGTTTAATGTGTTAATTTAAGTGTTAGGGGTCCAAATTGGGCTCAGGCTTAGGTAGAGGCCTTGATTAAAATTATCTGTTTGGGCATTATAGGGTTTAAAAGATAGTATCTATGTTTAAAATATGTGGATAATAAGTAGATAAAGGCTATTATTTAGGAATTTATTTTATGTGGATAATAAGCGGATAAAGGCTAAAATTTAGGGATTTTAATGATTAAAATATATGGATAATATCTTTGATAAAGGAGGGAGGAGTTAGAGATAATTAAGTCTCTTTTAGATGAGCTAGTAGATTAAGATAAAGGAGAAAAGATAGGATTTTATCTGCAAGGTTAGGTAAGTGCAGAAATTTCTATAAATAGGGGAATATCTCTTCAATTTCAAGCATTTGGGTTTTTCTCTCATTCTTTTTCTTCTTCTCTCGAGTAAAAGCCGAAAACTCCTAAAGTTCCATCTTCTTCTTCATTCTCTGCAAAAAGCCGAAATCTCTAAGCCTATTCCCTAATCTTCACTTTGATTCAAAAGCCAAACTCTTTCCATTCTTTTTTTCCTAGCCGAAATCTTCAAGTCTCTTCCTTGTTTTCTTTTGTTCTTCTCTTTCTGTCGTCAAATCGAAACTCTTCACTCAAGTATTTTAAAAGCCAAAGACACATCAGCCTTCTCTTGTTCATACTTTTTAGGGATTTTCCTAAAAGTCGAAATCCCTAGATCTCATCTCTCCGTGATTGCCGAATTACTTCGTGGTACCTACTTGTGCCGAAATCAAGAAGGAACTTTAGTGGAGTCAATCGCATAGATCTCTAAGTTATAGAATCGTGTTACTTTCGGGATTTCAAGGTAAGGGATCTATTAGTTTTAACGTGTAATTTGGGATTTATTAACCTTGGTCGATTGTTGAAGGGGCTAAATCTTTGTGTGTTTTTCCGCTTTTGAGTAAGGCTTTACATTGAGGATAATAGATCCGGATAGCAAGGACATCGACTAAGAATATTGGATTTCGCGATATCGGGTGTGTAATACTTCCCACCATCTAGATATGATTATTAATGTATGCTCATAAGTTTATATGTTGTGATAAATACCGATATCTCGGTTTAATGTTGGAAACCGAAAAGCGTGAAGCAAATCACCCGTGTCGTTGAATGTTTGACTTTATATGATAAAAGCATATTGATTTTATGATTGCATGGGTTGGGTTGATGAAAGGAGGAAGTTATACGTTATATGTGTAGCGGTTTATACCGTGATCTCGTTATATGTTGTAGCGGCTAATGCCGTGATGCATTATAAGGGCTTCGGCCATAATATGTTGATGAGCAGCGATGACCGCCATCTTGGCGTGTAGCGGTGTGGGTCGATTGTAGAAATCCCCAATGGTGTGAATGGCTGGTACGGGCGTGTAGCGGATGGAAACCTAGGCAAATGGGTTGGGCCTTGCATATTATTTGTTAGTTTTTTATAAATGGAATTATTAATCTGCATTTTATGGGCCTAAGGCCAAAATCTAGTGGTGCATGAGGGTTGCTGACATCGAGTCCCGCGACTCACCCTATTAATTAACCTTTCGGGTGATACCTAGTGCTTGGACCGGGGTGGAGAGGAACGCAAGGTGGCCATGCAAAAGACCAAGCTGGATCCAAAGAAAAAGTCTCAAGTTAATACTTTATATTTTTAATTAATGGATTTTAAATCTCGTTGTTATATGGCTATGGGCCACTAGTTTATGTTTTGTTTTATTTTGGGTTTTAATTACTTTTAGTTATTTAAATTCTTATTGAACTAATGTATCTATTTAAATTTGGGTTTTTTTAATTTATAAAGGCATATTTTATTTAAACTATCAACTATTAAATTTCTCTCGAATAAGAAGATAAACTTTAGAAAAATATTTTTTCTGAAAATACGACATGTTCTTCCAAAATTTTTAGTGACATACCAGATCCGGTCGTGGTGTTTGGGCCGGGTTTGGGGTGTTACAGGACTTCCCATATTAGGTTTCACCCTAATCCGGCAAAATCTCGTCACCCTATCTCTAGGCGCGCGATCAACTCCGCTTAATTATGCTAGATCTACTCTTAAGCAGGGACTTTTGCTCCACCACCTAAGCACGTCATACTTGAATTAATATCCGCGAAATATTAACACGAGAATTAAGCACACATAATTAAGAACAAATCAAGTATTTATCATATAGTTCAGAAAACAATAACAAGATTCATCTAGGTTTCATCCCCCTTCAGGTATCTGAAGGGTTTAGTTCATAATCATAAAAGAAAACATCTCAAAAGAAAAGATAAAACAAAAAATAAGAAATCCCTAAAACCCCCTGAAGGAATTGAAGGAGAGATCCTCCGTCTTGAGTAGAATTCTGGCTTCTTGAGATGAATCAACTGGCTGTCTCCGAGTGAATCTCCCCAAATCTGACCTTTTCGGCTCGGCTCCTTGGCCTAGCTAACCGCCCTCTTCTAGGTTATACTTAGGGTCTTTATATAGACTTTTGAAATAGGTTTCTTTGCCCATAAGTATCCTTTTTCGAGTGAAATTACTCTCCTCCACGGCAGGGGCACAGCCATGGCACACGCCCGTGTGAATCGTGGCCAGGCCGTGTGGACTCCGTTAGTGAGGCACGGCCGTGTAAATCGTGGTCCAGGCCGTGCTCGAGATCTGTAAGGAGGCACGGATGTGTGATCTTTGGTCTAGGCCGTGTTGATTTCATGCTTTGGCCCATTTGTCCCGTTTTAAGCCCGTTTTGCGTTCTTTTCATCCCTTGGTGCTTTCCTGAGTATATAACATGAAAAGAAAGGATTAAGAGCACCAAATTACATAAAATAAGGGATAATTCATCCAAAAGTATGCTAAATGTGGGATTAAAATATGTTACTATTTTGGTTTATCAGGCACACGGCCTGCCCACACGGGCGTGTGGCCTCTATAACTTTGAAAAATGTTAAGTTTTCGGAAAAATTTTGTATGTGTCCGGTTTAGTCCCAACCCCTTCCCAATGTATGTTTAAGGTCTCGTAGACCTTTTAAAGGGTCTCTATGTATATGTATTGTTATGATATGATAATGATGTATTTATGTTTAAGAAATGATCGTTAATGTTCCGTTTTGTCCGGTAATGGTTCTTAACCCTAGACCGACGATGGTTACGGGTTAGGAGTGTTACAAAAAACGGGACATGATTACTTACCCAATTAAGCTTGCTTGAAATTCTCTCTCTTAGCTAGGGTTTCCATAGAAAATTTTGGGGAAGATGATGATATGAAATTATTTTATTCATTTAATTAACTTATCATCCATTAAATTTTTAACTTTCCAATTTAGTCCTTTTCTTTTTCTAATTTTCCATGGATGAATCATCATAAATATCTACTAACTTTGATTAATGATCTATTTTCCTTATAAGGACATCAAATTTTGAATTCCATAGCTATTTGATCCTTCTAGATACTAGAATTCAACTTTTGCACTTTATGCAATTTGGACCTTTCCTCCTAATTAAACATGAAATCGGTAAAATTTTCTTGACGAAATTTTCATACGTTATTCCTAACATAATGCAGACCATGCAAAAAAATTAAAATAATTTTTCTTTCTGACTCAGATTTGTAGTCCCTAAACCACTGTTCCGATTTCATTGAAAATGGGCTATTACATAGACCATTACTTATGAGGACAAAACTTCCTATTTCAGCATGAGATTGTATTGATTTACATGTTGTATGAATCAAGCCAATAAATTATAAATACTCCCTATTACAATTGATTTTTGGTTAAGAGCCAAATATTTCCCATCTTACAATTTTTGGATGTGCGGTATATGTTCCAACTACTCCACCACAACGCACAAAGATGGGGCATCATAAGAGATTGAGAATGTATATTTATATGAGTCTCCTCATATTATTAAATATTTTTGAGCTATTAATTCAAGATTTAGTTATGACATGAGTTGTTAGTTTTCCCAACATTAGGGGGACAGAATAAAAAGTTGGATTAATAAAGTACTTGAAATGAGTTATCAATGTCTAAGATCCTCGTACAAAACAATGTGAACTAAAAGTTCAACAGATAATTCATTTTACAAATCAACTGCTAGATTCATTAAATCTCACATACCGGCTGAATATGCTCCAATACGAATTAATGTCCTAATAGGGCAAACTGTTAGTACAAAAGAAAGTAATCCACGCTTGAAGCGTGGAAGACCGGTCAGTTCCAAAGATAAAAGTTCTCGTAAAAGAAAAGAGCAAACATTCAAGATGGTCATATAGTGGAGGCGAGGGTTCCTAAAGAGACCCATGACATAACTATTTATAAAACTAAAGAATAGATTCAGGTACCTAAAGTGACAATGAAAATGATGAAAATAAAGAGATCTCGATAAGTTATGTCAATACGAGAAAAAGATGGAACTGGAAGAAAATGTAGTTGTCGGCAACAATTTTGCTTAAAATGTTGCCATTGAAATAACAGAAGAAATTGAGGATCCTAAACCTAAATCTATTGAGGAGTGTAAAAATAGAAACGAATGGCCAAAATAGAAAGACGAAATTCGAGCAAAATTGAATTCACTTTCTAAACGTGAGGTTTTTAGACATGTAGCCCAAACACCTAAAGATGTAAAGTCAGTAGGATATAAATGGGTATTTGTGAGAAAACAAAATGATATTGATGAAGCCGTGAGATATAAAGCTCGATTTGTAGCACAAGGATTTTAGCAAAGGCTCGACATTGATTACAAAGAGACATTTTCTTTTTTTGTGGATGCAATTACATTTAGATGCCTTATTAGTCTGGCAGTATGTGAAAAACTTGACACGCGACTAATGGATGTTGTTACATACTATGTGTATGGTACACTTGATAGTGAAATTTATTTGAAAATCTTTAAAGGATTTAAAATATCAGAAGGATATAGAGTTTCTCGAGAAAATTGCTTGATCAGACTAAAGAAAATTTTATATGGATTAAAACAATTTGGACGTATGTGGTACAATCGTGTAACAACCTGTTTTTTAGTGGTGACGGAATAGTGGTTTTGGGACCACAAATTTTCATCGTGTTGACCTATAAATATTATATATAGAATATTTATGGAGTCATTATAGTCATATTAAAATTTGGTTAAGAAATTTTAACGTTTAGATAACTAATTAGGGTAAAAGGACTAAATCGTAAAAGGTGTAAAACTTGTTAACTATTACATTTAGATGATTTAATAGCTTAACTAATAAATGTGGGAGGGCTAATAAGGTAATTAGACCTTATATAAATTAGGTGGACGGTCTATTATGGTATTTATAGAAATTTTTATTGATTTTAAAGGTTAAAAAGGTAAGTAATGAATAAACAAAAACAAAACATGAAATTTATCATCTTCTTCCTTAATTTTCCATGCCAAAACCAAATATCCATGGTTTTTTAAGCTTGGAGAATCAGCCAAGTTCAATACCTTGCATGTGAGTGATTTCTCTACCTATTTCTTATAAATTTTATATTTTTGAGATTATTACAACTACGTCCAACTAACCCGTACCTCCGTTTTTGAATCTGTTAAAAATTTTAGAAGTTTCCATTGATGAATCTTGAATGTTTTTTTATGATAATTATGTTTTTGAAGCTTTGATTTTGGTATTTGGTTGTTTTGTGAAGTGATTTTTATTAGATTTTGATTTAAGGATTAAATTGTTAAAATGTCAAAATGTCAAGGTTTAATTGTGAATTTGAGGTATAATTGGGACTTTTTAAGGGCCTAGATTATTCGTCCATAAATTTTTACTTGAGAAAATGGGTAATTTGATGATTTTTGGGTTAATGGACTAAATTGCAAAAGTTGTAAAAGTTAGGGGCAATTGTGTAATTTCAAAAAATAAAAGGGTATAAAATGTAGACTTAATTGGAATATGAAATGTAAGCTAATAATTAGGAAATTTTACATTTTAGATCAAGATCCTGTTGACTTACGTTGAAAATGGAAAAATACAGAATAGTCCCTAAACTTCTGTAACTATTACAATTCAGTCCAGGTAAGTTCGTTCGGTTTGTAATTTAATATTTATATGAACTATATGATGATATGATATGAAATAGTGGATATTAATTGTTTAATTGATGATATAAAGTTGTTTGGGAAAATGTTATTGAGTTTCGATACTTGGGCCGGATGAACGCGTGATAGAGTTCAACTGAATGATGGCGTGTTATGTGAGGTTGGAGTGGAGATTGATGTGGCGTGCTTTATATATTTTTCCTGGGTATATCTAGTTCATCATTTTTTTGCGAACTCTCGTGTTATACTACCCTGATCTGGCGTGTTATGGGGACGAATGTATAGCCTACGGGCTAGGCACTTAGTGTCGAGACGTGTTATCGATTAGATTAGATCTCATGAGTGTTTGGCATGTTATCAGTTGGATTAGCTCTCATGAGAGTTTGGTGTGTTATCGATTGGATTAGCTCTCATGAGAGTTTGGCGTGTTTCGGTTGGATTACTTGTGTACTCGTATCTGTAAGTAGTTCATCAGGTCGTAAATTATTGTATTATAACTTGTTTAATGACTTTGAATGGCATGAAACATAGTTGACATCTTGAATGGACTCAGTTGTGGACGTGTATGTTGCCTGGAGATTATTATTTGAACTTTGAATTGAAATATGAAATTCACCAGTTTGCAATTGTGGATGACAGGAAACATTTGTTGTAGAATATTTTTAAATTTAATTGTTATATTTATTTCGATAAGAATTATTGTTTCTGTCCGTCGAACTTACTAAGCTTCAATAAGCTTACTTGTGTTAATTTCTATTTCTTGTAGATACTTTTGAAGGTTAGACGATCGGATCAGCACTCAAGTCACACTATCCATTCGATTTTGGTAGTCTTTGAACGTTTATTTTGGGTTATATGGCATGTAATAGGCTTGTTTTGTCACCACTTTTGTTTTGGTATGTAAATATATAAAGAGTGAGCCTAAGTGCAAGTAAATAACTTATTGTGATATATGTGAATGATGGAAGATGTCTTTGGTACAAACTTTTAGCATATGTATGACTAATAGATTATATTGAATTGTTGTGAATTGAGGTACCTATGATAGGCATACTGGTTAGAAGTTTAAGTTGTGTGAATTGGCATGTTTGGGTGATGATTTATATTGTTGTATAAGTGTGTATACTTGTGGTACCATTGAGGGTATATTGGTTAGGCACTTAAGATGGTTGAATTAGTATGATTTGAGCCTGTTTAATGGCATTTTGAATAGGTCTAATGGCTGGTAAATGGATTACTTAGTATCGAAGAAATCTTGAAATGGTAAACTTGATGTTTAAGGTTCATTTAGGTGCACACAGCCTGGGACACTGGCTGCCATACGGCCGTGTGCCACACACGGTTTAAGACACGATCGTGTGTATTAAGTCAATGTGTTACACGGCCTAGCACACGGCTTGCAACACGATCGTGTGTCACAAGTTAGAGAGTTACACGGCCTGCGACATGGTCATGTGACCCAACTTAGTGAGTTACACGGGAAGAGACACGGGTTAAGACACGGCCATATGTCCCAACTTCGAAAGTCACATGGCCTGGGGCATTTCACACGGCCTGGCCACATGACCATGTGTCCCTTTTTTTTTTGAAATTTTTCATATTTTTCTGAATTTTTTTTATTTGTTTCAAATTAGTCCCTGAAGGTTTTAAAATTAATTCTTTAGTCCCTAAAGCTCGATTTAAGCCTCGTAGATGTAAGTTATTATAGTAATTCAATTACCTTATGGTATTTGGGAAATTATAATGTAATGATTATGATTTTACCTGTTTATTTCTATTATTTTGCTGTAACATTCCCGTAGCCCTATTCCAGCGACGGATATAGGTTAAGGGAGTTACAAATCGCCTTAGTGAATATTTGTTGAAAGAATGTTATAAAAATGATCCAATTAGTCCATGTGTTTATATAAAAAGGTTTGGAACGGATTTTGTGATAATTATTGTTTATGTTGATAATTTGAATATTATTAGAACTCCCAAAAAGCTTAAAAATGCAGTAAATTATTTAAAGAATGAATCAAAATGAAAGATCTTGGAAAAATAATGTTTTGTCTTGGCCTGAAAATTGAGTATTTAAAAGATGGAATTCATGTTCATCAGTCAACTTATACGAAAAAGATCTTAAATAAATTTTACATGGATAAAGCGCATCCATTGAGTACCCTGATGGTTGTATGGTCCTTAGATTGAATTTTGTCCTTGTAAGAATGATGAAGATTTTCTTGATCTTGAAGTACCATATCTAAATGGCATTGATGTATCTTGCAAACAACAAAAGACCTGATATAACTTTCGTTGTAAACTTGTTAGCAAGATTTAATTCTTCTCCAACACGTAGACATTGGAATGGAATTAAACATGTATTCAGATATCTCAGAAAGACCATTGATATGACATTATTTTATTAAAATAATTTAAAATCTCTATTAGTTGGCTATACTGATGTTGGTTATTTATCGGATCTACATAAAGGTTTGTAACACCCCTCACCCATATTCAACATCAGAATAGGGTTACGGAGCGTTACTGGACATATCATACAATTACACATACATTTTCAAATCTCATATAATCATCAATCAACAACATTCATATCGTCCCTAAACTGAGCCTACAAGGCCCAAAACATGCATTCGAGGTGGTTCAGGACTAAACCAATAACTTTAGAAAATTTTAGATCACTTAGAAAATTTTTCCAAAAACAGGGGACACACGCCCGTGTGGCCCGATCGTGTATCTCACACGGCCAAAGACACGCCCGTGTCACAGGCCGTGTGGAGCATACTGACTTGGTTTCTAATTCAACACCAGAGGACACACGGCCGTGTAACCTAACCGTGTTTCTCACACGGCTGAGACACACGCCCGTGTCTTTGCCCATGTGGACAAAAATAGGCCATTTTTCAAGCCATTTTGCCACCCAAACTTGTGCACACCTACACCAAACTCAATGGCACCAAAAAATAGCATAAATGGACATTCAAACCAACTAAATCAAGCCTAATTTATGTCATCTCAATACCATTATCCACAATACACACAAGTCATAAAAAAGGCCATTTTATTATACCAAATTCACATATACAATTCATCTAGTTAAACATTTACAAACATACATCTTTATGCTTAAATTCACAAGCATATATTTTCCCTAATATCAACCATTTGACATCCACAATACCAACTATCAATAAACATCACAAAACCAACCTCAATCATAATACATAGTCCATATGCACACATATATATATACATAACCAAACCAGCCAAATTAAGCCAACTCTCATGGCTATATATACAAACCAAAACATAGACATTTACAAGTCAATTCATATGGCTATAATCATCATCAACTTATGAACCAAAATGACCAAAGTCCCTATACATGCCATATACTCAAAATACTTAAATTCAAAGGTACCAAGGTGATAGTTTGATAGTGTGAAGCGATCTTTGACGAACCCCGAATCCGAGCTAGCTTGAAATCACTATAAAACACGAAAAAAAATAGATTAAGCTTTATAGCATAGTAAGCTCGTATGAAAATAATAAGCAAATCTCACCATTCATTTACGTTTCAAATTAAATGACATAATATGCAACAATACATTAATCACCAAGTTAACATGTATTTTAAATCACATAATTGATCATAAGCTCACAACTTCCTTAGACACATTGCTCGTATAGTTTTTCGTACATATCTGTACCGATAGTATCTATTTCACACCATTTCACATCTTCAATATACCCATTGAACCATTCAGAATAAAAGTCGGATACTCGGGAGTCTCGCACCCTAAGTGCCAATATCATTGCCCGAAGCCAAATCAATGTAACTCGCACCCGAAGTGACAATATCATGGCCCGAAGCCAAATCAATGTAAATCGCACTCGAAGTGCCAATATCATGGCCCGAAGCCAACTCAATGAAGCTCCTAATGACGTGTCCTTCGTATCCTAATTTATTCCTAAGGTTCAACGGAGATTTCTAATGCCGAATCTTTGTCAAATGTCCCAGCAAGTTCATAATTCACAATTTATGCAATATCAAAACATTTAAAACACAAATATAGCAATGCTTATTACATATGAACTTACCTCGGATGCAAAAACGACAAAATGAGCCGAATAATCCAAAACTTTGTTCTTCCGTCGATCTAAGTCCATATTTCGTTTCTCTTGATCTATATAATACCAAATTTAGCCTATTTAATAATATTTCTATTCAATTTAGTCCATATCACACTTTAAAACACATTTACACTTTTGCCCCTAGTATTTCACAACTTTTACAATTTAGTCCTTATTTCATAAAATCACAAATTCATGCAATTTAACCACAACCCATGCTAGACAAATTTCAATTAGGTCCCTAGTAGCCCATATTATTCATTTATTTCACATTTTAACCACAAATTTTCCACCTTTCACAATTTAATCCCTAATTTGCATTTTTACCAAAAAATCACTTAACAAAACTTGTATAACTATTATCAAACATTCATAATCTATCATAAAACATCAAAATACTCATAGATTCATCAATGGCAACATCCTAAATCTTTAAAAATTTTGCAAAATAGTCCCTGGGCTAGCTAGATCTAGCTGCAACGATCTCAAAAACGTAGAAATCATTAAAAACGGGTTAAAAATGCATACCTAATTGAAGGAGAATAGCTTGCCGAATTTCAAGCCCTAAAAATGGCTTTTCTTCTTGCTAAGAATCGGCTAAAGAAGATGATAGCCTTAATAATTTGATTTTTGTTTTATTTATTTTATGTTTATTTACAAATTTACTTAATTAACCTTGATTATAAAACATTATAATCACTTAATGCATGCCCATAATAGTCCACTCACAATTAAAATGGTCTAATTACCACTTAAGGACTCTTACTTTAAGGTTCTATAGCTATTTAATACCTTTATCTATTAGAACATCACTTTTGCATTTTACGCGATTTAGTCCTTTTTATCAAATTGACTAATCAAACGATAAAATTTCTAAATGAAACTTTCACACAATCATTCAATCATGCTGTAGACATTAAAATAATAATAAAATAATTATTTTGACTTCGGATTGGTGGTCCTAAAACTACTGTTCTGATTTAACTAAAAACGGGCTGTTACAAGGTTGATCTCAAACGGGATTTTTTTTACATGTCGGTGTACTGCCATATCATGGCGTTCAACAATGTAAACATTAATTGCCACTTCTTCAAATCATGCAGAAATAATTGCAATGCATGAGGCAAGTTGAGAGTGTGTTTGGCTAAGGTTATTAACCCAACATATCCAGAAGATATGTAATTTTCCTTTACAGGAAAAGATGCTAACTATCTTATACGAAGATAATGCAACATGTGCAGCTCAATTGAAGGGTGGTTACATCAAAGGTGACAGAACGAAATATATTTCACCAAAATTATTCTTCAACCATGATCTTGAGAAAAGAGGTGATATAAATGTTCAACAAATTCATTCGAGTGATAAATTAGCAGATCTTTTTACTAAGGCATTACCAACTTCAATATTTGAAAGACTACTACACAATATTGGAATGCATCGACTCAAAGATGTAATGTAATGTTGCCATTAGGGGGAGTCTAAAAACAAGTTGTACTCTTTTCCTTTAACCAAGGTTTTGTCCCATTGGGTTTCCTTGGTAAAGGTTTTTAACGAGGCAGGTTGTAATAGAAGATTGTGTACTCTTTTTCATTCATTAGGTTTTTAACCTACAAGGTTTTCCCTAATAAGGTTTTAATAAGGTACATTATCTACCAATGGACATCCAAGGGGGAGTGTTATGAATATCTTATTAAGTGGATGTCCATCAAGATTAAGATAAGTTTTGATGTACTTTAAATTCTAATAGTCATTAGAATTAGATCTCTACTTCATTTATACTTCTTATGCCTATAAATAGAGATTTTGAAGAAGCATTGTAATGATCCCATTGATCAATAAAATACATTCGCTATTGCTTCCCATATTTTCTTTGTTCTTTATTTACTCTATCTCTATTTATTTGTTAACGATAATGATATATATATTTCATTTCTTTTTCAAAAACAAAATTAATAGAAAAACTCACCTATTATCTCTATGCATTTTTTTTTCAAGAATCACTACATTAATTTTTCTCATATTATCTTAAAAAAAAACTATCCATTTATCCTTAAAAAAAAAAAACCAACAACAATCCTTTTAAAAAACCTAATTAAAATATAAAATTTTCAATCAAACAAATATAATATTTCCCCAATAAGTAGGTGAATAGTAATAAATCATATATAAATATATAACGTAAATAAATTAAAATTAAAAATATAAATTAATTTAATTCATAATCATTAAATGTTAGACAAATGACGAATTTTTTAAGATCGGACAAATGTCACAATTTTCACCCATCCACATAAGATATTATATATATAGATTAATATCTATTATAACAACAATAGCTTGAAAAAGAATCCTAATAGGACAACTACTTATACCCATGATAATAAAATATTCTTATTAGGGAAATTAAAGAGCTTTGAAAGAGAGAACATAAAAAGCGAGAGCATAAATAACTTCATCGAGAAATTTAGAGCCATAACAAGGGAAATTGTTTAATTATAAGATTTTCTTAATTTAAAAAATATCATACCTAAAAAAAAATAGTAGCAGAAAATTTAATAAATAACGTGTTAGTTGCATCTTATATTTATCTTCTCCTTTGTTTGTCAGTTTTGTTTTCCTTTACCTAAAAACTACTTATTTATTTTGATAAATATAATATTTAATTTAATTATAAGATGGTACGCACTAATAAAATTTGGTTTGTCCCTATTTACTTTAATTGGAGTTGGAAATATATGTTGAACTTTTTTTATACAAATATTACTTTTATACTCGAGTCTTTGGACAGGTTTATAAGTGACTATGGAATAACGTTAAATAAGAATAACGCAAGGAAATTGTTTACATAGTTCGGTGTTCATCTACGTCTACAGGGCTTAACCTAGAGAGTTAATTCACTATCTCCAACAACATACAAGAGATGAATTAAGTACTACCACTCACCATATAGATAACTCACATTCGTACTAAAATCTAAATCACTCTCCACTGTGTTCTCTGCCTGAAAATTACTTAGTTGTAAAATCAAATTACTCATGTTTGACTTACAAAAATGCGTTCTCTACTAACTCTCTTTGTACTATTCTAACTAAACAAGCCTAAAACATATATGTGCGTTTTATTGCCTATCGGTATACAAATCAATTATAATCAAATTCCCACCAAAATATCTTAATAATGACAACATTACCCTAATAAAGATTAGGATGAACATTGAGATCTACAAGATATTCTTCAATCAACCCGATCCAATGCTTAATTTCAATTATATATAATCCCAATAAAAGTTTTTATGAATTTTTATATTTTAAGGATTTATTTATTACAAAATTTTAAATATTTTAGTCTAATTTAACTTAAAGAGTAAGATTATGCCTAAATCAATTGCTTGGAGACAGAGGAAAGGTTATTTCCTTGTTTTCCAAGTAGCTTAGGTCCATATATATGATATTATATTTTTTATAGCCACCATAAATTGTATGCTAATTACTTTTATTAATAAAATTGCTCCAAGTGAGTTCTTTTTTATAATTATAGTTTCTTGTTATTTTCTTGACAGACTTTTGCTTCAAATTTTCAAGAATTGTGGAAGAGGTTCTTCATAACTTCAGCTTGCCTAATTCAAGTCTATAGGAAGGTTTGATTAAAAGTCATTATAGTTTTTTGTTGATTTTTGTTCATCAAAAGAGGCTAGACTACTTATCCATCTATCTTGCCACCATTCACCTATCATCTTCTACCTTTGGTTTCATCAATCCACTATTCCATCTTTGCCTATTTTATTTAATTCTTTAATTATAGAAATTTTGATTTTCAATCTTGATATTTTTCTATTGAATTTTCAGGTTCTTGATGGTCTTAAAATTCCTTATTGTCATAGTTTTCTTATTTTCCAAAAAAGCTCGTTTTCCATTCGATTTACTTTGATTTGATTGTTCGGGCTTCTAAAATTCAATCTCTACTTCCACATCCTTTGGTATTATCTAAGAAAAAGCTCTTGAAGATCTTCTGGCACAAACCGAAAATTGTCAAGATTTGCTTCTTACTTTATTTAATTATTTTTTGAATTTTGTTTTAATTTTTTGAGATTTTTTAAATTTTATTAAAGTTATTTAGTAATTGGATTGATAAAAATAAAAATGTCAAAAGAAACAATATTTTTATTTTTATTTTTATTCATCTAAGTGAATTTTTAGTTGAAACTTTTCAGATCATATATTATTATATTCATTGATCTTATCCTATTTTTTCATGATTTTTGGCCACTTAGAACACAGAAAACTAATTGCTCAAAGTTCGGTAGTTATTTTCTAGGATTTTGATAGTTTTGCCTTATTTCTTAATTCTTATAGTTAGAATTCTTTGTTACTTGATTTTATTGATTCTTATACATTAACTATCACTTTTGCCTTCTTGTGTTAGCAGGTTTAGAGAAAATTTGTGCATTCCTTTCCTCCATACAACTTGTGAGGGATTAGCGAGCAGATGTATGATTAATTAATTATTTTGTAGTGTTCTCTTAGCGGATCACCTGTTCAGGAAAAGAAGAACCCAAACCTTAGGCATGACAACTCTAAGAAGTCATTAAGGTGGGAATTAACCCAAATTTGGTAAGGCCTATCCGTGAACACCTTAATCCTGAACTAGTCTGGACTGAGAGGTCGAGGGATAAGTAGTTCTTGTCGACTCGTTATTTTAGTGGAAGATCGGAAGATACTTCCGGGATATCGACTAGTTGATTGAACAAGAGAACCTAAAGCAACAGTTGGTTATGATTACTGAAGCAAGCTAATCACCCATATTCATATTTGATACATTCTATAATTTGATGTCTCGTGATGATTTGATTTCTTTCTTTTATTATTATTATTATTAGTATAGAGCACAAAAACCTTTTTTTTTATTCCATCGTAATATAATTCATTTAAAGTACTAATTAGATCTATTTATGCTTAGGTTAGAATTAATTTAGTACTCATCTCCCTTGGAGCACTCATCTACTCCGTTGTAACTATATTACAATCTGACACGTATACTTGCAGATACCGCCTTTTCATATATTTTGTGGAGGATTTTTACTATGGATGTTAGTACGTCTGGAGGTGGTCAGATATCGATGTATGAAAGTTTGATATAAATTTGTAAAATTTTATACATATGTTAAATTCTTTTATTATTATAGTGCTTACTAAGTCTTAACTGGCTTAACACGTTTATTTTTAGTGCGTAGGTACAGTTAGATTTGACATGTTTGATTAGAGTCGTTAGCTACTCATCTCATCACATCCTCAAGCTCGGGAAAATAGGTATTATGTTTTGGTGTAGAAATGACATGTACATAGGTTTTTGAATATGTTGGGTCATGCTACAAACTTTGTAATTTTTGTAGGATTTAAATGAAATTTTAGTAAATTAATGTTGTATGGTAATGCATATGTGTTTGAGTGTCTTTTACACTGAAATTGGTGTTTTGGATCGGGAAGAAATTGAAATTTGTTATGTAGGGACTAAGGTGTAAAAGTTTAAAAATTGTAAAATTTCTTTCAATTTTGGCCCATACGGCCTTAGAGAGTTAGTTACATGGGCTAGTCACAGGCCGTGTGAGTGCTGAAAATTGGTCAATTTTGGGGCCGCACGGGCTCAAAGACTTACACGACCATGTGGTAGACACAACCATGTGCCCTTTTTTTTTTTTTTTTGCAAAAGTTTATATTTCACTTTAAAGCACTGTTTTAAATACTCAAATGTTTAAGGAACTTATTGGGCTCCTCACTAACATTGATAATGGTTAATTAATGAATCGGTAAGTTACAAATGGGTTCGAAATGAGTCTTTACTTGTTAGAGTTTGGTTGGTTAATACTCTGATATTTAATGTAACATTCCTATATTTGATCCGATAGTCGGGTTAGGTATAAAGGTGTTACAAGAGATGACAACTTTCCATCTTAATGCATGTAAACAAATCATTTCAAATTACTATGATAAGAGAGAAAATGAGAGAGTTATGTATGTTAACTTAAAATTATGTATGTTTCAAAAGTTTCAATTTCTTTCCTCATATTTTTCAACTCCACCAAATAATAAATGGAATGAAAATTACTTTTTCTTTCAAATTTTTCATATTTCTTACCAAGAGTTGAGAAAGAACAATTATATTTTCTATTTTTCCACTCTTTCATTTTTCTCCTCTTTTCAATTTTCTTTCCCTCTATCAAGTAAAGCCTAAATTGGAAAAATCAATTACATTCAAAGAAGAGATCAAATTGCTCCTAACTCAATAGTTTATTGACGAAAATAATTAACGCCATCTTCAAATGTTTTTATTTACTCATTTTCGTGAAGTACATGCTTAAACTTCCTTGTTTAATTTGCGAGAAAAATACTTTGACCCTAGACCTCTTTGATATTTATTTTGGTTATTTTAATATATAGTTGTTATCGATTATAGTTTGTAAATAAATAGAAATGTTGTATAAAATTACATTCTAATATTAAATTCGATGTATATTAGTTTTTAGGGTAATTGTATAACTTTAAATTAAATGCTAAAAGTTCATTTCATTGCGGTTGATGATCTATTTGTGGACGATTCCAAGGGAGGAGAAACAAGTGAGCTGCAAAACAGTCTTAAAATGACAAAAAAGAAGGTAAAGGAAACCAGATTTTTGGCTCGGGGATGCGATTATAACAATTATTCCATATGCTTTCTATTGTAAAATAATAATAATTCAGGGAAAGGGACTCAGAACAAACCATCTTAAAGATAAAATAATATGTACAATGTTGTCTGTTCCTTCATTCCTTCACTTCATTGGTAGATACTAAAAGAGTTAGGCCTTTAGTCCAAATCAATGTTGTAATCAAAGGTGAATTATTAGAATAGGTTACATAGACCCGAGGCTGTGAGCCAAACCCTATGCAATTATTATTATTAGGTAAGCCCTTTGCTTTACAGTCATTAAATTTAAATAAATAAATCACACTCATAATTTAGATGGTGTTTTCCATGGAATGGAAACTCCATTATTTCTTGTGGTTGGCTTTAGTTGTCCGCCAGTCTCAGTCAGCTTGAGTTTACGGGCGTAATTGAAGCAGTTGATTTTAAAATATTCTATATTGTGGAACATGGGTGTTGTCACTTGGCGGCGTCTTCTTATTGTTGCTAAACCTTGTAGTCTTTTAATATCGATTTCAGTCCTACCCTTGCACTGAAATTAATCTTACAAATTTCCCATACTGACATAAGGCTAAGCTCTCAAATCTTTATCATATTGCCTGTTTTTCTCTGTCTTTGTCTTCTTTTTTTTCTTCTTCCTTGTTGCTTGCAGGATTTGCCTACTTATGATACAAGGACCATAGGCATCATCATGGAAAGGAACTTAGAAGAAAGCCTTATTCTGCATGAAGAATCTAAGGTTTTTGCCTCTTTTTATTGGCTTTTTTACTCTCAGGTTGCTTTGATATTGGTTTTGATTCAGAAAAAGGAAATCTTATGTAAGGGTTTTAATTTGATTCTTTTTAGGATATGGCAGAAAGTGAATTTGATCCATCAATCTTGCTTTCAATGCCCAATTCACCAAGCCAAAATGGCAGACCAAGCAGCATGGTTATCAAGGCAAGTTCTTTTAATTAATCTGACCTTTTAAGAACATTATTTTGAAAAAGGAAAAAACAGATTTTCTTTTACTTGATATATATTTGAGTTTTCTTTTAATTGTGCATTGGACTTTTAACAAGCAGAAAGCACAAAGTGTAATCCCTGCTCATTTGGTAGCTGAAGCAATCTCAACACTACAAGGCCTTGACTTGAGATGGTCTGGTCCCATAACACCCACTGAAATGCAATATGTAGAGCAATATGTCTTTGCAAAATATCCTCAATATTGCAATGGACTTGTGGAAGATGGACTAAAGATGATCGATGTCGACAGTCTATCCAACAGTGACGAGTCCTTTGAGACCGTTGCCGACAATAAGCAGAAATCACCGAGGATTGTAGGCAACAGGGAGTCCTTTTCATCTTCATCAACTTCTGGTATGGCAGATATTGACAACACTCAATTGGAGCCTTCAAGGCTTCTTGATATCCTCACTAGGAAAACTTCTTTCCTAGGGAACTTCGTTTCAATACCTGAAATTCAAGCTCAAAACAGGGCTTTGAAACATTGTGGGCTAAGTGAAGATGAGTATTTAGTGCTTTTCATGCCAAATTACAAGGATGCTATGATGTTGATTGGTGAAAGCTACCCCTTCTTTAAAGGGAACTATTATTTGACAATCATTGCTGAAGAATCAGACTACATAAGGGAATTCGCTAGCCAGAGAGAATCAAAGGTTATTTCAGCACCAGAAACATGGTTGGATTTGAGGATTAAAGGATCACAACTTAGCCAAAACTTCAGACGAAAATGTAAACATAGTCCCAAAGGGCTTTTTGCCTATCCAGCTGATGTAAATGGGACGACTAGGCTTTCAATGCATTGGATCTCGGAGGCACATAGAAACTCATGGCACGTTCTCCTTGATGCGACCACGTTGGTTTTCAGCGAGGGCCAGCGGCTGCCACTCGCACTCCACCGACCGGACTTTGTGTTATGTACAGTTGATAACACCCACGCTCACCCTTGCAAGATTACCTGCCTGCTTGTTAGGAAAAGATCATTTGATACCACCTCTTCTTCTCCCTAGATTTGCATTTTCTTCAAGCCTTGTTTCTGTTCACATTGCAGTAAAGAATTATCTACGTTTCCAAAAATATATTAACCAATAGACTCGAGTCTCACTCCAATCTGAATTACTACTTAATTACTCAAAATTTTGACAAAATAATGTCATTTGTGGCATTTTGCTGGTGGGGACTTGGGAGCTATCCACATTAACAATATTTTACCATGTTTTGAACGGAAGTTAAAAGGCTACATTCTTTTTAACTTACCATTTAGGGTGCTGCTTAACAAAATGTAATATTAGTAAGGGAGTATTGGATTACAAAATATTATTTAGTGTAAATTTAGTGTAAATAGCGGATCAACTATAAAAAAAAAATATTCATTTTAGGTTAAAATAAAAATTTACAATTTAAGTACCCATGTTACATAATTCGATCAATTTGGTTACTCCCGTTAAAATCACAAATGGCAAGTTGACGTGGCAGTTAAAAAATCGATATAATAACAAATTTAGCCCTCAAGTTTTACATCTTATATCAATTTAGTCATAATTTTAAATAATTAACCTTCAAATTTTACAAATGGTCTCAATTAGATCCTAATTCTAAAAAATCCAAAGAAATATATAAAAATACATAAATATTTTTAAAATATAATAATAAATTTAAATTTTATATTAATAGTAAATAAATTTGTGCTTTTAACGGGAACGACCAAAATGATTGAATTATATAACGTGGGTGCTTAAATTGCAAACTTTTATTTTGGGTGACTAAAATGATTTTTTTTTTATAGTTAGGTAACTATCTGTATAGTTTTACCTTATTATTTATGATAATAAAATTATCATAATGTAAGATTATTTAACAAATTACCATGTTTGGTTAATTTGGTTGGAATATAAGATTTTGTTGTTTGGTTGCCAAAATGTAAGATTACCTAGAAGCTTATCATACTAAATTGTCCTTGTTATAGTTTATTTTTGTTAAAATATGTAATAAGTCTCTGTACTTTTTCGTAAATTTGGAATTTAATCCATCTATTTTTCTTATTTTAAAATCCAGTCTAACTATTACACTACTAAGGTTATTTTGTTAAATTTAGGTTTATGACAACGTCATTTTTTTTTAGTTGCTACCAAGTGAGTATTTTTTTAATTTTAAAATATTACACCAATAATTTTAACAATGTTAACAATTGAACTTAAATTTTGTAATCTAAAAAAATAAAGGCCTAAGATCTTGAAAATAAAAATACATGAACTAAATTTTAAATTTGCGAAAGGAAAAATCTATAACATATTTTAACCATTTATTAACAAGTTTAACTACTTCAACATTAATTTAAAGATATTGATGTTAAGTTCATCAAGTACTTCCGTTTAACTCTCAAACTATATATTCTCATTTTCATTTCAAGATTTAACATAGTATTATTATAATTAATATATTTAGTTTTACATATGTTGTCTCATGAATACATTAATCTCAATTTTTTTTCCTTTTATTACTAAATTTTATTTTATTTTGATTAGAAATATTTTACATAATTTTTAAATTTCATTAATATACTATTTATATCAAAGCTGATATCCAATAATTTTATCTATTTTATTAATATATTAGGTTATAATATTATCTTATAATAATTTTTGAGAAATATATACAAATATATTTACGTAATATATAAAAAAATGTCATAAATGAAGATTACTCTTGAAATCTTATATTACCTAAGAAATTATATTGAAATTATCCCGTATTTCGAAATCTTAGCTTTACCAAAAATGTAATATTAGTGGCTCAAGGTAATCTTTGCGAACCAAACTTAAGAATGTTATGCCAAAATGTAATGTTATCTCGAAAATATAAGACGACTTGAACCAAATGCCCCCTTAGCACATTACTGGGCATGTTATATTTGTCTATTTTAATCATTTTATTAGAATGTAAAATTTTATTGCTTAATTGATAGAATGTATGATTACCTCATATTTTACTAAATTATTTTTGTTTTAATTTTTTAACAAGTATAGTTCCCTAACTTTAATTGGTTGATATTGATATGAAAGTTAATACAGCTCTTCCATTATACTCTAAAACTTTCTATTCTCATTTTTGGTACAAAAACCTAAATCTCAGATTTAATATAGTATTATTATAATCAATATATCAATTTTCCTTTGAGTGCAAACATTACCCCATTATTTAATTACATCAATTTTTATTTCTTTTATTTTTTTATTACTACACCTCATTTACTTTTTATTAAAATGTATTTTGGATCAATTTTAATTTTGCTTAATATATTATTTATATTAAATATTATAATTGATAATTTGATCCATTCATATTAAACTCATCAAATTTATAAAAAAAAAGAGTATAAAAATGTCATAAAGTGAATATTATTCCCAAAATCTTACATTACTTGAGGAAGAGATGATATTGAGATTACTCTTATTAAGGGAGGTCGACTCTTTCAGGAGAAGTCTTCAAAGTGTCGTTTGCCAGACATTCAATCAATCCCCAAATAATCGAAGTAATTATCCTCCGGTAGGGGTTTTATTTCACATACTCTGTTGAGAGCCAACGTGCCGAGTGTAGCAACCTGGTGAGCCTGGTTCATAAAGCTAAGAACACTTCTATTGATGGGCCTACAAGACTCAAGGAAGAGGTGTAAGTATAGGATGTGTAATAATTATATAGCTCACCTACACATGGGGGGACTTAAACCACCAACCCGAGGCATATGGGCTTAATGGGAAATGGAAAATATGTGTTGATTTTGAGTTGGTTGTTGTTTAGTGTTATTGAGGATGCCAGTGGTTAAATTAACCATGCTTGGTCCACACTCACCGCACCAATTACTGATGATTAGAATGAGCAATAGGAAGAAGTGCAACAAAGGTCACAAGATGGTTAACCTAGTGAGGGCAAAGAGTCGTAAGAATGAGAGAAAATTAGCGAGTAAGTGTGAGTGAGAGAGAAAGAGAGAGAGTAGACTTGTGTGTTTCCCTCATTTATGGGGTTCAAGGTTTTTTTATATGGAAGGCTTGGGGGCATGTGGTGGCCTCCCATGAGTGGACAAGTCCCCTCATTGTTTTTCAACGAGGCTAGCCATGGAATGTTGTAACACCCCTTACCCGTATTCAACGCCGGAACAGGGTACGAGGTATTACCGGACTTACAACACAAGCATTCACACAATTCCAAATCATAAATTTGCATCCAAATTTAAAACCATACATAATCAATCATAAAGTCCTTAATGCGAGCCTACGAGGCCCAAATCATGCTTTAGTAGTGGTTCGGGATTAAGCCGAGAACTTTAGAAATTTGTACAAAACTTAGAAATTTTTTGCTATAAACAGGGGTCACACGTCCGTGTGGTTTTGGGACACGCCCGTGTGGGCAGGCCGTGTGGTCATACACGCCCGTGTCTCGACCCCGTGTAACTCTCTGTTTGTAACTCATGAACAAATTGAAGTCACACGGCCAAGTCACACGCCCGTGTGCTAGGCCGTGTGGTCGATTTAATTATCATGATTTTTCATAAAATAGGTGCAGACTTCACACGCCCGAGACACACGCCCATGCCTGAGGCCGTGTCCCTCACACGGTTGAGACACACGCTCGTGTCTCTACTCGTGTGCTCAATTATGAGCATTCTATTTCTCAAAATTTAGCTGCAGGGGACACACGGCCTAGACACACGCCCGTGTGTCTACCCGTGTGGACAAAATAAAGGCTATTTACCAAGCCATTTACCACCCTTATTCACACATACACTTGCACCAATTCAAAGGCACAAAACATAAAATACTTAGTCAACCAAAACATCCACAATTATAACCAACACATGCCAACACAATATCAACATCTATCATAAACCCAACAATTATTAAGCCACAATTGACTGCTTTCAAGATACCTAATTGTACACCACTTTATCATCTCTTCAATAGACCACATTGCCAAACATTTCACATTCATGTCATAAATCACATTTTCATCATTCACCAAGCATACCATGACCATATCACCAAAGACATTGGCACATATATATATACTTAGGCTTACAACCATGATAGCCCAAATAAGCCAATCTACATGGCCAAATATAAAAACAAGCCTTTGACAATCACAAGCCAACACATTGGCTACAATCACAATGACACACATAACAAAATGACTAAGTCCCTATACATGCCACATACTCAAAATGTTAAGCTCATCAATACCCAAAATAATCGTTTGAAAGTGTGATGCGAACTCCGACGATCTCTGATCCCGAGCTAGCTTGGTGACACTATAAGATAAGGGGAAGAAAAGGGCGGGTAAGCTATATAGCTTAGTAAGTTCATATGCAAACAATACAAAACATTATTTATACATCTGACATATAAGTAACTTAAATATATTAACATAAATTTCATTAAAACTTCATAAACACAACTTACTCAATCACATTCTTACCAATAACTCATCATATGAATAACATAACATATATCAACATAAATGTCATTAAACTTGATAAGCATAACTTACTCAATGACATTCTTACCAATAACTCATCATATGAATAACATAACATATATCAACATAAATGTCATTAAACTTCATGAGCATAACTTACTCAATCACATTTTTACCAATAACTCATCATATGAATAACATAATATATATCAACATAAATGTCATTAAACTTCATGAGCATAACTTACTCAATCACATTCCTACCAACAGCTCATTATATACTGAATCCATTTTCCTTTGAGTTTTTCGTACATACCTGTACCATCTCATAACATATTCACGTACATTCTCATCTTTGACATACCCATTGAACCACTTGGAATACTATCGGATACACGGAAAACTTTGCACATAAGTGACACATATGTAGCTAAAGCTACTACCAATCCCATAACACACATAGGCTTGCTCTCGAGCTATCCACAGGCCTGCTCACACAAGCTGTCAGTCAAGGCGTAGCTACTTGGTGCTGCTCACACAAGATGTCAGGTATCCGCAACATATGCCGGTATACCTAGCCACCGGTAGGACATATAGGGCCAGCACTCGGGACACATAAATCACCTAATTACATATTCACATGGGTTCCTAGTGACATGTCACTTGTATCCTAATCTATTCCTGAGGTTCAACCGGGATTTTCTCACTTACCGAAACTTCGTCAATTACATCCATAGAGTCGAACATACAATTCATGCAATATCAAAACATATTAAATACCATTGTAACGTTGCATTATTAACATACGAACTTACCTCGGTACAAAAATAGCAGAAATAGACCTAATCGTCAAACACCTTATTTTTCCCCCGATCTAGGTCCGAACCTCATTTTTCTTGATCTATAATACCATATTTAACTTATTCAATCACCATATTATTCAATTCAGCCCAAAAGTCACATTATGGAAAAAATACATTTTTGCCCCTAAACGTTTGACATTTTACACTTTAGTCCCTAGGCTCGTAAAATGAATTTCATTCAATTTCTTAAAAACCCAAGCCTAACGGAACCATTTTCATACTCATAACAACCCACATTTCTCATTTATTCACATTTTTTCTACTCATTTTATAGACTTTTACAACTAAGTCCCTATTTGTCGTTTTTACCGAAAATCACTTTACAAAAGTGGTTTAACAAACAAAAAACATGCATTTTCAATCATCAAACATCAAAATACACACATATTCAACATGGGTAAAATTTTAGACTTTAATCCCTCTTCAAATTAGTCCTTGGAAAGGCTAACTTAGGTTGAGACAACTTCAAAAACATACAAATCATGAAAAACGGGGCAAGAACGGACTTACAATCGAGCTTGGAAGCTTGGAAAACCCTAGCTATTGTTTTGTTTAGGACATTTGTCCATGGGGGGATGAAAATAGAAAGATGAACATCTTTTATTTGTTTTATTTTGTCTTTATTAACCAAATGACTAAAATGCCCTTAATGAAAAACTTCAAAATTTCACCTAACCATGTCCATTTTTGTCCGTATAATGGTCTAATTACCATTTAAGGACCTCCAATTTGAATCTCATAGCATTTAAACAGCTCTAGCTTCTAGAACACACATTTTGCATTTATTACAATTTAGTCCTTCTAGCTAAATTGAGTGTTCAAACGTCAAAATTTCTGAACAAAAATTTCAAAAAATTATTCCATAAAACTGTAGACCATAAAGTAATAATAAAAATAAAATTTTCTTCGTCGGATTTTTGGTCTCGAAACCACTATTCTGACTAGACCCAAAATCGGGCTGTTACAACTCTCCCCCTTTAGAGATTTTCGTCCCCAAAAATCTTACCAAAAAAGAGGTTTGGGTATTATTTTCTCATAGTCCCCTCTATCTCATGACGATTCCATAGAATCTTCTCTAAAGCTATGCTTTTGTTCCTTAACTCTTTAATCTCACGTGTCATAATTCAGATCAGTTCTTCGTTATCTAACATGTCGACTAAATCTCAACATTTTTCTGAGAAATTTTACATGGAGGATCCGACCGGTACCATCGTAACATAACACATGAAACACATATAAATCTTCTCAACTTTTGACGGTAATTCAAATCGATGAGTCACTGGCCCAAATTTCCCTATAATCTCGTACGGTCCGATAAATCGCGGACGCAACTTTCCTTTACGACCAAGTCGAAAAACTTTCTTCCATGGAAAATTTTCAGAAGCACTTTGTCACCATTTTGAAACACTATTTATTTCCACTTAAAAATTCACATAAAATCTCTGACAATCAGAAGCTGCTTCAAACCTATCTCGGATCTCTTTTAAATTTCCTTCTGTTTCACGGATCATAGCAACTCCATGTAGCCTTTCTTATCAAACTTAATCTAAAAATATGAAAATTTACATTTGTAGCTATACAAAATCTCATATTGTACTACTTTAATACTTAGCTGAAAACTGTTGAGACATGCAATTTTGACTAACCGCAATTACTTCTTTTCCGTTTGCCTTCAAATTCTAAATTACAACATCAAAACATATCTTCAAGAATATGAGTAACACACTCAAACTGACCATCAGTCGGAGAGCAAAATTGCGGTATCAAATATTTGTAACTGCTTACCCAAAACTTCTTATCATTTATTCCAGAATTAAGAAGTGAACCGTAAACTGTAGATTTCTAACGAATATATTAAAGATTGACATTCCAAATAGCTTGACAATTTCAGGAACTTATATCTCATTTCTGTTCCAACATCATCACTAGCTGTAACAATTCTAAAGGTACTTGATGTTCGGTTTTAACCTGTTGACAAATCAAACATCTGGATATAAAGTCAGAAATCTCACGTTTCATACCCGACCATCAATACATTTGTCTCAAATCACTGTACATTTTATTTTTCCCCAATAAACAAACAAGTTACCTTTGTGAGCTTTGTGCAAAAAAATTCCGTATAAGTTCTGGATTCTTCGGTACACAATTTTTACCTCGGAATAATAAACAGTCATCAAATTCGACCTGAAATTTAGAATCAGAAGTCGACTCACACTGTACTCGTTTAGCTCGCAATTTTCTATCATATTTCTGAGCTTCTCAGATTTGTAATAAAAACATTGATTTAACTTTTAACTCAGCTAAGATCAAACTATCATCAGACAAGATTAATCGTGTAACCCCTCGTTCACAAGGTAAACAAAATTTTCCACTCAAGCCTCTTCAACTATATTTGCTTTTCTCCAAGGTTAAACAATAACTACTCATAATCTTTCAATAGTTCGCGGCATCTCCGCTGTCTCAGATTTAGATCTCTCTGTGACATCAAATATTTTAAACTCTTGTGATCATTAATCACGTGAAATATTTCACTGAACAAAAGATGTCGCTAGGTTCTCAATGCAATCTGCTCAATGACACATTGCTGAAAACCACGAATTCTTTACCCGATTTAGATCGAACCAGAACTAGTGCTTCAGTTAACAATACTTTTACTGTTTAAAACTTTGCTAACATGTATCAGACCATTCAAACTTCACAAATGCGATAACTTCATTAATCAAAACAACTTTAACTCATAATAACGTCTTTCAATTAGAAATAATCTAATAGATATATGTTTCTGTATCATGTCTCCTAGAATATGAATTCTTCATTCAAACTGTTCACCTATTTACCCGTGAATGTACGAAATTTATTTCCATGTCTGAAGATAAACTTAAATGCATAAAACTCAAAATACTTTTCAACTAAATAACCGCTCTATTCGAAACAATTGAGTCAATCTCAACTATCAAACAATAATATTTTAAAGTAATCTCTTCTTC
The DNA here is from genome assembly GCA_025698515.1 of Gossypium sturtianum. Classification (NCBI taxonomy): domain Eukaryota; kingdom Viridiplantae; phylum Streptophyta; class Magnoliopsida; order Malvales; family Malvaceae; genus Gossypium; species Gossypium sturtianum. The sequence goes on from CM046945.1 coordinate 29,880,267, forward strand.
GTGTTGTTAGAGCAACTCAAACATACAATCCTTCATAATTCCTTCAACATGCTAGTCAAGATCTTTACAGATTGCATTAGCTCAACGAAACATAATATCCCGATTTTAACTCATTGGCCTTAATCAAGCTTACCTGAGAAAAGAAAACCATTATACAAAATTGAGTTTTGAGCTTCCACCGTATATACTTTTGCCGACGTCAATCCCTTTCACGAAAACTAGAAAAACCTGAGATCAGCATCACCATGCTCCCATGATCAAACTAGAAATTATAACCGTAATAAATATAATTATTTCCGATCACTGAGTACCTTTACAGATGAGCCATGTTTGATAAATTAAACAGTAAGAACGATTAGAAAACCGAGATAATGAAATCCAAGATGTAAGACCATACTGAATTTCCGAGAACTCAACCCATATTGAATAATAAAGATCTTAATGATTCCTCGGAGAAAAACCAGGGGAAAAACACTGCTCATACGCACAAAAATTAGTTGTGACGGAGACAATATATTTTCCATATATATATATATAAAACAAAACAACAACAAGTAGAAATAGAATAATAGCCTCATATAAATTTCACCGTCAACTTTTATTTCAAATGTAATAGAATATAATCCCAAAAAAAAGATAAAGAAATGCCGATCATAAACCAACCAGACCAACAGTGCTTTCGTCTAACATTATAGTTAGCTAGCATTCTCATACGATAAGAATTTCATCTGAAAATGAACAGTTACATATACCTCTGAAAATAAATGAACACATAGAATACCCGAAAAGAGATCGTCATAATCTATTGAACTATAATTGTTGTACTCAGATATCTTTATAACTCAAATATTATTCCACTGATTATTACAGTCATCCCTACTTCTACATTATTCCATTTACTAACGAAAATCAATTCAGCAGAAGTTTCAATTAATACATTCTATAGACATCATACCTGAATGAGTCGATTAGTCGAGATTAATTTCTTCTTTAAAAGCGACAATACGTAATCCGAATGATCTTCTGAAAAGTCGGATATCCCTTCTAGATCTGTCCTTACTTGATAACCCATTCTCAGCTCTGACCGCATTAATAATCATTCGGCCACTGAACTCTTTGGTTTCACACTTGCGAGCTTATTAAATCTAAATCTTGTGGATTTCATTGTACCATACTATACTGGTAAGGGGGTGAAGATTGTAAAGCCTCTAAATTTAACTCTCATATATACACATATATAACATAATATTTATTATCAACACAATATTATGAACTTTTGTCCATACCTTTATGAGTTTCAACAAATCATAAACATATCTTTACTCAAATACTTGAGTATCAATTCTAATACAAGAGAAATTAGCTCGGTTGGGATCCATTTACTAAATGAAAACACAATTTAAATTGTCAGGAGTCGTCACACTATAAAAATTATATATGGCATGTATAGCTAGACTCTCACACACGCTACGTTAGTCTGAGAATTGACTAAACTGTAGCTCTGATACCACTAAATGTAACACCCCTTACCCGTATTTAACGCTGAAATAGGGTACGAGGCATTACCGGACTTACAACACAAGCGTTCACACAATTCCAAATCATAAATTTGCGTCCAAATTTAAAACCATTCATAATCAATCATAAAGTCCCTAATGCGAGCCTACGAGGCCCAAAACTTGCTTTAGTAGTGGTTCGGGACTACACCGAGAACTATAAAAATTTTTAAAAAAATTAGAAAATTTTTGCTATAAACAGGGGTCACACGCCCTTGTGATTTTGGGACATGCCCGTGTGGGCAGACCGTATGGTCATATACGCCCTTGTCTCGACCCCGTGTAACTCTCTGTTTGTAACTCATGAACAAATTAAAGTCACACGGCCAAGTCACACGCTCGTGTGCTAGTCCGTGTGGTCGAGTTAATTTTCACGATTTTTCATAAAATAGGTTCAGACTTTACACGCCCGGGACACACGCCTGTGCCTAAGGCCGTGTCCCTCACACGACCGAGACACACGCCCGTGTCTCTGCTCGTGTGCTCAATTATGAGCATTCTGTTTCTCAAAATTTAGGTGTAGGGGACACACGGCTGGAACACATGCCCGTAGGACAGACACACGGCCTAGACACACGCCCGTGTGGACAAAATAAAGGCTATTTACCAAGCCATTTGCCACCCTTATTCACACATACACTTACACCAATTCAAAGGCACAAAACATAACATACTTAGTCAACCAAAACATCCACAATTATGACCAACACATGCCAACACAATATCAACATCTATCATACTCACAAAAATTATTAAGCCACAATTGACTGCTTTTAAGATACCTAATTGTACACCACTTTATCATCTCTTCAATAGACCATATTGCCAAACATTTCACATTCATGTCATAAATCACATTTTCATCATTCACCAAGCATACCATGACCATATCACCAAAGACATTGGCACATATATATATACGTAGACTTACAACCATGATAGCCCAAATAAGCCAATCTACATGGCCAAATATAAAAACAAGCCTTTGACAATCACAAGCCAACACATTGGCTACAATCACAATGACACATATAACAAAATGACTAAGTCCCTATACATGCAACATGCTCAAAATGTTAAGCTCATCAATACCCAAAATAATCGTTTGATAGTGTGATGCGAACTCCGATGATCTCTGATCCCGAGCTAGCTTTCTGACACTATAAGATAAGGGAAAGAAAAGGGGGTAAGCTATATAGCTTAGTAAGTTCATATGCAAACAATACAAAAACATTATTCATACATCTGACATATAAGTAACTTAACATATATTAACATAAATGTCATTAAAACTTAATAAATACAACTTACTCAATCACATTCTTACCAATAACTCATCATATGAATAACATAACATATATCAACATAAATGTCATTAAACTTCATTAGCATAACTTACTCAATCACATTCTTACCAATAACTCATCATATGAATAAAATAACATGTATCAACATAAATGTCATTAAACTTCATAAGCATAACTTACTCAATCACATTATTACCAATAGCTCATCATATACCGAATCCATTTTCCTTTGAGTTTTTCGTACATACATGTACCATCTCATAACATATTCACATACTTTCTCATCTTTACATACCCGTTGAACCACTTGGAATACTATCGGATACACGAAAAACTTTGCACATAAGTGCCACATATGTAGCTAAAGCTACTACCAATCTCATAACACACATAGGCTTGCTCTCGAGCTATCCACGGGCCTGCTCACACAAGCTATCAGTCAAGACGTAGCTACTCGGTGCTACTCACACAAGCTGTCAGGTATCCGCAACATCTGTCGGTATACCCAGCCATCGGTAGGACGTACAAGACCAGCACCCGGGACACATAAATCACCTAATTACATGTTCACATGGGTTCCTAGTGACATGTCACTTGTATCCTAATCTATTCCTAAGGTTCAACCGGGATTTTCTCGCTTACCGAAACTTCGTCAATTACATCCATAGAGTCGAACATACAATTCATGCAATATCAAAACATATTATGTAACACCCCTAACCTGTATCCGTCGCCGAATTAGGGTTACGGGGCATTACCGAACAAGACACAACTTTCGAATAATTACAAATGCTCACATATCATATTCACATATATAAAACAAATGGCTGATTAAAAATTAAACATACATTATTAATCAAAAAATAAAAGACAATTCTCTTGCATATAATCATATTTATACTTTAATAATCATGCCTCAAAGCCATACAAAATATGCTTCAAAATATATGCATGAATTATGTACTCATCACATCATTACAATGATAATTCAAATAGTTTAAATCTATTAAACACTTTATTACTTAATAGTATACCTGCACTTAATGGACCAAACAAATCACATCACAAAGCTTAATGTCCAAAATCATATGTGACATAAACAATTAAACCAATTGATCAAATATATATATCATTGAGTAATAAAAATCCTTATGCACATTTTTCCACATCAAATTTGAACCATTCAAGCATAAAATATATATACACATTGCCATTCATCTTGTTCTCAATTCGGCTAACCAATTAAATCTATAAAAGCTAAACCCAAAACATGCACTACTCATTTAACTAACATTAACCAAATTTGCATGTACATTATTTACTAACTTTAAGCCTATTTAAAAGACAACTATATATCATTTTATAAGACCAAAACATACATATTTTCCTATTACAAGCTTGCTTATAAATATGCATCAATTGAGCCTTTTCCAAACATCCATACAAATCATATCACTTTACAATTACTAATCCGTATCATAAGATCACTCACATGTGTGAATCAAACATTTATCAAGTACACCACATGCATATATATAACATGCCTATTACCTAACTAACACATAATAAACCTTAACTAACATTCGTTACTTAGCTTATTGCCGAAACACATAACCATACATCACATTATATATATACATGATATTACTTCTCAAATAACTTAAGCCATGATCAAATTCAAAGATTAACAAAATATACCAAACTCACTTCACCTATATGCTTTAACTGAACTCACCTTATACCGAAACACTTAACAAATCCTTAACAATACATATCAAACTTAATTCACATATATATATACCATGATCGAATCACCAAAACCAAACATTTATATCATTTGAATAAAAGCACAAAAACCAAACTTAACAAAATAAATAAGCCATTTTCGCATGGCTCATATTTACATACCCCAAAATCAAACATATTAACTAGTCTATACATGCCATAAGTTCGAATTCAAACTTAATAAAGTACCGAAGACAGTCGATAGTGTGATAGACTTCTCTGACGATCCCCGAGCTCTTAACCAACTTCCAAAATCTATAAAACAAAGAGCAAACACACACAGTAAGCTTTCACAGGTTAGTAAGTCATAAGCAAATGAGACATTTAATCATATTCATAATTTAATCTAACTAAACCGAAATAAACCATCATAAATTCATATACATTTCCAATTTATAATTTCATATATCCAAACATATAATTTTGCATAAATTTTCCTTTAGCTGAATACTTATTTGAACATTAGTGTGTTTAACCTTTATTTTCTACATCACCAATACATTATTTGGCCGAATATATACATTCACATATACATACACATAGTTCACATTAACATATAACATTTATATCATCAATTCAAATATTCAACTTACCACATTTTCATAACTTTGTATGAATACATACCTGAGCCTTTTAACTCGATTTTACACTCGATCTTAACTTATCATTACCCGTTGAACCATTCAAAATTAAAAAAAGATACTCGAATAGTCGAACATTTCATACAATGCCAACGTCCCAGACGTGGTCTTACATGTAATCACATATCGATGCCACTGTCCCAGACAGGGTCTTACACGTAAGTCACAAGTCGATGCCAACGTCCTAGACGTGGCCTTACACGATAACACATAACGGAATCCTATGTCATGACATATGTATCCTAGCTATTCCTAAGGTTCGTACGGGACTTTCGAATATCGTAACTCGACCAAATCGATCTCGTAAACATTGCTCCCAAGCATATAACCATTCGACCATCACTTATATGTATTCATAAAATTCAATTCAGCATATAAAGTTCACATATATTCAAAATTAACAGCATTTATTTGCTTATAAACTTACCTCGGATATCGATGGACGGAATAAAATGGTTATTCAATTATTTTTATTTTCCCCAGATCCAAGTCTGATTTCTTTGGTTCTTGATCTAAACATATTTAAATTAAACTTATTCAAACACAATTTTATTCAATTTAGTCTAAAAACAAATAAATGGGAAAATTACCATTTTGCCCCTGATATTTTACACTTTTCACAATTTAGTCCCTATTGCATAAAACACAAAATATGCAAAATTTTAATGTTCCATGCTTAGGCCAAATCTTCCTCATGTTCATACAAGTCCATACATTTCATTTATTTCACATTTTAGTCCCTCAATTTATTATTTTTACAATTTAGCCCTAATTACTCAATTTCATCAAAATTTCCAATACAAAACATATTAATCCAAAACATATCTTTCATAATCCATCATCTAACATCACAAAGCTCATAAATTCATCAATAGCTTAACTTAAAATATTCATCAAAATCAAAAATTAAAGCATGGGCTTTGTAAATTTCATAGCAACGATCTCAAAAACGTAAAAATTATCAAAAATCGAGCTCAGAACATACCTAAATCAAGCTCCCAATGTGCCGAACCTTAAAGCCTTCAAATGTTTTATTTTTCTTTGAGTTTCGGCCAAAAATAAGATGAACATGCATATTTTTTACTTTATGTTTTATTTAATTAACATATATTTCAAAATTACAAAATTAACCTTAATTAAAACATTATATAATCACATACTTTAAGTCCATTACCGTCCACTAACCTTAATAGTGACCTAATTTCATTTTAAGAACTTTACATTATAAAAACAATAGCAATTTAGCACTTACACATTAATTATCCACTTTTACATTTTACGCGATTAAGTCCATTTATTAAATTAGACACTCAAACGATAAAATTAAATCACAAAAATTTCACAGATATCAATTCACACATTATAAACACAGAAAATAATATTTAATTATTTTTCTGACTCAAATTTGTGGTCCCGAAACCACTGTTCTGATTAGGGTCTAAACCGGACTGTTACATATTAAGTACCATTGTAACGTTGCATTATTAACATACAAACTTACCTCGGTACAAAAATAGCAGAAATAGACCTAATCGTCAAACACATTATTTTTCCCCAGATCTAGGTCTGAACCTCATTTTTCTTGATCTATAATACCATATTTAACTCATTCAATCACCACATTATTCAATTCAGCCCAAAAGTCACATTATGGAAAAATTACATTTTTCCCCTAAACTTTTAACATTTTACACTTTAGTCCCTAGGCTCGTAAAATGAATTTCATTCAATTTCTTAAAAGCCCAAGCCTAGCTGAACCATTTTCATACTCATAACAGCCCACATTTGTCATTTATTCACATTTCTTCTACTCATTTTATAGACTTTTACAACTAAGTCCCTATTTGTCGTTTTTATCGAAAATCACTTTACAAAAGTCGTTTAACAAACAAAAAACATGTATTTTCTATCATAAAACATCAAAATACACATATTAAACATGGGTAAAATTTTAGACTGTAATCCCTCTTCAAATTAGTCCTTGGAAAGGCTAGATTAGGTTGAGACAACTTCAAAAACATAAAAATCATGAAAAACGGGGCAAGAACGGACTTACAATCGAGCTTGGAAGCTTGGCAAACCCTAGCTATGGTTTCCTTTGGGACATTCAGCCATGGGGGGATGAAAATAGAAAGATGAACATCTTTTATTTGTTTTATTTTATCTTTATTAACCAAATGACTAAAATGCCCTTAATGAAAAACTTTAAAATTTCACCTAACCATGTCCATTTTTGTCCGTATAACGGTCTAATTATCATTTAGAGACCTCCAATTTGAATCTCATAGCATTTAAACACCTCTAGCTTCTAGAACACCCATTTTGCATTTATTACAATTTAGTCCTTCTAGCTAAATTGAGTGCTCAAACGTCAAAATTTCTGAACAAAAAATTCAAGAAATTATTCCATAAAACTGTAGACAATAAAATATTAATAAAATAATTTTTTCTTTGCTGAATTTGTGGTCTCGAAACCACTATTCCGACTAGACCCAAAATCGGGCTGTTACAATTGTTGTATGGTGGTGATGTGACATCATAGGATGTAAGAGATGGGTGATAGATTTCTTGACAATATGACAAACTTTCTACTAGAGGCGACTCGAGTGACCCCCAGACTAATGGTGAACAATATGTTGGAGGAGGCGTGTTGGTGGACTTGGTCAAGACTAGTGAAGGTGGTTGGTTGGTGAGGATACCTACGAAGGTTTTCTACACAACAACTCTCTATATTCCAAAATTTTAGCAAAATTGTTAATGTAAAAATTACGTGCTCAAGGTAATGCTTGCGAACCAAATGTGAGAATGATATGTTGAAACATAAGATTATCTTGGAAATTTAAGATGACTTGAACCAAGCACTCTTAAATAGTAAAAAAAGGTCTTTATTTCTAACTTGATGAACAATTTATTAGGTGTGTGCATACTTCTATTAAAATCTAATTAACTCACCGAATTGAACTAGTTTAGTTAATTTGTTGATGACCATCTATAAACGTGTTATCGTTAATAGTAAAAATATCACACCAAAAATATAAGAAATTAAATCGACGGTGTCTGCAAGTATATAGGTCAAATTGTAATATAGTATACGTGTTTACAATGAAACACAAGAAGTATTTCAAGGATCGTACCCAAGGGAGGATGGAACAAATCTATAGAAAATCTCTTTACAATAATAAGTCTAAATAGTATTAATTAAATCCTATATTATGACAAATAATAAAAGTGATTAATAAGATAAATTAAATAATTAAAATAAATAAACAAGAAAATAGACAAACGACTAAATTGATAAAACAAATCAGGAAGATTAACTTGTTTCGAGATTTGTAATCAACTTTGAATTAGGGTTTTAGGGTGGATTAGCTACCAATTAACAAATTATTACCTCCCGGCCTCTAACTGACTAATCGATTGGTTGATACTCGCTTATCTCTCGACCTCACTTTGTCAACTAGGATAAACTACGATTTACTCTGTTAAACTTATCTCTCGATCTCGTTTAACTTATGATTACTTCCTAAAGCTGTCAAGCCTAGGATATAGGAACGTGGAATCTAAACCAACTAATCCTCTTAAGAAACCCTAAATCCTTCGTTAATCACATCTTCACCCATTCATTAATCTCCCCTACGGGATTTATCCACTCGTGTTCTTCTTAATTTTAATCTCAATTGAATAAAACATGTAAAGCACACAATTGAATCGAAAGAGAAAAGAGATTAGATTAATCACGAATTTGATGTTGATTGAAGAACAGAGTAGTAAATCTCTCGATCAGAATAACGAATATCTTCACTTCCAAAGGCAAATAACTGAAATACTTCAATATTATAAAAGAACTCTTGGACCGGAATCGATTCCAAGAGGAAAGAACTTAGAGTTTATGAAAACTGAAAGAAAACTAAGTTTAATCCTACTCTTAAACTACGAGGTGTTTTGAAGGCATCAAAGATGACTTAGTTACATCAAACCCTTAAGGTCTTATTTATAGGAGTGTTGGCAACCCGAATTAGGTTTTCGGCACTTCCTAGGTCTTCGTATAAAGTTGATTGTATGAACAAAAATAACCCCGAAAGACTTGGGCAGCATGTCAACCTATTTTGTGCTATACAAGGTCTATGGCGCGACACGACATGTGTAACAACCCAAACCCGGCCCAAACACTACGACCGAATTTGATTTGTTACCGAGTAAAACCTTGTGAACACCATTTCAAAAAACATTTAATTTCCATTGAAAACTCCTCGTTTTCGGTTGTCTTGTCAAAGCTACCCTTAGATTTAATTTGGAATTTTAATTAAGTCCAATTGTTATACCAGTTTCAAGTGTGCCCGACGGCACGAATAAACTTTTTCGTGTTAACAAAAAAAAACATGTGATTTAATTCAATTTAATAGTATAGTCTTGAGTAAAAATCCAACATATAAAAAAAAAACAAATAAAGATTATGGAGACCTTATTACAACCCAAAATAAAATTAAACAAATTTAAAGTTCTATAAATTTAAATCCACTGCATGGCCACCTCGAGTCCAACCGGCTCCTCCACCGCCATCTACGAGTCACCTGAAAAATGTTAAAGGAGAAGGTGAGTCACCAAGACTCGAGATGTAACCCTTCCCGGTTAATACAACGTTTCATACACAACATATAACAGTTAATTATGCAGAGTATCGTGTACCCAACCTAGCCAACCAAACACCTTTGTCTACCCCATGTGGTACCAAACCACTGGTGACCGTAGTCACGATGTGTTACCAAAAACGGTGGTGCCAAACCACTGGTGACATATAGTCACAATGTGCTACCAAAGCAATCGTGTCGTGAGACACAAATCGGGTGATGGGGCCAACCCATCGTGTGATACCAAATCACCGCGCACGATCCCATATCTCAAGTGGGGCCAACCCACGGTGGTGTTAACCACAGGGACAAGTCGCTATGAGGTACCAAACCTCTGGAGGTACCAAACCTCTGGTGACATATAGTCACAGTGTGCTACCAAAGCACTGGTGCTCGTCAGCACGATATCACTGCCCCCTCCTCTCATCAACCCATGTCAAGCAGTTAACAACAGTACATACATATATCACATGTATCAAATAATCCATGCTTCCCAAAAGCATTATTATCAATCTCATACAAATAGAGACTTACCCGGATCCTTGCTTGTACCATTAAGGTACTATTGCCATATCTACATAGAGCAGATTTACATATAACATACACTTAATACACTTTATTAACTATTATAAGTGTGTATGTACACACCTGTCACCACTGAATCGTCTAAATCCCGAAAAGAGATGTCGGCCCCCTAGATCTACTGGTCCCTATATTCGGCCAAACACATGGGTTAGTACCATGGCCTATTCGGCCAACCCAAACAATCCTAGGGGTTTGTCTTTTGATCCCAAAACCTTACCTTTAACTCTTTGCTACTATCCACCGCACTTGATTCACAAATCTGCTTTACCAAATAATCGATTAATGAACATTACTCATAACCAAAGCTTTTCGGCTTTTGAAAACCAACATAGACCTTACCCAAACTTACCAAAACCGAACGTTAGAGATTAGGGCTTGGGTCGCTTGCTTCACGATCTTGGGGTACCTAGAAGAGATCGATTACTAAAACATTTAGAAGTCTTGCTAGCCACTGCCGAAATCGGCACTTACCCCTAAATAAGAGTCGACAAAGAATAGTGAAGGGAACCCATGAAGTTTCGGCACAACTTACCTTCACCAAAGCGATTGACCACGAAAATCCAAAGAGATCTATACTGCTTCTACTATTCGGCCAAGGTGCTACCAAAAGAAAAGAGAATTCGGCACTTCAATATGGGTGTATCGGTTTTATGAAGGAAATTAATGGCAAGAGAGGGTGATAAGAGTGTTGGCTAAAGGAGTGGATGTTCGGCCAGCAAAGAAAATAAAAGAGAGGAGGGATTGATGATGGGAATTCGGCAAAGAGAAGTAGAGAGTGTTTGGCCAAGGGTTTGAGAGAACAAAGAAAATAAAAGAACACAAGGGAGAGGGGTTAGGGTTTTTCGGCAACTTAGCAAGAATGGAAAAACCAAAACAATGAGCTAGGGTGGGGTTTTTATAAGCATTCGGCCCCCTCTTCAAGCTTGCCAGTCCAACCTAGGCAACAAGGAGTTCAACTCCTAGCCAACTCCTAATTTTCCTCTTGGCCACTCATTTAAATTAATTCAAACTAATTTGAATTAATTCACCTTTATCAAATAATAATCCAACCAATATCCTTGAATATCTTCTCATTATTACTATAATTAAACAAATAAAACTCTTCTATTATCCCTAAATAATTACACCTAATAAAAGAGTTTGAAGGGAGAAAAACTCTCCCCCCTTGTGCCGTCCAAATAAAAACAAAAACAAGAGGATTTTGTGACTCGAACCAAGGCTCTCCCTTGCTCCTTGGTGGCGTCACATGTAGCTCTTAAGTGGGCTTCTTTTTGCCACTTTACCAAGGGCTTTTTAGTGTTAAAAATACCCACATTTATTCTTATAACACCACTTACCAAGGCTCCCTTCTTTTAAAATTAAAAAACGAAATTTCCCAAACAAACCGGCACACTCAAAGCCTTAAATTAAGCTCTATTATTCCGTTAATAACATCGCAGCAGTTCATAACAAGAAAAATAGTCAAATTCCAAATAACGCCATATTTGGGATGTTACAGTTCTACCCTCCTTAAAATAAATTTCGTCCTCGAAATTCCTTGATCGTAAGAGATGGGGGTATTTTCGCGCATCACCTCCTCGGGCTCCCACGTAGCTTCTTCCACTCCGTGGTTCCGCCATAACACTTTTACTAAAGGCACCGCCTTCCTACGTAGGACTTTCACATCTCGGTCTACAACCGAACCGGTTCTTCCTCAAAAGATAAATCCGTGTTCACCTCAATCTCTCGCATCGCACAACGTGCGAAGGATCCGACCGATACTGCTCTCAAAGATTGATACATGAAATACGTCATGAATCGACTCGATTCTGCCAGCGACTCTAGCCGATAAGCCACTGGTCCTACTCGCTTCACAACAAAGATATGGCCCGATGAACCTTGGGCTTAACTTCCTTTCCGTCCAAATCTCAACACCTTTTTCCAAGGCGACACTTTCGTAAAGACTTTGTCTCCCACAAAGATACTCCACTTCCTTGCGCTTGAGATCGGCATAAGACTTACGCCTATCCGATGCTTCCTTGAGACGAGACCGAATCACCTTGACTTTGTCTTCCGTCTCTCGGTTACCAATTCTGGACCCTAACTTGTCTTTCTCCCAACTCCGTCCAACATGTAGGAGTACGACACTTTCGTCCATATAGGGCCTCGTATGGAGCCATTTGAATACTCGCTTGATAACTATTGTTATAAGCGAATTCCGCTAATGGTAGGTACTCCTCCCAACTACCACTAAAATCCAAGACATGACCTCTTAACATGTCTTCTAAAATCAGATCACCCTTTCCGATCGTCCGCCGATTGTGGATGGAAAGCCGTCATCAAATCTAACCGTGTACCTAAAGCTTGATGCAACGCTTTCCAAAACCTTGACGTAAATCGGGGTCCCTATCCGAGATAATCGACATCGCACGCCATGCAACCTCACTATTTCACCCACATACAGCTTCGCTAACTTCCGGAGTGAGTAATCCATTCTCACCGGCATGAAGTGAGCTGATTTAGTTAGGCGATCCACAATTACCCAAACTGCATCCTTCTTGGTGGGCGTAAGGGGTAGCCCACTAACAAAATCCATGGTGATTCTCTCCCATTTCCATTGAGGATCTTTATCGGTTGAAGTAGTCCCGATGGTGACCGATGTTCAGCCTAAACCTGGCCGACACGCCGACACTTCCCTACGAACTCCGTTATCTCACGCTTCAACCTGTGCCACGTAATCTGTTTCGCAAATCTCCATACATCTTGCTTCCCCGGGATGCATAGCGTATGGGTCGCTATGTGCATCTTGGAGAATTTTCTCGCCTTAATTCGGATCCTTTGGCATACATACTCGTCCTTGAAAACAAAGCGCTCCTTCACTAGTCGATCGCACTGCCCTTCCAAACCACCGTCTTGAACTTGTACCCTCTTCGAACTCAAGCCTTCATCCACTAATCGCTTTTCCTTAATCTCCTCAATCCATGTCGGCTTAACTTGAAGTTACGCCAAAAGACTCCCATCGTCATATAGACTTAACCGAGCGAACATCGCTCTTAAGTCCGTCACAACCTTCCGGCCAATGCGTCGGCTACCACATTAGCCTTTCCGGATGGTACTCGATTGAACAATCATAGTCCTTTAGTAGTTCAATCCATCGACGCTGTCTCGATTCAAATCCTTCCGAGTCGAAGATACCTCGAGCTTTTGTGATCCGTGTAGACCATCGACTTCTCTCCATACTGGGTAATGTCTCCATATCTTGAGCTTAAGCGACGCATTGCTAACTCTAAGTCGTGAGTTGGGTAGTTAACCTCATGCGGTCTTAATTGACGGGATGCATAGGCTACTACCTTCCCATCCTCGCATCAACACACATCCCAAACCGGTGTGAGATGCATCACAATAAATCGTGAATAACTTTCTGCTTCAGTCGTACCAAAACCGGAGCTTCCGTCAAAATCTTCCTTAACTTATCAAAGCTTTCTTGTCGCTTCTCCGTCCATACAAACGGGACACCTTTCCTTAGCAACTTAGTCAACGGCGCTGCTATTAGAGAGAATCCTTCCACGAATCTCCGATAGTATCCTCGCTAAACCAGAAAACTTCGTGATTTCACCACCGTCCTAGGTGGTTTCCACTCCAATATCGCTTCAATCTTGCGAGGGTCTACCCTAATTCCTTGGTGACACTACATGACCTAAGAAAGCCACCTCCTAAGCCAAAATTCACACTTATCGAATTTGGCATATAACTCGCTTCCCCTCAATACTTGCAGAACTATCCGTAAATGCTTGTCATGCTCCTCTTACGTCTTTGAGTAAACCAATATGTCGTCTATAAATACCACGACGAACTGGTCCAGAAATCTTCTTTGGAATACCCTATTCATCAAGTCCATGAATGCCGCCGGTGCATTGGTCAACCGAATGGCATTACCAAGAACTCAAAATGCCCATACCGAGTTCGAATGCCGTTTTGTGAACATCAGCCTCCTTCACCTTAAGTTGATGATAACCTGACCTAAGATCTATCTTCGAAAACACCGATGCACCTTTCAGTTGGTCAAACAAGTCATCGATCCGGGGCAACGGATACTTGTTCTTGATCGTTAACTTATTCAATCGACGGTAGTCGATGCACATCCGCATAGAACCGTCCTTCTTCTTGACAAACAACACAGCGCTCCCCACGGAGATATACTTGGTCGATAAACCTCTATCCAAGAGCTCCCGAATTTGAGCCTTTAGCTCCACCAATTCCTTTGGTGCCATTCGGTATGGTGCTATGGACACAGTGCCGTTCGGTAGCAAGTCTATACCGAATTCGACTTCTCGATCCGGAGGCAACCCGAAAGTTCTTTCCGGGAATACATCAGCAAATTCCCCAACCGTTCGGACCTTTTCAATTACTAACCCCTTAGCTTCCAAAGCATGATTTGAACCAAATACGCCTCACAACCTTTTTGACCATCTTTTCACCTTCAAGGCGGTCACTACATTGGATAGATAATTCCTTCGATCTCCTATCATAACCACTTCATCACCTTCGGCCGCTTTAAGGACCATGCGCTTAGTCGCGCAATCCAAACTCGCTTGGTACTTAACCAACCAATCCATACCAAGGATCAAATCGAACTCCCCAAACGGTAGTTCCATTAGATCACTACAAATACTACCCCTTGAAGTTCTAGGGGTACGCCTCTATAGAGTTTATCTACGACTACGGAGTGACCTAAGGGGCTAACTACGGTCATCTCCTAGAAGCGGTTTTGAGTTTAGGTCCATAGTTCCTACCACACTACAAGCAATGTACGAGTGCGTCGAGCCCACATCAATCAATGCAACATAAGGAAAACCGAAAATTAGAAAGCGTCTGCGGTTATGACATCCGGTGCGTCACCTTCTTCGCGACACCTCGCATTTGCGTAAACTAAGCCAGCCGCCTAGCCTCGTGTTGCCCTGAACCTGCGCCTTGAGTTCCACGACCTCGGTTAGGGACCGTTGTTTCCTCTACCATTACCACGACCCTCCGTGGTCCTACATTTCTATCCCGAGCACGGCTCGGCCCTGCGTCGCTTCTTAGCTAGTTTCTGGGGACAATCTCTGACGCGATGCTCCAAAGACCCACACTCAAAACATCCTTTATCACCGGTCCAACAACCTCCCCAATGGGTCTTTCCACAGCGATTGCACTGAGTCGGCCTTTGATTAGCGAAATGGGCCTTCTTTTGCTGATTGGGCCCACTTGGCCTAGCCTTTTTCTGAGCACTTCCGCTTGACCCAGCTGACCCAAAACTTCTCTTCTGATTGTTCTTACTATAGTTCTGCCTCACAGCCTCCTTGATTCCTTCGGCTACCTTAGCCTTCTCCACTAGAGATGAGAACTCACGAACTCTTTGTGGGGCAATCATGTAACCTTAAATCATCTCTGAGTCCGTCCTCAAAGCGGACACAACGCTCATGTTCGTGAGAGCCACGATGCCTCTCTCGCATATCTACTCACCTTAGAAATTCGCCTCATATTCCGACACGGACCTAGTTCCTTGAACTAATCCGAGAAAAGCCTTTCTCTGCTGCGTCGGTGTAGCTAATGCCCACATACTTTTTTACGATAGGCGGCTGAAATACTCCCAAGTCAAATCATCTGCTGTAGCCCCATCTCGAACCGTAAGCCACCACCGATACGCTTCATCCTTTAGAAGCGACACCGCGCCTTTCGGCTTCTCTTCCTCGGTCAAAGTCAAGGTCATCCATGATTCTTTCTGGGATTGACTCGACCAATATTCCATTGCACTGGGTGCCACTCTCGACACACCTCGGAATACCTCCGCTCCGTTAGATCGGAGTCGCTCGGGACAGATTCCGAGCTCCCACATTTCCACCAGCCCGACCACCATCTCCAAGACTCGCAACACGACTTGCGATACCGACTCGCCACCGGTCCGCTCCGGCTCTCACTCTAAAAGTAGGAGGTGGTGGTGGCGATGGTACCTCATTTTCCGAACCTTGTCCCGACTGACGGGTTCTGGACACCGTCATCCTACCCCTACCACGCCCACGGCGTCCACGTCCTCTAGAACTCATTCTATCTACCGCGCTTTTAATCTGATTAAGAAAAATTTTATGCGTTAGCATTTGTTTCACTTTATTACTCGCGAAGAAGTTTTATGGATGAGGTTTAATCAGAGATTCTTTCGAGCAAACAATGTTTCAGTTTCCTATCCTAGTTCACACAAAGAAGTTCATGCATCCATTCCTTAATACTTTCCATACCTATTCACTCATCGGACATTTCTGCCCATTTCTAACCCAGGGGTATTTTCGTCTTTTTCCCTACAGGGGTATTTTCGTAATTTTCCAGCACCAAGATATTTTGCTGATGATTTCCAAAGCTAAGTTATTGAATGTTTTATAAAATAGCTAAAATTTTTGGGCGAAACCATTGAGTTAAATTTTTTTTTTTTTTTATGGGTTAGGGGCATTTTGGTAATTTTACTCCTAAGGGTATTTCTGTAATTTTTCACAAGTCAAGTTTTCCGAGAAAACATTGTATATGTAGTGTTCTAGGGTTTAAGAGGGTTATTGGATAAGTTTTGAAAACATTAGGGCTTGTTATTCATTCCATTTCAGAAAAAAACAAGGCTAATTCCCTTCTCGGGTTTTAATCATTGTTTTTAGCCTATGACCGAGCCTTCCGGTCGCAGTGAACCAAAGCTACGCACGAGTGCGAACTGAGTGAAGAGGAGGTGGGTCACGCGGACCGCTTAAATACCAAGCTCTCACCGAACCTTTCTAGACATGCGCACAGAGGTTACCACACCACCGAGCCTTACGAGTTAGGGTGAACTGAAGCTACGCACTGTAGGATACTGCGAAGAGGAGGTGAGTCACGAGGACCGCTTAAATACCTGTGCTCTTCCGGATCCAATCCTAGACATGCGTCATGGGGTTACCATACCCCAGCTCATTGACTAAGTCATAGGTTGGTTTAGTTCTTTAAGTCTTATGCTCTGTTTGTGTGTTTGAGTAATCTAACCTTAGGGTCCAAGTCCTATAAGACTATTCTACGTTCCATGCTTCCTACCCTTCTACGGGATATAATTCACGTAAAGGTTTAGATGTACTTACCAGGCGGATCGGGTGCCGGAGACTCGGGCCATCTTTGCTTAAAACCCAAAAACAATTCGAAAGGCCTACTAAAACATTTTTGGGCCTTGGGCCCCCACAAAGAGCTTTGAACTGGGCTCGATACCAATGCTCAGAACAACCCAAACCCGGCCCAAACACTACGACCGAATTTGATTTTTACCGAGTAAAACCTTGTGAACACCATTTCAAAAACATTTAATTTCCATTGAAAACTCCTCGTTTTTCGGTTGTCTTGTCAAAGCTACCCTTAGATTTAATTTGGAATTTTAATTAAGTCCAATTGTTATACTAGTTTCAAGTGTGTGCCTGACTGACGCACGAATAAACTTTTTCGTGTTAACAAAAAAACATGTGATTTAATTCAATTTAATAGTATAGTCTTGAGTAAATATCCAACATATAAAAAAACAAATAAAGATTATGGAGACCTTATTACAACCCAAAATAAAATTAAACAAATTTAAAGTTCTATAAATTTAAATCCTTTGCATGGCCACCTCGAGTCCAACCTGGCTCCTCCACCGCCATCTACGAGTCACTGAAAAATGTTAAAGGAGAAGGTGAGTCACCAAGACTCGATATGTAACCCTTCCCCGGTTAATACAACGTTTCATACACAACATATAACGATTAATTATGCAGAGTATCGTGTACCCAACCTAGCCAACCAAACACCTTTGTCTACCCCATGTGGTACCAAACCATGGTGACCGTAGTCACGATGTGTTACCAAAACACCTGGTGGTGCCAAACCACTTTGGTGACATATAGTCACAATGTGCTACCAAAGCACGGTGTCCGTGAGACACAAATCGGGTGATGGGGCCAACCCATCGTGTGATACCAAATCACGGCGGACGATCCCATATCTCAAGTGGGGCCAACCCACGGTGGTGTTAACCACACGGGGACAAGTCGCTATGAGGTACCAAACTTACGAGGTACCAAACCTCCGTGACATATAGTCACAAAGTGTGCTACCAAAGCACCGGTGCTCGTCAAAGACGATATCACGCCCCCTCCTCTCATCAACCCATGTCAAGCGGTTGACAACAAGTACATACATATATCACATGTATCAAATAATCCATGCTTCCCAAAAGCATTATTATCAATCTCATACAAATAGAGACTTACCGGATCCTTGCTTGTACCATTAAGGTACTATTGCCATATCTACATAGATGATTTACATATAACATACACTTAATACACTTTATTAACTATTATAAGTGTGTATGTACACACTGTCACCACCGAATCGTCTAAATCCCGAAAAGAGATGTCGGCCCCTAGATCTACTGGTCCCTATATTCGGCCAAACACATGGGTTAGTACCATGGCCTATTCGCCAACCCAAACAATCCTAGGGGTTTGTCTTTTGATCCCAAAACCTTACCTTTAACTCTTTGCTACTATCCACCGCACTTGATTCACAAATCGCTTTACCAAATAATCGATTAATGAACATTACTCATAACCAAAGCTTTTCGGCTTTTGAAAACCAACATAGACCTTACCCAAACTTACCAAAACCGAACGTTAGAGATTAGGGCTTGGTCGCTTGCTTCACGATCTTGGGGTACCTAGAAGAGATCGATTACTAAAACATTTAGAAGTCTTGCTAGCCACTGCCGAAATCGGCACTTACCCCTAAATAAGAGTCGACAAAGAATAGTGAAGGGAACCCATGAAGTTTCGGCACAACTTACCTTCACCAAAGCGATTGACCACGAAAATCCAAAGAGATCTATACTGCTTCTACTATTCGGCCAAGGTGCTACCAAAAAGAAAAAGAGAATTCCGGCACTTCAATATGGGTGTATCGGTTTTATGAAGGAAATTAATGGCAAGAGAGGGTGATAAGAGTGTTGGCTAAAGGAGTGGATGTTCGGCCAGCAAAGAAAATAAAAGAGAGGAGGGATTGATGATGGGAATTCGACAAAGAGAAGTAGAGAGTGTTTCGGCCAAGGGTTTGAGAGAACAAAGAAAATAAAAGAACACAAGGGAGAGGGGTTAGGGTTTTTCGGCAACTTAGCAAGAATGGAAAAAACCAAAACAATGAGCTAGGGTGGGGTTTTTATAAGCATTCGGCCCCCCCTCTTCAAGCTTGCCGTCCAACCTAGGCAACAAGGAGTTCAACTCCTAGCCAACTCCTAATTTTCCTCTTGGCCACTCATTTAAATTAATTCAAACTAATTTGAATTAATTCACCTTTTATCAAATAATAATCCAACCAATATCCTTGAATATCTTCTCATTATTACTATAATTAAACAAATAAAACTCTTTTATTATCCCTAAATAATTACACCTAATAAAAGAGTTTGAAGGGAGAAAAACTCTCCCCCCTTGTGCCGTCCAAATAAAAACAAAAACAAGAGGATTTTGTGACTCGAACCAAGGCTCTCCCTTGCTTCTTGGTGGCGTCACATGTAGCTCTTAAGTGGGCTTCTTTTTGCCACTTTACCAAGGGCTTTTAGTGTTAAAAATACCCACATTTATTCTTATAACACCACTTACCAAGGCTCCTTCTTTTAAAATAAAAACGAAATTTCCCAAACAATGGCACACTCAAAGCCTTAAATTAAGCTCTATTATTCCGTTAATAACATCGCAGCAGTTCATAACAAGAAAAATAGTCAAATTCCAAATAACCCCATATTTGGGATGTTACAACATGTGATTCACGCCTTGTATGGTTCGTTTCATGCTTTAATGGCTCAGAAAGCTTGTGCATCACTCGTCCCTTCCTCCCCCGTCAATTGGGCCTATAAATCATCATCTTACACAGTCAATTACAAAGATTAGCACTACCTAAGGCCCGTGTCAACCTAATAGGTCACAACACTCGCAAATTGTGTTAAAACACTTATTTTTATTAACTTTTAATACTAGCTACTAAATACCGAAAACATAATAATAAATACTAAATTGCCTAGAAAACTAGCTCCTTAAGTGTGGAAATAGACCAAAATTACTACTACATTTGACGGCAGGTCAAATACCTCCACACTTAAGTCTTTGCTTGTCCTTAAGCAAACTAATCGAAAATAAAATAAAAAGCCTAAAACAAAGTAAACTGAAAATAAGAAATAAACATGCAAAGAAAAAAAATACTCGAGCTAGCTTGAAATTGGATAGAAATATATTAACAAGATAATGTAAATAAACATATAATTCTAGAATGATACATAATTGACTCAAAATTTCTAAAATTAGACGGGTTAGTTCAATAAATTACAAATTAAACAAATAAAAGAATATTAAGTATAGATTTCCATCAAAACAAATATATAAATATACAAGTATGTTCAAATGAATATAAGTGGTAAAAATATCAACCATTGGCACAATGTCATCCAAGTTAGGTACTACCTAAGTCACATAAGACTTTTTGGCTTGTAACGTTCTGCAGTTTAGGTTGGTTTGGAATTCAAAGAACATGCTCGACAAAACAGCTAAGCACAAAAGTAGTTTGACACATTGTATTGTTCCCGATTCTCCCCCGAGTATACATATAGCTCACCACCTTATATCCACTTTTCTCACCTTTTTTATCTCTCTTTTTACTAAGGCATCATATAATATTCATGAGTACAATCATCTGTGCTCGTATTTTTTTTTCAAACAAACATGAACATACTTTTTTTCCAGCTCACTTTACTTTTATTTTTTTCATTGAGATTTTCTCTATTGATATTTTCCTTATTTTTCTACAAGCTCAAGAAATCTTATACTCACTATACCACACAATTCATTAGCTCACTTTTTTTTTTCTTTTCGTTTGAAACCACCCTAATGTATCTACCTAATCCTTCAATATCAATAGCCGGACATCTAAATTCGTGCAAGGACCAATAAATAAAAGATCAAATAGAATATTATTTATGCTTAGGGTTTCATCTACGGTTAATCAAGAAAATGGATTTAGGATTCAAAATAGGTAGTAAGGAAAATATTTACTAGATAGCTTTTTGGCTTGAAAATTGTCTACAAAATAATGCTTTATGTCATCCCTAGGTAATTCTATACATGGTTTAAATCGGCCAAGTCTATCAATTTCCACAACCTATAATTCAATTAAACATACATGTAATTTATACACCTATTTATCATGTGGTATACTCAACATCTTAAATCTATTCCCAGTGTAATGAATTGAACTAATTAGTCTAAAATTAGAAAATTTAGAATAAATTATTATCAAAATAAATTTATAGATTATTTACAAAATCCTATTAACATGCTCCTAACCATTCACTTGTATTTCTACAAGCTCAAGAACAAAGAAAATAAGCAAAAATAAAAATTTAAAAACTACTAATAACTAGAAAAATAAAATAACAAAAAAAAAATAAAAAATCTTTGTAAGCCACCTCCACACTTTATTTGACACATTGTCCCCAATGTGCAATAAAAACATAAAGGAAAGAGGTTAACCGATTGATGTGATTCGTGCAACTCAATAGGTGGGACTACTCCTCCTTTTGGTTTTGGCTTGCATTAGTAGTGCCGGAAAAAATTGTGGGTTCCTACAAAGAAAAATTAAAACACAAAAATATATATAATACTAAATTCTAACTAATTAAAACAAAAACTAAAAGTCATCCCAAATAAAATTAAAGTACAAAGTCAAAATTAAAAATTTTAAAATGTTCAGAATTAGTCAGAATCAGGTTCCGACTCCTTTATCATCGGTGCCTTGCCCCTCTCGCGCCCTGCCAACGCTTTAGTAGCTTGTATTCCCGAAGTTTTAGCCGAGTTGTGATGGCTTAGGTAGCAGATCACCACGCCCTTCATCGATGAATGGTTTGGTTGAAATACTCGCTCATAACCCGATGGCATGACTGGGGTCTCCTTCTCCTCATCTTCATCATTGGCGCCCTCCTCGCCTAACGATGGGAATCGCTTGAACATGTCCAATAGTGGTGCTGGTGTTGGCCATGCATTCTATTCCGCAATTCAAATCAGAATGTCGTCCATATCTTGCATCCATCGTGTCTGCCACTCCGAGATGGCCATATCCATGAGTCTCGTTATCTTCAACGTATAAGCTTTACTCTTGCTCTTTGTTGGCCATTGAGGATCGCTCCTATATTTAGTTCGTTGTTCCTTCTCCCGATTTTGTTTCTGTTGGAGCTCAATGAATTTTCCATAAAGGTTGTCCCTAATCACGCTCCTCGTAGGTCTCGTGAATGGCTCGATTGGAGACATAGGAACGTCAGCTCGACGACATAGAGCGATGATCAAATGCGGGAAGTACATATTTTAATTTCAGCTCCGTATGCACTTTAGCATTTCCTCATAAATCCAGGAGCTGATACAAATTGTATCTCTCTATAAAATAGAATAAAGCATAACTGCTCGACAGACAGTGTAACAGCCCGATTTTAGCTAAATCAGAATAGTGGTTTTGGAACCACAAATTTGATGTCAAAAAATTATTTTAATATTATTTTTGGTATTTACAGCATGTTATTTGATATGTGTGAAAATTTCGTGAGCTAATTTTATCGATTGGTTGGTTAATTTGATAAAAAGGACTTAATCGCGTAAAATGCAAAAGTTGCATTCTACTTGTTAAAGGTGTTTAATTGCTATGATTAATTAAATTAAAAGTCCTTATGATGATATTAGACCATTGGTAGTGTTAATGGAAAATAATGAACATGCATTATAAATTTCTATGTTTATTAATTAAGGGTAAATAAGTAAATTGATTAATTAAGTTAATAAAATATAACAAAACATGATTTTGTTCATCCATCTTTGCCATTGCTGAATTTCCAAGGTGAAAAAACACCATTTTTATGCATATTAGGGTTCGGCACACTCCTAGCTTGATTAAGGTACGGTTTTAGCTCGGTTTTGATGATTTCTATGTTTTTGTAATCGTTGCAGCTCAATCTAGCTAGCTCGTACCTTTAATTTCGAAATCGTTAAAGATTTTGAGAGTTGCCATTGTTTAATCTATGTGTTCTTTGATGTTTAATGTTGAAATATGAAAGCTTGATGATAGTTTTACATGTTTTGTTAAGTGATTTTTGATGAAAATGCATAATAGGGATTAAATTGTTAAAAGTGCAAATTGAGTGGTTGAAATGTGAAATAAATGGAAAATATGGGCTGCTAGGGGTATATTGGTAATTCAGCTAGCATGGGTCTTGAATTATGTGAATTTTGTGTTTTGTGAAATAAAGGCTAAATTGTAAAAGTTATGAAATACTTGGGGCAAAAGTGTAAAAGTGCTTTAAAGTGTGATATGGACTAAATTGAAAGAATATGTGATTGAATAAGTTAATTTTGAATTCATATAGATCAAGAAAGAAAGAATTCAAATTTAGATCGGGGGAAAAGCAAGGTTATCGAGTAGTCGACCCGATCCGTCATTTCCGTATACGAGGTAAGTTCGTATAACTGAACTTAAATGTGTATCTATTTATTTGATGGATGAAATTGAGATAGTATTTATTCTATTATATAAATGTGTAGATATTAGATTAAATGCACGGTTTAAGTAAACGAGTTGTTGAATAAGACCATAGCTGGACTATGGCAAAATCGAATAATAAGACCATAACCGGGTTATGGCATGTGAATTAAAGACCACGGCAGGGCCTTGGCAATGTATGTCTAAGACCATAGTTGGACTATGGCATCGGAAAATCGACGTACTTATATCGTAAGTATTTATAAACTCGAAGTGATTCAATAAGCAAATTGGTGAGAATAGATATGTATCAGTACAGGTATGTACGGAAAACTGCTCAAGTAACGTGTTAGAAGAAGTTGAGGACTTATGAGTTACGATGTGGTTTAATTATATGTAATCTCGTTGATTAATGCTCTAAATCCTAATTATGTTATCCGTTTTGAAATGCTAATAAATGTTGAGATTATGTAATCCGGGGATCGTCAGGAACTTGATCGCACTATCGGATATCTATTTGGTACTTTTGAGTTGTGTAAATATGGTATATGGAATGTATAGGCTTGTGTCCTTTGGTATGTTTGATGGATATGAATTATGGCCATTTGGGTTGGCATAAGATGATGAACATGATGATGTTATAAATATGCAAATGGTTCTATTTTGAGTTTGGTAAATTGACTTATGTTAGGTGATTGAAGTTGATAATTTAGAAGTTATGTGTTTGTGAATTAATGCTTGATGATGCATGATTGAAATGAATTAGTAAATTGAATTGTATATGTGAATTAGGTATGTAATTAAATAGCAAGTTGTGACATATTTGTGACTTACATGGTAGGAGATGGATATAACAAGATTTATGTATTGGTTAATGACTTTTGGCTGCATATTTGTGTCTTGAAATAGTACCATTTGTACTTGTATAGGTATGTGCAAAATGGGGTGGAAAATTGGCCTATTTTTGTCCACACGGGCAGAGACACGGGCGTGTGTCTCAGTTGTGTGTGACATACGGTCATTGTAACAACCCAAACCCGGCCCATTCGATACGACCAAATTTGAAATGCCACTGCGAAAAACGTTTAAAAATATTCTTACTTAACAGTAAAAATCGTTAAAAATTTGTTGCCCTTGATAAAACATTTAAAACATTCTAAATGAAATTAAGTGGTGATAAAAATACCGGATTCAAAACTTTAATATGACTTTTGAGATATAAATAGCTTTTAAAATTAAACTACCAAAATATTAACTTAATTACAAATCCAACTGAAACATAGCAAAATTCAAATACTTTAAGGCCCTTATTACAACAAATAACTATTCAAAAATACTTAAAATACTCAAGTTAATAAATTCTATTATATAATGAAAACAACTTCTTCTCGCATGGGCCACCTCGTATCCACTCCAACCCGGTCGATCATCATCCATCACTGCGATGTTGATAAAAATTTGGGTGAGTCATACTGCACTCAGTGTGTAATTAATCCACTGAATTCCACCCACATGTTAACCACATATTAACCCATATATCGAGATAACAAGATAACATATTCACATAATAACACATTCGGCCTTGGCCCATATTCATGTCACTTATCGTAACAGGTAATTAACCGCATAATTTCCACATATCGGGCTTAGCCCATTTTCATGACCGATCCACATTCATATACTGGGCTTGGCCCATTTTCACATTAATCCACATATCAATTGAAATGCAAAGTGTACCCAACCCAACCTAGGGTCCATCCTCTACACACCCCGTATCCGACCTACCACACACACGGGGATTAACAAATCACCCTCTCCTTTTTACTCCAAAGGCAATCAATGCCGCCCACGTGCAATTAAGCACAATAATCCACAACGCGACCTCATTCGGCGCCAATCCACGATGTAGCCGTAGCTAACACCAAAACCATGATGGGACACATAGTCACTCATCAACCACGATATAGCACATAGCTTATATCAACCACGATGAGGCACAGAGCTACTCATCAAACCACGCGAACTAAATCGTAATTAATCCACAAGCGTGACCTCGATCCAACGTCAATCCACGATGTAGCTCAAGGCTAACATCAACCACGCGTACTAAGAAGTACCGTACCTTCTTTCATATCATATCCCACCCATGCACATGCAACATATAATAATGTCATGATAATAATGCATGTACACAGTTGTTTAGACATACAATCTCATTCATATAGGCACATTCACATTCTTTCAATAATCAACACTAACTGGTATTCGATATACCCTCTAGGGTATCCATATCACATCACTTTGTCAACGCACTAGTTAACCCATAAACATAACACATACAAATATAGCATAAACCCGGAAACGGTGGGTTAATCACACACCTTACTATTTAGCGAAATCCCGAACTACTTGAATCTAACACGATGAACGGGGTTTTTCCTCCTCCCTAAATGCCAATTTGGTCTCCTACCAAATCCCGAAGGCTTTGCTTATTCCTGTCGATTAGCCCCTAAACCATCACAGTCACAATCGGTCATCACTTAACAACTAATAAAATGGCCTATGGCCGAATATCAATACTTCCTTACCTTGCTTACCAAATCCCGAAGACTACTCCTTGCTCTTGAACTGTCGAAATCCCTAAGTGAAACCACATCAAAATCGGCTTAAGCATAAATTCATAGAAAAATAACCCTTGGCCGAATACCATACTTGCTTACCTTAATCGCTTCAGATCCAAAAACTCCTCTAATACTCCTCTTGTCGGCTATATACAAAAGACACAATGGTAAGGCACTATGAATATTCGGCTATCCATAGAAATCAAGACCACCCTTGATTTTTTGATACCAAAGAGATAGAAGAACGGTTAGAAGAGAACTCTTACTTACTATAGAGAATCGATTGGAGCAACCTTCAACCAATGACACCTCCGGCTTCTATCACTTGCGACAGAGAAGAGAGAATATGGCCACTGAAGATTCGGCTAAGCCCTTAAAAAGGTGATTCAATATTCGGTTATCTCTTAAAAGTAGATGTAGATGGAAGAAAAGAGGTATAAAAGTGGCTAAGAGATTTTGGCAATGGCTCTCAATGGAGATGAAACATTCGGCTAAGGTCTTGAATGATAAAGGGTCATTTGGCCATTCAAGCAAAGGTGTAAAATTGGGGTTGAAAGAAAATAAAGATGAAGAAGAGTATGTAGAGGAATTTCGGCACACACTAAAAGGAAGAAAAAGAACCCGAAAAACACCTATAACCCCTTTAAATAGTTTCGGCCCTATCTCCTCTTCATGGCCGAATTTGCTTACCCAAAAGAGCCCCATGCTTGGCCACCACGTCAACTCATTATCATATCCCAATTTAATCTCCTACTATGTCTCTTCAACACCCATTCAAATTAAATTGAATTTAATCTACAATTATCTTACCTATTTAAAATAATAAATCACATAATTATCCCCTGTATCCACCAACTTAAAATAAAATAAACAATAATATCCCTTACTAATATCCCATTTAATCTCTTATCCTATCTCCTAAAATAAATAAAATAAAATCTCATTTGATCTAAATAAAGCCATAATTATCCTATATTAAAATAAATAAAACTACACTTATCCTACTCTTAACCGAAATTTAAGAGGAGAAACAAGCTTAATCCTCACCCAAGTAGAAGTCCATTTGCCATCCAACCTCTCCCTTCCCTGCCTTGACGCATCAGCAAAAATAAAACCCCCTCCTTGCTGCTCACAAGCCTCGAACCCAAGACCTGCTGGAGCCCTTGGACGCAAGCTGCAAATAACGCCCCAGGCCACTTTGCCAAGGCGTTTTTTTGTGACATAAACTCGCCCCAATTCATTTTAAGACCTCCTTGCCTAGCTCCCCCTTGCCTTAACGCTAAACAAAATAAAAACACGCTCTCTGCTGTCAACAAGGCTCGAAACCTCGAGCCCTCTTGAAGCTCCCTTTGCCGCATAGCGCCCAAGCCGTTTACTGTGCTCACTTTCATGTCCAAAAGTCCTTACAATTATTCTTAAGGCCTCCTTAGCCCAACTCCTCTTTTAACGCCAAAACTAAAAGTCCATTGCTTCCTACGTTGCTCGAACCCAAGACCAGCACAGTGTCATTTCAGGCCCTTAAGTGGCGCCTTGCAGCCACTTTACCAAGGCCTGTTTTAAAGCCAAACACGCCTAAGATTTTTCCCTTAAGGCCTCCCCTGGCCTTGCTCCCCTTTAACGACAAAAATAAAAACTCCCAAGTGAGATTCCTGCAGCTCGAACCTCCTCCCTTGGCACTCCACTTGACGCAAACTCCCAAAGACCTGTGGCGTCCCTTGCCACTTTACCACAGGCTACATGTGTCCTAAACTCCCAAAACTTTTCTTAAGGGCTCCTTCACCCAGCTCCCCTTTTATACTTAAAATCCAATATTTTCCCAAAACTTTCACCTACACCTAGGGTTCAAAACCCCTAAAACACCTCCAAATACACTTAAAGCCTACTACACTTGAGTTATGCTCCAAACGCACAACCCCTAATCTAGGATGTTACAGTTCTACTCTCCTTAAAATAATTTCGTCCTCGAAATTACTTACTATCAAACAATCGTGCATTCTTAACTCATCACCCTACTCTCTCACTGCGCACTCGATCTTAACAAAACTAACACATTCCTTGGATACTATCTCAAGATTCGCATTCAAAGTTCCTTACACTTCACTAGCATACAAACACGAACTATCTTTAAAGCAATAAATAATATTCCAAAAACAAGGAACTTACCCGCTATCACATCCTTGGTTGTCTCACATCCGAACCTTGCCTCCTCTCGCTTGGGGTTCCACGACCTTGACCTCGAGCCCTATCCATCACTTGAGGACATTTCTTAACCAAATGAACCTTAGATCCGCAGGAAACATGCCTTACTATTTCCCCAACATTCTCCTCGCATGAGCTCTTCCACACCGAGCACATAAACGACTCCGATTCTCGTAAAGCGCACAGTGCCCGCATGCAATTCTCGATCCTTGGTCTTTTCGAACATCTTCAAACGATGCTGACGGTCTAAAACTTCTCTTATTCCCATTCCTTTCCTTATCTCGGTTCTGCCTTACAGTCTTCTTAACTTCCTCAGCTATCCGAGCTTTCTCCACTAGAATGACAAAGTCTCTTTCTCTATGCGGTGCAATCAACACTCGTAGCTCATCACGCAACCCATCTTCGAATCGGACGCACCTTTCATACTCAGTAGCCACGATCCCCTTGGCGTACTGACTTAACCGCACAAATTCTGCTTCATATTCTTCTACCGACTTACTTCCTTGAACCAAGTTTAGAAACGCCTTCCTTTGCGAGTCTAAATAACTAGCTCCAACATACTTCCTTTCAAACTTAACCTTAAAATATTCCCAATCCACTCGATCTGCCGGGACACCTTGTCTGATTGTGAGCCACCATCGATAAGCTTCGTCCCGGAGCAACGAAACTGCACCCTTCAGCTTTTCCTCATCGGTACAGTCCAAATCGTCCATTATTCTTTTGACTGCTTCCAACCAATACTCCGCTACGTTCGGAGCTACTCCAGATACTCCTCTAAAAATCTCGGCTCCATTCGACCTAAGCTTTTCTGATACTGACTTCTGAACTCCGATTCCTACACTAGCTCCGACCACTTGCTCAAGCACTCGCAACATAGCCCGCGATCATCGCGTCATCGCCGCCCTCGTCTCGATCTTGATCCTCGCGCCCACTTCTTTGGCGGTGGCACATCGCTTTTCGACCCATGGCGGACCCTACCGGTTCCGAGCATCGCCATTCTACCTCTACCGCGCCCACGACGACCACGTCCCCTAGAACTCATTTCTAACGTCGCGATTTATCCGATTAAAAAGTTTTATGTATCGGACTTTTGTTCCACTTATTAACCGCGAACAATTTTATGATATCTGAGATATTTAGAAGTAGTTCTTTCGATCACACAAAGGTTGATTCAAGTTCACTACTCTAACTCAGGAGTCACATTCACATTCATAGCAGAGACACATTCATTTCTCCTTGAAGTCACATTCATTCACAACATCATTCACTACACTTTTATGGCCATTTTCGGTCCTTTCCCAACCCAGGGGTAATTTCGTCATTCATCCTACGGGTATTTTTCGTAATAAATTAGGGTTAATTTAAAAATCTTTACAAATCAAAGGTTATTTCAAAATTTACAAAACTCTGGGGTTTATTTTGAAAATTTGTTTTCCAAATCAGAGGTGTTGCAAAAATTTTGAAATCGAGGTTATTTTGTAATTTTGGAAGTCAAAGCGCGCCCAGTAAACTCTCAAAATCAGGGTATCTTGTTATTTGTAAAATGAAGTTTTTGGTATTTTTGTAAAGTAGAAATATTGTAGCAAACGTCGAGGTATTTTTGAAAATCTTAAGAACTAAGGGTATTTTAGTAATTTACAATACAGGGCATTTTTGTAATTTTGTAAATCGGAGATTTTTGGAAAAATTTTCACAATAATCTTTTACTACAATTAAAAGGGTAATTTAGGGATTTTAAAACTAGGGTTTTTATAAAATCTGCATGGCTAGTCCCTTTCGGGTTTTAATTATCGGGTTTAGCCGTGAATAAGTCCTCTTGGTTAGGGTGAACCGTAGCTACGCACCAGGTAGGATTCGAGTAGAGAGGAGGTGAGTCGCTAGGACCGCTTAAGTACCAAGCTCTTCATCGAATACCAATCCTAGACATGCGTACTATGGTTGCCACACCTTAAACTCGGCGACTTAGTTCACGGAGTTTGTTTAATGGTCCTTAAGTCTTATGCACTTGTGTTTGAGTAGCCCGATCCTAGGGTTCAACAGATCCTAGTTCACTAATCTACGTTCCCTTCATACTTATAACATTCACATACACATTTCACTTGAGTGAGTCAAGGGTACTTACGGTGGATCATGGTCGGAGATCACAGTGCCATGCGAGAATAACTGAAAAATAATTCATAAATCCCATATTTTGAAAAAGCTCATTTAAAAAAATTGTTTTTGGACCCAAAACCCTCAAAGTGAGTTTTGAACCGGGCTCGATACTAAATCAGTAACACCTCAAACCCGGCCCATTCGACACGGCCAGAATTTGAAATGCAAAGCTAAAACGTTTAAAAATATTCTTACTTAACAGTAAAAACCGTTAAAAATTTGTTGCCCTTGATAAAACATTTAAAACATTCTAAATGAAATTAAGTGGTGATAAAAATACCGGATTCAAAACATGGCCTGGCACTCGGGCGTGTGTGGCCACTTCGAAGGGCACACGGGCTGGACACACGGGAGTGTGGTTGGCCATGTGACCCAAGTCAGTATGTATGCCCTGTTTCCACACAGCATGAGACACGGGCGTGTCTGGAGCCGTGTGAGGCACACGGCCTGTTCACACGGGCGTGTGACCCCTGAATGGTTGAAAATTTTCTAAGTTTCCAAAAATTTCTCGAGTTATCGGTTTAGTCCCGAACCACTTCTAAAGCATGTTTAAGGCCTCGTAGGCCCTTATAAGGGACAATGTGATTGTGATTAAATGATATTTGAGTATGAATGCATAAATGTATGAGTTATGTATGTTAAATGATATGTATTGATCGGTAATACCTCGTAACCCTAATCCGGTAACAGATACGGGTTAGGGGTGTTACAGACAGTAACATTAGAAGCGTTATGTGTTGGTGCCAGACAGGTGCAAATGTAACACCCCATGCTCGACCCGATCGTCGGATCTAGGTATGGATTTCGACGAGTCAAACTGTTGAAATCACTAAACCTTGTTTTTAAAACCAACTTTTTGATTTGGCGGGGTACCCATTTACCAGAGCTGTGTTCCATAAATTTGAATATATATAATTGAAGAAGAAATTAAAATGGTACCACACCATTTTAAAAGATTAAAGATACAAGCAAATAGCCTTTGACAGTAGCTTAGAAAAATATCCAATAGTTCGTATGAAATTTCCTTTTAAGTTACTGCTTGAGCTATAGTTTAAGACTCTACTCAATTTAATCTGATAATGCCATAAATCACAATTAATAATAAGCCAACAAGGCTGCCAATAAGCATTCAAGAGTTCA
The DNA here is from genome assembly GCA_025698515.1 of Gossypium sturtianum. Classification (NCBI taxonomy): domain Eukaryota; kingdom Viridiplantae; phylum Streptophyta; class Magnoliopsida; order Malvales; family Malvaceae; genus Gossypium; species Gossypium sturtianum. Next base: position 29,912,443 of record CM046945.1, read on the forward strand.
AAATATCGTTTTCAAAATATAATATGATGGATTATAAATGGTTGCATCTAACAATCATCCTAGTACCCCCGGTAATTACATGTCACATAAAGAAAATAAAAAAGGCTTACAAATAGGCCGCTAGTCTGGCTGTTCCCTGGCTACCACCACATTTAACTAATGACCTAAAAGTAAGAAGAAGAAACTAGGTAAGTTCGAGAGAATTTAGTAAGTTCCCAGGAAATGAATCCCACTAAAATACCATTAGACATGTAAGGGTTAGATTCAAACTAACAGACTAACATGCCAAATTCGGTAGATACAATTCTCTCTCTAATACGAAGTATCCATTGGCAGATATTATTGCCATCAGACTCAGCCTATCAGCAAACACTAGCTACATTTGAATGTTCGCCTATGACGGACACGAGCACAACTACTTCGTGTGTACGCCACTTGCACGGACTACCCATTTATAAATATTAGGCTTAGTATTTACATTTCATGCAACGTACATGTAATGCTCGATTTGTGCAAGTGCACACAGTCATTATCAAGTAATAAGTAAATAAAAGAGTTATCGTCTCCACAGGGACTGAGTATATTAATCAATATTTTGCAAGATTAAAGTTAAAATTTGGTGATAAAAGCACAATATTTTGGGTGATGATGATTAAGCTATCTAAATGCAGGATGATCCCTAATGCAATTTAATCTAAATGCCAAGTATGAAATGAGATTTATGAAATGAATTTAGCAGCAAAGATACAAAATTCAACAATAAATCACATGAATAGGCTAGGAAAATTACACCTTTCATGTAACACCCCTAACCCGTATCCATCGCCGAAACAGGGTTACGAAGCATTACCGAAGTTTACAGATCAAACAGATAGAAATTTCAAACATTTCATATCATATAATATTCATGTCAGAAACCAATCGAAATCATACATACTGTCCCTTATTGAAGCCCTCAAGGCCCAAAATATGCGTTAGAAACAAGTCGTGACTAAATCGGAAACTCAGAAAATTTTTTAAAGTTGCAGGGCTGTGTCCCAGTCCATGTCCGTGCCCATGTAACTCACTGTCTTGGGTCATACGGCCAAGCAACACGCCCGTGTGCCAGGCCGTGTACCCTTTCGAAGTAACCTCACACGCCCGTGTGCCAGGCCGTGTGCTAGGTCGTGTAACAGCCTGACTTGCAAACCTTTAAAAAGCTAAAGGGGACACAAGACAGTTTCACCTGGCCGTGTGTCACACACACCCGTGTCTCTGCTCGTATGGACGAAAATAGGCCATTTTACAAGCCACATTTCTCACCCAAAACCTAAACTCAACATTTTGCATATACACAAGTCATAAATAGGCATCCTGTAACACCCCAAACCCGGCCCATTCACTACGACCGAATTTGAAATGCCACTGCGGAACACGTTTGAAAATATTCTTACTTGAGTAAAAATCGTTAAAAATTTGTTTCCTTTAATAAAACCTTTTCGTGACTTAAAATATTCTAGGTAAAAATTAAATTATTATGAAAACACCGGATTTAAAACTTTATTATACACACTTAAGAAAATAAAATCATTTGCAATCAATATTTAAATTGTTAATCCATAATAAATATAATAATTAAACTTAATGAAAAATACTTAAACAACCTTAAATACTTTAATGGGCCTTATTACAATAAAGACTTAATCAAAATACTAAAACTATAAATACTTAATTAATTAAATTATCTTCTGCATGGGCCACCTCGTATCCACTCCAACCCGGTCCGATCATCATATCACCTGTGATGTTTGATAAAATATTTGGGTGAGTCACACGGACTCAGTGTGTAATTAGTCCACTGAATTCCACCCACATGTTAACCACATATTAACTCATACATCAGATATCAACTATCAAATTCCCATGTTATCACATTCTGGGCTTGGCCCATATTCATATCACATTCATCTAATAGGGTAGTTAACCACATAATTTCCACATACTGGGCTTGACCCATTTCATCATCAACCCATATGACAGATAATGAGTTTATGCAAAGTGCACCCAACCCAACCTAGGGTCCATCCGTTACACCTACCTTAGCAGACTCCCTGCCCAAGGCCGTGGCTAATCCACCGATCAACTAAGTGATCCCACATATCATTCAGTCCACGGTGATGCACACAGCTATCAACCGCCGAGGTGGGCACCTAGCCAACACCTCCCTTGATGAAGCACATAGCTAATATCAAGCGCTAACGTAGCACAAGGCTAACATTAGACCACGTACATAAAGTACACCCTTTCTTTCTTTCATATCCCAACCCATGCACATGCCACCTAAAATAATGATACAATGTAATGATGCATGAGCATGTTCATCAAGCATATTATCACATATTCATATTAATAATCACATATCATCAGGTTTGGTACTTACCGGATTATCGACATACCCCTTGAGGGTATCCTTATCACAATTTCCACTGCACTAGTTAGCACATTCATAACACATACACATTTCACATACATATCATATACCCGGAAAACGGTGGGTTAATCACACACCTGACTTTCTAACGAAATTCCGAACTACTCAAATCTAACACGATCTAGAATCCTGATACTCTGCTTACTTGTCGATTAGCCCCTAAAAATCATAATACATAATCGGTCATACCTAAACTTATAAAATGGCCTATGGCCGAATACCACATTAACTCACCTTGAGTAGTCGAATCCAAGAGGCTCTTCTAAGACTCCTTAACGCTGGCACTATTGTTGCTTATGAAGACTAAATAAGAATAGGTCGGCTCTTTTATGGTGAAGAAGAAAACACAAAAGTAGAGGGAGTTTACTGCCTAGAGGATTCGGCTATGGTTCACCAAAGTATTTCGGCTTTTAAAAGAATTCTTAAAGAAAGGAAGAGAAGAAGGAGTTGAGCAATACGGCAACGGTGGCAAAAGGAAGATTCGGCTAACAAAAATAAAAGAAAGGAATTGGGAAAGGGATATAGATTCGGCCAAGAACAAATAGAAAAGAGGAATGAAACATAAGCGGCTTTGCACAAGGGAAAAAGGGCACTAATGGGGAAAAGAAACTAAATTCGGCACCCCTATTTATACTACTCAATTTCGGCACTCCTACCTCCTCTCAAATTCCACTTCCTTCTCCTATAATAACTCTTGAACACATATTCAAAATATATAAAATAAATCTATACTAATCTTCTATTTATCAACTTAAAATAAATCCTCCTTAATTAATAGAATAAAAATTATCCATCATTAATCCCTTATCAAACTCCTAAATCATCTCTTATCACCTCTTCAAAAACAAATAAGATAAAATAAAAGCTTTATCTCCTCTTTATCTCTTATCCACATTTAAACTAAATAAAATAACACCTCTATTATCTAAAATAAATAATACAACCATTATCTCTACCTATTCAAAATAAACAAATAAAATAAATCCAACACTTATCCTTACTCAAACCGAATTTCAAAAGGATAAAAAGCTTAATCCACTTTCAATTAAAAGTCTAATTGCCGCCCAATGCTCTCTCTCTTGACGCCAAAAGCCAAAATTAAAACACCCAACCGCTGCTCCCAGGTGCCTTGAACCCGGGACTCGTTGGATCCTCAATCGCAGTAACGCCCCCGCCACTTTGCCAAGGCGCCGATCGTGATATAGTTCACCCCGAACTCCTTTTAACACCTCTTTCCCTAGCTCCCCCTTTCCTAACGCCAAAGCAAAATAAAAACACGCCCATGCCGCCAACGGGATTTGAACCAAGGCCCTTGACCAGGCGTCATTCCGAGCCCTTAAGTGGCGCATGGAAGCCACTTTACCAAGGCCGGTTTTTATGCCAACAAGCCTAAGATTTTTCCCTTAAGGCCTTTTTAGCCTAGCTCCCTTTTGACGCAAAAATAAAAGGTCTCGATGCACCCAGCGTTACTCGAACCTCTTCCCTCCTGCACTCCCTTGCACCTTAGCGCCTCAAGCCACTTTGCCAATTAATTTCTTGTGTCCTAAACTCCACAGAATTCTTTTAAGGCCTTCTTGCCTAGTTTCCCCTTTTCACTTAAAATTCTAATATTTTCCAAAGTTTTTTCCCTTCACCTAAAGTTCTCCAAAACTCCTAATGAAACACCCCAAACCTGGCCCACGAGCTTTGACCAGATTTGGTATGTTCCTCAAGTAAACCGGTTCAAAATTCTTTTGTTACTTAGGAAAACTTGTATGATTTTTAAAAATATTGTTTGGGTTGGGCTTGAGTTGAAAACAAATTTATCTTATGTTAAAACCCATTTATTTAAGGTGACAAAACATTTAGAGTTAATTTTAAAAGGAATTTACTTAAACTTTAATTGATAAAAATCCATAAACATAATAAATAAAAGAAAAATAAAGTAAACCACAATGGCCTTATTATATCAATGATCCCAAAGTAAAACTTAAAATACTTAAAATAAATTGAAAGTCCAAATCATAAATTTCTTGCTATGCATGGCCACCTTTAAGCTCCTGCCGACCGGTCCATTACCGCTCATCACGAAAAATATTCCCAAACGGGGTGAGTCAATGCAGACTCAATGTGTACACAACACTAAGTCATAATAGAATCAGGCATGCAAATGATACACATTCAAATCATAGAATACAATTAATGATGCATTCCCAAACCCAAACCTAATTAACCATCCGCTACACACCACCCGTACTACTACGGTCACACCGTGGGACTACTAAGTCAACCCTCCATCCGCTACACACCATCGAAGGCGATCATTTGCGATCGACGTGCTCATCGCCCATATAATTTGTGTCATTAGACACCATATTCAAATAATGTAACGAAGTTACCAAATTCGAGATAATGTAACCGAAGTTACCATATTCAAATTTTGTGACCGTAGTCACCATATTCCGTTGGTGAGACCGAAGTCAACACCTTCTTCCCCTTTCACATAGATCCCGAATGCCCCATAAATTTTATATCATGCATAACATACTTAATTCTCATTCATGTTACTATTCATATGTTCAAAATATATCATATTCATAATCCTATCAGAAGTAGGAAACGTGCACAGGTACTTTTACCACATTTGTGGTACTTAGCCACATTCACATTCTTATGCATATTCATATATTAAAATAATTGCCATATATGATATATCGAAGGTTAGTATGAGTACACACATTCTTAATAATACATTTAATTTAAACATAGCCATGAACCTATCAAAACTTAGGGTAGGGTACACACCTGATTTGCTTAACGAATTCCTTGAAATCCCGAAATCTGATCTACTGCCTTAGATCTCAAATTCCTACATTTGATTAATCACTTACTAATTTAATAAAAAGCCATTTGCCATAAATCCAAATCCTAGTAGGATTAGTATTCTTAAAACTTACCTTGAAATTCTCAAATCCCAAAATCCTTGTATCCTCTCGTTGAAATCCCTATAACTACAAGTTAGATCAATTTCTAACATTTATTCACAAAAAATAACCCTTAGCCAGTATGTTAAATATGACTTACCTTAGATTCTTAAATCCCAAATTCACCGAATAACTAGGGAACACGCGGCTTATGGTGTACCTTCGGAAAAGAACTTCTCCTTCCTTGTAGTCGACACTTAGTAAATCCCGAAAGATCTCTTTGGCATGAGATATTAAGGGTATTAGAATCTTAATTTCGATAAACCTTAAAAGAAATAGAATGAGAATCTAACCTAATCTTACCCTCATGAAGAATTTGATGGAACTCTTGCTTGAACCCTTAGCAAGATTCGGCTATGGCTTTGATGTGGATAACAATTTCGGCTCTTAAGGCTTAGTGAGAAATCGACTAGGGCTATTGGTATCTTCGGCTTTTGATTGTGTTTGTAATAGAAGAAGAAAAGAAAAGAGAAAAAGAGAATAATGGCAGAGAAAATTCGGTAGAGAGAGAAGAGGAGAAACTTTAGAGAATTTCTGCAGAGGTTTTCTTGAAAAGAAAAGAATGAATGAAGAATAGCCTTACTCTTCCTTTTATAGCCAAAATTACTAGCTAGAGTCCTTTACTTGGCCACCACTCTTCTATTTTGATAGCTTTATCCCTTGATTTATCACTTTAATAAAACTTAATCCAATAATTATCTCTTATCTCTTAATAAAAATAATACTAATAATAATCCTCTTTTATCTCTTCCTTACCTATCAAAATAAAAGAAATAATATCCACATTTATCTCTTGAAAATAATCTAAAATAAATCCATTATTTATCCCTTATTTATCCACCCTTTATCTCTTAAAAATAAAAGAATAAAAGCTCCTAATTTATAGCCATGCGCCGTCCACCTCATTTCTTCCGGAAGCAAAATAAAATTTCTTTTATTTGCTTCCCATGTGACTTCGAACTCAGGCCCAACACCTTGCATGTGGCGCCATTTCCAGAGGCCTAAGTGACATCTTGAGCCACTTTTCCAAGCCTGCTTGTGTGTCAAATTCCTCATATTATTTTTCTTAAGGCCACCTTGCCTTAGTTTTCTCTTTTAAGCCTTAAAACTTGACATTTCTTTACATTTCCAAGTTTCCAAAAATTTTCGTTTGGCTCTTTAAACTTGACATTTCCTTACATTTCCAAGTTTCAGAAATGTTTACTTTCCTCTTTTGAATCATTTCCACATCATTTCCTTACATCCCCTAGTTTCCAAAAATGTTCACTTTCCTCTTTTAAACTTAACGTTTCCAAAGCATTTCCTTACATTTCCTTACATTTCCATACATTGCCTTACATTTCCATACATTTCCATGCACCTTAGGGTTCCTAGAACTCCTCAGAACACATCCAACACACCCACTGAGCCCACTATCTCATGAATTACACACGAACGCATAACCCCTAATCTAGGATGTTACACCTAAAATATATCCAACCACACTTAAAGCCTACTAATCACTCGAGTTATGCTCCAAACGCATAACCCCTAATTTAGGATGTTACAATTCTACCCTCCTTACAAATAATTTCGTCCTCGAAATTACTTACTATCAAGCAATCGTGCATTCTTAACTCATCACCCTACTCTACCGCTGCGCACTCTGATCTTAACAAAACTAACACATTCCTTAGATACTATCTCAAGATTCGCATTCAAAGTTCCTTACACTTCACTAGCATACAAACACGAACTATCTTTGTAAAGTAGAAATATTTTAACAAAAGTCGAGGGTATTTTTGAAAATCTTTAAAAACTAAGGGTATTTTAGTAATTTACAACACAGGGGCATTTTTGTAATTTTGTAAATCGGAGATATTTTGGAAAAATTTTCACAATAATCTTTTACTACAATTAAAAGGGTAATTTAGGGATTTTAAAACTAGGGTTTTTATAAAAATACGGCTAGTTCCTTTCGGGTTTTAGTTAGGGTTTAGCTTTATGGTGAGTCCTCTTGGTTAGGGTGAACCGAAGCTACGCACTGTAGGATTCGAGTAAAGAGGAGGTGAGTCGCTAGGACCGCTTAAGTACCAAGCTCTTACTGAATACCAATCCTAGACATGCGTACAATGGTTGCCACACCTTACTCGGCGACTTAGTTCACAGGTTTGTTTAATAGTCCTTAAGTCTTATGCATGTGTTTGAGTGCATGTAACAGACCAATATTGACCCTAATCGGAATGGTGGTTTCGAGACCATGAATCCGAGCCTGAGTAATATTTTAATATTATATTTCGTGTTTATTATATGTGATTTAGTGAGTGTGAAAGTTTCGTAGAAAAATTTAGTCATTTAAGTGCTCAATTTGATAAAAAGGATTTAATCGAGAAAAGAGCAAAGTTGCATACTAAAGTGAAAGGTACTAAATTGATTGTGGCTTTTAAGTGGGTGTACCAAAGGGCAATTAGCCCATTAACCATATTAAGGGACGGCAATGCAATGGGCCTTTATAAGTCCAAATTATATGTTAATTTAGTTTATTATATAGTTATATTAATGTGTTAAAATAATGTTAATAATATGTGTTTGTTTTATCATTAAATAATAAAAACAAGTGGGGAGAAAGAGAACATACCTTGTTCTCTTCTTCTTGGCCGAATGTAGAAAGTAGAAACTCCATTGTTGAAGCTTGATTTTTGGCAAGATAAGGAGCTTGATTGAGGTATGGTCGGTTTTTGGTTTTTGATAATTTTTACGTTTTTGAGATCGTTGCTTCGTATATTATCCGACCCATGTCTAAATTTTTGAAAATACCATGTATATAAGATTCGGCCATTAACATGTTTAGATAGTTTTGATGTTTAATGGTTCTAGATTAAAGATATGTTAAGGATTTACAAGTTTTGTATTGGAGTTTTTGGTGATTTTGAGTATATAGGGCTAAATTGAAAAGAATAAATTTGTGAAAAATTAAAATGTTAAATAGATGAAATGCATGGACACCCATGGTTATGGGGAAGATTCGGCCTAGCCATGGTGTTAGAAAATTTTGCATATTTTGAGTTTTGTGTAAATTGGACCAATTTGTAAAATGGGAAACATTAGGGGCAAAATAGTAAATTGCCCGTTTGTGTGTTTTGGGACTAAATTGAGATGAAATGCGATTAAATGAGCTAAATTCTAATGTTTTTAGATCAAGAGCAAAGAAAAACGGAATTAGACAGGGGAAGACGAAGGTTCTCGAATAGCCGATTCGCACGGACTATCGACAACCGAGGTAAGTCCTTTAGCTAAAATATGTCAATAAATTAATTATGAACTTAGTGAATGATGAATTGTGGAAATTTAGAGTATAAATTCATGATATAGCCGAATGTGAATGTATAGTATTGAAGTGAATTTATTTTGGTTAATGCAAGGTGTATAAGTAAATTCTTGAGCTACCTTATGTTTAAAGGTTAATTACAAATCTAATGAATGATAGAATTTGTATAAGTTTGGTGTAAAACCATGAGTTGGCGAATGTGATGATGATGGATTGGATTGATTTCAAATATATTTTATGCAATGTGAATAAATGCATATGGTTCGATATGTGATAGTGAAATGTGAAAAGCATGAAAAATTATTCGACATTCGGGCTTCGAGCCTAGAGAGCCTTGTGCGGTGACAAAATCGGGCTTTATGCCTAGCAGGCCTTGTGCGGTGACAAAATCGGGCTTTATGCCTAGCGAGCCTTGTGCTTGGGTGTTACTTTTCGAGCTTTTATGCCTAGCGTGCCTTGTGCCGGTGTTATTTATCGGGCTTTACGCCTAGCAGGCCTTGTGCCGGTGTTACTTTTCAAGCTTTTACGCCTAGCAGGCTTGATGCCGGTGATGTAATTTATAAAAGAGAAATTGAATCTTTGTTCAAGACAACTTAAAGCTAATTTATTGAGTATACGGTTCAGGTAAGCATGTAAGGTATGCTATGCTTAATATTACTTGGGTCAAATTAATATTATGAGAATTGTGTTATATGTGTTCGAAGTTAATATTGATGGATGTAATATAATGGAATTCGAGCTTAGAATGTGCTATTATGGAACAATTGGTTTTCAAGTTTAAATGTTAAGAAAGGAGATTTTCATGCGATATGCTTATATGAACTACAAAGAAATGTAGGTTGAAGGAAATGATTCCTAATTTACTTGGGTTAATGAATTACTAGTATCTGGCTTTGTATAAATAATTTACTTAATTGCCTATGTGAAATGCCATAAGTTGATTGCTTTCATTTAGTAAATAATTAAATGTTTTATTATCATGAGTTAGGACTTACTAAGCTAGTAAGCTTAATTATGTGAAATGTTCTCCTTTGTTTTATAGATTTTGGTCACGTCGCGGGCTCGTAAAGGATCTTCAAGAAGTCAACCACACTATCGCCTTCCTTTGGTATTTTGAATTTTGGTTACGAATTAGAAGGCATGTATAGGCTAGATGAAGTTTTAGAAACATATGATGTTTGACCTTGTATATAATAGCCATGCGAATATGGCTAAATTTTTAGTTAAGTACGCTGTTCTGTTTTGATGTGTACGTTGGTTCATGATGGCAATGTTTATGCATTCTTAATTAAAGTTTAATCATTTTTGTTAAGGAAATGTTTGTATACGAAATGAATCCCTGAATTAGGGATGTAGGTAGGTTCGGTTAGAAGCTAGTCTTTCATAAAATGCAGCAAAACAGCTTGTAGTAGCAGCAGTGATGTGAGTTAGAAAAATCACCAAAAATAGGATATATTGAATTAGAAAGTGAATGAGATATGAAATTAAACCTCATTGTGTCTATTTTTACATGAAAGAAACAGGGTAGGAAAAAGATTTATATATTATGAGATAATTAAGTTCCAGTGAGACCTGCCCTGAACGAATTCGGGAGTCACTGTTCTGTTTTAGAAAAATTGTGAAAAATTGAAAAATAATAATTAAGAAGCATGGTCTATATGTGTAGAACCCTTAATGAGTCTATTTTTCATTGGTATAAACAAGAACATTATAAGAAATTTGTGTAATGAGATAACTGTATTTTTGTATAGACAGGTCAGAATTGTCAAGCAGTGTATAAGGGTAATTTTGATGAATAAACTGTACTAATTGGCCACATTAAAAATTATGGAAAAATTATGGTGAAAATTTATGTGAGTCTAGTTTCAAGAAAAATTTACGGATCTAAATTTCGAGTTTTGTAACTCGAGTTATGATCAATTTAGTCAGCATGATGCAGTTTGACAGCTTTAAATTTTTATGTTCCGAACTTGTAGTCGAGTCTTGTAATGCCACATACTCGACCCCGGCAAAGGTCTCGGTTATGGGGTGTTACAGTGCACTAGCCCTAGGGTTCAATAGCCCTAATATTCTAATCTACGAGTCCAAATAAGCCCATAACATTTCACAAATCACTTCAATAATTAGAAGTACTTACCTGGTGGACTTCGGGCCGGAGATACAGGTGCCATGCCAGAATAACCTGAAATAAAAGCCCATATTTTGAAAAGCCCATTTTTGAAAACATTTTGGGACCCAAAACCCTCAAAGCCGAGTTTTTAACCGGGCTCTGATACCAAACTGTAACACCCCAAACCCGGCCCATTCACTACGACCGAATTTGAAATGCCACTGCGGAACACGTTCGAAAATATTCTTACTTAAGAGTAAAAATCGTTAAAAATTTGTTTCCTTTAATAAAACCTTTTCGTGACTTAAAATATTCTAGGTAAAAATTAAATTATTATGAAAACACCGGATTCAAAACTTTATTATACACACTTAAGAAAATAAAATCATTTGCAATCAATATTTAAATTGTCAATCCATAATAAATATAATAATTAAACTTAATGAAAAATACTTAAACAACCTTAAATACTTTAATGGGCCTTATTACAATAAAGACTTAATCAAAATACTAAAACTATAAATACTTAATTAATTAAATTATCTTCTGCATGGGCCACCTCGTATCCACTCCAACCCGGTCCGATCATCATATCACCTGCGATGTTTGATAAAATATTTGGGTGAGTCACACGGACTCAGTGTGTAATTAGTCCACTGAATTCCACCCACATGTTAACCACATATTAACTCATACATCAGATATCAACTATCAAATTCCCATGTTATCACATTCTGGGTTTGGCCCATATTCATATCACATTCATCTAATAGGGTAGTTAACCACATAATTTCCACATCTTTGGGCTTGACCCATTTCATCATCAACCCATATGATGAGATAATGAGTTTATGCAAAGTGCACCCAACCCAACCTAGGGTCCATCCGTTACACCTACCTTAGCGGACTCCGCCAAGGCCGTGGCTAATCCACCGATCAACTAAGTGATCCCACATATCATTCAGTCCACGGTGATGCACACGACTATCAACCGCCGAGGTGGGCACCTAGCCAACACCTCCCTTGATGAAGCACATAGCTAACATCAAGCGCTAACGTAAGCACAAGGCTAACATTAGACCACGTACATAAAGTACACCTTTCTTTCTTTCATATCCCAACCCATGCACATGCCACCTAAAATAATGATACAATGTAATGATGCATGAGCATGTTCATCAAGCATATTATCACATATTCATATTAATAATCACATATCATCGGGTTTGGTACTTAATGGATTATCGACATACCCCTTGAGGGTATCCTTATCACAATTTCCACGCACTAGTTAGCACATTCATAACACATACACATTTCACATACATATCATATACCCGAAACGGTGGGTTAATCACACACACGACTTTCTAGCGAAATTGCGAACTACTCGAATCTAACACGATCTAGAATCCACGATACTACGCTTACTTGTCGATTAGCCCCTAAAAATCATAATACACAATCGGTCATACCTAAACTTATAAAATGGCCTATGGCCGAATACCATATTAACTCACCTTGAGTAGTCGAATCCAAGAGGCTCTTCTAAGACTCCTTAACGCTGGCACTATTATTGCTTGTGAAGACTAAATGAGAATAGGTCGGCTCTTTTATGGTGAAGAAGAAAACACAAAAGTAGAGGAGTTTCTTGCCTAGAGGATTGGCTATGGTTCACCAAAGTATTTCGGCTTTTAAAAGAATTCTTAAAGAAAGGAAGAGAAGAAGGAGTTGAGCAATACGGCAACGGTGGCAAAGGGAAGATTCAGCTAACAAAAATAAAAGAAAGGAATTGGGAAAGGGATATAGATTCGGCCAAGAACAAATAGAAAAGAGGAATGAAACATAAACGGCTTTGCACAAGGGAAAAAGGGCACTAATGGGGAAAAGAAACTAAATTCGGCACCCCTATTTATACTACTCAATTTCGGCACTCCTACCTCCTCTCAAATTCCAGTTCCTTCTCCTATAATAACTCTTGAACACATATTCAAAATATATAAAATAAATCTATACTAATCTTCTATTTATCAACTTAAAATAAATCCTCCTTAATTAATAGAATAAAAATTATCCATCATTAATCCCTTATCAAACTCCTAAATCATCTCTTATCACCTCTTCAAAAACAAATAAGATAAAATAAAAGCTTTATCTCCTCTTTATCTCTTATACACATTCAAACTAAATAAAATAACACCTCTATTATCTAAAATAAATAATACAACCATTATCTCTACCTATTCAAAATAAACAAATAAAATAAATCCAACACTTATCCTTACTCAATTGAATTTGAAAGGATAAAAGCTTAATCCACTTTCAATTAAAAGTCTAATTGCCGCCCAATGCTTCTCTCTCTCTTGATGCCAAAAGCCAAAATTAAAACACCCAACTGCTGCTCCCGTGCCTTGAACCCGGGACCTATTGGAACCCTCAACTGCAGGTAACGTCCCTGCCACTTTGCCAAGGCGCTGACTGTGATATAGTTCACCCTGAACTCCTTTTAACACCTCTTTCCCTAGCTCCCCCTTTCCTAACGCCAAAAGCAAAATAAAACACGCCCATGCCGCCAACGGGATTCGAACCAAGGCCCTTGACCAGGTGTCATTCCAGGCCCTTAAGTGGCGCATGGAAGCCACTTTACCAAGGCCGGTTTTTATGCCAACAAGCCTAAGATTTTTCCCTTAAGGCCTTTTTAGCCCAGCTCCCTTTTTGACGCAAAAATAAAAGGTCTCGATGCACCCAGCGTTACTCGAACCTCTTCCCTCCTGCACTCCCTTGCACCTTAGCGCCTCAAGCCACTTTGCCAATTAATTTCTTGTGTCCTAAACTCCACAGAATTCTTTTAAGGCCTTCTTGCCTAGTTTCCCCTGTTCACTTAAAATTCTAATATTTTCCAAAGTTTTTCCCCTTCACCTAAAGTTCTCCAAAACTCCTAAAATATATCCAACCACACTTAAAGCCTACTAATCACTCGAGTTATGCTCCAAACGCATAACCCCTAATATAGGATGTTACACATCCAAAACAAGCCAAAATCAAGCCTTAAACATGTAACATCTTCATATACAACTAATATTCCCTTAGGCACCTCAAATGACAACTTATAATATGTATATCTAAACATTCAATATATCCAATTGTTTAACTAACTTATATGCATATTTGTACCAAAACTTACCATGTAGGTCATTAATCAAAACATACCATTTAGTACCATTTATGTACTTGATCTCTAGCATCAAATGGTCATATAAGTCACTTGTAACTTATGCACTAAAAACACCAATAGAAACCATTCAAAACTAACATCAATATACATATGTGCTTTCCACAACAAGCATTAAATCACTCCAAATTATAATACATATCCATATGCATATTCAACTACCATTTAATTTCATCCATCAAACATAAATCAATTCACATATTAACCATACCAAACCACATGTCAAACATGATAAGGCCACTTATATATACATAGCAAAATATACCAAAACACAAGCCAAAGCACATGGCCACAACCACAACATCACACATAGGCCAACATTAGCCGAAATAACCTATACATGCCATTATAACTGAAATAAAACAATTGAAATTACCAAAAGAGCCGATGGATAGTGTGATATAACTCTAACAAGCTTCCAACTCGAATGAGCTTCCAAATCACTATAAAACACGGAAAATAACACAGAGTAAGCATTTAAGCTTGGTAAGTTCGTATAACATAGAATTTAACTTACCATTTAATCACAATTTAGATAAGTAAACATAGCATATCCCAACTCAATTTGGCCAAAAGCCTAAACCCATATTCACCAACATGTTAGCCATGTAAAGCACATATAATATCCAATACACATGGATGAACTTAACCATTATTAAAATTTCATATACATGTATCATACATTTCATATATCAATATATCATGTAACATCATTTCCATATACTTCATGTAAATACTTGTAGTAGTTCATATCGAACTCATATATTCTCGTAATAGAAATGTGCCCGTTGAACCATTTAGAATATCGTTGGATACTTGGGTAGCACACACAAGGTGTACTGAACTGTAATCTGTCAATTCCTGTACATGTATGCTCATACGAACTCTGAATCGGTATGCTCTTACGAGCTATAAATGGTAAGCTCCTCCGAGCTAAATAATGGTAAGCTCATACAATCTGAATATCAGTAGGCTCTCTTGAGCTAAGAATCGGTAACCCTAATGACATGTCATTTGTATCCTAAGAATTCCTAAGGTTCAAACGGGACTCAGTAATTGTTGTACGTCGTCGGATATGCGATCGATATTCATTCATGGCAATTACACAATTCACAAACATATAATTCAATTTAAAACATATAAATGTACAATTTAATTACACGAACTTACCTCGACAAGGGTACGTAGATACGGAGGCGATTAATTCGAGATTTTCTCTTTACCTCAATCTAACCCTGTACGAGGTCTGACATGATCTATATGGATAAATTTAACCCAATTCAATAGATTTCACATTCAATTTAGTCCAACATGTAATTTTGGCAAAATTACCATTTTGCCCCTATACTTTAATTTTTTTACAATTTAGACCCTAGGCTCGTAAAATGAAATTCATTCAATTTTACCCCTACCCAAGCCTAGCCGAACTATATACATGCTTATAGAAGCCCACATATTTCACAAATTTACAAATTTAACCATGTATTTATCACAATTTTTAATTTAATCCCTATTTGACAATTTCACTAAAATTTCCTTAACAAAAGTTATTTATCAAACAGCCATTCATTTTCTATCATCAAACATCAAAACTCAAGCATGATCATTAATGAAAAAACCCTAATACTTTAAAAATTTTGCAAATTAGTCCTCAGGCTAGCTAGATTAAGCTACAACGATCTCGGAAACATAGAAATTATTAAAAACGGGACAAAAATCATACCTAATTGGACAATGAAAGCTTGGCCAAACCTAGGTATCCAAAAATGGCTTCTTCTCTTTGAATTTTTGGGTGGAGAAAGAAATTAAAGATGATAACTTTTAATTTGGTTTAGTTATTATATCATTATTAACTAATTTACTTAATTAACCTTTTAATTTCAACCAAATTTCAATAATGCCAAACCAATATCTTCCACTAAATCATTAATGGGATACTTACCATATAAGGACCTCCACTTTTAAGCTCGATAGCTATTTAATATCTTTAGCTATTAGAACTCAACTTTTGTACTTTAGGCGATTTAGTCATTTTTATCAAATTGAGCATGTAAACGGTAAAATTTTTTAACAAAATTTTTATACGGTAATGCTATCATGTTGTAGACCATAAAATAATAATAAAATAAATTTTTAGACCTCGAATTTGTGGTCCCAAAACCACTATTCTGATTTCACTAAAAACGGGCTATTACATTTCAACTTAGTTCATTTTCCTCATGTTTAACAGTGTTCGAAAAATATTCCATGGCAACTCAATCTTTCATGAGTTTTGAAACCAAATTAAGTCCTCTTTGAATCTTTTACTTAGTAAAACATGCATTTTACTAATCATATTAAACTAAGGATTTCTTAGAATTCATGTGAAGTAACAGGGACGGGTCAGGTTTGAAACAATTTAATCACATAAACCTAAAAACTATGCAAGATAATAGAGCTCGTTAAAGTTATTATGAACCTTCAATTTAATCAGGTCAGGAACTAAATTAAGCTTGAACATTTCAATTATTGTGTCCACTAACCGTCGTCTGGTCAGGATCGCTCAGCTAATTCTAATGCATCCAACCATGTATGAATGAAATACACACTTGAGTTTAATTAAAAACATGACTGACTGAGGCACAAACACTACAAACATGACTTAAAAAAATTCATTGAATCAATGTAATCATCCTAGATAAATAGATTTAAGCTACCATTGTTGATGACAAGATAACAAACACATTGCAAACATGATTAAAATCAAAATAACAAAGTAAAGGAAGAATAAACTCTGTCGAATCAACAGTCTCGTGACTTTGATTAAAGATGTCCTCCTCCTATCCTTGAGGTTCTCCTTTGCTAATGGATCCTCAAGGTGGCTGGCTAAGAGATGATCTTTTCAAGGTTTTTCTAGCTAAGTGAAATGGGATGCTATGCATGGGAATGACGAGAGGAAAGAATGAGAGGAAGAAGGCTTATGAAATGAGAGATGAGGAAATGAGTAAGGGATGAATGGATGAGGGAATGAGTAGGGGTATTTATACTTGAAGTAGATGGTAGATTTTACTAAAAATAGGGATTAAAATCCCTCCATTTTCTCCTTTTCTTGGTTGGCCACATATAGTGGAAGTAGGTGGATGGTGGTTACTTGATTTGAGCATAGAATCATGCTAAATTTAGGCATGGGTTGGATGGTTTCAAGGGCAATCTTTATGTGTTGATTTCCAATGATTCTCCAAATCTAGGGACCTCCAAATAATTGTCCCAAAAGTTGATTCTTGGCTGCCCAATATGCTTGTGCCGAATTCGGGCTTTACTCCCACTTGTTGGACAGTTTCATGACCCACTAAGCTTGTCATACTTGTCCATCATGTATCATCTTTTTTGCTAAGTCAAAGTAACATCTTGATGACCCATTTAGCATGGTTTTGTCGTCCAACATAGGAAATAAATAGCTCATGTTCATGCAACATTATAATAAGCTCCATATTATATCATCTCCATGGTTCCCTGCATAATAAAATATAACACATTAATAATTAACATGAAATAATTTAAATTATGCACAAAATTAATACAATAAAGCTTATATTTGCATTTTTTATAAATTCATGCCCATCATCGAAATGTAAACAAAATCCACTTAATTAATTAACAAATACTCGAGATTAGTATTATTATGAAGTAAAAAGGTGGTAAAAATGACTAGAAAAACCTTATATAATTTAGAGTTTACACACCCCCAAACTTAATCTATCGCTCGTCCCGAGTAATGTTTCATATAAAGCAAAACTTTTACTAAGGCAATTTTTTGCAATAAGTTTAAGCAGCATCAATCTTTGCACAAAATCATGCTCACAAACTCTTTTTATTGATAAGTCGCTCATATGCAAACATCATTTCAAAATTTTATTCTAAGTGTGGAAAAATGCTAACATAAGTCATAGAGTGGATGCTTTCCAAGATCATAGATAACATTCACCATTCGATCAAAGTTTCCTTATCAATCAATCAAATAAATCACAAGGTCTAATTTAATGGTCCTCATATGTTGAACTTAGCAATTCCTCTCCACTAATGTAGTCGCATAATCATCTAATTCAATAGGTCTTTTATAAAGTTGTAATGGGGCTAGATTTAAGGTAGGGATAAAGATAAGTGAATTTTTAGGTTCAATAATCTTAGCCCTATTTTTGTCTTGGATCAATTCGAGGTACATCCTTCCAACTAATGGGTTTTACCCCTAAAACTTAATTTTGAAGCATATGCCCAACAATATTTCTCAATACTTTGAGTATTTATTTTTTCTATTTTTGCTTGACATTTGAATAGAGCTTTGTTTTTAAACATATAAAGAACATGTACATATTTTTGAATTTTTCCTCAATCTTTGCTCACCAAGACAAGTATAGTTAAGATAGGTGCAAAAATAATATAAGATTTAAAAATATGGTAGCATGGCTTATAATATAGGTAAATAGCTTAAGGCTCAAATTAAGGTTTCAAGGGTCAAAATTTATATGGTAGGCTTGAAAGGCTCAAACAATCCAAAGAAAATGTGCCTAAATCATGTTTAGATTCTTATGACTCCTTGGATTTCGCCTCAAGAAAGTTACTAAGTCAATTCTAAGAACTTAAACTTTCATGCATGTCTATTTCTAAGGGAGTTTGATTTTCATGGAAAATGGCCATATAAGATCTAAGAACATACAAACATTCCATAACTCAAGATAACATAAAAAAACTTGGATAAAGTCATAAATCATGCTCACATTTAAACTAACTTATGACCAAAAATCTTCTCTGAACATAATTTTATTTTGCCATACTTATATGAAAAGATTGAAACATACTTGAAAATTTTAAAAATATATGGAAATATTGCCTTACTCCCCCTTTAAAAAGAAGCAATGTCCTCATTGCAAAAACAAAGTAATGAATGAAAACTAAACACCAGGTAGGGTTGTAAGAAGAAGTGAGTCATGAAGACTACTTAAGTACCAAGTCTTTCTCAACAATCCATCCTAGACATGTTCATTCCCATTACCATAACACTTCATTTTTTTTCTAATGAAGAGGCATTGAGCTTATTCTATTCATGCTTTCAATATCTTATTTATTATACGAAAGCAAAATACTAACTAAGTAATAAAAATAAACGCCTAAAAATAAATACTAAGGACAAAGAATTCCCCCTTTTTATTTACATCATCCTCCATGTCTTTTTCCTTTTACCTTCTTTGTCACACTTGATCCCACAATCTCCTCTTTCCATGTCTCGAATATATGATCTGGGAACTCAGGAACAAAATTGTTAGAGATATTCTTAAAAGTATTTTGTAAGGTATCATCTCTAACTTTTGCATATCTCCAATAATCTTGTTGTTGGTTGTGCATGAATTTCCACATATCTATCATAGATGAAAATTCTGATTTGTTCATAGCATTTGTGGAACTAGGAATGGTCAACTCAGGATTAAAACTTTTGTCCATTAGTTCAGCAACATTAGGCTCTACCCTCGATTCAGAGCTTTTTGGTTCCTCTACAGTTTCTGCTTCTTTTGTCTCATCAACTGAGTTAGCTTCTGGTTTAAATTTGGTTGATGACCCATCTGATTCTGGTTCTTTAGCTCATTTGGTTCAACTTGGTTGAAAAACCCAATATTCTCCACTAACCTTTCAAGGTCATGCCTTGTTATGCAACCTTGAACATAATGGTCCTTCAGATTTGCTTTCGATCTTACTTGGGCCCTTAAGCAAAGTGAAGTAATTAATGGTGGAATGTAGGCACTTCTTGCCTTCATCCTTGCACAGTCTTGAATCTCCTTGAGAATAATTCTCCCAACATTGATAGACCTTTTAGTCATAATTGCATACAACAAAAGCATTCATTTCATTGAGATGGTGGAACTATGTGAGATAGGCATGAAGCTATATCGAATAAAGTAAAACCATACCTTAGCCATTAGATTTAAAAATTCCCTTCGGCAAGAATGACTACCATACTTTCTTATAATCTATTGGGATCCCGAATTCGTAACCACATTAAAAACTTGTTTAAGAAAATCTCAATTAATATTTGTTATCATGGTAGAGTATTCATCTTCTTCAACATTAGGTAAGTTAAACAAATCATTAATGGACTTAGAAGTAAGAGGTACCTTCTTATTACGAACAAGAACTTCATTAACTTCTAGCATGGTCAAGTTGGCATAGAACTTTTGTACTAAGTCTTCATCAAGCATTGATCGTGCATCACAGAATTGCCCCCAATTTAAAGCATTAATCGTCTTTCGAAGTGACAATGGCGTGATTATCTTGTCATTTCTATCCAAATTAAAACCTTTTTCTGGCATCATGGGTTTATTCTTGAAGATAGAATCAAATCTTTCCCTTGCTTCCTCATCTTGAATTAGAATTGGATTCTCGGTAGAAGTCTTGGAAGATCTAGCTCTTTTGCAAGACATGGTGATTTTTCCCACAAAGTAGGCAAGGTTTCGGCAAAGGAAAAAAATAAGAAATCGACAAGGTGTGTTGGTGAAAGTTGCAGCGGCGATGAAATTGTGGCAGCGACGATGTTGTGACAGCGTCGGGATTGCGAAGGCAAAGGCATTGTTCCGATGAAGGCTTTGCGGCGGTGGTAAGTGAGACTTGCGGCAAAGAAAGAAATTGGGGACAGGCTCTTGGGAACTTAAGGCCGACGGCTAAGAGAAGAAAATTAGGGTGAAAGCTAATTCTTAGGTGTTGTGAATTTTATAAAGGTATGAAGGGGTTTATATAATGATGGATTAGGGCCAATTTGTAGCAAAAATTTAGCTATAAGGGTTGGTTGGGCGGCAAGGTAAGGATGAAAGGGAAAAGTAGCGGAAAAATTAAGGTTTTTTGAACCCTAGAGACGACATCTAGTGGGTAAATTTATCCTCTTTGCTGTTTTGGGCCTCGATCCCAAATTGCAATTATTTGATGAACTAAAAAAATTAAACTGAACTAGAAGAATAAATTGGTCAATATTTGGGCCAAATTGACCCTCTTATTAAACGTAAATAAAAATTTTCAAAATAAAAATTAAACTTCAAATTTTCTTTTGGCTTACTTAGAATTTTTCTTCTTGGAAAATAATATTAAATTAATATCCCAAAAAAGGTTGGAGGGGTCACAAATGGTCCCGCTTAAGTTTCAATCTTCTTAGAAAAATTTAATTTAATGTATTAATTCAAGAAAATTAATTTCCAAGTATGTCATTTATTTAAAAAAATATGAAAAATTAAGGGTCTTTTAAATTGACAATGTTTCATTTCGCTCAACCCCATCATCCTAATATTGTTTGAAACATTGACCATTAACTTTAAACGTACCTCCATTGTTGTTGTACAATTCTATAGCTCCATATGGATAAACTCTGTGGATGGTATAGGGTCCTTTCCATCGGAATTTGAGTTTTCCTGAAAATAACCTTAGCCTTGAATTAAACAACAACACTTTCTGTCCTTCTCTGAATTCATGAGGTTGTATACGATTGTCATGCCATCTTTTAGTCTTTTATACATCCTGGCATTCTCGTATGAAAATAACCTCAACTCCTCTAACTCATCAAGCTATAACATCCTTCTCTCACCGGTTTGCTTAATATCCAAATTTAATTTCTTCAAAGCCCAGTAAGCTTTATTCTCCAACTCAAGTGGCAAATTACACACCTTTCCAACGACTAACCATTAAGGATTAATTCCTAACAGTTTCTTAAAAGTAGTTTGATAGGCCCATAAAGCATTATCGAGCCTTCAAGACCAATCTTTTCTATTAGGTCACACTACCTTCTCATGGATTGTAACACCCCTTACCCATATTCAAGCCGGAACAGGGTTCGAGGCATTACCTAATTAATCTTTCTTAAACATATCGAATAGGGTTATAAAATTTCGTTTAAACCCATCACTTGCACATACTCGGCCTAGGAGGCCCTAAACATACTTCCGAGAGGTATCGAAACTATTTCGGGAACTTTTACGAATTCGAGAAACTTTTCAACAAAACAGAGGCCACACACCTGTGTGGGTCTAGGGACACACCCGTGTGCCCCTAAGGCATGCCCGTGTCTTCCACTCGTGGTCGACACTGACTAATTTCACACGGCCTTGGCACCCCCGTGGCCCTGGCCTGTGTGCCAAACCTTGGCATTCTGACATATCCACACGGCCTATACACATGCCCGTGTGCTTCAGCCGTGTGGTGATTTAAATTCCAAGTGCAAGGTGCAGACTTCACACGACCTGGGCATACGCCCATGTGTTAGCCGTGCCTCCTCCACGGTCTAGGTACACGCTCGTGTGTCTAGCCATGTGGAAAATTCACAGGCTATCTACCAAGCCCTTAGCCACCCTACATTTCACACATACATACATCATCACACAACACTCTCAAATCATCAATTATAACACATTTGATTTGAAAATGAAGTCTTCATCCCATACACGAGGGAAAACTATTTCTGGTATAATTACAATCGACTTAAGCCATCATCTATAGCTATACACAATCGAACCGTAAACTCTCCTAGGCCAACACATTTGGCTAAATCAACTATGACTTAAGCATCTTTAAAAGAGATCCTTATACATTTCATAACTCATAAGGACTTGAAACCTCATACCAAGTGTTTGCTCGATAGTGTGAAACATCTCTGGCGGTCTCCAACCCGAGCTAGCTAAATTAACCTATAAGAGATGAGAAATGAGGAGGAGTAAGCAATAATGCTTAGTAAGTTCATATGCATATAACAATCAACTATTGATATTCATTGATTATACTCAACCACAAGGTATTATAATGAGTTTTACTCTTAAACTCATGGTTACCTACTCAACCCTTCTTGAAACTTACTCATTCTGTCTCTTACCATATTCTAACCATGTCACAAGCCAAATGCTCATGTTAATTTGCATATATCCCTGCACTTGTCACCACATGATCATATAAAACAACACATCAAACATTTTCAATAAGCCACTCATACTACCAATTACTCAGTGGTTTCGCACTTAGCCCACCCTCAATCTCTAATAGGGTGGTATCGCACACAGCCAATCATTTAATAATTAATAAGGTGGTAACGCACACAGCCCACCGTTATTATACGTTCATGAATAGTTATCCACATGCATTTCTCTATTTCAAATGTTCATCCGAGAACATCCTCACGCACTACCATTCTTACTTAGCTTTCTACGATAATCATTCGTATTCACACAATGCATTAATAATTATAAATTATGCAACCAAGGTGCCTCATTTACATATAACCCACTATGGGTTTATCATATACCAAATTCATCTCAAATCCGTTCTAATACATACATGTACCTTTCGTGGTACAACCACATTCATTCTCATTTTCAACATACCTGTTGAATCAGTCAAATTGTTAAATAACACTCTTGAGTCTCATACACATAACATCACATCGACATCATGCCCCGATAGGGTCTTACATGAAATATTATATTGATGCCATGTCCCTCACATGGTCTTATTCAATATCTCTATAACAGCCCGATTTAGGGGCTAGTCAGAACAGTGATCTCGAAATCACTAATTTGAGGTTAGAGAAAATTATTTGCATGATATTTTATGTGTTATAATATGTTTATAAAGAGGCATGAGAAATTTGGTGCTTTAATTTTAGCGGTTGAGGGCTTAATTACGAAAAAGGACTAAATCGCATAAAGTGCGAAAGTTCTATTTGAATTGCTAGAGGTGCCAATTAGCTAATGATTATAAATTGGAGGTCCTTGAAGTGATATTAGGCCATTGAATTAGTGATGGCCGGCCACATAGGAAGCTAGGGGGACAAAGGCATTAAATGTTGGTCAAAAATTGGTGATATTAGTTGACAAATGAATAAAATAAGATGAAATAAGCCAAGGCTACCATCTTTTCACTTTGCCTTCCTCTCCACCGAAAATATTAGTAAGCTTAAGGGTTTGAAAGCTTGAAAATTTCAGCTACATCTCATCCTTACAAGTAAGTCAATTTGATGTTTATTTTTGATGATTTTTGCATATTTGGAACCCTCAAAGCTTGAGCTAGCTAATGAGAGGACTAGTTTGCAATATGGTTGAAAGTTTAGGGACTTACCATGATAGAGTTTATGTTGTTTGAAGAGTTTTTATGGAAGAAAATGAATGATAGGGAGATGAGAAACAACTTTTGTGAAAGGTGTTGTTATGAAAACACCTAATTAGGACTAATTTGTAAATGTTGCAAATTGGTAATAAGTGCATGAAATAGTTGAAATTTTGAGTTGCTATAGAAGAGAATATGATTCGTCTAGGCTTGATTAGTAAAGAAGATGGATGAAAATTTATTTATGAGCCTAGGGGCAAAATCATAATTTTGCCAAAGTGTAGGGGCAAAATAGTCATTTTTGCCTAAAGTGTAGATTATGGTGTATTATGATTTATAAATGATTAAATCAGTAAATTTCATTGTTCTAGATCAAAGAAAATGAGTTTCGGACCTAGAACAGATGAATAGAGAAATGTGGGCAAAAAGGTCCCTTTTGGCCCTATCGACATCGAGGTAAGTTCATGTGCAAATATTGCAATTATGTATGGGTTAATTTAATGTTCCAATGTTGTATGGAATGTATATTTACTCTATGAATGTATGAAATATCTTTGATGAAAGGTCAAAAGAATTGAATCTAAGAGTAATGGGAAATGTATGTAGAATGAGATGATGATAGTTAAGGCATCGTGTAAGACCATATTGGAATATGGCCTCAATGTAAGAATTCGTATAAAACCATGTCAGGGACATGGCATCGACATGTTAATACAAGTAAGACCCTATTTGGGTATAAATTCTATGTGACATTATGAGTATGAGACTCAAGAGAGTTATTTAATAACTTGAGTGATTCAACGTATGTGTTGAAAGAAAGAAAGTATGTGGTTGTACCACGAAAAACACAAGTGTGTGTTAGAATTGAATTGATATGGATTCAGTATATGATGAACCTTTAGTGGGGTATGTGTATTCAATACACCTTAGTTGCATGAGATAGATTTATTAATGTATTGTGTGAATGCAAACGAGTATCATAGAAAGTTAAGTAAGAATAGAAGTATGTGAGGATATTCTCGGATGAACATTTGAAATAGAGATATACATGTGGATTATATTCCATGAATGTAAAATAACAGTGAGCTAAGTGCGAAATCACCAAAACTATAAATGATTAGTGGGCTGTGTGCGATACCACCCTATTAAAGATTCAATGGTGGGCTAAGTGTGATACCACCGAGAGATTAATAGTATGAGTATCATATTGAAAATGCTTGACGAGTTGTTTTATATGATCATGTGGTGATCAGTGCAGGAATATATGTACTAATTAAATGAGTAATTGACTTGTTGCATGGTAAGAATGTGGTAAGAGATAGAATGAGTAAGCTTCACGAATGGTTGAGTAAGTTACCGTGAGTTAATGAGAAAACTCGGTATAATAATTTGTGGTTATGTATATTCAATGAATGTCAATATTTTTCAGATTATGCATATGAACTTACTAAGAATTATTGCTTACTCCTTTACTTTTATCATCTCTTATAGATTATTTTAATTAGCTCGGGTTGGAGACCGCTGGAGATGTTTTCACACTATCGAGTAGACACTTGGCATGAGGTATAAAGTCCTTATGAGTCATGGCATGTATAGGGATTCTTTTAAAGTTGATTAAGTTCTAACCAATGTAGCCAAATTGTATTGGCCTAAGAGAATCTAGAGTTGGTTGTGTATGACCATAGATGATGGCTTAAGTTGGTTGTATTTGTATTGGGAGTAGTTCTCCCTAGTGTATGGGATAAAGACTTTATCTCTTTAATGATTAAATGTGTTAATTCATGTGTTTTAATTGATGATTTGAGAATTTTTTGAAGTAGTATAATGAATGTATGCAAATAAGAGTGGTAAAAGGCTTGGTAGATAGCCTCTATGTGCCCACACGGATAGACACACGGGCATGTGTCTAGGCTGTGTGTCTCCTGCACCTTAGTATCTTAAGTCAGATTCGAACACGGGCTGGTCACACGGCCGTTTGTTTAGGCCATGTGATACACACAGTTGGCACATGGGCGTGTGCCAAGGCCGTGGGAAGTCTGCACTTGACACTTAGAAATTCAATTGTCACACGGCTGACGCACACGGGCGTGTGTACAGACCGTGTGGATAAGTCAGAATGCCAAGGTTTGAAACACAGGCCAGGGCCACGGGCGTGTTCAGGCCTTGTGGCTTTTTCCAGTATCCTTCACGGGTGAAAGACACGGGCATGTTTTAGGGGTGCACGGGCGTGTCCCAAGTCACACGGACGTGTGACCCCTGTATCGAGAGAAAGTTTCCAGATGAGTTCTGAAAGTTTCGGGATGTAAGCCTGAGGCCTCGTAGGCCCATGAAATGTCTGATTTGACTAAGAAGGAGAAGTTTTTAATTCGAAACGAAATTTTATAGCCCTTAAGTACATGTTTAAGAAAGTTCAAGCATAGTAATGTCTCGTATCCGGTCTTAGCCTCGGACTCGGGTATGGGGTGTTACATTTAGTGGTATCAGAACTATGGTTTAGTCAGTTCTAGGACTAACCTAGCGTGAGTAAGAGTCTAGCTATACATGCCGTATGTGGACCGTGATAGTGTGATGTCTCCCGGCTCTAACGAAATTGTTTTGTTAAGACAGTGATGATTCCCAACCGAGCTAATTTCAGTAAGTTAATAGATTTTCAAGCTTCATAAATATTTCATTGAATTGCTTGCTATGTTGTTAAATGCACATTATTTCCATGAAAATGTTTAATGATTTATTAAACAAAGAAGTTAATAAGAGCATGTATATGAAAGTCCCGATTGAAAATGAATTACTTAGGATACTCAATCTGCCACATGAGACAAGAAAGTCCGTATAAGACCATGTCAAGACATGGCATTGGCAATCAAGCAAGTTATCATGTAAGACCAAGACAAGTCTTGGCATTGAAGAGTTACTATGAGATAAAGACCCATATAAGCCTAAGCCCAGGCATGGCATTGACGAGTCTCCAAGCAAAGATGACATGTAAGTCCAAGACAAGTCTTGGCATTGAAAAGCTATCAAGAGATAGAGATCCCATGTAAGTCCAAGCCAAGGCATGGCATTGGTTAGTAACAAGGAAGATTTCATGTAAGTCCAAGCCAAGGCTCGGCATTGACCAGTTCATGAGTAAAGTTACCAATAAGACCATGTCAAGACATGGCAATGGTAAGTTCCCAAGGGAACCCACAAGCAAGACTTCGTTTAAGTCCATGTCAAGACACGGCATCAATACCAAGTAAGAGATCCCATGTAAGACTATATCAAGGATATAGCATTGGCATCAAGATACATGTGAAATGAGATTCAGTATCCTCAGTCATTCATAGTAATTCATCGGGCAAAAGAGTAAAGCTTAAATGAGATAGCAAGAAAGTTAGTAGTAAAGTTGATATTATGTCATGCTAGTGAAGGTGACTAACAAGTATAATTCATGTTATGAATGATGATGTTGAGATTATGCTTGTTATAGTAAAGTATCTTTGATCTATGTGATCAAGTGTTACAGTACCTTGTTTACCTTACAAACATGAGACTAGTAAGTACCATGATGTATGTGAGAAGCGATGAAGAGTAAGTAAGCATTTGAGATTTGTGATGCCATTGTTTATGATAAATATGTCCATATGGTTAAATCTCACATGTGATTTGTTAAAGTAGAGAATGCATGATGTTTTGTTTTATGAATCTATTATGAAGCCACACATATTATGGTGTGGAAGTTAAAACTGAAAAGTTTGACTAAGTAGAATGCAGGAGATGAATACGGTCGTTCAATGATAAAATGATGAATAAGACCATGGTAGGACCATGGTGGTACATGTCATTCCATATAAGGCCATGTCTGGGACATGGCATTGGTGACGATATGTGATCCCATATAAGACCATGTCTGGGGCATGGCATTGGCATCGATACATGATCCCGTATCGGACCATATCTGGGATATGGCATCGGCATCAAATAGTAATTCCGTGTAAGACCATGTATGGGACATGGCTTCGGCACCAAAAAAAGATCTTGTATAAGACCATGTCCGGGACATGGCATCGACATCTAAGTATGATCTCGTATAAGATCATATCTGGGATATGGCATCGACATCGAGTTACAAGATCCTGTATAAGACCATATCTGGGATATAGCATCGGCATCGACATGAGTTTCCATGTAAGACCGTATCTAGGATATGGCATTGGTATTGATATGAGATTTTGTGTAAGACCATAGCGAGGCTATGGCATTGTGACGACATGTAAAGCAATAGCTGGACTATGATGTTGTGATACGAGTAAGACCATAGTTGGACTATGGCGAACAAGTAAACGATGTACTCAAACCGTAAGACATTCTCTAGATTAATAAGCAATAGTAAGAGAAAGTAGAGTTAAATGTTAAGTACTCGAGTAGATATTAATGTGAAACTTGAGTTATTAAAGTCATAGCTCAAAAGTATGAGTGATAGAGATAATTGTAACGTGATAAATGTGAAAACTCACTTGAGACGAGTTATGTGACTATGATGATATTTCATTGATAATGCTATCATTAAAATATAAGATAGATAAGATCCTGTATAAGACCACGTCTGAGACATGGCCTCGGCACCAAGTTGAGATTCCGTATAAGACCATATCCAGAATATGGCATCGATATTTGATGAGGAAGTCCATATAAGACCTTATCAGGGATATAGCATTGGCATTTAGAGGTGACTCCATATAAGACCACCTCGGGAATGTGGCATTGGTTTCGTACCTACATGAAGGATGATGAACATACGTCTTTGATTATCCCTAGTGATCAATAGGACAGATAGGTGAGTCTAGAGGTAGAAATGAGAATGGTACTAAAATCATGTGAAAGAATGAAAACATGTACTCGTGAATGAATCACAAAAAGACGATTACGATATATGACACGGAACATGTTATATAAGGGAAAGTATGAGTAAGTTAGCTAGAAGCCTATGGTTTGTGCATGGTTAGTTAATGCCATGGATGGGATTATAATGATCTCCTTAGTATTATGTACAAATACATGTTTCCCTTCAGGGATGATGTGGTCGTTCTTTTCTTGAAATTGTGATTGTGTGAGAAAGTTAACTGAAGAAAAAAGTAGACTAAATGGTTGTCGATTTAGTTAATTGAAATCGACATTTCCTCTATCTCCTCGTAACCTTAATTGGGTACCTTGAGGAGGAAGTAGTAATGATTCGTGTATAAGAGGTGAAATCACAAGTTTCACGTTGTGTGATGGGTTTTCAGGTAAGCCGAATAGAGTTAACGAATTCGATCGATATGTCCCTACTATCGTGAGATATGACGATAGTAAAGGTTCTAGATTAGCATAGTAAGAGAAACTCAGATGAGAGTGTGCTTAAAATAGGTTCTCAGTATGGAGAAAAGAGTAGATTAATGTATTGAGATATGATTCAAGTTTTATGTATATTCACGCATGAATCAGTAAAGAGAATAAAATTCTGTTTGTACGTGAGTAGGGAGCATGATACAAAGACATGCTCATCGAAATGTTCAAACCGTGATGGTTGAGTTGAAAGCTATAGAAAGAAACATTTATTTGAAAGTTCTAATGCGAGATCGATCTGAATCGAGAGAAAGAATTGTGAGTTGGTGATCGAGAGACGATCACTTTTGTATGCATGTGTTGTGAGTTAGATATTATGTATTGATCCATGGGAAGATCGATGTGTATTTTCTGAATTTTAATAAGTGAGAGTATCTTATGCTACAGAATATTTTGAAGATGAAATAGTGGAAACGGCTTGAGCTATTACAATGGTGGGTATAGTTATTTTGATACTACTCAGATAGTAGACATAGTACAGATGTCTGAATGAAAGATCCATGTTTAGCAATGTGAGTTAGTTACTCGGTTGACTCTAGTTGGTAATATCCTAGTTTCAGCGAGGTTAATGACTATAGTGAGTCTTCCTTTCAGATTAGAAGAGTTCAGAAGTGTTATAATAATTGGTATTTTAAATAAGTTATCCATGTTGGATAAGATTTCTGTTGTTGATGCTTCCTCGAGATAGAAAGTGAATGATGTTGAATCCAGGACTTATACAAGAGTTTTGGTATGAGATTTAGTAGTAGCATATCTACTAATGTAAAAGTAAGGAAATGCAGTTATGTGCATAAATGTTTTGACATAGAGTACATTTCACAATATGATCGAGTTATGGTCAGAAGTAGTTGACCACTAAAAGCTGAGTTTCCAAAGCACACAAGACAAGACTACTACAGTTGGTGAATGCTTTAATGAGAAAGTGAGATAAAACCTTATAGATTTCAAATTTGGTTTGACAAAATTTGCAAGAAAGGGAAATGTCATTCAAATTGTAGTAAATCAACCAGTAAAGATTCGAATGATCATTTGGACATGTGAAGAGTTCCAAATTGGTAGATTACAGAGTATATGCCCCAGAGGAAGAATAACCTAGGTCTCAAGTTACGTTTCGACCTTATGTATCACAGCTTAAGAGTTATTGGCAAGAGAAACTTGAGGATAAGTGGATTCGCGATTTTGAAGAGAAGATGGAAACGTTTTAAGAATGTTGGTAACAACTCCTCCTGATTCGATATTCGGGGACGAAAATCCCTATGGGGGGAGAATTGTAACAGCCCGATTTAGGGGCTAGTCGAAACAGTGATCTCGAAATCACTAATTCGAGGTTAGAGAAAATTATTTGCATGATATTTTATGTGTTATAATATGTTTATAAAGAGGCATGAGAAATTTGGTACTTTCATTTTAGCGATTGAGGGCTTAATTGCGAAAAAAAGACTAAATCGCATAAAGTGCAAAAGTTCTATTTGAATTGCTAGAGGTGCCAATTAGCTAAGGATTATAAATTGGAGGTCCTTAAAGTGATATTAGGCCATTGAATTAGTGATGGCCGGCCACATAGGAAGCTAGGGGGACAAAGGCATTAAATGTTGGTCAAAAGTTGGTGATATTAGTTGACAAATGAATAAAATAAGATGAAATAAGCCAAGGCTATCATCTTTTCACTTTACCTTCCTCTCCACCGAAAATATCAGCAAGCTTAAGGGTTTGAAAGCTTGGAAATTTCAGCTACATCTCATCCTTACAAGTAAGTCAATTTGATGTTTATTTTTGATGATTTTTGCATATTTGGAGCCCTCAAAGCTTAAGCTAGCTAATGAGAGGACTAGTTTGCAATATGGTTGAAAGTCTAGGGACTTACCATGATAGATTTTATGTTTTTTGAAGAGTTTTTATGGAAGAAAATTAATGATAGGGAGATGAGAAACAACTTTTGTGAAAGGTGTTGTTATGAAAACACCTAATTAGGACTAATTTGTAAATGTTGCAAATTGGTAATAAGTGCATGAAATAGTTGAAATTTTGAGTTGCTATAGAAGATAATATGATTCAGCTAGGCTTTATTAGTAAAGAAGATGGATGAAAATTTATTTACGAGCCTAGGGGCAAAATCGTAATTTTGTCAAAGTGTAGGGGCAAAATAGTCATTTTTGCCTAAAGTGTAGATTATGGTGTATTATGATTTATAAATGATTAAATCAGTAAATTTCATTGTTCTAGATCAAAGAAAACGAGTTTCGGACCTAGAACGGATGAATAGAGAAATGCGGGCAAAAAGGTCCCTTTTGGCCCTATCGACATCGAGGTAAGTTCATGTGCAAATATTGCAATTACGTATGAGTTAATTTAATATTCCAATGTTGTATGTAATGTATATTTACTCTATGAATGTATGAAATATCTTTGATGAGAGGTCAAAAGAATTGAATCTAAGAGTAATGGGAAATGTATGT
Source organism: Gossypium sturtianum (assembly GCA_025698515.1). Classification (NCBI taxonomy): domain Eukaryota; kingdom Viridiplantae; phylum Streptophyta; class Magnoliopsida; order Malvales; family Malvaceae; genus Gossypium; species Gossypium sturtianum. The sequence continues at coordinate 29,944,446 of CM046945.1, forward strand.
AGAATGCGATGATGATAGTTAAGGCCTCGTGTAAGACCATATTGGAATATGGCCTCGATGTAAGAATTCGTATAAGACCATGTCAGGGACATGGCATCGACATGTTAATACAAGTAAGACCCTATTGGGGTATAAATTCTATGTGACATTATGAGTATGAGACTCAAGAGAGTTATTTAATAACTTGAGTGATTCAACGTATATGTTGAAAGAAAGAAAGTATGTGGTTGTACCACGAAAAGCACAAGTGTGTGTTAGAATTGAATTGATATAGATTCTGAAACACCCCAAACCCGGCCCATGAGCTTTGACCAGATTTGGTATGTTCCTCAAGTAAACCGGTTCAAAGTTCTTTTGTCCTTAGGAAAAATTTGTGCGATTTAAAAAAAAAATTTTGGGTTGGGCTTGTGTTGAAAACCAATTTACCTTATATTGAAATCCATTTATTTAAGGTGACAAAACATGTAAGGTTTATTTTAAATTTAATTAACCTAATCTTTAATAAATAAAATTTAATAACATAATAATTAAAAACAGAAATAAAAGAGTTCACTATGGCCTTATTACATCAATTAAAATCCTTAATAATTCAAGTACTTAAATAGAAATAGTAGTTCATAAAATAAAAACTTCATGTTGAGCATGGCCACCACAAGTTCTGCCGTCCCGGTCCATCACTGTTCATCACCTGAAACATGGTCCTACAACGGGGTGAGTCAAACGGACTCAATGTGTACACGACACTAAGTCATAATAGAATCAGGCATACAAATGTTACGCATTCATATCATAGCATACAAATTATGATGCATTCCCAAACCCAAACCTAATAAGCCATTCGCTACACTCCCCTGTACCAACCTGTACACCGTGGGGACTACTAAGTCGACCCTCCTTCCGCTACACTCCATATCGCGGTCTTAGGTCACCGCATTTGTGGTCGTAGGTCACCACGTTCAGATATTGCGGTCTTAGGTCACCGCATTTAGATTACTGTGGTCTTAGGTCACCACATTCAGATACCACGGTCTTAGGTCACCGTGTTCGTGGTCTTAGGTCACCACATTCACTTCCCCTTTCAATAACCCATATGCCCTATATAATGATGATATGCATAAATATGCCAGAGTTCACATTCTTATCATATTATCATGTTACTAATGACCTTTTTCATATTCTTTGTAAAAGTAGGAAACGTACCTGAGTACTTAGTACCATAACATGGTACCCTAGCCACTTTCATATTCTTAATATCACACATTTTAATAAAACAGGCCATGAAACATATTAAGAAGTAGTGTGGGGTATACACACTGATTTGCTTAACCACTTCACTTTGAAATCCCGAAATCGATCTCATTGCCTTAGATATCAAGTTCCTACAATTGATTAATCACTTACTATTTAGCACAAAGCCTATTCGGCTAGAAAACCAAATCCTAGTAGGATTTGTATTCTTAAAGCTTACCTTGGTGTCGCTTTGATGATTTAATCAAATCCCAGAAACTCGTATTTTTCCCCTTTAAAATCGGCTAGTCACTAAATCCCTTGAATTGGTTAGTTTTCGGCTTAAAACACATAATAATAGATCTACTACTAAAATAGGCCTTGGCCGAATTTACCTTTGTTCTTACCTTCCAAATCTTAAATCCCGAATTGGATCCTTGCTTCTTTATTCTTTGTCGAAATCCCTATGTACCCATGTTAGATCCAATCTAACATTAAATCATAATAATATAGCTTATGGCCGAATGGAATTCATAACTTACCTTAGATCTTAGAAGTTTCGAAAGATACCTTCTTGTAGTTGACAATTTCTTAAATCCCGAAAACACCCTTCCATAACTCGGCCAAAATCCATAATAGAGATTAGTCCCTAAATTTTAGATACGTTTAAAAATATAAAAGAATTGAAACCAAACTTTGGATCTTACCCTTTTTAAGAAATCGGTAGCACCCCTTGTTAAAAGCCCCTTAAAGAATCGGCCTTGATGACTAGATGATAAAGTTTGGCTTTTGGGATTTAATGGAGAAGTCGACTAGAGGTTCTCTTGGGGTATTTGGTTTCCACGAAAATAAGGAAAAGAAACTTGAGAATTTTGGCAATGGTGGACTATAGATTCGGCTTGACGAAAGAAAAGAGAAGAGAAGAGAGGAGAGCACTTTCGAAATTCTAGAGAGAGAGGAGAAGGAAGAAAAATTGATGAGTAGCCTTATTTCCTTCCTTTTATAGCCCGAAACTACTCCTCAGAATCCCTTACTTGGACACCACTCTTCTTTATTTGATAGCTTTATCTCTTAATTTAAAATAATTAGAGAATAATCCTTTATTATCTCTTCAAAAATAATCCAAATTAAATCCCTTATTTATCACCTTATTAATCGAATATTAAAGAGAATAAAACTCCTCCTTTCTAGAAGGCTTGTGCCGTCCACCTCGTGAGCTTCGGAAGCAAAAATAAAACTTCTTTTATTTGATTCCCAAGTGACTCGAACCAGTGCCCAACACCTTGCATGTGGCGCCATTTCCAGAGGCCCTAAGTGGCATCTTGGGCCACTTTTCCAAGCCTGTTTGTGTGTCAAATTTCACAAACTTTTTCTTTTAAGGCCACCTTGCCTTAATTTCCTCTTTTAAACTTTAAAACTCGACATTTCTAAGTCATTTCTAAGTTTCCAAAAATTTTCGTTCGCTCTGTAAACTTGACATTTTCTTACATTTCCAAGTTTCCAGAAATGTGCACTTTCCTATTTTGAATCATTTCCAAATCATTTCCATCCATTTCCAAGTTTCCAAAAATGTTCACTTTCCATTTTTTTTAACTTAACATTTCCATACATTTTCAGGTTTCCAAAATGTTCAAAATTTATTCTTAGTACATAAAACATGTTACTTCGTACAATTAAACCGAAAATGCATAGGCCCTTTCGAGGATGTTACAATTTTACCCCCCATAAAATAATTTCGTCCTCGAAATTTTCTAACTAAAATAATTGAGGGTATTGTTGTCGCATTGCCTCTTTTGGTTCCCACGAAGCTTCTTCCGGTCCATGATTGCGCCATAACACCTTGACTAGAGGAACTAACTTCCTCCGTAGCACTTTCACATCACGTTCCAATATCCGAATCGGCTCTTCCTCGTAGGATAAGTCTGGCCTTAGCTCTACTTCTTCGACAGGTACCACATGAGACGGATCCGATCGGTAACGACGTAGCATGGATACATGGAATACGTCATGCATCTGCCGCAACTCGGTGGCAACTCCAATTGGTATGCCATTGCTCCAACTCGCTTCGAGACTCGATAGGGCCCTATAAACCTTGGGCTTAACTTCCCTTGCGACCGAACCTCATTACCTTTTTCCAAGGCGAGACTTTCGAAACACTTGGTCTCCCACTTCAAACTCTATTTCCTTCCACTTAAGGTGCGTCACGACTTACGCCTATCGAGGCTTCCTTTCACCGTGCTCGAATCGTCTCAACCTTCTCTTCGCCAGCCACTAACTCTGGACCCAAAACTCGGCGTTCTCCTAACTCGGTCCAACAAGTAGGAGTTCTACACTTCCGACCATACAATGCTTCATATGGTGCCATCCGAATGCTAGCCCGATAGTCGTTGTTGTAGGCGAACTCGGCTAAAGGCAAATAGTCTTCCCAACTTCTCGGAAATCCATCACCACGACCTCTCAACATATCCTCCAACACTTGTATAACTCGTTGCATTGCCCGTCGATTGTGGATGAAAAGCCGTAGTGAAGTCCAACTTAGTGCCTAAAGCTTGATGAAGTGCCCTCCGTAACCAGAGCGTAAACCTTGGGTCTCTGTCGGAGATGATCGATACTGGTACACCATGTAACCTCACAATTTCCGCCACATATAACCTAGCCAGCTTTTGAAGAGAATAGTCAACTCTTACCGGGATGAAGTGCGCGGACTTAGTCAAACGGTCCACTATCACCCATACCGAGTCCTTCTTAGTAGGCGTAAGGGGAAGCCCACTAACGAAATCCATGGTAATTCTCTCCCACTTCCATTGCGGAATCTCGATTGGTTGAAGCAATCTTGATGGAACTTGGTGTTCAGCCTTAACTTGCTGACACGTCAAACATTTCCCCACAAATTCAGTCACTTCTTGCTTAAGATCAGACCACCAAAATTGTTCCCTTAGATCTCTGTACAGCTTAATGCCTCCGGGATGCATAGCATAAGGGCTACTATGCGCCTCCTGAAGAATCCTTTGTCTTAACTCCTTGTCCTTCGGCATACAGAATTTTCCTTTGTAACACAATACTCCTTCATCATTAACGCCATAATCCTTTAATTCCCCGTTCCGTACTTGTTGTAACTTAACACTTAGATCCTTATCAACCAACTGTCCCTCTTTCACCTCCTTCACCATGTGGGCTTGACTTGCAACTCGCCAACGAGCTTCCATCATCATACAAACTTAAGTGAGCGAACATAGCCCTTAGATCCGACACAACCTTCCGACTTAGGGCATCGGCTACCACATTCGCCTTGCCCGGATGATATTCTATCGAGCGATCGTAGTCCTTCAACAACTCCACCCACCTTCGTTGCCTCAAGTTCAACTCCTTACGAGTCAACAGAGATACTTAAGGCTCTTATGGTGTGTAGATCACCGACCTTTCTCCATAGAGGTAGTGCCTCCAAACCTTAAGGGCGAAAACCACTGCTTTGCGGTTCCAAGTCATGAGTTGGGTAGTTAACCTCATGAGGCCTTAGTTGCCGAGGACGCATAAGCGACTACTTTTCCTTCTTGCATTAGCACACATCCTAATCCCGTATGCGAAGCGTCACAAGACACCACAAAATCCTTGACCCTCATTTGAAATAACACCTGGAGCCTCCGTCAACACCTTCTTAAGGTTGTCAAAGCTCTTACATTGCTTATCGGACCATTCAAAGGGTACTTCCTTCCTTAGTAACTTTGTCAAAGGCGCGGCTATTGACGAGAATCCTTCTACGAACCTTCTGTAATAGCATGCCAAACCTAAGAAACCTCGAATCTCAGCCACAGACCTAGGTGGTTTCCAATCTAACACTACTTTGATCTTCTTAGGATCCACTCTTATTCCTTCTGCGGATACCACATGCCCTAAGAATGCCACCTCCTTAAGCCAAAAATCCACACTTGCTGAATTTGGCATAGAGCTTCTTCTCCCTTAACACTTGTAGCACCACTCGGAGATGTTCATCATGCTCCTCTTCAGACTTACAATACACCAAAATATCATCGATGAACACAACGATGAACCTATCCAAGTAGGGTTGAAAAACTCGGTTCATCATATCCATGAACGCGGCTGGAGCGTTTGTCAATCCAAACGGCATCACCACAAACTCAAAATGGCCGTATCTTGTCCTAAAAGCGGTCTTATGGATATCCGCCTCCTTCACCTTCAAGCTGGTGATATCCCGCCTTAAGTCTATCTTTGAGAATCTGCGGCCCCTTCAATTGGTGATCGAACAAGTCATCAATCCTTGGCAAAGGATACTTGTTCTTGATGGTCGACTTATTCAATCGACGGTAATCTATGCACATACGCATAGTTAGTCCTTCTTCTTTACAAAGTAACTGGTGCTCCCCATGGAGACACACCTTGGGTCGTATGAACCCACGATCCAACAACTCTTGGATTTGAGCCTTGAGCTCAACTAACTCCTTTGGTGCCATTCGGTATGGAGCGATTGACACAGGAGCATTCTGTAGTAAGTCTATTCCAAACTCCACCTCCTATCCGGGGTATTTCACAGTAATTCCTCAGGAAATACATCTTCAAAGTCTTTCACCGTTCTAACTCCGCGACACCTTCTTCCTTTCCACCTAACGCACTTACGAAGGCTAAGAATGCCTTGCACCCTTTCTTAACCATTTTCTCACCAACGCGCGAAACTACGTTGGGACGGTAGTTTCTTCTCTCTCGATCATTACTACTACTTCATCCTCGGGGTCTTTAGTTCCATTCGTTTAGCCGCACAATCCAACATGGCTCGGTGCTCTACTAGCCAGTCCATTCCAAGTATAAGTTCAAACTCCCCGAAAGGTAGTTCCATTAAGTCAGCCCGAAAGTTCACTCCTTGAATCTCTAGGGGTACATTCCGAAAAGATCTTATCCACCACTACAGTTAGGCCTAATGGGCTTACTACAGTCATCTGCCTATCAGAAGGTTCAGAGTCTAGGCCTAGTGTTTCCACTACACTACATGCAACATAGGAATGGGTCGAGCCCACATCAATTAGAGAAAAATAGGGCTTGTCAAAAATAAAGAACGTACTCGGTTATAACGTCGGCGCGTCTCCATCTTCCCTCCGTGAATCGCATAAACCAAAACTGGTTGCCTTGCCTCGGCGATTAGCGGCACCTCCGCCTTGTGTTCCACGGCCTCTACCGGCACCATTACCTCATTACTCGAACCACGACCTCGTTGAGGCTGCAGTCCTCCTCTACCGGTCGACTAACATTCTGAGCTGTTGGTGGCTTTCATCTGATTGCTTAGGACAATCCTTGATCACATGGTCCTTGGACCCACATCTAAAACATCCTCCTGTTTTCTTCCAGCACTCTCCTAAGTGCTTCTTTCCACACACATCACAAGGTCGATACCGCCCTTCTGAACCAACTTGCTGACCTCGCGGCCCATCAACTCTAGGCCTCTTATGAACCTTTCGGACGTTCCAAAACCTCTTTTGGGCCTATTCCTATCCATAGCCTACTTTGTAGAATCCTTGATTCCCTCAGCCACCTTGGCCTTTTCTACCAAAGCAGAAAACTCCCGCTCCTGATGTGGTGCTATCAACAGTCTCAGATCATCCCTTAGCCCGTCCTCAAAGCGGACACGGCGCTCATGCTCGATTGCCACTACTCCTCGAGCATATCGGCTCAACCTCGAGAATTCACCTCATACTCGCCACGGACTTGTTCCTTGAACAAGCCCCGAAATGCCTTCCTTTGCTCATCAAGATACCCGGTTCCCACATACTTCTTCCAAATGCTTCCTTAACATATTCCCGTGTCGGATCCTCACCGTGGCACCATCCCGAAACGATCAACAACCATCGTCACGCTTCATCGCGTAATCGTGCCACCATTCCTTTTAACTTCTCCTCGGGGTCAAGTCAAGCTCATCCATTATGCGCTCTGTTGCTTCCAACCGATGCTCGGTGAACCGGGTGCCACACCGATACTCCACGAAACATTTCGGCTCCATTAGCTCGGAGTCTGCTCAGAGCCTGAACTTACGGGTTCCCAAATTTGCGTCTGCACCGCCACTAACTCCAAAACTCACAAAGATAGCTGCGACACAAAGATCATCCCCCGCTCGAGCTTGCTGCTCAACACCAACGGTGGGGGGTGGTGGTGGCGGTGGTATCTCATTGTCGGACCCTTGACCCGATCTAACGGGTTACGACACCGTCATCCTTCCTCTACCTCGTCCCACGACGACCACGTCCTCTAGAGCTCATTTCTAACGTCGTGATCGATTAAGAAGTTTTATGAATTAGTCTTTGTTTCACTTGATTACCCATGAAGAAATTTTATGAAAAGAGTTTTAGGAGTGGTTCTTTCGAATGCACACAGATCTTTCCATTCATTCATCCATACATCCATCAAACAATCATGAACTCGTTCATTCAGAGAAAGGTTGTAGTTTTCATTGTTATTATTTTTTTTCTTCCACTACCTAGGGGTATTTTCGTATTCTGTCCCATCTCTGGTATTTTCGTAATTTTTCAAAAGGAAAAAGTTCCTTGGTGATTTTGTCATAAAGTATTTTGGTATTTTTAAATTTTAGGGTATTTGAAAAATTTTGAAATCAGAGGTGTTTCGGTAATTTTGGACCTCGGGGTATTTTGGTGATTTTTTCCAAGCGGGGTAAATTTGTAAAATCTTATAAATCGGGATATTTCAAAGGTTGCAAAGCGTTGAGGGTTCTTTTTGAGAATTGTACTTTTCAAAGCGGTGAGGTTTGCGAAAATTTTGGAAATCGAGGTCATTTTGGTAATTTTATAAGTTAGGGGCAATTTTGAAATTTCCAAAATTCAAGGTATTTTGATAATGTGCAAATTAGGGTTTTTGAACATTGATAAAATAATGAAATTTTGGCAAACTGTTGGGTAGTTGGTCATTTTATAAACCAAGGGTATTTTGGTAATTTTACCACTAGGGGCATTTTTGTATAAATCGGAAATCTTTCAGAAAATTTTGTAAAGATGGTTTTCATGAATTTAGAAGAAAGTTTTAAGAGTTCTAAAACTAGGGTTTTGTTGTTTTTATAAAAACACGGCTAATTCCCTTTCGGGTTTTAGTTATTGTGTTTAGCCTATGACCGAGTCCTCTTGGTCAGGGTGAACCAAAGCTACGCACTGTGCAGGATTCGAGTGGAGAGGAGGTGAGTCACTTGCATCGCTTAAATACCAAGCTCCCACTGAAACCATTCCTAGACATGCGCACAGAGGTTGCCACACCTACTGAGTCTTCTTGGTTAGGGTGAACCGAAGCTACGCACCAGGTAGGATTCCAGCGAAGAGGAGGTGAGTCACTAGGACTGCTTAAATACCAGGCTCTTCCGGATCCAATCCTAGACATGCGCACAGGGGTTACCACACCCTAACTTAGTGACTTAGCCATGGGTTTGTTTAACGTTCCTTAAGTCTTATGTGTTTGTGTTTGAGTAGACTAGTCCTAGGGTTCAAGCACTTATCATGCTAATCTACGTTCCATTCCATTTCTACCCTTCTACACATCATAACATAATCACACAAATAGTTAGGGGTACTTCCCTGGTGGACTGCAGGTCGGAGACTTTAGGTGCCATGCCAGAAAACCTGCTTGTTTCATAAAATATTTTCAAAAAAAAACTCATTTGGGCTCACTTTGAAAATTTTTTGGGCCTTGGCCCACAGGCCGAGAGTTTTAAAACCGGGCTCTGATACCAAACTGAAACACCCCAAACCCGGCCCACGAGCTTTGACCAGATTTGGTATGTTCCTCAAGTAAACCGGTTCAAAGTTCTTTTGTCCTTAGGAGAAATTTGTGCGATTTTAAAAAAATTGTTTTGGGTTCGGCTTGTGTTGAAAACCAATTTACCTTATATTGAAATCCATTTATTTAAGGTGACAAAACATGTAGGGTTTATTTTAAATTTAATTAACCTAATCTTTAATAAATAAAATTTAATAACATAATAATTAAAAACAGAAATAAAAGAGTTCACTATGGCCTTATTACATCAATTAAAATCCCTAATAATTCAAGTACTTAAATAGAAATAGTAGTTCATAAAATAAAAACTTCATGTTGAGCATGGCCACCACAAGTTCGCAGTCCAGGTCCATCACTTCATTCATCACCAAACATGGTCCCACAGCAGGGTGAGTCAAATCGACTCAATGTGTACACGACACTAAGTCATAATAGAATCGGGCATACAAATGTTACGCATTCATATCATAGCATACAAATTATGATGCATTCCCAAACCCAAACCTAATAAGCCATCTGCTACACTCCCCCGTACCAACCTGTACATCGTGGGGACTACTAAGTCGACCCTCCTTCCGCTACACTCCATATCGCGGTCTTAGGTCACCGCATTTGTGTTCTTAGGTCACCACGTTCAGCTATCGCGGTCTTAGGTCACCGCATTCAGATTATTGTGGTCTTAGGTCACCACATTCAGATACCACGATCTTAGGTCACCGTGTTCGTGGTCTTAGGTCACCACATTCACTTCCCCTTTCAATAACCCATATGCCCCATATAATGATGATATGCATAAATATGCCAGAGTTCACATTCTTATCATATTCTCATGTTACTAATGACCTTTTTCATATTCTTTGTAGAAGTAGGAAAGCGTGCTGAGTACTTAGTACCATAACATGGTACCCTAGCCACTTTCATATTCTTAATATCACACATTTTAAAAAAGCAGCCATGAAACATATTAAGAAGTAGTGTAGAAGGGTACACACTTGATTTGCTTAACCACTTCTTTGAAATCCGAAAATCGATCTCATCGCCTTAGATCTCAAGTTCCTACAATTGATTAATCACTTACTATTTAGCACAAAGCCTATTCGGCTAGAAAACCAAATCCTAGTAGGATTTGTATTCTTAAAGCTTACCTTGGTGTCGATTTGATGATTTAATCAAATCCCGTAAACTCGTATTTTCCCCTTTGAAATCGGCTAGTCACTAAATCTCTTGAATTGGTTAGTTTTGGCTTAAAACACATAATAATAGATCTACTACTAAAATAGGCCTTGGCCGAATTTACCTTCGTTCTTACCTTCCAAATCTTAAATCCCGAATTGGATCCTTGCTTCTTTATTCTTTGTTGAAATCCCTATGTACCCATGTTAGATCCAATCTAACATTAAATCATAATAATATAGCTTATGGCCGAATGGTATTCATAACTTACCTTAGATCTTAGAAGTTCCGAAAGATACCTTCTTGTAGTTGACAATTTCTTAAATCCCGAAAATAATTAGAGCATAATCCTTTATTATCTCTTCAAAAATAATCCAAATTAAATCCCTTATTTATCACCTTATTAATCGAATATTAAAGAGAATAAAACTCCTCCTTTCTAGAAGGCTTGTGCCGTCCACCTCATAGCCACGGAAGCAAAAATAAAACTTATTTTATTTGCTTCCCAAGTGACTCGAACCAGTGCCCAACACCTTGCATGTGGCACCATTTCCAGAGGCCCTAAGTGGCATCTTGTGCCACTTTTCCAAGCCTGTTTGTGTGTCAAATTTCACAAACTTTTTCTTTTAAGGCCACCTTGCCTTAATTTCCTCTTTTAAACTTTAAAACTCGACATTTCTAAGTCATTTCTAAGTTTCCAAAAATTTTCGTTCGGCTCTGTAAACTTGACATTTTCTTACATTTCCAAGTTTCCAGAAATGTGCACTTTCCTATTTTGAATCATTTCCAAATCATTTCCATCCATTTCCAAGTTTCCAAAAATGTTCACTTTTCATTTTTTTTTAACTTAACATTTCCATACATTTTCAGGTTTCCAAAATTGTTCAAAATTTATTCTTAGTACATAAAACATATTACTTCGTACAATTAAACCAAAAATGCATAAGCCCTTTCCAGGATGTTACAGATTCAGTATATGATGAACCTTTAGTGGGGTATGTGTATTCAATACACCTTAGTTGCATGAGATAGATTTATTAATGTATTGTGTGAATGCAAACGAGTATCATAGAAAGTTAAGTAAGAATAGAAGTATGTGAGGATGTTCTCGGATGAACATTTGAAATAGAGATATACATGTGGATTATATTCCATGAATGTAAAATAACGGTGAGCTAAGTGCAAAATCACCAAAAGTATAAATGATTGGTGGGCTGTGTGCGATACCACCCTATAAGAGATTCAATGGTGGGCTAAGTGCGAAACCACCGAAAGATTAATAGTATGAGTATCATATTGAAAATGCTTGACGAGTTGTTTTATATGATCATGTGGTGATTAGTGCAGGAATATATGTACTAATTAAATGAGCAATTGACTTGTGGCATGGTAAGAATGTGGTAAGAGATAGAATGAGTAAGCTTCACGAATGGTTGAGTAAGTTACCGTGAGTTAATGAGAAAACTCGGTATAATACTTTGTGGTTATGTATATTCAATGAATGTCAATATTTGTCAGATTATGCATATGAACTTACTAAGCATTATTGCTTACTCCCTTACTTTTATCATCTCTTATAGGTTATTTTAATTAGCTCGAGTTGGAGACCGCCGGAGATGTTTTCACACTATCGAGCAGACACTTGGCATGAGGTATCAAGTCCTTATGAGTCATGGCATGTATAGGGATTCTTTTAAAGTTGATTAAGTTCTAACCAATGTAGCCAAATTGTATTGGCCTAAGAGAATCTAGAGTTGGTTGTGTATGACCATAGATGATGGCTTAAGTTGGTTGTATTTGTATTCAGAGTAGTTCTCCCTAGTGTATGGGATAAAGACTTTATCTCTTTAATGACTAAATGTGTTAATTCATGTGTTTTAATTGATGATTTGAGAATGTTTTGAAGTAGTATAATGAATGTATCCAAATAAGAGTGGTAAAAGGCTTGGTAGATCTATGTGCCCACACGGATAGACACACGGGCATGTGTCTAGGCCGTGTGTCTCCTGCACCTTAGCATCTTAAGTCAGATTTGACCACGGGCTGGTCACACGACCGTTTGTTTAGGCCGTGTGATACACACGGTTGGCACATGGGCGTGTGCCAAGGCCGTGGGAAGTCTGCACTTGACACTTAGAAATTCAATTGTCACACGGCTGACGGACATGGGCGTGTGTACAGACCGTGTGGATAAGTCAGAATGCCAAGTTTTGGCACACGGGCCAGGGCCATGGGCGTGTCCAGGCCGTGTGGATTTTGCCATTATCCTCCACGGGTGAAAGACACGGGCATGTTTTAGGGGTTCACGGGCGTGTCCCAAGTCACACGGACGTGTGACCCCTGTTTCAAGAGAAAGTTTCCAGATGAGTTTCGAAAGTTTCGGGACGTAAGTCTGAGGGCTCGTAGGCCCATGAAATGTCTTATTTGACTAAGAAGGAGAAGTTTTTAATTCGGAACAAAATTTTATAGCCCATAAGTACATGTTTAAGAAAGTTCAAGCATAGTAATGTCTCGTATCCGGTCTTAGCCTCGGACTCGGGTATGGGGTGTTACAATCTCACACTGAGGCCATATTCTAAATATGGTCTTATTTGGGACCTTAATTATCATCGTATCATGATCTTTGCATTTCCTCTATTCTTAGATTCAATTGAAGACTTTCAATTTTTCTTGACATCTCGTCAAAACATATTTAACATATACATGGAGGTAATAAACAGTTTATACAACATCAAAATATTAATTACTTCGCTTAGAGTTGCATAATTTAGCACATGAACTTACCTCGGTACCGAAAAGGGTAAAAAGGAAATCTATTTGCCCACATTTCTCTTTTCTCCCGTTCTAGGTCCGAAACTCGTTTTCTTTGATCTAGAACAATAGAATTTACTCATTTAATCACTTATAAGTCATAATACATCTTAATGTACACTTAGGCAAAAATGACTATTTTGCCCTTATACATTGGCAAAATTACGATTTTGCCCCTAGGCTTGTAAATCACTTTTCATCACATTTTCCTATTAAACAAGCATCAATGGAAAAATTACAACATTTGCATCTTAATCCTAATTAGGTGTTTTCATGACAACACCTTTCACAAAAGTGGTTTCTCATCTTCCCAACATTCATTTTCTTCCATAAAAACTCAGCAACCAACATAAACTCTCTCATTGCAAGTCCTTAGACTTTCAACCATAATGCAAATTAGTCCCCTCATTAGCTAGCTTAAGCTTTGGGGACTCCAAAAGTACAAAAATTATCAACTAAAACCATCAAAATCACTTACTTGAAGAGAAAATGAGTTGTTGGAATTTTCAAGCTTTCAAAGCCCTCCCTTTGTTGATATTTTCGGTTGGAGAAGAAGACTAAATAAAAAGATGATAACTTTTGCTTATATCATCTTATTTTATTCATTTTGTCAACTAATACCACCAACTATTGACCAAAATAAATGCTCTTGTCCCCTATGCATACTATGGCCGACCAACTCACTTGAAACAAGGCCAAATTGCACATTTGGGACCTCTAATTAATATTCTATAGCTATTTGGCACCTCTAGCAAATCAAATAGAACTTTTGTACTTTATGCGATTTAGTCCTTTTTAGCGATTAAGCCTGAAATCGCTAAAATTAATGTACCAAAATTTCCATGCATTCTTATTGACATGTTATAACTCATAAAATAACATGAAAATAATTTTCTCTAACCTCAGATTTGTGATCCCGAGATCACTGCTCCGACTAGCCCCTAAATCGGGCTGTTACAATTCTCCCCCTTAAGAATTTTCGTCCCCGAAAATCTTACCAGGAGAAGTTGCTCTTAACATTCCTGAAACGTTTCCACCAACTCTTTAAAATCACAAATCTCAAGTGCTTGAGCTTACTTACTCTTACTCAACTTTGACTTGATGATAGCTTTACATGCTTAACTTTTTTGCTATCTCATTCACGCTTTGCTCTGTTGCCCGATGAATTAACCGAAATAACCGAGGATACTAAATCTATCACAGATGTGTCTCGATGCCAATTCCAATCCTTGATATGGTCTTACATGGGATCTCTTAACTTGGTGTCGATGCCATGTCTTGACATGGTCTTACACGAGGTCTTCCATGGGTGTTTCCTTGGAAACTTACCATTGTCATGTCTTGGCTTGGACTTATGTGGGTCTTTGCCTCATAATAGCTTTTCAATGCCATGACTTGTCATGGACTTATATGATCTCTTTGCTTTATTACTGATGCCATGTCTTGACATGGTCTTATACGGGCTTTCTTATCTCATGTTGTAGATTAAGCATCCTCAGTAATCCAACTTTAATCGGGACTTTCACGCACTTAATCTCATTAATTTCCTTGTTTAAAAATATTTAAACATCTTCATAAAACTAATATACAATAACAATATAATAAGCAATTCAATGAAAATACTCATGAAGCTTTGAAAATCATACAAACTCACTCAGAGCTTATTTAAAATACCATCCATGGCATTAATTGACCATATACAAGTCATAGGCTTCTTGCCCTACTTACTCACAATTGCCCTTATTTATCACATACCGTGCCACACCTCGTATTCGCTTCTTCGTGACTCATTCACATGACTTTACTACAATTCTCATTTCTACTTCTAAACTCATCTACTTATCCCATTAATCACTAGGGATAGTCAAAGACGCGTATTCGGCATCGTTCATGTAGGGACGAAGCCAATGCCACATCCTCGAGGTGGTCTTACATGGAGTTACTTCTAAATGCCAATGCCATATCTCGGATAAGGTCTTATATGGACTTTCACATCAAGTATCGATGCCATATCTCGAATATGGTCTTATACGATTCCCATTTTCATTACCGAAGCCATATCCCGGATATGGTCTTATACGAGATCTCAACTCGGTGCCGAGGCCATGTCCCAGACATGGTCTTATACGAGACCTTATCTATTTCATATCTCGATGATAGCATTTTCATATTCACATGGTCCACTAGGACTTCAACATCTCATTCAACATCAATTTAATAGAGTATCATGCATCAATATGATACCAATCATTCTCAATTATGCTAACATAAATGTTGCATTAATCACATACAAACTTACAAACTCTTTTTCTCGATTCATACTGAACTCAATACTAAAACTTTCAGTTAATAGTACGTTTAATGACTTTCAACTTAACCATCACAGTTAAAATGTTTCAATGAGCATACCTCTATATCATGCTCCTTACTCATGTACATATAGACTTTCATTCTCCTTATTGATTCATGCGTAAATATACACATAACTAGAATCATATCTCAATACATCAATCTACTCTTTTCTCCTCACTGAGAATATATTTCCAACACACTCTCGTTTGAGTTTCTCTTGATGTGCTAATTTAAAACCTTTACTATTGTCATATCCCAAGATAGCAGGGACATCTTAATCGAGTGCATTAACTCTATTCGGTTTACCCGAAAACTCATCGCGCAACGTGAAACTTGTGATTTCACTTCTTATACTAGAATTATCACCTTTCTATGATCAAATCAAAAGCGCAATCATAGTAGATATAACTATCACAACTCAAAGAACACACACTTTATAGATAATCATGATCAACAGAATTATAATAGAAATCTCACATAAAGTTTTATCATCAACTTCCTCCTCAAAATATCTGAGTAAGGTTACGAAGAGATAAAAGAATGTTGATTTCAATTGATTAAATCAAAAACTATTTTGTCTGATCTTACAGTCGGCTAACATTCTCACACGATCACGATTCATGAAAAGAACAACTACATCACCCCTGAAAGGCAACAGATATTAATACGTAATACTCAGAGAGATCATCATGATCCATACAACCATTGTTGCCATGATCAAACACTTTTGCAGTTCAAATATTGTTTCTCTAACCATTTCCGTCATCAAAACTCCTTGACTATTCGTTTCATTAGTGAACATCAATTCAGGAAGGTCTCGATAAGCATACACCTCAGGCTTGTTACTCAATTGAGTCAAATAGCCTAGGCTAACTTTCTCTTTGCTCTTAACATTGTATAATCAGCACAATCGTCAAAGCATTTCAAACATTTTTATCAAAATTATTTTTCATCTTCTAACTACCTTTATCTCAATATACACTACTAATTGTCTCGCCACTGATGTCTTTCATTCCATACTCGTGAACTTACTCAACTTGACTCTCATAAACATCTCATCATGATTCAATGGTGGTAAGGGGGTGAGGTCATAGAGCCCCTAACTTGACTCTCGTGACTACATACATATGATTTAACATTCATCATAATGAAATATCATCATAGTCACACAACTCGCTCCAGGCAAGTTTTCACGCTTACTCATGCTACAATTGTTTCTATCACTCATAATCTCGAACAGTGACTTCACTTACTCAAGTTCCACATTAATGTCCACTCGAGTACTCAACATTTAACTCCAATTTCTCTTACCATCACTTATCAAATTAAAGAATGTCTTACGAGTTTGAGTACGTTGTTTACTTGATTGCCATAGTCCAACTATGGTCTTACTCGTATCACAACATCATAGCCCATTTATTACCTTACATGTCGTCGCGATGCCATAGCCTCGCTATGGTCTTACACGAAATCCCATGTCAATACCAATTCCATATCCCAGATACGGTCTTACATGGAAACTCATGTTGATGCCGATGCCATATCCTAGATATGGTCTTGCACGGGATCTTATATTAATATCGACGCCATATCCCAGATATGGTCTTACACGATTTCATGCCGAAGCCAGGTCCCGGACGTGGTCTTACACGGAATCACTATTCGATGCCGACGCCATATCCCAGATATGGTCTTACACGGGATTACGTATCGTTGCCAATGCCATGCCCCAGACATGGTCTTATATGGGATCACATGTATTGCCATGGTCCAACCATGGCCTTATTTATCAGTTTATCATTGAACGACTGTACTCATCTCCTGCATTCTACTTAGTTAAACTTCCCAGTTTAACTCCCACACCTGTAATATGTGTGGCTTCAGTATGAGTCATAAAACAAAACATTATACATCCTCTACTTTAACAGTCGCACATGAGATTCAATTATGTGAACATATTGATCATACATCATTCAAACAGTTGTACATACACACTTATCCCGTTCTCTGGGTAAATTTACTCACTATATGCACTTAACCCAATAGGTTAAGTATATAACACCGTATGCATATCAAACCAATATAGATAAGCTTATCACTTTATAACTCTAATTTCAATCCTCAACATAGAATTATCTCATTTCATGCCTTATCACACACATGTCATAAACTTCTATTCATACCTCTCTGTATTTCAATAATGCATAAGCGCATTTCAATTACCTCATTATCACTTACAATATTATTGGATCTAGCTCGGTTGGGAATCATCTCTGTCTTAACAAAACAATTTCATTAGAGCCGGGAGATATCACACTATCACGGTCCACCTATGGCATGTATAGCTAGACACTTACTCACGCTAGGTTAGTCTGAGAACCGACTAAACCATAGCTCTGATACCACTAAATGTAACACCCCTTACCCGTATTCAAGCTGGAACAGGGTTCGAGGCATTACCTAACTAAGCATATCACACATATATATCATAACCAAAACTCATTAAACTTAAACATCATATTTAGCCATTTTCGCATGGCTATATATATATATACATGTCCCAAAATCAAACATTCCATCTATGCTATACATGCCATATGCCCAAATTCATCTTAGTAAAATACCGAAAGAAACAGTCGATAGTGTGATAAGCTTTGCTGACGATCGTCGAGCTCGTAACGACTCCAAAATCTATAAAATAGAGGTAAACAAAAACACACACAGAGTAAGCTATTTAAGCTTAGTAAGTCTTAAGCAAAAACATATATAACAACAATTACATATTAACATTTTGTTAACAAGGCCGAATATATCAAATACAAGTTACCATTTACTACTAGAGCAAATTTTAAACTCATATACATATAACATATGGCTGAATGTAATCAATCATATACATATATAAAATTTCACTTTTATTATTACAAACACATCAATAAGCCGAATCATTTATATGTTTAAATAGATTAACACATAATTCATGTTCACATAACCTTTTATCATTTCAAATAACCAACTTACCTTGTTTCCATATAAACAAATAACTAACACATACCTGAACCTGTAATTCAATTTCACATTCGGTCTTTACTTCACATTGCCCGTTGAACCGTTCGGAATTAAAAAGGATACATGGATAGTCGGAAGCTCGTACAATGCCAACGTTCCAGACGTGGTCTTACATTTAATCTCATATCGATGCGACTGTCCCAGACAGGGTCTTACACGAAGCAAATACAATGCCAATGTCCCAGACATGGTCTTACACGTAAACACAAGTCGATACCAACGTACCAGACGTGGTCTTACACGATAACACATATCGGAAATCCTATGTCATGACATATGTATCCTATCTATTCCTAGGGTTCGTACGGGACTTTCAGACGTTGAATCTCGATCGAATCGAACTCGAAACATAGTTCGCTATCTCATATTCACATTCGGCCAAACACATATATATTCAAATAATTCATTACATAACATAACATATATATATTCTCAAGTTTAACAACATTTAAATGTTTATAGACTTACCTCGGATGTTGTCGGACGGTTTAATCGACTATCCGACTACTTTCAATTTCCCCCGATCTAATTCCATTTTCTTTCGTTCTTGATCTAAATAAATTCAAATTTAACTAATTTAATCACACAATCATTCAATTTAATCCAAAAACACACAACTGGGAAAATTACCATTTTGCCTCTGATATTTTACACTTTTTGCAATTTAGTCCCTATCGTATAAAACACAAAATACACAAAATTTCACATCACCATAGCTAGGCCGAATATCACCCATGCCCTTACTAGTCCATACATTTCATTTATTTCACATTTTAGTCCCTCAAAAATTTATTTTTACAATTTAGCCTTAATTACTCAAAATCATCAAAATTCCAAGACAAAACATGTTAATCCTTCACATATCATTAAAATTTCATCCTCAAACAACAAAAAGCACAAGCTATCATAAATGGCATAACACAAAATCATCATCAATTTCAAAAATTCAAGCATGGGTCTTGTAGTATTCGAAGCAACGATTACAAAAACGTAGAAATTATCAAAAACTGAAACCGAAACCGAAACATACCTCAATTTGCTTGAACAAGGGCTAAACTCTAAGCTTTCTTATTTCTTTTTCTTTTTTTTTTGTTTTGGTTCAAAGAAAGATGAAAAACATGGCTTTTAATGTTATGTTTTATTATATTAACATTATATTATGTTATTTATTATTTTAACTTATATAATTAATATATAAAAACTATATATTAACCATAATGCCGTCCACTACCATTATTATTGGGCTAATTGCATCATAAAACCTCCAAATTATAAAGACAACAACAATTAGGCACTTTCCTATTTAACCATCAAATTTTCATTTTACGCGATTAAGCCCTTTCTCAAACTAAGCATACAAACAATAAAATTAATTCACGAAACTTTCACACATGTAAATTCACAAATAATAAACACTGAAAATAATTTTAAAATATTTTTCAGACTTGGACTCGTGGTTTCGAAACCACTGTTCCAATTAGGGTCAAAATCGGGCTGTTACAACTCTCCCCCTTAGGGATTTTCGTCCCCGAAAATCTTACCGGTGAATAGGTTCAGATAACGCTCTTTCATTGTATCCTCTGACTCCCAAGTTGCTTCCTCAAGTCCGTGTTTATGCCACAGTACCTTAACTAACGTAATTTTCTTATTTCGCAATTCTTTAATCTCGCGAGCCAGAATACGAATCGGTTCTTCTTCATATGTCATGTCGGGCTTACTCTCAACCTCTGTCGGGCTAATCACATGTGAGGGATCAGATCGATATCTACGGAGCATCGAAACATGGAATACATTGTGAATCTTTTCTAACTCAGGTGGCAACAGCAGTCTATAAGCAACCAGCCCGATACGCTCTATAATCTCATACAACCCTAATAAATCCTTGGCTCAATTTTCCTTTACGACCAAATCTGAGTATTTTCTTCCACGGTGAGACTTTCAAAAACACTTTATCTTTGATCTGAAACTCTATATCTATTCGTTTCAAGTCTGCATATGATTTCTGACGATCCGGTGCTGTTTTCAAACTATCGCAAATCACTTTCACTTTCTGTTCAGTCTCTTTGATCAAATCGACCCCGTGTATTTTACTTTCACTGAGCTCAGTCCAATACAAAGGTGTTCGACATTTACGACTGTACAAAGCCTCGTAGGGTACCATTTTGATACTAGACTGAAAGCTATTATTATACGCAAATTCAATCAAAGGTAAGTATCGTTCCCACGTACCTTCAAACTCGAGAATGCAACATCTCAACATATCCTCAAGTATCTGAATGATTTGTTCAGACTGACCATCTGTTTACGGATGGAAAGCTGTGCTAAAGTGTAGTTTTGTACCTAAAGCATCTTGCAATTTCTTCCAAAACCGCGATGTGAACCTCGGATCTCGATCCGAAACAATAGAAATAGGCACTCTGTGTAATCTCACAATCTGAGAAACATATAATTCAGCCAGTTTATCAAGCGAATAATCTGTACGAACCGGAATAAAGTGAGCTGATTTAGTCAATCTATCCACAATAACCCAGATTGCATCTTTCTTGCTCGGTGTTAACGGTAAACCAGATACAAAATCCGTTGTGACTCTGTCCCATTTCCACTCGGGTATCATAATTGGCTGAAGTAACCCAGAAGGTACCTGATTCTCGGCTTTTACTTGTTGACAAACTAAACATTTCAAAACAAAGTCAGATATGTCTCGTTTCATACCAGGCCACCAATAAAACTGTTTCAGATCATTATGCATTTTTGTACTCCCAGGGTGAACAGACAACCGACTGCTGTGAGCTTCGCTCAAAATCATCTGGATCAACTCTGAATTTCTTGGAACACATATTTAGTTTTTGAACCTCAAACAATCATTTGTATCAACTCGAAACTTGAATTCAACATTCGATTCACATTAAGCTCGCTTTGCTAACAAATCATTATCAACTTTCTGACCATCACAAATTTGTTGAACAAACAACGGTCTTGCTTTTAATTCAGCTTTTATCGAATCATCATCAGATTTAACCATATGCGTATTCATTGCACGAAAAGCAAATAATGATTTTCGACTTAAAGCATCAGCAACAACATTAGCTTTTCCCGGATGATAGTCAATCACAAGCTCGTAGTCTTTTAACAACTCTAACCATCGGCGTTGTCTCAAATTCAGATATTTTTGTGTCATCAAATACTTCAGGCTTTTATGATCAGAATAAACAAGACATTTCTCTCCGAACAAATAGTGACGCCATATCTTCAATGCAAACACAATAGCTGCCAATTCCAAATCGTGTGTCGGGTAGTTCTTTTCGTGCAGATTTAACTGTCTCGAGGCATGAGCTATGACTTTGACTTCCTGCATCAAAATGCAACCTAGACCACTCAAAGATGCATCACTATAAATGACAAATTCTTTACCCGATTCTTGCTGAACTAGCACTGGAGCTTCGGTCAAAAGAGCTTTCAACTGATCAAAACTTTTCTGACAGTTTTCTGACCACTCAAACTTAACATCTTTCTGTAACAACTTCACCATCGGTGTTGCGATCATAGAGAAACCTTTCACAAATCGTCTATAATAACCGGCAAGTCCCAGAAAACTCCGAACTTCAAGACATTTCTCGGAGGTTTCCAATCAAGTATAGCTGAAATTTTACTCGGATCAACCCGAATACCCGATGCTGATACAATATGGCCCAGAAAACTAACTTCACGTAACCAGAACTCACATGTACTAAACTTTGCATACAACTGTTTATCTCGCAAATTCTGTAACACAAGTCTCAGATGTTCGGCATGTTCGATTTCATCATGAGAGTAGATCAAAATGTCATCTATTAATACTACCACAAACCGATCTAGATACTGTCTGAAGATTCGATTCATCAAATCCATGAAAACAGAAGGTGCATTAGTAAGTCCGAAAGGCATAACCAGAAACTCATAGTGTCCGTACCTAGTTTGGAAAGCAGTCTTTGGAACATTAGAGTCTTTAACTGGCAACTGATAGTAGCCTGATCTCAAATCTACTTTTGGAAATACTGTAGCCCCTTTCAACTAATCAAATAGATCGTCAATTTGTGGAAACGGATACTTATTATTTATAGTCACCTTATTGAGCTGTCTGTAGTCCATACATATTCTCATAGTTTCGTCTTTCTTTTTCACAAATAAAATTGGTGCGCCCCAGGGAGAGAAACTCGATCGCGAAAAACCTCTATCTGTCAACTCTTGCAACTGAGATTTCAATTCTTTTAATTCTGTAGGTTCCATTCTGTACGAAGCTATCGATATCAGAGTCGTCCCTGGCACTAATTCAATACCAAATTCAACTTCTCGAATAGGTGGCAAACCCGGTATTCTTCAGGAAACACATTCGGATACTTGCACACAACAGGTACTGATTCAATCTTTCTTTCAGTTACTTTACTATCAAGCACATATGCAAAGTAAGCGTCACAACCTTTTCTTACGTATTTCTGAGCTAACATCGAAGATATCACTGCTGGTAAACCATTCAGATCATTAGATTCAATCCGAATAATCTCACCATTCTGACACTGTAAATCAATAGTCTTCCGTTTGCAGTTCACAATAGCATCATGCAGAGTTAAGCAATCCATACCCATAATTATATCAAACTCATCGAATGGCAACAAAATCAAATCAGCCAGAAAACATGAATCTCGAATCATCAACGGACAATTCTTGTACACTTTATCAACCAAAACACACCGGCCTAAGGGGTTCGATACTTTAATCACAAACTCAGTAGACTCTTCAGGAAATGTCTTACTGAATACTAAAGTCTCACACACATAAGAATGAGTCAAACCAGGATCAATTAATGCAACAACACTAGTATCATAGAGAGCAAAAATACCAGTAATAACATCCGGGGATGAGGCCTCCTCGCATGCGCGAATAGCATAGGATCTGGAAGGTGCACGAACCTCGGATCTAACAGTTGTATCTTTGGTCCCTCTCTGACTGCCACTCACATTACCCGTATTTTTGGGTGGTCTACCTCGAGCTGCAGTATTACCGGATCTCGTATTCTGTATCAGATTTTGCTCTGCTAACTCTGGGCACTCACGAATGAAATGATCCATCGATCCACATTTAAAACAGGCCCGATCATGCAATCTACAACTGCCGGGATATCGTTTACCACAATGTTCACACTCGGGTTGATTTGATCTGACATTACCCACACTAGCTACTGAGGTAGCTCTCGAGCTCACAGGTGGTCTATCCCGATCACGTCTAGAATAACCCGCAGTTCTCTTTGAACGGCTAGCATCATCTTGGAACTTCTTTGATGTCGACTGGAATGACTTACTAAATGGTCTCTTACGTGAATCTCTAGCTTTAGAGTTAGCTTTTCTTTTCTCTTTCCCAAGCTCTTCGGCTTTGCAAGCTCGCTCAACAAGTACCACGAACTCTTTTATCTCAAGTATGCCAACTAATAATTTAATGTCTTCGTTCAGCCCATCTTCAAATCTTTTACACATTATAGCTTCGGTTGAAACACACTCTCGGGCATATCGACTGAGTCTTACAAATTTTCGCTCATACTCTGTCACTGTCATCCGACCCTATTTTAATTCAAGAAATTCTTTGTGTTTTTGGTTGATAAATCTCTGGCTGATATATTTCTTACGGAACTCAGTCTGAAAGAATTCCCAGGTCACTCATTCTTTTGGAACCACTGATACTAGTGTATTCCACCAGTGATATACAGTGTCTCATAGTAAAGATATGGCACATTTTAAGCACTCATCAGGGGTGCAAGATAACTCATCAAACACTCGAATAGTATTATCGAGCCAGAATTCAG
This sequence comes from Gossypium sturtianum, assembly GCA_025698515.1. Taxonomy (NCBI): domain Eukaryota; kingdom Viridiplantae; phylum Streptophyta; class Magnoliopsida; order Malvales; family Malvaceae; genus Gossypium; species Gossypium sturtianum. The sequence continues at coordinate 29,968,690 of CM046945.1, forward strand.
CTCGCTCAGCATCATCATCATCAGTAGCTCTGAACTCTTCGGCCCCGTGTTTTCTGATTTTATCCACAGGAGGCTTATGCAATCTCAACGGATCACTCACTTGAGGTATAACAGGTATTGAGGATGGATTAGTCGGGGGTGGAGGTTGTTGTGCAGCCGGATTAGTCTGACTATATTGAGTAAACCAGTCGTTCGTCATTTGGTAAAAGGCTTGTCTAGCCTCTCCCTCCTTGTTACTCGAAGTCGGTCGAGAATCAATCGGCGCTGTCCCTTGCGCGGGAGCAGGTGCTATACTCTCGACATCATTAGCTATGGCTCGATCGGGATCCATTACTATACGAAAACACATTTTCAGATGTCAGGAGTCATCACACTATCGTAGTATAAAATATGGCATGTATAGCTAGACTCACACGCGCTACATTAGTCATAGAATCAACTAAACCGTAGCTCTGATACAAATCAAATGTAACACCCCTAACCCGTAACCGTTGCCGAAATAGGGTTAAGAGGTATTGCCTTACAAACAAAAACATTCACAGACATTTCATATCATGATTCAACAAAACAAACCAAAATGTCCCTTAAATAGGTCTACGAGACCTTAAACATGCTTTAGAAATAGGTCGGGACTAAACCAAAAACATACGGGAGTTTTCAGAAATTTAAAAATTTTTCAAAGTTACAGAGGTCATGTAACACCCCAAACCCGGTCTATGCGTTTAGACGAGATTTGGTTTGTCACACCAAACATACTTTCGTTTCTTTTCAAGATTTACGATAAAATAATGATGCAAAAACTTTTGAAAATCGAGTTAAAGATGTAGTACGAGGTTTTGAAAATAATTTAAGAATATACTTGTTTAAAACTTATCTTAAATAAAATGTTTATCGAAACTTTAAAACTTCTTAAAAGAATTTGGAGGAAAATTTTAAAGAAAATCGTCTAATTGTCAAAATATTAAATAAACGATACTTTTAGGAAAAACCAAATGATTTAACATAAACTCATAATTAAAGTCTCAAAATAAAAATTATAAAACCATCCACACGATAAAATCCATAAAACATACTTAGAGGCCTTATTACATCAACCCAATAATAGCAATTAAAATAAAAACTTAAATAAAGTCATAGTTTATAAAAAAAAAAACCCAAATTCGTAGTATGGCCTCCACCAAGTCATCTCAGAAAGCCCAAGTCCACGTCAATTTCCATTACGAAATGGTTAATAAAAATTGGGTGAGTTACAAAGAACTCGAGTGTGCAACTCACTTACCACCATTTTTAGGCGGATCGTCAAGATATCATCTTTGGGCTTGAGCCCATTATGATTTCAACCATACATCGTAAAGTAACATAATTTAAAGAGAAGAATGCATGAAATATGAATTTCCCAAACCAACCTAGTATCCATCCGCTAACACCCCGTACCAACCAACACACTGTGGGGATCAAGTCAACCCCCCGCCAAACACACCAATCATGGGCTTAAAGCCCTTAAATAATTTTGTAGTGCACTACCGAACTAGATTGTGACATTGTCACCGAACTAGAGGCATTTAGCGAATTTGTGGCAGAGCCACCGAACTAGAGGCATTTAGCCAAATTTGTGGCAGAGCCACCGAACTAGAGGCAATGAGCCAAATTTGTGGCAAGCTGGCCATTCTTCTCTTCATATAACCCACCCCATGCAATCATGCGTATATAACAAATATAATCATATATATGATTTTCATTAATCCATATCATCGGTGGGCTTATCAATTAACCTTTCATTAGGCTCATATAAACAATTTAACAACTAGCCCATTTAGTAGTTTAGTGACTTTGGCCCATTTTAGCCCAATTTATAAAAAGCAGTATTTTCGGCCCATTTAATCGAACTAGAGTATTATCGGCCCATTTTATCGAACTAGAGTATTATCGGCCCATTTTATCGAACTAGAGTATTATCGGCCCATTTTATCGAACTAGAGTATTATCGGCCCATTTTATCGAACTAGAGTATTATCGGCCCATTTTATCGAACTAGAGTATTATCGGTCCATTTATCAAACTAGAGTATTATCGTATTTTTTTTTTCTCGGTTTTAACCGTTTTCATGCATTTACTCAAAAATATGAGTTACTACGTATTTTTCCCGTTTTTACTATTTTACGATTTTATCACAGAACTTACAACTTGATGTCCAACCCGAAAATGAGTGTGAAGTTACACACCTGGTTATGGAGAGAACTAAACTTTCCGCTCTTCAACACCTATACGTATTGTGTTAATTAAAACACTATAATCTATAATAAAACCGATCTAAATATAGCGATCTAGAAATTTACCTCGGATTTTCGTAAGACTTCTACTTGCGATTTCTCTCCGATTGATGGTTCGCTAACCGAATCGAATCCACGAACAAATAATGGTTCGGGAGTACGACGACTTGAGCAGTTGATTTTCCTCGGTTGAACGTCCGCAACCCGGTGGAAAATCCCGATTCGAAATAGTCCTTTGCTTGTACTTAGGGAATAACAGAACCTCCCTTCTTAGAAGGCTAAACACCGCCGTTTCTTCCCTATGTTGAATGTCTTCAAAGGCAAAGAACATTAATCTAATGATATCGAAAAAATTTCTAAAGTTTAAAAGATGTGATTTCCTTACCACGAGAATCGATTCCTACGCTTTGTCACCCACCACTTCTTGATTCCAACTTTCCGTTATCGCACTAAAGTTTAACAAAATAAGCGTTAATAAAATAAACGTTTATTTTGATCCAAATAATGCCTTCAAGCCAACATTAATATTCGGCACTAACCACTAATAACTAATCGAAACAAAAAGAACTCTTACCTATATTCCACGTCGAAAAGAAAGGATTTGAGAATAGTATGGTTTTAAGGAGGATTAATTTGTGAAAGATTAAAGAGAAAGGGAAATAATTTGGCTTATGAACACCTTAGCATTCGGCCATGAGAGAAATATTGAGAGAAATATTGATTGATAATGAATAAAAATAAGAAAATGGAGATGATGATGAATTCGGTTTTCAAAGAAAATAAAAGAGAAAGAAAGAGAGGAGGTTAGAATCAAGACACATTCGGCAATGAAGAAAAGAGAGAAAAGAAAGGAATGGTCATTTGATGTAGGTGATTTCGGCACTCAAATGAAATAAGGCACAAAAGAATACCAATTGATGTGCAAAAATGACCAAATGGTCAAAAACTTTAGGACTTACCAATGCTCAAATTCGGCCAAAGGGAGAAAAGGTTGAGAGAGTTTTCAAAACTTGCACAAACTAACAAAAATGACCAAAACAAGACTAAAATTCCTAGCCAAAACTATCACCAAAATTCGGCTCCCCTATAGCCATATTGCAGTCCAAGTACATGGTCTTTAGGCCAAGATATTGTTTCCAAAAATTCTTCCTTGATTCATGCCTCATATCTTCACATTTTCCTTATTCTTTTGATACCCTTCCTTAAGTTCAAAATTTCCTTATTCCTTTGATATTTTAACCAAAAATAACAAGTCAACACCTTCCATAAAAGCTCTTGGTGACACTTGCTATATTGGTGCATAAAAATTCAAAATAAAATTCACCTAGATGCTAAACATGGGATTCGAACCTTCAACCTCATGCACAAGCTCATGCGCCATCACCACTTGTCCAATAATTCATCTTATGCCTCACTTTGACACTTAAATTAATTTATGTGTCAAAGTCACTTAATCCACTTCCATAAATAATTTCTTAAAATTAATAATATTCCTTCTAAAAAAATTTTAAACCCTTCTTCAGGACTATACTAACCACGAAAATAAATCAGAAAATTTTACTTTCTAGAATAATTACTCAAAGCACACATAGAAAATAAATTACTCAAATTTTCAGGGTGTTACAACTCTACCCCCTAAAAGAAAATTTCGTCCTCGAAATTTACCTGGCTGAAAAAGGTGAGGGTATTGTTGCCGAATTGCATCCTCAGGCTCCCACGTAGCTTCCTCCACTCCGTGGTTACGCCACAACACTTTGACCAACAGCCTGAGTCTTCTTTCTTAGCACCTTCACGTCTCGGTCTAAGATTTCCACTGGTTCCTCCTCAAAAGACAAATCCAAATTCAACTCCACTTCTTCTACCGGTACTATGTGCGAAGGATCCGATCTATAGCGCCTCAACATGGACACGTGGAAAACATTATGAATTTGGCTCAATTCCGGAGGTAACTCAATCGATAGGCCCTTTGGACCAACTCGTTTCACCACACGATATGGTCCAATGTATCTAGGACTCAACTTGCCCTTCTTCCGAATCGAATATCTTCTTCCAAGGTGAGACCTTCAGAAGACTTGATCTCCTACGGCATACTCGATCTCTTTACGCTTCGGATCCGCATACGACTTGTCTATCCGAAGCTTCCTTTAACCGAGTGCTCGAATAACTTTCACTTTTTCTTCCGTTTGAAATCATCTCGAGTCCTAACAACTGCCGATCACCCAACTCGATCCGACCAAATAGGAGAGAACGACACCTACGACCATACAATGCCTCGTAGGGTGCCATCCGAATGCTAGACTCGGTAGGCGTTGTTGTCACGCAAATTCCGCTAACGGTAGAAAATCCTCCCAACTACCTTTGAATTCGATTACACATCCCCTTAACATGTCTTCCAGAATCCGAATCACTCTCTCCGAGTGACCATCGGTGAGGATGAAAAGCGTACTAAAATTAAGCTTTGTACCCAAGGCTTCATGCAAAGCTTTCCAAAATCGAGATGTAAACCTAGGATCCCTATCCGATATAATCGATCTGGTACCCCATGCAACCTCACGATTTCGGATACATACGGCTTTCGCCAACTTACGCAGCGAGTAGTTAAATGACGCCTTTGGTAGAAAATGAGCGATCTTTCGTCAAGCGATCAACAATTACCCAAAGCAGAATTTTTCTTAGTAGGTGTTAAAGGTAACCCACTAACAAAATCCATTGTTATCCGCTCCCATTTCCAAAGAGGAATCTTAGCGGTTGCAAAAGACGACGGCAATTGATGCTCGCTTTCACTTGTCGACGACAAGTTAAGCATTTTCCCACAAATTTACGAAATCTCCCGTTTCAATCAGGCCACCAAAACCGCTCACGAAGATCCCGATACATCTTATTTCCTCCGGGTGCATAGCATAAGGGGCACTATGCGCCTCCTCAAAATCATTTGCCTCGGATCGAATCCTTAGGCATACTGGACCCTTCCACGAAAAACACAATACACCTACGAATTTATTCCAAAATCCTCAATTTCACCATTTTCCACTTCTTTGAAATAAAAGTCTCAACTTCTCATCTAAAATCATTTTTCCTTAATTTGTTCCAACCACATAAGGCTTCACTTGAAATTCCGCTATCAAACTACCATCCTCATACAAACTCAAATGGGCAAACATAGCTCTCAAATCGAGATACCACCTTACGACTTAATGCGTCCGCCACTACATTAGCCTTTCCAGGATGATACTCAATAGAGAAATCATAGTCCTTTTGACTCCACCCATCTTCGTTGTCTCAAGTTTAACTCTTACGAGTAAGAAGATACTTAAGACTCTTGTGATCCGTATAGATGATAGACTTTTCACCATAGAGGTAATGCCTCCAAATCTTTAAGGCAAACACCACTGCCGCTAACTCCAAATCATGAGTAGGGTAGTTCACCGTGCGGTCTCAATTGACGAAGCGTAAGCTACAACTTTCCCACTTTGCATCAATACGCGGCCTAAACCCGTATGTGACGCATCACAATAAAGCGTAAACTCCTTCCGACCTCAAAGTTGAATCAATACCGCGCTTAGTTAAAACCTTCTTCAATTTCTCGAAACTTTCTTGCTTTGCTTGTCTGTCCATACATACGGCACTCCCTTCCGCAAAAGCTTAGTTAGAGGTGCAGCAATCAATGAGAACCCCTCAACAAAGCGTCTATAGTAACCAGCCAAACCCAAGAAACTCGAATCTCACCACCGACTTCGGTGGTTTCCAATCCAATCTGACTTCAATCTTCCGAGGATCCACCCTTATTCCTTGGTGATACAACATGACCCAAGAAAGTCACTTCTCTTAACCAAAATTCACATTTCTTGAATTTGGCATACAATGATTATCTCGAAGCACTTGCAATACAATCCGCAAATGCGAGTCATGTTCTTCTTCGCTCCTCGAATAAACCAGAATGTCATCTATGAATACCACCACAAACTGATCTAAGAATGGTTGAAAGACCCGGTTCATCATATCCATAAATGCAATTTGGTGCATTGGTCAACCCAAACGGCATCACTAAAAACTCATAGTGTCCGTAACGGGTTCGGAATCTTTGTCTTGTGAATATCCGCTTCTTTCACCTTAAGGTGGTGGTAACCCGACCTTAAATCAATCTTGGAGAAAGCGAAGCTCCCTTCAATTGATCAAGCAGTCGTCAATCCTCGGCGAGGGTACCGATTCTTGATCGTCCACTTATTCAATTGCCTATAGTCAATACACATACGCATTGACCCATCCTTCTTCTTAACAAACAAAACCGGTGCTCCCACGGAGACACACTCGGTCGAATAAAACCCCGATCTAGCAGTTCTTGAATTTGGGCTTTAAGCTCCGACAACTCCTTCGGTGCCATTCTATAAGGAGCAATGGACCTTTGGAGGCGATTCAGGGCAAAAGCTCAATACCAAATTCCACTTCCGATCTGGAGGTACACGGGAAGTTCTTCAGAAAAACATCCAGAAAATTCCTTCACCGTTTCACATCTTCCATCGGCGACTCTTTGGCATCTAAAGCACTAATAAATGCTAAAAATGCTCAGTGCCCTTTTCGCACTAACTTCTCCGCCTTCAACGCAGAGAAATCACGTTTGCCAAGTAATTTCTCCGCTCGCCTATCATAACTATCTCCTTATCCTCCACATTTCTTATCGACATACGCCAAAGATACGGTCCAATTTCGCCCGGTGCTTAACCAACCAATCCATGCCCAGAATAATATCGAATTCGCCAAAAGGCAGTTCCATCAAATTTGCCAGGAATGTTTCTCCTTGAATTACTAAGGGCACGTCTCTAAACAATTTATTAACCAACACCGATCGCCCTCTAAGGACTAATCACCCTCATCTCTTTATCGGAAATTTGAGTCTAATTTCAAGTTTCGATTATGGTGCTAGCAATGTACGAATGAGTAGAACCAATATCTATCAAGGCAATACGGGTACATCAGAAATGAAGAACGTACCAGTTATCACATCAGGTGCATTGCCATCCTCACGACGTCTGACCGCATACACCAATCCTGGCTGTCTTGCATCCGCGTTGCCCCTAGGACCATTGCCTCGACCCGCTGCACCTTGACCACGTCCAGCCCCATTACCACCACGACCTGGTCCCCGACCTCTCGGTGGTTCTTTGAACTCCCTCTTGCCGGTGGTACATCAATACGAACGAACTTGAGTTGTATCCATACGTCGAGGGCAACTCCTATATTGATGCTCCGTCGATCCACATTTATAGCAAGCACCCGTTTTCCTCCAACATTCTCCGGAATGTCTTTTCCCACATTCAGCACAATCCCGACTCTGATTAACAGCTACTGGTGCTCTTCCTTGAGCTGGTTCCTCATTCCGGGGCCTCTTCAGGAATCTTCTCGAAGAACCCGAATGCTTCAGATCTTTCTTGCCTCGAATTTGCTCCCGATTTTGACGTTCCGAGTTCTTAGCCTCTTCGGCTATCTTGGCCTTCTCCACAAGAGCGGCAAAAGTTCTAACTTGTTGTGGGGCTATCGTAACCCGCAACTCGTCTTTCAAACCGTCCTCGGAAGCACACAACGCTCATGGTCCGTTGCCACTATCGTTCGAGCATAGCGACTCAAGCGTAAGAACTCGACCTCATATCTTGCCACCGTCTTATTTCCTTGCACGAGTTCAAGAATTCCTTCCTTCGGGCATCCACATAGCTTGTTCCCACATATTTCCCTTGAAAGGAAGCCTTGAAAAATTCCCGATTAATCAAAGCGACATCGGTGCCATCTCGGATAGTAAGCCACCATTGGTAAGCCGTCTCTCAACAAAGATACCGCTCCTCTTAACTTTTGTTCCACGGTGCACTCAAGATCGTCCATAATTCGCTCATCGCCTCAAGCCAATATTGGCGACATTGGGAGCTACACGAGACACCTCACGAAAACCTCGGCTCCGCTGGATTTGATCGCTCCGATATCGACCCACGAGCGGTTGGTCGATTACGGATCCAGCGACCCTTTCAAGTACTCGCGGCATTGCTCGTGTCACGGCATTATCCTCTTCCATATGATCGTGCGATCCGTCTCACTCTCGAGTGACGCAGTGCATCCATTTCCGACATATGACCCGGCACATCGATTGCGCCCCTAACACCTCGTCCTCTACCACACGGCCACGCCTACCGCGGCCCACGACCACGTCCTCTAGTGCTCATGGCGACTAATTCGATTTAATCGATTAAGAGTTTTATGAATCGAATAATATTTCAATTGTTTATTAACGATGTCTTATGATATGAAAGAGATAGAGTGTTTTCGCATCAATATCCTATTGTCTCAATCTCTACGGTTTTAACACCTAAAACTAGAAGTTCTAGAGTGTTTCTTATAATCATATCATAATGATAATAAACATACGAGATATCTGAATACTTACTTGACTTGGCGCGGGATGCTCATGGTGCCATACTACCTTTAATCAAAACTCTAGAAATTATTTTCAAACAAATTTCTTTATTGAACCCAAACCACAGCCGAGTTTTGGCGGGCTCGATACCACTAAATGTAACACCCCAAACCCGGTCTATGCGTTTAGGCGAGATTTGGTTTGTCACACCAAACATACTTTCGTTTCTTTTCAAGATTTACGATAAAATAATGATGCAAAAACTTTTGAAAATCGAGTTAAAGATGTAGTACGAGGTTTTGAAAATAATTTAAGAATATACTTGTTTAAAACTTATCTTAAATAAAATGTTTATCGAAACTTTAAAACTTCTTAAAAGAATTTGGAGGAAAATTTTAAAGAAAATCGTCTAATTGTCAAAATATTAAATAAACGATATTTTTAGTAAAAACCAAATGATTTAACATAAACTCATAATTAAAGTCTCAAAATAAAAATTATAAAACCATCCACACGATAAAATCCATAAAACATACTTAGAGGCCTTATTACATCAACCCAATAATAGCAATTAAAATAAAAACTTAAATAAAGTCATAGTTTATAAAAAAAAAAAAAAAACCCAAATTCGTAGTATGGCCTCCACCAAGTCATCTCAAGCCCAAGTCCACGTCAATTTCCATTACGAAATGGTTAATAAAAATTGGGTGAGTTACAAAGAACTCGAGTGTGCAACTCACTTACCACCATTTTTAGGCCGGATCGTCAAGATATCATCTTTGGGCTTGAGCCCATTAATGATTTCAACCATACATCGTAAAGTAACATAATTTAAAGAGAAGAATGCATGAAATATGAATTTCCCAAACCAACCTAGTATCCATCCGCTAACACCCCGTACCAACCACACACACTGTGGGGATCAAGTCAACCCACCCCGCCAAACACACCAATCATGGGCTTAAAGCCCTTAAATAATTTTGTAGTGCACTACCGAACTAGATTGTGACATTGTCACCGAACTAGAGGCATTTAGTCGAATTTGTGTGAGAGCCACCGAACTAGAGGCATTTAGTCGAATTTGTGGCGAGAGCCACCGAACTAGAGGCAATGAGCCAAATTTGTGGCAATCGGCCATTCTTCTCTTCATATAACCCACCCCATGCAATCATGCGTATATAACAAATATAATCATATAATGATTTTCATTAATCCATATCATCGGTGGGCTTATCAATTAACCTTTCATTAGGCTCATATAAACAATTTAACAACTAGCCCATTTAGTAGTTTAGTGACTTTGGCCCATTTTAGCCCAATTTATCGAAAGCAGTATTTTCGACCCATTTAATCGAACTAGAGTATTATCGGCCCATTTTATCGAACTAGAGTATTATCGGCCCATTTTATCGAACTAGAGTATTATCGGCCCATTTTATCGAACTAGAGTATTATCGGCCCATTTTATCGAACTAGAGTATTATCGGTCCATTTATCAAACTAGAGTATTATCGTATTTTTTTTTTCTCGGTTTTAACCGTTTTCATGCATTTACTCAAAAATATGAGTTACTACGTATTTTTCCGTTTTTACTATTTTACGATTTTATCACGGAACTTACAACTTGATGTCCAACGAAAATGAGTGTGAAGTTACACACACGGTTATGGAGAGAACTAAACTTTCCCGCTCTTCAACACCTATACGTATTGTGTTAATTAAAACACTATAATCTATAATAAAACCGATCTAAATATAGCGATCTAGAAATTTACCCTCGGATTTTCGTAAGACTTCTACTTGCGATTTCTCTCCGATTGATGGTTAACTAACCGAATCGAATCCACGAACAAATAATGGTTCGGGAGTACGAACGACTTCGAACAGTTGATTTTCCTCGGTTGAACGTCCGCAACCCGGTGGAAAATCCCGGATTCCCGAAATAGTCCTTTGCTTGTACTTAGGGAATAATGAACCTCCCTTCTTCCGAAGGCTAAACACCGCCTGTTTCTTCCCTATGTTGAATGTCTTCAAAGGCAAAGAACATTAATCTAATGATATCGAAAAAATTTCTAAAGTTTAAAAGATGTGATTTCCTTACCACGAGAATCGATTCCTACGCTTTGTCACCCACCACTTCTTGATTCCAACTTTCCGTTATCGCACTAAAGTTTAACAAAATAAACGTTAATAAAATAAACGTTTATTTTGATCCAAATAATGCCTTCAAGCCAACATTAATATTCGGCACTAACCACTAATAACTAATCGAAACAAAAAGAACTCTTACCTATATTCCACGTCGAAAAGAAAGGATTTGAGAATAGTATGGTTTTAAGGAGGATTCGGTGTGAAAGATTAAAGAGAAAGGGAAATAATTTGGCTTATGAACACCTTAGCATTCGGCCATGAGAGAAATATTGGAGAGAAATATTGATTGATAATGAATAAAAATAAGAAAATGGAGATGATGATGAATTCGGTTTTCAAAGAAAATAAAAGAGAAAGAAAGAGAGGAGGTTAGAATCAAGACACATTCGGCAATGAAGAAAAGAGAGAAAAGAAAGGAATGGTCATTTGATGTAGGTGATTTCGGCACTCAAATGAAATAAGGCACAAAAGAATACCAATTGATGTGCAAAAATGACCAAATGGTCAAAAACTTTAGGACTTACCAATGCTCAAATTCGGCCAAAGGGAGAAAAGGTTGAGAGAGTTTTCAAAACTTGCACAAACTAACAAAAATGATGAAAACAAGACTAAAATTCCTAGCCAAAACTATCACCAAAATTCGGCTCCCCTATAGCCATATTGCCGCCCAAGTACATGGTCTTTAGGCCAAGATATTGTTTCCAAAAATTCTTCCTTGATTCATGCCTCATATCTTCACATTTTCCTTATTCTTTTGATACCCTTCCTTAAGTTCAAAATTTCCTTATTCCTTTGATATTTTAACCAAAAATAACAAGTCAACACCTTCCATAAAAGCTCTTGGCCGACACTTGCTATATTGGTGCATAAAAATTCAAAATAAAATTCACCTAGATGCTAAACATGGATTCGAACCTTCAACCTCATGCACAAGCTCATGCGCCATCACCACTTGTCCAATAATTCATCTTATGCCTCACTTTGACACTTAAATTAATTTATGTGTCAAAGTCACTTAATCCACTTCCATAAATAATTTCTTAAAATTAATAATATTCTTTCTAAAAAAATTTTAAATCCTTCTTCAGACTATACTAACCACGAAAATAAATCAGAAAATTTTACTTTCTAGAATAATTACTCAAAGCACACATAGAAAATAAATTACTCAAATTTTCAGGGTGTTACAGGTCACACGCCCGTGTGGGCAGGCTGTGTGCCTCCCACGGGTTTAGACATGCCCGTGTGTCTAAGCCGTGTCAAAAGATGGCATACATACTGACTTGTCCACATGGCCTGAGACACGCCCGTGTGCCTCCCCCATGGTCGACACTGACTTACACCACATAGCCAGTCACACGCTCGTGTGTCTTGCCTGTGGTCGAGTCTGACTTGTTTTGAAATGCAACCACAAAGGACACGGTCGAGCCACACGCCCGTGTGCTCAACCTTGTGGGCAATTATAGGCCATTTTCAAGGCCAAAATGCCACCCACACCTTGAGCCTTCCCTATAAGCACATTTATACATCCAACCAAGCTTCCAAGGCAACCAATACATACAAAATAATCATCATTCCTAACTATTCAAGAACATTTCAATCATACCATCTTATATACTATTTAGTTTAACTTATTCACAAGTATTTCTAAAATGACCCATCACAAATTTACCATTTCATTATGACATCCATCCATCAAATATATATTTACTTACTTTGCATCAATAAGCTTAACATAATTTTGACCATTTCACTAGCCATCAAACCATACCAAAACTAAGCATTCTAAGACATAACTATTCATTCATATCACAACCATATATCTAGACTTATCACATAGCTATATACATAACACTCATTCTTTACTCATACCTAATTCTCTTGAATCAAATTATAGCAACCCACCATAGCAAATCATATTAAGCATATCACACATATATATCATAACCAAAACTCATTAAACTTAAACATCATATTTAGCCATTTTTGCATGGCTATATATATATATATACATGTCCCAAAATCAAACATTCCATCTATGCTATACATGCAATATGACCAAATTCATCTTAGTAAAATACAAAAAAAAGCGATCGATAGTGTGATAAGCTTTGCTGACGATCCCCGAGCTCATAATGACTCCAAAATCTATAAAACAGAGGTAAACAAAAACACACAGAGTAAGCTATTTAAGCTTAGTAAGTCTTAAGCAAAAACATATATAACAACAATTACATATTAACATTTTGTTAACAAGGCCGAATATGCATAATATCAAATACAACTTATCATTTACTACTAGATCACATTTTAAACTCATATATATATAACATATGGCTGAATGTAATCAATCATATACATATATAAATTTTCACTTTTATTATTACAAACACATCAATAAGCCGAATCATTTATATGTTCAAATAGATTAACACATAATTCATGTTCACATAACCTTTTATCTTTTCAAATAACCAACTTACCTTGTTTCCATATAAATAAATAACTAACACATACCTGAACCTGTAATTCAATTTCACATTCGGTCTTTACTTCACATTGCCCATTTCAGAATTAAAAAGGATACATGGATAGTCGGAAGCTCGTACAATGCCAACGTCCCAAACATGGTCTTACATGTAATCACATATCAATGCCACTGTCCCAGATAGGGTCTTACACGAAGCAAATACGATGCCAATGTCACACGTAAACACAAGTCGATGCCAACGTCCCAGACGTGGTCTTACACGATAACACATATCAAAAATCCTATGTTATGACATACGTATCCTATCTATTCCTAGGGTTCGTACAGGACTTTCGAACGTTGAATCTCGATCGAATCGAACTCGAAACATAGTTCCCTATCTCATATTCACATTCGGCCAAACACATATATATTCGAATAATTCATTACATAACATAACATATATATATATATATATATATTCTCAAGTTTAACAACATTTAAATGTTTATAGACTTACCTCGGATGTTGTCGGACGGTTTAATCGACTATTTGACTACTTTCGATTTCCCCCGATCTAATTCTGTTTTCTTTCATTCTTGATCTAAATAAATTCAAATTTAACTAATTTAATCACACATTCATTCAATTTAATCTAAAAACACACAAATGGGAAAATTACCATTTTGCCCCTGACATTCTACACTTTTTGCAATTTAGTCTCTATCACATAAAACCCAAAATACACAAAATTTCACATCACCATAGCTAGGCCTAATATCACCCATGCTCTTACAAGTCCATCCATTTCATTTATTTCACATTTTAGTCCCTCAAAAATTTAGTTTTACAATTTAGCCCTAATTACTCAAATTCATCAAAAATTCAAAGACAAAACATGTTAATCCTTCACATATCTTTAACATTTCATCCTCAAACAACAAAAATCACAAGCTATCATAAATGGCATAACACAAAATCATCATCAATTTCAAAAATTCAAGCACGGGTCTTGTAGTATTCGAAGCAACGATTACAAAAATTTAGAAATTATCAAAAACCGAAACCGAAACATACCTCAATTTGCTTGAACAAGGGCCAAAGTCTAAGCTTTCCTATTTTTTTTTCTTATCTTTTTGTTTCAGTTCAAAGAAAGATGAAAAACATGGCTTTTAATGTTATGTTTTATTATATTAACATTATATTATGTTATTTATTATTTTAACTTATATAATTAATATATAAAAAACTATATATTAACTATAATGCCGTCCAATACCATTATTATTGGGCTAATTGCATCATAAAACCTCCAAATTATAAAGACAACAACCATTAGGCACTTTCCTAGTTAACCATCAAATTTTCATTTTACGCGATTAAGCCCTTTTCTCAAATTAAGCACACAAATAATAAAATTAATTCATGAAACTTTCACACATGTAAATTCACACATAATAAACACCAAAAATAATTTTAAAATATTTTTCAAACTCAGATTCATGGTCCCGAAACCACTGTCTTATTAGGGTCAAAATCGGGCTGTTACAATGCCAGCTGATTTACCTAAGGACTCATGTCAACCAAAAAAAATCATCATTTCATAAATTTATCATGGTATTTTAATATTTTTACAAATAAGTCCCTAATTGATAAATACATCAAAAATCACTTTACAAAAGTTATTTATTGTAACACCCTGAATTTGGGCCTAGTAGAATTGGCCCTATTGAGCCTTGGGCATGGGTGCGTTTAAAATTTTTGAGAATAAGAAAATGGCACAATTGCATGTTAGATCTGTTGGGTGAGTGATTTTGGAAGGTTATAGGGCTTCTATGAAGTCCTGGGTTCAATCCATGTCAGTTGGAAAATTTTTATTTTTAGCATTAGGGGACCCTGACTCCTGGTATTAAGCCTTATAAGTATTTGTGATTAAAAAGGAGACACAAGAGAGCCTGTGGTGGAGTGGTTGTGGCGTCACAGGTATGGCAAGGAGGGCAGAGGTTCAAGTCTCACTGCATGCAAAAATGGGATTTTTTTTATTTATTTTGCTCATGAGTGGGCAAGAGTTGGTGTTGGATTCGAACTCTGTGTTGGAGAGTTTGAATGAGTCAATTGAGGGATTTAAGGAGTGGATCATGGAGGAAATCAAGGAGAGAGAGGTGGAGATTTTCAAGGAGTTGAATGCTTGAGGAGTTGGTGCCGAAATGGGGTCTTTGATCTTAGAAATTTGGCCAAAGGGGTTTTGGGGTATATTTTGGACTTTGATTAGTTTTTTCTTTTCTCTCTTTTTTTTTTTGGTTAGTTTGGTTACCAAAACCGAAGTTCTTTTTTGTTCTTTTCTGTGTTGCCAAATTTGCGCAAAAGTGACCTCTCGTGCATTCTTTTTGCTTGGTTTCACCCTACTTTCTTGTTAGTCGATTTTGTGTTACCATTTAGGCAACGTTCGTACCATTTCTATCTATTTCTCCTTGGGCTGATTGCATATTCCTCTGTTCTTCTTCCTTGTGCCGAAAAGTGATTTTCTATTCTCTCCATCTCTTCTACCCTCTTCTCCAATCGCATTCGTTCCTTAATCAGAAGGGTTCAACTTGGGGGTTTGTTTCGATTGTTCGGATTGCACCTTTCATTTTCTTCTTCTCTTTTTGGCGTGGGTAAGTGTAAGTATTAATGACTCTTTTTATTTAGGAATCTTTGTTATGGGTGCTATTTACTTTCTCTTCTGTTCAATCTCCCCATTTTCTCATATTCTGATATTGGTTAATACCTAGGTCCTCTCGAGGATTGATAGAGGGACAAGCGACTTTGAGTAAGCAACATTCCACTCTCAGTTTTTCACCAAGGTAAGTGTTTTTGCCTTGTTGGTTAGGGCCGAATACTCTTGATGGCTTGTAAATGGTCAAGTGTGGTTTTAATCACAAGGTTATTTGTTTCTCTCAATAAGGCTTGATGTAATGCAGAGTCCGTCAAGGGGTTTAACCATGCTAACCATTAGAGAGGGTTTAACAAGGTTCGGTCGATTAAGGTAAGTGATATTGTGGTTTCGGCTTTTAGTTGGAAACGGAGGATAATTGTATGGATCAAATGGCTAACCGTTAGTCTTAAATGTTGTAGGTTCAGTGCTAGGGATTCGTAGGGCACTTTGTAACAGGTGTGTACTCACACCATTCCAACTGTAGATCGGCAAATGCCAAAATGCCGAAAAGCCAAAGTACCGGCGAATGATGCCACACGAGCGTGCGATCGCACGTGTGGTGGACCGAGCCCACGAATATGGGCGTAAGACGGTTGAGGCAACCATGAGTGTTCTCATGGGCTTAGGTCGTTATGGGCCTCGTTTGGCTTAAATGGGCAGTGTGGGCACAATGGGCTCGTGGGCCCCACACGGATTAAATTTACGAAATGTGGCAGAAACCGAACTAGGCTATAGCGTTCACATAGCCGTGATTGAAAATGGGCCGAATGGCCACACGAGAGTGTGGGCCCACCTGGGCCGGGTATTGGGCTTTGGGCCCAAATACACCGTTTTGATGATACATGGTATCTGTGTCGCTCGAGGCGACTGTAGACCTTCGAGAAGGTTGTTAAATGATTGAAATACCCTTATAGGGTAAAATTATTGAAATACCCCCGGGTTGTAAAATTACTAAAATACCCTTAAAGGGTAAAATTACCGAAATACCCCTGGAGGGTAAAATGACCGTTATGCCCCTGAAGGGAAAAATGACTAAAATGCCCCTACATGTTATATGATTGTTATTGTATGCTATTGATAGTATGTCTGCATTCATGTGATATTATGTTGCATGGGGGATGGGATTATTGATTTGGAGGAAATGTATGATTTGTTAGGGTCGCATAGTCGCTTGACGACTGTGGATCCACCGATGGCTTTAAGCCGATTACGTGATTGGCAGCTCTACTGCAACATTGGTTAGTGCCGCAACCGGTGCTACATAAGGAGTGTAGGGATGGATGGGTCGATTAAATCCCCACAGGAGTGCAGGGTTGGACAAGAGACGGAGTGCAAGGTTGGTATGGGCATTAATGCATTGCATATATGGATTTTAATATTGAGATTGGCTTAGGCCCAGATAAATATGATATGTGACATTTGAGATGGGCTAAGGCCCAACTGAGGCTATAATGGGTTAAGGCCAATTGCCACCGTTACTGTGATGGGCTTAGGCCCACATTGATTATTGTAATGGGCTTAGCCCGGATTCATTTGATGCATGTTTTCGATGAGGGTTGTACACACTGAGTTTTCGTAAACTCACCCCCTCTTTTTAATTTTTCAGGTAATCCTCAGTAAGCGATTCGATGTACGAGAGGGCTCGGAGGTGGACACATTACGAGCAGCCTTAAATTTTAGTTTTTATTTTACCTTACTAAAACCGCTTTCTTATTGGGTTGTAAAAAGGTCGTTTTTAATTTCTGGTTTTTATTTGGGATATTTATCTATGATGTTTTATACCTGTTAAAAGTAGATCGCGATTTTCCTAAACAAAACTGTTTTCAAAACATCATGTTCTCGTAACTCAATTATTCTTAAATTAAGCTTTCGCAACAAACAAGGTTTTTATGGTAATAATTTTTTATAAACCTCGGAAAAAAATAAATTGACGTAACTGGGATTTTCTCAAGCTTTTATTTAAGAAGGGTTTCCAATGAAAACATGGTTTTTGAAAAACACTTCAATGTGGCACACCAGATTCGGGCCTAACTTCTAGGCTGGGTTTGGGGTGTTACATTTATTTAACAACAAAGACTCATAATATTTCATCAAAATTCATAAATCATGCAAGAAAACTAATGGAAAAACCCTAAACCTTTAATAGTTTTGCAAATTGGTCACTGGACTAGCTAGATTAAGTTATAACGACTTCAAAAACATAAAAATCTTTAAAAATGAGACAAAAACCACTTACATGCAAGCAATGAGAAGTAGCTGAATGTTCAAAGCCCTAAAATGGTGTTTTGTTCTTCCATTTTCAGTGGTGTTTCTCATCTAAGAAGATCGTACCTTCTTTTACATTATTTTTACTTCATTTATTCATTAATTTACTTTATTAACCTTTAACTTAAACTACTTAAAACATCAATTTCATGTCCATCTTTGTCCACAAAATATTATAATGGTCTAATTACGATTTAAGTCCTTTAAATTTAAATTTTCATAGCTATTTGATGCTTTTAGCTACTAGAACTCTACTTTTGCACCTTTTATGATTGAGTCATTCTCACGAAATTAAGCATGCAAAAGTTAAAATTTCTTAACGAAATATTTATACAACACTACTAACATACTGTAGATGTAACACCCTAAACCCGGCCTGGACGTTAAGGCCGAATCTGGCGATGTCACATAATAGTGCTTTAGAAAACGTAACTGTGTTAAAACTATTTTTAGGTATCTTAGGCTATCGTCAAAACGCGTCATTTATTTATTCATTATCCAGTTTCCAAACTTTATACATTGCGGAAGCTTTTAAAACAATTACATGAGTTAAATGCGTATTTTGATAAAACCTTTGTTTATTTTAAAAACACGCATCTTGTCCTACTGCTAGCAGTTTATAAAATAACGATCCCAAATTTTAATCAAAAATCCGTAAAGGCCTTATTACATGAAATTTACCCAACAATAACCAAATCATAATAATAAAAAAATAAACCATAAAAACCAATATCGGAGAACAGTGGTCACCACATTGAGTCCTCTCTTTGCACCGATCCGCCTCTGCTGGGATTACACGAAGCAGATTAAGCGAAAAGGGGTGAGTTTTAGCAACTCAGTGCGTAATCCCCACAGAAAACATACACACAGAGATATCAGATATCAAACATGATTTTTGCAGTTCGGGTCTGAGCCCATTACAGAAACGGTGTGGACCTTAGCCCACTCAGATACAGAATCAGATATGTTTCAGGGCCTTAGCCCATTTTAGACATAGTAAGCAGATCAGACAGAATAGAAGAATCCTACCCACCAGCCTCTACACACCAACTCCGTCCAACCCTACACACCATGTGGGGATAAAATCAACCCACCCATCCCTACACACGGCATCTTTGTACCGGATCTGACACATAATCGAAAGTTGCGGTGAGTACGCTGGATAATGAGAAGCTTAAGAGCCTTTCAGATACTTCCTCCAATCATAATCAACCCACCCCGATGCAATGCAACATACAAGAATGACATGCTATTATGAAATTAACTTATATATTCAGATTAGTACACATGCTTAATACAGAAATCAGATATACAGATCATTCATTTAGGGGTCTAAGTATTGCTTACCGACCCTACGGTAGGTCCACAATCGACTTGGGCGACCCGTGCAACCTTACAGAGTTTTTCAGAAAAATGGGCTCACACGCTTGTGTGGCCCACACGGCCAAAATTGGCCTTGGCCGTGTGGATCACACGGCCTGGCCCAGAATCCCACACGTCTGTGTTGCCCACACGGCCAAATTGGTCGAGCCCGTGTGTCGCACACGGCCTCACTCAACCCTAGCGCACGGCCGGGCTCGTCGATCACACGGCCGTGTGGTGACTTACAGTCCTGCACACGACCTACCACACGGGCGACCACACGCCTATGTGGCGTCGACAGAAAGGTTTTCAGCTTTTGCCGAGACCTCGTTTCCTACGTTTTCGGGTGTTTTTGCTCTTTACGCAATCTCAAAGTTACCAGCACCTATAATTGAACAACATCTTACTCATTAATCTCTTAAACAACCGAATCAAACTAAACCCGAAACAGAATGCTCATCCATCGAGTGACCAAATTTACCTTCGAGCAAGAAATAGAGTTTGCTTGCAACGCGAGAACCCGTTTACAGCCTTCGAGCAGTACCTGGCGTGAGTAAAATGATTCCTCCGCTAATCGCTTAGTCAAAATAACGCTAGAACTTAAAGGAAACCACTTACCGAACAAGGGCAGTGACAGCTACAGAACAGAACTCGATTGAACGCGAAACAAAAAGAGAAAGGTAGGTTTTCGGTAGCCAAAGGGGATGATGGGAAGGGAAAACGGCAGCAAAAAGGGGTGTGAGAGAGCAAAATTTTGGCAGAAAAAGAGAAGGGAGAGAGAGAGCCGAAAATTGCCTAATTGAACTACTGGTCAGATTCTAATAACTACCCCTCCCAAACTCCTTAATTCTCTCCTTCAAACACTCCACAATCAGCGTTTGACTAAAACTCAAACTCTTACACAACACTAGCAGCAAAATAATCCCCTTGCATGCACAGGGATTCAAACTCCAGACTTCCAACAACCTCAACACTCCCCTTAGCCACAAGACCAGCAGGCCCATTCTGTTAATTACTAACACACTTTAACTTAAAAGCCTGTTAACCAGGGTTTGGGCTTTATTCATAAAAATACCAAAATTTACCCAAGTTAAGACTTGAACTTGGGACCTCCCACACACACCCAGAACACATAACCACTGAAGCAGACACTCATTCATGCCATAATAACAAAAGCCGAAACTAAGCAAAACCGGGGCGTTACAACTCTACCCACTAAAAGAAAATTTTGTCCTCAAAATTTTACCTGATCAGAAGAGGTGAGGATGCTACTAACGCATCGAATCCTCTGGCTCCCAAGTGGCCTCTTCAGTGCTATGATTCCGCCACAGCACCTTCACTAAGGGGATAGATTTCCTCCACAGAACCTTAGTGCCGTGCTCCAGAATCTGAACCGGCTCCTCCTCAAATGTCAGATCTGTTCTAACCTCAATATCCTCAATAGGAACAACATGCGTGGGATCACGTGGAACACATCATGTATGCGATTCAACTCCGGAGGAAGCTCTAACTGATATGCGACTGGCCCCACTCGCTTCAGAACACGGTACGTCCCAATAAACTGAGGGCTCAGCTTACCCTTGCGACCAAACCTCAAGACCTTCTTCCATGGCGAGACCTTGAGAAAAACTAAGTCCCCCACAAAATATTAAATATCCTTTCTTTTTAGATCCGCGTAGGACTTCTGCCTATCAGATGCCGCTTTCAGATGATCTAGAATCAATCAGACCTTATCTTTAGTTTTTGAAAGAAATTTTTGACCCAGAACACGTCGCTCCCCTAACTCAGTCCAACATAAGGGAGTGCGACACTTACGACCCATACAAAGCCTCGTAAGGTGCCATCTGAATGCTAGATTGATAGCTGTTGTTATAGGCGAACTCTGCCAATGACAAATACTCCTCCCAACTGCCTCAGAAATCTATAACACAGCTCCTCAACATATCTTCCAGTACTTGAATCACCCTCTCCGACTAACCATCTGTCTGAGGATGGAAAGCAGTATTGAAGTCTAACCTTGAACCCAGAGCTTCGTGCAACTTCTTCCAAAACTGAGACGTGAAGCGAGGATTCCTAGTGGAGATGATCGAAACAGGAACCCCATGCAGCGTCACTATTTCAGATACATAAAGCTTAGCTAACTTCTGGAGAGAAAAGTCTGTCCTGACCGGAATGAAGTGAGCAGGCTTGGTCAATCAATCCATGATGACCCAGACAGAATCCTTCTTAGTGGGTGTTAAGGGAAACCCACTAACGAAGTCCATCGTTACTTGTTCCCATTTCCACATTGGAATCTTTACCAGCTGTAGCAACCCCAAAGGCAACTGATGCTCAGCCTTAACTTGCTGACAAGTCAGACAACGAGCAACGAAGTCAGTAACCTCTCGCTTCAACCCTGGCCACCAGTACAACTCTCGGAGATCTCGGTAAATCTTGTTCCCACCGGGATGCATAGCATAAGGGCTACTATGCGCCTCCCTTAGAATTGACTATCTTAAATCCTCGTCATTCGGCACACAGATCCGCCCGCGAAAGCAAAGTACCCCATCTCTGCTAATCCCAAAATCAGTAGTATCCCCATTCTCAACATGACAGAACCGTACCTCAAGCGATTTATCCCCCATCTGTTTACCTCTGATCTGATCAATCCATGTAGGCTTAACCTGAAGCTCCGCTAACAGACTCCCATCACCGAATAAACTGAGTCAAGTGAACTTCGCCCTCAGATCAGTCATCACCCTACGGCTCAAAGCATCTGCCACCACATTAGCCTTACCAGCGTGGTACTCAATGGTGCAGTCATAATCCTTAAGCAGTTCAATCCATCTACGCTGCCTAAGATTTAACTCCTTCTGGGTGAGGAGATACTTGAGGCTCTTATGATCAGTATAGATAGTACACTTCTCACCGTACAGATAGTGCCTCCAGATTTTCAAAGCGAAGATTACCGCTGCCAACTCCAAATCGTGCGTAGGATAGTTAGCCTCATGCATCTTTAGCTGACAAGACGCATAAGCTACCACCTTACCATCCTACATCAGAACGCAACCCAAACCCACATGCGACGCATCACTGTATACGACGAAATCATTCCTAGATTTAGGCTGCATCAGCACCGGAGCCTGCGTCAAAATAGATTTGAGCTTCTCGAAGCTCTCTTGTTGCTTATCGGTCCAGAAAAAATGAACTCTCTTACGAAGAAGCTTGGTCAATGGCGCTGCGATCAAAGAGAACCCTTCTACGAAGCGTCGATAATAACCCACCAGCCCCAGAAAGCTGCGGATTTCAGACACATTCTTCGACTGTTTCCACTCCAACACCGCCTCAATCTTACGAGGGTCAACACGAATCCCCTCCGCAGAAACTGCATGCCCCAGAAACGTTACTTCTCAGAGCCAAAATTCACACTTACTGAACTTCGCATACAACTGTTTCTCGCGAAGCGTTTGTAATACAACTCAGAGATGCTCATCGTTCTCGTCCTTAGTATTTGAATACACCAAAATTTCGTCAATGAAGACTACCACAAACCAATCCAGATAGGGCTGGAACACTCGGTTCATCAGATCCATAAAAGCTTCTAGTGCATTTGTCAGTCCAAATGGCATCACTAGGAACTCGTAATGGCCGTAGCGAGTCCTAAATGCCGTCTTATGTACGCCAATCTCTTTAACTTTCAACTGGTGATACCCTGATCGTAGATCGATCTTGGAGAAAACCGAAGCTCCTCGGAACTGGTCAAATAAATCATCTATTCTCGGTAGTGGGTACTTGTTCTTAATGGTTAGCATATTCAATTGGCGTTAGTCGATACACATACGCATGGATCTATTATTCTTTTTCACAAACAGCACAGGTGCTCTCCATGGAGACACACTAGGGCGGATGAACCCACGATTCAGTAACTCTTGGATCTGAGCCTTAAGCTCCACAAGCTCCTTCGGTGCCATTCTATAAGGGGCGATGGACACCGGAGCTGTACTAGGAAAGAGCTCAATTCCAAATTCTACTTCTCGGTTCGGAGGCAGACCTAGTAATTCCTCAGGAAAAACATCCGGAAAATCCCTTACGGTTCTGATGTCTTTAACCGAAGAGTCCCCAGAATCAGAAACACTGATGTAGGCCAGGAATGCCTCACACCCTTTTTGTACCAATTTGTCCCCCACCAACGCAGAAATCACATTAGTCAAGTTGTCTCGACGTTCCCCAATCACCACTACCTCGTTGTCCTCCTCGGTTCTCAAAACAACCCTTTTTGAAGCACAGTCCAGACTTACCTGGTGCTTGACCAGCCAGTCCATTCCCAGAATCAAATCGAAATCCCCGAATGGCAGTTCCATCAAATCAGCCAGAAACACTATCCCTTGTACCTCTAACGGGACTTCTCTATATAGTTTACTAACCCGGATAGATTGCCCCAAAAGACTCACAACAGTTATCTCGCTCGAAGAACTCTCAACCAGAATCCCCAAAGTTTCAGACACAACACTAGCTACATATGAGTGTGTAGAGCCTATGTCTATCAATGCAGTGTAGGGTACATTAAAAATTAAGAACGTACCCGCAATGACGTCTGGAGCATCACCATTCTCTCGGCAACGTGCAGCATAAACCAGTGCAGGCTGCCTCGCCTCAGTCGGTCCAGCACCTCTACCCGGTGCTCTCTATCCTCGGCCCACGCCATTACCACCCCTAGCCAGTCCTCAGCCCCTAGGTGGCTGCTGAACTACCCTCTGCGGCTGTGCAACACCAATACTCGTAGCTTGCACTTGATCAGTCCTCAGTGGACAGTCCCTGACACGATGCTCAGTCGACCCGTATCTCAATCATGCCCCAGTAGTCCTCCAACACTCGCTTGGATGGCGTCTACCACAGTGCCCACAAAGCGCCACCCCAGTAGGTGCAACAGAAGGCCCAAATCTCATTGGCCCATCCGGTTTGGCCTTTTTCTTAGGCATTATCACAGAATTCGAGGGCTCTGATTCCCTCTTATTCTTTACTTTCTCGCAGTTCTGGCGCTCAGCGCGCTTAACCACCTCGGCGATCTTTGCCTTATCCACCAAAGCAGAAAAATCACGCTCCCTCTGCGGAGCTATAAGAACCCGTAAGTTGTCCCTGAGTCCATCCTCGAAACGGACGCAGTGCTCATACTCAATCGCCACCATTTTCTGGGCATAATGACTCAGTCTCAAAAACTCGGCCTCATACTCGGCCATAGAACGGTCCCCTTGGGTGAGATTAAGGAACTCACGCCTCCTAGCATCGATGTAGCTGGCTCCGACATACTTACTTTGGAAAGCCATCTTAAAGTAGTCATATGTCAAATGGTCGAGCTGAGTGCCCTCCTTAACAGTCAGCCACCACTGATACGCTTCATCGCGAAGCAGAGAGACAGCCCCTTTATGCTTCTGCTCAGCAGTAAAGTCCAAATCATCCATGATTCTCTCTGTGGCCTCCATCCAGTACTCGGCCACGCTTGGGGCGACTCCAGTGACGCCCCTGAATAATTCAGCCCCATTGGACCGGAGTCGTTCCGTAACCGACCCACGGCCCCCAGATCCGGTGTTGGGCCCAGCGACCCTCTCTAAAATCCGTAACATGGCTCAGGATAGTGCGTCATCCCCAGCCTCACGATCATGAGACCCAGTCCCTGTAGCAGGTGAGATCGGCGTCTCGCACGTATACAGATTAGGCAGATTTTCAGATGCGGAGGACCTAGCTCGAGCCCCCCTACGGCCTCTACCACGGCCTCTAGTACCCCATCCGCGGATACCTCGTACGCTCATCGTAATTTTGGAATTTATCTGTATTAACAGTTTTATGCATTAGTTACAGTTCCAATATTTGTTAACAAATGTTTTATGCAAAATAGTATTAGAAGTTCAGAGTTCGTTATCGCGAATCACAGTTTTACTACGATATTCAGTTTCGCTACAGTTTTCAGTTTACACTACCTAAAGTGTT
Source organism: Gossypium sturtianum (assembly GCA_025698515.1). Classification (NCBI taxonomy): domain Eukaryota; kingdom Viridiplantae; phylum Streptophyta; class Magnoliopsida; order Malvales; family Malvaceae; genus Gossypium; species Gossypium sturtianum. The sequence goes on from CM046945.1 coordinate 29,994,264, forward strand.
TTTAGTACAGTATACTACCTAAGGCTGTTTCAAGCATGCAAGTAGTATTTCAGACAAATTTAAACAGAATTCAGAACACTTAGAGGATTGGCGCCGGAGACTCGGTGTACCACATGCTCAGTCCAAAATAATTTAAATCATTTCAAAATCATTTCAGAAAAACCATTTTAAAATCCCAAACCACAGCCAAGTTTTGCAAACTGGCTCTAAAACCACTAAATGTAACACCCCAAACCCAGCCTGGACGTTATGGCCGAATGTGGCGATGTCACATGATAGTGCTTTAGAAAACGTAACTGCGTTAAAACTATTTTTAGGTATCTTAGGCTATCGTCAAAACACGTCGTTTATTTATTCATTATCTAGCTTCAAAACTTTATACATTGCGAAAGCTTTTAAAACAATTCGCAAGGTCGTACGTATTTTGATAAAACCTTTGTTTATTTTGAAAACTCGCGTCTTGTCCTACTGCTAGCAGTTTATAAAATAACTATCCCAAATTTTAACCAAAAATCCGTAAAGGCCTTATTACATGAAATTTACCCAAAAATAACCAAATCATAATAATAATAAAATAAACCATAAAAACCAATATCCTGAACCGTGGTCACCGCCGAGTCCTCCGCTGCACCGATCCGCCTACTCCTGGGCATTACCTGAACAGATTAAACAGAAAAGGGGTGAGTTTTCGCAACTCAGTGTGTAATCCCCACATAAAGCATACACACAGAGATATCAGATATCAGACATGATTTTTGCAGTTCGAGTCTGAGCCAATTACAGAAACGGTGTGGACCTTAGCTCACTCGGATACAAAATCAGATATGTTTTAGGGCCTTAGCCCATTTCGGCATATAGTGTGCGATCGCATGAATAGCATAATCCTTCCCACCAGCCTCTACACACCAACTCCGTCCAACCCTACACAACTTGTGGGGATAAAATCAACCCACCCATCCTTCCACACCATACTGTACCCGATGCGGCACATAATCAGAAAGTTGCAGCTGAGCTGCCAGATAACAGGCTTAAGAGCCTTTCAGATACTTCCTCCAATCATAATCAACCCACCCCGATGCAATGCAACATACAAGAATGACATGCTATTATGCAATTAACTTATATATTCAGATCAGTACACATGCTTAGTACATAAATCAGACAGACATATCATTCATTTAGGGGTCTAAGTATTGCTTATGCAGACCTACTGAGAGGTCCACGATCGACTTTGGCGACGTGCAACCCACGAGTTTTTCAGAAAAATGGGCTCACACGCCCGTGTGGCCCACACGGCCCAAATTGGCCTTGGTCGTGTGGATCACACGGCCTGGCCCAGAATCCCACACGCTCGTATGGTTCACCCGTGTGGGCCCACATGCCCGTGTGGCCCACACGACCCAATTGGTCGATCCCGTGTGTCGCACATGGCCTTACACGGCCTTAGCGCACGGTCGGCCTCGTCGATCACACGGTCGTGTGGTGACTTAAAGTCTTACCCACGGCCTACCACACGGGCAACCACACGCCCGTGTGGCATCGACAGAAAGGTTTTTGACTTTTGTCAAAACCTCGTTTCCTGCATTTTTGGGTACACACCTGGTTTGTTTTCCCTCTTTACGCAGTCTCAAAGTTACCAGCACCTATAATTGAACAACATCTTACTCATTAATCTCTTAAAAAACTGAATCAAACTAAACCCGAAACGGAATTCTCATCCATCGAGCGACCAAATTTACCTTCGAGCAAGAAGTAGAGTTTGCTTGCAACGCGAGAACCCATTTACAGCCTTCAAGCAGTACCTAGCGTGAGTAAAACGATTCCTTCGTTAATCGCTTAATCAAAATAACGCTAGAACTTAAAGGAAACCACTTACCAAACAAGGGCAGTGACAGCTACAGAACAGAACCCGATTGAACGCGAAATAAAAAGAGAAAGGTGGGTTTTCGGCAGCTTTAGGGGATGATGGGAAGGGAAAACGACAGCAAAAAGGGGTGTGAGAGAGTAAAATTTTGGCAAAAAAAGTGAAGAGAGAGAGAGCTGAAAATTGCCTAATTGAACTACTGATCAGATTCTGATAACTCCCCCTCCCAAACTCCTTAATTCTCTCCTTCAAACACTCCACCATCAATGTTTGACGAAAACTCAAACTCTTACACAACACTAGAGCAAAATAATTCCCTTGCATGCACAGGGATTCGAACTGCAGACTTCCAACAACCTCAACACTCCCCTTAGCCACTAGACCAGCAGGCCCATTCTGTTAATTACTTACACACTTTAACTTAAAAGCCTGTTAACCAAGGTTTGGGCTTTATTCATAAAAAATACCAAAATTTACCCAAGTTAAGACTTGAACTTGGGACCTCCCACACACACCCATAACACATAACCACTGAAGCAGACACTCATTCATGCCATAATAACAAAATTCGAAATTAAGCAAAACTGAGGCGTTACAGTAGACCTTAAAATAATAAAATAAAAATTTTCTCATCGGATTTGTGGTCCCAAAACCATTATTCTTATTTCACTAAAAAAGAGCTGTTACAACTCTCCCCTTAAAGGAATTTTCATCCTCGAAAATCTTACCAGAAAAGATGTTTGGGTATTGTACTTTCATAGCTTCTTCCGACTCTCAGGTAGCTTCTTCTATACTGTGTCATTGCCAAAGAACTTTCACTAAAGCTATGCTTTTATTTCTCAATTCTTTAACCTCTCGAGCTAGAATTTTGATCGATTCTTCACTGTACGCCATATCTAGCTGAATCTCAACGTCAACAGGTGAAATTACATGTGATGGATTTGATCGATACCATCGTAACATCGACACATGAAAATCTTTATGAATCTTTTCTAATTTTGACGGCAAAGCTAATCTATAAGCTATCAAGCCGATTCTTTCAATAATCTCATACGGCCTAATAAACCACGAACTTAGCTTTCCTTTATGACCGAATTGAAGAACTTTCTTCAAGGGTGATACTTTCAAAAACACTTTATTGCCGACTTGAAATTCAATGTCTTTTCTTTATTGTCGATCTAAAGCTACTTTCAAATTGTCTCGTATCACTTTAACAGTTTCTTTTGTTTCTCATATCAAATCAACTCTGTGAAGCTTCTTCTCACTGAGCTCAGTCCAATACAATAGAGTTCGACACTTTTGACCATATAAAGCTTCGTAAAGTGCTATCTTTATGCTCAATTGATGACTGTTATTGTATGCGAATTCCACTAACTTTAGGAATCTCTCCCAGTTACCTTCAAACTCTATAACATAGCATTGTAGCATATCCTCGAGTATCTGAATCACTCGCTCAGAATAACCATTGGCCTGTGGATGAAAGGCGGTGCTAAAATGAAAATGAGTATCTAAAGCCTCTTGTAACTTGCTCCAGAATCGAGATGTAAACCGCGGATCCCTATAAAAAATAATAGAAACTAACACCCCATGCAATCTGACAATCTCAGCAACATATAACTTTGCTAATCTCTGGAGTGAATAATATGTACACACTGGAATGAAATGAACAGATTTCGTCAAACAATCAACAATAACCCAAACCACATCTTTCTTTCTCGGAGATAGAGGTAGCCCCGATACGAAATCCATCGTGACACATTCCCATTTCCACTCTGGAATCATCACTAGCTATAGCAAACCAGAAGGTACTTGATGTTCAGCTTTAACTTGCTGACAGACTAAACATATCGATACGAACTCTAAGATCTCACTTTTCATACTTGGCCACCAGTACATTCGATTCAAATCATTGTACATTTTATTGCTACCAGGATGAATAGACAAGCTACTACTGTGAGCTTCCTGTAAAATCTTTTGAACGAGATTAGAATTTCTTGGAATGCAAATCTTGCCTTTAAAATAAAAACTATCATTGGACCCAATCTGAAAGTTTGAATCAGGAGTCATCTCAATCCATTTCCGTTTAACTATCAACACATCCTCACATTTTTGAGCTTCGTTAATTTGATGTAAAAACATCGGTCTAGCTTTCAACTTAGCTAAAATAGAACCCTCATCAATCAATGTCAACCGCGTGTTCAAAGATCTTAAAACAAATAGATACTTTCTACTCAAAGCATCGACAACAACATTAGCCTTTCCCGAATGATAATCAATGATCAAATCGTAGTCTTTTAATAACTCGAGTCATTTAAGCTATCTCAAATTCAAATCTTTCTACAACATTAAGTACTTCAGACTTTTATGATCCGTGAAGATATGACATTTTTCTCCGTGCAAATGGTGTCGCCAAATCTTCAAAGCAAATACAATCTCTGCAAGCTCTAAATCATGTGTCAGATAATTCTTTTCATGCGATTTCAACTGTTTAGAGACATATGCTATCACCTTGCCTTCTTCCATCAAAACACAGCCTAAACCGTTTAACGATACATCACTATAAATTACAAATTCTTTACCTGACTCTGGCTGAACTAACACTGGTGCCTTGGTTAACAATGCATTCAACTGATTGAAGCTTTGACATTTCTTAGACCACTCAAACTTAACATCTTTTTGCAACAGTCTCATCAATGGTGTGGCAATCATCGAGAATCCCTTTACGAATCTTCTGTAATATCCGGTTAAACCCAGAAAACTCCTAACTTCAGAGACATTACTCGGAGGCTTCCAATCTACAGCGGCTTCTCTATCTGTCAACTCTTGCAACTACACTTTCAACTCTTTCAAATTTGTAGGTGCCATTCTATAAGGAGCTATCGATATAGGAGATGTTCCCGGCACTAACTCAATAGCAAATTCAACCTCTCTGATCGGCGGTAATCTGAGTAACTCTTCTGGAAACGCATCTAAATATTCACATGCCATTGGAATCGATTCTAGTTTCAACTCAAAAACTCTAAAATCAAATATATAAGCAAGATACGCTTCACAACCTGTTCTAACATATTTTTGTGCTGACATAGCCGAAATAATATTAGACATACTATCCAAACTATCTGATTCAATCTGAAGCTTTTCATCATTTTGACATTTTAATACAATAAGATTTGTCTATAGTTCACTACAGCGTCATGCAGAGTCAACCAATCCATCCCCAAAATCACGTCAACCTCATTAAAGGGTAGTAGCGTCAAATCGGCTAGAAAGTTGTAACCCTGAATCATCAAAGGACAGGTTTTTCAGACTTTATCAACTAACACATACTAACCTAAGGGGTTCGTTACTTTAACCACAAATTCAGTAGACTCAAAAGGTAATTTCTTACTTGACACTAGATTCGTGCACACATACGAATGTGTTATTGCCAAACCAATCTGCAATGCAGCAATACAGTGTCATGTGGTGGCTGAGAGAGACCGCCTTTAGTCTCCTCTTTCCGTCTCTACTCAGCCGCTACCCTCTATTGTTGCCTCCAGATCTCCACACCTAGGGATTTCTCCTTTGGCTTTTTTATAAGCATTTCGTCCTTGGTTAACTCTAACAGCCCACGATATCTTCTCTTATTTAGGCCAATTTTTCTGGTACAAGTAGAGTGGGGCTGAGACTGGTATGCGCTGAATGTTGACTTGGTCATCTTCCTGAATTGTCACGGCATACAAGATGGTAAACTGTCAAACCTTTAACCCTGACAAACCTTCACTCCTTTATTTCTTTGTCCACAACCTGAACCTTCCAAATCACCAAACACAACCCTTCCACATGCAAATTAAAGTATCTAACATGTAAATATCATCCAAGCTCCTAATGCAAATGATAAATACTAGGAAAATGTCTTAAAATCCCACTAAGTGTACCCAATTAGAAGCAAATAGCTAAGTTTAAAGGAATGAAATATAACACTTTTCGAGATTATCAAACCCCCAAACCTGAGTTATTGCTTGTCCTGAAGAAAAATGATCGTGTCCAAACTAACTATGACAACGAATAAGGCAAGCGCACCTATCATTCGGTAGTATAGCTATGGCAAGACCAAAAATATCGTATCCTCAAGGACCAAGAGTACTAGTAGTTACTATCTTTTTATTATCTAGCCTAAGTATTAAGGGAATCGAATGTTTATTAACTAATTACTAAACTAAGGATGCTAAGACACGAGAGAATGAATTGGGAAAATACTTTTTGGGAAAACCGGTTGATTAAGACAATACCGAGGAAGAATCCACCTAGACTTCACTTGTTACTTAACTCGAACAGCAGACGATTTATTCACTTGACTTGATCTGTAGGATTCCCTAATTTATATTATTATCCCTTTCGAGACTAATAACATCTAACCCTAGGTTGATTAATTGAAATCTCTTTCTAATTAAAACCCCTAGTGTTGCATTAACTCGATCTATGGACTCCCATATTAGGTTTGACCCTAATCCGGCAGATTTTTGTCATCCTATCTCTAGGGTTGCGATCAACTCCGCTTAACTATGCTAGATCTACTCTTAAGCAGGGACTTTTGTTCCACTGCCTAAGCACATCAATACTTGAATCAATATCCTGAAATATTAAAACAAGAATTAAGCACAAATAATTAAGAACAAATCAAGTATTTATCATACAGTTCAGAAAACAATAACAAGATCCGTCTTAGGTTTCATCCCCCTCAGGTATTTGAGGGGTTTAGTTCATGTTTAATAAAGAATACATCTCAGAAGAAAGTAAATAACAAAACATAAGAAAAACCCTAAAACCTCCAAAAGGAAATTGAAGGGAAGATCTTCGTCTTGAGTGTGATTAAAACCAGGATGAATGAACTGGTTTGTCTTCGAGTAATTTCTGTGTTCACCCTCTCTCTCAAGCCGCCCCGTCAAAAGCCTTGACAGAAGGCTTCTGTCAAACTCCTCCTTTAGGTTTCCCTCTAGGGTGTTTATATAGGCTTTCGGGATGCCTTACTTGGCCCACAAGTATCCTAATCCGAATGAAACTCATCTTGGCCACGGCAGGGACACGCCCGTGTGGAACGCCCGTGTGAATCGAGCCCAGGCCGTGTTCGGGCCTGCTAAGGTGGCACGGCCGTGTGGTGAACTCCAGGCCGTGTGAATTTCTCACTTTGGCCCATTTTCTCCATTTTCGGCCCGTTTCTCGTTCTTTTCATCCTCCGATGCTCTTCTAAGTATAAAACATGAAATTAAAGGATTAGGAGCATTAAATTCCACAATTCAAGTGATTAATCATCCAAAAGTACGCTAAATATGGGATTAAAATATGTTACTTTTATGGTTTATCAAAAAATATGCATGAATGCATGTATGCAACAATATTGCCAATACATGTACCCATCTTGTACTGTCAATATATTCGAAGACTAATATATAAAAAAGTTCTCAACCATTTTCTCTCGTTAAAAACCTGTTCAAGTTTCTAAGGTTTGATTTAACAAAGGTAGTGCAGAAAATTTCTCCCTAAAAACAAGATTTTCTAAGTTTCATGCATGTTCTGGCCATAGCAAATATCTCCTAGCTTACTCAGTACATTTTTTTTCCTAAACTCAAGTCACTATTGCTCTAAGCATACTTGTATAAACCATATACATTCTTTTGTTTTGTTTTTTTAAATCAAATTAATTAGTATATTAGGGGATTTAGCATGTCACTAAATTTTTTGACTTGATAATCACAATGGAGTATACACCGAATTACCTAGTACTCAATCATGTCACAATTTAAATAGAAATCACTCTTGAAGCTAATGCTTTTGGCTTAGAAGAGGGATGGAGCAAACAACTACCTCTTTCGCTACTCAGCCCATTACTACAGCGGAGTGCCCCAAATTTATTTACTTTCTATTACACATTCTTACTTAAACTCACCTTTCAAGTCAACAACACGATAGAGCAAACAAAGTGGTGCTGACTTACTCGACAATTCTAAGCATTGGAGTGCCTACTGTCCTTTATTTATTAATGCCAAGGCAAAATGACTGAATTTGGTTTTAAAAGTCTCTTAGTTCATTAGAAAATACTCACTATAACCCAAAAAAAACTGAGTATAGAACATCTCATTTTTAGAAATTAATTTTCAAGCAACCAATCCTAAGCTAAATTCACCTAATCCACTGTCACATGTTCTATGTGTATTGAAGAATCTAAGCTCATCATCGAACATCATAATTACAGAGCGTACTCATCATAGGGAAATACTACATAATAGTTACATTGTCGTGGCAAAGTAGATTCAACTAAACAAAAATGATTATACTAAAATAATCATACATACTAAATATAAAATGCAACCTAAATGCACAACACACCCCCAAACCTAAGGGATGCATTGTCCTAACGCATGACCAAATATAAGATAACAACCAAAAGAGAATTTTTTACAACATCTACCATAGCAAAACCAGTGGGTATAAATAGACTTTCAACGGGCTTTAAGCCTGAAAGGGCCTTGATTTTGGCTGAAAAACATAGGTTAGCGCGACACGACACCTTAATATCAGGTAATTTTGGCTTTGAAATGCTTGTGTCGCACCATGGATTACGCATGGCACGACACGACATTGCTCTTAGCCCTTTAGGATGGGTTGAAGTCCTCCTATCATCCATTTTTGTCCCCACTTAGCTTGTCCTTGTCCTATTGTGTCTAGAAACCTGTTTGCTCCTAATTTTAAAATAAAATTAAAAATCAAAATCCTAAAATATAACTAACAATAAAAATAACATAAAATGTAACGCCCCAAATTTTGGGCCTAGGAGAAATGGGCTTCGAGTATCGGAGCAATTGGATTTTAGTTGTGCGAGGAAATTTAACTAATTGCATGTTTAGTCTAGTGGCTAAGTGATTTGGGAAGAGTTGGGAGTGATGGATATGTCCTGGGTTCAAACCAGAGCTCTAGCAAAAATTTTAGTTTTTCCTTAAAGGGGAGTTGGCGTTAGCTGGAAGGCCTTATAAATTTGTTTGGTTAAATATGACACAAGGAAGTGAGTGGTCTAGTGGCAAGGCGTCATTAAGGTTGCAAGGGAGCATGGGTTCAAGTCTTGGTGCTTGCAATTCATTTTGATTTCCTTTTAAATAAACTTAGACTTTGGCCCATAGGCTTATATTTAGTTGTGCTTGTTTTGTTACACAAAGAGCTAGTTGGTAAGGTGGCTAGTGGCGTGGATTAAATTGCAGGGGAGCCTGAGTTCGAAACCCCTTGCATGCGAAATGTGACTATTTTACTAATTTGGAACGGTTTTGGAGGATTGATGGAGGGATCCTATCTTGGGAAGCTAGCATGAGAGTAGGCGAGAAGCTGGCTTTAAATAGAGAGATCTATGATGAGAGTAAGCATACCTTGGTTGGCGTTTGGGCATAGGAGTGTTCAGAGCACGAATTAACTCCAGATTCCTATCAAGTGTGTATTTCGCACTACTCTAGCTGTAGAGCGGCAAATGCCGAAATGCCAGTCACACGGCGATGGTAGCCACACGAGCGTGCAAGCGCATGTGTGGGAGCTTCGACGCGATAGTTGAGGCCATCATGAGTGTTCTTGTGGGTTTAGGCTATTTGGGCCACGATGGGCCAAAAGGGGCCATGTGGGGCCAATGGGCCCGTTGGCCCAATCGGATAAGTTGTATGATTGTGTAGTAAATATTGGACTGGACTATGTGAATCTCATATCTGTGGCTAGATTTGGGCTAAATGGGCCACACGAGCGTGTGGGCCCATTTGGGACGAGAATGGGCCCTAGGCCCATTCCCATCGTTATCTCTGTTTAGAATACATTGGTTTACAAAATTACTGAAATACCCTTTGTTTACAAAATTACTGAAATACCCTTGGTTTACAAAATTATTGAAATACCATTGGTTTACAAAATTACCGAAACACCCTCGACTTGTAAAATTACCGAAGTACCCCCGATTTGTAAAAATTACTGAAATACCCTCGATTTGCAAAATTACCAAAGTACCCCTAATTTGCAAAATTACCGAAATACCTTCAGTTTAAAAAATTACCGAAATACCCCCGATTTGAAAAATTATCGAAATACCCCCGATTTGCAAAATTACCAAAATACCCTAAGTTTGCGAAATTACCAAAGTATCCCTAATTTGCAAAATTACTGAAACACCTCTGATTTGTAAAATTATCGAAATACCCCCGATTTATGAAATTACTGAAATACCCTCAATTTGCAAAATTACCGAAATACCCTTGATTTGTAAAATTATCGAAATACCCCTGTAGGGTAGAATTACCGAAATACCCCTGTAGGGTAGAATTACTGAAATACCTCTGTAGGGTAGGATTACCGTAATACCCTTGTAAGGGTAAAATGACTATTTTGCCCTTGTGGGTATATGACTGACTTGTGCTATGATTTGACTGATTTGACTGGGATTGTATGACTGTGTTTTAACTTACTTGACGGTGGTTGTATGACTAATATGCTTTTAATATATGTCTAAATGTTTGTTACTAAGCATGGACATTTTGCATACACGTGTAATGATTGAGTATGACATACCTGACATATTGCATGGGGTTAGGACATTGATACGGAGGAAGTTCTGATAGGGTTGCACGGGTATCAGGAGACGACTGTAGATCCAGTATTGATCTGATAGGGTCGCACGGGTCGCATGAGACGACCGTGGGTCCAGTATTGATCTGATAGGGTCGCACGGATCGCATGAGACGACTGTGGATCCAGTATTGATCTGTTAAGGTTGCACGGATCGTATGAGACGACTGTGGACCGACGGACGACTTAAAGCCGCGTAATCTAATTATGGCTCTGTGCCAACCTAAACATGGCTCTGTGCCATCTTGATTATGGCTTTGTGCCAATCGTATTTACCCGTGGTTATGTGCCTAACATATATATCGATGACTCTATGTCGATCGTCTTTACCCAAGGCTGTGTGCCGATTATATTACCGTAGCTAATGGCTATGTATCGATCTTATTACAATTACTGATGGCTATGTGCCAATCATGAGACCGTTACTGAAGGCTTAAAGCCGCATAAATACTAGCAGCTATGCTGCGATTTTGGTTAGTGCCGCAACCGGTGCTAACACTGTAAGTGTAGGGATGGCATGGGTGATTTATTCCCCGCAGGTAGTGCAGGGTTGGACGGAGGCAAGTGCAGGGTTGGATGGGATGGGTTAGCATGCATCACATATTATGCATATGGAATTGATTCTGTTATGGGCTGTGACCCAAAGGATATTGTAGTGGGCTTTGACCCACGTATGCTCTGATTTGTACTATACTGTTACTGTTAAAAGGGCTTTGGCCCAGACCGTTTAGGTTTTTGTTTCTGTATACCGACTGTTACTCTGGTAAGGGGATTACACACTGAGTTTTCGCAAACTCACCCCGTCTTTAACTGTGCAGGTAATCCCCAGCTTTAGGAGGATCGGTGCGGTGAGGGACTCGGAGATGACCATACAGCCACACATGTTTTTCTATTTCGTTCACTTATTTAAGCACTTCGATTTTTTTTAGTGGGGTTGTAATAAGGCCTCTCTATTATTATCTTTTATTTGGGATATTTATCTAAGTATGTTTAATATCTGCTAGAAGTAGGACACAATTTTCCAAAACAGTAAATGTTTTCAAACACTACGTTTCTGCAACCCAATTTTTAAATATCATGTTTCCATAAATCATTTATTTTAATTAAGCTTCCGCAATTGAAAAAGATTTTACAAAGGGATTAATAACATTTTGAAAAGGGAATAGTTCTTTTTTTATAAACCACGTTTTGAAAATAAACGAACGCAAACGAAAACACGGTTTTCGAGAAACACTTCAATGTGACACGCCAGATTTGGGCCTAACTTCTAGGCCGGGTTTGGGGTGTTACATAAAATAAAATTTAAAATCAAACAAAATTTAAAATCGAAGTCTTTTTTTTAGCGTCGAGATGATCCGTATCGCCTTTAAAGAAGAACTTCCATCTGGTCCTCGACACTTTGATCCGTCTTTTGTTCCATTGTCAATAAATCTAAACCAGTACCCTTGGTCGATTCCCATGATATCTCCTTATCTTCGATCGGTGCGACATCCACATCACGAGCCACTTGGTGCTGAATCCGAGACAATCCCAAATTACTTTTTAGGGTATTATTGTCTCAAACTCTATAACGCGTAGGTTTGTGCAAGTGTACACAGTCGTTATCAAGTAATAAGTAAGTATCGAGTTATCGTCTCCACAGGGATTGTATTTGTGTTAAATCACTTAATTTGTAAAATTATATTAACAATTTGGTAAATAAAAACTCAATATGATTGAGAAGTAATGATTAAAATTAAGTATATTAAACTAAATGCAATGATCCCTAATGCAAATTATCCTAAGTATGCAAACTATATGAATGAAATAGATTTTAGCAAAATTAAACACAATTTGCAACAATTATAACATAAATAAACTAGGTCAATTACTTTAATTAAACTCAATGCTTAATAACATTCAGAAAAACATTTCATGGCAACTCGATCTTTCATTAGTTTAGAAACCACTTTAGGTCCTTTCAGAATCCTTTATTTAGTAAATACGCATTTTACTGATCCTTATTTACTAAGGGTTTCTTAGCATTTGTGTGAGGTAACAGGGACGTGTTAGGTTTAAAATAGTTTAATCACACAAATCTAAAAACTATGCAGACGACAGAGCTTGGTTAGAGTTGTTATGCAACCTGCAATTTAATCAGGTTAGGATCTAAATTGAGCATGCACATTTCAATTATGCGTCCACTAGCCGTCGTCTGGTTAAGATCGCTCAACTGATTTAGGTGCATTTCAATCACGTATGAATGAAATACATACTTGATTTTAATTGAAAACATGATCGATTGAGGCACAAACATTATAAGCATGGATCAAATAAATATTATTTAATCAAAGCAATCATCCTAGCTTAAATATAATTAAGCTAACATTGTTGTAAACAAGAACAAAGAACACATAACAAACATTTTTAGATTAAATTAAAGAAAGGAAAGATTAAACCGAAATCAAAGTGGGTGTCACCCAAGACTCTGACTGACTGGGCTCCTTCGCTCATTTGCTTTGCTCCTTTGCTGATGGCTCTCCAAGGTGGCCGACCAAGGGCTCTTTAAGAGGCTTAATTTATAAAATCTCTATGAAGAGATGATGCTAGGTGTGGGGAATGGAAAATGCTTAGGAGAATTGAGAGAAAAGAGAGAATGATGAAGGATGAGGAATGATGGATGAGAGAATGAAGGGGTCTTATTTATAGGTGAAAAGAGGGGGGTAGTTTACTAAAAATAGATGGGTTTAGTCTCTTCCAACTTCTTCCATGAGTGGCCGGCCACAATTAGTGGATTTGAGCTGATTTTTGCTTGATTTTTAAGCAATTTAAATGCCATAATAACTCAGGACTGAGACTCGGTCCAATGTAAATCTTCAGGTAAATCTCTAATTTCTTCAACAATGCAAGGACCTTGTGTAATTAAACCAAAAAGTGATTTAAATGGACAGCCATGTGTAGCCAAATTTGGGTTCACTTGGTCTTCAATTTGGACGGTTTTTGTAATCCAACAAAGCTATCAGATCTGTCAAAAATAAATCAATAAGTTAAAGGACCAAGGAATAAAATTTATCCAATTTAAATAATTAATTACAACCCAAATAATTAATGAAATATTTAAAATGATTTATTAAATATAATTTTATATTTTATTATTTTAATTTGATCATGCATGGCCCATTTTATGTCTTAAAAATATAATATGTTCAAATAATTATAATATAAGCCATTTTATGCATAAAAACTATATAATAAAGCATAAAATCACATTTTAATAATTCCTATGTCCTAATTTCATATTTTCACACATTTCATTAATTTATTAAACAATTACTTAGTTTTAACAACGAATTTAAGTAAAAAGGTGATAAATTACATAGGAAAAATGCTATATATTTTTCAGTTTACACACCCCCAAACTTAAATCATTGCTCGTCCTGAGTAATGTTTATGCACAGCAAAAAGGTCTTGCTAAGGAAAAATTGCTAATTATGTAAGCAGCATCAATCTTTGCCCCATAATCATACATTAATAACTTCATGTTCATAGATCTTATTTATTAACAAGTAATTCATATGTAAACATTTATAGAATTTTATACTAAGTTTCAAAATATGCCAACATGAATCATAGTTTGTATGTATGTCATAGCCACAGATAACATTCTTCATTCAACATAATTTCTTATCAATCAAGCAAATAATCATAAGGCTTATTTTTTATCTTCATATGTTGAACTTAGTACTTCCTCTCCACTAATGTAGGTGACATAATCATCAAATCAATAGGTCTTTTATAAGGTTGTAATGGGGCTCAGTTAAAGGTAGGGATTTTAAGAGATGAGACATTTCGGTTTCAAAATCTTAACCTTTAACTTTGTCTTGGATTTCTCAAAATACAGCCTTTTTCTTTAAGTGAACCTTTGGAACACCCCCAAACTTATTTTGAACTCAAGCTCATACATTTTTTTCCTTTTTGGAGATTGAGCAAACTTTTCTTCGCTCTTTCTTCGTCTTTTTTTTTAAGCATGAGCAAATACATCTTTTTGAAAATTTCCTCAAGTGTTCATTACCAAGACAACTTTAGTTAAGATGGGTGCACAAAATTAGGATAACTTAAAAAGATAGTAAAATGGTTTATAATGTAGGTTCATTGTAAAAAACAGGCCTTTAAGCTCAAAATTACAGTTTCAAGGGTCTAATATCATAGGGTTGGCTTGAAAAGGCTCAAACGATCCAAAGAAATAGTGCCTATATCATTTTAGATTTTTATGTCCCCTAGGATTTCGCCTCAAGAAAGTTACTAAGTCAATTCTAAAGATATAAACCTTCATGCATGTCTAATCTCAAGAGAAACTAAGTTTTCATGGCAAACATTACTAAGACTAAGATCATAAAAGCATTCCATTCTTCCTGATAACATACTTTCACTCAGATATAATCATCATTCATACTTGCATACAAACTATCTCATTAACAAAAAAATGTCTCTAAACATTCATTTATTAAAACATACTTATGAAAGAAATGATTGAAACATACTTGAAATTTTTTTAAAATTTCAGCAATTTATTTGCCTTACCCCCCTTTAAAAAGAAGCAATGTCCTCATTGCAAGAACAAAGTAATGAATGAAAACTGAACACCATGTAGGGTTGTAAAGAAAGAGAGGTGAGTCACTAAGACTGCTTAAATACCAAGTCTTTCCAAATAACCCAATCCTAGACATGTTCATTCCTATTACCTGATCGTGTCCAAACTAACTATGACAATGAATAAGGCAAGCGCACCTATCGTTCGGTAGTATAGCTATGGCAAGACCGGAAATATCGTATCCTCAAGGACCAAGAGTACTAGTAGTTACTATCTTTTTATTATCTAGCCTAAGTATTAAGGGAATCGATGTTTAATTAACTAATTACTAAACTAAGGATGCTAAGACACAGAGAGTGAATTGGGAAAATACTTTTGGGAAAACCAGTTGATTAAGACAATACCCGAGGAAGAATCCACCTAGACTTCACTTGTTATTTAACTCGAACTGACGATTTATTCACTTGACTTGATCCGTAGGATTCCCTAATTTATATTAATACCTCTTTCGAGGCTACTAACGTCTAACCCTAGGTTGATTAATTGAAATCTCTTTCTAATTAAAACCCCTAGTGTTGCATTAACTCGATCTATGGACTCCCATATTAGGTTTGACCCTAATCCAAAGTGATTTTCGTCATCCTATCTCTAGGGTTGCGATCAACTCCGCTTAACTATGCTAGATCTACTCTTAAACAGAGACTTTTGCTCCACTGCCTAAGCACATCAATACTTGAATCAATATCCTGAAATATTAAAACAATAATTAAGAACACATAATTAAGAACAAATCAAGTATTTATCATATAGTTCAGAAAAAACTAACAAGATTCGTCTTAGGTTTCATCCCCCTCAGGTATTTGAGGGGTTTAGTTCATGTTTAATAAAGAATACATCTCAGAAGAAAGTAAATAACAAAACATAAGAAAAACCGTAAAACCCCCTGAAGGAAATTAAAGGGAAGATCTTCCGTCTTGAGCGTGATTCCGGCTTCTGGGATGAATCAACTGGCTTTCTTGGAGTATTCCCTGTGTTCAGCCCTCTCTGGCTTCGCTCCCTTCGTCAAAAGCCCTGACAGAAGGCTTCTGTCGAACTCCCCCTTTATGTTGCCCTCTAGGGTGTTTATATAGGCTTTCGGGGTGCCTTACTTGGCCCACAAGTATCCTAATCCGAATTAAACTCATCTTGGCCACGGTAGGGACACGCCTGTGTGAATCGAGCCCAGGCCGTGTTCGAGTTTGCTAAAGTGGCACGGCCATGTGGTAAACTCCAGGCCGTGTTGATATCCTACTTTGGCCCATTTTCTCCATTTTCGGCCCGTTTCTCGTTCTTTTCATCCTCCGATGCTCTCCTAATTATAAAACATGAAATTAAAGGATTAGGAGCATCAAATTCCACAATTCAAGGGATTAAATCATCCAAAAGTATGCTAAATGTGGGATTAAAATATGTATATATTACGGTTTATCATTACCACATCACTTAGTCTTTTTCTTTCTAAAGAAGTGTTAAGTTTATTCATGCTTGCTATGTTTTATTCTGCAGAAATTAAATCCTAATTATGAAAGAAATAAATTCCTAAAGGCCTAAAAATAGTTAAATAAATAACAAGACAAGAATCCCCCCTTTTATTTTTTTGACTCATTCCCCTTGTCTTTTTCAGCTCCATCTCCGCTTGCATAGTTAGTACCTTCCGTCCATGTCTCAAAGGTAGCATCTGGGAACTCATGAACAAAAGTATTAGAGATATTCTTAAAAGTATTTCGAATTGAGTCATCTCTAATTTTTTTCATATTTCCAGTAAGTTTGTTGTTGATTGTGCATGAACTTGCACATATCCATCAAAATTGACAACTCCGATTTCTTTGAAGCACTTGCAAAAGTCGGCATAGGAGTTTCAGATTCAAGTTCAACACTTAGCTTTGCTGGTTCTTCTGGCTCACCCCTTGGTTTAGGGTTTGTAGATCCTTCAACTGGGTTAGGACTGTTCGATTCTGTAACAGCCCAAATTTGGGTCTAGTCGGAACAGTGGTTTCGAGACCACAAATTGGATGAGGAAAATTCTATTTTTATTATATTTTTATGGTTTACAATTTTACGGAAAGATTTCGTAAAAAATTTCGTTCAAAAATTTCGACGTTTGAGCACTCAATTTAGTCAAAAAGACTAAATTGTAAAAAGTGCAAAAGTTGAGGTCTACATGTTAGAGGTGTCCAATTGTTATGAAATTTTAAATTGAAGGCCCTTAAATGATAATTAGATTATTGGTTAAGTTGTTGGACAAAAATGGACATGGATGGGTATATTTCAAAAGATTTTTTTAGGGGCATTTTGGTAATTTAGTGAATTAAATGTGTAATATCCTGGAAATGGGCTTATGCATTTATGCTTAATTATATGAAATAGCATGCTTGAGTATGTTGTGAATGTGTATAATGAAATTTGTGAACTTTAGAAAATAGGAGAAAGCCTTAGAAGATACTAAATTTTAAGTATAAAAGAGGAAGCTAAGAGGATATGGCCTTAAGAGAAAATGTAAGGAAATAAGACATGGAAGTGAGCTTGGTAAAATGGCTGGAATGCGCCACTTAAGGCTTGGGCAAATGGCGCCATAAAGTGGGAGGAAGGTAGAAGGATCGAGCAGCGTGGGAAGCAAATGGACTTATATTTTGCGTCGAAAAGGAATTGGGCTAAGTAGGTCTTAAAAAGAAATTGCAGGTGAATTATGTCACAAAAAGCGCCTTGGCAAAGTGGCTTGGGGCGTTACTGCTGACTTGCGACAAGGGCTCCAGCAGGTCTCATGTTCGAGCCTTGTTGGCAGCATTAAGTGGTTTTATTTTTGCTTTGGCATCAAGGAAGAAAGGTGAGAAGAGGTTGGACGGCAATTGGACTTCTAATTGGATGAGGATTAAGCTTGTTTTATTCGGCTAGGATAATTGTGATTATTGTTTTATTTTATTTTATTTTTTTAGGGGTAAGATAAGAGATTATGTGTTAGGATTAATTTATTTTATTAAGGTGATAAAGAAGGGATAATAGGAGAAGTATGAGGAATGTGATGAGTGATGATAAGGTGGTCGGCCAAGGGACTCTTGGTTGAGGCATTCGGTCATGTATAGGAAAGGGAGCTAAGTCTTTGAATTTCTTTTAGTAAAAGCATCCAACTCTTTCTTTGAAATTCTCTCTACTCTTCTCCTCTTTTTCTTATTTTCTTGTAACCTCAAATTCCTTTCTATACCTTTGAAACCGTGTACCCTTTGACACTAAGAGTGATAGCCGAATATTGCATCTACCATTGTTCCTTGTTGCCGAAAGTCTCCAAGCATAAAACCCTCTCCATTGTTGCGGTTCTTCTCTCCACCATAAAGTGCCGAACCACCATTGTTGTGCTCCAAGCTGAATCTTTAAAGGAGGGTGCTGTCGACTACTTACTTTAGACTCTTCAAAGCAACGTGTAAGGGTAATTGTTTTCTATGCTAGTAATTGATTTGATCTCTTCTTCATAAGTGTGCTGAAATCTTGTGATTAGGCCTTGATTTTAGGCATGGCCGAATGTGCAGAGTGCCATAATAAGCGTTTTGTGTGTAGCTAGCGTTAAGGATCATCAAAGGAGTCTTTCGGGATTGAAGTGATCAAGGTAAGTCATATTGGATATTCGGCCAAGGGCCTATTTTAGTGTTTAGACTTGTTTCTTATTATCTTAAAAACCGAAAACTAACCTATGAAGGGATCTAGTGCTTGGTCGAATACAAGAAGGAACATAGCAAAGTTTTCGGGAATTGATAATTAGAGAAATCGGCACCAAGGTAAATTTTGGGTTACCATAATCCTATTGGGATTTGGATTGTGGCCGAATGGGTTTTCATTAAATCTTTAATATTGGCCGAATGTAGGAGTTAAGGATCTAAAGTGTTAGATCGGGTTTTTGGGTTTAGGGGAAAGCATTAATACAGTGTGTACCCACACTAAACCTTAATAGTTTTATGGTATTGATTATATGCATGCATTAATATGAACGTGTAAAATGTGGCTAAGGTACCATGCAATGGTACAAAGTACTCAGGTACGTTTTCCTACTCCTACTATGAGTATGAGTGATCTGTTATGGCATATGTGCACAGTGATAAGAATGTGAAATAAGGCATGATATTGCATGATATGTATGACATGGGCATATGGGTTATATAAAAAGGGGAAGTGAATGTGGTGACTTCGGTCACATTATTTGAATGTGGTGACTTCGGTCACATTATCTGAATGTGGTGACTTATGTCACAATTTTGTTATCTGGTGGCTATGCCACAAATTTTATAAGAGGCGATGAGCACGTCATCGCAATGCCGATCGCTTCGATGATGTGTAGCGGATGGAGGGTTGACTTAGTAGTCCCAAGGTGTGCGAGGTTGGTATGGGTGATGTGTAGCGGATGGCATCTAGGTTTGGGTTGGGTTGCATCATTTTATTTATTTAATTATATGTATATGTATGAACCGATATGCCTAACCTATTGAGATTTAGTGTTAGTACACACATTGAGTCTGTTTGACTTACTTCCAGTTGAGAATACTTTCTTACAGGTGATGCTCGAATGGACTGGTGGCGGGGAGCTCGATGGTGGCCATGCTCACTTAATTTTATTCTATTTTGGACTTGTTATATTTTAAGTATTTTGGATTTAATTTGGGTTTGATTTTTGACGTAATAAGGCCAAAGTATGAGACTGTTTTATGCTCGCTTTCATTTATTTTTGCCCTGATATTGTTAATATTAAATCAAAGGTTATTTAAATTGTTTTCTTAAATAAACGTGAAATGTTTTGACACCTAAACACAAATGATTTCCAATATAAAAATACGGTTTTTAATAAATCTCTAATTTCAAAAGTAACAAGGTTTTCAATTGAACCCAACACAAGCAAATCCATCTTCAAAACCACACGAATTTTTCCTAAGTAACAAACGGATTTTCAAATGTTTTCTCGAGGAACATACCAGATCCGGTCAGGGCTCGTGGGCCGGGTTTAGGGTGTTTTGTTTGGTATCAGAGCCCGATTCAAAACTCGGCTCTGTGGTTTTTGGGCTCCAAAACGTTTTCTAAAAATGGGCTTTTAAAGGATAGCAGTGCATTAGCTCAAAGATGGCACCTGCGTCTCAGACCCAAGTCCGCCATGTAAGTACCCTAAACCATTGTGTGATATACATGTGGGCTTTATGAGCTTTATGGGACGTAGACTAGTTTAAATAGACTCTGATGGACTATAGGCTTAGTTAAACCACTTCTTAAACTTTCATAAGACTTAATTTCACTAAACAAACCCGTTAACGAGCCACAAGACTAGGGTGTGGTAAGTAAATGACGCATGTCTAGGATTGGATCCAGGAAGAGCTTGGTATTTAAGCGATCCTAGTGACTCACCTCCTCTTGCGGGAATCCTACCAGTGCGTAGTATTTGTTCACCTTAGTCGAGTTAGGGTGTGGCAATAAGCGACGCATGCCTAGGAGTGGATTCAGGGAGAGCTTGGTATTTAAGCGGCGCCCTAGCGACTCACCTCCTCTTCGCTGGAATCCTACAGTGCGTGGTGACTATTCACCCTAGTTATGAGGACTCGTTGATAAGCTAAACCCTATAATTAAAACCCGAAAGGGACCAGCCACCCTAGTTTGAAAAAAAAATTCACGAAATTACCCCTGATTTACAAATTTTTAAATTAACCCCGATTTATTACCAAAATACCCCTGTAGGTGAAATGACGAAAATACCCCTGGGATAGGAATAGGACGAAAATGTTTGAATGATGAATGTGTGTTGAATGAATGTGCTCCTTTAAATTAGGATAGAAGACTTGAAACTTTGATCGATCGAAAGAACTACTTCTAAACTTCTTTCATAAAATTTCTTCGCGGATAAACAGTGGAACAAAATACTAATGCATAAAAATTTCTTAATCAGATTAAAGCGCGATCGTAGACATGAGTTCTAGGGGACGTGGTCGTAATGTGCGAGGACGTGGTAGAGGCAGAATGACCGTATTGGAACCCGTTAGGTCTGGTCAAGGGTCCGAGAATGAGGTACCACCACCCCCACCACCAGCTGTCACTACAGCAAAACAGACTTTTAGCGGCATTTTTTTTTGTCTTTAGCGGCGCTTTCCCGACAAACGCCGCTAAAAGTCATGGTCTTTAGCGGCGCTTTTCCAAAAAACGCCGCTAAAAGTCATGGTCTTTAGCGGCGCTTTTTCAACAAACGCCGCTAAAAGCGATGGCTTTTAGCGGAGCTTTGTTACAAACGCCGCTAATTTGTACAGATTTCTGGAGTACAGTTTTTTCAATATTATACCCCTCCTGCACTAAAACCAACCAATAACAGTAAATATAGCATATAATTCCAACGCAAAACAACAAATTTAGCATAAAAATCACTCCAAATACATTAATTATAAATAATACTTGAAATTTAATAAATTAAATGAATGATGACTGAAAATATTGTAACAATAATGTTAAATGTAATAATGTCAAAACATTCTTACAACGAAAAACTAAATGTGTCTAAGATGGCGGTTTCTGCGACTGTTGAAACATCTGCATCATATTTCATGCCGGGTGTCTTTGGAGCTCTTCGTACTTTTCTTCTGCGCTCTGCTAGCATCGATCTTTGCCTCTGCCTCCCTCGCGTTTGCCGTTGCCTCTCTCATTCTTGCCGCTGCTTGCTGCCTCCGCTGCTTGCCGCTTCGCATCCGCTCTAAGTCATTCTTTGGAGTTCTTCATATTTTCTTTGAACATCAGCATTTTGTTGCCTCTGCTCAACCGTGCTCTCTTGCATATGAGCTATCTGGTCTTGTAGCCTCGAACTTCAAAGACGAGATTGACTCGAAAGGCATGTCTTCTTTGGGAGCCGGATCGAAATATTGGGTCGGGGTAACACCGGATCCTTTAGATCGAACCCGACCATACCTTTCAAGACCAAAAACATCGGTGATAATTCTATTAAAAATATACTAAAGATTAACGAATTATCAATCGAAGCGATCGTACCTTCGGGACCCAAAACATACGTAATAATTTCTCGTTATCAATCTCCTCAAGATTAGCAGAACTATCGATCAAGCGTACCGCTTCATACTCCGCCTTTTTCTCCTTTAGTTTATCCTAATAAATCAATGAAAGAGTTAGAAACGAAATATATAAATAAGAAAGAATGCAACATAATTTAACATTATAAATTTAAAACTATAAACGATGAATTAAACTATTATAATTAAACATTATAAATATTTATAAAAATAAAATTTTATTAAGTAAATATACCAAAATTTCTACACCGGATGTCATCGGAGATCCATCTTTCTTTCTATGCGTAATGTCAAAAGTGAACGCGTCCAACTTTTTGACCGATCGAAGTTTCCTACATTTTAGCGAGAAAAATATAATTTAATAGTATAAAGTAATTAATATTTGTGAATTAATAAATTATAATACCTCGGCTTGACTACACAGCAAAACTTCTAGAACTGCCGTGTGCGTGAATTTGCTTCTGTCACTGCTTATTCCAACTCGCTCACGGTCCTACATAATGCAATTTGAATTATATATATAGTAAATACTATAAACCAAATAATTTATAAGATTTTAGAAATGCGTAATACCTCTCCTTTTTTGAATTCCAAAATCTAACTTGATCTTCCCATTGGTACCTCAACATTCCCGGTGGAACATTTCTTAATTTTTAAATCGAGGCTTATGTCTTTCTTAAAATATTGTTTTTTGAGCGTACTTTTATTGTCTCTCCATTTTTACCCAATGTCTTCTTAACATAGTCATCAGAGACCTCTAAAGTAAATCTAGCTCAAGAAAAAAGTATAAAAGTTAATATAAATGAAAATTAAATTAAAGTATTATAAATTACATTCACGTTTTGTTACCTTAATATTATCGAGCTCGATTTTTGTTGGCATCGGGCATGTGATGCCATGATTCGTAGTTAATGGGCAACATATTGGAATTTCGTGCAATAATGCCCAAATAGCTTCCTAACAGTCGAGCTTCAGATCCAACAGGCTGGCCATGATTGTTTCTCCTTACTTTAACACGATCGGTAGGCTCTAAGTCGTATAAATCTTTAAGTAGTGTACGCCCCCCGAGCTCTGCAAGCGCCCCACCACCTTTCACTGAAAAATGATATATTATTATATTAAAATTGAAAAATGAATCAATAATAAAATTCAACATGCATGTAAAATAAACTTAACATTACTTTCAAATTCTCCAGGCTCATCATCTATGTCCGGCAGAGTAGAAGATCCAACAACTGTTTCTTTGTTCACTATTTGCTTCTTACGGATTTGGAGTATCGTGAACAATATTGAAATCTCGTAATCGTCTTCTAGGCATTTTTCCTGCAATACACGTAAAATAGTTCAAAATTTTAGTAACAATAATAGGACATTTAAAATAGTTAAATTATATAACATGCCCAACATTAAAATTATAATATTACATATAAATAATAAATCGTAAAATCTTACTAAATCATATTTCGTAAATATCTTCGTCCACATCTTGACGAACCCATTGAAATTGTTGACTAGTACTAGGGATATTTTCATTTAAGTTTTGTTCTGGAAAAGGCAATGTTTCTGATCTAGTAATTAAAATCGCTCATTATTAATATAAAAAATTAGTAATTAGTAATAAACCAAAAAGCCATATAAATCTAGGTATTCTTAAAAAAATTAACTTTTATATTTTCCTAAAAAAATCTAGGTATACCAACCAAGCAGGATAAAAAACCGCAAATTGGACAACAATTTGGTCAAATTCATCTTGATATAATTGTTATTGATCTGAATTTTGAACTAAAACGAACCGTAAAATCTTACCAAAGACAAATCCAATCCAAGCGATTGCGGGAAGCGATAGGAAGCGATGAATCGAAATACAAACAACATATGAATTAACAAAAGCTATTGATTAATTACAAAAATGCTATTTACTAAAAACTAATACTCACATTCTTTGACCGAAAGAAAAATAGTCAATTCAGTAGTCGATCACAGTCCTCTTCAATTCTACTCACTTTTAAAGTACGGATACCTTTCTCAATACAACCTATAACAAATACATATGAAATTTATTAAAACAAAAAGTCTATTCACATACATTATTAAACACTAGTATTCTAATTTTGTTAAGTTGAAAAAAAACAAAACGTTTTGTTTGAAGAATTGTAAATTTATCTGTAAAAAAAGAATCAATGGTAAAAATTTATCTGTAAATCAGGTCTCCTTTTGTTTGAAGAATTGTAAATCAGATTTCCAAAATATTATAAAAATGTTATAAATATTATAAAAATGTTATAAATAAGATTAAAATTACTTATTTATGTGTTTACGCTATATATTATAAAAATAATATGTTTATTTGTAAAAAAAAATGTTAATATTTTTTATAAGTTATTTGTTAATTTTTTTTAAAGTTATAATTTATATTATATATTATATATTATAATTTTATATTATTTTTTACTTGATTTACATATTACTGAAGAGTTTTTTACTATCCTAAAAGGATTGTAAATGCTAGTCATACAAATACAAATTTTTTTTACACTCATAATACCAATTGAAAGAATGGACATTAGATACATTGTGAACCCTTTAATTTAAAACATTCAAATGTTCAACATTTGATTAAGAGGACATTTATTGCTCTAAACAAAAAAAGAATCCTATATTAACAATTTCACTTTAATATAGCATAAAAATAATAAAGTTGGATCGTATTAACATGGTACATACTTCATAGCTTCATTTATAGGTAAATCTAAAATTATTCAAACTTCAAAGAATACATAAAAGAAGATCTTGATAATTTTTTTGATACAATTCAAATTTAGATGATAATAAAGTTGACTAATGAAAAACATTTGATGAAAATGAATTTAAGTTAAATATTAAAAAAGAAATAACTCAACAAACATAACACACTAAAACAATTACACATGACATAAATTTTCTTATTATTTTTATTAGTAATCGTATTGTCAACTATTTTTTTGGGCTAACATAATGCATATAATCATTTAATTTAAAATTTTATTACTTGTTCAGAATTTTTTTTGTCATACTAATAATTTTTTATAGTAATTAAAATTATTCATACTACAAAATTGACATAAGAAATTACAATATAATTAGCACTTTTTATCAGCTAAACATGTCTAAAAAATTACAATTCTTTATAATTACAAGAGGGGGAAATTACTACCTGAACAATTACACTTTCATATTCAATTACTTTGCACTGTACAACTTATATGCTTTGGTGTACTGTAGACTAAAATATAATAAAAGTAGTAAGAAAATAAGTGAATACATGGGGTATAAAATTGAAAATTTTTCTATTTAATCCCTTTGAAATTCTATAATGACAAGCATGTATAAAGATAAAATTATACTTTGACCCTTTTAAAATTTTATAATATAATTTTGTCCCCCGAAGATAAACTTATAGCTTCGTCCCTGTCTTAAAGGCATTATATAATTGATCTAAATGAAACTTGTTTAGAGGTTATGTCATAGTGACTTAAATCATTTAGCAAGTAAATGATAAATTTACATAATGGTATATATAATGAAACTTTAACAAGAAATAATCGAAGTTGGTGAATAGATAAAATCTAAAGGAAATATAGTGCTTTAAGTTCAAATCTTATCATGTACGAATTTTTATTAATTTTATATAAAAATATAAAAAAAATAAAACAATCTCAAAATAATATAATTTTACTTTATAAAAATAAAAATAATAGTGCTTGGGAAAGAAAAGTGGGGCAATTAAGGAAATATACCAGAAAGTGAGGATCATAGATGTAAATTAGCAAAATTCATACAATTTTTATCTCCAAAACCTAAAATATGTGTTAAACAAAGCTTAGAAAAACTTCAAAAAGAATTTTCCGAGAAAAGAAGAATGTTGAGTTTTGCGGGCAATGGTTTTTCAACGGAGAGAAAATTTGTTCAACAATGGGTTTCATCGGCTCTATAAGCTGTAAGCTTTCGCCATTTAAGCTTTTCTGGAAGAACTAATCTTTAAGCTATAAATGTACTTTCCAAATTCATGAATTTTGTGCAGTTAGAAGACAACCCAAAAACAAGAAAGAAAAAGAAAATGAAGGAAGATCAGGTCTTGATTACTTTTTCACCTTTCTTATCTCAAAATCCATAAAAGCAACAACTTGAATCTAGGCTTACTTTTGCATTCACAGTTTATCAAAAAGCTTTAACTCTTAGACCCTTTATAACCAACCATCTTATAGCCATGTTCTCAAAATTCAATGAAATAAAAAGTGCCCAAAAGGCCTTTGATGAACTTCATGTGAAAAACAACCATTCTTGGAACATCCTTATTTACAGGTATTCATAAAAATGGGCACTTTGATAGTGCTTGTAAGTTGTTTGATCAAATGCCAAGGAGAAATCTTGTTAGTTATAATTCATCGATTTACGGGTTTTCCAAAGCATGGGTTTTATAAGGAATCTATACTCGTATTCAAAAAATGCTAAAGGAAAGTATGCTTAGACATTGGACCAGTAATTGTAAAAAAATTTAATAATAATAAATTAAAATGTCCGTCCTACCTTAGTAGTGTCTTGGGCTCCTTGATAGTTCATCCAATCTTCAGTCCCGTATATAAATGTTGTTGGCACTTTCGATTCAGAAAACACAATGACCTAAACCTCTGCATACAGAATCATCCAGAAAACACAGTAATTAATCAAACTATTTCAGTCCAAAAGCAACCAATGTAATTAAATAAAAAATCAAACAAATCAAATTGGGGTAGGAGGACTTTGACAGCAATATAAACAAATTCACTGAATAAAAGAACCCTCAACATTAGAAAATTTCGTAATTTAGTCCAAACACTAATAGAAGCAAAATTGCCCGTATGTCACCCACTTTGCTCCTTAACTATTTGTCCATATATTATTAATTATTAATTTCAGAACAAGGTGGAGCTATGAAATCGATGGAAGAGATTTGATTAAATATACAACATTAAGAGATATGGAGAAAACAAATATGGGCAAATGATGAACATGCTTGTAATGGATCCATTATATTTATCCATACCTGTCTTCTATCCAAGCAACACTGTAGAAGTCACCCAAACAGGTATCGTACTGTGGAGAGATGGAGAAATTACAGAAGAAATTAGGGATTTTGAGGGATTCCTTTCTTTGTTGGGGGAGAAATTACGGATATTAGGGATTTTGCATAAGAGCGGATGGAGAGATGGAGAGATGGGTTTCTTCTTAATCGGTTTTGGGGGATTTCTTCTGCTTTGTTTTGGGGGAGAAATTAGAGAAGTTAGGGATTTCTTACGATGGAGAGATGGCTCGTTTTGTTAAAACGACAGAAACAAAATAGCGAAACAAAAACGGTGACGTTTTATTAAAAAAAATTGCCCTTTCCGGCGTTTTTAAAAAGCGCCACTAAAATCCCCTAAAAAATGACGTCGTTTCAATGGTTTTTTGCGGCATTTTTTAAAACAAACGCCACTAATAGTACTCATCTGCGGCGTTTTTATGTGTAGCGCCGCTAAAGGCCAAGTAAACGGCGTCGTATTTTTCAGTAATGTGTTTACGGCGTTTTTGAGCAAAAAACGCCGCTAATAATTTTTTTATTTTAATTATTAATTATATTCCTTTAAATTAATTTTGTTTTGATTCTAACAATATGTTTAAAATAATTATTAATTATATTCCTTTAAATTAATTTTTTTTATTTTAATTAAATTTGTTTTGATCCTAAATACTAAAATCCTAAAATATACACCTTAACTCATATATATATATATATATATATATTACATTGCAGAAGTATAATCTAATATTTGCTTCCATAAACCCTCTCAATAATATGATTTTTATCTATTTTATCAAAATCCCTAATACCTAAATCTCTAAACACTAAACCCTAAAACATAATCCCCAAACCCTAAACTGTAAAGATTAAACCCTAACCTAAAGCTTAAACCCTAAACCCTAAAACATAATAAAACCAACCTAACCCCTAACCTAAAGCTTAAACCCTAAACCCTAAAACATAATCCCCAAACCCTAAAGCTGTAAAAGATTAATCCATAAACTATATACCTAAATTAAACCACATAAACCCTAAATTATCATGAGAATTAATTTAATATTTTAAAATTAAAACTATATATCTCTTTTATGATTATATAATTATTTAATAATTTTTTCATTTTTAACAAATATTTTTCTATGTTTTTACTTTCAAATTTTTTCTAAGTGTCATTATTTTTTGATTAAAAATAATTTATATTTTAATCAATATAATTTATATTTTAATTAAGATAAAATATTTATATTTTATATATTCAATTAAAAATAAATGGTATTTTAATTAACATTACTAGTTAGGGTTTAAGGGGTTTCGATAAAGCAAAACTTCTTAAGGGTTTACTTATCAATTTGTAACGTACTTTTCATAACTAAGTCATTTAATTTCAAATAGCAAAATAAAATTAAATTCAAAAAAATAAGAAAAAATGAAAACTAAATCGAATAAAATCAAAATGAGTGTCGATTAACCTAATGAAAATAGAATTGTTGCTCAACATTTAGCGGCGTTTAAGGTTAGTGTTTAATGGTTAATGGTTTAGTGTTTGTAGTTTAAGGGTTTATGGTCGAAAGTGTTTAGAGCTATGATTTAGGGTTTAGAAACTAGATCTATGGTTTATAGTTTAGGGATTAGACGATTTAAGATTTAAAGTTTAGGGTCTAATAAGGATAAACAGATACACAATCAGATTTTTTGTTAGGGCTGAAATTTATTTGTAAGTAAAAATTGCAATCCCACCATTTTTAGCATATATTTTTATAATTTTTAATGATTAAATCAAATTTGATATTCTGTCTTCATTCGCTAAATCCTAAACCCTAAACCCGTGAACCTTAAACCATACACCCACAAACCCATAAACTCATAAACTCTAGCCATAACCCTAATCCTAAGACTAATCGTAAACCATAAACTGATAAAGTACACTAAATCTTGAAACGCTAAACTCGAAACCCTAGTCAGCCCGTACAAACCACTAAACCCTTAATTATTTTGGTAAATTTTGAATAATATATATTTTTTCAATATTTCAGGAAATTTAAATAGTATTTTCAATTTACTCAATAATTTTGTTTCTCAACCACAAAACGTCGTTGTATTGATTAACATATTTGCGCCTTTATGTTCAAAAGACCTTTAGCGGCGTTTTTCAAAAAGCGCCGCTATTGTTCAGACCTTTAGCGGCGTTTTTACAAAAGCGCCGCTAATGCTCAGACCTTTAGCGGCATTTTCCTAAAAGCGCCGCTAATGCTCAGACCTTTAGCGGCGTTTTCCTAAAAGCGACGATAATGCTCATACCTTTAGCGGCATTTTTCCAAAAGTGCCGCTAATGCTCAGACCTTTAGCGGCGTTTTTCCAAAAGCGCCGCTAATGCTCATACCTTTAGCGGCGTTTTTCCAAAAGCACCGCTAATGCTCATACCTTTAGCGGCGTTTTCCTAAAAGCGCCGCTAATGCTCAGACCTTTATTGCTTTTTAGGTAAAAACGCCGCTATATATCATTTTTAGCGGCGTTTTGTGGATAAACGCCGCTATTGCTCATTTTTTTGGCTGAAAACACCACTAATTTAGAATATTTGCGGCGTTTTTATTTAAAACGCCACTAAAAACGCCGCTAAAAGTCTGTTTTGGTGTAGTGTGTTGGTGTTGAGCAGCAAGATCAGACGGGGGATGATGCAGTATCACAGGCGATGCTGCGAGTTCTTGAGATGGTGGCTGGAGCAGGTTGAGGTATGGGAGCTCGAAAATCTGTACCCGAGCGAATCCGAGCCAATGGGGCTGAGGTATTTCGTGGTGTATCTGGTGTGGCACCCATTACAGCTGAATATTGGTTGGAGGCGACGGAACAAATTATGGATGAGTTGGATCTGACCCCTGAAGAGAAACTGAAAGGAATGGTGTCACTGCTACGCGATGAAGCATATCAATGGTGGCTCACAGTTCGGGATAGTGCTACCGCTGAGGAACTCACTTGGGAATATGTTAAAGCGGCATATCAAAAGATGTTGGAACTCATTACGTTGATGCATAGAGAAAGGCTTTTCTGGGGCTGGTTCAAGGGAATAAGTCCGTGTAGTCTGAGTACGAATTTTGAATTTTTGGCCGAGGTATGCTCGAGGGATAGTAGCTACGGAACATGAACGATGTGTCCAGTTTGAGGATGGACTGAGAGATGATCTGAGGTTATTGATAGCTCCGCAGCAAGAGCGGGAATTTACTGTGTTAGTCGAGAAGGCAAAAGTAGCTGAGGGAATTAAGGACTCCGTGAGGCAGAACTCTGATCGGAGTAGACAGAAAAGAAGTTTTGGATCATCTGGATTGTCTGGAAATGTGCAGAAAAGGCCCAGAGCTGATGGACCGCGAGGTCAGCAAGTTGGTACAGGAGGGCAATATCGTACTTGTAATCAGTGTGGGAAGAAACACTTAGGGGAGTGTTGGAAAAAGACAGGAGGATGCTTCAAGTGTGGGTCAAAGGACCATATGATTAAGGATTGCCCTACGAGGCCAGATGGAAATTGACCAGTAACTCAGAATGTTAATCAAGCTGGTAGAGGTGGACAGCAGCCTCAGCGAGGCCGTGGTCCGAATGGCCGAGGTAATGGTGCTGGAAGAGGACGTGGAACACTGGCGAGAGGTGTGGGTATCTGAGAGGCGTGCACAGTAGGGCTTGGTATATGCAGTTCGCCGTAGGGAAGATGGAGACGCGCCGGACATCATAACCGGTACGTTCCTTGTATTTGGAAAGCCTTATTATGCTTTGATTAATGTGGGCTTGACCCATTCTTATGTTGCAAGTAGTGTAGTTGAAACACTAGGCAAAGACTCTGAACTTTCTAGTAAGGAGATGACTGTAGTGAGCCCACTAGGTCAAATCAGTAGTGGTGAATAAGATCTTTCGGAGTGTACCTCTAGAGATACAAGGAGTGATTTTCCCTGCCGACTTAATGGAACTACCCTTCAGAGAATTTGACTTCATACTTGGCATGGACTGGCTAGTAGAACACCGAGCTATACTAAATTGTGCAGCTAAGCGAATGGAGTTAAGAACGCCGGAGGATGAAGTGGTAATTATGATAGGAGAAAGAAGAAACTACTTGTCTAATGTAGTTTCAGCACTGAAAGCTGATAGGATGGTTCGAAAAGGGTGCAAGGCCTTCTTGACTTTCGTTAGTGCGTTGGATGCAAAAGAGGGGGGAGTTAGTGAAGTTAGAATCGTAAAGGAGTTTGTGGATGTTTTTCCGGAGGAGTTACCTGGAATACCCCCGGACAGGGAGGTGGAGTTTGGAATTGATTTGCTGCCGGGAACAGCTCCTGTGTCAATCGCTCCGTATAGGATGGCACCGAAGGAATTGGTTGAGCTCAAGGCTCAAATCCAAGAGTTGCTTGATCGCGGGTTTATCCGACCCAGTGTGTCTCTATGGGGAGCACCGGTCTTGTTTGTGAAGAAGAAGGACGGGACTATGCGTATGTGCATAGATTACCGTCAGTTAAACAAGTTGACCATCAAGAACAAGTACCCGTTGCCGAGGATAGACGACTTGTTCGATCAGCTTAAGGGGGCAGCGGTATTCTCGAAGATAGATCTAAGGTCTGGATATCATCAGCCTAAGGTGAAGGAAGCAGATATCCATAAGACAGCCTTCCGAACAAGATACGGACATTATGAGTTCGTAGTAATGCCATTTGGATTGACGAACGCCCCAGCCGCGTTCATGGATATGATGAACCGAGTTTTTAAACCCTACCTGGATCGGTTCGTCGTTGTGTTCATCGACGACATCCTGGTATACTCCAAGTCTGAGGAGGAACATGATGAGCATCTCCGAATTGTGTTGCAAGTATTAAGGGAGAAGGAGCTGTACGCCAAATTCAGCAAGTGTGAATTTTGGCTTAAGGAGGTGGCGTTCTTAGGACATGTGGTATCTGCAGAAGGAATAAGGGTGGATCCTCGTAAGATTGAGGCAGTGCTAGATTGGAAACCACCTAAGTCTGTGGTGGAGATCCGTAGTTTCTTGGGATTGGCAGGTTACTACAGAAGGTTCGTAGAAGGGTTTTCGTCAATAGCCGCACCTTTGACAAAACTGTTGAGAAAGGAAGTACCTTTCGTTTGGACGGATAAGCAACAGGAGAGCTTTGAGAAGCTTAAGAGGGTTTTGACTGAGGCTCCGGTCTTGATTCAGCCAGAGGCAGGGAAGGACTTCGTGGTGTACTGTGATGCTTCTCACACAGGATTAGGGTGTGTTCTGATGCAAGACGGAAAGGTAGTCGCTTATGCATCTCGGCAATTAAGGCCACACGAGGTTAACTATCCGACGCATGACTTGGAATTGGCGGCAGTGGTCTTTGCTCTTAAAGTATGGAGGCATTATCTTTATGGGGAAAAGTCAGTGATCTACACAGACCACAAGAGTCTCAAGTACTTATTAACTCAGAAGGAGTTGAATCTGAGGCAGCGAAGGTGGGTGGAATTACTAAAGGATTACGACTGTTCTATAGAGTATCATCCGGGCAAGGCGAATGTAGTGGCGGATGCCCTGAGTCGGAAGGTTATGTCGGATCTGAGGGCGTTGTTCACACACTTGAGTTTGTATGATGATGGCAGCCTGTTGGCAGAATTGCAAGTTAAGCCAACGTGGTTGAATGAAGTCAAAGAGGGACAGTTGGTTGATGATGAGTTAAGTGCTAAGTTACAGCAAGTACAGAATGGAGAGTTGATAGATTATGGTATTAACGATGAGGGAGTATTGTGTTTCAAGGGTAAGGTCTGTATGCCTAAGGACAAGGACCTAAGACAGAGGATTCTTCAGGAATCGCATAGTGGCCCTTATGCTATGCATCCGGAGGCACTAAGTTGTACAGAGACCTTAGAGAAACGATTTTGGTGGCCTGGTTTGAAAAAGGAAATTACAGAATTTGTAAGCAAGTGTTTGACGTGTCGACAAGTAAAAAGGTGAACACCAAGTTCCGTCAGGATTACTTCAACCGATAATGATTCTGCAGTGGAAGTGGAGAGAGAATTACCATGGACTTCGTTAGTGGGTTTCCCCTTACGCCTACTAAGAAAGACTCGGTATGGGTGATAGTGGATCGGTTGACTAAGTCCGCGCATTTTATTCCAGTGAGAGTTGACTATTCCCTGCAAAAGTTGGCAAAATTGTATGTGGCAGAGATTGTAAGGTTGCATGGTGTGCCGGTGTCAATCATCTCAGATAGGGACCCAAGGTTTACTTCTCGGTTCTGGAAGGCGCTACATCAGGCGTTAGGCACTAAGTTAGATTTCACTACGACTTTTCATCCACAGTCGGACGGGCAGTCTGAGCGGGTAATCCAAGTGTTAGAGGATATGTTGAGGGGCTGTGTGATGGATTTCAGAGGAAGTTGGGAAGAATATTTGCCTCTAGAGAAATTTGCGTACAACAATAGCTATCAAGCTAGTATTCGGATGGCACCGTATGAAGCGTTGTATGGTCGGAGGTGTCAAACTCCTACATGTTGGACTGAATTAGGGGAACGACGAGTTGTGGGTCCAGAGATAGTGGCAGAATCTGAAGAGAAAGTTGAGATAATTCGAGCACGGTTAAAGGAAGCATCTGATCGGAAAAAGTCGTACGCGGATCTCAAACGAAAAGAGATAGAATTTGATGTGGGAGATCAAGTATTTCTCAAAGTTTCGCCTTGGAAGAAGGTGATGAGATTTGGTCGAAAAGGGAAGTTAAGTCTGAGATTTATAGGACCTTATAGGGTTTTGAAGCGGGTTGGACCACTGGCATATCAGTTGGAGTTGCCACCGGATTTGAAGCAGATGCACGACGTATTCCATGTGTCCATGCTACGTCGTTATCGATCGGATCCATCTCATGTTGTACCGGTTGAAGAGGTGGAGCTAAGGCCAGATTTGTCCTACGAGGAAGAGCCGATTCAGATTGTGGAACGAGATGTGAAAGTGTTACGAAGGAAGTCAGTTCCTTTGGTCAAAGTATTGTGGAGAAATCATGGATCAGAAGAGGCTTTGTGGGACCCAGAAGAAGCAATGCGACAGTAATACCCTCACTTATTTCAGCCAGGTAATTTCGAGGACGAAATTATTTTTAAGGAGGGTAGAACTGTAATATCCTGGAAATGGGCTTATGCATTTATGCTTAATTATATGAAATAGCATGCTTGAGTATGTTGTGAATGTGTATAATGAAATTTGTGAACTTTAGAAAATAGGAGAAAGCCTTAGAAGATACTAAATTTTAAGTATAAAAGAGGAAGCTAAGAGGATAGGGCCTTAAGAGAAAATGTAAGGAAATAAGACATGGAAGTGAGCTTGGTAAAGTGGCTGGAATGCGCCACTTAAGGCTTGGGAAAATGACGCCATAAGCTGGGAGGAAGGTAGAAGGATCGAGCTACGTGGGAAGCAAATGGACTTATATTTTTGCGTCAAAAAGGGAATTGGGCTAAGTAGGTCTTAAAAGAAATTCAGGTGAATTATGTCACAAAAAGCGCCTTGGCAAAGTGGCTTGGGGCATTACTGCAGCTGCGACATAAGGGCTCCAAAGAGGTCTCATGTTCGAGCCTTGTTGGCGGCATTAAGTGGTTTTATTTTTGCTTTGGCATCAAGGAAGAAAGGTGAGAAGAGGTTGGACGGCAATTGGATTTCTAATTGGATGAGGATTAAGCTTGTTTTATTCGGCTAAGATAATTGTGATTATTGTTTTATTTTATTTTATTTTTTAGGGGTAAGATAAGAGATTATGTGTTAGGATTAATTTATTTTATTAAGGTGATAAAGAAGGGATAATAGGAGAAGTATGAGGAATGTGATGAGTGATGATAAGGTGGCCGACCAAGGGACTCTTGGTTGAGGCATTCGGTCATGTATAGGAAAAGGGAGCTAAGTCTTTGAATTTCTTTTAGTAAAAGCATCCAACTCTTTTTTGAAATTCCTCTACTCTTCTCCTCTTTTTCTTATTTTCTTGTAACCTCAAATTCCTTTCTATACCTTTGAAACCGTGTACCCTTTGACACTAAGAGTGATAGCCGAATATTGCATCTACCATTGTTCCTTGTTGCCGAAAGTCTCCAAGCATAAAACCCTCTCCATTGTTGCGGTTCTTCTCTCCACCATAAAGTGTTGAACCACCATTGTTGTGCTCCAAGCCGAATCTTTAAAGGAGGGTGCTGTTGACTACTTACTTTAGACTCTTCAAAGCAACGTGTAAGGGTAAGTGTTTCCTATGCTAGTAATCGATTTGATCTCTTCTTCATAAGTGTGCCGAAATCTTGTGATTAGGCCTTGATTTTAGGCATGGCCGAATGTGCATAGTGCCATAATAAGCGTTTTGTGTGTAGCTAACGTTAAGGATCATCAAAGGAGTCTTTCGGGATTGAAGTGATCAAGGTAAGTCATATTGGATATTCGGCCAAGGGCCTATTTTAGTGTTTAGACTTGTTTCTTATTATCTTAAAAACCGAAAACTAACCTATGAAGGGATCTAGTGCTTGGCCGAATACAAGAAAGAACATAGCAAAGTTTTCGGGAATTGATTATTAGAGAAATCGGCACCAAGGTAAATTTTGGGTTACCATAATCCTATTGGGATTTGGATTGTGGCCGAATGGGTTTTCATTAAATCTTTAATATTGGCCGAATGTAGGAGTTAAGGATCTAAAGTGTTAGATCGGGTTTTCGGGTTTCAGGAAAGCATTAATACCAGGTGTGTACCCCGCACTAAACCTTAATAGTTTTATGGTATTGATTATATGCATGTGTTAATATGAACGTGTAAAATGTGGCTAAGGTACCATGCAATGGTACAAAGTACTCAGGTACGTTTTCCTACTCCTACTATGAGTATGAGTGATCTGTTATGGCATATGCACACAGTGATAAGAATGTGAAATAAGGCATGATATTGCATGATATGTATGACATGGGCATATGGGTTATATAAAAAGGGGAAGTGAATGTGGTGACTTCGGTCACATTATCTGAATGTGGTGACTTCGGTCACATTATATGAATGTGGTGACTCATGTCACAACTATGTTATCTGGTGGCTATGCCACAAATTTTATAAGGGCGATGAGCATGTCGATGCGCAATGGCGGCGCCTTCGATGATGTGTAGCGGATGGAGGGTTGACTTAGTAGTCCCCACGGTGTGCAAAGTTGGTACGGGTGATGTGTAGCGGATGGCATCTAGGTTTGGGTTGGGTTGCATCATTTTATTTATTTAATTATATGTATATGTATGAACCGATATGCCTAACCTATTGAGATTTAGTGTTAGTTGTACACATTGAGTCTGTTTTTGACTCACCCCGCTGGGGAATACTTTCTTACTGGTGATGCTCGAGAATGGACCGGTCTGCAGGAGCTCGATGGTTGCCATGCTCAGCTTAATTTTATTCTATTTTGGACTTGTTATATTTTAAGTATTTTGGATTTAATTTGGGTTTGATTTTTGACGTAATAAGGCCAAAGTATGAGACTGTTTTATGCTCGCTTTCATTTATTTTTGCCCTGATATTGTTAATATTAAATCAAAGGTTATTTAAATTGTTTTCTTAAATAAACGTGAAATGTTTTGACACCTAAACACAAATGATTTCCAATATAAAAACACGGTTTTTAATAAATCCCTGATTTCAAAAGTAACAAGGTTTTCAATTGAACCCAACACAAGCAAATCCATCTTCAAAACCACACGAATTTTTCCTAAGTAACAAACGGATTTTCAAATGTTTTCTCGAGGAACATACCAGATCTGGTCAGGGCTCGTGGGCCGGGTTTGGGGTGTTTCAAAATGAATTAAAAACAAAATTTAAATGCCAAATTTGTCCATCTTCAAGCTTAGGCCGAATTTAACATGGGGGAAGCCATGAATAGGGTTTTCAAGCTTTCCAAGCTTCATGGTAAGTCCATTTTAGCCCCGTTTTTCATGTTCATTACGTTTTTGGAGTCCCGGTAACTTGGTTTAGCTTATTCTAGCAATAATTTAACCTAGGGTTCATATTTGGAAAAATACCCATAGGTGAAATGTGTTTATTTTGATGTTTTATGGCAGAATATGAAGCTTAGAATTATGTTAAACAACTTTTACTAAGCGATTTTAAGTGAAAACGAGTAAAACGACATAATTGGCAAAAATACCTAATGTACATAAGTGCATGTTAGAGAAGGAATTTGATGTTTCCATAGAAGATAAAAATGTTCAGCATGTAATGAAACATAAGAAAATTGAATAAAAATTATTGTACGAGTTTAGGGGTAAAAGTGTAATTTTTGAAAAGTTAGAGGGTAAAATTGTAAATTTTCCAAAATTTGATATGTGAATTGAATTGATTAGTGTGTTGATAAAATGTATTAAATGAGTGTTAATTTGACATGTTAGATCAAGAAAACATGAAATTTGGACTAAGATTGGGGAAGAACGAAGTTGTGAGCTAAGTCGGGAAAATTAGTCATTTCGGCATTTGAGGTTAGTCCGTGTGATTAAATGAGCATGACATTGATGTCATTGTTATTATAATTGAGAATCTATCTTGCCATGATTGTATTAAAGTTTATGTTGATGATATTGTATATGAGAAAGTGATGTCAAGCGTAAATAACATTTAAGTGTAAATAATGCAGTATTATGTTTAAATAAATTTATGTATTGTTAAATTGTTATACATGTGATATTATGATTGTCATTACGAATATTTGATAGTTGCAAAAATTAGTATGTGAAATGTGTATTGATTTGAGAAATGTAATTGTATGTATAAGTGATACTGAACAAATAAGTGAAATCCCGGTTGAACCTTAGGAATACTTTAGTGATAAGTGGTAGCTTCGGCTACATATCGATGGTAAGCCGGCTAAATATCAGTGGTAGTTCGGCTACATTTCAGTGGTAGTTTCGGCTACATATCAGTGGTAGCTTCGGCTACATATCAGTGGTAGCTTCGACTACATATCAGTGGTAGCTTCGGCTACATTTCAGTGGTAGTTTCGGCTACATATCGCTGGTAGCCGGCTACATATCGCTGGTAGCTTTGGCTACATATCATGTGGTAGTTTGGCTACATATCGGTGGTAACCGGCTACATAAAAGTGGTAGCCGGCTACATAAAAGTGGTAGCCGGCTACATAAAAGTGGTAGCCGGCTACATATCGATTGTGTCACTTATGTGCAAGGTTTCTGTGTATCCTTTAGTATTCCAAATGGTTCAACGGGTAAATTGATGATACATAAGATGAGAAAGCATGTAATTGTATATATAAGTAATGTGCAGGTATGCATGTAAGCATGAAATTATATGTGCAAATGGTACAGGTATGTACGTAAATTTTATAAGTGTTGGTATTATGATATTATGAGTTATTATCATTATAAAAGTTACCTTAAGTGAATCTTAGGAATAAGTAATTATGTTGATGATATATGCATTTGGTTGAGAATCATGTATTAGGCTTTTGAGCCATATCAAATTGAGAGATAAGGTGTTTAGTATATTTGTTTTATGATGATTTGGATATTTGTGAAAACATAAAATGTTAGTGATACTCATGAAATCATTGTTATGCTAATTACAAGCTTAAGTCTTTGGTGTTATGTATGTTTAAATAGAAGTGAATGCAAAGAAAACATGAAAGAGTGAAATTAGCATTAAAACAGTTTAGACAGCAACAATTATGTAAATTTGAAAAATCACCAAAAATAGGAGAAATTGAATTAGAAAGTGAATAAGATATATAATTAAATCTTATTGTGTCTATTTTCATATGAAAGAAACAGTGTAAGAAAATAAATTTTATATTTTGAAATATTTGAATTTTAGTGAGAAAATGTCAGGATGAGTTTCGGAATCCCCTATTTCAACTTTGAAAAATCATTAAAAAATGTAAAAAAATAATTATGAGATATAATTTATATTCTTGAAATATTAAATGAGTCTATTTTCATTAGAAACAAGTGGGAATGGCATATAAAAACTGTACAATGAGATAATTTACTTTTAGTGAAGAGAGGCAAGAACCATTGGACAATGTAACAGGGGAGAATTTAATGAATAAACTGTATTAATTAGCCAAACCAAAAATTCTGAAAATTTTATGGTAATAATATATATCAGTCTAGTTTTAAGGAAAATTATTAGAAATTAATTTGGAGTTCCGTAGCTCCAGATATAAATAATTTAGTGACTGTGACTCGAGAAAATAGCTTGACTGGAATATGAGTAAAGATGCAAATTGGGTTGTATTACCATGAGAAACAAGGGGATACATTGTTTTTTTTTTTTTTTTTTTTTTCATACGGTCTTACTAAGCTATAAAGCTTACTCCCTCCCTTCCTTTCCTTTAGTGTTTTTAGGTTAGCTCGGGGTTGGAGATCGTCGGAGGCAGCATCACACTATCAAGTCGCTACCTTTGGTATAATGAAGCATATATTAGAAATTTCAAGTGAGTGGCATGTATAGGGATTTAGTTGATTGACATGCATTATTTTGCTTTAGCCAAATGTGTAGGCTTATATTAAGTTATATGCATATGGCCATGAGATGTGGCTTATATTGATTATGGCTTGTGTCGGAGTTATTCATGTCATATCTTAATGTTTATAATGTGATTATGTTTGTTTGCCATGCATGGTTAGTAATATGACATGAGTGCTTGATGGATAAGTTGGTAACCATATTATAATGGTAAAAGTGGTCATCAAAATAACAAGTCTTATGAGGGTGAAATATGAAATCTAGACGTGGTATTGCATGAATGTGTATGTTATAGTCTGGTAATGCCTCGTACTCTGTTTCGGTGTCGGATGTGGGTAAGGGGTGTTAGAGATTCCTTATCATATTCTTCCTCTTCAGTGTCTATAACTAAATTAGCTTCAGTTTCAGTTTCCTTTGTTGACTCCTTGGTATCTGGCTCAGTTGGCTCTTCTTGCTCGCCTTGATTCAGCTCATGCACCCTCTCTACTAACCTTTCAAGATCATGATTTGTAATGCACCCTTGAACATATCGCCCCTTCAGATTTGCTTGTGTTTTAACATGGCCCCTTAAGCAAAGTGAAGTAATTAATGATGGGAAATAAGCACTTCCTGTCTTCTTTTTAGCACAATCATGAATCTCCTTGAGAATAATTTTCCCAACATTAATGGACTTTCTGTCAAAATTGCATATAACAAGAGCATCCGTTCCATCAAGATGGTGGAACTATGTGAGATAGGCATAAAAAATTAGAGAACGAAATAAAACCATACCTTTGCTACTAGTTTTAGGTATTCCCTTCGGCAAGAATGGCTCCCATATTTTCTTATAATCCATTGGGATCCCAGATTTTTCACAACATCAAGCACTTGTTGAAGAAAATCCCAATTGATATTGTTCATCATAGGGTAGTACTCATCTTCTTCAACATCAGGTAAGTTAAACAAATCATTGATGGACTTAGAAGTAAGAGGTACCTTTTTTCTTTCGAACAATGACCTCAGTAGCATCTTGCATAGTCAAACTAGCATATAATTCTCGAACTAGTTCATCATTGGGAAGTGAACGAGCATGAAAAAATCGTTCTTACTTGAAAGCATTGATTTTCTTTCTAATCGGTATAGGAACAACCATCAAATCATTACTCTTCAAGTTAAAACCTTTTTCCGGCATCATAGGTTGATGCTTGAATATTGAATCAAATCTCTCTTTCACTTCTTCGTCGATCAAAATCGAGTTTTCAAGAGTAGTCTTTGAAGATCTAGTTCTTTTGCGAGATATGGAATCTTTTCTCGAAAATTTGGCAAAGTTTCTACACAAGGGGGAAAAGAGAAATCGACAAGGTGGGTAAGGACTTGTTACGATGAAAATCCTACGACGGCAAGGATGGTGCGGCGGTAACGATAGTGTGCGACAGCAACAGCGGTGTGTGGCAACGACAACAATGATGTGCGGCAGCAACGTTGGTGCTTCGGCAGTCTTCTTGCAGCGGCAATAGGTGATTCCGGTAAAAAGGGAAGAGAAACTAGGGTTTCTTTCAGAATTTGAGGTTGACAGCACAAAAGGGAGATTTAGGGATTGTTTTAGGGTTTAAGCAAATTACTTTGAGGGATATGAAAATTAGTAGAATGGAGAAGGGTTTATATAGGGAAGAATTAAGGCAACATGTAGCGGAAATTTAGCTACATTAGAGTTACTTGGGCGGCAAGTAATGGAAGTGGCGGCAGAGTGTGGATTTTTCCCTTCTTTTTGCTGTCTTGGGCCTCAAACTCAGACTATATTTACAAACTTACTCAAGAAAAAACAACTGATTAGTACTTGGGCCAAATCTGACCCCCTTTATTAACATAAAAATTTAAAATTTAAACAAAACAAATGAAACTTAAAAATGTTAAATCTTAATTAGAAAATTTCTTCTTAACAAATTACATTAAATTAATTCCCAAGAAAGGTTGGAGGGGTCACAGCGGTCCCGCCTAAGTTCCAATCTCCTTAGACAGAATTAATTAAATGTAATAAGTTAAGAAAATAAGTTCTAATTAATTATTTATTTACAAAACGAGTTCATGAAAAATCAAGGGTCTGTTAATTTGAACGAGGATTCAACTCGCTCAACTTCACCATACCAGTAGTGTTTGAGGTGTTGACCATTAACTTTAAACGTACCTCCGTAATTGCCGTATAATTCAATAGCTCCATAAGAATAAACTCGGTAGATGGTATATGGTCCTTTCCATCGGGATTTAAGCTTCCCAGGAAATAACTTCAACCTTGAATTAAACAAACCTTCTGACCTTCTTTAAACTCGCAAGGTTGTATATGACTATCATGCCATCTCTTTGATCTTTCTTTACACATTTTGGCATTCTCATAGGAAAACAACCTTAGCTCTTCCAACTCATCAAGTTGTAACATCCTTCTCTTATCGGCTTGCTTAAGATCAAAGTTCAACTGCTTCAAAGCCTAGTGAGCTCTATTCTCCAACTCTAATGGAAAATGACATGCCTTTCCAAAGACTAACCAATAAGGAGTCATCTCGAACAGTGTCTTAAATGTTGTTCGATAGGCCCATAATGCATAATCCAGCCTTCGAGACTAATCTTTTTTGCTAGGGCATACTACCCTTTCAAGGATACCTTTGATTTCACAGTTCACTCTTTCAACTTGCCCATTAGACTAGGGGTAATATGCAGTAGCAATCTTGTGCTTCACATCATATTTGTCCAGCAACCACTTAAGCCATTTTTTCACAAAGTGAGAACCTTCATCACTAATAATAGCTCTTGGTGTCCCAAATTGTGTAAATACATGCTTATGTAGGAATCGCATGACTACTTTAGCATCATTTGTAGGGTATGCTTCAACTTCAACCCACTTGGACACATAGTCCACAGCAACTAAGATGTATTTGTTCCCATACAAAGAAGGAAACGGGCCTAAGAAGTCAATGCCCCATGCATCGAATAATTCAATCTAAAATATGTTTGTCAAGGGCATCTCATTCCTCCTTGATATATTTCTGGTCCTTTGGCATTTATCACAGTTCTTCACATAATCATAAGCATCTTTAAATAGTGTAGGCCAAAAGAAACTTGCTTGCAAAATCTTTGTTGCAGTACGTGAACCAACAAAGTGTCCCCCACTTAGAGATGAATGGAAATGATACAAGATCTCAGCAATCTCACTTTCAGCTACACACTTTCGGATTATATTATCTGCACACTGTTTAAACAAAAACGGATCCTTCAAAAAATAATACCGACTATCATGAATGAATTTTTTCCTTTGTTGGTATGTCATTTCTCGAGGAATTATTCCACATGCAAGATAATTGGCAAAATCAGCAAACCAAGGTGTTTCATGAATTTGACTTACCTCAAATAAGTGTTCATCTGGGAAATTCTCGTCGATAGGCACACATGATCGAGTTACCTTATCTTGCTCCAACCTCGACAGATGATCAGTTATTTGATTTTCGACACCTTTTCTGTCTTGGATCTCAAGGTCAAATTATTGGAGTAAAAGTATCCATCGAATTAGCCTCAGTTTTGCATCTTTCTTCGTGAGCAAGTATTTAATGGCCGCATGGTTAGTAAATACTATAACTTTGGTACCTATAAGATATGAGCGGAATTTGTCAAAAGTAAAAAATATAGCAAAGAGTTCCTTTTCAGTTACCGTATAATTGAGTTGGGCTCCCGTCAAAGTTCTACTTGTATAGTAAATAGGGTGAAACACTTTGTTTCTTCTTTGACCCATCACATCTTCAACGACATAATCACTTGCATCGCACATCAACTCAAAAGGTGAGCTCCAAACAGGTGTAACAATTATTGGGGCTGAGATTAACCATTTTTTTAGATCTTCAAAAGCTTCCAAATATGCTTTGTTGAAATCAGACACTGTATCTTTCTCTAACAACAGACACAACGGTTTAGAAATTTTCGAGAAATCTTTGATAAACCTACGGTAAAAACCGAAATGGCCTAAAAAACTTCTGACTCATTTCACATTAATTGGAGCCGGT
This sequence comes from Gossypium sturtianum, assembly GCA_025698515.1. Classification (NCBI taxonomy): domain Eukaryota; kingdom Viridiplantae; phylum Streptophyta; class Magnoliopsida; order Malvales; family Malvaceae; genus Gossypium; species Gossypium sturtianum. The sequence goes on from CM046945.1 coordinate 30,037,970, forward strand.
AATCTTTTAATTACATCTACCTTTGCTTTATCGACTTCAATTCCTCTCTTTGAGATTTTATGCCCTAAGACAATCCCTTCCTTAACCATAAAATGGCATTTTTCCCAGTTAAGGAAAAGATTCGTCTCTTCGTATTTCTTCAGTACCTTAGCCAAATTACTCAAACAAATATCATAAGTGTTACCAAAAATAGAAAAATCATCCATGAAAACCTGAACAAAATTTTCAACCATATCAGTGAATATTGCCACCATGCATCGTTGAAATGTTGCAGGTGCATTGCATAAACCAAAAGGCATTCTGTAACGCCCTGGAATTTGGGCCTAGAAGTATTGGGCCTTGAACAAGGGAACAGTTAAGAAACTGTGCATAAAAGTTCATGTGAGCTAGGAAATGACACAATTGATTGTTTGCTTTGATGGTTAAGTGAGTTTGAAGTGTTTGGGGATGTCTGGGAAGTCCTGGGTTTAAACCTGGGCTTTAGCAAAAAATTTGGTTGTAGGTGAATAAAACCCTAGGAGTAAGTAAGTAGGCTTTAAGAATAAAATGTGGTAAAAGGTGACACAAGAGGAGCTTGTGGCCTAGTGGCAAGGTGGCGTTACAGCTGGCAAGAGGTCTGAGGTTTAAGTCTTGGGATAAGCAAGGGAGGTTTTATTTTGCAGTTTTGACACCTAGTGGTTGTGTTGTAGTGGGATTCTGCTCAGGTAGTTGTGGAATTGGTCTTGGGGGAGTGATTCATGGGATAAAGATTTGGAAGAGTTTGAAAGTGTTTCAAATTAGGGGTGTTGAGAGATTTGAGGAGATTTTCAAGGGATTTGGAGGAGAGGAGTGTTGTAGCCGAATTGTGCAACTTCTATGTGCAAATTCGGCTAGGGGAACCATTTGGTGCATTTTCGGCAAGGTGAGAGTGTAGAAGCCGAATTCCTTCTCTGCTGTTTTGGGATTCTCTTGTTTTTTCGTTCCGAGTTTTTCTCTCTTTGTGGCATCTCGTGCAGCATTTTTGACCATTCGGGTCTTTCCCTTTTCAGTTCACTTTTGCTGAAACACATATACCAAGTGCTGAATTCTCCCTTGAAACTTCTCTTTTCTTCTTCACATTTTCTCTCTGCCAAATTGGCATTCTTCTTCCTCTCTTTTGCTAAATCGAATTAGGTTTCTTCTGTTTCCTCTCTTCTTGAGTAATAGCCAAATACCTTGTTGCTTGGTAAGTGATTATACTCTTCACTTCTGGTTAAATCTATTTTTGTTCCCCTCTCCAACCTCTGACGGTTTAGTCTTGGTTTAAGGATTCTCTACTCCTACATTCAGTACTCTCTCCATTCCTGTTTCTGATTTGGCAAGTAATCTCTATTAATCGGTAAGTCTTTCGGTTCCTTTCAGTTCTCTCTTTTACTGTTTAAGCCAAATGGTGCGATCCCTTATTATCAATTCTTCTCCTTTCTCCTATGTGTATGTTCTTTCGGGTCCTAGAACTTTCGATGGGTGAACAGGGTGCTAATAATAAAGTGATGGCAAAGGTGTCGGCTGAGATTGAGCACGTAGCCTCTACTCCCAAGTTTAAGAGGCATGCGGTGACGGCTATTCGGGACTTTTCGCCCGGATGCGGAAGGGTGGCTGCACCAAACTCTGGTTTGAGTCGGCTAATCACAGTCGACCGATCTAGTCAAGGGAAGTGGTAGTCGACCTCTCGGTTAAGTGGTTGTTAAGAGTTTTTCTAACACTATTTGTTAAGTGATTAACAGAATGTTATGTTTGAATATAGGTTCTGGCGATTAGGAATTTTTAGTACTCTACGTGATCAGGTGTGTAACAGTACCCTGTATTCGATAGTCGGCGAGAAAGCTGATAGAGTGTGTGTAACTGTATGCTATGTTTGATAACCGGCTGAAAAGTCGAAAGTATGTGTTGTTCACACTGCTATGACTGCAGATCTGCAAAATGCTGAAAAGCCAAAAAATGGCGTATAATGCCACACGAGCATACGATCGTGCGTGTGGTGAACCGAGCCCACGAACATGGGCGTTAGTCTGTAGAGGCCACCACGAGCGCCCTCGTGGTCTTAGGCTGTTCTGGGCCTCGTTGGGCCGAAATGGGCTGTGTGGGCCCAGTGGGCTTGTGGACCACGCGGATAAAATGTATGTGATGTGGTAAGTGTTGTTTGGACTGTGACGTTTGCATAACTGTGGCTGTTTCTGGGCTAAATAAGCCACACGAGTGTATGGGCCCACTTGGGCCGAGTAATGGGCCTTAGGCCCATTTACACCGTTGTGACTGTTTAGGTTACTTAAGTCGCTCGAGGCAACCGTGGACCTTCTGTTGGGTCGCTGAGACCTTGATTTGTGAAATTACTGAAATACCCTCGATTTGTGAAGTTACCAAAATACCCTCGATTTGTGAAATTACCGAAATACCCCTGATTTGTGAAATTACCGAAATACCCTCAATTTGTGAAATTACTGACCCCCGATTTGTGAAATTATCGAAATACCCCCGATTTGTGAAATTACCAAAATACCTTCGATTTGTGAAATTACTGAAATACCTCCGATTTGTGAAATTATCAAAATACCCTCGATTTGTGAAATTATCGAAATACTCCTGATTTGTGAAATTACCGAAATACCCTCGATTTGTGAAATTACGGAAATACCCTCGATTTATGAAATTACCAAAATACCCTCGATTTGTGAAATTACCGAAATACCCCCGATTTGTGAAATTACTAAAATACCCTCGATTTGTGAAATTACTGAAATACCCTCGATTTGTAAAATTACTGAAATACCCTCAATTTTTGAAATTACCAAAATACCCCCAGTTTGTAAAATTACCTAAATACCCCTGAAGGGTAGGCTTACCGAAATACCCTTATAGGGTAAAATGACTATTTTGCCCTTGTGGGTAAATGACTGACTTAGACTATGAATTTGACTGATTTGACTTTGATCGTATGACTGTGTTTTAACTTACTTGACTGTGGTCGTGTGGCTGATATGCTTTTAATATATGTTTAAATGACTTTTCTAAGCATGGCCATTTTGCATAAACGTGTAATGATTGAGCATGACATACACGACATATTGCATGGGGTTAGGACATTGATACGGAGGAAGTTTTGATAGGGTCGCACGGGTCGTATGAGACGACTGTGGATCCAGTATTGATCTGTTTAGGTCGCACGGGTCGCATGAGACGACTGTGGACCGACGGACGGCTTAAAGTCGCGCAATCTGATTATGGCTCTGTGCCAACCTAAATATGGCTCTGTGCCATCTTGATTATGGCTTTGTGCCAATCGTATTTACTCGTGGCTATGTGCCTAACATATATATTGATGACTATGTGTCGATCATAATTGCCCGTGGCTGTGTGCCGATTATATTACCGTCGCTGATGGCTATGTGCCAAATGTATTACAGTTACCGATAGCTTTGTGCCATCCTGATTATGGCTTTGTGCCATCCTGATTATGGTTTATAACCATTCTGTTTATGGCTTTTAGCCGTTCTGTTGACTAGCAGCGTTGCTGCGATATTTATGGCTTTTACCCGTTTTGTCCACGGCAGTGAGCCGTTCTGTTGACTTAGTACCACAACCGGTGCTAAGCTTGGTGTGTTGGCTGGGTGGGTCGATTTTATCCCCACAGGAGTGTAGGGTTGGTACGGGTGGTGTGTTGGCTGGACCGGGGTGGGATGCATCCTCACACTGTTGCATATCTGTTTATGAGATCTGTCACTGTACTGGGCTTAGGCCCACCTTTTCTGTTATTGGTTTGGGCAAGGCCCAATTGATTCTGTTATGGGCTGTGACCCAAATGATATTGTAGTGGGTTTTGGCCCACGTATGCTCTGAACTGGACTATACTGTTACTGTTAAAGGGCTTTGGCCCAGACTGTTTCGGTTTCTAATTTTGTATACTGATTGTTACTCTAGTAAGGGGATTACATACTGAGTTTTCATAAACTTACCCCATTTTTAACTGTGCAGGTAATCCCCAGCGTTAGGAGGATCGGTGCTGCGAGGGAATCGGAGGTGACCACACGACTGTGACTGTTATGCTTTGGACTTTACATATGGTTTAAATTCTATTTTGGGTTTTAATTTCTATAATAAGGCCTCTCTGGATTTAAATCTGAATTTGGGATTTTGATACGTTTTATATCTGTTAGGCGTAGACGAGTTTTTAACCCAATTACTGTTTTAAAAAAAAACATACGTTTTCAACTTCTACACCTTAAATTAGCTTCCGCAACTAAAAGAGATTTTTAACGAAGTTAATAACGTTTTAAAAGTGATTAACTTTTCAATGGACCACGTTTTGAAATTGAACGAACACAAACTGAGACTTTAGTTTGTAAATATTAAGGAGGGTTTTCAATGAAAATATGGTTTTCGAAAAACACTTCAATGTGACACGCCAGATTCGGGCCTAACTTCTGGGCTGGGTTTGGGGTGTTACACATTCGCCTAAAAGCAAACGTACTGTATGGAAAAGTAAATGTTGTTTTATGTTGGTCCTCCGGAGCTACAACTATTTGGTTATATCCCGAATAGTCATCTAAAAAATAATAGAATTCATTACCTGCCAGTCGATCTAGCATCTGATCCATAAAAGGCAATGAAAAATTATCCTTCCGAGTGGCTTTATTCAATTTTCTGTAATCAATACAAATTCTCCAACCAGTAATAGTTCTTGTTGGAATCAACTCGTTACGCTCATTTTCAACAATCGTGATTCCACCTTTCTTCGGCACACATTGCACCGGACTTACCCACGATCTATCTGAAATAGGATAGATGATTCCTGCATCTAACCATTTGATCACTTCCTTTCTCACAACTTCTTTCATAATAGGATTGAGACTCATTTGCCCATCAATTCGAGCTCTTTCACCTTTTTCTAAAATAATTTTATGCATGCAAAAAGAAGGGCTTATACCTCGAATATTAGTTATGATCCAACCAATTGGTTTCTTAAATTTCTTTAGAACAACAATTAGTTGCTCCTCTTGATCTTTCGTCATTTTTGCTAAAATAATCACAGGCAAAGTGGAACAGTCACCTAAATACATGTATTTCAAATGGGAAGGAAGTACATTTACTTCAAGTTTAGGTGGTTCTTCAATTGACAACTTGGGTTGCACAAATTCTCTAACTTTTAACTCCAATAGTTCAAACCGTGTGGGTTGAATAAAATTTCTCGGATTGGCTTCCATCGAAGCCATGTTTTATTCACCTTCTTCATCCTTCAAAGGTCAAGATCTAAGGCTTTCTCCAATGGATCTTCAAAATTACTTTCTATAGAAACCAAGGTTTCTATCTCTTCCATAACTGAACACTCTTTTGTCGGATCGGGAAATTTCATTACTTTAAGAATGTTAAAGGTTACCTGATCGTCTTGAACTTGCATGGTGAGTACACCTTTCTGTACATCAATTAACGTTCTTCCCGTGGCTAAGAAAGGTCTTCCAAGGATGATCGACAATTCCTTATCTACTTCAAAATCTAAGACAATGAAATTAGTAGGAAAAATAAACTTATCGACTCTTACCAAAACATCCTCGATCTTTCCCTCATGATATGCTAAAGATCGATCTGCTAGCTGAAGCATCACAGTTGTAGGTCTTACTTCACCTATCCCGAGCATCTTGAAAATAGACTTAGGCATCAAGTTGATACTTGCTCCTAAATCACACAAAGCTTTACCACAGTAAGATTCACCAATGTTACAGGGTATAGTAAAGCTTCCTGGGTCCTTTAATTTCAGTGGCAGTTTGTTCTGTAGGAATGCACTGCACTCCTTTGTCAAGGCAACAGTCTCATACTCACTCAGTCATTTCTTCTTGGACAATATATCCTTCATAAACTTCACATAATTTGGCATTTGTTCTAAAGCCTCCACTAATGGAATATTGATGTGTAACTGCTTTAGAACATCCAAAAACTTCTTGAATTGCACCTCATGTTTCTGCTTGTGTTGCTGCAATCTTTGTGGATATAGAGGTGATGGAACTTTTAATTGAACCGAATAACTCTTCTGAGTAGGTAAATCTGCATCCAAAGAAGATGTTAAAGTATCTGAATTCACGAAGTTAGGATTTACCTTGTCAGTCTTTGCAGATTCTGACTCTTTTGGTATAGGAATTTCAACAGCTGGTTGATTCTTCTCAACGGGCTTATCTTCGACATCAATCAATCGGGGTTCTAGAATTTTACCACTTCGTAATGCCACTGCCTTGATATGTTCTTTACCCAAATTTCTTAGATTCTTAGTATCGCTCGGCAAGGTTCCTTGCGGTCTATTACGAAGCTCTGTAGCTAACTAACCCATTTGGTTTTCTAAATTTTTCACTATTGCTGCTTGGCTTTAGATCAAAGTGTCATTCTTTGCCATGTACGCTTTCAACAAGTTCTCCAAACTATTTGATGCCTCAGCTTGAGGTGGTTTCGGAGCTTGCTGATTAAACCCTTAAGATTGGTTGGGTCTATGCTGCAATAAGTTATTGTTCGGTCCATTTCCTTGGTTGCTCCAAGAGAAATTAGGATGATTATGCCATGAAGAATTGTAGAAGTTGGACCGGGGTCCTTGTCCACTCCTATTTTGATGTTGGTTCCCCACATAGTACACTGACTCAGGATTTGACGAAAAATTCTCAAAAGAATGACCTTCCCCACAGTACACACAAGAAACTACTTCAAACGGACTTGGTGGCTGAGCTGCAAAATTATTAGCACTATTAGCGGTCAACTATTTTAACATAGAGGAAATAGATGATACCTGAGTTGATAACGAAGTGAGGGCGTCAACTTCATGAACTCCGGCTACACGTCTTCCTGAAGCTGTTTGATTTATTAGCCATTGATAGCTATTACTCGTTATCCTCTCGATGATCTCATAAGCCTTATTATAAGACTTAGACAAAATTACACCATTCGCAGAAGCATCTACCATCAATCTTGTATGTGCATTGAGACCATTATAAAATGTCTCCAACTGGATACAATGAGGAATCCCATGATGAGAACACTTACGAAGTAACTCCTTGAATCGCTCCCAAGCCTCATGCAAAGACTCGTCATCCAATTGTTGGAAAGTTTTGATCTCGTTCCTCAACTTAGCATTTTTTCTAGGCAGGAAATACTTAACAAAAAAACTCTCTGCTAAATCTTGCCATGTAGATATGGAACTTGGTGGCAATGAATTGAGCCATGCTCGTGCTCGATCTCGTAACGAGTACAGAAACAACTTCAGCCTCAGTGTGTCTTCAGCCACACCGGCTATCTTGAATGAATCACTCACCTCCATAAAAAATCGAAGGTGGAGATGTGGATCTTCCATGGGCATACCACTAAATTGGCCCACCGTTTGGAGCATTTGAAACATCACTGGTTTCAATTCAAATTGGGGTACCTCAATATCTGGCCTTATAATTCTTGGATTTAACTCATTGAAAAGTGGCACAACATATTGTCTGATGCATCGATCCCTATCATCGGCAATGAGGATGGGATTTCGTACACGATCAGCTTCATTACCTTGGTCTTGATTCTGATTTCCAAGGTCCATCTCGACTTGTCTTTGAGCTGTTCATTCACGTCTTGTTTGTCTGAAAGTTCACTCAATTTCAAGGTCTACAGGGAGTAAATTGATAATTCGATCTATGCTCATAAACACCGAAAAAGAAAATCACAAAATTAAAAAGAATAAGTTAATAATGTTAGAAATAAACCAAATTGGAAGTAAATAATTTCACAAAAACAAATGACTGTGGCAACAGTTACCAATCCCCCGGCAACGGCGCCAAAAACTTGTAACGTGTAAGTTTGTATAAGTGTACACAGTCATTATCAAGTAATAAGTAAGTATCGAACCACAGGGATTGTATTTATGTTAAATCACTTAATTTGTAAAATTATATTAACAATTTGGTAAATAAAAACACAATATGATTGAGAAGTGATGATTAAAATTAAGTATATTAAACTAAATGCAATGATCCCTAATGCAAATTATCTTAAGTATGCAAACTTTATGAATGAAATAGATTTTAGAAAAATTAAACACAATTTGCAACAATTGTAACATAAATCAACATGCTTAATAACATTCAGAAAAACATTCCATGGCAACTCGATCTTTCATGAGTTTGGAAACCACTTTAAGTCCTTTCGGAATCCTTTACTTAGTAAATACGCATTTTACTGATTCTTATTTACTAAGGGTTTCTTAGCATTCGTGTGAGGTAACAGGGACGTGTTAGGTTTGAAACTGTAACATCCTGAAATTGGGCCTAGTAGGATTGGGCCCAATTGGCCTTGATTTAAAATTTTTAGAGAACCAGAGATCGGCTTAAATGCAAGTTGGACCTATTTGATAAGTGATTTTGGAAGGTTAGAAGGCTTCTATGAAGTCCCGGGATCGAACTTTGGCTTTAGGGAAATTTTGGTTTTAGGTGAAAAAAACCCTGGAAGTTGGCAGGTATGCCTTAAGAATAAAATGTGGGGAAAAATGACACAAGTGGAGGTATGGTGTAGTGGCAAAGTGACGCCACTTAGAGGCAAGGGGGTGACGCCACAAGGAAGGAAGGAGGTCCAAGGTTCAAGTCTTGGCTCTTGCATTTTTGTTTTTCTTTTTACATGGACTTTAATATTTGGCTATAGATTCAAATTTAGTTGCGCATGGCTTTAGACACAAGAGGAGCTTGTGGCCTAGTGGTAAGTGGCGTGTTGAGCTATTGAAGGGAGCAAGGGTTCGAATCTCATGACAAGCAAAGGAGTATTTATTTTTATGATTGGACGGGAAGAGTTTGAGTTGGATTTAAACTCTACTGACGGAAGGATCCCACATCGGAAAGATACAAAGAAGGAAGGTGAGAAGCTAGCTATATATATAGCATTCTAGGAGGAGGATGAATACACCTTGGAGGGCGTTTGGGCACAGGAGTGGTCGGAGCGCGGATTAACACCAGATTCCTATCAGGTGTGTATTCTCTCTACTCTAGTTGTAGAGCGGCAAATGCCGGTCACACGGCGATAGTAGCCACACGAGCGTGCGAACGCACGTGTGGGGGCTTCGACGCGATAGTTGAGGCCATCAGTAGTATTCTTGTGGGTTGAGGCTGCTTGGGCCACGATGGGCCGAAGTGGGCCCAATTGAATAAAATGTATGATGGTGTAGTATATAGTGAACTAGACTAGGTGAATCTCATATACGTGGCTAGATTTGTGTTAGGTGGGCCACACTAGCGTGTGGGCCCGAATGGGCCGAAATCGGGTTTTAGGCCCAATAGTCCGGTACGACCGAAAATGGTAGTTGAGTCGCTCGAGGCGACATTAGGCCTTTGGAAAGGCCATTGCAGTCTGAGTCTTGAAATACCTTTGGTTTACAAAATTACCAAAATACCCCCAATTTTTGAAATTACCAAAATGCCCCCAGTTTGCAAAATTACCAAAATACCCCCCGTTTGCAAAATTACCAAAATACCCCCAATGGGTGAAATTACTATTTTACCCCTAAACGACAAAATGACCGTTGTAGTACTAGCATTGTATGTGTTAATTGTATGATTGATTGTGTTTGAGAGGCATTGCATACATGATCTTGGTTTGGCCGAATGTAGGGTCAAGGAAGCAAGTGTGGTAATCGGATCTTCGGGATCTAGGATTCACGTTAGTAACAGGTGTGTACATACTCACTTTATAACTAATTGACTGCTGAGTATTTTGTGTATGCTTAATCGAATTGGTGTAGATTCGGATCTAATAGGAAATGGTATAAGCAAGGATTGTGTAAGTCCTTGTTGTTATGAGATTACTTTATGATGCTTTTGGAAAGCATGACACATTTAGTATGTGTGGCATATAATATATGGCTAATGATAAATCTGTTGGATGTTGTTAAATAAACCTATTAGCATGATTTCTGTATATGCATGTAATTGATTGATGTGGGTTGATGAGAGGAGGGGCGTGATATTTGTGTCGACGGACACCGGTGGTTTGGTACCACATTTCGTGACTTCGGTCACCAGAGGTTTGGCACCTCCGGAGGTTTGGCACCTCATAGCGCTCTCGTAGCTTAGCACCACAGTTGGGTTGGCCCCACATTTACATTATGGGATTGACACGGTGATTTGGTATCACACGATGGGTTGGCCCCATCATTTGATTTGTGACTTGGTCACCAAGTGGTTTAGCACCACCGGTGGTTTGGCACCACAATATGACGGATTTCGTGACTTTAAGTCACGGTGGTTTGGCACCACCCGGTGGTTTGGTACCACACGGGGTAGAGAAAGGTGTTTGGATGGCTAGGTTGGGGGCATGGTTTAGTGCATGTTAATTTGTTATAAATTGTGTATGTTGTTGCACTAAATCGGGGAAGGGTTACACATTGAGTCTTGGTGACTCACCTTCTCCTTTTAACATTTTTCAGGTGACTCGTAGATCGCGGATGAGGAGTCGGATGGACTCGAGGTGGCCATGCAGTGGATATTTGAATTAAATGAACTTTAAATTTTAGTTTATTATACTTTATTTTTGGTTTTGTTTTAGTCAAGTTGTAATAAGGCCTCCTAGGATTATTTTTATTATTTTTACATGTTTTGAATATTTTGTTTAAACTATTTAATAATATTAAAATGGGTGCACATGTTTTTTCAAATCAAAGCATAAAATGTTTTAAAGTGCCATCGGTACATTTGAAACCTATAACAACTTGACTTATTTAATATTTTTAAACAAACTAAGTATGGTTTTAGCAAGAAAATTATAGGAAGGGTTTTCGACAAAACTTAAATCGGCTTAAAAGGGATTTTACAAAATTATTTTCCTCTGTAACAAGCCAAATTCGGTCGTAGTGTTTGGGCCGGGTTTGGGGTGTTACAAAATTGGTATCAGAGCCCAGTTCAAAAACTCGGCTGTGGGTTTGGGTTCAAAAATGTTTTCAAAAGTTGGTTTGGAAAATGGTTTAGAAAATATATCTAGTTTTTTTGAAATATGGCACCCGAGTCTCCGGCACCAATCCGCACTGTAAGTTTCCTGATACTTTGCTTTGTTATATGCTATATTTTGAATATCAATTCTGTGTGTTTGGGTTGGATGTGATGTTCGGATATAGAGTTGATTGCGTACGAAATATTTGTCTGCTTTAATGGTTAGGTGTTTTTAAGTATGTGTAGGATTTCTAAATTCTAGTTAAAAGTATATTAGGGTTATTGGAATCAGAGTGAGCAGCGTGAGCACAGTGTTGTAGGTTAGGTTGTACGAATGTTCCTGTAGTTGGAAATTTCGAGGACGAAATTTCTTTAAGGAGGGTAGATTTGTAACATCCTGAAATTGGGCCTAGTAGGATTGGGCCCAATTGGCCTTGATTTAAAATTTTTAGAGAACAAGAGATCGGCTTAAATGCAAGTTGGACCTATTGGATAAGTGATTTTGGAAGGTTAGAAGGCTTCTATGAAGTCCCGGGATCGAACTTTGGCTTTAGGGAAATTTTGGTTTTAGGTGAAAAAAAACCCTGGAAGTTGGCAGGTATGCCTTAAGAATAAAATGTGAGGAAAAATGATACAAGTGGAGGTATGGTGTAGTGGCAAAGTGACGCCACTTAGAGGCAAGGGGGTGACGCCACAAGGAAGGAAGGAGGTCCAAGGTTCAAGTCTTGGCTCTTGCATTTTTGTTTTTCTTTTTACATGGACTTTAATATTTGGCTATAGATTCAAATTTAGTTGCGCATGGCTTTAAACACAAGAGGAGCTTGTGGCCTAGTGGTAAGTGGCGTGTTGAGCTATTGAAGGGAGCAAGGGTTCGAATCTCATGACAAGCAAAGGAGTATTTATTTTGCGGATTGGACGGGAAGAGTTTGAGTTGGATTTAAACTCTGTTGACGGAAGGATCCCACATCGGAAAGATACAAAGAAGGAAGGTGAGAAGCTAGCTATATATATAGCATTCTAGGAGGAGGATGAATACACCTTGGAGGGCGTTTGGGCACAGGAGTGGTCGGAGCGCGGATTAACACCAGATTCCTATCAGGTGTGTATTCTCTCTACTCTAGTTGTAGAACGGAAAATGCCGGTCACACGGCGATAGTAGCCACACGAGCGTGTGAACGTACGTGTGGGGGCTTCGACGCGATAGTTGAGGCCATCAGTAGTATTCTTGTGGGTTGAGGCTGCTTGGGCCACGATGGGCCGAAGTGGGCCCAATGGGCCCGTGGGCCCAATTGAATAAAATGTATGATGGTGTAGTATATAGTGAACTAGACTAGGTGAATCTCATATACGTGGCTAGATTTGTGTTAGGTGGGCCACACTAGCGTGTGGGCCCGAATGGGCCGAAATCGGGTTTTAGGCCCAATAGTCCGGTACGACCAAAAATGGTAGTTGAGTCGCTCGAGGCGACATTAGGCCTTTGGAAAGGCCATTGCAGGTGCGAATTACTGAAATACCTTTGGTTTACAAAATTACCAAAATACCCCCGATTTGTGAAATTACCAAAATACCCCCGGTTTGCGAAATTACCAAAATACCCCCTGTTTGCAAAATTACCAAAATACCCCCAATGGGTGAAATTACTGTTTTACCCCTAAACGACAAAATGACCGTTGTAGTACTAGCGTTGTATGTGTTAATTGTATGATTGATTGTGTTTGAGAGGCGTTGCATACATGATCTTGGTTTGGCCGAATGTAGGGTCAAGGAAGCAAGTGTGGTAATCGGATCTTCGGGATCTAGGATTCACGTTAGTAACAGGTGTGTACATACACACTTTATAACTAATTAACTGCTAAGTATTTTGTGTATGCTTAATCGAATTGGTGTAGATTCGGATCTAATACCGGAAATGGTATAAGCAAGGATTCAGGTAAGTCCTTGTTGTTATGAGATTACTTTATGATGCTTTTGGAAAGCATGACACATTTAGTATGTGTGGCATATAATATATGGCTAATGATAAATCTGTTGGATGTTGTTAAATAAACCTATTAGCATGATTTCTGTATATGCATGTAATTGATTGATGTGGGTTGATGAGAGGAGGGGGCAGTGATATTTGTGTCGACGGACACCAGTGGTTTGGTACCACATTTCGTGACTTCGGTCACCAGAGGTTTGGCACCTCCAGAGGTTTGGCACCTCATAGCGTCTCGTCCCAGTGGCTTAGCACCACAGTGGGTTGGCTCCACAGTTTACATTATGGGATTGACGCCAGTGATTTGGTATCACACGATGGGTTGGCCCCATCATTTGATTTGTGACTTCGGGTCACCAGTGGTTTGGCACCACCAGTGGTTTGGCACCACAATATGACGGATTTCGTGACTTTGAGTCACCAGTGGTTTGGCACCACCAGTGGTTTGGTACCACACGGGGTAGAGAAAGGTGTTTGGATGGCTAGGTTGGGTGCATGGTTTAGTGCATGTTAATTTGTTATAAATTGTGTATGTGGTTGCAGTAAATCGGGGAAGGGTTACACATTGAGTCTTGGTGACTCACCTTCTCCTTTTAACATTTTTCAGGTGACTCGTAGATCGCGGATGAGGAGTCGGATGGACTCGAGGTGGCCATGCAGTGGATATTTGAATTAAATGAACTTTAAATTTTAGTTTATTATACTTTATTGTTGGTTTTGTTTTAGTCAAGTTGTAATAAGGCCTCCTAGGATTATTTTTATTATTTTTACATGTTTTGAATATTTTGTTTAAAATATTTAATAATATTAAAATGGGTGCACATGTTTTTTGAAATCAAACGCAAAATGTTTTAAAGTGCCATCGGGTACATTTGAAACCTATAACAACTTGACTTAATAAATATTTTTAAACAAACTAAGTATGGTTTTAGCAAGAAAATTATAGGAAGGGTTTTCGACAAAACTTAAATCGGCTTAAAAGGGATTTTACAAAATTGTTTTCCTCTGTAACAAACCAAATTCGGTCGTAGTGTTTGGGCCGGGTTTGGGGTGTTACAGAAACAGTTTAATCACACAAATCTAAAAACTATGCAGACAACAGAGCTTGGTTAGAGTTGTTATGCAACCTGCAATTTAATCGGGTTAGGATCTAAATTAAGCATGCACATTTCAATTATGCGTCCACTAGCCGTCGTCTGGTTAGGATCGCTCAGCTAATTCAGGTGCATTTCAATCATGTATGAACGAAATACAGACTTGATTTTAATTGAAAACATGATTGTTTGAGGCACAAACATTATAAGCATGAATCAAATAAATATTATTTAATCAAAGCAATCATCCTAGCTTAAATAGAATTAAGCTAACATTGTTGTAAACAAGAACAAAGAACACATAACAAACATTTTCATATTAAATTAAAGAAAGGAAAGATTAAACCCAAATCAAAGTGGTTGTCACCCAAAACTCTGACTGACTAGGGTCCTTCGCTCATTTGCTTTGCTCCTTTGCTGATGGCTCTCCAAGGTGGCTGACCAAGGGCTCTTTAAGAGTCTTAATTTATAAAATCTCTATGAAGAGATGATGCTAGGCATGGGGAATGGAAAATGCTTAGGAGAATTGAGAGAAAAGAGAGAATGATGAAGGATGAGGGATGATGGATAAGGGAATGAAGGGGTCTTATTTATAGGTGAAGAGAGGGGGGTATTTTGCTAAAAATAGATGGGTTTAGTCTCTTCCAACTTCTTCCATGAGTGGCCGACCACAATTAGTGGAATTTGAGATGATTTTTGCTTGATTTTTAAGCAATTTAAATGCCATAATAACTCAGGACTAAGACCCAGTCTAATGTAAATCTTCAGGCAAATCTCTAATTTCTTCAACAATGCAAGGACCTTGTGTAATTAAACCAAAAAGTGGTTTAAATGGAAAGCCATGTGTAGCCAAATTTGGGTTCAATTGGTCTTCAATTTGGACGGTTTTTGTAATCCAACAAAGCTATCAGACCTGTCCAAAATAAATCAATAAGTTAAAGGACCAAGGAATAAAATTTATCCAATTTAAATAATTAATTACAACCCAAATTATTAATGAAATATTTAAAATGATTTATTAAATATAATTTTACATTTTATTATTTAATTTAATCATGCATGGCCCATTTTATGTCTTAAAAATATAATATGTTCAAATAAGTATAAAATAAGCCTTTTTATGCATAAAAACTATATAATAAAGCATAAAATCACATTTTAATAATTTCTATGTCATAATTTCATTTTTTGACACATTTCATTAATTTATTAAACAATTACTTAGTTTTAACAACGAATTTAAGTAAAAAGGTGATAAATTACATAGGAAAAATGCTATATATTTTTCAGTTTACAAGCTTCCTCCCCTCCATGTCGCGAGAAGCTTTGGTTGCCTGAGCTTTATCTTCATTGTCGAACGAGAATGAGATAAACCCGTTGATTTCTTCGTCTGGCACCTCCCCGGTTATAGCTAGAAAGTGTATCACTCATCTACACTTTCATTCAGATTCAGTTGTAACTCCTCTACCTCTAATTCCACTATTACATCTATGTTAATTGGATCGGAGACATCTTCGTTTATATTTAATTCATTCTCATCTCCAATTCCAAACTCTTGTTGACTTTAAATATTTAATTTCAAATGGTTTTTGGTAATACATTGGTCCTTCGACTTGGAATTGGGGACATCATGTACGACCTCTTCCAATGGAGTACTTGCTTGGGATTTTGCTGAAAAATTTCCTCTAATTGATCCAAATGTTGTTGGGTCTGCTTTGATTTAGCTTAGAATTCTTGCTCGTGGCTTTCTTGTTCGGATGTATAGTCATACGAATAACAAGGAGTTCCGACTTGATACTTGGATGCCCCTAAAGGTCGCTCATATATCTCTTTCATTGTTTCATTTCTTCATTGAAGGAATTCTATCATAAGCAATATTTGGTTCTCTATGATCTCCCATTAATCGTTTACTCCCTCCTCATATACTTCGTCTTCATATCATAGGTTCATCGAATCTCCATCCCTCTCATATGTATTCTTGCTCGGTTTAGATGGGAG
The DNA here is from genome assembly GCA_025698515.1 of Gossypium sturtianum. Classification (NCBI taxonomy): domain Eukaryota; kingdom Viridiplantae; phylum Streptophyta; class Magnoliopsida; order Malvales; family Malvaceae; genus Gossypium; species Gossypium sturtianum. The sequence continues at coordinate 30,053,974 of CM046945.1, forward strand.
TTTGTTCGAACACTCAGGCTGCTTGTCTTTGTAATCACGGCTCCATTGGTTTGTTAAAGCTCCATACATCCAACTCGATTTGGACAATTCGTACAGCGACCTATAAAAATCAACATTCATGATTAAATTTGATAATCAACAAGTAAAAAAAATTAAAAATTAAAATATTTAATTAACTAAAAAAAATTCAAAATAAAAATATTTAATTATGTATGAAAAACTTTAGAACACTATCTAGCTCGTTCATCTTTCAATTAATATTATTTTACAGTAATCAATCTAATAAAAATTTCACCGTCGTAATCCCTGAAAATGGCGCCAACAACTTGATCGCCTATAAACGTGTTATCATTTATAGTAAAAATATCGCACCAAAAACATAGAAAATTAAATCGACGATGTCCACAAGTATACAGGTCAAATTGTAATATAGTATATGTGTTTACGATGGAACACAAGAAGTATTCAAAAGATCATACCCAAGGGAGGATGGAACAAATCTATAGAAAACCTCTGTACAATAATAAGTCCAAAAAGTAATAATTAAATCCTATATTACGACAAATCATAAAAGTGATTAATAAGATAAATTAAGTAACTAAAATAAATAATCAAGAAAATAGACAAATGACTAAATTGATAAAACCAATAAGGAAGATTAACTTATTCCAGGGTTTGTAATTAACTTTGGATTAGGGTTTTAGGGTGGATTAGCTACCAATTAACCAACCAATTATTACCTCCCAGCCTTTAACTGACTAATCAATTTGTTGATACTCATTATCTCTCGACCTCACTTTCTCAACCAGGATAAACTATGATTTACTCGGTTAAACTTATCTCCCAATCTCGTTTAACCTATGATTACTTGAAACACCCCAAACCCGGCCCACAAGCCTCGACCGGATCTGACATGTTCATTCAGAAAAACTTAACTTAATTTTGTTTCCTGTTCTAGTAAAATAAGTCGATTATTAAAACAAGTTTGAAATTTTAACGAGTTGAAAACCAAGTTGTCGTTCAAGTTTGTATTTCATTAAAACGTTTCCTTCATATTTAAGTAAATTAAAAGAATTGCGGATTTTAGGGCTTATTAAGTTGAAAACCGTAAGTTGATTAGGTGATAAAACATTTGAAGTTGTTTTAAGAAAATATTTGATTACTCAATTGTTTACCGTCGCATAGACATGAAGTTTAAATGCAAAATTTTAAACAGTTAAATAGTGGCCTTATTACAAAGTAAATACCCAAAATAAATCCCAAAAGAAAAGTATGCTAAAGAAAACGCAAAGTTCAACCATACGGAAACCCGAAAACGCTGAGCATGGCCACCACATAGTCCCTGCCGACCCGGTCCATAGCACTAGGTATCACCTGCAAAATGTTAGCCCACGAAGGGTGAGTCCACGGACTCAATGTGCAACAACCAACACTGATTCCCAACCGATTAAAGCCTTTATTGCAAACATTTTGGGCAAAGCCCATCCTTAATCATATTCGGCCATAGGCCCATATCATAGCATATTTAAATCACATATGTATATAAAGATGAAAATGCAACCCGAACCCACCTAGATATCCAACCTCTACACACCACCCGTACCTGCCAATCACACCGTGGGGATTTCTAAATCGACCCTCCATCCGCTACACACCCTCGAAGGCAGTCGCTGCAGACAACTACACATCGCCCTTATAATGTGGCATAGCCACCAGATAATGTGACAGAGTCACCGGATTCATAATATATGACATAAGTCACCGGATAATGTGGTAAAACCACCGGAACACTTCCCCTTTTATCATTATCACCCATGTGCCCATGCATCATACAAATTATACAGATATCATGCAATATACCTTACCCCAAATCCATAACGAAATTACACATATTTTCATATCAATGTTTATAAACATTATTAACGGAGTGTTAAGGGGTAACGTACCTGAACGCACTATACCATTGAATGGTACCCTTAGCCATGTTATTCGTATTTTTATTAACACATATTTAATGGAATACTATTAATCTATCGGGAATTAGCGTAGGGTTACACACTTGATAACAGTGAGAATGACACTCTCGATACCAACACTCGCTTATCGGGGATAATAAATGATCCGCTTATCCCTTTCCGATCTTCGCCCACAACCTGGTGGCCAATCACGCACTGGCGTAAAACCGAGCGTTTCTTGAACTAGGGGTAGGAACTACCCCTTTCTCTCCTCCACTGGTATTCGCATCCATCGAATATCACTTAATCAGAAACCCGGTTAATCGATATGTAAGATCTAAACGAAACACAATCTATAACTTAAATACTCTTACCGAAGTAGATCTGAATCCCGAAGACTCCTCCTTTATCTCTGTCGAACTCTTCCTAAAACACCACAGTTAGAATCGGCCATCCCTTAAAAATAATATGGCCTTTGGCCGAATACTACAACTCCCTTACCTTCCTCGATTAAATCCCGAAAATCGTCACCTGCCCTTGGAAGTTGTCGAATCCCTAAATAACCTATGTTAGATTCAATTCTAACATTAATGGACGAAAGTAAGTGGCCTTCGGCCTAAGGTCATACTTTGCTTACCTTGAATATCAAAATCCCGAAAGATCTTCACTGCTCCTAACGTTTGCTTCCAAGAAGGGTTACAAATCCAAAACCTTGCATAGATTCGGCCATAACATCAGTATAGGATTAGGCCTCTGATTTTGACAGGCTAGAATAATACAGAGAGATTCAGACCGAAAGAGATCTCTTACCGAAAAAGAGTGACCAAACGCAATGATCAATTGGCTTCTAAGAAATCGACAAGAGGTAACCCAAATTAGAGTAGTCGATTCAGAGGAGAAAGATGATCGGCTTTTAGTGCTTAAGAACAATCGGTTTCAAAGGGGTAGAGATGCAATGAGACGTTCAGCTATGAAGAGTAATGGCAAAAGATGTGGGATTCGGCTTCAACGTTTAATGCTTGGTGATCGGCTATGGTCGAAATGTGCTTTCGGCTTTTGAAGAAAAAGAGAAAGATGAAGAAAGTGACCTTAATGGTCTTCCCAAATTCGGCTAAAGCAAAGAAAATAGAAAGGGCTTTGAAAGTTTTCTGACTATCACTTTCGGCACAAGTCTAAGGAAGGAAAAGAAAACTAAAATGCACCTTAACCCTTAAGCAAATTCGGCACCTAGCTCCCCCTTGCATGACCGAATAAGCCCCCCTCCAAAGTCCTACATTTGGCCAACTCTCACCCTCTTCTCATCCCCTCTTTTCTCTCCACTTTTTCCTCCTATTTCTTCTCTTCTCCTCTCATTCAAAAGAGTTTGAATGAGTCAACAATTATCATCCTCTCTTAGCCGAATTTTCCAATGAGTTTAACCAAATCAAATGCTCATCCATTCAGTGTCCCTGTGCCGTCCAACACTGCACTTCCTTGCCGAAAAATAAAATCCCAAAACGCTACATGTGCTACTCGAACCTAAGTCCCTTCACACTCCCTGAGGCGTCACTCTCCTGTGTTCTAAGTGGCGCCTCCCTTGCCACTTTACCAATTAAGTTCTTGTGTCTTAATCCACATACTAAACTCCTTAAGGCTTAGCTCCCTTAGCTCTCCTTTAAGACTTAAAAATCCAATATTTTTCTAAGGCATCTAACTACTCCCCAGGGTTCCCGAAGCCCCCAAAACACATACAAACCACACACAAGCATGCTACTACATACATTCAAGTTAAAACGCATAACCCCTAAATCCCGGATATTACAGTTCTACCCCCCTTAAAAATAATTTCGGCCTCGAAATTACCTGACTAGAATAGGTGAGGGTATTCTTCGCGCATTGCTTCCTCCGGCTCCCAAGAAGCTTCTTCCGATCCATGGTTACGCCATAACACTTTGACTAGAGGAACTGATTTCCTCCGTAACACCTTCACATCTCGTTCTAGAATCTGAATCGGCTCTTCCTCGTAGGACAAGTCTGACCTCAGCTCCACCTCCTCAACTGGCACTACATGAGATGGATCCGATCGGTAATGACGTAGCATCAAAATGTGGAACACATCGTGCATCCGCTTCAATTCGAAGGCAACTCTAATCGATATGCCATGGTCCAACCCGCTTGTAACCCGATAAGGTCCTATAAACACGGGACTTAACTTACCCTTGCGACCAAATCTCATCACCTTTTTCCACGGTGAAACTTTCGAAACACCGATCTCCCACAAAGAAACTCTATTTCTTTCCGCTTGAGATCCTGCATACGACTTTTGTCATCGGATGCCTCCTTCAACCGTGCTGAATTACCTTAACCTTTTCTTCCGATTCCGCCACAATCTCCGGACCCAAAACATGACGTTCCCCCAATTCTGTCCAACACGTAGGAGTGCGAAACTTTTGTCCATACAGTGCTTCCTACGGTGCCATCCGAATACTTGCTTGATAGCTGTTGTTGTATGCAAACTCTGCTAAAGGCAAGAATTCCTCCCAGCTTCCTCTGAAGTCTATCACGCAACCCCTCAACATATCCTCTAACACTTGAATTACCCGCTCAGATTGGTCGTCCGACAGCGGATGAAATGCCGTGCTGAAATCTAATCTGGTGCCCAATGCCTGATGCAAGAAGGGAAGGAGTTCGCTTATGCGTCTCGGCAATTAAGGCCACATGAGGTTAACTATCCGACGCATGACTTGAAATTGGCAGCGGTAGTCTTTGCTCTTAAGGTATGGAGGCACTATTTATATGGAGAAAGGTCGGTGATCTACACAGACCACAAGAGTCTGAAGTATTTGTTGACTCAGAAGGAGCTAAATTTGAGACAGCGAAGGTGGGTTTGTAACACCCTAAACCCGGCCCAAACACCACGACCGGATCTGGTATGTCACTAAAAATTTTGGAAGAACATGTCGTATTTTCAGAAAAAAATATTTTTCTAAAGTTTATCTTCTTATTCGAGAGAAATTTAATAGTTGATAGTTTAAATAAAATAAGCCTTTATAAATTAAAATCCCAAATTTAAATAGATACATTAGTTCAATAAGAATTTAAATAACTAAAAGTAATTAAAGCTCAAAATAAAACAAAACATAAACTAGTGGCCCATAGCCTTATTACAACGAGATTTAAAATCCATTAATTAAAAATATAAAGTATTAACTTGAGACTTTTTGCTGGATCCAGATGGTCTTTTGCATCAGAACATATCCCAATCCTGTGTGAGAAGCATCACAAGACACCACAAAATCCTTCCCCGCCTCAGTGAATCAAACCGAGCTTCTCTGTCAAAACCTCTCAAGCCTTTGAAGCTCTGCTGCTTATCTGCCCATACGAAAGGTACCTCCTTTCTCAACAATTTCGTCAGAGGTGCTGCTATTGATGAGAACCCTTCTACGAACCTTCTGTAGTAGCCTGCTAACCCCAAGAAACTGCGAACCTCAGCCACAGACTTAGGTGGTTTCCAATCTAGCACTGCCTCAATCTTCCGAGGGTCTACTCTTATCCCTTCTGCAGACACCACATGACCCAAAAACACAACTTCCTTCAACCAAAATTCGCACTTGCTAAACTTGGCATATAACTTCTTCTCCCTTAACACCTGCAATACTACCTGAAGATGCTCATCATGTTCTTCCTCAGACTTGGAATACACTAGGATGTCGTCTATAAACACAACGACAAATTGATCCAAGTAGGGTTGGAAAACCCGATTCATCATATCTATGAACGCAGCTGGGGCGTTTGTCAATCCGAACGGCATTACTAAGAACTCATAATGCCCGTATCTTGTCCGGAAAGCTGTCTTATGGATATCTGCTTCCTTCACCTGAAGCTAATGGTATCCCAACCTTAGATCTATCTTTGAAAATACTGCGGCTCCCTTAAGCTGATCGAACAAGTCGTCTATTCTTGGCAAAGGGTACCTGTTCTTGATGGTCAACTTATTCAACTGCCGGTAATCTATGCACATACGCATAGTCCCGTCCTTCTTCTTCACGAATAGGACCGGTGCTCCCCATAGAGATACACTGGGTCGGATAAACTCACGATCAAGCAACTCTTGGATCTGAGCCTTGAGCTCAACTAACTCCTTTGGTGCCATTCTGTACGGAGCGATAGATCATCGGCGCTGCATCAGTGGAACAAGTCAATCCCAAATTCCACCTCACGATCCGGAGGCAACCCTGAAAGTTCTTCCGGAAAGACATCCACAAACTCTTTTACCATCCTGACCCCTTCCACAGCTGCTTCCTTAGCCTCCAAGGCACTAACAAGCATCAGAAAAGCCATACATCCCTTCCTTACCATCCTCTCCGCCTTAAGGGCGGACACTACATTCGATAGGTAATTCCTCCTCTCACCCATCACCACAATCTCATTGTCATTAGAAGCCCTCAACGACAAGCGCTTAGCAGCACAGTCCACATTCGCATGGTACTTCACTAACCAGTCCATGCCTAAAATTAAGTCAAATTCCCCGAATGGCAGCTCCATTAAGTCAGCCGGAAACTGCGCCCCCTGAACTTCTAAAGGCACTTCCCTAAAGAGTTTGTCTACTACTACTAATTGCCCTAAAGGACTAAGTACAGTCATCTTCCTAGGTACAGTCTCAAAGTTCACATGCAGAGTTCTAGACACCTCACTAGCGATGTAAGAATGAGTTGACCCTATATCTATCAGAGCAATAAAGGGTAATCCAAAAATAAGGAACGTACCCGTTATGACATCAGGTGCATAACCATCCTCCCTCCGACGAACCGCATATACCAGACCTGGCTGTCTCACCTCCGTGTTACCACCACCTCTGCCCGGTGTTCCGCGACCTCTACCAGAACCATTACCTCTGCCAACCGGACCACGACCCCTCGACGGCTGCTGTCCACCTCTGCCAGCCTGATTAAAACCCTGACTAGCTGGTTGGTCCCTATCTGTATCCACCGGACAGTCTCTAATCATATGATCTTTGGACCCACACTTAAAACATCCCCCTGTCTTTTTCCAACATTCTCCCGGGTGCATTTTTCCACACTGAGCACAAGTGCGGAATCGTCCTCCGCAAAGAACTCGCGACCTCGCGCCCATCAACTCTAGGTCTCTTTTGAAAATTTCCGGATGACCCTGAAGACCCATAGCCCCTCTTATTCCTACCCTGGCCTCTGTCGCGGTTCTATCTCTCGGTCCGCTTAACTTCTTCAGCTATCCAAGCATTATCCACTAAGATTGCAAAGTCTCTTTCCCGCTGCGGGGCAATCAACACTCGCAGCTCATCTCACAATCCATCTTTGAATCTGACACGTCGCTCGAATCGTGAGCCATAATCCCCTGGCGGCGCCGGCTTAATCGCAGGAACTCCGCTTCATACTCTGCTACCGACTTGCTTCCTTGCACTAAATTTAGAAATGCCTTTCTCTGCGAGTCTATGTAGCTAGCTCCAACGTATTTCCCCTCAAACTTAGTCTTAAAATACCCCTAATCCACTCGATCTACAGGGGTACCCTCTCTGACAGTGAGCCACCACTGGTAGGCCTCATCCCGAAGCAGCAAAACAACACCTTTCAGCTTCTCCTCAACAGTGTAGTCCAAATCATCCATGATCCTCTCGACTGCCTCTAACCAATACTCCGCTACGTTCGAGCTACCCCCAGATACTCCTCTAAAAACCTCGGCTCCATTTGCTCTAAGTCTCGGATCATCGACTTTCGAGCCCCATTTCCCATACTAGCTCCTGCCACTCGCTCTAAAACTCGTAGCATAGCCTGTGATACAGCGTCATCTCCTCTTTTTCGCTTCCCGAATTTCGCCCCTACATACCGGTGGCGGTGCCTCATTTTCGTAACCCCGACGGACTGGACCGGGTTCCGACACGCGATTTACGCCTCTGCCGTGCCCACGAGTATTACGACCACGTCCCCTAGAACTCATGTCTACCGTCGCGGTTTATCTATTTTTACGAATTTTTTTATGCATTAGAATCTTTTCACTTCTTGTTTAAAGAGAAGTTTTATGCAATAGAGTTTTAATCAGTGGTTTTTCCGTAGAAGTACACATATACCTAAAGTCCATGTCTCTATAATATAGTTTCCCTATGCCTATTATCTAAAGCATCATACATTAGCATATTCAAACAAATTTACTAACTACAGTACTTACCTGGCGGACCTAGGTCGAGAACTCGGGTGCCATGCTTCCATAGGACCATTTTAACAGAAATTTTCAAAAACCCTATTTTGGCTCAAAATTTTTTTTGAAAACGTTGTGGGCTTCAAAACCCAAGGCCGAGTGTTTAAAAGTGGGCTCTGATACCAAGTTGAAACACCCCAAACTCGGCCCACAAGCCTCGACCGAATCTGACATGTTCCTTCAGAAAAACTTAACTTAATTTCGTTTCCTGTTCTAGTAAAATAAGTCGATTATTAAAACAAGTTTGAAATTTTAACGAGTTGAAAACCAAGTTGTCGTTCAAGTTTGTATTTCATTAAAACGTTTCCTTCATATTTTGTAAATTAAAAGAATTACCGAATTTTAGGGCTTATTAAGTTGAAAATCGTAAGTTGATTAGGTGATAAAACATTTGAAGTTGTTTTAAGAAAATATTTGATTACTCAATTGTTTACCGTCGCATAGACATGAAGTTTAAACGCAAAATTTTAAACAGTTAAATAGTGGCCTTATTACAAAGTAAATACCCAAAATAAATCCCGAAAAAAAAGTATGCTAAAGAAAATGCAAAGTTCAACCATACGGAAACCCGAAAATGCTGAGCATGGCCACCACATAGTCCCTGCCGACCCGGTCCATAGCACTAGGTATCACCTGCAACATGTTAGCCCACGAAGGGTGAGTCCACGGACTCAATGTGCAACAACCAACTCTGATTCCCAAATGATTAAAGCCTTTATTGCAAACATTTTGGGCAAAGCCCATCCTTAATCATATTCGGCCATAGGCCCATATCATAGCATATTTAAATCACATATGTATATAAAGATAAAAATGCAACCCGAACCCACCTAGATATCCAACCTCTACACACCACCCGTACCTGCCAATCACACCGTGGGGATTTCTAAATCGACCCTCCATCCGCTACACACCCTCGAAGGCAGTCACTGCAGACAACTACACATCGCCCTTATAATGTGGCATAGCCACCAGATAATGTGACAGAGTCACCGGATTCATAATAAGTGACATAAGTCACCGGATAAAGTGGTAAAACCACCAGAACACTTCCCCTTTTATCATTATCACCCATGTGCCCATGCATCATACAAAATATACAGATATCATGCAATATACCTTACCCCAAAGCCATAACAAAATTACACATATTTTCATATCAATGTTTATAAACATTATTAACGGAGTGTTAAGGGGTAACGTACCTGAACGCACTATACCATTGAATGGTACCCTTAGCCATGTTATTCGTATTTTTATTAACACATATTTAACGTAATACTATTAATCTATCGGGAATTAGCATAGGGTTACACACCGATAATGAGTGAGAATGACACTCTCGATCATCGACACACTCGCGCTATCGGGGATAATAAATGATCCGCTTATCCCTTTCCGATGCCGCCCATAACCCGGTGGCCAATCACGTACGGTAGAAACTGAGCGTTTCTTGAATCTAGGGGTAGGAACTACCCCTTTCTCTCCTCCACTGGTATTCGCATCCATCGAATATCACTTAATCAGAAACCCGATTAATCAATATGTAGGATCTAAACGAAACACAATCTATAACTTAAATACTCTTACCGAAGTAGATCTGAATCCCGGAGACTCCTCCGTTATCTCTGTCGAACTCCTCCTAAAAAACCACAGTTAGAATCGACCATCCCTTAAAAACAATATGGCTTTTGGCCGAATACTACAACTCCCTTACCTTACTCGATTAAATCCCGAAAATCGTCACCTGCCCTTGAAAGTTGTCAAATCCCTACATAACCTATGTTAGATTCAATTCTAACATTAATGGACGAAAGTAAGTGGCCTTCGGCCTAAGGTCATACTTTGCTTACCCTGAATATCAAAATCCCAAAAGATCTCCACTGCTCCTAACGTTTGCTTCCAAGAAGGGTTACGAATCCAAAACCTTGCATAGATTCGGCCATAACATCAGTATAGGATTAGGCCTCTAAATTCGACCGGCTAGAATAATACAGAGAGATTCAGACCGAAAGAGATCTCTTACCGAAAAAGAGTAACCAAACGCAATGATCAACTGGCTTCTAAGAAATCAACAAGAGGAAACCCAAAGTAGAGAAGTCGATTCGGAGGAGAAATATGATCGGCTTTTAGTGCTTAAGAACAATCAGTTTCAAAGGGTAGAGATGCAATGAGACGTTCACGGCTATGAAGAGTAATGGCAAAAGATGTGGGATTCGGCTTCAACGTTTAATGCTTGGTGATCGGCTATGGTCAAAATGTGCTTTCGACTTTTGAAGATGTAAGAAAGCGGTGTGAAGAAAAAGAGAAAGATGAAGAAAGTGACCTTAATGGTCTTCCCAAATTCGGCTAAAGCAAAGAAAATAGAAAGGGCTTTGAAAGTTTTTCGACTATCACTTTCGGCACAAGTCTAAGGAAGGAAAAGAAAACTAAAATGTACCTTAACCCTTAAGCAAATTCGGCACCTAGCTCCCCCTTGCATGACCGAATAAGCCCCCCTCCAAAGTCCTACATTCGGCCAACTCTCACCCTCTTCTCATCCCCTCTTTTCTCTCCACTTTTTCCTCCTATTTCTTCTCTTCTCCTCTCATTCAATAGAGCTTGGATGAGTCAACACTTATCTTCCTCTCTTAGCCGAATTTTCCAATGAATTTGACCAAATCAAATGCTCATCCATTCAGTGTCCCTGTACCGTCCAACACTACACTTTCTTGCCGAAAAATAAAAGCCCAAAACGCTACCTGTGCTGCTCGAACCTAAGTCCCTTCACACTCCCTGAGGCGTCACTCTCCTGTGTTCTAAGTGGCGCCTCCTGCCACTTTACCAGTTAAGTTCTTGTGTCTTAATCCACATACTAAAATCCTTAAGGCCTAGCTCCCTTAGCTCTCCTTTAAGACTTAAAAATCCAATATTTTTCTAAGGCATCTACCTACTCCCCAGGGTTCCTGAAGCCCCCAAAACATATACAAACCATACACAAGCATGCTACTACATACATTCAAGTTAAAACGCATAACCCCTAAATCACGGATATTACATTACTTCTTAAGGTTATCAAGCCTGGGGTTTAGGGAAAAGTAACCTAAATGAACTAATCCTCTCGAAAAACCCTAAATCCTCCATTAATCACATCCCCACCCACTCGTTAATCCCCCTTAAGGGATTTAGCTACTCATGTTATTCATAATCTTAATCTCAATTGAATAAAACATGTAAAGAACATGATTGAATAAATAGAGAAAAGAGATTAGAATATCCACAAATTTGATGTTGATTGAAGAATAGAGTAGTAAATCTCTCGACTGGAATAATGAATATCATCGCTTCCAAAGGCAAATAACTGAAATACTTCAATATTATAAAAGAACTCTTAGATCGGAATCAATTCCAAGAGGAAAGAACAAAGAGTTTATGAAAACCAAAAGAAAACCAAGTTTAATCCTACTCCTAAAATATGAGGGTTTTTGATGGCGTCAAAGACGACTTAGTTACATCCAACCCCTAAGGTCTTATTTATAGGAGTGCTGGCAACCCGAATTAGGCTTTCGGCACGTCCTAGGTCTTCGTATAAAGTCGATTGTGCGGACGAAAAAACCCTGAAAGACTTGGGCAGCATGTCGACCTATTTTGGGCCATACAAGGTGTATGGCATGACACGACATGTGATTCACACCTTGTATGGTTAATTTCATGCTTTAACGGCTCAAAAAGGTTGTGCATCACCCGTCCCTTGCTCCCACATCAATTGGGCCTTTAAATCATCATCATACACACTTAATTACACACATTAGCACTACCTAAGGCCCATTTTGGCCTAATAGGTCACAACACTCACAAATTGTGTTAAAAATATTTATTTTTATTAACTCTTATATTGAAAATGTAACAGCCCATTTTTAGTGAAATCAGAAAAGTGGTTTTGGGACAACAAATCTGAAGTTGAAAAATTTATTTTATTATTATTTTGTTTTCTACAACATGATAGTAGTACTATATAAAAATTTCGTTAAGAAATTTTATCGTTTACATGCTCAATTTGATAAAAAGGACTAAATCGTAAAAGGTGCAAAAGTAGAGTTCTAATAGCTAAAAGTATTAAATAGCTATAGAACTAAAAAGTAAGATGACTTAAATGGTAAATAGACCATTATTAAAGATAGTGGACCTTTATGGACATTTTATATGTGTTTTAAATGATTAATTAGTAAGGTTAAACTTGTAATTTAATAAATAACTTACAATAAAATATAGGAAAAGACGGTATCATCTTCTAGTTTTGTTCTTCCACCGAATTATTAAGGGAAAACACAATTTTTGGTGCTTTGAAGGTTCGGTTAGGTTACATTGTGCATATCAAGATAAACCTCAATCGGATTTAAATCGAGGGAAGGCGAAAATCGCTGATTAGCCAATCGTACTGCTACTCGTTAGTTGTCGAAGTAAGTTAATAGTAGTAAATTGCTTAAGTAAATTTCTTTACGTATTTGTACTCCATAATTTAGTAGAAAACCATTTTACTTCGGTACCCCTGATCGCACTTACGTCCCCTATTGTACTTCGGTACCCCTAATCGCACTTAAGTGCCCCTATTGTACTTCGGTACCCCTGAACGCACCTACGGGCCCCTGTTGTATTTCAGTACTCTTGTTAGCACTTTTGTGCCGTGTTTATGTTTCAGTAACATTAATTAAGTAAAATAAGAGTTCATTCATTTAATGTTAAGTTAAATAAATTGCCACGTACTTACTAAGCTTTATAAGCTTATACGTGTTTGTGTGCCATTTTGTAGATTGCTTTTGCTGACTAGGGACGAATCAAAACTTTGACTCACACTATCCATCTTTGTTAGTAGCTTTTAAACTCTTTTGGGATTGTGGCATGTATATGTGTGTAACAACCCGTTTTTAGTCAAATCAGAACAGTGGTTTCAAGACCACAAATCCGAAGTCGAAATAACTATGTCATTATTATTTTAATGTTTATAGCATGATAGTATGTTTTTGTGAAAGTTTCATTAAGAAATTTTATCGTTTGAATGCTTAATTTGATAAGAAGGACTAAATCGCATAAAGTATAAAAGTGGAGTTCTAATAGCTAAAGGCGTCAAATAGCTATAGAACCTTAAAGTTAAGGTCCTTAAGTGGTAATTGGACCATTAGTATGATAGTGGACATTTATGAGATTGGTATTGTTGAAATTAGTGTGATTAATTAAGGTTATATTAGTAAATTAGTAATTAAACTTAAAATAAATAAAACAAAACAAAAGCATTTCCTATTATCATCTTCTTCCACTGAATTTAGGGAAACAAGGAAGCCATTTTTTCTCCTTTACATTTGAATAAGGCATTTATCCTCAATTAGGTATGGTTTTTTCCCGTTTTTAATGATTTCTATGTTTTTGAGATCGTTGCAGCTTACTCTAGCTAGCCCAGGGATTATTTTGCAAAACTATTAAAGGTTTAGGGTTTTTCCATTTTTTAATCTATATGTGTTTTGATGTTTCTTGATAGATTATGAATGGTTGATGTGAATTATACAAGTTTTGTTAAGTGATTTTTAGTAAAATGCTCAATTAGGGATTAAATTGAGAAATGTTGAAAATTTGTGGTCAAAATGTGAAATAAATGAAAATTATGGGCTGATATGAGTACTAGGAAAATTCGGCTAGCATGAGTTGGTATTAAATTGCATGAAATTGTGATTTTATGAAATAAGGACTAAATTGTAAAAATATGAAACATTAGGGGAAAATGTGTATGAGTGCCTTAATGTGAATTTTGGACTAAATTGAATAGAGAAATAATTAAATAAGTTGATTTTGATTACATATAGATCAAGAAAAGTGAAATTCGGATCTAGATCGGGGGAAAAACAAAGTACTCTACTAATCGACCTATTTCGTTGTTTTAGCGTCCGAGGTAAGTTCGTATGTTATAAGCAATATCCTTATTGTGTTTTAAATGCTTTAATATTGAATAAATTGTGAATTACAACATTGCAAATATATTCAACGACGATTCGACATTGGAAATCTCGGTTGAACCTTAGGAATAGATAGGATACTAGTGACATGTCATTAGGGGTTATTGTGATTATGTGATCCAGGTGCTGGTCCTGTACGTCCTACCGGTGGCTGAGTATACCGGCATGTGTTGCGGTTACTTGATAGATTGTGTGAGCAGCATTGTGTAGCTATGTCTTGACTGACAGCTTGTGTGACCAGGCCCGATGATAGCTCGAGAGTGAGCATATATGTGATATGAGATTGAGATAGCATTGGCTATGTATGTGGCACTTCGGTGCGAGTTTCCCGAGTATCCGATAGTATTCCGAATGGTTCAACGGGTAAATGAAAGACGTGGTTGAGTATGAGATTGATATGAGATGGTAAAGGTATGTACATGGACCGTATAAGCTTTAAATCGAAGAAATTGTGAAGTTTGCATATAATCTTATTATTAAAGATGTGAAAGGTTTGTTAGATAATATGAGCTACATATTGATATATTCAATTTGTTGAATTGTGTATTTATGATTTCATTGAGTTTACTTCATATGAGCTTACTAAGATATAATGCTTACTTTGTTTATTTTACCATGTTTCATAGTGATTTCAAAGCTAGCTAGGATTCAGGGATCGTCAGAGACTTCGTCACACTATCCTACTATCACTTTGGTACTTTTGAGTTTATGTTTTGGGTTATATGGCATGTATAGGATTAAGGTTATTTTGGTTATGAGTTGATAATGATTTTGGTAATTTGAAATTGCTTGTAAATGTTTAGTTTTGTGTAGAAATGGCTTGTAAATGAAGCTTGTGGATATAGATATGGTGGATGCTAAATGGTTAAAATTAGAGAACATATATGTTTGTGAAATTGAGCACATTGATGCATATTTGGAAGTGTATAATTAGTTGAATTGTATATGTGATTTTGGTATAAATGGTAAGGTCTATTTTGTGACTTGTGTGTATTGAGAAATGTGGTATAGAATATGCATGAATTAGGCTTGAATTGGTTGGTTTAAAGGCCAAATTATGCTATGTTTTGGTGCCAAATTGGGTTGATGTAGGTGTGCACAAGTTTAGCGGCAAAATGGCTTGGTAAATAGCCTATTTTTGTCCACACGGGCAGAGACACGAGCGTGTGTCTCAGCCGTGTGAGACATACGGTCATGTACACGGTCGTGTGTCCCCTGGTGTTGAATTAGAAACCAAGTCAGTATGCTCCACACGGCCTCACACATGGGCGTGTAACTTGGCCGTGTGGCATAAGTCAGTATACCCTATAGGTTTGGCACGGCCTAGCACACGGCCTGGTACACGGGCATGGATGGCCATTTTTAGGGCACACGGGCTAGGCACACGGGCGTGTGTGTTGGCTGTGTGACCCACGCCAGAGAGTTACACGGGGTCGGGCACGGGCTGGGACACGGCCATTTGCTCCCATTTCGAATGTCCAAACGGTCTGCGACACGGGCGTGTCTTTGGCCGTGTGCGACACACGGCCGGGCCACATGGGCGTGTGTCCCCTGTTTTTGGGAAAATTTTCTAAGTGGTCTAAAAGTTTCTAAAGTTATCGGTTTAGTCCTGAACCACCCCGAATGCATGTTTTGGGCCTCGTAGGCTCATATTAGGGACAATATGATTGGTTGTGAATGAATTGTATTTGAATTGACTAATTGTATGAGAAATGTATGTTTAAATGTGTGATATGTTTGGTATTGCTCCGTAACCCTATTCTGGTGTTGAATACAGGTGAGGGGTTTTTACAATGTGGCTATAAGTATATATGTATATGTGTCTAGCTAATTTTGGTATAAAAATGAACTATTAAGTTTTGTGTTTGGACCTTTTGTTTCTAAGATATATATATGCATCTTTTGACTTGATAAAATGATGTGGATGCAATCACTTGTGAATGGTTTAATGATGATGAATTTAAGTTGTTATGCTAGCATTTATGTTTGAATAGGTTTTTGAATAAATAAAGATGAAAGACTAGTTTAAAAATGTATGTTATAAAGGTTATATGATATGTTTGAAATGTGGTGATTCAGTACCTCTTTTGTGTTTGGTTGTTAGGTAATTTAAGTGGCATGAAGCTAAAAGTAATGTTCAAGCTTCGAATCCAGAGGCAAGTAACAGTTCTCCTATTCCTCAATCGGTTGTTGATGAAATGAAACATATGTTTATGGGAACTATGAACCAATATGGCTACTCAGCCTCCTTCACCCCCTGTTGTGCACCCTCCGGCACCCCTAAATACTACCACCCCTTTACTGGTGTTGGTTACTTGGGTACCCGTAGATAAGGTTCAAAAATGTGGACGGAAGAGTTTAGAGGTACGGTAGATGATGATTTGACAAAATCCAAGTACTGGCTATTAAATACAAAGAGGGTTTTTGCAGAATTACTGTGCACCCCTGAAGATAGTCTGAGATGCGCGATGTTTTTGTTGAAAGACGAGCATATTTGTGGTGGGATATTTTGAGTACGATGGTATCGGATGATCAAATTAATTGGGACTTCTTCCAGAATGAATTTAAGAAAAAGTATGTTAGCCGATTGTTTATCGATTTGAAAACGAAAGAATTTCTCGAATTAAAGCAAGGAAACCAAACTGTAGCTGAATATGAATGAGAATTTATACAATTAAGCAAGTATGCTCGGAACATTGTTTCGACCAAGGAGAAAATATGTATCAGATTTGAAGACGGGTTGAACGATGAGATCCGTTTGGGTGCGGTAGCACTAAAGTTACGGGAATTCATTGTAACACCCCTTACCTGGATTCTATGTCAGAACCGGGCACGAAGCATTACCGGACTTGACTTGCTTAATCATTCCACTTAAGGCTATAAAAATTCTCTCCAATTTAAAACTTTTCATTCACCAGCGTAACGTTCTCTATCATGGGTCAACGAGACCCATTACACCCGTTCGGGGTATCGAGGAGCCAAATCATAACTTTTTAAATACTTAGAAAATTTTCACCTAATAGGGTCCACACGCCCGTAGGGGCAGGCCGTGTGGTCTCACACGCCCATGTCCCTACCCCGTGTGGGATTTATTTTCATTTCGAACCTACAGGGGTTTTCACACAGCCTAGACACGCCCGTGTGCTTAGCCCGTGTGCTCCACACGGCCTAGACACGCCCGTGTCCTACCCATGTGTAAAAGCTTGGGTATTCTATTTGGGTCACACGGCATAGGCACACGCCCGTGTGGCTAGCCCGTGGCCGACACTGACTTACAACACCAACATGCAGGGGACACACGGCCAGATCACACACCCATGGGGCTGACCGTGTGTCACACACAGCCTAGACACACGCCCATGTGTCTACCCATGTGGACCAATTCAAGGTTATTTTCCAAGCCATTTAGCCACCTTCACTTGCACACATTCACACATACCACACAACATTCTTAAATTATCAATATAATTCTTGAATTAAACACATATGATTCATAAAAAGAAAGTCTTCATCCCTTAATCGAGAGAGAACTATTTCTAGTATAATTACAAACGACTTAAGCCATCATCTATGGCTGTACACAACCAAACTATAAACTCTCTTAGGCCAACACATTTCGCTATATCAACTAAGACTTAATCAACTTTAAAAAAAGATCCCTATACATGCCATAACTCATAAGGACTTGAAACCTCATACCAAGTGTCTGCTCGATAGTGTGAAAACATCTTCGGCGGTCTCCAACCCGAGCTAGTTAAGCTAACCTATAAGAGATGGGAAAAGAAAAGGAGTAAGCAATAATGCTTAGTAAGTTCATATGCAAATAATAATCAATTATTGATATTCATTGATTATACTCAATCACAAGGTATTATAATGAGTTTTACTCTTAACTCATGGTTACCTATTCAATCATTCACAATGCTTACTCATTCTGTCTCTTACCACGTTCTAACCATACAACGACCATAACGCTCTAGCATACATTTCCTGCACCTAACACCACAATTTCTCATGATACAACACATCATAAGTTATCACTAAACCAAATCTCTCGGTGGCTTCGCACTTAGCCCACCATAAATCTTTAATAGGGTGGTATCGCACTTAGCCCACCATCAATCTTTAATAGGGTGGTATCGCACTTAGCCCACCATTTGATACTAAACACGATGGTATCGTACACAGCCCATCGGTAACAAATAATAAGGTGGTAACGCACATAGCCCACCATTAATAATATTGTTCATGGTATCGCACTCAGCCCATCACTAACAACTAATAAGGTGGTATCGCACTTAGCCCACCATTATTACTCATCCACGGATAGTTATCCACATACCTTTCCCTATTTCAAATGTTCATCTGGGAACATCCTCACACACTATCATTCCTAATTAAATTTCTACAATAACCATTCGCATTCACAAAAAGTATTTATAAACACAACATATGAAATAAAGATGTATCCTTTACACATAACCCACTATGGGTTCATCATATACTGAACTCACCTCAATTTAGTTCTGACACATACCTGTACCTTTCCTGGCACAACCACATACTTTCTCATTTTCCACATACCTGTTGAATCACTCATAATGCTAAATAATATCCGTGAGTCTCCTACACATAAGATCACATTGACATCATACCAATGCCATGTCCTTGACATGGTCTTATACAATATCTCACACCGAGGCCATATTCCAATATGGTCTTACACGGAACCTTAATTAACATCATATCATACTATTTGCATTTCCCACTATTCTTAGTCTGAGTTAAGATTTTTATTTCTTGACATCACGTCAAAACATATTTAACATATACATAGAGCAATAAACAATCCATACAACATCAAAATTTTAAATATTTCAATTAGAGTTGTATAATTTAGCACATGAACTTACCTCGATATCGAAAAGGGTAGAAAGGGACCTATTTGCGCACATTTCTCTTTCCTCCCGTTCTAGGTCTGAATTTCGTTTTCTTTGATCTAGAATAATAAAATTTACTCATTCAATCACTTTATACATCATAATCTACACTTAGCCAAAAATGACTATTTTGCCCTTGCACTTTGGCAAAATTATAATTTTGCCCCTACGCTTGTAAATCACTTTTCATCACATTTTCTTATTAAACAAGCCTAGCTGAATGTTAAACCCTCTTACAACTATCCACAATTCCAATTATTTCATGCATTAATGAACAAACTACAACATTTGCATCTTAGTCCAAATTAGGTGTTTTCATAACAACACCTTTCACAAAAGTTGTTTCTCATCTTCCTAACATTCATTTTCTTCCATAAAAACTCAGCAACCAACCTAAACTCTCTCATGGAAAGTCCCTAGACTTTCAACCATATTGTAAATTAGTCCTCTAATTAGCTAGCTTAAGCTTTGGGGACTCCAAAAGTACAAAAATTATCAACTAAAACCATCAAAATCACTTACTTGTAGAGAAGATGAGTTGCTGAAATTTTGAGCTTCAAGAACCCCCATTCTGGCTTGTATTTTCGGTGGGAGAAGAGAAGAAAATAAAAAGATGATAGCCTTTTGCTTATTTCATCTTATTTTATTCATTAAGTCAACAAAAGTCACCAACTCTTGTCAAATTTTTAATTCCTTGTCCCCTTAACCGTCCATATCTCTTAGGAAGGTGTAATTGCACTTTAAAGACCTCCAATTTACAATATATAACTATTTGGCACCTCTAGCAAATAAAATAGAACTTTCGCACTTTATGCGATTTGGTCCTTTTTCGCGATTAGGCATGAAATCGCTAAAATTAAGGCACCAAAATTTCCATGCATCCTTATAAACATGTTATAACACATAAAATAACATGAAAATAATTTTCTCTAACCTCAAATTAGTGATCTCGAGATCACTATTTCGACTAGCCCCTAAATCGGGTTGTTACATTCATAGAACTTTCCGAGTGAGCACTGAAGGTTGAAGAAATTTGTAAAAGTAAACGACAATTAGATTCAAGATTCAGAGACTATATTAAGAGAGGGTCATTCAAGCCTGCTCAATCATCTCTGTAACACCCCAAACCCGGCCTAAACGTTACGACCGAATCTGGCATGTCACATGAAAGGAATGTCTAAAAACTGTGCATTCGTTAAAAAGCTCATATTCTTTATAGTTGTGGTGAGAAATCGAGTTTAAGTAATTTTGAATAAGAAATGGTTTATTATCATTTTAGGAAAATCCCATATTGATCATTTAATAACAAGCAATAAACAAAATTGAAAGTGAAACCAAATAAAATACCCAAGGCCTTATTACATAACAAAACTCAAAAATAAGTCCAAATAAAAGAAACGAATTTACGAGTAAACATATGTATGGCCTCCACGAGTCCACCTCGGCTCCCAAATCCGCGATCTAATGATTACCGCAAAATTTAACTAAGGGGTGAGTCATCGAGACTCGGTGTGTAAATCCCCATCCAAACAGGCCCTTACACAATTTCATATGAAAATATGCATATCATGCACCCAAACCTAGCGATCCAATGCTCCTTTCTCTACCGTGTGGTACCAAACCACTTTGGTGGTGCCAAACCACCGTGACCCAAAGTCACGATATCCATAATTGTGGTGCCAAACCACTGGTGACCCAAAGTCACGAATAATCCAATGATGGGGCCAACCCATCGTGTGATACCAAATCACAGAGACGATCCCATATCTCAAAGTGGGGCCAACCCACACGGTGGTGTTAACCACGTGGGACGAGTCGCAATGAGGTGCCAAACCTCCGGTGTCCCAAAGACACAAATGTGGTACCAAACCACCGGTGACCGCGATCACAAATCCGATGATGGGGCCAACCCATCGTGTGATACCAAATCACTAGCGACGATCCCATATCTCAAAGTGGGGCCAACCCACGGTGGTGTTAACCACGGGGACGAGTCGCAATGAGGTGCCAAACCTCTGGTGTCCCAAAGACACAAATGTGATACCAAATCACCGTGTGACCGAAGTCACAAAATCAGCTGTGGTACCAAACCACTTGGAGGTGCCAAACCTCACGGTGTCCCAAAGACACGGATATCATATTCCCCCTCCTCTCATCATACCCATGCAATATGACATAATAATTCGTGTATGCAAGATGTCATGTATGCTAGACATATATCAAATATAAGTATAACATGAATTACCATCATAATCGAGATAGACATAAAACAACATAATCACCCTAATCAACCTCTAAGGGTATAACCGTAATTTTACCTACCAAGGGCATTTTCGTAATTTACCCACCAAGGGTATTTCGGTAATTTACCCACCAAGGGCATTTTCGTAATTTACCCACCAAGGGTATTTTGGTAATTTACCCACTAAGGGTATATCGGTAATTTTGCACCTACAATGGCCTTTCCCAAAGGCCCAAATGTCGCCCCCGAGCGACTCGGCTACCATTTCGGTTGAAATGGACTATTGGGCCTAAAGCCCAATTTCGCCCATTCGAGCCCACACGCTCGTGTGGCCCACCTAGCACAAATCTAGCCATGTATATAAGTTCCACCTAGTCTAGTTCACTATATACTACACAATCGCGCACAATTTACTCATAAGGGCCACGGGCCCATTGGGCCCACTTCGCACATCGCGCCCAAGCAAAGCCCCAACCCATAAGAATACTACCGATGGCCTCAACTATCGCGTCGAAGCCCCACACGTGCGCGCCGCGACGCTCGTGTGGCT
Organism: Gossypium sturtianum; assembly: GCA_025698515.1. Classification (NCBI taxonomy): domain Eukaryota; kingdom Viridiplantae; phylum Streptophyta; class Magnoliopsida; order Malvales; family Malvaceae; genus Gossypium; species Gossypium sturtianum. Next base: position 30,075,855 of record CM046945.1, read on the forward strand.
ACTATTGCCGTGATCGGCACTTCGGCATTTGCCGCCTGACTAGAGAGAGAGTTACACACACGATAGGACTCAGGGCTAATCCGCGCCCGATCACTCTTGTGCCCAAACGCCTCCAAGATGTGTTTACTCTCCTCCTAGGATGCTCCTTATATAGCTAGCTCTTCACCTTCATTCTTTGTATCTTTCCGATGTGGGATCCTTCGTCGATGAGAGTTTAAATTCAATGAAACTCTTCCCGTCCAATCCATGCAAAATAAATACTTCCTTGCTTCTCATGAGATTCGAACCCAGGCTCCCTTGCAACATAATCCACGCTGCTAGCCACTTGGCCACCAACTCCTCTTGTGTCTAAAGCCATGCGCAACTAAATTTGAATCTATAGCCAAATATTAAAGTCCATGCAAAAAGAAAACCAAAATGCAAGAGCCAAGACTTGAACCTTGGACCTCCTTCCTTCCTTGTGGCGTCATCCCCTTGTCTCTTATGTGGCGTCACTTTGCCACTACACCACACACTCCACTTGTGTCATTTTTCTCCACATTTTATTCTTAAGGCCTACCTGCCAACTTCCAGGGTTTTTTCCACCTAAAACCAAAATTTCCCCAAAGCTAATATTTGATCCCGGGACTTCATAGAAGCCCTCTAACCTTCCAAAATAACTTACCTAATAAGTCTAACTTGCATTTAAGCCGGTCTCTTGTTCTCCAAAAATTTAAACGCTACTACGCCTAAGGCCCATTGGGCTCAATTCTCCTAGGCCCAATTCCTTTTTACCCTAAAAATCTAAATTTTCCAAAGCCTTCCCTTCTCATCCCAACATTCTTAGAGCCTCTAAAACTCAACCAAGCACTCCCAAAAACCTACTAACACTTGATTTATACCCCATACGCACAGCCCCTAAACCAGGGTGTTACAATCTCCCTTAATGAAATTTAGAAATGACACAAGTTGGTCAACTGTTCCTTCAGAATTTGTTAATCAAGAGAAACCGACACAAAGCAATTTCTAAACAGTCAATGCTCCAGCGGTGAGTGTTGGAAGCGTAAGAAATGTGGAGAGAACCATCCCAATGTGTGATGAGTGTAATAAAAGAAATTTTGGTGAGTGTCGATAAAAATTGGGAGCTTGTTTCCGTTGTAGAGCTACCGACCACTTTCTCTATAATTGTCCCAAGAAGCAAAGTGATTTCGGGAATCAATCAAATAAGCTCGAAGTAACCTCTCATAGGCCTAGAAGATCTGGAAATGCTAGAAATACTACTCTTAATAGAGGAAATAATAACAAGATGAATGAACAGTTAGAAGCAAGAACACCGACTAGAGTGTATGCAACCCGAGCTCGAGAGGAAGCTACAACTCCAGATGTTATTACGAGTGCTTTTTCTCTCTTTGATATTAATGTATATGCATTGATTGATCCTGGATCAACTCATTCGTACATATGCACTACATTAGTAGACAAAAAGAAAATACCTGCTGAATTCACTGAATATACTGTTAAAGTTACAAATCCTTTGGGTCGATATGTTCTAGTTAATCAGTTATGTAGGTCTTGCCCACTAAAAATTAGGGGTTACGACTTTCCCGCTAGTTTAATGCTATTACCTTTTGATGAATTTGATGTGATTCTGGGAATGGACTAGTTAACACAGCATGATGCTATTGTAAATTGTAGAAGAAAATATATCGTGCTAAAATGTCAGGATTGTAGGCGGGTCTGAATTTAATCAGAAAAATTGGATGGTACATCTAGTTTAATCTCTGTTACGATGGCACGAAAATATGTTAAAAAAGGTTGTGAAGCATATCTCGCTTATATAGTTGACTCTAGGATTTTAGAAACGAAACTAGCATCAGTTCTAGTGGTGTGTGAATTCTCAGATGTATTTCCAGAAGAGTTGCCTGGGCTACCTCCAACTCGGGAGGTTGAGTTTGGAGTTGAATTGATGCTGAGAACATTCTCGATATCTATACCACCATACAGAATGGCACCTATAGAATTGAAAGAGTTGAGTGCACAGTTGCAGAGTGAATAGATAGAGGCTTTGCTCGACCTAGCTTTTCTCCTTGGGGTGCTCCTGTTTTATTTGTCAGGAAAAAAGATGGATCCATGCTGTTATGTATCGATTACCGACAACTCAACAAAGTATCGATAAAGAACAAATATCCATTACCGAGTATTGATGATTTGTTTGACCAGTTGAAAGGTGCAACTGTATTTTTGAATATTAATCTTCGTTCTGGCTACTATCAGTTGCGAGTTAAAGATTCGAATGTGCCAAAAACTGCATTCAGAACTAGGTACGACATTATGAATTTTTAGTGATGCCGTTTGGTTTAACCAATGCACCTGCAGTATTTATAGATCTGATGAATAGAATTTTCAGACCGTATCTAGATCAATTTTTTGTGGCTTTCATCGATGATATTTTGGTTTAATCACGGGATGAATCCGAGCATGCTAAACATATGCGAATTGTTTTGCAAACTTTACGCGAAAATGACTATTCGCTAAGTTTAGCAAATGTGATTTTTTGCTTCGAGAAGTTTGTTTTCTTGGACATGTTGTGTCGGCAGATGGCATCAGATTAAATCCGAGTAAAATTTTAGCTATTGTTGATTGGAAGCCTCTGAGAAATATATCTGAGATTAGAAGTTTCTTTGGACTGGCTGGATATTACAGAAGATTTGATGATAGCTACATTGGTGACACGACTATTATAGAAAGATGTGAAATACGATTGGTCCGAGAAGTGTCAGCAAAGTTTTGACCTGTTGAAAGCGCTGTTGACCGAAGCAATCGTTCTAGTTCAGCCTAAATCAGGTAAAGAATTTGTGATTTTCAATGATGCATCTTTAAATGGTTTCAGCTGTGTTTTGATGTAGGAAGGCAAAGTAATAGATTATGCTTATCGACAATTAAAGCTGCATGAAAAGAATTATTCGACACAAGACTTAGAGTTGGCAACTATTGTGTTTGCGTTGGAAATTTTGCGACACCATTTGTTCGGCGAAAAGTGTCATATATTTACCAATCATAAGAGTTTGAAGTATCTAATGTCAGAAAAATATTTGAATTTAAGACAGTGCAGATGGCTCAAGCTATTGAAAGACTACAATTTCATTATTGATTATCATCCGAAAATAGCAAATGTAGTGGATGATGCTCTGAGTAGAAAATCTCTGTTTGCTTTGCGGGCATTAAATACGCGATTGTCATTGTCTATTGATGGTTCAACTTTAGCTAAGTTAAAAGTTAAACTGTTGTTCTTACAACAGATTTGTGAGGCTCAGAAATGAGATGATGTTTTGGTAGCTAAACGAAAATCGTGTGACTCGACTTTCATTTCAAATTTTCAGATAGGGTCCGATGATTGCTTACTTTTTAGAGGCAGAGTTTTATACCGAGAGATTCAGAGTTAATTCGAAAGATTTTGTATGAAGCTCATTGTGGTAGATTGTCCATTCATCCTGGAAGCACTAGAATGTACAATGATTTGAAACGAATGTATTGGTGGTCGGGAATGAAGCAAGAGATTTCAGATTTCGTATCAAGATGTTTAATATGTCAGCAAGTTAAAGTTGAACATCAGGTGCCTTCTGGTTTATTGCAGCCAGTGATGGTACCGGAATGGAAATGGGAGCGAGTTACTATAGACTTCGTATCGGGTTTACCCCTATCTCTGAGAAAGAAAGATGTCATTTGGGTTGTTGATCGTCTGATGAAGTCAGCACATTTTATTCCGGTACGTACAGATTACTCCCTTGACAGATTAGTTGGGTTATATATTGCTGAGGTTGTGAGATTGCACGGGGTGCAAGTTTCTATTATTTCTGATAGAGATCCGCTGTTTACATTGTGATTCTGGAGAAAGTTATAGGAAGCTCTAGGTATGCGGTTGCATTTTAGCACTACATTTCATCCTCAAACCGATGGCCAGCCCGAGTGAGTAATACAAATTCTCGAGGATATGCTTCATTGTTGGGTATTATAATTTGAAGCAAACTGGGAGAAATATTTACCATTGGTTTAATTTGCGTACAACAACTATAAATCGAGCATAAAGATGGCACCGTATGAAGCTTTGTATGGTCGTAAGTGTTAACTCCATTATACTAGACTGAGCTCAGTGAGAAAAAGATACACGACGTTGATTTAATTCGTGAGATTGAAGAAAAAGTAAAAATGATCTGAGATAGTTTTAAAGCAGCTGCAGATCATCAGAAATTGTATGCGAATCTCAAATTTAAAGACATAGAATTTCAAGTCAGCGACAGAGTATTCTTGAAAGTATCGCCCTGGAAGAAAGTTCTTCGATTCGGTCGCAAAGGAAAGCTAAGTCCGCAATTTATCGGGCCATATGAAATTACTGAAAGAATCGGACCTGTTACGTATCGATTAGCTTACCGTCAGAATTAGAAAGGATTCATAATGTCTTCAACATGTCTATGTTACGACGGTACCAATTTGATCCTTCATATGTTATCTCTCCGACGGATGTTGAGAATCAACCTGATATGTCGTATAGCGAGGAACCGATACCGATCAAAATTCTGGCACGAGAGGTTAAAGAATTGAGAAACAAGAACATCAGTAAAAGTTCTCTGGAAACAACACGGAATAAAAGGAACCACCTAGGAATCCAAAAAAGCTATGAGAAAGCAATATCCGAACCTCTTTTCTGGTAAGATTTTCGGGGACAAAAATCCCTTTTAGGGGGAGAGTTGTAACAGCCCGTTTTCAGTGAAATCGGAACAGTGGTTTTGGGACCACAAATCAGAAGTAAAAAATTTTATTTTATTATTATTTTATTTCCTACAGCATGATAGTAGTACCGTATAAAAATTTTGTTAAGAAATTTTATCGTTTACATGCTCAATTTGATAAAAAGGACTAAATCATAAAGGTACAAAAGTAGAGTTCTAATAGCTAAAGATATTAAATAGCTATAGAATTAAAAAGTAAGATGACTTAAATGGTAAATATACCATTATTAAAGATAATGGAATTTTATAGTCATTTTATATTTGTTTTAAATGATTAATTAGTAAGGTTAAACTTGTAATTTAATAAATAACTTAAAATAAAATATAGGAAAAGATGGTATCATCTTCTAGTTTTGTTCTTCCACCGACTTATTAAGGGAAAAAAACCATTTTTGGAGCTTGGAAGGTTCGGCTAGGTTACCTTATGCATATCAAGATAAACCTTAACTAGATTTAAATCGAGGAAAGGCGAATGTAACACCCCTCACCCGTATTCACTGTCAGAATAGGGTTACGGAGCATTACCAGACTTACAACACTTTTAAACATACATTTCATATATAATTTATCAATTTGAATACAATTCAATCACAATCAATCATAGTGTCCCTTAACAAGCCTATGAGGCCTTAAACATACAATGAGAGTGGTTCGGGACTACACCGATAACTCAGGAAATTTTTCAACACTTAGCAAAAATTTTCTCAAACAGGGGACACACGCCCGTGTGACCAAGCCGTGTGTCTCACACGGCCACCAGACACGCTCGTGTCACAGGTCGTGTGAACATTCAAAATGGGAGCACATGGCCGTGTCCCAGCCCGTGTCCTACCCCGTGTCCAAACAAGTAAGGTTACTGACTTGGGTCACACGACCAACAACACGCCCGTGTGTCTAGCCCGTGTGCCCTTCTAAGTGGCCACACACGCCCATGTGCCAGGCCGTGTGCTAGGCCTTACCAAACCTGTAGGGTATACTGACTTATGCAACACGGCCAAGTCACACACCTGTGTGCTAGGCCGTGTGCCAATTAGGGGGTATACTGACTTGTGTCACACGGCCGATCACACGGCCATGTGTGAGACCGTGTGAAGCATACTGACTTCATTTCAATTTTAACACCAGGGGACACACGTCGTGTATCATGACCGTGTGTCACACACGGCTGAGACATACGCCCGTGTCTCTGGCCGTGTGGACAAAAATAGGCTATTTACCAAGCCACTTTGTCACCCAAATTTGCATATACCTACACAACCAAAATGGCACCAAATCATAGCATAATTAACATTCAATTCAGCCACAATCAAGGCTAATTCATACCATTTTCAATACCAACATTCAACATGCTTATAACCTCAAACCTTACTCCATCAAAACATACCAAATCACATATACAAATCAACTAACTATACCTTTACTAAACAAACATTATTTTGAACCAATTCACAAACATAAGTCACATCTAATATCAACCATATATGCACATAACCAAAATTCACCAAATTAAGCCAACTCTCATGGCTATATATATATACAAACCAAAATATAAACATTTACAATGTCAATTCATTTGGCCAACATCATTACCAAAACATAATCAACATGACTCAAAAATACCTATACATGCCATATACTTAATATACCAAAGTTCAAAAGTACCAAGTGATAGGTGGTAGTGTGAAATGATCTCCGACGATCCCTGAATCCAAGCTAGCTTAGATTTCACTATAAAACACGGAAAAATACACAAAGTAAGATATAAAGCTTAGTAAGCTCGTATGATATAAACTTAACTAATCACAAATACATCATTCATCAATTTAAACATATTAACATGTAATTCGTGATTACTAACAAACCTTTCACATGATTATTCATATGCTATTATACAAACTTCATAACTTCTTCGATTTAAGGCTCATACTATGCATGTACATACCTGTACTAATCCGTAACAAGCTCATACATATTTGGAACACAGTTGATGTAACATCCTAAATTAGGGGCTGTGCATGTGGTGTGTTTTGTGTGTATGTTATGCTTAATATGCTGGTTAGGGTGTTTTGGGGGTCCAAAAAAGGCTCAAGGTTAAGCCGAAGTCTTGGCCAAAATTCTCTTTTTGGGCACTTTAGGGGAGAGCTGGATGGGATAGGACTTAAGGGTTGTTGCTTGTAGGTATTTGGCACAAGAAGTCTATTGGTAAAGTGGCAAGGAGGCGCCACTTAAGGGGCAGGTGAGTGACGCCTCAGGAGAGCTGGCAGGGAGCAGGTTCAGGTTGCGTGGTTTCCTTTTGGGGATTTAATTTTGATGCCAAGGTGTAGGGGAGGTGGATTTGGCTTGGACTCTGTTGGATGAGTGTTGAATAAGTCAACACATTTGAATGAAGGGAGGAGAGGAAAGTAGGGAGGAGGAATCGGTCAATAATTTTGAATGGGGAGTGAAGAGTGATCGGTGGAGAGAATTATGGGATTGGGGAGAGAGGAAGAGAGTTTGGCCGAAAGTGGGAAGTGAGGTGTGTGAGTGTGTGTGTGTACAGTTTAGTGGTTTGGAGGGGGTGACGAAACTTTGAATAGTAGCACTTAGAGGGCGTAGTGAGCTTTTCGGCTAGCTAGAAAACACCTAAAGCATTCTCCTTTCTTTTATTTTGCATTTTGGGAACTTTTGCCTCATTTTTTTAATGGTCAAAACCGAAACACCTCCTAATGCTCTTCTACTTTTTCTTGTTCTTTTGCGCTTAGTCAAAAGTGCATTTTGATTGTGCCCTCTTTGCTTTTCTCTTTGTGTTGCTAGTCATTTTTTTCATAGCCGAATTCCCCAAGTCAATAACTCCCTTGTTTCTTCTCAGCCGATTGGTAAGAGCCTTAGCCAAAACCTATTTCTTTCTTTATTCTCTTTTCATCTTCTTCCTCATTTCTGCTACTCTTTGATTGGTTGGCCGAAACTCCCCTCTTCTACATTTCTTTCTTTTTCTGAGCAAAACACCTTCGGTTTTCGTTTGTTCTTTGGGTTCTTTTTGCTTTAGCCGAATCTCCCTAGCCATCTCTTCTCTTTTCCTCTCGATTTCTTTAAAAAAAAAGTCGAAACTTATTATATTTTCTAGGTAGTCCTTATTTATTTGTTAGGCGAATCTTTCTGGCATTCATATCTCTTCTTTCGACTCTTGTTTGCAGTGGATCGATGTTACTCATCTTCCACCACTCCCAATCGGATTCTCTATTGATCGTGGTAAGTATTTCCCATTTTGTTTTAATTCTCTTTTCGCTCTTTAGAGTGCCGAAGACATTAATCTTATCCTATGCTCTTGGCCGATTGAAGGGGGCTTTGTCTTCGCGTTCTTCCGGCTTCTGGTCTATGATTGAAGTGTGTTAAGGGACATTCGATTCTAGTCGACTTAGGTACCTTGATGTTATGTATGAGTTAATGTATGTATGCCATAATAATAATGTTCATTTAAATAGAATGATACTTCCATTTGGGTTGCATATGTTATGCATGGGTTGGATATGTTGTGTAAAGGGGAAGTGCTTAAGACTGTCACTAGTGGTTTGGTACCACAAGAGGGTTGGCCCCACATTCTTGATTCTGTGGCTAAGTCTCAGTGGTTTGGAACCACCAGTGGTTTGGTACCACATACATATGATTTCGTGACTTGTCCCAGTGGTTTGGTACCACAGTGGGTTGGCCCCACATGCATGATTATTAGGGATTGTCACTAGTGGTTGGGTACCACAAGTGGGTTAGCCCCACATATGATATTTGGTGACTATGTCACCAGTGGCTAGGTGCCACATAAGGAGTGTAGCGGATGGAGGGTCGATTGTAGAAATCCCCACTATGTGACAGGCTGGTACAGGTGGTGTGTAGAGGATGGAAAATTTAGGTTGGGCTGGGCACATTGCATTCATATTTGAGTATGCTACTTTAAAGTGGGCTAAGGTCCAATATGTGATTGTGGGCCTGGAGCCATTTATGTTCTTTAAGGGGGGATTTACACACTGAGTCTTGGTGACTCACCCCCTCTACTTAACTTTGCAGGTGATCAGTAGGACGTGGACTTGGGAGCCGAGACGGACTCTTAGATAGAGGCCATAGCTTGATAAATTCCGTAAACTCAGTTTCTTTCTTAAACTGTTTTAATTTGGGGATTTTAGTTAATTTTAGTTGATGTAATAAGGCCTCTTAAATTACTATTTGGTTTAACATTATGTATTTAGTTATGACATGACGTTATCCTACGTTTTTAAACATGATTGTTAAAATGGAGTTTTCAAAATATAAGAAACATAAAACAACCGTTTTTTTTCAAATGCTAACAAAGATAACAAATTAGCGATTAATTAAAATCGAAGATTTTTCTTAAGCTATAAACCACTATTTTCCAAAACCTTTTTCCTGTGACATACTAGATTTGGTCGTAATGTTTAGACCGGGTTTGGGGTGTTACAATTTTGGTATCAGAGCCTGAGTTGCAAAACTCAGGCTGTAAAAATGGGCTCAATGATGTTTTATTAAGTTGGTCTAAATAATTTTTGGGAACGTTTTGAATGAAACATGGCATCCAAGTCCGTCGGCACCCGATCCACGCAGGTAAGTGTTCTAAATTATTGATGGTGTATGCATGAAATAACTGTTAGCATGAATGAGTATGTTTGTTAGCTCTAAGAGACCCGAACTTTAGAGACTGAAACGTTTTGAATGTGTCTGGCGGAAACTACACTCTAAGACTATTTCTCATAAAACTACTCGGTGTTAAACAGTGAAAGAAATACTAACTCATAAAACTTTAATCTGATTAAGTCGCAAATATTAGTCATGAGCACTCGGGGGCGTGGACGTAATGTACGTGGTCGTGGTAGAGGCAGGATTACGGTATCGGAACCAGTAGGATTTGGTCATGGGTCAGGAAATGAGATGGCAGTACCACCAGCTGCGGAAGCAGAATTCCAGGACCAAATGGGCGGAGATGATGCGGTGTCTCAGGCGATGTTACGAGTCTTGGAAAGAGTTGTTGGGGCAGGCATGGGTACAGGGGCTCGGAAATCTGTATCGGAACGGCTTCGAGCTAATGGAGCAGAAATGTTTAGGGGCGTTTCTGGTGTAGCTCCAAACGCAGCTGAATATTGGTTAGAAGCAGTTGAGCGTATAATGGATGATCTTGACTTTACAGAGGAGGAAAAGTTAAAAGGGGTTGTATCTCTTCTTCAGGACGAAGCGTATCAGTGGTGGCTTACGGTCAGGGATGGTACGATGGTTGATAATATCACCTGGGATTTCTTTAAAACAGCATTCCAGAGGAAGTACGTCGGATCAAGTTACGTGGATGCGCAACGTAAGGCATTTCTAAATCTGGTTCAGGGGAGTAAGTCGGTAGCCGAGTATGAGGCGGAATTCTTACGTCTAAGCCATTATGCCCGGGGTATTGTGGCCACAGACCATGAGCGTTGTGTTCGGTTTGAGGATGGGCTGAGGGATGAGTTGCGAGTGCTGATAGCTCCACAGCGAGAGAGGGAATTTGCTGTTCTTGTGGAAAAGGCAAAGATAGCCGAGGAGGTGAAGCAGTCCGAAAAGCAGAATCAGGAGACAAATAAAAATAAAAGGAATTTTGGTTCGTCAGAATCAGTTGGGCGGTTTTAGAAAAGACCTAGGGTTGAGGGGCCGAATCGTGTTGTGAGACCTGCTATTGATAGTCGGCCTCCGAGGTGTGCTCGTTGTGATAAATTTCATTTTGGTGAGTGTTGGGCTGGTAGTAGAGGCTGTTTCAAGTGCGGGTCTACAGAGCACCGAATAAGGGACTATCCACAGGAGAGGGGCAGAGCGCAACCAATAGGTCAGGGTTATGTTCAGTCGGGTAGAGTTGGTCAGCAACCACAGAGAGGTCGTGGTCCGGTCAGAGGGGCTAATGGTGTTAGTCGGGGTCGTGGAACACCAGGCAGAGGTGCAGGGAGCACTGATGCGAGACAGCCGGGGTTGTTCTATGTAGCCAGACGCCGAGAAGAGGGTGATGCACCAGATGTCATAACCGATACGTTCTTAATTTTTGGATTGCCTTTTTCTGCATTGATTGATATTGGGTCGACGCATTCTTATGTTGCTAGTGTGGTAACTGGAACTTTAAGTATAGACTCTGAGATTATCCCTAGGGAGATGACTGTTATTAGCCCGCTAGGACAATCTGTAGTGGTGAACAAACTTTATAGGGATTTACCTCTAGAAGTTCAAGGGGTAGTTTTCCGGCCGATCTGATGGAACTGTCGTTCGGGGAGTTCGACTTAATCTTGGGCATGGATTGGCTAGTTAAGTATCAAGCAAATTTGGATTGTGCAGCCAAACGCATGGTGTTAAGAACTCTCGAGGACGAGGAGGTGGTGGTAATATGTGAGAGGAGAAATTACCTGTCCAACGTAGTGTCTGCTCTCAAGGCTGAACGAATGGTGAGGAAAGGATGTGAGGCATTCTTAACTTTTGTTCAGGCTCTGGAAGCCAAGGAGTTAACTGTAAGGGATGTTAGAACAGTGAAGGAATTTTCTGATGTTTTCCCAGAAGAGCTTCCGGGATTACCTCCAGATCGCGAAGTGGAGTTCGGTATTGATCTATTTTCCGAGAACAGCGCCAGTGTTTATTGCTCCATATAGAATGGCGCCGAAGGAGTTAGTGGAACTAAAAGCTCAAATTCAGGAACTGTTAGATCGAGGTTTTATCCGACCGAGTGTATCGCCTTAGGGAGCGCCGGTGCTATTCGTTAAGAAGAAGGATGGATCAATGCGTATGTGCATTGACTATCGTCAGTTGAACAAGTTGACGATCAAGAATAAATACCCGTTGCCACGGATTGACGACTTGTTCGACCAATTGAAGGGGGCTTCAGTCTTCTCCAAGATAGATTTGAGGTCAGGATATCATCAGCTTAAGGTTAAGGAAGCGGATATCCATAAGACGGCTTTCAGGACTCACTATGGTCATTAAGAATTCCTAGTGATGCCGTTTGGGTTGACCAATGCACCAGCAGCGTTCATGGACATGATGAACCAAGTATTCCAACCCTACCTAGACCGGTTTGTTGTGGTATTTATTGACGATATCCTGGTTTATTCAAAGTCAGAGGAGGAGCATGATTCGCATCTCCGGGTGGTTTTACAAATTCTGAAGGAGAAGCAGTTGTTCGCTAAGTTCAGTAAGTGTGAGTTCTGGCTAAGAGAAGTTACCTTTTTGGGCCATGTGGTGTCGGCAGAGGGGATTAGAGTTGATCCTCGGAAAATTGAAGTTGTGTTAGATTGGAAACCGCCTAAGTCTGTGGCTGAGATTTGGAGTTTCCTTGGTCTTGCTGGATATTACTGAAGGTTCGTTGAAGGGTTCTCATTAATTGTGGCACCTTTGACCAAGCTGTTGAGAAAAGCGGTACCTTTTGTTTGGGCTGTCAAGCAACAGGAAAGTTTCGAGAAGCTAAAGAGGATTTTGACGGAGGCTCGGTGTTGATTCAGTGGAGGGTGGAAAAGGAGTTGTGGTTTATTGTGATGCTTCACACACGGGTTTAGGATGTGTGTTGATGCAAGACGAGAAAAGTTATTTGCGTATGTGTCTCTGTAGTTAAGACCGCATGAGAGTAATTACCCACGCATGATTTAGAGTTGGTGCGGTGGTTTTCGCTCTCGAAGATCCGGAGACATTATGCATGCGGAGAGAAGTCTGTAATCTACACCGACCATAAGAGTTTAAAATACCTTTTAACTCAGAAAGAGCTGAATCTAAGGCAGCGAAGGTGGATTGAGCTGCTGAAGGATTATGATTGCTCGATTGAGTATCATCCAGGTAAGGCAAATGTGGTGGCAGATGCGTTAGGTTTGGAAGGTAATATCATATTTGAGGCGATGTTCGCCCCACCGAGTTTATCGACGTAAGTTTATTATTTGACGCAAGTGAAGCCGACATGGGTAAGTCAGGTTAAAGAGAAACAGTTATTGGACGATGTCTTGAGTGCTCGACTTCTGCGAGTACAGGATGGTGAGGTGGAGGATTACAGTTTGAACAGCGATGGAGCTTTGTGTTTCCGTGGGAAGGTTTGCATGCCGAAGGATGTGGAATTGAGGCAGATGACTCTTCAGGAAGCGCATAGTAGCCCTTACACTATGCATCCTGGAGGAAGTAAGATGTATCGAGATTTGCGGGAACAGTTCTGGTGGCCTGGATTAAAGCGGGAAGTTACGAAATTTGTGGGAAAGTGTTTGACGTGTCAGTAGGTTAAAGCCGAGCATCAGTTGCCTTCGGGATTGTTGCAGCCGGTGAAGATTCCACAGTGGAAATGGGAAAGGATAACTATGGACTTTGTTAGTGGGCTACCTCTTACGCCTACTAAGAAAGACTCAGTTTGGGTGATTGTGGATCGGTTGACGAAGTCGGCTCATTTCATTTATGTTCGTGTCGACTACTCTCTTCAGAGGTTGGCTAAGCTGTATGTGGCAGAAATCGTGAGGTTGCATGGGGTACCGGTATCGATCATATCAGATAGAGACCCTAGGTTTACGTCGAGATTCTGGAAGGCGTTGTACCTAGCGTTGGGTACAAAGTTGGATTTTTGTACAACATTCCATCCTCAGTCTGATGGTCAGTTCGAGAGAGTGATTCAGATTTTAGAGGACATGTTGAGGGGCTGTGTCATCAATTTCAGGGGTAGCTGGGAGGAGTTTCTACCGTTAGCGAAATTTGCATACAACAACAGTTAGTATTCAGATGGCGCCCTATGAAGCATTATACAGGCGGAAATGTCATACTCCTACATGTTGGATGAGAATTGGGTGAGCATGATTTTGGGCCCAGGTGGTCACCGAGACAGAGGAGAAGGTTAAGCTAATTAGGGCTCAATTGAAAGAAGCATCGATAGGCGTAAATCATATGCGCACTGGCGAAAGGAAATAGAGTTTCTTGTAGGTGATCGGGTTTTCTTAAAGGTTTCACCGTGGAAAAAGGTTCTGAGGTTTGGACGGAAAGGTAAGCTAAGCCCCAGGTTCATCGGGCCTTATCGTGTGTTGAAGCGTGTGGGACCGGTAGCTTATCAGCTCGAGTTGCCTTCAAAATTAAGCCAGATTCATAATGTGTTCCATGTTTCAATGTTGAGGCGCTACCGTTCGGATCCATCCCATGTTGTGCCATTGGAAGAGATCGAAGTAAGGCCGGACCTATCCTTTGAGGAGGAGCCAGTTCAAATCCTGGATCATGACGTTAAGGTATTGCGGAGAAAAGTGGTTCCTTTGGTTAAAGTGTTGTGGCAGAATCACGATTCAGAGGAAGCCACGTGGTAGCCAGAGGATGTAATGCGACATCAATACCCTCATCTCTTTTGATCAGGTAATTTAGAGGCCGAAATTATTTTTTTAAGGGGGTAGAACTGTAACATCCTAAATTAGGGGCTGTGCATGTGGTGTGTTTTTTGTGTATGTTATGCTTAATATGCTGGTTAGGGTGTTTTGGGGGTCCAGGAAAGGCTCAAGGTTAAGCCGAAGTCTTGGCCAAAATTCTCTTTTTGGGCACTTAAGGGGGGAGCTGGATGGGATAGGACTTAAGGGTTGTTGCTTGTAGGTATTTGGCACAAGGAGTCTATTGGCAAAGTGGCAAGGAGGCGCCACTTAAGGGGCAGGTGAGTGACGCCTCAGGAGAGCTGGCAGGGAGCAGGTTCGAGTTGCGTGGTTTCCTTTTGGGGATTTCTTTTTGACGCCAAGGTGTAGGGGAGGTGGATTCGGCTTGGACTCTCTTGGATGAGTGTTGAATAAGTCAACACATTTGAATGAAGGGAGGAGAGGAAAGCAGGGAGGAGAAATCGGTCAACAATTTCGAATGGGGAGTGGAGAGTGATCGGTGGAGAGAATTATGGGATTGGGGAGAGAGAGGAAGAGAGTTTGGCCGAAAGTGGGAAGTGAGGTGTGTGAGTGTGTGTGTGTACGGTTTAGTGGTTTGGAAGGGGGTGGTCGAACTTTGAATAGTAGCACTTAGAGGGCGTGGTGAGCATTTCGGCTAGCTAGAAAACACCTAAAGCATTCTCCTTTCTTTTATTTTGCATTTTGGGAACTTTTGCCTCATTTTTTTAATGGTCAAAACCGAAACACCTCATAATGCTCTTCTACTTTTTCTTGTTCTTTTGTGCTTAGCCGAAAGTGCATTTTGATTGTGCACTCTTTGCTTTTCTCTTTGTGTTGCTAGTCATTTTGTTCATAGCCGAATTCCCCAAGTCCATTACTCCCTTGTTTCTTCTCAGCCGATTGGTAAGAGCCTTAGCCGAAACCTATTTCTTTCTTTATTCTCTTTTCATCTTCTTCCTCCTTTCTGCTACTCTTTGATTGGTTGGCCGAAACTCCCCTCTTCTCCATTTCTTTCTTTTTCTGAGCAAAACACCTTCAGTTTTCATTCGTTCTTTGGGTTCTTTTTGCTTTAGCCGAATCTCCCTAGCCATCTCTTCTCTTTTCCTCTCGATTTCTTTAAAAAGAAAAGCCGAAACTTATCATCTTTTCTAGGTAGTCCTTATTTATTTGTTAGGCGAATCTTTCTGGCATTCATATCTCTACTTTCGACTCTTGTTTGCAGTGGATCAACGTTACTCATCTTCCACCACTCCCAATCGAATTCTCTATTGATCGTGGTAAGTATTTCCCTTTTCGTTTCAATTCTCTTTTCGCTCTATTGAGTGCCGAAGACATTAATCTTATCCTATGTTCTTGGCCGATTGAAGGGAGGGCTTTGTCTTCGCGTTCTTCCGGCTTCTGGTCTATGATTGAAGTGTGTTAAGGGACATTCGATTCTAGTCGACTTAGGTACTCGATCGGTGCAGGATCCAAGCCTTTTTAATCTCCGAGATTTGTCGATCTAGGTAAGGAACCTTAGCCTTTGAGTGTTTATTATCAGTTGCTTTGATGTCAATGTCTTAACCTGGTCTTCTGACCAAGATCGTTCATGGACTCGAATGCCAGCAAATCTAAGGAGGGGGTTGGACTTGTACCTCCAGCCCCAAAGTTCAAGAGGCGCGCAGTGTCTCTTTGTTCGAGATTGGCCACCGAGGTTGTGGGCGGCACGAGCGAGAATAGTAGGCAGATAGGCTGTAGTTCTGCTAGTGATAGTGTCGACATAGATAGCATAGTCTTTGCATGTAATCAGTGTGTAAAATTTCACACTTTAATATTAATATGTGATACTAATCGTTTGGGGCTGAAAAGCCGAAGTGACTAGATGGATAGTCGTTATGCCTATATGGGTATGGTTGAAACACCAGGTAAGTACCTTGATGTTATGTATGAGTTAATGTATGTATGCCATAATAATAATGTTCATTTAAATAGAATGATACTTCCATTTGGGTTGCATATGTTATGCATGGGTTGGATATGTTGTGTAAAGGGGAAGTGCTTAAGACTGTCACTAGTGGTTTGGTACCACAAGTGGGTTGGCCCCACATTCTTGATTCTGTGACTAAGTCTCAGTGGTTTGGAACCACCAGTGGTTTGGTACCACATACATATGATTTCGTGACTTGTCCCAGTGGTTTGGTACCACAGTGGGTTGGCCCCACATGCATGATTATTAGGGATTGTCACTAGTGGTTGGGTACCACAAGTGGGTTGGCCCCACATATGATATTTTGTGACTCTGTCACCAGTGGCTAGGTGCCAAATAAGGAGTGTAGCAGATGGAGGGTCGATTGTAGAAATCCCCACTATGTGACAGGCTGGTACGGGTGGTGTGTAGAGGATGGAAAATTTAGGTTGGGCTGGGCACATTGCATTCATATTTGAGTATGCTACTTTAAAGTGGGCTAAGGTCCAATATGTGATTGTGGGCCTGGAGCCATTTATGTTCTTTAAGGGGGGATTTACACACTGAGTCTTGGTGACTCACCCCTCTGCTTAACTTTGCAGGTGATCAGTAAGACGTGGACTTGGGAGCCGAGGCGGACTCATAGATAGAGGCCATAGCTTGATAAATTCCGTAAACTCAGTTTCTTTCTTAAATTGTTTTAATTTGGGGATTTTAGTTGATTTTAGTTGATGTAATAAGGCCTCTTAAATTACTATTTGGTTTAACATTATGTATTTAGTTATGACATGACGTTATCCTATGTTTTTAAACATGATTGTTAAAATGGAGTTTTCAAAATATAAGAAACATAAAACAACCGTTTTTTTTCAAATGCTAACAAAGATAACAAATTTGCGATTAATTAAACTCGGAGATTTTTCTTAAGCTATAAACCACTATTTTCCAAAACCTTTCTCCTGTGACATACCAGATCTGGTCGTAACATTTAGACCGGGTTTGGGGTGTTACAGTTGAATACCCGATATCTCAAACACTAAGTTCCATACATAGCCGAAGCTATCTCAAATCACACTCTAAGTGCCATACATAACCGAAGCTATCTCGATCTTACACACTAAGTGCCATATATAATTGGAGCTATGTCGAATCGCACACTAAGTTCCATATAAAGCCGAATCGTCGTTAAACATAACTTTAATCTCATATACACAATTTATGCAATATCAAAGCATTTAAAGCATAATTATATTAATGCTTGTTACATACAAACTTACCTCGGATGTGAAAACGGCGAATCTAGTCGATTAGTCGATAACTTTATCTTTTCCCCGATCCAAGTCTGTATTTCGCTTTTCTTGATCTAAATATATTCAAAATTAACTTATTTAATCATCTATTCATTCAATTTAGTTCAAAACACTCTTTAAGGCACATTTACACTTTTTCCCCTAAACTTTCACATTTTTACAATTTAGTCCTTATTACACAAAATCACAAATTCATGAAATTTCTATAATACCCATTATAGCCGAATTCCTATAAAACCCCTAGTAGCCCATATTTATCACTTTTTCACACATTTAATGTAACATCCCAAAATAGGGCCTAAATGGAACAGTGGTTGTGAAACCACGAATTCGAGATAGAAAAGTTTATTTTGATTAATTTTTATAATTTATCGATTGATTAGATGCATGTGTTAGAGTATCGATAGAAAATTTTATGAATTTCATGTCTAATTTGCTTATTAGGGCTTAATTGTAAAAGTTGATAAATGAGAGTTTTAGATGCTAAAGGATTAAATTGAAGTGTATATCTAAAGTAGGGGTCCTTAAGTGGTAATTATACCATTATATTTTCATGGAAAAAAATGGACATGAATAGGTAGAAAAAACTAAAATTTTAATGAAGGGTATTTTAGTAAAATGTCAAATAAAATGAATTAAATGGGAAAAAGATGGAAAAAGGTTGTCATCTTCTTCCTTAGGCCGAATCATCAAGGGGGGACTCCATTGCTAGGGTTTTCAAGCTTCCAAGCTCCATAGTAAGTCAATCCAAGCCCCGTTTTTCATGTTCTTTACATTTTTGGAATCCCGGTAACTTGGTTTAGCTTATTCTAGCAATAATTTAACCTAGGGTTCATACTTGGAAAAATATCCATAGGTTAAATGTGTTTATTTTGATGTTTTCTGATAGAATCTGAAGGCTGAAATTATGTTAAACAACTTTTGTTAAGCGATTTTACGTGAAAACGAGTAAAACGACATAATAGGTAAAAATACCTAATGTTCAGAAGCACATGTTAGAGTGAGAATTTGATGTTTCCATAGAAGGGAAAAATGATCAGCATGCCATAAAATATAATAAAATAGGATAAAGTTTAATTTTCGAGCCTAGGGGCAAATTCGTAATTTTGTGAAAGTTAGGGGGCAAAAATTTAATTTTTCCATAATGTGATTTTTGGATTGAATTAAATAGTATAAATATTAAATAAGCTAAATGTGTTATTATAGATCAAGTAGAACGTGGAATCGACCTTGAACGAGGTAAATGCAAGGTTAAGGACTAAATTGCAAATTTGGCCATATTTTGCACCGAGGTAAGTAGTATGTAAATAATTCATTACTTTTATTGACGTTTTTATAATTCAGCATATTTTATGTATTATAACTAATTTTTGAATCAAAATTGACTACTGAAGGAATGAAATAAATTATTAGAAAGTGAAGTACTTCCCGTTTGAACCTTCGGAAATCCGAGAGATACGGACAATATGTAGCTAGGTCACACGAGTGGTAGGGGACCTTCACCGTGTGCACAAGAAAGCTGCGAAATGGAAAAATTTGTTATGTAGCTAGGCCACATGGATGATAAGGGACTTTCACCATGTTTGCAAGAAAGCTATGGGTTATGAGTAGCTAGGTTGCATGAGTGGTTCCTAGTGTTGGACGCCATGTAGACAAGAAAGCTACGAGATGGCTAGGTCACATGAGTGGTACTAAGTGAAGGCCACTATGTGTACAAGAGAGCCAAAATTATGTGTACAATCGAGCTAGGTCACATGAGTGGTACTAAGTGAAGGCCATTATGTGTACAATAGAGCTTCAATTTCAAAGGTGGGCTGTGTGCGAAACCACCGTGTATCCGTTATTATTCCGAAGCGTTCAATGGGAAAATCGATTAAGTGAAATTATGTGTGAATTTGTAGTAATGAGTGTGGGTATATGCATGTATAACGTATGAGCAATATGCTCGATATGTAATCGGCAATTGGAAAGATTGGTATAGGCAAGTGATGAACACAACTAAAGTGAGAGAGAGCAAAAATTTACAATAGAATTGTTTTGGATAGTAGCAGTGACGTGAATTTCAAAAATCACCAAAAATAGTAGAAATTTAATTATAAGTTGGATGAGATATTGATTTAATTCTTATTGAGTCTATTTTCATATAAAAGAAACATAGAAAAAAATGATTTGTATATTTTGAGATATTAGAAGTTTTGTGAGACTGGTTCAGAATGATTATGTGATCCCCTGTTCTGTCTTGGAAAAATCATTAAGAATTTTACAAAAATAATTATGAGATATAATTTATATGCCTTAAATTCTGAATGAGTCTAGTTTTAAGTGAACTAAACAAGAAGGTAATATTAATTCTGTTGGAGGAGAAAATTGATTCGTAGTGAAGAGAGGTCAGAATAGTCAAATAGTGAAATAGGGGAAATTTTAATGAATAAAATGTACTTATTGGCTAAACCAAAAATTATAAAACTTTTATGCTAAGAAGATAAATGAGTCTAGTTTTAGGGAAAATTAACGGACCTTAATTTGGGGTTTCGTAGCTCCAGTTAAAAATAATTTAGTGACTATGACTCGAATAGACAACATGCTTCGAACTTGAATAAATAGTAAATTTGAATGTAGATATGATTGTGTTATATTGTAAATATGTTAAATCCATTATTTATTATTTATATACTTACTTACTTTGCTATATGCTTACTCTCTTTTCTTTTCCTTGTCCTATAGTGTCACCAAGCTAGCTCGGGATTTGGTGATCGTCGGAGATCCATCCACACTATCAGCCTTCTTTTGATATTTTGAAAACAATATTTTGGGAATTATGGCATGTATAGAAGGCTTAATTGTTTTGTTACTTGTAGTCACGAATTAGGCTAAAATACTGGCCTTTAAAAATTTGATGGTTTATTTTGTTTATGGGTATTGATAATGTTCAATATTAATCATGTTATATGTCTATGATAATGCTTGAATTGGTCGAATGAGAGTGTGATGACTATGTATGGAAAAGTTTTAATTTATATGGATTTTACATTTTAAATTTTGTGAAATTGCTTGAATCATGTTCGGTAATGTCTCGTACCCTGTTTCGACGACGGACCCGGGTGAGGGGCATTACATTTAGTGGTATCAGAGCTATGGTTTAGTCGGTTCTCAGACTAACATAGCGTGAGTAAAAGTCTAGCTATACATGCCATAAATATACTGTGATAGTGTGATGACTCCTAACAATTTAAAGTTTTTTTTATATAGTAAATGGATCCCGACCGAGCTGCTGCTGACGATGCTGAAAGTAAGGCGTCGGCTCCCGCGCAAGGGACCATGCCAGTAGAAGATAGATCTGAAACGCTTGGACAGGGAGTGAGGGCTCGGGAAGCCTTCCTCCAAATGATGAGTAATTGGTATACTGAGTTTATTTAAGCAAATCCGAATGCTCAGCCTCCCCACCCCCTCCCATACCTCGGGACGGTCTACAGTAGCTCCCAAGGCATGGATTTGGTAAGAATGAACAAGCCTCCGGTCAACAAAATTAAGAAGCAAGGAGCAGAAGAGTTTAGAGCAAATATTGATGATGATCCTGAGAAAGCGGAGTTTTGGCTCGAAAACTCTATCCGTGTGTTTGATGAGCTCTCGTGTACACCAGGAAGAGTGTTTAAAATGTCTTTGTATCATACGAGAGATTCGGCCTACCATTGGTGGAAGACTTTAGTAGCAGTGGTGCCAAAAGAAAGGATTACTTGGGACTTCTTCCAGGAAGAATTTAGAAAGAAATACATAAGTCAGCGGTTTATTGATCAGAAATGGAAAGAGTTCCTTGAATTGAAGTAGGGCAAGATGTCTGTGGCAGAGTACGAACGTGAATTTGTTAGACTCAGCAAGTATGCCCAGGAGTGCGTGTCCACCCAGGCTATCATGTGCAAGAGATTTAAGGATGGGTTTAATGAGGACATTAAAGTGCTTGTGGGAATTCTGGAACTGAAAGAATTTGTGGTATTGGTCGACCGAGCTCTTAAAGCTAAGGAATTAAACAAAGAAAGAAGGAAAGCTGCTATTGAGGCTTGAGATGCAAGAAAGAGACCGATGAGTAAGTCGTTCCAAACCCAGTCAAAAAGACCCAGAGAGATAAATCCTCGAAGGACAGCTTCAGTTGAGTATTCACATCGAGACCGTGGGAAATCATATTTGGGCTCTAAAACTCAAGCTACTTCAGTGGCAAGTGTGGACAATGTGAAGTCTAGTAAACCCGAGTGTCAGCATTGTGGTAGGCAACATTTCGGTGAGTGTTGGGGAAGTAGTCGAGCTTGTTTCAGGTGTGGTTCTCGCGAGCATTTTATTAAGGATTGTCCGGAGAAAGCTAAGGAAGAAAATTTTAGAGTGCTAGACAGACTAACACTGCTAATAGAGGTAGATCTTCGAGAAATACCGGAAGTGGAGCTAGCAGTAAAAGTGTGATGAAAGACCCAGCTGCGAGATTAGAAGCTAGAGCACCTTCCAGGACATATGCCATACGAGCTCGTGAAGAGGCATTCTCCCCCGATGTAATTACGGGTACATTTTATCTACATGATATTAATGTTGTTGCTTTGATTGATCCAGGCTCGACCCATTCCTATGTTTGTTTGAAATTGATGCCTAGTATAAGTATGACTATAGAATCTACAGAATTTGTGATTAAAGTATCGAATCCATTAGGCAAGCATGTGTTAGTAGATAAAGTATGTAGAAATTGCCCTTTAATGATTAGAGGTCATTGTTTTCCGGCCGATCTCATGCTATTTCCATTTGACGAGTTTGATGTGATTCTTGGTATGGACTGGCTGACTGCACATGATGTGATAGTGAATTGTGGGAAGAAATTCATTGAGCTGAAATGTGAAACTGGTGAAATTCTTCGGGTTAACTCAGATGAGTCAGATAGTTCATTTGCTATGATTTCTATTATGTCTGCTCAGAAATGTTTTACAAAAGGGTATGAAGCTTATCTTGCTTTTGTGTTAAACACTAAAGATCCAGAGCTGAAAATTGAGTCAGTGCCAGTGGTATGTTAGTATCCAGATGTGTTTCCGGAAGAATTACCAGGTTTGCCTCCTGTTAGAGAAGTTGAGTTTGGTATTGAGTTGATTCCAGGTACCACACCCATCTCTATTGCTCCATATAGAATGGCCCCATTGGAATTGAAAGAATTGAAAGAATTGAAAGCTCAGCTGCAGGAATTAACTAATAAAGGCTTTGCAAGACCTAGTTGTTCACCCTGGGGTGCACCAGTCCTATTTGTTAAAAAGAAGGACGGTTCAATGAGATTGTGCATAGATTATCGGCAACTTAACAAGGTAACAATAAAAAGTAGGTATCCACTACCTAGAATTGATGACTTATTTGATCAATTGAAGGAGCCACTTCGTGTTTTCTAAGATAGATTTGAGATCCAGGATACTACCGATTCTGAGTTAAAGAGTCGGATGTTACAAGACGCGCTCGGACTAGGTATGGTCATTATGAGTTTCTTGTGATGCCATTTGGCTTGACTAATGCTCCTGCCATTTTCATGGACTTAATGAACCGAATTTTCAGACCTTACTTGGATAAGTTTGTATTCGTGTTCATTGATGATATCTTGATTTATTCTCATGATGAGACTGAGCATGCAGAGCTTTTGAGAACTGTCTTACAGACTTTGAGAGATAATCAGTTGTATGCCAAGTTTAGCAAAAGTGAGTTCTGGCTGCGAGAAGTCGGATTCCTTGGACACATTGTCTCAGGTGAAGGTATTAGAGTTGACCCGAGCAAGATCTCAGCCATTGTTGAGTGAAAACCTCCCAGGAATGTATTCGAGGTTAGAAGTTTTCTGGGATTAGCTGGTTATTCTGCACGATTTGTAGAGGATTTTCCATGATAGCTACCCCATTGTGAAATTGCTATAGAAGGATGTCAAGTTTGAATGGAGTGAGAAGTGTCAGGAGAGTTTTGACAAGTTAAAGGCATTGTTGACTGAAGCTCCTGTCTTAGTACAACCAGAACCAGGTAAAGAGTTTTTAATTTACAATGATGAATCCTTGAATGGATTGGGTTGTGTACTTATGCAGGAAGGTAAAGTAATTGCTTATGCCTCTAAACAGCTAAAACCACATGAGAAAAATTACCCGACGCATGATTTAGAGCTAGCTGCCATTGTATTTGCTCTGAAAATTTGGAGACATCACTTGTATGGCGAGAAGTGCCGAATATTCACTGATCATAAAAGTTTGAAATACTTGATGACTCAGAAAGACTTGAATCTGAGGCAAAGAAGATGGTTAGAGTTGATTAAGGATTATGAGCTAGTGATCGATTATCACCCGGGTAAAGCAAATGTTGTTGCTGATGCATTGAGTAGAAAATTTTTATTTGCATTGAGAGCTTTGAATACTAGCTTGGCTTTATCAGATGACGGTTTCATTATAGCTGAGTTGAGAGCTAAACCGATGTTTCTTGAAGAAATCCGTGAAGCTCGTAAAGATGTGATGAGTTGCAAGCTAAAAGAGCTCAGTGTGAGTCAGGTGTAGAGTCTGATTTTCAGATCGATTCTGATGGTTGTTTGTTGTTCAGAGACAGAGTATGTGTACCGAAGAATGATGAGCTTATTCAGAAGATCTTACAGGAAGCACATAGTAGTTCTTTGTCTATTCACCCAGGTAGTACAAAGATGTAAAATGATTTGAAGAAAATGTACTGGTGGGTAGGAATGAAAAGAGATATTTAAGAGTTTGTTTCTAGATGCTTGATCTGTCAGCAAGTAAAGGCCGAACATCAGGTACCTTCAGGTTTATTGCAGCCTGTGCTAGTCCTTGAGTGGAAATGGGACCGAGTTACTATGGATTTTGTGATATGATTGCCTTTGACACCAAGAAAGAAAGATGCAGTATGGGTTGTAATTGATAAGCTAACGAAGTCGGCTCATTTTATCCCAGTTCGTATGGATTATTCACTTGATAAGTTGGCCGAATTATATATCTCAGAGATAGTCAAACTACATGGGGTACCATTATCGATCATTTCAGACAGAGATCCGAGATTTACTTCACGGTTTTGGAAGAAGTTACAGGAAGCTTTGGGCACAAAGTTGAGTTTTAGTACAGATTTTCATCCTCAGACCGACGGTCAGTCAGAGAGAGTAATCCAGGTGCTTGAAGATATGCTTAGATGTTGTGTACTAGAATTTCAAGGCAGTTGGGAAAAGTATTTACCATTAGTAGAGTTTGCCTACAATAATAGTTATCAGTCGAGTTTGAAGATGGCACCTTATGAGGCTTTGTATTGACGCAAATGTCGTACACCTTTATATTGGACAGAGCTTAAGGAAAATCACATTCATGGGGTCGATTTAGTTAAAAAAATAGAAGAGAAAGTAAAAGTCATCAGAGATTGCTTGAAAGCAGCTTCAGATAGACAGAAGTCATATGCAGATTTGAAGAGAAAAGAGATTGAGTATCAAGTTGGTGACAAAGTGTTTTTAAAAGTATCTCCGTGGAAGAAAGTTCTCAGATTTTGCAAGAAAGGCAAACTAAGTCCACGATTTATTGGGCCTTTTGAGGCTACTGAGAGAGTTGGGCCATTAGCATATCGGTTAGCTTTGCCAACTGAGCTAGAGAAGATTCATAATGTGTTCCATGTATCCATGTTATGTCGTTACCGTTCTGATCCGTCACATGTGATTTCTCAGACGGAGGTTAAGATTCAGCCAGATATGACTTACGAAAAGGAACCAGTTAAGATTTTAGCTCGAGAGATCAAGCAACTAACGAACAAAAGTATTGCACTTGTGAAAGTATTATGGAATAGAATGGGGTACATGAGTCTACATGGGAGCCCGAAGAGGCTACGCAAAAATAGTACCCAAACCTCTTCACAGGTAAGATTTTTGGGGACGAAAATCCCTAAAGGGGGAGAAATGTAACATCCCGAAATAGGGCCTAAATAGAACAGTGGTTGCGAAACCACGAATCTGAGATAGAAAAGTTTATTTTGATTAATTTTTATGATTTACCGATTGATTGGATGCATGTGTTAGAGTATCGATAGAAAATTTTATTAATTTCATGTCTAATTTGCTTATTACGGCTTAATTGTAAAAGTTGATAAATGAGAGTTCTAGATGCTAAAGGATTAAATTGAAGTGTATATCTAAAGTAGGGGTCCTTAAATGGTAATTAGACCATTATATTTTCATGGACAAAGTGGACATGCATAGGTAGAAATAACTAAAATTTTAATGAAGGGTATTTTAGTAAAATGTCAAATAAAAGAAATTAAATGGGAAAAAGATGGAAAAAGGTTGTCATCTTCTTCCTTAGGCCGAATCTTCAAGGGGGGGGACTCAATAGCTAGGGTTTTCAAGCTTCCAAGCTCCATAGTAAGTCAATCCAAGCCCCGTTTTTCATGTTCTTTACGTTTTTGGAATCCCGGTAACTTGGTTTAGCTTATTCTAGCAATAATTTAACCTAGGGTTCATATTTGGAAAAATACCCATAGGTGAAATGTGTTTATTTTGATGTTTTATGATAGAATATGAAGGCTGAAATTATGTTAAACAACTTTTGTTAAGCGATTTTACGTGAAAACGAGTAAAACGACATAATCGGTAAAAATACCTAATATTCATAAGTACATGTTAGAGTGAGAATTTTGTAACATCCCCAAACCCGGCCTATTCACTACGACCGAATCTGGTTATGTTAGTGAAAATATGTTTCTTTACTTAGAATTTAAAACATGAAAATTTACTATCTTTTGAAAATTATGTCCACTTAAAAATTAATAAATAATTTAAGTTTGTTGAAAATTTCTGGAATAAAATATTATTATAAGTATAATATGAATCTTTTATGAAAATATTCTGAAGTATAGTATTAACTCCCACAATCATAAACAGAGTACTTTAAATCAAAGGGACCTTTATTACATCAAGTAAAATTCCAAAATATTGATAATATAAAATACTTAAATGGAGTAACACATCTTACGCATGGGCCACCTTGTGTCCTCTCCGATCCCGGTCCAATCTACGCATCACACGAAATGGTTAATGAAAAGAGTGAGTCCACCGACTCGGTGCATAATCACAACACAGGTTTCCAGCGTATGGGCTTGGCCCCATACCAAACAATTCACATAGCAAGTCATGCACATATGCATCTCGGCCCAACCCACTCCAACCGTAACACCAACCTTAGCGGACTCCGCCAAGGCCGTGGATAAACCACCACCGATCACATCGTGATCCATAAATCTTACCTCGGCAATCTCATTTGCTCGAGGCCGTGGTGAGCCACCGATCAACCAAAGTGATCCAAATATCGTAATCGTCTACGGTGATGCACATAGCAATCAACCGCCGAGATGGGCACCAAGCCAACATCTCCTTGAGGTAGCACAAAGCTAACCATCAAGCGCTAATGTAGCCGAGCTATCATTAGACCACGTACACCTCGTGTACACTTCCTCCTTCATCGAATCAAGCCCCACCTCATGCAAATATATAGATGCTACATGTTAAGTCATTGTATCACATAGGTATATAAATATACACATATACAATTATACATTACAAATAATCTTACCATCACGGTACTCATCACTTAAGCCATTATAAATGGCTACCACACCTAACACACACAGGTTTAAACGTTAGCAATCAAACCGAGAAATAGTGCGATGATTACGCACCTAGATAGCACACCCGATCTACCCTCAAACGCAACCTTATACCCTTTGCGCTGTGACTAAACAAATCCCGAAAGGTCTCTCGCGCTAGGCTCTCCTCCCTATAATCGACCTTGCACAAAACAAGTAACACTTAAGGCCATTCGGCCAAGACAAGAAACCATAGCAAAACTAACACACCCTTACCTTGCTAACCACTACCCTTCCTCTAACAAGAATCGCCACCACCAAGGAAGTAAGGGTTCGGCTTGAAGGAAAACGGATGAAAAGGGATAGGGGTTACGGCAATAGAAAATAGGATAAAGGTTTGAGGATAAAATGGAGTGGTTTTGGCTCAAAAGAAATGAGGAGAAGAAGATAGCTATATGACCTTGAAGTTTCGGCCATTTGGAAAATGTGAGAGCAAAAGAATTTGGAGAAGGAAGTTTCGGCAACCAAAGGAATTTTGGGAAGCAAAATTCGGCAAGGGAGAGAAAGCAAATGGTGAAAATAAATGAACACCTCCCCTATTTATACTAATCGCCAAGCTCCAAGCTCCCAAAAAAATCCTCAAAACTCTCCTAAAACACCTCCCTTCCATCCATTCAAAAGATTTGAAAAAGTCAAACCTACCTAGCCAAATTTAAAAAGCAAAGACCAAGTCTTTGTCCATCTTTTAAGCCTCCCAAAAACCGTCCAACACTCTACCTAGATGACGCAAAAACAAAGCCTCCCTTTGCCCTTGCGAATTGAACACCGCCCCCTTTCCCTTGTACGAGGCGTCACTTTGCCAAGCTCTTAGTGGCGCCTCCTTGCCACTCAACTAGCCCAATCTTTGTGACAAGATTCACCAAATAATTCTCTTAAGACACCCCACACCAAGCTCCTTTTAGCACCTAAAAATCTAAAATTTTCCAAAGTCTTCCCCTTTAATCCGAGCATTCATAACACCTCTCACACACATCCAAGCATACCCAAAACCTACTAGAACACGAATTATACCCAACCCGCATAGCCCCTAAATCGGGTGTTACAATTCTACCCTCCTTAAAATAATTTCGTCCACGAAATTACTTAGCTAGACTAACGGTCCACGCCCTAACTCTCCAAACTTACACTATCGTTTGCGCACTCTGATCTTAATAAAGTCGTGATTCTACCTTGACCACGTCCACGACAACCACGTCCCTAGAACTCATATCTAGCGTCGCGATTTAATCACGATTAAAAGTTTTATGCATTAGGAATTTTGTTCCAATTGTTTTATCCACGAGCAAATTTTATGAGCAGAAGTTTCTAGAAGTCGTTCTTTCGAGCAATCAAAGTTTCATCTCAAGTTCTCTGTTCTAATTCAAACATTCACATACTTCACTAAAGACACATTCATTCATCCATGTCACTTTCTTGAGCATTCCCAACCTGTGGGTAATTTCGTCATTTTCCTATAGCGGTATTTCGGTAATAAGCGAGGTCAATTTGAAAATAGTTTTCAAATTAAAGATATTTCAAAGTTTACAAAATCTCAGGGTCATCTTGAAAAATTTGTTTTTCACACGGATGTGTTGTAAAAATTTGAAATCGGGGTTATTTCAAGATAATTGGGGACGTTAAGGGCATTTTCGTAAATTTCCCAAATCGGGATATCTCGATATTTGTAAAATGAAGTTTTGATATTTTCATAATGTAAGAACATTTTAGTAAAAATCGAGGGAATTATGAAAATTTTGAAACCAAGGGCATTTTGGTAATTTTGTAAATCGAGAAAACATCTTTCAAAATCTGATTTAGAGCTTACAAACCAAAGGAGTAGAGTTGAAAATTTTAAAACAGGGAATTTTAAAAATAGCAAGACTAATTCCCTTTCGGGTTTTTATAATTGGTTTAGCCTATGAACAAGTCCTCTTGTTTAAGGTGAACCAGTAGCTACGCACAGGTAGGATTCCAAATGAAGAGGAGGTGAGTCACGAGGACCGCTTAAGTACAGTGCTCTTAGGATCCACTCCTAGACATGCGCACAATGGTTGCCACACCTTAACTCGCGACTTAATCACGGGTTTGTTTAGTAACCTTAAGTCTTATGCATGTGTTTGAGTAGACTAGTCCTAGGGTTCAATAGATCCTAGTTCACTAATCTACGAGCCCAACTAAGCCCATAATAGTTCATATATCAAATTACTTCACAAGTCCAAGTACTTACAGTGGACTCGGTAGGAGATGCAGTGCCATGCCGAATAACTGAAAAATATTTCACGAAACCCATATCTTTGAAAACCCATTTAAAAATGTTTTGGGCCCAAAACCCTCAAAGCCGAGAGTTTTGAACCGGCTCGATATTAAATCAGTAACATCCCCAAACCAGGCCTATTCACTACGAACCGAATCGGTTATGTTAGTGAAAATATGTTTCTTTACTTAGAATTTAAAACATGAAAATTTACTATCTTTTGAAAATTATGTCCACTTAAAAATTAATAAATAATATAAGTTTGTTGAAAATTTCGGAATAAAATATTATTATAAGTATAATATGAATCTTTTATGAAAATATTCGAAGTATAGTATTAACTCCCACAATCATAAAAGCAGTACTTTAAATCAAAGGGACCTTTATTACATCAAGTAAAATTCCAAAATATTGATAATATAAAATACTTAAATGGAGTAACACATCTTCTCGCATGGGCCACCTTGTGTCCCTCTCCGATCCCTGGCCCAATCTACGCATCACCGAAATGGTTAATGAAAAGAGTGAGTCCACCGACTCGGTGCATAATCACAACACGGGTTTCCGCGTATGGGCTTGGCCCCATACCAAACAATTCACATAGCAAGTCATGCACATATGCATCTCAAGCCCAACCCACTCCAGCAGTAACACCAACCTTAGCGGACTCCACGCCAAGGCCGTGGATAAACCACCACCGATCACATCGTGATCCATAAATCTTACCTCGGCAATCTCATTTGCTCGAGGCCGTGGTCGAGCCACCGATCAACCAAAGTGATCCAAATATCGTAATCTGTCTCTACGGTGATGCACATAGCAATCAACCGCCGATATGGGCACCAAGCCAACATCTCCTTGAGGTAGCACAAAGCTAACCATCAAGCGCTAATGTAGCCGAGCTATCATTAGACCACGTACACCTCGTGTACACTTCCTCCTTCATCGAATCAAGCCCCACCTCATGCAAATATATAGATGCTACATGTTAAGTCATTGTATCACATAGGTATATAAATATACACATATACAATTATACATTACAAATAATCTTACCATCACGGTACTCATCACTTAAGCCATTATAAATGGCTACC
Source organism: Gossypium sturtianum (assembly GCA_025698515.1). Classification (NCBI taxonomy): domain Eukaryota; kingdom Viridiplantae; phylum Streptophyta; class Magnoliopsida; order Malvales; family Malvaceae; genus Gossypium; species Gossypium sturtianum. Next base: position 30,106,222 of record CM046945.1, read on the forward strand.
ACACCTAACACATGAGTTTAAACGTTAGCAATCAAACCGAGAAATAGTGCGATGATTACGCACCTAGATAGCACACCCGATCTACCCTCGAAACGCAACATTATACCACTCGCACTGCTTGACTAAACAAATCCCGAAAGGTCTCTGCGCTAGGCTCTCCTCCCTATAATCGACCTTGCACAAAACAAGTAACACTTAAGGCCATTCGGCCAAGACAAGAAACCATAGCAAAACTAACACACCCTTACCTTGCTAACCACTACCCTTCCTCTAACAAGAATCGGCCACCACCAAGGAAGTAAGGGTTCGGCTTGAAGGAAAACGGATGAAAAGGGATAGGGGTTACGGCAATAGAAAATAGGATAAAGGTTTGAGGGATAAAATGGAGTGGTTTTGGCTCAAAAGAAATGAGGAGAAGAAGATAGCTATATGACCTTGAAGTTTCGGCCATTTGGAAAATGTGAGAGCAAAAGAATTTGGAGAAGGAAGTTTCGGCAACCAAAGGAATTTTGGGAAGCAAAATTCGGCAAGGGAGAGAAAGCAAATGGTGAAAATAAATGAACACCTCCCCCCCTATTTATACTAATCGGCCAAGCTCCAAGCTCCCAAAAAAAATCCTCAAAACTCTCCTAAAACACCTCCCTTCCATCCATTCAAAAAGATTTGAAAAAGTCAAACCTACCTAGCCAAATTCAAAAAGCAAAGACCAAGTCTTTGTCCATCTTTTAAGCCTCCCAAAAACCGTCCAACACTCTACCTAGATGACGCAAAAACAAAGCCTCCTGCTGCCCTTGCGAATCGAACACTGGCCCCCCCTTTCCCTTGTACCTGAGGCGTCACTTTGCCAAGCTCTTAGTGGCGCCTCCCTTGCCACTCAACCAGCCCAATCTTTGTGACAAGATTCACCAAATAATTCTCTTAAGACACCCACAGCCAAGCTCCCCTTTTAGCACCTAAAAATCTAAAATTTTCCAAAGTCTTCCCCTTTAATCCGAGCATTCATAACACCTCTCACACACATCCAAGCATACCCAAAACCTACTAGAACACGAATTATACCCAACCTGCATAGCCCCTAAATCAGGGTGTTACAAATTTGATGTTTCCATAGAAGGGAAAAATGATCAGCATGTCATAAAATATAAGAAAATAGGATGAAGGTTAATTTTTGAGCCTAGGGGTAAATTCATAATTTTGTGAAAGTTAGGGGGCAAAAATGTAATTTTGCCATAATGTGATTTTTGGACTGAATTAAATAGTATAAATATTAAATGAGCTAAATGTGTTATTATAGATCGAGAAGAATGTGGAATCGACCTTGAACGAGGTAAATGCAAGGTTAAGGACTAAATTGCAAATTTGGCCATATTTTGCACCGAGGTAAGTAGTACGTAAATAATTCATTACTTTTATTGATGTTTTTATAATTCAGCATATTTTATGTATTGTAACTGATTTTTGAATCAAAATTGACTATTGAAGGAATGAAATAAATTATTAGAAAGTGAAGTACTTCCTGTTTGAACCTTCGGAAAACCGAGAGATACGGACAATATGTAGCTAGGTCACACGAGTGATAAGGGACCTTCACTGTGTGCACAAGAAAGCTGCGAGATGGAAAAATTTGATATGTATCTAGGCCACATGGATGATAAGGGACTTCCACCATGTGTGCAAGAAAGCTACGGGTTATGAGTAGCTAGGTCGCATGAGTGGTCCCTAGTGTTGGACGCCATGTAGACAAGAAAGCTACGAGATGGCTAGGTCACATGAGTGGTACTAAGTGAAAGCCACTATGTGTACAAGAGAGCCAGAATTATGTGTACAATCGAGCTAGGTCACATGAGTGGTACTAAGTGAAGGCCACTATGTGTACAAGAGAGCTTCAATTTCAAAGGTGGGCTGTGTGCGAAACCACCGTGTATCCGTTATTATTCCGAAGCATTCAATGGGAAAATCGATTAAGTTAAATTATGTGTGAATTTTTAGTAATGAGTGTGGGTATATGCATGTATAACGTATGAGCAATATGCTCGATATGTAATCAGAAATTGGAAAGATTGGTATAGGCAAGTGAGGAACACAACTAAAGTGAGAGAGAGCAAAAAATTACAATAGAACTGCTTTGGACAGTAGCAGTGACGTGAATTTGGAAAATCACCAAAAATAGTATAAATTTAATTATAAGTTGGATGAGATATTTATTTAAATCTTATTTAGTCTATTTTTATATAAAAGAAACATAGCAAAAAAATGATTTGTATATTTTTAGATATTTGAATTTTTATGATACTGGTTCAGAATGATTATGTGATCCCCTTTTCTGTCTTGGAAAAATAATTAAAAATTGTAAAAAAATAATTATGAGATATAATTTATATGCCTGAAATTCTGAATGCGTCTAGTTTCAAATGAACTAAACAAAAAGGTCATCTGAATTCTGTACAAGGAGAAAATCTATTCGTAGTGAAGAGAGGTCAGAATAGTCGAACAGTGAAATAGGGGAAATTTTAATGAATAAAATGTACTTATTGGATAAACAAAAAATTCTAAAAAATTTATGGTAAGAATATAAATGAGTCTAGTTTCAGGGAAAATTAACGGACCTTAATTTGAGGTTTCGTAGCTCCAGTTAAAAATAATTTAGTGACTATGACTCGAATAGATAGCATGCTTCGAACTTGAATAAATAGTAAATTTGAATGTAGATATGATTGTATTATATTGTAAATATGTTAAATCCATTATTTATTATTTATATACTTACTTACTATGCTATATGCTTACTCTCTTTTCTTTTCCTTGTCCTATAGTGTCACCAAGCTAGCTCGGGATTTGGTGATCGTCGGAGATCCATCCACACTATCAGCCTTCTTTTGGTATTTTGAAAACAATATTTTGGGAATTATGGCATGTATAGAAGGCTTAATTGTTTTGTTAGTTGTAGTCACGAATTAGGCTAAAATACTGGCCTTTAAAAATTTGATGGTTTATTTTGTTTATGGTTATTGATAATGTTCAATATTAATCAAGTTATATGTTTATGATAATGCTTGAATTGGTCGAATGAGAGTGTGATGACTATGTATGGAAAAGTTTTAATTTATATGGATTTTACATTTTAAATTTTGTGAAATTGCTTGAATCATGTTCGGTATGCCTCGTACCCTGTTCCGACGACGGACCCGGGTGAGGGGCGTTACATTTAACCACTTACTTTACACATTTCTCAATTAAATCCCTATTTTGTATTTTTACTCAAAATCACTTAAAAAAACTTGTATAACTCATAATAAATATTCATAATCTATCAAGAAACTTCAAAATACACATGTATTCATCAATGGCATCATTCAAAATCTTTAACAGTTTTGCAAAGTAGTCCCTGGGCTAGCTAGTACTAGTTGTAATGATCTCAAAAACATAGAAATAATTAAAAACCGAGTCCAAAATACATACCATGCACTAAAGAACTATGGCCGAACCTTGAAGAGTCTTTAATGGCTTTCTTTGTTCTAATTTCGGTGGAATATAACATGAAGAAGATGATAGCTTAGTTTAGGTTATTTTACTTTAATTTATTTATTGAATTACAAATTTAACCTTAATTAAAAACCATGAATATCATCCATTTTAAGCCAATAATAGTAACACCCCTAACCCGTATCCGTCGCCGAAAAGGGTTACGGAGCATTACCAAAACATTCAGAAATGTTTTCAGATAAATCATGTCAATCACTATTCATTAACCGAGATCATTTGTAACATCCTTTAATTGGACCCTCGAGGCCTAATACGATCGTTAGAATCGAGTCAGGAATTAATTGGAAACTCTAATAATATTTTGCGACATTTCAAAAATTTTCCAAGGTACAGGGCTCACACGCCCGTGTGGTCCAAGGGACACGTCCTTAGACACGCTCGTGCCTCAGGCCATGTCCAATTTAGGTTGCTCTCTAACTTGCGCCACGCGGCCATGCAACACGCCCGTGTGCTAGGCCATGTGGTTAATTAATTCAATTCAAATTAGGTGAAGGTTTCACATGGCCAAGACACACGCCCGTGTTCTAGGCCATCTAACACACACGGTTGAGACACACGCCCGTGTCTCTGCCCGTGTGCTCAATTTTAAGCATTCTATTTTCTCGAATTTAAGGTCTAGGGGACACACGGCCAGGCCACACGCCCATGGGGTAGGCCATGTGTCACACCCGGTCTAGACACACATCCGTGTGTCTGCCCGTGTGGACAAAATAAAGCCATTTCTAGCTTCCTTTCTCACCCAAAATCACACCAATGACTTGCACTTAAACTCACATTCAATTACCAACTATTTCAAGCTTTCAAATCAAGCAAATTCTATCATTCAACATGGTATACCATTATAAGCATACATGTTCATAATCTTGCCTTGGTTTAGTCCATATGATAGGCATATTTTGATCAATTACTTAACACATGTGTAGCTTCCATAGTATGACATTACAAATATTTAAAATCAAACCATTACTAGCCATTCCAATGGCTAGATTACAAGCATCATTTATATTTACATTCCAATGTGGCCAATATAACCTATGCATGCCATTACAACCATAATTGATTTACCATATTGTACCGTCATGGGCTGATGGATAGTGTGACTGATCTCCGTCGAGCTTCCAATCCAACGAGCTTCCGATTTACTCTAAAATAGGGTAAAATAAAACGGGGTAAGCATTACATGCTTAGTAAGTTTTTATAACATGGTACTTAACTTACCATTCATTCTATTTTGAGGTAACTATGTAAGGTACATTCATGCAATTTGACCTCAAGCCCTACACATATCCTCATTGCCCTTGTTAGTCATATATTCCAATAATAAAATCAAAACATATATGGGCTCAACAACAATCAAGTTTCCATGCACATATGCTTTCCACATCGTGTATTCATTTAACATGTATAATTCATCTCATTATTACAAGTATAATTTCATACTAGTTCACTTCGAGTTCAGATCATTTCACATCAGAACTTTACTCATATTACTTGGAATATCAAGGTCACGATTAGTACACTCAATGTGTACAAGTCTATAATCAAGAATGCACATATATTCATCAAATAAAGTGCATGTACAAATAACATCATCTCATGTTTTCATATATCATTTGTCATGTAACATCATTTTCTTGTATTTCAGATGGATACGTATAATAACTCATTTCTTATACATATCTTCTCATATTAAGATTTCTACCCGGTGAATTTATCTAAAATATCGATGGTTACTCAGGTAGTACACTCGAGGTGTACAAATCAGGATCCATCAATTCATATTCAATGGTACCCATAAGATACTATCTCATAGAGTACACTCTTGAGCCACACATGTATACAACAAGATTACCAGTCCAGGCTAAATCCTTTTTATGACATATGCTCTAAGGAGCTTGATCTAGATTACCCGTCCGGGATTAATCCAATCCATAATATATACTCGAGAGGACTCACATCAGGATTACCCGTCTAAGCTAAATCCTATTTGTAATGAAGTCATTAGGATTGCTCGTTCGAGCCTAATCCATTCTGCAACAAATGTAGGACCTCATTCATTTTGGCAATTACATTTATCCATCGATATTCATTTATTCAAACGGGATTTAAACATTTTTCAAACATTATCGGGCATGTGATTATTTCATACATCTATGATCATCCATATAATTCAAATACACACATCCCACATCCATTCAAGCATATAAGTAACATTTTCATCGTTTGACCTTTATCATCTATCGGGCATTATCATTTAAATTAGATATTTTTATTTACCAGGCTTGATCGGATATGTAATCATTTCACATATTTATGACATTTATACAATTTACATAAACATAATCAGTGTAAGCATGTAAATAAACAGAATTTAGTTATACGAACTTACTTCGACAATGTTCGTGTACGTAAAATCTACTAATCCAACATTTTCCTCTTTCTTCGTTCTAGCTCTGAATTTGGTCTATCCGGATCTATACGAGTAAATTTTGCATTAATTTATCATATTTCACATTCAAGTGGACTTAATTTTCATCCTAGGTAAAATTACCATTTTGCCCCTAACTTTTCCATAAATTCCATTTTCGTCCCTAGGCTCGGAAAATGAAACTTGTGCAAGTTACTCCCTATTCCAAGCCTAACCAAAGCCCCGTTACAAAATTTACAGCACATGTATTCATAAAATTTTAGAATTTTTCCTTAAATTTCATAAGTTTACATTTTAGTCCTTAAATCATGTTTTCATCAAAAATCACTTTGTAAAAATTGTTTATCTATCAATAATATTTCATTTTCTACCATAAATTTCTAATTTCCAACATATACATCCATGAACCATTTTTCATACCTTGATAACTTTTCAAATTAATCCCCTAAATAGATAGATTAGATTATCGCGATTTCAAAAATATAAAAATCATTAAAAACGGGACTTGATTTCATACCTTATTGAGCTTGAAAAGTTTTCATCCTCTCTCCTATGGTTTCCATGGAAATATTTTGGGAAGATAATATAAAAATGTTTTCTTTTTCATTTAATAACTTTTCATCTTTCTAATTTAGTCCTTAACCTTTTTTTATTTTTCCATGGATGAGTCACCAAGAAAAATCTACATACTTTCTTAATGGTCTAATTACCATATAAGGACCTCTAGTTTTGAATTCCATAGCTATTCAATCCTTATAGCTACTAGAATTCAACTTTCGCATTTTATGTGATATGTCTCTGACTAACTACGATCACAATAAAGGCAAGCGCACCTATCGTTTAATAGTATAGTTATGGTAAGACCGGAAATATCGTATCCACAAGGACCAAGAGTACTAGTAATTACTATCTTCTTATTATCTAGCCTAAGAATTGGAGTGATTTCTTTTAAACTAAAATTAATTAAAAGCACGACAGAGAATGAATTGGGAAAATACTTTTTAGACAACTTTATGAGAGAGGCAATACCCAAGGAAGAATCCACCTAGACTTCACTTATTACTTCTGATTCATACGATTTGTTCACTTGACTTAATCCGTAGAAATCACGATTTATGTTAATATCTCTTTCAAGACTAAAAACAATCGACTCTAGGTTGATTAATTGAAATCTCTTTCTAATTAAAACCCCTATTGTCGCATTAACTCGATCTATGGATTCCCTTATTAGATTTGACTCTAATCCGGCAAATTTACGTCGTCCTATATCTAGGATTGCATTCAACTCTGCTTAATTGTGTTGATCTACTCTTAACCAAGGACTTTTGCTCCTCTGAATAAGCACATTCGACTTGAATCAATAACCTGAATTATTAAAACAAGAATAAGAACTCATAATTAAGAATAAGAACAAGTATTTATCTTATAAATCAAATAGTAATAAGATTCATCTAGGTATCATCCCCTCAGGTATTTAAGGGATTTAGTTCATACTGATAGAGGGAAACATCTTAAAATAAAGAAAACTACAAAACATAAGAAAACCCAAAAACTTCAAGAGAAACTGATAGGAGATCTTCAGTCTTGATGGAGATCCTTCTTCAAAGCTGCTCCCGATGGCTGTCTTCGAGTATTTTCTGCTTTTTTACTCTGTGTCTCCTTAGGTTCTCCCCTGAGGTGTTTATATAGGCTTTAGAGCGCCTTTCTTGGCCTACAAGTAACCTTTTCCGAATAGAATTAGACTTGGGTTCGGCAGGGACACACCCGTGTTCGATAGCCTAGGTCGTGCTCGATTCTACTCGTCACACACGGCCGTGTGGTCTGACCGTGTACGATAGTCCAGGCCGTGTTTATTTCTGAGGTAGGCCCATTTTGTCCTTTTTTGGCCCGTTTCTCATTCTTTTCGACTCCCTAAGCTCTCTTGAGTGTAAAACATGAAATTTAAGGATTAGGAGCATCGAATTCATCAAATCTAATGACAATTCATCCAAAAATAAACCAAGCATGGGGTCAAAATATGTATAGATTATGGTTTATCAAATATCCCCACACTTAAGCCTTTGCTTATCCTCAAGTAAAATCCTCAACTCACAATTAAAATTAACTTCCTTAATTCATAATTCTCATCAATAATGTCTCATCATAGTTCACAGATAATTCATACATTGATAATTTAACTAAAAGAGTCCTAAAGATTCAAACAATTTAAGTCACAAATTTTTGTAGCACAAAAACATAGGTGTTTCCCTTTATCTAAATAATTACCTTTGATTCAAAACTGACAAGAATTGACATCCTCACTAAAGATTCACTCAAATTACTCAAAGTGTTTAAGGTTCAAATTAAGCACTCAAAAGTCAAACATGAAAAGTTATTACCATAGGCTTGTATGAAAATCAAATCTCCACCACTAAAAAATGAGATGATACACAGATCAAAAGGTCTTTAAAAAGGGTTGTAATGAGGCTTGGGTTAAGGTGTGGATAAAGGCTGAATTAGAGGGTTAGAATTGAGATTGAACTGACAATTTACCTAACTAGAAAAATAACTAATACTGAATAATTACAATAACTGAAAACCTATCAATAGTAGCACAAGCTTCTTCTCAAGTGTGAAATTAACTGTTTAAGTGATAAACCATAATTTACACATATTTTAACCCCATACTTCGCTTAATTTTGGATGAATTTTGATTTAATTTGATGAATTTGATGCTTCTAATCTCTTAATTTCATGTTTTATACTCAGGAGAGCTTAGGAAGTCGAAAAGGACGAGAAACGGGCCAAAAAGGGGCAAAATGGGCCTACTTAGGAAATCAACACGGCCTGGACCATTGGACACGACCGTGTGTTTCGAGCAAGGATCAACAACGACCTGGAATATCGACCACAGGTAGATCACACGGCCGTGTGTGGCGAACAGGATCGACCACGGCCAAGGGAGTCCACCACGGGAGTGTCACACGGGCGTGCCCCTGCCGAAACTAGGATGAATTTTATTCGAAATAGGATACTTGTGGGCCAAGTAAGGCGTCTCAAACCCTATATAAACACCCTAGGGGGCAACCTAAAAGGGGAGCTCGACAGGACGTCGAATAGACGCTGAGTAGAAGGAGAAAATACTCCAATACAGCCGTCGGGAATAGCTTAGGACAAGGATCTCCATCAAGACTGAGGATCTCCCATCAACTTCTTTAGAATTTTTTGGGTTTTCTTATGTTTTGTTGTTTTTCCTCTTTTATGATGTTTCCCTCTTTTAGTATGAACTAAATCCCTTAAATACCTAAGGGGATGAAACCTAAGACAGATCTTATTATTATTTGATTTATGAGATAAATACTTGTGCTTATTCTTAATTGTGAGTTCTTATTCTTGTTTTGATAATTCAGGTTATTGATTCAAGTCGAATGTGCTTATTTAATGGAGTAAAAGTTCCTGTCTAAGAGTAGATCAACACAATTAAGCGGATTTGATCGCAACCCTAGAGATAGTGCGACGAAAATTTGCCGGATTAGGGTCAAACCTAATAAGGGAATCCATAGATCGAGTTAATTCAACAATAGGGGTTTTAATTAGAAAGAGATTTCAATTAATCAACTTAGAGTCAGTTGTTAGTAGCCTCGAGAGAGGTTTTAATATAATTTAGGGATTTCTACGGATTAAGCCAAGTGAATAAATCGCATGAATCAAAAGTAATAAGTGAAGTCTAGGTGGATTCTTCCTTAGGTATTGCCTACCTCATATAAGTTGTCCAAAAGTATTTTCCCAATTTACTCTCTGTCGCGTTCATAGTTAGTTAGTTAAATTAGTTAGTAAATTTTAGATTAAAAATAAATCCCCTTAATTATTAGTCTAGATAATAAAAAGATAGTTAATACTAGTGCTCTTGGTCCTTGAGGATACGATATTTCAGACTCACCACAGCCATACTACTGTTCGATAGGTGCGCTTGCCTTTGTCGAAATAATAGTTAGTTTCGAGATCCATCATTAAGCTCAAATAACATGAATATATTTTCAACTGGATTTTTTTTAAAGAACATGTATTAATTTAACAACTGAAATAGAGAACATAGTTAGGCAACTGATCAAATCAAATCTCGACAAAAAGGGTTTAATACAATAGTGAAAATTCTCAATTAATCTAAAAGTGTGGGTTTTGGGTTAATATTAAGGGTGAGCCAAGAAACGGTTTATTAAGCTAAAAAGGGGTTCACTAGGGGTTAATTATGAAGGTAGGCTTTTTGGGATAAGTGGGTTAAAACCTAGGTGCCTTTATCATCTCATTATATCAAATCAAAAGTGTGGTCTCGACATGCATAATCGAAGCAAGTTCTAGAATAACAAATCAATATTGACACACTCATAACCAATAAAGTGAGCAAGAAAAGTGTATGCTCTAAAGGCTCAAAATCTCAGAAAAATTATGGTTTTTGATGTCAACCTTGCAAATTTCAAACTTCAAAGTAATATTTAAATTTAGGGAAACAACCTAACAAAATTTTTAATTCTGAAAATAGACTTATCATGCTTGATTCTCTAATGTCTTAAAGTTTAAACCAACAATGCAAAATTACCTATGACTTAATCCAAAACATATCAATAAAAATCATAAGTCAATAGAAGTTTCATTCTAATAGTAATATGAGAAAGTTACTTAAGAACAAGACATAATTCAGGGATTTTTTTGATAATACTATAATTAACCTCCCCACATTTAAGATGTACATTGTCCTCAATGTACAAAGATAGATAATGACAATATAGTAGGAAAATCATAAGATAGGGAGACAAGTGAAACTTCCTGAATTTTGGATGGAATCCGTGAAAAGAAGCCTGATGAATTTGGCAGAGGTGAATGTGGGGGAGGATACTCTGATAACACCTTGAACCTTTTGAAATCAGGTCAATGAAGCAGCCGGCATGAATTGGTCTATGAGGATGTTGTGGTATATCTGTTGTAAAGTGGTCGCGCACAGGGAGACCGCGCCGAGATCCTTCCGCTTTTTTGAAGCGGGGATGGCGGCTTTGGTCTTGCCTCGAGTATTAGTCATTGTGTACCTAAAAATGATTTGAAATAAATAATTCAAGAATCACCACAAGTAATATTGAAATATTCCTAAATAACAGGATATTCCTAACATGGTGAATTTAAAAGTTAAGCAAAAAGCAGTATTTGTGTAACACCCCATACCCGAGTCCGAGGCTTAGATCGGATACGAGATATTACTATGCTTTAACTGCTTAATCATACACTTACGGGCTGTAAAATTTTGTTTCAAATTAAAAACTTATCTTTCTTAGTCAAGACATTCGTATCGTGGGCCTACGAGGCCTTAAGCTTGCGTTTGGAAACTTTTACGAGTTAAAAGAAAGTTTTCTTTGAAACAAGGGCCACACGCCCGTGTAGAATAAGACACGCCCGTGTGTAGACACACACGCCCATGTTCAAAAACCGTGCTTAAAAACCCAAGCATTCTGCCAAATGCCCCACGGTTAAGGCACACGCCCATGCGGTTTGGGACACACCGTGCACCCCTTTACGCGCCCATGTCTTGAGACCATTGTCGACGACATCGACTAATTACACGGCCTTGACACGCCCGTGGACTTAGACCGTGTACTATACCTTGATATACTGACTTATTACACATGGTCGGGGCACACGCCCATGTTCTAACCGTGTGTCATGCATGGCTTCAACACACGGCCGTGGGATTAACCCGTGGCCTATTCTAACTTATGAGACTAAGGTGCAGGTTACGCACGGCCTAGACACACGCCCGTGTGACTAACCGAGTGGGCACTTAGAAGCTATCTACCAAGTCTTTTCTTACTCTCAATTGCATGTATTCATATACTTCTTCAAAATATTCTCAAAACATCAATTGAAACACATAAATTAACACGTTTGGTTCATGAAAATAAAGTTTTCCTCTCATACACTTGGGAGAATTATTCCCACAACATTTACAACAACTTAAACCATCATAAATGGCTATACACAACCACACTATGAATACTCTTTGGCCAACAACATTTGGTTACCACAATTAGACTTCATCAACTTTAAACGAATCCCTATACATGCCATGACTCTTAAGGACTAGATACCTCATACCGTGTGTCTGCTCGATAGTGTGAAAACATCTCTGGCGTTCTCCAACCCGAGCTAAGTAATAAAACCTATAAGAGATGAGAAAAGTAAAAGAGTAAGCAATAATGCTTAGTAAGCTCATCTGTATAAATTGACAATTATTGATATTCACTGAATATACATAACCCCAAGGCAATATGTTGAGTTTTTCTCATCAACTCATGGTTACTTACTCAACCATTCTTGAAACTTACTCATTCAATCTCTTACCACATTCTTACCACATCACAAGCCAATTCGCTCGTTTAATTAGCATACATTCCTGCACTGATCGTCACAAGATCATATATAACAACACATCAAGCATTTTCAATAAGCTGCTCATGCTACTAATATCTTGGTGGTTTTGCACTTAGCCCACCATTGAAACTCATATAGAGAGATATCGCATATAGCTTACCGTTAATTACATTCATGGATAATAATTAACCAGTATATCTCTATTTCAAATGTTCATTCAAGAACATCCTCACAAGTTTCCATTTTTACTTAACTTTCGATGATACTCGTTCTCATTCACACAGTGCATCAAATACACATACCCCACTAGGGGTTCATCATTTATTGAATTCATCTCAATTCAATTCTACACATACTTGTGCTACTCATGGTACAACCACATGCATTCACATATACATTGAATCATTCGAATTTTTAAATAACTCTCTTGAGTCTCATGCACATAGTTCTCATTGTCACTCTACCCCAATTGGGTTTTACATACACTAACATATTGATGCCATGTCCCTGACATGGTCTTATACAAATTCTTACACCGAGGCCATATCCCAATATGGTCTTACTCGAGCCTTTAACCATCGTCCTATCGTGCTATACACCTTTCCCATTACTCTAAATTCAATTCCATTGACATCTCATCAAGAGACATTTCATACATTCATATAGTTATATACATTCCATACAACATTGGAATACTAAATAAGCTCATACGTAATTTCAACATTTACATATGAACTTACCTCGATATCGAAAGAGCCGAAAAGGACTTTTTGCCCACATTTCTCTTTTCATCCGTTCTAGGTCCAAAACTCATTTTCTTTGATCTAGAACAATGAAATTTACTCATTTAATCACTTATTGATCGTATTACAACATAATCTCTACTTAGACAAAAATGACCATTTTGCCCCTATACTTTGGAAAAATTATGATTTTGCCCCTAGGCTCGTAATTAAATTTTCATCACATTTTCTTGTTAAACAAGCCTAGCTGAACATTTAATCCTCTTACAACTATTCTCAATTCCATCAATTTCATGCCTTAATGAACAAATTATAACTTTTGCATTTTAGTCCCAATTAGGTGTTTTCATGACAACACCTTTCACAAAAGTTGTTTCTCATCATCTTATGATTCATTTTATTTCATAAAAACTCATCAAACAACATAAACTCTCTCATGGCAAGTCCCTAGACTTTCAACCATATTGCAAACTAGTCCCCTCTTTAGAAAGCTTAAGCTTTAGGGGTCTCAAAAGTACAAAAATTAACATCTAAAGCCATCAAAATCACTTACTTGAGTGAAGAGAAGCTTGCTAAAATTTTCAAGCTTTCAAAGCCCTCCCATGGCTGATATTTTCGGTTGAAAGAGAAGAAATAAAAAGATGATAGCTTTTTCGCTTATTTCATCTTATTTTATTTCTTTTTAAACACCTAACATGACCACATTTAATGTTCTTGTCCCCTTAGCTTACTATGGCTGGCCAACTCACTTAGACTAGGCCAAATTGCTAATTTGGGACCTCCAATTACTAAGCCATGGCTATTTGGTACCTTTAACCTATAGAATGGAACTTTCGCACTCTATGCAATTTAGTCCTTTTTCACAATTTAGCTAGAAATCGCTAAAATTAAGGCACCAAAATTTTTATGCATCCTCATAAACATGTTGTAACTCATAACATAACATGAAAAAAATTTCTCTAACCTCGAATTAGTGATTCCGAGATCACTGTTTCGACTAGCCCCTAAATCGGGCTGTTACAATTCTCCCCCCTTAGGGATCTTCGTCCTCGAAAATCTTATCAGGAGGGTTAGCTACCAACATTCATAAAATGTTTCCATCTAATCTTCAAAATCGCAAATCCACTTATCCTCAAATTCCTCTTGCCGATAATTCTTAAGCTGTGATACATAAGATCGAAACGTAACTTGAGACCTAGGTTATTCTTCCTCTGGGGCTTATACTATATCCAGAAATCCACTAATTTGGAACTCCGTACATGCCCAAATGATCGTTCAGATCTTCACTGGTTGATTCACTACAATTCAAATGACATCCCCTTCTTAGGGAATCTTTTCAAACTGAATTTGAAATCTATAAGGTTTTACCTCACTTTCTAATTAAAGCATTCACCGACTGTAATAGTCTTGACTTATACGCTTTGAAAACTCAGCTTTTAGTGGTCAACTATTTCTGACCATAATCTCAATCATATCGTGAAATGCACTCTATAGTCAAAACATTTATGCACATAAGCTGTACTTTCTTTTTCTTGCATTAGTAGATATGCTACCATGAATCCCATACCAAAACTTCGTATAAGTTCGGATTTATCATCATTCAAATCCTATCTCGAGGAATCATCGACAACAGAAAACTTATACAACTTGTATTTTATCATCTCAATAAACTCATTCAGAGCTTATTTGAAATACCACTTACTATCTCAATTCTGAACCCTTTTGTTCTGAAAAGAAAGCTCGCTCTTGTCATTAACTTTGCTTTGGCGGGATATTACCAACTAAGATCAACCGAGTAACTAGCTCGCATTGCTTAACATGGATCTTTCGTAACATCTAACTTACAACAAGGACACAGAAGTGATTGTCTCGGGATCACTAACCTGTCAACTCTTTCTCTCGATTCAGATTGATCTCAGTACTAGAACTTTCAAATAAATAGTTCTTTCAATAGCTTTCAACTCAACCATCACGGTTTGAACATTTCGATGAGCATATCTTTATATCATGCTCCCTACTCACGTACACATAGAATTTTATTCTCTTTACTGATTCATGCGTGAATATACACAGAACTTGAATCATATCTCAATACATTAATCTACTCTTTTCTCCATACTGAGAACATATTTTTAGCACACTCTCATCTGAGTTTCTCCTGCTGTACTAATCTAAAACCTTAACTAACATCATATCTTATGATGGCAGGGGCATTTAGGTCAAATTCATTAACTCTATTTGGCTTACTCGAAACTCATCATACAACATGAAACTTGTGATTTCACTTCTTATACTAGAATCATCACCCACTTCCTCCTCATAATACCCGAATAGGGTTACAAAGAGATAAAGAAATGTCGATTTCAGTTAACTAAATCGACAACCGTTTTGTCTGATTTTCACTATCAGCTAACATTCTCACATAGTTATAGTTTATGAAAAGAACAACTACAACCGCTCTGAAAGGCAACGGATAATAGTACACAATACACAAGGGGATTATTATAATCCATCTATGGCATCAACTAACCATGCACAAACCACAGGCTTCGAGCCAACTTACTCATACTTGCCATTTATTTAGCACATATCGTGCCACACATTGCACTAGTTTATTGGTGATTGATTCACGAATATCTACATTCAATCCTTCACATGACTTTAGTACTAATCTCATTTATACTTCTAGACTCATCTATTTTTCCCATTGATCACTAGGGATAATCAAAGACGTAAATTCATCGTCATTCATGTAGGCACGAAACCAATGCCACACCCCGGGGTGGTCTTATATGGAGTCACCTCTAAATGCCAATGCCATATTCTAGATAAGGTCTTATATTGACTTCCACATCAAGTATCGATGCCATGTTCTGAATATGGTCTTACACGATTCTCATATTCATTACTGATGTCATATTCTAGATATGGTCTTATACAGAATCATAACTTGGTGCCGAGGCCATGCCTCGAACATGATCTTATACGGGACCTTATCTCAATCATATATCAATGATAACCCTTTTTATTATAGTCCCCAAGGACTTCAACCTCATTTTCAAAAACAATTACTCTATATAGTAGAGTATCATGTATCAATGTGATGCAAAGCATTCTCAATTATACTAACATAATTATTGCATTTATCGAATGCAAACTTACTCAACTTAACTCTCATAACATCTCATCATAATCCAACAGTGGTAAGGGGGTGAGGTCATAGCGTCCCATAACTTGACTCTCGTGACCACATACATATGATTTATCATTCATCATCAATGGAATATCATCATAGTCACACAACTCACTCCAAGTGAGTTTTCACATTTTTCATGCCACAATTATTTCTATTACTCGTACTTTCGAACAATGACTTTACTTACTCAAGTTCCACATTAATATCTATTTGAGCATTCAACATTTGATTCTACTTCCTCTTACTATTGCTTATCGATTTAGAGAATGTCTTACGGGTTTTGAGTACGTCGTTTACTTGATCGCCATAGTCTAACTATGGTCTAACTCGTATCACAACATCATAGTCCAGCTATTGTTTTACATGTCGTCACGATGCCATAGCCTCGCTATGGTCTTACACAAAATCTTATATCGATATCGACGCTATATCCCAGATATGGTCTTAACGATCTCATACCGAAGCCAGGTCCCAGACGTGGTCTCACACGGGATTACTATTTGATGCCGATGCCATATCCCAGATATGGTCTTGTACATGATCTCATAATAAATATCGATGCCATATCCTAGATATGGTCTTATCCGATTAACTTTTTCAATACCGAAGCCATATCCCTAATATGGTCTTATACGGGATCTTGTAACTCGATGTCGATGCCATATCCCAGATTTGGTCTTATACGAGATCATACTTAGATGTCGATGCCATGTCCCGGACATGGTCTTATACGAGATCTTTCTTTGGTGCTGAAGCCATATCCCAGACATGGTCTTACACTAGCACACGTATCAACGCCGATTCCATGTTCCAAACATGGTCTTACACTGGCCCTCATAATGTGGCTGATGCCATGTCCCATACATGGTCTTACACTAGCACACGTATCATCACCAATGCCATGTCCCAGACATGGTCTTATATGGGATTTCCTCTAGGTGCCAATGCCATATCCCAGATATGGTCTTACATGGGATGACATGTACCGCCATGGTCTTATTCATCATTTTATCATTGGACGACCGTACTCATATCCTGCATTTTACTCTTACCGCTTCTCACATACATCATGGTACTTACTAGTTTCATGTTTGTAAGGTAAACAAGGTACCTGTAACACTTGATCACATAGATCAGTATACCTTACTATAATAAACATAATCTCAGCATCATTATTCATAACATGTATTATACTTGTTAGTCAGCCTTAACTAGCATGGCATAATATCAACTTTGCTACTAACTTTCTTGCTATCTCATTTAAGCTTTACTTGTGTGCCCGATGAATTTCCATGAATACCCGAGGATACTAAATTTCATCTCACATGCTCGATGCCAAAGCCATATCCTAGATACGGTCTTACATGGAATCTCTCTTCTTGGTTTTGAGGCCGTGTCTTGACATGGGCTTATACGAAGTCTTTCTCGTTCTCACCAATGCCATGCCTTGGCTTGGACTTACATGATAACTTGTTCAATGCCAAGCTTGCCTTGGACTTACATGATAACTTGTTCAATACCGATGCCATGCCTCGGCTTGGTCTTATACGGACTTTCTCATTTCATGTGGTAGATCGAGTATCCTAGGAAATTTCATCTTCAATCGGGACTTGCTCGTATTTATTCTCATTTATTTCTTTGTTTAGCAAAACATTAATCATTCCATGATAATAATGTACATTATACTAAGCAATTTAATGATAGAAATCATAAAGCTTAGAAATCATACAAACTTACTGAAATTAGCTCGGTTGGGAATCATCACTGTCTTAACAAAACAATTTCGTTAGAGCCGGGAGACATCACACTATCACGATCCACAAACGGCATGTATAGCTAGACTCTTACTCACGCTAGGTTAGTCCTAGAACCGACTAAACCATAGCTCTGATACCACTAAATGTAACACCCCATACCCGAGTCTGAGGCTTAGATCGGATACGAGATATTACTATGCTTTAACTCCTTAATCATACACTTACGGGCTGTAAAATTTCATTTCAAATTAAAAACTTCTCTTTCTTAGTCAAGACATTCGTATCGTGGGCCTACGAGGCCTTAAGCTTGTGTTTGGAAACTTTTACGAGTTAAAAGAAACTTTTCTTTGAAACAGGGGCCACACGCCCTTGTAGAATAAGACACGCTCGTGTGTAGACACACACGCCCATGTTCAACAATTGTGCTTAAAAACCCAAGCATTCTGCCAAATGCCCCATAGTTAAGGCACACGCCCATGCAGTTTGGGACACGCCCGTGCACCCCTTTACACGCCCATGTCTTCCGACCGTGGTCGACACTGACTAATTACACACGGCCTTGAAACGTCTGTGGACTTAGACCGTTTACTATACCTTGATATATTGACTTATTACACACGGCCGGGGCACACGCCCATGTTCTAACCGTGTGTCATGCATGGCTTCAACACACGGCCGTGGGATTAACCCGTGGCCTATTCTGACTTATGAGACTAAGGTGCAGGTTACGCACGGCCTAGACACACGCCCGTGTGTCTAACCGTGTGGGCACTTAGAAGCTATCTACCAAGCCTTTTCTTACTCTCAATTGCATGCATTCATATACTTCTTTAAAACATTCTCAAAACATCAATTGAAACACATAAATTAACACGTTTGGTTCATGAAAATAAAGTTTTCCTCTCATACACTTGGGAGAATTATTCCCACAACATTTACAACAACTTAAACCATCATAAATGGCTATACATAACCACACTATGAATACTCTTTGGCCAACAACATTTGGTTACCACAATTAGACTTCATCAACTTTAAACGAATCCCTATACATTCCATGACTCTTAAGGACTTTATACCTCATACCGTGTGTCTGCTCGATAGTGTGAAAACATCTCTGGCGTTCTCCAACCCGAGCTAAGTAATAAAACCTATAAGAGATGAGAAAAGTAAAAGAGTAAGCAATAATGCTTAGTAAGCTCATCTGTATAAATTGACAATTATTGATATTCACTGAATATACATAACCCCAAGGCAATATGTTGAGTTTTTCTCATCAACTCATGGTTACTTACTCAACCATTCTTGACACTTACTCATTCAATCTCTTACCACATTCTTACCACATCACAAGCCAATTCGCTCGTTTAATTAGCATACGTTCCTGCACTGATCGTCACAAGATCATATATAATAACACATCAAGCATTTTCAATAAGCCACTCATGCTACTAATATCTCGGTGGTTTCGCACTTAGCCCACCATTGAAACTCATATAGGGAGGTATCGTATATAGCTTACTGTTCTTTACATTCATGGATAATAATTAACCAGTATATCTTTATTTCAAATGTTCATTCAAGAACATCCTCACAAGTTTCCATTTTTACTTAACTTTCTACGATACTCATTCTCATTCACACAGTGCATCAAATACACATACCCCACTAGGGGTTCATCATTTATTGAATTCATCTCAATTCAATTCTACACATACTTGTGCTACTCATGGTATAACCACATACATTCACATATACATTGAATCATTCGAACTGTTAAATAACTCTCTTGAGTCTCATGCACATAGTTCTAATTGTCACTCTACCCCAATTGGATTTTACATACACTAACATATCAATGCCATGTCCCTGACATGGTCTTATACGAATTCTTACACCGAGGCCATATCCCAATATGGTCTTACTCGAGCCTTTAACCATCGTCCTATCGTGCTATACACCTTTCCCATTACTCTAAATTCAATTCCATTGACATCTCATCAAGAGACATTTCATACATTCATATAGTAATATACATTCCATACAAAATTGGAATACTAAATAAGCTCATACGTAATTTCAACATTTACACATGAACTTACCTCAATGTCGAAAGAGCCGAAAAGGACTTTTTGCCCGCATTTCTCTTTTCATCCATTCTAGGTCCAAAACTCATTTTCTTTGATCTAGAACAATGAAATTTACTTATTTAATCACTTAATGATCGTATTACAACATAATCTCTACTTAGGCAAAAATGACCATGTTGCCCCTATACTTTGGCAAAATTATGATTTTGCCCCTAGGCTTGTAATTAAATTTTCATCACATTTTCTTGTTAAAAAAGCCTAGCTGAACATTTAATCCTCTTACAACTATTCTCAATTCCATCAATTTCATGCCTTAATGAACAAATTACAACTTTTGCATTTTAGTCCCAATTAGGTGTTTTCATGACAACACCTTTCACGAAAGTTGTTTCTCATCATCCTATCATTCATTTTCTTTCATAAAAACTCATCAAACAACATAAACTCTCTCATGGAAAGTCCCTAGACTTTCAACCATATTGCAAACTAGTCCCCTCTTTAGAAAGCTTAAGCTTTAGGGGTCACAAAAGTACAAAAATTAACATCTAAAGCCATCAAAATCACTTACTTGAGTGAAGAGAAGCTTGCTAAAATTTTCAAGCTTTCAAAGCCCTCCCATGGCTGATATTTTCGGTTGAAAGAGAAGAAATAAAAAGATGATAGCTTTTTCGCTTATTTCATCTTATTTTATTTCTTTTTAAACACCTAACATGACCACATTTAATGTTCTTGTCCCCTTAGCTTACTATGGCCGGCCAACTCACTTAGACTAGGCCAAATTGCTCATTTGGGACCTCCAATTACTAAGCCATAGCTATTTGGTACCTTTAACCTATAGAATGGAACTTTCGCACTCTATGCGATTTAGTCCTTTTTCACAATTTAGCTAGAAATCGCTAAAATTAAAGCACCAAAATTTTTATGCATCCTCATAAACATGTTGTAACTCATAACATAACATGAAAAAAAATTCTCTAACCTCGAATTAGTGATTCCGAGATCACTGTTCTGACTAGCCCCTAAATCGGGCTGTTACAATTTTTAAATTAGCAATACTAACTTATGGTACCCTAAGCTAAATTTAAATGGAATGAATAATGAGAACAAAATAATGAAGAAAATAAAAATAAATAATGGAAAATAAATATAAATTCAAAATAAAGGGGAAAGAGAGTGAGCAACGGTGGCAAGGATGGTGGCTGGTGTGGTGATGGTGTAAAGAAAGAATAAGAGAAAGGGGAAATGGGAGGGAGAGAGAAAGAGGGAAAGAAGAGGGAAGGGGAAGAGTTTTGGGTTGACGGAGAAAGAAAAAGGAGGAAGGAGGGAGGAGGTTGGTCGATGGTAGCCGGAAGTGGGAAGGGAGGGAAAGCTGCGGTGGCTAAGGTTGGGGGGAAATTTGGGGGAGAAGATGAACAGTAGATGGGGGTTTAAATAGGGATTGGGGCACACGGTCGAGGCCCACGCCCGTGTGCTCTGTGTTTAGCCTGCGTGTTTCATAAATGTTGGGTTAGGGCGTGTCTGAGTCTTTCCCCACGCCCGTGTATAGGTTCACATTCCCGTGTTAATTAATCAGTATCGACCATGGCCTATAGGCACGAGCGTGATGCACGCCCGAGTAACTTAGTCAGTTTCAACCACGGCTTCTGGGTACGGACGTGTCGCACTCCCGTGTTACTTACTCAGTATCGCCCACGTTCTTAAGGCACGCCCGTGTGGGTTTACCGCACCCCATGTTCTTTAGTCAGTTTCGACCACGGCCTCATCGTACGGCCGTGACATTTTATTGCAGCCCGTGTTTTGGGGAAAATTTTTGTCCTATTTCTGCATGGTCTCCGCAACACCGATGTACCTACTCGTGGTGTGCACACGGCCACGGCCACGCCCATGTGCAAGGCCGTGTGGGTTGGGAAACCTGCGACTATTAATTTGGTTAGTTTTTAGTTAGGTGCTAAAAATTGAAATTATGGTCATTAATGAGGTTAGTGCTCGGGTTCCCTCCCAAGAAGCGCTTGTTTAAAGTCTTAAGCTAGACTTACCTTTCCTTCACATGATCATGGTGGTTCGAGGAGTTGAAACTCCTCATTCTTGCTATCAATTTTGTTAAAATAAGGTTTTAGACGAGTACTATTTACCTTGAAGGTGCCAAATTTGGAATGAGTTACCTCGACTATACCGTATGGGAAAATATTAAGTACCGTGAAAGGGGTTGTTCCGTTAGGTTCAGAAGAGGCAACACAAGGATCTGCCTTATCCATTAGAACTCGGTCTCCAACCTTAATTTGACTCGTTTTATTTTTAGGCTCGTCATGGCTCTGTTTTGGTTCATCGTGTACTTTCAATTTCTCCTGAAACTGTGTTTGCCATTCATCTAGTTCCTCAATCTGGAGCCTTCGTTCCTCATGAACAGTTCTGTTCTCAATATAAGAGCTAGACCATGACTCTGTCATCTTTTCCCGAGGGGTTTTCTGCAAAGAAGATTGAACATTAAGTTCACTTACATTATCAGGACTTGTATCATCTTGATCACTAGATATTCTGACAGAATCACGTGCTTGGAGTTTAATCATGTCATCACCTACACGAAGTATTAATTCCCCTGTACCAACATCAATAATGGTCCTAGCAGTTGCTAAAAAGGGTCGTCCTAAAATTAAAGGAATGTCACTATCCTCATCCATGTCTAAAACAACAAAATCTACTGGGAATATGAATTTATCAATTTTGACTAGCACATCTTCAATTATACCCCTAGAAAATCTAACGGTTTTATCAGCCAATTGAATGCTCATCCTAGTTTTTTTGGGTTTCCCAAGACCTAGCTGTTTAAACATTTTATAAGGCATAACATTGATACTTGCCCCTAAATTAGCTAAAGCATTATTAACAGATAAACCACCAATTAAGCAAGGAATCGTAAATCTCCCTGAATCTTTTAATTTGCGGGGTAGTTTATTCTGTAGAATTGCTGAGCAAACCGCATTTAGCTCCACACGTGACGCATCGTCTAACTTCTGTTTGTTTTCCAAAAGCTCTTTTGATAATTTTACTGAATTGGGCATCTGCGAAAGAGCTTCAATAAACGGTAAGTTAATATGTAATTTCTTTAAAAGTTTAAGGAATTTACCGAATTGTTCATCTGTGCGGTCTTTCTTCGTCGCATTGGGATATGGCACACGAGGTTTGTATTCTGTACTTACCAGTTTTGGTTTATTATGGCTTACATCAACCTTACCTTTATCTACCACGTTTTCTTGCCTCGGTTTTGGTTTGTCTAACCCTTCACTATCATGAGCAGTAATGGCATGAAGTTGCTCCTTTGGGTTAGTTTCAGTGTTGCTCAGTAGGCTGCCTTGTGGTGGTACGGAGATCAGCTTAGCAAGCTGACCTATTTGGTTTTCGAGCCCTTGAATTGATGCCTGCTGGTTTTTGAGTGCTGTTTCGGTGTTTTGAAAACGGGTTTCTGACACCGAGATGAATTTTGTTAGCATCTTCTCAAGGTTCGGCTTCTTCTCCTGTGGGTAGGGTTGCTGTTGAAAGCCTTGAGGGGGTTGTTGTCTCTAATTTCCTTGACCACCCCATAAGAAGTTTGGGTGGTTCCTTCAACCTGGATTGTAAGTGTTACTATAGGGATTATTCTGAGGTCTAGAATTATTACCCATATAGTTCATCTATTCGCTTTCTATACTAGGGTTGTAGGATGGATATTCTGTATTGTTCGTTCCTCCTCCATTTGTATCGCACTGCATCACTGGATGTACCTGCGAAGAACCATACAAACCATCAATCTTTTTATTTAAAAGCTCTACCTGGTTTGATAACATGGTGACTGCGTCGAGGTTGAAAACACTGGTGGCTTTTGTCGGCTTTGTTCTCAAGACTTGCCACTGATAGTTATTCAGTGGCATCTACTCTATAAACTCTTAAGCCGCTTCAGGGGTTTTGTTATTTAGGGTTCCGCCGGCAGCTGCATCAATCAATTTCCTAGTTGAGGGGTTCACACCATTGTAAAAGGTTTGAACCTGTAGCCATAATGGTAACCCATGGTGAGGGCATCTTCTCAATAGATCCTTGTATCTCTCCCATGCATCGTAAAGTGTTTCTAAATCCATCTACACAAAAGAAGAAATATCATTCCTCAACTTAGCCGTTTTAGCCAGCGGAAAATATTTAAGTAAAAATTTTTCAATCATTTGTTCCCATGTAGTGATTGATCCTCGTGGTAATGAGTTCACCCACTGTTTAAATTTGTTCCTCAATGAGAAGGGAAACAACCGAAGGCGAATGGCATCATCAGAAACGCTATTAATTTTGAAAGTATCGCAAAACTCTAAAAAGTTGCCTAAATGAGTATTTGGGTCCTCATCCTGCAAACCATCAAACTGAACAAACTGTTGAATCATTTGAATAGTGTTAGGTTTCAGTTCAAAATTATTTGCAGCAATAGCAGGTCTAACAATACTCGATTCAGCCTCAGTTAAATTAGTCTTAGCATAGTCGTACATAGTACGAGGAGCAGGATTTTTGGCAACCACCGGAGGAAGCGGATTATTATCAGCCATCTCCTCGGTAGTATTAGTATCGCCTTCTTGCTCTTCCTCTATGTATTGTAAACTTCGCCTTATCTCCCTACAGTTTTTGCGAGCGGTGCTTTCTATCTTACTTTCAAAAAGCAAGGGTCCTGACGGGTTCCTTCTAGTCATATACTAGAGATACCTGCCAGAAGCAAAGAAAGAGAAAAAATAGAAAAATAACAATAAAAATAAAAATAAATTGCAATAAAATAAAAATGGCTAAAGTAATAAAAATTTAGTGTTCCTAATATCTTAGTCCCCGACAATGGCGCCAAAAACTTGATGTGTCTCTAACTAACTACGATCACAATAAAGGCAAGCACACCTATCGTTTAATAGTATAATTATGGTAAGACCGGAAATATCGTATCCACAATGACCATGAGTACTAGTAATTACTATCTTCTTATTATCTAGCCTAAGAATTGGAGTGATTTCTTTTAAACTAAAATTAAGTAAAAGCACGACAGAGAATGAATTGGGAAAATACTTTTTAGACAACTTTATGAGAGAGGCAATACCCAAGGAAGAATCGACCTAGACTTCACTTATTACTTCTGATTCATACGATTTGTTCACTTGACTTAATCCGTAGAAATCCCTGATTTATGTCAATATCACTTTTAAGACTAAAAACAACTAACTCCAGGTTGATTAATTGAAATCTCTTTCTAATTAAAACCCATATTGCCGCATTAACTCGATCTATGGATTCCCTTATTAGATTTGACTCTAATCCGGCAGATTTACGTCATGCTATATCTAGGATTGCATTCAACTCTGCTTAATTGTGTTGATCTACTCTTAACCAGGGATTTTTACTCCTCTGAATAAGCACATTCGACTTGAATCAATAACCTGAATTATTAAAATAAGAATAAGAATTCACAATTAAGAATAAGAACAAGTATTTATCTTATAAATCAAATAGTAATAAGATTCATCTAGGTATCATCCCCTTAGATATTTAAGGGATTTAGTTCATACTGATAGAGGGAAACATCTTAAAATAAGGAAAACTACAAAACATAAGAAAACCCAAAAACTTCAAGAGAAATTGATAGGAGATCTTCAGTCTTGATGGAGATCCTTCTTCCAAGCTGCTCCCGATGGCTGTCTTCGAGTATTTTCTGCCTTCTACTCCGTGTGTCTCCTTAGGTTCTCCCCTGAGGTGTTTATATAGGCTTTGGAGTGCCTTTCTTGGCCTACAAGTAACCTTTTCCGAATAGAATTAGACTTGGGTTCGGCAGGGACACGCCCGTGTTCGATAGCCTAGGCCATGCTCTATTCTGCTCGTCACACACGGCCGTGTGGTCTGACCGTGTACGATAGTCCATGCCGTGTTGAATTCTGAGGTAGGCCAATTTTGTCCCTTTTTGGCCCGTTTCTCATTCTTTTCGACTCCCTAAGCTCTCCTGAGTGTAAAACATGAAATTAAAGGATTAGGAGCATCGAATTCATCAAATCTAATGAAAATTCATCCAAAAATAAACAAAGCATGGGGTCAAAATATGTATAGATTATGGTTTATCATTATGCGATTTAGTCCTTCTCGTAATTAAGCACTAAATCAATAAAATTTTCGTACCAAAATTTTCACATGTCATATCTATCATAATACAGACCATAAAATAAAAATAAAAATAAATTTTATTTTTGGCTTGGATTTGTGGTCCCGAAACCACTATTCTGATTTCACCGAAATTGGGCTGTTAGAATAATTGTCCACTTACTAAAACAATGGTATAATTACCATGTAATTCCCTCAACTAATTAATTCCATGGTCATTTAATACCTTTAACATATAGAACTCTAGTTTTGTACCTTACGCGATTTAGTCCTTTCTATCAAATTAAGCATTCAAACGCTAAAATTTCTTAACGGAATTTTCACGCCAACATATTATCATGTTGTAAACATTAAAATAATAATAAAATAAATATTTCAACTTCAGATTTGTGGTCCCGAAACCACTATTTTGATTTGACCAAAAACGGGCTATTACAACTCTCCCCCCTTAAGGATTTTCGTCCCTGAAAATCTTACCAGTGAATAAGTTAGGGTACTATTTTCTCATTGCTTCCTCGGGCTCCCACGTAGCCTCTTCAACTCTGTGATGTTACCACAAGACTTTCACTAAAGCTGTGCATTTATTTCTCAACTCTTTGGTCTCTCGAGCCAAAATTCTGATTGGTTCTTCATTGTACGTCATATCGGGCTGAATCTCAATCTTTGACGGAGAAATCATATGTGAGGGATCCGATCGATATCGACACAACATCGACACATGAAAAACATTGTGGATTTTCTCTAACTCAATCGGTAAAGCTAGCCGATATGCCACTGGCCCTATTCGTTCAATAATCTCATACGGCCCGATGAAACGCGGATTCAACTTGCCTTTATGACCGAAATGAAGTATTTTCTTCCACGGAGATACTTTAAGAAACACTTTGTCACCGATTTGAAATTCTATATGTTTTCGTTTCAAATCCGCATACGATTTTTGATGATCTGAAGCTGTTTTTAAACAATCGCGAATTACTTTCACTTTCTCTTCGGTTTCTCTAAACAAATCAACCCCGTGAATCTGTTTCTCGCTAAGATCGGTCCAATACAATGGAGTTCTGCATTTGCGACCATACAATGCTTCGTACGGTGCCATCTTTATGCTCGATTGAAAGCTGTTATTATACGCAAATTCAACCAGTGACAAATATTTCTCCCAATTGCCTTCGAACTCTAATACACAACGTCGGAGCATATCTTCGAGAATCTTAATTACTCTCTCAGACTGACCGTCGGTTTACAGATGAAAAGCTTTACTGAAATTCAACTTTGTACCCAGAGCTTCTTGTAATTTCTTCCAAAACCGTGACGTAAATCTCAGATCTCTATCCGAAATAATCGAAACTAGCACCCCGTGTAATCTAACGATCTCAGCAATGTACAATTCAGCTAATCTATCGAGTGAATAATCAGTATGTAATTGAATGACATGTGCTGATTTCGTTAATCGATCAACGACAACCCAAATAGCATCTTTCTTTTTTTGAGACAAAGGCAATCCCGATACGAAATCCATCGTAACTCTGTCCCATTTCCACTCTGGTATCATCACAGGCTGAAGTAAACCCGAAGGTACTTGATGCTCGGCTTTCACTTGCTAAAAAATCAAACACTTTGATACAAATTCAGAAATGTCTCGTTTCATACCTGACCACCAATACAATTGTTTCAAATTATTGTACATTTTAGTACTCCCCGGTGAACAGATAGGCATCCACTGTGTGCTTTATACAAAAATTTCTGAATAAGCTCAGAATTTCTTGGTACACAGATTCTATTTTGGAACATTAAACAATCATCGACTTTGATTTGGTACTCTGAATCACTATTCAACTTGCATTGCACTCTTTTAGTTTGCAATTCACTATCACCTTTCTGAGCTTCACAAGTCTGCTGAAGGAATACTGGTTTAGCTTTTAACTCAGCCAAAATCAATCCATCATCAGATAATGTCAACTGTGTATTCATTGCTCTCAAGGAAAACAACGATTTTCTACTCAAAGCATCTACGACTACATTCGCTTTTCCTGGTGATAATCAATCACTAACTCATATTCTTTTAGTAGCTCGAGCCATCTCTGTTGTCGAAAATTTAAATCTTTCTGAGTCATAATATACTTTAAGCTTTTATGGTCAGTGAAGATGTGGCATTTTTCACTATACAAATGATGACGCCAAATTTTCAATGCAAAAAAAATAGCGGCCAACTCTAAATTGTGCGTCGGATAATTCTTTTCATGCGGTTTTAACTGTCTGGAGGTATAAGATATCATTTTTCCCTCCTACATCAATACACAACCCAAACCGTTCAATGACGCATCGCTGTAAATCACAAATTCTTTACCCAATTCTGGTTGAACCAACACTGGTGCCTCAGTTAATAATGCTTTCAATTGATCGAAGCTTTGTTGACATTTTTTGGACCATTCAAACTTTACATCTTTCTGCAGTAATCTAGTCATCGGTGTAGCAATCATCAAGAACCCTTTAATGAAATGTCGATAGTAACAAGCTAATCCCAGAAAATTTTTGACCTCGGATACACTTCTAGGGGTTTCCAGTCAATAACTGCAGAAATCTTGCTCGGATCAACTCGAATGCCATCTGCCGGAACAATATGTCTGAAAATTTTGACTTCCCGGAGCCAAAACTCACACTTACTGAATTTAGCATACAGTTGCTTATCTCTCAAGGTTTGCAACACAATCCTCAAATGCTCGACATGCTCAGACTCATCTCGTGAATAGATCAGAATGTCGTCAATAAACACAACAACAAATCTGTCTAAATACGATCTAAAGATCTGATTCATTAAATCCATAAAAATGGCAAGAGCATTACTTAGTCCAAAAGGCATAACAAGAAATTCATAATGTCCG
The DNA here is from genome assembly GCA_025698515.1 of Gossypium sturtianum. Classification (NCBI taxonomy): domain Eukaryota; kingdom Viridiplantae; phylum Streptophyta; class Magnoliopsida; order Malvales; family Malvaceae; genus Gossypium; species Gossypium sturtianum. The sequence goes on from CM046945.1 coordinate 30,135,395, forward strand.
TACCTCGTCCTGAACGCAGTTTTCGGCACATCTGAGTCTTTAACTCGCAACTGATCATAACCCGATCTCAAATCAATCTTTGAAAACACTGTTGCACCTCTCAACTGATCAAACAAATCGTCTATTCTTGGCAACGGATACTTATTCTTTATCATAACCTTGTTGAGCTGACAATAATCAATACACATTCTCATAGACCCGTCTTTCTTTTTAACAAACAATACTGGCGCACCCCAGGGTCAAAAACTCGGTCGTGCAAAACCTCTATTTGTTAACTCTTGCAACTGAGTTTTCAATTCTTTCAACTTTGTCGGAGCCATTCTGTACGGAGCTATAGATATTGGTGAAGTTCCCGGCACTAACTCAATGGCAAACTCAACCTCTCTGACTGGTGGCAACCCAGGCAATTGTTCTGGAAATACATTCGAATATTCACAAACTACAGGCACTGGTTCAATCTTCTTTTCAGACACTTTGGTATCTAAAAAATATGCTAGGTACGTGTCACAACCTTTTCTCACATATCTTTGAGCCGAAATCAATGAAATCACTATAGGTAATCCACTCAACTTATCAGATTCAATCCGAAGAATTTCATTACTCTGACACTTCAATTTTATAGTCTTTCTTCTACAATTCACAACAGCATCATGTAGAGTCGACCAATCCATACCCAAAATCACATGAACTCATCAAATGGTAAAAGCATCAAGTCAGCCAGAAAATAGTAACCCTGAGTCATTAAAGGACAATTCTTGCATACTTCGTGAACTAGAACGTACTTGCCTACGGGGTTCGATACTTTAATCATAAATTCAGTAATTTCAACAGGTAATTTCTTACTAGACACTAAATTCCCACAAAGATATGAATGTGTCGATCTAAGATCAATTAAAGCAATCACATTAGTGTCATAAAGAGAGAAGGTACCGGTAATAACATCTGGTGATGACACTTCTTCGCGAGCGCGAATAGCGTAGGCTCTGGTAGGTGCTCTAGCCTGAGCTCTCACAGTGGAGTCCATTGTCGCCCCTCGACTACCACTCACATTCCTAGTATTTCTTTGTGGTCTTCCTCTAGTCAAGATATTACTCGGTCTCAGATTCTGAGGTCTATCTTTCTCAACCATCTCAGGACAGTCTTTAATAAAATGATCCCGTGAACCAAAAATGTAACAAGCTCTATTATTATATTTCACCCAACAATCTTTAAAATGCCGTCTTCTACACTATTGACACTCAGGCTTGATGTCTTTTACGTTGCCAACACTTGATACTGACGTGGCTTGAGCTTTAGGGCTGGTGTATTATTTTTCGCGATCTCTATTGGAATATCCCACAAAAGTGGTCGATCGGTTAAAATAATCTTTTAATTTCTTTGATTTGGAATGGTAAGGTTTACTCATCGATCTATTCCTCGAATCTCTTGCCTCTAAATTAGCCTTTCTCTTTTCTTGATTAAAGTTTTCAGCTTTGCAAGCCCGATCGACTAACACAACAAACTCTTTCAAATCTAATATTCCGACCAGAAGTTTAATATCTTCGTTCAACCCGTCAAAAAACCGCTTGCACATAATCTCTTCAGTAGAAACATACTCTCGAGCATATTTACTTAACCACACAAATTCTCTCTCATACTCAGTTACGGTCATACAGCCTTGTTTCAATTCTAGAAACTCTTTGTGTTTTTTATCCAGAAACCGCTAGCTTATATATTTCTTTCGAAACTCGGTCTGAAAGAACTCCCAGGTGACTCTCTCCCTCGGCACCACCGATACTAATGTATTCCACCACTGATACGCAGTATCTCTCAAAAGGGATATAGCACACTTTAAACATTCAGCTGGCATGCAAGAAAGCTTGTCAAACACTCGAATCGTATTTTCAAGCCAAAACTCGGCTCTCTATAGGTCATCATCCACATTAGCTCTGAACTCTTCAGCCATGTGTTTATGGATCTTGTCAACTGGAGGCTTATTTAATCTTAAAAGCTCAACACCTTGAGGAGCTAAGGGTACAAGTTGGGGATTAAGAGGGGTGGAGGTTGTTGAGCAGCCGGGTTTGTACGAATGTATTGAGTGAACCACTCATTCATCATTTGGAAGAAGGCTTCTTTAGCCTCTCCTCCCTGACTGCCCGTTATAGATCTAGAATCAGACGGTGCTATCCCTTGAGTGGGAGCAGGCGCATTACTTTCAATCTCATCAGCTATCGCTCGATTGGGATCCATTTGCTATATAAAAACACATTTTCAAATGTCAGGAGTCATCACACTATCACAGTTTATACATGGCATGTATAGCTAGACTCTCTCACGCACTACATTAGTCCTAGAATTGACAAAACCGTAGCTCTGATACCAATAAATGTAACACCCCTCACTCGTATTCACCGTCAGAATAGGGTTACGGAGCATTATCGGACTTACAACACTTTTAAACATACATTTCATATATAAATTATCAATTTGAATACAATTCAATCACAATCAATCATAGTGTCCCTTAAACGAGCCTACGAGGCCTTAAACATACATTGAGAGTGGTTCGGGACTAACCCGATAACTCGGGAAATTTTTCAACACTTAGCAAAAATTTTCTCAAACAGGGGACACACTCCCGTGTGACCAAGCCGTGTGTCTCACACGGCCACCAGACACGCCCGTGTCAAAGGCCGTGTGAACATTCAAAATGGGAGCACATGGCCGTGTCCCAGCTCGTGTCCTACCCCGTGTCCAAACAAGTGAGGTTACTGAGTTGGGTCACACTGTAACAGCCCGTTTTTAGGTTAAATTGGAACAGTGGTTTCGGGACAACAAATCTGATGTCAAAAAATTATTTTAATATTATTTTGTGTTTACAGCATGTTATTTGATATGTGTAAAAATTTCGTGAGCTAATTTTATCTTTTAATTGCTTAATTCGAGAAAAAGGACTAAATCACATAAAATGCAAAAGTTGCATTCTATTAGTTAAAAGTGTCTAATAGCTATAGAACCTTAAAGTTAAGGTCCTTATGTTGAAATTAGACCATTAACATGATATTGGATGATAGTGGCTTGGTAAATTTGAAATTATTAATGTTCATTATGGCTAATTTAGTAATTTGGTTAATAAGGTTAATTATAATAAAACAAAACAAAATTTTCATCCATTCTCATCTTCTTTAACCGAAAATTGATGGGAGAAAAGCCATTGTTAGGGTTGATATTCGGCCAAGCTTCTCTTGCTCATTTAGGTATGTTTTTGTTCCGTTTTTGATGATTTCTATGTTTTTGTAACCGTTGCAGCTCAATCTAGCCAACCCATACCTTTAATTTCGAAATTTTTAAAGATTTTAAGAGTTTCCATTAATGATTTTATGTGTTCTTTGGTGTTTGAAGTTGAAATATGAATTTTTGATGATAGATTTTCATGTTTTGTAAAGTGATTTTTGACAAAAATGTCAAAAATGGATTAAATTGTGAAATGTGAAATTTTATGTGGTAAATATGTGAAATAATGAAAGATATGGGCTACTCGGAGTCCCTATGAAATTCAGCTAGCTTAGTTAAGGGTTTAATTGCATTAATTTTCAATTTTATGTGATAAGGATTGAATTGTAAAAATGTGAAAGTTTAGGGGCAAATGTGTAAAATAACCCTATTATGTGTTTTGGACTAAATTGAATGAATGGTTGATTAAATAAGTTAATTTTGAATATATTTAGATCAAGAAAATAGGAATCCTAAATTGGATCGAGGGAAAGGCAAGTTTATCGAGTAATTAACTCATTTCGACGTTTTCATACTCGATGTAAGTTCGTATAATTAGAATCAAAATTTTAAATATTTTTATTTATTTGAAAAGTATGTATATAATTGAGAAATTGATATACTTGGAATAAGAATGCCTATTTGATATAAACTGATGGTTACCGAGCCCCGTTTGAACCGTATGAATTCATATGATACGAGTGACATGTCACTAGCGTTACCGTTTTGGCTGCGCTCCTACATTTGTTGCGGACTCACCTCAGTTCGTATGAGCTTACCGATATATCAGCTCGTAAGAGCTTACTGTTTTTAGCTCGTTAGAGCTTACCGTTTCAGCTCAATAGAGCTTACTGTCCATCAGCTCAGGAGGAGCTTACTGATCATAGCTTGAAAGAGCGAAAATGATAAAGAATTGACGGATTACTGATGTATATAACTCGAGTATCCTTTGAAGTTCTAATGGGTTCAGTGGGCATAAATATTGTTTATACAGATGAGTACTGTTATTGAATGAATTATTGATTATATGATTGAGAGTGAAATGTTGAATATAATGTACATGATATATGAATTTGGTATGGTACAATGTATTGAGTATTGAGATTGAGATAATGGATGATTACATGTATTTATGTGACTAACTTGTTGATGAATGCTTGTGTTAGGAATTTGGAAATTTAATTGAGTTTACATTACTTGTTGTCTTGATTATGTACGAATGGTAAGATTATTTCTAAATTATACGGGCTTACTAAGCTATAAAGCTTACTCTGTTTCTTTTCAATGTATTATAGAGGTTCAATAGCACGCTCGATTCGGATAAAGTCAGAGCTACGTATCACACTATCCAGTTGCCGATTGGTACTTATGAATTTGTGGATATTTGTAACTATGGCATGTATAGGCTAGTTATAAGAATGATAGTTAAGGTTACTTGAGATATTGATTTTGGTACATGTTATGGTATGAGTTGAAGCCATGTTGTAACACCCCAAACCCGGTCAATACACCACGACCGAATCTGGCATGTTACGGGGAAAATCGTGTTTGAGGGGTTAGGTTTCAGGTTAAAGATTCGATGAAAAACTCTTTGTCATATTTTATACTTGTCAAAATCTTGGGCATGATTGCTTTAAACCGGTAGTGAATTTTGAAAACCCGGAATTTGAAAACTTGGTTGACTCCATAAGTAAGACAAATCCATATCGTTTGAGAATCCCAAGTAATCTCCTTCTTGATGCTTAAAAACATTTTGAGCTTAGTGTGGAAAAATCTCTAGTTTTAGAAAACGTTTGAGTTGCATTTATTTTTAATTTATAGTGTGATACCCGATGGTAAAATTTAAAACATATCACTTTGTAGTTTTGAAAACCTCATTTTATATCCAAGTTTTTATTCGATAATAATCCATAATTTATTAGGACACAATTGAAATCCAATCAAAGCATGTGAATAATCAAAACATAATTTTAAGAGGCCTTTTACAATCCCAACAAAACTATATGGAATAAAAGAAATTAAGTACCAAGTCTAAATCAGTGAAATTTCAAATTTATTCATGGCATGGTCACCTCGAGTCCACCCGGCCCATGTCCGCAATCTAAGTGTCACTGAAATGATAAGGAGAAGGTGAGTCGCAAGACTCGAGTGCATAAATCCCTCTCCGATTAATGCAACATGCTAACACACATCATAGCAACGCAATACAAGTAATGCACCCAATCCTAGCCATCCGTACTCCATTTCTACCCCGTGTGGTACCAAACCACCGTGGTGCCAAACCCTTGGTGACCCAAAGTCACGATATCCATAATTGTGGTGCAAAACCACTGGTGACCCAAAGTCACGAATAATCCAATGATGGGGCCAACCCATCGTGTGATACCAAATCACCGGGCGTCAATCCAGATAATAATCAGCGTGGGGCCAACCCATCGTGGGTGCGAAGCCACCGGGACGACGCTATGAGGTGCCAAACCTGCGGAGTCCCAAAGACACGAATGTGATACCAAATCACCGGTGACCAAGTCACGTAATCCAATGATGGGGCCAACCCATCGTGTGATACCAAATCACCGGCGTCAATCGTATAATTAATCGTGGGGCCAACCCATCGTGGTGCTAAGCCACTGGGACGACGCCGAGGTGCCAAACCTCCGTGACCCAAAGTCACAATAATCAATCTGTGGTACCAAAACCTTTGGAGGTGCCAAACCTCCGGTGTCCCAAAGACACGGATATCATATTCCCCCTCCTCTCACATCACCCATAACATATCATACTAATGCAAATCGTGCAAGACATGTAATCATGCTAACATGTTTAACATTGCATCTCATATCACATACATCATCGATCATGATATCATATACCATTAATAGAACTCGTAATGAAACGGGCTTACCCGAATCCGTGCACATACCCCATAGGGTATCATATCAATCAACCACATTGTTTCACAATCAGGTTTATTAAACATATTACTAAGCAATGAGTGTGTTAGTTTACACACACTAAAACGCAAGCTTTTAAACCCAACGAACCGATCTAAGATCCTCAAATACCTTGCTCCTATAATCGGCAAAACATAGATTAGCCACTTATACCATTCGGCCAAAACCATTAAACCAAAGGGTTAACAATTGAATCCCTTACCTTTCACTTGGTTTGGTTTCCTACCAAAACTCTGAACCAACCAATGCTTCCTTAGTCAATCGGCCACACCCTAACAAGAGAACTGTTATTTTTTGAAGTCTTTGATTAACGAAAACTAAAAGAATGCACTACTAGAACCAATCCCTTACCACCACTTACCAACGATTAACCGAGAAAGAAGACTCCTCTTGCTTGCTTCCAAAATCCAAAGGCCCTATAACGTAATAGTTAACAAAGATTAACTCCTTTCAACCAAACCCAAAATCGAACCAGAACAAGGGAGAGGAGAAATAACCATTCGGCCAAGCACTTACCTAACACCAACCAATATTCGGCCAAGAACCACTAGGAGAGAGGAAAGATTCGGCCAACTCTTAAACAAGATGGAAAAAAGAGGATTCGGCTAGGGTGGCTTGTAATAATCAAACAAGATTCGGTCAGAGTGAAAGAAAAGAGAAAAAGAAAAGCAAAAGGATAGGGGTTGATATTCGCCAACAATAGAAATGGGGAAAAGAAAAGAAAAGGAAAGGTTTAGAAGGGTGAAGTTTGGCTTGCAAAAGAAAGAATGGAGAAAGTGTTTTGGAGAATGGAGTTTTGCCACACAAATGAAGAGAAAAGAGAGAGAGCAAAGAACATTCGGCTACCAAGAAAATTGAGAGGGACAAAGAAAATTTGGCAAGGCTATAGGGGTTTGGTCTTTTGGTTTCAAGAAGTAAAGAAAATGAGAGAAAGCTCTCTTGTAATTTGGCTACTATTGACAAAAGAGAGGAATTTGGCTTGACACAAAGTGACCGAAAAATGCACAAAAGTGCCTAAGTGAATTTCGGCTAACACCCCTTCCCACTTACCAAAACCGGCCACTCTCTCCACAAACTCCCCAACATTCGGCCATTACCCACAATTACTCCAAGCCACACATTCAAACTAGTTTGAACTAGTCTCCCTCCTAAATTCGCTCTCCACCCACCATTTAAACATTTGACTCGGTCCATGGCAGAGTTTGAAGCGCCCACAACTCTCCTCCTCCATCCAGTCAAAATGAGAGCAAAAATGTGGGATTTTCGCAGCTTGAACACAGGACCTCCTCCCCGCAAGTGACGCCAAACACAAGCCCCAAGTGGCGCATGCTTTGCCATCTTACTAGCTCAACTCTTGTGCTAACTTTTCACCTAAAATTATTTATAAACCCCCACTCCTTTGACTCCTCTCACATAAAACTTAAAACCAAAATTTTTCCTACCACTCCGGCTTATACTAAGCTTACAACTAAGCCCCAAAACAACACAAAAGCAACATTGCAAAACAACCACATGCAAAACAATGCAATAACAAAATAGCCCCTATCCTCGGATATTACGGTTCTACCCCTAAAAAATAATTTCGGCCTCGAAATTACCCGATCAAAAGAGTTGAGGTATTGTTGTCTCATCACATCCTCGGGTTCCCACGTAGCTTCTTCCACGCCATGGTTCCGCCATAGCACCTTTACCGAGGCACCGACTTCCTACGCAAAACCTTCACATCCCGATCTAGGATCCGCATGCAGTTCCTCCTCCATGGTCAAACTGGATTCACCTCGATCTCTTCCATCGCTACGACATACGATGGATCCGAACGATAACGCCTAAGGATCGAAACGTGAAATACATCGTGAATCGAATCAACTCACTGGCAACTCAAGTTTGGTAAGCTACTGGTCCCACTCGTTTGATTACCTCATACGCCCAATAAACCTCGGACTTAGCTTGCCTTTCCTTCCGAATCTCAATACTTTCTTCCATGGCGAGACCTTCGAAAACTTGATCCCTACAAAGAAACTCTATATCTCTCCGCTTGAGATCGGCATAAGACTTACGCCTATCCGAAGCTTCTTTCAATCGAGCACGAATCAACTTAACCTTGTCTTCGGTCTCGCAACCAACTCTAGTCCCAACAATCGGCGTTCACCCAACTCCGTCCAACATGTAGGTGAGCGACACTTTCTACCATACAACGCCTCATATGGTGCCATTTTGATGCTTGCTTGGTAACTATTATTGTAGGCGAACTCGCCTAATGGCGAAACTCCTCCCAACTACCTCAAATCCGAACACAACCTCTCAAAGATATCCTCTAAGATCTCAGATAACCCCTTTCCGACGCCCCGTCGATTGCGGGTGAAAAGTCGTCTTTGAAATCCAAGCGCGTACCTAAAGCCCGATGTAACGCTTTCCGTAACCTTGACGTAAATCTGGGATCCCTATCCGAGATAATCGACATTTGCACACCGTGCAATCTCACTATCTCTCGACACATACGACCGCCAACCTCTGAAGTGAGTAATCAACCCTTCACCGGAATGAAGTGAGTGATTTAGTCGACGATCCACAATTACCCAAACCGAGTCTTTCTTGCTCGGCGTAAGAGGTAATCCATCGACGAAATCCATAGTTATTCTTTCCCACTTCCATTGTGGAATCTTCATCGGGTGAAGCAACCCCGACGGCAATCGATGCTCGCCTTGACTACCGACATGTCGGACACTTCCCTACAAACCCCGTCACTTCTTTCTTGAGACCGGCCACCAAAATTGCTCTCTTAGATCTCTATACATCTTGCTTCCTCCGGGATGCATAGCGTATATGGGCTGCTATGTGCGTCCGAAGAATCCTCCGCCTCACTCAACGTCTTTCGGCATACAAGCTCTACCTTGGAAACACAACACTCCATCACTAGATAAATCAGTAACCCTCCAAACCACCATCCACGCACTGAGACCTCTCGCGCACTCAAAACCTCACCTTCCAATCTGTTTTCTCTCGATCCGCTTCAACCCAAGTAGGCTTAACTCGCAGCTCGCTGAATACTTCCGTCGCCATACAAACTCGGATGGGCAAACATCGCTCTTAAGTCTGAAACAACCTTACGGCTCAACGCGTCGCCACCACATTAGCCTTGCCCGGATGATATTCAATCGAACAATCATAATCCTTGAGCAATTCAATCCATCTCATACTGCCTCAAATTCAAATCCTTACGAGTCAAAAGATACTTTAGACTCTTGTGATCTGTGTAGACTATCGATTTCTCTCCGAACAAGTAGTGCCTCCAAATTTTCAAGGCGAAGACTACATTTGCTAACTCCAAGTCGTATGCGTCGGATAATTGACCTCATGTGGCCTCAGCTGCCGAGATGCGTAAGCCACAACCTTACCTTTCCCGCATCAAGACACAACCCAATCCCGTATGTGATGCATCGCAATACACCTGTGAATTCCTTCCCGACCTCAAAGTTGATTTAAAGCAGAGCTTCTGTCAAAATCTTCTTTAGTTTGTCGAAACTCTCCTGCCGCTTCTCACCCAAACAAATGGAACCCCTTTCCTTAACAACTTGGTCATTGGCGCTGCGATCAATGAAAAACCTTCTACAAATCTTGGTAGTATCTCGCCAAACCAGAAAACTCGAATCTCACCATCGACTTAGGCGGCTTCCAATCCAAAATCGCCTCAATCTTCCGAGGATCTACCTAATCCCTTAGCCGACACTACATGACCCAAGAATGTCACCTCCCCGAGCGTAACTCGCACTTACTAAATTTTGCATAAAGCCATTTTTCCTCGAATCTGCGATAGACTATTCGCAAGTGTGCATCATGCTCCTCCTCTGTCTTTGAGTATACTAAGATGTCGTCAATAAAAACCACTACGAACTGATCCAAATATTGCAGAAACACCCTATTTATCATATCCATGAATGCTGCCGGCGCGTTAGTCAACCAAACGGCATTACCAAAAATTTGTAGTGCCCATACCGAGTACGAAACGCTGTCTTGTGGATATCCGCCTCCTTCACCTTCAATTGGTGATACCCAAACCTTAAATCAATTTTTGAGAATACCGAAGCACCCTTGGTGATCAAACAAGTCATCTATCTGCGAACGGATACTTGTTTTTGATCGTAAACTTGTTCAATCAAGCGGTAGTCTATACACATCCGCATGGTACCATCTTTCTTCTTAACAAAGAGTACTGGCGCTCCCCAAGGTGAAACACTTGGCCTAATAAAGCCTCGATCCAACAACTCCTGGATCTGAGCCTTTAATTCCACTAACTCCTTTGGCGCCATCCTATACGGGTAATAGACACCGGCGCAGCTTCCGAGAATGCATCTATCCCGAACTCCACCTCACGATCCGGTGGCAAGCCCGGAAGTTCCTCTGGAAACATATCAACAAATTCTTTAACTGTCCGGACCTTTTCCACAGCAGATTCCTTAGCCTCCAAGGCATACACGTGAACCACATACGCTTCACAGCCCTTCCTGACCATCTTCTCCGCTTTCAGAGCAGATACCACGTTGGATAAGTAATCTCTTCTATTACCTATCATGACTACCTCATCACCCTCAGCCGTCTTTAGAACCAAACGCTTAGCCGCGCAATCCAATCTAGCCTGGTATTTAACCAACCAGTCCATCCCGAGAATCAGATCGAACTCCCTAAACGGCAGTTTCATCAGATCAGCCACAAACACTACCCCTTTGAGTTCTAGGGGTACATCTCTATACAGCTTATCTACGACTACAGAGTGACCTAGAGGGCTAATGACTGTCATCTGCCTAGAAGTAGTTTCAGAGTTTAAGTCCATTGTCTCTACTATGCTACTAGCAACGTATGAATGCGTTGAACCCACATCAATTAAAGTAGTATATGGAGAACCAAAGATCAAAAACGTACCGGTTATGACGTCCGGTGCGTCGCCCTCCTCTCGGCGTCTCGCTGCATACACCAACCCAGGCTGTCTTGCCTCAGAGCTACCCGCACCTCTGCCCGGTGCTCCGCGACCCCGACCAGAACCATTACCTCCTCTGCCATTACCACGACCCCTCTGCGGTGGCGGTCCATTATTCCTGAACTGAGTACGGCCCTGCCCCTCGGACTGAATCCTAGTCAACTTACGCGGACAGTCCCTCACACGGTGATCCAAAGAGCCACACTCGAAACATCCTTTTCCACCGGTCCAAAGAACCTCCCAATGAGATTTCCCACAAGCGGTTACACTGCGGGTCCACGATTACAAAGAATGACCTACGGCATCGATTCGCCCACTTTGTCTAGCTCTTTTCTGCGGATTACCCGACAACCCAGAAGATCCAAAACTCCTATTATGTCTGTTCCTATCCATGTTTTGCCTCACAGATTCTTTAACACCCTCGGCTACCTTAGCCTTCTCAACCAGGACGGCAAACTCACGCTCCTGCTGTGGAGCAATCAGCGATCTTAATTAAATCTCTCGGACCATCCTCGAATCGAACACACCTCTCGTGTTCGTGAGCCACAATGCCCCTAGCATACCTACTCGGCTTCAAGAATTGCGCCTCGTACTCACACGGCGCATGACTTACTCCCCGAACTAGCCTCAAAAATGCTTTTTGTTGTGCGTCAATGTAGCTAGCTCCAATGTACTTTTTCTCGATAAGCGACCCTAAAATAATCCCAAGTGAGATCCTCCGCTGCAGCCCGTCTCGAACCGTGAGCCACCACCGATATGACTCATCCCGAAGGAGCGATACTATCCCCTTCAGGCTTCTCTCTCGCGATCAGTCCGGATCATCCATGATCCGCTCCGTCGCTTCCACCAATACTCAGCCGCGGCTTGGAGCAACCAGAAACACCTCTAAATACCTCAGCCCCATTTGCTCAGAGTCGCTCAGCACAGATTTCCTAGCTCCTGCGCCTCCACCTACTCCGGCTACCCTTTTCGAACTCGCAAAGATCGCTCGCGACGACGCTGCGTCATCCCCTACCGATCTCGAAATTCACCACCTCCGGTGGTGGTGGTACCGTATCTCATTCTCGATTTCAACTGACCCTATTGGTTCGTGAACCGTCATCCTACCCCGACCACGCCCACGTGTATTATGACCACGCCCACCCCGAGTGCTCATGACTACATCTCGACTTATCTCGATTTAGAAGTTTTATGCATCAAGTATTTATTCCGCTATTTAAAAGCACGATCTTATGAATATTTCTTATTAAAGAAATTTTTGTTTTCGCAAGTCGTGGACCTAGTGGTTTCAATTTCTAAGGTAATTGCTAGCCATTCAATCATATTACACCAACATCAGTAATCACAAGCATAGTAAGGGGTACTTACTTGGGCGGATTGGTGCCGGAGACTCGAAGCCATGCCTTTCAAACCATATACTTTGAAACAAAAACATTAAAAACAAAAAAATTCTTAAAACATTTTGGGCCTCAGGCCCACAGCCGAGCCTTGATCTTGGCTCTGATACCAAAATTGTAACACCCCAAACCCGGTCAATACACCACGACCGAATCTGGCATGTTACGGGGAAAATCGTGTTTGAGGGGTTAGGTTTCAGGTTAAAGATTCGATGAAAAACTCTTTGTCATATTTTATACTTGTCAAAATCTTGGGCATGATTGCTTTAAAACTGGTAGTGAATTTTGAAAACCCGGGAATTTGAAAACTTGGTTGACTCCATAAGTAAGACAAATCCATATCGTTTGAGAATCCCAAGTAATCTCCTTCTTGATGCTTAAAAACATTTTGAGCTTAGTGTGGAAAAATCTCTAGTTTTAGAAAACGTTTGAGTTGCATTTATTTTTAATTTATAGTGTGATACCCGATGGTAAAATTTAAAACATATCGCTTTGTAGTTTTGAAAACCTCATTTTATATCCAAGTTTTTATTCGATAATAATCCATAATTTATTAGGACATAATTGAAATCCAATCAAAGCATGTGAATAATCAAAACATAATTTTAAGAGGCCTTTTACAATCCCAACAAAACCATATGGAATAAAAGAAATTAAGTACCAAGTCTAAATCAGTGAAATTTCGAATTTATTCATGGCATGGTCACCTCAAGTCCACCCGGCTCCATGTCCGCAATCTAAGTGTCACCTGAAATGATAAGGGAGAAGGTGAGTCGCAAGACTCAGTGCATAAATCCTCTCTCGATTAATGCAACATGCTAACACACATCATAGCAACGCAATACAAGTAATGCACCCAATCCTAGCCATCCGTACTCCATTTCTACCCGTGTGGTACCAAACCCTTTGGTGGTGCCAAACCACTGGTGACCCAAAGTCACGAATAATCCAATGATGGGGCCAACCCATCGTGTGATACCAAATCATGGCGTCAATCCCGTATAATCGGTGTGGGGCCAACCCCATCGTGGTGCGGCCACCGGGACGAGACGCTATGAGGTGCCAAACCTCCGGTGTCCCAAAGACACGAATGTGATACCAAATCATGGTGACCGAAGTCACGAATCCAATGATGGGGCCAACCCATCGTGTGATACCAAATCACCGGGCGTCAATCCCGTATAATTAATCGTGGGGCCAACCCACCGTGGTGCTAAGCCATCGGGACGACGCCGAGGTGCCAAACCTCTCGTGACCCAAAGTCACAATAATCAACTGTGGTACCAAACCTTTGGAGGTGCCAAACCTCTGGTGTCCCAAAGACACGGATATCATATTCCCCCTCCTCTCACATCACCCATAACATATCATACTAATGCAAATCGTGCAAGACATGTAATCATGCTAACATGTTTAACATTGCATCTCATATCACATACATCATCGATCATGATATCATATACCATTAATAGAACTCGTAATGAAACGGGCTTACCCGAATCCGTGCACATACCCCATAGGGTATCATATCAATCAACCACACTGTTTCACAATCAGGTTTATTAAACATATTACTAAGCAATGAGTGTGTTAGTTTACACACCTATTAAAACGCAAGCTTTTAAACCCAACGAACCGATCTAAGATCCTCAAATACCTTGCTCCTATAATCGGCCAAACATAGATTAGCCACTTATACCATTCGGCCAAAACCATTAAACCAAAGGGGTTAACAATTGAATCCCTTACCTTTCACTTTGTTTGGTTTCCTACCAAAACCCGAACCAACCAATGCTTCCTTAGTCAATCGGCCACACCCTAACAAGAGAACTGTTAATTTTTTGAAGTCTTTGATTAACGAAAACTAAAAGAATGCACTACTAGAACCAATCCCTTACCACCACTTACCAACGACAAGCGAGAAAGAAGACTCCTCTTGCTTGCTTCCAAAATCCAAAGGCCCTATAACGTAATAGTTAACAAAGATTAACTCCTTTCAACCAAACCCAAAATCGAACCAGAACAAGGGAGAGGAGAAATAACCATTCGGCCAAGCACTTACCTAACACCAACCAATATTCGGCCAAGAACCACTAGGAGAGAGGAAAGATTCGGCCAACTCTTAAACAAGATGGAAAAAAGAGGATTCGGCTAGGGTGGCTTGTAATAATCAAACAAGATTCGGTCAGAGTGAAAGAAAAGAGAAAAAGAAAAGCAAAAGGATAGGGGTTGATATTCGGCCAACAATAGAAATGGGGAAAAGAAAAAGAAAAGGAAAGGTTTAGAAGGGTGAAGTTTCGGCTTGCAAAAGAAAGAATGGAGAAAGTGTTTTGGAGAATGGAGTTTCGGCTTACACAAATGAAGAGAAAAGAGAGAGAGCAAAGAACATTCGGCTACCAAGAAAATTGAGAGGGACAAAGCAAATTTGGCAAGGCTATAGGGGTTTGGTCTTTTGGTTTCAAGAAGTAAAGAAAATGAGAGAAAGCTCTCTTGTAATTTCGGCTACTATTGACAAAAGAGAGGAATTTGGCTTGACACAAAGTGACCGAAAAATGCACAAAAGTGCCTAAGTGAATTTCGGCTAACACCCCTCCCCATTTACCAAAACCGGCCACTCTCTCCACAAACTCCCCAACATTCGGCCACTACCCACAATTACTCCAAGCCACACATTCAAACTAGTTTGAACTAGTCTCCCTCCTAAATTCGCTCTCCACCCACCATTTAAACATTTGACTCGGTCCATGGCAGAGTTTGAACTGCCCACAACTCTCCTCCTCCATGCCGTCAAAATGAGAGCAAAAATGTGGGATTTTCGCAGATTGAACACAGGACCTCCTCCCCTACAAGTGACGCCAAACACAAGCCCCAAGTGGCGCATGCTTTGCCATCTTACTAGCTCAACTCTTGTGCTAACTTTTCACCTAAAATTATTTATAAACCCCCAGCTCCTTCAGCTCCTCTCACATAAAACTTAAAACCAAAATTTTTCCTACAACTCCGACTTATACTAAGCTTACAACTAAGCCCCAAAACAACACAAAAGTAGCATTGCAAAACAACCACATGCAAAACAATGCAATAACAAAATAGCCCCTATCCCTGGATATTACACATGTGATTTGGCTTAACTTGGTATAGTATTTTGGTTGTGTTTAAGTACTCAAAAATGGTATGTTTTGGCTAGTAATAGATGGAATGAAAATATGCAAATGTTATCTTGATATGTGGTTAGTATATGAATGGAAAATGTATGTGATTTATAAGGCATTTGAATTCCATGTTGAATGGGAGTAATATGTGTATGAAATGCTATGTATTGGCTGCCAATTGAGTTGTGAAATGTTGCAATTTATGCTTGTGTATGCATGTAAAAATATGGTGGAAAAATGGCTAAACAAATGGCCTATTTTTGTCCACACGGACAGAGACACGTGCGTGTGTCTCAGCCGTGTATGACACACAGTCATGTTGCTCGGCCATGTGTCCCTTGGTGTTGATATTAAATTGAAGTCAGTATGCTCTACACGGTCTCACAAGCGGGCGTGTGACTGGCCGGGTGGTACAAGTCAGTATACCCCCTAAATGGCACACGTCCTACCACACGGGCGTGTGACTTAACTGTGTTGCATAATTCAGTATACCCTACAGTTTTGGCACGGCCTAGTACACGGCCTGGCACATGGGAGTGTGTGGCCATTTCGAAGGGCACACGGGCTAGACACATGGGCGTGTAGTCGGCCGTGTGACCCAAGTCAGTATGTATGCCCTATTTTTAAACGGCCTGAGACCCGGGCGTGTCTGGAGCCGTGTGAGGCACACGGCCTGTTCACACGGGCGTGTGACCCCTGTATAGATGAAAAATTTCTAAGTTTTCTAAAAATTTTGTATGTTATCGGTTTAGTCCCGAACCACTTTTAAAGCATATGTAAGGTCTCGTAGGCTCTTATAAGGGACAATGTGATTGTGTTGAATGTTATTTGAATATAAATGCATAGATGTATGGGCATTGTATGTTAAATAATGTGTAATGATCGATAATACCTCGTAACCCTACTCCGGTGACGGATACGGGTTAGGGGTGTTACATTTATTGGTATCAGAGCTACGATTTAGTCGATTCTAGGACTAACGTAGCGTATGTGAGTCTAGCTATACATGCCATATATATAAACTGTGATAGTGTGATGACTCCTGACATTTTAAATGTGTTTTTATATAGTAAATGGATCCTGATCGAGCTGTAGTTGATGAGGTTGAGAGAAACGTGCCTGCTCCCACGCAAGGGACAGCTCCATCTGTGTAATGCCCCTTACCCGTAATCCTCATCGGAACCAGATACAAGGCGTTATCGTACTTTACTTGCTTAAACATATATTCTCAGCTATAAAATTTTGTTTCAACTTTAAACCTTCTCATTCATATTTATAACATCCTTATTATGGGCCTATGGGGCCTTAAACATCCATACGGAAGGCTTCGGAATTAAACCGGGAACTTTGGTGCACATAGAAAAATTTTACCTAAAATAGGGCCACACGCCCGTGTGGAATGGAACACGCCCATGTGGGCAGGCCGTGTGGTCACACACGCCCATGTTCCTAGCCCATGTGGAATTTATTTTCATTTCGAACCTACAGGAAATTTCACACGGCCGGACACACGCCTGTGCTAATAGCCCATGTCCCTCTCACGGCCTAGACACGCCCGTGTCCTCACCCGTGTGTGAAAAACCTGGGTATTCTATTTATGACGTCAGCATCCTCTTAAGGGGCACACGGCCTAGGCACACGCCCGTGTGCTGGCCTGTGTGACGAATCAAATTCTCGCAATTTGATGCATGGGACACACGGCCTATCAAAACACCCATCGGGTTGACCGTGTGTCACACACGGCCTAAACACACACCCGTGTGTCTACTCTTGTGGACAATTATAAGGCTATTTTCCAAGCCAATTGCCACCCTGAAACATAAACACACTTATTCCAACCCAAGTAACACTTAACATGGCAATAATACATAAGTAAGAACCACTAATCATCAATCATACATTTCACATTTCACTCTATCTTTAGCATGAACTTTCATCCCATAAAACTCGTTATCAATAAAATATGAAACTTGACAAATATTGGCCAATTTCCAATGGCCATTTACAAAATGAGTGTATAACTTTGGTAGCCAACACTTTGGCTTTCAAATATGACATATCACAAAATAACCATGATCCTATACATGCCATACTCAAAATAAATTTAACTTTACTATACCAAAAGAATGATTGATAGTGTGATCCGAGCTCCGACGTCCTAAGATCCCCGAGCAAGCTTGACGATACTACAAGGAAAAGGAAAAAGGAAGGGGTAAGAACATAGCTTAGTAAGTTTGCATGAATTGAAATAGCAACATAATTACTCATGGTAAAAATCCATTCATCTCATAGAACGATAATAACATAAGTTCTACAGTACTTTGACATACTTACTCATACTTACGCTTACCCATCACATATCACATTAGGCTTTCATAATTCGTATTTTACTCATAGTACCTGTATCACTTCATCACATAGTTTAGCACTTATCCTATCATAAACATAAACTTAAATCGTAAACATCTTTCACTAAAATATAACTCTTTGCCATCTTTGTATACTTAGCTCTTTTGCCCGTTGATTTACTCGGAATACCGGAGGATACTGAATCTCATCATTCTTGTATTGCGATGCCAATGCCATATCCTAGATATGGTCTTACATGGGACCACCTGTAACACCCCAAACCCGGCCCATTCGTTACGATCGAATTTGAAATGCCACTGCGGAAAAACGTTTGAAGACTGATTTCACTTTTGGGAAAAACATTAAAAATTTTGTCATTTGAAAACCATGTCCAATTAAAAATTCTAAATAATATAAGCTTGATAAAAATATCCAAATTAAAACTTTATTATAAGCTTTTAAAATATAAGTTGCCAAAATTAAAAGCATTTCCCAATAATAATTTAATGGTCGTCTAGCTTAAACATAATAAAAATGTTCAATCACTTTAATGGGCCTTATTACAATAAACACTTAATCAAAATACTGAAAATATAACTACTTAATTAATTAAAATATCTTTCTGCATGGAAATCTGCTTTTGCATGGCCACCTTTGTATCCACTCCAACCCGGTCCAAAAATCACGATCACCTGCGATGTTTAATAAAAATTGGGTGAGTCATACAGACTCAGTGTGTAATTAGTCCACTGAATTCCACCCACATGTTAACCACATATTAACTCATATATCAGATATAAATTATCAAATTCACATATTATCACATTCTGGGCTTGGCCCATATTCATATCACATTCATCTAATAGGGTAGTTAACCACATAATTTCCACATACTGGGCTTAGCCCATTTCCACACTGATCCACATTCATATACTGGGCTTTGCCCATTTCCACATTAATCCACATATCATATTGGGCTTGGCCCATTTCCACATATGTTCACATACGAAATCATGCAATTATGAAGCCCAACCCAAACATAGGGTCCATCCGCTACACACCCCCTTATCCAAACCTACCACACACGGGGATTATCAAATCACCCTCTCCTTTTCACTCCAAAGGCAATCTTTGCCGCCCACGTGCAATTAAGCACAATAGTCCACAACGCGACCTCGATCAGCGCCAATCCACGATGTAGCCGTAGCTAACACCAAAACCACGATAGGACACATAGTCACTCATCAACCACGATATGGCACATAGCCACTCATCAAGCCACGCGAACTAAATCGCAATTAATCCACAACGTGACCTCAATCAACGTCAATCCACGATGTAGCTCAAGGCTAACATCAAACCACGTACTCGAAGTACACCCGTACCTTCTTTCATATCATATCCCACCCATGCACATGCCACATAAAATAATGATACAATGTAATGATGCATGAGCAGTTTATCAAGCATATTATCACATATTCATATTAATAATCACATATCATCGGGTTTGGTACTTACCGGATTATCGACATACCCTTGAGGGTATCCTTATCACAATTTCCACTGCACTAGTTAGCACATTCATAACACATACACATTTCACATACATATCATATACCCGGAAAACGGTGGGTTAATCACACACCTTACTATTTAGCGAAATCCCGAACTACTCGAATCTAACACGATCTAGAATCCCGAAACTCTTCTTATTCCCGTTGATTTGCTCCTAAGAACCAAAGTCAGAAATCGATCATCACCTAAGCTCATAAAATGGCCTATGGCCGAATATCAATACTTCCTTACCTTGCTTACCAAATCCCGAAAACTACTCCTTGCTCTTGAACTGTCGAAATCCCTAAGTGAAACCACATCAAAATCAGCTTAAGCATAAATTCATAGAAAAATAACCCTTGGCCGAATACCATACTTGCTTACCTTAATCGCTTCAGATCCAAAAACTCCTCTAATACTCCTCTTGTCGGCTATCTACAAAAGACACAATGGTAAGGCACTATGAATATTCGGCTATCCATAGAAATCAAGACCACCCTTGATTTTGGCATACCAAAGAGATAGAAGAACTGTTAGGAGAGAACTCTTACTTACTATAGAGAATCGATTGGAGCAACCTTCAACCAATGACACCTCCGGCTTCTATCACTTGCGACAGAGAAGAGAGAATATGGCCACTGAAGATTCGGCTAAGCCCTTAAAAAGGTGATTCAATATTCGGTTATCTCTTAAAAGTAGATGTAGATGGAAGAAAAGAGGTATAAAAGTGGCTAAGAGATTTTGGCAATGGCTCTCAATGGAGATGAAACATTCGGCTAAGGTCTTGAATGATAAAGGGTCATTCGGCCATTCAAGCAAAGGTGTAAAATTGGGGTTGAAAGAAAATAAAGATGAAGAAGAGTATGTAGAGGAATTTGGCACACACTAAAAGGAAGAAAAAGAACCCAAAAACACCTATAACCCCTTTAAATAGTTTTGCCCTATCTCCTCTTCATGGCCGAATTTGCTTACCCAAAAGAGCCCCATGCTTGGCCACCACGTCAACTCATTATCATATCCCAATTTAATCTCCTACTATGTCTCTTCAACACCCATTCAAATTAAATTGAATTTAATCTACAATTATCTTACCTATTTAAAATAATAAATCACATAATTATCCCCTGTATCCACCAACTTAAAATAAAATAAACAATAATATCCCTTACTAATATCCCATTTAATCTCTTATCCTATCTCCTAAAATAAATAAAATAAAATCTCATTTGATCTAAATAAAGCCATAATTATCCTATATTAAAATAAATAAACTACACTTATCCTACTCTTAGCCGAAATTTAAGATAATACAAGGTTTATCTCATCCATTTGAAGTCCCAAAGCTGTCCAACTCTTCTCCCTTGCCTTGTCGTCACATGCAAAATAAAACACCAAAATACTGCTTCCCACGCGACTCGAACTCCCAACCTGCTGGAACCCTTGGACACAAGCTGCAGATAACGCCCCAGGCCACTTTGCCAAGGCATTTTTTTGTGACATAAACTCTCCCCAATTCGTTTTAAGACCTCCTTGCCTAGCTCCCCCTTTCCTTAACACCAGAAACAAAATAAAAACACGCCTCATCTGTTGTCAACAAGGCTCGAACTCGAGCCCTCTTGAAGCTCCTTTGCCGCAAGCGCCCAAGCCACTTTACTGTGCTCACTTTCATGTCCAAAAGTCCTTACAATTATTCTTAAGGCCTCCTTAGCCCAACTCCCCTTTAACGCCAAAAATAAAAGTCCACCGCTTCCTACGTTGCTCGAACCCAAGACCAAAGAGACGTCATTTCAGAGCCCTTAAGTGGCGCCTTTACCACACTTTACCAAGGCCTTTTATGCCAAACGCGCCTAAGATTTTTCCCTTAAGGCCTCCCCTGGCCTTACTCCCTTTAACGACAAAAATAAAAACTCCCAAGTGCGATTCCCGCAGCTCGAACCTCCTCCCTTGGCACTCCACTTGACGCAAACTCCCAAAGACCTGGTGGCGTCCCTTGCCACTTTACCACACGGCTACTTGTGTCCTAAACTCCCCAAAACTTTTCTTAAGGGCTCCTTCACCCAGCTCCCCCTTTTATACTTAAAATCCAATATTTTCCCAAAACTTTCACCTACACCCTAGGATTCTCAAAACCCCTAAAACACCTCTAAATACACTTAAAGCCTACTACACTTGAGTTATGCTCCAAACGCACAACCCCTAATCTAGGATGTTACACCACCTCTTGATGCCGATGCCATATCCCAGATATGGTCTAACACGGGATCTCTTAACTCGATGCCGATGTCATGTCCCAGACATGGTCTTACACGAGATCGTACATAGATGTTGATGCCATGTCCTAGACATGGTCTTACACGGGATCTTCCTTTGGTGCCGAGGCCATGTCCCAGACATGGTCTTACACGGGATCTTCCTTATTCGATGTCGATGCCATGTCCCAGACATGGTCTTACACGAGACCTTCCTTATTCGGTGCCAATGCCATGTCCCAGACATGGCCTTATACGGGACCTTCCTTATTCAGTTTCGATGCTATAGGTATCCTCGTTATTCCTAATCTTTAACTGGGACTTCAACTTAACACATTCTCATATCAATCTCATCGAAGCATCATAAATTAATTTCATGGAATTTATATACATTTCTCATAAAATAAAATAATTAAAAGTATAATAACATTGTATAGCTTTAATTTCATACAAACTTACCTCGGTATCCAAAATGTGCGTAGATGTTCAATTTAGTCCAACACTTTGTTCTTGCCTCGGTTTCAGTCCGGGCTTCGTGTTTCTTGATCTATAATAACAATTTCATTTGTTTAATATTCACATTGACTAAATTGACTCATAATTCATACTTTTGCAAAATTACTATTTTGCCCCTAAACTTTCACATAATTATACTTTTGCCCCTAGGCTCGTAAAATGATTTTTATTCAACTTTCTTGTATTTTAAGCCTAGCCGAATCTTTTTCTTAACTACAACAA
The DNA here is from genome assembly GCA_025698515.1 of Gossypium sturtianum. Lineage (NCBI taxonomy): Eukaryota > Viridiplantae > Streptophyta > Magnoliopsida > Malvales > Malvaceae > Gossypium > Gossypium sturtianum. The sequence goes on from CM046945.1 coordinate 30,158,015, forward strand.
CCTCTAACTTCCACTACTTCACTCATGTATGACCATTTTTATAACTTTTACAATTTAGTCCTTTTTATGAATTTCTCATGAGAATCACTTAGGAAAAGATGTTTATCATACATCAATGTAACACCCCTAACCCGTATCCGTTGCTTAATTAGGGTTACGAGGCATTACCTGACAAAACACAATTCAACATGCTCATATAAAACATTTCATGATCACGAATATATCAACTTTTTCAATCAAGTTTTTGAACTAACTAACAAGCATCAAAGCTAAAATACTTGTACTTAATGGTCATAATGTTCGACATAAACAAACATTTCATGCATGACACTCGAATACCCAGTTTATAAATAAGCATATTTCACTTCATAACCAAGCTCAGATATTACAACCTTCGTTTGTAAGACATTAGCAAACATTACCAAATTTTCACCATGTTCACTTGACTAACTTTGGCCATTTCTATGCACTTTAGCCGAATCAAGACATTCCATAAATGCCAAACATATCAAATGCAACATCACATATATATATATATATAAGTATAGTACCCTATTCGAATATATATATATTCATTATTCACCAATTTCAAAAGTAAAATTTTCATAACATAGCATAATCCACACTTAACAAATATAACAAATTTAATGTTAACATATAACTAGACATTTTTAAAACATCACCACAAAATCACAAGGTGATTTATAATCATTAATTAAAACTCATTCATCAACCATATCTAATTCACTTGAATCAAATTATAACAAACCATAATTGTAAATCATACCAACTTTCAAGACTATATCATCATGCATATACCTATTACATCATATACCTATAATATACATATTGCTTTGTAAATAGGCTTAAACCATAACTAAATTACACAACCATTAGCCAATATAACAAAACACATCATATATATATACCATGACTGAAATTTTTGCATAAACTTAAGCATCATATCTAGCCATTTTCGCATGGCTTAATATTTACAACTTCAAAACTAACCCAAAACACAAGCTAGCCTATACATGCCATATACTTTAAAATCAACTTCAAAAGTACCAAAATATTGATGATAGTGTGACGAGCTTCACCAACGATCCCCGAGCACGTAACGATCGCCCAAAAATCTAAATCACAAGAGTAACCAAAAACAAACACCAAGTAAGCTTTACTAGCTTAGTAAGTTATAAGCAAATCTAAGAAATCTATTAATTATACTCAAATTGATTTAAACAAAAATTGTAGACAAGGTTTCATCAAATACTCATTTACTATTCAACCGCAGAACATTTCTATTTCTCAATTTAATAGTCGAATCAAATATAATAATTCGTCATCATGTATTATTCACATTTTCAAGATCAAAACTAATTAAACCAACACCTTTATACAAAATTCCACAACTAATCACTTACACTTGATTTCAAATAACAACTTCTCGTAGTTTCAAAACTTACCAAATTCGATCCTTGAATTGAAAATTAACTCGTACTCTTATTACTTATTAACCGATTTCGCACACTTAGTGCTCGGTAATTAAATTCGCACACTTAGTGCTCATTGACTGATTTCGCACACATAGTGCTCGGTAATTCAATTCGCACACTTAGTGCATAATGACCGATTTTGCACACATAGTGCTCGGTAATTAAATTCGCACACTTAGTGCATTTCTCAATCTTGTTACACCTTTATATATATACACACACATAAGAATTAAACCTCAACTACAAATATACAAATTAACTTATTTCAATCCCCGTAATCAACATCACATTCGGGTGTACCAATGGCATATATGCATACCTCACATTCGACTATACTATACACATATATAGATATTACATTCGGTTATATCAATAATCTATATACATAATTCCATTAAATTCATGTACACCACTATAAATAAATCCAATTCAACTCAATTGCTTAAAAACTTACCTCGAGTATCGATGGACTATGTTTTCCGACTATTCGATTAACTTCGCTTTTCCCCGATCCAATCCCGATCCTTTTTGTTCTTGATCTAATAAATTTCAAATTTAGCTAAATCAAATATAATTCCATTGAATTTGGTCCAAAAACTCATAAATGGGAAAATTACCATTTTGCCCTTGATATTTTACACTTTTTACAATTTAGTCCTTTTTGCACAAAACACAAATTACACAAAATTTGACCACACTTCTTTAGGGCCGAATTTTCATAGCCTTATTACAAGCTCATAAATTTCATTTTTTCACACTTTGACCCCTCAATTTATAAATTCCACAATTTAATCCTATTTAGGCATTTCTACCAAAAATGCCTTAATTAAACTTAACAATCTAACAACCTATATTTATTTTCCATCACTAAACACCAATTTCATCAAGCTATCAACAATGGCAATTCATGAATACATCATCAAATTCGAAAATTCCAACTTGGGCTAGCTAGTATTCAAAGCAACGATCTCAAAAACGTAAAAATGATCAAAAACCAAACTCAAATCACTTACCTATTTGAGTTTGCAAGGGCCGAATATTACAAAGTTTCTTCTCTCTTAGTTTCGGCCAAGAACAAGGAAGAAAGATGAGCACTTTCATCTTTTATCAAATATATTATTATAACATATATTAAATTACAACATAATAACATAAAATATAATAAACAATTCAAGTCACTATTACATGCACACCAACCAGCCACTATGTTTAATTTTGGCTAAATTACACTATCAATACTTCAATTTATAAAACCATCATCAATTTGGTACTCACACATTTAACCACCAAACTTTCTTTTTATGCGATTAAGCCCTTTTTTATAATTAAGCACCAAAATAATCAAATTTTAATACGAAAATTTCACACGCACCAATTCACATATAATGAACATAGAAAATAATATTTAAATATTTTTCTGACTCGGATTCGTGGTCCCGAAACCACCATTCCAATTAGGGTTAAAATCGGACTATTACAATCAAACTTTCATATTCTTCCATAAATCATCAAAATACATGCATGGCATACATGGGTAAATTTTTGAACATAAACCCTAGCTCAAAATATAGCTAGAAATAGCTAAATCGAGTTATGAGGATCTCAAAAATACGAAGAACATTAAAAACGGGGCTAGGGTGCACTTACTATCGAGCTTGGAAGTTGAAGAAACCCTAGCTATGGCTCTTTAGTGATTTTCGGCCATGGGAGAAGAAGATGGACACAATTTTGACTTCTTTTTCCCTTTTTAATCTTTTATTTACCAAATGACAAAAATGCCCTTAAAGCTCTTTATTAAGATTTTTCCTTCCCATGCCCATTTTTGTCCATCATCAAATATAATGGTTTAATTGCTAAGTAAGGACCTCTAATAATTTTTATAATTCTATTTCATACTTTAATCTTCTAGAATCTCATATTTTCTAATCTTTGCAATTTAGTCCTAATGGACAAAGTGACCACTAATGAATAAAATTTCCTCAAGAAATTTTCACATAATCTTGCAAACATATTATAAGCCTCATAAAAATCATAAAACAAATATTTCTACTTCGGATTTGTGGTCTCGCACCACTATTCTGACTAGGCCCTAAATCAAGTTGTTACAATTCTCCCCCATTTGGGATTTTTGTCCCCGAAAATCTTACCAGCAAATAGGTTTGGGTACTGGTTTCTCATAGCCTCCTCGGGCTCCTATGTAGCCTCTTCTACCCCATGTCTTTGCCATAATACTTTCACGAGAGCTATACGTTTATTCCTTAGCTGTTTAACTTCCCGTGCTAAAATCTTAACCGATTCTTCGCCATATGTCATGTCGGGTTAAATTTCAACCTCTATCGGTGTAATCACATGTGAAAGGTCTGATCGATAACGACGTAACATAGACACGTAGAACACATCATATATCTTTTCCAATTCAAATGGCAAAGCCAATCGATAAGCTATCGGCCCTATCCTCTCAGTAATCTCATATGGTCCGATAAAATGCGGACTTAATTTGCCTTTCTGGCAAAATCAGAGAACATTCTTCCATGGTGACACTTTCAAGAATACCTTATCACCAACTTGAAATTCGATCTCTTTCCGTTTCAAGTCTGAATAGGACTTTTGTCTATCAGAAGCAGCTTTTAAACAATCACAGATTATTTTTACTTTCTCTTTGGTTTCTCTAACTATATCGGCCCCATGAACCTAATTTTCCCTAAGTTCAGTCCAATACAAAGGCGTTCGGAACTTATGCCCATACAAAAGCCTCGTAAGGCACCATTCTCAAACTCGACTGAAAAAATTATTGTATTGATCGCTGTGAAGTCAGAGTTTTAAAATTTATAATGAGAATGATCGAACTTGGAAACTAACTATGACAACGATTGAGGCAAGTGCACCTATCGAACAGTAGTGTAGCTTGGGCAAGACCGGATTGTCGAACCCAAAGGAACTAAAAGTACTAATACTAACTTTCTTTCTATTATTTAGCCTAAAATAAGTGAAGTTGTTTATCTAGTCTAAATTTATTAACTATTAAACTAAAAATTCTAAGAAAAAGAAGAATGAAGTTGGGAGAATAACTTGGGAAAAACTCAGTTGATTAAGACGACACCCAAGGAAGAATCCACCTAGACTTCACTTGTTATCTAACACTGAACCATACGATTTATTCACTTGACTTGATCCGTAGGACTCCCTAACGTATATTAAACCCTCTCTAGAGACGAATAACGTCTAAACCTAGGTTAATTAACGAAAATCTATTTCTCGAATAATAACCCCCTAGAATAGCAGTAAATCGATCTATGGACATCCCATATTAGGTTTCACCCTAATCCGGCAAAATCTCGTCACCCTATCTCTAGGCGCGCGATCAACTCCGCTTAATTATGCTAGATCTACTCTTAAGCAGGGACTTTTGCTCCACCACCTAAGCACATTCAACTTGAATTAATATCCGCGAAATATCAACACAAGAATTAGGAACACATAATTAAGAACAAATCAAGTATTTATCATATAATTTAGAAAACAATAACAAGATTCATCTAGGTTTCATCCCCTTCGTGTATCTCAAGGGTTTAGTTCATAACTTGATAAAGAGAAAACATCTCGGAAGAAAAGATAAAACAAAACATAAGAAATCCCTAAAACCCCCCGAAGGAATTGAAGAGGAGATCCTCCGTCTTGAGTAGAATTCTGGCTTCTTGAGATGGATCAACTGGCTATCCCTGAGTGAATCCCCACAAATCTGCCTTCTCTGGCCTAGCAAGATGCCCCTAAACGATGGCTTTGAGCCCCCTTGATAGAGGGTTTCTGTTGAACTCCCTGATTAAGTTGCCCCCTAGGGTGTTTATATAGGCTTTGAGATGTGTTACTTGGCCTCCAAGTATCCTAATTTGAGTGCAATTCCTAATTGGGGGTTTAATTAGACTTTGGAGTGTGTTTCTTTGCCTCCAAGCATCCAAATTCGAGTAAAACTCCTCTTGGCCGCGGCAGGGACACGGCCATGTCACACGCCCGTGTGAATCGTGGCCAGGCCGTGTGGACTTCGTTGATGAGGCACGGCCATGTAAATCGTAGTCCGGGCCATGTCGATTTCATGCTTTGGCCCATTTGTCCCGTTTTAAGCCCGTTTTGTGTTCTTTTCATCCCCTGGTGCTTTCTTGAGTATATAACATGAAAAGAAAGGATTAAGAGCACCAAATTATATAAAATAAGGGATAATTCATCCAAAAGCATACTAAATGTGGGATTAAAATATGTTACTTTTACGGTTTATCAAATACCCCCACACTTATGCTTTTGCTTGTCCTCAAGCAAAATTCTCAACTCATAATTAAAACGAACTTCCCTCAATTCATAATAGTCATTAATAGTGTTTCATCATAATTCAGAGATAATTCATACATGGATAATTCAACTCAATGAGTCCTAAAGATTCAAACAGTCTAAGTCATACATTTACAGCACAAAACATAGGTGTTTCCCCTCATCTAAATAATTACCTTTGATTCAAAGTCGACAAGGATTGACATCCTCACTAAAGATTCACTCAAACCACTCAAAGTGTTTAAGGTTCAAAATTAGGCACTCAAAAGTCGAACATGAAAAGTTAATCCCATAGGCTTGCATGAAAATCAAATCTCTACCACTATAATATAAGATGATACACAAATCAAAAGGTCTTTAACAGGGTTGTAACGGGGCTTAGGTTAAAGGTGTGGATAAAGGCTGAATTAGAGGGTTAGAATCGAGATTGAATTGATAAATTACCTAACTAGAAACAATAAACTGAATAAAAGTAATTACATCAACTGAAAGCTAATTGTAACAACCCAAACCCGGCCTAAACGTTACGACCGAATCTGGCATGTCACATGAAAGGAATGTCTAAAAACTGTGCATTCGTTAAAAAGCTCATATTCTTTATAGTTGTGGTGAGAAATCGAGTTTAAGTAATTTTGAAGAAGAAATGGTTTATTATCATTTTAGGAAAATCCCATATTGATCATTTAATAACAAGTAATAAACAAATTGAAAGCTGAAACCAAATGAAATACCCAAGGCCTTATTACATAACAAAAACTCAAATAAAAATAAGTCCAAATAAAAGAAATGAATTTACGAGTGAACATATGTATGGCCTCCACGAGTCCACCTCAGCTCCCAAATCCGCGATCTAATGATTACCTGCAAAATTTAACTAAGGGGTGAGTCATCGAGACTCGAGTGTGTAAATCCCCATCCAATGTGCCCTTACACAATTTCATATGAAAATATGCATATCATGCATCCAAACCTAGCCATCCGCAACTCCTTTTTCTACCCGTGTGGTACTAAAACCACCGTGGTGGTGCCAAAACCACCGGTGTCCAAGGACACGATATTCATCAATATTGTGGTGCCAAACCACCGGTGACTCGAAGTCACGAATAATAGTGATGGGGCCAACCCATCGTGTGATACCAAATCATGGCGTCAATCCCGTATAATCAACTATGGGGCCAACCCATCGTGGTGCTAAGCTTTGGGACGAGACGCGCTATGAGGTGCCAAACCTCGGTGTCCGGAGACACGAATGTGATACCAAATCTTTGGTGACTCAAAGTCACTAATAATCCATCTGTGGGGCCAACCCACGTGTGATACCAAATCATCGCGGACGATCCCATATCTCAAAAGTGGGGCCAACCCACGGTGGTGTTAACCACGAGGACGAGTCGCTATGAGGTGCCAAACCTCCGGAGGTGCTAAACCTCCGTGACCGTAGTCACAATGTGGTACCAAACCACCGTGTGCCCGAAATCAACACGAATATCACCGCCCCTCCACTCATATAACCCATGCAATATGACATAATAATTCGTGTATGCAGTATGTCATGTATGCTAGACATATATCAAATATAAGTATAACACGAATTACCATCAAAATCAGATAGACATAAAACAACATAATCACCCTAATCAACCTCTAAGGGTATAACCGTAATTTTACCTACCAAGGGCATTTTCGTAATTTACCCACCAAGGGTATATCGGTAATTTACCCACCAAGGGCATTTTCATAATTTACCCTTCAGTGGTATTTCAGTAATTTACCCACTAAGGGTATTTTCGTAATATACCCTTCAGGGGTATTTTGGTAATTTTGCACCTACAATGGCCTTTCCCAAAGGCCCAAATGTCACCTCGAGTGACTCAACTACCATTTCCGGTCGTACCGGACGATTGGGCCTAAAACTCGATTCTGGCCCATTCGGGCCCACACGCTCGTGTGGCCCACCTAGCACAAATCTAGCCATGTATATAAGTTCCATCTAGTCTAGTTCACTATATACTACACAATCGCACAATTTACTATATTGGGCCCACGGGCCCATTGGGCCCACTTCGGCCCATCGCGGCCCAAGCAGCCCCAACCCACAAGAATACTACTTATGGCCTCAACTATCGCGTCGAAGCCCCACACGTGCGCTCGCACGCTCGTGTGGCTACTATTGCCGTGACCGGCACTTCGGCATTTGCCGCTCTACAACTAGAGTAGAGAGAGTTACACACCTGATAGGACTCTGGTGTTAATCCGCGCTCCGACCACTCATGTGCCCAAACGCCTTCCAAGGTGTGTCAACCCTCCTCCTGGAATGCTCTTTATATAGCTAGCTCTTCACCTTCCTTCTTTGTATCTTTCCGATGTGGGATCCCTTCACAGAGAGTTTAAATTCAATCTGAAACTCTTCCCGTCTGCATCATAAAATAAATACTCCCTTGCTTCTCATGAGATTCGAACCTGTGCTCCCTTGCAAAGATAATCCACATTTGCTAGCCACTTGGCCACAAGCTCCTCTTGTGTCTTAAACCATGCGCAACTAAATATAAATCTATAGCCAAATTCCGAGGTCCAAGTAAAAAGAAAACCAAAATGCAAAAGCCAAGACTTGAACCTTGGACCTCCTTCCTTCCTTATGGCGTCATCCCCTTGCCTCTTAAGTGGCGTCACTTTGCCACTACACCACACACTCCACTTGTGTCATTTTTCCCACATTTTATTCTTAAGGCCTACCGCCAACTTCCGAGTTTTTTTTCACCTAAAACCAAAATTTCCCCAAAGCTAATATTTGATCCGGGACTTCATAGAAGCCCTCTAACCTTCCAAAATCACTTACCTAATAAGTCTAACTTGCATTAATGCCGTTCTCAAAAATTTTAAAACAAGGCCCATTGGGCCCAATCCTACTAGGCCCAATTTCTGGATGGATGTTACAAATCTACCCTCCTTAAAGAAATTTCGTCCTCGAAATTTCCAACTACACTGAGAACATTCGCACCACCTAACCTACAACGCTGTGCTCACGCCTGCGCAGACTCTGATTCCAATAACCCTAATGTACTTTTAACTAGAATTTAGAAATCCTACACATACAAAAAAAAAAACCTAACCATTAAAGGCACAAATATTTCAGACGCAATCAACTCTATATCCGAACATCACATCCAACCCAAACACACAGAATAGATATTCAAAATACAAAGATATAACAAAGAAAAGTATCAGAAACTTACAGGTGCGGATTGGTGCAGGAGACTCGGGTGCCATATTTCAAAAAAAAAAAAAAACAGATATATATTTTTCTAAACCATTTTCCAAACCATCTTTTGAAAACATTTTTTGAACCCAAACCCACAAATGAGTTTTTAAACCTAGGCTCGATACCATAATTGTAACAACCCAAACCCGGCCTAAACGTTACGACCGAATCTGGCATGTCACATGAAAGGAATGTCTAAAACTGTGCATTCGTTAAAAGCTTATATTCTTTATAGTTGTGGTGAGAAATCGAGTTTAAGTAATTTTGAAGAAGAAATGGTTTATTATCATTTTAGGAAAATCCCATATTGATCATTTAATAACAAGTAATAAACAAATTGAAAGCTGAAACCAAATGAAATACCCAAGGCCTTATTACATAACAAAACTCAAATAAAAATAAGTCCAAATAAAAGAAATGAATTTACGAGTGAACATATGTATGGCCTCCACGAGTCCACCTCAGCCTCCCAAATCCGCGATCTAATGATTACCGCAAAATTTAACTAAGGGGTGAGTCATCGAGACTCAAAGTGTGTAAATCCCCATCCAATGAGCCCTTACACAATTTCATATGAAAATATGCATATCATGCATCCAAACCTAGCCATCCGCAACTCCTTTTTCTACCCCGTGTGGTACCAAACCCTTTGGTGGTGCCAAACCACCGGTGTCCAAGGACACGATATTCATCAATATTGTGGTGCCAAACCCTTTGGTGACTCGAAGTCACGAATAATAGTGATGGGGCCAACCCATCGTGTGATACCAAATCACTGGCGTCAATCCCGTATAATCAACTGTGGGGCCAACCCACTGTGGTGCTAAGCCACTGGGACGAGACGCTATGAGGTGCCAAACCTCTGGTGTCCGGAGACACGAATGTGATACCAAATCACTGGTGACTCAAAGTCACTAATAATCCATCTGTGGGGCCAACCCCGTGTGATACCAAATCACGGCGACGATCCCATATCTCAAAAGTGGGGCCAACCCACGGTGGTGTTAACCACGAGGGACGCAGTCGCTATGAGGTGCCAAACCTCTGGAGGTGCCAAACCTCTGGTGACCGTAGTCACAATGTGGTACCAAACCACTGGTGCCCGTCGACACGAATATCACTGCCCCCTCCACTCATATAACCCATGCAATATGACATAATAATTCGTGTATGCAAGATGTCATGTATGCTAGACATATATCAAATATAAGTATAACACGAATTACCATCAAAATCGAGATAGACATAAAACAACATAATCACCCTAATCAACCTCTAAGGGTATAAACAGTAATTTTACCTACCAAGGGCATTTTCGTAATTTACCCACCAAGGGTATATCGGTAATTTACCCACCAAGGGCATTTTCATAATTTACCCTTCGGTGGTATTCAAGTAATTTACCCACTAAGGGTATTTTAAGTAATATACCCTTCGTGGGTATTTTGGTAATTTTGCACCTACAATGGCCTTTCCCAAAGGCCCAAATGTCACCTCGAGTGACTCAACTACCATTTCCTGGTCGCATCAGGACGATTGGGCCTAAAACTCGATTCCGCCCATTCGGGCCCACACTTCGTGTGGCCCACCTAGCACAAATCTAGCCATGTATATAAGTTCCATCTAGTCTAGTTCACTATATACTACACAATCGCACAATTTACTATATTGGGCCCACGGGCCCATTGGGCCCACTTCGGCCCATCGCGGCCCAAGCAGCCCCAACCCACAAGAATACTACTTATGGCCTCAACTATCGCGTCGAAGCCCCACACGCGCGCCGCACGCCGTGTGGCTACTATTGCCGTGGACCGCAGACTTCGGCATTTGCCGCTCTACAACTAGAGTAGAGAGAGTTACACACCGATAGGACTCGTGTTAATCCGCGCTCCGACCACTCATGTGCCCAAACGCCTTCCAAGGTGTGTCAACCCTCCTCCTGGAATGCTCTTTATATAGCTAGCTCTTCTCCTTCCTTCTTTGTATCTTTCCGATGTGGGATCCCTTCGTCGAGAGAGTTTAAATTCAACTGAAACTCTTCCCGTCTGCATCGCAAAATAAATACTCCCTTGCTTCTCATGAGATTCGAACCTGTGCTCCCTTGCAAGATAATCCACGCCGCTAGCCACTTGGCCACAAGCTCCTCTTGTGTCTTAAACCATGCGCAACTAAATATAAATCTATAGCCAAATTCCCGAGGTCCAAGTAAAAGAAAACCAAAATGCAAAAGCCAAGACTTGAACCTTGGACCTCCTTCCTTCCTTATGGCGTCATCCCCTTGCCTCTTAAGTGGCGTCACTTTGCCACTACACCACACACTCCACTTGTGTTGTGTTTTTTTCCCACATTTTATTCTTAAGGCCTACCCGCCAACTTCCAGAGTTTTTTTTTTCACCTAAAACCAAAATTTCCCCAAAGCTAATATTTGATCCCGGGACTTCATAGAAGCCCTCTAACCTTCCAAAATCACTTACCTAATAAGTCTAACTTGCATTAATGCCGTTCTCAAAAATTTTAAAACAAGGCCCATTGGGCCCAATCCTACTAGGCCCAATTTCGGGATGTTACACTAATAATACTAATAATATGAGCTTCTTCTTCAATATTGGGAATTCAAACGTATAAGCTCATTTAATCACAAAACTAGTAATGAATAATGACTATACTTCATTTTTTTTAAGAACAAATCAAGTAATAATAAAGAACTTTAACAACTGAAATATAGAACATAGTTAGGCAACTGCTCAAAATCAAATCTCGACAAAAAGGGAGTCAAGGAATGGTGATAACAAATATACAAAGGGTTTTGGGTTAATATTAGCGGTTATGTCAATAAAAAGGGTTTGTTAGGATTAAAAAGGGGTTCACTAGGGGTTAATTGTGAAGGTAGGCTTTTAATGGAGTTAGTGGGTTAAAACCTAGGTGCCTTAATCATTTCTGTATATCAAATAAAAAATGTGGTCTCAACATGTATAATCGAGGCAAGTTCTAGAATAACAGTTCAATGTTGACACACTCATAATCAAAAAGTGAGCAGGAAAAGGATATATTATCTTATAAGGCTCAAAATCTCACAAAAATTATGGGTATTTTGACATCAACCTCGTAAATTTCAAACTTCAAAGTAATATTTAAACTCAGTTCGACAACCTAGAAAATTTTTAATTTCTGAAAAATAGACTTATCATGCTTGATTCTCTAGTATTCTTAGAATTTAATTATCAATGCACAATTATCAATGACTTAATCTATAACATATCAATAAAAATCATAAATCATTAGAAATTTCATCCTAATTAGTAATATGAGGAATTTACTTAAAAACAAGATTAAATTCATGATTTTGAGAATAATGAAAAAATTAGGCACGTCTAAGATTCACCCCCCCACACTTAAGATGTACATTGCCCTCAATGTACAGAGATAGATAATATCAAAATAATCATAAAATCGTAAGATGGGGAGAGAAGTGAAACTTCCTGAATTTTGGATGAAGCCAATGAAAAGAAATCGGATAGGATTGGAGGTGAACGTGGGGAAGCGCCTCGAACCGTTTGAACTTGAATCCTCAAAGTAGTCGGTCTGATTTTATTGTATCCTAATCTAAATCTAAATGGCGTGAATGATAAGAAGAAGATAATAAAGAAAATAAAAAATATAAAAATATAAAAATAAAAATAAAAATGAAAATAAAAATGAAAATAAAAATAAAAGTAAATAATGGAAAATGAAAGAAGAAAGACAACTGGAAAAGAAAAAGGAAGAAGGGGGTTAAATAGAAATTATAGATCTGGTGGTTGCCCCCGCCCTTGTACCTTCCTGTGGTGGCCACACGGCCACAGCCATAGCCGCGTGTAAGGCTGTGTGGTCTGGAAATATGCACTTTGGTTAGTTTATAGTTAGGTGCTAAAAAGGAAAAATAAAAGTAAAAAAGAAAAAAATGTAAAAATTAATGGGGTTAGTGCTCAAGGTTGCTCCCGAGAAGCGCTCGTTATAGTCTTAAGCTAGACTTTACCTCTCATTCGTATGGTCAAGGTGGTTTGAGGAGGTGAAAATCCTTTCTCATGCGATCAATTCGGTTGTGGATATAAAGTTTAAGTCGAGTAGTGTTTACCTCAAAAGTGTTGAATTTAGGATTGCTTACCTCGATCGTGTGTGCAGTATAGGAAGACATTAAGTACCCCAAAAGTGATTTCTTCGTTTGTCTTGAGGTCCGAATTGGTGATTCGAGGGTCTTCCTTATTCAACAATACCCGATCCCTTATTTTGAAGTGATTTGTTGTTCCTATCACTCAAATGTCAGGGTTTCCTTTGGTTTCACTTCGTGTATTCCTAGTTTCTCTTTAAAGTGTGTTTTCCACTCGTCTAGTTCATCGACCTGAAGCCTTAGTTCTTCATGAATTACTTCTTTATGGGTACGAGGTCTAAGATCTAGCTCAGCTAGGTGATTTCGTGGTGCTTCCTGTAAAGAAGGTTGAACCAAATGGTTATCAATAGAATTAACGTTTGTACCTTTATTACTCGATGTCCTAGTTGAGTCAAGAGCTTGAAGAGTGATTGTTTCGTCGTCTACACGAAGTGTGAATTCACCGAATTCTTCCTCTGTGTGGTCTTTCTTTATTACATCGGGATATGGCACACGAGGTTGGTACTCTGTAATTGCCAGTTTTGGTATATCATGGAACACTTCAACCTTACCTTCACTTACCACAGGTTCTTCCCTTGGGTTTGGTTCGTCTAACCCTTCACTATCATGAGCTGTTACGGCTTGAGGTTGCTCTTTTGGGTTAGTTTCAGTGTTGTTTGGCAAGCTTTCTTGTAGTTGTTCTGAGATTATCTTTGCAAGTTGTCCAACTGTGTTAGTAAGTTGTCCAACTGTCTTAGTAAGTTCCCCAACTTGGCTCTCGATCCCTTTAATTGATGCCTGTTGATTCTTAAGTGTGGTCTCAGTGTCTTGGAGACGGTTATCTGTGGCTGCCACGAATTTTGTCAGCATCTCCTCGAGGTTTGACTCCTCTTCCTGTTGGTAAGGTGGTTGTTGAAAATTTGGAGGAAGTTCCGGTCTTTGGCTACTTTGATCATCCCACGAGAAATTGGGATGGTACCTCCAACCTGCATTATAAGTGTTATCATAAAAATTATTTTGAGGTCTAGCATAGTTACCCGTATATTGAGCTTGCTCGTTTTCCATGCCATATCCGTAGAGTGGATACTCAGGATTCGCCACACCTCCTAAATTCGAATCATAATGTATTTCTGGGTGTACCTGCGAGAGAATATTCAAACCATCAATTTTTTTATTCATTATCTCTAACTGATTAGATAACCTGGTGACCACGTCGAGGTTGAAGACACTGGCTGCTTTAGTAGGAATTGTCCTCATTGCTTGCCACTGATAATAATTCAGTGCCATCTTCTCTATAGACTAAAATTATCTTCCAAAAGAAAAATAGAGGAAAAATTAGCAAAGTAAAAAAATAATAATAAAAATAAAAATAAAAAATATATTGCAAAAAATAAAATGGCTAAAGTAATAAAAATAGAGCTTTCTTAATATTTTAGTTCCCCGGCAATGGCGCCAAAAACTTGATCACTGTGAAGTCAGAGTTTTAAAATTTATAATGAGAATGATCGAACTTGGAAACTAACTATGACAACAATTGAGGCAAGTGCACCTATCGAATAGTAGTATAGCTTAGGCAAGACCGGATTGTCGAACCCAAAGGAACTAAAAGTACTAATACTAACTTTCTTTCTATTATTTAGCCTAAAATAAGTGAAGTTGTTTATCTAGTCTAAATTAATTAACTATTAAACTAAAAATTCTAAGAAAAATAAGAATGAAATTGGGAGAATAACTTGGGAAAAACTCAATTGATTAAGACGACACCCAAGGAAGAATCCACCTAGACTTCACTTGTTATCTAACACTGAACCATAAGATTTATTCACTTGACTTGATCCGTAGGACTACCTAACGTATATTAAACCCTCTCTCGAGGCGAATAACATCTAACCCTAGGTTAATTAACGAAAATCTCTTTCTCGAATAATAACCCCTTAGAATAGCAGTAAATCGATCTACGAACATCCCATATTAGGTTTCACCCTAATCCGGCAAAATCTCGTCACCCTATCTCTAGGCGCACGATCAACTCCGCTTAATTATGCTAGATCTACTCTTAAGCAGGGACTTTTGCTCCACCACCTAAGCACATTCGACTTGAATTAATATCCGCGAAATATCAACACAAGAATTAGGCACACATAATTAAGAACAAATCCAGTATTTATCATATAATTTAGAAAACAATAACAAGATTCATCTAGGTTTCATCCCCCTTCAAGTATCTGAAGGGTTTAGTTCATAACAGTAAAGAAAAACATCTCAGAAGAAAAGATAAAACAAAACATAAGAAATCCCTAAAACCCCCTGAAGGAATTGAAGAGGATATCCTCCGTCTTGAGTAGAATTCCGGCTTCTTGAGATGGATCAACTGGCTATCCCTGAGTGAATCCCAACAAATCTGCCTTCTCTGGCCTAGCAAGACGCCCCTAAACGATGGCTTTGGGCCTCCCCTTTTAGGTCATACTTAGGATGTATTTATAGGCGTTTGAAATAGGTTTCTTTGCCCCTAAGTATCCTTTCCCGAATGAAATTGCTCTTCTCCACGGCAGAGGCACGGCCATGGCACACGCCCGTGTGAATCGTGGCCAGGCCGTGTTCGGACTTCTAATGAGGACACGCCCGTGTAGATCGATATCAGGCCGTGTTCTAGTATATTGAGGAGGCACAGCCGTGTGAGCTTTAGTCCAGGCCGTGCCGATTTCATGCTTTGGCCCATTTGTCCCGTTTTAAGCCCGTTTTGCGTTCTTTTCATCCCCTGGTGCTTTCCTGAGTATAAGACATGAAAAGAAAGGATTAGG
This sequence comes from Gossypium sturtianum, assembly GCA_025698515.1. Lineage (NCBI taxonomy): Eukaryota > Viridiplantae > Streptophyta > Magnoliopsida > Malvales > Malvaceae > Gossypium > Gossypium sturtianum. The sequence continues at coordinate 30,174,017 of CM046945.1, forward strand.
AGAACCTTTTTACATAAATCAAGGGATAAATCATCCAAAAGTATGCTAAATGTGGGCCTAAAATATATTACTATTTCGGTTTATCATGTATGCAAACTCTACCAACGGTAAACACTTTTCCCAGCTGCCCTAAAACTCAAGAACACAACACCGGAGCATATCCTCAAGTATCTGTATTAACCTCTCTAATTGTCTGTCGGTTTGTGGGTGGAAAGCCGTACTAAAACTCAGTTTTGAACCCAAAGCTTCTTGCAACTTTTTCATAAATCTAGATTTGAATCTCGAATCTCTATCCGATATAATCGATAAAGGCACTCCATGTAGCCTCACAATCTAAGAAACATACAAGTCTACCAACTTATCAAGCGAATAATCAACACGTACTGGTATGAAGTGGGCTGACTTCGTAAGTCTATCTATCACAACCCAAACAACATCTTTCTTACTAGGTGTCAACGGCAAGCCCGTCATAAAATCCATAGTAACACGATCCCATTTCCACTCGGGAACCATGATAGGTTGAAGTAGACCCAAAGGCACTTGATGTTTAGCTTTCACTTGCTGATAGATTAAGCATTTCGACACAAACTCGGAAATATCTTTCTTCATACTCAGCCACCAATACCATTTCTTCAAATCATTATACATTTTTGTATTGCCCGGATGTATAGATAGACATCCGCTATGTGCCTCTTGTAAAATCTTCTGAATAAGCTCATCATTCCTCGGTACACAGACTCTATCTCTGAACATTAAACATCCATCAGAATTAATCCGGAAGTCAGAATCAACTCCCGACTCACATGGAACCCTTTTGGCTTGCAAGTCGTTGTCATTTTTCTGAGCCTCATAAATCTCCTGAAAAAACATCGGTCTAGCCCTCAACTCGGCTAGAACGGAACCATCATCTGACAAAGTCACCCGTGTATTCATAGCTCTCAATGCGAATAGAGACTTTCTACTCAAAGCATCGGCGACTACATTCGCCTTTCCCGGGTGGTAGTAAATGACTAGCTCATAATCCTTTATCAACTCTAACCATCTTCGCTGCCTTAAATTCAATTCCGTCTAAGTCATCAAGTACTTTAGGCTCTTATGATCAGTGAATATCCGACATCTTTCACCATACAAATGGTGTCTCCATATCTTCAAAGCAAACACAATGGCAGCCAATTCTAAATCATGTGTCGGGTAATTCTTCTCATGCGGCTTTAACTGTCTAAAGGCATATGCTATCACCTTGCCTTCTTGCATAAGTACACAACCCAATCCATTCAAGGATGCATCACTGTAGACCACAAATTCTTTTCCCGGTTCGGGATGCACTAAACTGGAGACTCAGTCAACAATGCCTTTAGTTTCTCGAAACTCTGTTGGCTTTTCTCTGTCCATTCAAACTTTACATCTTTCTGTAATAGCTTCGTCATCGGAGTGGCTATCATAGAAAATCTTTTGACAAATCATCTCTAATAGCCAGCTAAGCCCAGAAAAATTCTAACCTTTGATACATTTCTCGGCAGTTTCCAATCAACAATTGCTGAAATCTTGCTCGGGTCAACTCGGATTCCATCTCCCGAGACAATGTACCCCAAAAATCCAACCTCTTTGAGCCAAAACTCACTCTTGCTAAACTTGGCATATATATCTCACAAAATCTATAAAACCGTCCTCAAGTGCTTGGCATGCTCATTCTCATCACGAGAATATACCAATATATCATCAATAAAAACCACAACAAATTTATCCAAATATGGCCGAAAGATGCGGTTCATTAAATCCATAAACACGGCAGGGGCATTTGTTAAACCAAAAGGCATGACTAAAAATTCATAGTGCCCATACCTTGTCTGAAATGCAGTTTTCGGCACATCTGAGTCGTTGACCCTCAATTGGTAATAACCGGACCTCAAATCTATCTTGGAAAACACTGTGGCTCCCTTTAATTGATCAAATAAATCATCAATCATTGGCAATGGGTACTTATTCTTCACAGTAACCTTATTAAGCTGCCGGTAATCTATACATAATCTCATGAAATCATATATCTTTTTCACAAATAGCACTGGAGCACCCCACAAGGAATAACTTGGTCTTGCAAAGCCTTTGTCCGTTAACTCTTGCAACTGCGCTTTTAATTCTTTCAACTCGGTTGGAGCCATTCTGTATGGAGCAATCGATATAGGTGCAGTACCAGAGGCTAACTCAATGCCAAATTCAATTTCTCTCACCGGAGGCAACCCTGGCAACTCTTCTGGGAATACATCTGGGTACTCACATACTATCGGTACTGATTCAATTCTTAACTCATTTTCTTTGGCATTCATCACAAAAGCAAGATATGTTTTGTATCCCTTTCTTACATATTTCTGGGCAGACATATGAGAGATCACTACATGCGGTCTGTCTTGTTCATCTGATTCAACACAGAGGGTGTCCCCGTTTTCGCATTTCAGTTCAATATATTTCTTTCCACAATTTACTGTCACACCATGAGCGGTTAACCAGTCCATACCACGAATTATATCAAATTCATCAAATGGTAATAGCATGAGATTTGCCTTAAAATAATGGCCTTTAATCATCAACGGGCAATCTTTGCATATCTTATCAACCAATACACTTTTCCCTAAAGGATTGGACACTTTTATCACAAACTCTGTGGACTCTACAAGCATGCTCATACTAGATACTAATTTCATGCAAATATATGAATGGGTAGACCCCAGATCAATTAAAGCAACAACATTAGCATCATGGAGAGAAAATTTACCCGTAATTACATCTGGGGATGACGCCTCTTCGCGAGCACGAATGGCATAAGTCCTTGCAGGCGCTCTACCTTCAGATCTTGCAGCCTGCTCTCTGGATGTACTCTTACTACTCGTTCCACTTCTCGGGTTTCTCTGTTGTCTCTCTCTAGTAGTGCTTCCCGATCTTGCGCTCTGAATTTTCTCTTTCTCAACCATCTCAGGGCATTCTATGATAAAATGATCTTGGGAGCCACACTTAAAATAGGCTCGCTCGTGTGCTCGGCACTCACCGGGGTGACGTCTACCACATTGTGGACATTCTGATCTGTTAGGTCGAGTGTTTCCAACACTAGCAACTAAAGTGGTCTGAGCTTTAGACCCCGTGTACTGTCTGCCCTTACTTCTACTTGAAAACCCGGCTGAAGTAGCTGATCGGGTAGGGAAGTCTCTTGACTTCTTAGATGAAGATTGAAATGGCATATTCATTTGTCTCTTTCTTGAATCATGAGACTCCATCTCAGCTTTTCTTTTCTCTTTAACCAACTCCTCAGCTTTACAAGCTCGGTCCACCAACACAACAAATTCCTTTAATTCCAAGACGCAAACAAATAATCGGATATCTTCATTTAATCCGTCCTCAAACCTCTTACACATGATGGCTTCAGAGGACACACACTCCCGAGCGTACTTACTGAGCCTTACAAATTCTCGCTCGTACTCAGTTACTATCATTCTACCTTGTTTCAGTTCAAGGAATTCCTTTCTTTTCTGATCAATAAATCTTTGGCTAATGTACTTCTTCCAGAATTCTTCCTGGAAAAATACCCATGTGATCCTTTCCCTCGGTACAACCGACACAAGGGTGTTCTATCACTGATAAGCAAAATCTCTCAGAAGAGACACTACACATTTCATGCACTCTTTAGGTGTGCAGGACAACTCATCAAATACCCTGATGGTATTTTCAAGCCAGAATTCCACTCTTTCCGGATAATCATCTTTACTAGCTCGAAAATCGTCGGCTCCTTGTTTCCGGATTCTAACAACTGGAGGTTTTTCTCTCCTTACTACTTCTATCATTTGGGGAGCTACTGGGGTAGGTTAAGGAATAGGTGGGGGTGGAGGGGGTTGTGCATTCGGGTTCGCACGAACGAACTCCGTGTACCATGCATTCATCATGTGGAGAAAGGCTTCCCTAGCCTCTTCTCCTCCTCTCTGACTTACAGTCGTAGGTCTATTCTCATTTTCGTTTGGCACCATCCCTTCGGCGGGAGCCGGCACGTTACTTTCTACATCATCAGCCACAACTCTTTCGGGATCCATTTACTATATGAAAACACAATTTAAATCGTCAGGAGTCGTCACACTATCATTACATAAATACTCATATGTATGGCATGTATAGCTAGACTCATGCATACGCTACGTTAGTTCGAGAATCGACTAAATCGTAGTTCTGATACCACTAAATGTAACACCCCTTCCCGTAATCCTCACTGGAACCAGATACGAGGCGTTACCAAACTTTACTTGCTTAAACATATATTCTCGGCTATAAAATTATGTTTCAACTTTAAAACTTCTCATTCATATTTATAACATCCCTATTATGGGCCTATGGGGCCTTAAACATCCATACGGAAGGCTTCAGAATTAAATCGGGAACTTTGGTGCACTTAGAAATTTTTTACCTAAAACAGGGCCACACGCCCGTGTGGGCAGGCCGTGTGGTCACACACGCCCATGTTCCTAGCCCATGTGGAATTTATTTTCATTTCGAACCTACAGGAATTTTCACACGGTCGGACACACGCCTCTGCCAATAGCCCGTGTCCCTCACACGGCCTAGACATGCCCGTGTCCTCACCCGTGTGTGAAAAACCTGGGTATTATGTTTATGACGTCAGTATCCTCTTAAGGGGCACACGGCCTAGGCACACGCCCGTGTGCTGGCCCGTATGACGAATGAAATTCTCGCAGTTTGATGCAGGGGACACACGACCTATCAACACACCCATGGGGTTGACCGTGTGTCACACACGGCCTAGACACACGCCTGTGTGTCTACCCGTGTGGACATATAAGCTATTTTCCAAGCCAATTGCCACCCTGAACATAAACACACTTATTCCAACCCAAGTTACACTTAACATGGCAATAATACATTAGTAAGAACCACTAATCATCAATCATACATTTCACATTTCACTCTATCTTTAGCATGAACTTTCATCCCATAAAACTTGTTATCAATAAAATATGAACCTTGACAAATATTGGCCAATTTTCAATGGCCATTTACAAAATGAGTGTATAACTTTGGTAGCCAACACTTTGGCTTTCAAATATGACATATCACAAAATAACCATGATCCTATACATGCCATACTCAAAATAAATTTAACTTTACTATACCAAAAGAATGATTGATAGTGTGATCCGAGCTCCGACGTCTTACGATCCCTGAGCTAGCTTGACGATACTACAAGGAAAAGGAAAAAGGAAGGGGTAAGAACATAGCTTAGTGAGTTTGCATGAATTGAAATAGCAACATAATTACTCATGGTAAAAATCCATTTATCTCATAAAACGATAATAACATAAGTTCTCAAGTACTTTGACATACTTACTCATAATTACGCTTACCCATCACATATCACATTAGGGTTTCATAATTTGTATTTTACTCATAGTACATGTATCACTTCATCACATAGTTTAGCATTTATGCTATCATAAACATAAACTTAAATCGTAAACATCTTTCACTTAAATATAACTCTTTGCCATCTTTGTATAGCTTAACTCTTGCCATCTTTTCATACTTAGCTCTTTTTCCCGTTGAATTACTCAGAATACCAGAGGATACTCAATCTCATCATTCTTGTATCGCAATGCCAATGCCATATCCCAGATATGGTCTTATATGGGAACACTTCTTGATGCTGATGCCATATCCCAAATATGGTCTTACACGGGATCTCTTAACTTGATGTCGATGCCATGTCCCAGACATGGTCTTACACGAGATGGTACATAGATCTCAATGCCATGTCCCAGACATGGTCATACACGAGATGTTCCTTTGGTGCCGAGGCCATGTCCCAAACATGGTCTTACACGGGATCTTCCTTATTCGGTGCCGATGCCATGTCCCGGACATGGTCTTACACGAGACCTTCCTTATTCGGTGCCAATGCCATGTCCCAGACATGGTCTTATATGAGACCTTCCTTATTCAATGCCAGTGCTATAGGTATCCTCGTTATTTTGAATCTTCAACAGGGACTTCAACTTAACACATTTTCATATCAATCTCATCGAAGCATCATAAATTAATTTCATGGAATTTATATACAATTCTCATAAAATAAAATAATTACAAGTATAATAACATTGTGTAGCTTTAATTTCATACAAACTTAACTCGGTATCCAAAATGTGCGTAGATGTTCAATTTAGTCCAACACTTTATTCTTGCCTCGGTTTGAGTCCGGGCTTCGTGTTTCTTTATCTATAATAACAATTTCATTTGTTTAATATTCAAATTGACTAAATTGACTCATAATTCATACTTTGGCAAAATTACTATTTTGCCCCTAAACTTTCACATAATTACACTTTTGCCCCTAGGCTCGTAAAATTATTTTTATTCAACTTTCTTGTATTTTAAGCCTAGCCGAATCTTTTTCTTAGCTACAACAACCTCTAACTTCCACTACTTCACTCATGTATGACCATTTTTATAACTTTTACAATTTAGTCCTTTTTATGAATTTCTCATGAGAATCACTTAGGAAAAGATGTTTATCATACATCAAACTTTCATATTCTTCCATAAATAATCAAAATAGAAGCATGTCATACATGGTAAATTTTTGAACATAAACCCTAGCTCAAAATATAGCTAGAAATAGCTAAATCGAGTTATGAGGATCTCAAAAATACGAAGAACATTAAAAACAGAGCTAGTGTGCACTTACTATCGAGCTTGAAAGATGAAGAAACCCTAGCTATGGCTTCTTAGTGATTTTCGGCCATGGGAGAAGAAGATGGACACAATTTTGGCTTCTTTTTCCCTTTTTAATCTTTTATTTACCTAATGATAAAAATGCCCTTAAAGCTCTTTATTAAGATTTTTCCTTCCCATGCCCATTTTTGTCCATCATCAAATATAATGGTTTAATTGCTATGTAAGGACCTCTAATAATTTTTATAATTCTTTTTCATACTTGAATCTTCTAGAATCTCATATTTTCTAATCTTTGCAATTTAGTCCTAATGGACAAAACCGTAGATTGATGATTTATTTGATTAATTGAAAGGGGCTACAGTATTTTCAAAGATTGATTTGAGATTGGATTATTATCAGTATCGAGTTAAAGAGTCGGATGTGTCGAAAATCGCATTCAGAACGAGGCACGGACATTATGAATTCCTTGTTATGCCTTTCGGATTAACTAATGCTCCAGCAGTTTTTATGGACTTGATGAACAGGATATTCAAATCGTATTTAGACAGATTTGTTGTTGTATTCATTGACGACATTCAGATCTATTCACGAGATGAATTTGAACATACCGAGCACCTGAAAGTTGTGTTACAAACTTTACGAGATAAGCAATTATTTGCAAAGTTCAGCAAATGTGAGTTTTTGGCTTAGATAAGTTGGATTTCTGGGGCATATTATTTCAGCTGAAGGTATTAGAGTTGACCCGAGCAAGATTTCTGCTATTGTTGATTGGAAACCTCCGAGAAATGTGTCTAAAGTCCGTAGTTTTCTGGGCTCAGCAGGCTATTACCGAAGGTTCGTGAAAGGATTTTCGATGATTGCAACACTACTGACAAGACTACTTCAAAAAGATGTCAAATTCGAATGGTCAGAAAAGTGTCAACAAAGTTTCGAAAGTTGAAAGTACTGTTAATTGAAGCACCAGTTTTGGTTCAACCTGAATCGGGGAAAGAATTTGTGATTTATAGTGACACGTCATTAAATGGTTTGGGATGTGTACTGATGCAAGAAGGAAAAGTTATAGCTCATGCTTATTGCCAATTGAAACCGCATGAAAAGAATTATCTGACGCATGACCTTGAGTTGGCTGTAATTGTGTTTGCATTGAAAATTTGGCGACACTACTTATACGATGAAAAATGCCACATTTATATGGATCACAAAAGCTTAAAAGACCTGATGTCACAGAAAGATTTGAATCTATGACAATGAAGATGGCTCGAGTTATTGAAAGACTATGAATTTGTCATTGATTATCACCCAGTAAAAGCTAATGTTGTTGCTGATGCCCTAAGCCAAAAATCTTTGTTTGCGTTACGAGCAATGAATACCCAGTTGATGATTTGTGATGATGGGTCTATTTTAGCTGAATTAAAAGCTAAACCGGTATTTCTTTAGTAAATCTATAAATCTCAGAAAAAGGATCGTAAATTACAAGTTAAATGGATTCAATGTGAGAATATCCCTGATTCAGAGTTTTAGATTGGAACCGATGATTGTTTAAGGTTCCGGAATAGAATTTGCATACCGAGAAATTTAGAACTCATTCAGAAGATTTTGCATGAAGCGCACCATAGCTGCTTATCTGTTTATCCAGGAAGTACCAAAATGTATAATGATATGAGACAGTTTTATTGGTGGCAAGGCATGAAACGAGATATATCAGAGTTTGTTTCTAAATGTTTGATTTGTCAGCAAGTCAAAGCTGAACATCAAGTACCATATGGTTTACTGCAACCTGTGATGATTCCCGAGTGGAAGTGGGATAGAGTTACAATGGATTTTGTGTCGGGATTGCCCCTAACTCTAAAAAAGAAAGATGCTATATGGGTCGTCGTTGATTGACTAACAAAATCTGCTTATTTCATACCAGTACGTATAGATTATTCACTTGACAGATTAGCTGAATTGTATATTTCTGAGATTGTTCAATTGCACGGGGTGCCATTATCTATTATTTCTGATAGAGATCCGAGATTTACGTCGCGATTCTGGAAGAAACTGTAGGAAGCTTTGAGTATGAAGTTTAATTTCAGTATAGCTTTTCATCTTCAGACTGACGGTCAGACCGGAAGAGTTATTCAGATTCTTGAAGACATGTTAAGATGTTGTATTTTAGAGTTTGAGGGCAGCTGGGAAAAATACTTGTCGTTGATTGAATTCGCGTATAATAGTTTTCAGATGAGTATAAAGATGGAACCGTACGAAGCTTTATATGGTCACAAATGTTGAACTCCGCTATACTGGACTGAACTAAGTGAGAAAAATATTCACGGGGTTGAATTGGTAAGAGAAACTGAAGAAAAAGTGAAAACGATTCGCGACAGTTTAAAAGCAGCTTCAGATCGACAGAAATCATACGCAGATTTGAAATGTAAAAAAATTGAATTTCAAGTCAGGGACCAAATGTTTTTAAAGGTGTCACCGTGGAAAAAGGTCCTTCGATTCGACCGTAAAGGGAAGTTAAGTCCGCGATTTATCGGACCTTACGAGATTATTGAAAGAATAAGGCCTGTAGCATATCGACTAGCTTTACCGTCAGAACTTGAAAAGATTCATAATGTCTTTCATATTTCTATGTTACGTCGATATAGATTCGATCTATCACATGTGATTTCACCGGTAGATGTTGAGATACAGGCATATTTGACGTATAGCGAAAAACTGATCAGGATTTTAGCTCGTGAAATCAAAGAATTGAGAAATAAACGCATAGCCCTAGTGAAAGTTCTTTGGCATAAACATAGGATTGAGGAAGCTACGTGGAAACCCGAGGAAGCTATACGAAAATAGTACCCTAACCTATTCACTGGTAAGATTTTCGGGGACGAAAATCCCTAAGGGGGGAGAGTTGTAGCAGCCAGTTTTTAGGTTAAATCAGAACAATGGTTTCGGGACAACAAATCCGATGTCAAAAAATTATTTTAAGATTATTTTCTGTGTTTACAGCATGTTATTTGATATGTGTAAAAATTTCGTGAGCTAATTTTATCGTTTAATTGCTTAATTTGAGAAAATGGACTAAATCACGTAAAATGCAAAAGTTGCATTCTATTAGTTAAAAGTGTCCAATAGCTATAGAACCTTAAAGTTAAGGCCCTTATGTTTAAATTAGACCATTAACATGATAGTGGATAATAGTGGCTTGGTAAATTTGAAATTATTAATGTTCATTAAGGCTAATTTAGTAATTTGGTTAATAAGGTTAATTATAATAAAACAAAACAAAACTTCCATCCATTATCATCATCTTTAACTGAAAATTGATGGGAGAAAAGCCATTGTTAGGATTGACATTCGGCCAAGCTTCTCTTGCTCATTTAGGTATGGTTTTTGTTCCCTTTTTTTTATGATTTCTATGTTTTTGTAATCGTTGCAGGTCAATGTAGCTAGCCCGTACCTTTAATTTCGAAATTGTTAAAGATTTTAAGAGTTTTAATTGATGAGTTTATGTGTTCTTTGGTGTTTGAAGTTGAAATATGAATTTTTGATGACAGATTTTCATGTTTGTAAAGTGATTTTTGACAAATATGTCAAAAATGGATTAAATGGTGAAATGTGAAATTTTATGTGGTAAATATGTGAAATACTGAAAGATATGGGCTGCTAGGAGTCCCTATGAAATTCTACTAGCTTAGCTAAGGGTTTAATTGCATTAATTTGCAATTTTATGTGATAAGGATTGAATTGTAAAAATGTGAAAGTTTAGGGGTAAATGTGTAAAATAGCCCTAATATGTGTTTTGGACTAAATTGAATGAATGTTGATTAAATAAGTTAATTTTGAATATATTTAGATCAAGAAAAGAGGAATCCGAAATTGGATCGGGGGAAAGGTAAGATTATCGAGTAATTAACTCATTTCGACGTTTTCATACTCGATGTAAGTTCGTATAATTAGAATCAAAATTTTAAATACTTGTATTTATTTGAAATGTATGTATATAATTGAGAAATTTATATAATTGGAATACGAATGCCTATTTGATATAAACTGATGGTTACCGAGCTCCGTTTGAACCGTATGAATTCGTAGGATACGAGTGACATGTCACTAGGGTTACCGTTTTGATCGAGCTCCTGCATTTGTTGCAGACTCACCACAGCTTGTATGAGCTTACCGATATATTAGCTTGTAAGAGCTTACTGTTTTCAGCTCGTTAGAGCTTACCATCTCAGCTCAATAGAGCTTACTGTCCATCAGCTCAGGAGGAGCTTACTGATCATAGCTTGAAAGAGGAAAAATGATAATGAAATGACAGATTACTGATATATATCACCCGAGTATCCTTTGAAGTTCTAATGGGTTCAACAGGCATAAATATTGTTTATACAGATGAGTACTATTATTGAATGAATTATTGATTATATGATTGAGAGTGAAATGTTGAATATGATGTACATGATATATGAATTTGGTATGATACAATGTATTGAGTATTGAGATTGAGATAATGGATGATTACATGTATTTATGTGACTAACTTGTTGATGAATGCTTGTGTTAGGCATTTGGAAACATAATTGAGTTTACATTACTTGTTGTCTTGACTATGTACGAATGGTAAGATTATTTCTAAATTATACGGGCTTACTAAGCTATAAAGCTTACTCTGTTTATTTTCCGTGTATTATAGAGGTTCGATAGCTTGCTCGATTCGAATAAAGTCAGAGTTATGCATCACACTATCCAGTTGCCGATTGGTACTTATGAATTTTTGGATATTTGAAAATAAGGCATGTATAGGCTATTTATAAGAATGATAGTTAAGGTTACTTGAGATATTGATTTTGGTACATGTTATGGTATGAGTTGAAGCCATGTGATTTGGCTTAACTTGGTATAGCATTTTGGTTGTGTTTAAGTACTCAAAAATGGTATGTTTTGGCTAGTAATAGATGGAATGAAAATATGAAAATGTTATCTTGATATGTGGTTAGTATATGAATGGAAAATGTATGTTATTTATTAGGCATTTGAATTCCATGTTGAATTGGAGTAATATGTGTATGAAATGTTATGTATTGGTTGCCAATTGAGTTGTGAAATGTTGCAATTTATGCTTGTGTATGCATGTAAAAATAGGGTGGAAAAATGGCTAAACAAATGGCCTATTTTTTTCCACACGGGCGTGTGTCTCAGCCGTGTGCCACACACGGTCATTTTGCACGGCCGTGTGTCCCCTAGTGTTGATATTAAATTGAAGTCAGTATGCTCCACATGGTCTCACACACGGGGGTGTGACTGGTCGTGTGGTATAAGTCAGTATACCCCACTAAATGGCACAGGTCCTAACACATGGGCGTTTGACTTGACCGTGTTACATAAGTCAGTATACCCTATAGTTTTGGCACGACCTAGTACACGGCCTGGCACATGGGCGTGTGTGGCCATTTTGAAGATCACACGGGCTAAACACACAGACGTGTGGTCGGCCGTGTGACCCAAGTCAGTATGTATGCCCTATTTTCACACGGCCTGAGACACGAGCGTGTCTGGAGCCGTGTGAGGCACACGGTCTGTTCACACGGGCATGTCACCCCTGTACAGATGAAAAATTTCTAAGTTTTCCAAAAATTTTGTATGTTATCGGTTTAGTCCCGAATCACTTTTATAGCATATTTAAGGCCTCGTAGGCTCTTATAAGGGACAATATGATTATGTTGAATGGTATTTGAATATGAATGCATAGATGTATGAGCATTGTATGTTAAATAATGTGTAATGATCGGTAATACCTCGTAACCCTACTCCAGCAACGGATACAGGTTAGGGGTGTTACACACACAGCCAACCACACGCCCGTGTGTCTAGCCCGTGTGCCCGTCGAAGTGGCCACACACGCCCGTGTGCCAGGCCGTGTGCAAGGCCGTGCGAAACCTGTAGGGTATACTGACTTATGCAACACGGCCAAGTCACACACCCATGTGCTAGGCCGTGTGCCAATTAGGGGTATACTGACTTGTGTCACACGGCCGATCACACGCCCGTGTGTGAGACCGTGTGGAGCATACTGACTTCATTTCAATTTCAACACCAGGGGACACACGGCCGTATATCATGACCGTGTGTCACACACGGCTAAGACACACGCCCGTGTCTCTGCTCGTGTGGACAAAAATAGGCTATTTACCAAGCCACTTTGTCACCCAAATTTGCATATACCGAAACAACCAAAATGGCACCAAATCATAGCATAATTAACATTCAATTCAGCCACAATCAAGGCTAATTCATACCATTTTCAATACCAACATTTAACATGCTTATAACCTCAAACCTTACTCCATCAAAACATACCAAATCACATATACAAATCAACTAACTATACATTTACTAAACGTACATTATTTTGAACCAGTTCACAAACATAACTCACATCTAATATCAACCATATATGCACATATATGCACATAACCAAAATTCACCAAATTAAGCCAACTATCATGGCTATATATATACAAACCAAAATATAAACATTTACAATGCCAATTCATTTGGCCAACATCATTACCAAAACATAATCAACATGACTCAAAAATACCTATACATGCCATATACTTAATATACCAAAGTTCAAAGGTACCAAGTGATAGGTGGTAGTGTGAAACGATCTCCGACGATCCCTGAATCCGAGCTAGCTTCGATTTCACTAAAACCACAGAAAAATACACAAAGTAAGCTATAAAGCTTAGTAAGCTCGTATGATATAAACTTAACTAATCACAAATACAACATTCATTAATTTAAACATATTAACATGTAATTCATGATTACTAACAAACCTTTCACATGCTTATTCTTATGCTATTATACAAACTTCATAACTTCTTCGATTTAAGGCTCATACTATGCATGTACATACCTGTACTAATCCGTAACAAGCTCATACATATTCGGAATACCGTTGAATACCCGATATCTCGCACACTAAGTGCCGTACATAGCCGAAGCTATCTCAAATCGCACACTAAGTTCCATACATAGCCGAAGCTATCTTGATCTCGCACACTAAGTGCCATATATAACCGGAGCTATGTCGAATCCCACATTAAGTGCCATATATAGCCGAATCATCGTTAAACATAACTTTAATCTCGTATACACAATTTATGCAATATCAAAGCATTTAAAGCATAATAATAATTCTTGTTACATACGAACTTACCTCGGATGTGAAATGTAACAGCCCGATTTTGGGTCCAGTCAGAACAGTGGTTTCGGGACCACAAATCCAACGCAGTAAAATTTGTTTTTATTATATTTTTATGGTCTACAAATTTACGGAATGATTTCGTGAAAATTTCATTCGAAAATTTTGACGTTTGAGCACTCAATTTAGCAAAAAAGGACTAAATTGTAAAAAGTGCAAAAGTTGAGTTCTACATGCTAGAGGTTTCTAAATGCTATGAAATTTTAAATTAAAGGTCCTTATATGGTAATTAGACCATTTGTTAAGTTAGTGGAACAAAATATACATGGTGAGATAAAATTTTAAAAGTTTTATGTAAAGGGCATTTTGGTCATTTGGTAATTAAATGAATTAAAAAGAAAAATCAAGCCAAAATTCTTGTCCATCTTCCTCACCATAGCTGAAAATTAGAAAGAAAGCAATAGCTAGGGTTTGGCCACTTTCAAGCTCGATTGTAAGTCCGTTCTTGTCCTATTTTTAATGCTCTTTACATTTTGAAGTCATTATCACTCGATCTATCTATTTTTACCATTAATTTGAGAGATGATTGAGGTCTAGGGTTTGAACCATGTTATACATGTGTGTATTTTGATGTTTAATGGTATATTATGCAAGTTTAATGTTAGATAAACAACTTTTGCGAGGTGATTTTTGATGAAAATGTCAAAAGGACCTATTAGTAAAAATATTTCAAAGTGTGTGTGAAATTGTGATTTAATGGAAAATATGGGCTTCTATAAGCATGAAATTGGTTAGGCTAGGCTAAGGTTATCAAGAAATTAAATACATTTCATTTTACGAGCCTAGGGACTAATTTGTAAAAATGTGAAACTTTAGAGGCAAAAAGGTAATTTTTCCATAATGTGATGTTTGGACTGATTTGAGTAATGTGAATATTAAATAAGCTAAATTTGCTATTATAGATCAAGAAAAATGAAGTTCGGACCTTGACCGAGGAAAGAATAAGGTGTTTGACGATTAAATCATTTTCTACTATTTTGTACCGAGGTAAGTTCGTGTGTAAATAAAGGCAATGTTATATTTGTATTTTTATATGTTTTATTATACATGAATTGTATTAATGACAATGTGGATACGTTCGACGACGAAATGACAAGTGAGAAATCCCGTTTCAACCTTAGGAATAGATTAGGATACGAGTGACATGTCACTAGGAAACCATGTGATATATGTGATTTATGTGATCGGGTGCTGGTCTCGTACATCTACCAGTGGCTGGGTAGTCCAGCATGTGTTGCGGACACCTGATAGCTTGTATGAGCAGGCCCGTGATTAGCTCGAGAGCGAGCCCCTATCTGTTATGCGATATGAGGTAGCATTAGCTACGTATGTGGCACTTATGTGCAAGACTTCCCGTGTATCAAATTAGTGTTCCAAGTGTTCAACGGGTAAGTCAAATACAAGAAAGAGTATGATATGTTACGAGTTGGTACAGGTATGTACGAAAAACTCATAAGAATGAGCTTGGTATGTGATGAACACTTGGTAAGATTAAGAATGATTAAGTTATGTTTATGAACCTATGATGACAATTATGTAACTTGTGTTATACTAATTGTATGATATTCATGTTTAATGTTGTTTAATGTTGCTTATCATTTGCATGTGAACTTACTAAGCTATAAAGCTTACTTCCTTTCCTTTCCTTTATCTTATAGTGTAACCAAGCCAGCTCGGGATTGGAGATTTGTCGGAGATCCATACATACTATCTACAATAATTATTTTGGTACCAATGAATTCAAGTATTTTGAGTTATGGCATGTATAGGGACTTGGTCATTTTGTCATGTGTCATAAATGAATTGGCCTAAATGTGTTGTCATTGTAATGGTTAATGATCCATTTTGTATATGGCCATGGGCAGTTGGCTAATATTAATTTTATTGGTCATTGGTATGTTTATGTGATGATGCCTATCATGAAGATGAAACTGGCATGAATGGGAAAGAGGATATGTGATGTTTATGCATGATAGATGTTAGTACGTGTAAATGATGTATTGATATGTTGTTTGTGGCTGATTTGGTTTTATGTATATGCTTGGATTGGTGTTGCTTGTTGTTGTGTAGATTGGCGCAAGTAAGGGTGGCAAAATGGCTTGGTAAATAGCCTTATTTTTGTTCACACGGGTAGACACACGGGCATGTGTCTAGGCCGTGTGTGACACACGGTCTGTCCCACGGGCATGTGTTTCAGTCGTGTGTCCCCTGCACCTTAATTGATGCAAAACAGAATTTCCAAAATTGAGCACACGGGCGTATGTCTCGGCCATGTGTGCTACACGACCTTGGACACGGGCGTGTATCTCGGCCGTGTGAAGTTTGCACCTATTTTATGAAAAATTATGGAAATTAAATCGACCACACGGCCTAGCACACGGGCGAGTGGCACGGCCGTGTGGCACAAGTTAGACAGCACCCTATTTTGAACATGGCCTGTAGCACGGGCGTGTCTAAAAGTCACACGGGCGTGTGAGCCCTGTAACATGAAAATTTTTCTAAGCTTTGTAAAAAAATTTTGAAGTTCTCGGTTTAGTCCCGAACCAGTTCCAAAGCATGTATTGAGCCTCGTAGGCTCGTTTTAGGGACGATATGAATGTGTATGAAAAGTTTTTAAGTTGGATGGAAATTTATTACTCAGAAATGTATGTTTGCTTGTGTTTATATCCAGTAATGCCTCGTACCCTGTTTTGTCATTGAATATGGGTAAGGGGTGTTACATTTAGTGGTATCAGAGCTACGGTTTAGTCGATTCTCAGACTAACGTAGCTTGTGTAAGAGTAGCTATACATGCCATATATGAACTGTAATAGTGTGATGACTCCTAACAATTTTAAACTATGTTTTCATATAGTAAATGGATCCCGACCGAGCTGTAGCTGATGAAGTAGAAAGCAATGCGCCGGCTCCCGCTTAAGGGGCAGCGCCGTCTGATAGTAGACCTCCTACAATTAGTCAGGTAGAAGGAGCTAGGGAAGCCTTCCTCCACATGATGAACCAGTGGTATTCGGAGTTTGTTCGACCAAATCCGAATGCCCAACCTCCTCCACCCCCACCTATTCCTCAGCCAGTTCTCGTAGCTCCAAAAGGTATCGAATTTGTAAGAATGAACAAGCCCACAGTTGATAAGATCTGAAAGTACGGGGCTGAAGATTTCAGAGCTAATGTGGATAATGATCCAGAGAGAGTCGAGTTTTGGCTCGAAAACTCCATCAAGGTATTTGATGAGTTGTTATGCACACCGGATGAATGTCTGAAATGTGCTGTGTCACTTCTGAGAGATTCAGCATACCGATGGTGGAAAACCCTTGTGTCAGTAGTACCGAGAAAGAGGGTTAATTGGGAATTATTCCAAGATGAGTTTAGGAAGAAATATATCAGCTAACGTTTTATTGATCAGAAATGGAAGGAGTTTTTAGAGCTGAAACAGGGCCAAATGTCGATAACCGAGTACGAGCGAGAGTATGTTAGGCTCAGTAAGTAAGCTCAAGAGTGTGTTTCCACCGAGGCTATCATGTGCAAAAGATTCGAAGATTGGTTGAATGAGGATATCTGATTGTTAGTTGGAGTTCTTGAGCTGAAGGAATTTGTGGTGCTATTCGATCGAACTTGTAAGGCTGAAGAATTAAGCAAAGAGAAGAGGAAAGCTGATCTGAGGCTAGAGATGTAAGAAAAAGGCCGATGAGTACGTCATTTTAATCTCAGTCTAAGAAATCAAGGGATTTGTATGTTCAATCGAGTGCTTCAGCTGGGTATCCTAACAGAGATAGTGGGAAACAATACTCGGGCTCTAAAGCCCAAACTACATCAGTAGCGAGTGTTGGTAACGCTAAGTTTGGTAAACCCGAATGTCAGCACTGCGGTAGACGACACCCCGGTGAATGTAGAATGTATTACTGGGCTTGTTTTAAGTGTAGATCTCATGACCACTTTATTAAAGATTGCCTAGAGATGGTTGAAAATGATAAGTTTCAGACTGCAAGATCGGGTAACACTGCCTCTAAAGGGAGACCACCATGGAACATGGAAATAGAGCTAGTAGTAAAGGTGTGACAAAAGATACAGCTGTAAGATCTGAGGCTAGGGCACCTGCTAGAGCCTATGCTATCCGTGCTCGCAAAGAAGCGACATCTCCCGGTGTTATCACTGGTACTTTTTCTCTCTATGATACTAATGTTATTGCATTGATCGATCCTGGATCGACTCATTCTTATGTTTGCATGAAATTGGTAGCTAGTAAGAACTTGCCTGTTGAGTTTACTGAATTTGTGATTAAAGTGTCAAACCCCTTAGGCAAGTATGTGCTAGTTGATAAAGTTTGCAAGAATTGTCCATTGATGATTTGAGGTCACTGTTTTTCGGCTAATCTAATGTTGTTGCCATTTGATGAGTTTGATGTCATTTTGGGTATGGATTGGTTGACACTGCATGATGTTGTAGTGAATTGTAGACGGAAAATTATTGAATTGAAATGTGAGAATGGTGAAGTTCTTCGAATTGATTCAGATGAGTCGGGTGAGTTACCTGTTGTGATTTCTTCAATGACTGCCCAAAAATATGTGAGAAAGGGTTGTGAAGCTTATCTAGCTTATGTGTTGAATACAAGAGTTTTCGAAATAAAGATTGAATCAGTACCGGTAGTTTGTGAATATCCGGATGTGTTTCCAGAAGAGTTACCTGGGTTACCTCCGATCAGAGAGGTTGAGTTTGGTATTGATTTAGTACCAGGTACTTCACCGATATCGATCGTTCCATATAGGATGGCTCTGACTGAATTGAAAGAATTGAAAGCTCAGTTGCAAGAGTTGACAGATAAGGGTTTTGCGAGATCGAGTTTTTCACCATGGGGTGCACCGGTGTTATTTGTCAAGAAGAAAGATGGATCTATGAGACTCTGTATTGATTACCGACAGCTCAACAAGGTGACTATAAACAACAAGTATCCTTTGCCAAGAATTGATGACTTGTTTGATCAATTGAAAGGGGCAACAATATTTTCGAAGATTGATTTGAGGTCTGGCTACTACCTATTGAGAGTTAAAGAGTCAGACGTGCTGAAAACCGCTTTCAGAAAAAGGTACGGGCACTATGAATTTCTTGTCATGCCTTTGGGACTAACTAATGCTCCTGCTATTTTTTATGGACTTGATGAATCGAATTTTCCGACCGTACTTAGATAAGTTTGTGGTTGTGTTCATTGATGACATTTTAATTTATTCTCAGGATGAGTCTGAACATGCCGAACATTTAAGAATTGTGTTGCAGACTTTGAGAGATAAGAATTTGTTTGCTAAGTTCAGCAAAAGTGAGTTTTGGCTTCGAGAAGTCAGATTTTTGGGACATATTTTCTCTGGAGACGGTATTCGGGTTGACTTGAGTAAGATTTGGCAATTGTTGATTGGAAACCGCCGAAGAATGTATCAGAGGTCAGAAGCTTTTTAGGCTTAGCCGGTTATTACCGATGTTTTGTCAAAGGATTTTCAATGATTGCTACTCCTATGACTAAGTTGTTGCAAAAAGATGTTAAGTTCGAATGGTCAGAAAAATGTCAGCAAAGTTTTAAGAAGTTGAAAACATTATTGACTGAGGCACCGGTTTTAGTGCAACCTAAACCGGGAAAAGAGTTCGTAATTTATAGTGACGCGTCACTGAATGGATTAGGATGTGTATTGATACAAGAGGGCAATGTGATAGCTTATGCCTCGAGACAGTTGAAACCGCACGAGAAGAATTATCCGATGCATGATTTGGAATTAGCTGCCATTGTGTTTGTTTTGAAAATTTGGAGACAGCAATTATACAGTAAAAAATGTCATGTCTTTTCTGATCACAAGAGTTTAAAATACTTGATGACTCAGAAAGATTTAAACTTGTGGCAACGGAGATGGCTCG
Organism: Gossypium sturtianum; assembly: GCA_025698515.1. NCBI lineage: Eukaryota > Viridiplantae > Streptophyta > Magnoliopsida > Malvales > Malvaceae > Gossypium > Gossypium sturtianum. The sequence continues at coordinate 30,193,884 of CM046945.1, forward strand.
AGTTACTGAAGGATTATGAGCTAGTGATTGACTATCACCCGAGTAAGGGAAATGTTGTCGCAGATGTGTTGAGTAGAAAGACTTTGTTTGCTTTAAGAGCGATGAATACACGGTTGACTTTGTCCGATAATGGTTTGATCCTAACTGAGTTGAGAGCTAGACCGTTATTCCTTCAACAAATTTGCAAAGCTCAGAAATGTGACAGTGATTTGCAAACCAAAAGAGTTCATTGTGAATCGAGTAGTGACTCAGATTTTCATATCGGATCCGATGATTGTTTGATGTTCCGAGGTAGAATTTGTGTACCGAAAAATGATGAACTTATTCAGAAAATTCTTCGTGAGGCGCATAATGGTTATTTATCTGTGCATCCGGGTAGTACAAAAATGTATAATGATTTTAAGAAATTGTATTGGTGGTCAAGTATCAAACGAGATATTTCAGAGTTTATTTCGAGATGATTAGTTTGTCAACAAGTAAAGGCGGAACACCAAGTACCTTCGGGCTTACTTCAAACAGTGATGGTACCCGAGTGGAGATGGGACAAAATTACAATGGATTTCGTAACGGGTTTGCTGTTGACTCCAAAAAAGAAAGATGTCGTTTGGGTCGTTGTCGATAGGTTGACGAAATCGACTCATTTTATACCAGTACGTGCCAATTATTCACTTGACAAGCTAGCTGAATTGTACATTGCTGAAATTGTGAGATTACATGGAGTGCCTATTTCTATTATTTTGGATAGAGATCCGAGGTTTACATCTCGATTTTGGAAAAGTTGCAAGAAGCTTTGGGTACAAAGTTAAACTTTAGTACCGCATTCCATCCACAAACTGACGGCCAATCAGAGAGAACGATTCAGGTTCTCGAAGATATGCTTCGTTGTTCTGTTTTAGAATTCGAAGGTAGTTGGGAAAAATATCTACCTTTAGTCGAATTCGCTTATAACAACAGTTTTCAGTCGAGTATAAAGATGGCACCGTATGAGGCATTGTATGGCCGCAAGTGTCAAACTCCATTGTATTGGACAGAGCTTAGTGAGAAATAGATTCATGGGGTTGATTTGGTTAAGGAGACCGAAGAGAAAGTGAAAGTAATCCGTGACTGTTTGAAAGCAGCTTCAGATCGGCAGAAATCCTACACGGATTTGAAAAGAAAAGAGATCAAATTTCAGATTGGTGATAAAGTATTCCTGAAAGTATCTCCATGGAAGAAGATTCTGAGATTTTGCCGTAAAGGCAAGTTGAGTCTGCGTTTCATTGGGTCGTATAAAGTTATTGAAAGAATAGGGCCAGTGGCATATCGGTTAGCTTTACCGACAGAGTTGGAGAGGATCCACAACGTGTTTCATGTATCTATCTTACGCCGTTATCGATCAGACCCTTCACATGTGATTTCTCCGACAGAGGTTGAGATTCAACCCGATATGACTTACGGTGAAGAACCGATCAAGATTTTGGCTTGGGAAGTTAAACAGTTGAGAAATAAAAACATAGCACTAGTTAAAGTGTTGTGGCAACGACATGGGTTCGAAGAGACTACGTGGGAACCTGAGGAAACTATGCGAAAATAGTAACCAAACCTATTTTCTGGTAAGATTTTCGGGGACGAAAATCCCTAAGAGGGGAGAGTTGTAACATCCCGATTTTGGGTCTAGTCAGAACAGTGGTTTTGGGACCACAAATCTGACACAGTAAAATTTTTTTATTATATTTTTATGGTCTGTAATTTTACAGAATGATTTCGTGAAAATTTCGTTCGAAAATTTTGACGTTTGAGCACTCAATTTAGCAAAAAGGACTAAATTATAAAAAGTGCAAAAGTTGAGTTCTACATGCTAAAGGTCTCTAATTGCTATGAAATTTTAAATTGAAGGTCCTTAGATGGTAATTAGACCATTTGTTAAGTTAGTGGACAAAAATAGACATGGTGAGATAAAATTTCAAAGTTTTAAGTGAAGGGTATTTTGGTCATTTTGTAATTAAATGAATTAAAAAGAAAAATCAAGCCAAAATTCTTGTCCATCTTCCTCACCATAGCTAAAAATTAGAAAGGAAGCCATAGCTAGGGTTTGGCCACTTTCAAGCTCGATTTTAAGTCCGTTCTTGTCTCGTTTTTAATGCTCTTTACATTTTTGAAGTCGTTATCACTCGATCTATCTATTTTTACTATTAAGTTGAGATGATTGAGGTCTAGGGTTTGATCCATGTTATACATGTGTGTATTTTGATGTTTAATGGTAGATTATGCAAGTTTAATGTTAGATAAACAACTTTTGCTAGGTGATTTTTGATGAAAATGTCAAAAGGACCTATTTGTAAAAAGATTTCAAAATGTGTGTAAAAGTGTGATTTAATGGAAAATTTGGGCTGCTATAAGCATGAAATTGGTTCGGCTAGGATTGGGTTATCAAGAAATTGAATACATTTCATTTTACGAGCCTAGGGACTAATTTGTAAAAATGTGAAACTTTAGGGGCAAAAAGGTAATTTTTCCATAATGTGATGTTTGGACTAATTTGAGTAATGTGAATATTAAATAAGCTAAATTTGCTATTATAGATTAAGAAAAATGAAGTTCAGACCTTGACCGGGAAAGAATAAGGTGTTTGACGATTAAATCATTTTCTACTATTTTGTACCGAGGTAAGTTCGTGTGTAAATAAAGGCAATGTTATATTTGTATTTTTATATGTTTTATTATACATGAATTGTATTAATGACAATGGGGATACGTTAGACGATGAAATGACAAGTGAGAAATCGTTTGAACCTTAGGAATAGATTAGGATACGAGTGACATGTCACTAGGAAACCATGTGATATATGTGATTTATGTGATCCGGGTGTTGGTCTCATACGTCTACCAGTGGTTGGGTAGTCCAGCATGTGTTGCAGACATCTAACAGCTTGTGTGAGCAGCACTGCGTAGTTATGTCTTGACTGACAGCTTGTGTGAGCAGGCCCGTGATTAGCTCGAGAGTGAGCCCCTATGTGTTATGAGATATGGGTAGCATTAGCTACGTATGTGGCACTTATGTGCAAGACTTTCCATGTATCAGATTAGTATTCCAAGTGTTCAAAGGGTAAGTCAAAGACGAGAAAGAGTATGATATGTTACGAGTTGGTATAGGTATGTACGAAAAACTCATAAGAATGAGCTCGGTATGTGATGAACACTTGGTAAGATTAAGAATGATTAAGTTATGTTTATGAACCTATGATGACAATTATGTAACTTGTGTTATACTAATTGTATGATATTCATGTTTAATGTTGTTTAATGTTGCTTATTATTTTCTTGTGAACTTACTAAGCTATAAAGCTTACTCTCCTTCCTTTCCTTTATCTTATAGTGTAACCAAGATAGCTCGGGATTGGAGATTTGCCGGAGATCCATACACACTATCTACAACAATTATTTTGGTACCAATGAATTCAAGAATTTTGAGTTATGGCATGTATAGGGACTTGGTCATTTTGTCATGTGTCATAAATGAATTGGCCTAAATGCGTTGTCATTGTAATGGTTAATGATTCATTTTGTATATGGCCATGGGCAGTTGGTTAATATTAATTTTATTAGTCATTGGTATGTTTATGTGATGATGCCTATCATAAAGATTAAACTGGCATGAATGGAAAAGAGGATATTTGATGTTTATGTAACACCCCTAGCCCGTAACCGTCGCCGAATTAGAGTTAAAGGCGTTACTAGATAGATCGAAAACTTTTAACAGACATTTTATAATATAAGTCATCAATCACAATCAACGTGTCCCTTTTATAGGTCAATGAGACCATAATCATGCTTTAGAATAGGGTCGGGACTAAACCGAAGACATGCTAAAGTTCTAGGAAATTTTAAACTTTTCTAAGTTATAGAGGCCACACGCCCGTGTAGGCAGGCCGTGTGCCTTCCACGGACACCAAACACACCCATGTGTCTTGACCGTGCTAAAACAAAGCTCGTATACTGACTTATCCACACGGCCACCAGACACGCCCGTGTGCCATGGCCGTGTACTCTTAGGCTAGATACTGACTTATTCACACGGCTATCAGGCACGTCCGTGTACCATGGCCGTGCACACTTGGGCTAGCTACTGACTAAATCCCACGGGCAATAGGCACGCCCGTGTGCCACAACCGTGTATGCTAAACAGGCCATTTTCAAGGCCATAATGCCACCTACATTAGGGTCAACTCTACAAGTAACATACCAATCCATTTCATGCACAATTTACATCCAAAATCATGTCCATTAATCAACAAATCTCCACATACAATCTTAATTCCAATCATACCTGTAACACCCCTAACCTGTAACTGACGCCGGACTAGGGTTAGGAGCATTACCAGACAGATCGAAAACTTACATAACATTTCATACATTACATTCATCATTAACAAACATAGTGTCCCTTAGATGAGTCATCAAGACCCAAAGCATGCATATAAACCGAGTTGGGACTAAATTGAAACACATATAATAATATTTCATGAAAATTTAAAACTTTTCCAAAATACAGGAGAGACACGCCTGTGGGAGGAGACCATGTGCCCTCCACGGCTTCTAGACACCCCCGTGTGTCCATCCGTGTCCATATACTGACTATATCAACACGATCACTAGGCACGCCCATGTGCAATGACCGTGTGCTACTAGGCCATATACTGACTTTCCCAACACGGCCACCAAGCACGCCCATGTGCTCTTAGCTAGCTACTGACTTGTACACCACGGCCAGATGACATGCTCATGTCGAGGCCGTGTGCTATTTAAGCTACATTCTACAATACAACCACGGTCTTAGGCACGCCCGTGTGCCACAACCGTGTGACATTATAGGCCATTTACAAGGCCAAAATGCCACCCAAAAAGGGTCATGCCTACAAGCATCATTATTCATCTCATTTCATGCATATATGGCAACCAAAAACATACCAAAATGAACATACCATCAACACATTCATTACTAATTCCCTTCCTACCAAATTACAAACTAAAACCCACATCATCTCAAGCATATATCATCCATTTGCTTATCCAAAATTAACCATTTCATAAGCATCAAAACATATCAAAATTTTCATCATATAACTCATACATTCAAGCATATTACCAACTCAATTCTTGCCAAAACACATGGCTAAGTTCACTTCATAAACATTTACACATATCTAGCCTATACATGCCATATTTAGCTATATTCATTCTCAAAAAGGTACCAAAATAAGTTTAGTAGTGTGAAGATGATCCTTAAAGGTCCCGAGCCTTCAGTAGCTTGACGACCTATAAAACGGAGAAAACACACAGACAGAGTAAGCTTTCCAAAGCTTAGTAAGTCATAAAACAAACAAACTTACCATAGAAAGGCACATATGCATAAGGTACATTGGCACATAACATTTACTTAACAAACAATCACATAATTGCTTCGATTCATATACTTATCCACAATTGCCACATTCATCCATTCAAAAATCAATTATATATACATAACTCTTTCATAATCATTCTTGCATCTCATTCTCGTTCTTATATTCAATCATACTTCTCTTCCTATCAAAGTCATATGAATACTTACCTTTTATACACACTAGTGTACATACCAAACGCATTCTGAAACAAATATACATTCACATAATTGTTCATAGCTCGATTTGCTCGTTGAACCGCTCGAAACTAATAGGATACTCGTAAACTCGTAATAATCATACAATGCCGCATCCCGACGAGGTCTTACATGAAATCGATATCGATGCCTTCGCCCCGCATGGTCTTACACATAATCGGATATCGATGCCACCGTCCCAGAGTGGTCTTACACGTAATCGATATCGATGCCACCGTCCCGCATGTGGTCTTACACGTAATCGATATCGATGCCATCGTCCCGCATGCGGTCTTACACGTAATCGGATATCGATGCCATCGTCCCGCATGGTCTTACACATAATCGGATATCGATGCCACTATCCCAGACAGGGTCTTACACGTAATCGGATATCGATGCCACTGTCCCAAACAAGGTCTTACACGTAATCGGATATCGATACCACTATCCCAGACAGGGTCTTACACGTAATCGGATATCGATGCCACTGTCCCAAACAGGGTTTTACACGAAATCTAATAACGATGCCAACGTTCCAGACGTGGTCTTACATGATAAAGCAAAGCAGATACCTATTCCTAGGTTCATACGGGACTTCTCGGATTTAATTACTATATCAAACTTATCTTGGAATTCATATCCATAAACCCTCGTAAGCATCTATCATCAACATTAATCATATAAACAAGTATAAATTTAGACAAGTACGTTTATTTGCATATTGACTTACCTCGGATTCGGTTTATCGAAAATGAAAATGGCTACTCGTTTACTTTCGCTTTCCCGCGATCTAAATCTATCTTCCTCGGTTCTTGATCTAAACATATTCAGAATTAACCCTTTTATTCACTAGTTCTTTCAATTCAATCCAAAGACACACATTTAGGGCTATTTGCAATTTAGCCCTCACATTTGCACATTTTATCAATTTAGTCCATTTTTCTCAAAACATCAAATTCACAAAATCTACCCATGCTCATGCATAACCGAATATTCTTACATCACATACAAGCCCAAATTTTCCATCAAATTAGCAATTTAGTCTCTCAATTTGCTATTTTAACAATTTAGTCCTATTTAGCTAAATTTAACAAAACTTCAAGAACAAAACATGTTCATCAAGCTTAAACCTTTCATTTAACAACATAAAACATCACAAAACTCAACATATCAACAATGGCATCTCACACAAACATTATCAATTCATCAAATTTAGACATGGGTTTTAAAGCTCTCGAAGCAACGATTACAAAAACGTAGAAATTATCGATAACGGATCAAAAACTAACCTTTAATTCAAGCTTGTAAGTGCCGAAACTTTAAAGCTTTTTGTTCTTCTTTTTCTTTAGAACATTCGCCAAAGGATGATAAAAACAAGGCCACTTTCTTTTGTTTTCTTTTATTAACTAATAACTTATAAAATACATATAATATAAAATATCATATATATTAACATAAATATAATAACCATTATTATAACATATAAAACTCATGCATTTAATGGTTTGCCGTCCACTAACCATGATAGTGGCTAAATTGCCACATAAGTCCTTAACACTTAAAAGCCACATCACTTAAGCACTTTAACAAATAGCAAGCAACTTTCACGCTTAATACATTTTAATCCTTTTGTCAAATTAATCACACGCATGCACAAATTAGCTTACGGAAATTTACCACATGCTCAATCACGCATCGACGGCACAGAAAATAATATAAAAATATTATTCAGACTCGGATTTGTGGTCCCGAAACCACTATTCTGGCTATGGTATAATTCGAACTGTTACAATTCTCCCCCCTTAGGGATTTTCGTCCCCAAAAATCTTACCGTTAAACAGATTCGGATATTGTTGTCTTATTGAAACTTCAGGCTCCCATGTTGCCTCTTCTATTCCGTGTCGATTCTACAGTACTTTCACTAACGGAATTTTTTTTTATTTCTCAGCTCTTTCACTTCACGAGCTAATATACGGATTGGTTCCTATTCATATGACATATCAGATCGGATTTCAATTTCAGATGGGACAATCACATGTGACGGATCGGATCGATATCTACGGAACATCGAGACATGAAATACATTATGAATCTTTTCTAGCTCGGGAGGCAACAACAATCGATATGCGATAGGTCCAACTCGCTCAATGATCTCATACGGTCCGATGAACCTCGGACTCAACTTGCCTTTACGTCCAAAACGGAGCACTTTCTTCCACGGCGACACTTTCAGAAATACTTTGCCGCCGATCTCAAATTTCTATATCTTTTCGTTTCAAGTCCGCATACGACTTCTGAGGATCAGATGCTATTTTTAAACAATCTCAGATCAGTTTTACTTTCTGTTCTGAGTCTTTTATCAAATCGACTCCAAGTAACTTCTTTTCATTGAGCTCAGTCCAATACAGGGGTGTACGACATTTACGTCCATACAGAGCTTCATATGATGCCATTCTGATGCTCGACTGAGAATTGTTATTGTATGCAAACTCAATCAAAGGCAGATATTGTTCCCACGATCCATTAAACTCAAGTATACAGCACCTTAACATATCTTCGAGAATCTGAATAATCCGCTCAGATTGACCATCTGTTTGCGGATGAAAAGCTATACTGAAACACAGTTTCGTGCCTAAAGCTTCTTGCAATTTCTTCCAGAACCTCGATGTAAAATTCAGTTCTCTATCTGATACAACGGATAGTGGCACTCCGTACAATCTCGCAATATCAGAAATATAAAGTTTGACTAATCTATCAAGTGAGTAATCAGATTTTACCGGAATAAAATGGGCGGCCACAATCGATCAACTACGACTGAATCGCATCTTTCTTTCTGAGTCCAAGCGCACCCGTAAACAAAGTCCATCGTTACTCTATCCCATTTCCAATCAGGAATCAAAATCGGTTGTAGCAACCCAGACGGAACTTGATGTTCAGCTTTCACTTGCTGACAGATTAAACATTTCGAAACAAAGTCAGAAATATCACATTTCATACCTGACCACTAGTATTGTTGCTTCAGATCATGATACATCTTAGTACTTCCCAGATGAACAGATAGACAACTGTTATGTGCTCCACTCAAAATCAACTGAATCATTTCCGGATTTCTTGGAACATAGATATGATCTCGAAATCTCAAACAATCACCAATAACTCGAAATTCAGATTCAGAATTCGAACCACACTGGGCTCGTTTCGCTAACAATTCAGCTAACACTGAACTATCATCAGACAAATCTAATTGAGCATTCATAGCACGTAATGCACACAGTGACTTTCAACTCAACGCATCGGCAACTACATTAGCTTTACCCGGGTGATAATTTATTACTAGCTCGTAGTCTTTCAATAACTCTAACAATCTTCTCTGTCGCAGATTCAAATCTTTCTTTTTCACAAATAGAACAGGAGCACCCCAAGGTCAAAAACTCAGTCTTGCAAACCCTCTGTCGGTTAATTCTTGCAACAGTGACTTTAACTCTTTCAATTCCATTGGTGTCATTCTATACGGAGCTATCGAAATAGGGGTCGTACCACGCAACAGATCTATACCAAATTCAACTTCGCAAATCGGAGGCAATCCCAGCAATTCTTCAGAGCAATCATCAGAGAACTCACAGACAACAGGCACCGACTCAATTTTCTTCTCAGACACTTTCGAATCAATCACATAAGCAGAGTATGCCTCATAACTCTTTTTCACATATCTCTGAGCTTTCAAAAGCAGATATTATAGCAGCAATCCATTCAAATCATTAGACTCCACTGCATAATCTCATCATTCGAACATCTCAAATCTATAGTCTTTCTTTTACAGTTCACAACAGCATCATGCATAAATAGCCAATCCATACCCAAATTAATATCAAATTCATCGAATGGCAGAAGCATCAGATCAGCAGGAAAACAGATATCTCGAAACATTAACGGACAGTTCTTGCATACTTTGTCAACCAGGACACTTTTACCTAAGGGGTTCAATACTTTTATAGTAAACTCAGTAGACTCTACAGGCAAAGTCTTGTTGAACACTAAATTCATGCATATATAGCAATGAGTAGAACTAGGGTCTACCAAAGCAATCATAGAAGTATCATAAAGTGTAAAAGTACCCGTTATAACATCTGGAGATAAAGCTTCCTCCCGAGCTCAAATAGCATACGCTCTGGCAGGCGCTCTAGCTTCGGATCTCACAACAGTATCTCTAGTAGTTCTCTAACTACCACTGACGTTTCTTGTATTTTGAGGAGATCTACCTCTCACTGAAATATTCTCAGATCTTGGGTTCTGAACAATCTCTTGTTCAACAGACTCTAGGCAGTCTCGGATGAAATGGTCTAATGATCCACATCTGAAACAAGCTCGGTCATTTAATCTGCAAATTTCCGGATGCCTTTTTCCACAATGTTTACATTCAGGTCGCTTGAATCTGACATTTCCAATACTAGTCATTGAAGTTGCTGGAACTTTGGAGCTTAACTGTGACCTAGCTCGATCTCTACTCGAATGCTTCACATTAACCTTTGAACGGCTATGTTCTTCTCGAAATTTCTTCAAGGCAAACTGAAATGATTTGCTCATAAATCTCTTTTTCATATCTCCGCTTCGACTCACTTTTGCATGCTCGGTCAACTAGCATTACGAACTCTTGTATCTCCAGAGTACCAACTAGCAATTGGATATCTTCATTTAGGCCATCTTCGAATATTTTACACATTATCACTTCAGTCGATACGTATTCCCGAGCATACTGACTTAATCTTACAAATCCTCGTTTGTATTCAGTGATAGACATGTGACCTTGTTTCAATTCAAAAAATTCTTTTCGTTTCTGATCAATGAATCTCTGAATAATGTATTTCTTTCTGAACTCTGACTGAAAGAAATCCCATGTGATCCGTTCTTTAGGAACAACCGAAATCAAAGTTTTCCACCGCCGATAGGCTACATCTCGTAACAAAGAAACAACACACTTTATACATTCTTCAGGAGTCAGTGACATCTCATCAAATACTCGGATAGTGTTTTCTAACCAAAACTCAGCTTTCTCAGCATCATCATCATTAGTAGCCCAGAAGTCTTCAGCGCCATATTTACAGATTTTGTCAACAGGAGGCATATTCAACAGATTCGGATGCATAACTGGTGGCACAACTGTAGTCTGAGGGAGATTAACCCGGGGCGAAAGTTACAAAATAGTCGGGTTATTTCTTACGAATTGAGTGAACCACTCACTCATCATCTGGAAGAAAGCTTGTTTAGCTTCTCCCTCTTGACCGCTCGTAGCCGGTCTCGATTCAGAAGGCGTTGTCCCTTACGCGGGAGCAGGCGCATTACTTTCTACGTCGTCAGCCACGGCTCTTTCGGGTTCTATTACTATACGAAAATCACATTTTATACGTCAGGATACATCACACTATCACAATTCAGAAATATGGCATGTATAGCTAGACTCTGACACGCTACGTTAGTCCGAGAATCGACTAAACTGTAGCTCTGATACCAACCAAATGTAACACCCCTAACCCGTAACCGACGCCGGACTAGGGTTAGGAGCATTACTAGACAGATCAGAAACTTACATAACATTTCATACATTACATTCATCATTAACAAACATAGTGTCCCTTAGATGAGTCAACAAGACCCAAAGCATGCATATAAACTGAGTTGGGACTAAATTGAAACACATATAATAATATTTCATGAAAATTAAAATTTTTTCCAAAATACAGGAAAGACACGCCCGTGGGAGGAGACCGTGTGCCCTCCACGGCTTCTAGACACCCCCGTGTGTCCATCCGTGTCCATATACTGACTATATCAACACGATCACTAGGCACGCCCGTGTGCCATGACCGTGTGCTACTAGGCCATATATTGACTTCCCAACACGGCCACCAAGCACGCCCGTGTGCCATGGCCGTGTGCTCTTAGCTAGCTACTGACTTGTACACCATGGCCAGATGACACGCCCATGTCGAGGCTGTGTGCTATTTAAGCTACATTCTGCAATACAACCACGGTCTTAGGCATGCCCGTGTTCCACAACCGTGTGACATTATAGGCCATTTACAAGGCCAAAATGCCACCCAAAAAGGGTCATGCCTACAAGCATCATTATTCATCTCATTTCATGCATATATGGCAACCAAAAACATACCAAAATGAACATTCCATCAACACATTCAATACTAATTCCCTTCCTACCAAATTACAAACTAAAACCCACATCATCTCAAGCATATATCATCCATTTGCTTATCCAAAATTAACCATTTCATAAGCATCAAAACATATCAAAATTTGCATCATATAACTCATACATTCAAGCATATTACCAACTCAATTCTTGCCAAAACACATGGCTAAGTTCACTTCATAAACATTTACACATATCTAGCCTATACATGCCATATTTAGCTATATTCATTCTAAAAAAGGTACCAAAATAAGTTTAGTAGTGTGAAGATGATCCTTAAAGGTCCCGAGCCTTCAGTAGCTTGATGACCTATAAAACGGAGAAAACACACACACAGAGTAAGCTTTCCAAAGCTTAGTAAGTCATAATACAAACAAACTTAGCATAAAAAGGCACATATGCATAAGGTACATTGGCACATAACATTTACTTAACAAACAATCACATAATTGCTTCGATTCATATACTTAGCCACAATTGCCACATTCATCCATTCAAAAATCAATTATATATACATAACTCTTTCATAATCATTCTTGCATCTCATTCTCGTTCTTATATTCAATCATACTTCTCTTCCTATCAAAGCCATATGAATACTTACCTTTTTATACACACTAGTGTACATACCAAACGTACCTGAAACAAATATACATTCACATAATTGTTCATAGCTCAGATTTGCTCGTTGAACCGTTCGGAAACTAATAGGATACTCAGAAACTCAGAATAATCATACAATGCCAACGTCCCAGATGAGGTCTTACATGGAATCAGATATCGATGCCATCGTCCCGCATGTGGTCTTACACATAATCGGATATCGATGCCATCGCCCCGCATGTGGTCTTACACGTGTCGATATCGATGCCACTATCCCGCATGGTCTTACACGTAATAGGATATCGATGCCACCGCCTCGCATGTGGTCTTACACGTAATCGGATATCGATGCCATCGTCCCGCATGCGGTCTTACACGTAATCGGATATCGATGCCACTGTCCCAGACAAGGTCTTACACGTAATCGGATATCGATACCACTGTCCCAGACAAGGTCTTACACGTAATCAGATATCGATGCCACTGTCCCAGACAGGGTCTCACACGAAATCTAATAATGATGCCAACATCCCAGACGTGGTCTTACATGATAAAGCAGAACAGATACCTTTTCCTAGGTTCATACGGGACTTCTCGGACTTAATTACTATATAAAACTTATCTTGGAATTCATATCCATAAACCCTCGTAAGCATCTATCATCAACATTAATCATATAAACAAGTATAAATTCAGACAAGTACGTTTATTTGCATATTGACTTACCTCTGATTCGGTTTATCGAAAATGAAAATGGCTACCCGTTTACTTTTGCTTTCCCGCGATATAAATCCGTCTTCCTCGGTTCTTGATCTAAACATATTCAGAATTAACCCTTTTATTCACTAGTTCTTTCAATTCAATCCAAAGACACACATTTAGGGCTATTTGCAATTTAGCCCTCACATTTGCACATTTTATCAATTTAGTCCATTTTTCTCAAAACATCAAATTCACAAAATCTACCCATGCTCATGCATAACCAAATATTGTTACATCACATACAAGCCCAAATTTTCCATCAAATTATCAATTTAGTCTCTCAATTTGCTATTTTAACAATTTAGTCCTATTTAGCTAAATTTAACAAAACTTCAAGAACAAAACATGTTCATCAAGCTTAAACCTTTCATTTAACAACATAAAACATCACAAAACTCAACATATCAACAATGGCATCTCACACAAACATTATCAATTCATCAAATTTAGGCATTGGTTTTAAAGCTCTCGAAGCAACGATTACAAAAACGTAGAAATTATCGATAACAGATCAAAAACTAACCTTTAATTCAAGCTTGTAAGTGCCGAAACTTTAAAGCATTTGTTCTTTCTTTTTGCTTTAGAACATTCGGCCAAAGGATGATAAAAACAAGGCCACTTTCTTTTTGTTTTCTTTTATTAACTAATAACTTATAAAATACATATAATATAAAATATCATATATATTAACATAAAAATAATAACCATTATTATAACATATAAAACTCATGCATTTAATGGTTTGCCGTCCACTAACCATGATAGTGGCTAAATTGCCACATAAGTCCTTAACACTTAAAAGCCACATCACTTAAGCACTTTAACAAATAGCAAGCAACTTTGACGTTTAATACATTTTAATCTTTTTTTTTCAAATTAATCACACAGACGGACAAATTAGCTTACGGAAATTTACCACATGCTCAATCACGCATCAACGGCACAGAAAATAATATAAAAATATTATTTAGACTCAGATATGTGGTCCCGAAACCACTATTCCAGCTATGGTATAATTCGGACTGTTACAATACCACTTTACCCAACTAAACACACATATACGTTCAAACATGATTCATCCACATTTACCTTTCATATAATCACTTCATTGATCAAACATAAGTACTCATAATGCATTCATAAACTTACCATAACTTGTCCATTTCATACCTATCTAGCCATAGCAAAATATGCATCATATATCATATTTACTCATGCATATTACCAACACTTATCTTGTAACATCCCGAAATTAGGCCTAGTAGGATTGGGCCCAATGGGCCTTGGGCGTAGGAGTGTTTAAAATTTTTTAGAACAAGAGAACGGCATTATTTCAAGTTGGACTTATTAGGAAGGTTATTTTGGAAGGTTACGAGGTTTCTAGGAAGTTCGGGGTTTAATTGGGCCTTAGTAAAAATTTGGTATTTTAGCACTTTAAGGAGATATAGTAAGTGACCTCAAAGCTTATGGAAATAAATGAGTAAATTGCTATCATAAATGAGCAATTGGTAAAGAGGATATGATGCCACATGATGGACTTTGAGGGAAGAGGTTCAAATCCCATTGTGTGCAAATTTTGACTATTATTTTTGCACTCTTTCCTTAAGTGTCGGCCAAGCATGTAAATAAGGCAAGGTGGACTTTTTATTTTTGGCAAGATGGCTAAGGAAAATAGGGAAGGATGAAGGTGAGGAAAGAAATCAAGAGAAAGGGGAAAGTAAGGGGAACATGTGGCCTTTTTCAAGGGAAATGTTATGGAAAGTATGGTTGGCAAATTCTTGACCATTATGGTCATGTATGTGGACGGTTTTGTGTGTTAGGGGGATAGCCAAATTTTCCTTGGTGTTTTGGTAAAGTTTTAGTGCTTGTTTTAGTCAAACATCTTTCTTCTTCTTTATTTTGTTTTTCACAAAATCCTTCAAGCATCTCTTCTTTTCTAATCCTTTTCACCATAGTCGAATAATTTGCCCATTTTTCCTCCATAGCCGAAACCTTTCATCTCTTCTTTATTCTTTCTTTTTCATTTGAGTTATCACTCATTCCTTGATCAATCGGTAAGTGTTCTTTTCAACATTTTATTTTTCTTTTCTTCATGCCGAATTTTGTGCCCTTGTCATGGGATGGTTTTCTTAACCGAAAACATCATTTCTTCTACACTCTCTAAACGTGATCATCTTTCCTTTCCTAGCGTTCTACTGTGTGGTTGGAAAGCACATTCTTGCCAATTCCTCTCTAGTCTTAAGTCAAACGATTAAAGTCAGATCTATCATCATTAAGGTAAGGGGTTCATTTTTGGATTTTTCGTTATATCTCTATTTGGCTATGTTGCAAATCGGATTGAAGTTTTGACTAATCGGTTATGTTTTAGGGACGAAATCACTCGATATATCCTATTTGCAAATTCTTCGGATATAGTGGTAAGTGATTCAAGTGTAAGCAATACATTGAGTATGAATCTTTTGGAAATCCGAGGCTAACTTTTGGTTGGTATTGTTCTAGGATCAACGGAGAGTGGTTCTTTAGGAAATCAAAATAAGGTGTGTAATCCCGTACCTTCCGAATACATGTTTGAAATGGTGTGTAATCTCACACTTCTCTGAAAGTTTGCATGAAATATTCTATGATTCGGTCGAAAAACCGAAGAAAATCGAAAACCAGCATCCGTGATCACTCGGGCGTGCGTATGTTTGTAGTGGTAACCATAGTTTGCAATGAAACAGTTTTTGGGCAGCAGCAGTGACGTGAATCTGAAAAATCATGGAAAATAGGAGAAAAGGGATTAATAAGTGAATAAGATATCGAATCAAAGCTTACTGTATCTATTTTGATATGGAAGAAATGGAGAATGAAAAGGAATTTTATATTCTGTGATATCTTAATTTTAGTGAGACTGGTTCTGATGGACTTTGTGGTTCCCGGTTCTATCTTGGAAAAATCTTATAAAATTGTAAAAAGTAAATTAAGAGTTATAATTAATATGTATGGATTCCTTATTGAACCTATTTTTAATAGAAACAAGTGGGAGCAGCATATGAAAACCGTACAGTAAGATATTTGAAATTAAGATAAGAGAGGTTAGAATCGTTGGACAGTGAAACAAGGGAAACTTTAAGGAATAAACTGTACTAAATGGCTAAGCTAAAAATTCTGGAAAAATAGTAGTAAAAAGATATATGAGTCTAGTTTCAAGGAAAATTTACTTATTTAGATTTCGAGATTCCTAACTCGAGTTATAGTCAATTTAGTCAGTATGACGCAGATGGACAGTTTCAATTTTTATGCCCCAAATTAGTAGTTAAGTCTGGGTTGCGAGATTACCAAATTACCCTTAGTGGGTAAGATTATCGAAATTACGAAAATTCCCCTATGGGCCGATTTGATAGATTGTTATAATGGGCCGATATGCAAAGTGTTATAATGGGCCGATTTACCAAAATGTCCTTATGGACCGAATTACCGAAATGCCCCTATGGGCTGAATGATCGTATTGCCTTAATGGGCCAAATTGTTAAATTGCCTTGATGGACCGATTTGATAGAATGCCTTAATGGGCCAAATTGTTATATTACCTTAATGGGCCGATCTGATATATTGGTAAATTGGCCAATTTGATATAAGGTTTAATGGGTCGATTTGTTATAATGCCCTAATGGGCCGATTTTGCAAAGTGTTAATGGGCCTAATTGTTTGTAATAAATCTCTGAGTTATTAATTATCATTGTTATATTGTAAATATTATGATTTGCTATGTATGATGCATCTACATGAATTTGCATGGGTTGGGAAAATGTTGAAGAGAATAAATTTGGTGGCTCTGCAACATATTCTGGTGACTCTGTCGCATTTTGTCTGGTGGCTAAGCCACGTATATTCTGTTATTCTGGTGGCTTGTCCACAATTCGAATTTGATATATTATAAATGGCTAAATGCCTGCGATTGGTGTGTTGGCGGGGTGGGTTGATAAAAGATCCCCACAGGTGTGTTGGATGGTACGGGTGGTGTGTAGCGGATGGATTATTAGGTTGGGTTGGGAATTGCATACATTCATACATTTGCTTCATTTTAAGATTGTTATGTAAATGGGGCTTAGGCCCAAAATATTGCTAAATGGGTTTCAGGCCCAGTGGATAACGGTAAGGGGATTATACACTGAGTTCTTGTAACTCACCCCCCTTTTCCTTAACCCTTGTAGGTAATGCTCTGTGACGAGGACTTGGGGCCATGGATGACTCGGGTGGAGGCCATACTTCAGAAAATGGTGTTATTGAATTTTAAATTTCTATTTTCGTTTATTTTATTATTTTGCTATTTTGGTTTAAGTTGTAATAAGGCCTCTGGAGTATTTTATTATTTGCTTTATGGTTGATATACTTATTATTTTGCTTAAATTGTTTAAAACGAGAATTTTTCTAAAACTTAAATAAAGGTTTTCCAAAATCGATTAACAGATGGTTTTCATAATAAACTTTATAAATATTTTAACACGGAAGTTATTTTCTCGAACTATCAAATGATATTTTCAAAAGTCATGGTTTTAAGTTCACTACCTTGATTGTTGACTCATCAATCAATCTCTCAAAAATATTTGTATTTTATCTACGTTTCCGAAACGATTTCAGAATATTTCTGCAACTCTATTTCTAACATCACATTTTTGTAAATTGTTTATCTCAAATATGCTTTCGCCACCAAAAAGGTTTTTAAAGATAATTACGTTTTCAAGTAGTTAATAATTGCTTAAGTATTTTGGGTTTTAATAAAGAGGCTGAAATTTTCAAACGAGTTTTTTTTGTGTGACACACCAGATTCGGGCCTAACTTGTGGGCCGAGTTTGGGGTGTTACATATCTAGCCACATCTCATGGCTATTTATACACATTTCAAACTTAATCCAAAATGACTAGCCTATACATGCCATACTTAGTATATACATTCCAAAAGGTACCAAAATGAGTTTGAGTAGTGTGATGACGATCCTCGACGGTCCCTGAGCCTTCAGTAGCTTTGACGATCTATAAAACAGAGCAAACACACACAGAGTAAGCTTTCAAAAGCTTAGTAAGCCATATACAAATAAACTTAGCAAAAAATGCACATAACCAAATTAATACAATGGCCTTTATAGTTCTCATAGCAAATTCATCACATATTCTTTGGCTCATATGCTTAGCCATATCTTACCATATTCTTCAACTCAAATATCACATGTTCACTTAACTCATTCAAGCATATTTTCACATATTATCTCTTCATTTCAATACACACATTCATCTTAGTAAGTTTGTATAGACACTTACCTTTCATACACACATAGTGTGCTTTTCAATGTACCTGAAACAGACATACACCTCACATTGTCGTTCATTTCTCGAATTTTCCCATTGAACCGTAATAGGATACTCAGAATGATAAGAATAGTCGTACAATGCCAATTTCCCAGACGTGGTCTTACATGTAATCAATATCGATGCCACTGTCCCAGACAAGGTCTTACACGAATCAAATACGATGCCAGTGTCCCAGACATGGTCTTACACGTAAATCTCATATCAAAGCCAACGTCCCAGACGTGGTCTTACACGAAATATCAAATCAACGCCAACGTCCCAGACGTGGTCTTACATGATATCACAGAACGGACACCTATGTCATAACATATACTATCCTATTTATTCCTAGGTTTAATCGGGACTTCTTGGACATTGACACTATGTTGATTCCATCTCGAAATTCATGTATACATTATCTCATACACATTCATCATTATCAATAGTCATAAGAACATACATAATTCAATATGAATAAATTTATTTGTATATTGACTTACCTCAGATTCGGATATTCGTTCGGACTCGGTTATTCGACTACTTTCGCTTTCCCGCGATCTAAGTCCATTTTTTTTTTGTTCTTGATCTATACATATTCAAATTTAATCCTTTTATTCACCAAAACATTCAATTCAATCCAAATACACATATTTAGGGCAATTTACAAATTAGCCCTCACATTTTCACATTTGGACAATTTAGTCCCTAATTCACAAAATCACAAAATGCACCAAATTTGCTTTTACTCATGTTTAGCCGAATACACACTATGCTCATATCAATCCATACATTTCATTTATTTCACAATTTAGTCCCTCAAAATTCTATTTTCTCAATTGAGTCCACAATATTCAAATTCACCAAAAATTCAAAGACAAACTATGATAATCATATACATATCTTTTATATTTCACTATAAATCATCACAAATCATATGAGTTCATCAAAGTCTCATTTCAAAAACATCATCAATTCTCAAAATTAAGACATGGGTTTTGAAGTAGATGAAGCAACGATTACAAAAACGTAGAAATTATCAAAAACCAAAGTAAAATCATACCTTAATCAAAGAAAATAAGGGCTGAATGTTAGAAAGCTTCAACTCTTTCTTTTTCCTTTCAAGTATCGGTGGAAAGATGAATGGAAATAGCCATTTTAATTGTTTTATTTTATTATAACATATATAATATTTCTTTTACCAATTTAACCTTATGAATATACATATAAAGCATGTAAAATTCAAGGTCATTCTTGACCATTACCACCCACTCACCTTACTAATGGGCTATTTGCCTATTAAGGGCTTCTCATTTAAAAACCATCTCCAATAAGTGTCTTTTCATAAAGCATGCAAATTTTACATTCAATGCAATTTAATCCTTTTTATCAAATTAAGCACACAGACGGACAAATTAACTTACAAAACTTTAACACATGCTAAATCACATATTAACGGCACATAAAATAATATTAAAATATTTTACTGACTCAGATTTGTGGTCTCAAAACCACTGTTCTGACTAGGGTCTAAACCGGATTGTTACAATTTATGCATGATAGATGTTAGTACGTGTAAATGATGTATTGATATCTTGTTTGTGGCTGATTTGGTTGTATGTATATGCTTGGATTGGTGTTGTTTGTTATTGTGTAGATTGGCGCAAGTAAGGGTGGCAAAATGGCTTGGTAAATAGCCTTATTTTTGTTCACACGGGTAGACACACGGGCATGTGTCTAGGCCGTGTGTGACACACAGTCTACCCTACGGGCATGTGTTTCAGCCGTATGTCCCCTGCACCTTAATTGATGCAAAATAGAATGTCCAGAATTGAGCACACGGACAGAGACATGGGCTTGTGTCTCGGCTGTGTGTGCTACACGGCCTTGGACACGGGCGTGTGTCTTGGCCATGTGAAGTTTGCACCTATGTTATGAAAAATTATGGAAATTAAATCGACCACACGGCCTAGCATACGGGTGTGTGGCACGGCCGTGTGGCACAAGTTAGAGAGCACCCTATTTTGAACACGGCCTGTAGCACGGGAGTGTCCCTTGGACCACACGGGCGTGTGAGCCCTGTAACATGAAAAATTTTCTAAGTTTTGTAAAAATTTTGTAAAGTTCTCGGTTTAGTCCCGAACCACTTCCAAAGCATGTATTGAGCCTCGTAGGCTCGTTTTAGGGATGATATGAATGTGTATGAAAAGTTTTTAATTTGGATGGAAATTTAAGACTCAAAAATGTATGTTTACTTGTGTTTATGTTCGGTAATGCCTCGTACCCTGTTCCGTCGTTGAATACGGGTAAGGGGTGTTGCATGAAAACGGCAAATCTAGTTGATTAGTCAATAACTTTATCTTTTCCCCGATCCAAGTCCGTATTTCGCTTTTCTTGATCTAAATATATTCAAAATTAACTTATTTAATCATCTATTCATTCAATTTAGTTCAAAACACTCTTTAAGGTACATTTAAACTTTTGCCCCTAAACTTTCACATTTTTACAATTTAGTCCTTATTACACAAAATCACAAATTCATGAAATTTCTTCAATACCCATTATAGCTGAATTCCTATAAGACCCCTAGCAGCCCATATTTATCACTTTTTCACACATTTAACCACTAACTTTACACATTTCTCAATTAAATCCCTATTTTGTATTTTTACTCAAAATCACTTAACAAAACTTGTATAACTCATAATAAATATTCTTAATCTGTCAAGAAACTTCAAAATACACATGTGTTCATCAATGACATCATTCAAAATCTTTAACAGTTTTGTAAAATAGTCCCTGGGCTAGCTAGTACTAGTTGCAACGATCTCAAAAACATAGAAATCATTAAAAACCGAGTCAAAAATACATACCATGCACTAAAGAACTATGGTCGAACCTTGAAGAGTCTTTAATGGCTTTTTTGTTCTAATTTTCGGTGGAATATAGCATGAAGAAGATGATAGCTTAGTTTAGGTTATTTTACTTTAATTTATTTATTGAATTACAAATTTAACCTTAATTAAAAACCATGAATATCATCCATTGTAAGCCCATAATTGTCCACTTACTAAAAAAATGGTATAATTACCATATACATCCCTAAACTAATTAATTCCATGGTCATTTAATACCTTTAACATATAGAACTCTAGTTTTGCACCTTACGCTATTTAGTCCTTTCTATCAAATTAAGCATTCAAACGCTAAAATTTCTTAACGAAATTTTCACGCCAACATATTATCCTATTGTAAACATTAAAATAATAATAAAATAAATATTTTCAATTCAAATTTGTGATCCCAAAATCACTGTTTCGATTTGACCAAAAACGGGTTGTTACAGCGAAAGTCGCGAATTAGCCGGTCGTACTCCTACACGTTAGTTGTCGAAGTAAGTTCATAGTAGTAAATTGCTTAATTAAATTTCTTTATGTATTTATACTCCATAATTTAGTAGAAAACTGTTGTACTTTGGTACCCTTGATCGCACTAAAGTGCCCCTGTTGTACTTCGGTACCCCTAATCGCACTTACGTGCCCCTGTTGTAGTTCGGTACCCCTGAACGCACCTACGTGCCCCTGTTGTATTTCAGTACTCCTATTAGCACTTTCGTGCCGTGGTTATGTTTCGGTAACATTAATTTAGTAAAATAAGAGTTCATTCATTTAATGTTAAGTTAAATAAATTGCTATGTACTTACTAAGCTTTATAAGCTTATACGTGTTTGTGTGACATTTTGTAGATTGCTTTTGCTGACTAGGGACGGATCGAAACTTCGACTCACACTATCCATCTTTGTTAGTAGCTTTTGAACTCTTTTTGGGATTGTGGCATGTATATGTGAACTACTAAGTTATGTGTTTGGACCTTTTGTTTCTAAGTTGTATATATGCATCTTTTGACTTGATAAAATGATGTGGATGCAATCACTTGTGAATGGTTTAATGATGATGAATTTAAGTTGTTATGCTAGCATTTATGTTTGAATAGGTGTTTGAATAAATAAAGCTGAAAGACTAGTTCAAAAATATATGTTATAAAGGTTATGTGATATGTAACACCCCTTACCCGTATTCAACGTCGAAACAGGGTACGAGTCATTACCGGACTTACAAAACAAGCATTTACACAATTCTGAGTCATAAATTTGCGTCCAAATTAAAACCATCCATAATCAATCATAAAGTCCCTAATACGAGCCTACGAGGCCCAAAACATGCATTGGAAGTGGTTCGGGACTAAACCGAGAACTTAGGAAATTTTTGCAAAACTTAGAAAATTTTTGCTAGAAACAGGGGTCACACGCTCATGTGGTTTTGGGACACGCCCGTGTGGTCACACACGCCCGTGTCCCTAACCCGTGTAACTCTCTGTGTGTGACTCATGAACAAATTGAAGTCACATGGCCAAGTTACACGCCCGTGTGCTAAGCCGTGTGGTCAATTTAATTTTCATGATTTTTCATAAAATAGGTGCAGACTTCACACGCCCGGGACACACGCCCCTGCCTGAGGCCGTGCCCCTTACACGGCCGAGACACACGCCCGTGTCTCTGCCTGTGTTCTTAATTCTGAGCATTTTGTTTCTCAAAATTTAAGGTACAGGGGACACACGGCCAATACACACGCCCGTGGGGCAAGCCGTGTATCGCACACGGCCTAGACACACGCCCGTGTGTCTACCTGTGTGGACAAAATAAGGCTATTTACCAAGCCTTTTGCCACCCTTCCATGCACATACCTACACAAAATCATATAATACCAATTCAAGCATAAACAAGCAACCAAAATAATCACAACCAAGGTATTAACATCCCATCCACATGCTAACATCTATCATGCTTTAACATCATAATTTATCAACACAAATCATACAAGTTTCCACATTCATGAATGGTATCAACATATAAATATACTCAAAACCAACATTAGCCAACTTACATGGCCATATACAAAATGAAATCATTAACCATTATAAGCCAATACATTTGGCCAAATTTCCAATGACACATATAACAAAATGACCAAGTCCCTATACATGCCATAACTCAAAATATTAACATTTCAATGGTACCCAAAATAATGGTTGATAGTGTGAATGGTCTAATTTTTGTCCATACCAAGACATAATGGTCTAATTACCATCTAAGGACCTCTAATTTAAAATCTCATTGCAATTGGAAACCTTTAACATATAGAACTCAAATTTTGCACTTTTTATAATTTAGCCCAAACATCAAAATTTTCGAACGAAATTTTCACAAAATCATTCCATAAAACTGTAGACCATAAAAATATAATAAAAATAAATTTTACTGCGTCGGATTTGTGGTCCCGAAACCACTGTTCCGACTAGACCCAAAATCAGGCTATTACAACTCTCCCCCTTAGGGATTTTCATCCCCGAAAATCTTACCAAAAAAGAGGTTTGGGTATTGTTTTATCAAAGCTTCCTCGGGTTCCCACGTAGCCTCTTCGACCCCATGTCGTTGCCATAAAACTTTCACTAGAGCTATACTTTTATTTCTCAATTGTTTGACTTCCCGAGACAAAATCTTGATCGGTTCTTCACCATAAGTCATATCGGGTCGAATCTCAACCTCTGTCGGAGAAATCACATGCGAAGGGTCTGATCGATAACGTCGCAACATCGACACATTAAATACATTGTGAATCCTTTCCAACTCTGTTGGCAAAGCTAACTGATATGCCACTGGCCCTATTCTTTAAATAACCTCATACGGCCCAATGAAACGCGGACTCCACTTACCTTTTCGACCAACTATCAGAATTTTCTTCCATGGAGATACTTTCAGGAATACTTTATCACCAACTTGAAACTCAATCTCTTTTCTTTTCAAATCCGCGTAGGATTTCTTTTGATCTGATGCTGCTTTCAAATAGTCACGAATTACTTTCACTTTCTCTTCGGTCTTTCTAACCAAATCAACCCCGTGAAACTGTCTCTCACTAAGCTCGGTCCAGTACAGCAGAGTTCAACACTTGCGGCCATACAATGCCTCATACGGTGCCATCTTAATACTCGACTGAAAACTATTGTTATAAGCAAATTCGACTAAAGGTAGATATTTTTCCCAACTACCTTCGAATTCTAAAACACAACATTGGAGCATATCTTCGAGAATCTGAATCGTTCTTTTAGATTGACTGTCGGTTTGCAGATGAAATGCGGTACTAAAGTTTAACTTTGTACCCAAAGCTTCTTACAACTTCTTCCAAAATCTTGACGTAAACCTCGGATCTCTATCCAAAATAAGAGAAATAGGCACCCCGTGCAATCTAACAATCTCAGCAATGTACAATTCAGCTAGCTTATCAAGTGAATAGTTGATACGTACCGGAATAAAATGAGTCAATTTCATTAATCTATCAACAACGACCCAAACGTCATCTCTCTTTTTCGGAGTCAGAGGTAATCCAGTTATGAAATCCATCATAATTCTGTCCCATTTCCATTCGGGTACCATCACTGGCTGAAGTAAACTCGAAGGTACTTGGTGTTCGGCTTTTACTTGTTGACAAATCAAACATCTCGAAACAAACTCTGAAATATCTCGCTTCATACCTGACCACTAATACAATTTCTTCAAATCATTATACATTTTTGTACTGCCCTGATGAACAGATAAACAACCATTATGTGCCTCATGAAGAATTTTCTGAATAATCTCATCATTTTTCGGTACACATACTCTATTTCGTAACATTAAGCAATCATTAGAACCGATCCGAAAGTCTGAATCACTACTTGATTCACACTGAACTCTTTTAGCTTGAAGTTCTTTGACACTTTTCTAAGCTTTGCAAATTTACTGAAGAAATACCAGTTTAGCTCTCATCTCAGCGAGAATCTAACCATTCTCAGATAAAGTCAACCTCGTATTCATAGCTATCAAAGCAAACAAGGACTTTCTGCTCAAAGCATCTGCAACTACATTCGCCTTTCCGGGATGGTAGTCAATCACTAGTTCATAATCTTTCAGTAGCTCGAGTGATCTCCATTGTCGCAAGTTCAAATCTTTATGAGTCATCAAATACTTTAAACTTTTATGATCCGAAAAGACATGACATTTCTCACCATACAAATGATGTCTCCAAATCTTCAAAGCAAACACTATGGCAGCCAATTCTAGATCGTGCGTCGGATAATTCTTCTCATGCGGTTTCAACTGTCTCGAGGCATAGGCTATCACTTTGCCCTCCTGCATCAATACACATCCTAATCCATTCATTGATGCATTTCTATAAATCACAAACTTTTTCCCGGTTCAGGTTGTACTAAAAAAGACGCCTCAGTCAATAAGGCTTTCAACTGTTCAAAACTCTTTTGGCATTTCTCGGATCATTCAAACTTTACATCTTTTTGCAACAGCTTAGTCATAGGAGTAGCGATCATCGAAAAACCCTTAACAAAACGTCAGTATTAACCGGCTAAGCCCAAAAAGCTTCTAACCTATGATACATTTCTCAGGGGCTTCCCAGTTAACAATTATCGAAATCTTACTCGGATCAACCTGAATACCATCTCCTGAAATAATATGTCCCAAAAAATCTGACTTATCGGAGCCAAAACTCACTTTTACTGAATTTAGCAAATAATTTCTTATCTCTCAAAGTCTGTAATATAGTTCTTAAGTGCTTGGCATGCTCAGTCTCATCTCGGGAATAAATCAGAATATCGTCAATAAACACAACCACGAATTTGTCTAAATATGGTCGGAAGATTCGGTTCATCAAATCCATAAAAATAGCAGGAGCATTAGTTAATCCAAAAGGCATAACAAGAAATTCATAATGCCCGTACCTTGTTCTGAACGCGATTTTCTGCACGTCTGACTCTTTAACTCTCAACTGGCAGTAGCCAGACCTCAAATCAATCTTCGAGAACATTGTTACCCCTTTCAACTGGTCAAACAAGTCATCAATTCTTGGCAAAGGATACTTATTCTTTATCGTTACTTTGTTGAGCTATCGATAATCGATAAAAAGTCTCATAGATCCGTCTTTCTTCTTTACAAATAATACTGCTGCACCCTAGGGAGAAAAACTCGGTCTTACAAAACCCTTATCTGTCAATTATTGCAACTGAGCTTTTAATTCTTTCAATTCGGTCGGAGCCATTCTATACGGAGCAATCGATATCGGTTAAGTCTCTGGTACTAAATCAATACCAAACTCAACTTCTCTAATCGGTGGCAACCCTGGCAACTCTTCTGGAAAAACATCTGGATATTCACAAACTACTGGCACTGATTCAATTTTCAATTTAGACACTTTTGTATTCAACACATAAGCTAGATAAGCTTCACAACATTTTCTTACATATCTCTGGGTAGACATTGAAGATATCACAACAGGTAACTCACCCGACTCATCTGAATCAATCTGAAGAATTTCACCATTTTCACATTTCAATTCAATAATTTTTCGTCTACAATTCACTATAGCATCATGCAGTGTCAACCAATCCATACCCAAAATAACATCAAACTCATCAAATGGCAACAACATTAGATCAGTCGGAAAACAGTAACCTCGAATCATCAAGGGACAATTATTGCAAACTTATCAACTAATACATGTTTGCCTAAGGGGTTTGACACTTTAGTCACAAACTCAGTAAATTCAATAGGCAAGCTCTTACTAGCTACCAATTTCATGCAAACATAAGAATGAGTCGATCCAAGAACAATCAATGCAACTACATTAGTATTTTAGAGAGAGAAAGTACCAGTGATAACATCGGGAGATGTTGCTTCTTCGTGAGAACAGATAGCATAGGCTCTAGCGGGTGCTCTAGCCTCGGATCTTACAGTTGAATCTTTAGTTACACCTTTACTACTGGTTGCATTCCCCGTATTCCTCGAGGATCTCCCTCTAGTGGCAGTGTTGCATTCTGAATCTTGTCTTTCTCAGCCATCTCAGGGCAGTCTCGAATAAAGTGGTCCTGTGAGCCACACTTAAAGCAAGCCCGATTATTCATTCTACATTCACTGGGATGTCGTCTTCCATAGTGCTGACATTCAGGCCTACCAGACCTAGCGTTACCAACGCTTGCTACTGATGTAGTTTGGGCTTTAGAACCCGAGTATTGCTTCCCACGATCTCTGTTGGAATACCCAGCTGAAGCACTCGAACGAGCATACAAATCTCTTGATTTCTTAGAATGAGATTGAAATGACTTACTCATCGGCCTCTTTCTCGAATCTCTAGTCTCAATTTCAGTTCTTCTCTTCTCCTTGCTTAATTTTTCAGCTTTACAAGCTCGGTCGAATAGCACTACAAATTCTTTCAGCTCAATGACTCCAACTAACAATCGGATATCCTTATTCAACCCATCTTCAAACCTTTTGCACATGAAAGCCTCGGTGGAAACACACTCCTGAGCATACTTACTGAGCCTGACAAACTCTCGTTCGTACTCGATTACATACATTCGACCCTGTTTCAGCTCTAAAAACTCCTTACGTTTCTGATCAATAAACCGTTGGCTGATATATTTCTTCCTAAATTCATCTTGGAAGAATTCCCAGTTAACCTTCTCTCTCGGTACTACTGACACAAGAGTTTTCCACCACCGGTATGCTAAGTCTCTCAGAAGCGACACAACACATTTCAGACATTCATCCGGTGTGCAAGACAGTTCATCAAATACCCTGATAGAGTTTTTGAGCCAAAACTCAGCTCTCTCGGGATCATCATCAACATTAGCTCTGAAATCTTCAACCCCATGCTTTCAGATCTTCTCAACCGGAGGCTTTCTCAATCTTACAAATTCCATACCTTGTAACAGTCTGATTTAGACCCTAATTGGAATAGTGGTTTTGGGACCACAAATCTGAGTCCAAAAAATATTTTAAAATTTATTTTGTGTGTTTATTATGTGTGAATTTGTTTGTGTTAAATTTTCATGTTTTAATTTTGTTATTTGAGTGCCCGATTAAATAAAAGGACTTAATCGCGCAAAAGGAAAATGTGATGGTTAGTTGTAAAAGTGCTTAATTGTTGATGTCTTTTTAATATGGAGGATTTGTGTTGTAATTAGTCCCTTTTATAAATAGTGGATGGCATGTTGAATGATAAATGACTTTAGTATATATATTTATATGCTATAAAAGTTATAATTATTAATAACATATTATATTAACTTATAATAAAATATAAAAGGAAAGAGAAAAACCATTCTTTTCATCTTGTTGAGACCGAAACAAAGAAAATAAAAAAAATAAGGAAACATAAGCTAGGTATTCGGCCATTGTCAAGGTTGATTAAGGTATGTAACTAGCTCGGTTTTTGATAATTTCTACGTTTTTGAGATCGTTGCTTAGAAATCTTCAAGACCCATGTTTTATTTTTTTATTTTGATGAATATTTTTAGTTGAGCCATTGATGATAGCTTGTTGTTTATGTTGTTTAATGGTGAAATATGACATATATGTATTAGATTAACAAGTTTTGTCTTTGAATTTTTGATGAAATTGAGTATGTTGGGCCAAATTGCAAAAATAAATTTTTGAGGGACTAAAATGTGAAATAAATGAAATGTATGGACTTTTATGAGGACTAGGAACATTCGGCCCTTAAGGTGTATAGTCAAATTTTGTGTATTTTGTGTTTTGTGCAAATAGGACTAAATTGTTAACAGTGTGAAATGTTAGGGGCAAAATGGTAATTTGCCCATTTATGTGTTTTTAGACTAAATTGAATGAAAATATGTTTGAATGAGCTTAATTTGAACATGTTTAGATCAAGAACCAAAGAAATCGGACTTGGATCGGGGAAAAACAAAAATAGTTGAATAGCCGGTTTTTGTCGTCCGTCGATATCTGAGGTAAGTCTTTAAGCAATAAAACATTGTAAATTATGTATGTAACTTAGTATATGCTAATTTGGAAATTTTGTAGCATTAATATTGAGTAGTCGAATGTGAATAAGCATAGACTTTATTATAATGAAGTTTAATTCGATTGAGAAATGATGTTTGAAAATTCGTACAAAGATTATGAAGTGTATAAAAGTTTTGATATATGAAATGTGTGTGAGACAGCTTTATAGTATAGTTATTCGGGCTTTGGGCCTAGCAAGCTTTGAGCTGGTGAAATTAATCGGGCTTTATGCCTAGCAGGCTTATTGCCGGTGAATAATATCAGACTTTGAGTCTAGCAGGCCTTGTGTCGGTGTGTGATTCAGGCTTATGCCTAGCAGGTTTTATATCGGTGATTTATTTTCAAGCCTATGCTTATAAGATTTCAAGTTGTTGTGGGAATTGAGCAAGTTAAAATTGAGCTAAATGATCTTGCATATATTTGGCCACATAGGTATGTACATATGTGATGTTATATTGGATCTTGAATATTCGGCCATGAAGGTATGCACAAATGTGATATTATAATTGAATTTGTATATTCGGCAAAGTAAGTAAGTACATAGGTGATGTTAAATTTTGATCTTACATATTCGGCCATATAGATATGCATATTTGTGATATTATATTTGATTTTCTATAATCGACCAAATGAGTGATGTTGGCTTATAAAGTTGAGTTTGATTCATGAGTATATATGTTTGAATGTAAGCATATTTGAGATAATAGTTATAAATAAAATATGAGATGATATGATTGAGATAATGTACAACATTAATGTTATGATTTGGTTTGTCTTTAATGTTTTGATTATTATTATGAATGTTAAATTGCTTATGACTTACTAAGCTAAGTTAGCTTACTCTGTGTGTTTTGTTATTCTGTTTTATAGATTTTGGTTGTAAGTTACGAGCTCGGGGATCGTCATCGAAGTCATCCACACTATCGTCAACCTTCGGTACCTTTAAAAGTCTATGTTCAAATTTGTGGCATGTATAGACTGGATTATGTTTTGGATCGATGAATTTTGTATTTGTAAATAGCCATGCGAAAATGGCTTGTTCTTAAAGTTAATGTTTAGATGTTTAAATAATTTTGATCATGATATATATGTGTGGTAACTTGATATATGGTTGATGGATATGTTTTGGTTGTGGATCGTTTATGATGCTAATGATAATGATTCTTTAGTCATGCATTAGCTTAAATTGTAAACATAGATGATGGATTTTATCTAATTTGTGTTTCGACAATGGTGATTTAATCATGTAGTTAAATGTTTAGTTAAATGTTAATAATGGAATTGGTTGTATTAGTACGTGTAGATTATGCTATACTATGGATATTTGTCAATTTGATATAGTTACTTTGAGTCAATTTGAAATGGTATGCTTGCATTGGTGAGATGGTCTAGAAATGGTGAATAATGAATATATGTATTTTCGATTAAAGTATTGGACTCATAATAATAATTTAGTGATTGGTTATGAGTATGTATTTTTAAGAATGTGAATTGGGTGTACTTTTAGTATTATTTGTGCTCAATATGGTTTAAATCAATATGGTCATATGCGCATATATTTGTGTCAAAATAAGAAGTTTATTTAGTCTTGAAATGATGCTTGTATAAGTGAGTGTATGTGTATGTATGGTTAGTATGCCGTGTGGTTAATTTATCATAGATTAATGCACATAACATGTGAATCAATATAGTCAGGAATTGATTAAAGAAATAAGTTGATATTGATTTGGTAACTATGTTTAGATATGGTTTTGACATTATGAAAAATATGTGCATGGTATAATGGTATCTAAAGCATGTTTGGTCATGTTTTTATATCACCAATGTCGAATAAATGAATGAAAAATTTAGTAGTAAAGTATGGTTGGTTTGATGTTTAAATTTGTACTTGTGCAGAAGCTATATAATAATATGGTTTGATAGATGCTGGATTATGATTTCATTATGAAAGTTATGATTTTTAAGACTTGATATTTGATTAAGTTTTAAACATTGATGTGATTGAATTTTGAGTTGTGAAATGTAATGAATATCTGTGTGAACTGTGTTATGACCGGTAACGCCTCGTAACCCTAATCTGGTGACAGATACGGGTTAAGGGTGTTACATACCTTGTGGAGCTACGGGAACCGGCTGAGGAATAGGTGGGGGTGGAGGGGGTTGAACAGTCGGATTTGTTCGAACAAACTCCGTATACCACTCGTTCATCATGTGGAGGAAGGCTTCCCTAGCGTCTTCTCCTTGAACGATTGTCACTGGTCTACTTTCAGATGGCGCGGTCCCTTGAGCGGGAGCCGGTGCAGTACTTTCTACATCATCAGATCCAGCTCGATTGGGATCCATTTACTATATAAAAACACAATTTAAAGTTGTCAGGAGTTGTCACACTATCACGGTTTATTTATGGCATGTATAGCTAGACTCTTACACACGCTATGTTAGTCCGAGAATCGACTAAACCGTAGCTCTGATACCCCTAAATGTAACACCCATTACTCGTATTTAATGCTGGAACAGGGTACGAGGCATTACCGGACTTACAACACAAGTATTTACACAATTTCGAGTCATAAATTTGCATCCAAATTAAAACCATCCATAATCGATCATAAAGTCCCTAATACGAGCCTACGAGGCCCAAAACATGCATTGGAAGTGGTTCGGGACTAAACCGAGAACTCAAGAAATTTTTACAAAACTTAGAAAATTTTTGCTAGAAACAGGGGTCACACGCCCGTGTGGTTTTGGGACACGCCCGTGTGGGCAGGCCGTGTGGTCACACACGCCCGTGTCCCTAACCCGTGTAACTCTCTGTTTTTAACTCATGAACAAATTGAAGTCACATGGCCAAGTCATACGCCCGTGTGCTAGGCCGTGTGGTCAATTTAATTTTCATGAATTTTCATAAAATAGGTGCAGACTTCACACGCCCGGGACACACGCCCCTTCCTGAGGCTGTGTCCCTCACACGGCCGAGACACACGCCTGTGTCTCTGCCCGTGTGCTCAATTCTGAGTATTCTGTTTCTCAAAATTTAAGGTATAACCGATACACACGGGCGATACACACGCCCGTGGGGCATGCCGTGTGTCGCACACGGCCTAGACACACGTCCGTGTGTCTACCCGTGTGGACAAAATAAGGCTATTTACCAAGCTTTTTGCCACACTTCCATGTACATACCTGCACAACATCATATAATACCAATTCAAGCATATACAAGCAACCAAAATATTCACAACCAAGGTATTAACATCCCATCCACATGCTAACAACTATCATGCTTTAACATCATAATTTATCAACACAAATCATGCAAGTTTCCACATTCATGAATGGTATCAACATATAAATATACTCATAACCAACATTAGCCAACTTACATGGCCATATACAAAATGAAATCATTAACCATTATAAGCCAATGCATTTGGCCACATTTCCAATGACACATATAACAAAATGACCAAGCCCTTATACATGCCATAACTCAAAATATTAACATTTCAATGGTACCCAAAATAATGGTTGATAGTGTGAATGGATTTCTGACGATCTCCAATCCCGAGCTAGCTTGGTGACACTATAAGATAAGGGAAAGAAAGGGGAGTAAGCTATATAGCTTAGTAAGTTCATATGCAAATAAAAAACAACATTAATTATACATTTGTCATATAAATAACTTAACATATACTAACATAAATGTCATTAAAATTTCATGAGCATAACCTACTCAATCACATTCCTACCAATAGTTAATCAAATACTGAATCCATTTCTATTGAGTTTTTCGTACATACCTGTACCAACTCGTAACATAATCACATACTTTCTCATCTTTGACATACCCGTTGAACCACTTGGAATACTATCGGATACACAGAAAGATTTGCACATAAGTGCCACATATGTAGCCAATGCTACCACAAATCTCATAACACATATAGGCTCACTCTCGAGCTATCCATGAGCCTGCTCACACAAGCTGTCAGTCGAGACGTAGCTACGCGGTGCTGCTCACACAAGCTTTCAGGTATCTACAAAATATGCCTGTATACCCAACCACCGGTAGAACGTACGGGACCAGCACCCGGGTCACATAATCACATAATCACATGGGTTCCTAGTGACATGTCACTTGTATCCTAATCTATTCCTAAGGTTCAACCGGGATTTTCTCGCTTGTCGAAACTTCACCAATTACATCCATAGAGTCAATCATACAATTCATGCAATAACAAAACATTATAAATACAATTATAACGTTGCATTATTAACATACGAACTTACGTCGATACAAAAATAGCGAAAATGGACCTAATCGTCAAACACTTTGTTTTTTCCCCGATCTAGGTCTGAACCTCGTTTGTCTTGGTCTATAATAT
Source organism: Gossypium sturtianum (assembly GCA_025698515.1). Lineage (NCBI taxonomy): Eukaryota > Viridiplantae > Streptophyta > Magnoliopsida > Malvales > Malvaceae > Gossypium > Gossypium sturtianum. The sequence goes on from CM046945.1 coordinate 30,227,692, forward strand.
AAAATTTAACTTATTTAACAATCACATTACTCAATTTAGCCCAAAATCACATTATGGAAAAATTACCTTTTTGCCCCTAACTTTTCAACATTTTACATTTTAGTCCCTAGGCTCTTAAAATGAAATATATTCAATTTATTCAAAACCCAAACCTAGCCGAACCATTTTCATACTCATAACAGCCCATGTTTCCCATTTAATCACACTTTTACTTCTCATTTTATAACTTTTACAAATAGGTCCTTTTTAGGAATTTTTATCAAAAATCACTTGGTAAATGTTGTTTATCTAACACCAAACATACATTTTCTACCATTAAACATCAAAATACACAATTATCTAACATGTGTAAAATTTTGGACTTTGATTTTCTTTCAAATTAGTCCTTGAAATAGCTAGATTAAGTTGCAAGGATATCAAAAACATAAAAATCATTAAAAACAGGGCTAGAACGGACTTACAATCGAGCTTGAAAGTGGCCAAACCCTAGCTATGGAGACTCTTCAAATTTCGGCACTAAGGGATGAAATTGAAGAAGATGACATCTTTTATTTTAGTTATTTTGGTTTTATTTACCAAATGACCAAAATGCCCTTCACTTAAACTTTGATATTTTTCCCTAACCATGTCCATTTTTGTCCATACTAAGACATAGTGGTTACCATCTAAGGACCTCTAATTTAAAATCTCATAGCAATTGGACACCTTTAACATATAGAACTCAAATTTTGCACTTTTTACAATTTAGTCCCTTTAACTAAATTGAGTGCCCAAACATTAAAATTTTCAAACGAAATTTTTACAAAATAATTCCATAAAACTGTATACCATAAAAATATAATAAAAATAAATTTTACTGCGTCGGATTTGTTGTCCCGAAACCACTATTCCAACTAGACCCAAAATCGGGTTGTTACATGATATGTTTGAAATGTGGTGATTTAGTACCTTTTTGGTGTTTGGTTGTTAGGTAATTTAAGTGGCATATGATGAGGTAAACTTAAGTTTAAGGTTAGTGAGTACTATGGTAAATTTAAATATATAGATGTACATGTTTTGATATTGTAATTGAGGTGCCTTTGGGCATATTGGTTGGATGTGTATATGACATATTTGGGATTGCTTATTTTGCTTGGTTTTAATGCAATTTGAATGCTTTTATATATGAGCAATTTTGGATGTAGGTACAATACCAAAATGGGTGAGAAAAATGGCTTGTAAATTGGCCTATTTTCGTTCACTCAGGTAGAGACACGGGCGTGTGTCTCAGCCGTGTTTGACACACGGCCAGGTGACACTGTCGTGTGTCCCCTATAGCTTTAAAAGGGTTGCAAGTCAGGCTGTTACACAACTTAGCACACGGCCTGGCACACGAGCGTGTGAGGTTACTTCGAAGGGTACACGGCCTGGCACATGGGCGTGTGGCTTGGCCGTGTGACCCAAGTCAGTGAGTTACATGGGCACGGAAATGGGATGGGAAACGGCCGTGTGCCCCTACTTCAAATGCCCACACGGCCGTATGGCCCCTGCAGTGTTGAAAATTTTCAATGTTTTCTGTATAATTCTCTGAGTTTCTGATTTAGTCCTGACTTGTTTCTAACACGTATTTAGGGCCTCGAGGGCTTGTTTAAGGGACAATATGCATGTTTTGAATTGGTTTTCAAGTGTTTATTGATATTATTTGAAAAGTTTGAAATTTATGCTCGTTTATTTTGAAAATTCTGGTAATGCTCCGTAACCCTGTTCCAGCAACGGATACGGGTTAGGGGTGTTACAGAAAACATAATAATAAATACTAAATTTCCTAGAAAACAAACTCTTTAAGTGCAAAAATAGACTAAAATTACTACTACATTTAACGGCAGGTCAGTTGGCCACCAAAATTAATTCGATCAAGGATCGATTAAAACTTTTATGAAAATTCAACTATAAATTAATTTAATTTAAAAGTGGTCAATTAACTAATTAATCTAATTTAATAATAAAAATTATATATTATATATAAGCCGAATATATATTAATCAAATGCACCCAAAAAAATTATTATGAATTTAATTAAAATTAAAATGTAACAATTAAAAAATATATTATGTTTTAAGTTTAGTGTTTTCATTGTGTTATTTTTTATTTTTGTCATGTTTAAAACTTCTTTGAACTAAAAATAAGGAAAAAGAACAATATTATTATAGTTTTGTCATGTTTTAAACTTATTTCAACTAAAAGGAAAAAAAAATAGGTTACAAATTTGGGTTAATTCGAAAATTGATTAAATTAACCTAAATTAATTCGATTTGATTAATTATTTCCAAAAAAAAACTTTCATACGGTTAACAGTCAAGAGTTTTAAAACTTAGGTTGATATGGCTAACAATAGTTTAGTTTGGTTATTAATCAAATCAATTGTTTGAACATACCTACAATTTATCCATTTTAGTTAGTTTTTTCTTTATTGTGTCCTTTTTTTATTTGTTTTGTATCTAGTTATTCATCCCTTCATAGCTTGGGTTTATTTATAAACTTGTAATAATTTCCGAGGGAGCATTACTCTATATTGCATTGAGACCAATGGTACCAACCAATACATATCATTTCAGTTAGTACCAAGTAATATAAGTTTCATTTTAGTTAAATTTTCAATGTCTTTAGATCGTTTCAATATGTATTGTTTAATTTTAGCCAATACTAATTGTACACACATATCACTCTTCGTCAAGAGTCATTAAAACTTGATCCCGAAAATGAGCTAAAGATAGTTGCCTATTTGAAATTGCTTGAGAATTTATCCAAAGGTTATTCAAGACTTGATCTTAGCTCTCTGATAAGCCCGCTTCAAAGGTCATAAATACCTAATCTTGAAACTGGAGTTGAGTGACTTGATCTTGAAGCTAGAATGATCTCATTTCTGCCTATACAACTAACTTGGAAAGAGTTTGGTCCGATGGTTTTTTAGACTTGATTTTCGATGATTGGCTTCTCTTCAAAGGTCGTCAAAACTTAATCTTGAAGCTAAAATTAATCTTCTTTATTTGAAAAACTAAAATTAGAGAGTGATTATTTTGAGAACTCTTAAGAACTGGCATAGAGTTCTAAATAAAAATTCGATTCCTTTAGTGACTTCTTTGGATTTTGGAGAGAGCTTTGGCCTTCAAAATCTTCTCCTCGAGCTTTTAATTCTGATGAACTTCTTAACTTGTATTGAATGGTTTGAAGGTGACCCATTTCTATAGCTCTAAGTATAGACTTCGTCCACAATATAATTTCTACCGATGAGGAAACCACAAGGATTATCTCTTTTATTAACTATTTGTCTTATAATTAATTTAAATTAAATAAAGATAAAATAATTTTATTATTATCACTTAATTAATTTAGTTTAGTTAAATACAATAGAAATTTATTATTTATGTATTAATTAAATTAATTAGAGATAAAATAAATTTTAAAGAATAAGACGTCTTTATAAAAGAGTTTTAAAAAGATTTAATTTCTTAATTTATATCTTAATTATTTTAATTTAATTAGAAATGTAATAATGACATATGATGAATTTTGATTGGTCCAAAGTTTACTCCTACAAATCTCTCCCTCAAGACTTGGTCATTGCATGGTTTTTGTTGAATGTAGAAAGTGGGCAAGTCTTAAAACTTGATTTGCATTTGCACATTTGCAGTGTGTCGACAAGATTTGTGAACTTCAATGGCCACCATCAATTTTCTTTTTTCATTTGAATTGCAAATAGTAATGAAACTAGGCTACCTATATACCCTAGTATTTTGAAAGATCAAGTCATTCGTAGTTCTTTTTTTTTCCTTTTGAATGTGTTATTTAGTCTCGTGCTTAATAGTAATATAGCAATTTAAGCTTGTGTTTAGGAACATCACTTTTGGGGATAAAAAGTTTTAAGCTTATATTTAAAAGTATCAATTTTCAAATAAACAATTTAAACATGTTCTTAGCAGCATTATTTTTTGGGTAAATAGTTTAAACTCATGCCAAAGAGTGTCATTTTTATAGTGGCAATTAGAACTCATTTTTAAGAGCAAAATCATTTTTTATGAACAACTTACACTTATCTTTAGGAGTAATATAAAAATTTGGGCTCGTGCTTAAGAGCAACACTTGTTATTCCCCTTTTTGACACGTGACTGGACTTCAATCATGAGCATTTTGAGACTTCAGAAAAAATAAAATTGTCTCCACTCCCTTGGAGATCCACCATATTGCTTATGGTTAGAGTTATTGTGATAAGATCAAAAGAACCGGATTTTATTGTTTTGTCCAACATATTGGATTGAGAGAACATGGTAATTAATGTCAAGTTTGATTACGCTTCTTCTTTTTCAAACTTGATTTTTCCTTCTTATTTAATTTGCATGATTTTTCTGTCAAAATAAAGCACTACTTCTCAAGTTGTTGACTGATCAATCAACGATACTTGCTATAATTAAGATCATCTGATCTATCAGCTTCTCGAAGTTGCTTTATTTTGGCAACCAAATCAACCTAGCCTTTAGAAGCTCTTAAGTATGCTCAAAATATTAACACTATGAAATGAGTACTCCTTTTCTAGCCTCCCCTTTATTGTGATTTTCCCTTTGCCTTTAGCTTGGGCAGAACCATGTATGATATCTATAGTCATGAACAGACTAATATTTTCATTATCAAGAACAAGTTTTCCCTTTTTGGGGATTCTTGCTTATGAGGTTTTTTTTTTTAGTAACCATCATACTCAACCATATGTTGTGAGCTCAAGTATCTAATTCTTTAAAAAACTTAGAGTTGATGCCTTGTAGAAGGTAGCATAAAGCCCTAATTCATATATTGTATGCACATGTCAGTCGATGAGAACTTAGACAAGTTTTATTTGCAATTTAAACTTAGATTCCTCCAATGGTAGATGTAATCGTTTATTGACTCATCTTTCCCTTAGCATGAGCTTTTAAGGGTGATAAACCGTAATTTATACAAATTTTAATCCCATATTTAGCATACTTTTTGGATGATTTATCCTTTGAATTGTAGAATTTGATGCTCCTAATCCTTTAATTTCATGTTTTATACTTAGGAGAGCATCAGAGGTCAAAAGGAACGAGAAACGGGCCGAAAACGGAGAAAATGGGCTTATCTTAGAGACTCACATGGCCTGGGCCCAAGCCACACGGCCGTGCCCCTTTAGCAGGCTCGACCACGGCCTGGATTCGATTCACACGGGCGTGTTACACGGGCGTGTCCCTACCGTGACAAAGAGGAATTTCACTCGGAATAGGGTACTTAGAGGCAAAGAAAGACATTCCAAAAGCCTATATAAACACCCTAAAGGCCAACCTTGAAGGAGGCGTCCAGCTAGGCCAAGGAGCCAAGCCAGAGAGGCTAGAATTGTGGGATTTACTCGAAGAAAGCCAGTTGATTCATCTCAAGAAGCCGAAATCATACTCAAGACGGAGGATCTCTCCTTCAATTCCTTCAGGGGGTTTTAGGATTTTCTTATGTTTTGTTTTATATTTTCTTCTGAGATGTATTCTTTTATGATTATGAACTAAACCCCTCAGATACCTGAGGGGGATGAAACCTAAGACGGATCTTGTTATTGTTTTCTAAACTATATGATAAATACTTGATTTGTTCTTAACTATGTGTTCTTAATTCTTGTTTTGATATTTCAGGATATTGATTCAAGTATTGATGTGCTTAGGCAGTGGAGGAATATTCCCTGTTTAAGAGTAGATCTAGCATAGTTAAGCGGAGTTGATCGCAACCCTAGAGATAGGATGAAGAAAATCTGTCGGATTAGGGTCAAACTTAATATTGGAGTCCATAGATTGAGTTAATGCAATCCTAGGGGTTTTAATTTGAAAGAGATTTCAATTAATCAACCTAGGGTTAGACGTTAGTAGCCTCTAGAGAGGTATTAATATAAATTAGGGAATCCTACGGATCAAGTCAAGTGAATAAATCGTCTGGTTCAGAGTTAAATAACGAGTGAAGTCTAGGTGGATTCTTCCTTGGGTATTGTCTTAATCAATTGGTTTTTCCCACAAGTATTTTCCCAATTCATTCTCTGTGTCTTAGCATCTTTAGCTTAGTAGTTAGTTAATTTTAGATTAAACAACAATTCCCTTAATTCTTAGGCTAAATAATAAAAAGAAAGTCAGTATTAGTACTTTTGGTTCCTTTGGGTTCGACATTCCGGTCTTGCCACTAAGCTATACTACTATTCGATAGGTGTACTTGCCTCAATCGTGGTGATAGTTAATTTCTAGGCTAGATCATTCATTATATAAATATTAAGACTCTCGACACACGATCAAGTTTTTGGCGCCGTTGCCAGGAAACTAAAATATTAAGAACGCTCAATTTTTATTACTTTAGCCATTTTTATTTTTGCGATTTACTTTTATTTTGTTTTTAATTTTGCTAATTTTTCTTCTTTTATTTGTTCCTTGCAGGTACCCCTAGTTTATGACTAGAAGGAACCCGGCAGGACCCTTAATTTATGGCAGTGATATTGAAGGTACCATTCGCAAAAATCGTAGAGAAATAAGGCGAAGCTTAAATTACATAGAAGAAGAGCAAGAAGACGAAACCAATACTACCAAAGAGATGGCTGAGAATAATCCGCTACCTCCAGAGCTTGCCGAAAATCATGCTCTTCGAACTATGTATGATTATGCTAAACCTAATTTAACATGAACTGAGTCAAGTATTGTTAGACCTGCTATTACTGCAAATAATTTTGAATTGAAACCTAACACTATACAGATGATTCAACAGTTTGTTCAGTTTGATGGTTTGCAGGATGAGGATCCTAACACACACTTAGCGAATTTTCTAGAATTCTGTGATACCTTCAAAATAAATGGCGTTTCTGATGATGCCATCCGTCTTCGGTTGTTTCCCTTTTTTTTAGGAATAAAGCCAAACAGTGGTTGAATTCTCTTCCACGAGGGTCAATCACTACATGGGATCAAATAACCGAAAAATTCTTGTTAAAATATTTTCCACCGGCCAAAACGGCCAAGTTGAGGAATGATATCTCTTCTTTTGTGCAGATGGATCTAGAAACATTATATGATGCATGGGAGAGATACAAGGATTTGTTGAGAAGGTGCCCTCACCATGGGCTACCTTTGTGGCTTCAGGTTCAAACCTTCTACAACGGGGTGAACCCTTCAACAAGGTAACTAATCGATTCAGCCACCGGCGGAACATTGAATAACAAAACTCCTGAAGCGGCCTACGAGTTTATAGAGGAGATGTCACTGAATAACTATCAGTGGCAAGTTACAAGGACAAGGCCAACAAAAGCAGCCGGAGTTTTCAACCTCGACTTGATAACCATTCTATCAAATCGTAGAGATGTTAAACAAAAGATTGATGGTTTGTGTTCTTCGCAGTACATCCCAGAATGCAAAGTGCGAAACAAGTGGAGGTGTGGCGAATCACGAGTACCCACCCTACGGACATGGCATGGAAAACGAATAGATGAACTATATGGGCAACAATTCTAGACCCTAAAATAACCCTTATAGTAATACTTATAATCCAGGTTGGAGGAACCACCCAAATTTCTCATGGGGTGGTCAAGGAAATCAGAGACAACAACCCCTCCAAATTTCCAACAAAAAATTTCTACCCACAGGAAAAGAAGCCGAACCTTGAGGATATGCTAGCAAAATTCATTTCAAATAATGTAAATTCATTTTCATAATACAGAAACGACGTTGAATAATCAGCAAACATTAATTCTAGAGCTTAAAAATCAACTAAGACAACTGACCAAGTTACTTTTCGAAAGGCAACCAGGTCGTTTACCTAATAATACCGAACCTAAACCACAAGAGCAAGTAAAGGCAGTAACGTTAAGGAGTGGGAAGGAATTGGTTGAAGCAGAAAAGAAGATGCCACAAGAAACTAATAAGGAGAAAAGTGAGGAAACTGAGAATGTAACACCGGTACGTGAAGAATTTAAGCCACCGATCCCATATCCGGCAAAGTTGAAGAAAGATCGCTTAGACGCACAATACGGTAAATTTCTTGAACTTTTTAAACAGTTACATATCAACTTACCTTTTGTTGAAGCTATTTCGCAGATGCCGACGTACGCAAAATTCCTAAAAGAGCTTCTAAAAAATAAAAGGAAGTTTGAAGAGATATCAACAGTGGAAATTAATGAAGAATGTTCAGCCATCCTCCAAAACAAGCTACCAACCAAATTGAAAGATCCAAGAAGTTTCACTATTCCCTATTTAATTGGTAGTTTAAACATCGAGAAAGCACTAGCTGATCTAGGTGCCATTATTAATTTAATGCCTTATAAAATGTTTAAGCAACTTGGTCTTGGGGAACCAAAACCCACTAGGATGAGTATTCAGTTAGCTGACAGATCTATTAAATATCCTAGGGGAATTATCGAAGATATTCTAGTAAAAGTTGATAAATTTATATTCCCTGTTGATTTTGTTGTGCTTGACATGGATGAGGACATTGAGGTACCTTTAATTTTGGGGCGCCCCTTTTTAGCTACTGCTAGAGCTGTTATTGATGTAGGTGATGGTAAACTTGCGTTAAGGGTAGGCGACGAGGAGATTATTTTTCAAATTTTCGACGATATGCGATATTCTAGAGAACAAGATCATTCCTGTTATTTTATTGATGCCATTGATCATTTTATTCAAGATTCTTTGTAGGAAATCATACATGACGACACGATGGAACTGTGTCTTACCCAAGGTGAGAGGGTAGATGATGATACCGATGAGTTGAATTCTAATACATCTTCCTCTAGACAAAAGAAAGAAGAGGACATTGAAATCAAAAACGAACTAAAACAAAAACCCTCTATTGATGAGCCACCGAAATTAGAATTAAAACAGTTGCCAAATCACTTAGAATATGCATTCCTCGGGGATAACTCTATGCTACCAGTAATCATCTCTTCAGAACTGGAACCCGAAGAGAAAGAAGAGTTGCTACAGGTATTAAGGGAACATAAAAGAGCCATAGCTTGGAAAATTTCTGACATTAAAGGAATAAGCCCATCATTTTGCACCCACAAAATTTTAATGAAAGATGAGTATAAACAATGTGTGCAACCTCAAAGACGATTGAACCCCAACGTGAAAGAAGTTGTTAAAGTTGGGGTAATTAAACTTCTAGATGCTTTGGAATAATTTATCCTATTTCGATAAAGACTTGGGTAAGTCCTGCAAGTCGCTCCAAAGAAAGGAGGCATGATCATTGTAGCCAACGAAAAAAATGAATTGATTCCTACAAGAACGATCCACAAAGTTGAAGAGTCTCAGATTGACTATAGAAAGTTGCACGACACCACCAGAAAAGATCACTTCCATTTGCCCTTTATTGATCAGATGTTAGAAAGATTATTTGGGCATATGTACTACTACTTCCTGGACGGACTTCCGACTACTTCCAAATCCAAATAGCCCCTGAGGATCAAGAAAAGACAACCTTTACATGTCCATACGGTATGTTTGCTTATCGTAGAATGCCTTTTGGATTATGTAATGCTCCTGCTACTTTTTCAATACGCATGTCGCCATCTTTGATTAACTTGTGGAAGACATTATGGAGGTATTTATGGATGATTTTTCAGTATTTGGTAATTCTTTCCATCTTTTCCTTAAAAATATAAAACGAGTTCTAATGAGATGTAAGGAAACGAATCTTGTTTTAAATTGGGAAAAGTGTCACTTCATGGTTCGAGAGGAGATTGTTTTAGGACACATAGTTTCTAGTAAGGGGATTGAGGTTGATAAAGCAAAGGTTGAAACCATAGAAAAATTATCTCCTCCTAGTTCAGTTAAGGCTATTCGAAGCTTTTTAGGACATGCTGGATTTTATCGAAGATTTATTAAGGATTTTTCTAAAATAGCTAAGCATTTAACAAAACTACTATAAAAGGATGTGCCTTTCGATTTTGATCAGGAATGTTTAGATGCATTTAACACCCTTAAAAATAAATTAATAAAGGCTCCAATTATAATTGCACCTGATTGGAATTTACCCTTTAAACTAATGTGTGATGCGAGTGATTTGCAGTAGGTGCAGTTTTGGGACAACGAAGAGACAAGCATTTTCAGCCAATTTATTATGCTAGCAAAACATTGACGCCCGCACAAGAAAATTACACCACCACAGAAAAAGAGTTGCTAGCTGTGGTTTTTGCATTTGATAAATTTAGATAGTAGTTGATATTATCTAAAGTTGTCGTTTACACTGGCCATTCAGCTCTTCGTTATCTTTTAACTAAATCCGATGCAAAACCTCGACTCATAAGATGGATTTTACTCTTACAGGAATTTGATTTGGAAATTCAAGATAAGAAGGGAGCTAAAAATCATGCAGCAGATCATCTTTCTAGGCTTGAAAATCCACATATCAAAGAACTAGATGAGAATGAGATAAAAGACTCGTTTCCCGAAGAATAACTATTCACTATATCTAACTCTGAGGTACCCTGGTTCGCAGATATTACAAATTACTTAGCTGCTAACATCCTACCAAAAAGGTTAACACATCATCAAAAGAAGCGATTCTTTGCTAATGTGAAAAACTATTTTTGGGAGGATCCTTTTCTTTTCCGTATATGTACAGATCAAGTAATTCGGAGATGTGTTACAAAAGCAGAAGCAAGCAAAATCTTAGAACATTTCCATTCAGGACCTTCAGGAGGACATTACAACAGGATCAGGACAGCACACAAAACACTTGAATCAGATTTTTATTGGCCTACCTTGTTCAAAGACACTAACAGGTGTGTTGCTTCATGCGATAGATGTCAGAGAACAGGTAATATCTCTAAACGCGATGAAATGTCCCAAACATACATGCTATCATGCGAAATTTTTTATGTATGGGGTATTGATTTTATGGGCCCATTCCCTAGCTCATTTGGGAATAAATACATTCTAGTAGCAGTGGACTATATGTCAAAATGGGTGGAAGCTCAAGATTTACCCACTAATGATGCCAGAATGGTAGTGAAATTTCTTAAAAAACTCTTCTCTCGATTTGGAACACCCAGAGAAATTATTAGTGATAGGGGTACTCATTTTTGTAATACTCAATTTGACAAGGTCTTAAAGAAATATGGAGTACACCACAGAACAGCTGCCCCTTATCACCCTCAAACCAGTGGACAAGTGGAAGTAGCAAATCGAGAACTTAAGCGTATTCTAGAGAAAACAGTTGAATCAAACAGGAATGATTGGGCATTGAAAGTAGACGATGCTTTATGGGCCTATAGAACAGCGTTTAAAACTCCCATAAGAACATCCCCATACAAACTTGTCTACGGAAAAAGTTGACATCTACCATTTGAGTTAGAGCACAAATCTTTTTGGGCTATAAAATTTTTAAATTACGATCTTAAAACTGCATGTGAGAAGAGGATGATGCAGTTGAACGAGCTAGATGAATGGCGAGCTAATGCCTATGAGAACTCACGACTATATAAGGAGGCAACAAAGCGACACCATGATACTCATTTAAAGCAACCGAAGCAATTCAAAGTAGGAGATTTAGTCCTGCTATATAATTCAAGGCTCAAATTGTTTCCTTGAAAGCTGAGATCAAGATGGTCAGGTCCATTCATATACAAAACTATTTTTCCCTACGGCACAGGAGGTAACTCATCCAACTCGTGGCACATTCAAGGTAAATGGTCAGCGATTGAAAATTTATAATGGTGAAGATTTTAGGGATATGAGAGAGGAGCTTCAGCTCCGTGAACCTTCATTTAGAAAAGAAAATAGGGAAAGTCTAGCTTAAGACTTTAAATGAGCGCTTCTCGGGAGGCAACCCGAGCACTAACTTCACTAATGTCATATTTTCGATTTCTAGCACCTAACTACAAACTAACCAATTTAATAAAGTGCAGGTTTCCCTACCACACGGCCTTGCACACAGGCGTGGCCGTGGCCGTGTGGACACCATGAATGGATACATGGGCGTGGCGGAGATTATGCAGAAATAGGATAAAAATTTTCTTCAAGACACGGGCTCCGACTAAACGACACGGCCGTGCGACGCGACCGTGGTTGAAACTATTTAAAGAATACGGGCTGCAATAAATACACACGCCCGTGCAATTTGACTGTGGCCGATACTGATTAATTGACACGGGCGTGCGACACGCCCGTGCATCTAAACCATGGTAAACACTGAGTAACCGACACGGGCATGAGCCACGCCCGTGCCTCAAGGCTGTAGTCGACACTAATTAATGAACACGGGTGTAGAACCCTCTACACGGGCGTGGGAGAAGCAAACAAGATATCACATGGCCCTGTGATATGGTCGTGTATCACAACACGCCCAAGGAATACAGGCGTGGACTACACCTCAAACGCGCCTAAATTTAAAAATTCTCGAAACACACGGGCCAAATAAAGGGAAAACGGGCGTGGCGTTGGACCGTGTTCCCCGCCCCCTATTTAACGCAGCCCACGCTCGTCTTCTCCAAGAAAAAAAATATCCCCCCCAAACCATAGCCGTTCCTCTTAAAGCAAGCCAACCCCTTTCCCATTCCGGCCACCGGCACCCCTTTTTCCTCTTCTCCCTTCATCTCCCCTCATTTCCCTCCCCTTTCTCTCTATTTCTCTTTCTCATCCACACACAACACACGCAGTCCACGCCCGTACAAAGTTGCCACGCCCGCGCAACTCTCCACGATCGTGCTCCGACCACCGCCTCAACCGCGCCATTTCCCTCAAAAACTCCACCCGTCACCTCTCCTTTTCCCCATTTTACTACATTCACATTTATTATCATAGGGATTTTATTTAGTTTCTAATTAATTTATCTTTAATTCTTAATATTAGTTACACTCATTATTAGATTGTTAATTCATCATTTAGTCCTTGTTTAAATAATAGCGAATAATATTTATGCTGATAAATGTTATACAATATGTCTTGGCTGGAAATATTTCTTGTTGAATATCTATTTTTTTCAGGAACGAAATAATGTCATCTTCCCGAGGCAAGAAAACCGCAGTCCCTGTTTCAAAAAAATGAAAGGGACCCGGCTCATCATCAGCAAGCGCATCGGCAGAAGTAAGACACCCATTCTTACGATTTCCTCTAGGAGCTCAAGAAGAACTTTTTTAGATCTTGAAGGCAGATGTATCGACTGGGCCACCTTGGAACAAGTACAACTTGTTGATGATGTTCAGGCCCTACTAACCACGGACCCTTGGGAGCGGTTCTTCAGCATTAACGAGCCCACCTACCTCAAACTAACACTAGAACTTTGCTCCACTTTTCATTTGCAGGTAGTAATAACGAACCACGATGACCCAGGCACCATCCAATTCCGCCTAGGAGGTTTGGTTCACGAAATGAGTGTTCCCGAATTTGTAATTACTCTAGGCCTATACACGGATGAGTTCATAAGGGAATATGATCTTGCGAAACTCCATCGCCACATCCATAACTCCCCTGTGACATGTTGGAATAATATAGCCCCCGCCACAGCCACCTATGACCCTAGTCGCTCCAAAGCGACAGCTCTCGTCCCATCTTTGAGATACTTACATGCCATCTTAGCTCATACATTGACGGGAAGGCGAGAGAGCACCGGGGTAGTTAACACTCATGACGCCTACTTCCTCTGGTGCATGGCGAACGGGCATATTTTTGACCTTGCCTACTTCATCACTCTAGCCATCCAGCACCAGACGGAGCGACATCGTAAGGGGGTCATTTCAATGGGGCCTTATGTAACTCGGCTCGCGAGACACTTTGGTCTCCTCAACACCGCAGCACAATCAGCTCGCTCACCTTGATAGGCCAGATGTCTCTACAGGGCATCTCGACGATGATAAACATGCGGATGAGTAAACGTCGCCGTGGGACCGATCCTCCCCAATACCAGTTAGCCCATACCACTGAGGAGGAGGACCCTGAGGACATTACTGATGATGTCCCACACCCACACGAGGAGCCAACACTGAGCCATCGCCCAGTTCATGTGACAACTTCTTTTTTGGACATATCTGAGCGTCACACACGATTTGAGCAGCACTGTTTCCAGCGCTTTGATCACATCGACGCCATTCTCCACCAGATATGTCAGCACCTTCACATCTCATCGCCGCCCCCACCGCGCGAGCCATCGGACGATGAGGACTTCTGAGTCCTTTTCTCTTCATATGTTTATGTTATTTTTAAATTTCCCTAAAAAGACTTATTTTTAAATTTTACTCTTACCTTTATTTTTATGTTTATTTTATTTTTGACTTATCTTTATTTCAATTATTTTTAGATTCCATATTAGCTGTTATCCAATTTGCATCTTTCGGCAAAAATTTGAGTAATCCTTATGCTGAAGAACCTAATGATTTTCTCGCAGTTTAAAACCCTAAAACAGAACTCTTGAATAATCATCTATAATGAGGAAAACATGCCATGCCTCCTCCAACTTATCTTTCACCTCCGAATCAAATCTCTACACTTCCGACTCAAGGATCCATCCAAAATTCAAGAAGTTTCACTTCTCCCTATCTCTTATGATTTCATATATATCTTTGTACATTGAGGGCAATGTACATCTTAAGTGTGGGGGGGTGAACTTTATTTTGAAAAAGTTCCTAACTTTTTGCATTATTCTCAAATCCCTGAATTATGTCTTGTTTTTAAGTAATTTTCTCATGTTACTATTAGAATGAAATTTCTTTTGATTTATGATTTTCATTGATATGTTTTGGATTAAGTCATAGTTAATTATGCAGTGATGATTTAAACTTTAGGAGACTAGAGAATCAAGCATAATGAGTTTATTTTCAGAATTAAAAATTTGTTAGGTTGTTTACCTGAATCTAATGATTACCTTAAAATTTGAAATTTACAAGGTTGACATCAAAAGCCCATAATTTTTGTGAGATCTTGAGCCTTTTAGAGGATATATTCTTTTTTCTTACTCACTTTATTGATTATAAGTGTGTCAATATTGATTTGTTATTCTAGAACTTGCTTCGACCATACATGTCGAAACCACACCTTTGATTTGATATACAGAGATGATAAAGGCACTTAGGTTTTAACCCACTTACTCCACAAAAATCCTACCCTCACAATTAACTCCTAGTGAACCCCTTTGATCCTAACAACCCTTTTATTGACTCACCCACTAATATTAACTCAAAACCCATCTTGTATTTATTATCACCATTTCTCTTGACCACCCTTATATCGAGTTTTGATTTGATCGGTTGCCTAATTATTTTATTCATTTCAGTAGTTGAATCCTCATTTTATTATATGATTTTTTCTTAAAAAAACGTTAGGAAATTGGTTCATCATTAGTTCTATGTTCTATGAGCTTAAAATAGTTAAATTCACATCCTTAGAAAGAAGCTCGTGCTATTAGTATTACAAGTTTTCAATTGATGTAATTATTCATTATCAGTTCGTTGTTTCTAGTTAGGTAATTTGTCAAGTCAATCTCGATACTAACCCTCTTATTCAAGCCTTTACACACACCTTTAACCCAAGCCCCGTTACAACCCATAAAAGACCTTTTGATTTGTGTATCATATCATTTTACAGTGGTGGAGATTTGATTTTCATGCAAGCCTATGGGATTAACTTTTCATGTTCGACTTCTGAGTGCTTATTTTTGAACCTTAAACACTTTGAGTGATTTGAGTGAACCTTTAGTGAGAATGTCAATTTTTGTCAGTTTTGAATTAAAGGTAATTATTTAGGTAAGGGGAAACACCTATTTTTCGTACTATAAAAACTATGACTTTGATTGTTTGAATCTTTAGGAACCTTCTGGTTAAATTATCAATGTATGAATTATCTATGGATTATGATGAAACATTATTGATGAAGATTATGAATTAAGGGGAGTTAATTTTAATTGTGAATTGAGAATTTTGCTTGAGGATAAGCAAATGCTTAAGTGTGGGGGTATTTGATAAACTGTAATTTATACATATTTTAATCCCACATTTAGCATGCTTTTTGGATGATTTATCCTTTGAATTGTGGAATTTGATGCTCCTAATCCTTTAATTTCATGTTTTATACTTAGGAGAGAATCAGAGGTCGAAAGGAACGAGAAAATGGGCTTATCTTAGAGACTTACATGGCCTGGGCCCAAGCCACACGGTCGTGCCCCTTTAGCAGGCTCGACCACGGCCTAGATTCGATTCACACGGGCGTGTTGCACGGGCGTGTCCCTACCATGACAAAGAGGAATTTCACTCAGAATAGGGTACTTAAAGGCAAAGAAAGACATTCCAAAAGCCCATATAAATACCCTAAAGGCCAACCTTGAAGGAGGCATCCAGCTAGGCCAAGGAGCCAAGCTAGAGAGGCTAGAATTGTGGGATTTACTCGAAGAAAGCGAGTTGATTCATCTCAATAAGCCGAAATCATACTCAAGACGGAAGATCTCTCCTTCAATTCCTTCAGGGGGTTTTAGGGTTTTCTTATGTTTTGTTTTATATTTTCTTCTGAGATGTATTCTTTTATGATTATGAACTAAACCCCTAAGATACCTGAGAGGGATAAAACCCAAGACGGATCTTGTTATTGTTTTCTGAACTATATGATAAATACTTGATTTGTTCTTAACTATGTGTTCTTAATTCTTGTTTTGATATTTCAGGATATTGATTCAAGTATTGATGTGCTTAGGCAGTGGAGGAATATTCCCTGTTTAAGAGTAGATCTAGCATAGTTAAGCGGAGTTGATCGCAACCCTAGAGATAGGATGACTTAAAATCACGGATTAGGGTCAAACCTAATATGGGAGTCCATAGATCGAGTTAATGCAATCCTAGGGTTTTAATTAGAAAGAGATTTCAATTAATCAACCTAGGGTTAGATGTTAGTAGCCTCGAGAGAGGTATTAATATAAATTAGGAATCCTACGGATCAAGTCAAGTGAATAAATCGTCTGTTCAGTTGAGTTAAAAACGAGTGAAGTCTAGGTGGATTCTTCCTTGGGTATTGCCTTAATCAATTGGTTTTTCCCACAAGTATTTTCCCAATTCATTCTCTGTGTCTTAGCATCTTTAGCTTAGTAGTTATTTAATTTTAGATTAAACAACAATTCCCTTAATTCTTAGGCTAAATAATAAAAAGAAAGTCAGTATTAGTACTTTTGGTTCCTTTGGGTTCGACATTCCGGTCTTGCCACTAAGCTATACTACCGTTCGATAGGTGCGATTGCCTCAGTCGTGGTGATAGTTAATTTCTAGGCTAGATCATTCATTATATAAATATTAAGACTCTCGACACACGATCAAAGGGCATCATGGTGACAGTTGACCACTTGCATGCGTGCGCGTAAAAACAAACGATTTTGGAAAAAAAAACTATTTTAAAGAGCGATTTTAACCACAAGTGTACAGTGCCAGTTGTAATATTTTTCATGTCAATGGGACACTCGAGTATCCCAAGGATCAAACCCAAAAGATTTCCAAGTGAGTAAATGACTTAATCAAGTTAATTACAAGTTAAGCAATTACTAATCTAATCGAGTCAGAAATTATTAGTGCAAGTCCAAATAAAATTGTTTAGAAACTAAAATTAAAATATTTATTAAACTAACTAAGTTAAACTTTCTTCTTAATGTTTTAGATAAGTAAATGATTAAACGATGGTCGGTTGATTAGTTGAGTCCTAATTAAACTAATGAACCTATACCGATTATATTGATTGTCACTCTTAGCTAAGAATCTCTTATCGGTCTCATCTTAAACTAAAAGATACCACCTAATATTACCTCTCAGTCTCACCTAGGCATATAGATTACCTCTCGGTCTCACTACTCGGTGGAAACATGAAAATATACACACTTTTTCATGCCCTTTTTAACTCAAATTCATGTAGTTTCGGTAAAATTATTGTCGAAAAATATATAATAATTATAAAATAATTAAATTGCACTCAAATTATGAACATGTTGAATTTTAATTAATTTTATATAAATTTTTGATTAATTTTGATTATTTTCGACAGATTTGCACAAAGGACGAAAAACGGCTCGGCAGGCATTGCTAGAAGCGCAAAACCAAGAAGCAATTTTGAAGCATCAAGGAGAATTAAATTTTCAGCCTAAGACGGTCCAAATTATGTGTATTAATTCATAATATAATTAATTTTAATTTTAATCCAATTTAATTTGGATTAAATAAATTATTATTAATTAATTATGAAAAGAGGTCCAGTTGAGCTGAACCGAGAAAACCGATCCAACTGAGCACTGGGCAGCCCAAAATCGTCCCACATGCTGACCCAATCAGCTTGTTTGGCTGATTATTTTGCTTGCAAAATGGCCCTTGAAGACTCCTTAAATTTGCATTCAAACCCTTCCACTATTCATGCCTTTCAAGATTTGCCCTTACCTAAAAATAGCATGTTTGAAATCTTCAAACATGCCACATGTGTAGCCGGCCATGGGGGGAGTATTTGGCTGCTGATTTTGGCTATTTTTAGCAGCCTTCTCAACCTATAAATACCCCCCTTGGCTGCTCAGTTCAAACACATCTCAACCCTTCTCATCTCTTCATTCTCTCTCACTTTTCTCTCTTCATTGTTCTTCATTTTCTTCCCCATTCCCTTGCCGATTTCATCTCTTGAAAAAGAGTCAATCAACCACCATTTGGAGCAGCATTCAAGTGTTCATAGAAAACTCGGTTCGACAAGAACAAGCGGATAAGGAGGAGTGGAGCAAACTAGTTAAGCCATGGAGAAAACACCAGATTTGATTCTTGTTCCCTATCCTTTTAATTTTGTTGTTGTTATGATGAACATGTCTATGAATATTTGTGATGTTGATATGTTTAATTTAATTAATATGGCTTAAATTTAATTTGTGTTAGGTTCATTGCATTTTGTCTACTTAATTTATTAAAATTGTGTTTGTGTTGTTATAGGCCTCGGTAAGATGTTTGATTAAGTAAAACCATGGCTAAGTTATTCTTGCATTACAATTGTAAGGTAACTAATGAATTAATTATTTAAACAGATTGAAATTGTAATTAATTGACACGATACTTAATCAGTGCATATTTATTCATCTAAGGTAGTTGAGGGTTAAATTAGCAACGGTATCTAATGATACATTAGCCTTGCATAACTTGCAAGATTATTGTGATTAAACTATTTCAAGGTAGAAATACATTGTTACCTCGCGTAATCTTTTATGTGCTTATGAGATTGAATTAATTGTTTGAATTGGTGGAACGACGGTAATGTGCAAGCGTACACAATCGCAACAAGTAATAAAGTGACAAGTAAATTTCGAGTTATCGTACCCACAGGGACTGTGAAAAGAATTATTTATGAATGCTATTTAAAACACTTTGGTGAAGAAACATATTTTGTTTGAAGAGGGTGATTAAAAACAAAGATTTTAAACTAAGTAAACTA
This sequence comes from Gossypium sturtianum, assembly GCA_025698515.1. NCBI lineage: Eukaryota > Viridiplantae > Streptophyta > Magnoliopsida > Malvales > Malvaceae > Gossypium > Gossypium sturtianum. The sequence goes on from CM046945.1 coordinate 30,247,101, forward strand.
AATAAATAAATCTCAAATGCACGATTTCAAAATACAATTTTAATCAAGATGACATAATTGTGTTAGATTAATTACATTTCTTAACTTAGAATTATTAAACTCATGTTTATATTGTTACGAATAAATTCACAGCAACTTGGTAATTTGCTAACTTATGAACATACTCACCTACCAAAATCCATTCATTTCTTGACTATATCCCTATGTCAATTAAATTGATTAAACATATCTTAATAGGCAAATATGTTATTGTACATACATACTTGTTAAATTTAAATAATCTCTTAAACATATCCCTATGACAATTCAAACAATTAACTCAATTTAATAAGCACATAAAAGACTGTGTGAGCTGTAACACCCCTAACCCGTATCTGTCGCCGGATTAGGGTTACAGGGCATTACTAGTTAAGTCACAACTTTTACTCAATCACTTAAGTCATAAATAAACATACTTATATAATAATAAAAATAAATTAAAACGATCACATATGCATATAAATGTATATTACATTTAATTGCATAAAACATACTTACCATACTAAACCTAAGTCATATGCGGCACAATCATCAAAGAACATGTTTAACATGCTATGTACATTTTATTCATACCACACAACAAATGCAATTACCATAAGCCTCATTTACCGTATCTTTATTTATTTACAAAGTACTCAAACAACTAAACCAAACATATCTATCAAAGATAATTTAAAACATACTTCATTCAATTGACTAACATTACCCAAGTATATCATGTACGTTATTAATTAGATTTAAGTTCATTTAAAAGACAATGTCATATCATTCAAGAAGACCAAAACACACTCGACTAACTATTATAAGTTTGTTCACATATATATACTCCAAATGGGTCATTGCAACGATTGACAAAAGGTTCTATTCATTTAGTAATTAAAGCCACCTTAACCGAATATACACATGCATAATTAGTTCTTAAACTAGATAACAATCATGGCATTTAAATAAACAAATATGAAATCACATGTACAATGCTCATACCGAATTCAAATATATCCAAACACTCAATCGAACCAATGTACACCTTAATTCGTTTGCATGCGCATAATTGAACCAAAAATAATTATATGACTTATTCATTATTATCCCTTTACTAAGTGAATTTTTTATAACCACACTCAAAGACAAGTCATACCAAGCATCAAGATTATCAAAAATGAGCTAATCATAAGCTATTCACATCATTTTCCAATCAAGCCATATAATCAAAATATTATAATCACATGCCATATAACATAGTTACCAAAATGAGCTTATAATATGACCGAATATGTATATACCACACTAACATCATGATCAAGCCATTTTCACATGGGTTATATACATCAGCAAAATGTCGTTCGAACATTAAGCTAGCCTATACATGCCTTAAGTTCAAAAATTTAACTTTTTAGGTACCAAAATAAGTCGATAGCGTGGATGACTTCGATGACGATCCCCTAAGCTCGTAGCTGGAACAAAATCTATAAAACAAAGTGAAACCATAACACACAAAGTAAGCTAACTAGCTTAGTAAGTCTTAAGCAAAAGTATTAAATCAAATGATCATTCAAACATCTTCAATCCAAATTTAATATCATACAATTTCAAAGCTTAGTACTTAAATGATCTACTAATGCCGAATGCTAATACCCTTTTCTTTGATAACCTCAAAATATCCTTATCTCACCTTAATTGTGCAAACTCACCGAATACACATAAATGTAATATGTATCCACATATAACCAAATCAAGTAAGTACAATATACATATTAACCACATATAATCAATCATACACATATGTAAACATATCCATTTACCCTCACATATAGCATTTACACATATGGCCGAATCTCAAAGGCACAATCAAGATTAAATCTAATATATCATACTCATTATTTGTAAGACCAAATGCACATATTAAAATCTTACAAAAATACTTCAACTATATCACATATTACTCACTTCGAATAGTAATATAACAACTTACCTTATTCCTTGCAACTATGAAGCTTATACTTACCTGAACATTTAGCTTATTTGCAGTAATTACATTCCACCTTATTAATGATCCATGAATCCTCCATTTATAATAAATCACCGGCATTAAGCCTGCTAGGCAACAAAGCCTGAAACACACACCGGCACTAAGCCTGCTAGACCCAAGGTCTGAAATTTAATCACCGGCATTTAGCCTGCTAGGCAATAAGCCCGATACACTTCACCAAGACAAGGCTCCGCTAGGCTCAAGCCCGAATATCGATATTACTAAACCATCTCATACACATTACATATTACCAAAATCACATATATCACACATAATTCATATCACTTTAACATATCAACTCAATTAAATTTAACTACATTTCATTATTAAATCACTTACCACATTCGGCTTTGGCCAAATTCACATTTATAAATTCATAATTCAGCATGTAATCAAGGTTATAACCGATATTAACGGTATTAAATTGCTTATAGACTTACCTCGGATATCGTCGGACGGCAAAAACCGGCTATTAGATAATTTTCGCTTTTCCCCGATCCAAGTCTGTTTTTCTTTGTTCTTGATCTTGAATTTAACTAAATAAGTGCCGAAACCAAAGCTTGTTTTCTTCTTTTCTTTCTTAGCTACATTCGGCCAAATAGGATGAAAAATGGCCATGTTTTATGATTATTATGTAATGACATATATTATTAATTCATTTACAAAATTAACCTTTCATTAAACAATTAATACAAACATGGAATAAGGGCATGATTGTCTTTCATTCATCCATTAACTATGTTTCTTTTATTATAATATTTTAATATACAATATAAAATACATATATATTTAACAAAACATATAAAATAATCATATATAAACATAATGGATTTACACATTGCCGTCCACTATCTAATATTTTGGCCAAATTGTCACTTAAGGCCCTCACTTTTACAAAGCCGCATCAAATTAATACTTTAACAAATAACATGTAACTTTCACATTCAATGCAATTTCATCCTTTTGCAAATTAAACACACAAACAGACAATTTAACTTACGGAAATTTAACACATGCTAAACCACATATCAACGGCACAGAATATAATATTAAAATATTATTCAGACTCAGATTTATGGTCTCGAAACCACTGTTCCAACTAGGGTATAAACAGGACTGTTACAATTCTTCCCCCTTAGGGATTTTCGTCCCCGAAAATCTTACCGTTAAACAAAGTCGGGTATTGTTGTCTCATTGAATCTTCAGGCTCTCACGTAGCCTCTTCTATTCCATAACGATTCCATAATACTTTTACTAGCGGAATTTTCTTGTTTCTTAACTCTTTCACTTCACGGGCTAAGATACGGATCGGTTCTTCCTCGTACGTCATATCAGTTCGGATTTCAATCTCAGACGGGGCAATCACATGCGACGGATCAGATCTATATCTATGAAGCATCGAGACATGAAATACATTGTGTATTTTTTTAGTTCAGAAGGCAACCTTAATCTATAAGCAACAGGCCCAACACGTTCGATGATCTCATACGGTCCGATGAACCTCGGACTTAATTTGCCTTTACGACCAAATCTGAGTACTTTCTTCCACGGTGAAACTTTCAAGAATACTCGGTCTCCAATCTGAAACTCAATGTCTTTACATTTCAAATCCGCGTATGACTTTTGACGATCCGACGCAGGCTTTCAAACTATCACGGATCACTGCCACTTTCTGTTCAGTCTCCTTAATCAAGTCAACTCCGTGTATCTTGTTTTCACCGAGCTCGACCCATTACAACGGTGTACGACATTTACGACCGCACAAAGCCTCGTAGGGTGCCATTTTGATACTAGATTGAAAACCGTATTATAAGCAAATTCAATCAAAGGTAAGTATCGTTCCCACGCACCTTCAAACTCGAGGATGCAACACCTCAACATATCCTCAAGTATCTGAATGATTTGTTCGGATTGACCATCTGTCTGCGGATGGAAAGTCGTGGCTAAAATGTAGTTTAGTACCTAAAGCATCTTACAATTTCTTCCAAAATCGCGACGTGAATCTCGGGTCTCCGTCCAAATAATAGAAATCGGCACACCATGTAATCTCACAATTTGAGATACATACAACTTAGCAAGCTTATCGTTTAATAGTCTGCATTTAATTTGAACAAAGTAGGCTGATTTGGTTAGTCTATCCACTATAACCCAAATTGCATCTTTCTTGCTCGGTGTTGTAGGCAAGCCGGATACAAAATCCATAGCAATTCTGTCCCATTTCCATTCAGGTATCATGATCGGTTGAAGTAATCCAGAAGGCACCTGATGTTCGGCCTTTACCTCCTGACAAACTAAGCACTTCAAGACAAATTCAGATATGTCTCGTTTCATACCAGGCCACCAATAGAACGGTTTCAAATCATTATACATTTTCTTGCTACCCGAATGTACAGACAATCGGCTACAGTGAGCTTCATTCCATATAGTCTGAATCAAATCCGAATTCCTCGGTACACATATTCGGCCTTTGAACTTCAAGCAGTCATTCTCATCAATTCGAAACTCTGACTCAACATTGCTTTCACACTGAACTCGTGTAACATCCCCAAACCCGGCCTATTCACTACGACCGAATCTGGTTATGTTAGTGAAAATATGTTTCTTTACTTAGAATTTAAAACATGAAAGTTTATTATCTTCGGTAAAGTCATGTCCATTTAAAATTGTTCAATAATATAAGCTTGGGATGAATTAAAACTTTGTCATAATTTACTATAACGTAACTCTTTTGTAAAAATATTACTAAACACGTTATAACCTTTAACAACTATAAATAGCGTACTTTAATCAACAGTGACCCTTATTACATCAATAAATAAACCAAGTACTTTGAATTAAAAAGCTTCAAATAACAATATTCAAAACGTCTACTGCGTGAAAACCGCTTTCGCATGGGCCACCTTGTATCCACTCCAACCCGGTCCGATCAATCATGACTCTGCGATGTTTAAAAGTTGGGTGAGTCATATGGAGACTCAGTGTGTAAGTTAGCCACCAAATCCACCCACATGCTAGCCACATAATATCCTAATTATCAAATGCAACAAGTATATATATATTCATTTAATTTTTACTACAACTGGGCTTGGCCCACATTCAAATCATACTCAAATACTGGGCTAGGCCCATTTCTCAATAAACCACATATCAACAACCGGGCTTGGCCCATTTCCACGTATGTTCCCAAAACATACCTATCCACATGTCATATTGGGCTTGGCCCATTTCCATATTATTACAAAAATAATGCAACATGATTCCCAACCCAACCTAGGGTCCATCCGCTACACACCCCCTTATCCAACCTTACACACACACTGGGGACTATCGAGTCACCCTCCTTTTCCCTCCAAAAAGGCAACCAATGCCATCCACGATGTAGCGTATAGCCAACATCAAACCACGATGGAGCACACGGCAATCCATCAAGCCACGATATGGCATAAAGCTCATATCAATCAAGGTAACCACGCGAACTAAATCGCAAAGATCCACAACGCGACCTCGATCAGCACAATCCACGATGTAGCACAAAGTCGACATCAACCACGCACTCAAGTACACCCGCACCTTCTTTTCATAACCCACCCATGCACATGTAACATAATATAATGCGAGGATGATGCATGTGCATGCTATTCACAATCATAGGCATACTTACATATTAAAAATCAATCATCACATATTAGCCAATTCGCTACTAACTGGTCATCATCATACCCTTTAGGGTATATATGGCACACTCTCCTCGCACTTGTTAGTAAAACATATAACACATAAAACCCGGAAACAAAGTGGGTTAGTTACACACCTTATCACTAGGAGTTCTAGACTCTCGATCCTCGACACTATCGTCTAGCGAAACTACTACGCTTCGCCTAACGTTTCTTGTTGTTGGCCCACACTCGTGGCCAATCCCAACAGCAGAAACGGATCTCTTCTTGAATTTTGGGATGGGGACTTTCCTTGCCCACCTTGGATCGGTACTCGAATCCACGCCCATCGTAATCACTTAATTAGAATCCTTTGGTTAAACACCATAATACAAAATCTCAAGCGAACAACTATAATTTAACTACTTACCAAACGATCTTAAATCTCAAAGGCTCCTCTGCACTTTTTGTCGACTTGCCCCTAAACAATTCAAGACCTTCCTTTAGACTCCTTGGCGCTGGCCACAAGCTCTCGAATGTCGACAAGACTACACCTCACCGATTCGGCTTCAAACTTGATAAAGTAGGAGAGTGATGGAGGGCTAAGGATTTCGGCTATCAAGGGATTAAAAGAAAACAAAAGAAATACTTGGCTACAAGGCCAAAAGAGAAATCGGCACACCAAGAGGGAGAGGCAAAAGACTTGATGAACAACTAGCACTCTACCCTCCCCTATTTATAGCATTCGGCCAACCCCCCTTGAAGTCTCCAAAATTTGGCCAACACCTCACTAATTTAATTCCACTTAAACACTTCACTAATAATCCAATAATAATTCTTTTAATCTTCATAATATCCTTGATTATCTCCTATAATAATCCTAAAAAAACTCATATTATCCTTAATATTAACCAAATAAAAATCCAATAATAATGCTCATATTATCCCATTATTATTAATAAATAATAATAATAATAATAATAATTCCACTTAATCTAATTAATAAAAAAAATAATAATCCATCACCACCATTATCTCTATTTACTAATCTTAACTAATTAAAAATACTCTTACAATTATCAAAACCAAAACCCACCCTTATCACTCCAAATTAATTCCAACACCACCAAAACCTCTTTTTATTCTAATTCAAATTCCCTTCTTATTCTATACCTTTATCAACTAAAAAAATAAAAGAATAATCTAATAATTCTCCTTCACCGAATTAAAACCAAAATTAATCTTAATCTTTATCCATTTGAAGCCCCTCCCATGTGTGTGTCCAATACCCCCAATCGCAAAGAACAAAAATAAAACCAATCCACCTACAAATTTCTGAGATTCGAACACAGGACTGGGAACCCTGCTTGCTAAGTAGCGCCTGTGCCACTTGGGCCACCTTGATTTTTATGCTAAAAGCCCCAATAATTATTCTTAACACCTACCTTCTTCAGCCCATCACCAAAAAGCAAAACAAAACGCCCAAATGCGCTCCATTTTCAAACCGTGCTCTCTTCTCCCTCCAAGCGCCTAAGTAGCGCCTAAGAGCCACTCGCCACACTGGACTTCCATGTCCATCAAACCTACCCATTTAATTTTAAGGCCTACTTAGCCCAGTCCCTTGACGCAAAAATAAAACAAGAAATTGTCGCTTTGCTTGGACTCGAACCCAAGCCCCATAGGCGCCACCTTCCAAAGCCCCCAGCAGCAAATACTCAATCGCCACTTTGCCAAAGTCTATCTTGTGTCATAAACTCCATAAAATTATTTTAAGGCCTTCTTGCCCTATTTCCCCTTTTTACACTAAAATTCAAAAATTTTCTAAGGCATCCTTGCCTTCTAAGGTTCTCCAAAACCCCTAAAAATTCTCCCAACATGACCATAGCCTACTAAATGCTCGAGTTATGCTCCAAACGCATAACCCCTAAATCGTGGTGTTACAATTCTACCCTCCTTAAAAATAATTTCGTCCTCGAAATTACTTTACTAACTAACGCCCATACAACCTATCTTACCACCATACGCTTATGTCGCACACTGATCTTATTAAGGCTATCGCACCTACACAATCTCTAAATTCGCGCTCAAAATTCAAACACCTCTCTTAGCAACACAAAAAGGCTAAATCGTAATCAAACCAAGTAATTAAAGCATGTACCAAAGCAAAGGAGCTTACCTAATATCACATCCTTGGTTGACTCGACTAGAACCATTCCTTCCATGACTTGAACCACGACCCTCGACGCTTGAGGACAATTCTTAACTAAATGTGCCTTAGATCCGCACCAAAACATTCTTTACTATTTCCCCAACACTCTCCCGTGTGAGGTCTTCCACATCGAACACAAGAACGATTCCGATCCATTGGTACAAGTACACTTACGTGGTTCTCGGTCCCTGGTCTTTTCTCGACATTACCAAGCGATACCGACGGTCCAATATTTCTCTTATTCTCGCTCCTATTCTTTTCTCGGTTTTTCTTATAGTCTTCTTAACCTCTTCAACGATCCGAGCTTTTCTACTAGCACCGCGAAGTCTCTCTCCTCGGAGCAATCACCATTCGAAGTTCATCTCGCAATCCGCCCTCAAACCGGACGCACTCTCTCATAATCGATGGCCACAATTCCCTTAGCATACCGACTAAGTCGCACGAATTCCGCTTCAGACTCAGCTATCGACTTACTTCCTTGTACTAGGTTTAGAAATGCTTTCCTTTGCGAGTCCAAATAATCGGCTCCTACGCACTTTCCTTCAAACTTAACCTTAAAGAAGTCCCAACTCGCCGATCCATTGGTACACTTTGCTTGATGTGAGCCACCAACGATAAGCTTCGTCGCGAAGCAAACGTAAACAAAGACTCCTTCAGCCTTTTCTTCATTGGTGCAAACCCAAATCGCCCATGATTCTTTCGATCGCTTCTAGCCAATACTCCGCCACGCTTGGAGCTACCCAGATATTCCTCTAAAGATCTCACCCGCTCAATCTAAGCCTTTCCGACACCGACTTTCGAGTTCCATTTCCTCTACTAGCTCTCGCTACACGCTCTAAAATTTGTAACATGGCTCGCGATCATCGCGCCATCTTCTCCGTCCGGTCTTGCCCCTCTACGCCCACCGCTGGCGGCACTTCACTTTTCGACCCATGGCCGCACCCTATCGGTTCCGATGTCGCCATTCTACCTCTACCAAGGCCCCTAGAACTCATCTCTATCGTCGCGATTTAACTGATTAAGGAGTTTTATGCATTAGTATTTGTTCCACTGTTTAACCGCGAACAATTTTATGAAAAGAATGGTATTTTAAAGTAGTTCTTTCGAGCAATCAAGTTTCCTTCCCTACCTGTGGGTAATTTCGTCATTTTCCTACTGTGGGTATTTTTTTTTTTTTTTTTTTGAAATTTTAAAACTAAGGATTTTAAAACAGTTGAGGCAAATCCCTTTCGGGTTTTAATAATGGGTTTAGCCTATGAACAAGTCCTCTTGGTTAAGGTGAACCGTAGCTACGCACTGCAGGATTCCAGCAAGAGGAGGTGAGTCACTAGGACTGCTAAGTACTGTGCTCTTCCCGATCCACTCCTAGACATGCGCACAATGGTTGCCACACCTTAACTCTCGGCGACTTAATCACAGTGTTTGTTTAGTAGCTTTAAGTCTTATGCATATGTTTGAGTAGACTAGTCCTAGGGTTCAATAGATCCTAGTTCACTAATCTACGAGCCCAACTAAGCCCATAACAGTTCACATATAACAAATCACTCCACAAATCTGAAGTACTTACCTGGTGGACTCGGGTTGAAGGTACAGGTGCCATGCCAGAATAACCTGAAAATAATTTCCTAAAAGCCCATATTTTTTTAAAAAGCCCATTTTGAAACGTTTTTGGGCCCAAAACCCTCAAAGCCGAAGTTTTGAACCGGCTCGATATTAATCAGAACATCCCCAAACACGGCCTATTCACTACGAATCGAATCTGGTTATGTTAGTGAAAATATGTTTCTTTACTTAGAATTTAAAACATGAAAGTTTATTATCTTCGGTAAAGTCATGTCCATTTAAAATTGTTCAATAATATAAGCTTGGGATGAATTAAAACTTTGTCATAATTTACTATAACGTAACTCTTTTGTAAAAATATTACTAAACACGTTATAACCTTTAACAACTATAAATAGCGTACTTTAATCAACAGTGACCCTTATTACATCAATAAATAAACCAAGTACTTTGAATTAAAAAGCTTCAAATAACAATATTCAAAACGTCTACTTCTGCGTGAAAAACCGTTTCTGCATGGGCCACCTTGTATCCACTCCAACCCGGTCCGATCAATCATGACTCCTGCGATGTTTAAAAAGTTGGGTGAGTCATACAGACTCAGTGTGTAAGTTAGCCACTGAAATCCACCCACATGCTAGCCACATAATATCCTAATTATCAAATGCAACAAGTATATATATATTCATTTAATTTTTACCACAATCTGGGCTTGGCCCACATTCAAATCATACTCAAATACTGGGCTAGGCCCATTTCTCAATAAACCACATATCAACTGGGCTTGGCCCATTTCCACGTATGTTCCCAAAACATACCTATCCACATGTCATATTGGGCTTGGCCCATTTCCATATTATTACAAAAATAATGCAACATGATTCCCAACCCAACCTAGGGTCCATCCGCTACACACCCCCTTATCCAAATTTACCACACACCGGGGACTATCGAGTCACCCTCTCCTTTTCCCCTCCAAAAAGGCAACCAATGCCATCCACGATGTAGCGTATAGCCAACATCAAACCACGATGGAGCACACAGCAATCCATCAAGCCACGATATGGCATAAAGCTCATATCAATCAAGGTAACCACGCGAACTAAATCGCAAAGATCCACAACGCGACCTCAGTCAGCGCCAATCCACGATGTAGCACAAAGTCGACATCAACCACGCACTCAAGTACACCCGCATCTTCTTTTCATAACCCACCCATGCACATGTAACATAATATAATGCGAGGATGATGCATGTGCATGCTATTCACAATCATAGGCATACTTACATATTAAAAATCAATCATCACATATTAGCCAATTCGCTACTAACCTGGTCATCATCATACCCTTTAGGGGTATATATGGCACACTCCTACTGCACTTGTTAGTAAAACATATAACACATAAAACCCGGAAACAGTGGGTTAGTTACACACCTTATCACTAGGAGTTCTAGACTCTCGATCCTCGACACTATCGTCTAGCGAAACTACGGCTTTCTGCCTAACGTTTCTTGCTGTTGGCCCACACCCTGGTGGCCAATCCCGAACAGCAGAAACGGATCTCTTCTTGAATTTTGGGATGGGGACTTTCCCTTGCCCACCTTGACTGGTACTCGAATCCACGTCCATCGTAATCACTTAATTAGAATCCTTTGGTTAAACACCATAATACAAAATCTCAAGCGAACAACTATAATTTAACTACTTACCAAACGATCTTAAATCTCAAAGGCTCCTCTCTCAGACTTTTGTCGACTTGCCCCTAAACAATTCAAGACCTTCCTTTAGACTCCTTGGCGCGGCCACAAGCTCGAATGTCGACAAAGACTACACCTCACCAGTTCGGCTTCAAACTTGATAAAGTAGGAGAGTGATGGAGGGCTAAGGATTTCGGCTATCAAGGGATTAAAAGAAACAAAAGAAATACTTGGCTACAAGGCCAAAAGAGAAATCGGCACACCAAGAGGGAGAGGCAAAAGACTTGATGAACAACTAGCACTCTACCCTCCCCTATTTATAGCATTCGCCAACCCCTTGAAGTCTCCAAAATTTGGCCAACACCTCACTAATTTAATTCCACTTAAACACTTCACTAATAATCCAATAATAATTCTTTTAATCTTCATAATATCCTTGATTATCTCCTATAATAATCCTAAAAACTCATATTATCCTTAATATTAACCAAATAAAAATCCAATAATAATGCTCATATTATCCCATTATTATTAATAAATAATAATAATAATAATAATAATTCCACTTAATCTAATTAATAAAAAAATAATAATCCATCACCACCATTATCTCTATTTACTAATCTTAACTAATTAAAAATACTCTTACAATTATCAAAAACCAAACCCACCCTTATCACTCCAAATTAATTCCAACACCACCAAAACCTCTTTTATTCTAATTCAAATTCCCTTCTTATTCTATACCTTTATCAACTAAAAAAATAAAAGAATAATCTAATAATTCTCCTTCACCGAATTAAAACCAAAATTAATCTTAATCTTTATCCATTTGAAGCCCTCCCCATGTGTGTCCAATACCCCCAATCGGCAAAGAACAAAAATAAAACCAATCCACCTACAAATTTTCAGATTCGAACACAGACTGGGAACCTCTCGCTAAGTAGCGCCTGTGCCACTTGGGCCACCTTGATTTTTATGCTAAAAGCTCCCAATAATTATTCTTAACACCTACCTTCTTCAGCCCATCACCAAAAAGCAAAACAAAACGCCCAAATGCAGCTCCACTCGAACCCGTGCTCTCTTCTCCCTCCAGCGCCTAAGTAGCGCCTAAGAGCCACTCGCCCATGGACTTCCATGTCCATCAAACCTACCCATTTAATTTTAAGGCCTACTTAGCCCAAGTCCCCTTGACGCAAAAATAAAACAAGAAATTGTCGCTGCTTGACTCGAACCCAAGCCCCATAGGCGCCACCTTCCAAAGCCCCCAAGCAAATACTCAATCGCCACTTTGCCAAAGTCTATCTTGTGTCATAAACTCCATAAAATTATTTTAAGGCCTTCTTGCCCTATTTCCCCTTTTTACACTAAAATTCAAAAATTTTCTAAGGCATCCCTTGCCTTCTAAGGTTCTCCAAAACCCCTAAAAATTCTCCCAACATGACCATAGCCTACTAAATGCTCGAGTTATGCTCCAAACGCATAACCCCTAAATCAGGGTGTTACAACTCGTCTTGCTAACAAATATTTGTCAACTTTCTGGGCGTCACTAATTTGTTGAATAAATAACGGTCTTGCTTTTAATTCAGCTACTATCGAACCATCATCAGACGTAGCCATATGCGCGTTCAACGCACGAAGAGCAAATAATGATTTTCGACTTAGAGCATCCGCAACAACATTGGCTTTCCCCGGATGGTAGTCAATCACTAATTCGTAATCTTTCAACAGCTCTAACCATCTACGTTGTCTCAGGTTCAGATCTTTCTGAGTCATCAAATACTTCAAACTTTTGTGATCTGAATAGACATGACATTTCTCCCCGAATAGATAATGACGCCAAATCTTCAACGCGAATACAATAGCCGCTAGCTCCAAATCATGTGTCGGGTAATTTCTTTCATGTGGCTTCAATTGTCTCGAAGCATAGGCTACGACTTTGCCTTCCTGCATCAAAACGCAACCCAAACCATTCAAAGAGGCATCACTATAAACAACAAATTCTTTACCCGATTCAGGCTGGACTAACACTGGAGCTTCGGTCAAAAGAGCTTTTAGTTGATCGAAACTTTTCTGACACTTTTCCGACCATTCAAACTTAACATCTTTCTATAATAGCTTTGTCAACAGGGTAGCCATCATAGAAAAACCTTTCACAAAACGTTTGTAGTAACCAGCAAGTCCCAGAAAGCTTCGAATTTCGAAAACATTTTTTGGTGGTTTCCAATCGAGTATAACTGATATTTTATTCGGATCAACCCGAATACCTAATGCTGAAACAACATGACCCAAAAAATTGACTTCACTCAGCCAAAACTCGCATTTACTAAACTTTGCATACAACTGTTTATCTCGCAAAGTTTGTAGCACAAGCCTCAAATGCTCGGCATGCTCGGTTTCATTTCTGGAGTAGATCATAATATCATCTATAAACACTACCACAAACCGATCCAAATACTAACTAAAAATCTAATTTATGAGATCCATAAAACAAAGAGTGCATTAGTGAGTCCGAAAGGCATAACTAAAAACTCATAGTGTCCGTATTCCTCGTCCGAAAGCGTCTTTGGCACATCCGAATCTCTCGACTCATGAATCGATAATAACCGACCTCAAATCTATCTTTGAGAACACCAAGCCCCTTTCAACTAATCAAACAAGTCACAATCCGAGGCAACAGATATTTATTCTTTATGGTTACCCTATTTAGTCATCGATAATCAATGCACATTCGCATAGTCCCGTCTTTCTTTTTCACAAATAGAACCGATGCTCCCAAGGAGAAAAACTCGATACGTGCAAAGCCCCTATCTGCTAACCCTTGCAATTGTGCTTTCAACTCTTTTAATTTTGTAGGTTCCATCCGATACGGAGCTATTGAAATCGGAGTCGTCCCCGGTACTAATTCAATGCCAAATTCTATTTCTCAAACTGGTGGTAAACCCGATAATTCTTCACGAAACACATCTGGGTATTCGCACACAACTGGTACGGATTCAATCTGCTTCTCAGTCACTTTACTGTCCAGCACATAAGCCAAGTAAGCTTCATACCCTTTTCTCATATACTTCCGAGCTAACATCGAAGATATTACTGCTGGTAACCCATTCAGATCATTAGATTCAATCCGAATAATTTCACCGTTCTGACATCTTAAATCAATGGTCTTTCTTTTGCAATTAACAACAGCATCGTGCAAGGTCAACCAGTCCAATCCTAAATTTATATCGAACTCGTCGAAAGGCAACAACATTAAATCAGCTGGGAAGCATGAATCCCGAATCATCAACGGGCAACTTTTACACACTTTATCAACCAGAACACATCGACCTAAGGGGTTTGATACACGAATCACAAACTCGTGAGACTCAACAGCAGTGAGTCTTATTGGATACTAAAGTTTCATACACATAAGAATGAGTCGAACCAGATCAATCAACGCAACAATAGAGTATCATAAAGAGTGAAAGTACCGTAATAACATCCGGGCAAGAAGCATCCTCCGAAGCGCATATAGCATATACTCTAGCAGTGCACGAGCCTTTGATCGAATCGCAGATCTTTGGTTCCTTTATGATCGCCACTTACATTTCCCGAATGCTCGGGTGGTTCGCCACGCTACCGATACATTGCTCGGTCTTGTATTCGAGAAAGTATTTTGCTCGGCTAGCATCAGCACTCTCGAATAAAATGATCCAACGATTCACATTTAAAACAGACCGATCATGAAAACTACAACTCCTAGAATGCCATTTTCCACAATGTTTACACTCAACCCGTTCTCACTGAACATTACCAACACTAGCCATTGAAGTGGCTCGAGAACCCGCAGTGGTCGGTCTCGGTCCCGCCTAGGAAAGTCTCAAGTGACTTTGTGTCGATCGGATTCATCTCTAAACTTTTTGGTGCTGAATGAAAAGTCTTACTCGATGATCTTTTCCGAACATCTCTAGCTTCAAACTCACTTTTTTTTTCTTTTCCAAGCTCTTCACTTTACAAGCTCGCTCAACAAGTACCACGAACTCTTTAATCTCCAAGATATGTCACTCCAGCAGCCTTAATGTCTTCATTCAAACCGTCTTCAAATCTTTTACACATAATAGCCTCGGTTGAAACACATTCACGAGCATATCGGCTCAATCTCACAAATTTCCGTCAGATTCAAACCACGGCCATACGACACTGTTTCAATTCTAGAAATTTTACGCTTTTGATCGATGAATCTCTCGATCGATATACTTTTATAGAATTCACCAAAGAATTCCTGTGTCACTTTCTCCTTCGGAACCACTCGATACTAGTGTATTCCACTGATATGCGGTGTCCTCAATAGTGATATTGCACATTTTAAACATTCCTCCGAGTACATGATAACTCATCGAACACTCTGATAGTATTTTCAAGCCACACTCACTGCTCGCATCATCATCATCATTAGCCTTAAACTCTTCGGCCCCGTGTTTCTCGATTTTATCTACGTGAAGCCCGCCAAATCTCATCGGATCTACTATTGGAGGTACCATAGGTATCGGAGATGGATTATTCGGGGTGGAGGTTGTTGCACACCAGATTAGTCCGGATATATTGAGTAAACCATTCGCTCATCATCCGGTAGAAGGCTTGCTTAGCCTCCCCTCATGGCTACTCGAAATAGGTCGAGAGTTCATCGACACCGACCCATGCGCGGGATCAGCGCCACGCTCTCAACATCATCGCCATCGCTCTATCGGGATCCATTTACTATATAAAAACACAATTCAAATGTCGAAGTCATCACACTATCGCATTATAAGTTAAGGCATGCATAGCTAGACTCACACGCCGCTACGGTAGTCCTAGAATCGACTAAACCGTAAGCTCGATACCAATCAATGTAACACCCTAACCCGTATCTCGTCACGGATTAGGGTTACGGTGGCATTACTAGTTAAGTCACAACTTTTACTCAATCACTTACGCCATAAATAAACATACTTATATAATAATACAAATAAATTAAAACGATCACATATGCATATAAATGTATATTACATTTAATTGCATAAAACATACTTACCATACTAAACCTAAGTCATATATGCACAATCATCAAAGAACATAAGTTTAACATGCTATGTACATTTTATTCATACCACACAACAAATGCAATTACCATAAGCCTCATTTCATCAGATCTTTATTTATTTACAAAGTACTCAAACAACTAAACCAAACATATCTATCAAAGATAATTTAAAACATACTTCATTCAATTGACTAACATTACCCAAGTATATCATGTAACGTTATTAATTAGATTTAAGTTCATTTAAAAGACAATGTCATATCATTCAAGAAGACCAAAACACACTCGACTAACTATTATAAGTTTGTTCACATATATATACTCCAAATGGGTCATTGCAACGATTGACAAAAGGTTCTATTCATTTAGTAATTAAAGCCACCTTAACCGAATATACACATGCATAATTAGTTCTTAAACTAGATAACAATCATGGCATTTAAATAAACAAATATGAAATCACATGTACAATGCTCATACCGAATTCAAATATATCCAAACACTCAATCGAGCCAATGTACACCTTAATTCGTTTGCATGCGCATAATTGAACCAAAAATAATTATATGACTTATTCATTATTATCCCTTTACTAAGTGAATTTTTTATAACCACACTCAAAGACAAGTCATACCAAGCATCAAGATTATCAAAAATGAGCTAATCATAAGCTATTCACATCATTTTCCAATCAAGCCATATAATCAAAATATTATAATCACATGCCATATAACATAGTTACCAAAATGAGCTTATAATATGACCGAATATGTATATACCACACTAACATCATGATCAAGCCATTTTCACATGGGTTATATACATCAAGAAAATGTCGCTCAACATTAAGCTAGCCTATACATGCCTTAAGTTCAAAAATTTAACTTTTAGGTACCAAAATAAGTCGATAGCGTGGATGACTTCGTTGACGATCCGTAATATCCCGTTAGGGCTGTTTTGTTGTTGCATGATATTGCATGTGTCTAGTGTGTCAAACGTGGCTATTTCTATGTTTTGGGGCTTAATTGAAGTCTAAATGTATGCCTCGAGTGAATGGGAAAATTTTGATTTTTGGGTGTTAAGTGGAGCCGTTGAGCTGGGTATAAGAGTTTTATTTGGTGTTCTTGAGCACAAAAGAAAAGCTAGTGGAGTGGCAAGGCATGCGCCACTTGGGGGCTTGAGTGTGGCGTCATCCGCAGGGGGAGAGATCTTGTGTTCAAGCCGCATGAGTGGCCACATTTTGCATCCTTTTTGACGGCATGGAGGAGGAGAGTTGTAGGCGCTCAAACTCGCCTTGGACTTAGTCTACTCATTTGAATGGTGGGTGGAGAGTGGATTGAGGAGGAAGACTTGTTCAACTAATTTGAAATGATGGTGTGGAGTGTTTGTGGGGATTTGGCCAAATTTTAGGAGAGTTTGTGGGGAGTGGATGGTTTGGGTAGTGTGGGAGAGGAGTAGTGCCGAATTTCTTTTGGCAATTTTTCTTAGTATTTTCGGTCACCATTTTGGGTAAACCGAATTTTCTCCTTTGTTAATGGCCAACCAAACTTCATTTGTTTTTCTCATTTTTTTCTTGGAAACCGAAGTGCAAGCAAAGATGTGTCGAATTAGTTTATTTCTTTTAGTTCTCTTAATAGCCGAATGCCCTTTTGTGCCACCATTTCCACTTTGCTTTTATTTCTTTTCTTCTTGTGATTCCTTGGCCGAACTATATATCCTCCCCATCATTTCTTTTTCTTTATCATTTAGGTGTCAAGCCATCATCCTTTTCCTCTCATACATTCTCTCATTTCTTGAAAACATTTGAGTCGAATCTTCCCGCAACTTGTGGCCGATTTTCTTCTTTTCTTGAACCACACTTCTTTGTTTTGCTTTCAAGTTTATAGCCGAATCCCTTGGTATTGCCGAAATTGCCTTCTATCACTTGTTCTTATTTTGGCCGAATATCAACCCCTCCCTTTTTCATCCTTTTCTTGCGCTTTCTTTCTTGGGTTAGGCCGAATCTCTCCTCCTCTTAGTAGATCTCTTTGGCCGAATATCGGTGAAGGGTTGATCTGGTTGGTTGTTCAATCATTGAACAAGGTAAGTGGGTGGCCGAATGGCCATTTTCCCCTCTCTGCTCTCTATTGATTGTGGTTTGGTTAATAGCCGATCTTGGGCATGTGTTGAAGGGGGTTAATCTTTTGTGTTGAACCGTTTTCCTGCTAGGGCCTTGGATTGTGGTGGTGATCGGGTGAAGCAGTCAATTGAAGCCTTGACTGTGAGTGACCGATTGGTAAGTTAGGGGTAAGTGATTGGTATTATTATTATTAGTTCAATCTTTTGATTTCGATTAAGTCAAAGGTGACTAAGGATTAACTATTTGTCTTAATAGGTGTGCCGATTGTTAAAGAATAACCATCGTTGGTTCGAGGTTTGTAGGAAACCAAACCATCCGCAAGGTAAGGATTAAGCGATACACCCTTTGGTTTAATTGGTCATAGCCGAATGGTCTTGGTTACTAACCCCGGTTTGGCCGATTCTAGGAGCAAGTTGATCGAGGGATTTAGACGGGGTCTTTGGGATTTAGACTTGCGATTTACTGTGTGTGTAAACTAACACACTATACTTAGTAATATTGTTATTAAACCTGCTTTTGCCTATTAAAACCATGACAAGATGATGGATTATTGATACCCAAACGGGGTATGTGTACGATCCGGTAAGTCTAATTTATTACAAGTTCTATTATGGATACCTTGGGTATTATGATCTATGATATGTATGCTATGAGAGGTAATGCTAGACATGTTGGCATGATATGCATGACTTGTATGATATGCATGATTACATGAGTATGGTATGTTGATGGGTGATATGAGTGGAGGGAGCATGATATTTTGTGCTGACGAGCACCAGTGTTTTGGTAACACACCTTGTGACTTTGGGTCACCAAAGTGCTTTGGTAGCACATTTGTGTCTTTGGGACACCAGAGGTTGGGCACCTCATTGCGACTTGTCCTCGTGGTTAACACCACCGTGGGTTGGCCCCACTTTGAGATATGGGATCGTCGCTAGTGATTGGGTATCACACGATGGGTTGGCCCCATCATTCGATTATTGTGACTACGGCCACCGCTGCTTTGGTAGCACATTTGTGTCTTTGGGACACCGCAGGTTGGGCACCTCATTGCGACTTGTCCCCGTGGTTAACACCACCGTGGGTTGGCCCCACTTTGAGATATGGGATCGCCTCGCTAGTGATTGGGTATCACACGATGGGTTGGCCCCATCATTCGATTATCGTGACTACGGTCACCTGCTTTGGTAGCACATTTGTGTCTTTGGGACACCAGTTGTTTTGGTAACACATTGTGACTATATGTCACCAGCTGGTTTGGCACCACCAAGTGGTTTGGTACCACACACGGTAGAAAAAGGAGATACGGATGGTTAGGATCGGGTTGCATTAATTATGTTGCTATGTATGATGTGTGTTAGCATGTTGTTTCATCGGGAGCGGATTTATGCATCGAGTCACTCGACTCACCCTCTCCTTTGACATTTCAGTGACTCAGAGACGCGACATGGAGCCGAGATGGACTCGGGTGCTCATGCCATGCTTAATAAAGTTTTACTCCAACTCTATCATTTGGGTACTTTAGTTTAATTATCGCTATTTGGGTTTTAATTTGGATTTGTAAAAGGCCTTTAAATTATATTTTTATGAGGGGTATGTTTTAATTAGATTCTCAACCCGCTTAACAAATAACTTGGCATGATATTTTACTAAAACTTGGAAAGACAACGCTTTCAAAATTATATCGCAATGTGTTTTAAACTATACCATCGGGTATCTCGCTATGTTTTGCTATACAATAAACTCAAATGATTTCCAAATCGAACTTGATTTTCTACTAAGTCTAAAATGTTTCACAATGGCACTAAGAAACTATTGGAAGTGCTAAATGAAATCAACTCGCTTTAACTATATACTTGGATAAGTTTTCAAAATCTAATCAAACAAGCCTACTCAAATTTTCCTCAAATTCACTATGTTTTCACCCCACTTCTAAACTTAAAAAAATCGGATCACTCAAAGACGTTTTTCCCGAACATACCGCATTCGGGCGTGGTGTCTTGTCCGAGTTTGGGGTGTTACAATGGTGGTATCGTGAGCCAAGTTCAAAGGTTTCTACTGTGGGCCCGAGGCCCAAAATGTTTTCAAAAGATTGTTTTGTTAGTCTTTATTCGTAAAGTATGGTTTGAAAGGCATGGCACCGAAGTCTCCTGCACTGGGCCGCCTGTAAGTACCTGCACTCATTGCTTGTGAATTGATTGGATGTGATATGATTTGATGAATAGCAATAGTATACTACTTAGAGATTGAAATCGATAGGATTTTGTGAACTCGCGAGAACAAATCCTCTTAAAATATTCATAAGACTTGCTTTTAAACAAGTGGAATAAATCTGATGCATAAAAATTCTTAATCGACACGTAGGAAGTTTAGTCATGAGCGCTAGAGGTGGACGTGGTCGTGGACGCAGGTCGTGGTAGGATGACGGTTTCGAGCCCGTGAGGTTCGTCGTGGTTCGTAAAATGAGATACCGGTTCGCCACCACCGGAGGTGGTGAGTTCCAAGATCGACCGGGACGACGCAAGGTCACAGCGATGCCGCGAGTGTTGGAAAGAGTAGCCGGTGTTGGTGGTAATGCAGAGTTAGGAAATTGCTTTCGAGCGACTTCGCCAATGGGGCCGAATTCTTCCGAGGTGTTTCGTGTTGCTCCCAAAGATCGCTGAATATTGGTTGGAGGCAATCGAGCGGATCATGGATGATCCGACTTGACACCAAGAGAAGTCAAGGGCATCGACGCTTCTCGGATGAGTCATATCGGTGGTGGCTCACGGTTCGAGATAAAGGTGGCGCAGAGGATCTAACATGGGATTATTTCGTGGTCGCATATCAAAAGAAGTACATCGGAGCTAGTTATGTTGACTCCCAACCAAGGCATTTTCGAGGCTTGTTCGGGAGTAAATCGCTTTCGAGTACGCAGGCCGAAGTTCCCAAGTCGAGTAGGTATGCCGTGGGCATTGTGGCCACCGAGCATGAGAGGTGTGTTCGTTTCGAGGATGGTCTGCGAGACGACTTGAGGTCGCTGATCGCTCCTCGCCAGGAGAGCGAGTTTGTTGCCTTAGTTGAGAAGGCTAAGGTAGCCGAGGGTGTTAAGGAGTCGCGAGGAGGGTGGCATGGACAGAAATAGACATAAGAGGAGCTTTGGGTCCTCTCTGGGTCACGGTAATCCGCAGCAGAGAGCTAGACCGAGTGGGCCGAACCCACCGCTAGGTTTGTTGTCGCGCAAGGTGGACCGCCGCATGATGTGATCGTGTGGGAAATCTCATTGGGGTGGCTGGATCGAGGAAAAGGTTGCCAGTGTGGTTCTCTGGAGCATCGTGTGAGGGATTGTCCGCGAGGTTGGCTAGGATTCACCCCGAGAGGCAGGCCGTAATCGCCTGAGGTAATGGACCGCCACCGCAGAGGGGCCGTGGCAATGGGAGCAGGTGGTAATGGTTCGGTGGGGCCGTGGAGCACCGCGAGGCGCGGTAGTTCTGATGCTAGACACTGGATTAGTGTATGTCGCGAGGCGCCGAGAGGAGGGCGACGCACCGGACGCCATAACCAGACGTTTCGATTTTTGGTTCTCCATATACCGCTTTGATTGATGTGGGTTCAACGCACTCTTATGTTGCCCGAGTATAGTAGAGACCATGGATTTAGACTCGAGATATCTTCTAGGCAGATGATCGTGATTAGCCCTCTAGGTCACTCAGTAGTAGTAGATAAACTGTTTAGAGAGGTACCCTTAGAACTCCAAGGGGTAGTGTTCGCACGATCCGATGGAGCCGCCGCTTGGGGAGTTCGATCCGATTCTTGGGATGGATTGGTTAGTCAAGTACCAAAGAGGTTGGATTGCGCCGCCAAGCGCATGGTTCTTAAGACGGTTGAGGGTGAAGAGGTGGCTATGATAGGTAATAGGAGAGATTACTTATCTAATGTGGTATCCGCTCCAAGGCGCAGAAGATGGTCGAAAGGTCGTGGAAGCGTATGTAGTTCATGTGTATGCGCGTTGGAGGCTAAGGAGTCCGGCGTGGAGAAGGTTCGCACTGCTAAGGAGTTTGTTGATGTTTTTCCCGAGGAGCTTGTGTTTGCCGCCAGATCGCGAGGTGGAGTTCTGGAATAGATCTATTACCGGAATCGCGCTGTCTATTGCTCCGTATAGGATGGCGCCAAAGGAATTGGTGGAGCTTAAGGCTCGAGATCCAGGAGTTACCGGATCGAGGTTTTATTAGGCCAAGTGTTTCATTGTGGGGTGCGCCAGCACTCTTTGTTAAAAAGAAAGATGGCTCGATGCGGATGTGTATAGACTACCGCCGATTGAATAAGCCGACGATTAAAAACAAGTATCCGCTGCCACGGATAGACGATTTGTTTGATCAGTGAAGGGAGCCGCGTATTTTCAAGATCGACTTGAGATCCGGGTATCATCGCTGAAGGTTAAGGAGGCCGATATCCATAAAAAAACAAGCTTCGACTGTGATGGGCACTACGAATTTCTCGTAATGCCGTCGGGTTGACTAACGACCGGCAGGCGTTTATGGATATGATGAATAGGGTGTTTCAACAAAGATTCGGATCGGATTCGTCGTGGTTTTCATAGACGACATCTTAGTGTACTCTGGGACAGAGGAAGAGCATGATAAGCATTTGCGAGTGGTGTTGCGATTTTGAGGAAAAGCAAATACTCTATGCTAAGTTCGTAAGTGCGAGTTCGCTTAGAGAAGTGACTTTCTTGGGTCATGTAGTGTCACCGAGGGGATTCGAGTAGATCCTCGTAAGATTGAGGCGATTTTGGATTGAAGCCGCTAAGTCGGGTCGAGATTCGGAGTTTT
Organism: Gossypium sturtianum; assembly: GCA_025698515.1. Taxonomy (NCBI): domain Eukaryota; kingdom Viridiplantae; phylum Streptophyta; class Magnoliopsida; order Malvales; family Malvaceae; genus Gossypium; species Gossypium sturtianum. The sequence continues at coordinate 30,270,290 of CM046945.1, forward strand.
CTGGTTTGGCCGATACTACCGAAGGTTTGTTGAGGGTTTCGTTGATAGCAACGCCGATGACCAAGTTGCCGAGGAAAGAAGTTCCGCTTGTATGGACCGAGAAGCGCAGGAAAGCTTCGACAAGTTAAAGAAGATTTTGACCGAGGCTCCGGTTCTAATTCAACCCGAGGTCAGGTAAGGAGTACACACGCCTATTGCGACGCATCACATACGGGCTTGGGTTGTGTGCTGATGCAAGAAGGTAAGGTTGTGGCTTACGCTTCTGGCACCGAGGCCACATGAGGTCAATTATCCGACGACGATTTGGAGCTAGCAACCGTAGTCTTCGCTTTAAAGATTTGGAGGCACTACTTGTATGAGAGAGATCGATAGTCTACACAGCATCACAAGAGTCCAAGTATCTACCGACTGTAAGGATTTGAATTTGAGGCGCCGCAGATGGGTCGAAAGGTCGAAAGATTACGATCGCTCGATTGAGTATCATCCGGCAAGGCTAACGTGGTGGCCGACGCGCTGAGTCGCAAGGTTGTTTCGGACTTAAGAGCTTTGTTCGCCCACTTGAGCTTGTATGACGATGGGAGTATTCTCGCAGAGTTGTGTTGTTAAGCCTACTTGGGTTGAGCAGATCGAGAGAAACAGCTTATTGGATGAGGTTCCGAAAGTGCGCCAAGGTTGCAGTGTGAGGATGGTGGTTTGGAGGGTTACGACTTTGTCCGTGATGGGGTTCGTGTTTTCAAGGTAAGGCTTGTATGCCTAAAGATGTTGAGTCGAGGCGAGAAGATTCTTCAGACGCACATAGCAGCCCATATGCTATGCATCCCGGAGGTAGTAAGATGTATAGGGATCTTAGAGAGCGCTTTTGGTGGCTCGGCTTGAAGAAGGAGGTGAGTTTGTTGGGAAGTGTCCGACTTGTCACAGGTCAAGGTCGAACATCGCTTGCCGTCGGGGTTGCTTCACCGTGAAGATTCCTCGATGGAAGTGGGAAAGGATAACCATGGATTTCGCCAATGGGTTACCGCCACGCCAAGCAAGAAAGATTCGATTTGGGTAGTGGTGGATCGATCGACTAAATCACCACTTTATTCCGGTGAGGTTGACTACTCACTCGTGGCTAAGCTAAGCGGTCGTATGTTTCGAGATAGTAAGGTTGCACGGTGTGCAGTTTCGATAATCTCGGATAGGGATCCTAGATTTACGCCAAGGTTCGAAAGCGTTGCATCGTGCTCGGGTACTGCTTGGATTTCAAAGACGGCTTTTCACCCGCAAATCGACGGCCAATCGTAAAGGGTTATTCAGTCTTAGAGGATATGCCGAGAGGTTGTATCTTGGATTTCGTGAGGTAGTTGGGAGGAGTTTCTACCATTAGTGAGTTTGCCTACAACAACTTACTAAGCGAGCATTAAGATGGCACCGCATGAGGCGTTGTATGGTAGGAAATGTCGCCACCCACGTGTTGGACGGAGTTAGGTGAACGCCGCTGTTAGGACCCGAGTTGGTTGTCGGAGACCAAGACAAGGTTGTCGATTCAGGCCTCGATTGAAGGAAGCTTCGACCGTGAAGTCTTATGCGCCGATCTTAAGCGAAGAGATATAGAGTTTTCTTTGTGGGGATCGAGTGTTTCAAGGTCTCACCTTGGAAGAAGGTGTTGAGGTTCGGGAAGAAAGGCAAGCTAAGTCCGAGGTTTATTGGGTCGAGATAAGGTATTGAGACGAGTTGGACGAAGAGCGTATCAACTTGAGTTGCCGCAGAAATGAGTCGATTCATGACGTTTTTCACGTTTCGATGCTTCGACGTTATCGTTCGATCCATCGCATGTAGTAGCCAAGTGGAAGAGATCGAGGTAAATCCAGATTTGACCATGGAGGAGGAACCTGTGCGATTCTTGATCGAGATGTGAAGGTTCTGCGTAAGAAGTCTGTGCCTTTGGTTAAGGTTCTTTGGCGAAATCATGGCGTAGAAGAAGCGACGTGGGAACCCGAGGATATGATGAGACAGTAATACCCGCAACTCTTCTGATCAGGTAATTTCGAGGTCGAAATTATTTTTAAGGGGGGTAGAACTGTAATATCCCGGGTTAGGGGCTGTTTTGTTGTTGCATGATATTGCATGTGTCTAGTGTGCTGCGTGGCTATTTCTATGTTTTGGGGGCTTAATTGAAGTCTAAATGTATGCCTGAGTGAATGGGAAAATTTTGATTTTTGGGTGTTAAGCCGTGGAGCCGTTGAGCTGGGTATAAGAGTTTTATTTGGTGTTCTTGAGCACAAAAGAAAAGCTAGTGGAGTGGCAAGGCATGCGTCACTTGGGGGCTTGAGTGTGGCGTCATCCGCAGGGGAGAGATCTTGTGTTCAAGCCGCGGAGTGGCCACATTTTGCATCCTTTTTGACGGCATGGAGGAGGAGAGTTGTAGGCGCTCAAACTCGCCTTGGACTTAGTCTACTCATTTGAATGGTGGGTGGAGAGTGGATTGAGGAGGAAGACTTGTTCAACTAATTTGAAATGATGGTGTGGAGTGTTTGTGGGGATTTGGCCAAATTTTAGGAGAGTTTGTGGGAGTGGACGGTTTGGGTAGTGTGGGAGAGGAGTAGTGCCGAATTTCTTTTGGCAATTTTCTTAGTATTTTCTGGTCACCATTTTGGGTAAACCGAATTCTCTCCTTTGTTAATGGCCAACCGAAACTTCATTTGTTTTCTCATTTTTTTTCTTGGAAAACCGAAGTGCAAGCAAAGATGTGTCGAATTAGTTTATTTCTTTTAGTTCTCTTAATAGCCGAATGCCCTTTTGTGCCACCATTTCCACTTTGCTTTTATTTCTTTTCTTCTTGTGATTCCTTGGCCGAACCATATATCCTCCCCATCATTTCTTTTTCTTTATCATTTTAGTAAGTCAAGCCATCATCCTTTTCCTCTCATACATTCTCTCATTTCTTGAAAACATTTGAGCCGAATCTTCCTGCAACTTGTGGCCGATTTCTCTTCTTTTCTTGAACCACACTTCTTTGTTTTGCTTTCAAGTTTATAGCCTAATCCCTTGGTATTGCGTAAATTGCCTTCTATCACTTGTTCTTATTTTGGCCGAATATCAACCCCTCCCTTTTTCATCCTTTTCTTGCGCTTTCTTTTCTTGGGTTAGGCCGAATCTCTCCTCCTCTTAGTAGATCTCTTTTGGCCGAATATCGGTGAAGGGTTGATCTGGGGTTGGTTGTTCAATCATTGAACAAGGTAAGTGGGTGGTCGAATGGCCATTTTCCCTCTCTTGTTCTCTATTGATTGTGGTTTGTTAATAGCCGATCTTGGGCATGTGTTGAAGGGGGTTAATCTTTTGTGTTGAATCGCTTTCTCGCTAGGGCCTTGGATTGTGGTGGTGATCGGGTGAAGCATCAATTGAAGCCTTGATCGTGAGTGACCGATTGGTAAGTTAGGGGTAAGTGATTGGTATTATTATTAGTTCAATCTTTTGATTTCGATTAAGTCAAAGGTGACTAAGGATTAACTATTTGTCTTAATAGGTGTGCCGATTGTTAAAGAATAACCATCGTTGGTTCGAGGTTTGGTAGGAAACCAAACCATCTCGCAAGGTAAGGATTAAGCGATACACCCTTTGGTTTAATTGGTCATAGCCGAATGGTCTTGGTTACTAACCCCTGGTTTGGCCGATTCTAGGAGCAAGTTGATCGAGGGATTTAGACGGGGTCTTTGGGATTTAGACTTGCGATTTACTGTGTGTGTAAACTAACACACTATACTTAGTAATATTGTTATTAAACCTGTTTGCCTATTAAAAACCATGACAAGATGATGGATTATTGGATACCCAAACGGGGTATGTGTACGTATCCGGTAAGTCTAATTTATTACAAGTTCTATTATGGATACCTTGGGTATTATGATCTATGATATGTATGCTATGAGAGGTAATGCTAGACATGTTGGCATGATATGCATGACTTGTATGATATGCATGATTACATGAGTATGGTATGTTGATGGGTGATATGAGTGGAGGGAGCATGATATTTTGTCAGCCGACGAGCACCAAAGTTGTTTTGGTAACACACCTTGTGACTTTGGGTCACCAAGTGCTTTGGTAGCACATTTGTGTCTTTGGGACACCAGAGGTTGGGCACCTCATTGCGACTTGTCCCCGTGGTTAACACCACCGTGGGTTGGCCCCACTTTGAGATATGGGATCGTCGCTAGTGATTGGGTATCACACGATGGGTTGGCCCCATCATTCGATTATTGTGACTACGGTCACCGCTGCTTTGGTAGCACATTTGTGTCTTTGGGACACCGTGAGGTTGGGCACCTCATTGCGACTTGTCCCCGTGGTTAACACCACCGTGGGTTGGCCCCACTTTGAGATATGGGATCGCTCGCTAGTGATTGGGTATCACACGATGGGTTGGCCCCATCATTCGATTATCGTGACTACGGTCACCGGTGCTTTGGTAGCACATTTGTGTCTTTGGGACACCAAAGTGTTTTGGTAACACATTGTGACTATATGTCACCGGTGGTTTGGCACCACCAAGTGGTTTGGTACACACACAGGGTAGAAAAAGGAGATACGGATGGTTAGGATCGGGTTGCATTAATTATGTTGCTATGTATGATGTGTGTTAGCATGTTGTTTCATCGGGAGCGGGATTTATGCATCTGAGTCACTCGACTCACCTCTCCTTTGACATTTCAGGTGACTCGTGAGACGCGACATGGAGCCGGATGGACTCGGGGTGCTCATGCCATGCTTAATAAAGTTTTACTCCAACTCTATCATTTGGGTACTTTAGTTTAATTACTGCTATTTGGGTTTTAATTTGGATTTGTAAAAGGCCTTTAAATTATATTTTTATGAGGGGTATGTTTTAATTAGATTCTCAACCTGCTTAACAAATAACTTGGCATGATATTTTACTAAAACTTGGAAAGACAACGTTTTCAAAATTATATCGCAATGTGTTTTAAACTATACCATCGGGTATCTCGCTATGTTTTGCTATACAATAAACTCAAATGATTTCCAAATCGAACTTGATTTTCTACTAAGTCTAAAATGTTTCACAATGGCACTAAGAAACTATTGGAAGTGCTAAATGAAATCAACTCGCTTTAACTATATACTTGGATAAGTTTTCAAAATCTAATCAAACAAGCCTACTCAAATTTTCCTCAAATTCACTATGTTTTCACCCCACTTCTAAACGAAAAAAAAAATCGGATCACTCAAAGACGTTTTTCCCCGTAACATACCAGATTCGGGCGTGGTGTCTTGTCCGAGTTTGGGGTGTTACACGATCCCCTAAGCTCGTAGCTGGAACAAAATCTATAAAACAAAGTGAAACCATAACACACAAAGTAAGCTAACTAGCTTAGTAAGTCTTAAGCAAAAGTATTAAATCAAATGATCATTCAAACATCTTCAATCCAAATTTAATATCATACAATTTCAAAGCTTAGTACTTAAATGATCTACTAATGCCGAATGCTAATACCCTTTTCTTTGATAACCTCAAAATATCCTTATCTCACCTTAATTGTGCAAACTCACCGAATACACATAAATGTAATATGTATCCACATATAACCAAATCAAGTAAGTACAATATACATATTAACCACATATAATCAATCATACACATATGTAAACATATCCATTTACCCTCACATATAGCATTTACACATATGGCCGAATCTCAAAGGCACAATCAAGATTAAATCCAATATATCATACTCATTATTTGTAAGACCAAATGCACATATTAAAATCTTACAAAAATACTTCAACTATATCACATATTACTCACTTCGAATAGTAATATAACAACTTACCTTATTCCTTGCAACTATGAAGCTTATACTTACCTGAACATTTAGCTTATTTGCAGTAATTACATTCCACCTTATTAATGATCCATGAATCCTCCATTTATAATAAATCACCGGCATTAAGCCTGCTAGGCAACAAAGCCTGAAACACACACCGGCACTAAGCCTGCTAGACCCAAGGTCTGAAATTTAATCACCGGCATTTAGCCTGCTAGGCAATAAGCCCGATACACTTCACCTAAGACAAGGCCCGCTAGGCTCGAAGCCCGAATATCGATATTACTAAACCATCTCATACACATTACATATTACCAAAATCACATATATCACACATAATTCATATCACTTTAACATATCAACTCAATTAAATTTAACTACATTTCATTATTAAATCACTTACCACATTCTGTTTTGGCCAAATTCACATTTATAAATTCATAATTCAGCATGTGATCAAGGTTATAACCGATATTAACGGTATTAAATTGCTTATAGACTTACCTCGGATATCGTCGGACGGCAAAAACCGGCTATTAGATAATTTTCGCTTTTCCCCGATCCAAGTCCGTTTTTCTTTGTTCTTGATCTTGAATTTAACTAAATAAGTGCCGAAACCAAAGCTTGTTTTCTTCTTTTCTTTCTTAGCTACATTCGGCCAAATAGGATGAAAAATGGCCATGTTTTATGATTATTATGTAATGACATATATTATTAATTCATTTACAAAATTAACCTTTCATTAAACATTTAATACAAACATGGAATAAGGGCATGATTGTCTTTCATTCATCCATTAACTATGTTTCTTTTATTATAATATTTTAATATACAATATAAAATACATATATATTTAACAAAACATATAAAATAATCATATATAAACATAATGGATTTACACATTGCCGTCCACTATCTAATATTTTGGCCAAATTGTCACTTAAGGCCCTCACTTTTACAAAGCCACATCAAATTAATACTTTAACAAATAACATGTAACTTTCACATTCAATGCAATTTCATCCTTTTGCAAATTAAACACACAAACAGACAATTTAACTTACGGAAATTTAACACATGCTAAACCACATATCAACGGCACAGAATATAAAAATAAAATATTATTCGGACTCAGATTTGTGGTCTCGAAACTACTATTCCGACTAGGGTATAAACCAGACTGTTACATGAGCTAACAAAGTATCCTTACCTTGAAACAGTTTAATCACAATAATCTTGCAAGTTATGCAAGGCAAATGTATCGTCAGATACCGTTGCTAATTTAACCCTCAGCTACCTTAGATGATTAAACATGCACTCGATTAAATCGTGTCCATTAATTACAATTTCAATCCATTTAAATAATTAATTCATTAGCTACCTCACAATTGTAATGCAAGAATAACTTAGTCATGATTTTACTTAATCAAGCATCTTACCGAGGCCTATAACAACATAAACACAATTTTAATAATTTTAGCAAACGAAATGCAATCAACCTAACACGAATTAAATTCAAGCTAAATTGATTAAATTAACCATTCCAACAACATAAATATTCATAGATATGCTAATCATAACAACAGCAAAAATTAAAGAGATAGGGAACAAGAATCAAATCCGGTGTTTTTCTGTGGCCTGACTAGTTTGCTCCGTTCTTCCTTCTCCGTTGTCTTCGTCAACCAAGGCGGCTATGAACACTTAATTGCTGATCCAAATGGCTGATTAATGCCCCTTTTCCGAGAGGAGAAATCGGCAAGAGAGCAAGGGAATTTGGAATGGAAAAGAAGAGAGAAAGTGGAGAGAAGAGAGAAAAGATGTGAATGTTTGAGATGTGTTGAATGATCAGCCAAGGGGGTTTTTATAGCCGAAGATGGCTGCTAAAATTAGCTAAAAATAGCAGCCAAAGATCCATCCCTTGGCCGTCCACACATGTGGCAAGGTTGATGGTTTTAACTTTGCTAAATTTGGCTTGGGGCATATCTACAAAGCCACCAATTGTGGAGGGGTTTGAATGCAACTTGAACAAGTCTTCAAGGGCCTCTTTTCAAGCTTAAATAATCAGCTAATAAGCTGATTTGGGTTAGCTCTTGGGACGGTTTTTGGACTGTCCATTTCTTGGTCGGATCGGTTCACTCGGTTCAGTTCAACTAGACCACTTTTTCATAATTAATTAGTAATAATTTATTAACCCAAATTAAATTGGATATAAATTAAAATTAATTATATTATGAATTAATACATATAATTTTGGAACGTCTTAGGCTGAAATTTAGTTCGCCTCGATACTTCAAATTGCTTCTTGGTTTTGTGCTTCTAGTAGTGTCTGCCGAGCCATTTTTCGCCCTTTGTGCAAATATGTCAAAAATAACCAAAATTCATCAAAATTAATTATAAAATTTACTAAAATTCAACATGTTCATATTTTAAGTGCACTTTAATTATTTTATAAAAATTAATTATTTTTCGACAAGAATTTTATCGAAACTGTATGATTTTAAGTTAAAAAGGGTATGTAAAAAAGTGTAAATTTTCGTGTTTCCACACCCCCAAAACTTAATTCATTGCTCGTCCCGAGTAATGCACAAATTGAAAATAATTACTCGAAAAACACCTTTGAAAAATTCCTTCAGAACAAAATTCTTCCCAGAATTATGAATTTAATATACTTATGCTCAAAAATAAGAAATTTGATATTTATGCTACTTAAGTATACATATCGTTCAAATTAATCTCAACAACTACTATGATAGAAAAATTAGACTAAATGCTTCCTTAACAAAGACATGTTAACCCTTACCAATTTGATTTTATTTCCTTATTCAAGATTAAGCTACAATCATTAAGTTTAACTTATGCCTTCATACGTTGAACGTAGCAATTTCTCTCCACTAATGTAGGTAGCATAGAAAACTTGAATCAATAGGTCTTTAAAAAGGTTGTAACGTGGCTAGGCTAGAGGTAGGTAAAAGATAGATAAATTTAGACTTAAAACCTTAGACTCAGCTTCAATCGAACCTTTGAATAATTTCCCTCAATACACCAAATTACTTTGCTTTCACATGCTCTTTTGTACATCTATTTTCTTTCAAGTACATGTGCTCTCTTTTTTCTTCTTTTTTTTTCAAGACGAGCATTTTATTGAATGTACTACAATTTTTAGAGCATTTGATACTTCTTTTCAACTCCCCCAAACTTATTTTCAAAGAATATTCTAAATAGTGTTGAGTCTAGTGTTTGGGACAATTTAAAGATAATTAAGAGAGAAGCGATGGCTAAATATTGCAAGGGTTCAAATAAAATTAGGCCATATAGTCTCAAAGTTGAGTTTCAAAGGATAAAATTTCATCATGGTTGGCTTGAAAGGCTCAAATGATCCAAACAACAGTTGCCTAAATCATTTTCAACATTTCATGCTTCCTAGGATTTCGCCTCAAGAAACTACTAAGTCAATTCTAAAGACTTAAACTTCCATGCACGTCTAACTTTCCTAAGGAACTAAAAATTTTATGGTACGATTTGCATGCTTTATTAACAATACATTTATATCATTATTAAGCTAACATAACAATTTATTGAAATAATAGAACTTTATTTATACTGAAGTTTAGCATACTTAACAAAATTTCAAATTATTAATCAAAATATATCCTAATCATAATTAAAAGAAATATTTATTCTGAGTTGAAATAATTTCAATTTTTTTGTCCCCCTACTTAAGATGAACAATGTCCTCATTGTTTAAAGTGAATAATACTATACACCAGGTAGGATTCTAGAAAAGATGAGGTGAGTCAAATTGACTGCTTAAGTACCAAGCTTCTCTCTAGATCCAATCCTAGACATGTATATACCTATTACCACACTTTATACTTTGCGACTTGTTCATTTTTATTCATGATTTCCATCTCTCGCTTTATTATGCGAAAATAAAATTTCCTAATTAAACTTAATCCTAAAATGACCTAAGAACAGAAATAAAATAAAGTCAAGATCCCCTCTTTATTTATTTGTAAATCCTTCCGAATTTGACTCATCTTTTGCTCCATCATTATTGACTTTGCATGAATCGCTTTGCTCCTTCTTCGATAGTGGACTCCATGGTTCAAATATGAAATCTAGAAACTCAAGCACAAAAATAAATGGGTCATTGTATATTTTCGTAAAAGCGCTTCTCATTGAGTCATCCCTTATTTTTGAGTATCTCCAGTAAGCTTGTTGCTACCATTGCATATGTTGCATTATGTCCATCAACTTTTACAGCTCATCTCGGAGATCTGGGCGAGGTGATTGAGCTCTGAACATTGAAGTTTCGACATCAGGTTCAACTTCTGGTTCCATTGGTTCCACCTTATCTGGGACTTCAGCTGATTGCATTGGGGGATCTTCTTCTTCTTCTTCGGGTTCCTCACTTTCTTCAACTCATTACTGTAGAACAGAGTCTCCAGCTATTCGGTAGAGGTCCCAATCTGTGATTGTGCCCTGGCTATAGCTTGTCTTCTTTATGTTTGCAAGAATTTTAGCTTTCAAGCACAGAATTGTTATAGTAAAGGGAAAGTAAGCTGGGCCAGAACGTGAACGTCTAACGGCACAATTCCGCATTTCCCTTAGGATGATTTTTCCCACATCAATGGTCTTCCCAATTAAAATTGAGTATAATAAGACCATTCGCTCTAATGAGATTGTAGTCCCATGTGAGCTAGGCATAAGGCTGAAACGGATGAAATAGAACCATACCTTTGCGAGTGGTGTCAAATATTCTCTTCGATAAGTGTGGATTCCTTGCTTTGACACAGTCCACTTAGAACCTGGAACTGTAAGTTCCTCGAGAATTTCTTGCAAATTTTTAGGCTCTGTATTGCTCATCAAGAAAGAATATTCATCATTTTCGAAATCAGGCAATTCAAAGAACTCATTAATAGCGTTTGAAGTTATCGGTACCTTGATTCCGTGAACTGGAACATCCATCAACTCGCTTGAGGTTAAATTCGCATAGAATTCGTGCACTAACTCCTCACCCACACTAGGTCTCTTCTCACAAAACAACTCCTAATTAAGAGTTTCAGCAACTTGACGAATACGCGCCATAAAATCAATATAGTTGCTTTCTTTCAATGTAAAGCCTTTCTCTGGATGCATATGTTGATTCTTGAAGATACTCTCGTATCTTGCTTTGGCTTCTTCACGGTGGAACTTGTTTTGTGATTCGTCAATTTTGGCGAATGCACGAGTTCTCTTGCGAGGCATGATTAACCCGATCATAAGATGGTAACAATTATTTTCTCAAGAATTTGATTAATATAAAATATTAATAATTCAATAAATTGAAAATTTTGATAATTGAGTAAAATTAAAATTTAGGAGAAAAATTGGTCTTACCACCTTTTTTGTAAAAATTAAGAGCTCTTAATAAAAATAATTTTGAATCAAAAGATGACAAATTAAAAGAGGTTGGGGGTTTTTGGCTAAGGATGTGTAACAGCCCGATTTAGGGCCTAGTCGGAATAGTGGTGTGAGACCACGAATCCGAGGTGAATTTATGAGTTTTTAAGGTTCATGCCATGTTTGCTTGTTAGTGTGAAAGTTTCATGAAGCAATTTTGCTAAAATGAAGTTGAATGGTCAAAAAGGACCAAATTGCAAAAGTTGTAAAATGTGAGTTTCTAGAAGCATTTTGTATGAAATAGCTTTAGAATATTAATTATGATTCCTTAAATAGCAATTTTCCCAAATTATAAATTTTGGACAAAAATGGACATGAGTTAGTAAAATAGAAATTTTTAAAGAGAAGGGCATTTTGGTCATTTGTCTAATAAGTGATTAAAATAGGAAAAAGATGATAAAATTTAATTCATCTTCTTCCTTCCATTGCCGAAAATTTGAAGAATCCATAGCTAGGGTTCTTCATTTTTTTCAAGCTTGCAAGTAAGTTCATCTTAGCCCCCACTTTTAATATTCTTCGTGTTTTTGAAGTCCTCGTGTTATGAATTAGCTATTTTTAGCTATAAAATAAGCTAAGATGCATGTTCAAAAATTTCATCTATGAATGACATGCTTGTTAAATGATGTTTTATGGAAGATTATGAGAGTTTGATGTTAGATAAACATCTTTTCCTTAATGAATTTCATGAAATATGATAGTATGGACTAGTTTGTAATAGTTATGAAATTAGTCATACCTACTAGAAATAATGAGAATTGATGATTGCTATAGTAGAGAAAATGAATCAGCTAAGCATGTAGTCTAAGAAAGTTGAATGAAAATTATTTTACGAGCCTTGGGGCAAAAGTGCAAATATGAGAAAGTATAGGGGCAAAATAGTAATTTTGCCCAAGTATGAGTAAAGGGTCAATTTAGTCAATGTGAATATTAAATGATCTATTTATGACTATAGATCAATAAAAACGGCTCCGGATCGTAAACGAGAGGCAAGAACAAGGTCGAGGACTAAATTGCATACCTAGCTACATTTTGTATATTGAGGTAAGTTTGTATGATTTCTAAGCTTTATGATTTATATCATTGAATTGCTTAGTATAATGTACAATGTTATTATGAAAAATGTTTAATGTTATGTTAAACAAAGAAATTAATGAGATCAAGCATGAGAAAGCCCCGATTGAAGTTGAATAACTTAGGATACTCGATCTACCACATGAAACAAGAAAGTCCGTATAAGACCAAGCCGAGGCATGGCATCGGCAAGCAAGCAAGATATCATGTAAGTCTAAGGCAAGCTTGGCATTGAATAAGATATCATGTAAGTCCAAGGCAAGCTTGGCATTGAATAAGATATCATGTAAGTCCAAGGCAAGCTTGGCATTGAATAAGATATCATGTAAGTCCAAGGCAAGCTTGGCATTGAATAAGATATCATGTAAGTCCAAGACAAGCTTGGCATTGAATAAGATATCATGTAAGTCCAAGACAAGCTTGGCATTGAGTAAGTTATCATGTAAGTCCTAGGCAAGCTTGGCATTGAACAAGTTATCATGTAAGACCAAGGCAAGCTTGGCATTGAAAAGTTATCAAGAGAAAGAGATCCCATATAAGTCCAAGTTAAGGCATGGCATTGGTGAGAACAAGAAAGACTTCGTATAAGTCCATGTTAAGTCATGGCCTCAAAATTTAGATGAGATTTAGTATCCTCGGTTATTCATATAAATTCATCGGGCAAACGAGTTAAGCTCCAAAGAGATAACAAGAAAGCTAAGTAAGTAAGGTTATTATCAAGTGAACAAGAATATTATTCATGTTATGAATGATGAATTAGAAATTATGAGTATTATGTTCAAGTATGCTGATCAATGTGATCTAGTGATACAGGTACTTTGTTTGCCTATCAAGTATGAGACTAGTAAGTTTCATGAGTTATGTAAGAATCAAGTATGAGTAAGTAAGCTTTATAGCTGAAATTTATGATGCCATTGTTTATGTCAAATGGTTTATATTAAGCAAGTATGTTGCTATGTGCATTATGCAAACTTACTAAGCTAAATGCTTACATCTTTTATTATTTCTTTCTATGTAGTCCCGCCAAGCTAACTTGTGGATCGTTGAAGTCGGAGCTCGAATCACACTACCAACCGCTATTTTGGTATAGCCAAGTTGTTTATTTATGTATGGCATGTATAGGAAACATTTCATTTTGAGTATATGTCTTAGAAAGGGGAAAAGCATGGGCTATCAAGTTTATTATTATTCTTTTGTAAATGGCTAAATGATTGGCCAAGATTGACTAAGTATGTATGTTATTGATATCAATGGAGCATGTTATATTGTTCATTAAAGTTGTAGTGATTTGAGTTGTTGAGATAGTATGAATTTGCTTTTGATTTCAGGGTGGCAATTGGCTTGGTAAATAGCCTCTAAGTGCCCACACAGTCGGACACACGGGCGTGTGTCTAAGCCGTGTGTACCCTGCACCATTGCACCTTAAGTCAGAATATCAAGTTGTAGTACACGGTCTAAGTCCACGGGCGTGCCATGGCCGTGTGTTATAAGTCGGAATGCTAAGGTTTTTCACACGGGCCAGGACCACGGGCGTGCCATGGCCGTGTGAAGTTTGGCAGTAAGCTCAAGTTTTAAGCACGGTTAGGAGACATGGGCGTGTCTCAGGTTTACACGGGCGTGTCCCAACTCACATGGGCGTGTGACCCCTGTTTCAATGAAAAGTTTTCAATTGAGTTCCGAAAGTTTACGGACATGAGTTTAAGGCCTCGTAGGCCTATGAAAAGTACAAGTTGATTAAGAAAGATAAGTTCTTAATTCGGAACGAAATTTTATAGCCCGTAAGTACTTGATTAAGCAAGTTCAAGCATAGTAACTTCTCGTATCCGGTCTAAGCCTCGGACTCGGGTATGGGGTGTTACAGGATGGGTGAAAGGGTAGTGTACCGCTCCGGTGTGCAAGGTAGCAGCGCGCAGTAGGTGATGGATGTGAGCAGCATGCGGATCATTGAGCAGGCCTGGTGTGGGCGCGCACTAAGCCGGTCTTTGAGTGCGAGACACGGCCGGGCGGTGGGTGGAGCGAAGAGGCGCGCCAAGGAGCAGCTAGGTGCTGAGCAGGACCAGGTGCGCAATGTAGTGCGCGATGGAGCAGGCGTGCGCGAGGTGGGCGTGCGGCATGCTACTGACAGATCAGCTGGGCAATGTTGTGGCTAGGGAATTGCTAGGAGGTTTCGGCACTTAAGGGTTTTGGTGTTTTTGGAGGGAATGGTGTATGAATGAAAAAAATAAGAATAGATGGGTGGAATTTATAGTGAAATGATTAGGAACTAGAGTAGAATTCTTAGTATAATTTAATAATTAAAAATTCTAAGTTCTAATTCTACTCAAAGTAAATAACAATTAATAATTAATATAATACATATTAAATTATTATTTGCTTTTAATTTATTAACATAAAAACTTATAGAATATAATATGATTAAATTAAAACTAATCCTAACTCTATATAAAGTTGATAATAATTAATATATATAATAATGGATATAATTATATATTAATAATTATCATCTCTTTTTTTTATTGAACTAAAAACATTTATTCTAGATGCCTTTTGAAAATATTTACAAAAACAGGCACCTAATTATTATTATTTACAAAAAGAGCAACCAAATTTTAAAAAATAGTTCAATTAAGTCCCTAGACTTAATGAAAATTTGAAATTTAGTTGCAATTTTAAAACTTGGATCAAGATTGACCTTTTTATTTGAAATTTTAAAAATTTATTTTGCAATTTAGGGAATAATTTCTTGGAAGATTATGTCGAAATCAATTTCCAAGAAAGAATGGAGGGGTCACAAGCGGTCCCGCTTAAGTTTCAATCTCCTAGACAGAATTTATTTAAACATACTAATCCCTAAAATATACCCTAAATCATTTATTCAAAAAGAAGAACAAGAAAAATTAAATATCTGATAAAATGAACGAGATTTGATTCCGTTCAATTTTATCTCCCCAGTAATTTTTCAAGCGTTGAGCATTAACTCGAAAATTACCCCCTTACCTTAAAGTTCAACAACTCCGTACGGATGGACTTGATGACCGGACCAACGTGATTTTAACTTACCTGGAAAGAACTTTAATCTGGAATTAAATAACAAAACTTGCTGACCTGCTTCAAATTCACGAATTCGAACGTGCTTTTCATGCCATTTTTTAAGTCTCTCCTTGAGCAATTTGGCATTTTCGTATGAGAACATTCGGAATTCTTCTAACTTGTTGAGTTGGAGCATCTGTTTCTCTTTAGCAAGCTTAAGATCCAAGTTGAGTTGTCGGAGAGCCCAGTAAGCTTTGTATTCTAACTCCAAGGGTAGATGGCAGGCTTTCCCAAAGACTAACCTATAGGGTGACATCCCTAAAGGAGTCTTGTATGTTGTCCTGTAAGCCCATAAAGCATCATCCAGTCTTTTGGACCAATCTCGTCGGTTTGGGCAAACTACCTTCTCAAGTATGCCTTTGATCTCCTTGTTTGCCAGTTCAGCTTGCCCATTCGTCTGTGGATGGTAAGCTGTAGCGACCTTGTGTTTCACTCCATGTTTATCTAATAACCATTTCAACCACTTGTTCAAAAAATGGGACCCTTCATCACTGATGATGGCTCTTGGGGTTCCAAACCTTGTGAACACATGTTTCTGCAAAAACTTCATTACAACATTGGCATCATTTGTCGGATATGCCTCTGCCTTAACCCACTTAGACACATAGTCCACTGCTACTAATATGTACTTGTGACCAAAAGACGGAGGGAAAGAACCGAGAAAGTCAATACCCCAAACATCGAAAAATTCTACCTCAATGATGTTTGTTCGAGGCATCTCATTTCTGTTGGTGACATTTTCGACCCTTTGACATCGATCACAACTCTTTACGTAAGCATATGCGTCTTTGAATAGTGTTGGCCAACAGAATCCGGCTTGAAATACCTTGGCTGCAGTACATGTACCTCCAAAGTGTCCCCCACTCGGAGCTAAGTGACAATGGTATAAAATCTTATGTACTTCATCTTCTGCCACGCATCTCGTGATCATTTGGTCAGCACACTTTTTAAACAAATACGGATCTTCCCAGAAATAGTACTTCACATCGTGAAGAAACTTTTTCTTTTGATGATACGTCTTATCAATCGGCATCAAACCACAAGCTAAAAAGTTAGCAATATCAGCAAACCAAGGGGTATTATGGACATGATTTACCTTCAGTATGTGTTCATCTGGAAACGTATCTCGAATTGGTATAAGTGTAACACCCCTTACCCGTATTCGTCATATGATCCGAGTACGAGGCATTACCGTACTCAACTTGCCCGATTATACTATATCAATCCTTAAGAACTTCATTTAAAATTAAAACTTTTCATTCGAGACCATAATGTCCTTATTATAGGTCTACGAGACCTTACACTTCCACTCGGAGTGATTCAGGACCAAACTGGAAACTTTTGAACACTTAGAAAAATTTGACACAAAACAGGGCCACACGCCCGTGTGAAGGACGGACACGCCCGTGTGGCATATCACATGCCCGTGTTCCACACCCGTGTGGATTTATTTTCCAATTCGAACCTACAGGGGTTTTCACACGGCCTGACACACGCCCGTGCCCATAGCCCGTGTCCCTCAAACGGCCATGAAACGCCCGTGGCTTCGCCCGTGTGTGAAAACCTTGACATTCTACTTATGACATCATCATCTCAATAAGGTCACACGGCCAAGGCACACGCCCGTGTCCTTAGACCGTGTGTCAAATTAAATTCCTAATTTTAGGTGTAGACTTCACACGGCCTAGACACATGCCCGTGTCTTAGGCCGTGTCTCCCACACGGTTGAGACACACGGCCGTGTCTCATCCCGTGTGTTTACTACTAAGTATTCTGACTTGCAAACCTAGCATGCATGGGGACACACGTCTTATCAACACGCCCATGGGGCTGACCGTGTGTCTCACACGGCCTAGACACACGCCCTTGTGTCTACCTGTGTGGACAATTGTAAGGCTATCTACCAAGCCATTTGCCACCCTACAAAGAAACCACACTTATACCAAATCAATTCAACATATATCATGACCATAAGTCACTTCTAAGAACTCATAATCAAAACATCCACACAAGCATCCATTTCATGAATTTCATCGTCATCGAATATATGAACTTGTCAAGTATTGGCAAATTTCCAATGACCATTTACAAAATGCATTGAACAACATTAATAGCCAACACTTTGGCTAAAAAATATGGCATAACAAAATGACCAAGTCCTATACATGCCATACTCAAAATAAATCTAACTTTGCTATACCAAAGAGAAGTCGATAGTGTGATTTTCGAACTCCGATGTTCCACGAATTCCTGAGCTAGCTTGGCAATACTACAAGGAAAAGGGAAATAAGAGGGGTAAGCATAAAGCTTAGTAAGTTTGCATGAAATAAATAACAACATAAAGGTTCATAATGTCATCCATCCAATGCATTGAGTAAAACTCAAAGTCTTAAGCTCATTGCCATAACTTACTCATGCTTACCCTTACCAATTATATAGCATGTCTCATATCGTAAACATTTCTCATGAATTACTCACATGTACATGTATCACTTCATCATATAGCTTTAGCACTAATCTCATTTCTATTATAAGCTTAGCTATTTACCCACTGAATTCACTTGGAATACACGAAATTACATATTATCATCATTCACATAAATGCGACATCAATGCCACATCCCATATGTGGTCTTAAATGGGATTACCTCTAGATGCTGATGCCATATCCCAGATATGGTCTTATACAAGATATCATATCGATTGTCGATGCCATATCCCAGATATGGTCTTATACGATTTTCATATTCGATGCCGATGCCATATCCCAGATATGGTCTTATACGGGATCTCAATTCGGTGCCGAGGCCATGTCTCAGACATGGTCTTATACGGGACTTTACCAATCTCATGTCTTAATGATGATACTCTCTCGCTTCTTAAAGTCCAACTGGGACTTCAACATCATAATTTTTCATCATTTCCTCTTTCAACATCATTACTCAATTTCATAGAAGTAATATTCATCATCACTAATATCATACATTTTAAAACTTAATAACATAATGTTGAATTTATTACACACAAACTTACCTCGATTTCAAAATAGGCCAATTTGCTGATCTAGTCTAATACCTTGCCTTTTCCTCGGTCAAGGTTAACTCCTCATTCTTCTTGATCTATAATAGAAATTTAGCTCATTTAATTACCACATTTCAATAATCATACTTAGGCAAAATTACCATTTTGCCCTTAGACTTTCACAAAATGACTATTTTACCCCTAGGCTCGTAAATTAATTCTAATCTAATTTCCTTCTTTTACAAGCCTAGATGAACATTTATTACTCTTATGGCAACTCTCAATACTCATCATTTCACACATTTACCACATATTTTATAACCTTTACAAAAAGGTCTTCTTATGTGTTTTCATGGAAACACCTTTCACACAAGTTGTTTATCTAACAACTAAGACTCATTTTCTTTCATAAAAATGTAGCAAACAACTTAAATGCTCACATGGAAAAACTCTAGACTTTCAACCATTTTGCAAAATAGTCCCCTCTTTAGCTAGCTAAAGCTTTAGGGGTTCCAAAAGTACAAATATTATCAAGAAATGATCATCAAAACACTTACTTGTAAGGAGAAAAGCTTGCTGAAATTTTTGAGCTTTCAAACCCCTATTTTGATGCTAATTTTCGGTGGAAAAGAAGAGAAGAAAAGATTATATCTTTTCTTTCTTTATTTTATTATATTTCTAAACAATTTATCACCTAATCCACGAACTTGACCAATTTTGACATCTTTTTGTCTCCTATGGCCGGTCAACCATTACTAGAGGGGTAAATTGCACTTTAAGGACCTCAAATTAATATTCTATAGTTATTAGACAACTTTAGCTTGTAAAATAGAACTTTCACACTTTATGCAATTTAGTCCTTTTTCGCAATTAAGCATGCAATCGCTAGAATTAAAGCACCAAAATTTTCATGCTCCTATATAATCATGCTCTAACTCATAAAATAACATTAAAATAATTTTCTCCGACCTCAGATTAGTTGTTCCAAAACCACTGTTCCGGCTAGCCCCTAAATCGGGCTGTTCCAATTCTCCCCCTTAAGGATTTTCGTCCCCGAAAATCTTATCGGTGAAAAGGTTGGGATATTGGTTTCTCATAATCTCTTCAGGCTCCCATGTAGCCTCTTCTACTCCATGTTTTTGCCATAGCACTTTCACAAGGGCTATACTTTTGTTTCTCAATCATTTGACTTCTCATGCCAAAATCTTAACCGGCTCTTTGCCATAAGTCATGTCCGGTCGTATTTCTACCTCTGATGGTACAATCACATGCGAAGGGTCCGAACGGTATCGGCGTAACATAAACACGTGGAAGACATCATGAATCTTTTCCAACTCTGGTGGCAAAGCCAAACGATAAGCTACCGGCCCTATCCTCTCGGTAATCTCATATGGTCCGATAAAGCGCGGACTCAATTTTCCTTTCCGGCCAAATCTGAGGACTTTTCTCCATGGTGATACTTTTAGAAACACTTTATCACCTACTTGGAACTCAATCTCTTTCCGCTTCAAATCCGAATAGGACTTCTGTCTATCTGAGACAGCTTTTAGACATTCAAGTATCACTTTTACCTTCTCTTCGATTTCTCTGACTAAATCGACCCCATGAATCTGATTCTCTCTGAGTTTGGTCCAATACAAGGGCGTTCGGCACTTACGCCCATACAATGCCTCATAAGGCGCCATCTTCAAACTCGACTGAAAGCTATTATTGTAGGCGAATTCCACCAGCAGTAAGTATTTCTCCCAATTACCTTGGAAGTCAAAAACACAACATCGAAGAATGTCTTCAAGTATCTGTATTACTCTTTCCGACTACCCATCGATTTGCGGATGGAAAGCTGTACTAAAGCTCAATTTTGGGCCTAAAGCCTCTCGCACCTTTTTCCAAAACCATAACGTAAATCTCAGATCTCTATCCGAAATAATCGACAACGGTACTCTGTGAAGTCTTACTATTTATGTCACATACAAATCCGCCAACTTATCAAGCGAGTAGTCAACCCGTACTGGTATGAAATGGGCTGACTTCGTGAGTCTATCGACCACGACCCATACGGCATCTTTCTTTTCGGCGTCAATGGTAAACCCGTCACGAAGTCCATAGTAATGCGGTCCCATTTCCACTCGGGAACCATAATAGGCTGAAGTAGACCCGAAGGTACTTGGTGTTCAGCCTTCACTTGTTGAAAAATTAGGCATCTCGAAACAAACTTGGAAATGTCTTTCTTCATACTCGGGCACCAATACCATTTCCTCAAGTTATTATACATTTCGTGTTGCCTGGATGTATAGACAAACATCCACTATGCGCTTCATGCAGAATCTTCTGAATAAACTCATCATCTCTGGGTACACAGACCCTATCTCAAAATGTCAGAAATCCATCAGGACTTATCTAAAAGTCCGACTCGACATTTGACTCACATTGAACTCTTTTAGCCTGTAAATTATTGTCGCCTTTTTGAGCTTCACAAATCTCTTGGAGAAACATTGGTCTAGCCCTCAAATCGGCTAGAATAGAACCATCATCTGACAAAGCTATTCGTGTATTCATGGCTCTCAGTGTAAACAAGGATTTCCTGCTTAAGGCATCAGCGACCACATTCGCCTTTCCCGGATGGTAGTCTATTACTAACTTGTAATCCTTTATCAACTCTAACCATCTCCGTTGCCTAAGGTTCAACTCCTTTTGAGTCATCAAGTACTTTAAGCTCTTATGATCAGTGAACACCCGACATTTCTCACCATATAAATGGTGTCTCCAAATCTTTAGTGCAAATACAATTGCAGCTAATTCCAAATCGTGGGTCAGGTAATTCTTCTCGTGCGGCTTTAATTGTCTAGAGGCATATGCTATCACCTTGCCCTCTTGCATGAGTACACAACCCAATCCATTCAAGGATGCATCGCTGTAGACTACAAATTCCTTTCCCAACTCAGGTTGTACTAAAACTGGAGCCTCGGTCAACAATGCCTTCAGTCTCTCAAAACTCTGTTGGCACTTTTCTGACCACTCAAACTTCACATCTTTTTGCAATAGCCTCATCATCGGAGTAGCTATCATGGAAAATCCCTTGACAAAACATCTATAGTAGCCAGCTAGGCCCAGAAAGCTCCTAACCTCGGTTACATTCCTTGGTGGTTTCCAATCCACAATTGCTGAGATCTTACTCGAGTCGACTTTAATTCCATCTTCCGAGATAATGTGCCTCAAAAATCCAACTTCCTTAAGCCAAAATTCACTTTTACTAAACTTGGCATATAACTGTTTATCTCTCAAAATTTGCAAAACCGTTCTCAACTGCTCGGCATACTCGTTCTCATCCTGAGAGTAGATCAATATATCATCGATAAATACTACAACAAATTTATCCAAATATGGCCGAAATATACGATTCATCAAATCCATAAAAACTGTAGGGGCATTTGTTAAACCGAAAGGCATGACCAAAAATTCATAATGACCATACCTTGTCTGAAACACGGTTTTCGGCACATCTGAGTCCTTGACTCTTAACTGATAATATCCAGACCTCAAGTTTATCTTGGAAAACACTGTGGCTCCCTTCAATTGATCAAAAAAAATCATCGATTCTTGGCAACGGGTACTTGTTCTTCACAGTTACCTTATTAAGCTACCGATAATCTATACATAACCTCATGGAACCATCTTTCTTCTTCACAAATAATACGGGAGCACCCCACAGAGAATAACTCGGTCTTGCGAAGCTTTTATTCGTTAACTCTTGTAATTGTGCTTCAAGTTCTTTTAGCTTGGTTGGAGCCATTCTATATGGAGCAATAGAAATGGGGGCAATACCAGGAGCTAACTCAATCCCAAATTCAATCTCTCTAACCGGAGGTAGTCCTGGCAGTTCCTCTGGGAAAACATCTGGATAGTCACATACTATGGGCACTGATTCAATTCTTAACTCAGTCTCTCTAGCATTCATCACAAAGGCAAGGTAAGCTTCGTACCCCTTTTTTAGATATTTTTGAGTCAACAAGGAAGATATCACTACTGGGAATCTGTCTTGCTCATCTGATTAAACAGAATAAGATCCCCACTTTTACATTTCAACTCAATAAACTTCCTTCCACAATTCACTATCACATCATGAGTTGTTAACCAATCCATCCCAAGGATGACATCGAATTCATCAAACGGCAATAACATGAGATTAGCTGAAAAGTAATTACCTCTAATCATCAAAGGAAAATCTTTGCATACTCTATCGACTAACACACATTTTCCTAGGGGATTTGACACTCTTATTACAAATTCGGTAGATTCTACAGGCATATTCATACTAGAAGCTAATTTTATGCAAATATACAAGTGGGTAGATCCCGGATCAATTAAAGCTATAACATGAGTATCATAGAGAGAAAATGCACCCGTGATCACGTCGGGGGAGGAAGCCTCTTCGCGAGCACGAATGGCATATGTTCTCGCCGGTGCTCTACCCTCAGCTCTTGCAGTCTGCTCTCTAGACATGTTCTTACTACTCATTTCATTTCTTGGGTTTCTCTGTGGCCTTCCTCTAACAGTACCTCTCGATGTTGCACTCTGAGGTTTCTCTTTCTCACCCACCTCGGGGCAATCTCTGATAAAATGGTCTAGGGATCCACACTTGAAACAAGCTTTCTTGTTTGCTCGATAATCCTCGGGATGACGTCTGCCACACTGCGAGCATTCCGGTCTACTCGGTTAAGCGTTGCCAACACTAGCAGCCAAAGTGGTCTGAGCTTTAGACCCCGAGTACTGTCTACCCTTACTTCTACTTGAAAATCCAGCTAATGAGGCTGATCGAGTAGCAAAATCTCTTGACTTCTTGGATGTGGATTGGAATGACTTGCCTAATTGTCTCTTCTTCGAGTCGCGAGACTCGATTTCAGACTTCCTTTTCTCTTTGACCAGTTCCTCAGCCTTACAGGCTCTATCTACCAGTACCACAAATTCTTTTAGTTCGAGGACACCAACAAACAAACGGACATCCTCATTTAACCCATCCTCAAACCTTTTGCACATGATGGCTTCTATCGATACGCACTCTCGAGCGTACTTGCTGAGTCTTACGAACTCACGCTCATATTCAGTCACTGTCATTCGACCTTGCTTTAGCTCCAACAACTCCTTTCTTTTCTAGTCAATGAACCTTTGACTAATGTACTTCTTCTGGAATTCCTCTCGAAAGAATTCCCAGTTAACTCTCTCCTTTGGTACCACCGACACAAGGGTGTTCCACCACTAATAGGTCGAATCTCTCAAGAGATATACCACACACTTCATGCACTCTTCAGGTGTGCATGACAACTCGTCGAATACACTGATGGAATTCTCAAGCCAGAATTCTGCCCTCTCCGGGTCATCATCTTTACTAGCCCAAAATTCCTAAGCTCCTTGTTTCCGAATTTTGTCAACCGGAGGCCTTTCTCTTCTTACTACCTCTACTACTTGGGGAGCTACAAGGGGAGGCTGAGGAATAGATGGGGGTGGAGGGGGTTGAGCATTAGGATTTGCTCGAATATACTCAGTGTACCAGTTGCTAATCATATGAAGAAAAGCTTCTCTAGCCTCTTCTCCCTGACCCAAAGTCTCGGATCTATTCTCTACTGGCACGGTCCCTTGCGCGGGAGCCAACGCATTACTTGCAGAATCACCGGCTGCAGCTCGATCGGGATCCATTTACTATATAAAAACAAAATTCAAATCGTCAGGAGTCATCACACTATCATTATGTAAATACTCATAAGTATGGCATGTATAGCAAGACTCATAATTACTCTACGTTAGTCCGAGAATCGACTAAACCATAGCTCTGATACCACTAAAGGTAATACCCCTTACCCGTATCCGTCACATCATCCGGGTACGAGGCATTACCATACTTAACTTGCTCGATTATACTATATCGATCCTTAAGAACTTCATTTCAAATTAAAACTTTTTATTCGAGACCATAATGTCCTTATTATAGGTCTACGAGACCTTACACTTGCACTCGGAGTGATTTGGGACCAAACTGGAAACTTTTGAACACTAAGAAAAATTTGACACAAAACAGGGCCACACGCCCGTGTGAAGGATGGGACACGCCCGTGTGGCATATCACATGCCCGTGTTCCACACCCGTGTGGATTTATTTTCCAATTCGAACCTATAGGAGTTTTCACACTACCTGACACACGCCCGTGTCCGTAGCCTGTGTCCCTCACACGGCCATGACACGCCCGTGTCTTCGCCCGTCTGTGAAAACCTTGACATTCTGCTTATGATGTCATCATCTCAATAAGGTCACACGGCCAAGGCACACGCCCGTGTCCTTAGACCGTGTGTTGAATTAAATTCCTAATTTCAGGTGTAGACTTCACACGGCCTGGACACATGCCCGTGTCTTAGGCCGTGTCTCCCACACGGTTGAGACACATGGCCGTGTCTCAGCCTGCGTGTTTACTACTGAGTATTCTGACTTGCAAACCTAGCATGCATGGAGACACACGGCTTATCAACACGCCCATGGGGCTGACCGTGTGTCTCACACGGCCTAGACACACGCCCGTGTGTCTACCCGTGTGGACAATTGTAAGGATATCTACCAAGACATTTGCCACCCTACAAAGCAACCACACTTATACCAAATCGATTCAACATATATCATGACCATAAGGCACTTCTAAGAACTCAAAATCAAAACATCCACACAAGCATGCATTTTATGAATTTCATCATCATCGAATATATGAACTTGTCAAGTATTGGCCAATTTCCAATGACCATTTACAAAATGAATTGAACAACATTAATAGCCAACACTTTGGCTAACAAATATGACATAACAAAATGACCAAGTCCTATACATGTCATGCTCAAAATAAATCTA
The DNA here is from genome assembly GCA_025698515.1 of Gossypium sturtianum. Taxonomy (NCBI): domain Eukaryota; kingdom Viridiplantae; phylum Streptophyta; class Magnoliopsida; order Malvales; family Malvaceae; genus Gossypium; species Gossypium sturtianum. The sequence goes on from CM046945.1 coordinate 30,295,622, forward strand.
AATTTGCTATACCAAAGAGAAGTCGATAGTTTGATTTTCGAACTCTGACATTCCATGAATTCCCGAGCTAGCTTCGCAATACTACAAGGAAAAGGGAAATGAGAGGGGTAAGCATAAAGCTTAGTAAGTTTGCATGAAATAAATAACAACATAAAGGTTCATAATGTCATCCATCCATTGCATTGAGTAAAATACAAAGTCTTAAGCTCATTGCCATAACTTACTCATGCTTACCCTTACCAATTATATAGCATGTCTCATATCGTAAACATTTCTCGTGAATTACTCACATGTACCTGTATCACTTCATCACATAGCTTTAGCACTAATCTCATATCTATTATAAGCTTAGCTATTTACCCACTGAATTAACTTGGAATACACGAAATTACATATTATCATCATTCACATAAATGCGACACCAATGCCACATCCCAGATGTGGTCTTAAATGGGATTACCTCTAGATGTCGATGCCATATCCCAAATATGGTCTTATACGGGATATCATATCGATTGTCGATGCCATATCCCAGATATGGTCTTATACGATTTTCATATTCGATGCCGATGCCATATCCCAGATATGGTCTTATACGGGATCTCAATTCGGTGCCGAGGCCATGTCCCAGACATGGTCTTATACGGGACTTTACCAATCTCATGTATTAATGATGATACTCTCTCGCTTCTTAAAATCCAACCGAGACTTCAACATCATAATTTTTCATCATTTCCTCATTCAACATCATTGCTCAATTTCATAGAAGTAATATTCATCATCACTAATATCATACATTTTAAAACTTAATAACATAATGTTGAATTTATTACACACAAACTTACCTTGATTTCAAAATAGGCCAATTTGCCGATCTAGTTCGATACCTTGTCATTTCCTCGGTCAAGGTTAATTCCTCATTTTTCTTGATCTATAATAGCAAATTAGCTCATTTAATTACCACATTTCAATAATCATACTTTGGCAAAATTACCATTTTGCCCTTAGACTTTCACAAAATGACTATTTTACCCCTAGGCTCGTAAATCAATTCTAATCAAATTTCCTTCTTTTACAAGCCTAGATGAACATTTATTACTCTTATGGCAACTCTCAGTACTCATCATTTCACACATTTACCACATATTTTATAACCTTTACAAAAAGGTCTTCTTAGGTGTTTTCTTGGAAACACCTTTCACAAAAGTTGTTTATCTAACAAATAAGACTCATTTTCTTTCATAAAAATGCAGCAAACAACTTAAATGCTCACATGGAAAAAATCTAAACTTTCAACCATTTTGCAAAATAGTCCCCTCTTTAGCTAGCTAAAGCTTTAGGGGTTCCAAAAGTACAAATATTATCAAGAAATGATCATCAAAACACTTACTTGTAAGGAGAAAAGCTTACTGAAATTTTTGAGCTTTTAAACCCCTATTTTGATGCTAATTTTCAGTGGAGAAGAAGAGTAGAAAAGATGATATCTTTTCTTTCTTTATTTTATTGTATTTCTAGACAATTTATCACCTAATCCACCAACTTGACCAATTTTGACATCTTTTTTTGTCTCCTATGGCTTGTCAACCATTACTAGAGGGGTCAATTGCACTTTAAAGACCTCAAATTAATATTCTATAGTTATTAGACACCTTTAGCTTGTAAAATAGAACTTTCGCATTTTATGCGATTTAGTCCTTTTTCGCAATTAAGCATGCAATCGCTAGAATTAAGGCACCAAAATTTTCATGCTCCTATATAATCATGCTCTAACTCATAAAATAACATTAAAATAATTTTCTCTGACCTCAGATTAGTGGTTTCAAAACCACTATTCCAGTTAGCCCCTAAATCGGGCTGTTACAATAAGAGGTGAGTTCCCTTCTTGCAGCTCCAATCTGGACAAGTGGTCTGCTACTTGGTTTTCCACTCCCTTTCGATCTTGAATTTCTAGATCGAACTCTTGAAGTAGAAGTACCCATCGGATCAGTCTCGGCTTAGCGTCTTTCTTAGTAAGTAAATACTTAATTGTCGAGTGGTCCGTATAGACAGTCACTTTGGTACCTACAAGATAATATCGAAATTGATCAAAAGAAAACACAATAGCAAGTAAGTTTTTTCTGTTACCGTGTAATTCAGTTGAGCTCCTGTCAGCGTCCGACTCGCGTAGTAGATAGGATGAAATACTTTGTTCCTTCGCTGACCCATGACAGCTCCGGTCGCGAAGTCATTTGCATCACACATCAATTCAAATGGCAAATCCCAGTCTGGTGTGACGATTATGGGTGCCAAAACTAGTCGACTTTTCAAATCGTTGAAAGCTCTTATGCACTCTTCATCAAATTTGTACGTCGTGTCCTTCTCCAATAATTTGTATAAAGGTTTAGCAATTTTGGAGAAGTCCTTGATGAATCTTCGATAGAAACCGGCGTGGCCCAAAAAGCTCCTAACACCCTTTACAGATGTCGGAGGTGGGAGTTTCTCAGTAACATCTACCTTTGCTTTATCTACCTCGATTCCATGTCTCGTTATCCGATGCCCTAGAGCAATACCTTCTCGTACCATGAAATGGCACTTTTCCCAGTTAAGTACAAGGTTTGTTTCTTCGCATCGCCTCAGTACCTTGGCTAGATTGGCTAGGCAATCATCATATGTATCTCTGAATACTGAAAAATCATCCATAAAGACTTCCAAATAATTCTCAACCATGTCATTAAAAATAGACATCATACATCTTTGAAATGTAGTAGGTGCATTACATAAACCAAATGGCATGAGCCTAAATGCAAATGTACCGTACGGGCAGGTGAATGTTGTCTTGTGCTGATCATTTGGTGCTACTGTAATCTAATTATACCCCAAGTATCCATCAAGAAAACAGTAATAGTCTCGCCCTGCAAGTCTATCCAGTATCTGGTCCAAAAACGGCAAAAGAAAGTGATCTTTCCTAGTTGCCTTGTTCAGCTTCTGATAATCGATACAAATTCTCCATCCCGTAACTATTCTAGTCGGTATCAACTCGTTATTCTCGTTTTCAATGAACGTGATACCTCTTTTCTTTGGCACGCACTGGACCGGAATTACCCATGAACTATCTGAGATGGGTAAATTATACCCGCATCTAACCACTTGATGATTTCTTTCTTGACTACGTCCTTCATGATGGGGTTCAGTCTTCATTGTCCATCAACCGTCCCTTTTTCGCCATCTTTTAGGATAATCTTGTGCATGCATACAGATGGACTAATTCCGTGAATATCGACTATGGTCCATCCGATAGCCTTTTTGAATTGTTTCAACACCAGGATGAGTTTCTATTCTTGCTCGGTAGTTAATTCTGCTGAAACAATCACAGGCAAAGTAGAAGCGTTACCTAAATAAACATATTTTAAATGTGAAGGAAGTACCTTAAGTTCTAATTTAGGTGGCTCCTCGATTGACGCTTTTGGTTGGGCATAATCCCTATTCTCTAACTCTAAAGATTCAAAACGGGATTGCGGATTAAATCTCCTTTGATTAGCTTCTAGCAAAGCTAAGTATTCATCCTCCTCTTCATCATTTTGAGGGTCTAATGTCAAAATTTGTTCCAATGGGTCCTCAACATAGTTGAGTTCCTTTTCCATGATTAATTCCTCTAAATCGGACACTGCAGAACACTCATCAATTGTGTTAGGAAATCGCATAGACTTAAAAACGTTAAATGTTACCTGATCATCCTGAACACGCACAGTAAGCTCGCCCTTCTGCACATCAATAAGGGTCCTTCCGGTTGCTAAGAAAGGCCTTCCTAGGATGATTGGCACCTTTTTGTCTACTTCAAAGTCTAGAATCACAAAGTTAGCAGGAAAGATAAATTTGTCTACACGTACCAATACGTCCTCGATTTTTCCTTCTGGATGTGCTAAGGATCAATCTGCTAATTGAAGTGTAACCATAGTAGGTCTAACTTTACCTATCCCCAACTTCCTAAATATTGACATAGGCATCAAGTTGATACTCGCACCCAAATCACATAGTGCCTTACCGCAATATGTTGCTCTAATGTTGCAAGGTATGGTAAAACATCCAGGATCCTTCAACTTTGGGGGTAGTTTGTCTTGAAGATATGCATTGCATTCCTTCGCTAGGGCTACCGTCTCAAATTCTACAAGCCTTCATTTTTTTTACAGGATATCCTTCATGAATTTGACGTAGTTCGGCATTTGTTCAAGTGCTTCAACCAACGGGATGTTGATATGAAGTTGCTTGAGTACGTCTAGGAACTTCTTGAATTGAATTTCCTGCTTCTGCTTCTAAAGTCTTTGAGGGTAGGGTGCTGGAGGTTTCTTTACTAGAACTGGTTGATTCATCTTCTGTGGTAATTCTGCATCTAACGAAGTTGTTAGTTGATCAGAATTAGCTGGTTCAGAAGTTACCTTGTCAAATTTTGCAGATTCAAGTTCCGGTGAAACTGGAATTTCAAGACTCGGTTGAACTTCCTCTGAGTCTTGAGCGTCAGCTGGCTCCTTCTCAACTTCGACGGAATTGGGCTCTAAAGTCTTTCCGCACCTCAATGTTAATGCTTTACAATGCTCCTTCCCTGGATTCCTCGGATTCTTCGTATCACTAGGTAAAGCACCTTGTGGTCAGTTTCTGAGTTCAGTTGCAAGCTGGCCCACTTGATTCTCTAAATTCCTTAGAGTGGCATCATTTTTCGCCATGTATGCCTTCAATAGATTCTCTAGGCTATTGGATGGTTCAGCTTGGGTTGGTTTCTGAGCTTGTTGGGAAAAACTAGGTGGCTGTGTCGGTCTAGGTTGGACATAATTGTTACTGGTTCCTGCCCATTGGTTACTCCAGGAAAAATTCGGGTGGTTTCGCCATGATGGGTTATAGAAATTGGATTTCAGCCCTTGCCTTCCTCGATTTTGGTTCTGGTTACCCATGTAATATACGGATTCTGGTTTCAATGGACATTCTTCGAACAAATGTCCTTCCCCACAATAAACACAAGCTACATTTTCAAATTGATTTGTTGGCTGTGCTGCAAAACTATTACACCCATTAGTGGTAAAAATTTTAAGCATTGATGATATTGAGGATACCTGAGATACGAGTGAGGTGAGAGCATCTACTTCATGTATTCCAGCGACTCGTCTTCCTGACACTGCTCGATTGGTTGGCCATTAATAATTGTTGCTGGAAATCCTCTCAATGATTTCATAAGCCTCATTATAAGACTTAGAAAGGAGAGCACCATTAGCAGAAGCATCCACTACCATCCTCGTGTGAGCGTTGAGACCATTATAAAATGTCTCAAGTTGGATGCAATATGGGATTCCGTGATGAGGGCACTTTCGTAATAATTCTTTGTACCTTTCCCATGCCTCATACAAGGACTCATCATCCATTTGTTGGAAAGCAGTGATCTCGTTCCTCAACTTAGCATTCTTGCTAGGCGAGAAATACTTCATAAGGAATCTTTCTGCTAACTCTTGCCATGTGGAAATTAAGTTTGGTGGCAAAGAGTTCAACCAGGCTCAAGCTCTATCCCTTAGCGAATATGGGAACAGCTTCAATCGTAATGCATCTTCGGGGACTCCGGGTAACTTGAAAGAATCGTTCACCTCTATAAACAGTCTTAAGTGTAGGTGAGGATCTTAGGTAGGCATTCCACTGAATTGGCCCAACATCTCAAGCACTGGAACATGGTGGCCAGCTTCACTGAATCATTGTGCCCCAATTTCGGGTCTCCTAATACCTGGATTAAGATCATGAAATACTGCCACGGCATACTGTCTTAAAGCTCTATCCCTATCATCAGCAATAAGTATAGGATTTTGAGCAGGGTTTTCTCCGTTTCCTTGATTCAGATTTTCAAAGTTCATCTCTTCGGTCCTTCTCTGACTTGCTTGTCTTCTTCGCTGTCGAAAAGTTCGTTCAATCTCATGGTCTATAGGGAGTAAATTAATAATTCGGTCAATACTCATAAACACATGAAATAATCACAGAAAATTAATTAAGTTAAAATTTAAACAGAAAATTAAACCAGAATGCAAAACTAACAAATTCACAAATAATGACTTTTTTAAAACACAGTCCCCGGTAACGGCGCCACAAACTTGGAACAACGAAAATGTGCAAGTGTACACAATCGCAACAACAAGTAATAAAGTGACAAGTAAATGTTGAGTTATCGTACCCACAGGGACTGTGAAAAGAATTATTTATGAGTGTTATTTAAAACACTTTGGTGAAGAAAAATATTTTGTTTGAAGAGGGTGATTAAAAACTAAGATTTCAAACTAAGTAAACTAAATAATTAAATCTCAAATGCACGATTTCAAAATACAATTTTAATCAAGATGACATAATTGTGTTAGATTAATTACATTTCTTAACTTAGAATTATTAAACTCGTGTTTATATTGTTACGAATAAATTCACGACAACTCAGTAATTTGCTAACTTATGAACATACTCACCTACCAAAATCCATTCATTTCATAACTATATCTTTATGTCAATTCAACGGATTAAACAAATCTTAATAGGCAAATATGTTATTGCACATACATACTTGTTAAATCGAAATAATCTCTTAAACATATCCCTATGTCAATTCAAACAATTAACTTGATTTAATAAGCACATAAAAGACTATGTGAGGTAACAAAGTATCCTTACCTTGAAACAGTTTAATCACAATAACCTTGCAAGTTATGCAAGGCAAATGTATCGTCAGATACCGTTGCTAATTTAACCCTCACTACCTTAAATGATTAAACATGCAATCGATTAAATCATCGTGTCCATTAATTACAATTTCAATCCGTTTAAATAATTAATTCATTAGCTACCTCACAATTGTAATGCAAGAATAACTTAGTCATGATTTTACTTAATCAAGCATCTTACTGAGGCCTATAACAACATAAACACAATTTTAACAATTTTAGCAAACGAAATGCAATCAACCTAACACGAATTAAATTCAAGCTAAATTGATTAAATTAACCATTCCAACAACATAAATATTCATAGATATGCCCATCATAACAACAACAAAAATTAAAGAGATAGGGAGCAAGAATCAAATCCGGTGTTTTTCTGTGGCTTGACTAGTTTGCTCCGTTGTCTTCGTCGACCAAGGCGGCTATGAACCCTTAATTGCTGCTCCAAATGGCTGATTAATGCCCCTTTCCCAAGAGGAGAAATCGGCAAGAGAGCAAGGGAATTTGGAATGGAAAAGAAGAGAGAAAAGATGTGAATGTTTGAGATGTGCTGAATGGTCAGCCAAGGGGGGTTTTTATAGCTGAAGATGGCTGCTAAAATTAGCTAAAAATAGCAGCCAAAGAGCCATCCCTTGGCCGGCCACACATGTGGCAAGGTTGATGGTTTCAACTTTGCTAAATTTGGCTTGAGGCATATCTACAAAGCCACCAATTGTGGAGGGGTTTGAATGCAACTTGAACAAGTCTTCAAGGGCCTCTTTGCAAGCTTAAATAATCAGTTAATGAGCTGATTTGGGTCAGCTCTTGGGACGATTTTTGGACTGTCCATTCAATTCAACTGGACCACTTTTTCATAATTAATTAATAATAATTTATTAACCCAAATTAAATTGGATATAAATTAAAATTAATTATATTATGAATTAATACATATAACATTGGACCATCTTAAGCTAAAACTTAGTTCGCCTCGAAACTTCAAATTGCTTCTCGGTTTTGTGCTTCTAGCAGTATTTGCCGAGCCATTTTTCGCCCTTTGTGTAAATTTGTCGAAAATAACCAAAATTGAACAAAATTAATTTTAAAATTAACTAAAATTCAACATGTTCATATTTTAAGTGCACTTTAATTATTTTATAAAAATTAATTATTTTTCGACAAGAATTTTATCGAAAATGTATGATTTTAAGTTAAAAAGGGTATGTAAAAAAGTGTAAATTTCCGTGTTTCCAGTTGACATAGAGATATGTACAAGAGATTATTTTAATTTCATAAGTATGTATGTGCATTAACACATTTTCTTTTTAAAATTTGTTTAATTGGTTGAATTGACATAAAGATATAGTCAAGAAATAAATGGATTTTGGTAGGTAAGTATGTTCATAAGTTAGCAAATTACCGAGTTGTCGTGAATTTATTCGTAACAACATAAACATGAGTTTAATAATTCTAAGTTAAGAAATGTAAATAATCTAGCACAATTATGTCATCTTGATTAAAATCATCTTTTGAAATCGTGCATTGGAACTTTTATTTTATTTTTATTTATTTTACTTAGTTAAAATCCTAGTTTTTAATCACCTCCACAAATCAAAATATTTTTCTTCACCAAAGTGTTTTTAATTGCAATCATAAATAATTCTTTTCACAGTTTCTGTGGGTACGATAACTCGACATTTACTTGTCACTTTATTACTTGTTGCGATTGTGTACACTTGCACATTTCCGTCGTTCCACTCGGCACGATTATATAGAACTATCTAAGGATAAACTCTCCTATCAGTCTCATTTAACTAGGTTTTTTGCTAGAGGTGTCAATTATAACGTATTAAGCATTTTGATATAATCGAACAACCAATAAATCAAGAATAGACATTAACTTAAGCTAACAAATAACCAAACAATCAACCATCCAACAAATTTAGCACATAGTCAAACTCAAATTCCAAACAAACATTTTATCAAACATATTGTAAGCATAAAATGAAAGCAAATGGTTTAAGAAAATGCTCATTCAATTGATGAAGTTCCATTGAAGGCCAAGAGTTTGTCCATCATTGTTCCATTGAAGGCCAAGAGTTTTGTCCATCATTGTTTACAAAATCTTTAATAATAAGCAAGAAAGTAAACAACAAAACTAAAATCTAACTTAAAAATAAAAGAGAAGACCTGTAACACCCTGGTTTAGGGGCTGTGCATATGGGGTATAAATCAAGTGTTAGTAGGTTTTGGGGAGTGCTTGGTTGAGTTTTAGAGGCTCTAAGAATGTTGGGATGAGAAGGGAAGGCTTTGGAAAATTTAGATTTTTAGGGTAAAAAGGAATTGGGCCTAGGAGAATTGAGCCCAATGGGCCTTAGGCGTAGTAGCGTTTAAATTTTTGGAGAACAAGAGACCGGCTTAAATGCAAGTTGGACCTATTGGATAAGTGATTTTGGAAGGTTAGAAGGCTTCTATGAAGTCCCGGGATCAAATATTAGCTTTGGGGAAATTTTGGTTTTAGGTGAAAAAAAAAACCCTGGAAGTTGGCAGGTAGGCCTTAAGAATAAAATGTGGGGAAAAATGACACAAGTGGAGTGTGTGGTGTAGTGGCAAAGTGACGCCACATAAGAGACAAGGGGGTGACGCCACAAGGGAAGGAAGGAGGTCCAAGGTTCAAGTCTTGGCTTTTGCATTTTGGTTTTCTTTTTACTTGGACCTCAGAATTTGGCCATAGTTTATATTTAGTTGCGCATGGTTTAAGACACAAGATGAGTTTGGGGCCAAGTGGTCAGCGGTGTGGATTATGTTGAAGGGAGCCTGGGTTCGAATCTCATGAGAAGTAAGGGAGTATTTATTTTGCGGTCTGGACGGGAAGAGTTTCAGTTGAATTTAAACTCTACTGACGAAGGGATCCCACATCGGAAAGATACAAAGAAGGAAGGTGAAGTGCTAGCTATATAAGGAGCATCCTAGGAGGAGAGTAAACACATCTTGGAGGGCGTTTGGGCACAGGAGTGGTCGGAGCGCGGATTAACACTAGAGTCCTATCAGGTGTGTAACTCTCTCTACTCTAGTTGTAGAGCGGCAAATGCCGAAGTGCCGGTCACGGCAATAGTAGCCACACGAGCGTGCGAACGTACGTGTAGGGCTTCGACGCGATAGTTGAGGCCATAAGTAGTATTCTTGTGGGTTGGGGCTGCTTGGGCCGCGATGGGCCGAAGTGGGCCCAATGGGCCCGTGGGCCCTTATGAGTAAATTGTGTGATTGTGTAGTATATAGTGAACTAGACTAGGTGGAACTTATATACGTGGCTAGATTTGTGTTAGGTGGGCCACACGAGCGTGTGGCGCAGTGGGCCCGAATGGGCGAAATTGGGCTTTAGGCCCAATAGTCCATTTCGACCAGAAATGGTAGTTGGGTCGCTCGGGGCGACACTGGGCCTTTAGAAAGGCCATTCCAGGTACGAAATTACCGATATACCCTTGGTGGGTAAATTACGAAAATGCCCTTAGTAGGTAAAATTACCATTTTACCCTTAAAGGTTGATTAGCAAGGTAGGGGCGTGTTAGTTTTCTTTGTGCTATAGTTTTGTCTTGGCCGAATGGCCTAAGTGTTCATTGTTTTTATGCCAAGGCCGATTGTAGGGAAGAAGAGCCTCACATTGGAACCTTTTGTAAGTTCGTTAGTCATGCGGAGTGCGAGAAGCGTAAGTAGCGTTTGGGTTTTGGTATCATTTAGGTGCGTAATCATCGCACTATTTTCGTGGTTTGGTTTGCTAACATGTTTATATGTGTATTATGTGTAATAGCCGTTTATAATGGCATAAGTGATGAGTAAATGGTGATGGTAAGTTAATCTTGATATACATTTATATATGTACAATGTGGTAGTGATAAGTGATAAATACTCATTCTATATGATATTCTTGCATGATTTATTGACACATGGGCACGGATTGGATTGAAGAAGGAAGAAGTGTACACGGGATGTACGTGGTCTAATGATAGCTCAGCTACATTAGCGCTTGAGGTTAGCTTTGTGCTACCTCAAGGGAGGTGTTGGCTAGGTGCCCATCTCGGCGGTTGATTGCTATGTGCATCACCGTGTAGACGATTACGATATTTGGATCACTTTGGTTGATCGGTGGCTCACCACGGCCTCGGCGATGAGAATGCCGAGGTAAGATTTATGGATCACGATGTGATCGGTGGCTCACCACGACGCCTTGTGCAAAGCAGTCCGCCGAGGTAACATATGTGGGATCACTCGGTTGTGATCGGTGGATTAGCCACGCCTTAGGCGTGGAGTCCGCTAAGGTTGGTGTCACGTTGGATAGTAGGTTTGGTGAGATGCATTCTTGCATGATTTGTTTCGATGGTCGTGTGGGTATGGGCCAAGCCCATACGGATGGAAATATGTGTTGTGGTTATGCATCGAGTCGGTGGACTCACTCTTTTCATTAACCATTTCGTAGTGCATAAAGTCGACCGGGATCGGAGAGGACAAGGTGGCCCATGCCGAGGATGATGTTCAATTATTCCATGCTAAATTTTGATATAAGTACTTTATTTGAATTGTTGGGTTGTAATAAAGGCCATTTTATGTTTTTGGTATTACTTTAACTATGGTTTATTTAAATTAAATTGCTACGTGAAAATGATTTATGGTTTGCAACCTATTTATTCAAATTGGATATTATAAACTAAAGTTTTAAAAATGAATGAGTTTTATAGCAAAGTTTTATTCCAAAGATATGTTTTCCAAAATTCAAAGAAACTACGATGTTTTATTTTAAGATTTTCAACCGCTCTTTTTCCGGTGACATAACCGATTCGATTCGTAGCGAATGGGTGGGTTTGGGGATGTTCTGATTTGGTATCGAGCCCGGTTCAAAACTCGGCTTTGAGGGTTTTGGGCCCAAAACGTTTCAAAATGGGTTTTTATGAAAGGTTTTCGTGTTAGGGTCGGCATGGCACTGCATACCTCCGACCGAAGTCCACTGTGTAAGTACCCCTTACTATTGCTTGTGAGTTATTGATGTGATCGGATGATTGCAATAGTGGATTACTTTAGAATCTGAAACTTTGATTGCTCGAAAGAACGACTTCCGAAACTTGTTCATAAAATTTGCTCGTGGATTAAACAGTGGAACAAAATTTCTAATGCATAAAACTTTAATCGATTAAATCGCGACGCTAGATATGAGTTCTAGGGGCGTGGTCGCGTACTTCTCGTGGACGTGGTAGAGGCGCTTTTGGTATTCGTTTGTTTTGTTGCTCGTAAAGTATGTTAGCTCTTGGAGATCGAGTGCGCAATGATAGCGTAGTGGAGAGAATTGGATCGTTAGTTTAGACAAGTAATTTCGAGGACGAAATTATTTTAAGGAGGGTAGAATTGTAACACTCGGTTTAGTGGTTTGTGCATATGGGGTATAAATCAAGTGTTAGTAGGTTTTGGGAGTGCTTGGTTGAGTTTTAGAGGCTCTAAGAATGTTGGGATGAGAAGGGAAGGCTTTGGAAAATTTAGATTTTTAGGGTAAAAAGGAATTGGGCCTAGGAGAATTGAGCCCAATGGGCCTTAGGCGTAGTAGCGTTTAAATTTTTGGAGAACAAGAGACCGGCTTAAATGCAAGTTGGACCTATTGGATAAGTGATTTTGGAAGGTTAGAAGGCTTCTATGAAGTCCCGGATCAAATATTAGCTTTGGGGAAATTTTGGTTTTAGGTGAAAAAAAACCCCGGAAGTTGCGCAGTAGGCCTTAAGAATAAAATGTGGGGAAAAATGACACAAGTGGAGTGTGTGGTGTAGTGGCAAAGTGACGCCACATAAGAGACAAGGGGGTGACGCCACAAGGGAAGGAAGGAGGTCCAAGGTTCAAGTCTTGGCTTTTGCATTTTGGTTTTCTTTTACTTGGACCTCGGAATTTGGCCATAGTTTATATTTAGTTGCGCATGGTTTAAGATACAAGATGAGTTTGGGGCCAAGTGGTGGCGGTGTGGATTATGTTGAAGGAGCACTGGTTCGAATCTCATGAGAAGCAAGGGAGTATTTATTTTATGATGCGGGACGGAAGAGTTTCAGATTGAATTTAAACTCTCTTGTGAAGGATCCCACATCGGAAAGATACAAAGAAGGAAGGTGAAGTGCTAGCTATATGAGGAGCATCCTAGGAGGAGAGTAAACACATCTTGGAGGGCGTTGGGGCACAGGAGTGGTCGGAGCGCGGATTAACACTAGAGTCCTATCGGTGTGTAACTCTCTACTCTAGTTGTAGAGCGGCAAATGCCGAAGTGCCGGTCACGGCAATAGTAGCCACACGAGCGTGCGAACGTACGTGTAGGGCTTCGACGCGATAGTTGAGGCCATAAGTAGTATTCTTGTGGGTTGGGGCTGCTTGGGCCGCGATGGGCCGAAGTGGGCCCAATGGGCCCGTGGGCCCTTATGAGTAAATTGTGTGATTGTGTAGTATATAGTGAACTAGACTAGGTGGAACTTATATACGTGGCTAGATTTGTGTTAGGTGGGCCACACGAGCGTGTGGGCCCGAATGGGCCGAAATTGGGCTTTAGGCCCAATAGTCCATTTCGACCAGAAATGGTAGTTGGGTCGCTCGGGGCGACACTGGGCCTTTAAAAAGGCCATTCTAGGTACGAAATTACCGATATACCCTTGGTGGGTAAATTACGAAAATGCCCTTAGTAGGTAAAATTACCATTTTACCCTTAAAGGTTGATTAGCAAGGTAAGGGCGTGTTAGTTTTCTTTGTGCTATAGTTTTTGTCTTGGCCGAATGGCCTAAGTGTTCATTGTTTTTATGCCAAGGCCGATTGTAGGGAAGAAGAGCACTGTCATTTGGGAACCTTTTGTAAGTCCGTTAGTCTCAGTGCGAAGCGTATGTATAGCGTTTGGGTTTTGGTATCATTTAGGTGCGTAATCATCGCACTATTTCGTGGTTTGGTTTGCTAACATGTTTATATGTGTATTATGTGTAATAGCCGTTTATAATGGCATAAGTGATGAGTAATCTGGTGATGGTAAGTTAATCTTGATATACATTTATATATGTACAATGTGGTAGTGATAAGTGATAAATACTCATTCTATATGATATTCTTGCATGATTTATTGACACATGGGCACGGGATTGGATTGAAGAAGGAAGAAGTGTACACAGGATGTACGTGGTCTAATGATAGCTCGGGCTACATTAGCGCTTGAGGGTTAGCTTTGTGCTACCTCAAGGAGGTGTTGGCTAGGTGCCCATCTTGGCGGTTGATTGCTATGTGCATCACCGTGAGGCGAGACACGATATTTGGATCACTTTGGTTGATCGGTGGCTCACCACGGCCTCGAGCAAAAGCGAGAATGCCGAGGTAAGATTTATGGATCACGATGTGATCGGTGGCTCACCACGGCCTTGTGCAGCAGGTCGCCGAGGTAACATATGTGGGATCACTCGGTTGTGATCGGTGGATTAGCCACGCCTTAGGCAGGAGTCCGCTAAGGTTGGTGTCACGGTTGGATAGTAGGTTGGGGTGAGATGCATTCTTGCATGATTTGTTTCGATGGTTGTGTGGGTATGGGCCAAGCCCATACGGATGGAAATATGTGTTGTGGTTATGCACCGAGTCGGTGGACTCACTCTTTTCATTAACCATTTCGGGTAGTGCATAAAGTGGGACAGGGATCGGAGAGGACAAGGTGGCCCATGCCGAGGATGATGTTCAATTATTCCATGCTAAATTTTGATATAAGTACTTTATTTGAATTGTTGGGTTGTAATAAAGGCCATTTTATGTTTTTGGTATTACTTTAACTATGGTTTATTTAAATTAAATTGCTACGTGAAAATGATTTATGGTTTGCAACCTATTTATTCAAATTGGATATTATAAACTAAAGTTTTAAAAATGAATGAGTTTTATAGCAAAGTTTTATTCCAAAGATATGTTTTCCAAAATTCAGCAAACTACGATGTTTTATTTTAAGATTTTCAACCGTCTTTTCCCAGTGACATAACCAGATTCGGTCGTAGCGAATGGGCTGGGTTTGGGGATGTTACAAGACCTAAACTAAAAAAGAAAATAAAAAGAAAAGAAACCTTAACCCTAACCTAAAACTAAGGAATAAGATGATAGAAAACCTAAGTAAAAAATTTCCATTTTCATGCAGCCAAAAGTGGATTTAAATAGCTTATTACACCCAAAATTTGAACCAAAATGCCCCTAAGGGCTTAATTTTCATTGGTGTGGGTATTGGACAAAAACTACCCTTGCAGTCATTTTTTGTCGCGTCAGGCAGGATATCGCGATATCGCGGACAGTCTCCAAATGGGGGGTTTCCTTGAGGCTTTCATATTGTGATACCCAAAGAGGATGGTGTGATACCACTATAAGTGGTCTTCATTCTCGTCATTTCAAGCCTGTCTAAGGTGCTGTGACTTACATGCTTCGATATTGCAATACCACTGCCTTTGGTGATGTTTTCGCTCAAGTTCGGG
Organism: Gossypium sturtianum; assembly: GCA_025698515.1. Taxonomy (NCBI): domain Eukaryota; kingdom Viridiplantae; phylum Streptophyta; class Magnoliopsida; order Malvales; family Malvaceae; genus Gossypium; species Gossypium sturtianum. The sequence continues at coordinate 30,310,809 of CM046945.1, forward strand.
CCACAATAAGCTCCTACAACACTCAATCAACCATTAGGGTCTCCAATGGCATAATTGGCCAATTTAGGTCACAAAAATTAGGGAAAAAAAAGAGGTATTTACACTTATTCAATTGCAAAAACTAAAATTAAGCTAAACTACTAAAAAGGCACTTAAATTGCTTAAAAACAAGCTCGTTAAGTGATACAGGAGCCTAATTTGAAACGTCAAATTATGGCAGATCAACAATGTGATGACTGTTGTAGAATCAAGTAAAATTCTCCTGCTCAAGTTGTTATCAACTATCAATCATCTCAAGCTCAATCTCAGTGTAGTGATTGAAGGCATTCCCCTTTTAATGATCGGATGAACCATTTTACCATGAGATCTACTGTAACATCTTGCCCAGTGAAGTCCTAGTGTTCTAATATTTTTTTTATCAAAGAATGGTGTTTGGAGCAAGTTCTAAGTGGGTCAGGTATTAACTGTGACTAAGTATGTAAGTCCGTGAGTGCGCATTTGGGCGAAGTCTATGTTGGGCGAGCTTGGTGGTTTGGCAAACTTCTCTGTAAAGTATACGCCGCCTCATCTATTAGACGAATATGTTAAGTCCTTAGCTTGAAAGAACCATTTACTATATCATTATATTATTATTCTGGTTGAACAATTTAGTTAGACAAATGAGAATTGGTTAGAAAAGAACTAAGTTACTGTAGTAAATAAGACTCACATTTATGATAAGAGAGAAAGTGCTTAGTCATAGGAATCGAGGAATTTTAGTGGGATAATCAAACTTATCCACTAAACTCAGCTTTCGTGTGTAGTTTAATAAGGTTAGTATTGGTTTCTTGAGCAAGTTTACGTTTTATCTTACACCTATACTTTCTCTGCACCTTTCTCTTGGAAAACCTAAGACTAGAGACCTGCTTAAAGATTTGGGTTTTTGTATTAAACCAACTTTTTAGTTATTTAGCACCTGGTAAATATCGATGAATTTTAAGTTATTTTCATGGTTATTTACATGACCTTTGAACTGCACTCTTTAGCGTCAGTTTTGAGTATAAGGAAGGAAACTTCCTAAATCTGGGTTTTGTGATGATGTTACTTACAAGTTTGTTTAGTTTCTAATATACAGTATGATAAGTTTAACTATTTATATCATAGCTCAAGACACCCATGAAGGTTCTCGTGATAAGGGCAAAGGTCCTGCAATTTAATCTTGTGTTTTCTAGTGAGTTCCTTTTTTACTCCATTTGTATGTAATGCCTTTGTTTATGTTTGGGTTTAAGATAAGTAAACATATTCTGTGAAGATGAAATATTTGTGCAAAAATGATTGATGCATGTTGTGATTAGTTTGGTTTGGTCTGTCTATGTTAAGGATGTAAGAATCTTCCTTCGTGTTTAAGCCACTACCCCTTGCTTTTGAAATGAACGATATGATATGAAACATGGGAACAAAATTTATGGTGTTTCCTTCAATGAAATGAGCATTGAACTGGTAGATCGCAATACATGAAAATGGTCGTGTAGCCTCTAGTAGGGCAAGTATTGTTACAAACTAAATTGGAAAATCATGACAAAGGAAAATGAATGAACGAATGATATGGCTCTGAATATGGGCCAGGGTTTGTGGCTAACTCAAGAAAGGTGGTCTGTATGATTGCATGGGCGTAGTGTACACGCCCAAGGAATAGTGTTTGATGTATAGCCTATCTGTGTTTGGTATTCGCCAACTGGCGGACTATGTGACTGTGCTGAGTTGGAAAGGTTTACTTGAATTATATGTGACTATTGCAATGAGTTCCTTTGTAACTCACTAAGTTCTTTGAATTTACTTAGTTACCTTTCCTTCTCAGGCCTGCTGACGAAGTAAAAGAATCTCTGAAGACTACACTAAAGGACTATCATCACCGTGAGACTTCTTATATTTTGTATTATGCATAACATGAGGGTGGTGTCAAGACATTTACATTTTGAATAATGTATTTTTTTATCTAAACTCATGATCATGAATTTATGGTTCCAATGAAATTTCAGTAAAGTATTTATGGTTTTCAAAGTGTATTGTCTTATTTATCCTTGGATGAAAAAGAATTTATATTTCATGCTAACTTAAACTGTGGCGTAAATTGGTTTACGCCATATACAATTTTTAAAGATAATGATTTTAAGACAGTGACACACCATCTTTGGATCCTCCTTAAGGATCAAGTTTGGAGTGTTACATCTACATCTATGTGAACATTATTGTTGGTTTCCACAAAGTGCATAACATGTTGGCATGTATTTCATTTGTCATTGAACTATTGGAACATTGGAGGTTAATAAAATTTTAACATCCTCAAACAATCAATCTTTTAAGAGTATGACTTTGTGTATGTGTATGAAGGTGGATAAACAATTTTGGATTGATACTTACAAAATTTCTTCATTAACACTTAAGCTAAGCATAAGAGACTTTTTGCAGTCCTTCGGCAAGTTTGGTAGAAATTGCACCAACTTCTTGAAGAGTTTGATGTTGAATTTCACCAACAGGAATTTTGTTATTTTCACTTAAGCTTTCAATTTGTGCCATCATTAAAGCAAGTTGATCATCCATTCCATCAATGCTTGTTGAACTTTTGCAAAGAAGCCACATGTTCCTCAGACAAAGTAGTGCTAGTCGTTGATATTTTTCCTCTAACTTTTGAGTTTGAGAAGACTTGAGTTAAATCGTTGATGAGGTTCTTCTTATAGGCCATTGCAACTTTGATAAATTTAAATCTTTAAAGAAAATATATGAAAGGTAAAGATTGTGGCATTAGGCTGACATAAACTTTGTACACAATTTTTTGTCAATATAATTTGGAAAATTGGAAACAAATAAAATTAATTTTATTATTAAATTTGAAAGTTAAAATCTCGTGTAGTTTCTTGAATGCAAAGAAATGCTTTGGTACTTTTCTTCAACAAAGCTTAAATCTAAAGGTCATTTAAACTTTATCTTGGATGAATGTGGTCTACTTCAATGGTTGTTGAAACTTGATCTTGATATTGGGTATGGAGACATGAACTACCTAGCTTAAGTGGTACCCTACTTGTAGGTAAGTGCCTTATATCCCTTAGGTTGGTGGATAAAGTCCCCTGTGTTTAGGTGATTTATATAATTAATTTTACGCATTTACTAACACTTATCCTGTGAACCTTACAAATTGTATCTCTACCAACCGAGACATTTCCCTTCCATGGACACATAGGGCTCTTGGCGGAGACGGGAGACAAAATCCCACCAAGTAAAATACTAACCATTATTGAGAGTTCAATCGGTTACTTGACAAATGACACTTCAAAAACTTTCTTTCGAAGGAATTGGAAGTTCCCTTTAACAATTATATATATACACTTTATTAAGAAACTAAAAATTAAGGTTTTTTTATACAAAGACTAGAATCACCTATAACTTTTCTCAACCATTAAATAGGAGGATAAATGCGATTTAGCGTGGTCAAACCCACATTCTCCTGTATTGACAATAATACCAATGCCAACCGAGCTAAAACTAAAAATTAATTTATATATATATATATATATATGTGCGTGTGTACGTGTGTGTGAAAATAATATATAGTTAAATCCTAATGGTGCACCAAAAGGAATTGATATCAACATGTACTAATACTTAGAATACTTCGTGAAACATAAACATGTTCCAAAGACAGGATTAATTAGTTTAGGTGATAGCAGTTAATAAAGGATCTTTTATGTTTCTAATAATAAACGAAATTGTTATGAACTAGAGTTATGGGTTTATAGTCCTTTATCTAAGCTAAAAAAATTTATACAAGGAGTATAAATTATTAGTTTTCTTAAGATATTTGTACAAAGTATATCTGATATGGTCATCAGATCGATCCAAAAAGCATGAATCTGAAAACAATGAAACATGACTAATGAATGAACTATCTATCCTAATAATATTCAATCCCTTTGTTTCTAGACCACCCAACTTCAAACTGCTGTTATTTTTTTTTTGTCAGTTTATTTATTATTATTTTAGTTAATTTTGATGATTAATTTTTTAAAAGGAACCAAATTAGTTTTTGAAACGGAAATATTAATTAAAACATTAATTTAACCATATTACCATGGCAACACTTGTAGCAATCTTCATGAAATATATTATTTTAGTTAATTTTGATGATTAATTTTTTAAAAGGAACCAAATTAGTTTTTGAAACGGAAATATTAATTAAAACATCAATTTAACCATATTACCATGACAACACTTGTAGCAATCTTCTTGTATTTCATGCTGATATGATATTATTTATTCATTTTACATTAATAAATAATTTAAAATATAAAAATATCCAATATTCAAAAAATTATAAAAAGTTCATAATTTAAAAAAAAACATAAAATACAGGTGAATTATTATAGAAATTGTCATTTTTAAAAGTTTAACATTTTAATATTTTTTTTGTTTAAAAAAATGACTCTTTTAAAATATTAATAGTCAAATTTGATTTTTTTCAAAAAATTGAAAACCGAATTTAGTTTTTAATAGACAAAAGATTAAACAGTATGCCAAATTTAATAATACATGCAAATTTGTTGTGGGAAAAAAAATATAGAATTATTTAGTTATCCTCAACACTTTGAAAACTCATGAATTTTGTCTTTCTCTTTGTAAAATTCATCGCTCTCCGTGGAACTTTGTCTATTATCTTTGTCTAAACATAAAACAGATCCAGTCCTTAGAGTTGGTGTGTTATATATTCTTGGAGATTTTTCAGGGGGCTGTTTTTGTCAATACCTCGTAAGGTTTTCCAAATTTCAATTTTCAACCTACATAATATTGGAGATATTTATTATTGCCTGCCTGCCTGCAATAATCAAGTGGCGTGGCAGAGACCACACATCTTTTTCACTAAGTCAAAATATGATTTTATAATTTAGAAGTGATACAGTAATGACATTTTATATAAATATAAATAATATATACATCAATTTTTTATAGATGTAAAATATTTAAATTTATTTTATTTTATTATATATACAAATATATAACAAATAAGTGTTGATATAATGATAAAATACATACTCTTAAAATAGAATACATAAACCCAAACATGAATTAAAATGGAGATCAAATATACCAAAAAGATTTGCAAATCAAGCAATCCTTTCTTCTCCTCTATAACATTGCATTCAATATCTCAATTTCCCTTTCACTTTATCACCATCATCACTCACATTTATAGCCTCATCAACCACATCCTATGACTTAAAGCTTTTAGGCAAGTTTGATTTTTCATTCATAGCCAGGCTTATTCATCGCCATCATCTACTTGAAATTTCACAATTCCAATACTCATTTTAATGTTTGAACAATAGAATTGGATTTAAAGAAATGTCTTTCTGTGGGTCAAATCTCTTGGCACTTCAACATTGCAACCCTTGGATTCTTGTGTGATTATCTCCATTGAAACAAAAGCAATGAACTTTATAATCTATTTTTCTCTACTTCTCGATATGTGATTTTTACTTCTTGTTTCTTCCGCCATTAAAAGGTGTATTCTTGATCACAATAAAGAAGTAATCATCAAGATTTCTCTCTTTTTTTAACTCTCAAAAATCTCATCATCAAAATGAGAGCCATCCAATCTCTTTCCCTGGTTATTTCAAACGAAAATTTCTCTCATATTACCCATTATTTTCCCTCCTTTCAACAGATAATTAGATTTGGTAAAGTCTAATGGATTATTTTGGTATGGGATATTTGGAGGAAAATATTAGGGAATTTTTTCCCCAAAACTTTTGGTGAGCATAAAAACACACGAACGGAAAATGCAACACTTTGAGGTAAGAAATGAGGTATTAGTCTTAGCTTCCATTATTGGGTATTTTGTTTCATCATTTTTTTTTTAATGTAACTAAATCAAGAAGAAGAAAAAAAAGTTAGCTCGCGAGTTTTGCAACAAGAGGCATTACTTAAGTGATCACATAAAGAACAATAAGAAATATGCTGAAACAAAGGAAAATTGAACTGAAATGTCCATAAACAAAGTTATCTCCAAGAAACATCAAGAGATTGAGGAGTTTAAGAAATATATATAATAACTTTTATTACATTTTTAAATGCTCAACACGATGGATGGAAGGAATGACTTTGCTTATATCAAAATGCAATACAAAATATATTCCAAAGACCACTATGTTACTTTACCAAAATTATCTCATTTACTCATTTAAACAGTACGAGGAGAAAAACTAATGTGAAATGACTTGCCTCACCACTTTAGCAATGGCAACCCTAAACCATGTCCACCTGTCTCAATTAAAGCAAAAATGGACTAATCTTGTCTTTTAATTATATTAAACGTATATCTCATCATCACAACTCTGACAATATCGTCCGTCCATATTTTCTTTTATCAGGTAGTAGTACAAAGTAAAATTAAAATTTCAAAAAAATAATTTTATTAATAACTAAATATAAGATTTGTTTTAAAATTTTTAAGAAGGCGCATTTTAGCAAAACCCGGCACTGTCATCGCTGCTATTGTTCGAAGCTGGTGGAATCTCGAAATGCCAAAGTCTCCCCTCGCTCTTCACCAAGTACTTCCGGCACAAAAATTCCTCGGCGAAAACTTTCTCCACTCGCCGATTAACATCGTGCAAGAACACGTGCGTCACACCCGATCCTTCCCTGTTCCTCGCCATCACAGCCGCCGAGAATATCGCCGCCATCCTCCCTGGTGCCTCCGGGAAGTATCCACGAGGCGCATCGATCATTATCAAATCCCACTCGGTATCGTAAAACTCATCGGGAAACCCCGTTAACGCAAGCCTGCACTTTTCGTTTCCGCGTAAGGAAGCTTTCGACGGGTAACAGCTCGGTTCCGATCGATAATGGATGAGTAGATCGTCAGCTTCCTTGAGCTCCGTACGGTACTTTACCGCGTGAGCGTGAAGGATCGGGGCGTCTTTGAGCACAGACTGAACCCATTTGGGATCCTCTTCCAGGAAAATAGTGTTGCCATTGGGATTGAGGGAGGTCCACATGAGGGAGTCGTAGCCGAGCCCAAAGACGAGGAAATTACAAGGAGAGCGTTTCTTGAGTACGTCAAAGGTTACGGAGATCTCCTTGAAGTTCTGCTGCGGGACTATTGATGAAGTGGCATAGTGGATGATAGCTTGGAGTTGGACCGGCGAGGCGGAGTATTCCTCTACGGCTATGGATCTGGTTTTGGCGAGCGAACATAGTATGGAGTAATCGGCGGTTTTTATGAAGCTCGAGATAAGTATCGTCCCGGCAATAAAGCCAGCTATGGTAATAGGCATAAACCATCTTTTATCGGCGAGGAAATGCCGATTCTTTGTAGTCTCTTCTCTTTTCATTTCTTGAGTTTTTTTTTTTTAAAACTGAAACAACCAAAAAAAAGAAAAAGAGGTTTAAAGGTCCGGCCGATTGGCTTACTTTGGTTATATAGGAGAGGAGCAAAGAGACATAAAAGGGCTAACGCGTTTCGCTTTGGAAAAATAAGGTTTGAAAATAAGGATTTTCTTAAAAAAAAGTTAAATATAAAATTAGTATCTAAATTTGTTTATATTTCCTAAATTAATATTTATAATTTTTATTGTCTCAGATTAATACTTAAATTTTTTCCGTTAACTATATTGGTACCCGAACCTAATGTTATTATTTTTTTGCTGACGTGGCAACACTGACTATTTGTACGGTGTTATGTGTCTTCTTCTTTGTACCTCTTTTTTTTTCTTCTTTTTCTTTTTCCTACCTTGGCTATCACACTGTCTTCTTCATCTTTCTTCTTCATCTCTCGTTCCTCTTTTCTTCATCACGATTTCATTCCTCTTTTCTTTTTTTTTTTATTTTGTTTTTCCTCATTTCTATCTTCTCTTCTTCTTCTCTCTATTCCTCTTCTTCTAATCCTAGCCGTTGTCATCATGAGTCGTCGCCATCCATGGTCTTTTTCGACCAATCTGACCATCTAAATACTTCTCTCTTCCTCGTCTTCTCAAATTTTGCCTTGTATTTCCAAGAAAATCTCTTCAAAGTCGAAAAAAAATCAAAGCTTGATCCTGGAGTTTTCTAAATTATACTCTTCGCCTGTTGATGAAAGGCAAAAGAGGTTTCTAGTGAGGTTGAGAGCGAGTTGAGGAGCCAAAGGAAGCAGTTGCAGCACTGTTGCCAATGCAACAACAAAGAATCGACTTTCTTGGAGCCTAGTAGAAGTTCTTCAGGTCACAGGTTAACAAATTAAATGGAGAAATTGCCCCTGTTGTTCATTAGACCCATAGGATTTTTAGGGTTTTCTAAATTATTGTATTTTATTTATTTTTTTCTGAGTTCTTGCTTTCTTTCTAGGTTGTAAATTTCTTATTTTCAAATAATTTTAAATTCTTTTAACTTTTTATGTTCTAACTCTTATTTTGGGTTTTTTTTTTTTATCATATTAGGTTGTTAATTTTTTTAGTTGAAATGATTTTGGGTTGAAAATGTTAGGCTATTTGTTTGTTACTGATATTGAATTTGAGAATATATTGTTTTTTTTTTTTTTTAAGATTCTGAGTTCTTTGTTTGTTATTTGTTCTTTGAATGTGTTGGATTCTTTATTGTTTGTTATTTGTGTAACATCCTGAGACTAGGTCTAGAAGTTTTAGTCTCGCAAGTGAGAGTTCGCTAGTGCTTCGACGAACTAGGGAGTTCGCCGAAAGAGTATCAATAAGGAGTTCGCTAGTGTTTCAGCATTGCAATATATGCCAAAAAGATGCGGTAAGGGGGTTTGCTAGATTCATTAAAAGTCGGGTTCGCCAATCTGTTTGGCGAGCTGGAGTTTCTCCAGTCTGTTTGGCGAGCTGGGTGTTAGCCAGGTAAGTTGCGAACTGAGGGTTAGCCAGTCAAAGTCAAACTCAAATTAGGAAACAAATATATTGTGTATCTAGGAATACTTTTCGTACAAGTAACCTGCTCTTAAATTGACTAGGGTTCCTAAGTCAAGTAGGGTATCCTAAGATTTCCAGAACAATTGGGCCTATAAATACAACCCTTATTCCATGAGAATTCTCTCATCGATACTGTAGCAGCCCGTTTTTAGTCAAATCAGAACAGTAGTTTCAAGACCACGAATTCAAAGTCGAAATAATTATTTTATTATTATTTTAATGTCTACAGCTTGATAGTATGATTGTGTGAAATTTTCATGAAGAAATTTTATTGTTTGAATGCTTAATTTGATAAAAATGACTAAATCGCGTAAAGTGCAAAAGTGATGTTCTAATAGTTAAAGGTATTAAATGGCTATGAAATTAAATAGTGGAGGTCCTTATGTGGTAAATATACCCTTGTTAATATGAGTGGACATTTATGGACATGCAGTAAGTGATTTTAATGTTTAATAAGTAAGGTTAAATTAGTAATTAAGTTAATAAGTAAAATAAAACAAAAAAAAAGAATTAAAAGTGTCATCTTCCTTAATGTGAAACACCACCGAAAATAGAAGAAAGAAATATCCATGAGAGCTTGCTAGGTTCTGTCACTTGGATGCTTAATTGGTAAGTGGTTTTTGTCCCATTTTTCATGATTTCTATCTTTTTGAGATCATTGCAACTTAATCTAGCTAGCCCAAGGACTATTTTGCAAAATTGTTAAAGGTTTAGGGTTTTGTCATTGATGAATCTATGTGTTTTTTTATGTTTAATTATAGAAAATGTATGGTTGTTGTTAGATAAACAACATTTGTTAAGTGATTTTTAGTAAAATGTCCAAATAGGGATTAAATTGTGAAATGTGTAAAATTCATGGTTAAATTGTGAAATAAATGAAAAATGTGGGCTGCTAGGGACTTAATTGAAATTTGGATAGCATGGGTATAGGTTGAATTGCATGAAATTGAATTTTTATGAGATAAGGATTAAATTGTAAAAATATTGAAATATTAGGGGCAAAAGTGTGAAGTTGTCTTAATGTGTATTTTGGACTAAATTGACTAGAGTGATGATTAAATGAGTTAATTTTGATTACAAATAGATCAAGAAAAGTGAACTTCGGATTTAGATGGGGGAAAAACAAAATATCGGATTAATCAACTTATTTCATCGTTTTTGCATTCGAGGTAAGTTCGTATATAATAAGCATTATTATAATTGTGTTTTAAATGCTTTAATATTGCATAAATTGTGAATACGACCTTGCGGATATATTTGACAACGATTCGGCCAGTGTGAAATCTCGGTTGAACCTTAGGAATAGATTAGGATACAAATGACATGTCATTAGGGGTTATTTGATTGGGTGCTGGTCTGTACTTTCTACCGGTGACTAAGTTATCTGGCATGTGTTACTGATTCTCGTCAGCTTGTGTGAGCAGCAACGTGTAGCTTCGTCATGACCGTCAGCTTGTGTGAGCAGACCCATTGATAGCTCGAGAGTGAGCATTATATGTGATATGAGATTGAGATAGCTTCGGCTATATATGTGGCACTCAGTGTGCGAGATTTCTGGGTATCCGATAGTATTTCGAATGGTTCAACGGGTATATCAAAGATATGGATGAGTATGAGATCAATACGAGCTTGTACAAGTATGTACGTGAACTATACGATCATTGAATCGAAGAATTTGATGGAAATTGTGCTTAATCTTGGATTGAATACATATATTAAGTTATGCTTCAAATTTGAATTGCATTATATGATGTTTATGTTATTGAATTGTTGGTTGGTAAGTTTTACTTATTTAGCATATGAGCTTACTAAGCTTTATAGCTTACTTTGTTTATTTTCCGTGTTTTATAATGTTCTCGAAGCTAGCTCGGATTTGGGAATCGTCAGAGACTTCATCACACTATCAAGCTTCTATTTTGGTATTATTGAGCTTATGTTTTGGTTATATGGCATGTATAGGAGTTATGGTCATTTTAGTATGTTTCGGTAATGGATTTAGCCATTTAAGTTGGCTTGTAAATGAAGAATGATTTGTTATGCATTTTGCCACATGATTTGGCTTATATTTGGCATGTTTTTCTCATGTATAAATTTGTGTAATTGGCCTTTAAATGTGTGGTTGACTATCGATATGAGATGCTTGAAATGAATAGGCATTATGGATACCAAATGGTTGAGATTTGATTATTGGTATGCTTATGAAACTAAGCAAAATAATGCATGTTTGAAAGTGATTATATTGATGATTTAAGATTGTGGATTTGGTATGTTTTGAGTTGATAAAATATGATGTATTGAACTATATGTTTCTTAGTATAGAAATAACATGAATTAGGATTGATTGAGGTTGGTTGAATGCATATTTATGCCATATTTTGTGCCATTTGGTTTGGTGTAGGTATATGCAAATTTAGGTGGCAAGATGGCTTGGTAAATAGCCTATTTTTGTCCACACGGGCAGAGACACGAGCGTGTGTCTCAGTCGTGTATGACATACGGTCAGGTTACACGGCCGTGTGTCCCCTAGTGTGTATTTAGAAATCAAGTCAGTATGCTCCACATGGCCCAGCACACGGGCGTGTGACTTGGCCGTGTGGCATAAGTTAGTATATCCTATAGGTTTGACACGGCCTGGTACACGGGCGTGTGAGGCCATTTTGAAGGGCACACGGGTTGGTCAAACGGGCGTGTGGTTGGCCGTGTGACCCAAGTCAGAGAGTTACACGGGGTCGGACACGGGCTAGGACACGGCCATGTGCTCCCATTTCGAATGTCCACACGGCTTGTGACATGGGCGTGTCTTTGGCCGTGTGTCTCCCACACGAGCGTGTGTCCCCTGTATTTTGCAAAATTTTCTAAGTGTTCCAAAAACTTTCTGAGTTATCGGTTTAGTCCCGAACCACTCTTAATGCATGTTTTGGGCCTTATAGGCTCGTATTAGGGACAATGTGAATGATGTTGAATGTTGATTACCTAAAATTTGAAAATGTATGTGAATTGTATGTTTAATTGTATAATAAGTTCGATAATGCTTCGTAACCCTATTCCGGTGTTGAATACGGGTGAGGAGTGTTATAGATATTCTGTTGTCAAGTATCTATTCTGAATCAAGTTCGTAGCAACTAAGGTAAGCCTCTGTTCTGTTTGGGTTGATTGTTCATAAAGCTAGGTTCGCTTGCATGTGTGAATTCTATAAGCTTTGTCTGTTTAAGTAATTTGTGTGTTTATGTATATTGCGAACCAGTCGGACCATCTACCAGCAAGGAAAAGGGAAAAGCCAAACTTGTTTAGTTTTTCAATCAAATCGGTGAGTGGTTAAGAATTGCCATGTGTATGCAAACTTTTATTGTTTTGTTTTTTTTTCTTCTAAAACTTAAGGTTTTCAAACTAAGCTCCAAGAATAAAGTTTTTCTAAAAACTCTATTTTTAAGTTCTAACACTCTGTTTTGAAGATAAGTTTTCAAGTCATGTTTCTAAAGTTATGTTTTAAAGATAAGTTTTATGCGTGCTCCTATGTGAGCCTATGTTTCAAGATATTCTTTTAAGATACGATTTTATAAATTGTGTTTTTACACACTTAGGTTTGAGCTCTCGGAACAAGTGTTTCTCAAGCAAGTTCCCTATGCGAGCTCTATGTGATAAGTTTCTGTGCATGCTCCTTTGCGAGCCCTTATGTTGGATATATTGGTACACCAAAGGATTGTCAATATTAGCTTTTAAGTTCTGGGATTTTGGGTGTTGAGACCCTGACACATGTGGAGAGATAAGGGAATGTTGAGCTGTGCTCCATTCAACGGGACATGTTGGTGTACAAGAGAGTGCATTGCTTTGCGCTGCACTTATGAGACATGTTAAAGAATCTTTGAGTTATTTTGAGGCATTATAAGGAGATCCACATATCCAATAGATTCTAATAAGTGTGGACAAAAACATGTTTTATGTTCTTTAGCCATTCTGATAAGATAAGTGTGTAAGCATGTTTCATGCTATTCTAATATCTATTTTCAAACAAGTACAAGTTAAGTTTTTAAGTATGATTTTCAGTAGGTATACGTGAAACTGTTTTCAAACTTATATGTTTTTTGACAAGCAGGGACTACGAAATGGGTCTCGCACCTTCATTGCGAACCCAACACGCAACACGATTTTCAGACTAAGTCCTCTTTCTATTTTAAACTCTGTGTTTTTATCATACTTTGCTGATTCCTGATTATTCACTGAGTTCTCAATGAACTCACCCACTCCTCCCTTACTTTGCAGGTAAGTAGGTCGCGGATGGCAGTGGCACGGTAAATGACTTGGTGAGGCTCATACCTGAATAGGTATTGACGAACCTGGAAAAATAGGCGATGGGGTTTTATTTATATGGGTTTAGACTTATTACGATTTAATTCAATTAATGGAACAATTTTTTTAATGGTTTAAGTTTATTTTCATTCTACGAACCTTAAGTAAAACCGTTGTTATTAATCTCTTCTCAGCCTGAATAAAATTTGATGTTTCTTTAATTCTCCTTGCCTTCCAACCATGTTATATTATTTAAGTTTTGCTAAGTATGTAATAGTATTGTTATGCGAGCTCATTCCTTGTGATTTTATGTAAACATTATATGTTACTTTGATATGCGAACCTATGTGCGAACTCATGCTTTTATGCTATACTGCGAACTCATGTGTTATTATGTTAGGCGAACCTATGTTGTTTGACGTATGCAAGTCTAAGTCGTGGTGCAACTGTAATAATAGCTTTCATGTACTTGTATCTATTTTTGAAAGTATGTACCCTAAACACCCTGTTTATATCTTGCATGTGAACCCATAAGTCTTTCTATTAGTTGACATGCGAACCCTACCTGTGTATGGTTACTAGCTCGCATGTTTTATACTTTATGTATGAATTATTTACGTTGTTGTGCTATAACTTAGCATAATATATAAGTGGTGTGTTGGAGGTTAGGTTGGGAGTTAACGGAGAGTCACTTCGGTGGCTAATGTAGCTCGCCAAATTAGGGTCGAACCTACTTGGCCGGGTTTGGGGTGTTACAATTTATTCTTTGAATGTGTTGGGTTCTTTGTTCATTATTTTCTCTTTTAAGATGTTGGGTTCTTTGTTTTGAAGATTCTGGGTACAAAATCTTTTTTGAGCCCTTGATTTTCTATTTGTTGAAGAAGACATATTCGCTTCTTTTCTTCCTTCAAAAAATGTTTTATGAATAGATAAAACAAAAGAGATAGAAAACGAAGAGCTTAGGTAGAAAATGAAACAGATGGTGAAAGGAAAAAATAAAAAACGAAAGAGATAAAAGTAAGGTAGAAGACGATGGTGAAAGGAAAATGAAAGGAAAAATAATTAAAGGGGGTCCGATTTGCAGCCAAAGAGGACCGTGATCATAAATCGATCGCAGACGTGGTCAGTATGCGAATGGCTAGCTGCCACATTAGCAAAAAAGTAACAACGTTAGGCTCGGGTACTAATATAATGGACGAAAAAAAATTTTGGGTACCAATCTGGGATAAAAAAATTATACATACCAATTTGAGAGAAATAGATAAGTTCGAGTAACAATTTTATATTTAACGCTTTTGAAAATAAAGTTTTCAAATTTGAACTAATGAACATTTTAATGAAAGAACTTCTGAAGTATTTTTTTTTTCAAATACTTGACTTTTGTAACTTGGACTAATAGTAAAATATATTATACTTTTAAAAAAAAGACAGTAAATTTAAATTTTAAAAATAATATTATTAAAAAAGTAATCACAAATATTAAATATAAATAATAAAATAGATGTAAAAAACTTTAAAAAAATTACAATTTATTCGGGTGAAAATTATTAAGATTATTTAAGTCACTCAACTATTCGAAAGTTTTTATTTAAGTCCTTAGATGTTAAGGTTTTTTTCCTTTTAAGTTCGGCTAGTAAGCTCCAAGCAACTATTTGATTATCAGTACAGTGGATTAATACCCTTCGATGAGTAGAAAAACACACCTTAGATCCAAGTTAACTTGACGATCAATGTTGCAGATTGAAGAAGAAACCTATTTGGATTTTTGTTCACAGATTCATGACGTTTAAAACTGTTTCGTAAAAGAAATGAAATATAAAAGGAAAGAGGAAGGAAAACTTTCAATTGGTGCAGGTGATGCAAATAGACAAGATCATACAACAGTAATTTTAGTAGCTTAATGATTTAAATAAAAACTTTCAAATAGTTTAATGACCGTTTTATAACTTTTTAAAGTTAAATAACCCAAATGTAAATTTATTAATAATTTTAATGATTATGAGTGTAACTTTTGAAGTTGGCACATTCGGACGAGGACTTCCAGTAAAGTCGGTTCTTAGAGGTGTCGACTGAAAGTCAAGGTGCGAACTTCCATTTACACTGTAGTACATGGCAATGGCAGTAGCAATGAAGAAACATGCTGCAAAATTTTTCATGGTAGCAGCAAGCATGCTGCAAAAATTTAAAACCTGCAGAGAAATAATGGAGACGTAGGTCACGGGTTAATAATTTTTAGTGGTTTTATTTTATTCTTTTAGAACATTTTTAGTATGTATTTAATTTAGTCCCTTAATTATCTTGACGATATAAAGCCACATTCTTTCCATTCTTCCACGTTCTTTTCATTCTTCCAACAACTTCTCTCATTTTATATTTTTCTCAAATGCTTAATATATATTTATCAATACTTTTTTCTTGTTGTAAAATATTAAATGTAGAGATTAGTTGAAAGGTTTGTTTATTGTTGTTAGTCTTTTATTATATTGTTTATTTATCTAAAGGTTGATATATTGTTTTTTTTATTTTTATTTTTTTATTGTTAGATACGTTTAAAACTTGAGTCCATTGTTTGTAGTAAAGATAAAATATAGATATATTTATATATTATAGTTTAGGGATAATTACCATGTTAGTATATTACTTTATTAAATGATACTATATTTTTATAATTTATAAAGTGTTTATAAAATATTAGTTTTTTTTTGTTTAGGGTTTAATATATTTTTACATTTTGTACTTTTGTAAATTGTTTCTTTGATTTAAGTTTTTTATGGGTTTTTATTAACAAATTATAAGAAATTTTAAAGGAAATTTTTTATTTTAAATGTTAGTTTATTGTTATAATTTAGATTATTGTTAGTTTGAATTTTATTAGATTGTTATTGATATAAATTATTTTTAAAGTGATTGAAAAATATATAGTTTATTAGTTATTTAAATGTTATTAAATTGTTATATTTTAGTCATTTGTATTTTTTTCTTTTTTTCTTTTTTAAGTTTTTATTTCACTATGTTTGCTAAACTGAAAAATTAAATGATGAAAATAAGCATTGAAAAAATAAGTACTGAAAAATTAAGTATTGAATTTACGTTATAATTTTTTTGTATATTACTTAAAATTAAATACTAAGTATAATTAGATTGTTTGATAAAAGGTAATGTAATCTTAAATGAAAAAGAATAAAATAAAAAAATTGAATTTATTCTCTCTCTCTTTTTGTTTTGGGTGTAAAAACTTGCATAACTAAAAATACCTAACTATACTACAACTACTTTATTATACCAATATTCCTCCTAATGTTCTTTCAGAATCTAAATTGCGTTCTCTGGATGGCTCCCACCTTTGAGTGTCAATATACTATTTTTCCTAGCTTACTGATATCTTAATGGTTTCCGTACAGCTCCATGGAACTCCTTGGAAAACAAAAAGGTTTCTGTTCTTCCATAGCCGCCATACTATCAGGCCAAAGAGAGTGGCCCAAGGCACCTCAATCCTTGGTACCTACTCCCGATTTCCCAAATTTGTCCCAACCCACTCTAAGAGATTTCCTGAGAAAAACTATGGTTGACGATCTTTAGGGACCAGATTCAGCCAAACTTCTTTAGCAGCTTGACACTCCTTAAGGACATGTAGGGTATCTTCTATATTATGATGGCACACTAAACAGGATGCATTTTGGCCAATTCCTCTTCGCATGCACTCAAGGTTAGTAAGCAACCGTTGCCTGTAAACGAGCCACAGAAAAAAAAAACGTATATGGTGTGGTCCTTGATACTTCCATATGGTCTTCCACCTATTGTCTCATGTGTTCCACGTACTCTCTCTTAGCATTTGATAAGCACTTTTAACCGATAAGCCTCCATTCGAAGTTTTACCCAGAAGATTTTGTCCGGCCCCACTAAAGGATGTGGGGGTAGTAAACTCACAATCCTTCTAACGATTTCTTCTGGCAGTTTTAGTAACAAGCCATGCTTTATATTTGCTTTTAAGAAAAACACCAGATCGTCTGCAAAAAACAAATGTGATAAAGTTGGCCCTGTTCTTAAAAGCATAATAGGACTCCATTCGCCAGAATTTATTGCCAATTGAATGCTATGCCATAACCACTCCATGCATAGCACAAACATGTAAGGTGAAAGAGGGCATCTTTGCCTTACTTCTCTCGCTGGCTGGAACTTCTCAGTGGGTACCCCATTCCACAGGATTTGCATAATAGAGGTTGATATAGCGGACATGATTACTTTCCATAGATAATCTGGTATACCGGCTGCTTGAATAGAGCTATCAATGAAATCCCATCAAACTCTATCATATGATTTTTCCAAATCAATTTTAATTGCCATCCACTTTTTGTTCTTTCCTCACATAAAGTGAACGACTTCTTGAGCAATGATATTATTAACAGAGATGTTTCTCCCAGCGATGAATCCAACCTGCTCTTCTGCAATAAGTTTGGGAAACACAATCTTAAATATGTTAGCTATAATTTTCATCACTAACTTATAAAAGATGGTACATAGGCTGATAGGTTGAAATTGAGAGATTCCCTCAGGTTGTACCATGTTTGGAATAAGAACAATGAGTGTATTGTTTAGTCCTTGGTCTATAGGTTGTCTATTGAACACTCCTTTGACCCAGTCAGAAATTACACTCCCAATACTATCCCATTAATTCTGAAAGAAAAACTCATGGTATCCATCACTTCCAGAGGCTTTTAATGGTGCTATATCAACAAGTGTCGTTCTGATTTCATCGTTTGAGACCCCTTTCCCTAGAAATTCTTTGTCACTTTGTTCCATTTGAGAAAAGCATTGCTGGGGTAACTCCCTCATCCTACTTGGCTTTTCCCCATACAACTTCTGAAAGTAGCTAATTGCTTCTAATTGTATTTCATCTGGTTCATACAAACAATACCCATGACTATTACGTAAAGCATTAATACGATTAACCTTCCTTCTATACATTGTTCTACTATGGAAGAATTTTGTGTTTCTATCCCCAAGTTTGAGACAGTCACACCTAGACTTTTGCTTCCAAAGCATTTCCTCATGATAAGCATTTCTTCAAGCTCCTTTCTAATGCCCATCTCCTTCCTATATAAGGCGTTCGAATTAGGCTTCTTTAGACCCTTTTGAACCCAACTCAAGGATTTTAAAAGTTTTTGTTTTCGAACCCCAATATGCCCATATACATTTTTATTCTAGTCCGTAAGTCTTATGGTGAGTTTTCCTAAGGTGTCACACATATCTCCATTATACTTCCAGAATTTCTTAATGGTACCTAAAAAATTCTAATTCTGTGTCCAACTGGCCAAAAACATGAAAGGACGTCCTTTAGGTTAGTTTAGTTTCGAACATAAGTTTATGAGAAGAGGCCGATGATCTGATTTAATCCTCACTAAGTGTGTGACCAAACACTTTTGAAAATTTTGAACCAATGTCGTATTCCTTAACATTCGATCCAGCCTCTCTAAGACCCCTCCTCGTTGCCAAGTGAAAGAAGGATCTCGATACCCCAAATCATGTAGGCCGTTGGCCTCAACAAAATCACCAAAATGAGGACAACGTCTTCTTATGGAACCACTGCCCTTTTTATCATCAGCGGAAAGAATAGCATTAAAGTCCCCTACTGCCATCCAAGGGGTTCAGTTCGTACGGTTTCTTTTAAGGCTTCCCATAGTGCCTTTCTCTTTATTTTATTGGGACTACCATATACAAAGGCGACTATAACAGATTGCATATGAACACCACAGTAAACCTTTGTTAAGATAAACTGGGTATGATTTTGAATAACTTCCAAATGAATCGTTTCTTTCCAACCAATCCAAATATAACCAAAAAAGCCCATTGCTTCAAATTGATGTGAAAAATGAAACCCTAACTTTGCAATTATTTCATCCGCCTTTTCACCACTAACCTTTGGCTCCAAAAGGCTAACATTATCGGGCTTGTACTCCCCACTATATTGTTTAAGAATGCGAAGGAATTTCACATTCGCACATCCTTAACAATTTCAAACAAATATTGATAAGTTTGAATTCATCATCATTAATTTTAAATAAATAAATTTGAGGAGCAATAAAACAAACACAATTTAATGCTGCGGATTTTCCTAGCCTCTTGAATTTGCGCCCGACTCTTCACTAATCTTGCTCACCATTTCTTGATGAAACTGATCCTTTGATAGAGTAACTAATAAGGATGTTAGTTGTTAGTCAGTTAAAGGAACTCTATTTGTTTTGACTTTAAAGGGGCTACCTTTGTCCCTAATTATCTTTTTGAGTTTTTTTGACTCTTTCGGGTTTCATTTAATTTTTCCCCTCCCCTGTGCAGAGTTGAGGAGTCGCCTCGATAACCTAGGCCTTCTTTTTGAGTTTTACACAAATCCTTCTCCCCTCAGAACTTCTTTTTCTTTAAACAGAGCAACCGAGTGCCTTTTTGAGTCAAGCATGCCGTCCTTTGGGATCACCGCAATCTCCATCAGGCCTCCATTCGTAGGCTGCTGACTAGAACGATCATCAGAGCCTACAACAATCGTCGCGTCGCGATCATCTGGTAACTCCCCTTCTCTTAGCGTATCATCTAGTTCCCTATTCAATGATTGGTCAGCTGCTTCTATCTCCCTATTTTCCCCCGGCTCCAAAATCACCTATTCTGTCGGCGCTCTTGCGATCCCCCCACTTCCACCACCATTTACCAGGTTGGTAAACCCTAGCTCATTAACCTTAGAAACCCAACCTCTCTGGCCTTGCCTTCTCCGATTATTTTCCTCTGTAAGGGGCCTTCTGAAATTTCCCTTCGGTTGTTTAGTGGGCCCTCTTGCCTTAGCCTGCGTTTGCTGGCTTGACCCCAAGTGCAATCTGGCTTAATCAGCAGGCCTTTTCTGGTCCTGGCCCAATGACACCGAGCCCACTTCCTTCTCTAAAGCTTCTATCAAAGAGTCCAAACTCCTCTGACCTAAACTCGCTTGTAGTCTTGAGCCTTGCTTTAGGAAGCCCTGTTCTTCGTTTAGGGTTTCCAAAACTTGAAACCTTGTGTTAGGTTGCACCTCCCCCTAACTTCCACCGTCGATTTTCCTTCCCCCTTTCGGCCAACGTCGACTTTTATTCTCCATAAGCATCCAAGGGCCGTAGGTGTTGGGGTTTGTCAATGGCTTATTTTGACTTGGGTCCTTACCTTTCCCTTGTCCACCCTCATCGCCGGATGTACCTCATTCTATCCCTTTCTGCCCTGATTCTGTTGTAGGGCAGATTTTTTATAAGTGCCCATAGTGTCCTCATGAGAAACATACGGTTGGTAGGTACTCATATTCGACTCTTTGTAAAATCCATTGATCAAGACTTGAGAAGTCAGACCTTTTCCAAGATTTACAAATGCTGCCATTCTTGCGAATCTTCCCTGGACCCCATTGTCTATGTTAAAGTCCAATTTTGCAACCCGCCCTATCATCCCCTATTTCCCATAAGATTTTCCTCTTGTACATATACCCTGGTAGGCTTGGAAGACGAATCCATGCCATTACCACATTTGGGTAAGGTTGTGACAGACTGAAGTCCATGCTCCATGGCTATACCGCTAGGTACTGTTCAAATAGAATCAAGGTCCCTAAAAGAGCACCTTCTCAAAATCCTCAGGGTTTTGGAACTTAGCCAGGAAATAGCCGTTCTCGATGTCCATCAATTGGAATGTTTGAGATGGCTTCCATAATGAATGGATTTTGTTATGGAGTGTAGCGTACCCTATGTTCCTTCTGAGGTGTAAGCCATGTCTTTAATTAGAATCTGATTTACCCGCTCAGAGAAATCAATTGACAGGATGCCATTAACCGCAGTCCGCACAACATCTTTAACCAATAATTCAAAATCCCCATCATCATTGAAATTGTCTACTGTCGCTGATCTCTCTTCTGCCCGAAAACCCGTCCCAGCCAAGCATTCCTTCTAGGACCTAGGCTTCTCTAAAGCAATAACCGCCTCCATTATGACATCATTATCGCCCACTAAACCTTTGGGGCTTACTCTCTTAGGCGAGCGATTGACGATACCAGGTTCTTCTCTACTTTCTCGCTCCATAATTTCCATTCGTATTTCTATCACCCTTCCCATAAATATACCTATTTACTGATCATTTTTCACACTTTTTTATAAAAAGAATTAAATTTAGCCGTTTTCCTTATGTATTATCAAACAAGTTTAAAAAATTAAGTTACTAAAAATATTAAGTTTTAGTTATGGAATTTTTTCAACATTTTATCAAACAAGGCCTTAAATTTTATTAAGTATATAAAAATATTTATAATTTAAGTAGAAATTTAAACAATACCTCTATGATTTCTTTTGTAGTACTTTCAAACTGAATTCCTCATCACTTTGGATCTACTTATACCTGCCATTGAGGTAGCTTATCGACCACCTTCATCTCGGCTGAAACTCACAGGCTACGAATCCCTCCTTGACACCGAGAAGTTTATATCTTTTGGCCTCTTAAAATTCGATGAGGGTGGTGGACTGGAAAATCCACGTCTTGTTCTTTTTTCATAAAAAACTCTACATTCTCTTGAACTATCATCTCTATCTTATGAGCCTTAGTTGTCATGACTGCTAAACTCTAGCATTGTAACGCCGCTATTAGGGCACGAATTTCATCCCTTAGTCCCTATCCAAACTTATCACATAAAGCTTTCTCTGTACGGAACATGTCTTTTACATAGCGGTTGAGTCTGATGAACTCTCATTTGTATTTCATCACTAACATCCGCCCTTGTTTGAGATGCAAGAACTCATTCTTCATCTTCTCAACATACATTTGATTTACATATCTTTCTTGGAATTTCTCCAGAAAGAATTCCGAGTCTATCATTTCTTCAGAGGTCACACTGATCAATGTCTCCCACCATTGATACGCCTCCCCTTCAAGCAAAGAGACAACACATAAGAGGTTGTTCGCCGGCATACATTTTAACTCCTTCAATAATTTGCAGACACGTGATAACCATTGTTCTACCACTGTGGGGTCATCACCTTTATCTCCTAGAAATTCTTTAGCATCTCTTTTTCTTATCTCTTTCACAGGATCACTCTTAGATTGAGTTGTAGTTAGCGGTTGGAGGTGCAAGAGGTACAGGTTGAACTATTTCCGGTTGTGGTTGCTGAGGTTGTTGAGGTTGAGGTTGAGGTTGGGGTGCTTGAGTTGTCCCCATGAACTGATCAAACATTTGAGTCATCGTGGTGAAGAAGACATTTCGAAAAGCATTTCCAGCAGTACCCAGATTAGTTGTAGGAGTTTGCTCCTAAGCCGGAGGTACATGGCTTTCAATCCCTTCCCCAGTTACTTCTCTTGATCTTTCTAACATTTTTATAAACAACTATAATAAAACTCAGATTAGTTCAAATTACAAGGACTAAGCCAAAGTTGTATCATGCATGGCAGCGCATGACACAACCTTCGATTTTTCGAGAATCGGCTCAACTGGGCTCTGATATCAAAACTTGTAACACCCACGCCTGACCTGATCTCCGGATATGGGTATGGTATGCACAACATAAAATTTTTGGGTTTAACAAAAACACTTGAAATTTTTTTAAAGTATCGAGGTCTTGGCATAAACCTCATTATGAAAAAGACAAAACAATAGTTCCAAGTAAAAATATCTTTAAATTAAACATTAGTAGAAGCCCTATATAAGTTGGTAGATTTTATAAATTACAGGATGAATTATTTACCATACAATAGTTTCAAGTGCATAATTGGCAGTTAAAACAACATTCAAAACCATTTGACATATATGTCAAAAGATGAACTCATAAACCACGATTCCTTAAATTGAAATACATACTTTTAGAGTTCACAAAAGTTCTTAAATAATAATATCATAACAAAAGTTGCAAATCATTATATAGGTTGATTATAGAGCACATCTACACGCCACCCCCAAAAAGGTCATGCATGGTACAAAATTAAACAGATGGCTCACTATCAATAGTTCTTTGGCGTAGTCCCTTCAACAGAATCTCTTCTTTTAGTCAGCACACTTGAGAAGGAAATGATAACAGGGTAAGTTTAAATGAACTTAGTGAGTTCCATAAAGAAAACACAACTAATATACAACGATACTGCTGATAAACAAACTTCAATACCGTAAGGATACCCAACATTTCAGAGAGGTTCATACACAATAATCGTAATACGCACAAAGGCATTCACAGAATACGGAAAGACTTTATACGCCAACTTAACACAACACATGGGCGGTTATTATCAACCAACTGAACTATAACTTTTACACAACCCATCCTTATGTCAGCCTCATACCCAGAATTCAGAGCCAGAGTCATATTGATCAGTCATATTATTAAGCACACACTCCCTTAACTCCTCATATCATTTCTGTTTATCCGAGCATAAATTCTCGGGATCTGCCAATTCGGTTTGCAATATAGCTGCCGTACCGATGGCATAAAAAGCATATCCCCCTTCTTCATCAACACATTTCACAAATCACATATCATATATTGATGGTACTGGCTTGTGCAGTAAGGAAGGTGTTTAGTATCAAAACATAAATGGACTATGGCCACACTAATAACACTAGTTGAACACCACAAGATCAAACACCACACATATGTAGTTGAGAAGGAATACTTACCTTGCACAGTTTATAGAAAAATAGAATTTACAACAAAAGGAAGTAAGAAGGAACTCACCAGAAAATCTAGTACAATAATCTACACAGCAGGTCATTTGCCCTTGTTGCTTGGACTTTCATTAGCTTCTTGAGCTAAAAGAGAGACAAATACATCTATTAGATCATCAAACTACTAAAATTTGACATGCATGCATGAATTGATAACATGTAACCCAATTGGTAGCATTTAACCCAGAATTAGGAGCTTTCCTTCCTCAAGAATAATTCTAAAACCTATGCATGCATTACTATAAACACGTAATTTCTTTCGATATCGATCTAAAGGTTTACCAAAAATTCCAGTAATATGGTGATGACAATGGTGTTAGCTAAATGCTGGAACTCCTCGTTACTGACTGTAACTTAAAATTTCTAAAGATGTAGTGAAAATGCAAGGAAGAAGAAGAAGTAGAAGCAAAAATGTATACACATACTAGATTGATGTCCTTATATAGAAATGAACAAAACTTAGTGGAAAGTCAAAGGATCCCACGATCGCTCTAGAAATTTGAAAAGTAGTAATTAAGTATCAAATCAACTACAGTATCTTAGTTCAATTCTGACTAGGTTTCAACTAAACTCTAACATCACTTATTACGTCATTGTAACTTACACTAACTACGAAAGCAAACTTACCAAGCTACGACTAATGAGTTCGGCCAAAACATCTAGGGTTGGCGGATAACTTAATAGAAGAGTCTGTCAAACTCTAGAGTTCGCCAAATCGCAAATCCCACCGAATATACAACACAAAATCAAATACTCCACTAATTTACTCGATAACTACCCTTAGAGTAAATAATTATGCGCCAAATAGTAACTCGATAATATCCACCGAGCGGGTTATTACAACAAGCCTTTTGGAGAGCCCAACCCACGAGGTCACTCTTCGCGGATAACATGGAGAAATAACCCATCAACTCTAGAAGAGTGGGCTTATGAACGTTAGAAGAATGGGAGGAGGGATAAATGATCTCCTTCAATTCTGGGGACAACTCCCTGTCCTATTTCTATTGGACAACAAAGGGAGAGAATGGATACTAACATGTGTTGATATGCTTCCACCAAGAGAAGTAGGTTTGGACTTCTCTTGAAGGGGGAGTGTAATAAAAGGTGCCAATTAGGAAAGTGTGGGGAGCTTAGTGGCAAGTTTCGAAATCCGTGGGAAGGGGAGCTAAAGTGGTAGCAGGAAGGTCCACAGCATTGGCAGACTCAATAGGACGATTGGGAAGGACCGAAGGAAGGAACAAAGGGCGTGTTGTAGAATCAGATGCTGGGAATATTGTCATAGGCACTGGAGGAGGAGCAGGGGATTCACCCTATGGAAGGATGGGTTGCTTGCCAAGTTTGTGGTGGGACGACCTGTTGCCACTGCCCTCCCCGGTACTAGAGGACCCCCTTTCGAGTTTCGACCTCTGCGGTTACTACTACCAACTCGCACTTCCAAAGTAACTTGATACATGGCTTGTTGCGCACTCCCAAACAAAACCTATATATCCATGACTCCGAGTTAGGACAAGGGTGACAAGGGCAAGACATAAGTATGACTTGCAGGAGGAACAACGAGGTCAACAATGTTTTCAACTAAGTCTCTACCCGATGACTCACCCATGAACCCTGGAGTTGAGAAAAGCTAGTGGCGAGAAGGATTATTATAGATGGTGTAGAAGAAATACACGGACTCCCTCAATTTTCCAACAAGAGCCCAAGTTAACTCACCATCGGCCCCAAACGGCCATGCCTCTTCGGCGGACTGAACCATTCTGGGATTCACACCAAGATAACAGTCTGAGGCTCGCCAAACATTTGGGCTCCTTCCCTCCAAAAATATCGGGAGATATTTCTAACAGTAAAGAGCCTTTTTAACTCTAGAGTCTACCCCGGATTCAATTTTTCAACTTGTGCTACTGCGATTTCTATGTTCAGGGGTTGGGATTGGCGGTCTAACAACCCGATTTTGGGGCTAGTCAGAACAGTGGTTTCGGGACCACTAATCCGAGGTTGAAGAAAAACATTTTAGTATTATTTTATGTGTTATAGTATGATTATAAGGATGCATGAAAATTTTGGTGCTTTAATTTTAGCGATTGTATGCTTAATTGTGAAAAAAGACTATATCGCATAAAGTGCGAAAGTTCTATTTTACAAGCTAAAGGTGTCTAATAGTTGTAGAATATTAATTGGAAGCCCTAAATGTGCAATTAGACCCTTAGAAGATGAGTGGCCGGCCATAGGGGACAAGAAATGTCAAAATTTGGTCAAAGTGGGTGTATTAGGTGACTAAATTGAAGGAAATAAATAAAATAAAGAAAAGATGATATCACCCTATTCATTCATCTTCTCCCATCGAAAATATCAGCTAAGGAAGGGTTTTGGAAGCTAAAAATTTTCAGCAACTTCTCACATTTGAAAGTAAGTGATTTTGGTGGTTTTATTTGATAATTTTTGTACTTTTAGAACCCCTAAAGCTTAAGCTAGCTAAATAGGGGATTATTTTGCAAAATGGTTGAAAGTTTAGGGACTTACCATGAAAGTGTTTATGTTGTTTGCTGAGTTTTTATGAAAGAAAATGAATGTTAGTGGGTTAAGGAGTAACTTTTGTGAAAGGTGTTACCATGAAAACACCTAAATGGGACTTATTTGTAAAATTTGTAAATGGGTAATAAATGCATGAAATGATGGGTTTTAGGAATTTTTATAGGAGAAATAAATGTTTAGCTAGGCTTGTTGAATAAGGAAATGTGATGAAAAACGATTTACGAGCCTAGGGGCACAATCGAAATTTTGCCAAAGTATAAGGGCAAAATGGTCATTTTTGCCTAAGTAGAAATTTTGATGTATCATGAGTTATATAATGATGGAATGAGTAAATTTTATTATAATAGATCAAGAAGAGCGTGAGAACAACCTTGACCGAGGAAAAGGTAAGGTTACGGACTAAACCGTTGATTAATACATTTTGCACCGAGGTAAGTTTATGTGTAAACGTTACATCTTTAATACATATGTTGTTACTTATTGGTGCATTGTATGAGTGAGATTGATTGAAATTGATAGATAGTGAGTAATTCTCGTATGAACCTCGGAATAGATATGTAAGTGCAAAAAATATCCATGATAATTATTCGGTGGGCTGAGTGCGATACCACATTATTATTTATTCACGATGGGCTGTGTGCGATACCATCGTTTATATTATCATTTGGTGGGCTATGTGCGAAACCACCAAAAATATTTTTCTTGGTGGGCTAAGTGCGATACCATCTTATTATTGATAAATGGTGGGCTGTGTGCGAAACCACCGGGTACTTAGTATTATTCCGAAGGGTTCATCGAGAAATTGTCTAAGTAAATGTTTCATGTGGCTTTGTGATGATGAGTGCAGGGAATGTGTACAAGTAAATATGAGCAATATATTGGTTATATGATTAGAATGTGGTAAGAGATGAGATGAGTAAGCATGGTTAAGGGAATGTGAATTGTTCTTGCTTATTATGGAATGTTATTGATTAATTAGCATATGTTATGATGCTTATTGTTTACATGTAAACTTACTAAGCTTAAAGCTTACTCCCTTTCTTTTCCCTTGTTATATAGTGTCAAAGAGCCAGCTCGGGATACGAAGATAATCAGAAGATCATCCACACTATCAGCTCATCTCGATATATTTAGACTTAGCATTTTGAGTATGGCATGTATCGGGGCTAGACTTAGTGAAATGTCTTTTTGTTTTGGCCAAGTGTGTTGGCTCCTTTAAAGATAAACTTTTTTGTAAATAACCATAGTTGATGGCTCATTATCATTAATATATGAAAAGATGAGGTTATTCATAAATGTGTATGATGCATAATTGGATTGCTTGGTTAATAGTTGAATGAAATTGATGTTTTATTAGTTAGGGTGATAAAAAGGGTTTGGCAAATAGCCTTATTCTTGTCCACACGGGTAGGCACACGGGCGTGTGTCTAGGCCGTGTGTGACACACGGTCAGTCCCATGGGTGTGTGACTGGGTCGTGTGTCCCCTGCATGTTAGTGTTGCAAGTCAGTGTCGACCACGGGTTAGACACACGAGCGTGTGCCTAGGCCGTGTGTCCCTTATGAGGTTGCTGACGTCATAAACAGAATACCCAGATTTTCACACACGGGTGAGGACACGGGCGTGTCTAGGCCGTGTGAAGGACACGGGCCAAAGACACGGGCGTGTGTTCGGCCGTGTGAAAACCCCTGTAGGTTCGAATGAAAAATAAATTCCACACGGGATAGAGACATGGGTGTGTGTGACCACACGGCCTGCCCAAACGGGCGTGTCCCAGTTCACACGGGCGTATGATCCTGTTTAGGAAAAAAAAATTTCTAAGTATGAAAAAGTTCCCAGTTTGATTCAAGACCCTCCGTTCGCATGTTTAAGGCCTCGTAGGCCCATAATGAGGATGCTTTGAATGTGAATGGGAAGTTTTAAGTTGAAATGAAATTTTATAGCCCAAGGTTGTATATTCAAGTGAGTTAAGTCTGGTAATGCCTCGTACCCGGTTCCGGTGATGAATACGGGTAAGGGGTGTTACAGGCGGCAAGTAGAATTTGCAGGAATGAACCACTTTGTGGGAAAATCAAAACCGCTGGAAAGATTGCTCTTCACTAAAATAAAGTTATTGTAGTTTGGATGAAGGTTTGGGGCCCAATCCTTGAGAATGGGTTCACGACCCTAATGAACACTAAAGTAGACTATTCTAGTTGGAGGCCCCTGAGTTAGGACCTTCAATCGGTAGAAGCCTTGAAAGATGCCAAGCAAGGGTGGCTTATCCCGACTGTTGCAGTATAAGAAGTACACCACCAAAGTCTACCAGGATAAACTAGTTAGTTGCTTTGGTGCAATTTCGTACTCCTGGATTACTGCGCAAAAGAACAGATGTAGGACAAGGTCGAACCCAGCCTCTAGCATGTAGAGGGGTAGTATGAAGCACTCGTTGGAATCACTTGGACGTCTCTCACTCGTAACAGTCTCAATTTGATAGGCGAAGTTAGGCAACTAGATACCTTAGGCTACCAAGTAATGTACCATCTCCACTGGAATGGTCAAGCAACTGTACAATGACATTCTTTTGGAAGTACTAGTCCTTTGGGGCTGTGGATCATTTTTGTTTGTAGAGGCAACACTCCGTTGGTGACCCCTCTGAACTCAAGGACTGGAGCTCTTGGCCTCTCCTCTTAACGCTGGTGCAACCCAGACATAATGATATAATGTGTAATGAAAGAAAAGAAAACGAAAGATTACTTGGGAAAACTAAGAAGTGATCATAAAGGACGAGTAACTCCGATGAAGGAAACAAGTAATGAAAGAAGGGAAAGGAAGAAAGAAGATTAGGGTTTATAGGGAAACTCAAACGACGAGAGATTTAAGGGAGGGAAAGTTGATTCAGATGAAAGGATTTCACCTCCCTTGTGTTTCGATTTAAATAACCAAATGTCTAAGAGAAGCTTAGATTCAAAAAGGTAACCAACTGTTCAGATCCCCGAACCTGCTTTTTACACCTGTTGATTAGGGGAAAGGGTTTTCATAAACCCCTGTAACCAAAATAGTGGGAAAA
The DNA here is from genome assembly GCA_025698515.1 of Gossypium sturtianum. Classification (NCBI taxonomy): domain Eukaryota; kingdom Viridiplantae; phylum Streptophyta; class Magnoliopsida; order Malvales; family Malvaceae; genus Gossypium; species Gossypium sturtianum. Next base: position 30,340,296 of record CM046945.1, read on the forward strand.
CCCACCAGAATGAGACGTCCATCAAGTATACGACAAAATTAGTGTACATTTATATAGGCTCAGTAAAGAAACTTTTGCTCTAGGGACGTTTGGCATTAGGAGTAAGCCAGAGGCTCCACCAGGATGATAGTAGGGTTAACCTTAAATCCGTTAACCGCTACAAATAGAAGTTGAGCGGACTCGCTATTTAAGTGGGACAATTTAAGGGAAAAGTTAAGATAGTGTTTAGTGCAAAAGCAACATGGAAGTATAGTGGCGACCTCCCTTGAGTTGGGTAAGGAATAAATATGCCCAGAGCTTACTTTTAGAGCTTTTCACTAAAGAAAATTTTGAGGACGAAATTTTCTTTAAGGGTGGGAGAGTTGTAACACCCAATAATCATTATTAACCTAAAATTTAAGGAAATTTAGGATTAAATTGAATGGATCGGTGAAGCGTCAAGATTTTTAGGGAAATCCAAAACTTTGAGTGGCTGAATTACGATTAATTGGGTCTTAATTTTGGTTTGGTTAGGATGGAACCGATTGGTTCCATAGTGGGAGACCAAATGATTAGCAATGACAGGTAAAAATGGACTAGGAAACTGTGCAACCTTCGATATATATTTGGTAGAGATGAGAGAATTCTCCAAAATTTAGCTAGTAATCTCCTTCCCGTCTACAATGTCTTCTTCAGTTGCTACGAAGAATAAGAGGATCAAGAGAGCTTCACATGGAGAAGAAGTTGTGAGAGTTGAAGTCTATAAGTAGAGGAATCGAGGAACTGGTAAGATTTTTAACCTTTCTTTGCTCGAAAGGTTGAGAAAAGAATGAGGGCTATAACTTTTAATAAGTTTCTATAAACTAGGTTCTGGGTTTAAGGTTGAATACCTTTGAATTAATTGATAAATGATTGTTATGCTTAGCTGCCAAGACAAAGAAGGCTCTAGCATGGACAAGCTAGGGGGTCGAGCATAAAAGAAGCAAGGTAAGCTTCTGCACTTTGTCTTGAGTGGTTGATGAAATCGAGTTGTTAAATGATTTTTGTTGTAACTATTTTGGGTTATTTGAGTTTGTTGATGAGTGCAAAAATAAAATAAAATTGGTGACTGGGTATGCTATGAATGTATATTCTTGTGCAAGTATGTGAGTATTTTTATGTATGATCATTGAATGTTAAATGGATATTGCATGGTGTTGAATATGTGGTGTACTTTGTGTCATGTATCAAGTATCTAGATTGTATGAAAGATGTGAGCATCCTTTATGCAGAGTATGGAGGTATTTTACCTTGATGAGGTAGATGAAGTTAGGAATATTGTGGAGTATGGAGGAATGGGTGGATGGATAAGGAATTGGAATTTCAATTAGATTTCGTAGTTCAGTGTTGCTGGGTGCAAACCGTGATGTGTGAAGCTCCGGGCGTTGCGGAGGGGACACTATGGTGTTCAAGTATCAAGGTTAGAAGTGAGGAGGAATGGATAGACTATAATAGGGATACAAGGGAGTCTGGCTATGCCATGGAATGAAATTATGACGAAGGTTATCAACTGGTCCTTCGAGGCGACATCGTGATGATGGTATACAGGCTCTATGGAGTGACACCTTAGAAGAGGTTTAAAGACTCTCGCAGTTAGTAAAAACGGGATAGTCCGCCAAGAAATTAAACATAGGGTTACAAGTTTAAGACATTAGCTTGACTAAGGCAACCAATAGAGTCCGTCAAGATAGTAAACATGGGGTTACGTTGGTAAGACCATGGCTCGGCTATGGCACTGGATAAATGATCGCCTGAGCAGTGAACCAAGAAGCTGACAGGGTAAAGAAAGGAATAACATTGTATGACTCACACGAAGGGTAGTATGATTGAATGAATACGATGCATCTGGGATCTCGAGTAAGCGACATAGTCAAGAATCTACCAAATTGTTACGGGAAAAAAAAAGGAATTAAGGAACTAGGAGAGGAAAACTACAAAGTTATGAAATGTCCTCTAGGAGGAGCCCGTAGAGTTCGGCTAATAAAATTGAATTAAGGTAATAATGAAATGCTCAAGCGAAACTTAAATCTAAGTATCAGTGGGTAGAAAAGGGAAGCGAAAGACGGGTAAGTCCATTGAGGTTCACTCACAGATAATGATTGCTTGAACGGTCAGACTAGTAGAGTCTATCAGGAATTTACAAATAAAAGAATTTTTGACCAAGATTAGGCAACATTGGATAGACCACGTGGGGCATCCAGAAGAAGAAGTCCGCCAAGAACTACCTTGGGCAAACGGTCCGTTGGAAAGTATTGGATGGACAGACAAGAGTAAGGAACCAAATTTAAGGGAGCATAAATGGAGAACATCCAGTGGAAGGCTACGAACTCCATATGCAAGTGTAGAAATAACGGTAAGAATTAAACTTGTTAAGGTAAAAAGGGAATTAGATTGATGTAGATACAATTTAGTACTATAATGAACCATTATCGTAAGGACATACTTATGACTAAGTCTAGAAGAAAGTCTGCCAGCGGTGAGCTGTGAAAATTGACCAAGCATCAACCACGCTGGTGAAAATCTATGGAAGGCCACAGATAATAGGGAGTTGGAAATCTCTACTTTATAAATTTTATCTCTTAAAGATTTCAAAAATAATGATGTTACATTGCTTCATAGAAGCTCACTAAGTTCATCTGAACTTACGACTTTAATGTCGTGGTTGCAAGATCAAAGTATCATAGTAGTTGAGGGAGAGGACCAAACTAGACACCGCCATCTTTGTACGAAGGGTGTGATAACTGTATCATGCGTATAGAGCGAAATTCTTAGAGGCTACATCTCAAGGATTAAAATTTAGATGTAACAGTGTTAGAAGCTTAAGTCAGAATTGTACATACTGCTAGTTTTTAGCTAATGTAGTATATTTGTAATTATAGTAAAGTTCGAATGATGAGGATTATAATTGAAGTTAGATCTTGTAATTTGGTAGATTCAAATATTTAACCCAATCAGTCTAGAAGTCTTGATTAAGTTATTCACGTAGCTTGTGACATTCGATAACTGGACCCGTGGATCGGGTCGGGTATAAGGTGTTATAGTTTTTGCACACAAAGCAAAATGAACAAGCAAATATTGGCACACTGATTACTAGAAACACTAAAATATATAGACTTTTTCAACACCTTTTGAACATTACTTCATGCAGTTTCTAGGTATTTTCTGTTGAATTTTATACTTTTATTATAAAATAATTAATTTAAGCTTAGTTTATAAAGTGTTTTGAATTTTAATTATTTTTATAATAATTTTGCATAAATTGGGGTATTTTTGGCAGTTTTGCACAAAGGGTGAAAAATCAGCTCGACAGCCACCTTGAAAGAATTAATCCATGAGGCACTGTGGGAGCTCAAGATGATGAACTAACAACCATGGAGGATTTAAATTTAAGTTTTTTTGACTTCTTCGAATCAATTGGTCCTATTTATTTTTTATCAAGAAAAATAGACAGCCTAAAGTAGAGAAATGAGACCTGAATTGAGCAATTGAAGAGGAAAGATGGACAAGCCCAAGAGAGTAGCCCAAATCATCCCATGTTGTTGTCCTAATCAGCTAAATTTAGCTGATTTTAGCACTTGCAAATCAACTGTTGAACTTTTCATAAATGTTGTTCAAACCCCTCCCCTTTTCATGCATTCTATTTTTAGCCACAAGCTAAAAATAGCAAATTCAACTCATCTAATCCTTCCATTTAGCATGGTCAGCCATGGGAAGGGGGATTGGTTGCTATTTTTAGCTAATTTAAGCTGTCATCTCTCACTATAAAAATCCCCCTTTACTCCCTCATTCAACACACAATTCATTCATCCACACATCTCTTCACTCATCTCCCTCTTTCGCTATCTTTGCCTTCCCAGTTTTTTTCTTCCATTGTTGATTTCCCCTCTTGAAACAAAGCTAGCATGCCCCTTGGAGCAGAAGCAATAAAGTGTTCATGAAGGCCTTGGATCAACAAAATGAGTAGAGAAGAGAGGAAAGCACTAGTTTGGCTTCAGAAGATCACCGAGATTTTGTTTTTCTAGTTCCCTTCTCTTAATCTTTTTCAAATTATGTTATGATCATGATTATGAATACTTGTTGTGTTGATGTTCTTGAATTAATTAAAATGACTTAAATTTCATTCATGTTAGATTAATTGTATTCTACCCACTTCCTTTATTAAAATCATGTTTATGTTGTTATAGGCATTGGTAGTTTGTTCAATTAAAGAAAATCATTTCTATGTTATCCTTGCATTTTATTTTAAGTGTAAGGTAACAAAAGAATTAATAATTAATCGGATTGAAATTATAATTAATTGACACAATATTTAATTGGTGCATGTTTAATCTTCTAAGGTAGTTTAGGGTTAAATTAGCAATGATATTAAATAATACTTTACCCTTGCATAACTTGTAAGATTATTGTGATTAAATTGTTTAAGCATAGGAATATATTGTTACATCACTTTATCTTATACTTGCTTATGAAAATTTATTAATTGCTTGAATTGACATAAAAATATGTTTAAGAGATTAATTGCTTTAGTAAGTATGTGCATTAGTTAACAAAAGACCAAGTTGCCATGAAAATATTCGTAACAACATAAGCCTATTTTTAACAATTCTAAGTTAATGAATAAAATTAATCTAACACACTTATGTCATATTGATTAAACACTTATTTAGAAATCATGCATTAGAATTTTAATTTTAATTTTAATTAAATACTTAGTTAATTTTTAGTTTTTAGATCACCTCTTACAAATCAACATATTTTTCCTTACCAATTTGTTGAAATCTTGCATTTCATAAATATTTTCTTGCACAGTCCCTGTGGGTATGATAATTCGATATTCTTGTCACTTTATTACTTGATATGATTGTGTATACTTGCACATTTCCATTGTTCCAAGTTTTTAGTGTAACACCCTATACCCGACCTAGTCGCCAAGCCCGAATATCGGGATGCCACACCACCGTCGCATGTCATACACAACAAGTAAAAGCTCATTCTAGACGATACGTCTTCCATATCATCAATCGTATAGGTTTTAAGTCAATCTTACTCTTTAACATCATTGTTGCACGTTGAACATACATCAAATATTCTTGTAATAATGATTAAACATTTATAAGGTCCATTTAGCAAAATCTCAAAACTGACTATGTAGGTATCAATATTAAAGGTGAGGTATCGATAATTCTCTCAAGTGGTACCAAAACTGCTTACTGTTTCTCGCTTAAAAACCCAAACCTTATCTATATTTCTACCCCAAGTATCAATACTCGTGATAAGGTATCGATACCAAATTATGTTACTGCCTCCCCGTACATTTCAAAATCACAGAGGTATTGTTTTTACAACAAAAAGTTCGATACTTCTGCTCCAGACCATAAAAATACGACATACTTGAGCATATAAATCATTCCAACATGTACCAATCTGTCATGCTAACATATCATCACCAAATAAACATCAAAACGACTATAATACTAGTATTAAACATCGAAAGTAAGTCCAAGCTACAATCAACATAATACAAAACATATATTATAAAATAGGAGCATATAGCCTATGGAAGCATCCAAAACATCATGAAAAGTATCAGTAAAAGTCTACCATATTTCCTTATTCCCAAAACGTAAACAATTAACAATAACACCTACGAAATAACGGAAAATGACTTGCTTGGATCACCCCTCGGAACCACACTGCTCACACCGGCACACTACTAATCTGCAATGGTTTAAGAAGGGAGTGGGTGAGCTTAACAAGATCGGTGAATGCATAGAACAACTATCATGCAAACAATTCATTAAGCATCAATGAAACAACCATATAGCACAACCTCAACAGTTCCAACTCTAGTGTCATAATATACTTACTAGTGCATTATTACTAGTTTATTTACATGGTAATCATATTCACTTTTAAGCATATATCACATTAAACATATAATCACATAACATTTAAGCATATATCACAATACTCATATAATCACATAACATTTAAGTATATATCACAATACTCATATAATCACATAACATTCAAGCATTTATCACAATACTCATATAATCATATAACATTCAAGCATATATCACAATACTCATATAATCACATAATATTTAAGCATATATCACAATACTCAAAAACATGTTTACAGATAAATTGACACTTGAGCTATGAAACATAAAAGTGATCTCTGTCATCACTCATCGGATACACAAATATCCAACACACCACATAGACTCATAGAGTCAAACATGTCCCAAAATGAAGCATAAAGCCGATACTCTCCTTATTTCCCCTCACATGTCCCATTTAATGGAGCTTTGCTCACATTCCCTTATCCCTCCAACATGTCCTAGGGTCTCAACACCCAAATCATATAACATATAAATGAGTACTCACAATCCTATGGCATGCCAAATATATCCAATGGTCTCAAGAATCACAATCTCAAAATATCTGTTGTTAAACACACATATATTTCTTACCGATTTTCTACTCACTATCACTGTATATTTACACCATAAGCACATTATTACCACTATCACTTAGCATGTTTGACATGCCTACATATACACTTTCACAACAGTAATAAAGAACACATATCACATGTAATAGCATCTCATCTCGATACACATTTCCACAATAAAACAAGCACATATTTCAAAAGTTAAGCATGAGTACGAGAAAGCTTACACTCGTAATTTAGAGTAGGGGTTTAGGCTACAACTAAATTTCCAAATAACGTATTGAATCATGTCCACAAGCAATTATTCCAAACACTCACCAATACGCTTTCGCCAAAAACTCGAAAGCTCAAATTAGCCTTTCCTAACTTGTAGATAGTCCTAGCGAATCTTAAGCTTCAACACACAATTTCACACAACAATACATTCAAAAATCAGCCAAGAACTCACCACAAGCAATAAAAAACATAAGCCTAAACTAAGTTTTCATGTAACCGAAACCTTTAACATAGCAAACTTTAAATTCAAATATCTATACTCAGTCTTTTCGCCTAAAACCAAATCCATTCATCTTATAATTCACCTACGAAAAATTATCATCCTTTAAACTACAATAAAATACTCAATTCATGGTATCGACTTTTTCGACATATTTTATGGTTATTTTTTGAAAATTCATTAAAACTCAAGAAATCTTTATCAAAACTTCAAAAAAAGTTTAGAAACCTCTTAATAATGTCAAAACTAGTTGAAAAACACTTTGAAACCACATTTTTACTCAAAATCCTAAAATTCACGATTAACGAGCCAATTTTTGCATTTATTCAAAACATGCGATTTAATGGATAAAAAAATAGTTTTAAAGACTAAATAATAGTTAAAACTATTTTGGAGTTAAATCGTTACCTTAGATGATGATAAATCGACCGTTTGATCGAAAACTCGAAAAACTCACAAGCTTGACAATGGAGAAATCAATGGTGATTTTGGGTGTTTTTCTTGGTATTTAATGGAGGTTTAAGGCTTGAATGTTGATGGAAATCAAGAGATTATAGTTTAGAAATAAAAAATTGATTGGAAGAGTAAGAGGAAACAAGGGACAAAATACACAAGCTTTGGATAGAAAACTATCGTGAATATGAAACTATAAATGGGGGTTTTAGGTTGAATTTAAAAATCTAGTCTAATTGCTTCTTAAAAATTCTAGGTTTTGACTCTTTTAAAAATCAGTCATATTTTCAAAATTAAAGGTATTTAAAACTCATTTTCAGAAATTGATTTAATTTTCTAAAAATCATAGTAAAAAACATTACCGATAAACCCTATCGCAAAATTTCGAACACTCTAAGGCTAAAATCCCTAAAATACCCCTAAAACTCCTAGGCCCTATTTTGGGGTGTTACATTTGGCGTCGTTGTTAGGGACTATTTTGAAAGACATTATTTGTGAAGTTGTTAATTTTGAGTTTTGGTTTATTTTTCTGTTTAATTTAAATTTAATTATTTTTTCTGTGATTGTTTCAAGTGTTTATGAGTACCGATCGAATTATCGACTTAATCTTCGTAGATCTTGAAATAGAACGAACTTTCAGACAAAGAAGAAGACAAGTAGCTCAAAGAAGGACCGAAGAGATGAACTTCAAAAACCTATCCTTATTGCTGATGATAGGGATAGAGCTCTAAGACAGTATGTTGTCATGAGCTTAATCCGGGTATTATGAGACTCGAAATCGAGGCACAACAATTTGAGCTGAAGCTGGTCATGTTTCAGATGCTTCAGAAAGTGGGCCAATTCAGTGGAATGCCTGCTGAAGATCCTCACATTCACCTCATATTGTTTATGGAGGTGAGTGATTCCTTCAAGTTAGCTAGAGTACTCGAAGATGCACTAAGATTAAAGTTGTTTCCATATTCACTAAGGGACAAAGCTCGATCTTGGTTGAACTCATTGCCACCAGATTCCATTACCACATGGAAGGAGTTAGCAGAACGCTTCCTTATGAAATATTTCCCATATAGCAAGAATGCTAAGTTGTGGAATGAGATCACTACCTTCCAATAAATGGATGACGAGTCCTTGTATGAAGCGTGGGAAATATTTAAAGAACGGTTATGAAAAGCCCTCATCATGGAATCCCGCATTGCATCCAATTAGAGGCATTCTCCAATGGTCTCAATACTCACACGAGGATGGTAGTAGACGCTTCTACCAATGATGCTCTCCTTTCTAAGTCTTATAATGAGGATAATGAAATTATTGAGAGAATTACCAGTAACAATTACTAGTGGCCAACCAATCGAGCGGCTTCAAGAAGATGAGTCGTAGGAGTACATGAAGTGAACGCCCTCACTTCACTTGCAGCTCAGGTATCTTTGATATCCTTAATGCTTAAAAAAATTAATACAAATGGGTTTAATAATGTTGCAGCTCAGCCACCCAATCAATTTAAGAATATAGCATGTGTCTATTATGGGGAAGGGCACTTCTTCAAAGATTTCCCATCAAACCCAGAATTTGTTTATTACATGGGTAACCAGATCAAAACCAAAACCAAGGTAGGTAAGGACTACAATCCAATTTTATAACCCATCTTGGAGAAACCACCCAATTTATTCTTGGAGTAATTAAGGGGCTGGTCCCAGTAACACTTACGCACAACCTAGATTAACCCAACCACATGGATTTAGCCAACAAATTCAGAAATCAACTCAAGTTGAACCTTCCAATGGCTTGGAAAACCTTTTGAAGGCATACATAGCAAAAAATGATGCCTTAATCCAAAGCCAAACAACCACATTGAAAAACCTGCAGAACCAAATGGGCCAGCTTGCAGTTGAACTTAGAAACCGACCACAAGGCACTTTGCCTAGTGATATGGAGAATCTAAGAAATTCGAGGAAGGAACATTATAATGCATTGACTTTAAGGAGCGGAAAGACAGTAGAGCCTAACACCGTCGAAGTTGAAAAGGAGTCAAGTGATGCTCGATATAAAGTGAAAGTTCAACCAAGTGTTAAAAATTCAGCTTCACTAGAACCATAATCTGCAAAACCTGATAAGGTAACATCTAAACTAGTCAATTCTAATAAACTAACATCTTTGTTAGATGAAAAAGTTCCACAACAGATAAATTGTCCAGTGCAAATAAAGAATTCTCCACCACCCTACCCTCAAAAACTTCTGAAGTAGAAACAGGAAGTCCAGTTTAAGAAGTTCCTAGACGTACTCAAGCAACTTCACATCAACATCCCGTTGGTAGAAGCTTTTGAGTAGATACCAAACTACATCAAATTTTTTAAGGATATCCTGTTGACCACTTTCGAACATACAAACGTCCAAAGTGTGAATACTGCAATAAAATGGAGGATTATAAGGTGGTATTTGCAAATATACAGGTTAAGTTGTAATATAGATTTTCCAACGAAGTAAGTGAGTACTTCGAGGAACATACCCAAGGGAGGCGAGTATTAAATCAATCTTAACCTAAACACTTAAAAATGGGTGATTAGCTCATTTCATCAATCTCAATCAACTATCGTCTTGGGTTCTTCGTCAAGCAACTAGTTTCTACCCTAACAAGATCTTCTAATCTTCCACTAACATAACGAGTTAGCAAGAACTACTTATCTTTTGACCTCACTGTCCAAGCTGGTTTGGGGTCAAGGTGTTCACGAATGAGAAATACCAATTTTGGGTTAATTCCCACATTGATCTTCGTAGGGTTGTTAGGCCTAGGGTTTGTTTCACGTTCTTCTTTTCCCAAACAATTGATCCATTGAATAACCTTACAAAACAATTAAAAGATAATGTTCCACTTGCTAATCCCCCATAGAAGAATTAGTTCCAAATGGATTTCATAAACAACATGAAGTAGATGGAACAATTAATCATAATGAATGAATAGTAGAGAGTTTAAGAAAAGCCCAATCGATATTGATAATGAATGTGAATCCATAAGTTTTGATTTCCTTTACAACTCAGATCTCTTGAAAGAAAATAAAGAAAAAAAAACGAAACTCTAAAACCCTAAGAAAACAAAATTAAATCTAAAGAGAGAAACTCAGCTAATCGAATAATGTCTATAATGTGTGCCAAAGGAGCCTATTTATAGTCTTCAAGTAGCCGTCATCCTTAACCCTAGGTTAGCTAACGTTCCCGAGCTTTAAATTTGATTGTGTAGACCAAAATGCCCCTACTTCATGTTTTATTCTCGTCATAGAGTCGATGTCGTGACATACCAGGACCTGTGTCGTGACATAGCAACCATTCTACTCTGCAACTGCCTTGAGGAGTATGTCGTGACACCCTTAGCCTGTGTCGCGACATAGAAGGCGGTTTCTTACTTTCTTCATTTCGCTCTTTATGTTGCAACATCGGATCCCCCATGATGCGACATTGCTTCCAGGATTGGCCCAAAATGCCTTCTAATGGTCTCCTGCACACTGATCGGCTGTAAACGACACAGTAATAATGTGCAAGCATACACTGTCGGTGCAAGTATAATAGACAGACGTGATTCTGTCGGTTATCTATTCCACAGGGATGGTTGTCTTTTGTCTATTAATGTTGGTGCAATAACTAGATAGAAATTAGGTAAATTGTGAGTATAGTTGACGAAGCAATAATTCGAAAACAATAAGATAAAGTATGCTCTGGTTAAACTGGGATCCTCAACATGAATCTTCAGCAGTATACTAAGTACTCACACGGTATAAATGATAGGTGATTGTCGACGCAATAAAATTTATGTATATCTTACCAAATGCCACTCTGTGGTTTAATATGAGACTTAACCATGCACATTAGCCTCACCTTCTGATGATGGCAATAGGGTAATATTAAGAATAAGTGGACTAAATTCCTTTAGTCCTTACTCAACTTCCACTGAAAAGCTTATTAGCTCAAACTATCACTACACCTTTCAGTGTTACTGACTGCAATAACATGTCCGTGTTTAGAACATTCAAACCCCTAAGATTAAAAAATAAAAATAAGAGTCAATAAGATAACATTTAATAAAGAATTCATTGTACTTCCATACAGTAGAAAACTTAAAGTAATCACCGGCATTTTCAAGAAACGAGAAAGAATCAAATGGAGAATACTATTCCTAGGCTACTCGATTGAATCTATCCATTTCCCCTTGTTCTGCACTTATATCTCCTCGTCAGGAGTGGATCTGCATCAATCTTCACGTTGGCTCACCCAAGGAAAGCTCAAGTTGCCATAGCCGCAAGCTTCAAAATAGGGTAAGAGAGCGGTGATACACCAAAAAATTCATTCCTCATTCTTCTCACGTTATACTTTTATGTTTTCCTCAACAATACAAGTGTCCTTCTCTCAGGATTCTTCTGTCCTTGTTCGTACAGAGTAGTTACACTAGACTAGACAGCTCACTCATGGTTGGCTCTTATCAGACAACTGTCAACTGCGACGACAATTCTAAACGCCATCTAGAATTAACTCCCTGCAGTGACACTACGGATATTTGTCAAGTGCAGCGACAATTTCAGATGCAATCCAGAATTAACTCATGTAGCGACATTAGTGCAGAAAGATAGGAAAATTAAAGATAAAATAGGCTAGGATTCACTGAGTTATAAAAATGCAATTTACTAAACTAAACATGCTAAAATGTATGCTAAGGGTCTAAATGGGAACAATTTAAAAAATAAGTAGGGAGAAAACATATGTTCTTTCTACTACAATCACACCCTTAAACTTGAATTTTTACTTGTCCTCAAGTAAAATAGGAGCCAGCAAGGCAACAAAACATTACTAGGTAAGGCAAATGAACATTCTAGTGACTTGAATCACCTAAAATCCCAATGAATGAGTTACATTCAGATGAAAGAATATTGCATCAACAATACATAAGCATGAATGAGTAAGAGTGCACTTTCATCAAAGCCAGCATCATGCTTCAAATCCTAAATTCTATCTACCAATACAACATTTATTGTATAATACTAAGTATTTATAATTATGAATGATTTTTTTTCAAAGAATAAGGGATAAATATTACTGTACCCTTGTTCCTGAGAAGTAACAATAGGGTGCAACAAACCTCCAGGGAGTACGTAATTGCACCGACACACAGTCATGTAGCGACGACCTTTGGCCAGATTCATTTTTCTAATGCTTGTATTGGAGTGTTCCCTTTTTAGTATTCCACAATACACCCCCTTTGGAGTGTCACTTATTTATAACTATCTATATATATAAGCTGTAACACCCCTCACCCGGGTTCTATGCCGAAACCAGGACCGAGGCGTTACCGAACTCAAACCACTTGATCGCCACTTAGGCTCGTCGTAACTACTCTCTGAAGTCATCTCAATAACCTCATTCTCGACTTACGAGGCCTCACTCATACACACGAGGGCTCTCGAGACTAAACCGAAAGTTTTTCCAATCTTAAATTTTTTCTCTTTTATACAGGTCTCACACGCCCGTGCAAGATTAGACACGCCCGTGCATGGACACACACACCCATGTCCCCAAACCGTGCCTAAAAACCCAGCATTCTGCCAATGCCCCACGGCCAAGGCACACGCCCGTGCTTACCACCCGTGGTGCACACTGACTACTTTAACACGGCCTAGAGTCTAGACACACGCCCGTGTGGCTAGCCCGTGGCCAACACTGGTTAATCCCACACACCCTAGACACACACCCGTGCGGCTAGTCCGTGGTCTATTCTGATTTAAAATACTAACATGCAGGGGACGCACGGCCAAAGCACACGCCCGTGGGCTGACCGTGTGTCACACATGGCCTAGACACACCCCCGTGTGTCTATCCACATGGCCAAGAGCAAAGCTATTTGCTAAGCTCTTCTCACTCTTATAGCTTACACAACATGCACTCATACAACACATCCATAAACAACTCAAATTGAAGTGCAATCTCACATAGAAAACTACATCTTTCCTTCATATAATGTAATAGCCAACAACCATGACATTATACAAAATACACTATCCATCTAAAGGCCAACACATCTTAGCCATTTACAACAAAATCCACTAACTTGTCTAGCCCCTATACATGCCATTTACAAAACATTAAGTCTAATGTACCAGAGTGTGCTGATAGTGTGGGTGATCTTCCAAATGATCCTCGTATCTCGATTCAACACCTTTACTCTATAAGACAAGGGAAAAGAAAGAGAGTAAGCTTTGAGCTTAGTAAGTTTACACATAAACAATTAAGCAACATAGTATAAGCTAAGCAACAATTAGCATTATACCAACATAAGTAATTCACAACTATGCTTACTCTTTCTATCCCTTACCACATTTCCAACACATCATGAGTCACATACTCATAACCATCGAAATGCACCCCTGCATTCAATGTCACATTTACACAATATACAACACATCATTATTTCTCAATAATTCATCCACACAGCTAATTAACTTAATTATACATCCACACAGCTATTTTACTCAATGATGCAATCACATGGCTAATCCACACAGTTAACCCACACAGCAAATGTCTCGGTGGTTTCACACTTAGCACACCACAACCGATTAATAAGGTGGTATCGCACTTAGCCTACCACAAAGGTAATCATAGGGGTTTCTCACTTAGCCCACTAAACGATATACCTCACGATAGCATTGCACATAGCCAGCTCATCGTCAATATGCATTAGGATGGTATCGCACTTAGCCTACCATCTAGCATTATCACTACCCATTCACATGTCTACTTACTCAATTAAACATCCATTCACAATTCCACTACATTCATTCTACTTGGACCACATAGGTTCTCAATCAATCTCGGACAAGCTACACACTAGCTATCATCAACAAATTGTGAGTATGAATGCATTGTTTATGCATAGACTTACCTCGATACTCAAAAGTATTGAGACTTGCAATTTAGTCCACCACCTTGCTTTTGCCTCGGTTTCGATCTAGGCTTTGTATTTCTTGATCTATAATGAATAAATCAGCTTATTCAATACATACATTGACTAAATTGACCCACATCTCATACTTTAGCAAAATTACTATTTTACCCCTAAACTTTTTCATATTTACACTTTAGCCCCAAAGGCTCGTAAAGTGATTTTTATTCAACTTTCTAGTCTTTCATGCTTAGTCGAACCACTTATTCAACTAAAGCTATCATCAATTCTCACTAAATCTATGACCAAACTAAAGTTTTTCACAAACTATTCCCTACATGCATTTTCATGGAAAATCACTTAGCAAAAGATGTTTCTACTACATCAAGCTTTCATATTCTTCCATAAAACATCAAAATACATGCATGTCATACATATGTACATTTTTGAACATCCATAATAGCTCACCAAATAGCTAAAAATAGCTTACTCATGCTACTAGGGCTTCAAAAATACGAAGAATATCAAAAGCCGGGCTTAGGAGCACTTACTAGCAAGCTTAAAAAATTGAAAGAGCCCTAACAATGGCTATTAGAATTTTCGGCAGCTTGGGGGAGAAGATGAGCATGATTTTGTCATCTTTTCTCCTTTTTAATCACTTATTTGTTAAATGACCAAAATGCCCTTTTTGATAAACTTTCTATTTTAACTCATCCATGCCCAATTTTGTCCAAAAATTAGAATTTGGATAAATTGCTATTTAAGGACCTCTAATTAATAATCTAAAGCTATTTCACACATATAACTTCTAGAAACACACATTTTGCAACTTTTGCAATTTAGTCCTTTTGGACAATTCAACCACAATTTCACAAAATTGCTTCATGAAACTTTCACACTAGCATGCATACAAGGCATAAACCTCAATAACTCATTTATAACCCTCGAGTTTGTGGTCTCGCACCACTATTCCGACTAGGCCCTAAACCGGGATGTTACAACTCTCCCCCTTTAGAGATTTTCGCCCCCGAAAATCTTACCAGTAAAGAGGTTTGGATGTTGCTCTCTCATAGCTTCTTCCGTTTCCCACATAGCCTCATCCACACCATGTTTCTGCCATAACACTTTCACTAGTGCTATGCTCTTATTTCTCAACTGTTTCACTTCTCGAGCTAAGATCTTAATCGGCTCTTCTTCATAAGACTTATCCGGTCTTATCTCCATTTCTGTCGAAGGAATCACATGTGAAGGATCGGAGTGATAGCGTCGCAACATCGACACATGGAACACATTATGAATCTTTTCCAACTCTACCGGCAAAGCCAACCGGTACGCTATAGGCCCAATTCTGTCTGTGATCTCATACGGCCCTATAAACCTTGGACTCAATTTCCCTTTCCGTCCAAATCTCATAATCTTCTTCCACGGGGACATTTTCAAAAACACTTTTTCGCCCACTTCAAACTCAATTTCTTTTCTTTTCAAATCCGCGTACGACTTCTGTCGGTCCGAAGCAGCTCTCAGACTATTACGGATTACTCTCACCTTCTCTTTGGTTTCTTTCACTAGATCGACCCCATGGATCCGCTTCTCACTAAGCTCAGTCCAATACAAAGGAGTCCGACACTTACGACCATACAAAGCCTCATACGGTGCCATCTGTATACTGATCGATAATCGTTGTTATGTTTAATTCGACCAAAGGTAGATATCTCTCCCAACTACCTTCAAATTCTAGCACACAACATCGAAGCATATCTTCCAGAACTTGAATCACTTTTTCAGACAGACCATCGGTTTGTAGATAGAACGCAGTGCTAAAATTCAATCTCGTACCCATGGCCTCTTGCAACTTCTTCCAAAATCTCGAAGTAAACCTCGGATCTCTATCCGATATAATAGACACAGGTACACCATGCAATCTCACTATCTCTGCCACATACAACTCAGCTAAGTTATCCAGTGAATAATCAACACGTACTGGAATAAAGTGAGCTGACTTTGTCAATCTATCCACAACAACCCACACAACATCTCTCTTTCTCGGAGTCATCGGCAACCCCGTTACAAAATCCATGGTAATTCGATCCCACTTCCATTCGGGTACCATTACTGGCTGAAGCAATCCTGAAGGCACTTGATGCTCAGCTTTCACTTGTTGACAAATTAAACACTTTGTCACAAACTCTGAAATATCTCTTTTCATACCCGTCCACCAATACAACTTCCTCAAGTCGTTGTACATTTTCGTACTGCCCGGATGTACTGACAAACATCCACTGTGGGCCTCATGCAAAACCTTTCGAATCAACTCCTCATCTTTAGGAACACAAATTCGGTCATGATACATCAGACAACCATTCAAATCCACTCAAAAATTAGAATCACTTTCTGATCCGCACTTAGCTATCTTAGCTTGCATCTCACTGTCATTTTTCTGAGCCTCACATATCTGTTGAACAAATAGCGGCTTAGCTCTCAACTCTGCCAAAATAGCACCATCGTCAGACAATGCTAAACTCGTGCTCATAACTCTTAGAGTATACAAGGATTTCCTACTCAAGGCGTCCGCAACCACATTCGCTTTTCCCGGGTGGTAGTTAATGACTAACTCATAGTCTTTCAACAACTCAAGCCACCGTCTCTGTCTCAGATTCAGATCCTTCTGATCCATCAAATATTTTAAACTCTTATGATCCGTAAAGATTCGACACTTCTCACCATACAAGTAATGTCACCAAATCTTTAATGCAAAAACAATCGCAGCCAACTCTAAATCATGAGTCGGATAATTCTTCTCGTGCGGCTTTAGTTGCCTCGAGGCGTAAGCGACTACCTTACCCTCTTGCATCAACACGCAACCGAGACCATTAAACGACGCATCACTGTAAACCACGAACTCTTTTCCTGATTCTGGTTGAACCAAGATCGGCGCCTCAGTCAACATTGTTTTAGGTCTCTCGAAGATCTGTTAACATGTCTCAGTCCATTCAAACTTGACATCTTTATGCAATAGTTTTGTCATCGGGGTAGCAATCACAGAGAACCCCTTTACGAAACGTCTGTAATATCCCGCTAATCCCAAGAAACTTCTAATTTTTGACACGTTCCTCGGTGGTTTCCAATCCACAACAGCCGATATCTTACTCGGGTCAACTCTGACACCATCACCTGACACCATGTGTCCTAGGAATCCGACCTCTCGGAGCCAAAACTCACTCTTGCTAAACTTAGCATACAACTGCTTTTCTCTCAAAGTTTGCAAGACAATTCTCAAATGCTCTTCATGATCGTTCTCATCCCGAGAATAGATCAATATGTCGTCAATGAAGACAATTACAAACTTGTCCACATACGGTCTGAAAACACGGTTCATCAGATCCATAAAAATCGCAGGTGCATTCGTCAAACCAAACGGCATAACCAAAAACTTGTAATGGCCATACCTTGTCCGAAATGTAGTTTTCAACACATCTTGCTCTTTCACTCTAAGCTGATAATAACCAGACCTCAAGTCTATCTTGGAGAACACTGTAGCTCCCTTTAGTTGATCAAAGAGATCATCAATCCTTGGTAAAGGATACTTATTCTTCACCGTCACCTTGTTCAGTTGTCTATAGTCTATACACAACCTCATAGACCCATCTTTCTTCTTTACGAATAATACCGGAGCACCCCACGGCGAGTAGCTCGGTCTTGCAAAACCTTTATCTGTCAACTCTTGCAACTGAACCTTCAGTTCTTTCAACTCTATAGGTGCCATTCTATATGGAGCAATTGAAATAGGAGACATTTCTGGAACCAACTCAATTCCAAACTCGACCTCTCTCACTGGAGGTAATCCGGGTAACTCTTCCGGAAATACATCTGGATACTCACATACCACTAGCACTGTTCCAAACTCTACTCCAACCTCTCGAGTATTCAACACAAAAGCAAGATAGGACTCACCCCATTTTTTTCAAACATTTCTCAGCCACTAGGGAAGAAATCATCACTGGTAGACTATCCAATCCACCTGATTCAACCCGAACCACATCTCCACTCTCACATTTCAATTCAATAAACTTACTACCACAGTTCACTAAGACATTATGGGTAGTCAACCAATCCATGCCTAGGATTAAACCAAACTCATCAAACGGCAACAACATAAGGTTTGCCGGAAAACAATGATTCTCAATCAATAAAGGACAATTCTTACACACTCTGTCCACTAACACATGCTTCCCTAACAGGTTTGACACCTTAACCACTATGTCCATAGACTCAACGGTCATACTCAAACTAGATGCTAACTTCATGAAAATATAAGAATGAGTAGACCCTGGATCTATTAAAGATATAATGAAGGTGTCATAGAGAGAAAAAGTACCCGTTATCACATCAGGAGAGGATGCTTCTTCGTGAGCGCGAATAGCATACGTCTTCGCAGGTGCCTGACCCTCAGGTCTCATAGCAGAATCTCTGGGCACACCTCTACCACTATTCCCGCCTCTCGGGTTCCTTGGTGGTCTACCCCTCGTAGACACATCACTAGGTCTCAGCTCTTGCCTCTCTTCCTTTTCATCCCTCTCGGGACAGTTACCGATAAAGTGGTCAGGGGAACCACACTTATAACATTTTCGAATATTTCCCCAACACTCTCCGGTGTGATACCTACCACAACTTGGACACTCCGATTTACTCTTTGTATTGCCCACACTTTCCATCGAGGGAGCTTGGACTCTCGAACCCAAGCGAGTATTGCCCAAGTCTCGATGCGAATAACCCACTGGTGCTGTCGACCGAGGATTCACTTCCTTGGATCTTTTTGACTGGGCTTGGTATGACTTGCCCATCGGCCTCTTTCTGGCATCTCGGGCTTCACTCACAGCCCTCCTCTTTTCTGAACTCAGCTCTTCGGCCTTACTTGCCCTCTCAACTAATACCACAAATTCTTTCAACTCCAAAATGCCCACTAGGAGTTTGATGGCCTCATTCAACCCATCTTCGAACCTCTTACACAAGATGGCCTCAGTCGATACACATTCTTGAGCGTATTTGCTAAGCCTAACAAACTCACGCTCATATTCTGCCACTGTCATTTTTCCTTGTTTCAACTCAAGGAATTCCTTCCTTTTTCGATCAGTAAACCTCTAGCTTATATACTTCTTCCGGAACTCTTCCAGAAAGAAGTCCCACGTCTCCCGCTCTCTCGGTACCACTAGCGTCAACGTCTTCCACCAATGGTATGCCGAATCTCTCAACAAGGATACGACACACTTCAAACTCTCTTCAGACGTACATGAGAGTTCATCAAACACTCTCATCGAGTTCTCCAACCAGAACTCTGCCCTCTCTACGTCATCATCTACCTTAGCTCTAAACTCCTCAGCCCCGTGCTTCCTAATCTTATCCACCGGGGGCTTCGATATCCTCACTAAATCTATACCTTGAGGAGCCACTGGATTTGGCTGAGGTATAGGAGGAGGAGGTGGAGGAGGTTGAACATTAGGGTTCGCTCGAACATAGTCCGAGTACCAATTACTCATTATCTGGAGAAAGGCTTCTCGTGCCTCTTCCCCTTGACCCCTAGCCTCGGGTCCACTTTGAACAGGCACGGTTCCTTGCGTAGGAGCCAACGCATTACTAGCTGCTTTATCAGCAGTCGATGGATCGGAATCCATATACTATATAAAACAAGATTTAAAATCATCAGAAACCACCATATTATCATTGTACACTTATGGCATGTATAACTAGACTCTTACACCTGCTACGGTAGTCCTAGAACCGACTAAACCTGGCTCTGATACCACTAAATGTAACACCCCTCACCCGGGTTCTACGCTGGAACCAGGCCCGAGGCGTTATCAAACTCAAACCACTTGATCGCCACTTAGGCTCGTCATAACTACTCTCTGAAGTCATCTCAACAACCTCATTCTCGACTTACGAGGCCTCACTCATACACACGAGGGCTCTCGAGGCTAAATCAGAACTTTTTCCAATCTTAAATTTTTTCTCTTTTATACAGGTCTCACATGCCCGTGCAAGATTAGACACGCCGTGCATGGACACACACACCCATGTCCCCAAACCGTGCCTAAAAACCCAGCATTCTGCCAATGCCCCACGGCCAAGGCACACGCCCGTGCTTACCACCCGTGGTGCATACTGACTACTTTAACACGACCTAGAGTCTAGACACACGCCCGTGTGGCTAGCCCTTGGCCAACACTGGTTAATCCCACACGCCCTAGACACACGCCTGTGCGGCTAGTCCGTGGTCTATTCTGATTTAAAATACTAACATGCAGGGGACGCACGGCCAAAGCACACGCCCGTGGGCTGACCGTGTGTCACACATGGCCTAGACACACCCCCGTGTGTCTATCCACATGGCCAAGAACAAAGCTATTTGCTAAGCTCTTCTCACTCTTATAGCTTACACAACATGCACTCATACAATACATCCATAAACAACTCAAATTGAAGTGCAATCTCACATAGAAAACTACATCTTTCCTTCATATAATGTAATAGCCAACAACCATGGCATTATACAAAATACACTATCCATCTAAAGGCCAACACATCTTAGCCATTTACAACAAAATCCACTAACTTGTCTAGCCCCTATACATGCCATATACAAAACATTAAGTCTAATGTACCAGAGTGTGCTGATAGTGTGGGCGATCTTCCAAATGATCCTCGTATCTCGATTCAACACCTTTACTCTATAAGACAAGGGAAAAGAAAGAGAGTAAGCTTTGAGCTTAGTAAGTTTACACATAAACAATTAAGCAACATAGTATAAGCTAAGCAACAATTAGCATTATACCAACATAAGTAATTCACAACTATGCTTACTCTTTCTATCCCTTACCACATTTCTAACACATCATGAGTCACATACTCATAGCCATCGAAATGCACCCCTGCATTCAATGTCACATTTACACAATATACAACACATCATTATTTCTCAATAATTCATCCACACAGCTAATTAACTTAATTATACATCCACACAGCTATTTTACTCAATGATGCAATCACATGGCTAATCCACACAGTTAACCCACATAGCAAATGTCTCGGTGGTTTCACACTTAGCACACCACAACCGATTAATAAGGTGGTATCGCACTTAGCCTACCACAAAGGTAATCATAGGGGTTTCTCACTTAGCCCACTAAACGATATACCTCACGATAGCATCGCACATAGCCAGCTCATCGTCAATATGCATTAGGATGGTATCGCACTTAGCCTACCATCTAGCATTATCACTACCCATTCACATGTCTACTTCCTCAATTAAACATCCATTCACAATTCTACTACATTCATTCTACTTGGACCACATAGGTTCTCAATCAATCTCGGACAAGCTACACACTAGCTATCATCAAAAAATTGTAAGTATGAATTCATTGTTTATGCATAGACTTACCTCGGTATTCAAAAGTATTGAGACTTGCAATTTAGTCCACCACCTTGCTTTTGCCTCGATTTTGATCCGGGCTTTATCTTTCTTGATCTATAATGAATAAATCAGTTTATTCAATACATACATTGACTAAATTGACCCACATCTCATACTTTAGCAAAATTACTATTTTGCCCCTAAACTTTCTCATATTTACACTTTAGCCCCAAAGGTTTGTAAAGTGATTTTTATTCAACTTTCTAGTCTTTCATGCTTAGTCGAACCACTTATTCAACTAAAGCTATCATCAATTCTCACTAAATCACATATGTATGACCAAACTAAAGTTTTTCACAAACTATTCCCTACATATGGAAAATCACTTAGCAAAAGATGTTTCTACTACATCAAGCTTTCATATTCATCCATAAAACATCAAAATACATGCATGTCATACTTATGTACATTTTTGAACATCCATAATAGCTCACCAAATAGCTAAAAATAGCTTACTCATGCTACTAGGGCTTCAAAAATACGAAGAATATAAAAAACCGGGCTTAGGAGCAGTTACTAGCAAGCTTGAAAAATTGAAAGAGCCCTAACAATGGCTATTAGAATTTTCGGCAGCTTGGGGGAGAAGATGAGCATGATTTTGTCATCTTTTCTCCTTTTTAATCACTTATTTGTTAAATGACCAAAATGCCATTTTTGATAAACTTTCTATTTTAACTCATCCATGCCCAATTTTGTCCAAAAATTAGAATTTGGATAAATTGCTATTTAAGGATCTCTAATTAATAATCTAAAGCTATTTCACACATATAGCTTCTAGAAACACACATTTTGCAACTTTTGCAATTTAGTCCTTTTGGACAATTCAACCACAATTTCACAAAATTGCTTCATGAAACTTTCACACTAGCATGCATACAAGGCATAAACCTCAATAACTCATTTATAACCCTCAGATTTGTGGTCTCGCACCACTATTCTGACTAGGCCCTAAACCGGGATGTTACATAAGCAACTGTAGAAGGCAGTTTCATTCAGGATTCAAGGAATGCTACTAGTCATTTATTACTAATGCAACCTAAATCATTGATTAAAGTATTGAAGATACAACATTCAGTCAAATTTATCCAACTCGTTCATTGACAATTCACATGATCCAAGAATTAAGTGTCGAATGTAAAAAAAAATTCAAACAATTATGGATAAACCTTGCATGCTTCAAAAAATTTTAAAATGTGGGTCTATTTCCAATTCCATATACATTCCCCCAAACTTAAAGATTGCAGTGTCCCCAATGCACTGACAGGCATATGTAATGACAATGAAGATGCAATGACAATGTATACTTATCAAAATAAAACCTACAGCTACATACAATGCATGAATACTATAACTAAAGCTTAAAACAAACTAACTCAGTTATAAACAGCCGTCGATGTGGCTGCATGATGTTTCTTTCTCCTTCTTTTCTTCTCTTCCTTCTTTCATTTCTTATCCTTGGATAGCTTCTTTTTCTTTTCGTTGGGCTTTGCGCGGCCTTCAGATTGCTCCTCAATTTCTTGCTCAACCTCGACATCATTGGCTGCTGTTTGTGTTGGAGAAGCCACTTGGAGTTATCCAATGTAGACCACTATTGCGAATGAATTACATTGCCCATCACTAGTGACCTCAGCAACTTTCGTTGGTCTCGCTCCAGTTTGCTCCAAATTATGAATATTTGCACCCATAGATCCGGGTGCGGTGACAACCTTCTCAACAAAATTTTCTTCTGCTTTTTCGTTCTCATTTTCAGCAACTTTTTCTTCTTCAGCAACAACTTTCGCTTTGACAACAACTTCTTCTTTGGCAGCATCAATTTCCTTCTCAAAAATAGTGTCCTCTTGATCAACAAAAATACCATCCTCGAACAAGCTATCAATCTTGCGCAGACATTCCTCAACGTCCCTAGATTCTTTATCTTTGTCATTATCATAAACTTGCACGATGGGAGGAGATGCCACCGATCGGTCTCGGTCTTTAAAGTCATTAGTCGTAGATGAATTCTCATAGTTCCTAATGATTGGTGGAAACACTGGGAAGTCTGGTATTAGAGATGGGCTCAATTGGCTTAATGTGGCTACAATAGAACTGTTCCAAGCTTTAGTATAAGCATAAAATAGATTCTGAGAATTCTCCATGTCCTCAATTGTAGCGACAAGTTTTATTTGCCTATTGCTGATGGAAGTAACCATTTTCTCAACATCTTTCATCTTACGCCATAAGGATGTCTTTGTATGCAGGGTTGTTCATTTACTGTCAGCTTTGGCTTTTCCCTTCTTTGTCTTGCTGGTTCCTGCCTCTTTTAGTATTTGTGTTTTTGTGCCACGATTCATCCTTTCGACAGATGCGTCATTAATTGGACCCTTATTCTCCATGATTTCCTCATCTTCTCGGGGCACAATGCCTTTCTACCGACATAATGACATTACCAATGATGGAAAAACCAAAATACTGGTCTGTCAGGCGGCACATTCAGTAATTTCTCGGTGGAGAATGGCACCTACATTAATTTTTCTACCTTTGATAATGGAATGTATCAGTCACATTCTGTCAAGGTTGACGGTGGTGCTGTGGATTGATGGTAGTAGTCTGCAGTTAACAAAGTGAAACCATATTTTGCTGTGCAATGTTAAGAAACGACGATGCATTATAAAATTCTTTAGATGCGACCCTATCCACCGTGCTCCTCCAACACACAAATCTTGTACGAGCATGTCCTTTTTCTCATTCGTCACTTTTGTAAAGAAATCAGAGTGTTCGTTGACATCGACAGTAAGGTTATATAGCTTATTGATTGTGTTGGCATCCCATGAGAGTAGACTTTCACAAAAAAATAAACTCTAAATCTGGGTCGTAGAAGTTGGCATAGAATTCACATACCAGGGAAGGGAAATAGCCTCTAGGGTGTACATAGAAATTTCCCTATTTCAGTTTAGAAATGGTTCGGTGAATTTGTTTGCCCAACTCCTGTTGTCGCAACAGGGAAATACCTTGTTCGGGGTGAAAGTTTTGGCATAAGATGCTTTCTTGAAATTGTTCCCTTGCTGCTTTATTCAAAAAAGATTATTAGTTCCTTTTTCTGCATAGGTTTGGGAGATTCCGACTCTCAAACTGAGGTGGCAGAGGACGCATATTCTTCAGTAGTTCTGTTGGCTTTCTTGGTAAAACCTTTTGTTCTTGCCATCTTTTGTAGAGAAAAGACAATTTTAAGTGAAAAAGGTGGGATCTTGAATGAGGAAAATGAATAAAAATGGTTGCTTGGATGTTTTGCAGTCGGCTCAGTGGTGTAGACTTTATAAGGGGTGAAAGAGAAAGATGTAGAGTCGTGATGTTTTGTGGAGAGATACAAAACTAGCGGGAAGAGTGGCGTCCAATAAGAATTGTGTCTGCTCAAACGGATCAAACGGCTAGGTAGGTTTTGATCTAACAGTGGAGGTTGAAGTTCCTTTAATTCTGATTAATGGTGACACAGTGGTACAAAATGCGTTGCCAACCAAATCTTGTAGTGGCAACATTGGTACCTTATTAATCTACAAAAAAGGAAAGAAAACAAGATTTACAAAACAGGAATAAAATAAAATGAAATCTTGAAATAATAAAAAAAGTCTAAAATGTTTGGACCAAATTAATGGTCTCTGCCTGCTCTTGATTTTTATTTCCAAAATAGTGTTTCAATTTTTGTCCATTGACTTTGAGCTGGTGTCCATCACGTAAATCTCAAATTGTGATTGCACCATAGGGAAATACGTCGACAACTTCAAACGGACCAGACCAACGTGAACACAATTTACCTAGGTGCAATTTAAGTCGAGAGTTGAATAATAAAACTTGTTGTCCTGCAGTAAATTGTCGTTGCAAAATAATATTGTCATGCCATCGTTTGGTCTTTTCCTTTTAAATCGTAGCATTTTCATAAGCATTTCTTTGAATCTCTTCTTGCTCGGTGATATCCAACAGCCTTTTCTTTCCAGCAGCGTCATAGTCCATGTTCACTTGTTTAATTGCCCACATCGCTTTGTGTTCTAGTTCAACTAGAAAGTTACATGCTTTTTTCCCAAAAACCAATTGGTATGGCAACATCTCCAAAGGAGTCTTGTATGCTGTCCGTAAAGCCCATAGAGCGTCATCTAATCGAGAAGACCAATCTTTTCTCGAAGGGTTCACAACCTTCTCAAGAATGTTCTTAATTTTTCGATTTGAAATTTCAGCTTGTCCATTGGTTTGTGGATGATAAGTAGTGGCCATTTTGTAATTGATTCCATATATCTTTAATGTAGTTTCCACTTGGTTGCAATGGAAATGTGTACCCTGATCAGTAATCAAGGCCTTTGGTGTGTTGAAATGGGTGATTATATGCTTGTGAAAAAATTTGAGCACTGTCCTTGCATCATTCTTTTGGATAGCAATAGCCTCCACCCACTTCGAAACATAGTCCACAGCGACTAATATTTAAAGATTTCCAAATGAACTTGGAAACGGTCCCATAAAATCCATTCCCCAAACATTGAACAATTCAACTTTCATAATTGGCTGTTGCAACATTTCATTACGTCGGGAAATAGAATTGGTGTGCTGACATTTATTGCATTGATTCACAAAATTATGCACATCCTTGAAAAATGATGGCCAGTAGAATCTTGATTGTAGAACCTTCGCAGAAGTTTTCATACCACCGAAATGGCATCCATATGGAGCATCATGACAGTGCTTCAGGATTGAAAGCATCTCTTCTTTCGAAACACAACGCTGAATCATGTTGTCATTGCATACTTTGAATAAATACGGATCGTTCCAATGGTACTTCACTATGTCACGAAGAAATCTTTCTTTTTTATAGCCCTTGATACTCAATAGGAGTTTACCACACACCAAGTAATTAACCAAATCGGCATACCAATGAGTTACATCAACAACGAATAACATTTTATCTGGGAATGTATCGATAATTTGAATTATTTTCCCGTCTTTGCTGCCAACTTCCAATCTAGAAAAATGATCAGCAACTTGATTCTTTGACCTCTTACGATCTTTTACTTCAATGTCAAATTATTGCAATAATAAAATCCATCGTATCAGTCTTGGTTTGGCATCTCTTTTCGCAAAGAGATATCGCAACTCCAAATAATCAGTGAATATCGTAACTTTTACATCGACAAGATAAGAACGAAACTTGTAAAAAGAAAATACAATGGCTAGCAATTCTTTCTCTGTGGTGGTATAATTGAATTGAGTTTCTTTAAGAATTCGGTTGGCATAATAGATGGCGTGAAAATATTTTCCTTTGCATTGTCCCAACACTGCACCCATGGTTAAATCACTTGCATCGCACATAACTTCAAAAGGCTGAGACCAATAGGGTGCAACGACAATGGGGGTGTTGTCCAACTGCTTCTTTAACTGAATAATGGCATCCAGACATTCCTCATCAAAGAGGAATTTTCGATTTTGTTCCAACAATGAGCACAATGGTTTTGCAAGCTTTGAAAAATCCGTAATAAACCATCGGTAAAATCCTGCATGTCCAAGAAAGCTATGAATACTTTTCACATTTGTCGGTGGGGGTAATTTCTCGATGATTTCCACCTTAGCCTTATCTACTTGAATACCCTGATTAGAGATGAGAAGGCCCAACACAATGCCTTCAGTTGCCATAAACTAACATTTTTCCCAATTCAAGACAAGATCACATCACTGCAGTACCTTATCCAAATTGTCAGCGCAATGATCAAAACAATTACCATAAACTAAAAATTCATCCATAAAAACCACTAAAGAGTCTTTGATCATATCTGAGAATATTGCCATCATACACCTTTGAAATATGGATGGTGTATTGCAAAGACCAAAAGGCATGCGATGAAAAGCAAAAGTACCAAAGAGGCAGGTGAAAGTCGTTTTCTCCTGATCCTCTAGTGCAATAGCAATTTGGTTGTACCCAAAATAACCGTCTAGGAAGTAATAATAAGCTTTTCCAGCAAGCTAATCTAACATTTGGTCAATGAAGGGAAGTGGAAAATGATCTTTCCTTGTGGCAGCATTTAATTTACGATAGTCCATACAAACATGCCATCCCGTGGGGATGCGTGTTGGTAATAATTCATCCTTATCAGTGCGAACTACTGTGATGCCACTCTTTTTTGGAATGCATTGCACTGGACTCACCCACTTGCTATAAGAAATCGGGTAAATAATTCCTGCATCAAGCCATTTTATGATTTCTTTCTTGACCACTTCCTTCATATTCTCGTTTAACCTTCTTTGCGGTTCAATTGACTGCTGGCCGTCATCTTCTAACTTGATTTTGTGCATGCAAAAAGAAGGATTAATACCTTGAATATCTGCAATACTCTAGTCAATAGCTCATTTGTGTCGCTTGAGAATGCGAGTCAATTTCTTTTCTTGTGTTGCAGAGACAATAACTGGAAGAGTATCGTGATCGCCCAAGAAGATATATTTAAGATGAGGAGGTAGTGGATTCAATTCCAGAGTGGGCGCTTCTACAATTAATGGTTTGAAAATTGGAGAGGTTCTGTTGGTTAGGTCTAAGGATTCAAGTTGCCATCTATGCTTGACTTCAACAGTACTAGCGTCAATCATGCTATCATAATTTTCCATGGATTCAGTCTCTGATGTCACTGTAATTTCTTCAGCAAGGACTGTGCTTTGATTGTTGAATTATTCCTCAATCAAATCATCGAGCACACCGATAGTGTGGCACTTTACTTTGATCTTCCCATTCATTACCCGTGAGGCCTTATTCTTCTACCCAATGACTTCAAAAGAATTGAGCGAGGAGCCGTATAAGGTGAAAATATCATGTACGGTTCTATCGAGTGGCAGTAAGGGTGACTTATCTGTCAACTTTTAAACACTGAAGGTAACTTGCTCATCATTTAGTCGCATAGTGATTTCTCCTTTATAAACATTAATAAGAGTGCGGTCGGTGGCTAAAAATGGGCGTCCCAAAATTATGGGAACTTCCTTTTCTGCTTCGCAGTCAAGTATGATAAAATCAGCTAGAAAAATGAATACACACGAACTAAAACATCTTTGATTTGCCTTTCAGGTTGAGCTAAAGATAGATTAGTCAGTTGCAATGTCACTGCAGTGGGTTTCATATGACCAATTCCCAACTTTCTAAAAGTAGATAATGGCATGAGGTTGATGCTAGGTCCCACATCGCATAAAGCTTTGTCAAAATACTGATTGCAAATCGAACATAGAATGGTAAAACAACCAGGATCTTTCAATTTAGAAGGTAAATTGTTTAACAAGACAGCACTACAGTCTTCTGTGAGTGCAATAGTTTCAACATCAGCGAGTTTTTCTTCTTGGACAAGAGGTCTTTCATAAATTTCCCATAACTCGAAATTTGTACCAGAGCATCCACTAAAGGAATATTGATCTGCAGTTGTTTCAGTGTATCTAAAAATTGCTGATACTGTTTATTATTTTCATTCCTCTTAAATCTTTATGGAAAAGGTACAGGTGGTAGGACATCCAGTTGTGGCGATACCTTTGGTTGCATCCATAATTTTGAGGGTTGAATATAAGGCATGTGAGCAACAGTTGGTGGTACTTCTTTGTTTGGTACATCAACAAGCTCTTTAGAATAAACCTTTTCATCAAGGCTTATGTCACCCATATCTGGGGATGTTACAGTAGAATCGATAACCGGCTCACCATTTTGTTTACCACTCCTAAGAATGATAGCTTTATAGTGCTCTTTCCCCCTCGGGCTGGGGTTTTCAGTGTCACTTGGTAAGGAGGCTTGTGGTCGAGTATTTAGATTTGAAGCAAGCTATCCCAATTGTGCCTCCAATGCTCAAATGGAAGATGAATTTCCTTGAACAATAGATTCTGTACGAGTAATATGCTCCCTCATTAATGCCTTAAGAGCCGTTAATGGGTCAAAAGTAGAAGTGTGCGTATGCTATTATTGTTGCTATCCTTGGATATTTTGATTCGTCATCGAAGAATGTTGTGGTTGCATCTGATTTTGATGTGATTGTGTCAGACCTTGTTGTTGATACCTCTGAGGATGCGGACTATAGTTCTGCTATTGTTGAGTATAATTCTCTTGTCTTGGATTATAAATGCCATGAGTAGATGCATTCCCATATCTGAATGTCGCAGCATTTTGCCGAACATTCTGAGTTCCCCAAAACTGTTGGTTGTGTGCAGAGTTGTTGGAAGGTTTCTCATAAGAATTGTTGCGAATATTACTGACATAACATGCATTTTTTGCATTTTGCGGACAATCTTCAGAACTATGGTTGTCATCGTAAATTTTGTAGCAAAAGGTAGGAATATCCAATTGTTGAGCGATCTGTATAGGTGCAACATCACTCGTCCCTTACATATTTTTAATCATGTTTGTGAGTGAATAGACTTGGGTACTTAGCGCTGATATTCCATCCAATTCAATAACTCCTGGTTAATCATTGCTTGTGCAGCTCTAGAGATGGGATATTGGTAATCATTTTGAGCAATTCTCTCAAGAATTCTCACAACATTATTGTAAGTACAATCCAACAGCAGTCTATTGGCTGATGCATCGACAAGATTTCTTGTATTTGAATTCAAACCATTATAAAAAATCTCAATTTTTGTTTCTGGTTGAATATCATGCATGGCACAACGTCGAAGCAAAGACTTATAACGTTCCCATGTGGTGTGAAGATTTTCATCATCCAGCTATTGGTAAGCAGTAATATTGTTTCAAAGATGAGCATTCATTGTCGGTGGGTTAAATCACAACACAAACTGCGTGGCGAGAGCATTCCAAGAAGTGATTGATCAAGTAGGTAGCCCAAGAAACCAAGTGCGAGCCTTCCCTTGTAAGGAATAGGGAAATAATTGCATCCTTAATAAAAAGGATTTAAGATGTTCTCTCGCATCTTCATGTGGCAGTCCGGCATATTGGCCATTGGAGTTCAGCATTTGAAACATCACTGGCTTTAGTTCAAAGTTCCCAGCTTGAATTATTGGTCTAACAACTCCTGGTTGTAGATCATCCAGAATAGGTACTACACAATCTCGTATGGTTCTATTGTGGATGTGAGCATTTTGTGGCAACACTGGGTTACGAATGTTTTGCTATTGTATCGGTGGTGTAACACCCCTCACCCGTATTCAACGCTGAAATAGGGTTACGGAGCATTACCAGACTTATTATAGAATTAAACATACATTTCACATACATATTCAAATTTCATGTCATCATCATTCAACATCATTCACATTGTCCCTAATACAAGCCTATGAGGCCCAAAACATGCATTCGGGGTAGTTCGAGACTAAAACGATAACACAGTAAATTTTTAGAAAACTTAAAAAATTTCTCAAAAATACAGGGGACACACACCCGTGTGGCCTGGCCGTGTGTCTCACACGACCAAAGACACACCCGTGACACAGGCCATGTGGACATTCGAAATGGGATCACATGGCCATGTCCCAGTCTGTGTCCGACCCCGTGTAACTCCCTGACTTGGGTCACACGGCCAACCATACGCCCGTGTGACCAGCCGGTATGCCCTTCGAAATGGCCACACACGCCCGTGTGCCAGGCTGTGTGCTAGGCCGTGCCAAACTTGTAGGGTATACTGACTTATGCCACACGGCCAAGTCACACACCCGTGTGCTGGACCGTGTGGAGCATACTGACTTGATTTCTAATTACATAATAGGGGACACACGACCGTGTAACTTGACCGTGTGTCATACACGCTGAGACATACGCCCGTGTCTCTGCCCTTGTGGACAAAAATAGGATATTTACCAAGCCATTTTGCCACCCAAATTGCATACACCTACACCAAACCAATTGGCACCAAAGCATGACATAAATAGGCATTCATTCAATCTCAAATAAGCTTAATTCATGCTGTAACACCCCAAACCCGGCTTAGACGTTATGGTCGAATCTGGCGGTGTCACATTGGAGTGCTTTTAGAAAACTTTCTCTTGTTGATTAAAACCCGTAAGAAGGTTAAGCCTCTTTGTTAAAACTCAACTCATTATAGCCATTTCTTATCCATTTTAAAAGGTCATTACTTTTAAAACATGGTTTGTTGCAGAAGCATTTCAACAGTATTGCGAAAACGTGATGTTGTGAAAATAGTTATCATTTTAGAAAATCGCGTTCTACTTCTAACAGATATAAATCACAATAAATCAAATCCCAAATTAAAAGCTAGAAAATTATAGAGAGGCCTTATTACATAATTCAAAAACCCAGAACGAAATATAATAGTATATTAAAGCCAAATAAAAGAAAACAGGAGCAGTAGTGTGGCCATCTCCGAGTCCCTCGCAGCACCGATCCGCCTAACGCTAGGGATTACCTGTATAGTTAAAAGAAAGGGTGAGTTTACGAAAACTCAGTGTGTAATCCCTTAATATGCAGTCAGTCAGGTATACAAAATGCATCAACAGTCGGGGCCTGAGCCCATTACAGCAACATTGGGCTTAGCCCATAACAGTATCAGTTGGGCCTTAGCCCATATCAGTACCAAATCCCATATGAACAATGCATGTTATCCCATCCAACCCTACACTTGCCTCCATCCAACCCTGCACTTACTGTGGGGAATAAATCACCCACCCATCCCTACACTTACAATGCTAGCACCGGTTGCGGCACTAACCAAAATTTGCAGCCAAGCTACCAGTATCAGTATATGTGGCACAACCACCAGTACGGTATTCTTCCTTCATAACAGTGTCCCAATCCCCATGCAATATGTCGTGTATGCAAAATGTCATGCACAAAATCAGTCATACAAATTACAGACAAATCAGTCATTTACCCTCAAGGGGCAAAATAGTCATTTTACCCTCTAGGGGTATATCGATCAATTTCATCAGATTAGGGTCTAGGCACGCTTACCGACCCAAAAGAAGGTCCATAGCCGTCTCGGACGACTCGTGTAACCTCAACATACATAACAGTGTAAATGGGCCAAAGCCCATTATGCGGCCCACGTGGGCCCACATGCCTGTGTTGCCCACTAAGCCTGAAAACGACCACGGCCACGTGAACTACACAGCCCAGTCCAGCATTATCCACATTTTTTAGAATTTATCCGTATGGGGCCCACGAGCCCATTGGGCCCAAACGGCCCATTCCGGCCCAACGTGGCCCAGAACGGCCTATGTCCACAAGAACGCTCATGGCGGCCTCTACTGTCAATCGTCATGTTTTGTGGACCCGGGTGATCACACGAGCGATCGCATGCTTGTGTGGCATCGTGTGCCATATTTTTGGCTTTTCGACTTTTCGGCTTTTTTCGTTTTACAGTCTAATCAGTGTGTGTGTACACACCTGTTTACGAGAAGAGCGCAAATCTCCGTGTACACCAACCTAGATTCAAACATGACCCAATGTCAGTCCTTTAATCGTTAGGGTAAAACACCCTCTTATTAACTCTTAATCCCCCAATATGGTGCATGCTACTTACCTTGACCGAATGATAAGCGATTTATTTCACCAAGATCGCTGGTTGAAAACGATCGCACACTTCTTGCTAATTTACTGCACTAATAACAAATCCCATTGAGATGGATCGATTATAAATGTGGCTTTAACCCATAAATATCAATCTTACAGAATCAAAGAGATAATCGGCTTTTATTTAGAAAGTAAGGTAATGCTTTTACCTTGATTGAATAACGAGGGAAAAGGTTTCGATTGCTTCCCAAACAACTTGTACTCCCTAGAATCCCATGAACACGACATTGCAAAGAAGGAACGAGAACCGCAGTCAGAGTATATATGGAAAAGAACATTCGGCTTTTTAGAAAAAGATTAGAGGGAACAGATTTGAATGAAAAGAGGAAATATGAACACTTATCGACTTGTCAGAAACACTAGCAGACTCGAAACAGAGAGGGACAGTACTGAGTTTCGGCCAAAGTAAGAAATACCCAGAGAAAAGAAGAAACCGAATCGAGAAGGGAACGGAAGAACTTTCGGTCACAACCTACCAAAATGCCAAAAAAGAGAAAGAATCACAAGGGAGAGACAAAGGTGATGGGTTCGGCCAAAACAACAGTCAATAAGTAAAAGAGATGAAAAGGGCAGTTGGCCATAGCTTGCAAAGAACAGAGAAGAAGGGGGTTTCGGCAGAGGTTGGTGCAAAAGAAAGGAAAGGAATGGACTTGAAAAGAGTAGCTTAACACTTTGCCAGAACAACAGGAGCCGAACAACAAAAATGCATGAATGGTCAATTGCAATTTCGGCATTAGAGAGAAAAGGAAGAAACAGGAAATTAGAAGTTCCGAAAACTGGTGACAAAACTGACTAAAATGAGAGAAAAAACCCCTCAGCCGAATTTCCTAGACTTCCCTATACCATTCGGCAAAACCATCCCCACACACTTCAACGTCCTTGTTTCTCTCCACAAATCTCTCCATAATCCTCTCCATAATCCTCTCCATGATTTGCTCCTAATATCTCTCCATGACCAGTTCAAACTCCTTTCAACAGTGTTTCAGTCAAACACCACCACCTCACCACACAGGTGACAAAAAATAACACTCCCTGTGTAGCTTAAGATTTGAACCTAAGACCCCAAGGTTACTCTACACGCCACCTTGCCACTAAACCACAAGCTCTTTTTGTGTTACATTTTCGCCACAATTATTCTTAAAGCCTACTCTCCAAAACCAAGGGCCTTATTCACTTAAAAATTAAAAATTTTGCTAAAGCCTAGGTTTGAACCCAGGACTTTCCAAACATTCCCAAACACTCCAAACTCACTAAACCATTAAGGCAAGCAATCAATTGTGCCATTTTCTTGCACAACTAAATCCTTATGTGTAGTCTCATAACTGTTCCCTTGTTTCAAAACTTATTTCTCCTAGGCCCAAAATTCGGGGCGTTACACATGCTATATCAATACCAACAATACAAGGTATACAAATACCACAATATGCCATTCAATTTCATACCAAAACTCATATCTCAAATCATCAATAAGACCACATTCATTTAAGCATCATCTTGCCTAAAATCACAAATATACCAATCTCAAATGTCAACCATTTAATACTCCAACTACCCATTCACAACATGCATATAAATGGAAATTATACACAACATTTCAAAAGGCCCTTTTCACATATATACAACCATCACCAAACATACCAAAATAAACCAAATCTCATGGCTACACATAACAAACCACATAACATTTACAAGCCAATTCAAATGGCTAAATTCATTACTATCATACATACCAAAATGACCATACTCCTATACATGCCACAGAACCAAATACATAGATTCAAAAGTACCAAAGTGATAGCTTGATAGTGTGATAAGGTCTCCGACGATTCCCAAATCTGAGCTAGCTTTAATTTCACTATAAAACACAAAAAAATAATCAATGTAAGATATAAAGCTTAGTAAGCTCGTACGAAATAATAAGCAAAGCTCACCATTCAATTACCATTCAAGAATATGAACATAACATACTACAAAACTTTTAATCACAATGTTAACATATATTCAATCACATAATTAACCATGAACTCACAACTTCCATAGATTCAATGCTTATATAGTTTCCGTACAAACCTGTACTGATACGTATCTATTTTTCACCATTTCATATCTTCGATATACCCGTTGAACCATTTAGAATACTATCGGATACTCGGGAATCACGCACCCTAAGTGCTACATATATAGCCGACGATATCTCAATCTCATATCACATATATTCCTCACTCTCGAGCTATCAACGGGTCTACTCACACAAGTTGACGGTCATGATGAAACTACACGGTGCTGCTCACACAAGCTGATGAGAATCGGCAACACATACCGAATAACTCAGCCACCGGTAGGACGTACGAACCATCACCCAAATCACATAACCCCTAATGACATGTCATTTGTATCCTAATCTATTCCTAAGGTTCAATCGGGATTTCACATTTGCTGAATCATCGTCGAATATATCTGCAAGGTCGTATTCACAATTTATGCAATATTAAAGCATTTAAAATACAATTATAATAATGTTTATTACATATTAACTTACCTCGATCGCTAAAATGACGGAATGGATCGACTAGTCCAAAACCATATTTTTCCCCCCGATCTAAATCCGAATTTCGCTTTTCTTGATCTATATGTAATCAAATTTAACTAATTCAATCACCATTCAATTCAATTTAGTCCAAAATACACATTAAGGTAACTTTACACTTTTGCCCCTAATAATTCAACATTTTTACAATTTAGTCATTATCTCATAAAAGTACAAATTCATGCAATTTGGTCCCTACCCATGCTAGCCGAATTTCTATTATTACCATAACAACCCATAGTTTTCATTTATTTCACAATTTAACCACAAAATTTCAACATTTCTCAACTTAATCCCTAAATGACAAATTTGTCAAAAATCATTTTACAAATGTTGTTTATCTAACAACAAGCATACATTTTCTATCATCAAACATCAAAATACACCTATATTCATCAATAGCAAAACCCTAAACCTTTAACAGTTTTGCAAAATAGTCCCTGGGCTAGCTAGATTAGGCTGCAAAGATCTCAAAAACATAGAAATCATTAAAAACAGATTAGAAATCACTTACCAATTGAGCTTACAAGCTTGGCCGAACTTATCTATGGTTTCTCTAGGTTAGAATCGGTTGAAGAAGAAATGGCAACACCAAATTTTAAATGGGTAAATTGCTTCATAAACCCCCATTGTTTATTATTTTATTTTATTCTCTTTTAACTCCAAAAGTTTTATTTATTTTTCAAAAAAAAAAAAATTCCTCACTGTTCTGTTCTTCAAAACTCACTCTTTTGCCTTTTTTTTTGGCTTATAAAGTATAGTACCTCATTTCTCAATTAAACACAACATAAAGCAATTTCATTTTTATTTTAGTTTCTGTTTGCTTGTAATTTATTCATATTTTATTATATATATATATCTTAAAAAACCATCTCGTTTTTGGTTTTATTTATTTAACCTTTATTTACTAAATACCAAAATAAACCTTTAAAAACATTGAAATTTTCAATTATACCAAGCCATGTACATCCACTATCAACATAAATGGTCTAATTACCACATAAGGACCTCCACTGTAAGGTTCTATAGCTATTAGACACCTTTAGCTAATAGAACTCAAGTTTTACATTTTACGTGATTTAGTCCTTTTTATCAAATTAAGCATTCAAACAATAAAATTTTTTAACAAAATTTTCAAAAAATCATACTATCATGCTGTAGACATTAAAATAATAATAAAATAAATTTTTTGACCTCAGATTTGTGGTCTCAAAACCACTATTCTGATTTGACTAAAAAACGAGCTGTTATAGGTGGTATGGTTGCATTGTCCCCTGGTAAATCCATATTTCTTTACTCTCGAAGTCTTCTTCGAATAGTTCTTTCAATTTCAGGATCTAAGTCTACAAGAAAATCCAAATTGCTTCGGGTCATAAAACACCTAAGATGAAGTTGAAAAATAGTAACGAAGAGAAAAAAAAGTTAGTGACTACTAAATATTATATAAAGAAAACAAAATACAAAGACACACAAGAACAAAAATAAAACATCAAACAAACGCCATCCCCGACAACGGCGCCAAAAACTTGATCAGCTGTAAATGACACAACAATAATGTGCAAGCATACACTGCCGATGCAAGTATAATATACAGACGTGAGTCTGTCGGATATTGATTCCACAGGGATGGTTGTCTTTTGTCTATTAATGCCGGTGCAATAACTAGATAGAAATGAGGTAAATTGTGAGTATAGTTGTCGAAGAAATAATTCAAAAACAATAAGATAAAGTATGCTATCATTAAACTGGGATCCCCAACATGAATCTTCAGCAGTATACTAAGTACTCACACGGTATAAAAGATAGGTGATTGTCGACACAATAAAATTTATGTATATCTTACCAAATGCCACTCTGTGGTTTAATCTAAGACTTAACCATGCACATTAAACTCACCTTTCGATGATGGCAATAGGGCACTATTAAGAACAAGTGGACTAAATTCCTTTAGTCCTTACTCAACTTCCGCTGAAAAGCTTATTAGCTCAAACTATCATTGTACCTTCTAGAGTTAGTGACTGCAATAACACTTCCGTGTTTAGAACATTCAAACCCCAAAGATTAAACAAAAAAATAAGATTTAATAAGATAACATTTAACAAAGCATTCATTGTACTTCCATAGAGTAGAAAACATAGAGTAATCACCGGCGTTTTCAAGAAATGAGAAAAAATCAAATGGAGAATACTATTCCTAGGCTACTCGATTGAATCTATCCATTTCCCCTTATTTTGCACTTAGATCTCCTCATCAGGAGTGGATCTGCATCAGTCTTCACGTTGGCTCACCTAAGGAAAGCTCAAGCTACCATAGCCGCAAGCTTCAAAATAGGGTAAGAGAGTGGTGATACACCAAAAAATTCCTTCCTCATTCTTTTCACTTTATCCTTTTATGTTTTCCTCAATAGTACAGGTGTCATTCTCTCAGGATTCTCTTGTCCTTGTTTGTACAGGGTAGTTACACCGGACTGGACAGCTCACTCATGGTTGGCTCTTATTAGACAACTGTCAACTGTGGGGAAAATTCTGAATGCCATCTGGAATTAACTCCTGCAGCGACACTACGGATATCTGTCAACTGTAGCAACAATTCCGAATGCAATCTGGAATTAACTCATGTAGCGACATTAGTGTAGAAAGATAGCAAAATTAAAGATAAAATAGGCTAGGATTCACTGAGTTATAAAAATGCAATTTACTAAACTAAACATGCTAAAATGTGTGCTAAGGGTAACTAAATGGGAACAATTTAAACAATAAGTAGGGAGAAAACATATGTTCTTTCTACTACAGTCACACACTCAAGAAGTATGTTAGCTCTCCCTTAGGCCTCATTCGGCCCTTAACATTAATAAAAGACGTGATTTACAAATTTTATTGAATGTAAGTAAAACTAAAGAAACTCAATTAAAACATAAAAAAAATTCTTTTATTCAAGCTCCTTAAATGTGAAAACTAGTTTACGGTAGATCACCTATCTAAAAAATGGAGACTTGGAGAATTTGAGACAGTAGCTCTGACAAAGGAGTGCAGTGCATTCCTACAAGATAAGCTACCCCCAAAATTGAAGGATCCAGGATGTTTTACCATACCCTGCAATATAGGGGCAACTTATTGTGGTAAGGCATTGTGTGACTAGGGGCAAGCATCAACTCGATGCTGATGTCTATGTTCCAAAAATTGGGGATAGAGGAAGTTAGACCATCTACGGTTACGCTTCAGTTAGCAGATCGATCCTTAGAACATCTGGAAGGAAAAATCGAGGATGTATTGGTACATGTAGATAATTTTTTTTTTCTGCTGACTTTGTTGTTTTAGACTTTAAAGTAATTAGAAAGGTGCCAATCATCTTAGGAACGCCTTTCCTAGAAACTGAGAGGACCCTTATAGATGTGCAGAAGGGTGAGATTATCATGCGTGTTTAGGACGACCAGGTAACATTTAATGTATTTATATATATGCAATTTACTTACGCAATTGATGAGTGTTCTGTAGTGACCAAGTTAGAGGAACTAGCCATAGAATGGGAACTCAATTCTACTGAAGACCCATTAGGACAAGTCTTAATGTTAGACCCCCCAAGTAATGAGGAAGTGGAGGAATATTTAGCTTTGATGAAAGCTAACTCGAAAGGATTCACCTCGAAAGTTCGGTTCGGGTCATTTGAACTGTCATCTTGTGAGTACAAGTAACCCAAGCTGTCAATAGAAGAACCATCCAAGTTAGACTTAAAGGTTATGAAAAGGCATGTGAAGGATATCGGGTGGACTATTTTAGATATTCGAGGTAACTATCATTTTTTGTGCACTTAGAAGTTATTTCTAGAAGAATCTGAAAATGTGTCTATCGAGGGACAGAGGAGCTTGATTCAATCTCGAATATTTGATCCCGGGAAACTCAAGCCTCAATGGTTAAAAGCAAGGATCATTTATCCTATCTATGACAAGTTTTGGATGGACTCTGTTCAATATGCACCGAAGGAATGTGGTATCACGATTGTAGAAAATGAAAATAGCGAGTTGATTCCAACAAGGATGGTTACTTGTTGGTGAATCTTAATGGACTACAAGAAGCTAAGCAAGGCTGCCAGGAAAAATCATTTCCTGTTTCTTTTCCTGGATCAAATACTTAACAAAATTATTGGGCAAGACTATTCCTTCTTTCTAGATGGGTATGATTGGTATGACAAATGGTCATTTGACACCTCATTGGTCAGTGACGATCCTCAATAACATTAAGGGAGTTATCTTTCTTTGTCATTATTTTATATTGTTAGTTTTGTTTTTTTTTATTTGAATAAAATGACAAACTTAGATAAAATTTTCATTGGATTTTTATGTTAAAATAAATTATGTCTAGGATATTGGAATTTAATAGGGATCGCTTGTGACCCCTCCAACCCTTCCTGGGAATTAATTTTAACATAATTTTTTTAGAAAATAATTCCTAAGTGGCAAAATAGATTTTAAATTGCTGAATAAAAGGGTCAATTTTGATCCAAGTGTTAGTTTTCTGATCTTTTTTTTCAAATTATTTTTCAGTATAGGTACTTAATTGAATTATTTTCAATAATTAGTTGTGTTTTCTGTAAATATTTTAAACCTCTAAAAGACAAGTTTTTAATTTTTATTTTTAATATTAAGATAATAAAAAATAAAAAAATTATTATTTTTTATATTTTATATTAACTGTTATTAACTTTGTATAACATTAGGAGTAGTCATATTTTAATATTTACTTAAAGAGTTTCTGTTAAACATCTTCCTATGAACACTATAAATACCACCCCCTCCACATCCTCTCCCATACATTCTCTCCACCGTTACACACAATACCTCCCAAGCCCCTAAAATCGTAGGCCACCCTTGCACCTAGAAGTATTCGCGCACCTCTGCTCCTCTCGCACCAGCCTGCGTGCGCCCTTGCTCCACGCACACCAGCCTTCCACCTTGTTGCGCACGCCCTTGCTACCATTAGACCAAGCCGCTACCATAATTTGCTGCACCTTGCCGCATCCTTCAAGCCACCACTCTATCATGTTCCACCAACACCTAAGGTAGCATCGCACCTCCCAATCCAACACCCTAATCACCCTCCAATCAACCCTAACCCGACACCATTTCCTTTGCCCTCTCATTATTTTCTTAAGTTTTTATTAGGTTAATTACAAAGATGGTAAGAAATTTCATTCCAAAATTTTAATTCGTTTATTTAACTTTTCAATTTTATATGAATTGTTGATATTTTATTCTAATAAAAATTTGGGAAATTATTATTTGTTTCCATCAAATGTAATGTTCAGGTCGAATCATGCCTCAAAAAAGAACTCGTGTCTTTATCTAGGACTAAGAATCACAAAACAAATTCCATTGCGAAGAAGCTAAGGTGAGATACGAGAGCATATTTAAGAAAAAAACAAAAGCTTCCAGAAAAAGGTATTACTTTGGGAACAAGTAACTACACCGATTTCATGGCAAGCTTTCAAAAAGTTGCTGAGGCTCTAAAGTGGGAAGTGTTTTATGATAAAAGGCCAAATGCGAATGATGAGTTAGTTAAGGTATCTCTAAACTTGAGTTCCATTAATGAATTTTATGATTTTCCTCATTTCGAAGATAATGAATATTCTTCCTTAATGGAAAATATTGAGGTGGGAAAATTGCAAGAAATTCTAAAAGAACTCACAGTTCCGAGTTCTAAATGGTGTTGAAACACGGGACTCATATTTGTCGCAGAGAATATTTGACCCTATTAGCAAAGGTATGGTTTTATTTTGTTCGATTTAGTCTTATGTCTATCTCACATGGGACTACGATTTCAGTAGAACGAGTGGTCTTTCTATACTCAATTATAACAACAAATACCATTAATGTGGGCAAGATCATTCTTAAAGAAATTCAAAATTGTGCCGCTAGACGTTTTGGTTTGTGCAAACGTAAAGAAGGCAGGATGTAGCGAAGGCACAATCCCAGATTGGGACCTTGTCCGAGAAGTAGGAAATTCTATTCTTCAAACGCAAGTTGAATCGATCGAAGATACCGAAGAAGAGGAAATTCCTATAGAATCAGAACCAATTGAAATTTCTGACTTAACAGTGCCAACTGAACCAGTTTTCGAACCTGACATGGCTACCCTAATGTTTAGAACTCATTCGCCTAGCCCAAATCTTCAAGATGAGCTGTCAAAATTGATGGATTTAATGCAACATATGCAGTGACAGCAATAAGCTTATAAGAGATACTCAAAAATACGGGATGACTCAATTGGAGATGCTTTTAAGGAAATATTTCACAACCCGTTTGTTTTTGTGCCTGAATTCTAGACTTTATATTCGACCCATGATGTAACACCCCAAACCCGACCAAAACATTACGACCAGATCTGGTATGCTACGGTTTTAAGGTTAAAAACTTTACTTGGAATGATTCTGAAAAACTTAGTCATTTTTGTAGATAATCTTTAAATAGGTGGCCTTTGGTAGAAAATCTTTGAAATTTTATTTTTTCCAAAACAAGTGTTATTTTAAATAATGTGTGAAAATCCCATTTTTAATTCTTTTAATCATAAGTCCTTGATCATGAATGAAAAAACATAAACATTGACAAGTATCATCGATAACCTAAGCGATGGAGGCCTTATTACATCAAATAATTCCAAAATTTAAACTTAAAATAAAATGGAAATTTAATAAATAAAAGACTTGTTGGCCCCACGAGTCCGCCTCGGCTCCCTTGTCCACGATCTACTGACTCATCCGAAAGGTTAGGAAAAATAATAGGGTGAGTCACCAAGACTCAGTGTATAAATCCCTAAAACAACGACTGAGGACAAAAACACATTATGGGCCTTGGCCCATACATAGAAAGGCAACAATCGTAATTACATGATCAACGATGAAATGATGAATAGCCCAACCCATCCTAGAATTCTATCCTCTACACACCAGCCCGTACCAACCATCACACCTCGGGGATTTCTACAATCAACCCTCCATCCGCTACACACCATAACGACGATCAGATCTTTGCCTATTCTGTTAGTCGGGAATCATTAAACGTGGCATAGCCACCGATCACTATGTGACCTA
The DNA here is from genome assembly GCA_025698515.1 of Gossypium sturtianum. NCBI lineage: Eukaryota > Viridiplantae > Streptophyta > Magnoliopsida > Malvales > Malvaceae > Gossypium > Gossypium sturtianum. The sequence continues at coordinate 30,383,298 of CM046945.1, forward strand.
ACATTTATATAACGTGGGATTTCTACCACCGATCACTATTGTGACCTATCATGCACTTCCCTTCATTATCATAATCCCACCCCATGCATACACACATAAAGAAAACATCATACATGCTTTCATATATTTCGATACACATAGAGATTTCTATGATTACGTACCTGGCATCCTTGCCTAACCCTTTTAGGGTTTTATTCGACTGTCTACACAGCCTATTATCCGGCTTTTAGCCCATAACATAAACATATATATACATTTATATAGATTATTTGTGTGTTAGAGATCTACACACACGATTACCGTTAGAACGACACTCTCTATGTCGGCACTATCAGAAGTCGATACAACTGCTACTTGCCTAGGGTGTTATTGAAGCCGGTCCACAACACGGTGGCCAATCCGTCATCTTGACACTACTCGTTTCTTAAACTTAGGATTCTCTCCTTTGCTCGATCCATATTTAATTCCATCACAAGTCCTTGTCAGAACTACTATCACAACATATGATCGTTAATCCACATCATAAAGTTAAGATCTTGCATGCGATGAACGAATCTAGTGAAAATCTAGGGAAAATCACCTTACCTTAAAATCCCGAAATTGGAGACTAGCAATTTCGGCTTTTAAATCTAGATGATCAGTTTCCTTCAAATCCGAGAATGCCGCCCAAGCGCAAAAGAGAGGAAATATTAGCTTCATTCTGCGCTGACCTTAACAACCAAGTGGCCATTCGACCTTGTCTCTTAAAAACCGAAAGAGAGATTGAAGAGATAAGAAAATCGGCACTCACCTTAACGCAGAGAATTCGACTACCCCTTAGAGATTCTGGCTTTTTGAGAAGATCAGAAGAGAAGATGATTCGAAGAAATCTATAGAGATTCGACTTTTAGAAGAAAGAAGAGAATAATGGAGTTTTCGGCTTTCGGATTTTTAGAAGAAAGAAGAGAAGAGAATAATGGAGTTTTCGACTTTTAGAAGAAAGAAGAGAATAATGGAGTTTTCGGCTTTTAGGAGAAAGAAGAGAAAAGAATAATGGGGTTTTCAGTTTTTAAAAGAAAGAAGAGAGAGAAAAGGTGGAAACCCTAAATGCTAAAAAATAAAGATGAGAACCCTCTCTATTTATAGAAATTTCGGCACTCACCTATGAAAAATTGAAAGTGCCCTTCATGATAACTAAAAATTAATCAAATAAAAAGGGAAAATTTGGCACCCCCTTTGCCATAAAGAAGCCGATTTCTTCACTTCTCTAGGTGATGGAATTTCGGCCAACTCCTAGCCTTGTAGATAGCTCCTATCTTTTCTCCTTTTTTTTTTCCTTCCATATTATCAACTATATTATCTATATTATCCCATTCACATAAATCCTCCTATTTTTGAGCCTTGTTGCCGTCCACTCTACCTAACCCTAATGCCAAAATTTAGCTAACTTAAATTAAAAGAGTTGGGCTCCATGTAACTTAAATTTGGGCCCCTTACTCCCTTGTGTGGCGTCACCTCCTTGCTCCCTAAGTGGCGCCATCGACCACCTTTGGGCCACAAGCCCATTTTGATATTTTAAACTCAGATACCACCTTTTAAACCCTATAGTGCCCAAACAAAAATTTAACTAAGGCTTCAGCCCAATTCTGAGCCCAATTTGGACCCCTTAAACCTTTTAATTAACACATTGATCGTAACACACATCAAATGCAAAGGCCCATTAATTCAGGATGTTACAGTTCTACCCCCTTAAAGAAATTTTGTCCTCGAAATTTCCAACTAACTATTAATCATACTACCCAAGTCTCACCACTATGCTTCCGCTGCGAACTCTAATTCTAAAGCCAAAAGAAACTCTTAGGATAATATGATAGAGTACGCACCGGTATTCGCATCTGGAGCGTCCTCGTTCCCTTGGCAACATGCTGCATAGGCCAAAGCTGGCTACCTCGCCTCAGCATCTCTTTCAAGGACCCGCAACATCGCCTGAGATACTGCATCATCTCCGGGCGCCTGATCCCAAAATTCTCCCTCTACAGCCGGCAGATCCGGCATCTCGTTTCTCGACCGTGGCGGACCTCATCGGCTCTAACGCGGTCATCCTACCCCTACCACGACCACGCGGCAGACGTCCTCGACCCCTTGTACTCATTCTTCCGATTGACGTTTATCTGATTAGAAATTTTTATGAATTAATAGTTTTCTTCCACTGATTAACCACGAACAGTCTTATGAACAGTAGTTTAAGAGTAGTTCTTTCGAATTCGGAATCACATCCACAAGTTTCAGTCTCAAGTTGACATCTTCTAGTCCTAAGAAGCACATACGTTCAATCATCAACCATCCACATACAAGTAGCATCCACGAACTTACATTCATCATGTAGGGGTGTCTTCATCGTTTCACTACCCAGGGGTATTTTCGTAATTTTATCCTACAGGGGTATTTTCGTAATTTTCCAAAATAGGGTTTCTTGGTGATTTTGCGAAATAAGGGTATTTTGGTAATTTTTCAATCTGGGGGTATTTCGGTAATTTTGCAATCTGGGGGTATTTCGGTAATTCTACAAATCAGGGATATTTTGGTCATTTATAAATCAGGGGTAATTTAGTAATTTTAAAAAATAGGATGGCTGGTCCCTTTCGGGTTTTAGTTATAAATTTTGGCCCTTCAAAAGTCCTCGTGACTAAGGTGAGCAATCCTACGCACGCACTGTAGGATTCCAATGAAAGGAGGTGAGTCACTAGGACTGCTTAAATACCAAGCTCTCCCCGAATCCAATCCTAGACATGCGTATGCTGTTGCCACACACCTAATCTCGCGACTTGTTCACGAGTTTGTTTGGTTGGATTAAATCTTATGAATTTAGAGAGTTGTTTAAACTAAGCCTAAAGTCCATCAATGTCTAATATACTAGCCTACGTCCATCAAGCCCATCAAGCCCAACATACATATCACATCCAAAAGTTCGAATACTTACTGCGTGGATCGGGTCCAGTGAGACTCGAAGGCCATTTCTCAACCCAAACTTTTCCAAATTCTTATCAACTTTAAAACAGTACTAGACCCATTTCACAGCCCGAGTTTTGAACTGGGCTCTGATACCAAAATCTAACACCCAAACCCGGCCCAAACGTTACGACCAAATCTGGTATGCTACGGTTTTAAGGTTAAAAACTTTACTTGGAATGATTCTAAAAAACTTAGTCGTTTTTGTAGATAATCTTTAAATAGGTGGCACTGGTAGAAAATCTTTGAAATTTTATTTTTTTCTAAAACAAGTGTTATTTTAAATAATGTGTGAAAATCCCATTTTTATTTCTTTTAATCATAAGTCCTTGATCATGAATGAAAAAAACATAAACATTGACAAGTATCAACTGATAACCTAAACGATGGAGGTCTTATTACATCAAATAATTCCAAAGTTTAAACTTAAAATAAAATGGAAATTTAATAAATAAAAGACTTGTTGGCCCCACGAGTCTGCCTCGGCTCCCTTGTCCACGATCTACTGCTCAACTAAAAGGTTAGGAAAAAATAATAGGGCGAGTCACCAAGACTCAGTGTATAAATCCCTAAAACACTGACCTGAGGCCCAAAAACACATTATGGGCCTTGGCCCATACATAGAGGCAACAGTCGTAATTACATGATCAACAGTAAATGATGAATAGCCCAACCCATCCTAGAATTCCATCCTCTACACACCAGCCCGTACCAACCATCACACCTCGGGGATTTCTACAATCAACCCTCCATCCGCTACACACCATAACGACAGCCGTACTGACTATTCCTGTTAGTCAAGAATCATTAAATGTGGCATAGCCACCGATCACTATGTGACCTAAAATTTATATAACGTGGGATTTCTACCACCGATCACTATTGTGACCTATCATGCACTTCCCCTTCATTATCATAATCCCACCCCATGCATACACACATAAAGAAAACATCATACAGGCTTTCATATATTTCGATACACATAGAGATTTCTATGATTACGCACTGGCATCCTTGCCTAACCCTTTTAGGGTTTTATTCGATTTATCTACATAGCCTATTATCCGGCTTTTAGCCCATAACATAAACATATATATACATTCATACAGATTATTTGTGTGTTAGAGATCTACACACCTTATTACCGTTAGAACGACACTCTCTATGTCGGCACTATCAGAATCGATACAACTGCTACTTGCCTAGGGTGTTGTTCAAAAGCCGGTCCATAACCTGGTGGCCAATCCCGTACTACTGACACAGCTCATTTCTTAAACTTAGGGATTCTCTCCTTTGCCTGATCCATATTTAATTCCATCACAAGTCCTTGTCAGAACTACTATCACAACATATGATCGTTAATCCACATCATAAAGTTAAGATCTCGCATGCGATGAACGAATCTAGTGAAAATCTAGGGAAAATCACCTTACCTTAAAATCCCGAAATTGGAGACTAGCGATTTCCGGCTTTTAAATCTAGATGATCAGGTTTCCTTCAAATCCCGGAATGCCGCCCAAACGCAAAAGAGAGGAAATATTAGCTTCATTCAGCAGCCTTAACAACCAAGTGGCCATTCGGACTTGTCTCTTAAAAACCGAAAGAGAGATTGAAGAGATAGGAAAATTGGCACTCACCTTAACGCAGAGAATTCGACTACCCCTTAGAGATTCTGGCTTTTTGAGAAGATCAGAAGAGAAGATGATTCGAAGAAATCTATAGAGATTCGGCTTTTAGAAGAAAGAAGAGAATAATGGAGTTTTCGGCTTTCGGCTTTTTAGAAGAAAGAAGAGAAGAGAATAATGGAGTTTTTGAGTTTTAGAAGAAAGAAGAGAATAATGGAGTTTTCGGCTTTTAGGAGAAAGAAGAGAAAAGAATAATGGGGTTTTCGACTTTTAGAAGAAAGAAGAGAAAGAAAAGGTGGAAACCCTAAATACCGAAAAATAAAAAAGAGAACCCTCCCTATTTATAGAAATTTCGGCACTCACCTATGAAAAATCGAAAGTGCCCTTCCTGATAACTAAAAATTAATCAAATAAAAAGGGAAAATTTGGCACCCCCTTTGCCATAAAGAAACCGATTTCTTCACTTCTCTAGGTGATGGAATTTGGCCAACTCTAGCCTTGTAGATAGCTCCTATCTTTTCTCCTTTTTTCCTCTCATATTATCAACTATATTATCTACATTATCCCATTCACATAAATCCTCCTATTTTTGAGCCTTGTTGCCGTCCACTCTACCTAACCCTAATGCCGAAATTTAGCTAACTTAAATTAAAAGAGTTGGGCTCCATGTAACTTAAATTTGGGCCCCTTACTCCCTTGTGTGGCGTCACCTCCTTGCTCCCTAAGTGGCGCCATCGACCTTTGGGCCACAAGCCCATTTTGATATTTTAAACTCAGATACCACCTTTTAAACCCTATAGTGCCCAAACAAAAATTTAACTAAGGCTTCAGCCCAATCCTGAGCCCAATTTGGACCCCTTAAACCTTTTAATTAACACATTGATCATAACACAGATCAAATGCAAAGGCCCATTAATTCAATATGTTACACATGAACTCTAATCTCAAGGAAGAAATGAGATGATTCAAGCAAAAACAAGGACGATGAAGCAAAAGATGGGTCGAATTCTGAGTGGTCTGCAAATAAATAAATAAAAGAGGAATCTTGTCTTTATTTTATTTTTCCTTTTTAGAAAAAATTAATTTTTTAGTTTTAAGCTTTCTTAGGATATTTCTATTTCTCGTTTAATAAAATAAGAGGTTGACATCATTAATAAAATTGAACAATTTACAAAATAAGAAGTGTGGCAATAGATATGTACATGTTTAGGATTGGATTGTCTCGGAAAAGCCTAGTATTTAAGCAGTCAAACTTGACTCACCTCATTTTCCTAAGATCCTACCTAGTGTACAGTTCTATTCACTTCTATATTTTTGTTCCTTCTATATATTGTTTCTAACAATGGGGACATTGATCATCTTAAGTAGGGGGACCAAAAATTGAATTTTTTTTTCAGAACACAATTTTCCTATTCAATTATGATTAAGTTATATTTTGCTCAAAAATCTGAATTTTTGTTAATTATACTAAACTTTAGTATAAACAAAGTTCTATTATCTCAATAATTGCTATGTTAGCTGAATTATGACATAAATATTTGTCTTAATAAAGTAAGTAAATTAAAACATGAAATTTTTAATTCCTTAGAAAAGCTAAGCATGCATGAAAGTTTAAGTCTCTAGAATTGACTTAGTAATTTCTTGAGGCGAAATCCTAGGAAGCATGGAATTTTGAAAATGATTTAGGCAAACTTTTACTTCGACCGTTTGAACCTTTCAAGCCAACCATAATGAATTTTTATCCCTTGAATCCCAACTTTGAGACTATATGTCTTGAAAGTAAGTTTGGAGGAGTTGAGAAGAAATATTAAATGCTCAAAACAAATTTGTAGTACATGCAGTAATATGCTCAAGTGTGTTAAAAAAAGCATATGTACTCGAAATAAATAGATGTACAAAGCGCATGTGTACTAAAATGCAAAATTACTTTGTAAATTTGGAGGTATTTATTCTGAAGGTCCGATGCAAGTTGAGTCTAGGGTTTTTAGCTTAAAATTATCTATCCTTTATGTAACACCCCAAACCCAGCCTAGAAGTTAGGCCCAAATCTGGCGTGTCACATGGAAGTGTTTTTCAAAACCATGTTTCTTGTTGTTAAAACTTGTTTGAGAGTTACAACCTCTTAGTTAAAACTCAAAAAACTTAAGCATAAGCAGGGTGTGGTCTTCTCCGAGTACCTCGCAACTCTGATCCGTCTAAGGCTGAGAATTACCTGCACAGTTAAAAATGGGGTGAGTTTATGAAAACTCAGTGTGTAATCCCCTTACTAGAGTAACAATCGAGTATACTGAACCGAAATCTGAAACGATCGACCAAAGCCTTTTAAGAGTAACAGTACAGTCAATTCAAAGCATACGTGAGTCAAAGCCCACTACAATATCATTTGGGTCACAACCCATAACAGAATCAATTGGGCCTAGCCCAAACCAAGATCAGAACAAGTGGCCTAAGCCCGATGCGAAAGGACAGATCTCATAAGCAGATATGCACAGCAGATGAGGATGCACCCCACCCAATCCACCCAACACACCACCCGTACCAACCCTACACAACACGTGGGGACCAAGTCGACCCACCCAGCCCTACACACCAATGACGCAGCCTAGCTGCTAATAACAATGCAGCAAAGATGCTAATAACAGTATACGTGGCTGAGCCACTAAAATTAGATTACGTGGCGATGCCACTATAACAGTAAAATGTGGCAAAGCCACTAGTACATAGTACTAACGCAGCAGAGCTGCTAATAACAGTGAACGTGGCCAGGCCACTAAAATCAATATACGTGGCGAAGCCACTAGAGCAGTAAAACGTGGCAGAGCCACTAGTACAGTACTTCCTCCAAATACAAATCCCAACCCCATGCAGTATGTCGTGTATGTCATGCCCAATCATTACACGTGTATGCAAAATGGGCATACTTAGTAACAGACATTTCAACACATATTAACAGCATTTCAGTCACACGCCCACAGTCAAGTCAGTTAAAACACAGTCATACGATCACAATCAAATCGGTCAAATCATAGCACAAGTCAGTCGTTTACCCACAAGGGCAAATCAGTCATTTTACCCTATAAGGATATGTCGGTAATCCTACCCCTCAGGGGTATTTCGGTAATTGTAACACCCCAAACCCGGTCAAAATGTTACGACCGAATCTAGATTGTTACAGGATGGATGGTTTTAAAAAAAAAATTAGGTAAAACATCGGAATTTGGGAAAACACTTTGTTTAGGGAGTTCAAGCTAAGGCTAATTGAGAATTTTGATTAAGTAGTGCATGTCTTACCATTTTCACTTTGAGTTAATTAGGCGCTGAAAACATGTTTATGTCATAAAACTGAGTTTAGAAGCCTCTTATAAGGTGATAATTGAAATGAATGTTGTGGTACGTGATCTTTCAGAAATAGTGTTTGTAGTATCAAGAAAATCCCAAGTTTAGTTATTAATAGCTTGTGATCCATTTCGTTGAAATTTTGGAAAACCTCTATTTACGTTTTTTTTAGATAAATCATAACATATATAAAATCAGCATTTAAACAAATCCCAGAATAAAGTTAAAGCGGCCTTATTACAAATTAAAAATCTCGAAATAGAAATAAATTCAAGTTAAAGTTCGTGTTTACTAAAGAAATCGCAATGCATGGCCACCTCGAGTCCGTCCCGGCTCCAAAACCCGTCATCTACTGATTACCTGTAAAATTAGCAAAGGGGTGAGTCATCGAGACTCAGTGTGCAAATCATCGTGTAACGCTAACTGGGCCTTAGCCCATGCAATACAGCATATGTCATGTGTATGCAATGCAGCCCGACCCAGTCTCGCTCTCCATCCAAACACCCGTGGCATTAAGCCACTGTGGTTCTCGACCACCGTGGTCCTAGACCACTCGTGACAATGGTCATTCGTGACAAAGTCCCTAATACATATAATCGTGGGGCCAACCCACTGTGGTTCTTGACCATCGTGACGATCTCTGATAAATTACGCATACGTGGGGCCAACCCACTGTGGTACTTGACCACCGAGGTAAGTCACTGATTAAAGTATTCGTGGTTTCAACCACCGTGGTACTTAGACCACTCGTGACAATAGTCACTGATTCTCCCTTCTCCTTTCATTCAACCCCGAGCCCATGCTCTTTACATCGTGCAAAATATGAATGCAACCATAATCTCAATGCGTAACAGATAACCAGTTCATACATACATATCATCGAACATACATACAAGCATATAATCAAAACTATTATCATCGAGAACTTACCCGGTGTCTCCAACCTTACCCACATGGGTATTTCGACTATCATTGCAGTCAACTCGGCTTTCAGCCTTCACAGTTAATACGTAAACAGTAAAGAAATGTGTGGGTAATACACACCTAATAACACGTAACACTAGGCTTTCTACGTTGACGCTTTCACTAGCAGGCACGACGGCTATTTGCCTATCCCAGGCAGACGTCGGCTCTCTACCACAGCCCGGCGGAAAGTCCCGAACCGCTGACACAGCTCGCCTTTTGAATTTAGGAGCAGGGATTTCAGATACGCTCCCCTCCTCAGCTTGACTGTTTCTTGTATCCATGAAACAGACTTGATCGGAGTCAAAGAGAACCTTGATTGTCTACCCAAAAGATTCAATTAACACCAAGTAATGAACAAGGGTTCACACAAAGAACAACAGAGGTCCCTTAGCTTAAACCCGAATGGAAGGTAAGGTTCAGAAACCAACCGCTCCCTAGACTATAAACTCCAAACGTTCGGCTTCAGGGGTTTCCCGGAGTAAGCGTTCCACAAAGAGAGTAAAGAGATACTATTAGTCGAAAACTTAAACATTGAAACCCAATAGCCATCGGCTTTGACTTCCATAAAAACCAAAAGCAGAATAAGATACGGAATAACCCTACTTACTTTATGATATTGATGACAACAACCACGATAGCTTTGGTAGCAGCGAGTAGCCCCCTTCACGCCTTAGGCTACACGGGCGGCATTGATTTGACAGGAGAGAAAAGAGAAGAAAGCCGAAAGAAGGGAAAGAAGATTCGACTTTTAACCAAAGAGAAAGGAAGATCTTACCTTCAACAATCCAGAAGCAGAGTGGAACCGATTCGCTTGGGATAACAGGAACTATTCGGCTAAGAAAAAAACAATAGGGTGTTAACAGGACAAATACAAGGTTTCGGCTTGCAAGAGAGGAGATGAGAGTTGAACTAGGTTGAGTTATGGTGTTTAAGAGAAGAGCAAAGAAGATGAAGAAGATTCGGCAAGGGAGGTGACTTCAAGGGATTCAGGTTGTAAAGAAAATAGAAAAAGAAAACGAATTCAGATGTGAAGGGTGAATGATGAAGAAAGGTTCGGCCAAAGGTGTTTTGGTAACTTTTTAAGAAAGAAAAGTGCACAAATGGGGAGGTCTGAAATCAAGGGAGAAAAGATGAGAAAAGTTGAGAAAACCAAACAAGAAAAGAAAATGAAAGGAGACCTTAGATGCTCTTAGGGAATTTTGGCACACAAACCAAACAAGTCAAAACCGATTGTGCTCTCACCAACATCCCCCTTTGTTGACCGAAAACCCCTCTCAAGAGACCCCCCACTTTCGGCCACCACTTCACCAACACCAACCCACGATTTCCTCCTACTTTCACTCCCCTTCAACCATTCAAACCTTGTTGACCCGTTCAAACCCCACAAACTCCTCATGGCCACCCATTCGAATTGTTTGACTCATTCTTCTCCCACTCCCTTAGAGTCCTGGCCGAATCCACTTCTCCCCCATCCAGGTGCCAAAATAAAAAAAAAATAAAGCTTCAAAGTGAGGCTTATGGGACTCGAACCTCCTCCCCTTGCAGCTTCCTTGTGACGCCACTTCCCTGCATCTTAAGTGGCGTCTCCTTGCCACTTTACCACACCTCTTCTTTTTGTGTTAACCAACACAAGTAATTACCCTTAAGGCCTGCCTTAGCTAGCTCTCCCCTAAAGTGCCTAAAAACAAAATTTTCACCAAGGCTCAAGCTTATCCCCGAGCCTTCTCGAGACCCCAAAACATACCAAATTAACAAACAAACCATGCCAAACACATAGAGACATAAAATGCAAAGCCCCCTAATACCAGGATGTTATAGTTCTACCCCCCTTAAAGAAATTTCGGCCTCAAAATTTACCTGGTCAAAAGAGGTGGGGGTGTTGCTGTTGCATCACATCCAACGGCTCCCATGTGGCATCCTCTGAACCGTGATTTCGCCACAGAACCTTGACCAACGGAACCGTCTTCCTCCGCAACACTTCAACATCTCGGGCTAAAATCTGAACTGGTTCCTCTTCAAAAGATAAATCAGGTCTTACTTTGATTTCTTCCACCGGTACTATATGAGATGGATCCGAACGGTAGCGCCTTAACATCGAGACGTGGAATACATCATGTATCTGCCCCAACTTTGGAGGTAACTCGAGCTGATAAGCTGCCGGTCCTACGCGCTTCAACACTCGGTAAGGCCCGATGAACCTGGGGCTCAACTTGCCTTTCTGTCCAAACCTTAGAACCTTCTTCCACGGTGAAACTTTTAGGAACACCTGATCACCAACAGAGAATTCTATATCCTTGCGCTTCAAATCTGCATAAGATTTTTGCCTATCAGAAGCTTCCTTTAACCGAGTCCGAATCAACTTAACTTTCTCCTCTGTTTCTGAAACCATTTCCGGACCCAACAACTGTCGCTCACCCAACTCTGTCCAGCAAGTAGAAGTGCGACACTTACGACCATACAACGCTTCATAGGGTGCCATCCGAATACTGGATTGATAGCTATTGTTGTATGCAAATTCTGCCAATGGTAGAAAATCCTCCCAACTACCCCCGAAGTCGATGGCACAGCCTATCAACATGTCTTCCAAAATCTGAATTACCCTCTCAGACTGACCGTCAGTCTGTGGATGAAACGCTGTGCTGAAATCCAATTTTGTACCCAATGCCTGATGCAACGCCTTCTAGAACCGTGACGTAAACCTGGGGTCTCTGCCCGATACGATAGACACAGGTACCCCATGTAACCTCACAATCTCTGCCACATAAAGTTTGGCTAACTTTTGTAGTGAATAATTAACCCGAACCGGTATGAAGTGAGCGGACTTCGTCAACTGATCGACAATTACCTACACTGAATCTTTCTTCGTAGGTGTAAGGGGTAGCCCAGTAACAAAATCCATCGTTATCCTTTCCCACTTCCAAAGTGGAATCTTCACTAACTGTAACACCCCAAACCCGGCCCATGCGTTAAGACCGGATCTGACATGTCACATGAGAAAAACATGTTAAATCCTTTTGAGAAAAGGAGTTGATTTGAAATATTTGATAAAGTACTACTAACCTCGAAGGTTGTTTAATAAATCAATAATTTGAACTAGAAATCTTTATAAGTCGTGACTTTTGAAAATATCATTGATAGTTCGAGAAAAACTTTTCGAGTTAAAATATTTGTAAAAGTTTGTTATGAAATCCATTTGTTAATCTATTTTGGGAAAACCTTTATTTAAGTTTTAGAAAAATTCCCATTTAAAATCATTCAAGCAAAATAGTAAGTACGACAAACATAAAGCAAAAATAAAATATTCCAGAGGCCTTATTACAACATAAAAACCCAAAATAGTAAGAGTAGTAAAATAAGTGGAAATAGAAATCTAAAGTTCAATAACACCATTACTGAACTATGGCCTCCAACGAGTCATCCATGGTCCAAATCCACATCACTGAGCATTACCTACAAGGGTTAAGAAAAAGGGGGAGTGAGTTACAAGAACTCAGTATGAAATCCCTTACCGCCATCCACTGGGCCTGAACCCATATAGAAATATCATGGGCCTAAGCCCTTTTACATAACAATCTTAAAATGAAACAAATGTATGAATGTATACAACCCAACCCATCCTAGATATCCATCCGCTACACACCACCCGTACCATCCCATCACACCTGTGGGGATCAAGTCAACCCACCCCGCCAAACACACCAATCGCAGGCAAGTTGCCATTTATATAATAATTTGATTGTGGCTAAGCCACCGGAATCATAATGAAACATATTAACACACATTTTTGTGGCAAAGCCACCGGGCTACACTTCTATTCAACATCTTCCCCATCCCTTGCGAAAAATTATGCAATGCCACATATATTATAAAACATAATAATTTCAAATATAAACAACAATCATCAATCCGGAGATTTGTTACGATAAATCGACCCACTATCACACTTTTTAGTTCGGCCCATTAGGGCAATCTATCAAATCGGCCCATAGGGGCATTTTCGTAATTTGGTCCATAAGGGTATTTTCGTAATTCGGCACTTTTAAGGATTTATAAGCAATACAGCCCATTAAGGCATTCTAGCAAATCGACCCTTTAGGGCATTTCCGTGATTCGGCTCATAGGGGCATTTTTGTAATTCGAAACTTAGGGACATTTTCGTAATTTTACAAATAATCCCTATTTTGACAAAACTCAGTATTTACGATGTTTAGGCAAATCACTCGATTCATACCATTTTACCGATTTTGAGTTTTTAAGCAACAATGATCGATATTTCTAATATGATGCTAAAACACGATTTACTGAGACTTGGTGAGATTACACACACGACATGAAGAAGTATTAAACTCTCTTGATCGTCGGCACCTATGACAACATAACACTCGATTAATCTAATGAACGAGATTTTTATTAATCTAAATCTAAATCATCGATCTAAAATACTTACTCTCTAAATCGTGAACGACCACGATTTGTCGATTCTCACCGGATGATGGTCACAATCCGGTGGAAAATCCTGAACTATCGATACTGCCCTTCATTTGAATTTAGGAATAGGGATCGCAGATCCGCTCCTTTTGTGTTCTCCACTCGCTTTCCCTTTCAAGTCGGTACCCCTAGCCTCCATCGGATAAAATCTTAGTCAGAACGATATTACGTTGATATGAGATGATTGACTACGAAAAAGATTCGGCTTACCACTAGAATCGTATGATCAACAAGTGGATAGATCCAGTGATTTAGTCCCTCAAAATATAATTGATTAGTCACAACCACTATTCTGTTTAGCAAACTAACCTGTCAACGAAAAAGATCTAAAAAGAACTATGATGAATCCCTTACCTTAAAGATTATAAAACCGATTCCCAACGATTGTACAATGGCTACGGATGAGTCAAAGTTTCGGCCTTCCACTATAACTCTACATTAGAAGTGATCACATTGTAAAGAGTTATGAAAGGAAGATATTTCGATTGGAACAAAGTGAATATCCGAATGTTGATAGCACACATTCGGCTAGGAAAAAGAAAAGTAAAAAGATAGAATAGAACCACTTACCGATTGATCAAAGGAGTGAGTGTCAACACGAATGAGAAGAAATGATAAAGAAGAGATGAAGGGTTCGGCTATAGAGGAAAAATGAGCAAGAATATTCGGCTATGGGGGTATGGATTAGAGAAGAAGAAAGAAGGGTTGGAGAATTTTGTAAAAAGGAAAAGAAAGATGGAAAAGGAGTGCTTAACTAGATTCGATTTTCCAAAGGAAAATGAGTGAAATAATTTGGTCTCAATGGCTTAGGTACTTTCGGCAAACAAGAAAGAAATGAAGAAAATGCTCACTAATGGCTTGAAGTTTCGGCAAAGAGAAGAAGAAGTTTGGAGAAAATGACACAAAATAATGCTAAAAGGAATTTGGCCTAACAAGCACCAAAGTTTGCCAAATGAAAAATGAAGAATTCGGCTACCCCAATACCCCTTCCCAAACCGTGTTTTGCTTTGCCAAAAGGGATAAGTGTTGACCAAAAACACTTTCCAAAACATCACCCATGAAAAAGGCCAACATGTTCCCTTATCTTGCCTTTTTCTTTTGATTTCTTTCCTTACCCTCACCCTTGCCTTATTTCCTTAGCCACCATACCATAATTAAAAAGTCTTCCCTGCCTTAAATATCACCTTGGCCGACACTTAGGGAAGGAACACAAAAAAATAATAGCCAAAATTTGCACCAAATGGGAATCGAACCTCTTCCCTTAAAGTCCTCCATGTGACGCCACATCCTCTTTACCATATGCTCATTTTATACTAGCAAATTACTCACCTATTCCATAAGCCTTGATGCCACTTACTATCTCTCCTTAAAAGGCTTAAACACAAAATTTTTACTAGGGCCCAATTCAACCCCGAGCCTTCATAGAACCCCTAAACATGCACAATTAATATTTTAGCTAGCCCCACACAAGATATCATGCAACACATAAAATTCTAAACTTTAGGATGTTACAATTCTACCCCCTTAAAGAAAATTTTGGCCTCGAAATTTACCTTGTTTAAAAGAGATAAGGATATTACTGTCGAATCACGTCCTCAGGCTCCCACGTAGCTTCCTTCGATCCGTTATTACGCCATAGAACTTTGACTAATGGTACCGACTTCCTTCTCAGCACCTTAACGTCCTGATCTAAAATCTGTACTGGCTCCTCTCCAAAGGATAAGTCAGGTCTTAACTCAACTTCCTCCACTGGTACAACATGAGATGGATCCGAATGATAACGCCTTAACATAGAGACATGGAATACACTATGTATTTGACTTAACTCCGGAGGTAACTCAAGCTGATAAGCCACTGGCCCAACACGCTTCAATACACGGTATGGTCCGATGAACCTAGGGCTCAACTTGCCCTTCCGTCCAAATCTAAAGATCTTTTTCCAAGGGGAGACCTTCAGAAAGACCTGATCACCCACCACAAACTCAATATCCTTATGCTTCAGATCTGCATACGATTTTTGTCTATCTGAAGCTTTTTTTAATCGTGCCCAAATTACCTTTACTTTTTCCTCCGTCTCCGAAATCAACTCAGGACCCAATAATTGTCGCACCCCCAGCTCAGTCCAACAAGTAGGAGTACGGCACCTACAACCATACAACGCCTCGTAGGGTGCCATCTGGATGCTGGATTGATAGCTGTTGTTGTATGCAAACTCTGCCAATGGTAGAAAATCTTCCCAACTACCCCTGAAATCGATCACACAGCCCCTTAACATGTCTTCTAGGATCTATATTACTCTCTCTGACTGACCATCTGTCTGCGGATGAAATGTCGTGCTGAAGTTTAACCTTGTTGCCAAAGCTTCATGTAAAGCCTTCCAAAACCGTGATGTAAACCTAGGGTCCCTGTCCGATATAATAGACACTGGTACCCTATGTAACCTCACGATCTCCGCTACATACAACTTGGCCAACTTCTGCAATGAATAATCCATACGAACAGGTATGAAATGAACAGTCTTCGTCAACCGATCCACTATTACCCAAACAGAATCTTTCTTAGTAGGCGATAAGGGTAACCCACTAACAAAGTCCATCGTTATCCTTTCCCATTTCCATAATGGAATTTTCACCGGTTGTAGCAATCCCGACGGCAACTGATGTTCCGCCTTCACTTGCTGACATGTTAAGCACTTACTCACGAAATCAGTAACCTCCCGTTTCAATCCTGGCCACCAAATATTTCACGGAGGTCTCGGTACATCTTATTTCCCCGGGGTGCATAGCATATGGGCTACTATGCGCCTCACGCAGAATCATTTGTCTCAATTCTGAATCTTTGGGCATACAAATTCTTCTGTGGAAACACAATACTCCGTCACTATTCAATCCAAAATCCCCTATCTCACCGCCTTCCATTTGCCGAAGTAAGGAACCCAACATTTCATCTATTAACTGCTTCTCCTTAATCTGACTTACCCATGCGGGCTTCACCTGAAGTTCAGCTAGCAGACTACCATCTTCATACAGGCTAAGATAGGCAAACATCGCTCTCAAGTCTGATATCACCTTACGACTCAACGCATCTGCCACTACGTTAGCCTTTCCGAGATGATACTCGATTGAGAAGTCATAATCTTTCAACAATTCTATCCACCTCCGCTGTCTTAAGTTCAACTCCTTCTAGGTAAGGAGGTACTTCGGACTCTTATGATCCGTATAGATAATCGACTTCTCACCATACAGATAGTGTCTCCAAATCTTAAGAGCAAACACCACTGCAGCTAACTCCAAATCATGAGTAGGATAGTTCACCTCATGCGGCCTTAATTAACGAGATGCATAAGCCACTACCTTTCCCCCTTGCATCAATACACATCCCAAGCCCGTGTGTGACGCATCTCAATAAACAATGAACTCCTTACCAGCCTCAGGTTGAATCAATACTGGTGCTTCTGTCAAAATCTTCTTCAATTTCTCAAAGCTCTCTTGCTGCTTATCTGACCACACAAACGGTACTCCCTTACGTAACAGCTTAGTTAGGGGTGCAACAATCAATGAAAACCCCTCAACGAATCGCCTGTAATACCAGCCAACCCTAGGAAACTCCGAATTTCAGCCACTGACTTCGGTGGTTTCCAGTCCAACACAGCCTCGACCTTCCGGGGATCAACTCTAATTCCTTCGGCAGACACAACATGCCCCAAAAAGGTCACTTCCCTCAGCCAAATTTCACACTTACTGAATTTGGCAAACAATTGCTTCTCCCTTAATATCTGCAATACTACCCTCAGATGCGAATCATGTTCTTCTTCATTCTTCGAGTACACCAAGATGTCATCTATGAACACCACCACAAACCGATCTAAATAGGGTTGGAAGACCCGATTCATCATGTCCATAAATGCAGCTGGTGCATTAGTCAACCCGAACAGCATCACCAAGAACTCGTAATGCCCATAACGAGTTCGAAACGCAGTCTTATGAATATCAGCCTCTTTGACTTTAAGCTGGTGATAACCCGATCTCAAATCTATCTTCAAGAAAACCGAAGCTCCTCGTAGTTGCTCAAACATATCATCGATTCTCGGTAATGGATACTTGTTCTTGATCGTCAATTTATTCAATTGCCTATAATCGATGCACATACGCATCGACCCATCCTTCTTCTTAACGAACAAGACTGGCGCTCCCCACGGTGACACACTCGGTCGAATGAATCCGTGATCCAACAACTCCTGAATCTGAGCTTTAAGCTCCGCTAACTCCTTCCGCGCCATTCTATAAGGAGCAATGGACACCAGAGCCGTTCCCGGCAACAGCTCAATGCCAAACTCTACCTCCTGATCCGGAGGCAATCTTGGAAGCTCCTCAGAAAAGACGTCCGAAAACTCTTTCACCGTTCTAACACTTTCTATCGTCAACTCTTTGGCATCCAAATCACTGATAAAGGCTAAGAACGCTCCACACCCCTTTCGCACCAACTTTTCTGCCTTTAAAGTAGATACCACATTAGGCAGATAGTTTCTTCTTTCACCTATCATCATCACTTCCTTATCCTCCGAAGTTCTTAGCACCATCTACTTAGCAGCACAATCTAAGTTTGCACGGTGTTTCACCAACCAGTCCATGCCCAAAATAAGGTCGAACTCACCGAATGGCAGTTCCATCAAATCCGCTAGAAATATTTCCCCCTGAATCTCTAGGGGCACATCCCTAAACAACTTATTTACTATCACCGACTGTCCTAAAGGGCTAATTACAGTTGCTTCTCTAGCAGTAATCTCAGATCTAATGTTTAAGGTTCCAGACACATCACAAGCAACATACGAATGGGTGGATCCAATATCAGTCAAAGCAGTAACAGGTACATTAGCTATGAAAAACGTACCGGTTATGACATCCGGTGCATCGCCATCCTCCCGACGTCTGACCGCATAGACCAACCCTGGCTGTCTTGCCTCCGCATTACCCCTATTACCAGTACCTCTACCCGGTGCACCCTGACCTCGTCTTACGCCATTACCACCTCGACCTGGCCCACGGCCTCTCGGTGGCTGTTGAGCACCTCTAGCTGGTTGCACATCATTGTCACGAATAACCTGAGTCTGAGCAGGCAGTCGAGGGCAATCTCTAAGTCGATGGTCCTTGGAACCACATTTGAAGCAACCACTGGTTCTCTTCCAGCATTCACCTAAGTGGAGTTTCCCACAATCCGCATTGTGGTCAGAATCGATTGGTAGCGACTTGTATTCTCGTTCGAGCTGGCTCCTCATTCCTGGGCCTCTTCTGAAAACCTCTAGCAGGACCTGAGTATCCAGAGCCTCTCTTACTCTTGCCCCTATCCTTGTCTCGGTTCTGCCACTCCGAGTGTTTAGCTTCTTCAGCTATCTTTGCTTTCTCCACCAGTGTGGCAAAATTCCTCTCCTTCTGTGGGGCTATCAATACCCGCAACTCATCACGCAACCCATCCTCAAAACGCACACAGCGTTCGTAGTTAGTTGGCACTATTCCCCAGGCATACCGACTCAAACACAGAAATTTAGCCTCATATGCTGCCACAGATTTACCTCATTGGACCAGATTCAGGAATTCCTTCCTTCGAGCATCCACATAGCTAGCCCCGACATATTTTCCTTGAAATGTGGTTTTAAAGAATTCCCAAGTAATGCGATCGACCTGAATGCCTTCCCGCACAGTGAGCCACCACTAGTACCCCTGGTCTCTCAGTAAAGACACTACTCCTTTCAGTTTCTGCTCGGCGGTGCAATCCAAATCGTCCATGATTCGCTCCACCGCCTCAAGCCAGTACTCCGCTACATTTAGGGCTACTCCTGAGATACCCCTAAAAACCTCAGCTCCATTCGATCTGAGTCGCTCCGATATCGACCCACGAGATGCTGACCCAGTTCTTGCCCCAACAACCCTTTCCAGAACTCGCAACATTGCTTGGGACAGAGTGTTGTCCTCTCTCATACGATCGTCTGACCCAGCTTCAGTCACAGGTGACTCAGGTGCGTCCATTTCCGGCATATGCCCCGATGCCTCAGACACAACTCTAGCACCTCGGCCTCTACCACGGCCACGTCTACCGCGTCCATGTCCTCTAGCACTCATATTTGCTAGTTTGATTTAATCTGATTAAGAGTCTTATGAATCAGTTATACTATTTCAGTGTTTATTAAACAATATTTTATGAAGTATAGGAAGTAAAGTCGTTTTCGCAAAATGCATCCTATAGCCTCAATCTCTATAGTTTCAGCTCCTAAAACTAAAAGTTCTAGAGTATTCCTACGGTCATATCACAATAATCATAATCATAAAACGATAACATTTACTTACTTGACTTGGTGCCGGATACTCATGGTGCCATACTTCCTTTAGAAAATAAATGTATAATTTAAAATTTAAACAGCTTTGAAAATGTGTTTGAACCCAAACCACAGCCGATTTTTGCAACTGGGCTCTGATACCATAAAATGTAACACCCCAAACCCGGCCCATGCGTTAAGACCGGGTCTGACATGTCACATGAGAAAAACATGTTAAATCCTTTTGAGAAAATGAGTTGATTTGAAATATTTGATAAAGTACTACTAACCTCGAAGGTTGTATGATAAATCAATAATTTGAACTAGAAATCTTTATAAATCGTGACTTTTGAAAATATCATTGATAGTTCGAGAAAAACTTTTCGAGTTAAAATATTTGTAAAAGTTTGTTATGAAATCCATTTGTTAATCTATTTTGGGAAAACCTTTATTTAAGTTTTAGAAAAATTCCCATTTAAAATCATTCAAGCAAAATAGTAAGTACGGCAAACATAAAGCAAAAATAAAATATTCCAGAGGCCTTATTACAACATAAAAACCCAAAATAGTAAGAGTAGTAAAATAAGCGGAAATAGAAATCTAATGTTCAATAACACCATTACTGAAGTATGGCCTCCATCGAGTCATCCATGGCCCAAATCCACATCACCGAACATTACCTACAAGGGTTAAGAAAAAAGGGGAGTGAGTTACAAGAACTCGATGTGAAATCCCTCTAGTCATCCATGGGGCTCGAACCCATATAGCAATATCATGGACCTACTTTTACATAACAATCTTAAAATGAAGAAAATGTATGAATGTATGCAACCCAACCCATCCTAGATATCCATCCGCTACACACCACCCGTACCATCCCATCACACCTGTGGGGATCAAGTCAACCCACCCCGCCAAACACACCAATCGCAGGCAAGTTGCCATTTATATAATAATTTGATTGTGGCCAAGCCACCGGAATCATAATGAAACATATTAACACACATTTTTGTGGCAAAGCCACCGGGCTACACTTCTCTTCAACATTTTCCACATCCTTTGCGAAAAATTATGCAATGCCACATATATTATAAAACATAATAATTTCAAATATAAACAACAATCATCAATCCGGAGATTTGTTATGATAAATCGGCCCATTATCACACTTTGTAGTTCGGCCCATTAGGGCAATCTATCAAATCGGCCCATAGGGGCATTTTCGTAATTTGGCCCATAAGGGTATTTTCGTAATTCAGCACTTTTAAGGATTTATAAGCAATACAGCCCATTAAGGCATTCTAGCAAATCGACCCTTTAGGGCATTTCCGTGATTCGGCTCATAGGGGCATTTTTGTAATTCAAAACTTAGGGGCATTTTCATAATTTTACAAATAATCTTTATTTTGACAAAACTCAGTATTTACGATGTTTAGGCAAATCACTCGATTCATACCATTTTACCGATTTTGAGTTTTTAAGCAACAATGATCGATATTTCTAATATGATGCTAAAACACAGATTTACGGGACTTCGGTGAGATTACACACCTGATTACGGTAAGTATTAAACTCTCTTGATCGTCAGCACCTATGACAACATAACACTCGATTAATCTAATGAACGGGATTTTTATTAATCTAAATCTAAATCATCGATCTAAAATACTTACTCTCTAAATCGTGAACGACCACGATTTGTCGATTCTCACCGGATGATGGTCTACAACCCGGTGGAAAATCTCGAACTGTCGATACTGCCCTTCGTTTGAATTTAGGAATAGGGATCGCAGATCCGCTCCTTTTGTGTTCTCCACTCGCTTTCCCTTTCAAGTCGGTACCCCTAGCCTCCATCGGATAAAATCTTAGTCAGAATGATATTACGTTGATATGAGATGATTGACTATGAAAAAGATTCGGCTTACCACTAGAATCATGTGATCAACAAGTGGATAGATCGAGTGATTTAGTCCCTAAAAATATTATTGATTAGTCACAACCACTATTCCATTTAGCAAACTAACTGGTCAACGAAAAAGATCTAAAAAGAACCATGATGAATCCCTTACCTTAAAGATTTTAAAATCGATTCCCAACGATTGTACAATGGCTACGGATGAGTCAAAGTTTCGGCCTTCCACTATAACTCTAGATTAGAAGTGATCACATTGTAAAGAGTTATGAAAGGAAGATATTTCGGTTGGAACAAAGTGAATATCCGAATGTTGATAGCACACATTCGGCTAGGAAAAAGAAAAGTAAAAAGATAGAATAGAACCACTTACCGATTGATCAAAGGAGTGAGTGTCAACACGAATGAGAAGAAATGATAAAGAAGAGATGAAGGGTTTGGCTATAGAGGAAAAATGAGCAAGAATATTCGGCTATGGGGGTATGGATTAGAGAAGAAGAAAAAAGGGTTGGAGAATTTTGTAAAAAGGAAAAGAAAGATGGAAAAGGAGTACTTAACTAGATTCGATTTTCCAAAGGAAAATGAGTGAAATAATTTGGTCTCAATGGCTTAGGTACTTTCGGCAAACAAGAAAGAAATGAAGAAAATGCTCACTAATGGCTTGAAGTTTCGGCAAAGAGAAGAAGAAGTTTGGAGAAAATGACACAAAATAATGCTAAAAGGAATTTGGCCTAACAAGCACCAAAGTTTGCCAAATGACAAATGAAGAATTCGGCTACCCCAATACCCCTTCCCAAACCGTGTTTTGCTTTGCCAAAAGGGATAAGTGTTGACCCAAAACACTTTCCAAAACATCACCCATGAAAAAGGCCAACATGTTCCTTTATCTTGCCTTTTTATTTTGATTTCTTTCCTTACCCTCACCCTTGCCTTATTTCCTTAGCCACCATACCATAATTAAAAAGTCTTCCCTGCCTTAAATACCACCTTGGCCGACACTTAGGGAAGGAACACAAAAAAATAATAGCCAAAATTTGCACCAAATGGGATTCGAACCTCTTCCCTTAAAGTCCTCCATGTGACGCCACATCCTCTTTACCATATGCTCATTTTATGCTAGCAAATTACTCACCTATTCCATAAGCCTTGATGCCACTTACTATCTCTCCTTAAAGGGCTTAAACACAAAATTTTTACTAGGGCCCAATTCAACCCCGAGCCTTCATAGAACCCCTAAACATACACAATTAATATTTTAGCTAGCCTCACACAAGATATCATGCAACACATAAAATTCTAAACTTTAGGATGCTACACTGGCTGTAGCAACCCCGAAGGCAATTGGTGTTCCGCCTTCACCTTCTGACACGTTAAGCACTTACTCACAAACTCAATCACTTCTTGCTTCAGACCCGGCCACCAAAACTGTTCTCGCAGATCCCGATACATCTTGCTCCCGCCAGGATGCATAGCGTATGGGCTACTATGCGCTTCCTGTAGAATCTTCTGCCTCAATTCGAAATCCTTCGGCATACAAGCCTTTCCTCGAAAACACAATACCCCATCACTGTTCACACTAAAATCTGCTATTTTATCACCTGCCACTAGCTAAAATTTAGGACTTAGCGATTCATCAGATAATTGCTTCTCATTTATCTGACTGACCCAAGAAGGCTTCACTTGCAGTTCCGCTAGCACACTTCCATCATCATACAAGCTGAGATGAGCGAACATTGCCCTCAAGTCCGAGATCACCTTACGACTTAACGCGTCTGCCACTACATTAGCTTTACTCGGGTGGTACTCAATCGAACAATCATAGTCCTTCAACAATTCAATCCACCTCCGCTGCCTTAAATTCAACTCCTTCTGGGTAAGGAGATACTTCAGGCTCTTGTGGTCCGTATAGATAATGGACTTCTCCCCA
The DNA here is from genome assembly GCA_025698515.1 of Gossypium sturtianum. Taxonomy (NCBI): domain Eukaryota; kingdom Viridiplantae; phylum Streptophyta; class Magnoliopsida; order Malvales; family Malvaceae; genus Gossypium; species Gossypium sturtianum. Next base: position 30,406,850 of record CM046945.1, read on the forward strand.
TACAGGTAGTGTCTTCAAATCTTCAGAGCAAACACCACCGCAGCTAACTCCAAATCATGCGTGGGATAATTCACTTCATGCGGTCTTAACTGCCGCGACGCATAAGCTACCACCTTCCCTTCCTACATCAACATACATCCTAACCCCGTGTACGACGCATCGCAGTAAACGACAAACTCCTTCCCAGCCTCAGGCTGAATCAACACTGGAGCCTCAGTCAAGATCCTCTTCAACTTTTCAAAAATTTCCTGTTGCTTATCTGACCAGACAAATGGTACCCCTTTCCGTAACAACTTGGTTAACGGTGCAGCTATTAACGAGAACCCCTCAACAAACCTTCTATAATACCCAGCCAAACCAAGAAAGCTCTAAATTTCTGCCACAGACTTAGGCGATTTCCAATCCAATACAACTTCAATTTTCCGGGGATCAACCATAATTCCCTCAGCAGACACAACATGTCCCAGAAAGGTAACTTCCCTCAACCAAAATTCACACTTACTGAATTTGGCATACAACTACTTTTCTCTTAGAATCTGCAAAACCACCCGAAGATGCGAATCATGTTCCTCTTCTGAACTTGAATAAACCAAAATATCATCTATGAACATCACGACACACCGATCCAGATAGGGTTGGAACACCCAGTTCATCATGTCCATAAATGCAGCTGGTGCATTCGTTAACCCAAACGGCATCACCAAGAACTCGTAGTGACCATAACGAGTTCAAAAAGCTGTCTTATGAATATCTGCCTCCTTGACCTTAAGCTGATGATAGCCTGACCTTAAGTCTATCTTTGAAAAGACCGAAGTGCCTCGCAACTGATCGAACAGATCGTCTATCCTAGGCAGCGGGTACTTGTTCTTAATCGTCAGCTTGTTCAGCTGCCTATAGTCAATGCACATCCACATCGACCCGTCCTTCTTCCTAACGAACAACACCGGCGCTCCCCAGGGAGACACACTTGGTCGGATAAAACCCCAGTCCAATAGTTCCTGAATCTGCGCCTTAAGTTCAACCAACTCTTTCGGCGCCATCCTATATGGGGCAATAGACACTGGCGCTGTTCCAGGAAGAAGATCAATACCAAACTCCACATCGCGATCCGGGGGTAATCCTGGAAGCTCTTCTGGAAAAATATCAGAGAATTCCTTCATTGTTCTGACATCCTTTACTGTCAACTCCTTGTCCTACAGAGCACTGAAAAAAGTTAAGAAAGCCTCGCATCCTTTTCTCACCATTCTTTCAACTTTTAAAGCAGACACTAAATTAGACAAGTAGTTCCTCCTTTCACCTATCACTAAAACTTCATTATCCTCAGGAGTCCTTAACACCATGCGCTTAGCAGCACAATCCAAGTTTGCTCGATATCTTACTAACCAGTCCATGCCTAAGATCAAATCGAATTCGCCGAACGGCAGTTCCATCAAATCCGCCGGAAAAACCATCACTTGTACTTATAGAGGCACATTCCTAAAGAGTTTGTTCACCACTACAGATTGTCCTGAAGGGTTAAGTACAGTCATTTCCCTAGAAGTAATCTCAAAGTCTAAGTTCAGAGTTCCAGACACAGTACTAGAAACATAGGAATGTGTTGACCCAATATCAATCAGTGCAGTAAAAGGTGAACCAAAAATAATGAACATACCGATTACGACGTCCGGTGCATCGTCCTCCTCTCGGTGTCTAGCTGCATAGACCAACCCAGGCTATCTTGCATCTGTGTTCCCAGCACCTCTGCCCGGTGCTCCACGTCCCCGACCGAAACCATTTCCTCCTCTCACGGACCACGACCTCTGGTGTGGTGCTGACCACCTCTACCAGGTGAACATAATCGACGACCCATCTGCGCGCGTTCGATTTGGCTCTTGCGGACAATCCCTTACCCGATGATCCACTGATCCACATTTGTAGCATCCATTACTTATTGCCTAGCACTCTCCTAAATGAAACTTCCCACACGTAGCACATTGCACTGGCCGACCAGCAACAACGGGCCTCTCAGTTCGACCCGGCCCATCCAACCTAGGCCTCTTCTAAAAATTTCCAGTAGATCTTGATGGTCCAAAACTTCTTTTATTCTTACCCTTGTCCCTATCCTGGTTCTGCCTTTCAGATCGCTTTGCCTCTTCGGCTATCTTAGCCTTCTCCACCAAAACAGCAAACTCCCTTTCCCGTTGCGGAGCTATCAGTACTCGCAACTCATCCCTCAGACCATCTTCAAATCAAACGCAATACTCATGATCTATGGACACAATACCACGAGCATACCTGATTAGACGTAAGAATTCTGCCTTATATTCAGCCACCGACTTACTTCCCTGAACCAAGTTTAGGAATTCTTTTCGCTGAGCGTCCACATAGCTCGACCCAATGTATTTCCCCTGGAACGCAGACTTAAAGAAGTCCCAGGTAATGCGGTCCGCTGCTGTACCATCTCTTACCGTGAGCCACCATTGGTAAGCCTCATCTCGGAGAAGAGACACAACTCCTTTCAATTTCTCCTCCGCAGTGCAGTCAAGATCATCCATGATGAGCTCAACCGCCTCAAACCAGTACTCAACTATGTTAGGAGCCACACCAGACACACCCCTAAACATCTCAGCCCCGTTAGCTCGAAGTCGTTCTAACACAGATTTTCAAGCCACTGATCCCATGCTCGCTCCAGCAACCCTCTCCAACACACGTAGCATAGCCTGAGACACAGCATCGTCTCCACCCGTTTGATCCTGAAATTCCACTTCTGCAACTGGCGATGCGGGTACTTCACCCTCCGGCCCATGCTCAGATTCCGAGGGCCCAGCCCCAACATCTCGGCCTTTTCCACGGCCACGCACCCCTCGTCCATGTCCTCTAGTACTCATTACTACTAACGCGATTTAATCTGATTAAAAGTGTTATGAGTTAGCGTTTTCTTTCATTGTTTATTACAGACAGTCTTATGAGAATAGCATTATGAGTAATTCTCGCCAATTCATGCATACCTAAAGTTTCAGTCTCTAGAGTTTGCATATCTTAGTACAAGCAATCATAGCATATTACCACTACTTCATGTGAAACAACCAATAGTCAGAAGACTTACCGTGCGGATTTGGTGCCAGAGACTCGAGTGCCATGCTTCCTGAAAACATGTATATTTCTAAACTATTTTTTAAACCATATTTTAAAACGTGTTTGAACCTCATACCCACAGCCGAGTTTTTGAAACCTAGGCTTTGATACCATAATTGTAACACCCTAAACCCAGTCCAAACGTTACGACCGAATCTGGATTGTTACAGGATGGATGGTTTTAAAAAAAATTTAGGTAAAACATCAGAATTTGGGAAAACACTTTGTTTAGGGAGTTCAAGCTAAGGCTAATTGAGAATTTTGATTAAGTAGTGCATGTCTTACCATTTTCTCCTTGAGTTAATTAGGCGTTGAAAACATGTTTATATCATAAAACCGAGTTTAGAAGACTCTTATAAGGTGATTATTGAAATGAATGTTGTGGTACGTGATCTTTCAGAAATAGTGTTTGTAGTATCAAGAAAATCCCAAGTTTAGTTATTAATAGCTTGTGATCCATTTCATTGAAATTTTGGAAAACCTCTATTTACGTTTTTTTATAGATAAATCATAACATATATAAAATCAGCATTTAAACAAATCCCAAAATAAAGTTAAAGCGGCCTTATTACAAATCGCAATGCATGGCCACCTCGAGTCCGTCCCGGCTCCAAAACCCGCCATCTACTGATTACCTGCAAAATTAGCAAAGGGGTGAGTCATCGAGACTCAGTGTGCAAATCCCCGTGTAACGCAAACTGGGCCTTAGCCCACTCAGTACGACATATGTCATGTGTATACAATGCAGCCCAACCCAGTCTCGCTCTCCATCCAAACACCCGCGGCAGTAAGCCACTGTGGTTCTCGACCACCGTGGTCCTAGACCACTCGTGACAATGGTCACTCATGACAAAGTCATTAATACATATAATCGTGGGGCCAACCCACTGTGGTTCTTGACCACCGTGACGATCTCTGATAAATTACGCATACGTGGGGCCAACCCACTGTGGTACTTGACCACCGAGATAAGTCACTGATTAAAGTATTCGTGGTTTCAACCACCGTGGTACTTAGACCACTCGTGACAATAGTCACTGATTCTCCCTTCTCCTTTTATTTAACCCTGAGCCCATGCTCTTTACATAGTGCAAAATATGAATGCAACCATAATCTCAATGCGTAACAGATAACCAATTCATACATACGTATCATCAAACATACATACAAGCATATAATCAGAAATATTATCATCGAGAACTTACCCAGTGTCTCCAACCTTACCCACATGGGTATTTTGACTATCATCGCAGTCAACTCAGCTTTCAGCCTTCACAGTTAATACGTAAACAGTAAAGAAATGTGTGGGTAATAACACCTGATAACAAGAGAGAAAAGAGAAGAAAGCTGAAAGAAGGGAAAGAAGATTCGGCTTTTAACCAAAGAGAAAGGAAGATCTTACCTTCAACAATCCAGAAGCAGAGTGGAACCGATTCGCTTGGGATAACAGGAACTATTTGACTAAGAGAAAAACAATAGGGTGTTAATAGGACAAATACAAGGTTTCAGCCTGCAAGAGAGGAGACGAGAGTTGAACTAGGTTGAGCTATGGTGTTTAAGAGAAGAGCAAAGAAGATGAAGAAGATTCAGCAAGGGAGGTGACTTCAAGGGATTCGGCTTGTAAAGAAAATAGCAAAAGAAAACGAATTCAGATGTGAAGGGTGAATGATGAAGAAAGGTTCGGCCAAAGGTGTTTTGGTAACTTTTTAAGAAAGAAAAGTGCACAAATGGGAGGTTTGAAATCAAGGGAGAAAAGATGAGAAAAGTTGAGAAAACCAAACAAGAAAAGAAAATGAAAGGAGACCTTAGATGCTCTTAGGGAATTTCGGCACACACACCAAACAAGTCAAAACCGATTGTGCTCTCACCAACATCCCCCTTTGTTGACCGAAAACCCCTCTCAAGATACCCCCCACTTTCGGCCACCACTTTACCAACACCAACCCACGATTTCCTCCTACTTTCACTCCCGTTCAACCATTCAAACCTTGTTGACCCGTTCAAACCCCACAAACTCCTCATGGCTACCCATTCAAATTGTTTGACTCATTTTTCTCCCACTCCCTCAGAGTCTTGGCCGAATCCACTTCTCCCCCATCCAGGTGCCAAAATAAAAAAAATAAAGCTTCAAAGTGAGGCTTATGGGACTCGAACCTCCTCCCCTTGCAGCTTCCTTGTGACGCCACTTCCCTGCATCTTAAGTGGCGTCTCCTTGCCACTTTACCACACCTCTTCTTTTTGTGTTAACCAACACAAGTAATTACCCTTAAGGCCTGCCTCAGCTAGCTCTCCCTTAAAGTGCCTAAAAATAAAATTTTCACCAAGGCTCAAGCTTATCCCCGAGCCTTCCCGGGACCCCCAAACATACCAAATTAACAAAAAAACCATGCCAAACACACAGAGACATAAAATGCAAAGCCCCCTAATACCAGGATGTTACAGTAATTCTACCCTACGGGGTAATTCGGTGATTCTACCCTACAAGGGTATTTCAGTAATTTCACAAATCAGGGTATTTCGGTAATTTTAAAAATTAGGGTATTTCAGTAATTTTACAAACCGAGGGTATTTCAATAACTTTACAAACCGAGAGTATTTAAGTAATTTTACAAACTGAAGGTATTTCAGTAATTTTACAAATTGAGGGTATTTCAGTAATTTATAAACTGAGGGTATTTCAGTAATTTTACAAATCGAGGGTATTTCAGTAATTTTACAAACCTTGGGTATTTCAGTAGTTTTACAAATCGAGGGTATTTCAGTAATTTTACAAACCGAGGGTATTTCAGTAATTTTACAAATCGAGGGTGTTTCAGTAATTTTACAAACTGAGGGTATTTCAGTAGTTTTACAAACCGAGGGAATTTCAGTAATTTTACAAACTGAGGGTATTTCAGTAATTTTACAAACTGAGGGTATTTTAGTAATTTTACAAATCGAGGGTTATTAACGACCCAACAGAAGATCCACTGTCGCCTCGAGTGACTTAGGAAATCCAAATTGACTTAACGACGAAGATGGGCCTAAGGCCCATTACCCTGGCCTAGTGGGCCCACACACTCGTGTGGCCCATTTAGCCTAGAAATAACCACGGCTGTGCAACGGCACAGCCCAAATCAATAACTTATCACGTCACAGATATTTCATCTGTGTGGGGCCACAAGCCCATTGGGCCAACATGGCCCCCTTTCGGCCTGACGCGGCCCAAAGCACCTAAGTCATGTGCGCGACATGATAAGCCTATCTAGTTCCCATTTAACAGTGTGACTTGTATTCGCGGGCCCTACAACCCATTGGCCCATCGAGGCCCATTCCAGCCCAAGTGACTCACTACGGTCCAAGCCCATGAATTCGCTCATGGTGGCCTTTCTCATCACACGCTCACGCTCCGTGAGCATGGTTCACCACACGCACGATCGCATGCTCGTATGGCATCATTCACCGGTATTTCGGCTTTTCAGCATAATGCCGATCAACAGTCAAAATAGTACAATATACGCACCTTCGGCTTTTCAACCGATCAACAATCAGAACAGTGTATACGGATACACACCTTATCACGTGGAGTACTAAATAATCACGAGCGCCGTTACCTTCACTAAAGCGATCAACTGCGATTTACCCAGTTAAACCAAAGTATTCAAAACAGAGATAATGTGCGAATGGGCCTAGGGCCCATTCTCAGCCCAAATCTAGCCACAGATATGAGATTCACATAGACCAATCCAATATCTACTACACAATCATACAATTTATTCACATTGGCCCACTCGGCCCAAGGCAGCCTAAACCCATGAGAACACTCATGAGGGCCTCAACTATCGCGTCGAAGCTCCCACATGTTCGCTCGCACGCTCGTGTGGCTACCATCGCCGTGTGACCGGTATTTCGGCATTTACCGCTCTACAGCTAGAGTAGTGCGAAATACACACCTGATAGGAATCTGAAGTTAATCTGCGCTCCGAACACTCTTATGCCCAAACGCCAACCAAGGTATGCTTACTCTCCTCATAGATCGCTTTATTTAAAGCCAGCTTCTCGCCTACTCTCACGCTAGCTTCCCGGTGTGGGATCCCTCCATCAATCTTCAAAAACCGTCCCAAATTAGCAAAATAGTCACCTTTCGCATGCAAGGGGTTTCGAACCTCAGACCATTAGGACATTCCACACGCCACCTGCCACCTTTACCAGTAGACTCCTTGTGTAACAAAACAAGCACAACTAAATATAAGTCTATGGGCCAAAGTCTAAGTTCATTTAAAAGGAAATCAAAATGAATTGTAAGCACCAAGACTTGAACCCATGCTCCCTTACAACCTTAATGACGCCTTGCCACTAGGCCACACGCTTCCTTGTGTCATTTTTTTCCCACAATTTATTCTTAAAGCCTACTTACTTACTCCCAGGGTTTTATTCACCTAAAACCAAAATTTTTGCTAAAGCCAGGTTTGAACCCGGGACTTCATGGAAGCCCCATAGCCTTCAAAAATCTCTCACCTAATAGGTCCAACTTGCATTAGTATCGTTCTCTTGTTCTTAAAAATTTTAAACGCTCCCATGCCCAAGGCCCAATAGGCCCAATTCTACTAGGCCCAAAAATTAGGGGCGTTACAATTCTACCCCCTTAAAGAAATTTCGTCCTCGAAATTTCCAACTATAGGAACTGTCGCACATCCTAATCTAGTACACTACGCTCTCGCTGCACACTCTGATCTTAATAACACAAGCACGCACCACACTATCTATCCATCAGAGCGGATGGATACCACACGCAAATCATTTCCAGAATATACACAGAATAAATACAAACTCTAAGTTTAAGTATAGCCATACAGTCTAATATCTAAGAAATCATAGTATCTTTATCTACTGCTTTTCAAGAAATGAACAACAGTTTCAGAAACTTACGGATTTGGCGCCGGAGACTCGGTGTAACACACTTTCAGAAAACGGTCAATACAATTTCAGAACTTTAAATCTTTTCAAGCCTTTTTGAAACAATACTTTCAAAAATTCAATTTTAAAGACCCAATCCACAGCCAAGTTTTGCAACCGGGCTCTGATACCATTAAATGTAACACCCCAAACCCAGCCTAAGAAGTTAGGCCCGAATCTGGCGTGTCACATGGAAGTGTTTTTCAAAACCATGTTTCTATTTGTTAAAACTTGTTTGAGAGTTACAGCCTCTTTGTTAAAACTCAAAACACTTAAGCATAAGCAGGGTGTGGTCTTCTCCGAGTCCCTCGCAGCTCTGATCCGTTTAAGGCTGAGAATTACCTGCACAGTTAAAAATGGGGTGAGTTTATGAAAACTCAGTGTGTAATCCCCTTACTAGAGTAACAATCAGTATACAGAAATTGAAACTGAAACAGTCTGACCAAAGCCCTTTAAGAGTAACAGTACAGTCAGTTCAAAGCATACGTGAGTCAAAGCCCACTACAATATCATTTGGGTCACAGCCCATAACAGAATCAATTGGGCCTAGCCCAAACCAAGATCAGAACAAGTGGCCTAAGCCCAGTATAGTGACAGATCTCATAAACAGATATGCAACAGTATGAGGATGCACCCCACCCAATCCAGCCAACACACCACCCGTACCAACCCTACACACCAATGACGCAGCCTAGCTACTAATAACAACACAACAAAGCTGCTAATAACAGTACACGTGGTTGAGCCTCTAAAATTAGATTACGTGGTGATGCCTCTATAACAGTAAAACGTGGCAAAGCCACTAGTACATAGTACTAACGCAGCAGAGCTGCTAATAACAGTGAACGTGGCTAGGCCACTAAAATCAGTATACGTTGCGAAGCAACTAGAGTAGTAAAACGTGGCAGAGCCACTAGTACAATACTTCCTCCAAATACAAATCTCAACCCCATGCAATATGTCATGTATGTCATGCCCAATCATTACACGTGTATGTAAAATGGCCATGCTTAGTAACAGACATTTCAACACATATTAACAACATTTTAGTCACACGCCCACAGTCAAGTCAGTTAAAACACAGTCATACGATCACAATCAAATCGGTCAAATCATAGCACAAGTCAGTCATTTACCCACAAGGGCAAATCAGTCATTTTACCCTATAAGGGTATGTTTCGGTAATCCTACCCTCGTGGGTATTTTGTAATTTTACCCTACAGGGTAATTCGGTGATTCTACCCTACAGGAGTATTTCAGTAATTTCACAAATCAGGGTATTTCAGTAATTTTAGAAATCAGTGTATTTCAGTAATTTTACAAATCGAGGGTATTTCAGTAATTTTACAAACTGAGAGTATTTTAGTAATTTTACAAACCGAAGGTATTTCAGTAATTTTACAAATTGAGGGTATTTTAGTAATTTATAAACTGAGGGTATTTCAGTAATTTTACAAACCAATGGTATTTTAGTAATTTTACAAACCGAAGGTATTTCAATAAATTTACAAACCGAGGGTATTTCAGTAATTTTACAAACCGAGGGTATTTTAGTAATTTTACAAACTGAGGGTATTTCAGTAGTTTTGCAAATTGAGGGTATTTCAGTAATTTTACAAACTGAGGGTATTTCAGTATTTTTACAAATCGAGGGTATTTCAGTAGTTTTACAAACCGATGGTATTTCAGTAATTTTACAAATCGAGGGTATTTCAGTAATTTTACAAATCGAGAGTTATTAACGACCCAACAGAAGGTCCACCATCACCTCGAGCGACTTAGGAAATCCAAATCGACTTAACGACGAAGATGGGCCTAAGGCCCATTACCCTGCCCAAGTGGGCCCACACTCGTGTGGCCATTTAGCCTAGAAACAACCACGGCTATGCAACGGCACAGCCCAAATCAATAACTTACCACATCACGGACATTTCATCTGTGTGGGCCCACAAGCCCATTGGGCCAACACGGCCCCTTTTCGGCCTGACGCGGCCCAAAACACCTAAGTCATGTGCGCGACATGATAAGCCTATCTAGTTCCCATTTAACAGTGTGACTTGCATTTACGGCCCATTAGCCCATCGGCCCATCGAGGCCCATTCCAGCCCAAGTGACCCACTACGGCCCAAGCCCATGAATTTGCTCATGGTGGCCTTTTCATCACACGCCACGCCCGTGAGCACGGTTCACCACACGCGCGATCGCGACGCTCCGTATGGCATCGTTTCGCCGATATTTCGACTTTTCGGCATAATGCCGATCAAGCGATCAAAATAGTACAATATACGCACCTTCGCTTTTCAACCGATCAATAATCGTAAGCGTTGTATACGGATACACACCTTATCACGAGTACTAAATAATCACGAGCGCCGTCACCTTCACTAGAGCGATCAACTGCGATTTGCCAGCTTAAACCAAAGTATTCTAAACAGAGATAATGATGCGAATGGGCCTAGGGCCTATTCTCAGCCCAAATGGGCACACACGCTCGTGTGGCCTATTCAGCCCAATTCTAGCCACAGATATGAGATTCACATAGACCAGTCCAATATCTACTACACAATCATACAATTTATTCACATGGGCCCACTCGGCCCAAGGCAGCCTAAACCCATGAGAACACTCATGAGGGCCTCAACTATCGCGTCGAAGCTCCCACACGTGTGCTCGCACGCTCGTGTGGCTACCATCGCCGTGTGACCGACATTTTAGCATTTTTCGCTCTACAGCTAGAGTAGTGTGAAATACACACCTGATAGGAATATGGAGTTAATCTGCGCTCCGAACACTCCTATGCCCAAACGCCAACCAAGGTATGCCTACTCTTCTCATAGATCGCTCTATTTAAAGCCAACTTCTCGCCTACTCTCACGCTAGCTTCCCGATGTGGGATCCCTCCATCAATCTTCTAAAACCGTCCCAAATTAGCAAAATAGTCACCTTTCGCATGCAAGGGGTTTCGAACCTCAAACCATTAAGACATTCCACACGCCACCTGCCACCTTTACGTGTAGGCTCCTTGTGTAACAAAACAAGCACAACTAAATATAAGTCTATGGGCCAAAGTCTAAGTTCATTTAAAAGGAAATCAAAATGAATTGCAAGCGCCAAGACTTGAACCCATGCTCCCTTGCAACCTTAATGACGCCTTGCTACTAGGCCACATGCTTCCTTGTGTCATTTTTTCCCACAATTTATTCTTAAAGCCTACTTACTTACTCCTAGGGTTTTACTCACCTAAAACCAAAATTTTTCCTAAAGCCCAAGTTTGAACCCGGGACTTCATGGAAGCCCCTAGCCTTCCAAAATCACTCACCTAATAGGTCCAACTTGAATTAGTACCGTTCTCTTGTTCTCAAAAATTTTAAACGCTCCCATACCCAAGGCCCAATAGGCCCAATTCTACTAGGCCCAAAAATTCGGGGCGTTACACTTTACCTACCCCTAGTCAAGCCACGTTACAACCTATTTAAAAGACCTATTAATTAATATTTCTGTGTTGACTACATTAGTGGAGAGAAATTGCTAAACTCAACTTATGAATGTATAATTAAACTTAAGGATTGCATTTTAGTCTTAAATGAGGAAATAAAATTTAATTGGTAAGAATTTAGCATAACTTTATTCAGAAATCATTTAATCTATTCTTGCCATCATAATAATAATTGAGAGTAATTCGAACAATGTGTATACTTCAGTTGCATAATTTCAAAATTCTTGTTCTTGAGCATAATTACACTAAACTCATAATTGTAGGAATAAGTGATTTTTGAAGAAAATTTTCAAAGGTGATTTTTTTTTAAATTTATTTTGCAATTTTTGCATTACTCGGGACGAGCAACAATTAAGTTTGGGGGTGTGGAAACACTAAAATATATAGACTTTTTCAGCACCTTTTGAGCACTAATTCATGCAGTTTCTAAGTAATTTCTATTGAATTTTATAATTTTATTATAAAATAATTAATTTAAGATTAGTTTATAAAATATTTTTTATTTTAGTTATTTTTATAATATTTTGCATAAATTGGGTTATTTTTGGTAGTTTTGCATAAAGGGTGAAAAATCAGCTCGACAGTCACCTTGAAAGAATTAATTGACAAGGAACCGTGGGAGATCAAGATGATAAACTAACAGCCATGGAGAACTTAAATTTAAGTTTTTGGACTTCATCGAATCAATTAGTCCAATTTAATTTTTATTGGGAAAAGTGGACAGCCTAAAGCAGAGAAATGGGGCCTAAATTGAGTAATGAAGAGGAAGGATGGACAAGACCAAGAGAGCTACCCAAACTATCCCATTTTTCTGATCCAATCAGCTAATTTTAGCTAATTTTAGCACTTTCAAATCAGCCCTTGAATTTTTTCTAAATGTCGTTCAAACCCCTCCCCTTTTCATACATTCTATTTTTAGCCACAAGCTAAAAATAGCAAATTTAACTCAACCACTCCTTCCACTTAGAATGGCCGGCCCTGGGAAGGGGGATTGGATGCTATTTTTAGCTAATTTAAGTTGTCATCCCCCACTATAAAAATCCCCCTTCACTCCCTCATTCAACACACAATTCATTCATCCACACATCTCTTCATTCATCTCCCTCTTTCACTCTCTTTTCCTTCCCAATTTTCTTTCTTCCCTTGTCAATTTCTCATCTTGAAAAAGAGCTACCATGCCCCTTGGAGAAGCAGCAATCAAGTGTTCATGAAGGCCTTGGATCAATAGAATGAGCAGAGAAGAGAGGAGCGCACTAGTTTGGTTTTGAAAGATCACCGAGATTTGTTTTTCTAGTTCCCTTCTCTTAATCTTTTTCAGTTTATTGTTATGATCATGATTATGAATACTTGTTGTGTTGATGATTTTGAATTAATTAAACTGACTTAAATTTCATTTGTGTTAGATTAATTGCATTCTGTCCACTTACTTTGTTAAAATCATGTTTGTATTGTTATAAGCCTTAGTAGTTTGTTCAATTAAATAAAATCATGCCTATGTTATGCTTGCATTTTAATTGTAATGTAACGAAAGAATTAATTATTAATCAGATTGAAATTATAATTAATTAATAAAATATTTAATTGGTGCATGTTTAATCTTCTAAGGTTGTTGAGGGTTAAATTAGCGATGGTATTAAGAAATACTTTATACTTGCATGACTTGTCCGATTATTGTGATTAAATTGTTTCAATTAGAAATATATTGTTACCTCACTTTATCTTATACTTGCTTATGAAAATTGATTAATTGTTTGAATTGACATAAAATGTGTTTAAGAGATTAACCAATTTTGTAAGTAATTATGTGCATTTAGTTAACAAAATATCAAGTTGCCAAGAAATTGTTCGTAACAACATAAACATAGTTTTAATAATTCTAAGTTAAGGAATAAAATTAATCTAACACACTTATGTCATATTGATTAAACCCTTATTTAGAAAACGTGCATTGGAATTTTACTTTTTATTTTCATTAAATACTTAGTTAAGTTTTAGTTTTTAGATCACCTCTTACAAATCAACATATTTTTCCTCACTAATTTGTTTAAATCCTACATTTGATAAATATTTTATTGCACGATCCTTGTAGGTACGATAACTCGATATTTTTGTCACTTTATTACTTGATACGATTGTGTACACTTGCACATTTTCGTCGTTCCAATTACCTGTAACATCCTTAACCCAATCAGATTTACCAAATCTGGATCTTGTGTATTACCACATACATACATACAAAGCTTATTCTACTTATACAATTTTCAATTAGTTCACAAGTTAACTTCATACAGATTCAACTAAATTACACAAATATATATACAATAGGTAGATACAACTGCGGAACATGATAATTTAATTATAAGGATATCTAATACAAAATCATAATCTATTACAATTATCCCAAGATATGATTTTCTAAGTAACATTTCAGGCTTCGAACACGCCACCAATCTTGCTCTGTATGCATAATAACCCGAAACGCCACTTCGTTTGGCGCAGTCCTGGCATCATCCCTCTTGGCGCATATTCACATTCAACCTGAAACATAGAGTGTAACTCATGTAAGTTCATAAGAACTCAGTGAGGAATAATCTCTTATACCTTAGCCATTATTTTCGTAAAGTGCCAGGTAGTTCATCACCGCCAGCTTCTCTTCTTTCAACATCCACTATCTATCACAATGAGTGTCACACAAATTACAAAACATTTTCATTCCTTCTAGTTGTTATATCCTAGTCTAAATTCATTACCATCATATATTAATAACTTCATTCTCTCAGGAGTCTCCTTCAACTCATATCAATCATGGATCGTTACCCGTATTCTTTGCAAACCATTGCTCAAAATTGTTGTACATACCTTTACTATTTACAGACAGATGCCCTTCTTCGAATTATTAGAGGCAACCTTTATTCAGATTTGTTCTTTCAATGGAATCTCGTCCATATCGTTATCTCTTCAAACTATCATCTTCATTCATTTCTTGAATTTACTTGGTCCTTAACTTGAAATCATCAAACACTCTAGCTTATTCTAGTCTTTCTGATCATGATTAAAGGTCATGCAGGATATGCCATATCACTTCATACGGAGTCCGCCATAAAGGCTTAGTTTTTGATAGTTCGCCACAAGGGCTTAGTCTTTCATAGTTTGCCACAAAGGCTTATTCTTTTGTAGTTCACCACAAGGGCTTATTCTTTCATAGTTCGCCACAAGGGCTTATTCTTTCATAGTTCGCCACAAGGGCTTATTCTTTCATAGTTCTCCACAAAGGCTTATTTTTTCATAGTTTTCCACATAGACTTATTCTTTCGTAGTTCGTCACAAAGGTTTATTCTTTCCTAACGTGTTTACAACATGGATTTGCCTAAAGTCACAATACATTAGGTTTGCCCATCATCGTCCTCAGACAAGCAGAAAACCCCATTGGGTAATCACCATCCTTTAATTCCTTTTAGAGGGTACCATGGCCATGGAATTTCCCTTAAAGTTTCATTTTAGAGTTCATGTTTAAAGTCCCGACGGACCCCATTTAGACAACTCCGCAGAGAACAAACACAGACTCTTTATGCATCAAAACAAACTAAGCACAATCATCTGAATCTACTAATATGCAACAAACAGAACATAAATCTCATATCATACATTCTAGACATTCAGATACAACCATACTTCACTCTACATTACTTATACAACATCCATCTCATACTACCTCTTTCATGATCTCAACATCACCATTCAATTAGTTTTCCACAGATATCATGGTATGAACAATACTCATGCAATAGTCAGTATAAAGACTCACCTGACCACCATGGATAGAATCTTGAACTTTTGATTCAACTTCCAACAAAGGATAAATGATATCCTCTCATTGACATTATATGATCGATAGAAAAGTAGCATGAGAATGGATCATTTGTCTAGGATAAATTATTTAATTATTATGTGTTAGTAATAGACTTTTTTATGAAGGAAGATGTAATAGTTACCTTAAGATAAAATAGGATCATATTGGGTTAACAGATTTAACCCAAAGAGGTTAAGAGTATCCTATGGGGGTAACGCACATATGAGAAGGTCATTGGATGAGCACTTGATAAATAACTTTTGTAATGGTATATAATGTGAAGAGCTTAGTCATGATACTACTGGAATGAGCCCATGACTAAACATTATTGTAATTAATAGACGAAGAGTCAGAATTTAATTACAAATTATTTGACCCCTAATTTTATATGTCCAATAGGTTCCTCCATTAGCCCAGTACAACCTTGATGGTTTGAATTCGAATCGATGAGATGAATATAAGAAAACGAAGAATTAGATAAATGCATCGCATATATCACTATTTGCATTCATTCTCGCTATAAGCAAAAGATGACTTAGAGGTTAAATTAATTTATTCAAATTATTAAATAATTGTAGTTAGGAGTGAAAATAATTATGTTTTGATCACTCAATCATAAAAAGTTACATTACAGTCACTAACATTATCAGGTCGCTAAATTTTTGTCACCATTCATTAACTATCGTTAAGGGAGCAATGGTAAGCTAATGTGGCACATTAAGTTGGCCACCTATTTGTCACATACATTACACATATTTTTAATCTATTTTCCACATAGATTGCTTTGATTTTACAACTTTTTTAATATTTCTTAAATATTTGATTCAAACTTTCCTTATCATTTCTTTTTTTCCTTTTAACAAATAAAATAAGCTAGTTTTTCTATCCTTCATAAATTGACAATGTCGCTGCTTCACCACAATCGCTGATGTTGAAATATTTATCAAAACTCACTGAAAACATTATTTCCCTTGCTATACCCTTTCTATTAGTTTGATTCCTTTTCAATACAAACCAAGAATGTTGAAAAATATGAAATAATAATTCAAAAGAAAGTCTTCTAATGTATCATTGATGACCATTAGATGAACTCCAAACTCTTGTGATTTCTTCTCATCGGTCATTTATTTGACTGCTTGGATTATCAAAGATCTTTTTGGAAAACTCCAAGTCCGAAACATGGATAAGTTGCTCTAACTTTTACTTGTTGATTTTTCCTTTTCTTTTTTTTCTTTTTTTTTTTTTGACTTATTCTACTTTTGATTTTGCAAGTTTTTTGTTTCCTTGATTTTTTTTTTTTTTATTTTCAAGCTAAAAATTTGGTTAGGTTGTTAAGGCTTGAGTTTCACACAAGGTTGAGTTGGGTAATGTTTGGTTTACTAAGGCCTCCCTTTGATACACTCAAAGTTAGTGCATTTGAATTTGTAGTGTAAAATTTGGAGTAAACTAAACTGACACTCCAATTAGTTCCCTTTGAATCACCTTTATTGAGGTGAGATTTCCCAACTAACGAGAATTTTTTTATTGGAGAGTTCAGCACCAATTCTGCAACTAGTGTTTATGCTTACAATTTTTTTTTTTCCTTTTTTATCCCTAAGTGTTAACCTATTTGTTGATAAAACTTCTTTTATCTCAAATATATTTTATAAACTTCATATCTTTACATTAATTAAAGTATTTATACAAATACATGAAATTGTTAACATTTTATATGTTAAATATTATTAAAAATACTAATAAATAATAATCTACACACTTCGATTGATGTAAAATATTATTTAAATAAATAATTACATCACTAATAAAAATTAAAAAATATTTTGATACATATTATTATTTCATTAATAAATTATAAATGAACATATTTTTAATAATTTCTTAAAATGGTATAATTTAAATTTTCTATTATATATGAATTTTAGTTTAGTGTCCTTAATAGTCATTTTTTATTCTTATATCACCATTATTTGAATCTAAACACATATTCAACCATTGGGTTTAATCTCACTGTTACAATACTCAATCTCATGCCACCAATGTTTTTAATCTTACCGAAGCTAATCTCATTGCCTATCCAAAGGCACCCTAAATTAGAGTAGGGGAATATGGGTTAGGTTAAAGTTGTGATTTTTGAATCTGAATCTTTGTTTAAAAAAAATTCAAAGCTACTCTTCCTTTTCCTCTTCTTCTTCTCCTTATTTTCTTAAAATTCATTTTTTTTTTATATTTGATTCTTCTTTTCTTTATTTTGCAAGTTCTTCCTATTTAGTTTCAAATGGTGGTGGTTAATTTAGGAATGTTCGGTTTGTCAAGTTAATGAGTACACAATCGGGCAAACTTTCCTTTCTCACTTTTCATAATGAGGTTGTCAATTTTCAATAAGCCCTTCAACCTTTTACCAATTTTTTAGAGGATGCTGGGATCATAGTACTCAATTGGTAATTCCCATAATCTAATTCAAATAGTTACCGTGTAATAGTACGGTTTATACCCTAGTCGGAACAGTGGTTTCGGGACCACAAATCCGAGTCAGTAAAATATTTTAATATTATTTTTTGTGTCTTTGATATGTGATTAAGTATGTGCTAAAGTTTCGTGAATTAATTTGTTTGTCTGTGTGCTTAATTTAAGAAAAGGACTAAATTGCATAAAAGGGATAAAAGTGGCTTTCTATTTGATTAATGGCCAAATTGATGTGGCTTTATTATTGTGAAGTCCTTAAAAGGCAAATAGTCCATTTTTAGTTATAATGGACGGCATTAAGTGTGGTTATGCATATATGTGTGTTTTATATTAATTTTATAAGTTAAAAGTTTATATTATATAATATAAATTATAATATTATAACAAAAACATTATAATAAAAGAAAAGGGGGCCATTATCATCATATATTGCCGAAAAACAAAGAAAAGAAGAAAAGAAAAAGAAAGCTAGGTTTCGGTTGGTTTTAAGCTTGATTAAGGTAAGTTTTGACTTCGGTTTTTGATAATTTCTATGTTTCTATAATCGTTGCTTCATGCTCTACAAAACCCATGTCTCAATTTTATGAATTGATGAATATTTTTCAAAGTGCCATGGATGAACATATGAATTTTGTGATGTCTAATAGTGTTATATGAAAGCTATATGTTAGATGAACATATGTTGTTCTTGAATTTTTGATGAATTTAGCTAAATAGGGCTAAATTGATAAAATAGCATTTTGAAGGATTAATTTGTGAAATAAATGAAATGTTTGGACTTGTATGAAATACATGAGCAATCGGCTAAGCATGGGTATATGGTGATTTTGTATATTTGATGTTTTAAGAAAAATGGACTAAATTGATAAAATGTGCAAATGTGAGGGCTAAAACACAAATTGCCCTAAATGTGTGTTCATGAATTGAATTGAATGAATTAGTGAATAAATGGATTACATTTTAATATGTATAGATCAAGAGCCGAAGAAAACAGACTTAGATCGCAGAAAGGCGAAAGTAGTTGAATAACCGAGTCTGAACGAATATCCGAATCCGAGGTAAGTCGATATACAAATAAATGTATTTGCATTGAATTATTTGAATGTATATGATATGTGAAATACTATGATCATCCATTGAGATAGAATGTGTGTGAAATTCGAGTTGGCTAATAAGTCAATAAACTGATAAAGTCTGAGAAGTCTCGTGTGAACCTAGGAATAGATAGGAATTACGTATGTCATGACATAGGTGTCTATTATGTAATATCATGTAAAACCACCTCTGGGACATTGGCATTGATTCGAGATTTCGTGTAAGACCACGTCTGGGACGTTGGCACCGATAAGAGATTTTGTGTAAGACCACGTCTGGGACGTTGGCATCGATATGATATTTACATGTAAGATCATGTCTGGGACATCAGCATCGTATTTGATTCGTGTAAGATCCTGTCTGGGGCAGTGGCATCGATATCGGATTACATGTAAGACCACGTCTGGGACGTTGGCATTGTACGACTATTCCGAGCACTCTGAGTACCCTATTAGATTCCAAACGGTTCAACGGGTATCCGTTTCAGGTACGTTTGGTATGTACACTAAGTGTGTATGAAAGGTAAGTATCTATATGAACTTACTAAGATGATTATGTATATGAAATAATGAGATTATATGAGAAAATGTGCTTGAAAGAGCTATATGTATATGTGATATTTGAGTTGAGAAATATGGTAATATATGGCTAAGAAAATGAGCCAAAGAATATATGAGATGAATTTGCTATGAGTACCAATAATGCTATTATATCACTTTAGTTATGTGCAAATTATGTTAAATTTATTTGTATATGGCTTACTAAGCTTTTGAAAGCTTACTCTGTGTGTGTTTTCTCTGTTTTATAGATTGTCAAAGCTACTGAAGGCCTGGGACCATCAAGGATCGTCATCACACTACTCAAACTCATTTTGGTACCTTTTAGAAATGTATATACTAAGTATGGCATGTATAGGCTAGTTATTTGGTATAAGTTTGAGATATGAACTTAGCCATGTGATGTGGCTAGTTATGTTTTAGTATTATGTATTTGTGAATACGTTATATGATATTGGTTTTGGCATGATCTCATGGCTATGAAATGGACAAGTTTATGATAAGCATATGGATGAAATTTTGGGTATAAATGTTTTGAGAAAAGAAATGGTTATATGAGAGGTAAATGTAGATGAATCTTGATTGATGGTAAAAGTATTTTAGTTGTGTAAATTGGAATGTTTGAGAATGAGATTGAATGCAAAACTTTGTTGATTAGTTTGATATGTTTTTGAATGTCAATTGTGCATAAAATGAATTGGTGGATGGCTTGTAGGTTTGACCCTTTGTGGGTGGCATGTTGGCCATGCGAGTGGCCTGTTTTGCCAACACGGTTGAGGCACACGGGCGTGCCTAGTGGCCGTGAAATTTAGTCAGTATATAGCCTAAGAGTACACGGCCATGGTACACGGGCGTGCCTGGTGGCCGTGGGGATAAGTCAGTATACCTGCCCTGTTTTGGCACGGTTAGGACAAATGGGGGTGTCTTGTAGACGTGGGAGGCATACGGCCTGACTGCACGGGCGTGTGACCTCTGCAGTGTTCAAAAAGTTTTAAATTTTTGAGAATTTTTATATACGTTCGGTTTAGTCTGGAACCTTTTCTAAAGCATGCTTAAGGTCTCGGTGACCTATCTGAGGGACATAGTGGTTGTAATTGATGACTTACAATATGAAATGTCTGTAAACGTTTTTGATCGGTCTGGTAACGCCTTTAACCCTAATCCGGCGACAGATACGGGTTAGAGGTGTTATATTTGGTTGGTATCAGAGCTACGGTTTAGTCGATTCTCGGACTAACGTAGCATGTCAGAGTCTAGCTATACATGCCATATATCTGAACTGTGATAGTGTGATGAATCTTGACGTGAAAAATGTGATTTTCATATAGTAATGGATCTCAAAAGAGCCGTAGCTGACGACGCAGAAAGCAATGCGCCTGCGCTCGCTGAAGGGACAGCACCCTCTGATCTGAGACCGGTTACGAGCGGTCAAGAGGGAGAAGCTAAACAAGCTTTCTTCCAGATAATGAGTGAGTGGTTCACTCAATTTGTTAGAAATGACCCGACTGTCTCACAACCTCCGCCCCCGCCTAGTCACCCTCAGACATCTGCTATGCCTTCGACTATGAATCTGAATCTGTTGAACAAACTTTCGGTTGACAAAATTCGTAAATATGGGGCTGAAGAGTTCCAGGCTATCAGTGACGACGATGCCGAAAAAGTCGAGTTCTAGTTAGAAAACACTATCCGGGTATTTGAGGAAATGTCACTGAGTCCCGAGGAATGCATAAAGTGTGTTGTTTCTTTGCTACGAGATGCGGCCTATCAGTGGTGGAAGACCCTAGTTTCTATTGTTCCGAAAGAACGGGTGACATGGGATTTCTTTCAGATTGAGTTTCGAAAGAAATACATCAGTGAGAGATTTATTGATCAGAAATGGAAAGAATTTCTGGACTTGAAACATGGCCGTATGACTGTTACTGAATACGAACGAGAGTTCGTGAGATTGAGTCAGTATGCTCGTGAATGTGTATCCACAGAGGCAATAATGTGCAAAAGATTCGAAGATGGTCTTAACGAAGACATCCGTTTACTTGTTGGGATTCTGGAAATAAAAGAGTTTGTGGTACTTTTTGATCACGCGTGCAAAGCCGAAGCCCTCAGGAAAGATAAAAGGAAAGCTGAGTTTGAAGCTAAAGATGTGAGAAAAATATTTCAAAATAGATCATTTCAGTCTGCTTCGAAAAAATTTCGAGATGAACAAAGTCGTTCGAGAGTTAATGTGGGACAATTGAATAGAGATCGAGCTAGATCACAAATGAGCTCCAAAACTCTGGCAACTTTAGTAGCAAGTGTTGGGAATGTTTGATCCGAACGACCTGAGTGTAAGCATTGTGGTAAAAGACATCCGAAAAGTTGTAGATTGAATGATCGGGCTTGTTTACAATGTGGATCGTTAGATCATTTCATTCGTGATTGTCCAGAGTTTGTTGAGCCAGAGACTAATCAGAATTTGAGATCAGATAATGCTCCAGTGAGAGGTAGACCTTCGCGAAATACAAGAAATGTCTGTGGTAGTCAAAGAACTACGAGAGATACTGTTGCGAGATCTGAAGCTAGAGCGCCTGCCAGAGCATATGCCATTTGAGCTCCTGAGGAAGCTTCATCTCCTAATGTTATAACGGGTACATTTACTCTTTATGATACTTTTGTGATTACTTTGATAGACCCTGGTTTTACTCATTCGTATATATGCATAAATTTGGTATCCAGTAAGACTTTGCCTGTAGAGTCTACTGAGTTTGTTATAAAAGTATCGAACCCCTTAGGTAAAAGTGTTCTGGTTGACAAAATATGCAAGAATTGTCCGTTAATGTTTCGAGATATTTGTTTCCCTGCTGATCTGATGCTATTACCATTTGATGAGTTTGATATAATTCTGGGTATAGACTGGTTGACATTGCATGATGCTGTTGTGAACTGTAAAAGAAAGACTATTGATTTGAGTCGTCAGAATGGTGAAATAATTCGTATTGAGTCGAATGATTTAAATGGATTGCCTGCTGTGATATCTGTGTTGAAAGCTCAGAGTTATATGAAAAAGGGTTACGAGGCATATTTTGCTTATGTGATTGATTCGAAAGTATCTGAAAAGAAAGTAGAATCTGTGCCAGTTGTTTGTGAGTTCTCTGAAGTATTTCCGGAAGAATTACCGGGACAGCCTCTGATACGTGAAGTTGAATTTGGTATTGATTTGTTGCCTGGTACGACACCAATTTCAATAGCTCCGTATAGAATGGCACCAATAGAGTTGAAAAAGTTAAAGTCACAGTTGCAAGAGTTGACTGACAGAGGGTTCGCTAGACCGAGTTTCTCACCTTGGGGTGCTCCTGTTCTGTTTGTGAAAAAGAAAGATGGTACGATGAGAATGTGCATAGATTATCGTCAGTTGAACAAAGTGACTATAAAGAACAAATATCTGTTGCCCAGGATTGACGATTTATTTGATCAGTTAAAAGGAGCTACTGTGTTTTCGAAGATAGATCTGAGATCGGGTTACTACCAGTTGCGAGTAAAAGATTCAGACATTCTGAAAATTGCTTTCAGAACAAGGTACGGGCATTATGAGTTTTTAGTTATGCCTTTCGGACTAACAAATGCTCCTGCTGTTTTTATGGATCTGATGAACATAATTTTTAGACCGTACCTAGATCAATTTGTTGTTGTATTCATAGACGGCATTCTGATTTATTCACAGGATGAAACTGAACATGCTGAACATCTGAGAATTGTGTTGCAAACTTTGAGAGAAAAGTAATTGTATGCGAAATTCAGTAAATGTGAATTCTGGTTGCGTGAAGTCAGTTTTCTGGGACATATTGTATCGGCCTCTGGAATACGAGTCGACCCGAACAAGATTTCTACTATTCTGGATTGGAAACCTCCGAGGAATGTGTCCAAGTCCGTAGCTTTTTGGGACTAGTGGTTATTATAAATCGGTTTGTAAAAGGGTTTTCGTGGTAGCTACGCTGACCGCATTGCTTCGTAAAGATGTGAGATTTGAATGGTCCGATAAATTTCAGAAAAGTTTTAATTAGTTGAAAACTCTGTTAACTGAAGCTCCAGTGTTAGTACAACCAGAATCGGGCAAAGAGTTTGTAATATACAGTGTTGCTTCGTTGAATGGTCTGGGATGTGTATTGATGCAGGAAGACAAACTAATAGCTTATGCCTCGAGACAACTTAAGCCTCATGAGAAGAATTATCCGACACACAACCTTGAGTTAGCCGCGATTGTGTTTGCATTAAAGATTTGGCGACATTATCTGTTTGGCGAGAAATGTCACGTGTTTTTAGATCATAAAAGTTTGAAATATCTGATGACTCAGAAAGATTTGAATCTGCGACAGAGAAGATGGCTAGAACTGTTGAAAGATTATGAGCTTGTAATAGATTATCATCCGGGTAAAGCTAATGTAGTTGCCGATGCATTGAGTCGAAAGTCACTGTGTGCATTACGTACTATGAATGCTCAATTAGATCTGTCCGATGATAGTTCAGTGGTAGCTGAATTGAAAGTGAAATAGTTGTTTTTACAGCAAATATGTGATGCTCAGAAAGTTGATAATGAAATGTTAGCGAAACGAGCTCAGTGCGATTTGAATTCTGATTCTGAGTTTCGAGTGTTGATGATTGCTTGAGATTTAGAGATTGTATCTATGTTCCGAGAAACCCTGAGTTAATTCAGTTGATTTTGAATGAAGCACATAATAGTCGTCTATCTGTTCATCTGGGTAGTACAAAGATGTACCATGATTTGAAGCAACATTATTAGTGGTCTGGTATGATACGAGATATTTCTAATTTTGTGTCGAAATGCTTAGTCTGTCAACTAGTGAAAGCAGAACATCAGGTTTTGTCTGGTTTTTTACAGCCGATTCTGATTCCCGAGTGGAAATGGGATAGAGTGACAATGGATTTTGTTTCGAGATTGCCTCTGACTCTGAGAAAGAAAGATGCGATTTGGGTCGTAGTTGATCGTTTGACGAAATCTGCCCATTTTATTCTGGTACAATCTAATTTCTCGCTTGAAAAGTTAGCTGAACTTTATATTTCAGAGATTGTGAAACTGCACGGGGTGCCACTATCCATTGTGTCTGACAGAGATCCGAGATTTACATCAAGGTTCTAGAAGAAATTACAAGAAGCCTTAGGAACAAAACTGCATTTCAGTACAGCTTTTCATCCGCAAACGGATGGCCAATCTGAACGGATTACTCAGTTTCTCGAGGATATGTTGAGATGCTGCATCCTTGAGTTTAATGGTTCGTGGGAACAGTATTTGCCATTGATTGAATTTGCATACAATAATAGTTTTCAGTCGAGTATTAAAATGGCACCTTATGAAGCTTTATACGGACGCAAATGTCGTACACCTCTGTATTGGACCGAACTCAGTGAAAACAAGATACACGGGGTTGATCTGATAAAAGACACTGAACAAAAAGTGAAAGTAATCCGTGATAGTCTGAAAGCAGCGCCTGATCGTCAGAAATCCTATGCGAATTTGAAATGTAAAGATATTTAATTTGAGATCGGTGACAAAGTGTTTTTGAAAGTATCTCCATGGAAGAAAGTACTCCGATTCGGACGCAAAGGCAAGTTGAGTCCGAGGTTCATTGGACCGTATGAGATCATTGAAAGAGCTGGACCTGTTGCGTATAGATTATTGTTGCCCTCCGAACTAGAAAAGATACACAATGTATTCCATGTTTCGATGCTCCGTAGATATCGATCCGATCCGTCACATGTAATTGCTCCGTCTGAAATTGAAATCCGATCTGATATGACCTACGAAGAAGAACCAATCCGTATCTTAGCTCGTGAAGTGAAAGAATTGAGAAATAAAAGAATTCCCTTAGTTAAAGTGTTGTGGCATCGACACGGAATAGAAGAGGCTACGTGGGAGCCTGAAGATTCAATGAGACCGCAATATCCAAATCTGTTCATCGGTAAGATTTTCAGGGACGAAAATCCCTAAGGGGGAGAATTGTAACAGTCCGGTTTATACCCTAGTCGGAACAGTGGTTTCGGGACCACAAATCCGAGTTAGTAAAATATTTTAATATTATTTTCTGTGTCTTTGATATGTGATTACGCATGTGCTAAAGTTTTGTGAATTAATTTGTTTGTCTGTATGCTTAATTTGAGAAAAGGACTAAATTGCATAAAAGGGGTAAAAGTGGCTTTCTATTTGATTGATGCCAAATTGATGTGGCTTTATTATTGTGAAGTCCTTAAAAGGCAAATAGTCCATTTTTAGTTATAATGGACGGCATTAAGTGTGGTTATGCATATATGTGTGTTTTATATTAATTTTATAAGTTAAAAGTTTATACTATATAATATAAATTATAATATTGTAACAAAAACATTATAATAAAAGAAAAGGGGGCCATTATCATCATATATTGCCGAAAAACAAAGAAAAGAAGAAAAGAAAAAGAAAGCTAGGTTTCGGTTGGTTTTAAGCTTGATTAAGGTAAGTTTTGACTTCGGTTTTTGATAATTTCTACGTTTCTGTAATCGTTGCTTCATGCTTTACAAAACCCATGCCTCAATTTTATGAATTGATGAATATTTTGCAAAGTGCCATGGATGAACATATGAATTTTGTGATGTCTAATAGTGTTATATGAAAGTTATATGTTAGATGAACATATGTTGTTCTTGAATTTTTGATGAATTTAGCTAAATAGGGCTAAATTGATAAAATAGCATTTTGAAGGATTAATTTGTGAAATAAATGAAATGTTTGGACTTGTATGAAATACATGAGCATTCGGCTTAGCATTGGTATATGGTGATTTTGTATATTCGATGTTTTGAGAAAAATGGACTAAATTGATAAAATGTGCAAATGTGAGGGCTAAAACGCAAATTGCCCTAAATGTGTGTTCATGAATTGAATTGAATGAATTAGTGAATAAATGGATTACATTTGAATATGTATAGATCAAGAGTCGAAGAAAACAGACTTAGATCGCGGAAAGGCAAAAGTAGTTGAATAACCGAGTCCGAACGAATATCTGAATCCGAGGTAAGTCGATATACAAATAAATGTATTTCCATTGAATTATTTGAATGTATATGATATGTGAAATACTATGATCATCCATTGAGATGGAATGTGTGTGAAATTTGAGTTGGCTAATAAGTCGATAAACTGATAAAGTCCGAGAAGTCCCGTGTGAACCTTGGAATAGATAGGAATTACGTTTGTCATGACATAGGTGTCTGTTATGTAATATCATGTAAGACCACGTCTGGGACGTTGGCATTGATTCAAGATTTCGTGTAAGACCACCTCTGGGACGTTGGCACCGATAATAGATTTTGTGTAAGACCACGTCTGGGACGTTGGCATCAATATGAGATTTACGTGTAAGACCATGTCTGGGACATCAGCATCGTATTTGATTCATGTAAGATCCTGTCTGGGACAGTGGCATCGATATCAGATTACATGTAAGACCACATCTGGGACGTTGGCATTGCACGACTATTTCGAGCACTCTGAGTACCCTATGAGATTCCAAACGGTTCAACGGGCAAATTCAAGATACGAACGATTATTTGAATTGTATATCTGTTTCAGGTACGTTTGGTATGTACACTAAGTGTGTATGAAAGGTAAGTATCTATATGAACTTACTAAGATGATTATGTATATGAAATGATGAGATTATATGAGAAAAGTGCTTGAAGGAGCTATATGTATATGTGATATTTGAGTTGAGAAATATGGTAAGATATGGCTAAGCAAATGAGCCAAAGAATATATGAGATGAATTTGCTATGAGTACCAATAATGTTATTATATCACTTTAGTTATGTGCAAACTATGTTAAATTTATTTGTATATGGCTTACTAAGCTTTTGAAAGCTTACTATGTGTGTGTTTTGAGAAAAGAAATGGTTATATGAGAGGTAAATGTAGATGAATCTTGATTGATGGTAAAAGTATTTTAGTTGTGTAAATTGGAATGTTTGAGAATGAGATTGAATGCAAAACTTTGTTGATTAGTTTGATATGTTTTTGAATGTCAATTTTGCATAAAATGAATTGGTGGATGGCTTGTAGGTTTGACCCTTTGTGGGTGGCATTTTGGCCATGCGAGTGGCCTATTTTGCCAATACGGTTGAGGCACACGGGCGTGCCTAGTGGCCGTGGGATTTAGTCAGTATATAGCCTAAGAGTACACGGCCATGGTACACGGGTGTGCCTGGTGGCCGTGGGGATAAGTTAGTATACCTGCCCTGTTTTGGCACGGTCAGGATACATGGGGGTGTCTTGTAGACGTGGGAGGCACACGGCCTGACTGCACGGGCGTGTGACCTCTGCAGTGTTCAAAAAGTTTTAAATTTCTGAAAATTTCCGTATACGTTCAGTTTAGTCCCGAACCTTTTCTAAAGCATGCTTAAGGTCTCGGTGACCTATCTGAGGGACATAGTGATTGTAATTGATGACTTACAATATAAAATGTCTGTAAATGTTTCCGATCGGTCCGGTAATGCCCTTAACCCTAATTCGGCGATGGATACGGGTTAGAGGTGTTACATACTGATTTTAGTAATGCCTCTGATGCACGAAAGTTTGGAACCCGTTTCCTCAAATTTAAAAATCCACTGCCAATTAACCACGGTCCTTCGTCTATAACAAACTCATGATCCTTTATTTTTCAGCTTCGTAATAAAGTAGTGATGTCCTAGATTTATGATCTCCATATCATATCTCCTTTCAAGTTGCATAGTTTTCCCAAAGAACTTAATGATTAGCGTATGCCTTCATCATCTCTTAATGAGCTATTTTCCCTCCTTTATGATGGTGATGTTAAGATCAACTTCCCCTACTTCATTGTCCTTGCTCTCACTTTCACACCTTAAGTAAGGTTGATTGTTCACTTATGCATAGCCAAGTGATAGTTGATGAGATTACGAGAGTCGTATTATGTTTCAAACTCTTCAAAACTCTAGGTAAGAATGGGATGCACCCGTTGTTCTACCAGAAGTGTTGGGACATGATTAGAGATTGTAACACCCCTAACCCGATTCCGTCACCGGAACAGGGTTACGAAGCATTACCAAAGTTTACAAATTATTTTTTAGACATTTCATTTCATCTAGCATTCATATCAGAAACCAATTAAAATCATACATATTGTCCCTTAAACGAGTCCTCGAGGCCCAAATTACGCATTAGAAACAAATAGGGACTAAGTCGAAAACTAAAAAAAAATTCAAAAATATTTAGAATTTTCAACATTGCAAGGGTCACATGGCCGTGTGGCTAGGCCGTGTGACTCACACGGATTGGAGACACGCCCGTGTCTCAGGCCATGTGGGCATTCGAAACAGGGACACATGGTCGTGTCTCAGCCCGTGTCCATGCCCGTGTGAGTATACTGACTTGGGTCACACGGCCAAGTCACACGCCTATGTGCTAGACCGTGTGAGCATTCCATTTTGTGCAAATTTAAGATGTAGGGGACACAAGGCCGTGTCACCTGGCCGTGTGTCACACACGGTTGAGACACACACCCGTGTCTCTACCTGTGTGGACGAAAATAGGCAATTTTACAAGCCATATTTCTCACCCAAATTTTATGTCAATCTACAATCAACATTACGCATATCAACAAGCCAAAATAAGTGGCTAAACCCAACAAATTACATATAGACCATCATTAAGCGAAATACCTATACATGCCATTATAACCAAAATCAAAACATTTGAAAGTACCGATAGAACCGATGGATAGTGTGATACAACTCTGACAAGCTTCCAACCTAACCGAGCTTCCGATAATCTGAAAAGTAAATGAAAACAAATACATAAGCAATGAATGCTTAGTAAGCTCATATAAACTTTAATAATAATACTTCTTTTCAAATATGAAATTTATACATATCAAGAATAATTCAAAATTGATACCGCAATACTCATGAAGCTATATTCATCCACACACAAGGTGAATAAATCCACAACATCACTTATACATATTATTCCAAGCTTAGTAGGATTTAAATAACTTTAACTCTTCAAAATTTCTTTATTTTCATTTTCATTTCTTTACTTTCCACACTTATTCCATATGCATGACACACAAGTCATAAACATACCATTCAACCATGGTCACAAGCTAGTGCATTTAAACAAAGCCTTTTTCAAATTGATCACATGATAAGTCATTTCGTAAGAAATTGCACAATTTAAAACTTACCATTTTTTTATGAGCACTAGCATATTTTCTATTGAGTACTTACCACTTCAATGCATCATATAAATAAACATTTTACCATTCAACCAATAGCTTGGCACTTGTCTAAGCATCAAACAACAACACTTTTTAGTATACTTGCACATATTTCATATAAACTCAACATTAATATACTTATTTTCTCGACATGTCACACTTTAGTTTATTACTCGTCTCAACTTACATAATTTCCTTGTATCAACATATCAAAGATAATCATATATGTAAATGTCATGATACATATCATTCTCTTACTGTTTCTTCATAAACACATATCATTCATTTTATTATATCAATATTTCATATACCATCATTTCCATGTATTTCATGTACATTTATTCCGGTAATAGTTTATATTGAACTCAACATTAATCAAATTCCATGTACATATACTTTCCACATCATGTGTCCATATAACATGTACAAATCATTATATATATTTCAAGCATATACGGGTAATAATTCATTTTGTACTCATATTGTTTCATATCAAAATTTTTCCCGTTGAATCATTTAAAATATCGATGGATACATGGGTAGTACACACAAGTGTACACAACTGTAATCCGTCAATTCATATTCGGGAATGCTTATTAGAGCACATAATCAGGAAATCCTCTCTTAAGTCATATAATAGGAAGCTTACAAAGAGCCATTAATCAGGAAGCTCACAAAGAGCCTATCAGGAAGCTTATCCGGTCTATATAACAGGAAGCTCATAAGAGCCATAATCAGGAATTTCACAAAGAACTTTTAATCAGGAAGCTCACGAAGAGCCTTTAATCAGGAGCTCCGGGTAGCCATATATCGGGAAGTTCAAGCGAGCCATATCAGGACGCTCACAAAGAGCTACGGTAGTTCGCAACAAATGCAAGATCACTACCGATCAAGATGCTTGCAGGAACCATATAACGGGAAGCTCGAGAGGGCTTATAACAGGATGCTCGTAGGAGCTGTGGTGTGTCCACAACACTTGCAGGACCACAACCAATCAGGAAATCTTGTATTCATCGAATTCCATTATTCAAACGGGATTTAATATTTATCGGGCTTTGTCGGATATGTAATCAATTTCATATATTTGGCATTTATACAATTCACATGCACAACATTTAATTCAAGCATATAAATATACACAATTTAGTTACACGAACTTACCTGAATTGAATTGTAATAATTACATGAGTTTAGGGACTATTTCGCTATTTTTCATTTTTCACGAGTGTCTACGAATCTTGATCTAAAATATAAAATTATTCATTCATATATTTCATTTCCAATTTATTTCACAATTTATACCCTTCAATTTTTTGAATTTACACAATTACCCCAGCTTTTACAACTTTTACAATTTAGTCCCTTAACTAATTAATTTATCAAATCAACTAATATTTCTCAATTAATAATTTATCCAAATATTCTAGGCTATCATACAGCCCTTAATAAAACAGAAATTTAATACCAAACCGTAATATTTTAACTATTTTCACCATTTGATACTAACATTAATATTTAACAAAATCACTTTATAATTTCATCATACAACAAAATTAAAGCTCTAAACTCACTTGATATTAATAATTTATTTCAATATATTAATTTAGACAATAAAACAATTCATTTCATGCAATTTGGTCATTTTTGACATTTTTACAAAATTGCCCCAAAATTTTTACTTTTATTCTATTTAGTCTCTGAGCCTAAAACATGCAAATTAGCCATTTTTAATATAAACCCATGATAGCTAAATAATCATATATATTTTCCTCCTCCTCCTCTCCATTCCACATCCTTAATGTATATATAATTCCACTATTTATTTATATGTTCATATCAAAGCTGTCCACTTGAGTCATAGTCACTAAATTATTTATATCTTGAGATACAAAATTCTAAATTAAGATCTTCTTGATGTTTTTGAAACTAGACTCAAATATATTTCTACCATAAAAATTTCAGAATTTATAATTTAACCAATAAGTACAATAAAATCTTCAAATTTATCCTTGTTCTGCTGTTTGACAGCTTCGACCTTTCTTTACTAAAAATTAATTATCTCTTAGTACGGGGTTTGGATAATGTTTCCGTTTGTTTATCTTGAAAATAGACTCATTAATAATTAAAAAATATAAATTTAAACCCCTAATTATTTTTTTAAAATTTTTTATGATTTTCCAAAGTCAGAACAGGGGAACCCGAAATCAATCTGACCTTGTCTCACAAAAATTCCTATATCTCATAATATGAAATTCTTTTGCTTAAAAAATTTATTCTATGTAAAACTAGACTTAATAGGATTTAATTTAATGCTTTAATTAACATCTAATTCAATATATACAATTTTTGGTGAATTTTCAAAGTCAGACTACTGCTGCTGTCCAAAACTGTTTTAGTGCAAAATGTTGATAACCAAGTTTATAACACCCTCATTTCCTTTCTCTACAATATTTCCCATCACTTCCTCTTATTTCGCTTCACTAACATATCAAGAACATAGAACCTTATATAAGAAAACTCTACTTTAACATCATTTTCATGCTTTTTCAATAATATCAAACTTTAAAGTATATTGAAATCTTGATGTTCTTACCTTGTCCTATTGATTTCAATCTTTAAATTGATTTTTTTCTCTCCTCCAGCTTCTATTTCTTGAATCTAACTTGATATTCTAGCTCCCCATAGTCTCCTTATTATTTTTCTCTCTTGGTAGCTATGAAAATTCTTTTGATTTCTAAGTGAAAATGGTGAATTTTTGGTAAAAGGACCAAATTGTAAAGAAAATAAAATTTCTTTCTTTCTTTTCTTTTCTCACGTTGGTTGCATAGAAAGATGAAGAGAATTATTCATCTTTCTTCCCTTATATACTAAATAAAATAATAATAAAATAATAATATATAATTAAAAATCAAATCAAAAAATTAATAAACTAATATTTATTTATTGATTTATTTTAAAATATCACCAACATCATCATTACTCTTCAAAATTATCTTTCTTGCTAAATGATCATTTTGCCCCTTATAATTCTTCAAAATTCCTCCATTGACTCATCACTTATTTTTGTAAAATTGTGATTTAACCCCTCATACTTTTTCCACTTATTCAATTTGGTCCTAATTCATCCATTTTCCTTAATTTCTAGATCATTCCACCCTTAAAATATTTTCACTATTGGTCCTTCAACTTTTTCATATTTACACTTTAACCCCTCAAATTTTGAGTATTTACTCTTGGGCCACAAAACTTTTCTCACCTTTGTGATTTAGTCTTTTCTTGAATTAATATATCATAATATACTTCCCAAATAGATTTTGTTGACATAACTCAAAATTCCCCTTTTTGTCACTTTATTTCCTTATTTTATTATATCAAGGACAATATTTCACTTTCTCACTGTAGTAACTTTCAGGGTATTACAGAGATGAAGTGTATGGTATGGTGAGTGGAGATTTTCCTTTGGAAAAATCCTTGAGGATATAAACGATACCCTTATCAACCTTATTCTTAAGAATAATAGTCTCACGACTGTATCATAGTTTAGACCAATTAGTCTATGCAATATGTCCTATAAAATTATCATTAAGATCCTAGTTCTTGGACTCAAACCACTCTTAAAGAAGTTGGTCTCACTGATCCAAGAAAGTTTCATTCATGGTTGAAAAATCTCGAACAACGATGATTGTCCAAGAAATGGTCAATTCTATTCAGAAGTTGAAAGGTAAAATTGGTTTTATGGTCATAAAGCTTAACATGGAAAAAAAACTTATGATAAAATGGGATTTTATTAGAAAAGTACCCCATTACTTCAATTTCCCTAGTAAACAGATTGAGCTTATTCACAATTTCTTTTCTACAGCATCCAAGTCTATACATGTTAACCAGGGAAAGCTTATGAGCTTCAAACCTCTAAAGGTATCAGTTAAGGCGGTCCACTTTCGCTCTACATTTTCATCCTTTGTATGGAATTCTTAAACCTTCAAATCAATGAAGCAATGTAAAATTGTCATTGAAAAAGAGATTAGCTATTCTAGGGGAGATTCTATACTCTTCCATCTATTTTTTTCAATGATGATATTTTATTTGCTAAGATAAACAATAGGACTATGAAAGCTATTGCAAAGGTCTCGGATGCCGTTTCTAAGGACTTAGTAAAAAATTAAGCCTCGCCAAGTCAAGATTCTTGTTTTTAGAAAACACTGACCAACATCAAAAGGATATAGTGAAGAGCAAATTGAAATTCCAGGTTACCATCGAAGAAGAAAGAATGACATTAAAAATGCATGTAGGGATTTGGATAGACTTCAATAGTCTATTATATCTTTCAAACTCCTAGGGGAATATCATCAACAAGATTATTAGCATCCCATTATCGATTGGCGATAAAGAGAAGGATAATTTAGGTTGGCATTTCTCAAGTAATGATCACTTTACTCTTAGCAATGCTTGTCATCAGTTTCTGGAAATTTTGATGAAAAGCTCAACTTTGACTATTAACAGATGGAGAATTTGTTCTGGTATCGATATTTAAACTCCACGGTCATTGAATTTAGCATTTATTGCAAAAAATATATTGATACCTTTTTATCTGGTATCGATACTTGCTATTGCAGATGTATTAAATGCTCTGGTTTTCACATCCCTAATGGCTCTATTAACTACCACAACAACCTAAACGGTTGGAAATCAATTTGGGGTATAAATATCAGCTTCTAAAGTTCCTACAACACCAAGAAAGCATATTCAAGTAAAAATCATCAATCAAACAACATTTGTACTCAATACTTCCATAATTCTCTTGTACACACTTGTGAGCTCTCATTGTCTTTCTTTGCTCAAGTTTATTCTTGTCTATTTGTGCTTAATTGACAAACATTTTGATCTTGTTAGGACTATCTCTTTGTTTGCTTCTTTATAATTCTTTGAGAGGGTTATTCTTAAGATTTGGGGTAGAAATCTTAAGAGGGTTGTAAGGTTAAATCTTGTCCTCAAAGGTTGAACAAATTAGTGAATCTGGGAAAATCCTTAGTTGTGGAAAGTTAAGGTAGTGGAGTAGGCAATTGGGGCCGAACCAGTCTAAATCCTTGTATTCATTGTTTCACTTTCTTCCCTTGCTTCCACCAAAATTTTTCAAGGTCAATTCATCCCCCTATTGGCTATTTCAGTTTCATTAATCAAGCTAACAATTTATATCAAAGCTAGTCCCTAAAAGACGATCTAACAACCAAGAGAAGATCCTCGAGGTAGCTCAGCTTCCATCTATTCAAACCACACAAGATGACGTCTTATTCCAGTTCCATTATGGTTGGCGAGTCTTAATTCGTTAATAAACCTTCTTACATCATCATGGATGGTCCACCCATAGCTTAAAAGCAAGAAGGAGAGATTTTAGTTCCAAAGAGAAAGAAGGAATGGAACGAGGAAGATAAAAGAAGCATACAATTCAATGTCAAGGCCATGTATACTCTCTTTTGGGCACTTAGTCTGGAAGAGTATCAGAGAGTATCATCATGTGCAAACGCCAAGGAAATCTGAGACAAATTAGAGGTCACTCATGAGGGTATCGATCAAGTCAAAAAATCAAATGTGGGAATTCTCACTCTCAATTGTGAGACGTTTATGATGAAGCCCGATGAGGACATCAAAGCTATGTTCGATAGATTCACCATCATCATCAATGAGCTTAAATCCTATGGGAAGACCTATCCTAATGAAGAAGTAGTCCAAAAAATGCTTAGAAGCGTGCCTATATAGGATGCCAAAGTTACAATCACAAAGGAAGCTAAAAATTTGGAGACTCTTTCATTAGATGAGCTAATTGGCTCCTTGCTCACTCATGAAATGAGGCTTAAGAGAGTGAAAAAATGAGAAGAAAAAGTTGAAAAGAAGAAGTTTAGTGTTGCCCTCAAGTCCATAATAGAATAAGGTCATTCTAATGAAGATGTGGATGGGGATGAAGAGATGGCCATGTTTACAAGAAGATTCAAGAGGTTTATGAGCTCTAACAAAGAAAGAAATTTTCAAAAAAAGGACCGACTCAAGATTGAATCTACTAAGAAGAAGGACCCCATCATATGCCATGAATGCAAGAAGCCAGGACATAACAAGTTTGATTATCCTCAATGGAAGAAAAGAGGGTCAAGCAAACAAAATCTTAAGGCTCATGTTGCTACTTGGAGTGATGAGGACTCATTCGACAATGAAGATCACGAAGTAGCCAATTATTTTCTTATGGCCATCGATGACTCTACGGTAACTTCTAATTCATCCAATTCAAATTCTTATTCTTTTGATGAGTTACAAGAAGCCTATGATGAATTGGGATTGGAGTTTGAATTAATGATTTCAAAATAAAAAGAAACTATTTCAAAATTAAAGGATGAAAATAATTCATTCTCCAAAGCTAATCATTAACTTGAAAGTAAAATTCATGATATGCAAGCAACCATAAATGATTTTAAGAAAAAGAACCAAGGCTTGCATAATTTGCTTTCAAAGGTTCATGATGGTCATCAAAAGCAACTTGATGTGCTTAAGAATGAAAAAGGTCATTCAAACAAAGTTTTACCCAAAAGATTTTTTAGATGAGAAAGCTCAAAACAAAAATTTGTCAAAACTAGCTTTAATTTCTATAAAAATTGAGGTCCCCAAAACTTTTACAAAGGAAAACTTATTAAAAGTTTATGGGTCCCTAAAGGACTCATAAGTTTTAAAGATAAAGACATTCTTTCAAAATGGATACCTAAAGGGACTAAAATTATAGGAACTAATGCTTATGTACCGAAAAGAATTTAGGTACCAAAAATAAAAGTTTAATTCTATGTTTGTGGGAAAATGAGCATTACTTCAAGGTGAAAAATTCACTCAAAAACTCATGGTAACTTGATAGTGCATGCTTAAAGCACATGACCGGTGACAAGAGCCATTTTTTTTCAATTTGAAGCCTAAAAATGGAAGACTAGTTGCATTTGGTGAGAACTCTAAAGGACAAGAAGAAGGAATAGGCTCTATAGGTAAAAAATCTTCAACTCTTCTTGAAAATGTTCTGTATGTCAACAGTCTTAAGCATAATCTACTTAGTATTAGCCAATTGTGTGGTAGTGGTCTCAATGTCATCTTTGAGTCTAATGGTTGTAAAATAGTTGACATTGTATCTAATGAGATTATGCTTGTAGGACATAGGATAAGAAATGTTTATATGGTGCATTTTGAAGATTTGCATGATTCACTCATATACCTTGTTGCAAAAAATGAAAATAATTTTTTATTATGGCATAGAAAACTAGGACATGCTAGCATGAGCATATTGCATAAACTAGTTAAAAATGACTTAGATGATTTCCTAAAATTGAATTTGAATTAGATAAAGTTTGTAATGCATGTGTTAAGGGTAAACATAAAAGAGTTTCCTTTAAACCTACTAATGATGCATCAACTAGTAGAGCTCTTCAACTAATTCACATATATTTGTTTGGTCCTATTAGGGCAACTAGCTTGGGTGGAAAACGGTATGTATTTATGCTTGTTGATGACTATTCTAGATTTACTTTGGTTCTTTTCTTAAGTACTAAAGATGAAGCTTTAGAAAAATTCATCATATTTTCAAAAATGAATCAAAATGACAAAGGTTACTTTATCACTAGCGTTAGAAGTGACCGTGGAACCAAATTTCAAAATCTTGGATTTGAAATTTTTTTCAACTCTAATGGAATTAGCCATGATTTTTCTGCACCTAGAACCCCTCAAAAAATGGAGTTATTGAGAGAAAAAATAGAACTTTAGAAGAAATGGCTAGAATTATGCTTTATAAAAATAATTTACCAAAATATTTTTGGGCAGAAGCCACAAACACCTTGCTATATTGTTAATAAAGTAATGAGTAGGCCTATTTTAAATAAAACTTCATATGAACTTTTCAAAAAGAAAAAACCTTTTGATGCATGTGTTTTGTTTTAAATAATGACAAAGATAATCTTGGTAAATTTGATGCAAAAAGTGATGAATGAATTTTTCTTGGTTATTCTTTAAATTCTAAAGCTTTTCGAGCGTTTAACAAAAGAAATTTAGTAGTAAAAGAGTCTATACATGTTGTTTTTTATGACTCTAATCCTCCTCCTAGAAAGGATTCTTATATTGATGATGATGATGCTGCATAAATTTTTAATAATAGTGATAAAAAGGATCAATCATCAAGTGAGAAGATTCAAGAACAAACACCAGATGCTCTAGAAGAGCTTATAATAGAGGAAAGGGAAGCCACTCATAAAAGAGAGTTCAATAATGTGAAAGATGTTAAGATATTGGGAGATCTATCAAAAGGGGTAACTACTAGATCTTCTCTTAGAAATACTTGTAATTTTGTTTCATTTATTTCATACATTGAGCCTAAAAATATCAAATAAGTATTAAATGATGAATATTGAATTTTTCTATGCAAGAAGAGTTAAATCAATTTGAGAGAAGTATGGACTCTAGTTGAAAGATCTAGTGAAAAATCTACTATAGGTACTAAGTGGGTTTTTACGAACAAGCTAGATGAGAGTGGTAACATAGTGAGGAACAAAGCTAGACTAGTTGCTCAAGGTTACACTCAAGAGGAAGGAATAGAATATGATGAAACATATACTCCTGTAGCTAGAATGGAAGTCATTAGGATGCTTTTAGCTTTTGCATGCTTTAATGATTTTAAATGATATAAAATGGATGTAGAAAGTGCTTTTCTAAATGGTTTCATAAATGAAGAAGTGTATGTTGAACAATCACTCGATTTTGAAGATCCAAAATTTCCAAACCATGTTTTCAAACTTTCCAAAGCTTTATATGGTTTGAAGCAAGCTCCTAGAGCTTGGTGTGAAAGGTTATTAAATTTTCTTATTGAAAAATGTTTTAGTAAAGAGAAGGTTGACACAACACTTTTTATTAAAAGAAAATATAAGGATTTATTAGTAGTTCAAATTTATATTCATGATATTATTTTTTGTTTAACTAATGATTTTCTTTGTCAAGAATTTTCTAAGTTAATGCAATGTGAATTGGAGATGAGCATGATGGGATAACTAAACTTCTTCTTGGGACTCCAAATCAAGCAAAGGAATTATGGCATCTTCATCAATCAAGCTAAGTACACAAGGGAAATGCTCAAGAAGTTTGGGATAGACAATCTCAAACCACAAGCTACACCAATGAGCCCTTCTACAAAGCTTAACAAATATGAGGAGGGTAAATATGTAGATTTAAAATTGTATAGGTCAATGATTGGCTCTTTGCTTTATCTTATCACAAGTAGACTTGATATTATGTTTAATTTATGCTTGCGTGCTAGATATCAATCTTGTCCTAAGGAATCACATTTACAAGCCCTTAAGAGAATCTTTAGATACTTTAGTGACACTCCTAATTTAAGTCTTTAGTATCCTAGAAACTCATCCTTTAGCTTGCATGCATTCTTGGATGCGGATTTTGGAGGATGCAAATTAGATAGGAAAAGCACTTCCGGTACTTATCAATTCCTAGGCAACATGCTTATATCATTGTTTCTTAAGAAACAAAATAGTGTTGCATTGTCCACCACCGAACCGAGATATATTTCTATTGGTAGTTGTTGTGGTCAAGTTTTATGGATGAAACAACAACCTGACTATGGAATTGATATAGATATCATTCCTATCAAGTGTAACAATACTAGTGCTATTTGTCTCACTAAAAATCTCATCCAACATTCTAGGACTAAACACATTGAAATAAGGCATCATTTCATTAGAGATCATGTCAAAAAAGGATAAATAGTTCTAGAGTTTGTTGACACCTTAAATCAATTAGCAGATATTTTTACAAAACCTTTAGACAAAGAAAGATTTTCGACACTTAGAGGAGATTTAGGTATTACTACCTTGCCTTAATTTTATGTTCAAATAAATTTTAGCACTTTTTTGTTTTCAAACTATTTATGACTTAAAATTGATTACAAAAGTATATGTGCATGATTTATATGACTCTTATATGCAAAGTGTTAGAGGGAGTTTTCATATGGATAATTGTTCTATTTTGGCCTCATTAGTCTAACATGACTTATTTTTTTTTTTGTTGCTATTGAACTTCCTAGAATAGACTAAATTTTATTAACTTAGTCATTTTTTTTTGTTTCTTCATTACTCATATGCATCATTATTACATTATGCATTTTCATGTTTAAGAAACTATTAGGAATGATATTAGAGTCATTTTAGGACCCTTAGAACCCTTTAGGACCTAAAAATCTCGTTTTTGTAATTTTACTGCACTTCAAAAAATAGAACTGCAATTTGGTATTGAAGCATTTAAAAAATATCGATACTCGTAAGAAAAATATTGATACCACAGGGACTTTAAAGGCACCTACATCGTGGTTAGCAAAACAGATTTCCAAAACCTTAAAAAAAAAATCTCTTCTCCGAAAACCTCTCATCTCATATCCAAAGTTTCTTCAAATTTACTAATATTTTCATCAAAACTTGACTTTGAAACACTATCCAACACTATTTCTTCAAGATTTATTCAACATTTCTTGGAGATTTTTCCTATTTAAACACTTTTAAGGTAAACTCAAAATGTTTTAAAGTTTTGATTTTTGCAATGTAGGTTGAATTTTTTATTCTTGATGGATTATTGGGTTGATATGTACTATAAAATTTGTGTTTTGATGCAGGGGGTTTGCTTTTCCTAAATGTTTTCTTAAATTTTTATCTAAAATCCTTGCACACCAAGTGTTTAAAATAATTCACAAACAATAATTTTTAGTGCCTTAGTCAAATTTAAGTGTTTACTTCTCTACTTATGGCTCCTAAGAAAAGACCTAGGACCGATGCATCTTCCTCACAACAACCTAGTGGCCCTATATCATCTTTTAACGAATGTTTTCGTAACGATGTTTCACGTGAACATTTTAATAAAAACTATGCATCTAAAAGAGTTTGGGAGTCTAGGAAAGTCGATTGAGCCATGTTAGAGGGTATTAATTTTGTCTATCTTTCTATTTTGAAAAATTGGGGTTGTATGGTGATCTGTCGTAATTTGGTGTAGCAGATTAAACTAGTTTTCACATTTAAGGAGCTTGAATACAGGCATTTTGTTATGTTTTAAGTAAGTTTTTTTAGTTTTACTTACGTCCAATAAAATGTGCACATTGAGTCTTTTATTGACCTTAAGGGCCGAATGAGGCCTAATGGAGAGCTAACGTACTTTGTGAGTGTACAGGAGACCATAAGAAGGCATTTTGGACCAATATTGGACATTATGTCTCAACATGGAAGATTCGATGTTGCAACACATAGAACAGAATGGAGAAATTAAGAAACTACCTTCAATGTCGCGACACGGGTTGAAGGTGTCGCGACATACCCTTGAAGATGGCTGCAGAGGAGCATTCTGGTTGCTATGTCACGACATAGGTCCTGGTGTGTCGCAACATCGACTCTATGATGAGAATAAAACTTGAAGTAGGGGCGTTTTGGTCTACACAATCGAACTTAAAGCTTGGGAACGTCAGCTAACCTAGGGTTTAGGACAACGGCTACTTGAAGGCTGTAAATAGGCTCCTTTGGCACACATTATAGACACCATTCCATTAGCCTAGATTCTCTCTTTAGGTTTAAGATTTGTTTTCTTGCTTTCTTTAGGTTTTCATAGTTTTAGCTTATTTGTTCTTTGTTCCTTTCAAGAGTTTTGATTTATAAAGGAGATCAGCTATTGTGGATTCTCGCTTATTATCAATATCAATCAGGATTTTCTTAAACTCTATTTTAATCCATTCCCTATGATTAATTATTCCTTCTATTCCATGTTGTTTATGAAAGTCATGAGGAACTAATCCTTCTATGGGGGATTAGCGAGTGGAAGCATGATCTCTTAACAGTTTTGTAGGGTTACTCAACGGACCAACTGTTTGGGAAATGAAGAACATGAAACAAACCCTAAGCCTGACAACCCTGAGAAGTCATCAAGGTGGGAATTAACCCAAAATTTGTATTGCCCATTCATGAACACCTTTACCCCAAGCCAGTCTGGACTGTGAGGTCAGAAGATAAGTAGTCCTTGTTGACTCGTTATGTTAGTGGAAGATCGAAAGATCCTGCTAGGGTAGCGACTAGTTGGTTGACAAGGAACCCGAGACGACAGTTGATTAGGATTGTTGAAGCGAGCTAATCATCCATCTTTAAATTTGATTCACTTTATTCTTTATATCTCTTGAAATTCAATTCTTTTATGTATTTTATTTTATTTAAGAAACTTTAAAAGTATCTCTTATTTTACTTTCGTACTATAACTGATTTAAAAGTTTTAATTAGATCTTTAAGTGTTTAGGTTAAGATTGATTTAGTAATCGCCTCCCTTGGGCACAATCCTCAAAGTACTCACCTACTTCATTGTAAAATCTATATTACAACTCGTCCCATATACTTGCGGATACCGTCTCGTAATTCTTTACTTTATTGCAGTATTTACACTCTGGACCTTGGCACGTCTAGAGGTGGTCAATGGATTTCCTTAATATTTCCTCGTCGAATTATTATAATCTTGTTCGAGCATTTTTCTCTAATGCCGAACTCAAACACAATGAGTCCGGCAACACTGTAATAGCCATCACTTCTTTTTTAATGAAAACCCCTATACATCTTCCCTTAGAAGAGTTTGGCAATATCTTCATTTGTCTTCCGGAGGTAACTCCGAAGAAAAAGATCATTTTAATCCCACCCTTTTTATTCAATCTGGATCAGCATCCGAACTTAACCTTCATGATTTTGTCATCCACTTGCTCATAACTTGGAACCTTCGCCCTATTAAGAAAACATGCTAAGCTTCGAAACACCGATTATTGGTGTAACAACCCGATTTTGGGTCTAGTCAGAATACTGGTTTCGGGACCACAAATTTGACAAATAAAAATTTATTTTTATTATATTTTTATGGTCTATAGTTTTATGAAATGATTTCGTGAAAATTTCGTTCGAAAATTTTGACGTTTGGGCACTCAATTTAGTTAAAGGAACTAAATTGCAAAAAGTGCAAAATTTGAGTTTTATATGTTAAAGGTGTCCAATTGCAATAAGATCTTAAATTAGTGGTTCTTAAATGATAATTAGACCATTAAACTTCATAATGGACAAAAATGGACATGGTTAGGTGAATTTCCAAAGTTTTTCATTAAGGGCATTTTAGTCATTTGGTTAATAAAGACAAAATGAAACAAATAAAAGATGTCATCTTTTCTAATTTCATCCCCCATGGCCGAAAATCACAAGGAGAAACCATAGCTAGGGTTTGTCAAGCTTTCAAGCTCGACTGTAAGTCCGTTCTTGTCCCATTTTTAACGATTTTTGTATTTTTGAGATCGTTGTAGCTTGATTTAGCTATTTCAAGGACTAATTTGAAAGAAAGATGAAGTTTAAAATTTTACCCATGTTATATATTTGTATATTTTGATGTTTGATGGTAGAAAATGCATGTTTTTTGTTTGTTAAACGACTTTTGCTAAGTGATTTTCGGTAAAAATATCAAAAAGGACTTATTTGTAAAAATTATAAAATGAGTAGTAAAAGTGTGATTAAATGAGAAATGTGGGCTGTTATGAATATAAAAATGGTTCGGCTAGGCTTGGGTTTTAAAGAAATTGAATATATTTCATTTTACGAGCCTAGGGACTAAAGTGTAAAAATGTCAAACTTTAGGGGTAAAATTGTAATTTTTGTCATAATGTGATTTTGGATTGTTTTGAATAGTATAATGATTAAATGAGATGAATTTGGTATCATATATCAAGAAAAATGAAGTTTGGATCTAGATCGGGGGAAAACCTAAGTGTTTGACGATTAGGTCCATTTCCGCTATTTTTGTATCGAGGTAAGTTTGTATGTAAATAATGCATTGTCATATTTATGTTTTAAATGCTTTAATATTGTATGAATTTTGATTGACTCTTTGGATGTATTCGACAAAGTTTCAACAAACGAGAAATCCTAGTTGAACCTTAGGAATAGAATAGGATACGAGTGACATGTCACTAGGAACCCATGTGATTATGTGATTTATGTGTCCCGGGTGCTGGTCCTGTACGTCCTACTGGTGGTTGGGTATATCGAAATATGTTGCGGATACCTGACAGCTTGTGTGAGCAGGCCCGAGGATAGCTCGAGCGTGAGCTTATATGTGTTATGAGTTTTTGGTAGCATTGGCTACATATGTTGTAACACCCCTTACCTGTATTCAACACCGGAACAGGGCTAGAGGCATTACCGGACTTATAACACAAGTAATCACACAATTCCGAGTCATAAAATTTGCGT
Organism: Gossypium sturtianum; assembly: GCA_025698515.1. Classification (NCBI taxonomy): domain Eukaryota; kingdom Viridiplantae; phylum Streptophyta; class Magnoliopsida; order Malvales; family Malvaceae; genus Gossypium; species Gossypium sturtianum. The sequence continues at coordinate 30,450,934 of CM046945.1, forward strand.
CCAAATTAAAACCATTCATTTTCAATCATAAAGTCCTTTATACGAGCCTACGAGGCCCAAAACATGCTTTGGAGGTGGTTCGGGACTAAACTGAGAACTTAGGAAATTTTTATAAAACTTAGAAAATTTTTGCCAGAAGTAGGGCTCACACGCCCGTGTGATGCCGGGGACACGCCGATGCTTCAGACCGTGTTCAAATTAGGGTGCTCTCTGACTTGTGCCACAAGTCCGCGTCAAACGCCCGTGTGCTAGTCCGTGTAGCACACACGGCTGAGACACACGCCCATGTCTTTGCCCGTGTGCTCAATTCTGGACATTCTGTTTTGCAACAATTAAGGTGCAGGGGACACACGGCCGGTACACATGCTCGTGGGGCAGATCGTGTGTCACACATGGCCTAGACACACACCCGTGTGTCTACCCGTGTGGACAATAATAAGGCTATTTACCGAGCCATTTGCCACCCTTATTCACACATACACTTACCCCAATTCAAAGGCACAAAACAATACATACTTAGGCAACCAAAACATCCACATTCATGGTTAAAACATAACAACTTTTTATCTTGGTCTAACAAATTAACTACATTTATTAAGCCCTAAATCAAACATACAAGTTTCACATTCATTGGGCTTCATTCAACTACTTTCTAGTTACCAAATGATACTGAAATTCCTCATCTCATCAATAGGTCACATTGCCAAACATTTCAGATTTAGGTCATAAACCACATTTTTATCATTTACCAAGTATACCATGACCATATCACCAAAGACATTAGCACATATATATATCCTTAGGCTTACAACCATGATAGCCCAAATAAACCAATCTACATGGCCAATTATCAAAACAAGCCTTTGACAATCACAAGCCAACACATTGGCTACGATCACAATGACACATTTAACAAAATGACTAAGTCCCTATACATGCCATAGACTTAAAATACTTGAATTCATCAAAACCCAAAGTGATAGCTTGATAGTGTGATAGGATCACCGGCGATCTCCAACCCGAGCTAGCTCAATGACACTATAAAACATGGGAAAGGAAGTGGGTAATCTATATAGCTTAGTAAGTTCATATGCAAATAATACAAAGCAATATTCATACATTTGGCATATAAATAAATTAACATATATCAACATAAATGTCATTAAAACTTCATAAATGTCATATGAACATAAATGTCATTTAATATCAACATAACACATATCAACATAATTGTCATATACCAATAGCTCATCATGTAACACCCCAAACCCGGCCTAGACGTTACGACCGGATCTGGCATGTCACATGGATAGGTTGTTTAAAGACTGTGTTCTCGTTAAAAATTCCTTATTCTTTTTGAAAACTTCGAGCTTTGTTTTTTGTAAAATCCAGTTTCGCGTTTATTGTTAAAAACGTTGTTACTACTATTATTAATCTTATTATTATTATTTCTCAAAAACTTGTTTAAAACAGAAATCAAATTCAGTGAATTGCTTAGATGTGATATTTTTGAAAACAGTTGGTGTAAACCACGTATTTATTAATTTAACAGTTATTAAAGAAAAACTTAAAATAAAATAAACCAACGGCCTTATTACAAAAATATTAACCCAAAAGAAATTAAAACAAAAATAAAGCTAAAACGAAAATTTACTAAGTTTCGGAAATGTTCCGATGTATGGCCACCACGTAAGTACTCCATGCTCCAAATCCTCAAAGTCTTTGGGATCATCACCGCAAGATTAAGCAAAGGGGTGAGTTACGAGAACTCAGTGTGTAATCCGCTAATCGGACATTAACTGGGCCCGAGCCCATACGGATACAAACTGGGCTGAAGCCCATATAGAAACAGACTAGGCCTTAGCCCTATTAGCATGGTAAAGTAAATAATGCATGCAACCCAGCCTAATAATCCATCCGCTGCACACCACCCGTACCAGCCCAACACACCTGTGGGGATTTCTACAATCAACCCGTCCATCCGCTACACACCTCGATGGCAGTCAAGCTGCTCATCACGAAATTTGTGGCGAAGCCACCAGATTAACAAAATATATGTGGCATAGCCACTATACAGAGTTGTGCCAGAGCCACCAGAATATGTGGCAGAGCCACCGGATTAACACTTCCTCCAATCATCAATATCCCAATCCCATGCAAAATGTCATGTATGCAAAGCATAGATCAAAAATGATGTATGAAATAAATTACCACCATAACCAGATAACAGAATACACACAAACATACTAATCAACGTATAATAGAAATTTTACCCATCGAGGGTATTTCAGTAATTTACCCACCAGGGGTATTTTGGCAATTTACCCACTAGGGGTATTTCGGTAATTTTACCCCTGGGGGTATTTCAGTAATCTTCAACTAACAGCCTTTTCGAAGACCTACTGTCGCCTCGAGCGACACAGAACCCCTTTTTGGGTCTCTACGGAACTATTGGGCCTAAAATCCATTTTAGGCCCAAACGGGCCCACAAGCTCGTGTGGCCCAAAATGCTTGGTTTCGATTTTGGATTTACAGATTTCGCATTCGGATTTATTATTGATAGTTTTCTAACTGTTTGGCCCAAATGGGCCGGATAGCCTATTGGGCCCATTTAGCCCGTTTTGACTCGGTTAGGCCCGTTATGGCCTCAGTATCGCGAGAGTGCTCGAGACACCCCCAATGACTTATCGCCACTATTCGCATTTCGATTTACCACTCCGAGCGTTCGCACACTCGAGTGGTCACAGATGCCAGTTTCCGCCTTTCCAGCTTTTGACCGAATCATAGAACAGTGCACATATGCATTCAAAAGGGTGTGAGATTGCACACCTGTTTACGAATTGTTTTTCCCCAACGCCTCCCCAACACACCTATGGCGATTGTCGACAACAGATTAGTCTCTATTTTGATAAACGTAAGTAGAAACATTTACTAAACTACTCCTCTTACCGTAAGGCGATCTCCTTAGATGAACCTAGCCCTTGGCCTTATCCCTTGAATACAGAAATCAGAACCCTTCCATGATTTTGATAAACAGAAGAGCGTTAAACAACATCTAACATTCAGTTTCCACATAGAAAAGAGAGACCGAACTCTTACCCAAGAAGTCACGAGGGTCTTTACTAGAACCAAACAAGAACGCGTTTGAAATTCCTTACCTTCACTAGAGTACCACTAATCGACAATTGCTTCCCAAAGAGTTTCAGCCCTCACAAACAGAACACAAGTGACTTGAGTTGGAGAAGAGTGAATAGATTTGGCCTAACAGTCAAAAGTTAAACCTGAGTGTTTCGGCTTAAGAGAGAAGAGCAGTGGAAGTAAAGAAAACAAAGGGGAAACGAAAGTGTTACCTTGCAATCGGGGAAAACTGAATAGGAGAGGAAGGTTCGGCAGCACAGGATAGCAACCAAAGATAGAACGTGGAGCAGAAGATGAAAAAGAGAGACCTAACTTCACTGGATGCCTATCACAAAATGATGTAGAAGAGAGGTTATGTAATCGGCTAAGGTGTAGAGAAAGAAAAAGAAAGTGGGAGGATATGGAAGATGATTTTCGGCCAAGAGTGATTTGGTAACAATATAGGAGAAGCAATGTATGAAAAGGCAAAACGAATGAGAGAAGCTTAGGAGAAATTCGGCAAGAAGAAAGAAGAGATGGAAAAGAGTTGAGAAAGAACGAAAGAAAGGCCACCAAAGAAAGAAAATGACCCGAAATGTCACAATAACTCACTTGACAAATGTTTACTCTACCAAAACCACACAAGAGAATTCGGCACCCCCCTCAACCAAACCGAAAACACCCTCCAAAATGAAAAAACCCTCTTGACTGAAACTCCCCCCATACACATCCCCATTTTCGGCCAACTCCTCCACTCCACCATATCCCATGATTCACTCCTTAATTCTCTCCTACACTTACTCCCCTTCACTCATTTGAAATGCTTAACCAAGTCTCCAACCAACCTTGTAGAGTTTGGTCTTCACTCAGCTTTCTCCTATCCTGAGTACAAAAATAAAACTCCCCATATGCTACTTGTGGGATTCGAACCCCACCTCCCTTGCCTCACCAGTGATGCCAACACCACTCCACCACAAGCTCCCTTTTGTTAGCACAATACCAACAATTAAACTTAAGTCCTGACTTCACTAGCTCACCCCACTAAAGTGCCCAAAAACCAAACTTCCACCAGAGCTTGGGCTCGAACCCGAACCTCCCCAAGACCCCCAAACACACCCAAATAACAAGCTTACCAAGCTCAACACATGCAATAACACAAAAATGCCAGACCCCTATTTTTAGGATGTTACACATCATATGAATAACATAACACATATCAACATAAATATCATTTAAGCTTCATAAGCACAACTTACTCAATCACATTCTTATCCATAGCTTATCATATGAATAACATAACATACATCACATAAATGTCATTAAACTTCATGAGCATAACTTATTCAATCACATCCTTACCAATAGTTCATCATATACCGAATCCATTTTCTTTGAGTTTTACGTACATACCTGTACCATCTCATAACATATTCACGTACTTTCTCATCTTTGACATACCCGTTGAACCACTTGGAATACTATCGAATACACGGAAAACTTTGCATATAAGTGCCACATATGTAGCCAATGCTATCACAATTCTCATAACACATATAAGCTCGCTCTCGAGCAAATCCACGGGCCTGCTCACATAAGCTGTCAGTCAAGACGTAGCTACGCAGTGCTGCTCACACAAGCTGTAAAGTATCCGCAACATATGTAGGTATACCTAGCCACCGGTAGGACGTATAGGACAAGCACCCAGGACACATAATGTAACAGCCCGGTTTATACCCTAGTCGGAATAGTGGTTTTGGGACCACAAATTCGAGTTAGAAAAATATTTTAATATTATTTTCTATATTTATAGCATGTGAGATATGTGTGAAAGTTTCATATGAAAATTTTATTGTTTGTGTGTCAATTTGATAAAAGGACTTAATCGCGTAAAATGAAAAAGTGACTTGCTATTTGTTAAAGTGCTATATTGCTATGCCTTTTATTATGTGGGGTCCCTAAAGTGAAATTTGACCATTGAAAATTAGCATGGGCGATAATGGACTTTAATTATATGATTTTTATGTTAATTTATAATGGTTAAAAGGGTAAAATGGCTTTTATAATGTATTAAATAAAGTAAAACATAAAATGGCCATTATCATTCATCTTATGGCCAAATGTTGAAGAAAAAGAAGCCATGGATGAAGTTTTCATATTCAGCACTCTTGAAGCTTAATTCGGGTATGTGTTTTGCTCGGTTTTCGATAATTTTTACGTTTTTGAGGTCGTTGCTTCGAATATTACTTAGCTCATACTTTAATTTTCAGAACTGATGATAAATTTGAGATTTGCCATTGTTGATAATGTGATGAATTTTTTGTTTGATGATGAAAAATAAATCTTTGATGTTTGATTTTTATGTTTAATTAAGTGATTTTTGATAACAATCCAAATTAGGGATTTATTTGTGAAATTTGAAAGTTTAGGGGTTTAAATGTGAAATAAATTGAATAAATGGGCTATTAAGGATTTATGGAGCATTCGGCCTAACATGAGCATAGTGAAATTTTAAATATTTGTATTGTTTTGAATTAGGGACTAATTGCAAAAATGTGAAATGTTAGGGGCTAAAATGCAAATTGTCCATTTATATGTTCTTGGATGAAAATTGAATGAAATGTTGAATAAGTAAGTTAATTTTGATATTAATTAGATTGGAAAAAGTGGAATTCGGATCTAGATCAAGGGAAAGTCAAAATATCGGATTAGTCGACTTAATTTGTCATTACTACAAACGAGGTAAGTTCGTATTTTAATAGACATTACAAAATCATGTTATAAATGCATATTATTTGTATGATTGAATTCAATGCCGAATGGTAATGAAAATGTATGTATTTTGAAAAAAGTTATATATATGTTATTATGATATTGAATTGTTAGAGAAGCAGAATATATGAATATGAGAAAGTTCCGATAACGTGACGACGTCCAAAAAGCCCCGTACGAACCCTAGGAATAGTAGAGGATACATATGTCATGACATAGGATTCCGATATATGATTTCGTGTAAGACCACGTCTGGAACGTTGGCAACGATTTGAGATATCATGTAAGACCGTGTCTGGGACACTGGCATCAATCAAAGATTACGTGTAAGACCATGTCTGGGACATCGACATCGTATATGATTTCGTGTAAGACCCTGTCTGGGACAGTGGCATCGATATTTGATTACATGTAAGACCACGTCTGTGACGTTGGCATTGTACGAGCTTTTCAAGCTATCCGAGTATCCTCATTTATTCCGAACGGTTCAACGGGCGTTCCGAGAAATAAATGATTAAGTGAATGAAATTTCGATTCAGGTATGTTGAAATGTATACAATATTTGATAATGAAAAGTAAGTATATATGTGCAAAGAATGTTATGTGATGTATATTGAAATGAAATGTGAATATGTGCAAATGAAACATGAACAAATGAATAAGATGTGATTTATAAAGTGGCATATGTGAAATTGTCAGATACTATATGAATGAAAGGTGAATTTGGGTATAAGTGATGATATGTGATTCATATGAGAAAGATATGTGAATAAATATGTTATTTCCCAAAATGTGCTCATTTGGCTATATGAAAGTGAGAATTGAATGTTATATGAGAATCGAATTGAATAAGCTTGTGAAAGCTAAAGTTAGTAAGTAAGTAAGTATATTATTGAATGGTGATGACTTGAGATAAGTTGTGTTTTGGCATGTGAGATAGCATATCATGCTTATGGCATTATAATGAAATTATTTGTTATGTTAAGTTCATTAAGATACGAGCTTATTAAGCTTTCAAAGCTTACTCTGTGTGTTTTTCTTATGTTTATAGATTTTCAGAGATTTGCTCGGGTTGGAAGTCGGCGGAGATCGCATCACACTATTTGGCTAATGATTTCAGTATTTATACACTTTATGACTTGGTAATATGGCATGTATAGGCTTTATGATTGTGTGATGAGTATTTGTAATTTGGGCAATTGATGCCTATGTGTTTGATGCAATTTGCCATGAGAGGTGGCTTGGAAATCGATGTTAATTTTGATGTCTATATGTTGCCTTATGTAATGGCATAGTTTGGTATGGTTGATGATGGTTCAAGTTGTTTTACATGATTATTTGGTAGGTGTTGAATAATTGCTTATAATGCATGATCTTAAACGTGATCAATGAATGGTTAGTAGATGATCTATGAGTTGAGCTTGGTGTGTGATTGATGATAAAACACATATTTGAAATAGGTTGAATTGATGAATGTGATATGTGTTTTGTATAGGAAATGGTTATGATTTGAGTTGATGAAATGGAAAGAATTGGTATGGCATGTTTGGTGTATAAAATAACATGTTTTGGCTTCCTATTAATTGTATTGAAAAGGTACAAAATGATGTGGTTTAGGTGTGTATGAGGAGGGTGAGAAATATGGTTTAAACCAAGCCTAATTTCGTGCCACACGGCCTGAGCACACGGGCGTGTGACTCAACCGTGTGACCCCTGGTGCTTAAATAAAACAAGTCAGTGTCTTCCACGGCCTAGACACAAGGCGTGTCTGGTGGCCGTGTGGTGCAAGTCAGAATGTATGCCCTGCTTTCACACGGCCTGTGACATGGGCGTGTCTGGTGACCGTGTGAGGCACACGGCCTGTTTACATGGACGTGTGATCCCTGAATGCTTGAAAATTTTAAGTGATTCCTAAACTTTGAAAATGTGATCGGTTTAGTCCTGAACCTTCTCTAAAGCATGTTTAAGGTCTCGTAGACCTTCTATGTAACACCCCTTACCCGTATTCGGCACATGAACCGGATAACAAGGTATTACCGTACTTAACTTGCTCAATTATACAACTTCGGTTCATGAAATTTCATTTCAAAATAAAATTTTGAAATTCAAGACCTTAATGTCCTTATTATTGGTCTACGAGACCCTATACTTGTACCCGAATTGATTTGGAACCAAACCTGGAACTTTTGAATACTTAAACAAATTGGACATAAAACAGGACCACACGCCCGTGTGAAAGAGGGAACACACCCGTGTGTAATATCACATGCCCATGTTCCACATCTGTGTGGATTTATTTTTCAATTCAAACCTACAAGGGTTCTCACACGGCCAGACACACGCCCGTGTCCCTCACACGGCCACGACACGCCCGTGTCTTAGCCCGTGTGCAAAAATCATGGCATTTTGTCTATGACGTCATCACCTCACTACGGTCACACGGCCAAGGCACACGCCCGTGTCCTTAGACCATGTGTCCAAATAAGTTCTCAATTTCAGGTGCAGACTTCACACGGCCTGGGCACACGCCCATGTCCATGGCCGTGCCTTCCACACGGTCGAGACACACGGCCGTGTCTCTACCCGTGTGTTTACTCCTGAGCATACTGACTTGTAAACCTAGCATGCAAAGGGACACACGGCCAATCAACACACCCATGGGGCTGACAGTGTGTCACACACGGCCTAGACACACGCCCGTGTGTCTACCCATGTGGACATTTGAAAGGCCATCTACCAAGCCAAATGAAACCCTACACAGCAACCATACTTATACCAATTCAATCCAACATATATCATAACCATAGAGCACTTCTAAGGATTCAAAATCAAGACATCCATACTAGCATACACTTCATAAATTTCATCATCATTGAATATATATACTTGTCAAGTATTGGCCCATTTCCAATGACCACTTACAAAATGAATTAAAAAACATTAATAGCCAACACTTTGGCTAACAAATATGACATAACATAATGACCAAGTCCTATACATGCCATATTCAAAATGAATCTAACTTTGCTATACCAAGGAGAAGTCGATAGTGTGATTCCGAACTCCGACGTCCCACGATCCTCGAGTTAGCTTGGCTATACTACAAGGAAAAGGGAAATGAGAGGGGTAAGCATAAAGCTTAGTAAATTTGCATGGAATAAGTAACAACAATAAGACTCATAATGTCATCCATTAATATCGTTGAAGAAAGACACAAAGTCTTAAGCACATTGCCATAACTTACTCATGCTTAACCTTACCAATTACATATCATGCAATATCTCGTAAACCATTCTCGTGAATTACTCATATATACATGTATCACTTCATCACATAGCTTTAACACTACTTTCATCTCAATTATAAGCTTAACTATTTATCTGTAACGACCCGAAATTGGGCCTAGTAGGATTGGGCCCAATGGGCCTTGGGCGTAGGAGTGTTTAAAATTTTTGAGAACAAGAGAACGGCATTATTTCAAGTTGGACTTATTAGGAAGGTGATTTTGGAAAGTTGCGAGGTTTCTAGGAAGTTACAGGTTCAAGTTAGGCTATAGGTAAATTTTTGTATTTGAGCACTTAAGGGGAAAAGGCAAGTGGCATCAAGGCTTAAGGTAATAACTGTGTATTTTTCTAGCATAAGAGAGCATATGGCAAGGAGGTTAAGGCATCAAGTGGAGAGCATGGAGGGAAGGGGTTCAAATCCCATCTTTTGCAAATTTTTGATTTATTTTTGTGCTATTCATCCAAAGTTTCGATCAAGGCTTTAATAAGGTAAGAAAGACTTTTTAATTTGGGAAAGATGGCTAAGGAATATGGTAAGGAGGAAGATTAGGGAAAAAGAGGGAAAGAAATGAAGGAAAAAGGTAAGAGAAGGGAACATGTTGGCCTATTATGTGGAGGATGTTTTGGAAAGATTATTTTGGGTCAACATTCATTTTTTTGTAAAGATGATACATGGTTTGGGAGGTGTGTTTAGGGAGCATATTCGGCCATTATTATGTGAGTGTGCCGAAAGTTGTTGGCATTTTTGTGCATTTTGAAGACTTTTACTTCAAGCTTTTTGGGTTATTTTCTCTCAACTTGTGTTGTCAAATTTCTTGGTGATATTTATTTCTATTCTCAACCCTTTCTTCAGTCTTCTTTTTCCTTCAACCCATAACCAAAACATCAACTTCATCTCATAGCCGAAACTTGGTTCTTATGGTTACCGAAGCTTCTTTGTCTTCTCGGGTTTTCGGTGGTTGCAAGGCCGAATCTATTCTTTGCTACTTCCATCTTCTTGGTTCTCTTGGTGTGGGCCGAACTGGTAGAGTGTTAGCTTACACTCTCATCATCTTTCTAGCCTTAAGGAAATCGATAGAAGGGGATCTATTATTGTCAAGGTAAGGGATTCATCATGGTTCTTTTTTATCTTTTTCGTTGATCGGTTAGTTTGCTAAACGGTATAGAGGTGATGACTAATCGTTTATTTTTAGGGACCAAATCGCTCGATCACCTATCCCTCGTAATAAGAGACTCGGATTTTTGGTAAGTGATATAGATTGGTAATTAATCGCAATACTTGGTTGAAGTTGAAAATTGGGCTTTGGACTAATTGTTAACCGATTGTACCTTTAGGTGCTGCAGAGAGTATCGTGTTACGGATTCCGAATAAGGTGTGTAATCCCGTACCCTTCCGAATACCTATTTGAAATGGCATGTAATCTCATACCTCTCTGAAATTTTGTATGAAATGTTCTATGATTCGGTCGAGATACTGAAGAAAACCGGAAACCGGCATCCGTGATCACTCGGGCGTGCGTATGTTCATTGTAGTAACCATATTTTTACAATGAAACAGTTTGGTCAGCAGCAGTGATGTGATTTTGAAAAATCACAAAAAATAGGATAAAGGGGGTTAGAAAGTGAAAAAGATATCTAAATAAATCCTACTGTGTCTATTTTTATATGAAAGAAACAGAGGAGGAAGAGGAATTTTATATTCTGTGATATGTTAATTTTAGTGAGACTGGTTCTGATGGACTTTGTGGTTCCCTATTCTGTCTTGGAAAAATCGTTTAAAATTGTACAAAGTGAATTATGAGTTATGATTTATATGTATAGATTCCTTAGTGAGCCTATTTTCAATAGAAACAAGTGGGAGCAACATATGAAAACCGTACAGTGAGATATTTGAATTTTGGGTAAGAGAGGTTAGAATCGTTGGACAGTGAAATAAGGGAATCTTTAATAAATAAACTGTACTAAATGGTTAAGCCAAAAATTCTGGAAAAATTGTAGTAAGAATATATATGAGTCTAGTTTTAAGGAAAATTTACGAATCTAAATTTCAAGTTTCCTAACTCGAGTTATAGTCAGTTTAGTCAGTATGACGCAGATGGACAGTTTCAAATTTTTAATGCCCAAATTAGTAATTAAGTCTGGGGTTGCGAAGTTATCAAAATACCATTGGAGGGTAAATTACCGAAATACCCCTGGGTTGCGAGATTACCGAATTACCCTCGATGGGTAAAATTACCGAATTATGAAAATGCCCCTACGGGCCGATTTACGAAAATGCCCCTATGGGCCGAATTGCTAGAATGCTTTAGTGGGCCGAATTACAAGTTCTATAGTTGGCCGATTTACCGTAATAAATTACTGGATTAATGATTGTTGTTTATATATGTGGATATTATGTTTTATTATGTATGTTGCATTTACATATTTTGCATGGGATGGGAAAAATGTTGAAGAGAAGTGTAGTCTGGTGGCTTTGCCACAAATATTATGAAAAGCGGTTTGATCATGCGATATATTTCGATTCGGTGGCTCGCCACAAATTACGATAATGGCTATGTGCCAATTTAAATATGGCTTTGTGCCATCGTGATTAAGGCTGTGTGCCGATTATATTACCGTATATGATTCCAGTGGCTCTGCCACAATTTTGTCTCGGTGGCTATGCCACGTATAATCTGTTATTCGGTGGCTTCGCCACACAAATGCAATATATGGCGGCTTACTGCGATTGGTGTGTTGGCGTGGTGGGTTGACTTGATCCTCACAGGTGTGATGGATGGTACGGGTGGTGTGTAGCGGATGGATTATTAGGTTGGGTTGGGAATTGCATTACATTCATATAATATATTTGATACATTATTATGTAAAAGGGCTTAGGCCCATGATATTGATTTATGGGTTCGGGCCTAGTGGATGACTGAAGGGGATTTCACTGCGAGTTCTTGTAACTCACCCCCCTTTTTCTTAACCCTTGTAGGTAATGCTCCGTAATGAGGACTTAGGCCCATGGATGACTCGGTGGAGGCCATACTTCAGAAATGGTGTTATTGAATTTTAAATTTCTATTTCCGTTTATTTTATTATTTTGCTATTTTGGTTTAAGTTGTAATAAGGCCTCTGGGATATGTTTTAAATTGCTTTATGTTTAGTCGTACTTATTATATTGCTTGAATTGTTTTAACAGGGATTTTCTAAAATCATAAATAATGGTTTTCAAAAAAATTGATCAACAAATGGATTTTTAAACAAACTTGTACAAATAATTTAACTTGAATTTTTCTTTCAAATTATCAACGATATTTTCAAAAGTCACGGTTTTAAAGCTCACTACCTCGATTTTCGACTCATCAAACAATCTCTCAAAAATACTTGTATTTTATCTACATTTCCGCAACGTTTTCAAAATGCTTCTGCAACTCTATTTCCAAACGTCACATTTTCATAAATTGTTTATTTCAAATATGCTTTCGCAACCGAAAAGTTTTTTTTTTAATATAATTACGTTTTCAAGTAGACAACAATTGCTTAAGTGTTTTGGAGAGGCTGTATTTCTCATGCAAGTTTTTACTTCCATGTGACACACCAGATTCGGGCCTAACTTCTAGGCCGGGTTTGGGGGTGTTACATTATCCCATCGAATCACTTGGGATAATCAAGGATACATTATCATCATCATTCACATGAATATGACACCAATGCCACATCCCAGATGTGGTCTTACATGGGGTCACCTCTAGATGGCGTTGCCATATTTCGGATATGGTCTTATATGGGATTTCATCTCAATTGTCGATGTCATATCCCAGATATGGTCTTATACGGGATCTTAATTCAGTGCCGAGGCCATGTTTCAGACACGGTCTTATACGGGATTTCATCTCAAGTCTTGTGGACATTATTCTCTCATTTATTAAATTCCAACTGGGACTTCAACATCACAATTCTCATCATTTTCCCATTCAACATCATTACTCAAATTCATAGAAATATTATACATTTTCACAAATATCAAACATTTTAAATCATACTAGCATGATGTTGAACTTATTACACACAAACTTACCTCGATTTCAAAATAGGCCAAATTGCCGATCTAATCCGATACCTTGCCCTTTCCTCGGCCAAGGTTATTTCTTCGTTCTTCTTGATCTATGATAGCAATTCAACTCATTTAATTATCACATTAATAAACACATTTCAATAATCATACTTTGGCAACATTACCATTTTGCCCTTATACTTTCACAAAATAACTATTCTACCCCTAAGCTCGTAAATCAATTCTAATCAAATTTCTTCCTTTAACGAGCCTAGGTGAACATTTATTTCTCTTATGGCAACTCTCAATACTCATCATTTCACACATTTACCACATATTTTATAACCTTTACAAAAAGGTCCTTTCAGGTGTTTTCATGGTAACACCTTTCACAAAAGTTGTTTATCTAACAACTAAAACTCATTTTCTTCCATAAAAATGCAGCAAACAACTTAAATGCTCACATGGAAAAACTCTAAACTTTTAACATTTTTGCAAAATAGTCCCCTCTTTAGCTAGCTTAAGCTTTAGGGGTTCCAAAAGTACAAATATTTTCAAGAAATGATCATCAAATCACTTACTTGTAAGGAGAAGAGCTTGCTAAATTTTTTTAGCTTTCAAACCCCTTTTTGCTGCTAATTTTCAGTGGAGGAGAAGAGAAGAAAATTTGATATCTTTTCTTTCTTTATTTTATTATAAAACATCAATTTAGTCCACCTAATTCAACCACTTTGACCAATTTGACATTGTTTGTCTCCTATGGCCGGCCTGTAATATCCCGGGTTGGGGGCTATTTTGTTGTGGCATGTTTTGCATGTGTTTAGTGTGCTGTGTTGCTGTTTGTGTAGTTTCGGGGCTTAATTGTAGTCTAAGGGTGTGCCTGGTTAAGTAGAAAAAATTTGTGTTTTAGGCTTAAGTCAGGGGAGCTGTTGGAGCTGGGGTATAAGAGTTTTCTTTGGTGTTTCATAGCACAAAAAGTGAGTGGCAAAGTGGCAAGCATGCGTTACTTGGGAGCTAGGTGTGGCGTCATCTACAAGGGGGAGAGAGATCCCGAGTTCAAGCTGCAGAGTTCCCATTTTGGCTTCATTTTGGACTGGCATGGAGGAAGAGGTAGAAGACAAGTAGAATTCTTCCTTGGACTTGGTCTCCACATTCAAATGAAAGGTGGAGAGCAAATAGTGGAGGAAGACTTGGTCATGGTTGTTTGAATGTGTGGTATGGAGTGATTGGGGGGGGATTTTGGCCGAAATTTAGGGGAGTTGGAGGGGGGGGAGTGGACGGCTTTGTGTGGGAGAGGGGGGAGGCCGAATGAACTTTTGCTTTTTGGTACATTTTCGGTCTTCTTTTTGGTAAGCAAAAGTTCTTTTTGGTTTTTAGTTAGAAAGAATGTCAATAGAACTTCTTCACATTTTCTTGTTTCCTTTTTTTTTGTCAAACCGATAGTCCATGTGTTTGTTGCCGAAACTTTGCTAGTTTTCTTCTAACTCTATTGGCTAGCCGAATGCTCCTCCCCACTCTTTCTTCTTTCTTTCATTTGAGTTGAGCCGAAACTTTCACTTCCCAAACACCTTTAACATTCTTTTTCTTGCTCAAAATCGAAAGTTCCCACCTCCTATCCATCTTTTGTTTCTTTCTTTTTCCAAAACCCTTAGCCGTTTTCTCCATTTGCTTTCCTCATTTCTTTTGTGCCGGACCTATATTTCCATCTTCCATTCTCTTCCTTTTCTTTTTCACTAAGAATTGAACATAAGTGTGTGTTAAACACTTAGGCCGAATCTTCTTTTATTCTTGGGTTGCATCTTAGCTGAATCTCTCCTCTCCTTGAAGTCCTCTCTTGGCCGAATATCAGTGAAGGGTGGATCTTGGTTGGTTGTTCAATCCTTGAACAAGGTAAGTGGGGTGGCCGAATGGCCATTTGTCCCTCTCTTATCTTTTTTTTGGTTATGGTTTGGTTAAGGGCCGAATATGGTTTTTTTTGGAAGGGTATTAATCTCTTCGTTATAGGGTCATTGGAGTGTGGAAGCAAGCAGGAGGAGCCGTTTTTCTGTTAACCGATTGATAAGTGGTGCCGATTGTTGGAAGGAGAACCATTGTGGTTCGGGTTTGATAAGAAATCAAACCAATAGCAAGGTGAGGGATCAACATTAACCCCTTTGGTTAATTGATGTTGGCCGAATGTGGTGATTGTCTAATGCTTTTTCTTTTGGCCGATTATAGGGCGGTGATCAAGAAGCCTTAGATCGTTTCTTGTGGTATTAGGGTTGCGCTTTAGCAGGTGTGTGTAGACTAACACACTTCTATTTAGTAATGTGATTGATAACCTTGTTGTGATTAATGAAACAAGTAATGATTGATATGATACCCTATTGGGTATGATCTTGGACTCGGGTAAGTCGGCATTATTATTATAAGTTTCATCGATGATTTATATGATACCATGACTATGGATATATGCAATATGGGATATGATGTTAAACATATTAGCATGATATGCATGACTTGTATGATATGCATGATCACATGAGTATGGTATGTTGATGGGTGATATGAGTGGAGGGAGAATGTTGATATCCGTGTCTTTGGGACACTGTGTCTTTAGGACACGAGAGGTTTGGCACCTCCAAAGTGGTTTGGTACCATAGTTGATTTTGTGACTTTGGTCACCAAAGTGATTTGGTATCACATTTGTGTCTTTGGGACACCGGAGGTTTGGCACCTCATTGCGACTCGTCCCTCGTGGTTAACACCACCGTGGGTTGGCCCCACTTTGAGATATGGGATCGTCTCGCTAGTGATTTGGTATCACACGATGGGTTGGCCCCATCATCGGATTTGTGATCTGCGGTCACCAAAGTGATTTGGTATCACTGCGTGTCTTTGGGACACCGAGGTTTGGCACCTCATTGCGACTCGTCCCGTGGTTAACACCACCGTGGGTTGGCCCCACTTTGAGATATGGGATCGTCTCGCTAGTGATTTGGTATCACACGATGGGTTGGCCCCATCATTGGATTATTCGTGACTTTGGGTCACCGGTGTTTTGGCACCACACTTATGGATATCGTGACTTTGGGTCACCGGTGGTTTGGCACCACCAGTGGTTTGGTACCACACGGGGTAGAAAAGGCGATATGGATGGTTAGGATCGGGTTGCATTAATCATGTTGCTATGTATGATGTGTGTTAGCATGTTGTTTATCGGGAGCGGGATTTATGCACTGAGTCATTCGACTCACCCCTCTCCTTTGACATTTCAGGTGACACATAGACGCGGACATGGAGCCGGGATGGACTCGGGTGCTCATGCCACGCTTAATAAAGTTTTACTCGGACTTTATAATTTGGGTACTTTAGCTTGCTTTTTATTATTTGGGTTTTGTTTTGGGTTGTAAAAGGCCTTTAAATTATGTTTTATGATGTTTATGCTTTAAATAGACTTTAGTATGCCTTAACAAAATAAGTGGGTTGGAATTTTACTAAAATTTGGAAAGACAATGATTTAAAAACTATAACGCAAAGTGTTTTAAACTATACCATCGGGTATCTCACCATGACTTGCATTAGAAACTCAAACGATTTCCAAATCAAAACTCGATTTTCTACCAAGTTAAAATGTCTTAAGTAACACTAAGAAACTATTTGAATAATGAAATGGAATAAACTCGTTTTAACTACATCTCTTGGTTAAGCTTTCAAATTTTTTTGGGTTTTTCGAATACACCACCGATTTCAAACAAGCCTACTCAAATTTTCTTCAAATACCCTAGATAGTGAAGTGTTTACATCCTCGCTTTTAAACAAAAACCTAAACCTCTCAAGTACGTTTTCCCCGTAACATACCAGATTCGGTCGTGGTGTATTGACCGGGTTTGGGGTGTTACAATTGTGGTATCAGAGCCAAGTTCAAAGGCTCGGCTGTGGGCCTGAGGCCCAAAATGCTTTCAAAAGTCTGTTTAAGTGTTTTGTTTGAAATAAATGGTTTGAAGGGCATGACACCGAGTCTCCTGCACTGGATTCGCCTGAGTAAGTACCCTTACTATTGCTTGTGATTTATTGATGTGATTGGATGATTGCAATAGTGGATTACTTTAGAAACCGAAATCGATAGGATTACGTGAACTCGCGGAAACAAAGCTTCTTTACTATTCATAAGACTTTGCTTTAAAATGATGGAATAAATATCGATGCATAAAACTCCTAAATCGAGATACGTAGAGAATTTAGTCATGAGCGCTAGAGGTGGACGTGGTCGTGGGACGCAGGTCGTGGTAGGATGATTTGTTTTCGAACCCGTAGGATCTGGCCGTGGGTCGAGAAAATGAGATACTGGGTTCCGCCACCGGTGGAGGTGGTGAGTTTCAAGATCGTGGGGATGACGCAGTGTCACAGCGATCTGCCGCGAGTGTTGGAAAGAGAAGTGGAGTAGGGGTGGTGCAGGAGTTAGAAAATCGTGCTCGAGCGACTTCGGGCAAATGGGGCCGAATTCTTTCGAGGTGTATCCGGTGTTGCTCCTAGCACTTCGCTGAATATTGGCCGGAGGCAACCGTGGCGGATCATGGATGATCTCGGACTTGATCTAGCCAAGAGAAGTGAAGGGCATCGATCGCTTCTCCGGGATGAGTCATATCAATGGTGGCTCACGGTTCGGATAAGTGTGGCGAAGCAGAGGATCGACATGGGATTATTTCAGTGGCGCGTATCAAAAGAAGTACATTGGGGCTAGTTATATTGACTCCCGTGAAAGGCATTTTCGAGGCTTGTTCGGGGAGTAAGTCTGCTTCGAGCACGCAGGTGAGTTCTTGAAGTCGAGTAGGTATGCCAGGGTATTGTAGCCACCGAACATGAGAGGTGTGTTCGTTTCGAGGATGGTCCGAGACGCGAGTTGAGGTCGCTGATTGCTCCTCAGCAGGAGCGTGAGTTTGCTGTCCTGGTTGAGAAGGCTAAGGTAGCCGAGGGTGTTAAGGAGTCCGTGAGGCAGGGTATGGACAGGAACAGGCATAAGAGGAGCTTTGGGTCTTCTGGATCGTCGGGTAATCCTCAGAAAAGGGCTAGACAGCAGTGGGCGAATCACCGGGTAGGGTTGTTGTCGCTAGTCGGGACCGCCGCAGATGTAACCATTGTGGGAGATATCATTGGGAAATTTCTTTGGACCGGTGGAAAGGGTTGTTTTGAGTGTGGTTCTCTCGGATCATCGCGTGAGGGACTGTCCGCGTAAGTTGGCCAGGATTCAGTCTGAGAGTCAGGGCCGTACTCAGTTCAGGAGTAGTGGACCGCCACCGCAGAGGGGCCGTGGTAATGGCAGAGGTAGTAATGGATCTGGTCGGGGCCGTGGAGCACCGGGTAGAGGTGCGGTAGTTCGATGCCGCATACTGGATTAGTGGATGCAGGCGAGGCGCCGAGAGGAGGCGACGCACCGGACGCGTCATAATCGCAGATACGTTTTCGATCTTTGGTTCTCCTTATACCGCTTTGATTGATGTGGGTTCAATGCACTCTTATGTTGCCGTAGTATAGTAGAGACCATGGATCTAGACTCTGAGATATCTTCTAGGCAGATGACTGTGATTAGCCCTCTAGGTCACTCTGTAGTAGTAGATAAACTGTTTAGAAATGTACCCCTAGAACTCCAAGGGGTAGTGTTTGCTGCTGATCTGATGGAACTACCGTTTGGGGAGTTCGATATGATTCTTGGGATGGATTGGTTGGTCAAGTACCAGGCGAGGTTGGATTGCGCGGCTAAGCGCATGGTTCTAAGGACGACTGAGGGTGATGAAGTGGCTATGATAGGTAATAGGAGAGATTGCTTATCTAATGTGGTATCTGCTCTGAAGGCAGAGAAAATGGTCAGGAAGGGCTGTGAGGCGTATGTGGTTCATGTGTATGCCTTGGAGGCTAAAGAGTCTGCTGTAGAGAAGGTCCGTGCTTTTAAGGAATTTGCTGATGTGTTTCCTGAGGAGCTTCCGAGTTTGCCGCCGGATCGTGAGGTAGAGTTCGGGATAGATCTATTACCCGGAACTGCGCCAGTGTCTATTGCTCCGTATAGGATGGCGCCAAAGGAATTGGTGGAGCTTAAGGCTCAGATCCAGGAATTATTGGATCGAGGTTTTATCAAAGCCAAGTGTTTCGCCGTAAGTGCGCGGTACTCTTTGTTAAGAAGAAAGATGGTACGATGCGGATGTGCATAGACTACCGCCGATTGAATAAGTCGACGATCAAAACAAGTATCCGTTGCCACGGATAGATGACTTGTTTGATCGGTGAAAGGGTGCAGCGGTATTTTCTAAGATTGACACGAGGTCCAGGTATCACCAGTTAAAGGTGAAAGAAGCGGATATTCACAAGACAGCGTTTGGACTCGGTATGGGCACTACGAATTTCTGGTAATGCCGTTCGGGTTGACTAACGCCTTTGGCAGCATTTATGGATATGATGAATAGAGTGTTTTTGAAAGATCTGGATCAGTTCGTCGTGGTTTTCATAGACGACATCTTAGTGTACTCAAGGACAGAAGAAGAGCATGATGCGCATTTGCGAGTGGTGCTGCAGATTTTGAGGGAAAAGCAGCTCTATGCTAAGTTCAGTAAGTGCGAGTTCTGGCTTAGAGAAGTGACTTTCTTGGGTCATGTAGTGTCGGCTGAGGGGATTCGAGTAGATCCTCGTAAGATTGAGGCAGTTTTGGATTGGAAACCGCCTAAGTCAGTGGCGGAGATTCGGAGTTTTCTGGGTTTGGCCGGATACTACCGAAGGTTTGTTGAGGGTTTCTCGTTGATAGCAGCGCCAATGACCAAGTTGTTAAGGAAAGAGGTTCCGTTTGTTTGGACTGAGAAACAGCAGGAGAGTTTCAACAAGCTTAAGAAAATTCTAACAGAAGCTCCGGTTTTAATTCAACCTGAGGTGGTAAGGAATTCATGATGTATTGTGACGCATCACATACGGGTTTGGGTTGTGTCTTGATCGACGCAGAAGGTAAGGTTGTGGCTTACGCTTCTCGGCGGTGAGGCCACATGAGGTCAACTATCCGACGCACAATCTGGAGTTAGCGGTCGTAGTCTTTGCGTTGAAGATTTGGAGGCACTACTTGTACGGAGAGAGATCGATAGTCTACATGGATCATAAGAGTCCTGAAGTACCTCTTGACTCGGAAGGATTTGAATTTGAGGCAAGCGCAGATGGGTTGAGTTCTTTGAAAGATTACGACATCGTTCGATTGAGTATCATCCGGGCAAGGCTAACGTGGTGGCGTACGCGTTGAGCCGTAAGGTTGTTTCGCACTTAAGAGCGATGTTTGCCCACTTGAGTTTGTATGGCGGCGGGAGTATTCTCGCGAGTTGCGAGTTAAGCCTACTTGGGTTGAGCGGATCGAGAGAAAGCAGTTAGAGGATGAGGTTACGAGTGCGCGAAGGTTGCAAGTGCGAGGATGGTGGTTTGGAGGGTTCTGACTTGTCTAGTGATGAGGTTCTGTGTTTCCAAGGTAAGGCTTGTATGCCTAAAGATGTTGAGCTGAGGCAGAGGATTCTTCAGGACGCACATAGTAGCCCTTATGCTATGCATCCTGGAGGTAGTAAGATGTATAGGGATCTCAGAGAGCAGTTTTGGTGGCCTGGTCTGAGGAAAGAAGTGACAGAGTGTGTTGGGAAGTGTCGACATGTCACAGTCAAGGTGAACATCGATTTGTCCGCTGTGGTTGCTTGACCTATGAAGATTCCTCGATGGAAGTGGGAAAGGATAACCATGGATTTTGTCGGTGGGTTACCGCTACGCCAAGCAAGAAGGATTGATTTGGGTAGTGGTGGATCGTCGACTAAATCACTCACTTTATTAGGTGAGGTTGACTATTCACTTGAAGTTGGCGAAGTTTGTATGTTTCGAGAGATAGTAAGGTTGCACGGTGTGCCGGTTTCGATAATCTCGGATAGGGATCCCGATTTACGTCAAGGTTCGGAAAGCGTTGCATCGGGCTCTGGCACGCGGTTGGATTTCAACGACTTTTCACATGATCGATGGCGCGGTCAGAAGAGTTATTTAGATCTTAGAGGATATCTGCCGAGAGGTTGTGTCACGGATTTTAGAGGTAGTTGGGAAGAGTTTCTACCATTAGTGAGTTTGCCTACAACAACGATTACAAGCGAGCATCAAGATGGCACCATATGAGGCGTTGTATGGTAGGAAGTGTCGATCACCTACGTGTTGGACGGAGTTAGGTGAACGCCAGTTGTTAGGACCCGAGTTGGTTGCTAAGACCGAAAACAAGGTTAAGTTGATTCAGGCTCGGTTGAAGGAAGCTTCGGACCGGCAGAAGTCTTATGCCGATCTTAAGCGGAGAGACATAGAGTTTGCTGTGGGGGATCAAGTTTTTTCAAGGTCTCGCCATGGAAGAAGGTTTTGAGGTTCGGAAGAAAGGCAAGCTAAGTCCGAGGTTTATTGGGCGTATAAGGTTTTGAGACGAGTGGAACCAGTAGCATATCAGCTTGAGTTGCCAGTAGAGCTCAGTCAGATTCACGACGTATTTCACGTTTCGATGCTTCGGCGTTACCGTTCAGATCCGTCACATGTGGTAGCAGTGGAAGAGATCGAGGTAAATCCAGACTTGACTATGGAAGAGGAACCTGTGCAGATTCTTGATCGGGATGTGAAGGTTCTGCGTAGGAAGTCTGTGCCTTTGGTTAAGGTACTTTGGCGGAATCATGGCGTAGAAGAAGCTACGTGGGAACCCGAGGATATAATGAGACAGCAATACCCGCAACTCTTTTGACCAGGTAATTTCGAGGTCGAAATTATTTTTAAGGGGGGTAGAACTGTAATATCCCGGGTTGGGGGCTATTTTGTTGTGGCATGTTTTGCATGTGTTTAGTGTGCTGTGTTGCTGTTTGTGTAGTTTCGGGGCTTAATTGTAGTCTAAGGGTGTGCCTGGTTAGGTAGAAAAAATTTGTGTTTTAGGCTTAAGTCAGGGGAGCTGTTGGAGCTGGGGTATAAGAGTTTTCTTTGGTGTTTCATAGCACAAAAAGTGAGCTGGCAAAGTGGCAAGCATGCGTTACTTGGGGAGCTAGGTGTGGCGTCATCTACAAGGGGGAGAGATCCTGAGTTCAAGCTGCAGAGTTCCCCATTTTGGCTTCATTTTGGACGGCATGGAGGAAGAGGTAGAAGACAAGTAGAATTCTTCCTTGGACTTGGTCTCCACATTCAAATGAAAGGTGGAGAGCAAATAGTGGAGGAAGACTTGGTCATGGTTGTTTGAATGTGTGGTATGGAGTGATTGGGGGGGATTTTGGCCGAAATTTAGGGGAGTTGGAGGAGGGGGAGTGGACGGCTTTGTGTGGGAGAGGGGGGAGGCCGAATGAACTTTTGCTTTTTGGTACATTTTCGGTCTTCTTTTTGGTAAGCAAAAGTTCTTTTTGGTTTTTTGGTTAGCCGAATGTCAATAGAACTTCTTCACATTTTCTTGTTTCCTTTTTTTTTGTCAAACCGATAGTCCATGTGTTTGTTGCCGAAACTTTGCTAGTTTTCTTCTAACTCTATTGGCTAGCCGAATGCTCCTCCCCACTCTTTCTTCTTTCTTTCATTTGAGTTGAGCCGAAACTTTCACTTCCCAAACACCTTTAACATTCTTTTTCTTGCTCAAAACCGAAAGTTCCCACCTCCTATCCATCTTTTGTTTCTTTCTTTTTCCAAAACCCTTAGTATGTTTTCTCCATTTGCTTTCCTCATTTCTTTTGTGCCGGACCTATATTTCCATCTTCCATTCTCTTTCTTTTCTTTTCACTAAGAATTGAACATAAGTGTGTGTTAAACACTTAGGCCGAATCTTCTTTTATTCTTGGGTTGCATCTTAGCATTTGAATCTCTCCTCTCCTTGAAGTCCTCTCTTGGCCGAATATCGGTGAAGGGTGGATCTTGGTTGGTTGTTCAATCCTTGAACAAGGTAAGTGGGGTGGCCGAATGGCCATTTGTCCCTCTCTTATCTTTTCTTTGGTTATGGTTTGGTTAAGGGCCGAATATGGTTTTTTTTGGAAGGGTATTAATCTCTTCGTTATAGGGTCATTGGAGTGTGGAAGCAAGCAGGAGGAGCCGTTTTTCTGTTAACCGATTGATAAGTGGTGCCGATTGTTGGAAGGAGAACCATTGTGGTTCGGGTTTGATAAGAAATCAAACCAATAGCAAGGTGAGGGATCAACATTAACCCCTTTGGTTAATTGATGTTGGCCGAATGTGGTGATTGTCTAATGCTTTTTCTTTTGGCCGATTATAGGAGCGGTGATCAAGAAGCCTTAGATCGTTTCTTGTGGTATTAGGGTTGCGCTTTAGCGGTGTGTAGACTAACACACTTCTATTTAGTAATGTGATTGATAACCTTGTTGTGATTAATGAAACAAGTAATGATTGATATGATACCCTATTGGGTATGATCTTGGACTCTGTAAGTCAAAGATTATTATTATAAGTTCATCGATGATTTATATGATACCATGACTATGGATATATGCGATATGGGATATGATGTTAAACATATTAGCATGATATGCATGACTTGTATGATATGCATGATCACATGAGTATGGTATGTTGATGGGTGATATGAGTGGAGGGAGAATGTTGATATCCGTGTCTTTGGGACATTGTGTCTTTGGGACACCGGAGGTTTGGCACCTCCGGTGGTTTGGTACCACGATTGATTTTGTGACTTTGGTCACCAAAGTGATTTGGTATCACATTTGTGTCTTTGGGACACCAGAGGTTTGGCACCTCATTGCGACTCGTCCCCCGTGGTTAACACCACCGTGGGTTGGCCCCACTTTGAGATATGGGATCGTGCGCTAGTGATTTGGTATCACACGATGGGTTGGCCCCATCATCGGATTTGTGATCGGTCACACGGTGATTTGGTATCACACTGCTTGTGTCTTTGGGACACCAGAGGTTTGGCACCTCATTGCGACTCGTGCCTCGTGGTTAACACCACCGTGGGTTGGCCCCACTTTGAGATATGGATCGCTCGCTAGTGATTTGGTATCACACGATGGGTTGGCCCCATCATTGGATTATTCGTGACTTTGGGTCACCGGTGGTTTGGCACCACACTTATGGATATCGTGACTTTGGGTCACCAGTGGTTTGGCACCACCAGTGGTTTGGTACCACACGGGGTAGAAAAGGCGATATGGATGGTTAGGATCGGGTTGCATTAATCATGTTGCTATGTATGATGTGTGTTAGCATGTTGTTTATCGGGAGCGGGATTTATGCACTCGAGTCATTCGACTCACCCTCTCCTTTGACATTTGGGTGACACATAGACGCGGACATGGAGCCGGGATGGACTCGGGGTGCTCATGCCACGCTTAATAAAGTTTTACTCAGACTTTATAATTTGGG
Organism: Gossypium sturtianum; assembly: GCA_025698515.1. Classification (NCBI taxonomy): domain Eukaryota; kingdom Viridiplantae; phylum Streptophyta; class Magnoliopsida; order Malvales; family Malvaceae; genus Gossypium; species Gossypium sturtianum. The sequence goes on from CM046945.1 coordinate 30,475,513, forward strand.
TACTTTAGCTTGCTTTTTATTATTTGGGTTTTGTTTTGGGTTGTAAAAGGCCTTTAAATTATGTTTTATGATGTTTATGCTTTAAATAGACTTTAGTATGCCTTAACAAAATAAGTGGGTTGGAATTTTACTAAAATTTGGAAAGACAATGATTTAAAAACTATAACGCAAAGTGTTTTAAACTATACCATCGGGTATCTCACCATGACTTGCATTAGAAACTCAAACGATTTCCAAATCAAAACTCGATTCTACCAAGTTAAAATGTCTTAAGTAACACTAAGAAACTATTTGAATAATGAAATGGAATAAACTCGTTTTAACTACATCTCTTGGTTAAGCTTTCAAATTTTTTTGGGTTTTTCAATACACCACCCGATTTCAAACAAGCCTACTCAAATTTTCTTCAAATACCCTAGATAGTGAAGTGTTTACATCCTGCTTTTAAACGAAAAACCTAAACCTCTCAAGTACGTTTTCCCCGTAACATACCAGATTCGGTCGTGGTGTATTGACCGGGTTTGGGGTGTTACACGGCCAACCATTACTAGAGGGGCCAATTGCACTTTAAGGACCTCCAATTAATATTCTATAGCTATTAGGCACCTTTAGCTTGTAAAATAGAACTTTTGCACTTATGCGATTTAGTCCTTTTTCGTAATTAAGCATGCAATTGCTAAAATTAAAGCACCAAAATTTTCATGCACCTATATAATCATGCTCTAACTCATAAAATGACATTAAAATAATTTTCTCCAACCTCAGATTAGTGGTTCCGAAACTACTGTTCTGACTAACCCCTTAATCGGGCTGTTACATTCTAAAGGGACTATATGAGTATGAATTATTATGAAATGATGTTGTATGATTGATGTAGTGAAATGAGCTTAAAATGTTCTGATATGTCCGGTAATGCATCTTAACCCTATTCCAGCGACGGATACGAGTTAGGGGTGTTACACATAAATCTCATAATCACATGGGTTCCTAGTGACATGTCACTTGTATCCTAATCTATTCCTAAGGTTCAACCGGGATTTACATTATAAATACAATTATAACGTTGCATTATTTACATACAAACTTACCTTGATATAAAAATGGCGAAAAGGACCTAATCGTCAAATACTTGTTTTTCCCCCGTTCTAACTCTGAACCTTGTTTTTCTCGATAATCGAGCTTGGAAGCTGGAAAAACCCTAGCCATGGCTTCCCCTTGTAAAATTCGGCCATGGGAGGAAGATGGACAAAAATTGGCTTTTCATTTGGCTTTTTAATTCATTTTAATTACCAAATTACTAAAATGCCCTTAATGAAAAACTTTAGAAACATACCAAACCATGTTCATTTTTGTCCACCAACTTAACCAATGGTCTAATTACCATCTAAGGACCTCTAATTTAAAATATCATAGAAATTAAAAACCTTTACATATAGAATTCAAGTTTTGCACTTTTTGCAATTTAGTCCTTTTGACTAAATTGAGTGCCCAAACGTCAAAATTTTTGAACAAAATTTTCACGAAATCGTTCCATAAAACTGTAGACCATAAAAATATAATAAGGATGAATTTTTCTTCGTCGAATTTGTGGTCCTGAAACCACTGTTTCGACTAAACCCAAAATTGGGCTGTTACAACTCTCCCCCTTTAGGGATTTTCGTCCCCGAAAATCTTACCGGAATATAAATTCAATTTCCACGTAGACTCCTCTATCTCGTGACACTACCAAAGAACCCTCACTAAGGTTATGCCTTTATTTCCCAACTTTTTAATCTCTCGTGTCAAAATTCCGATCGATTCTTCGTTATACAACACATCGGCTGAATCTTAATCCCTATCGAAGAATTCATACTCAAAGAGCCCAATCGATACCATCTCAACATAGGTACACAAAACACATTTTGAATCTTTTTCCAAGGCAATACTTTCGGAAGAATGCTATCGGTGAAAGGGAATTTCATATCCTCATGTTTCAAATTCACATACGTTTTCTGTCAATCTGAAGTGGATTCTAAACTGCCACAAATCACTTTTACTTTCTATAAAATTTTTGATCGGATAGTCTCTGAAATATATAACTCAACTAATTTATCATGTTACATACCTTATCACCAAAACATCTATTTCAAATAATTGTACATTTTATTACTCCCTGAATGAACAAACGAGCTACTACTGAGCTTCATACAATATTTTCTACATAAGCTCTTAATTACTCAGTGAGCAAATTCTATCTCAAAATAATGATAACAGTCATCAGGTCTGACCTGAAATTCAGAATCAAAAGTCGTCTCACACTGTACTCGTTTAGTTTACCACTCACTATCACATTCCTGAGGTTCTCAATCTTGCAAAGAAAAAATCGCTTTAGCTTCTAATTTAGCTAGATTCAGACCGTCACCAATTAAGATTAATCATGTATCCAATACTCAAAAAATAATCAAAGGTTTTCCATTCAAGCATTTGCAACTATATATGCTTTCCCAAAGGTAAATTGATAACAACTCACAATCTTTCAATAGTTCAAGGCATCTATGCTGTTTTAATTTTTAGATCCTTTTGTGACATTAGATACTTTACACTCTTGGGATCCAGAAACATATGACATTTTCCGTTGAACAACCGATGTCATCAAATTCTCAATCACGGACATAAAAAGTGGCCGACTCTAAATCACCCATCGGACAGTTCCTTTAATGTGCCTTTAACCGTCTGAAAGCATAAACTATCACTTTACATTCTTGTATTAAAACACATTCCAATCCGTTCAATATTGCATCGCTGAAAAATCATGAATTCTTTACTCAATTCAAATAGGACCCAGAACCAGTGTTTCGGTCAGTAACACCTTCAACTGTTTTCAACTTTGCTAATACTCAACAGACCATTTAAACTTTCACAAATGTGATAACTTTATCAATCAGAACAGCTTTAACTCATAGTAATATCATATCAAAATACTCCATTCTTCGTGCTGTTAAAACAACTCAAACATACAATCTTTCAAAACTTCCTCACATGCTAGTCAAAGATCTTTACAACTACATTAGCTCAAGGAAAGAAAATATTCTGATTGAACTCATTGACCTTAATCAAACTTACCTGATAAAAGAAAACCATCGTACAATTTGAGCTTGAGCTTCCATTATCTATACATTTGCCGATGTCAATTCCTTTCACGAAAATTAGAGAAATCCTGATACCAGAATCACCACGTTCCCATAATCGAACCAGAAATACGACCATTATAGACATAGTTATCACAAGCCAAAGAACACACTTTAAAGATGAGCCATGATTGATAATTTACGAAATAAAGATGATAAGAAAATCGAGATAAAGAAATCCAAGATATGATACCACACTAGAAGTCCGAGAACATAACATCATAAGAAAATAATAAAGATCTTGATGATTTCTCAGAGAAAACCAAAAGAAAAATAATGCTTATACGCTCTGGAATCAATTGTAACAGAGATAATATATTTTCCAAATTTATATAAAACAAAACAACATCCAGTAGAAGTAGAAGAATAGCCTCACATAAATTTTCACCAACAACTTTTATTCCAAGCATATTAGAATAGAATCCAAAAGAGAAAGATAAGAAATGCTGCTCGTCAACCAACCAGACCAAAAGTGCTTTCATCTAACATTATAATCAGCTAGCATTCTCATACGTTAAGAATTTCATCAGAAAACGAACAATTACATATATATCTCTGAGGATAAATGAATATATACAATACCCAAGAGAGATCATCATAATCTATTCAATTACAACTGTTACACTCAGACATCTTTACGATTCAAATATCATTTCTCTGACTAATTGTGTCATCACTAATCCCGTACTATTCAATTCACTAACGAAAATCAATCCGGAGGAAATTCCAGCAAATACATACTTTAGACATCATACCTGAATGAGTCGATTAGCCGCGATTAACTTTTTCTTTAGCTATGACATCGCGAAATTCAAATGATCTTTAGGATAACCTGGCATCCTTTCCAGAACTGTATTCACTTGCCAAACTATTCTTAACTCTGACCACATTATTAGTTATTCCGCTACTGAACTCTTTAGTCTCTTGTGAGCTCATTCAACTTAAATCTCGTGAAATTTCATTATAAAATACCACATTGGTAAGGGGTGAGGTCGTAAAGCCTCTAACTCGACTCTCATAAATACACACATATAACTTAGCATTCATCATATACATAATATATTCACAATCATATAATTCACTTCAAGCTAATTAACATACATATTTATGTCACACGAACTTTCCGATTACCTTTATTCAAACAAGTGTACTTAAACATACATTCCATAAATTTGAGTAAGTTTACTTATCGCATTCACTTAATCAAACAAGTTAGGCACATAACATCATGTGAATGCCAAATAAACATGGATGAGCTTATCACAATATAAACTTTCATTTCACTTCACCTTTCCATATTTCAAGAATAATTCCCATTGAATTATTGTAATTTCGATGGATACTCGAGTAGCATACTCAAGGTATGCATGTCAACAATCCGTCAATTCATATTCAAAAGTGCCCTTTTGGCACATATTCATAGAGCACACTCTCGAGCCACATATGATATAATAGGATTGCCAGTCCAGGCTAAATCCTTTCAGTAACGTATGCTCTAAAGGGCTTTTTCTGGATTACCCGTCCGGGATAAATCCAATTCATAACATATGCTCGAGAGGGCTTAATTCAGGATTACCCTTCTGGGCTAAATCCTTTTGCAACATTTAAAACATTTTATCTGTTTCATAAAATCACTATAATCCATTGAAATACAACGTTTAACCGGAACAATGACATTTTATCCATATTTCTTAACTTATGGTCATTTCATTTTGTACATCATCATATACATATCATGAGCTCTTATTCATACATTTCCAAGTTTCGACTCATCACAAACATATTTTCAAATATCTTAGTATCACTTTCAGCATTTTCGAAACTAGCTCGGTTGGAAAGCATCTCTGCCTCAACAAAAAAATTTCATGAGAGTCAGGAGATATCACACTATCACAGGTAGTAATATGGCATGTATAGCTAGACTCACATATGCTACGTTAGTCCAAGAATCGACTAAACTTTAGCTCTAATACCACTAAATGTAACACCCCTTACCCGTATTCAACGTTGGAACAGGGCTCGAGGCATTACCGGACTTACAATACAAGCAATCACACAATTTCGAGTCATAAAATTTGCGTCCAAGTTAAAACCATTCATTTTCAATCATAAAGTCCCTTATACGAGCCTACGAGGCCCAAAACATGCTTTGGAGGTGGTTCGAGACTAAACTGAGAACTTAGGGAATTTTTATAAAACTTAGAAAATTTTTGCTAGAAGTAGGACTTACACGCCCGTGTGGTCCAAGGGACACGCCCGTGTGACGCCGGGGACATGCCCGTGCTTCAGACCGTGTTCAAATTAGGGTGCTCTCTGACTTGTGCCACACGCCCATGTCACACGCCCGTGTGCTAGGTCGTGTAGCACACACGACTAAGACACACGCCCGTGTCTTTGCCCGTGTGCTCAATTCTGGACATTCTTATTTGCAACAATTAAGCTGCAGGGGACACACGGCTGGTACACATGCCCGTGGGGCAGACCGTGTGTCACACACGGCCTAGACACACGCTCGTGTATCTACCCATATGGACAATAATAAGGCTATTTACCAAGCCATTTGCCACCCTTATTCACACATACACTTACCCCAATTCAAAGGCACAAAACAATACATACTTAGGCAACAAAAACATCCACATTCATGGTTAAAACATAACAACTTTTTATCTTGGTCTAACATATTCACTACATTGATTAAGCCCTAAATCAAACATACAAGTTTCACATTCATTGGGCTTCATTCAACTACTTTCTAGTTACCAAATGATACTCAAATTCCTCATCTCATTAATAGGTCGCATTGCCAAACATTTCACATTCATATCATAAACCACATTTCTATCATTTACTAAGTATACCATGACCATATCACCAAAGACATTAGCACATATATATATACTTAGGATTACAACCATGATAGCCCAAATAAACCAATCTACATGGCCAATTATCAAAACAAGCCTTTGACAATCACAAGCCAACACATTGGCTACGATCATAATGGCACATTTAAAATAATGACCAAGTCCCTATACATGACATAGACTTAAAATACATGAATTCATCAATACCCAAAGTGATAGCTTGATAGTGTGATAGGATCTCTGGCGATCTCCAACCCAAGCTAGCTCAATGACACTATAAAACATGGGAAAGGAAGGGGGTAAGCTATATAGCTTAGTAAGTACATATGCAAATAATACAAAGCATTATTCATACATTTGACATATAAATAAATTAACATATATCAACATAAATGTCATTAAAAATTCATAAATGTCATATGAACATAAATTCATTTAATATCAACATAACACATATCAACATAATTGTCATATACCAATAGCTCATCATATGAATAACATAACACATATCAACATAAATATCATTTAAGCTTCATAAGCACAACTTACTCAATCACATTCTTATCCATAGCTTATCATATGAATAACATAACATACATCACATAAATGTCATTAAACTTCATGAGCATAACTTATTCAATCACATCCTTACCAATAGTTCATCATATACCGAATCCATTTTCTTTGATTTTTACGTACATACTTGTACCATCTCATAACATATTCACGTACTTTCTCATCTTTGACATACCCGTTGAACCACTTGGAATACTATCGGATACAGAGAAAACTTTGCACATAAGTGCCACATATGTAGCCAATGTTATCACAATTCTTATAACAAATATAATCTCGCTCTCGAGCAAATCTACAGGCCTGTTCACACAAGCTGTCAGTCAAGACGTAGCTACGCAATGCTGCTCACACAAGTTGTCAGGTATCCGCAACATATGCAGGTATACCCAGCCACCGGTAGGACATATAGGACTAGCACTCGAGACACATAAATCTCATAATCACATGGGTTCCTAGTGACATGTCACTTGTACCCTAATCTATTCCTAAGGTTCAACCTATATTTACTTGCTCGTCGAAACTTCGTCAATTTCATCCATAGAGTCAATCATACAATTCATGCAATAACAAAAAATTATAAATACAATTATAACGTTGCATTATTTACATACAAACTTACCTCGACATAAAAATGGCGAAACAGACCTAATCGTCAAATACTTGTTTTCCCCCGTTCTAAATCCGAACCATGTTTTTCTCAATAATCAAGCTTGGAAGCTTGAAAAACCCTAGCCATTGTTTCCCCCTGTAAAATTCAGCCATGGATGGAAGATGGAAAAAAATTGGCTTTTAATTTGGCTTTTTAATTCCTTTTAATTACCAAATTAATAAAATGCCCTTAATGAAAAACTTTAGAAACATACCAAACCATGTCCATTTTTGTCCACCAACTTAACCAATAGTCTAATTACCATCTAAGGACCTCTAATTTAAAATTTCATAGTAATTAAACACCTTTAACATATAGAATTCAAGTTTTGCACTTTTTGCAATTTAGTCCTTTTGACTAAATTGAGTGCCCAAACGTCAAAATTTTTGAACAAATTTTTCATGAAATCATCCCATAAGACTGTAGACCATAAAACTATAATAAATATGAATTTTTTTTGTCGGATTTGTGGTCTTGAAACCACTATTCTGACAAGACCAAAAATCGGGCTGTTATATATGTGGCACTTATGTGCAAAGATTTTCGTGTATCTGATAGTATTCCAAGTGGTTCAACGGGTATATCGAAGATGAGAAAGTACGTGATTATGTTACAAGTTGGTACAGGTATGTACGAAAAACTCAAAAAAATGGATTCGGTATATGATAAGCTATTGGTAAGAATGTGATTAAGTAAGTTGTGCTTATGAAGCTTAAATGATATTTATGTTGATTTATGTTATGTTATTCATATGATGAACTATTAGTAAGAATATGATTGAGTAAGTTATACTCATGATGTCTTAATGACATTTGTGTTAATATTTGTTAAGTTATTTATATGTCAAATGTATGAATAATGTTTTGTATTATTTGTATATGAACATACTAAGCTATATAGCTTACCCCTTTTCTTTCCCTTATCCTATAGTGTTACCAAGCTAGCTCGAGATTGAAGGTCGCCAGAGATCCTATCACACTATCAAGCTATCACTTTGGGTATTGATGAATTCAAGTATTTTGAGTTTTTGGCATGTATAGAGACTTAGTTATTTTGTTATATGTGTCATTATGATTGTAGCCAATGTGTTGGCTTGTAATTGTCAAAGGCTTGTTTTGATATTTGGCCATGTAGATGGCTCATTTGGGCTATCATGGTTGTAAGCCTAAGTATAGATATATATGTGCTAATTTCTTTGGTGATATGATCATGGTATACTTGTTGAATGATAGAAATGTCATTTATGACATGAATGTGAAATGTTTAGCAATATGGTTTATTGATAAGACGATAAAGTGGTGTACAATTAGGTATCTTGAAAGTAGTCAATTGTGGCTTAATAATTGTTGTGAGTATGATAGATGTTGATATTGTGTTGGTCATAATTGTAGATGTTTTGGTTGCCTAAGTATGGTATGTTTGTGCCTTGAATTGGTGTAAGTGTATGTGTGAACAAAGGTGGCAAATGGTTTGGTAAATAGCCTTTATTTTGTCCACACAGGTAGACACACGGGTGTGTGTCTAGGCTGTGCATGAAACACGGTCTGCCCCACAGGCATGTGTTCCGGCCGTGTGTCTCCTGCACCATAATTTTGAGAAATGGAATGTCCAGAATTGAGCACACGGGCAGAGACACGGGCGTGTGTCTCAGCCGTGTGTGCTACACGGCCTAACACACGGGCGTGTGGCACGGCCGTGTGGCACAAGTCAAAGAGCACCCTAATTTGAACACGGTCTGAAGCACGGGCGTGTTCCAGGGTCACTCGGGCGTGTAAGCCCTACTTCTAGCAAAAAAATTCTAAATTTTGTAAAAGTTTCCTGAGTTCTCGGTTTAGTCCTAAACCACTTCCAATACATGTTTTGGGCCTCGTAGCCTCGTAATAGGGACTTCATGATCGAATATGAATGGTTTTACTTTGGACACAAATTTTATGACTCAAAATTGTGTAATTACTTGTGATGTGAGTCTGGTAATGCCTCGTACCCTGTTCCAGTGTCGAATATGGGTAAGGGGTGTTACATTTAGTGGTATCAGAGCTACAGTTTAGTCTATTTTTGGACTAACATATTGTATGTGAGTCTAGCTATACATGTCATATTACTACCTGTGATAGTGTGATATCTCCCAACTCTAATGAAATTGTTTTGTTGAGGCAGAGATGCTTTCCAACCGAGCTATTTTCGAAAACGCTGAAAGTGATACTAAGATATTTGAAAATGTGTTTGTGATGAGTCGAAACTTGGAAAGGTATGAATAAGAGTTCATGATATGTATGTGATGATGTACAAAATGAAATGACCATAAGTTGAGAAATATGGATAAAATGTCATTGTTCCGGTTAAACGTTGTATTTCGATGGATTATGGTGATTTTATGAAACGGATAAAATGTTTTAAATGTTGCAAAAGGATTTAGCCCAAAAGGGTAATCTGAATTAAGCCCTCTCGAGCATATGTTCTGAAATGGATTTAGCCTGGACGGGTAATCCAGAGAAAGCCCTTTAGAGCATACGTTACTAAAAGGATTTAGCCTGGACTGGCAATCCTGTTATATCATATGTGGCTCGAGAGTGTGCTCTATGAATATGTGCCAAAAGGGCACTTTTGAATATGAATTGACGGATTGTTGACATGCATACCTTGAGTATACTACCCGAGTATCCATCGAAATTACAATAGTTTAATGGGAATTATTCTTGAAATATGGAAAGGTGAAGTGAAATGAAAGTTTATAATCTGATAAGCTCATCCATGTTTGTTTGGCATTCATATGATGTTATGTGCCTAACTTGTTTGATTAAGTGAATGCGATAAGTAAACCTTCTCAAAATTTATAGAATGTATGTTTAAGTACACTTGTTTGAATAAGCATATTCGGAAAGTTCGTGTAACATAAATATGTATGTTAATTAGCTTGAAGTGAATTATATGATTGTGAAGATATTATGTTGATGATGAATGCTAAGTTATATGTGTGTATTTATGAGAGTCGAGTTAGAGGCTTTACGACCTCACCCCCTTACCAATGTGGTATTTTATAACGAAATTTCACGAGATTTAAGTTGAATGAGCTCACAAGTAAGAGACTAAAGAGTTCAGTAGCGGAATAACTAATAATGTAGTCAGAGTTGAGAATAGTTTGGCACGTTAATACAGTCTTGGAAAAGATGCCAGGTTATTCTAAAGATCATTCAGATTTCGTAACGTCACGGTTAAGGAAAAAGTTAATCTCGGCTAATCGACTCATTCAGGTATGATGTCTAAAGTATGTATTTGCTGGAATTTCCTCCGGATTGATTTTTGTTAGTGAATGGAATAATACGGGATTAGTGATAACAAAATTAGTCAGAGAAATTATATTTGAATCGTAAAGATGTCTGAGTGTAACAGTTGTAATTGACTAGATTGTGATGATCTCTCCTGGGTATTTTATATATTCATTTATCCTCAGAGATATATGTGATTGTTCGCTTTCTGATGAAATTCTTATCGTATGAGAATGCTAGCTTATTATAATGTTAGACGAAAGCATTGTTGGTCTTGTTGGTTGATGAGCAACATTTCTTATCTCTCTCTTTGGGATTCTATTCTAACATGTTTGGAATAAAAGTTGGTGGAAATTTATGTGAGGCTATTCTTCTATTTCTACTGGATGTTGTTTTGTTTTATATATATATTTGGAAAAGATATCATCTCTGTTACAATTGATTCCTAAGCGTATAAGCATTGTTTTTCTTCTGGTTTTCTCTGAGGAATCATCAAGATCTTTATTATTTTCTTATGAGTTATGTTCTCGGACTTCCAGTATGATATCGCATCTTGGATTTCTTTATCTCGGTTTTCTTATCATGCTTATTTCGTAAATTATCAATAATGGCTCATCTTTAAATTCTATTCTTTGGCTTGTGATAACTATGTCTATTATGGTTGAATTTTTTGTTCGATCATAGGAACATGGTGATTTTAGTATCAGGATTTCTCTATTTTCGTGAAACGAATTGACATCGACAAGGGTATAGATAGTGGAAGATCAAGCTCAAATTGTACGATGGTTTTCTTTTCTCAGGTAAGCTTGATTAAGGTCAATGAGTTCAATCAGGATATTTTGTTTCCTTGAGCTAATGCAGTTGTAAAGATCTTTGACTAGCATGTGAGGAAATTTTGAAAGATTGTATGTTTGAGTTGTTTTAACAGCATGAAGAAGGGAGTATTTCGATATGATATTATTTGATAGTTGAGATCGACTCAGTTGTTTCTATAAGAGCGATGCTGGTTAGTTGAAAGGTAAATTGAGTTATATGCATTTAAGTTTATCCTCAGGTAAGAAGATAAAATCTTGTACATTCATGGGTATATTGACGAACAGTCTGAATGTAGAATTTATATTCAAAAAGAGTGTGATACAAGGACGTACCTATTAGATCAGTTCTAATTGGATGATATTATTATGAGTTAAAGCTATTTTGATTGATAAAGTTATCACCTTTGTGAAAGTTTGAATGGTCTGTTGAGTGTTAGCAAAGTTGAAAATAGTAGAAGGTATTGTTAACCGAAGCACTGATTCTGGGTCCATTTTAAATTGAGTAAAGAATTTGTGATTTTTCAGCGATGCACTATAGAACAGAATGGAATGTGTTTTAATACAAGAATGTAATGTGATAGTTTATGCTTTCAGACGGTTAAAGTTACATTAAAGGAACTGTCCGACGGGTGATTTTGAGTCGGCTACTTTTTATGTATGTGTTGAGAATTTGATGACATCGGTTGTCCGATGAAAAATGTCATATGTTTCCTGATCCTAAGAGTTTAAAGTATCTAATGTCACAGAAGGATCTGAATTTAAAACAGCATAGATGGCTTGAATTATTGAAAGATTGTGAGCAGTTATTGATTAACCTTTGGGAAAGCAGATATAGTTGCAAATGCTTGAATGGAAAACCTTTGATTATTTTGTGAGTATTGGATACATGATTAATCTTATTTGATGACGGTCCGAATCTAACTAAATTAGAAGCTAAAACGATGTTTTCTTTGCAAGATCGAGAACATCAGGAATGTGATAGTGAGTGGTAAACTAAACGAGTACGGTGTGAGACGACTTTTGATTCTGAATTTTAGGTCGGACCTGATGACTGTTATCATTATTCTGAGATAGAATTTGTGCACTGAGTAATTCAGAGCTAATGCAGAAAATTTTGTACGAAGCTCAGTAGTAGCTTGTTTGTTTATTCAGGGAGTAATAAAATGTACAATTATTTGAAATAGATGTTCTAGTGATCGGGTATGTAACATGATAGATTAGTTGAGTTATATGTTTCAAAGACTGTCCGATCAGAAATCGTACAGAAAGTAAAAGTGATTCATGGAAGTTTAGAATCCACTTCAGATTGTCAGGAAACGTATGTGAATTTGAAACATGAGGATATGAAATTCCCGTTCAACGATAGCATGCTTCCGAAAGTATTGCCTTGGAAAAAGATTCAAAATGTGTTTTGTGTATCTATGTTGCGATGGTATCGATTGGACTCTTTGAGTATGAATTCTCTGATAGGGATTAAGATTCAGTCGATGTGTTGTATAACGAAGAATCGATCTTAATTTTGACACGAGAGATTAAAAAGTTGGGAAATAAAAGCATAGTCTTAGAGAAGATTCTATGGAATCATCATGAGATAGAGGAAACTATGAGAAAACAATATACAAACCTCTTTTCTGGTAAGATTTTCGGGGACGAAAATCCCTAAAGGGGGGAGAGTTGTAACAGCCCGATTTTGGGTCTAGTCAGAACAGTGGTTTCGGGACCACAAATTCGACGAAGAAAAATTTATTTTTATTATATTTTTATGGTCTACAGTTTTATGAAATGATTTCGTGAAAATTTCGTTCGAAAATTTTGACGTTTGGGCACTCAATTTTGTTAAAGGAACTAAATTGCAAAAAGTGCAAAATTTGAGTTCTATATGTTAAAGGTGTCCAATTGCAATGAGATCTTAAATTAGAGGTCCTTAAATGGTAATTAGACCATTATACACATAATGGACAAAAATGGACATGGTTAGGTAAATTTCCAAAGTTTTTCATTAAGGGCATTTTAGTCATTTGCTTAATAAAGACAAAATGAAACAAATAAAAGATGTCATCTTTTCTAATTTCATACCCCATGGCCGAAAACCACAAGGAGAAACCATAGCTAGGGTTTGCCAAGCTTTCAAGCTCGATTGTAAGTCCATTCTTGTCCCGTTTTTAACGATTTTTGTATTTTTGAGATCGTTGTAGCTTGATTTAGCTATTTCAAGGACTAATTTGAAAGAAAGGTGAAGTTTAAAATTTTTCCCATGTTATATATTTGTGTATTTTGATGTTTGATGGTAGAAAATGCATGTTTGTTGTTTGTTAAACGACTTTTGCTAAGTGATTTTCAGTAAAAATGTCAAAAAGGACTTATATGTAAAAATTATAAAATGTGTAGTAAAAGTGTGATTCAATGAGAAATGTGGGCTATTATGAGTATGAAAATGGTTCGGCTAGGCTTGGATTTTGAATAAATTTAATATATTTCATTTTACGAGCCTAGGGACTAAAGTGTAAAAATGTCAAACTTTAGGGGCAAAAATGTAATTTTTCCATAATGTGATTTTGGACTGTTTTGAATAGTATAATGATTAAATGAGATGGATTTGGTATTATAGATCAAGAAAAACAAAGTTCGGGTCTAGATCGGGGGAAAACCTAAGTGTTTGACGATTAGGTCCATTTCTGCTATTTTTGTATCGAAGTAAGTTCGTATGTAAATAATGCATTGCCATATTTATGTTTTAAATGCTTTAATATTTTATGAATTGTGATTGACTCTTTGGACGTATTCGACAAAGTTTTAACAAACGAGAAATCCCAGTTGAACCTTAGGAATAGAATAGGATACGAGTGACATGTCACTAGGAACCCATGTGATTATGTTATTTATGTGTCTCGGGTGCTGGTCTTGTATGTCTTACCTGTGGCTGGTTATACCGGCATATGTTATGGTTACTTGATAGCTTATGTGAGCAGCACCGCGTAGCTACGTCTCGACTGACAGCTTGTGTGAGCAGGCCCGAGGATAGCTCGAGAGCGAGCTTATATGTCTTATGAGACTTGTGGTAGAATTGGCTACATATGTGGCACTTATGTGCAAAGATTTCCGTGTATCCGATAGTATTCCAAGTGGTTCAACGGGTATATCGAAGATGAGAAAGTACGTGATTATGTTACGAGTTGGTATACGTATGTACGAAAAACTCAAAGAAAATGGATTTGGTATATGATAAGCTATTGGTAAGAATGTGATTGAGTAAGTTGTGCTTATGAAGCTTAAATGATATTATTTTGATATATGTTATGTTATTCATATGATGAACTATTAGTAAGAATGTGATTGAGTAAGTTATACTCATGAAGTCTTAATGACATTTGTGTTAATATTTGTTAAGTTATTTATATGTCAAATGTATGAATAATGTTTTGTATTATTTGCATATGAACTTACAAAGCTATATAGCTTACCCCCTTTCTTTCCCTTATCCTATAGTGTTACCAAGCTAGCTCGGGATTGGAGATCGCCGGAGATCCTATCACACTATCAAGCTATCACTTTGGGTATTAATGAATTCAAGTATTTTAAGTTTATGGCATGTATAGGGACTTAGTTATTTTGTTATATGTGTCATTATGATTGTAGCCAATGTGTTGGCTTGTAATTGTCAAAGGCTTGTTTTGATATTTGGCCATGTAGATTGGCTCATTTAGGCTATCATGGTTGTAAGCCTAAGTATAGATATATATGTGCTAATGTCTTTGGTGATATGATCATGGTATACTTGGTGAATGATTGAAATGTGATTTATGACATGAATGTGAAATGTTTGGCAATGTGGTTTATTGATGAAATGATAAAATGGTGTACAATTAGGTATCTTGAAAGTAGTCAATTGTAGCTTAATAATTGTTGTGAGTATGATAGATGTTGATAATGTGTTGGTCATAATTGTGGATGCTTTTGTTGCTTAAGTATGTTATATTTGTGCCTTGAATTGGTGTAAATGTATGTGTGAACAAGGGTGGCAAATGGCTTGGTAAATAGCCTTTATTTTGTCCACACGGGTAGACACACGGGTGTGTGTCTAGGCCGTGTGTGACACACAGTCTACCCCACGGGCATGTGTTCCGGCCGTGTGTCTCCTGCACCTTAATTTTGAGAAACAGAATGTCCAGAATTGAGCACACGGGCATGTGTCTCAGCCGTGTGTGCTAGTGCTACACGGCCTAGCACACGAGCGTGTGGCACGGTCAAGTGGCACAAATCAGAGAGCACCCTAATTTGAACACGGTCTGAAGCACGGGCGTGTTCCAGGGTCACACGGGCGTGTCCCTTAGACCACACGGGCGTGTGAGCCTTGCTTCTAGCAAAAATTTTCTAAGTTTTGTAAAAGTTTCCTGAGTTCTCGGTTTAGTCCTGAACCACTTCCAATACATGTTTTGGGCCTCGTAGGCTCGTAATAGGGATTTCATGATCGAATATGAATGGTTTTAATTTGGACGCAAATTTTATGACTTGGAATTGTGTGATTGCTTGTGATGTGAGTCTGGTAATGGCTCGTACCCTGTTTCGACGTCGAATACGGGTAAGGGGTGTTACAATCGGTGGCTCAATTATTTTAAATCTAATAGGCATCCCGACCTAGCCCTAATCATGTTTAATGACATGACTAAGGCTATTGGGATGGGATTAATATAAATATCACCCTTCTTCATGGCACGTATTTGTCAT
This sequence comes from Gossypium sturtianum, assembly GCA_025698515.1. Lineage (NCBI taxonomy): Eukaryota > Viridiplantae > Streptophyta > Magnoliopsida > Malvales > Malvaceae > Gossypium > Gossypium sturtianum. The sequence continues at coordinate 30,491,578 of CM046945.1, forward strand.
ATCTCTTTAGGAGGTTAGGCATTAGCACTCATGGAGACACCAATGTTACTTCTAACCAACCTACTAGTTATAGGGCCCTTCATCATGCAAGATATCATTATGATGCCACCACCGGTATGTAGATTAGGAGCGACCATCTGACGGAAAATGAAGATGACGACATCGACGCCGCTTTTGAAGACATTTTGGCACACGAGCATGTTCCTTCACCCGAACATGTTCCTGCTCCGACTTCATCCTCTCACGCCGCTCCACCTTCATCCGAGATCAACAATGTCATCCTTGATGCTATCCATTCTTTGAGAAATGATGTTCAAGGTCTTAGAGATGAGGTTTTATCTCATAGGGAAGACGTTAATTCTCAGCTATCAACATTAGAGATGCAAACGGCATCTCCCCTTGCTCATTTTCCTTTGACTTCTCCCTTTTCTCCTCCTCATGACGATTAGCATTTTTCATTTGCATTTTCATATCATTATTCATAACATCTGCACCATTACTTTTGTTTATTTTCTATGTCATGAACCTTCATGATTTTATTTTGTATTCTAAGATACCTTTGTGATTTTTTTTGTTAATTCTCTACTTCTTAATTGTCATATATTTTTTAACTAACCATATTTTTCCTCCTTAACCTTTATTTGTCCTTTGATATAACAAAAAGGGGGAGAAGAAAGGTAAATTGGTCGATTACTTTCATGCTAACCATATGAAATTTATGCAAATTATGTGACCATTTTCCTTAAAGTAAAAATGAATGTCAATTGTATGTCAAACTTTTTATTTTGGCCTTAAATTTGAAATAACTTTTATTAAGGGGAGCAATTATGCAAAAACTATGTGACCATTTTTCTTAAAGTAAAAATGAATGTCAATTATAGGTCCATCTTTTTATTTTGGCCTTAAATTCAAAATGAATTTTATTAATGGGAGTAATTATTCAAAAACAAATTTACCAAATGTTTTGTTATATCAAAAAAGGGGAGATTGTTAAACTAAACTTTTTTTGAAAATATATTTTGATATAACAAATGAAAATGTTTTTGAATAAAAGTTAAAATTGAATAAAATTTTATAAAATATTTTTTCATATTGAAGTCTAAGAGATAAAATTTTAAATATTTATTTTGAACTCTTAGAAATTTTTTAAAACAGCTTTAAAATCAAGTTAAAATGATTTTGACTAAGTAAAAAGGTTTTTCTTTTAATCATTTTATCAAGTCAAAATACCTTTCAAACAAGTCAGAATTGCTCCAGGCCAAAAAGTATCGATACATTTTTGGCCAAGTATCGATATTTTTAAAATATCAATTTGGTATCTATATTTCTGAAATATCGATCCGGTATCGATACCTTTTTATAAGGTATCGATAAATTTATTCTGGTATCAATATTTAAACTCCAACAGTCACTGAATTTAGCATTTATTGCAAAAAAAAAAAAATTGATACCTTTTTATCTGGTAGCAATACTCGTTGTTGTAAGTGTATTAAATATTCTAGTTTTCACATCCCCAACGACTCTATTAACTACCACAACAACCTTAACAGTTGGAAATCAATTAGGGGGTGTAAATACTAGCTTCTAAAGCTTCTACAACACCAAGAAAACATATTCAAGTAAAAATCATCAATCAAACAACCTTGGTACTCAATACTTCCATAATTCTCTTGTACACACTTGTGAACTCTCATTGCCTTTCTTTTGCTCAAGTGTATTCTTGTCTATTTGTGCTTAATTGGCAAACATTCTGATCTTGTTAGGATTATCTCTTTGTTTGCTTCTTTGTAATTCTTTGAGAGGGTTTATCTTAAGATTTGGGGTAGAAATCTTAAGAGGGTTGTAAGGTTAAGCCTTATTCTCAAAGGTTGAACAAATTAGTTAATTTGATAAAATTCTTAGTTGTGGAAAGCTAAGGTCGTGGAGTAGGCAATCAGGGTCGAACCACTCTAAATCATTGTGTTCATTTTTTTCATTTTCTTCCCTTACTTCCACCAAAATTTACAAAGGCCAAGTCACCCCCTCTTGGCTATTTCGGTTTGATTAATCAAGCTAACACTTTGGGTATCTTTATGTTAAATATCGACGATTCCTTCGTCGAAAATCCAGACAAGGGAGGGGCGAGGACCATTATAAGGATAAAGGCGAATAGGTTAGTGGTTTGTACAAACACATTTTGATGGTTACTAGTGTTGAAGTAGAGTTATGGGCAATTAGAGATGGGTTGTCCTTAGTAGAACAATTGAATATAACTCGTATTGAAGTTGAAAGTGATGTTGATATTGTTGTTAAAACAATTTCAAATGCTAAGGCTAACGATATTTTTCTATCTACCATTGTTAATGATTATAGGTCACATATGTCTAAATTTGCTTCGGCTTTACTTAAGAAGACTTGCCAGGAGTGGAACCAAAGTGCGGATAGATTGGCTCAACTAGGGAGTAGTTTTCAACAAGATAATTAGAGCACTTTTTGTAGTAGGAATCTTTTGTTTATTTGTGGGGAACCTCTAGCTTGTATTAAGGCTTTATTGAAATCTAATGCTTATGGACTATCTATGCATCATACCTTATTTTAATTAATGAAAAGTTGTATTTTGAAAAAAGAAAAGAAAAGAAAGTAAGCATCTTGGTTAAGGAAGATTCTTGGATGGATGGGAAAGTACAATAGGGTTGTAGATATGTTTGGTTTTAGGTTAAGGGCAAAGGGTATTATGGTGATGGTAGTGATAGAGGGTGTGGGTGATGAATGGGTTGTGGTATTAATTGGTTCGATGGTGATGAGTCGAATGGGAGTTGTGATGGTGATGAAAATGATAAATATAAGAAGATTGGGAAAGATGGAGGGTAGTAGTTGAGTTCAATCGGGTGAAAAGTAAGCAATGGCTAGGCTGAAGCTTGATGATAGTTTGATGGTTGAATCGGTTAACGATTAATTAATAGTGGTAGAAGTGGAGCTCAGAGTGAAGGATGGTTAGCATAAATGAATTTGCTATTGTTTTTTTATATATTTTTTATTTGATATTTTATGAGTAAAAAAGTTAAATATATATACCATTTCTCCAAAAGTTGCTAAAATGGGTGGATATGTAAAAAAAAATCTTTTTTCTTTACATGTATAAAAAAAATAGTGACATTTGATTTTTTATAGCATTTTCAAACTTGTCATTTTTTTATATATCATTTAAAATAAAAAAGAAGTGTCGCAAGAGGTTTTTCAACTCATAATAAATATTTATTTTTTAAAATATTTCTAACTTCAAATTTTCTTGATTCCTATCCAAATAAGAAGTATCATAAACCGATCTATTTTTAGAGTATGTCTCTTAAAAACGAAAGTGGAGTTTGCCCTTTATTTTATTTTATTTTCTTTCCAGTCACTTGTAGCTTTTTTGTTTCATCGATTTTTCTCGGATCCACCTCTTCCTCTGAAAAATGGGAAGAAGTATTTTCTTTCGTAGATACCCCCTATTCCTATTTATACCCTCTCCATTCGGAAATAGTTTCTATTTCTATATTTCTTTCTTCCTCACTTTCCCCCACTTTTTTCATTTTGGAAATTCCTTTCAGTTTCTTAGTTAAAATGAGTGATAATATTTTTGTCTAAATAGTAAACACAAGTAATAAATAACAAAAATACTAAAGATTTGAGCCATAGAATTTCTAAATTCTAATACAAGATATTTATTAGAGCAATAAGTACATTTGACCTAATAAAATTATTTTGTTGTATAACAAACTAATACCAACCCAACCCATTTCATAAATAAAAAATGACCAATTAACCAACCAACAAAACTATTTGTTACAAAAAAACATATTGCTACTGCATCGAAACATATAAATGTTGACTAATCTAGCTAACATTGAACTTGGTAAAATGAGAAGATTGTTTCAAGAATATACATTGAATGCTAAGATTATGCATTCAATTTTTGGTAGGACGTCTATAATCAAAAGAGTCTTTGTGATTGTTCGAGAAGAAATGAAACAAAAGATACGATAGAGCTAGGGCATTTATTGTATAAAACAAATTAATTTATGTAATAAATAAACTATCGATTTAATGTACCATATCAGTTTGTTGTTACCTTTTTAATGACACATAATAAATAAGTGATCAAAATCTAATAACATAATAACATTAATGATTATAATGTAACATTTGACAATTAAATAATCAAAATATGATTTTATGAAAAAAAAAATTAAAAGCCTGCATATTTGCAGGGAAAGGAAAACATTCTAGTTATATACTTAAATTAAAAAATGTAGTTTCCAAAGACTTCAATGAAACAGCTACTTAAAAGAGAAGGAAAAAAAAAAAAAGGAAGAAGACTTATTAGATGGTTGCTTGGGAGTTGTGCTCATGTTAACGCAGCAGATCTTGTACGATATTTTATATTGAAAAGTGTCTAGACATGTCTCAAAATGTAGCATTTGATGATTGGTTTGGTGAAAGCATTTGTGGGGCTCCTATCTTCCATGTCTCCACACTTTCCTGACGGCCACCATATGCCGTCGATTTAATTACACGTGTCCTCACTCCATGCCGACGAGGAAAACAAAACCGGGAAGAAGCGGGCCCCACTATTTATTTAATTAATATTGAAAATTAATTAAATCCAATTAAAAATATTCTTATTTTGATTATGATTTACACTCTCCTATTAATCTATATGATTTACACTCTCCTATTAATCTATATACTTTTGTGATAAGTGTAGATTTAATCCTTATATTTTTATTTGATTAATTTTAGTTTTTATATTTTTCGAATTGATAAATGTTAGTCTTGTGTCTTTTAAAATTTAAAATTTTAATCTTGATCCAAACAACAGTAGTTAAATTTATTTAGTTAAATTCAATTATTAGTTATATACTATACGTACAATATAGTTATGGTAGATTTAATTCATTTTCTCTAATTAAATCATTCTAAGTCCTTATAATTTTTGAATTTTAAAATTACAGTCTTAACACAAATGACACTTGGTAATCTATTAAATTAATTTTTAATGAGTAATATGTGAAAATAATAAGCTGATATGACATTACGAATATGATAATATGTTTGAAGCATCAAATTTAAAAAATAATAGAACTTTACTTAATAAATTTAACAATTATTATTTGGTGATAACTAAAATTTTAAATTTTATAAAATACGAATATTAAAAATACCAAATAAAAGTAAAAGGATTAAAATTTTAACTTTTACTAAGTACAATGACTAATAACAAAATTACACCAAAAAATTCTTTAGTCCAAGTTTTTGAAGATATGTTGCAACTTCTGGCGTTTAATTTGATGTTTTTTTTTTTTTTTTTTTTTGTGGGAAAGGGTCAACACTTAACTTCATCAGTCAAGTTAAGAAAATTCATAGCGGATTTAATACGATTTGTCGCTTATATAATAATTAAGTAATCATATAAATTAATAAAACAGTTATCAAAACTCAATTTATTTTTAGGAAAAGCATATGGAAATATTTTTTTTATAAAATACTTTTATGAGTAATGAGTAGTTTTTCTTATAAAAATAACCTAAAACTTTTAATTATTTATGAAAATAAACTATTTTAAAAATTATATACAAAAATGACCCATTTTGAATAGTAAATGTCGGTGACGCCATTATCATTGGCATCACCACCTTTAATTTTTTTAAAAAATAATTTTTTAAATGTTGTCATTACTATTGGTGGTACCAAATTGAAGTATAATTATATAAAACATTCAAGAATCGGATGAAGTAATTATCTTTTTAAATTGGATGGAAAAAGGGGTTGCATCATTCCTCTAGCCCACCAATTAAATGTTTTTAAACTTTTGGTCTATTTACATGTTAGGTCTGTTCTTTTTTTTTTAAATTAAATTTATATAGACCTTAAAAAATATAAAAATAACAAAAATAAACTCTTTTCAAAATTTATTATTTTTTTAAAAATAATAAACTTAAAAAATTATATAAAATTATTATTTAAATTACACAAATATATCGCTTAAATAAAAAAATTAACTATTTAAAACAGATCATTTATGTACATAATTTTTAAAATAAGTGATTTAAAAAAAAATGGTAATGAGTAATGCGACTGGGTCTAATTGAAAGGAAATGGGAGTTGGACTAACGCGGTGGCAAAGGTTCTCTAACACTAATAGCATATTTTTATTATCTTCCATTCATCACGGCGCAATTGAATAATGATGAAGTTACCTTTTCTTCCTTTTTACAGAAGAGAATATTTTGTCTTGAAAATGACACGTATTCCAACAAAACGAGAAAGGAGTGGAATACTTAAATGTGTTCACAGAATGGGTGATAAAAGAATTTTATAAATCAAACAAACTCATCTTAACAAATGAGAATTGATTCTTCTTAAAACAATCCATTTTAAAAAAAAAAATTATATTTTTCAATAACTTAATTTATTGATTATATTTCATTTTTAATGTAATTTTAAAAATAAAATAAAAAATATTTAAGACACAAATTATTAAAAATTAATTTAAAATATCAAAATCACGTATCAACAAGTATGATACAATTATGTAAACTAATATTAATTAAAATGTGCTGAAACACAAAAAAAATTTGAGTTAAAAAGAATATGATTTTATTTATGGTTGGAATGGAGCATACCGGCAGCAAAATGGAATTGGCAAGGCTCTCTATTACACTTCTAATTTTCTAATTAACAGTTATATTTTATTTTTACATTTATTTTTTTATATATGAAATTTATAGTATGAATACTATTTAATTAAAAAAGAAATAGATTTGGAGTATATCCAATCCATTTTTATACCAATCTCTTTTTTTTTAAATTTATTTTTTGAATATAATTTTTTGTTCAAATATAAAAAAAATTAATCAATAAAAAAGTTATTTGTTTAGCTTAATGTTATAGATTTTTTTATCATTTGTTTGATGTTATAGATTTAATTTGATATTCAATTTGTCAAAACTTACATATTAAACCAGTATAAAATAATATTGACTATTTTTTTATTTTTAAATTTTATAAATTAAAAAAAATCATAATAATATTTTTATTTTTATTAATTCTTAATTCTACCATTAATATAAAACTTGTAAATTTACTTATAACTTTAAGGATTAGTAGTTGATATACTAGTAGTGTATTTTTTTTATTCTACAAGTAGTCTTCAAAAATTGTCATATGTTTCTTCTTCTTTTTTTTAAATACTTATTTTTTAATATTAGACAATACCACTATAGGACACTTGTTAACTTCCTAACACTACTTGTGGAGATAGAGATTTTATACTTCACAAGTAAGATTAGGGGTTAGTAAAATATTTAAAAAAATAAATATTTTTAAAAAAGAGACTTGATAATTTTTATATCTGCTTGTGAAATAAATAATAATACTGGCATCACTTTTTAGTGGGGCACGATTGGGGCAGGGAATTAGGGGTAGGGGATATTTGGTTTAAAATTTTATATTTATCAAAGAAATAAGTTAAACATGGAAGCAAACAAAGAAGAGTTGTTCTGGGAACAATAATCAAGAGCAAATTGGCTCATATTTGAAGATCGAAATACAACCTATTTCCATAAGTTTGCATATTATCGCAAGAAGATGAATATCATTAAGGGTTTGAGAGATAAGGATTGAGTATGGGTAATAGGGAAAGGGAAAGGGAAATGGTTGTGATTGTGATAGATTATTTCAAAGAACTATTCACGACTTATTCAATAAAGAGTTGTGATCATGTGTAGTCGGGAATACAACCTTGCGTCTTGAAGAGCATGAACGATGAACTATCGGTTGCGTTCAAGGAAGAGGAATTGTTGGAAGCTGTTAAAAGTATGGCATCACTAAAAACATCATGTATGGATGGATTCCCGACTTTATTTTTCAGAAATACTAGCATGTTATTGGTAAGGCTGTAACTCAATATTCTATTGATGTTTTAAATGGAGCAAATGAGGTTGATGTTATCAATCAAATTAATATAATGCTTATCCCCAAAGTAAGTAACCCAAGTGCTATGTCACAATTCAAGCCTATCAATCTTTGCAATGTTTTATATAAAATCATAGCTAAAACAGTTGTCAACAGATTCAGGAAAGTACTGGATGTTCGTATTGATGAGGCCCAGAGGTCGCTTGTTCTTGGAAGGCAAACTACAGACAACATTCTTATTTCTTATGAATTACTGTACACTTTCAAAAGGAGGAAGCATGGCTTTCATGGTTCGTTTGCATTAAAATTGTATATGAGTAAAGCCTATGATAGGGTGGAATGAGTTTTTTTTTTTTTTTTTGGAGAGGACGATGGAGCGATTAGGGTTCAATAGGGATTGGATAGACTTAATGATGAGAAGCATAACATCAATGTCATACTCAGTAGTTTTTAATGGTAATCAGGAAGAAGTGTTTCGACCTTCCCGAGGATTGCGACAAGGGGATCCTTTAAGCCCTTATTTATTTCTTATTTGCTTAGAAGGTCTATCTAGTTTGCTCAAGATGGAAAAGTAAGATAGGTTAATTCGAGGAGCAAGAGTAGGGAGGTGTGGTTTGGTAGTGACACATTTGTTTTTTTACAGATGATAGTATTTTAATTGGCGAGGCAAGTGTGGAGGGAGCGAATGAGATGGAAACAATTTTATTAGAACATGAGGGAGTGTCAGACCAAGTGGTAAATTTTGATAGATTGCTTGTTTACTTTAATAAAAATGTTGATAGTATAATGAAGGAATGAATTGGGATGTTCCAAGAGTTCGAATTTCGAGTAACCCGAAAAAGTATCTCTGTAACACCCCAAACCCGGCCCAAACATTACGACCGAATTTGGTATGCTACGGAGGAAAAACCTTTGAAAATCCCTTGTTAAGTCGTTTTAAATTTTGATAAAAGATATTGTTTTGATTTAAAACAATTGAGGTGTTATGAAGAAAGCATTACTTAATGTCATTTAAAAATAAATATACTAAGTTAGGTTGTTTCAGTTTCAAATGTACCCGATGGTACTTTAAAAACATTTTGCGTTTAATTTGAGAAAACATGTGCATCCGTTTTAACATCATCAAATAGTTTAAATAAAACATGCAGCAATAATAAAATAATCCTAGGAGGCCTTATTACAATTAAGCAACATAAACCCAACAGAAAAATAGATAAAATCCAAAATTCATTTATTAAAAATCTCCACTGCATGGCCACCTCGAGTCCATCCGGCTCCTCATCCGCGGTCTACGAATCACCTGAAAAATTAAAGGAGAAGGTGAGTCACCAAGACTCAATGTGTAACCCTTCCCCAATTTAATGCAATCACATACACAAATTATAACCAATTAACATGCATAAGTTTAAATGCACCCAACCTAACCATCCATACGCCTTTTTCTACCCCTTGTGGTACCAAACCCTTTGGTGGTGCCAAACCACTGGTGACGTATAGTCACAAATGTGATACCAAATCACTGGAGATACCAAATCTCTGGTGTCCGAAGACACAATTGTGTTACCAAAACACTGGTGACCGAAGTCACAAATAGATGATGGGGCCAACCCATCGTGTGATACCAAATCACCGCGAGACAATCCCATATCTCAAAGTGGGGCCAACCCACGGTGGTATTAACCACGGGGACAAGTCGCTATGAGGTGCCAAACCTCCTGGAGGTACCAAACCTCGGTGACCGTAGTCACGATGTGTTACCAAAACACCGGTGTCCGTCGACACGAATATCACTGCCCCCTCCTCTCATCAACCCATAACAATCATTTATATGCATGTACCACAAATCATGTTGATAGATTTATTTAACAACATCCAATCGATTTATCATAAGCCATATATCAAATAATACACATACTAAATGTGTCATGCTTCCCAAAAGCATCAAATAATAATCACATAATAATAAGAACTTACCCAAATCCTTGTTAATACCATGAAGGTATTTCATCCATGTCTACACAAAACGTTAGGCATAAAATAACACTTAGCATATTAAAAGTTATAAGATGTGTATGTATACACACTGCACCAAAAAGAGTTCTAAATCCCAAATAGACAAATCGGCCACACAAGTAATCTTTGCCCTATATTCGGCCAAAAATGAATATTAGAACCATGGCCTATTCGGCCAAACCAAAATAATTGAGAAAGGTTCCTTGTGAACCTAAAATCTTACCCAAAGCCTTTGAACACTTATCCAACACACTCCTAAAAGAATCGGCCTCACTTCCCTACAATCAACCATCATCAATAAGGTTTATTAGCCTCTCGCTTAAACGAAACTTAAAATAAAAATCCTTGAAATAAACCTTACCACCTTACCAAAACCAATTTCTAGAGAAGTCCCGATGATAACTATCTTACCTTCAATATTCGGCCAAAGATAAATCTAAAGAAAGTAGAATATTCGGCTATATGGTTATGGAAAATGAAGAATATGTGAAAGAAAAGAGAATTGAAATGAGAGAGAATTCGGTTTAATCAACAAAAGAAAAGAGAGAGCAACAAGAAGAGAATGGTTCGCCCAAAAGAAAGAGAAAGAGAAAGTGGTTGAGCAATATTGAAAGAAAGAAAAAGAGAGAAAAGGGAGTAAGAGTTTGGCCAACACCTAGTTATCAAAGAAGAAAAAGATGCACAAAAGTTCCCATGTTGTTTTTGGTTTCAAAAGGACAAATGAAAGAAAAGAAATGGTATTTGGTTCACATGAAATGAGGCTAAAAACCAAAAGAGAAAAATTGCACCAAAATGCACAAGACACTTTCGGCCAAAGAGAGGAATTTTGGAGAGAAAGAAAAACAAAGCAAAAAGATGTTCAAATGACAAAAAAAATTGGCCAACTATTCCTTCCCCAAGCTACCTATCAAAATTCGCCACCCCTAGCCATACATGCCGTCCACATTCATCCACTAAAGGCTTAGGAAACTTTCCAAAACATCCTCCACCCTTCATGCCTTTTGTCCCTCATCATACCATAACTTCAAGATTCTTATCCCTACTATCAAGCTTTCCTTAATCATATATTCAACTTACCAAAAGAATTAGTCCAACCTATCATAAATAAGTTTGACCGTCCATCAAAGCAAGGATATAAAAATAAACCTTCAAATTGCTAAACATGCTACTCGAACCTCTAACCTCAAGCCAAACTCCATGCGCCATTACCAACTTGCCATGCACTCATCTTGTCACTTATTGCTACTTAAATTAACTTAAGTGCTAAGCTCATTTAATCCTCTTCTTTAAATAAGCCATACTAAGAATTATTCTACTAAACCGAGCTTACTCAAGACCCCTAATTAAGCCTTATATCATCACGAATAATATCACGAAATTCAAATACAAGAAAAATAATTCAATCACAAATAACCCCTATTTTGGGATGTTACAGCTTCTACCTCTTAAAATAATTTCGACCTCGAAATTACCGATCGAAAAGGTGAGGGTATTGTCGCCGCATCACCTCCTCGATTCCCACGTCGCTTCCTCCGCACTACCATGGTTTCGCCATAGCACTTTCACTAAGGGTACCGACTTTTCACGCAACACCTTGACATCACGATCTAAAATCGAATGGTTCCTCCTCGAATGATAAGTCGGAGTTAACCTCAATCTCTCGCATCGCACGATGTGCGATGGATCTCGACCTATACCGCCTAAGCATCGACACATGGAAGACATCGTGAATCGACTCAACTCTGCTTTGGCGATTCGAGTGATAAGCTACCGGTCCTACTCGCTTCAACACAAAGATATACGGGCCGATGAACCTTGGACTTAATTTCCTTTTTGCCCAAAGCGCAACACCTTTTTCCAAGGCGACACCTTCAGAAAGACTTTATCTCCTACCTCGAATTCCATTTCCTTGCGCTTGAGATCGGCGTAAGACTTTTGCCTATCCGATGCTTCCTTGAGACGAGCCCGAATTACCTTAACTTTGTCCTCGTTTGGCGTCACCAATTTCGGACCCAAGACATGTCGTTCACCTAGTTCAGCCCAACACGTAGGAGTACGGCATTTTCGGCCCATACAAAGCTTCTTCATATGGAGCCATTTGGATACTCGCTGATAACTATTGTTATGTTTAATTCCGCCAACTGTAGATACTCCTCCCAAAGCGCCATCAAATCGTAACACAACCTCTCGAGCATATCTTCTAAGATCTCGAATCACTTTCTCCGATTGTCCGTCGGATTGCGGATGAAAAGTCGTGGCCAAGTCCAATCTCGCACCCAAAGCTTGATGCAACGCTCTCCAAAACCTCGATGTAAACCTCGGATCCCTATCCGAGATAATCGACATCTTGGCACACCATGCAATCTCACTATCTCGCCACGTATAACTTAGCTAACCTCAGGCTGAATAATCTACCCTTACGGTATGAAATGCGCGATTTGGTCGACGATCCACAATCACCCAAACTCGAATTCTTCTTGCTAGGCGTAAGAGGTAATCCATCGACAAAGTCCATGGTGATCCTCTCCCACTTCCACCGAGGAATCTTCACCGGGTGAAGTAAACCGGATGGCAACCGATGTTCGGCCTTGACTTGTTGACATGTCGACACTTACCCACGAACTCGAGCATTTCCCGTTTCAAACCCGCCACCAAAATTGCTCTCTCAAATCCCGATACATCTTGCTACCTCCGGGATGCATAGCATATGGGCTACTATGTGCGTCCGAAGAATCCTTTGTCTCAACTCCACATCCTTCGGCATACAAGCTCTTCCTTTAAAGCACAAAACTCCATCACGGGACAGACTAAAATCCTCTAATCCACCATTCGGACTTGCAACCTCCGATCATTCAAACCATCATCCTCTAACCGCTTCTCCTTAATCTGATCTAACCAAGTCGAAGGCTTGACTTGCAATTCCGCCAAAAGACTCCCATCATCGAACGGACTAAGTCGAGCAAACATCGATCTTAAATCCGATACAACCTTACGACTCAACGCGTGCGCCACCACGTTAGCCTTACCAGATGATACTCGATCGAGCAATCGTAGTCCTTCAACACACTCAATCCATCTACGCGCCTCAAATTCAAATCCTTCCGAGTCAAGAGATACTTAAGACTCTTGTGATCCGTATAAACTATCGACTTCTCTCCGTGCACAAATAGTGCCTCCATATCTTCAAAGCGAAGACTACTACACCGCTAACTCCAAGTCATGAGTCGGATAATTAGCCTCATGTGGTCTCAATCGCCGAGATGCATAAGCCACTACCTTCCCTTCTTGCATCAAAGACGCATCCCAAACCAATATGTGATGCATCGCAATAAACCGTGAATTCCTTGCCTCGCCTCAAAGTTGAATCAAACCGGAGCTTCAGTAATCTTCTTCAATTTGTCGAAACTTTCTTGTCGCTGCTCCTCGGTCCACACAAATGGAACTCCTTTCTCAACAACTTGGTCATCGGTGCGGCAATCAAAGAAAATCCTTCCACAAATCTTGGTAATACCCCGCAGACCTAGAAAACTCCGAATTTCACCCACAGATTTAGGCGGCTTCAATCTAACATCGCCTCAATCTTTCGAGGATCCACTCTAATCCCTCTACTGAAACAACATGACCCAAGAAAGTCACCTCCTTAAGCCGACTCGCACTTACTAAATTTCGTGATACACTGTTTGCTTTTCCTCGAGAATCGCAACACCACTCGCAAATGCGCATCATGCTCCTCTTTCGACTTGAATACACCAAAATATCATCTATAAAGACCACAACGAATCGATCCAAAAACTGTTGAAATACCCTATTCATCATGTCCATGAAAGTCTTTGGTGCATTAGTCAAACCAAACGGCATCACCAGAACTCGTAGTGTCCATACCGAGTACGAAATGCCGTCTTATGGATATCACCTCTTTCACCTCGGGATTGATGATATCCGGACCTTAAATCAATTTTAGAGAAAACCGCTGATTTCTTTTCAATTTGGTCAAACAAGTCATCTATCCTCGGCAAAGGATACTTGTTTTTAATCGTCGCCTTATTCAATCTGGCGGTAGTCTATACGCATCCGCATCGTACCATCCTTCTTCTTGACAAAAGTACCGGCGCTCCCCAAGGTGAAACACTTGGTCGAATGAAACCTCGATCCAACAACTCTTGTATCCGAGCCTTCAATTCCAACAATTCCTTCGGTGCCATCCTATACGGAGCTATAGACACCGCGGCGCGTTCGTGTAACATGATCTATACCAAATTCGACTTCACGATCCGGAGGCAATCCGGAAGTTCTTCAGAAATACGTCAAGAAATTCCTTTACAGTTTGAACATTTCCCACGAAGACTCCTTAGCTTCCAAAGCACACACATGAACTACGAACGCCTCATGCCTTTCCCGACCATCTTTCATCGCTTTCAACGCAGATACCACGTTGGATAGATAATCTCTCCTATTACCTATCATGACCACTTCTTCACCTTCAACCGCCTTCAAAACCATGCGCTTAGTGGCACAATCCAAACTTGCTTGGTACTTGACCAACCGATCCATCCCAAGAATCGATCAAACTCCTCAAACGGCGGTTCCATCGGATCGGCTACAAACACTACCCTTGAAGTTCTAGGGGTATATCTCTATACTGACTTATCTACTTCTACTGAGTGACCTAAAGGACTAAGTGCGGTCATCCTCTTAGAAGCGATCTCTGAACTAAACTCATGGTCTCAACTATACTACTAGCAACGTAAGAGTGCGTCGAACCCACATCCATCAAGGCAAGATATGGAACACCAAAAATTAAAAACGCACTCGGTTATGACGTCCGGTGCGTCTCCTTCCTCACGACGCCGCAAAGATACACCAAACCAGCCGCCTAGCCTCCGTGTTGCCAATACCTCTGCCTTGTTTGCTCCGCGACCTCCACTAGAGCCATAACCACCTCTACCATAACCACGACCTCTCTGCGGTGCTGGTCCCTCCTTTTCGAACTCGGGCACGACCTTGACCTTCAGATCGATTCCTAGCTTGCTTACGCGGACGATCCCATATACGATGTTCTAGCGAACCACACTCGAAACATCCTTTCCTCCGGTCCAACATTCACCCCAATGAAACTTTCCACAACGCAAGTTACACCGGGCCGATCTTTGATTAGCATTTGTGGACTCTCCGCGCTGATTTGACCCACTCTGCCTAAATCTTTCTCGAACATTACCACTTGACCTGCACGATCCAAAGCCTCTTTGACTTGCTCCTATCATAACTTTGCCTCGCGGACTCCTTGATTCCTTCGGCTACCTTGGCCTTCTCCACCAAGACAAAGAACTCACGTTCTTGCCGTGTGGAGCAATCAGCAGCCTTAAACTCGTCTCTAAGTCCGTCTTCAAAACGAACACAACGATCATGTTCCGATGCCACTATTCCTCGAGCATAACGACCAAATTTTAGGAATTCGCGCTTCATACTCGGAGAGACGGACTTATTCCCTTGCACTAACCCCTAAAAGCTTTCCTTTGAGCGCCAATGTAGCTTGATCCAACATACTTCTTCCCGATATGCGGCTTTGAAGTACTCCCAAGTGAGATCATCTCGCCGTAGCACCATCTCGGACCGTGAGCCACCATCGATATGACTCATCCTTGAGAAACGACACCGCTCCTTTCGGTTTCTCCTCATTTGTCAAATCTATCTCATCCATGATTCTTTCGGTCGATTCCAACCAATACTCACCGTATTGGGCGCTACACCGCATACACACCTCGGAAAAATTCAGCTCCGTTGGCTCAAGTCTCTCAGAACCGACTTCCGAGCTCCTCCACTTCCACCAATTCCAGCTACCCTTTCCGTAACCCGTAGCATCGCCAGACACGCGGCGTCGTCACCGTCTCGATCCTCGCTCTTCAGCTCCAAAGGTTGGGGGTGGTGGTGGCGGTATCTTATTCTCGGATCCTTGACCCGACCCGCGTGTGTTCGACACGGCCATCCTACCCCTTCCAAGGCCCACGACGGCCACGTCCTCTAAAGCTCATTCTAACTATCGCGCTTTAACTCGATTAGGAAATTTTTTATGAATTAGTACATGTTTCACTTGATTATCCATGAAGAAATTTTATGAAAAGAGTTTAATAGAGATTCTTTCGATCAAACAAGGTTTTAAGTCTTCTATCATAGTTTACATAGAATAATACATCCATTCCCTATACCTTTCAAACCTATGCACTCTTCAGGCATTATTGTCCGTTTCTAACCCAGGGGTATTTTCGTCATTTTTTTCCTAAAGGGTATTTTTGTAATTTTGTCAATCAAGAATATTTTGAAAATTTTCGAAGATACATTTGTCCTACCATCTAAAAAATAATTTAATGATTTTAAAACCGAAGTTTTCCTTAAAACATGGCTAATCCCTTTCGGGTTTTATTTAAGATTTTGCCTATGACCGAGTCCTCTTGGTTAGGGTGAACCGAAGCTACGCACCAGGTAGGAATCCCGCGAAGAGGAGGTGAGTCACGAGGATCGCTAAGTACCAAGCTCTTAGGATCCAATCCTAGACATGCGCACCAAGGTTACCACACCCTAACTCGGCGACTTGGTCGTAGGTTGGTTTAATTAGGCTCTTGAAGTCTTATGTCTTTGTTTGGAGTAAACTAGTCCTAAAGTTTAAAATACTATCACTATCTACGTCCCATGCTTCCTACCCTTCTACAAAGAAATAATTCATACAAAAAGTTAGTGGTACTTACAGGCGGATCGGGTCTGAGACTCAGTGCCATGCTTATTCAAAACCATAATATTTCAGATAGACCTACCAAAACATTTTTGGGCCTTGGGCCCCCACAGCCGAGCTTTGAACTTGGCTCTGATACCAATTTTGTAACACCCCAAACCCGGCCCAAACATTACGACCGAATTTGGTATGCTACGGAGGAAAAACCTTTGAAAATCCCTTGTTAAGTCGTTTTAAATTTTGATAAAAGATATTGTTTTGATTTAAAACAATTGAGGTGTTATGAAGAAAGCATTACTTAATGTCATTTAAAAATAAATATACTAAGTTAGGTTGTTTCAGTTTCAAATGTACCCGATGGTACTTTAAAAACATTTTTGCGTTTAATTTGAGAAAACATGTGCATCCGTTTTAACATCATCAAATAGTTTAAATAAAACATGCAGCAATAATAAAATAATCCTAGGAGGCCTTATTACAATTAAGCAACATAAACCCAACAGAAAAATAGATAAAATCCAAAATTCATTTATTAAAAATCTCCTTTGCATGGCCACCTCGAGTCCATCCTAGGCTCTTCATCCGCATGGTCTACGAATCACTGAAAAATTAAAGGAGAAGGTGAGTCACCAAGACTCAATGTGTAACCCTTTCCCAATTTAATGCAATCACATACACAAATTATAACCAATTAACATGCATAAGTTTAAATGCACCCAACCTAACCATCCATACGCCTTTTTCTACCCCTTGTGGTACCAAACCACCGTGGTGGTGCCAAACCACCGGTGACGTATAGTCACAAATGTGATACCAAATCTTTGGAGATACCAAATCTCGGTGTCAGAAGACACAATTGTGTTACCAAAACATTGGTGACCGAAGTCACAAATAGATGATGGGGCCAACCCATCGTGTGATACCAAATCAGCGGCGGACAATCCCATATCTCAAAGTGGGGCCAACCCACGGTGGTATTAACCACGGTGGACAAGTCGCTATGAGGTGCCAAACCTCTGGAGGTACCAAACCTCTGGTGACCGTAGTCACGATGTGTTACCAAAACACGGTGTCCGTCGACACGAATATCACCGCCTCTCCTCTCATCAACCCATAACAATCATTTATATGCATGTACCACAAATCATGTTGATAGATTTATTTAACAACATCCAATCGATTTATCATAAGCCATATATCAAATAATACACATACCAAATGTGTCATGCTTCCCAAAAGCATCAAATAATAATCACATAATAATAAGAACTTACCCAAATCCTTGTTAATACCATGAAGGTATTTCATCCATGTCTACACAAAACGTTAGGCATAAAATAACACTTAGCATATTAAAAAGTTATAAGATGTGTATGTATACACACCTGGCACCAAAAAGAGTTCTAAATCCCAAATAGACAAATCGGCCACACAAGTAATCTTGCCCCTATATTCGGCCAAAAATGAATATTAGAACCATGGCCTATTCGGCCAAACCAAAATAATTGAGAAAGGTTCCTTGTGAACCTAAAATCTTACCCAAAGCCTTCGAACACTTATCCAACACACTCCTAAAAGAATCGGCCTCACTTCCCTACAATCAACCATCATCAATAAGGTTTATTAGCCTTCGGCTTAAACGAAACTTAAAATAAAAATCCTTCGAAATAAACCTTACCACCTTACCAAAACCAATTTCTAGAGAAGTCCCGATGATAACTATCTTACCTTCAATATTCGGCCAAAGATAAATCTAAAGAAAGTAGAATATTCGGCTATATGGTTATGGAAAAATGAAGAATATGTGAAAGAAAAGAGAATTGAAATGAGAGAGAATTCGGTTTAATCAACAAAAAAAAGAGAGAGCAACAAGAAGAGAATGGTTCGCCCCAAAAGAAAGAGAAAGAGAAAGTGGTTGAGCAATATTGAAAGAAAGAAAAAGAGAGAAAAGGGAGTAAGAGTTTCGGCCAACACCTAGTTATCAAAGAAGAAAAAGATGCACAAAAGTTCCCATGTTGTTTCGGTTTCAAAAAGGACAAATGAAAGAAAAGAAATGGTATTTGGTTCACATGAAATGAGGCTAAAAACCAAAAGAGAAAAATTGCACCAAAATGCACAAGACACTTTCGGCCAAAGAGAGGAATTTTGGAGAGAAAGAAAAACAAAGCAAAAAGATGTTCAAATGACAAAAAAATTGGCCAACTATTCCTTCCCCCAAGCTACCTATCAAAATTCGGCCACCCCCTAGCCATACATGCCGTCCACATTCATCCACTAAAGGCTTAGGAAACTTTCCAAAACATCCTCCACCCTTCATGCCTTTTGTCCCCTCATCATACCATAACTTCAAGATTCTTATCCCTACTATCAAGCTTTCCTTAATCATATATTCAACTTACCAAAAGAATTAGTCCAACCTATCATAAATAAGTTTGACCGTCCATCAAAGCAAGGATATAAAAATAAACCTTCAAATTGCTAAACATGCTACTCGAACCTCTAACCTCAAGCCAAACTCCATGCGCCATTACCAACTTGCCATGCACTCATCTTGTCACTTATTGCTACTTAAATTAACTTAAGTGCTAAGCTCATTTAATCCTCTTCTTTAAATAAGCCATACTAAGAATTATTCTACTAAACCGAGCTTACTCAAGACCCCTAATTAAGCCTTATATCATCACGAATAATATCACAGAAATTCAAATACAAGAAAAATAATTCAATCACAAATAACCCCTATTTTGGGATGTTACAATCTCTGGCTGCCAACTATTGTTGGGTGAAGGAAGAAGGAAGCATTCTTGAGTTTCAAAGAGAGATTTATAAAATGAATAGAAAGTTGGAGTGTTCACCATTTGTCAACAGGGGGAAAAGAGGTATTTATTAAGTCCATTTTACAAGCAATTCCAATTTATGTCATGCAATATTTTTTATTATCGGTTACGTTGTGCCGCGAGTTAGAAAGTGTTATTAGTAGATTTTGGTGGCATAATAGTACCACAAAAAGGGTATACATTGGTGCCAATGGAGGTTGTTGTGTAGGTCGAAATCTAAAGGTGGGTTAGACTTTCAGGATTTAGCCAGATTTAATGTGGCTTTATTAGCAAAATAGGCTTGAAGGCTATTAACGAAGCTGGAGTGTTTGTTTGCTTGCGTGATGAAAGCTTAATACTATCAAGAATGCGATTTTATGCACTCAAGATCAGGGTCTTACCCTTTGTATACCTGGCGGAGCATTTGGAGTGCCCGAAGGTTGATAGAGCAAGGTAGTGGTTGGAAAGTGGGCAGTGGGATGGCAATATATATTTGGAATGATCCCTGGTTGCCGGGACGTGGCCAAAGGAGAGTGTGTGGTTAGAATATCAATGTTAATTATACAAATGTAGCAGATTTGATAGACTCGAACTCGGATGCCTGGAAGTTAGATGTGATAAACATGTTATTTGATAGTGATCATGTAGAGAGTGTAACACCCCTTACCCATCTTCAAGCCAGAACAGGGTTTGAGGCATTACCTAACTAATCTTGCTTAAACATCTCAAAAAGGGTTATAAAATTTCGTTTAAACCCATCACTTGCACATACTCGACCTAGAAGGCCCTAAACATACTTCCGAGAGATATCGAAACTATTCTGGGAACTTTTACGAGTTCGAGAAACTTTTCAACAAAACAAGGGCCACACGCCCGTGGGGGTCTAGGGACACGCCCGTGTTCCCCTAAGACATGCCCGTGTCTTCCACCCGTGGTCGACACTGACTAATTACACACGGCCTTGACACGCCCGTGGCCCTGGCCCGTGTGCCAAACCTTGGCATTCTGACTTATCCACACGGCCTATACACACGTCCGTGTGCTTCAGCCGTGTGGCGATTTAAATTCTAAGTGCAAGGAGCAAACATCACACGGCCCAGGCCATACGCCCATGTGCTAGCTGTGCCTCCCACACGGTCTAGACACACGCCCGTGTGTCTATCCACGTGGACAATTAGCAGGCTATCTACCAAGCCCTTTTCCACTCTCACTTGCATACATTCATACACCACCTCATAAACTTCACATATCATAAATTATGACTCTTGAATTATCACATTTAATCCTAAAAATGAAGTCTTCATACCATACACGAGGGAGAACTATTTCTAGTACAATTACAATCTACTTGAGCCATCATCTATGGCTATACACAATCGTCTCACGACTCATTTAGGCCAACACATTTGGCACATTAACTATAGCTTAAACTAAACAAAAATAAGATCCCTATACATGCCATAACACTTAAGGACTTGAGACCTCATACCAATTGTCTGCTCGATAGTGTGAAAACATCTCCGGCGGTCTCCAACCCGAGCTAGTTAAGCTAACCTATAGGAGATGGGAAAGGAAAGGAGTAAGCAATAATGCTTAGTAAGTTCATATACAAATAATAATCAGTTATTGATATTCATTGATTATACTCAATCACAAGGTATTATTATGAGTTTTACTCCTAAACTCATGGTTACCTATTCAACCCTTCATAATGCTTACTCATTCCATCTCTTACCACGTTCTAACCACATCTCGAGCTTAATGCTCACATACATTCCCTGCACTTATCACCACAAATTCTCATGATACAACACATCACAATTTATCACTAAACCAATTACAATGCTAAATTACTCGGTGGTTTCGCACTTAGTCCACCATCGATCTTTAATAGGGTGGTATCGCACTTAGCCCACCAAAAGAATAGTTACGGTGGTATCGCACATAGCCCACCAAATATCAATATAAACGATGGTATCGCACACAGCCCATCGTGGTTACTTAATAAGGTGGTACCGCACTTAGCCCACCATCGAGTGTGATTATTATACCTTCACACAACTATTTCGTCATTCATACGAAACTATACAATAACTATCGAATTCAATCCACATTGAATCATACACGTTCTCAATCATGCCATATACCAATCAATAACAACAATGTGTATATAAAATGCATCGTTTACACATAAACCATTATGGGTTAATCATATACCAAATTCACCACAATTTAATTCTAACACATACCTGTACCTCTCGTGGTACCACCACATACTTTCTCATTTTCAACATACCTGTTGAATCACTCAAATTGTTAAATAACATTTTTGAATCGCATACACATAACATCACATCGACATCGTGCCCCCGATAGGGTCTTACACGAAATATCATATCGATGCCATGTCCCTGACATGGTCTTATTCAATATTTCACACCGAAGCCATATTCCAATGTGGTCTTACACGGGACCTTAACTATCATCATATCATGCTATTTGCATATCCCATTATTCTTAGATTTAATTCTCTTTACATCTCGTCAAAACATATTTAATACATTCATAGCGTAAATACACATTCCATACAGCATCGGAATGTTAAATAACTCGTACGTAATTGCAACATTTGCACACGAACTTACCTCAATATCGAAATGGTAGAAAGGGACCTATTTGCCCATATGTCTATTTTCTCCCGTTCTAGGTCCGAATCTCGTTTTCTTTGATCTAGAACAATAGAATTTACTCATTTAATCACTTATAAATCATAATACATCATAATCTACACTTAGGCAAAAATGACTATTTTGCCCTTATACTTTGGCAAAATTGCGATTTTGCCCCTAGGCTTGTAAATCACTTTTCATCACATTTTCTTATTAATCAAGCCTAGCTGAACATTTAATCCTCTTGCAACTATTCAAAATTTCAACTATTTCATGCATTAATGAACAAATTACAACATTTGCATCTTAGTCCTAATTAGGTGTTTTCATGACAACACCTTTCACAAAAGTTATTTCTCAACTTCCCAACATTCATTTTCTTCCTTAAAAACTCAGCAGCCAACATAAACTCTCTCATGGCAAGTCCCTAGACTTTCGACCATATTGCACATTTGTCCCCTCATTAGCTAGCTTAAGCTTTGGGGACTCCAAAAGTACAAAAATTATCAACTAAAACCATCAAAATCACTTACTTGTAGGGAAAATGGGTTGCTGAAATTTTGAGCTTCAAGAACCCCCATTCTTGCTTGTATTTTCGGTGGGAGAAGAGAAGAAAATAAAAAGATGATAGCCATTTGCTTATTTCATCTTATTTTATTCATTTAGTCAACAAAAGTCACCAACTCTTGTCAAAATTTTAATTCCTTGTCCCCTTGACCGTCCATATCTCTTAGGAAGGTGTAATTGCATTTTAAAGACCTCCAATTTACAATCTATAGCTATTTGGCACCTTTAGTAAATAAAATAGAACTTTCGCACTTTATGCAATTTAGTCCTATTTTGCGATTAGGCATGAAATCGTTAAAATTAAGGCACCAAAATTTCCATGCATCTTTATAAACATGTTATAAAACATAAAATAACATGAAAATAATTTTCTCTAACCTTGGATTAGTGATCCCGAGATCACTATTCTGACTAGCTCCTAAATCGGGCTGTTACAATTCTCCCCCTTAGGGATTTTCGTCCCCGAAAATTTTTACCAAGAGAAGTTGCTCTTAACATTCCTGAAACGTTTCCACCGACTCATCCAAATCACAAATCGACTTATCCTTAAGTTTCTCTCGCCAACAACCTTTAAGCTGTAGTACACAAGATCGAAGCACCACTTGAGACCTAGATTACTCTTCCTCCCGGGCACATATACTTAGAAATCTTATAACTGTGAACTCGGCACATGCCAAAATGATCATTCGGATCTTTATCGCACACTTCACTAAAATTCAGATGGCATCCCCTTCCTTGGAAATCAAGTCACTTCAAATTTGAAATCTATTGTATTTTATCTCACTTTATCACTAGGATATTCACCGACTGTAATAGTCCTGACTTGCAAGCTTTGAAAATCAGCTTTTAGTGGTCGACTACTTCTGACCATAAACTCAATCATATCGTGAAATGTACTCAATTGTCAAAATATTTATGCATATAATTGCACTTTTTCTTAGTCTTGCATGAGTAGACATGCTATTACTAAGTCTCATACCAAAACCTTCTGTATAAGTTTTGAATTCATCAACATACAATTTCTACCTCAAGGTAACATCAATAAAGGAAATCTTATTCGACCTGAATTTTAACGTCTTAGTCAAACTCATTCAGAGCTTAATTAAAATACCATCCATTATTTCACTTCTGAACTCCTTTGTCTCGAAAGGAAAACTCGCTCTAGTCATTTACCTTGTTGGAACCAGGATATTACCAACTAAGGTCAACCGATTGACTAACTCGCATCGCTTGAACAAGAATTTTCCATCCAGATGTTTGTACTATGTCTACTATCTGAGAAGTATTTCAATAACTATACGCACCATTGAAATAGTTCAAGCCATTTTCATTAACTCACATTCAAATCTTCTACAGCATTAGGAACTCTATCTCATTAGGATTCAGAAAACACATGACGTTTTCCCACAATTTATATTATAACCTCTATTTCACAACTCAGTCACAAAAGTGATCGTCTCCGGATCACCAATCTAACAATCTCTTTCGACGTAATTCTAACCATTCAAAGATGTAAACTACCTCTTTACACTCAGGTATTAAAACACCTTTCAATTTCATTAGTACACCATACGAATTTACAAACTCTTTTTCTCGATTCATACTGAACTCAGTACTAAAACTTTCAGTTAATAATACCTTTAATGGCTTTCAACTTAACCATCACGGTTAAAATATTTCAATGAGCATATCCCTGTATCATGCTCCCTACTCATGTACGCATAAAATTTCATTCTCCTTATTGATTCATGCGTAAATATACACAGAACTCGAATCATATCTCAATACATCAATCTACTCTTTTCTCCACACTGAGAATATATTTCAAACACACTCTAAATCGAGTTTCTCTTGATATGCTAATCTAAAACTTTTGCTATCGTCACATCTCACGATAGTAGGGACATCTCAATCGAATGCATTAACTCTATTCGGCTTGCCCGAAAACCCATCGCACAACGTGAAACTTGTGATTTCACTTCTTATACTAGAATTATCACCTTTCTATGATCAAATCAAAAGCGCAATCATAGTAGATATGACTATCACAACTCAAAGAACACACACACACTTTAAAGATAACCATGATCATCGAAAATATAAGAGGAATCTCACATAAAGTTTCATCACCAACTTCCTCCTCAAAGTACCAGAATAAGATTACAAAGAGATAAAGGAATGTCAATTTCAATTAACCAAATTGACAACCGTTTTGTCTGATTTTACAATCAGCTAACATTCTCACACGATCACGATTCATGAAAAGAACAACTACATCACCCCTGAAAGGCAACAGATATTAATACATAATACTTAAGGAGATCATTATAATCCATTCATGGCATAAATTAACCATACACAAGTCATAGTTTTCTTGCCATACTTACTCACACTTGCCCTTATTTAGCACATACAGTGCCACATATCGTACTCATTTCTTCGTGACTCGTTCACGAGTACCTGAATTCACTCATTCACATGACTTTAGTACAATTCTCATTTCTACTTCTGAACTCATCTACTTATCCCATTAATCACTAGGGATAGTCAAAGACGCATATTCATCGTCATTACTGTAGGTACGAAGCCAATACCACATCCCCGAGGTGGTCTTATATTGAGTCACTTCTAAATGCCAATGCCTTATCCCGGATATGGTCTTATATGGACTGTCACGTCAAGTATCGATGCCATATCCTAGATAGGGTCTTATACGATTCTCACATTCATTACCGAAGCCATATTCCAAATATGGTCTTATACGGAAATCTCAATTCGGTGCCGAGGCCATGCCACGGACATGGTCTTATACGGGACCTTACTCATTTCTCATCTCGATGATAGCATTATCATATTCATTATAGTCCCCTAGGACTTCAACCTCATGTTCAACAACAATTAGTTTATTTAGTAGAGTATCATGTATCAATGTGATACAAAGCATTCTCAATTATTCTAACATAAATATTGCATTAATCACATACAAACTTACTCAACTTGACTCTCACAAACATCTCATCATGATTCAACAGTGGTAAGAGGGTGAGGTCGTAGAGCCCCTAACTTGATTCTCGTGACTACATACATATGATTTAACATTCATCATTAATGAAATATCATCGTAGTCACACAACTCGCTCCAGGCGAGTTTTCACACTTACTCATGCTACAATTGTTTCTATCACCCGTAATCTCGAACAGTGACTTCACTTACTCAAGTTCCACATTAATGTCTACTCGAGTACTCAACATTAAACTCCAATTTCTCTTACCATTGCTTATCAATTTAGAGAACGTCTTACGGGTTTGAGTACGTCGTTTACTTGATTGCCATAGTCCAACTACGGTCTTACTCGTATCACAACATTATAGCCCAGCTATAATCTTACATGTCATCACGATGCCATAGCCTCGCTATGGTCTTACACGAAATTTCATATCACCACCAATGCCATATTCCAAATACGGTCTTACATGGAAACTCATGTCGATGCCGATGCCATATCCTAGATATGGTCTTACACGAGATCGTACGTCGATGCCATGCTCCAATCATGGTCTTACACGATTCCATACCGAGGCCAGGTCCCAGACGTGGTCTTACACGGGATCATGTATCGTTGCCAATGCCATGTCAAAGACATGGTCTTATATGGGATCACATGTATTGCCATGGTCCTACCATGGTCTTATTCATCAATTTGTCATTGAACGATCGTACTCATCTCCTGCATTCTACTTAATTAAACTTCCCAATTTGACTCCCACGCTACAATATGTGTGGCTTCATACAGAGTCACGAAATAAAACATTATATATCCTCTACTTTAACAGTCGCACAAGAGATTCAACTATGTGGACATATTGATCATACATCATTCTAAAAGTTGTACATACACACATATCCCGTTCTCTGGATAAATTTACTCACTATATGCTCCTAACCCAATAGGTTGAGTATATAACACCGTATGCATATCAACCAATATAGATAAGATTATCACTTTATAACTCTCATTTCAATCCTCAACTTAGAATTATCTCATTTCATACCTTATCACACACATGTCATAAAATTCTATTCATACCTCTCTGAGTTTCAATAATGCATAAGAACATTTCAATTACCTCATTATCACTTACAATATTATTGGAATTAGCTCGGTTTAGAATCATCTCTGTTTTAACAAAACAATTTCGTTAGAGCTGGGAGATATCACACTATCACGGTCCACCTATAGCATGTATAGCTAGACTCTTGCTCACACTAGGTTAGTCCGAGAACCGACTAAACCATAGCTCTGATACCATTAAATGTAACACCCCTTACCCATCTTCAAGCCGGAACAGGGTTTGAGGCATTACCTAACTAATCTTGTTTAAACATCTCGAATAGGGTTATAAAATTTCGTTTAAACCCATCACTTACACATACTCGACCTAGGAGGCCCTAAACATACTTTCGAGATATATCAGAACTATTCTGGGAACTTTTACGAGTTTGAGAAACTTTTCAACAAAACAAGGGCCACACGCCCGTGGGGGTCTAGGGACACGCCTGTGTTCCCCTAAGACATGCCCGTGTCTTCCACCCGTGGTCAACACTGACTAATTTCACACAGCCTTGACACGCCCGTGGCCCTGGCCCGTGTGCCAAACCTTGGCATTCTGACTTATCCAAACGGCCTATACACACGTCCGTGTGCTTCAGCCGTGTGGCGATTTAAATTCCAAGTGCAAGGAGCAGACTTCACACGGCCCAGGGCATACGCCCATATGCTAGCCGTGCCTCCCACACGGTCTAGACACACGCCCGTGTGTCTACCCATATGGACAATTAGCAAGCTATCTACCAAGCCCTTTGCCACTCTCACTTGCATACATTCATACACCATCACATAAACTTCACATATCATAAATTATGACTCTTGAATTATCACATTTAATCATAAAAATGAAGTCTTCATCCCATACACGAGGGAGAACTATTTCTAGTACAATTACAATCTACTTGAGCCATCATCTATGGCTATACACAATCGTCTCACGACTCATTTAGGCCAACACATTTGGCACATTAACTATAGCTTAAACTAAACAAAAATAAGATCCCTATACATGCCATAACTCTTAAGGACTTGAAACTTCATACCAATTGTCTGCTCGATAGTGTGAAAACATCTCCGGTGATCTCCAACCTGAGCTAGTTAAGCTAACCTATAAGAGATGGGAAAGGAAAGGAGTAAGCAATAATGCTTAGTAAGTTCATATACTAATAATAACCAGTTATTGATATTCATTGATTATACTCAATCACAAGGTATTATATTGAGTTTTACTCCTAAACTCGTGGTTACCTATTCAACCCTTCATAATGCTTACTCATTTCGTCTCTTACCACGTTCTAACCATATCTCGAGCTTAATGCTCACATACATTCCCTGCACTTATCACCACAAATTCTCATGATACAACACATCATAATTTATCACTAAACCAATTACAATGCTAAATTACTTGTTGGTTTCGCACTTAGCCCACCATAGATCTTTAATAGGGTGGTATCGCACTTAGCCCACCAAAAGAATAGTTACAGTGGTATCACACATAGCCCACCAAATATCAATATAAACGATGGTATTGCACACAGCCCATCGTGGTTACTTAATAAGGTGGTATCGCACTTAGCCCACCATCGAGTGTGATTATTATACCTTCACACAACTATTTCGTCATTCATACGAAACTATACAATAACTATCGAATTCAATCCACATTGAATCATACACGTTCTCAATCATGCCATATACCAATCAATAACAACAATGGGTATATAAAATGCACCGTTTACACATAAACCATTATGGGTTCATCATATACCAAATTCACCACAATTTAATTCTAACACATATCTGTACCTCTCGTGGTACCACCACATACTTTCTCATTTTCAACATACCTGTTGAATCACTCAAATTGTTAAATAACATTTTTGAGTCGCATACACATAACATCACATCGACATCGTGCCCCCGATAGGGTCTTACACGAAATATCATATCGATGCCATGTCCCTGACATGGTCTTATTCAATATTTCACACCGAAGCCATATTCCAATGTGGTCTTTCACGGGACCTTAACTATCATCATATCATGCTATTTGCATATCCCATTATTCTTAGATTTAATTCTCTTTACATCTCGTTAAAACATATTTAAAACATTCAAAGCGTAAATATACATTCCATGCAGCGTCAGAGTATTAAATAACCTGTACATAATTGCAACATTTGCACACGAACTTACCTTAATATCGAAATGGTAGAAAAGGACCTATTTGCCCATATGTCTCTTTTCTCCCTTTCTAGGTCCGAATATCATTTTCTTTGATCTAGAACAATAGAATTTACTCATTTAATCACTTATAAATCATAATACATCATAATCTACACTTAGGCAAAAATGACTCTTTTGCCCTTATACTTTGGCAAAATTACGATTTTGCCCCTAGGCTCATAAATCACTTTTCATCACATTTTCTTATTAATCAAGCCTAGCTGAACATTTAATTCTCTTGCAGCTATTCACAATTCCAACTATTTCATGCATTAATGAACAAATTACAACATTTGCATCTTAGTCCTAATTAGGTGTTTTCATGACAACACCTTTCACAAAAGTTGTTTCTCAACTTCCCAACATTCATTTTCTTCCTTAAAAAATCAGAAACCAACATAAAATAGAACTTTCGCACTTTATGCAATTTAGTCCTATTTCGCGATTAGGCATGAAATCGTTAAAATTAAGGCACCAAAATTTCCATGCATCTTTATAAACATGTTATAACACATAAAATAACATGAAAATGATTTTCTCTAACCTTGGATTAGTGATCCTGAGATCACTATTTCGACTAGCCCCTAAATCGGGCTATTATAGAGAGGATTATAACGATCCCGTTATCTGGCTTTGCTCGATTTGATGAACTTGTATGGTGAAGGGATAATAAAAAGGTTTATTCGGCCAATAGTGGCTACAAATGGCTCATATCACAGGATGCAGATGCAACAGATATCGATGAGATAGCTCAAGATACAATCCTAAAAGCTTTCTATACAAAGTTATAGAACTTATATGTTGCTAGTAAAATAAAGGTTACATGTTGGAAGATCGTTAATGATTATTTGCATACATTGAGTAATCTTCAAGCACGAAGAATTGCAATGATGAGTTATTGTCCTATTTGTCGAGAGGCTGAAGAATCGGTACAACATGCGCTTAGTGAGTTCCCCTTCACGCGCCAAATCTTGCAAGAGTTGAATGTGCCATTCTCATCCTCTAACAGAGAAGATGTAACATCTCCAAAATTTTTGAAACCTTGAACAGTGATAAATATACAATAAATTAGTCAGAATTTTGAGAAAGTCAGAAATTTAAAATTAGACAGGTGCAGAAGGTATTTGGAAAAGTATAAATATTAAGATAAATTAATTCAGGGTACTGATTAAATTGTAAGAGAATGGAAAGTATTGAGACAAAGTGAGAAATTTGGGTGTAGAAAGGATTAAATTAAATTGATGAAAAAGGAGGAGGGACTAGAGGTGGAAATTTACCATAAGGAGAAATAAATCATCCATGGAATTGTAGAAAAATGAACGGGTAAAATGGTAATTATTCGAAAAAATAATTATGGAAGGTAATGATTAAGGATAAATAGTAAAAAGTGTAAATAGGGAGGACAAAATGGTAAATAGAATAAAAAGAGATATTTTTAATGGAAGAAACTAGAGAAATGAAGAGAGAAAGGATGGAATGACTATAAAAAGCCATCAACCATTGTGTTCTCATGTTAGCCACTATTCCCCACCATTTCCAACTTTTATTTTTCTTTCAATCTAGTCATTTTCACCAAATACAAACCAATTAAGGTAGTTTCTTCCAAATTTCTTCAAGATTAGTGAGTAAAAACAGTAGAGAGTTGTAGTAACTACCCAACTGTTAAAAGAAATGCATTTATACTTGTCTTGGAGGAGAGAGAAAATAGGAATTAGTGTTGAATACAAGTGACTAAGGTAAGAAAGTTAAACTTCTCTTGAAATACATGTTAGTTTTTATTTGAAAAACATGAAATATGATATGTGAATATGATTTTAATGTGTAAATATTGTGTATTTTGATATGGAAAAATGAAGAAAAACTGAAGGAAAGTGAGAAACAAGAAGAGAATTAAAGCAAATGAGGAGCTAAATGAAAAAGAAGAGGAAGAAAGCTTGATTCCATGCTTTGAGTTGTAAGTACAAATAAAGTTTTATTTATTTTATACATGTGATGGATTATTAAGTAAAATTAGTTGAGTATAAATCTAGATATAACGTTTAATTAGAAATTTACATTTTATATAATTAAAGAATAAATGAGATAATGATTGAGTATATTGGTATGATGAATTGACTAAGTAAAATGTAATAGAGAAAATAATAAAAAAAGTAAGGAAAAGATTAAAAGTATACAAAGGACTAAATCATAAAAGGTGCAAAAGTTAATAAAATTATAATTTTTATAAATAAATAAGTGTATGAAATGATATATGTATAGAATTGATGAGTAGAATGATGTGGTAATGTTGTGGGATTATATGATAAAATATGAGAAAGGGGTTACATTGTAAAGTATGCAAAAGTGATATATGAAACATATATATGATAAGAATTAATAGTAAATTATGGAATATTAATAAATATGAGATATGATATATGATATATGTATTATTGTAAATGAATAATATAGTTAAATAAACTATTGTTACAAGGACTAAAATTGCTAAAAATATAAAAGTAGCATAAGGTAGATAAGATATGAATAAGCGATGAATTATGAAAATTAAAAAGATATGAAAGTTCTATTTAGTGAAGTGATGTCCTAAGGACTAAAATTGTAAGATAAGTAAAATAATATGTAAATGTGATAATAAGAATTCGTGGTTAAATATGGAAATTAAACTAAGAAATAAATTATTTTATATATGTTATAAAAATCAAAGACATTGTTACATGAAATGTCATGATGAGGTCTAAATTGTAAAGTAAAAGTGATAGGTGAAATGTATAATAAGAATTATTAGTGAAATTATGGAAGATTATTAAATATTGAGACAAGTTATATGTGTTAATGAAAGAGGAAAATATAATTATACAAAGTACTGTTATAATGATTAAATGCTAAAAAGTGTAAAAGTGACATGTGTATGTTATGACTTGCCCAAGTAGACAAGATAAGAACTATTGGGATATTAGTGACATGCCATTAAGGAACATTAGCACGTGCTCTGATTATTAGCACGTTAGTACTCTCCGATTAGCACATTTGTGCTCTCTGTTTATCCGCTTCGATGGTGTTTTGTTCTATCCCGTGTATCTTATGTGTTCTGTTAAGCCTACTAGGCCTCTAAAAAAGGTACATGATTGCTTTAGTGGTTATTGAATTATAAAGATTATATGTGTTGAAAAGTAATTAAATTGTGAAACATAAGAAAATGTATGGTTGAGATAAGAAAGTGATTTTTCTGAACTTGGCTAATAAAACTGGAAAATGAAATAAACTAAGTGATTCAAGTATTATATAGATGATAATCAAATCAATATGATTAGTTGGTGTATAATGAGAAAATAAGAATAAAAATGGACCTAATTGTAAGGATAAGTGATTGGATTTGTAAATTATGTATGATGAATACAAATAAGTCATTTAAATGATTTTGTGTAGTAAATAATAAATAAGTTATATTTTATAACATAGATTATGATCTAAATACTAGTTGTACTTACTAAGCTAGTAATACTTCAACGCATGTTTTATACGTGTAGGTTAAAAGTAGAAGAAAATGATCTTTGAAGATTGAAGGCATCTCATCTCATCTCATCAGTGGATTCAAGAAAGGGGTAAAGTATTAGTTTCTATTGTTTCAGTAAATAGTATGTACCTATGTGTGTGTATTAAGGTTGAATGTGAATAGACTTAAATGTGAAACTCAATGTTTGCTTAAATTATATGAAATAATTTATATGTTAATTAAGTGGTATAAGAAAATTGGGTTTTAAAATGCTTAATTACAATTTATATTTGAATTAAATTGGCTTAAAATTTGAGATTTGACCAGGGGTTAAATTAGGTAAACTTTAGGGATTAATTTGGCAAATTATCCCTTGAATTTTAATCTAAAACACGATTTTTGAAATTCACACGGGCCAGCCACATAGCCATGTGACCCATACGGGTTAACCACACGGCCATGTGGATTCTGAAAGAAAAAAAATGTTTTTGGAACCACACGTGCACAAAGACCTACACGGCTGAGGCACACGACCATGTCCCTTGTTTTTCACAATGACCCTTATTTCACTTTAGTAAACTATTCTAAATGCAAGAATGGCTGAAAAATTTTATTCCGACTTATCTCGAATACCAATAATTAATATACTAAAATAACATAATTAATATGTGTAAATTATAATGTTATTTTTATTTAGATATTACTATTAGAGTTTTTGACAATCAATGTAGAATTTCTATTGTAACACCCTTAACCCGTATCCGTCGGCGGAACAGGGTTTCAGAGCGTTACCAGAATATTCAGAACATTTATCGATTAATTCAGGCAAGTTACTATTCACTCACCGAGGTCATTCATAATGTCCCCTGAGTGCACCCTCGAGGCCCAATACGAGCATTAGAATCAAGTCGGGACTAAATCGGGAACTCAGAGAATTTTTCGCGAAATTCTAATATTTTCCAAGGTGCAGGGCTCACACGCCCGTGTGGTCCAAGGGATACGCCCGTGTGACCCTGGGACACGCCTGTGCTGTAGGCCGTGTTCAAAACTAGGTAGCTCTCTGACTTGCGCCACACGGCCATGCCACACGCCCGTGTGCTAGGCCGTGTGCTTAATTAATTCAATTCGAAATCGGTGCAAGTTTCACACGGCCAAGACACACGCCCGTGTTCTAGGCCGTGTGGCACACACGGCTGAGACACACTCCCGTTTCTCTGCCCATGTGCTCAATTCTGATCATTCTGTTTTATCGAATTTAAGGTGCAAGGGACACACGGCCAGGCCACACGCCCATGGGGTAGGCCGTGTGTCATACACGGTCTAGAAACACGTCCGTGTGTCTGCTCGTGTGGACAAAATAAAGCCATTCCAAGCTTCATTTCTGACCCAAAATCTCACCCATGACCTGCACTTGAATCACACATCCAAATATCAACCATTTCAAGCATTCAAATCAAGTAAATTCCATCATTCATCATGGCATAACATTTCATGCATACATGTTCATAATCTTGTCTTTGTTTAGTCCATATGATAGGCATAATTTGATCAACTACTTAATACATGTGTAGCTACCATAGTATGACATTACAAATATATCAAATCAAACCATTACTAGCCATTCCAATGGCTAGATTACAAGCATAATTTATATTTACATGCCAATATGGCCAATATAACCTATACATGCCATTACAACCATAGTTGATTTACCATATTGTACCGTCATGGGCCGATGGATAGTGTGAGTGATCTCCGCTGAGCTTCCAATCCAACGAGCTTCCGATTACTCTAAAACACGGGAAAATAAAACGGGGTAAGCATAAAATGCTTAGTAAGTTCGTATAACATGGTACTTAACTTACCATACATCCTATTTGAGGTAACTAAGTAAGACATATTCAACCACTTTGATCTCAAGCCCTACACATATCCTCATTGCCCATGTTAGTCATATATTCCATAATTACATCATAACATATATGGGCTCAACAATAATCAAGTTTCCATGCACATATGCTTTCCACAACATGTATTCATTTATCGTGTATAAATCATCTCTTATTATTACAAGTATAGTCTCATAATAGCTCATTTCAAGTTCAGATCATTTCATGTCAGGGCCTTACTCATATTTTTCGAATATTAAGGTCACACAAGTAGTAGTACACATAAGGTGTACGAGTCTATAATCAAGGATGAACTTATATTCATCAATCAAATTCCAAGTACAAATATCATCGTCTCATATTTCCATGTATCAATTATCACGTATAATCATTTTCTTGTATTTCAGGTAATATTCTTTTCATGTCATATGTAGCACCCCTTACCCGTATCCTATGCCGGAACAAGGTACGAGACGTTATTTAACTTAATAACATGCATACAAACACTTCCGAGTTATGAAATTTTGTTCAAATTTAAAACTTTTCAAAGTTTGTCTTAAAATCCTTAATATGAGCCTACGAGGCCCAAAACACACTTTAGAAACGGTTTGGAACCAAACTGAGTTCTTTAAAAAAATAAACTTTGGAAAATGTCTCTAAAAACAGGGGCACACTCTCGTGTGGAAGGGCGACACGTCCGTGTGACCTAATAACATGACCATGTTGAAAGACCGTGTAACTCACACGGCCTAAGCATATAGGGACACGCCCGTGTCCCTTGCTCGTGTGGATTTATTTTTCAAGTCGAACCTACAGGGGTTTTCACACGGCCTGGCACACGCCCGTGTCCATGGCCTGTGTCCCTCACACGGCCATGACACGCCCATGTCTCAGCCCGTGTGTTAAAACCTTGACATTCTGTTTCTGACGTCAATAACATTTTAGGGTCACACGGCCAAGGCACACGCCCGTGTGCTAGGCCGTGTGGCGAATTTAATTTCGCATTTAAGGTGCAGACTTCACACGGCCTGGGCACATGCCCATGTATTATGACCGTGTCATCCACACGGTTTAGACACACGGTCGTGCCTCAGCCCATGTGGTTACTACTGGGTATTCTGTTTTACCAAATTAAGGTGCAGGGGACACACGGCCAGACTACACGCCCATGGGCCAGACCGTGTGTCACACACGGCCTAGACACATGCCCGTGTGTCTACCGGTGTGGACAAAAACAAGGCTATTTACCAAGCCCTTTTGCCAACTTTACTTGCACCAACATAAGCCACATCAAGTAACACCAATCCACACATAAACATCTGACCAAATTAGCCACAACTAAGGCATACACACATCAAGGCCACTACACTCCATTCACATGCAAAACTTAACACATACTTTATCAATCCAATCATACGACTTTCTCATTCATGCATTAACACACCATATATTTCACCATGCAAATTGCACATTCATGAAAAACATCATCATCTACATATATCAATAACAAGTATTAGCCATCATCCATGGTCTTATACAAAATGAGTCAATCTTCAAGACAAGCCAACACATTTGGCCAAAACTATACATGCCATACTCAAAATGATAAATCTAATTATACCAAATGTTCAGATTGATAGTGTGATCGAGCCTCCGACGTCCTTTAATCCCCGAGCTAGCTTAGAGATACTATAAGAAAATGGAAAGGAAAGGGAGTAAGCATAAAGCTTAGTAAGTTGCATGCAAATAAGTAACAACATCAACCATGCATCTTTAAACACATAGCATATTATAAACCAACACAACATTCTTGATTTAACAATGGTAGATTTACTACATATTTACACATCACAAGTATAAGCCAAAGATTACAAGATCGTCCCAAAATCATTCTCATAGATAGAACTTACTCAATTTCATCCTTGCCATTAAGGCATCATAACTAAGCTCATAACTCATGAGTTTCAAGTAAGAACCTGTACCATTCACAACATGATTATATCCTTTCATATCTTTATCATAAGCTTAAATAACCCGTGGAACCATTTGGAATACTAAAGGATATCTAGTAAGCCTCACACAAGAGGGTAAAATGCCGATGCCATGTCCCTGACATGGTCTTACACTAGCTCACATGTCGAGGCCGATGCCATGTCCCAGACGTGGTCTTACACTAGCTCTCGTCTCAATGCTGATGCCATGTCCCAGACATGATCTTACACTGGCTCTCGTAATATGGCCGATGCCATGTCCCAGACATGGTCTTACACTAGCACACATATCAACGCCGATGCCATGTCCCAGACATGGTCTTACACTGGCTCTCATATATCCCTTGTGTCATTGCATGGATATCTGATCTATTCCTAAGGTTAAACCGGGATTATACCACCAAAAATTTTGTCATGCATATTCATAACAATAATCAAACATTTTATGCAATATCAATTATTTAATGCATAATAACAATAGAGTTGTATTATTTACGTACAACTTACCTCGGTATACAAAATATGGGTGACTAGTTCGATTTAGTCCAATAGCTTGGTTTTCCCCCGGTCTAAGTCCGAATCCCATTTTTCTTGATCTATAATGACAAATTCACTTATTTAATCACTACATTAATCAATACAATCTATATTTCATACCTGGGCAAAATTACTATTTTGCCCCTAGATTTCACATAATTACGATTTTGCCCCTAGGCTCGTAAAACGATTTTAATCAAATTTTCTCCTTTAACAAGCCTAGCCAAACCTTTATTACTCTCATAGAAACTCAAAATTTTCAATTATTTCACAAATTTACAACCTATTTTACAAACTTCACAAAATGGTCCTTTTAGGTGTTTTCATGAAAACCACTTTCACAAAAGTTGTTTTTTTAACAACCAAGATTCATTTTCTTCCATAAAATTTCAGCAAACAACATGAATACTCACATGGTAAAACCCTAGACTCTCAACCGTTTTGCAAAATAGTCCCTCCATTAGTTAGCTTAAGCTACAAGAGTCACAAAAATACAAAAATCATCAACAATGACCATCAAAAACACTTACTTGCAAGAGGGAAGTTTGGCTGAAACTTTAAGCTGCAAAAACCCCCATTTTTGTTGTAACTTTCGGTTTTGAAGAGAAAGAATGAAAAGGATGAAGCTTTCTTTTTATTTTATGATAATTTTATCACTTAAGTCACAAAAAATCTACCTAACCTTTGACCAATTTCATGAATTAAAAATTTATGTCCAGCCACCACTTTTATTGGTCTATTTACTCAATAAGAACCTATATTTTATTGTTCCATAGCTAATTAACACCTTTAGCTAATGATACAAAAGTTTTGCCCTTTACGCGATTTAGTCCTTTTTCAAAATTAAGCATGCAATCACTAAAATTAATTCACCAAAATTTTCAAACACTCATATATCATGCTATAACACAAAAATAATATTAAAAAAAAATTTCTCTGGCCTCGGATTAGTGGTTCTGAAACCACAGTTCTGACTAGGCCCAAATTCGGGCTGTTACATCATATTTCCATAGCATATGTATCATTCCATGTCAATTTGTTTTCAATTCATCTTTGCTCTTGTCAGAACTTTACCCGTTGAATTTATTCGAAATATCGATGGACACATAGGTAGTACACTTGAGGTGTACAAATCAAGATCAGTCAATTCATATTCAATGGTACCTTTAAGGTACTATCTCATAGAGTACACTCTCGAGCCACACATGTATACAACAGGATTACCAGTCTAGGCTAAACACTTTTTATGACATATACTCTAAAGAGCTTGATCTGGATTACCCGTCCAGGCTAAATCAAATTCATAGCATATGCTCGAGAGGACTCACATCAGGATTACCCGTCCGGGCTAAATCCTTTCAAAAATGAGGTCAATAGGATTACTCGTCCGAGGTAAATCCCACCAGCAACAAATGCAGGGCCTCATTCATTTCGAGAAATCACATATCCATCGATTTTCATTAGAGTCGGGAGATATCACACTATCACAGGTTATATAATGGCATGTATTTCTAGACTCCAGATATGCTACGTTCAATCCGAGAATTGACTAAACCGTAGCTTTGATACCACTAAATGTAACACTCCTAACCCGTATTCGTCGATGTAACAGGGTTTCAGAGCGTTACCAGAATATTCAGAAAATTTATCGATTAATTCAGGCAAGTTACTATTCACTCACCAAGGTCATTCATAATGTCCCTTAAATGGACCCTCGAGGCCCAATACGAGCATTAGAATCAACTCGGGACTAAATCAGAAACTCAAAGAATTTTTCGCGAAATTCCAAAATTTTTCAAGGTGCAGGGCTCACATGCCCGTGTGGTCCAAGGGACATGCCCGTGTGACCCTGGGACACACCCGTGCTGCAGGCTGTGTTCAAAACTAGGTAGCTCTCTGACTTGCGCCACATAGCCATGCCACACGCCCGTGTGCTAGGCTGTGTGCTTAATTAATTTAATTCGAATTAGGTGCAGGTTTCACACGCCCGTGTTCTAGGCCGTGTGGTACACACGGCTGAGACACACGCCCGTGTCTCTGCCCATGTGCTCAATTCTGAGCATTCTGTTTTATCGAATTTAAGGTGCAAGGGACACACGGCCAGGCCACACGCCCATGGGGTAGGCCGTGTGTCACACACGGTCTAGAAACACACTCGTGTAGACAAAATAAAGCCATTCCTAGCTTCATTTCTCACCTAAAATCTCACCCATGACCTGCACTTGAATCACTCATCCAAATATCAACCATTTCAAGCATTCAAATCAAGTAAATTCCATCATTCATCATGGCATATCATTTCATGGATACATGTTCATAATCCTGTCTTGGTTTAGTCCATATGATAGGCATAATTTGATCAACAAATTAACACATGTGTAGCTACCATAGTATGTCATTACAAATATATCAAATCAAACCATTACTAGCCATTCCAATGGCTAGATTACAAGAATTATTTATATTTACATGCCAATGTGGCCAATATAACATATACATGCCATTACAACCATAATTGATTTACCATATTGTACCGTCATGGGCCGATGGATAGTATGAGTGATCTCCACCGAGATTCCAATCCAATGAGCTTCCGATTACTCTAAAATAGGGGAAAATAAAAGGGGGTAAGTATAAAATGCTTAGTAAGTTCGTATAACATGGTACTTAACTTACCATACATCCTATTTGAGGTAACTAAGTGAGGCATATTCAACCACTTTGATCTCAAGCCCTACACATATCCTCATTGCCCTTGCTAGTCATATATTCCATAATAACATCATAACATATATGGGCTCAACAATAATCAAGTTTCCATGCACATATGCTTTCCACAACATGTATTCATTTATCATGTATAAATCATCTCTTATTATTACAAGTATAGTCTCATAATAGCTCATTTCAAGTTCAGATCATTTCATGTCAGGACCTTACTCATATTTTTCGAATATAAAGGTCACACAAGTAGTAGTACACACAAGGTGTACGAGTCTTTAATCAAGGATGAACTTACATTCATCAATCAAATTCCAAGTACAGATATCATCGTCTCATATTTCCATGTATCAATTATCACATATAATCATTTTCGTGTATTTCAGGTAATATTCTTTTCATGTCATATTTCCATATCATATGTATCATTCCATGTCAATTTGTTTTCAATTAATCTTTGCTCTTGTCAAAACTTTACACGTTGGATTTATTTGAAATATCGATGGATACATAGGTAGTACACTTGAGGTTTACAAATCAGGATCAGTCAATTTATATTCAATGGTACCTTTAAGGTACTATCTCATAGAGTACACTCTCGAGCCACACATGTATACAACAGGATTACCAGTCAGGCTAAATCCTTTTTATGACATATGCTCTAAAGAGCTTGATCTGGATTACCCGTCCGGGCTAAATCCAATTCATAGCATATGCTCGAGAGGACTCACATCAGGATTACCCGTCTGGGCTAAATCCTTTCAGAAACTAGGTCAATAGGATTACTCGTTCGAGCTAAATCTCACCAACAACAAATGCAGGGCCTCATTCATTTCGGGAAATCACATTGATTGCTGTGAATCAGAGCTTTAAAATATATAAAAAGAATGATCGAACCTGGAAACTAACTCTGACAACGATTGAGGTAAGTGCACCTATCGAAC
Organism: Gossypium sturtianum; assembly: GCA_025698515.1. NCBI lineage: Eukaryota > Viridiplantae > Streptophyta > Magnoliopsida > Malvales > Malvaceae > Gossypium > Gossypium sturtianum. The sequence continues at coordinate 30,532,215 of CM046945.1, forward strand.
AGTAGTATAGCTTAGGCAAGACCGGATTATCGAACCCAAAGGAACTAAAAGTACTAATACTAACCTTCTTTCTATTATTTAGCCTAAAATAAGTGAAGTTGTTTATTAATCTAAATTAATTAACTACTAAACTAAAGACTCTAAGACAAAGAAGAATGAATTTGGAAAATAACTTGGGAAAAACTCAGTTGATTTAGACGATACCCTAGGAAGAATCCACCTAGACTTCACTTGTTATCTAACACTGAACCATACGATTTATTCACTTAGTTTGATCCGTAAGACTCCCTAACGTATATTAAACCCTCTCTCGAGGTGAATAACGTCTAACCCTAGGTTAATTAGTGGAACTCTCGTTCTCTTATAATAACCCCTAGAATAGCGATAAATCGATCTATGGATTCCCATATTAGGTTTCACCCTAATCTGCAAAATCTAAATCACCCTATCTCTAGGCGTGCGATCAACTCCGCTTAATTATGTTGGATCTACTCTTAGGCGTGGTCTATTCCTCCTCCACCTAAGCACATTAAATTTGGATTAAGCTCACATAATTAAGAACAAACTAAGTATTTATCATATAATTGAGAAAACAATAACAAGATTCATCATAGGTTTCATCCTTCTTGGGTATCCGAAAGTTTAGTTCATAACAATAAGGAAAACATCTCAAGAGAAAAGATAAAACAAAACATAAGAAATCCCTAAAACCCCTCAAGGAATTGAAGGAGAGATCCTCCGTCTTGAGTATAATTTTGGCTTCTTGAGATGGATCAACTGGCTATCCCCGAGTGAATCCTCGTAAATCGCCTTCTCACGGCCTAGCACGACGCCCCTAGACGATGGCTTTGGGCTCTCGATTGCAGAATTCTCGCCGAACTCTCCTAATAAGTTGCCCCCTAGGGTGTTTATATAGGCTTTGAGATGTGTTACTTGGCCTCCAAGTATCCTAATTTGAGTGCAATTCCTAATTGGGGGTTTAATTAGACTTTGGAGTGTGTTTCTTTGCCTCCAAGCATCCAAATTTGAGTGAAATTGCTCTTTCCAGTGAAAGGGACACGGCCATGGCACACGCCCGTGTGGATCGTGGCTAGGCCGTGCTCGGACTTCTTTAATGAGGCACGACCATGTAAATCATGGTCCAGGCCGTGTTCGAGATCTTTAAGGAGGCACGACCGTGTGATCTTTGGTCCAGGCCGTGTCGATTTCATGCTTTGGCCCATTTGTCCCGTTTTAAGCCCGTTTTGCGTTCTTTTCATCCCCTGGTGCTTTCCTGAGTATAAGGCATGAAAAGAAATGATTAAGAGCACCTTTTTACATAAATCAAGGGATAATTCATCCAAAAGCATACTAAATGTGGGCCTAAAATATGTTACTATTTCGGTTTATCACACATATCCATCGATTTTCCATTTATTCAACCGGGATTTAAACATTTTTTAAACATTATCGGGCATGTGATTATTTTATACATCTATAATCAACCATATAATTCAAATGATCACACTTCACATTCATTGTCAAGCATACAAGTAACATTTTATTCATTTACCAATTTATCGGGCATTTTCATTTATCGGGTTATATCGAGTAGGTGATCATTTCACATATTTATGACATTGATAAAATTCATAAACACAACATTTAAATCAATCATAAAAACATATACAATTTAGTTACACGAACTTACCTCAACAAAGGTTCGTATACATAAAATCTACTAATCCGACACTTTCCCCATTCCTCGTTCTAACTCCGAATTTGGTCTATCCGTATCTATACGAGTAGATTTAACATCAATTTATCATGTTTTACATTCATGTGGACTAAATTTTCATCCTAGGCAAAATTACTATGTTGCCCCTAACTTTTCCATAAATTCCATTTTCGTCCCTAGGCTCGGAAAATGAAACTTGTGCAAATTACTCCCTATTCCAAACCTAACCAAAGCCCCATTACAAATTTTACAACACATGTATTCATAAAATTTCAGAATTTTTCATTAAATTTTACAACTTTTCATTTTAGTCCCTAAATCATGTTTTCATCAAAAATCACTTTGTAAAAGTTGTTTACCTATCAATAATCTTTCATTTTCTACCATAAATTTCTAATTTCCAGCATATACATCCATGACCCATTTTCATACTTTGATAACTTTTCAAATTAATCCCCCAAATAGAGAGATTAAGCTATTCTGATTCCAAAAATATCAAAATTACTAAAAACGGGACAAGGAAACTTACCCAATTTGGCCATGAAAGTCTCTTCTCTCTCTCCTAGGGTTTCCATGTTTGTTTTGGGGAAGAATAGAAAAATATGATATTTATTTTATTTTCATCTTTTTAATTAATTAATATTTTCACTTTTCAATTTAGTCCATAGCCTTTTTCTCATTTTCCATGGATAAATCATCCAAAAATATCTACATATTTTTTATTAATGGTCTAATAACCATATAAAGACCTTAAGTTTTGAATTACATAGCTATTTGATCCTTCTAGCTAATAGAATCCAACTTTTGCATTTTATGCGATTTGGTCCTTCTCGTAATTAAGCACATAATCGGTAAAATTTTCTTTTCAAAATTTTCACACGACATTTCTAGTATAAGATGGATCATATAATAAAATAAAAATAAATTTTATTTTTAGACTCAGATTTGTGGTTCCGAGACCACTGTTCCGATTTCACCAAAATTGAGTTGTTACAACTCTCCCCCTTAAGAAATTTTCGTCCTCGAAAATTTTACCAGTAAGAAGATTCAGGCATTACTTTCTCATGTTTCTACCCGGTTCCCAAATAGCTTCCTCTATATCATATCATTTTCCAAGAACTTTCACTAAAGATACCTTTATACTTTTCGTTTCTTTCACTTCACGTGCCAGAATTTCAACCAGTCACTCGTTGTAAGTCTTGCCAAGCTGAATTTAACATTTATCAAAGCAATAACAGATGATAGGTTTGATCGATTCTGTCATAACACACATACTCATAAAAACATTATGAATTCTGTAGCACTCTGATAATAATACCAATCACTATGAAACCAACCCAATTCTTTTCAATAATCTTTATGACATGATAAACCACAGACTTAATTTGCCTTTACGGGCAAACTGGGGAACTTTCTTTCATGGTGAATCTCCAGAAATACTTTGTCACCATTAAAAACTCTTTTTCTTTTCATTTTAAATCCACATCAGATTCCTGACGATCAAATATTACTTTTAAACTGTCCCAGGTCCCTTTCATCTCTCTTTGGGTTCAACGAATCAAACCTACTACATGTATCTTTTCTCACTGAGCTCCGTCCAAAACACTGGAGTTTTACATTTATGACCATATAAAGCCTTATACAGTAAAATTTTATATTTGACTGTTAACTGTTATAAGTAATTTCAACCCAAGGCAAATACTTTTCTCAGTTACCTTCAACCTCAAGTACACAGCATCAAAGCATATCTTCCAAAATCTGAATAATATGTTCAGATTGATCATCCATCTGAGGATGAAATATCGTACTAAAATGTAACCATGTACCCAGGGTTTCTTGTAACTTGTTTCAGAATCGGAATATAAACCGTAGATCTCTATCAGAAATAACAGAAACTAGCACATCATATAATCTGTCAATCTCAAAAACAGGTAATTCAAGCAATCTATCAAGTGAGAAACCTATTCATACCAGGATAAGATGTGCAGGCTTCGTCGAACAATCAACTATTACTCAAATTGTATCTTTCTTTTTCATAGTTAAGGATAATCCTGATATAAAATTCATAATAACTATGTCCCATTTCCATTTCAATATTTTCTCTGATTATAACCATCTTGAAAGTATCATCTTTATCTTGCTGATACATCCAGCATTTAAATATAGATTCAGAAATACCACCTTTCATTCCGAGCTACTAATACATTCTTTTCAAATCATTATGCATTTCATCATTCCCCAGATAAACAGACATAGTACCACTGTGATCATTCATGTAAAATTTTCAGTACAAGCTCTAATTTTTTCAGTACATAGACTCTGTCTCTGAATAACATACATTTACCGAATCTATTCTGAAATTCTGAATCAGAAATTATTTCACACTGTATTTATTTAACTTACAACTCATTATCACTTTTCTGAGTTTCACTATTCTGTTGTAGAAACATCGGCTTAGCTTTAAGCTCAGCTAAAATTATTCTTTCATCAGACAATAGCAATCAAGTATTTATTGCTCATAAAGCAAACAAAGATGTAACACCCCTTACCCGGGTTCTACGCCGGAACCAGGCCCGAGGCGTTACCATAATAAAAACCTCAAGATTGCCACTTAGGCTCATTGTGACTACTCTCTTAAGTCACCTCAACAACCTCATTGACCCATCTTTCTTCTTTACAAATAATATCGGAGCACCCCACAGTGAGTAGCTCGGTCTTGCAAAACCCTTATCTGTCAACTCTTGCAACTGAACCTTCAGTTCTTTCAACTCTAAAGGTGCCATTTTGTACGGAGCAATCGAAATAGGTACTGTTTCCGGAACTAACTTAATCCCAAACTCAACATCTCTCAATGGAGGCAATCCGGGTAACTCTTCCGGGAATACATCCAAATACTCACATACCACTGGCACTGTTTCAAACTCTACTCCAACCTCTCGAGTATTCAACACAAAAGCAAGATATGACTCACACCCTTTTCTCAAACATTTCTCAGCCACTAGGGAAGAAGTCATCACTGGTAGACTATCCGATCCACCTGATTCAACCAGAACAACATCTCCACTCTCACATTTCAATTCGACATACTTACTACCACAGTTCACTAAGACACTATGGGTAGTCAACAATCCATGCCAAGGATTAAGTCAAACTCATCAAACGGCAACAACATAAGATTTGCCGGAAAACATTGACTCTCAAACATCAAAGGACAATTCTTACACATCTTATCCACTAACACATGCTTCCCTAACGGGTTTGACACATTAACCACAAAGTCCGTAGGCTCAACGGTCATACTCAAACTAGATGCCAGTCTCATGCAGATATAAGAATGAGTAGACCCTGGATCTATTAAAGCAATAACAAAGGTGTCAGAGAGAGAAAAAGTACCCGTTATCACATCGGGGAGGACGCCTCTTGCGCGCGAATGGCATACGCCCTCGTAGGTGCCCGACCCTCCCGGTCTCACAAGAGAGTCTCTGGGACGCACCTCTACCACTAGCCCCACCTCTCGGGTTCCTTGGTGGTCTACCCTTGCGCACACATCGCCGGATCTCATCTCTTGCTTCTCTTCCTTATCATCCCTCAAGGGCAATTTCGATTATAATGGTGGGGGAACCACACTTATATGCTTTTTGACTGTTACCCCAACACTCTCCGGTGTGATATCTACCACAACTTGGACACTCTGGTTTGTTCTTCGGATTACCCACACTTTCCATCAAAGTGGCTTGGACTCTCGAACCCGAACGAGTGTTGTCCAAGTTTCGATGCAAATAACCCACTGATGCTGTCGTCCGAGGATTCACTTCCTTGGATCTTTTCGACTGGGCTTCGTACGACTTGCTCATCGGCCTCTTCCTCGCATCTCGGGCTTCACTCATAGCCCTTCTCTTTTCTTTACCCAACTCTTCGGCCTTACTTGCCCTCTCGACCAACACAACAAACTCTTTCAACTCTAAAATACCAACTAGGAGTTTGATATCCTCATTTAGTCCATCTTCGAACCTCTTACACAAGATGGTCTCTGTCGACACACATTCTTGAGTGTATTTGCTAAGCATAACAAACTCGCACTCATATTCTGCTACTGACATTCTTCCTTACTTCAACTCAAGGAATTCCTTCCTTTTTTCGATCTGTAAACCTCTGGCTTATATACTTCTTCCGGAACTCTTCCAGAAAGAAGTCCCACGTCACCCGCTTTCTCGGGACCACTGACGTCAACGTCTTCCACCAATGGTATGCCGAGTCCCTCATCAAAGACTCGACACACTTCAAGCTCTCTTTAGGTGTACAAGAGAGTTCATCGAATACTCTCATTGAGTTCTCTAACCAGAACTCTGCCCTCTCGGGGTCATCATCTACCTTAGCTCTAAACTCCTCAGCCACGTGTTTCCTAATCTTATCCACCGGGGGTTTGATATCCTCACTACATCAATACCTTGAGGAGCCACTGGAATTGGCTGAGGTATGGGAGGAGGTGGAGGAGGTTGAGCATTAGGGTTTGATCGGACGTAATCCGAGTACCAATTACTCATCATCTGGAGAAAGGCTTCCCGTGCCTCTTCCCCTTGACCTCTAGCCTCGGGTCCACTTTGAACAGGCACGGTTCCTTGTGCAGGAGCTGACGCATTACTAGCTCCTTCATCAGCAGTCAATGGATCGGATTCCATATTCTATATAAAACAAGATTTAAAATCATCAGAAGCCACCACACTATCATTGTACACTTATGGCATGTATAGCTAGACTCTTACACCCGCTACGGTAGTCCTAGAACCGACTAAACCATAGCTCTGATACCACTAAATGTAACACCCCTTACTCGGGTTCTACGCCGGAAGCAGGCCCGAGGCGTTACCATAATAAAAACCTCAAGATCGCCACTTAGGCTCATTGTGACTACTCTCTTAAGTCACCTCAACAACCTCATTCTCGACTTACGAGGCCTCACTCATACTCACGAGGGCTCTTGAGACCATATAGAAACTTCTACTATTTTTAAAACTTTTCCATCTATACAGGGCTCACACGCCCGTGTAAGATTTGGCACGCCCGTGGAGGTCACACACGCCCATGGTCACTACCCGTGCATGAAAACTCAAGCATTCTGCCAATGCCCCACGGTTAGGGCACACGCCCGTGCTCTCCACCCCTGGTGCACACTGACTACCATAACACGGCCTAGAGTCTAGACACACGCCCGTGTGGCTAGCCTGTGGCCAACACTGATTAACACACACGTTCTAGGCACACGCCCGTGTGGCTAGTCCGTGGTCTATTCTGACTTAAAATACTAACATGCAGGGGACACACGGCCAAGTCACACGCCCATGGGCTGACCGTGTGTCACACATGGCCTAGACCCACGCCCGTGTGTCTACCCACATGGACAAGAACAAAGCTATTTGTCAAGTTCTTTTCACTCCTCAATCATACACAACGAGTACTCATTCAACACATCCATAACCAACTCATAACCTTACAATCTCACATGGATAACTACATCTTTTCATATAATAAAGTAGCCAACAACTATGGCATTACACAAAATAGATTATCCATCTAAAAGCCAACACGTCTTAGCCATTTACAACAAAATTCACTAACTCGTCTAGCCCTTATACATGCCATTTACAAAACATTGAGTCTCATGTACAGTGTCTTGCCGATAATGGGCTATCTTCCAATTGATCCACGTATCTTGATTCAACACTTTTGCTCTATAAGACAAGGGAAAAGAAGGGGAGTAAGCTTTGAGCTTAGTAAGTTTACACATAAACAATTAAGCATCATAGTGTAAGCTAAACAACAATTAGCAATATACTAACATATAATGTACAACCATGCTTACTCTTTCTATCCCTTACCACCTTTTGAACACATCATGAGTCACATACTCATAACCATTGACATGCATCCCTGCATTCAATATCACATTTACACAATATACAATATATCATTATTTCTCGATAATACATCCACACAGCTAATCCACACAGCTAATCCACACAGCTAATGTCTCGATGGTTTCGCACTTAGCCCACCACAATCAAATAATAATGTAGTATCGCACTTAGCCTACCACAAAGGTAATTGTAGTGGTTTCGCACATAGCCCACTAGACATTATACTTAACGATAGCATCGCACCTAGCCAGCTCATCGTCGTTATGCCTTAGGATGGTATCGCACTTAGCCCACCATTTAGCATTATCACTACACATCTACATATCTACTTACTCAATCATACATCCATTCACAATTTCTACCACATTCATTCCACATAGGTTCTTAATCATTCTCAATCATGCTACACACTAGCTAGCATTAACAAAATTGTAAGTATGAATGCATTGTTTACGCATAAACTTACCTCAGCACTCAAAAGTATAGAGATGTGCAATTTAGTCCACCACCTTGCTCTTGCCTCGGTTTCAATCCGGGCTTCGTCTTTCTTGATCTATAATGAATAAATCAACTTATTCAATACACACTTTGACTAAATTGACCCTTATCTCATACTTTAGCAAAATTACTATTTTGCCCTTAACTCTCATATTCACACTTTTGCCCCAAGGCTCGTAAAGTGATTTTTATTCAACTTTCTAGCCTTTCATGCTTAAATGAACCATTTACTCAACTAAAGCTATCATCAATTCTCACTAAATCATACATGTATGACCAATCTCAAGACTTTCACACACAAGTCCCTACATGCATTTTCATGGAAAATCACTTAGCAAAAGATGTTTCTACTACATCAAGCTTTCATATTCTTCCATAAAACATCAAAATACATGCATGTCATACATGGGTACATTTTTGAACATCCATATTAGCTCAACATATAGCTAAAAATAGCTTTCTCATGCTATTAGGACTTCAAAAATACGAAGAATATCAAAAACAGGGCTTGGTTGCACTTACAAGCAAGATTGAAAAATTTGAAGAATCCTAACAATGACTCCTTGAATTTTCGGCAGCCTTGGAGAAGAAGATGAATGAATTTCTATCATCTTTTCCCATTTAAAACATTTAATTGTCAAATGACCAAAATGCCCTTTTTGACAAACTTTCTATTTTAACTCATCCATGCCCAATTTTGTCCAAAAATTAAAAATTGGAAAAATTGCTATATAAGGACCTCTAAGTAATATTCTAAATCTATTTCACACAAATAGCTTCTAGAATCTCACATTTTGCAACTTTTGCAATTTAGTCCTTTTGGACAATTCAACCGAAATTTCACAAAATTGTGTCATGAAACTTTCACACTAGCATGCAAACATAGCATAAACTTCAAAAACTCATTCATAAACCTCGGATTTGTGGTCTCGCACCACTATTCTGACTAGGCCCTAAATCGGGATGTTACAAAAGAATTTTCTACTGAACATATTAGCAACTATATTTACTTTTCCTAAATGATAATTAATTACCCAAATCAGGGTCTTTCAATAATTCAAGCCATATACGCAATCTCAAAGTCAAATCTTTTAGTAACATCAGATACTTCAATTTTTTATGATCTGTACTTATATGATTTTTTCACCATACAGATACTGTTACCAAATTCTCAGTGCAAATGCAATAATTGTCAACTCAAGATCATATTTCAGGTAATTCTTTCTATGTGGTTTTTAATTGTCTAAAAGCACAGGCTATTACTTTGTCTTACTGCATCAAAACACAGTCTAATCCCATTTAATAATACATCACTGTAATAACAAATTCTTTACCCAATTCAGGCTAAACTAGAATCAATACTTTGATTAACATAGCTTCCAACTCGTCAAAACTTTACTGACATTTATCGGTCCATTCAACTCTTACATCTTTTCAATAATAACTATGTCATCAATGTAGCTATTTCAATTATTAACATTGAAGCTTTGAGTTTTTCCAAAGCCAGAACCATCAAATAGATTCAAAACCATAGTGCTATATTATGATCGACATTTTAGCCGTACAGATAAAGCAACACTTCAATATCAATAGTGTACCTCAATTTATAAGAAGGAGAACCGAATGTGGCCCCAATAATAACCAATGCAATAATATAGTTTCTATAATTTGTGTCCTATATTACCAAGTTCCTATGATCAAGTCAGAATTCATAACGGTAATAAGTATAATTACCACTGACCAATGAATATCTTTCACAAATAAACTGTAACACCCCTTACCCGTATTGTAACATCCCGATTTAGGGCCTAGTCGGAATAGTGGTGCGAGACCACAAATCTGAGGTATATGTATGAGTTTTGAGGTTTATGCTATGTTTGTATGTTAGTGTGAAAGTTTCATGAAGCAATTTTGTTAAATTGCGGTTAAATTGTCCAAAAGGACTAAATTGCAAAAGTTACAAAATGTGAGATTCTAGAAGCTAATTGTATGAAATAGCTTTGGATTATCAATTAGAGGTCTTTAAATAGTAATTTCCCAAATTCTAATTTTTGGACAAAAATGGGCATGAGTGGATGATATTGGAAAAGTTTGACAAAAGGGTATTTTGGTCATTTGTCAATTAAGTGATTAAAAAGAGAAAAAGATGAAAAAATTTCATTCATCTTCTTCTCCAAGCCGCTGAAACTTTCAAGAAGCCATTGTTAGCGCTCTTCAATTTTTCAAGCTTGCTAGTAAGTGCATCCTAGTAACATGAGTAAGCTATTTTTAGCTATATGTTGAGCTAGGACTGATGTTCAAAAATGTACCCATGTATGACATGCATGTATTTTGATGTTTTATGGAAGAATATGAAAGCTTGATGTAGTAGAAACATCTTTTGCTAAGTGAATTCCATGAAAAATGCATGTAGGGACTAGTTTGTGAAAGTCTTGAGATTGGTCATACATGAGGGATTTAGTGAGAATTGATGATTGCTTTAGTTGAGTAAATGATTCGGCTAAGCATGAAAGGCTAGAAAGTTGAATGAAAATCACTTTACGAGCCTTGGGACAAAAGTGTAAATATGAGAAAGTTTAGGGGCAAAATGGTAATTTTGCTAAAGTATGAGATATGGGTCAATTTAGTCAATGTGTGTATTGAACGGGTTGATTTATCATTATAGATCAAGAAAGATGAAGCCCGGATCATAACCGAGGTAAGGGCAAGGTCGTGGACTAAATTACACATCTCCATACTTTTGAGTACCGAGGTAAGTTTACATATAAAAGATGCATTTATGCGTATACATTGTTAATGCTAGCTAGTGTGTAGCATGATTGAGAACCTATTCGGTTCTAGTGGAATGAATGAGATAGTAGTTGTGAATGGATGAATGTATTATAAAGTAGACATGTGAATGTGTAGTGATAATGCTTGATGGTGGGCTAAGTGCGATACCACCTTGATACTTAACAATGATGGGTTGTGTGCGATACTATTGTTAAGCATATTATTTAGTGAGCTATGTGCGGAATCACTATAATTATCCTTTGTGGTAGGCTATATGCGATACTACCTTATGATCTGATTGTGGTGGGCTAAGTGCGAAACCACCGAGTAATTTAGCAGTGTGGATGTATTATTGAGAAATAATGATGTGTTGTATTTTGAGTAAATGTGATATTGAGTGCAGGGGTGCATGTCAATGATTATGAGCATGTGACTCATGATGTGTTGGAGATGGTAAGGGATAGAAAGAGTAAGCATAGTAGTGGATGTGAATTACATATGTTAGTATAATGCTAATTGTTGTTTAGATTATACTAGAATGCTTAAATTGTTTATGTGTAAACTTACTAAGCTCAAAGCTTACTCCTTTCTTTTCCCTTGTCTTATAGAGAAAAAGGATTGAATCGTGATACGTGGATTAATCGAAAGATCGCCCACACTATCAGCACACTCTGGTACATTGGACTTAATGTTTTGTATATGGCATGTATAGAGGCTAGACAAGTTAGTAAGTTTTGTTGTAATGGCTAAGATGTGTTGGCCTTTAGATGGATAATCTATTTTGTATAATGCCATGGTTGATGGCTAACTTATTATATGAAAAGATGTAGTTATCCATGTAAGATTATGTTACAATATGAGTTGATTGTGGATGAGTTGAATGTATACATGTTGTATGAGTTAGAAGGGTGAGAAGAGCTTAGCAAATAGCTTTGTTCTTCTCCATGTGGATAGACACACGGGCATGTGTATAGGCCATGTGTGACACACGGCCAGCCCACGGGCGTGTGACTTGGCCGTGTCACTTTGGCAGGTTCGAGTGTTATAGGCCACGGGCTAGCCACACGGGCGTGTGTCTAGGCTTTAGGCCGTGTAAAGTAGTCAGTGTTCACCACGGGTGGAGAGCACGGGCGTGTGCCCTAGCCGTGGGACTTTGGGAGAATGCTTGAGTTTTGTGCATGGTTTGTGGACATGGGCGTGTGTGACTACACACGGGCGTGTATCATCTTACACGGGCGTGTGGCCCTGTTGGGATGGAAAAAATTTAAATTCGTAAGAGTTTTCGATATGGTCTCGAGAGCCCTCGTGTGTATGAATGAGGCCTCGTAAGTCGAGAATAAGGTTGTTGTGGTGACTTAAGGAGAGTAGTCACGTTGAGCCTAAGTGGCGATCAAGTGGTTTTACTCCGGTAATGCCTCGAACTCGGTTCCGGCGTAGAATATGGGTAAGGGGTGTTACACGTATTCAACGCCGGAACAGGGTACAAAGCATTACTAGACTTATACGCAATCAATCATGTAATTCCGAGAATTGACTTTCCTCTCCAATTTAAAACTTTTATTACACCTCTTAAACAAGCCTACGAGGCTTAACTCACGCTCAAGGGATGGTTCGGGATCAAATCGAGCTCCTTAAGAGATCCCTAATAGACGTAGAAAAAATTCTCATTAAACAGTCCACACGCCCCTGTGGAGGAAAAGACACGCCCGTGTGGCATATCGAATGCCCGTGTTCCACACCCGTGTGGAATTACTATTATTATTATTTTCAATTCGAACCTAAAGGGGTTTTCACATGGCCGGACACATGCCCGTGTCCTTGGCCCGTGTCCCTCACACGGCTTCGACACGCCCGTGTGCTCCACTCGTGGTCAATACTGACTTGCATCACACGGCCTGTCACATGCCCGTGTGTCTGGCCCGTGGTCGATACTGACTTGCATCACTAACATGTAGGGGACAAACGGCCGAGCCACACACCCATGGGACTGACCGTGTGTCACACACGGCCTAGACACACGCCCGTGTGTCTACCCGTGTGGACAAGAACAAGGCTATTTGCCAAGTCTTTTTATCACCCTAACTCATACCACATAAATCACATTCAACCATCAACCTATTCATGCATATTTTAACCAAGCTACCTAATTATATATCATGCACATTCATGAATAACTTCATCTTTTCATAGATAAAACAATAATGAGCCATCAACTATGGCCTTATACAAAAGAGTTCATCTTTAAAAGAGCCAACACACTTGGCCAAAACAACAAGACATTTCACTAAGTCTAGCCCCTATACATGCCATATTAAAAATGCTAAATCTAGCTATACCGAGATGTGCTGATAGTGTGGGTGATCTTCTGATTATCTTCGTATCCCGAGCTGGCTCTTTGACACTATAAAACAAGGGAAAAGAAAGGGAGTAAGCTTTAAGCTTAGTAAGTCTACATGTAAACAATAAGCATCATACCATATTATAAGCAATCACAAATATTACATATTATGTAAGAAAAATTTACGTTTTCATAATCATGCTTGCTCATCCCATCTTTTACCATCTTCCAACATATAACATATATATTGCTCACATTTTATTGCACATATATCCTGCACTCATCATCACAAAGTCACACGAAGTATTTACTTAGACATGTTTCTCGATGAACCCTTCAGAATAATGCTAGGTACCCAGTGGTTTTGCACACAGCCCACCATTAATCAATAATAGGGTGGTATCACACACAGCCCACCAACAATGATAATTACGGTGGTATCGCACATAGCCCACCAAATGATAATTACAGTGGTATCGTACATATCCCACCAAATGATAATTACAGTGGTATCGCACATAGCCCACCAAATGAAATTATAAACGATGGTATCGCACACAGCCCATCGTGAATAAATAACAAGGTGGTATCGCACACAGCCCACCAACAATTACATACTTACTTATATTTATCGTATTGACATTTCTATTCCGAGGTTCATTCGAGAATTACTCATTTTCTATCATTTTCAATCAATGTCACCAATAAGTATTTACAACCATACGATGCATCAATAGGTAACAACATAAGTATTAAGGATGTATCGTTTACACGTAAACTTACCTCGATGCAAAATATGCTAATTGACGATTTAGTCCGTAACCTTGCCTTTTCCTCGGTCAAGGTTGTCTCCGCGCTCTTCTTGATCTATAATAATGAAATTCACTCATTCAATTACTACATAACTCATGACACTTCAAAATTTCTACTTAGGAAAAAATGACCATTTTGCCCTTATACTTTGGCAAAATTATGATTTTGCCCCTAGGCTCATAAATCATTTTTCATCACATTTTCTCATTAAACAAGCCTAGCTGAACATTTATTTCTCTTACAAAAATTTATAAAACCCATCATTTCATGCATTTATTACACAATTACAACCTTTACAAACAAGTCCTATTTAGGTGTTTCCATGGTAACACCCTTCACAAAAGTTATTCCTTAACCCTCTAACATTCATTTTCTTCCATAAAAACTCAGAAAACAACATGAACACTCTCATGGCAAGTCCTTAAACTTTCAACCATTTTGCAAAATAATCCCCTCATTAGCTAGCTTAAGCTTTAGGGGTTCCAAAAGTACAAAAATTATCAAGAAAGACCTCTAAAATCACTTACTTGCTAGGGAAAAGCTTGGCTGAAAATTTAAGCTCCAAAAATCCCTATTTTCTCTTCAAATTTCGGTGGAAGAAGGAAGGGGAATAGTGAAAGATGATATCTTCTTTCTTTATCTTATTTTATTCATTTTTTTGTCACCTAATTTCACCAAATTTTTGACCATTTTAATGCTCTTGTCTCCCTTGTCCCTATGGCTGAACAACACCCTTTCATTGGCCTAATTGCACATTAAGGACCTCCAATTTAGTATTCCATAGCTATTAGACACCCCTAGCTTGTAAAATGAAACTTTCGCACTTTATGCGGTTTAGTCCTTTTTCACAATTAAGCATACAATTGCTAATATTAAAGCACCAAAATTTCCATGCATCCTTATAATCATGTTATAACACATAAAATAACATCAAAATAATTTTCTTCAACCTCAGATTAGTGGTCCCAGAACCACTGCTCCGACTAGCCCCAAAATCGGGCTGTTACATAAACCATGCTTAAATAATAAAGAAATTGATGACATCTCGGAGAAAATTCGAAAGAGCAATATTACACATACTCAGTAGAAACAACTGTGACAAAGATAATATAATTTTGCATATTCGAATTCAGGGCTTCAATCAGTAGAAGTAGAAGATGATATCATATGAATCTTATCATCAAATATTATATCATTCGTGATGAATTAGCAACCCAAGTAAAATAGAGCAATACCGCTCATGAATCAACCAGACTTTCAGTAATTCCATTTATCATAATTTACTAGTCTTTCAATACGATAAATATTGAATCTGTACATGCACAATTTCATATGCCTCTAAAATAATAGAACATATAGAATACCCAGAAGAGATTGTTGTAATATTCTTAATTATAACAGCTGTATTCAAATATCTTTGCAATTTCGTCACTATTACATTGACTAATAAAGTCATCAATAATCTTACATTATTCAGTTCACTGAAAGAGTCAGTTCAGAAAAATTTTCAGCTAATCCGTTCTGTAATTATCATATTTGGATAAGTCAATTACTCATGAATAACTTCTTCCTTAACAATGACATCACATATTCAGAAAAATCTTTAGAAAAATCTGATATCTCTTTTAATATCGTCTTTACTTACTAACCCATTCTCATTATGACTACATTATTAGTCTTTCAGCCTTTGAACTCTTTAGTTCCACATATAAATCTTGTGAATTTCATTGTATAACACTATACTTGTAAGGGGGTGGAGATCGTAAGCCTCAAAAATTAACTTTCATATATATATACACTCATATAACATAACATTTATCATTCTCATGTACTATAAAACATTTATCCGTACCTTTTCGAATTCTACTTCATCATCAGTAACATTTTACTCAAATACTTGAGTATCTCTTTCGGAGTCATCGAAATTGGATCGATTGGTAAGCATCTCCGTCTACTTGTAAAACAATTTTCATCAGAGTCGGGAGATATCACACTATCACAGGTTATATAATGGCATATATTTCTAGACTCCATATATACTACGTTCAATCCGAGAATCCACTAAACCGTAGCTCTGATACCACTAAATGTAACACCCCTAACCCATATCCATCGCTAAAATAGGGTTTCGAAGCATTACCAGAATATTCAGAACATTTATCGATTAATTCAGGCAAGTTACTATTCACTCATCGAGGTCATTCATAATATCCCTTAAATGGACCCTCGAGGCCCACTACGAGAATTAGAATCAAGTCGGGACTAAATTGAGAACTCAGGGAATTTTTCATGAAATTCCAAAATTTTCCAAGCTGCAGGGCTCACACGCCCGTGTGGTCCAAAGGACACACCTATGTGACCCCGGGACACGCCCGTGCTGCAGGCCGTGTTCAAAACTAGGTAGCTCTCTGACTTGCGCCACTCAGCCATGCCACACGCCCGTGTGCTAGGCCGTGTGGTTAATTAATTCAATTTGATTTAGGTGCAGGTTTCAGATGGCCAAGACACACGCCCGTGTCTCTACCCGTGTGCTCACTTCTGAGCATTCTGTTTTCTCGAATTTAAGGTGCAGGGGACACACGGCCAGGACACACGCCCATAGGGTAGGCCGTGTGTCACACATGGTTTAGACACACGCCCGTGTATCTACCCGTGTGGACAAAATAAAGTCATTCCTAGCTTCATTTGTAACACCCCTTACCTGTGTTCGAAGCTGGAACTGGATACGAGGCATTACCTAACGTACTTGCTTAAACTTAAAACTTTGGGCTATAGAATTTCGTTCCAACTTAAAAATTTTTCATTTACAAACGTAACTTCCCTATTATGGGTCTACGAGACCCTATACGTATACTCGTTATGTTCCGGGACGAAATCGAAAACTTTCAAACACTTAGAAATTTTTGACCTGAAATAGGGCCACACGCCCGTGTGAAGACTGGGACATGCCCGTGTGACATTTCACATGTCCATGCTCTATACCCGTGATCGACACTAACTTGCATCACACGGCCTATGACACCCCCGTGTGATTAGCCTGTGTCCCTCACACGGCCTCGACACGCCCGTGTCTTAGTCCGTGTGCCAAAAACCATGGCATTCTATTTATGATGTCATCACTTCACTACGGTCACGGCCAAGGCACACGCCCGTGTCCTTAGACCGTGTGTCGAATTAAATTCCTAATTTTAGGTTCAGACTTCACATGGCCTGGGCACACGCCCATGTCCATGGCCGTGCCTACCACACGGCTGAGACACACGGTCGTGTCTCTGCCCGTGTGTTTACTACTGAGCATGCTGACTTGTAAACCTAGCATGCAAGGGGATGCATGGCCTCTCCACACGCCCATGGGGCTGACCATGTGTCACACACGACCTAGACACACGCCCGTGTGTCTACCCGTGTGGACATTTAAAGGGCTATCTACCATGCCAAATGCCACCCTAAATAGCAACCATACTTGCACCAATTCAATCCAACACATTTCATGACTATAAAGCACTTCTAAGGACTCAAAATCAATGCATCCACACAAGCATACACTTCATGAAATTTATCATCATCGAATATATATATAAACTTGTCGAGTATTGGCCCAACTTCAATGACCATATACAAAATGAATTTGCTAACATAGATAGCCAACACTTTTGGCTTGCAAATATAACATAACAAAATACCCAAGTCCTATACATGCCATACTCAAAATAAATCTATTTTGGCTATACCAAAAAGTGGTCGATAGTGTGATCTCCGAACTCCGACGTCTGCCAATTTCTCAAATTAACTTGGTAATACTACAAGAAAAAGGAAATGAGAGGGGTAAGCATAAAGATTAGTAAGTTTGCATGGAAATAATAGCAACAATACATTCATAATGACATCAATTCATGGCATTAGATAACCACACAAAGTCATAAGCACTTTGCCATAACTTACTCGTACTTATTCTTATCTAGCATATACCATGCCACATATCGTAAACATTCCTCGTGAATCATTCACGGGTACCTGTATTCACTCAATCACATGACTTTAGTACTAATCTCATTCCTATTTCCAAGCTTATCTATTTATCCCACTAATTCACTAGTGATACTCAAATATGCATATTCATCATCATCAGAATAAACACGAAGCCAATGCCACATCCCGGATGTGGTCTCACATGGATCATCTTTAAATACTGATGCCATATCCCGGATATGGTCTTATACGGAACCTTACATCAATATCGATGCCATATCCCAGATATGGTCTTATACGATTTCTTTTTTTTTTTTTTTTGTTTATAGTCAAGGCCGAAGCCATATCCCAGATATGGTCTTACACAGAATCTCAATTCGGTGCCGAGGACATGCCCTCGACATGGTCTTACACGGGATCTTATTCGTCTCATGTCTTGATGATAGTGTTCTCACATTTATTATAGTCCAACTGGGACTTCAACATCTCAACCTTTTTCATCTTTTTCATTCAATACCAATTCACAATTTCATAGAATATTATGCATCATTATAATATCAAACACTCTCAAACATACTAGCATGAATGTTGAATTTATCACATACAAACTTACCTCGATTTCAAAATAGGCTAGCTTGTCGATTTAGTCCACTATTTTGTTCTTCCCCCGATCGAGGTTGATTCTTGGTTCTTCTTGCTCTATAATGGCAATTTAGCTCATTTTAATATCACAATAATAAATACATTTCAATAATCATACTTTGGCAAAATTACTATTTTGCCCTTAGACTTTGGCAAAATGACCATTTTGCCCCTTGGCTCAGAAATCAATTCTAATCAAGTTTATACCTTTAACAAGCCTAGGTGAACATTTATTTCTTTTATGGCTATCATCAAAACCCAACATTTCACACACTTACAACAGATTTTATAACCTTTACAAAAAGGTCCATTTAGGTGTTTTCATGGTAACACCTTTCACAAAAGTTGTTCATCTAACAACTAAGACTCATTTTCTTCCATAAAAATGCAGCAAAACACATAAAAGCTCTCATGGCAAAACCTTAAGCTTTTCACCATCTTGCAAAATAGTCCCCTCATTAGAAAGCTTGAGCTTTAGGGGTTTCAAAAGTACAATTTTTATCAAGAAATGATTACTAAAGCACTTACTTGTAAAGAGAGAAGTTTGCTGAAATTTTTGAGTTCTAAAACCCCTTTTTTGCTGAAAATTTTAGTGGAGGAAGATGAGTAAAAAGATGAATATCATCTTTTCTTTATTTTAATATTAAACAATCAATTAAGTCACCAACTTTACCAACTTTGACCAATTTTGACAATTTTTGTCTCCTATGGCTGGCCACCCTATCTTTAAGGGTCTAATTGCACTTTAAAGATCTCCAATTAATATTCTTTAGCTATTAAACACCTTTAGCCTTTAAAATGGAACTTTCGCACTTTATGCGATTTAGTCCTTCTTCGCGATTAAGCATGAAATCGCTAAAATTAAAGCACCAAAGTTTTCATACACATATATAATCATGCTCTAAATTATAGAATAAATTAAAAATAATTTTCTCTAACCTCGGATTAGTGGTTCCGAACCACTGTTTCGACTAGCCCCTAAATCGGGCTGTTACATCATTTCTCACCCAAAATCTTACCCCATGACCTGCACTTGAATCACACATCCAAATATCAACCATTTCAAGCATTCAAATTAAGTGAACTCCACCATTCATCATGGCATATCATTTCATGCATACATGTTCATAATCTTGTCTTGGTTTAGTCCATATGATAGGCATAATTTGATCAACTACTTAACACATGTGTAGCTACCATAGTATGACATTACAAATATATCAAATCAAACCATTACTAGCCATTCCAATGGCTAGGTTACAAGCATCATTTATATTTACATGCCAATGTGGCCAATATAACCTATACATGCCATTACAATTATAATTGATTTACCATGTTGTACCGTCATGGGCCGATGGATAGTGTGAGTGATCTCCACCGAGCTTCCAATCTAACGAGCTTTCGATTACTCTAAAACGGGTAAATAAAATGGGGTAAGCATAAAATGCATAGTAAGTTCGTATAACATGGTACTTAACTTACCATACATCCTATTTGAGGTAACTAAGTAAGGCATATTCAACCACTTTGATCTCAAGCCCTACACATATCCCCATTGCCCTTGTTAGTCATATATTCCATAATAACATCATAACATATATGGCCTCAACAACAATCAAGCTTCCATGCACATATGCTTTCCACAACATGTATTCATTTATCGTGTATAAATCATCTCTTATTATTACAAGTATAGTCTCATAATAGCTCATTTCGAGTTCAGATCATTTCATTTCAGGACCTTACTCATATTTTTTGAATATTAAGGTCACACAAGTAGTAGTACACACAAGGTCTACGAGTCTATAATCAAGGATGAACTTATATTCATCAATCAAATTCCAAGTACAAATATCATCGTCTCATATTTCCATGTATCAATTATCACATATCATCATTTTCGTGTATTTCAGGTAATATTCTTTTCATGTTATATTTCCATATCATATGTATCATTCCATGTCAATTTGTTTTCAATTCATCTTTGCTCTTGTCAGAACTTTACCCGTTGGATTTATTCAAAATATCGATGGATACACAGGTAGTACTGTAACATCCTGAAATTCGGGATTTTATGCTTTGCATTATACCATGCGTTAGGCTAGTTAAAAATGTTAGTTGTGTATGTTTAGGGGCCCTAAGAAGGCTTGGGGTTGAGTTGGGCCCTAGTAGAAATTTTTGTGTTTAAGCACTTTAAGGAGAGAAGGTAAGTGGCGTCAAGGCTTAAGGAAATAAGTATGTATTTAGCTAGCACAAGAAGAGCTAGTAGCAAAGTGGTAAGGTATCACATAAAGGAGCTAAAGGGGTGGAGTTCGAATCCCACCTATTGCAACTTGTGGATTTAATTTTTTTTTGTGCTAATCATGTGGAAGATGGTAAGTGTCGGCCAAGACATTAAAGAAGGAAAGGAAGACTTTCTAATGATGGAAAGAACACTAAGGAGAAGAGTAAGGAGGAGATCAAGGGAAAAATAAGGAAAGAAATAAAGGAAAGGTATAAGGGAGGGGATATGTTGGCCGAATTTTTGGAAGGAGTTTGGGGAAAGAAATTTGGTCAACACTCATATTTTTGGTAAAGGTGGTACACGGTTTTGGTAGGGAGAAAAGGGGAGCCGAAATTCTTTTGGCTTTTTTTTTTTGCAAGTTTGTGCATGAAAGGCTTTCATTTATTTTTAACATTTTGGTGCTCTCTTTTCCAATTTTTTTTCCTTTGATTGCCGAATTTTCTTAGGCACTTTGAGAAGTTTTTGTTCCATTTGAAAGTTCTTTTCTTTTGACCGTTTGGTACTTCTTTCCTTGCCTAAAACCGTGACCTTAAGGAATACTTTCTCTTCTTTTTCTCATCTTTTCATAATTTGCTTTTCTTTTCTTTTCTTTCTCACCATTCCCCAATCTTCCTTTTTTTTCATTAGTCAATAATACTTGATGGCCGAATCTTCCTTGTCCTTTTCTCTCTAAATAGCCGAACCTTATAGCACTTTATCTCTTCTTCATTTTCCTTTATGTTGGGCACTCTCTTCTTTGACCAAATCGGTAAGTGGTTTCATTCTCCTCTTTTCATTTTCTTTTCTTCATGGACGATTAGGTGCTCTTATCATTGGATGGTTCTCTAAACCGAAAACATCACTCTCTCCTACTTCCTCATATCGTGATTATCTCTTTTTCATAGTGTTCTAGTGGGTGGCCGTATATCACATCCTTGTCGATTCATCCGTAGCCATAAGCCCAATTGGTGGGAGTCGGATCTATCATTGTTAAGGTAAGGAATTTCTTCAAGGTTCATTTCGATCTCTTTCATTACTTGGTTATTTCGTTAAAACGGATCGATGGTTATGTCTAATCTTTTATTCTAGGGACTAATCACTCGTTTTCTCTACTCGTTGGTCCTTCGAAAGTAGTGGTAAGCCAAAATCCTCTCCCTAAACAACTACTTTTTCTCATCGTAGTATTATTATTCTAATCGAGACTCTTTCAATGGAGGCAAGTGGTAGAGTTATTAAGGGAAAATCGATAGGAGGACAAAAAGGGAGTGGACTTGCAATCTCTACTCCCAAGTTCAAACGAAGGGCGGTATCGGCAGTTCGGGATTTTCCACCAGGTTGTGGACCATCTTCTAGTGAGAGTAGGCAAATCATGGTCGTTCACGATACTAAGGGTGCCGACGATCAAGAAGGTTTAATTCTTACCATAATCAGGTGTGTAATCTCACACCGAAATTCCATAGATTCGTGATTCACTATCATGTTAGAAAATAGATCGTTGTTGCTTATAAATCTAATAACTGTAATATGGCATGAATCGAGTAACTTGCTTAAACAAATTAGTTCTAAAGATCCGTCAAAATCGGTATTAATTTGCTAAATTACAAAAATGCCCTATGGGCCGATTTACCAAAATGCCCTAATGGGCCGATTTGCTAGAATGCCCTTATGGGCCGAATTATCAAAGTGCTTTAATGGGCCGATTCACCGAAATTTTTCATTAGATTAATGGTTGTTATATATGTGGATATATTTTTATTATGTTGCATCTGTACATATTGCATGGGTTGGGAAAAATTGTATGGAGAGCAGTGTAGCCTGGTGGCATTGCCACAATTCGTTTATTATTGTGCTTAATTATGATTTCGGTGGCTTGACCACAAAAATATTATACAAATAGCAGCTCGACTGCAAATTGGTGTGCAATGTGGGGTGGGTTGACTTGATCCCCACAGGTGTGATTGGCTGGTCGGGGGTGTGATGGATGGATGGGTTGGGTTACATTCATTTCATTTAAATATTGTTATGTAAATGGGCTTCGGTCCAAGATGTTGCTATACGGGTTCAGGCCCAGTGGATGACAGTAAGGGGATTATACACTGAGTTCTAGTAACTCACCCTATTCTCTTAATCCTTGCAGGTAATGAATAGTAATGAGGACTTGGGCCCATGGATGACTCGGTGGAGGCCATACTTTGGAAATAATATTTTCGAACCTTAGTAAATTTCGTTTCCGCTTATTTCGTTACTTTTACTATTTTGGGTTTAAAGTTGTAATAAGGCCTCTGGGATTTTTATTTTGTTTTATGTTTGACGTATTTATTATCTTCCATGAATTGTTTTAAACGGGGATTTTCTAAAATCATAAACAACGGTTTTTCTTAAAATTTATCAACAAACGGATTTCATAATAAATATGTACAAATAATTTAACTTGGATTTTTCCTGCAAATTATCAATAATATTTTCAAAAGTCACGGTTTTAAAAGATCACTAGTTTGATTATCGATTCTTCAATCAACCTCTAGAAATTAGTAGTATTTTATCGATTAATTATAACCAAACTTGTTTTCTTAACTATAACCAAATAACGTCAACTTTAGTTCTTTATATGTTTTCTTTATGTGACATGCTAGATCCGGTCATACCGCATGGGCCGGGTTTGGGGTGTTACAAGTACACTTGAGGTGTACAAATCAGGATCAGTCAATTCATATTCAATGGTACATTTAAGGTACTATCTCATAGAGTACACTCTCGAGCCACACATGTATACAACAAGATTATCAGTCCAGGCTAAATCCTTTTTATGACATATGCTCTAAAGAGCTTGATCTGGATTACCCATCTGGGCTAAATCCAATTCATAGCATATGCTCGAGAGGACTCACATCAGGAATACTCGTGTGGGCTAAATCCTTTCAGAAACGAGGTCAATAGGATTACTCATCCGAGCTAAATCCTACTAGCAACAAATGCAGGGCCTCATTCATTTCGGGAAATCACATATCCATCGATTTTCCATTTATTCAACCGGGATTTAAACATTTTTCCAACATTATCAGGCATGTGATTATTTCATACATCTATAATCAACCATATAATTCAAATGATCACACTTCACATTCATTGTCAAGCATACAAGTAACATTTTATTCATTTACCATTTTATCGACATTTTCATTTATCGGGCTATATCGAGTAGGTGATCATTTCACATATTTATGACATTTATAAAATTCACAAACACAACATTTAAATCAAGCATAAAAATATATACAATTTAGTTACACGAACTTACCTTGACAAAGGTTCTATACGTAAAATCTACTAATCTGACATTTTCCTCATTCCTCGTTCTAACTCTGAATTTGGTCTATCCATATCTATACGAGTAGATTTAACATCAATTTATCATATTTTACATTCATGTGGACTAAATTTTCATCCTAGGCAAAATTACTATTTTGCCCCTAACTTTTCCATAAATTCCATTTTCGTCCTTAGGCTCAAAAAATGAAACTTGTGCAAATTAAACCCTATTCCAAGCCTAACCAAAGCCCTATTACAAATTTTACAGCACATGTATTCATAAATTTCAAAAAAATTTCATCAATTTTTACAACTTTTCATTTTAGTCCCTAAATCATGTTTTCATCAAAAATCACTTTGTAAAAATTGTTTATCTATCAATAATCTTTCATTTTCTACCATAAATTTCTAATTTCTAGTGTATACATCCATGAACCATTTTCATACTTTGATAATTTTTCAAATTAATCCCCCAAATAGAGAGATTAAGCTATCCCGATTCAGAAAATGTCAAAATTACTAAAAACGAGCCAAGGAAACTTACCCAATTTGGACATGAAAGTCTCTTATCTTTCTCCTTGGGTTTCCATGTTTATTTTGGGGAAGAAGATGAGAAAAATATGATTTTTATTTTCTTTTCATCTTTTTAATTAATTAATATTTTCACTTTCTAATTTAGTCCCTACCCTTTTTCTCATTTTCCATGGATGAATCATCCAAAAATATCTACATACTTTTTATTAATGTTCTAATTACCATATAAGGACCTTAATTTTTGAATTCCATAGCTATTTAATCCTTCTAGCTAATAGAATCCAACTTTTGTATTTTATGCGATTTGGTCCTTATTGTAATTAAGCACATAATTGGTAAATTTTCTTTTCAAAATTTTCACACGAAATTTCTAGTATAATATGGATCATATAATAAAATAAAAATAAATTTTATTTTTTGGCTTGGATTTGTGGTCCCGAGACCACTGTTTCGATTTCACTGAAATTGTGTTGTTACATCTATACTTGATTTGGTAGCCGGGTTAGGTATAAGAGTGTTACAGACGACAATTGGAAAATATGGTTAGCCAAAGAGTTTATTCATAGTAATCAGGATACATGCAACAATATCTATCATGAAGGAGTTCATCAAAATGTGTACGGGGTATTAGCATTTATTAGAGCCTACATGCAAGAACTAGATAATCTGGTTATACTAAGACCAGTCTATTAGATATTGAATTTTTATACATGGGAACCACCATCAAGAGATGTCATGAAAACAAACTTTGATGCCGCTTTTTATCAAGGTACAAAAAGTGCAACAGTTGGGATTCTAGTTAGAAACAATAAGGGATTTGTAATGGCAACATGCACTTACCCATTTGAGCACATGGTGGACTCAATAGGGAAGACGTAAAGGCTTGTTTGTGAGCCCTCATCTTTATGGAGGAGCTTGGGTTTCGAGAGATTTTGGTGGAGGGGGATGTGTTGACAATTATAAAAAAGGTAAACTCTCATAAGGAAGACAAATAGACAATTAGTGTTCTGATTATTGATATCAAAGAATGAGTCAAGAGATTTGTCTTGATTGAGTTTAGACATGTACACAAGTGAATAAAGAAGCGCACTTGTTAGCTGAGGAAGGAAGGAGGCATGTATTACCCAGAATTTGGGTAGAAGAAGTGCCGAGGGAGGTGAAGGCAGAGGGAGAGAAAAATCAACGAGCTATTCTAGGTAAGAGTTAATCTGGTTATTTTGACGCCAGAGGATTTGAGTGATTTAAGACTCCGATTTTGTCAAATAAAATAGGACGAGAAGAGAATCAATGAAGATATGCCGTTACCAGAGGGAAAGGGAATAAGATACATTTTGTTTTGGCTGGTGATCAGTTTTGGACGCTTGAGCTTCAGAGGGGGTCGATTCATCTTTGCAAAGCTCTATTGTGTTTTCTTTTATGTTTCAGATTTATTTTGCTATTCTTTTAAAGTTTGTTTTAAGTTTGTTAGGTTGTTTTTCTTTAAAGTTTCTTTTGTATTACATAGACAGGGCATTAAGTGCACTAACACTCATGACCAATCAAAGTGGAGGTTGGTGGGGGATGTATTGGTTTTCTTATTTTAATATCATCAATTGGTTTTCTTTCAAAAAGAAATTAGTTATGTCTGATTTGGATAAAAATGTTATGTATAATGCTTGATTTCTACTAAATGAGCCTCAAAAACTCTTTTTTTTTTTAACATAATAATTTTATCCAAATTTAGAAGAGTATCAAACTTCATTGTCATGCCCCAAAATGTGGGTTAAATTTTCAAGTTAAATCTATAACTGTTGGATATATTTTAATTTTTTGTTTGAGTGTACAATTAGGCTTCTATTTGGGCTTGATCTGTCAAAATGCTAAAAATCGAATCGATACTTACGCAAGTATCGGTACCTTTCTAATGAGTATCAATACCTTTTTTATTTTCTAACGTAGGAAACCTTAGTGTGCCGAAAACCCTAGGTAGTTAAAGTTATTTTTACTTGGCCTCCCCCCTATCTTTTACTTGCTGAAAACTCAAAGATTCTTTCCATCCTTTTCGTCCTCCCTTCTTTCCTTATTTTTTCCTCTTTCTACTCCCTTGTCCCCTCCCTTTCCTTTCTTCTCCCTTGCTTCCTTCGCTTGCCATTTTTCTTCCCTTTGACTTGTGAGTGCTACTGTAACACCCCTAACCCGTATCCGTCGCCAGAATAGGGTTTCAGAGCGTTACCAAAACATTCAGAACATTTATCGATTAATTCAGGCAAGTTACTATTCATTCAATAAGGTCATTCATAGTGTCCCTTAAATGGACCCTCGAGGCCCAATACGAGCATTAGAATCAAGTTGGGACTAAATCGGGATCTCAGGGAATTTTTTGTGAAATACTAAAATTTTCCAAGGTGCAGGGCTCACACGTCCATGTGGTCTAAGGGACACGCCCGTGCTACAGGCCGTGTTCAAAACTAGGTAGCTCTCTGACTTGCGCCACACGGCCATGCCACATGCCCGTGTGCTAGGCTGTGTGGTTATTTAATTCAATTCGAATTAGGTGCAGGTTTCACACGGCCAAGACACACGCCTATGTTCTAGGCCGTGTGGCACACATGGCTGAGACACACGCCCGTGTCTCTGCCCGTGTACTCAATTTTGAGCATTCTGTTTCTCAAAATTAAGGTGCAGGGGACACACGGCCTAACTACATGCCCGTGTTACCAGGCCGTGTGTCACACACGGTCTAGACACACGCCCGTGTGTCTGCCCGTGTGGACAAAATAAATCCATTCCTAGCTTCATTTCTCACCCCAATCATTGCCATAATCCTACACCACATCTTGCATTCATAACCCAACCAATCCAAGAATTTTATTCAAGTTAATTATATCATTTAACATGATATATCATCACATACAATTACTAACCATTTCAAGCATTCTAATAAAGCATATTCCATCCATCATCATGGCATATCATTTCATGCATACATGTTTACAATCTTATCTTGGTTATGTCCTCATGTTAGACATAATTTGATCAACTACTTAACATATATGTGGCTAACATAATATGACATTACAAGTATATCAAAACAATCATTACTAGCCATTCCGATGGCTAGATTACAAGCATCGTTTATGTTTACATGCCAATATGGCAACATATCCTATATAGGACATTACAACCACAATTGAATTACCATACTATACTGACATGGGCCGATGGATAGTGTAACATCCCCAAACCCGGCCCATTCACTACGACCGAATCTGGTTATGTTATTGCGGAAAGACGGTTGAAAAATCTTTTTGTATATTTTATTCTTGTAGAAATCTTGGGCATGATTGTTTGAAACCTCCTATTTCGTTTTGAAATCCAGTAATTTAAAAAAAACACTAAATCAGATATGTGAGTAAAACAGATTCATCTTACTTAGAACTCAAGTAATTTCTTTTTGTTGCGTAAAAACATTTTGACTAAATAAGAATTTAAATTAATTAAACCAAAGTTAAAGTAATACCAAAAATATAGAATGGCCTTTATTACAACCCAACAATTCAAATAAAGTACTTATATCAAAATCAAACATGAAATAATTGAACATCATCTTCGGCATGGGCCACCTTGTCCTCTCCGATCCCGGTCCAGCTTTAAGCAACACCTGAAAATGGTTAAAGGAAAAAGGTGAGTCACCAAGACTCAGTGTGCAACCCTTTTTCCCGAATTAGCAAAATATCATATACAAACATAATCATGCTCATCATGCATCCAATTAACATGCACCCAACCTAGCCATCCACAACACCTTTTCTACCCCGTGTGGTACCAAACCCTTTGGTGGTGCCAAACCACTGGTGACGTATAGTCACAAATGTGATGCCAAATCACTGGAGGTGCCAAACCTCTGGTGTCCGAAGACACGATATCCGTCAATGTGGTGCCAAACCACTGGTGTCCCAAAGACACGATTGTGATACCAAATCACTGGTGACCGAAGTCACAAATCAATTGATGGGGCCAACCCATCATGTGATACCAAATCACTGGCGTCAATCCCTCAATACCGCCTTGTGGGGCCAACCCACTGTGGTGCGAAACCACGGGACGAGACGCTGAGGTGCCAAACCTCTGGAGGTGCCAAACCTCTGGTGACCCAAAGTCACAAAATTGTGTTACCAAAACATGGTGCTGTCTCACACAAAATATCACTGCCCCCTCCACTCATACAACCCATATCAACCACTAATATGCATTTAACAGAAATCTACATCATGCTTGTTAAGCAACATACATACTGTTTATCACAATCCAGTATCACCATACACATAACAGATATACCATGCTTACCAAAAGCATCAAAACAGGGACTCACCTGACCCTTTGCCTCATACCTTAATGGTATCTCATCCACCTTACCATGGATCCAAACACACATATCATATATATAAAGATACAATAACAGCGAAGTGTGAATAGGTACACAATATGACAACCACGTATATTACTAAAAGTGTGTGAAAGTACACACCTGTAAGCCTTAACCAAAGAATCGATTAAAGACCCTCGATAACCTTGCACCTAAAACAATCGGCCAAACAAACATAAGCACTCAAACCAATCGGCTAAAACCATTTTAATTACCAAATAAGATTAATATCCTTCCAAACAAATACCAAAAATCCACTCTTACCCTTGTAGCTGTCGACAGAGAACAGAGGATAAACCATAAGGCATTCGGCCTTACCTTTTACCTTCTCCAACGATTGGAAACAAAACCCCAAAAACAATCCACACCCCTCCTAACAATCGACCAAGGACAAAACTACAAGGGAAAAGAAGATTCGGCCAACACCTTAGTCACAAGGGAAAGAATCGGCTTAAGAGTTTAGGAGAAGAAAGAAAATAAAGATAAATGAGGGAGGGTACCTTCGGCTTGAAAGTGAAAGGAAATGAAGAAAATGTTTTTAGAGAATGGAGTTTCGGCTATCAAGGTGCTCAAATCAAAGAAAGAAATATGTAGAGGAGAGAGTTCCACATTCGGCTTACTCAAATGAAATAGCAAGAAGTGAAAAGAAACATTCGGCCACAAGCATAAAATCAAGGGACAAAGCAAAACTTTCGGCAACTAAATGAGAGAAAATACTCTTGAAGTTTTCAGCTACTAAAGACAAAAAGAGAAAGAACTTTAGCTTGCTAACTCATGACCGAAAACACCTAAAATGTCAAAATGAAAATTCGGCACACCTAAACCCCATACCAAGCCGTCCACACTCCCCCAAAAACTCCCCCAAGATTCGGCCAAATACCACCAATCCACTCCCAGCCACTAATTCAAAATAATTTGAATTACTCAAATCTCCTAATTCACTCCCAGCCAACCACTAAAAATCAATTCAAAATAAAACAATATCCCACCTTTATCCTTCAAAAAAAAACCAAAATCAAACCATTATCCCACCGAATTCAAAAGAAAAATAAAAACAAAGCTCATCCTTATCTTCCAATTTAAACTCCATGTGCCGTCCACTGCCTTTCAATTTGTTTGTAAAATCAAATAATAAAAAAACACACCCCTTTATTTGGCCAAAGGTCTCGAACACAAGACCTTGCTACACGCCTCTCCCCAACGCCTGTGCCACTCGGCCACACTGCATTTCATGCCATAAAATCACACCTTTTAATCTTTAAACCCTTCCTACTCCAGCCCATAACCGCCTAAAATAAATCACGCCCAAAATGTTGCTCCCGGCCCACGAACCCGCCTTATCACTCCTCCAGCGCCTAAGTGCCGCTGACGAGCACCACTTGGACCACTGCTTCTTGTGTCAAAACACGCCCCACTTCTTTTTAAGGCCTCCCACCTTGTAACGCCAAGATCCAAAAATTAAAACCACCTGCCTCTTTGATTCGAACCCAAGACCTCAAAGGCGCTACTTCCAGCCCCTTAGCAGCAAGATGAAGCCACTTTTGCCAAAGCCTCTCATGTGTCCTATTCTCCCAATTAATTCCTTTAAGGCCTCCCAAAGCCAAGCTCCTCTTTATTACTTAAAATCCAAAATTTTCCAAAGCCTTCCCCTTTCATCCAAACATTCTTAAAACCTCTAAAACTCACCCAAGCACTCCCAAAAACCTACTAACACTTGATTTATACCCCATATGCACAGCCCCTAAACCAGGGTGTTACAGATAGTGTGAGTGATCTCCGCCTAGCTTCCAATCCAGCGAACTTCCGATTTACTCTAAAATAGGGGAAAATAAAATGGGGTAAGCATTACATGCTTAGTAAGTTCGTATAACATGGTACTTAACTTTCCATTCATCCTATTTTGAGGTAACTATGTAAGGCATATTCACTTAATTTGACCTCAAGCTCTACACACATCCTCATTGCCCTTGTTAGTCATATAATCCATGATAACATCAAGACATGTATAAGCTCAATCAACAATCAAGTTTCCATGCATATATGCTTTCCAAAACATGTATTCATTAAGCATGTATATATCATCTCTTATTATTACAAGTATAGTTTCATAGTAGTTCGTTTCGAGTTCAGATCGTTTCATGTCAGGACTTTACTCATTTTATTCGAGTATTAAGATCACCAAGTAGTAGTACGCTCAAGGTGTACAAATATATAGTCAAGGATGAACACTCTCATCAAATAATTTCTATGTATAATTATCATCTTTTCATATTTTCATACATCACTAGTCTTAAATCATCATTTCCTTGTATTTCATGTAATATCCTTTTTCATGTCATATTTCATATCATATATATATATATCATTCCAAGTCAGTTTGTCTTAAATTCATATTTGCCCTTATCAGAGCTTTACCCGTTGAATTTATTCAAAATATCGATGGATACACAAGTAGTACACTCGAGGTGTACGAATCAAAATTCGTCAATTCGTGTCCAATGGTACCCATATGGTACAATTTCAGAGAGTACACTCTCGAGCCACATATATGTAAACAACAGGATTACCAGTCCAGGCTAAATCCTTTTTACGTCATATGGTTTAAAGAGCTTGATTTAGATTACCCGTCTGGGCTAAATCCAATCCATAACATATGATCGAGAGGACTTATTCAAGATTACCCGTTTGGGCTAAATCCTATCAGGATTGAGGTCGAAGGATTACTCATCCGAACTAAATCCTATCCGCAACAAATGCAAGACCTCTTTCGTTTCGGGAAATCACATATCCATCGATTTTCCATTTATTCAACCTAGATTTAAACACTTTTCAAGCATTATCGGGCATTTGATTATTTCATACCTCCGTAACATTTATGTAATTCGAGTGAAACACATTCCACATTCATGTCAAGCATACAAGTAACATTTTATTCATTTACCATTTTATCGGGCATTTTCATTTATCGGGCTATATCAAGTAGTTGATCATTTCACATATTTATGACATTAATAAAATTCACAAACACAACATTTAAATCAAATATAAAAACATATACAATTTAGTTACACGAACTTACCTCGACAAATGTTCGTGTACATAAATCCACTAATCCGACATTTTCCTCGTTCTAACTCCAAATTTGGTCTATCCGGATCTATACGAGTAAATTTAACACCAATTCATCATATTTTACATTCATGTGGACTAAATTTTCATCCTAGGAAAAATTACTATTTTGCCCCTAACTTTTCCATAAATTCCATTTTTGTCCCTAGGCTCGGAAAATGAAACTTGTGCAAATTACCCCCTATTCCAAGCCTAACCAAAGCTCCATTACAAATTTTCCAGCACATGTATTCATAAAATTTCAGAATTTTTCATCAAACTTTACAACTTTTCATTTTAGTCCCTAAATCATGTTTTCATCAAAAAACACTTTGTAAAAGTTGTTTATCTATTAATAATCTTTAATTTTCTACCATAAATTTGAAATTTCTAGCATAATACATCCATGACCCATTTTCATACATTGATAACTTTTCAAATTAATCCCTCAAATAGATAGTTTAGGCTATTCTGATTCTAAAAATATCAAAATTACTAAAAACGAGCCAAGGAAACTTACCCAATTTGGCCATGAAAGTTTCTTCTATCTCTCCTACGGTTTTTATGTTTATTTTTGGGAAGAAGATGAGAAAATAAGATGATATCTATTTTATCATCTTTTAATTAATTAAAATTTTCACTTTCCAATTTAGTCCCTAGACTTTTTCTCATTTTCCATGGATGAGTCATCAAGAAAAATCTACATACTATTCTTAATGGTCTAATTACCATATAATGACCTCTATTTTTGAATTCCATAGCTATTTGATCCTTATAGCTACTAGAATTCAACTTTCGCATTTTATGCGATTTAGTCCTTCTCGTAATTAAGCACATAATCGGTAAAATTTTCTTTTTAAAATTTTCACACGACATTTCTAGTATAATATGGATCATATAATAAAATAAAAATAAATTTTATTTTTTGACTCGGATTTGTGGTCCCGAGACCACTATTCCGATTTCACCGAAATTGGGCTGTTACAGCTACCCCTAACCCCAAAGGAAAGCTCAACTCTCATTTTCTTTTCATATTTTCTCTCATATCTCTCTTTTTCTCTCTTCACCACCACTTTGTGTTGCCCTATTTACTACTCCCTTGAGTTTGTACTGTCGTTCTCGCCTCCTTGCTCCACCTTATTGTCACCCTTCAACCCTCTATTGATGCCACCTTACACCACCATTGCCAACACCCCTTACTCTTTTTCCACTTTCTATATCTTCTCATGCTCTTATTTTTCTCTCCTCCCTTATTGCCATTCTTTTTACACCATCACTGTCGCACTGCCGCCGTGCTGCCACACCGTCATCACCATTGCTATTTTTTTCTCCCCCTTTTTTTCTTTTGGTTGTAGCCGAATCTCCTATTATTATTATTTATTTTTATTTTTTGATATTATATATATATTTACTCATATTTCTCTATTATTGTTCCTCCATAGCCGTTATTCCTTCACCAACTCAAGATCTCCGTTGAGTCTCTCATCCCTATCTATTTCGGTGAAGAGTAAGTGATCAAGTTTGGATCATATTACTTGTTCTTTTCAAGGTATATTAAGATCTTTATTAACATGTATGTTTCTTTTGAATAAAGCTCAAATCTAGACGTTCATAACATCTTTAACAATTGAGATCAATCACCACCTCCACTTCAAGTCTTTATTAAGCGTAAGTTATCAAAACCTGATTCCATAAAGTTGTCTTAACCGAACCTGTTTTTGGTGGTTAATCGAATCTAACATATGTGTGACTTCGTATATTTTATTTGTATAAAGTTCAGATCTTGACAATATCTGATTAGATCTGTGTTGTAGGAGTCTTGAGGATTATAGTTAGTTCAAATGAAATTTCAATTGAAGGTGTAGGTTCTAACTGATTAAAATCTGTGGATGTTTTTTCCATAAGCATTATATGTGTGCACTTAATAAAAATATACGTTTAAACTTTTGTCATATTTATGACTAACCGAACGCATAAGTATTCTCGGTGGAGCGATCAAATGAGAAATAAACCCTTTAATAAGGTTGGCTAAAAGTAAGTGTCCCTGATCTGTGAAATATGTGTTGCCATGTCACATCCATAAATTGGGCTTAGAAGAAATAGGAATGAAATTTAGTTTTTCATTTTTTCCTAACACATAAGGTAAGAGAACTTAGAATGTCGAAAAAATTATTTTTGTTAAATAATTAGCAAGAATGAGCTTGTTGATTTAATGGTAAAGCCTTTGTAACACCTCAAACCCGACCGATACGGACCGGCCCGAATTCGAAGCGTTACATTAGCCACCGAAGTGACTACCTAGCTAACGACCTCTCGACACACACGTCAACCTTATAAAATCTCATTTATGACTAATTAACTATCATTTATTAATGCGGAAACAATTTGTGAACAATTTTTAAACTTTTTATAAGTATTTAAACTTAAGGGTATTTTGGTTATTTTACCACCTAAGGTTAAACTATCCCGATTTTATTTCTAAATAGTTGCTAACCTTCTTTTAGTCAAATTGTGCAAGCCCTAAAAATTTCAGCTTAATTCGAGTTCATTTACTAAGTCTAATTCATGTTTTATTATTAGGGACTAAATCGTAACTTTTACAAACTTCTAGTACATTTTCTAAATTAAAAATTAAGAGTGTTTCTACCAAATATTAACAGTTGCAAGTCTAATCCTAAAATATTACCAAGTTTCCCTATCATTAAAGGCTTCATTTAATCTAATAAAGTTTTAGGACTAAATTATAAATTAAGCAAATTAGAGTACTAGATTACAAAAACCAAAAATTAAACCCCCAAAAACCTACATGCCCGTGTGCAAACCACTGCACCTATTTTGTCAAAAAATTACTTTAATTACCCGATTTTACATATTTTACTTACCAATTAAGCTTGAAATAGCTACAATTAATTATCATAAACATCCACACATCTCCAATTTAATTTATTTACAACAAATATGTAATAATTAATCAAAATTTAACACCAATTTACACGCTTAGCAAACACCAATTAATTCACACAAACTACATACCTTAGTCGCAAGCAATCCACTCCATGGTAAGCTTCAATTAAACATTGTTAGTATAAAATACATGCTTCATACACCGTGTTATCAACCACTGTACGAACACTCATCAACATACCATAAATCAAGCACCAATTTGACATAAAATCATGTATTAAAGCAATTATAAAATCACCAAAATTAAAGTCCAAAATTTAATGTCCAATGTCCATTACAAGTAAAATAACACTAGTCCCAAAAGCATCACAATGCCCCTATATAGTCTCTAAAGTAAATTTTTTAAACCACTACCGAGCCTTATTCTTGGATCGCCCTTGCACTCGCTTCTCGACTCCTTACGCTCGAAAATTCTCTGCACAAAATGTGAGGTTATGAACTTAAAAAGCTCAGTGAATTATAGTAAAAACATCAAGTAATTTGCACCCAATCATGCATAAATCAAAGTAATTAAGAATTAAATTTTCAATCAAAACATGTTAACATTTCACCCTAACATCACATGCTATTTCAAGAATTAAGAATCAATTTTTCCATGGCATGTAAAATCATCTTTTAACACATAAACATTCGATCATATTGGTGATAAACCGTAAAAGTAACATATTCTAAGCCCACATTTAGTATGCTTTTAGATGATTTAAGCCCCAATTTATGTAAAAAGGTGCTCTTAATCCTTTCTTTTCATGTCTTATACTCAGGAAAGCACCCAATGACAAAAAGAACGAGAAACGGGCTTAAAACAGACCAAGTTGGGCCAAGCCACAAAATCAACACGGCCTGGACTTCAAGCCACACGGCCATGCCACCATTCCTACTAGAACACGGCCTTACCACGACTTACACGGCCGTGCCTCATTCAAACATCTCGAACACGGCCTGACCACGATTTACACGGGCGTGTTCCATGGCCGTGCCTCTGCCGTGGAGAAGAGCAATTCCATTCGGGAAAGGATACTTAGGGAGAAAGAAACGTGTTTCAAAAGCCTATAAATACACCCTAGGTACAAGCTGAAAGGGGGCGGCGAGCTAGGCCAAGAAGCCAAGCCGAAAAGGTCAGATTTGTGGGAATCACTCGAAGATAGCCAATTGATCCATCTCAAGAAGCCAAAATTCTACTCAAGACAGAGGATCTCCTCTTCAATTCCTTCAGGGGGTTTTAGGGATTTCTTATGTTTTGTTTTATCTTTTCTCTTGAGATGTTGTCTTTTATTATTATGAACTAAACCTTCGGATACCCGAAGGGGATGAAACCTTTGATGAATCTTGTTATTTGATTTTTGAATTATATGATAATAACTTAGTTTGCTCTTAATTGTGTGAACTTAATCCAAATCTAATGTGCTTAGGTGGAGGAGGAATAGACCCTGCCTAAGAGTAGATCCAACATAATTACGCGGAGTTGATCGCACGCCTAGAGATAGGGTGACGAGATTTTTCCGGATTAGGGTGAAACCTAATATGGGAGTCCACAGATCGATTTACTGCTATTCTAGGGGGTTATTATAAGCGAACGAGAGTTCCACTAATTAAACTAGGGTTAGACGTTATTCGCCTCGAGAGAGGGTTTAATATACGTTAGGGAGTCTCACGGATCAAACTAAGTAAATAAATCATATGGTTTAAGGTTAAATAACAAGTGAAGTCTAGGTGGATTTTTCCTAAGGGTATCGCTTGAGTCAACTGAGTTTTCCCAAAAGTTATTTCCCGAATTCATTCTTTTTGTCTTTGCGTCTTAGCTTAGTAAGTAGATTAGTTTTAGTTTAAACAATCATCACTTTATATTAAGGCTAAATAATAAAAAGACGGTGAGTATTAGTACTTTTAGTTCCTTTGGGTTCGATAATCAAGTCTTGCCTACACTATACTACTGTTCGATAGGTGCACTTGCCTTTAATCGTTGTTAGAGTTGGTTTCCAGGTTTGATCATTCTTTTATAAGTTTTAAAACTCTGATTTACAGCGATCAAGTTTTTGGCGCCGTTGCCGAGGAACTAAAATATTAAGAAAACTCTATTTTTATTACTTTAGCCATTATTTTTTTTATTTTTTGCAATTTATTTTTTATTTTTAGTTTTAATTTTAAATTTGCTAAATTTTCTTTCTTTCTTTTCCTAGCAGGTACCTCTAGTTTATGACTAGAAGAAACCCGAGAGGACCTTTAGAATACGTCAGTGATATTGAAGCTACCGCTCGAAGAAATTGCAGAGAAATTAGGCAAGCCCTAAATTATTAAGGAGAGCGAGAAGACAGATCCAATCCTACTGAAGGGATGGACGAAAATAATCCACCACCACAAAACGATGTGGCAGATCAGAATGCTCCTCGTACTATGTTTGATTATGCTAAACCGCATTTAACAGGAGCCGAATCTAGTATTGTTAGGCCTGCTATAGCTGCTAATAATTTTGAATTAAAGCCTAACACTATTCAAATGATTCAACAATTTGTTCAATTTGATGGTTTGCAGGATGAAGATCCAAACACTCATGTAGCTAACTTTTTAGAATTCTGTGATACCTTCAAAATAAATGGCGTTTCTGACGATGCCATACGTCTTCGGTTATTTCCCTTTTCACTAAGAAATAAAGCTAAACAGTGGTTAAACTCGTTACCACGAGGGTCAATCACTACATGGGAACAAATGACCGAAAAATTTCTATTAAAATATTTTCCACCGGCCAAAACGGCCAAATTACGTAATGATATATATTCTTTTGTGCAGATGGATTTAGAGACATTATATGACGCATGGGAGAGATACAAAG
The DNA here is from genome assembly GCA_025698515.1 of Gossypium sturtianum. Lineage (NCBI taxonomy): Eukaryota > Viridiplantae > Streptophyta > Magnoliopsida > Malvales > Malvaceae > Gossypium > Gossypium sturtianum. The sequence goes on from CM046945.1 coordinate 30,570,292, forward strand.
ATCTCTTGAGAAGATGCCCACACCACGGATTACCATTGTGGCTCCAAGTCCAAACTTTTACAACGGTGTGAATCCTTTAACGAGGTAATTAATTGATTCAAATTGGTGGAAACCCCGAATAATAGAACTCCTGAGCAAACCTACGAGTTTATCGAAGAGATGTCATTTGAATAACTATCGATTGCAAGTTACAAGAACAAGGCCAACAAAACAGTTGGAGTTTACAACCTCGACGACAAGAACCATGCTATCAAATCAGGTAGAGTTGATGAATAAAAAGATTGATAGTTTGTGTTCTTCGCAGTAAATCCGATGAATGCAAAGGCGACATAGGTGGAACCGTGCATAATCCTCGAGTACCCACCCTACCAACCTAGCACAGAGAGCGAGCAGATAAACTATATAGGTAACAATTTCAGATCCAATAATAACCCATATAGTAATAATTATAATCCAGGTTGGAGGAACCACCCAAATTTTTCGTGGGGAGGACAAGGAAATCATAGAAATCAAAGACAACAACCTCCTCAAAATTTCCAAAATCAGCTGTAAAGACCCAAACCAGGTCTATGCGTTAAGACGAGATTTGGTTTGTCACACCGAACGAACATCCAAAATTTCTCTAATAATTTAATTAAAATAGTAATGCAAAACCTTTAGAAATAAGGATTTAATAAAAACTAAGTACAATTATATATTAGTCAAAACCTTAACGTAGTTTTAAAAGAATTTGAAAGAAATTGAAAAGTAATTTAGGTGTCCAAAATTGTTATAAAACACAATATTTTTAAGAAAACTTTATAGATTTTAACATACGTCCATATTAAGAGTTTTAAAATAAAATTAAATCCATCCACACATAAAAATCCATAAAAATATAATTAGAGGCCTTATTACAACATGCCCAAAATAATAATTAAAATAAGTAACTTAAATAAAGTTCATAGTTTATAAAACCCAAGCTCGTAGTATGGCCTTCACCAAGTCATCCCCGGCCCAAGTCCACATCAATTTCCATTACCTGAGATGGATAATAAAACGGGGTGAGTTACAAAGAACTCAGTGTGTAACTCACTTACCACCATTATTGGGCCAGACCATCAAGGCATTAATTTGGGCTTGAGCCCAATTTCAAATTTTAACAATATAAAATGAAATAACATATATAAAATGCATGTAAAATGAATTTCCCAACCAAGCCTAATTTCCATCCCCTACACACCCCCGTACCAACCAAACACACTGTGGGGATCAAGTCAACCCACCCCGCCAAACACACCAATCGTAGGCATTTAGCCTTTTAAATAATATTGTAGTGCACTACCGAACTAGATTGTGACATAGTCACCGAACTAGAGGCATTAAGCCAAAATTTGTGGCAGAGCCACCGAACTAGATACGTGGCCACAGGCCTTTCTTCTCTTCCTCAAATCCCATCCCATGCATTTATGTATGAATAACAAACTTTAATCATAAATGATTTATTAAGTAACCCATAATACAAATGAGTTTTTAATTAAACTTTTCATTTGGGTCCATTAAACAAAATAGTATATAGCCCATTTAGCAATCTAGCGAACTTAGGCCCAAATGTCGAACTAGAAGGTTTTTGGCCCATTTAGCGATCTAGCAGTCTTTTGACCCAAATTTATCGATCTAGCAGTTTTTCGGCCCAATTTAACAATCTAGCAGTTTTTCGGCCCAATTTATCAATCTAGCAGTTTTTCGGCCCAATTTAACAATCTAGCGCTTTTTCCGACTTTAACTTAGTCTTCATGCATTTACACAAAAGTGTTAATTATCACATAAATTTCGATTTTGCCATTTTTATGATTTATCATAATACTTACATATTTAGTATCTAACCCGAAAGATAAGTGTGAAGTTACACACTGGTTATGGTGAGAACTAGACTTTCCGCTCGTCAACACCTATACATATCACGATAACTTATGATTATTATAATCTAATAACAAAACCGATCTAAACATAACGATCTAAAATTTACCCTCGGATTTTTGAACTACTTCCACTTGCGGTTTCTCCTCGATTGATGGTTCGTTAACCGAATCAAATCCACGAACAAATAATAGTTCGGGAGTACGAACTACTTCAAACAATTGATTCTCCTCGGATGAACGTCCACAACCCTTGGAAATCCCGGATTGCCGATCTGATCCTTTGTTTATACTTAGGGGGATTAATGGTACCACCCTTCTTCCGAACACTATATACGGCCCGTTTCTTCCCTATCTTGATTGTCTTCAAAGACAAAGATCGTTAGCACATCCTAATCACACATATATATATCGATTATGACTAAAGGCTTTGAGAACGAGATTTCCTTACCACAAATATTCTTGTTCCACAAGGGAAATCGATCCAAGCGTACTATGTCACACACGACCTCTTGATTTCCAATCTTCCGTTATCGCACTAAAGTATAACAAAAATAAACGTTAATAGAATGAACGTTTATTTTGATCTAAGAAAGCCTTCAAACCACCATCAATATTCGGCCAAATACTATAAACTAATCGAAGACGAAAAAGAACCCTTACCTATTTTCCACGGTTGAAAAAGAAACGATTGAGAATGTTGCTTACGAATAGAGAGATATTCGGCTATGAAGAATCAAAGAAAAAAGAAAATGGTTCGGTTAAGGTACACTAACATTCGGCCATGAAGAGATTAAAGGAGAAAGTATTGATTGAAAAGAAATCAAAATAAGAGAATAGGGATGATGATAATTTGGTTTTTCAAAGAAAACAAAAGAGAAAGAAAGAGATGAGTTTAAGATCAAGGCACATTCGGTAATGGAGAAAAGGAGAGAAAAGAAAGGAATGGTCTTTTGATGTAGGTGATTTCGGCACTAATGAGAAAAAGGCACAAAAAGAATACCAAATGATGTGCAATAATGACCAAATGGTAAAAAAAAAATCAAGGCTTACCAAGGATCAAATTCGGCCAAGGGAGAGAGATTGAGAGAATTTGCAAAACTATGCACATAACTAAGAATGACCAAAAAGAGACTTCAAATCCTAGCCAAACTAACACCAAAAATTCGGCTCCCCTAGACCATATTTGCAGTCCCTATGCATGGTCAAATGGCCATGATTTTATTTCCATAACCTTTTCCTTGATACTTGCCCCATATCTTCATATCTTTCCTTAATTTCTTGATTCCCTTCCATAAGTTAACAATTTCCTTAATCCTTTGATATACTAACTAAAAATAACAAGGTCAACACTTACCATATATGCACTTGGCCGACACTTGCTATACATGTGCAGAAAAATTAAAAATAAAATTCATCTAGATGCTAAACAAGGGATTCGAACCTTCTCCTCATGCACTAACTCATGCGCCAACACCACTTTGCCATATACTCATCTTATGCTACACTTTGACACATTAATTAACTTATGTGTCAATGCCACTTGCTCCACTTCAATAAATTTTAAAAAATAAAATTATTCCATCCCCGAATAATTCTAAATCTTCTTCAGACTATAATAAACACGAAAAATAATAAGAAAATTTTCCTTCATAATCTAAACACCAAATCATGCAATAATCGATACTCGAATTTTAGGGTGTTACAACTCTACCCTCCTAAAAAAATTTCGTCCTCGAAATTTTACGGTTGAAAAAGGTGAGGGTATTGTTATCGAATTGCATCCTCAGCTCCCACGTAGCTTCCTCCACTCCGTGGTTATGCCATAAAATCTTGACCAACGGCACGGTTTTCTTTCTTAGCACCTTAACATCTCGGTCTAATATTTCCACTGGTTCCTCCTCAAAAGACAAGCCTGACTTCAACTCCACTTCTTCTACCGGTACTATGTGCGAAGGATCCGATCTATAGCGCCAAAGATGGAAACATGAAAAACATTATGAATCGACTCAACTCGAGGTAATTCAATCGATAGGCCACTGGACCAACACGCTTCACCACACGATATGGTCCAATGTATCTAGGACTCAATTTGCCCTTCTTCCCAAAACGAAAATCTTCTTCCAAGGTGAGACCTTCATGAACACTTGATCCCCACAAAGCATACTCGATACTTCTACGCTTGGGATCTGCATACGGCTTTTGTCTATCCAAGCTTCCTTTAACCGTGCTCGAATAGCTTTTACTTTTTCTTCCGTTTCGTAGATCTCGACCTAACAACCGTCGTTCACCCAATTCAGTCCAATAATTAGGAGAACGACACCTACGACCATATAATGCCTCGTAGGGTGCCATCCGAATGCTAGATCGATAGCTATTGTTGTAAGCAAATTCGCCAATGGTAGAAAATCCTCCCAACTACCTTTGAAGTCGATTATACAACCCCTTAACATGTCTTCCGTAATCTGAATTACTCTTTTCGATTGACCATCCGACCGAGGATGAAAAGTCAGTGCGAAGTTTAGCTTTGTTCCCAAAGCTTCATGCAATGCTTTCCAAAACCGTGACGTAAACCTAGGATCCCTATCTCGATATAATAGACGCAAAACCCCATGCAACCTCACGATTTGGATACGTCGCACAGCCTTAGCCAACTTTCAGAACGAGTAATCCGCATTTAACCTGGTAGAAAATGAGCAGTCTTCATCAAACGATCAACAATTACCCAAACGAGTTTTTCTTAGTAGGTGTTAAAGGTAACCCACTAACAAAATCCATTGTTATCCGCTCCCATTTCCAAAGAGGAATCTTTACCGGTTGTAATAATCCCGATGGCAATTGATGTTTCGCCTTCACTTGGCGACAAGTTAAACATTTCCCACAAATTCGTAAATCTCACGCTTCAACCCCGCCACCAATATTGTTCACGAAGATCCCGATACATCTTATTTCCTCCGGGTGCATAGCATAAGGGCTACTATGCGCCTCTCGAAGAATCATTTGTCTCAGATCTCGAGTCCTTAGGCATCTGACTTTTCCACTAAAGCACAACGCACCTTCCGAGTTTATACTAAAATCCTCTATTCCTCCATTTTCAACTTGTTGAAGTAAAGGTCCCAACTTTTCATCTAATATTTGCTTTTTCTTAATTTGCTCCAACCACAGAGGCTTCACCTGAAGTTCCGCTATCAAACTACCATCCTCGTACAAACTTAAATGGGCAAACATTGCTCTCAAATCAGATACCACCTTACGACTTAACGCGTCTGCTACCACATTAGCTTTTCCAGGATGATACTCGATTGAGAAATCATAGTCCTTTAACAGCTCCACCCATCTTCGTTGTCTCAAGTTTAATTCCTTACGAGTAAGAAGATACTTAAGACTCTTGTGATCCGTATAGATGATAGACTTTTCACCGTAGAGGTAATGCCTCCAAATCTTTAGAGCAAACACTACTACAGCTAACTCCAAGTCATGAGTAGAGTAGTTTACTTCGTGCGGTCTCAATCGACGAGAAGCATAAGCTACCACTTTCCCACTTTGCATCAATACGCAACCTAATCCCGTATGCGACGCATCACAATAAACTCAGTAAACTCCTTTCCAAACCTCAGTTGAATCAATACCTGGCGCTTAGTCACAAAATCTTCTTCAATTCATCGAAACTTTCTTGCTGTTTTTGGTCCATATAAAGCGGTACTCCCTTTCGCAAAAGCTTAGTTAGGGGTGCAAAGAATCAACGAAAACCCCTCAACAAAGCGTCTATAGTAACCCACCAAACCCAAGAAACTCCGAATCTCGCCATCGACTTTGGTGGTTTCCAATCCAATACAACCTCAATCTTCCGAGGATCTACCCTTATTCCTCTGGTGACACCATATGACCCAAGAAAGTCACTTCCTTAACGAATTCACATTTACCGAATTTGGCATACGATTGATTATCTCAAGTAATCGCAATACAATTCGCAAATGCGAATCATGCTCTTCTTCATTCCTTGAATATATCGAGAATGTCATCTATGAATACCACCACAAACCGGTCTAAATATGGTTGAAAGACCCGGTTCATCATATCCATAAATGCAAATTGGTGCATTGGTCAACCCAAACGGCATCACCAAAAACTCATAATGTCCATAACGAGTTCGGAAAGCCGTCTTGTGAATATCCGCTTCTTTCACCTTGGCCGATGATAACCCGATCTCAAATCAATTTTGAGAAAATCAAGCTCCCTTCAATTGATCAAACAGTCGTCAATTCTTGGCAGAGGGTACCTATTCTTGATCGTCAATTTTTTAATTGCTCGTAGTCAATACACATACGCATCGACCCATCTTTCTTCTTAACAAACAAAACCGGTGCTCTCACGGAGACACACTCGGTCGAATAAAGCCTCGATCTAGCAATTCTTGAATTTGAGCTTTAAGCTCGCCAACTCCTTTGGTGCCATTCTATAAGGAGCAATGGACACCTGGAGGCGTTCCGCAAAAGCTCAATACCAAATTCCACTTCCGATCCGGAGGTACACGGGAAGTTCTTCAGAAATACATCCGGAAATTCCTTCCTTTGTTCTCACATCTTCCATCGACAACTCTTTGGCATCTAAAGCACTAATAAATGCTAAAAATGCTCCATACCCTTTTCGTACCAACTTTTCTTCCTTAAGTGCAGATACCACATTTGCCAAGTAATTCCTTCGCTCGCCTATCATAATTATTTCTTTATCCTCCACCGTCCTTATTGACATCCACTTTTCAAAGACAATCCAATTTCGCGGTGCTTAACCAACCAATCCATGCCCAAAATGATATCGAACTCGCCAAAAGGCAATTCCATCAAATTTGCCAAAAATTTTTCTCCTTGAATTTCTAAGGGCACATCTCTAAACAGTTTATTTACCAATACCGATTGTCCTAAAGGACTAATTACCTTCATCTCACTATCATAAATTTCAGAGTCTAAATTCAAGTTTGCGAGATATGGTGCTAGCAACATACGAATGGGTAGAACCAATATCTATCAAAGCAATAATGGTACATCAAAAATGAAGAACGCATCAGTTATCACATCATGTGCATTGCCATCCTCACGGCGTCTAATCGCATATACCAATCACGGGTTGTCTTGCATCCGTGTTGCCTCTAGGACCATTTCCTCGACCGCCGCACCTTGACCACGCCCAGCCCCATTACCACCACGACACGGTCCACGACCTCTCGGTGGTTGCTTTGAATTCCTCTTGCGGTGGTGCATCGAGATTACGAGCTTCCCGAGTTGTATCCATTCGACGAGGGCAATTCCTATATTGATGATCTATCGACCGCATTTATAGCAAGCACCCGTTTTCTTCCAAAGACTCTCCGAATGCCTTTTCCCACAATCAGCACAATCTCGACTCGATTCACGCCTGCTACAGTGTTCTTCCTTGAGTGGTTCCTCGTTCCGAGGTCTCTTCGTAAACCTTTTTGAAGAACACGAATACTTCATATCTCTCTTGCCTCTAGCTCGTTCCGATTTCGACGTTCCGAGTTCTTAACCTCTTCGGCTATCTTGGCCTTTTCCACAAGCGTGGCAAAAGTTCTAACTTGTTGTGGGGCTATCAAAACCCGCAATTCATCGTTCAAGCCATCCTCAAAGCGTAATAACGCTCATGATCCGTTGCCACTATTGTTCGAGCATAGCGACTCAAGCGCAAAAACTCACTTCATATGCCGCCTTTGTCTTATTCCTTGGACAGATTCGAAATTCCTTCCTTTCGGCATCAACATAACTCGTTCCTACATATTTCCCTTGGAAGGAAACTTTAAAGATTTCCCAATTAACTCATCGCGGCTTGATTGCCTTCTCGGACGATAAGCCAACATTGGTATGCTTCATCCCTTAACAAGGACACCGCTCCCTTAATTTTTGTTCCACCGTGCACTCAAGATCGTCCATAATTCGCTCCATCGCCTCAAGCCAATATTCAGCGACATTTGGAGCTACACTTGAGACACCTCACGAAAACCTCGGCACCACTTGATTTCAAACGCTCGATATCGACCCACGAGCCGTTGGCCGATTCTAGCTCCAAATGACCCTTTCAAGGACTCGCAGCATTGCTCGCGTCACCGCATTATCTTCTTCCATATGATTATGTGATCCCGTCTCACTTTCGAGTGACGCAGTGCATCCATTTCCGGCATAAGATCCGGTGCTTGGTTGCGCCTCTAACACCTCGTCCTCTCTACCACGGCCACGTCTACCGCGCCCACGACCACGTCCTCTAGAGCTCATAATGATTGATTTAATCGATTAAGAGTTTTATGAATCGAATACTATTTTGATTGTTTATTAACGATGTTTTATGATATGAAAGAGATAGAGTTATTTTCGCAACCATATCCTATTGTCTCAATCTCTACGGTTTTCAACACCTAAAACTAGAAGTTCTAGAGTGTTTCTTATGATCATATCACAATATAAACAATCGATATACAGATACTTACTTGACTTGGCGCGGGATGCTCATGGTGCCATACTACCTTTAAATCATAAAGTCTAGAAATTTGAGTTGTTTCTCAAACAATTATCTTTATTGAACCCAAACCACAGCCGAGTTTTGAACCTGGCTCTGATACCATTAAATGTAACGCCCCAAACCAGGTCTATGCGTTAAGACGAGATTTGGTTTGTCACACCGAACGAACATCCAAAATTTCTCTAATAATTTAATTAAAATAGTAATGCAAAACCTTTAGAAATAAGGATTTAATAAAAACTAAGTACAATTATATATTAGTCAAAACCTTAACGTAGTTTTAAAAGAATTTGAAAGAAATTGAAAAGTAATTTAGGTGTCCAAAATTGTTATAAAACACAATATTTTTAAGAAAACTTTATAGATTTTAACATACGTCCATATTAAGAGTCTTAAAATAAAATTAAATCCATGCACACATAAAAATCCATAAAAATATAATTAGAGGCCTTATTACAACATACCCAAAATAATAATTAAAATAAGTAACTTAAATAAAGTTCATAGTTTATAAAACCCAAGCTCGTAGTATGGCCTTCACCAAGTCATCCCAGGCCCAAGTCCACATCAATTTCCATTACCCGAGATGGATAATAAAGCGGGTGAGTTACAAAGAACTCAAAGTGTGTAACTCACTTACCACCATTATTGGGCGGACCATCAAGGCATTAATTTGGGCTTGAGCCCAATTTCAAATTTTAACAATATAAAATGAAATAACATATATAAAATGCATGTAAAATGAATTTCCCAACCAAGCCTAATTTCCATCCGCTACACACCCCGTACCAACCAAAGACACCTGTGGGGATCAAGTCAACCCACCCCGCCAAACACACCAATCGTAGGCATTTAGCCTTTTAAATAATATTGTAGTGCACTCATCGAACTAGATTGTGACATAGTCACCGAACTAGAGGCATTAAGCCAAAATTTGTGGCGAGCCACCGAACTAGATACGTGGCCACAGTGCCTTTCTTCTCTTCCTCAAATCCCATCCCATGCATTTATGTATGAATAACAAACTTTAATCATAAATGATTTATTAAGTAACCCATGATACAAATGAGTTTTTAATTAAACTTTTCATTTGGGTCCATTAAACAAAATAGTATATAGCCCATTTAGCAATCTAGCGAACTTAGGCCCAAATGTCGAACTAGAAGGTTTTTGGCCCATTTAGCGATCTAGCAGTCTTTTGACCCAAATTTATCGATCTAGCAGTTTTTCAGCCCAATTTAGCAATCTAGCAGTTTTTCGGCCCAATTTAACAATCTAGCAGTTTTTCCGACTTTAACCGTCTTCATGCATTTACACAAAAGTGTTAATTATCACATAAATTTCGATTTTGCCATTTTTACGATTTATCATAATACTTACTGTTTAGTATCTAACCCGAAAGATAAGTGTGAAGTTACACACCTGGTTATGGTGAGAACTAGACTTTCCCGCTCGTCAACACCTATACATATCACGATAACTTATGATTATTATAATCTAATAATAAAACCGATCTAAACATAACGATCTAAAATTTACCCTCAGATTTTTGAACTACTTCCACTTGCGGTTTCTCCTCGATTGATGGTTCGTTAACCGAATCAAATCCACGAACAAATAATAGTTCGGGAGTACGAACTACTTCAAACAATTGATTCTCCTCGGATGAACGTCCACAACCCGGTGGGAAATCCCGGATTGTCGATCTGATCCTTTGTTTATACTTAGGGGATTAATGGTACCACCCTCTTCTTCCGAACACTATATACGGCCCGTTTCTTCCTTATCTTGATTGTCTTCAAAGACAAAGATCGTTAGCACGCCCTAATCACATATATATATATATCGATTATGACTAAAGGCTTTGAGCGAGATTTCTTACCACAAATATTCTTGTTCCACAAAGGAAATCGATCCAAGCGCACTATGTCACACACACGACCTCTTGATTTCCAATCTTCCATTATCGCACTAAAGTATAACAAAAATAAACGTCAATAGAATGAACGTTTATTTTGATCTAAGAAAGCCTTCAAACCACCATCAATATTGGCCAAATACTATAAACTAATCGAAGACGAAAAAGAACCCTTACCTATTTTCCACGGTTGAAAAAGAAACGATTGAGAATGTTGCTTACGAATAGAGAGATATTCGGCTATGAAGAATCAAAGAAAAAGAAAATGGTTGGTTAAGGTACACTAACATTCGGCCATGAAGAGATTAAAGGAGAAAGTATTGATTGAAAAGAAATCAAAATAAGAGAATAGGGATGATGATAATTCGGTTTTTCAAAGAAAACAAAAGAGAAAGAAAGAGATGAGTTTAAGATCAAGGCACATTCGGCAATGGAGAAAAGGAGAGAAAAGAAAGGAATGGTCTTTTGATGTAGGTGATTTCGGCACTAATGAGAAAAAGGCACAAAAAGAATACCAAATGATGTGCAATAATGACCAAATGGTAAAAAAAAAATCAAGGCTTACCAAGGATCAAATTCGGCCAAGGGAGAGAGATTGAGAGAATTTGCAAAACTATGCACATAACTAAGAATGACCAAAAAGAGACTTCAAATCCTAGCCAAACTAACACCAAAAATTCGGCTCCCCCCTAGACCATATTGCCGTCCCTATGCATGGTCAAATGGCCATGATTTTATTTCCATAACCTTTTCCTTGATACTTGCCCCATATCTTCATATCTTTCCTTAATTTCTTGATTCCCTTCCATAAGTTAACAATTTCCTTAATCCTTTGATATACTAACTAAAAATAACAAGGTCAACACTTACCATATATGCACTTGGCCGACACTTGCTATACATGTGCAGAAAAATTAAAAATAAAATTCATCTAGATGCTAAACAAGGGATTCGAACCTTCTCCCTCATGCACTAACTCATGCGCCAACACCACTTTGCCATATACTCATCTTATGCTACACTTTGACACATTAATTAACTTATGTGTTAATGCCACTTGCTCCACTTCAATAAATTTTAAAAAAATAAAAATTATTCCATCCCTGAATAATTCTAATTCTTCTTCAGGACTATAATAAACACGAAAAATAATAAGAAAATTTTCCTTCATAATCTAAACACCAAATCATGCAATAATCGATACTCGAATTTTAGGGTGTTACATCAGCCCTATCCACAGGAAAAGAAGCCGAGTCTTAAAGAGACGTTGAACAAATTCATAGCATCCACAGAAGCCCGTCTCCAAAAAAATGAGGTAACGCTCAACACCTAACAAACATCGATCAAAACGATCGAGAACCAAGTTGGGGGACTTACAAAGGCAATTGGGGAAATTACCCAGTCAGCCAGAGAAATTGCAAAGCTATTATCTGAATGACCGCAAGGGCGTCTACCAAGTAACACTGAAATTAATCCTAAAGAGCAGATCCAAGCCATAACAGCTCAGGAGAATACAAGGGTAGATCAATCCATCTCAACACAAGGAAACAAGGTAGAAAAAGGTAAAGTTGAGGTAATACAAGACAAGCCAAAACCGGTAATCAAGGAGTACCAACCTCGCGTACCTTACCCTGAGGCATTAAGAAGAGACGACACAGAAGAACAGTTCGGTAAGTTCCTTAAACTTTTAAAGAAATTACATATTGACTTACCATTACTTGAAGCTCTGTCGCAGATGCTAGATTCTAGGAAATTTTTAAAAGAGCTTTTGACAAACAAACGGAAGTTAGACGAATCGTCACATGTGGAACTTAACGTAAAGTGCTAAGCAATTCTCCAAAATAGGCTACCACAAAAGCTAAAAGATCCAGGGAGTTTTACAATTCCATGTTTAATTGGTAGACTAACTGTTGATAATGCGTTAGCTGATTTAGGGGCAAGCATAAATGTCATGCCTTATAAATTGTTTAAACAATTAGGTCTAGGGAAACCCAAACAAACTAGGATGAGCATTCAATTAGCTGATAAAACTGTTAGAATTCCTAGGGGAATTATCGAAGATGTTCTTGTAAAAATAGACAAATTCGTGTTCCCTGTAGATTTTGTTGTCTTAGACATAGATGAGGATAATTCGACCCCCCTAATTTTAGGAAGACCCTTTTTAGCAACTGCCAGGACTAAAATTGATGTTGATGCAGGAGAACTCATACTTTGCGTAGGTAATGAGACAGTCACCATCAAGGCTCTCGATTCGGCTAGAACATCAAGTAATCAAGGTGAGAACGTAAATTCTACTGATAACCATTCGGTTAACCCTTATTTTCAGGAAGGACCACCAAAGAATACAACTGAACTCGATCCTAAACCCCATGTCAATAAAGAAATAACTCATGATGATCGAGGGATTCAGTTTGATGATCTAGATGAGTGGAAGACACACTTCAAGGAGAAATTAGGGATACACGACGAAGAATCAGAACCACACGAGATAAAACTGAAGGAGCCCCCAAAAGAGCTAATAGGAACAACAAATCACTTCAAAATAGGGGACCAAGTACTGTTAGATCAGGTAAATCCTCGAATATCTCCTCCGGACCCTAGCACAAACAAAGAAATATCTTTTAGGGTAACTAGTGTTTTTCCACACGGAGCAGTCGAGGTAAGTAATCCTATTTTTGGTACTTTTACTATAAACAATCTCGACTTAAATTTTTTCACGAGGATACAGATAATAACATGAGGAAGGACTTCCAACTCCTCAAACCACCCTGAAGATGCAAACGAGGAGAGAGTCTAGCTTAAGACTATAAACGAGCGCTTCTCGGGAGGCAACCCGAGCACTAACATAATTTGTTCTTATATTTTGCTTTAAATTTATTTTTCTTTTCTTTTCTTCTTTCTGAACACCTAGTTATAAACTAACAAGGGGTGCAGAATTCCAGGACACACGACCTTGCACATGGCCGTGGCCGTGGCCGTGTGTACCTCAAGAATCTTGGTACTAACATGGCAGGATGGTACAAGTCAGAATGAACTAATTTCTGGCAATCACGGACTCAACCACTCTCCCACGGGCACCGACAAAGTGACACGGTCGTGCTTGACAGCCGTGCGAAGCTACTGACTTGCCAACCACGGGCTCAACACGCTCGTGCCAGCTAACCGTGCTAATATACTGACTTGTCGAACATAGGCTAGACACGAGCGTGGGGGACCAACACGCCCTAGAGCACGGCCGTGCGAGGCGGCCGTGTGAATCAACACACCCTCAACCTACGGGCATGGAAAACCGCCAGACCTGAGATTTTATTAAAACACCATACCCCTATCCTTTCTCTACTTAACCCACTTCTTTCTTCTTTCTTTCTTCCTTCCTTACCTTTCTCTTTCATTTTTCCTTTTCCTAATAAATCCTTAGACTCTTGAGCTACATCAAAATCATATCCATGGCAAAGAAGCGTAAGAGGCCAATCTCCTTAAAGGAGACCGATTCACATGAGTTCATGCCGGCAGCTTCATCCAAACAACAAGCCAAGGGTCTTTGAGACCAATTATCTGTTCTTTTATTTTTATCTTCTCCTTTATTTTCCTTATCTTTACTTCTCTTCTACTTAATTTAGCTTATTTTATCTTACTTTCTTAATTTTAGGTTCTAAAGGCTGCTTGGGAATCACGCCACTTCCGCCACTGCCAGCACCTTCGTGACCGTAGAAGTCACATCCACCTCGCAAACCATACACCAATAAGGATTTTCAAGCCCCTTTATCTTTTAGCTTTATTTCGTTTACATTTTTGTTTCCTCTTTCTTTACTTTTCTTTTCTTTAATTATATATTTAGTTTATTTTAAATTTGTCTTAATAAATCCTGGCTAATCCTCCACGAGTTCCCAATTTCTTCATCTAGCGCTTGAGAACTCGTGAGCATCCACCACATCCAAAAATGAGCCCTCCAACTTATCTTTCGCCACGACCTTTGCCAACTCTAGGAAATCATCCAATTCGTGGAGTGTCACTCTCCCCCTCTCTTTTGATTTTACATATTAATTGTCATTATATATCTTTGTACATTGAGGGTAATGTACATCTTAAGTGTGGGGGTGAACAACCTAAAAGATACCTAACAAAAACCCTAAATTTAGTCTTGTTTTTAAGTAATTTACTCATATTACTAATTAGGATGAAATTTCTGATGATTTATGATTTTTATTGATATGTTTTAGATTAAGTCATCGATAATTGTGCATTGATAATTAAATTCTAAGAATACTAGAGAATCAAGCATGATAAGTCTATTTTTCAGAAATTAAAAATTTGCTAGGTTGTCAAATTACGTTTAAATATTACCTTGAAGTTTGGAATTTACGAGGTTGACATCAAAATACCCATAATTTTTGTGAGATTTTGAGCCTTATAGAGCATATATTCTTTTTCTTGCTCACTTTATTGATTATGAGTATGTCAACACTGATTTGTTATTCTAGAACTTGCATTGATTATACATGTCAAGATCACATTTTATGATTTGATTCACAGAGATGATAAAGGCACCTAGGATCTAACCCACTTACTCCATAAAAAGCCTACCTTCACAATTAACCCCTAGTGAACTGTAACATCCTAAAAAAATTGAGTATCAATATGTTGCATAATTTTGGTGCTTAGCTTGTGAATGATTCAATTTGTGTGTTTAATATAGTCTTGAGAAGGCTCGGGATTTATTCGGAATTAGAATAAATTTTAGTAATGAATACTTTATTGAAGTGGAACAAGTAACCTTGATGTTTAAGGAAATTAAGTGATAAAAAGATAGCATAAAAAGAGCCATTAGTGAAGAGGTTATGCGCTACATGTATGGTCTTGAGGGGAGAGGTTCGAATCCCCTAGTATGCATTTTGTGAACATTAATTTTTACTCTTTCCTAGCAAGTGTCGGCCAAGCATCATATTCTTGGTAAGTTAGACTTTTATTTTATGGTATGATGGCTAAGAGATATGGTAAGAGTGAACTTAAGGGAAAGAATCATATGGAAAAGGCAAGTAAGGGGGGACATAAGGCATGAAACAAGGGTGATGTTTTGGAAACTTTGGGGTGGCTAAACTTTGACTTTTGGCCAATGTACTTGGACGGTTTTGGGGTTAGAAGGGGTTGGCCAAATATTGGTAAGGATTAGGAGCTAGTTGGCCATAATGCTTTAGCAAATTAGTGCATTTTTCCTTTTCTCTTTACAACTTCTCTCCCTAGTCGATTGTGTCCTGTGCAATGGGGAAATTTTGTTTTGGTTTTGGTCATTTCTTCTAGACCAAATTAATATCATCTTTCATTCTTCCCAAGTTTCTCCTCTTTGTGCCGAAACCATACCATCTTGAAAGGTCATATTCTTTTTCTTTCTTTTTGGCCGAATATACACCAACCCCAAGATCATTTCTTTGTTCATCTTTCATCATTGAAAATGGACACATAAACGCTTTCTCTTTTATTTCTTTTTCTCCTTTCTTTCTTATTGTAAAGAACTCTTAACATCACTATTTCTTTTCCAAAGTCTTTCACCATGGCCGAATGTTAATAAACATCTTCATAGTCGAAATTTCTATTTCTCATATATTTCTTCTATTCAATCTTTGGACAATCGGTAAGAACCCTCTTCGATTCTTTATTTTTTTCATCTTTTCTTTTGCTGAATCTACTTTTGTTCGGGAGGGTCTTTTGACTGAAAGTATCCTCTATCTCTTTCTCTTAGACAATCTTTCTCGTCTTTATAGTGATATAGAGAAGGCCGAAACTCGGAGTGTTCGTAATCATCATGGATCGCTAGGATTCGGTTCAAAGTGTTAAGGTAAGGGTTTCTATCAAGGACTTCCTTATTACTCGTTATTTCGTCAAAGATGGGTTACTAATCGATTTTATCTTAGGAATGTTATCGCTCGATTTTCATCCCGTGAACGTAAGATTTCGTGGTAAGCCAATTTCTCCATTAAAACCTATAAACTAAATTTCCAAAATATTAGTTGGACTAATATTCTTCTGTCAATGGAGGCAAGCAAGATAGGGTCGAAAAGGGTGGTGAATAGTGTTCAAAAGAGGGGTGGATTCGCTATTCCCTCTAGATTCAAGCGAAGGGCTATTTCGGCAATTCGGGATTTTCCACTGGGTTGTGGACCCTCATCCCGGGAGAATCAATTATTCAAAGTTTTTCATAGTTCGGAGCCATTAGCTATTCGGGATTTTCCACCGGGTTGTGAACCGTCAACCTGAGAGAATCGCCAAATAGTAGTTGTTCGAGATTCCGAGGGTAAGGATCTAGATCGCTTATCTTTAGCATGGATTTATATTAAGTATTAGTGTTCTAATCGAGCGTTATAACATTTTTAGGTGTTGACGATCAGGAAAGTGTAGTGCTCACCGTAATCAGGTGTGTAATCTTACACCATATCTCGTGGGTTAGATAACCACATCGTAATAATGCTAGATTAAAATCACAAAGTTGGTGAAATCGGGTAAAATGGTTTATTTTATCACTTTAATCGTAAAAACTATGAAATGGTACCAAGATTATGAAAATTACGAAATTACCCTTAATGGGCTAAATCGATAAAAGTGACTAAATGGGCCATATGTGATATTTGTTAAATGGGCCATATGTGATATTTGATAAATGGGCCATATGTGATAATTGTTATATGGGCCATATGTGATATTTGATAAATGGGCCATATGTGATAATTGTTAAATGGGCCAAATGTGATATGAGATTATGTGGGCCAAAATGTGAAATGGGCCAGTTTGTGATAACTTTTATAATGAGCCTTATGTTGGAATTATTATATATATGAATGAATTGTCATGCATTTTATATACATGATTGCATGGGTTGGGATATGTGACGAAGAGAAGATGGCTTCAGGCCCAGTTAGTGGCTTCGTGCCCAGTTAATGGCTTCGTGCCCAAGTAATGGCTTCGTGCCCAGTTAATGGCTTCGTGCCCAGTTAATGGCTTCGTGCCTAGTTAATGGCTTCGTGCCCAGTTGATGGCTTCATGCCCAGTTTAATATATGGCTTAATGCCCAGTTGGTGTGTTGGCGGGGTGGGTGACTAAAGCTCCCCACAGGTGTGCTGGTTGGTACAGGTGGTGTGTAGCGGTTGGAAATTTAGGTTTGGTTGGGAATTGCATATCACATGCATTTTATACTTGTTATATTGTACATTTGTAAATGGGCTGAAGCCCAATGAAATGCTTAAATGGTTTTGGCCCAGTGGACTTGGTAAGTGGGTTATACACTGAGTTCTAAGTAACTCACCCCGTTTCCTTTACCCATCTCAGGTAACGATCATTAATGGAGGCTTGGGCCGGGGGATGACTTCGTGGAGGCCATACTTCGAATGATGGTTTTTGTGAACTTTGAATTACTCTTAAATATTTTTATTTAATTACTATTTCAGCTATGATGTAATAAGGCCTCTGGTATTATTTTTATGGATTTTTACTTGTGGATGGATTTTAATTATGTTTAAATACTAAAATGGGACTAAGCTATTTTTAATAACTGTTTTTCAAAATTCTCATACTAAAAGGGGTTTTTCTTAAATATTTTATTCTCGTAAATTTTTCTGTAAAAATCCTTTAAGAATCTTGTTTTCAAATTTCCTTTTGAACTCTTTTAAACTTCTCGTAAAATTTTTTACCAATTAATTTCTAAGTTTTAATTTATAAACTCTTATGTCATAAATCATAGATTTTAAATTAACCTCGGTTTTTAATAAACTTCGATTCCAAAATAGTTTTGAGGATCTGTTTTATTTAAATCAATAAATGACTAGATGTATGTTCATTTTGTGTGACATACCAAATCTGGTCTTAACGCATAGACCAGGGTTTGGGGTGTTACATTTTATGGTATCAGAGCCAGTTTCAAAACTCGACTGTGGTTTGGGTTCAACAATAATTTTTGTTTAAAGTTGTTTCGAATTTATAGAATTTATGTTTTAAAGGTAGTATGGCACCACGAGCATCCGGCACCAAGTTAAGTAAGTATTCGTATATTGAATATTTATTATTGTGATTTGATCATAGGAACACTCTAGAACTCCTAGTTTTAGGTGTTGAAACTGTAGAGATTGAGACTATAGGATGTGATTGCGAAAACAACTCTATCTCTTATATATCTCATAAAATATCGTTAATAAACACTGAAATAGTATTCTGATTCATAGAACTTGTAATCAGATTAAACCAAATTAGCTATTATGAGCGCTAGAGGATGTGGACGTGGTAGGCGTGGCCGTGGTAGAGGCCGAGGTGCTAGAGCCGTGTCTGAGGCATCGGGACATATGGCGGAAATGGAGTACCGGCATCACCTGTGTCGGATATTGGATCCCACGACCGTATGAGGGAATACATTGCTTTGTCTGAGGCAATGTTACGAGTTTTGGAAAGGGTTGCTGGGGCTAAAACGGGGCCAGTGGCTCGAGGATCAATATCGGAGCGGCTAAGATCTAATGGTGCTGAGACTTTTAGGGGTATTTTTGGAGTAGCCTCAAATGTTGCGGAATATTGGCTCGAGGTCAGAGCGATTATGGATGACTGGAGTGTCTCGCCGAGCGAAACTAAGAGGAGCCGTGTCCTTGTTGAGGGACGAGGCGTATCAATGGTGGCTTATTGTGCGAGAAGGCACCCAGGCTGAACGTGTTACTTGGGATTTCTTCAAAGCTGCTTTCCAAGGGAAGTATGTCGAGGGCAAGCTATGTGGATGCGGAGGAAGGAATTCTGAATCTAGTTCAAGGAATAAGACGATGGCGACATACGAGGCGTAATTTCTTCGCTTAAGCCGATATGCTCACGCAATAGTGCCAACCGATCATGCGCGTGTACGCGTTTTAAGGATGGGTTGAATGATGAGTTACGAGTACTGATAGCCCCGCAACAAGAAAGGATTTTTACCACGCTTGTGGAGAAAGCCAAGATAGCCGAAGAGGCTAAAAACTCAGAACGCCAGAACCGGGAAAGAGTTAGAGGCAAGAGGGATTTTAAGTACTTAGGTTCTGCTAAAAGGTTCCAAAAGAGGCCTCGGAATGATGAGCAGCTCAAGCTAGAGCACTGTGGCTACCAATCGATTCAAGAATGTGCCGGTGTGGGAGACGACACCCGGGAATTTGGAAGAGAACCGGTGGTTGTTTTAAATGTGGTTCTAAGGACCATCGGTTTAGGAATTGCCCTCGACGGATCGCTTCGACTCAAGAAGCTCGTAACTCGATGCACTGCCCGGCTAGAGGCGCCAGCAGCCCACCGAGAGGTCGTGGACCAGGTCGTGGTGGTAATGGTGCCGGACGTGGTCAAGGTGCACCGGTCGAGGTAATGACTTTAGAGGTAACGCGAGGCAAGCAGTAGGGGTTGGTCTATGCGGTCAAAGCGTCGAGAGGATGGCGATGCACACGATGTGATAAGCTGCACGCTTTTTCATCTTTGATGTACCTGTTACTGCTTTGCTAGATATCGGGTCTACCCACTCGTATGTTGCTAGTGCCATATCTGGAAACCTAAATATTAGATCTGAGATTACCGATAGAGAGATGACGGTAATTAGTCCTTTAGGACAGCCTGTGATTGTGAATAAATTGTATAGAGACGTGCCTTTAGAAATTCAAAGAGATATATTTTTGGCGGATTTGATGGAATTGCCTTTCGGCGAGTTCGATCTTATTTTGGGCATGGATTGGTTGGTAAAGCACCGGGCGCAATTGGATTATGCTGAAAAGCGGATGTCAATAAGGACTTTGGATGATAAGGAGGTAGTAATGATAGGCGAGCGAAGGAACTTTTTGGCAAATGTGGTATCTGCTTTAAAGGCAGAAAAGTTGGTACGAAAAGGGTATGAAGCGTTCCTAGCCTTCATTAGTGCTTTGGATACCAAATAATTATCAGTGTAAGGTGTGAGAACGGTGAAAGAATTTTCGAGATGTCTTTCGAAGAACTTCTGGTTTACCTCGGATCGGAAGTAGAATTTGGCATTGAGCTTTTGCCTGGAACGGCTCCGGTGTCTATCGCTCCTTACAGAATGGCGCCAAAGGAGTTAGAGGAGCTTAAAGCACAAATTCAAGATGTAACACTCCCAAACCCAACCCAAACGCCACGACCGGATCTGGTATGCTACGGGTTTGAAGATTAAAAACTTTGCTTTGGAATGTTTTGAAATCTCAGTTGATTTGTTAGAGTATTCGTTAAATAAGTGTTATTTAAAGAAAACCTTTGTAATATTTTTATTTCTTCTATACAAATTACTTGTTTGAAAATCCCATTTTTTTATTTCTTTTTATAAATAAGACTTAGAACATACGTTTATGGATGTAAGCATCGTCAAATACAAATCAAAACATTAAATGAGGGAGGCCTTCTTACAAAAATAGTCCCAAATTCAAAATAAGTAAAATACTAAAGTCCAAAACTGCTCGCAGTGTGGCCCCCTCCGAGTCCTCCAGTACGTCGAACCGCCTACTGAGGATTACCTAAGAAAAATTAAAAGAGGGGTGAGTTTAGGAAAACTCGGTGTGTACACCCTCATCGATAGAGACATGCATCAAAACAATTCAGGCCCAAGCCCATTAAAGTAACAGTGGCAATTGGGCATTAGCCCAAAATAGCCTCGGTTGGGCCTTAACCCTAGTCAAATGTCACATGTCATACATATAAATCGAGGCCTAAGCCCATCTCAGTAATATTATCCAGTTATGCAATGCGTTAATACCCATACCAACCCTGCACTCCGTCTCTTGTCCAACCCTACACTCCTATGGGGATTTAATCAACCCACCCATCCCTACACTCCTTATGTAGCACCAGTTGCGGCACTAACTTATCGGTGCAGCATAGCTGCTCGGTGGCTAAAAAGCCTTCAGTAGCGGTATTACAATTGGCACAAAGCCATCAGTCACAGTATTACGTTTGGCACATAGCCATCAGCGACGGTAATATAATCGGCACACAGCCTTGGGTAAATATGATCAACACAGAGTCATCAATATATATGTTAGGCACATAGCCACGGTAAATACGATTGGCACAAAGCCATAATATCGGCACAAAGCCTTCGGTATTGGCACAAAGCCCATAATTACGGTACGAAGCCCATATTATTGGCACACAGCCCTCGATAACATTATCGGTGCAGCATGGCTGCTCGATGGCTAAAAAGCCTACGGTGGCTATAAAGCCTTCGGTGGATCCACGGTCGCCAAGCGACTATGCGATCCTATTAGCACTTCCTCCGTATTAATAATCCCAACCCCATGCAATATGTCGTGTATGTCATGCTCAATCATTACACGTGTATGCAAAATGGTCATGCTCAGTAACAATTATTTAAACATGTAATAAAAGCATATCAGTCATACAACCACAGCCAAATTAGTCCACTCATTGTACAAGTCGATCATTTACCTACAAGGGCAAATCAGTCATTTTACCCTATAAGGGTATTTCTGTAATTCTACCCTACAGGGGTAGTTCGGTAATTCTACTCATAACCAATCCATGTATACAACATATCTCAACATAATCAATCATACAATTAACACATACAACGCTAGTACTACCACGAGGGTACAATGGTCATTTTATCGTTTAGGGGTAAAATGGTAATTTTGCAAACTGAGGGTATTTCAGTAATTTTGCAAATCGGGGGTATTTCGCTAATTTTGCAAATCGGGGGCATTTCGATAATTTTTCAAATTGGGGGTATTTCGATAATTTCGCTAACCGGGGGTATTTTGATAATTTTGCAAATTGGGGTATTTCAGTAATTTCGCAAATCAGGGTATTTCAATAATTTCACAAATCGCGGGTATTTCTGTAATTTTACAAATCGGGGGTATTTTGGTAATTTTGCAAA
Organism: Gossypium sturtianum; assembly: GCA_025698515.1. Lineage (NCBI taxonomy): Eukaryota > Viridiplantae > Streptophyta > Magnoliopsida > Malvales > Malvaceae > Gossypium > Gossypium sturtianum. Next base: position 30,592,511 of record CM046945.1, read on the forward strand.
CTGAGGGTATTTCGGTAATTTCACAACCCGGAGGCATTTCGATAATTTTACAAATCAGGGGTATTTCGGTAATTTTTGAAAACCAAGGGTATTTCAGTAATTTTGTAAACCAAGGGTATTTTAGTAATTTTGTAAACCAAGGGTATTTTAGTAATTTTGTAAACCAAATGTATTTGATAATTTCAAGACTGCAATGGCCCTTCCAAAGGCCTAATGTCGCTTCGAGCGACTTAACTACCATTTCCGGTCGTACTGGACTATTGGGCCTAAAACCCGATTTCGGCCCATTCGGGCCCATACGCTCGTGTGGCCCACCTAACACAAATCTAGCCACGTATATGAGATTCACCTAGTCTAGTTCACTATATACTACACCATCATACATTTTATTCAATTGGGCCCACGGGCCCATTGGGCCCACTTCGGCCCGTCGTGGCCCAAGCAGCCTCAACCCACAAGAATACTACTGATGGCCTCAACTATCGCGTCGAAGCCCCACATGTGTGTTCGCACGCTCGTGTGGCTACTATTGCCGTGACCGGCACTTCGGCATTTGCCGCTCTACAACTAGAGTAGAGAGAGTTACACACCTGATAGGAATCTGGTGCTAATCCGCACTCCGACCACACCTGTGCCCAAACGCCCTCCAAGGTATCCTTCCTCCTATCATAGAATGCTCTCTATATAGCTAGCTTCTCACCTTCCTTCTTTGTATCTTTCCGATGTGGGATCCCTTCGTCAGTAGAGTTTAAATCCAACTCAAACTCTTGCCGTCCAATTCGCAAAATAAATACTCCCTTGTTTTTCATGAGATTCGAACCCAGGCTCCCTTCAATAGTTCAACATGCCACTTGCCACCAAGCCACAAGCTCCTCTTGTGTCTTAAACCATGCGCAACTAAATCTAAATCTATAGCCAAATTCTAAAGTCCATTTAAAAAGAAAACCAAAATGCAAGATTCAAGACTTGAACCTTGGACCTCCTTCCTTCCCTGTGGCGTCACTCCCTTGCCTCTTAAGTGGCGTCACTTTGCCACTAAACCACACCTCCACTTGTGTCATTTTTCTCCACATTTTATTCTTAAAGCCTACCTACTAACTCCCAGGGTTTTATTCACCTAAAACCAAAATTTCCCTAAAGCCAAAATTTGAACCTGGGACTTCATAGAAGCCCCCTAACCTTCCAAAATCACTCACCTAATAGGTCCAACAAGCCGTTCTCTTGTTCTCAAAAATTTTTAAATGCTCCCGTGCCCAAAGCCCAATGGGCCCAATTCTACTAGGCCCAAATTCGGGTCGTTACAAATCTACCCTCCTTAAAAAATTTTGTCCTCGAAATTTCTAACTATCTAATAGTCACACAATACCGGTTATATCACTATGCTTCTGCTGCACACTCTAGTCCCAATTGCAACCTAGATAAATAGCACATTATCACTTCGTGTATTATCTGAATTAGAAATTTTAAGAATAAGCCCATAGTTCCAGTAATTAAACAAATGTTTTATGGAAGTAGTAGTTAAGAATTGTTTTCGAAATCACAAGCTCACTACAGTTTTAGTCTCCTGCGGGCCTCAGTATAGTCTATCATCTAAAGTAAGCCCCGTATCTACCTACAGTATAACAATTTAAAACAGATGAGAGAACTTACTTGGTCCAGCGCTGGAGACTCGGTGTGCCACCCAAAAATCTTCCAAAACCACTTCAAAATCATTTGTGAACATATTTAAAATAGAAACTAAAGCCCATTTCACAACCCGAGTTTTGCAACCTAGGCTCTGATACCACTAAATGTAACACTTCAAACCTGGCCTAGAAGTTAGGCCCGAATCTGGCGTGTCACATTGAGGTGTATTTCAAAAACCGCGTTATCATTGAAAACCCTTCTTGATATTTAAAAACTAAAGTCTCAGTTTGCGATTGTTATTAATAATCGACATTTATTAAGAAGTCATTACCTTCAAAACCTTGTTCAATGCAGAAGCTTAATTTAAAACAATTGACTTATGAAAACGTGATATTTACAACTTAGTTACGAAAGCGTAGTGTTTTGAAAACAGATATTGTTTTGGAAAATCGCAATTAAATGTTGAGCAGATTTAAAACTTAATAAACTAAAAATCCCAAACGAAAACCGGAATTTAAGAGAGGCCTTATTACAAAATATAAACCCAAAATAAAATAAAAATAAGGGGAATACGGAAATCCGAAACTGCTCGTAGTGTGGCCCCCTCCGAGTCCTCCAGTACGTCGAACCGCCTACTAAGGATTACCTAAGAAAAATTAAAAAGAGGGGGTGAGTTTAGGAAAACTCAGTGTGTACACCCTCATCAGTAAGAACATGCATCAAAACAATTTGGGCCCAAGCCCATTAAAGTAATGGTGGCAATTGGGCATCAGCCCAAAATAGCCTCGGTTAGGCCTTAACCCAAGTCAAATGTCACATGTCATACATATAATTCGGGGCCTAAGCCCATCTCAGTAATATATCCAGATATGCAATGTGTTAATGCCCATACCAACCCTGCACTCCGTCTCCTGTCCAACCCTACACTCTTGTGGGGATTTAATCGACCCACCCATCCCTACACTCCTTATGTAGCACCGGTTGCGGCACTAACTTATCGGTGCAGCATAGCTACTCGGTGGCTAAAAATCCTTCAGTAGCGGTATTACAATTGGCACAAAGCCATCAGTCACAGTATTATGTTTGGCACATAGCCATCAGCGACGGTAATATAATCGGCACACAGCCTTGGGTAAATATGATCAACACAGAGTCATCAATATATAAGTTAGGCACATAGCCACGGTAAATACGATTGGCACAAAGCCATAATATCAAGACACGAATTTCGGTATTGGCACAAACAAAGCCCATAATTACGGCACGAAGCCCATATTATTGGCACACAGCCCTCGGTAACATTATCGGTGCAGCATGGCTGCTCGGTGGCTAAAAAGCCTACGGTGGCTATAAAGCCTTCGGTGGATCCACGGTCGTCAAGCGACTATGCGATCCTATTAGCACTTCCTCCGTATTAATAATCCCAACCCCATGCAATATGTCGTGTATGTCATGCTCAATCATTACACGTGTATGCAAAATGGTCATGCTCAGTAACAATTGTTTAAACATGTAATAAAAGCATACCAGTCATACAACCACAACCAAATTAGTCCACTCATTGCACAAGTCGATCATTTACCTACAAGGGCAAATCAGTCATTTTAACCTATAAGGGTATTTCAGTAATTCTACCCTACAGGGGTAGTTCGGTAATTCTACTCAACCAATCCATGTATGCAACGCATCTCAACATAATCAATCATACAATTAACACATACAACGCTGTACTACCACGAGGGTACAACGGTCATTTTGCCGTTTAGGGGTAAAACGGTAATTTTGCAAACCAAGGGTATTTCAGTAATTTTGCAAATTGGGGGTATTTCGTTAATTTCACAAACCGGGGGCATTTTGGTAATTTCACAAATTGGGGGTATTTCGGCAATTTCACTAATCGGGGGTATTTTGGTAATTTTACAAATCTGGGTATTTCAGTAATTTCGTAAACCAGGGTATTTCAATAATTTCACAAATCGAGGGTATTTCCGTAATTTTGCAAATCGGGGGTATTTCGATAATTTTGCAAACCGAGGGTATTTCGATAATTTCACAAACTGGGGGCATTACGGTAATTTTACAAACTGGGGTATTTCGATAATTTTTGAAAACCAAGGGTATTTCCGTAATTTTGTAAACCAAAGGTATTTTAGTAATTTTGTAAACCAAAGGTATTTCAGTAATTTCGCACCTGCAATGGCCTTTCCAAAGGCCTAATGTCCCCTCGAGCGACTCAACTACCATTTTCGGTCGTACCGGACTATTGGGCCTAAAACTCGATTTCGACCCATTCGTGCCCACACGCTCGTGTGGCCCACCTAACACAAATCTAGCCACGTATATGAGATTCACCTAGTCTAGTTCACTATATACTACACCATCATACATTTTATTCAATTGGGCCTCACGGGCCCATTGGGCCCACTTCGCCCGTCGTGCCCCAAGCGACCTCAACCCACAAGAATACTGCGATGGCCTCAACTATCGCGCCGAAGCCCCACACGCGTGCGTTCGCACGCTCGTGTGGCTACTATTGTCGTGGACCGACGCCCGGCATTTGCCGCTCTACAACTAGAGTAGAGAGAGTTACACACCGATAGGAATCGGTGCTAATCCGCGCCCGACCACTCTTGTGCCCAAACGCCTCCAAGGTATCCTTCCTCCTATCATAGAATGCTCTATATATAGCTAGCTTCTCACCTTCCTTCTTTGTATCTTTTCGATGTGGGATCCCTTCGTCAGTAGAGTTTAAATCCAACTCAAACTCTTGCCGTCCAATTCGCAAAATAAATACTCCTTGCTTTTCATGAGATTCGAACCTGGCTCCCTTCAATAGTTCAACACGCCACTTGCCACCAAGCCACAAGCTCCTCTTGTGTCTTAAACCATGCGCAACTAAATCTAAATCTATAGCCAAATTCTAAAGTCCATTTAAAAAGGAAACCAAAATGCAAGAGCCAAGACTTGAACCTTGGACCTCCTTCCTTCCCTGTGGCGTCACTCCCTTGCCTCTTAAGTGGTGTCACTTTGCCACTACACCACACCTCCACTTGTGTCATTTTTCTCCACATTTTATTCTTAAAGCCTACCTACTAACTCCCAGGGTTTTATTCACCTAAAACCAAAATTTCCCTAAAGCCATAGTTTGAACCCGGGACTTCATAGAAGCCCCCTAACCTTCCAAAATCACTCACCTAATAGGTCCAACAAGTCGTTCTCTTGTTCTCAAAATTTTTTAAACGCTCCCGTGCCCAAAGCCCAATGGGCCCAATTCTACTAGGCCTAAATTCGGGTCGTTACATAAGAATTATTGGATCGGGGATTTATCCGACCGAGTGTGTCTCTGTGGGGAGCACCGATTTTGTTCGTCAAGAAGAAGGATGGGTCGATGCGTATGTGTATTGATTATAGGCAGTTGAATAAATTGACGATCAAGAATAGGTACCCATTGCCGAGAATTGACGACCTGTTTGATCAGTTGATAGGAGCTTCAGTTTTCTCCAAGATTGATTTGAGATCGGGTTATCGTCAACTCAAGGTTAAGGAGGCAGATATTCATAAGACAGCATTCCGAACTCGTTATGGACATTATGAGTTTTTGGTGATCTTTGTTTGGTTTGACCAATGCACCGGTGCATTTATGGACATGATGAATCGAGTCTTGCAACCCTATCTAGACCGGTTCGTGGTGGTGTTCATAGATGATATCTTGGTATACTCGAGGAATGAAGAAGAGCATGACTCACATTTGCGCATAGTATTACAAATCTGCGAGATAAGCAACTTTATGCCAAATTCGATGTAAGTGTGAATTTTGGGTGAAGGAAGTGACTTTCTTGGGTCATGTGGTGTGTTTGAAGGAATAAGAGTTGATCCTCGGAAGGTAGAGGTTGTGTTGGATTGGAAACCACTGAAGATAGTGGCTGAGATTCGGAGTTTCTTAGGTTTGGCTGGTTATTATAGACGCTTTGTTGAGGGGTTTCCGTTGATTGCTACACCTCTAACTAAGTACATTGTAAAGGGAGTACCGTATGTGTGGACCGATAAACAATAAGAGAGTTTTGAGAAATCAAGAAGATTTTGTGAAGCGCCAAGATCTTGATTCAACCGAGGCTGGAAAAGAGTTTATCGTTTACTGTGATGCATCACACACGGGTTTAAGATGTGTGCTGATGCAAGGTGGAAAAGTGATGGCTTATGCTTCTCGTCAGTTGAGGCCGCACGAAGTCAACTATCCTACCCATGACTTGGAGTTGGCTGCGGTGGTTTTTGCTTTAAAAATTTGGAGGCACTATCTCTCCGGTGAGAAGTCGATCATTTATACGGATCATAAGAGTCTTAAGTACCTCCTTACCCAAAAGGAGTTGAACTTGAGACAACAGAGGTGGGTGGAGCTGTTAAAGGATTATGACTTCTCAATCGAGTATCATCCTGGAAAGGCTAACGTGGTGGCGGATGCGTTGAGTCGTAAGGTAGTATCGGAGTTAAGAGCAATGTTTGCTCATCTCAGTTTGTATGAAGATGGCAGTCTGCTAGCGGAACTTCAGGTTAAGCCTTTGTGGTTAGAACAGATCAAGGAAAAGCAGTTATCAGATGAAAAGTTGGGACCCTTAATTCAGCAAGTTAAAAGTGGTGTAATAGTGGATTTTGGATTGAACAAGGATGAAGTGCTGTGTTTTCGTGGAAGAGTTTGTATGCCCATGGATTTGGATTTGAGACGAATGATTCTGCGGGAGGCGCATAGTAGCCCTTATGCTATGCACCCCGGAGGAAATAAGATGTATCGAGACCTCTGTGAGCAGTATTGGTGGCCAAGGTTAAAACAAGAGGTTACTAATTTCGTGGGTAAGTGCTTGACGTGTCAGCAAGTTAAGGCGGAACATCAATTACCGTTGGGATTGTTACAACCGGTAAAGATTACTTTATGGAAATGGGAGCGGATAACAATGGACTTTGTTAGTGGATTACCCTTAACACCTACTAAGAAAGATTTCGTCTGGGTGATAGTGGATCGGTTAACGAAGACTGCCCATTTTCTACCAGTTCGTACAGATTACTCGCTGCAGAGGTTGGCTAAGTTGTACGTATCAGAGATTGTGAGGTTGCATGGGGTACCAGTGTCTATTATATCGGACAGGGATCCTAGGTTTACATCACGGTTTTGGAAAGCTTTGCATGAGGCTTTGGGAAAAAAGTTAGACTTCAGTACGGCTTTTCATCCTCAGTCAGATGGTCAGCCGGAAAGAGTAATCCAGATTTTGGAAGACATGTTAAGGGGTTGTGTGATTGATTTCAGAGGTAGTTGGGAAGAAATTCTACCGTTGGCAGAGTTCGCGTATAATAACAATTACCAATCCAGTATCCAAATGGCACATTATGAAGCGTTATATGGTCATAGGTGTCGTACCCCTACTTGTTGGACTGAATTGGGGGAGCGGCAGTTGTTGGGTCTTGAAATGGTATCTGAGACGGAAGAAAAGGTAAAGGTAATTCGAGCACGGTTAAAGGAAGATTCGGATAGACAAAAGTCGTATGCGGATTTGAAGCGTAAGGATATTGAGTTTGCGGTGGGAGATCAGGTCTTTCTGAAAGTCTCACCTTGGAAGAAGATTTTCAGATTTGGAAGGAATGGCAAGTTGAGCCCTAGGTTCATTGGACTGTACCGTGTGTTGAAGCGTGTAGGACCAGTGGCCTATCAGCTTGAATTACCTCCGGAGTTGAGTCAAATTCATAGTGTCTTCCATGTCTCTATGTTAAGGCGTTATCGATCAGATCCGTCTCACTAGAAGAAGTGGAGATAAGGCCGGACTTGTCTTTCGAGGAGGAACCGGTGAAAATTTTAGATCGAGATGTTAAGGTGCTAAGAAAGAAGTCGGTACCGTTGGTTAAGGTTCTATGGCATAATCACGGAGCGGAGGAAGCTACGTGGGAGCCTGAGGACGTAATTCGGCAACAATATCCTCACCTCTTTTAACCAGGTAATTTTCGAGGACGAAATTTTCTTTTAGGGGGTAGAATTGTAACATCCTAAAAAATTGAGTATTGATATGTTGCATAATTTTGGTGCTTAGCTTGTGAATGATTCAATTTGTGTGTTTAATATAGTCTTGAGAAGGCTCGGGATTTATTCGGAATTAGAATAAATTTTAGTAATGAATACTTTATTAAAGTGGAACAAGTAACCTTGATGTTTAAGGAAATTAAGTGATAAAAAGGTAGCATAAAAAGAGCCATTAGTGAAGAGGTTATGCGCTACTTGTATGGTCTTGAGGGGAGAGGTTCGAATCCCCTAGTATGCATTTTGTGAATATTAATTTTTGCTCTATCCTAGAAAGTGTCGGCCAAGCATCATATTCTTGGTAAGTTAGACTTTTATTTTATGGTATGATGGCTAAGAGATATGGTAAGAGTGAACTTAAGGGAAAGAATCATATGGAAAAGGCAAGTAAGGGGGGACATAAGGCATGAAACAAGGGTGATGTTTTGGAAACATTAGGGTGGCTAAACTTTGACTTTTGGCCAATGTACTTGGACGGTTTTGGGGTTAGAAGGGGTTGGCCGAATATTGGTAAGGATTAGGAGCTAGTTGGCCATAATGCTTTAGCAAATTAGTGCATTTTTCCTTTTCTCTTCACAACTTCTCTCCCTAGCCGATTGTGTCTTGTGCAATGGGTAAATTTTGTTTTGGTTTTGGTCATTTCTTCTAGACCAAATTAATATCATCTTTCATTCTTCCCAAGTTTCTCCTCTTTGTGCCGAAACCATACCATCTTGAAAGGTCATATTCTTTTTCTTTCTTTTTGGCCGAATATACACCAACCCCAAGATCATTTCTTTGTTCATCTTCCATCATTGAAAATTGACACATAAACGCTTTCTCTTTTATTTCTTTTTCTCCTTTCTTTCTTCTTGTAAAGAACTCTTAACATCACTATTTCTTTTCCAAAGTCTTTCACCATGGCCGAATGTTAATAAACATCTTCATAGCCAAAATTTCCATTTCTCATATATTTCTTCTCAATCATTTCTTCTATTCAATCTTTGGACAATCGGTAAGAACCCTCTTCGATTCTTTATTTTTTTCATCTTTTCTTTTGCCGAATCTACTTTTGTTCGGGAGGGTCTTTTGACCGAAAGTATTCTCTATCTCTTTCTCTTAGAAAATCTTTCTCGTCTTTATAGTGATATAGAGAAGGCCGAAACTCGGAGTGTTCGTAATCATCGTGGATCGCTAGGATTCAGTTCAAAGTGTTAAGGTAAGGGTTTCTATCAAGGACTTCCTTATTACTCATTATTTCGTCAAAGATGGGTTACTAATCGATTTTATCTTAGGAACGTTATCGCTCGATTTTCATCCCGTGAACGTAAGATTTCGTGGTAAGCCGATTTTGCCCTTAAAACCTATAAACTAAATTTCCAAAATATTAGTTGGACTAATATTCTTCTGTCAATGTAGGAAAGCAAGATAGGGTCGAAAAGGGTGGTGAATAGTGTTCGGAAGAGTTGTTCGTAGTTCGGAGCCATTAGCTATTCGGGATTTTCCACCGGGTTGTGAACCGTCAACCGGGGAGAACCGCCAAATAGTAGTTGTTCGAGATTCCGAGGGTAAGGATTTAGATCGCTTATCTTTAGCATGGATTTATATTAAGTATTAGTGTTCTAATCGAGCGTTATAACGTTTTTAGGTGTTGACGATCAGGAAAGTGTAGTGCTCACCGTAATCAGGTGTGTAATCTTACACCATATCTCGTGGGTTAGATAACCACATTGTAATAATGCTAGGTTAAAATCACAAAGTTGGTGAAATCGGGTAAAATGGTTTATTTTATCACTTTAATCGTAAAAACTATGAAATGGTATCAAGATTATGAAAATTACGAAATTGCCCTTAATGGGCTAAATCGATAAAAGTGACTAAATGGGCCATATGTGATAATTATTAAATGGGCCATATGTGATATTTGATAAATGGGCCATATGTGATAATTGTTAAATGAGATTATGTGGGCCAAAATGTGAAATGGGCCAGTTTGTGATAACTTTTATAATGAGCCTTATGTTGGAATTATTATATATATGAATGAATTGTCATGCATTTTATTTACATGATTGCATGGGTTGGGATATGTGACGAAGAGAAGATGGCTTCATGCCCAGTTAACGGCTTCGTGCCCAGTTAATGGCTTCATGCCCAGTTAATGGCTTCGTGCCCAGTTAATGGCTTCGTGCCCAGTTGATGGCTTCATGCCCAGTTTAATATATGGCTTAATGCCCAGTTGGTGTGTTTGCGGGGTGGGTGACTAAAGCTCCCCACAAGTGTGCTGGTTGGTACGGGTGGTGTGTAGCGGTTGGAAATTTAGGTTTGGTTGGGAATTGCATATCACATGCATTTTATACTTGTTATATTGTATATTTGTAAATGGGCTCAAGCCCAATTAAATGCTTAAATGGTTTTGGCCCAGTGGACTTGGTAAGTGGGTTATACACTGAGTTCTAAGTAACTCACCCCGTTTCCTTTACCCATCTCAGGTAACGATCATTAATGGAGGCTTGGGCCGGGGGATGACTTCGTGGAGGCCATACTTCGAATGATGGTTTTTGTGAACTTTGAACTACTCTTAAGTATTTTTATTTAATTACTATTTCAGCTATGATGTAATAAGGCCTCTGGTATTATTTTTATGGATTTTTACTTGTGGATGGATTTTAATTATGTTTAAATACTAAAATGGGACTAAGCTATTTTTAATAAATGTTTTCCGAAATTCTCGTACAAAAAGGGGTTTTTCTTAAATATTTTATTCTCGTAAATTTTTCTGTAAAAATCCTTTAAGAATCTTGTTTTCAAATTTCCTTTTGAACTCTTTTAAACTTCTCGTAAAAATTTTTACCAATTAATTTCTAAGTTTTAATTTATAAACTCTTATGTCATAAATCATAGATTTTAAATTAACCTCGGTTTTTAATAAACTTCGATTCCAAAATAGTTTTGAGGATCTGTTTTATTTAAATCAATAAATGACTAGATGTATGTTCGTTTTGTGTGACATACCAAATCTCGTCTTAACGCATAGACCAGGGTTTGGGGTGTTACATGAACCCCTTTTAATCCTAACAACCCTATTTATTGACTCACCCACTAATATTAACCCAGAACCCCTTTGTTTTTTGTTACCACCATTCCTTTTGACTACTCTTATATCTAGGTTTGATTTGATTGATAGCCTAACTATGATTTCTATTTCAGTTATGTATCTATTAGTTTGTTCTTAAAATATATATATATATATTCAAAAGCATATTCATTATTCATTATTAGTTGTGATTAAATGAGCTTATACGCTTGAATTCCAGATATCGAAGAAGAAGCTCGTATTATTAGTATTATTAGTTTTCAATTGATGTAATTATTATTAGTTCATTAGTTCTTAGTTAGGTAATTGGTCGATTCAATCTCGATTCTAACCCTCTAATTCAGCCTTACTCCACACCTTAACCCTAGCCCCGTTACAACCCTAACAAAGACCTTTTGATTTGTGTTTCATCTCATATTTCAGTGGTGGAGATTTGATTTTCATGCAAGCCTATGGGATTAACTCTTCATGTTTGACTTTTGAGTGCCTAAATTTTGAACCTTAAACACTTTGAGTGATTTCAGCGAATCTTTTGTGAGGATGTCAATCCTTTTCGATTTCGAATAAGAGGTAATTATTTAGATGAAGGGAAACACCTATGTTTTGTGCTCTGAGAATCTATGACTTATCTTTGTTTGAATTTTTAGGACACTTTGAATTGAATTATCCATGTATAAATTATCTATGAATTATGATGAGACACTATCAATAGTAATTATGAATTACAGGAAGTTCGTTTTAATTGTAAGTTGAGAATTTTGCTTGGGGACAAGCAAAAGCTTAAGTGTGGGGGTATTTGATAAACCATAAAAGTAACATATTCTAAGCCCACATTTAGTATGCTTTTATATGATTTAAGCCCCAATTTATGTAAAAAGGTGCTCTTAATCCTTTCTTTTCATGTCTTATACTCAGGAAAGCACCCAATGACGAAAAGAACGAGAAACGGGCTTAAAACGGACCAAGTTGGGCCAAGCCACGAAATCAACACGGCCTGGACTTCAAGCCACACGGCCGTCCACCATTCCTACTAGAACACGGCCTTACCACGACTTACACGGCTGTGCCTCATTCAACAGTCTCGAACACGACCTGACCACGATTTACACAGGCGTGTTCCATGGCCGTGCCTCTACCGTGGAGAAGAGCAATTCAATTCGGGAAAGGATACTTAGGGAGAAAGAAATGTGTTTCAAAAGCCTATAAATACACCCTAGGTACCAGCTGAAAGGGGGAGACGAGCTAGGCCAAGAAGCCAAGCCGAAAAGGTCAGATTTGTGGGAATCACTCGAAGATAGCCAGTTGATCCATCTCAAGAAGCCAGAATTCTACTCAAGACGAAGGATCTCCTCTTCAATTCCTTCAGGGGGTTTTAGGGATTTCTTATGTTTTGTTTTATCTTTTCTCTTGAGATGTTGTTTTTTATTATTATGAACTAAACCTTCGGATACCGAAGGGGATGAAACCTATGATGAATCTTGTTATTTGATTTTTGAATTATATGATAATAACTTAGTTTGTTCTTAATTGTGTGAACTTAATCCAAATCTAATGTGCTTAGAGATAGGGTGACGAGATTTTGCCAGATTAGGGTGAAACCTAATATGAGAGTCCACAGATCGATTTACTGCTATTCTAGGGGGTTATTATAAGCGAACGAGAGTTCCACTAATTAACCTAGGGTTAGACGTTATTCGCCTCGAGAGAGGGTTTAATATACGTTAGAGAGTCTCAGGGATCAAACTAAGTAAATAAATCATATGGTTTAAGGTTAAATAACAAGTGAAGTCTAGGTGGATTTTTCCTAAGGGTATCGCTTGAGTCAACTGAGTTTTCCCAAAAGTTATTTCCCGAATTCATTCTTTTTGTCTTTGCGTCTTAGCTTAGTAAGTAGATTAGTTTTAGTTTAAAAAATCATCACTTTATATTAAGGCTAAATAATAAAAAGACGGTGAGTATTAGTACTTTTAGTTCCTTTGGGTTCGATAATCCAGTCTTGCCTAAACTATACTACTGTTCGATAGGTGCACTTGCCTTTAATCGTTGTCAGAGTTGGTTTCCAGGTTTGATCATTCTTTTATAAATTTTAAAACTCTTATTTACAGCGATCAATTGGCACAATCAATCAATTATATTGGCATAATACATCCATGGTAATAAGTAAACGTGTGATCATACATTGCATAAATGGATCTTCGAACTTCCACAAATCAAATAGATTCCTATGAATTGAGCGGACCGAAGCCATACGCTCCCTTATGGCACCTCAAATAACCCGATGAGTGGAGACTCAAGCTCAACACTCCCTTATCTACTCCAAACAAATCAGTCTACTAAGAGCCATATGCTCACAATATCACAAATAATGGTGAGTACTCACAAATCCTATGGCATGCCAACTATATCTAATAGATCCACCATGCAATGTTTCCAATATAATCATACATACAATGCATAAAATCTGTTGTTTAATCACTTAATTTAGGATGTTAAAATGCAAGTAAAAGCATGTTGCTAAGCAATTTTAACATCAATAAAATTAGGCATAGCGAATATTATTTTCCCAATATTCATATACCAATTAGAACACCTTTACCAAATGTTCAATAAATCAGCAATTCATGCTCCAAATATCAATTTATTCCATACAATTTAATCATGCTAAAAGCATAATACACAACTTACCAAACCAATTGTCATTTTGCTCTTTTATAAAATAAAACCTATTTTTGCAAATCCAACCATCCAATATGCAATTAAGTCATTAATAACACCAATTAAACCTTTAATTTAACACATAATCAGGCTAATTTACCAAATTACCCTTAATATCACTCGCCTCCACATTTAGCTCTTTAAGCAAAAAAAAGTGTTCAAACAAGCAAGTTTCAATTCTAATTTGCATGTTCCTCCTCTTGATGTGGAGCTTTGAAAGAGATAAAGTGTGCATTACAAACTAAAAATAGCAACAAGAAACATGAAATTTGATAAAGTATACGAATCTAAATCATTATTCTAAACTACCTTACCGATGTTACACAACTAAGCCGAAAGATGGAATTCCTCAACTAAACTCCCTTTTCACTACCTCAAACCACTTCTAATATTCATTCCTAGTCCAATAATATGTATTCTAAGTATTAATTTCATCATTTAATTTGTTTCATAATTTTCCAGAAAAATCATCCATGTTATTGATCAAATTCGAATTTCTCAAAATTGATCCATAAAACGTGTTTGATCTTTTGGTTTAAGATTAAAAACCTCTTACTAGACCTATTTTGAGCTTAGACATCCATTAATATTTGGATTCCAACTCAAAATTAAAGATCCACCATTGTTGATCCTCAAGTTCAAGAAAGAACAAATTAAAGTTGAAAATCCATTATAATCACTTTAATTAAGAAATAATGATTGAAAAAACTTAAAAAAAAAGTTTAGAGATGATGATTACCTTCAATTGAACTCAAATCATTGATTTGAAAGTTTGAATTAAAATGCTTGAAGAAATTCGAATGACTTTTTTCCTAACTTTGAAAATTATTTTGAGAGTGTCGAAACCATTTTTTTAAGTTTTTGAAAAACGGGGTCGACTTTTAAAAACGAAAGTGGGAGTCGCCACCAATCCCTTTTTACTTGGGTGTGATTGGATCACCTTGTAAAATGTTTTATTTTAAAACATTTGATTTTTGGTCCACGAAAAACAAAAAAATGGGTTCGGGAGTCGGTTACGTATGAGGAAGAGTTAGTACCCTCATAACGCCCAAAAATTGGTACCTAATCGATAGAATCATGTCCAAATGTTCGAAATTTAATAAACATTTAAAATATGATTAAAAAACCTGAACAATTTGATTTAAAACTTGAGATTTCTTTGTTCCGAAAGAATATAAACATCACATCCAGCACGTTAGGACACGATATTTTTAAACCCTCGTAACTAAAAACATCTCATAATTTACGAAATTTTATTAAAATGGTATTTAGTTATTTAGCCAAACGGGAAATCGCAACCCAGCACGTTAGGGAACTATTTCTCGAATTTCTAAATACAAAACATTGCCTTTATTTTAAAACCTTTTGATAAAATACAATAATTTTGTAAAAAGAATGTATTTTATTTTAAACAACGATTCATGAGACAATATCGCATTTATACATAAATATTAAAAGCAATTATGACATACTAACATTTCATATTTATATAATAAAGTAATAATAATGTAGAATAATGACTAATAAAAAACTACACAATGGCAATCATGAATAAATAAATGAGAGAATATGGGCAAATAAAATATATACATAAAACAATAAGTATCAAATTAAAAAAAATTAAACAAACATGAAAATTTCTTATACAATATTAAACTTTTCATGCAACTACATGTACCAAATAATAAATAATTATTGCAAAAATGTAAAAAAAAGTAATAAAAAAGTATGTATTTTGAATAAATAAATAAAAATGTTTCTGAACAAATAAATGATTTTAAAATATATATTTAATAACCTAAAAGAAACTATATATATTTAAGAATAAATAATATATTACACGATATAATTAAATTTTACGTAAAATAAGATTTTAAAAATAATATACAATATAATATAATAATACAAAAAAATTTCGTATATCATATAGGTAATATACAAAGTATAAAATAATATATAGTAACAAATATATATATATATTGAGATAATATAAAAATATGAATTTATACTATTTATAAATTAGTACACAAATAAAAATTTAAATAAAATAATTGAAGATAATATTAGAATAATTAAAAATATAATAAAATAAAAAGCCTAAGAATAAATAAATAAATAAGGATTAAATAATAAATATAAATATGAAAAGGACTAAATTAAAAACGCGCGTCGTGTTATAGGGACTCATTAGGCAATTCTGCCTTCTTTCCAAAAGGACGCCGTTCCGATTTTGGCCTTTAAAGAGTCCGAGGACTTAATTGAAATAGAAAATAAATTTTAGGGTTAAATTAGAAATAAAAAAACTTAATTAAAAAATAATAAAAATGCGGAAGGACTAAAATGGAAATTATACCATTCAATGAAAACGCGCGGATCCTCCTCGGGTCGGGTCAACGCGTGGATCCTGACCTTCTAAACGGTGTCGTTTCAACGCTTATTTTTTAAGCGAAAACGGCGTCGTTTACCACATGCTATATAGGTCAATTTTCTGACCAAAAATTCATTTGGCCTTAATCCTTAAAAAAAAATTCAAAACTCTCTCTCGATCCCTCCTCCCCTCTGCTAGGGCTCGGTCATCGGGACCAGGGTCTGGGTGCGCACGTGCCTCACGCGCCTCCGTGGCCGGCGGCCGGAGGCCGGGAACCCTATTTCTCAGACCCAAATCGAAAGGTAAAGCTCCTCTTTCTATTTTTGTATTTTTTTAAAATATATATATATATACATGAATATAAAAAAAATAAAAGAGTGCATAAATAAATAAATCACCTTTGTATTGCAAAAATCTATTTTTTATTTCTGTATTTTTTTGTGTATTCTTTCTGTATTGCGTATTTGTTTATCTTTTTTTTGCCTATTCTTTTTGTGTGTCTTTTACATGTTTTTTGTAAGGCTTATATAGCCTTAAAAATAAAAAGTAAAAAAGGAAATAAAAGACTGGTTGCCATATTTTGCCATTTTTGCTGCGATTCTTTCCTCTTCTGTGCAGGTCGAAGGCGGTGAAGGCATTATCCGCGCGCGAATCACGGCGGCGATGGGGGCTCGTGCGCTGATTGCGGCGCGATCGAAGGTGTGCACGAGGCTTGAGGCGCGACGATTGGGATACTGCTCTTGCGACGCCTAGGGTTTCAGAAACCCTAGGCCACTGCTGATTCTGTTTAACGCTTGGGCTTTCTTGGGCTGCACTGATTTGGGCCTGATTAGGTTTAGCTAGGCCAATCGGGTTTGGGTCTAGTTTGTAGCTGGGCTAGGGGTTTGTAATTGGGTCAGGGTAGTCTGACGGCATCTGTTTGGGTATTGGGTAGGATTTGGGCTGCTGTTAATGGGCTTCATAATTGTAAATGGACTGTACAAGGGACATTTTGGTATTTATTTTTTAATTTTGATTTATTTAAGCCCGGGCAAAATGGGTTATTACAGCTGCCCCTCTTTGCTCATTGTCGTGAAACGAGAATAGAGCAAAGACTATAAAATGACCAATTTTGCCTGGTCTTTGCCGAGCCTTAACTTCTTGGTCTTCTTCAAATGGCTTCCAACTCCACTGCAACTTCAACGGTATTGGAAATTCATCTTGATTTCAATTAATCTGATGTCTTCAATCTGCTTCCTGCAACTTCAGGAATGCCAAATCTGCTATCTTCAATCTGCTCTCTGCAACTTCAGGGATTGCCAGACTGATGTCTTCGATCTGCTTCCTACAACTTCAGGAATGCCAAATCTGCTATCTTCAATCTGCTCTCTGCAACTTCAGGGATTGCCAGACTGATGTCTTTGATCTGCTTCTTGCAACTTCAGGAATGCCAAATCTACTATCTTCGATCTGCTTCCTGCAACTTCAGGAATGCCAAATCTGTTATTTTCAATCTGCTCCCTGCAACTTCAAGGATTGCTGCCAGACTGATGTCTTCGATCTGCTTCTTGCAACTTCAGGAATGCCAAATCTGTTATTTTCAATCTGCTCCCTACAACTTTAGGGATTGCCAGACTGATGTCTTCGATCTGCTTTCTGCAACTTCAGGAATGCCAAATCTGTCATTTTCATTCGCTCCCGCAACCGTGGATTGCCGGTGGTGTCTTCGATCCGCTTCGCAACTTCAGGAAGATAAGATCTTCTTTCTTCAGTCTACTCCACTACAACTTCAGGGAGATAAGACTAAAATCTTCTTTTAATCTGCTTCCTGCAACTTCAGGAAGATGAGATCTGCAAATTCACCGATATTGCTACACCGTCCATTGAAGGACATGTCCTATAGCCTCGGTTTTGTAACACCCCAAACTCGGTCAATACGCTACGACCAAATCTGGTATGCTACAGGAAAGGAAATTTGGGAAAACTAACAAAATATCATGGGTTGGAAAAACTTTGCGTTTCGTTTTTGTACCCTTAGCGAAAATTTGAAGTAATTGTTTAACTTAGTCTGAATTTCAAAGTCAGGTTCATTTGTCGAAAATCGAATTTTAAGAAATTCCATTTAAACTTGCCAGTTGAAAATGATGTTGCGGTTTTTAAGCAAAATCTTTGAATCAATTTGTTACTCGATATCCATCTTTCGTTAGCCATTTGAAAACCCTTGTTCAAAGTTTTTAATTGCAGAAAAACTCCATCTTCATTAGTTTATAAGACATGCGATATTAACATTATAACAAAACCCAAATTAAAGATAAAGTGGCCTTATTACAATACCAAAACCCAAACTTAATAGTGAAAATTTAAAATAAAGTAGACGAAATTACTAGAAAATACTGCATGGCCACCTCGAGTCCGCCTCGGCTCCAAATCCGCGATCTCACGATTACACTGCAAATTAAGCGAGAGGGTGAGTCACCGAGACTCAAGTGTGTAATTCCCCTTATAACACAATCAGGCCTTAAGCCCCCAGATGCACATTGGGCCTTAGCCCACTCAATATAGCATATATCACATGTATGCAATGCAGCCCAGCCCAACCTAGTTTTCCATCCTCTGCACACCTGAATCATCCAAACGCCTGTGGCACCAAGCCACTGTGGTACCAAACCACTGGTGGTTCCAAACCACTGGTGACAGAGTCACAAATTATAATATATGTGGGGCCAACCCACTTGTGGTACCAAACCACTGGTGACAATCCCTGATAAATATTTGTGGGGCCAACCCATTGTGGTACCAAACCACTGGGACGAGTCACGGAAATAATATATGTGGTGCCAAACCACTGTGGTACCAAACCACTGAGACATAGTCACTGGATAAAATTATGTGGGGCCAACCCACGTGTGGTACCAAACCACTGGTGACAGTCTTAGAATCACATTTCCCCTCTTCACATCATACCCCAAGCCCATGCACATGTTACATACTGAGATGAATGCAAACATGCTCCCAAAGCACATTGGTGAATTATATCATACATTCCTATATTCAAAAGTAGAACATTTTAGATACTTACCCGGTGTCACCAACCTTACCCACGAGGGTATCTCGACTGCCTAAACAGTCATTTCGGCTTTCAGCCAACTCAGTTAATAACATAATTTTAACAACCAAAGTGTGAGAATTACACACCTGATAACGTGTAACACTAAATTCTCTACGTCGATGCTTTCACTAGCAGGGACAATGGCTATTTGCCTATCCCAGGCAGACGCCGGCTCTCTACCAAAGCCCGGTGAAAAATCCCGAACCGCCAACACAGCACGCCTTTTAAACTTAGGAGTAGGGATTACGGAAACACTCTCCACCTCAGCTTGACCACTTCTTGCATCCATGAAACAGACTTGATCAAAGGTCAGAGAGACGTCGATTGTCTATTAAGGAAATGTTGATTAAGGCAACCAAAACACAAAGGAGAATACTAACTAAGGAATCTAAGAAGATAATCCCTTACCTTGGTTATCAAGAAGTCACACCACACCAGGCTAGCTACGGTCTAAGAGAGACTCCTAAAGTCGGCTGAAG
This sequence comes from Gossypium sturtianum, assembly GCA_025698515.1. Taxonomy (NCBI): domain Eukaryota; kingdom Viridiplantae; phylum Streptophyta; class Magnoliopsida; order Malvales; family Malvaceae; genus Gossypium; species Gossypium sturtianum. The sequence goes on from CM046945.1 coordinate 30,611,921, forward strand.
AGATTCGGTTATCCACTTTATTTCAGAGCAATCATGCCATGTTGAAAGAAAGCTAAAAGGGTTAGCCGCGACTTCTAAAAGAGACAACAATAGCCACTTCGGCTATGACCCCACATAGGACCGAAAACACAAAGAAGGTGATAGAATCTTCGATTACCTTGCACAAACGAACTCTGATCGAAGAGAACCTTCAGCAGTCTCAAGCACCTTACTTTCTGAGATTCGACTTAAAGCATAGGATGGAAAGAAAAAACTTAGCTGACTCAAGGAGAGATTCGACTTCCTCTTAAAAAGAAAGAAAGAAGAGATTGTCCAAAAGAAAATAAAAGAAAGAACCTTACCTTGAGCAGAGATACCGATTGGCACACAGGAAGATTCAGATATGGTGAAAACTAGCCAAGAACCGAGAGGAGTAGGAGTGTCGGTTTACTAGAGAAATAGAAAGGAGAGATGGAGATTTGGTTATGGTGAAAGATGTAGGACGAAACACAAAGAGAGGATGATAAGGAGTAAGCTTCGGTCAGAGGAGAAAAGAAAGTAAAGTGCAAGAAGACAAGGTGAAGAAGAAGGTTTCGGCTTTGGAGAAAAGTGTAGCACAAAGAAGAAAAAGTTGGATGAATAAGGAGGAAAGATTCGGCCAAAGTGACTTTGGTAACCTTGAAGAAAAGCAATGCACAAATGGAAAAGATTAACAACCCAAAAATGAAAAGATATGAAAAGAGGTTGGGAAGAACCAAAAAGAACTCCATACGAAAAGACCTTAGATGCACTAGGAAAATTCGGCACACCTCAAGTAGCTAAACCGAAAATGCTTCCTCATACCCCCTAGCCAAATTTCTCCTTCCCACAATCCCCACATTCGGCCAACAACTTCCACCAACATCAAATCCCATGATTCCCTCCTACTTTCACTCTCCTTCTCCCATTCAAACTTGTTGACCTGTTCAAATCCCACAAACACCTCATGGCCACCCATTCAAATGGCTTGACTCATTCAACCAACAACCTTGGAGAGTCCAGCCAAAAGCCACTTCCTTAGCTCCCTAAGCACAAAAAAATAAAGCTCCTGAATGCTGCTGACGAGACTCGAACTCCTTCCCCTTGCTGCTTCCTTGTGACGCCACTACCCTGCACCTTAAGTGGCACCTTCTTGCCACTCCACCACACTTCTTCTTGTGTCAACAAACACAAGAAATTACCCTTGAGACCTGCTTCAACCAGCTTTCCCCTAAAGAGCCTAAAAACAAAAATTTCACCAAGGCTCAAGCTTAACCCCGAGCCTTCCCGGGACCCCCAAACATACTAAATTAACAAACTGAGCATGCCAACACATAGCAAACATAAAATGCAGAGCCCCTAATTCCCGGATGTTATAGTTCTACCCCCCTTAAAGAAATTTTGGCCTCGAAATTTACCTGATCAAAAGAGGTGAGGGTATTGCTGTCGCATCACATCCTCTGGCTCCCACGTGGCTTCCTCTGAATCGTGATTTCACCATAACACTTTAACCAACGGAACCGTCTTCCTTCTAAATACTTTAACATCTCGGTCCAAGATCTGAACTGGTTCCTCCTCAAAGGATAAATCAGGTCTTACTTCGATTTCTTCCACCGGCACTATGTGAGATGGATCCGATCGATAGCGCCTTAACATCGAGACATGGAATACATCATGTATCTGCCTTAATTCCGAAGGTAACTCCAGCTGATACGCCACTGGTCCCACACGTTTCGACACTCGATACGGCCCGATGAACCTGGGTCTCAACTTGCCCTTCCGTCCAAACCTTAAAACCTTCTTCCACAGTGAAACTTTTAGGAAAACCTGATCACCCATTGCAAATTCTATATCCTTACGCTTTAGATCTGCATAAGATTTCTGCCTGTCGGAAGCTTCCTTCAACCGAGCCCGAATCAACTTAACCTTTTCCTCTATCTCTGAAACCAATTTCGGTCCCAACAACTGTCGTTCACCCAACTCTATCCAGCAGGTAGGTGTACGACACTTATGACCATACAACGCTTCGTAAGGTGCCATCTTAATGCTGGATTGATAACTATTGTTGTATACGAATTCTGCCAATGGTAGAAAATCCTCCCAACTACGCCTGAAGTCGTTAACACAGCCTCTCAACATGTCTTCCAAGATCTGAATTACCCTCTCGATCGACCATCGATCACTGTGGATGAAACGCTGTTGTCTTTGAAATCCGATCTTGTACCCAACGCTTGATGCAACGCCTTCCAGAATCGCGATGTAAACTTGGGGTCTCTGTCTGATATAATAGACACAGGTACCCCATGCAACCTCACGATCTCTGCCACATACTACTTGGCTAACTTCTGTAGTGAATAACCAACCCGAACTGGTATGAACTGAGTAGACTTCGTCAACCGATCGACAATTACCCACACTGAATCTTTCTTCGTAGGCGTAAGGGGTAGCCCACTAACAAAGTCCATCGTTATCCTCTCCCACTTCCAAAGTGGAATTTTCACTGGCTGTAGCAACCCCGAAGGCAACTGATGTTCCGCCTTCACCTGCTGACACGTTAAGCACTTACTTACAAAACCGGTCACCTCTTATTTCAGACCCGGCCACCAAAATTGTTCCCGCAGATCCCGATACATTTTGCTCCCACCAGGATACATAGCGTATGGACTACTATGCGCTTCCTGCAGAATCTTCTGCCTTAACTCGGAATCCTTTGGCATACAAACCTTTCTCCGAAAGCACAAAATCCCATCATTGTTCACACTAAAATCTTCTGCCTCACCCCCTGCCACTAACTGAAATTTGGAACTTAGCGATTCATCAGATAACTACTTCTCTCTAATCTGACTGACCCAAGAAGGCTTCACTTGAAGTTCTGCTAGCAAACTCCCATCATCATACAAGCTGATATGCACAAACATTGCTCTCAAGTCCGATATTACCTTACGGCTCAACGCATCTGCCACTACGTTAGCTTTACCCGGGTGGTACTCGATCAAACAGTCATAATCCTTCAACAGCTCAATCCACCTCCGCTGCCTTAAATTTAACTCCTTCTGGGTAAGGAGATATTTCAGGCTCTTGTGATCTGTATAGATAATGGACTTCTCCCTATACAGGTAGTGTCTCCAGATCTTCAGAGCGAACACTACCGCAGCTAACTCCAGATCATGCGTGGGATAGTTCACTTCATGTGGTCTCAATTGCCTAGACGCATATGCTACCACTTTCCCCCCTTGCATCAACACACATCCTAACCCTGTGTGTGATGCATCATAGTAGACGACAAACTCCTTTCCAGCCTCAGGCTGAATCAACACTGGTGCTTCAGTCAAAATCCTCTTCAACTTCTCAAAACTTTCCTGCTGCTTGTCTGACCAGACAAACGGTACCCCTTTCCGTAATAGCTTGGTTAACGGTGCAGCTATTAACGAGAACCCCTCAACAAACCTTCTGTAGTACCCATCCAGACCAAGAAAACTTCGAATTTTTGCCACAGACTTAGGCGGTTTCTAGTCCAACACGGCTTCGATCTTCCGGGGATCAACCCTAATCCCCTCGGCAGACACGACATGTCCCAGAAAAGTAACTTCTCTCAACCAAAATTCACACTTACTGAATTTGGCGTACAGCTGTTTCTCTCTTAGAATCTGCAGAACCACTCGAAGATGCGAATCGTGCTCCTCTTCCGTCTTTGAATAAACCAAGATATCATCTATGAACACCACGACATACCGATCCAGATAGGGTTGGAATATCCGGTTCATCATGTCCATAAACGCAGCTGGTGCATTCGTCAACCCAAACGGCATCACTAGGAACTCGTAGTGACCATAACGAGTTTGAAAGGCTGTCTTATGAATATCTGCCTCCTTGACCTTAAGCTGATGATACCTGACCTCAAGTTAATCTTTGAGAAAACCGAAGCGCCTCGTAGTTGATCAAATAAGTCGTCAATCCTCGGCAACGGGTACTTGTTCTTAATCGTCAACTTGTTCAGTTGCCTATAGTCAATGCACATCCGCATCGACCTGTCCTTCTTCTTGACGAACAACACCGGTGCTCCTCATGGAGACACACTTGGTCGGATAAAACCCCAGTCCAACAGTTCCTGAATCTGAGCTTTTAGTTCCACCAGCTCCTTTGGCGCCATCCTATATGGAGCAATGGATACTGGAGCTGTTCCCGGAAGAAGATCAATACCAAACTCTACCTCGCGATCCGGAGGTAACCCTGGAAGCTCTTCTGGAAAAACATCAGAGAATTCCTTCACTGTTCTAACATCCTTTACAGATAATTCTTTGGCTTCCAACGCACTGACAAAATCTAAGAAAGCATCGCATCCTTTTCTCACCATCCTTTCAGCCTTAAGAGCAAACACTACATTGGACAGATAATTCCTTCTTTCACCTATCACTAGCACCTCATTATCCTCGAAAGTTCTCAACACCATGCGCTTAGCCGAGCAATCCAAGTTCGCTCGATACTTTACTAACCAGTCCATGCCTAAGATCAAATCGAACTCACCGAACGGCAGTTCCATCAAGTCAGCTGGAAAAACTATCCCTTGAACTTCTAAAGGCACACTCCTAAAAAGTTTGTTCACCACTACAGATTGTCCTAAAAGGCTAATCACAGTCATCTTTCTAGAAGCAATCTCAGATTCTATGTTCAAAGTTCTAGACACAGTGCTGGCAACATAAGAATGCGTAGACCCAATATCTATCAGTGCTGTAAAGGGTGAACCAAAAATAAAGAACGTACTGGTTATGACGTTCGGTGCATCGCCCTCCTCTCGGTGTCTAGCTGCATAGACCAGCCCAGGCTATCTCGCATCTGTATTCCCAGCATTTCTGCCCGGTGCTCCCCGTCCTCGACCAAAGCCATTTCCTCCCCTGGCCGAACCACGACCTCTCTGTGGTTGCTGCCCACCTCTTCTGAATTACGCATTTCCCTGACCTTCTGACTACGCTCTGACTGGCTCCCGTGGACAATCCCTTATCCGATGATCCATAGACCCACACCCGAAACATCCTCTATTACCTGCCCAGCACTCCCCCGAATGAAATTTCCCACATCGAGCACACTGCGGAGGCCAACTAACAGCAACAGGCTTCGCAACACGACTCGGCCAATCTAACCTAGGCCTCTTCCGAAAATCCCTAGCAGATTCAGACGACCCAAAATTCCTTTTATTCCTACCACTGTCCATGTCTTGTTCTGCTTTTCGGACCGCTTCACCTCCTCGGCTATCTTAGTCTTCTCAAAAAAAATAGAAAATTCTCTTTCCCGTTACAGAGCTATTAGTACTCGCAACTCATCCCTCAGACCATCTTCAAATCGGACACAACGCTCATGATCTGTTGCAACGATACCTCGAGCATAACGGCTTAGACGTAGGAATTTCATCTCATACTCGGCCACTGACTTACTCCCCTGAACCAAGTTTAGGAATGCCTTCTGCTGAACGTCCACATTGTTTGACCCAATATACTTTCCTTGAAATGCTGATTTAAAGAAGTCCCAAGTAATGCGGTCAGCTGCTGTACCATCTCTTACCGTAAGCCACCACTGATATGCCTCATCTCGAAGAAGAGAAATCACTCCTTTCAATTTCTCTTCTGCGGTATAGTCAAGATCATCCATGATCCGTTCCACTGCCTCCAGCCAGTACTCCGCTACATTAGGAGCCACACAAGAAGTGCCCCTAAACATTTCAGCCCCGTTAGCTCGGAGTCGCTCAGACACAGATTTTCGAGCTACTGATCCCGTGCTCGCTCCGGCGACTCGCTCCAAAACACGTAACATAGCCTGAGACACAGCATCATCTCCACTAGTTTGATCCTACAATTCTGCTTCTGCTACCGGCGATGCTGGCACTTCACCTTCCGGCCCATGCCCAGATTCTGAAGATTCAGCCCCGACACCTCGGCCTCTTCCACGGCCTCGCATACCACGTCCACGACCTCTAGCTCTCATGACTACTAATCTGACTTAATCTGATTAAAAGTTTTATGAATTAGTACTTCTTTCACTGTTTATTACCGAACAGTCTTATGGGAAATAGCATTAGAAGTAGTTCTCGTAAATACATATACACCTATAGGTCTCAGTCTCTAAAGTTGAATTTCTTAGTACTAGCAATCATAGCACAATACAATTACTTCATGCAAAACAACCAATAGTCAGAAGACTTACCGTGCGGATTTGGTACTGGAGACTCGGGTGCCATGCTTCCAGAAAACATGTATTTTTTTCTAAACTATTTTCTAAACCAACTTTTGAAAACATTTTTGAACCTCACACCCACAACCGAGTTTTTGAAACCTAGGCTCTGATACCACAATTGTAACACCCCAAACTCGGTCAATACGCTACGACCAAATCTGGTATACTACAGGAAAGGAAATTTGGGAAAACTAACAAAATATCATGGGTTGGAAAAACTTTGCGTTTCGTTTTTGTACCTTTAGCGAAAATTTGAAGTAATTGTTTAACTTAGTCTGAATTTTAAAGTCAGGTTCATTTGTCGAAAATCGAATTTTAAGAAATTCCATTTAAACTTGCCAGTTGAAAACGATGTTGTGGTTTTTAAGCAAAATCTCTGAATCAATTTGTTACTTGATATCCATCTTTCGTTAGCCATTTGAAAACCCTTGTTCAAAGTTTTTAATTGCAGAAAAACTCCATCTTCTTTAGTTTATTAGACATGCGATATTAACATTATAACAAAACCCAAATTAAAGATAAAGTGGCCTTATTACAATACCAAAACCCAAATTTAATAGTGAAAATTTAAAATAAAGAAGATGAAATTACTAGAAAATACTGCATGGCCACCTCGAGTCTGCCTCGGCTCCAAATCCGCGATCTATCGACACTGCAAATTAAGCGAGAGGTGGATCACCACAGAGACTCGGTGTGTAATTCCCCTTATAACACAATCGGGCCTTAAGCCCCCAGATGCACATTGGGCCTTAAGCCCCCAGCCCAACCTAGTTTTCCATCCTCTGCACACCTGAATCATCCAAACGCCTGTGGCACCAAGCCACTGTGGTACCAAACCACTGGTGGTTCCAAACCACTGGTGACAGAGTCACAAATTATAATATATGTAGGGCCAACCCACTTGTGGTACCAAACCACTGGTGACAATCTCGATGAATATATGTGGGGCCAACCCTTTGTGGTACCAAACCCACCGGGACGAGTCACGGAAATAATATATGTGGTGCAAAACCACTGTGGTACCAAACCAACGAGACATAATCACTTTGGATAAAATTATGTGGGGCCAACCCACGTGTGGTACCAAACCACTTTGGTGACATCTTAGAATCACATTTCCCCTCTTCACATCATACCCCAAGCCCATGCACATGTTACATACCGAGATGAATGCAAACATGCTCCCAAAGCACGATGGTGAATTATATCATACATTCCTATATTCAAAAGTAGAGTAGTTTAGATACTTACCGGTGTCACCAACCTTACCCATTTAGGGTATCTCGACCGCCTAGCTAGTCATTTTGGCTTTCGACCAACTCGATTAATAACGTAATTTTAACAAACAAAGTGTGAGAATCACACACCTGATAACGCGTAACACTAAACTCTCTACGTCGACGCTTTCACTAGCTGGGACAATGGCCATTTGCCTATCCCAGGCTGACGTCGGCTCTCTACCACAGCCCGGCGGAAAATGTTGAACCGCCGACACAGCACGCCTTTTAAACTTAGGAGTAGGGATTACGGATACACTCTCCACCTCAACTTGACCGCTTCTTGCATCCATGAAATAGACTTGATTAGAGGTCAGAGAGACGTCGATTGTCTATTAAGGAAATGTTGATTAAGGCAACCAAAACACAAAGGAGAATACTAACTAATGAATCTGAGAAGATAATCCCTTACCTTGGTTATCAAGAAGTCACACCACACCAGGCTGGCTACGGTCTAAGAGAGACTCCTAAAGTCGGTTGAAGAGATTCGGCTATCCACTTTATTTCAGAGCAATCACGCCATGTTGAAAGAAAGTTAAAAGGGTTAGCCGCGACTTCTAAAAGAGACAACAATAGCCACTTCGGCTATGACCCCACATAGGACCGAAAACACAAAGAAGGTGATAGAATTTTCGATTACCTTGCACAAACGAACTCTGATCGAAGAGAACCTTCAGCAGTCACAAGCACCTTGCTTTCTGAGATTCGACTTAAAGCATAGGATGGAAAGAAAAAACTTAGCTGACTCAAGGAGAGATTCGACTTCCTCTTAAAAAGAAAGAAAGAAGAGATTGTCCAAAAGAAAATAAAAGAAAGAACCGTACCTTGAGCAGAGATACCGATTGGCACACAAGAAGATTCAGATATGGTGAAAACTAGCCAAGAACCGAGAGGAGTAGGAGTGTCGATTTACTAGAGAAATAGAAAGGAGAGATGGAGATTCGATTATGGTGAAAGATGTAGGACGAAACACAAAGATAGGATGATAAGGAGTAAGCTTCGGTCAGAGGAGAAAAGAAAGTAAAGTGCAAGAAGACAAGGTGAAGAAGAAGGTTTCGGCTTTGGAGAAAAGTGTAGCACAAAGAAGAAAAAGTTGGATGAATAAGGAGGAGAGATTCTGCCAAAGTGACTTTGGTAACCTTGAAGAAAAGAAATGCACAAATGGAAAAGATTGACAACCCAAAAATGAAAAGAGATGAAAAGAGGTTGGGAAGAACCAAAAAGAATTCCACACGAAAAGACCTTAGGTGCACTAAGAAAATTTGGCACACCTCAAGTAGCTAAACCAAAAATGCTTCCTCATGCCCCCTAGCCGAATTTCTCCTTCCCACAATCCCCACATTCGGCCAACCACTTCCACCAACATCAAATCCCATGATTCCCTCCTACTTTCACTCTCCTTCTCCCATTCAAACTTGTTGACCTGTTCAAATCCCACAACCACCTTATGGCCACCCATTCAAATGGCTTGACTCAGTCAACCAACAACCTTGGAGAGTCTAGCCGAAAGCCACTTCCTTAGCTCCCTAAGAACAAAAAAATAAAGCTCCTGAATGCTACTGACGAGACTCGAACTCCTTCCCCTTGCTGCTCCCTTGTGACGCCACTACCCTGCACCTTAAGTGGCACCTTCTTGCCACTCTACCACACTTTTTCTTGTGTCAACAAACACAAGAAATTACCCTTGAGACCTACCTCAACCAGCTTTCCCCTAAAGAGCCTAAAAACAAAATTTTCACCAAGGCTCAAGCTTAACCCCGAGCCTTCCCGGGACCCCCAAACATACTAAATTAACAAACTGAGCATGCCAACACACAGCAAACATAAAATGCAGAGCCCCTAATTCCCAGATGTTACAGGTTTAGTATGTTTATGTCACATGACTAAGATGCTATGATCAGAATGAATCAAATCCTCCTAGCTACATGTAACATGTCATGAAGATGATTCCTTTTAAAGGATTAGGATTAAGATGCAATGATAGGGATGAATCAAATGCTCCTAATGAAATTTGCTATGATACAAAAATGTTCTGAGTATGACTCATACTCTAGGTGTTTATCACTCATTTGTTCTCCATTCTTGTTCATCAATCCTGTCCTGCTCAACAAGTTTGCCCCAATGTAATTTCTGAGTCAACTCCGCTTGATTCTTGAGAACACAAGGCTTGTGCCATCATACCACAATGGGAATTGAAACTTTTTCAATCTGACCCATCTGAAATTTTTAGGGTATAGGGTTTATTTCAAATTCAACCCATTCCACCACAATTCAGGGATTCTTAGTTCATCACACCACCCCCGAATGTTATGACCTGATGTCATCACTTACTTCCATCACATTAACTCATTTACTTTATCCATTTATCCATTGAACAAAGAATTCAGAGAAATAGTCTCTATCTAGACTCTTCTTTCTCAAATGTTTCTATGCACTTGGAAATTCTAAACAATTGTCCTGTTTTGGTTCCCTGTTTTATCTAGAAATTTCTAAAGTAATATGTAGAACTTCTTTTTGTGAAATTATTAGTTCGTCAACCATTATTTCAATGCCACACATTTATGAATAATGGGTAACAAACAAATTGATCTAAAAAAGAATTAAAATTGAATAAATTATCAAGAATACAAAGAAAATTAACTGGGAACATATCTTTGAGAAGAAAAAGAATCCCAAAGATAATAAAATGAATAGGACAAAAAATTAGATGTCCTAGATATCGCCGACTGAGCTTTCGTATACAAACTTATGAAGACTGCCTTGAGCTCGACATGTGTTTAGAAGACCCAAAGTACCTTGTTGATGCCCCGATATGCAACATTCTTCATTTCATTGTTGATTCAAGTGTAGCAAGATGACTGCATGTCCATTCAGCATTTGAGCCGCCCTTTGCGGGTTTTTGCCCTGGCCTCTCCATTTTTTTATTTTTTATTTTTTTTAGAAACTCAAAGCGCCCTTTGCGGGTTTTCACCTTGGCCTCTTCTCCTTTTCAAGCAAAATACTTTTTGACTGAGTCAGAGTTCACAGGGTTGGGTAAACTTTTCCCATCCATTTCGGTCAAGATCAGTGCTCCTCCTAAGAAAGCCTTCTTCACCACATATGGTCCTTCCCAATTCGGCATCCATTTTCCTCTAGAATCCTTTTGTATGGGAAGGATCTTTTTCAAAACAAGGTCCCCCTCGTGAAACTCTCTTGGGCAAACTTTCTTATCATAGGCTCGCATCATTCATTTTTGGTACATCTGACCATGACGAATAGCCCTCAGCCTCTTTTCTTCAATTAAATTCAACTGATCATACCGAGCCTGAATCCATTCAGCTTCATCAAGCTTTATTTCTGACAAAACCCGAAGAGAAGGTATTTCCACTTCAATAGGTAAAACTGCCTCCATCCCATAGATCAACGAGAAAGGCGTTGCCCCAGTAAAGGTTCTGACGGACGTCCGATAAGCATAGAGTGCAAATGGTAGTTTCTCATGCCAATCTTTATGAGTCTCAGTCATCTTCCCTACTATCTTCTTGATATTTTTGTTGGCCGCTTCTACTGCCCCATTCATTTTTGGACGATACGGAGACGAGTTATGGTGCTTGATCCCAAATTGTCTACAAATTTCTGCTATCGTGCTGTTGTTCAAATTCAGTGCGTTATCTGATATGATCCTCTCAGGCATTCCATATCGACAAATGATCTCCTTTTTCAAGAAACGACTAACTGCTGACTTAGTGACGCTAGCGTATGAAGCAACCTCTACCTATTTTGTGAAGTAGTCAATTACCACGAAGATGAATCGATGTCCATTCGAAGCTTTTGGTGAAATTGGTCCAATAACATCCATGCCCTACATGGAAAATGGCCATGGAAAAGTCATAACGCTCAAAGGTGATGGAGGCACATGAATTTTATCTCCATAAATCTGGCATTTATGACATCTCTTAGCATAGTTAATACAATCACCTTCCATGGTGGACCAATAATATCCAAATCTCATTATCTGTCTGGCCATTGTGAATCCATTAGCATGGGTTCCACAAACGCCCTCATGTACTTCCTCTAAGATCTTCCTAGCTTCGACTGTATCGACGCATCTCAATAATACTTGATCTTTTCTCATTTTGTACAAGATATCTCCGTCTAAAACATAGTCAGAAGCCAATCTTCTTAAAGTCCTTTTCTCATTCTCAGTAGCATGCTCCGGGTATTCACGATTTTTTACTTATCGTAATACATCTTGATACCAAGGGTGATCATCTTTTTCCTCCTCTTCCACATTATAATAATAAGCTGGAACTTCAAAGATACTCATCTGAATAGGTCTCATATCCTCTGGTCTGTTTACTTTGATCATAGAAGCCAAGGTCGCCAAAGCATCTGCCATCTAATTTTCATCGCGTGGGAGGTAATTGAAAGTAATTTCATCAAACTCCTCAATCAATCCCAGAACTATTTTTCGGTAATCAATTAGTTTGGGATCTCTTGTCTCCCACTCTCCCTTAAGCTGGTAGATTACTAGGGTAGAATCTCCATATACTTCTAGCACTCTGATCTTACGCTCTAAGGCTGCTCGAATTCCCATGATGCAGGCTTCATATTCCGCCATGTTATTTGTGCAATCAAAATCCAATTTTCATGTGAATGGATAATAATCACCACTAGGGGATACCAAGACTGCCCCAATTCCATTTCCAACAGCATTTGACACTCCATCAAAGTTTAGCTTCCACGGACAATCTTTAGTATTCGCCACATACATCAGCTCTTCATTTGAGAAATCAAAGCTCAAAGGTTCATAGTCCTCCAAAGCTCTGCTAGCCAAAAATTCTGCTACTGCACTTCCTTTTATAGCCTTTTGGTTTACATAGACTATATAAAATTCAGACAGCAAAATCTACCACCTAGCCATCCTTCCATTTAAAGCAGTGGACTCCATCATATACTTTAACAGATCAAGCTTTGAAATTAACCAGGTAGTATGGTATAGCATGTACTGCCTCAACCTCCGAGTTGTCCAAATCAAGGCGCAACATAGTTTTTCAATCGACTAATATCTCATTTCACATTCAGTGAACTTTTTGCTGAGATAGTATATCACCTTTTCTTTCCTTCCTGACTCATCATGTTGGCCAAGTACACATCCCATGGAGTTATTGAATACTGAAAAATATAGTATCAATGGCCTATCTGGATTAGCGGAGATAATCTTGGTGCATTTGTGAGATCTTTGCTTGACTTTGTCAAAAACCCTCTGGCATTCATCATCCCATACACCTTGGCTGTGTTTCTTGAGAAGACGAAATATGGGATCACATTTCTCAGTTAATTGTGAAATAAACCGAGCAATGTAATTTAACCTTCCAAGAAAACCCCAGACTTCCTTCTGAGTGCGCGGTGGAGGCAGCTCTTGTATAGCTTTGACTTTATTTGAGTCAACTTCGATTCCTCTCTGGCTGACCACGAAACCTAATAATTTTCCCGACCGAGCTCCGAAGGTACACTTTGCCGGGTTGAGCTTTAATTGAAATTTTCTCAACCTCAGAAATAATTTCTTCAAAACCTCAATGTGTTCCTTTTCCAAACGGGATTTGGCAATCATGTCATCAACATATACTTCAATCTCTTTGTGCATCATGTCGTGGAAAAATGTTACCATGGCCCTTTGATATGTTGCCCCAGCATTCTTTAGTCCGAATGGCATCACTTTATAGCAAAAGGTACCCCACAATGTTATGAAGGTAGTTTTCCCCATATACTCAGGGTGCATCTTGATCTGATTGTATCCTGAAAAGCTGTCCATGAAAGAAAATAATGAGTATCCCGCCGTATTATCCACCAATGTGTCGATATGCGGCAAAGGGAAATTGTCTTTTGGGCTAGCTTTATTTAAGTCCCTATAGTCCACACATATCCGGACCTTTCTGTCTTTCTTAGGGACAGGAATAATGTTGGCAACCCACTCTGAGTATTTGACCACTTGTAGAAAACCAGCATCAAACTGTTTCTGGACCTCTTCTTTTATTTTTAACACTACATCAGGCCTCATCCTTCGTAGCTTTTGCTGAACTGACTTACACTCTTTTCTTATGGGAAGGCGATGTACCACAATACCAGTGCTTAACCCGGGCATATCTTGGTATGACCATGCAAAGACGTCCTTAAATTCCCGTAACAACTCAACAAGATCTTGTTTTGTCTCCTCGGCTATGCGCGTCCCAATTTTCACAACCTTTCCTTCCTCCAAGGCTATGTTCTCTACCTCCTCCTCATGGGGTAAGATCTGTTTCTCTTCTTGCTTTACCATCCTTAACAAATCTGGAGATAAATCACCATCTCGGTCACCTTCAAAATCCTGAGGTTCCTTTAAACACATATCTTGCTCAAAGTGGACCTCTGGATTTGTATTATCATTGCTCACATCATTGATATCTAGGGACCTGTGATGGGTACCAAAGAATGTACAAAGAACAAATGAATTCGAGGACAACTATTCACATGATATGAATGAAAAATTTGGAATGAAATTAGAAAGTCAAAAGAATAGAATGAAAGAATATTTGCTCAAGTTAATTATCAAAAATGTATTTTATTGAAATAAAAATTTCTGAACATGAGCCTATTTCACATAAGAAATCTTATTGTTCCTAGGCTAAAAAACAATAAGAGTGTTCTGAATATTACTCTGTATAATCTCTAAAAACTACAGGAAGTTCCTCTGCAGTCCAATTGTTCAGAACGCTTCCAGGTTCATAAGGGCGAATGCTCAACAGATTTATTTGATCAACTTCTTCCCCGTGTATGGCATTGATGTGAAGACTTTCCAACAACCCTCTCTCAGGGTGAATTATCACTCCGGATATAAAAGACTGGGATATGTGAGGGAATATCATGGATTCCCACTAAACTTCTTCTCCATTCAGACATGCCCTTCTTCTCTCCTGCTTCTTCTCTATTTCATTTCTCTTTTGTTTGGCATCTGGCCTGAAACCCAAGCCAAAACGGTCTCTCTTTTCTTTCAGCATTGGCACCTGCACTTCCCCTTGGAGATGTCTGCCCAGTCCTTTTCCTGGTAAGGCTCCCTTCTCGACCATCATTTGTAGGCCTATCTTCGTGGTCCTGGATATCTTGAGTACTGGAATTTTATTCCCCGCCAAAATAAATGTCGCGTTGACGAACTCTAAAGACTGGAAAGAACACTCAATGGCCTCCTCATTTGTCTCTACTTATGGAGCATCATTAGTAACAGTGGCTATGATGTCTTCCTCCGCATTTATAGTGACCATTCGACCATCCGTCACCAGTTTTAATTTTTGATAAAGGGATGAGGGCACTGCCCCTGCCGAATGAATCCAGGGCCTTCCCAGTAAGCAATTGTACGAGGGCTTAATATCCATCACCAGGAAATCAACTTCATATGTGTTTGGCCCGATCTGCAACGATATATCAATTCTTCCCATCACTCTTCTCTCGGTGCCATCGAACGCTCTCACTATGTTCTGACAAGTCTACATGTGAGAACTGTCTATCGCCAACCTCTTCAGTGTTGACAACGGTAAGACATTTAAGGCTGATCCATTGTCGATTAATACACTTGGCAGAGTGTATCCCTTGCAACGAGTTGTGATGTGCAAGGCATTGGTTGATCCCATACCTCCATGTGGAATTTCATTGTCGCTGAAGGAAATAAAGTTGTCAGCACTTATGTTACTAACTAATCGGTCAAGTTTATTGACAGATATATCTTTAGTAACATAAGCCTCGTTCAGCACTTTTATCAATGCCTCACGATGTACTTTCGAACTTAAAAGTAAGGCTAGCACTGATATGCGAGCCGGTTGCTTGCGCAGCTGCTCTACTACACTGTATTCACTGTGGTTTAGGAATTTTAAAAATTCTTTAGCCTCTTCCTCTTTCACAGGGACATTGATAAGGTCACCAGGTCCTTTCTCTGGTTCCACTGCCATAGTCTTTGATACTGTTCTGACGTTTACCGAGTCGTAACGCCTTCCACTTCGTGTGTGGAATCCCTCACTTTGAACCTCATTGGAAGTGCTAGCTGAGTTTTCCACTCTTGGAGTCGTTACATTACAGTCATAATTCCATGGTACCATCTTGTCATCCTTGTAAGGAAAGGACACAGGTTTCCGGATTACAACTTTAGGCGCGATTTGTGCTCCACGTTCTGTGTTTCTCGGTCGGGAAATCATGATCCTCGAATAACTGACTTTCTGGTTTGTCAACTCTCCTTCAGTTACACATACATTTCCTTCCTCCGAGCCTTCTTCGTAAAACTCCAATTCTTTATTATCCATAAGGCTCTGTATCAGGACCCTAAACTCGGTACATTCCTGTATCCCATGTCCCTCTACTTCGTGGAACTCACAGTAGTTCCTTGGTTCTTCACCTCCTTTCTCAGAACTTGATTCTATCAGTCCCCTTCTTACCATTTCCCTCCAAACCATTATCAACGGGGTTTTCACCTCTGAGATATCCCCTTTGGTCTTTCTCACCACATCCTCTCTGATCGCGTTTATCCCATTGTCTCCATGGTTGGGTAATGGGTTTCCGCACTGGGTGTATCATCAACCTTGACAATCCCTAACTTGATGAGCCTCTCAACTACCTTTTTGAAGGCAGTGCAGTTTTCTATTGGATGCCCCGCTATTCCTGCATGGTAATAACAATGAGCGTTGGAGTCATACCATTTAGGATATAGGGGCTGTAATGGCTGTAGATAGTATGGGGACACTACGCGTGCCTCGAATAAACTTTGATATAGCTCTTTATACGTCATCGAGATTGGCATAAATTGGAGCTTTTCAGAATTCTGTCTGGGGCCTGATTCTTGTCTTGTCGACCCTTGTTGCCCGGCAGTAACTACTTTCGACTTGTTAACAATAACTGCCTTTGAGTACCCTTTATTGTATGTACTCGTATTGTTCACCTCATTGCCCTTCTTTCTAGGAGCAGATCTTCTAGTACTTTCTCCTGCTTCAATCTTACCACCCCTTATGGCATTATCTATCATTTCCCCTGCTATCACTATATCTGCGAAGCTTTTGGTGGTGCTTCCTATCATATGGGTGATAAATGGTGCCTTCAAAGTATTGATAAACAGCATGGTGGTTTCCTTTTCCAAGAGAGGTGGTTGAACTTGCATGGCCACTTCCCTCCATCTTTGTGCGTATTGCCTGAAGCTTTCATTAGATTTCTTTTCCATGTTTTGCAACATGATTCTATCAGGCGTCATGTCTGTGACATGATTTTATTGCTTCATAAAGGCTTAAGCCAAGTCTCTCCATGAGCTAATATTAGCGCAGCTAAGTTGATTATACCACCTAGACGTTGCTCCTGTCAAACTATCTTGGAAACAATGAATCAAGAGTTGGTCATTGTTCACATAGCCAGTCATGCGTCTACAGAACATGGTGATGTGAGCTTCAGAGCAACTAGTCCCATTGTACTTCTCAAATTCCGGCATCTTGAACTTATGAGGAAGTACCAGTTCTGGGACCAAACTCAAATCCTTTGCGTTAATGCCATAGTGATGGTCGGCATTCTACAAAGCTTTGAATTTTTCTTCCAACCATCTACAACGATCTTTCAAATGTCGTGAAGATTCAGTTCTGATTACCTCTCTCTTTGCCATGTCCAGATCAGGTATAACAGGATTGGCAGGGTTATCCCCTAGGTTGGATCCTATGCCAACTTGAAAATTCATGGGCATTCCAGTGTCAGCTTGCCCTTGCTGATGCCTAATTGTGACAGGTGGCCTTTTGGGATATTCCTCAGGTTGTGCTTGAACGTGTGGTGGAGTGAATCCCCTAGGAAAATCCTCATTATCCTCGGTGTTGACTATGGGACCCTTTCCCTTGTCCATTGCCCCACTCATCATTTGGGCCATTTGAGCCATCATATTCTTTTGTTCCTCCAACATTTGGTCCCTCATCTCTTGTTGAAGTTTTGCCATTTGCTCTTCCATCTGGTCTTGCATGTCTCTTTGGAATTGTTCCAATCTTTGATCCATTTTCTTCGATTTGGCACGAGTACCGTAAGGATGTTCAGCTTCCAGATTTTCCTTCACTTTTTTTTCTCTCTCTCTCTCTCTGTTATAAAGTCAACTAATTAGACTCTCTCTATGGACTTAAATGCAAATTGTATGATGTAATGCAAATGCATGAATGCAAAGAGGCATCGATTCTGATTCAAATTCATTTTAGAAAACTTTATTAGAAAACAAATTCCTTTACATAAAATGGATTACAAATACGCTTTCGCCCTAAGTCCTAAGGTTTTGATTTTCCCAAGCAAGGTAGCTAGCTCTTGACTACGATCGGACTGCAGCTCATACTTCATGCTCAACGTATCAGCCTGTGATGCCAAAGTCTGTAGATGATCAGCTACCTCTCGAATCTGAACTATTGCTTCACCCATGAGGTAATCCCGACTTCTAACTTGGTCCTGAGAATGGTAAAGCTCTTCCTTCCAATGCCCTTCTCTCGTTTCAAGCAGGTCGATCCGAAGTTCACAGCTATGCAGTGCCGATTCTAACTCTTCGATCTTACCCTTCATTTCCTCGATCTTGTTCAGGCTTGACCTTAACTCGATCATGGAATTACGGCTTCGATGGTGATGAAGAGATCATCCAAGTTCGGCCACTCTAACTTTTAATTCTTCCTTTTCACTTTGAATTTCTGATAAACTCTTCTCTAAGGCCTCATTTTGCCCTTGCATTTCTCGAAACTTCCTCTCCCAATAGTCATCTTTGGCCTTTCCCTCCTGGACCTCTCATTTCCATTGTTCAGAAGTCTTTCCCAATCCAGCGTTCTTCATCGTCAGTCGCATCTTCTTATATTCAGTCTTCAAGCTATCTCGATCTTGCTCAATCTTCATTTTCTCCTTTCTTACTTTCTCAGCTTCTGCTTTCTGGATATCCACTTCTAGCCTCAAGTACATCTTTTCCTCCTCTAGCTTCTTTATCTTCTTTTCGAACTCTGAAATTTGCCTTTCGAAGTCTTGCTTTATAATCTCTAACTCCGATGGGACCACTTGTAAATATTCCTTCATCGGTCGAGCACCCTCCAAACTTGGCCTAGGGATATTATCATTGATCCTTTTGCTCAACCAATCCTTATATTCTGGGGTTATCATCAGCCCTTCAGTTAATATCTTCATACAGTGAGCTTGCTTCCAAGCCTCAGAGATATTTCGAATCCTCTTCTTATAATTATCCTCCTTATATGAGAATTCACTTTGAGCTAACCCATGTGTCGCTGGTATGAACTGTCTTGCCTTGTACTGTCTTAGTATGAGCAATGATGCGTATCCAACAGCTCCCCATATTCCAGGCAGAGGCACCCAATCAAAATTTTTGCACCGATAAAGGACTCCATCTGGAACCATCCAAGGGGCTTTCCACTCAACGTCTTCTTCTCGAAGGTTTTGGAGAATTTCCGTCCATCTTTCCTCTGATATATCGTCTCTCCTCGTCGTAGCTGTGGCCTCCTTTAAGGAAGAATAACCTTCAGAGAACACTAGGTAAGGAACCCTGTCAACCTTCCAAAAATGACTATGAAACAAAACCATTAATAAATGTGCGCATCCAATGAATCTACCTTCACCAGCTCGCCAACATGCATTTAAGGATCTGAATGTCTCGGCTAATATCGCAGGTACAGGTGTGACCTCTTTGTTAAGTCGATCAAATAAATCAGTAACTGCTTCATCTATATGTCTTAGAGCCTTGGGGAAAACCACCAAACCATAAATACATAAGGCAAAGATGTCGATCTTCTTCTTTTCATCTGGATGTGCTAGGATCAGGTCTCTCAAACTAACCCAAAGTATGCACCTGCCTTTACCTTTCTCTTGGATTCTAGTTGTAACCCACTGTTCACTCATCCGTGTGATACCCATCAACTTCTTCACAAAATTTGGAACATTGGCAGCCCTAAAATAAACTTTGTCGACTTGGAATCTCGAACAACGAAGCAAGGTCGTATACTCCTCCAGCATGGGCACTAAATCTACCTCTCTGAAAGTAAAACAACCATAAGTAGAGTTCCAAAATTGAGTTATAGCCCGGAATAGATGCTTATCTACCTTGAGGTCAAGCAAGTAAGGTAGATCACCGTAATTACGATAGAACATCTGCTTTGACTCATCATCCCACTGGGTCCATATCTCTTTTAACTTTTTGAACTCATTCTGTGTAATACTAATACGAGTAAAGTCCCATAGTTCAAATACATACCCGTCAACCAAGTTATTCCCTTTCTCTGATTGCATTTGCTCTAACCATGTGCGAACAGCTGCATTGTCTCCCATTTTATCAAGGAACTCGTTCTCCATAACCAGCTTTCTAAATTAGAAACTGGCCGTGAATTGATACCTCTAAAAATATGAAATGACATGCACAAAAATGAAACACAACGAGTTAGTACCACAGAATAAAATATAAAGCAAATGAAATAAACACACACCTATTAAGGTAACTACTAAAATTTGGCATAGCTCTACCTAAGGTGGGTTCTTAGGGTTTACTATATGCGGTTTAGTTCTGAAGCTGAGGTACCTGAACCAGCAGATTCCTCGATCCTCACCCATTATAGGCTCATATGGACCGAGTTCAGTTCAGGGGAATACATTTCCTATGGCCATGCGAAAGTGAAAACTTCACGGAGATATAGGTACAGATGTATTCCGGAAGCAGTCCACTAGCCCATGCGGAGGTGAAAACCTCACGAAGGCATAGCTTCTCACTCCCACTTAAGGGTGTGACCACGACGGCCATGTAGTTCAATGCAGAGAGATATATTAAAAATTAAAAAGAACATGTGATAAAAGGATCATTTTTTTAACAAAAATCAGAATTTTAAACTCGAACAAAAGGACATGAAATTATCGATTTTACGGCTTGACTCTCTAGTGGTCCCCAGCGGAGTCGCCAAGCTGTCAAAACCATTTTTTAAGTTTTTGAAAAATGGGGTCGACTTTTAAAAACGAAAGTGGGAGTCGCCACCAATCTCTTTTTACTTGGGTGTGATTGGGTCACCTTGTAAAACGTTTTATTTTAAAACATTTGATTTTTGGTCCACGAAAAACAAGAAAACGGGTTCGGGAGTCGGTTACGTATGAGGAAGAGTTAGCACCCTCATAACGCCCAAAAATTGGTACCTAATCGATAGATATGTAACACCCCAAACCTTGCCTAGAAGTTAGGCCCGAATCTGGTGTGTCACATGGAAATAAAAAAAAACACCTTTGCGATTATTAAAAACTTGCTTAAGAAATACAGCCTCTTTGTTAAAACCAAAAACACTTAAGCAATTGTTAACTACTTGAAAACGTTATAATCTTTAAAAAAAAACCCTTTTAGTAGCGAAAGCATATTTGAAATGAACAAAATAAAAATGTGATGTTTAGAAATAGAGTTGCAGAAGCATTTTGAAATCGTTGAGGAAACGTAGATAAAATACAAGTATTTTGAAAGCTTGATTGATGAGTCAACAATCAAGGTAGTGAACTTTAAAATCGTGTCTTTTGAAAATATCGTTTTAAAGTTTGAGAAAATAACTTCCGTGTTAAAATATTTATAAAGTTTATTATGAAATCCATTTGTTAATCGATTTTGGAAAACCTTTATTTAAGTTTTAGAAAAATTCTCGTTTTAAACAATTTAAGCAAAATAATAAGTATATCAACCATAAAGCGATAATAAAATACTCCAGAGGCCTTATTACAACTTAAACCAAAATAGCAAAATAATAAAATAAACGGAAATAGAAATTTAAAATTCAATAACACCATTTTCAAGTATGGCATCCACCGAGTCATCCATGGGCCCAAGTCCTCAAATCCATCGAGCATTACCTACAAGGGTTAAGAAAAGGGGGTGAGTTACAAGAACTCAGTGTGAAATCCCCTTACCGTCATCCACTGGGCCTGAACCCATATAGCAATCATCTTGGGCCTAAGCCCTTTTGCATAACAATCTTAAAATGAAGCAAATGTATGAATGTATGCAACCCAACCCAACCTAGATATCCATTCGCTACACACCACCCGTACCATCCATCACACCTGTGAGGATCTTTTGTCAACCCGCCCAGCCAACACACCAATCATAGGCATTTAGCCATTTATATCAAATTTGAATTGTGGACAAGCCACCAGAATAACAGAATATGCGTGGCTTAGCCACCAGACAAAATGTGACAGAGTCACCAGATTATGTGGCAGAGCCACCAAATTTCACTTCCCCGATCATCAATATCCCAATCCCATGCAACTTATGTAAATGCAACATACATAGTAAATCATGATATTTACAATATAACCACGATAATTAATAACTCAGAGATTTATTACAAACAATTTGGCCCATTAACACTTTGCAAAATCAGCCCATTAGGGCATTATATCAAATTGGCTCATTAAGCCATATGTCAAATTGGCCCATTAAACAATATATCAGATCGGCCCATTAAGCCATATGTCAAATTGGCCCATTAAAAAATATATCAGATCGGCCCATTAAGCAATATATCAAATCGGCCTATTATGGATATATATCAAATCGGCCCGTTAAGGCAATATATCAAATTGGCCCGTTAAGGCAATATAACAAATCAGCCCATTAAGGTAATATAACAATTCGGCCCATTAAGGCAATATAAAAAATTGGCCCATTAAGGCAATATAACAATTCGGTCCATTAAGGCAATATAACAAATCGGCCCGTTAAGGCAGTATAACAAATCGGCCCTTTAGGGGCATTTCCGTAATTTGGCCCATAGGGGCATTTTCATAATTCGGCCCATAGGGGCATTTCCGTAATTCGGTAATCTTACCCACTAAGGGTAATTTGGTAATCTCGTAATCCAGGGGTATTTCGGTAATTTACCCTCTAAGGGTATTATGGTAATTCCGCAACCTAGACTTAACTACTAATGTGGGGCATAAAAATCGAAACTGTCCATCTGCGTCGTACTGACTAAATTGACTATAACTCGAGTTAGGAATCTCAAAATCTAAATCCGTAAATTTTCCTTGAAACTAGACTCATATATCTTCTACCTACTATTTTTCCAAAATTTTTGGCTTAACCATTTAGTACATTTTATTTCTTAAATTTTCCCTTGTTTCATTGTCAAATGATTCTGACCTCTCTTACCTTAATTCCAAATATCTAACTGTACAGTTTTCATATGTTGCTCCCACTTGTTTATATTGAAAATAGGCTCACTAAGGAATCTTTACATATAAATTATAACTCATAATTCCCTTTGTAAAATTTTAAACGATTTTTCCAATACAGAACAGAGAACCGCGAAGTTGATCAGAACCAGTCTCACTAAAATTAAGATATCACAGACTTTAAAATTCCTTTTCCTTCTCCTCTTCTTCCATATAAAAATAGACACAGTAAGATTTAATTCGATATCTTATTCACTTATTAATCCCTTTTTTCCTATTTTCCGTGATTTTTTAAAATCACGTCACTGTTGCTGACCAAAAACTATTTCATTGCAAACTATGGTTACCACTACGGACATACGCACGCCCAAGTGATCACGGATGCCGGTTTTCGGTTTTCTTCGGTATTTCGACCGAATCACAGAATATTTCATGCAAACTTTCAGGGAAGTGTGAGATTACACACCATTTCAAACATATATTCGGAAGGGTACGGAATTACACACCTTGATTACGAGTTGTGCTTTCTACCGATTTCAACACCTATAATGATAGTTGATAGAAGGTTAGTCTCAACTTTGATAATCGTAACTAAAAACACTTTATTAGGCTAACTCCACTTACCACGAATGTGATCTCCCTCAGTGCACCAAGAATCGATCCTATCCTTTGACTACTGAAATCCCGTCCTAACAATATTTGGTGAGCGAAAGAGTTGTTAGCAATTATCCCACCTTTGGCCAAAACAAATCTCATAACAACGTTCTTACCCCACTTGCTTGACGAGTCGACGATAATGATTTGGTTAATACAAATCACTTGTGCTCCTTTACCTTGAAGATTTTTAGGACCGATTCCCAACGATTGTACGATAACTTTGGAAGATTCAAAGTTTTGGCCTTCCACTATATCACTACGAAGAAGGAAAATAATCTCGTTTGAGAAAGAAAAAGGTGATGGTCTCGGTCAAAATGACCATCCCAAACCAAAACATAGATTCGGTATTAAGAGAAAGAAAATAAGAAATGTTGAGATGAACACTTACCGATTAATCAAGGATGAGAAGAAAAGATAGAAAAGAGATGAAGGTTCGATTATAGAAGAAAATGAATATTGATATTCGGCTATGGAGGATAATCAAACAAGAAAATGTGATTTTATGGTGGTGTCGATTTAGAGAAGAGAAAAGATTAGAGGAATGGTTAAAAGAAAAGGATGGAAGGTTGGATGGATGCTAGGTGATTCGGCTATCAAAGGGAGATGAACATGTTGCACAAATGTGCTAGGAGGTTTCGGCAAAGAAGAAAGAAAGAAGAAAAACTAAAACTCACCAAGAGTAGCAATTTGGAGAAAATGACACTATTGAAGCCAAAGGTATTTTTGACCAAAACAAACACTATAGTTTTACCAAAACACCAAGTAAAATTTGGCTACCTCCTTTAACCACAAAACTAGTCCACATTCATGACCATAATGGTTTAAATTGGCCAACCACACTTTCCATAACACTTCCCTTGAAAAAGGCCACATGTTCCCCTTACTTTCCCCTTTCTCTTGATTTCTTTCCTCACCTTCATCCTTTCCTATTTTCCTTAGCCATCTTGCCAAAAATAAAAAGTCCACCTTGCCTTATTTACATGCTTGTCCGACACTTAGGGAAAGAATGCAAAAATAATAGTCAAAATTTGCACACTATTGGTTTTGAACCTCTTCCCTCAAGGTACTTCATGTGGCGCCATAACCTTCTTACCAATTGTTCAATTATGCTAGCAATTTACTCATTTATTTCCATAAGCTTTGAGGTCACTTACTATTTCTCCTAAATAGGCTTAAACACCAATTTTTTACTAGGGCCCAATTCAACCCCGAGCCTTCATAGAACCCCGCAACTTTCCAAAATCACCTTCCTAATAAGTCCAACTTGAAATAATGTCGTTCTCTTATTCTCAAAAATTTTAAAACGCTTATACGCTCAAGGTACAATGGGCCCAATCCTATTAGGCCCAATTTCGGGTCGTTACAAGATACATGTCCAAATGTTCGAAATTTAATAAACATTTAAAATAAGATTAAAAAAACTGAACAATTTGAATTAAAACTTGAGATTTATTTGTTCTGAAAGAATATAAAAATCACATCCAGCACGTTAGGACACGATATTTTTAAACCCTCGTAACTAAAAACATCTCATAATTTACGAAATTTTATTAAAAGGGTATTTAGTTATTTAGCCAAACGGGAAATCGCAACCCAGCACGTTAGTGCACTATTTACCGAATTTCTAAATACAAAACATTGCCTTTATTTTAAAACCTTTTGATAAAATACAATAATTTTGTAAAAAGAATGTATTTTATTTTAAACAACGATTCATGAGACAATATCGCATTTATACGTAAATATTAAAAGCAATTATGACATACTAACATTTCATATTTATATAATAAAGTAATAATAATGTAGAATAATGACTAATAAAAAAACTACACAATGGCAATCATGAATAAATAAATGAGAGAATATGGGCAAATAAAATATATACATAAAACAATAAATATCAAAATAAAAAAAATTAAACAAACATGAAAATTTCTTATACAATATTAAACTTTTCATGCAACTACATGTACCAAATAATAAATAATTATTGCAAAAATGTAAAAAAAAGGAATAAAAAAGTATGTATTTTGAATAAATAAATAAAAACGTTTCAAAACAAATAAATGATTTAAAAAAAATATTTAATAACCTAAAAGAAACTATATATATTTAAGAATAAATAATATATTACACGATATAATTAAATTTTACGTAAAATAAGATTTTAAAAATAATATACAATATAATATAATAATAAAAAAAATTTTGTATATCATATAGGTAACATACAAAGTATAAGATAATATATAGTAACAAATATATATATTGAGATAATATAAAAATATGAATTTATATTATTTATAAATTAATACACAAATAAAAAATTTAAATAAAATAATTGAAGATAATATTAGAATAATTAAAAATATAATAAAATAAAAAGCCTAAGAATAAATAAAGAAATAAGGATTAAATAATAAATATAAATATGAAAAGGACTAAATTAAAAACGCGCATCGTGTTATAGGGACTCATTAGGCAATTCTGCCTTCTTTCCAAAACGACGCCGTTCCGATTTTGGCCTTTAAAGAGTCCAAGGACTTAATTGAAACAGAAAAGAAATTTTAGGGTTAAATTAAAAATAAAAAAAACTTAATTAAAAAATAATAAAAATGCGGAAGGACTAAAATGAAAATTATACCATTCAATGAAAACACGCGGATCCTCCCCGGGTCGGGTCAACGCGCGGATCCTGACCTTCTAAACAGTGTCGTTTCAACGCTTATTTTTTAAGCGAAAACGGCATCGTTTACCACATGCTATATAGGTCAATTTTCTGACCAAAAATTCATTTGGCCTTAATCCTTAAAAAAAAATTTCAACACTCTCTCTCTCGATCCCTCCTCCCCTCTGCTGGGGTTTGGTCATCGGGACCAGGGTCTGGGTGCGCACGTGCCTCACGCGCCTCCGTAGCCGGAGGCCAGAAACCCTATTTCTCAGATTCAAATCGAAAGGTAAAGCTCCTCTTTCTGTTTTTGTATATAATTTTAAAACATATATATATATACATGAATATAAAAAAAATAAAAGAGTGCGTAAATAAAAAAATCACCTTTGTATTGCAAAAATCTGTTTTTTATTTCTGTATTTTTTTGTGTATTCTTTCTGTATTGCGTATTTGTTTGTCTTTTTTTTGCCTATTCTTTCTGTGTGTCTTTTACATGTTTTTTGTAAGGCTTATATAGCCTTAAAAATAAAAAGTAAAAAAGGAAATAAAAGACTGGTTGCCATATTTTGCCATTTCTGCTGCGATTCTTTCCTCTTACGTGCGGTCGAAGGCGGTGAAGGCATTATCGTAGAATCGCGGCGGCGATGGGGGCTCGTGTGCGATTGCGGCGCGATCGAAGGTGTGCGCGAGGCTTTGCGCGCGACGATTGGGATTGGGATTGCTCTTGTGGCGCCTAGGGTTTCGAAAACCCTAGGCCACTGATGATTCTGTTTAACGCTTGGGCTTTCTTGGGCTGCACTGGTTTGGGCCTGATTAGGTTTAGCTAGGCCAATCGGCTTTGGGTCTGGTTTGTAGCTGGGCTAAGGGTTTGTAATTGGGTCAGGGTAGTCTGACGGCATCTGTTTGGGTATTGGGTAGGATTTGGGCTGCTGTTAATGAGCTTCATAATTGTAAATGGACTGTACAAGGGACATTTTGGTATTTATTTTTTAATTTTGGTTTATTTAAGCCTGAGCAAAATGGGTTATTACAGAGAGATTTTAGAGTGAATTTTGGTAGAGAAAATGTTTAGATCTATTCTTTGATATTTGGTTTATGAAAACAAGAAAAATAACGAGAGAAAAAGCTCTCAATTAGGGTGAAAAATGAGTGAAAAGTGAGGTAGTTGCAGAGTATTTAAAACTGGAAACCCCCATCTGATTTTCAAAATTTGGGGAATTTGCCATCAGGCCACTCCCCCTTTTCCCTTGTTTAATAATTTGCTCCTTGCCTTCCAAAATTATGAAAATATGGTTTATTTGCTATAAACCTCTTGCACATTTCGCTTGTTTTTCAAATTAGTCCCATTTAATTAATATTTTAAATCACCCAATTAAACCCCCATTTAAAATTATTTTTAAATTCCAATTTAACCCAAAATATTTATTTATTCCCAAAAATTATTTAAAACCATAAAATTAATTTTTCTAAAAATATTTTTATTTTCTGGAATATTATTTACCGATTTTTAGATGAAATTAAGCTAACTAATTATGAATATAAATCGGTAATTAACACGATTAATTCCCAATTTTCACTCGGAACCCGGTAAACTTACCCGAAACTACTAGACCTATTTTCGGGGCCTTACAGCCTTAACTTACCCATAGGTCCCAAGTTCAAAAACCCTTGTATGCATCTAACCAAAATATTTTGTTTTTCTATTTTTACCCCATGAAAGTACCAAATTTTCAAAATAACCCAACCAAAAACATATTTTTTCCAATTTAGTCCTTATTTTAAAGTAGTGCCAATTCTACATGAATTGTTAAAACCTATTTCAATTAGGGAAATAGAGTATCATAAATAGCCAATTTTAAGTAAACCCTAAAATCATTACTTAGCAAATTTACAAGGAAAACACCCTCAAACTCTTTTCTTTCCATATCAACTTTCAAGAAAAATGAGTCAAAGTTTTCAAAACCATCCCTCTCCCTCAAGTGGATCATTAGCCTCCTCTTCCAACTATGTTTTTGTGTTTTCTCAAATCAGATGTGAGATCTAAACCTAAATCTTTGTGTATAATTGAAAATATTAGGAATTAAAAGTAGCATAAGGCGAACCCAGGTAAAACCCCCTTAGGTGTGAGCCCAATCAGGGGCGAAGTCAGGAGGGGGCTGGCATGGGCCCCGGCCCCTCTAAAATGTAAAATTGCTATTTAGGCCCTTAAATTTTTTTTTAAAAAATTTTAAATTAGTAAAGGTAAAATTGCACTTTGGCCCCCCCTAAAATTATAAAAATTTGATTTAATCCTTTACAAATTATAAAGATATAAACTATAAAAAATTAAAATTTCATCCGCCCCCCCTAAAAAATTGTTCTAGCTTCGCCCCTAAGCCCATGTGCGAGCCTATATGTGTAAGCCCCTAGCATGTGTGAACGTCCTAGTAGGCGAACCCCATGCATGTAAACCTTATTTTTATACGAACACCTTGGTATGTGAACCCCTTGTATGCGAGCCCCCTACTGTGACTCCACATGCATAAACATATAGGATTACTTATGCGAACCCTTAGTAAATCAATGCAAACCTTAATTGTTTATGACATGCAAACACTTATAATTTACATGCAACCCCTAGAATATGCCATGCGGGCCAAATTATGTGAGCCTGTTAATATTATATGTGAGTTAAATTATACGTGTAACACCCCAAACCCGGCCTATGCGGTATGACCGGATCTGACATGTCACATGAAGAAAACGAGTAAAGAACTTGTGCTTATTACTAAAAATTAGAATTTAGTTTAAGAAAACAAATTTTGATTAGAATATTTGATAGAAATACTACAATTCTTGAAAGGTTAATTGAAAAATCGATAATTGAATTAGTGATCTTTTAAATCCGTAATTTTTGAAAATAAAATTGATATTTCGAAGGAAAGTCCAAATTAAATTATTCGAACATATTGGTTATGAAATCCGTTTGTAGATAAATTTTATGAAAAACCATTGTTTATGATTTCCAGAAAAATTTCCGATTAAGTCAAACCATGAAAGAAAATAAATAATCAAACATAAAATCCAAATTTAAAATCCCAGAGGCCTTATTACAACTTTAACCCAAAATAGTAAAAGTAACAAAATGAAACAGAAAAGAAATTTACTGAAGTCCGAAATATCATTTCCAAAGTATGGCCTCGACCGGGTCATCCATGGCCCCAAGTTCTAAATCCATCGAGCATTACAAGGGATTAAGAAAAAGAAAGGAAGGGTGAGTTACAAGAACTCGGTGCATAAATCCTTACCAGTCAT
Source organism: Gossypium sturtianum (assembly GCA_025698515.1). NCBI lineage: Eukaryota > Viridiplantae > Streptophyta > Magnoliopsida > Malvales > Malvaceae > Gossypium > Gossypium sturtianum. The sequence continues at coordinate 30,641,231 of CM046945.1, forward strand.
CCACTGGGCTGAACCCAGTATAGCATCATCTTGGGTCAAGCCCATTAACATAACAATATTAAAATGAAGTGAATGCATGCAACCCAACCCATCCATCCATCACACCCCCGACCAGCCAATCACACCTGTGGGGATCAAGTCAACCCACCCCGCCGCTCACACCAAAATTTGCAGTCAAGCTGCTTATCATATATTTATATTGTGGCCAAGCCACCGAAATCATAAGTAAGCATAATAATAAATATTTTGTGGCAATGCCACCAGGCTACACTGCTCTCCATACAATTTTCCCATCCCATGCAATATGTGAAATGCAACATACATAGGATAATATCCACATATATAATCGACCATTAATCCAATATTTATTACGGTGAATCGGTCCATTATAGAACTTTGTAATTCGGCCCACTAAGGCATTCTAGCAATTCGGCCCATAGGGGCATTTTAGTAAATCGACCCATAGAGGCATTTTGGTAAATCGGCCCCTATAGGGGCATTTTAGTAAATCGGCCTATAGGGGCATTTTAGTAAATCGGCCCATAGAGGCATTTTGGTAAATCGGCCCATAGGGGCATTTTAGTAAATTTAACAATTTTAATACTGATTTTGACAAATCTATAGAAATAATGTAATTTAAGCAAACTTCTCGATTTGTGCCATATTACGATTTTTAGCCTTATAATAATAACGATCTTATTATCCAACATGTTATCGAATCATGAATCTGCGGGATTTCGGTGTGAGATTACACACCTGATTACTGTAAGGACTAAACCTTCTTGATCGTCGGCACCTAAATCACCATTACACTCGATTAACAAATAAAAGAGATTTTATTAATCTAATATCTAAATAAGACGATCTAATGAAACGCTTACCCTTAGTATCGTGAACAACCGTGATTTGTTTATTTTCACCGGATGATGGTCCACAACCCTGTGGAAAATCCCGAACCGCCGATACCGCCCTTCGTTTGAACTTAGGAGTAGGAATCGCAAATCCACTCCTTTGTGTTCTCCTATCGCTTTTCCTTTCAAATCGCTACCACTTGCCTCCATTGGAAAAAGTCTTAATCAAAACGATATTACGATGATATAAATCGATTGTTTAAGGAAAAGGTTCGGCTTACCACTATTTTCGTAGGATCAACAAGTGAATAAAAACGATCGATATAATCCCTATAATAACCGATTAGTCACAACCATCATTCCATTTAGCAAACTAATCAAACAATGAGCGAGATCGAAATAATCCATAAAGAAACTTCTTACCTTACGATAATAGATCTGATTTCCACCGATTGGGCTTACGACTACGGTTGAATCGACAAAATGAAAGATTCAGTCAACCCCACAAGAACACTACAAAATAGGACATGATCACGAAATGAGGGAGTAAAAGAGAGGAATGTTTCGGTTTAGAGAACCATCCAAAGAGAAGGTACATATTCGGCATGAAGAAAAGAAAATACAATGTTAGAATAGAGCCACTTACAGATTCGATCAAAGAAGAGATACTCAACTCGCAAGATGGAGAAGAGAAGATGATAAAAAAATTCTACTATTGATGAGAAAAGAGTAAAGAAGATTTGGCCAAACAAAGTTGTGTCGATTAAAGAGAAAGGAAAAATGGTTGAGGAGATGGTGAAGAAGAAAAGAAGTGATGGACAAGGGAGTATAGAGGTTCAGCTATTACCAAAAGAAAATGAACCAAATTGGATTGAGTATTTTGGAAAAACAAAAGAAAGGAGAAAAGAACTGAAGGCTATAGTGATTCGGCCAAAACAAAGGAAAAGAAGTTGGAAAAAGAAAATGCCAAAATGTTAAGAAGAAATAAAACTTTTCATGCACAATATTTGCAAAATGCAATAGGAATTTCGGCTCTCCCTAATCCCCTAACCAAAACCGTGTATCCTCATTACCAAAAGGTGAGTGTTGACCAAAATTCTCTCCCTTAGGCAACTCCTAAAATTCGGCCACATGCTTCCCCCACCTTATCCCTTTCTTTTATTTCTTTCCTTCCTTTTCTTTTGTTTACCTCCTTACCATATTTTCTTATTCTTCTTACCATCAATAAAAAGTCTTCCTTACCATAATTAGAACCTTGGCCAACACTTGGAAAGGAAGCACAAAAAAAATAAATCCAAAACTTGCACTAGGTGGGATTCGAACTCCACCCCTCAAGCCCATACATGCAACGCCACACCACTCCTCTACTAGCTTCACTTGTGCTAGCAAAATGCACACTTATTTCCTTAAATCTTGATGCCACATACCTTCTCTCCTTAAAGTGCTTAAACACAAAAATTTTACTAAGGCTCAATTCAATCCCAAGCCTTATTAGGACCCCTAAACATACAAAATTCACATGCAAAACATAAAATTCTAAATTTCAGGATGTTACAATTCTACCCCCTTAAAGAAATTTTGGCCTCGAAATTTACCTGATTAGATGAGATGAGGATATTGCTGCCGTATTGTGTCCTCTGGCTCCCATGTAGCTTCCTCTGACCCGTGATTACGCCATAAAACTTTAACTAATGGAATCGACTTCCTTCTTAGTACCTTAACATCCCGATCTAAAATCTGCACTGGCTCCTCTTCAAAAGACAAGTCAAGTCTTAACTCAATTTCTTCCACGGTTACAACATGACACGGATCCGAATGATAATGCCTTAACATAGAGACATGGAATACACTATGTATATGTCCTAACTCTTGAGGTAACTCAAGCTGATAAGCCACTGGCCTAACACGCTTCAGTACACGATATGGTCCGATGAACCTAGGGCTCAACTTGCCATTTCGTCCAAATTTTAAGATTTTTTTCCAAGGTGAGACCTTCAAAAAGACCTGATCACCCACGGAGAACTCTATCTCCTTCCGCTTCAGATCCACGTATAATTTTTGTCTGTCCGAAGCTTCTTTTAACTGTGCCCGAATTACCTTAACTTTTTCCTCTCTCTGAGATCAACTCTGGACCCAACAACTATCGCTCCCCCAATTCAGTCCAGTAAGTAGGAGTACGACACCTATGACCATACAACGCCTCGTAGGGTGCCATCTGGATACTGGATTGATAGCTATTGTTGTATGTAAACTCTGCCAATGGTAGGAAATCTTCCCAACTACCCCTGAAATCGATCACACAGCCTCTTAGCATGTCTTCTAGAATCTGGATTACCCTCTCCGACTGACCATCAGTCTGCGGATGAAATGCCGTGCTGAAATTTAGTCTTGTTCCCAAAGCTTCATGCAGAGCCTTCCAAAATCGTAATGTAAACCTAGGATCCCTGTCTGATATGATAGACACTGGTACCACATGCAACCTCACGACTTCTGCTACATACAACTTGGCTAACTTCTGTAATGAATAATCCGTACGAACAGGTAGGAAATGAGCAGTCTTCGTTAACCGATCCACTATAACCCAGACTGAATCTTTCTTAGTAGGCGTTAAGGGTAACCCACTAACAAAGTCCATCGTTATCCTTTCCCATTTCCATAATGGAATTTTCACCGGTTGTAGCAACCCTGACGACAGTTGATGTTCCGCCTTCACCTGCTGACATGTCAAGCACTTATCACGAAGTCAGTAACCTCCCGTTTCAACCCTGGCCACCAATACCGCTCACGGAGGTCTCAGTACATCTTATTTCCCCCTGGGTGCATAGCATATGGGCTACTATGCACCTCACGCAGAATCATTTGCCTTAATTCTGAGTCCCTAGGCATACAAACTCTTCCGCAAAAACACAATACTCCATCACTATTCAACCCAAAATCCCCTATCTCACCACCTTCCACTTGTTGAAGTCGAAAACTCAACGCTTCATCTATCAACTGCTTTTCCTTAATCTGATTTACCCATGCAGGCTTCACTTGAAGTTTGGCTAACAGACTACCATCTTCATAAAGGCTGAGATGAGCGAACATTACTCTCAAATCCGATATCACCTTACGACTCAACGCATCTGCCACTACGTTAGCTTTTCCTGGATGATACTTGATTGAGAAGTCGTAATCTTTCAACAGTTCTATCCACCTCTGTTGTCTTAAGTTCAACTCCTTCTGGGTAAGGAGGTACTTCAGACTCTTATGATCCGTGTAGATAATCGACTTCTCCCCGTGCAGATAGTGTCTCCAAATCTTTGAGCAAACACCACCGCTGACTAACTCCAAAACATGAGTGGGATAGTTTACCTCATGCGACCTTAATTGACGAGATGCATATGCCACCACTTTTCCCCCTTGCATCAACACACATCCCAAGCCCGTGTGTGACGCATCACAATAAACATTAAACTCTTTACTAGCCTCAGGCTGAATCAATACTGGTGCTTCTGTCAAAATCTTCTTCAATTTCTCAAAGCTCTCTTGCTGCCTATCTGACCACACAAATGGTACTCCCTTACGCAATAGCTTAGTTAGGGGTGCAGCAATCAACGAAAACCCCTCAACGAATCGCCTGTAATACCTAGCCAAGCCTAGATGTAACGACCTAAAATTGGGCCTAATAGGATTGGGCCCATTGGACCTTGAGCGTAGAAGCATTTTAAAATTCATAGGAATTTGAGAACGGCATTATTTCAAGTTAGACTTATTAGGAAGGTGATTTTGGAGAGTTACGAGGTTTCTAGGAAGTTCTGGGTTCAAGTTAAGTTATAGGAAGAATTTTGTGTTTAAGCACTTTAAGGATAGATAGTAAGTGACCTCAATGTTTATGGAATTAAATGAGTAATGTGCTAGCATAAATGAGCATTTGGTAAAAGGGGATATGGCGCCACATGAAATACCTTGAGGGAAGAGGTTCAAATCCCATTGTATGCAAATTTTGACTATTATTTTTGCATTCTTTCCCTAAGTGTCGACCAAGCATGTAAATAAGGCAAGGTGGACTTTTTATTTTTGGCAAGATGGCTAAGGAAAATAGGAAAGGATGAAGGTGAGGAAAGAAATTAAGAGAAAGGGGAAAGTAAGGGGAACATGTGGCCTTTTTCAAGGAAAGTGTTATGGAAAGTGTAGTTGGCCAATTTTTGACCATTATGGTCATGAATGTGGACGGTTTTGGGTGTAGAGGGAGGTAGCCGAATTTTCTTTGGCAATTGGTAAAAGTTTTGGTGTTGTTTTGGCCAAAAAATCCTATTTGTAACTTTTGTTTCATTTTTCTTTTCTCTCCAAATTTCCTTCTCCTTCTTGCCGAATCTTCAAGCTTTGAGTGTACATCTTTCTTCTTTGTTTGATTTGAATCACTCACCTTTTGTTCATCTCCCTTAGATATTTGAAACAATCTAGCACTCTTCTCTCCATCCATTCTTTTCTTTTGACCTTTTCATCAACATTTTCTCTATTCTTAATTCCACATTACCTTGTGATCAAATCATCCTCTTTTCGTAGTGATTTAAGTGAGCGGCGCTACAAGGAAATTAATAATCGGTAAGTAGTAGTTCTCTCTTTATCGATAACATTGTTTCATCTGAGTTTTTCCTTAATAATCGAGTGTTCTTCTTTCTCTCTCGTTGGGTCTGAGTTACATTATTTTTTGTGATATGGCCATCATTGGGCTTAGGACTTTCAACAAGGTAAAGGAGCACAAGTGATTTGTATTAACCAAATCATTATCGTCGACTCGTCAAGCAAGTGGGGACGGGATTTCAATAGTCAAAGGGTAGGATCGATTCTTGGTGCACTAAGGGAGATCACATTCGTGGTAAGTGGAGTTAGCCTAATAAAGTGTTTCTAGATACGATTATCAAATTTGAGACTAACCTTCTATCAACTATCATTATAGGTGTTGAAATCGGTAGAAAGCACAACTCGTAATCAAGGTGTGTAATCCCGTACCCTTCCGTATACATATTTGAAATGGTTTGTAATCTCACACTTCTCTAAAAGTTTGCATGAAATATTCTGTGATTCGGTCAAAATACGAAGAAAACTGGCGGCATCCGTGATCACTTGGGCGTGCGTATGTCCAGTAGTGGTAACCATAGTTTGCAAGAAACAGATTTTTGGTCAAACAATGATGACGTGAATTTGAAAAATCACGGAAAATAGGAGAAAAGGGATTAATAAGTGAATAAGATAACGAATTAAAGCTTACTGTGTCTATTTTGATATGGAAGAAACGAAGAAGGAAAAGAAATTTTATATTCTGAGATATCTTAATTTTTGTGAGACTGGTTCTGATGGACTTTGTGGTTCCCTATTCTGTCTTTGAAAAATTGGTTAAAATTGTACAAAGTGAATTATGAGTTATAAGTTATATGTATGGATTCCTTAGAGAACCTATTTTCAATAGAAACAAGTGGGAGCAGTATATGAAAACCGTACAGTGAGATATATGAAATTAAGGTAAGAGAGGTCAGAATCGTTGGACAGTGAAACAAGGGAAACTTTAAGGAATAAAATGTACTAATTGGTTAAGACAAAAATTATGGAAAATTTTTAGTAAGAAGATATATGGGCCTAGTTTCAAGGAAAATTTACAGATTTAAATTTCGAGTTTCCTAACCCAAGTTATAGTCAATTTAGTCAGTATGACGTAGATGGACAGTTTCAGTTTTTTTTTATGCCCTAAATTAGTAGTTAAGTCTGGGTTGCGAAATTACCATAATACCCTTAGAGGGTAAATTACCGAAATACCCCTGGATTGCGAGATTACCAAATTACCCTTAGTGGGTAAAATTATCGATTTACCGAAATGCCCCTATGGGCCGATTTGATAGATTGTTATAATGGGTCGATTTACCGAAATGTCCTTATGGACCGAATTATCGAAATGCCCCTATGGGCCGAATGATCGTATTGCTTTAATGGGCTGATTCATAAAAAGTATTCAATAGGTTAATGGATGTTATTTTTATATGGATGTTTTATGATTATGTATGATGCATCTTTACATATTGCATGGGATGGGAAAATTTGAATGAAGAGAAGTATAGACCGGTGGCATTGCCACAAATTCTGATAATGGCTATGTGCCTAACATATGAATTAACGACTCTGTGTCGATCATTTTACCGTATATGAATCTGGTGGCTCAGCCACAAATAGTATAAATGGCGACTTGATCGCAAATTGGAGTATTGGCGGGGTGGGTTGACTTGATCCCCACAGGAGAGACTGGCTGGTACGGGGGAGAGATTGGATGGATGGGTTGGGTTGCATACTTTGCATTCATATATATATATACTATTTTGTAATTGGGCTTCGGCCCAAAATTATCTTAAATGGGCTTAGGCCCAAGATATTTCTAAGCGGGTTCAGGCCCAGTGGATGACGGTAAGGGGATTTGACACTGAGTTCTTCTAACTCACCCCCTTTTTCTTAACCCTTGCGGTGTAATGCTCAAAGTGACGAGGACTTGGGCCCATGGATGACTCGGTGGAGGCCATACTTCAGAAACGGTGTTTTATTTTGAACTTTAGATTTTTAATTCCGTTCACTTTACTATTTTGGGTTTTTATGTTGTAATAAGGCCTCTGGAGTGTTTTATTATTTGCTTTATGGTTGATATACTTATTGTTTTGCTTAAATTGTTTAAAACGAGAATTTTCTAAAACATAAATAAAGGTTTTACAAAATTGATTAACATATGGATTTCATAACAAACTTTTACAAATATTTTTAACATTGGAAATTTTCCCTCAAATTATCAACGATATTTTCAAAAGTCACGGTTTTAAAAGATTACTAGTTTGATTATCGATTTATCAAACAACCTCTCAAAAATACTTGCATTTTATCTACGTTTCCGCAACGTTTTCAAAATGCTTCTGCAACTCTATTTCTAACCGTCACATTTTCATAAATTGTTTATTTCAAATATGCTTCCGCAAACGAAAAGGTTTTTAGAGATAATTACGTTTTCAATTAGACATGAATTGCTTAAGTGTTTTGGGTTTTTAACAAAGAGGTTGTATTTCTCAAGCATATTTTTACTTCCATGTGACACACCAGATTCGGGCCTAACTTCTAGGTCAGGTTCGGGGTGTTACATTTTATGGTATCAGAGCCCGGTTGTAAAACTCGGCTGTGGTTTGGGTTCAAACACGTTTTCAAAGCCGTTTAAAATTTTAAATTTTACATGTATGTTCTAAAGGAAGTATGGCACCACGTGTATCCGGCACCAAGTCAAGTAAGTATATGTTATCATTTTATGATTATGATTATTGTGGTATGACTGTAGAAATACTCTAGAACTCTTAGCTATAGAAGCTGAAACTATAGAGATTAAGATTTTAGGATACGTTGTGCGAAAACAACTTTACTTCCTATACTCCATAAAACATTGTTTAATAAACACTGAAATAGCATAATGATTCATAAAACTCTTAATCAGATTATATCGACTTAGTGAACATGAGCGCTAGAAGACGTGGACGCAGTAGACGTGGACGTGCTAGAGGCCGAGGTACTAGGACTAGATCTTCAGCATCGGTGGCGTGTTTCAGAAAGGGAGGTGTTGGCATCGCCAGTAGTTGAGACAGGGTCTCATGATCGAGCTGGGGTTGTCGAGCTGGTTTAGATAGTTAAGGAGGTATTGGAGGAGGTTAAAGGAATTGGTGAAGCACTTCGAGTTGGGTCTGTGAGCTGTAAGAAGAAATTAGATCGCGGTTCTTTTGGGTCACAATCTCGTTCTGTAAAGCATGTCAAGGCACGACCAAACTTTTCGGCTTGTGATTTTTGCAAGAGGCGTCATCCAGGAGAATGCTGGAGGAGGTCAGGAGCATGCTTGATATGCGGGTCTAAGGAGCATAAGGGTCGGGATTGTTTCATCACCATCAAGTCAGGTATGTTATGGTTGGACGTGATGGTTGAATATAGAAAATTCTATGTATAAATGGTAGATAATTGTTTGCTTCTGTGGTTAGATGATTGGTTGTGTGAAAAAGGATTCAAGATTATGTTAAAAGTACATTATGGTTATTAAGATCAGAGTGCGCAGCGGAAGCATAGTGGTGTGATTTGAGCGATGCGTTTAGTAGTAGGATGGAAATTTCGAGGATGTAATTTCTTTAAGGAGGGTAGAATTGTAACGACCCGAAATTGGGCCTAGTAGGATTGGGCCCATTGGACCTTGAGCGTAGAAGCGTTTTAAAATTCATGGGAATTTGAGAACGGCATTATTTCAAGTTGGACTTATTAGGAAGGTGATTTTGGAGAGTTACGAGGTTTCTAGGAAGTTCCGGGTTCAAGTTAAGTTATAGGAAGAATTTTGTGTTTAAGCACTTAAAGGAGAGATAGTAAGTGACCTCAATGTTTATGGAATTAAATGAGTAATGTGCTAGCATAAATGAGCATTTTGTAAAAGGGGATATGGCGCCACATGAAGTACCTTGAGGGAAGAGGTTCAAATCCCATTGTGTGCAAATTTTGACTATTATTTTTGCATTCTTTCCCTAAGTGTCGGCCAAGCATGTAAATAAGGCAAGGTGGACTTTTTATTTTTGGCAAGATGGCTAAGGAAAATAGGAAAGGATGAAGGTGAGGAAAGAAATCAAGAGAAAGGGGAAAGTAAGGGGAACATGTGGCCTTTTTCAAGGGAAGTGTTATGGAAAGTGTAGTTGGCCAATTTTTGACCATTATGGTCACAAATGTGGACAGTTTTGGGTGTAGAGGGAGGTAGCCAAATTTTCTTTGGCAATTGGTAAAAGTTTTGGTGTTGTTTTGACCAAAAACTCCTATTTGCAACTTCTGTGTCATTTTTCTTTTCTCTCCAAATTTCCTTCTCCTTCTTGCCAAATCTTCAAGCTTTGAGTGTACATCTTTCTTCTTTGTTTGGCCGAATCACTCACCTTTTTGTTCATCTCCCCTTAGATAGCTGAAACAATCTAGCACTCTTCTCTCCATCCATTCTTTTCTTTTGACCTTTTCATCAACATTTTCTCTATTATTAATTTGACATTACCCTGTGATCAAATCATCCTCTTTTCGTAGTGATTTAAGTGAGTGGCGCTACAAGGAAATTAACAATCGGTAAGTAGTAGTTCTCTCTTTGTCGATAACTTTGTTTCATCCGAGTTTTTCCTTAATAATCAAGTGTTCTTCTTTCTCTCTCGTTGGGTCTGAGTTACATTCTTTTCTGTGATATGGCCATCGTTGGGCTTAGGACTTTCAACAAGGTAAAGGAGCACAAGTGATTTGTATTAACCAAATCATTATCCTCAACTCGTCAAGCAAGTGGGGACGGGATTTCAGTAGTCAAAGTTTAGGATCGATTCTTGGTGCACTGAGGGAGATCACATTCGTGGTAAGTGGAGTTAGCCTAATAAAGTGTTTCTAGATATGATTATCAAAGTTGAGACTAACCTTCTATCAACTATCATTATAGGTGTTGAAATCGGTAGAAAGCACAACTCGTAATCAAGGTGTGTAATCCCGTACCCTTCCGTATACATATTTGAAATGGTGTGTAATCTCACACTTCTCTAAAAGTTTGCATGAAATATTCTATGATTCGGTTGAAATATCGAAGAAAACTAAAAACCGGCATCCGTGATCACTTGGGCGTGCGTATGTCCGTAGTGGTAACCATAGTTTGCAAGGAAATAATTTTTGGTCAGTAATAGTGACGTGATTTTGAAAAATCACGAAAAATAGGAGAAATAGGATTAATAAGTGAATAAGATAAAGAATTAAAGCTTACTGTTTCTATTTTGATATGGAAGAAACGGAGAAGGAAAAGGAATTTTATATTCTGAGATATCTTAATTTTAGTGAGACTGGTTCTGATGGACTTCGTGGTTCCCTGTTCTGTCTTGGAAAAATGGGTTAAAATTATACAAAGTGAATTATGAGTTATAAGTTATATGTATGGATTCCTTAGAGAACCTATTTTCAATAGAAACAAGTGGGAGCAGTATATGAAAACCGTACAGTGAGATATATGAAATTAAGCTAAGAGAGGTCAGAATCGTTGGACAGTGAAACAAGGGAAACTTTAAGGAATAAACTGTACTAATTGGTTAAGCCAAAAATTCTGGAAAATTTTAGTAAGAATATATATGAGTCTAGTTTCAAGGAAAATTTCTGATTTAAATTTCGAGTTTCAGTAACCGAGTTATAGTCAATTTAGTCAAGTATGACGCAGATGGATGATTTCAATTTTTTTATGCCCCAAATTAGTAGTTAAGTCTGGGTTGCGAAATTACCATAATACCCTTAGAGGATAAATTACCGAAATACCCCTGGATTGCGAGATTACCAAATTACCCTTAGTGGGTAAAATTATCGATTTCATGAAATGCCTCTATGGGCGATTTGATAGATTGTTATAATGGGCGATTGCATCAAATGTCCTTATGGACCAAATTACGAAATGCCCCTATGGGCGAATGATCGTATTGCTTTAATGGGCTGATTCATAAAAAGTATTCAATAGGTTAATGGATGTTATTTTTATATGGATGTTTTACGATTATGTATGATGCATCTTTACATATTGCATGGGATGGGAAATTTTGAATGAAGAGATGTATAGGCCAGGTGGCATTGCCACAAATTACGATAATGGCTATGTGCCTAACATATGAATTAACGACTGCGGTCGATCATTTTACCGTATATGAATCTGGTGGCTCACCAAAAATAGTATAAATTGCAAACTTGAGTGCAAATTGAGAAGATCTGGCGGGGTGGGTTGACTTGATCCCCACGGGAGAGACCGGGTGAGTGCGGGGAGATATTGGATGGATGGGTTGGGTTGCATACTTTGCATTCATATATATATATCTTGTTTTGTAATTGGGCTTGGCCCAAGATTATCTTAAATGGGCTTAGGCCTAAGATATTTCTAAGCGGGTTCAGGCCCAGTGGATGATGGTAAGGGGATTTCACACCGAGTTCTTGTAACTCACCCCCCTTTTTCTTAACCCTTGCAGGTAATGCTCGGTGCGAGGACTTGGGCCAATGGATGACTCGGTGGAGGCCATACTTAAAGCGGTGTTTTATTTTGAACTTTAGATTTTTAATTTCGTTCACTTTACTATTTTGGGTTTTTTATGTTGTAATAAGGCCTGCTGGAGTGTTTTATTATTTGCTTTATGGTTGATATACTTATTATTTTGCTTAAATTGTTTAAAACGAGAATTTTCTAAAACTTAAATAAAGGTTTTCCAAAATTGATTAGCATATGGATTTCATAACAAACTTTTACAAATATTTTTAACATTGGAAATTTTCTCTCAAATTATCAACGATATTTTCAAAAGTCACGGTTTTCAAAGATTACTAGTTCGATTATCGATTTATCAAACAACCTCTCAAAAATACTTGCATTTTATCTACGTTTCATAGCGTTTTCAAAATGTCGCAACTCTGTTTCTAAACGTCACATTTTCGTAAATTGTTTATTTCAAATATGCTTCCGCAAACGAAAAGGTTTTTAAAGATAATTACGTTTTCAATTAGACATGAATTGCTTAAGTGTTTTGGGTTTTTAACAAAGAGGCTGTATTTCTCAAGCAAGTTTTTACTTCCATGTGACACACCAGATTTGGGCCTAACTTCTAGGCTAGGTTCGGGGTGTTACACTAGAAAACTCTGAATTTCTGCCACTGACTTCGGTGGCTTCCAATCCAATACAGCCTCGACCTTCTGGGGATCAACTCTAATTCCTTCGGCAGACACAACATGCCCCAAAAAGGTCACCTCCTTCAACAAAAATTCACACTTACTGAATTTGGCATACAGCTGCTTCTCCCTCAAAATCTGCAATACTACCCGTAGATGTGAATCATGCTCTTCTTCAGTCTTTGAGTACACCAAGATGTCATCTATGAATACCACCACAAACCGGTCTAGATAGGGTTGGAAGACTCGGTTCATCATGTCCATAAATGCAACTGGTGCATTAGTCAACCCGAACGGCATCACTAAGAACTCGTAATGCCCATATCGGGTTCAGAACGCAGTCTTGTGAATATCCGCCTCCTTGACCTTAAGCTGGTGATATCCCGATCTCAAGTCTATTTTCGAGAAAACTGAAGCTCCTCGCAGCTGATCGAACAGATCATCGATCCTCGGTAACGGATACTTGTTCTTGATTGTCAACTTATTCAATTGCCTATAATCGATGCACATACGCATCGTCCCATCCTTTTTCTTAACAAACAAAACCGGCGCTCCCTACGGTGACACACTTGGTCGAATAAATCCACGATCCAACAACTCCTGAATTTGAGCCTTAAGCTCCACTAACTCCTTCGGCGCCATTCTATAAGGAGCAATGGACACCGGAGCCGTCCCTGGCAACAGCTCAATACCAAACTCCACCTCCCGATCCAGAGGTAATCCTGGAAGCTCCTCGAGAAAAATGTCTGAAAACTCTTTCACCGTTCTAACACTTTCTACCGACAATTCTTTGGCATCCAAAGCACTGATAAAGGCTAGGAATGCTCCACACCCTTTCCGCACCAACTTTTCTTCCTTTAAAGCAGATACCACATTAGACAGATAGTTCCGTCTTTCACCTATCACCATCACTTCCTTATCCTCCAAAGTTCTTAATACCATCTGTTTTGTAGTACAGTCCAAATTCGCACGATGCTTAACCAACCAGTCCATGCCCAAAATAAGATTGAACTCGCCGAACGGCAGTTCCATCAAATCCGCCAGAAATACTTCCCCCTGAACTTCTAAGGGCAGATCTCTAAACAACTTATTTACTATCACCGACCATCCTAAAGGACTAATTACAGTTGTTTCTCTACCAGTAATCTCAGATCTAATATTCAAAGTTCCAGACACAGCACAAGCAATATACGAATGGGTGGATCCAATATCTATCAAAGCAATAACAGGTACATCGAGATATGAAGAACGTGCAGTTATGACATCCGGTGCATAGCCATCCTCTCGGACTTTGACCGCATAGACCAACCCCAGGCCGTCTCGCCTCAGCATATTACCCCATTGCACGGTACCTCTACCCGGTGCACCCTGACCTCATCCTACACCATTACCACCTCAACCTGGCCCACGGCCTCTCTGCTGCGGTCTTGAGCACCTCCCCGCCGGCTGCGTAAATCATTATGAATCGCTTGAGTTTGATCGGGCTTTCGAGGCAATCCTTAAACCGGTGATCCTTGGAACCACATCTCGAAACAACCACCGGTTCTCTTCCGGCATTCACCCGAGTGAAGTTTCCCACAATCCACGCAAGGCTGTAACTGATTGGTATTAGCTTGAACTCTTACTCGAGCTAGCTCCTCATTCCTGGGCCTTTTTTGAAACCCTCTAGCAGAACCTGAGTACCCAGAGTCTCTCTTGTTCCTGCCGCTATCCTTGTCTCGATTTTGCGTTAAGTGTTTAACCTCCTCAGCTATTTTAGCTTTTTCCACAAGTGTGGCAAAATTCCTCTCCTTCTGTGGGGCTATCAGTACCCGCAACTCATCACGCAACCCGTCCACAAAATGCACACAACGTTTATAATCAGTCGGCACTATTCCCCGGGCATACCGACTCAGACGTAGAAATTCTGCCTTATAAGCTGCCACAGATTTACCTCCTTAGACCAGATTCAGAAATTCCTTCCTTTGGGCATCCACATAGCTAGCCCCGACATACTTTCCTTGGAATGCTATCTTAAAGAATTCCCATGTAATACGATCAGCCTGGGTGCCTTCCCGAACAGTGAGCCACCACTGATACGCCTCGCCTCTCAGCAATGCCACAACCTCTTTCAGTTTCTGCTCAGCGGTGCAATCCAGGTCATCCATAATCCGCTCCACTGCTTCAAGCCAGTACTCAGCTACATTAGGGGCTACACCCGAAATACCCCTAAAGACTTCAGCCCCATTCGATCTGAGTCGCTCCGATATCGACCCACGAGCTGTCGACCCAGTTCTCGCCCCAACGACCCTTTCCAGAACTCGCAACATCGCTTGGGACAGAGCGTTGTCCTCTCTCATTCGATCATGTGACCCGGCTTGATCCACGGTGACGCGCAGTGCGTCCATTTCCGGCATATGCCCCGATGCCTCAGATACTACTCTAGCACCTCGGCCTCTACCACAGCCACGTCTACCACGTCCACGTCCTCTAGCGCTCATGTTTGCTAAGTCGATTTAATCTGATTAAGAGTCTTATGAATCAGTATTCTATTCAATGTTTATTAAACAGTGTTTTATGAAATATAGGAAGTAAAGTTGTTTTCACAAAACGTATCCTAAGGTATCAATCTCTATAGTTTCAGCTTCTAAAGCTAAAAGTTCTAGAGTATTTCTACAGTCATACCATAATAATAATAAAAAATGAAAACATAAACTTACTTGACTTGGTGCCGGATACCCGTGGTGCCATACTTCCTTTAGATCATGCATTTATAATTTAAAATTTTAAACAGCTTTGGAAAACACTTTTGAACCCAAACCACAGTCGAGTTTTGCAACTTGGCTCTGATACCATAAAATGTAACACCCCAAACCCGGCCTAAGCGGTATGACCGGATCTAACATGTCACATGAAGAAAACGAGTAAAGAACTTGTGCTTATTACTAAAAATTAGAATTTAGTTTAAGAAAACAAATTTTGATCAGAATATTTGATAGAAATACTACAATTCTTGAAAGGTTAATTGAAAAATCGATAATTGAATTAGTGATCTTTTAAATCCATAATTATTGAAAATAAAATTGATATTTCGAAGGAAAGTCCAAATTAAATTATTCGAACATATTGGTTATGAAATCCGTTTGTAGATAAATTTTATGAAAAACCATTGTTTATGATTTCCAGAAAAATTCTTGATTAAATCAAACCATGAAAGAAAATAAATAATCAAACATGAAATCCAAATTTAAAATCCCAGAGGCCTTATTACAACTTTAACCCAAAATAATAAAAGTAACGAAATGAAACAGAAAAGAAATTTACTAAAGTCCGAAATATCATTTCCAAAGTATGGCCTCGACCGGGTCATCCATGGCCCCAAGTTCTCGTCACTGAGCATTACCTGAAGGGATTAACAAAAAGAAAGGAGGGGTGAGTTACAAGAACTCAGTGCATAATCCCCTTACCGTCATCCACTGGGCCTAAACCCGTATAGCATCATCTTGGACCGAAGCCCATTAACATAACAATATTAAAATGAAGTGAATACATGCAACCCAACCCATCCATCCATCACACCCCCGATCAGCCAATCACACCTGTGGGGATCAAGTCAACCCACCCCGCCGCTCACACCAAAATTTGCAGCCAAGCTGCTTATCATATATTTATATTATGGCCAAGCCACCGAAATCATAAGTAAGCATAATAATAAATATTTTGTGGCAATGCCACCAGGCTACACTGCTCTCCATACAATTTTCCCATCCCACGCAATATGTGAAATGCAACATACATAGGATAATATCCACATATATAATCAACCATTAATCCAATATTTATTACAGTGAATCGGTCCATTATAGAACTTTGTAACTCAGCCCACTAAGGCATTCTAGCAATTCGGCCCATAGGGGCATTTTAGTAAATCGGCCCATAGAGGTATTTTAGTAAATCGGCCCATAGAGGCATTTTGGTAAATCGGCCCCCATAAGGGCATTTTAGTAAATCGGCCCATAGGGGCATTTTAGTAAATCGGCCCATAGAGGCATTTTGGTAAATCGACCCATAAGGGCATTTTAGTAAATCTAACAATTTTAATACCGATTTTGACAAATCTATAGAAATAATGTAATTTAAGAAAACTTCTCGATTTGTGCCATATTACGATTTTTAGCCTTATAATAATAACGATCATATTATCCAACATGTTATCGAATCATGAATCTGCAGGATTTCGGTGTGAGATTACACACCTGATTACTGTAAGGACTAAACCTTCTTGATCGTCGGCACCTAAATCACTATTACACTCGATTAACCAATAAACGAGATTTTATTAATCTAATATCTAAATAAGACGATCTAATGAAATGCTTACCCTTAGTATCGTGAACAACCGTGATTTGTCTATTTTCACCGGATGATGGTCCACAACCCGGTGGAAAATCCCGAACTACCGATACCGCCCTTCGTTTGAACTTAGGAGTAGGAATCGCAAATCCACTCCTTTGTGTTCTCCTATCGCTTTTCCTTTCAAATCACTACCACTTGCCTTCATTGGAAAAAGTCTTAATCAAAACGATATTACGATGACATAAATCGATTGTTTAAGGAAAAGGTTCGGCTTACCACTATTTCCGTAGGATCAACAAGTGAATAAAAACGATCGATATAATCCCTATAATAAATGATTAGTCACAACCATCATTCCATTTAGCAAACTAATCAAACAATGAGCGAGATCGAAATAATCCATAAAGAAACTTCTTACCTTACGATAATAGATCTGATTTCCATCGATTGGGCTTACGACTACGGATGAATCGACAAAATGAAAGATTCGGCCAACCCCACAAGAACACTACAAAATAAGAGATGATCACGAAATAAGGGAGTAGAAGAGAGGAATGTTTCGGTTTAGAGAACCATCCAAAGAGAAGGTACATATTCGGCATGAAGAAAAGAAAATACAAGGTTAGAATAGAGCCACTTACCGATTCGATCAAAGAAGAGATTCTCAACTCGCAAGATGGAGAAGAAAAGATGATAAAAAAATTCGGCTATTGATGAGAAAAGAGTAAAGAAGATTTGGCCAAACAAAGTTTTGTCGATTAAAGAGAAAGGAAAAATGGTTGAGGAGATGGTGAAGAAGAAAAGAAGTGATGGACAAGGGAGTATAGAGGTTCGGCTATTACCAAAAGAAAATGAACCAAATTGGATTGAGTATTTTGGCAAAACAAAAGAAAGGAGAAAAGAACAGAAGGCTATAGTGATTCGGCCAAAACAAAGGAAAAGAAGTTGGAAAAAGAAAACGCCAAAATGTTAAGTAGAAACAAAACTTTTCATGCACAATATTTGCAAAATGCAATAGGAATTTCGGCTCTCCCTAATCCCCTAACCAAAACCGTGTATCCTCATTACCAAAAGGTGAGTGTTGACCAAAATTCTCTCCCTTAGGCAACTCCTAAAATTCGGCCACATGCTTCCCCCACCTTATCCATTTCTTTTATTTCTTTCCTTCCTTTTCTTTTGTTTACCTCCTTACCATATTTTCTTATTCTTCTTACCATCAATAAAAAGTCTTCCTTACCATAATTAGAACCTTGTCCGACACTTGGAAAGGAAGCACAAAAAAAATAAATCCAAAACTTGCACTAGGTGGGATTCGAACTCCACCCCTCAAGCCCATACATGTAACGCCACACCACTCCTCTACTAGCTTCACTTGTGCTAGCAAAATGCACACTTATTTCCTTAAATCTTGATGCCACATACCTTCTCTCCTTAAAGTGCTTAAACACAAAAATTTTACTAAGGCTCAATTCAATCCCAAGCCTTCTTAGGACCCCTAAACATACAAAATTCACATGCAAAACATAAAATCCTAAATTTTAGGATGTTACAATGCGAGCCTTTTAATATTACATGCGAGTCAAATTATGTGAATCTACTATTGTTTATACATGTGAACCACTGTATGATAATTTGTGAGCCATAGTTATGTGAACCTCATAACAGGTGTAACATGCAACCCCAAACTGCGAACCCTTAATATTATGTACATGCGAACCCTAGGTGCAACCCCTACTTGCGTGAACCCTAGGTGCGACCCCTACTTGTGCGAACCCTTAAACGTGAACTACCTGTGCGAACCCTTAAGTGTTCGAGACTATGTGTGCTACCCTATATGTATAACCCCTGTAGGTGCAAACCCTACGTATGTATGGGTTAGCCAAACCAAGTATGTTAAATCGCATGAAGAAAATTGTATATGTAATACTATTTTAATACGCACAAATTATATGTGTATATGTGACCGCCTCTGGACGTACTAACGTCCAAAGTGTGTATACTATAATAAAATATAGAAATATGAGACAGTATGTAAAAGCTCAGTTTTAGCTAAAACGAAATAGTTATTTTGGAACCACAAATCCGATGTTGAAAAATTATTTTAATATTATTTTTTGTGTTTACAGCATGATAGCATGTATGTGTGAAAATTTCGTGAGCTACTTTTATCGTTTAATTGCTCAATTTGAGAAAATGACTAAATCGCATAAAGTGCAATAGTGCTGTTCTATTAGCTAAGAGTATTAAATAGCTATAGAACCTTAAAGTTTAAGTCCTTATGAGGTAAATAGTCCAATTGTGAGTTAGTGGATGATATTTGGTTTGGCATTTGTGTAAATATGAATTATTTTAATGGTAAATTAGTAAAAAGACAAATAAAGGTTAATAAAATAAAAACAAATGAAATTTATGTTCATCTTTCTCACTTACAACTGAAAATTAGAAAATAAGGAAAGGGTTGAAGCTTGTTAGGGTTCGGCACTCTTCTAGCTTGATTAAGATCAAGAAAAGAGGAATCCAGAATTAGATCGGGGGAAAGGCAAGATTATCGAGTAATTGACTCATTTCGCCAATTTCATACTCGAGGTAAGTTCGTATGCAATAAGCTTATTTGTAATTGTGTTTTATATGATTTGATATAGCATAAACTGTGATTATGTGATTTAGGACAAGTTCAGGAATGATTCAATGAAGATACGATAAGTGTGAAGTCCCGATTGAACCTTAGGAATAGTTTTGGATGCTAGTGACATGTTATTAGGCTATTGTGTTGGCTTCGGGCCAAGATATCCCTTGATTTGGCTACGGACCATGGTATAGGTATTTCAGAAAGGAGTTACCTTGATTTGGCTACGGGCCATGGTATAAGTACTCTGGGATAAGTTACCTTGATTTGGTTTCGAGCCATGGTATAGGTACTTATCAATTGAGATTCTTGAGTATCTGACTTCTATTCCGAATGGTTCAACGAGTAAATGAATGATGTGGTTGAGAAAGTGGTTAGTACGAGGCGATACAGGTACATACAGAACCTATTCGAGTATTAAATAGAGAAAGTTTGATGAAATGGTATTTGATCATGTTTTGAGACATGAGAAAGGTTTGTAGTTAATGTGTATATGGTGATGTTATGTATAATTGGTTGATTTGTATTTATATGATGAATTAAGTTATTCACATACGAGCTTACTAAGCTATGAAGCTTACTTTGTGTTATTCTTCTATATTTTATAGTGAATCAAGGCTAGCTCGGATCCGGGAGTCGTCTGGAATATCATCTCACTATCGAACATCTATTTGGCACTTTTGAGTTGAGTATATATGGTATATGGCATGTATAGGCTACTTGTGGTATTTTGGTTGTGAATATAGCCATGAGAGTTGGCTTGTAAATGATGTTAATATTGTTGTGTGTTTAGCTATTAGAAATGACTTGTAAATGTATAAGTTTTGGATGTATATATATAGCATGAGTGATGGCTCATTTTAGTATGTTTTGGCATGAATGTGATTATGGTTTTAGAGTTGCCCAACTAGTTATGTTTTGAGTTTATTAATTGATCTATAAGGTGTGATTGGAGTTGGTAATTTGAGCAGTTATGTGCTTGTGAAATTGTGCTTGATGATATAAGTGTGGAATGGTTATTTTATTGAATTGTATATGTGAATTTAGGTATGAAATTAGATGTCATATTATAGCATATTTGAGATTGGTATTAGTGGTAATTGGCTGCCTATTGTATGATGAAATGGTACCATTTTGGTTGTTTAGGTGAGCATGAGTAAGGGTGGTAAATTGGCCTTGCAAATGCCCTATTTTTGTCCACACGATCAGAGTCACTGGTGTGTGTCTCAGCCGTGTGTGACACACAGTCATGTTACACGGTCGTGTGTCCCCTGGTATTGAAATTGAACTTAAGTCAGTATGCTCCACACGGCCTCACACACGGGCTTGTGATCGGCTGTGTGGCACAAGTCAGTATACCCCCTAAATGGTAGGGCATGTGACATGGCCGTGTTGCATAACTTAGTATACCCTATAGGTTTGGCACGGCCTAGTACATGGCCTGGCACACGGGCATTTGAGGCCAATTCGAAGGGCACACGGGCTAGACACACGGGCATGTGGTCGGCCGTGTGACCCAAGTCAGTATGTATGCCCTGTTTCCACATGACCTATGACACGGGCGTGTTTGAATCCGTGTGAGGCACACGGCCTGTTCACACGAGCGTGTAACCCCTGAATGATTGAAAATTTTCTAAGTTTTCCAAGAATTTTGTATGTTATCGATTTAGTCCCGAACCACTTCTAAAGCATATTTAAGGCCTCGTAGGCCCTTATAAGGGACAATGTGATTGTAGTAAACGATTTATGAGAATGAATGCTCTATGTTTGATAAATGTATGCTATATGTTATGAATTGATCAGTAATACCTCGTAACCATATTCTAACAGTGAATACGGGTGAGGGGTGTTACACGGTATCCGCACGTATACGGGTCAAGTTGTAATATAGTTTTACAACAAAGTGGGAGAGTACTCTAAGGATCGTACCTAGGGGAGGCGAGAGCTAGATCAATTCTAACCTAAACACTAAAAGATCTAATTAGTACTCTAAATCAGTTATAGTACGAGAACATAATAAAAGGGTTTTTAAGGGATTTTATAATAATAAAAATAAAATAATATAAAAGAAATAAAATTCAAGAGAGAAGAGTAGAGTGAATCAAATCTTGATTATGGGTGATTAGCTCGATTCAATAATCCAAATAAACTGTCATTTCGGGTTCCTCATCAATCAACTAGTCTCTACCCTAGCATGATCTTCCGATCTTCCACTAACATAATGAGTCAGCAAGGTCTACTTATCTTTCAACCTCACAGTCCAGATTGGCTTAGGGTGAAAGTGTTCACGGATGGGCCATACCAATATTGGGTTAATTCCCACCTTGATGACTTCCCGGGGTTGTTAGGCCTAGGGTTTGTTCCACGAAATCCTTTCCCAAACAGCTGATCCGTTGAGTAACCTTACAAAATAGTTAACATATCATACCTCCATTCACTAATCCCCCATAGAGGGATTAGTTCTTCATGGCTTTCATAGACAATATAGAATCGATGTAAAGATAAAGCATGTTAATTAAATTGATAAGATAGAATGAATGAAAGAGCCTAATTGTATTGAGATTAATCGTGAATCCACACAGTTTGAATGCTTCCAAAATTCAGATCTCTTGAAATCAACAAGAACAACTGAAAGAAATCTAAAACCTAAAAATGAAAGAAAATACTAAACTAAATTTTACACAGAGAATCTAGGCTAAAGGAATGGTGTCCATAACAAGTGAAAAATGAGCCTATTTATAGCCTTCAGGTGGTCGTTGTCATTAACCCTAGGTTAGCTGACATTCTCGAGCTTTAAGTTTAATTGTGCAAACCAAAATGAGCTTTAAGCGTTAAGTTTAATTTTCATAACAGAGTCAATGTTGTGACACACCAGGACCTGTGTCGCGGCATAGCAATTAGTATACTCCTCTTCAGCTATCTTCAAGGGTATGTCGCGACACCCTCAGCTTGTTTAGCGACATTGAAGGCAGTCTTGAGCTTTCTCTATTCTGCTCCCTATGTTGCGAGATCGAGTTATCTGTGTTGCGACATAGCGACTAGTATCCGTTTAGGACACCTTCTAATGGTTTCCTGCAAACTTACAAAGTGCATTAGCTCACCCTTAGGCCTCATTCGACCCTTAAAGTCAATAATAGTCTCAATTTGCACATTTTATTAAATATAAATAAAACTAAGAAAACTTAACTAAACCATCACAAAAATGCTTGTATTCAAGCTCCTTAAATGTGAAAACTAGTTTAATCTGCTACACCGAATTACGCCAGATCAAACTCCCCCACACTTAAGTCGTTGCTTGTCCTCAAGCAACATAAACAAAAATGACAAATAAAAATGATGAACCTTGAACAAATATGATAGAAGTATTAACTTCGGAGCATATGACTTAGGCATTTCATGCTTACTAACAAATTTAAAATGATGAATAATTGACTTATCACTTTTGATCACAAACATCTAAGTTTAGTATGTTAAAAAATATACAAGCATTAAGGGTCTCACCTGTAGTGGTCTATCAACAAATCATACAAGTATTTTGATTATCCGAGTAGAATACAAATAGTCATTTATGTGTATGTTTAGTATGATGTCCATTCATGTATAAGGATATTTAGGTCACATAGGACTTTTCAGCTTGTAACGTTCTGAGGCTTAGGACAGGTATGGAATTCAAAATCAATAAGCATCAAAAGGGTTACATACACAAAAATAGTTTGACACATCGTATTGATCCCTATTCTTCCCCCCTTAGTGACCCTTACCCGCTCACCGCCTTAATTCTCCTTCTCTCACCTTTCTTGTCTCTCCATGTATAGGAAATCATAGCATGACATAGTAACTACGACTAGCCTTACGAGTTTTTGTGCACTAATGAACGAGTTTCTCTTTATTCTGTGACTTTGTGACTTTCTTTTTCATCTTATCTCACTCAAGAATGCTTTTCATTTTTTGAGAACTTTTTCTACTCATATTACTTTTGCTTTTTGGATTTTTTCCTTTTATTTTACACTTTTTAGGCTAACCTATAGTCCCCATATCACACTAATCTTTCCTATTTCACTCTATTTTGACAAATGTTGCCCTAATGTATCTACTTAACCATCAATACATATGGACAGACGTCTATAATCGTGCAGTGCAAGACTAAAAAAAGGGTAAATACAAATTAACATTTAAAGCCCAATGGTTTGTAATGAGGTTCATCAAGAAGTGTCAACAGGCTCAAAGATCAGTACTAAAGTTAAAATATAAATAGGGCAACTTTTTGGCTCTGGATATGTTCCAAACAATGCCTTAGGTCATCCCTTAACATCTCAATATGCACAAGCTTAATCAACCAAACAAACTCAAATTCAACTATTTATCATTCATACTAGCATGCTCGTTTCCATGTATTTTCTATATCATTTGGTACAATTTATTACTTAGTACCTATTTACAGTGTAACATATAGAATGTAGTAGTCTAATAATAAAAAATTTAACATTATGCCAAATTTATTTTTAAACACAAGCAACCTATTTACATGCTCCTAACCAATCACTTGTAATTCTACAAGATCAAGCACACAAAAGACAAAAAAAAAATTTGAAGAAAAATGTAAAGATTGAAAACAAAAAAAAAAATTCTATGTTACCCCCCACACATTAGTTGACACATTATCCTCAATGTGTAGCCTTTAAAAAGATAAAGAAAGAAGTTACCCGATTGGTCGTGGTTACTCAAACTGCTAGTGGTGGGTGCTTCCTCCTTTGATCGTGTAAAGCTCAAATTGTTTGTGTCTCATTCGTGTTTGATTCCAACATAGAAAACTTAAACAAAATACAATATAACTAAAAATCTAATATTAATCCTACTCCTATAGAGTCTAAATCAAAATCATCCAAAAATTAATACAATTCTTTTTAAAAAACGGAATTAAGAGTTGGTCAATCTCCTTCCTCAAAATCCATCTCTTCGCTTCTGTCCTCCTCCTCCTCCTCTCCTTCCTCTTCACTTTCATGTACCTCTTCTTCTTGTTCCAAATTTGTTGGCCCAAACATATCAGGTGTATAGTTGGGGACCCGAATGTTGTTTTGCCTAGCAAATTCCTAAAAAATTGGTCTCGATTCTTGCATCCATTGAATCATCCAATCTAACTTTGGATGACTACTCTCACCAACTTGTTTTTGAGCTCGTGCCAACCTTTGTGATGAAGTTGGTGTAGCTGTCGCTTCTTGCTATTGCGTGTTCCAATCTTTCATCTATTTGGCTTGTAACTCAATGTATTGTTGGAACAATGTATCTCTCATGATACTTCGGGAATGTTTCAGTGGGTGCTCAGTAGATGTCATAGGTACACCCGCCTTTTTACATAAGGCTGTCACTAGATGGGGAAAGAAAACTCCCACCTTCTGCCCGTTAATGCATCTCCTCATGTTCTAGTGGATCCATTTGCCAATACAAACCTATTTTTTCTGCAAAATAGCATAGAGTTAAATTGCTCTAAAAGTATTAATATTAGAAACATTTCAAGCTGGTACAATTCGTATGCATACAAATTAAATCCACATTTTAGCCTCTGCAAACATAATGGCTTGATGAAAGGACACAAGAGCATTGGTACCTGAGTGATATTTCCTCGCCCCTACCTTCAGTTAAAAAGTTTATAATGTTATCCATATCTATGTCTCAAAAATATTCCAAATCAGTTTCATCAATAAAATCCTTTTCATAGTATGGAGCATTATAAAAGTCGCAAATAATTCGAGGGGTTACTTGCACTTCTTTCCCTCACACAAGTACTATTTACAACATACGTCCTTTAGTATTTCTAGACTCCTGGTCCTGTAAGGATGCATAAAATTCTTGAACAGTAGAGACCATAGGATTATCTTTCGGGATTGTCCAAAAACATTTCCACCTATGATATCTTACTAAAGGTCATATCTCCTGTAACACCCCTCACCCGTATCCGTCGCCAGAATAGGGTTACGAGGCATTACCTATCAAATCACAACATACAACATACATTTATGCATCCATTCTCAAACACCATTCAATCATAATCACATTGTCCCTTATAAGGGCCTACGAGGCCTTAAACATGCTTTAGAAGTGGTTCGGGACTAAACCGATAACATACGAAAATTCTCGAAAACTTGGAATTTTTTTTAAACATACAAGGGTCACACGCCTGTGTGAACAGGCCGTGTGCCTCACACGGCTCCAGACACGCCTGTGTCCCAGGCCGTTTGAAAACAGGGCATACATACTGACTTGGGTCACACAGTTGACCACACGCCCGTGTGTCTAGCCCGTGTGCCTTTCGAAATGGCCACACACGCCCGTGTGCCAGGCTGTAACATCCCAGTTTAGGGCCTAGTCAGAATAATGGTTCGGGACCACAAATCTGAGGGTCATGAATGAGTTTTTGAGGCTTATATTATGTATGCATGCTAGTGTGAAAGTTTCATGAAGCAATTTTGTGAAATTGTGGTTGAATTGTCCAAAAGGACTAAATTGCAAAAGTTGCAAATGTGTGTTTCTAGAAGCTATTTGTATGAAATAGCTTTAGATTATTAATTTTAGGTCCTTAAATAGCAATTTACCCAAATTCTAATTTTTGGACAAAAATGGGCATGGATGAGTTAAAATTGAAAGTTTATCAAAAAGGGCATTTTGGTCATTTATCAATTAAGTGATTAAAATAGGTGAAAAGATGATAGAAATTCATTCATCTTATTCCCATAGCTACCGAAAATTAGAGAAGCCATTGTTAGGGCTCCTTCAATTTTTCAAGCTTGCTAGTAAGTGCTCCTAAGCCCAGTTTTTGATATTCTTCATATTTTTGAAGTCCCAGTAGCATGAGTAAGCTATTTTTAGCTATTTGATGAGCTATGAGGGATTCTCAAAAATGTGGTCATGTATGACATGCATGTATTTTGATGTTTTATAGAAGATTATGAAAGCTTGATGTAGTAGAAACATCTTTTGTTAAGTGATTTTCCATGAAAATGCATGTAGGGACTTGATTGTGAAAATCTTAAGTTTGGTCATACATGGGTGATTTAGTGAGATTTGATGAATGCTTTAGTTGAGTAAGTGGTTCGGATAAGCATGAAAGACTAGAAAGTTGAATAAAAATCACTTTATGAGCCTTTGGGACTAAAGTGTAAATATGAGAAAGTTTAGGGGCAAAATTGTAATTTTGCTAAAAGTATGAGATGTGGGTCAATTTAGTCAATGTGTGTATTGAATAAGCTGATTTATTCATTATAGATCAAGAAAGACGAAGCCCGGATCGAAACCGAGGCAAAACCAAGGTGGTGGACTAAATTGCATATTTCTGTACTTTTGAGTATCGAGGTAAGTCTATGCATAAACCATGCATTCATACTTACAATTTGTTAATGCTAGCTAGGGTGTAGCATGAATGAGAATGAATGAGAATGAATGAGAATGATTGGGAACCTATGTGGTTCAAGTACAATGAATGTGATATAGATTGAATGGATGAATAATTGAGTAAATAGACTTGTGCATGTGTTGTGATAATGCTAGATGGTGGGCTAAGTGCGATACCATCCAAATGCATATTGACGATGGGCTGGCTATGTGCGATGCTATCGTTAGGTATATCATTTAGTGGCTATGTGCGAGATCACTATGATTACCTTTGTGGTAGGCTAAGTGCGATATCACCTTATAAATTGATTGTGGTGTGCTAAGTGCGAAACCACCGAGATATTGGCTGTGTGGATTAATTGTGTAACAGTTGTGTGGATTAGCTATGTGAGTTAGCTATGTGGATGTATTATTGAGCAATAATGATGTGTTGTATATTGTGTAAATGTGATATTGAATGCATGGGTGCATTTCAATAGTTATGAGCATGTGACTCATGATGTGTTGGTAATATGGTAAGGGATAGAAAGAGTAAGCATAGTTGTATATTACTTGTTGGTATAATGCTAATGGTTGCTTAGCTTATACTATTTTGCTTATTTGTTTATGTGTAAACTTACTAAGCTCAAAGCTTACTCTCTTTCTTTTCCCTTGTCTTATAGATTAAAAGCGTTGAATCGAGATACGAGGATCATCAGAAGATAGCCCACATATCAGCACACTTTGGTACATGAAACTTAATGTTTTATATATAGCATGTATAGGGGCTAGATAAGTTAGTAAATTTTGATGTAAATGGCTAAGATGTGTTGGCCTTTAGATGGATAGCTTATTTTGTATATTGCCATGGTTGTTGGCTATTACATTATATGAAAGAAAGATGTAGTTTTCTATGTGAGAATGCACTTCAATTTGAGTTTATTATGATGGTGTTAGATGAGTATATATTGTGTATGTTAGAAGGGTGAAAAGAACTTGACACTTAGTCTTGTTCTTGACCATGTGGATAGACACACGGGCGTGTGTCTAGACCATGTGTGACACATGGTCAGCCCACGGGCGTGTACTGTGGCCGTGCGTCCCCTGCATGTTAACATAGTAAGTCAGGATTGTCAGACGGGCCAAGGCCACGGGCGTGTCCAGACCATGTGGATTTAATCAGTGTTGGCCACGGGCTAGCCACACGGGTGTGTGTCTAGACTCTAGGCCGTGCGAGGGAAGTCAGTGTTCACCACGGTTGGGGAGCACGGGCGTGCCATGGCCGTGGGGCATTTGGCCAGAATGCTTGGGTTTTTAGGCACGGTGCGGGGACATGGGCGTGTGTGCTCATCATGCAGGCGTGTCTAATCTTGCAGGCGTGTGAGACTGTATAAAAGAGAAAAATTTTAAGGATCGTAAAAGTTTTAGATTAGTCTCGAGAGCCCTCGTGTGTATGAGTGAGGCCTCGTAAGTCGAGAATGAGGTTATAGTGAGTAATGACGTTGAGCCTATGTGGCGATTAAC
This sequence comes from Gossypium sturtianum, assembly GCA_025698515.1. Classification (NCBI taxonomy): domain Eukaryota; kingdom Viridiplantae; phylum Streptophyta; class Magnoliopsida; order Malvales; family Malvaceae; genus Gossypium; species Gossypium sturtianum. Next base: position 30,669,659 of record CM046945.1, read on the forward strand.
TGGTTTGAGTTCGGTAACGTCTCGGGCCCGGTTCCCGGCGTAGAACCCGGGTAAGAGGTGTTACATTTAGTGGTATCAGAGCTATGGTTTAGCCGTTTCTAGGACTACCGTAGCAGGTGTAAGAGTCTAGCTATACATGCCATAAGTGTACAATGATAATGTGGTGGTTTCTGATGATTTAAAACTTGTTTTATATAGTATATGGATTCCGATCCATTAAGCTGGCGATCAAAGAAACTAGTAATGCGCCGACTCTACGCGAGGAATCGTGCCGGTGCAAAGTGGACCCGAGACGAGGGGTCAAGGGAAGAGGCACGAGAAGCTTTTCTCCATATGATGAGTGATTGGTACTCGGACTACGTTCGAGCGAACCCTAACGCTCAACCTCCTTCACCTCCTCCTATACCTCAGCCAAATCCAGTGGCTCCTCAAGGTATGGATGTAGTGAGGATATCGAAACCCCCAGTGGATAAGATTAGGAAACACGGGGTGAGGAGTTTAGAGCTAAAGTAGATGACGACCGAGAGGCGGAGTTGCAGTTAGAGAACTCGATGAGGGTGTTTGATGAGCTCTCATGTACACTGAGGAGAGTTTGAAGTGTGCCATATCTTTGCTGAGAGACTCGGCATACCATTGGTGGAAGACGCTGACATTAGTGGTCCCGAGAGAGCGGGTAACGTGGGACTTCTTTCTAGAAGAGTTTCGGAAGAAGTATATAAGCCAAAGATTTACTGATCGGAAGAGGAAATAATTCCTTGAGTTGAAGCAAGGAAGAATGTCAGTAGCAGAATATGAGCGTGAGTTTGTTAGGCTTAGCAAATACGCTCAAGAATGTGTGTCGACAGTGACCATCTTGTGCAACAGGTTTGAAGATGGGCTGAATGAGGATATCAAACTCCTAGTTGGCATTTTGGAGTTGAAAGAATTCATGGTATTAGTTGAGAGGGCAAGTAAGGCCGAAGAGTTGAGTTCAGATAAGAGGAGGGCTATGAGTGAAGCCCGAGATGCGAGAAAGAGACCGATGGGCAAGTCGTATCAAGCCCAGTCGAAAAGATCCAAGGAAGTGAATCCTCGGATGTCAGCCTCAGTGGGATATTCGCATCGAGACTTGGACAATACTCGCCAGGGTTCGAGAGTCCGAGCCCCCTCGATGGAAAGTGTGGGCAATACAAAGAGTAAACCGGAGTGTCCAAGTTGTGGTAGGTATCACACCGGAGAGTGTTGGGGAAACAGTCAGAAATGTTACAAATGTGGTTCCTCTGACCACTTTATCTCAGAATCGTCCCGAGAGGGATGATAAGGAAGAGAAGCGAGGAAGTGAGACCTAGTGATGTGTCTACGAGGGTAGACCACCAAGGAACCCAAGAGGTGGGGCTAGTGGTAGAGGTGCGCCCAGAGATTACATTGTGAGACCAGAGGGTCGGGCACCTGCGAGGACGTATGCCATTCGCGCTCGCGAAGAGGCATCCTTCCCTGATGTGATAAAGGGTACTTTTTCTCTCTTTGACACCTCTATTATTGCTTTAATAGATCCAGGGTCTACTCACTCTTATATTTGCATGAGATTAGCATCTAGTTTGAGTATGACCATTGAGTCTCTGGACACGATGAGTTAAGGTGTCAAACCCGTTAGGAAAGCATGTGTTAGTGGACAAAGTGTGTAAGAATTGTCCTTTGTTGATTGAGAATCATTATTTTCCGGCAAACCTTATGTTGTTGCCGTTTGATGAGTTCGATTTAATCCTAGGCATGGATTAGTTGACTACCCATAGTGTTTTAGTGAACTGTGGTAGTAAGTACATTGAATTGAAATGTGAGAGTGGAGATGTGGTTCGGGTTAAATCAGGTGGATCGGACAGTCTACCAGTGATGATTTCTTCCCTAGTGGCTGAGAAATTTTTGAGAAAAGGATGTGAGTCCTATCTTGCGTTCGTGTTGAATACTCAAGAGGTTGGAGTAGAATTTGAAACAGTGCCAGTGGTATGTGAGTACCCATATGTATTTCCGGAAGAGTTACCCGGATTACCTCCAGTGAGAGAGATCGAATTTGGAATTGAGTTGGTTCCAAGAATGGTACCTATTTTGATTGCTCCGTACAGAATGGCACCTATAGAGTTGAAAGAACTGAAGGTTCAGTTACAAGAACTGACGGATAAGGGTTTTACGAGACCGAGCTACTCGCCGTGGGGAGCTCCGGTATTGTTTGTGAAGAAGAAAGATGGGTCTATGAGGTTGTGTATAGACTATAGACATCTTAACAAAGTGACGGTTAAGAATAAGTTTCCTTTACCAAGGATTGATGATCTTTTCGATCAACTGAAGGGAGCTACAATGTTCTCCAAGATAGACTTGAGGTCTGGTTATTATCAGCTCAGAGTGAAAGAGCAAGATGTGTTGAAAACTGCGTTTCGGACAAGGTATGGCCATTATGAATTTTTGGTTATGCCGTTTGGTTTGACGAATGCACCTGCGACTTTTATGGATCTGATGAACCGTATTTTCAGACCATATGTGGACAAGTTTGTGGTTGTCTTTATTGACGACATATTGATCTATTCTCGGGATGAGAATGATCACGAAGAGCACTTGAGAATTGTCTTGCAAACTTTGAGAGATAAGCAATTGTATGCTAAGTTTAGCAAGAGTGAGTTTTGGCTCCGAGAGGTCGGATTCCTAGGACACATGGTGTCAGGTGATGGTGTCAGAGTTGACCCGAGTAAGATATCGACTGTTATGGATTGGAAATCGCCAAGGAACGTGTCAGAAATCAGAAGTTTCTTGGGATTAGTGGGATATTACAGACGTTTCGTAAAGGGGTTCTTTGTGATTGCTACCCCGATGACGAAGCTATTGCATAAAGATGTCAAGTTTGAATGGACTGAGACATGTCAATGGAGCTTCGAGAGACTGAAAACAATGTTGACTGAGGCATCGGTTTTGGTTCAACCAGAATCAGGGAAGGAGTTCGTGGTATATAGTGATGCGTCGTTTAATGGTCTCGGTTGCGTGTTGATGCAAGAGGGTAAGGTAGTCGCTTACGCCTCGAGGCAGTTAAAACCTCACGAGAAGAATTATTTGACTCACGATTTGAAGTTGGCTGCGATTGTGTTTGCGTTAAAGATTTGGCGACATTATTTGTATGGCGAAAAGTGCCGAATCTTTACGGATCACAAGAGTTTAAAGTATTTGATGGATCGAAGGATCAGAATCGAGAGACAGAGGCGGTGGCTTGAATTGTTGAAAGACTATGAGTTAGTCATTGATTACCACCGGGAAAAGCGAATGTGGTTGCGGATGCCTTGAGTAGGAAATCACATGCGCTCTAAGAGTTATGAGAGCAAGTTTAGCATTGTCTAACGATGGTGCTATTTTGGCAGAGTTGAGAGCTAGGCCACTATTTGTTCAACAAATATGTGAAGCTCAGAGAAATGATAGCGAGATGCAAGCTAAGATAGCTAAGTGCGGGTCAAAATGTGATTCTGATTTTCAAATGGATTTGAATGGTTGTCTGATGTATCGTGACAGAATTTGTGTTCCTAAAAATAAGGAGTTGATTCGAAAGGTTTTGTATGTGGCCCACAGTGGATGCTTGTCAGTACATCCAAGGCGATGCGAAAATGTACAACGATTTGAGGAAGTTGTATTGGTGGTCGGGTATGAAAAGAGATATTTCAGAGTTTGTGGCAAAGTGTCTGATTTGCCAACAAGTGAAAGCTGAGCATCAAGTGCCTTCGGGATTTCTTTAGCCAGTGATGGTTCCCGAATGGAAGTGGGATCGGGTTACCATGGATTTTGTGACAGGGTTGCCAATGACTCCGAGAAAGAGAGATGTTGTGTCGGTTGTTGTGGATAGATTGACGAAGTCGGCTCACTTTATTCCAGTACGCGTTGATTATTCACTGGATAAGTTATTTGAGTTGTGTACGCGTGGCGAGAGATAGTGAGATTGCATAGTGTACCTGTGTCTATTATATTGGATAGAGATCCGAGGTTTACTTCGAGGTTTTTGAAGAAGTTGCAAGAAGCCATGGGTACGAGATTGAATTTCAATACTGCGTTCCATCCGCAATCCGATGGTCAGTCTGAAAGAGTAATTCAAGTTCTTGAAGATATGCTTCGATGTTGTGTGCTAGAATTCGAAGGTAGTTGGGAGAGATATCTACCTTTGGTCGAATTCGCCTATAACAATAGTTATCAGTCGAGTATACAGATGGCATCGTATAAGGCTTTGTATGGCCGTAAGTGTCAGACTCATTTGTATTGGATCGAGCTTAGTGAGAAGCGAATCCATGGGGTCGATCTAGTAAAAGAGACCGAAGAGAAAGTGAAAGTAATCCGTAATAGTCTGAAAGCTGCTTTGGACCGACAGAAGTCGTACGCGGATTTGAAAAGAAAAGATTGAGTTTGAAGTGGGTGACAAAGTGTTTTTAAAAGTGTCCCTATGGAAGAAAATCATGAGATTCAGACGAAAAGGGAAATTGAGTCCAAGGTTTATAGGGCCATATGAGATTACAGATAGAATTGGGCCTGTAGCTTACCGGTTGGCTTTGCCGGTAGAGTTGGAAAAGATTCATAACATGTTCCATGTGTCGATGTTGCGACGGTATCGCTCCGATCCTTCACATGTGATTCATTCAACGAAAATTGAGATAAGACCGGATATGTCTTATGAAGAGGAGCAGATTAAGATCTTGGCTCGAGAAGTGAAACAGTTGAGAAATAAGAGCATAGCACTAGTGAAAGTGTTATGGCAGAAACATGGCGTGGAAGAGGCTACGTGGGAAACGGAAGAAGCTATGAGAGAGCAACACCCAAACCTCTTTTCTGGTAAGATTTTCGGGGGCAAAAATCTCTAAAGGGGGAGAGTTGTAACATCCCGGTTTAGGGCCTAGTCAAGAATAGTGGTTCGAGACCACAAATCGAGGGTCATGAATGAGTTTTTGAGGCTTATATTATGTATGCATGCTAGTGTGAAAGTTTCATGAAGCAATTTTGTGAAATTGTGGTTGAATTGTCCAAAAGGACTAAATTGCAAAAGTTGCAAAATGTGTGTTTCTAGAAGCTATTTGTGTGAAATAGCTTTAGATTATTAATTTGAGGTCCTTAAATAGCAATTTACCCAAATTCTAATTTTTGGACAAAAATGGGCATGGATGAGTTAAAATTGAAAGTTTATTAAAAAGGGCATTTTGATCATTTATCAATTAAGTGATTAAAATAGGTGAAAAGATGATAGAAATTCATTCATCTTCTTCCCATAGCTGCCAAAAATTAGAGAATCCATTGTTAGGGCTCCTTCAATTTTTCAAGCTTGCTAGTAAGTGCTCCTAAGCCCGGTTTTTTATATTCTTCATATTTTTGAAGTCCCGGTAGCATGAGTAAGCTATTTTTAGCTATTTGATGAGCTATGAGGGATGCTCAAAAATGTGGCCATGTATGACATGCATGTATTTTGATGTTTTATGGAAGATTATGAAAGCTTGATGTAGTAGAAACATCTTTTGTTAAGTGATTTTCCATGAAAATGCATGTAGGGACTTGATTGTGAAAATCTTAAGTTTGGTCATACATGGGTGATTTAGTGAGATTTGATGAATGCTTTAGTTGAGTAAGTGGTTCGGCTAAGCATGAAAGACTAGAAAGTTGAATAAAAATCACTTTAAGAGCCTTTGGGACTAAAGTGTAAATATGAGAAAATTTAGGGGCAAAATTGTAATTTTGCTAAAAGTATGAGATGTGGGTCAATTTAGTCAATGTGTGTATTGAATAATCTGATTTATTCATTATAGATCAAGAAAGACAAAGCCCGGATCGAAATCGAGGCAAAACCAAGGTGGTGGACTAAATTGCATATTTCTGTACTTTTGAGTATCGAGGTAAGTCTATGCATAAACCATGCATTCATACTTACAATTTGTTAATGCTAGCTAGGGTGTAGCATGAATGAGAATGAATGAGAATGAATGAGAATGATTGGGAACCTATGTGGTTCAAGTACAATGAATGTGATATAGATTGAATGGATGAATAATTGAGTAAATAGACTTGTGCATGTGTTGTGATAATGCTAGATGGTGGGCTAAGTGCGATACCATCCAAATGCATATTGACGATGAGCTGGCTATGTGCGATGCTATCGTTAGGTATATCATTTAGTAGCTATGTGCGAGATCACTATGATTACCTTTGTGGTAGGCTAAGTGCTATACCACCTTATAAATTGATTATGGTGTGCTAAGTGCGAAACCACCGAGATATTGGCTGTGTGGATTAATTGTGTAACAGCTATGTGGATAATATATGTGGATTAGTTGTGTGGATTAGCTATGTGAGTTAGCTATGTGGATGTATTATTGAGCAGTAATAATGTGTTGTATATTGTGTAAATGTGATATTGAATGCAGGGGTGCATTTCAATAGTTATGAGCATGTGACTCATGATGTGTTGGTAATATGGTAAGGGATAGAAAGAGTAAGCATAGTTGTATATTACTTGTTGGTATAATGCTAATGGTTGCTTAGCTTATACTATGTTGCCTATTTGTTTATGTGTAAACTTACTAAGCTCAAAGCTTACTCTCGTTCTTTTCCCTTGTCTTATAGATTAAAAGCGTTGAATCGAGATACGAGGATCATCAGAAGATAGCCCACATATCAGCACACTTTGGTACATGAAACTTAATGTTTTGTATATGGCATGTATAGGGGCTAGATAAGTTAGTAAATTTTATTGTAAATGGCTAAGATGTGTTGGCCTTTAGATGGATAGCTTATTTTGTATATTGCCATGGTTGTTGGCTATTACATTATATGAAAGAAAGATGTAGTTTTCTATGTGAGAATGCACTTTAATTTGAGTTGATTATGATGGTGTTAGATGAGTATATATTGTGTATGTTAGAAGGGTGAAAAGAACTTGACACTTAGTCTTGTTCTTGACCATGTGGATAGACACACGGGCGTGTGTCTAGACCATGTGTGACACACTCACCCAGTCAGCCGCGGCGTGTCTTTGTGGCCGTGTGTCCCCTGCATGTTAACATAGTAAGTCAGGATTGTCAGACGGGCCAGGGCCACGGGCGTGTCCAGACCGTGTGGATTTAATCAGTGTTGGCCACGGGCTAGCCACACGGGTGTGTGTCTAGACTCTAGGCCGTGCGAGGGAAGTCAGTGTTCACCACAGTTGGGGAGCACGGGCGGGCCATGGCCGTGGGGTATTTGGCAAAATGCTTGGGTTTTTAGGCACGGTCTGGGGACATGGGCGTATGTGCTCATGCACGGACGTGTCTAATCTTGCACGGGCGTGTGAGACCTGTATAAAAGAGAAAAATTTTAAGGATCATAAAAGTTTCGGATTAGTCTCGAGAGTCCTCGTGTGTATGAGTGAGGCCTCGTAAGTCGAGAATGAGGTTATAGTGAGTAATGACGTTGAGCCTATGTGGCGATTAAGTGGTTTGAGTTCGGTAACGCCTCGGGCCCGGTTCCCGGCGTAGAACCCTTAGTAAGGGGTGTTACACAGGCTGTGTGCTAGGCCGTGCCAATCCTGTAGGGTATACTGACTTATGCAGCACGGCCAAGTCACACGCCCGTGTGATAGGCCGTGTGCCATTTGGGGGGTATACCGACTTGTACCGTGTGGAGCATACTGACTTCAATTTAATATCAACACCAGGGGACACATGGCCGTGTAGCATGACTGTGTGTCACACACGGCTAAGACACACGCCCGTGTCTCTGCCCGTGTGGACAAAAATAGGCCATTTTGCCACCCTTTTCTCATGCTCACCTAAATAACTAAAAATGGTACCATTTTATCATGCAATAGGCATTTCAAAATCATCAACCAAATTCACAATACATACTATATCCATTTCAACCAAAATCAATACTCAAATCTATATCAATTACCTATTCAAATCCTTATATCATACCAAATCAACCATGATATATCATTGGTAATTGATCAAAACAATTAAACACTTAGCCATCACAACAACTATACCAAACATGCCAAAACACAAGGCTATATATATATATACATCATATATCACTTATATAACTTATGAATTAAGCCAACTTAAATGGCCAAATACACACCAACATTTACATCATATTCAAGCCAAACTCACATTCAACATTACCAAACACATTTCCACATAACTCAAGCCTATACATGCCATATAACCAAGTCACAAGCGTATAAATACCGAAATCAAAAATCGGATAGTGTGATGCGATCTCCGCCGACTTTCGGCCCGAGCAAACGTCCGAATCACTATAAAACATAGAAAGATAACACAAAGTAAGCTATAAAGCTTAGTAAGCTCGTATGATATTAAACTTATCTTATCGAATAAACACATATTAAGCATTTACATATACTATAATATAAATTCATTTGGTTTCACCTTTATACCATAATTCCAATCACATAATTAACAAAGCTTCACAAGTTTATATATTTCTATGCTTATACGGATCAAAAACATTCTTATCTATTTGATCTCATTTACATATACAAAATCAACTATCTATATATGTAACAGTCCGGTTTAGACCCTAGTCAGAATAGTGGTTTTGGGACCACAAATCCGAGTCAAAAAAATATTTTAATATTATTTTTTGTGTTTACAAAGTGTGATTAAGCATGTGTAAAAGTTTCGTGAACTAATTTTGATGTTTGTGTGCTTAATTTGAGAAAAGGACTAAATTGCATAAAAGGTAAAAGTGGAAATTCATATGTTAATGTGTTAAATTGACACGGCTTATTAAAGATGAAGTCCTTAAGTGGAAATTTGACCACTAAGCATAGTAGTGGACGGTTATGGGCTTGTATAATATAAGTTTTTATGTTAATTAAAAAGGGTAAATAAGTAAATGGATTATTAATGTTATATTAAATAAAATAAAAGCATGAAAATGGCCATATTATCATCTTTTTTGGCCGAATATATCAAAGAAAGAAATCATCCATGGCTTTTTAGGTTTCGGCTACTATCAAGCTTAATTCAAGGTAAGTTTTTGTTCGTTTTTTGATAATTTCTACGTTTTTGTAATTGTTGCTTCTTGTTCTTCAAAACCCATGTCTTAATTTTGTGAATTGATGAAGATTTTGAAAAGTTCCATTGATGAACTCATGAGCTTTGTGATGATTGTTGATGAAATATGAAATATATGTGTTAGATTAACATGTTTTGTCTTTGGATTTTTAGTGAATTTGAGTATTTTGGACTAAATTGAGAAAATAATATTTTGAGGGACTAAAATGTGAAATAAATAAAATGTGTGGACTTGTATGAAGCTTGTGAAAATTTGGCTAGGCATGGGTAACATGAAATTTTGTGTATTTTGTGATTTTATGAAATAGGGACTAAAATGTCAAAATGTGAAAATGTGAGGGCTAAATTGTAAATTGCCCTAAATATGTGTTTTTGGTTTGAATTGAATGATTTGATGAATAAATGGGATAAATTTGAATATCAAGAACCGAAGAAAACGGATTTAGATCGCGGAAAGTCGAAAGTGATTAAATAGTCGAGTCTGTTCGTTTATCCGAATCCGAGGTAAGTCTATATACAAATAAATGTATTTTGTATTGAATTATGTATGTTTATATGAAATTTCATTGTGATGAATGTGTACGAGATGATAAATACCTAAAATCCGAGGAAGTATCGATAATGTATCAATGTCCGAGAAGCCCCGTACGAACCTAAGAATAGATAGGATTACGTATGTCATGACATAGGTTTTCGATTTGTAATATCGTGTAAGACCACGTCTGGGACGTTGGCATCGATTTGAGACTTACGTGTAAGACCATGTCTGGGACATCGGCATCATATCTGATTTCGTGTAAGACCCTGTCTGGGACAGTCGCATCGATATTTGGTTACATGTAAGACCACGTCTGGGACGTTGGCATTGTATGACTATTCTGAGTATTCTGAGTATCCTATTTGATTTCGAATGGTTCAACGGGCAAGTTTCGAGAAAACGAAAGGCTATGTGAAATGTATAAACGAATCAGGTACGTTTGAATTGTACACTAAGTATGTGTATGGAAGGTAAGTATATATATGAACTTACTCAAGTGAGATATGTGCATAGACTTGTGGATATATATAATGTGATATAAATATGATTAAGTTATGATCTAGTGATGTGTATGGAGATGGGATGGTTGGTAAGAAATGGCTAAACAAATGAACCAAAGGAAATGTTATGAAATTGCAAATTGGAAACAGTAATGACATTGTATTAATATGATTATGTACAATTTATGTTAAGTTTATTTGTATATGGATTATTAAGCTTTTGAAAGCTTACTTTGTGTGTGTTTACTATGTTTTATAGATCGTTAAAGCTACGGAAGGCTCGAGGATCGTCGAGGATCGTCATCACACTACCCAATCTTATTTTGGTACCTTTTGAAAGTGTATATACTAAAGTATGGCATGTATAGGCTAGTCACTTTGAATTATGTTTGAGGTATGTACATAGCCATGTGATATGGCTAGATAAATGATGGTGGTATGAATGAGTAGTCATGCTATATGATGCTTGGTTTTGGTATGGTTTGATGGTTAGTGAAATGGTCAAAATAATGGTAAGCTTATTGATGCAAAGTAAGCATATATTTGATGAATGGTGGTTATAATGAAATGGTAAGTTTGTGATGAATTATACTTGGAAATGTTTGTCATTTGATTTAGCTAATTGTTGCATAAGATGGTGTGCTTGAAATGCTTTTGAATTCTTGGAAAAGTTTGTTATTTTGGCATGATTTAAATTGGTATGATGCTTGTAGGGATAGCCCAATGTGTGGATGGCATTTTGGCCTTGCAAATGGCCTATATTTTCCAACACGGTTGAGCACACGGGCGTGTGGCTCGACCGTGTCCTTCGTCGTTGTGTTTCAAAACAAGTCAGGCTCGACCACGAGCTAGACACACGGGCGTGTGACTGGCTGTGTGGTGCAAGTCAGGCTCGACCACGGGTGAGACACATGGGCGTGTCTCAGGCCGTGTGGTCAAGTCAGTATGTATGCCCTGTTTTGGCACGGCTCGAACACATGGACGTGTCTGAGGCCGTGTGAGGCACACGGCCTGCCCACACGGGCGTGTGACCTCTGTAACTTTGAAAAATGTTTGAATTTCGAAAAAAAATTGTATGATCCCGGTCTAGTCCCGACCCCTTTCTAATACATGTTTAAGGTCTCGTAGACCTCATTAAGGGACTATATGTTTGTATTCTGCTATGATTTGATGATGTTATACTTTATAATATGAAATGTTTGCAAAAGTTTTCGATTGTCCGGTAATGCCTCTTAACCCTAGACCGACGACGGATTACGGGTTAGGGGTGTTACAATATAACTTCATTCAAACTAACATTCTTCACATATTCTTTAGCCAAGGTGAATCGTGTTAACTATCATCAAGTAACGGTATTTCGCACGTTATATACCTTATGTTTATATAGTTAAAACAAACATAACTCATACCTCATTTAACATCCAATTCATACCTCCATATAGCCAAATGAACCCATTTTAGCATAAAACATATTTATACACAAATCTTTCTCATTTCATATACATGATACAATATGAACTCACCACTTTCATTCGATTATCACATAAGTTTTGTACGTACCTGTATTACTTATTTCAATCATACTTTCATTCTTGTCTTGACTATGCCCGTTGAACCATTCGGAATCGCTAAGGATACTTGGAAATCTCGTATAACTCATACAATGCCATATCCCATATATGGTCTTACATGTTATAGTATATCGAAGCCAATAGCCAAGCTATGGTCTTGCACGAATCACATATCGATGCCAATGTCCCAGACATGGTCTTACACGAATATCATATCAGAAATCCTAATGTCATGACATTTAGATCCTAAGCTATTCCTAAGGTTCGTACGAGACTTCTGGACGTCATAACTCTGTTGATTGTGCTCGTACTCATTTCCAATCAACATTATAATTCAATTCAACAATAATAATAAATTTATAGCACAATTTAACAGCATTTATTAACATATGAACTTACCTCGATCGCTAAAACGATGGAACGGATCGACTAGTCCGATACTTTATCTTTTCCTCGATCTAGACCCGTATTTCGCTTCTCTCAATCTAGTTATAATCAAAATAAGCTTATTTAATTATCTCTCTATTCAATTTAATCCAAAATTTACTTTAAAGTACATTTACACTTTCGCCCCCAAAATTTCACATTTTTGCAATTTAGTCCTTATCACATAAAATCACAATTTCATGAAATTAAAAACAAACCCAAGCTAGCCAAATTTTCCATATATTACTATCGGCCCATATTTTCAATTTATTTCACATTTTAACCACTAAATTTTCATATTTCACAATTTAATCCAAAATTGACATTTTTACCAAAATTCACTTTACAAAACTTGTACATCTAACAAAAATGATTTATTTTCCATCATCAAATAACAAAATATTCATGTATTCAAAAATGGAAACATTCAAATACTTTAAAAATTTTGAAATTGGAGATACTGGCTAGCTAGATTAAGTTGCAACGAGCTCAAAAACGTAGAAATAATTAAAAAAGGGACAAAAATCGTATCTTGATTGGCCAAAATAGCTTGGCCGAATGCTCAAGCTTCCATGGCTGTTCTTAGCATGAAAATTCGGTGGAGAATTAAAGAAGAAAGATGGTGGCTTTTGTTGTTTTACTAATATTAACATTATTTGTCAAATACCAAAATTAACCTTAAAAATTAATTCAATTTACCACATTGCCAAACCATTTTCAGCCACTATCTCATAATTGGACTAATTAACACATAAGGACTTCCTCCTTTAAATTCTATAGCATTTAAACACTTTTAGCTAATAGAACTCAACTTTTACGCTTTACGCGATTTAGTCCTTTTTACCGAATTAAGCATTTAAACGGTAAAATTTCTTTACGAAAATTTCACACCATCATATATTCATGCTGTAAACAATAAAATCATGATAAAATAATCATTTCAACTTCAGATTTGTGGTCCCAAAACCGCTGTTCCGATTTGACCCAAAAACAGGCTGTTACATCTCCTTACACAAAAAAATTGACGGATCAAATCCCCTTTCTTGGATAAATGTTTTTCCTTATAGTTCAGTAAAATATTTTTCAATATCCGGGTGCAAAATTAGAGGGGTTTGGAACCATCGACAGTTCTGGTTCATTAGTTTTTCTAACTTTTCTAACTGGCATGATATATAATGTTACTAACTAATGAACTAATCAAGCAGTTTATTTCAATAGAATAGAAAAAATTAAGATAGGAACCCTTAACCTTGTATGAGCCTTTGGATTCCTTGTAACGCTTTTGTTTGCTTATCGTTCCTTGGAGTGGCTTCGTTCTTTCCCTTCACAAGTAAGTTTGAAAGAAGATCCAAACAAATCAAAAAGAAAAAGGGAAGGATAAGTGTTAGGGTTTAAGGTATTTGGGAAGGTTTAAGAGATTAAAGGAGGTAAATGGTGCTTAAATAAGAGTTAATGTGGTTTTAGGTTAAGAAAAAAGTGTTTTGAGGGTTTAAAATTGGGTAAATTAAGGGTTAGGTTGCCGAGTTGCATGAATGGGTTGGGTCAACCCTGTAGAAAATTACAGCGATTTTGCGACACAGGGGTTCCGTGTCGTGACATCCCTGGCAGCTTACCGTTTTCGTGACGCAGGGGTTCCATGTCGTGACACATCGTCCAGTTTGGAAATTTGAGGAGACTGCCCTCCATGTCGCGACGTAGGAGTGTGGTGTCTGTTGCGTGTGAAATAATATGTGAATGTGCAAGTATACACGTCAAATCAAGTAAAAAAGTAGTAAGTAAGATTCAAGTATTTATTGCGTAAAATAGAAATCAAAAGACAAAATTCATCGTAGGGTTCATCTCTCCTAGGTATTTACAAAATTAGTTCATAATCGTGAATAAAAACATCTCAAAGACAGTACAACCACAAGAAATAAAGAAACTCATAATAAATTTAAATAAATTAAAAGGAGATCTTCAATCTTGGTGGAAATATGCTTCAGATTCGGCTTCAATGGTGTTTTGCGAGTTGTTTTCTTCAATATTCTTTGACGGCTTTCACTTCTCTTCTTATATTTGGTATATATAGGTCCTAGAATGCCCGAAAAACCTTAAAATTGTGTTTTTTCGCGTATTTGGAGTACAAATCATGAAATCCACACAGTCTAGCACATACCTGTGTGGCAGTCTGTGTGGCTTGCACGGTTGTGTATCTAGCCCGTGTGGGGAGGCCCAGCTCGTGTGGCTCCTGAAATCTGCTCCAATTGTCTAATTTTTGCTTCGTTTTCGCTTATTTTGCTCCTAAATTCTCTCATAAGTATAGAAACATGAATTTAAAGGATTAGGAGCATAAACTTCACCATTTTAACTCGAATAATCATCCAAAAATGCATTAAGAACATGATTAAAACATGTTACTTTTAGCACTTATCAAGTTCCTTCAACACACAAGTCCTTTAACACCTAACTTAAGCTTTCAGCATTGATGTTTTCAGTGAACGGGGCATGCTCATCTTGAATATCTGTCAGCCCAAATTGGGCATTGATTCTATCTTCATCAAATGGGACCGATGTTCCTCAAACATAAATGAAGAGGTTGTCAAGGGAAGTTATATGTGCATAGAATTCTTGAACAACTTTTCCCCAGACATCGTCCGGGTGCAAGCAGAAGATTTGCCAATTGTATGTTTCCACAATAGATAAATTGACTTGTCATAACCCATGTGTGGCTCATCCTTAAAAAAAAGCCTTGCTCAAAGTAGAATGGCCTCTTGGAAATAGTTTTTTCATATTTTGATGCAGCAGCATTGTTGAAGAAATTTTCGGTTGGGTGGCACCTGCCTGAGAAGATTCGGCACCCTTTTAGAAGCTATTTTGACTCTTGCCATTGATTATTCTTGAAGAATCCTTATGAGTTTTCTATATACTAAATAAGAAAATGGTTTGCGAAACTACTCAAGAGAAGTTAGTGGAAAGAAGTTTAGGGTTCAAGAAGGGATGCAATGGAGGTTAAAAAAGATAAAAAGGGAAACATTGTGTAACTGCAGGCAAATGAAAGAGTGTTGGCAATTGCAGAGACGTAAATGGGGGTAATGGGTTGGATGGTTTGTAGAAACTTATAGGGTAAGTAGTGTGAAAAAGAGGGAAGTAAGAAAAGTAAAAAGGGTTTTAGAGGGAACCCTAGAATGACCTGGCCCTAAAAAAGTTTGGCACTTTCTTCATGGGCTTTCGAATCAGGATAGGGTTCAGCTGTCGAAAATATTTTCCTTGGATTTTTTCTCTTTTCAACCCACATTTTCTCTATAATTCATGCAAAATCTGTACACTAAAAAAATATAACTAAAATTGAAAATAATATCAAGTAATTGAAGATGAAAACCGTAAAAACAAAACTAAAGTAAAACAAATAAAGAAAATAAAGACAAGAAATAGATGTTGAGCTTAAACATCTCTAAGGTCAATGGACTATTTGTCTCGATTTACATGAGCACCCCAGTAGTGCTTTAAACATTGTCCATTGAATTTAAATGTGACCCCCGTCTGCATATCCTTGAAGTCCACTGCTCCATGAGGGTATACTTTGGCTACTTCAAAGAGACCTAACCAGCAAGATTTCAGTTTGGCAGGGAACATTTTCAACATTGAGTTGAATAACAACACATGTTGTTCTGGTTCAAATTAACGTGGCATAATTCTTTTATCGTGTCAGTGCTTGGTCTTCTTCTTATAAAGTTTAGTATTCTCGTACGCTTGTCCCCTGAAATCTTCCATTTCATTTAATTCAAGCAATCTTCTATTACCAGCAGCTTTCCAATCCATGTTCAATTACTTTACAGCCCAGTATGCCCTGTGCTCTAACTCAACCGGCAAATGGCATGGTTTTCTGTAGACGAGTCTGAATGGTGACATTCTTAACAGGGTTTTGTAAGCAGTGTGGTATGCCTATAAAGCTTTTTCCAGTCGTAAGGACCAATCCTTACGATTTGGATTAACAACTTTCTCCAAAATTTGCTTAATTTCCCTGTTGGAAATTTTAGCTTGCCCGTTCGTTTGCAGATGATACGTCGTGGCAATCTTTTTTTTTTTACTCTGTACCTTTGCAGGGCGTTGGCAACTAGCTTACAATCGAAGTGAGATCCCTCATCATTAATGATGGTTCAAGGAGTATCGAATCTCGTGAAGATGTTCTTGTGTAGGAACTTCATCACTGACCTGGCATCATTGGTAGGTAGAGCTATGGCTTCTACCCATTTGGAGACACAATCTACTGCTACAAGTATGTATAAATTGCCAAACGAGGGTGGAAATGGACCCATAAAGTCTTATCCCCTAAACATCGAACAACTCAATTTCCAGAATATTTTGCAGTGGCATTTCGTATGAGCATTTTGATTCACAGCTCGTGTGAGCATACATGTATAAGATTTGATGGATTACAGTATATGAGTTAGCACACTATGTGTGAGCTATCCCGGGTATCCAATGATATTCTAAATGGTTCAACGGGCATGATTTAGAAAGAGGACGGTATGAATTCGATATGAACTAAGACATGGACATATGTGAATTTCATTGAAATGGTAATACTTGGTATATTGAGAGTTGAGATGGATGATATATGTATATGGTACATGATTAAATGTTGTGCTCATCCATGATTATGATGTCTTTGTTATATGTGTAAATGGCTAACATGTTCGGTGTATATGCTTAGGCTTTGGCCAAATTGTGGTTGGATTATGCCATGTTAACTTACCTATTATGTGATTAAAGGGTAAGTTGTGTTTTATATTATACGAACTTACTAAGCATTTATGCTTACTCTGTATTATTTTCCATGTTTTATAGTGAACCAGAAGCTCGTTCGGGTTGGAAGCTTGACGGAGTTATATCACACTATCCATCGGCTATATTGGTACTTTTGGATGTTTTAAGTTTGGTTATAATGGCATGTATAGGAATTTTGGTTATTGAAATAGCCATTTGGTTTGGCTTGTGTTATGGCATTTTGGTGGTGTAATGGAATTTGTTTTGGCATGTATATAAATGGCCTTAAAATGGTTGATATTTGGCTTGTTATGTTGAATGATGGAAGATGGAATGATAGTCTAAAAATGCATATTGTAAATGGTCTTGTGATAAGTTTCAATGTGGTGGTTTGATACTTTTATTTTGGATGATATTTATGTGGTTATTTGGTTCTAGTTTTTGAATGGCATATTTGACACCATTTTGGTGTGTTTTGGTAAATAGATCAATGGTTTGTGTTTATACAAACTTAGTTAGAAGTTGGTGTATTATTTTGGCCAATTTGAGTATATGATTATACATGTTAAATGTTGCCATTTGGGGTGCCTTTGGGAATATTGGTTGTATGCTTCTATACCATAATTGGATTGTTTGATTATGCATGATTATGGTGCCTTTTGATGGCTAGTATGTATGAGCAAAAGTGATTGTAGGTATATGTTTGAATGGGTGAGAAAAGTGGCTTGAAAATGGCCTATTTTTCGTCCACACGGGCAGAGACACGGTCATGTGTCTTAGCCGTGTGTGACACACAGCCTGGTGGCACGGCCTTGTGTCCCCTATAGCTTTTAGAGGGTTGCAAGTCAGGCTGTTACACGGCCTGGCACACGGGCGTGTGGCTTGACCGTGTGACCCAAGTCAGTGAGTTACACAGGTACGGACACGGGCTGGGACATGGCCATGTGTCCCTACTTCGAATGCCCACACGGCCTGAGACACGGGCGTGTCTCTTGGCCGTGTGAGTCACACAACCTGGCCATACGACCGTGTGACCCCTGCAATTTTGAAATTTTTCACTGTTTTCTAAAAAATTCTATGAGTTTTCGATTTAGTCCCGACTTGTTTCTAATATGTTTTTAGAGCCTCGAGGGCTCGTATAAGGGACAATATGTATGATTTGGACTGGTTTTAATACGATTATTGATATGATTTGAAATGTTTAAAATTATATTCGTTTGAAGTGAAATTTCTAGTAATGCTCCGTAACATGTTCCGACGATGGATACGGGTTAGGGGTGTTACATTCATAGCAAGTGGATTATTACCGTCTTGATTCATTGCTCTTTTTTCTATTCTCCTTCAAGGTCCATTCAATTTCTGGATCTAAGGGATAGAGCCCTTCAGCAGGAGTGCCTCTACGCATACAACTAGTAATAGACTTGTTGAGATCACGAAACAAACAAATTAGCAACTAAAACTATAAAAATTGCAATAACAAAAACTAAAGTTACCAATCGTCAATCCCCGGCAACGACGTCAAAAACCTGTCGCATGTAAATATGATGTGTGAATTGTGCAAGTGTACACGTCGAATCAAGTAATAAAGCGATGAGTGAGAATCGTTCCCACGAGGATTGAATGAGTGCTCTTTGTCTAAGTTATCACAATTGAATAGAAAAGATAAATTTAGCGAATGATGTTTAATGAAATTAAAATGGGATTAACACATTAGAAGTGAGAGTAATGAAGTATACTAGCAGAGATTACCATTGCAACAAATCAAACAAGAGTACTAAGGACTTTAGCAAGGCTGGAATATTGGTCATGAAGGTCGGGATTACTAAGGGATCTGTTCTAACTCGTGAACAATGCCGTGGCAAAACTATGGCGAACTTACTGTTCGATTAGGTACTAATGTGGTTTACCTCTGTCGAAAGCAAGACCTAGGGTTACTCACCCCTAAGGCTTTGTATGTCTATAGGTTTGGGATAAGCAACTACTACTAAAGCTCAACCCTCTAAATCGTATAAGGTAAGGCTCTGTGTCTAGAGTTTACAAGAGTATTTCACTCAACACTCACTTATATTACCCAACATTAGTCCAGGTAACCTAATCTTGTTGGTGTCAAGTTACCTTAAGACTTATTGAGCATTCATCAACACTCACTTAAGCATTTAAACAAAAACAACCATTGGGTAAAGCAATAATATGAACCATATTAAGCCATAAACATTAATCGAAGTTAAAACATCATCCAAAGTAAACCCTAGCCGTATTAAGTTAGCTCATGGATGGGCTACACAAATTCAAGTTGTTTTTGTATCATTAATATCCCAAAATATCAGTTTAGAACAGAAGAATTGAAACAAAATGCTGAGGAAGAAATCTGGGTTTCAAAACTCCAATCCCCCAACTCGGCGTCTTGTTGCTCGTCTTCACCAAAGTTCACAGTCAGCTCAACTTACCCTTCTTGCCACCATGAGACCTCTGTCCAAGCTTAGAAAAATAGCAGTCTTTTTTTCTCTTTTTTCTTCTCCCCCTTTTTATTACCTTTTATACTTGGTTTTTCTTCTAGGGTAAAATCCATCAGCCAATGATTGCTTTTTCCCTAATTTTGATGTGAATATTCTCTACTACACGTGCATGTGGGGGACCAAATGCTGAGTGCTCTCATTGGTGACTGGGTGTTTGTCATTTTCTTCGCCAACATTGCCATGGAAACCTCTCATAATGCCTCGGCAAACCTCCATCCTCTGCTATCCTTCTCCCAACTCTTTTAAACCTGCCATTCAGCCACAACAAGATCTTTCCACAAGTAATTAATAGTAAAGATACAATAAAGTAATCACCATCTCAAGTTCTTAGATGCACTACTCGATTAACTAGAATTTGATCATGCAATTACCTAAAATAAAGCTAATTTTACTTAAGTACAAGTAATTAATTAAGTCTAAAAGTATGAATTATAATTCTTTTCAAGAGTTATTACACACACGGTCACAGTTTGTTACACGGTCTGGAGACACGGTCGTGTGCCTCCTCACGCACGGCTTAGGTCCCTACACATGGTCAGTCAACATGACCATGCCCTATGGCTTCACATGACTTTGGGCTATCACACGGCCTGGTCACATGACCGTGTGACCCCTATTTAGCATTTTTACCCCACTTTTCTCAAATGTTTCAATTAAGACCTTACTTTATTTTAAATTTTTTTTAGGTTCAATATGTTCGATTTAACACTATTAGGATATGAATGGTATGATTTTAATTGTGTTTAATATAATTAATAATTGTATAGGAATATTTTAATCTGATATATCATGATTCTGTTCTGTTTTGTATAGTAGTATCTCGTAACCCTAATCCGGTGATGGAGATAGGTGAGGTGTGTTACAGTGCTCGTCCAATGACTTTGTCATAAGTGTGTTCCCCTCATAGGATATCCTTAATCTCTTTGGGATAAATCCATTCTCCCAATATGATCCTATTTTATCTTATGGTAACCATTACATCTTCCTTCTTGAAAAGTCAATTACTATCAAATAGTAATCAAGTCATTCATCATAAAGACGAACAACCCACGGCTACGTTTACTTTTCATCAACCATGTAATGCTAATGGGTGGATATCATTTGAGCTATGAATTCCACTATTGTGAATGATGCTACATACTGTAAAAGTCGTATACCCAATGCACCAGATTTCGGTTCTTTATTTATTTAAACTCAGACTTTTACTTACATCAAAGTATACGAGTCACACATACATAGTTTGTCATCCACTCAGGATTAAGGTATGCCACACTTTGAACATTACAAGTGAATAAATCCATAAACGAATTCAGGATCTATTCTTCTTGGTCCAGTCCGATGTACTGTCAGTCCAGTCGGTTACATCTATGTCTCTATTTTCTAGGATTCATCTGCTCTAATGCCCAAGGCAAGGCATCTCCCCAATTGGACTTGATAGACGACATATTAGTCTTTCAATCAGTTTGCTCATTTCTAATTAGACTAGTGACATGTTTAGGTTCGTATACTAATATAAGTTGTCTTTCTGTATTATGATCCAACTACATAATATCGTTTCATATTAGTTTAAAAATTAGACAACATGTAAGCCAATATCTGCTTCTATTTTTCTTTGCATGCAAAAACCAGATAAGGACAATTATACAAAGTATATTAATGTAATCCATGAATTATTTTATTAACCAATCTATTCGACAAAATTACAAGTTTACAAACGAATATACTACACTTAGGACACCAGATCCAACATTAACACCTACAAATCTGTTCTAATTTGTTTTAACATGATTTTTAAGTTTTAAATTTGATTTTATCTATTTTTTATGTTTTTATAAAAATGTTTAAAAGTTTAATTTCTTAATTTAAATAGGGGTTTTGTCATGGAAACGTTTCGATAGCACCTCTCTTTCGTACCGTATGTTGGGAGGGGTGAGGGGTGTTACATTTAGTTTATTCCTGGCTATCAACCAACATGATTTTCTCTGTTTTTCTTGAACCCTTGGTTTGCTTAGAGAGTGAGCTTTAATTCACGAACCAAACATATAATGAAAACTTTAGCTTTCCAGTGGGGAAAGTTAATTCCCTATATGGGTAAGAAACTAACTCGAGTTGTAACACCCCTCACTTGTCCTAATGACTGGTACGGATGGGAGAAGCCACAAAAACATATACGAGAAAGAAACCTTGGATTCATTTAGGAGTCATGACTTAAAAAACATTTTTACACATCATTTATTCAAGTTTTAGATGTTTAAGAGGCTTTAGAAAAAAAATTTAAAATCATTTACAAATGGTTAGAAGTTGATCGAAGGTGTTTGGATCTCAAAATGGGCTCAAAATGCCAAAAGGGCTCAGAACAGTGCAATGGCCAAAGCCTTGCATCATGGTATCGGTACAAGTAGAGAGAAGTACAGATACTTCTCCCAATTACGATAGAACTTGTCATTTTGCCACACTTGTTGCAATACCACAAGGGTCAGGTATCAATACCTCTACCCCTAGAGCCAAACATTGACTTGAAAATCACTTGTTTTGATACCGAAAGGCTTATTACCAAAACTTGGATTTAGAGGAATCAAAACATCAAAAACAACTACCAAAACATCTCTAAACATAGTAACATAAAACATGCTTTGGCCATACTTCAAAGACATCATGAAAAGCAAATTTGATATCAATCTAAGCATTGGTTAAATGAAAATTTGGCTTCATGAATGCCAACTTACTTGGAACTTCAACTTAATAAGCTCAAACATAACCACCAGAGCTTCTAACATATCAATTCAATATTAGGCTACTCAAGATACTAAATGGCCATTGAAACTAGCATGATCATACATATCGATATCCTAGATACATGCCACAAGTCACAAATACAATAAGTTTCATACTATAGATAAGCTTGTTGCTAGTGTGATGATTTCGAGTTGAGACGATTTCAAGGATTTGAAAGCGATAATCTACATGCAAAAACAATGACACGTAAGCATGAAATGCTTAGTAAGCTTAAATAGAAAATACTATACTAGAAAGAACTCGATAAGCTTTACATATGAATGTTAGCTTAATGGCATATAAATAAGGTAAGTGCATAAGAATCCATATAAATGTGATGGCATACAATATTCAATAAGTGTTCATAATCTTTTTTTTCCCCTTTGCTTACGTACATGCACTTAATTCATGACATTGTAATATTCAATTACCATTTCTCAAGTTGATCAAAATTGTCAAATTCATGCATTTTATAACCATAAATTCTTTTCGTTAATCATTTCTAGTTCTTTTTCACCCAATGTAGCCTTAGTGAATTATATATGCTCTCTCTTTTATGTGACAATATTATTTATGAATTTGTTTTATGATTTTAAGAAATATGATTTTACTGTTGACTTATAATATCGTACATGTAAATTAAAAATAAGACATTTTAATGATTATGATTTTTATTTTTAAAAAACCTTGCAATCAAACTATACAAAACAATTTTTTAAATATTTTAAATAATTAACCTAATATATTTTAATTCATACCCAATTAATTTATGTATCACATATGTAAACCTATATATTAGATTGAGATCAATAAGATTATTTAAAAGCAATTGAACCTTGACCAATAAATTCGAGGCATGCTAATTGAAAGAGTACATGGACCATCCAAAATAGGCAAAGGTCACACCGAAGTCCAAACACCGGGCCCCATCCAAATCACAATAACGGCGTCAGAAATTCAGAGGGGCAGCAGCGAGCAGCCGTTTATACTTATTTTAAACCAAATTTTCAATTACATCCCTCACATCTAGAGGTGTACATGGCCGGGCGGCCCGGCCCGGCTCAAAGGCTCGCCCGAAATGTGAGAGGATTTGGGTAAAAATATAGGCCCGAAAAATGGGCTTGGACAAAAAATAAGGCCCGTTTAAAAAATGGGCGGGCTCAAGATAAGGCATTTTTGGCTGGGCCCGGCCATATTAAATTCACTAAAGGAAAAAAACTATTTTTTAATATTATTTTCTTATTATTTTTCTCATTATTTTGCTACCATTTTACTATTATGTTTCTATTATTTTGTTGTTATTGTTTAGATATTATATAAAACTTATTTTATTGTTAATTTTGTTATTATTTTAAAGATATTTGTTAATTTTGTTATTATTTTAGAGATATTTGCTTGTTAAGTTACATCTATTTTAGTGTTATTTAAGTCTACATATTTTTTAAAATTTATTTTCAATTTGTTGAAAAATATTTATTTTGATTTTTTTAGTATTTTTGATTTATTATATATATTTAAAAATTATATAAAATAATATAAAAAATTAATACGGGCGGGCCGGGCCGGACCCAGATTTTAGCATTTTTAT
Organism: Gossypium sturtianum; assembly: GCA_025698515.1. Classification (NCBI taxonomy): domain Eukaryota; kingdom Viridiplantae; phylum Streptophyta; class Magnoliopsida; order Malvales; family Malvaceae; genus Gossypium; species Gossypium sturtianum. The sequence continues at coordinate 30,693,378 of CM046945.1, forward strand.
ATGGGCCGGGCTTGGGCAAAATTTTAGGCCCATTTTTAGGCCCGGCCCGGCCCATGTCCACCTCTACTCACATCACGCATAAAAATTCCCTGGTTATTCTGTTTAAAGTCCGTTAGTTTGTCACCGCCCCTTTATCGCAGGTAGGGCAAATTCCCAATTCCCTCTCTTGTTTCGAATCTTCACACCGAAACAGTCATAACTCCCTCTATTGCCGCCGCCTCAATGTCTCAGGTATTATTCCCTTCCAATTCTCTGAATTTCCCCTCTTATAGATTCGAGCATCCAACTTAATAGATCTAATAATAGATTTGTCTTGAAAATCAATTCCCCTTTGTCAAACTAGGATTCTCTTTTTTCTTTCGATTTTTTTTCTGCTTTTCTGTAGCTGCTCAATTCTCCAATTTATTATTGAAAAGTGGAAATGAATTTCGTAATTATTGCTTAGTATCGATTTATGCACATAGTTACGGTGATTAACCTTTCTTGGGGGTGGCAATTGGTTCAGGTTGATAATAGAAACTCTTCTGCAGCGAAGCGAGCTAGAACCGATGGTATGCCGCTTAATTTTATTTTTATTTCATTCTGTGTACTTTTTAAAATGTTTAATTTTGGCAATTTTGAATTTTTATGGTTAAATTTGTAGGCAGTCGTAGGGAAGATGATTGGACATGCCCTAGTTGCGGGAATGTCAATTTTTCATTTAGAACTACTTGCAATATGCGCAATTGCACTCAACCCAGGCCAGCTGTTCATAATTCAGTAAGTCTTCATATTTATTAGCCAATGGCGTTCAAAATATTCCTGAGTTTTTGAGTATTGTTGAAATTTTAATTGCTTTAGTTTTGGCTCGTAGGTTTCGATTTTCTGTTCAGATTGGAATTGTTTTTTAACAGAATTAGCAATAGAAGAGCGGATTCTTCAAAATATGTGGCTTAGCAAGTTATTTTTAATGAAGTTAATACCTGGTTCTGTGCTGAAAGACTAGAGTATATTATGTGATACCCAATGCTTGCTTCGTTCTAGTCCGTTTATGTCCTATTTTTTTATAACTCTGTTTATCATAAAATTGTAAATCTTTTCTACTGTTTGTTTCTCTCTTTAGAAACTGACCTTTTGAATTTTCTTTCTCCCATTATTTATTTTTAAAGCTTGAGTTGGTAATTTTTCCCTTTCAGAAATCTGCAGGCAAGCCTCTCCAGGCGCCACAGAGTTATTCGTCGTCTGCTCCATATGTAGGTTCTGGAGCACCATCTTCTATGTATCTCGGTGTACCACCTTATGGTTCTTCCCTCTTCAATGGTTCCTCTATTCCTCCATATGAAGCACCTTTTTCTGGAGGATCGGCTTATCATTACAATTATGGCAGTCGTCTTTCTGGTGGCAGTCCCTTTCGGCCGCTCCATATGCCTTCTGGACCACCCCCTTATTCTAGTGGGCCTATGATAGGGAATGGTATTGGTAATCTGCCTTCCCGTTTATAATTGCTATTACTTTTCCTGTTTATTCACTCTTGCAAGTTAAATTGTTGACCAAGAAAACCCGTTGATCATAGTTATTTCTTGTCTGCAACCCAACCACCCATTTACATATATGATTGACCTTAAGCATGATATTAATATCATATTAGTAAGTTATGGGCTTTTTTTTCTTTTTTACCTAGGTGGGATGTATGGTGTGCCCCCTTTGATGGACCGGTATGGCTTGGGGTTGCCCATGGCCCCTCCTCCAATGGTATGTTGAGATGTTTCATGCTAATTTGAGATCATTCTTTGTTAGGTTTGTGAAACTAAAATTGCAAGCTTAATATTTTGTATCATTTCTCCATCATGTAGTTGCACATTTTCTAGGTTTGGGTTTGTGTACTGGATTTATTCAATGCTTGGCAGTTATCAATTTGTATTAAGCATGCATCCCTCATTCAGCAAAGGCACGGATTTCTCCCTTATAGGAATACTGTGGATTGGTTCTTAAATTTGACTATTCTCTTTTGACCATCTAATATTTTATAAGTTTTAGTGGAACTAGAGTGTCTTATGCATGAGTCACAGTTTATGATATAATTACATTTCCAAACTACAGGGACCAAGGCCAGGATTTTTTCCGGATGATAAATTACAGAAAAAAGGTGCAGGCATGACGTATCTTTACTGTTGTTTTTCAAAGAAGCCATTATCTTGTGCATTACAGAAATATTTTTGCAATAATTTAATTATTTTCTCTTCGAATCTTTGTCAGATGCTACTCGTGATGATGATTGGACATGCCCAAAATGTGGGAATATTAACTTCTCTTTCAGAACTGTCTGTAACATGCGGAAATGCAATACACCTAAGCCCGGATCTCAGGTTCTTGTAAACTTACATATTTAATAATGATGCAATGTAGCTGTTCTTTTGTCACATAATTGCCTTTGGTACTTCGAAAACTGTAAAGTATATGAAATACTGCATTCCTTTTCTTTGGTTATGAACTATTTCTTGACTTATAACAATTTTTTTCTTGTAAATGCAGACTCCAAAGTCTGATAAAAGTTCAAGTAAGTGTTTTTAAATTTGCAAACATCATAATGTCATGTCTGAAATTTGATGGATATGTATTTCATGCTTTTCAGAACAAAAGATGCCAGAAGGAAGCTGGAAGTGTGAGAAATGTAGCAATATTAACTATCCTTTTAGGACAAAGTGCAACAGACAAAATTGTGGGGCTGAGAAACCAGCTGAATCAAAGAAGTCGCCCTCACCAACAGCGAATGAAAATGATCAGGTTTGTGATCTGATGCAATTTCTTTGTCATGTAGTTTGTTACTTGAAGTTATTGTTTTTTGCTGCCTACATTTGTACATGTTACGAATTCAGTTAGCGTTCTATACTTCAAACTATTCCTGGTTAAAGAATTATATGGGTTATCTGATTGTGTTTTAAAATGTCATTATTACTATTTTTTCCTACATTTCTATGGTGAAGACATTGTTGAATTTTACGGTTTTACTGAAGTATTTTTGTCTTTCTTTCCATTGATTTGCAATTGTCTACTGTTCCAGTGAGTACTAGGACATGTTTGAGGGTTGAGAAGGTCCAGAGTTATCATCCAGCATTGCTCAATCTGGATGTCTGAAAGTCAGTCTTGTCGTCCTCATTTTGCAGCGGTTGTCAAGTTACTCTTCCTTCTCATTGATCAGTGTCCAGTTTTTGTATTAATGCTATGGTACTTCTGGTCTTTATGGATCGTTGGTGCATTATGTGTCAACCATCTTAATCCAGAAAATATTTACAGGTTGGTTCTGGTTTCAGTGAGGTTGATTTTGTAATTTGGAATCAACTTAGCTATTCTAGTGAGCATGTTACTGTGAACTTAGATATATTGCTAGTGGGTAAAGACACTGCAAGTTTCACATTTCTGGTTTTCATTCAGTTTCCTTTTTTGTCTGTGTTGGGGTTGTCATTTTGTCTAGCCAAAGCTTCTATTAGAAGCATAAGAAGTTCACAGCTTCTAATATTTAATTAGATCTATCGTCATGTATTACTGGGGGTAGGAAATTTATAACTGTTTTCGTACTCGACTATAGGCGGTGGCGGCCAATTTTTGTATCATGTGTTTTGCTTATGGCATGGTATAAACACAGGTCCGGTGTTGTGATTTTTAAAGTTTTTTTCCCTAGATCTTTCAGAAACATCATACCATTGCACCATAATATGTTAAACTTAGACCCCTGTTTCGCACATTATTGTTGTATTATCGGTGTTAAGATACAATGGTCGACTGAGCGGTGTGCAGTATGCATTGGAGGGTGGTTGCATTTGATTTGAGAAGTCACTGGCGTCTTGTCAGTGTTGGATGTTGCATCAATTCCAGTCTTTATGTTATCAACGTTTCTGGAAGCCATGTATGTAATTTTGGTCATTCGAGATTGAAGTTGTTGTCAGTAAAGTCTAGTGAGATGATGTGAACTGGACTCCTGTGTCTGTCTAGAACTTAGGGAAAGAAAGATAAGACTGGATAGTGAGCACAACATCAAGTTACAGTGGCGCGAGGAAATGAGAGTATCTGATCGTGACATTGATATGGTTTTGTTCGAGGACCACCCCTTTGATAGTTTTTAGCATGTTATATTTATGTCTCATGGTCCTAGAAAGAAGCCATAAATCCCGATAGAAGAATTATGAATCCGACAGAAAAGCACTTTGTTCAATAATATCTTTCTTGGTGTAAGTTATGACACTGAGCTTGTGTAAAGTAAAATTATAACTTAGAAATATGATTCTTTCCACGCTTGAACTGCAACTGTTAAGAAGAGGGCAAGAGGCATAATGGGTTCGGAATCTTGCAAGATGCTTATTTGTAAAAAAAACTGTTTCTTCAACGGCTGTACGTATTCCAGTATCTCTAACGGCTGTTTTTTTTTTTTTTTTTTTTGCTCAAAGTTTATTCACTACATTTCGTACAAGCCGTTAAATCAGAACGTATTTCAATTAATTACGTATTTTAGTTAATAAACTGTCTGAGCTTAAAAGATTTAACGTTTTGATCTGAGCAAGAAAAATTAGAAAAATAAAATTTTGATTTAAATCGTACTTATTTTGTTTTGAGCCATGCAATTATTAATTTAGGGTTGATATATAAATGTCAGCGAAAATTAAAATTTACCACTATATTACACTGATTGGTATTTGTCTTTGTTCTTGTAAATTAAAGATAAATTTACTATTATATTCAACTCTATTTTAAATTTTGTTGTTTTACTATTGTTTGATTAAATTTTTCTTTTCATCTTTAATTCAAAATAATTCGAAGACAAACTTAATAAAGATCATTTTATATTTTACTTTAATTAAATTAAATAATAAGAATTAATACAATATTAAAATCAAATGAAAATGGTTATTTTATAAAAGTAAACTTGTTTTTTTATGATATCTGTATTTTAATTTTTGAGCTTTTTACTTCATTAAATAGAAATTCTAATTTAATAAATTTATTTTTAGTATAAGTTAAATCATTGTTAATTATTAAAATAAAATATTTGAAAGATTTTTTTAGATTGTATTTTCAACTAATCAAAATTAATAATGGGTGGTAAATTTAATTAAAATATCAAAATTGGTTGTAAAATTTAATAAAAATAAAAGTTTAGTAGTAAAATTAAATCATATAAGAGTTGAATGGAAATTTTACTTATATTTTCAAAATATAATGATAAATATCAACGAAAATAAAGTATCTCCCTCAGTGGTGAATTTGCACTTGAATCCACTAATTTATTATGGCCAATTCAATTTTTTGTTCAAATGTCAAAAGAATAGCAAGTATTCTAAAGAATTTGAAAAAAAAATTATTTAATTTTAATTACCTTTTATTTGGTAAAATACCCTTCCAGTTCCTTTTAATTTCTAAATGGAGCAAATTAATCTTTTTTTTTAAAATTCAATGCAATTTAATATATTTCAATTTTGAACGTGAACAACTAAGGATAATTAATTACAATATTAATATTTTCTGACAATTGTATCTGATTTTTGAATGGTATAATAATAAGTTTAGCCTTCAAAGTTTATAAAATTTAGTCTTAATTTAACAAATTTATCTCGCAATATTTGTGTAAATGTTGAGGCTAAATTTGTTGAGTTTTTTTAGTATTAAGACTGAAATGACAAAATATATAAACATTAAAGGCTAAATTTGTTACTATCCAAATCAAAATTATGTATAATTGATGGAAGACATTAATGTCATGATTAATTATCCTTAGTAGTTCACGTTCGAAATCGACATGGATTAAATTACTTCAATTATTTTTAAGAGGGATCAATTTTTTCGATTTCAAAATTGAGAGGGGTTGGAGTGGTCCTTTTACCATATATTTTTTAAATTTGTTAGAAAGAACTTGGAAGTGACATTTAAAGTTCAAAAACTCGATGATTAGAACCCCAACAGTCAAGGGTGTTCACCATATCCCTAAGATCGTGGGATTAATCCACAAGTCGTGCTTGTGCGGTAGTTTAAATGGGTGTGTGTGTGTGGGTGCGTGAGTTTGAGATTTTATTATATTAAATTATAAACTCGATAAGTGAATCAATCCGATATAACACAATTTAGGTTAATTACATTATCTGCATATTCAAATCTACTTTGGTTTGATTTTTATAAGAGGTAAAATATAATTTCATCCTTGTATTGACTTATACCTTTATAGTTTTTAAAAAGATTAAATTGAAATTCTGACATTTTGGGGGATTATAATTTTACTATATATTAACTTAAGATTTTATAAATTTTGGGGGCCTAAAGAAGCAATTTTCCATTTCAAGGGGGCCAATGCTCTTGCTAGCCCTCCTCCATAGGCCCTGTTTGAAAAGATTGATTAGAATGGAAAATGATCATCTCTTCAATTTTCTTTCTTCTTATTTTTTTTCTAACCAAGCACACTTACAAATGATTTTCTTTCAATTTTTCCACTCTTTTCTCTTATCCCCTCCACGTTTTCACTCAACCAAGTATTTCCTTAAACTTGTTCTTTGAAGGCATTTGTGGTCGAAACCCTTTCAATTAAATTGTGTTATAATACATTACAATGTATGACGTCGAATAATTGTTGAATCTAATTGGTCAAAAGCTGTTTAAATATTAAAAGTATGCCTCAAATTCCCTAGGGATGTTGTCTGTCCTGGGCGATATTATTAATCAGACCACTTTTTTAGAATCTGAATGTTTTAGCCATGTTGCTAGATTTAAGAACAAAGTAGCAGACTAGATTGAAAAAAAAAAATCTGCTACTAGAAGTGAGACCTGCCCACCATCCTGACAGTTTGCCATTCTTGTTGAACTTAAAAATCTCTTTCATACTTGTCTTTCATGAAAAGAATTTTTATTGATCCAAAAAAATTAAATTAGTAAATTGAAAATTTAACTTAACCAAATGCAAGGTTTTTTCTTATAAAAATAATACAAAAAGAATAATTACTAAAATGATATAAAGGAAAGATTAATTACGAGAATGAGTTGAAATTTATAGTGAACATGGGTCCCATCACACCAAACTTTGCTACCATTCATCACCTAATAATGATGTGGGGAAAACATGATTTTTTAAGTGGTGATGGCATCGGTATAAATTTTCAAAAATATCAAAAAATGGGATACGGGATAAAAATATATATTTTTTGTGTCGCCTGACATATTGGCGACACCGATGCTAATTTCTTTTTTAAAAATAAGTTGACAAAAAGAAAAAAAGGCTGAAAAAAAGAGTTGGTCAAGCAGCACTAGGCTGACACCCTGCCATTCGACGTGACCAATCAATCACGGGCTCACCCCCAACCCTTCTTTTTCAGCATTTTTCTTTTTTTTTCTTTTTCCTTCTCTTATACAAGCAATTGGTCCACCCTCCCCCAACTAAGATTTCCAGTTGTGTTGGAATTTTGAAGGAAAAATTATTTATGTTGGAGTTTTAGAGAGAATTTGTGATAGTTTTTAAGGTATGTTTTTTATTATTTGTAACAATAATTTGTATATTATATGTATGTTTATATTTTAATTTATTGTTTATTTTTATATTTAATATTTAAGATTATATTTTTGTTTGTAAAAATTGTATTTGTGTTGGAGTTTTAGAGATAGATTATGATAGTTTTAAGGTATATTCTTGTAATAATAATTTGTATATTATAATATTTATTTATAATATTTAGATTTAATGTTTAAGATTATATTTTAGTTTGTAAAAAAATTGTTTTGTTGTTTGTGTTGGAGTTTTTTTATTTTTTATTAATATTTTATGTTTGTAATTTATATTTTACTAGATTAATTATGTTTATATATATTTTAGTAAAGGTACTTAAATTTGAGTTGCAAACATCCTAATTAAGGTAATTTATTTTAATAATTCTTTTGTTTAGTTGGTGATTAATATTATTATGTGGAAATTTTATTTAAATAAAAAACTTTAAAATTATTTACGAAAATGAGTTTTGCTAAATATTATTAGGTAGAAACAATATTGTTTTAAAGTAATATGTTTATTCAATTTTGTTTGCGTAGATATCAAGATGGGTTCATTTATTAGAGAAACCGATCACACTAACATGATAATTAATGTATCAGTAAAAGAAAATTGCTACTTGCTATTCAAGGGTATTTTATAAATTTGCACGTCATTATTTTTTAATTGACACATTTAACTAATATGGTAATTTTTTATGAATATAGGGTGAGTATTGCGTCTTAAGAGTCCGAGTCCTGTAACAGCCCGATTTAGGGCCTAGTCGGGATAGTGGTTGCGAGACCACAAATGTGAAGTAGAAATATGTGTTTTATGATTTTTATGAAGCTTATGATGTGGTTACATGATTGTGTGAAAATTTCATGAGGAAATTTTATTAATTAGTGATCAATTGGTCCATTAGGACTAAATTGCAAAGAATAGAAAATATGAGATTCTAGAAGATTCAAGTATGAAATAGAATTATAAAAATTACTAGAGGTCCTTATTTAGCAATTAGACCATTATATGTTTAGATGGACAAAAATAGACATAGGAAGGAAAAATCTCAAGAAATGACCATTAAGGGTATTTTTGTCATTTGGTAAATAAAAGATTAAAAAGGGAAAAAGAAGTCAAAATTGTGTCCATCTTCTTCTCCCATGGCCGAAAATCACTAAGGAGCCATAGCTAGGGTTTCTTCAACTTCCAAGCTTGATAGTAAGTGCATCCTAGCCCCGTTTTTAATGTTCTTCGTATTTTTGAGATCCTCGTAGCTCAGTTTAGCTATTCCTAGCTATATTGTGAGCTAGGGTTTATATTCAAAAATTTACCCATGTATGAAATGCATGTATTTTGATGTTTAATGGAAGGATATGAAAGTTTGATGCATGATAAACATCTTTTTCTAAGTGATTTTCATGAGAAATGCATAAAAGGACCAAATTGCGAAAGTTATGAAAGTGGTCATACATGGGTGAAATAGTGAAAATTAGGGGCTGTTGTAGTTAAGAAAATGATTCGGCTAGGCTTAAAATGCAAGAAAGTTGAATAAAAATCATTTTACGAGCCTAGGGGTAAAAGTGTAATTATGTGAAAGTTTAGGGGCAAAATCGTAATTTTTCCAAAGTATGATTCATGAGTCAATTTAGTCAATGTGAGTATTAAACAAGTGAAATTGTTATTATAGATCAAGAAACACGAAGCCCGGACCGAAACCGAGGCAAGAACAAGGTGTTGGACTAAATTGAACATCTACGCACATTTTGAGTACCAAGGTAAGTTTGTATGAAATTAAAGCTATCCAATGTTATTCTACTTGTAATTAGCTTATTTTATGAGAAACATATATAAATTCCATGAAGTTAATTTATGATGCTTTGATGAGATTGAAATGAGGATGTATAAAGTTTACGTCCCGGTTGAAGATTCGATTTAACGAGGATACCTATGTCACGACATGAGATAAGGAAGGTCCCGTATAAGACCATATCTTGGATATGGCATCGGCACCGAACGTAGATTCTATATAAGACCTTGTCTGGGACATGGCAGCGGCATCGAATAAGGAAGATCCCGTATAAGACCATATCTGGGATATGGCATCGGCACCGAATAAGGAATGTCCCGTATAAGACCATGTCTGGGACATGGCCTCGGAACCAAAGGAAGATCTCGTGTAAGACCATATTTGGGATATGGCATCGACATCTATGTACAATCTCGTATAAGACCATGTCTGGGACATGGCATCGACATCGAGCTAAGAGATCCCGTGTAAGACCATATCTGGGATATGGCATCGGCATCAAGAGGTGATCCCATGTAAGACCATATCTGGGATATGGCATTGGCATCGTAATATATGTGTGATGAGATTGAGTATCCTCTGATATTCCGAGTAATTCAACGGGCAAAAGAGCTAAGTATGCAAAGATGGTAAGAGCTAAGCTATATAAAGATGACAAAGAGTTACATTTAAGTGAAAGATGATTACGGTTTAAGTTTATATTTATGAAAGCATAAGTGCTAAATTATGTGATGAAGTGATACAGGTACCATGAGTAAAATACGAGTTATGATACCCTAATGTGATATGTAATAGGTAAGCTTAAGTATGAGTAAGTATGTCAAAGTACTTGAGAACTTATGTTATTATTGTTCTATGAGATGAATGAACTTTGCCATGAGCATTTATGTTTCTATTTTAATTCATGCAAACTTACTAAGCTATATGCTTACCCCTCTCTTTTCCTTTTTCCTTGTAGTATCGCCAAGCTAGCTCGGGGATCGTAAGACATCGGAGCTCGGATCACACTATCAACTAATCTTTGGTATAGTAAAGTTGATTCATTTTGAGTATGGCATGTATAGGAACTTGGTCATTTTGTGCTATGTCATATTTAAAAGCCAAAGTGTTGGTTATTAATGTTATACACCCATTTTGTAAATGGCCATTAGTATTTGGCCAATAAATGTCAAGTTTATTATTTTAATGATGATGAGTTTCATGAAGTAAATGTTCATGCAATAGATGGAGTAAAATGTGAAATGTATGAATGATGAATAGGGATTCTTCCTAGTATATTATTGACATGCTATATGTTGCTTGAGTTGGCATATATGTGTTTATGTTTCAGGGTGGCAATTGGCTTGGTAAATAGCATTCTAATTGTCCACGGGTAGACACCTGCGGGCGTGTGTCTAGGCCCTGTGTGACACACGGCCAACCCCATGGGTGTGTTGACAGGCCGTGTGTCCCCTGCATCAAATTTGCGAGAATTTGATTTGCCACACGGGCCAGCACACGGACGTGTGCCTAGGCCGTGTGCACTTAAAGGATTACTGACGTCATAAAAAGAATGCAAGGGTTTTCTCACACGGGTGATGACACGGGCGTGTCTAGGCCGTGTGGAAGACACGGGCCACAGACACGGGCGTGTGTCCAGCCGTGTGAAAACCCCTGTAGGTTCGAAATGAAAAATAAATTCCACACGGGCTGGGAACATGGGCGTGTGTGACCACACGGCATGCCCACACGGGCGTGTTCCATTTCACATAGACGTGTAGCCCTATTTTGAGCAAAATTTTTCTAAGTGCGTAAAAGTTTTCAGATTGGTTCTGAACTATTTCGATTGTATGTTTAGGGCCTCGTAGGCTCATGATAGGGTAGTATTGTGCACGAATGAAAAGTTTTAAATTGAAACAAAATTTTACAGCCCAATGTCGTATGTTAAAGAAAATAAAGTACGGTAATGCCTCGTATCCAGTTCCGGCATGGAATACGGGTAAGGGGTGTTACATTTAGTGGTATCAGAGCTACGGTTTAGTCGATTATCGGACTAACGCAGCGTATGCATGAGTCTAGCTATACATGCCATACGTATGAGTAATTGTATTATGATAGTGTGACGACTCCTGACGATTTAAATTGTTTTTTTTATAGTAAATGGATCCCGAAAGAGCTATGGCGGATGATGTAGAAAGTAACACGCCAGCTTCCGCGAAAGGGACAGCGCCGACTGAAAATGAAAATAGACCCGCTACTGTAAGTTAGAGAGGAGGAGAAGAGGCTAGGGAAGCATTTCTCCACATAATGAACGCATGGTATACGGAGTTCGTTCGTACGAACCCGAATGCACAACCCCCCCACCTATTCCTCAGCCTACCCCTGTAGCTCCCCAAGTGGTAGAAATAGTAAGGAGAGAAAAGCCTCCGGTTGACAGGATCCAAAAATAAGGGACTGAGGAATTTTGAGCCAGTAAGGACGACGATCTAGAAAGAGCAAAATTTTGGCTTGAAAATACCATCCGGGTATTTGATGAGTTATCTTGCACCCCTGAAGAGTGCATGAAGTGTGTGGTGTCTCTTTTGAGAGATTTCGCTTATCAGTGGTGGAACACCCTTATGTCGGTTGTACTAAGGGAAAGGATAACATGGGAGTTTTTCCAAGAAGAATTCTGGAAGAAGTATATCAGCCAAAGGAATTCCTTGAACTGAAACAAGGAAAAATGACGGTAACTGAATATGAGCGTGAATTTGTAAGGCTCAGCAAGTACGATCGGGAATGTGTGTCCTCCGAAGCCATCATGTGTAAGAGGTTTGAGGACGGATTAAATGAAGATATCAGATTATTCGTTGGTGTCCTTGAATTGAAGGAATTTGTTGTGCTAGTGGATCGGGCTTGTAAAGCCGAGGAATTGGTGAAAGAGAAAAGAAAAGCTGAGATGGAGTCTCGTGACTCAATAAAAATACAATTGAATAAGTCGTTTCAGTCCTCGTCCAAGAAGTTGAGAGACTTCCTTACCCGATCAGCTACTTCAGCCGGGTTGTTTTACAGAAGTAAGAGTAAACAGTAGTCGGGGATTAAAGCTCAGACTACTTCAGTTGCTAATGTTGGGAACACACGACCTAATAGGCCCAAATGTTCACAGTGTGGCAGACGACATCCCGGTGAGTGCCGAGCCCATGAGAGAGCCTGTTTTAAGTGTGGTTCTCAAGATCATTTTATTAGAGAGTGCCCTGAGATGGTTGAAAAAGATAAAATTCAGAGTAAAAGGTCGGGAAGTACCAATAGAGGGAAACCGCAGAGAAACCAGGGAAGCGGAACGAGTAGTAAGAGTACTCCCAGAGAGCAGGCTGCAAGATCTGAGGGTAGAGCGCCTGCGAGGACCAATGCCATTCGCCCTCGTGAAGAGGTGTCATCCCCTGATGTAATTACGGGTACATTTTCTCTCCATGATACTAATGTTGTTTCTTTAATTGATCTGGGATCTACCCACTCATATATTTGCATGAAATTAGTATCTAGTATGAGCATGCCCGTAGAGTCCATAGAGTTTGTGATAAAAGTGTCCAATCCTTTAGGCAAAAGTGTGTTAGTTGATAAGGTATGCAAAGATTGCCCATTGATGATTAGAGGTCATTATTTTAAGGCAAATCTCATGCTATTGTCATTTGATGAATTTGATATAATTCTTGGTATGGACTGGTTAACCACTCATGATGTGACAGTAAATTGTGGAAAGAAATACATTGAAATGAGATGTGAAAATGGGGACACCCCTTCGTGTTGAATCGGATGAACAAGACAATCATCTGTAGTGATCTCTCATATATCCGCTTGAAATATGTAAGAAAGGGATACGAGGCATATCTTGCCTTTGTGATGAATGCCAAAGAAACGAAAGTTAAGAATTGAATCGATCACAGATAGTATGCGAGTACCCGGATGTATTCCAAGAAGAGTTGTCAGGGTTGCCTCCGGTGAGAGAAATTAAATTTGGCATTGAGTTAGCCCCTTGTACTGCACCTATATCGATTGCTCCGTATAGAATGGCTCCAATCGAGTTGAAAGAGTTAAAAGCACAGTTGCAAGAGTTAACGGACAAAGGCTTTGCAAGACCAAGTTATTCTCCGTGGGGTGCTCTAGTGCTATTTGTGAAAAAGAAAGATGGTTCCATGAGGTTATGTATAGATTACCGGCATCTTAATAAGGTAACTGTGAAGAACAAGTACCCATTGCCAAGGATTGATGATTTGTTTGATCAATTGAAGGGAGCCACTGTGTTTTCCAAGATTGATTTGAGGTCCGATTTGTAACATCCCGATTTAGGGCCTAGTCGGAATAGTGGTGCGAGACCACAAATCCGAAGTAAAAACATGAGTTTTAAGGTTTATGATATGTTTGCATGAAAGTATGAAAGTTTCATGAAGTAATTTTGCTAATTGTGATTGAATTGTCCAATAGGACTAAATTGCAAAAGTTGCAAAATGTGAGATTCTAGAAGCTTTAAGTATGAAATAGCTTTGGATTATTAATTAGAGGTCCTTAAATAGCAATTTTCCCAATTTCTAATTTTTGGACAAAAATGGGCATGAGTGGGTGAAATTTGAAAGTATGGTAAAAAGGGCATTTTGGTCATTTGTCAAATAAATGATTAAAAAGATGAAATAGTCAAAATTTGATGCTCATCTTCTTCCCTTGGCCGAAAATTTCAAGAAGCCATAGCTAGGGTTCTTCAAATTTTTCAAGCTTGCTAGTAAGTGCATCCTAGCCCCGTTTTTGATATTCTTCGTATTTTTGAAGTCATCGTAACATGAGTTAGCTATTTTTAGCTATATGTTGAGCTAGGATTCATGTTAAAAAATATACCCATGTATGACATGCATGTATTTTTATGTTTTATGGAAGATTATGAGAGTTGGATGTAGAATAAACATCTTTTTCTAAGTGAATTCCATGAAAAATGCATGTAAGGACTAGTTTGTAAAAGTCATGAAATTGGTCATACATGAGTGATTTAGTGAGAATTGAAGGTTGCTATAGTTGAGAGTATGATTCGGCTATGCATGAAAAATAAGAATGTTGAATGAAAATCACTTTACGAGCCTTGGGGAAAAAGTGTAAATGTGAGGAAGTTTAGGGATAAAATGGTAATTTTGCCAAAGTATGAGTTATGAGTCAATTTAGTCAATGTGTGTATTAAATGAGTTGATTTATCATTGTAGATCAAGAAAAACGAAGCCCGGATCGAAACCGAGGCAAAAATAAAGTCGTGGACTAAATTGCACGTCTTAACACATTTTGAATACCGAGGTAAGTTTATGTGTAAACAATGCATTTATACCTATTCATTGTTGATGCTAACTATTGTATAGCATGATTGAGAACCTATACGGTTCAGGTGGATTGAATGTGGTAGTTATTGAGTAATTGATGTATGAATTACAAAATAGATGTGTGAATGTGTAGTGATAATACTTGACGGTGGGCTAAGTGCGATACCACCTTAATACTTAACTACTGACGGTGTGTGTGATGCTTTAGTTAAGTATATTATTTAGTGGGCTATGTGCGAAACCGCTATAATTACCCTATTTGGTAGGCTATGTGCGATACTACCCTATTATTTGATTGTGGTTCTACCGGTGATGATTTCTTCCTTAGTGGCCGAGAAATATTTGAGAAAAGGATGCGAGTCCTATCTCGATTTTGTATTGAATACTCAAGAGTCTGAGGTAAAGATTGAAACAGTGCCGGTGGTATGTGAGTATCCGGATGTATTCCCGAAAAAGTTACCCGGATTGGCTCCAGTTAGAGAGGTCGAGTTTGGAATTGAGTTAATTAGGGACGGCACCTATCGCTGTAGCCGTATAGAATGGCACCATTAGAGTGAAAGAAGCGAAGGTTCGATTGCAAGAGCTGACGGATAAGGGTTTTGCAAGGCCGAGCTACTCACCGTGGGGTGCTCCGGTATTATTTGTGAAGAAGAAAGATGGGTCAATGAGATTGTGCATAGACTACAGGCAACTCAACAAAGTGACGGTGAAAAATAAGTATCCTTTACCAAGGATAAATGATCTATTTGATCAACTGAAGGGAGCCACAATATTCTCCAAGATAGACCTGAGGTCTGGTTATTACCAGTTAAGGGTTAAGGAGCAAGATGTGTTGAAAACGACATTTCAAATGAGGTATGGCCATTATGAGTTTCTGGTCATGCCGTTTGGTCTAACGAACACTCCTGCAATTTTTATGGATTTGATGAACCGTGTCTTCCGACCGTATTTGGACAAGTTTGTGGTTGTCTTTATTGACGACATATTGATTTATTCTCGAGATGAGAGTGATCATGCCGAACATCTGAGAATTGTCTTACAAACTTTAAGAGACAAGCAATTGTATGCTAAATTTAGCAAGAGTGACTTTTGGCTCCGAGAGGTCGGATTTCTAGGACATATCGTGTCGGGTGATGGAATTAGAGTTGATCCAAGTAAGATCTCGGCTATTATGGATTAGAAATTGTCGAGAAACGTGTCGAAAGTCAAAAGCTTTTTGGGTTTGGTAGGATACTACAGACGATTTGTAAAGGGGTTTTCCATGATTGCTACCCCGATGACGAAACTGTTGCATAAGGATGTTAAGTTTGGATGGACTGAAAAATGTCAACAGAGTTTTGCGAGATTGAAAATATTGTTGACTGAGGCGCCGGTTTTGGTTCAACCAGAATCAGGGAAAGAGTTTGTAGTTTACAGTGACGCGTCGTTAAATGGTCTCGGTTGTGTGTTGATGCAAGAGGGTAAGGTAGTCGCTTACACCTCGAGGCAGCTAAAACCGCACGAGAAGAATTATCTGACTCATGATTTAGAGTTGGCTACGATTATCTTCGCATTAAAGATTTGGCGACATTATTTATATGGTGAGAAGTGTCGAATCTTTACGGATCATAAGAGTTTGAAGTATTTGATGGATTAAAAGGATTTGAATTTGCGACAAAGGCGGTGGCTTGAGTTATTGAAGGACTATGAGTTAGTCATTGATTACCATCCAGGAAAAGCGAATGTGGTTGCAGATGCCCTGAGTAGGAAATCCTTGTATGCTTTGAGAGCTATGAGCACGAGTTTAGCGTTGTCTGATGATGGTGCTATATTGGTAGAGTTGAGAGCTAAGCCACTATTTGTTCAACAGATATGGGAGGCTCAAAGGAATGATAGTGAGATGCAAGCTAAGAGAGCTAAGTGTGGATCGAAAAATGACTCTGATTTTCGAGTGGATTCGGATGGTTTTTTGATGTATCATGACAGAATCTGTGTACCCAGAGATGATGAGTTAATTCGAAAAGTTTTGCAAGAGGCACATAGTGGATATTTGTCAGTACACCCGGGCAGTACGAAAATGTACAACGATCTGAGGAAATTTTATTGGTGGCCGGGTATGAAAAGAGACATCTCTGAGTTTGTGACAAAATGTCTGATTTGTCAACAAGTGAAAGCTGAGCATCAAGTCCCCTCGGGATTGCTTCAGCCGGTGATAGTTCCTGAATGGAAGTGGGATCGGATTACCATGGATTTTGTGACGGGGTTGCCTATGACGCCGAAAAAGAAAGATGCTGTGTGGGTTGTCGTTGATAGACTGAAGAAGATGGCTCACTTTATTCCAGTGCGTGTTGATTATTCACTAGATAAGTTGGCCGAGTTGTATATTGCGATAGTGAGATTACATGGAGTGCCTGTATCTATTATCTCGGATAGAGATTCGGGGTTCACTTCGAGGTTTTGGAAGAAGTTGCAGGAGGCCTTGGGTACAAGGTTAAATTTTAGTACTGCATTCCATCCGCAAACTGATGGCCAATCTGAAAGAGTAATTCAAGTTCTCGAAGATATGCTCCGATGCTGTGTGTTAGAGTTCGAAGGTAGTTAGGAGAGATATCTACCTTTGGTCGAATTTGCTTACAACAACAGTTATCAATCGAGTATACGGATGGCACCGTATGAAGCCTTGTATGGTCGTAAATGTTGGACTCCTTTGTATTGGACCGAGCTTTGTGAGAAGCGAATCCATGGGGTCGATCTAGTAAAAAAGATCGAGGAGAAAGTGAAAGTGATCCGTAATAGCCTGAAAGCTACTTCAGACCGACAGAAGTCGTACGCGGATTTGAAAAGAAAGGAAATTGAGTTTCAAGTGGGTGACAAGGTATTCCTGAAGGTGTCCCCGTGGAAGAAAATTTTGAGATTTGGACGAAAAGGGAAATTGAGTCCGCGATTCATAGGGCTGTATGAAATTACCGATAGAATTGGGCCAGTAGCATACCGGTTGGCTTTACCGGTGGAATTGGAAAAGATTCATAATGTGTTCCATGTGTCGATGTTACGACGATATCGCTCCGATCCTCCGCATGTAATTCCTTCAACGGAAATTGAGATACGACCGGATATGTCTTTTGAGGAAAAGCCGATTAAAATCTTGGCTCGAGAAGTGAAGCAGTTGAGGAATAAGAACATAGCCCTAGTGAAAGTGTTATGGAAAAACCACGGTGTAGAAGAGGCTACGTGGGAACCGGAAGAAGCCATGAGAGAGCAACATCCAAACCTTTTTACCGGTAAGATTTTCGAGGGCGAAAATCTCTAAAGGGGAGAGAGTTGTAACATCCCGATTTAGGGCCTAGTCGAAATAATGGTGCGAGACCACAAATCCAAAGTAGAAACATGAGTTTTAAGGTTTATGATATGTTTGCATGAAAGTATGAAAGTTTCATGAAGTAATTTTGCTAATTGTGATTGAATTGTCCAATAGGACTAAATTGCAAAAGTTGCAAAATGTGAGATTCTAGAAGCTTGAACTATGAAATAGCTTTGGATTATTAATTAGAGGTCCTTAAATAGCGATTTATCCAATTTCTAGTTTTTGGACAAAAATGGGCATGAGTGGGTGAAATTTGAAAGTATTGTAAAAAGGGCATTTTGGTCATTTGTCAAATAAATGATTAAAAAGATGAAATAGTCAAAATTTGATGCTCATCTTCTTCCCTTGGTCGAAAATTTCAAGAAGCCATAACTAGGGTTCTTCAAAATTTTCAAGCTTGCTAGTAAGTGCATCCTAGCCCCGTTTTTGATATTCTTCGTATTTTTGAAGTCATCGTAACATGAGTTAGCTATTTTTAGCTATATGTTGAGCTAGGATTCATGTTAAAAAATATACCCATGTATGACATGCATGTATTTTTATGTTTTATGGAAGATTATGAGAGTTGGATGTAGAATAAACATCTTTTTCTAAGTGAATTCCATGAAAAATGCATGTAAGGACTAGTTTGTAAAAGTCATGAAATTGGTCATACATGAGTGATTTAGTGAGAATTGAAGGTTACTATAGTTGAGAGTATGATTCGGCTATGCATGAAAAATAAGAATGTTGAATGAAAATCACTTTACGAGCCTTGGGGAAAAAGTGTAAATATGAGGAAGTTTAGGGGTAAAATGGTAATTTTGCCAAAGTCGGAGTTATGAGTCAATTTAGTCAATGTGTGTATTAAATGAGTTGATTTATCATTGTAGATCAAGAAAAACGAAGCCCGGATCGAAACCGAGGCAAAAATAAAGTCACGGACTAAATTGCACGTCTTAACACATTTTGAATACCGAGGTAAGTTTATGTGTAAACAATGCATTTATACCTATTCATTGTCGATGCTAACTAGTGTATATCATGATTGAGAACCTATACGGTTCAGGTGGATTGAATGTCGTAGTTATTGAGTAATTGATGTATGAATTACAAAATAGATGTGTGAATGTGTAGTGATAATACTTGACGGTGGGCTAAGTGCGATACCACCTTAATACTTAACTACGACGGGTTGTGTGTGATGCTTTCGTTAAGTATATTATTTAGTGGGCTATGTGCGAAACCGCTATAATTACCCTATTTGGTAGGCTATGTGCGATACTACCCTATTATTTGATTGTGGTGGGCTAAGTGCAAAACCACCGAGTGGTTTAGATGTGTGGTTGAGAAAATGTGGTGTTGAGTGCAGGCATGCAAATGAATGAATGTAAGCATTAAGCTTGTGATGTGGTGGAAATATGGTAAGGGATAGAATGAGTAAGCATAGTTATGGATGTGAATTGTCTTGTTTAGTATAATGTTATTTGTTGTTTAGCTCATACTATGATGTAAATTGTTTATATGTAAATTTACTAAGCTTAAAGCTTACTCCCCTTTCTTTTCCCTTGTCTTATAGAGCTAAAGAGTCGGGACGAGATACGCGGATAATTTGGAAGATTGCCCACACTATCAGCTCACTTGGTATATTTAGACTTAGTGCTTTTGTATATGGCATGTATAGAGGCTAGACAAGTTAGTTTATGTCGTTGTATTGGCCAAGGATGTGTTGGCCCTTTTGATGGATAATCTATTTTGTATAATGCCATGGTTAATGGTTTATCTTTTTATATGAGAAGATGTAGTTATCCATGAGAGTTTATATTACAAAACATGAATTGTTTGATGATGTGTTTAATAGATACATGTTGTGTGAACTAGAGGGGTGAAAGGAGCTTGGCAAATAGCCTTGTTCTTGTCCACTCGGGTAGACACACGGGCGTGTGTCTAGGCCATGTATGACACACGGGCTAGCCACATGGGTGTTTGACTTGGCTGTGTGTCCCCTGAATGTTAAGGTGGTAAGTTAGTGTCGACCACGGGCTAGCCACACGGACGTGCCTAGGCCGTGTAAGATGGTCAGTGTTCACCACGGGTGGAGAACACGGGCGTGTTCTTAGATCGTGTGACACAAGCAGAATATTCAAGTTTTTATACACGGGGTAGGGACATGGGCGTGTGTGACCACACGGCCTACCTACACGGGCGTGTCCCATTTTCCGTGGGCGTGTGGACCCTTGTTTAGGTGAAAGAAATTTTAAGATCGCAAGGATTTATTGTAGGGTCTCGAAACCCTTGTATGTATGTTTAAGGCCTTGTGAGTCCTTAATGAGTTTGTTGTGGTGACCATAGAGAGTAGTCAAGTTGTGACTAAAGTAGTGTGATCAAGTGGATTAAGCCGGTAATGCCTTGAGCTCGGTTCTAGCATAGAATACGGGTAAGGGGTGTTACACGGTTATTACCAATTGAGGGTCAAAGACTTAAATGTGTCGAAAACCGTATTTCGGACAAGGTATGGGCACTATGAATTTTTGGTCATGCCTTTCGGTTTAACAAATGCCCCTGCCGTGTTTATGGATTTAATGAACCGCGTCTTTCGGCCATACTTAGATAAATTTGTTGTGGTTTTTATTAATGACATACTGATATATTCTCGTGATGAGAATGAGCATGCGGAGCACTTGAGGAAGGTATTACAGATTTTACGAGATAATCAGTTGTATGCCAAGTTTAGCAAGAGTGAGTTTTGGCTTAAAGAGGTTGGGTTTTTGGGACACATTGTCTCGGGAGATGGAATCCGGGTAGAACCAAGCAAAATTTCGGCCATTGTTAATTGGAAACCGCCAAGAAATGTATCAGAGGTCAAAAGTTTTCTAGGCCTAGCTGGCTATTACCGATGATTTGTCAAGGGATTTTCCATGATAGCGACTCCGATGACGAGACTATTACGAGAAAGATGTAAAGTTTGAATGGACAGAGAGAAATGCCAATGAGTTTGAAAAATTAAAGGCATTATTGAGTGAGGCTCCAATTCTAGTGCAACCCGAACCGGGAAAGGAATTCTTGATCTACAGCGATGCATCCTTGAATGGATTGGGCTGTGTACTTATGCAGAAAGGCAAGGTGATAGCGTATGCCTCTAGACAGTTAAAGCCACATGAGAAGAACTACCCGACACATGATTTAGAGTTGGTGCCATCGTGTTTGCATTAAAATATGGAGACACCATTTGTATGGTGAAAAATGTCGGATATTCACTGATCATAAAAGCTTAAAGTACTTGATGACTCAGAAGGAATTGAACTTAAGGCAGCGGAGATGGTTAGAGTTGATCAAGGATTATGAGCTAGTCATTGATTACCACCCGGGAAAGGCGAATGTAGTCGCTGATGCTTTGAGTAGAAAGTCCTTATTCGCATTAAGAGCTATGAATACACGAGTGACTTTGTCATATGATGGTATCATTCTAGCTGAGTTAAGGGCTAGACCGATGTTTCTTCAAGAGATTTACGAGGCTCAGAAAGATGACAGCGACTTGCAAGCAAAAAGAGTTCAGTGTTAGTCGGGAGTTGAGTCTGGCTTTCGGATTAATTCTGATGGATGCTTGATGTTCAGAGACAGAGTCTGTGTACCGATGAATGATGAGCTTATTCGGAAGATCTTATACGAGGCACATAGCGGATGTCTATTTGTACATCCGGGCAGTACAAAAATGTATAACGATTTAAAGAAATGGTATTGGTGGCCGAGTATGAAGAAAGATATTTCTGAGTTTGTATCAAGATGTTTAATTTTTCAACAAGTGAAAGCTGAACACCAAGTACCTTCAGGTTTGCTTCAACCTATCATGGTTCCCGAGTGGAAATGGGACCGTGTTACCATGGACTTTGTGACGGGTTTGCCATTGACACCGAGCAGAAAGATGTTGTATGGGTCGTAGTCGATAAACTTACGAAGTCGGCCCACTTTATACCGATACGTGTTGACTATTCACTTGATAAGTTAGCAAACTTGCATGTTTCTAAGATTGTAAGGCTTCATGGAGTGCCTTTATCGATTATATCGGATAGAGATCCAAGATTAACATCCCGCTTTTGGAAAAAGTTACAAGATGCTTTGGGCACAAAGTTGAGTTTTAGTACGGCTTTTCACCCCTAAACCGACGGACAGTCGGAGAGATTAATATAGATACTTGAGGATATGCTCCAGTGTTGTGTTCTTGAGTTTCAGGGCAACTGGAAAAAGTATTTATCGTTGGTAGAGTTTGCATACAATAACAATTTTTAGTCGAGTTTGAAAATGGCACCTTATGAGGCTTTGTATGGGCGTAAATGTCGAACGCCTTTGTATTGGACTGAACTCAAGGAAAATCAGATTCACGGGGTCAATCTAGTTAGAGAAACCGAGGAGAAGGTAAAAATAATTCGTGACTGTTTAAAAGCTGCCTCTAATAGAAAGAAATCCTACTCGGACTTAAAACGAAAAGAGATTGAATTTCAAGTTGGTGATAAGGTATTCTTGAAAGTGTCACCATGGAAGAATGTTCTCAGATTTGGCCGGAAAGGTAAATTGAGTCCGCGTTTTATCAGACCATATGAGATTACCGAGAGGATAAGACCGATAGCTTATCGATTGGCGTTGCCGTCTGAGTTAGAAAAGATACATAATGTATTCCACGTGTCTATGTTGCGACGTTACCGATCAGATCCTTCGCATGTGATTACACAGACAGAGGTTGAAATTCAACCTGACATGACATATAGCGAAGAACCAGTTAAGATTCTAGCACGGAAAGTTAAACAGCTAAGGATTAAAAGTATAACTCTCGTGAAAGTATTATGGCAAAGACATGGGGTAGAAGAGGCTACATGGGAGCCCGAGGAGGCTATGAGAAACCAGTACCCAAACCTTTTTACCGGTAAGATTTTTGAGGATGAAAATCCCTAAGGGGGGAGAATTGTAACAGCCCGATTTAGGGCCTAGTCGGGATAGTGGTTGCGAGACCACAAATCTGAAGTAGAAATATGTGTTTTATGATTTTTATGAAGCTTATGATGCGCTTGCATGATTGTGTGAAAATTTCATGAGGAAATTTTATTAATTAGTGATCAATTGGTCCATTAGGACTAAATTGCAAAGAATAGAAAATATGAGATTCTAGAAGATTCAAGTATGAAATAGAATTATAAAAATTACTAGAGGTCCTTATTTAGCAATTAGACCATTATATGTTTAGATGGACAAAAATAGACATAGGAAGGAAAAATCTCAAGAAATGACCATTAAGGGCATTTTTGTCATTTGGTAAATAAAAGATTAAAAAGGGAAAAAGAAGTCAAAATTGTGTCCATCTTCTTCTCCCATGGCCGAAAATCACTAAGGAGCCATAACTAGGGTTTCTTCAACTTCCAAGCTTGATAGTAAGTGCATCCTAGCCCCGTTTTTAATGTTCTTCGTATTTTTGAGATCCTCGTAGCTCGGTTTAGCTATTTCTAGCTATATTTTGAGCTAGGGTTTATATTCAAAAATTTACCCATGTATGAAATGCATGTATTTTGATGTTTTATGGAAGAATATGAAAGTTTAATGCATGATAAACATCTTTTTCTAAGTGATTTTCATGAGAAATGCATAAAAGGACCAAATTGCAAAAGTTATGAAAGTGGTCATACATGGGTGAAATAGTGGAAATTAGGGGCTGTTGTAGTTAAGAAAATGGTTCGTCTAGGCTTAAAATGCAAGAAAGTTGAATAAAAATCATTTTACGAGCCTAGGGGAAAAAGTGTAATTATGTGAAAGTTTAGGGGCAAAATTGTAATTTTTCCAAAGTATGATTCATGAGTCAATTTAGTCAATGTGAGTATGAAACAAGTGAAATTATTATTATAGATCAAGAAACACGAAGCCCGGACCGAAACCGAGGCAAGAACAAGGTGTTGGACTAAATTGAACATCTACGCACATTTTGAGTACCGAGGTAAGTTTGTATGAAATTAAAGCTATACAATTTTATTCTACTTGTAATTAGCTTATTTTATGAGAAACATATATAAATTCCATGAAGTTAATTTATGATGATTTGATGAGATTGAAATGAGGATGTATTAAGTTTACGTCCCGATTGAAGATTCGGTTTAACGAGGATACCTATGTCACGACATGAGATAAGGAAGGTCCCATAAAAGACCATGTATGGGACATGGCATCGGCACCAAATGTAGGTCCCGTATAAGACCATATCTGGGATATGGCATCGGCACCGAACGTGGATTCCGTATAAGACCTTGTCTGGGACATGGCATCGGCATCGAATAAGGAAGACCCCGTATAAGACCATATCTGGGATATGGCATCGGCACCGAATAAAGAAGGTCCCATATAAGACCATGTCTGGGACATGGCCTTGGCACCAAAGGAAGATCTCGTGTAAGACCATATCTGGGATATGGCATCGACATCTATGTACGATCTCGTATAAGACTATGTTTGGGACATGGCATCGACATCGAGCTAAGAGATCCTGTGTAAGACCATATCTGGGATATGGCATTGGCATCGTAATATATGTGTGATGAGGTTGAGTATCCTCTGATATTCCGAGTAATTCAACGGGCAAAAGAGCTAAGTATGCAAAGATGGTAAGAGCTAAGCTATATAAAGATGACAAAGAGTTACATTTAAGTGAAAGATGATTACGATTTAAGTTTATATTTATGAAAGCATAAGTGCTAAATTATGTGATGAAGTGATACAGATACCATGAGTAGAATACGAGTTATGATACCCTAATGTGATATGTAATGGGTAAGCTTAAGTATGAGTAAGTATGTCAAAGTACTTGAGAACTTATGTTATTATTGTTCTATGAGATGAATGAACTTTGCCACTAGCATTGATGTTGATATTTTAATTCATGCAAACTTACTAAGCTATATGCTTACCCCTCTCTTTTCCTTTTTCCTTGTAGTATCGCCAAGCTAGCTCGGGGATCGTAAGACGTCGGAGCTCGGATCACACTATCAACTAATATTTGGTATAGTAAAGTTGATTCATTTTGAGTATGGCATGTATAGGAACTTGGTCATTTTATGCTATGTCATATTTGAAAGCCAAAGTGTTGGCTATTAATGTTATACACCCATTTTGTAAATGGCCATTAGTATTTTGCCATAAATGTCAAGTTTATTATTTTAATGATGATGAGTTTCATGAAGTAAATGTTCATGCAATAGATGGAGTAAAATGTGAAATGTATGAATGATGAATAGGGATTCTTCCTAGTACATTGTTGCCATGCTATATGTTGCTTGAGTTGGCATATATGTGTTTATGTTTTAGGGTGGCAATTGGCTTGGTAAAGAGCCTTCTAATTGTGCCCACGGGTAGACACACGGGCGTGTGTCTAGGCCCTGTGTGACACACGGGCAACCCTATAGGTGTGTTGACAGGCCGTGTGTCCACTGCATCAAATTTGCGAGAATTTGATTCGCCACACGGACCAGCACACGGGCGTGTGCCTAGGCCATGTGCACTTAAAGGATTGCTAACATCATAAAAAGAATGCAAGGGTTTTCTCACATAGGTGAGGACACGGGCGTGTCTAGGCCGTGTGGAGGACACGGGCCACAGACACGGGCGTGTGTCTGGCCGTGTGAAAACCCCTGTAGGTTAAAATTGAAAAATAAATTTCACACGGGCTGGGAACATGGGCGTGTGTGACCACACAGCCTGCCCACACGGGCGTGTTCTATATCACACGGGCGTGTAGCCCTGTTTTGAGAAAAAAAATTCTAAGTGCATAAAAGTTTCCGGATTGGTTCCGAACTATTTCGATTGTATGTTTAGGGCCTCGTAGGCTCATGATAGAGTAGTATTGTGCACAAATGAAAAGTTTTAATTTGAAACGAAATTTTACAGCCCAATGCCGTATGTTAAAGAAAATAAAGTACGATAATGCCTCGTATCCGGTTCAGGAATGGAATATGGGTAAGGGGTGTTACAAGTCCATTGTCCGAGCCACTGGTCAAACGAACCTATTTTCCCTTATTTTGCTGCCGTAGGATTTGGAATGGCAACATTGATTAGGATGTTTGAGCTTAGGGCTGACTTTATATCCTCCTTGGTTGAGAGGTGGCGCCTAGAGACCTACACATTTCATTTGTCGTGTGGAGAGTGCATCATCACCTTAGAAGATGTTGCATTGCAACTTGGGCTCCAAGTTGATGATGTTGTAGTCACGGGTTCAAGTAAAGTGATCGAACCTACGTCACCTTGTTATCAGTTGCTTGGATGATCGTCGAGTGATGGTGGTGCTAAGTTTACCAATTTGAAATTTTCTTGGTTAAAATGAAATATCGAAACTTTACCGAGTAATGCCTTTGAGTGGGAGATGATGTGTGCTGCTCGAGTGTATATACTTAAGCTAATAGGGGGTGCTCATGCCAAACGCATGTAATAATAAAGTCCACTTTATGTACTTGCCTTTGTTGGTTGCTTTTCAAGTTGCCCGTTCGTATAGTTGGGGTTCAACAGTATTAGCAACATTGTACCGCGAGCTTTGTCGCATGATACACAATATATAGGCGGGCACCTGCTACTGCTGCAGTCTTAGGCGTTGTACAGGATGTCATTTCTGGAATAACTAAGTCACCAACAATATGTTTCCCCCCTTGTAAAGAGGTAAAAAAATTAAAACATCAATGAAGAACTATTTTTTATGAAAATGTTATCTAGCAAGTTTGCTTTCTTTTCATATGGTTTACTTGTCCGAGGATCGAAAAATCCAAAACCCTTGTTGTGTACAGACAAATGATTAAGGCATACATTGAGGATGAGGTAATATTTTTTTCAAAATAAAATTATATTCATGTCACGCAATTATTTTAGTTATATTGTTTTACCCATGTCACTATAACCATATTGTTAACTGTGCAATTCGTGTGGATGTCATATTTTGCGTCAATTGCTGCGAGTATAATTCCCCAATTAGCTTACCACCATTCATACGTGTGGTGCATGAACACACTAGTGTTGAATTTTTCAACTATTGAGAGGTACAATGGGAACCGAGTTCTGGGACAATTCGAGAGTAAGCAATATGTTTCAAACATTCCAGTAAACTTCGATAATGTCCATGATATTAATAAGAGGGGAAAATATGCAAAAAAATTGGACATTGGAGCACCAACAATGGATTGTAATGTGGAACACTTAGATGGATAGGAGGCCTCAGTTGGAATTTTGAATGGGGGATTTCACGCCCTCGATCCACTACCAACATTGGTACATGGAAAATGGGTTGTTGTATTTGTTTGGTGGCCAGTTGATAATAGTCCCTAGACAAATGCTTTGATAAGGGTATTAGCAAAGTGGGCCTAGTCGATCCCATCCTCACCGAAGACATGTAACACCCCTAACCCGAATCCGTTGTCGGAGTAGGGTTACTAGGTGTTACCAATCAATACACATCATTTAACATACATAACTCATACATTTATGCATTCATACTCAAATATCATTTAATCACAAACAAATTGTCCCTTATAAGGGCCTACAAGGCCTTAAACATGCTTTAGAAATGGTTCGGGACTAAACCTATAACTCGAGAAATTTTTAGAAACTTAGAAAAATTTCAACCAAACAGGGGTCACACGCCCGTGTGAATAAGTCATGTGCCTCACACGGCTCCAGACACGCCCGTGTCTCAGGCCATGGGGAAACAGGGCATACATACTAACTTGGGTCACACGGCCAACCACATGCCCGTGTGTCCAGCCCGTGTGCCCTTCGAAGTGGCCACACACGCGCGTGTGCCAGGTCGTGTGCTAGGCCGTGTGAAACCTGTAGGGTATACTGACTTATGCAACACGGCCAAGTCACATGCCCGTGTGCTAGGCCGTGTGCCATTTAGGGGGTATACTGACTTGTACCACACGGCCAGTCACACGCCCGTGTGTAAGACAGTGTGGAGCATACTGACTTCAATTCAATTTCAACACCAGGGGACACACGGCCGTATAACATGATCGTGTGTCACACACGGCTGAGACACACGCCCGTGTCTCTGCCCGTGTGGACAAAAATAGGCCATTTGCAAAGCCAATTTGCCACCCCATTTTGCACATACCTATTCAAGTACAAATGGTATCATTTTAAGGCACAAATATGCAGCCAAAAGTCATTAACCAATACATAAATCTTACTATATCTATCTCCAACCATGCAAGTCACAAATATGTCACAACTTGCTATTCAATTACATACCTAATTCACATATACAATTCAATTTACTAATTCATTTCAAACATGCATTATCAAGCATTAATTCACAAACACATAACTTCCAAATTATCAACTTCAATCACATAAAATAAGTCAATTTACCAAACTCAAAATAGAACCATTTGCACATTTATAACATCATCATGTTCATCATCATATGCCAACCCAAATGGCCAAAATACATATCCATCAAACATACCAAAATGAAACAAGCCTATACATGCCATATACCATATTTACACAACTCAAAAGTACCAAATAAATGTCTGATAGTGCGATGAAGTTCCTGACGATCCCCGGTTCTGAGCTAGCTTCGATTTACTATAAAACATAGAAGAAAATAAACAAGGTAAGCTATAAAGCTTAGTAAGATCATATGTATATGTGAAATAATCAACATCATTCATTAACACTTCCAAATAGACACATAATTTGCAATTAAAACCTCAATCAGTGAGATAACATAAAGTTTAACTACAAAGTAGCTCATAAGCTCTCATCTTCTTATAATTCACCATTCGAACAGTTTTTTGTACATACCTGTATTGATACATATCTATTCTCACCAATTCGTTTATCAAATCACTTCGAATTTATAAATGCTTATGATATAAGTACGTCAATTTTCCGATGCCATAGTCCAACTATGGTCTTATACATACATTGCCAAGGCCCTGCCGTGGTCTTTCATTCACATGCTATAACCCGGTTATGGTCTTACTATTTGATTGCCATAGCCCAGCTATGGTCTTATTTAGTATCTCGTCGACTTAAACCGTACTTTTAAATTCAATATCTCCAAATTTAACGAATGGAATACATACAATCTCAATTCTACCCATCAATTAAACAAATGCACAATTAAGTTCAATTATACGAACTTACCTCGTGTACGGATTTGACGAAACAGACCGACTACTCGATCTTGATCTATATGAATTCAAAATTAACTTATTCAATCACATATTCTTTCAATTTAATCCATATCACACTTTAAAGAACTTTTACACTTTTGCCCCAAGTATTTCACAACTTTTACAATTTAGTCCTTATTTCACAAAACACAAAATTCACATAATTTCAATAAAACCCATGCTTGGACGAATTATATATAGGTCCTTAGCAGTCCAAAACTTTCATTTATTTCACATTTCAACCACACAATTTGCACATTTCACAATTTAATCCCATCAAAAATCACTTAACAAAACATGTAAAACTATCATCAAGCTTTCATATTTCAACAGTAAACATCAAAGAACACATAAATTCAACAATGGCAACTCTCAAAATCTTTAACAGTTTCGCAAATTAGTCCCTGGGCTAGTTAGTACTAGCTGCAACGATCTCAAAAACATAAAAATCGTACCTTAATGAGCTAGGAAAGCTTGGCCGGATATCAAGCCGTAAAAATGGCTATTATTCATGTGAAAATTGGTTAAGGAAGATGAATGAATCAATTTGGTGTTTTTGTTTTATTTTAATTATAACTTAATTACTCATTTACCTATTTAACCTTATTACTAATTCAAAATTTCAATAATGCCATGCCACTATCATCCACTATCCCATAAATGGTTTAATAACAACATAAGGACCTTAACTTTAAGGTTCTATAGCTATTAGACACCTTTTGCTATTAGAACTCTAGTTTTTCGCTTTACGCGATTTAGTCCTTTTTATCAAATTAAGCATTTAAACGATAAAATTTCTTCACGAAAATTTCACACCATCATATATTCATGCTGTAAACAATAAAATAATAATAAAATAAATATTTTGAATTCAAACTTGTTGTCCTGAAACTACTATTCCGATTTGACCAAAAACGGGCTGTTATAACTCTCCCCCCTTAGGGATTTTCGTCCATGAAAATCTTACTAGTAAATAAGTTCAGGTATTGTTTGCTCATAGCATCCTCGGGTTCCCATGTAGCTTCTTCAACCCCGTGTCGATGCCATAATACTTTCACTATTGCGATTTTCTTATTTCTCATCTCTTTGATCTTACGAGCTAAAATTCGAATTGGTTCTTCACTGTACGATAAATCTGACTGTATTTCAATTTTAGTTTGAGAAGTAACGTGTGAAGGGTCTGATCGATATCTTCGTAGCATCGATACGTGAAACACATTATGTATTTTCTCTAACTCAGACGGTAAAGATAGTCGATATGCCACTGGCCCAATTCGCTTAGTAATCTCATACGGTCTGATGAATCGTGGACTCAATTTCCCTTTCCGACCAAACCACAATATCTTTTTCCACGGCGACACTTTCAAAAACACTTTATCCCCGATCTGAAACTCAATACCTTTCCGTTTCAAGTCTACGTATGATTTCTGCCGATTCGATGCTACTTTCAAACTATCGCGAATTACTTTCACTTTTTCTTCTGTTTCTCTGATCAGATCAATCCCGTGAATCTTATTTTCACTGAGCTCACTCCAGTACAACCGTGTTCGACATTTACGGCTATATAAAGCTTCATACGGTGCCATCTTTATACTCGATTGGAAGCTATTATTGTAAGCAAATTCAATCAGCGGTAGATATTTCTCCCAGTTACCTTCAAACTCAAGAATGAAACAACGCAACATATCCTCAAGTATCTAAATAACTCATTCGGATTGACCATCCATTTGCGGGTGAAACTCAGTGCTAAAATGCAACTTTGAACCCAAAGCTTCTTGCAATTTCTTCCAAAATAGGGAAGTAAACCTTGGATCTCTATCCGAAACAATAAATAGGGGAACACCATGCAATCTCACAATTTCAGAAATATACAATTCAGCTAATTTATCAAGCGAGAAATCTGTACGTACTGGAATAAAATGAGCTGATTTTGTCAATCTGTTAACAACAACCCAGATCTCATCTTTCTTTTTCGTACATAAGGGCAAACCCGAAACGAAATCCATTGTTACTCTATCCCACTTCCACTCAGGAATCATTATAGGCTGTAATAAACCTGATGGCACTTGATGCTCAGCTTTGACTTGCTGACAAATCAAACATTTCGAAACAAATTCTGAGATATCTCGTTTCATGCCATGCCACCAATAAAGTTGTTTTAAATCGTTATACATTTTCGTGCTTCTCGGATGTACAAATAAACAACTACTGTGTGCTTTGTTTAGAATCTTCCGAATGAGCTCAGAATTTCTTGGTACACATATCCTATCACGAAACATCAAACAATCATCAGTCCCTATTCGAAACTCTGAATCAGAAGTCGACTCACACTGAGCTCATTTTGCTTGCAATTCATTATCAAATTTTTATCCTCACAAATCTGTTGTAGAAATAACGGTCTCGCTTTCAACTCGGCTACTATCGAACTGTCGTCAGAAAAAGCTAATTGTGTGTTCAAAGCACGTAAAGCAAATAAGGACTTTCGGCTCAAAGCATCAGCAACTACGTTCGCTTTCCCTGGATGATAACCAATCACTAATTTATAGTCTTTTAGCAATTCTAGCCATCTCTGTTGTCGTAAATTCAAATATTTTTGAGTCATCAAATATTTCAAGCTTTTGTGGTAAGTATAAATATGACATTTCTCACCAAACAAATAATGATGCCAAATTTTCAATGCGAACACTATCGAGGCTAACTCTAGATAGTGCGTTGGATAATTCTTTTCGTGCGGCTTCAACTGTCTCGAGGCATAAGCTATAACTTTACCTTCCTGCATCAAAATACAACCCAGGCCATTTAACGATGCATTCCTGAAAACTAGGAATTCTTTACCCGACTTAGGCTGAACTAACACTAGTGCCTCTGTCAATAATGTTTTCAACTGCTAGAAGCTCTGCTGACACTTTTCTGACCACTCAAATTTAACATCTTTTTGAAGCAATCGTGTCATCAGAGTCGCAATCATCGAGAAGCCTTTCACAAACCGTCTATAATAGCTGACTAATCCCAGAAAACTACAGACTTCGGATACATTTCTCGGAGGCTTCCAATCTATAATCGCAGAAATTTTGATCGGGTCAACTCGGATACCCGCTACTGAAATTATATGTCCCAGAAAACCAACCTCTCGTAACCAAAACTCACATTTGCTGAACTTTGCAAACAACTGTTTATCTCTCAAAGCTTGTAATACGATTCTCAAATGCTCGGCATGCTCAGATTCATTATGAGAGTAAATCAAAATGTCATCAATAAACACAACTACGAATCAGTCTAAGTACGGCCTGAAAATTCGGTTCATCAAGTCCACAAAAATAGCAGGTGCATTTGTTAGTCTGAAAGGCATAACAAGAAATTCGTAGTGTCCGTACCTTGTTCTAAATGCAGTCTTTGGCACATCTAAGTCTTTAACTCGCAACTGGTAATAACCCGATCTCAAATCAATTTTTGAAAACACTGTTGCCCTTTTTAACTGATCAAACAAATCATCTATTCGTGGCAAAGGATATTTATTCTTGATTGTCACTTTGTTGAACTGTCGATAGTCTATACACATTCTCATCGTGTCATCTTTCTTTTTCACAAATAACACCGGTGCACCCTAGGGAGAGAAACTCGGTCTAGCAAAACCTTTATCTGTCAACTCTTGCAACTGAGCTTTCAATTCTTTTAACTCTGTCGGAGCCATTCTGTACAGAGCTATCAATATCGGCGTTGTTACCGGTACTAATTCAATACCAAACTCAACCTCTCTGATAGGTGATAAACCCGGTAACTCTTCAGGAAATACATTTGGATACTCACACACAACTGGTACTAATTCAATCTTTGTTTCTGTCACTTTCGTATCAAGTACATAAGCAAGATAAGCTTCACACCCTTTTCTCACAAATCTCTGAGCTAACATAGACGATATCACAACTGGAAAACTATTTAGATCATCAGATTCAATTCTAATAGTCTCATTATTCTAACATTTCAGTTCAATTGTCTTTCGTCTACAATTCACTATAGCCTCACGCATCGTTAATCAATCCATACCCAGAATCAAATCAAATTCATCAAATGGCAATAACATCAGATTAGCTAGAAAACAGAAATCCCGATACATTAACGGACAATTCTTGTAGACTTTGTCAACCAAATCACATTTGCCTAAGGGGTTCGATACTTTAATCAAAAATTCAGTAGACTCTACAGGCAAAGTCTTACTAGATACTAAATTCATACATATATAAGAATAAGTTGATCCTGAATCTATCAATGCAATCACATTAGTATCAGAGAGAGTGAAAATACCGACGATAACATCTGGTGACGACGCTTCTTCACGAGCGCAAATAGCGTAAGCTCTAGCAGGTGCTCTGGCCTCGAATCTCACAACAGTATCTCGTGTTGCACTTTTACCACTACTCACATTTCCAACATTACAGAATGGTCTTCCTCTCGCAGTCGTGTTGCTTTGTCTTGCACTCTGAGATTTATCTTTCTCATTTAGCTCAAGACAATCTCGAATGAAGTGTTCGTGCGAACCACATCTAAAACAAGCTTTATCATTCAATCTACACTCTCCAAAATGTTGTTTTCCACATCGTCCACATTCAGTTTTATTCGATGTAACATTACCCACACTTGCCACTGACATAGCTGGAGTTTTTGAACCCGTAAATTGCTTCCCACGATCTCTATTAGAGTACTCCACTGGTGCATTTGATCGACTATACAAATCACGAGATTTCTTCGATGAAGAGTGATAGGGTTTATTCATCAATCTTTTTCTCGAATCTCTAGCTTTCGAATCAGCCTTTCTTTTTTCTTTGCCCAGTTCTTCAGCTTTGCAAGCACGTTCGACTAACACAACAAATTCTTTTAAATCCAATATCCCGACCAAAAGTTTAATGTCTTCGTTCAGCCCATCAACAAACCGTTTGCACATTATCTCTTTAGTCGAAACATACTCTCGGGCATATTTACTGAACCGTACAAATTCTCTTTCGTATTCGATTACAGTCATACGACCCTGTTTCAATTCTAGAAATTCTTTATACTTTTGATCAATGAACCGTTGACTGATGTATTTCTTCCAAAACTCGGTCTGAAATAATTCCCAGGTCACTCGCTCTCGGCACTACCGACACTAAAATATTCCACCAATGATACGTAGAGTCTCACAGAAGAGAAATAGTGCACTTTAAGCATTTAGCTGGCGTACACGAAAGTTCATCAAACACTCGGAAAGTATTTTCAAGCCAGAACTCAGCTCTTTTAGGGTCACCATCAACATTAGCCCTAAACTCTTCAGCACCGTGTTTACGGATCTTATCAATTGGAGGCTTATTCAATCTTAAAAGCTCGACTCCTTGAGGAGCTACATGTACAGTTTGGGGAATAGGAGGGGTGGAGGTTGTTGAGCAGCCGGATTTGTCCGAACATATTGAATGAACCACTCATTCATCATCTGGAAAAAGGCTTCTTTAGCCTCACCTCCGTGACTACTTGACACTGGTCTAGATTCGGAAGGCACTGTCCCTTGAGCGGGAGCGGGCGCATTACTATCTACATTATCAGCTACCGCTCGTTCGGGATCCATTACTATACGAAAACACAATTTAAGCTGTCAGGAATCATCACGCTATCGCAGAGTATATATGGCATGTATAGCTAGACTCTCACACATGCTACGTTAGTCCTAGAATCGACTAAACCGTAGCTCTGATACTAATAAATGCAACACCCCTAACATGTATCTGTCGCCGGAGTAGGGTTACTAGGTGTTACCGATCAATACACATCATTTAACATACATAACTCATACATTTATGCATTCATACTCAAATATAATTTAATAACAAACAAATTGTCCCTTATAAGGGCCTACGAGGCCTTAAACATGCTTTAGAAGTGGTTCGGGACTAAACCAATAACTCGGGAAATTTTTAGAAACTTAGAAAAATTTTAACCATACAGGGGTCACACGCCCGTGTGAACAGGTCGTGTGCCTCACACAGCCCCGGACACGCCTGTGTCTCAGGCCGTGTGAAAACAGGGCATACATACTGACTTGGGTCACACGGCTAACCACACGCCGGTGTGTCCAGCCCGTATGCTCTTTGAAGTGGCCACATACGCCCATGTGCCAGGTCGTGTGCTAGGCCGTGTGAAACCTGTAGGGTATACTGACTTATGCAACACGGACAAGTCACACGCCCGTTTGCTAGGCCGTGTGCCATGTAGGGGGTATACTGACTTGTACCACACGGCCAATCACACGCCCGTGTGTAAGACCGTATGGAGCATACTGACTTCAATTTAATTTCAATACCAGGGGACACACGGCCATATAACATGACCGTGTGTCACACACGGCTGAGACACACGCCCATGTCTCTGCCCGTGTGGACAAAAATAGGCCATTTGCAAAGCCAATTTGCCACCCCATTTTACACGTACCTACACAAGTACAAATGGTATCATTTTAAGGCACAAATATGCAGCCAAAAGTCATTAACCAATACATAAATATTACTATATCTATCTCCAACCATGAAGGTCACAAATATGTCACAACTTGCTATTTAATTACATACCTAATTCATATATACAATTCAATTTACTAATTCATTTCAAACATGCAATATCAAGCATTAATTCACAAACACATAACTTCCAAATTATCAACTTCAATCACATAACATAAGTCAACTTAGTAAACTCAAAATAGAACCATTTGCACATTTATAACATCATCATGTTCATCATCATATGCCAACCCAAATGGCCAAAATACATATCCATCAAACATACCAAAATGACACAAGCCTATACATGCCATATACCATATTTACACAACTCAAAAGTATCAAATAGATGTCTAATAGTGCGATGAAGTTCCTGATGATCCCCGGTTCTGAGCTAGCTTCGATTTACTATAAAACATAGAAGAAAATAAACAAGGTAAGCTATAAAGCTTAGTAAGTTCGTATGTATATATGAAATAATCAACATCATTCATTAACACTTCCAAATAGACACATAATTTGTAATTAAAACCTCAATCAATGAGATAACATAAAGTTTAACTACAAAGTAGCTCATAAGCTCTCATCTTCTTATAATTCACCATTCGAACGGTTTTCTGTACATACCTGTACTGATACATATCTATTCTCACCAATTCGTTTATCAAATCACTTCGAATTTATAAATGCTTAAGATATAAGTACGTCGATTTTCTGATGCCATAGTCCAACTATGGTCTTACACATACATTGCCAAAGCCCTGCCGTGGCCTTTCATTCACATGCCATAACCTGGTTATGGTCTTATTATTCAATTGCCACAACCCAGCTATGGTCTTATTCAGTATCTCGTCGACTTAAACCGTACATTTAAATTCAATATCTCCAAATTTAACTAATGGAATACATACAATCTCAATTATATCCATCAATTAAACAAATGCACAGTTAAGTTCAATTATACGAATTTACCTTGTGTACGGATTTGACGAAACAGACCGACTACTCGATAACCTTGCTTTTCCCCCGATCTAAATCTGAATTCGTTGTTTCTTGGTCTATATGAATTCAAAATTAACTTATTCAATCACATATTCTTTCAATTTAATCCATATCACACTTTAAAGAACTTTTACACTTTTGCCCCAAGTATTTCACAACTTTTACAATTTAGTCCTTATTTCGCAAAACACAAAATTCACATAATTTCAATAAAACCCATGCTTGGTCGAATTATGTATAGGTCCCTAGCAGTCCAAAACTTTCATTTATTTCACATTTCAACCACACAATTTGCACGTTTCACAATTTAATCCCTATTATGCATTTTCATCAAAAATCACTTAACAAAACATGTAAAACTATCATCAAGCTTTCATATTTCAACATTAAACATCAAAGAACACATAAATTCAACAATGGAAACTCTCAAAATCTTTAACAGTTTCACAAATTAGCCCCTGGGCTAGTTAGTACTAGCTGCAACGATCTCAAAAACATAGAAATCATTAAAAACGGGACAAAAATCGTACCTTAATGAGCTAGGAAAGCTTGGTCGAATATCAAGCCCTAAAAATGGCTATCCTTCATGTGAAAATCGGTTAAGGAAGATGAATGAATCAATTTGGTGTTTTTTTTAATTATATTTTAATTATTCATTTACCTATTTAACCATATTACTAATTCAAAATTTCAATAATGCCATGCCACTATCATCCACTATCCCATAAATGGTTTAATAACAACATGAGGACCTTAAATTTAAGGTTCTATAGCTATTAGACACCTTTAGCTATTAGAACTCAAGTTTTTTGCTTTACGCGATTTAGTCCTTTTTATCAAATTAAGCATTTAAACGATAAAATTTCTTCACGAAAATTTCACACCATCATATATTCATGTTGTAAACAATAAAATAATAATAAAATAAATATTTTGACTTTGAATTTGTGGTCTCGAAACCACTATTCCGATTTGACAAAAAACGGGCTGTTACAAGACATCCATTTCTTTCTTCTGATCTTAAGCCCGAGCTTGAACCTTTGAGGACACAAACACAATCGGAGGGTAGTTTTTATCATCCATAGTTGCGCAATGACAGTTGTACGCTAAATTTCCAAGGCTATGCCTCTTGTCCGGATATGCCTGGTTCTGGTTCTAATTATCAACAACCGAGATCATCAACAATGGTTGATATGTTTAGCTCTACACCTCCTGATCAAATCTTTTGGATATACGATTTTTCGAGTTACTTTGATACACCCCAAAGTTCATCGATGGATGAGGAGAATGCAGGTTCGGATAAGGAAAACATTAAGCTCCCAATTGACTATTGCGAGCAACCCAAACGTCAATGAAGGGCACCACAACGTTTCACCTTACAAACAACTCTATCCAACCATCAATTTTGATACATGTAAATTGTGAAGTAATTGTACCATCTTTTTTTTCTAATAAACTTTATCTGTAATTATTTACAAATTTTCATTTTTTCCCTTCATTTTTAAAAATTATTTTTGTGCTTATTTTTCAAAAACAAATATAATTAACAAATTTTTTAAATTAAAAAAATTAACTCAAAAAATTTCTTACCATAAATTTTAAATTAACTTATGGAATTTTGTCAATGTTATTGTTTGAATTAATGTTAAATAGGAAATTAAATATTTTTCTTGCCATATATTTTTCTTATCGTGATTTTAACTTATTATCATATATGAATTTAATGCATATTGTTTCAATTTTGTAATTGTGAAAAAAATAACATCGGTAATGACAAATATATCGCAAAGAAAAGAGAAACAAAAATAAAGAACACACAAATTTTACGTGGAAACCCTTTCGGGAAAAAAACCACGGGCAGAGGAGAAGAAAATTCACTATGTTGAATTCGAATCAATTTACAAGAGGAATATACTATGTCTATTTATAGGCTTGTAAAGCCATATTCTAATAGGAGTGTAGTAAGATTGAAACTCCTTATTCTAATCAATATCCAATAGATGGAGTTTAATAAGGTTTAAAAAACCTTATTGAAAATAAAATAAAAGAAGTGTAGTTCTATAGGGATTCTTCTTTTATTTTATTTTACCATTTTATTTTATTTAAATAAGGATTCGGGTCACTTAATTCTAACAATCTCCACCTTGACACGAATTCTAAATAAACAAGTTCTTCATCGCGAACTCTCAACGAACAAGTTCTCCACCTCTTCCATAAAACCCCTTAATGGTTTAACTTCAATAATGAACACCAACCAAGTCTAAGCAATGCTCAAACTTGGTTATAGGAAGTGACTTAGTCATCATATCTGCAGGATTTTCATGAGTACTAATTTTGCTCACAATAATATCACCACGAGCAATAATATCACGAACAAAATGATACCAGAACATCAATGTGTTTTGTTCTCTCATGAAACATTTGATCTTTTTAAGGAAGATGGCACTCTAACTGTCGCAAAATATCGTGGCTTTGATTTGAAGGTCTTCATTGAGCTCACTAAAGAGTCCTTCAACCAAATAGCCTCTTTACAAGCCTCGATAATCGCCATGTACTCGGCTTCAGGTGGTAGACAAAGCGATGTAGTTTGCAAAGTAGCTTTCAACCGATTGCACAACCTCCGATTGTAAAGACATAACCAAAGTGAGAGATCTTCTTCTATCAAGGTCTCCAGCAAAATCAGCATCAACATACCCAATGACTCCATCTCTAGTTCTTCCAAACTGTAAGCAAACATCGTGAGTACGTCGTAAGTATCTTAAAATCCACCGAATCGCTTTCCAATGTTCTTTACCGGATTCGCCATGTATCTACTAATCTGACCGATCGTGCATATGATAAACTGGACGTGAACAAACCATAGCATACATGAGAGATCCCATTGCACTAGAGTATGGAACATGTGACATGTACTCAATCTCATCATCTAATTGTGGAGACAAAGCCGATGAAAGTCTGAAATGGTTGCTAAAGGAGTACTAACAAGGCTTAGCACTCTGCATATTGAACTGCAAAGAACTTTCTCAATATACATTCCGACTTAGGTACAATTTACTTGCTTTTCTATCTCTAAGAATCTCCATACCAAGTATCTTCTTTGCTGGTCCCAAATCTTTCATCTCAAATTCTTCACTTAGTTGGGCTTTGACCTTTCTTATCTCTCCTTTATCTTTTGCTGCTATCAACATGTCATCAACATAAAGAAGTAGATACACAAAAGAACCATCACTATTTTTCTTAAACTAAACACAGATGTCAAAACTACTTCTTTTAAAATCATGAGAATTCATAAAAGAATCAAACCTCTTGTACCACTGTCTTGGTGACTGTTTCAAACCGTAAAGGGACTTTTTTAGCAAGCAAACATAGTCCTCTTTTTCTGAGACTGTAAAACCCTCTGGTTGTTGCATGTAAATATCTTCCTCAAGTTCTCCATGCAAAAATGCAGTTTTTACATCTAACTGTTCAAGCTCCAAATCATGCATGGCCACAATACCAAGCAAAGCTTGAATCGAACTATGCTTTACAACTGGGGAGAACACATCTGTGAAGTCCACTCCTGGAACTTGACTGTAACCTTTTGCAACAAGCCTTGCTTTATATCTGGGTTCTTCAACTCCTGGAGTCCCTTCTTTCTTTTTAAACACCCATTTACAACGAACAACCTTTTTACCTTTAGGAAGTTTCACAAGATCCCATGTTCTGTTTTTATGGAGTGATTCCATCTCCTCTTGCATAGCAAACATCCACTTTTTCGAGTCTGCACAGCTAACCGCCTCAGAATAATTAGACGGCTCTTGGTTTGCATCTATATCTTTGGCCACATTTAAAGCATAAGCAACTAGATCAGCCTCGGCATACTTCTTTAGAGGTTTAATTTCTCTTCTAGTTCTGTTTTTGGCGATAAAGTATTGTGGTGAAGAAGCAACTCTATTCTCAATTTTTGTACTGGCTTGAGGAGTCGACTCTGTATTAATCTGATGCTCCACCTGCTTTTGATTTTCTTTATTGGAAGAGTCTTTAAGAGATAAGTTAGGTAGCATAGCAGTTTCATCAAAAACAACATCTCTGCTAATCACAACTTTTCTATTTTCAGGACACCATAACTTATACCCTTTTACACCGGCTTTATAACCAAGAAAAACACATTTAATGGATCTCGGTTCCAATTTTCCATTATCAACATGAGTATACGCAGGACACCCAAAGATCTTTAAATCAGAATAATTAGCAGGATTACTAGACCATACCTCTTGTGGAGTCTTTTTCTCAATGGCAATGGATGGAGATCGGTTGATCAAAAACATGCGATGAAGGTCGCTTCGCCCAAAACGACTTTGGTAAGTTGGCATTTGGCAACATACATCGAACTTTCTCCATAATCGTTCGTTCATTCGCTCGCAATGCCGTTTTGTTGTGGAATATGACGAATCGCTCAAGTGTCTCACGATCCTTTTGACTTGCACAGTTTATTAAACTCATCAGAACAAAACTCTAAGCCATTGTCTATGCGGAGGTGTTTTATTTGTTTTCCCGTCTCGCTTTTCAATCATAGTTTTCAAGACTTAAATGCGGAAAACACATCACTTTTCTCGCTTCGGGAAGAATGCCCAAATTTTTTTGGAAAAATCATCAATAAAAGTTAGCATATAATCAGCTCCACCTCTTGAAGGCACTCTTGATGGCCCCCACAGATCAGAATGAATATACTCCAACATTCCCTTCGTGTTATGGATTCCTCTGGTGAATCGAACTCTCTTTTGCTTCCCAAAAACACAGTGCTCACAGAACTTCAGTTTGCAAATTCCTTGCCCATCAAGAAGTCCTCTTTTGCTCAATTCTGTCATGCCATTCTCACTCATATGCCCTAGGCGCATATGCCAAAGTTTAGTAATATCATCATCTGGCAAGGAAGAGGAAGCGACACAATTTGCATCACCAATAATGATGAGAACCTCGCAAAACATATAACTTGGCAGTCTTTCTCTGCCCTTTCATCACAACGAGGGAACCTTTAGAAATCTTCAAAATCCAACTTTCAGCTGTGTATTTGTACCCTCTTAAATCAAGAGTACTCAACGAAATTAAGTTTCTCTTCAATTCTGGAACATGCCGTACGTCACTAAGTGTTCTGACAACTCCATCAAACATCTTAAATTTAATTGTTCCAACACCTGCGATTTTACACGAAGCATTATTTCCCATCAAAACAACACCTTCAGACACTGTTTCGTAATTTGTAAACCAATCCCGATTGGGACACATGTTGAAGGTGCAACCCGAATCAAGTATCCACTCCTCGCTCACTTTAGAATTGTTGACAGAAGCGACTAGAAGTTCACTATCATTGTAGTCTTCTACAACATCAGCTTCACCAGAGTTTTCTAGTTGTTTTCCCTTTTGATTCGCAGCCTCCCTTTTAATCTTGTTCTGTAGCTTATAGCACTCAGTTTTAATGTGCCCTTCCTTCTTGCAGAAGTTACAAGTTTTACCTCAGTTTGAAGATTTCGATCTACCCTTAGATTTACCGCGAGGGTTTCATTCCTGTGTCCTTCCAAGATCATCATCAGCATTCCGATCATGTCTCCCACGAACAATGAGACTCTCTCCCTGAGAGTCGGGTTTAACCACAAGATGCTTCATCTTATCATATGAGGTCAAAGAATCATAAACCTTATCAACTGTGAGAGACTCGCGACTATATAAAATCGTGTCTCTGAAGGTTGAATAAGACGGGGGCAATGAACAAAGTAGAATCAACCCTAGATCTTCCTTATCATACTGAACCTCCATGGCCTCCAAGTTTGAGAGAATTTCTTTAAACACTGTTAAGTGTTCGTGCACAGACGCACCTTCTTCCAAACGATGAGCATAAAGACGTTGCTTTATATGCAACTTGCTGGTTAGAGTTTTCGACATACATATTTGTTCTAGCCTCTTCCATAATGCCGCGGCGGTCTTCTCCTTCATCACATCTTGCAAAATTTCGTTAGACAAATGCAGATGTAATCGTGTTAACGCCTTTCGATCCTTGTTTTTTTTCTCTTCCTCCGTCAATGTCAAAGGCATCTTATCTACCCCTAGCAGGGCTTCCTCTAAATCCATCGTGCAAGAAGTGCCTGCATCTTTATTTGCCACAACGCAAATCTGGTGTTGCGATCCAACAGCAGAATTTCATACTTTAAAGACGCCATTACCGTGATCGAGATGAAAAAACCCGGAAGCTCTGATATCAATTTGTGAAAAAAATAACGTCGGTAATGACAAATATATCGCAAAGAAAAGAGAAACAAAAATAAAGAACACACAGATTTTACGTGGAAACCCTTTCGGGAAAAAAACCACAGGCAGAGGAGAAGAAAATTCATTATGTCGAATTCGAATCAATTTACAAGAGGAATAGACTATGTCTATTTATAGGCTTGTAAAGCCATATTCTAATAGGAGTGTAGTAAGATTGAAACTCCTTATTCTAATCAATATCCAATAGATGGAGTTTAATAAGGTTTAAAAAACCTTATTTAAAATAAAATAAAAGAAGTGTAGTTCTATAGGGATTCTTCTTTTATTTTATTTTACCATTGTATTTTATTTAAATAAGGATTCATGTCACTTAATTCTAACAGTAATAAGGGCAAGCCTTCTCAAAATTATGAAGAATCATGGCAATAGCGTAGAAATAAATTTAATTCAATTTGTGAAAATGATTAAAATATATTTGAATATCAGATACATAAATTTATATTTGCCTCAAGTGTGACGATTGTCCAAGATGGAAGTTCCGATGCGGGCACTTGTTTCGACTATGGCCAACAATTCTACATAGACCGCAACGTTTGGGTGTGCTCTTCTCCCTCAAGTCCATGTCATTTTGAAAATTACTAGCCTACGGCCAACATTGGGTACCCTACATAGCCCCGAGTTTGGGAGCAACTCGAATGAAAGTGAAGGGACTTCCTATGTCGAGATATCATTGAAAGTGGGGAACTCATTTTCCCAGATACGTAATGTGCGTTCCAGCGTGTACACCTCATCGAATATTATTCACAATTGACATTGGCCCATGCACATGCTGCAACTATTGGAAAAAGATTCGGTTCGAAAACAGTTTTCTTGCACAACAGAAAAATAAAAATTTTGAAAACCGAGCCGGTTTATAATATTTATAGCAATAAACTTTTTCCCCGAAATAGTACCTGTGCTTTGAGCGAGATGGATCCTAGACGTTCCAATTTTCAATCGAACAATCTTCTCCGCTATTCTCATCCCACAAACTCCCTCGAGTCTGGGTTCGAACAATTTCGAATCAAACATAGAATTAGAAATAATTTTCTTACTTTTAGTAGGAAAGTAAATCTCTCTTTTATAGAAATCGATAGTATTGTTATTCCCAGAAAAAAGAATTTATACTTAAAAATAAATTCTGACTTATTTTCAGGCAAAATAACAATTAAAAATAAATTCTAACTTATTTTCAGGAAAAATAACAATATCTCAAAGTTATGTGTTTTTAGCCCTAACAGTGTCATCTATTTATAGGGAGAGGTAGTGAAACCCTAATCGAATTAGTAAAATCCAAACATTATTCATTTAATAGAACCCCTAGTTGAATTAAGAGAGAGAAGGGCAGCTAACCTTAGTTACTAGGGTTAGTCTCCCCTCATACTTGTTATGAGAGGTTTTGGGCCTTTCCTGTATCAGATCCAATTATATGTGTTTCTTAGACTTTTAACCCAACACTTTATTGTTTAATCCAACCCAATACATGTTTTTCTATTTCCCAAAATAAATATTATTTATTAAATTAATTATAAATAATTTAATTTTTCAATTAAATAGTTTTCTAAACCTAATTCTAATTTCATTAAAATCATGGCAATTTTAACGTAAAATAATTTATGACAAAATATATTTAATTTTCTACTTGCAATGGATTCACAATGACCAATTAATTTAATTTAATTTCCAAACTTCAATTAATTAAAAAATAATTCGAAAAACTTAAATGAATTCTCAGGTCATTTCCATACTTAGCGAGAAACCACATTCATTTCGAAATGTAACCCATTTTTCTAAGTTTATCATTTCTATTCGTTTATGTTCATTTGATTCAACATGCAATTCATTTCTGGTTTCAACGAGCTAGCGAAGGGGCCGATTGGACATATGTAATTAGGGCTCAAATGATTTACAATTAACTTCCAGCTTTTCGCCTATTAATTATAAACTCATTTAGTCATTAAGTCATTCCATTATAG
The DNA here is from genome assembly GCA_025698515.1 of Gossypium sturtianum. NCBI lineage: Eukaryota > Viridiplantae > Streptophyta > Magnoliopsida > Malvales > Malvaceae > Gossypium > Gossypium sturtianum. Next base: position 30,738,272 of record CM046945.1, read on the forward strand.
TATCATGACTAAGCTCTCCCTAATAACATATCATTACGAAAGCTACTTGATCAATACTCGTCCGATGACCTTGTCATAAGTGTGTTACCCTCAAAGTATATCCTTAATCTCTTTGGGATAAACCAGTTCTCCCAATATAATCCTATTTTTATCTCATGGTAACCATTACATTTGCCTTCATAAAAAGTCAATTACTATCAAATAGTAATTTAGTCATTCATCACAAAAACAAGCGACCCGTGACCAGTTTTAGTTTTCATCTATCATGTATTGCCAATGAGAGGATATCATTTACCCATGTTTTGGGCTATGAATTCCACTATTTTGAATAATGCTACATACTGCAAAAATCGTATACCCAACAACTAACTTTCGGTTCCTTATTTATTTGAACTCAGGCTTTTACTTGCATCAAAGCATATGAATCACGCATACATATGTTGGAAAAAATTTGGTTCAAAAATAGTTTTCTTGCATAGCGGAAAATTAAAATTTTGAAAATGGAATCGGTTTGTGATATTTATAGTAATAAATTGTTCCCGAAAGCACACCGACGTTTTTAGCTAGACGGATCCTTGTCATTCTCGGCTTTAAACCGAACGACCTTCTTCGCTATTCTTGTATCATGAACTACTTCGAGTGGGGGCTCAAATGAATTCGAATCAAACATAGAACTAGAAATTATTTACTTTACTTTCAGAGGGAAAGCAAAAATCTCTCTTTAATAGAAACTGGTAGAATTGTTATTCCAGAAAATAGAATTTCTACCTAGAAATAAATTCTCACTATTTTCGGGAAAAATAACAATATCTTTAGTCCTACTGGTGCCATCTATTTATAAGGAGAAAAATCAAAACCCTTGTTGAACTAGTAAAAGTCTATTTAATAGAAAAACAACTTCCTAGTTAAACTAGGAGAGAGAGAGGCGGCAACCCTTGTTAAATATACCAGGTTTTTCATTCCAAGTATTTAACATGAGAGGCTTTTGGGTCTCTCCCGTATCAGGTCCAATTATGAGTGTTTCTTGAACTTTTAACCCAACACGTTATAATTCAATCTAACCCAATACTTGATTTTCTATTTTCCAAAATAAACATCATAAATTAATTTAAATTAATTAAATAAATTTTTTAACCCTTTAACACCCCTAACCCTTATTCATCTCCGGAACAGGGTTACGGAGCATTACCAAAAAATTCACTTCAAACGAAAACAATTTATAAACATTTCAAATCATATTGATAATCATATTAAAATCAATCAAATCATATTGATAATCATATTAAAATCAATCCAAATCATACATGTTGTCCCTTATACGAGCCCTCGAGGGTCTAAAAACATAATAGAAACAAGTCGGGACTAAATCGGAAACTCATAAAATTTTTCAGAAAATAGTGAAAATTTTACACACTGCAGGGGTCACACGGACGTGTGGCCAGACTGTGTGACTCACACGGCCAAGAGACACGCCCGTGTCTTAGGCAATGCGGAAATTTGAAATAGGGACACAAGGCCGTGTCCCAGCCCGTGTTCGTGCTCGTGTGACTCACTGACTTGGTTCACACGGCTAAGCCACACCCCCATGTGCCAGGCCGTGTACCCTTTGAAGTAACCCTATACACCTGTGTGCCAGGCCGTGTGCTAGGCCGCGTAACAACCTGACTTGCAACCCTTGGAAAGCTACAGGGGACACACGACCATGTAGCCTGGCCGTGTGTCACACACGGCTGAGACACATGCCCATGTGGACAAAAATAGGCCATTTTACAAGCCATTTTACAAGCCATTTTTCTCACCCATCTTGGTATGTACCAACACCTAAAATTACACATATATACAAGCCATAACAAGGCACCATAATTATGCAAATTCAAGCTGTATAAATAAGATATAATAACATACAACCAATATGCCTTTAGGCACATCAAATGACAACATGTATAACCATGTACTCAATTTGGTTAAAATGATCAACTAACTTCCAACTAGATTTGCAACAATACATACCATAAAATTTATTTACCAAAACACAAACCATTTGGTACCAAAATGTCATTCTATAACTAGTATCAAGTAACCACATAAATTATACATAATAAGGTATCAATTCACCACTTATTCAACATATCACAAGGCACATATACAATATGCATATTTAGGATTTCATTCCATCTTCCAACATTCAAACAAAACAAGCCAAATATCAATCATATTAAGGCTAATATTTACATGCCAAAACTAAATTCAATTGAACACCAAAATACCATAACACGAGCCAAACCAAATGGACATTTCAACAATCGAACATATAGGCCAACATTAGCCAAAATACCTATACATGCCACTATAACCAAAATCAAAACAACCGAAAGTACCAAAAGAGCCAATGGATAGTGTGATATAGCTCCGATAAGCTTCTAACCCTAACAAGCTTCCGATGCACTATAAGACACAGAAAAATGACACAGAGTAAGTATTTAAGCTTAGTAAGTTCGTATAACTTAAAACATAATTTACCATTTAATCACATAATATGTAAGTAAACATAGCATATCCCAACATAATTTGGCCAAAGCCTATGCATATACATCAAACATGTTAGCCATGAAAACATATACATAAACAAATAAACGTGGATGAGCACATCATTTGATTAAGTTTCATATACATGTATCATCCATTTCAATTCTCAATATACCTTGTATCAACATTTCAATGTAATACTCATGTGTCTCTATAATAGTTCGTATCGAAATCTTACCATCTCGTATCAGAATAATGCCCGTTGAACTATTTAGAATACCATCGGATACCCGGGATAGCTCGCACATAGTGTGCTAAATCATATAACTATAATCCGTCAAATCTTGTACATGTATACTCACACGAGCTGTGAATCAGAATGCTCACATGAGCTGTGAATATGGGCCTGCTCACACGAGCTGTAGGTCGAGACGTAGCTACACGATGCTGCTCACATGAGCTATGGAGTATCCACAACACATGTTGGACCTCAGTCATCGGTAAGACGTTCAGGACCAGCACCCGAATCATGTAAACCCTAATGACATGTCATTTGTACCTTACGAATTCCTAAGGTTCAAACGGGGCTTGGTAATCGTTGTACGTCGTTGGATATGCAACCGGTATATACGTATAGTAATTAACAACACAAGTATATTTCTTTCAAAAGTATCTATACACAACTCGATTACACGAACTTACCTCGATGAGTAAATATAGATACGGAGGTGACTAATCCAAGACTTTATCATTGCCCTGATCTAAACCCGTACGAGATCTATCTTGATCTATACGGATAAATTTAGCTCAATTCAATATGTATTTTATTCAATTTAACCCAAAATCATAATTTGGAAAAATTACCATTTTACCCCTATACTTTTAATTTCTTTGCAATTTAGTCCCTAGTTCATAAAAATGGAAATTCATGCAATTCCACCATAACCCACTATAGCCGAATATCAATTACGTCCCTATCAAACCCTATATTTCATTTATTTCACAATTTTACCATGCAAAATTTTTTATTTTTCAATATAATCCCTATTTGACAATTTCACCAAAAATCACTTAACAAAAGTTGTTTATCTATTAATAACTAACCATTTTCTTCCATAAATCATCAAAACTCATATACATTCATTCCTAATAGTTTAACAGTTTCACAAATTAGTCCCCGGGCTAGCTAGATTGATCCCGAAAACATATAAATCAATAAAAACGGAACAAAAATCACTCACATGCAATAGGAATTAGTCTAGCCGAAAATTTCAAGCTTCCATGGCTTCCCACTCTTTTAATTTTGGTTGAATAAAGGTTAAAGATGATAACTTTGCCTTTTGTTTTATTTAATTTTTACTTTATTTTCTAATTACCAAAATAACCTTAAGAAATAATCAAAATTTCAATAATGCCAAACCATGTTCATCCACTAACATCATTTATGGTCTATTTACCAAATAAGGACTCATACTTTAAGTTTCTATAGCTATTTAATACATTTAGCTACTAGAACTTAACTTTTGTACTTTACTTGATTTAGTCCTTTTAATCAAATTGAGCATGTAAACGGTAAAATTTCTTAACAAAATTATTATACGGTACTACTAGCATGTTGTAAGCAATAAAATAATAATAAAATAAATTTTTTGACTTCGAATTTGTGGTCCCGAAACCACTGTTCTTATTTCACTGAAAACGGGCTGTTACAAACCCGGTTCTAATTTCGTTAAGGTCATGGCAACTTTATCGTAAAAGAATCTATGAGAAAATATATTTAATATTTATAAATTCAACGGATTCATAATGAAAAATTAATTTAATTCCATTTTTAAACTTCAATTAATTAATTAATTAATAATTTGAAAAATCATAAATTAATTTTCAGGTCATTTCCATACTTAGTGAGAAAACCACATTCATTTTCGAATGTTTCTCATTTCTCTAACTTTACCATTTCTATATTCAACATGCAATTCTTTTCTAGTTTCAACGAGCTAGCAGAGGGATCGGTTGGGCATATGTGATTAGGGCTCAAATGATTTCTAATTAAGTTCTAGTTTTTCTCATGTTAATTATAAAATCATTTAGTCACAAACTCATTCCACCATAGTATCTTCGTGACTGAGCTTTCCCTAATGACATACCATTACAAAAGCAACTTGATCAATGCTCGTCCAATGACCTTTTCATAAGTGTGTTACCCTCATAGGATATCATTAATCTCTTTGGGATAAACTCGCTCTCCCAATATGATCCTATTTTATCTCATGGTAGCCATTACGTCTTCCTTAATGAAAAGTCAATTACTATTAAATAGTAATTAAGTCATTCATCACAAAGATGAACGACCCGTGGCCACGCTTATTTTTCATCTATCATGTAATACCAATGAGAGGATATCATTTACACATGTCTCGAGGTACGAATTCCACTATTTTGAATGATGCTTCATACTGCAGAAGTCGTATACCCAATGCACCAACTTCCGATTCCTTATCTATTTGAACTCAGGCTTTTACTTATATCAAAGTATACTAGTCATGCATACATAATCTATCATCCACTTAGGATTAAGGTATGTCACACTATGAACGTCACAAGTGAATAAATCCAAAAACAGATTCAAGATCTATTTTGCTTGGGTCCAATCTGATCTACCTTTAGTCCAACTAGTCACATCTATGTATCTATCTTCTCAGAGTCATCCGCTCTGATGCCCAAGACAAAGCATCTCCCCGATTGGACTTGATAGATGACATATTAGTCTTTCAATCGGTTTTCTCATTTCCAATTAGACTAAAGACACGTTTAGATTCGTCTAATAGTATAAGTTGTCTTTCCGTATTATGATCTGACCACGTAATACCGCTTAGTATTAGTTTAAACATTAGACAACTAGTGAGATAATATTTGCTTCTATTTTTCTTTGCATACAAAAACAACATTAGGACATTATACAAAGAATATTGATGTAATCCATTAATCATTTTATTAACCAATCTATTCGAAAAAAATTACAAGTTTACAAATGAATATACTACACTTAGGGCACCAGATTCAACAACATAGTCCATCATCCACTCAAGATTAAGGTATGTCACACTATGAACACCACAAGTGAGTACATCTACAAACAGATTCAAGATCTATTCTACTTAGGTCTTGTCCGATGTATTGTCAATCCAGTCGGTCACATCTATTTCTCTATCTTCTGGGAGTCATCCGCTTCGATGCTCAAGACAGAGCATATTCCCAATTGGACTTGCTAGATGACATATTAGTTTTTCAATCAATTTGTTCATTTTCGATTAGACTAAGTTTTCTACTAATATAAGTTGTCTTTCTGTATTATAATCCAACCATGTACTACTGCTTAATATTAGTTAAACATTAGATAACCAATGAGCTAATATTTGCTTCCATTTTACTTTGCGTACAAAAATCATTGAGGACAATATACAAAAGGTATTAATGTAATTTTTTTAAATCAATATATTCGGAAAAAATACAAGTATATATAGACGAAAATACTACACTTAAGGCACCAAATCCAACAGCAATGACGCGTGAACACATGTATCAAAGAGTCTAGAATCTCTCACAATCACACTGCTTGTTTCGAAGATTAACTCCGTAGGACCTAGCCAAGATACTCGCTCGATGGTCGACGGATTGTAACACCCCATACCCGAGTCCGAGGCTTAGACCGGATACGAGATATTACTATGCTTTAACTTGCTTAATCATGCACTTACGGGCTGTAAAATTTTGTTTCGAATTAAAAACTTTTCCTTCTCAGTCTAATCATACATTTCATGGGCCTACGAGGCCTTATACGCGTATATAAAAACTTTCGGAACTTAATCGAAAACTTTTCTTTAAAGCAGAGGTCACACGCCCATGTGGTTTGGGACACACCCGTGCACCCCTTTACACGCCCATGTCTTCTGACCGTGGTCGACACTGACTAATTACACACGGCCTGGACACGCCTGTGGACTTAGACCGTGTACTATACCTTGATATACTGACTTATTACACACGGTCGGGGCACACGCCCATGTTCTAACCGTGTGTCATGCACGGCTTCAACACACGGCCGTGGGATTAACCCATGGCCTATTCTGACTTATGAGACTAAGGTGCAGGTTACACACGACCTAGACACACGCCCGTGTGTCTAACCGTGTGGGCACTTAGAAGCTATCTACAAAGCCTTTTCTTACTCTCAATTGCATACATTCATATACTTCTTCAAAACATTCTCAAAACATCAATTGAAACACATAAATTAACACGTTTGGTTCATGAAAATAAAGTTTTCCTCTCATACACTTGGGAGAATTGTTCCCACAACATTTACAACAACTTAAACCATCATAAATGGCTATACACAACCATACTATGAATACTCTTTGGCCAACAACATTTGGCTACAACAATTAGACTTCATCAACTTTAAACGAATCCCTATAGATGCCATGACTCTTAAGGACTTGATACCTCATACCGTGTGTCTGCTCGATAGTGTGAAAACATCTCTGGCGGTCTCCAACCCAAGCTAAGTAATAAAACCTATAAGAGATGAGAAAAGTAAAGGAGTAAGCAATAATGCTTAGTAAGTTCATCTGTATAATTTGACAAATATTGATATTCACTGAATATACATAACCCCAAGGCAATATGTTGAGTTTTTCTCATCAACTCATGGTTACTTACTCAACCATTCTTGAAACTTACTCATTCAATCTCTTACCACATTCTTACCATATCACAAGCCAATTCGCTCGTTTAATTAGCATACGTTCCTGCACTGATCGTCACAAGATCATATATAACAACACATCAAGCATTTTTAATAAGCCGCTCATGCTACTAATATCTCGGTGGTTTCGCACTTAGCCCACCATTGAATCTCTAATAGGGAGGTATCGCATATAGCCCACCAATCATTTATAAGTGATGGTATCACACATAGCCCATCGATCAATAATCAATAAGGTGATATCGCACATAGCTTACCGTTATTTACATTCATGGATAATAATTCACAAGTATATCTCTATTTCAAATGTCTATTCAAGAACATCCTCACATGTTCCCATTTTTACTTAACTTTCTACGATACTCGTTCTCATTCACACAGTGCATCAAATACACATACCCCACTAGGGGTTCATCATTTATTGAATTCATCTCAATTCGATTCTACACATACTTGTGCTACTCATGGTACAACCACATACATTCACATATACATTGAATCATTCGAATTGTTAAATAACTCTCTTGAGTCTAATGCACATAGTTCTCGTTGTCACTCTACCCCAATTGGGTTTTACATACTCGAACATATCGATGCCATGTCCCTGACATGGTCTTATACGAATTCTTACACCGAGGCCATATCCCAATATGGTCTTACTCGAGCCTTTAACCATCGTCCTATCGTGCTATACACCTTTCCCATTACTCTAAATTCAATTCCATTGAAATCTCATCAAGAGACATTTCATACATTCATATAATAATATACATTCCATAAAAAATTGGAATACTAAATAAGCTCATACGTAATTTCAACATTTGCACATGAACTTACCTCGATGTCGAAAGAGCCGAAAAGGACTTTTTGCCCACATTTCTCTTTTCATCCGTTCTAGGTCCGAAACTCATTTTATTTGATCTAGAACAATGAAATTTACTCATTTAATCACTTAATGATCATATTACAACATAATCTCTACTTAGGCAAAAATGACCATTTTGCCCCTATACTTTGGCAAAATTACAGTTTTGCCCCTAGGCTCGTAAATAAATTTTCATCACATTTTCTTGTTAAACAAGCCTAGATGAACATTTAATTCTCTTACAACTATTCTCAGTTCCATCAATTTCATGCCTTAATGAACAAATTACAACTTTTGCATTTTAGTCCCAATTAGGTGTTTTCATGACAACACCTTTCACAAAAGTTGTTTCTCATCATCCTATCATTCATTTTATTTCATAAGAACTCATCAAACAACATAAACTCTCTCATGTCAAGTCCCTAGACTTTCAACCATATTGCAAACTAGTCCCCTCTTTAGAAAGCTTAAGCTTTAGGGGTCTCAAAAATACAAAAATTAACATCTAAAGCCATCAAAATCACTTACTTGAGTGAAGAGAAGCTTGCTAAAATTTTCAAGCTTTCAAATCCCTCCCATGGCTTATATTTTAGGTTGAAAGAGAAGAAATAAAAAGATGATAGCTTTTTGGCTTATTTCATCTTATTTTATTTCTTTTTAAACACCTAACATGACCACATTTAATGTTCTTGTCCCCTTAGCTTACTATGGCCGGCCAACTCACTTAGACAAGGCCAAATTGCTAATTTGGGACCTCCAATTACTAATCCATAGCTATTTGGTACCTTTAGCCTATAGAATGGAACTTTCGCACTCTATGCGATTTAGTCCTTTTTTACAATTTAGCTAGAAATCGCTAAAATTAAGGCACCAAAATTTTCATGCATCCTCATAAACATGTTATAACTCATAACATAACATGAAAATAATTTTATCTAACCTCGAATTAGTGATTTCGAGATCACTGTTCCGACTAGCCCCTAAATCGGGCTGTTACACGGACTCTGTCACCTGAAAAGTTTCCAGTGCCGAGAATATAGTTGTACATTCATCGACCTCACTCTCAGTGTTGACCATCATTGCCTTCATAACCTCCTCGTAGTGAATGTGTCCCACCTCCATCTGATTTGCTTATTTCTCCCCCACTCTTAACATCAAGGTTGCCAACCTACAGAATGTAGCTAAGAAAATAATTGAAATGGGCAGATGTCGTGTATGCTCCAAGACGACATTAACAAACTCTACGAGGTTGGTGGTCATATGTCCATAGCGAGTGTAACACCCCTAACCCGTCTCCGTCATTGGATTAAGGTTACAGAGCATTACCGTATAAATCAGAACAATTAACTTCAAAATAATGCCATTTAATATTAATTACCAAACACTCATTACAAACCTAGAAAACATATAGATTTAGGCCTTAAATCGAGCCTTCGATGCCCTAGAAATATTTCGGGACTAATTTAAAACAAATAAAAAATTTGAGAAAAAGTTGAAAATTTTGGAAACAGGGGTCACACGACCACGTGGCCAAGCCATGTGACATAGCCGAGACCGTGTTGACATTCGAAGTAGGGCTACATGGCTGTGTCCCAACCCGTGTGTCCGCTCATGTGTATATTCAAAATAGGGCCACACAGCCGTGTCGCAAGCCGTGTGACAGACCGTGTAACTTACTGACTTGGTACACATGGTCGTGTCTCAGACCGTGTACCAGATCGTGTGTAACCTACACTTAAAAATAAAAGTGACACACGACCGTGTAGCCAGGCTGTGTGTGTCACACGGCCATATGACAGTCGTGTCTCAAGTCGTGTGCTCCATAATTAACCTTTAAAATAAGCCATTTCAAAGCCAAACCTTGCCCAACAAGCTACTCTATTTGTACATACATTCAATAGACCTAAACACACATCTAACATTAAAAAAAAACATACAAATTCAAACAACCTAAATCTTCTAACTAATATGCCCTTCAAAGGCACTCATATCATACCAAAATAAAATCAATCAAGCACAATGCTATAATGCCACATCTCAATCATATAACATAGGTATAAAAGCTACCTAATGTCAACCATTTTCAACCCATTACACCATTCAGGATAAGAATACCAAAATGACCATTTTCACAAAGTTTTTAACATATACAAGCCAATTAAACCATATATACATTTAGTCATTTACAAAAGTAACCAAAACACAATAAAAGTATAAACGACATTAAACCCTATTCATGTCATTTATAACCATAGATTAAATTAACCATAACTACCAAAATGATCGCGGAATAGTGTGATAGGTCTCTAACAAAGTTCCAACCGGTCAAGCTTCTGATGATCTACAAAACAAAGAAAACCACTACGTAAGCATTAAATGGTTAGTAAGCTCGTGTAAAAGAAACTTAAACTTACCATTTCACCACATTTAAACATTCAATCATGCTTAGTAGTTCATATAAATACTTGATATTCCTATTTAATATAATCCACACCATTAGTAGAAAATTTAACCATATAACATCATAAAACACAGCAAATACCATGAAGTGAATTGCATCCATTTACCTTCCTCATATGATTATTCAAAATCTTTTCATCCATTTGCACATGTTAACTTTCTATTCCTATGAACATAAATATCCACGATATTGCATACAAGCTTTTCCATTTCACTTTGCTTACGAGTTTAACCATCTAGAATTACATCGGATACTCGGGAATGCTCACGCATAGTGTGTCTTTCTATGTAACTGTAACATTTCCTTTTCAATTGTGCTCACATAAGCTGTGAAATAGGCCTGCTAACACGAGCTATTGGTCAGAATGTTAGCTACATGATACTGCTCACACGAGCTGTGGAGAATCTGCAACAAATGTAGGACCTCAGCTATCGGTAGGACATTCAAGACTAGCACCCAAAACATATAATCCCTAATGACATGTCATTTGTATCCTAAGTATTCTCTAGGTTCAAATGGGACTTTTAAGCCGTCAAGTACTTCATTATTGTATTATTAACGAAATAAATGTTTCTAACATATCATTGATGAATAATCAACCAAAACAATACATAATAAACACAAAATTTATATGAACTTACCTCGATTCCTATGATTGCAAAAACGGAGTTGAAGAGTAATCCAAGACTTTAGCTTTTCCCCGATTTAAGTCTGGTTGGTTCTTTTCTTGATCTAACATATAATTTAACTCAATTAAGAATTCCAAACATTCAAAAATCATCAATTCTAGCTCAAACTCATTTAAATGTAAAATTACCAAATTACCCCTAGTATTTTAACTTTTAAACAATCTAGTCCTCAAACCCTAACTTGAAATTTAACCATTTTTAAAATAATCTCATAATAGCTGATTCTTCCCTACACTTAAATAAGTCTACATATTTCATTATTTCACACATTATACATGAAATTTCACTATTTTAGCAAGTGAATCTCAAAACCCTAAATTCATTAAAAATCATTTAACAAAACATATTCACTTAATAACTAAATTTATTTATCTAACAAATAACTTCACAACAACATCAATTTCATTCATGGCATATCCCTCATCCTTTAATAATTTTGCAAATTAACCCCTCGGGCTAAGTAAATTAAGCTAAAACGAGTTCAAAAACATAAAAATCATTAAAATGGGGCTTAAACACATACCATGCATAAGAAAATTAGCTTGGCCGAACCTAGCTCCTCTTTTGTTATGGTTTCACGGATTAAAAACAAAAAAAAAAAGAAGAAGAAAAAGAAGAAAGGAAGATGATGATACAATTTTTATCATATTTTCTTAATGTTTAATTTACTTATTTACAAAATTAGCCTTTTAAAATTTTCAAAATAACACCAAAACCTATCCAACATCATCCACTAACTTACATTATGGTATAATTACTATCCAAGTTGATGAATTTACCTTTTTAAAGCTATTTAGTTCAATTAACTAATAGAAACCAACCTTTGCAACTTTTACAAATTAGTCTTTTTTACTTAATTAACTATTTAAATATTAAAATTTCTTAACGAAAATTTAGTACGACCCTAATATAACCATATAAACATTAAATAAACATTATAATATTTACTCACTCGTCAGAATCATGGTCCCAAAATCACTATTTCTGACACCACTAAAATTGGGTTGTTATAGTGAGACCGGTCATCGAAACATTGAGCCCATTGATACAGCTACATGCTATTGAACCATTAGTGTACATTACGATTCGTTTCAGCCTGAAGCCTCGTTATCTTCTGTCCAAAACAGTGTTATTCCAGCTTGTACCTTGCATGTATATTTCTATAAGACATGTTTTCATTTGTTTTAATTTCTAAATGTATTCAAAAGATAAAAAGAAAATATGACTATTGAATTACCCATGTTCACGACTTCTTTACGCCAATGTACATTTTTTGAATTCCTTGTGAAAGTTAACAACAATGTGGTGGATGTAGTAGACGGATCTCCACGGAACACTGAAACGCCTAATCACTACAATTAGCCCATTCAATTGATCAGAAAAAATGTAAATGTTGTCTTGTCTAACAACATACCTCTGCAAGTTCATCAATAAAAATTGTCACAATTTCATGTTCTCAGCCTCCACAATGGAAAAGGCTACCGGTAGTACGTTTTAGTTACCTTCTTGTGCAACTATAATAAGGAGGATTTGCATGTATTTCTCATACAACCAAGCTCCATCAACTTGCACAAGCAGCTTATATTGGAGAAAGGCCCTAATGCATGGAGCGAATGTCCAAAACAACTGTGTAGTTCATTGTATGACGCATCCCAATCTCAATATTACGTTGTTGCCATCTGTTTAGCCCACCATGCTTTCATGTATGGGCACTCTGTACTGAAATTGGGATTGCATGTCGACAATCAGGACCGATACAAGAATGGTGGGCATGTCTTTCACCAGTGGCATGATGCAATTACAAATTGCTTTCATATCAAGTTTCCAATGGTCTTCTGTCATTTGTGCAGCCGTACATGTACGAGGCCCTACATATTTTCCAATCTTCTACAGTTGCGACCTCTACATCAATGCAACTCGTACCCGCCAGTTGCGACCTTCTGCAGACCTCCAACACTCCCTAATATATAATGTCAGTTTAGATACAACAACTTTGTAGTCCACTGACACTTTCATGTTATACTTTTTTATGGCAAATACACATTCCTCCTTATTTGTAAATTGTTGACCTACAGCCAACTCTTCTGATTTGAAATCTGTTGTCAACCTGTGACAAGGTATTATATCTAGGTATTCAAGGAACTCAGATGCAGGCGCAACATCGGGATCTACGCTTAACATGTAGGCTGAAGGGTCATTCCGTATGACAATGCCACGAGTCGAGTTCCCAAGCGGAAGGGCATATACATTATCATCACTGTTTGGGCCTTCTTCGTCGATATCATTTGAGACCTCATCGAGATCGGGGTCACTAAAATCTTCACCTTAGTGATCAGAACCACCATCATTATTATCGGGTCATTCTCACCATTTGCATCGGTACCAATCATCAATGGGTGTATCTGTAAATAGGGACCTAGATTAGGGTTATTATACACATTAGGAGCATTGTGTGGATTGTCGCCCCATGTTGATGTCACTCCATAATCGCACAGTTCTACCCACCCAACATTCATATCAAAGTCAAATCCGTGTGCAGAAAATCACCTATTGGCAGACACTCTCAAAACCTCTGTATACGGGTCATGAACTTCATATCGTTGATTTAATGGAGTGACATTTTGAACGGGCTCAACATCCGCTAACTCAATGGACAACTCATCTGGTTCAACATTACCAGACGAACAATATAGTGCGATCATGGTCTCCACGTCATCATCCTCTACAAGTTCTATCTTTCTATATTTGCACGAATTTGACAAAAATAGAAATTTCTTGAGTAGTCTGGACATCCTCCTCTCACAACTTCGAGCGATTTTTGCACTAATCTTTTGTTTCATTTCATCAAGTTTTACACTGTTGTTAAACCTCAATCTTATTTGATGGCAAGATTCAAATATACAACCAACTCCTGTTTGAAAAATTACCCATCAAAATGGATGTATATGAAAAATTGGTTATTCATCTTCAATACTAAATATGTAAAATAAATTAAAAATTAATATATATATATATTAGTTCCTATTAAATCAATTAATACTATTTTAAAACAACAAAAAAACTTTTTATCAAACAACTTGCATCTCATACTACTAATTATCAATATAAAATAAAATTACATAAAAATAATTACAAACTAACCTTATCAACTCAAACATAATTTTTGAAGTCTAAAATGAAAAGTAAATATGTTGATCTTTAATTTTGATTTCTAAAAGCTCTTTTTTTTTTCTCGTTTTGTTAAAAAACTCTTTTTTCTATCTCGTTTTGTTAAACAAGCTTTCTTTTCTTTTGTTCTATTAAACAATGGAAATCGTTTTTTGACCGAGGAAGGGGGCAATTTATAAGGTGATGGTGCCACCTCGCAACGTGGCGGCACCCATTTTAACAGTAAGCTTTTTCAAAATTTTCAAACTAATGCCGCCTAATACGTCGGTGGCACCATATTATGTCAGCTAATTTTCTTCACTCTTAAGTTTTTTTTTTGTCAGGCTTTTTTTTTTAAAAAAAATTAACACAAATATCGCTAATGTATCAGGCAGCATCAAAAAAATATTTTTTTATTCCACATCCCATCTTTTGGTGTTTTTAAAAAAGTTATACATGTGCCACCAATGTTTCGAACAACACAACTTAAAAATTCATTTTTTTCCCACGAAATTATCAAGTAATGATTGATGGTAGAGTTTAAATGGTTCTGCCTGCCAGTGTGATGACACCCACGTTCACTATAAATTTTAACTCATTCTCGTAATTAATCTTTGCTTCATACCCTTTTGTAATTTTTTGTATTATTTTTATAACCCCCCTCTACTTCGGGGGGAATGCATAAATAATAACAAAATCAAAATCAAATGAGACACGAATAAATTTTTTATTTTCTTAAGTTCCCTGCTCAGCCCTACTAAATCATTGTAGTCCATCCCATAACATTACATGGCATTTTTAAGCAAAAAAAGAAAGAAAGAAAAACAAAGGAAATGAAGCATATGGCTTTTACACCCGTGAATTCCAGCTGCACGCAATCTTTAAAAGAGTAAATTTGACTAAAATAGGATCAGGACAAGTTACATTATCTTCAACGTGTGAACCTTAACAAGTTAAAAATTAAAGTTTAAGATTTGTGGCAATCAATTCATCTGATTGGAATAAAAGCTATTATCATATGGAGCCTTGAGAAGCTGAAACTCTTGAAGATGGTTGTCACCCTCAACTTGGGATTGAGTTGTCTGCTCTTGTTCCATCTGCCAGTTTTCAGATAAGGCATATGGAATAGGGAAACTCTGCGAAATCACATTCATCGTGGGCTGAGACATGCTGCTACCACTAACTTGCACAGGGTACGCAAGTGAACCATGTTGTTTTGGCTCACAAGAAACCCAAGACTCATTTGACAGAAGAGAGAGAGCACGATGAAGATCTTGCGTCGTACCCATACTTGAAGCAACTGTGGATTCTTCTACACCTACAAGATTTCACAAAACTTGTGTAAGCTTGTAAATCAGTTTAGTTACGAGACCATATCATCTTTAACAAGCATGAGACTTATCAAGGATCAATAACACACGTCTCTTAGACTGCAATATTTGTTTTATCATACGTCTTCGTTTATAACTTATGTTATCACATTCCAGAAAGGTTTTCAAAAAGGCCAAAGACCTCAAGTAGAATTACCCCAATTTCCCATGGAGGGCAGCCATGGCACTTTAATGTTCATGGACCACTCCATAGAGAACAATATTTTTCATCATCAAACACATCTAAAGGGCTACGAGGATTGGTGGTTCAGGGGTATACTTCAGCAGCAAAGATATCATATGACCATTTACATCCTTTAGCTCAAAGAAGCCGGACAAGAAAGGTAATTTCTAGTTCTAATAGTTGTCACCTTGCACTGTCACAACAAAGGCTTTAGAGAAAAAGAAAAGGCACCCTTATTTTTCCCTCCACTGTTTTATGAAAAATGAATGATATATAAATATATATATGTTCCAAGGAAAATGGACAGCACAATTTTCCATGGATAAAATCTAGAATGTGATAGCATAAATCTGCATAATGCAGAGGATTCAAGGTTACACGAACAATCTCACCTCATCAGTCTCAATAGACATCCACTTCTATTCATGTTCTCCTATAAAGGGAGCATTCTTGAGGGCATTTTGTTACATTACTAGGTGCATTTAAAAAGAAAATTTGTGTAGAAGTACATTTGTAACAATAAAAAACCAACTGCATATGAGATATATCTTATTTCCTAGTAAGAAAAACAAAACGAACCTTGGTTGAGAACCTCAACTGTGTTTTGCTTGCCCTTTACAGGCAGGAATCTGTTGGAATCGTAACACCAAGATGTCATGGAATTCAACAGCTGGTTGCCTGGCAGTTGCAGCTGTCCATTTACATTTCCAGCTTTTGTAGGTGCATAACCTTTCGTTTCAGAGGACTTGGAGACAAATGTGCCTTCCCATGTAAAATTTTCATTGGGCCTAGCATTATGAAGAAATGGCACTTTATTCCAGACAAAACTCATCAGTTGTTTCCCATCTGCACAAGCATGAGCACAAGATGGTACCTTTAAGAGATGCTAACAAACAAGATTGCATATGACTTATAACTTTAAGGGTGGAACAGCAACTATATTAAAAGCATAACATCCAACAAAGTATAGTGCTGAGCTTTCCCAAAACTATTTGATCATGTTAAATTAAAGGAAAAAATAAAAACACAATATGCATGATTTCCCATAATATCTTGGTGGAAATCTAAATTAGGACACAGCAAAAAAAAGAAAAAAATTGAGAAAACCAAAAATCAATTTGAATCATAGTGTTCAGTTCAATTCCAGTTCAGGTATTATTTAAATAAATTCAGTTTGGTTTGGTTCGGTTCAGTTTTCATTTTACAAGATAAAAAACCACTATCCTGCTTTCATCCAAATCAAACCGAATTCTATTTTTATTTAATTCATAATTAGTTTCTAATTTTTTGGATGAGTATGTGGTACAACGGCAGTGTACCTTTTTTATTCCACAAGCAACCTTAAAAAATTGACATCTGTCTCTTTTTTTTAAATATATATATTTTTAATATTTTACCATACCCCTATAGGACACTTATCAACCCCTATCCCTGCTTGTGGAGTCTAAAAACTCCACTGGCAGTATACCAAATATTTCCCCATTTTTTATACACTATTAAAAACATATCATATCTAAATTAGTGAAAGTAAGTTCAAAAAAGTATATAAAAATAATTTTTAAAAATTTTTAAAAACCAAAGATCCGAACTGATGGAATTCAGTTTGGTTCACTTACATTTGATATTCGGTTTGGTTTTGGTTTAGTTTTTAAAAAACCAAAATACTACAAGGTAACCGCAATTATTTTCCAAGACCGATTCAAACCAGACCATCATCACCTTTAATCTAAATGGCATACAAATATCAAGAACTGCATGATAGGAATTCAAGAAGCATATGCATAATAGACATTTTGGACACTGTAGACTTTATAACTAAGGCAATTTCAGGTATGTAAATTGCCAAATTTTGCATAAACTATGTCTTTTCTATTATACATAATTAGCTGCGAATTCAATAATGTCTATTATAGATTTACAGATTTAAGTGGAAAAAGAATACAGAAAAGCTTGTGGATGCCCCTGATGGTATTATTGTTTTAAAAGAGATAAACATGTCTAGATAAAACTCAGTTAAGGAATCAGTCGAGATATTATTGACATCATTTTTTCAACCAAATGCAGTATATATTAAGATATTGTATTACCATAGAGAACCAAGTACCATTTATTAAAGAACATCTTGATTAAATAAAACGAAAAAAATCCAGATATGACTTGGTTAATGAAATAACTTAACTCCATAATTTGAGAGGTAAAAGAAAAGGGAAAAAAAAAAGTGTCTTAGTCTATTCTTGAGATAGTAGCATATAGCAAAAATTATATGAACGAAAACATATCAAACTTGGGTCTGAAACCATTACCATATGCTGCTGGTGAAGGCCTTGCAGCACTGAAGTGGATTGCATCTGTCTGTGGTTTGCGGCGCCTTGCATTGTGGTCAGAAAGACGCCGGCGGCAGCTTCGCTTCTTTTCATCAAACTCTGACAGAGCATGGAACCTTTGACATCATGAATGAGAATTATGATTTCAACATTCATAATGAGATAGAATCACAAGTTCAGTAGTAAAGAATCAACACTACCATCAACTAAGAAATTCAAGTCTTCAATACTGAGATAATTAAAACAATAATTTACCTGCTACACTGCTGGCAGAACCGGAGCTCCAGACCACCTACAATAACCTTAGGGGTCTTTGAGTGACTTTCACAAACTCTGTGTTTACGATGGTAATCCTTAGCCGAAGAAAGGTCAAGGTTACAGCCTTCGACTTGGCAACGCAGAATATTTTTTGTCTGACAATTGGGTTTGGATCTCTTTGCCGGGGAGGGGGATGGTGCAGGAGTGGCAGAATAAGATGAAGTCTTTGAATTGCTTCCTGTACAAACATCTTCAAAGTATGTTTGCTTGCCAAGCTTTAAACTGAGCAATGGCTCACCAGAGCCAACTGAAGCCTCAAATATTGGGGAACTACCGGTGTGCTCAACCTTGGAAACCTTTTTCTTGTTGCTAATTTCATGTGGTATAACTTCAAAAGCCTCCAAAGTAAATGTGGTCGCTTTTACCTCTCCCGCAGATGAAGAATTAATGGATGCCGATTTCGAACTTTTAGACAAAGAAACAAGGCCCAAATCTGATCCAGAACCACCACTACCTCCAGCAGCAGCACCAGAAGAATAGAGAGACCCAGAGTCCAGCTCTTCCTCGCCCTCAATATCCCACTCTATCGATCTTAGCTTCCTTGGAATTTCAGTTGGTGTCGCATTTAACATCATTAGGTTCTCCCACTCCCATTGCAACGGGGTTTTGGCATTCCAGTCCATGAGAGAGATAGAACTCACAGAACAGTTCAAACAATCTTCTTCATATAAAAGCCAAGCCACTTGTCAACAGATCCTAAAATATAATCTCGAGGTTTGCTCAATTCATAAAGGAAATAAATGAAAAGAATTTCAATCATCCTAAATTCAGTAACCTTATATATGAAGCAGACCATTCAAAGAATCCATATAGACACATAGCACGCAAAATAACTGATAAACAAAAATTAATCCCTGCATATCAAGTTCAAAACTTACCTCTAAATCTAACAGCATCAAAGTCCAACCCTCTCTGTTTCTCAGATCTAGAGTGGTTACAAGTTAGAAAATTTTCTATCCACTTCAACGAAACAATATTTAGTCCACTCCTTCCCCAAGTTTAAACTAAAAAGGGTTTGTTGATGCCACTTCAAATCCACTTAGCAAAACAATCGCAACCAGAGTAGTAGAGAGGTTCGACTAAACAAAGCAATCACTTCTCAAGCCGAGCATTTTTTTTATGCAGATATCAATATCCAACAGAAAAGAAAGATTAAGCAAAGACAAAAAGGATGTTATATTGGACCTTACAGATTCGAACTAGAATAGTAGTAGAGCTTTTTTCTCATCCATTCATTATTGCTAACGCAAACAAACTGACACCATAATTCCAAACTGTCTCTCTATACGAATCTTGTACGAATGTAAGCTGATCTTCAACCCCAAGTAAAAATATAGTAGTGTTCCATAAACCTTCAACATCAGCAGTAAATTCCACCACCAAAACTCTAGAAGAATTTACCTTATCTATCAACCCATCCAACAATAACTACCCGGTCTAGCCTCTTTTAAAAGCAGCTCCCTCTCTCTCTCTCTCTCTCTGTGCTCGCCCCACTATCTTCAATAATTCTAAGAAGCAGTAACAACGTCCAAGTAGAGGAACCCAAAAATTAAATAAATAAAAGGATTCACGTTTTAATCAAGTAACCTAGTCTAAAAACACTAGCACTTTCAATAATTCCCATTCAATTATCTGGGAAATCTTGCAAAGTAGGTCCCTGACTCAGACCCACAACTACTGTACAAAACAAAATTCAATGAAACCCTAATCTACAATAAATTCTTGTACCGAAAAATATCTACCATAAATTCAACAATTTACTGATGTATAAAAAGCTATCCCAACAACCATTTTTACTTAAACACCCACGAGAACCATTAAAATCAATCAACAAAAACCATACATGTCAACCAAAAAAATACACAAAAAAGAAATTCTACTCATAAATTTTTTCTCCATACAATACATATGAAGTTTTGCATTGAAACAGAAATAGAACAAACATATAAACTAAAATATTCATTTTTACTAAAAAAATAGAAAGTATTTGGTCCCCTTCTTAGATATCATTCGTCATATCGTTTTTCCTTTTAATGTTTTGATAAATTCTACTCAGCTTTCAGCCAGAAATACAAGGTAAAAAATAATAAAAAGGAACCCTTTTAACAAACATAAACGCAGTCGTTTCCATTTATTTTCCCCAGAAAACAAGAAAAGAAAAGGAACCATAACGAAAAAAAAAACGCACTTTACCTTCTGTTCTTTTTTTTTTTTTCTTTCTAAAGTTAAAACAAGTTCACATAATAAAGGTAGAAGATAGGAAGAAAATGATGTTTCAATCTGAGGCGCAAAAACAAGAGATGTTTCCCCATTTTTAGAAACTCCAGTACCTCATTATTGCTTTCTTTATTAATCCAAAATGAAATCTCTGTTTTATCTTTCCTATTTATTAACGGCGTTTAGTAAAAACAAAGTGAAAACATATATAAAAAAAGAAGAAAGAAAGAAAGAAAAGGCAAGGCAAATGCTTTCTGGTGAGATTGAGTTACTTACCGATGCGTACTTCAATGGTGGGCAGAAAGAATAGAAAAAGAAAGAGCAGAAGGATTAAAGATCTTGAAAAAAAAGGAGATAAGGCACAGCAAAGCACAGCCCACAGCAGAGTCTGAGTCTGAGAGACTGAGACCGAGTCAGGGTCTCTTTCACAGACTGAAAATGGAAGGACAAGCAACGAAAGAGGTGGTGAGAGGGGGGCAAAAAATAATTAAAGCCTAGCTTTTTTGGAAGAAATTATTTCCTTTTATTATTATTATTATTTATTTATTTGTTGTATTATTACTGCTGCAGTAACTTTTTTTTTTTAAATGCAGAAATTAAATTAGGTAGAATTTATTTAAAATAATGACACGTGCCAGTACAAAAGCTGATTGCATTGCAACTTTTGCAGGTTATGGAGTATGGACTACGGAGTAGTAGTTTTTTGGACGGTAATGAAAGGGTTGCCTTTTTCTTGTCAGTTACAGGTAGCCAGGCCAACTAATATTAGGTCTATTTTTTATATTATCCGATGTTGTATTTTTAATCTCTTAATTGTTAATTAAAATTTTACCTATAAAAAAGCTACGTATTAATAAATAAATTTAATGTTGATCTTATAATAAAATTAAAAATTTTAAAAAATTAAAAATTAGAAAATAAGAATTTAAGCATAGTACAAAATTAACACCCATTTAAATTAAAATTTAAAAAAATATATAAAAATTAAAATACATAAAAGAGTTTTGATTAATAATAAAACAATGCAGATTATTGGAAAGGTGGGGGCAGAATTCAAAATATTAAAAAGAATAAATCATCCCTACAATTCCTGAATTAAGAATTTGTGCTGCAAAATGTACTTGACATTAATTATTATAAGTTAATGAAACCTTTTTCTATTTTTTGTTTTAAAATATATCAACTAACTCGAAAGGTACCTTATTAGATTGAGGTATTTGATTATTCTATATTCTGTCAAGGAAGTCCAATTTTTTGGATTATGATAATCATACTAGCATCAAAACATTAAAATAATTCACCTATCCAAGGGACCACAATTTGTGTTTAGATGGTGGATCTTTCTCACTTTAAACTCAGTATTAAAATATAATGTCATGGCGATTTTCTATTACAATTATGTCATTTATATATGTTATTAACTCTGGTACTTTATCATATTTTATAATTTTTAAATTATTATATGAGCAAATTTGTCAACCTAGACCTTCCACCGTACGTACAATCAAATATGGGTGTCAACCTATCCTTTAAACCCCCCTTTTTTCATTCTAATCTTTTAACAATTATTTGGAACATATTTTGACATTTTTATTTTTATTTCTATTTCTAAACCCTAATATACAATTATTGACATTGACACTTTGTTCCCTCTTAACTACCAAATCAAGCTGCAGAAACAGAGATAGTAACATATTGCTATTATTAATATCATTATATATAAGGAGACTGCAAGCACTTTCATTTTTCATTTTAAACATAAGATCATAACAATGAGATGGATTACTTTGAGTAAATGAAAAGATAGGGATTTTATTGAAGGAAATGTTGGAATTAGGAATAGGAAGGGGGTTTGGGCAAGTTTTCCATCATCTTATCTTTCAAAAGCCTTCGCATGATTTTGCCAGATGGGGATTTGGGAATGGTGTCCACAAATTGCAGAACCCTCACTTTCTTGTAGTGTGCAACATTGGAGGCTACGTACTCCATTATGTCCCTTTCGTTTTCTTTGGCATTTGGGTTCATTACAACGCATGCCGCCGGGATTTCCCCTGCTTCTTCGTCAGGCAGCCTGTATTTCAATTCCACTCTTCATTAAGTTTGAGTGTAACATATAAGTATATGTTTAATACAAGTATGATTAAATCTATTCAATACTTAAATATATTCAATAAAATAATAAAAAATTGTCTTATATTTGAAAGAGATTGGACAAAAATATATAAGTTCAAAAATAAAAATATTCGTTTAAAATATGTATAAAGCTCTGAGTTTAATCCATTTCTCAATGTTATAATATATTATAATTTAAATCATATAAAAATTATATATATAACCATTATACATAGTGTAATTATTAAAAATATATTTATTTATTTATGTTTGAAAGTTACATAAAACAAAATTATATATAAAATTAGAAAATATTAAATATAAAAAAGTAACATATTTTAAAAAAATAAAAATAACTTGGACGGATCTAAATAAAAGAATTTGGATAATGTTTAACCCTTTTATGTATTTAGAGCATCATTATATTGTATAGGATACAGTGGCAAACATAGTTGCTATAATACTTACGGCACCACTGCTGCATCTTCGACTGAGGAATGAGTAAGGAGGATGGCCTCTAGTTCCGCTGGAGCTACCTGTGAAAGTACCAAACACTTCCAAATTTTAGCCAATTCAATTCAACTGCTCTGAAATATGACAAGGTTATTGTTGTTTATGAGATCAAGTTAAAAAAAAGTATATGGGTTGGTTTTTTCTTTAGAAAGGAAAAAAGCTAGAAAAATGTCATAATGTTGAGCGAGCTTACTTGAAAACCCTTATACTTGATTAACTCCTTTATGCGATCCACAATGAAAATATCTCCATCATCATCTATATAAGCAATGTCACCTGTATGGAGCCATCCATTCTTGTCAATGGTTCGATTTGTCTCCTCCTTGTTTTTATAGTAGCCTGTAAGGTTCAAAAACCTTTTTACATTCCAATATGATTTCAAATGATCTTATGATATATAGCTATTACTATTGTTTTGCACCTTGCATTACACATTGGCTCCTGACACACAATTCGCCCGGGGTATTCTTCGGAAGGGATCGACCGGAATCAGGATCGATGAACTTGATCTCTAGATTAGGAAGGATAAACCCAACTGAGTTTTTCTTTGCAGTGTCATGGCCTTTCATGGGGTTTCCATGGGTGAGTGTGATGCAGCTATGCTCAGTTAGTCCATATGCCTAGTAGCAAAAAGAATATCAAACAGATAAAGTATCCAGTACTATAAAGACAAAGCATGAGATTCAAGTGACTTTAAAAAGGGTCATTGCTTACCTCTTGGACTTGGACACCAGGAAACTTGTTTTCAAACGAAGCAAGAAGCTCAGGGGCTAATGGAGCTGCTGCAGTCATTATAGCCCTGAGTTTGAGCTTACTAAGATCAAATTCCTCAACTATGGGGTTCTTAACCAGGGCCAGAATTATCGGTGGCACAATGGGGGCAAATGTAACCTCTTGTGTGATCAGTGCATTAAGGAATGTCCGAAGATCGAACCTATTCATGACCACCACTTTCCCTTTGTTCCTAAGTGTGGCACAACATATTCCGGTGATACCATAAATGTGGAAGAAAGGAATTAGGCCTAATGTGGTGACTTCACCGATCATCTCCGATCCAACACTAAAGAGCGAGGAGCATAAGTTAGCCACTAAGTTTTTATGGGTCAGCATTACACCCTTCGAAATCCCTGTGGTGCCTGATGAGAATGGGAGGGCACATAGATCACTCTGGAGAACTTCTTCCTTAGTAAACCGAGTGCCTGTACCTGCACGGTCCCCGGCTTCCAGCAACTCGTCCCAATTCGTGGCGCCTTCAATGTGCTCCTCGCCTATCACAACGACGGGTTGCTCGAGATTCTTCACCTGCTTTTTCAATTACCATATATTATGTGCCATTACATTTCCTAGGTTTCAAGAAAAAAAAGACAAGTACCATATAGAGCCTAGAGGATTAATTTCATCACCTTTTCATAGTTTGGGCCATTTGTTACTATCAACTTAGCATTTGCAGCATCAGCTTGTTTCTTTATTTCCGATGGGTGCGATGCGGGGTTTGCACCTGAGAAAACACCGCCGGCAGCCATGATTCCAAGAGCAACAATGCCATACTCAGCAATATTTGGGAGTAATACCAGAACTACATGGCCTTTCCTAAGGCCAAGCGACCTCAAGGCCTTGGCAAACCTCCTCGTGTCCCTAACCACATCACGGTACGTATATGATTTCCCGGACACTGCTTCAACGAATGCTACCTTGTCAGCATATAACTCAGCATCCTGGAGAACAAATTCCGGCAACGTCAAGTTATCCGGCACTGAAACCGGTGGGTATTTGCTACGGAAAATATGTTCATCTTCATCTTCAGAATGTTGCACTTGGGTTGGATTTTCCATAGTTATTTGCAATGAATGAATTGAAGGGGTATAGCCTTGCCCTTTGCTTTATAATGGAATGTGAAATTGTAGAAAAAGTATTGGTAATCATGAACTGTGCATGGGATTATGAGTAAGAATGAAACAAGTAAAATGTAAAGAATATTGCAGTTAAATTTGTATTTTGGCTTTTGGTGAGAGTTTGTTGTTTCATATTAGAATCCATGCTATTGGAGCGTTGCACCAAACTTTTACTTTAAAAATGAAAATTGAGCCATTGTCTATTTTAAATTCTGTATCATTAATTGCATGTGAGGTACTCAACACCTAGTCACTTGCTCATAAACATAAACAAATTGGAAATCTCGACAACAACAAATTAATGCATGGCTTTAAAAGCCACATTTTAGGTAAAATATTAAAAAAATACATAATAAATTTTTAAGTCACCTTTTCTTTAACCAAAATTAAATAAAAAATATTTAAAAAAAAATTTCAATCTTTTCGTATCAATCAAATTAAAAAGATACTAAAATTATCGTTTGTGGAAAAATAGAATTTTCTGAACAACAATCTTTATTTAATTAACAATCCTATTACAAAAACTCAAAAGAAAAAGCTTTTATTTCATAACCAAAAAGCTAGCATTCATCAACTAATGGCATATTTGATTCATTGAAATGAAATGGAGTAAGAATTTAATAGTTATTACGAGGGAATAGAAATAAGATGTAACAAGTATTATGTTATTTAGTTTTACTTTGTTTCGCGCGGTGGAATAATATGAAAGAATATGTAAATAATATATTTAAATTACAATTTTACTTTTATAAAAAAATATTTTATTGATGTTATTGTTAATATCAAATTTTTAATTATATTGTATCTTTTATGCTTAATATAAGATTTAGTACTTGAACTAGGCATTTTTTCCTAATTCGGTACTCAAACTTTTTTTTTGTGCGATTTGGTACTTAATTTTTTTATGAGGTGACACACATAGCTAATGTATGGCTGACACAGGGCATATGAAACCATCACAGTTTCAGATGTGGAAAATACATAAAAATTTTAACTTTTAATTTTTAATTTCTTAATTAAAATTAATCTCCTTGTTTGGGAAATTCTTTACTAAAACTTAATCCCGTTTTCTTTCAAAAGTTAAACCCTAAACCATACAACAACTAAATTATTCATCTTTTTCAGATTTCTTTGCAATCAAAGAAAGAAACCAATATCAAGTAAGATTTGTATTTTATCTTGAGTGGGTCTACTGATTTTTTTTTTTTGAAAACCTCTTTTTCTTTTTTTTTCTTTCTATAAACTCTTTTTCTAATTTTTATTTATGATTTCTTCGTTAACAATTGAAGGAATAAATTGTGTTTTGCTATTGAAATATTAGGTTTTCAATATTTGAAACCCGAGATATGTTGTTATTTTAAACTATGTTTTGTATTTGGGTTAGGTTTTTTTTATTTGCTTTAAGGAATTTGATAATCGATTAAGAGTTATGTAGTGACCCATTTTTGCCCAGGCCCATTTCATCCAAACCAAAATAAAAAAATAAAGTCCAAATTCTTTAAACAGTCCCTTTACAACCTTAAAACCCAGACCAAAATAACACAAAATTTTTTACAAAGCCCAAAACCAATAAAATACCCAAGCAAACCCAAATACTGACTCACTAACCAATAACACCCCAGACTTAAACCCAAAACCCGATTGGCCCAGCTAAACCTAATCAGACCCAAACACACGGCCCAAAATGGCCCAGTGACTAAGCAGGATCAGCAGAAACCTAGGGTTTCTAGAAAACCCTAGGCGCCGCAGCCTCGTCCAGCCCCTCGCCCCGCAGCCTCGTCCAGCCTGTTCTTGCGCCGAAATTAGCGCGCATGTCGCCTGTAACACCCCATACCCGAGTCCGAGGCTCAGACCGGATACGAGACATTACTATGCTTGAACTTACTTAATCATGACATTACGGGCTATAAAATTTCGTTCCAAAATTAAAACTTCTCATTCTTAAACAATTCGTACATTTCATGGGTCTACGAGGCCTTAAACTCGTACTGGTAAACTTTCGGAACCTTATCGAAAAAATGTTCTTTGAAACAGGGGTTACACGCGCGTGTAATATAAGACACGCCCGTGCATGGCATACACGCCCATGTCCTCGGCACCGTGCCTAAAAACTCGATTCTCGCCAATTTCACACACGGCCATGACACGCGCGTGGACTTAGACCGTGTACTACATCTTGATATAATGACTTATTTCACACGGCCAGGGCACACGCCCATGTTCTAACCGTGTGTCATGCACGCCTTAACACACGGCCGTGGGATTAGTCCGTGGCCTATTCTTACTTATAAGACTAAGGTGCGGTTTATGCACGGCCTAGACACACTCCCGTGTGTCTAAGCAGTGTGGCACTTAGAAGCTATTTACCAAGCCAATTGCCATCCTGAAATTAAGACCAAACTCAAGCTCAATTCAGCAACTCAATTATTACATCTTTCATGAACAATATAACATGCTTCATTGATATTAATAACATACATACTTAGTCAAACTTGGCCAATCACTTAGCCATTTACAAAAGAATAATAAACTTGACAGCCCATACTTTTGCCCCTTTCTAAGACATATACTCAAAATGAAATGTTTCCTATACATGCCATACTTAATGTAAACAACTTGGCTATACCAAAATAGTGATTGATAGTGTGCTCCGAGCTCCGATGAAAATGATCCACGAGATTAGCTTGGCGGAACTACATGAAAAGAAAGAATAAAAGACGTAAGCATTTAGCTTAGTAAGTTTGCATATAGTGCACATAACAACATACTTGCTTAAATTAACCCATTTGACATAAACAATGGTATCATAATTTCAGCTATAAAGCTTACTTGCTCATACTTGATTCTTACATATCTCATGATACTTACTAGTCTCATACTTGTGAGGTAAACAAGGTACATGTATCACTTGATCACATTGATCAACATACATTTACATAATAATCATAATCTCTAATTTATCATTCATAATATGAATAATACTCATTTTCACATGATAATAACTTTACTTACTTAGCTTTCTTATTATCTCTTTGGAGCTTAACTCGTTTGCCCGATGAATTTATATGAATAACCGAGGATACTAAATCTCATCTAAATTTCGAGGCCATGACTTAACATGGACTTATACGAAGTCTTTCTTGTTCTCACCAATGCCATGCCTTAACTTGGACTTATGTGGGATCTCTTTCTCTTGATAACTTTTCAATGCCAAGCTTGCCTTGGTCTTACATGATAACTTGTTCAATGCCAAGCTTACCTTGGACTTACATGATAACTTATTCAATGCCAAGCTTGCCTTGGACTTACATGATAACTTATTCAATGCCAAGCTTGCCTTGGACTTACATGATATCTTATTCAATGCCAAGCTTGCCTTGGACTTACATGATATCTTATTCAATGCCAAGCTTGCCTTGGACTTACATGATATCTTATTCAATGCCAAGCTTGCCTTGGACTTACATGATATCTTATTCAATGCCAAGCTTGCCTTAGACTTACATGATATCTTGCTTTCTTGCCGATGCCATGCCTCGGCTTGGTCTTATACTTACTTAGCTTTCTTATTATCTCTTTGGAGCTTAACTCGTTTGCCCGATGAATTTATATGAATAACCGAGGATACTAAATCTCATCTAAATTTTGAGGCCATGACTTAACATGGACTTATACGAAGTCTTTCTTGTTCTCACCAATGCCATGCCTTAACTTGGACTTATGTGGGATCTCTTTCTCTTGATAACTTTTCAATGCCAAGCTTGCCTTGGTCTTACATGATAACTTGTTCAATGCCAAGCTTACCTTAGACTTACATGATAACTTATTCAATGCCAAGCTTGCCTTGGACTTACATGATAACTTATTCAATGCCAAGCTTGCCTTGGACTTACATGATATCTTATTCAATGCCAAGCTTGCCTTGGACTTACATGATATCTTATTCAATGCCAAGCTTGCCTTAGACTTACATGATATCTTGCTTTCTTGTCGATGCCATGCCTCGGCTTGGTCTTATACGGACTTTCTTATTTTATGTGGTAGATCGAGTATCCTAAGTTATTCAACTTCAATCGGGGCTTTCTCATGCTTGATCTCATTAATTTCTTTGTTTAACATAACATTAAACATTTTTCATAATAACATTGTACATTATACTAAGCAATTCAATGATATAAGTTATAAAGCTTAGAAATCATACCAACTTACCTCAATATAAAAAATGTAGCTAGGTATGTAATTTAGTCCTCGACCTTGTTCTTGCCTCGGTTTTGATCCGAGCTTCGTTTTTCTTGATCTATAGTCATAAATAGATCATTTAATATTCACATTGACTAAATTGACCCTGTACTCATACTTGGGCAAAATTACTATTTTGCCCCTATATTTTCTCATATTTGCACTTTTGCCCCAAGGCTCGTAAAATGAATTTCATTTGACTTTCTTAAACTTCATGCTTAGCTGATTCATTTTCTCTACTATAGCAATCATCAATTCCCATTATTTCTAATAGCTATGACTAATTTCATAACTTTTACAAACTAGTCCTTACTAGCATTTTTCATGAAATTCACTTAGAAAAAGATGTTTATCTAACATCAAACTCTCATAAACTTCCATAAAATATCATTTTACAAGCATGTCACTCTTGGGTAGATTTTTAAACATGCATCTTAGCTCATTTTATAGCTAAAAATAGCTAATTCATAATACGAGAACTTCAAAAACACGAAGAATATTAAAAACGGGGCTAAGATGAACTTACTAGCAAGCTTAAAAAAATGAAGAACCCTAGCTATGGAGTCTCCAAATTTTCGGCACAAGAGGAAGAAGATGAATAGATTTTTATCATCTTTTTCCTATTTTAATCACTTATTAGGCTAATGACCAAAATGCCATTCTCTTTAAAAATTTCTATTTCACTAACTCATGTCCATTTTTGTCCAAAAATTATAATTTGGGCAAATTGCTATTTAAGGACTCATAATTAATATTCTAAAGCTATTTCATACAAAAAACTTCTAGAAACTCATATTTTACAACTTTTGCAATTTAGTCCTTTTTTATCATTCCATGTCAATTTCACAAAATTTCTACATGGAACTTTAGTACTATGATGCAAACATGTCTGAAACCTTAAGAACTCAATTTTACTGACTCGAGTTTGTGGTCTCGCACCACTATTCTGACTAGGCCCTGAATCGGGATGTTACAATTCTCCCCCTCTTAGGAATTTTCGTCCTCGAAAATCTTACCAGCAAACAGGTTTGGGTACTGGTTTCTCATGATTTCTTCTGGTTCCCACGTAGCTTATTCTACTCCATGTCTTTGCCACAATACTTTTACCAGGACAATACTTTTATTCCTTAGCTGCTTGACTTCCCGAGCTAAAATCTTAAGCGGTTCTTCACCATAAGTCATGTCGGGATGAATCTCTACCTCCGATTGGGAATTACATGCGAAGGGTCGATCGGTAGCGTCTTAACATTGACACGTGAAACACATCATGTATCTTTTCTAACTCTGATGGCAAAGCCAATCTGTAAGCTACAGGCCCAACTTTCTCAGTAATCTCATACGGTCCAATAAAATGTGGATTCAACTTGCCTTTTTGGCCAAATCTGAGAACTTTTCTCCAAGGTGACACTTTCAAGAAAACTTTATCTCCGACTTGATACTCTATCTCTTTTCTCTTTAAGTCCAAATTTTTGTCTGTCCGATGCAGCTTTTAAACTTTCTCGTATCACTTTCACTTTCTCTTCAGCTTCTCTAACCAAATCAACCCCGTGAATTTAGTTTTCTTTAAGTTCAATCCAATATAAAGGCGTTCGGCACTTACGCCCATATAAAGCCTCGTAAGGCGCCATCTTTAAGCTCGACTAAAAACTATTATTGTAGGCAAACTCTACTAATGGAAGAAACTTTTCCCAACTGCCTCGGAATTCAAGAATACAACATCTGAGCATATCCTCGAGTACTTGAATTAACCTCTCGGATTGACCGTCAGTTTGAGGATGAAAAGCGGTACTAAAGTTCAACTTTGTACCCAAGGCCTCTTGTAACTTCTTTCAAAACCTGGATGTGAATCTCGGATCTCTATCCGATATGATTGAAAAGGGAACTCCATGAAGTCTTACTATTTCTGAAACATACAAGTTTGCCAACTTGTCTAGTGAGTAATCAACTCGTACAGGTATAAAATGGGCTGACTTCGTAAGTCTATCAACCACAACCCATACAGCATATTTCTTGCTCGGAGACAACGATAAACCCGTTACAAAATCCATAGTAATACGGTCCTATTTCCACTCTGGAACTAAAATGGGTTGAAGCAAGCCCGAAGGTACTTGGTGTTCAGCCTTTACTTGCTGACAAATCAAGCATTTGGAAACAAATACTGAAATATCTTTCTTCATTCTCGGCCACCAATACTGTTGCTTCAAGTCATTATACATCTTGGTACTACCCGGATGTACAGATAAACATCCATTATGGGCCTCATGCAAAATTCTCTAAATAAGTTCTTCTTTTCTCAGTACACAAACTCTGTCTTTGAACATCAGACTTCCATTGGGACTAATCCGGAAGTCAGACTCAACATTTGTCTCGCACAGAGCTCTATTAACTTGCAATTCACTATCCTCTTTTTGGGCTTCAATGATCTCTTGGAGGAAAATTGGTCTAGCTCTCAACTCGGCTAGAATAGAACCATCGTCGGATAAAGTCATCCGTGAATTCATTGCCCTTAACGCAAATAAGGATTTTCTACTCAAAGCGTTGGCGACTACATTCGCCTTCCCGGGATGGTAGTCAATGACCATCTCATAATCTTTTATCAACTCTAACCATCTCCGTTGTCTTAAGTTCAACTCTTTCTACGTCATCAAGTATTTCAAACTTTTGTGATCAGTGAAAATCTGACATTTCTCACCATATAGGTGATGTCTCCATATCTTCAATGCGAAGACTATGGCAGCCAATTCTAAATCGTGCGTCGGATAATTCTTCTCATGAGGCTTCAAGCATGCGGAGGCATAAGCAATAACTTTGCCTTCTTGCATAAGTACTGACCTAATCCATTTAAGGATGCATCATTGTAAATTACAAATTCTTTCCTGTCTCAAAGTTGTACTAAAGCGGGGCTTCATCAACATTGCCTTCAACTTCTCGAAACTTTGTTGGCATCGTTCTGTCCACTCAAACTTTACATTTTTCTGTAACAATTTAGTCATCGGGGTTGCAATCATGGAGAACCCCTTGACGAATCGTCTGTAATAGCCGGCTAGGCCTAGAAAACTTCTAATCTCAGATATATTCTTTGGTGGCTTCCAGTCCATAATAGCCGAAATCTTACTAGGGTCTACTCGAACTCCTTCTCCCGAGACAATATGTCCCAGAAATCCTACTTCCGTGAGCCAAAATTCACTTTTACTGAACTTGGCATATAATTGATTTTCTCATAGAATCTGTAAAACTATCTGTAGGTGCTCAGCATGCTCATTCTCATCTCGGGAATAAATCAGTATGTCGTCAATGAAAACGACTACAAACCTGTCAAGGTACGGTCTAAAAATGCGGTTCATTAAGTCCATGAATACCACCGGAGCATTGGTCAAACCAAAGGGCATGACTAAAAATTCATAATGCCCATACCTTGTTCGAAAGGCTGTCTTAGACACATCTGATTCTTTTACTCTCAGCTGGTAGTACCCTGATCTCAAGTCTATTTTGGAGAACACCGTGTCTCCTTTCAATTGGTCGAATAAATCATCGATCGTTGGCAATGGGTACTTGTTTTTTACTGTCACTTTATTAAGTTGACGGTAATCTATGCACAATCTCATAGTGCCATCTTTCTTTTTCACAAATAAAACTGGAGCACCCCATGGTGAACAACTTGATCTTGCAAAGCCTTTGTCTGTCAACTCTTGCAATCGTGACTTTAGCTCCTTCAACTCGTTGGAGCCATTACGTAAGAGAGTAATAGATATTGGTGCATGCATCAGGAGCTAGCTCAATCTTTGAACTCAACCTCTCTGGCGGTGGTAGTCCGGCAATTCCTTAGGAAACACATCCACGTACTCACATACTATTGACACTCGACTCAATCCTTAACTTTGTTTCTTTTTCATTCATCACAAAAGCCAAATATGCTTCATACCCCTTTCTCGTGTATCTCTGTGCCGTCACGTGAGAAATCAATTCTGACAATCTACTATGTTCATCTGATTCTATGTGAAGGGTGTCCCCATCCTCACATCTCATTTCAATGTATTTCTTCCCACAATTAACTATTACATTATGGGCAGTTAACCAGTCCATACCGAGAATGAGATCAAACTCGTCAAATGGTAACAACATAAGGTTTGCTTTAAAACAATGACCTCTAATCATTAATGGACATTCTCTACATACTTCATTCACTAACACACTCTTGCCTAAAGGATTAGACACTCTAATCACAAATTCTGTAAACTCTATAGGCATACTCAAATCGGATACCAATTTCATGCAAACGTAAGAGTGTGTAGATCCAGGATCTATTAAAGTAATAACTTTAACATCATGAAGAGAAAAGGTACCCGTGATAACATCATGGGAAGATGCCTCTTCGCGAGCGCGAATGGCATAAGTCCGTGCAGGCGCCCTACCCTCGGGTCTCACGGCCTGCTCTCTAGGGTTACCTCTTCCACTTGCCCCACTTCCGGGGTTTCTCTGCGGCCTTTCTCTGACCATACTCCCGGATCTTGGGTTCTGAGTTCTGTCATCTTTCATCATCTCTGGACAATCTTTTATGTAGTGGTCCTGGGAACCACATCTGAAACAGGCATTTTCTTGTGCCTGGCATTCTCCTAAATGACGTCTGCCACAATGTGGGCATTCGGGTCTATCAGATCAAACATTCCCTACACTAGCGACTGAAGTAGTTTGTGCTTTATTTCCCGAATACTGTTTACTCTTGTCTTTCCTTGAAAACCCAGTGGAAGTAACAGATCGGGTAGAGAAATCTCTTAACTTCTTGGATAAAGATTGGAATGACTTATTCCACTGTCTCTTCCTAGAGTCACGGGACTCCATTTTAGACTTTCTTTTCTCTTTTACTAATTCCTCGGCTTTACAAGCCCTCTCTACTAGCACAACAAATTCCTTCAGTTCTAAGACAGCAACAAACAGTTTGATGTCCTCATTTAGCCCATCTTCAAATCTCTTACTCATGATGGCCTCGGTGGATACGCATTCGCGAGCGTACTTACTGAGTCGTACAAACTCACGTTCATAGTCAGTCACTAACATCTTGCCTTGCTTCAGTTCTAGGAATTCCTTTCTTTTCTGGTCCACAAACCTTTGACTGATATACTTTTTCTTGAATTCTTCTTGGAAAAATTCCCATGTGATCCTTTCCCTCGGTACCACCGACACAAGGGTGTTCCACCATTGGTAAGCAGAATCTCTTAAAAGAGAAACTACGCACTTTATGCACTCTTCAGGTGTACATGACAACTCATTAAATACCCTGATGGTATTTTCTAACCAGAACTCAGCCTTTTCCGGATCATCATCTTTTCTAGCCCGGAATTCTTCTGCTCCATGTTTCCTGATTCTATCAACCGGAGGTTTCTCTCCTCTTACCACCTCTACTACTTGAGGGGCTATTGGGATAGGTTGAGGAATAGGCGGGGGTGGAGGGGGTTGTGCATTCGGGTTCATACGAATGAACTCCGTGTACCATGTGTTCATCATATGGAGGAAGGCTTCTCTAGCCTCTTCTCCTCCTCCTTGACTCACCGTAGTGGGTCTATTCTCGTTCTCATTCGGCACCATCGCTCAATGGAGTGGGGCCAAGCGTTTTCTACATCATCCGCCATATCTCTTTCAGGATCCATTTACTATATACATATAAGCATAATTTAAGTCGTCAGGAGTCGTCACACTATCATTATAAAAACATTCTTACGTATGGCATGTATAGCTAGACTGCGTGCTCGTGCACGTTAGTCCTAGAATCGACTAAAGCGTAGCTCGATACCACTAAATGTAACACCTCATACCCGAGTCCGAGGCTCGAGACCAGGATCTGAGACATTACTATGCTTGAACTTACTTAATCATGACATTACGGGCTATAAAATTTCGTTCCGAAATTAAAACTTCTCATTCTTAAACAATTCGTACATTTCATGGGTCTACGAGGCCTTAAACTCGTACTGGTAAACTTTCGGAACCTTATCGAAAAACTTTTCTTTGAAACAGGGGTTACACGCCCATGCATAGGCATACACGCCCATGTCCTCAGATCGTGCCTAAAAACTCAGTATTCTGCCAATTTCCACACGGCCATGACATGCCCGTGGACTTAGACCGTGTACTACATCTTGATATAATGACTTATTTCACACGACCGGGCACACGCCCATGTTCTAATCGTGTGTCATGCACGGCCTTAACACACGGCCGTGGGATTAGTCCGTGGCCTATTCTTACTTATAAGACTAAGGTGCAGTTTATGCACAGCCTAGACACACGCCCGTGTGTCTAACCGTGTGGGCACTTAGAGGCTATTTACCAAGCCAATTGCCATCCTGAAATTAAGACCAAACTCAAGCTCAATTCAGCAACTCAATTATTACATCTTTCATGAACAATATAACATGCTTCATTGATATTAATAACATACATACTTAGTCAAACTTGGCCAATCACTTAGCCATTTACAAAAGAATAATAAACTTGACAGCCCATATTTTGCCCCTTTCTAAGACATATACTCAAAATGAAATGTTTCCTATACATGCCATACTTAATGTAAAGAACTTTGCTATACCAAAATAGCGATTGATAGTGTGCTCCGAGCTCCGATGACAACGATCCACGAGATTAGCTTGGCAGAACTACATGGAAAGAAATAATAAAATATGTAAGCATTTAGCTTAGTAAGTTTGCATATAGTGCACATAACAACATACTTGCTTAAATTAACCCATTTAACATAAACAATGGTATCATAATTTCAGCTATAAAGCTTACTTGCTCATACTTGATTCTTACATATCTCATGATACTTACTAGTCTCATACTTGTGAGGTAAACAAGGTACCTGTAACACTTGATCACATTGATCAGCATAAATTTACATAATAATCATAATCTCTAATTTATCATTCATAACATGAATAATACTCATTTTCACTTAATAATAACTTTACTTACTTAGCTTTCTTGTTATCTCTTTGGAGCTTAACTCGTTTGCCCGATGAATTTATATGAATAACAGAGGATACTAAATCTCATCTAAATTTTGAGGCCATGACTTAACATGGACTTATACGAAGTCTTTCTTATTCTCACCAATGCCATGCCTTAACTTGGACTTATGTGGGATCTCTTTCTCTTGATAACTTTTCAATGCCAAGCTTGCCTTGGTCTTACATGATAACTTGTTCAATGCCAAGCTTGCGTTGGACTTACATGATTACTTATTCAATGCCAAGCTTGCCTTGGACTTACTTGATAACTTATTCAATGCCAAGCTTGCCTTGGACTTACATGATATCTTATTCAATGCCAAGCTTGCCTTGGACTTACATGATATCTTATTCAATGCCAAGCTTGCCTTGGACTTACATGATATCTTATTCAATGCCAAGCTTGCCTTGGACTTACATGATATCTTGCTTGCTTGCTGATGCCATGCCTCGGCTTGGTCTTATACGAACTTTCTTGTTTCATGTGGTAGATCGAGTATCCTAAGTTATTCAACTTCATTTGGGGCTTTCTCATGCTTGATCTCATTAATTTCTTTGTTTAACATAACATTAAACATTTTTCATAATAACATTGTACATTATACTAAGCAATTCAATGATATAAATCATAAAGCTTAGAAATCATACCAACTTACCTCAATATACAAAATGTAGCTAGGTATGCAATTTAGTCCTCGACCTTGTTCTTGCCTCGGTTTCGATCTGGACTTCGTTTTTCTTGATCTATAGTCATAAATATATCATTTAATATTCACATTGACTAAATTGACCCTTTACTCATACTTGGGAAAAATTACTATTTTGCCCCTATATTTTCTCATATTTGCACTTTTGCCCCAAGGCTCGTAAAATGAATTTCATTCGACTTTCTTAAACTTCATGCTTAGCTAATTCATTTTCTCCACTATAGCAATCATCAATTCCCATTATTTCTAATAGGTATGACTAATTTCATAACTTTTACAAACTAGTCCTTACTAGCATTTTTCATGAAATTCAGTTAGAAAAATATGTTTATCTAACATCAAACTCTCATAAACTTCCATAAAATATCATTTTACAAGCATGTCACTCTTGGGTAGATTTTTAAACATGCATCTTAGCTCATTTTATAGCTAAAAATAGTTAATTCATAATACGAGAACTTCAAAAACACGAAGAATATTAAAAACGGGGCTAAGATGAACTTACTAGCAAGCTTGAAAAAAATGAAGAACCCTAGCTATGGAGTCTCCAAATTTTCGGCACAAGAGGAAGAAGATGAATATATTTTTATCATCTTTTTCCTATTTTAATCACTTATTAGGCTAATGACCAAAATGCCCTTCTCTTTAAAAATTTCTATTTTACTAACTCATGTCCATTTTTGTCCAAAAATTATAATTTGGGCAAATTTATATTTAAGGACTCATAATTAATATTCTAAAGCTATTTCATACAAAAAGCTTCTAAAAATTCATATTTTGCAACTTTTGCAATTTAGTCCTTTTTTTTTATCATTCCATGTCAATTTCACAAAATTTCTACATGGAACTTTAGTACTATGATGCAAACATGTCTTAAACCTTAAGAACTCAATTTTACTGACTCGGGTTTGTGGTCTCGCACCACTATTCTGACTAGACCCTGAATCGGGATGTTACATTGCCCCACCGCCGAGATCTTCGCCGTGGACCTGCACAAAGAGGGAAAGAACACAGCAAAATGGCAAGAAACAACGAAATTTCTGTATTTCCTTTTTTTGTTTATTTTTGGGGTTATAAAATCCCAAACAAATCTGTAAAAAAGAGGGAGACACACATATACAAAAAAAAAAAAACAGATACAAGCAAATATTCAAAAAAAAAAAACAGAAATAAAAACACCAAACAAAAGGTGATTTACTATTTCGTATTCGCGTTGTTCTTTTTTTTTTTCTTTCATTTTCAATTCCTGCAAACAGTAAATATTCTAGTAATAAGAAATAGAAAAATTTTATCTTTCGATCGGCGTTAAAAACGGGGGTGTTTGGGCTTCCGACCGCCGTCGGAGGAGGCGCGTATGGCGGCGCGACACCGGAGCCAGGCCAGAGGCCAAGAGAAAGAGAGAGCTCCTTAGAGCTCTTTTTTGTTTTTTTTTTTTAAAGTGTTTAAAAATTATTTTTATTTTTATTTTTACTTATATAGGGCCTATTGTACGACGCCGTTTTGGAAGTTCTCTTTTATGGCCAAAACGACGTCGTTTAAAAGCCTGTGACCCGCGCGTTGACCCGACCCGGGGAGGATTCGCGCGTTTTTTTGTTTAAGGGTCTAATTGCCCTACAAGCCCTTCCGCATTATTTTAATTTTACAATTAAGTTTGTTTTTATTTTAAAATCGGACCCTAAATTTATATTTCGTTTCAATTGAGTCCTTGGGCCATTTAAAGGCCAAAATCAGAACGATGCCGTTTTAAAAAATTGGCATAATTGCCATATTGATCCTTATAATATAACGCGAGTTTTAATTTTACCCCTTTTATATTTATTTTTATTTAATCCTTTTTTTTCTTTGATTTTTTTATTTTATTTTTAAATTATTCTAATACTATATTATTTTTATTATATTAAAATGTTATATTATTTTTATTATTTTATTAATTTTGTTAATGGTATAAAAATCATATATATATATTTTATATGTATTACCTTATATATATTTAACTATTATTATATATTATTTTACTTGGTTTAATATTATTTATATATTATTTTATAACTTATATATTATTTATTATATTATATTTTTAATTTGTATATTATATAGTATTATATTATATTATTATTTTTATATAAAATCTATTTATATTATATAACCTATTTTATTTACATTATTTATTACATATGTAATTTTTATGATTAGTGTATTATATATATTTTTTTAAAATTATTATATACTATTTACTAATTATTTTTATAATCATTTATATATATATTAAATTATTAAATTATGTATTTGTTATAATTTTTTCCTTTTACATACTTTTTTATTATTTATTTAAAATATTGTTTATATATATTAAATAGTTTTAGAAATTGCCATATTCTTTTTCTTATTATACTGTATATTCAATGTTTAACATAATTCTTTATTTATTTATTCATATTATATTATTCTTTGTTATTTATTGTTAGTATGATTTGTAGTTATGCAGAATTGCTTTTAAATATGTATGTTGCCATATATGCTCCAAGACCATTTATTTTATAAAACACATTTAATTATATTTATGCATTTTATTCAAAGGCTTTTAAATACAGCGATATATGATATTTGAGGACTTCGAGAGAAATTATACCTTAACTTACTGGGTTTTGATTTTTTCTTGTAGAACTTAAAATATCAAGTATCCTTTTTAAAATCTATAAATTTTAAATAAAAACTTATCCTCGAGAATTCAAAATTATCGGGTCCTAACTCACTGGATATGACAATTTGTTATCTCGGGACAAGAATTTCAGGAAACAAGGCAATGTTTCGTGTTTGAAAGTTCGAGAAATTGTGCCCTAACGTGCTGGGTTTCGAATTTTCATTCGTCCAAATAACTAAATATCCTTTTAATAAATTTTGTAAATCATGAGATGATTTTGGTTACGAGGGTTTAAAACATCATGTCCTAACGTGCTGGATGTGATGTTTGTATACTTTCGGAACAAGAGATTCTCCAATTTCAACTCAAATGGTTCAAATTTTTAAAGAAATCGTATTCCCAAGTTTTTTCAAATTTTCAACATAAGGGCATTAATTAATCAATTAGGTACCAATTTTCGGGCGTTACGAGGGTGCTATCCCTTCCTCGTGCGTAACCGACTCCCGAACCTATTTTCTGGTATTTTGTAGACCAAAAATCAATGTTTTGAAATAAAACGTCTTATAAGGTGATCCAATCCCACCTAATTAAAAAGGGATTGGTGGCGACTCCCGTTTTTTTTTAAAGTCGATCCCCGTTTTTATAAACCGCCTTAAAAAATGGTTTCGACAGCTTGGCGACTCCACTAGGGACATCATCAGAGAGTCAAGCCATAAATTGATTGTTTTTGTCCTTTTATCAAAAATTAAAATTTGATTTGGATTTTAAAATTTGATTTTGATTCTTTCATCGCATGAGTTTGTGACATATGCTTGTTATGGTTTGAGTCACGTAGGGTACTCTTGCATCATATTGCATGATCGTTGTGGTCACACCCTTAAGTGGGAGTGAGAAACTATGCCTTCGTGAGGTTTTCACCTCTGCATGGGCTAGTGGACTGCTTCCGGGATACATCTGCACCTATGTCTTCGTGAGGTTTTCACCTCCGTGCAGCCATAGAGAAATGTATTCCCCTGAACCGAACTCGGTCCGTATGAGCCTATAATGGGTGAGGATCGAGGAACCTGCTGGTTTGGGTACCTCAACTTTAGAACTAAACCGCATATAGTGAACCCTACGAACCCACCTTAGGTAGAACTATGCCAAACCATAGTGGTCACCCAGATTGGTGTTCTATGTTATTTATTTCGCCTGTGCTAACGTGTTTTGTTTTGTTTTGGTTGCATTGCATTTACATCATAGAAAAGAGGTGTTGATTCAAATTCGATTGCTAAATAGAATAGTTTGTCATAAGAAAATGGATTTTTTGATAAAGTGGATTATAATACGGTCGTCCGAATATGGTCCAAGTAAACGAGAGAAGACTGATAGTCCGTGAAGGAATACAAGACTTTATTGCCCAAGGGTTCAAGATGACAAAGATTATTCAAGAATCACCTCGTCTCGGCTTTCTTGAAGAGGCTAACGAGCATTGCGAAGATAAGTGAGTAATGAGTCGCGGCTCAAAAAGGAGCTAGTGGAGGCATCTATTAGAAGTTTGCAAGATTTGACCTTTGCGAAGAAGGGGATTGATGTTTTTGCTTGGAATATGAGGGCAAGGCCGTGTATGTAATCTGTTTTATGTAAAGGAATTTATTTTCTAGAAAAGTTGTTCTAATGTAACTGAATTCAGAATCAACACCTCTCTTTCTTTTGCATTCACTCCATGCATCTGCATTGCATTGCATCATTTGCATTAGACTTTTACAAAAGGACCCTAATTAGGTAAAAATATTTGATTAACACGAAAACATGGAACAAAAGTTGGAGAGAATAGAGCAAATGCAAATATAGAGATCTGAGGGCAATTGACCAAGATTCAACAAGAAATGCGAGAACAAATGCTAGAACTCCAAAGGAATGTGATAGGCCAGCTAACCCAGTTACTAGCCGGAGGACTCGGAAAAAGGAGTGGCCCAGTGATCAACAGTGTGGATGATGATGAAGACATTGTTTATTCCCCAAATGGTGTCCCGACTCAACCAGACACGCATTCGTATGGGGTACCCGCCATTATTGGATCCCAATGTCAGACTGATACTTCGTCCCTATTGAACTTCCCGATGGGTTCAGGTTTTAACTCGAATGATGATCAAGCCAAACCGGTTGTTCAGGTAGAAACAAAGGAAATGGGAGAATGGACTTCAAAGGCCCTGATGTGTTCCCCTGAACCGAACTCGGTCCGTATGAGCCTATAATGGGTGAGGATCGAGGAATCTGCTGGTTCGGGTACCTCAACTTTAGAACTAAACCGCATATAGTAAACCCTACGAACCCACCTTAGGTAGAACTATGCCAAACCATAGTGGTCACCCAGATAGGTGTTCTATGTTATTTATTTCGCCTGTGCTAACGTGTTTTGTTTTGTTTTGGTTGGATGGCATTTACATCATAGAAAAGAGGTGTTGATTCAAATTCGATTGCTAAATAGAATAGTTTGTCATAAGAAAATGGATTTTTTGATAAAGTGGATTATAATACGGTCGTTCGAATATGGTCCAAGTAAACGAGAGAAGACTGATAGTCCGTGAAGGAATACAAGACTTTATTGCCCAAGGGTTCAAGATGACAAAGATTATTCAAGAATCACCTCATCTCGGCTTTCTTGAAGAGGCTAACGAGCATTGCGAGGATAAGTGAGTAATGAGTCGCGGCTCAAAAAGGAGCTAGTGGAGGCATCTATTAGAAGTTTGCAAGATTTGACCTTTACGAAGAAGGGGATTGATGTTTTTGCTTGGAATATGAGGGCAAGGCCGTGTATGTAATCCATTTTATGTAAAGGAATTTATTTTCTAGAAAAGTTGTTCTAATGTAACTGAATTCAGAATCAACGCCTCTCTTTCTTTTGCATTCACTCCATGCATCTGCATTGCATTGCATCATTTGCATTAAACTTTTACAAAAGGACCCTAATTAGGTAAAAATATTTCAGTTAACCTGGAAAACATGGAACAAAAGTTGGAGAGAATAGAGCAAATGCAAATATGAGATGCACGAGGGCAATTGACCAAGATTCAACAAGAAATGCGAGAACAAATGCTAGAACTCTAAAGGAATGTGATAGGCCAGCCTAACCTTGATTACTATTTGGAGGACTCGGGAAAAGGAGTGGCCCAGTGATCAACAGTGTGGATGATGATGAAGACATTGTTTATTCCCCAACTGGTGTCCCGACTCAACCAGACACGCATTCACATGGGGTACCCGCCATTATTGGATCCCAATGTCAGACTGATACTTCGTCCCTATTTAACTTCCCGATGGGTTCAGGTTTTAACTCGAATGATGATCAAGCCAAACCGGTTGTTCAGGTAGAAACAAAGGAAATGGGAGAATGGACTTCAAAGGCCCTGAAAAGGAAGGAAAAGAAAGCGAATAGTACCGGTAGGTGTAACAAAAGCCATTCGGAGCCGATTACAGTAAGCCAGTCAATGACGGTAACTATTAGGGATCAGGTCTCCCCAAGGCAAGAACCCAATTCAAGATCGAACTCAGAGAAACCTCAGTTCTCGCCCATCCCAATCACGTATAGGGAGCTGTACCAGACTTTGTTTGATGCACA
Source organism: Gossypium sturtianum (assembly GCA_025698515.1). Classification (NCBI taxonomy): domain Eukaryota; kingdom Viridiplantae; phylum Streptophyta; class Magnoliopsida; order Malvales; family Malvaceae; genus Gossypium; species Gossypium sturtianum. The sequence continues at coordinate 30,781,850 of CM046945.1, forward strand.
TCTAGTATCTCCTTTCTACTTAAAACCTATACAACCTCCATACCCTAAATGGTACGACACGAACGCTCAATGCGAATACCATGCGGGAATCACAGGACACTCGATTGAGAACTGCACCGCTTTAAAAAAGATGATCGAAAGACTTGTCAAAATGGGTATTGTCAAATTTGATGATCCCTCTGGGGCAGAAAATCTGTCACCCAATCATCTAGATAAAGGGGTGAGATCTATGAGATTCAAGAGTGCATCGAGTTCAGGGCCTTAGTGCAAGACCTGACATTGGGAAATCTGAATATTAACAATGTATCTGAAAAAAGAACTGGATTTTTCCAAGCATCTGTCCTTACATACTTGGGAGTATTTTGAATAATGGAACTGTGGAAGAGATCCTGTATTTTTAGAGCTAAACGAGAGTAATATTCGAAACACGCTTGTTGCTTTAAGCCTAGAGGCAATAAGAACTCTTTTGTGAAATAGGCTTATGTCCAGAATTTTTATTTTAATAAAATGCATTTTTTTGAGTAAATATTCTTTTATTTTCCATTTCATACTGTATAAACAATTGTTTTTTGTTTTGTTTGTTTTTTTGGACTTTCTTTCAGATATTCCTTCATTACCATATAAATAATCAATCTTTGAATTATTTATTCTTTGGAAATCTTCCTTTGAAAGTACGCTAGGTCTTCAGATATCAATGACATGAGCGACGTTGTTACGGATTCCCTTTTTGAATGAAATATGGGTCTAGGGGATCTCAGGACTTTGAAGATGACAGAGATTGTAACATATCTTCTGATTTATTAAAGAATGGTAGAACAAGAGGAAAAACAGATCCTACCTTACATAGGGTCAATGGATATTGCGAGCCTAGAAAAGGGGTGAAGATCGAAGCCCAGCTCACCATAGAAATAATGCGAGACATCATTGAGTTATTTTCAAGAATTCAAAGATGTTTTTGCACGATCATATCAAGACATGCCTGGGATACTAAGACGCGGGCTAAACATGAGGATCAGGCACTGTTGATTTGCATATAAAGGGATGGTATCAGTTATGCCGTATTTAAGGAGACAAGATTCATGTGCCTTCTCCAGTTCTTCATAAATTTTCCATATGTGGGGGCATGGATGTGATGGGGCCAATCTCGTCAAAAGCTTTTAGCCAATATCGATTCATCGTCGTGGTCGTCGTTTACTTCACTAAGAGGGTGGAAGTAGCTTCATATGCCAATGTTAAAAGGTCAAAGTCATCATTTAAAAAAAAAGGAAAGGATCAAATGCTAGCAAAGAATGCCATAAAGGATCACGTTTAATAATGCATAACTGTACAAAGTCAAAGTTTACAGTTTGTCCAAAGATCAGGCAGCATATCACAGTGCAGCAAAAGTTGCCAAAAGAAAAAAAATACGAAAAAAATATGAAAAGATGACCGAGACTTGTAAAGATTGGCATAACAAGTTACCATTTACTCTCTATGCTTATCAAACGTCGACCAGGAATTTCGTTGGGGCAACACTTTTCCCATTGGTTTATGAAGTGGTTTTGCCCATGAAAATCGAGATTCCTTTGCTCTAAGCTTCGATTGAGTCAGGAATTGGATGAAGAAGAGTGTCTCCAGTGAACTTGGATGAAGAAAAGGGTTTGAAAGTATTCATCATGGTCAAATGTACTAAAAATTAATGATGCTGATTTATGACGGAAATGGTCCACCCAAAGAAATTTCATGATGGGCACCTGATATTGAAGATTTTAGAGGAAAGCAGATGCCAAACTGGGAAGGACCTTATGTAGTAAGAAGGAGCCTGTTCTAGAGGAACATTGATATTAACCGAGATGGATACCGAAGACTTGCCTAAAATTCAGGTTCAGTCAAGGAGGATTTTACCTGAAAAGGGAAGGGCCAATGTGAAAACCCGTAAAGGACGCCTTGAGCTCAAATTCATTCAAAAAAAAAAAGAAGAGAAAAAGAAAAAGAAAAAGAAAAAGGAGAGGCCAAGGTGAAAACCCGCAAATGGCGCTTTGAGACCAAAGGGGTTTTGAGCCAAAAACCTGAAAATGGCGGCTCAAATGTTGATCAAAGATAGGGCATGTGGTAGCCTTGCTATACCTGAATTAACAGTGAGGAAGTAAGCTACGTCTAGGGGCATCTACAAAGTACTCCGGATCCCCTAAACACATATTGAGCTTAAAATGGTCCTCAAGAAGTTTGAACAGAGAAGCTCAGGCTGCGATATCTGGGGCACTTAGCTTCTATCTTACCCATTTTTGAATTTGTTATCTTTGATTGCTTTATTCTTTTCAAGATACACCTAAATCAATTTTCTTGCTTTGGCTATATTTGATTAGCCTATTTATTTCGAGCTATGCTCTTGATTAATTTCTTTCTCGTCCATTGTTGTGATTTTTTTCAAGCATTTTATATTGAAATAAAGATTAATGGACTAATGATACTTTCATAAAAGGAGTTTCGCATATTATTCTAGAAGCTTCTAGATAATACAAGAGAATGAAACATGACAATTATTTAAAAATTTCCATGTGTAAGGATTGGAAATACTTGAGAAAAGTCTAGATTGAGACTATTTCTTTGAATTTTCTGTCCAAATGGTGATTGGACAAAATAATGAGTTGAGCAATATCAATCCTAAAAAAGGATCATTTTGCAAAGCATTTTCATTGGGTCATAACATTTGATGGTATGACGGACCAAATTGATTGGAAAAGATTCAAAACCCTTGAATTACATTGGAATGGATTGAAGTTGAAACAAATCCTGTACCCTTAAATTGCAACAGGAATGGATTAAAAGTTTCAAATTCTATAAATCATGGTGGGATGGTTTGAAGGTGGTACAAGCTTTGTATCCCAAGGTTCAAGTAGAGTGGGCCCTGAAATTACCAAGGGGCAAATTATTGGAGAAGAATATGATTGATACTTCGAGAGGAACAAAAAAAACCTGAGGAGTGATGACATTTAAAAAATGGGATCATTCTCATGACATTCTGCATTCATGTAAATGTCATCCATAATATATTCGAGTCTACAGGACATGTCCCTCATAGGACGGTGTAGCAAATTGTAAAGTTCAGATTTTGTTTCCTCAAGATGGTAGTGGAGCAGACTGAAGATTGAAGTCTTCCTGAAGATAGTAAGGAAGCAAATTGTAAAGTTCAGATTTTTTTCCCTAAAGATGGTAGTGGAGCAGACTGAAGATTGAATTCTTCCTGAAGATAGTAAGGAAGCAAATTGAAAAGTTGATTTTGTTCCTAGAGATGATAGTGTGGAGCAGTGAAGATTGAAGTCTTCTCGAAGATAGTAAGGAAGCAAATTGAAAAGTTCAGATTTTGTTCCTAGAGATGATAGTGGAGCAGTCAAGATTGAAGTCTTCTGAAGATAGAAAGGAAGCAAATTGAAAAGTTCAGATTTTGTTCTCTAGAGATGATAGTGGAGCAGGCTGAAAATTGAAGTCTTCCTGAAGATAGTAAGGAAACAAATTGAAAAGTTCAGATTTTGTTCCCTAGAGATGATAGTGGAGCAGGCTGAAGATTGAAGTCTTCCTAAAGATAGTAAGGAAGCAAATTGTAAAGTTCAGATTTTGTTCCCTCAAGATGGTAGTGGAGCAGGCTGAAGATTGAAGTCTTCCTGAAGATAGTAAGGAAGAAAATTGAAAAGTTCAGATTTTGTTCCCTAGAGATGATAGTGGGGCAGGCTGAAGATTGAAGTCTTCTTGAAGATAGTAAGGAAGCAAATTGTAAAGTTCAGATGTTGTTCCCTCAAGATGGTAGTGGAGCAGGCTGAAGATTGAAGTCTTCCTGAAGGTAGTAAGGAAGCAAATTGAAAAGTTCAGATTTTGTTCCCTAGAGATGATAGTGGAGCAGGCTGAAGATTGAAGTCTTCCTGAAGATAGAAAGGAAGCAAATTGAAAAGTTCAGATTTTATTCCCTAGAGATGATAGTGGAGCAGGCTGAAGATTGAAGTCTTCCTGAAGATAGTAAGGAAGAAAATTGAAAAGTTTGATTTTGTTCCCTAGAGATGATAGTGGAGGAGCAGTGAAGATTGAAGTCTTCCTGAAGATAGTAAGGAACCAAATTGAAAAGTTGATTTTGTTCCCTAGAGATGATAGTGGGAGCAGTGAAGATTGAAGTCTTCCTGAAGATAGAAAGGAAGCAAATTGAAAAGTTCAGATTTTGTTCCATAGAGATGATAGTGGAGCAGGCCGAAAATTGAAGTCTTCTTGAAGATAGTAAGGAAGCAAATTGAAAAGTTCAGATTTTGTTCCCTAGAGATGATAGTGGAGCAGGCTGAAGATTGAAGTCTTCCTAAAGATAGTAAGGAAGCAAATTGTAAAGTTCAGATTTTGTTCCCTCAAGATGGTAGTGGAGCAGGCTAAAGATTGAAGTCTTCCTGAAGATAGTAAGGAAGAAAATTGAAAAGTTCAGATTTTGTTCCCTAGAGATGATAGTGGGGCAGGCTGAAGATTGAAGTCTTCACGAAGATAGTAAGGAAGCAAATTGTAAAGTTCAGATTTTGTTCCCTCAAGATGGTAGTGGAGTAAAGGTCAAGATTGAAGTCTTCCGAAGGTAGTAAGGAAGCAAATTGAAAAGTTGATTTTGTTCCCTAGAGATGATAGTGGAGCAGTCAAGATTGAAGTCTTCTCGAAGATAGAAAGGAAGTAAATTGAAAAGTTCAGATTTTATTCCCTAGAGATGATAGTGGAGCAGTCAAGATTGAAGTCTTCTGAAGATAGTAAGGAAGCAAATTGAAAAGTTGATTTTGTTCCCTAGAGATGATAATGGAGCAGTGAAGATTGAAGTCTTCCAAGATAGTAAGGAAGCAAATTGTAAAGTTCAGATTTTGTTCCCTCAAGATGGTAGTGGAGCAGTGAAGATTGAAGTCTTCTGAAGATAGTAAGGAAGCAAATTGAAAAGTTTGATTTTGTTCCCTAGAGATGATAGTGGGGCAGTCAAGATTGAAGTCTTCCGAAGATAGTAAGGAAGCAAATTGTAAACTTGATTTTGTTCCTCAAGATGGTAGTGGAGCAGTGAAGATTGAAGTCTTCCTAAAGATAGTAAGGAAGCAAATTGAAAAGTTGATTTTGATCCCTAGAGATGATAGTGGAGCAGTGAAGATTGAAGTCTTCTGAAGATAGTAAGGAAGGAAATTGTAAAGTTCAGATTTTGTTCCTCAAGATGGTAGTGGAGCGGTGAAGATTGAAGTCTTCTCGAAGATAGTAAGGAAGCAAATTGAAAAGTTCAGATTTTGTTCCCTAGAGATGATAGTGGAGCAGGCTGAAGATTGAAGTCTTCCTGAAGATAGTAAGGAAGCAAATTGTAAAGTTCAGATTTTGTTCCCTCAAGATGGTAGTGGAGCAGGCTGAAGATTGAAGTCTTCCTGAAGATAGTAAGGAAGCAAATTGAAAAGTTCATATTTTGTTCCCTAGAGATGATAGTGGAGCAGGCTGAAGATTGAAGTCTTCCTGAAGATAGTAAGGAAGCAAATTGAAAAGTTCAGATTTTGCTCTCTAGAGATAATAGTGGAGCAGGCTGAAGATTGAAGTATTCCTAAAGATAGTAAGGAAGCAAATTAAAAAGTTCAGATTTTGTTCCCTAGAGATAATAGTGGAGCAGACTGAAGATTGAAGTCTTCCTGAAATAGTAAGGAAGCAAATTGAAAAGTTCAGATTTTGTTCCCTCGAGATGGTAGTAGAGCAAACTGAAGATTGAAGTCTTCCCGAGATAGTAAGGAAGCAAATTGAAAAGTTCAGATTTAGTTCCCTCGAGATGGTAGTGGAGCAGACTGAAGATTGAAGTCTTCTTTAGATAGTAAGGAAGCAGACTGAAAAGTTCAGATTTTGTCCTCTCGAGATAGTAGTGGGGTAGATTGAAGATAGTAGATCTGGCATTCTTGAAGTTGCAGGAAGCAGATCAAAGCCATTAGACTTATTGAAATCAAGATGAAGTTCCAATACCGTTGAAGTTGTAGTGGAGTTGGAAGCCATTTGAAGAAGACGAGGACCAAGAAATCGAGGCTCGGAAAAGACCGGGCAAAATTGGTCCTTTTATAGTCTTTGCTCTATTCTCGTTACACGACAATGAGAAAAGAGGGGCAGCTGTAGTGATCAATTTTTGCCCGGGCCCATTTCATCCAAACCAAACTAAAAAATAAAGTCCAAATTCTTTAAACAGTCCCTTTACAACCTTAAAACCTAGAACAAAATAACACCAAATTTTTTACAATGCCCAAAACCACTAAAATACCCAAGCAAACCCAAATACTGACCCACTACCCAATAACACCTCAGACTTAAACCCAAAACCCGATTAGCCCAGCTAAACCTAATCAGACCCAAACACACGGCCCAAAATGGCCTAGTGACTAAGCAGGATCAGCAGAAACCTAGGGTTTCTGGAAAACCCTAGGCGCCGCAACCTTGTCCAGCCCATCGCCCCGCAGCCTTGTCCAGCCTATTCTCGCACCGAAATCAGCGCGCATGTCGCCCCACCGCCGAGATCTTCGCCGTGGACCTACACAAAGAGGGAAAGAACACAGCAAAATGGTAAGAAACAACGAAATTTCTGTATTTCCTTTTTTTATTTATTTTCGGGGTTATAAAATCCCAAAAAAATCTGTAAAAAAGAGGGAGACACAAATATACAAAAAAAAAAAAACAGATACAAGCAAATATTAAAAAAAAACAGAAATAAAAACAAACAGAAGGTGATTTACTATTTCGTATTCGCGTTGTTCTTTTTTTTTTCTTTCCTTTTGAATTCCTGCAAACAATAAATATTCTAGTAATAAGAAATAGAAAATTTTTACCTTTCAATCGACGTTAAAAACGTGGGTTTTTGGGCTTCCGACCGCCGCCGAAGGAGGCGCGTATGGCGGCGCGACACCGGAGCCAGGCCGGAGGCCAAGAGAAAGAGAGAGCTCCTTCGAGCTCTTTTTTGTTTTTTTTAAAGTGTTTAAAAATGATTTTTTTTATTTTTACTCATATACGGCCTATTGTACGACGCCGTTTTGGAAGTTCTCTTTTAAGGCCAAAACGACGTCGTTTAAAAGCCTGTGACCCGCGCGTTGACCCGACCCGGGGAGGATCCGCGCGTTTTTTTGTTTAAGGGTTTAATTGCCCTACAAGCCCTTCCGTATTATTTTAATTTTACAATTAAGTTTCTTTTTATTTTAAAATCGGACCCTAAATTTATATTTCGTTTCAATTGAGTCCTTGGGCCATTTAAAGGCCAAAATCAGAACGATGCCATTTTAAAAAATTGGCATAATTGCCATATTGATCCTTATAATATGACGCGTGTTTTAATTTTACCCCTTTTTATTTATTTTTATTTAATCCTTTTTTCTTTGATTTTTTTTATTTTATTTTTAAATTATTCTAACACTATATTATTTTTATTATATTAAAATGTTATATTATTTTTATTATTTTATTAATTTTTTTAATGTTATAGAAATCATATATATATTTTATATGTATTACCTTATATATATTTAATTATTATTATATATTATTTTACTTGGTTTAATATTATTTATATATTATTTATTATATTATATTTTTAATTTGTATTATATAGTATTATATTATACTATTTTTTTATATAAAATCTATTTATATTATATAACCTATTTTATTTACATTATTTATTACATATGTAATTTTTATGATTAGTGTATTATATATATGTTTTTTTAAATTATTATATACTATTTACTAATTATTTTTATAATCATTTATATATATTAAATTATTAATTATGTATTTGTTATAATTTTTTCTTTTTATATATTTTTTATTATTTATTTAAAATATTGTTTATATATATTAAATAGTTTTAGAAATTGCCATATTCTTTTTCTTATTATACTGTATATTCAATGTTTAACATAAATCTTTATTTATTTATTCATATTATATTATTCTTTGTTATTTATTGTTAGTATGATTTGTAGTTATGCAGAATTGCTTTTAAATATGTATATTGCCATATATGCTCCAAGACCATTTGTTTTATAAAACACATTTAATTATATTTATGCATTTTATTCAAAGGATTTTAAATACAACGATATATGATATTTGAGGACTTCGAGAGAAATTATACACTAACTTACTGGGTTTTGATTTTTTTCTTGTAGAACTTAAAATATCAAGTATCCTTTTTAAAATCTATAAATTTTAAATAAAAACTTATCCTCGAGAATTCAAAATTATCGTGTCCTAACTCACTAGATATGACGATTTGTTATCTCGGGACAAGAATTTTAGAAAACAAGGCAATATTTCGTGTTTGGAAGTTCGAGAAATTGTGCCCTAACGTGCTGGGTTTCAAATTTTCATTCGTCCAAATAACTAAATATCCTTTTAATAAATTTTGTAAATCATAAGATGATTTTGGTTACGAGGGTTTAAAACATCAAGTCCTAACGTGCTGGATGTGATGTTTGTATACTTTCGGAACAAGAGTGTAACACCCCAAACCCGGCCTAGAAGTTAGGCCCGAATCTGGTGTGTCACATGGAAAAACTTGTTTGAGAATTACAACCTCTTTGTTAAAACTCAAAACACTTAAGCAATTGTTAACTACTTGAAAACGTAATTATCTTTAAAAACCTTTTTGGTGGCGAAAGCATATTTGAAATAAACAATTTACAAAAATGTGATGTTTAGAAATAGAACTGCAGAAGTATTTTGAAATCGTTGCCAAAACGTAGATAAAATACAAGTATTTTTTGAGAGATCGTTTGATGAGTTGAAAATCGAGGTAGTGAGCTTTAAAACCGTGGCTTTTGAAAATATTGTTGATAATTCGAGAGAAAATTTCCGAGTTAAAATATTTGTAAAAGTTTGTTATAAAATCCATTTATTAATCAATTTTGGAAAAACCATTATTTATGATTTTAGAAAATCCCCGTTAAAACAATTCAAGCAATATAATAAGTACGACTAAACATAAAGCAATTTAAAACATATCCCAGAGGCCTTATTACAACTTAAACCAAAATAGCAAAATAATAAAATAAACCGAAATAGAAATTTAAAGTTCAATAACACCATTTCTGAAGTATGGCCTCCACCGAGGAGTCATCCATGGGCCCAAGTCCTCATTCACGGAGCATTACCTACAAGGGTTAAGAAAAGGGGGTGAGTTACAAGAACTCAGTGTGAAACCCCTTACCGTCATCCACTAGGCCTGAACCCATATAGCAACATCTTGGGCCGGAGCCCACTATCATAACAGAACATATATATATATGAAGCAAATGTATGCAACCCAACCCATCCAACCAGTCTCTCCCCCGTACCAACCAGTCTCTCCTGTGGGGATCAAGTCAACCCACCCCGCCAGTCTCTCCAATTTGCAGACAAGCTGCCATTTATAATAATTTTGTGGCTTAACCACCAGAGTATCATATACGGTAATATAATCGGCACACAACCTTAATCACGATGGCACAAAGCCATATTTAAATTGGCACATAACCCATATCAGAATTTGTGGCAATGCCACCGGTCTATACTTCTCTTCATTCAAGTTTCCCATCCCATGCAATATCTGATGATGCAATACACATAACAACATAAAATATCCACATGTATAACAACCATTAGTCTAGTAATTTAATACGATGAATCGGCCCATTATTGAGCTTTGTAATTTAGCCCACTAAGGCATTCTATCAATTCGGCCCATAGGGGCATTTCGGTAAATCGATAATTTTACCCACTAAGGGTAATTCGGTAATCTCGCAACCCAGGGGTATTTCGGTAATTTACCCTCCAAGGGTATTTTGGTAATTCGGCAACCTAGACTTAACTACTAATCTGAGGCTTAAAAAAATTGAAACTGTCCATCTGCGTCATACTGACTAAATTGACTATAACTCGAGTTAGGAAACTCGAAATTTAAATCCGTAAATTTTCCTTGAAACTAGACTAATATATCTTCTTACTAAAATTTTTCTAGAATTTTTGGCTTAGCCGTTTAGTACAGTTTATTCCTTAAAGATTTCCTTGTTACACTGTCCAACGGTTCTGACCTCTCTTACCCAAAATTCAAATATCTCACTGTACGGTTTTCATATGTTGCTCCCACTTGTTTCTATTGAAAATAGGATCACTAAGGAATATATACATATAACTTATAACTCATAATTCACTTTTTACAATTTTAAACGATTTTTCCAAGACAGAACAGGGAACCACGAAGTCAATCAGAACCAGTCTCACTAAAATTAAGATATCAAAGAATATACAATTCCTCTTCCTCCTCCGTTTCTTTCATATAAAAATAGACACAGTAAGCTTTATTTCGATATCTTTTTCACTTTCTAACTCCTTTTATCCTATTTTTCGTGATTTTTCAAAATCACGTCACTGCTGCTGACCAAACTGTTTCATTGCAAAATATGGTTACCACTACTAATATACGCACGCCCCGAGTGATCACGGATGCGGTTTCGATTTCCTTCGGTATTTTGAACAAATCACAGAACATTTCATGCAAACTTTCAGAGAGATATGAGATTACCACCATTTCAAACATGTATTCGGTAGGGTACGGGATTACACACCTTATTCGAAATCCGTAACACGATATTCTCCGTGGCACCTAAAGGTACAATCGATTAACAATTAGTCCACAGCCCAAATTTTCAACTTCAACCAAGTATTGCGATTTATTAACAATCTATATCACTTACCAACAATCCGAGTATCTTATTACGAGGGATAGGTGATCGGGCGATTTGGTTCCTATAGTGACCGATTAGTCCAAACTATTAATCCATTTAGCAACCAATCGAATAATGAATGATATCAAATAATCCATAAAGAACTCATTACCTTGTTGATAATGGATTCGATTTCCACCACTTGACTTATGACTAGAATGATAATCAGCCACCCACTAAGATCACTACGAAAGAAGATATTGATCACAACATGAAAGTGATGGAGAGAGATATTTCGATAGAGAAATAAAGTAGAGTAACCGAAAATGATGAACTCATATATTCGGCTAAAAATGAAATGAAAAGATGGATGATAAGTAACTTACCAACTCGATTAGGAAGAGATTGTCCAAGGCAAAAAGAAAAGAAGTAGTGAAGAGATGGAATGATACTAGATTCGGCTTTGGAAGAAAATCAAACAAGAAGATGTGATCTTAAAGTGATGTCGATTTTAGAGAAGAGGAAAGATTGAAGAAATGGTTAAAAGAAAAGAATGGGTGATGGATGGATGCTAGATGGTTCGGCTATCAAGGGAAGGTGATGCAAGAGATGAATGTTTCGACCAACAAAAGAGAAAGAAAATTGCACAAATGTGCTAGGAGGTTTCGGCCAAGAGGAAAGGAATTGGAAAAAATAAAAATCACCAAAAAGGCTAAGAAGAAAAGTAACCTCTCAAACACTAAAACTTACAAAATGCCTAAAGGATTTTCGGCACTCCCTTTACCCCCCTCAAAACCGTGTATACCAAACCAAAAAGGTCAAACATTTTGGCCATAAAAACATTCAAAACATTTTCCTCTCTTTGGGCCAACATGTTCCCTATACTTGCCTTTTCTTTTGATTTCTTTCCCTACCTTCATCCTTTCCTAATATCCTTAGCCACCTTGCCAAAATTAAAAAGTCCAACTTGCCTTATTTACTAGCTTGGCCGACACTTAGGGAAAAAAATACAAAAATAATAGTCAAAATTTGCATCAAGGGGATTCGAACCTCTTCTCTCCATACTCTTCACTTAATGCCATAACGTCTTTGCCATATGCTCCATTTATGCTAGCACATTACTCATTTAATTCCATAAACATTGAGGTCACTTACTATATCTCCTTAAAGTGCTAAAACATAAAATTTACCTATAGCCTAACTTGAACCCGGAACTTACTAGAAGCCTCGTAACTTTCCAAAATCACCCTCCTAATAAGTCCAACTTGAAATAATGTCGTTCTCAAATTCCCATAAATTTTAAAACGCTTCTACGCTCAAGGTCCAATAGGCCCAATAGGTCCAATTTTACTAGGCCAAATTTTGGGATGTTACAAAGAGAATCTCCAATTTCAACTCAAATGGTTCAAATTTTTAAAGAAATCGTATTCCCAAGTTTTTTCAAATTTTTGACATAAGGGCATTAATTAATCAATTAGGTACCAATTTTTGGGCGTTACGAGGGTGCTAACCCTTCCTCGTGTCATGTAACTCGACTCCGAACACATTTTACGGTATTTTGTAGACCAAAAATCAATGTTTTGAAATAAAACGTCTTATAAGTTGATCCAATCCCACCTAATTAAAAAGGGATTGGTGGCAACTCCCGTTTTCGTTTTTTTAAAGTCGATCCCCGTTTTTATAAACCTCCTTAAAAAATGGTTTCGACAAGTTCTTTTTGGATTTTCTTTGAAATTTGTTTTATAATAATTCAAAACTGATTTGAGGGTTCAAAATAAGTATCTAACTTGGGAAATCAAGTTGAGAGATTTCGAATTTGAGTTCATGCTCTGATAGGTTTTCCTTGATATGGTTCCGAGTTATAATACGATTTGGAACTCATTTTGATTTTGAATAATTAATATTTTTTAATTTCTTTGACAACACACCTTTTTTGGGGGAGTGAAAGTGAATTGAGATTATTGACGGTGATTATAGACAGGTCAGAGAGTAATGTGTAAGAACCCATTTATGCCCGGGCCCATACCAATTAAAACAAAATAAATAAAATATAAAAATCCCAAAATTAATAATGTCCAGTCCATTACAAAATTTCAAACCCAAATACAAATTAAAAGCCCAATTGGCCCAAACCCTAGCCTACACTAGCCCAATACCTTAGTCGGCCTAAATGACCCAATGAACGACAAGGGCAGAAACCCTAAGGTTAGCCCTAGCGCCGCTGCTCCCACACGGCCTCCGTACCAGCGCCATGTCATCGTCGTACACCGTCGTACCTACGAAAAATGACAAGAAAAACAGCAGCAATGGCAATATACAGCAAAATAAAAAAAGAGGGACTTTTGTATTTTTATTTCGGGCTATAAAAAGCCGAATAGAACCACTGTAATGGGTTACGTTTTTTTAATACAAAAAAAGCATACCAAAGTAGAGGTATTTTTAGTTTTTTTCAGCCTTTTCTTTACTTCAAATGGCACGCATGCACTAAGAATAGAATACAAATACAAACTTTTACCTCTTCGTGACGATCAGAGTCCCGAATACGAAACGTTTCTGTTTGTTCTTCGATTTTAGTGGGGGATTTGAGTATTCGGTGTTGTAGATTTGTGTTTAGGGCTTATAAAGGAGTTTAAATCGGTGTCTTTTGGGGTATCCGACCACCGCGCACGACCGAACCTTGGCGGGTGCTCGGAGGGTAGAGTTTTTTTTTCAGAGAGTTTAAACTTTTTTTTTAAGAAAGGATGTTTAAAATGATTTTTTTTGGTCCTTTTTTAGTATTTATTGCCCCTCGGTGCGACGTCGTTTTGGTATGGTATGTTAATGACCAAAACGGCATCGTTTAAGGGCCATACCCGTGTGAGTGACCCAACCCGGGGAGGATCCGCGCGTTTTCGATTATTGGTATATTTGCGCGACAAGCCCTTCCGCTTTTGTGGCGTGGTGCAATGTGGTCCTGCATTTTTCTTTATTTTGTAATTTGGCCCCTTGATTTTTGCTTCTAATTCATTTGGGTTTGCGCTAAAACGACGCGTTTTGAGGGTTCGGGGTAATTACCCATTCAGCCCCTGTTCTTTGCGAGCGCATTCCATTTAGGTCCCCTCATTGTTTTAATATTCTTCATTTAGACTCTGAATTTTGTTTTACTTCTAAATTAGCCCTTAATCTATTTTAACTTGCTTGTTTGTCATTTATTTGTCTTATTATTATAGTTTATTTTAAAAAAAATATTCTATGTTATCTATTGCAGCCATTTTCATTCTAATTTCTTTTATGTATATTGTTTACATTAAATTTATATATTATTTACTTTGAACGTTCATATATATATTAGTTAGTTTAAATTATTTCATATATTACCTATGCTAAGTTTTTATGTATTAGTCATTTTAAAATTGTTCTATAGTTATTAATGTCAAGATCTTGCATTCTATTTTTATTAAAATGTTCCACGTTTTTATATATATACATGTGTTATTCATGGCAAACTCCTTTTATATATTAGTAAATTAAGATTAAGTGTTAGTTTAAATTGTTTTTTGACTATTAACCATTTTGAAATATTTTATATATTATCTTGTTTTAAAATCGTTTCGCAAACTTTTTAAATTACTTTATATTATTGCTTTTATGTGATTTGTATTTCTTAATTATTGGTTGGTTGTAGTGATGCACTAGTGTAACAGTTGATGTAGATTAATATCTTGCTTTATATATTATTATTCCATTGTATTTCATAAAAAAACTTTGTGTTTTAATGTCATTTAAAATTTAAAATCATTTTATTCAAAGTTTTTAAAATAAGGCAATGCCCGCGTTTAAACACTTCGAGAAAATCGTGCCCTAACTCACTGGGTTCCGATTTTTCTCGTTAAATCCTGGCGACCGAGTACCCTTTTCTCTCTTAAATCAAAATGCATAAGTTTTTAAACGAAAAAACTTATTCTCGGGAATTTGAGACGTTGCGTCTTAACTCACTGGATGTGACGTTTTATCATCTCGAGGTAAGAATTTTCAAAAACAAAGGCAATATTCCGTATTCGAGAATTTTGAGAAATTTCGCTTTAACTAACTACTGGGTTCCAATTTTTTATAAAGCCCAAATAACCGAATATCCTTTTCAAACTTTATTACACGGGTTTTAAAAATCAAAAGATAAGTTCAGTTTCGAGAATATAAGTTGTTGTACCCTAACTCACTGAGTATGACATTTTATTTCTTCGAAATAAGAGAGTTTTGGCATCCAATGTGATTCCGTTCAAATGATTTTAAGCAAACGGATCGTAATCTAGAATCTTTTCAAATTTTCGGCATTAAGACATTAAATAATCAATTAGGTACCAATTTTGGGCGCTACGAGGGTGCTAACCCTTCCTCGTACGTAACCGACTCCCGAACCCATTTTCTCGAGTTTTTGTAGACCAAAATATGTTTTAATAAATCAAAGTTTTATTAAAATCATTTTCTACAAGGTGATCCAATCACACCTAAACAAAAAAAAGGGTTGGTGGCGACTCCATTTTCGTTTTTAAAGTCGACCCCGTGTTCCAAACAAAAAAATGGTTTTGACACAATGTTTTATTTATTTATTTGAAATTTAATATACACATGTACTGCATATATTGTTATCGTTTTATGGAACTCATGTTATTGTTGTTTGTAATTTTTTAGTATTAAGTGTAGGCTTGTAAATGATTGTTTTTGCAGAGTAAAGCATGGACTCTATTAGGGCACCAATATATGTAAACTCTGAGGAGATAGGTGATTTAAGCCAAAGGCAAAGGAGCAGTTAAGAGACAGGTGGGGTTGGTGGGTCTAATTATGTTAGTGGTATAAGGGTGATGAAGATAATATAATTGAGTCCCAAAGTTTAGAGAATGATGAAAAGGAGGCCTCAAGTGGTACAGAGGAGTTAGAGGGTGGGCCTGATGATGAGGATGAAGAGATAAGAGAGATTATGGAAAAATATAAAGCATTTATAGCAAAAAAAAAAAAAGAAAAGAAGAAGAAGAACTATTACGGTAGATGACCTTCAACATGAACTAAATTTTGAAGACCTCACTAGTGAAAATGAGAGGAAGAAAACAAATTGTAGGAAAGTAAATGATGTAGAAGCATATTCTGATAGGTGTAGTGGAGATGACATTGAGTATTTGGGGTCTTCTGATTTGGGTAGTTATGAAACTGAATCAAATAGTGAGTTAGCTTATAAGAAAGGGAGAAATGTCTTATTTGATACATCGGCCACAATACCTAGATTCCAGCTTAGAATAAGTTTTACTAATAAGACTTAATTCAAGAATTCTTTAGCAAATTATGCTATAGCTAAGAGATTTGATATTAAGTACATTAGGAACGAAAAGTTTAGGACAAGAGCTAAGGGTAAATCTGCTGGTCGTCCTTTTCTTATATGCTGCTAAGGATAGTATTGATGGATTTTTCAGGATTAAGACCTTTGTGAATTAGCACCAATGTTCTGTGACATATCGAAATAGTCGAGCCAACTACAAGTTTGTTGGAAGGCATTTTCTTAGTAAGTTGAGAGTGTTACCTCAATTAAAGCTACTTAAGATACAAAGACTTCCAAAAGAGAAGTTGAAGGTAGACTTGCAAATAAGTGTATGTGATAGAGCTAGGGCATGGGCCTTAGAACAAATTAAAGGTAGAGTGAAGTTTGAGTTTAGTCATTTTTATGATTACGTTTTTGCTTTAAGAAAGACAGACCCAACTGCCAATATAGAGCTAATGGTTGAGCGACCTACTATTAATCACACCCCAAATTTTAAGAGAATGTATGTTTGCTTTACAGCTTTGAAAAATGGGTTTAAGCAATTTTGTAGGCTTATTCTATATTTAGATGAATGTTTCTTGAAAGGGTCTTATAAATGTGAGATTTTATTAGCTGTGGGCAGCTATGGGAATGATCAAATATACCCTACTGTATGGGCTGTTGTTAAGGTAGATAATAGGGAAACACGGGGGTAGTTCCTTGAAAATTTGCGATCGGATCTATAGTTGGGTAATGGTGATGGATTCACCATAATATTGATATGCAAAAGGTTTGTATCTTTTCTTTAATTTTTATTTAGTTGGTTTTTCATAAAAATTAAACCATATTTATGCTATTAAGTTTGATGTGTCTATTTTGTAAGTGTTTGGAATAAGAGATTGCATACATGTTGCCAAGAGTGGAGCATCAATTTTGTGCAAGGCATTGTTATGCTAATTGGAAGAAGAAGCACACTGGTGGTGACTTACAACATGCATTCTGGGCTTGTTATAAATCAACAACTAAGGCTGAATATGAAAACAATATACAGAAGGTAGGTGCAATCAAGCATGAAGCCATGGTAAGTCTTTAAAGTTCTAAAATGAAACATTATTATCGAGCATTCTTCCAAACTAGATGTCAGTCTAATGTGGTGGATAAGAACTTTGCTAAAGCCTTTAATTCAGCCATAGTAGGGGCTAGATTTATGGCCATCATTTCATTATTTGAGGAAGTCAAATAGTATGTAATGGGTAGGATAGTGAATAATATGGCTAAAAGCGCTAAATGGGATAGTCTTTTTTGTCTTAATATATGTGGGAAATTAGAGAGAAACAAAAAAACTTAGTGCTTTTTTTCATGTAAGATGGAATAGATCTGAAGGATTTGAAGTGGTCTGTGGAAATGATGTTTATGTGGTTGACCTTGTTAAATGAAAATTCACTTGTAGGGCTTGGGATCTCACTAGTATCCCATGCCCTCATTCCATTGCTGTCATATTGTAGAAGCAAAATTTTTTTGCAAATAATGTCTTTACTGGATATAGTACAGATTTATATAATAATAAAAACTACATAAATGTATATTACCTCCTCTACCAAGTGAAAAATTCTAGACAAAAACAAACATGGGACCAATTGATCCACCTATCCCAAGAAAAATGCCTGGAAGACCCAAGAGATGCACAGTGAAGGAGGCAGGTGAATCAAGTTGTGGCACTCAATTATTAAGGATGGGAAGGAAAATGCGATGCCAAAAGTGTTTCAAGATCGGACACAATGCAAAAAGTTGTGTGAGAATTTCTTGATTTATTTTTCTTATTCAATTTTATCGTGCATGCATCTATATAAATTTATGTGGTCGTTATTGTTGCAGGGCACTTCGGCACCTATCAGTAATAGTCCAACCCTTATCACCGACAACTCAGTCCCTACTAGTGGCACTTCAAATCAGGTAACCATTCATGTATTAATATTACAATTTTTTTAATTCTAAGATATTTAACTTACATTTGTTATACTTTTGTAGGACAGTGAAATTTTCTACCAACTTAGATCAAGAGATGTAGTAAATCTTGATATAAGAGCACCTACTATTACAACTCCACCATCACAACCAATAGTTGAGGTAAACTTCTTATTATAAATATTATGAATTTTTATATAAAATGAATAATTTTATGATTTCTTATAGGGTTAAGGAATTTTTACTATTTATTCCAATGTTTCAAAAGCACATTCAACCCCTACAATTGGTGGTCTATCAATACCACCTTCAACTTCCACGCCAAATTTTAGTCGACTTGGGAGAAAGGAAAAACAAATCTTGCAAGGGATTGGTTTATACACATATGATAGAATGGACATGCAAATTTTGAATGTAGGTGATTTGCCTTTTAAGTTTTATTTATGGTTTATTGTATAAGTTTAATTCTACTGATGTTATGTTTGTTTTTTATGAAGCTTGGGTTTCAAGGTGAAATATTAATCTCTTTACCCAAGAGAAAGAAAACTAGCAAAAGAAAGGAAATTAACATTGATGCAACAATAGGTAAAAAAGAGAGTAGAATCACAAATGCCAAAGTTCAAAAATAGCAATATTTGGAAACTTTGCCTACTAAGATTTAATTACTCAATGTAGTTAGTTGTTGCCTATTAAAACCTGGATGTTGGCTATGAAAATAGACTATTATGAATGTTAGAACTATTTAGGAATGTTTGCAAATATTTAGGAATACTTTTTGCTATAAACGATGGCAATTTGTTTCCAATTTCATTTGATGTTATATTTTGTAATTTGAAATTCCGAATGTTTGCAACTATTTGAAACTTTTGATTCTAATGCATATGGTCTCATTTGATTTCAATTTCATTTGATATTTCGAAACTTGTTCACTGTGTTTTCTGAAACACCCCAAACCCGGCCCACGAGCCTTGACCGGATCCGGTATGTTTCTCGAGTAAAGCAGTTAAAAATTAGTTTGCTTCTTTGGAAAACTTTGGGTGATTTTGGTGAAAACTTAATTTGTGTTGGGTTCAGTTGAAAATCATTTGCGTTTAGGTGTCAAAATATTTAGCATTTGTTTTAAAAAAATCACTTAAGCATTAATTTAATAAAATGTGTATCGTACCAAAATAATTAAAATGCTTGCGTAAACAGTTCATACTATAGCCTTATTACATCAAAATAAAAACCGAATTAAATCCAAAATACTTAAAATTATAACAAGTTCAAAATAAAATAAAGTCCCGAACTGAGCATAGCCACCACTAAGCTCCTGCCGACCCGGTCCATCACTGAGTGTCACCTAAAAAAATATTCCCACAACGGGGTGAGTCAAACAGACTCAGTGTATAGCAACCACACTAAGCCCTAATGATTCAGGCATATCAGATCATACATATACATATTACAATTTACAAATAATGATGCATTCCCGAACCCAAACCTAGATGCCATCCGCTACACATCACCCGTACCAACCATCACACCGTGGGGACTACTAAGTCAACCCTCCATCCGCTACACATCATCGAAGGCAGTCGCTGCAGTCGACGTGCTCATCGCCCTTATATATTGTGGCATAGCCACCAGATGAACTCTTTGTGACATAAGTCACCACATTCAGATTATGTGACCGAAGTCACCACATTCAGATATTGTGACCGAAGTCACCACATTCAAATATTGGGGTATAAACCACCAAATCACTTCCCCTTTCATAATCACCCATATGCCCCATGTCATACAAATATGCATAAACCATCTCATATTCCTTATTCACATTCTTATAGTTTCACATATGTGCCATAACAGATCATATTATACTCATAGTAGGAGTGGGTAAACGTACCTGAGTACTTTGTACCATTGCATGGTACCTTAGCCATAATTTTCACATTCTTAATAACACATGCATTAAAACAACACCATAAATCTATTAAAACTTAGGGTAGGGCTACACACCTGGTATTACCGCTTTACCGAAATCCCGAAAACCCGATCTAATGCTTTAGATCCTTAATTCCTACATTCGGCCAACACTTAGTGCTTTAGCAAAAGCCTATTCGGCTATATAACCAAATCCCGAAGGATTATCACAATCAAAATCTTACCTTGCTGCCGATTTGATTCCTAGACAAATCCCGAAACTTTGTGATACTTCTTCCTTGAAATCGGCCCACACTAGATCACTTAACAAGGTTAGCTTCGGCTTTTGGATAATTAAGAAATAGATTGAACCACCAAATATGGCCTTGGCCGATTAGTATTTTCACTTACCTTTGCGAATCTAAAATCCCGAATGATCTTCTGTTGTAGTCGACTTAGCAGAAAACCCGAAATCCTCCTTCAAGGGTTCGGCCAGAGATCATTAAGGAGTTAGAATCTTGATTTCGGCTAAAAGAAAAGAAATAGAATGATGATAATAGAATCCTTACCCTCAATGTTGGAATCGACAACCCCTTTATTTGAACCCACAGAGCTATTCGGCTATGGCCTAGATGTTGGTCACTTGGTTTTGACTTTTGGAGTCTTGCGAAAAGAAGAAGAGAGAATAGAGTGTAGAGGGATTCGGCCAAAGTGAGAGGAGAGAATGGGAGGATGGTATTCGGTTATGTCAATGAGTAGAAAAAGGGAGAACACAAGTTACTATTTCTTGGGAATTTTCGGCACAAGTGCAACAAAGAAGAGAAGAGGAGAATTTTGGCACTTCACTAGAGAAAGAAAAGAAAAGCTGAAAAGAACCTCTAGACTTCTCTTTAGAAATTCGGCTATGACCAAAATTGATCACCAAAGAGTCCTTTGGCCGGCCACACACATCCCCTTATCAGTCTCCACATTTTTCTCCTATTTCCTCTCTTTATCACTTCACTCAAAATAATAAAATAACTCAACAATTATCCTTTATCCCCTAGCTGAATTTTAAAAGAAACCAACCACAATTAAAGCTCATCTCCTCAGTGTCTTATTGCCGTCCAACTCTCCCCTAGCTTGGCGCAAAAACACTCCAAAAGTGCTCCCCTTGCTACTCAACCTTGGCCCCTGCTCACATGCATGTGGCGTCACCTACCAAGGCCCTTAAGTGGCGCCTCCAAGCCACTTTACCAAGCCCATTCTTGTGTTATAAATCCCCTACATTTTCTCTTAAGGCCACCCTGCTTAGCTTCCTCTTTTAGATTTAAAATCTAATAATTTCTAAGGCATTTTCCTACATTCTAAGGTTCTCAAAAATTCATAAAACACATTATTAACACACAAAGGCATGCTTTCACATATATTTAAGCACAAATGCATAAGCCCAAAATCCAGGATATTACATTTTCAGTTTCAAACATAATCAATAATATTTAGTTTGAGATATGAAGGGAGAACAATATATTTTAAATCAATTTAATTTTTAATCAAACAATTCAAACCATAATTTAATAGTACTGACATAATAAAACAATGACCTAATAATAACATAATCAAATTAACTATTATGCACAATCGAAATGAATAATGCTAGGAAATCGAGACAATTTTTATTTAGTTTAAAACATAATCGGTTTATTGTTAATTCATGGGAATTTTTGACATGGTTATAATGTGGTTAGTACATTGGCTTCCATAATGATTTCATCATATGGAGCTTCCAAGCGAATCCTTTTTCTAAGCAAACCTAGCAAGCTTTGCAACTTCAACCGAATGGCTTTGTTGACACAAGCCAACCAAAAAAATAGAATTGATCTCAGTGTCGATGGATGAAAAGTATTGCATCTGCTCGATTTCATTGTGTCGAAACCATTTTTAAAATTTGATTGAAAAAACGGGGATCGACTTTTAAAAACAAAAATGGGAGTCGCCACCAATCCCTTTTTACTTAGGTGTGATTGGATCACCTTACAAAATGTTTCATTTTAAAACATTTGGTTTTGGTCTACGAAAAACGAGAAAACAGGTTCGGGAGTCGGTTACGTATGAGGAAGGATTAGCACCCTCATAACACCCAAAAATTGGTACCTAATCGATAAAATCATGTCCTAATGTTGAAACTTTAAAAAATTTAAAAAAACTGAACTTTTTATTTGAAGAAAAAACCCAGACTTATCTATCTCAAAGAAATAAAACACCATACCCAGTAAGTTAGGATATAACATCTCATGACTTTGAAACTAAGCACGTCTTTATTTTAAAAAAATCCTACCTCGAGACGCAAAACGTCGAACCCAATAAGTTAAGGCACAACGATCCGAATTCCCAAGAATAGGTTTTTTTATTTAAAACTTGAGATTTCTTTATTCCGAAAGAATATAAACATCACATCCAGCACGTTAGGACACGATATTCTTAAACCCTCGTAACAATAAAACATCTCATGATTTACAAAACTTGTTAAAAGGATATTTAATTATTTAGCCAAACAGAAGATCGCAACCCAGCACGTTAGGGCTCTATTTCCCGAATTTCTAAATACAAAACATTGCCTTATTTTAAAATATAGTAAGCTTGCAAAAAAAAAAAAACAATATATTTTTTATTTTGAACAATAATCTATGTGACAATATTGCATTTATAAACTATCGTACACAAATATTAAAAACAATTATAATACATTAGCATTTAATATATAAAATACAACTAAAATAACTACACTATAGTAATCATAAAATAATAAATAAATAAAAGGGCATTGCATGGACAAATAAAATATATAAAGCAATATATATAAAACAATAAAAAAAATACTAAAAAAATATTATAATAAATATATAATTTAATACATATAAAAGATAATACATAATAAAATATATAATAATTTTGAATAAAGATATTTTAAAAAATATAATATAAATAATATATGTGAAACATGTTATAAAATATAAATAAATTTTATACAAAAATAAAATTTTAAAAAATAATATATGATATAATATAATACTATGTAATATAATTTTTTTAAAAACATATAATATAGTAATTAATATATAAAAATAATATGTAATGAAAATAATTTTGAGCTAAATAAAAATAATAAATAATAATCATTTAATATATAAATATATATATTTATACTATTAATATATTAATATATAAATAATAAAGAAAATAATATAGACAATTTAATATAATTTAATATAAAATAATAAAATAAAAGGATAAAAAATAAAACAAAGAAAACAAGGGTTAAAATAGCAATTAAAACAGATATAAAAGAACTAAATTAAAACGCGTGTTAAATCCCAGGGATTAATATGGCAATTATGCCTCTTTTTCAAAACGGCGTCGTTCCGATTTTAGCCTTTTAACTGCCCATGGATTCAATTGAAACAGAATATGAGTTTTGGGGTCAAATTAAAAATAAAAAGAATTTAAATTAAACGGAATTAAAAATAATAAAAATTCGGGAGGATTGAAATGGCAATTAGGCCATTCAATGAAAACGCGCGGATCCTTCTTCGGGTATGGTCAACGCGCGGATCCTGGCCTGTTAAACGGCGTCGTTTCTTAAATACTATATAAGTCAGTTTTCATTAAAAAAAAAACATTTCTAATCTGTTTTAAAAAAAAAAACTTCAAAAAGGATCTGAAATCCCCTTTGTTCTCTCGTCTGGCTCCGGCGCCGCATATTCGTGCCACTGTCTCACGCGTGCCACGCGCCTCCGTGGCCGGTGGCCGAAGGCCCAAAACCACGATTTCTTTTGTGCAGGTAAACCCTTTCCTTTTATATTTGTTTTTAGAAAAATAGTATGTCTGCATAAAAAATAGTTTAATAATAAAAAATAAACAAAATAACGTAGTAAATCACCTCTGTAAACGAACTATAATACTTTATTTCTTTGTATTTCTTTTGTATCATTCTATTTTTCCCTCTCTGTTTGTATATCTCTATCTATTCCCCCCATCCCCTTTGTTCTCTCGTCTGGCTCCGGCGCCGGATATTCGTGCCACTGTCTCACGCGCGCCACGCGCCTCCGTGGCCGGTGGCCGGAGGCCCAAAACCACGATTTCTTTTGCGCAGGTAAACCCTTTCCTTTTATATTTGTTTTTAGAAAAATAGTATGTCTGCATAAAAAATAGTTTAATAATAAAAAATAAACAAAATAACGTAGTAAATCACCTCTGTAAACGAACTATAATACTTTATTTCTTTGTATTTCTTTTGTATCGTTCTATTTTTCCCTCTCTGTTTGTATATCTCTACCTATTCCCCCCCCGTATTACAAAACAATTGGGCTTTTATAGCCTTGGAAAATAAAATGAAAAAGGAAATTCTCATTGCTGCCATTTTTGCCACTGTTTTCTTTCCTTCTTTGCGCACGTTGGAAACGGAGATCTCGTATACGCGTTGATGGTGTGATTCGAGCACAGATCATGGCTTGACGAGGGGCTGGTGTGAGGCGTCTGCGGCACGACGCTCGGGCTCCTGCTGAAGCGGCGCCTAGGGTTTGAGAAACCCTAGGCCATTGTTGATTCTGTTTAGCTCCTGGGCCATTTGGGCCGTCCGAACTTGGGTTTCTATAGTGGGTCTAGTTGGGGTGTAAGTGGGCCACTGGTTTAGGTTTAAAATTGGGTTTGGTGTTGGGTTAGTAGATCTGTCTTGGCTTGTAAAATGGACTGGACATTTATTATTTTTTGTTTTATTTTGTTTTGTTTTGTCACATGGGCCCGGGAAAAATTATGTGCTTACAGCTGCCCCTCTTTGCTCATTGTTGTGAAACAAGAATAGAGCAAAGACTATAAAAGGACCAATTTTGCCCGGTCTTGGCGGAGCCTTGGCTTCTTGGTCTTCTTCAGATGGCTTCTAACTCCACTGCAACTTCAGGGAGATAAAGTTGAAAGTGCTTTTGATCTGCGTCCTGCAATTTCAGGGATGACAAATCTTTGATCTGCTTCCTGCAACTTCAGATATTCTGTCTTCAATCTATTCTGCTACAACTTCAGGGAGATAAGACTGAAAGGGTCTTCGATCTGCTTCCTACAACTTCAGGAAGATGAGATCTTCTATCTTCAATCTACTCCCTGCAAACTTAGGGATTGCTAGACTGATGTCTTCGATCTGCTTCCTGCAACTTCAGGAATTGCCAAATCTGCTATCTTCAATCTACTCCCTGCAAACTCAGGGATTGCCAGACTGATGTCTTCAATCTACTTCCTACAACTTCAGGAATTGCCAAATCTGTTATCTTCAATCTACTCCCCGCAAACTCAGGGATTGCCAGACTGATGTCTTCGATCTGCTTCTTGCAACTTCAAAAATGCCAGATCTGCTATCTTCAATCTGCTTCCTGCAAAGCTCAGGAATGCCAGATTGGTATCTTCGACCTGCTTCTTGCAACTTCAAGAATGCCAGATCTACTATTGTAACATCCTAAAATTTGAATTTTTATATGTTGCATTATTTTGGTGCTCAGTTAGTTTATTTATCCTATGTGTGTGTTAAAATAGTCCTAAGAAGGTTCGGGATTTATTTAGAGTTGATATAATTTTTTGGAAATTATTATTTTAATGAAGTGGAATAAGTGACCTTATAGCTTAAGGTAATTAAGAGGTATAAGTTAACATAAGTTGAGCAAGTAGTAAAGGGGATATGGCGCCATGTGTGTGTTCCTTGAGGGAAGAGGTTCGAATCCCTTGATGTGCATGTGAATTTTATTTTTTTTCCTCATAGTGTCGGTCAAGCCTAGTATTTATGGTAGGTTGGACTTTAATTTTTATGGTAAGGTGGCTAAGAGAAAAGGCAAGTGTAAACTTAAGGAAGGGAATCATATGAATAAGGTATGTAGGGGGAACACAAGGCACATAACAAGGAAGATGTTTTGGAAAGTTTGGAGTGGCCAAACTTTGACTTTGTGGCCATGTACTTGGATGGTTTTAGGGGCTAGGGGGGGAGTGACCGAAATTTTGATGGCCTTTGGTAGCTAGTTGGTCACTTTGGCTTTTGGTCATTTTTGTTTTGTTTCTCCAACACTTTTCTCTCCATTTCCTCTCCTTAGCCGAATGCACTTTGAACAATAGGTAAACATCTTTTGTTATTCTTTTAGTCATTTCATATTTTTGACCATTTTGGTCTTATTGCTCCTTTTCTCTTCAAACCTTTTCCTCCTAAGTGCCGAAATCACCAAAACCTTGGAAGGCCATTTTCTCTTTTCTTTGCTTTTCTTTTTCACCCTTGCCGAATGCACACTAGCATCAAACCCTTCTCTTTGTTCATCTTCCATTCTTGAAAAGAATCGAAACCTAAACACCATCCCCTTCAATTTTTCCTTCATAGCCGAATCTTCTACCACACTTATCTCCATCTCAATCATTTCTTTCTTTCTACTCACACTTTGATCAATCGGTAAGTGGCTAGTACAATACTTTGGTATTGTTATTTTCCTTTTTTCTTTGTGCCGAATTTACATGTTGGTATAGGATGGCCTTTTTGGATCGAGACCATCATCATACCATATCTCATTCGAATCTTTTCTTTATCATAGAAACTTAGTGGAAGGCCGAAACTTGGAGTGTCCGAAATCATCATGTATCGCTAGGATTCGGTCCAAAACTTTAAGGTAAGGATTTCTATCAAGGATTCTATATTACTCTCTATTTCGTTAAAGATGGGGTTTATTAACCGATTTTATCTTAGGGACTCTATCGCTTGTTTTTCATCCTTTGAACGTAAGGATTTGTGGTAAGCCGACTTCGCTCATTAAGACCAATCGTTTTAATAACGAAGTATTAGTTTGGACTAATATTCTTTTGTCAATGGAGGCAAACAAGATCGAATCAAAAGGAGTGGTGAATAGTGATCAGAAAAGGAGCGGATTTGCTATTCCCTATAAATTCAAACGAAGGGCTGTTTCGGCAATCCGAGATTTTCCATCGGGTTGTGGACCCTCATCCGGTGAGAATCAACTATTCGAGGTTGTTCGCAGTTCTGAGCCATTAGCTATTCGGGATTTTCCAACGGGTTGTGGATCGTCAACAGGGGAAAACCGACAAATCATAGTTATTCGCGATTCCGAGGGTAAAAATCCTAGACCGTTTATCTTAGAATAAATTACTATAAGTGTTAATGATCTAATTGAGCGTTAAAAATATTCTAGGTGTTGACGATCAAGAAAGTGTAGTGCTCATCGTAAGTAATCGTGTGTGTAATCTCACACCATATCTCTCGAGGTTGGATAACTATATCGTATTAATCGTTGGATTGAATCACAAGTTAGTGAAATCAGGTAAAATAGTATATTTATCACTTTAATGGTAAAAAAAACTATGAAATCTGTATTAAGACCGTGAAAATTACAAAATTTGCCCTTAATGGGCTAAATCGATAAAAGTGACTGAATGGGCCATATGTGATATTTGAAAAATGGGCCATATGTGATATTTGATAAATGGGTCATATGTGATATTTGAAAAATGGGCCATATGTGATATTTGCCATATGTGATATTTGATAAATGGGCCATATGTGATATTTGAAAAATGGGCCATATGTGATATTTGATAAATGGGCCAAGTGTGTTATGAGATTATATAGGCCAAAATGTGTAATGGGCCAGATTGCAATAATTTTTTTTTTATAATAGGCCTTATGTTAGAATAATTATATGAATGGATTGTTATGCATATTATAGACATGATTGCATGGGTTGGATATTTGACGAAGAGAAGTTCTGGTAGCTTTGCTACAAAATTCTGGTGGCTTGTCCACAGTTTGATATATGGCTTAATGCCCAGTTTGATATATGGCTTAATGCCCAGTTTGGTGTGTTGGTGGGGTGGGTGACTAAAGCTCCCCACAGGTGTGTTGGTTGGCACGGGTGGTGTGTAGCGATGGAAAACTAGGTTTGGTTGGGAAATTGCATAACACATGCATGTTATATATATATGATATAATGCTATGATTGTAATGGGCTTTGGCCCAATAAATGCTTAATTGAATTTTGGCCCAGTGAAAGTGGTAAGTGAATTACACACTGAGTTCTAAGTAACTCACCCCTATTTTCCTTACCCTCCTCAGGTAATGATCAGTGATGGAGACTTGGGCCGGGGACAACTCAGTGGAGGCCATACTACGAATAATGGGTTATTTACATTCCGGATTTCTTTTTAAGTACTTTTATTATTTGTACTATTTAAGTTAAGCTGTAATAAGGCCTCTGGTTAAATTTTTATGGATGTTTTACTTGTGGATGGATATTATAATACGCTTTAAATACTTATGTGGGGTTTCATTTCTAAATATAAAAATAAATGTTTTTCTTAAAATAAATATGTAAAAAGGGTTATCATTCTTAAATATTTTTACTCGCAAAATTGTCTGTTAACGACGTTCTTCAAAATTTTGTTTTCAAAATTATTTTTGAACTCTATTAAATTTTCTCGAAATATTATTTTAACTTCTTGTAAGTTTCAATTTATAAATTCTTACGACTCAAATTGTTTGAGTTATCAATCAACCTTGGTTTTCAATAAACTTCACGTCAAGATGTTTTGGAAAATCTGAGTTCTTAAAATCTTTAAAAAGACTAGATGTATATTCCTTTCCATGTGACATGTCAAATTTGGTCTTAACGCATAGACCGGGTTTGGGGTGTTACAGCTATCTTCAATCTGCTTCTTGCAAAGCTCAGGAATGTCAGATTGGTATCTTCGATCTGCTTCCTGCAACTTTAGGAATGCCAGATCTGCTATCTTCAATCTGCTTCCTGCAAAGCTCAGGAATGCCAGATTGGTATCTTCGACTTGCTTCTTGCAACTTCAAGAATGCCAGATCTGCTATCCTCAATCTGCTCCACTACAAACTCAGGGATTGCCAGATTGGTATCTTCGATCCGCTTCTTGCAACTTCAAGAATGCCAGATCTTCTATCTTCAATTTGCTCCCTGCAAACTCAGGGATACCAGATTGGTATCTTCGATCTGCTTCTTGCAACTTCAGGAATGCCAGATCTACAATCTTCATTCTGCTCCACTATCATCTCTAGGGAACAAAATCGGAACTTTTCAATTTGCTTCCTTACTATCTTCAGGAAGACTTCAATCTTCAGCCTGCTCCACTATCATCTCTAGGGAACAAAATCTGAACTTTTGGTTTGCTACACCGTCCTCTGAGGAACATGTCCTGTAGACTCGAAAGTATTATGGATGACATTTACATGAATGCAGAATGTCATGATAATAATCCCATTTTTTTAAATGTAAAATGATTAGGATGTATGATCGGAATGAATCTAATGCTCCTAACTAAATGATAATAGGGATGACATTTGCATGAATGCATAATGTCATAAGAATGATCCTATGTAATGATTAGAATGCAATGATCGAAATGAATCTAATGCTTCTAACTAAATGTATTATGAACGAATGCAGAATGTCATGAGAATGATTTCCTTCTTTTTTTTTGTACAACGATTAGGATACAATGATCAAATGCTCCTAATTGGAAATGTGAGAATGATCCCTATTTAATGTTTGGGTTGTCATTGCTCAAAGTTCATCAAGTTTCTATCACAGATGTGCTACTATGCTTTCTCGTTCAGCTGGTACCTTCCGACTGTAAAAACCCAAAGAAACAATCATGTTACGCTCAATGCAGGACCGCCCATTGTATGTACCACCCACTACAATTTCAGGGGAATAGCATTTGGTTTTCCTCTTCCATCCTGTTACCACTCAAGGGTATGGATTGTATTATGTTCAATTTAATCTGTTACACCATTCCCTGGGTGTAATGACCAGATATATGTGCCTGAAATTTGCACGAATGTAGGGTATCCTTTTTCTTTTTCGAGAATTATCCCCTTTTATTCCTATGTTGACATTGCCCGTCATTTGTCGAAATGGTATCATCGACAAAATATCTTATCCAATAAGGATCTGAAGAGCTAATCATCTTTCAATATTTCCCAACCCTTAGGGCTTGGTAAGTTTTAAACAATAGTCTTGTTTCAGATTCTCATATTATTTAGAAGCCTCCAGAGTAATATGTGAAACTCCTTTTATGAAAGTATTATTAGTCCATTAATCTTTGTTTCAATATAAAATGCTTGAAAAAGATCACAACAATGGACAAGAAAGAAATTAATTAGGAACATAGCTCGAAATAAATAAGTTAATCAAAGATAACCAAGGCAATAAAAGAAAATTGATTCTGGTGTATCTTGAAAAGAATAAAGCAATCAAAGATGACAAATTCAAAAATGGGTAAGAAAGAAGCTAGGTGCCCCAGATATCACAGCTTGAGCTTCTCTGTTCAAACTTCTTGAGGACCATTTTAAGCTCAATATGTATTTAGGGGATCCAGAGTACTTTGTCGATGCCCCAAGACGCAGCATACTTCCTCATTGTTAATTCAGGCATAGCAAGACTACCACATGCCCTATCTTTGATCAAAATTTGAGTTGCCCTTTTGGGTTTTCAGCTCAAAACCCCTTTTGTCTCAAAGCGCCCTTTGCGGGTTTTCGCTTTGGCCTCTCCTTTTTCTTTTTTCTCTTTTCTCTCTCTTTTTTTTTTGAATTTGAATTTGAACTCAAGGTGCCCTTTGCGGGTTTTCACCTTGGTCCTTCTTCTTTCAGGTAAAATATTTTTTGATTAACCTTGAATTCACCGGATTAGGCGAGTCTTCACCATCTGTCTCGGTCAATATCAATGCTCCTCTAGAACAGGCCCTACATAAGTCCTTCCAAGTTCGGCATATGCTTTCTTCTAAAATCGTTTTGTAGAAGAAAAATCTTTTTCAACATCATGTTTCTTCGTGGAATTCCCTAAGATGAACTTATTTAACGTAAGTTCGCATCATCTGGCCATGACTAATAGCTTTTAACCTTTTCTTCAATTAGGTTCAGTTGGCAAAACGCTTCAATTCCATAAACCAATGGGTAAGATGTTACCCCAGCAAAGGTTCTGGCCACATTCAATAAGATAGAGGGTAAATGGTAGCTTCTTATGCCAATCTTTACAAGTCTTAGTCACCTTTCATAGTTTTTTTTGACAACTTTTGCTGTACTATGATATGCTGCCTGATTTTTGGACAAATTGTAAACTTTGACTTTCTACAGTTATGCATTATTTTATGGCTTTTTTTTATGACTGTTGACTTTGCAATATTGGCATATTAAGCTACATTCACCCTTTTAGTGAAGTAATCAATAACCACCAAGATGAATCGATGTCGACTAGCAGCTTTTGACATCCATGCCCCACATATAGAAAATTTGTGAAGAAATAGAGAAGGCACATGAATCTTGTCTCCTTTAATACGGCATTTGCGGTATAACTGATGCAATCCCCTTCCAAGGTAGACCAACAGTGCCCGATCATCATGTTTAGCCCGCGTCTTACTAGCCCAGGCATGTCCTGATATAATCGTGCGAAAACATCTTTGAATTCTCAAAGATAATGTCTCGCATTATTTCTTGATGAGCTAGGCTACAATCTTCACTCCTTTTCTAGGCTCGCAATATCCAATGACCATTTGTAGAGTAAGGTCTATTTTTCACCTTTTCACCATTCTTAACAAATTAGAAGATAAGTTATAATCTTTGTTATCTTCAAAGTCCTTAGATCCCCTAGACCCATATCTCATTCAAAAAGGGAGTCAGTAACAACATCACTCATGTCGTTGATATCTGGGTACCTAAGTACGAAGTTAAAAATCCAAAGAATAAATGATTCTAAGGATGGCTATTTGTATAGTCATGAATGAAGAATGAAAGAATATTCTATAAATAAAAGAATGTACAGTATGAAATAGAAAGAATAAAAGAACATGTATTCAAAAAGATGCATTTTATTGAAATAAAATTTCGGACACAAGCCTATTTCACAAAAGGATTCTTATTGCCTCTTGGCTTAAGGCAACAAGCGTGTTTCAAATTTTACTCTAAATCCACTCTAAAAATACAATAATCCTTTCCACAGTTCCATTATTTAAAATCTTCCCAAGTATGTAAGGACTTGGAAACTTTCATTCCCCGATTCAGACATGCCGTTAATGCTTAGATTCCCCAACATTCCCATCGGGTACTTGATCTCCTCAATCAAACCTTGCACTAGGGTCATGAGCTCGATGCATTCTTGGATCTCCTACCCCTATCTATCATGGAGCTCACAATATTTACCCCTTTAATAGAAAGGTTGTGTAACGAATTTTCTGCACCAGAGGGATCATCAAATTTTACGACACCCAATTTGATAAGTCTTTCGATCATTTTTTTAAAAGCGATGCAATTTTCGATCGAATGTCCTGTGATTCCCCCATGGTATTCACATTGACCATTTACGTCGTACCATTTAGGGTACGGGGGCTGTATTGGTTCTATATAAAAAGGGGATATGACATGTGCGTCAAACAGAACTCGGTACAATTCCCTGTACGTGACTGGAATAGGTGCGAACTGAAGTTTCTCTGAGTTCGGTCTTGAATTGGGTTCTTGCCTTGGGGAGATCCGATGTCTGGTAATTACTATCCTTGGCTGGCTTACTGTAATCGGCTCTAAATAGCCTTCCACTTTATTTTCCTTTTTCTTCAGGGCTTTTAAAGTACACTCTCCTTTTCCTTTTGATTACGCCAAAGACAAACCGGTTTAGCTCGACCATCATCGGGTTAACACTGAACCCATCGGGACACTCAATAGGGCCGAAGTATCGATCGACATTGGGGTCCAATAATGACGGGTATCCGGCGAATGCACATCCGATTGAGTCGGGACACCTATCGGGAATAAATGATGTCTTCATCATTATCCACCTCATTGATCATCGGGCCACTCTTTTTTCAAGACCTCAGGCTAATAATCAAGTTAGTTGGCTTATCATATTTCTTTGGAGTTCTAGCATTTGTTCTCGCATTTCTTGTTGAATCTCGGTCAATTGCCCCCTGCATCTCGTATTTAAATGCATTCTATTCTCTCCAACCTTTGTTCCATGTTTTCCATGTTAACTGAAATATTTTACCTAATTAGGGTCCTTTTATAAAAATCTAATGCAAATGATGCAATGAAATGAAAATGCATGAATGCAAAGAGGAGGCATCGATTCCGAATCAACTTCATTTTAGAAAACTTTATTAGAATACAAAATCCTTTACATAAAACGGACAACAAATATGCTTTCGCCCTAAGGCCCAAAGTCTTAACTTTCCCAAATAACGAAACTAGCTCTTGATTACAATCTGACTGTAGCTCATACTTCATGCTCAAAATATCAGCCTGCGCTGCCAAAGTCTGTAGGTGATCAGCTACCTTTCAAATCTGAACTATAGCTTCCCCTATGAGATAATCCCGACTTCTAACTTGATCATGAGAATGGTGAAGCTCTTCCCTCAAGCGCCCTTCTCTTGTTTCAAGAAGCTCGATCCGGAGCTCACAGTTGTGCAATGCCGATTCTAACTCTTCAATCTTGCCCTTCATTTCCTCGATCTTGTTCAGACTTGATCGTGAAATTATGGCTTCGATGGTGATGAAGAGACCATCCAAGCTTAGCATTGATTTTCAGAAGAAGATTTGTAAAGTATTGATCATACACCCTAGCTGGTGCCACGCACTGAGTTACTATACCCGATTCTTCCGCTTCCATGGCCCATAAAGATCAGATTTTTTCCTATCAGAGAGCATACAAAAGAAGGAACCGCGAATCTCCAAGAAGTTTAGATTGTATCTGTTCAAACATTTTTTCAACTCTAACCATAGGTGAAAAGCGTCTATTCTGGTTCATCTCATTGAATATATCAAATGGGGGATCAATACGAATTCCTTTCATTTCTCCACAACGAATCAAATCCCTTGCAATGTTGTTTGGATCATAACGAGGAGCCGAGAAGTTCACAACAGCCCATCCTTCAATCCTAGATGGCTCCACCAATTTCTTGTTGTTAAAATTCCAACGCCCATTCCTTGGAAAGAAATCTTCACTATTGCCTACTCTTAACCTTGGTGCTAGCAGAATACGTCCGTCCATTTAGGTGACCATCTTCATATGAAAGAGAAACGCTGTAATGATAGAAGTGTCCGTCCGTACTCCCCACGCTCACTTTGAAGTGATTGGTGAGTATAGTTACCTTCTGCCCTTTAATTCCAACACCACGCCTTGCCATAAGGTGTCGTACAATCTTCTTCGCATCTGATTCTGCTTTGATTGGAACAACACCAAGAGGCACAAGTGGCTGAGATTCTAGCGCTGCCCCATTTCCCTCTTGCTCAAACGAAACCATACCCTTCTTTCTCTAATTGCCTTTGCTCTAACCATATATGAACGACTATATTGTCTTCCACTTTATCAAGGAATTTGTTCTCCATAACCAGCTTTCTAACTTAGAAACTGACCGTGAATCAATACCTCTTAAAATATGAAATGATATGCACAAAAGAATAAAACACAACAAGTTAGTATAATGGAATATAAAGCAAATGAAATAAACAAACACCTATCTGGGTGACCACTAAGGTTTGACATAGTTATACCTAAGGTGGGCTCTTACGGTTCACTATATGCGGTTTAGTTTTAAAGTTGAGGTACCCGAACCAGCAGATTCCTCGATCCTCACCCATTATAGGCTCATATGGACCGAGTTCAGTTCAGGGGAATACATTTCCCTATGGCTACACGGAGATGAAAATCTCACGAAGACATAGGTACGGATGTATCCCGAAAGTGATTCACTATTCTGTACGGAGGTGAAAACCTCATGAAGGAGTAGCTTCTCGCTCCCACTTAAGGGTGCGACCACAACGGCCATGCAAATGCAATGCAAAGATATTTCATAAAAATAGAATCACATGCAAATAAAAAGGATGATGATTTTTAAAATCAGAATTTCAAATTTGCAACAATAGGACATGAAATTATCGACTTTACGGCTCGACTCTCTTATTGGTCTCCAGTGGAGTCGCCAAGCTGTCGAAACCATTTTTAAAATTTGATTGAAAAAACGGGGATCGACTTTTAAAAACAAAATGGGAGTCGCCACCAATCCCTTTTTACTTAGGTGTGATTGGATCACCTTACAAAACGTTTCATTTTAAAACATTTGGTTTTGGTCTACGAAAAACGAGAAAATAGGTTCGGGAGTCGGTTACGTATGAGGAAGGATTAGCACCCTCATAACGCCCAAAAATTGGTACCTAATTGATAAAATCATGTCCTAATGTTGAAACTTTAAAAAATTTAAAAAAATGAACTTTTTATTTGAAGAAAAAACCCAGACTTATCTATCTCAAAGAAATAAAACACCATACCCAGTAAGTTAGGATATAGCATCTCATGACTTTGAAACTAAGCACGTCTTTATTTTAGAAAATTCCTACCTCGAGACGCAAAACGTCGAACCCAATAAGTTAAGGCACAACGATCCGAATTCCCAAGAATAGGTTTTTTTTATTTAAAACTTGAGATTTCTTTATTCCGAAAGAATATAAACATCACATCCAGCACGTTAGGACACGATATTCTTAAACCCTCGTAACAAAAAAAAACATCTCATTATTTACAAAACTTGTTAAAAGGATATTTAGTTATTTAGCCAAACAGAAGATCGCAACTCAGCACGTTAGGGCACTATTTCCCGAATTTCTAAATACAAAACATTGCCTTATTTTAAAATATAGTAAGCTTGCAAAAAAAATATATATTTTGAATAATAATTTATGTGACAATATTGCATTTATAAACTATCGTACACAAATATTAAAAACAATTATAATACATTAGCATTTAATATATAAAATACAACTAAAATAACTACACTATAGTAATCATAAAATAATAAATAAATAAAAGGGCATTGCACGGACGAATAAAATATATAAAGCAATATATATAAAACAATAAAAAAATACTAAATAAATATTATAATAAATATATAATTTAATACATATAAAAGATAATACATAATAAAATATATAATAATTTTGAATAAATATACTTTCAAAAAATATAATATAAATAATATATGTGAAACATGTTATAAAATATAAATAAATTTTATACAAAAATAAAATTTTTAAAAAATAATATATGATATAATATAATACTATGTAATATAATTTTTTTAAAAACATATAATATAGTAATTAATATATAAAAAATATGTAATGAAAATAATTTTGAGCTAAATAAAAATAATAAATAATAATCATTTAATATATAAATATATATATATTTATACTATTAATATATTAATATATAAATAATAAAGAAAATAATATAGACAATTTAATATAATTTAATACAAAATAATAAAATAAAAGGATAAAAAATAAAACAAAAAAAATAAGGGTTAAAATAGCAATTAAAATAGATATAAAAGAACTAAATTAAAACACGTGTTAAATCCCAGGGATTAATATGGCAATTATGCCTCTTTTTCAAAACGGCGTCGTTCCGATTTTAGCCTTTTAACTGCCCATGGATTCAATTGAAACAGAATATGAGTTTTGGGGCCAAATTAAAAATAAAAAGAATTTAAATTAAACGGAATTAAAAATAATAAAAATTCGGGAGGACTGAAATGGCAATTAGGCCATTCAATGAAAACGCGCGGATCCTTCTTCGGGTCGGGTCAACGCGCGGATCCTGGTCTGTTAAACGGCGTCGTTTCTTAAATACTATATAAGTCAGTTTTCATTAAAAAAAACATTTCTAATCCGTTTTTTTTAAAAAAAAAACTTCAAAAAGGCTCTAAAATCCCCTTTGTTCTCTCGTCTGGCTCCGGCGCCGGATATTCGTGCCACTGTCTCACGCGCGCTACGCTCCTCCGTGGTCGGTGGCCGGAGGCCGGAAACCACGATTTCTTTTGCGCAGGTAAACCCTTTCCTTTTATATTTTTTTTAGAAAAATAGTATGTCTGCATAAAAAACAGTTTAATAATAATAAATAAACAAAATAACGTAGTAAATCACCTCTGTAAACGAACTGTAATGCTTTATTTCTTTGTATTTCTTTTGTATCGTTCTATTTTTCCCTCTCTGTTTGTATATCTCTGTCTATTCGCCCCCCACATATTACAAAACAATCGGGCTTTTATAGCCTTGGAAAATAAAAGGAAAAAGGAAATTCTCATGGCTGCCATTTTTGCCACTGTTTTCTTTCCTTCTTTGCGCAGGTTGGAAACGGAGATCTCGTCTGCGCGTTGATGGTGTGATTCGGGCGCAGATCATGGCTTGACGAGGGGCTGGTGTGAGGCGTCTGCGGCGCGACGCTCGGGCTCCTGCTGAAGTGGCGCCTAGGGTTTGAGAAACCGTAGACCATTGTTGATTCTGTTTAGCTCCTGGGCCATTTGGGCTGTCCGAACTTGGGTTTCTATAGTGGGTCTAGTTGGGGTGTAAGTGGGCCACTGGTTTAGGTTTAAAATTGGGTTTGGTGTTAGGTTAGTGGATCTGTCTTGGCTTGTAAAATGGAGTGGACATTTATTATTTTTTGTTTTGTCACATGGGCCCGGGCAAAATTGTGTGCTTACACATTGTATAAGAAAAAACCATCTAGCACTCGTCCCTCATGGTACTACAAGCAATGGCACTAGGTTTAGCCCCAGTTACTAACATTTTCCTAAATAGCTTTTCTGCCTCATCGAGTCTATTAATCCTAATCAAAGCCAATACAAGAGAACTGTAGCAATCACTATTGGGAACAACACGTCCGGTAACTCTATTGATCAACTTACATGCTTCTTTTACATGCCCCTCGACGCAAAGACCCGTGATCAAAGTAATAATGATTATACAATTAGGAACACACTGGCAAGCTTCCATTCTATTCAAAATTCTCAATGACTTTATTATTTGACCCTTCTCACAAAAGCTTTTAATCACAGATGTATATGTGATTACATTCGGACTACAATTCCTACCTCCTTTCTCCATCTCCCCTAATAATTCTAATGCCTTTCTCGTACTCCTGTACTTACAAATACCTTCAAGAAGCACAAAATAAGCCACGACATTTAGAGAAAACCCTTGCCCCTTCATAGCTTGGAACAACTCACAAGCCTCCTTTAATCTACCAGCATTACAGAACCCCTTGATCATTGCAAAATAAGTCATCATATCGGGATAAACGATCAATCAAGCCAATCTCTATCATCAATTTATGAGTCATATCCATATCCCCTTTCTCACAAAGCAGCCTGATAACCACATTATAAGCAGTAGTATCTAGAAGTAAATTAAATTCTGCCATTATAAGTAGTATCACAATATGTCCTCACCACATGACTATATTTATATTTGCTCTGCCCTGGATATTGACTCAAAAACAAAATCGCAACAACCCAAACTCCAAATAAGTAATTTGGTTAAAACGTTACCTTTTTTTTGTTTCAAAATACCAATTCCATGTGATATTTTCAAATTCCCTAAAACAAATAAAAAACCTAACTCAAACACAAAATATGATTTAAAATTTGGCTGTTGATTTTCTACCATGACTTGCGTATGATAATCCGATCAGCTTCAGTTGGTTGGAGAACTCACCAAACGTGTTGAAGCATATCCTTTGCTTGGATAGTACAAGGACCTCCTGTGATAGGCTGCATGGAGCCTAACCCTCTTTAGCTTTCTCTTTTAGTCTACCAAAAAAAAAATATTGAAAAGCTAATATTTGAAAAGCAAATTAACAAAATAAAAATAAAAATTAGAAAAAAATAAAATAAAAAAACTTTGTTCCCTAACCTATCTAAATCATAGTCAATAAATTAGTTCACTCTTAGAAAAGCAGGTTCCTTCTTAAAGATGTGCTATAAAAAAATAATTATTCAAAATCAAAATGAGTTTCAAATCATATTATAACTCTGAACCATATCAAGGAGAACCTATCAGAGTATGAACTCAAATTCAAAATCTCTCAACTTGATTTCCCAAGTTAGATACTTATTCTGAACCCTTAAGAAGAACTCTTAATCGATTATCAAAATTCCTTAAAGTAAATAAAAGAAACCTAACCCAAATACAAACACAGTTTAAAATAACAACATATTTCAGGTTTCAAATATTGAAAACCTGATATTTCAACAGCAAAACACAATTTATTCCTTCAATGGTTAACAAAAAAATCATAAATAAAAATTAAAAAAAGAGTTTAAAAAAAAGAAAAAAGAAAAAGAGACTTTCAAATAAAAAAAAAATCAATAGACCCACTCAAGATAAAATGCAAATTTTACTTGATATTGATTTCTTTATTTGATTGCAAAGAAATTCGAAGAAGTTGAATGATTTAGTTGTTGTATGGTTTAGGATTTGAAATAATAATCGGCTGACTTTTATAAAGTTGAAGATAGAACAAAAAAGTCATTGGGCTTGCTGGTAGTATACTCCGTCAGGCCATTAAACAAACATAAAAAGAAAAGTCATTAGAAAAAATTTCTAGGGAAACAAAAACAATTAGAGCTATGAAAAAAAGGAAATCTAGGGTATTAATTGTAGCCGATTCATTTACAGCTAGGCATCATTTCCTCCTTGTCTTTTCATTTTCAACCTATCCCATCTGTTTCAGACGATAGCCTCTCCATTTTCCATATTTTGCTATCTGTTCATCTTTACACTTCTCTGCGCCATTTCAGTCTGGGCATTGTCTCCACCTTCCTTCCGGATTCACTTGAAGATTATGTTGCTCCTTGCCTCCCAGGTATGATACTCCTTCCCTTTTAAGAGCTTCGTCTGCTATTTTATGGGCCAACATATTTTCAGTTCTGTTGATGAAGTGAAATCTGATTTCTTGAAGCTGCTTCGATTCTTCTTGGATATCTCTGATTATTGCGCTTATAACTGATTTATCCTTCACTTTTGTTTTGCATTTCTATATTACTGTGCGTGAATCCCCTTTTATCGTGACTGAGTATAACCCCATTGAAGTTCCTAGTCTGACCGCATGAAGTCCGGCATAGGCTTCTGCTGCAAAAGAAGAAGAAACATTTAATTTTGAAACCGTCTTTGTATTTATGATTTCTCCCGTTCGGTCAATAGCCACCAGACCAGCCATCAATTTGGATTCTCTTCTATTGAAAGCTGCATCGAAGTAGATTGTCACCCCTAAAGTTGAATCTTGCTGATTTGTGCTTCTGAATGCGTTTAAGGTACTCCTTTTTTCCATTAAACCATCAATCTCAGCCAAGTACCTTTTCACTTTTGATGCTAACTCCCTTGCTGAATCTATTTTTCCCTCGTGTATGAGCTTGTTTCTCGACCCCCACATGAACCATACTGTACTAAAAAACAACCGGCATTTTTTGTAATTGCCACTCTTGAATATCCAGGTAATCCAATCCCAGAAATTCTGAATCGTCAAATTACTAAACCAGGGAAGTTCTAACAGCTGCCATATCTCAATTGTTGCAGGACAAAATCGGAACACATGGCCAATATCCTCTTCGCCAAGTCTACATCGAGGAAAAACAGTGTTATCTGCTACTCTTTTAGATCTTAAATTAACTAGGGTAGGCAAATAATTCCATGATGCTCTCCAAATTGTAATCAAAATCTTGGATGGGAGCTGTAGGTTCCATAATTTTTTGTAAAAGTTTTTTAGATCGGCCTGTAATAATAGGTTATTAGGATCCAAGCTAGCGTTTTGTAATAGTTTATAAGCTCTTTTGACCGAAAATTCTCCAGAAAGCTCTTCCTTCCATACCTGAAAGTCCTCTCCTGGATTTTCCACCAGAGGAATTTGCAAGATCTTTTGTGCAATGTCAGCTGAGAAGGTATTTTCCACTAGATCTGTTTTCCACACATTATTTGTAGCATCAATTAAATCAGAGACTAACTTAATTTC
The DNA here is from genome assembly GCA_025698515.1 of Gossypium sturtianum. Lineage (NCBI taxonomy): Eukaryota > Viridiplantae > Streptophyta > Magnoliopsida > Malvales > Malvaceae > Gossypium > Gossypium sturtianum. The sequence goes on from CM046945.1 coordinate 30,822,541, forward strand.
ATTCTCGTTGCTATGACTCCATCCTTCTGCATCTTTTCCTGGTATCCAATGATCTTCCCAAACTAAAATTCCAGTTCCCCGTCCTACTCTCCAACCCATCCCACTACGTAGCAGACCTTTGGCAGCTCAAATACTTCTCCAGGTAAATGAAGGTGAGTTACCTAATTGAGCATTAAAAAAGTCTGAATTTGGGTAATATTTAGCTTTAAGAAATCTCGCCAATAAGGAATTTGGATAATTGATTAAACGCCAACCCTGCTTAGCAAGCATAGCAATATTAAATTGGCTCATATTTCAAAATCCAAGACCACCACTTTCCTTCAATATGCATAACTTTTTCCACGCACACCAGTGGATACCCTTTTTCCCATGCCCTTTTTGCCACCAGAACTTGGCCATAATATTTTCAAACTCATCACATAGTGTTTTAGGTAAGAGAAAACATGCCATCGTGTAAGGTTGAATAGCTTGTAAAATAGACTTGATAAAAACTTCCTTCCCTCCTTGCGATAAATGTCTCGTACTCCAATGATCAATTCGCTGCTTGATTCGATCTTTCAGGATCTGGAATGACTCCCTTTTCTTCCTTCCCACCATATTAGGCAACCCTAAGTAACGCTCCGGGATCTTACTCCCAATATTCTGACCACCAAATTTCTTTCAATTTCAGTGGTATTCTTGCTGAAGTATATTAAAAGTGAAAAATTTTATGTATTTTCCACGTCTGAAATTGTGATGGTTTCATATGCCATGTGTCAACCATACATTGGCTATGTGTTCCACCTCATAAAATAATTAACATCGTTAGTGTTTTGGAGTATTTTATGTAACGGTTGGCAAGTTTAAGTACCAAATTGCACCAAAAAAAACTTTAGATGTCGAATTAAGAAAAAAATACCAAGTTCAAGTACCAAATTTTATATTAAACCTATCTTTTAGAACACGAATTATTTTTAAAAAATGTACGTATGTTTTGTAAAAAGTATATTTAAAAATAATACTAAAGTATGATTAACAAATATAAAATATGACTAATAAAATAATAAATAAACATAAAACATATTTTTATATGTTATCAATTAAACATAATATTATTTTAAGGCCCAATTATTGATTTATAATAATATTTAAAAAAAATTATCATTTATTATTCAGAAAAGCTTATCATTTATAATAGACATTTTTTTATAAAAATAATTTTGAGATATTTACCTAAAAAGATTTATATTTTCTAATTTCAAAACTATACGTAACTATTTTTTTAGTAAATAGCTTTAACTAATGATTTACTTAAACTAACCTTTCTCATTCTATTAATAAAGTAGCGTTAATCAATGATTTTGTAGTAATAACATAATTTATACCCGATAACTTGTCAAACAGGGGTGAGCAAAATTCGATTCTATTCGGAAAAAAATCGAGTTTCGAGTTTCGAGTTCGAGTTGAGTTGAATTTTACAATTCGTATAACAGATTGGTGTAAATATCCCTTTGGTCCCTGTTAATTTTGAAAATGAGCAAATTAATATCTCTCAACAAAAAATTCAAAATAATTTTAAAACATTCAAAATAATACAAAATAATTTTTAAAATTCAAAATATTTATAAAATTTCAAATTTTATATTTTTTAATTTTTTTAAAAATTATAAATAATATATAAAGAAAGTTAAAAATTTTGGAACCTAAATAAGTTAATTAATGGTTCAAGTTTATCATACTAAGGTATCTTCTTCTTCTTCTTCTTTTTTTTTTTTTTTTTTTTTGCTTTGAAAATTTTCTCAAATATATATGATTTCAAATTTATGCCTCTAACATGAAATTAGTTATACTGTAACAAGATTTTAATTTGACATATTTAATTTTTTTAATTTAACTCAAACTATTTCACTCGATTAGACTCAACTCGAATTTCATTTCACTTGACTCGATTCAAAAAAAATTCAAATTGAGTTAAGATATAAAATAGGACTCGTCAACTCGATTAACTCAAAATTTTTTCACTCGATTCGGTCGAACACTCATCCTTAATATCCATGGAATGACAAAACATTTTAAGATCAAGTACCATTTTGTGAAGGAACTTGAAAAAAGCAAGGAAGTTACTTTGGTTCATTGCAGTTCAGAAGTTCAGCAAGTAGATATTCTGACCAAGCCTCTTGGAAAGGTGAGGTTCAAAAAATTAAGGAATGAAATTGGTGTTCGCAGCATGAAAGCTAATGAGGAGTGTTGCGAGATACCCAACCATGCATTGGCGAACATATATGGCGAATAACATAAATGGCAAATGTTAATTATGACTCCTATTTCAGTCAAATTTGAGAAGTAATCTTCTAGTTAAACTTTGTTTATTTGTTTCAATCAAACACTGATTAGTTAGATTATTTTATTATTATTTGACCTATGAATTTAGCCTATAAATAGGCTCTTTTACAACCTTAGAAAAAACACCCATTAGATATTAGAACTCATAACACATTTAGAGAATTTTGTGTTTACGTTTTGAGGGTTCTTTGTTTTTTGATTTTTTGGGGTTTAGTTTTATATCTATCTTTTGTACTCTTCGTTCTGTTGCTATTATAGTAAAATTATCTTTGCCCGTGGTTTTTTATCCTCTTTGGAGGGGTTTTTCCACGTTAAATTTGTGTGTTCAATTTCTCAATTTATTTCGCTATTTTTCTTGTTGCTTAATCGGGTCGATCATAACAAGTGGTATCAGAGCTAGTTCAATTTTCATAGTTCAGCCCATTCAGATATGTCAGCAACAAGGTTTGAAATTGAGAAGTTCGATGGTGAGACAAATTTCAATCTGTGGTAAGTTCGGAGATGGCAATTCTAGTCCAAACCGGCTTGAAAAAGGTTGTTACCGGGAAAAAGCCTAAGAATCTAAATCAAATAGAATGGGAAGAGCTTGATGAAAAGGCTTTGTCTGCAATCCAGTTGTGCCTCGCGAATACGGTATTCCAGGAGGTATTGATGCAGAAGACCTCATCTGCCTTGTGGAAAAGGTTAGAAACTCTTTATGCGACTAAGTCTCTGGCTAACTGTTTAGTGTTGAAACAACGTCTATTTACGTTTCGCATGAACGAAGGTAAGCTTCTTAGAGATCACATTAGTCAATTCATTACTCTTTTAAATGATTTAAAGAATGTTGAGGTTCATATTGACGATGATGATCAAATTATGCTATTATTGTGGTCTTTACCCCCTTTATACAAGTCTTTCAAGGAGACCCTGATTTATGGCAGAGACAAACTCTCGTTTGAAGATGTGAAGGGTCATTTGTTGAGTAGAGACAAACTAGACAATGAGTTTGGTTTGGATAGCAAGGCAGATAAGCAAGCTTCCGTTTTGGTAGCATCAAAGAAACGAGGCAAAAGGTGTCACTATTGTAAAAAGTTAGGTCATGTCAAAGCAGATTGTTATAAACTGCGAAAGAAAAGAGCTGCTGAGAGTAACGAGGAAGATGTAGCTGGTGCTAATTTGGCCGATGAAAACGGTGATGATTTCTTGTTAGTGTCAACGAGCGATAACTCCAAGCTCACGTCCGAGTGGGTCCTAGATTCGGGATGTTCTTTCCACATGTGTCCCAATAGAGAATTGTTCTCCACATACAGTTCGGTTGAAGGTGGAGTTGTGTGCATGGGAAACGATTCATCTAGTAAGGTAATTGGTATTGGTATGCTTGTTAAAATTAGAATACACGATGGGACGATTAGGACACTCTCGGATGTCGGTATGTACGATTTACTGAAAGAATCCCATCTCCTTGAGTATTTTAGACTTGAAAGGATGCGAGAATCAACATCGAGTCGAAAGCGGCATTAAAGTATCTCGTGGAGCTATCATTTTGTTAAAAGGTAAAAGAAGCTGGCGATCTTTATATTCGGAAGGTTCTACGGTGAGCGGTGAAATCGGGACGTCCCTCGTCCGAATTCTGAGTCGAAGTCAACTCATTTAGAGCGAAGGCAACTTGGTCATAGGAGGGAAAAAGGTATGACCGTTTCGTTGAAGAGAGGTTCTCTTTTGGATGCAGGCTTTGAAAAGTTAGGGCACTTTGTGTTCGTGAAATTCAAACCCGGGTTAGTTTTGATTTGGCGATTATGTACAAGTCAAAGGCTAGAAGTCTTCCGGTTCTAAGCCTGATTCGACTCGATTAATTTCTGCATGGTTCAAGATAGGCTCGTGGCGGGTTTTGGCAAAGATGGCATTGTGGAAATATGAGTCAAGGGGGAGATTTGTTAATTATGACTCTATTTCAGTCAAATTTGAGAAGTAATCTTCTAGTTAAACTCTGTTTATTTATTTCAATCAAACATTGATTAGTTAGATTATTTTATTATTATTTGACCTATGAATTTAGCCTATAAATAGGCTCTTTTACAACCTTAGAAAAAACACCCATTAGATATTAGAACTCATAACATATTTAGAGAATTTTGTGTTTACGTTTTGAGGGTTCTTTGTTTTTCGGGGTTTAGTTTTATCTCCATCTTTTGTACTCTTCGTTCTGTTGCCATTATAGTAAAATTATCTTTGCCCGTGGTTTTTTATCCTATTTGAAGGGGTTTTTCCACGTTAAATTTGTGTGTTCAATTTCTCAATTTATTTCGCTATTTTTCTTGTTGCTTAATCGGGTCGATCCTAATAGCAAACAATCCAAATGTCGAACAAACATAGCGAACAGTCCAAGCATGAGTCATGTGGCGCATAGTCAAAATATGAAAAGGTTGGCAAACTGTCATGTGAGTGATGCATTGATGATTGACTTCTCATTGAAAATATGTTTAAATGCTAATTTTGTCATGTTAGCCTTTGTTACAAGTTATGTTTTCTCAATTTTTTAGGAGATTAGACATTTTTGGTAGAGTACGAGGAAAGAAATCTCGTTATAAATTGTAATGTTTTTTCTTGTTGAAAATTAATGAAAAATATTAGCAGATCATTTTATACCGCTATCATATTCGTTTCTTCTCCACTTTACTTTCTTTTTTAGTTCATATCTCCAACAAGCGAATTTAAAAGCAGGGTTTTACCAAGGGAAACTGCAAAATGAGGTAAACTCATTCCTAATTGTTTTTCCCTAAGAAATAGAATACATTTTTTCTATTAAGAAGATCTTTTATGGTCGACCTCCATATGCTTGGAATGCTTTTGAAGGCACTGACTAAAGTTTAAGTAAAAAATTTAAGAAATGCGTATAAGAATATGACACCTGTAAGATTTTAAATAGTGATCAATCTATTATTGGTTTTCATGATTGAGGCAATTTGGTGGTTGTTGGGGCCTGGAAGAAAGAAAGTCTAAGTGGATGTAGATATATATACATACATACATATTATTCTTCATAGCTTGTACGTATTTGTCAAATAGTTTAGATTATATGTTTGGCATGATATGAGCGCATTTTATGTCTTTGGTTATATTAATAGTCTTGCCAAAAGGTTCAATACAGGTGTTTTTAAACCTTTGTAAGGTGTTCTCTCACTTTCCATGGAGATATTCAGTATTTTATAATTGGTTAGAAATTCTAGTTCCTATAAATAAGTTCGTTGAAATGTTCATTATCTTTTACTTTCTTTGTTTTTGATTAAATTCTTTAAGATTTTCTTAACTGAAAACTTTTAAACCTATATGATAGTATTATCAGTTTAACCATGCTAACAATTTAGAAAACTTTTACTACTTATTTAGTTATTTTTTATGTATGCACACAAGGATTTGAGGTTGTGCTTCCAGCTAAAGCAACCATGGAGCACACTATAATCCTTGCATTTGATGCTATAAATAGAAAAGACTTGCAAGGGGTGCAAAATTTGCTGAGAATCGCTCTCCAAGTCCTCTTGGTGAAGGCAGTTAACATTGTTATCCTTGTGATAAGTGCTAAAAGTAACATATTTTAATCCCATTCTTAATACGTCTTTGGATGATTATTCAATGTAAATTGTGAATTTTTGCTCCTAATCCCTTAAATTCATGTTTCTATACTTAAAAAAGCATCTGGGAGCAAAAAGAGCGAAAAACGAGTGAAAACTAGAAAATCAGAACAAGGTACAGGGTCTACACAGGCTAGACCATTCCATACGGCTTGGACACATGACCGCGTGAGCCACACGGCTATGTGGCAGGCCACGTTAATTTCGCGAACTGGCACTCCGAACAGTAGAAAAACGCAAAATTTAGGTTTTTCGGGCATTCTAAGACCTATATATGAAAAAAAATAAGAATATAAGAGTGAGTCGTCATAGAATATTCAAGAAAACAACTCAAAAAACACCATTGAAGCCGATTCTGAAGTAAATGTCCGTCAAGATTGAAGAATCCCAATTGATTTCTTAGGAGATTATCATGAGTTTCTTTATTTCTTTCGGTTATATTGTCTTTTGGATGTTTTTATTTTCAAGCATGAATTGATTTCCTAAATACCTAGGGGAGATGAACCCTATGATGAATTATGTCTTTTGATTCTTTATTTTACGTAATAAACACTTAGATCTTGTTCTCAATTATGTGTGCTTAATTCTTAATTTGATATTTTTAAACAATTGATCAAGATACTAAGTGAAGAAATTGCATGATTTAGATTTATAGTGACAGATGAAATCTATGTGATTTTTTTTAGGGTATTTGTAAGACCCCTAACCCGTATCCAGCGTCAGATTAAGGTTACAGAGCATTACCGTATAAACGGAACATTTGAACATACATTTCATATACTATCATAAACATATTATAAACTAATCATTCACATACATGTCGTCCCAAAATCGAGCCCACGAGGCCCTAAAAAATACGTTAGAAACAATCTGGGACTAAATTAAAAACATTTAGAAAGTCTAAGAAAAAGTTACAAAAATTTAGAAACAAGGGTTACACAGCCATGTGGCCAGGCTGCGTGCCTCACACGGCTGAGACACACGCCCGTGTTTCAGGCCGTGTAACCTTTGAACTAGGGACACACGGCTATGTCCCAGCTCGTGTCCTCACCAGTGTAACTCTATGAGTAGGGTCACGTGGCCGTGTCACACACCCGTGTGCTAGGCTGTGTAACTCTCTGAGTTGCCCCACACGCTCGTGTGTCAAGTCGTGTGTCCGGCCGTGTAACTCACTGACTTGCATACAAAGGAACACTCAGATGACACACGGCCGTGTAGCCAGGCTGTGTGCCATACACGACTAAGTCACACGCCCGTGTCTCAGGCTGTATGGACTTAAATTTGCCTAAAATCAAGCCATTTCCTATACCATTTCATGCATGAACAATTAGGTCTTTTGTGCACAATTTCAAGGCACCAAAACCATATCTAAAACATACATATATTTGCCATTCCAAAGTCCTAATTCAACTAACCAATATGCCATTCAAAGGCAGCTCAAATGCAATCATTAAAACTTACCTAAACATGCATATTTTACCACTTTTCATTTATCAATTACTAGTTTCAAAACTTACCAAACATGCCACAACTTGACTATTACTATTCCATCACAAAACATACCATAACTTGACCATAATCTTACCATTTCAAATATACCATAGAAGTCATTCCAAACATGCATCATAAGTTAACGAAAATGACACCATCAAGCAAGGTATCAAATGGTACCAAACCAAGACAACATCCATAACTTATACAAACCAATTCACCAACTAACCATTCAACAAAATGACATTACAATTCAACTTATACATGCCATTATAACCTTAGCCAAAACATTCAGAAACTACTGATATTTATGCTGGATAGTGTGATAGATCTTCGACGAGCTTCCAAACCAATCAAGCTTCTGATAATATATAAAACATTTGAGAGAAACTATGTAAGCAAATAATGCTTTGTAAGTTTGTAGAAAATAAAACATGACTTACCATTTCATTAACATGATCATAGGTATAAGCATAATGTAACTCAAACCACAAGCTTGGCACAAGCCTAAGCATCTGCATCAATACACAAGTTAGTGCATTTATACGTAACTTATTTTCATTAACCATATGATAAGTCATTTTCATATGAAAATACATATTTGGTTCATACATTCTTTTCATGAGCATATGCAAAATTCCACTTGGAAACTTACAATTTAAATCCCTTTTCTTGCCCGTTGAACCATCTAGAATATCATCAGATACTCGGGAAAGCTCACACGAAGTGTGCTTAAACAAATAACTGTAACTTTTCCTTTACATTATTGCTCACACGAGCTATGAAATGGGTCTGCTCACACGAGCTGTGAGTCGGAATGTAAGCTACATGATGTTGCTCACACGAGTTGTGGAGTATCCGAAACAAATGCAAGACCTCAGCCATCGGTAGGACATTCAAGACTAGCACACGAAACATGAAATCCCTAATGACATGTCATTTATATCCTACGAATTCCTAAGGTTCAACCGGGACTCAACATTCATCAAATCATCATGGCTTTGGTACAATTATACATCGATCCATTTACATTAAACTAACATAATAAACATTCAAATTAACAACATTAATTCAATAATCGTTCATACGAACTTACCTCGACAACTAGGGCTGTAACACCCTAACTCAGATTAAATCACGAAAACAGGTTTTGGGCGTTACAGAACATTTGAACATTTATCAATTAATTCAGGCAAGTTATTATTCATTCACCGAGGTCATTCATAATGTCTTTTAAATGGACCCTCGAGGCCCAATACGAGCATTAGAATCAAGTCAGGACCAAATCGGGAACTAAGGAAATTTTTCGCGAAGTTCCAAAATTTTCCAAGGTATAGGGCTTACACGCCCGTGCTGCAGGCCATGTTCAAAACTATGTAGCTCTCTAACTTGTGCCACATGGCCATGCCACACGCCCGTGTGCTAGGCCGTGTGGTTAATTAATTTAATTCGAATTAGGTACAGGTTTCACACGGCCAAGACACACGCCCGTGTTCAAGGCCGTGTTACCCACACGGTTGAGACACACTCCCATGTCTCTGCCCGTGTGCTCAATTCTGAGCATTCTTTTTTCTCGAATTTAAGGTGCAGGGGACACACAGCCTAACCACATGCCCGTGTTACCAGGCTGTTTGTCACACACAGTCTAGACACACGCCCGTGTGTCTGCAAGTGTGGAAAAAATAAAGCCATTTCTAGCTTTATTTCTCACCCAAAATTTCACCCATGACCTGCACTTGAATCATACATACAAATACCAACCATTTTAGGAATTCAAGATGAGCAACCTCTATCATTCAACATGATATATCATCACAAGCATTCATGTTTACAATCTTACTCTTTAATAAGCATACTTGTTTCCCCTTTCTTAATCAAACAATATATAGTACCTATGTTATCACCATAACATGAACTTAAATACATATATGCATGTACCAAAACATAATCATCACTAGCCATTCCAATGGCTAGATTACAAGCATCATTTACATTTACATGCCAATATGGCAAACATACCCTATACATGCCATTACAACCGCAATTGAATTACCATACTATACCGACATAGGCCGATGGGTAGTGTGGGTGATCTCCGCCGAGCTTCCAATCCAACGAGCTTTTGGTTTACTCTAAAATAGGGGAAAATAAAATGGGGTAAGCATAGAATGCTTAGTAAGTTCATATAACATGGTGCTTAACTTACCATTCATCCTATTTTGAGGTAACTATGTAAGGCATATTCACTTAATTTGACCTCAAGCCCTACACACATCCTCATTGCCCTTGTTAGTCATATAATCCATGATAACATCAAGACATGTATAAGCTCAATCAACAATCATGTTTCGATGCATATATGCTTTCCACAACATGTATTCATTAAGCATGTATATATCATTTCTTATTAATGCAAGTATAGTTTCATAATAGTTCATTTCGAGTTCAGATCATTTCATGTCAGGTCTTTACTCGTTTTATTCGAGTATTAAGGTCACCAAGTAGTAGTACACTCAAGGTGTACAAATATATAATCAAGGATAAACACTCTCATCAAATAATTTCCATGTACAATTATCATCTTTTCATATTTTCATACATCACTAGTCATAAATCATCATTTCTTTGTATTTCATGCAATATCCTTTTTCATGTCGTATTTCATATCATATATATATATATATATCATTCCATGTCAATTTGTCTTAAATTCATATTTGCCCTTATCAGAGCTCTACCCGTTGAATTTATTCGAAATATCGATGGATACATAGGTAGTACACTCGAGGTGTACGAATCAGAATCCGTCAATTCGTTTCCAATGGTACCCATATGGTACAATTTCAGAGAGTACACTCTCGAGCCACATATATGTAAACAACAGGATTACCAGTCCAGGCTAAATCCTTTTTACGTCATATGCTCTAAAGAGCTTGATTTGGATTACCCGTCCGGGCTAAATCTAATCTATAACATATGCTCGAGAGGACTTATATCAGGATTACCCATCCGGGCTAAATCCTATCAGAATTGAGGTAGAAGGATTACTCATCCGAGCTAAATCCTATCCGTAACAAATGCAGGACCTCTTTCGTTTTGGGAAATCACATATCCATCGATTTTCCATTTATTCAACCGGGATTTAAACACTTTTCAAGCATTATTGGGCATTTGTTTATTTCATACCTCTGTAACATTTATGTAATTCGAGTGAAACACATTCCACATTCATGTCAAGCATACAAGTAACATTTTATTCATTTACCATTTTATCGGGCATTTTCATTTATCGGGCTATATCGAGTAGGTGATCATTTCACATATTTATATCATTAATAAAATTCACAAACACAACATTTAAATCAAGCATAAAAACATATACAATTTAGTTACACGAACTTACCTCGACAAATGTTCGTGTACATAAATCCACTAATCCAACATTTTCCTCGTTCTAACTCTGAATTTGGCCTATCCGGATCTATTTGAGTAAATTTAATATCAATTTATCACATTTTACACTTATTTGGACTCAATTTTTATCCTAGGCAAAATTACCATTTTGCCCCTAACTTTTCCATAAATTACCATTTTGTCCCTAGGCTCGGAAAATGAAATTCATGAAATCCTACCCTCTACCCAACCCTAGCCAAAATGTAAATACAACTTTTACAGCACATACATTTCACAAATTTCAGCATTTTCCATGGATTTTCACCAATTTTCATTTTAGTCCCTAAATCAAGTTTTCATGAAAATTCGCTTTGTAAAAATTGTTTATCTATCATCAATCTTTCATTTTCTACCATCAATTTCAAATTTCCAGCATATACATCCTTGACCCAAATTTTTATACTTTGATAACTTTTCAAATTAATCCCCCAAATAGAGAGATTAAGCTATCCTGATTCCAAAAATATCAAAATTACTAAAAACGGGACAAGGAAACTTACCCAATTTGGCCATGAAAGTCTCTTCTCTCTCTCCTAGGGTTTCCATGTTTATTTTGGGGAAGAAGATGACATAAAATAAGATGATATCTTTTATCATCTTTTTAATTAATAAGTATTTTGCTATTTCCAATTTAGTCCTTAGCCTTTTTCTCAATTTCCATGGATGAATCATCCAAAAATATCTGCATACTTTTTATTAATGGTCTAATTACCATATAAAGACCTCTAGTTTTGAATTCCATAGCTATTTGATCCTTATAGCTACTAGAATTCAACTTTTGCATTTTACTCGTTTTCGTCCTTCTCGTAATTAAGCACTAAATCGATAAAATTTTTGTATCAAAATTTTCACATGAATTTTCTAATACAATACGGTCCATATAATAAAATAAAAATAAATTATATTTTCGACTCGAATTTGTGGTCCCGAAACCACTGTTCCGATTTCACTGTAATTTGGGCTGTTACAAGGGCGTAGAAGTTAAACGAGCTATTTTGAAGCTTTTGATTTGCCTCGATCTAAATCCGTAGGTGGCCTATCTTTATCTAAATAGACAAATCTCAATCCATTTAATACCTCTAGTATTCAATTTAGTCCACATTTCATATTTATGAGAAATTACTATTTTGCCCCTAACATTTTAACTTTTTTACAATTTAGTCCTTAAGCTCATAAATTGAATTCTAAGTATTTTAATCCCCCATTAAAGCTAAAACAAATTCATTAGGGACTTATATCAACTCATATAAACCATCATTTCATAATTTTAACATGAATTTTTACCATTTTTACAAATTAATCCCTAAATGCAAATTTCTTAAAAATTCACTTTACAAATCTTGTTCATTTATCAACAATGATTCATAATCTACCATTTAACATCAAGAATCATTCAAAAACATTCACAACATAACCCTCAATCTTAATGGTTTTATAAATTGACCCTCGGGCTAGCTAGATTAAGTTAAAACAACCTCAAAAACATAAAAATCATTAAAAACAGAATTCAAAATCATACCATGCAAGAGAAGCAAGCTTAGCCGAAACCTCTTCTCCTTTAATGGCTGAAAATCGATTAGGTTTGATGAATGAAGAAGATGAAAACTTTTGTTTTATTTAATTTAACCTTAATTTACTTAATTACCATTTTAACCTTTAAAAACGTTCAAATTTAAATAAAACCTTGCCATGAATATCCACTAACTATTAAAATGGTATAATTACCATCTAAGTCCATTCACTTTAAAGTTTCATAGCCATTTGACTCTTTTAACTAATGGAACCCTACTTTTACAATTTTTACGATTTAGTCCTTTTGACTGAATTAATCATGCAAACATCAAAATTTCTTAATGAAATTTTAATACGACCTTAATAATTTTCCATAGACATTACAATAATAATAAAATAAAAATTTACTTTTCGGATTTTTTGTCCTCAAACCACTGTTTCAATTTCACTAAAAATGGGTTGTTGCAGTATTGTTTCGCTTCTTGGTTTTTTACTTGATTATTTTCATGTTTTTTTCTTTGTTGTGTTCGTAGTTAATTAATCTAGTTAAATTTAGTTTTTAATCAATCACTCGATTTTATCGGTTAAATAATAGAAAAATGGTAATTACTAGTACTTTTAGTCATCGTGGGAAGAATATCTTTGTTCACCGTAGCTATACTATTAATTGATAAGTGCACTTACCTTAGTCAGATTTTTAGTTAGTTTACAACTGCAATCAAGTTTTTGGCGCCGTTTTTGGGGAATAAAATATTAGGAAAACTTTATTTCTATTAATTTAGCAATTTTTATTTTTATTTTAATATTTTTGTTTTTAATTTAATTTTTACATTCTAATTTTTTGTTTGTTTGATTCTAACAGATTCTTTTGGTATATGACTATAGGAAACTCATTGGAACCGTCCGTTTATGATAGTGAGATTGAAAAAACTGCTCACAGAAATTAGAGAGAAGTTCGGGAAGCAAGAGAAGATCAACATATTTTAGTAGACGATCAATGTAACAACCCAAACCCGGCCCAAACATTACGACCGACTTTGATTTGTTACGGAGAAAAACCTAGTGAACACCATTTCGATACCTATTTAATTTTTATTGAAAACTTCTCATTTTCGGTTATCTTGCCAAAGCTACACTTAGATTTAATTTGGAAATTTAATTAAGTCCGATTATTATACCGGTTTCAAGTGTGCCCGATGGCACGATTAAACTTTTTCGTGTTAATTTAAGAAAACGTGTGATTTCAATTCAGTTTTAATGATACAGTTTAAAGTAAATATCCAACATATAAAAAAAAACACAAATAAAGTTTATGGAGGCCTTATTACAACCAAAATAAAAATAACCAATTTTAAAGTTCTATAAATTTAAATCCACTGCATGGCCACCTCGAGTCCAACCGGCTCCTCAACCGCCATCTACGAGTCACCTGCAAAATGTTAAAGGAGAAGGTGAGTCACCAAGACTCAGTATGTAACCCTTCCCCCGTTTAAAGCAACATTTCATACACAACATATAACAGTTAATATGCAGAGTATCGTGTGCCCAACCTAGCCAACCAAAGCGCCTTTGTCTACCCCATGTGGTACCAAACCCTTTGGTGACCGTAGTCACAATGTGTTACCAAAACACCGGTGGTGCCAAACCACTTTGGTGACGTATAGTCACAATGTGCTACCAAAGCACTGGTGTCCGTAGACACAAATCGGGTGATGGGGCCAACCCATCGTGTGATACCAAATCACTGGCAGACGATCCCATATCTCAAGTGGGGCCAACCCACGGTGGTGTTAACCACAGGGACAAGTCGCTATGAGGTGCCAAACCTCTGGAGGTACCAAACCTCTGGTGACATATAGTCACAGTGTGTTACCAAAACACTGGTGCTCGTCAGCACGAAACATCACTGCCCCCTCCTCTCATGTAGCCCATAGCGAGTAAATTAGCACAAAGATCTCATGCATTTATCACATGTATCAATAAGCCATGCTTCCCAAAAGCATTAAAGTAATCTCACATTAACCGAGACTTACCGGGATCCTCACTTGTACCGTTAAGGTACCAATCCGCATCTACATCAAGCAGATTTACATACAATATATATATATATATAACACAACATTAACTGCTATACGTGTGTATGTACACACCTGTCACCCCCGAATAATCTAAATCCCGAATGAAGAAGTGGCCACCTTAGATCCACTAGCCCCTATATTCGGCCAAGATAGTGTTAGTGATATGGGCCATTCGGCCAAACCAAATAATCCTTTTAGGGTTATTGCTTGAACCCGAATCCTTACCTACTCGCTTTGAATACTAGTCTCAGCGTCCGACTTGCGAATCTGGTTACAAACTTCACTTAGTCAATTAATAGCACTAATAACCATAGCCTTCGGCTTTTAAATACCAATATAAGCCTTACCTACACTTACCAAATTCGGTTGGTAGAAGATGGAGCCTTGATCGCCCGATTCCAAATATCTCAGAGTCCCTACAACATTTCGGTTTAGACAAAAGATAAGCCAACTATCGATGCTGTGCGGACTCTGCTTTCCCCATGCTTAAATCGACAGAATCATAAAAGAGAATAACAAAACCATTCGGCTATGTCCCTTCTTACCTTCCTCAAACCGATTGAAAGCTAACTTTGCAGGTCTTATACCTCCTTTAGTATTCGGCCAACCACGCCGCCAAGGAGGAGTGTGAGATTCGGCACTTCAAGGGGGTGTATTCGGCTTATTGAAGGAAGGAAAATAATGGAGATGAGAGGGAATAGAAGTTTTGGCTAAAAGGGGTTTGGGAATTTGGAAGAAAAAAATAAAAGAAGAATGAAGAGGGCTTAGAGAGATTTGGCAAGTAGCAAAATGAAGAAAAAGAAGAGAATGGTGCTAGGTTGCTCCTTTTATAGACATTCGGCACCCTTCTAGTAGCATTGCCGTCCACACTACTCCACCAAGGAGTTTAAAATTCGGCCATTACCTTATTTTGCTCCAAGCCACCCATTCAATTTAATTCAAACTTAATTGAATTAATCCCCTCTTAATCCAATAATAATCCAACTAATATCTTCTTTATCCTCTTATTATCATTATAATAATAATCCCTTTATTATCCAAAATAAAAAGAATTAAAGGAGAGAAAAACTCTCCACATGTGCCGTCCATCCATGATGCAAAAAGAGGGATCCTTGTGACTCGAACCAAGGCTCTCCCTTCCTCTTGATGCTAGCTCTTAAGTGGGCTTCTTTTTGCCACTTTACCAAGGGCTTTTTAGTGTCAAATTATCCCCACTTATTCTTTTAACACCCTTCTGCTAAGGCTACTTACCTTTTAAGTTAAAAACCGAAATTTCTATTAAACCGAGCCAACTTAAAGCCTTAAATTGAACTCTATTATTCCATAAATAATATCACAGCAGTTCTTACATAATAATGAAAATAATCAAATTCCAAATAACCCCATATTTGGGATGTTACAATCAAGAGCAAAAGGATATTACTGTGGACATGGAAAATAATAAAATAATCAACAAGCTCTTGAACATCTTGCTCTTCGGACTATGTATGATTATGCTAAGCCTACTCTAATTGGGGCTGAATCAAGTATTTTCAGACTGACAGTTGCTACAAATAATTTTGAGATCAAGCCGAATACAATTCAAATGGTGCAGCAATATGTTCAATTTGATGGGTTGCAAGATAAAGATCCGAATGCTCATTTGGCTAACTTTCTAGAGATCTACGGCACATTCAAGATTAACGGCGTTACTAATAATGCCATACGCTTACGGTTGTTCCCATTCTCTTTGAGGAGCAAGGAAAAATAGTGGGTGAATTCACTTCCACGGGGTCCTATCATTACTTGGGCGCAAATGATTGAAAAATTTTTGTTGAAGTATTTTCCACCGGCTAAAACTGCTAAGTTGAGGAACGACATCTCTTCCTTTGCTCAAATTGAGTTGGAGACTGTAACACCCCGAACCCGGCCCATAAGTTTCGACCAGATCTGGTATGCTACGGGTTGTACGTTGAAAACTTTTGCTAAGTTGGTTTTAGTAAATCATAAGTTATTAGGCAAAATTCGAATAAACAAGTGACTTTTGAAAAAAAAAACCTTGTATTATTATTATTTTGAATAATAAAACCTTTGACAAAGTTCCATAAGTTGCAAATATTAAAAAATAAGTAGTGAGTATAAACTATGGGGCCTTATTACATAAATGTTTCCAAAATTAAAAACTTAAGGAAAAACCGAAATAATCTATAGGAATAAAAACTTGATGGCCCCTCGAGTCCGCCTTTGCTCCCATGTCCACGATCTACTGCTCATCTGCAAAGTTAGGGAAAAATAATAGGGTAAGTCACCAAGACTCAGTGTGTAAATCCTGAAAACACATCAAAGGCTTGGCCCACAAACATATTATGGCCTTGGCCCGTATACAAGGGTAACTATATATGCATCATGGCCCATCCCAGCCTAGAAATCCATCCTCTACACACCAACCCGTACCAACCATCACACCTTGGGGATTTCTACAATCAACCCTCCAACCGCTACACACCATATCGACAACTTGTGCTCCTGTCTTAAAGACCGATCACTGTGTGACCTATGTGGCAAAGCCACCGATCGCCATGCGACCTTAATAATACATCGTAGTATTTCGACAGCTGAGCTGCCTGTCATAAAGACCAATCACTATGTGACCTATATGGCAAAGCCACCAATCGCTATGCGACCTTCTTCCCCTTCATCATATCAATCCCATCCCATGCATACATACATGCAGAATCAAAATAATATACTACCTAAAAGTTCACAGTCTATCACATACATCGATACACATAGAGAAGTTTCTATGATTACGTACCTAGCATCCCTTGCCTACCCTTTTTGGGTAATCCGACTGTCTATACAGCCTTTTTCCGGCTTTTAGCCCATAACATATATCTAGTACAGATTAATTAGTGTGTTAGAGATCTACACACCTGATTACCGTTAGAACGAGACCCTCTAAGTCGACGCTATCCGTAGCCAACACCACCACTATCTGCCTTGAAATCTCGAAAAGTGATATGAGATTCAGGAACTAGTGTTTCTAGCTTTTAGATCTAAGAGATCTTACTAGAGAAGATTCGGCTACTCCTAGAGGATTCCGACTTTTTGCAAAAAATCAGGAAGAGAAGATGATTCGAAGAAATCTATAGAGATTCGGCTTTTAGAAGAAAGAAGAGAATAATGGAGTTTTTGGCTTTTAGGAGAAAGAAGAGAAAAGAATAATGGAGTTTTCGGCTTTTAGAAGAAAGAAGAGAAATAAAAGGTGGAAACCCTAAATGCCAAAAAATAAAGAAGAGAACCCTCCCTATTTATAGAAATTTGGCACTTACCTATGAAAACCGAAAGTGTCCTTCCCGATAACTAAAAATTAATCAAATAAAAGGGAAAATTCAAATTTACCCCCTTTGCCATAAAGAAACCGATTTCTTCACTTCTCTAGGTGATGGAATTTGGCCAACTCTCTAGCCTTGTAGATAGCTCCTATCTTTTATCCTTTTTTTCTTCCATATTATCAACTATATTATCTACATTATCCCATTCACATAAATCCTCCTATTTTTGAGCCTTGTTGCCGTCCACTCTACCTAACCCTAATGCCGAAATTTAGCTAACTTAAATTAAAAGAGTTGGGCTCCATGTAACTTAAATTTGGGCCCCTTACTCCCTTATGTGGCGTCACCTCCTTGCTCCCTAAGTGGCGCCACTGACCACTGGGCCACAAGCCCATTTTGATATTTTAAACTCAGATACCACCTTTTAAACCCTATAGTGCCCAAAAAAGAATTTAACTAAGGCTTTAGCCCAATCTTAAGCCCAATTTGGACCCCTAATGCTCAAATTAACTCATTACACATATTCACCCATTAAATGCATAGGCCCAAAAATTCAGGATGTTACAGAGACATTGTATGATGCATGGGAGAGATTTACGGATATGTTGAGAAGGTGCCCTCATCATGAGTTACCTTTGTGGTTACAAGTTCAAACCTTTTACAATGGCTTGAATCCCTCGACTAGACAAATGAGTGATGCAGCAGCTGGCGGAACTTTGAATAATAAGACACCTGAGGAAGCCTAAGAACTTATTGAGGAGATGACATTGAATAACTATCAGTGGCAAGTCATAAGGACAAAACTGATCAAGGCAACCAGTGTTTTTAATATGGATGCAGTTGCTATGTTGGCAAGTCAGGTAGAAGCATTGAATAAAAAAATTGATGGTTTGAGTTGCAATAATATGATGAATCCAGTAATGCAATGTGATGCAACTGGAGCGGGGATGATCAATCCAGAATGTTTACCCTTCAGTTCTAACATGGAGCATAAGCAAGTCAACTTTATGTGTAACATCCCGATTTAAGGCCTAGTCAGAATAGTGGTGCGAGACCACAAATTTGAGGTATATGTATGAGTTTGAGGTTTATGCTACGTTTGCATGTTAGTGTGGGAGTTTCATGAAGCAATTTTGTTAAATTGCGGTTGAATTGTCCAAAAGGACTAAATTGCAAAAGTTGCAAAATGTGAAATTCTAGAAGCTAATTGTATGAAATAGCTTTGGATTATCAATTAGAGGTCCTTAAATAGTAATTTTCCCAAATTCTAATTTTTGGACAAAAATGGGCATGAGTGGATATTGGAAAGTTTAGTAAGAAGGGGCATTTTGGTCATTTAACAATTAAATAATTAAAAAGGAGAAAAGATGACAAAATTTCACTCATCTTCTTCTCCAAGTTGCTGAAAATTTCAAGAAGCCATTGTTAGGGCTCTCCAATTTTTCAAGCCTGCTAGTAAGTGCATCCAAGCCCCGTTTTTAATATTCTTCGTATTTTTAAAGTCCTAGTAACATGAGTAAGCTATTTTTAGCTATATGTTGAGCTAAGATTGATGTTAAAAAATGTAACCATGTATGACATGCATGTATTTTGATGTTTTATGGAAGAATATGAGAGCTTGATGAAGTAGAAACATCTTTTGCTAAGCGAATTCCATGAAAAATGCATGTAGGGACTAGTTTGTGAAAGTCTTGAGATTGGTCATACATGAGTGATTTAGTGAGAATCAATGATTGCTTTAGTTGAGTAAATGATTCGGCTAAGCATAGAAGGCTAGAAAGTTGAATGAAAATCACTTTACGAGCCTTGGGACAAAAGTGTAAATATGAGAAAGTTTAGGGGCAAAATGGTAATTTTGATAAAGTATGAGATAAAGGTCAATTTAGTCAATGTGTGTATTGAACGGGTTGATTTATCATTTTAGATCAAGAAAGACGAAGCCCGGATCATAATATGAGGCAAGGGCAAGGTCGTGGACTAAATTGTACATCTCCATACTTTTTGAGTACCGAGGTAAGTTTACGTATGAACGATGCATTTATGCGTATAAATTGTTAATGCTAGCTAATGTGTAGCATGATTGAGAACCTATTCGATTCTAGTGGAATGAATGAGATAGTAGTTATGAATGGATGAATGTATTACAAAATAGACATGTGAATGTGTAGTGATAAATGCTTGATAGTGGGCTAAGTGCGATACCACCTTGATACTTAACAATGATGGGCTGTGTGCGATATTATTGTTAAGCATATTATTTAGTGAGCTATGTGCGGAATCACTATAATTATCCTTTGTGGTAGGCTATGTGCGATACTACCTTATGATCTGATTGTGGTGGGCTAAGTGCGAAACCACCGAGTAATTTAGCTGTGTGGATGTATTATTAAGAAATAATGATGTGTTGTATTTTGAGTAAATGTGCTATTGAGTGCAGGGGTGCATGTCAATGATTATGAGTATGTGACTCATGATGTGTTGGAGATGTGGTAAGGGATAGAAAGAGTAAGCATAGTAGTGGATGTGAATTACATATGTTAGTATAATGCTAATTGTTGTTTAGCTTATACTAGAATGCTTAAATTGTTTATGTGTAAACTTACTAAGCTCAAAGCTTACTCCTTTCTTTTCCCTTGTCTTATAAAGAACAAGGATTGAATCGTGATACGCGGATTAATCGGAAGATCGCCCACACTATCAGCACATTCTGGTACATTGGACTTAATGTTTTCTATATGGCATGTATAGAGGCTAGACACGTTAGGGTATTTTGTTGTTTTGGCTAAGATGTGTTGGCCTTTAGATGGATAATCTATTTTGTATAATGCCATAGTTGATGGCTACATTATTATATGAAAAGATGTATTCATCCATGTAAGATTATGTTCATTATGAGTTGGTTATGGATGTGTTGAATGAGTACTTGTTGTGTATGCTAGAGGGGTGAGAAGGGCATGACAAATAGCTTTGTTCTTGTCCATGTGGATAGACACACGGGCGTGTGTCTAGGCCATGTGTGACACACGGTCAGCCCATGGGCGTGTGACTTGGCCGTGTGTCCCCTGTATGTTAGCATTTTAAGTCAGAATAGACCACGGACTAGCCACACGGGTGTGTGCCTAGGACGTGTAAAGTGGTTAGTGTTCACCACGGGTGGAGAACACGGGCATGTCCAGGCCGTGTGAATTTAGTCAGTGTCGACCACGGGTGGAAGACACGGGCATGTCTTGAGGGCACACGGGCGTGTCCCATTCCACATGGGCGTGTGACCCTTGTCTAAGTGAAAGAAATTTTAAGATCGATAAAGTTTCGGTAGAGCCTCGGAAGCTCTCATATGTATGTTTAAGACCTCGTAGGTCCTTAATGAGGTAGTTGTGGTAGCTATTGAGAGTAGTCACGTTGAGCCTAAGTGGCGATCAAGTGGTTTTAATTCGGTAATACCTCGGGCTCGGTTCCGGTGTAGAATACGGGTAAGGGGTGTTACATTTAGTGGTATCAGAGCTATAGTTTAGTCGGTTCTAGGACTACCGTAGCGGGTGTAATGTAACACCCTAAAATTCAAGTATCGATTTATTGCATGTTTTGGTGTTTAGTTTATGAAGGAAAAATTTTCTTATTTCTTTTTGTGCCTATTATAGTCCTGAAGAAGAGTATAGAATTATTCGGGTATGGAATAATTTTTTTATAGTTTGAGAATTTATTGAAGTGGAGCAAGTGGCATTGACACTTAAGTTAAATTAAGTGTTAAAAAGTAGCATAAGATGAGTAAATGGCAAAGTGGTGTTGGCGCATGGGTTATAGCTTGAGGAGAGTGGTTCGAATCCCTTGGATGGCATTTTGACAACTTTTATTTTGCTCTTCTATGGTAAGTGTCGGCCAAGCTTATTTAAGGTAAGTGTTGACCTTGTTATTTTGGTTAGTATATCATAGGAATAAGGTAAGAGTGAATTTTTTGTAGGGAATCAAGAAAATATGGAAAGATATGGAGACATAGGGCAAGTATCAAGGAAAGTGTTTTGGAAACAAATTCATGGTCATTTGACCAATGAATTTGGGACGACAATATGGCTAGGGGAAGGTTGGCGAATTTTGCTAGTAGCTTGGTAAGGTTTAGGAGTTTGCTTTTGGTCATTTTAGTTTTTGTGCAAAATTTTGCATTCCTCTTCTCAACTTTTCCCTTTGGCGAAATTGATCTTTTGGTAAGCCTTGATTATTTTGACCATTTGGTCATTTTTGCTTTTCACTTTAGTATTCATTTTGTGCCTTTCTCATAGTGCCAATTCTACCAACACACAAAAAAAAAGCCATTCTTTACTTTTCTTCTCCCATTGCCGAATATACATTGCTCCCAAAACTCATCTCTTCCTTCTTTCTCTTTTATTCTCTTTGAAAATTGAAACATCATCATCATTCTTCTCTCATCTTTTATTCTTGATACTCATACTTTCTCTATTATTTTCTCTCATGGCGAATGTTGATGTACCCATAGCCGAATCCTCCATCTTGCACAAACATCTTTCTCAATCATCTCTTCTCAACCGTGGACAATAGGTAAGGATTCTTTTTAGTTCTTGTTAGTTATAGTTGTCATGGCGAATCTTGATAAGGGGTATAAAGGCTTCTTAGATCGAAATAAACATTCATTCTATTAACGTTTTTATTCGTTATACTTTAGTGCAATAGTGGAAGACCGGAACTCAAGTGTTCGTGAGTATCATAAAACGATTTGTTCGATTCTCATTTTTGGAACAAGGATCTTTGTGGTAAGCAAATTTCACCCTTTAACCCTTAGTCATATTTCGATGTAATATTAGATTGGATTAACGATCTTTTGTCTTTGAAGACAATCAAAATAGGGAAGAAAAGGGCGGTGAATAGTGTTTGGAAGAGGGGTGGTTCCGTTATTCCCCCTAAGTATAAACAAAGGACTGTTTCAGCAATCCAGGATTTCCCACCGGGTTGTGGACGTTCATCCGAGGAGAATCAATTGTTTGAAGTAGTTCGTACTCCCGAACCATTATTTGTTCGTGGATTTGATTCGGTTGACGAACCATCAATCGGGGAGAAATCGCAAGTAGAAGTAGTTCGAAAATCCGAGGGTAAAAGTTAGATCGTTAATTTCTAAGATTGATTTCGTTAATAAAATATAGTGACTCTAATTATCGTGATATGTATAGGTGTTGTGAGCGGTAAAGTCTAGTTCTCACTATAACCGGTGTGTAACTTCACACTTATCTTTCGGGTTAGATACTAAGCGATAAGTATTATGATAAATCGTAAAAATGGCCAAATCAAAAATGTTGTAGTAATAAGTACTTTTGTGTAAATCCATAAAAGCGCTAGATCGATAAATTGGGCCATAAAGCGCTAGATCGATAAATTGGGCCATAAAATTGCTAGATCGATAAATTGGGCCATAAAAGCGCTAGATCGATAAATTGGGCCATAAAAGCGCTAGATCGATAAATTGGGCCATAAAGCGCTAGATCGATAAATTGGGCCATAAAAGTTTGCTAGATCGCTAATGGGTAGGAAACCCTCTAGTTCGAGATATGGGCCAAAGTTTAATACTATATTGTTAATAGGCCCAAATGAAAGGTTTTATTAAAAACTCATTTGTATTATGGGTTACTTGATAAATTATTTATGATTAAAGTTTGTTATTCATACATAAATGCATGGGATGGGATTTGATGAAGAGAAGAAAGGCCTGTGGCCACGTATCTAGTTCGGAGGGCTCTGCCACAAAATTTGGCTTAATGCCTCTAGTTCGGTGACTATGTCACAATCTAGTTGGTGAGTGCACTACAATATTATTTAAAAGGCTAAATGCCTACGATTGGTGTGTTTGGCGGGGTGGGTTGACTTGATCCCCACAGGTGTCTTTGGTTAGTACGGGGTGTGTAGCGGATGGAAATTAGGCTTGGTTGGGAAATTCATTTTACATGCATTTTATATATTTTATTTCATTTTATATTGTTAAAATTTGTAATTGGGCTCAAGCCCAAATTAATGCCTTGATGGTCTGGCCCAATAATGGTGGTAAGTGAGTTACACACTGAGTTCTTTGTAACTCACCCCGTTTTATTATCCATCTCAGGTAATGGGAATTGATGTGGACTTGGGCCGGGGATGGCATGGTGGAGGCCATACTACAAGCTTGGGTTTCATAAACTATGAACTTATTTAAGTTACTTATTTTAATTACTATTTTGGGTATGATGTAATAAGGCCTCTAATTATGTTTTTATGGATTTTTATGTGTGGATGGATTTAATTTTATTTTAAGACTCTTAATATGGGCTTATGTTAAATCTATAAAGTTTTCTTAAAAATATTGTGTTTTATAAAAATTTTGGACACCTAAGTTACTTTACAATTTCTTTCAAATTCTTTTAAAACTACGTTAAGGTTTTGACTAATATATATATATGAGATTTCAAACAAGTATTTTTCTTAATTCATAATCATTGTACTTAGTTTTTATCAAACCTTATTTCTAAAGGTTTTGCATTTCTGTTTTACTTAAGTCATTAGAGAATTTTGGATGTTCGTTCGGTGTGACAAACCAAATCTCGTCTTAACGCATAGACCTGGTTTGGGGTGTTACATTTAATGGTATCAGAGCTAGTTTCAAAACTCGGCTGTGGTTTGGGTTCAACAAAGATATTTGTTTGAGAAACAACTCAAATTTCTAGACTTTTTGATTTAAAGGTAGTATGGCACCATGAGCATTCCGCGCCAAGTCAATTAAGTATTTGTATATTGATCGTTTATTATCATTGTGATATGATCATAAGAAACACTTTAGAACTTCTAGTTTTAGGTGTTGAAAATCGTAGAGATTGAGACAATAGGATATGGTTGCAAAAACAACTCTATCTCTTTCATATCATAAAATATCGTTAATAAACACTGAAATAGTATTCTGATTCATAAAACTCATAATCAGATTAAATCAGTCACTATGAGCACTAGAGGACGTGGTCGTGGACGCGGTAAACGTGGCCGTGGTAGAGGACAAGGTGTTAGAGGCGCAACTGAAGCGCCGGATCATATGCCGGAAATGGATGCACCTGCGTCACTCAAAAGTGAGACGGGATCACATGATCATATGGAAGAAGATAATGCGGTGACGCGAGCAATGCTGCGAGTCCTTGAAAGGGTCGCTGGAGCTAGAACTGGGCCAACAGCTCGTGGGTCGATATCGGATCGATTGAAATCGAGTGGTGCTGAGGTTTTCAGAGGTGTCTCAGGTGTAGCTCCAAATGTCGCTGAATATTGGCTTGAGGCAGTGGAGCGAATTATGGACGATCTTGAGTGCACGGTGGAACAAAAACTAAGGGGAGCGGTGTCCTTGTTAAGGGACGAAGCATACCAATGGTGGCTTACTGTCCGAGAAGGCACTGAAGCTGCATTAGTTAATTGGGAATTCTTTAAAGTTTCCTTCCAAGGAAAATATGTAGGAACGAGTTATGTTGATGCGGAAGGAAGGAATTCACGAATCTGGTCCAAAGGAATAAAGGCGAGTGGCGACATATGAAGTCGAGTTTTTGCGCTTGAGTCGCTATGCTCGAACAATAGTGGCAGCGGATCATGAGCGTTGTGTACGCTTTGAGGATGGCTTGAACGATGAATTGCGGGTTTTAATAGCCCCACAACAAGTTAGAACTTTTGCCACGCTTGTGGAAAAGGCCAAGATAGCCGAAGAGGCTAAGAACTCGGAACGTCAGAATCGGGAACGCAGCTAGAGGCAAGAGAGATATGAAGTATTCAGGTTCTTCAAGAAGGTTTTCAAGAGGCCTCGGAATGATGAACCACTCAAGGTAGAACACTGTGAATCGTGAATCAGTCGAGATTGTGCCGATTGTGGGAAAAGGCATTCGAGAGTTTGGAAGAAGACGGGTGCTTGATATAAATGCGGGTCGATGGATCATCAATATAAGAATTGCCCTCGTCGAATGGATACAACTCAGGAAGCTCGTAATACTGATGCACCACCGGCAAGAGGAATTCGAAGCAACCACCGAGAGGTCGTGGACCGGTCGTGGTGGTAATGGAAATTTGGATGTGGTCAACGTGTGCGTGGTCGAGGCAATGGTCCTAGAGGCAACACACGGTGCAAGACGGCCGGGATTGGTATATGCAGTTAGACGCCGTGAGGATGGCAATGCACCTGATGTGATAACTGGTACGTTCTTCATTTTTGATGTACCTGTTATTGCTTTGATAGATATTGGTTCTACCCATTCGTATGTTGCTAGCACCATATCTGGAAACTTGAATTTAGACTCTGAAATTTCCGATAGTGAGATGAAGGTAATTAGTCCTTTAGGACAGTCGGTATTGGTAAATAAACTGTTTAGAGATGTGCCCTTAGAAATTCAAGGAGAAATATTTTTGGCGAATTTGATGGAATTGCCTTTTGGCGAGTTCGATATCATTTTGGGCATGGATTGGTTGGTTAAGCACCGGGCGAAATTGGATTGTGCTGAAAAGCGGATGTCAATAAGGACGGTAGAGGATAAAGAAATAATTATGATAGGCGAGCGAAGGAATTACTTGGCAAATGTGGTATCTGCACTTAAGGCAGAAAAGTTGGTGCGAAAAGGGTATGGAGCATTTTTAGCATTTATTAGTGCTTTAGATGCCAAAGAGTTGTCAGTGGAAGATGTGAGAACAGTGAAGGAATTTCCAGATGTATTTCCTGAAGAACTTCCTGGCATACCTCCAGATCGGGAAGTGGAATTTGGTATTGAGCTTTTGCCCGGAACGGCTCCAGTGTCCATTGCTCCTTATAGAATGGCACCGAAGGAGTTGACGGGAGCTTAAAGTTCAAATTCAAGAATTGCTAGATCGAGGCTTTATTCGACCGAGTGTGTCTCCGTGGGGAGCACCGGTTTTGTTTGTTAAGAAGAAAGATGGGTCGATGCATATGTGTATTGACTACGAGCAACTAAATAAATTGACGATCAAGAATAGGTACCTCTGCCAAGAATTGACGACTGTTTGATCAATTGAAGGAGCTTGATTTTCTCCAAAATTGATTTGAAATCGGGTTATCATCGCCTTAAGGTGAAAGAAGCGGATATTCACAAGACGGCTTTCGAACTCGTTATGGACATTATGAGTTTTTGGTGATGCCGTTTGGGTTGACCAATGCACCAGTGCATTTATGGATATGATGAACCGGTCTTTCAACCATATTTAGACCGGTTTGTGGTGGTATTCATAGATGACATTACGGTATATTCAAGGAATGAAGAGGAGCATGACTCGCATTTGCGAATTGTATTGCGATTACTTGAGATAATCAAATGTATGCCAAATTCAGTAAATGTGAATTTCAGTTAAGGGAAGTGACTTTCTTGGGTCATGTGGTATCACCGGAAGGAATAAGGGTGGATCTCGGAAGATTGAAAGTGTATTGGATTGGAAACCACCAAAGTCGATGAGTCGAGATTCGGAGTTTCTTGGGTTTTTGGTGGTTACTATAGACGCTTTGTTGAGGGGTTTTCGTTGATTGCTTCGCACCCCTAACTAAGCTATTGAGGAAGGGAGTACCATATATATGGGTGATAAGCAGCAAGAAAGTTTCGAGAAATTGAAGAAGATTTTAACAAGCGCCAAGATCGATTCAACTGAAGGCTGGAAAGGAGTTTATAGTTTATTGCGATGCGTCACACGGGCTTAGGATGTGTATTGATGCAAAGTGGGAAAGTGGTGGCTTATGCTTCTCGTCATTTGAGACCGCACGAAGTAAACCGTCCTACTCATGACTTGGAGTTAGCTGCGATGAGTGTTTGCTCTAAAGATTTGGAGGCATTACCTCTACGGTGAAAAGTCTATCATCTATACGGATCACAAGAGTCTTAAGTATCTTCTTACTCAGAAGGAATTAAACTTGAGACAACGAAGATGGGTGGAGCTGTTAAAGGATTTTCTACCATTGGTAGAATTTGCTTACAACAATAGCTATCAGTCTAGCATTCAGATGGCACCCTACGAGGCATTATATGGTCGTAGGTGTCGTTCTCCTAGTTGTTGGACTGAATTGGGCGAACGACAAATGTTAGGTCCTGAGCTGATCTCTGAAACGGAAGAAAAAGTAAAAGCTATACGAGCACGGTTAAAGGAAGCTTCGGATAGACAAAAGTCGTATGCAGATTTGAAGCGTAGAAGTATCGAGTATGCTGTGGGGGATCAAGTTTTCTTGAAGGTCTCACCTTGGAAGAAGATTTTTAGGTTTGGGAAGAAGGGCAAGTTGAGTCCTAGATACATTGGACCATATCGTGTGGTGAAGCGTGTTGGTCCAGTGGCCTATCAGATTGAATTACCTCCGGAGTTGAGTCAGATTCATAATGTTTTTCATGTTTCCATGCTGAGGCGCTATAGATCGGATCCTTCGCACATAGTACCGGTAGAAGAAGTGGAGTTGAATTCAGACTTGTCTTTTGAGGAGAAACCAGTGGAAATCTTAGACCGAGATGCTAAGGTGCTAAGAAAGAAAACCGTGCCATTGGTCAAGGTTTTATGGCGAAATCACGGAGTGGAGGAAGCTACGTGGGAGCCTGAAGATGCAATTCGGCAATAATACCCTCACCTTTTTCAACCAGGTAAATTTCGAGGACGAAATTTTCTTTAAGGAGGGTAGAGTTGTAACACCCTAAAATTCAAGTATCGATTTATTGCATGTTTTGGTGTTTAGTTTATGAAGGAAAAATTTTCTTATTTCTTTTTGTGCCTATTATAGTCCTGAAGAAGAGTATAGAATTATTCGGGTATGGAATAATTTTTTTTATAGTTTGAGAATTTATTGAAGTGGAGCAAGTGGCATTGACACTTAAGTTAAATTAAGTGTTAAAAAGTAGCATAAGATGAGTAAATGGCAAGGTGGTGTTGGCGCATGGGTTATAGCTTGAGGAGAGTGGTTCGAATCCCTTGGATGGCATTTTGACAACTTTTATTTTGCTCTTCTATGGTAAGTGTCGGCCAAGCTTATTTAAGGTAAGTGTTGACCTTGTTATTTTGGTTAGTATATCATAGGAATAAGGTAAGAGTGAATTTTTGGTAGGGAATCAAGAAAATATGGAAAGATATGGAGACATAGGGCAAGTATCAAGGAAAGTGTTTTGGAAACAAATTCATGGTCATTTGACCAATGAATTTGGACGGCAATATGGCTAGGGGGAAGGTTGGCCGAATTTTGCTAGTAGCTTGGTAAGGTTTAGGAGTTTGCTTTTGGTCATTTTAGTTTTTGTGCAAAATTTTGCATTCCTCTTCTCAACTTTTCCCTTTGGCCGAAATTGATCTTTTGGTAAGCCTTGATTATTTTGACCATTTGGTCATTTTTGCTTTTCACTTTAGTATTCATTTTGTGCCTTTCTCATAGTGCCAATTCTACCAACACAAAAAAAAAAGCCATTCTTTACTTTTCTTCTCCCCATTGCCGAATATACATTGCTCCCAAAACTCATCTCTTCCTTCTTTCTCTTTTATTCTCTTTGAAAATTGAAACATCATCATCATTCTTCTCTCATCTTTTATTCTTGATACTCATACTTTCTCTATTATTTTCTCTCATGGCCGAATGTTGATGTACCCATAGCCGAATCCTCCATCTTGCACAAACATCTTTCTCAATCATCTCTTCTCAACCGTGGACAATAGGTAAGGATTCTTTTTAGTTCTTGTTAGTTATAGTTGTCATGGCCGAATCTTGATAAGGGGTATAAAGGCTTCTTAGATCGAAATAAACGTTCATTCTATTAACGTTTTTATTCGTTATACTTTAGTGCAATAGTGGAAGACCGGAACTCAAGTGTTCGTGAGTATCATAAAACGATTTGTTCGATTCTCATTTTTGGAACAAGGATCTTTGTGGTAAGCAAATTTCACCCTTTAACCCTTAGTCATATTTCGATGTAATATTAGATTGGATTAACGATCTTTTGTCTTTGAAGACAATCAAAATAGGGAAGAAAAGGGCGGTGAATAGTGTTTGGAAGAGGGGTGGTTCCGTTATTCCCCCTAAGTATAAACAAAAGACTGTTTCAGCAATCCGGGATTTCCCACCGGGTTGTGGACGTTCATCCGAGGAGAATCAATTGTTTGAAGTAGTTCGTACTCCCGAACCATTATTTTTTCGTGGATTTGATTCGGTTGACGAACCATCAATCGGGGAGAAACCGCAAGTAGAAGTAGTTCGAAAATCTGAGGGTAAAAGTTAGATCGTTAATTTCTAAGATTGATTTCGTTAATAAAATATAGTGACTCTAATTATCGTGATATGTATAGGTGTTGACGAGCGGGAAAGTCTAGTTCTCACTATAACCAGGTGTGTAACTCCGCACTTATCTTTCGGGTTAGATACTAAGCAGTAAGTATTATGATAAATCGTAAAAATGGCCAAATCAAAAATGTTGTAGTAATAAGTACTTTTGTGTAAATCCATAAAAGCGCTAGATCGATAAATTGGGCCATAAAGCGCTAGATCGATAAATTGGGCCATAAAGCGCTAGATCGATAAATTGGGCCATAAAGCGCTAGATCGATAAATTGGGCCATAAAGCGCTAGATCGATAAATTGGGCCATAAAAGTTTGCTAGATCGCTAATGGTAGGAAACCCTCTAGTTCGAGATATGGGCCAAAGTTTAATACTATATTGTTAATAGGCCCAAATGAAAGGTTTTATTAAAAACTCATTTGTATTATGGGTTACTTGATAAATTATTTATGATTAAAGTTTGTTATTCATACATAAATGCATGGGATGGGATTTGATGAAGAGAAGAAAGGCACGTGGCCACATATCTAGTTCGTGGCTCTCTGCCACAAAATTTGGCTTAATGCCTCTAGTTCGGTGACTATGTCACAATCTAGTTCGGTGAGTGCACTACAATATTATTTAAAAGGCTAAATGCCTACGATTGGTGTGTTTGGCGGGGTGGGTTGACTTGATCCCCACGGTGTCTTTGGTTAGTACGGGGGTGTGTAGCGGATGGAAATTAGGCTTGGTTGGGAAATTCATTTTACATGCATTTTATATATTTTATTTCATTTTATATTGTTAAAATTTGTAATTGGGCTCAAGCCCAAATTAATGCCTTGATGGTCTGGCCCAATAATGGTTGTAAGTGAGTTACACACTGAGTTCTTTGTAACTCACCCCGTTTTATTATCCATCTCAGGTAATGGGAATTGATGTGGACTTGGGCCGGGGATGACATGGTGGAGGCCATACTACAAGCTTGGGTTTCATAAACTATGAACTTATTTAAGTTATTTATTTTAATTACTATTTTGGGTATGATGTAATAAGGCCTCTAATTATGTTTTTATGGATTTTTATGTGTGGATGGATTTAATTTTATTTTAAGACTCTTAATATGGGCTTATGTTAAATCTATAAAGTTTTCTTAAAAATATTGTGTTTTATAAAAATTTTGGACACCTAAGTTACTTTACAATTTCTTTCAAATTCTTTTAAAACTACGTTAAGGTTTTGACTAATATATATATGAGATTTCAAACAAGTATTTTTCTTAATTCATAATCATTGTACTTAGTTTTTATCAAACCTTATTTCTAAAGGTTTTGCATTTCTGTTTTACTTAAGTCATTAGAGAATTTTGGATGTTCGTTCGGTGTGACAAACCAAATCTCGTCTTAACGCATAGACCTGGTTTGGGGTGTTACATGTAAGAGTCTAGCTATACATGCCATAAGTGTACAATGATAGTGTGGTGGTTTCTGATGATTTTAAACCTTGTTTTATATAGTATATGGATCCCGATCAATCATTCATTGATGAAGTAGCTAGTAATGCGGCTCAGCCTGCGCAAGAGGAACCGCGCTTTGTTGAGAGTGGACCCGAGGTTAGGGGACAAGGGGAAGAGGCTCGGGAAGCCTTTCTCCAAATGATGAGTAATTAGTACTCGGATTATGTTCGAGCGAACCCTAATGCTCAACCTCCTCCACCTCCTCCTATACCTCAGCCAATTCCAGTGGCTCTTCAAGGTATTGATGTAGTGAGGATATCGAAACCCCCGGTGGATAAGTTTAGGAAACACGGGGCTGAGGAGTTTAGAGCTAAGGTAGATGATGACCCCGAGAGGGCAGATTTCTGGCTGGAAAACTCAATGAGAGTATTCGATGAACTCTCTTGTACACCTGAAGAGAACCTGAAGTGTGCCGTATCTTTGCTGAGGGACTCGGCATACCATTGGTGGAAGACGTTGACGTTGGTAGTCCCGAGAGAGTGGGTGACGTGGGACTTCTTTCTGGAAGAGTTTTGGAATAAGTATATAAGCCAGCGATTTACTGATCGAAAACAGAAAGATTCCTTGAGTTAAAGCAAGGAAGAATGACAGTAGCAGAATATGAGGGCGAATTTGTTAGGCTTAGCAAGTACGCGCAAGAATGTGTGTCGACGAAGACCATCTTGTGTAAAAGGTTCGAAGATGGACTGAACGAGGATATTAAGCTCCTAGTGGGTATTTTGGAGTTGAAAGAGTTTGTGGTGTTGGTTGAAAGGGCAAGTAAGGCTGAGGAGTTGAGTAAGGAAAAGAAAAGGGCTATGAGTGAAGCCCGAGATGCGAGAAAACGACCGATGGGAAAATCATATCAAGCCCAGTCGAAAAGATCCAAGGAAGTGAATCCTCGGACGACAACACTAGTGGGATATTCACATCGAGACTTGGACAACACTCGTTCGGGTTCGAGAGTCCAAGCCACCTCGATGGAAATTGTGGGCAATCCGAAGAACAAACTAGAGTGTCCAAGTTGTGGTAGGTATCATACCAGAGAGTGTTGGGGAAACAACCGAAGTTGTTATAAGTGTGGTTCCCCCGACCATTTTATCCGAAATTGCCCCGAGAGGGATGACAAGGAAGAGAAGCAAGAGACAAGACCTAGCGATGTGTCTGTAAGGGGTAGACCACCAAGGAACCCGAGAGGTAGGACTAGTGGTAGAGGTGCGTCCAAAGACTCTGCTGTGAGACCGGAGGGTCGGGCACCTGCGAGGACGTATGCCATTCGCGCCCACGAAGAGGCATCATCCCCAGATGTGATAACGGGTACTTTTTCTCTTTTTGACACCTTTGTTATTGCTTTAATAGATCCAGGGTCTACTCATTCCTATATTTGCATGAGATTGGCATCTAGTTTAAGTATGACCATTGAGTTTATGGATATTGTGGTTAATGTGTCAAACCCGTTAGGTAAGCATGTGTTAGTGGACAAGGTGTGTAAGAATTGTCCTTTGTTGATTAAGAGTCATTGTTTTCTGACAAACCTTATGTTGTTGTCATTTGATGAGTTTGACTTAATCCTTGGCATGGATTGGTTGACTACCCATAGTGTCTTAGTGAACTGTGGTAGTAAGTTTATCGAATTGAAATGTGAGAATGTAGATGTTGTTCGGGTTGAATCAGGTGCATCGGATAGTCTACCAGTGATGATTTCTTCCCTAGTGGCTGAGAAATGTTTGAGAAAAGGGTGTGAGTCCTATCTCGCCTTTATTTTGAAGACTCAAGAGGTTGGAGTAAAGTTTGATACAGTGCCGGTGGTATGTGAGTATCCGGATGTATTCCCGGAAGAGTTACCCATATTACCTCTAGAGAGAGAGGTCGAGTTTTGGATTGAGTTAGTTCTGGGAACAGCACCTATTTCAATTGCTCCGTATAGGATGGCACCTTTAGAGTTGAAAGAACTGAAGGTTTAGTTGCAAGAGTTGACAGATAAGGGTTTTGCAAGATCGAGCTACTCACCGTGGGGTGCTCCGGTACTATTTGTGAAAAAGAAAGATGGGTCTATGAGGTTGTGTATAAACTATAGGCAACTTAACAAAGTGACGGTGAAGAATAAGTATCCTTTACCAAGGATTGATGATCTTTTTGATCAACTGAAAGGAGCTACAGTGTTCTCCAAGATCGACCTGAGGTCTGGTTATTACCAGTTGAGAGTGAAAGAGCAAGATGTGTTGAAAACTGCATTTCAAACAAGGTATGGCCATTATGAGTTTTTAGTCATGCCGTTTGGTTTAACAAATGCACCTGCGATTTTTATGGATTTGATGAATCGTGTCTTCCGACCGTATGTGGATAAGTTTGTAGTTGTCTTCATTGACGACATATTGATTTATTCTCGGGATGAGAACGATCATGAGAAGCATTTGAAAATTGTCTTGCAAACTTTAAGGGATAAGCAGTTGTATGCTAAGTTTAGCAAGAGTGAGTTTTGGCTCCGAGAGGTCAGATTCCTAGGACACATTGTGTCGGGTGATGGTATTAGAGTTGACCCGAGTAAGATTTCAGCTATTGTGGATTGGAAACAGCCAAGGAACGTGTCAGAAGTCAGAAGCTTCTTGGGATTGACAGGATATTACAAATGTTTCGTAAAGGGGTTCTCTGTAATTGCTACCCCAATGACGAAATTGTTGCATAAGGATGTCAAGTTTGATTGGGCTGAGACATGTCAACAGAGTTTTGAGAGATTGAAAAAATTGTTGACTGAGGCACCGATTTTGGTTCAACCAGAATCGGGGAAAGCGTTCGTGGTTTTTAGTGACGCGTCGTTTAATGGTCTCGGTTGCATGTTGATGCAAGAGGGTAAGGTAGTCGCTTACGCCTCGAGGCAGTTAAAATTGAACGAGAAGAATTATCCGACTCATGATTTGGAGTTGGCTGCAATTGTTTTCGCATTAAAGATTTGGCGACATTATTTATATGGTGAGAAGTGTCGAATATTTACGGATCACAAGAGTTTGAAGTATTTGATGGATCAAAAGGATTTGAATTTGCGACAGAGGCGGTGGCTCGATTTATTGAAAGACTATGAGTTAGTCATTGATTACCACCCGGGAAAAGCGAATGTGGTTACGGATGCCTTGAGTAGGAAATCCTTGTATGCTCTAAAAGTTATGAGCACGAGTTTAGCATTGTCTGATGATGGTACTATATTGGCAAAGTTGAGAGCTAAGCCACTATTTGTTCAACAGATATGTGAGGCTCAGAGAAATGATAGTGAGATGCAAGCTAAGAGAGCTAAGTGTGGATCAAAAAGTGATTCTGATTTTCGAGTGGGTTCGAATGGTTGTTTGTTGTACCATGATAGAATTTGTGTACCTAGAGATGAAGAATTGATCTGAAAGGTTTTGCATGAGGCACATAGTGGTTATTTGTGAGTACACCCGGGCAGTACGAAAATGTACAATGACTTGAGGAAATTTTATTGGTGGCCGGGTATGAAAAGAGATATCTCTAAGTTCGTGACAAAGTGTCTGATTTGTCAACAAGTGAAAGCTGAGCATCAAGCGCCTTCGTGATTGCTTCAGCCAGTGATGGTTCCCGAATGGAAATGGGATCGGATTACCATGGATTTTGTGACGGGGTTGCCTATGACTCCGAAAAAGAAAGATGTTGTGTGGGTTGTTGTGGATAGATTGACAAAGTTGGCTCATTTTATTCCAGTACGTGTTGATTATTCACTGGACAAGTTAGCCGAATTGTATGTTGCAGAGATAGTGAGGTTACATGGTGTGCATGTGTCTATAATATCGGATAGAGATCTGAGGTTTACTTCGAGGTTTTGGAAGAAGTTGCAAGAGGCCATGGGTACGAGGTTAAATTTTAGTACTGCGTTCCATCCACAAATAGATGGTCAGTCTGAAAGAGTGATTCAAGTTCTCGAAGATATGCTTCGATGCTGTGTGTTAGAATTCAAAGGTAGTTGGGAGAGTACCTACCTTTGGTCGAGTTTGCCTACAACAACAGTTATCAGTCGAGTATACAGATGGCACCGTATGAAGCTTTTTATGGTCGTAAGTGTCGGACTCCTCTGTATTGGACTGAGCTTAGTGAGAAGCGGATCCATGGGGTCGATCTAGTAAAAGAGACTGAGGGGAAGGTGAAACTAATCCGTAATAGTCTGAAAGTTGCTTCGGACCGATAGAAGTCGTACGCGGATTTGAAAAGAAAAGAAATTGAGTTTGAGGTGGGTGACAAAGTGTTTTTAAAAGTGTCCCCGTGGAAGAAAATCATGAGATTTAGAAGAAAAGGGAAATTGAGTCCGAGATTCATAGGGTCGTATGAGATTACAGATAGAGTTGGGCCAGTAGCATACCAGTTGGCTTTGCCGGTAGAATTAAACAAGATCCATAATGTGTTCCATGTGTTGATGTTGTGACGGTATCGCTCCGATCCATCACATGTGATTCCTTCAATGGGAATTGAGATAAGACCGGATATATCTTATGAAGAGGAGCCGATTAAGATCTTGACTCGAGAAGTGAAACAGTTGAGGAATAAGAGCATAGCCCTAGTGAAAGTGTTATGGCAGAAACACGGTGTGGAAGAGGCTACGTTGGAACTGGAAGAAAGCATGAGAGAGCAACATCCAAACCTTTTTACCGATAAGATTTTCGAGGGCGAAAATCTCTAAAAGGGGGAGAGTTGTAACATCCCGATTTAGGGCCTAGTCGGAATAGTGGTGCGATACCACAAACCCGAGGTATATATATGAGTTTTGAGGTTTATGCTATGTTTGCATGTTAGTGTGGGAGTTTCATGAAGCAATTTTGATAAATTGCGGTCCAAAAGGACTAAATTGTAAAAGTTGCAAAATGTGAAATTCTAGAAGCTAATTGTATGAAATAGCTTTGGATTATCAATTAGAGGTCCTTAAATAGTAATTTTCCCAAATTCTAATTTTTGGACAAAAATGGGCATGAGTGGATGATATTGGAAAGTTTAGTGAGAAGGGGCATTTTGGTCATTTAACAATTAAATGATTAAAAAGGAGAAAAGATGACAAAATTTCATTCATCTTCTTCTCCAAGCTGCCGAAAATTTCAAGAAGCCATTGTTAGGGCTCTCCAATTTTTCAAGCTTGCTAGTAAGTGCATCCATGCCCCGTTTTTAATATTCTTCGTATTTTTGAAGTCCTAGTAACACGAGTAAGCTATTTTTAGCTATAAGTTGAGCTAGGATTGACGTTCAAAAATGTAACCATGTATGAAATGCATGTATTTTGATGTTTTATGGAAGAATATGAGAGCTTGATGTAGTAGAAACATCTTTTGCTAAGTGAATTCCATGAAAAATGCATGTAGGGACTAGTTTGTGAAAGTCTTGAGATTGGTCATACATGAGTGATTTAGTGAGAATTGATGATATTTAGTGAGAATTGATGATTGCTTTAGTTGAGTAAATGATTCGGCTAAGCATGAAAGGCTAGAAAGTTGAATGAAAATCACTTTACGAGCCTTGGGACAAAAGTGTAAATATGAGAAAGTTTAGGGGCAAAATGGTAATTTTGCTAAAGTATGAGATAAAGGTCAATTTAGTCAATGTGTGTATTGAATGGGTTGATTTATCATTTTAGATCAAGAAAGACGAAGCCCAGATCGTAATATGAGGCAAGGGCAAGGTCGTGGACTAAATTGCATATCTCCATACTTTTTGAGTACCGAGGTAAGTTTACGTATGAACGATGCATTTATGTGTATAAATTGTTAATGCTAGCTAATGTGTAGCATGATTGAGAACCTATTCGATTCTAGTGGAATGAATGAGATAGTAGTTGTGAATGGATGAATGTATTACAAAATAGACATGTGAATGTGTAGTGATAATGCTTGATAGTGGGCTAAGTGCGATACCACCATGATACTTAAAAATGATGGGCTGTGTGCGATACTATTGTTAAGCATATTATTTAGTGAGCTATGTGCGGAATCACTATAATTATCCTTTGTGGTAGGCTATGTGCGATACTACCTTATGATCTGATTGTGGTGGGCTAAGTGCGAAACCACCGAGTAATTTAGCTGTGTGGATGTATTATTGAGAAATAATGATGTGTTGTATTTTGAGTAAATGTGCTATTGAGTGCAGGGGTGCATGTCAATGATTATGAGTATGTGACTCATGATGTGTTGGAGATGTGGTAAGGGATAGAAAGAGTAAGCATAGTAGTGGATGTGAATTACATATGTTAGTATAATGCTAATTGTTGTTTAGCTTATACTAGAATGCTTAAATTGTTTATGTGTAAACTTACTAAGCTCAAAGCTTACTCCTTTCTTTTCCCTTGTCTTATAGAGAACAAGGATTGAATTGTGATACGCGGATTAATCGGAAGATCGCCCACACTATCAGCACACTCTGGTACATTGGACTTAATGTTTTGTATATGGCATGTATAGAGGCTAGACACGTTAGGGTATTTTGTTGTTTTGGCTAAGATGTGTTGCCCTTTAGATGGATAATCTATTTTGTATAATGCCATATTTGATGGCTACATTATTATATGAAAAGATGTATTTATCCATGTAAGATTATGTTCATTATGAGTTGGTTATGGATGTGTTGAATGAGTACTTGTTGTGTATGCTAGAGGGGTGAGAAGGGCATGACAAATAGCTTTGTTCTTGTCCATGTGGGTAGACACACGGGCGTGTGTCTAGGTCATGTGTGACACACGGTCAGCCCATGGGCGTGTGACTTGGCCGTGTGTCCCCTGCATGTTAGCATTTTAAGTCAGAATAGACCACGGACTAGCCACACGGGCGTGTGCCTAGGCCGTGTAAAGTGGTCAGTGTTCACCACAGGTGGAGAACACGGGCGTGTCCAGGCCGTGTGAATTTAGTCAGTGTCGACCACGGGTGGAAGACACGGGCATGTCTTGAGGGCGCACAGGCGTGTCCCATTTAACATGGGCGTGTGACCCTTGTCTAAGTGAAAGAAATTTTAAGATCGATAAAGTTTCGATAGAGCCTCAGAAGCTCTTGTATGTATGTTTAAGACCTTGTAGGTCCTTAATGAGGTAGTTGTGGTAGCTATTGAGAGTAGTCACGTTGAGCCTAAGTGGCGATCAAGTGGTTTTAATTCGGTAATGCCTCGGGCCTGGTTCCGGTGTAGAATACGGGTAAGGGGTGTTACATTATGGGTAATAATTCTAGACCGCAAAATAACCCTTATATGGATTGCAGTTGTTACGTTGGCAAGTCAGATATAGGCACTATAGAAAAAAATTGATGGTTTGAGTTGCAATAATACGATGAATCCGATAATGCAATGTGATGCAACTGGAGCGGGGATGATCAATCCAGAAGGTTTGCCCTTTAGTTCTAACATGGAGTATGAACAAGTCAACTTTATGGGTAATAATTCTAGACCTCAAAATAACCCCTATAGCAATAATTATAATCTAGGATGGATGACTCATCCAAAATTCTCTTGGAGTGGTAAAGGAAATCAAAGGTCAAAACCCTTTTTAGGTTTTCAACAACCTTATCAGTAAGAAAAGAAACTGAACCTTAAGGAGATGTTAGCTAAATTTATTTGGGTGTCCAAAACTCGATTTTAGAACACTAAGACAACTTTGAAATATCAGCAAGCATCGGTTCAAGGGCTTGAAAATCAGATTGGATAGCTTGCTAAATTAGTTTCGGAGAGACAGTAAGGTGTCTTACCTAGAAACACTGAAACTAACCCAAATGAGCAAGTTCATGCAATCATTGTTTAAAGCGTGGAAGGTTTAGTCGAGCCTGAACAAAAGCCAAAATTAAAAGCTGTTGTGAAAAATGATGAGGTTGAGGAAGGCAAGAAAGAGCGTAAGATGGTGGTCAGAGAATACAAACCTTGAATTTCATATCCAGCAGCATTAAAGAGAGACCACATAAAATAACAAAATGGTAAATTTCTTGAGCTCTTAAAAAAATTGCATATTAACTTACCTTTTGTTGAAGCCCTTTTGCAGATACCAAAGTATGCAAAATTCTTAAATGAGCTGATAAAGAATAAAAGGAAGTTAGACGACTTGTCAACTGTGGAGCTTAATGAGGATTGTTTGATCATTCTCCAAAACAAACTACCTAACAAGTTTAAAGATCCAGAGAGTTTTACTATTCCTTGTCTCATTGGTAGTTTAAATGTTGAAAAAGCTTTGGCTAATTTGGAGGCTAGTATAAATGTTATGCATTATAGAATGTTCAAATAACTTGGTCTTGGGGAACCCAAACCCACTAAGATGAGTATTCAATAAGCTAATAGATTAATTAGGTATCTTAGGGGTATTATTGGGGATGTACTTGTAAAAGTGGATAAATTTATATTCCCTATTGATTTGGTTGTACTGGACATGGATGAGGATATTGGCATTCCAATGATCTTAAGTCCACCCTTTTTAGCCACTGCTAGAGCTGTTATTAATGTGGGTAATGGTGAACTTGTGCTAAATGTAGGTGATGAAAATGTTATTCTTCAAGCACGTGATTTTTTTAAAGCCCCTAGTAAGGGAGATTATGTTATTTATTCTACTAAAGTTAGTAATCATGCGACTCAACGTTCTTTGCAGGATATCACTCATGAAATCGTGTTGCAACCGTATCATATTCAAAGTTATAGAACTCGAGGGACAAGTGAAGAGCGAATTGTGCAGCTCGACGAACTAGATTAATGGCGAACAAAGGTTGATGAGAAATCGAGAAAGCGTAAGGAAGTAAAAAAGTAATGCCATGATGTGAATGAAAAAGGAACGAACCAATTCAAAGTTAGGGACAAAGTACTGTTAGACAAATCATATCCATGAATTTTTCCTTCAGAGTTTAAGTCAAGAGGGTCCGACTCATGTTTGGTAAAAACCATTTTTCCATACGGTACAATTGAAGTAACACATCCTAAATACGACACATTCAAGGTAAACAGTCATCGTCTCAAATTTTATTATTGTGGTAATACTAATAATGAGATAGAGGAGCTTCGGCTCCAAGATCCGCCTTAACTGTTTGGGCAAAAGGGAAAGCTGAGCTTAGGCTCTAAATAAGCGCTTCTCGAGAGGCAACCTGAACATTTTTATTTCATTTATTTTTAGTTTGTTTATTTTACTTAAAAAATAAAAATAATAAAAAAGGGCCACACGACCTGGGGTGGTCCACACGGCCTGCACACACGGGCGTGTCTTAGGCCGTGTGCATATTGGAGCTAATTTCTTCTAATTTTATTTCAACACACACGACATCAGTGAGTTACACGGCCTGAAGACATGGCCATGTGAGACACACGGCTTGGCACACGAGCATGTGATGGACCATGTGACCTACACGCCCTCACGCACAGGCGTATGAGAAGTGAAGGATCATCGCACACGGTCTGGACACACGGGCGTGTCCATGGCCGTGTGGAAAATGGGTTTATTTTATTTTAATTTTTAAATTTCACACGGGCTAGGAGTGCACACACAGGCATGAGACACTATTGTGTGGCCCAACACAGGCCTATACAAGACTGTGTCTCCTTAAAACAATTTGAAACCCTAATTTTCCCTTTTCCCTTCTCCTCACACCATTGCAGCCGAGTCCTCCTCCCTTCCCTTTCAATCTACTTCCACCAAGCCCCAACCCTAGCCGCAGACACACCCATGACAACAGCCACCATGCAACGCACCCTTCCTTCGTCCCTTCGTGCCTCATTGTCACAGACCTTTCCCCTCCCTTCCACTGTTCATCGACCCTTTTTCCCCAACGTCACCCCTAACCTCGATTGAACCTTTCTCTTCCCCTTTCCCATTTAACTCGGGCTTCCGTCCTCATAGCCACTGTTTCCCCTGCCCTTTCAACTCTCAGCTACCCTAATCGAAGTTCCCATCACAACTGAACAATTCTCGTCAGCCGATTCACTCG
This sequence comes from Gossypium sturtianum, assembly GCA_025698515.1. NCBI lineage: Eukaryota > Viridiplantae > Streptophyta > Magnoliopsida > Malvales > Malvaceae > Gossypium > Gossypium sturtianum. The sequence goes on from CM046945.1 coordinate 30,864,006, forward strand.
CGCTGGCCATCGCGCACTATCGACCACCGCCGTGCGCCCCACCATTGTCACTGTTAACCACCCCTTACCACTGTTATGTCCCTCCCTAGCCTTATCTTTATTTTATTTTATTTTCTATTTCTATTTCTTATTTTTTGTTTTTGTTTTTGTTTTTATTTTTATTTTATTAACTTGTTTTATTAGTGTTGTTACTGTTTTTATTATTATGGTTGTTATTCTCATTATTAGGTTTATTATTAGTATTATTAGTATAGTTGTGTTATATTACTGTTAACTTTATCTTTATTAGGTGTAGTTATATTTTTATTATTCATATTGTTCTTATTGTTTTTCATTTGTTACATGTGTGCTAAATTATTGTTAGATTTGTTGATAGGTGTTTTAGTTTAGATTCAGTGTTCGTTGTGCGATTTATTGGACTAGGACCTTTGTGTTAATTCGTACATTTGATTCATTTTATGCTAATATTTGATTTTAATCTTTTATTTCAAATACATTATGACTAACACTCGTGGTAAATCTAAGGTTACTGTCCCCGCCTTGAAAAAACGGGAGACACCGGGTGCGACATCGTCTTTGGGCCCCGCCTCCATCGCTAGACATCCATGTCACCAATTTCCTCTGGGTCCATACGAGGACCAGTATCAGCACCTACAGCAACGACCCTTGGGATTGGGTTATTGTAATGACTGGGAGGCCTTACAGGAGATACACTAGGCTGACAGAGTGCGAGCACTGATCACAACAGCTCCGTGGGACCAATTTTCTCTATCGTCGAGCCTACATACTCTGAGCTGACACTGGAGTTTTGTTTAATATTTTTTCTACAGCATGCTATGTCATGATACGATTAGTCGCGCATTGTTTCTCTCTGACTAGGTGGTATGACGCGTTATCTGAGCGTCTCAGATTTCGAACCCTACATTATCTTGACACATCCATCATTTAGTGCCTCTCTGTTGGTCTGAGATAGCCGAGACAGTGACACCGTACAACCCGAGCCAACCGAAGTCCAGCTATCTACCTCTGACCCTTCATTATATTCATGCCCTTCTAGCATACACATTAACCAATCGTAGGGAGAGAAGTGGGGTTGTTGGTACGACTGATGCGTATTTCTTGTGGTGTATGTCGATGCGACACCCCATCGATGTTGCTTACTTTGTGGCCCTCTCTTGTCGTCACCAATCTGATCGAAGTAGGAAGGGTTCAATCTATTTGGGCCCTTATGTGACTCGATTCGAGAGATATTTTGGACTGCTTGACACTCTGGAGTAGACTTCCTCATTCATATTAGTTGGAGAAATGATCCGGCAGGGATTATCCATTATAAGTAATATGAGGATGATTGAACGCCTACACGGAGCGACTCCCCGCCGATACACCCTATCTCATTCGGATCCTTAAGATGAGCACAAGCTTCTGGATGATGATCTTCCTCAGCACGAGGACCCAGTTCGCTCCTCTCCTCATCCGAGTCACCCTACTACTGTGCATTCTATTTCGTACGATGATATTTCTGAGCGTTTTGACCACTTTGAGCAGCGATACTTTGATCGGATTGACCTTTACGAGTGGCGACAATCAAAGCGGACCGATCACATTGAGGTGAATATGCTAGCATTTACATATCTCTCCTCCCGATCATCCGTCTTGTGATCCCAACACCTCACACGATGCCAATCATTGACCTGATTTTGTTTTTTGTTTTTTATTTTTATTTTCGGCTGTACTTTTATTTTTATTGTTAGTTGTTATTATTTTATTTGTGAGACTTCCTTATTTTATTTTATTTTATTTTTATTCTGTACTTTATTTTTATTATTTTGTTGGTTGTTTTTTCTAGTTTGTTTTCTCTTTATCTTATTTATTTTTGTCTATTCTCTTATTAGTTTGCTCGAAAACATGTACTTCATTTAGAATCGCCTACGATTTTGCTTTTCACTGTAATAGCCTGATTTGGGGGCTAGTCGAAATAGTGGTTTCGAGACCACTGAATCAAGGTTAGGGAAAATTATTTTGATGTTATTTTGTGTTATAGCATTAATATAAGGCTATGTGGAAATTTTGGTGCTTTAATTTTAGCAATAGTATGCTTAATTGTGAAAAAAGACTAAATCGCATAAAGTGCGGAAGTTCTATTTTTCAAGGTAGAGGTACCTAATAGCTATAGAATGTAATTTGGAGGTCTTTAATGTGCAACTAGACAATTTAAAATGAGTTGGCCGGCCATGTAGACAAGGGGGACAAGAGCATTTAATTTTTGGTCAAACTTGGGTGAATTAGGTGAGAAAAGATGAATTAAAAATGGTAAAAAGAAAAACTATCAAATTTCACTATTCACTCATATATTTCCACCAAAAATTGAAGATAAATAGAGGTCTTTGGGGTTCAAACTTCCAGCCACTCAATTCCCATTCAAGTAAGTGATTTAGGTGGTTTAAATTGATGATTTTTGTGCTTTTGGAGTCCCCAAAGCTTAAGCTTGCTAATGAGGGGACTAATTTGAGATATGGTTGAAAGTCTAGGGACTTGACATGAGAGTATTTATGATGTTAGATTAGTTTTTATGGAAGAAAAAGAATGTTAGGGAGATGAGAAACAACTTTTGTGAAAGGTGTTAGCATGAAAACACCTATTTAGGACTTGAATGCCAAGATTGAAATTGTGTCATAAAGGCATGAAAGAGTTAGAATTGTGAGTAGTTGTAAGAGAAATAAATGTTCAGCTAGGCTTGTTTAATGAGAAAATATGTTGAAAAGTGATTTACGAGCCTAGGGGCAAAATCATAATTTTGCCATAGTACAAGGGCAAAATGGTCATTTTTGCCCAAGTATAAATTTTGATGCATTATGGTCATAGAATGATCTAAATGAGTGAATTTTATTGTTATAGATCAAGAAGAGTGCGGAATTAACCTTGACCGGGGAAAAGGCAAGGTTACGGATTAAACCGCAAATTGAAACGTTTTGCACCGAGGTAAGTTTATGTGTAAACAATACATTTTATATACACAGTGTTGTTGCTAATTGGTGCTTGACATGATTGATAACATGTATGATTCAAGTGGATTGAATGTGGCAGTTATCGAATAATTATCGTATGAATTACGAAAAAGATAAGTACATGTGTAATGACAACACTTGACGGTGGGCTAAGTGCGATACCACCTTATTATTTAATTACGATGGGCTATGGTGCGATACCATCGTCTATTTATCATCTAGTGGGCTATGTGCGATACCACTATAATTACCTTTTGGTGGGCTATGTGCGATACCACCCTATTAACGATTGATGGTGGGCTAAGTGCGAAACCACCGAGTGATTTGGCATTATGGTTGAATTAGTGAGAAATTATTATGTGTTGTATCATGAGAATTTGTGGTGTTAAGTGCAGGAATGCAAGTGAATGAATGTAAGTATTAAGCTTGTGATAGGGTTGGAATGTGGTAAGGGATAAAATGAGTAAGCATGATTGTGAATGTGGATTGCTTTTGTTTAGTATAAGGCTATTTGTTGTTTAGCACATACTATGATGTTATTTGTCTACATCTAAACTTACTAAGCTTAAAGCTTACTCCCCTTTTCTTTTCCCTTGTTTTATAGAGTTTAAGAGCCGAGTCGGGATATGCAGATAACCAAAAGATCGCCCACACTATCAGCTCATCTTGGTATATCTAGACTTAATGCATTTTGTGTATGGCATGTATAGGGGCTAGATTAGTTAGATTATTTTGTTATTTTGGCCAAAAGTGTGTTGGCATTTTTGAAAGATAAACTATTTTGTATATTGCCATGGTTGATGGCTCACCTTGTTATATATGAAAAGATGTTATTCATGGGAGTTTATATTGCAAAATATGAGTTGTTTAGTGATATGTTGAATGGATTCATGTTGTGTGAGCTAGAGGGATGTAAAGAGCTTGGCAAATAGCCTTGTTCTTGTTCACACGGGTAGGCACATGGGCGTATGTCTAGGTCGTGTGTGACACACGGTCAGTCCCATGGGTGTGTGACTTGGCCGTGTGTCCCCTGCATGTTGGTGTTGTAAGTCAGTGTCGACCACGGGCTAGCCACATGGGCGTGTGCCTAGGCCGTGTGACCCTTATAAGGTTGCTGACGTCACAAACAGAATACCCAAGTTTTTACACACGGGCAAGGACACGGGCATGTCTAGGCCGTGTGGAGCACACAAGCATGTGTCTGGCCGTGTGAAAACCCCTGTAGGTTCAAAATGAAAATAAATTCCACACAGGGTAGGGACATGGTGTAACACCCCATACCCGATTCTGAGGCTAAAATCGAATACGAGACATTACTATGCTTGAACTTCCTTAAACATGTACTTACGGGCTATAAAATTTCGTTCCAAATAAAAATAAAACTTATCTTTCTTAGTCAAATCATTCATATCGAGGGTCTTTGAGGCCTTAAACTTGCGTCCGGAAACTTTTACAGGCTAAAAGAAACTTTTCTTTAAAACAGGGGCCACACGCCCGTGTTGGTATAGGGACACACCCGTGTACCCTTAAGACATGCCCGTGCCTTCTACCCGTGGTCGACACTGACTAAATTCACACGGCCTGGACACGCCTGTGCCTTCCACCCGTGGTCGGTACTGACTAAAATCACACGGCCATGGCACGCCCGTGGCCCTAGCCCGTGTGTAAAACCTTAGCATTCTGACTTAACCACACGGCCTATACACACGCCCGTGTATCATGGCCGTGGGGAATTTATAATTTCATGAGTAAGGTGCAGACTTCACACGACCTGGGTACACGCCCATGGGCTAGCCGTGCCTCCCACACGGTTTAGACCCACGCCTGTGTGTCTAACTAAGTGGGCAATTAGTAGGCTATATACCAAGCCATTGCCACCTAAGGGTGCACACAAACATACCTCCACTCAGAACAATACAACTCCTAGCCCTTTTGCAAGTATAAGAACTCATCCAACATACACATTATTGAAATGAACATACAATTCATGAATTTCATCTTCATTAAACAAAAGAGTTGCCAAGTATTTGCCTAACTCATAGGGCCATTTACAAAATGACTTACATAACCAACACTTTAACTAACAATCACATCTTGACAAAATACTCAAGTCCTATACATGCCATACTCAAAACAAGTCTAAGATTGTTATACCAAAGTGCTGTCGATAGTGTGATTTCTGAACTCCTGCGATCCACGATCCTCGAGTTACCTTGGCAATACTACAAGGAAGAAGGGCAATGAAAAAAAAAGGGGTAAGCATAAAGCTTAGTAAGTTGCATGGAAATAAATAACAATCATAATACTCATAAAAATAATCTATCCATGATATTATCTAACCATACACAAATCAAGGCTTCTTGCCATGCTTACTTACAATTGCCCTTATTTAGCACATACCGTGCCACACATCGCAATCGTTTCTTCGTGACCCAGTCACGAGTACCTGTATTCACTCATTCACATGACTTAAATATCATTCGCATCTCTACTTCTAAATTCATCTACTTATCCCACCACTCACAAGGGATAGTCAAAGAAACGTGTTTATCGTCATTACTATAAACATAAAACCAATGCCACGTCCCCGAGGTGTTCTTACATGGAGTCTTCTCTAGATACCAATGCCATATCCCGAACATGGTCTTATATGGAATTACCTCTAGGTGCCAATGCCATATCCCAGATATGGTCTTATATGGGATTACCTCTAGGTGTAACGATGCCATATCCCGAATATGGTCTTATACGATTTCCAAGTTCATCACCGAAGCCATATCCCAGATATGGTCTTATACGGGATCTCAACTTGGTGCCGAGGCCATGTCCCGGACATGATCTTATACGGGACCTTATTTATTTCATAATTCAATGATAGCATTTTCTATAATCAACATGGCCCAATTAGGACTCCAACATCTCATTCACATTAACTACTCAATTTAGTAATGCATTATGCTCTAATATAATGCCAAGCATTTCTCAACATGCTAATATGCATATTATTTAAGTCACATACAACTTACCTCGTTTTCAAAATGAGTTAGTTCTTCGGTTCAGTCCACGACTTTATTCTTTCCCCGATCGAGGCGGATTCTCGTCTCCTCTTGCTCTATAATAGCAAATTAGCTCATTTTAATCACTACATTAATATAAGCATCTCAATAATCATGCTTAAGCAAAATTACCATTTTGCCCCTAGACTTTGACAAAATGACCATTTTGCCCATAGGCTCAGAAATAAATTCTAATCACATTTCTACCTTCAACAAGCCTAGATAAACATTTAATGCTCTTAAAGTTATCATCAAAAATTAATATTTCACATACTTACTACAAAATTTGTAACCTTTTCATCAAGGTCCTTATTGGTGTTTTCATGCTAACACCTTTCACAAAAGTTGTTCATACAACAACTAAGACTCATTCTCTTCCATAAAAATGTAACAATAACTAAAATAGCTCTCATGGCAAAACCTTAAACTCTTTACCATATTGCACAATAGTCCCCTCATTTGAAAGCTTAAGCTTTAGGGGTTTCAAAAGTACAATTATTTTCAAGAAAAGTTCTCTAGAACACTTACTTGAATGGATGAGAGCTTGCTAAAATTTTGAGCATTCAAAACCCCTATTTGCTTCTAATTTTCGGTGGAAGATGAAAGGAGAAAAGATGATATCTTTTTCTCTCCTTATTTTATTAATATTAGTCAAATAAGTCACCAACTATCACCAACTTTGACCAACATTGTCCATTTTTGTCTCCTATGGCCGGCCATGCTAAATTTGGGGGTCTAGTTGCCTTTTAAAGACCTCCAATTTACAATCTATGGCCATTTGGCACTTTTAGCTTATAGAATGGAACTTTCGCACTTTATGCGATTTAGTCTTTTTTCGCGATTAAACACGAAATCGCTAAAATTAAAGCATCAAAATTTTCATGTACATATGCTATCATGTTCTAACTCATAATATATCATGAAAATAAATTTCTCAAATCTCGGATGAGTGATCCCGAGACCACTATTCTGACTAGCCCCTAAATCGGGCTGTTACACATGGGCGTGTGTGACCACACGGCCTGCCCACACGGGCGTGTCCCATTTCACACGGGCATGTGGCCCCTGTTTAGATGAAAATTTTTAAGATCGCAAAAGTTCTCAATTGGGTTCCGAAACCCCTCGTATGTATGTTTGAGGCCTGGTAGGCCCTCAATGAGAATGTTGTGATGGCCATAGAGACATGTCTAGTTGAAACTGAAAGTTATTGATTAAAGTCGTATGGTTAAGTGGATTAAGTCCGGTAATGCGTCGTGCTCGGTTTCGGTTTAGAATATGGGTAAGGGGTGTTACATTCACTATTCTGGTGAATTCATCCAAATTCAAGGCAATTTCAGCTCTATCCCTCCCTTATGATATTGTGTTTATTCTATGATTATAATTGTTTCTACAATGAGGGTAAGGTACATCTTAAGTGTGGGGAGGTTGTTTATATGTTTATGAGATAAAATCTCTGAATTGTTGTTTGTTTTTAAATAATTTTCTCACACCTACCATTAGAGTTATTTTTTTTTTAATTTGGAGTTTTTATTGATTTTTTTTGGTATAATTTGTGGATTTTTCTGCATTGTTTGATTTATACTTTAAAACACGAGAGAGTCAAGCATGATAAGTTGTTTTCTAGAAATTATTGTTTTAGGTTATCTTCCTGAATTGAAGCATTATCTTGAAATTTAAATTTGAAAGTTTGACATCAAAACCATGATTTTTGTAAGCTTTTGAGCCTATAGAGTATATATATATTTTTTATGATCATTTTATTTTTGATTGTGAGTATGTCGACTTGATTTGTTATTCTAGAACTTGCTTCAGTTATACATGTCGAGACCACATTATTGATTTAATATACTGAGATGATAAAGACACTTAGGATTTAACCCATTTAACCTTTAAACAGCTTACTCATTGAATTAACCTCTAGTAAACCCTCTTGGTCCTAACACATTTTTTTCTAACCCGTTAGTGTTAACCCCTAACCCAAATTACTGTTGTAAAATTATCCTTTTATTGACTCCCTTTTTGTCGAGATTTGATTTGGTTAGTTGCCTTACTATGTTTCATCATTGTATTACTGAATTCTATTCTTGTTCTAAAAAAAAAAAGAAGTAACAAGATAGAAAAAAAAAGAAAGGAAAAAAATTGATTGAGCTTGAATTGTTAGTTTCATATTCTGTTGAAAAGCCTGTTTTCATTATTTATTTCTTCTTGATGTGAAATCTATTCAGCAATTGAATTTTTTTCTAGTTTGGCAACTTATCAACCCAATTCTCGATTTTAACAAATTTTTCTGGCCTTTTCCATACCTTTAAACTAAGCCCCTTTACAACCTTATAAAGACCTCTTGATTGGTGTGTCATCTCATTTAATAGTGGTGGAGACTTGATTTTCAATCAAGCATATGGTAATAATATTTTTCGTTTGACTATTGAGTGCACATTATTTAAACCTTAAATATTTTAAGTGCTTTCAGTGAATCCTTAGTGAGGATGTTAATTCTTGTTGAGTTTGAATTTCAGGTAATCGTTGAAATAGGAGAGATGCTATGTTTTGTGCTTTAAAATTTTCGGCTTGGAGTGCTTATGCGTTTTTGTGTCATTTTAGTGCGAATTTCCAATGCATGATTATCTATGGATTATCCTAAGACATTATCGATGAAAACAACAAATTAAGGGAAGTTAACTTGAATGTGGGTTTAGAATTTTTCTTGAGGACAAGCAAACGCTTAAGTGTGGGGGTATTTGATAAACCGAAATAGTAACATATTCTAGGCCCACATTTAGAATGCTTTTGGATGAATTATCCTTTGATTTATGTAAAAAGGTGCTCTTAATCCTTTCTTTTCATGTCTTATACTCAGGAAAGCACCCAAGGATAAAAAGAACGAGAAACGGGCTCAAAACGAACCAAAACGGGCTAAAGAGGTAATCGACACGGCCTGGACTTGGACCCACACGGCCGTGCCAAGTCAATCATCTAGAACACGGTCTAACCCCGACTCACACGGCCGTGTCTCATTAAAGAAATCCGAACACGGCTTAACCACGATTCACACGGGCGTGCGCCATGGCCGTGCCACTGTCGTGGAGAAGAGCAATTTCATTCGGGAAAGGATACTTAGGGAGAAAGAAACGTATTTCAAAAGCCTATAAATACACCCTAAGTATGACCTAAAGGGGGAGCCCAAAGCCATCGTCTAGTAAGGCGTCGTGCTAGGCCGTAGAAGGCGATTTGTGGGGATTCACTCGAGGATAGCCAGTTGATCCATCTCAAGAAGCGAATTATACTCAAGACGGAGGATCTCTCTTCAATTCCTTCAGGGGTTTTAGGGATTTCTTATGTTTTGTTTTATCTTCTCTCTTGAGATGTTTTCCTTTATTGTTATGAACTAAACCCTTGGATACCCAGAAGGGATGAAACCTATGATGAACCTTGTTATTGTTTTTCGAATTATATGATAAATACTTAGTTTGTTCTTAATTATGTGAGCTTAATCCAAATTTAATGTGCTTAGGTGGAGGAGGAATAGACCCTGCCTAAGAGTATATCCAACATAATTAAGTGGAGTTGATCGCACGCCTAGAGATAGGGTGACGAGATTTTGCCGGATTAGGGTGAAACCTAATATGGGAATCCATAGATCGATTTACTGCTATTCTAGGGGGTTATTATAAGAAAACAAGAGGTCCACTAATTAACCTAGGGTTAGACGTTATTCGCCTCAAGAGAGGGTTTAATATACGTTAGGGAGTCTTACGGATCAAACTAAGTGAATAAATCGTATGGTTCAGTGTTAGATAACAAGTGAAGTCTAGGTGGATTCTTCCTAGGGTATCGTCTAAATCAACTGAGTTTTTACCAAGTTATTTTCCAAATTCATTCTTCTTTGTCTTAGAGTCTTTATTTTAGTAGTTAATTAATTTAGATTAATAAACAACTTCACTTATTTTAGGCTAAATAATAAAAAGAAGGTTAGTATTAGTACTTTTAGTTCCTTTGGGTTCGATAATCTGGTCTTGCCTAAGCTATACTACTATTCGATAGGTGCACTTGCCTCAATCGTTGTCAGAGTTAGTTTCCAGGTTCGATCAGTCTTTTTATAAATTTTAAAGCTCTGATTCACAGTGATCATTGATAAATGCTAAAAGTAACATATTTTAATCCCATTTTTTATATGTTTTGGATGATTATTCGATGTAAATTGTGAATTTATGCTCCTAATCCCTTAAATTCATGTTTCTATACTTAGAAGAGCATTTGGGAACAAAAGGAGAGAAAAACGAGCAAAAATTGAAAAATCGGAACAAGGTACAAGGGTCACACAAGCTAGACCATTCCACATAGCCTAGACACACAGCCGTGTGAGCCACACAAGCTACCACACGGCCATGTGGTAGGCCGTGTCAATTTCATGAACTGGCACTCTGAACAGCGAAAAACGCAAATTTTAGGTTTTTCGTGCATTCTAAGACCTATATATGACAAAAATAAGAAGACAGGAATGAGCTGTCATAGAATATTCAAGAAAACAACTCGAAAAACACCATTGAAGTCGATTCTGAAGCAGATCTCCGTCAAGATTGAAGACTTCCAGTTTATTTCTTAGGAGATTATCATGAGTTTCTTTATTTCTTTCGGTTATATTATGTTTTGGATGTTTTTATTTACAAGCATAAACTGATTTTCTAAATACCTAGAGGAGATGAACCCTATGATTGATATTGTCATTTGATTCTTTATTTTATGCAATAAATACTTATATTTTGTTCTCAATTATGTGTGTTTAATTCTTGGTTTGATATTTTTAAACTATTGATCCATGTTTGATGTGCTTAAATCAGAGGAGGAATAGACCCTATTTAAGAGTAGATCTAGCGTAATTAAGTGGAGTTGCATGCAATCCTAGAAATAGGACAACATAAATCTATCAAATTAGAGTCAAATCTAATAGGGGAATTCATAGATCGAGTTAATGTGAAAATAGGGGTTTTAATTAGAAAGAAATTTCAATTAATCAACCTAGAGTCAGTTGCTTTTATTCTTGAAGAGAGATATTAGCATAATTTAGGGATTTCTACGGATCAAGATACTAAGTGAAAAAAGCATAATTTTGATTGATAATGATAGATGAAATCTAGGTGAATTCTTTCTTGTGTATTGTTTCGCTTCTTGGTTGTTTACTCGATTATTTTCATGTTTTGTTCTTTGTCGTGTTCATAGTTAATTAATTTAGTTTAACTTTAGTTTTTAATCAATCACTCGATTTTATCGGTTAAAATAGAAAGATAGTAATTACTAGTACTTTTAGTCCTTCTGTGAATGATATCTTTGCTCACTTTAGTTGTACTATTAATTGATATGTGCATTTGCCTTAGTCAGATTTTTAGTTAGCTTACGACTGCAATCACATTGCGTCCTATGATATGCGTGATATTTTACCTCGAGATGATTCACTTCTTAAGAAACATATTAACCCAATGGATGCATTGGCCACGTCTACTGTCAAGTGGGCACAACAAGCTGTGAATGAATTTTTTTGCATTCTTATTGCGACTTTAAAAGAAAATTTTATTACATATTCTAGGGAATATGTTTAGAAAAAAATGCCCTATATTTTTTTGTTCATTTGACAATTTATAAAGTGTATAAGAACAAGGACAACAAAGAAAATTATTAGTGAGAAGAAGTGCCTAAAGTCTTTCACGAGATGTTGTCTTAGAGCAATAGGCGATAGTGCTTTTTGAAGGTTCTTCACCTTCAGACAGCCATATTAAGCATGTTAGATGGACAGTTGGATTAACAATTTCTTTACTTCAAATCTACATGTTTTACAAGGACAAAAGAAAATGACAAGGAAGTTACTTTCTGAAAGCAAACATGCAGTGAATCGAAGAACAATGACAAAGGTGAAAGTAAGATTACTTTTGCAATGAAACATGGAAGAAAAGCATTTTGTGTGGCTTCATCCTTCCAATGTAGCTCTTTTCACCACTTTCCCTTCTCGTGAATTTTGATTATGTTTCTCTTTGCACTGTTGTATTTGAAAATTTTGGTTATGAAAACAGTTTATTATTATAGTGGAAGTTTAAAATTTTTCAAAATCAAGCCGATTTGTGATATTTCTAATTATAAACATTCTACCGAAAAGTAATTGTGTTTTTAAGTGAGACAGATCCAAAACATTCTCAGCTTTCAACCGAATAGCCTTCTTCATTATTCTCTTACCCCGAATTACATTGAGTGTGAACTCGAACAATAAGTACCAAACACAGAACCAAAAATGATTTATTATTTTTAGTAGAAAAGTAATTCCCTCAATAGAAACTAGTAGAAATTATTGAAACCAAAAAATAGAATTTATTCTAAAAAAATAAATTTTCACTACTTTCTGGCAGAATAACAAGATATGAAACTTATGTATAAAAACTTATGTAAATAAATAGTGTAACATCCTAGATTAGGGGTTATGCGGTTGGAGCATAACTCAAGTGTTAGTAGGCTTTAAGTGTGTTTGGTGATGTTTTAGGAGTTTTTAGAACCCAAGGATGAAGGGGAAAGCTTTGGGAAAATGTTGAATTTTAAGTATAAAAGGGGGAGCTGGGTGAAGGAGCCCTTAAGGAAAAATTTGGGAATTTTCTGAACATGAAAGTCCAGGTGGTGAAGTGGCTCCCATGCGCCACTTAAAGGCCTGGAAGTAACGCTAGTAAGGGCTTGGGTTCGAATCAAGGTGGCAGCAAGGTGTTTTATTTTTTTGGGGTTTTGGCGTTAAAAGGAAGGAGGCCTTAAAAGAAGTCAGCGAGTCTATGACACAAAACGGCGCCTTGGCAAAGTGGTTCCCATGCGCCACTTAGGAGTTGGAGGTGAGGATGGGCGCGAGTTCGAATGCATTTGGAGCAAAGACATTATGCGTTTTATTTTTATATATGCGGTGATGGGCTTAAGTAGGAAGGCTTTAAAACTAAATGATGGGGTTTTATGACATGAAAGTCTAAAGGGAAGAGTTGGTTTGGGGCGCTTAAAGGTGGCTACTGCTGCTGCCTGCTTGTGGTCGCTGGTTCGAGTCCAAGAAGCAGCATTTGGATTTTTATTTTTCCTCTTTGCTGCTGGCGTGAAGGAGAGAAAGAATTGGCATGATTTTGGGTTCTTTGTTTAACATTCGGCTGGAAGAGTTTGACAAGCACATGGTCTCTTTTATTTTCATTATTTATTTGATAAGATAAAAAGGGATAATATTAGCATTATTATTAGATTATTATGGGATTATTATTTGATTATTATTTGAGTATTCAAATTTATTTTGAATTATTCAAATGAGTGGCTTAGAGTGATTAAGGGAATTTGCCGAATTCTTCTTCAAGGCATCCATTCATCTTGTATTTTCTTTCTTTTTCCTTTTTGGCAATAGCCGAATTTCCCTCTTCCCCATATTCCATCTTTCAGTTCTTTTTCGCTCTCTTTCCAACCTTTATCAAAACCGAAAACCATTCTTTCTTCCTCTAAACTTTGGCCGAATCCACTACATCATCATCTTCCATCTATCCCTTTTCTTTTCTTCTCAAAATCGAAACTCTAACACCTTTCCATTATTTTTCCTTCTTTCCTATAGCCGAATATACTCCTCCTTGGTGTGCCGAATTTCTTTCCCCTATTTGGTGTAGTATTGGCCGAATATCAAGCAAAGGTGACATCCTCTAGTCTATTTCTCCAATCGGTTCTAAGGTGAGTGTCCAAGGCCGAATACCTTTTCCCTTGGTTCTCCTGTGCTTGTCGACTTTTTAAGGTTTAAGAGCCGATTTCGACATTTGTTTGCAAAGGTGCTAAGTATCCATTTAAAAACCGAATCTGTCTAGGTGCTCAGGATTTTGAGATCTTCAAACCAAGCCTTCATTCGTGATCAATCGGTTGGTAAGTGGTGATTCGTGAATCGGGTCTTTGTGGTTAGTATTCAAAAGTGTGTAGGACAAGAGATCTAGCGACGTAGATCGGATCTTCGGGATCTAGGAATTCCGGTAGAAGCAGGTGTGTAAACTCTTTACACACTTTATTAATAAACTTGCTATATTATTGTCTTGAGTATAAATTTTGGTAGTGATCTATGATATGCTTGTGGGCTTAAACATGGATTCCGGGTAAGTCCCCTAACTTGTGATTTTTGATATATGTTTGCATGCCATCACATGATGTTTAATACTATGACATGATTTATGAAATTTGATGTATAAGCATGTGATGGTGGGATTGATGAGAGGAGGGGGAATGAATTATGGACTGTTGTCAGTGGTTTTGACCACAAGATGGGTTGGCCCCATCAAACTATTTTGTGACCTATGGTCATCAGTGGTTTTGACCACAACGATTGATTATTTGCGACTAAGTCCCAGTGGTTTGGTACCACCAGTGGTTTTGACCACATTTGATATATTGTGACCTATGGTCATCAGTGGTTTTGACCACACGATGGGTTGGCCCCATCATCTGATTTGTAACTCTAAGTCATCAGTGGTTTTGACCACTAGTGGTTTTGACCACACGGGGTAGAAAAGGAGTATGGATGGTTAGGTTGGGTTGCATGTGCATGTTTATTAATGACTTGTGTATGAGTTATCTTACCGGGTGGGGGATTACACACTGAGTCTTGGTGACTCACCCCTTCCCTTAACATTTTGCAGATGGGTAGATCGCGGAGATGGAGCTGGATGGACTCGAGGTGGCCATGCAGTGGAAATTTTAATTAGACGAACTTGGACTTTGTTTTATTTTATTTAATGTTGGTTTATTTTAATTAAGTTGTAGTAAGGCCTAGACATAATTTTATTATTCTATGTTTGGATTAATTTGTTAAACTATTTTCTAACGTTAAATTAAGTACACGTGGTTTCTAAAATTTTAAATCGTAAAAAATGTTTTATCGTGCCATCAGCACATCCGAATAAACTACAACTCGCTTAATAAATATTTTAAAATAAACCTAAGTATGGATTTTATACACCTCAAATGTTTCAAACAAAATAACCATCTTTTACCAAAAAGATAATTCGACTTAAAAGGATTTTCAAAGATGTTTTCTCTGTAGCACACCAAATTCGGTCGTAGTGTTTGGGCCGGGTTTGGGGTGTTACAAATTATATCGAGCCCAGTTCAAAACTCATTGTGGGGCCCAAGGCCCAAAATGTTTTGTTTTTATGTTAGTAGGCCTTATTGGAATGATTTGAAACTGTTTTGGCTTGAACAGCATGGCACCGAGTCTCCGGCACCTATCCGCCCAGGTAAGTACCTCTAACTTCTGTATGAATTATTATCTGTAGAAGGGTATGGTATGGAACGTAGATAGTATGATTAAGTGGTTGAACACTAGGATTAGTTTACCCCAAACAGAGTACATAAGACTTTAAGTGCCTAATTAAACAAACCTACGACCAAGTCACCGAGTTAGGGTGTGGTAACCCTGGTGCGCATGTCTAGGATTGGATCGGAAGAGCTTGGTATTTAAGCAGTCCTCGTGACTCACCTCCTCTTCGCGGGATTCCTACCTGGTGCGTAGCTTTGGTTCACCCTAACCAAGAGGACTCGGTCATAGGCCAAACACAATAAATAATACCCTGACTTTGGAAATTACGAAAACACCCCTGTAGGAAAAAGACGAAACTACCCCTAGGGTAGGGAATGATCAGAAATGTCCAAAGTAGTGAAGTGAATGTTGTGGATGAATGTGAATGTGATTCTCTGAATTAGAATAGTGAATTTGAACTGGAAACTTTGATTGATCGAAAGAACAACTTCTGAAAACTTCGTTTCATAAAACTGTTCGCGGATTAACAAAGTGGAACAAAAGTACTAATGCATAAAACTTTTTAATCAGACTAAATCGCGTTGTAGAAATGAGTTTGATGGGACGTGGTCATCGCGGACGTGGTCAAGGTGGAATAACATCTTTAATAAGATCAGAGTGCGCAGCAGTAAAGTAAGTGTGGTAAGTTAGGATGTACGATTATTCGTTAGTAAGTAATTTCGAGGACGAAATTCTTTTTAAGGAGGGTAGAATTGTAACATCCTAGATTAGGGGTTATGCGGTTGGAGCGTAACTCAAGTGTTAGTAGGCTTTAAGTGTGTTTGGTGATGTTTTAGGAGTTTTTAGAACCCAAGGATGAAGGGGAAAGCTTTGGGAAAATGTTGAATTTTAAGTATAAAAGGGGGAGCTGGGTGAAGGAGCCCTTAAGGAAAAATTTGGGAATTTTCTGGACATGAAAGTCCAGGTGGTGAAGTGGCTCCCATGCGCCACTTAAAGGCCTGGAAGTAACGCTAGTAAGGGCTTGGGTTCGAATCAAGGTGGCAGCAAGGTGTTTTATTTTTTTAATGTTGGTTTATTTTAATTAAGTTGTAGTAAGGCCTAGACATAATTTTATTATTCTATGTTTGGATTAATTTGTTAAACTATTTTCTAACATTAAATTAAGTACACGTGGTTTCTAAAATTTTAAATCGTAAAAAAATGTTTTATCGTGCCATCGGGCACATCTGAATCGGCTACAATCTGGCTTAATAAATATTTTAAAATAAACCTAAGTATGGATTTTATACACCTCAAATGTTTCAAACAAAATAACCATCTTTTACCAAAAAGATAATTCGACTTAAAAGGATTTTCAAAGATGTTTTCTCTGTAGCACACCAAATTCGGTCGTAGTGTTTGGGCCGGGTTTGGGGTGTTACAAATAGCTTTACCAGTGTCACCTATTTATAGAGAGAGATAAGAGAATCATGGTTGAATAATTATAACACAAATAATATTTATTTAATAGAAAAACATTCTCCTAATCCACCTAGAAGAGGGGAGGACAACCTAATAGAAACACTAGAGTTGTTGTAACACCCCTAACTCGTCTTCGTT
Organism: Gossypium sturtianum; assembly: GCA_025698515.1. Lineage (NCBI taxonomy): Eukaryota > Viridiplantae > Streptophyta > Magnoliopsida > Malvales > Malvaceae > Gossypium > Gossypium sturtianum. The sequence goes on from CM046945.1 coordinate 30,880,952, forward strand.
GCCAAATTAGGGTTACAGAGCATTACCGAACAATCGGAACAACATTTAACATCAAAACATCTTAATAAAATCATTTTACATTAATTAAATAAATATTATTAAAAACCTATCAAATATATGTAATTGGGCCTCAAATCAAGCCTTTGAGGCCCTAAAAATAGTTTAGAAGCAATTCGGGACTAATTTGAAACAAATCAGAAGATTTGGGGAAAAAGTTACAAAATTTGAAAACAGTGGTCACACGGCCATGTCGCAGCCCGTGTCTCAAACCGTGTAACTCACTGAGTTGGTTCATACGGTCGTGTCGCAGATCGTGTGCCAAATCGTGTAACTCTCTAACTTATGACACACGGTCGTGTCGCAGGCTGTGCGCTAGGCCATGTAACACACTAACTTAATACACTGAAAATTAACAAAGTGACACACGGCCGTGTAGCCAGGCCGTGTGGCAGCCCCTGTTCCAGGTCGTGTGCTCCACAAATTGACCCTAAAATCAAGCCATTTCAAGGCCAAAACATACCTATTTAACCACTCCATTCATGCACACATTGAATAGACCTAAGCATCATTCAAACACATCTAAACATACCAATTCAATCAACCTATTTCATCTAACCAATATGCCATTCAAAGGCACCTAAAACAAGTTTAAAGCAATCAAATAAGTAAATTAAGTACATACATAAGTCAAACCTATCATTCACTCTCAATTATCCACCAAATGACCAAATATAGATAAACATTCATTTATAATACCATTTCAATAATGATAACTAAGTCTAGATTAAAGATTATACTTGAAACACCTCAATTGCAAACCAATTAACCAACCACTTCAATAGTATAACCATCCTGTAATAAAATTTACATTAATATCCCAAAACAACTATGTACAAACATTGATCTAAGTTAACACATCATTCACAAGCTTAAAGACACATTCCACACAAGTAACTTTCATTAGAAATTAACTAAAATCAAAAGTTCATCACTCAAAACATTGACATCCTAGGTACATACCAAGACTCAAAAGTAAACATCACCAGCTTGAGTTTGGGATTGACATAGAATGCTGAGTCGTTAGTCAAAATAGGTACCTAACCTACACACAAGATAATGATTAAATACTAAATTCACTTCTTAATTCAGGAACTGCTATTGTACCCTGTAAACGTAACTATATAAAACACATGCTATATTCATTTGATTTTTTCAATCATTGAGTTCAACATGAACATACATAACCTCTTCATAATAACCTTCATTTACGGTATGAATTCATTTAGTAATGGCACCCGATGCCTAGCAGGTAAATTGTAACACGATTTTACGCCCAGCGCTAGCCAGATAACCAACAATAGATGTGCCCAGCACTAGTCAAACTAATCGACGGTGTCCTGTGCCCAGCGTTAGTCAATTAAACTGACAAATATAATGGTGTGCCCAGCACTAGTCAGATAAACTGACGGAAGTTACGCCCAACGCTAGTTAGGTAAACCGACAAATAATTGTGCCCTGCACTAGTTGGATGTACCAACGATGTGTTGCACCCAACGCTAGTCAGATAAACTAAAGATTTCGATTGCATAATTCCACATTCCATCAATTCTTTATCAATCTTTTGCATTAATCAATTATGCTATATCCCATGATCGTATATCATATCATTCAATATAATTCCATAATATTTCATTCAAACAATTTAAATTCTAATCATTCATCGATTCCTTTCATAATTTAATCATTTGCATATATATATATATATATATAATTAAAATACCAAAGTACTAATTAAGTATTTAATTTAAATAAATGGAGTTCGAGTTCAAAGACTACAGACTTATCGAATTTACGATAGTTTCCGATGAACAAGATGGATTAATCGGTAACTTTCTCCTTCCTCGATTAACGATCGCTTTGCTCGTCTCTTGATCTAAATACGATAATCTAATTCAATTAACTAATATAAAACTACAATAATTCAATTTAGACAATCTATCATAAAGTCATACCTCCACATTTAATTCCTAATAATTGGTCAATACTCAACTCAATCCTTAACATCAAAAATAAATTTAATTTAATATAATAATTCAATTCAATACACATAATTCCTTATTTTCAATTTTGCTCATTTGTCCCTAAACATTTACACTCCATAAAATTTAATCCATAGAATTAAACAAGTCAATTCCACAATTAATACATAACCCCAACATTGTCGAATAGTTACCCTTATTATTCAGCTTATATGTCCTTAAATTTATAACAAATCTTTCTCATAATACAAACTATTCAATTAAATACCAAATTTCTAAATTTATAAAATTTTACTCTATAAAATAACACAAAATCAACGTCAAGCAGTCAAAGAAAACTCTTTCAAGTAGAAAGCTTCAAAAACATTATGAGTATACTTTCTCAACTTTACTAATTTTACAAATTAACACCCGAACAAGATAGATTTCAACTCAACTAACACAAAAACATAAAATTCATTAAGAAACAATTAAGATTTCACTTACATGCAATGAGAAATTACAAAACTGAAGCTCCCTTAGCTATAACAATGGTGTTTCGGTTGGAATGAGAAAGAAAAATGAAGAAGATGATAGTGGCCCCATAATGTTTTATTATTCTTATTATTTTTACTTTATTTTAATGTAATTTTAGTCATAAACCCACTTAAAACAAACTTCAAAACCGGCCACTAATTTTAACATTGGCCAATTTACCAATTATGTCCATCAACTCTCTAATTCCTAACTACTTAGTACTATTAACTTTTGGAACTAACTTTTCAAGCTTTCGCAATTTAATCCTTTAACTAATTTACAACCCAAACATCAATACAACTTAACCAAATTTTAATACGAGCCTCATCAGACTTCATAAACATTAATTAAGTAATGAATTACTGACTTGCTTGCCGAAATTGGGGTCCCAAAATTATCATTTCGACACCACTAAAAATGGGTCGTTACAGTTGTCGTCTCTCACATGTAAAATAAGAGGAATTGGGCTTCTCATGTATTTGGTCCAATTATATGTGTTTCCTCGACTTTTGATCCAACACTTTATAATTTCATCTAACTTAATATTTGTTTTCTATTTCCAAAATAAATATAATTTAATTAATTTAATTAACTAAAGTAATTTCCCAATTAAATAAATTTCTCATTTCGATTCTTATTCTATTAAAGTCATGACATCTTTACCGTAAAAGAATCTATGAGGAAATATATGTAATTTCCATATTTAATTTATTCATAATAAATAATTATTTTATTTTTATTTTTAAACTTTAATTATTTAATTATAATTAATTAAATAATAATTTGAAAACCTCAAATCAATTCTCAAGTCATTTCTATACTTAGTGAGAAAACACATTCATTTGTGAATGCGATCATTTGGCTAACTTCAACATTTTTTTTTCATTTCTGTTCATTTGGTTCTACATGCAATTCATTTATGGTTTCAGCAAGCTAGTAGAGGGACCGATTGGAAAAATATAATTAGACTCAAATAATTCATAACTAAGTTTTAGCTTTTCGCCTATTAATTATAAAATTATTTAGTCACGGAGTCATTCTACTATAGTATCATGACTGAGCTCTCCCTAGGTACATACCATTACGAAAGCTATTTAATCAGTGCTCGTCCAATGACATTGTCATAAGTGTGTTATCCTCATAGGATATCCTTAATCTATTTGGGATAAATTTGTTTTTCCAATACGAGTCTATTTTATCTTATGGTAACCATTACATCTTCCTTCATGAAAAGTCAATTACTATCAAATAGTCATAAATTCATTTATCACAAAGACAACCAACCCGTGGCCACATTTACTTTTCATCAACCATGTAATGCCAATGAGAGAATATCATTTACCCATTAGTTGGGCTATGAATTCCACTACTTTGAATGATGTTACATATTGCAGAAGTCGTGTACCAACGCATCAGCTTTCGGTTCTTTATCTATTTTAACTCAGACTTTTACTTACATCAGAATATACGAGTCACACATATATAGTCCATTATTCACTTAGGATTAAGATATGTCACATTATGAACGTCACAAGTGAATAAATTTATAAACAAGTTTAGGATCTATTATACTTGAGTAATGTTCGATGTACTGTTAGTCCAATCAATCACATCTATGTCTCTATCTTCTGGGAGTCATCCGTTCTAATGCTCAAGACAAAGCATCTCCCCAATTGGACTTAATAGACGTCATTTTAGTCTTTCAATCAATTTGCTCATTTTCGATTAGACTAAGGGCATGTTTAGGTTTATCTATTAATACAAGTTGTCTTTTCGTATTACGATTTAACCACATAATACTACTTAGTGCAGATATGAAGGAACTCTATGATGTTTGTTGTAACCATCACAATCACACTTTGAAAGCCTTACTATTTTTTTTTTTGTAACACTATAGATCAAAATGATTGTTTATCCTTATGAATGTTATGCTTCTTCTTGCATTATCAAAATCCTCTGTAAAACCAAAGCTCGAAAATCTTTTGTAAAATCAAATCTAAAAATGATGGCTATAGAATTTTATATTATCTTATGAACAACAAATATCAACTAATGAAATTGTGTACATTGTACAATGATCCTTATATTGTTTAATGATCTCATATATTTATGTTTCTTAATAACATTCATTGTGTTTCTATTGCATAATGATCATTTACATATTTACAATGTATAATGATCCTCTTGTCTTCTTTCTCGCATTTGCTTCCTTTTGTAATCTCTTTTTTTCTAATTTAAATTTATTTTAACAATATAGAAAAATTAAATAAAACATTGATATCCTTAAAACAACTCAAATCCATCTATACTAGTATATATAAAAGAAAAAAATAAGATGTTTATTGAGACATTTGAAAATGTACCATGAAAAAGACAAATCCAACATGTGGACAAAGTTTTTTTTACAAAAATAAAAATTACAGATGTAACATCCTAAAATTTGGAATTTTATGTGTTGCATTGTTTTTGGTGTTAAGCTAGTTAAATTATTAATTGTGTATGTTTAGGAGGTCCTGAGAAGACTCGGGGTTCATTTGGACCTAGTGAAAATTTTTGGCATTTAGTACTTTAAGGAGATGGAGTAAGTGACCTTAAAGCATATGGAAATAATTGAGTAAATATGTAACACCCCAAACCCGGCCCAAACATTACGACCGAATTTGGTATGCTACGGAGGAAAAACCTTTGAAAAATCCCTTGTTAAGTCGTTTTAAATTTTGATAAAAGATATTGTTTTGATTTAAAACAATTGAGGTGTTATGAAGAAAGCATTACTTAATGTCATTTAAAAATAAATATACTAAGTTAGGTTGTTACAGTTTCAAATGTACCCGATGGTACTTTAAAAACATTTTGCGTTAAATTTGAGAAAACATGTGCATCCGTTTTAACATCATCAAATAGTTTAAATAAAACATGCAGCAATAATAATAAAATAATCCTAGGAGGCCTTATTACAATTAAGCAACATAAACCCAATGAGAAAAATAGATAAAATCCAAAATTCATTTATTAAAAATCTCCCTTTGCATGGCCACCTCGAGTCCATCAGGCTCCTCATCCGCGGTCTCACGAATCACTGAAAAATTAAAGGAGAAGGTGAGTCACCAAGACTCAATGTGTAACCCTTCCCCAATTTAATGCAATCACATACACAAATTATAACCAATTATCATGCATAAGTTTAAATGCACCCAACCTAACCATCCATACGCCTTTTTCTACCCCTTGTGGTACTAAACCACTGGTGGTGCCAAACCACCGTGACGTATAGTCACAAATGTGATACCAAATCTTTGGAGATACCAAATCTCGGTGTCAGAAGACACAATTGTGTTACCAAAACACTGGTGACCGAAGTCACAAATAGATGATGGGGCCAACCCATCGTGTGATACCAAATCACCGCGAGACAATCCCATATCTCAAAGTGGGGCCAACCCACGGTGGTATTAACCACGGGGACAAGTCGCTATGAGGTGCCAAACCTCCGAGGTACCAAACCTCTGGTGACCGTAGTCACGATGTGTTACTAAAACACCGGTGTCCGTCGACACGAATATCATCGCCCCTCCTCTCATCAACCCATAACAATCATTTATATGCATGTACCACAAATCATGTTGATAGATTTATTTAACAACATCCAATCGATTTATCATAAGCCATATATCAAATAATACACATACCAAATGTGTCATGCTTCCCAAAAGCATCAAATAATAATCACATAATAATAAGAACTTACCCAAATCCTTGTTAATACCATGAAGGTATTTCATCCATGTCTACACAAAACGTTAGGCATAAAATAACACTTAGCATAATAAAAAGTTATAAGATGTGTATGTATACACACCTGGCACCAAAAAGAGTTCTAAATCCCAAATAGACAAATCGGCCACACAAGTATTCTTGCCCCTAAATTCGGCCAAAAATGAATATTAGAACCATGGCCTATTCGGCCAAACCAAAATAATTGAGAAGGGTTCCTTGTGAACCTAAAATCTTACCCAAAGCCTTCGAACACTTATCCAACACACTCTTAAAAGAATCGGCCTCACTTCCCTACAATCAACCATCATCAATAAGGTTTATTAGCCTTCGGCTTAAACGAAACTTAAAATAAAAATCCTTCGAAATAAACCTTACCACCTTACCAAAACCAATTTCTAGAGAAGTCCCGATGATAACTATCTTACCTTCAATATTCGGCCAAAGATAAATCTAAAGAAAGTAGAAGATTCGGCTATATGGTTATGGAAAAATGAAGAATATGTGAAAGAAAAGAGAATTGAAATGAGAGAGAATTCGGTTTAATCAACAAAAGAAAAGAGAGAGCAACAAGAAGGGAATGGTTCGCCCAAAAGAAAGAGAAAGAGAAAGTGGTTGAGCAATATTGAAAGAAAGAAAAGAGAGAAAAGGGAGTAAGAGTTTGGCCAACACCTAGTTATCAAAGAAGAAAAAGATGCACAAAAGTTCCCATGTTGTTTCGGTTTCAAAAAGGACAAATGAAAGAAAAGAAATGGTATTTGGTTCACATGAAATGAGGCTAAAAACCAAAAGAGAAAAATTGCACCAAAATGCACAAGACACTTTCGGCCAAAGAGAGGAATTTTGGAGAGAAAGAAAAACAAAGCAAAAGATGTTCAAATGACAAAAATTGGCCAACTATTCCTTCCCCAAGCTACCTATCAAAATTCGGCCACCCCTAGCCATACATGCCGTCCACATTCATCCACTAAAGGCTTAGGAAGCTTTCCAAAACATCCTCCACCCTTCATGCCTTTTGTCCCCTCATCATACCATAACTTCAAGATTCTTATCCCTACTATCAAGCTTTCCTTAATCATATATTCAACTTACCAAAAGAATTAGTCCAACCTATCATAAATAAGTTTGACCGTCCATCAAAGCAAGGATATAAAAATAAACCTTCAAATTGCTAAACATGCTACTCGAACCTCTAACCTCAAGCCAAACTCCATGCGCCATTACCAACTTGCCATGCACTCATCTTGTGTCACTTATTGCTACTTAAATTAACTTAAGTGCTAAGCTCATTTAATCCTCTTCTTTAAATAAGCCATACTAAGAATTATTCTACTAAACCGAGCTTACTCAAGACCCCTAATTAAGCCTTATATCAACACGAATAATATCACAGAAATTCAAATACAAGAAAAATAATTCAATCACAAATAACCCCTATTTTGGGATGTTACGAGTTCTACCCCTTAAAAATAATTTCGACCTCGAAATTACACGATCGAGAAAAGGTGAGGGTATGCCGCCGCATCACCTCCTCGATTCCCACGCCGCTTCCTCCGTACCATGGTTTCGCCATAGCACTTTCACTAAGGGTACCGACTTTCACGCAACACCTTGACATCACGATCTAAAATCGAACCGGTTCCTCCTCGAATGATAAGTCGGAGTTAACCTCAATCTCTGCATTCATCGCACGATGTGCGATGGATCGACCTATACCGTCTAAGCATCGACACATGGAAGACATCGTGAATCGACTCAACTCTGTGGCGATCGAGGTGATAAGCTCACGGTCCTACTCGCTTCAACACAAGATATACGGACCGATGAACCTTGGACTTAATTTCCCTTTTTGCCCAAAGCGCAACACCTTTTTCCAAGGCGACACCTTCGGAAAGACTTTATCTCCTACCTCGAATTCCATTTCCTTGCGCTTGAGATCGGCGTAAGACTTTTGCCTATCCGATGCTTCCTTGAGACGAGCCCGAATTACCTTAACTTTGTCCTCGGTTTTTCACCACCATTGCGGACCCAAGACATGTCGTTCACCTAGTTCCGTCCAACACGTAGGAGTACGGCATTTTCGTCCATACTGATTTGCTTCATATGGAGCCATTTGGATACTCGCTTGATAACTATTGTTATAAGCGAATTCCGCCAACAGTAGATACTCCTCCCAAGCGCGCCATCAAATCCGAACACAACCTCTCGAGCATATCTTCTAAGATCTCGAATCACTCTCTCCGATTGTCCGTCGGATTGCGGATGAAAAGTCGTGCTAAAGTCCAATCTCGTACTCCAAAGCTTGATGCAACGCTCTCCAAAACCTCGATGTAAACCTCGGATCCCTATCCGAGATAATCGATCTTGGCACACCATGCAATCTCACTATCTCGGCTACATATAACTTAGCTAACCTGCAGGCGAATAATCTACCCTTACGGTATGAAATGCGCCGATTTAGTCGACGATCCACAATCACCCAAGCTGAATTCTTCTTGCTAGGCGTAAGAGGTAATCCGCGACAAAGTCCATGGTGATCCTCTCCCACTTCCACCGAGGAATCTTCATCGGTGAAGTAAAACCGGATGGCAAATCGATGTTCAGCCTTGACTTGTTGACATGTCGGACACTTACCCACGAACTCGGCCACTTCCCGTTTTGACACTGCCACCAAAATTGCTCTCTCAAATCCCGATACATCTTGCTACCTCCGGGATGCATAGCATATGGGCTACTATGTGCGTCCGAAGAATCCTTTGTCTCAACTCCACATCCTTGGCATACAAGCTCTTCCTTTAAAGCACAAAACTCCATCAACGGGACAGACTAAAATCCTCTAATCCACCATTACGGACTTGCAACCTCCGATCATTCAAACCATCATCCTCTAACCGCTTCTCCTTAATCTCGATCTAACCAAGTCGGCTTGACTTGCAATTTCGCCAAAAGACTCCCATCATCGAACGGACTAAGTCGAGCAAACATCGATCTTAAACCGAAACAACCTTACGACTCAACGCGTCGCCACCACGTTAGCCTTACGAGGATGATACTCGATCGAACGATCGTAGTCCTTCAACGACTCAATCCATCTACGCCTCAAATTCAAATCCTTCCGAGTCAAGAGATACTTAAGACTCTTGTGATCCGTATAAACTATCGACTTCTCACCGTACAAATAGTGCCTCCATATCTTCAAAGCGAAGACTACGCCGCTAACTCCAAGTCATGAGTCGGATAATTAGCCTCATGTGGTCTCAGCTGCCGAGATGCATAAGCCACTACCTTCCCTTCTTTGCATCAAGACGCATCCCAAACCAATATGTGATGCATCGCAATAAACCGTGAATTCCTTGCACGCCTCGGGTTGAATCAAAACCGAGCTTCATCGAGAATCTTCTTCAATTTGTCGAAACTTTCTTGCGCTTCTCGGTCCATACAAATGGAACTCCTTTCCTCAACAACTTGGTCATCGGTGCGGCAATCAAAGAAAATCCTTCCACAAATCTTGGTAATACCCCGCTGGACCTAGAAAACTCCGAATTTCAGCCACAGATTTAGGCGGCTTCCAATCTAACATCGCCTCAATCTTTCGAGGATCCACTCTAATCCCCGGGTGAAACAACGTGACCCAAGAAAGTCACCTCCTTAAGCGAGTCGCACTTACTAAATTTTGATACTGTTTGCTTTTCCTCGAGAATCTGCAACACCACTCGCAAATGCGCATCATGCTCCTCTTCCGACTTCGAATACACCAAAATATCATCTATAAAGACCACAACAAACCGATCCAAAACTGTTGAAATACCCTATTCATCATGTCCATGAAATTTCTGCTTTGGTGCATTAGTCAAACCAAACGGCATCACCGGGAACTCGTAGTGTCCATACCGAGTCACGAAATGCCGTCTTATGGATATCAGCCTCTTTCACCTTGATTGATGATATCCGGACCTTAAATCAATCTTAGAGAAAACCGCGACCCCTTTGGTGATCAAACAAGTCATCTATCCTCGGCAAAGGATACTTGTTTTTAATCGTCACTTATTCAATGGCGTGTAGTCTATACACATCCGCATCGTACCATCCTTCTTCTTGACAAAAAGTACCGCGCGCTCCCAAGGTGAAACACTTGGTCGAATGAAACCTCGATCCAACAACTCTTGTATCTCGAGCCTTCAATTCCAACAATTCCTTGGTGCCATCCTATACGGAGCTATAGACACCTTTGGCGCTGTTCGAATAACATCTATACCAAATTCGACTTCACGATCCGGAGGCAATCCGGAAGTTCTTCAGAAATACGTCAAGCAAATTTCCTTTACTGGTTTGAACATTTCCCACGAAGACTCCTTAGCTTCCAAAGCACACACATGAACTACGAACGCCTCACGGCCCTTCCCGACCATCTTTATTGCTTTCAACGCAGATACCACGTTGGATAGATAATCTCTCCTATTACCTATCATGACCACTTCTTCACCTTCAACCGTCTTCAAAACCATGCGCTTAGTGGCACAATCCAAACTTGCTTGGTACTTGACCAACCAGTCCATCCCAAGAATCGAGATCAAACTCCTCAAGCGGCGGTTCCATCGGATCGGCTACAAACACTACCCCTTGGAGTTCTAGGGGTATATCTCTATACTGACTTATCTACTTCTACAGAGTGACCTAAAGGACTAAATGCGGTCATCCTCTTAGAAGCGGCCTCGGGAACTAAACTCATGGTCTCAACTATACTACTAGCAACGTAAGAGTGCGTCGAACCCACATCTATCAAGGCGTGATATGGAACACCAAAAATTAAAACGCGTGCGGTTATGACGTCCGGTGCGTCTCCTTCCTCACGACGCCTCGCAAAGATACACCAAACCAGCCGCCTAGCCTCCGTGTTGCCAATACCTCTGCGCTACCGCTCCGCGACCTCCACTAGAGCCATAACCACTTCTACCATTACCACGACCTCTCTGCGGTGCTGGTCCCTCCTTTCTGAACTGGGCACGACCTTGACCTTCAGACTGATTCCTAGCTTGCTTACGCGGACAGTCCCTCACACGATGTTCTAGCGAACCACACTCGAAACATCCTTTCCTCCGGTCCAACATTCACCCCAATGAAACTTTTCACAACGGTTACACTGGGCCGGTCTTTGATTAGCAGCTGTGGACCTCCCTGCCTGATTTGACCCACTCTGCCTAAATCTTTTCTGAACATTACCACTTGATCCAGACGATCCAAAGCCTCTCTTCACTTGCTCCTATCATAACTTTGCCTCGCGGACTCCTTGATTTCTTCGGCTACCTTGGGCCTCTCCACCAAGACGGCAAACTCACGTTCTTCTTTGTGGAGCAATCAGCGACCTTAACTCGTCTCTAAGTCCGTCTTCAAAACGAACACAACGATCATGTTCCGATGCCACTATTCCACGAGCATAACGACTCGGCCTTAGGAATTCGCTTCATACTCCGAGACGGACTTATTCCCTTGCACTAACCCCGGAAAAGCTTTCCTTTGAGCGTCAATGTAGCTTGATCCAACATACTTCTTCCGATATGCACTTTGAAGTACTCCCAAGTGAGATCATCTGCGTAGCACCATCTCGGACCGTGAGCCACCATCGATATGACTCATCCTTGAGAAACGACACCGCTCCTTTCGGTTTCTCCTCATTTGTCAAATCTATCTCATCCATGATTCTTTCGGTCGATTCCCACCAATACTCGGCCCGTATTGGGCGCTACACCGCACACACCTCGGAAAAATTCAGCTCGTTAGCTCGAAGTCTCTCAGAACCGACTTCCGAGCTCCTCCACTTCCACCAATTCCAGCTACCCTTTCCAGAACCCGTAGCATCGCTTGTGACATGTGGCGTCGTCACCCGCCCGATCTCGCTCTTCACTCCAAAGGTTGGGGGTGGTGGTGGCGGTATCTCATTCTCGATCCTTGACCCGACCCGACTGAGTTCGACATCGGCCATCCTACCCCTTCCGCGTCCACGACGGCCACGTCCTCTAAAGCTCATTCTAACTATCACGCTTTAATCTGATTAGGAAATTTTTTATGAATTAGTACATGTTTCACTTGATTATCCGCGAAGAAATTTTATGAAAAGAGTTTAATAGAGATTCTTTCGATCAAACAAGGTTTTAAGTCTTCTATCATGGTTTACATAGAATAATACATCCATTCCCTATACCTTTCATACCTATGCACTCTTCAGGCATTATTGTCCGTTTCTAACCCAGGGGTATTTTCGTCATTTTTCCTAAAGGGTATTTTTGTAATTTTTTTTTTCAATCAAGAATATTTTGAAAATTTTCGAAGATACATTTGTCCTACCATCTAAAAAAATAATTTAATGATTTTAAAACCGAAGTTTTCCTTAAAACATGGCTAATCCCTTTCGGGTTTTATTTAGGATTTCGCCTATGACCGAGTCCTCTTGGTTAGGGTGAACCGAAGCTACGCACCAGGTAGGAATCCCGCGAAGAGGAGGTGAGTCACGAGGACTGCTTAAGTACCAAGCTCTTCCGGATCCAATCCTAGACATGCGCACCAAGGTTACCACACCCTAACTCGGCGACTTGGTCGTAGGTTGGTTTAATTAGGCTCTTAAAGTCTTATGTCTTTGTTTGGAGTAAACTAGTCCTAAAGTTTAAAATACTATCACTATCTACGTCCCATGCTTCCTACCCTTCTACAGTAAATAATTCATACAAAAAGTTAGTGGTACTTACCAGGCGGATCGGTGCAGGAGACTCAAAGTGCCATGCTTATTCAAAACCATAATATTTCAGATAGACCTACCAAAACATTTTTGGGCCTTGGGCCCCCACAGCCGAGCTTTGAACTTGGCTCTGATACCAATTTTGTAACACCCCAAACCCGGCCCAAACATTACGACCGAATTTGGTATGCTACGGAGGAAAAACCTTTGAAAAATCCCTTGTTAAGTCGTTTTAAATTTTGATAAAAGATATTGTTTTGATTTAAAACAATTGAGGTGTTATGAAGAAAGCATTACTTAATGTCATTTAAAAATAAATATACTAAGTTAGGTTATTCTGATTTTCAAATGTACCCGATGGTACTTTAAAAACATTTTGCGTTAAATTTGAGAAAACATGTGCATCCGTTTTAACATCATCAAATAGTTTAAATAAAACATGCAGCAATAATAAAATAATCCTAGGAGGCCTTATTACAATTAAGCAACATAAACCCAAATGAGAAAAATAGATAAAATCCAAAATTCATTTATTAAAAATCTCCACTTTGCATGGCCACCTCGAGTCCATCCGGCTCCTCATCCGCGGTCTCACGAATCACTGAAAAATTAAAGGAGAAGGTGAGTCACCAAGACTCAATGTGTAACCCTTCCCCAATTTAATGCAATCACATACACAAATTATAACCAATTATCATGCATAAGTTTAAATGCACCCAACCTAACCATCCATACGCCTTTTTCTACCCCTTGTGGTACCAAACCTTTGGTGGTGCCAAACCACCGGTGACGTATAGTCACAAATGTGATACCAAATCACTGGAGATACCAAATCTCGGTGTCAGAAGACACAATTGTGTTACCAAAACACTGGTGACCGAAGTCACAAATAGATGATGGGGCCAACCCATCGTGTGATACCAAATCACTCGCAGACAATCCCATATCTCAAAGTGGGGCCAACCCACGGTGGTATTAACCACAGGGACAAGTCGCTATGAGGTGCCAAACCTCTGGAGGTACCAAACCTCTGGTGACCGTAGTCACGATGTGTTACCAAAACACTGGTGTCCGTCGACACGAATATCACGCCCCTCCTCTCATCAACCCATAACAATCATTTATATGCATGTACCACAAATCATGTTGATAGATTTATTTAACAACATCCAATCGATTTATCATAAGCCATATATCAAATAATACACATACCAAATGTGTCATGCTTCCCAAAAGCATCAAATAATAATCACATAATAATAAGAACTTACCCAAATCCTTGTTAATACCATGAAGGTATTTCATCCATGTCTACACAAAACGTTAGGCATAAAATAACACTTAGCATATTAAAAAGTTATAAGATGTGTATGTATACACACCTGGCACCAAAAAGAGTTCTAAATCCCAAATAGACAAATCGGCCACACAAGTATTCTTGCCCCTAAATTCGGCCAAAAATGAATATTAGAACCATGGCCTATTCGGCCAAACCAAAATAATTGAGAAGGGTTCCTTGTGAACCTAAAATCTTACCCAAAGCCTTCGAACACTTATCCAACACACTCTTAAAAGAATCGGCCTCACTTCCCTACAATCAACCATCATCAATAAGGTTTATTAGCCTTCGGCTTAAACGAAACTTAAAATAAAAATCCTTCGAAATAAACCTTACCACCTTACCAAAACCAATTTCTAGAGAAGTCCCGATGATAACTATCTTACCTTCAATATTCGGCCAAAGATAAATCTAAAGAAAGTAGAAGATTCGGCTATATGGTTATGGAAAAATAAAGAATATGTGAAAGAAAAGAGAATTGAAATGAGAGAGAATTCGGTTTAATCAACAAAAGAAAAGAGAGAGCAACAAGAAGGGAATGGTTCGCCCAAAAGAAAGAGAAAGAGAAAGTGGTTGAGCAATATTGAAAGAAAGAAAAAGAGAGAAAAGGGAGTAAGAGTTTCGGCCAACACCTAGTTATCAAAGAAGAAAAAGATGCACAAAAGTTCCCATGTTGTTTCGGTTTCAAAAAGGACAAATGAAAGAAAAGAAATGGTATTTGGTTCACATGAAATGAGGCTAAAAACCAAAAGAGAAAAATTGCACCAAAATGCACAAGACACTTTCGGCCAAAGAGAGGAATTTTGGAGAGAAAGAAAAACAAAGCAAAAAGATGTTCAAATGACAAAAATTGGCCAACTATTCCTTCCCCCAAGCTACCTATCAAAATTCGGCCACCCCCTAGCCATACATGCCGTCCACATTCATCCACTAAAGGCTTAGGAAGCTTTCCAAAACATCCTCCACCCTTCATGCCTTTTGTCCCCTCATCATACCATAACTTCAAGATTCTTATCCCTACTATCAAGCTTTCCTTAATCATATATTCAACTTACCAAAAGAATTAGTCCAACCTATCATAAATAAGTTTGACCGTCCATCAAAGCAAGGATATAAAAATAAACCTTCAAATTGCTAAACATGCTACTCGAACCTCTAACCTCAAGCCAAACTCCATGCGCCATTACCAACTTGCCATGCACTCATCTTGTGTCACTTATTGCTACTTAAATTAACTTAAGTGCTAAGCTCATTTAATCCTCTTCTTTAAATAAGCCATACTAAGAATTATTCTACTAAACCGAGCTTACTCAAGACCCCTAATTAAGCCTTATATCAACACGAATAATATCACAGAAATTCAAATACAAGAAAAATAATTCAATCACAAATAACCCCTATTTTGGGATGTTACAAAATAGCTAGCATAAATGAGCTATTGGTAAGAAGGTTAAGGCGCCACATGTAGTACCTTGAGGGAAGAGGTTCGAATCCCTTTGTGTGCAATTTTTGACTTATATTTTTGCACTCTTTCCTTAAGTGTCGGCCAAGAGGTATTTATGGCAAGTTTGACTTCTTTATTTTTTGTAAGGTGGCTAAGGAATTAAGGAAAGGTTGAGGTTGGGGAAAGGAATCAAAAGGAAAAGGCAAGTAAGGGGAACAAGTGGCTTATTTCATGGAGAATGCTATGGAAAGTATGGTTGGCAAAATTTTGACCCTTATGCCAATGCGTGTGGACGGTTTTGGGGGTAGATAGGTGGCTGAAATTTTATTTTGGCTTTTGGGAGGGTCTTGGTATTGTTTTGGGTCAAAAATCTCATTTGCAACTTTAGTGTCATCTTCTCCCAATTTGCTATTCTCTTTGCCGAAATCTTCTAGCACAATAGTGCATTTTTCTTCTCTTTAGATTGGTCACATATTCACCTTTTGTCCATCTTCCTTGATAGTCGAAACTTCAAGTTGATTATAAGCAAATTCTTCTTCTTTCTTCTTGATTGTCGAATGCACCAAAACCATTGAGACAAAATTGCTCACTCTTTATTCCTTGGAAGAACCGAAACCCCAAAAATACACCTTTTTCATCTTTCTATTCCTTTTACAAAAGTTTACAAACCTTTCTTTTTCTTCTCAAAATCTATACCTCCCATGCCGAATATCATTGTTCATTTCCTTCATAATCTGAAACCTTTTCATCATTCTTTCTTTCTTTTCAATCGAACTATCACTTATTCCTTAATCCATCAGTAAGTGTTATTTCCAATATTTTATTTTATTTCTCTTAATGCCGAAATATTGTTTTGGTTTGGATGGTCATTTTGACCGAGATCACCACCTTCTTTCTTTCATTTGAAATCATTTTCTTCCTCGTAGAGATATAGTGGAAGGCCGAAACTTGGATTTTTTCCGAAGTCATCATATCATCGCTAGAAGTCGGTTCTAAAATCTTTTAGGTAAGTGTTATTCAAGGATTCTATAAATCATTCTTTATTCGATAAGATGGTGATGATTAACCGATATTATTCATAGGGGTCAAATTGCTCAATCTACCAAATCATTGGTCACTCGGAAATTAGTGGTAAGCCGATCTTCACCATTTCGATAATCCATATTTTATTGTAATATCGATTGTGTAAGATCTAACCGAATGGAGACTTGTGGTACCAATTCGAATGGGAAGTCGAGTGAAGATCTCTAAAGGAGCGGATTAACGACCCCTACTCCTAAATTCAAGCGAAGGGCTGTTTCGGCGATTCGAGACTTTCCTCTGGGTTGTGGACCCTCATCCAGTGAGAATCAACTATTCGAGGTCGTTCGCAATTCTGAGGCATCACCGATTCGGGATTTTCCACTGGGTTGTGGACCGTCAACCGGGGAAAACCGACAAATCGTAGTTGTTCACGATTCCGAGGGTAAAATTTTAGATCGTTTGTTTTAAAGTAGATTTATTAAATCGCGTACGTTGACTAATCGAGCGTTATAATATTTTAGGTGTCAACGATCAAGAAAGCGTAGTGCTTACCGTAATCAGGTGTGTAATCTCACACCGTATTTCGTGGGTTAAAGATTAATATCATATTGGTAGTAAACCGCTTGATTAAATTATATTTTGGTGAAATTAGAAAAATTGGCTTAGATCTCATTATTTTGATAAAATTGATAAAATCGGTATTAACACCGTGAAAGATTACGAAAATACCCTTAATGGGCCAAATCAAAATATTTCGCTAAATGGGCCAAATCGATATATGACTATATGGGCCGATTGATATTTGACTATGTGGGCCGATTAATAATTTACTATATGGGCCAATGTGAAAATATGATATATGGGCCGATGTGATGATATGATATATGGGCCGATGTGATAATTTGATATTTGGGCCAATTTGAAAATTTGCTATATGGGCCGATGTGATATTTTAATAAATGGGTCGATCTGATATTTTGCTTAATGGGCCAATTTGATATTTTGTTATAATGGGCCATAATTTTTGTAATAAATATCTGAATTAATTATTGTTATTATATTATGATTTGTTATGCACTATATACATGATTTGCATGGGATGGGATAATGATGAAGAGAAGTTTTGGTGGCTCTGCCACAAATCTGTATAGTGGTAATGCCACGTAAATTCTGATATTTTGATGGCTTGACCACAAAATTATATTTGATATAAATGGCTTAATGCCTGCGATTGGTTTGTTGGCGGGGTGGGTTGACAAAAGATCCCCACAGGTGTGTTGGTTGGTACGGGTAGTGTGTAGCGGATGGAATACTAGGTTTGGTTTGGGAATTGCATTTCATACACATGATATAATTGATACATTATTATTATTGCAAATGGGATTAGGCCCAAATTATCGCTTAATGGGATTTTGGCCCAGTGGACAACGGTAAGTGGGTTATACACTGAGTTCTAGTAACTCACCCCATTTTTCCTTATCCCTTTTCAGGTAATGATCAGTGATGGAGACTTGGGCCATGGATGACTCGGTGGAGGCCATACTACAAAAACGGTTTAATTTGGAATTTGGATTTCTTTTTAGTACTTTTAATTATTTTACTATTTTGAGTTAAGGGTTGTAATAAGGCCTCTTGATTAATTTTGTTTTGTTTTATGCTTCACGAAATTATAAATTGCTCTGAGTATTTTAAATTGAGATCTTTTTTTCTAAAAACTCAAATAAACATTTTTCTTAAAATGGATATAAAAAAAGGATTTCATAATAAACTTTCATAAATATATTTTTAACTCGGAAATTTCTCTTGGAAATTTTTATCAACACTTTTCGAAAATTATTTCCAAATTCTTCTCGAACTATTAACAATATTTCCAAGGTCACGGTTTATAAGATTTCATCTCAAAATTTATCGATTTATCAATTAATCTTTATTCAATAATACTTTATTAGAAATTTTTTTAAATGGGAGTTGTTTTATATGATTTTTTAAATCTAAATCTTTTTATGTACAAATGAAAAAGGACTTAGTAGTATTTTTCTCATGTAACATGACAGATCTGGCCTTAACGCATGGGCCGAGTTTGGGGTGTTACAACAGTACTTAAGAAGTTTCATCAGAGCCGGCCCTAGGGGCTGTTTCGAGGTGTAACTGTCCAAGGCCCAAAGATAAAGGGGCTCAAAAAATATTTATTTCATTAATAATAAAAGGGGCTCAAAAGATAAAAATATCTTTAAAATAATATTTATTTCAGATAAAAAGATTCTTAAATTCTAATTATTGTTTGGTATAATAATAGATTTTTAGTAGGGTAATTATTCTATTCATGATAGGTGCTAAAAGTAATATGTTTTAATCTAATTCTTAATGCTTTTCTGGGGGATTATCCGATGTTAATGGTGAATTTTATGCTCCTAATCCTTTAAATTCATGTTTTTATACTTAGGAGAGCATTTGGCAGCAAAAGGAGCCAAAAAAACAAGCAAAAACTGAAAAATCGGAGCGGGTTACACGGGCAAGACCATTCCACACGACTGTGTGAGCCACACGGGTTGCCACACAGCCATGTGGCATGCCGTGTCGATTTTGCAAAATGCACTCCAAATAATGGAAAAACGTGATTTTCAGGGTTTTCGAGCATTTTAATACCTATATATGACAAAAATAAAAGGATACGATGGAGCCGTCATAGAATACTCAAGAAAACAACTCGAAAACCACCATTAAAGCCGATTCTGAAGCAGATTTCCATCAAGATTGAAGATTCCCTTTTAATTTCTTTGGAGATTATTATGAATTTCATTATTTCTTATGGTTATACTGTATTTTGGATGTTTTTATTTACAAGCATGAACTAATTTTCTAAATACCTAGGGAGATGAACCCTATGATGAATTATGTCTTTTGGTTTTTATTTTACACAATAAATACTTAAATCTTGTTCTCAATTATGTGTGCTTCATTCTTGGTTTGATATTTCTAGATTATTGATCCATGTTTGATGTGCTTAAATCAGAGGAGTAATAGACCCTGTTAAGAGTAGATCTAGCGTAATTGTGTGGAGTTGCATGCAATCCTAGAAATAGGACAACATAAATCTACCGAATTACGGTCAAATCTAATAGAGGAATCCATAGATTGAATTAATGCGATAATAAGGGTTTTAATTATAAAGAAATTACAATTAATCAACCTAGAGTCAGTTGCTCTTATTCTTGAAGAGAGATATTAGCATAATTTAGGGTTTTCTACGGATCAAGATACTAAGTGAAGAAATTGCGTAATTTAAATTGATAATGACAGATGAAATCTAGGTGAATTCTTTCTTGGGTATTGTTTCGCTTCTTGATTGTTTACTCGATTATTTTCCTAATTTGTTCTTTTTCGCGTTCGTAGTTAATGTTAGGATCGAACCGATAAAGCAACGAACAAGTAAAAGTAGCGGAATAAATTGAGAAATTGGACACACAAATTTAACGTGGAAAAACCCCTCCAAAGAGGATAAAAAACCACAGGCAAAGATAATTTTACTATAATGGCAACAGAACGAATAGTACAAAAGATGGAGATAAAAACTAAACCCCGAAAACCTGAAAATAAAGAACCTTCAAAACATAAACACAAAATTCTCTAAATGTGTTATGAGTTCTAATATCTTATGGGTGTTTTTTCTAAGGTTGTAAAAGAGCCTATTTATAGGCTAAATTCATAGGTCAAATAATAATAAAATAATCTAACTAATCAGTGTTTGATTGAAACAAATAAACAGAGTTTAACTAGAAGATTACTTCTCAAATTTGACTGAAATAGGAGTCATAATTAACAAATCTCCACCTTGACTCATATTTCCACAATGCCATCTTTGCCAAAGCCCGCCACGAACCTATCTTGAACCATGCAGGGAATTAACTGAGTCGAACCTATGCTTAGAAACTGAAAGACTTCTAGCCTTCGACTTGTACACTGCCAAATCAAAACTAACCCGGGTCTGATTTTCACGAACACAGTGCCCTAACTTTTCAAAACCTGCATCCAAAAGAGAACCTCTCTTCAACGAAACGGTCATACCTTTTTCCCTCCTATGACCAAGTTGCCTCCGCTCTAAATGAGTTAACTTCGACTTTGTAATGGACGAGGGACGTCCGATTTCACCGGTCACTGTAGAACCTTTCAGAATATAAAGACTGCCAGTTCTTTTACCTTTTAACAAAATAAGAGCTCCACGAGATACTTTAATGTCGCTCGAATCAATGTTGATTCTGCATCCTTTCAAGTCTAAAATACTCAAGGAGATGAGATTCTTTCGTAAATCAGGTACATACCTGACATCTGAGAGTGTCCTAATCGTCTCATTGTGTATCCTAATTTTAACAGTACCAATACCAATTACCTTACTAGATGAATCGTTTTCCATGCACATAACTCCACATTCAATCGAACTGTATGTGGAGAACCATTCTCTATTGGGACACATGTGGAAAGAACATCCCAAATCTAGGATCCACTCGGACGTGAGCTTGGAGTTATCGCTCGTTGACACTAACAAGAAATCATCACCGCTTTCATCGGCTAAATTAGCACCAGCTACATCTTCCTCGTTACTCTCAGCAGCTCTTTTCTTTCGCAGTTTATAATAATCTGCTTTGACGTGACCTAACTTTTTACAATAGCGACACCTTTTGTCTCGTTTCTTTGATGCTATCAAAACGGAAGCTTGCCTATCTACCTTGCTATCCAAATGAAGCTCATTGTCGAGTTTTTCTCTACTCAACAAATGACCCTTCACATCTTCGAATGAGAGTTTGTCTCTGCCATAAATCAGGGTTTCCCTGAAAGACTTGTATGAAGGGGGTAAAGAGCACAATAATAGCATAGCCTAATCTTCAACGTCAATATGAACCTCAACATTCTTTAAATCATTTAAAAGAGTAATGAATTGACTGATGTGATCTCTAAGAAGCTCACCTTCGTTCATGCGAAACGTAGATAGACATTGTTTCAACACTAAACGGTTAGCCAGAGACTTAGTCGCATAAAGAGTTTCTAACCTTTTCCATAAGGCGGATGAGGTTTTCTCCATCAATACCTCCTGCAATACCGTATTCGCGAGACACAACTGGATTACAGACAAGGCCTTTTCATCAAGCTCTTCCCATTCTGTTTGATTTAGATTCTCAGGCTTTTTCCCGGTAACAACCTTTTTCAAGCCGGTTTGAACTAGAATTGCCATCATCCGAACTTACCACAGATTGAAATTTGCCTCACTATCGAACTTCTCAATTTCAAACTTTGCTGCTGCCATATCTGAATGGGCTGATCTATGAAAATTGAACTAGCTCTGATACCACTTGTTAGGATCGACCCGATTACACAACGAACAAGTAAAAGTAGCGGAATAAATTGAGAAATTGGACACACAAATTTAACGTGGAAAAACCCCTCCAAAGAGGATAAAAAACCACGGGCAAAGATAATTTTACTATAATGCTTGAGAACGAAGAGTACAAAACATGGAGATAAAAACTAAACCCCGAAAACCCAAAAATAAAGAACCTTCAGAACGTAAACACAAAATTCTCTAAATGTGTTATGAGTTCTAATATCTTATGGGTGTTTTTTCTAAGGTTGTAAAAGAGCCTATTTATAGGCTAAATTCATAGGTCAAATAATAATAAAATAATCTAACTAATCAGTGTTTGATTGAAACAAATAAACAGAGTTTAACTAGAAGATTACTTATTAAATTTGTCTGAAATAGGAGTCATAATTAACAGTTAATTAATTTATTTAATTTTAGTTATCAATCAATCACTCCAATTATTCAGTTAAATAATAGAAAGATGGTAATTACTAGTACTTTTAGTCTTTGTGGGAACATTATCTTTACTCACTATAGTTATACTATTAATTGATAAGTGCACTTGCCTTAGTCGGATTTTTAGTTGGTTTATGACTGCATCAAGTTTTTGGAAAATAAAATGAAGTTAGACGACTTGTCAACTGTAGAGCTCAATGAAGATTGTTCAGTCATTCTCCAAAGGAAACTACCCAACAAGCTTAAAGATCCAGAGAGTTTTACTATTCCTTATCTTATTGGTAGTTTAAATGTTGAAAAATCTTTGGCTGATTTAGGAGCTAGTATAAATGTTATGCCTTATAAAATTTTCAAATAACTTGATCTCGGGTAACCAAAACCCACTAGGATGAATATTCAATTAGCTGACAGATCAATTAGGTATCCTAGGGGTATTACTGAAGATGTATTTGTTAAATTCGATAAATTTATATTCCATGTTGATTTTGTTATATTGGACATGGATGATGATATTGAGGTACCCATGATCTTAGGTCGACCATTTTTAGCCACTGCTAGAACTGTTATTGATATGGGTAGTGGTGAACTTTTGCTGAGTGTAGGCGATGAAAAAGTTACTCTTTAAGCACGCAACTTTGTTAGAGTTCCTAGGGAATGAGATGACACTCGTTATTCTATTAATGTTAGTAATCATGTGGCTCGACATTCTTTACAGTAATTTACTAATAAATACATGATCGAACAATATTCGTCTCAAGGTGATAAACATCAAGGGACGAGTGGAGAGCGAATGGTGCAACTTGATGAATTAGATGAATGACGGAAAAACGCTGATGAGAACCCAAGAACAGTAAAAGAAATAACTAAGCAACGCCATACTGTGCATGTAAAAAGGACAAACCAATTCAAAGTCGGGGATAAAGTGCTACTAGACAAGTCAGATCCACAAATGTTTCCTCAGAAGCTTAAGTCAAAAGGGTCGAACCCATTTATGGTACAAAACGTATTTCCAAACGGAACCATTGAGGTAGCACACCCTGATTACGGCACATTCAAGGTAAACAGTCTTCATCTCAAACTTTATTTTGGTGGTAATATTGATAACGAGAGAGAGAAGCTTTGACTCTAAGATCTGCCTTAAATGTTAGCTTGAAAAGGAAAGTCAAGCTTAGACTCTAAATAAGCGCTTCTCGGGAGGCAACCTAAGTGTTTTTATTTTACTTATTTATTCATTCAATATCATGTTATTTTTTAAAAAAATTAAAAAAGAAAAGAAAAGAAAAGAAAAGAAAAGAAATTGAAAAAAAAATGGCCCACATAGTCTAGGGTGATCCACACGGGCATGTCTCAGGCCGTGTGAACACTGGAGTTAACTTTTAAAAATTATTTTTTGACCTACACGGTCTGAGTGGAGGCACATGGCCTAGAGACATAGCCGTGTGAGACAAACGGCCGTGAGGTCGTATGGATACTAGGCTTATTTTTACCTTTTTTTTATCACACACTGTCTGGATGATTCCACATAGTCTGTCCACACGACCGTGTGAATAGTCTGTCCACACGACCGTGTGACTCACATGGCCTTGCCACACGACCATGTGGCTCATATGGCCGTGTACTTTTTTTTCCTTTTTAAAGCTATTTTTTTTCTTTTGTCTTTTTATTCCTCTGTTCCTCCCTACCCCTACCCCAAGCCCTATTTTTTTTTTTTTGGATTTATATCTTTTATTTTATTTTATTATGCATTTTTTTGTTATGTTTTTTCAAAAAAAAAATTCTAGTTTGTAATATTTTTATCTTATTTATTTTTTCTATTTTCTTATTAGTTTGCTTGAAAATATGTACTTCATTTAGATTTGTCTATGATTTCGATTTTCACTATTATGACGAAATCATCCAATTTTAAAGCAGTTTCAGTTTTCTCCCTCCTTTATGATATTGTGCCTATTTTGTGATTATATTTGTTTGTACATTGAGGGCAATGTACATTTTTAGTGTGAGGAGGATTTTATATGTTTATGCAATAAAATTTCTGAATTGTTGTTTGTGTTTAAGTAATTTTCTTGAACCTAACATTAAAGTTAATTTTTTTTAATTTAGATTTTTTATTGATTTTTTTTGGTTTAATTTGTGGATTTTTGTGCGTTGTTTTATTTATACTTTAAGACATGAAAAAGTCAAGCATGATAAGTCATTTTTCAGAAATTATTATTTTAGGATGTCTCCCTAAGCTAAAAAAATATCTTAAAATTTCAAATTTACAAATTTGACATCAAAACCATAATTTTTTGTGAGCTTTTGAGCCTATAGAGCATATATTTTCTGTGCTCATTTTATTTTTGGTTGTAAGTATGTCGACTTGATTTATTATTCTAGAACTTGCTTCGGTTATACATGTCGAGACCACATTATTGATTTGATATACTGAGATGATAGAGGCACTTAGGATTTAACACACCTGACCTTTAATTAGCTTACATGTTGTATTATCCCTTAATAAACCCAGTTGATCTTACACATTTTTTATTTTTTCTTCTAACCCATTAATGTTAACCCTTAACCCATATTTATGTCATAAATTGTCCATTTTATTGACTCCCTTTTTTGTCGAGATTTGATTTGGTTAGTTGTCTGACTATGTTTCATTATTTGCATTGCTGAATTTTACTTTGTTCTCTAAAAAAACAAAAAGAAAAAAGAAAAAAAAATAAAGATATCAAAAAAGTATATTGAGTGTGAATCGTTAGTTTCATATTGTGTTGAAAAACTCATTTTTATTCTTTATTTCTTGTTGATGTAAATTCTTTTAATTCAACAATTGATTTTTTTTTCTAGTATGGTAACTTATCAACTCGACTCTCGATTATAACTAACTTTTCTGACCTTTTCCATACCCTTAACCTAAGTCCCATTACAACCTTCTAATGACCTCTTGATTGGTGTTTCATATCATTCTATAGTGGTAGAGATTTGATTTTCCAGCAAGCCTATGGTAATAACATTTCTCGTTTGACTGTTGAGTGCATATTACTTGAACCTTAAACACTTTGAGTACTTTGAGTGAATCTTTAGTGAGGATGTTATTTCTTGTTAAGTTTGAATTTCAGGTAACTATTGAGATAAGGGAGATGCCTAATGTTTTTAAAGCTTAAAATTATTTGCTTGGATTGCTTGTGTTGTTTAGTGTCATTTTAGTGTGAAATTCCAATGCATGATTTTCTGTTGACTATCTTAAGACATTATCGATGGAAACAATAAATTGAGAGAAGTTAACTTGATCGTGGGTTGAGGATTTTGCTTGAGGACAAGCAAATGCTTAAGTGTGGGGATATTTGATAAGTGCTAAAAGTAACATGCTTTAATCTCATTCTTAATGCGTTTTTAGGTGAGTATTCGATTTTAATGGTGAATTTTATGCTCCTAATCCTTTAAATTCATGTTTTTTACACTTAGGAGAGCATTATGGAGAAAAATGAGCGAAACGAGTGAAAATCGAAAAATCAGAGTGAGTTACAGGGGCCACACGGGCTGGACCATTCCACACGGCCTGGACACACGACCGTGTGAGCCACACGAGCTACCACACAGCCATGTGGCAAGCCGTGTTGATTTTTTGAATTGCACTCCAAACAGCGAAAAAATGCGATTTTCAGTATTTTTCGGGTATTCTAAGACTTATTTATGACAAGAATAAGAAAATAGGAGGGAGTCGTCATAAAATCTCAAGAAAACAACTCGAAAAACACCATTGAAGTCGATTATGAAATAGATTTCCATCAAGATTGAAGATTTCCTTTTAATTTCTTTGGAGATTATTATGAATTTCTTTGTTTCTTGTGGTTATATTGTATTTTGGATGTTTTTATTTGCAAGCATGAACTAATTTTCTAAATACCTAGGGAGATGAACCCTATGATGAATTTTGTCTTTTGATTTTTATTTTACACTATAAATACTTAGATTTTATTCTCAATTATGTGTGATTAATTCTTGATTTGATATTTGTAGATTATAGATCCATGTTTGAGTCGCTTAAATCAGAGGAGGAATAGACCCTGTTTAAGAGTAAATCTAGCTTAATTGAGTGGAGTTGCATGCATTCCCAGAAAGAGGACAACATAAATCTACCAGATTAAAGTCAAATCTAATAAGGGAGTCCATAAATCAAGTTAATGCGATAATAGGGGTTTTAATTAGAAAGAAATTTCAATTAATCAACCTAGAGTCAGTTGATGTTATTCTTGAAGAGAGATATTAGCATAATTTAGGGATTTCTACGAATCAAGATACTAAGTAAAGAAATTTTGTAATTTAGATTGATAATGATAGATGAAAATCTAGATGAATTCTTTCCTGGGTATTGTTTCGCTTCTTGGTTGTTTACTCGATTATTTTCCTGATTTGTTCTTTGTCCCATTCGTAGTTAATTAATTTAGTTAATTCTAATTATCAATCAATCGCTCCAATTATTCAGTTAAATAATAGAAAGACGGTAATTACTAGTACTTTTAGTCTTCGTGTGAACGATATCTTTGCTCACTGTAGCTATACTATTAAATATAAGTGCACTTGCCTTAGTCGGATTTTTAGTTGGTTTACGATTGTATCAATCCAATATTAATGGAGTAAAAAACTCAACAAGCATATCTAACTAATGCCAAGTGTTTTTTTAATTATTATTTTATTATACTCTAAAAACAAATGACATCAATTTAGACAGAGTTTTTTTTTTTACTCCAGTAATAATATATAAAATAATTATATTTTTTAATAAATTCACAATTAAATTGAGGTTGGATTGATTCATCATATAGTTAAGTAAAATTCTTAAATAATAATAGTATGAAAAGATTTTTTTTTTCTTAATTGAATACAAAATTTATATTTTTTTGATGCATTAAAATCAAAATTATGATTTATTGTGATAATCATCATGCCATATCCACTTATAATTGGTTTTTTATATAAAAATCTAAAAAAAAAAAAATCTAATCTACGGGATTTGTACAACGGTGACCTAGGTGTAACTAAATTAGATACTATATATAATAGCTTAAAACATGCTTTTAAATCCTTATACTTTTTGTATATTTAAAATTTAATCATTTTATATTTCATGTTTTAAAATTTAGATTCAATTGTTAACTCCATCTAATTTTTCTAATAAGTTCACTAATATGATATTTTAAAATTAAAAGGATACTCACTTAATAGTCATGTATAACTTTACACATTAGACCAAAATTCGTGCATAATTTGAGTTTTGTCCCTTTTATTAGTAGTAACTAATTTTAAAATAAAAAAATCGAGAAGGATTTTTTTGGAAAACATTGATGTTGTTGTTATCATTAATGATTTTGCATCTCAAAATGCTTTTAGAACCCATTTTTTTATAATTTTTTGTATTTTTGTAGTTGATGACATAAGAGAAAATTGAATGAAAAATGTTTTTTTTTAAACTTTGTTAAAAAAATATATTATTCGCTTAATTTCATAAAACATATTATTTTAATAAAATTATTAGTATATAATTTTTTTATTGTATTATATTTTATATTTTTTTTAAAAAGGTCCAATTTATAGTATCGCTTAGGGCCCCAAAAATATCAATAATAGACCTGAGTTTTATGTTCGTTTTTGGTGAAAAGCTCGTAGAATAGCTCTTACCAATTTACACCTTAAATAAATAGGTTCATAAAATATAATAAAAGATAAAAAAAAAAAAGAACTATTCAAACTAAAATCTTGATTTTTTATGGAATTACAAAATAATTGGTAATATCATTTACGATAATTTCTTTTGCTAATTTTTAACATGAATCTTTTTCGATAACTTAGAAACTTTACGGACACCTGTTAGATAAACAGAAAGGAAAAAGAAAACATTATGAGTGGTGAAACGACACATCTAATATATACGTAATATATATATTTGTCTAATAAATATACATATTGACATATAAGAACAACGAATAAAAAATAAATCAAATTATCACAGCTTGTACATTAAAATGAAAAGCAATAAAAAAACACCTTTATGTAGATTAAACTGCAGCTACATTTGAACTTTTTTGCTTTTTCAAACATGTCCTTCGATCGTGGTCTAGTTGCTTGCAAAGTCCTTATCTAGTTATCGTTCAACCTTTTTTAATATCCATCTCAGTTTTAATTCGTGTAGACTATGATCGATCCTTTTTTTGAATGTCTACAAGCAAGATCTAGTAATAATTGAGGGATATTACGCTCTGGCCAATAAGTTTCATGAGGGATTGGATTGAATTGAGACGCCCAAGTTTGAAAGTAATGTTCAATGGAATAATAAATTTCTATGTATTGCCAATTGTCAAGGGCTAATCTTCCACATACAACCATCACATGGGAACAAGGAAACCTATAAATTTACCATTTACCACATGTACATGTTCCTTTATCAAGTTGAACAACTTGTTTATTATGGCCTCATTGCATTCTCTCGCCATAGGATGTAGTTATTACTTCAAATGCACTTCTTTGTCTATCAAATGGGACAAGATCATGTGTGTTAGTTTTTGCCAAATAACCTTGAAGTCTGATCGAAGCATAGGGATTATACACGTCTCCTTTGGCTAATGCCTCTGTCACAAAGCCTCGCCTAGTGCTAAAAAAGATAACTAGTCGATAAAAGGTTAATTGCACACATGCTATTATAGGAAAATTTCAAGCTCCTTTTAGCACACTATTGAACACTTCAGGTAAATTTGTCGTCATTATTCCATAATGTCGACTACTATCATGTGTCAATGCCCATTTCCTCACAGGTATATCATCTAACCATTTTCAAGCGTCAAGATAATATTTTCTCTCTCTTTAATTATGGCATCAAACTTCTACAATTGGTGTGCACTCTCAACTTTATAGATAAGCATTTGCAACTATTTATTATGAATCTTTTCATTGAAATTACTACATATATGTCGGAAGCAAAATCAATGATAAGCCCATAGTTCTTGCCATCTAGAGTCGAACTCATTCGTTGCTACCACTACACCAAAACAGACTTTTAGCGGCGTTTTTTTTTGCTTTTAGCTACGTTTATAAGCGCCACTAATAGTATTTGTGGCACTTTCCAAAGCGCCGCAAAAAACGCCACTAATGAAAGCGCCGCAAACCTTAGCGGCGTTTATGGGAAAAAAACGCCGCTAAAAGTCTTGACTTTTAGCGGCGCTTTTCAAAAGCTTTACAAAAAAATTCCGCTAAAAATCAAGACTTTTAGCGGCGCTTTTCACACAACGCCGCTAAAAGTCGAGACTTTTAGCAGCGCTTTTCTTACAAACGCCGCTAATTTGCACAGATTTGCAATGCTTATTTTCTCTAATATCCTACCCTTCCTGCATTAAAACCAACCAAAAACAGCAGCAGTTGCATATAATTTCAACCCAAAACAACAAATATAACATTTAAATATCACTAAAAGCATTAAATCTAAACGATAGTTTAAATTTAATAAAAGATATATGATATAAATTAATAAATGTAACAATGTTAAATGTAACATTAATGTTAAATGTAACAATGTTAAAAATAAGGGACTAATGGACTAAGATGGCGGCTTCTGCGACTGCTGAAACATCTTCATCATTTGCTGAAGCTGTAGCTGGAGCTCATCGTATTTTCTGCTCTGCTCTGCCTCCCTCATTGCCGCATTCTTTGCCTCCTCATTTCTTTGCATCCGCTCGAAGTTCTTCATATTTTCTTTCAACCTCGGCAATTTTTTGCACCGTGCTTTCGCTTGCATCCGAGATATTTGGTCTTTTAACCTCTGAACTTCAGCTAACGATTGACTACCGGAAGGCATATACTGTTGGGAGCCGGATCCAAAATATTGGGTCGGGGTAACACCAGATCCTTGAAATCGGACCCGACCATACCTTTTAGGACCCAAAACATCAGTAATAAAAAATAGCAAATATATCATATAAATGAAGCCAAAAAAAAGCAAATGTAGCATAAAAATTCCGACCATACCTTTCAGGACCCAAAACATCAGTAATAATTCTGTTATCGATATCCTCAAGATGAACAGAACTATCACTTGAAGCAGCCGCTTCATACTGTGCCTTCTTCTCCTTTAGTTTCTCCTAATAAATTAATGAAAAAGTTAGAAACGAAATATATAGTAGGAATGAATGCAACATAACTTAACATTATTAATTTAAAACTACCAATGAAGAATTAAACTATTACAAGTAAACATTATAAATCCATTTTTAATAAATCAAATTTTATTAAGTAAATATACCATAATCTCTCCAGCTTCAGATGTCATCGGAGACCCATCCTTCTTCCTATGCGTAATGTCAAAAAGCTGAACGAGTCCAACTTTTTGACCGGTGGAGACTTCCTACAGTGTTGTAGTAGAAATATAATTTAATAGTATAAAGTCATTAATATTTGACAGAATTAATAAATTATAATACCTCGGCCTCAGCTACAGAAGCAAAACTTCTCGACCCTACCGTGTGCGTGAATTTTTGTTTCTGCCTGCTGCTCGTTCCGACAAGCTCACGGTCCTACATAACGAAATTATTATTACGTATATAGTAAATACTATAAACCGAAAAATTTATAAGAGTTTAGAACTAGGTAATACCTCTCCTTTCTTTGAGTTCCAAAATCTAACCGCATCTTCCCATTGATACCTCAACATTCCCGGCGAGACATTTCGCAATTTATCGTCGAGGCTTATTTCTTTCTTAAAATATTCTTTTTTCAATTTGCTTTTGTGGTCTCTCCATTTATTTCCCAATGTTTTCTTTATATAGTCATCAGAGACCTCCAAAGCAAACCTCTCCTAAAAAAACATAAGTTTAGAAAGTAAATATAAATGAAACTTCAACCAAAGTATTATAAATTACATTCACGTTTTGTTAACTTAATGTTCTCCAGAGCTTGATTTTTGTTTGCATCAGGCATGTGATGCCATGACTCGTAATTGATGGGCAACATATTTGCATTTCGTGCAATAATGCCCAAATAGCCTGCTAGAAGTCGAGCTTGAGGCCAACAGTGGCCATGGTCATTTCTCCTTACTTTCACACGCTCGACGGAATTTAATTCGTACAAATCTTTAGCAACAGACGTCG
This sequence comes from Gossypium sturtianum, assembly GCA_025698515.1. Lineage (NCBI taxonomy): Eukaryota > Viridiplantae > Streptophyta > Magnoliopsida > Malvales > Malvaceae > Gossypium > Gossypium sturtianum. The sequence continues at coordinate 30,912,751 of CM046945.1, forward strand.
CGACCTCTGTGCGTCCCACCACTCTCAGCTGAACAATGATATATTATTGCTATATTAAAATTGAAAAATGAATCAATAATAAAAGTCAACATGCATGTAAAATAAACTTGACATTACTTTGTAGTTCAAGAGCTCATCATCTAGGTCAGGCACATTAGAGGATCCAACTATTGTTTGCTGTTCACTATTGCCCTCTTCGGAATTTACAGTATTCTATATAATATTTAAATCTCGTAATCTTCTTCTACTCATTTTCCCTGCAATACAAATAATATAGTTGAAATTTTAGTAACAAATAACAACAATGATGGTACATATAAAATATTTAAATTATATAAAATGACCATGATTAAAATTATAATATTACATATAAATAAAAAAAATCGTAAAATCTTACTACATCATAATTCGTAAATATCTTCGTCCACGTCCTGACGAACCCATTGAAATTGGGCGCTAGTACTAGGGATATTTTCATTTAAGTTTTGTTCTGGAAAAGGCAGCGTTTCTGATCTTTCGACGATGTCATCTCTACTTCCACTGCCCATGTCGAACAAGTCTCTAGGGGTGTTTCGAAGTACAACGTACCAACCCTCATCAGTTGGATCTTCCGAGTAAAAGACTTGTTTCACTTGAGAAGAAAACACATACGGCTCGTCTATCAGTTGTTCTCCGGTGTGAATCAACCGAGAGAAATTCACCAATGTAAAACCATATTGATCGTTTTTAATTCCACGAGCCGTATTCACATCAGCCCAATCACCTCGAAACAAGACAACTTTCCATTTGCCGTAATAATCCAACTCAATGATGTCAGTAATAAGTCCGTAATACTCCAGATTCCCCTCGACAGGATAACTGTCCCTAGCACTAGAATAACTCGTAATTGAAGAGTTAACAACAATTCCACAATTTTGGGTTCTCCTCAATCTCTCGCGATACCTTGTATGAAATCTGTATCCGTTGATGAGGAAGGCACTATATCTTTTCACTATTCGGTTTGGACCTTGTGAAAGCCATTTAACTTCGTCATTTACTTTGTTCCGACTCCAAACCTATTGAATCAAAAGTAAATCGAGTAATTATAAATGTTATGCGAAAACATTATTACTTGTCAATGAAAACTTCAGTTGCATACCATTTGGCTTAACCATTCATGAAATGATTCTGTGAACAACTTATTAATTTCTCGTCGATCTAATCTTCGAGACCGTGAACGAGCTCTCAATATTTGTTTGTACTCACTATGTTAAGAAAAGGGTTACTTTGTTAGAAGACAAACAAATTATAATTGATGAGTATTTATCAAATTCTAAAACTTACTTCCGTAATGGTTCCATTGAATCGTGATGAAAAAGAACGTATCGATGTGCTTGGACCCATGATCTATCGTCTAATTCTGCAATTTTGACTCTGCCGATCGGTTTTCTGAAACTTTGAAATAAATAAGTTCCGGCCAAGTTATGATCTATGAGCCTAGCATTTCTACTTGGTCTGTTCATTCTTGTTTCAACATCTTCCAAATATCTCGAACAGAAAGTCATACATTCTTCTGCCAAGTAGCCTTCGGCAATTGATCCTTCCGGATAACGTTTATTGCGGCAGTAAGACTTCAATTTGGATAGGAACCTAAACACGGTATAGAACATTATCAAAAGCTGCAACTAAATGCATTTAGGTGAGTGAAGGAATAATTTACAAATAAATTAAGACCTTTCAATGGGATACATCCATTTATAGAAAACAGGTCCACCAAGTATTGCTTAACGAGGGAGATGAATTAACAAGTGCACCATAATTGTGAAGAAGGAAGGCGGGAAGATCTTCTCCAGATTGCATAAAGTCAATGCGGCTCGATCTTGTAGTGTCTCATGTTCTTGAACATCCAAAACTTTGCCACAAATTCCTTTCATTATATTGGACAGTTCAATTACACAAGACGTCACCTTCTTTGACATACAACACCGCATAGCAACTGGCAGTAAGTCTTACATCAATATGTGATAGTCATACGATTTTAAGCCATATAGTCTTCGATCTTTAAGACTCACACATCGAGATATATTTGATGCATACGCATCCGGGACCTTTATATCCTTCAACACCTTACAGAACACTTCTTTCTCCGTCTTCGACAATGAAAAAATAGCAGGCGGGAACCGATATTTCATATTCGGAAGTGCTTGAGGATGAAGCTCACACCGAATTCCCATGTGGACTAAATCAAGTCGACTCTGAAGATTGTCTTTCAATTTTCCATCGACATTCAAAATAGTCCCAATGATGTTCTCGCAGACATTTTTCTCAATGTGCATGACATCAAGATTATGGCGTAAAATCTGATGCTCCCAATAAGGCAACTCAAAAAAAATACTTCTTTTTTCCACAAGTCCGCCTCATTAGGAGCATCCTCTTCATCAGATTCATCATCAAATTCATCCCTTGATCTTCTATTTCTTCGCGTGTTGGTTGACTCATCTTCCCATAAATGAAATTGATATCTTTCAACATGAACAATATTTTGGATCCACCGGTCTGCGAAGGAGCTTCTCGGAACTCTTCAGTACCGTCAAACTGAGCACTCTAAAATCTAAATCTATGATTTTTCAGTAACCATCGACGATACCCCATGTAAGAGAACTTCTTCCCATTATATAACCATTGCGAACATGTTTGCGCAGCACAACAAGGACAAGCATAACGCCCTTCGTACTCCAACCGGATAAATTAGCGTGGTAGGAAGTCATTAATAGTCCACATCAAAGCCGCACGTAAGTTGAAGTTCTCCTTTCTCAGCACATCGTATGTCTCAACACCAGCCCATAATTGTTTTAACTCTTCAATAAGTGGCTGCAAATATATGTCAATATCATTCCCGGGCCCTTTCTCTCCAGGGATAATCATAGACAAGATAAAGGATGATTGTTTCATGCAAACCCATGGAGGTAAATTGTAAGGAACAAGCACCACCGGCCAAGTAATCAGACGCAAAGTGCTCATGATTTTGTAAGGGTTAAATCCATCATTTGCTAGTGACCTCACACTCCGAGGATCGCTTGCAAAGCTTGGATATTTGGAGTCAAATGATTTCCAAGCTAAAGAATCTGCAGGATGCCTTAACAGTCCATCATCGGTTCGTCCATCATGGTGCCACGTCATTGACTCGGCTGTCTTCGACGAAATGAAAAGCCTTTGAAGCCTTGGTATTAGCGAAAAATACCGCAAAATCTTAACTGGATGCTTCCTTGACTGTGTATCGTGTTCATCCTCGTTACCATCCTCTGTATTTCTATTAATCCAACAGGATTGACCGCATACATGACAGCACTGTTGGTTTATTCGGTCGCCCCAATACAACATGCAGTCATTTGGGCAACTATGAATTTTGTTGTAGCTAAGGCCCAAATCCTTTATCAGTTTCTTCATGTCTTTGGAAGATTGAGGGATTTTCGCAAACGGGAACATTTCTTGCAGAAACTCTAACAGCATTGTCAACGAGTTTCCGGTCCACCCTCCCAAACATTTCAAGTGAAAAAGACGAATACAGAAAGACAGTTTGGAAAATTTTGATCTCTCATACAGTTCTTCATTCATTTCACCAAGTAACGTGTAGAACCTCGCCACTTCTTCATTTGGTTGTTCATCAGGTACACTTCTTCCCCCTTTCGGTGAAAGTATTTCCACCAAAATTATAATCATCGATTGCACCCAAGTCAGGTGGAAATGACCCTAAACCATCACTGCGCATATTAAAAGCATCCCGCAACATGCCTTCCATGTTATCATCTCTAACATTCTGATTGTAAGCACTATGAGGATAACCCAGATTCATCGATGAAAATGCTCCACTAGATGTACACTCTCCATGAAAAATCCATTTTTTGTACCCCGGACAAAGCCATCAACAACTAGATGTTCGTACACAACTTCACGATAATGCCAATTGATGTTGCAACACTTCTTACACGGGCAAAGAATCATGTTCTCTTGGCTTGCATTTTGAAATGCGAAATTCAAAAAAGTTTCTACTCCATTTCGATAGCCGTTGCTTACCCTTGACAAATTCATCCAAGTCCTATCCATTTCGTAGTTGTTGAAGTCTAAAGTTGACAATAAATTACACGGCTAAATTGTTAATTGACAATAATTTGATTTTTAAAACAATTTTTTTTTTTAAAATTCATCATACATGGCATTGTAAGTTATGTATTATGTAAGTTATGAAGTTTGATCTTAAACTTATGTAAGTTATGAAATTTGATCTTAAAATTATGTAAGTTATGAAATTTGATCTTAAAATTAAGTAAGTTATGTATTCTTTAAGATTCATCATACGTGACATTGTTACACCTAGGGAGGATCCATTATATCTAACAGTGAGATATAAGGCAACCCACTCAGGTTTCCAGCCTATATACTTTGAATCTTTTTTCATTTGAGGTAGGCTGGAAAATGTTATTATATGTTTTTTTATAATTGAAATTTGTTGTGATGTTGTTAAATTTAAAAAGTTTTTAACTTACTTCTTTTAAAAAAAGAATTTATTTTCTATATTAAAACATATTTAATCAGAAACGTAATTTTTACATTTTAAAGTTTAACAACAACAAATTTAACAAAAAAAATCTAAGCGGCATGATTAGATAGCAATTTGGAGGTTGTTCAAACATTATTAATAATAAACAGCAATAATAAACAGCAATTTAGACAGAAATTCTTTAAGATTCATCATGATATAACTGTTACTGATCTAAATTTTGAAGTAAAACGTACCTTAATAATTTCAAGAAGATGGTCTACTCCACTCTCACCAAGAAACAGGGGCTGCAGTAAGAAATACAGAAGATTAATAATCTTGACTAACAATTGGATATCTAATGTTTTTCTATCAAATGAATATAAATCAGCAAAATGAATATAAATAAGAATAATATTGATTTCATACTTGTTAAGTTATTACCAGCAAATCCAATCCAACAGTTGCAGGAGCAGTAGGAAGCAGTAACTGAAATACAAACAACATATGAATTAACAAATGCTATTGATTAATTACAAAATGTTATTTACTAAAAACTAATACTCACATTCTTTGACTGAAAGAAAAATAGTCAATTCAGTAGTCGGTCTAAGTCCTCTTCAATTCTACTCACTTTCAAAGTACGGATACCTTTCTCAATGCAAATCTGTAACAAATACATATGAAATTTATTAAAATAAAAAGTCTAATCACATACATTATTAAACACTACTATGAAAATTTATACAAATATATGTATATGTATTACACATATATTCAAATTAGTATTCTTATTAGTATATGTATTACACATATGTATTACACATATATACAAATATATTAGTATTCTTGGCCAAATGGTGACCCTAGTCCTAGGCTTTGATAATGCAACCTAACCCCGGAAGTGAAAAGTCATTAATGGAAGATGAAGTACAAACATTAACTCAGCCTCAGTTGTTGACTTGCTGCAAGGAAGAAGACAAATCCCAAGGGCTATATATCACAGGAGACAAATTCCAGATTCAAAATGCCTGCAGCAAGTGAAAGACATAACTTAAAAACCAAATATATATTTCTCAAGAAATATCCTTTAAAGACATAACTTAAAAAAGTTTCTAGAAAGGTAAATTAACAAAAAAAAAAGAGTAAAAATGGGTCAAAATTTAATATATTCAATAAAAAGCTAACTTAAACAAAACTATACATTTATAGATAAAAATAAATCAAATCCCTTTAAAATAAAATTAATATTATTCTAAACTATGCGTCATTAGCAACTAAGATTGCACCAGAATTCATCTTCTTATGGTTCTAAAGCCCAATTACCTATTTATAATAGTTTTGATCATCATCACATTAATTCCCAATCACCATAAAATCATTCAATCAATAGGAGTCAGAATTCTCACTTCCAGCCCCAAAGTTGTTGTTTTTTTAAATTTCATAATTACCAGTAGTATATAATTACTTTTTGATTTAGTAATATAGTCTGACTATAGAATACATATAAAATTTTGTATGCATGTATCATAAATGTTTTAAGTTTTTATTTGATTATAAATATCATTTGCTAAAAAGGAGAAATAAAATGTTTCCATACGCTATTCATTAATTAATATTCTTTTATGATTATTAATTAAAAAGATATTTTTTTAAACAAAATTCTCTGTAACACCCCAAACCCGGCCCAAACATTACGACCGAATTTGGTATGCTACGGAGGAAAAACCTTTGAAAATCCCTTGTTAAGTCGTTTTAAATTTTGATAAAAGATATTGTTTTGATTTAAAACAATTGAGGTGTTATGAAGAAAGCATTACTTAATGTCATTTAAAAAATATATACTAAGTTAGGTTATTCTGATTTCAAATGTACCCGATGGTACTTTAAAAACATTTTGCGTTTAATTTGAGAAAACATGTGCATCCGTTTTAACATCATCAAATAGTTTAAACAAAACATGCAAAGCAATAATAAAATAATCCTAGGAGGCCTTATTACAATTAAGCAACATAAACCCAACAGAAAAATAGATAAAATCCAAAATTCATTTATTAAAAATCTCCTTTGCATGGCCACCTCGAGTCCATCCGGCTCCTCATCCGCGATCTACGAGTCACTGAAAAATTAAAGGAGAAGGTGAGTCACCAAGACTCAATGTGTAACCCTTCCCCGATTTAATGTAATAACATACACAAATTATAACCGATTAACATGCATAAGTTTAAATGCACCCAACCTAACCATCCATACGCCTTTTTCTACCCCTTGTGGTACCAAACCTTTGGTGGTGCCAAACCACTGGTGACGTATAGTCACAAATGTGATACCAAATCCTTTGGAGATACCAAATCTCTACGGTGTCCAGAAGACACAATTGTGTTACCAAAACACTTTGGTGACCGAAGTCACAAATAGATGATGGGGCCAACCCATCGTGTGATACCAAATCACGTGGACAATCCCATATCTCAAAGTGGGGCCAACCCACGGTGGTATTAACCACGGGGACAAGTCGCTATGAGGTGCCAAACCCTCGGAGGTACCAAACCTCACGGTGACCGTAGTCACGATGTGTTACCAAAACACCGGTGTCAAAATCGACACGAATAATATCACCGCCCCTCCTCTCATCAACCCATAACAATCATTTTTATGCATGTACCACAAATCATGTTGATAGATTTATTTAACAATATCCAATCGATTTATCATTAGCCATATATCAAATAATACACATACCAAATGTGTCATGCTTCCCAAAAGCATCAAATAATAATCACATAGTAATGAGAACTTACCCAAATCCTTGTTAATACCATGAAGGTATTTCATCCATGTCTACACAAAACGTTTAGGCATAAAATAACACTTAGCATATTAAAAGATATAAGATGTGTATGTATACACACTGGCACCAAAAAGAGTTCTAAATCCCGAATATACAAATCGGCCACACAAGTATTCTTGCCCTATATTCGGCCAAAAATAAATATTAGAGCCATGGCCTATTCGCCAAACCAAAATAATTGAGAAAGGTTCCTTGTGAACCTAAAATCTTACCCAAAGCCTTCGAACACTTATCCAACACACTCCTAAAAGAATCGGCCTCACTTCCCTACAATCAACCATCATCAATAAAGTTTATTAGCCTTCGGCTTAAACGAAAACTTAAAAGAGTAATCCTTTGAAATAAGCCCTTACCACTTTACCAAAACCGATTTCTAGAGAAGTCCCGATGATAACTATCTTACCTTCAATATTCGGCCTAAGTTGATCAAGATAGGAGAAGAAAATTCGGTATACCCAAGAGAGTGGATTCGGCTATGATTTGCTCAACACAATCAACCAAGATTCAACTTGTATGGAAAAAGATGAAGTAAGAAAGTGAACTAATAGTTTCGGCTAAGTGCTTTTGAGAAGAGAAAAGAAAGAAATAGATAGAATATTATGGTATAGGAGATTCGGCTAAGAAAGAAAGAAGAAAATGGACAAAAGAGATAAGTGTTTGGCAATGGTTGAAGAAAATACTCAAGTTTCGGTTTTGAGAGAATGAAAAGGAGAAATAGAAAATGAGCCAAAAATGACCAAATGGTCAAAAAGTATTAGGCTTATCAAAAGGTGAAATTCGGCTAACAAGAAAAGAGTTTGAGAGAAATTTGTTTTGTACTTTTGCACCAAATGAAAGAAATGACCAAAAATTCTTCCCAAGCCTTACCAACACTAGCATATTCGGCCAAATCCCCCTTAGCCACATTGCCGTCCAAGTTCATGGCATAAAGGCCATGATTTTGTTTCCTAAACATAATCCTTGATACTAGCCCCATGTCTCCATATTTTCCTTAATTACTTGATTCCCTTCCATATGTTAACACTTGCCTTAAACCTATAGTCTACTAACCATAAATTAACATGGTCAACCCTTATCTTAATCATCCTTGGCCGACACTTACCATACCAAAGCAAAAATAAAAGTTGTCCCAATGCTATTTAAGGGATTCGAACCTCTCCCCTCAAGCTAAACTCCATGCGCCATTACCAACTTGCCATGCACTCATCTTGTGTCACTTATTGCTACTTAAATTAACTTAAGTGCTAAGCTCATTTAATCCTCTTCTTTAAATAAGCCTTACTAAGAATTATTCTACTAAACCGAGCTTACTCAAGACCCCTAATTAAGCCTTATATCAACACGAATAATATCACGTAAATTCAAATACAAGAAAAATAATTCAATCACAAATAACCCCTATTTTGGGATGTTACGATTCTACCCCCTTAAAAATAATTTCGACCTCGAAATTACCCGATCGTAAAAGGTGGGGTATTTGCTGCCGCATCACCTCCTCTCAGTTCCCACGTCGCTTCCTCCGTACCATGGTTTCGCCATAGCACTTTCACTAAAGGGTACCGACTTTCTACGCAACACCTTGACCTCACGATCTAAAAATCGAACTGGTTCCTCCTCGAATGATAAGTCGGAGTTAACCTCAATCCGCGCTCATCGCACGATGTGCGATGGATCGACCTATACCGTCTAAGCATCGACACATGGAAGACATCGTGAATCGACTCAACTCGCTGGTAGTTCGGTGATAAGCTACGGTCCTACTCGCTTCAAACACGAGATACGGGCCGATGAACCTTGGACTTAATTTCCTTTTTGCCCAAAGCGCAACACCTTTTTCCAAGGCGACACCTTGAGAAAGACTTTATCTCCTACCTCGAATTCCATCTCCTTGCGCTTGAGATCGGCGTAAGACTTTTGCCTACCCGATGCTTCCTTGAGACGAGCCCGAATTACCTTAACTTTGTCCTCGTTTCCGTCACCAGTCTCGGACCCAAGACATGTCGTTCACCTAGTTCCGTCCAACACGTAGGAGTACGGCATCTTCGCCCATACTGATTGCTTCATATGGAGCCATTTGGATACTCGCTTGATAACTATTGTTATAAGCGAATTCCGCCAACGGTAGATACTCCTCCCAAGCGCCATCAAGTCCGAACACAACCTCCGAGCATATCTTCTAAAATCTGAATCACTCTCTCCGATTGTCCGTCGGATTGCGGATGAAAAGTCGTCTTTGAAGTCCAATCTCGCACCCAAAGCTTGATGCAACGCTCTCCAAAACCTCGATGTAAACCTCGGATCCCTATCCGAGATAATCGACATCTTGGCACACCATGCAATCTCACTATCTCGGCTACATATAACTTAGCTAACCTCAGGCGAATAATCTACCCTTACGGTATGAAATGCGCTGATTTAGTCGACGATCCACAATCACCCAAATCGACTTCTTCTTGCTAGGCGTAAGAGGTAATCCATCGACAAAGTCCATGGTGATCCTCTCCCACTTCCATCGAGGAATCTTCACCGGTGAAGTAAACCGGATGGCAACCGATGTTCAGCCTTGACTTGTTGACACGTTAGACACTTACCCACGAACTCGCCACTTCCCGTTTGGACTGCCACCGAAATTGCTCTCTCAAATCCCGATACATCTTGCTACCTCCAGGATGCATAGCATATGGGCTGCTATGTGCATCCCGAAGAATCCTCTGTCTCAACTCCACATCCTTCGGCATACAAGCTCTTCCTTTAAAGCACAAAACTCCATCACTCGACAGACTAAAATCCTCTAATCCACCATTCGGACTTGCAACCTCCGATCATTCAAACCATCATCCTCTAATTGCTTCTCCTTAATCTCGATCTAACCAAGTCGGCTTGACTTGCAATTACGCCAAAAGACTCCCATCATCGAACGGACTAAGTCGAGCAAACATCGATCTTAAATCCGATACAACCTTACTTACGACTCAACGCATCCGCCACCACGTTAGCCTTACCGGGATGATACTCGATCGAAGCGATCGTAGTCCTTCAACACTCAATCCATCTACGCTGCCTCAAATTCAAATCCTTCTGAGTCAAGAGATACTTAAGACTCTTGTATCTGAGCCTTCAATTCCAACAATTCCTTCGGTGCCATCCTATATGGAGCTATAGACACTGGCGCCGTTCCAGGTAACAGATCTATACCAAATTCGACTTCACGATCCGGAGGCAATCCCGGAAGTTCTTCAGGAAATACGTCAGCAAATTCCTTAACAGTTTGAACATTTCCCACAGAAGACTCCTTAGCTTCCAAAGCACACACATGAACTACGAACGCCTCACAGCCCTTCCTGACCATCTTTACTGCTTTCAACGCAGATACCACGCTAGATAGATAATCTCTCCTATTACCTATCATGACCACTTCTTCACCTTCAACCGTCTTCAAAACCATGCGCTTAGCGGCACAATCCAAACTTGCTTGGTACTTGACCAACCAGTCCATCCCAAGAATCAGATCGAACTCCTCAAACGGCAGTTCCATCAGATCGGCTACAAACACTACCCCTTGGAGTTCTAGGGGTATATCTCTATATCTGACTTATCTACTTCTACAGAGTGACCTAAAGGACTAAATACGGTCATCCTCTTAGAAGCGGTCTAGAGGAACTAAACTCATGGCCTCAACTATACTACTAGCAACGTAAGAGTGCGTCGAACCCACATCTATCAAGGCAAGATATGGAACACCAAAAATTAAAAGCGCACCGGTTATGACGTCCGTGCGTCTCTTCCTCACGACGCCTCGCAAAGATACACCAAACCAGCCGCCTAGCCTCCGTTTTGCCAATACCTCTGCCCGGTGCTCCGCGACCTCCACTAGAGCCATAACCACCTCTACCATAACCACGACTCTCTGCGGTGCTGGTCCCTCCTTTTACGAATCGAGCACGACCTTGACCTTCAGACCGATTCCTAGCTTGCTTACGCGATCCCTCACACGATGTTCTAGCGAACCACACTCGAAACATCCTTTCCCTCCGGTCCAACATTCACCCCAATGAAACTTTTCACAGCGGTTACACTGGGCGGTCTTTGATTAGCATTTGTGGACCCTCTCTGCTGATTTGACCCACTCTGCCTAAACCTTTTACGAACATTACCACGACCCGGACGATCCAAAGCCTCTCTTGACTTGCTCCTATCATAACTTTGCCTCGAGAACTCCTTGATTCCTTGGCTACCTTCGCCTTCTCCACCAAGACAAGTAAACTCACGTTCTTGCCGTGGAGCAATCAGCAAACCTTAACTCGTTTCTAAGTCCGTCTTCAAAACGAACACAACGATCATGTTCGATGCCACTATTCCCACGAGCATAACGACTCGACCTTAGGAATTCCGCTTCATACTCCGAGACGGACTTATTCCCTTGCACTAACCCCGTAAAAGCTTTCCTTTGAGCGTCAATGTAGCTTGATCCAACATACTTCTTCTGGTATGCAGCTTTGAAGTACTCCCAAGTGAGATCATCTGCCGTAGCACCATCTCGGACCGTGAGCCACCATCGATATGACTCATCCTTGAGAAGCGACACCGCTCCTTTCATTTTCTCCTCATTTGTCAAATCTATCTCATCCATGATTCTTTCTGGTCGATTCCGGCCAATACTCGGGCCGTATTGGGCGCTACACCAGACACACCTCGGAAAAATTCAGCTCCATTAGCTCGAAGTCTCTCAGGAACCGACTTCCGAGCTCCTCCACCTCCACCAATTCCAGCTACCCTTTCTAGAACCCGTAGCATCGCTTTGTGACCTGCGTCGTCACCGTCCGATCTCGCTCTTGACCAAAGATTGGAGGTGGTGGTGGTGATATCTCATTCTCGAGATCCTTGACCCGGACCCGATTGGAGTTCGACACGGCCATCCTACCCCTTCCACGTCCACGACGGCCACGTCCTCTAAAGCTCATTCTAACTATCGCGCTTTAATCTGATTAGGAAATTTTTATGAATTAGTACATGTTTCACTTGATTATCCGCGAAGAAATTTTATGAAAAGAGTTTAATAGAGATTCTTTCGATCAAACAAGGTTTTAAGTCTTCTATCTTGGTTTTACAGAATAATACATCCATTCCTATACCTTTCATACTTATGCACTCTTGGTGCATTACTTGTCCGTTTCTAACCTGGGTATTTTCGTCATTTTTTCCTAAAGGGTATTTTGGTAATTTTGTCAATCAAGAATATTTTGAAAATTTTCGAAGATAAATTTGTCCTACCATCTAAAAATAAATTAATGATTTTAAAACCAAAGTTTTCCTTAAAACATGGCTAATCCCTTTCGGGTTTTATTTAGGATTTTGCCTATGACCGAGTCCTCTTGGTTAGGGTGAACCAGAAGCTACGCACTGTAGGAATCCCGCGAAGAGGAGGTGAGTCACGAGGACCGCTAAGTACCAAGCTCTTCCCGGATCCAATCCTAGACATGCGCACCAAGGTTACCACACCTAACTCGGCGACTTGGTCGTAGGTTGGTTTAATTAGGCTCTTGAAGTCTTATGTCTTTGTTTGGAGTAAACTAGTCCTAAAGTTTAAAATACTATCACTATCTACGTCCCATGCTTCCTACCCTTCTACAGAATATAATTCATACAAAAAGTTAGTGGTACTTACAGGCGGATCGGTCTTGGGAGACTCGAGTGCCATGCTTATTCAAAACCATAATATTTCGGATAGACCTACCAAAACATTTTTGGGCCTTGGGCCCCCACAGCCGAGCTTTGAACTTGGCTCTGGTACCAATTCTGTAACACCCCAAACCCGGCCCAAACATTACGACCGAATTTGGTATGCTACGGAGGAAAAACCTTTGAAAATCCCTTGTTAAGTCGTTTTAAATTTTGATAAAAGATATTGTTTTGATTTAAAACAATTGAGGTGTTATGAAGAAAGCATTACTTAATGTCATTTAAAAAAATATATACTAAGTTAGGTTATTACAGTTTCAAATGTACCCGATGGTACTTTAAAAACATTTTGCGTTTAATTTGAGAAAACATGTGCATCCGTTTTAACATCATCAAATAGTTTAAACAAAACATGCAGCAATAATAAAATAATCCTAGGAGGCCTTATTACAATTAAGCAACATAAACCCAACAGAAAAATAGATAAAATCCAAAATTCATTTATTAAAAATCTCCACTGCATGGCCACCTCGAGTCCATCCGGCTCCTCATCCGCGATCTACGAGTCACCTGAAAAATTAAAGGAGAAGGTGAGTCACCAAGACTCAATGTGTAACCCTTCCCGATTTAATGTAATAACATACACAAATTATAACCGATTAACATGCATAAGTTTAAATGCACCCAACCTAACCATCCATACGCCTTTTTCTACCCCTTGTGGTACCAAACCATTGGTGGTGCCAAACCACCGTGACGTATAGTCACAAATGTGATACCAAATCACCGGAGATACTAAATCTCGGTGTCCAGAAGACACAATTGTGTTACCAAAACACCGTGACGAAGTCACAAATAGATGATGGGGCCAACCCATCGTGTGATACCAAATCACCGCGGACAATCCCATATCTCAAAGTGGGGCCAACCCACGGTGGTATTAACCACGGGGACAAGTCGCTATGAGGTGCCAAACCTCTGGAGGTACCAAACCTCCGTGACCGTAGTCACGATGTGTTACCAAAACACTGGTGTCCGTCGACACGAATATCACTGCCCCCTCCTCTCATCAACCCATAACAATCATTTTTATGCATGTACCACAAATCATGTTGATAGATTTATTTAACAATATCCAATCGATTTATCATTAGCCATATATCAAATAATACACATACCAAATGTGTCATGCTTCCCAAAAGCATCAAATAATAATCACATAGTAATGAGAACTTACCCAAATCCTTGTTAATACCATGAAGGTATTTCATCCATGTCTACACAAAACGTTTAGGCATAAAATAACACTTAGCATATTAAAAAGATATAAGATGTGTATGTATACACACCTGGCACCAAAAAGAGTTCTAAATCCCGAATATACAAATCGGCCACACAAGTATTCTTGCCCCTATATTCGGCCAAAAATAAATATTAGAGCCATGGCCTATTCGGCCAAACCAAAATAATTGAGAAAGGTTCCTTGTGAACCTAAAATCTTACCCAAAGCCTTCGAACACTTATCCAACACACTCCTAAAAGAATCGGCCTCACTTCCCTACAATCAACCATCATCAATAAAGTTTATTAGCCTTCGGCTTAAACGAAAACTTAAAAGAGTAATCCTTTGAAATAAGCCCTTACCACTTTACCAAAACCGATTTCTAGAGAAGTCCCGATGATAACTATCTTACCTTCAATATTCGGCCTAAGTTGATCAAGATAGGAGAAGAAAATTCGGTATACCCAAGAGAGTGGATTCGGCTATGATTTGCTCAACACAATCAACCAAGATTCAACTTGTATGGAAAAAGATGAAGTAAGAAAGTGAACTAATAGTTTCGGCTAAGTGCTTTTGAGAAGAGAAAAGAAAGAAATAGATAGAATATTATGGTATAGGAGATTCGGCTAAGAAAGAAAGAAGAAAATGGACAAAAGAGATAAGTGTTTCGGCAATGGTTGAAGAAAATACTCAAGTTTCGGTTTTGAGAGAATGAAAAGGAGAAATAGAAAATGAGCCAAAAATGACCAAATGGTCAAAAAGTATTAGGCTTATCAAAAGGTGAAATTCGGCTAACAAGAAAAGAGTTTGAGAGAAATTTGTTTTGTACTTTTGCACCAAATGAAAGAAATGACCAAAAATTCTTCCCAAGCCTTACCAACACTAGCATATTCGGCCAAATCCCCCTTAGCCACATTGCCGTCCAAGTTCATGGCATAAAGGCCATGATTTTGTTTCCTAAACATAATCCTTGATACTAGCCCCATGTCTCCATATTTTCCTTAATTACTTGATTCCCTTCCATATGTTAACACTTGCCTTAAACCTATAGTCTACTAACCATAAATTAACATGGTCAACCCTTATCTTAATCATCCTTGGCCGACACTTACCATACCAAAGCAAAAATAAAAGTTGTCCCAATGCTATTTAAGGGATTCGAACCTCTCCCCTCAAGCTAAACTCCATGCGCCATTACCAACTTGCCATGCACTCATCTTGTGTCACTTATTGCTACTTAAATTAACTTAAGTGCTAAGCTCATTTAATCCTCTTCTTTAAATAAGCCTTACTAAGAATTATTCTACTAAACCGAGCTTACTCAAGACCCCTAATTAAGCCTTATATCAACACGAATAATATCACAGAAATTCAAATACAAGAAAAATAATTCAATCACAAATAACCCCTATTTTGGGATGTTACATTCTCAAAATCACAATCACATTTAATATACCCTATAATTATTATTAAAATGGATAAATAAATTAATAAACAATTAAAACAAATCCCAACCCGAAATAGAAAAAAATCATAATTGGGGTCACCTGTCATTCTCTCTATTTGGTTAAGTAATATGTTATGTTAAATTATATTTCAAGTTTCCAACTATAAATTACTTTATTGATTTCTTTTATAAGAAAAAGAAACCATTGATCAGCATGTACCCATCATTTCATGCATCTAGTAGTGGAATTCACTCTTTTCTTTTACCTTTTGGAAAAAAAGAAATCTCTTTTTCTCAGATTTATTATAATCTTACAAAAGAAAACAAAGAAAAGTAAAATTCTAGATTTTCAAACCCTAAGTCAGAAAGTCTAAGCTTTTTTATCATATCTATATTTTTTATCATATCTAATTGTACCTTGTTTGTAAAAAAATGAGATTCACCTAGCATAATACCAGCTTCAAGGTAATAATAAAGTCCTTACCAACTAGTATTAAGCTAGTCATAAAAATACAACAAAATCATTTCTACAACAATAATCTATTATTGTTTATATTATGCCCTTTACAGGTAGGACACTAGCACCTTTAGGGGGCAAAAAGAATTTATAAATGAATACCTTTATGAGAAGACTCTTCCAAATAAAATCCCACTGAAAATAAGCGCACCAAACCACTTGTTGGACAAAAACCTTACAAGAGAAAAAGGAAATGTGAGCTGAGTACAAATAAAAACAAACATTTAGGCAAAAGCAAATATCCAAGAAGTTGGGCATTAAAGGAAGCATATTCAATTAGTACACACTTACATGTTAACTCACCCTTTACTTGATTGTTAATAATCAAGCAAGATAAGTACGATTTTCGACAAAACACTTCTCCTTATTGATCTATCATACAATTATGAAGTACAAAAATAATTTTTACCACCATTTTTACCACCATCATTGCATGATTAAAATAAACAGAACCACACCAAGTTTATTTTGCCCACAAAGAACATAATCTGCAGAAGGACGCAGGGGAATCCAATAAAATTAAATCGAGTGATCAAAGCTTATTTCCATTGTTCGAGGAAGCCTACCAGTTCTTGTTCAATGAAGTAGCTGTGCTACTTACTAGGTAATAATGAGATACCACCGAAGATAAACAAAACCAAAGAAACATCTTAAATACAACGCAATCAATACTACTACATGCAAAGCGCAAACACGGAATTAAACGCAATATAATTGAAAAAAAGTTTTTAACTTCAAGCGATGCGATCCTTGTTAAGTGCACTAATAAGACTAGATCAACTTTATTACCATATGGTTGAGTTTTACATAATTATGGCGAAATAGTTGGAACAGTTCATCCAAGGGGAAACATAAAATCTGAGCAATCACTTCAATCTATATAGCCGGAAGGCAAACTTAGAACTTGGACTTTCTATGTCTAAATTAAGTGCAAACTACTGATTGAGCTTACCAAACTAAGAACCACGAATGCATGGCGGTGCAAAAATAAACACTTCTCCTGATTGTTAATAATCAAGCAAGATAAGCAATGCTATATTCGATTTTCAAAAATAATTTCTGATATTTTATTCACTTAATTTATTATTATTAAATTTAATTTCACACTTTAAACGAGTCCAATTCATAATCACCAACCATCCAAGGAATTTAACTAGTTCAAATAACATTTAAAAAATAGCATATAATCGTCCACATGAGAATCGGACTTTGGGTTTCCTAAGATTCAAAAATGGTAACTGCGAAAGCAAGAAGAACAGTGAAAGAGATAATGAGGAACCTTACCTTTTTATCAAATCCCTTAAAGCATAGAGATAATGAGGAACCTTACCTTTTGATCAATTGAAAGAGATAATGAGGAACCTTACCTTTTCATCAACAGGCTACTCAAATCCCTTAAATTTCGTCTCCAATTTTGCCTTCTTTGAACTGCTTATCTTGGACGAGATCGCTGCTAGAATGACCGGATCTAAATAAACAATTAACAAACAATTAACAGTAAACTATTAGAGCCCCCAAATTAGAAATCAAGCTTTTTAGGGATACCCATTTCATTTCTCACCATCTAAGAATCAACATGAGAAAGGGAAAAATAATAAAGACAAATATAAAGAAAATGAAAAAGAAAAACCAAAATGAGGGAAGAAAGAAAGGGGGGGATTACCTGTTGGGAAAGGGGAAGAGCACGAAAAGGAGAAATCTGTTGGGAAAGGTTAAGTGAACGAAAAGGAGAAGACCTAGACGAAAAGGAGAGGAGCGGAGTAAACTTAGTGAGAAAATTGAGAAAATAAAAACGGCGCCGTTTCAATTCAATTGAATTTCTTTTTGCGGCGTTTTGAAAAAAAACGCCACTATTACTACTCATTTGCGGTGTTTTATGGCTAGCGCCGCTAAATCCCCAAGTAAACGGCGTCATTTTGTTTAGTAATTTGCTTTTTGCGGCGTTTTTTCTCAAAAACGCCGCTAATACCTTCAATATTAAAAAAAAATTTTACTTTAATTTTTTATTAGATTCCTTTAAATTAATTTTGTTTTGTTTCTAACAATATGTTTAATTTGTACAGTTTTATAATTTAATTTCTCATACCTAAATCCTAACCCCTAAATTATACACCTTAACTCATATATATATTACATTGCAGAAGTAATTAAAGAAATAATCTAATCTAAACCCTAAACCCTAAAATAATATGATTTTTATCTATTTTATCAAAATCCCTAATACTTAAATCCCTAAACACTAAGACTCTAACTTTATTATTCGATATGGTTTAAGCACTAAACCCAAAACCCTATAACTCTAAAATAATAAAAACTAAACTATAAACCCAGCCTAAACCCTAACCTAACCCTTAATCTTAAATCCTAAACTTTAAACCCTAAAACATAAACTCTAGACCCTAAACTATAAAGATTAATTCATAAACTATATACCCTAAATTAAACCATAAACCCCAAATTATCATGAGAATTAATTCAATATTTTAAAATTAACACTATCTCTTTTATGATTATATAAGAAATTATTTAATATTTTTTTCATTTTTAACAAATATTTTTCTCTTAAATAATTTAAACTAGAATCATAATTTTAATGTATTAAAATTAATGTTATCTCTTTTACAATTATATAAGAAATTATTTAATATATAAATTAAAAGACACTAATTTAATCTAAACCCATAACCCTTATCCTCTATCCCATAAACCCTAGATCATAAACCATAAAATCCTAACCCCTAACCCTTAACATATTAACCCCAAACCCTTAACCATTTACCTTTAAACCCATTAACCCTAACTTTTAACCCATGAAACCCTAACACATCCCCCTTAAACCTTAAATCGTAAATCATAAACCATAATCCCTAAACATTAAAATAGTAACTCCTAAACCTTACACCCTAAACTATATATGCTAAACCATAAACCCTAAACAATCATGAGAATTAATTCAATATTTTAAAATTAATACTATCTCTTTTACGATTATATAAGAAATTATTTATTATTTTTTTTCATTTTTAACAAATATTTTTCTCTTAAATAATTTAAACTAGAATCATAATTTTAATGTATTAAAATTAATGTTATCTCTTTTACAATTATATAAGAAATTATTTAATATATAAATTTAAAAAAAATCAGTCATATATATCCAAAAAAACTTTAAAATTATTTGCGGCGTTTTTTCAAAAGCGCCGCTAATGCTCAGACTTTTAGCGGCGTTTTTCCAAAAGCGTCGCTAATGCTCAGATTTTTAGCAGCGTTTTTTCCAAAAGCGCCGCTAATGCTCAGACATTTAGCGGCGTTTTTACAAAAGCGCTGCTAATGCTCAGACTTTTAGTGGCGTTTTTCCAAAAGCGCCGCTAATGCTCACACCTTTAGCGGCGTTTTTACAAAAGCGTCGCTAATGCTCACACCTTTAGCGGCGTTTTACGAATAAACGCCGCTATATATCCTTTTTAGCGGCGTTTTGTAAATAAATGCCGCTATTGCTCTTTTTTGGCGGCGTTTTCTTTCAAACGCCGCTAATGTATAATATTTGCGGCGTTTTTCTTTAAAACGCCACTAAAAACGCCCCTAAAAGTATGTTTTGCTGTAGTGTACAAGAATGATCAGATATCAGACAAATACCTATTCTTTGAGTGACCTTCTCTCTAATGCAAGTAAGAAACCATCTCTAATGCAAGTAATAACTATCAAAAGATTCTTCCTTAACAATAGCAAATGCAAGTGGAAAAAGTTGATTGTTAGCATCAACTCCCATTGCAATAAGCATTTTACCTTTATATCTTCCATATAAAAGGGTAGCATCGATACTTGTAAATGGTCTACAATACTTGAACCCTCCTATAGAACGTGGAAAAGCCCAAAAGACACAATGAAACACTCTAAATGCCTCGACAAGAATTTTGCTACTTAAATTGCCACATAACAATTGCCCCATTATGCTTCTCAAGTGCAACGACGAATCTAGGCAACACTCTATAAGATGTGTCCTAATCACCAAAAACATTTATGACGGCCTTCTGTTTTGCATGCCATTTCTTCTTATACGAAACATCATAAGGGAAACATATTTGCTGCTAAATGTATGTATCTAAATAAAGACAAATACTCATCAACAAGGCACAAGGGAAACATATTTGCTGCTTCATGGTTTAACTCTCTTGAAAATTTATACACAAATACTCATCAATAATTCAAATTAAAACATTCAAAATTGACCCAAAACAAAAACAACAGATTAACTTACTTATAAAATAAACTTATAGAATTTATTAATAAAACTTATAATTGAGTCAACATAACAAAAATTAAAAATAAAAAAGTTAAATTCTTCAAACTTGTATCGTGATTCACATAAATAATAATCAAAAGAAACCAAATTTACAATAAATAAATCAAACAAATCAATCACCAAAGATGAAAAGATTTAATCTCTTCAACAAAAGATGAGATTACTAAGCAGAAAAAAAATTATGGAGATGAAAATAATGTTACATTAAAAGCAATCACTTTTTTTTCTTATTTCTCAATATATCCATTAAACCCAACTGATTATTTTTCTCTATTCAAAATAATGTTTTTTATGTTATAAAAAAAAACTTTCTTTTTATGTAAATTATTAAAACTTTTGAAGATTTGATATAACTTAAAGTATTAAAAAAAATTCGAAAGAACCCATTCTTGAAAGAAACTCTATTAAATTGTCCACATGATGGAAGGCCATAACATTTATTTTGGGATTTAATTAGGTACATCATTCCGCTATAAGTCCAAAGTTGAGCTATAAACCATTAAAACTGAATTAATATTTATCGTTAGGCTATAATATTTTTCAATAGACACCAAAAATTCATCTTTATCATTAGCAAATTATGTAACACGAGAAAAATGAATATAGAAAAAAGTATTAATAATTAAAAATTTTAAAAAATTAATTAAAGATGATAATTCATAAGAAGCAAAGGCAACAATAGCATTATTTGCCAAAATTTTAAGAATTTCTACATTTATTATTCATTTTTAATGTGCAAAATTTAATATGATGAAACAAGCCATTTATAAAACCAAAAATATCTTTGCTTACAAGAGAGTTTATAGGTATTTTGGATGACAACTATAAAATAAAAATTTATAAAATTAGGCTAAATAAGTTAAATATATCTTTTTTTAATTAGCTTTTTAGGTCGTTTTTTTTTAAATTAGGGAAATAGGTCAATTTTAGAGAGAGTGTGTGACAGCGCATCCATCTGGGGACGCTTTCCTTCAACGGTCATTTTCCCCAACGACTTTTTAAACGTTGGAAATGGTAAAATTATTTTAAAAGGGCAATAGCAATATTTTTTTTTCCTATAAATACCAAGTCATTTTTCATTCTTTTCACTCAAATCCAACTTTCTCTATTATATCTAAACTCTCAATTCTTATAATTTTTGTTCGAAATTTTCCTATACACTTTATTTAAAAATACTATAGTTTTATTTAATTATTTCGTATATTCATTTCGGTTAAAATTTCACTAATGACAAGCTCTCTAATTCGTTTCAGCGACAAGCATATTTCCACCGCTCAAGTGATAATGGTAAGGAGAAATTTTAAATTTCGTTATTTTCAATTAAGTTAAATTTAAAGTTTTTAAAATTTTAAAATATTTTATTTTTTAATATAAATAGGCGGATGATTGTGTTTTGGAGGGGTTCATACATAATTTGTCAAAGAGCTCAGACACCGAAATTCATGGTTACTTGCAAAACGCGGGATTCTTGCACGCGTCTTGTATGCTCGAGGGCTGTAAACTCGATCCTACACTCATCAGCGCTTGGTGGAAAGATAGAGACCGGAGACATACACTTTTCATCTTCCATACGGTAAGTGTACAATTACACTCGAGGATGTAGCTTTACAATTCAGTTTACCGATGGATGGGCCAGTTGTTACAGGGTCAACGGTCATTCCTGGTAAAGAGGACATTTGCGAGGCATTTTTGGGAAGGTTTCAGACAAGTTTCAAGGTGACCGGATAAATATGAAGTGGTTGGAAACTAATTTCAAATATCTTCCTCTAAACACCCCCGACGTCGTCAAAGAACAATATGCCCGAGCATTTATCCTGAGGTTAATCAAGGGCATTCTAGTGCTCGATAAATCTCAACATTTGGTACACATAAGGTGGCTACTACACCTAGTCGACTTCAAAGAATGCGACGACTGAGTTGGGGATCAGTTGTGTTGGTTACGTTGTATCAGGAGTTGTGTCAGGTGACGGAACAGAATAAGATGTCAGTCGGTGGTTGCTTTCTCCTGCTATAGTCATGGGCATAGTGGCGACTACCATTTCTATGTCCCCAAGTGAACGACCCTTATACGTTCCCATTGGTGACAAGGTAAAAATCATTTGATAATAATATCTAGTTAATATAGTAAATGTTGTTTATTTATTATATGTTTGAATTAACATATCGCTTAAATATGTGGAACTATGGGCCGAGTTACGTGGGACTACCGAAGCAACTCAAAGATATCCGGCTGTTGTTAGATCAACGCTCAGAAGCTGAGATTAGTTACTAATTTTTTCAAACACATAATAATTATGCAATAATTTGTAATTTAAAGTTTTGTACATAACAGAATATACAATTGTGTACTGCAGTTTGAATGGATATCATATGTCAATTTGGATATCATAGAATGTGTCATACCAGAATTTTTGGCCATTCAGAGTATATGAGATGCAAATGTGACATTGATAATGTACGTGACGGTGGAGATGCACAAATTGGATCGAGTGATGCGACAGTTTGGGTGGAGGTAAAACATTCTGTCGCCACCACGAGACATAGAAGCACTGCACAAGCTCAATCTGCAAGGAAAGACCGACGAAAATTGGTGGGATTACCATAAGAAGTACATCGACATTTGGGATCGTTGGATGGAATTTTTACCCATCCACGAATCCTTTTTCTTATCAAACATGGTGACCTGTTTGGAGTACATGCCCTATTTTAGGGTTGCTGGCAAGCCATATCTGCTATCGGTGGAGGCGAGGAGTAGACAACTTTGTCAAAAGAGGCCATGACGATCGTGAAACATCCCGGAATCTGGGGTTAGAAGTTTTGAGGTTTGTGGTTAGGGTCAGTGAGTGGGTTGAACGTTTGGGTTCAGTTTTGTGTTTTAATGTCAAAATGGGCCCGTTGGTCTGGTGGTTAGTTGTGTGTTAGTGTATCTCTAGGTCTCGTGTTTGAATCCCTGTGAGTGTTTTTTGTATTTATTTATTTTTTTGTTATTTTATTTTATTTTATTTTAAAAGGGGAAGTTATTTTT
Source organism: Gossypium sturtianum (assembly GCA_025698515.1). Taxonomy (NCBI): domain Eukaryota; kingdom Viridiplantae; phylum Streptophyta; class Magnoliopsida; order Malvales; family Malvaceae; genus Gossypium; species Gossypium sturtianum. The sequence goes on from CM046945.1 coordinate 30,936,371, forward strand.
AAAATAGAAAAATAAAGTTTCACATTCTTCTTCATTTTTTTTCTTCCCCCATTGCTCCTCTTTTTCTGTTCTTCTCAATTTCAATTTCATTTGTTCTTACTTCTTCTGTTTTACGCAATTGTTATTTATCATTCCGTCAAAGGAGATTGCTCTTGTGTGTTTCGTGTAATCGAATGTGAGTCAGAATAGTCTTGTGGAGGAGAATCGGTTAATCTTTGTTGTTTGTAATTCCAATTTAAGGTATGTTTCTGAAATTGTTGATTTTAAGTGTTGAGTTATTGATGGATTGCATGATATTCTGCATATTTCAGTATATTTCTAGATTTCCAAAGGATGGGGATTGTTTTGGTGTCAAAAATACGAATTTTAGGTTGTTTCGGTGTGGTTTCGTGACCACACGGGTATCTGCCACACACGAACGGTCCACACGGCCATGTGCAATTGGGAATTTAGGGTTTTCGATGGTTTTTGGTTCCACATGGCATGGCCACACAGGCGTGTGAGATATTCATACGGTCGTGTCTCCTCTGCTCTTTATTTTTGGCACTTTTGGACAGTGAGTTTCACAGGCTGCTTACACAGCCGTGTAACTTGGTCACACGGGCGTGTGTCTCCTCCACATGGGCGTGTAGGCTTCCACACGGCCGGGGCACACAGCCATGTGGCCCTATTTTGCAGAATTTTTGTTTTGAATCATAAATTGTCTGTTTTATGTTTCTGTGTAATCCGACCCTCGTTTAAGCCTCGGTAAGTGTGTTTGGGACTCGATATAGTTTGGTTCATGTATATATATGTGTTTATGGGCTTTGATTTTATTGCTCATTTATGTAATGAATAAGTATGAGTTTATTATTGTTGTCGTAACTGAATATTAGAATACAAGTGTAATCAAACCTGAATTTGTTCAAACTGGAAATGTAAATGTCTATTTTTGTATATTGTCGGCGTAATGTGTGTATTTTTACATAGCATGAAAATTTTGAGATCTGGTTATGAAGAGAAGGAAGACAGACTTAGCAGTTTTAACTGCGATACTTTTGTACAGTGGCTTACCGCACTATCCTATAAGTATATGTAACATCCCTTACTCGCATTCAACGCCGGAACAGGGTACGAGGCATTACCAGACTTATATACCAACAATTACGCAATACCGTGACACAACTTTCCATTCAATTTTAAAACTTTTCGTAATATCTCTTAAACAAGCCTACGAGGCCCAAATCACACATTAGGAATGGTTTGGGATCAAATCAAACCTTTTTGAAGCTCTCTAGAAAAACTTGGAAAATTTTCACTAAACAGTCCACACGCCCGTGTGGAAGAATAGACACGCCCTTGTGGCATATCACATGCTCGTGTTCCACACCCGTGTGGAATTATTTTTCAATTCAAAGCTACAGAGGTTTTCACACGGCCGGACACACGCTCGTGTCCCTCACACAGCCTTGACACGCCCGTGTCTTAGCCCGTGTGCCAAAACCTTGGCATTCTGTTTCTGACGTCATCACCCCATAAATGTCACACGGCCTAGGCACACGCCCGTGTCCTTCGATCGTGTGGCGAATTAAATTCCAAATTTTAGGTACAGACTTCACACAGCCTGGGCACACGCCCATGTCCATGGCCGTGCCTTCCACACGACTGAGACACACGGCCGTGTCTCTTCTCGTGTGTTTACTACTGAGCATACTGACTTGCAAACCTAGCATGCAAGGAGACACACGACCTAACCACACGCCCATGGGGCTGACCGTGTGTCACACATGGCCTAGACACACGCCGTGTGCCTACCCGTGTGGACAAGAACAAGGCTATTTGCCAAACTCTTTTTATCACCCTAACTCATACAACATAAATCACATTCAAACATCAACCCATTCATGCATACTTAAACCAAGTAAATCTACATGCTACTTGCACAATCATGAATAACCTCATCTTTTCATAGATTAATAAGAAAGAGCCACCAACTATGGCATTATACAAAAGAGTTCATCTTTGGATGAGCCAACACATTTGGCGAAAACAATATAACATTCAACTAAGTCTAGTCCCTATACATGCCATACTAAAAATGCTAAGTCTAACTATACCAAGATGTGCTGATAGTGTGAGTGATCCTTTTCTTATCTCCGTATCCCAAGCTAGCTCTTCGACACTATAAAACAAGGGAAAAGAGAAGGGAGTAAGCTTTAAGCTTAGTAAGTCTATATGTAAACAATAAGCATCATACCATATGCTAATCAATCAAAAACATCTCATACTATGTAAAAACATTTTATTTTATCATAGTCATGCTTACTCATCTCAACTCTTACCACATCTGTAACATCCTGAAATTGGGGCTATTTGTGATTGAATTATTTTTCTTGTGTTTAAATCTCTGTGATATTGTTTGTGGTGTTATAAGACTTAATTAGGGGTCTTGAGTAAGCTCGGTTTAGTAGGATAATTCTTAGTATGGTTTATTTAATGAAGTGGATTATGTGAGGTTAGCACTTAAGTTAATTTAAGTGTTAATTAAAGCACATAAGGAATTAATGGCAAAGTGGTTATGGTGTTTGAACTTATAGCTTGAGGTTAGAGGTTCGAGTAGTATGTTTAGCATTTTTAAAAAAAGTTTATTTTGTATGTTAGCATTAATGGCCGGTCAACCTATGATTATGATAGGTTGGACTTTCATTTTGGTAAGTTGAATTTATTTTAAAGGAAAGCATGGAATAAGGGATAAGATTCCTAAGGTTATGGAAGGATATCTTGAAGTTATGGTAAATTGAGGGGACAAAAGGCTTGGTTTGTGGAAAATGTTTTGGAAACTAACTCATGGCCAATTGACCATGAACTTGGACGGCAATGTGGCTAAGGGGAGGATTTGGCTGAATATGCTAGTAATTGGTAAGGTTTAGGAGTGTTTTGGTCATTCCTAGCATTTGGTGAAAAAGGTTGCAATTCTCTCTCAATCTCTTTTCTTTTCTTTTGGCGAATTTTACCTTACGATAAGCCTAAACTCTTTTGACCATTTGGTCATTTCTTTTGCTCATCTTCTATTTTCTCCATTTCATTCTCTCAAAACCGAAGCATTCATCAACATCTTGTTCTCCTATTTGTTTTGCTTAAACACCAAAAATCTTCTATACTCTCTTCTTTGCTTGAAACTCTATTCCCTTTTCCTATTATTTTCTTTTTGTTCTTTAGCCAAATATACCTCTTTGTTGTGCCGAAAATTTTCTTCTCCTATCTTGAATCACTTTGGCCGAATATTAAAGGTAGCATAGTTTTCCTCGGGACTTTTCTATCAATTGATTTTGGTAAGGTGGTAGGGTTTATTTCAAAGGATTATTCTTTTAAGTTTTCGTTTAAGCCGAGAAGGCTAATAACATAATGATGATGGTTGGTTGTAGGGAAGTGAGACCGGTTCACATTTAAGAGTGTGTTGGCTAGTGTTCGAAGGCTTTTGGGTAAGGTTTCGGGTTCACAAGGAACCCTTCTCAATTATTTTGGTTTGGCCTAATAGGCCATGGCACTAATCTAGTTTTTGGCCGAATATAGGGGCAAGGAAAACTTGTGTGGCCGATTTGTCTATTCGGGATTTAGGGCTCTCGTTAGTATCAGGTGTGTGCATACACATCTTATAATCTTTTAAATATGCTAAGTGTTATATTATGCCTAATCGGTTTGTGTAGACATGGATGTTATACCAACATGGTATTAACAAGGACACGGGTAAGTCTTTATTACTTTGAGATTATTATTTGATGCTTTTGGGAAGCATGTCACATTTGGTATGTGCAATATTTGATTTATGGTAATGATAAATCTATGAACGTTGTTAAATAAACCTATTATCATGATTTCAGTAAAAGTGTATAATTGTTGATATGGGTTGATGAGTGGAGGGGGCAGTGATATTTGTGTCGACGGACACCAGTGTTTTGGTAACACATTGTGACTACGGTCACCAGAGGTTTGGTACCTCCAGAGGTTTGGCACCTCATAGCGTGTCGTCCCTGTGGCTTAGTACCACCGTGGGTTGGCCCCACATTTGAGATATGGGATTGACGCCAGTGATTTGGTATCACACGATGGGTTGGCCCCATCATTCGATTTGTGTCTTCGGACACCAGAGATTTGGTATCTCCAGTGATTTGGCATCACATCCGTGACTATACGTCACCGGTGGTTTGGCACCACCGGTGGTTTGGTACCACGGGGTAGAGAAAGGTGTTTGGATGGTTAGGATTGGGTGCATTTTTTTAACTTATGCATGTTAATTGGTTATGATTTGTGTATGTTGTTGCACTAAATCGGGAAGGGTTACACATTGAGTCTTGGTGACTCACCTTCTCCTTTAATTTTTAGGTGACTCGTAGATCGCGGGTGAGGAGCCGGATGGACTCGAGGTGGCCATGCAAGTGGAGATTTTTAATAAATGAATTTTGGATTTTATCTATCTTTCTTTTGGGTTTATGTTGCTTAATTGTAATAAGGCCTCCTAGGATTATTTTATTATTCTTTGCATGTTTTGAATGTTTTTTTAAACTATTTGATGATGTTAAAACGGATGCACATGTTTTCTCAAATTAAACGCAAAATGTTTTAAAGTACCATCGGGTACATTTGAAATTTGTAAATAACTCGACTCAACAAATATTTTTAAACAAATTAAGTATGGTTTTTAGCAAATAAAAATTTAAAATGAAAGGCATTTCGACTAAATTTAAAATCGGTTTTAAAATGGTTTTCAAAATGTTTTCTCTGTAGCAAACCAAATTCGGTCATAATGTTTGGGCCGGGTTTGGGGTGTTACAACATCCCAACCACATATCATAAACATTGTCCACAATTACTTGCACATATACCCTGCACTTATCACCACGAAACCACATGAAATATTTACTTCTACAAGTTTCTCGATGAACCCTTTGGAATGATACAAGATACTCGGTGGTTTCACACACAGCCCAACATTAATCACAAATAGGGTGGTATCGCACACAGCCCACCAACAATGATAATTACGGTGGTATCGCACATAGCCCACAAAATGATAATAAATATGATGGTATCACACATAGCCCATCGTGAATAAATAACAAGGTGGTATCGCACACAGCCCACCAACAATTACATATTTACGGATAATCATCCGTACTCATATTTCTATTCAGAGGTTCATTCGAGAATTACCCATTTTCTACCATTTTCAATCAATCTCATCAATAAGCATTTACATCCATACAATGCATCAGTAGGTAAAAACATAGGTATTAAGGATGTATCGTTTACACATAAACTTACCTCGGTGCAAAATATGTTAATTTGCGATTTAGTCCGAAACCTTGCCTTTTCCCTGGTCAAGGTTGTTTCCACGTTCTTCTTGATCTATAATTATAAAATTCACTCATTTAATCACTACATAAATCATAACACTTCAAAATTTCTATTTTGGAAAAAATGACCATTTTGCCCTTATACCTTGGCAAAATTACGATTTTTCCCCTAGGCTCGTAAATCATTTTTCATCATATTTTCTCATTAAACAAGCCTAGCTGAACATTTATTACTCTTACAACAATTCACAATACCAATCATTTCATGCATTTACTACTCAATTACAATCATTACAAATAAGTCTCATTTAGGTGTTTTCATGGAAAAACCTTTCACAAAAGTTATTCCCTAACCCACAAAAAATCATTTTCTTCCATAAAAACTCAGCAAACAACATAAACACTCTCATGGAAAATCCCTAAATTTTCAACCATTTTGTAAAATAGTTCCCTCATTAGCTAGCTTAAGCTTTAGGGGTTCCAAAAGTACAAAAATTATCAAGAAGACCTCTAAAGTCACTTACTTGCAAAGGGATAGCTTGGTTGAAATTTTGAGCTCCAAAAACCTCTATTTTCTCCTCAATTTTCGGTGGAAGAAGAAATGGGAATAGTAAAATATGACAACTCTTTTATTTATCTTATTTTATTCATTTTAGTTACCTAATATCACCAAATTTTTTATCAATTTAATGCTCTTGTCTCCCTAGGCCAGCCATCACCTTTAGGAATGCCTAATTGCACTTTAAGGACCTCCAATTTAATATTCTATAGCTATTAGACACCTCTAGCTTGAAAAATGAAACTTTCGCACTTTATGCGATTTAGTCCTTTTTCGTAATTAAGCATGAAATCACCAAAATTAATGCACCAAAATTTTCATGCACTCATATAATAATGATATAACACATATAAAATTATTAAAATAATTTTATTCAACCTCGGATTAGTGGTCCCGAAACCACTGTTCCGACTAGCCCCAAAATCGGGTTATTACAGTATATCAGCTCAGCTGTATACAGTTACTCAAGTGGCATAGTTCCACATTGTAGTGTGTAGTGTGAATGAACCTATTATGTTTTATATGGTGTGCATGGTGGACGGGCCTACCGTAGCCCTTCTGTGGTGTGCTGGATGGACGAAGTGGTGTTTGGTTGGTGGGGTGGGATTTTGACTTGTGCATCCGTTCGCATCTGAATATACGTCTGTATGTCAGAAAATTTTGTTTGTTTGTGTGAAATTTTGGTTATTGACAATAGTTAATGTCATTTAATATGTTCTGATTATTGCGTATAATTGGGTTTGATATTGTATTTGACATACCGATTGAGACTTTCGTAAGTGATATTTTATGCATATGCTTGTCTGAAGTATTTATTGTTTCATTCTGGCTTTTGTCATCTGTTCATGTTTCAGACTCACACTGAGCTCGCGTAGCTAATCTCTGTAGTGTTTTTCCTTTAAGGTACATTTCGTGTTTTGGATATGGACTCTGTATACCAGAGGTCTCAGATTGATATAATTTGATTTGGTTTTAAGTAAAATCTCTTAAGTTTTATACGGTTAATTTTAAATCGGTTTGTAAAACGATTATATAAACTGTTGTACAAGTTTTTATACTAGACTTTCATAAGGTGTTATTCGGACTGAACTTTAAAAACTGTGGATTTTATTTTCGAATGTTTGACGTCGGTTTAATATTGTTTCAAACATAATGAACAAAAAGGTTTTCTTGGTTTGAATTAAAGTTTTGTTTCTGCCACTTTTGGTGGCCAATGTAACCTCCAAGATTCGGTCTAAACTTCTAGGCCGAGTTTTGAGGTGTTACATTTACTGGTATCAAAGCCAAGTTTGAAAAACTTGGCCTGTGTTTTTACGTATCCGTGTGCGTGCGTGTTTGTTTTAAAAAAAATTAAAAAATTATACCATAGTGTTTCGAAAAGGTTTTGAGAAAATAAAATGTCTGAGACTCTCATGCTGGTCCATGTGAAACTCTAAACTTGTCGAATTAGTTTTGAAATATTAGAATGGTAATGTTTAGACAATTATCTTTGTGTTTGGTTTTGGTATTGTAGATTCTTGAGGTTAGTTCAAAGTTCGATATGGATTCTGGTAATAAGCAAGATCGTGAGGGTCAGTCTGGTGAGACTCTCAAGGAGTCATCGACTTCTCAAGAACGTGTGTCTGTTCAGGAGTCGGAAGTCAATGCGGTTCAGTTAGCTACAGGTAGCGATAACCCGGAGGATGGTACTGAGGCGTTGACTCGGGTAGTAAGAGAAGTTTTAGAGAAGGTCTTCGAGGCTAGTTTAGAGAGAACTAGAGAAATGGTTCAAGGTTAGTGTGTGGATTGTGGAAAGAAAAGATATCGTAGTCCTTCGAGGTTGGAGCCTTGATCTGCGAAGCGTGTCAGGTCTCAGCAAAATGTCAGTAAGAGTAATGTGGGAGGTTCCAGTAGTGGCGCGAGTGTGTCAGTTTGTGGGCATTGTAAGAAGCATCATACGGGCAATTCTTGGAAAAAATTGGGAGCATGTCTCAAATGTGGGTCCACGGGGCATCGAATTAGGGACTGTCCTCGGCGACATTAAGTCAGGTATAGTTGTGTGATATTGTTGACTTTGTGTGCTATTGTTTATGTATGATTTGACTTTCTGAATATGACATTGTGTTTGTGTGTGTAATAGAAGAGTAAATTGATCTGGTTCAGTGGTTAAGTGTTTTGGGCATGTATACAAAATTTTAAGGTTTAGTATGATATAGTAATGTTTCGAGGTCAGAGTGCGCAGTGGGAGTGTAGTGGTGAGTTTTGTGTTTAGACGGTTGTTCTGTTAGTTGGAAATTTCGGGGATGAAATTTATTTAAGGAGGGTTGAGTTGTAACATCCACGAATCTGGGGTTAGAAGTTTTGAGGTTTTTTGTTAGGGTCAGTAAGTGGGTTGAACGTTTGGGTTGGGCCAGCGTTATAATGTCAGAATGGTCCTGCTGGTCTGGTGCTTAGTAATGTGTTAGTGTATCTCTGAGTCTCGTGTTCAAATCCTTGTGAGTGTTTTTTATATTTATTTTTTTGTTATTTTATTTTATTTTAAAAGGGGAAAGTTATTTTTAAAATAGAAAAATAAAGTTTCACGTCTTCTTCATTTTTTTTTCTTCCCTCATTGCTCCTCTTTTTCTGTTCTTTTCAATTTCAATTTCGTTTGTTCTTACTTCTTCTGTTTTACGCAATTGTTATTTATCGTTCCATGGAAGGAGATTGCTCTTGTGTGTTTCATCTAATCGGATGTGAGTCAGAATAGTCTTGTGGAGGCGAAGCGGTTAATCTTTGTTATTTGTAATTCCGATTTAAGGTGTGTTTTCGAAACTGTTGATTTTAAGTGTTAAGTTATTGATCGATTGCATGATATTCTACATATTTCAGTATATTTCTGGATTTCCAAAGGATAGGGATCGTTTCGATGTCAAAAACAATAATTTTAGGCTGTTTTGGTGTGGTTTCGTGACCACACGAGCGTGTGCCGCACACAGGCAGTACACACGGCCATGTGCAATTGGGAATTTAGGGTTTTCAATGGTTTTTGGTTCCACACGGCCTGGCCACACGGGCGTGTGAGATCTCCACACGGCCGTGTCTCCTCTGTTCTTTATTTTTTGCACTTTTGGACAATGAGTTACACGAGCTGCTCACACGGCTGTGTAACTTGGTCACACGGGCGTGTGTCTCTTCCACACGGCCTAGACACTTCCACACGGCCATATGGCCCTATTTTGCAAAATTTTTGTTTTGAGTCATAAACTCTCTGTTTTATGTTTCTGTGTAATTCGACCCTCGTTCAAGCCTCGGTAAGTGTGTTTGGGACTCGATTTAGTTTGGTTCGTGTATATATATATGTGTTTATGGGCTTTAATTTTATTGCTCGTTTATGTGATGAATAAGTATGAGTTTATTATTGTTGTCGTAACTGAATATTAGAATACAAGTTTAATCAAATCTGAATCTGTTCAAACTGGAAATGTAAATGTTTGTTTCTATATATTGTCGGCGTAATGTGTGCCTTGTTGCATAGCATGAAAATTTTGGGATCTTGTTATGAAGAGAAGGAAGACAGACTTCGTAGTTTTAACTACGATACTTTTGTACTGTGGGCCATCAGACTATCCTATAAGTATATCACTCACCAGATATCTGATTACTCAAGTGGCATAGTTCCACATTGTGGTGTGTAGGGTGGATGAACCTCTTATGGTTCTATGTGGTGTAACACCCTTAACCCGTATCCATCGCCAAAATGGGTTACGAGGTATTACCGGGTGAGACACAAATTTCGATTAATCATATGAATACACTTGCCTATATATATAAACCAATCAAACACTATCATATATAACTAAATTAAATACTATACTAATCATATCATAATTCTTTTCAAACATATAACCAGTTACAAAGTTCATAAACAATAGTATTGCATATACTAATTACCACATAACATGTGCATATACTAATTAACCAACTCCATTCAGCATTTGAATGTTACTACATGTGATACCCAATTACCCATTAAAACATATCAAATCTACTATTCATATGGTCATAACCGAACATCATGAGTAATGATGTACTTTCATAGTATGCTTAAGCATTAATGCACAAAGCTCAAATCTATTTAGCAAAATTCACATATAAGCATTTTTCATCAAATAGCAAAAGTTACTATTCATTTGGTCATTGAAATTGCATTAGCCGAATATGCACATGCTTATAATAACTTTACTAAAACAAGTTATCAATTACCAAAAACCAAACATACATATATCCTCAATTTCCAACAAACTGAAATATGCCAAATACCTTAAGAATATATACCATGTTCAAAATAAGCATAACACCCACATGTATCCTTTAGTAATTCCCAAAATAACTTTAATCATGAGTAATCATCATAATCATTTCCACAACTCCTATTAGCCGAACATATTAACCGAATAAGAACTATGATACATATATTTGCAATAACCTTGCTTAACCGAAACTAAGACATACCAAATTCAATACACATATATTCTTTCACAAAACCAAAATACATTAATGCATTATAATGACTTCTAAACCAGTTCTTCATGAACATAAGTATGAGTCCAAATCATGAACATCTCATAATTTATCAACCATATTTATTCCACCACATAACCGAATATCAAATGCACATAACATTTTCCATTGTAAACCGATTTACCTATGAACATATTTATTTACAAGCTAATGTAAAATAGCTATGACAAATATCATACACTTATAGTTAAACATGAATCAAACATATCGTATCTTCCATTATCATACACATCAAAAGTTAATCCAAATTCAATACCAATTGTCGAATACATCCAACCATATTATCGAACACATCTCTTATAATTAACATAGCCGAATCATCAAGACCAAACATATCTAACATTTAACCAAAGGCATATAAAACCAAGCTCATTACACACATATATATACCATGACCGAACTTACACTACCATTAGCAAATATATCCAACACATCGCACATAATTACCAAGACCTAATTTGCATAACTTAGACATTAAATTTAGCCATTTTCGTATGGCTTCATAATTACAACTTTAAATTTACCAAAGCATATACTAGCCTATACATGCCATAGGTTCAAAAATTAACTTATAGAGGTACCGAAAAACAGTCGATAGTGTGATAGACTTTGCTGACGATCCCCGAGCCCGTAGCTAGTCTCCAAGATCTATAAGACAAAGAACAAATATTCTCACACAATAAGCTATTATAGCTTAGTAAGTCATAAGCAAATAACCAATCTAATGACATCATTAATTCAATAAAATAAAATAGAATCATGCTATCATATTTATAAATACATTTTCAATCGTACAAAAATCATATCAAACGTATAACTATACATAAATTATATCATTGCCGAATACAAATTGATTCATTAACATGATCCAACTTTCATATTCAACCTCACAAATACCTTATTTAACCGAATAATTATTATCACATATGCATACTTATAGATCACACTTCATTGCACCTATTTTCACTGTCAAATGTCATATAACCGATTGCACCTAAAGCCTTTGGTACAAATATAAATTTTCACACCTCAATTGATCATTCATATAACATTAAACCAAATATAATCATTCACATATATACACATTTTGTTTCATCTTTTTCATTCATAACTTATTCCATACTTCAAATAACTAACTTACCTTAATTCATATAAGCATTTAGCTAACACATACCTGGACCTTTTTATTTCGTTTTCACATTCGGTCTTAATTTCACATAGCCCGTTGAATCCCTTAAACATCATCAAAAGCACATTATTTCAAATCAATATCAATAAGCTTTACTATTCAATTCTTACTCATGAATCACTACCTTTTTTTTTTTCTACCACTTTTCAAACTCATACACAAAGGTCAACAACCACATAGGTTTCGTACGTACCTGTACCTCATCGTACTTATCTATTACATTTCCCACGTCACATTATTGATCATTACGTTATATCATACGATAATCTTTTATATTCAATGAACTCGCACACTTAGTACCAAATGGATAACCAAAGCTATATATAGATATCGCACACACAGTGCCAAATGAATAGCCGAAGCTATATATAGATATCGCACACACAGTGCCAAATGAATAGCCAAAGCTATATATAGATATCGCACACACAGTGCCAAATAAATAACCGAAGCTATATATATAGATATCACACACACAACGCCAAATGAATCATCGAAGCTATATATAGATATCGCACACACAGTGCCAAATGAATAGCCAAACTATATATATATATCGCACACTTAGTGCCAATTATTTACTTGTAGCTATTTGCTCTTGTACACTTAGTACCACAATTTACTAAATCATCGTTGAGCTTATTTGTACTTCATAATTACATTTTAACTCATTTCATAAAATATAAACTTTGCTAAAATAATACGTATTACATACGAACTTACTTTGCTCATCACATACCGAAATCACATATCAATCAAATCGAATTCATAAATAATTCCTCCAAGTTTATAACCTTTCGAAAATCACATTTATATAATCATAAATTCAATTCAGCATTTTAAGTTTACATATATTGAAATTTAACATCTATTTGCTTATAAACTTACCTCGAATAACGAATATCGGAACGGAACGATTATTCGACGACTTTGGTTTTCCCCCGATCCAAATCCGATTTCTTTAATTCTTAATCTAAACATATTCAAATTAAATTCATTTAAACATAATTACATTCAATTTAGTCCAAAAATAAACACATAAATGGGAAATTACCATTTTGACCCTGATATTTCACACTTTTTACAAATTAGTCCTTATACATAAATATGCAAAATACACCAAATTTTCCATATACCCAATCATAGCCGAATATTCATGTATATTATACAAGCCCATATTTTCAATTATTTCACATTTCTAACCACAAAAATTCTATCTTTTTCAATTTAATCCCTAATTCACATTTTTTTGTCAAAAATCACTTTATAAAACTTGTATATCTTTAAACAACCATCAATAATCTTGCAAGAAATATCAAAATAAACATGTATTCAACAATGGCACATTTCAAAAACATTACCAATTTAAGAAATTGAGGTACGGGCTAGCTATATCAAGCTACAACGAGCTCAAAAACATAGAAATCATTAAAAACCAAGTAAAAATCGTACCTTAAATTAAAGCTTGGCCGAATGTTAAAGCCAACAATGGCTTTCTAAGTCTTCGAATTCGGCTGGTGAAAAAGGAATGAAAAAGATGACACTTTGTTTCTTTTATTTATTATTTGTTTTGTCATTATTAACTAACTTACAAAAATAACCTTTATACAACTTATTTATTACATCAAATGCCAAGCCATCATATTCCACTATCTCTTTTAATGGCCCAATTACCAATTAAGGACCTTTCCTTTAATGTTCTCTAGCTATTTGGCATTTTTAGCTAATAGAACACAAGTTTTACGCTTTACGCGATTTAGTCCTTTTTACCGAATTAACCACTCAAACGGTAAAATTTCTTTATGAAATTTTCACACGAACATTCTATCATACTGTAAATATTAATAAAATAATAAAATAAATATTTCAACTTGGTTAAGTGGTCCCGAAACCACCCGTTCTGATCAGACTCAAAAATGGGTTGTTACATGTGGTGTACATGGTGGACGGGCCTACCATAGCCCTTATGTGGTGTGCTGGATGGACGAAGTGGTGTTTGGTTGGTGGGGTGGGATTTTGACTTGTACATAAGTTTGCATCTGAATATACGTCTGTATGTTAGAACATTTTGCCTATTTGTGTGAACTTTTGGTTATTAACAATATAGTGAATGTCATGTAATATGTTCTGATTATTGTGTATGATTGGATCATCATTTCTATGGTTTGATATTGTATTTTACATACCGATTGAGACTTTCGTAAGTGATATTTTTATGCATATACTGTAACAGCCCAATTTTCAGTGGTATTGGAAACAGTGGTTCGAGATTACTAAATTCGACGAGTGAGTTTGAAAATTTTAATATTTAATTATTATTTATGAGTCAAGTATGACTTTAAGAATCTTTTGAATTAGTAAATTTGTGATTTAAAAGAATTTATTAGGTAAATTAGGTTGAAAACGAGGAATCGAGACCTCGATTTCATAAATCAAGCTGTAGATATTTTATAAATATTTACGGAGTGTCATTGAGTTAGTATTAAAATTTCATTAGAAAATTTTAACGTTTTGATAGTTAATTAATTAAAAATGACTAAATTGAAAAAGGTGCAAAATTTGCTAAAATGATTAAATTGCTCAAGTGATAAATGAGGGAGGACTAAAAGGGAAAATTAGCCCAAAGGGGATGGCTGAGGCGGCATTAGTAAGAAAAAAATCTGGAAATTGGGTTAAATAAGGGTAAAATTGGAAGTTTTGCAAAATTAAATAAATAAAACAACAATTAAAAGAAATCTAGACAATTCTTCATCAAATTTTCAGCCAAAACGCCATAGGAGAGTCCTCTTGAGCTGGTTTTTCATGTTTTTTTTCTACAAGTGAGTTTAATTCTTGCCTTTTTCTTGTAATTTTTGTGTTTTTAAGACTTTTACAATTAGGTCCAACTATCTATTTTATTAGTTTTTGATTCTATGGGTAATTTTGAAAGTTACCATTGATGAGTGCTGGATTTTTATGATGAATTAACATGGATTTGAAGCTTTAATTTTGTTATATGATGATTTTATTAAGTAATTTTGATAGAAATTGATTTTAGGACCTAATTGTGAAAAAGATTAAATCTTAGGGTTTGGCATGAAATTCTGAATGTCAAAGGCTGTGAAATAGCCTATAATACTTAGGTAAAGTGTTAGTTGAGAAAAAATAGATTAATTGATGGGTTAATTGATCAGGGACTAAATTGTAAAAAACTATAAAAGTTGGGGTAAATGTGTAATTTTAAAAATTGAAGGGCATCAATTGTAAAGTGAATTAGAATTGAATTAGATGCTAATGAATGGATAATTTTACATTATAGATCAATAACCCGAAGATAAACGCGAAAAAGAGAAATTAACAGATTAGTCCCTGAATTTCTACAACCTCTACAAATTACCCCAGGTAAGTTCATATGGTTGAATTTTCATGAGTAATTGTTAATTTAGGAATGATATAATGTTTTAATTCATATCTTTGTTATGAAATTATGATTATTGTAATAATATGAAAATAGAAATTGAAAGTTCAAATTAAGTGGAACGCAGGATTGGGTATGATCGTTCCGTGATAGAAGATGAATTGACGGATAAGACCATGGTTGGACCATGGAAATGTTTAAATGTAAGACCATAGCTGGGCTATGGCATTTTAGTGAAAAGACCATAACTGGGTTATGGCACCGTGAATGTAAGACCATGGTTGGACCATGTCAATATATGTATATGTGCAAGATCACAGCTGGGCTTTGGCATCCAGATGATAAGACCATAACTAGGTTGTGGCATTACGAGTGTAAGACCATGGCAGGGCCATGGCAATATACGTGCAAGACCATAATTGGACTATGGCATCAAGAAAATGATGTACTCAATTCCGTAAGGCGTTCTCTAATTTGATAAAGATTGGTAGTATAATATAGATTAAAGTGATAGAATTTAATTAGTTATTGATATTGAGCTCAATCAAGTGAATTCATCATTTGAAATTGTGATTGGTAGGAAGTGTTAGTGAAATGTTTGTTTTATGATTTGTTATAGTATGTTCGATAATATTTAACTTTAAAGCCAATGAACTTACTAAGCTTCGTTAAGCTTACTCATGTTGATTAATATCTCTTGTAGATTAACGTGAATCCGGAAGATCGAATCAACACATCGGAATTTTTATCCAGATACTCCGGTAGATTTTGTTAAATACCTTATGGTTTATATGGCATGTATAGGGTTGGTTTAGAATAGAGTTAAACTTGAAACATGGTTGTGAATAATACATATGTATATGTTTGTATGTATGTATTTAGTATTAGTTTTTAGTAATCAAGGAGTGGAGTTATTGTGGTGAGTTTATGCAAATGAGTCTTGAGATTATGGTGAGACACGGGCGTGTGTCTCAGCCGTGTGTGACACACGGCCTGGCACATGGGCATGTGGTCTGGTTGTGTGTCCCCTACACCTAGAAATTTCAAAATAGAATGCCCAGGTTTTTGCACACAGCCTAGCACACGAGCGTGTGGCTTGGCCGTGTGACCCCTGCACTTTGCACACAGCCTAGCACACGGGCGTGTGGTTGGCCGTGTAGCACAAGTTAGAGAGTTAAACGGGTAAGGACACGAGCTGGGACACGGCCGTGTGTCTCATATCGAATGCCCACATGGCCTAAGACACGGGCGTGTCTCCTGGCCATGTGAGCCACACGGGCGTGTGTCCCCTACTATTAAGAAAATTTTTGAAATTTTGGGAAAATTTTCTTGAGTGTTCGGTTTAGTCCCGATTCACTTCTAAAGTGCATTTTGGGCCTCGAGGGCCCATCTAAGGGACAATATGAGTGATATATGAATAATTATTGATATGTATGTTAATGGTTTTGAAATGTTTGTAATTAATCTGTAAAGTTTGGTAATGCTTCGTAACCATGTTCCAGTGATGGATAAGGGTTAGGGGTGTTACATTTATTAGTATTAGAGCTTCAGTTTAGCCGATTCTTGGAACGAATGTAACATGTAAAGTGTCTAGAAATACATGCCATATAAATTTGTGATTGTGTGATGTGTATGATCCGATCTAATCTTTGTTTTTCTTATAGATTGTAAGGATGTCAATAGATCCAAACATGCTGGACGTGATGAAGCTAATAGCAGAGTACAAACATTTGAACACGGGACAAGTAGTAATATCTCAATTTCTCCGATGCAAGAACAGAAACTCAAAAATATGTTCTATGGGTTTATGAATCAATGGTTTATTGAATTTAGGCAAGAGAGAAATTAGGCTCAGCAACCTCCTCCCCCTACTGCACCATCTGTAGCACCCCCGGTTGTACCTCTACCTCCTCCAGTAATTGAATCAAGTAAGCGTACTCCGGTAGAAAAACTCAGAAAGTTTGGGGTTGAAGAATTTCGAGGCAGGTCAGATGATGATCCTGTGAAAGCTGAGTATTGGCTTCAGAATACAGTAAGAGTTTTTGAAAAAATGGATTGTCCTTTAGATGATCATTTGAGGTGTGTTGTTTCTTTACTAAAAGAGGAAGCATATAATTGGTGGATGACCATTGTGGTTGTGGTGCCAAAAGAGAAAATCATTTGGGAATTTTTCCAAAGTGAATTTAAAAAGAAATATGTCTGTAAGAGATATGTGGATAAAAAGAAGAGAGAATTCCTTGATTTGCTACAAGGTAATTGATCGGTAGCCGAATACGAAAGAGAATTTATATACCTCAGGACATATGCCCGGGAAATTGTATTAACCGAAGAAGAAATGTGTATTTGTTTTGAGGAAGGGTTAAATGATGAAATTAGAATGATGATTGGGGGCACTGAAATAAGGGAATTTGTTGTTTTGTCAGATCATGCTCAGAAAATGGAAAAGGTATACAATAGAAAGATGCAACGGGAAAGAAGGAATAAAGAATCCTACAAGAGAAACTCCTCCAAATCATTTTCAGCATTTCCGGCTAAAAAGTTTTGAGATGATTCCAGTCGATCTACCTCAATGCCAGAACGATCAAATAAGAATAAGGCAACTCAACAAGATTTCAGGGTAACTGTTAAACCTACAGCTAGTGTTGGCAGTGTACCGAATGCTCCCAGGCCTAGATGCAAATATTGTGGGAAACCTCATTTTGGTTAATGTAAAGGCAAGACAGGATCTTGTTACAAGTACGGGGCTACTGACCATTTTATTCGAGATTGAACTCAACTGCTAAAAGAAGAGGGAAAACAAAAAGAAAAGCAATTAGCCACTTCTCAAAAAGGTAAATGTTCGGGTCAAAGCAGTGCTACTGGGACTGCTCGTACGGGTATGAGAGATTCTGTTGCCCGGTCAGAAACTAGGGCACCTGCACGTACTTATGCTATCCGAGCGAGAGAGGAAGCTACAGCTCCAGACGTAATTGCTAGTACTTTTTATCTTTTTGATGATAGAGTATATGCATTAATTGACCCTGGGTTTACACATTCTTATATTTGCACTACAATAGCATCAGAAAAGAAATTATCTGTTGAACCTCTAACATCCCGAAATTGGGCCTAGTAGGATTAGGCCCATTGGGCCTTGAGCGTAGAAGCGTTTTAAAAATTTGTGAGAATAAGAGAACGGCATTATTTCAAGTTGGACTCATTAGGAAGGTGATTTTGGAAAGTTACGGGGTTCTATGAAGGCTCGGGGTTAAATTGGGCCCTAGTAAAAATTTGGTGTTTAAGCCTATTTAGGAGAAATAGTAAGTGGCATTAAGGCTTATGAAAATAAGAGAGTAATTTGCTTGCATAAATGAGCATATGGCAAAGAGGTTATGGCGCCACATGTAGTACCTTGAGGGAAGAGGTTCGAATCACTTTGTGTGCAAATTTTGACTTATATTTTTGCACCCTTTCCTTAAGTGTCGACCAAGAGGCATTCATGGCAAGGTTGACTTCATTATTTTGGTAAGGTGGCTATATGAATAAGGCAAGGTTGAAGTTGGGGAAAGGAATCAAGGGAAATAGGAAAGAAAGGGGGACATGAGGCTTATTTCGTGGGTGATGTTTTGGAATGCTTGGGTGGCCAAACTCTTATCCTAGGGGGGATGCATGTGGACGGTTTTGGGGAGAATAGGTAGCTGAATTTTTAGTTGGCTTTTGGTAAAGACTTAGTAGTGTTTTGGCAAAAATTCCCTTTGGCAACTTTGTGTCATTTCTCCCAATTTGCAACCCTCCTTGCCGAAACATATTAGCACAATAGTGCATTATTTCTCTCTTTTGTTTGGTCACATACTCATTTTCTTTCCACCTTCCTTGATAGCCGAATTCTCCTTTGCCTTTTGATTGAATTTTTGGTGCTTGTTAGGCCAAAACCTTTCTCTTTGCACTATTTGGTTTTCTCCAAATTTCTTTCTACCTTGTGCCGAAATTACAAGCCACTAAAGAACATATTCTCTTCTTTTCTTTCTTCTTGTTGTCGAATGTACCCAAACCATTGAGACCAAAATTTGTTCATTCACCTCTTCTTTATCATTTTCTCAAGTCGGTTGACATTCTTTCTTCGATTAAATCGGTAAGTGAATTCTTTTCTATGATCATATTCTTTTCTCTTTAGCCGAATAAGTATTTATCACTATTCGGTTGTAAATCGTGATCGTAACCGAAAATGGTGTTATCCTCCACTTCTTCATGTCTTAATCACTCTCTTTTCGTAGTGCTTTAAGTGGGAGACCGTGTATTGTTCTAGCCAAAGTCAAATGGTGGAAATTGGATCCAATATCGATAAGGTAAGGGGGTTCATTTTTGGATTTTTCGTTATATCTCTATTTGGTTATGTTGCAAATCGGATTGAAGTTTCGACTAATCGACTATATGTTTTAGGGACAAATCACTCGATATATTTCTACCTTCGGATATAGTGGTAAGTGATTCAAGTGTAAGTGATACGAAATCTTTTGGAAATCCGAGGCTAACTTTTGGTTGGTATTGTTCTAGGTCATCGACGAGTGGTTCGTTAGGAAATCAAAATCAGGTGTGTAATCCCGTATCTTCCGTATACATATCTGAACTGGTGCGTAATCTCACACTTCTCTAAAAGTTTGTATGAAATATTCTATGAATCGGTCGAAATACCGAAGAAAACCGAAAATCGGCATCCGTGATCACTCGGGCATGCGTATGATCGTAGTGGTAATCGTATTTCGTAATAAAATAGTTTCAGTCAGAAACAGTGATGTGTATTTGAAAAATCATGAAAAATTGGATAAAAAGAATTACTAAGTGAATAAGATATCAGATTAAATCTTACTGTGTCTATTTTGATATGGAAGAAACGGAGAAGGAAAAGGAATTTTATATTTTGAGATATCTTAATTTTAGTGAGACTGGTTCTGAATGACTTCGTGGTTCCCTAATCTGTCTTGGAAAAATCGTATAAAATTGTACAAAGTGAATTATGAGTTATAGTTTATATGTACAGATTACTTAGTAAGTCTATTTTCAATAGCAACAACTAGGAGCAACATATGAAAACTGTATAGTGATATATTTGAATTTTGGGTAAGAGAGGTCAGAATCGTTGGCCAGTGAAACAAGGGAATCTTTAAGGAATAAATTGTACTAAATGGTTAAGTCAAAAATTCTGTAAAAATTATAGTAAGAAGATATATGAGTCTAGTCTCAAGAAAAATTTACGGAGTTAGATTTCGAGATTCCTAACTCAGGTTATAGTCAATTTAGTTAGTACGACGCAGATGGACAGTTTCGATTTTTATGCTCCACATTAGTAGTTAAGTCTAAGTTGCGAAATTGCGAAAATGCCCCTAAAGGGCCGAATTACGAAATTGCTATATGGGCCAATCTGATATTTTGATAAATGGGCCAATCTGATATTTTAATAAATGGGCCAATCTGATATTTTGATAAATGGGCCGATCTGATATTTTGCTATATGGGCCAATCTGATATTTTGATAAATGGGCCGATCTGATATTTTGCTATATGGGCCGATCTGATATTTTTCTATATGGGTCAATCTGATATTTTGCTAAATGGGCCAAACCTGATATTTTGCTTAATGGGCCTTTTGATTAATTGTTGTAATGGGCCATAATTTTGTAATAAATATCTGAATAAATTGTTGTGAATGGCTATGCATTATATACATGATTTGCATGGGATGGGATAATGATGAAGAGAAGTTCTGGTAGCTCTGCTACATAATTCTGGTGGCTCTTCCACAAATATGAAAAATGGCGATACCATGTAAATTCTGTTAATCTGGTGGCTTGTCCACAAATTTGATATAATCTCGGCTTAATGCCTATGTTTGGTGTGTTGGCGGGGTGGGTGACTAAAGCTCCCCACTGGTGTCTTTGGTTGGTACGGGTGGTGTGTAGCGGATGGAAAACTAGGTTTAGTTTGGGAATTGCATATCATATGCATATTATATTTGATACATTATTATTGTTGTAAATGGGCTTAGGCCCAAAATATTGCTAATTGGGTTCCGGCCCAATGAATAACAGTAAGGGATTTCACACTGAGTTCTTGTAACTCCCCCTTTCTCTTAACCCTTGTAGGTAATGCTTGATGATATGGACTTGGGCTATGGATGACTCGAGGAGGCCATACTTGGAAATGGTTTATTTGGACTTTAGACTTCTTTCTCGTTTATTTTATTACTTTACTATTTTGGGTTAAATGTTGTAATAAGGCCTTTGGACTATTTATATTTTTCTTTTTGGTTGGGATGTTTTTATTATTTTTCTTAAATTGTTTAAAAGGGAATTTTCTAAAAACTTAAACAATGGTTTCCAAAATCGATTAACAAATGGATTTCAAAATAAACTTTTACAAATATTTTTAACACGGATATTTTCTCTCGAACTATTAATGATATTTTCAAAAGACTTGGATTCTCTTTCGAATTTTCAACGTCGTTTTCAAAAGTCACAGTTTTGTAAGATCATTAGTTCAAATTTATCGATTTATCAATCAAATCTTTGAGGTTAGTAGTATTTTATCAAATCAAACTTGTTTTCTTGATTTTTAACAAAGCAATATTTTAGTACGAACAAAAAGGGTTTAACATGTTTTGCTCGTGTGACATACCAAATCCACTCATAACGCATGGGCCGAGTTTGGGGTGTTACAGAACCTACTGATTATGATGTTCAAGTCACTAATCTATTAGGTCAAAGTGTGATAGTTAATCTAGTGTGTCGTGACCGTCCACTGAAAATAAAAGGCTGTGAATTCCCTGCTAATTTGATGCTACTACCTTTTTGGGAATTTGATGTTATTTTGGGAATGGAATGGTTGACAAAGCATGATGCTGTAGTAAATTGTAGAGAAAAATTGATTGATCTGAAATGTTAGACAGGTGAAATGATTATTGTTGAGTCTGAAAATTCGAAAGAAACTGTTAGAATTATTTCAGCTTTTTCAGCTTAGAGGTTAATGCGGAAAGGTAATGAGGCATTTTAGCCTACATTCTTGATTCTCGGGATTCTAAATCGAAGTTAGAACATTTACCAGTAGTTAATGAATTTACTGATGTGTTTCTTGAAGAATTGCAGTGTTTACCACCTGATTGTGAAGTTGAATTTGTTATTGATGTGATTTCGGGAACAGCTCCTATAACAGTAACACTATACAGAATGGCACCAGCCGAGTTAAAAGAATTAAAGACACAGTTGCAAGAGTTACTAGACAAAAGGTTCATCAGACTGAGTATGTCTCCTTGGGGTGCACCTGTTTTATTTGTGAAAAAGAAAGACGGATCTTTGAGACTGTGTATAGATTACAGACAGCTGAACAAGGTCACAATTAAGAATAAATATCCTTTGCCTCGTATTGATAATTTATTTGACTAATTAAAAAGTGTTGTAGTATTTTCGAAGATAGACCTCAGATCTGGGTATTATCAGTTGAAAGTTAAAGAGTGTGATGTGCCAAAGACTGCTTTCAAAACTCGGTATGGTCATTATGAGTTTTTGGTAATGCCTTTTGGTTTGACCAATGCTCCTGCTGCTTTCATGGATTTATGAATCGGATTTTTTAGCCTTATTTGGATAGATTTGTGGTTGTGTTTATTGATGATATACTGATCTATTCCAAGACAGAATTCGAGCATGCACAACATTTGAGGACTGTGTTACAGATTTTGAGGGAGAAACAATTGTATGCAAAGTTCAGTAAATGTGAATTCTAGCTTCATGAGGTTGGATTTTTGGGTCATATTGTGTCAGCTGAAGGGATTCGAGTGGATCTGAGCAAAGTATCTGTAGTGGTGAATTGGAAAACTCTGAAGAATATAACAAAGGTGCGAAGCTTTTTAGGGTTAGCAGGATATTACCGTCCCTTTGTCAAGAATTTTTTGATGATTGCTTCACCGATGACTCGACTATTACAGAAAAATGTTGAATTTGTTTGGTCTGATGAGTGTCAGCAGAGCTTTGATCAGTTGAAGAAAATGTTAACAGAAGCTCTGGATTTGACTCAGCCAGAATCAGGTGTGTCGTATGTTGTATATAGTAATGCATCTCTAAATGGATTGGGTTGTGTCTTAATGCAGTCAGGAAAAGTAGTGGCCTATGTTTCTCGGCAATTAAAACCATATAAAAAGAATTATCCTACGCATGATCTCGAATTGGCTGCAATTGTATTTGCTTTAAAAATTTGGAGACATTATTTATATAGCGAGAAATGTTACGTGTATAGAGATCACAAAAGTTTGAAATATTTGATGACTCAGAAAGAGTTGAATTTGAGACAGAGACGGTGGCTAGAGCTACTGAAAGATTATGACCTGGTTATTAACTACCACCCGGGAAAGGCTAATGTGGTTGCAGATGCACTTAGCCGAAAGTCATCTTTATTTGCACTTCGGGCGATGAACGCTCATTTATCTCTTAATGAAGATGGTTCTGTAATAGCAGAATTGAGAACAAAACCTTTTTTCCTTCAACGGATTCAGGAGTTGCAAGATAATGACCCGAAATTAGTTTTGAAAATGTAGATGGTTCGGGACAATTTGAGTTCAAAGTATACCATTGATGATAGCGGTATGTTACATTATCGCAATAGAATTTTTGTTCCAAATAATTTAGATCTGAAAAATGATATTTTATCTGAAGCTCACAATAGCATGTATTCCATTCATCCGGGTAGTACGAAGATGTATTGTGATTTGAGAAGAATGTATTGGTGGTCGGGTATGAAAGGGGAAATCTATGAATTTGTAGCAAAGTGTTTGATTTGTCAGCAAGTCAAAGTAGAACATCAGGTACCAACGGGTTTGTTACGACCTGTCATGATTCCTAAGTGCAAATGGGATTATGTCACAATGGATTTTGTATCTGGATTACCTATGACTCCGAGAAAGAAAGTTTCAATCTGGGTGATTGTGGATAGATTGACTAAGTCAGCACATTTTATCCCGGTCAGAACAGACTTTTCCCTTAAGAAATTAGCAGAATTATATATGTTTGAGATTGTAAAACTACACGGGGTTCCAACATTTATTATTTCGGATCGAGATCCAAGGTTTACATCGAGGTTTTGGAGTAAACTACAAGAAGCCCTAGGTACTAAGTTAAATTTCAGCACAACATTTCATCCTCAGCCTGGCGGGCAATCAGAGCGAGTGATTCAGATTCTATAAGACATGTTGAGATGTTGTATACTCGAGTTTAGAGATAGCTGGGAAAGGTATTTACCCTTGGCCGAATTTGCATATAAAAATAGTTATCAGTCTAGCATAAAAATGGCACCATTTGAAGTTCTCTATGGAATAAAATGTAAGACTCCATTGTATTGGTCTGAATTGAGTGAATCCAAGCTAGTAGGAGTAGACTTGATTCGGGAAACTGAAGAAAAAGTTCGGATTATCCGGGATAGTTTGAAAGTTGCTTCTGACAGTCAGAAATCATATGCAGATTTGAAAAAAAGAGGAATAGAATTTAATGTGGGTGATCGAGTGTTCTTCAAGGTTTCACCGTGGAAGAAAGTGTTACGGTTTGGTAGAAAAGGGAAACTGAGTCCAAGATTTATTAGACCGTATGAAATTGTAGAAAGAATTGGCCCTGTGACGTATCGGTTAGCTCTGCCTCCAAAACTTGAGAAGATTCATAACGTGTTCCATGTGTCTACGCTAAGACGGTATAGATCAGATCCTTCACATCTCATAGTGAAATTGAGATACGACCGGATATGACTTATTTAGAAGAACCAGTGAAAATTTTGGCTCGAGAGGTTAAAGAATTACGGAATAATTGAGTACTGTTAGTTAAAGTGTTGTGGCATCATCATGGTTTAAAGGAGGCAACCTGGGAAACAGAAGAATCAACGAGATCACAGTATCCGAACTTATTCTCAGGTAACAAATTTCAGGGACGAAATTTCCTAAAAAAGGGGGAGAGTTAAAACAGCCTAATTTTTAGTGGTATCGAAAACAGTGGTTCGATATTACTAAGTCCGACGAGTGAGTTTGAATATTTTAATATTTAATTATTATTTATGAGTCAAGTATGACTTTAGGAAACTTTTGAATTAGTAAATTTGTGATTTAAAAGAATTTATTAGGTAAATTAGGTTGAAAATAAGGAATCGAGACCTCGATTTCATAAACCGAGCCATAGATATTTTTATAAATATATACGGAGTGTCATTGAGTTAGTATTAAAATTTTGTTAGAAAATTTTAACGTTTTGATAGTTAATTAATTAAAAAGGACTAAATTGAAAAAGGTGCAAAATTTGCTAAAATGATTAAATTGCTCAAGTGATAAATGAGGGAGGACTAAAAGGGAAAATTAGCCCAAAGGGGATGGCTGAGGCGGCATTAGCAAGAAAAAAATCTGGAAATTGGGTTAAATAAGGGTAAAATTGGAAGTTTTGCAAAATTAAATAAATAAAACAACAATTAAAAGAAATCTAGACAATTCTTCATCAAATTTTCAACCAAAACGCCATAGGAGAGTCCTCTTGAGATTTTTTTTCATATTTTTACTACAAGTGAGTTTAATTCTTTCCTTTTTCTTGTAATTTTTGTGTTTTTAAGACTTTTACAATTAGGTCCAACTATCTATTTCATTAGTTTTTGATTCTATGGGTAATTTTGAAAGTTACAATTGATAAGTGCTGGATGTTTATGATGAATTAACATGGATATGAAGCTTTAATTTTGTTATATGATGATTTTATTAAGTAATTTTGATAGAAATTGATTTTAGGACCTAATTGTGAAAAAGATTAAATCTTAGGGTTTGGCAGGAAATTTTGAATGTCAAAGGCTATTAAATAGCCTATAATACTTAGGAAAAGTGTTAATTGAGAAAAATTAGCTCAATTGATGTGTTAATTGATCAAGGACTAAATTATAAAAACTGTAAAAGTTGGGGTAAATGTGTAATTTAAAAAATTGAAGGGCATAAATTGTAAAGTGAATTAGAATTGAATTAGATGCTAATGAATGAATAATTTTACATTATAGATCAATAACCCGAAGATAAACGCGAAAAAGAGAAATTAACAAATTAGTCCCTGAATTTCTACAACCTCTACAAATTACCCCAAGTAAGTTCATATGGTTGAATTTTCATGATTAATTGTTAATTTAGGAATGATATAATGTTTTAATTCATATCTTTGGTATGAAATTATGATTATTGTAATAATATGAAAATTGAATTGAAAGTTCAAATTAAGTGCAACGCAGGATTGAGTACAATCGTTCCGTGATAGAAGATGAATTGACGTGTAACAGCCCGATTTTGGGGCTAGTCGGAACAGTGGTTTTGAAACCACTAATCTGAGGCCGAAGAAATTATTTTTAATATTATTTTATGTGTTATAGAAAATTTTGGTGAATTAATTTTAGTGATTTCTTGCTTAATTTCGAAAAAGGACTAAATCGCATAAAGTGCGAAAGTTTTGTTCTACAAGCTAAGGTGTTAAATTGCTATAGGACACTAAAGTAGAGGTCCTTATTTAGTAAATAGACCAATTAAATTTGATCGTGTGTCAGAGTCTTAAAAATTTATATAACGAATGATCTAGCCTAGAAACTAACTATGACAACGATTTGAGGAAAGCGCACCTATCGAACAGTAGTATAGTTTAGCGGCAAGACTGGATTGTCAAACCCAAGGGAACCAAAAGTACTAATACTAACTTTCTTTCTATTATTTATCCTAAGAATTGAAGTGAATTATTGTTTAATCTAAAATTAACTAACTACTAAGCTAAAGATGCTAAGACGAAGGGAATGAATTGGGGAAATACTTGTAGGAAAAACCAATTGATTAAGACAATACCCAAGGAGGAATCCACCTAGACTTCACTTGTTATCTAACTCTGAACCAGACGATTTATTCACTTGACTTGATCCGTAGGATTCCCTAATGTATATTAATACCTTCGTCGAGGCTACTAACGTCTAACCCTAGGTTGATTAATTGAAATCTCTTTCTAATTAAAACCCCTAGAATTGCATTAACTAGATCTATGGACTCCCATATTTGGTTTGACCCTAATCCGACAGATTTTCATCACCCTATCTCTAGGCGCGCGAGCAACTCCGCTTAACTATGCTAGATCTACTCTTAGACAGGGACTTTTGCTCCACTGCCTAAGCACATCAATACTTGAATCAATACCCTGAAATATCAAAACAAGAATTAAGAACACATAATTAAGAACAAATCAAGTATTTATCATATAGTTCAGAAAACAATAACAAGATCCGTCTTAGGTTTCATCCCCCTCAGGTATCTGAGGGTTTAGTTCATAATTATAAAAGTATAAATCTCAGAAGAAAAGATAAAACAAAACATAAGAAAAACCCTAAAACCCCCTGAAGGAATTGAAGAGAAGATCTTTCGTCTTGAGTATGACTCTGGCTTCTTGAGATGAATCAACTGGCTTTCTTCGAGTAAGTCTCACAATTCTGACCTCTCCGGCTTGGCTCCTTGGCCTAGCTGGACGCCCCCCTAAAGGTTGGCCTTTAGGGTGTTTATATAGGCTTTTGGAATGTGTTTCTTTGCCTCTAAGTACCCTAATCTGAATAAAATTCTTCTTTTCCACGGAAGGGACACGCCCGTGTGGCACGCCTGTGTGAATCGACTTCAGGCCGTGTTCAAGCCTGCTAAAGGGGCACGGTCGTATGGTGAAACCCCAGGCCGTGTCGATTTCTCACTTTGGCCCATTTGGCTCGTTTTAAGCTCGTTTCTCGTTCTTTTCATCCTCCTATGCTCTCCTGAGTATAAAACATGAAATTAAAGGATTAAGAGCACCAAATTCCATAATTTAAGGGATAAATCATCCAAAAGCATGCTAAATGTAGAGATAAAATATGTTACTATTACAGTTTATCAAATACCCCCACACTTAAGCTTTTGCTTGTCCCCAAGCAAAATTCTCAACTCACAATTAAAACGAACTTCCTCAATTCATGATATTCATCAATAGTGTCTCATCATAATACATAGGTAATTCATACATTGATAATTTAACCGGAAGGTTTCTAAAGATTCAAACAATCAAAGTCATAGTTTTTATAGTACGAAAAATAGGTGTTTCTCCTTACCTAAATAATTACCTCTGATTCAAAATCGACAAAAATTGACATCCTCACTAAAGATTCACTCAAATCACTCGAAGTGTTTAAGGTTAAAAAATAAGCACTCAGAAGTCGAACATGAAAAGTTAATCCCATAGGCTTGCATGAAAATCAAATCTCCACCATTGTAAAATGATATGATACACAAATCAAAAGGTCTTTTATGGGTTGTAACGGGGCTTGGGTTAAAGGTGTGGATAAAGGCTGAATTAGAGGTTAGTATCGAGATTGACACGACAAATTACCTAACTAGAAACGCATTTAACCGATAATAAATAATTACATCAATTGGAAACTTAATACTAATAACATGAGCTTCTTCTAAAGATAATGAAATTAGCAGTTTGAACTCAAATAACATAGAACTAATGATGAATATACTTCGTTTTTTTTTTAAGAACAAATCAAGTACAATAATAATAAGATAGAATTTAATAATTGGAATAAAGAAAATAGTTAAGTAACCGATCAAATCAAATCTTGATATAGGGGTAGTCAAGAGAAATGGTGATAACAAATACAAAGTTGGTTTTGGGTTAATATTAATGGGTGAGTCAATAAAATGGGTTGTTAGGATTAAAGGGGTTCACTAGGGGTTAATTATGATGGTAGGTTTTTAGTGGAGTAAGTGGGTTAGAACCTAAGTGCCTTTATCATCTTAGTATATCAAATCAAAGGTGTGGTCTCGACATGTATAATCGAAGCAAGTTCTAGAATAACAAATCAATGTTGACACACTCATAATCAATAAAGTGAGCACGAAAAAGAATGTATGCTCTAAAAGGCTCAAAATCTCACAAAAATTATGGGCTTTTTGATATCAACCTTGTAAATTTCAAACTTCAAAGTAATAATTAGATTCGGGTAGACAACCTAACAAAATTTTTACTTCTGAAAAATAGACTTATCCTGCTTGATTCTCTAGTCTCCTAAAGTTTAAATCATCACTGCTCAATTACCAATGACTTAATCCAAAACATATCAATGAAAATCATAAATCAAAGGAAATTTCATTCTAATCATAATATGAGAAAATTACTTAAGAACAAGACATAATTCAAGGATTTGAGAATAATGCAAAAAGTTAGGCACTTTTAAGATTGGCACTTTTAAGATTCACCCCCCACTTAAGATGTACATTGCCCTCAATGTACAAAGATAGATAATAATCATATAGTAAGAAAATCAAAAGAGAGGAAGAGAAGTTAAACTTCCTGAATTTTGGATGGAATTCTTGGAGGATGATTAATGATGATGACTTAGGTATAGGTGAATGTGGTGGTGAATACTCCGGTGATGTGTTCATTGTTGGAGTGGCAAATTGAACCTATTTAAACTGCAAAGTCATCAGTTAAATGTTCAGGGAGTACTATTTAATAGATTTTGTTAGAGATACTCGAGATTTAGACAGCCAGTGATAAAAGAAATTAAACTGTACTAATAAGAGTTTTAAACAAGAAAGGCAAAAAGTTTTAATTAAGAATGAAAATAGACTAATAAAAATGAAAAATAAATTTTAAACATGAAAAATAAAGAAAATAAAAGGACTCAAAGGTCCTCGTCATCGGCTGGGTCGCGAGGTGGGGGCGGCGATGAAATGTGCAGGCGTTGACATATCTGGTGGAAGGTGGTGTCAAGACAGTCGAAGCGCTGGAGACATTGTTGCTCAAATCGTGTTAGGCACCCAGATATGTCTACCAGAGAAGCTACCGCATGAACTGGGCGATATCTCGGTTGTGGCTCCTCATGTGGGTGTGGGACATCGTCAGTAATGTCCTCAGAGTCCTCCTCTTCGGTGGTATGGGCTAGCCGATATTGGGGAGGATCGGTACCGCGGCGGCGCTTGATCATCCGCATGTTTATCATCGTTGAGATGCCCTGTGGAGACATCTGGCCCATCAAGGTGAGTGAGGCCGATTGTGCTGCGGTGTTGAGGAGACCAAAGTGCCTCGCGAGCCTTGTTACATAAGGCCCCATGGAAATGACCCCCTTACGATGTCGCTCCGTCTGGTGCTGAATGGCTAGAGCGATAAAGTAGGCAAGGTCGAACATATGGTCATTCGCCATGCACCAAAAGAAGTAGGTGTCGTGAGTGTTTACGACGCCGGTGCTCTTTCTTCTCCCTATCAGTGTATGAGCTAGGATAGCGTGTATGTACCTCAGGGGTGGGGCGAGAGCTGTCGCTTTGGAGTGACTAGGGTCATATGTGGCCGAGACGGGGGCTAGGTCTCTTCAACAGTCGACCGGAGATTTATAGATGTGGCGGTGAAGATTTTTAAACTCGTCATCTTCCATAAATTCGTCACTGTAAAGTCCCAACGCAGCTCCAAATTGTGGGACACTCATCTCACGGACTAGACCTCCGAGGCGGAATTGGATAGTGCCAGAGTCGTCGAAGTTAGTCATCACCGTCTGAAGGTGGAAAGTAGAGCAGAGTTCCAGCGTGAGCTCTAAGTATGTGGGCTCGATGATGTCGAAAAATTGCCCCCACGAGTCGGTGAATAATAAGGCCCGAACCTCATCTGCTAGCTGGACCTGCTCCAGGGCGGTCCAGTCGATACACCTTCCTACACCGAGAGGTCTTGTGCGTAGTATCTGATAAAGCTCTTCCTGAGTTCCCGGAGGAAACCGTAGGAATGAATGTCGTACTTCGGCCGATGCGCTGGCAGATGATGAACCGGGTCCCTTCCATTTTTTGGAACTAGGGACTGCGATTTTCTTGCCTCGGGACGATGACATTATGGTCCTGAAAATAACGGATATTAAACGATTCAAGTAACGTTTCTAGCCAAGACATGTCACATAATAGTTAAGAACTCAACAATTTCAAAGAAAAAAATCACAATGAGAATAGACTAATATTTTGCATCGTTATTCAACAAGGATTAAATGACTAAATAAATCTAATAGTGAATATAGCTAATATTAATTAATAAGAATAAACTTAGATAAAAACTAATTAAAATTCTAGTGATGAGATAGTTAATGGAGGAAAATGTGAAAAAGAAAGGTAACCGGTGGAGTTTTTGGAGAGGGGCGGCACGGTTGAGGCAGTGGGTGGAGCACGGGCGCTAAAGGGTGATACACGGGCGTGTGCTGTGAATAGATGGGGGAACACGGCTGTGTCGCGTCTGCGGATGGGCGTGTATTCTGTCGGCACGGGCGTGGTCTGGTTTTTTTTCTATGTGTATATGGAAGAGAGAAAGAGCTAAGGGGTATGGAGAGTTAAGGGAGGGGAGGGATTCGCTGGTGGCCGGAAAGGGATGGTGTTTTTAGAGAGAAAACGGCTAGGGTTTTGGTGATTTGGGGGAGGACGGACGTTGATGGCTTTTAAATAGGGGGTGGGGCACACGGTCAATGGACACGCCCGTGTTTCCTTTATGCAGCCCGTGTTTTTTGAGAATTTGAAATTTAGGCGCGTTTATGCTATGTCGCACGCCCGTGTTCTGTGGGCGTGTTGTGCCACACGGCCATTGTGCACGCCCGTGTTTTATCTCGTTCGCTTCTCCCACGCCTGTGTTTCGTAAGTTAGTGTCGTCCACGGTTCTAGGGCACGGGCGTGGCTTATGCCCGTGTTGGTTACTCAGTGTTCACCACAGTTTGGATACACGGGCGTGTCGCACACCCGTGTCACTTTAATCAGTATCGACCACGGTCGGACAGCACGGGCGTGTGTTTTTATCGTAGCACGTATTCTTTTGGACAGTTTCAGCCACGGTCGCGTTGCACGGCCGTGTTGTTTAGTCGGAACCCGTGTCTTGGGGAAAATTTTTGTCATGTTTCTGTACGGCCTCTGCCACGCCCATGTACCAATTCGTGGTGTCCACACAGCCACGGCCACGGCCGTTTTCAAGGCCGTGTGGTGTGAAAACCCTACACTTGATACATTGGTTAGTTTTCAGTTAGGCGCTAAAAATTAAAAATATAACATTAGTGAAGTTAGTGCTCGGGTTGCCTCCCGAGAAGCGCTCATTTTGAGTCTTAAGCTAGACTTACCCTATTTTCATTCCTAAATTGAGGCTCTTGGAGCCGAAGCTCCTCTTTTATATCCCTAAAATCTTCACCATTATAAATTTTTAATCGCTGACCATTTACCTTTTATGTGCCATGAGTTGGATGAGTTACCTCGATTGTGCCGTAGGGAAAAATAGTTTTGATTGCAAATGGACCTGACCATCTTGATTTTAGCTTCCTAGGAAATAATTTGAGCCTTGAATTGTATAGCAGAACTAAGTCTCCTACTTCAAATTGCTTTGATTGCTTTAAACGAGAATCATGGCGTCGCTTTGTCGCCTCCTTATATAATCGTGAGTTCTCATAGGCATCAGCTCGCCATTCATCTAGCTCGTTCAACTGCATCATCCTCTTCTCACCTGCGGTTTTAGTATCGTAATTCAAGAATTTTATAGCCCAGAAGGCTTTGTGCTCTAACTCAAATGGTAAATGACAACTCTTCCCATAGACAAGTTTGTATGGGGATGTTCCTATGGAAGTCTTAAATGCTGTTCTATAGGCCCATAAAGCATCGTCTACTTTTAATGCCCAATCTTTCCTGTTTGATTTTACCGTTTTCTCTAGAATACGCTTAAGTTCTCGATTTGCTACTTTCGCTTGTCCACTGGTTTGAGGGTGATAAGGGGTAGATGTTTTGTGGTGTACTCCATATTTTTTCAATACCTTGTCAAATTGCGTATTACAAAAATGAGTACCCCTATCACTAATAATTGCTCTGGGTGTTCCAAATCGAGAGAAAATTTTTTTGAGAAATTTTACCACCATTCTGGCATCATTAGTGGGTAAAGTCTGGGCTTCCACCCATTTTGACATATAGTCTACTGCTACTAGGATGTATTTATTCCCAAATGAGCTAGGGAATGGGCCCATAAAATCATTACCCCATACATCAAAAATTTCGCATGATAGCATGTATGTTTGAGGCATTTCATCGCGTTTAGAAATATTATCTGTTCTTTGACATCTGTCGCATGAAGCAACATACCTGTTGGCGTCTTTGAACAAGGTTGGCCAATAAAAACCTGATTCGAGTGTTTTATGTGCTGTCTCAATGCCGCTATAATGTCCTCCTGAAGGTCCTGAATGGCAATGTTCTAGGGTTTTGCTTGCTTCTGCTTTTGTAACACATCTCTGAATTACTTGATTTGCACATATACGGAAAAGAAAAGGATCCTCCCAAAAATAGTTTTTTACATTAGCAAAGAATCGCTTCTTTTGATGATGTGTTAATCTTTTTGGAAAGATGTTAGCAGCTAAATAATTCGTAATATCTGCAAACCAAAGTACCTCAGAGTTAGATATAGTGAATAGTTATTCTTCGGGAAACGAGTCGTTTATCTCACTCCCATCTAGTATTTTGATATGTGGATTTTCAAGCCTAGAAAGATGATCTGCTGCAAGATTTTCAGCTCCATTCTTATCTCGAATTTCCAAATCAAATTCCTGCAATAGTAAGATCCATCGTATGAGTCGAGTTTTTGCATCAGATTTAGTTAAAAGATAACGAAGAGCTGAATGGTCAGTGTAAACGACAACTTTAGATAATATCAAATACTGTCTAAATTTTTCAAATGCAAAACTACTACTAGCAATTCTTTTTACGTGGTGGTGTAGTTTTCTGCTGAGCGTCAATGTTCTGCTAGCATAATAAATTGGTTGAAAGTGCTTGTCTCTTCGCTGTCCCAAAACTGCACCTACTGTAAAATCACTTGCATCACACATTAGTTCAAAGGGTAGATTCCAATCAGGTGCAATTATAATCGGAGCATTTATTAGTTTATCTTTGAGGATATTAAAGGCATCTAAACATTCCTGATCAAAATTGAAAGGTACATCTTTTTCTAGTAATTTTGTCAAAGGCTTAGCTATTTTAGAGAAATCTTTAATGAATCTTCTATGAAATCCAGCATGTCCTAAAAAGCTTCTGATAGCCTTAACGGAACAAGGAGGAGGTAATTTTTCTATGGTTTCAACCTTTGCTTTATCTACCTCAATCCCTTTACTAGAAATCTTATGTCCTAACACAATCCCCTCTTGGACCATAAAGTGACATTTTTCCCAATTTAGAACAAGGTTTGTTTCCTCACATCTCATCAAAACTCGTTTTAAATTTTTAAGGAAAAGATAGAAAGAATTATCGAATACCGAAAAGTTGTCCATAAATACCTCCATAACGTCCTCCACAAGTTCGTCAAAGATGGCCAGCATGTAGCGCTGAAAAGTAGCAGGAGCATTACATAATCCAAAAGGCATTCTACGATAGGCAAACATACCATATGGACATGTAAATTTCGTCTTTTCTTGATCCTCGGGAGCTATTGGGATTTGGAAGTAGCCGGAGAGTCCGTCCAAGAAGCAGTAGTACATATGCCCAGATAATCTTTCTAACATCTGATCAATAAAGGGCAAAGGGAAGTAATCTTTTCTAGTGGTGTCATTCAGCTTTCTATAGTCAATACAGACTCTCTAACCTGTGACTGTTCTGGTAGGAATTAATTCATTCTTTTCGTTTGCTACAACAGTCATGCCTCCTTTCTTTGGAACAACCTGCACAGGACTTACCCAAGTGCTGTCAGAAATAGGATAAATTATTCCGGCATCTAGAAGTTTAATTACCTCAGTTTTAACAACTTCTTTAACGTTAGGATTCAATCGTCTTTGAGGTTGCACACATGGTTTATACTCATCTTCCATTAAAATTTTGTGGGTGCAAAACGATGGGCTTATTCCTTTAATGTCAGAGATTTTCCAAGCTATGGCTCTTTTATGTTCACTTAGTACCTGTAGCAACTCGTCTTTCTCTTTAGGTTTCAATTCTGAATAGATAATTACTGGTAGCGTAGAATTATCCCCGAAGAATGCATATTCTAAGTGTTTTGGCAATTATTTTAATTCTAATTTGGGCGGCTCATCAATAGAGGGTTTTTGTTTTAGTTCGTCATTGATTTCAATGCCCTCTTCTTTCGTTTGTCTAGAGGAAGATGTATTAGACTTCAATTCATTGATATCATCATCTACCCCCTCACATTGTGTAAGACACAGTTCCATCGTGTCGTTATGTATGATTTCCTGCAAAGAATCTTGAATAATGTGATCAGTGGCATCAATAAAATAACAAGAATCATCTTGTTCTCTAGAATATCGCATAGCATCGTAAATTTGAAAAATAATTTCCTCGTCGCCTATCCTTAGCTCAAGTTTACCATCACCGACATCAATAACGGCCCTAGCAGTAGCTAAAAAGGGACGTCCCAAGATTAAAGGTACCTCAACATCCTCATCCATGTCAAGCACAACAAAATCAACAGGGAATATAAATTTATCAACTTTTACCAGAATATCTTCGATAATTCCCCTAGGATATTTAACAGATCTGTCAGCTAACTAAATACTCATCCTAGTGGGTTTAGGTTCCCCGAGACCAAGTTGCTTAAACATTTTATAAGGCATTAAATTAATACTGGCACCAAGATCAGCTAGTGCTTTCTCTACATTCAAACTACCAATTAAATAGGGAATAGTGAAACTTCCTGGATCTTTCAATTTGGTTGGTAGCTTGTTTTGGAGAATGGCTGAACATTCTTCGTTAAGTTCCACTGTTGATATCTCTTCGAACCTCATTTTATTTGTTAGAAGCTCTTTTAGAAATTTTGCATATGTCGGCATCTGCGAAATAGCTTCAACAAAAGGTAAGTTAATATGTAATCTTGTTTAAAGAGTTCAAGGAACTTACCATATGTGTGCATCTAAGCGGTCTTTCTTGATTTCTTTGGGTATGGGATCGGTGGTTTAATTTCTTCACGTACCGACGTTGTATTCTCTTCACTTTTCTCCTTATTAGTTTCTTGGGGTACTTTTTTTTCTGCCTCAACCAACTCCTTCCCACTCATTAATGTTACTGCCTTTACTTGCTCTCGTGGTTTAGGTTTGGTATCATTAGGTAAACGACTTGGTTGCTTTTCGAAAACTAACTTAGTTAGTTGTCCAATTTGATCCTTAAGCTCTTGAATCGATACTTGTTGATTGTTCAATATCGTTTCGGTATTTTGGAAACGGGTTTCTGACACTTCTATAAATTTTGTCAGCATCTCTTCAAGGTTTGGCTTCTTTTCTTGTGGGTAGAATTGTCGTCTTTGGTTTTTTTGACTATCCCATGAGAAATTGGGGTGGTTCCTCCAACTTGGATTATAAGTATAACTATAAGGGTTATTTTGAGGTTTGGAATTATTACCCATATAGTGAACTTGCTAGTTTTCAGCGCTCGGGTTGCAAGGTGGGTATTCTGTGTTGTTCATCCCTCCTCCATTCATATCGCACTGCATAACTGGATGTATCTGCAAAGACTTACATAAACCATCAATCTTTTTATTTAAAAGGTCTACCTGATTTGATAGCATGGTTACTGCGTCGAGGTTGAAAACACTGGCGGCTGTTTTTGTTGGCCTTGTCCTTGTGACTTGCCACTGATAGTTATTCAGTGACATCTCTTCTATAAACTCATAGGTCGCTTCAGCAGTTTTGTTATTCAAGGTTCAGCCGGCGGCTGAATCAATTAACTGCCTGGTTGAAGGGTTTACACCATTGTAAAAGGTTTGGACCTGTAGCCACAAGGGTAGTCTATGGTGTGGGCACCTTCTCAATAGATCTTTGTATCTCTCCCATGCATCATAAAGTGTCTCTAAATCCATCTGCACAAAATAAGAGATATCATTCCTTAACTTAGCCGTTTTAGCCAACGAAAAATATTTTATAAAAATTTTTCAGTCATTTGCTCCCATGTAGTGATTGATCCTCGTGGAAGAGAATTCAACCACTGTTTGGCTTTATTCCTCAAAGAAAATGGAAACAACCGAAGACGGATGGCATCATCAGAAACACCATTTATTTTGAAGGTATCACAGAATTCAAGAAAATTCGCTAAGTGTGTGTTAGGATCCTCATCCTGCAAACCATCAAACTGAACAAACTGTTGTATCATTTGTATAGTGTTAGGTTTCAATTCAAAATTATTTGCAGCAATAGCAGGTCTAACAATACTTGACTCAATTCCTGTTAAATTAGGTTTAGCATAATCATACATAGTTCGAGGAGCATGATTTTCGGCCACCTCTGGAGGTAGCGGATTATTCTCAGCCATCACTTCGGTAGTATTGTTCTCGTCTTCTTGCTCTTCTTCTATGTAAGTTAAGATTCACCTTATTTCTCTACGATTTCTGCGAACAGTTCCTTCAATATCACTATCGTAAATTAAGGGTCCTGTCGGGTTCCTTCTAGTCATAAACTAGAGGTACCTGCAAGGAATAAATAAAAGAAAAAATATTAGCAATGTTAAAAATAAAATAAAAGTAAATTGCAAATAAAAAAATGGCTAAAGTAATAAAAATTGAGCGTTCTTAATATTTTAGTTCCCCGGCAACGGTGCCAAAAACTTTGATCGTGTGTCAGAGTCTTAAAATTTTATATAACGAATGATCTAGCCTAGAAACTAACTATGACAACAATTTGAGGAAAGCGCACCTATCGAACAGTAGTATAGTTTAGCGGCAAGACCGGATTGTCGAACCCAAGGGAACCAAAAGTACTAATACTAACTTTATTTCTATTATTTAGCCTAAGAATTGAAGTGAATTATTGTTTAATCTAAAATTAACTAACTACTAAGCTAAAGATGCTAAGATGAAGAGAATGAATTGGGGAAATACTTGTGGGAAAAACCAATTGATTAAGACAATACCCAAGGAGGAATCCACCTAGACTTCACTTGTTATCTAACTCTGAACCAGACGATTTATTTATTTGACTTGATACGTAGGATTCCCTAATGTATATTAATACCTCTGTCGAGGCTACTAACGTCTAACCCTAAGTTGATTAATTGAAATCTCTTTCTAATTAAAACCCCTAGAATTGCATTAACTCGATCTATGGACTCCCATATTAGGTTTGACCCTAATCCGGCAGATTTTCGTCACCCTATCTCTAGGCGCGCGAGCAACTCCGCTTAACTATGCTAGATCTACTCTTAGACAGGGACTTTTGCTCCACTACCTAAGCACATCAATACTTGAATCAATACCCTGAAATATCAAAACAAGAATTAAGAACACATAATTAAGAACAAATCAAGTATTTATCATATAGTTCAGAAAACAATAACAAGATCCGTCTTAGGTTTCATCCCCCTCAGGTATCTGAGGGTTTAGTTCATAATTATAAAAGTATAAATCTCAGAAGAAAAGATAAAACAAAACATAAGAAAAACCCTAAAACCCCCTGAAGGAATTGAAGAGAAGATCTTTCGTCTTGAGTATGACTCCGGCTTCTTGAGATGAATCAACTGGCTTTCTTCGAGTAAGTCTCACAATTCTGACCTCTCTGGCTTGGCTCCTTGGCCTAGCTGGATGCCCCCCTAAAGGTTGGCCTTTAGGGTGTTTATATAGGCTTTTGGAATGTGTTTCTTTGCCTCTAAGTACCCTAATTCGAATAAAATTCTTCTTTTCCACGGTAGGGACACGCCCGTGTGGCACGCCCGTGTGAATCGACTTCAGGCCGTGTTCAAGCCTGCTAAAGGGGCACGGCCATGTGGTGAAACCCCAGGCCGTGTCAATTTCTCACTTTGGCTCGTTTTAAGCTCGTTTCTCGTTCTTTTCATCCTCCTATGCTCTCCTGAGTATAAAACATGAAATTAAAGGATTAAGAGCACCAAATTTCATAATTCAAGGGATAAATCATCCAAAAGCATGCTAAATGTGGAGATAAAATATGTTACTATTACGATTTATCAAAATTATAGTGGCTGGACATGAATTTTTAATTCATGAAATTGGTCAAAGTTTGGTGGCATTAGGTGACTAAATGAATAAATTAAAATAAAACAAAGAAAAAGTTATCATCTTTTCCCATTTTCTTCCTCTTCCACTGAAATTTACAGCAAACTTAAGGGTTTTGAGAGCTCAAATTTTAGCCAAGCTTTTCTCTTGCAAGTAAGTGATTTTGGTTGTTGTTTTTGTTAATTTTTGTGTTTTTGGAACCCCTATGGCTTAATCTACCTAATGAGGGGACTATTTTGCAAAATGGTTGAGATTCTAAGGTCTCGCCATGAGAGTTTTTATGTTGTTTTCTAAATTTTTATGGAAGAAAATGAATCTTGGTTGTTAAATAAACAACTTTTGTGAAAGGGGTTTTCATGAGAACACCTAAAAGGACCATTTTGTGAAGTTTATAAAATAGGTTGTAAATGTGTGAAATAATTGGAAATTGTGAGTTGCTATAAGATTAATAAATGTTTGGCTAGGCTTGATAAAGGAGAAAATTTGATTAAAATCATTTTACGAGCCTAGGGGCAAAATCGTAATTATGTGAAAGTCTAAGGGCAAAACGATAATTTTGCCAAAGTAGGAATTTTGGATTGTTTTGATTAATGTAGTGATTAAATAAGTGAATTTGTCATTATAGATCAAGAAAAATGGAGTCCGGACCTAGACCGGGGGAAAACCAAGCTATTGGACTAAATCAAACTAGTCGCCCATATTTTATATACCGATGTAAGTTGTACGTAAATAATACAACTTTATTATTATTATGTATTGAACAATTAGTATGGCATAAAGTGTATGATTATTGTTGTGAATTTGTATGATGAGAATTGATGTAGTAAAAACTCCCGGTTGAACCTTAGGAATAGATTGGATATCCATGCCATGACATTTGGATGATATGAGTGCTAGTGTAAGACCATGTCTGGGACATGGCATCGGCCACATTATGAGAGCCAGTGTAAGACCATGTCTGGGACATGGCATCGGTATTTTACCCTCTTGTGTGAGGCTTATTGGATATCCTTTAGTATTCCAAATGGTTCCACGGGTTATTTAAAGCTTATGATAAAGATATGAAAGAATATGATCATGTTGTGAGTGGTACAGGTTCTTACTCGAAACTCATGAGATATGAGCTTAGTTATGATGCCTTAATGGTAAGGATGAAATTGAGTAAGTTCTATCGATGAGAATGATTTTAAGACGATCTTGTAATCTTTGGCTTATACTTGTGATGTGTAAATATGTAGTAAATCTACCATTTTTAAATCAAGAACGTTGTGCTGGTTTCTAATATGCTATGTGTTTAAAGAGGCATGGTTGATGTTGTTACTTATTTACATGCAACTTACTAAGCTTTGTGCTTACTCCCTTTCATTTTCATTTTCTTATAGTATCGCCAAGCTAGCTCGGGGATCAAAGGACGTCGGAGGCTCGATCACACTATCAATCTAAACATTTGGTATAGTTAGATTTATCATTTTGAGTATGGCATGTATAGGGACTTGGTCTTTTGTCAAGTGACAGATTGTTTTGGTCAAATGTGTTAGCTTATCTTGAAGATTGATTCATTTTGTATAAGGCCATGTATGATGGCTAATACTTGATATTGATATATGTAAATGATGATGTTATTCATGAATTTGCAATT
The DNA here is from genome assembly GCA_025698515.1 of Gossypium sturtianum. Taxonomy (NCBI): domain Eukaryota; kingdom Viridiplantae; phylum Streptophyta; class Magnoliopsida; order Malvales; family Malvaceae; genus Gossypium; species Gossypium sturtianum. The sequence goes on from CM046945.1 coordinate 30,977,032, forward strand.
TGCATGGTGAAATATGTGGTGTGTTAATACATGAATGAGTAAGTCGCATGATTTGATAAAGTATGTGATAAGTTTTGCATGTGAATGGAGTGTAGTGGTCTTGATGTGTGTATGTCTTGATTGTGACTTATGTTGGTGCAAGTAAGGATGGCAAAAGGGCTTGGTAAATAGCCTTGTTTTTGTCCACACGGGTAGACACACGGGCGTGTATCTAGGCCGTGTGTGACACACGGTCTGCCCTGTGGGCGTGTAGTCTGGCCGTGTGTCCCCTGCACCTTAATTTGGTAAAACAGAATGCCCAGTAGTAACCACACGGGCTGAGGCACGGCCGTGTGTCTCAACCGTGTGGATGACACGGCCATAATACATGGGCATGTGCCCAGGCCGTGTGAAGTATGCACCTTAAATACGAAATTAAATTCGCCACACGGCCTAGCACACGGGCATGTGCCTTGGCCGTGTTACCCTAAAATGTTGCTGACGTTAGAAACAGAATGTCAAGGATTTAACACACGGGATGAGACACGGACGTTTCATGGCCGTGTGAGGAACACGGGCCATGGACACGGGTGTGTGCCAGGCCATGTGAAAACCCCTGTAGGTTCAAATTGAGAAAAAATCCACACGAGCGTGTCCCTATATGCTTAAGCCGTGTGAGTTACACTGTCCTTCAACATGGCCATGTTATTAGGTCACACAGGCGTGTGCCCCTATTTTTTTTTATAAAATTTTCCAAAGTTTTCTAAAGAACTCGGTTTGGTCCCGAACCATTTCTAAAGTGTGTTTTGGGCCTCGTAGGCTCATATTAGAGATTTTAAGACAAAGTTTGAAAAGTTTCAAATTTGAACGAACTTTTATGACTCGGAAATGTATGTTAGTATATGTTTAAGTTAGGTAACGCCTCGTACCCTGTTCCAGCGTCAACACGGGTAAGGGGTGTTACATGATGGATAAGACCATGGTTAGACCATGGCAATGTTTAAATGTAAAACCATAGCTGGGCTATGGCATTTTAGTGAAAAGACCATAACTGGGTTATGGCATCGTGAACGTAAGACCATGGTTGGACCATGTCAGTATATGTATATGTGTAAGACCATAGCTGGGCTATGGCATCCAGATGATAAGACCATAACTAGGTTATTGCATTACGAGTGTAAGACCATGGCAGAGCCATGGCAATATACGTGTAAGACCATAATTGGACTATGGCATTAAGAAAAATGATGTACTCAATTCCGTAAGACGTTCTCTAATTTGATAAAGATTGGTAGTATCATATGGATTAAAGTGATAGAATTTAAGTAGTTATTGATATTGAGCTCAATCAAGTGAATTCATCATTTGAAATTGTGATTGGCAGGAAGTGTTAGTGAAATGTTTGTTCTATTATTTGTTATAGTATGTTCGGTAAGATTTAACTTTAAAGCCAATGAACTTACTAAGCTTTATTAAGCTTACTCGTGTTGTTTAATATTTATTGTAGATTAACGTGAACTCGGAGGATCGGATCAACACATCGGACTACACTATCCAGATTACTCCAGTAGATTTTGTTAAATACCCTATGGTTTATATGGCATGTATAGGGTTGGTTTAGAAAAGAGTTAAACTTGAAACATGGTTGTGAATAATACATATGTATATGTCTGTATGTATGTATTTAGTAGTAGTTTTTAGTAATCAAGGAGTGGAGTTATTATGGTGAGTTTATGCAAATGAGTCTTGAGATAATATATTATGTTTATAAAATGATTTTTGGCTTGTTTTGGTTACTTGGTTGGGATATATTGGTGTATATCAATGTTGTGTGCAAGATAATATTAAAAAGGGTGAGAAAAATGGCCTTAAAATGGCCTACTTTTGTTCACACTGGCAGAGACACGGGCGTGTGTCTCAGCTGTGTGTGACACACGGCCTGACACATGGGCATGTGGTCTGGCTGTGTGTCCCCTACACCTAGAAATTTCAAAACAGAATGCCCAGGTTTTTACACCCGTGTGCTAGGTCGTGTGGCACAAGTTAGAGAGTTACACGAGTAAGGACACGAGTTGGGACACGGCCGTATGTCTCATATCGAATGCCTACATGGCCTAAGACACACGACCGGCCATACGGGTATGTGTCCCATGCTATTAAGAAAAATTTTGAAATTTTGGAAAAATTTTCTTGAGTGTTCAGTTTAGTCCCGATTCACTTCTAAAGTGGATTTTGGGCCTCGAGGGCCCATCTAAGGGATAATATGAGTGATATATGAATAATTCTTGATATGTACGTTAATGGTTGTGAAATGTTTGTAATTAATCTGTAAAGTTCGGTAATGCTTCGTAACCTTGTTCCGGTGACAGATAAGGGTTTGGGGTGTTACATATGCTTGTTGAAGTATTTATTGTATCACTCTGTCTTTTACCATCTGTTCATGTTTCGGACTCACACTGAGCTCGCGTAGCTCATCTCTGTAGTGTTTTTCCTTTCAGGTACATTCCGTGTTTTGGAGCTGGACTCGGTATACCGGAGGTCTCAAAAAGATATGGTTTGATTCGATTTAAGTAAAATCTCTTAAGTTTTATACGGTTAATTTTAAGTCGATTTGTAAAACGATTATATAAACTGTGGTACAAGTTTTTATGCTGGACTTTCGTAAGGTGTTATTCGGGTTGAACTTTAGAATCTGTGGACTTTATTTCTGAATGTTTGACGCCGGTTTAATATTGTTTCAAACATAATGAACAAAAAGGTTTTCTTGGTTTGAATTAAAGTTTTGTTTCCGCCATTTTGGGTGGCCGATGTAACCTCCAGGATTTGGTCTAAACTTCTAGGCCGGGTTTTAGGGTGTTACAGATCGCCTCAGCAATGTAGGTCCAGAGGAAGTGCCGTGATGGGTTCATCTCTAGCTCCAACCCAACAAGCGCTCTGAGGTGCACACATTTCATATATCCTGCCGAGATAGGACCATTACCTCGGAAACCTATCCTGTGTAAGTTGGGTTCTGGGGTGATTTTGCTTTATACGATCACGGGTGAAAGTCTACATAAAGGTTTCAGTTGACCGCTGTTATGAGGTCATGGATCGGAGTATAATGGGGGAGCCAGTTGACGGTCGTTATGCGGATACGAGTTCAAACTTTTCGGATACCCAGAGATGTTGCCTTATAAATACCATACAGAAGTTCAAGGGCATAATCATAGGGAAAAACTGTAGGCCTTCCCGCTATAATCGGCGTAATTTTTTTCTTTATTTCCACACAGTCAGTATCTTTAGCCTTCCTTCTTTTCTAAAGGTTGGCACCGTCGTGGACGCAAGAGGGCTCTCAGGCAAGCAACGATTGTGAAGTTGGAGTAAAGGTGATGCTCTTTTCGGGGCGACAACGGTTGTCATGATTAAACAATCTATTAATAACTACACTCGCTGTCGCGCTGACCCGAGTTTGACCTCTACTTCGACAGAACATCCACTTTCCGCTTGAGAGCCCTCTTGTGTCCACCTTAGTGTCAGCCTTCAAATAAGAATGAAAGATTAAAAATATTAGCTGCCTGAAAATAGAGAAAAAAATCACGTTGATTACACAGGAAATCCATCTGTTTTTCCCTATGATTATGGCTTTAATCTTATGTATGGTTTATATAATGCATTATTTGCGGGTTTCTGAGGTAATGGTCCTATCCCAGCATGACATATGAAATATATGTGTTCTGAAACGCGTTATCACATCTCCAACCCCTCAAATCTACCTATAAACTTTCACTATTTCACTTCTAAAATCCTAATCCCTATATCTTAAAAAAATCCTAACATTAACCCTAACAAAATAAAAAAGGCCTTAAAAAGAGTGTGTGAAAGTGCACCTAGCTAGACGCGTTTTCACACACCCTCTTTAAAATCGTCATATTTCATTAATTTTCAAAAAATATCTAAAAACCATTTTAAAAATAGTATATATAGCTTATTTAACCATAAGATTAATGCTAAAATTTGTTGTTCTCTTTTATCTTTTTCTGAAGACATAATTATTTTCCCAAAAACAGATTAAGAGTGGGAGACTGAGGTGATGTGACTTCTATTTTATGTGCTTTGAGTCAATATTTTTAGACCAATTGCAATAAACCATTAACAGAAGTTGCAATTCAATAATTACTGAAATTTTGATCTATTTAGATTTAAATTATAAATGAAAAAATAATTTTAAAAACATTTTAAATAATAAATATTAATTTTATTATAATTTGATTTCATTTAATTTTTAATAATATAAAAATTAAATTAAATTATTTAACAGTAAATAATTTAATTTGATTCAACCTCTATAATAAATAAAATAATTTAACAGATATTTTCATTTTTAGTAATGTCAATTGAGATTTCAATTCAATTTCTTATAAAAGTTTTAAAGGAGAAAGTTTCATAAAAATATATAAAATATTAAACATAAATAAATAATAATAATGTAAAGATTATATTAGAAATTATGATAATTATTTACTATTATTGAATTTTGAAACAATTGAATTGACTTTTCACTTATTTATTTACTATTTTTTTCAATTATAAAATACAAATAAAAACTGTCAAATTTCTAGTTTCTCAATTTAAACTACCTATTGAATCTCATGAGAAAATCATAATACGAAGTATATAAGATGTGAATTAAAAATAAAGTATATAAGATCACCTTAATTTTAAATAAAATAATAATAAAGAAAATGTAGAGATAGAAGAAGAAGTCCATGATGAGGCATGATACAAATACCCACCTCCACCATTACCTAAAATTATATATAAATACGAAAGAAAGACTTTGTGTTCCCGAGAGCAGCTGAAATGATTACCCACCGCCATTCCATACCATCCCATCCCAAGGTTTTGACCAGACCTCATCATTTTCATCTTTTCTAATTTACCCCTCCTCCCTTTCATCATTACTTCCCTTTTTCTATTAAAACAAACCATCACTCTAAACATTATATTTAATTTTACTTAATATATATACGCAGCACACACAACAAAAATAGAAAGAAGATAGTGTTAAAATTGATGTTATATGATTTTTTTGTTTGTTTATATTATTTGTATTAATTAAAAGTTTGCATTTCTTTTTTCTTTTAGTTTATTTTTTTTATTTTTATGAAATAATTTTAGACGTCATGAATCTGCGAATTAAAATTCAAGTAATTTTTTCTTCGATTTCTGATATTGACCGTCAATCAATTTGGATTTAATGTATGTTCTTTCACTTGTTGATAAGTACTGATTCACTATACAAATTGTCGAATCATTGCTTGAAGTTCGTTAGCAGAAATTTATAAAAATGAAAACTTTTGAATAATTCAATAACTTAAATGAAAACTTTTAAATAATTAAGTGATCAAATTATAATTTTTTTTAAACGAAAATTTATCCAAAATGACTAATAATGTAATTTACTTAAAATTTATTTAATTTTATATAATAATAAAAAGGAGTTTATTTGTATGAAACTCTATAAAATTTTCATTAATAAAAGTTAGAAGAGGTGTGGTAGTATGATGAAGATGAAATGTGAAGTTTAGGTAAGCAGATATTAATATGTTAGTTGATCCATGAATGTTCAAAATCCAAGCTCTACGTTGAAGCAAACCTTGGGCGACTGTTTGGCGAGTCAATTCGGGGTTGTTGATCCATCATTTCGATCAAGTTGAGAAACAACCCTATCTACGCTTCTTTCATTTTATTGTAATATTTAAGGTTTTTTCAATTTGTAAAAGATTGGCGGTTGGTTCAATCTATTCAACCGTAAATTTATATTTCACCAATTCGAAATATACAATCGATTATGACCTTCTTTTTTTATTTCATTTACTTTTTCATTAAAAATCGTTGGATCCATGAGATTTGGGCTTTCAGAAAATTCATGGTTTGATTAAATATTTGTATTTAGTTAGTAATAATACAATTTACTAATTCTATCGGTAATTAAAGATGTATTTGGTTAAGTAAAAGAGTTTATGATTAAATAATAGAGTGATTTATGATACACTCGTTTGGTATGAATTTAAACTGTGTTATCATTATTTTTTACCCGTAAATGGAATAGTTGCATAAAATGCGAAGTGTCACTCCATTGTTTAAGAATGACTAATACTTTTTTGGCCCTTTAATTTTATAAAAAGAAATTATTTTAGCCATTCATTCGATTTTTTACTTCTTTTAGCCTTTAAACTTGTATTGTTTGTCAAATCACTTCAAAATAAATGAAAATAACTTTGCCAATGTGGCGTACACATAGATGTCACATAAGCAATTAATTAAAATTCAAAAAATTCAAAAAAAAATATAAATTATTTTTAAAATTGAAAATTATTAAAATATACAAAAACATAAGAAATTTTTTTAAATTTTAATTAATTGCTAACATAGAATACATGTGGACCACCACGTCAGTAAAGTTAACCAACACGAACTTTTCCATCCATTTTTTGGTGATTTGATAAATAATGTAAGTTCAATGGCTAAAAGAGACGAAAATTTAAGTGGAGGGTTAAAATAACTTTTCTTGTAAAGTTGGAGGGCCAAAATAAGTCATTATACTTTTTCTTTTTTCCTTTTTTTACTAAATTATGGAGTAAAAATTTAAATGTTACAATATACTCAAAGTTTTTGTACTCTTCATATATTTGAAATTTAATCTCCATACTTATTTTTAGACATTTAATCAATCTACTTTTTGAATTTTAAAATTTAGGTTCATTTGTTAACACATTAAAATCCCTATGTTAAATTTGATGGTGTAACATTTTGAAATTAAAAAAAAAAAAACTCCCTTGGTATACATGTAACAAAAAATAACAATTGTAATGGACTTGAATTTAATAGAAATTTTTAATGGTGTTAATAATTCTTAAAAATTCACAACATTTTGATCAATATAAAATAGTTAGACTAACTAATGGTATAAAAAGTTGAGACACTAAATTATGTCAAAATTAAAGCATAAAAATAAAATCTCAAATTTGAGCGGAATATAAAGATTAAAATTAAAATTTAACATTTTTTTTTTATAATCTTAAAAAGTAGAGACATTAGAACTGAAATTTAACATTATTTTTTCATCTAAAAAATAATAGGTTTCTTGTGAAAAGAATAGAAAGAATAAAAAAATATCAAAAATTAAATCTTAAATTTAAGTAAAATATAAAAATCAAAATTAAAATTTAATCATTTTTGTATAATCTTAAAAATTAGAGAGATTAGAACGGAAATTTAATCATTATCTTTCATGTAAAAAAAAAAAAAGTGAACAGGTGTATTGTAAGGAAGGCTTTAGGGGCTTCCTTTTACATATAGCAATAATAATAGATAAATTAAAAAATTAAGTGTTAAAAAATAAGTATTAAATTTAAATTATAAATTTTATTTGATTTATTACTTAAGATTAATTTTGGAATATTATGTTATTTGATAATTATAAACTTTAGATTATAAAAAATATATTTTACATTTATTTATAATTTTTAAACATTTTATCTTATTTTAAATAAAACTTACAATTTTGAAATTAATTTTTTTAGGATAATATTAAAATAAATAAAATAAAATAAATATAATTAAAATATTCTCGTTAAGTAATAAATAGCTCTGTTCTACGTTTTTTTATAGAAAAATCTTCAGACTACCAAACATGCGTAAAAAAAATAAAACAATTTATTTATTTTAGTGATTTATCAATCAATGTCTTAATAGTAATCAAATAAAGATAAACTTATTAATGGCCATCCGACTATTAGAAACTTTATGATTAAGTCATCTGACTTTAAAAGATTACAATGCTCAGTTGCTCACCCCACTTACTCTCTTATTTTTTTAAGTCCGTTAAATTGCTAACAGACGTGGCTGTTAACTCAATCACTTATTTTTTTTATCGTTTATTATAATTAAAAAAAGTAACCCAAAACTACACCCTTTTTTGGGTTATTTCCATCTCCAAAATCCACTCCAACCACAACTCTGGTCGTTTCTCCGATGAAACCTCCCACGACTTCTTCAGCTCTTACGTCGACATCACCTTCGAAATCTCTTTCATCATCACCTCCATCCTCAACTCCTGCGAGTTCCCTAATCACATCATCGCCGCCTGCAACTTCTCCGACTACTATTCCTCCATAAACAGGGGTGAAGCCAGGGGGGCTGGCATGGGCCCCGGCCCCCCTAAAAGGTAAAATTACTATTTAGGCTCTTAAATTTTTTTTAAAATTTTAAATTAGTAAAGGTAAAATTGCACTTTGGCCCCCCTAAAATTATAAAAATTCGATTTAATCCTTTACAAATTAGAAAGATATAAACTATAAAAAATTAAAATTTTATCTGGCACCCCTAAAAAATTGTCCTGGCTTCGCCCCTGTCTATAAACCCAACCCCCGACTGCAACTGTACCTACTTCTTCTAACCCACCAGTTCCCAAAACAGTGTGTTTAAAAAAAGTAAAAAAACAAGTCATTGAATTATGAGCTAAGAATAAAAAGATAAATCGAGTATATTTTGTAATTGTTTAAAATCGAACGATTTAGCCAAAAAAAATTGTAATAGTCGAATAATCATTTATGTAGTTTACTCATAAAATAATTAGTAATATAGATTAGTTTAAATTACCGGTTAGCTCCATCTAACCAGCCTTAAAATGGATAAGCCAAATAGGTATTTTTCTCATGATTTTTTAATGCCACGTGGCGATGATCGGCTTCGTTAAACTTTGTGATGATGGTTTCAAAATTATGAGTAGTCAAGTTGCCACTTGGTATCATTTCACTTTGTGGGCGATTTTATTCATTTTTCTTTTACTAAAATATTAAAAAAAATCTTATTTACACAATAATTTCTTTTATCTGATTATGAGTTAGATAATAAGAGATTTATTTAAGTAAAAGTTAAAATTGTTCAAATATGTTCAAATGTATATAAAATATCGAGGTTTTATCTAAATTAGTGTGGTTTTGATTAATTATTCACGTTGATTATTTTCATGTGTCAAATTATAGTAAAAAGTTTGAATATTAAAATATAGTCTAAGTATTTATACATTCATATATTTAAAATTTAGTCCCCTACTTTTATTTTGGGAATATAATCTTCTATTTTTTTATTTAAAATTTAAGTCCAATTGATACTACCGTTAATTTTTTATTAAATTCTCTAGTGTGACATTTTGAAATTAAAAAAAAAATTCACTTAGTAATAATGCAACAAAAAAAATAAAAATATTGATTGTGATTCTTTCTTGAAAACACCTATTTAAAATCGTCATGATGAAATATTTTTTCTATTATTCTTCTTAATAAATATTGACATTAGCATTTTGATTGAAATAGTTAATAATATTAACTATTTAGACTAACTAATGATATTATAAAAATAGAGGGTCCACATTATGTTAAAAAATAAAGTATATAAATTAAATATCAAGTTTTGACATAGTTTAAGGGTCAAATGTGAAATTTAACCATTGTCTTATAATAAAAAAGGTATGTAAATATAAAAGAAATAGGAAATCACGTGTTAGTCTCTAAGATTTAGAGTATTCAAATTATATATAAACATATAATGTTTTAATTGAAAAGTTAATGATATTATTTATTTAGACTAATTAAAAACATTATAAAATTATAAAAACCAAATATGTTAAAAATTCAAGTATATAGATTAAATCTTAAATTTAAGCATATTAGAAAAATTTGAAAAAAATAAAAATAAAGCATAGATGGGTGATTGAATCGTCACAGCCACTTTAATTTTTGTCAAAGTAAGATCCAATTTGTGTGTAAATATATATAGATGGTTATAAATGTGATTATTTTTTTAATTTACAATTATTACAAAACATATAACATTTATAAATAAATAAAGGAGTTTGCAATGCACATTTTAGACTCTTCATGTTCTCTTGGGTTCATTTGGTTCAATAGGATTGGTCCAATTGTTTGAAAAAGATTCAAGGCCTATCTACTTGAATTCTAGTTAAAATGAAACACTCCAATAACTTATATTTTTATCAAGATAATTATTGTAAATCATAAAGGATAAGAATGTATAGAGTTTAAACTCCTTAGAATTCTCATCTTGTTGACAGATACTAATATCAACCATTTGTGTAATTCAATATGTACTATTGGATCTCAAGGAGCTCAACTATAAATAGAGCCCTCCCTCTTCATTTGTAATGACTTAATTCTTGAGTTAAAGAATATATTTGAGAGCATTTACTCAAACACTTGGTGTGCATTGTTTTATTGTGGCTTTTTAGTTCTTTTGTTGTTCATTTGCTTTTGAGTTTACTTTCGTTTTATTTCAGTGCCTTAAAGAATTTCCAGGAGAATTCTCATCTTTTGACAGTTAGGCTGACTTAGGCGGATTTGAAACAATGAAATCGCTTAAGACCATGCGGTTTGCCAGACTTAAGTTCTAACCTCGTGACAGTTGATATATGAGCTGAGGTTCAAAGGTGTCAGTTGAGATTACGAAAAGAGTAGACGAGTGGGTTAAGCCTAATGAGACCCGTGATGGGGGCAACAAAGCTAGAAAATCAATGGATATGTTGTTAGCTTTAGATGGAAGAGTTGAAAAACTCAAAGCCTCATGGGTGATGTGAGGGAGACCCTTGAGAAAGTTGAGAGACGCACCACAAAGCTAGAATCAAGGCAAGATTAGCTCAAAGGGCAAGTGGCAGAGGCCTTCGATGTTAATATGGATGCAATGCAAGAGGTCCTTAATACCACTGTAGGTGAGCTGATTGAGAAGGATGATATTCTCGAGGTCATGATGACGGCCTTGAATGAACAAAAGGGGGAGCTGGCTATCTGTAAAGCTACTTTGGGTAATGGGATGTTAGCAATGGCACCCAAACTTAAGGTAGATGTCCCTAAATCAAAAAAATTTAATAGGACGAAGCTCGTAAAGGATGTGAACAACTTCTTGTGGAGAATGGAGCAATACTTTCATGCCAAAGGCATTGTGGATGATGATACTAAGGTAAATATTTTTACTATGTATTTTATTGATGTCGCTCTGTTATAGTGGCGTTGTATGTCCACAGATGAGAAACGAGATGGATTAAGGATTGAGTTTATCCCCAATACTGAGCTGCCGACTAGGGCCCCATATTGAATGTCTCTACCAGAGTTTAAAGAGTTGTGGAAATAGTTGAAGGAGATATCAGACGTTAGGTTCATTAGACAATCCAAAGCCCCACACAATACACTGGTTTTGTTTCAAAGAAAGCATGATGGGTCATTGAGATAATGCATCAACTATCGGGCATTGAACAAGATCATTGTGAAGAACAGATACCTAAATCCACTTATTGCAGAGTTGTTTGATTAGCTTGGTAGTGCAAGGTGGTTTACCAAGTTGGATTTGCCATTGAGGTACCATCAAGCTAGAGTAGCCGAAGGGACAAGCCAAAAACAACTTGTTTGATGCGTTATGTGTTGGAAAAAATCATGTTCGAAAACGATTTTCTTGCATAGTGAAAAATTAAAATTTTGAAAATCGAGCCGGTTTGTAATATTTATAGCAATAAACTTTACCCGAAATCACGCATGTGTTTGCGGCAAGACAAACCCTTGTCGTTCCTAGCTTTCAAACAAACAACCTTCTTCGCTATTCTTGTACCATGAACTGCTTCGAGTATGAGTTCGAATGAATTTGAGTCAAATACAAAACCAGAAATTATTTACTTTACTTTCAGTGGAAAGACAAAAATATCTCTCTAATAGAAACCAGTAGAATTATTATTCTGTAAAATAGAATTTATACCTAGAAATAAATTCTCATTATTTTCGGGTAGAATAACAATAACTCAAAGTTGAGTAAAACTTATTGTGTATTTAGCCCTATTGGTGCCATCTATTTATAGGGATAAGTGAAATCTTTGTTGAATTATTAGAAGTCTATTGAAATAGAAAAACGCCTTCTTAGTTGAATTAGGAGAGAGAATGACTAATAGGGTGTGCTTCCCCTCATATGTATTATGATGGGGATTTGAGCCTCTCTTGTATTGGGTCCAATTATATGTGTTTCTTGGACTTTTAACGCGACACTTTATAATTTAATCTGACTTAATACATGTTTTTCAATTTCTCAAAATAAACATCATAAATTAATTTAAATAAATAAATTAATTTCCCGATTAAATAATTTTCTCAACCCGATTCTAATTACGTTAAAAGCATGGAAACTTTACCTAAAAGAATCTATGACAAAATATCTTTAATTTTTCTATATTCAACGGATTCACTATGACCAATTAAATAAATTCCATTTTTGAACTTCAATTAATTAATTAATTAATAATTCAAAAAACCATAAATTAATCATCACGTCATTTCCAAACATAGTGGCAAAACCATATTCATTTCTGAATGTTTCTCATTTCTCTAACTTTATCATTTCTATTCATTTGATTCAACATGTAATTCATTTCTGGTTTCAACGAGCTAGCAGAGGGACCGACTGGACATGTGTAATTAGGGTTTAAATGATATATAATTAAGTTCAAGCTTTCCGCCTATTAATTATACACTCATTTACTCACGAAGTCATTCCACTATAATATCGTGATTGAGCTCTCCCTAATGACATACCATTATGAAGGCTACTCGATCAGTGCTCGTCCAATTACCTTGTCATAAGTGTGTTACCCTCATAGGATATTGTTAGCTCTAGTTTTTCAAGTATTTTGGTATAACGAAAAGTATATTAAAAATTCCCTACTTAAATTTGCAAAAACTGTTTATAAGTCCTTAAAATTATTTTCAAACTGTTGGACAAAATAAACTTTTAAAAAGCTTTGAATTAACTTAATTTTTAATGAGTTTTTGAGTCTGAATAACTTCTATCGATACTTAGATGAATAACTTCTATCGATACTTAGGTGGACAAGTATCGATAGAACTCAAGATGGAAAGACCTTGAAAAGGCTATAGAATTCTACTGGTAGAACCGAGAGTTCTACCGATACAACTCTGAGTTCTACCAATACAACCCAGACTTCTATAGGTAGAACGCACTCCAGTGTGCAAATGTAGTTTTGGCCTGGGATCTCTAGTTATACAATCAGAGTTCTACCGGTACCTTGAGAACTTCTACCAAAACAAGTCAAGGCAGTAGCCAAAGTTCAGCCTCCCCTACACTTCTACCAATACTCTGCTGGGTTCTACCGATACCAGTTGAAACCCTCAAAGTTCTACCGATACAAGGGGACCTCTACCGATACAACGAGCCCAACGGTCATATTTTGGAAGGACTTCTACCAGTACAAGTCCCATTCTATCGATATAATAAAGCTGCAGACTGCAATTAATGCTAGTTTTTATGGCTGCAATGACTCTATTTTGTTTCTAACGGTTACAAACATCCATAAGGTTGTTAGATGACTTAAATACAAGGTCAATGCTCCTCATTAATATATAGAAACAAGTGCCTAAATTCCAAGAACTAGATTTTTCAATCTTTCTCAATCTTTTAAGTCTTCTATCATTCTTTCAAGTGTTGTAACTTTGTGTGAGAGTGCTTAATTGTTGATTATCTACCTTTTAGAGGTATCATCTTATTCATAATTATTTTTTTCTTATTTGTGAGGTGTTACTTAAGGTTTTGGGTAGAAACCCAAAACATTAAGGGGAAGTGGTTCTATCTTACCTTTGAAAAAATAGGAATTTGTAAGGTTAAACATTGTCCTTAAAGGTTCAAATCTAGTGGATTTGAGAAATCCTTAGATGAGGAAAGCTAAGGTAATGGAGGTAGGCAATTGTGGCTGAACCACTATAAATACTTAAGTCATTTTATTTTTGCCATTTCCTGAAAACGATTTAATACACCAATTCACCCCCTCTTTGTGTATTTTGATGTCAACAATTGGTATCAGAGTTAGAACTCTAGAGACAGTTTTACCACCAAGAGAGAAGATCTTCAAGATATTCAAGATGGAAGTTATAAGTTAAGAAATTTACTTCATGGAATCGGAGCACCATATTGGGAGAAGGGCATTCCACCATGAGGCCTCTTTTATTCAATGGCACCAACTACTCATATTGGAGAATAAAAATGAAACTATTCATTTAAGCTAACGACTATGAAGTTTAGAGGATAATTATAAATGGGTCATCTATTTCAATAAATAGGGTTAAAGATGTTATTGTCCCAAAAGAAGAGAGTGAATGAGATAATAATGATATCAAGAAGGTGCAATTAAAGTAAAAGCTATGCATACTCTATTTTGTGCTCTTAGTCCAAATGTGTAAAATAGAGTTTCTTTATGTGACAATGTAAAAGAAATATGGGACAATCTTAAAGTCACCCATCAACGAGATGTCTGATCGCCTCACTAACATCATCAATGGTTTTAAAGCCCTTGGAAAGATCTATCCAAACAAGGATATGGTGAAGAACATGTTGAATAGTCTCCCAAAGTCTTGGGAACATAAAGTGACGATAATATAAGAATCAAAGGATCTCAACTTACTCTCACTTGATGAGCTCATCGGTTTCTTGTTGACATATGAAATGAAGATCAACCACAATGCACAAGAAATCAAAGAAGCTCCAAAGAAAGTGAAAGTTGTCTTCAAATCAACAACTTGTGAAAAGGATGAAGGCTCTAGTAATGATAAGGAGGAGGAGGAGGAGATGACTACGTTTGTAAAGAAATTCAAAAAATTCATGAAGTTCAACAAAGCCAAAAGATTCCTAAGAAGAGACATCATCAAGGGTGAATCAAGCAAGAAGGAAAATGACTTAATCATTTGCTATGAGTGAAAAAAGTCGGGTCATATTAAATTTGATTACCTACAATTGAAGAAGAAAATGGCATTAAAACAAAATAAGAAAGCCATAATGATAACTTGGAGCGATAGCGATTCATCCGATAGTGATGGGGACAATGAAGTTGCCAACCTATTCTTATGGCTATTGAAGAACCAAAGGTAATCTTAGAATCTAGTGAATTAAATGAATATACATTTGAAGAATTACAAGATGCCTTTGATGAATTAGTTATAGATTTTGATACTATGAACTCCAAATATAAGAAAGTGATTTCAAAATTAAAGGAGGAAAATAAGTCTCTAATCATAGCTAAAGAGGAGATAGAAAAGAATTTTAATGATTTGCATAATTCATTTTCTATGTTTCATATGAGGCAACAAAAACTAAATGGTATGCTTGAATCTCAAAGAGCCTTCTTTGATAAGAGTGGCTTTGGTTTTGTAAATTTACAAAGAGAAAACAAATTTAAAATTTTCTTTGAGAAACCAAGCTATATTTATGATGCCTCACTCTTATGCACACATTTTCACAAAAAGGGGTATGATAGACAAGTATGTTCTTTAAGAAAGCTCACATCTAGGAGCAAACTCGCTAAGAGTGTGTGGATTCCAAAAGAATTAAACACATATCAAAATGAGGATGCTTTAAAGAAGTGGATTCCTAAGGGGACAAAAATTGTTAAGACTAATGTTAATGGACCCAAGAAAGTTTGAGTAGCAAAATCCAAAGTTTAACTTTGTGTACCTTGATAGTGGATGCTCTAGACACATGACCGGTGACAAAATCCATTTTATGGAACTAATGCCAAAGAATGGAGGAGAAGTTACATTTGGTGATAACTCCAAAGGGCTTATTAAAGGTATTGGTTCTATAGGTATAAATTTTTCCACTCTCATTAAAAATATGCTTTATGTCAATGGTATTAAGCATAACCTCCTTAACATTAGTCAACTTTGTGACAAGGTATTCAAAGTAATATTTGAGTCTAATGGGTGTAAAGTTTTAGATATTGTAAATAATAGGATTCTTTTTATAGGACACAGGGTAGGTAATATTTTTATGGTGCATCTTGATGACATATCTTCCTCTAATATTTGCTTTATGGCTAATAATGAAATATATGTTGGCTATGACACAGAAGATTAGGACATGCAAGCATGTGTTATTTCAAAGCTTATTAAAAATGAACTTGTTATTGGCATGCCTAACTTTCCTATTGACTTTGATAAAGTATGAGATGCATGTGCTAAAGGTAAACATAGGAGAACATCCTTTAAATATAAAAATATAGTTTCTACATCTAGAGTAGTCCAACTCATTCATATTAACCTTTTTGGACCCGCTAGAACTATAAGTTTAGGAGGTAAACAATATGAATTTGTTATTGTTGATGACTATTCTAGAAATACATGAGTTTTCTTTCTTTCTTTCTTTTTCAAAAGATAAATCTTTAGAAAGATTTATTACTTTTTTTAAAATGATTCAAAACCAAGTGGGATATTCAATTCCAAGTGTAAAAAGTGATTATGGAAAAGAATTTGAAAACCTTGGTTTTGATAATTTTTGTAATGAACATGGTATTATTCACAATTTTTTAGCACCTAGAATCCTTCAACAAAATGGAGTTTTTGAGAGGAAAAATAGGACCTTAGAGGAAATGGCTAGATCCATGTTATGTGAAAATAATTTGCCAATATATTTTTGGGTGGAAGCCATAAACACTTCTTGCTATATTATAAATAGAGCTATGGTTAGGCCTATTTTGAAGAAAACTCCTTATGATCTTTTTAAAGGAATAAAGCCTAACATAAACGACTTTCATCCTTTTGGTTGTAAATGTTTTGTTTTGAATAATGAAAAATAAAATTTAGGAAAATTTGATGCCAAAAGTGATGAAGGTATTTCTCTTTGGATATTCCACAAATTCTAAAGCTTCTAGAATTTTTAACAAGAGAAACCTTGTTGTAGAAGAATCTATACATGTTATTTTTGATAAATCTAACTCTCATTCTAGAAAGAATTTTATTGATTTTAATGATGTAGAAATATATCAAGTTGAGCAAAATCAAGCATCACATGAAGATCAAGGCATAAGTGAGTTGGTTCAATAACTCAAAATTGATGAACTGCAAGAACCAATTCACGTTGAAAGAGAATCTAACCACCCAAGAGAGCTTTCATATATAAGGATGGACACATAATTGGTGATCCATTTAAATGGGTAATTACTAGATCTTTAATTAGAAATACTTGTAATTATGTTGCTTTCATTTCTTGCATAAAACCTAAAAACATGGATGTTGCTTTAAATGATGAATTTTGGATAATGGCTATGCAAGAAGAATTTAATCAATTTGAAAGAAATCAATTATGGAATTTAGTTGATAGACCTTGTAACAACCCAAACCCGGCCCAAACACTACGACCGAATTTGATTTGTTACGAAGTAAAAACTTGTGAACACCATTTCGAGAAACATTTAATTTCCATTGAAAACTCCCCAATTTTGGTTGTCTTGTCAAAGCTACACTGAGATTTAATTTGAAAATTTTAATTAAGTCCGTTTGTTATACCAGTTTCATGTGTGCCCGATGGCACGAATAAACTTTTTCGTGTTACTAAAGAAAACATGTGATTTAATTCAATTTAATAGTATAGTCTAAGCAAATATCCAACATAAAAGAAAATAACACAAATATAGTTTATGGAGGCCTTATTACAACCAAAGTAAAAATAAGCAAATATAAAGTTCTATAAATTTAAAACCTTTGCATGGCCACCTCGAGTCCAATGGCTCCTCCACCGCCATCTACGAGTCACCTGAAAAATGTTAAAGGAGAAGGTGAGTCACTAAGACTCGATATGTAACCCTTCCCCGGTTAATACAACGTTTCATACACAACATATAACAGCTTAATTATGCATAGTATCGTGTACCCAACCTAGCCAACCAAACACCTTTGCCTACCCCATGTGGTACCAAACCTTTGGTGACCGTAGTCACGATGTGTTACCAAAACACCGGTGGTGCCAAACCACCTGGTGACATATAGTCACAATGTGCTACAAAGCACCGTGTCCGTAGACACAAATCGGGTGATGGGGCCAACCCATCGTGTGATACCAAATCACCGCGACGATCCCATATCTCAAGTGGGGCCAACCCACGGTGGTGTTAACCACGGGGACAAGTCGCTATGAGGTACCAAACCTCTGGAGGTACCAAAACCTCTGGTGACATATAGTCACGGTGTGCTACCAAAGCACCGGTGCTCGTCGACCACGATACCACCACCGCCCCCTCCTCTCATCAACCCATGTCAAGCGATTAACAACAGGACATACCTATATCACATGTATCAAATAATCCATGCTCCCCAAAAGCATTATTATCAATCTCATACAAATAGAGACTTACAGGATCCTTGCTTGTACCATTAAGGCACTACGCCATATCTACATAGAGCGATTTACACATAACATACACTTAATACACTTTATTAACTATTATAAGTGTGTATGTACACACGATTTAAATGCTAACTCCAAATCCCAAAGAGTCAATCGCCACCTCCTCGCTTTCTTGTTCCTATATTCGGCCAAACTCAAAGGTTTAGTGTCCTTTGTCCATTCGGCCAAACCACCATATCCAAAGGGTTAATTATTGAATCCCAAAACCTTACCTAATACCTTCGGTGCTAGACTTAGTACACTTTTACACCTCCGTTTCCACCCTACAATCGGCAACCATTAATAGCCACTCAATAGCCTTTGACTTATAACACTTAAAGAAATTAAACTATTAACACATCCTTACCACGACTTACCAACCAATTGCTCGAAGGTGACGGCTTCACTAGATCAACACCTCGAAGGCCCTACAACAACCGATTCCGAATCGGATGATTCATACTTGCAATCTAATGCCGAGATCGGCTCTTACCCTTGTTGATAGTCGATAGAGAAAAGAATGTGGGAGAAGAGTTTGGCATACTTACCTTCTTCTATGACCGATTGGAAAAACTAAAAAGGATTACCCTTGCTTGATATTCGGCCAAAACTTCACAAAATAAGGAGAAAAGAATTCGGCTAAAGTGGAAAGAAAATAGTGAGAAAAGGGAGATAGGGATTCGGTTTTGAGAAGAAAGAAAAGAAACAGAGAGGGAAAGAGAGTTTTGGTACACCACTAGAGCATATTCGGCCAAGGGGAAAGAAAAATAGTAGGGGAGGAAGGTGGTAGAAGATTCGGCTTTGAGAGCTTGAGAGAATGGTGAAAACGCAAGAGCAAAAAGAGGGCTAGGGAATTCGGCTAATAGGAAAGGAAGTAAAAGAAAACTTGGGCACTCTTCTCCCCTATACTCAGTCTCCTAGCCGCCCACTCCTCTTCACCAAGGAGTCCCACATTCGGCCATCACCTAGTTTTCTCTAGGCCACCCACTTGATTTAATTCAAACACTTTCGAATTAATAAAAATAATCTCCTAGTAAACCTCATTTATCTCCCATTATCCTTGAGATTAAACAATTAAAAATCTAATTTCAATGCTCATATTATCTCTTATTAATACTATTTAATAAAAGAGTTTGAAGGGAGAAAAACTCTCCCCCTTGTGCCGTCAAATAAAAACAAAAGGGGATTTAGTGATTCGAACACAAGCTCTCCCTTGCTCCTTGGTGGCGTCTCATGTAGCTCTTAAGTGGGCTTCTTTTGCCACTTTACCAAGGCCTAATTAGTGTTAATAATACCCACATTTATTCTTATAACACCACTTACCAAGGCTCCCTTCTTTTAAAAGTTAAAAACTAAAATTTCCTACCAAATCGAGCCAACACAAAGCCTTAAATTGATCATTATTATTCCATAAATAATGACTCGTGATTCATACATAAGAAAAATAATTTATTTCCAAATAGCCCCGTTTTGGGATGTTACTGATTCTACTTCGTCCTCGAAATTCCTTGATCAAAAGAGATGGGGGTATTAACGCCGCATCACCTCCTCGGGCTCCCACGTAGCTTCTTCCACTCCGTGGTTCCGCCATAGCACTTTTACTAAAGGCACTGCCTTCCTTCGTAGAACTTTCACATCTCGATCTACAATCTGAACCGGTTCTTCCTCAAAAGATAAATCCGTGTTCACCTCGATCTCTGCGCATCGGCACAACGTGCGAAGGATCCGACCGATACCGTCTCAAAGATTGATACATGGAATACGTCATGAATCGACTCGATTCTGCCGGCGACTCTAGTTGATAAGCTACAGGTCCCACTCGCTTCACAACAAAGATATGGCCCGATGAACCTTGGGCTTAACTTCCCTTTCCGTCCAAACCTCAACACCTTTTTCAAGGCGACACTTTCGGAAAGACTTTGTCTCCCACAAAGATACTCCACTTCCTTGCGTTTGAGATCGGCATAAGACTTCGCCTATCCGATGCTTCCTTGAGACGAGACCGAATCACCTTGACTTTGTCTTCCGTCTCGGTTACCAGTCTGGACCCCGAACTTGTCTTTCTCCCAACTCCGTCCAACATGTAGGAGTACGACACTTCCGATCCATATAGAGCCTCGTATGGAGCCATTTGGATACTCGCTTGATAACTATTGTTATAGGCGAATTCCGCTAGTGGTAGGTACTCCTCCCAACTACCACTAAAATCCAAGACACGACCCTCTTAACATGTCTTCTAAAATCAGATATCACCCTTTCCGATTGTCCGTCGATTTGTGGATGGAAAGCCGCATCTTGAAATCTAACAGTGTACCCAAAGCTTGATGCAACGCTTTCCAAAACCTTGACGTGAATCGGGATCCCTATCCGAGATAATCGACATCGCACGCCATGCAACCTCACTATTTCACCCACATACGACTTTGCTAGCTTCGAGAGAGTAATCCATTCTCACCGCATGAAGTGAGTGATTTAGTTAAGCGATCCACAATTACCTGCATCGCATCCTTCTTGGTGGGCGTAAGGGTAGCCCACTAACAAAATCCATGGTGATCCTCTCCCATTTCCATTGAGGATCTTTATCGGTTGAAGTAGTCCCGATGGTGACCGATGTTCAGCTTTAACTGGCGACACGTCGGACACTTTCCTACGAACTCCGTTATCTCACGCTTCAACCTGTGCCACGTAATGCTTTCCGCAAATCTCCATACATCTTGCTTCCCCGGGATGCATAGCGTATGGGCCGCTATGTGCATCTTGGAGAATTTTCTCGCCTTAATTTCGGATCTTTTGGCATACATACTCGCCTTGAAAACAAAGCGCTCCTCCACTAGAGGACAGTGTATCCTTCCAAACCACCGTCTTGAACTTGTACCCTCTTAGAGCTCAAGCCTTCATCCACTAAGCGCTTTTCTTTAATCTCTCAATCCATGTCGGCTTAACTTGAAGTTACGCTTAAAAGACTCCCATCATCATACTGAGACTTAACCGAGCGAACATTGCTCTTAAGTCCGATTACGCGCTCAGGCTCAATGCGTCGCCTACCACATTAGCCTTTCCCGGATGGTACTCGATTGAACAATCATAGTCCTTTAGTAGTTCAATCCACCGACGCCGCTCTCGTATTCGAGATCCTTCGAGTCGGGAGATACCTCAAGCTTTTGTGATCCGTGTAGACCATCGACTTCTCTCCATACGTGTAATGTCTCCATATCTTGATTGCAAAGGCGACCATTGCTAACTCCAAGTCGTATGCGTTGGGTAGTTAACCTCATGCGATCTTAAGCGACGGGATGCATAGGCTACTACCTTCCCATCTCGCATCAACACACATCCCAAACCGGTGTGAGATGCATCACAATAAAGCTGTGAATAACTTTCCCGCTTCAGTCGTACCAAAACCGGAGCTTAGTCAAAATCTTCCTTAGCTTATCAAAGCTTTCTTGCCGCTTTTCCGTCCATACAAACGGGACACCTTTCCTTAGCAACTTAGTTAACGGCGCTGCTATTAGAGAGAATCCTTCCACGAATCTCCGAGATAGTATCCTGCTAAACCCAGAAAACCGTATTTCAACCACCGCCCTAGGTGGTTTCCACTCCAATATCGCTTCAATCTTGCGAGGGTCTACCCTAATTCCTTGGTGATACTACATGACCTAAGAAAGCCACCTCCTAAGCCAAAATTCACACTTTACCGAATTTGGCATATAATCGCTTCCCCTCAATACTTGCGGAACTATCCGTAAATGCTTGTCATGCTCTTCTTACGTCTTTGAGTAAACCAATATGTCGTCTATGAACACCACGCACGAATCTGGTCCAAGTCTTTGCTGGAATACTCTATTCATCAAGTCCATGAATGCCGCCGCGCATTAGTCAACCGAATGGCATCACCAAGAACTCGAAATGCCCATACCGAGTTCGGAATGCCGCTTTGTGAACATCACCTCCTTCACCCTTAATTGGTGATAACCCGACCTAAGGTCTATCTTGAAAACACCGAGGCACCTTGGTTGATCAAACAAGTCGTCAATCCGAGGCAGCGGATACTTGTTCTTGATCGTTAACTTATTTAAGCGGCGGTAGTCGATGCACATCCGCATAGAACCGTCCTTCTTCTTGACAAACAACACGGTGCTCCCCACGGAGATATACTTGGTCGTATAAACCCTCTATCCAAGAGCTCACGAATTTGAGCCTTTAGCTCCACCAATTCCTTTGGTGCCATTCGGTATGGTGCTATGGACACAGTGCCGTTCGGTAGCAAGTCTATACGAATTCGACTTCTCGATCCGGAGGCAACCCGGAAGTTCTTCCGGGAATACATCAAACAAATTCCCCAACCGTTCGGACCTTTTCAATTACTAACCCCTTAGCTTCCAAAGCAATGATTTGAACCAAATACGCCTCACAACCCTTCTTGACCATCTTTTCACCTTCAAGGCGATCACTACATTGGATAGATAATTCCTTCGATCTCCTATCATAACCACTTCATCACCTTCGGCCGTTTAAGGACCATGCGCTTAGCGCGCAATCCAAACTCGCTTGGTACTTAACCAACCAATCCATACCAAGGATCAAATCGAACTCCCCAAACGGTAGTTCCATTAGATCGGCTACAAATACTACCCTTGAAGTTCTAGAGTGCGCCTCTATAGAGTTTATCTACGACTACGGGTGACCTAAGGGGCTAACTACGGTCATCTCCCTAGAAGCGGTTTTGATTTTAGGTCCATAGTTCCTACCACACTACAAGCAATGTACGAGTGCGTCGAGCCCACATCAATCAATGCAACATAAGGAAAACCGAAAATTAGAAAGCGCATCGGTTATTACATCCGGTGCGTCACCTTCTTCGCGACACCTCATTTGCGTAAACTAAGCCAGCCGCCTAGCCTCTGTGTTACTGAACCTCGCCTTGAGTTCCACGACCTCGGTTAGGGCCGTTGTTTTCCCTACCATTACCACGACCCTCTCCGTGGTCCCACGTTTCTATCCCGAGCACAGTTCGTCCTTCCGCCGCTTCTTAGCTAGTTTTCGGGGACAATCTCTCGACGCGATGCTCCAAAGACCCACACTCAAAACATCCTTTATCACCGGTCCAACATCCTCCCCAATGGGTCTTTCCCACAGCATCAGACCTGACCGAGTCGGCCCTCGATTAGCGATGCGTGGGCCTTGTTGCTGATTGGGCCCACTTGGCCTAGCCTTTTTTCGAGCACTCCCGCTTGATCCGGTGACCCAAAACTTCTCTTGATTGTTCTTACTATAGTTACGCCTCACGGCCTCCTTGATTCCTTCGGCTACCTTAGCCTTCTCCACTAGAGATGAGAACTCACGAACTCTGCTGTGGGGCAATCAAGAACCTTAAATCATCTCGAGTCCGTCCTCAAAGCGGACACAGCGCTCATGTTCGAGAGCCACGATGCCTCTCGCATATCTACTCGACCTTAGAAATTCCGCCTCATATTCCGACACGGACTTAGTTCCTTGAACTAATCCCGGAAAAGCCTTTCTCTGTGGCGTCGGTGTAGCTAATGCCCACATACTTTTTTACGATGGCGGTTACGAAATACTCCCAAGTCAAATCATCTGCTGAGCCCCATCTCGAACCGTTAGCCACCACCGAGCACGCTTCATCCTTTAGAAGCGACACGCGCCTTCCGACTTCTCTTCCTCGGTCAGTCAAGGTCATCCATAATTCTTTCGATTGACTCGGCCAATATTCCATTGCAGACTGGTGCCACTCACGACACACCTCGGAATACCTCCGCTCCGTTAGATCGAGTCGCGAGGGACGATTTACGAGCTCCAACATTTCCACCGCCCTGACCACCATCTCCAAGACTCGCAACACGACTTGCGATACCGACTCGCCACCGGTGCGCTCGGCTCCTCATTCTAAAAGTAGGAGGTGGTGGTGGCGATGGTACCTCATTTTTCGAACCTTGTCACGACTGACGGGTTCGGACACCGTCATCCTACCCCTACCACGCCCCACGGCGTCCACGTCCTCTAGAACTCATTCTATCTACCGCGCTTTTAATCGATTAAGAAAAATTTTATGCGTTAGCATTTGTTTCACTTTATTACTCGCGAAGAAATTTTATGGATAAGGTTTAATCGAGAGATTCTTTCGAGCAAACAATGTTTGATTTTCCTATCCTAGTTCACACAAAGAAGTCCATGCATCCATTCCTTAATACTTTCCATACCTATTCACTCATCGGACATTTACGCCCATTTCTAACCTGGGTATTTTCGTCTTTTCCTCTGAGGGTATTTTCGTAATTTTCGAACCAAAATATTTGGTGATGATTTCCAAAGCTAAGTTATTGAATATTTGTAAAATAGCTAAATTTTTGGGCAAAACCGTCGAATCAATATTTTATGGATCGGGGCATTTTGGTAATTTTACTCCTAAAGGGTATTTCGTAATTTTCCACAAGTCAAGTTTTCCGAGAAAAAATTGTATACTAAGTGTTCTAGGGTTTGAGAGGGTTATTGGATAAGTTTTGAAAACATTAGAGTACATTTATTCATTCCTTTCGAAAAACAAGGCTAATTCCCTTCTCGGGTTTTAATCATTGTTTTTAGCCTATGACCGAGCCTTCTGGTCGGGGTGAAACAAAGCTACGCACCAGTGCGGGAATTCAAGTGAAGAGGAGGTGGGTCACGCGGACCGCTTAAATACCAAGCTCTCACTTTGAACCTTTCTAGACATGCGCATGTGAGGTTACCACACCACTGAGCTTTACGAGTTAGGGTGAACCAGGAAGCTACGCACTGCAGGATACTGCGAAGAGGAGGTGAGTCACGAGGACCGCTTAAATACCAAGCTCTTCGGATCCAATCCTAGACATGCGTCATGCAGGGTTACCACACCCTAGCTCATTGACTAAGTCATAGGTTGGTTTAGTTCTTTAAGTCTTATGCTTCGTTGTGTTTGAGTAATTTAGCCTTAGGGTCCAAGTCCTATAAGTCTATCTACGTTCCATGCTTCCTACCCTTCTACTGAATATAATTCACGAAAGGTTTAGATGTACTTACCTGGGCGGATCGGTCTGCAGGAGACTCGGGCCATCTTTGCTTAAAATCCAAAAATCATTTCATGAGGCCTACCAAAACATTTTTGGGCCTTGGGCCCCCACAGTAGAGAGCTTTGAACTGGGCTCGATACCAGTTCAGTAACAACCCAAACCCGCCCCAAACACTACGACCGAATTTGATTTGTTCTGAAGTAAAAACTTGTGAACACCATTTCGAGAAACATTTAATTTCCATTGAAAACTCCCCAATTTTGGTTGTCTTGTCAAAGCTACACTGAGATTTAATTTGAAAATTTTAATTAAGTCCGTTTGTTATACCAGTTTCATGTGTGCCCGATGGCACGAATAAACTTTTTCGTGTTACTAAAGAAAACATGTGATTTAATTCAATTTAATAGTATAGTCTAAGCAAATATCCAACATAAAAGAAAATAACACAAATATAGTTTATGGAGGCCTTATTACAACCAAAGTAAAAATAAGCAAATATAAAGTTCTATAAATTTAAAACCACTGCATGGCCACCTCGAGTCCAACCGGCTCCTCCACCGCCATCTACGAGTCACCTGAAAAATGTTAAAGGAGAAGGTGAGTCACCAAGACTCGATATGTAACCCTTCCCCGGTTAATACAACGTTTCATACACAACATATAATGATTAATTATGCATAGTATCGTGTACCCAACCTAGCCAACCAAACACCTTTGCCTACCCCATGTGGTACCAAACCACCGGTGACCGTAATCACGATGTGTTACCAAAACACCGGTGGTGCCAAACCCTTTGGTGACATATAGTCACAATGTGCTACCAAAGCAGCGGTGTCCGTGAGACACAAATCGGGTGATGGGGCCAACCCATCGTGTGATACCAAATCACGCGAGACGATCCCATATCTCAAGTGGGGCCAACCACGGTGGTGTTAACACCACGAGGACAAGTCGCTATGAGGTACCAAACCCTGGAGGTACCAAACCTCTGGTGACATATAGTCACGAGTGTGCTACCAAAGCACCGGTGCTCGTCGAAGACGATATCACTGCGCCCTCCTCTCATCAACCCATGTCAAGCGATTAACAACAGGACATACCTATATCACATGTATCAAATAATCCATGCTCCCCAAAAGCATTATTATCAATCTCATACAAATAGAGACTTACCAGGATCCTTGCTTGTACCATTAAGGCACTCTTGCCATATCTACATAGAGCGATTTACACATAACATACACTTAATACACTTTATTAACTATTATAAGTGTGTATGTACACACTGATTTAAATGCTAACTCCAAATCCCAAAGAGTCAATCGGCCACCTCTGCTTTCTTGTTCCTATATTCGGCCAAACTCAAAGGTTTAGTGTCCTTTGTCCATTCGGCCAAACCACCATATCAAAGGGTTAATTATTGAATCCCAAAAACCTTACCTAATACCTTGATTGCTAGACTTAGTACACTTTTACACCTCCGTTTCCACCCTACAATCGGCAACCATTAATAGCCACTCAATAGCCTTGACTTATAACACTTAAAGAAATTAAACTATTAACACATCCTTACCACGACTTACCAACCAATTGCTCGAAGGTGACGGCTTCACTAGATCAACACCTCGAAGGCCCTACAACAACCGATTCGAATCGGATGATTCATACTTGCAATCTAATGCCGAGATCGGCTCTTACCCTTGTTGATAGTCGATAGAGAAAAGAATGTGGGAGAAGAGTTTGGCATACTTACCTTCTTCTATGACCGATTGGAAAAACTAAAAGGGATTACCCTTGCTTGATATTCGGCCAAAACTTCACAAAATAAGGAGAAAAGAATTCGGCTAAAGTGGAAAGAAAATAGTGAGAAAAGGGAGATAGGGATTCGGTTTTGAGAAGAAAGAAAAGAAAGCAGAGAGGGAAAGAGAGTTTTTGGTACACCACTAGAGCATATTCGGCCAAGGGGAAAGAAAAATAATAGGGGAGGAAGGTGGTAGAAGATTCGGCTTTGAGAGCTTGAGAGAATGGTGAAAACGCAAGAGCAAAAGAGAGGGCTAGGGAATTCGGCTAATAGGAAAAGAAGTAAAAGAAAACTTGGGCACTCTTCTCCCCTATACTCGGTCTCCTAGCCGTCCACTCCTCTTCACCAAGGAGTCCCACATTCGGCCATCACCTAGTTTTTCTCTAGGCCACCCACTTGATTTAATTCAAACACTTTCGAATTAATAAAAATAATCTCCTAGTAAACCTCATTTATCTCCCATTATCCTTGAGATTAAACAATTAAAAATCTAATTTCAATGCTCATATTATCTCTTATTAATACTATTTAATAAAAGAGTTTGAAGGAGAAAAACTCTCCCCCTTGTGTAGTCCAAATAAAAACAAAAGGGGATTTAGTGATTCGAACACAAGCTCTCCCTTGCTCCTTGGTGGCGTCTCATGTAGCTCTTAAGTGGGCTTCTTTTGCCACTTTACCAAGGCCTAATTAGTGTTAATAATACCCACATTTATTCTTATAACACCACTTACCAAGGCTCCCTTCTTTTAAAAGTTAAAAACTAAAATTTCCTACCAAATCGAGCCAACACAAAGCCTTAAATTGATCATTATTATTCCATAAATAATGACTCGTGATTCATACATAAGAAAAATAATTTATTTCCAAATAGCCCCGTTTTTGGGATGTTACAGACCTAGTAATCATCCAACTATAGGAACTAAATGGGTCTTTAAAAATAAACTTGATGAAAATGGTAACATTGTTAGAAACAAGGCTAGATTAGTTGCCAAAAGATATAGCCAAGAGGAAGTTATAGACAATGATGAAATTTATGCACCGGTAGCTAGGTTAGAAGTCAATTAGGATGTTATTAGCTTTTGTATGTTCAAACAATTTCAAAAATTTTCAAATGGATGTCAAAAGTGCATTTTTAAATGGTTTCATAAATGAAGAAGTTTATGTTGAATAACCTCCCGGTTTTGAAAATCCAAATTTTCCAAATCATGTTTTCAAATTGTCCAAAGCTCTATATGGTTTGAAGCAATCTCCTAGAGCTTGGTATGAAAGGCTTTCCAAATTTGTAGTTGAAAATGGTTTTAGAATAGGCAAAGTAGACACCACCTTGTTCATAAAAACTAAAGACAAAGACATTTTAGTAGTACAAATTTATGTTGATAATATTATATTTGGTACTACTAATGAAATTATTTGTCAAAAATTTTCTTAGATTATGCAAGGTGAATTTGAGGTGAGCATGATAGGTGAGCTCAACTTTTTTTTGGGACTCCATATCAAGCAAACTAAAAATGACATCTTCATCAATCAAGCCAAATACATAAAGGAAATTCTCGAGAAGTTTAAAATGGAGGACTTGAAGCCTCAATCAACCCCAATGAGCATTTCAAGAAAACTGGATAAAGATGAAGAAGGTAAATGTGTTGACATTAAACTTTATAGGTCTATGGTAGGGTCATTGCTTTATCTTACCGCAAGTAGACCGAATATAATGTTTAGTGTTTGTTTATGCTTTAGATTTTAATCATCTCCTAAGGAGTCACATTTACAAGCCATTAAGAGAATCTTTAGGTACCTTAAGTACACTCCAAATCTAGGACTTTGGTATCCCAAAGATTCATCATTTAGTTTGCATGTTTACTCCAATGCAGATTTTGGAGGATGCAAGTTAGATAGAAAAAGCACCTCCAGAACATGTCAATTCTTAGAAATCGTGCTTGTTTCTTGGTTTTCTAAGAAACAAAATAGTGTAGCTTTGTCCACAACTGAAGCAGAATATGTTGCTGTAGGTAGCTATTGTGCTCAAATTCTTTGGATGAAGCAATAATTAGTTGACTATGGAATTGATATGGATCATATTCCTATAATGTGTGATAACATTAGTGCTATTTTCTTAACCAAAAATCCCATCCAACACTCTACAGCAAAGCACATAGAGATAAGACACCATTTCATTAGAGATCATGTACAAAAAGGTGGCATAGTTCTAGAGTTTGTAGATACTTTGCATCAACTAGTCTATATTTTTACAAAGCCTTTAGATAATGAGAGATTTTGGATAATTAAGGGAGAGTTAGGAATAATGAACATGCATTCATAAGCTTCTTTTATATTCTTTTTGACATTCTTGGACACTTGTGTTGTTTTATGCATGCTTTGTGTACATTACTTGATTATACTTGTAAACTTGTAAATTCCTTGTTTCTCTCTATTCTCGCATGTTTGAAATATTGTTAATGTGTGATATAATTAAGTTAGATAGTATTTTAAATCATAGATCAAAATTTGAGTATGTTAGTAGATTTATTTTCCACCTTTTGATTGCCTCCAAGCATGTTTTTACTTGATTTTCTTATAGATATTTGTTTAAACATGGTATTATATGATTTTACATATGTTATCTATTTGTTTTTGTACCTTTTTCCATGTATTTTTTCATTTTTTGATTAGTTATTTTGGTAGTAAGTAGGAATGTATCGGTAGAATTGTGCCTAAATGGTATTTCTGGGTTTGTATTCATGAGATATCGATAGAAGTACTTCTACCGGAACCTGTCAGCTTCTACCGGTAGAAGTGGACAAGTATCGGTAGATGCGGGCATATATATACCCCAGCAGCATTTTTTACAGTATCGTCTTCTTTCTAAAACCCCACCCCCCATTTTCGGTTCCCACCTCTCCAACACCCTACATTCCACCGTTTTTCCTCAATTTTTTTTACCTAATCTTGTCTCCCACGTGCCTTCCACTTTGTTTTCAACAATATTTCCACCAAAAGTCTCCATATTTTCCTTATTTCCCACGTTTTTAAGGTAAACCCTAAAATATCATTTTTTAATTTTTTTATTTCAAAATCATACTAGTTTTAGAAGATATTTTTTTATAAAAATATTGCTTTAAACTAAACATATATAAATTATATATATACATATTTTTGTTACATTACATATATATAATTCATCACATGCATCAATTTTTTTTTTCAAAATTGCATCTGCTGCTATTGGGGATATAAATTATTCATATTACTATTTTCTTCTGCAGGTACACTTTTTAAACTGATCCATTAACCCTTAATCTACTCATCCTTTAGATAAAATGCCTCTTCGTACATCTCATAAGCATCCCACACCTAAACGTGCTAGAGGTGAGTCATCTTCCACTCCTTTACATCACTATTCGATAAGGAAGAATCCCATGTTGTGGAAATTCCACTCAGAAGGTAATAGGTTACCCCTACAGCACGTCCTTGTACAATGTTCAAGGCTTTAGGTTGAGTAGCAAGAGCAACTTTTAATTTATTATGAGCCCAAACGACGGATTCAATAAGTTCTTGCCAATAACCACGTCCACTGAATAGAAATATTAAACTAAAAGCCCATACAAAATGAGTACCTAAGAAAAGAAGGCCATATGTAGATAATAAAGAACCATAAGACTGAATTACCTGGGATGCTTGTGCCCATAAGAAATCGCGTAGCCACCCATTAATAGTAATAGAACTCTGCGCAAAATTTCCTATCGTGATATGAGTTACCACCCCTTGATCACTTATAGTACCCCAAACATCTGACTGCATTTTCCAACTGAAATGGAATTTACTACCGAAATTGAATTGTAATGTTTTGAGGACAGCGATGCCTTCGAAAAATTTAACACCTATTTTGCAACCCGTGCGGTTTAAATCTCCCTTCCCGTTGATCTAAACTTTTTAGTAAATACCATTCAATTAAAATACTTCGACCAACTCCACGATTGGGTTGGCTTGAATGTCTCCAAATTAGGGGTCCTTGCTATGACAACCTTGTTCGGGCATTTTACTCCAATGCCAAACTTAAACATGACTCAAACACCCACCTAGTTCAATCTATTACTTCTTCCGTCATGGGCCAAGAGATTACTATCTCAGTCGAAACCCTCTCTACTTAGCTTTCTATCACCAATGAGGGTGATGAACATCATACCGACTTGTACGATACTTCCTTAACTAGGCCCAATGATTATGTAAGCAACGACATAGACCTTGATGATCGTATCCTCCATCATATATTCACATGGATCATTGCCCCTACCAATAAACATTTCGGCTTTCGCATACCGATTATTGGATGTGGCATTGTTTTAGAACCAACCATCCCCTCAACTTAGCCTCCATTATTTTTCTAAACCTTCTCGAGATTGTTAGGTTAATGATGTCTAGAAAAAAAACCTTACATTACGGTACGTTCCTCTCTCATATCTTTTGTACCCTTAGAATAAACGTGAGTGTAGACCCCTGTCGTTCCATAAACTCCTTTATCGATATCTCGATCGTGCATAGATGCAATTGGAAGCTTGATGATGAGGGAAATTGGGTCCGTAAGTTCGATCGGCAATCCTCGGTGGCTCAAGCATTGGCGGTTCCACCAGTCGCTTCACCAACATCCGATACTCCTAAGTTTCTGCATGAAGCTTATCCAGCTCTCCTCACTCCGCGGTCCCCACGCATAGCATGTTTACTCGAGCGATCAATGGGCTGTCGTTGCAAGCCAATGCATGATTTAATGCATTGACTGCCCATTTCGACGATCATACAATCAATTAGACGATCGCATCAATGATTTGGCCTCTCGGTTTTCCCCACCATCGGACGATTAGTACTTTACTTCTTGGTTGATTTTTATATGCTTTTTGGTTGGATTATATAACTATTTTGGGTTTGTTTGGTTGTCTTTCTTTGGATATTTGGGCTATTTATATTGTTTGTATATTTGGTTGCTTTGGGATGTTTTTATTTTCATTGCCTCTGGATGCTTTTGTTTCAAATGTATTGCCATTGTTTTTTTTTTTTTTTTTTTGTATGCTTTATTTTTCTTTTGTTTCTATTTTTTATTCTTATGTCTCCATATATTTAAGTATTGTGCACTTATTCCCCTAGTTTTTCAAACCTGCATTCTTTTTTATATTACAAAAAGGGGAAGAAAAATACAAAATTTGCATAATATAATTTTCAACTTAATCTTAAAGCCAAATTCTTTAAGTTGGAAATTTAAATGAAATGACATCTAAAATATTTTTTTTCAAAAAGGGAGCTTATTTTGAAAATAATGTTTAAGATAGGGGGAGTTGGCACATTTTTCAAAATGTTTTTGTTATATCAAAAAGGAGGAGATTGTTAACTCTAGTTTTTCAAGTATTTTGATATAAAAAAAGTATATTAAAAATTCCCTACTTAAATTTGCAAAAATTGTTTATAATTCCTTAAAATTATTTTCAAAGTGTTGGACAAAATAAAATTTTAAAAAGCCTTGAATTAACTTAATTTTTAACGAGTTTTTGAAGTCTGAATAACTTTTACCGATACTTAGGTGGACAAGTATCGGTAGAACTCAAGATGGAAATACCTTGAAAACGCTACTGAATTCTACTGGTAGAACTGGGAGTTCTACCGATACAACTCTGGGTTCTACCGATACAACCCGGACTTCTATCGGTAGAACGCACTCTAGTGTGCAAGGTAGTTTTGGCCTGGGATCTTTACCGATACAACCAGAGTTCTACTGATACCTTGAGAACTTCTATCGAAACAAGTCAAGGTAGTAGCCAAAGTTCAACCTCCTCTGCACTTCTACCAGTACTCTGTTGGGTTCTATCGATACTAGTTGAAACCCTCAGAGTTCTATCGGTATAAGGGGACCTCTTCCGATACAACGAGCCCAACGGTCATATTTTGGAAGGACTTCTACCAATACAAGTCCCCTTCTACCGATACAACGAAGCTCCAGACTGCATTTAATGCAAGTTTTTATGGCTGCAACGGCTCTATTTTGTTTCTAACGGCTACAAATGTCCACAAGGTTGTTAGATGACTTAAACACAAGGTTAAGGCTCCTCATTAATATATAGAAACAAGTGTCTAAATTCCAAGAACTAAATTTTTCAATCTTTCTCAATCTTTTACTAAATATTTCTTGTACACGGTTGTAGGTTAAGTCTTCTATAATTCTTTCAAGTGTTGTAACTTTGTGTGAGAGTGCTTAATTATTGATTATCTACCTTTTAGAGATATCTTCTTATTCATCATTATTTTCTTTCATTTGTAAGGTGTTACTTAAGGTTTTGGGTAGAAGCCCAAAACATTAAGGGGAAGTGGTTCTATCTTACCTTTGAAAAGATAGGAATTTGTAAGGTTAAACCTTGTCCTTAAAGGTTCAAATCTAGTGGATCTGAGAAATCCTTAGTTGAGGAAAGCTAAGGTAGTAGAGGTAGATAATTATGGCCAAACCACTATAAATATTTGAGTCCTTTTATTTTTGCCATTTCCCGAAAATGTTTTAATACACCAATTCACCTTCCTCTTGGTGTATTTCGATCTCAACAAACATCCTTAATCTCTTTAGGATAAATTTTCTCTCACAATATGATCTTATTTTAACTAATGGTAACCATTACATCTTTCTCCATAAAAAGTCAATTACTATCAAATAGTAATTAAGCCATTCGTCATAAAGACGAACGACTTGTGGTCATGTTTACTTTTCATCTACCATGTAATATCAATGAGAGAATATCATTTACCCATGTCTTGGGCTATGAATTCCACTATTGTAAATGATGCTACATACTGCAACAGCCATACCCAACACACCAGCTTTTGGTTCTTTATTTATTTGAACTCAGACTTTTACTTACATCAAAGTATACGAGTCACGCATACATAATCCATCATCCACTCAAGATTAAGGTATGTCAGACTATGAACGTCATAAGTGAATAAATTCATAAATAAACTCAAGATCTATTTTGTTTGGGTCTAGTCCGATGTACTCTTAGGCTAGTTAGTCACATCTATATCTCTATCTTTTAAGGTCATCTGCTCTGATGCCCAAGACAAAACATCTCCCCAATTGGACTTCATAGATGACATATTAGTTTTTCAATCGGTTTTCTCATTTCTGATTAGACTAAGGACATATTTTAGTTCATCTACTAATATAAGCTATCTTTCCATATTGCGATCCAACCACGTAATACCGCTTAGTATTAGTTAAACATTAGAAAACTAGTGAGCTAACGCCTGCCTCTATTTTGTTTTGCATGCTAAAACCACATAAGGAAATTATACAAAGAATACTAAAGTAATCAATGAATAATTTTATTAATCCAATCTGTTCGAAAAAATTACAAGTGTACATAGACGAAAATAGTACACTTCGGGCACCAAATCCAACTTTATGCCATTTGGACTAACTAATGCTCCAACAACATTTTGCACTTTGATGAATAAAGTACTTCAACCTTTTTTAGATCATCTTGTGGTTTTACCTTGACGACATTGTGGTGTACAGTAAGTCACATAAGGAGCATGTGGAACATTTGAGGGAAGTGTTTCAGACCTTGCGAGAGAATGAACTTTATGTCAAGGAGGAAAAATGCTCGTTTGCTCAACACGAGGTGCCATTATTAGGCCACATTGTGGAAGGTCGCAGAATTCGAATGGATGGGGGCAAAATTTGGGCTATTGCTGATTGAAAGCCACCAACCAAGGTAATAG
This sequence comes from Gossypium sturtianum, assembly GCA_025698515.1. Lineage (NCBI taxonomy): Eukaryota > Viridiplantae > Streptophyta > Magnoliopsida > Malvales > Malvaceae > Gossypium > Gossypium sturtianum. The sequence continues at coordinate 31,011,865 of CM046945.1, forward strand.
ATTTACGGTCTTTCCTTGGGTTGGCAAATTATTACCGACACTTTAGTGAAGGCTACTCCAAAATTACAAAACCTTTGAAAAATATATTGAAGAAGGGTATGGTGTGGATTGGAACAAACAATGTTAGAAAGCCTTTGATCAAGTGAAACAAGTAATGACCAAAAAGTTTGTGCTTGCCTTGCCAAATTATACTAAATCGTATTATGCGCATAGAAACGCATCAGACTATCCAATTGAGGGAATACTTATGTAAAATGGACATTTGATAGCTTTCGAGAGTCGAAAGCTTAATGATACTAAGCGACAATATACAATTCAAGAGAAAGAAATGACCACAGTGGTAAATTGTGTGCACACATAGAGACACTATTTTTTGGGTTCTAGGTTCATGGTATTTACGGATAATGTTGCAAATAATTATTTTCTAACTAAAAAAAAGTTATCTCCCAAGTAGGGGTGTTCAATCGGTTAACCGATCGATTAATCAACCCAAACTAGCATTAACTGAATTAACCAACCCTTTTAAACCCTTAACCATTAACCAAACCGAAATTTTTTGGTTAATTCGGTCGGTTAATAAAATTTTATATATTTTTTTTATTTTTGGTTAAAACAAGTATAAAACACAAAAAAAACTAACCGAATTAACTAAATTAACGTAATTAATCGAATTAACCGAATTAAAGTATTGGATCACTACATAATTAAAAACACTACATAAGTCTTGAAATTAACACATAATTAAAATGTAAATCTTTAATATTCTCCATTTGTATCCATTTATTCTCTCCAAAAGATCTTCATTTGCATTATACCTACAAAAAAGTATGTGCAAAAAATGAGCATATAATAGAAATATATGCATTTAAAAAAATCAAATAATATAAACAAATGAATAAATTGTAAGTTAACAAGAATAAGATAGTAAGTTAACAAGAATAAGATAGTAAGCATTCCCTTCAACTCACAAAAGCTCATGAATTTAGGGTAGATCCTGATGCATTCCAAGAAAAGTCTAAACATTGAATTGATTAAATAAGTTAATGTAGGAGTGATATGGTAAAAGAATTGAAACTATTAACATAAAACAATAAATATTCCATTTTCAATCTTGTCAATCTCTTGGATTTGTTCTTTAATCTTTTTGATGTCTTCTTGTGATCATGATTTTCGAATCCAATCTTGAGTACAAACAAGAGCTTGTACAATTTTAGGAGTTAAAAAACTCCTAAATTGATCAATTGTAACATCCCGAAATAGGGCCTAAATGGAATAGTGGTTGCAAAACCACGAATCTGAGATAGAAAAGTTTATTTTGATTACTTTTTATGATTTACTGATTGATTGGATGCATGTGTTGAGTATCGATAGAAAATTTTATGAATTTCATGTCTAATTTGCTTATTAGGGCTTAATTGTAAAAGTTGATAAATGAGAGTTCTAGATGCTAAAGGATTAAATTGAAGTGTATATCTAAAGTAGGGGTCCTTAAATGGTAATTAGACCATTATATTTTTCATGGACAAAAATGGACATGCATAGGTAGAAATAACTAAAATTTTAATGAAGGGTATTTTAGTAAAATGTCAAATAAAAGAAATTAAATGGGAAAAAGATGGAAAAAGGTTGTCATCTTCTTCCTTAGGCCGAATCTTCAAGGGGGGGACTCCATAGCTAGGGTTTTCAAGCTTCCAAGCTCCATAGTAAGTCAATCCAAGCCCCGTTTTTCATGTTCTTTACGTTTTTGGAATCCCGGTAACTTGGTTTAGCTTATTCTAGCAATAATTTAACCTAGGGTTCATATTTGGAAAAATACCCATAGGTGAAATGTGTTTATTTTGATTTTTTATGATAGGATATGAAGGCTGAAATTATGTTAAACAACTTTTGTTAAGCGATTTTACGTGAAAACGAGTAAAACGACATAATCGGTAAAAATACCTAATGTTCATAAGTACATGTTAGAGTGAGAATTTGATGTTTCCATAGAAGGGAAAAATGATCAGCATGTCATAAAATATAAGAAAATAGGATGAAGTTTAATTTTTGAGCCTAGGGGCAAATTCGTAATTTTGTGAAAGTTAGGGGGCAAAAATGTAATTTTGCCATAATGTGATTTTTGGACTGAATTAAATAGTATAAATTTTAAATAAGCTAAATGTGTTATTATAGATCGAGAAGAACGTGGAATCGACCTTGAACGAGGTAAATACAAGGTTAAGGACTAAATTGCAAATTTGGCCATATTTTGCACCGAGGTAAGTAGTATGTAAATAATTCATTACTTTTATTGACGTTTTTATAATTCAGCATATTTTATGTATTGTAACTGATTTTTGAATCAAAATTGACTATTGAAGGAATGAAATAAATTATTAGAAAGTGAAGTACTTCCCGTTTGAACCTTCGGAAAACCGAGAGATACGGACAATATGTAGCTAGGTCACACGAGTGATAAGGGACCTTCACCGTGTGCACAAGAAAGCTGCGAGATGGAAAAATTTGATATGTAGCTAGGCCACATGGATGATAAGGGACTTTCACCATGTGTGCAAGAAAGCTACGGGTTATGAGTAGCTAGGTCGCATGAGTGGTTCCTAGTGTTGGACGCCATGTAGACAAGAAAGCTACGAGATGGCTAGGTCACATGAGTGGTACTAAGTGAAGGCCACTATGTGTACAAGAGAGCCAGAATTATGTGTACAATCGAGCTAGGTCACATGAGTGGTACTAAGTGAAGGCCACTATGTGTACAAGAGAGCTTCAATTTCAAAGGTGGGGTGTATGCGAAACCACCAGTGTATCAGTTATTATTCCGAAGCGTTCAATGGGAAAATCGATTAAGTGAAATTATGTGTGAATTTGTAGTAATGAGTGTGGGTATATGCATGTATAAGTATGAGCAATATGCTCGATATGTAATCGGAAATTGGAAAGATTGGTATAGGCAAGTGATGAACACAACTAAAGTGAGAGAGAGCAAAAATTTACAATAGAACTGCTTTGGACAATAGCAGTGACGTGAATTTGAAAAATCACCAAAAATAGTAGAAATTGAATTATAAGTTGGATGAGATATTGATTTAAATATTATTGAGTCTATTTTCATATAAAAGAAACATAGAAAAAAAAATGATTTGTATATTTTGAGATATTTGAATTTTTGTAAGACTGGTTTAGAATGATTATGTGATCCCCTATTCTGTCTTGGAAAAATCATTAAAAATTGTACAAAAATAATTATGAGATATAATTTATATTCCTGAAATTCTGAATTAGTCTAGTTTCAAATGAACTAAACAAAAAGGTCATATGAAGTCTGTACGAGGATAAAATTGATTTGTAGTGAAGAGAGGTCAGAATAGTCGAATAGTGAAACAGGGGAAATTTTAATGAATAAACTGTACTTATTGGCTAAACAAAAAATTCTAAAACTTTTATGGTAAGAAGATAAATGATTCTAGTTTCAGGAAAAATTAATGGACCTTAATTTTGGGTTTCGTAGCTCCAGTTAAAAATAATTTAGTGACTGTGACTTGAATAGATAGCATGCTTCGAACTTGAATAAATAGTAAATTTGAATGTAGATATGATTGTGTTATATTGTAAATATGTTAAATCCATTATTTATTATTTATATACTTACTTACTAAGCTATATGCTTACTCTCTTTTCTTTTCCTTGTCCTATAGTGTCACCAAGCTAGCTCGGGATTTGGTGATCGTCGGAGATCCATCCACACTATCAGCCTTCTTTTGGTATTTTGAAAACAATATTTTGGGAATTATGGCATGTATAGAAGGCTTAATTGTTTTGTTACTTGTAGTCACGAATTAGGCTAAAATACTGGCCTTTAAAAATTTGATGGTTTATTTTGTTTATGGGTATTGATAATGTTCAATATTAATCAAGTTATATGTTTATGATAATGCTTGAATTGGTCGAATGAGAGTGTGATGACTATGTATGGAAAAGTTTTAATTTATATGGATTTTACTTTTTAAATTTTTTGAAATTGCTTGAATCATGTTCGGTAATGCCTCGTACCCTGTTCCGGCGACGGACCCGGGTGAGGGGCGTTACATCAATCACATACCCCGTGGTGCTAACTACAGACTCTGAAGCAACTGTAGAAATCGGTATAGCTAACACATCTCTGGCCATCTTTGAAAGAGTGGAAAATCTAGGGCTATTCACTTTCCACCACAATAAAATATCAAAATCTTCAACAAAATCCTTATTATCCTTAGCTAGATATTTATCTAATTTATATGTTTTATCCTCACCACTATTTTCCAACTCACGCTTTTTATAGAAAGCTTGCATACATCTTTTCATTTTTTGTTGTGGTTCACCGAGAGAAACATGTGCTGACACACTCGATTGGCTACAAGTATTATGAAGTAGAGGCTTATACTCATCAAATAATTCATACAAAGCTTCCTTCAATTTTTGCATCATTTCACAAGCTTTTTCAGAATTAGGCATTTCACTAAGTGCAACTTCAAGTGTAACACCCCTCACCCGTATTCAATGCCAGAATAGGGTTACGAGGTATTACTGATCAATTCACAACACATATAGCATACATTTATGCAAAAATAAACATTCATTCTCAAAAATCATTCAACACAATCTCATTGTCCCTAATAAGGGCCTATGAGGCCTTAAACATGCTTTAGAAGTGGTTCGGGACTAAACCGATATCCTACGAAAATTCTGGAAACTTAGAAATTTTTCATGTAAACAAGGGTCACACGCCCGTGTGAATAGGCCGTGTGCCTCACACGGCTACTAGACATGCCCGTCTCTCAGGCCTTGTGAAAATAGGGCATATATACTGACTTGGGTCACACGACCACATGCCCGTGTGTCTAGCCTGTGTACCCTTCGAAGTGGCCACACACGCCTGTGTGCCAGGCCGTGTGTTAGGCCGTGCCAAAACTGTAGGGTATACTGACTTATGCAAAATGGCCAAGTCAAACGCCCGTGTACTAGGCCGTGTGCCAATTAGGGGGTATACTAACTTGTACCACACGGCCAGTCACACGCCCGTGTGTGAAACCGTGTGGAGCATACTGACTTCAATTTAATTTCAACACCAGGGGACACATGGCTGTGTAACTTGACCGTGTGTCATACAAGGTTGAGACACACACCCATGTCTCTGCCCATGTGGACAAAAATAGGCTATTTACCAAGCCATTTTTCCACCCCATTTGGTACACACCTTCACCTAAACATATGGCACTATAACAAAGCAAAATAGGCAATCTATAACAACCAAATCAACCATAATTCTTACCATTTCATCTAACATTTCTTAACCTAAACTTCAATCACAATCATCATCAATTTATCAACCATTTCCAAGTAACATTAAACACTTCACAAAATGACATTAGCTTATATCTAAAAACATTTACCAAACATACATCAATTTGTTCCATTTCACAAGCATAATACCAATTCCACAACCCTCATAATATAAGCCATAAGCACACTTATATATACATAATTAAACTAGCCAAATTAAGCCAAATCTCATGGCTATAGATACAAACAAAACATAACCATTCATAAGTCATCTCAAACGGCAATATTCACTTTCAAAACATAACCAAAATGACTCAAGCCTATACATGCCATATACCATATATACACAACTCAAAAGTACCAAGTAGATGGTTGGATAGTGTGACGTAATCTCCGACGATCCCCGAATATGAGCTAGCTTTGAAATCACTATAAGACATGGAAAATTAAACAAAGTAACCTAAAAAGCTTAGTAAGTTCGTACTAAATATACTCAACAATTTATAAAACACAAATCATAAATTTGAACAAGTTAATGTATAATTCATGATAATATCAAACCTTCCATAAGCTTATTCATATGCTTATATGCAAATCATAACCTTTTCTATTTGAACTTCATACTTACATGTACATACCTGTACAAATTCATAACGAACTCATACCTTCTCGTAACACTGTCGAATACTCGATGTTTCGCACACTAAGTGCCATCGCATAGCCGAAGCTATTTTAATTCCGCACACTAAGTGCCTTACATAGCTGAAGTTATCTTAGTCTCGCACATTAAGTGCCATTTATAGCCGAAGCTATTCCAAATCGCACACTAAGTGCCATAATAGCCGAAGCTATCTCAAATCGCACACTAAGTGCTAAACACAGTCAATTTGTTATCGAACATGACCGTAGTCTCGTATATACAATTTATGCAATATCAAAGCATTAAAAGCATAATTGTAACAATGTTTATCACGTACGAACTTACCTCGAATGCTAAAACGGTGAATCGAGTCGTTTAGTCGATAACTTTAGTTTTCCCCCGATCTAGGTCCGAATTTCACTTTTCTTGATCTAAATATATTCAAAATTAACTTATTCAATCATATATTCATTCAATTTAGTCCAAAATACTCTTTAAGGCACATTTATACATTTGCCCTAAACTTTCACATTTTTTACAATTTAGTCCTTATTTCATAAAATCACAAATTAATGAAATTCACAATAAACCCATGCTAGTCAAATTACCATAATGCCCCTATCAGCCCATATTTTTCATTTATTTCACATTTTAACCCCTAACTTTCAACATTTCTCAATTTAGCCCCTAATTTGCATTTTTACTAAAAATCACTTAACAAAACTTGTAATATTCATAACAAATATTCATAATCTATCATCAAACATCAAAAATCATACATATTCATCAATGGCATCATTCAAAATCTTTAACAATTTTACAAATTAGTCCCTGGGCTAGTTAGTACTAGTTGCAACGATCACAAAAACATAGAAATCATTAAAAACGAATCAAAATACATACCTAATTGAAGAATTTAAGATTGCCGAATGAAGAACCCTATTTTTATTCTTGTTCTATTTCAATTTTGGTTAAATGATGATAATGGAAGCCTTTCAGTTGTTTTTATTTTATTTTACTAATCTTTATTTAACAATTACCTTAATAACCTTTAATAAACATTATTATTTCACATAAACTATGGACATAAATGTCCACTAACCTTTTAAATGGTTTAATTACCATTTAAGGCCTTCATAATTAAAATCCAAAGCTATTTGACACCTTTAACTAATAGAACATGCTTTTTACCTTTTATGCGATTTAGTCCTTTTTACCGAATTAAGCACTAAAACAGTAAAATTTCTTTACGAAGCTTTCACACAAAAATTCTATCATACTGTAGACCTTATTAAAATAATAAAATAAATATTTTGAATTCAAATTTGTGGTTCCAAAACCACTGTTCTGATTTGACTCAAAAACGAGCTGTTACATCAAGATACTTTAATTTTTGTCTAGGATCTAAAACACAATTTGTAACAGCCCGTTTTTAGTCAAACTGAAATAGTGGTTTTGGAACCACAAATTTGAGGTCAAAATGATTATTTTATTATTATTTTAATGTCTACAGCATGATAGTATGATTGTGTGAAAATTTCGTTAAGAAATTCTATCGTTTGAATGCTCAATTTGATAAAAAAGACTAAATCGCGTAAAGTGTAAAACTTGTGTTCTATTAGCTAAAGGTGTCTAATAGCTATAGAACTTTAAAGTAAAGGTCTTTAAGTGGTAATTAGACCATTAGTAAGTTAGTGGACATTTATGAGATTGGTATTGTTGAAATTTGTTTTAAATTAAAAGGTTAATTAAGTAAATTAACAAATAAGTGATAAATAAATAAATAAAAACAATTTTATTATCTCTTATCATCTTCTCCAACCGAAACTAGGGTGTAAAGAAGCTATTTTTAAGCTTCAATATTCGGCCAAGGCATTTTTGTCCAATTAGGTATGATTTTTGTCCCGTTTTTAATGATTTCTATGTTTTTGAGATCGTTGCAGCTTGATCTAGCTAGCACAGGGACTAATTTGCAAAATTGTTAAAGGTTTAGGGTTTTACCGTTGATGAATGTATATGTATTTTGATATTTGATGATAGGAAATAAATGGTTGTTGTTAGATAAACAACATTTGTTAAGAGATTTTTGATAAAATTGTCAATTAGGGATTTATTTGTGAAATGTGGAAATTTTGTGGTAGAAATGTGAAATAAATGAAAAATATAGGCCGCTATGGTAATAAGAAAAATTCGGCTAGCATGGGTAGGGACTTAATTGCATGAATTTGTATTTTTATGAGCTAAGGACTAAATTGTAAAGATGTTAAACTACTAGGGGAAAAAGTATAATTTTTCCATAATGTGATTTTTGGGCTAAATTGAATAGAATGATAATTGAATAAGTTAAATTTGATATTATATAGATCAAGAAAAACGAAGTTCAGATCTAGATCGGGGGGAAAATAAAGTATTGGACTAATCGATCTATTTCGTCATTTTTGCGATCGAGGTAAGTTCGTATGTTAATAAGCATTGTTATAATTGTGTTTTAAATGCTTTATTGGTGAATTAATTGTGATACGTTTGATGAAGATTCGGCAATGTGAAATCCCGGTTGAACCTTAGGAATAGATTTGGATACGAATGACATGTCATTAGGGGTTATGTGTTTGGGTGCTAGTGCATGCGTCCCACGGTGGTGAGTTATTCGGCATGTGTTGCGATTCTCATCGACCATGTGAGCGAAAGACTGTGTAGCTACGTCTTGACCGTCAGCTTGTGTGAGCAGACCCGTTGATAGCTCGAGAGTGAGCATTATATTAGATATGAGATTGTGATAGCTTCGGCTATGTATTGGCACTTAGGGTGCGAGATTCCTGGGTATCTGATATTATTCCAAATGGTTCAACGAGTATTCAAAGATATGGATGAGTATGAGATTGATACGAGTTGATACAGGTATGTACATGAACCGTACAAGCATTGAATCGAAGAAACTTGTGAATTTCATATCTAACCTTGTGAATGAATATGTGATAGGCTTGTGGATCAATATGAGTTATATTATGTTATGTTTAATTGCTTAAATTGTGTAAGTATGGTAAGTTGAGTTTATTACTATACAAACTTACTAAGCTTTATAGCTTACTCTGTTTACTTTGCCTTGTTTTATAGTGATTATCGAAGCTTGCTCGGATTTGGGAATCGTCGGAGATCTCATCACACTATCAAGCTATCACTTTGGTACTTTTGAACTTATGTAATTGGTTATATGGCATGTATAGGAGTTATGATCATTTTGGTATATATGTTAGTAATGCATTGAGCCATTTGATTTGGCTTGTAAATGGTAAATGTTTGGTTATGTGTATAGCCATGTAAATTGGCTTATTTTGGCATGTTTGATGATGTATATATATATATATAGGTACAAATGACCTTTTGTTATGTGGTTGGTAATGGCTATGTGATGTTTATTATGAATTGGTAATTTGAGTACCATATGGTTGAAATTTGGAGTTTTGGTATGCATGTGATTTTAGGTAAAAAAAGGTGCTTATATGAAGTTAACTATTTAGGTGATTTGAGAATGTGAAATTGGTATAAATTGAATGGCTTATTGTGATACATATGTGCCTTGTGGTTGTGGATATTGGTATAGCATGATTTTAGGCTTGATTGAGATTGGTTTGAATGCCTATTTATGCCATGTTATATGCCATTTGATTTGTGTAGGTGAATGCAAATATGGGTGAGCAAGATGGCTTGGTAAATAACCTATTTTTGTCTGCACGGGCAGAGACACGGGTGTGTGTCTCAGCCGTGTGTGACACACGGTCGTGTGTCCCTTGGTGTTTAATTAGAATCAAGTCAGTATGCTCCACACGGCCCAACACATGGGCGTGTGACTTGGCCGTGTGGCATAAGTCAGTATACCCTATAGTTTTGGCACGGCTTAGCACACGGCCTGGCACACGGGCTTGTGAGGCCATTTTGAAGGGCACACGGGCTATTCACACGGGCGTGTGGTTGGCCGTGTGACCCAAGTCAGAGAGTTACACAGGGTCGGACACATGCTAGGACACGGCCATGTGATCCCATTTCGAATGTCCACACGGCTTGTGACACGGGCGTGTCTTTGGCCGAGTGAGACACACGGCCGGGCCACATTGGCGTGTGCCCCCTGTATTTTGAAAAATTTTCTAAGTTTTCCAAAAATTTCCTGAGTTATCGGTTTAGTCCCGAACCACTTCTAATGCATGATTTGAGCCTCGTAGGCTCGTATTAGGGACAATGTGATTGATTATGAATGATTATTATTTAGATATGAAAAATGTATGAGAAATGTATGTTTATTTGTGTAATAAGTTTGGTAATGCTCCGTAACCCTATTCCGGCAATGAATATGGGTTAGGGGTGTTACACAAGCAACAAAAATAAGCAAATTCATTTTATCAATATCATCCCAATACTTATCATACTTGTCTTTCATCTTCGTGGCCATAATACTAAAATCAACATCAATATTTGACTGAGCATCTCGTAAAAGAATATCAATTTCAGAAAGCTCTTCAAAAAAATTATTGGACATGACATATGAAGTGCCAAATATACGCAAAGTGACTTCATAAAAGTGTTTCAAGAAATCCCTTAAGTTTCTAACACTAGCCTAATCATCCACACTAGGCCAACCCTCTCCCCTTTCAAGTTCAACCCTAAAGTTTGTATCTTGCTCCTCAAATCTCTCAAAAAATTTCTCAAAGTTCTAAGTAGTGTCTAACATTAAGTAGGTCGAGTTCCACCTAGTACAAACATTAAGACACATCTTCTTGCACTCTATCTTTTCCATCACAACACACTCCTTAAACTTTTCTAATCTAACTGGAGATTGTATCACATATCTAATAGCCCCCTAACGCGTTCAATAGATTTATTCGTTTCCTTTAAGCCTTCAACAACAATCAAATTCACAATGTGTGCCAGACATCTCATGTGAAGATATTTACCATTTTGAACTAAACCCCCTCGAGGGTTAAATTTCTTTCTCAAATAACCAATAGCAACATCATTTGAACTTGCATTATCAAAAGTAACAGTAAACAACTTATCAATCCCCCAATTCAACAAGCATTTCTCAATCACCATCCTAATGGACTCACCCTTATGACTAGAAACTAGACAAAAGTTTAAAATCTTTTCATTCAATTTCCAATCGTTATCAATAAAGTGAGCAGTGATACACAAATAATTAACTCTTTGCAAAGAAGTCCATGTGTCAGTAATTAAGCAAACTCTAGAACAAGAACTTCTCAAAAGTTGTTTTATCTTGACCCTTTCATCTAAATAAAATTGATAAATATCCATAGTCATAGTAGTTCGTGAAGGAATATGAAACCTAGGACATGCCACGAACATAAATTTCTTAAAGCCTTCACTTCCAACAAACTTGAAAGGTAATTCATCAATCACAATCATCTCTGCTAATCCTTCCCTATATGCTTCTTGATCAAATCTCCAAGTTGAAAGATGCCCCCCTTCAACTCCCTTTCTAGGTAAAACTAGTTGTCCTTGGCTAGTGTCAACAACATTACTAGGATTTTTCTTACATGAACTGATATGATATTTCAATGACCCCGTACCATTGTTTTTCTTATCACAACAAAATTCCTTTTCACAATAATTACATTTAGTCTTACTTGCACCTTCCCGATTAATAATCTTAGTGAAGTGAGACCAAACTTTTGACCTTTGAGGAGTGGCTTTTCTTTTCCCAGTAGTCCCCTTTGTTTGGCTTGAAGCTGCACCTATAGAATTTCCAGAATCTATCGAAGTAGGAGGTGTAACACTACCCTCAATAGATATTGGTTCGATGGACATTCTACAAGAAAAAATTTATATAATAGATTAAAATACATTTATAATATTAAAATAAATGCAAAGTTGAATGACCAAAACAAAATCACGGGCATAATTAGGTCAACATTTGAATAATTTAACCTAAAAATATTTAACATTTTGCTATTTGGAATTTTGGCCATTGATCATCAATTAATTTTGTCAACTTTACAAATTTTAGAATCACAAAACTGAATAATCGATCACCTCATATTTAGATATTTAGAGAGAAAAACAATATCAACCATTGTTTAGACTTAAACTAGAAGCCCCTGCACTCAAAATAAAGGCATTTTGATATCATAATAATTAACAAAAAAGAAGAAGAAGATAGGGAATAGATTTTTAGGGAAGAATATGGAAGCAGCAACAGCTAGGTAGTAATATTTTTTTTCTTGTTTTTAACTGATTTAATGACAAAGACAAAAAGGGTCCAAACAAACATATGGGGCTAGCTCATCTAACTACAAACAATCCTACCACAATACCTACATTAAATGTACATAATTAATTTACTTTTACCTTTCCCAAACTTATACATCTTCAGTAAAACCAATGTTTTCTTTATTATCATTTTTATTCTTTTCCATTTAAATTTCACTTGTGGTATTTTAATGATTTAAAGTAGTAGCAAGACAAATGGCACAACTGAACAAAATGTTCAAAGTTCTTATATCATTATATTAACTTCGATGTTTGATTATTAATTCCCAAATTGATATGGGATAATATGGTTGGATTATAATTTCTATCAGACATTACTTTATGTATACAATACATAAAGAATCTAAAATTATCTCTTCTCATTATGTTCCTCTTCTCTTTACAAAAATAACCTAGCCTTGTAACTCACCCAATAGCTAGAAATAAGCATATCCCAAAGAAAAGAAATTTGCTCATCTTTAGTGTCCAAGCCAAATAATGTGATATACATTCCAAAGAAAAGGTAACATATGGGATTGATTCCCTTCACTACTTATTTAGGGATTGGTCCCCCTCACAAAGAAATACTAAGAGTATGAGGGGGTGGAAAAATCGAATCTCAACTCTACAATTTCATTTCTCTCATAATATTATTGGTTTTTTTTCTTACATTAGCATGCACCCTTTACCATTAGTATTGAAACATATATTACCCACTTCTTAGTTAAAGATGTAGGTGATTGGTACTAAACAACCATGGATTTGTCACCACCCGAGTTATAGTAACAAAGCCCCAAAGAAAATATTTTTAACAAAATACACCTGAAAAATCCAAAGTGAGTGTCAATAGTGGTGAGTGAAGTCCAAATCGAAGGTGCGTCACTGCAATGGCCGATGGTGGACGAACGTCGAATGATGATGGTGACCTAGTGGACGTCGGGTGGTTCACGGAGGTGACTGGCACTGTTAGTAGAGATTTTAGGAGATTTCAAATTAGATATTTTGAATTTTGAGGGTTAGGGATTTCTCATTTCTGTGCGTGATTTTTAGTTTTAGTTTTAGTTTTAAGATTTTTATTTTTATTTGTTAAATTATTTTTAGTTTTTGGGGTTGGGTTTATATATATATTGAATTGAGTTTATATTGGGTAGGTCTTAGAAGTGTTGGGGGTGGGCCGATGGTTGGGGCTTGGGTCTGGATAGGCAGTAGGCTAATACTTATATATTATAATCTTATTTATTGATTTCGATTAATTCGGTTAATTAACCAGTTTCGAATCGAATTAACCGTTAACTGAATCTGTAACACCCCAAACTCGGCCCACGAGTCTTGACCGGATCTGGTATGTCACTGCGGAAAAACGTTTGAAGGCTGATTTCACTTTTGGGAAAAACATTAAAAATTTTGTCTTTAATAAAACATTGTGTGTTTAAAACTCCCAATAAATCTAAGTTGTTACAATTTCCCGGATTTAAAACTTTTATAAATTTTAAAAATATGAGTTGCTAAACATAAAAGCACTTCCAAATAATAATTTAATGGTCGTCTAGCTTAAACATAATAAAAATGTTCAAACACTTTAATGGGCCTTATTACAATAAACACTTAATCAAAATACTGAAAATATAAATACTTAATTAATTAAAATATCTTTCTGCATGAAAATCTACTTCTGCATGGCCACCTTTGTATCCACTCCAACCCGGTCCAAAAATCACAGTCACCTGCGATGTTTAATAAAAATTGGGTGAGTCATACAGACTTAGTGTGTAATTAATCCACTGAATCCCACCCACATGTTAACCACATAATAACCCATATATCAGATAACAATTATCATATTCACATATTATCACATTCTGGGCTTTGGCCCATATTCAATTCACTTATCAGGTAACAGGGTAATTAACCACATAATTTCCACATATCGGGCTTAGCCCATTTCCACACTGTTCCACATTCATATACTGGGCTTGGCCCATTTCCACATTAATCCACATATCACTGGGCTTGGCCCATTTTCACATATGTTCACATACAAAATCATGCAATTATGAAGCCTAACCCAACCTAGGGTCCATCCTCTACACACCCCCTTATCCAGCCTACCACACACCAAGGGATTATCAAATCGCCCTCTCCTTTTCACTCCAAAAAGGCATTCAATGCCGTCCACGTGCAATTAAGCACAATAATCCACAACGCGACCTCAGTCAGCGCCAATCCACGATGTAGCCGTAGCTAACACCAAAACCACGATGGGACACATAGTCACTCATCAACCACGATGAGGCACATAGCCACTCATCAAGCCACGCGAACTAAATCGCAATTAATCCACAACGTGACCTCAGTCAACGTCAATCCACGATGTATCTCAAGGCTAACATCAAACCACGTACTCGAAGTACACCCGTACCTTCTTTCATATCATATCATGATACAGTGTAATGATGCATGAGCATGTTCATCAAGCATATTATCACATATTCATATTAATAATCACATATCATCAGGTTTGGTACTTACCGGATTATAGACATACCCCTTGAGGGTATCCATATCACAATTTCCACTGCACTAGTTAGCACATTCATAACACATACACATTTTACATACATATCATATACCCGAAAAACGGTGGGTTAATAACACACCTGATCACTTGAAGTTCTAAGCTCTCGATCCCGATGCTATCACTAAGAGACACTATGGCTATCTGCCTATAGCTTTCTCCTGCTGCTGGCCCACACCCTGGTGGCCAATCTCGAACCGCCGAGACAGATCTTTTCTTAAACTTTAGGATAGGGACTTTCCCTTTTCCCTCTTGACTGGCAGTCGCATCCATTAATGATATCTAATCAAAACCCGATTAAACGATAATGTACTAAATCTAAATTGAATAAACTACAACTTATCCACCTTACCGTAAAATGGATCGAATCCCAAAGACTTTGCTTATGCTCGATCGATCGCCCCTAAAGACCATAATCCAAATCGACAATACTTATATGCCAAATATGGCCTATGGCCGAATATCAACACTTCCTTACCTAGCTCGCCCTAATCCCGAAATCCTTGCTTGCACCAAACCATCGAAATCCCTATATTCCATATGTTAGATTAGAAACATACATAAACCTATGAGAATGCCCTTTGGCCGAATAGCACATACCACTTACCTTGATGAGTCGAATCCCGAAAGACTCCCTCAATGCACCTTGACGTTAGCTACACATAAGAGAACATATCACTTATTGCCTTAAGAAAACATTCGGCCAACCCATAGCAAGAGTTTAATCACTTGATTCGGCACCCTTAAGAAAAATATCCAAAACCGATTAAAGGAATACTAACCACTATCGTTGCTTACCCTTCATCGGTCAACTTCCCAAATCACCTCCCTAGGTTCGCCACATCCAAGAAATAGTGTTAGATCTCCAACTTTCGGCTTTGAAGAGAACAAAAGATGAAAAGAAGTGATAAGGGGTTTCAAATAAAGATTCGGCTATGGCTCATCAAATGGAGATACAATATTCGGCTTTTGAGAATCAAGGTAGTGATGGTGTTTCTTTAGAGTTTCACGCAAAGAGAAGCTACTAGGTTCGGTTATGATACTAGTGGCAAATGGGGTATTCGGCCATATAAGAAAAGATGGAGAATTAAAGTTGGAAGAAAGAAAAAGACTAGGAAGGGAAAGTGAGAAGAAATTCGGCACCAAGAGAGAATGAGAGGAACAGATTTTCGGCAAAGGAAAATAGAATGAACAAAAGAATGGCCAAAAGATGATCACCCCTATTTATACTACACAATTTCGGCACTCTTTCCCCCTTCACTTGGCCGAATATTGCCTACCAAAGAGACCTATACTTGGCCACTACCTCAACTCCCATAATAATCTCTTATTTCTCTTTTTTCACCCTAACAAATAAAATAAAATAATCCCACACTTATCCCTCATTTTTCTCTCCTATTTTATCTCCTTATCACATTCAAAAATAAATAAATAAAGCAACAATTATCTCCTATCTACTAATTTAAACTGAATAAAAATAAATTAACAATTATCTACTACTTATCTAGCCAAAATTCAAAATAAATTCAAGGCTTATCCTCATCCTTTGGAAACCCATGTGCCGTCCAACCCCTTCCATTCTCTTGACGTCAAAAGCCAAAAATAAAACACCCATCTCACGCCCCAAAGTCTCGAACATGAGACCTCATGGAAACACCACACGCTACTGTACCACTTTGTCGCTAGCTCCTTCGTGTCATAAACTCCCTACAATTCCTTTTAAGAGCTCCTTCCTCGCTCCCCCTTTTCTTAACGCCAAAAGCAAAATAAAAACACGCCTATCTTTGTCAACAAGGCTCGAACTCGAGCCCTCTTTCTTTGCAAGCTACATATAACGCCCAAGCCACTTTATCAAGACGCTTTGTGTGACATGCTTCACCTAGAATTTCTTTTAAGACCTCCTTGGTCAAGCTCCTTCTTGACGCAAAAATAAATGCCCATTTGCTTCCCACGCTACTCGAACCTCCCTGCTCAAGGCGCCATTTCCAGGGCCTTAAGTGGTGCCTTGCAGCCACTTTACCCAGCTCACTTTCATGTCCAAATTCCCTCACAAATTCCCTTAAAGCCTCCTTAGCCCAACTTCCCTTCTTGACGCAAAATACAATTATTTTCCAAAGCTTCCACCTTTATCCTAGAGTTCTAAAAACCCTTAATACACTTCCAAACACTGCCAAAACCTACTAACTCATGAATTATGCACGAACGCATAACCCCTAATCTAGGATGTTACAGTTCTACCCTCCTTAAAAAAAATAATTTCGTCCTCGAAATTACTTACTAACGAATAATCGTACATCTTAACTCACCGCACTACGCTTATGCTGCGCACTCTAATCTTAATAGAACCATCATACTTTCTAGGCACAATCTCTAAGTTCACGTCCCCTAGAACTCATTTCTAACGTCGTGATTTAATCTGATTAAAAAGTTTTATGCATCAGAATTTTGTTCCACTTATTAACCGCGAACAATTTTATGAAGTAAAGTATTTAGAAGTAGTTCTTTCGATTACACAAAGGTTCAGTTCAAGTTCACTACTCTAATTCAGAGGGTCACATTCACATTCATAAACAGAGACACATTCATTCACTACACTTCTATGGTCATTTCAGTCCTTTCCCAACCCAGGGGTAATTTCGTCATTCGTCCTATAAGGGTATTTTGGTAATAAACCAGGGTAAATTTGAAAATCTTTATAAATCAAAGGTTTATTCCAAAATTTACAGAAACTCGGGGTTATTTTGAAAATTTGCTTTCCGAATCAGAGGTGTTGCAAAAATTTCAGAAATCGGGGTCATTTTGGTAATTTTTTGTAAGTCAGGGGCAATTTCGTAAATTTTCCAAATCGGAGTATTTTATTATTTGTAAAACAGAAGTTTTTGATATCTTTGTAAAGTAGAAATATTTTAACAAAAGTCGAGGGTATTTTTGAAAATCTTAAAAACTAAGGGTATTTTAGTAATTTACAATGCAAGGGCATTTTTTTGTAATTTTGTAAATCGGAGTTATTTTGGAAAAATTTTCACAATAATCTTTTACTACAATTAAAAGGGTAATTTAGGGATTTTAAAACTAGGAATTTTATAAAACTGCATGGCTAGTCCCTTTCGAGTTTTAATGATTGGTTTAGCCCGTGAATAAGTCCTCTTGGTTAGGGTGAACGGTTACTACGCACCAGGTAGGATTCGAGTAAAGAGGAGGTGAGTCGCTAGGACTGCTTAAATACCAAGCTCTTACTGAATCCACTCCTAGACATACGCACAACAGTTGCCACACCCTAGCTCGGCGACTAAGTCACAGGGTTGTTTAGTGATCCGTAAGTCTTATGCACTTGTGTTTGAGTAGACTAGTCCTAGGGTCCAATAGCCCTAATCTACTAATCTACGTTCCCATAAAAGCCCATATAGTACACATATTCAAACCACTTCAATAGCCAGAAGTACTTACCTGGTGGACTTCGGGCCGGAGATACAGGTGCCATGCCAAAATAACCTGAAATAAAAGTCCATATTTTGAAAAGCCCATTTTTGAAAATGTTTTTGGACCCAAAATCCAAAAAGCCGAGTTTTGAACCGGGCTCTGATACCAAAGTGTAACACCCCAGACCCGGCCCACGAGTCTTGACCGGATCTGGTATGTCACTGCGGAAAAATGTTTGAAGGCTGATTTCACTTTTGGGAAAAACATTAAAAATTTTGTCTTTAATAAAACATTGTGTGTTTAAAACTCCCAATAAATCTAAGTTGTTACAATTTCCCGGATTTAAAACTTTTATAAATTTTAAAAATATGAGTTGCTAAACATAAAAGCACTTCCAAATAATAATTTAATGGTCGTCTAGCTTAAACATAATAAAAATGTTCAAACACTTTAATGGGCCTTATTACAATAAACACTTAATCAAAATACTGAAAATATAAATACTTAATTAATTAAAATATCTTTCTGCATGAAAATCTGCTTCTGCATGGCCACCTTTGTATCCACTCCAACCAGTCCAAAAATCACACAACTGCGCGATGTTTAATAAAAATTGGGTGAGTCATACTGCACTCAAAGTGTGTAATTAATCCACTGAATCCCACCCACATGTTAACCACATAATAACCCATATATCAGATAACAATTATCATATTCACATATTATCACATTCTGGGCTTTGGCCCATATTCAATTCACTTATCAGGTAACAGGGTAATTAACCACATAAGTTCCACATATCGGGCTTAGCCCATTTCCACACTGTTCCACATTCATATACTGGGCTTTGCCCATTTCCACATTAATCCACATATCACTGGGCTTGGCCCATTTTCACATATGTTCACATACAAAATCATGCAATTATGAAGCCCAACCCAGCCTAGGGTCCATCCTCTACACACCCCCTTATCCAGCCTACCACACACAAGGGGATTATCAAATCGCCCTCTCCTTTTCACTCCAAAAAGGCATTCAATGCCGTCCACGTGCAATTAAGCACAATAATCCACAACGCGACCTTAGTCAGCGCCAATCCACGATGTAGCCGTAGCTAACACCAAAACCACGATGGGACACATAGTCACTCATCAACCACGATATGGTACATAGCCGATATCAACCACGATGAGGCACATAGCCACTCATCAAGCCACGCGAACTAAATCGCAATTAATCCACAACGTGACCTCAGTCAACGTCAATCCACGATGTAGCTCAAGGCTAACATCAAACCACGTACTCGAAGTACACCCGTACCTTCTTTCATATCATATCATGATACAATGTAATGATGCATGAGCATGTTCATCAAGCATATTATCACATATTCATATTAATAATCACATATCATCAGGTTTGGTACTTACCGGATTATAGACATACCCCTTGAGGGTATCCATATCACAATTTCCACTGCACTAGTTAGCACATTCATAACACATACACATTTTACGGATATATCATATACCGGAAAACGGTGGGTTAATCACACACCGATCACTTGAAGTTCTAAGCTCTCGATCCCGATGCTATCACTAAGAGACACTACGGCTATCTCGCCTATAGCTTTCTCCCCGCATCGCCCACACCCGGTGGCTAATCCCGAACCGCCGAGACAGATCTTTTCTTAAACTTCAGGATAGGGACTTTCCTTTTCCCTCTTGATCGCACTCGCATCCATTAATGATATCTAATCAAAACCCGATTAAACGCGATAATGTACTAAATCTAAATTGAATAAACTACAACTTATCCACCTTACCGTAAAATGGATCGTAATCCCAAAGACTTTGCTTATGCTGTCAATCGCCCCTAAAGACCATAATCCAAATCAGATAATACTTATATGCCAAATATGGCCTATGGTCGAATATCAACACTTCCTTACCTAGCTCGTCCTAATCCCGAAATCCTTGCTTGCACCTGAAACTGTCGAAATCCCTATATTCCATATGTTAGATTCGGCTTATACATAAACCTATGAGAATGGCCCTTTGGCCGAATAGCACATACCACTTACCTTGATGAGTCGAATCCCGAAAGACTCCCTCAATGCACCTTGACGTTAGCTACACATAAGAGAACATATCACTTATTGCCTTAAGAAAACATTCGGCCAACCCATAGCCAGAGTTTAATCACTTGATTCGGCACCCTTAAGAAAAATATCCAAAACCGATTAAAGGAATACTAACCACTATCGTTGCTTACCCTTATCGGTCAACTTCCCAAATCACCTCCTAGGTTCGGCCACATCCAAGAAATAGTGTTAGATCTCCAACTTTCAGCTTTGAAGAGAACAAAAGAAGAAAAGAAGTGATAAGGGGTTTCAAATAAAGATTCGGCTATGGCTCATCAAATGGAGATGCAATATTCGGCTTTTGAGAATCAAGGTAGTGATGGTGTTTCTTTAGAGTTTCACGCAAAGAGAAGCTACTAGGTTCTGGTTATGATACTAGTGGCAAATGGGGTATTCGGCCATATAAGAAAAGATGGAGAATTAAAGTTGGAAGAAAGAAAAAGACTAGGAAGGGAAAGTGAGAAGAAATTCGGCACCAAGAGAGAATGAGAGGAACAGATTTTCGGCAAAAGAAAATAGAATGAACAAAAGAATGGCCAAAAGATGATCACCCCTATTTATACTACACAATTTCGGCACTCTTTCCCCCTTCACTTGGCCGAATATTGCCTACCAAAGAGACCCATACTTGGCCACTACCCCAACTCCCATAATAATCTCCTATTTCTCTTTTATCACCCTAACAAATAAAATAAAATAATCCCACACTTATCCCCTATTTTTCTCTCCTATTTTATCTCCTTATCACATTCAAAAATAAATAAATAAAGCAACAATTATCTCCTATCTACTAATTTAAACTAAATAAAAATAAATTAACAATTATCTACTACTTATCTAGTCGAAATTCAAAATAAATTCAAGGCTTATCCTCATCCTTTGGAAACCCATGTGCCGTCCAACCCCTTCCATTCTCTTGACGTCAAAAGCCAAAAATAAAACACCCATCTCACGCCCCTAAGTCTCGAACATGAGACTCCATCGAAACACCACACGCTACTGTACCACTTTGTCTGCTAGCTCCTTCGTGTCATAAACTCCCTACAATTCCTTTTAAGAGCTCCTTCCTCGCTCCCCTTGTCTTAACGCCAAAAGCAAAATAAAAACACGCCATCTGCTTTGCACAACAAGGCTCGAACCGAGAGCTCTCTTTGTCGCAAGCTACATATAACGCCCCAAGCCACTTTATCAAGATGCTTTGTGTGACATGCTTCACCTAGAATTTCTTTTAAGACCTCCTTGGTCAAGCTCCTTCTTGACGCAAAAATAAATGCCCATTTGCTTCCCACGCTACTCGAACCTCCCTGCTCAAGGCGCCATTTCCAGGGCCTTAAGTGGTGCCTTGCAGCCACTTTACCCAGCTCACTTTCATGTCCAAATTCCCTCACAAATTCCCTTAAAGCCTCCTTAGCCCAACTTCCTTCTTGATTTGAAAATACAATTATTTTCCAAAGCTTCCACCTTCATCCTAGAGTTCTAAAAACCCTTAATACACTTCCAAACACTGCCAAAACCTACTAACTCATGAATTATGCACGAACGCATAACCCCTAATCTAGGATGTTACAGAATCTCTAAAAAATTGTTAATTGACCCCTGACCGAATTAATTCGGTTAACCGACCGATTAATCGAATTAATTTGGTTCGGTCGGTTAAATTAGTTTTACCCAAAATTTGCACACCCCTACTCCTAAGTAGACTTGTTGGTAGGTTTTGTTGGTAGAATTTAATTTTAGTATGGAGTATAAGTCGGGGAAAGCTAATACAATGGTAATTGCACTGAGCTTAAAGGTAGAATTTACAGTAATTAGTCATCCTGATAGTTCTCTTTTGGAGCAAATTAGAGAGGGTTTATCCCATGATTCCATAGCCAAAACGTTGTTCGAACTTGCCAAATAGGGGAAAATGAGGCGGTTTTGGCTTAAGGGAGATTTGTTGTACACTTAGGGGCATCTTCTTTATGTGCCTCAATATAGGAATTTATGCAAGGAAATCATGAAAGAGTGTCATGATTCGAGATTGGTTGGCTATTCAGGTATGCACCGCACATTGGCTCTTTTGAAAGACCATTATTATTAGCCTCACATGGGTGATGATGTTGAGACCTATGTAAATACTTTTTTTGTGTGCCAACAAGACAAGGTAGAGTTGAAAACTTTAACTGGTTTATTGCAACCTTTGCCCATTCTGAAATTCCCATGGGAGAGTGTATCCATGGACTTTATTATTGGTTTACTTAAATCTGATGGGTTTGCGAGTATTATAATTACGGTTGACAGATTTTCCAAGTATGGAACATTCATTCCAATAACCAAAGAGTACCCTGTTGAGGAGGTGGTTCACTTATTCATTAGACATGGGTGAAATATTGGGGAGTGCCATAGTCTATTGTTAGTAATCGAGGTAGGTGGTTTATGACCGGTTTTGAATAGAGTTGTTCATTTTGACAGGGTCAAACTTGAACTTTTCCACTAGCATGCATTCGCACAGTGATGGAAAAATAAGAGAGTAAATGCTTTATTGGATACATATTTTCGACACTATGTGAGTGTCACATAAAGGGACTAGCCAAAGTTGTTGGATGTGGCCCAATTTTCTTATAACTTACAGTGTAGTTGGGCTACGAATCAGAGTTTATTCGAGATAGTGACGAGGCAAAACCACTCACACCCAACGTTGTTGCAACTCACTATGCAGGATTGAATCTAGCAGCTTATCGATTTGCTAAAGATTGACAAGAGTAGAATGACATAGCCAGAGTTTTCTCACACAAGGTAAGTAAGCACAACAAGAAGTGGGCTACTTAGAACCGCAGGAATATGTTGTTTCAAGTTGGTGACTTAGTCCTTGCTAAATTACACTTAATTTTGCACCATAGTGGCTTGCACAAAGGGCTTGTGTGACGGTATGTGGGGCCTTTTAGAGTTCTGAAGAGGGTAAGAAAAATGGCTCATAGACTAGAGTTGCGAGCAAAACTCAATGTTCATCTGGTGTTCCATTTTGTTTGTTTAAGTCTTTCCATTAGGACCAGAAGGATCCAAATCGAGACAAGTATGAACGAGTGCCAATGGGGGTAAAGGTCTTTTATGATCGTGATGTTGAATGCATCATGATAGACCAAGTGATTTGACGAAAATACTATAGGCTGATGCACGAGTACCTTATTCGATGGAAGAGGCTTTCTGACAGTATGGCTAGTTGAGAACCTGCTGAGGCTTTATGGTAGTTCCAAGAAAAGATAGACTAGTTCCATTCTAAGAACGCGTTGAGGGCGTCGCGAGAACAGGTGGGAGAGAATGTCACGGGCACGCAAAGGAGCCCACAACTGATGCACACATTTTAGACCCTTTATATTCCCTTGGGGTCATTTGGTTCGACAGGACTGGCCCATTGCTTAAAAGAAACTTAAGGCCCATCTACTTGGATCCTGGTTAAAATGAAACACCCGAGTAACTTGTATTTTTACTAGGATAATTATTGTAAATCCTAAATGATAAGAATGTATAGACTTTAAATCTCTTAGGACTCTCATCTTGTAGATAAGCACTAATCTCAGTCATTGATGTAATTTAATCTGTATCGTCAGATTTTGGGGAGTTCAATTATAAATAGAGCCATCCCTCTTCATTTGTTGTGACTTCATTCTTGAGTTAAATAATATATTTGAGAGCATTTAATCAAACACTTGGTGTGCATTGCTTTCTTGTGGCTTTTTAGTTCTTTCGTTGCTTCTTCGCTTTTGAGTTTGCTTCCGCTTTATTTCGATGCCTTAGAGAATTTTCAGGAGAATTCTCATCTTTCGGAAGTTAGGCTGAATTAGGCTGATTTGTAACAAAGAAAGCACCTAAGGCCACGCGATTTGCCAAACTTAAGTTCTAGCCCTGTTGCATGTGCATGTGGAAACCACATATTTAAAATGTGGATGTGTGTTTAAAAATAACATACAATAAACAATGAAACATATGGTTCGGAACTAATTAATCATAATAACATATGAAATATGTACGATATTGAAATAAAAAAGTAGATTAAATTATGTTAAAATGTATTTTTTTAAGTTCATTTAAGAATTATTATTAGTGTAGTAGTAAAGAATTTGTTTATAAATCCATTAAGCACAGGTTCAATCACTAAACAATTTAAATTTGATTCTTTTATTTAAAAACTATATAAAAGTTTGAAAAGATAAAAAAAACCATCAAAATAATAATAGTAGTCATTTAATAAAAGGTCATATTAGTCATTTCGTAATTGGGTTGGTACCCAGTTTACCTTTAACACCAATTCAAGTAATTTTATTAATAGTATAGATACACAAATTTGGTGAGAGAACATTTTATATTAAAACTTATTTAAAAAAATTATTTAGGAATTATTAATGATGTAGTGATAAAGAATTTGTTTATAAATCTATTAAGCAGAATCAATTCTTAGACATGATAATTTTACTTCTTCTATTGAAAAACTATATAATAGTATAAAAAGACAAACAAAAATCAAAATAATAGTAATTATTTAACAAAAGTCTATATTTATCATTTCTTAACTGAATTTATATCCAATTAATTTCTGATATCAATTAAGTGAAAAATTTTATTAATAATATATAAAAAAATTATATTACCAACTAAGGATAATGGGGTAGGAGTAACAAATAAACTGTATGAGCATTCCTATAAAATACGGGAATTAGCCCAACCAATCAAAAACGATGAATAATTAAATCTTAAGCTTTCACGCACTCAATATAAAAGATGGGTATATTTGAGTTATGAACTTACAAGATGAATTATACTCTTTCCTAAAGTTCACCATTATCCTTCATTCGACTTAAGCATTAAAAACTATCTCGAAATATAGGCTTTTTCCTGAATGCGCTCTTTAATCCATTTCGGTAAACACATATTAACTTAACGCTGATGGCAAAACTGTAAATTGATGAAGGGAAGACGAAGGGCATAAATATCATCATGGAGTCGGTATAACAAAATCATCATAAAATTAAAATGAAAGGAAAAAGTGGGTGGGACAGATAATCATGCCGTGTGCGTGTATCGAAGAACCCCAATTGGGTTAAAAATTTGATAAATCACGTTAGTAATTCTCTAATTATTAGAAAATATTTTAATTATTTAATTATAAAAAATTACTAAATAATCATTTTTTCATTCCAATTATTTAAAATTTCCTCATTTGGTTACCAATCATTAAATTTAATAATGAAAAATAATTCGATAGCTTTTTAAATTGGTAGAATAATAATTTTAATTTTCAATATTTATATATTGTGTCATTTAGACTTAATTCTAAAAAAATCAACACCTTTTTTACCAAATTATTACAAAAAAAACAGAAATTCGAAAATGGGGTGCACATTACAGAAATGACGAAAATGGTACAGGGAGGGTGGTCGCGCCTCTGTCAGAGGCGACACCACCCTCTGACCCCCTACAAAATTTGCCACTGAAATAAAAAAAAAAAACATCTGAAAAAGGTAAAAAAAAAACAAGGAAATGATTTGACAGGAGACTGGTGAAGCCTCGCCACAAAGCAAGCATGAGGTGGTGCCTCTGCATGAGCATCACCAACTGGGAAATTTACCCATTCGGTCCTCTCTATTTCGCGCGCACTTCAATTTAATCCTTCTATCATTTATTTTTTATAATTTATCACAAAACTTCCGTTTTTAATGCAATTTAGCCCATTTTTAAGTATTTTGTAATTTTTATTATTATTACCATCATCTAATTTTTTTTATTACTATTAATTATTTACTATCATTATATTTTTATTATTACTATAGCATACTATTATTAGCATTACTACTCTTATTTTATTATTGATACCATTATTCATTTTATTTCTTTTATTTCTTTTATTATTTAATTATTGTCACTTCTATTATTTTGTTTTCATTATTATTATTATTATTACCATTATCTGATATTATCATTATTACTATTATTATATCAATATTTTTATATACCTATATATATTTTTATTATTACTATTTATTAGTATTATTATCATTATTTTATTATCATTATTGTCACTATTTATTAGTATTTTTATTATGCGAAAATGATAATAAAAATATTAGTATTATTTGTAATAAAAAAATATTAGATGATGGTAATAATAATAAAAATTGCAAAATACTTAAAAATGGGCTAAATTGCATTAAAAACGGAAGTTTTGAGACAAATTATAAAAAATAAATGATAGAAGGATTAAACTGAAGTGCGCGTGAAATAGAGAGGATCGAATGGGCAAATTTCCCAGTTGGTGATGCTCGTGCGGAGGCACCACAAAGTGCCACTTTGTGTGACGCTTCACCGATCTCAGTCAAATCATTTCCTTGTTTTTTTTTATTACCTTTTTCAGATGTTTTTTTTTTATTTCAGTGGCAAATTTTGTAGGGGGTCAGAGGGTTGTGCCGCCTCTGACAGAGGCGCGACCACCCTCCCTGTACCATTTTCGTCATTTCTGTAAAGTGCACCCCATTTTCGAATTTCTATTTTTTTTGTAATAATTTGGTAAAAAAGCCCTCAACGTTTACATGGTATAATTTTTTTTTTCAATTTTACTTTTATTTGTGACATTAAGTTTAATTTTAAAATAATGAAAAAATATAAAAAATTTATTATATTGGATTTTTTGGGTGTTTTCATTTCTGATATATTTTCAATCAAATTTAGTGGATATATTTGTTTTATCTTTTTAGGTGAAAGGTCACAAAGAAAAATAAAATTGAAAAAAAAATAATCAAATTACACAATGTGTAACCATTGGGCTAAATTAGCCTAATATGCCATTTTTTTTAAATTAGGCTTTTAAGCAGTTTTTTTTTTTAAATTTAAAGAAATAGGCCAGTTTTGGAGAGAGAAACGGAAAGCGCGTCGTGCTTTCCATTTCTCTCTCCTAGGGTTAAGGTTTTTAATATTTTTAGGTTTAAGGTTTTAATATTATTATGGTTTAGGATTTTTAAATATTTTTATAATTTTTTGGTTTAGGGTTTTTTAAAAGGGTTCAGGGTTTTTAACTGAAATCGGAGAATTTCAAAGGTAGTTTTGAGGAGTCGGGGATGTGATAACACGCCTCATAACACATGCATTTCATGTGTCGTGGCAGGATATGACCATCACCTCAAAAACCCAGTTTGGGAAAATTAGGTTTCAAGGTGATTTTGCTTGATAAGATCTAAGGTCGAAGTCCAAGTGGAGGTCCTAGTCGACGATCGTGATGCGATCACAAGTTCGAGTATAACCGAGGGCTGGTTGACAGTCGTTATGCAGTCACAAGTTCAAGCTTTTTGGATACCCCGCAAATGATACCTTATATATATCATACATAAGATTGAGGTCATAATCATAGGGAAAAATGAAAGGATTTTCAATGTAATCAACGTAATTTTTTTCTCTATTTCCACACAGCTAGTATATTTAACCTTTCATTCTTATAACACCCTGAGCCTAGAATAAGTGGGTTCGTGTGTCGAGAGAATGGATTTTTGTCGTTAAAAAAAAAAACTTGTAATTATTATTTACTAATTTTTCCTCCTTTTTAAATATATTAACTGAATTATAATAAAATTTAATGTGGCATAATATTAAACTCTATGTAGTCAATTTATGCATCAATTTATCAAATATTTTCCATAACTTTGTCCTTGTCATATAATTAATTATTTTACTTATGTTATCAGTGTGATGAACGAAGTTATAATTTAGAAATATTAATTTTTCTATTATTCTCGATTTAATTTTTATATTTTAATATAATTTAGTTCTTATATTTTTTTATAATATCAATTTCTATCGTTAAATTTTCGTTAATATACAATATGAGTATATATAATTTGAATGTACTAAAAAAAATTAATATGTGGTTTATACTAAAATAAGATAATGGTCAATTTTTAATTGACCCCTAGATTATGCTAAAATTCGGGATTTGATTTATATGCTTTACTTTTACACAGTTTGTCCTCTACTTTTATAATGTCACTAATGCATTTAAATAGTTAATTTTTCTTAAAAATATTATTCAAACAGAAATAAATTATTTTATCATGAAAAGTTTGAATGGACATTGTCTTTTAAAAAAAATTATTATTGCATGTTTAGTTTAATTTTTTGGGAGGTTTAGGAAGGGTTGGTAGTGTTGGAAAAGTCCTAGGCTCGATCTAGGGCTTTAGCAAAAATGTTGTTTTTAGGGAGGTTGGTGGTAGTCATAAGGCTTTTAAAATATTGTTGGGTTAAAAGATATCACAAAGAAGTAGGTGGTCCGGTGGCTTGGGGCGTTGTGAATAAGTTGGAGGTCAAAGGTTCAAGTCTTGGGTATGGCAAAGTTTTTATTGCGCATATGATAGTATGAAGGCCGAGTTTAGGCCTTATAATTAGTTGGGGCTGTTTCATGGCACAAGGAAACGCCGCTGTGATGGCAAAGGCGTTAGGAGTAGTAGGGGAACAAGGTTCTAGTCGCGTTGTCTTGCGAAATGTTGGGGTTTTTTTTAAGTAAACCTGGAGCACGGAATAAAGGTTGATAATTAATTAGGAAGGAATTATGACTCAAATGAAACGGGTGGCGCAGTGGCAAGGGACGTGCCTCATAGTGAAAAGGGTGGAGGTTCGAATCTGGGTGTCGGTTAATATTTTTGGATTTCTTAGGATGATTCGGTCGCTGGAAAGTATACTTTAAAAGAAGTTGAAAATGGAATATATCACAAGAATGGTTCTGGTGTAGTGGCTGGTAGCGTGTGGTTGTGCTTGGAGGTCTCGGGTTCGAGTTGCCTTGTGCGCAATAACTTGAAATTTTGCTACTGGCGTGGGAAGGTATTTGAATTAGACCAAAATGCCAAAAGATGGCTGCTGTTCGGGAAGCTATTTGAATGAAATTCAAATTGAATTTTTGGGCTAAATAAAAGGACTTTTTGATGAGGATAAATTTTTAAGATAATAAAGGAATTTAATTAGTGATAAGTTTGAGTTGATTAGGGAGTGTAGGTTTATTCTATTTATTTATTTATTTATTTATTTTAGTATATATAGGTACCGAATTTTCCCTTTTCTTTTAGCTTGACTTTTAGTTATCAGGAAGGGCGTTTTCGGGTTTGAACAATAGGTGCCGAAATTTCTATAAATAGGGGAGGATATCTCATTGATTCTGACATTTAAACCCTAATTTCTTCTCCTTCCATTGTGCCGAAATTCTTAGTCTCTCCCTCTCCAATTTCTTTTCTTCAATTTCTTCAAAAGCCAAAACCTCTTTTCCATTCTTTTTCCCTTTGAGCCGATTTCTCTAAAAAGCCGAAATCTCCATAGTTTTTCTTTATTCATCCTAGTTGAGAATTAGTTCTTCCAGCATTTAAATCTTTTTCTTTGACATTACTGAATCTTCTCTCCAAGTGCTAGCTGAATTCCCTATACTAAGGTAAGTGTCGACTTCTGTTAGATCTCATATTCTATTTCAGTTCTTGAAAGGCAAAAGTCGAAAAACTAATAGTTTAATGGTGCTATGTTGGGTGGCATTCCGGGATTTGAAGGAGACCTGATAGTCTAGATCTAAAAGCCGAAAATCGTTAGTCTCTAAGTATCATACCTCTTTTCGGGATTTTAAGGTAAGGTAGTTTTCTCTAGATTTTCGTTACGTTAGATTATCGTATTCGTAATCTTAACCCTATGTTATGGATCAACAACCACATGTTACGATGGTAGCAATCGATAAGGTCCTCGATGGAATCAAATATGGTTCGAGCAAAGGAGGGATTGGATCTCAGAAACCAATCCCTAAGTTTAAAAAGCGGCGGTGTCGCAGATTCGAGATTGGTCGATGAGGTTGTGGACCGGCATCCGAACAAAATCTTAGACAGATAGCGATTTTAGCGACTTCCGATAGTGTCGAAATAGAGAGTGTCGTCCTAATCGGTAACTGGTGTGTAACTTCTCACACCATTAGATTGTTTATATATATATATATGTATATGTGTAATAAATCGCTATACTCTGTTAAATGCCAAATCCCGGTATAACGTTTGAAAACCCGAGAAGGGTAAAGGCTAAATATCAGAGTGCTTTTCGCCATTCTTGATGAATGTTTCGTTAAAAGATATGTTTTGCATGTAAATTTTTATGTACGCTCGGGTAGGGTAATTGATGAAAAGGGGAAGTGTTTGCGTTCGGTGGCTTATGCCATTTCACTGATGACTCTGTCACAACTCGTTTCGTGGCTTATGCCATTTCACTGGTGACTCTGTCACAACTCGCATTTTCTGGTGGCTTATGCCATTTCACCTGGTGACTCTGTCACGATTTGACGATAAGCACTAAGCTGCAGCATGACCG
The DNA here is from genome assembly GCA_025698515.1 of Gossypium sturtianum. Lineage (NCBI taxonomy): Eukaryota > Viridiplantae > Streptophyta > Magnoliopsida > Malvales > Malvaceae > Gossypium > Gossypium sturtianum. The sequence continues at coordinate 31,042,561 of CM046945.1, forward strand.
CCATCGATGGTGTGTAGCGGTGTGGGTTGATTGTAGAAATCCCCAATGGTGTGATTGGCGGTAAGGGTGGTGTGTAGCGGTTGGAAACCTAGGAGTTGGGTTGGGCTTTGCATAATTTTCGTTATAATATATTCGATATATGTTCGTGGGGCTAATGCCCAAATCTAATGGTGCATGTGGGTTGCACACGAGTCTCATGACTCACCCTATTATTTTAACAATTTCAGGTAGCACTTAGTGCATCAGACCGGTTGAGAGAGGGAGAGCAAGGTGGCCATGCAATGAAAGTCTCGAGGATTCAAAAAAAGACTTTATTTTATTTATTTTTAAGAAATTTGTCTTAAGTGGGTTTTATATTTCGTTGTAATAAGGCCTTGGGCCACTAGACTATTATTTATGTTTTTGGGTTTAAGTTGGGTTTAATTATTAGACATTTTTATTTTTATGATTAAAATTAAGCTAAGACATGTACAAGGTTTCTTTTTTTTTTGGGATTTTAATTAAAATTCATCAAGGCAATTTATAACTTTATATCTTATATGACTTAATAAATTATTAAGTTTTCGGTATTAATGATTAAACCCAGAGATCGTTTTCCAAAATGCAACATGTTTTGCAAAATCACTCAAGTGACATACCAGATCCGGTTGTAGTGTTTGGGCCGGGTTTGGGGTGTTACAATTCTTATCCGAAGGCTGATACAGATGTGGACATGAAAGGACTCTCAGGGAGAAAGCAAATGTTTCGATGAAAGTAGAGGTCAAACTTGGGTCGGTGCGATAAAGGTTGTAGTTATTAATGGGTTGTTTAATAACGAAAACCAGTGTCAGTTTGAAAGGAGCATCACCTTTACTCCACCGAAACAGCCGCTTCTCGCCTAAAAGTCCTCCTGCATCCATGAAAGTGTCGGCCTTCATATAAGAAGGAAGGTTAAAGGTATCGATTGTCTGGAAATGGAGAAAAAAATTATGCCAATTAGAGTGGGAAGGCCCACAATTTTTCCCTATCATTATGCCCTTAAACATCCGTATGTTATTTACAGGCAACATTTTCGGGTATTTGAAAAGTTTGAGCTCATGGTCGCGTAACGAGCGTTAACTGACTTTCCAATTATACCTCGATCCATGACTGTATAACGGTCGTCTATTGAGACCTCCATGTATACTACCACCCATGACCGTACAAAGCAAAATCACCCCGAAACCTGACTTTCTTAGTATAACTTTTGAGGTAATGGTCCCATCTCGGCATGATATATGAAATATGTACGGCTCGGAGTGATATCGTATCACCGGCGACTCAATAATACCTTGAACATCAACCAAAAAATTCTAGCGACATAAATTTTTAACATTGAGAAATGTTTTGTATAAGAATGATGGGTAGGCTGTGGGAGAAGATTTTTGAGGGATGATAAAGTATGGAGTGGAAGACCCCTTCTGATGATGATGCTGGGGCGATTGTCGTTACCTCTTCTGACGAAATTGCCTACTCCTCGCCTCCACCGACAGTAGATATGGCTTGCCGGTAAGCCTGAACCACGACAAGTACTCCAAACAGATTGCCTTGTCTGCTGAGAAAAATGGTTCGCGGATAGGTAAGAAATCAATCATACGATCCTAAGCTTCAATATACTCATTATGCACCTCTCGTCAATCCTCGTCATTCTTCCTGCACATGTCCATTTTGTGCAGCTCCTTTAAGTCTTGCGGCAGCGGCGAAAGTTTTTGCCTCTACCCAAACTGTTGCATCACCCGGTTCGATTCTTGCATTTTCATGTTCGTGAACACTATCAACTGTACCTTCGCATCCTACATCCCCCGATTGTCCAACACTTCTTACGGGATGCAAGATATGGTGTCGGTGTCAATGTCGGCGTATGGCATCCATTCAAACTGAAATGAGTAATTGTAAATTTCATTATGTATGAATTTTTATTTTACAAATCATTGCATGATTAATATATGTTTGAAAGAATAAGTAATAAGCTTTGGCTTCTGAGTGTTGATCTAACAGCAGTTTAATGTCTTTCAACTCCTGGGGTAGTCCCACGTAACTCGATCCATGGTTCCACCTGTAAAAAAGCGATATGTTAGTTCAAAATATGATAAATAAAAACATTTACCGTACAAACTACGTATTTATTAATAAATGATTTTTACCTTGTCACTAACGGAAACATGTACGGGTCGTTCACTCGGGGACATAGAAATGGTAGCCACCACCAAGCTTACGACTGCAGCAAGAGCAAGCAACCACCGATGGACATCTTATTTGGGTCTGTGGCTTGACACAGATCTCGATATAATGTGGCCAACACGATTGATCCCTAACTCAGTTTTTCTCATTCTTTGAAGTCTACTAGGTGTAGTTGCCACCTTATGTGTACCAAATTTCGAGATTTATCGGGCATTAAAATGCCCCCAATTAACTAAAGGATTAATGCTCGGGTGTATTGTTCTTTGACGACCTCGGTCGCATCCACGGGAAACTTATCGAATTTTTTTGCCAACCAATTCATCGATATCCGACCACTATCAAACTTGTTCGGGACCTTTCCCAATAATGCCACGCAGAGATCCTCTTTACCAGGAACGATCACTGCTACAGTGACGATTGACCCATCCATCGACAGACTAAGTTGTAATGCCAAATCCTCCAGTTTGATTGTACACTCGCTACATGGAAAATGGAAAGTGTGTGCCTCGGGCCTCCATCTTTCCACCAACGTGCTGATGAATCGAGGATCAAGTTTGATGCCGCCGAGCATACGAGACACATGGAAAAATCCCGCCTCTTGCAAGTAACCACAAATGGCGGGGATTGGAGGCTTTGCCAAATTATGTATGAACGCCTCCAAAACACGATTGTCCGCCTATTTATAAAGACAAAAAATATTTTAATTTATAGAAAAATGTTTTAAATTTAACTTAATCAAAAATAAAAAAAATTAAATTTTTGTCTTACTATTACTGCTTGAGCGGTGGAAATGTACTTGTTGTCGAAACGAATTAGAGAGGTTGTCATTTGTGAAAACTTAATCTGAACGAATCAAATTTAGAATAATAAAAAATATATATTTTAAAACGAGAATATCGAAAATTTTTGAACAAAAACTTGAGAAAATTGAGAGAGTTAGGAGGTTAGAAAGAATTGAGAGAATGGGATGTGAGTAAAAAAAAATATTTTGAAGGTATTTTCAGGTAAAATTTTTTTGACTGTTAGCCATTTTAAATTTTTTTACTGTTGCAAGGGCAACGATCATATGAACGTTGAGGGAAAGTATGCCCAACTGGATGTGCTTTCCGTTTCTCTTTAAAAAAATGGCATATTTCCCTAAATTTTTAAAAATGGCTTAAAAGCCTAATTAAAAAATAATTGGCATATTTGCCTAATTTGCCCTAAACATTGAAAGTTATTTTTTTTTTTAGAATCAATATTAAATTGACCTAATATATAAATTTTGAGAGTTAAGGTTGCTATTATACCAATTTTAAAAGCCGCTATGTCATATTTTCGTCAGCCATTTAATTGCCAGTAAGAAAAAAGAAAAAAAAATCAAGTAATTGATAATTATTTTGTAACTTTTCATAATTGAATGGTAAAAAAATTACTTCTAATTAAGTGAGTATAATTACATGAGAGAAAAGTAATTAAATTATTATAAATAAAATTAATAAAAACTTATATCATGAATGATTAAGCACCAACATTTATATGTACTCAAAAAGACCAACATTTATAAATATAATTATAACTTATAAAAACTTAAATTATAAGTCTAGAATTTTTATTAAATAACAAGTACTTTTGTTTAATTGGTATAAATATATAATGATTATAAAATTCTTAGTTATGATTGCAAGCAGGACTGAGGTAAAGTTGGATAGATGTGGTTTTTGGTTGAATTCAAAATAAGTTTATTAATTATAAAATCTAAAATACTATTGTAATCCAATATAAATTTCCTATTATGAATTTTATTTCTAATTTAACTTTTTTGTTTTTTGAATTAAAAATACAACCTAAAGTGGAAAATAAGGTAAGATAAGAAGATGGTAGAGTAAAAAGAAAAGAAACGAAAAAAAAAGGGGGGTGATTACAATGACAAAAAAGCGTGCGGGTGAGAATAATAATTACAAGCAATTATGGGTTAATGGGCCAAAGCGGGTATTAGATGACTCGCTTAACTCACAACAGAATGAAAGCTAGTTAGATAATAAAGCAGCATTTTCAATGGCATCAAAAAGGCATTGAGAGAAGAATTGAAAGGACAAAAGGAAATTTCATTTTTACTTGTGGTTGTGAAGGGGCTACTGGTGGGCATGGAAGGGCTGGCCATGCTCGGGCAGCTAATCGGTCAGCTTCAAGATCTTTTGCAACTTCACGGCTCTCCTCCGCCTCCTCCTCCTCCTCCGTCTCATTTTCGCCTTCTTCAACCGCATCTTCACCCCGACGACCACCACCGCAGGTCTCTCTTCAGAATTAGATAGATCTCTTCAATTCCTTCTTGCTCTCTTACCTCGCATTCTTGCTTTCCTTTCAAATGTTTTTCCCCCTTCTCTGCTTCCATCAATTTTTGCTTCTGTTTTATTTTGATAAAAAACATGTGATTTAGTCGTAGGTTATCTTTTATTCCTATAATTTTTCCAATGTTATTTTCTTTCTTGCATTACTTGTTGAGATTTTTTAGTACTTGGTTCTTATGCCACTGCTGTTGTTTTCTGTCAAATTTTCTTTTTTTTTTTCGAGGGCTTCGGCATGTTAATGCCATTAGAAATTTTTTGGGTATTCGTTTCTACCTATTTTTTACTCTTTTCTTTTCTTTTTTTTTTTCTTTTTTTTGCAAAAAGAATGAGTTTTAGTGTACACCATTTTTCAGTTCTTTCCTTGTATTCCAATCATGTAGATTCTTTTTTTACTGCTTTTTGCTTTGCTTTTTCTTTTCCCCTTTTGCAGTTTTCAGGTTTTTTTGTTCCCTCTTCTTTGTTAGGGGCTGATTACATTATGTCATGGTTAACTTTGAACTTGTTGACCGCTGTGTTTTTTGGTAAAATGATACTTGAATGTTTCTTCTTGGTTGTGGTTAACATGTGATTATAGTTTCACTGTGTATATGGAATCTCAAACCTCGCTTAAACCAACGATTCTTGCTTATTATATGCCATAGACTAATCAGCTCTTTTTTAATTTTCTTTTTCCTAACTAATCAGCTCTTTTTTAATTTTCTTTTTCCTTGCTACATATGAAGAAAAAAGAGAAAGCTAATCTACTAGTAATTCAACTAATCCGGAGCCAGGGGGTTTTAAGTAACACATAGTTGTTGGTCTTTATTTGTTTCCAGGTCTCCTTTAAAACTTCGGGTTTAACTAATGAATGTTGAGTGGGCTGCTACCTTGGTTCGTTCATAATGCTCGGTTTGTCCATATGTCACAGTAGGCGTTTCTCTCTCTCAATATTCCTTCAATACCCATGCTTTATGCAAAGCCATTCTTCTCAATGTAACCAAGCACATAGTGGAAAATTTCTTTTAACAGTGAATGTAGGCATCTATTTTCCATGTAGTTCAGTTATTATTGATGGAGGCGGTTTGTGAAGTTAGACGATTCCATGGTTCATATATCATCTTTTATAAGTTAATCCTGAAGCACCGATGTATATAGGCGTCTTGTGTCCATTGTAAAGTTCATTTTGAGGTTCTTTTCTAATGAAAAAGGTTTGGTGGTCAAGATGTATCTTGCCAAGGTGCATTTTGAGTTTCCCTTCTAATGAACATGTTAGGTAAAACCATAAGGAAAATTGTAATATACATTTTTTATGAAGATGTTGAGATGAATTTATCTTGTTTGGAAACATGATTTATGTCATGTCCAGAGCATGCACAGCTTTGGCATGATAGTTTTGCTTGGGCTTAGCTTTATTTTGATCGATAAATGGCCATAAAGATGTCAACCAGCAAAAGCCTGCAGATAAGGCCTTGACTTAAATAAGGTTTGATGATCGAAGTTCAAAGGATGTGAATGTTGAAGCCCGAATGGATTTCTAGTTACTTGCACGATCGCCTACTAAATTTGGTTATAATCTCTAGCTTTAGTCTCTTGCAATGAGGCACTCTCCTTTCCTTCCCTCTCTAGCTGGCTTGACCCTCGACTCCACTACTGGAGAGGAGTCTTGTGTCCCTTTGCGCTATACAGGTTAACTATGGAACATGTTGCTTCACAGACACAAGGCTTCTTTACTACCTTTTATATTATGATGTTCTGAGAAGTTTCTATCATAGTTTGTATTCATTTTTCACCCCAAGAAGTTCTCTAGGATTCTTTGGTTCTCTTATCAATGTACCCATTGCGGGGTGCATGGGTATTTTTTGATGTGTAAACTTATATAAGAGGGAAGATTGGTGCATCTATTGATTTTGATCATAAGATGGTGAGGAAAGTTGTTAAACTCTCTCTTCGGGCCTGCACAAATTGAACAGATCTTATAACTCGAAATATTTACCATATTACTTGTGATGGGATGAATGGTGGAATTGCTATTGCTTTAAACATGTTTGAGTTTAATGATCTTAAATTTATTGTAGCTGGTAATAATTTAGCATATTTCAAATAGACAGTAGGAACGGGATTACTTATGTTAGCTTCCATGCAGGTGGTGTTTGCACAATATAGATGATACTTCTACAGACGATTACTACAGTCTTGTAATGGCTGCTGCTGGGAAATCTGGAAGTTGTAAGATGTTGGAACCTTTCGAGCCTCCAGGTCCTCCACCAAGCAAGAAATCACGAAAGGGACGGAACCAAGAGAAATTACATGGAAGTACTGCTATACCTGAGGCCGAGGTTATGGAACAAGATATTTGGAAAGAATTCCCTGAAGACCTTCTTGAAGCTGTCATTGCAAGACTTCCCATAGCCTCATTCTTCCGCTTTCGCTCTGTTTGCCGTAAATGGAATTCCTTGTTGGAGTCGCAAAGTTTCTCTCAGCGTTGTGCTGAAATCCCGCAAGGCAATACCTGGTTCTATGCTTTTACTCATGACAATGTGAACTCCGGAACCATGTATTATGACCCTTCCATGAGGAAATGGCACCATCCTGCATATAGGCCAACAAAAATGATTGCTCTGCCAGTTGCATCTGCAGGTGGTCTAGTTTGCTTTCTTGATATTGGTCATAGGAAATTCTATGTCTGCAACCCTTTGACTCAGTCATTTAAAGAGTTGCCAACTGGGGCAGTTAAAGTGTGGTCGCGAATTGCTGTAGGAATGACTCTGAATGGAAACTCAACCACTGGAGGCTACAAGGTCATGTGGGTGGGACGTGACGGAGAGTATGAAGTTTATGACTCAGTGAAGAATTCATGGAGTCGGCCAGGAAGCATGCCCTCAAACATTAAGGTGCCACTATCACTTAACTTTCTGTCTCAAGCTGTTTCTGTTGATAACACACTTTGCTTCATGCGGTCGGACCCTGAAGGGATTGTGTCCTACAACATGGATACCGGGGTATGCAAACAATTTATTATTCCAGCCCCATTACATCTGAGTGACCACTCGCTTGCAGAGTGTAAGGGCAGGATCATGCTCGTTGGATTGCTGACCAAAAATGCTGCCACTTGTGTCTGTATATGGGAGCTGCAGAAGATGACGCTCTTGTGGAAGGAGGTTGACAGAATGCCAAACGTATGGTGCTTAGAGTTTTACGGGAAGCACGTACGAATGACTTGCTCGGGCAACAAAGGTTTGCTCATGTTGCAACTGAGATCGAGACAAATGAACCGGTTAGTTACATACAATGTGATGAGCAGGGAGTGGCTTAAGGTTCCTGGATGTGTTGTACCACGGGGTAGAAAGCAACAGCGGGTAGCATGTTGCATTGCCTTTAACCCCTGCTTGACTGCTACTGCTTGATTTCCAACCCTTTATGTTTCAAGGAAACTATTTCCTATTTTAATGTTTCCCGATTATGTTCGGTTGCTGCTAACAAGTCCCACCTAAGGCCGGATTTTCTTTTTGGTGCATGGAAATTGGAATGGGCTTTTTCTTTATTTTTCTTCTTTTTGTTTGGACTTGTGGGTGAATAACACGCTTGGTTCTTAATGAGGCGTGTGAAACTACTGCCGTCTTGTTGCATTGAGATAATAGTTACACTTGAGCGGTTAAGATTCCTCTTTTAAATAGATTCATTACACTAAACAGGAAATTCTCTACTCACTGCTAAATTTGATGAATGAAGTTCATATAGAAGCTAAATCCAGCGGGCTTGCATGTGAGAAAGCTCGAATAAATAAAAATCTTTACGCATCATTTGCTGAAGCTGTTGGTATAACCATTCAAATATCGAGTTACTCGGATAACTCGGTTCAACCACTAATATATCAGTATTTAGTCCATCTCATTGCATAAATGAAAAAAGTAGCAGACAAAGTACAATGAACAGACAAAGAAAGGGGAGGTCTTATTCAAATTCCGAACATTTCACAACGTAAGCATATCTCTAGTAAATATATCATCAGTTTCCCTACAAAACTAACAGAAAAGCAAAGCCCAATGCAAGACCAGTCTCCTCGCAATTCCTTAACATCAGAAGTGCAGACTTATGCCAAACCTCCGCTGGTCGCTGTCCTGATAATCTGGAAGAGAGCTGTTACGGTGAATGTAAATGAAGTTGATCAGTAAATCATGACAGACAGGACATGCAGAAAATCTTGATTCTAAATTGTAATTATAGATATTTTAACTTAAGCAAACATCCTTGAAGATTACAATGAAATAAACTCAACACCAAGAAAAGCTAAACATATTACACTTTCCAACGAAGAAACCAAACAAATTATCCATACACATTGAATAAGGAAATATGATGGCAAAGAATCCTTACATGATCCAATGACGACGAATATGAAGAACCCAAGAAGCACAGGACCGACAGGATAATCCTTCCCCTTCTTTGTGGTTGTCTCAGGCACAGCTCCTCTCTTTGTTATGTTCTTTTGGAACTTCTCCACCTTTCTTTCTGCAAGACGCCTTGATGTTGTCTGCCCAAAGCGGAAAAAGTAAGGGGATAAAGTTTAAATTTTAAAATTGGATAAATAGAAACAAAGCAATTTTTTTTCTTTTAGGGAATAAAAGGGTTAGGGTATCCCATGCTCGGCCTGGCCTAATTTGGCGATGGATCTTAACATTTATACAAGATTTATGAGAAATATATTTCGAATCAGTTTTGAACTGTGAAAATAGAATTCGAACTGTTGAGTGTTGACCAAAAAATAAGAGACAATTCGAACTATTTGCATATGACAGGTCAACAGTTCTAAATTAATACAATAAGGAAAAGCAATATAAAGACGGATAAATTATTCAAAAGATTTTCGAACAAATACAAGATCAAATTGTGAGGCATATATATGCTAAATTTAGATCTATAATCGCTGAAATCTACAAACGATTTTATAAACACGCTAAAATTTAGATCCATAATCTATATTCGGAAAGGACGGAAGACAAACAAGAAGTTTATATTGGATCCACTCAGATACAAGAAGATCAAGAAAAATAATAATCAAATTAATAGGAAAAATAAATATGAAAACTGTGAAGTGAACCAATTATTAGAAAAAAAATACAAATTAACAGTTTCTTAGAAAAAGAAAATAAAAACTCACCATGATGACGTATAGATCAGGTAGCCGGAGAAGATTGAAGAGAGAAAACGCAGGAAAATTTCAGGATCTCGCTAATTCCCTGCGAAGTATTTTCTCTCTCGATCTCTCACTTTCTCGCGAAAATCTCCGGATTTGATAGAGGATGTCAGCTATCAGTCCGCTTTATATAGTGCTGAAGACGGTAAAATAAATGATAATTGAAGGTCACGCGTAAGTAGCGTCACCGGCTTCGCTCTCATTGGGCCTGAACCTCAGTCAGAATACGCGGCGCGTTTTCATTGGTTCTTTTTCACACGTAGACGTGTGGTATTTAAGACTTCGCTTAAATTTAAGCCGTTTGTTTTCTTATAAAGGGTTAATTCAAGAAAACGTCCTCAAATTATGATTCAGATTCTAAATTAGTCTCTAAAGTTTAAATAATATTTTTAATGAATATCCTAACATTTTAATGAACCTCACTATACCCTTGATTATTTTTCAAATTTTGATACGCCACTTACTTTCCTTTTTGTATATTTTTATTGAAAAAGTTGTGATTATTATCATACCATTCCAAAATTTTATTGCAAATAGCAGTTTATATACTATATTTTAATTTTTTTATTAAGGTTTAAATATATAATTGGTACTCGAATTTTTTTACTTCTCTCAAATTAGTGTTTATGGTTTTTTTTTCTAGATTGGTACCTTAACTTTTTTTCCATCAACTAAATCGGTACCTGGATCTAACGCTCATTGATGTCATAATCTAAAAAAAATATTTTTAAAACTATTTTTTTTCTTTAGTTTTCCCTGGGGTTTTTTACAAAAATAATACAAAAAAAAAATCCAAAATGGCATACCATTTTGATTATGTACCAAAATAGTACATTTGACTTGGTGGAGGGGCTGTGAGAAGTTGCACAAGTGGAGGGGCTGTCAGAGGCGACACCGGTGGAGGGGCTGTCAGAGGCGGCACAGGTTAAAAGCTGCTGAAAAAAATTTTAAAGATTGAGGGACCTATTATGTAATTTTTCCAATTCTAAGAAAATGAAGGGAAAGGGTGACGCAAGCGGCATCAAATTTTAAATTTGAGTAATTGCCTTCTAAGCTCTCCTTATTTATTATTTTCTTTTTATTCCTCTTCAACTCACTATATTGTGTTTAAACAAGCCATTAATCTATTTTTGTAATTAAATAAGCCATTTACTTATAGTTTTTACTCATAAAAGCCTATTTTAATATTAAAGTAAAGCTATTTAAAAAAAATATATAAGTAAAGCCATTAGTTTTTTTTTTTTAATTAAATAAGCCCTTTACTTATAGTTTTTACTCATAAAAGCCTATTTTAATATTAAAGTAAAGCTATTTTAAAAAAAAAAAACAAACTCAATAGAAACACAATCAAATAGAATCCATAAAAGAAAGGAATTTAGTTTTTTTTTTTTTATATATTCAAACTCAATAAAGTGTTTTTTGTTTATTACTTTTAATCCTATTTGTTTCTCTGCTCTTAATCCTTCTATTTCCTGCTAAAATGTCTCTACCAATTTTATATCTATTCGCTTTAAATTTTTAATATCATATTTCCTACATTAACATTTTTTTTTAATTTAGTATTTAAGTTTTTCTTTTTTACAATTTGGTATCTAAATTTGTTAAATATTAAACAAATTATTTTAAAACACTAGCATATTAATTTTTTTAACGAAGGGATAGAAATAGTTAACGTACAGATGATGCAAAATTTAATCACAATAATAATTATATTTATTTAAAATTTCCTCTGTCTCAAATTTTATTTTTCATAAAGGCTAACGTTATTGTGATTATTAAAGGTGGGAAGGATTCAAGGTTGGCATGCTTAAACTATAAGTAAAGCCATTAGTAATAAACAAAGATATGAATTAGTTTATTTTTTTTTAAATAGCTTTACTTTAATATTAAAATAGGCTTTTATGAGTAAAAATTATAAGTAAAGGGCTTATTTAATTACAAAAATAGATTAATGGCTTGTTTAAACACAATATAGTGAGTTGAAGAAGAATAAAAAGAAAATAATAAATAGGGAGGACTTAGAAGGCAATTGCTCAAATTTAAAGTTTGATGCCGCCCGCGTCACCCTTTCTCTTCCTTTTCTCAGAATTGGAAATATTACATAATAGGTCCCTCAATCTTTAAAATTTTTTTCAGCAGCTTTTAACCTGTGCCGCCTCTGACAGCCCCTCCACCGGTGCCGCCTCTGACAGCCCCACCACCTGTGCCGCCTCTCACAGCCCCTCCACCAAGTCAAATGTACCATTTTGGTACATAATCAAAATGGCATGCCATTTTGGATATTTTTTATTTTTTTTGTATTATTTTTGTAAAAAACCCTTTTCCCTGTGACCTTTCTTCCACCCCAATTTCTTTTCTTTTTCCCGGTGACCTTTCTTTTTCCCACTATCCTTTTCTATTCTTTTTTCTACTAACACGTTTGCTTTCAATGGCTGATTTCAATTCCTCTCCTTTACATTCTGCTATTGCTGCTGCTTCTTTGTTCGACGTAGAAGGTACTGAGAAAATAAAGTTTCTAGACATGGAGGAAACAGGTTCAAATTCGGGCTACAAAGATTCAGATTACCCAATAGACTCGAAATGAAGAACTCGTAATTGAAACCTGACAATTAATAAAGTTTCTGGATAGTTGGATTTTTTTTGTTTGTTTCCCGAGAAAATATGGGAAAGAACAAAAAAAATAGTTTTTTTTTTTGTTTACTTTGCTTTCTTTTTAGCTTCTAGGTTCTAGGTTTATCTTTGTTTTATATTTCAAGCCTTGAGTTCGTCTTCTTTTTTTGAATTTCGCATTCAATTTTTTTAGTTTATGGGTAGTTAGATTTTTTTTATTTGTTTCTTGGGAAAATACGAGAAAGAACAAAAAAATGGTAGATGCAGGCAACTCCATTGGATTTTTATCTTACTTTATAAGTTTCAAAGGATTTAAAGCTTTTTATCGAAGAATTCATTTTGTATTTTGTTTGTATGTTATTGTGGCTATTTATGGTGAAGAAGGATACTATGATTTGCACAATGATCTTTAAACAAATTAGGTACTATTTATTTTGATATTATTGTTTGCTTCATGAAATTGTATCTTACATTACCCCTCTTTCTTCTCCTTTTTATTATCACTACTTTTCCTTCCACACAATATTTACAAATAAAACAAAATTGAGAGGTAAAGTAAAACAAACATGGTGGACATACAACAAGCAGACGAAGTGGAAGGGCCATTACCGATAGTTTCATCTGAGACGGTTGGATCGAAACACCAGAGATGTCCAAGCGTTCGGTTAGGCGACATTGACGGTGAGCAACCTTACGTTTCTCATGTAAGAAGACCCCCTTCTTTTTCCAAGCAATAGAAACACCACACCAACAACCTTTCCTTAAATCCCTCACTCGCCTCTCCCTATTTTAAATCTTCCAAAACTTGCGTCCTTATCAATCTCACTACTGATTTGAACGCTACCAACGACACCCTTGATGACGCCCCACCATGAAACAACCTCGGTCCAGTTGGGTTCCCATCACAAGGTTATCTAAGATAGGTGAAAGTGTAGTTCAGCTCAGTTGATTCAAGCCATGAGTTTTTATGGGTTAGTTTGAAAAGGGGAGGGGAAGTTGTGGGGGTTGGTTGATGGTGGCTGAAAAATGGAGAGGAAAATGAAAGGGGGTTTAAGATATGTTATTTTGGTGGTGATTAGATGGTGAGAAAGTGAGTGAAAATTTTTGGGGTAAGAATTTTTTACATAAGAACGGAGGGAATGTGAAATCATGAGTTTTTGGTAGAGGAAAGAAAGTAGAAATGATGAAGAAAAAGAAAAATAAGAAAAGAAAAGAAAAAGGAAAGAAAAGGGGGGAAAATAAAAAAAGAAAAACAAAAAAAAAAGGTATAAGAGGACGTCACGTGGCATTGATCGATTGGCTCATGTTAGTAAAAAGTTAACGGCATTAGACTTAGGTATCAATTTAGTTGACGAAAAAATTTGAGTATCAATTTGAGGAAAAAAACCATAAGTATCAATTTGAGAGAAGTGAACAAGTTTGAATACCAATTTTATATTTAACCATTTTATTAAAAAATAAGTAAACTCGTCTCTTTATGTTAGATGAATTAATGAAATAAACTCTCTGATTAAATGCTTACTTTATGTTTTATATTTAAGGCATAATAATAAATTTAGCCATAAATTTTACATACTTATTTAATTTGACCTCTGGTTTTTTTATTGGGAATAAATTGACTCTCCACTTTTCATTAGTGATGTGGCATATTTTTTTATGTGCCATATCAATAAATAATTTAAAAATTATAAAAAAATAATTAAAAAATTATAAATAAAAATTATAAAAAACTCTTCAAAATATAAAAAATAAAAGTAAAAATTTATAAAAAAAATTTAAAAATGCAAAAGAAGTTAAAAGGTTTTTTTATTAAAAAAAAGAGTTCGAAAGGAAAATAAAAAAAGAAAGTAAGAGAAGTTTTATAGTAGTTTGTCGTTGTCGTTTTTCTTTTAATATTAGTGTAAACTGTTCTAATGCTAGCCTTAGCCCTTATTCTAGCATGTTGTTGGATTTTTAATGGTAATTTATTAATTTATTTATTTGTTATGATGCGGTGGTACCCCATATACTTCACATTATTATTACTTTAGTATTGTTTGAAAGGAAAAATAAACAAAGTGAAGAAAGCTTTGTAGTTTATCTATAATCTATAATAGATAAATGATATAAGTTTACAGAAAGTTTTGAGTTGACGAAAGTATTATTTGTTGTTAATTATATTATTAAATTAAAATTATTTTTAATCTATAAAAGTAAGAGTATGGAGAAGTTTTTGAACTAAATAATATAAATTTTTTTGTTTATTTTAATTATTATTATTTATTAAATTTATCATATTTACAAATAAGAGTTTTAATATTTTTAAAATAATTAGTTAAAAAATTACTTGATAAAAAAATTCGTCATGTTTATAAATAATAATTTTAATTTTATAAAAAGACTTTAATTAAATGAAATTATATAATAACAAATTTAAAAGTTAAATTTTATATTTAAATTTTGATTTGCCATATTTTACTATTGATTACTTGATTGGATAACATAATGATGACCTCGTATGCATTGATGTATATCCTACTTGAGAATTGCTACATGGTGTTGCAATAAACTTTGAATTGAGTAACTACATGAGTAAGCGAAAATGAGAATTTTGGTAGCAATCTTGAATGTGTTAAATGTCTTAATTAAAGTTTTACTTGATAGAATGATTAGGATACGGTTGACATGTTAATAGGGATTAGTCGCACGTTTTTAATTGAAAATTATGGTTAGAAGATTATAGTGTATATTGCCTTATGACATAGCGTTTCGGCGTAAGCTGTTGTGCCCCTCTCTATATATATGTATATTTGGTGTGATGAATGCACTTGTAGTGCAACGTACGTGTGGTGTATTGGATGGATAATCTCAAGTGTTTGAGTCGTATTTTATTAAAGTTATTAAAGGCTAAAAAAATAAATGTGTGTTTAAATTAGTATAATGAGAAAGCGAAATGAACCTAAAAATTCTAAAAGGAGGATTTAATTCATTGATGTAATAAGCATGTGTGGGGTGTGCCTCGCAAGAGACGAAACATAATCGACATCACGATGAGGAGGAGCATGACATCGTGACGATGTGACAGATGATGCCCAGACGAGGCAATATGTCACTTCACGACGTGGCGACGTGTATTCAACTTAAACGAGGTTTCTTCTCTCAGTTAAACTCTACTAGTATCTTTTCCCAGTTGAACTCTGGTTATTCTAGGGATAATTTAGTCATATATGCACATGAATTTTAGCCTATAAAAAGGTCTTAGTAACCCTAGAATTTACATCTTCATCACATTAAGATTAAGAGAGTTTTAATGGAGCTTCGTGTTTTATCCAGAAAGCTTTGTTTTTCTGGAATTCAAGGGTTTCTATTTTTGGTTATCTCTATAGCGCCCCATTCCCGACCCTTAAGGAGATCTAGGAAAGGTGCATTACGGCCTTAAATTATTTTCCTTTCAAAAATGTAATTGACGGAACCTCAAGTTTACAAAAACAATTAGGTATATGCTATAGCAATAATATGTAAAACATTTAAGCTTAATGACCCAAACACTTTTCAAACATAAAAACTCATTGTAAGGATTTAAGGAAAGAGCACAGTTTGACGAATACAAATTTTAGTTACAAAATATTATTCTTCAAATTTCAAGCTTTGATGCCACCCTCATTTGTCATACATAATACAAAATCATTTTATCTCTTCGCTAGTCCTGAGAAAGGAAGATAAACGGAGTAAGTTCATAGAACTTAGTGAGTTCTAGAGTGAACAGTAGGATATCTATACATCACATAGATAGAAGGACTCTTCCCAACTCAGTGGAACATACAGTTCGCCCATTGGTGAATACATTACACAAACTGACTTCTTGTAGCTCGCCTATTGGCGAATACTGAACTTACATAGAATTTAACAAAATAGAACCCATATTGGCACATACAGTATGCCCATGCATTCATGTAGACAACCTCCTACGTGCTAACCAAAAACCCTAGTCTGTGTTTAGAGATTGTATCGTTTGTTTCTATTTCCTCTGTTACGTTTTGCCAATCTGATTTGCAATACCCTTGCCTTACCAGAGGCTACATAACATCATTCATGTATTGCGATTTTCCAGTTCAATGCTCTTTGCAATGAAGGCAATGCCACGAATTCACTTCATTTGTTCTGACCATATGGTTCCTTTTTCAGAGTAAGGTGGGTAATGGCTTAGCACGAAGTAAGACCCTTTCATTTCTTACACAGACATGCAAAGCTAGACTTTTCATCAGACAGACAAACTTACCTTGAACCAGACATGTACAACACACACATGCGATATGAAGGAACTCACCAAAAGATGTAGTAGAGACTAAACAACAGGTCCCTTTCCCTTGTCTCGAGAGCTTTCGGGAGTTTCTTGAGCTATAACATAAATAATTAACTTATTAGATCATTTTTTTAGAAGCACTAACAAGCTTTCAAGAACACTTAAATTAGGAAACCCCGGATCTGGAAGTTTCCTTCCCTTAATCTTTAGTCTGTTTCTAAAACATGAAACCCCAGGGTTTCGTAAATAATCACGAAAACAACTAGAGTTTCATCGTTATTTACCAGGTTTCACGATGGTAAAGTTAGCTGATTACAACGAACTATAATTCTTCGAATAGGCCTTGGCTCTAATGCTTTCCTGAAAAATGCAGAGAGAATTTTGAAAGGAAGTATAAATTGCCAAAGAAAGTATAGAACTTGTTTAGGAAGCTAAGGTTGGCTTTATATAGGTGCACACGAAAGGAAAACTTAGTGGACAAGCTTATTTCCCTCTACTAACTTTCTTTCGGTACCCGTGACTAATAGTTTGCTCTATTATCTTAAATGCATGTCCTTCATTTTCAGAAACTTTGTCCAATCCTGACTAGTCCTCATTAGGCCAACTAAATAGTTTAATCAAAGAATAAGATAACAATATATTTATCATTTCTATCAGACCAGGGTTTAACAATAGGACTCATTATTTTATCTATTCGCTAGGGCCGCATATACTCTATCGAAGAGTTCACCAAACCTCAGAGCTCGCCTTAATCAGGGCTTCGCCCAATGGCGCATTTGCAGAACTTAATTACTTAATAAATTTCTAACCCTTTCCTTACTTGGGGGGTCATACTATAAGCCTTATTTCAATTAACAATACTCGAGTACTACCATTCACCGGGCGGGATGTTACAACTCTCTGCTACTTAGGAAATTTCATCCTCGAAATTCATACCTGAAAATAATTGTGGATATTATTTTTTCATTATGCTCGCCTTTTCCCAAGTGGCTTCCTCAGTGTTGTGATTCCTCCATAGTACCTTTACTAAGGGGATTCTCTTATTCCTCAGCTCTTTAACTTCTTTGGCCAAAATACGGGCTGCTTCTTCCTCATAAGATATGTTTAATTCAATCTCAAGCTCTTCAATTTGTACCACATGCTCAGGGCTGGATCTATACCTTCAAAATATTGATACATGGAAGACATTATGAATCTTTGAAAGTTCAGGAGGCAAAGCCAATTTATACGCCACCAGACCAAACCTTTCTAAAATTTCCTAAGGTCCCACAAATATTAGGCTTAGCTTACCTTTCTGGCCAAATCATATATAATCCTCTTCCAAGGGGATACCTTTAAGAACAATTTGTCTCCCACCTTAAAGGATATTTCATTTCTCTTTAAATATGTATAGAACTTTTGCGAATCTTGAGCAGCCTTCAAGTGGTTACGAATAAAGACAACCTTTTTCTTCAGTTTCACGCACTAAGTCTGGACCCACGATTTTTCTTTCGCTTAACTCTATCCAACAAGTAGGTGTTCTACACCTTCTACCATATAAGGCCTCGAAAGGAGACATCTTTAAACTGGCATAGTAGCTGTTGTTGTAGGAGAATTCAATAAGAGGAACATACCTTTTCCAGTTTATCCCAAAATTGATCACACAACAGCACACCTTATCTTTTAAAACTTGAATTACTCTCTCAGATTGGCCATCAGTCTAAGGGTGAAACGCAGTGCTAAATTTCAACTTGGTTCCCAATGATTGTTGTAATTGCTGCTAGAATCCGGAGGTAAATCTTGGATCCTTATCAGACATAATGGATGATGGAACTCCATGGAGATGCACCACTTTAGCAATATATAGTTCAACTAGCTTTTCTAAAGAATATGTAGTATTCACAGGCAAAAAGTGCGTTGATTTTGTGAGCCTATCTACCACTACCTAGACAGAGTTTGTAACAACCCGTTTTTCAGTGGTATCGGAAACAACAATTTCGGGACCACAATTCTGATGAGTGAGTATTTAATATTTACAAGTCAAATATTATGATATAGTGAATTTTATCTGATAATTTTTATTTAATTGGATAATTAGTTAGTACAATTGGGTTGTCCCGAAATTTAAGTGGTTTTAGAAAATGAGGTTTTGAGACCTCATTTCTATAAATCGAGCCTGTAAATAAAAATATTTATGGAGTTAAAATATAGGTATATCGAATATTGGCCCGAAAATTTTAACGATTAGATAATTAATTAAGTAAAAAGGACTAAACTGTAAAAGATGTAAAACTTAATCTCTATTGAATTTTATTAATTAAATGGTTTAATTAGGAAATGTGAGTAGACTTATGAGGAAATTAAGCCATTATTAAAGTTTGTGGATGGTTGGTGCCCATTTTATTTGATTATATTATTATTAATTAAGTTTTTAATATTAAAACATGTTAATTTATAAAGTAAAATGAAAAGATAAAACACATTCATCATCTTTTCTTCTCATCCACGCCGTTCCTCCATTCTCAAAGCTTGAAAGTTTTGGCTAGGCTTTGTAGCTTTACATGGTAAGCCATTTTCACCCGTTTCTCGTAATTTTTGTGTTTTTGATCGTTGTAACTAGGTCTAGCTAACTCGTATCTCCAATTTCAAAACTGTTAAAGATTTTAAAATTTTCCATTGATATTTTTGAAGCTTTTTAATTGTTAATGGTTTAGTTTGAAGCTTGATGATGAATTTGGATTAATTTGTAAAGTGATTTTATATAGTTTTGAGTTTTGGGACTAAAATGATTAAATATTGAAATTTGGTTGATTTTCTTGTAAAAATTTAGAATTAGAGGGTGATAAAGGAATGGTTAAGAATTTGACAATATGGGTTTAAAGGTTAATTGTGTAAATAAGCTTGTTTTGGTTTTAGGGACTAAATTGAATAAAATATAAAATTCTAGAGAAAATTGTCTAAAATAAAATTAAAATATTATAAGCATGAATTTGAGTATTATTATGAGATTGGTATTGATATTTTGAATCTTAACTATTATATAAATCAAGTTGTTGACTTAGGCAAAAAATAAAAAATTGTCGAATAGTCCCTAGTATCTAAAGCGTTATTGTTTTGTCAGGTAAGTTCATACTACTTCTGTGATTATAATTTGTTATTAATTGTTGTTAATTATATACATATATAAACTGCTAAAATTGGAATCGGACTATGTGGTAATGAATTGAATTCTGAGATAATTCCGATGGATCGAGTAAAAGTCTCATATACAAGGTTTCATGTTGATTCCCGACTAGATTGAGCTCCAGCATTTTTTTTTGGACTTAGATATACATGTGACACATATTTAGCCTGGATTGGTAATCTATTGTCGTTTTAAAGGTTTAGCATGGACCGGTAACCTTACATGTATTTATAGCCCTGGCTAGACTATTTTTCTGTCTTGTCACTGGTTTAGCCCGGATGGGTAACCTAGCACATATATTTCTGTATATGAATAGCTTGGATGAGCATCATATGTTACCCACACTCGTGTACTGAGTTCTTTTACAAAGTCCCATCGAAAAATCAAAGGATATACAGTTTGAAATTGTATCGTTAATGTGGACGAAATATGAACTTTGAATATCCGTATGTTCATTATTTATTGACCTAAGTTTTTTTTGAACTATGTCGTGATAGGAATAATATTTTGAATAACTATTTGCAATTAACTATTAAATGAGTAAGATAAGTTATTGAATTGAATTGTATGAGCTTACTAAGGATTTTATATACTTACTTCTGTTATTATGTTCTGTAGATTTTGGATACTCTGAACGTGTCGATTGGATCAGCAGGAGCTCACACCTACTCGATAGTTATTGATGTTTGAAAGTGTGGTTAGTTGTGGCATGTATATAGGGTGTCTACTTTGCAAATTAACGATCATGTTTTAGTACTTTGGTTATGAATAAGATTATAAGTAACCTTGATATATTAAGTGCTTGGTACCTAATTGACATTTAGTAAGTTGATGATGTAAGCCAATATTTGAATGGCATTATGTGTAAGTTTAGTTAATAACATGACTTGATATTGAATGTGTAACAGTCTGGTTTTGGGGCTAGTCGGAACAGTGGTTTCGATACCACTAATCCGAGGTCGAGGAAAATTATTTTGACGTTAATTTATGTGCTGTAGCATGATTATATGGATGCATGAAAATTTTGGTGTTTTAATTTGAGTGATAGCATGCTTAATTTCGAAAAAAGACTAAATCGCATAAAATGCGAAAGTTCTATTTTTCATGGTAGAGGTGTCTAATAGCCAAAGAATGTAATTGGGAGGATTTTAAAGTGCAATTTGGCCATTTATCTAGTGATGGCCGGCCTTGTGCATAGGGGAGACAAGGGCATTTAATTCTTGGTCAAAATTTGGGTGAATTAGGTGAGAAAAGATGAATAAAATATGGTAAAGAGAAAAGCTATCATCTTTCACTATTCACTCTTCCTCTCCACCGAAAATTTCAAGCTTAGAGGGGTTTTGAATGCTTTAAAATTTTAGTAACTCATCTTCTTCACAAGTAAGTGATTTTAGAGATTTTTCTTGATGATTTTTGTATTTTTGGAATCCTCAAAGCTTAAGCTAGTTAATGAGGGGACTAATTTCTCAAATCGCTGAAGGTTTAGGGACTTGCCATAAGAGAGTTTATGTTGTTAAATGAGTTTTTATGGAAGAAAATGAATGTTAGTGAGATGAGAAACAACTTTTGTGAAAGGTGTTAGCATGAAAACACCTAAATAGGACTTAAATGCAAAGATTTAAATTGTGTCATAAATGCATGAAATAGTTGTAATGGTGAGTAGTTGTAAGAGAAATAAATGTTCATCTATGCTTGTTCATTGAGAAAATGTGTTGAAAAATAAATTACGAGCCTAGGGGCAAAATCGTAATTTTGCCAATGTACAAAGGCAAAATGGTCATTTTTACCCAAGTGTAGAATTTAAAGTATTATGATCATAGAATGATCTAAACGAATAAATTTCATTGTTATAGATCAAGAAGAGCGCGGAATCAACCTTGACCGAGGAAAAGGCAAGGTGACGGATTAGATCGTTGGTTATCACGTTTTGCACCGAGGTAAGTTTATGTGTAAACAATGCATGATTGTGTAAATATTGTGTGGTTAACTAGTGTATGGCAAGATCAAGAACATGTGTGGTTCAAATGGATTGAATGTGGAAATTGTTGAATAATTACAGTATGAATGATGAAATAGTCATATAAATATGTAATGTCGACACTTTTTGGTGGGCTAAGTGCGATACCACCTTGTTGCTTAATTTACAATGGGCTATGTGCGAAACCATCGTCTAAAATCTTTTGGTGGGCTAAGTGCGATACCACCTTGTTGCTAATTTATGATGGGCTATGTGCGATACCATCGTCTATTCATCTTTTGGTGGGCTATGTGCGATACCACCATAACTAATCTTTTTGGTGGGCTAAGTGCGAAACCACCGAGTGGCTTGACTGTGTGAAATGGAATTAGAAATAGTGAATGTTGTATTATGTGACCTTGTGATACTAAGTGCAGGGAAACTCTTAATGAGTGTGTACATTAAGATGTGAGATGGTTGAAATGTGGGAATGGAGAAAATGAGTAAGCATGTCATGAATGTAAATTGCTTCTTGCTTAGTACGTAAGGCTATGTATTTGTTCAATACATGTTATAATGTTGTGTTTTTTATATGTAAACTTACTAAGATTAAAGCTTACTCCCCCTTCTCTTTTTCCCTTGTTTTATAGAGTATAAGAGCTGAGCCGGGATACGCAGCTAACCGGAAGACCGCCCACACTATCAGCTCCTCTCGGTATACCTAGACTTAATGATTTTGTAAATGGCATGTATAGGGGCTAGACTAGTTAGATTATTTTGTTATTTTGGCCAAATGTGTATTGGCTCTTGTTAAGACATTTAATTTTGTAACTTGCCATGCAAGATGGCTCATTTTACTATATATGAAATTACGAGGTTATCTATGGGAGTTCATGATGAAAATTATGAGATGTTTATTAGCATGTTGAATGGATTCATGTAATGTAAGCTATAGGGGTGCTAAAAGCTTGGCAAACAGCCTTGTTCTTGTCCACATGGGTAGGCACACGAGCGTGTGTCTAGGCCGTGTGAGACACACGATCAAGCCATGGGCGTGTGCCCAGGCCGTGTGAAGTCTGCACCTTAAAATTGGAATTTGAATGGTCGCACGGTTAGAGCACACGGGCGTGCCTAGGCCGTGTTGGACAAGTCAGTATATTTAGGTATGGCACACGGTTTAGGCCTATGGGCGTGTCAAAATCGTGTGTGATTAGTCAGTATCGACCACGGGTGGAAGGCACGGACGTGTAATAGGGTACACGGGCGTGTTCCCATAACGCATGGGCGTGTGCCTTACCCGTGGGCATTTGGCAGAATGCTTGGGTTTTTAGGCACGGTCATGGGACATGGGCGTGCATGTCTTTGCACAGGCGTGTCTAATCTTGCACGGGCGTGTAAGACCTGTTTTAAAAGGAAAAATTTTAAGATTGGAAAAAGTTTTGGATTAGTCTCGAGAGCCCTCGTGTATGAGTGAGGCCTCGTAAGTTGAGAATGAGGTTATAGAGAGTAATTACGTTGAGCTTAAGTGGCGATCAAGTGGTTTGAGTTCAGTATTACCTCGGGCCCGGTTCCCGGCGTAGAACCTGGGTAAGGGGCATTACATTTTGTGGTATCAGAGCTATGATTTAGTCAGTTCTAGGACTACCATAGCGTGAGTAGGAGTCTAGCTATACATGCCATAAGCGTATGATGATAGTGTGGTGGCTTCTGATGATTTTAAACTTGTTTATTGTAGCATATGGATCCTGAACAATCGGCTGCAGATGACGCAGCTAGTAATGCGTCGGCTCCTGCGCAAGGGACCGCGCCTGTGCAGAGTAGCACCGAGACTAGGGGTCAAGGAGAAGAGGCTCGAGAAGCCTTTCTCCAAATGATGGATAACTGGTACACTGAGTATGTACGAGAAAACCCCAATGCTCAACCTCCTCCACCCCCACCTATACCTCAACCAATTCCTGTGGCTCCCCAAGGTATAGAAATGGTGAGGACGGCTAAGCCCCTGGTAGACAAAATTCGGAAGCAAGGGGTTGAGGATTTTTGAGCTAATATAGATGACGACCCTGAGCGAGCAGAGTTTTGGCTTGAGAACTCAATAAGGGTTTTTGATGAACTCTCCTGCACACCTAAGGAGAGTTTGAAATATGATGTGTCTTTGCTGAGGGATTCGGCATACCATTGGTGGAAAATATTGACATCAGTGGTTCCTAAAGAGAGGGTAACGTGGGACTTCTTTTTGGAAGAGTTTCGAAGGAAGTATATAAGTCAACGGTTTGTAGACCAGAAACAGAAAGAATTCCTTGAGTTGAAGCAAGGAAAAATGACTGTGGCAGAATATGAGCGCGAATTTGTTAGGCTCAGCAAGTATGCGCAAGAATGTGTATCCACGAAAGCTACCTTATGCAAGAGATTTGAAGATGGGTTGAATGAAGATGTCAGACTCTTAGTCGGAATTTTAGAGCTAAAAGAATTTGTAGTATTGGTGGATAGGGCTAGTAAGGTCGAAGTGCAATAGCCCAATTTAGGGCCTAGTCGGAATAGTGGTGTGAGACCATGAATCCAAGGCGAATTTATGAGTTTTTAAGGTTCATGCCATGTTTGCATGTTAGTGTGAAAGTTTCATGAAGCAATTTTGCTAAATTGAAGTTGAATGGTCAAAAAGGACCAAATTGCAAAGGTTGTAAAATGTGAGTTTCTAGAAGCATTTTGTATGAAATAGCTTTAGAATAGAAATTATAAGTCCTTAAATAGCAATTTGCCCAAATTATAAATTTTGGAGAAAAATGGACATGAGTTAGTACAATAGAAATTTTTAAAGAGAAGGGCATTTTGGTCATTTGTCTAATAAGTGATTAAAATAGGAAAAAGATGATAAAATTTCATTCATCTTCTTCCTTCCATTGCCGAAAATTTGAAGACTCCATAGCTAGGGTTCTTTATTTTTTTTAAGCTTGCTAGTAAGTTCATCTTAGCCCCGTTTTTAATATTCTTCGTGTTTTTGAAGTCCTCGTATTATGAATTAGCTATTTTTAGCTATAAAATAAGCTAAGATGCATGTTCAAAAATTATCTATGAATGACATGCTTGTTAAATGATGTTTTATGGAAGATTATGAGAGTTTGATGTTAGATAAACATCTTTTCCTCAATGAATTTCATGAAATGTGATAGTGTAGACTAGTTTGTAATAGTTATGAAATTAGTCATACCTATTAGAAATAATGGGAATTGATGATTGATATAGTAGAGAAAATGAATCAGCTAAGCATGAAGTTTAAGAAAGTTGAATGAAATTCATTTTACGAGCCTTGGGGCAAAAGTGCAAATATGAGAAAGTATAGGGGCAA
The DNA here is from genome assembly GCA_025698515.1 of Gossypium sturtianum. Lineage (NCBI taxonomy): Eukaryota > Viridiplantae > Streptophyta > Magnoliopsida > Malvales > Malvaceae > Gossypium > Gossypium sturtianum. Next base: position 31,067,618 of record CM046945.1, read on the forward strand.
AATAGTAATTTTGCCCAAGTATGAGTAAAGGGTCAATTTAGTCAATGTGAATATTAAATGATCTATTTATGACTATAGATCAAGAAAAACGAAGCCCGGATCGAAACCGAGGCAAGAACAAGGTCGAGGACTAAATTGCATACCTAGCTACATTTTGTATATTGAGGTAAGTTTGTATGATTTCTAAGCTTTATGATTTATATCATTGAATTGCTTAGTATAATATATAATGATATTATGAAAATGTTTAATGTTATGTTAAACAAAGAAATTAATGAAACCAAGCATGATAAAGCCCCGATTGAAGTTGAATAGCTTAGGATACTCGATCTACCACATGAAACAAGAAAGTCCGTATAAGACCAAGCCGAGGCATGGCATCAACAAGCAAGCAAGATATCATGTAAGTCCAAGGCAAGCTTGGCATTGAGCAAGATATCATGTAAGTCCAAGGCAAGCTTGGCATTGAATAAGTTATCATGTAAGTCCAAGGCAAGCTTGGCATTGAGTAAGTTATCATGTAAGTCCAAGGCAAGCTTGGCATTGAACAAGTTATCATGTAAGTCCAAGGCAAGCTTGGCATTGAGTAAGTTATCATGTAAGTCCAAGGCAAGTTTGGCATTGAACAAGTTATCATGTAAGACCAAGGCAAGCTTGGCATTGAAAAGTTATCAAGAGAAAGAGATCCCATATAAGTCCAAGTTAAGGCATGGCATTGGTGAGAACAAGAAAGACTTCGTATAAGTCCATGTTAAGTCATGGCCTCGAAATTTAGATGAGATTTAGTATCCTCGGTTATTCATATAAATTTATCGGGCAAATGAGTTAAGCTCCAAAGAGATAACAAGAAAGCTATGTAAGTAAAGTTTTTATCAAGTGAAAATGAGTATTATTCATGTTATGAATGATAAATTAGAGATTATGATTATTATGTAAATGTATGCTGATCAATGTGATCAAGTGATATAGGTACCTTGTTTACCTCACAAGTATGAGATTAGTAAGTATCATGAGATATGTAAGAATCAAGTATGAGCAAGTAAGCTTTATAGCTGAAATTATGATACCATTGTTTATGTCAAATGGGTTAATTTAAGCAAGTATGTTGTTATGTGCATTATATGCAAACTTACTAAGCTAAATGCTTACGTCTTTTATTCTTTCTTTCCATGTAGTTTCGCCAAGCTAATCTTGTGGATCATTGTCATCGGAGCTCGGAGCATACTATCAATCGCTATTTTGGTATAGCCAAGTTGTTTACATTAAGTATGGCATGTATAGGAAACATTTCATTTTGAGTATATGTCTTAGAAAGGGGCAAAAGTATGGGCTGTCAAGTTTATTATTCTTTTGTAAATGGCTAAGTGATTGGCCAAGTTTGACTAAGAATGTATGTTATTAATATCAATGAAGCATGTTATATTGTTCATGAAAGATGTAATAATTGAGTTGCTGAATTGAGCTTGAGTTTGGTCTTAATTTCAGGATGGCAATTGGCTTGGTAAATAGCCTCTAAGTGCCTACACGGTCAGACACACGGGCGTGTGTCTAGGTCGTGCATAAACTGCACCTTAGTCTTATAAGTAAGAATAGGCCACGGACTAATGCCACGGCCGTGTGTTAAGGCCGTGCATGTCACACGATTAGAACATGGGCGTGTGCCTGGTTGTGTGAAATAAGTCAGTATATCAAGGTGTAGTACACGGTCTGAGTCCACGGGCGTGCCATGGCCGTGTGTTATAAGTCAGAATGCTAAGGTTTTTCACATGGGCTAGCACCACGGGCGTGCCATGGCCGTGTGAAATTTAGCAGTAAACTCGAGTTTTAAGCACGGTTGGGAGACATAGGCGTGTCTCAGAGTTATACGGGCGTATCCCAACTCACATGGGTGTGTGACCCCTGTTTCCATGAAAAGTTTTTGATTGAGTTCTGAAAGTTTACGGACATGAGTTTAAGGCGTCGTAGGCCCATGAAAAGTACAAGTTGATTAAGAAAGAGAAGTTCTTAATTCAGAACGAAATTTTATAGCCCGTAAGTACATGATTTAGCAAGTTCAAGCATAGTAATGTCTCGTATCCGGTCTAAGCCTCAGACTCGGGTATAGGGTGTTACATTTAGTGGTATCAGAGCTACGGTTTAGTCGGTTCTAAGACTAACTTAGCACGAGCACGAGTCTAGCTATACATGCCATACGTAAGAATGTTTTTATAATGATAGTGTGACGACTCCTGACGATTTAAATTATGTTTATATATATAGTAAATGGATCCTGAAAGAGATATGGCGGATGACATTGAAAGTAATGCGCCAGCTCCCGCTGAAGGGACGGTGCCGAATGAGAACGAGTATAGACCCACTACGGTGAGTCAAAGAGGAGGAGAAGAGGCTAAAGAAGCCTTCCTCCATATGATGAACACATGGTACATGGAGTTCGTTCGTACGAACCCGAATGCAAAACCCCCTCCACTCCCACCTATTCCTCAACCTATCCCAATAACCCCTCAAGTAGTAGAGGTGCTAAGAGGAGAGAAGCCTCTCGGTTGATAGAATCGAGGAAACATGGGCGGAGAAGAATTTCGGGCTAGAAAAGATGATGATCAGGAAAGAGTGAATTCAGTTAGAAAATACCATCGAGGGTATTTAATGAGTCATCATGTACACTGAAGAGTGCATGAAGTGCGTAGTTTCTCTTTTAAGAGATTACGCCTATCAATGGTGGAACACCTTGGTATCGATAGTCCCAAGAGAAAAGATCACATGGGAATTCTTCCAAGAAGAGTTCAGAAAAAGTATATCATCAAAGGTTTGTGGACGAAAAGGAAGGAATTCCTAGGCTGAAACAAGGCAAGATGTATGCAGAATCGACTATGAGCGTGAGTTTGTAAGACTCAGCAAATACGCTCAAGAATGCGTGTCCACGAAGCCATCATGAGTAAGAGATTTGAAGATAGGCTAAATGAGGACGTCAAACTGTTTGTTCTTTGTCCTAGAATTGAAGGAATTTGTTGTGCTAGTTGAGAAGGCTTGTAAAGCCAAAGAACTAGTAAAAGAGAAGAAGAAATATGAAATGGAGTCCCGCGACTCGAAAAAGAGACAGTGGAACAAGTCATTCCAATCTCCATCCAAGAAGTCAAGAGATTTCCTGCCCGATCGGCTACTTCCCTTTGGATTTTCCGGGAAGGACAAGAGTAAAGCAGTATTCAAGAAATAAAGCCACGGACTACTTGATCGCTAGTGTGGGAATGTTTGATCCGATAGACCGAATGCCCACATTGTGGCAAACGCCATTTAGGGAATGCCGAACACACGAAAATGCATGTTTCAGATGTGGTTCCCGGGACCACTACATAAAAGATTGTCTAGAGATGATGAAAGAGGACAGAACTCAGAACCCAAGATCCGGGAGTATGGTCAGAGGAAGGCCGTAGAGAAACCCGGAAGTGGGGCAAGTGGAAGAGGTAACCTTAGAGAAGCGGTAGTGAGACCAGGGTAGGGCGCTGCGGACTTATGCCATTCGCGCTCGCGAAGAGGCATCTTCCCATGATGTTATCACGGGTACCTTTTCTCTTCATGATGTTAAAGTTATTGCTTTAATAGATCCCGGATCCACACACTCTTACATTTGCATGAAATTAGTATCCGATATGAGTATGCCTGTAGAGTTTACAGAATTTGTGATTAAAGTGTCTAATCCTTTAGGCAAGAGTGTGTTAGTTGATGAAGTATGTAAAGATTGCCCATTAATGATTAGAGGCCATTGTTTTAAAGTAAACCTTATGTTGCTACCATTTGATGAGTTTGACCTCATTCTCGGTATGGACTGGTTGACTGCCCATAATGTAATAGTTAATTGTGGGAAGAAATACATTGAAATGAGATGTGAGGATGGGAACACCCTTCACATAGAATTAGATGAACAGAATAGATTGTCAGAATTAATTTCTCACGTGACGGCCCAGAGATACATGAGAAAGGGGTATGAAGCATATTTGGCCTTTGTGTTGAATGAAAAAGAAACAGAGTTAAGGATTGAGTCAGTGCCAATAGTATGTGAGTACGTGGGCGTGTTTCTGAGGAATTGCCGGGACTACCACCGGTTAGAGAGGTTAAGTTCGAGCATTGAGCTAGCTCACGATGCTGTACCAATATCTATTACTCCTTACAGAATGGATCCAACGGAGTTGAAGGAGCTGAAGTCACAGTTGCAAGAGTTGACAGACAAAGGCTTTGCAAGATCAAGTTGTTCACCATGGGGTGCTCTAGTTTTATTTGTGAAAAAGAAAGATGGCACTATGAGATTGTGCATAGATTACCGTCGACTTAATAAGGTGTGATGAAAGAACAAGTACCCATTGCCTAGGATCGATGATTTGTTCGATCAATTGAAAGGAGCCACGGTGTTCTCCAAAAAAGACTTGAGATCAGGGTACTACCAGCTGAGAGTAAAAGAATCAGATGTGTCTAAGATAGCCTTTCGAACGAGGTATAGGCATTATGAATTTTTAGTCATGCCCTTTGGTTTGACTAATGCTCCGGCGGTATTCATGGACTTAATGAACCGCATTTTTAGACCGTACTTGACAGGTTTGTAGTCGTTTTCATTGACGACATACTGATTTATTCCCGAGATGAGAATGAGCATGCTGAGCACCTACGGATAGTTTTACAGATTCTACGAGAAAATCAATTATATGCCAAATTCAGTAAAAGTGAATTTTGGCTCAAGGAAGTAGGATTTTTGGGACATATTGTCTCGGGAGAAGGAGTTCGAGTAGACCCCAGTAAGATTTCGGCTATTATGGAATGGAAGCCACCAAAGAATATCTCTGAGATTAGAAGTTTTCTAGGCCTAGCTGGCTATTACAGACGATTCGTCAAGGGGTTTTCCATGATTGCAACCCCGATGACTAAATTATTCTACGAAAAATGTGAAGTTTGAGTGGGCGAGTAACGATGCCAACAAAGTTTCGAGAAGTTGAAGGCAATGTTGTGAAGCCCCGATTTTAGTACAACCCGAGACGGGGAAAGAATTTGTGATTTACAGCGATGCATCCTTAAATGGATTAGGCTGTGTACTTATGCAAGAAGGCCAAGTTATTGCTTATGCCTCCAAACAGTTGAAGCCTCATGAGAAGAATTATCCGACGCATGATTTAGAATTGGCTGCCATAGTCTTCGCATTAAAGATATGGAGACATCACCTATATGGTGAGAAATGTCAGATTTTCACTGATCATAAAAGTTTGAAGTACTTGATGACACAGAAAGAGTTGAACTTAAGACAACAGAGATGGTTAGAGTTGATAAAAGATTATGAGATGGTCATTGATTACAATCCTGGGAAGGCGAATGTGGTCGCCGACGCTTTGAGCAGAAAATCCTTATTGGCATTAAGGGCAATGAATTCACGGATGACTTTGTCCGACGATGGTTCTATTCTAGCTGAGTTGAGAGCTAGACCAATTTTCCTCCAAGAGATCATTGATGACCAAAAAGAGGATAGTGAATTGCAAGTTAATAGAGCTCAGTGCAAGACAAATGTTGAGTCTGACTTCCGGATTAGTCCCAATGGAAGTCTGATGTTCAAAGACAGAGTTTGTGTACCGAGAAAAGAAGAGCTTATTCAGAAAATTTTTCATGAGGCCCATAATGGATGTTTATTTGTACATCAAGGTAGTACCAAGATATATAATGACTTGAAGCAATGATATTGGTGGCGAGAATGAAGAAAGATATTTTGAATTTGTTTCCAAATGCTTTATTTGTCGACAAGTAAAAGGTGAACACCAAGTACCTTCGGTTTGCTTCAACCCATTTTAGTTTTGGAGTGGAAATGGGACCGTATTACTATGGATTTTGTAACGGGTTTACCGTTGTCTCCGAGCAAGAAAGATGCTGTATGGGTTGTGGTTGATAGACTTACGAAATCGGCCTATTTTATACCTGTACGAGTTGATTACTCACTAGACAAGTTGGCAAACTTGTATGTTTCAGAAATAGTAAGACTTCATGGAGTTCCCTTGTCAATCATATCGGATAGAGATCCAGAGATTCACATCCGGGTTTTGGAAGAAGTTACAAGAGGCCTTGGGTACAAAGTTGAACTTTAGTACCGCTTTTCATCCTCAAACTGATGGTCAATCAGAGAGGTTAATTCAAGTACTAGAGGATATGCTCAGATGTTGTATTCTTGAATTCTGAGGCAATTAAGAAAAGTTTCTCCCATTAGTAGAGTTTGCCTACAATAATAGTTTTCAGTCGAGCTTAAAGATGGCGCCTTATGAGGCTTTGTATAGGCGTAAGTGCCGAACGCCTTTATATTGGATTGAACTTAAAGAAAACCAAATTCATGGGGTTGATTTGGTTAGAGAAGCTGAAGAGAAAGTGAAAGTGATACGAGAAAGTTTAAAAGCTGCATCAGACAGACAAAAGTCTTATTCGGACTTAAAGAGAAAAGAGATAGAGTATCAAGTCGGAGATAAAGTTTTCTTGAAAGTGTCACCTTGGAGAAAAGTTCTCAGATTTGGCCAAAAAGGCAAGTTGAGTCCACGTTTTATTGGACCGTATGAGATTACCGAGAAATTTGGGCTTGTAGCTTACAGATTGGCTTTGCCATCAGAGTTAGAAAAGATACATGATGTGTTTCACGTGTCAATGTTAAGACGCTACCGATCGGACCTTCGCATGTAATTCCCGATGAGGTAGAGATTCATCCCGACATGACTTATGGTGAAGAACCGGTCAAGATATTAGCTCGAGAAGTGAAGCGACTAAGAAAGAAAAGTATTGCCTTAGTGAAAGTATTGTGGCAAAGACATGGAATAGAAGAAGCCACATGGGAACGAGAAGAGAGTATGAGAAACCGATATCAAACCTTTTTCTTTGGTAAGATTTTCAGGACGAAAATCCCTAAGGGGAGAATTATAATGTACCTGATTTAGGGCCTAGTCAGAATAGTGGTGCGAGACCACGAATCCGAGGCGAATTTATGAGTTTTTAAGGTTCATGGCATGTTTGCATGTTAGTGTGAAAGTTTCATGAAGCAATTTTGCTAAATTGAAGTTGAATGGTAATAAAGGACCAAATTGCAAAAGTTGTAAAATGTGAGTTTCTAGAAGCATTTTGTATGAAATAGCTTTAGAATAGCAATTATAAGTCCTTAAATAGCAATTTGCCCAAATTATAAATTTTGGACAAAAATGGACATGAGTTAGTAAAATAGAAATTTTTAAAGAGAAGGGCATTTTGGTCATTTGTCTAATAAGTGATTAAAATAGGAAAAGATGATAAAATTTCATTCATCTTCTTCCTTCCATTGTTAGAAAATTTGAAGACTCCATAGCTAGGGTTCTTTATTTTTTCAAGCTTGCTAGTAAGTTCATCTTAGCCTGTTTTTAATATTCTTCGTGTTTTGAAGTCCTCGTATTATGAATTAGCTATTTTTAGCTATAAAATAAGCTAAGATGCATGTTCAAAAATTCATCTATGAATGACATGCTTGTTAAATGATGTTTTATGGAAGATTATGAGAGTTTGATGTTAGATAAAAATCTTTTCCTTAATGAATTTCATGAAATATGATAGTATGGACTAGTTTGTAATAGTTATGAAATTAGTCATACCTATTAGAAATAATGGGAATTGATGATTGCTATAGTATAGAAAATGAATCAGCTAAGCATGAAGTTTAAGAAAGTCGAATGAAATTCATTTTACGAGCCTTGGGGAAAAAGTGCAAATATGAGAAAGTATAGGGGCAAAATAGTAATTTTTCCCAAGTATGAGTAAAGGGTCAATTTAGTCAATATGAATATTAAATGATCTATATATGACTATAGATCAAGAAAAACGAAGCCCGGATTAAAACCGAGGCAAGAACAAGGTCGAGGACTAAATTGCATACCTAGCTACATTTTGTATATTGAGGTAAGTTTGTATGATTTCTAAGCTTTATGATTTATATCATTGAATTGCTTAGTATAATATATAATGTTATTATGAAAATGTTTAATGTTATGTTAAACAAAGAAATTAATGAAACCAAGCATGAGAAAGCCCCGATTGAAGTTGAATAGCTTAGGATACTCGATCTACCACATGAAACAAGAAAGTCCGTATAAGACCAAGCCGAGGCATGGCATCGACAAGCAAGCAAGATATCATGTAAGTCCAAGGCAAGCTTGGCATTGAGCAAGATATCATGTAAGTCTAAGGCAAGCTTGGCATTGAATAAGTTATCATGTAAGTCCAAGGCAAGCTTGGCATTGAACAAGTTATCATGTAAGTCCAAGGCAAGCTTGGCATTGAATAAGTTATCATGTAAGTCCAAGGCAAGCTTGGCATTGAGTAAGTTATCATGTAAGTCCAAGGCAAGCTTGGCATTGAACAAGTTATCATGTAAGACCAAGGCAAGCTTGGCATTGAAAAGTTATCAAGAGAAAGAGATCCCATATAAGTCCAAGTTAAGGCATGGCATTGGTGAGAACAAGAAAGACTTCGTATAAGTCCATGTTAAGTCATGGCCTCGAAATTTAGATGAGATTTAGTATCCTCGGTTATTCATATAAATTCATCGGGCAAACGAGTTAAGCTCTAAAGAGATAACAAGAAAGCTAAGTAAGTAAAGTTATTATCAAGTGAAAACGAGTATTATTCATGTTATGAATGATAAATTAGAGATTATGATTATTATGTAAATGTATGCTGGTCAATGTGATCAAGTGATACAGGTACCTTGTTTACCTCACAAGTATGAGATTAGTAAGTATCATGAGATATGTAAGAATCAAGTATGAGCAAGTAAGCTTTATAGCTGAAATTATGATACCATTGTTTATGTCAAATGGGTTAATTTAAGCAAGTACGTTGTTATGTGCATTATATGCCAACTTACTAAGCTAAATGCTTACGTATTTTATTCTTTCTTTCCCTGTAGTTCCGCCAAGCTAATCTCGTGGATCATTGTCATCGGAGCTCGGAGCACACTATCAATCGCTATTTTGGTATAGCCAAGTTGTTTACATTAAGTATGGCATGTATAGGAAACATTTCATTTTGAGTATATGTCTTAGAAAGGGGCAAAAGTATGGGCTGTCAAGTTTATTATTCTTTTGTAAATGGCTAAGTGATTGGCCAAGTTTGACTAAGAATGTATGTTATTAATATCAATGAAGCATGTTATATTGTTCATGAAAGATGTAATAATTGAGTTTCTGAATTGAGCTTGAGTTTGGTCTTAATTTCAGGATGGCAATTGGCTTGGTAAATAGCCTCTAAGTGCCTACACGGTTAGACACACTGGCGTGTGTCAGGCCGTGCATAAAGCGCACCTTAGTCTTATAAGTAAGAATAGGCCACGGACTAATCCACGGCCGTGTGTTAAGGCCGTGCTTGTCACACAGTTAGAACATGGGCGTGTGCGATCGTGTGAAATAAGTCAGTATATCAAGATGTAGTACAGTGCGAGTCCACGGGCGTGCCATGGCCGTGTGTTATAAGTCAGAATGCTAAGGTTTTTCACACGGGCTAGGACCACGGGCAAGTTCAAGCAAAGTAATGTCTCGTATCCAGTCTAAGCCTCGGACTCGGGTATGGGGTGTTACACGAAGAACTGAGTAAGGAAAAGAGGAAAGCCCTAAGTGAGGCTCGAGATGCGAAGAAGAGGCCGATGAGCAAATCATACCAAGCTCAATCGAAGAGGCCCAGGGAAGTGAACCCATGAAAAACTACATCAGTCAGGTATTCGCAGAGAGAACGAGGCAACATGTATTCGTGTAACACCCCTTACCCGGGTTCTACGTCGGGAACCGGGCCCGAGGCGTTACCGAACTCAAACCACTTAATCGCCACTTAGGCTCAATGTCATTACTCACTATAACCTCATTCTCGACTTACGAGGCCTCACTCATACACACGAGGGCTCTCGAGACTAATCCGGAACTTTTACGATCCTTAAAATTTTTCTCTTTTATACAGGTCTCACATGCCCGTGCAAGATTAGACACGCCCGTGCAAGATTAGACACGCCCATGTTCCCTAGCCGTGCTAAAAACTCGAGCATTCTGCCAATTGCCCTACGGCCATGGCACGCCCGTGCTCCCCAACCGTGGTGAACACTGACTTCCCTCGCACGGCCTAGAGTCTAGACACACGCCCGTGTGGCTAGCCCGTGGCCAACATCGATTAATCCCACACGCGCCTAGGCACACGCGCTCGTGTGACTAGTGCGTGGTCTATTCTGCATTTTCAAATATTAACATGCGGGGGACGCACAACTACTGACACATGCCCGTGGGGTGACCGTGTGTCACACATGGTCTAGACACACGCTGCAGTGTGTCTATCCACATGGTCAAGAACAAGACTAAGTGTCAAGTTCTTTTCACCCTTCTAACATACACAACATATACTCATCTAACACCATCATAATCAACTCAAATTGAAGTGCATTCTCACATAGAAAACTACATCTTTCTTTCATATAATGTGATAGCCAACAACCATGGCATTATACAAAATAAGCTATCCATCTAAAGGCAAACACATCTTAGCCATTTACAACAAAATTTACTAACTTATCTAGCCCCTATACATGCCATATACAAAACATTAAGTTTCATGTACCAAAGTGTCTTTGATATGTGGGCTATCTTACGATGATCCTCGTATCTCGATTCAACGCTTTTAATCTATAAGACAAGGGAAAAGAAAGAGAGTAAGCTTTGAGCTTAGTAAGTTTACACATAAACAAATAAGCAACATAGTATAAGCTAAGCAACCATTAGCATTATACCAACAAGTAATTTACAACTATGCGTACTCTTTCCATCCCTTACCACATTTCCAACACATCATGAGTCACATACTCATAACCATTGAAATGCACCCCTGCATTCAATATCACATTTACGTAATATAAAACACATCATTATTTATCGTAATACATCCACACAGTCAATCCACATAACTTATCCACACAGCTCATCCACACAGCTAGTTTATATAACTAATCCACACAGCTCATCCACACAGTTAATACACACAGTTAATCCACACAGCCAATATCTCGGTGGTTTTGCACTTAGCACACCACATTTGATTAATAAGGTGGTATCGCACTTAGCCTACCACAATGGTATTCGTAGTGGTTCAGCACATAGCTCACTAGATGATATACCTCACGATAGCATCGCACATAGCCAGCTCATCGTCAATATGCATTTGTATGGTATCGCACTTAGCCCACCATCTAGCATTATCACAACACATGCACAAGTCTATTTACTCAATTATTCATCCATTCAAATCTATATTACATTCATTGTACTTGAACCACATAGGTTCCCAATCATTCTCATTCATTCTCATTCATGCTACACCCTTGCTAGCATTATCAAATTGTAAGTATGAATGCATTGTTTATGCATAGACTTACCTCGATACTCAAAAGTATTGAAATGTGCAATTTAGTCCACCACTTTGCTTTTGCCTCGGTTTCGATCCGGGCTTCGTCTTTCTTGATCTATAATGAATAAATCAGCTTATTCAATACACACATTGACTAAATTGACCCACATCTCATACTTTAGCAAAATTACTATTTTGCCCCTAAACTTTCTCATATTTACACTTTAGTCCTAAAGGCTCGTAAAGTGATTTTTATTCAACTTTCTAGCCTTTCATGCTTAGCCGAACCACTTACTCAACTAAAGCATTCAACAATTCTCACTAAATCACCCATGTATGACCAAACTTAAGATTTTCACAACTAAGTCCCTACATGCATTTTCATGGAAAATCACTTAGCAAAAGATGTTTCTACTACATCAAGCTTTCATATTCTTCCATAAAACATCAAAATACATGCATGTCATACATATGTACATTTTTGAACATCCATAATAGCTCACCAAATAGCTATAAATAGCTTACTCATGCTACTAGGACTTCAAAAATACGAAGAATATCAAAAACCGGGCTTAAGAGCACTTACTAGCAAGCTTGAAAAATTGAAGGAGCCCTAACAATGGCTTCTCAAATTTTCGGAAGCTATGGGAAGAAGATGAATGAATTTCTATCATCTTTTCACCTATTTTAATCACTTAATTGATAAATAACCAAAATGCCCTTTTTGATAAACTTCAAAATTTGACTCATCCATGCCCTTTTTTGTCCAAAAATTAGAATTTGGATAAATTGCTATTTAAGGATCTCTAATTAATAATCTAAAGCTATTTCACACATATAGCTTCTAGAAACACACATTTTGCAACTTTTGCAATTTAGTCTTTTTGGACAATTCAATCACAATTTCACAAAATTGTTTCATGAAACTTTCACACTAGCATGCATACATAATATAAGCCTCAAAAACTTATTCATGACCCTCAGATTTGTGGTCTCGAACCACTATTCTGACTAGGCCCTAAACCGGGATGTTACAGCTTTCCCCCGCTTTAGAGATTTTCGTCCCCGAAAATCTTACCAGTAAAGAGGTTTGGATGTTGCTCTCTCATAACTTCTTCCGTTTCCCACGTAGCCTCTTCCACACCATGTTTCTACCATAACACTTTCACTAGTGCTATGCTCTTATTTCTCAACTGTTTCACTTCTCAAGCCAAGATCTTAATCGGCTCCTCTTCATAAGACATATCTGCTCTTATCTCAATTTCCGTTGAAGGAATCACATGTGAAGGGTCGGAGCGATATCATCGCAACATCGACACATGGAACACGTTATGAAACTCTACCGGCAAAGCCAACCAGTAAGCTACAGGCCCAATTCTGTTTGTAATATCATAATCTTCTTCCACGGTGATACTTTCAAAAATGCTTTGTCGCCTACCTCAAACTCAATTTCTTTTCTTTTCAAATCCGCATACGACTTCTGTCGGTCCGAAGCAGCTTTCAGACTATTACGGATTACTTTCACTTTCTCTTTGGTCTCTTTTACTAGATCGACCCCATGGATCCGCTTATCGCTAAGCTCGGTCCAATACAAAGGAGTCCGACACTTACGGCCATACAAAGCCTCATACGGTGCCATCTGTATACTCGACTGATAACTATTGTTATAGGCGAATTCGACCAAAGGTAGATATCTCTCCCAACTACCTTCGAATTCTAACACACAGTATCAAAGCATATCTTCAAGAACTTGAATTACTCTTTCAGACTGACCATCGGATTGCGGATGGAACGCAGTACTGAAATTCAATCTCGTACCCATGGCCTCTTGCAACTTCTTCCAAAATCTCGAAGTAAACCTCGGATCTCTATCGATATAATAGACACGGTACACCATGCAATCTCACTATCTCTGCCACGTACAACTCAGCTAACTTATCCAGTGAATAATCAACACGTACTGGAATTAAGTGAGCTGACTTCGTCAATCTATCCACAACAACCCACACAGCATCTCTCTTTCTCGGAGTCATCGGCAACCCCGTTACAAAATCCATGGTAACCCGATCCCACTTCCATTCGGGAACCATCACTGGCTGAAGCAATCCCGAAGGCACTTGATGCATAGCTTTCACTTGTTGGCGAATCAGACTCTTAGTCACAAACTCTGAAATATCTCTTTCAATACCCAACCACCAATACAACTTCCTCAAATCGTTGTACATTTTAAATCTTGCCGGATGTCTTGACAAGCATCCATGTGGGCCTCATACAAAACCTTTCGAATCAACTCCTCATTTTTAGGAACACAAATTGCATCACGATACATCGGACAACCATTCAAATCCACTCGAAAATCGAGAATCACTTTACGATCCGCACTTAGCTATCTTTGCTTGCATCTCACTTTGTCATTTCTACGAGCCTCACATATTTGTTGAACAAATAGTGGCCTAGCTCTCAACTCTGCCAAAATAGCACCATCTTCAGACAATGCTAAACTCGCTCTCATAACTCTTAGAGTATACAGGGATTTCCTACTTAAGGCATCCGCAACCACATTCACTTTTCTCGGGTGGTAATCAATGACTAACTCATAGTCTTTCAACAACTCAAGCCACCGTCTCTATCTCAGATTCATATCCTTCTGATCCATCAAATACTTTAAACTCTTGTGATCTGTAAAGATTCGACACTTTTCGCCATACAAATAATGTCGCCAAATCTTTAACGCAAACACAATCGCAGCCAACTCCAAATCGTGAGTCGGATAATTCTTCTCGTGCGGTTTTAACTGCCTCGAGGCGTAAGCGACTACCTTACCCTCTTGCATCAACACGCAACCGAGACCATTAAACGACGCATCACTATATACCATGAACTCCTTCCCTGATTCTGGTTGAACCAAAATCGGTGCCTCAATCAACATTATTTTCAGTCTCTCGAAGCTCTGTTGACATGTCTCAGTCCATTCAAACTTGACATCTTTATGAAATAGCTTCGTCATCGGGGTAGCAATCATAGAGAACCCCTTTACGAAACGTCTGTAATATCCCGCTAATCCCAAGAAACTTCTAATTTCTGACACGTTCCTCGGCGGTTTCTAATCCATAACGGCCGATATCTTACTCAGGTCAACTCGACACCATCACTTGACACCATGTGTCCTAGGAATCCGACCTCTGAGCCAAAACTCACTCTTGCTAAACTTAGCATACAAGCTGCTTATCTCTCAAAGTTTGCAAGACAATTCTCAAGTGCTCTTCATGATCGTTCTCATCCCAAGAATAGATCAATATGTCGTCAATAAAGACAACCACAAACTTGTCCACATATGGTGCGAAAATCGATTCATCGGATCCATAAAATCGCAGTGCATTCGTCAAACCAAGCGGCATAACCAAAAACTCATAATGGCCATACCTTATGCAAAACGCAATTTTCAACACATCTTGCTCTTTCACTCTGAAGTGATAATAACTTGGACCTCAAGTCTATCTTGGAGAACATGTAGCTCCCTTGGTTGATCAAAAGATCATCAATCCTTGGTAAAGGATACTTATTCTTAATCGTCACTTTGTTAAGTGCATCTATAGTCTATACACAACCTCATAGACCCATCTTTCTTCTTCAAAAACAACAACACGGAGCACCCCCACGGTGAGTAGCTCGGTCTTGCAAAACCCTTATCTGTCAACTCTTGTGGCTCAGAACCTTCAATTCTTTCAACTCTATAGGTGCCATTCATGCGGAGCAATCAAAATAGGTGCCGTTCGGAACCAACTCAATTCCAAACTCGACCTCTCTCACTTTGGAGGTAATCCGGGTAACTCTTTGGAAACACATCAGGTACTCACATACCACTTGCACTTGTTTCAAACTCTACTCCAATCTCTTGAGTATTCAACACAAACACAAGATAAGACTCACACCCTTTTCTTAAACATTTCTCGACCACTAAGGAAGAAATCATCACGGGTAGGTATCAGATCCACGATTCAACCCGAACTACATCTCCACTCTCACATTTCAATTCAATGTACTTACTACCACAGTTCACTAAAACACTATGGGTAGTCAACCAATCCATGCCTAGGATTAAATCGAACTCATCAAACGGCAACAACATGAGGTTTTCCAGAAAACAATGATTTTCAATCAACAAAGGATAATTTTTACACACTTTGTCCACTAACACATACTTTCCTAACGGGTTTGACACCTTAATCACAATGTCCGTAGACTCAACGGTCATACACAAACTAGATGCTAATCTCATGCAAATATAAGAGTGAGTAGACCTGGATCTATTAAAGCAATAACAGAGAGGTGTCAAAGAGAGAAAAAGTACACATTATCACATCGGGGAGGATGCCTCTTCGAGGCGCGAATGCCATACGTCCTCGCGGTGCCCGACCCTCTGGTCTCACAAAGCGAGTCACGGGCGCACCTCTACCACTAGCCCCACCTCTTGGGTTCCTTGGTGGTCTACCCTCGTAGACATATCACTAGGTCTCACTTCTTGCCTCTCTTCCTTATCATCCCTCTCGGGACGATTCACGGATAAAGTGGTCAGGGGAACCACATTTGTAACATTTCTGACTGTTTCCCCAACACTCTCCGGTGTGATACCTACCACAACTTAGACACTCTGGTTTACTCTTTGTATTGCTCACACTTTCCATCGAGGGGGCTCGGACTCTCAAACCCTGACGAGTATTGTCTAAGTCTCGATGCGAATATCCCACTGAGGCTGACATCCGAGGATTCACTTCCTTGGATCTTTTCGACTGGGCTTGATACGACTTGCCCATCAGTCTCTTTCTCGCATCTCGGGCTTCACTCACAGCCCTCCTCTTATCTGAACTCAACTCTTCGGCCTTACTTTCCCTCTCAACTAATACCACAAATTCTTTCAACTCCAAAATGCCAACTAGGAGTTTGATATCCTCATTCAGCCCATCTTCGCACCTCTTGCACAAGATGGTCTCTATCGACACACATTCTTGAGCGTATTTGCTAAGCCTAACAAACTCACGCTCGTGTTCAGCTACTGTCATCCTTCCTTACTTCAGCTCAAGGAATTCTTTCCTTTTTCGGTCAGTAAACCTCTGGCTTATATACTTCTTTCGAAACTCTTCTAGAAAGAAGTCCCACGTTACCCGCTCTCTCGGGACCACTAATGTCAGCATCTTCCACCAATGGTATGCCGAATCTCTCAGCAATGATACGGCACACTTCAAACTCTCCTCAGGTGTACATGAGAGCTCATCGAACACCCTCATCGAGTTCTCTAACCAGAATTTCGCCCTCTCAGGGTCATCATCTACCTTAGCCCTAAACTCCTCAGCCCCGTGCTTCCTAATCTTATCCACCGGGGTTTTCGATATCCTCACTACATCCATACCTTGAGGAGCCACTGGATTTGGCAGAGGTATAGGACGAGGTGGAGGAGGTTGAGCGTTAGGGTTCGCTCGAACGTAGTCTGAGTACCAATCACTCATAATATGGAGAAAGGCTTCTTGTGCCTCTTCCCCTTGACCCCTCGCCTCGGGTCTACTTTGCACCGGCGCGGTTTGTAACACCCCAAACTCGGACAAGACACCACGCTTGAATCGGTACGGTATGTTGGGAAAAGCGTCTTTGAGTGATCCGATTTTTTTTTTCGTTTAGAAGTGGGGTGAAAACATAGTGAATTTGAGGAAAATTTGAGTAGGCTTGTTTGATTAGATTTTGAAAACTTATCCAAGTATATAGTTAAAGCGAGTTGATTTCATTTAGCACTTCCAATAGTTTCTTAGTGCCATTGTGAAACATTTTAGACTTAGTAGAAAATCAAGTTCGATTTGGAAATCATTTGAGTTTATTGTATAGCAAAACATAGCGAGATACCCGATGGTATAGTTTAAAACACATTGCGATATAATTTTGAAAACGTTGTCTTTCCAAGTTTTAGTAAAATATCATGCCAAGTTATTTGTTAAGCGAGTTGAGAATCTAATTAAAACATACCCCTCATAAAAATATAATTTAAAGGCCTTTTACAAATCCAAATTAAAACCCAAATAATGATAATTAAACTAAAGTACCCAAATGATAGAGTTGGAGTAAAACTTTATTAAGCATGGCATGAGCACCCGAGTCCATCCGGCTCCATGTCCGCTCTCACGAGTCACTGAAATGTCAAAGGAGAGGGTGAGTCGAGTGACTCAAATGCATAAATCCCGCTCCCGATGAAACAACATGCTAACACACATCATACATAGCAACATAATTAATGCAACCCGATCCTAACCATCCAGTATCTCCTTTTTCTACCCGTGTGGTACCAAACCCTTTGGTGGTGCCAAACCACTGGTGACATATAGTCACAATGTGTTACCAAAACACTGGTGTCCCAAAGACACAAATGTGCTACCAAAGCACTGGTGACCGTAGTCACGATAATCGAATGATGGGGCCAACCCATCGTGTGATACCCAATCACTAGCAGACGATCCCATATCTCAAAGTGGGGCCAACCCACGGTGGTGTTAACCACAGGGACAAGTCGCAATGAGGTGCCCAACCTCTGGTGTCCCAAAGACACAAATGTGCTACCAAAGCACCTGGTGATCGTAGTCACAATAATCGAATGATGGGGCCAACCCATCGTGTGATACCCAATCACTAGTGAGACGATCCCATATCTCAAAGTGGGGCCAACCCACGGTGGTGTTAACCACGGGGACAAGTCGCAATGAGGTGCCCAACCTCCGGTGTCCCAAAGACACAAATGTGCTACCAAAGCCTTTGGTGACCCAAAGTCACAAGGTGTGTTACCAAAACACTGGTGCTCGTCGTCAGACAAAATATCATGCTCCTCCACTCATATCACCCATCAACATACCATACTCATGTAATCATGCATATCATACAAGTCATGCATATCATGCCAACATGTCTAGCATTACCTCTCATAGCATACATATCATAGATCATAATACCCAAGGTATCCATAATAGAACTTGTAATAAATTAGACTTACCCGGATACGTACACATACCCCGTTTGGGTATCCAATAATCCATCATACTGTCATGGTTTTTAATAGGCAAACAGGTTTAATAATAATATTACTAAGTATAGTGTGTTAGTTTACACACCTGGTAAATCGCAAGTCTAAATCCCAAAGACCCCGTCTAAATCCCTCGATCAACTTGCTCCTAGAATCGGCCAAACCAGGGGTTAGTAACCAAGACCATTCGGCTATGACCAATTAAACCAAAGGGTGTATCGCTTAATCCTTACCTTGCAGATGGTTTGGTTTCCTACCAAACCTCGAACCAACAGTGGTTATTCTTTAACAATCGGCACACCCTATTAAGACAAATAGTAAATCCTTAGTCACCTTTGACTTAATCGAAATCAAAAGATTGAACTAATAATAATACCAATCACTTACCCCTAACTTACCAATCGGTCACTCACAGTCAAGGCTTCAATTGACTGCTTCACCCGATCACCACCACAATCTAAGGCCCTAGCAGGAAAACGGTTCAACACAAAAGATTAACCCCCTTCAACACATGCCCAAGATCGGCTATTAACCAAACCACAATCAATAGAGAACAAGAGAGGGGAAAATGGCCATTCGGCCACCCACTTACCTTGTTCAATGATTGAACAACCAACCCGAGATCAACCCTTCACCGATATTGGCCAAAAGAGATCTACTAAGAGGAGGAGAGATTGGCCTAACCCAAGAAAGAAAGCGCAAGAAAAGGATGAAAAAGGGAGGGGTTGATATTCGGCCAAAATAAGAACAAGTGATAGAAGGCAATTTCGGCAATACCAAGGGATTCGGCTATAAACTTGAAAGCAAAACAAAGAAGTGTGGTTCAAGAAAAGAAGAGAAATCGGCCACAAGTTGCAGGAAGATTCGGCTCAAATGTTTTCAAGAAATGAGAGAATGTATGAGAGGAAAAGGATGATGGCTTCGGCTTACCTAAATGATAAAGAAAAAAGAAATGATGGGGAGGATATATGGTTCGGCCAAGGAATCACAAGAAGAAAAGAAATAAAAGCAAAGTGGAAATGGTGGCACAAAAGGGCATTCGGCTATTAAGAGAACTAAAAGAAATAAACTAATTCAGCACATGCTGCTTGCACTTTCGGTTTCCAAGAAAAAAAATGAGAGAAAACAAATGAAGTTTCGGTTGGCCATTAACAAAGGAGAGAATTCGGTTTACCCAAAATGGTGACCGAAAATACTAAGAAAATTGCCAAAAGAAATTCGGCACTACTCCTCTCCCACACTACCCAAACCGTCCACTCCCCACAAACTCTCCTAAAATTTGGCCAAATCCCCACAAACACTCCACACCATCATTTCAAATTAGTTGAACAAGTCTTCCTCCTCAATCCACTCTCCACCCACCATTCAAATGAGTAGACTAAGTCCAAGGCAGAGTTTGAACTGCCTACAACTCTCCTCCTCCATGCCGTCAAAAAGGATGCAAAATGTGGCCACTCCGCAGCTTGAACACAAGATCTCTCCCCCTGCAGATGACGCCACACTCAAGCCCCCAAGTGACGCATGCCTTGCCACTCCACTAGCTTTTCTTTTGTGCTCAAGAACACCAAATAAAACTCTTATACCCCAGCTCCAACAGCTCCCCTGGCTTAACACCCAAAAATCAAAATTTTCCCATTCACTCAGGCATACATTTAGACTTCAATTAAGCCCCCAAAACATAGAAATAGCCACGCAGCACACTAGACACATGCAATATCATGCAACAACAAAACAGCCCCTAACCCGGGATATTACACGGTTCCTTGCGCAGGAGCCGGTGCATTACTAGCTGCTTCATCAGCAGTCAATGGATCAAAATCCATATTCTATATAAAACAAGATTTAAAATCATCAGAAACCACCACACTATCATCGTACACTTATGGCATGTATAGCTAGACTCTTACACCCGCTATAGTAGTCCTAGAACCGACTAAACCATAGCTCTGATACCACTAAACGAAACACCCCTTACCCGGGTTCTACGCTGGGAACTGGGCCCGAGGCATTACCGAACTCAAACCACTTAATCGCCATTTAGGCTCAACGTCATTACTCACTATAACCTCATTCTCGACTTACAAGGCCTCACTCATACACACGAGGGCTCTCGAGACTAATCCAGAACTTTTACGACCCTTAAAATTTTTCTCTTTTATACAGGTCTCACACGCCCGTGCAAGATTAGACACGCCCGTGCATGGACACACATGCCCATGATCCCTAGCCGTGCTAAAAACTCAAGCACTATGCCAATTGCCCCACGGTCATGGCACGCCCGTGCTCCCCAACCGTGGTGAACACTGACTTCCCTCGCACGACCTAGAGTCTAGACACACGCCCGTGTGGCTAGCCCGTGGCCAACATTGATTAATCCCACAGGCCCTAGGCACACGCCCGTGTGACTAGTCCGTGGTCTATTCTATTTTCAAATATTAACATGCGAGGGACGACGGCCACAAAGACACGTCTGGGTGACCGTGTGTCACACATGGTCTAGACACACGCCCCATGTGTCTATCCACATGGTCAAGAATAAGACTAAGTGTCAAGTTCTTTTCACCCTTCTAACATACACAACATATACTCATCTAACACCATCATAATCAACTCAAATTGAAGTGCATTCTCACATAGAAAACTACATCTTTCTTTCATATAATGTGATAGCCAACAACCATGGCATTATACAAAATAAGCTATCCATCTAAAGGCAAACACATCTTAGCCATTTACAACAAAATTTACTAACTTATCTAGCCCCTATACATGCCTTATACAAAACATTAAGTTTCATGTACCAAAGTGTGCTGATATGTGGGCTATCTTCTGATGATCCTCGTATCTCGATTCAACGCTTTTAATCTATAAGACAAGGGAAAAGAAAGAGAGTAAGCTTTGAGCTTAGTAAGTTTACACATAAACAAATAAGCAACATAGTATAAGCTAAGCAACAATTAGCATTATACCAACAAGTAATTCACAACTATGCTTACTCTTTCCATCCCTTACCACATTTCCAACACATCATGAGTCACATACTCATAACCATTGAAATGCACCCCTGCATTCAATATCATATTTACGTAATATACAACACATCATTATTTATCGTAATACATCCACACAGTCAATCCACATAACTTATCCACACAGCTCATCCACACAGCTAGTTTACATAACTAATCCACACAGCTCATCCACACAGTTAATACACACAGCCAATATCTCGGTGGTTTCACACTTAGCACACCACATTTGATTAATAAGGTAGTATCGCACTTAGCCTACCACAATGGTATTTGTAGTGATTCAGCACATAGCTCACTAGATGATATACCTCACGATACCATCGCACATACCCAGCTCATTGTCAATATGCATTTGGATGGTATCGCACTTAGCCCACCATCTAGCATTATCACAACACATGCACAAGTATATTTACTCAATTATTCATCCATTCAAATCTATATTACATTCATTGTACTTGAACCACATAGGTTCCCAATCATTCTAATTCATTCTCATTCATGCTACACCCTAGCTAGCATTATCAAATTGTAAGTATGAATGCATTGTTTATGCATAGACTTACCTCGATACTCAAAAGTATTGAAATGTGCAATTTAGTCCACCACTTTGCTTTTGCCTCGGTTTCGATCCGGGCTTCGTCTTTCTTGATCTATAATGAATAAATTAGCTTATTCAATACACACATTGACTAAATTGACCCACATCTCATACTTTAGCAAAATTACTATTTTGCCCCTAAACTTTCTCATATTTACACTTTAGTCCCAAAGGCTCGTAAAGTGATTTTTATTCAACTTTCTAGGCTTTCATGCTTAGACGAACCACTTACTCAACTAAAGCATTCAACAATTCTCACTAAATCACCCATGTATGACCAAACTTAAGATTTTCACAACTAAGTCCCTACATGCATTTTCATGGAAAATCACTTAGCAAAAGATGTTTCTACTACATCAAGCTTTCATATTCTTCCATAAAAAATAAAAAATACATGCATGTCATACATATGTACATTTTTGAACATCCATAATAGCTCACCAAATAGCTATAAATAGCTTACTCATGCTACTAGGACTTCAAAAATACGAAGAATATCAAAAATCGGGCTTAAGAGCACTTACTAGCAAGCTTGAAAAATTGAAGGAGCCCTAACAATGGCTTCTCAAATTTTTGGCAGCTGTGGGAAGAAGATGAATGAATTTCTATCATCTTTTCACCTATTTTAATCACTTAATTGATAAATGACCAAAATGCCCTTTTTGATAAACTTCAAATTTTGACTCATCCATGCCCATTTTTGTCCAAAAATTAGAATTTGGATAAATTTCTATTTAAGTACCTCTAATTAATAATATAAAGCTATTTCACACATATAGCTTCTAGAAACACACATTTTGCAACTTTTGCAATTTAGTCCTTTTGGACAATTCAATCACAATTTCACAAAATTGTTTCATGAAACTTTCACACTAGCATGCATACATAATATAAGCCTCAAAAACTTATTCATGACCCTCGGATTTATGGTCTCGAACCACTATTTCGACTAGGCCCTAAACCAGGATGTTATAATTCGGGTTCAAGAGTTCAAGCTACCTCAACGGCAAGTGTGGGCAATCCAAGGCCCAAACCAGAGTGCCCAAGTTGTGGCAGACATCACACTGGGGAGTGTTGGGGAAATAATCAAAATTTCTATAAGTGTGGATCCCCCGACCATCTCATCCAAAATTGTCCTGAAAGGGATGACAAGGAGAGGAAGCAAGAGATAAGATCAATCAGTGCATCCTTTAGAGGTAGGCCACAAAAGAACCCGGGAGGTGGAACTAGTGGTAGAGGTGTATCACGAGACACCACTGTGAGGCCAGAGGGTCGAGCGCCAGCAAGAACTTATGCTATTCACGCTCGAGAAGAGGCGTCATCACCGGATGTAATAACGGGTAAATTTTCTCTCTATAACACCTCTGTTATTGCTTTAATTGACCCGGGATCAACTCATTCTTATATTTGTATGAGACTGGCATCTAGTTTGAGTATGGATTATTGAGTCTACTAAATTTGTAGTAAAAGTGTCAAACCCACTAGGTAAGCGGTGTTAGTTGACAAGGTGTGTAGGAAGCGTCCTCCGATGATTAAGGGTCATTATTTCCTAGCAAACCTTATGTTGTTATCGTTTGATGAATTTGATTTGATTCTTGGTATGGATTGGTTGACTGCCCATAGTGTTTTAGTGAATTGTGGTAGTAAATTTATTGAATTGAATTGTGAAAATGAAGATGTTATTCGGGTTGAATCAGGTGAGTCAGATAGCTTACCGGTGATGATCTCTTCCATGATAGCTGAGAAACATCTGAGAAAAGGGTACAAATCTTATCTCGCTTTTGTATTAAACACTCAAGAATATGAAGTCAGGATTGAAACAGTACCGGTTGTATGTGAGTATCCGGATGTATTCCCGGAAGAGTTGCCTGGATTACCCCCAGTTAGAGAGGTCGAGTTTAGAATTGAGTTAATTCCAGGAACAACACCCATTTCGATTGCTCCGTATAGGATGACCCCACTAGAGTTGAAAGAACTGAAAGTTCAGTTGTAAGAATTGACGGATAAGGGTTTTGCAAGGCCGAGCTATTCACCGTGGGATGCCCCAATACTCTTTGTAAAGAAGAGAGATGGGTCGATGAGATTGTGCATAGACTACAGACAGCTCAACAAAGTAACTGTAAAGAACAAGTATCCTTTGCCGAGGATAGATGATTTATTTGATCAACTGAAGGGAGCTACGGTGTTCTCCAAGATTGACCTGAGGTTCGGCTATTACCAGTTGAGGGTTAAGGAGCAAGATGTACCGAAAACGGCATTTCGGATGAGGTATGGCCATTATGAGTTTCTGGTCATGCCATTCGGTTTAACGAATGCTCCTACAATTTTTATGGATTTAATGAACCGTGTCTTCCGATCGTATTTGGACAAGTTTGTGGTTGTCTTTATTGATGACATATTGGTTTATTCTCGAGATGAGAGTGATCATGCGAACATATCGAGAATTGTCTTACTGGACCTTAAGAGACAAGCGGTTATATGCTAAACTTAGTAAGAGCGAGTTTTGGCTTTGAGAAGTAGGGTTTCTAGGACATATTGTGTCGGGTGAAGGTATTAGAGTAGATCAGGAAAGGTCTCTGGCTATTGTGGAGTGGAAACCACCGAGGAATGTGTCGAAGTTAGAAGCTTTTCGGGTTTAGCAGGTACTATAGGCGGTTTGTGAAGGGATTCTCTATGATTGCTACTCCAATGACGAAACTATTACACAAGGATGTTAAATTTGAATGGACTGAAGAATGCCAACAGAGTTTTGAGAGATTGAAAATGTTGTTGTGAGAGGTAATGGTTTTGGTACAACTTTGAGTCGGGAAAGGAGTTTGTAGTCTACAATGACACGTCATTAAATGGTCTCGGTTGTGTGTTGATGCAAGAGGGTAAGGTGATCGCTTACACCTCGAGACAACTAAAACCACATGAGAAGAATTATCCGACTCATGATCTGGAGTTGGCCGCAATTATTTTCGCGTTAAAGATTTGGCGCCATTACCTATATGGTGAGAATTACCGAATCTTTACTGATCATAAGAGTTTGAGGTACTTGATGGATCAAAAGGAATTAAATCTACAGCAACGACGGTGGCTTGAATTATTGAAGACTACGAGCTAGTGATCGATTACCACCCGGGGAAAGTGAATGTAGTTGCAGATGCTTTAAGTAGAAAATCCTTGTATGCTTTGAGAACTATGAGCACAAATTTGTCATTGTCTGATGATGGTGCTATACTGGCCGAGCTGAGAGCTAGACCACTATTTGTTCAATGAATATGTGAGGTTCAAAGGAATGATAGTGAGATGCTAGCTAAAAGAGCTAAGTGTGAATCAGGAACTAATTCTAAATTCTGGGTGAGTTTGGATGGTTGCTTAATGTTCCATGATAGAATTTGTGTGCCTAAAGATGACGAGTTGATTCGAGAAATTTTACGGGAAGCACATAGTAGTTATTTATCAGTACACCTGGGAAGCACGAAAATGTATAATGATCTAAAGAAATTCTATTGGTGGCCGGGAATGAAAAGAGAAATCTTAGAGTATGTAACAAGATGTCTGATTTGTCAACAAGTGAAGGCGGAGCATCAAGTGCCTTCGGGATTGCTTCAGCCAGTGATGGTCCCCGAGTGGAAATGGTGTGTGGGTTGTCATAGATAGACTAACGAAGTCAGCTCAGTTTATTCCAGTACGTGTTGATTATTCACTGGATAAATTAGCTGAGTTGTATGTGGCAGAGATAGTAAGATTGCATGGTGTGCCTGTATCCATTATATCGGATAGAGACCCGAGATTTACTTCGAGGTTTTGGAAGAGAGTTACAGGAGGCCTTGGAGTGCAGAAGTTGAATTTAGTAATTGCATTTCATCCTCAAACCGGATGTCGTCCGTCAGAGAGTAATCCAAGTTCTTGAGGATATGCTCCGATGTTGTGTGTTAGAGTTCGAAGGTAGTTGGGAAAAATACCTACCCTTGGTCGAATTTGCTTACAACAATAGTTATCAGTCGAGCATACAGATGGCACCGTATGAAGCCTTGTATGGTCGTAAATATCGGACCCCTTTGTATTGGACCGAGCTGAGTGAGAAGCAAGTTCATGGGGTTGATTTGGTTAAAGAGACCGAGGAGAAAGTGAAAGTTATCGGGATAGTCTCAAGGTTTGCCGGACCGGCAAAAGTCGTATGCGGATTTGAAAAGAAAAGAAATTGAATTTCAAGTGGGCGACAAGGTATTTCTGAAAGTGTCACCGTGGAAGAAAATATTGAGATTTGGTCGAAAAGCTAAATTGAGACCGAGATTTATAGGGCCGTATAAGATTACCGAGAGGATTGGGCTAGTGGCATATCGGTTGGCTTTACCGGTAGAGTTAGAGAAAATTCATAATGTGTTCTATGTATCAATGTTAAGGCGTTATCGCTCCGATCCTTCTCATATGATTCCTCCAATAGAAATCGAAATACGACCGGATATGACATATGAGGAAGAGCCGATTAAAATTTTGGCTCGAGAGGTGAAACAGTTGAGGAACAAGGACATAGCCTTAGTAAAAGTGTTATGGCAAAAGCACGGTGTAGAAGAGGCTACTTGGGAACCGGAAGAAGCTATGAGGGAGCAATATCCAAACCTCTTTACCGGTAAGATTTTCGAGGGCAAAAATCCCTAAAGAGGGGGAGAGTTGTAACAGTCTGGTTTTGGGGCTAGTCGGAACAGTGGTTTCGAGACCACTAATCCGAGGTCGAGGAAAATTATTTTGACAAAATCACTTACTTGTGAAGAAGATGAGTTGCTAAAATTTTAAAGCATTCAAAACCCCTCTAAGCTTGAAATTTTTGGTGGAGAGGAAGAGTGAATAGTGAAAGATGATAGCTTTTCTCTTTACCATATTTTATTCATCTTTTCTCACCTAATTCACCCAAATTTTGACCAAGAATTAAATGCCCTTGTCTCCCCTATGCACATGGCCGGCCATCACTAGATAAATGGCCAAATTGCACTTTAAAATTCTCCCAATTACATTCTTTGGCTATTAGACACCTCTACCATGAAAAATAGAACTTTCGCATTTTATGCGATTTAGTCCTTTTTCGAAATTAAGCATGCTATCACTCAAATTAAAACTCGTCTTCTTCACAAGTAAGTGATTTTAGAGATCTTTCTTGATGATTTTTGTATTTTTGGAATCCCCAAAGCTTAAGCTAGCTAATGAGGGGACTAATTTGTCAAATGGCTGAAGGTTTAGGGACTTGCCATAAGAGAGTTTATGTTGTTAACTGAGTTTTTATGGAAGAAAATGAATGTTAGTGAGATGAGAAACAACTTTTGTGAAAGGTGTTAGCACGAAAACACCTAAATAGGACTTAAATGCAAAAATTTAAATTGTGTCATAAATGCATGAAATAGTTGTAATGGTGAGTAGTTGTAAGAGAAATAAATGTTCATCTATGCTTGTTCATTGAGAAAATGTGTTGAAAAATAAATTACGAGCCTAGGGGCAAAATCGTAATTTTACCAATGTACAAGGGCAAAATGGTCATTTTTACCCAAGTGTAGAATTTGAAGTATTATGATCATAGAATGATCTAAACGAATAAATTTCATTGCTATAGATCAAGAAGAGCGCGGAATCAACCTTGACCGAGGAAAAGGCAAGGTGACGGATTAGATCGTTGGTTATCACGTTTTACACCGAGGTAAGTTTATGTGTAACTAATGCATGATTGTGTAAATATTGTGTGGTTAACTAGTGTATGGCAAGATCGAGAACATGTGTGGTTCAAATGGATTGAATGTGGAAATTGTTGAATAATTACTGTATGAATGATGAAATAGTCATATAAATATGTAATGTCGACTCTTTTTGGTGGGCTAAGTGCGATACCACCTTGTTGCTTAATTTACGATGGGCTATGTGCGAAACCATCGTCTAAAATCTTTTGGTGGGCTAAGTGCGATACCACCTTGTTGCTAATTTACGATGGGCTATGTGCGATACCATCGCCTATTCATCTTTTGGTGGGCTATGTGCGATACCACCATAACTAATCTTTTTGGTGGGCTAAGTGCGAAACCACCGAGTGGCTTGACTGTGTGAAATGGAATTAGAAATAGTGAATGTTGTATTATGTGACCTTGTGATACTAAGTGCAGGGAAACTCTTAATGAGTGTGTACATTAAGATGTGAGATGGTTGAAATGTGGGAATGGAGAAAATGAGTAAGCATGTCATGAATGTAAATTGCTTCTTGCTTAGTACGTAAGGCTATGTATTTGTTCAATACATGTTATAATGTTGTGTTGTTTATATGTAAACTTACTAAGCTTAAAGCTTACTCCCCCTTCTCTTTTTCCCTTGTTTTATAGAGTTTAAGAGCTGAGCCGGGATACGCAGCTAACTGGAAGACCGCCCACACTATCAGCTCCTCTCGGTATACCTAGACTTAATGATTTTGTAAATGGCATGTATAGGGGCTAGACTAGTTAGATTATTTTGTTATTTTGGCCAAAGGTGTATTGGCTCTTGTTAAGACATTTAATTTTGTAACTTGCCATGCAAGATGGCTCATTTTACTATCTATGAAATTACGAGGTTATCTATGGGAGTTCATGATGAAAAATATGATATGTTTATTAGCATGTTGAATGGATTCATGTAATGTAAGCTATAGGGGTGCTAAGAGCTTGGCAAACAGCCTTGTTCTTGTCCACATGGGTAGGCACACGGGCGTGTGTCTAGGTCGTGTGAGACACACGACCAAGCCATGGGCGTGTGCCCAAGCCGTGTGAAGTCTGTACCTTGAAATTGGAATTTGAATGGTCGTACGGTTAAAGCACACGGGCGTGCCTAGGCCGTGTTGGACAAGTCAGTATATTAAGGTATGGCACACGGTTTAGGCCCACGGGCGTGTCAAAACTGTGTGTGATTAGTCAGTGTCGACCACGGGTGGAAGGCACGGACATGTAATAGGGTACACGGGCGTGTTCCCATAACGCATGGGCGTGTGCCTTACCCGTGGGCATTTGGCAGAATGCTTGGGTTTTTAGGCACGGTCAGGGGACATGGGCGTGCATGTCTTTGCACGGGCGTGTCTAATATTGCACGGGCGTGTAAGACTTGTTTTGAAAGGAAAAATTTTAAGATTGGAAAAAGTTCCGGATTAGTCTCGAGAGCCCTCGTGTGTATGAGTGAGGCCTCGTAAGTCGAGAATGAGGTTATAGAGAGTAATTACATTGAGCTTAAGTGGCGATCAAGTGGTTTGAGTTCGGTATCGCCTTAGGCCCGGTTCTCGGCATAGAACCTGGGTAAGGGGCGTTACAGAATGTTGGTAATTGTTGATATTTGGAGCGAATGACTTGAATGGTATAAAATGGTTAAAGGCATGATTTAATAAGGTAAGTTTAAATTGTGAAAATAGATTCTTATTTTTTAGGTTACTTATTGAACTTTGCTTCTTGATATCTTAGTTAAAGTAATGATGATTGTATAAGTATGTTTAGGCATGAAAAATATTGGCATGAATGTTTGTGTTTTGGATGGTTATTGTCTCATGGTTGTATTGTGATGCCATTAAGGGCATATTGGTTAGGTTTAGATTGAATGTTTAATTAGCATGTTTTGACATGTTTTAGTGAGTTTTGAATTGATATAAATAGATATAATTGGTATAGCTTTATTTCTAAGAAAAGATGGATGACATTCCTTGTGTTTAAAGGTGTTTTGGATACACACGGCCTGTGACACGGTCTGCCACACGGCCGTGTGCCCCATATGATTGTGTACATGGTTGGTAACACGATTGTGTGCTCAGTTTAAAATTTGAAATTTTAGGTCCACACAGAATCAATCGATTACAGTGCGGGCGGGCTCACACACGATTTGGCCACCACAGTCATGTCCTCGCACCACCGGACTACCCTTACTGTCACACGGTAGTGTGACCTCATTTTCATTATTTACCTATATTTTTGTAAAAGTTTCAATTTGATCCAGAATTGATTCTAGTTTGTTTTAAATGTTCTGTAAGTTTGATTTAGGTCCCAATATGATTGAATAACGTGGAAATGAGGTCCCGATATGATTGAATAACATGGAAATGATTGTAATTTATTATGAATTGATCTTTTTGGCTCTGTTTTAATGGTTGGTGACCCCTGATTTGCATTTTATCTATTATTTTTTATTTGCCATAATTTGGTGTAGCAGATTAAACTAGTTTTCACACTTAAGGAACCTGAACACAAACATTTTCATTACATTTTAGTTAAGTTTCTTTAGTATTACTTACATTAAATAAAGTGTACAAATTGAGTCTTTTATTGACCTTAAGGGCCGAATAAGGCCTAAGGGAGAGCTAATGTACTTTATGTGTAACACCCCAAACCCGGTCAATACGCCATGACCGAATTTGGTATGTCACAGGGGAAAACGTTTTGAGGAAAAATGAGTTACCGATTAAATTTTAGTGAAAAACTCTTTGTTGTTCTAAGTTCCTAGAAATCAGGTGTATAATAAATTAAAAACTGATAATTTACTTTGAAATCCCGAAAATAAATCTTTAAAACTTAGTTGCAGCTTAGATTTGTAAACCTTTTATAAATTGAAAAGAAACTAAAGCGATTAGGTTGAAAACCGTATCTAATAGAAATTTGAAAACTTAAGTGTTGTAAAATAGTTTGAGTTATCGAAAATACTTAAGTTGTTAAAAATTATCAATTTATTTAGGTTACCCGATGGTAACGTTTTAAAAACCATCGCGCTTTGTATTTTAGAAAACTTTGTTCACATATTATTAAATCAATCATGTAATTTGCAAGTTATTCCTAAAACAAATTCAAAGCATATAAATAATCCAAAAACATAATTAAAGAGGCCTTATTACAAACCCATAAAAACGAAAACCAAATTAAAATCAAGTACCCAAATGGAAGTTCTTGTAAAACCAAATTTCATTGCATGGCCTCCTCGAGTTCATCCAGGCTCCTCATCCGCGAATTTACTGAATTACAGAAAAAAATAAGGAGAAGGTGAGTCACCAAGACTCAGTGCATATTCTCTCTCCCGGGTAAATGCCACATACTTACACAAATTATAACCAAGCATTATATATATATGATGCACCCAACCTAGCCATCCATAACTCCATTTTCTACCCCGTGTGGTACCAAACCACTGGTGGTGCCAAACCACTGGTGACCAAAGTCACGATATTCAATATTGTGGGGCCAACCCACGTGTGATACCAAATCACTAGCGACAATCCCATATCTCAAAAGTGGGGCCAACCCACGGTGGTGTTAATCCACAGGGACGAGTCGCTATGAGGTTCCAAACCTCTGGTGTCCCAAAGACACAAATGTGATACCAAATCACTGGTGACCAAAGTCACGAATAATCAAGTTGTGGGGCCAACCCACGTGTGATACCAGATCACTGGTGACAATCCCATATCTCAAAAGTGGGGCCAACCCACGGTGGTGTTAATCCACAGGGACGAGTCGCTATGAGGTGCCAAACCTCTGGTGTCCCAAAGACACAAATGTGATACCAAATCACTGGAGGTTCCAAACCTCTGGTGTCCGAAGACACGAATATCAATCTTCCCCCTCCTCTCATATTGCCCATACCAATGCAATGGATAAACAAATCATGTCAATATACTTTGATATGAACATATAACCAATACATATCGTAGATCGTGATATTAAACAATATATAGCAACATCATATCGAAACGGACTTACCCGTATCCTTGCTCATACCCATCAAGGTATCATTTCAAGATCTCATAGTTTTCAGCTTTAACAACATGAATAGTTATTAACACACATATATATATATATATATACCGAATTAT
This sequence comes from Gossypium sturtianum, assembly GCA_025698515.1. NCBI lineage: Eukaryota > Viridiplantae > Streptophyta > Magnoliopsida > Malvales > Malvaceae > Gossypium > Gossypium sturtianum. Next base: position 31,099,549 of record CM046945.1, read on the forward strand.
AAAGTGTGTAAGGTACACACTTTTCACTAACGCAAATACTAACTTCCGAAGATCCGATCTACCGCACTAGATCACCTTGTCCTACATTCGGCCATACCACAAAACTATAAGCAAAAATCCATTCGGCCAACATCACATCTTAATCCCAATAGCCTTAGTCTTTATCCTCAAAAAGAATAATGAATCGACATGAATCTTACCACTTGACTTACCAACTCCGATTGCTAATGGAATGACTTAGATCGATTGCTTCCAACGTCCCAAAGAGCCTAAAGGAAAAATCGGTTCCTAAATAATGGTTAGAACCTTGCAAACAAATGCCTAAGGATTCGGCCTTTGTCCACAAGAAAACGACTTAGAAAGGAGAAAGAAAAGAAGGAAAAACGACCATGAACACTTACCCTTTTTTTTTTCAAAACCGATTGAAGAAAACCAAAGAGGATCTACCCTTGAATATTTGGCCAAAATAACCCCAAAAGAGAGGAAGAAGATTCGGCTATGGTGAAGTAAAAAAAAAAAGAAAAAAAAAGAAAGGAGAAATAGAATGGAAATGGATGAAAAAGAAATGGAACTTGAGAAGGAGAAGGATTCGGCCAAGAGAGAGTAAAAAGAAAATGTGATTATGAATCAATATCAAAAGAAGAAAAGAGAGATATGTGAGAGAGAGATTCGGCCAAACACTTATTTGCCAAAAAGAAAATGCACAAAATCCAAGTGAGGTTTCGGTTTCAAGAGCAAAGATGAGAGAAAGGAAATAACATTTTTGGTTCAAACAAAATGAAGGCTAAACCAAAAGCAAAATTTGCACAAAATGCATAAGATACATTCGGCCAAAGAGGGAGTTTTTGGAGAGGAAAAACAAATGCAAAAAGATGCACAAAAACTAAAATTGGCCAACTATTCCCCTCCCAAGCTTCCTAACATCATTCGGCCACCCCCTAGCCACACATTCCGTCCACATACATGAACTAAAGCCTTGAAAAAGTTTCCAAAACATCTTCCTTAAGCCAAGCCTTATGTCTCCCCAACCTTCCATAACCTTAAGATTCTTATCCCCAATTTCATGCTTTCCTTAAACCAATATTCAACTTTCCAAAAGTTGAGAGTCCAACCTATCATAAATAAAGGTTGACCGTCCATCAATACTAGGATGAAAATAATGTCTCCCAAAAAGTTAATCATGCTACTCGAACTTCTAACCTCAAGCAACCCTTCAAGCATCCTAACCATCTTGCCACTAACTCCTCTTGTTCTAAATTTAACACTTAAATTAACTTAAGTGTCAAGTTCATCTAATCCACTTCACTATATTTTCAATACTAAAAATCATTCTAGCTTAGCTAATAATTCCAAGCCTTCATAAAACTATACTAAGCACATAATAATAATCATACTCGAGCTAATCGAAGTAACAAGATGATACTCAATTTTTAGGATATTACAATTCTACCCCTTAAGAAAATTTCGTCCTCGAAATTACTCCGCTCAAAAGAGTTGAGGAAGCTGCCGCCTCATCACATCCTCCTGGTTCCCACGTAGCTTCTTCTACGCCATGGTTCCGCCATAAAACCTTCACTAAAGGAACCGACTTCCTACGCAAAACTTTCACATCTCGGTCTAGAATCGCACGGGTTCTTTCTTCACCGTCCGATCTGGACTCACCTCTATTTTCATCGCCACAACATGCGATGGATCGAACGATATCGCCTAAGCATGGAGACATGGAACACATCGTGAATCTGACTCAGCTCTGATGGCAACTCGAGCTGATAGGCTACTGGTCCCACTCGTCTCAACACCTTATACGGCCCAATAAACCTTGGATTTAACTTGCCTTTTCTCCCAAATCTTAACACTTTCTTCCATGGCGAGACTTCCAGAAAAACTTTTTCACCCACGGAAAATTCTATATCCCTCCGCTTGAGATCGGCATATGACTTCTACCTATCCGAAGCTTCCTTCAACCGAGCTTGAATCAACTTCACCTTATCTTCGGTTTCTGCAACCAACTCTGGTCCTAACATTTGACGCTCACTCAACTCGATCCAGCATGTAGGTGTGCGACACCTCCTACCATACAACGCCTCATATGGTGCCATCTTAATGTTTCCACGATAACTATTGTTGTATGCGAACTCGCTAATGGTAAAACTCTTCCCACCGCCTCAAGTCCAATACACAACCTCTCAACATATCCTCTAAAATCAGATAACTCTTTTCCGATCGCCCGTCGATTTGTGGATGAAATGCGGTACTAAAATCCAACCGCGCACCCAAAGCCTGATGTAACGCTCTCCAAAACCTCGACATAAATCTAGGATCTCTGCATGCGAGATGATCGACAACTGGTACACCGTGCAACCTTACTATCTCCGCCACATACAACTTAGCTAAGCTAACTTCAAACGAGTAATCCACCCTTATCGGAATAAAATGAGTCGACTTAGTCGGACGATCCACAATCACCCAAATCGAGTCCTTCTTACTTGGCGTAAGGGTAATCCATCGACAAAGTCCATAATGATCCTTTCCCACTTCCATCGTGGAATATTCACCGGTGAAGTAACCCGTGACGCACAATCGATGTTCCGCCTTGACCTGCCGGGCACGTCCGACATTTACCCACAAACTCGGTTACCTCACGCCTGCACTGCCACCAAAATCGCTCTCTTAAATCCCGATACATCTTGCTACCTCCGGGATGCATAGCGTATGGCTGCTATGTGTCCCGAAGAATCCTTTGCCTCAACTCAACATCCTTTGGCATACAAGCTCTTCCTTTAAAACACAATACTCCATCCTTGGACAAACTATAATCCTCTAAACCACCATTCGAACTCGTAACCTCCGATAATTCAAACCATCATCCTCTACTGTTTCTCCTTGATCTCGCTTCTAACCAAGTCGGCTTGACTTGCAATTCAGCCAAAAGACTCCCATCGTCATATAAGCTAAGACGAGCAAACATCGATCTTAAGTCCGACATACAACCTTTCACTCAACGCGTGCGCCACCACGTTAGCCTTGCCCGGATGATACTCAATCGAACAGTCGTAGTCCTTCAACAACTCTATCCATCTACACTGCCTCAAGTTCAAATCCTTCTGAGTCAAAAGATACTTAAGACTCTTGTGATCCGTGTAGACTATCGACTTCTCTCCATACAAATAGTGTCTCCAAATCTTCAAAGCAAAAACCACTGCAGCTAATTCCAAGTCATGCGTCGGATAGTTAACTTCATGTGGTCTCAACTGTCGAGATGCATAAGCCACTACCTTCCCTTCCTACATCAGCACACATTCCAAACCAGTATGTGATGCATCACGAAGAAACTAGTGAATTCCTTGCTCGCCTCAAAGTTGAATCAAAACCGGAGCTTCAGTCAGAATCTTCTTCAACTTGTCAAAACTTCCTTGCTGCTTCTCGGTCCACACAAATGGAATTCCTTTCCTCAATAACTTAGTCATAGGTGCTGCTATCAAAGAAAATCCTTCCACAAATCTTCGGTAATACCTCGCCAGACCTAGGAAACTCCGAATCTCAGCCACTGACTTAGGCGGCTTCCAATCCAACACTGCCTCAATCTTTCGAGGATCCACTCTAATCCCCTTAGCTGATACTACGTGACCCAAGAAAGTCACCTCCCTAAGCCAAAACTCGCACTTACTAAATTTTGCATAAAGCTGCTTTTCCCTCAAAATCTGCAACACTACTCGCAAATGCGCATCATGCTCCTCCTCTGACTTTGAGTATACCAAAATATCGTCTATAAATACTACGACAAACTGATCCAAAAACTGCTGGAATACCCAATTCTTCATGTCCATGAATGCTGCCGGCGCGTTAGTCAACCCAAACGGCATTGGCAGAAACTCGTAGTGCCCATACCGAGAAGTGCGAAATGTCGTCTTATGGATATCACCTCTTTCACCTTTGGTGATGATATCCCGACCTTAAATCAATCTTGAGAAAACCGCTGCCCCTTAAGGTGATCAAACAAGTCATCTATCCTCGGCAAAGGATACTTGTTTTTGATCGTCAGCTTATTCAACTGGCGATAGTCTATACACATCCGCATCGATCCATCCTTCTTCTTGACAAAAAGTACCGGTGCTCCCCAAGGCGAAACACTTGGTCGGATAAAACCTCGGTCCAACAACTCTTGAATTTGAGCCTTCAATTCCCTAATTCCTTGATTGCCATCCTATACGGAGCAATAGACACTGGCGCGATTTGCAATAATGATCTATACCAAATTCAACTTCACGATCCGGAGGTAATCCCGGAAGTTCTTCTGGAAATACGTCAACATATTTCTTTACCGTTCGGACATTCCCCACAGTAGACTCCTTAGCCTCCAACACACACACATGGACCACAAATGCCTCACAGCCCTTCCTGACCAACTTCACAGCTTTCAATGTAGATACCACATTAGATAGATAATCTCTTCTATTACCTATCATAACCACCTCTTTGCCCTCAGCTGTCTTCAAAACCATGCGTTTAGCAGCGCAATCCAAACTTGCTTGGTACTTGACCAACCAATCCATCCCAAGAATCAGATCAAACTCCCCAAATGGCGGTTCCATCGGATCGACTACGAACACTACCCCTTGGAGTTCTAGGGGTACATCCCCTATCTGACTTATTTACTTCAACAGAGTGACCTAGAGGGCTGGCATTGTCATCTTCCTAGAAGTAGTCTCGAGTCTAGATTCATAGTCTCTACTATGCTACTAGCAACATACGAATGTGTCGAACCCACATCTATCAAAGCCGTATATGGTACACCAAAGATTAAGAACGCATGCAGCTTATAACGTCCGGCGCGTCGCTCTCCTCTCGACGTCTCTTGCATACACCAAACCAGTTGTCTTGCCTCGGTCTTTGCCGCACCTCTGCCTGAAGCTCCGCGGCCTCGACCGAGAACCATAACCTCATCTACCATTACCACGACCTCTGTGGTGGCGGTCCCTTATTCTCGAACCGAGCACGACCTTGACCCTCGATCGATTCTGGCTAGCTTACGTGGACAATCCCTCACACGATGATCAAATGAGCCACACTCAAAACATCCTTTCCTCCGGTCCAACATTCTCCCCAATGAGATTTCCCACATCGGTTACACTTTGTCTTTGGTCCACGATTAGCGATGCAGGCCTCCCAGTGATTGATTCACCACTCGCCTAACCCTCTTACGAGAATTATCGGTGACCGGATGATCCAAAACCTCTCTTATGTTTATTCTTGTCGTGCCTCCGCGCCTTACAGATTCCTTTATCCCTTCAACTATCTTAGTCTTTTCAACTAGCGCGGCAAACTCGCTCGATGTGGAGCAATCAGCAATCTCACTCGTCCCTCAATCCATCTTGAATCGGACACATCGCTTGTGCTCAGAAGCCACGATACCTCCAAAGATATACTGGCTCAATCTTAAAATTTCGCCTCATATTACGATACGAGACTTACTCCTGGACCAAACTCAGAAATGCCTTACGCTGTGCATCAATGTAACTAGACCCAACATATTTCTTACCGACACGCGCCTTAAAATAATCCCAAGTGAGATCCTCCATTGCAGCACTATTCCGCATCGTGAGTCACCACCGATATGACTCATCCCAAGAAGAAGCGACACTATCCTTTTTAGCTTTTCCTCGCATTCGGATCCAAGTCATCCATGATTCATTCCGTCACCTCTAACCAATACTGCCGTGATCGGGAGCCACACGAAACACCTCGAAATACCTCACTCCATTGGCTCGAAGTTGCTCGAGATCTGATTTCGAATTCCCGCGCCTCCACCTATTCTAGCTACCCTCTCAAGAACTCGCAAAGATCGCTCGAGACGCTGCGTCATCCCCGTTTGATCCACGATGCTCAACTCCAACCGGTGGTGGTGGGGGGTAGTGGTACCTCATTTTGGATCCTTGACTGGACCTCACCGGCTCGCACACGACCATCCTACCCCGACCACGTCCACGAGTAATACGACCCGACCTCGAGTACTCGTTTCTAAAGTCTCGACTTATCTGATTTAAAAGCGTTATGCATTAGTCATTATTACACTTTCTTTAAAACACAGTTTTATGAATAATTTTAATAAGAAGTTGTTTCGCGAGTACATTCAACCTATAGTTTGGGTCTCTAGAGTAGTTTCTACTACTAATCAGTCATGCCATCATCATTATAATCATATCATCAAAAGCAACAGTTTGAGATACTTACCCGGGCGGATCGGTGCCGGAGACTCGGTGCCATGCCTTTCCAACCATATAATTTCAAACAAAACATTTTAAGACCATACTTTAAATCATTTTGGGCCTCGGGCCCACAGTCGAGCTTTTGAACTTGGCTCTGATACCAATTTGTAACACCCCAAACCCGGTCAATACGCCACGACCGAATTTGGTATGTCACAGGGGAAAACGTTTTGAGGAAAAAGCGAGTTACCGATTAAATTTTAGTGAAAAACTCTTTGTTGTTCTAAGTTCGTAGAAATCGGTGTATAATAAATTAAAAGCGATAATTTACTTTGAAATCCCGAAAATAAATCTTTAAAACTTAGTTGCAGCTTAGATTTGTAAACCTTTTATAAATTGAAAAGAAACTAAAGCGATTAGGTTGAAAACCGTATCTAATAGAAATTTGGAAACTTAAGTGTTGTAAAATAGTTTGAGTTATCGAAAATACTTAAGTTGTTAAAAATTATCAATTTATTTAGGTTACCCGATGGTAACGTTTTAAAAACCATCGCGCTTTGTATTTTAGAAAACTTTGTTCACATATTATTAAATCAATCATGTAATTTGCAAGTTATTCCTAAAACAAATTCAAAGCATATAAATAATCCAAAAACATAATTAAAGAGGCCTTATTACAAACCCATAAAAATGAAAACCAAATTAAAATCAAGTACCCAAATGGAAGTTCTTGTAAAACCAAATTTCATTGCATGGCCTCCTCGAGTTCATCCGGCTCCTCATCCGCGAATTTACGAATTACCTAAAAAAAATAAGGGAGAAGGTGAGTCACCAAGACTCAGTGCATATTCCCTCTCCCGGGTAAATGCCACATACTTACACAAATTATAACCAAGCATTATATATATATATGATGCACCCAACCTAGCCATCCATAACTCCTTTTTCTACCCCGTGTGGTACCAAACCACTGGTGGTGCCAAACCACTGGTGACCAAAGTCATGATATTCAATATTGTGGGGCCAACCCACGTGTGATACCAAATCACTAGCGACAATCCCATATCTCAAAAGTGGGGCCAACCCACGGTGGTGTTAATCCACAGGGATGAGTCGCTATGAGGTGCCAAACCTCTGGTGTCCCAAAGACACAAATGTGATACCAAATCACTGGTGACCAAAGTCACGAATAATCAAGTTGTGGGGCCAACCCACGTGTGATACCAAATCATTGGCGACAATCCCATATCTCAAAAGTGGGGCCAACCCACGGTGGTGTTAATCCACAGGGACGAGTCGCTATGAGGTGCCAAACCTCCGTGTCCCAAAGACACAAATGTGATACCAAATCACTTTGGAGGTGCCAAACCTCGGTGTTCAAGACACGAATATCAATCTTCCCCCTCCTCTCATATTGCCCATACCAATGCAATAGATAAACAAATCATGTCAATATACTTTGATATGAACATATAACCAATACATATCGTAGATCGTGATATTAAACAATATATAGCAACATCATATCGAAACGAACTTACCCGTATCCTTGCTCATACCCATCAAGGTATCATTTCAAGATCTCATAGTTTTCAGCTTTAACAACATGAATAGTTATTAACACACACATATATATATATATACCGAATTATAAAGTGTGTAAGGTACACACCTTTCACTAACGCAAATACTAACTTCCGAAGATCCGATCTACCGCACTAGATCACCTTGTCCTACATTCGGCCATACCACAAAACTATAAGCAAAAATCCATTCGGCCAATATCACATCTTAATCCCAATAGCCTTAGTCTTTATCCTAAAAAAGAATAATGAATCGACATGAATCTTACCACTTGACTTACCAACTTCGATTGCTAATGGAATGGCTTAGATCGATTGCTTCCAACGTCCCAAAGAGCCTAAAGGAAAAATCGGTTCCTAAATAATGGTTAGAACCTTGCAAAAAAATGCCTAAGGATTCAGCCTTTGTCCACACGAAAACGACTTAGAAAGGATAAAGAAAAGAAGGAAAAATGGCCATGAACACTTACCCTTTTTTTTCAAAACTGATTGAAGAAAACCAAAGAGGATCTACCCTTGAATATTCGGCCAAAATAACCCCAAAAGAGAGGAAGAAGATTCGGCTATGGTGAAGTAAAAAAAAAAGAAAAAGAAAAGAAAAGAGAAATAGAATGGAAATGGATGAAAAAGAAATGGAACTTGAGAAGGAGAAGGATTTGGCCAAGAGAGAGTAAAAAGAAAATGTGATTATGAATCAATATCAAAAGAAGAAAAGAGAGATATGTGAGAGAGAGATTCGGCCAAACACTTATTTTCCAAAAAGAAAATGCACAAAAGCCAAGTGAGGTTTCGGTTTCAAGAGCAAAGATGAGAGAAAGGAAAAAACATTTTTGGTTCAAACAAAATGAAGGCTAAACCAAAAGCAAAATTTGCACAAAATGCATAAGATACATTCGGCCAAAGAGGAGTTTTGGAGAGAAAAACAAATGCAAAAAGATGCACAAAAACTAAAATTGGCCAACTATTCCCCCCAAGCTTCCTAACATCATTCGGCCACCCCCTAGCCACACATGCCGTCCACATACATGCACTAAAGCCTTGAAAAAGTTTCCAAAACATCTTCCTTAAGCCAAGCCTTATGTCTCCCCAACCTTCCATAACCTTAAGATTCTTATCCCCAATTTCATGCTTTCCTTAAACCAATATTCAACTTTCCAAAAGTTGAGAGTCCAACCTATCATAAATAAAGGTTGACCGTCCATCAATACTAGGATGAAAATAATGTCTCCCAAAAAGTTAATCATGCTACTCGAACTTCTAACCTCAAGCAACCCTTCAAGCATCCTAACCATCTTGCCACTAACTCCTCTTGTTCTAAATTTAACACTTAAATTAACTTAAGTGTCAAGTTCATCTAATCCACTTCACTATATTTTCAATACTAAAAATCATTCTAGCTTAGCTAATAATTCCAAGCCTTCATAAAACTATACTAAGCACATAATAATAATCATACTCGAGCTAATCATAAGTAACAAGATGATACTCAATTTTTTTAGGATATTACATTATGAGTGCGCAGGAGACCATTAGAAGGCATTTTGAGCCGATATTGGACGCTATGTCGCAACACGAGAGGTATGATGTTGCAACATAGGGAACAAAATTTTTAAAAACTCAATTTTGCCTTCGATGTCCTGACATAGACTGAGGGTGTTGCGACATACCTCGGATGATGGCTACAGAAGAGCATACCGGTTGCTTTGTTGCGACACATGTCATGGAGTGTAACGCCCCAAAAATTTAGGGTCGTTGTTTTTGCAAGCTTGGACGTAAATATCATGGTTGCTTGTGGGTCAGGTAATCTGAGCATGTTTTAGGGATTTTAGGAAGCCTGGGTTCAAGTATGGCCTTTGGCAAAATTTTGATTTTTGCTCTTTTGGAAACCTGGATGTTAGCTTAAAGGGCATATATTAAGTTGTGTATGTTTTGTGACACAAGAGATCTTGTGTTCTGGTGGCAAGTGGCGTGTTGGGGCATTTAAGAGGGAGTGGGTTCGAATCCCATGGCATGCAAAAAGGGGGTTTTATTTTATGTCTCTATGGTATGAGAGGTAGAGTTTGATTCAAACTCTGCAGAGGTGGTTGGAGAATTGGTCATCAGAATTTGAATGGATTTGAATGGGGGGTTTGGAGTAAATCTAGGAGGAATCAGTGGAGATTTTGAAGGAATTGGGATGTGAAGGGAGTCATAGTCGAATGGGGAAGCTAGAGTAGGGGAATTCGGCTAAGAGAATTCATTTGGTGCATTTTCGGCAGTTTGTGAGAGTGTAGAAGCTGATTATCCTCTCTGTTATTTTGGGATTTTTCCTTTTTGCGTTCGGGCTTTACTCTCCTTGTAGCGTTTCGTGCAGCGTTTTTGACCATTCGGGTCTTTCTCTTTTCAACTTTATTTCTCAACTGTTGTTCACTTTTGCCGAAACATAAATACTAAGTGCCAAATTCTCCTTTGAAGCTTTTCTTTCTTCTTCAAATTCTCTCTCTACCGAATTGGTGTTCTTCTTCTTCTCTTTGGCTAAATCGAATTAAGTTTCTTCTGTTTCCTCTCTTCTTAAGTAATAGCCGAATACCTTGCCTCCTCCTCACATCTTCTAAAACTCTGACAAGCTGAATATTGGGGTAAGTGACTGGGTTGTTTTTTTGTTACTTTGCGATTTTCCCTTTTAGGATCATCGTTGTTACTATTCAATGATCTTCTTTCGGTTTATCCTCTTAGATCGAACGTAATACTCCACCCACGTGTGCCGCTCCTTTAAGTTAGCTTTCGGTTCTAAGGGATTCAGTAAGTGTTCTCTGTCTTGCTCAAGTTATTGTGATGGGTGTAAACTACATCCTTAATAAACCCTCTAACGAGATTTGTTGTTATGTAGTGAGTGGTAAATCAACAATTGTGGGAGTATAGCCAAGTGATTTTAGGGTTAAAGGCTATACTCCTGTTTACCAAGGTTAGTGGTAAGGGCAGTGTAGAGATTCAGGGTTTGTGAATCTTACTAACGATTTAAGGACTGATTGAATTTTTGGATTGAATCTAGGTTGGTGCTGTTGGAATTTCGCAAGTGGTCTCTAAAAGGTGTGTAATCATACACCCAGTATTGTTACTGTTAAAACGATGGACAATGGTGTGTATTCACACCCCTGTGTTACTGTGAATCGGTAAAAGCCGAAAAGCTAAAACTTCGGCATCTGAGGGCTCACGAGCGTGTGAATGCTCGTATGGTAAACCGAGCCCAAAAATCATCGATGACAGACTGTAGAGGCCACCACGAGCATTCTCGTGGGCTTAGGTCGAAATAGGCCTCGTTGGGCCGAAATAGGCCATGTGGGCCCAATGGGCTCATGGGCCCCCATGGGTAAAATCCACGGTAAGTGACTAATAATGGATTGGGCTTCAAGTTCAGTATAGTCGTGTGTGTGAATTTGAAATTTGAGCAGGCCACACACGAGCGTGTGGGCCCACTTGAGCTGAGTAATGGACCTTGGGCTCAATTACACTATTTTGGGCCATATAGGTTATTTGAGTCGTTCGAGACGATTGTAGACCTTTTAAGGGTCGTCATCTGTGCTGAGGCCCCAAAAGTAGTTAAATGACCAAAATACCCTTGAGGGGTGAAATTACCGTTTTACCCCTAAGTGATGAAATGACCATTAAACCCCTAGTGGTAGTTTGATTGATGTGAATATGATATCTTTATGACTGGTTATGAATATGACATACTGCACACATGTAATATTTATGACATGACATTTTGCATTGGGGTTGAGATTCTGATTTGGAGGAAGTACTGTACTAGTGGCTCTGCCACGTTTTACTGTTCTAGTGGCTTCGCCACATATTCTGATCTTAGTGGTTGAGCCACGATTACTGTTGTTAGCAACTTTGCTGCGTTGCTATTAGTAGCTATGCTGCGATATTGGTGTGTTGGCTGGATGGGTTAACTTAGTCCCCACATGGTGTGTTGGTTGGTACGGGTGGTGTGTTGGCTGGATTGGGTTGGGTTGCATCTCTATTTTGTACTGTTATTATTTGGGCTTAGACCCACACTGCTACTGTTTAGGGCTAAAGCCCAAACTGATCTGTTACTGTATAGGGTTTAGGCCCAGTCTGTTTCTGCTTGCACCGATTGTCATTTGACTGATAAGGGATTACACACTGAGTTTTCGCAAACTGTGTAGGTAATCCCCAGCCTTAATCGATTTGGAGCCGTGAGGGACCCGGAGGTGGCCACGTGAACACTGATTTTCCACTTGAGACTTACATATTTTTAATTTATACTTGGGTTTGATTATGTAATAAGGCCATTTGAGGTTTAAATTTTATTTGGTTTTAACTTCTTACTTCTACCTGCTAGATTAGGAAAAACAGGTTTTTTTCAAAATAATAACTGTTTCCAAAGAAAATCACGCATTTCAAATTTTAAGGTTTACAATTAGAAAAGCTTTCGCGGTTTTTAATTCAGAGTAATAAACTTGTAACAAGTGATATGACCAATAATTGGTCAACAAGTTTTGATTTTACAACACCAACGGTTTCAATAGCAATTAGTTAAAAGGGATTTACAACTTTAGTCACAAACTTTCATCGACAAGACTAGTTTCCAAATCAACACTTCGATGTGACACGTCAGATCCGGTCGTAACGTCTAGGTCGAGTTTGGGGTGTTACATGGAGTATCACGACATCGACTTTGTGACGAAAACTAAATGTGAAGTAGGGGCATTTTGGTCTGCACAACCAAGATTTTAAGCTCGGAAACATCAGCTTACCTAGGGTTAAGGACAACGACCACCTAAAGGCTATAAATATGCTCATTTGTCACTTGTTAAGGACACTTTTCATTAACCTAGTTTCTTTCTTTAGATTTAGTTTCCTTTTCTTTCTTTCTTAGGTTTCTAGAGTTTAGTTTATTTGTTCGTTGTTTTCTTTCAAGAGATCTGGATTGTGGAATCATTCAAACTTTGTGGATTTGTGCTTAATCTCAATACAATCAAGCTCTTTCATTTACTCTATCTTGTCGTTTTAATTAGCATGCTTTCTCTTTACATCGATTATATATTTTTTATGAATGCCATGAGGAACTAATTCCTCTATGGGGGATTAGCGAGTGGAGGTATGATCTGTTAACTATTTTGTAGGATTACTCAACTGATCAGCTATTTGGGAAAAGGAGAACGTGAATCAAACGCTAGGCCTAATAACCCCGAGAAGTCATCAAGGTGGGAATTAACCTAAAATTGGTATATCCCATCCGTGAACACCTTGACCCCAAACTAGTCTAGACTATGAGGTCAGAAGATAAGTAGTTGTTGCTGACTTGTTATGTCAATGGAAGATCGAAAGCTCCTACTAGAGTAGCGACTAGTTGATTGACGAGGAACTGGAAACGACAGTTGATGGAGATTACTGTAGCGAGCTAATTACCCATAATCAGATTTGATTTATTCTTCCTTTTTAATCTCTTGAATTTTATATTTTTTTATGTTGTTTTATTTTTACTATTATTATAAAACCCCCAAAAATCCTTTATTTTATATTCTTCGTACTATAACTGAATTTAAAGTACTAATTAGATCTCTTAGTACTAACAAACTCTACTTATGCACTAACAGCACACTTGTAGAAAGTAAAAATAACAAAGTTAAATAAAACTAATGGAATTATATAAGAAAATAACAAAACCAAATTTCACCAAATTGCTGATCCCCGACAACGACTCCAAAAACTTGTCGCGTGTGAATATAATACGCGAATGTGCAAGTGTACACGTCGAATCAAGTAATAAAGTAGTAAGTAAGATCATCTCCTCAGGGATCGAATAGGATTAATTCGGTTAAGCTATTACTATAACCTATATGAATCAGGCTGTGCCAAAATAGAATAACAATTTGTAGAGGAATAATCATGTATGAAATATTAAAATTATATAACTAACTTAAAATGCTGTGGCAAAGATACGGAGACAAAGTTGAGAGGATCTATGTTGTTGAATGGGAAGGTTGGGATTACTAAGATTCTTTCCTTATAGCACAATAATACCATGGGAAAATCTTAACCAATCTACTATTCAGATTAAATCCAAGGTAGTCTAATTCTTTCGAGAGTCAAACTTCAAGCTACCCTACCTAATGCTTTGCATGTCTATAAGCCTTAAAAAGGATACCCAGCACTATTTCTTCCTTTCTCTGTACAAAGCGCAGCTCTGTGTCTAGAGTGCTACGAGTATTCTGTCGAATACTCGCTTGTATCATTTGATCACAATCTAACTCATCTGACCTTTTTAGAATTAAATCTAAGTTTATGAACATACCATACATTCATCTATGTCTAGAGACTGCCTGTATACATTTTAAAATAGCGTAAATCGAATGAAATAGTAAATCAAATCAGGATAATGCCTTAGTCATTAATGGCACTAAAGATTCATCTAGTAATCCCAACCCGATGAGATTAGCTCATGAGTTGGAAATTAAAATCCAAAATGAAAGTATCATTCAAAAACATATTTCCACAGTTAAAATTCACAGAAATCAATTAAGATAATGAAGGAAGAACTTCAGGAAGCTTTCGTTAATCCAGCCCTGAACTCCAGTGCTGCAATATCTTACGAAGCCCATGGTTGAATGTTTCTCCTTCTTCCTTGTGTTGTTGTTTTGTTCCTTAGCTGCTACCCTCTTTCCTTGCGTCTCTGGATCTCCCATGAGAAATTGTGTGAGAGGAAAAACCCACTCTCCTCCTTTCTTTCTCTTTCTTCTTTTTATAGGGTAGGTCCCCCTCTTAGAACATACTCTTTTCTACCTCTTATTCATGTGAATATTTCTGGTACAAGTACAATTGGTTGAGAGTGGTACGGATTGACAAATGAATCAGCATCTTCTTGGAATTTCCATGGCATTTGTGCTGGCAATCTATCCAATCTTTTGTGATGACAAAACTTCACTCATTCACTTCTTTTCCTCTTTTCTACACCTACTATAAGCAACATGCAATTCCTTTCCTCCCACAAGTAAAAGTAACATATAGTGACATTGAAAGCACAATCCAAGCTTTATGATGCAATGTTATAAAAATACTAATATAATTTCCAAAAATGCAACTTACTCAAGTACGAACAATTAACCAAGTCTAGAAGCCTAAAATAAAACTCTTTTCAAGAGTTATCATGTAACATCCCGATTTAGGGCCTAATCGGAATAGTGGTGCGAGACCACAAATCTGAGGTATATGTATGAATTTTGAGGTTTATGCTATGTTTGCATGTTAGTGTGGAAGTTTCATGAAGTAATTTTGTTAGTGTGGAAGTTTCATGAAGTAATTTTGTTAAATTGCGGTTGAATTGTCCAAAAGGACTAAATTGCAAAAGTTGCAAAATGTGAGATTCTAGAAGCTAATTGTATGAAATAGCTTTGGATTATCAATTAGAGGTCCTTAAATAGAAATTTTCCCAATTTCTAATTTTTGGACAAAAATGGGTATGAGTGGATGATATTGGAAAAGTTTGACAGAGGGGCATTTTGGTCATTTGTCAATTAAGTGATTAAAAACAGAAAAAAGATGACAAAATTTCATTCATCTTCTTCTCCAAGCTGCCGAAAATTTCAAGAAGCCATTGTTAGGGCTATTCAATTTTTCAAGCTTGCTAGTAAGTGCATCCTAGCCCCGTTTTTGATATTCTTTGTATTTTTAAAGTCCTAGTAACATGAGTAAGCTATTTTTAGCTATATGTTGAGCTAGGATTGATGTTCAAAAATGTACCCATGTATGACATGCATGTATTTTGATGTTTTATGGAAGAATATGAAAGCTTGATGTAGTAGAAACATCTTTTGCTAAGTGAATTCCATGAAAAATGCATGTAGGGACTAGTTTGTGAAAGTCTTGAGATTGGTCATACATGAGTGATTTAGTGAGAATTGATGATTGCTTTAGTTGAGTAAATGATTCGGCTAAGCATGAAAGGCTAGAAAGTTTAATGAAAATCACTTTACGAGCCTTGGGACAAAAGTGTAAATATGAGAAAGTTTAGGGGCAAAATGGTAATTTTTCTAAAGTATGAGATAAGGGTCAATTTAGTCAATGTGTGTATTGAATGAGTTGATTTATCATTATAGATCAAGAAAGACGAAGCCCGGATAGAAACCGAGGCAAGGGCAAGGTCGTGGACTAAATTACACATCTCCATACTTTTTGAGTACCGAGGTAAGTTTACGTATAAACGATGCATTTATGCGTATACATTGTTAATGCTAGCTAGTGTGTAGCATGATTGAGAACCTATTCAATTCTAGTAGAATGAATGAGATAGTAGTTGTGAATGGATGAATGTATTACAAAGTAGGCATGTGAATGTGTAGCGATAATGCTTGATGGTGGGTTAAGTGCGATACCACCATGATACTTAACAAAGATGGGCTGTGTGCGATACTATTGTTAAGCATATTATTTAGTGAGCTATGTGCGGAATCACTATAATTATCCTTTGTGGTAGGCTATGTGCGATACTACCTTATGATCTGATTGTGGTGGGCTAAGTGCGAAACCACCGAGTAATTTAGCTGTGCGGATGTATTATTGAGAAATAATGATGTGTTGTATTTTGAGTAAATGTGATATTGAGTGCAGGGGTGCATGTCAATGATTATGAGTATGTGACTAATGATGTGTTGGAGATGTGGTAAGGGATAGAAAGAGTAAGCATAGCAGTGGATGTGAATTACATATGTTAGTATAATGCTAATTGTTGTTTAGCTTATACTAGAATGCTGAAATTGTTTATGTGTAAACTTACTAAGCTCAAAGCTTACTCCTTTCTTTTTCTTTGTCTTATAGAGAAAAAGGATTGAATCGTGATACGCGGATTAATCAGAAGATCGCCTACACTATCAGCACACTCCGGTACATTAGACTTAATGTTTTGTATATGGCATGTATAGAGGCTAGACAAGTTAGTGAGTTTTGTTATAATGGCTAAGATGTGTTGGCCTTTAGTTGGATAATCTATTTTGTATAATGCCATGGTTGATGGCTAACTTATATTATATAAAAATATGTAGTTATCCATGTAAGATTGTGTTTCAATATAAGTTGATATTGGATGAGTTGAATGTGTATATGTTGTATGAGCTAGATGGGTGAGAAGAGCTTAGCATATAACTTTGTTCTTGTCCATGTGGATAGACACACAGGCGTGTGTCTAGGTCATGTGTGGCACACGACCAGCCCACGGGCGTATGACTTGACCGTGTCGATTTGGCAGATTCGAGTGTTATAGGCCACGGGCTAGCCACACGGGGGTGTGTCTAGGCTTTAGGCCGGGTAAAGTAGTAAGTGTTCACCACGGGTGGAGAGCACGGGCGTGTGCCCTAGCCGTGGGACATTAGCAGAATGCTTGGGTTTTCATGCACGAGATGGGGGCATGGGCGTGTGTGACCTCCACAGGCGTGTCTAATCTTACACGGGCGTGTGGTCCCTGTACAGATGGAAAAATTTTAAATTCGTAAGAGTTATCGATATGGTCTCGAAAGCCCTCGTGTGTATGAATAAGGCCTCGTAAGTCGAGAATAAGGTTGTTGTAATGACTTAAGGAGAGTAGTCACGTTGAGCCTAAGTGGCGATCAAGTGACTTTATTTCGGTAATACCTCGGGCCCGTTTCCGGCATAGAATACGTGTAAGGGGTGTTACATTTGGTGGTATCAGAGCTATGTTTTAGTCGGTTCTAGGACTA
Source organism: Gossypium sturtianum (assembly GCA_025698515.1). Taxonomy (NCBI): domain Eukaryota; kingdom Viridiplantae; phylum Streptophyta; class Magnoliopsida; order Malvales; family Malvaceae; genus Gossypium; species Gossypium sturtianum. Next base: position 31,117,057 of record CM046945.1, read on the forward strand.
CCGTAGCGGGTGTAAGGGTCTAGCTATACATGCCATAAGTGTACAATGATAGTGTGGTGGTTTCTGATGATTTGAAACCTTGTTTTATATAGTATATGGATCCCAATCAATCGACTGCGGATGAAGCAGCTAGTAATGCGCCGGCTCCTACGCAAGGAATCGCTCCTGTTGAGAGTGGACCCGAGGTTAGGGGTCAAGGGGAAGAGGCTCGGGAAGCCTTTCTCTAGATGATGAGTAATTGGTACTCGGATTATGTTTGAGCGAACCCTAATGCTCAACCTCCTCAACCTCCTCCTATACCTCAGCCAATTCCGGTGGCTCCTCAAGGTATTAATGTAGTGAGGATATCGAAACCCGCGGTGGATAAGATTAGGAAACATAGGGCTGTGGAGTTTAGAGCTAAGGTAGATGATGACCCCGAGAGGGCAGAGTTCTGGCTAGAGAACTCAATGAGAGTATTCGATGAACTCTCTTGTACTCCTGAGGAGAACCTGAAGTTTGCCGTATCTTTGCTGAGGGACTCTGTATACCATTGGTGGAAGATGTTGACGTCGGTAGTCCCGAAAGAGCGGGTGACGTGGTACTTCTTTCTGGAAGAGTTTCGGAAGAAGTATATATGTCAGCGGTTTACTGACCGGAAACGGAAGGAATTCCTTGAGTTAAAGAAAGGAAGAATGTCAGTAGCAGAATATGAGCGCGGATTTGTTAGGCTTAGCAAGTACGCGCAGGATTGTGTGTCGACGGAGACCATTTTGTGTAAAAGGTTCGAAGACGGACTGAATGAGGATATCAAGCTCCTAGTGGGTATTTTGGAGTTGAAAGAGTTTGTTGTGTTGGTTGAAAGGGCAAGTAAGGCCGAGGAATTGAGTAAGGAAAAGAGAAGGGCTTTGAGTGGAGCCCGAGATGCGAGAAAACGACCGATGGGCAAATCATATCAAGCCCAGTCGAAAAGATCCAAGGAAGTGAATCCTCGGACGACAACACCTGTGGGATATTCACATCGAGACTTTGACAACACTCGTTCAGGTTCGAGAGTCCAAGCCACCTCAATGGAAAGTGTAGGCAATTCGAAGAACAAACCGGAGTGTCCAAGTTGTGGTAGGTATCATACCGAAGAGTGTTGGGGAAACAACCGAAGTTGTTATAAGTGTGGTTCCCCCGACCATTTTATCCGAAATTGCCCCGAGAGCGATGACAAGGAAGAGAAGCAAGAGACAATACCTAGCGATGTGTCTGCAAGGGGTAGACCACCAAGGAACCCGAGAGGTGGGACTAGTGGTAGAGGTGCGTCCAGAGACTCTGCTTTGAGACCGGAGGGTCGGGCACCTGTGAGGACATATGCCATTCGCGCCCGCGAAGAGGCATCCTCCCCAGATGTAATAACGGGTACTTTCTCTCTCTTTGACACCTTTGTTATTGCTTTAATAGATCCAGGGTCTACTCATTCTTATATTTGCATGAGATTGGCATCTAGTTTGAGTATGACCGTTGAGTTTACGGATATTATGGTTAAGGTGTCAAACCCGTTAGGAAAACATGTGTTAGTGGACAAGGTGTGTAAGAATTGTCCTTTGATGATTAAGAGTCATTGCTTTCCGGCAAACCTTATGTTGTTGCGATTTGATGAATTTGACTTAATCCTTGGCATGGATTGGTTGACTACCCATAGTGTCTTAGTGAACCGTGGTAGTAAATTTATTGAATTTAAGTGTGAGGGCGGAGATGTTATTTGGGTTGAATCAGGTGGATCAGATAGTCTACCAGTGATGATTTCTTCCCTAGTGGCTAAGAAATGTTTGAGAAAAGGGTGTGAGTCCTATCTCGCCTTTGTTTTGAATACTCAAGAGGTTGGAGTTAAGTTTGATACAGTGCCGGTGGTATGTGAGTATCCGGATGTATTACCGGAAGAGTTACCCGGATTACCTCCAGTAAGAGAGGTTGAGTTTGGGATTGAGTTGGTTCCAGGAACGGCACCTATTTCAATTACTCCGTATAGGATGGCACCTTTAGAGTTTAAAGAAGTGAAGGTTCAGTTGCAAGAGTTGATAGATAAGGGTTTTGCAAGACCGAGCTACTCACCGTGGGGTGCTCCGGTACTATTTGTGAAAAAGAAAGATGGGTCTATGAGGTTGTGTATAGACTATAGGCAACTCAATAAAGTGATGGTGAAGAATAAGTATCCTTTACCAAGGATTGATGATCTGTTTGATCAACTGAAATGAGCTACAGTGTTCTCCAAGATCGACCTGAGGACTGGTTATTACCAGTTGAGAGTGAAAGAGCAAGATGTGTTGAAAGCTGCATTTCGAACAAGGTATGGACATTATGAGTTTTTAGTCATGTCGTTTGGTTTAACGAATGCACTTGCAATTTTTATGGATTTGATGAACCGTGTCTTGCGACCGTATGTGGATAAGTTTTTGGTTGTCTTCATTGACGACATATTGATCTATTCTCGGGATGAGAATGACCATGAAGAGCATTTGGGAATTGTCTTGCAAACTTTAAGAGATAAGCAGTTGTATGCTAAGTTTAGCAAGAGTGAGTTTTGGCTTCGAGAGGTCGGATTCCTAGGACACATTGTGTCGGGTGATGATGTCAGAGTTGACCCGAGTAAGATATCGGTTATTATGGATTGGAAACCACCGAGGAACGTGTCAGAAGTTAGAAGCTTTTTGGGTTTGGCAGGATATTACGAGGCGTTTCGTAAAGGGTTCTCTGTGATTGCTACCCCGATGTGGCCCTGTTGCATAAGGATGTCATGTTTGAATGGACTGAGACATGTCAACAGAGTTTCGAGAGATTGAAAGCGTTGTTGACTGAGGCACCGGTTTTGGTTCAACCAGAATCGGGGAATGAGTTCGTGGTTTATAGTGACGTGTCATTTAATGGTCTCGGGTGGGTGTTGATGCAAGAGGGTAAGGTAGTCGCTTACGCCTCGAGACAGTTAAAACCGCATGAGAAGAATTATCTGACTCATGATTTGGACTTGGCTGCGATTGTTTGCGCGTTAAAGATTTGGCAACATTATTTATATGGTGAGAAGTGTCGAATCTTTACGGATCACAAGAGTTTGAAGAATTTGATGGATTAAAAGGATTTGAATTTGCGACAGAGGCGGTGGCTCGAGTTATTGAAAGACTATGAGTTAGTCATTGATTGCTACCCGGGAAAAGCGAATGTGGTTGCGGATGCCCTGAGTAGGAAATCCTTGTATGCTCTAAGAGTTTTGAGCACGAATTTGGCATTGTCTGATGATGGTGCTATTTTGGCAGAGTTGAGAGTTAAGCCACTATTTATTCAACAGATATGTGAGGCTCAGAGAAATGATAGTGAGATGCAAGCTAAGAGAGCTAAGTGTGGATCAGAAAGTGGTTTTGATTTTCGAGTGGGCTCGAATGGTTGTTTGATGTACCGTGACAGAATTTGTGTACCTAGAGATGAAGAACTGATCCGAAAGGTTTTGCATGAGGCACATAGTGGTTATTTGTCAGTACACCCGGGCAGTACGAAAATGTACAACGACTTGAGGAAATCTTATTGGTGGCAATGTATGAAAAGAGACATTTCTGAGTTTGTGGCAAAGTGTCTGATTTGTCAACAAGTGAAAGTTGAGCATCAAGTGCCTTCGGGATTGCTTCAGCCAGTGATGGTTCCCGAATGGAAATGGGATCAGATTACCATGGATTTTGTGACGGGGTTGCCTATGACTCCGAAAAAGAGAGATGTTGTGTGGGTTGTTGTGGATAGATTGACAAAGTCGGCTCATTTTATTCCAGTAAGTGTTGATTATTCACTGGACAAGTTGGGAGAGGTATCTACCTTTGGTCGAGTTTTCCTACAACAACAATTATCAGTCGAGTATATAGATGGCACCGTATGAAGCTTTGTATGGTCGTAAGTGTCGGACTCCTCTGTATTGGACTGAGTTTAGTGAGAAGCGAATCCACGGGGTTGATCTAGTAAAAGAGACTTAGGAGAAAGTGAAAGTAATCCGTAATAGTCTGAAAGTTGCTTCGGACCGACAGAAGTCGTACGCGGATCTGAAAAGAAAGGAAATTGAGTTTGAGGTGGGTGACAAAGTGTTTTTGAAAGTGTCCCCATGGAAGAAAATCATGAGATTCAGACGAAAAGGGAAATTGAGTCCGAGATTCATAGGGCTGTATGAGATTACAGATAGGGTTGGGCCAGTAGCATACCGGTTGGCTTTGCCGGTAGAATTGGATAAGATCCATAATGTGTTCCATGTGTCGATGTTGCGACATCGCTCCGATCCTTCACATGTGATTCCTTCAACGAAAATTGAGATAAGACCGGATATGTCTTATGAAGAGGAGCCGATTAAGATCTTGGCTCGAGAAGTTAAACAATTGAGGAATAAGAGCATAGCCCTAGTGAAAGTGTTGTGGCAAAAGCACGGTGTGGAAGAGGCTACGTGGGAACTGGAAGAAAGCACGAGAGAGCAACATCCAAACCTTTTTACTGGTAAGATTTTCGAGGGCAAAAATCTCTAAAGGGGGGAGAGTTGTAACATCCCGATTTAGAGCCTAGTTGGAATAGTGATGCGAGACCACAAATCTGAGGTATATGTATGAGTTTTGAGGTTTATGCTATGTTTACATGTTAGTGTGGAAGTTTCATGAAGCAATTTTGTTAAATTGCGGTTGAATTGTCCCAAAGGACTAAATTGCAAAAGTTACAAAATGTGAGATTCTAGAAGCTAAATGTATGAAATAGCTTTGGATTAACAATTAGAGGTCCTTAAATAGCAATTTTCCCAATTTCTAATTTTTGGACAAAAATGGGCATGAGTGTATGATATTGGAAAAGTTTTGACAAAGGGGCATTTTGGTCATTTGTCAATTAAGTGATTAAAAAGAGAAAAAGATGACAAAATTTCATTCATCTTCTTCTCCAAGCTGCCGAAAATTTCAAGAAGCCATTGTTAGGGCTCTTCAATTTTTCAAGCTTGCTAGTAAGTGCATCCAAGCCCCGTTTTTGATATTCTTTGTATTTTTGAAGTCCTAGTAACATGAGTAAGCTATTGTTAGCTATATGTTGAGCTAGGATTGATGTTAAAAAATGTACCCATGTATGACATGCATGTATTTTGATGTTTTATGGAAGAATATGAAAGCTTGATGTAGTAGAAACATCTTTTGCTAAGTGAATTCCATGAAAAATGCATTAGGGACTAGTTTGTGAAAGTCTTGAGATTGGTCATACATGAGTGATTTAGTGAGAATTGATGATTTCTTTAGTTGAGTAAATGATTCGGATAAGCATGAAAGGCTAGAAAGTTTAATGAAAATCACTTTACGAGCCTTGGGACAAAATTGTAAATATGAGAAAGTTTAGGGGCAAAATGGTAATTTTGCTAAAGTATGAGATAAGGGTCAATTTAGTCAATGTGTGTATTGAATGAGTTGATTTATCATTATAGATCAAGAAAGATGGCTTGGGATAGAAAGCGAGGCAAGGGCAAGGTCGCGGACTAAATTGTACATCTCCATACTTTTTGAGTTCCGAGGTAAGTTTACGTATAAACGATGCATTTATGCATATACATTGTTAATGCTAGCTAGTGTGTAGCATGATTGAGAACCTATTCAATTCTAGTGGAATGAATGAGATAGTAGTTGTGAATGGATGAATGTATTACAAAGTAGACATGTGAATGTGTAGCGATAATGCTTGATGGTAGGCTAAGTGCGATACCACCTTGATACTTAACAATGATGGGCTGTGTGCGATACTATTGTTAAGCATATTATTTAGTGAGCTATGTGCGGAATCACTATAATTATCCTTTGTGGTAGGCTATGTGCGATACTACCTTATGATCTGATTGTGGTGGGCTAAGTGCGAAACCACCGAGTAATTTAGCTGTGTGGATGTATTATTGAGAAATAATGATGTGTTGTATTTTGAGTAAATATGATATTGAGTTCAGGGGTGCATGTCAATGATTATGAGTATGTGACTCATGTTGTGTTGGAGACGTGGTAAGGGATAGAAAGAGTAAGCATAGTAGTGGATGTGAATTACATATGTTAGTATAATGCTAATTGTTGTTTAGCTTATACTATTTTGCTTAATTGTGTATGTGTAAACTTACTAAGCTCAAAGCTTACTCCCTTTCTTTTCCCTTTTCTTATAGAGCAAAAGTGTTGAATCGTGATACGAGGATCAATTGGAAGATCGCCCACACTATCAGCACACTTCGGTACATGAGACTCAATTTTTTGTATATGGCATGTATAGAGGCTAGACAAGTTAGTGAGTTTTGTTGTAATGGCTAAGATGTGTTGGCCTTTAGTTGGATAATCTATTTTGTATAATGCCATAGTTGTTGACACTTTATTATATGAAAAGATGTAGTTATCTAAGTGAGATTGTAAGATTTTGAGTTGATTATGGATGTGTTGAATGAGTGCATGATTGTATATGCTAGGAGGGTGAAAAGAACTTGGCAAATAGCTTTGTTCTTGTCCATGTGGGTAGACACACGGGCGTGTGTCTAGGCCATGTGGACACACGGTCAGCCCATGGGCGTGTGACTTGGCCGTGTGTCCCTTGCACGTTAGTATTTTAAGTCAGAATAGACCACGGACTAGTCACACGGGCGTGTGCCTAGAACGTGTGTGTTAATCAGTGTTGGCCACGGGCTAGCCACATGGGCGTGTTAAAGTAGTCAGTGTGCACCACGGGTGGAAGGCACGGGCGTGTGCCCTAACCGTGGGGCAATGGCAGAATGCTTAAGTTTTCATGCACGGGTAGTGACCATGGGCATGTGTGACATCCATGGGCATGCCAAATCTTACACGGACGTGTGAGCCCTGTATAGATGGAAAAATTTTAAGATCGTAAGAGTTTTCGATGTGGTCTCGAGAGCCCTCGTGTGTTTGAGAGAGGCCTCGTAAGTCAGGATTGAGGTTGTTGTGATGGCCAAAGAGAGTGGTCATGTTGTGCCTAAGTGGCGATCTTGAGGTTTTTAATACGATAACGCCTCGTGCCTGGTTCCGGCGTCGAATACGGGTAAGGGGTGTTACATTTAGTGGTGTCAGAGCTATGGTTTAGTCGGTTCTAGGACTACCGTAGCGGGTGTAAGAGTCTAGCTATACATGCCATAAGTGTACAATGATAGTGTGGTGGCTTCTGATGATCTTAAATCTTGTTTTATATAGAATATAGATTCCGATCCATTGATTGCTGATGAAGCAGCTAGTAACGCGCTGGCTCCTGCGCAAGGAACCGTTCCTATTCAAAGTGGAGCCGAGGTTAAGGGTCAAGGGGAAGGGGCTCGGGAAGCCTTTCTCCAGATGATGGGCAATTGGTACTCAGATTATGTTCGAGCGAACCCTAATGCTCAACCTCCTCCTCCTCCTCCTCCTATACCTCAGCCAATTCCTGTGGCTCCTCAAGGTATTGATGTAGTGAGGATATCGAAATCCCCGATAGATAAGATTAGAAAACACGGGGCTGAGGAGTTTAGAGCTAAGGTTGATGATGACCCTGAGAGGGCAGAGTTCTGGTTAGAGAACTCGATGAGAGTATTCGATGAACTCTCTTGTACACCTGAAGAGAGCTTGAAGTGTGTCGTATCCTTGTTGAGGGACTCGGCATTCCATTGGTGGAAGACGTTGACGTCAGTTGTCCCGAGAGAGCAGGTGACGTGGGACTTCTTTCTGGAAGAGTTCCGGAAGAAGTATATAAGCTAACGATTTACTGATCGAAAAAGGAAGGAATTCCTTGAGTTGAAGCAAGGAAGAATGTCAGTAGCGGAATATGAGCGTGAGTTTGTTAGGCTTAGCAAATACGCTCAAGAATGTGTGTCGTCAGAGACCATATTGTGTAAGAGGTTCGAAGACGAACTGAATGAGGACATCAAACTCCTAGTGGGTATTTTGGAGTTGAAAGAATTTGTTGTGTTGGTCGAAAGGGCAAGTAAGGTCGAAGAGTTGAGTACAGAAAAGAAAAGGGCTATGAGTGAAGCCCGAGATGCTAGAAAGAGGCCAATGGGCAAGTCGTATAAGGTCCAAATAAGTGAGTCCTAGGACGACAGCACCAGGGGGTTATTCGCATCGAGACTTGGGCAATACTCGTTCAGGTTCGAGAGTCCAAGCTACCTCGATAGAAAGTGTGGCCAATCCAAAGAACAAACCGGAGTGTCCAAGTTGTGGTAGATATCACACCGGAGAGTGTTGGGGTAATAGTCAAAACTGTTATAAGTGTGGTTCCCCCGACCATTTTATCCGAAATTGCCCCGAGAGGGATGATAATGAAGAGAAGCTAGAGATGAGATCCAATGATGTGTCTGCAAGGGGTAGACCACCAAGGAACCCGAGAGGCGGGAATAGTGGTAGAGGTGCATCTAGAGACTCTTTGTGTGAGACCAGGAGGGTCGGGCACTGCAAGGGCGTATGCCATTCGCGCTCGCGAAGAGGCATCCTCCCGATGTAATAACGGGTACTTTTTCTCTCTTTGACACACTTGTTATTCTTTGTAATAGATCCAGTGGTCTACTCATTCTTATATTTGCATGAGATTGGCATCTAGTTTGAGTATATTTGTTGAGTCTACGGACTTTGTGGTTAAGGTGTCAAACCCGTTAGGTAAGCATGTGTTAGTGGACAAGGTGTGTATGAATTGTCCTTTGATGATTGAGAGTCATTGCTTTCCGGTAAACCTAATGTTGTTGCCGTTTGATGAGTTTGATTTAATCCTAGGCATGGATTGGTTGACTACCCATAGTGTCTTAGTGAACTGTGGTAGTAAGTTTATTGATTTGAAATGTGAGAGTGGAGTTGCGGTGCGGGTTGAATCAGGTGGATCGGATAGTCTACCAGTGATGATTTCTTCCTTAGTGGCTGATAAATGTTTGAGAAAAGGGTGTGAGTCCTATCTTTCTTTTGTGTTGAATACTCAAGAGGTTGGAGTAAAGTTTGAAACAGTGCCAGTGGTATGTGAGTATCCGGATGTATTTCCGGAAGAGTTACCCGGATTATCTCCAGTGAGAGAGGTTGAGTTTGGGATTGAGTTAGTTTCGGGAACGGCACCTATTTCGATTGGTCCGTATAGGATGGCACCTTTAGAGTTGAAAGAACTGAAGGTTTAGTTGCAAGAGTTGACAGATAAGGGTTTTGCAAGACCGAGCTACTCACTGTGGGGTGCTCCAGTATTGTTTGTGAAGAAGAAAGATGGGTCTATGAGGTTGTGTATAGACTATAGACAGCTTAAAAAAGTGACGGTTAAGAATAAGTATCCTTTACCAAGGATTGATGATATTTTTTATCAACTGAAGGGAGCTATAGTGTTCTCCAAGATAGACCTGAGGTCTGGTTATTAACAGTTGAGAAATAAGAGCATAACACTAGTGAAAGTGTTGTGGCAGAAACACGGTGTGGAAGAGTCTGCATGGGAAACGAAAGAAGCTATGAGAGAGCAACATCCAAACCTCTTTACTGGTAAGATTTTCGGGGAAGAAAATCTCTAAAGGGGGGAGAGTTGTAACATCCCGATTTAGGGCCTAGTCGGAATAGTGGTGCGAGACCACAAATCCGAGGTATATGAATGAGTTTTTGAGGTTTATGCTATGAACGCATGCTAGTGTGAAAGTTTCATGAAGCAATTTTGTGAAATTGCGGTTGAATTGTCCAAAAGGACTAAATTGCAAAAGTTGCAAAATGTGAGATTCTAGAAGCTATTTGTGTGAAATAGCTTTAGAATATTAAATAGAGGTCCTTAAATAGCAATTTTCCCAATTTCTAATTTTTGGACAAATTTGGGCATGGATGAGTTAAAATAGAATGTTTATCAAAAAGGGCATTTTGGTCATTTAACAATTAAGTGATTAAAATAGGAGAAAAGATGACAAAATTCATTCATCTTCTTCTCCAAGGCTGCCAAAAATTTGAGAGAGCCATTGTTAGGGTTCTTCAAAAATTTCAAGCTTGCTAGTAAGTGCATCTAGCCTCGTTTTTGATATTCTTTGTATTTTTGAAGTCCTTGTTACATGAGTAAGCTATTTTTAGCTATTTAATGAGCTATGATGGATGTTCAAAAATGTGGCCATGTATGACATGCATGTATTTTGATGTTTTATGGAAGATTATGAAAGCTTGATGTAGTAGAAACATCTTTTGCTAAATGAGTTTCCATAGAAAATACATGTAGGGACTAGTTTGTAAAAATCTTGAGTTTGGTCATACATGTGTGATGTAGTGAGAATTGATGATTGCTTTAGTTGAGTAAGTGATTCGGCTAAGCATGAAAGGCTAGAAAGTTGAATAAAAATCACTTTACGAGCCTTGGGGAAATAATGTAATTATGAGAAAGATTTGGGGTAAAAGGGTAATTTTGCCAAAGTATGAGATGTTGGTCAACTTGGTCAATGTGTGTATTGAATAAGCTGATTTATTCATTATAGATCAAGAAAGACAAAGCCCGAATCGAAACCAAGGCAAGAGCAAAGTGGTGGACTAAATTGCACGTTTCTATACTTTTGAGTATCGAGGTAAGTCTATGCGTAAACAATGCATTCATACTTACAATTTGTTAATGCTAGCTAGTGTATAGCATGGTTGAGAATGATTGAGGACCTATGTGATTCAAGTGGAATGAATGTGATAGATTTCGTGAATGGATGAATGATTGAGTAAGTAGATTTGTGAATGTGTTGTGATAATGCTAAATGGTGGGCTAAGTGCGATACCATCCTAATGCATATTGACGATGAGCTGGCTATGTGCGATGCTATCGTTAGGTATATTATCTAGTGGGCTATGTGCAAAACCACTATGAATACCTTGTTGGTTACTACCTTATCAATTGATTGTGGTGGGCTTAGTGCGGAACCACCGAGAGATTTGCTGTGTGGATGTGATAGTGAGTAGCATAGCTGTGTGGATGTATTATTGAGAAATAATGATGTGTTGTATATTGTGTAAATGTGATATTGAATGCAGGGGTGCATGTCAATGGTTATGAGTAAGTGACTCATGATGTGTTGGAAATGTGGTAAGGGATAGAAAGAGTAAGCATAGTTGTACATTATATGCTAGTATAGTGCTAATTGTTGTTTAGCTTATACTATGTTGCTTAATTGTTTATGTGTAAACTTACTAAGCTCAAAGCTTACTCCCTTTCTTTTCCCTTGTCTTATAGAGCAAAAGTGTTGAATCGAGATACGAGGATCAATTGGAAGATCGCCCACACTATCAGCACACTCTGGTACATGAGACTCAATGTTTTGTATATGGCATGTATAGGGGCTAGACAAGTTAGTGAATTTTGTTGTATATGGCTATGATGTGTTGGCCTTTAGATGGATAATCTATTTTGTATAATGCCATAGTTGTTGGCACTTTATTATATGAAAAGATATAGTTATCTAAGTGAGATTGTAAGATTTTGAGTTGATTATGGATGTGTTGAATGAGTGCATGATTGTATATGCTAGGAGGGTGAAAAGAACTTGGCAAATAGCTTTGTTCTTGTCCATGTGAGTAGACACACGGGCGTGTGTCTAGGCCATGTGTGCCACACGGTCAGCCCATGGACTTGTGACTTGGCCGTGTGTCCCCTGCATGTTAGTATTTTAAGTCTGAATAGACCACGGACTAGTCACACGGGCATGTGCCTAGAACGTGTGTGTTAATCAGTGTTGGCCACGGGCTAGCCACGCGGGTGTGTGTCTAGACTCTAGGCCGTGTTAAAGTAGTCAGTGTGCACCACGGGTGGAAGGCACGGGCGTGTGCCCTAACCGTGGGGTATTGGCAGAATGCTTGAGTTTTCATGCACGGGTAGTGACCATGGGCGTGTGTGACATCCACGGGTGTGCAAAATCTTACACGGGCGTGTGAGCCCTGTATAGATTGAAAAAAATTAAGATCGTAAGAGTTTTGATGTGGTCTCGAGAGCCCTTGTGTGTTTGAGAGAGGCCTCGTAAGTCAGGATTGAGGTTGTTGTGATGGCCAAAGAGAGTGGTCGTGTTGTGCCTAAGTGGCGATCTTGAGGTTTTTAATACGGTAACGCCTCGTGCCCAATTCCGGCATTGAATACGGGTAAGGGGTGTTACATGATAGAGATTCGAGGTTTACTTCGAGGTTTTGTAAGAAGTTGCAGGAGGCTTTGGGTACAAAGTTGAACTTTAGTACCGCATTCCATCCACAAACAGATGGTCAATCTGAAAGCGTGATTCAAGTTCTCGAAGATATGCTTCGATGCTTTGTGTTAGAATTCGAAGGTAGTTGGGAGAGGTATCTACCTTTGGTCGAGTTTGCCTACAACAACAGTTATCAGTCGAGCATACAAATGGCACCGTATAAAGCTTTGTATGGTCGTAAGTGTCAGACTCCTCTGTATTGGATTGAGTTTAGTGAGAAGCGGATCCATGGGGTAGATCTAGTAAAAGACACTGAGGAGAAAGTGAAAGTAATCCGTAATAGTTTGAAAGTTGCTTCAGACCAATAGAAGTCGTACGCGGATCTGAAAAGAAAAGAAATTAAGTTTGAGGTGGGTGACAAAGTGTTTTTGAAAGTGTCCCTGTGGAAGAAAATCATGAGATTCGGATGAGATTCAGACGAAAAGGGAAATTGAGTCCGAGATTCATATGGCCGTATGAGATTACAGATAGAGTTGGGCCAGTAGCATACCGGTTGGCTTTGCCGGTAGAATTGGATAAGATCCATAACGTGTTCCATGTGTCGATGTTGTGACGATATCACTCCGATCCTTCACATGTGATTCCTTCAACGGAAATTGAGATACGACCGGATATGTCTTATGAAGAGGAGCCGATTAAGATCTTGGCTCTAGAAGTGAAACAATTGAGGAATAAGAGCATAGCCCTAGTGAAAGTGTTATAGCAGAAACACGGTGTGGAAGAGGCTACATGGGAACTGGAAGAAAGCATGAGAGAGCAACATCCAAACCTTTTTACTGGTAAGATTTTCGAGGGCGAAAATCTCTAAAGGGGGGAGTTGTAACATCCCGATTTAGGGCCTAGTCGGAATAGTGGTGCGAGACCACAAATCTGAGGTATATGTATGAGTTTTGATGTTTATGCTATGTTTGCATGTTAGTGTGGAAGTTTCATGAAGCAATTTTGTTAAATTGCGGTTGAATTGTTTAAAAGGACTAAATTGCAAAAGTTGCAAAATGTGAGATTCTAGAAGCTAATTGTATGAAATAGCTTTGGATTATCAATTAGAGGTCCTTAAATAGCAATTTTCCCAATTTCTAATTTTTGGACAAAAATGGGCATGAGTGTATGATATTGGAAAAGTTTGACAAAGGGGCATTTTGGTCATTTGTCAATTAAGTGATTAAAAAGAGAAAAAGATGACAAAATTTCATTCATCTTCTTCTCCAAGCTGCCGAAAATTTCAAGAAGCCATTGTTAGGGCTATTCAATTTTTCAAGCTTGCTAGTAAGTGCATCCTAGCCCCGTTTTTGATATTCTTTGTATTTTTATAGTCCTAGTAACATGAGTAAGCTATTTTAGCTATATGTTGAGCTAGGATTGATGTTCAAAAATGTACCCATGTATGACATGCATGTATTTTGATGTTTTATGGAAGAATATGAAAGCTTGATGTAGTAGAAACATCTTTTGCTAAGTGAATTCCATGAAAAATGCATGTAGGGACTAGTTTGTAAAAGTCTTGAGATTGGTCATACATGAGTGATTTAGTGAGAATTGATGATTGCTTTAGTTGAGTAAATGATTCGGCTAAGCATGAAAGGTTAGAAAGTTTAATGAAAATCACTTTACGAGCCTTGGGACAAAAGTGTAAATATGAGAAAGTTTAGGGGCAAAATGGTAATTTTGCTAAAGTATGAGATAAGGGTCAATTTAGTCAATGTGGGTATTGAATGAGTTGATTTATCATTATAGATCAAGAAAGACGAAGCCCGGATAGAAACCGAGGCAAGGGCAAGGTCGTGGACTAAATTGCACATCTCCATACTTTTTGAGTACTGAGGTAAGTTTACGTATAAACGATGCATTTATGCGTATACATTGTTAATGCTAGCTAGTGTGTAGCATGATTGAGAACCTATTCGATTCTAGTGGAATGAATGAGATAGTAGTTGTGAATGGATGAATGTATTACAAAGTAGACATGTGAATGTGTAGCGATAAAGCTTGATGGTGGGCTAAGTGCGATACCACCTTGATACTTAACAATGATGGGTTGTGTGCGATACTATTGTTAAGCATATTATTTAGTGAGCTATGTGCGGAATCACTATAATTATCCTTTGTGGTGGGCTATGTGCGATACTACCTTATGATCTCGATTGTGGTGGGCTAAGTGCGAAACCACCTAGTAATTTAGTCATTGTGTGGATGTATTATTGAGAAATAATGATGTCTTTGTATTTTGAGTAAATGTGATATTGAGTGCAGGGTGCATGTTAATGATTATGAGTATGTGACTCATGATGTGTTGGAGATGTGGTAAGGGATAGAAAGAGTAAGCATAGTAGTGGATGTGAATTACATATGTTAGTATAATGCTAATTGTTGTTTAGCTTATACTAGAATGCTGAAATTGTTTATGTGTAAACTTACTAAGCTCAAAGCTTACTCCTTTCTTTTCCCTTGTCTTATAGAGAAAAAGGATTGAATCGTGATATGTAGATTAATCGGAAGATCGCCCACACTATCAGCACACTCCGGTGCATTAGACTTAATGTTTTGTATATGGCATGCATAGAGGCTAGACAAGTTAGTGAGTTTTGTTATAATGGCTAAGATGTGTTGGCCTTTAGTTGGATAATCTATTTTGTATAATGCCATGGTTAATGGCTAACTTATATTATATGAAAATATGTAGTTATCCATGTAAGATTGTGTTTCAATATAAGTTGATGTTGGATGAGTTGAATGTGTATATGTTGTATGAGCTAGATGGGTGAGAAGAGCTTAGCATATAAATTTGTTCTTGTCCATGTGGATAGACACACGGGCGTGTGTGTAACATCCCGAAATTGGGCCTGGGAGAATCGGGCCTATTGGGCCCCGAACGTAGAAGTTTTTTTTAATTTTTTGGGAATATGAGAACGGCATTATTTCAAGTTGGACCTGTTAGAAAGGTGATTTTGGATGGTTACGGGGGTTTCTATGAAGTCCCGGGTTCAAGTTAGGCCTTAGGAAGAATTTTGGTTTTTGGCTCTTTAGGGGAGAGAGCTAGTAGAAGCTGGACTTAAGGAAATTTGTTGGTGTTTTGTTAGCACAAGTGGAGCATGTGGCAAGGTGGTGTGGCGTCAAGGGGAGTG
This sequence comes from Gossypium sturtianum, assembly GCA_025698515.1. Classification (NCBI taxonomy): domain Eukaryota; kingdom Viridiplantae; phylum Streptophyta; class Magnoliopsida; order Malvales; family Malvaceae; genus Gossypium; species Gossypium sturtianum. Next base: position 31,132,345 of record CM046945.1, read on the forward strand.
CAAGGAGGTTGGAGGTTCGAATCTCACAAGTGTTATTTTGGTGGCTATTATTTTGAGTTTGGGAGAGGAAGAAGCAGAGTTGAGTTCAAACTCTGCCAGGGTGGTTGAAGAATGAGTCAAACAGTTTGAATGGGAGGTGGAGTGCAATTTGTGGAGCAAAAAGGGGAGAAAATCATGGGATTCAAGTGGAAGGAGGTGTTGGCCGAATGTGGGGGTCTCTAAGGGGGGTGTTTTGGCATTTTCAGCTAGGGTGGTATAGGTGCCGAATTTGTTTAGGCTCTCTGAGCATTTTTGCATTTTTTGGGGCATTTGCTACACAAGCATTTTCGGGTTCTCTTTTCCTCAACTTGTTGCTGACGAATTTTCTTTCCAGTTTCATTCTTTCTCTCATTCGTTTTGGTTTTCGTACATTGTTTCTCCTACATTGTTACCTAAACACCTCTTGGCCGAAACTTCCCTTTCCATCTCCTATCACACGTTCTTTTCTACTTTTTCTCACCTTTCTCTCTTGTGTTTCACATAGCCGAATCTGGTTTCTTTGCTTGGCTGCCAATTGCCGAAGGGTTGCACCTTGATTCATAGTTGCTATTCTCAGTTGCTGAGCTTTCCTCTCTATTCGGTTTCTCTTTGAGCAAGAATTTCTCCAAAAGCCGAACCTCCTCTTTTATCCCATTTGAATCGGCTTCTCTTTTCTTTTGCCAATAGTCAAACATTGGCTAGTCAGAAGCGTGGTGTCCTCTTGATCATCGAACCTATCTTCTCTATTCGGTTCGTCTATGTTCACAAGGTAATATCTTTTCTCTTTTTCTTTTCCATCTTTTCTTTCTCTCCTCTTCTCTCTAAAGTCGAAACTCTCATTCTTTTTGCAAGGCTGAATCTGCTCACTCTTTCTATTTTTGAACCCCCGCTTGCTCTCTTTTGGTAAGGGCCGAATTCTCTAGGTTGCAAACTCGTGCCGTGTTGGTTCAACTGCTTCTGGATATTGCCTTATTGTTGCTAATCGAGAGCTCTTCATGGAGGCAAGTGATAGCCAGGCTGAGAGGGAAGTAGGAAGAGTGCCTAATGGAAGTGGACTCGTAACCCCTGCTCCCAAGTTTAAGCGGCGTAGTGTGTCAGCGGTTCGGGACTTTCTGTCAGGTTGTGGAAGGACGTCGGCATCTGGTTTAGATAGGCAAATCGCGGATGAGCGCGCTAGTGAAGAGGACGACGATCGTGAGTGTATAGTACTCTACGTAATCAGGTGTGTAATCTCACACCCATTTCGATGATGAATGCTTGTGGTGCTTTGAGAATCAGCCCAAAAGCCGAAAATCTACAAAACCGGCAACTATGACCACTCGAGTGTGTGAGTACTCATAGTGGTAACTGAAATACGAATAATGACGATGAGCCATTGAGAGTGTCACGAGCACTCTCGCGAAACCGAGGCTGTAATGGGCCTGATCGAGCCAAAATAGGCCAAGTGGGCCCAATGGGCTATCCGGCCCACTTGGGCAAAACTGTTGGAAAATTATCAAAGGATAGGTTCGATTGCGAAATCTACAAATCTGTGACCGAAACCATGTGTATTGGGCCACACGAGCGTGTAGGCCCGTTTGGGCCTAAAATGGATTTTAGGCCCAATAGTTCCGTAGAGACCCAAAAAGGGTTCTGTGTCGCTCGAGGCGATAGTAGGCCTTCGGAAAGGCCATTAAATGATAAAATTACCAAAATACCCCTGGAGGGTAAATTACCGAAATACCCCTAGAGGGTAAATTACTGAAATACCCTTGGTGGGTAAATTACTGAAATACCCTCGGTGGGTAAAATTACTGTTATACCCTTAAGGGTTGATTAGTATAATTGTGTGTATTCTGTTTAACTGGTTATGATGGTAATTTATTTCATACATCATTTTTGATATGTGCTTTGCATACATGACATTCTGCATGGGATTGGGATATTGATGATCGGAGGAAGTGTATTTTGGTGGCTCTGCCACATTCTGATTCTGGTGGCCCTGCCACATTCTATATAGTGGCTATGCCACGTATATTCTATTATTCTGGTGGCTCCGCCATAAATTCTGTGATTAGCAGCTTGTCTGCATATTGGTGTGTAGGGCTGGGTGGGTTGACTTGGTCCCCGGTGTGTGTAGGGTGATGCGGGGTGTGTAGCGGATGGATTATTAGATTGGGCTGCATGCATTATCTGCTTTATCATGTTTATAGGGCTAAGGCCCAGTCTGTTACCGAATAGGGCTTCGGCCCAGTCTGCCTCTGTATGGGCTCAGGCCCAGTTAATGACCGATTAGGGGATTACACACTGAGTTCTCGTAACTCACCCCTCTGCTTTAACCTTGCAGGTGATCCCCAGCATTAGAGGATTTGGAGCTGCGGAGGACTCTGTTGTGGCCATACGTCGGAGTATTTCTCATGAACTTTAATAAATTTCGTTTTTGCTTTACTTTAAGCTTATTTTTAATTTAGGTTTAATTTTATGTAATACGGCCATTGGATTTTATTTTTCTTTTAACTTTCAATTCGGTTAATTCTAGATTGTTAAATGTTTGAATACTGAGTTTTCTTAAAACGACAATAACTGCTTTCAGAATATCACATCTTCGCAATTTACCGAATCCAATTTCTGTTATAAACAAAGTTTTCAGAAATAATAATAATAAGAACGTTTTTACAAGAAAACCATAAAAAAAATCTGAGTTTCACAACAACAAAGCTCGAAGTTTTCAAAAAAGAATATGAACGTTTTAACGAACGCACAGTTTTTAAACAACCCTTCTATGTGACATGCTAGATCCGGTCGTAACGTCTAGGCCGGGTTTAGGGTGTTGCAGTGTGTCTAGGCCATGTGTGGCACATGGCCAGCCCACGGGCGTGTGACTTGGCCGTGTCAGTTTGGCAGATTCGAGTGTTATAGGCCACGGGCTAGCCACACGGGCATGTGTCTAGGCTTTAGGCCGTGTAAAGTAGTAAGTGTTCACCACGGGTGGAGAGCACAGGCATGTGCCCTAGCCGTGGGACATTGGCAGAATGCTTGGGTTTTCATGCACGAGATGGGAGCATAGGCGTGTGTGACCTCCACGGGCGTGTCTAATCTTACACGGGCGTGTGGTCCCTGTATAGATGGAAAAATTTTAAATTTGTAAGAGTTTCCGATGTGGTCTCGAGAGCCCTCGTGTGTATGAATGAAGCCTCGTAAGTCGATAATAAGGTTGTTGTAGTGACTTAAGGAGAGTAGTCAAGTTGAGCCTAAGTGGCGATCAAGTGGTTTTATTTCGGTAATGCCTCGGGCCCGGTTCCGGCGTAGAATACGGGTAAGGGGTGTTACATATCACACCCCCAAACCTGAGTTATTGCTTGTCCTCAAGCAAATATGCATGAATGAATTACACAACAATATAATTACCTTTGTATTGTTAGACCATTAAGAGAGCATTTTGTACTTCAATTCTCAGCAATCTTCTATGTCTAAACATTCGATCAAGTTTCATAAGCTTATTTAGCAAAGGCAGTGCAGAAAATATTGCCCTCAAAGAAAGAAAAATCCTAAGTACTCATGCAACTTTCACTATAACAAGTGTCTCCTAATTTACTTAGTTCATCTTTTAACTAACCCAGTTTTCCCAATTTTTTTGTTTTCGTTTTTCATCTGGCCTTATACATACTCAATTACATATATATTCATTTATTATGCCTATTTTTTTACTAGGGGATTCAACTCGTCACATATTTTTTGACTCGACAATTAGAATGGAGCATACACTAAATTGTCAAATACTCAATCATGTCACAATTTGAATACTTACTCATGAAGCTAAGGCTTTTGACTAAAAAGATGGATGGAGCAAACAACTACCTCATTAGCTACTCAGCTTGTTACTATAGTGGAGTGCCCCTAAACTGCTTCTTTTATTAAATCACTCTTACTTGGACTCACCTTTCTAGTCAAAAACACGATGGAGCAAACAAAGTGGTGCTGACTTACTTGGTAATTCTAAGCATTGAAATATTTGATGGCATTTTTTTCTTCAATTTTCTTAAACATTGTCAATTTTTCATTATTGAGTAATTCCTTTGTATTGAAATTAGCTTCAAGAATCTCTAATTTTATTAAAAGAAACTTACTATAGACCCATTGTAATTGGAATTAGGACATCCTAATTTTAGGGATCAATTTACAAGCAAACTATCCTAAGCTAAACTCACCTAATTCACTGTCACAATTTTCCAGGAATGTCGAAGAATTAAATTCCTCATTGAATATCATATGCAAAAATATACTCATTATAGTCTAACAATTCTTTTTCATTTATGTGTCATGCCAAAATGAATGTCAAAAACAAAATGAACAACTATTCGAATGCAACCTATATGCACAACACACCCCCAAAACTAAGGGATGCATTGTCTTCAGTGCATGAACAGAAAAAAGTTATGAATGTACAGAGATTTATATGGACAAAAAATGATAAGACAAAAATGATGAATGCATGCTAAAATGAAATGAAAAACAAACAACATAAAAAAATGAATGAAGCTTGGAGTGAAATTGTGTTTACTTTAATTTGGACGAGTGGATTTTTTCGTGTAGCATGCTTGTAGCGCTACTTCCTTTTGAACATGTTGATTGGCACCTCGTCTTCCTCATCATCTGATTTTGTGAGATCATCAATCAACTTATTGATCTCACAATCTTGCTGTGTCATTGGCGCAGTCGATTGAGGTGGGACAGGTGATCGTTGTTTTCGCAATGTCAAAGTCTTAAAATTTATAAAAAGAATGATCGAACCTGGAAACTAACTATGACAATGATTTGAGGCAAGCGCACCTATCGAACAGTAGTATAGTTTAGTGGCAAGACTGGAATGTCGAACCCAAAGGAACTAAAAGTACTAATACTAACTCTCTTTTTATTATCTAGCTTAAAATAAAGGGAATTTGTTATTTAATCTAAATTAATTAACTACTAAATTAAAGACTCCAAGACAAAGAAGAATGAATTTGGGAAAATAACTTGAGGAAAAACCAATTGATTAAGACGACACCCAAGGAAGAATCCACCTAGACTTCACTTGTTATCTAACTCTGAACCAGACGATTTATTCATTTGACTTGATCCGTAAGATTCCCTAATGTATATTAAACCCTCTTCTCAAGCGAATAACGTCTAACCCTAGGTTGATTAATTGAAATCTCTTTCTAATTAAAACCCCTAGAATTGCATTAACTCAATCTATGGAATCCCATATTAGGTTTCACCCTAATCCGGAAAAATCTCGTCACCCTATCTCTAGGCGTGCGATCAACTCCGCTTAATTATGCTAGATCTACTCTTAGGCAGGGACTTTTGCTCCTCCACCTAAGCACATCAAACTTGGATCAATATCCCGAAAATATCAACACAAGAATTAAGAACACATAATTAAGAACAAATCAAATATTTATCATATAGTTCAGTAAACGATAACAAGATTCATCTAAGTTTCATCCCCCTCAGGTATCTGAGGGCTTAGTTCATAATGACAAAAGAAAACATCTTAGAAGAAAAGATAAAAAAAAACATAAGAAATCCCTAAAACTCTCTGAAGGAATTGAAGGAGAGTCTCTCCGTCTTGAGTATAATTCCAGCTTCTAGAGATGAATCAACTGGCTATCCTCGAGTGAATCCCCACAAATCTGCCTTCTTTGGCCTAGCAAGACGCCCCTAGACGATAGCCTTGGGGTCCCCCTTTTAGGTCATACTTAGGGTGTATATATAGGCTTTTGGAATGTGTTTCTTTGCCCCTAAGTATCCCATCCGAATGAAACTTCTCTTTGCCACGGCAGGGGCACGGCCATGGCACACGCCCGTGTGAATCGTGGCCAGGCCGTGTTGGACTTCATTAATGAGGCACGACCGTGTGGTCTTGGGTCCAGGCCGTGTCGATTTCGTGATCTGGCCCATTTGGCCCGTTTTAAGCCCGTTTCTTGTTCTTTTCATTCTCCGATGCTTCCCTGAGTATAAAACATGAAAATAAAGGATTAAGAGCACCAAATTACATAAAATAAGGGATAATTCATCCAAAAGCATGCTAAATGTGGGATTAAAATATGTTACTTTTACAGTTTATCAACAAGTGCAGTAGCATCCGCAGGTGGTGCAGAAGTTGGGTTTGCTTCTTCTTCGTCATGGTCAGTCTCAATAATCACTGATTCAGTCTTCTCCTCATCTACCTCTGGTCCTTTTGTGGCCTTCTTCTCGGTGGCAGGGTGTGTGGGGGTAGGTCTGGTCTCATCAACCTCTGCTTCATCATCTTCCTCTTCCTCTGCATTAGAGATCTATTCCTTGGGGAAGCTAGGGAACGCAGGCATAGGCCTGGTGAAATTCTTTTGAAGAAATTTCTTAATAGCAACGTCCATTTTCCTCACATAACCCCAGAAGAGATCCATTTCTTCATGTGCCCTGTCCAAATTAGTAGCAATTTGTGATTGCTACTTCTCGAACAAACTGAACTGCTTATGCAACCTCTCAGGAGAACTGAGCACTTGTTGCTCAAAGACATTAGTAGAAGTGAAAGGGGTTGCTAGGGCACAAGTTGGTGTGGAGGATGTAGAGGCAAAACCGAGAGGTGGATTGTAACAGCCCGATTTTGACCCTAATCGGAATAGTGGTTTCGAGACCACAAATCCGAGTCCGAAAAATATTTTTTTAAAATTTTTTCCAGTGTTTATTATGTGTGAATTTGCTTGTGTTAAATTTTTGTGTTTTAATTTCGTTGTTTGAGTGTCCGATTAAATAAAAGGGCTTAATCGCGTAAAATGAAAATTTGATGGTTAGTTGTGAAAGTGCCTAATTGTTGTTGTCTTTTTAATATGGAGGATTTATGTTGCAATTAGTCCATTTTATAAAGTAGTGGACGGCATTATGTTAAATTATATAGTATATTATATTGATTATAATGGTTAAATAATTTATAATATATTATAATTATAAGGTTATTATAATAAAACAAAAAAATTAAAGAAAGCCAATATCATCTTTTATTTGCTTATGACCGAATAGAGAAAAGAAAAAGAAAATAGAAAAGCTTTGAGCATTTCGGCACCTATCTAGCTTGATTAAGGTATGTTTCAGTTTCAGTTTTTGATAATTTTTACCTTTTTGAGATCGTTGCTATGAAATGTACAAAACCCATGCTTCAATTTTTGATTTTGATGAATATTTTGAGTTAATCCATTGATGAATTCATGTGATTTTTTTGTTAGATGATAGAATATGGAAGATATGTTTTGAATTAACATGTTTTGTCTTTGGATTTTTGATAATTTTGAGTAATTTGGACTAAATTGTGAAAATAAATTTTTGAGGGACTAAAATGTGAAATAAATGAAATATATGGACTTGTATGGAGCTTATGAATATTCGGCCCTAGCATGATATATGAAAATTTTGTGTATTTTGTGTTTTATGCAATAGGGACTAAATTGCAAAATGTGTGAAATGTCAGGGGCAAAATGGTAATTTGCCCATTTATGTGTTTTTGGATTAAATTGAATGAATGTGTGATTAAATTAGTTAAATTTGAATTTATTTAGATCAAGAACGAAAGAAAAAACAGAATTAGATCGGGGAAGTCAAAAGTAGTCGAGTAGTTGATTTAGATCAAAATCGATATCCGAGGTAAGTCAATAAGCATATAAATGTTGTTAAATTTGATAATATATATATGTTACATGATGAATGGAATTATTGTGAATATATTTGTGTTTGGCGAAAGTGTATTGAGCAAAGGAGCTATATTTCGAGTTCGATCCGATCGAGATTTAACGTCCGAAAGTCCCGTACGAACCCTAGGAATAGATAGGATACATATGTCATGACATAGGATTTCCGATATGTGTTATCGTGTAGGACCACGTCTGGGACGTTGGCATCGACTTATGTTTACGTGTAAGACCATGTCTGGGACATTGGCATCGTATTTGATTCGTGTAAAACCCTGTCTGGGACAGTGGCATCGATATGTGTTTACATGTAAGACCACATCTGGGACGTTGGCATTGTACGAGCTTCCGACTATCTGCGTATCCTTTTTAATTCCAAACGGTTCAACGGGCAATGTGAAGTAAAGACCAAATGTGTAATTGAATTACAGGTTCAGGTATGTGTTAGTTATTTGTTTATATGGAAACAAGGTAAGTTGGTTATTTGAAATGATAAAATGTTATGTGAATTATGTGATAGATTATGTGAACATTACTTATTCGGCCTTGTGAAATTAATATGTGTAATCGGCTATATGAAATTTATGTATGAAAGTAAATTGTGATCTTAGTATTAAATGATAAATGGTGATTGATATTTTGGGTATTCGGCCTTATTAACCTAATGTTATTGTGCAAGTATACATAAATATATATATGTTTTTGCTTATGACTTACTAAGCTTAAATAGCTTACTCTGTGTGTGTTTTGTTTACCTCTGTTTTATAGATTTTGGAGTCACGTTACAAGCTCGGGGATCGTCAACAAAGCCTATCACACTATCGACTGTTTCTTTCGGTATTTTACTAAGTTGATTTTTGGGCATATGGAATGTATAACATAGTTAAAATGTTTGATTTTTGGGCATGTATATATATATAGCCATGCGAAAATTGCTTAATCTTGATATTAAGGCTTATGTGTATTTGGTCTTTGCAATAGCTTATTATGCAAGTATATTTCATGGTGTGTTTATGTGTGATATTTGGTTATATGGTTGGTTTGATTAATGAGTTAGTTGATGGTTGTGAAATTTTGGTCTTGGTATATGCATGTTTTTGGTAGGTATGTTCCATGACATGTATGAATGGTATTTTGGGTTGTATATCTTGGGTGTGTAATGAAATGAATGACTTACATAATAACTCATTGAGTATGCTTGTTACATGGGTCGATTTGCATGTATGGTTAGTTTATAATTCGGCATTTTATGAGGTAAGATGATGAATTTTATATTTGATTATATATTGGTTAATTTTGATTTGGTTTGGAAATGAAAGAGTATGCATATATATTAAGCTTGAATGAGTGAGTCATTAGGCATGGATTATGTTAGAAATGGTAAGAATTTTTGGAGGTTAAGATTGATGATTGCATATAGAGTTATTCGATTTGAACATGCATATGAAAATGAAATGTGATTGATGTTTATTATAGGAGAGAAAAGGCTATAATGTTTAGTCAATAGGTTCGGCCAATAGAATTATAAAGTATTTGTAAAGTGTTATGTTTAGTATGGATGTACGGTAATAGTTGAATTGATGTATACATATGCACTTTTGACTTGTAATTAGAAAATAGATAAATTTTTGTCTTATAAGATGACTAATAGTTGTTTTTGAAAATAGGCTTAAAGTTGTTAAATGATGCACTTGCAAATTCGGCTAATGTCAGTCTAATAAATAATGCATGATTTGGGTTTAACTTTTATAGGTTAAATGGCTAGCCGAATTGAAGATAGGATGGTTGGTAATATGTGTACATGTTTATGCTTGAATGATTCAAATTTGATATGGTAAAATGCTCATAAGGATTTTAATTACTCAATGAAATACTTTTGATCAATTGTATAATTGTTAATGCCGCATATGATGTTGGACATAAAGCCTTGTGATATAATTTGTTTGGTTATTTAAGTGCATGAAAACTATTAAAAGATAAAATGTTAAATATTTATTAAGTATTCGAATGCCATTATAATGGTAAGCTCATGATTCGTGCATTCTTTTTGAAGCATATTGTGTATGACTTTGAGGCATGTGTATTAAGGTGTAAATATGAATATATGCATGAGAATTGTATTTGTTTTACGATTAATAATATATGTTAAATTTTAAATTGGCCTTATGCTATATTTATGTGAATATAATTTGTGTGAATGTGTGTATGTTTGAAAGCTATATTTTGGTTTGGTAATGCCTCGTAACCCTAATCCGGCGATGGATACGGGTTAGGGGTGTTACATTTGATTGGTATCAGAGCTACGGTTTAGTCGATTCTAGGACTAACATAGCGCGTGTGAGTCTAGCTATGCATGCCATATTTTATACTGCAATAGTGTGATGACTTCTGACATCTAAAAATGTGTTTTCGTATAGTAATGGATCCCTATCGAGCCGTAGCTGATGATTTCGAGAGTATAGCGCATGCTCCCGCGCAAGGGACAGTGCCGGTTGAATCTTGACCGACTTCGAGTAACTAGAAGGGAGAGGCTGGACAAGCCTTTTACCAAATGATGAACGACTGGTTTACTCAATATATCCGGACTAATCCGGCTGCACAACAACCTCCACCCCGACTAATCCATCTTCGATACCCGTTATGCCTCAAGTGAGTGATCCGTTGAGATTGCCTAAGCCTCCTGTTGATAAAATCAGAAAACACGGAGCCGAAGAGTTCAGAGCCACTGATGATGATGATGCTGAGCGAGCTGAATTCTGGCTCGATAATACTATACGAGTGTTTGATGAGTTATCTTGCACCCCTGATAAGTGCTTAAAATGTGCCATATCTTTGTTACGAGACACTGCATATCACTGGTGGAATACATTAGTATCGGTGGTTCTGAGAGAACGAGTGACCTGGGAATTCTTTCAGAATGAGTTCCGTAAGAAATACATCAGTCAGAGATTTATCGACCAGAAATGCAAAGATTTCTTCAATTGAAACAGGGTCGGATGACAGTGACAGAGTATGAGCGAAAATTTGTGAGACTCAATCGGTATGCTCGAGAGTGTGTTTTGATAAACCGTAAAAGTAACATATTCTAAACCCACATTTAGTATGCTTTTGGATGATTTAAGCCCCAATTTATGTAAAAAGGTGCTCTTAATCCTTTCTTTTCATGTCTTATACTCAGGAAAGCACCCGATGACGAAAAGAACGAGAAACGGGCTTAAAACGGACCAAGTTGGGCCAAGCCATGACATCAGCACAGCCTGGACTTCAAGCCACACGGTCGTGCCACCATTCCTACTAGAACACGGCCTTACCACGACTTACACGGCCGTGCCTCATTCAACAGTGTCGAACACGGCCTGAAGACAATTCACACGGGCATGTGCCATGGCCGTGTCCCTGCCGCAGGAAAGAGGAATTTTACTCGGATTAGGATACTTGGAGGCCAAGTAACACATCTCAAAGCCTATATAAACACCCCAGGTAGCAACTTAGAAGGGGAGTTCGGCAGAAGCCTTCTTCTAGGGCTTTTGTCGGGGCGGCGAGCTAGGCCAAGAAGCCAAGCCGAAAAGGTCAGATTTGTGGGAATCACTCGAAGATAGCCAGTTGATCCATCTCAAGAAGCCAGAATTCTACTCAAGACGGAGGATCTCCTCTTCAATTCCTTCAGGGGGTTTTAGGGATTTCTTATGTTTTGTGTTATCTTTTCTCTTGAGATGTTTTCCTTTATTGTTATGAACTAAACCTTCGGATACCCGAAGGGGATGAAACCTAAGATAAATCTTGTTATTTGATTTTTGAATTATATGATAATAACTTAGTTTGTTCTTAATTGTGTGAACTTAATTCAAATCTAATGTGCTTAGGTGGAGGAGGAATAGACCCTGCCTAAGAGTAGATCCAACATAATTAAGCGGAGTTGATCGCACGCCTAGAGATAGGGGTGACGAGATTTTGCGATTAGGGTGAAACCTAATATGGGAGTCCATGAGATCGATTTTCATCGCTATTCTAGGGGTTATTATAAGTTTAACGAGAGTTCCACTAATTAACCTAGGGTTAGATGTTATTCGCCTCGAGAGAGGGTTTAATATATGTTAGGGAGTCTCACGGATCAAACTAAGTAAATAAATCATATGGTTCAAGGTTAGATAACAAGTGAAGTCTAGGTGGATTTTTCCTAAGGGTATCACTTGAGTCAACTGAGTTTTTCCAAAAGTTATTTCCCGAATCCATTCTTTTTGTCTTTGCGTCTTAGCTTAGTAAGTAGATTAATTTTAGTTTAAACAACCATCACTTTATATTAAGGCTAAATAATAAAAACACGGTAAGTATTAGTACTTTTAGTTCCTTTGGGTTCGATAATCCGGTCTTGCCTAAACTATACTACTGTTCGATAGGTGCACTTGCCTCAATCGTTGTCAGAGTTAGTTTCCAGGTTCGATCATTCTTTTATAAATTTTAAAACTCTGATTTACAGCGACCAAGTTTTTGGCGCCGTTGCCGGGGAACTAAAATATTAAGAAAACTCTATTTTTATTACTTTAGCCATTTTTTTATTTTCTGCAATTTTTTATTATTATTACTTTACTAAATTTTCTTTTATTTGATTATGACAGATAGAGGAGATGGCACTGAATAACTATCAGTGGCAAGTTACGAGGACAAAGCCAACAAAAGCAGCCGATATCTACGACCTCAACCCAGTAACCAGGCTATCAAACCAGTTAGAGATGTTACATAAAATATTTAATGGTTTATACGGTTCCTCGCAGGTACATCCAGTTATGCAGTGTGAAACAAGCGGAGGCGTGGCGAATCCTGAGTACCCACCCTACGGACATGGCATGGAAAGCGAACAAGTCCACTATATGAGTAACTATTCTAAACCTCAAAATAGTTTTTATAGTGACACTTATAATGCAGGTTGGAGGTACCATCCTAATTTCTCGTGGGATGATCAAAGTAGCCAAAGACAGGAACTTCCTTTAAATTTTCATCAACCACCTTACCAACAGGAAGAGGAGTCAAACCTTGAAGAGATGCTGACAAAATTCATGGCAGCTACCGATAACCGTCTCCAATACACTGAAACCACCCTTGAGACCCAACAAGCATTGATCAACGGGATTGAAAGCCAAGTTAGGGAAGTCACTGAGTTAGTTGGGGAACTTACTAAGTCAGTTATACAACTTGCTAAGCTGATCTCAGAACTACCACAAGAAAGCTTGCCACGCAATACTGAAACTAACCCGAGTGAGCAAAATCAAGCCATTTACGATAGTGAAGGGTTAGATGAACCAAACCCAAGGGAAGAACAGGTGGTAAGCGAAGGTAAGGTTGAAGTGTGCCATGATATATCAAAACCGGAAATTACAGAGTACCAACCTCAGGTGCCATATCCCGATGCAATAAAGAAAGACCACAAAGAGGAAGAACTCAGTGAACTCACACTTCGTGTAGACGACAAAACAATCACTCTTCAAGCTTTTGACTCAGCTAGGACATCGAGTAATAAAGGTACGAACGTTAATTCTATTGATAACCATTTGGTTCAACCTTCTTTACAGGAAGCATCACGAAATCACCTAGCTGAGCTAGATCTTAGACCTCGTACCCATAAAGAAATAATTCATGAAGGACCAAGGCTTCAGGTCGAGGAACTAGACAAGTGGAAAACACACTTTAAAGAGAAACTAGGAATACACGAAGTGAAACCGAAGGAAACCCCTGACGAGCTGATAGGAACAACAAATCACTTCAAAATAGGGGATCAGGTATTGTTGAATAAGGAAGACCCTCGAATCACCAATTCAGACCTCAAGACAACCGAAGAAATCACTTTTGAGGTACTTAATGTCTTCCTATACGGGACAGTCTAGGTAAGCAATCCTAAATTAAGCACTTTTGAGGTAAACACTACTCGACTTAAACTTTCTATCAAAAATCGAGTTGATCGCATGAGAAAGGATTTTCACCTCCTCAAACCACCATGACCATACGAATGAGAGGTAAAGTCTAGCTTAAGACTATAAACGAGCGCTTCTCGGGAGGCAACCCGAGCACTAACCCTATTAATTTTTACATTTTTTATTTTACTTTTATTTTTCATTTTAGCACCTAACCATAAACTAACCAAAGTAAAGATTTCTATGCTCACACGGCCCTGCACACGGCCGTGGCCGTGGCCGCGTGGAAGCCAAAAGGACAAACCACGGACGTGCTAGTAACCATGCATGACAAAGAATGATTTCTTTTCCCAACACAGGCTACGATAAAAAGCCACGCCCGTGCCGACTTCCCGTGTGAGGTTACTAACTTATTGAGCACGGGCGAGACATGGCTGTACCCTACAACCGTGCGAGGTTACTGTCTTGACGAGCACGGGTTAAACGTGCCCGTTCTAAAGGACCGTGAGAAAAATACACGGGCGTGCTACGAGACCCATGGTCGTGGTAAAACACCTAAACGCGCCCAAAATTCAAAATCACGAAAAACACGGACTGATTAAACTCGAACAAGGGCGTGGACCGTATCACTATTTAAATATTTACTTTTATTTTTATTTTTATTTTTATTTTTAATTTTATTTTTAATTTTAATTTTATTTCCTTTCTTTTATTTTCTTTATTATTTTCTTCTTGTTATTCATTCCATTTATATTTAGCTTAGGATACAAAAGAAATTAGGATGGCTACTTCGAGGACTCAACCAGTTCGAGACGCTTCCCCACACTTGCCTCCAATCCTATCCGGTTTCTTTTCGTTGGCTTCATCCAAAATTCAGGAAGTTTCCCTTCTCTCCCCATCTTACGATTTTATGATTATTTTGATATTATCTACCTTTGTACATTGAGGACAATGTACATCTTAAGTGTGTAAAACCCCAAACCCGGACAGGACACCACGTCCGAATCTGGTATGTTACGGGGGAAAACGTTTTTGGGTGATCAGATTTTTCGTTTAAAAGCGGGGCGAAAACATAGTGAACTTGAAGAAAATTGGAGTAGGCCTGTTTGATTAGATTTTGAAAACTTATCCAAAGTATATGGTTAAAAACGAGTTGATTTCATTTAGCATTTCCAATAGTTTCTTAGTGCTATTTTGAAACCTTTCTGACTTAGTCGAATATCGAGTTTGGTTTGAAAATCACTTGAGTTTACTTTATAGCAAAACATAGTGAGATACCCGATGGTATAGTTTAAAACACATTGCGTTATAGTTTTGAAAACATTATCTTACCAAATTTTTAGTAAAATTTCATTCCAAGTTATTTGTTAAGCAGGTTGAGAATCTAATTAAAACATAACCATCATAAAACATAATTTAAAGGCCTTTTACAAATCCAAATTAAATCTCAAATAAAAATAAATAAGCTAAAGTACCCAAAGTGAATAGTCTCGAGCAAGACTTTTATTAAAGCATGGCATGTGCACCCCGAGTCCACCCGGCTCCATGTCCGCGTCTCACGGGTCACTGAAATGTCAAAGGAGAGGGTGAGTCGAATGACTCGGTGCATAAATCCCGCTCCCGATGAAACAACATGCTAACACACATCATACATAGCAACATAATTAATGCAACCCGATCCTAACCATCCGTATCACCTTTTTCTACCCCGTGTGGTACCAAAACCTTTGGTGGTGCCAAACCACCTGGTGACATATAGTCACAATGTGTTACCAAAACACCGTGTCCCAAAGACACAATATCCATCAATGTGGTGCCAAACCATTTGGTGTCCCAAAGACACGCGTTTGTGCTACCAAAGCACCGTGACCGAAGTCACAAATCCAATGATGGGGCCAACCCATCGTGTGATACCCAATCACTAGCAGACGATCCCATATCTCATGTGGGGCCAACCCACGGTGGTGTCAAACCACAGGGACAAGTCGCAATGAGGTGCCCAACCTCCGTGTCCCAAAGACACAAATGTGGTACCAAACTACGGTGACCGTAGTCACAATAATCAAATGATGGGGCCAACCCATCGTGTGATACCCAATCACTAGCAGACGATCCCATATCTCAAAGTGGGGCCAACCCACGGTGGTGTTAACCACGTGGACGAGTCGCAATGAGGTGCCAAACCTCCGAGGTGCCAAACCTCCGTGACCCAAAGTCATAAAGTGTGTTACCAAAACATGGTGCTCGTCAACACAAAATATCACTGCCCCCTCCACTCATATCACCCATCATCATACCAACTCATGTGATCATGCATATCATACAAGTCATGCATATCATGCCAACATGTCTAGCATTACATCTCATAGCATACATAACATAGATCATAATACCCAAGGTATCCATAATAGAACTTGTAATAAATTAGACTTACCCGGATACGTACCCATACCCCATTTGGGTATCCAATTATCCGTCATACTGGTATAGTTTTTAACAGGCAAACAGGTTTATTAATAACATTACTAGGTATCAGTGTGTTAGTTTACACACCTGGTAATACGAGTCTAGAAATCCCAACGACCGATCTATGTCCCTCGATTATCAAGCTCCTATAACAATCGGCCAACACAGGATTAGGCACTAAGACCATTCGGCCAAAGACATATAAACCCAAAGGGGTTAATTTCAATCCCTTACCTTGAAGATGATCTGGTTTCCTACCAAACCTGAACCAAGCAGTGGTTCTCCTTTAGCAATCGACTACACCTTAAAAGAAGAACAGTTAATCCATTGTCATCCTTGACTTAATCGCACTAGATCGATAAATAACCCAATAATAACATAGCCACTTACCACCGCTACCAACCCGTCTCTAACTGTAAAGGCCTCACTTGGCGGCTTCAAAAAATCCCGAATGCCCTAACAAGCAATCGGTTTTAACAAAGGAGAATAACACCCATCAATAGTTGTCATATACAACTCTTAAACAACTCAAATCGATTAAGAGAAAGAAAGAAACTAAATGACCATTCGGCCAAGGGCTTACCAACACCCAAACGATTGAAGCAAAACCCCAACACCAAAAAAGATTCGACCAAGATTTTTGAAGAGAAGAAAGAAAATGAAAATAAGGTAGATGCTTTTCGGTTTTGAGAGAAAAGATAATATGAAATGGAAGCAGAGTTTCGGCAAGAGTTGAGAAGAAGAGAAGTGAATGGAATGGAGGTACTTTCGGTTTTGAGAAGGTGTTTTGGTTGATATAGTTTCGGCTAAGGTGATTTCAAAAGCAAAAGAAAAGAAAATATGAGAGGAAAGAGGACTATTTTTGGTTTACACAACTTGAAGAAGAAAGGGAAGTGAAGATACTTGAGAACTTTCGCCACACCAACTCAAAAGGCAAAACAACCGGCACATGAGAGCTTGAACTTTCGGTTTTCCAAGAAGAAAAGAATGAGAAACCCTCTTGGAACTCGGTTGCTTTTGACAAAAGAGAACTTGTTTGACACCCAAAAGTGACCGAAAAAGCACTAAGTTGGCAAGGAAATTTCGGCACTACCTCAACACCACACTACCAACCCAAGCCGTCCACTTCCCCCACTCTAACACCCCACAAATTCGGCCATAATCCCCAAACACACTCACCACCACTCATTTCAAATGAGTGGACCAAGTCCTCCTCCATATTTTGCTCTCCACCTTACATTTGAAAGTGAAGACCAAGTCCAAGTAGAATTTCACTAGCCTTCTACCTCTCCTCCATGCCGTCCCAAAAAGAAGCCAAAATGGGGACTCTGCAGACTCGAACACTGGACCTCCACCACAAGTAGATGACGCCACACCAAGCTTCCCCATGTAGCGCATGCTTTGCCACTAAGCTAGCTCCTTATTTGTGCAACAAAACATCAATTAAAATTCTTAAACCCCACTTCCTCGGCTCCCTTCACTTAACACCCAAAACCAAGATTTTCCCATTCCTCGGGCACACTCCTAGCCCACAATTTAGCCCCTAAAACACCGAAATAGCAACACAGCACACTAAACACATGCAATTTCATGCAACAACAAAATAGCCCCTAACCCGGGATATTACAGTTCTACCCACCTTAAAAATAATTTCGGCCTCGAAATTACCTGATCAGAAGAGTTGCGGGTATTGCTGTCTCATCATATCCTCGGGTTCCCACGTAGCTTCTTCTACGCCATGATTCCGCCAAAGTACCTTAACCAAAGGCACAGACTTCTTACGCAGAACCTTCACATCTCGATCAAGAATCTGCACAGGTTCCTCATCCATAGACAAGTCTAGATTCACCTCGATCTCTTCCACTGCTACCACATGCGACGGATCTGAACGATACCTCCGAAGCATCGAAACGTGAAAAACGTCGTGAATCTGACTAAGCTCTGTTGGCAACTCAAGGCGATACGCTCATCGGTCCTACTCGTCTCAGTACCTTATACGGCCCAATAAACCTCGGACTTAGCTTGCCTTTTCTTCCGAACCTCAACACCTTCTTCCAAGGCGAGACCTTCAGGAAAACTTGATCCCCCACAGCAAACTCTATATCTCTCCGCTTAAGATCGGCATAAGATTTCGCGGTCCAAGCTTCCTTCAATCGAGCACGAATCAACTTAACCTTACCTTACGTCTCGACCACCAACTCGGGTCCCAACAACCGACGTTCGCCTAACTCCGTCCAACACGTAGGTGAGCGACACACTTCCTACCATACAACGCCTCATACGGTGCCATCTTGATGCTCGCTTGGTAATCGTTGTTGTAGGCAAACTCGCCTAATGGTAGAAACTCCTCCCAACTACCTCTCGAAATCCAAGATACAACCTCTCAAAGATATCTTCTAAGACACGAATGACCCTTTCGATTGACCGCCGACCGAGGGTGAAAAGCCGTCTTTGAAATCCAAACGAGTACCAGAGCTTGATGCAACGCTTTCGAACCTTGACGTAAATCTAGGATCCCTATCCGAGATTATCGAAACCGCACACCGTGCAACCTTACTATCTCTCGAAACATACGGCTTAGCTAGCTTCAGGCGAATAATCAACCTCACCAGGAATAAAGTGAGTCGATTTAGTCAATCGATCCACCACTACCCAAATCGAATCTTTCTTGCTTGGCGAAGCGGTAAACCCACCGACGAAATCCATGGTTATCCTTTCCCACTTCCATCGAGGAATCTTCACAGGTGAAGCAAACCCGACGGCAATCGATGCTCGGCCTTGACACGTTGACAAGTCGACACTTCCCAACAAACTCTGTCACCTCTTTCTTCAAGCCAGGCCACCAAAATCGCTCTCTAAGATCCCTATACATCTTACTACCTCCGGGATGCATAGCATAAGGATCGCTATGTGCGTCTGAAGAATCTTTTGCCTCACTCAACATCTTTAGGCATACAAACCTTACCTTGGAAACACAACACCTCATCACTAGACAAGTCAGAACCCTCCAAACCACCATCCTCGCACTTGCAACCTTCGCGCCCTCGTAACCTCATCCACTAACTGTTTCTCTCTGATCTGCTCAACCCAAGTAGGCTTAACTTGCAACTCTGCCAAAACACTCCCGTCGTCATACAAACTCAAGTGGGCAAACAATGCTCTTAAGTCTGAAACCACCTTGCGGCTCAACGCGTCAGCCACCACGTTAGCCTTGCCCGGATGATACTCAATCAAACAGTCGTAATCTTTCAGCAACTCAACCCATCTGCGCTGCCTCAAATTCAAATCCTTCTGAGTCAGAAGATACTTTAGACTCTTGTGATCTGTGTAGACTATCGATCTTTCTCCATACAAATAGTGCCTCCAAATCTTTAAAGCGAAGACTACAGCGGCTAGCTCCAAATCGTGCGTCAGATAGTTGACCTCATGTGGTCTCAGCTGCCGAGAAGCGTAAGCCACAACCTTACCTTCTTGCATCAGCACACAACCCAAGCCCGTATGTGATGCGTCGCAATAGACTGTGAATTCCTTGCCAGTCTCAGGTTGAATCAAAACCGGAGCCTCAGTCAAAATCTTCTTTAACTTATCGAAGCTTTCCTGCTGTTTCTCAGTCCATACAAACGGAACTTCTTTCCTCAAAGAACTTGGTCATCGGCGCACGCTATCAACGAAAAACCCTCAACAAACCCGGTAGTATCCGCCAAACCAAAAAAACTCGAATCTCACCCATCGACTTAGGCGGCTTCCAATCCAAAAGCGGCTCAATCTTACGAGGATCTACTCAATCCCTCTCACCGACACTACATGACCCAAGAAAGTCACTTTCTAAGCCGAACTCGCACTTCATCGAACTTAGCATAAAGTCGCTTTTTCCTCAAAATCGCAACACCACTCGCAAATGCTTATCATGCTCTTCCTCTCGTCCCTGAGTACACCAAGATGTCGTCTATGAAAACCACGATTTAACCGATCCAGATCATCGTTGAAACACCCTATTCATCATATCCATAAACGCCTGCCGGTGCGTTAGTCAACCCGAACGGCATTACCGTAAATTCGTAGTGCCCATACCGAGTCCGAAACGTTTGTTTTATGGATATCGCCTCCTTAACTCTTAATCGGTGATACCTGGACCTCAAGTCGATCTTTGAAAATACCGCAGCACCTTCAAACTTATCAAACAAGTCATCTATCCGTGGCAGCGGATACTTGTTTTTAATCGTCGACTTATTCAATGGCGGTAGTCTATACACATCCGCATCGTACCATCTTTCTTTTTAACAAAGAGTACCGCGCGCACTTACGGTGAAACACTTGGCCTAATAAAACCTCGATCCAATAACTCCCGGATCTCGAGCCTTAAGCTCCACCAATTCCTTTGGTGCCATCCTATACTGGAGCAATAGACACCGCGCGCAGATTCAGGCAATGATCTATTCCGAACTCTACCTCACGATCCGCGGCAAACCCTAAGCTCCTCAGAAACACATCAAGAAATTCCTTAACTGCAGTGCGAACCTTCTCCACAAAGAGACTCTTTAGCCTCCAAGGCATACACATGAACTACATATGCCTCATGACTCCTTCTCGACCATCTTCTCCGCTTTCAGAGCAGATACCACATTAGACAGGTAATCTCTCCTATTACCTATCATAGCCACCTCATCACCCTCAACCGTCTTAAGAACCATGCGCTTAGCCGCGCAATCCAACCTCGCCTGGTACTTGACCAACCAATCCATCCCAAGAATCAGATCGAACTCCCCAAACGGCAGTTCCATCAGATCAGCAGCGAACACTACCCCTTGTGGTTCTAGGGGTACCTCTCAAATGGGTTTATCTACTACTACAGAGTGACCTAGAGGGCTAATCACAGTCATCTGCCTAGAAGATATCTCAGAGTCTAAATCCATGGTCTCTACTATACTACTGGCAACATAAGAGTGCGTTGAACCCACATCAATCAAAGCAGTATAAGGAGAACCAAAAATCAAAAACGTACCGGTTATGACGTCCGGTGCGTCGCCCTCCTCTCGGCGCCTCGCAAAGATACACTAATCTAGGTATGCGGCCTCGTAACTACTCACACCTGCGCCGGTGCTCCACGGCCCGAGGCAGAACCATTACCACCTCTCGCCATTACCACGGCCCTCTGCGGTGGCGGTCTATTACCTCGAATCGATTCGGCGTACGACTCTCGATCGAATCTCGCCAACTTACGCGGACGAGTCCTTCACGCGGTGCCCAGAGAACCACACTCGAAGCAACCTTTTCCTCCATCAAAGCAACCACCCCAATGAGATTTCCCCACATCGATTACATCTGCGGCGGTCCCCGCGCCTAGCAAAGAACAAACCTAGCGGTGATTCGCCCACCTCGGTCTAGCCCTCTTCTCGCGGATTACGGACGATCCAGAAGACCCAAAGCTCCTCTTATGTCTATTTCGATCCATACCCTGCCTCACTGATTCCTTAACACCCTCGGCTACCTTAGCCTTCTCAACTAAGACAGCAAACTCGCGCTCCCGCCGTGGAGCAATCAGCGACCTCAACTCGCCTCATGAGACCATCCTCGAAACGAACACACCTCTCATGCTCAGTGGCCACAATGCCCCTGGCATACCTACTCAGCTTCAAGAACTCGGCCTCGTACTCAGAAACAGATTTACTCCCCTGAACAAGCCTCAGAAATGCCTTTCGCTGGGAGTCGATATAACTAGCCCCGATGTACTTCTTTTGATATGCAGCCACGAAATAATCCCATGTCGGATCCTCGCCGCCACACTAATCTCCGAACCGTGAGCCACCACCGATATGACTCATCCGGAGAAGCGATACGATGCCCTTCGGCTTCTCTTTCACAGATTAAGTCCAGATCATCCATGATCCGCTCGATTGCCTCTAGCAAGATTCAAAGCAGGTGCTAGGAGCAACACCGGATACACCTCGGAAGAATTCGGCCCCATTTGCCCGAAGTCGCTCAGCATCGATTTCTAGCTCCCGCACCACCACCTACACCAGCTACTCTTTCCAACACTCGCAAAGATCGCTCGTGACACTGCGTCATCCCCGGCCTCGATCTTGGAACTCACCACCTCCGGTGGTGGCGGAATCCCAGTATCTCATTTTCTCGAACCCGACTGGATCCTACGGGCTCGTAAAGCGTCATCCTACCCCTACCTCTACCACGAGTATTACGACCACGTCCGCCTCGAGTGCTCATGACTAAACTTTCTACGTATCTGATTTAAGAGTTTTATGCATCAGCATATATTCCACTATTTTAAGGCAAATCTTATGAATATTTAAGGAGATTTGTTCTCGCGAGTTCACAGAATCCTATCAGTTTCAATCTCTAAAGTAGCATACTATTGCTATTCATCAGATCATATCACATCCAATCAAATCACAAAGAATAGTTTGGGGTACTTACCTGGGCGAACTGGTGCCGGAGACTCGGTGCCATGCCTTTCAAACCATACAAACACTCAAAATAAACTCTTAAAAACTTTTTGGGCCTCAGGCCCACAGCCGAGCCTTTGAACTTGGCTCTGATACCACAATTGTAACACCCCAAACCCGGACAGGACACCACGTCCGAATCTGGTATGTTACGGGGGAAAACGTTTTTGGGTGATCAGATTTTTCGTTTAAAAGCGGGGCGAAAACATAGTGAACTTGAAGAAAATTGGAGTAGGCCTGTTTGATTAGATTTTGAAAACTTATCCAAAGTATATGGTTAAAAACGAGTTGATTTCATTTAGCATTTCCAATAGTTTCTTAGTGCTATTTTGAAACCTTTCTGACTTAGTCGAATATCGAGTTTGGTTTGAAAATCACTTGAGTTTACTTTATAGCAAAACATAGTGAGATACCCGATGGTATAGTTTAAAACACATTGCGTTATAGTTTTGAAAACATTATCTTACCAAATTTTTAGTAAAATTTCATTCCAAGTTATTTGTTAAAAGTTGAGAATCTAATTAAAACATAACCATCATAAAACATAATTTAAAGGCCTTTTACAAATCCAAATTAAATCTCAAATAAAAATAAATAAGCTAAAGTACCCAAAGTGAATAGTCCGAGCAAGACTTTTATTAAAGCATGGCATGTGCACCCGAGTCCACCCGGCTCCATGTCGCGTCTATGGGTCACCTGAAATGTCAAAGGAGAGGGTGAGTCGAATGACTCAAAGTGCATAAATCCCGCTCCCGATGAAACAACATGCTAACACACATCATACATAGCAACATAATTAATGCAACCCGATCCTAACCATCCGTATCACCTTTTTTACTACCGTGTGGTACCAAACCACCGGTGGTGCCAAACCACTGGTGACATATAGTAACAATGTGTTACTAAAACACCGTGTCCCAAAGACACAATATCCATCAATGTGGTGCCAAACCACTTTGGTGTCCCAAAGACACGTTTGTGCTACCAAAGCACCGTGACCAAGTCACAAATCCAATGATGGGGCCAACCCATCGTGTGATACCCAATCACTAGCAGACGATCCCATATCTCATGTGGGGCCAACCCACGGTGGTGTCAAACCACGGGGACAAGTCGCAATGAGGTGCCCAACCTCCGGTGTCCCAAAGACACAAATGTGGTACCAAACCACCGTGACCGTAGTCACAATAATCGAATGATGGGGCCAACCCATCGTGTGATACCCAATCACTAGCGCAGACGATCCCATATCTCAAAGTGGGGCCAACCCACGGTGGTGTTAACCACGAGTGGACGAGTCGCAATGAGGTGCCAAACCTCCGAGGTGCCAAACCCTCTGGTGACCCAAAGTCACAAAGTGTGTTACCAAAACATGGTGCTCGTCAAAGACAAAATATCACCGCCCCCTCCACTCATATCACCCTTCATCATACCAACTCATGTGATCATGCATATCATACAAGTCATGCATATCATGCCAACATCTCTAGCATTACATCTCATAGCATACATAACATAGATCATAATACCCAAGGTATCCATAATAGAACTTGTAATAAATTAGACTTACCGGATACGTACCCATACCCCGTTTGGGTATCCAATTATCCGTCACATTGGTATAGTTTTTAACGAGCAAACAGGTTTATTAATAACATTACTAGGTATCAGTGTGTTAGTTTACACACCTAGTAATACGAGTCTAGAAATCCCAACGACCGATCTATGTCCCTCGATTATCAAGCTCCTATAACAATCGGCCAACACAGATTAGGCACTAAGACCATTCGGCCAAAGACATATAAACCCAAAGGGTTAATTTCAATCCCTTACCTTGAAGATGATCTCGGTTTCCTACCAAACTGAACCAAGCGATGGTTCTCCTTTAGCAATCGGCTACACCTTAAAAGAAGAACAGTTAATCCATTGTCATCCTTGTCTTAATCGCACTAGATCGATAAATAACCCAATAATAACATAGCCACTTACCATCGCTACCAACCAGCCTCTAATGTAAAGGCCTCACTTGGCGGCTTCAAAAATCCCGAATGCCCTAACAAGCAATCGGTTTTAACAAAGGAGAATAACACCCATCAATAGTTGTCATATACAACTCTTAAACAACTCAAATCGATTAAGAGAAAGAAAGAAACTAAATGACCATTCGGCCAAGGGCTTACCAACACCCAAACGATTGAAGCAAAACCCCAACACCAACAAAGATTCGGCCAAGATTTTTGAAGAGAAGAAAGAAAATGAAAATAAGGTAGATGCTTTTCGGTTTTGAGAGAAAAGATAATATGAAATGGAAGCAGAGTTTCGGCAAGAGTTGAGAAGAAGAGAAGTGAATGGAATGGAGGTACTTTCGGTTTTGAGAAGGTGTTTTGGTGGATATAGTTTCGGCTAAGGTGATTTCAAAAGCAAAAGAAAAGAAAATATGAGAGGAATAGAGGACTATTTTCGGTTTACACAACTTGAAGAAGAAAGGGAAGTGAAGATACTTGAGAACTTTCGGCCACACCAACTCAAAAGGCAAAACAACTTCGGCACATAAGAGCTTGAACTTTCGGTTTTCCAAGAAGAAAAGAATGAGAAACCCTCTTGGAACTCGGTTGCTTTTGACAAAAAGAGAACTTGTTTGACACCCAAAAAGTGACCGAAAAAGCACTAAGTTGGCAAGGAAATTTCGGCACTACCTCAACACCACACTACCAACCCAAGCCGTCCACTTCCCCCACTCCAACACCCCCACAAATTCGGCCATAATCCCCAAACACACTCACCACCACTCATTTCAAATGAGTGGACCAAGTCCTCCTCCATATTTTGCTCTCCACCTTACATTTAAAAGTGAAGACCAAGTCCAAGTAGAATTTCACTAGCCTTCTACCTCTCCTCCATGCCGTCCCAAAAAGAAGCCAAAATGGGGACTCTGCAGCTCGAACACTGGACCTCCACCACAAGTAGATGACGCCACACCAAGCTTCCCCATGTAGCGCATGCTTTGCCACTAAGCTAGCTCCTTATTTGTGCAACAAAACATCAATTAAAATTCTTAAACCCCAGCTTCCTCAGCTCCCTTCACTTAACACCCAAAAACCAAGATTTTCCCATTCCCTCAGGCACACTCCTAGCCCACAATTTAGCCCCTAAAACACCGAAATAGCAACACAGCACACTAAACACATGCAATTTCATGCAACAACAAAATAGCCCCTAACCCGGGATATTACAAAGTGTGTGGGGGGGGGGGTTAACTATAGTATTATTTGAAAATCTCTGAATTATGCCTTGTCTTAAAAGTAATTTACTCATATTACTAATTAGGATGAAATTTCTGATGATTTATGATTTTTATAGATATGTTTTAGATTAAGTCATTGATAATTGTGCATTGATAATTAAATTCTAAGAATACTAGAGAATCAAGCATGATAAGTCTATTTTTCAGAAATTAAAAATTTGCTAGGTTGTCAAACTGAGTTTAAATATTATCTTGAAGTTTGAAATTTACGAGGTTGACATCAAAATACCTATAATTTTTGTGAGTTTTTGAGCCTTATAGAGCATATATTCTTTTTCTTGCTCACTTTATTGATTATGAGTATGTCAACACTGATTTGTTATTCTAGAACTTGCAGTGATTATACATGTCGAGACCACATCTTTTTGATTTGATATACAGAGATGATAAAGGCACCTAGGATTTAACCCACTTACTCCATAAAAAGCCTACCTTCATAATTAACCCCTAGTGAACCTTTTTTTTTTAATCCCAACAACCCTATTTATTGACATACCCACTAATATTAACCCAGAACCCCTTTGTTTTTGTTATCACCATTCCTTTTTACTACCCTTATATCGAGATTTGATTTGATTAGTTGCCTAATTATGAATTTTAGTAATTTATCCTTTATTATGTATTTAGTTTGTTCTTAAAAAAAAGAAGAAAAAAAAATGAAGTATATCCATTATTCATTATTAGTTGTGATTAAATGAGCTTATACGTTTGGATTCCAAATATCAAAGAAGAAGCTCGTATTATTAGTATTATTAGTTTTCAATTGATGTATTTATTATTATTAGTTCATGAGTTCTTAGTTAGGTAATTTGTCAATCTCGATTCTAACCCTCTAATTCAGCCTTATTCCACACCTTAACCCTAGCCCCATTACAACCCTAACAAAGACCTTTTGATTTGTGTTTCATCTCATATTTTAGTGGTGGAGGTTTGATTTTCATGCAAGCCTATGGGATTAAATCTTCATGTTTGACTTTTGAGTGCCTAAATTCTGAACCTTAAAACACTTTGAGTGATTTGAGCAAATCTTTTGAGAGGATGTCAATCCTTGTCGATTTCGAATCAGAGGTAATTATTTAGATGAAGGGAAACGCCTATGTTTTGTGCTACAGAATCTATGACTTATACTGTTTGAATTTTTAGGACACTTTGAATTAAATTATCCATGTATAAATTATCTATGAATTATGATGATACACTATCAGTAGGAATTATGAATCACGGGAAGTTCGTTTTAATTGTAAGTTGAGAATTTTGTTTGAGGACAAGCAAAAGCATAAGTGTGGGGGTATTTGATAAACCGTAAAAGTAACATATTCTAAACCCACATTTAGTATGCTTTTGGATGATTTAAGCCCCAATTTATGTAAAAAGGTGCTCTTAATCCTTTATTTTCATGTTTTATACTCAGGAAAGCACCCGATGACGAAAAGAACGAGAAACGGGCTTAAAACGGACCAAGTTGGGCCAATCCATGACATCAGCATGGCCTGGACTTCAAGCCACACGGTCGTGCCACCATTCCTACTAGAACACGGCCTTACCACGACTTACACGGCCGTGCCTCATTCAACAGCGTCGAACACAGCCTGAAGATGATTCACACGGGCGTGTGCCATGGCCGTGTCCCTGCCGCGGGAAAGAGGAATTTTACTCAGATTAGGATACTTGGAGGCCAAGTAACACATCTCAAAGCCTATATAAACACCCCAGGTAGCAACTTAGAAGGGGAGTTCGGTAGCAGCCTTCTGCTAGGGCTTTTGTCGGAGCGGCGAGCTAGGCCAAGAAGCCAAGCCGAAAAGGTCAGATTTGTGGGAATCACTCGAAGATAGCCAGTTGATCCATCTCAAGAAGCCAGAATTCTACTCAAGACAGAGGATCTCCTCTTCAATTCTTTCAGGGGGTTTTAGGGATTTCTTATGTTTTGTGTTATCTTTTCTCTTGAGATGTTTTCCTTTATTGTTATAAACTAAACCTTCGGATACCCGAAGGGGATGAAACCTAAGATGAATCTTGTTATTTGATTTTTGAATTATATGATAATAACTTAGTTTGTTCTTAATTGTGTGAACTTAATTCAAATCTAATGTGCTTAGGTGGAGGAGGAATAGACCCTGCCTAAGAGTAGATCCAACATAATTAAGCGGAGTTGATCGCACGCCTAGAGATAGGGTGGCGAGATTTTGCCAGATTAGGGTGAAACCTAATATGGGAGTCCATGCATCGATTTATTGCTATTCTAGGGGTTATTATAAGGAGCGAGAGTTCCACTAATTAACCTAGGGTTAGGCGTTATTCGCCTCGAGAGAGGGTTTAATATACGTTAGGGAGTCTCATGAGATCAAACTAAGTAAATAAATCATATGGTTCAAGGTTAGACAACAAGTGAAGTCTAGGTGGATTTTCCTAAGGGTATCGCTTGAGTCAACCGAGTTTTTCCAAAAGTTATTTCCGAATCCATTCTTTTTGTCTTTGCGTCTTAGCTTAGTAAGTAGATTAATTTTAGTTTAAACAACCATCACTTTATATTAAGGCTAAATAATAAAAAGACGGTAAGTATTAGTGCTTTTAGTTCCTTTGGGTTCGATAATCCGGTCTTGCCTAAACTATACTACTGTTCGATAGGTGCACTTGCCTCAATCGTTGTCAGAGTTAGTTTCCAGGTTCAATCATTCTTTTATAAATTTTAAAACTTTGATTTACAGCAATCATGTTTTGACTGAGGCTATTATGTGTAAAAGATTTGAAGATGGGCTGAACGAAGACATTAAACTGTTAGTCGGCATACTTGAGATAAAAGAGTTCGTGGTACTTGTTGAGCGAGCTTGCAAAGCTGAAGAGCTCGGGAAAGAGAAAAGAAAAGCTGACTTTGAAGCTAGAGATTCACATAAGAGACCATTCAGTAAGTCATTCCAGTCGACATCGAAGAAGTTCCAAGATGATGCTAGCCGTTCAAAGACTACTGCGGGTTATTCTAGACGTGATCGGGATAGACCACCTGTGAGCTCGAGAGCTACCTCAGTAGCTAGTGTGGGTAATGTCAAATCAAATCAACCCGAGTGTGAACATTGTGGTAAATGACATCCCGGCAGTTGCAGATTGTATTATCGAGCCTGTTTCAAATGTGGATCTAGGGATCATTTCATCCGTGAGTGCCCAGAGTTAGTGGATCAAAATCCGGTACAGAATACGAGATCGGGTAACACTACAGCTCGAGGTAGATCACCCAGAAATACGAGTAATATGAGTGGCAGTCAGAGAGGGACCAAAGATACAACTGTTAGATCCGAGGCTCGCGCACCTGCCAGAGCTTATGCTATTCGTGCACGTGAGGAGGCCTTATCCCCGGATGTTATTACTGGTATTTTCACTCTCTATGATACTAGTGTTGTTGCATTGATTGATCCTGGTTCGACTCATTCTTATGTGTGTGAGACTTTAGTATCCGATAAGACTTTGCTGCAGAGTCTCACGAGTTTGTGATTAAAGTATCCAACCCCTTAGGCCGGTGTTTTTGTTGATAAAGTGTGCAAGAATTGTCCGTTGATGATTCGAGATTCATGTTTTCCTACTGATTTGATGTTGTTGCCATTCGACGAGTTTGATATAATGCAGGTATGGATTGGTTAACTCGCATGATGCTATTGTGAAGCTCAGAAAAGAAAGACTATTGATTTACTGTGCGAATGATGAGATTATTCGGATTGAATCTAATGATCTGAATGGTTTACCGGTAGTGATATCTTCAATGTTAGCTCAGAAATACGTGAGAAAGGGTTGTGAAGCTTACTTTGCTTATGTGCTCAACTCTAAAGTGACCAAAAAGAAGATTGAATTAGTACCTGTTGTGTGTGAGTATCCGGATGTGTTTCCTGAAGAGTTACCGGGTTTTCCACCTATTCGAGAAGTTGAATTTGGTATTGGATTAGTGCCGGGGACGACTCCGATTTCGATAGCTCATGCGAGAATGGCACCTACGAAATTAAAAGAATTGAAAGCTCGATTGCAAGAGTTGTGAGATAGAGGTTTTGCGCGACCGAGAGTTTCTCTCCTGGGCGCACACCGGTTTTATTTGTGAAAAAGAAAGAGCGGAACTATGAGAATGTGTATCGACTACAGACAACTCAATAAAGTGACTATAAAGAATAAGTATCCGTTGTCACGGATTGAAGACCTATTCGATCAGTTGAAAGGGGCTACAGTGTTTTCAAAAATAAATTTGAGATCAGGCTACTATCAGTTGCGAGTTAAAGACTCTGATGTGCCAAAGACAGCTTTCCGAACTAGATACGGACACTATGAGTTTCTGGTTATGCCTTTCGGACTTACTAATGCACCTGTTGTTTTCATGGATTTGATGAATCAGATCTTCAGACAGTATTTGGATCGATTTGTGGTAGTATTCATAGATGACATTTTGATCTACTCCCGTGATGAAACCGAGCATGCCAAACATTTGAGACTTGTGTTACAGACTTTAAGAGATAAACAGTTGTATGCAAAGTTCAGTAAATGTGAGTTCTGGTTACGCGAAGTCAGCTTTCTGGGCCATGTTGTATCAGCATCGGGTATTCGGGTTGATCCGAGTAAAATTTTAGCTATACTTGATTGGAAACCTCCGAGAAATGTTTTTGAAGTTCGGAGTTTTCTGAGACTTGCTGGTTACTATAGACGGTTTGTGAAAGGTTCCTCTATGATCGCAACACCGATGACGAAGTTATTACAAAAAGATGTTAAGTTTGAGTGGTCAGAAAAGTGCCAGAAAATTTTTGATCAGTTGAAAGCTCTTTTGACCGAAGCTCCAGTGTTAGTTCAGCCAGAATCGAGTAAAGAATTTGTCATTTATAGTGATGCATCTTTGAGTGGTATGGGTTGTGTTTTGATGTAGGAAGGCAAAGTCATAGCTTATGCCTCAATATAGTTAAAGCCGCATGAAAAGAACTATCCAACACACGATTTGGAATTGGCAGCTATTGTGTTTGCATTGAAGATATGGCGTCACTATCTGTTCGGTGAAAAATGTCATGTTTATTCTGATCAGAAAAGCCTGAAGTATTTGATGAACCAGAAAGATCTGAATTTGAGACAACATCGATGGTTAGAGTTGTTAAAAGACTACGAGCTTGTAATTGACTATCATCCGGGAAAAGCTAATGTTGTTGCTAATTCTTTAAGTCAAAAATCATTATTTTCTTTGCGTGCAATGAATGCGCATATGGTTATATCTGATGATGTTTTGATAATAGCTGAATTAAAAGCAAGACTGTTATTTGTTCAATAAATTTGTGATGCTCAGAAAGTTGATAATGATTTGTTAGCAAAGCGAGCTCAATGTGAATCAAATGTTGAATCTGAGTTTCGAGTTGATACAAATGATTGTTTGAGGTTCAGAAACCGAATATGTGTTCCGAGAAATTCAGAGTTGATTCAGATGATTTTGAACGAAGCTCATAATAGTCGGTTATCTGTTCACCCAGGTAGTACGAAAATGTATAATGATCTGAAATAGCTTTATTGGTGGCTTGGTATGAAACGAGACATATATGACTTTATTTCGAAATGTTTAGTCTGTCAACAAGTAAAAGCCAAGCATCAGGTACCTTCTGGGTTACTTCAGCCGATTATGATACCTGAGTGGAAGTGGGACAGAGTCACGATGGATTTTGTATTTGGTTTACCGTTGATATCGAGCAAGAAAGATGCAATCTGGGTTATTGTGGATAGATTGACTAAATCGGCTCACTTTATTCCAGTTCGTATAGATTATTCGCTTGATAAGCTGGCTGAATTATATGTTTCTCAGATTGTGAGATTGCACGGAGTGCCTATTTCTATTGTTTCGGACAGAGATCCGAAGTTCACATCGAGATTTTGGAAGAAACTGCAAGATGCTTTAGGTACGAAACTACACTTTAGCACAGCTTTTCATCCGCAAACAGATGGTCAGTCCGAAGGAATCATTCAGATACTTGAGGATATGTTGAGATATTGCATTCTCGAGTTCGAAGGTACGTGGGAATGATACTTACCTTTGATTGAATTTGCTTATAATAATAGCTTTCAATCTAGTATCAAAATGGCACCTTACGAGGCTTTGTACGGTCGTAAATGTCGTACAACATTGTATTGGACTGAGCTCAGTGAAAATAAGATACATGGGGTCGATTTGATCAAAGAGACTGAACAGAAAGTGAAAGTGATTCGCGATAGTCTGAAAACCGCATCAGATCTTCAGAAATCGTATGCAGACTTGAAAAGAAAAGATATAGAGTTTCAGATTGGCGATAAAGTCTTTTTGAAGGTATCACCGTGGAAGAAAATACTTAGATTCGGTCGTAAAGTCAAATTGAGTCCGAGATTTATTGGACCGTATAAAATTATGGAGCGTATCGGGCCGGTAGCTTATAGACTGCTGTTGCCACCTGAGTTAGAAAAGATTCACAATGTATTCCATGTTTCGATGCTCCGTAGATACCGATCCGATCCTTCACATGTGATTAGTTCGACAGAGGTTGAGATTAAGTCCGATATGACATATGAAGAAGAACCGATTCGTATTCTGGCTCCTGAGATTAAAGAATTGCGAAATAAAAAAATTCCGTTAGTTATGGTACTGTGGCATAAGAACGGAGTTGAGGAAGTAACTTGGGAGTCAGAGGATACAATGAAAGAGCATTATCCAAACCTATTCACCGGTAAGATTTTTGGGGACGAAAATCCCTAAGGGGGGAGAGTTGTAACAGTTCGATTTTGACCCTAATCGGAATAGTGGTTTTGGGACCACAAATCCGAGTCCGAAAATTTTTTTTTAAAATTTTTTTCAGTGTTTATTATGTGTTAATTTGCTTGTGTTAAAGTTTCGTGTTTTAATTTCGTTGTTTGAGTGTCCGATTAAATAAAAGGGCTTAATCGCGTAAAATGAAAATTTGATGGTTAGTTGTGAAAGTGCCTAATTGTTGTTGTCTTTTTAATATGGAGGATTTATGTTGCAATTAGCCCATTTTATAAAGTAGTGGATGACATCATGTTAAATTATATAGTATATTATATTGATTATAATGGTTAAATAATTTATAATATATTATAATTATAAGGTTATTATAATAAAACAAAAACATTAAAGAAAGCCATTCTCATCTTTTATTTGCTTATGACCGAATAGAGAAAAGAAAAAGAAAATAGAAAAGCTTTGAGCATTTCGGCACCTATCTAGCTTGATTAAGGTATGTTTCGGTTTCAGTTTTTGATAATTTTTACGTTTTTGAGATTGTTGCTATGAAATGTACAAAACCCATACATCGATTTTTGATTTTGATGAATATTTTGAGTTAAGCCATTGATGAATTCATGTGATTTTGTTGTTAGATGATAGAATATGGAAGATATGTTTTGAATTAACATGTTTTGTCTTTGGATTTTTGATAATTTTGAGTAATTTGGACTAAATTGTGAAAATAAATTTTTGAGGGACTAAAATGTAAAATAAATGAAATATATAGACTTGTATGGAGCTTATGAATATTCGGCCCTAGCATGATATATGAAAATTTTGTGTATTTTGTGTTTTATGCAATAGGGACTAAATTGCAAAATGTGTGAAATGTCAGGGCAAAATGGTAATTTGCCCATTTATGTGTTTTTGGATTAAATTGAATGAATGTGTGATTAAATTAGTTAAATTTGAATTTATTTAGATCAAGAACGAAAGAAGACGGAATTAGATCGGGGGAAGTCAAAAGTAGTCGAGTAGTTGATTTCGTCCGTCGATATCCGAGGTAAGTCAATAAGCATATAAATGTCGTTAAATTTGATAATATATATATGTTACATGATGAATGGAATTATTGTGAATATATTTGTGTTTGGCCAAAAGTGTATTGAGCAAAGGAGCTATATTTCGAGTTCGATCCGATCGAGATTTAACGTCCGAAAGTCCCGTACGAACCCTAGGAATAGATAGGATACATATGTCATGACATAGGATTTCCGATATGTGTTATCATGTAAGACCACATCTGCGACGTTGGCATCGACTTTTGTTTACGTGTAAGACCATGTCTGGGACATTGGCATCGTATTTGATTCGTGTAAGATCCTGTCTGGGACAGTGGCATCGATATGTGATTACATGTAAGACCACGTCTGAGACATTGGCATTATACGAGCTTCCGACTATCCGCGTATCCTTTTTAATTTCGAACGGTTCAACGGGCAATATGAAGTAAAGACCGAATGTGTAATTGAATTACAGGTTCAGGTATGTGTTAGTTATTTGTTTATATGGAAACAAGGTAAGTTGGTTATTTGAAATGATAAAATGTTATGTGAATTATGTGATAGATTATGTGAACATTACTTATTCTGCCTTGTGAAATTAATATGTGTAATCGGCTATATGAAATTTATGTATGAAAGTAAATTGTGATCTTAGTATTAAATGATAAATGGTGATTGATATTTTGGGTATTCGGCCTTATTAACCTAATGTTATTGTGCAAGTATACATAAATATATATATGTTTTTTCTTATGACTTACTAAGCTTAAATAGCTTACTGTGTGTGTGTTTTGTTTACCTCTGTTTTATAGATTTTGGAGTCACGTTACGAGCTCAGGGATCGTCAACAAAGCCTATCACACTATCGACTGTTTCTTTCAGTATTTTACTAAGTTGATTTTTGGACATATGGCATGTATAGCATAGTTAAAATGTTTTATTTTTGGGCATGTATATATATATATAGCCATGCGAAAATGGCTTAATCTTGATATTAAGGCTTATGTGTATTCGGTCTTTGCAATAGATTATTATGCAAGTATATTTCATGGTGTGTTTATGTGTGATATTTGGTTATATGGTTGGTTTGATTAATGAGTTAGTTGATGGTTTTGAAATTTTGGTCTTGGTATATGCATGTTTTTGGTAGGTATGTTCCATGACATGTATGAATGGTATTTTGGGTTGTATATCTTGGGTGTGTAATGAAATGAATGACTTACATAATAACTTATTGAGTATGCTTGTTACATGGGTCGATTTGCATGTATGGTTAGTTTATAATTCAACATTTTATGAGGTAAAATGATGAATTTTATATTTGATTGTATAGTGGTTAATTTTGATTTGGTTTGGAAATGAAAGAGTATGCATATATATTAAGCTTGAATGAGTGAGTCATTGGGCATGGATTATGTTAGTAAGAATTATTGGAGGTTAAGATTGATGATTGCAGATAGAGTTATTCGATTTGAGCATGCATATGAAAATGAAATGTGATTGATGTTTATTATAGGAGAGCAAAGTCTATAATGTTTAGTCAATAGGTTCGGCCAATAGAATTATAAAGTATTTTGATCGTTCGTCAGAGTCTTAAAAATTTATATAATGAATGATCTAGCCTAGAAACTAACTGTGACAACGATTGAGGCAAGCGCATCTATCGAACAGTAGTATAGTTTAGTGGCAAGACCGGAATGTCGAACCCAAAGGAACCAAAAGTACTAATACTAACTTTCTTTCTATTATTTAGCCTAAGAATTGAAGTGAATTGTTGTTTAATCTAAAATTAACTAACTACTAAGCTAAAGACGCTAAGACAAAGAGAATGAATTGGGGAAATACTTGTGGGAAAAACCAATTGATTAAGACAATACCCAAGGAGGAATCCACCTAGACTTCACTTGTTATTTAACTCTAAACCAGACGATTTATTCACTTGATCTGATCCGTAGGATTCCCTAATTTATATTAATACCTCTCTCTCGAGGCTACTAACATCTAACCCTAGGTTGATTAATTGAAATCTCTTTCTAATTAAAACCCCTAAGGTTTCATTAACTCGATCTATGGACTCCCATATTAGGTTTGACCCTAATCCGACAGATTTTCGTCATCCTATCTCTAGGGTTGCGATCAACTCCGCTTAACTATGCTAGATCTACTCTTAGACAGGGTCTATTCCTCCTCTGCCTAAGCACATCAATACTTGAATCAATATCCTGAAATATCAAAATAAGAATTAAGAACACATAATTAAGAACAAATCAAGTATTTATCATATAGTTCAGAAAACAATAACAAGATCCGTCTTAGGTTTCATCCCCCTCAGGTATTTGAGGGGTTTAGTTCATAATCATAAAATAATACATCTCAAAAGAAAATATAAAACAAAACATAAGAAAACCCTAAAGCCCCCTAAAGGAATTGAAGGAGAGATCTGCCGTCTTGAGTATGATTTCGGCTTCTTGAGATGAATCAACTGGCTTTCTTCGAGTAAATCCCACGATTCTAACCTCTCTGGCTTGGCTCCTTGGCCTAGCTAGACGCCCCCTGACCAAAGGCACCTTTTAGGTTATACTTAGGGTGTTTATATGGGCTTCGGAATGTGTTTCTTCGCCTCTAAGTATCCTAATCCGAGTGAAATTCCTCTTTGTCACGGCAGGGACACGCCCGTGTAACACTCCCGTGTGATTCGAGTCCAGGCCGTGGTTGGGTCTGTTAAAGAGGCACGGCCGTGTGGTGAAACCCCATACCGTGTTGATTTCCTACTTTGGCCCATTTGGCCCGTTTTTGGCCCGTTTCTCATTCTTTTCATCCTCCTATGCTGTCCTAAGTATAAAACATGAAAATAAAGGATTTGAAGCACCAAATTCCACAATTCAGGGAATAAAGCATCCAATAGTATGCTAAATATTGGATTAAAATATGAACATATTACGGTTTATCAAATACCCCCACATTTAAGGATTTTCTTGTCCTCAAGCAAAATTCTCAACTCACAATTAAAACGAACTTCCTCAATTCATAACCTTCATCAACAGTGTTTCATCATAATTCATAGGTAATTCATACATTGATAATTTAACCGGAAGGTTCCTAAAGATTCAAACAATCTAATTCATATATTTTTGTAGCCTAAAAACATAGGTGTTTCCCCTCACCTAAATAATTACCTCTAATTTAAAATTGAAAAGGGTTGACATCCTCACTAAAGATTCACTCAAATCACTCGAAGTGTTTAAGGTTCAAAATAAAGCACGCGTAAGTCAAACATGAAAAGTTAATCCCATAGGCTTGCATGAAAATCAAATCTCCACCACTATAATATGAGATGATACACAAATCAAAAGGTCTTTAAAAAGGGTTGTAACGGGGCTTGGGTTAAAGGTGTGGATAAAGGCTTGAATTAGAGGGTTAGTATCGAGACTGAATTGACAAATTACCTAACTAAAAAGTTGTACTAATACTAAATAATTACATCACGGAAACTTAATACTAATAACATGAGCTTCTTCTAAAGATAATGAAATTAACAGTTTGAGCTCAAATAACATAGAACTAATAATGAATATACTTCGTTTTTTTAAGAACAAATCAAGTACAATAATAATAAGGTAGAATTTAATAACTGAAATGACGAAAATAGTTACGTAACTGATCAAATCAAATCTCGATATAGGGGTAGTCAAGAGAAATGGTGATAACAAATACAAAGTGGGTTATGGGTTAATATTAATGGGTGTGTCAATAAAAGGGTTGTTAGGATCAAAGGGGTTCACTAGGGGTTAATTGTGAAGGTAGGCTTTTTATGGAGTAAGTGGGTTCAAACCTAAGTGCCTTCATCATCTTAGTATATCAAATCAAAGGTGTGGTCTCGACATGTATAATCGAAGCAAGTTCTAGAATAACAAATCGATGTTGACACACTCATA
Organism: Gossypium sturtianum; assembly: GCA_025698515.1. Lineage (NCBI taxonomy): Eukaryota > Viridiplantae > Streptophyta > Magnoliopsida > Malvales > Malvaceae > Gossypium > Gossypium sturtianum. Next base: position 31,169,896 of record CM046945.1, read on the forward strand.
ATCAATAAAGCGAGCAAGAAAAAGAATATGCTCTAAAAGGCTCAAAATCTCACAAAAATTATGGGTTTTTGATATCAACCTTGTGAATTTAAAACTTCAAAGTAATCATTAGATTCAGGTAGACAACCTAATTCAAATTTTAATTTTTGAAAATAGACTTATCATGCTTTATTCTCTAGTCTCCTAAAGTTTAAATCATCAATGTACAATTGACTATGACTTAATCCAAAGCATATCAATAAAAATCATAAATCAAAGGAAATTTCATTCTAACAGTAATATGAAAAAATTTACTTAAGAACAAGACATAATTCAGGAATTTGAGAATAATGCAAAAAGTTAGGCAATTTTTCACGATAAAATTCACCCCCCACACTTAAGATGTACATTGTCCTTAATGTACAAAGATATATACAACAATATAGTAGAAAATCAAAAGATAGGGATAGAAGTGAAACTCCCTGAATTTAGAATGGGTTCCTTGAGTTGGAAGTGTGGAAACTTGATTTGGAGGTGAAAGATAAGTTGGAGGAGGCGTCTCTGGTGGTGGTATGGTGGCTGCCCACAATCGCTGCGCTAGATGAAGAAATTGGGTAGCTCGTGAAGGAAAAACCAGGAAATAATAAGAAAAATTCAAAATAAAATAATTATGTATTTAAGGACAAGGAAGATAAAGAGAAGGAAAATAAATGAGAAGGGAAAAGACATAGGTAAAATAAAAGGACTCAAATGTCCTTGGCTTGGTGAGTAAATGAAGCGGTCGGCATGAACTTATGTGGCTTGGTCTCGCATGGGACGACTGTGCTAGGGTCCCTTCGTTTCTTCGGCATTGATAATGTTAAAACGGAGATTTTGGGGCAGGAGAATGAGAGAAAATGGAAAGGGGGGAGAGTGTAAAGGGTATGGATGAAAGGGCATGGGTGAGAAAGGGAATAAGGGGTGTTTTAAATAGAAGTTTCAAATCTGGTACATCCCCACGCTCGTGTACTATGGGCGTGTTGGGTCACATGGCCGTATCGTACGACCATGTTGTGCTTTGTTCGTTTTTCCCACGCCCGTTTCGTGGTCACCACGCCCATGTTTGATAAAACAGTGTCAACCACGACTGTATCGCACGGTTGTGGCAATTTATAACCGTCCGTGATCTGGGGATCTTTCGTCATCGGCTCGTACAACCTCTGCCATATCAGTACGAAAATCTGTGGTGTCCACACGGCCATGGCCACGACCGTGTGCAGGGCCGCGTAGTATGGAAATCTGCACTTTGGTTAGTTAATAGTTAGATGCTACAAAGGGGAAATAAAAGTAAAAAAAATAAATAAAAAATATAAAAATTAATGGAGTTAGTGCTCGGGTTGCCTCCCGAGAAGCGCTCCTTTAAAGTCTTAAGCTAGACTCACCTCTCATTCGCATAATCAGGGTGGTTTAAAGAGTTGAACATCCTCTCTCATGCTATCAGTTCTACTATCATGATATATGTAACACCCCAAACCCGGTCAACACACCACGACCGAACCTGGCGTCTTACGGAGTAAAAACGTTTTGAGTAAAACAAGTTTGCCGATTTATTTCTATTGAAAACTCCTTTACCGTTTAAAAGATTAGAAAACCCCGTGTAGAGTATAGTTGAAATCGTTTTTGGTTGCTTTAAAACCCGGAAAAACCCTCTTTTGTTGGAAATCCATTTGTTGTTTATAGTTTTGGAAAACCTTTTGATACTTATTAAAAACCAAGTGAGTTAAGCATAGTCGAGTTAAGAACCATTTGTGTTTGGAGTTGTTTAAGAAATTAAATTTGAAAACGTTGCTTTTTACCGGTTATTTAAGCAAATCAAATTATTAAGCACATGCAAACACACAAAATGCAGAGACCCCGACTTAAGGATATTACAGCTCTACCCCCCTTAAAAATAATTTCGGCCTCGAAATTACCTGGTCAGAAGAGTTGAGGGTATTACTGCCGCATCACATCCTCTGGTTCCCACGTGGCCTCTTCCGTACCATGGTTCCGCCATAATACTTTCACCAAGGGAACTGACTTCCTACGCAGAACTTTGACATCCCGATCCAAAATCTGTACCGGTTCCTCCTCGAAAGACAAGTCCGAGCTCACCTCTATCTCCGTAACTGGCACGACATGTGACGGATCTGACCGATAGCGCCTAAGCATTAAAACATGAAAGACGTTGTGAATCTGACTTAACTCTGTCGGTAACTCGAGCTGATAAGCTACCGGTCCCACTCGCTTCAACACCGTATACGGCCCGATAAACCTAGGACTTAGCTTGCCTTTTTGCCCAAATCTCAACACCTTTTTCCATGGCGATACCTTCAGAAAGACCTTGTCACCCACCGCATACTCTATATCCCTGTGCTTAAGATCGGGCGTAAGACTTCGCGCCTGTCCGACGCTTCCTTAAGGCGAGTGCGAATCACCTTAACCTTATCCCTCTGTTTACGTCACCAACTCGGACCCAACATCGCCGTTCACCCGATTCGTCCAACACGCCGAGTACGACATTTCCGTCCATATAGTGCCTCATATGGTGCCATTCGAATACTCGCTTGATAAGCGTTGTTATAAGCGAACTCGCCAATGGTAGATACTCCTCTCAACTCTTCTTTGAAATCCGAACCATGCCCCTTAACATATCTTCCAAAATTTGGATTACCCTCTCCGATCGCCCATCGATTTGCGGGTGAAAAGCCGTGCTGAAATCCAACCTCGTACCCAATGCCTGATGCAAAGCTTTCCAGAACCTCGACGTGAACCTGGGATCCCTATTCGAGATAATTGACACTGGCACTCCGTGCAACCTTACTATCTCGGCCACATACAACTTGGCTAACTTCTGGAGCGAATAATCAACCCGGACTGGTATGAAATGAGACGATTTAGTCAGACGATCCACAATCACCCAGACTGAGTCCTTCTTACTAGGTGTAAGGGGAAGCCCACTATCAAAGTCCATCATAATCCTTTCCCATTTCCACTGCGGAATCTTTACCGGCCGTAACAGTCCTGACGGTAATTGATGCTCAGCCTTAACTTGCTGGCATGTTAAACACTTGCCCACAAACTCAGTTACTTCCCGCTTAAGACCTGGCCACCAAAATCGTTTCCTCAAATCGCGATACATCTATCGCCTCCGGGATGCATAGCGTATGGGCTGCTATGAGCTTCTCGAAGAATCTGCTTTGTCTCAACTCAACGTCCTTGGGCATACATACTTTCCATTGAAAACACAAGATCTCCATCATCGCCCAAATCAGTAACCCTCCGATTCACCATTCTCGCACTTGCAACCTCCGAGCACTCAAAACCTCATCTATTAGCTGTTTCTCCTTAACCTGATCAATCCAAGTCGGCTTTACTTGCAATTCCGCCAACAGACTCCCGTCGTCATATAGACTAAGGTGAGCAAACATCGACCTCAGATCTGCTACCACCTTACGGCTCAGCGCGCATCAACTACTACGTTAGCCTTACCCGGATGGTACTCAATCGAGCGATCGTAGTCCTTCAACAACTTCGATCCACCTTCACGCCTCAAATTTAAATCTTTACGAGTCAAAAGGTACTTCAGACTCTTGTGATCCGTGTAGACTATCGACTTTTCCCCATACAAGTAATGCCTCCAAATCTTTAAGGCAAAAACCACTGCAGCCAACTCCAAGTCATGTGTCGGATAGTTACCCTCATGAGGCCTTAATTGTAGAGACGCATACGCCACCACTTTCCCGTCTTGCATCAGCACACACCCTAAACCAGTATGTGATGCATCACAATAGACCGTGAATTCCTTCCCTGCCTCAGGTTGAATCAACACCGGAGCTTCAGTCAGAATCTTCTTTAACTTGTCGAAACTTTCTTTCTATTTTTCAGACCACACAAACGGAACCCCTTTTCTCAACAACTTAGTCAGCGGCGCTGCGATCAAAGAAAAACCCTCTACGAACCTTCTGTAGTATCCTGCCAAACCCAGAAAACTTCAAATCTCTGCAACCAACTTAGGTGGTTTCCAATCCAACACCGCCTCGATCTTTTGAGGATCCACCCTAATCCCCTCAGCTGATACCACATGACCCAAGAAAGTTCCCTCCTTAAGCTAGAACTCGCACTTACTAAGCTTAGCGAATAGTTGCTTCTCCCTCAGAATCTGTAGAACCACCCGTAGATGCGCATCATGCTCCTCTTCAGATTTTGAGTACACCAAAATGTCGTCTTTAAACACTACGATGAACCCGAGTCAAATACTAATTTGAAACACCCGATTCATCATGTCCATGAATCTTTGCCACAAGCGCATTGGTCAACCCGAATGGCATCACCGAAACTCGTAATGCCCATACCGGGTCACGAAATGCCGTTTATGAATATCACCTCCTTCACCTTGAGTTGATGATACCCCGACCTAAGATCTATCTTAGAGAATACCGATGCACCCTTAAGCTGATCAAACAAGTCGCGTCTATCCCGGGCAGCGGATACTTGTTTTTGATCGTCAACTTATTCGGTGGCGATGAGTCTATACACATCCGTATAGTACCGTCTTTCTTCTTAACAAAAGCACAGGTGCTCCCAAGGTGATACACTCACCGGATGAAACCTCTGCGCCCAAACAACTCCCGAATCGAGCCTTTAACTCCACCAATTCTTTGGCGCCATCCTATACGGGGCAATAGATCTTGGCGCGGTTTGGGTAACAAATCTATACGAACTCAACCTCGCGGTCAGGAGGCAAACTCGAAAGTTCCTTTGGGAATACATCAGCAAATTCCCTCACGATTTGGAAACTCTCCACAGCTGAATCCTTGGCTTCCAGAGCACAGACATGCACCATAAATGCCTCGCAACCTTTCCTTACCATTTTCTCGGCCTTGGTGTGAGAGACAACATTGGATAGGTAATCTCTCCTATTACCTATCATCACCACCTCTTCGCCTTCCATTGTCTTCAACACCATACACTTAGCTGCGCAATCTAAACTGGCCTGGTACTTCACTAACCAATCCATCCCAAGAATCAGATCGAACTCCCCAAACGCCAGTTCCATCAAGTTAGCCAAAAACACGACCCCTTGAAATTTTAGGGGTACATCCCTATATAGTTTATTTACTTCTATAGAGTGACCTAGAGGGCTTATCATTGTCATCTTCCTAGAAGTAATCTCAGAGTCTAAGTTCATTGTTTCCGCTATGCTACTGGCAACACATGAGTGCGTCGAACCCACATCAATCAAAGCATTATAAGGTAGACCAAAGATTAAGAACATACCAGTTATGACGTCCGGTGCATCGCCCTCCTCTCGACGTCTCGCTGTGTAGACCAATCCAGGCTGTCTCGCCTCTATACCACCTACACCTCTGCCCGGTGCTCCACGGCCTCTACCAGAGCCATTACCTCCCCTGGTTGAACCACGACCCCTCTGTGGCTGCTGACCATCCCTCCTGATCTGTGTACGATTCTAATCCCCAGACTGCAGCCTAGCTGATCTCTGTGGACAATCCCTCACTCAATGCCCCATCGATCCACACTCGAAACATCCTCTGTTTCTAGTCCAACTTTCCCCCGTATGAGACTTCCCACATCGAGCACACCGTGGCGGCCACTGAGTAGTAGCAGCAGGCGCCGCTTGATTCGGCCCACTATATCTACCCCATTTTTGCTGATTTCCGGCAGACCCAGATGATCCAAAATTCCTCTTATTCCAACCCTTATCCTTATTCCGCCTTACGGATTGTTTCACCTCCTCAGCAAATTTGGCCTTTTCTACTAAGACCGCAAACTCTCTTTCCTGCTGTGGGGCAATTAACATCCGCAGCTCGTCTCTCAGCCCATCCTCAAATCTGACACAGAGCTCATGCTCCGTACCCACAATACCCCGTGCATACCGACTCAGCCGAAGAAATTCTGCCTCATATTCCGATACTGTCTTATTTGCCTGAACCAAGTTTAGGAATGCCTTGCGCTACGCATCGATGTAACTAGCCCCAATGTATTTCCTCTGATAGGCTGCTCTAAAGAAATCCCAAGTGATGTCGTCAGCCATTGCTCCATCCCTAACCGTGAGCCACCATTGATACGACTCATCTCGGAGAAGAGATACTATACCCTTGACTTCTCCTCGGTAGAAGTCCAGGTCATCCATGATGCGTTCCGTCGCCTCCAACCAATATTCTGCCGTACTAGGTGCCACGCCGGATACACCTCTGAATACCTCTGCACCATTAACCCTGAGTCGCTCGGACACAGATTTCCGAGCTCCTGCTCCGACGCCTGCACTCGCAACCCTTTCTAGCACCCGCAGCATCGCCTGTGACACTGCGTCATCACCACCCGTCTGATCCTGAAATTCTGCGCCCACACCTGGCGGCGGTGGTACCTCGTTTTCCGACCCATGTCCAGACCCTACCGGTTCCGACACTGTCATCCTACCCCTACCTCGACCACGTGTATTACGCCCACGTCTATGTGCACTCATGACTACCATTATGATTTGAGCTGATTAAGAGTTTTATGCGTTAGACTTTATTCCACTGTTTATTAAAGCACAGTCTTATGAGAAGTTTAATACAGGGATTGTTTCGCAAGTTCATACCATCCTACAGTTCAGATCTCTAAAGTAATTCCTACTACTATTTAGTCATGCCCATATTATCATAATCATAACATCATAAGCAACAATTTGGGATACTTACCTGGGCGGATTGGTGCCAGAGACTCGGTGCCATGCTTTCCCAACCATCCTTTTTCCCATAAAGCCCTTCATAATACATTTTAAGACATTTTTGGGCCTCGGGCCCACAGCCGAGCTGTTGAACTTGGCTCTGATACGAAAATTGTAACACCCCAAACCCGGTCAACACACCACGACCGAACCTGGCGTCTTACGGAGTAAAAACGTTTTGAGTAAAACAAGTTTGCCAATTTATTTCTATTGAAAACTCCTTTACCGTTTAAAAGATTAGAAAACCCCGTGTAGAGTATAGTTGAAATCATTTTTGGTTGCTTTAAAACCCGAAAAAACCCTCTTTTGCTGGAAATCCATTTGTTGTTTATAGTTTTGGAAAACCTTTCGATACTTATTAAAAACCAAGTGAGTTAAGCATAGTCGAGTTAAGAACCATTTGTGTTTGAAGTTGTTTAAGAAATTAAATTTGAAAACGTTGCTTTTTACCGGTTATTTAAGCAAATCAAATTATTAAGCACATGCAAACACACAAAATGCAGAGACCCCGATTTAAGGATATTACAATATAACTTGAGTCGAGTAGCGTTTACTTTAAAAGTGCCGAAAATAGGATTACTTACCTTGACTGTTTCTTATGGGAAAACATTGATTACCTTAAAAGATATTTCTTCGTTTGTATTAAGGTCTGAAAGAGATATTCGAGGGTCTGTTTTATCTAATAATACCTAATCTCCGATCTTAAATTTGTTTGTCCCATGGAATGGTGTTGTTTCTGCTGTGTGTATCCCTAATTTCTCTTTAAAATGTGTCTTCCACTCGTCTAGTTCATCGATCTGAAGCCTTCGTTCCTCATGAGTTATTTCCTTGTTTGCATGAGGTCTAGGAACTGGCTCCGTTGTGTAGTTCCGTGGTGCTTCCTGATGTGCGATGTCAGAGTCTTAAAAATTTATATAAAGAATGATTGAGCCTAGAAACTAACTATGACAACGATTAAGGCAAGCGCACCTATCGAACAGTAGTATAGTTTAGTGGCAAGACCGGATTGTCGAACCCAAAGGAACTAAAAGTACTAATACTAACTTTCTTTCTATTATTTAGCCTAAAACTTAAAGGATTTGTTATTTAAACTAAAATTAACTAACTACTAAGCTAAATATGCTAAGACAAAGAGAATGAAATGGGGAAAATATTTGTGGGGAAAACCAATTGATTAAGACAATACCCGAGGAAGAATCCACCTAGACTTCACTTGTTATCTAACTCTGAACTAGACGATTTATTCACTTGACTTGATCCGTAGGATTCCCTAATGTATATTAATCCCTCTCTCGAGGCGACTAACGTCTAACCCTAGGTTGATTAATTGAAATCTCTTTCTAATTAAAACCCCTAGAATTGCATTAACTCGATCTATGGACTCCCATATTAGGTTTGACCCTAATCCGACAGATTTTCGTCACCCTATCTCTAGGCGCGCGAGCAACTCCACTTAACTATGCTAGATCTACTCTTAGGCAGGGACTTTTGCTCCACCACCTAAGCACGTCAGTACTTGAATCAATATCTTGGAATATCAAAGCAAGAATTAAGAACACATAATTAAGAACAAATCAAGTATTTATCATATAGTTCAGCAAACGATAACAAGATTCACCTTAGGTTTCATCCCCCTCAGGTATCTGAGGGTTTAGTTCATAATTATAAAAGAATACATCTCAGAAGAAAAGATAAAACAAAACATAAGAAAACCCTAAAACCCCCTGAAAGAATTGAAGCAGAGATCCGCCGTCTTGAGTATGATTTCAGCTTCTTGAGATGAATCAACTGGCTTTCTTCGAGTAAATTCCACAATTCTGACCTCTCTGGCTCAGCTCCTTGGCCTAGCTGGACGCCTCGACAGAGGGCTTCTGTCGAACTCTCCCTTTAAGTTGCCCCCTAGGGTGTTTATATAGGCTTTGGAATGTGTTTCTTTGCCTCCAAGTATCCTATTCTGAGTGAAATTCCTCTTTGTCATGGCAGGGACACGCCCGTGTAGCACACCCGTGCGAATCGACTTCAGGCCGTGTTTGGGTCTGTTAAGCAGGCACGACCGTGTGGCTTAGGCCCAGGCCGTGTGCATTTCTTTCTTTGGCCCATTTGGTCCGTTTTAAGCCCGTTTTTCGTTCTTTTCATCCTCCTATGCTCTCCTGAGTATAAAATATGAAATTAAAGGATGAAGAGCACCAAATTCCATAATTCAAAGGATAAATCATCCAAAAGCATGCTAAATGTGGGATTAAAATATGTTACTATTACGGTTTATCAAATACCCCCACACTTAAGCTTTTGCTTGTCCTCAAGCAAAATTCTCAACTCACAATTAAAACAAACTTCCTCGATTCATAATATTCATCAATAATGTTTTGTCATAATTCACAGATAATTTATACATGGATAATTCAACTCAAAGAGTCCTAAAGATTCAAACAATCTAAGTCATACATTTTTGTAGCATGAAAACATAGGTGTTTTCCCTCTTCTAAATAATTACCCCTGATTTAAAATCGACAAGGATTGACATCCTCACTAAAGATTCACTCAAATCACCCGATGTGTTTAAGGTTCAGGAAAAAGCACTCATAAGTCAAACATGAAAAGTTAATCCCATATGCTTGCATGAAAATCAAATATCCACCACTATAATATTAGATGATACACAAATCAAAAGGTCTTTAATAGGGTTGTAATGGGGCTTGGGTTAAAGGTGTGGATAAAGGCCGAATTAGAAGGTTAGAATCGAGATTGACTTGACAAATTACCTAACTAGAAAAATGAGCTAATCCTTAATAATTACATAAACTTGTAATACTAATAATACGAGTTTTTTCTTCAAGATGGGGAATTTAAATATGTAAGCTCACTTAATTATAAGACTAATAAAACTAATAATGAATATACTTCGTTGTTTTTTTTTTGTTAAGAGCAAATCATTAAATATTTACAATAATAAGAAAGTACTTTAACAACTGAAATATAGAACATAGTTAGGCAACTGCTCAAAACCAAATCTCGACAAAAAGGGTAGTCAAGAAGAATGGTGATAACAAATACAAAGGGTTTTGGTTTAAAATTAGTGGGTTCACTGGGGGTTAATTGTGAGGGTAGGCTTTTAGTGGAGTAAGTGGGTTAAAACCTAAGTGCCTTTATCGTCTCTGTATATCAAATCAAAGGTGTGGTCTCGACATGTATAATCGATTCAAGTTCTAGAATAACAGATCAATGTTGACACACTCATAATCAATAAAGTGAGCAAGAAAAAGAATATATGCTCTATAAGGCTCAAAATCTCACAAAAATTATGGGTTTTTGATATCAATCTTGTAAATTTCAAACTTCAAGGTAATAATTAGATTCAGGTAGACAACCTAGCAACTTTTTAATTATGAAAAATAGACTTATCATGCTTGATTCTCTAGTATCTTAAAGTTTAAATCATCAATGTACAATTAACTATGACTTAATTCAAAACATATCAATAAAAATCATAAATCACAGGAAATTTCATTCTAATCATAATATGAGAAAATTACTTAAGAAACAAGTCATAATTCAGAATTTGAGAATAATGCAAAAAGTTAGGCACTTTTAAGCTTCACCCCCCACACTTAAGATGTACATTGCCTTCAATGTACAAAGATAGATATAGATGCAAAATAATAATAGAATCATAAGATAGGGAGAGAAGTGAAACTTCCTGAATTTTGGATGGAGTCAATGAAAAGAAACCGGATAGGATTGGGCGGAGGTGAATGTGGGGGAGCGCCTCGAACTGTTTGGATTTGAATCCTCGAAGAAACCGGTCTGATTTTATTATATCCGAAGCTAAATCTGAATGGCATGAAGAATAATAAAAAAATAATAAAGAAAGTAAAAATAAAAAATAAAAATAAAAATAAAAGTAAGTAATGGAAAATGAAAGAAGAAAGACAACTAGAAAAGAAAAAGGAAGAAGGGGGTTTAAATAGAGATGTAGCCCGTGTTTTTGGAAAAAAATTGTCCTGTTGCTACACGTCTACTGCAACGCCCTTTTACCTACCTATGGTGCCCACACGGACACGGCCATGGCCGTGTGCAATACCGTGTGAGTATGGGAAACCTGCGCCTAAACATGGAAATAAATAAAACTAAACTAATTAGTAGGGTTAGTGCTCGGGTTTCCTCCCGAGAAGCGCTCGTTTAAAGTCTTGAGCTAGACTTACCTGTTATTCATATGATCATGGTGGTTTGTAGAGGTGAAAATCCTTTCTAATGCGTTCAATTCGGTTATTGATGTATAGTTCAAGTCGCGTAGTGTTTACCTTAAAAGTGTTGAATTTAGGATTAGTTACCTCGACTGTTCCATTTGGGAGGATTTTGAGTACTTGATCTCCTATCTTAAGCTGGGTTGTCCCATCGTTAGGTTTGTCGTGGAGTTGCCTCGTTTTTGCTTCGTGTGTTTTTAGTTTCTCTTTGAAGTGTGTCTTCCACTCGTCTAGTTCAACGATCCGAAGCCTTCGTTCCTCATGAATTTCTTCTTTATCGACACGAGGTTTAGGCTCTGGCTCAGTTGTGTAGTTTCGTGGTGTTTCCTGTACAGAAGGTTGAATCAAATGATTGTTAATAGAATTTATGTTTTTACCTTGATTACTCGATGTCCTAGACGAGTCAAGAGCGTGAAGAGTGATCGTTTCGTCGCCTACACGAAGTGTGAGTTCACCGAATTGTTCCTCTGTGTGGTCTTTCTTCATTGCATCGGGATATGGCACATGAGGTTGGTACTCTATAATTGCTGGTTTTGGTATATCATGGTTCACCTCAACCTTACCTTTATCTGCCATGTTTTCTTGCCTTGGTTCTGGTTCATTTAACCCTTGTGGTTGTTCTGCTATGATCTTGGAAAGTTGTCTTAACTGGTTCTCGATCCCTTGAATCGATGCTTGTTGATTTTTAAGTATTGTCTCGTTGTTTTGATAACGGGTTTCTGACACTGGGATAAATTTCGTTAGAATCTCCTCAAGGTTCAGTTTCTTTTCCTGCTGGTGAGGTGGTTGTTGAAAACCTGGAGGAAGTTGCGGGCTTTGATTACCTTGACCATCCCACGAAAAATTGGGATGGTACCTCCAACCTGCATTATAAGTGTCACTGTAAAGATTATTTTGAAGACTATAATAGTTACCCATATAGTGACTTGTTCGTTCTCTGCGTACTAGGGTTGTAGGATAGATATTACGTGTTGTTCACCCTCCTCCATTTGTATTGTATCTTTGTAGACACGGATGTACTGCATAGAACCATACAAACCATCAATTTTTTTATTTAAAAACTCTACCTGGTTTGATAGCATGGTTACTGCGTCGAGGTTGAAGACACTAGCGGCTTCTGTTGGCTTTGTCCTCATGAATTACCACTAATAGTTATTCAGTGCCATCTTTTCTATAAACTAAAATTACCTGTCAAAAGAAAATAAAAGAAAAATTAGCAAAGTAAAATAATAAAAATAAAAATAAAAATAAAAATAAAAATAAGAAAAAAAATAAATTGCGATAAAATGGCTAAAGTAATAAAAATTGAGCGTTCTTAATATTTTAGTTCCCCAGCAACGGCGCCAAAAACTTGATGTGCGATGTCAGAGTCTTAAAAAATTATATAAAGAATGATCGAGCCTAGAAACTAACTATGACAACGATTGAGGCAAGCGCACCTATCGAACAGTAGTATAGTTTAGTGGCAAGACCGAAATGTCAAACCCAAAGGAACTAAAAGTACTAATACTAACTTTCTTTCTATTATTTAGCCTAAAAATTAAAGGATTTGTTATTTAAACTAAAATTAACTAACTACTAAGCTAAAGATGCTAAGACAAAGAGAATGAATTGGGGAAAATATTTGTGGGGAAAACCAATTGATTAAGACAATACCCGAGGAAGAATCCACCTAGACTTCACTTGTTATCTAACTCTGGACCAGACGATTTATTCACTTGACTTGATCCGTAGGATTCCCTAATGTATATTAATCCCTCTCTCGAGGCGACTAACGTCTAACCCTAGGTTGATTAATTGAAATCTCTTTCTAATTAAAACCCCTAGAATTGCATTAACTCGATCTATGGACTCCCATATTAGGTTTGACCCTAATCTGGCAGATTTTTGTCACCCTATCTCTAGGCACGCGAGCAACTCCGCTTAACTATGCTAGATCTACTCTTAGGCAGGGACTTTTGCTCCACCACCTAAGCACATCAGTACTTGAATCAATATCTTGGAATATCAAAGCAAGAATTAAGAACACATAATTAAGAACAAATCAAGTATTTATCATATAGTTTAGCAAACGATAACAAGATTCATCTTAGGTTTCATCCCCCTCAGGTATCTGAGGGTTTAGTTCATAATTATAAAAGAATACATCTCAGAAGAAAAGATAAAACAAAACATAAGAAAACCCTAAAAGCCCCTGAAGGAATTGAAGGAGAGATCCGCTGTCTTGAGTATGATTTCGGCTTCTTGAGATGAATCAACTGGCTTTCTTCGAGTAAATTTCACAATTCTAACCTCTTTGGCTCGGCTCCTTGGCCTAGCTGGACGCCTCGACAGAGGGCTTCTGTCGAACTCTCCCTTTAAGTTGCCCCCTAGGGTGTTTATATAGGCTTTGGAATGTGTTTCTTTGCCTCCAAGCATCCTATTCCGAATGAAATTCCTCTTTGTCACGGCAGGGACATGCCCGTGTAGCACGCCCGTGCGAATCGACTTCAGGCCGTGTTTGGGTCTGTTAAGGAGGCACGACCGTGTGGCTTGGGCCCAGGCCGTGTGCATTTCTTTCTTTGGCCCATTTGGTCCGTTTTAAGCCCATTTTTCATTCTTTTCATCTTTCTATGCTCTCCTGAGTATAAAATATGAAATTAAAGGATTAAGAGCATCAAATTCCATAATTCAAAGGATAAATCATCCAAAAGCATGCTAAATGTGGGATTAAAATATGTTACTATTACGGTTTATCACTTCCTGTGAGGAAGGTTGAACAAATTGGTTATCAATCGAATTTACGTTCTCACCTCTATCACTCGATGTCCTAGCCGAGTCAAGAGCTTGAAGAGTGATTGTCTCGTCGCCTACACGAAGTATGAGTTCACCTGTATCAATGTCAATTTTAGTTCTAGTAGTTGCTAAAAAGGGTCTTCCCAGAATTAAAGGGATTGTGTTATCCTCATCCATGTCTAAAACAACAAAGTCTACTGGGAATGCAAATTTATCAATTTTCACGAGTACATCTTCAATTATACCTTTAGGAATTCTATTAGTTTTATCAGCTAATTGAATGCTCATCCTAGTTTGTTTGGGTTTCCCTAGACCTAGCTGTTTAAACATTTTATAAGGCATAACATTTATACTTTCCCCTAAATCAGCTAAAGCATTATCAATCGATAAACTACCAATTAAGCACGGAATTGTAAAACTCCCTGGATATTTTAATTTTCGTGGTAGTCGATTTTGCAACATTGCTGAGCATACTGAGTTTAGTTCCACATGCGACTCCTTGTCTAACTTTCTTTTGTTTGTCAGAAGCTCTTTTAAAAATTTCCTTGAATCTGGCATCTGCGAAAGAGCTTCAAGAAACGGTAAGTTGATATGTAATTTCTTTAAAAGTTTAAGAAACTTACCGTACTGTTCCTCTGTGTTGTCTTTCTTTATTGCTTCGAAATATGGTATGCAAGGTTGGTACTCTTTAATTACCGGTTTTGGCTTATCATGACTTTCCTCAGCTTTACCTTTTTCTACCACATTCTCTTGCCTTAGATTGGGCTTATCTAACCCTACACCATCATGAGCTATTATGGATTGAATTTGCTCCTTTGGGTTAGTCTCAGTGTTGCTTGGTAGGCTTCCTTGTGGTCGTTCGGAAATCATCTTGGCAAGTTGTCCTAACTGGTTCTCGATCCCTTGGATCAATGCTTGTTGATTTTTAAGTGTTGTTTCGGTGTTTTGGAAACATGTTTCTGACACCGCTATGAATTTTTTCAGCATTTCCTCAAGGTTCGGCTTCTTTTCTTGTGGGTAGGGCTGTTGTTGGAAGTTTCGAGGGGGTTGTTGTCTCTGATTTCCTTGACCTCCCCATGAAAAATTGGGGTGGTTCCTCCAACCTGGATTATAATTGTTACTATAGGGGTTATTTTGAAATCTAAAATTATTACCCATATAGTTCATCTGCTCGCTTTCTACACCAAGGTTGTAGGGTGGATATTCCGTATTGTTCGACCCTCCATTCGTATCACACTGCATCACTGGATGTACCTGCGAAGAACTATACAAACCGTCAATCTTTTTATTTAAGAGCTCTACCTGATTGGATAGCATGGTTACTGCGTCGAGGTTGAAAACTCCGGTTGTTTTTGTTGGCCTTGTTCTTGTGACTTGCCACTGATAGTTATTCAGTGACATCTCTTCTATAAACTCGTGAGGCGACCTCGGGTGTTTTGTTATTCAAGGTTCCATGGTAGTGAATCAATCAACTGCCTAGTTGAAGGGTTTACACCATTATAAAAGGTTTGGACTTGTAGCCACAAGGGTAATCCATGGTGTGGGCACCTTCTCAATAGATCTTTGTATCTCCCCATGCATCATAAAGTATCTCTAAATCCATCTGCACAAAAGAAGAGATATTATTCCTTAACTTAGCCGTTTTAGCCGGCGAAAAATATTTTAATAAAAAATTTTCGGTCATTTGCTACCATGTAGTGATTGATCCTTGTGGAAGAGAATTCAACCACTGTTTGGCTTTATTCCTCAAATAAAAGGGAAACAAAAAAAGACGGATGGCATCATCAGAAACGCCATTTATTTTGAAGGAATCATAGAATTCAAGAAAATGTGCTAAGTGTGTTGATAAACCAAAATAGTAACATATTTTAGGCCCACATTTAGTATGCTTTTGGATGAATTATCCCTTATTTTATGTAATTTGGTGCTCTTAATCCTTTCTTTTCATGATATATACTCAGGAAAGCACCAGGGGGTGAAAAGAACGCAAAACGGGCTTAAAACGGGACAAATGGGCCAAAGCATGAAATCGACACGGCCTGGACCAAAGATCACACGGCCGTGCCTCACTGATCATCTAGAACACGGTCTAACCCCGACTCACACGGCCATGTCTCATTAAAGGAATCCGAACAAGGCCTATCCACGATTTACACGGGCGTGCGCCATGGCCGTGCCTCTGCCGTGGAGAAGAGTAATTTCATTCGGGAAAGGATACCTAGGGAGAAAGAAACGTATTTCAAAAGCCTATAAATCACCCTAAGTATGACCTGAAAATGGGAGCCCAAAGCCATCGTCTAGGGTGTCGTGTGCTAGGCCGTAGGCAGAAGGCGATTTGTGGGGATTCACTCGAGGATAGTCGGTTGATTCATCTCGAGAAGCCAGAATTCTACTCAAGACGGAGGATCTCCTCTTCAATTCCTTCAGGGGGTTTTAGGGATTTCTTATGTTTTGTTTTATCTTTTCTCTTGAGATGTTTTCCTTTATTGTTATGAACTAAACCCTTCTGAATTGCAGAAGGATGAAACCTATGATGAATCTTGTTATTTGATTATTTGAATTATATGATAAATACTTAGTTTGTTCTTAATTATGTGAGCTTAATCCAAATTTAATGTGCTTAGGTGGAGGAGGAATAGACCCCGCCAAGAGTAGATCCAACATAATTAAGCGGAGTTGATCGCACGCGCCTAGAGATAGGGTGACGAGATTTTACCGGATTAGGGTGAAACCTAATATGGGAATCCATGATCGATTTCATGCTATTCTAGGGGTTATTATAAGAGAAACGAGAGTTCCACTAATTAACCTAGGGTTAGACGTTATTCGCCTCGAGAGAGGGTTTAATATACCTTAGGGAGTCTTACGGATCAAACTAAGTGAATAAATCGTATGGTTCAGTGTTAGATAACAAGTGAAGTCTAGGTGGATTCTTCCTAGGGTATCGTCGAAATCAACTGATTTTTTCCGAAGTTATTTTCCAATTTCATTCTTCTTTGTCTTAGAGTCTTTAGTTTGGTAGTTAATTAACTTAGATTAATAAACAACTTCACTTATTTTAGGCTAAATAATAAAAAGAAAGTTAGTATTAGTACTTTTAGTTCCTTTGGGTTCGATAATCCGGTCTTGCCTAAACTATACTACAGTTCGATAGGTGCACTTGCCTTTAATCGTTGTTAGAGTTAGTTTCCAGGTTCGATCATTCTTTTATAAATTTTAAAACTTTGATTTATAGCAATCAAGTTTTTGGCGCCGTTGCCGGCGAACTAAAATATTAAGAACGCTCTATTTTTATTACTTTAGCCATTATTTTTTATTTTTTATTTTTCGCAATTTATTTTTATTTTTAGTTTTTATTTTTGCTAAATTCTCTTTCTTTCTTTTCCTCGCAGGTTCCTCTAGTTTATGACTAGAAGGAACCCGAGAGGACCTTTAGAATACGACAGTGATATTGAAGCTACCACTCGGAGAAATCGCAGAGAAATTAGACGAGCCCTAAATTACCAACGTGAGCGAGAAGACAGATCCAATCCTACTGAAGGGATGGACGAAAATAATCTTCCACCACAAGATGCGGGAGAAAATAATGCTCCTCGTACTATGTTTGACTATGCTAAACCACATTTAACAGGAGCCGAATCTAGTATTGCTAGGCCTGCTATAGCTGCTAATAATTTTGAATTAAAGCCTAACACTATACAAATGATTAAACAGTTTGTTCAATTTGATGGTTTACAGGACGAAGATCCAAACACTCATATAGCTAATTTTTTAGAGTTCTGTGATACCTTCAAAATAAATGGCGTTTCTGATGATGCCATACGACTTCAGTTATTTCCCTTTTCATTAAAGAATAAAGCTAAACAGTGGTTAAACTCATTACCACGAGGGTCAATCACTACATGGGAACAAATGACCGAAATTTTTTTATTAAAATATTTCCCACCGGCCAAAACAACCAAATTACGTAATGATATATCTTCCTTTGTCCATATGGATTTAGAGACACTATATGATGCATGGGAAAGATATAAGGATCTCTTGAGAAGGTGTCTGCACCATGGTTTACCCTTGTCGCTTCAAGTCCAGACTTTCTATAACGGTGTAAACCCCTCAACGAGACAACTAATTGATTCAAATGCACGGTGGAACCTTGAATAATAGAACTCTGACGAGGCGACCTACGAGTTTATTGAAGAGATGTCACTGAATAACTATCAGTGGCAAGTTACAAGAACAAGGCCAACAAAAACAGTCGGAGTTTACAACCTCGATGCAGTAACCATGCTATTAAATCAGGTAGAGTTGATGAATAAGAAGATTGATATTTTGTGTTCTTCGCAGGTACATCCAGTCATGCAGTGCGACGCAAGTGGAACTGTGGCGAATGCTGAGTACCCACCCTACCAACCGGGCACAGAGAGCAAACAGATGAACTATATAGGCAACAATTTCAGATCTAATAATAACCCATATAGTAATAATTATAATCCAGGTTGGAGGAACCACCCAAAGTTTTCGTGGGGAGGACAATGAAATCAAGGAAATCAAAGACAACAACCTCCTCAAAATTTTCAAAATCAGCCCTATCCACGGGAAAAGAAGCCGAATCTTGAAGAGACGTTGAACAAATTCATAGCATCCACGAAGCCCATTCCAGAAAAGCTGAAGCAACACTCGAAACCCAACAAACATCGATCAAAATGATCGAGAACCAAGTTGGAGGACTTACAAAGGCAATCAGGGAAATTACCCAGTCTGTCGGAGAAATTGCAAAGCTATTATCCGAACGACCGCAAGGGCGTCTACCGAGTAATATCTTGAAATTAATCCAAAGGAGCAAATCCAAGCCATAAATGACTCAAGAAAGCGAAGAAGTAGATGAACCTAGACCAACACAAGGAAACGAGGTAGAAAAAGGTAAAGTTGAGGTAACACAAGACAAGCCAAAACCGATAATCAAGGAGTACCAACCTCGCATACCTTACCCTGAGGCATTAAGAAGAGACGACACAGAAGAACAGTTCGGTAAGTTTCTTAAACTCTTAAAGAAATTACATATTAACTTACCATTACTTGAAGCTCTTTCGCAGATGCCAGATTCTAGGAAATTTTTAAAAAAGCTTCTGACAAACAAACGGAAGTTAGACGAGTCGTCACATGGGGAACTTAACGCAAAATGCTCAGTAATTCTCCAAAATAGACTACCACAAAAGCTAAAAGATCCAGGGAGTTTTACAATTCCATGTTTAATTGGTAGACTAACTGTTGATAATGCGTTAGCTGATTTAGGGGCAAGCATAAATGTCATGCATTATAAATTGTTTAAACAATTAGGTCTAGGGAAACCCAAACAAACTAGGATGAGCATTCAATTAGCTGATAAAACTGGTAGAATTCCTAGGGGTATTATCGAAGATGTTCTTGTAAAAATTGACAGATTCGTTTTCCCAGTAGACCTTATTGTCTTAGACATGGATGAGGATAATTCGATCCCCCTAATTTTAGGAAGACCCTTTTTAGCAACTGCCAGGACTAAAAGGTAATGAGACAGTCACCATCAAGGCTCTCGATTCGGCTAGAACATCGAGTAATCAAGGTGAGAACATACAATCTACTGATAACCATTCGGTTAACCCTTATTTTCAGGAAGCACCACCAAAAGATACAACTGAACCCGATCCTAAACCCCATGCCAATAAAGAAATAACTCATGAAGATCGAGGGATTCAGTTCGATGATCTAGACGAGTGGAAGACACACTTCACGGAGAAATTAAGGATACACGACGAAGAACCGAAACCACACAAGATAAAACCGAAGGAGCCCCCAAAAGAGCTAATAGGAACAATAAACCATTTCAAAATAGGGGACCAGGTACTGTTAGATCAGGAAGATCCTCAAATATCTCCTCCGGACCCTAGTACAAACAAAGAAACATCTTTTAGGGTAACCAGTGTTTTCCCCACATGAACGATCGAGGTAAGTAATCCTATTTTTGGTACTTTTACTATAAACACATCTCGACTTAAATTTTTCAAAAGACACAAATGATAGCATGAGGAAGGAATTCCAACTCCTCAAACCACCACGACAAAGCAAACGAGAGGAGAGTCTAGCTTAAGACTATAAACGAGCGCTTCTCGGGAGGCAACCCGAGCACTAACACAATTTATTTTTTTCATCTTGCTTTAAATTTATTTTTCTTTTTCTTCTCTTCTTTACACCTAGCTTTAAACTAACAAGGGGTGCAGAATTCCAGGACACACGGCCGTGGCCGTGGCCGTGTGGACCATAAGAATCCCCGTACTGACATAGCAGAGGCCGTGCGAATCAATTCTAACCACTTTTCGACATCACGGATCCAACCACTACACCACGGGCACCGACAAAGGGGCACGGCCGTGCCCCATAACCGTGTGAAGCTACTGACTTTCCAACCACGGGCAGAACATGCCCGTGCCTTAAACCTGTGCCAACATACTGACTTGTCGAACACAGGCTAGACACGAGCGTGGGGTAACCAACACGCCTAGGAACACGGCCGTGCGATGCGACCGTGTGAATCGACAAACCCTCAACCCACGGGCGTGGTAAATTGCCAGACTTGAGATTCTATTTAAATACCATGCCCCTCTCCTTTCCCTCCTTACCTACTCTTCTTCTTCTTCCTTTCTTTCTTTTCTCCCTTTTGTTTTTTTCCTTTTCCTAATAAATCCTCAGACTCTTGAGCTACAACAAAATCATATCCATGGAAAAGAAGCGTAAAAGGCCAATCTCCTCAAAGGAGACCGATTCACCTGAGTTCATGCCGATAGCTTCATCCAAACAACAAGCCAAGAGTCTTTGAGACCAATTATCTATTTTTTTATCTTCTCATTTATTTTCCTTCTCTTTAACACTCTTATGCTTAATTTAGTTTATTTTATCTTAGTTTCTTGATTTTAGGTTCTAAAGGCTACTTGGGAATCATGCCACCACCACCACCATAACCTCAGCCTTAGAAATCACACCCAACAATAAGGACTTCCCAATCCATTCATCTTTTCTTTTAATTTTAGTTTTCTTCTTAGTCTCCTTCTCTTTATCTTTCTTGTCTTTAATTTTAGGTTTCTTTAGATTTCTTGGCTAATCCGGCATGAGC
This sequence comes from Gossypium sturtianum, assembly GCA_025698515.1. Lineage (NCBI taxonomy): Eukaryota > Viridiplantae > Streptophyta > Magnoliopsida > Malvales > Malvaceae > Gossypium > Gossypium sturtianum. The sequence goes on from CM046945.1 coordinate 31,190,789, forward strand.
CTCCCAATTTCTTCATCTAGCGCAGGTTCGTCATCCAGACGACCCATCACCACCACCAAAGACACAATCTCCTCTCAAGGAGCCATCCGAAAATTCAGGGAGTTTCACTTCTTCCCATATCTTATGATTTTATAATGATATTATCTATCTTTGTGCATTGAGGGCAATTTACATCTTAAGTGTGGGGGGGTGAACAACCTAAAAAGGTGCCTAATGTTTTTCGTTATTCTCAAATTTCTAAAATTAGGTACCAAACATTTTGCATTATTCTCAAATCCCTGAATTTAGTCTTGTTTGAAAGTAAATCACTCATATTACTAATTAGGATGAAATTTATGATGATTTATGATTTTTATTGATATGTTTTAGATTAAGTCACTGATAATTATGCATTGATAATTAAATTCTAAGAATACTAGAGAATCAAGCATGATAAGTCTATTTTTCAGAAATTAAAAATTTGCTAGGTTGTCAAAGTGAGTTTAAATATTATCTTGAAGTTTGAAATTTACGTGGTTGACATCAAAATACCCATAATTTTTGTGAGTTTTTGAGCCTTATAGAGCATAAATTCTTTTTCTTGCTCACTTTATTGATTATGAGTATGTCAACATTGATTTGTTATTCTAGAACTTGCATCGATTATACATGTCGAGACCACACCTATGATTTGATATACAGAGATGATGAAGGCACCTAGGTTTTAACCCACTTACTCCACTAAAAGCCTACCTTCATAAATTAACCCCTAGTGAACCCCTTTTAATCCTAACAACCCTATTTATTGACATAACCGCTAATATTAACCCAGAACCCCTCTATTTTTGTTATCACCATTCTTTTTAACTACCCTTATATCGAGATTTGATTTGATTAATAGCCTAACTATGTTTTTATTTCAGTAATTTATCTTTTATTAGGTATTTATGATTGTTCTTAAAAAAACGAAGTATATTCATTATTAGTTATGTGATTAAATGAGCTTATACATTTAAATACCAAATATCGAAGAAGAAGCTCGTATTATTAAGTACTATTAGTTTTCAATTGATGTAATTATTATTAGTTCATTAGTTCTTAGTTAGGTAATTTGTCGACTCAATCTCGATTTTAACCCTCTAATTCAGCCTTACTCCACACCTTAACCCTAGCCCCGTTACAACCCTGTTAAAGACCTTTTGATTTGTATTTCATCTCATATTTCAGTGGTGGAGATTTGATTTTCATGCAAGCGTATGGGATTAACTCTTCATGTTTGACTTTTGAGTGCCTAATTCTGAACCTTAAACACTTTGAGTTATTTGAGTGAATCTTTTGTGAGGATGTCAATCCTTGTCGATTTCAAATTAAAGGTAATTATCTAGATAATGGGAGACGCCTATGTTTTCGAGCTACAAAATCTATGACTTATACTATTTGAATTTTTAGGACACTTTGAATGTAACATCCTGAATTAGGGGTGTTTGAAAATTTAATTAATTGTTCCCATGTGTGTGTGTGTGCTTGAAGAAATAAATATTATGATTTATTGGGCATGTTCTAAGGTCTAGAATTAAACCCGAGCTAGCTAGGCGACTTAGTATTAATTTTTTTAAGTACCTAAAAGGAGGGAGCTAGGTGAGATAGGGCTTTAAAGAAATTTCGGGCAAGGTTTGAGCATGAAAGTCCAAGTGGTTGGAGTGGCTTGGGGCGCCACTTAAGAGTTTAAGAGTGGCAGGTCTCGGGTTCGAGACACAAGGGACGCAAGGAGCATTTTATTTTGGGCTTTAGTTTTCTTGCGTTAAAAGGAGGAGGGCCAGAAAGAAGGCCTTATAATTAAATGGTGGGGTAATTTGACATGAAAGTCAATTGGGAAGGTTGGAAAGGGGCGTTAAGGGAGGCTACTGCTGTTGCCTTCACCTGTGTCGGTTCGAACCCTGTGGGCTGCACTTTGGGTATTTATTATTATTATTATTATTATTTTATTTTTTAATGCTGTTGGCGTGAATGGGAGAGTGTTGGTTCAATTTTGGACTCTCAAATTCTAATTTTGGAAGGGGGTAATTGTAAGTAGTTTATTTGCTTTTAAATAGTTCAAAGAAGATTAGGAGTTAGAGGGAAGATTAAACCTTGCATTATCTTGGATAATTCAAGGTGGAATTATCACAAAAACAAGGTGGTTCTTTGATTGAGGACTCTTTGGGGTCTGTCTATAATCGTTTGTATAGCAAAGAAGTGTCAAAAGTTCAACCAAAACTCTTTTCTTCTCCCCAAATTTTGCTCGCGAATTCTCAATTGTTTCATAGCCAAAACTATTCAAAACTTCCAGCTTTTCTTGCTTCCTTTAGCCGAGTCTACCCTCCTCTTTTAAGAGATAATTTCAGCAAATTCTTTTTCTTCTTCCTCTCTTCATTGTGCTGCCGAATTCTCTCCTAACTCCTAGCCAAAAATTTGCTTAGAAATTTCCAGCATTGCTGTTTCTTCTTAGCCGAATACCCCTTCTCCTCTTCTCAAAATTCCACCCTCCAATTGTGCTTGGGCCGAATCTCCTTGGGGAAAAAGGTGCTGCCAATTTTCAATAAGTGTGGGAAGCTTTATGGATTTATTTTTCCAAGGGGGCTAAATAAGGTTTTGTGGTTGTTGGAAATCAAATCCACTCAAAGGTAGGACTGCAAGAGAACCTTGGTAAGAACTTTTGGTATTGAGTAGATAGGGTCGAATAAGCCTTGGGTATTAACATCGACAATTGGTCGAATGTAGGGTCAAGATCTAGCATAGTAGATCGGCTTTTCGGGATCTAGGAATTACGATAGTAACAGTGTGTAAGATCTCTCTACACACTTTATTAATTTACATGTGTTATTATTTGCCTTAGATCTTTTGTTTGTGGTTAGCTTGTGGCATAATCATGGATATCGGGTAAGTCCCCTAACTTGTAATTTTTGATATATGTTTGCATGCCATCACATGATGTTTAATACTATGACATGATTTATGAAATTTGGTGTATAAGCATGTGATGGTGGGATTGATGAGAGGAGGGGGATGAATTATGGATCATCGTCGGTGGTTTTGACCACAAGATGGGTTGGCCCCATCGGACTATTTTGTGACCTATGGTCATCAAGTGGTTTTGACCACAACGATTGATTATTTGCGACTAAGTCCCGGTGGTTTGGTACCACCAATGGTTTTGACCACATTTGATATATTGTGACCTATGGTCATCGGTGGTTTTGACCACACGATGGGTTGGCCCCATCATTTAAATTGTGACTTTAAGTCATCAAGTGGTTTTGACCACACAGGTAGAAAAGGAGTATGGATGGCTAGTTGGGTTGCATGAGCATGTTTATTAATGAATTGTGTATGAGATGTATTTTCCGGGTGGGGGATTTACACATTGAGTCTCGGTGACTCACCCCTTTCCCTTAACATTTTGCAGATGAGTAGATCGCGGAGATGGAGCCGGATGGACTCGAGGTGGCCATGCAGTGGAAATTTTAATTAGAAGAACTTGGATTTTGTTTTATTTTATTTAATGTTGGTTTTATTTTAATTAAGTTGTAATAAGGCCTCCTAGATATAATTTTTATTATTCTATGTTTTGGATTAATTTGTTTAAACTATTTCTTAACATTAAATTAAGTCCACATGTTTTCTAAAATTTTAATCGCAAAATGTTTTATCGTGCCATCGGGCACACTGAATCCAGAATAATCGACAATGAATATTTTTAAAATAAACCTAAGTATGGTGTTTATACACCTCAAATGTTTTAAATCGGACGCTATCTTTTATCAAAAAGTTAATTTGGCCTAAAGGGATTTAAAAAAAAATACTTTATTTGTAGCACACCAAATTCGGTCGTAGTGTTTGGGCCGGGTTTGGGGTGTTACATTGAATTGAATTATCCATGTACAAATTATCCCTGAATTATGATGAGACACTATCAATGACTATTATGAATTGAGGGAAGTTCGTTTTAATTGTAAGTTGAGAATTTTGCTTGAGGACAAGCAAAAGCTTAAGTGTGGGGGTATTTGATAAACCAAAATAGTAACATATTTTAGGCCCACATTTAGTATGCTTTTGGATGAATTATCCCTTATTTTATGTAATTTGGTGCTCTTAATCCTTTCTTTTAATGATATATACTCAAGAAAGCACCAGGGGATGAAAAGAATGCAAAACGGGCTTAAAACGGGACAAATGGGCCAAAGCATGAAATCGACACGGCCTGGACCAAAGATCACACGGTCGTGCCTCACTGATCATCTAGAACATGGTCTAACCCCGACTCACACGGCCGCGTCTCATTAAAGGAATCCGAACACGGCCTCTCCACGATTTACACGGGCGTGCGCCATGGCCGTGCCTCTGCCGTGGAGAAGAGAAATTTCATTCGGGGAAGGATACTTAGGGAGAAAGAAACGTATTTCAAAAGGCTATAAATACACCCTAAGTATGACCTAAAAAGGGGAGCCCAAAGCCATCGTCTAGGGGCATCGTGCTAGGCCAGAGAAGGCAGATTTGTGGGGATTCACTCAGGGATAGCCAGTTGATTCATCTCGAGATGCCAGAATTCTACTCAAGACGGAGGATCTCCTCTTCAATTCCTTCAGGGGGTTTTAGGGATTTCTTATGTTTTGTTTTATCTTATCTCTTGAAATGTTTTCTTTTATTATTATGAACTAAACCCTTCGGATACCTGAAGGGGATGAAACCTATGATGAATCTTGTTATTTGATTATTTGAATTATATGATAAATACTTAGTTTGTTCTTAATTATGTGAGCTTAATCCAAATTTAATGTGCTTAGGTGGAGGAGGAATAGACCCTGCCTAAGAGTAGATCCAACATAATTAAGCGGAGTTGATCGCACGCCTAGAGATAGGGTGACGAGATTTTGCCGGATTAGGGTGAAACCTAATATGGGAATCCACAGATCGATTTACTGTTATTCTAAGGGGTTATTATAAGAGAACGAGAGTTCCACTAATTAACCTAGGGTTAGACGTTATTCACCTCGAGTGAGGGTTTAATATACGTTAGGGAGTCTTACGAATCAAACTAAGTGAATAAATCGTATGGTTCAGTGTTAGATAACAAGTGAAGTCTAGGTGGATTCTTCCTAGGGTATCATCGAAATCAACTGAGTTTTTCCCAAGTTATTTTCCAATTTCATTCTTCTTTGTCTTAGATTCTTTAGTTTGGTAGTTAATTAATTTAGATTAATAAACAACTTCACTTATTTTAGGCTAAATAATAAAAAGAAAGTTAGTATTAGTACTTTTAGTTCCTTTGGGTTCGATAATCCGATCTTGCCTAAACTATACTACTGTTCACTTGCCTTTAATCGTTGTCAGAGTTAGTTTCCAGGTTCGATCATTCTTTTATAAATTTTAAAACTCTGATTTACAGCGATCATGTGTGTTAGGTTCCTCATCCTGCAAACCATCGAACTGAACAAACTATTGTATCTTGTGTATAGTGTTAGGTTTTAATTCAAAATTATTTGCAGCAATAGCAGGTCTAAAAATACTTGACTCAGTTCCTGTTAAATTAGGCTTAGCATAATCATACATAGTTCGAGGAGGAGGATTTTCGGCAACCACAGGAGGGAGTGGATTATTCTGGTGATCAGCCATCTCTTCCGTGTTATTAGTATCGTCCTCTTGCTCTTCTTCTATGTAATTTAAGCTTCGCCTTATTTCTCTACGATTTCTACGAACGCTGCCTTCAATATCACTGTCGTAGATTAAGGGTCCTGTCGGGTTCCTTCTATTCATAAACTAGAGGTACCTGCTAGGAACAAAAAAAAAAGAAGAAAAATTAGCAAAGTTAAAAACACAATAAAAGTAAATTGCAAAAAAATAAAAATGGCTAAAGTAATAAAAATTAAGCATTCTTAATATTTTAGTTCCCCGGCAACGGTGCCAAAAACTTGATCATTCGTTAGAGTCTTAAAAATTTATATAATGAATGATCTAGCCTAGAAACTAACTGTGACAACGATTGAGGCAAGCGCACCTATCGAACAGTAGTATAGTTTAGTGGCAAGATCGGAATGTCGAACACAAAGGAACCATAAGTACTAATACTTACTTTCTTTCAATTATTTAGCCTAAGAATTGAAGTGAATTATTGTTTAATCTAAAATTACCTAACTACTAAGCTAAAGACGCTAAGACAAAGAGAATGAATTGGGGAAATACTTGTGGGAAAAACCAATTAATTAAGACAATACCCAAGGAGGAATCCACCTAGACTTCACTTGTTATTTAACTCTGAACCAGACGATTTATTCACTTGACCTGATCCGTAGGATTCCCTAATTTAGATTTGTAACAGCCCGATTTAGGGCCTAGTCGGAATAGTGGTGCGAGACCACGAACCCGAGGTGAATTTATGAGTCTTTAAAGGTTTATGCCATGTTTGCATGTTAGTGTGAAAGTTTCATGAAGCAATTTGGCTAGATTAAGGTTGAATGGTCAAAAAGGACTAAATTACAAAAGTTGCAATTTATGGGATTCTAGAAGCATTTTGTATGAAATAGATTTAGAATAGCAATTATGAGTCCTTAAATAGCAATTTGCCCAAATTATAATTTTTGGACAAAATTGGACATGAGTTAGTAAGTTAAGAAATTTTTTATGATAAGGGCATTTTGGTCATTTGTCTAATAAGTGATTAAAATAGGAAAAAGATGATAAAAATCATTCATCTTCTTCCTTGTGTGTGCCGAAATTTTGAAGAACCCATAGCTAGGGTTTGTTCATCTCTCAAGCTTGCTAGTAAGTTCATCTTAGCCCCGTTTTTGATATTCTTCGTATTTTTGAAGTCCCGATAGCATGAGTAAGCTATTTTTAGCTATAAAGTGAGCTAAAGTGCATGTTCAAAAATCTACCCATGATTGATATGCATGTTAAATGATGTTTTATGGAAGTTTATGAGAGTTTGATGTTAGATAAACATCTTTTTCTATGTAAATTTCATGAAAGATGATAGTATGGACCATTTTGTAATAGTTATGAAAATTGGTCATACATGTTAAAAATAGCAAGAATTGATGATTGTTATAGTAGAGAAAATGATTCAGCTAAGCATGACGTTTAAGAAAGTTGAATGAAAATTTTTTTACGAGCCTTGGGGAAAACTGCAAATATGAGAAAGTATAAGGGCAAAATAGTAATTTTGCCAAAGTATGACTAAAGAGTCAATTTAGTCAATGTGATTATTAAATGATCTATTTATGACTATAGATCAAGAAAAATAAAGCCCGGATCGAAACCGAGGCAAGAACAAGGTCGAGAACTAAATTGCATATCTAGCTACATTTTGTATATCGAGGTAAGTTTGTATGATTTCTAAGCTTTATAATTTATATCATTGAATTGCTTAGTATAATGTACAATGTTATTATGAAATTGTTTAACGTTAAGTTAAACAATGAAATTATTGAGATCAAGTATGAGAAAGTCCGTATAAGACCAAGCCGAGGCATGGCATCGGCAATCAAACAAGTTATCATGTAAGTCCAAGGACCCAAGCTTGGCATTGACAAGTTTATCATGTAAGTCCAAGGACCCAAGCTTGGCATTGAACAAGTTATCATGTAATTCCAAGGATCCAAGCTTGGCATTGAACAAGTTATCAAGAGGAAGATTTCATATAAGTCCATGTCAAGACATGGCCTTGAAACCAAGATGAGATATCCCATGTAAGACCATATCCAAAATATGGCTTTAGTATCAAGTTCATGGTAAGAGATTTGGTATTCTCGGTTATTCATAGGAATTCATCGGGCAAATGAGATAAGCTCACAAGAGATAACAAGAAAGTTTAGTAAGCAAAATCATTATCAAGTGGGGACAAATATTAGTCATATTATGAATGATAAAATAGAGATTATGATTACTATGTTAAAGTATGCTGATCATTGTAATCAAGTGATACAAGTATCTTGTTTACTTCACAAGCATGAGACTAGTAAGTATTACAAGGCATGTAAGAACCAAGTATGAGCAAATAAGCTTTATAGTTGAAATTATGATACCATTGATTATGTCAAATGGTTTATTTAAGCAAGTATGTTGATATGTGTTTCATATGCAAACTTACTAAGCTAAATGCTTACGTCTTTAATTTTTTCTTTTCATGTAGTCCCGCCAAGCTAAACTGTGGATCATTGAAGTCGGAGCTCGTAGCACACTATCAATCGCCATTTTGGTATAGCCAAGTTGATTTTAAGTATGGCATGTATAGGAAACATTTCATTTTGAGTATATGTCTTAGAAAGGGGCAAAAGTATGAAATGCATCAAGTTTATTATTCTTTTGTAAATGGCTAAGTGATTGGCCAAGTTTGACTAAGAATGTATGTTATTAATATCGATGAAGCATGTTATATTGTTAATGAAAGATGTAATAATTGAGTTGCTGAATTGAGCTTGAGTTTGGTCTTAATTTCAGGATGGCAATTGGCTTGGTAAATAGCCCCTAAGTGCCTACACAGTTAGACACACGGGCGTGTGTCTAGGCCATGCATAAACTGCACCTTAGTCTTATAAGTAAGAATAGGCCACGGACTAATCCCACGGCCGTGTGTTAATGCCGTGCATGTCACACGGTTAGAACATGGGCATGTGCCCGGTCGTGTGAAATAAGTCAGTATATCAAGATGTAGTACACGGTCTGAGTCCACGGGCGTGCCATGGCTGTGTGTTATAAGTCAGAATGCTAAGGTTTTTCACACGGGCTAGGACCACGAGCGTGCCATGGCTGTGTGAAATTTGGCAGTAAACTCGAGTTTTAAGCACGGTTGGGAGACATGGGCGTGTCTCAGAGTTACACGGGCATGTCCCAACTCACATGGGCGTGTGACCCCTGTTTCCATGAAAAGTTTTTGATTGAGTTCCGAAAGTTTACGGACATGAGTTTAAGGCCTCGTAGGCCCATGAAAAGTACAAGTTGATTAAGAAAGAGAAGTTCTTAATTCAGAACGAAATTTTATAGGCCGTAAGTACATGATTAAGCAAGTTCAAGCATAGTAATGTCTCGTATCCGGTCTAAGCCTCGGACTCGGGTATGGGGTGTTATATTTAGTGGTATCAGAGCTACGGTTTAGTCAGTTCTAGGACTAATGTAGCATGAGCACGAGTCTAGCTATACATGCCATACGTAATAATGTTTTTATAATGATAGTGTGACGACTCCTGACGACTTAAATTGTGTTTATACATATAGTAATGGATCCCGAAAGAGATGTGGCGGATGATGTGGAAAGTAATGCACCAGCTCCCGCAGAAGAGACGGTGCCAAATGAGAATGAGAATAGACCCACTACGGTGAGTCAAGGAGGAGAAGAGGCTAGAGAAGCCTTCCTCCATATGATGAACACATGGTATACGGAGTTCGTTCATACGAATCCAAATGTACAACCCCCTCCACCCCGCCTATTTCGCAACCTATTCCCTGCAGACCCCTCAAGTGATAGAGGTGGCAAGAGGAGTTAAACCTCCGATTGATAGGATTATGAAACATGGGAAATTTGAAGAATTAGGGCTAGAAAAGATGACGATCCGAAAGAGAGTGAGTTTCGGTTAGAAAATACCATCGAGGGTATTTAATGAGTTGTCATGCACATCCGAGGAATGCATGAAATGCGTAGTCTCTCTTCTAAGAGATTCTCGCACCAATGGTGGAACACCCTTGTGTCTCAGAGTACCGAGGAAAACATCACATGGGAGTTTTTCCAAGAAGAGTTCAAGAAAAAGTATATTAGTCAAAGGTTTGTGGACCAGAAAAGAAAAGAATTCCTAGAACTGAAGTAAGGCAAGATGTCAGTGACTGACTATGAGTGTGAGTTTGTAAGACTCAGCAAATACGCTCGAGAATGTGTGTCCACTGAGGCCATCATGAGCAAGAGGTTCGAAGATGGACTAAATGAGGACATCAAATTGTTTGTTGCTATCCTAGAATTGAAGGAATTTGTGGTGCTAGTCGAGAGGGCTTGCAAAGCCGAAGAACTAGTAAAAGAGAAGAGAAAATCTAAAGTAGAGTCTCATGACTCCAAAAAGAGACAATGGAATAAGTCATTCCAATCCTCATCCAATAAGTCAAAAGAATTCCCTACACGATCGGCTACTTCCACTAGATCTTCATGGAAGGACAAGAGTAAGCAGTATTCGAGAAACAAGGCACAAACTACTTCAGTCGCTAGTGTGGGGAATGTTCGATTTGACAGACCCGAATGCCCACAGTGTGGCAGACACCATTTTGGAGAATGCCGAGTGCACGAAAATGTATGCTTCAGATGTGGTTCGTAAGACCACTACATAAAAGATTGTCCAGAGATGACGAAAGAAGAGAGAGCTCAGAATTCGAGATCCGGGAGTATGGTCAGAGAAAGACCGTAGAGAAACCCAGGAAGTGGGGTAAGAGGAAGGGGTAACCCTAAAGAGCAGGCTGCGAGACCCGAGGGTAGAGCACCTGCGAGGACTTATGTCGTTCGCGCTCGCGAAGAGGCATCTTCCCTTGAAGTTGTTACGGGTAGCTTTTCTCTTCATGATATTAAAGTTATTGCTTTAATAGATCCCGTATCCACACACTCCTATATTTACATGAGATTAGCATTCGATTTGAGTATGCCTATAGACTCTACAGAATTTATGATTAAAGTGTCTAATCCCTTAGGCAAGAGTGTGTTAGTTGATGAAATATGTAAAGATTGTCCATTAATGATTAGAGGTCATTGTTTTAAAGCGAACCTTATGTTGTTACCATTTGATGAGTTTGATCTCATTCTCGGTATTGACTGCCCATAATGTAATAGTTAATTGTGGGAAGAAATACATTGAGATGAGATGTGAGAATGGGGACACCCTTCACATAGAATCAGAGAAACAGAGTAGATTACCGATATTGATTTCTCATATGACGGCACAGAGATACATGAGAAAGGGGTATGAGGCATATCTGGCTTTTGTGATGAATGATAAAGAAACAGGGTCAAAGATTGAGTCAGTACCGATAGTATGTGAGTACTTGGATGTATTTCCTGAGGAATTACCAGGATTACCTCCAATCAGATAGGTTGAGTTCAATATTGAGTTAGTTCCCGATCTTGCATCGATATCTATTACTCTTACGAGAATGGCTCCGTCGTAATTAAAAGAGTTGAAGTTCTGATTGCAAGAGGCGATAGATAAAGGCTTTGCAAGATCTAGTTGTTCACCATGGGGTGCTCCGATTTTATTCGTGAAAAAGAAAGATGGCAGCATGAGATTTTGCATAGATTACCATCAGCTTAATAAAGTGACAGTAAAGAACAAGTACCCTTTGCCAAGGATCGATGATTTTTTCGATCAATTGAAGGGAGCCAATGTGTTCTCCAAGATAGACTTGAGATCGGGGTACTACCAGTTAAGAGTAAAGGACTCAGACGTGTCCAAGACAGCTTTTCGAACAAGGTATGGGCATTATCAATTTTTAGTCATGCCCTTTGGTTTGACCAATGCTCCTGCAGTATTCATGGACTTAATAAACCGCTTTTTTAGACCATACCTTGACAAGTTTGTAGTCGTTTTTATTGACGACATACTGATTTATTCCCAAGATGAGAATGAGCATGCTGAGCACCTACGGACAGTTTTACAGACTCTTCGAGAAAATTAGTTATATGCCAAGTTCAGTAAAAGTGAATTTCGGCTCGGGAGGTAGGATTTTCAGGACACATTGTCTCGGGAGAAGGAGTTCGAGTAGACCCAAGTAAGATTTCAACCATAATGGATCTGGAATCCTCCGAGGAATGTCTCACGAGGTTAGAAGTTTCCTAGGCCTAGCCGGCTATTACCGAATATTTGTCAAAGGATTTTCCATGATTGCAACCCCGATGACGAAATTGTTACTGAGAAAAATGTGAAGTTTGAGTGGGATGAGAAAAATGTCAACAAAGTTTTGAGAGATTGAAAACATTGTTGACGGAAGCTCCAGTATTAGTACAACTTGAGACAGCAAAAGAATTCATAATTTACAGTGATGCGTCCTTAAATGGATTAGGCTATGTACTTATGCAAGAAGGCAAGGTGATTGCATATGCCTCCAGACAGTTGAAGCCTCATGAGAAGAATTATCCGACACACGATCTAGAGTTGGCTGCCATAGTCTTCGCATTGAAGATATGGAGACACCACTTATATGGTGAGAGATGTCAGATTTTTACAGATCACAAGAGTTTGAAGTACTTGATGACGCAAAGAGAGTTGAACTTAAGGCAAAGAAGATGGTTAGATTTGATAAAAGACTATGAGTTGGTTATTGACTACCATCCTGGCAAGGCGAATGTAGTCACCGATGCTTTGAGCAGAAAGTCCCTTTTTGCATTAAGGGCAATGAATTCACAGATAACTTTATCCGTGGTGGTTCTATACTAGCCGAGTTGAAAGCTAGACCAGTATTCCTTCAAGAGATTTTTGAGGCGAGAGAGAAGATAACGAGTTGCAAGTCAAAAGAGCTCAATGCGAGTCGATGTTGAATCCGATTTTGGATTAATCCCAATGGAAGTTTGATGTTCAAAGATAGAGTTTGTGTACCAAGAAAGGAAGAGCTTATACTGAGAAAATTTTGCATGAGGCCCATAATGGATGTTTTCTGTGCATCCGGGTAGTACCAAGATGTTTAATGATTTGAAACACGATATTGGTGGCCAAGAATGAAGAAAGACATTTCAAAGTTTGTTTCCAAGTGCATGATTTGTCAGCAAGTAAAGGCTGAACACCAAGTACCTTCGGGTTTGCTTCAACCAATTATGGTACCCGAGTGGAAATGGGATCGTATCACGATGGATTTTGTGACCGGTTTACCGTTATCATCGAGTAAGAAAGATGCTGTATGGGTTGTAATTGATAGACTCACCAAGTCAGCCCATTTTATACCTGTTCGAGTAGACTTCTCACTCGACAAGTTGGTAAACTTGTATGTTTTAGAAATAGTAAGACTTCACGGAGTTCCCTTGTCAATTATATCGGATAGAGATCCGAGATTCACATCCAAATTTTGGAAGAAGTTACAAGAAGCCCTGGGTACAAAGTTTAACTTTAGTACAGCCTTTCATCCTCAAACTGACGGTCAGTCGGAGAGGTTAATTCAAGTACTCGAAGATATGCTTCGATGTTGTATTCTTGAATTTCGAGGCAGTTGGGAAAAGTTCCTCCCATTAGCAGAATTTGCCTATAACAATAGTTTTCAGTTGAGTTTAAAGATGGCACCTTATGAGGCTCTTTATGGGCGTAAGTGCAGGACACCTTTGTTTTGGACTGAACTCAAAGAAAACCAAATTCACGGGGTTGATTTGGTTAGAGAAGCTGAAGAGAAAGTGAAAGTGATACAAGAATGTTTAAAAGTTGCCTCAGACAGACAGAAATCCTATTCGGATTTAAAGAGAAAAGAGATAGAATACCAAGTCGGGGATAAAGTTTTCTTGAAAGTGTCACCGTGGAGAAAAGTTCTCAGATTTGGCCGAAAAGGCAAGTTAAGCCCACGTTTTATTGGACCATATGAGATTACCGGGAAAGTTGGGCCGGTAGCTTACCGATTGGCTTTGCCATCAGAGTTAGAAAAGATACATGATGTGTTTCACGTGTCTATGTTGCGATGCTATAGATCAGACCCTTCACATGTAATTACCCCGTCAGAGGTAGAAATCTATCCCGACATGACTTATGGTGAGGAACCAGTCAAGATTTTGGCTCGAGAAGTCAAGCAGCTAAGAAATAAAAGCATTGCCCTAGTGAAAGTATTGTGGCAAAGACATGGGATAGAAGAAGCTACGTGGGAACCAGAAGAGAGTATGAGAAACCAGTATCCAAATCTGTTTGTTGGTAAGATTTTCGAGGACGAAAATCCCTAAGGGGGAGAATTGAAACAGCCCGATTTAGGGCCTAGTGGGAATAGTGGTGCGAGACCATGAACCCGAGGTGAATTTATGAGTCTTTAAAGGTTTATGCCATGTTTGCATGTTAGTGTGAAAGTTTCATGAAGCAATTTGGCTAAATTAAGGTTGAATGGTCAAAAAGGACTAAATTGCAAAAGTTGCAATTTATGGGTTTCTAGAAGCATTTTGTATGAAATAGCTTTAGAATAGCAATTATGAGTCCTTAAATAGAAATTTGCCCAAATTATAATTTTTGGACAAAATTGGACATGAGTTAGTAAGTTAAGAAATTTTTTATGATAAGGGCATTTTGGTCATTTGTCTAATAAGTGATTAAAATAGGAAAAAGATGATAAAAATCATTCATCTTCTTCCTTGTGTGTGCCGAAATTTTGAAGAACTCCTAGTTAGGGTTTGTTCATCTCTCAAGCTTGCCAGTAAGTTCATCTTAGCCCCGTTTTTGATATTCTTCGTATTTTTGAAGTCCCGGTAGCATGAGTAAGCTATTTTTAGCTATAAAGTGAGCTAAAGTGCATGTTCAAAAATCTACCCATGATTGATATGCATGTTAAATGATGTTTTATGGAAGTTTATGAGAGTTTGATGTTAGATAAACATCTTTTTCTAAGTAAATTTCATGAAAGATGATAGTGTGGACCATTTTGTAATAGTTATGAAAATTGGTCATACATGTTAAAAATAGCAATAATTGATGATTGTCATAGTAGAGAAAATGATTCAGCTAAGCATGACGTTTAAGAAAGTTGAATGAAAATTTTTTTACGAGCCTTGGGGCAAAAGTGCAAATATGAGAAAGTATAAGGGCGAAATAGTAATTTTGCCAAAGTATGAGTAAAGAGTCAATTTAGTCAATGTGATTATTAAATGATCTATTTATGACTATAGATCAAGAAAAATGAAGCCCGGATCGAAATCGAGGCAAGAACAAGGTCAAGGACTAAATTGCATATCTAGCTACATTTTGTATATCGAGGTAAGTTTGTATGATTTCTAAGCTTTATGATTTATATCATTGAATTGCTTAGTATAATGTACAATGTTATTATGAAATTGTTTAACGTTAAGTTAAACAATGAAATTAATGAGATCAAGTATGAGAAAGTCCGTATAAGACCTAGCCGAGGCATGGCATCGGCAATCAAGCAAGTTATCATGTAAGTCCAAGGACCCAAGCTTGGCATTGACAAGTTTATCATGTAAGTCCAAGGACCCAAGCTTGGCATTGACAAGTTTATCATGTAAGTCCAAGGACCCAAGCTTTGCATTGAACAAGTTATCATGTAAGTCCAAGGATCCAAGCTTGGCATTGAACAAGTTATCAAGAGGAAGATTTCATATAAGTCCATGTCAAGACATGGCCTTGAAACCAAGATGAGATATCCCATGTAAGACCATATCCAAAATATGGCTTTAGTATCAAGTTCATGGTAAGAGATTTGGTATTCTCGGTTATTCATAGGAATTCATCGGGCAAATGAGATAAGCTCACAAGAGATAACAAGAAAGTTTAGTAAGAAAAATCATTATATAGTGGTGACAAATATTAGTCATATTATGAATGATAAAATAGAGATTATGATTACTATGTTAAAGTATGCTGATCAATGTGATCAAGTGATGCAAGTATCTTGTTTACTTCACAAGTATGAGACTAGTAAGTATTACAAGGCATGTAAGAACCAAGTATGAGCAAATAAGCTTTATAGTTGAAATTATGATACCATTGATTATGTCAAATGGTTTATTTAAGCAAGTATGTTGATATGTGTTTCATATGCAAACTTACTAAGCTAAATTCTTACGTCTTTAATTCTTTCTTTTCATGTAGTCCCGCCAAGCTAAACTATGGATCATTGAAGTCAGAGCTCGTAGCACACTATCAATCGCCATGTTGGTATAGCCAAGTTGATTTTAAGTATGGCATGTATAGGAAACATTTCATTTTGAGTATATGTCTTAGAAAGGGGCAAAAGTATGGGCTGTCAAGTTTATTATTCTTTTGTAAATGGCTAAGTGATTGGCCAAGTTTGACTAAGAATGTATGTTATTACTATCAATGAAGCATGTTATATTGTTCATGAAAGATGTAATAATTGAGTTGTTGAATTGAGCTTGAGTTTGGTCTTAATTTCAGGATGGCAATTGGCTTGGTAAATAGCCCCTAAGTGCCTACATGGTTAGACACACGGGCGTGTGTCTAGGCCGTGCATAAACTGCACCTTAGTCTTATAAGTAAGAATAGGCCACAGACTAATCCCACGGCCGTGTGTTAAGGCTGTGCATGTCACACGGTTAGGACATGGGCGTGTGCCCGGTCGTGTGAAATAAGTCAGTATATCAAGATGTAGTACACGGTCTGAGTCCACGGGCGTGCCATGGCCGTGTGTTATAAGTCAGAATGCTAAGGGTTTTCACACGGGCTAGGACCACGGGCGTGCCATGGCCATGTGAAATTTGGCAGTAAACTCGAGTTTTAAGCACGGTTGGGAGACATGGGCGTGTCTCAGAGTTACACGGGCGTGTCCCAACTCACATGGGCGTGTGACCCCTGTTTCCATGAAAAGTTTTTGATTGAGTTCCGAAAGTTTATGGACATGAGTTTAAGGCCTCGTAGGCCCATGAAAAGTACAAGTTGATTAAGAAAGAGAAGTTCTTAATTCAAAACGAAATTTTATAGCCCGTAAGTACATGATTAAGCAAGTTCAAGCATAGTAATGTCTCGTATCCGGTCTAAGCCTCGGACTCGGGTATGGGGTGTTACAATATTAATACCTCTCTCGAGGCTACTAACGTCTAACCCTAGGTTGATTAATTGAAATCTTTTTCTAATTAAAACCCCTAAGGTTGCATTAACTCGATCTATGGACTCCCATATTAGGTTTGACCCTAACCCGGCAGATTTTCGTCATCCTATCTCTAGGGTTGTGATCAAATCCGCTTAACTATGCTAGATCTACTCTTAGATAGGGTCTATTCCTTCTCTGCCTAAGCACATCAATACTTGAATCAATATCCTAAAATATCAAAAAAAGAATTAAGAACACATAATTAAGAACAAATCAAGTATTTATCATATAGTTCAGAAAACAATAACAAGATCCGTCTTTGGTTTCATCCTCCTCAGGTATTTGAGGGGTTTAGTTCATAATCATAAAAGAATACATCTCAGAAGAAAATATAAAACAAAACATAAGGAAACCCTAAAACCCCCTGAAGGAATTGAAGGAGAGATCCGCCGTCTTGAGTATGATTTCAGCTTCTTGAGATGAATCAACTGGTTTTCTTCGAGTAAATCCCACGATTCTGACCTCTCTGGCTTGGCTCCTTGGCCTAGATGGACGGCCCCTGACCAAAAGCACCTTTTAGGTTATACTTAGGGTGTTTATATAGGCTTCAGAATGTGTTTCTTCGCCTCTAAGTATCCTAATCCGAGTGAAATTCCTCTTTGTCATGGCAGGGACACGCCCGTGTGATTCGGGTCCAGGCCGTGGTTGGGTCTGCTAAAGAGGCACGGCCGTGTGGTGAAACCCCAGGCCTTGTTGATTTGCTACTTTGGCTCATTTGGTCCGTTTTTGGCCCATTTCTCGTTCTTTTCATCCTCCTATGCTTTCCTAAGTATAAAACATGAAAATAAAGGATTAGAAGCACCAAATTCCACAATTCAGGGAATAAAGCATCCAAAAGTATGCTAAATGTTGGATTAAAATATGAACAGATTACAGTTTATCATATTTGTAAAGTGTTATGTTTAGTATGGATGTACGGTAATAATTGAATTGATGTATACATATGCGTACCAGCTTGTAATTAGAAAATAGATAAATTTTGGTCTTATAAGATGATTAATAGTTGTTTTTGAAAATAGGCTTAAAGTTATTAAATGATGCACTTGCAAATTCGGCTAATGTCAGTCTAATAAATAATGCATGAATTGGGTTTAACTTTTATAGGTTAAATGGCTAGCTAAATTGAGGATAGGATGGTTGGTAATATGTATACATGTTTATGCTTGAATGATTCAAATTTGATATGGTAAAATGCTCATAAGGATTTTAATTACTCAATGGAATACTTTTGATCAATTGTATAATTGTTAATGTCGCATGTGATGTTGGACATAAAGCCCTGTGATATAATTTGTTTGGTTACTTAAGTGCATGAATACTATTAAAAGATAAAATGTTAAATGTTTATTAAGTATTCGAATGCCATTATAATGGTAAGCTCATGATTCGTGCATTCTTTTTGAAGCATATTGTGTATGACTTTGAGGCATGTGTATTAAGGTGTAAATATGAATATATGCATGAGAATTGTATTTGTTTTACGATTAATAATATATGTTAAATTTTAAATTGGCCTTATGCTATATTTATGTGAATATAATTTGTGTGAATGTGTGTATGTTTGGAAGCTATATTTTGGTTTGGTAATGCCTCGTAACCCTAATCCGGCGACGGATACGGGTTAGGGGTGTTACATGGATGTCGTGGCAATTCCTCCCCTAAAAACCTCATAACAATCTGCTTCGTAATGGCCCTTTTGTTTTGAATCATATCTTCATTTGCTTGAACCGAAAGTTTCACACGTTTGTAAAGGGCAGTATGAAGGGAAGGAAAATTAAGGCTACCAACATTCTTCTAGGCACACCTATGAACCTTTTTAAAAATGATTTCTCCCACGTTGATTTTTCTCCCTGTCATTACAGAATGGGGTAGCAGCATTCGCTCCTTTGAAATTGTAGACTTATGAGTAGAAGGACTCAGTCGGGTTGTGAGGAAGTGGTACCAAACTTGACAACGGTGTTTCAAAGAAACTCGTTCTACAGTGTAGCAATCTTTTCTGGACACTATACAATTGGTTTCTTCCACACACAAATCCTTAAGAACTTGATTCAGCCATCCGTTTTGATTGTTGTGGCAAACTGAGACTGCTCATCTTGACCATCAGGTAAGCCATACTGAGTATTGATAGAGTACTTATCAAGCAGCACTGAAACACCTCTCACATATATAAAAGCATTTGGAAGATCAATGGACTATTTATCCCGAGTCATAGAAGCACCCCAGTAATGCTTCAAATGTTGTCCATTTACTTTGAATGTAAGCCAAGTCTTTATATCTTTGACCTCTACAGCTCCATGAGGATAAACATGAACTATTTCAAAAGGTCCTGACCAATGAGACTTTAATTTTCCCGAAAACAATTTGAGCCTAGGTTTGAACAACAACACCTGTTGTCCAGGTTCTAATTGCCGTATCATAATCTTCTCATCATGCCATTGCTCAGAATTCCTCCATCTTATCTAGCTCAAGTAATCGTTTATTACCAGTAGCGAACCAATCCATGTTCAGCTTCTTGATGGCCCAAAATGCTTTATGCTTGAGCTCAACAGGTAAATGGTAAGGCTTCCCATAGACAATCTTGAAAGGTGACATCCCCAATGGTGTTTTGAACGCAATACGACACGCCCACAGAGCTTCATTCAGTCTAGATGACCAATCTTTACGAGTTGGGTTTACCACTTTCTCTAAAATCTGCTTAATTTCTCTATTAGAAACTTCAGCTTGACCATTTGCCTGAGGGTGATATGCCGTGGAAATCTTATGCCGCATCCCATACCTATTCAATGCATTGACGACTAATTTGCAATCGAAATGAGAGCCCTTATACTAATAAGTGCACGGGGTGTACCAAATCTTGTGAATATATTTTTATGCAAGAACCGCACCACTGACTTGGCATCATTAGTAGGGAGAGCAACAACTTCTACCCACTTGGGGATGTAATTTATGGCCACAAGTATGTACATATTAACCCAAGAAGGTGGAAATGGACCCATAAAGGCGATCCCCCACACATCAAACAACTCAACTTCTAAAATGTTTTGTAGCGACATTTCATGCCTCCTCGATAGGTTTTCCTTTCGTTGATAGCGGTCACATGTCTGATCAAATTCATGAGCATCTTTGAACAGACTTGGCCAATAAAAACCAGATTAGATAACCTTTACAGTAGTTCTCATTCCTCTGAAATGTTCTCCTTAAGGTGCCGAATGACAGTGTTACAAAATGCTCTGAATCTCATCATTTGGAACACATCTCCTAATAATTTTATTCGCATAGTTTTTGAATAAGAAAGGCTCATCCCAATAATATTTCTTGGCATCATGAAGAAATTTCCTTTTTCTTTGACTGGTGAGCTCAAGTGGTAGATACCCACTTAATAGGAAATTTACTATATGGACATACCAAGGTAATGCCATGACAACTAGCAGTTGCTCATCTAGAAATTCTTCCTTAATGAGTTGAATATTGCCATATTCATTTCCTGCTTCTAACCTTGAAAAGTGATCAGCCACTTGATTCTCAGTCCCTTTTCTATCTTGAATTTCAAGATCAAATTCCTGCAGCAATAATATCCCCCTGATCAACCTAGGCTTGGCATCCTTCTTGGTCACCAAATACTTAATCGCAGAATGGTCTGTATAAACTATGACCTTGGTGCCAACTAGATAGGATCTGAATTTGTCAAACGCAAATATCATAGCTAATAGCTCATTTTCAGTAGTAGTGTAGTTAAGCTATGTGTCTGCAAAGGTCCTGTTCGCATAATATATAACATGGAATACTTTGTCCTTCATTTGCCTCAATACTGCTCCTACAATGAAATCGCTGGGGTTGCACATAAGTTCAAAAGGTAGTGTCCAATCCAGTGCTATGACAATCGGTGCTGTCATTAGTTGCTTTTTTAATTCTTCAAATGTTTTCAAATAGGGATCGTCAAAATTGAAGGCTCTATTATGTTCTAACAAGGTACAAAGGGATTTGAATATCTTTGAAAAATCCTTAATAGATCTTCGATAAAATTCTACACGACCTAGGAAGCTTTGAATACCTTTGACAGTGGTAGGAGGTAGCAACTTGTTGATCACCTCAATCTTTGCTTTGTCCACAACAGTCCCTTCCTGTGATATTTTATGTCCCAGAACAATGCCTTCACAAACCATGAAGTGGCATTTTTCCCAGTTCAAGACAAGATTAATTTCTTCACAGTGAGAAAGAACTAACTCCAAATTCTTTAAATAGTGCTAAAAAGTATCACCAAAAATAGAGAAATCATCCATGAATACTTCAAGAAACTTTTCCACCATGTTTGAGAATATTACCATCATGCAACACTGAAATATTGCTGGGGCATTACACAACACGAATGGCATTTGTCTAAATGCGAAAGTTTTGTATGGACATGTGAAAGTGGTCTTCTCTTGGTCATTGGGAGCTATGTCAATCTGATGATACCCTGAGTAACCATCCAATAAACAATAGAATGCTTTCCCAGCTAATCTATCCAACATTTGATCGATTAAAGGTAAGGGGAAATGGTCCTTTCGAGTTGCTTTGTTAAGCTTGTGATAGTCAATGCATACCCTCCATCCCATGACAGTACGATTTTGAATGAGTTCGTTGTTGTCATTGCTAATCACGATGACACCCTAGGAACTATCGAAAATAGGGTATATTATGCCAGCATCGAGCCATTTGATAATCTCCTTCTTGACGACTTCTTTCATGATGGGATTTAACCTTCCCTGCTGCTCAATAGAATTGCTATGACAATCCTCCAGCAAAATCTTATGCATGTAAATAGCTGGGCTGATTCCCTTTATATCGGCAGTTGTCCACCCCAGCGCCTTCTTAGATCTCCTTAGAACATCTAGTAACTTAGTCTCCTGATCAGGTGTCAACTCTACAGAGATAACGACTGGCAGAGTGTTGTTGTTTCCCAAGTAGGTGTACTTTAAATGTAATGGCAAATGCTTTAATTCCAATGTGGGAGGTTCCTCTATAAAAGGTCTAGGAGGCTTAAAAGAACGAGCTGATAAATCCAAAGATTCAAAACTCTTTCCTGGTCTACCTTCAAGCCTTTTGGTCTCCATAAGTTCACCGAGTTCTTCAGTAGTTTCTGCTTCACTCAACTTACATGGATCTACATCATAATCATCAAAATTGCTGTGAAAAATTTTTGCAAACTCTACTTCCACAATCGTTTTGATAAACCCAGTGGCGTGACGTATTTCATTTTCAACTGCACACTTCATGGCATAAAAAACATTAAAAGTAATTTGCTAGTCATTAACCCTCATTGTTAGCTCACCTTTCTACATATCAATTAGCGTTTTACCTATTGCTAGAAAAGGTCTTCCAAGAATAATCGATACTTCTTTATCAGCTTCACATTCTAAAATAATAAAATCTGCTATAAAAATAAATTTATCTACTCTTACCAGCACATCTTCAACTTTACCTTCCAGATGTGCATAAGAACGACCAGCTAGTTGTAGCGTGACTGTGGTAGGTCTTGCCTTCCTAATTCCTAGCTTCCTAAAAATAGACATAGGCATTAAATTTATACTTGCTCCTAAATCACATAATGCCTTACCAATATAATGTTTCCAATTGAACAAGGAATAGTAAAACTCTCTGGGTCCTTCAACTTTTGAGGTAATTTGTTCATCAGCACAGCTGTGCACCCTTCAGTGAGAGCAACAGTTTCAAATTCCCCCAATCTTCACTTCTTTGATAAGATATCTTTCATTAATTTTACGTAGTTGGGAATTTGTTCCAACACTTCCACCAATAGTATGTTGATATGGAGTTGCTTTAGGACATCCAAAAATTTATTGAACTGAAAATCTTGCTTAGATTTTTGAAATCGCTGAGGAAAAGGTGGCGGTGGCCTTCCTTCAGATTGCTGATATTGTTTTGATGTGCCATTTTTTTTGGTAGCATAATTTGATTCTTTTACAACATTCTTTTGATTGGTCCGCTCAATTGTAAATTGCTCTACAGTGGGTTTGAATTCTTTCCATGTGTGAAATCTGAGCTTTCCTCGTCTGTAATGGCATCATTAACAACTCCAGCTAACTGAGTACCACTTCTGAGCGTAATGACCTTGCAATGCTCCTTCCCTTGAGATCTTAAATTTTCATTGTCACCTGGCAATGCTCCTTGAGGTCTCGAGTTTAACGCATTGGCAATCTGCCCTACTTGATTTTCCAAAGCTCTTAGGGCTGCAGCTTGACACTAGATCACGACGTCATTTTTGGCCATATATTCCTTCAATAGAGCTTCCATAGATGAAGAAGATGATACTGAACTTTGTTGAACATTTTATCGTGGCATGGGTTGATTATAACCATGTGGTGCATTTGTGGCATTTTTTAGAACAACATTGTTGGAGTTCACCATTCCTTGATTATTCCAACTAAAGTTTGGATGTTGCTTCCACCTTGGATTGTAGGTGTTGGAATATGGGTTATTGTTCCAGTTGAAATTATCGATGTAATACACATAGACTGGGTTTGATAGGCATTCATAAAAAAAACATGATCTTCCCCACAATAAACACATGATAGCTCGATTATTTTCATCTCCTAAATTGCAACTAGTCTCTTTAGTGTTTTGTTCATATTAGTTAAGAATGATACCTGAGCCGTTAATGAAGTGATTGCATCAAGCTCCATTATGCCAGCAACTCTTCTGCCAGTCTCTACTCGCGTAGTAGGGTATTGATAATCATTGTTGGAAATCCGTTCCAAAATCTCATACACTTGATTATATGATTTATCCAGCAAAGTACCATTGGCAGACACATCAAATACCATCCTTGTATGTGTAGCAGTCTGTTTTTAGTGAAATCGGAACAGTGGTTTTGGGACCACAAATCTGACGTCAAAAAAATTGTTTTATTATTATTTTAATGCCTACAGCATGATAGTAGCATCGTATAAAAATTTCGTTAAGAAATTTTACCGTTTTCATGCTTAATTTGGTAAAAAGGACTAAAACCCGTAAAGTGCAAAAGTTGAGTTCTAATAGCTAAAGGTATTTAATAGCTATGGAACATTAAAGTATGAGTCCTTATGTTGTAATTAAACCATTAATATAATTAGTGGACAAAGTTGGACATTATTTTAATATTTTTAAAGGTATATAAGTAAGGTTAAATTGGTAATTAATAAAATAACTTAAAAATAAAATGAATGAAAGAAAGATACCATCTTTCTTCTTCTTTTCCAACCGAGATTAGAAACAAAGGAAGCCATTAAAGACTTTCCAAGGTTCAACCATAGTTCTTTGTGCATGTAAGTCTAATTTTTCTCATTTTTTAATGATTTCTATGTTCTTGGAGTTGTTGTAGCTTAATCTAGTTAGCCCAGGGACTAATTTGCAAAACAGTTAAAAGCCTAGGATTTCACCATGAATGTATGTTAGTTGTTTTTGATGTTTTATGGATGAAAATGAATGTTTGATGATAGTTGAACAACTTTTGTAAAGGGATTTTTTATGAATTTGTCAATTAGGGATTAAATTGAAAAATAGAAAAATGTTCATGGTGAAAATGTGAAATAAATGAAATGTAGGGCTTTCTAAGGGCTTAAATGATATTCGGCTATAGTGGGTTGGTACAAAATTGCATGAATTTTTATTTTTATGAGCTAGGGACTAAATTGAAATGAATTTAAAATTATAAGGGCAAAAGTGTAATTTTGCCAAAACATGATTTTTGGATTAAATTGAATAGAATGAAGTTTGAATGAGTTAAATTTGATTATATAGATCAAGAAAAGCAACGTACGGATTTAGATCGGAGAAAAGAAAAAGTATTGGATTAATCGATCGTATTTCTCCGTTCATGTTTGAGGTAAGTTCATTCATTTAAATAGTGTTACATTATGCTCTATTTAAATGTTTATATGTTATATTATGGTATTACGACTCTACGAAAATATCCAACGAAGTTTCGATGACTTTCGAATCCCGTTTGAACGTTAGGAATATATAGGATACAAATGACATGTCATTAGGGGTTATCGTGTTTCGGGTGCTGGTCTTGTACATCCTACCGGTGGCTGAGTTTCCAGCATGTGTTGCGGTTACTTGATAGCTTGTGTGAGTAGCACTGTCTAGCTACGCCTTGACTGACAGCTTGTGTGAGTAGACCCACTTATGGCTAGAGAGAGAGCACTTATATGAGATATGTGATAGTAGTGGTTTCGACCACGTGTTAGCACATAGTGTGCGAGATTCCCGAGTATCCGATATTATTCTAGTGGTTCAACAAGTATACCAAAAAAAAGAAGGATCGGTATATGCTTCGATTTATAATGTCATGAAAACATGAGAAATGTATGAGTTGATAGTGATTAAAGATTACTAGTATGTTCATAATAGTATGAATGTTTATATGGAAAGCATGTGGAAGCTCTTTTTCGTGTAATGAATTTGATTAAGTTATGTGGTAATCACTAATGTGAATTATTGTTAGTGCTTAGGCTTGTGCCAAGCTATGTTGGATATGTTCATAAATTGCCTTTAATATTTTATAATGAAATGGTAAGTATTGTTTATGATTTACGAACTTACTAAGCATTATATGCTTACTTGTGTGATTTCTTCCATGTTTCCAGATAATCGGAGGCTCTTACGGGTTGAAAGCTTGTCAAAGATCCATCACACTATCTATCGACTAAATCGATAGATTTTGATGATTTTGAGTCATAGTTATAATGGCATGTATAGGTGTAACATCCCAACAACGGGGCTATTTGGAAATAAATTATTTTCTTATGTATGAACTGCTGTGTCATTATTTATGGAATAATAATGATCAATTTAAGGCTTTGTGTTGGCTCGATTTGGTAGAAAATTTTAGTTTTTAACTTTTAAAAGAAGGGAGCCTTAGTAAGTGGGTGTTATAAGAATAAATGTGGGTAATTTAACACAAAATAGGCCTTGGTAAAGTGGCAAAGCAAGCCCACTTAAGAGCTAGCATGTGACGCCACAAGGGATAGGGGAGAGCCTTGGTTCGAGTCACAAAATTCCCTTTCTTTTTGCTCTATATTTGGACGGCACAAGGGGGAGAGAAATTCTCTCTTTGAATTCTTTTATTATTATTAATAAGGGATAATATGAGTTTAAAATTTGTTTTTTTTATTTGGATAATAAGGAGGCTATTTTTATCATGGGATTAATTAGAGATGGCAAGAGGAAAAATAGGTAGTTGGGTATTCAAATTAATTGGAATACTTTCAAGAGAGTTTGGCGAATTTGAACTCCTTGTTGAAAGGAGTGGACGGCAAGGTATTGGGTGGGGATAGGGCCGAATTTGCCTAGTGATTTACTTCACAAGATTCGGCTAGCCTTCACTTCTTTTAGGTTTTCTCTCATTCTCCCTCAAGCAAACATCAACTTCTCCTTCTTCTTGGCCGAATTCTCCACACCACTCTCTAACCTATTCCTTTTTCTTTTCTTCTCAAAGTCCAGCCTTGATTGATTTTGGAATCAACCATAGCCGAACCTACACCTTACCCTTTGCCGAAATCTCCTTTCTCCCTGTTAAACTCTCTCTAGCCGAATATACATCTCACCTTGGTGCCGAAGCTTCTTTTCCCTATCTTGAAACACCTTGGCCGAACAATAAAGGTAGAAGAGATCTCTTGAATCTTCCTTGGCAAACGATTTAAGAAAGTAAGTATCTAGGCCGAATGCCTATTGTTCTTCTCATTCTTATTCTGCCGACTTTTACAAGAGTAAAGTGCTGATTTCGGCAAGAAAGGCTCCTAAATACTTTGGTAACCGATTTCTTTTAGGTACTTCGGGATCTCAAAGCAGTGAGATCAGATCTTGCATTCTCTGACAATCGGATTTGGGTAAGTGGTGGTAAGTGCTTACTTATAAAAGATTATTCTTCAAATGATTAAGGAAAAGCCAAAGGCTATTAAGTGGCTACTAATAGTTGCCGATTTCAGGGAAGTAAAATCATTCAGAGTATAGTGACTTGGGTACAAAGGCACTCGGGTAAGGATTAGGGTTCAAAAAGAGAACCCTTTTAAATATTTGGTTTGGCCGAATAGGCCATAGTACTAACTCCCATGTTTGGCCGAATATAGGGGCTAGTGGATCTGGGTGGCCGACTTCTTCATTTGGGATTTAGATTATTCGTGGTGACAGTGTGTACATACACACTTATAATAGTTAATAAAGTGTATTAAGTGTATGTTATGTGTAAATCGCTTCTATGTAGATAGGGCATTAGTGCCTTAATGGTACAAGCGAGGATCCCGGTAAGTCTCTATTTGTATGAGATTGATAATAATGCTTTTGGGAAGCATGGATTGTTTGATACATGTGATATATGTATGTTCTGTTATTAACCGCTTGACATGGGTTGATGAGAGGAGGAAGCGGTGATATCGTGTCGACGACGAGCACCGGTGTTTTGGTAACACACCGCGTGACTATATGTCACCAGAGGTTTGGTACCTCCAGAGGTTTGGTACCTCATAGCGCGACTTGTCCTCGTGAGTTAACACCACCGTGGGTTGGCCCCACTTGAGATATGGGATAAATGCGCGGTGATTTGGTATCACACGATGGGTTGGCCCCATCACCCGATTTGTGTCTACGGACACGGTGCTTTGGTAGCACATTGTGACTACATGTCACCAGTGGTTTGGCACCACCAGTGTTTTGGTAACACATCGTGACTACGGTCACCAAAGTGGTTTGGTACCACATGGGGTAGACAAAGGTGTTTGGTTGGCTAGGTTGGGTACACGATACTGCATTATTAATCGTTATATGTTGTGTATGAAATGTTGTATTAACCAGGGAAGGGTTACATATCGAGTCTTGGTGACTCACCTTCTCCTTTAACATTTTTCAGGTGACTCGTAGATGGCGGTGGAGGAGCCGGTTGGACTCGAGGTGGCCATGCAGTGAATTTAAATTTATGGAACTTTAAATTTGGTTACTTTTACTATTGGTTGTAATAAGGCCTCCATAAACTCTATTTGTGTTTTTCTTTATGTGGGATGTTTACTTAAAGCTATATCATTAAATTGAATTAAATCACATGTTTTCTTAAGTTAACACGAAAAAGTTTATTCGTGCCATCGGGCACACTTGAAACTGGTATAACAATTGGACTTAATTAAAATTCCAAATTAAATCTAAGGGTAGCTTTGACAAGACAACCGAAAAGGAGGAGTTTTCAATGGAAATTAAATGTTTTTCGAAATGGTGTTCACAAGGTTTTACTCGGTAACAAATCAAATTCGGTCGTAGTGTTTGGGCCGGGTTTGGGTTGTTACAGAATTGGTATCAGAGCCCAGTTCAAAGCTCGGCTGTGGGGGCCCAAGGCCCAAAAATGTTTTAAAAGGCCTTTTGAATGATTTTTGGTTTTTGAACAGCATGGCCCGAGTCTCCGGCACCGATCCGCCCATGTAAGTACATCTAAACCTTTCTGTGAATTATATTCTGTAGAAGGGTAGGGAGCATGGAACGTAGATAGAATTATAGGATTTGGACCCTAGGGTTAGATTACTCAAACACAACGAAGCATAAGACTTAAAGAACTAAACCAACCTATGACTTAGTCAATGAGCTAGGGTGTGGTAAACCCCATGACGCATGTCTAGGATTGATCCGGAAGAGCTTGGTATTTAAGCAGTCCTTGTGACTCACCTCCTC
Source organism: Gossypium sturtianum (assembly GCA_025698515.1). Taxonomy (NCBI): domain Eukaryota; kingdom Viridiplantae; phylum Streptophyta; class Magnoliopsida; order Malvales; family Malvaceae; genus Gossypium; species Gossypium sturtianum. Next base: position 31,219,262 of record CM046945.1, read on the forward strand.
TTCGCAGGTATCCTACCTGGTGCGTAGCTTCGGTTCACCCTAACTTAGAGGGCTCAGTGGTGTGGTAACCTCTGTGCGCATGTCTAGAAAGGTTCAGTGAGAGCTTGGTATTTAAGCAGTCCTCGTGACTCACCTCCTCATCACTCGAATTCTGCCTGGTGCGTAGCTTTGGTTCACCCTGACCAGGAAGGCTCGGTCATAGGCTAAACACAATGATTAAAACCCGAAAAAGGGAACTAGCTTTGTTTTTCGAAATGGAATGGAATAACAAGCCCTAATGCTTTCAAAACTTGTCCAATAACTCTCTTAAACCTTAGAACACTACGTATACAATGTTTTTCTCGGAAAACTTGATTTGTGAAAAATTACAGAAATACCCTTAGGAGTAAAATTACCAAAATGCCCCTGACCCATAAAATATTAATTCGACGGTTTTGCTTAAAAATTTCAACTATTTTACAAATATTAAGTAGTTTAGCTTTGGAAATCATCAGTAAAATATTTTGGTTCTGGAAAATTACGAAAATACCCCTGTAGGAAAAAGACGAAAATACCCCTGGGTTAGAAATGGGCAGAAATGTCCGATGAGTGAATAGGTATGGAAAGTATTAAGGAATGGATGCATGGATTTCTTTGTGTGAACTAGGATAGGAAACTGAAACATTGTTTGCTCGAAAGAATCTCTGATTAAACTTCATCCATAAAACTTCTTCGCGAGTAATAAAGTGAAACAAATGCTAACGCATAAAATTTTTCTTAATCGATTAAAAGCGTGATAGATAGAATGAGTTCTAGAGGACGTGGACGCCGTGGGACGTGGTAGGGGTAGGATGACGGTGTCCGAACCCGTCAGTCGAGGACAAGGTTGAGAAAATGAGGTACCATCGCCACCACCACCTCCTACTTTTAGAAGTGAGAGCCGGAGCGGGCCGGTGGCGAGTCGGTATCGCAAGGCGTGTTGCGAGTCTTGGAGATGGTGGTCGGGTGGTGGAAATGTTGGAGCTCGGAAATCTGCCCCCGAGCGACTCGATCTAACGGAGCGGAGGTATTCCGAGGTGTGTCAGAGTGGCACCCGCAGTGAATGAATACGGCTAGAGTCGATCGAAAGAATCATGGATGACCTTGACCGATCAAGAAGAGAAGTCGAAAGGCGGTGTCGCTTCTAAAGGATGAAGCGATCGGTGGTGGCTTACGGTTCGAGATGGGGCTACAGCAGATGATTTGACTTGGGAGTATTTCGTAACCGCCTATCGGAAAAAGTATGTGGGCATCGCCTACACCGACGCGCAGAGAAAGGCTTTTTCGGGATTAGTTCAAGGAACTAAGTCCGTGTGTCGGAATATGAGGCGGAATTTCTAAGGCTGAGTAGATATGCGAGAGGCATCGTGGCTACTGAACATGAGCGATGTGTCCGCTTTGAGGACGGACTCCGAGATGACTTAAGGTTACTGATTGCCCCACAGCAGGTTCGTGAGTTCTCATCTCTAGTGGAGAAGGCTAAGGTAGCCGAGGGAATCAAGGAGGCTGTGAGGCAGAACTATAGTAAGAACAATCAGAAGAGAAGTTTTGGGTCAGCTGGATCAAGCGGGAGTGCTCAGAAAAAGGCTAGGCCAAGTGGGCCCAATCAGGCAGCAAGGCCCACAACTGCTAATCAAAGGCCGACTCAGTGCAATCGCTGTGGAAAGACCCATTGGGGAGGTTGTTGGACCGGTGACAAAGGATGTTTTGAGTGTGGGTCTTTGGAGCATCGCGTCAGAGATTGTCCCCAAAAACTAGCTAAGAAGCGGCGGAGGCTCGAACCGTGCTCAGGATAGAAATGTAGGACCACAGAGGGGTCGTGGTAATGGTAGAGGAAACAACGGTCCTAACCGAGGTCGTGGAACTCAAGGCAGAGGTTCAGGCAACACAGAGGCTAGGCAGCCTGGCTTAGTTTACGCAGCAAGGTGTCGCGAAGAAGGTGACGCACCGGATGTCATAACCCGATGCGTTTCTAATTTTCGATTTTCCTTATGTTGCATTGATTGATGTGGGCTCACACACTCGCATACATTGCTAGTAGTGTGGTAGGAACTATGGACCTAAACTCAAAGCCGCTGCTAGGGAGATGACCGTAGTTAGCCCCTTAGGTCACTCCGTAGTCGTAAATAGACTTTATAGAGGCGCACCTAGAACTCCAAGGGGGGTAGTATTTGTAGTCGATCTAATGGAACTACCGTTTGGGGAGTTCGATTTGATCCTCGGTATGGATTGGTTGGTTAAATACCAAGCAAGGTTGGACTGCGCGGCCAAGCGCATGGTTCTTAAGACGGCAGAAGGTGATGAAGTGGTTATGATAGGAGATAGGAGGAATTACCTATCCAACGTAGTGACCGCCTTGAAGGCTAAAAAGATGGTCAAGAAGGGTTGTGAGGCGTATTTGGTTCAAATCTGTGCTTTGGAAGCTAAGGGGTTAGTAATTGAAAAGGTCCGAACGGTTGGGGAATTTACCGATGTGTTCCCGTAAGAACTTCCGGTTTGCCTCCGGATCGAGAAGTCGAATTCGGTATAGACTTGCTACACCGAACGGCACTGTGTCCATAGCACCATACCGAATGGCACCAAAGGAATTGGTGGAGCTAAAGGCTCAAATTCAGGAGCTCTTGGATAGAGGTTTATACGACCAAGTATATCTCCGTGGGGAGCGCTGTGTTGTTTGTCAAGAAGAAGGACGGTTCTATGCGGATGTGCATCGACTCACCGTCGTTGAACAAGTTAACGATCAAGAACAAGTACCCGTTGCCTCGGATTGACGACTTGTTTGATCAACTGAAGGGTGCCTCGGTGTTTTCAAGATAGACCTTAGGTCGAGTTATCACCAATTAAGGGTGAAGGAGGTGATGTTCATAAAGCGGCATTCGAACTCGGTATGGGCATTTTGAGTTCTTGGTAATGCCATTCGGGTTGACCAATGCACCGGCGGCATTCATGGACTTGATGAACAGAGTATTCCAAAGAAGATTTGGACCGATTCGTCGTGGTGTTCATAGACGACATATTGATTTATTCAAAGACAGAAGAGGAGCATGACAAGCATCTACGGATAGTTACGCAAGTATTGAGGGGAAGCGGTTGTATGCCAAATTCGGTAAGTGTGAATTTTGGCTTAGGAAGTGGCTTTCTTAGGTCATGTAGTATCACCGAAGGAATTAGGGTAGACCCCGCAAGATTGAAGCAAAGATTGGAGTGGAAACCACCTAGGACGGTGGTGAAGTCACGAAGTTTTCGGGTTTAGCAGGATATTATCGGAGATTCGTGGAAGGATTCTCTCTAATAATAGCGCCGTTAACTAAAGTTGCTAAGGAAAGGTGTCCCGTTTGTATGGACGAAAAGCAGCAAGAAAGCTTTGATAAGCTAAGGAAGATTTTGACTAAGCTCCGGTTTTAGTGCAAACAAGCAGAAAGTTATTCACGATTTATTGTGATGCATCTCACATCGGCTTGGGATGTGTGTTGATGCAGATGGGAAGGTAGTAGCCTATGCATCCGTCAATTAAGACCGCATGAGGTTAACTACCCAACTCACGACTTAGAGTTAGCAATGGTCGTCTTCGCTCAAGATATGGAGACATTACCGTATGGAGAGAAGTCGATGGTCTACACGGATCACAAAAGCTTGAGGTATCTTCCGACTCGTAAGGATCGAATCGAGACAGCGTCGATGGATTGAACTACTAAAGGACTATGATTGTTCAATCGAGTACCATCCAGGAAAGGCTAATGTGGTAGCGACGACGCATTAAGCCGGAAGAGGCGATAACGGACTTAAGAGCAATGTTCGCTCGGTTAAGTCCGTATGATGATGGGAGTCTTTTGGCGTAACTTCAAGTAAAGCCGACTTGGATTGAGGAGATTAAAGAAAAGCGATTAATGGATGAAGGCTTGAACGCTAAGAGGGTACAAGTTCAAGACGGTGGTTTGGAAGGGTACAGCTTTGTCTAGTGATGGAGTGCTTTGTTTTCAGGACGCAGTATGTATGCCAAAGGATCCGAATTAAAGCGCGAAAATTCTCCAAGATGCACATAGCAGACCATACGCTATGCATCCCGGGGAAGCAAGATGTATGGAGATTTGCGGAAACAGTTTTGGTGGCACAGGTTGAAGCGTGAGATAACGGAGTTCGTGGGGAAGTGTCCGACGTGTCGCCAGTTAAGGTTTGAACATCGGTCACCATCGGGACTACTTCAACCGATAAAGATCCTCAATGGAAATGGGAGAGGATCACCATGGATTTTGTTAGTGGGCTACCCTTACGCCCACTAAGAAGGATGCATGCGGGTAATTGTAGATCGCCTAACTAAATCACTCACTTCATGCCGGTGAGAATGGATTACTCACTCCGAAGCTAGCAAAGTCGTATGTGGGTGAAATAGTGAGATTGCATGGCGTGCGAGTGTGTCAATTATCTCGGATAGGGATCCCGATTCGCGTCAAGGTTTTGGAAAGCGTTGCATCAAGCTTTAGGTACACGGTTAGATTTGAGACGGCTTTCCATCCACAAATCGACTGACAATCGGAAAGGGTGATACTGATTTTAGAAGACATGTTAAGAGGTGTGTCTTGGATTTTAGTGGTAGTTGGGAGGAGTACCTACCACTAGCGGAATTCGCTTATAACAATAGTTATCAAGTTTAGTATTCAAATGGCTCCATACGAGGCCCTATATGGACGAAAGTGTCGTACTCCTACATGTTGGGCGAGTTGGGAGAAAGACAAGTTCGGGTCCGAGTTGGTAACAGAGACGGAAGACAAAGTCAAGGTGATTCGGTCTCGTCTCAAGGAAGCATCGGATAGGCGTAAGTCTTATGCCGATCTCAAACGCAAGGAAGTGGAGTATGCTGTGGGAGACAAAGTTTTTCTGAAAGTGTCGCCTTGGAAAAAGGTGTTGAGATTTGGACGGAAAGGGAAGTTAAGCCCAAGGTTCATTGGGCCATATACTGTGGTGAAGCGAGTAGGACCAGTGGCTTATCAGCGAGGCTGCCGGCAGAACTAAGTCAGATACATGACGTCTTTCACGTATCAATCTTTGAGAGCGGTATCGGTCAGATCCTTCGCACGTTGTGCCAGGAGCAGAAATCGAGGTGAACTCGGATCTATCTTTTGAGAAAGAACCGGTTCAGATTGTAGACCGAGATGTGAAAGTTCTACGTAGGAAGGCAGTGCCTTTAGTGAAAGTGTTATGGCGAAACCACGGAGTGGAAGAAGCTACGTGGGAGCCCGAGAAGTGATGATGCGCAGCAATACCCTCACCTCTTTTGATCAAGGAATTTCGAGGACTAAATTTATTTTAAGGGGGTAGAAGCTGTAACATCCCAACAACGGGGCTATTTGGAAATAAATTATTTTCTTATGTATGAATCTATTTGTGTCATTATTTATGGAATAATAATGATCAATTTAAGGCTTTGTGTTGGCTCGATTTGGTAGAAAATTTTAGTTTTTAACTTTTAAAAGAAGGAGCCTTAGTAAGTGGGTGTTATAAGAATAAATGTGGGTAATTTAACACAAAATAGGCCTTGGTAAAGTGGCAAAGCAAGCCCACTTAAGAGCTAGCATGTGACGCCACAAGGGATAGGGGAGAGCCTTGGTTCGAGTCACAAAATTCCCTTTCTTTTTGCTCTATATTTGGACGGCACAAGGGGAGAGAAATTCTCTCTTTGAATTTTTTATTATTATTAATAAGGGATAATATGAGTTTAAAATTTGTTTTTTTATTTGGATAATAAGGAGGCTATTTTTATCATGGGATTAATTAGAGATGGCAAGAGGAAAAATAGGTAGTTGGGTATTCAAATTAATTGGAATACTTTCAAGAGAGTTTGGCCGAATTTGAACTCCTTGTTGAAAGGAGTGGACGGCAAGGTATTGGGGGGGGATAGGGCCGAATTTGCCTAGTGATTTACTTCACAAGATTCGGCTAGCCTTCACTTCTTTTAGGTTTTCTCTCATTCTCCCTCAAGCAAACATCAACTTCTCCTTCTTCTTGGCCGAATTCTCCACACCACTCTCTAACCTATTCCTTTTTCTTTTCTTCTCAAAGTCCAGCCTTGATTGATTTTGGAATCAACCATAGCCGAACCTACACCTTACCCTTTGCCGAAATCTCCTTTCTCCCTGTTAAACTCTCTCTAGCCGAATATACATCTCACCTTGGTGCCGAAGCTTCTTTTCCCTATCTTGAAACACCTTGGCCGAACAATAAAGGTAGAAGAGATCTCTTGAATCTTCCTTGGCAAACGATTTAAGAAAGTAAGTATCTAGGCCGAATGCCTATTGTTCTTCTCATTCTTATTCTCACGACTTTTACAAGAGTAAAGTCTTGATTTCGGCAAGAAAGGCTCCTAAATACTTTGGTAACCGATTTCTTTTAGGTACTTCGGGATCTCAAAGCAGTGAGATCAGATCTTGCATTCTCTGACAATCGGATTTGGGTAAGTGGTGGTAAGTGCTTACTTATAAAAGATTATTCTTCAAATGATTAAGGAAAAGCCAAAGGCTATTAAGTGGCTACTAATAGTTGCCGATTTGGGGGAAGTAAAATCATTCAGTATAGTGACTTGGGTACAAAGGCACTCGGGTAAGGATTAGGGTTCAAAAGAGAACCCTTTTAAATATTTGGTTTGGCCGAATAGGCCATAGTACTAACTCCCATGTTTGGCCGAATATAGGGGCTAGTGGATCTGGGTGGCCGACTTCTTCATTTGGGATTTAGATTATTCGTGGTGACAGGTGTGTACATACACACTTATAATAGTTAATAAAGTGTATTAAGTGTATGTTATGTGTAAATCTGCTCTATGTAGATAGGGCATTAGTGCCTTAATGGTACAAGCGAGGATCCCGGTAAGTCTCTATTTGTATGAGATTGATAATAATGCTTTTGGGAAGCATGGATTGTTTGATACATGTGATATATGTATGTTCTGTTATTAACTGCTTGACATGGGTTGATGAGAGGAGGGGGCAGTGATATCGTGCTGACGAGCACCAGTGTTTTGGTAACACACTGTGACTATATGTCACCAGAGGTTTGGTACCTCCAGAGGTTTGGTACCTCATAGCGACTTGTCCCTGTGGTTAACACCACCGTGGGTTGGCCCCACTTGAGATATGGGATCGTCTGCCAGTGATTTGGTATCACACGATGGGTTGGCCCCATCACCCGATTTGTGTCTACGGACACCAGTGCTTTGGTAGCACATTGTGACTACATGTCACCAGTGGTTTGGCACCACCAGTGTTTTGGTAACACATCGTGACTACGGTCACCAGTGGTTTGGTACCACATGGGGTAGACAAAGGTGTTTGGTTGGCTAGGTTGGGTACACGATACTCTGCATTATTAACTGTTATATGTTGTGTATGAAATGTTGTATTAACCGGGGGAAGGGTTACATACTGAGTCTTGGTGACTCACCTTCTCCTTTAACATTTTTCAGGTGACTCGTAGATGGCGGTGGAGGAGCCGGTTGGACTCGAGGTGGCCATGCAGTGAATTTAAATTTATGGAACTTTAAATTTGGTTACTTTTACTATTGGTTGTAATAAGGCCTCCATAAACTCTATTTGTGTTTTTCTTTATGTGGGATGTTTACTTAAAGCTATATCATTAAATTGAATTAAATCACATGTTTTCTTAAGTTAACACGAAAAAGTTTATTCGTGCCATCGGGCACACTTGAAACTGGTATAACAATTGGACTTAATTAAAATTCCAAATTAAATCTAAGGGTAGCTTTGACAAGACAACCGAAAAGGAGGAGTTTTCAATGGAAATTAAATGTTTTTCGAAATGGTGTTCACAAGGTTTTACTCGGTAACAAATCAAATTCGGTCGTAGTGTTTGGGCCGGGTTTGGGTTGTTACAATAGGTGTTTTGTTTGATGAATTTAGCCGTTATGTGTGGCTCGTGTATATGTCATTTTGGACGATGAACTAGTTGGTATGATATTATGAATATGTATGGTTTTATGTGTGGTTGTTATTTTGATGTGGTGGTGGTTAAAATGACGGAAAAGAAATGGTGTTTATAATAATCTATTATGAATTGTTGATTGGCATGGATTGAGGTAGTTTATGATATGGTTAGTGGCTAGATTTGGTAGCTTGAATGTGTTTGGCTTTAGGTCAAAATGGTAAGGTGCATGATAGATATGAAAATGGCAAAAATGGTATTTGTTGTGCATATATATATTTGTGGTATATGAACATGGACAAATGTGGCATTGAAATTGTTTAATTGGTAGTTTAAATGCTGAATGAATTGGATAGGTGTTTAGGCAAGTTTGATTGTTGAAGTTGAGGTGCCATTTTGGCATATTGGTTGAATTGATAGTTTCTATGATGTGTAAGTTTGAATATGCATATGTTAGGTGTTTTTGAATGCTTGATTATAGGTACAATTTGCTTGTGCAAGAGGTATGAGTTTGGGTGAGAAAAAATGGCTTGGAAATGACCTATTTTTTGTCCACACGGGTAGAGACACGGGTGTGTGTCTCAGCCGTGTGTGACACACGACCAGGCGACACGGCCGTGTGTCCCCTGTAACTTTTAAAGGGTTGCAAGTCAGGCTATTACACGGGCTAGCACACGGCTTGACACACGGGCGTGTAATGCCTTTTTGAAGGGTACACGGCCTAGCACACGGGCGTGTGGCTTGGCCGTGTGACCCAAGTCAGTGAGTTACTTGGGCATGGACACAGGCTGGGACATGGTTGTGTGTCCCTACCTCGAATGTCCACACAACCTGGGACACGGGCATGTCTCTCGGTTGTGTGAGTCACACGGCCGTGTGACCCCTACAGTTTGAAATTTTACATCTTTTTCCATAAAATCCCATATGTTTCCGATTTAATCTCGATTCATTTCTAATGTCTTTTTAGGGTCTCGAGGGCTCATAAAAGGGACTATAAGCATGAGTTTGGATATTATTGCTATGAATTATGTAACGCCCCTAACCTGAATCTGTCGCTGGAACAGGGTTACGGAGCATTACCGGAGTTTACAAATTAATTATCAGACATTTCATTTCATCTAGCATTCATATTTGAAACCAATTAAAATCATACATATTATTCCTTAAACGAGCCCTCGAGGCCCAAATTTACGCATTAGAAACACATAGAAACTAAGTAGAAAACTCAATTTTTTTTCAAAAATATTTAAAGTTTCCAACACTGCCGGGGTCACACGGTTGTGTGACCATGCCATGTGACTCACACAGTTTGGAGGTACGCCCGTGTCTCAAGTCATGTGGGTATTCAAAATAGGGACACACGGCCGTGTTTCAGCCCGTGTCCGTGCCCATGTGAGTATACTGTTTTGTGCAAATTTAAGATATAGGGGACACACGGCCGTGTTACCTGGCCGTGTGTCACACACGATTGAGACACACGCCCGTGTAGACGAAAATAGGCCATTTTACAAGCCATATTTCTCACCCAATTTTGTGTCTATCTACAATCAACATTACACATATCAACAAGCCATAATTATACATTCAAAACAAGCCAAAACAAGTGGATAAACTCAACACACTACATATAAGCCATCATTAAACAAAATACCTATACATGCCATTATAACCAAAATCAAAACATTTGAAAATACCGATAGAACCGATGGATAGTGTGATATATCTCCGACAAGCTTCCAACCCAATCGAGCTTCCTATAATCTGAAAAGTAAAAGAAAACAAATACATAAGCAATGAATGCTTAGTAAGCTCGTATAAACTTTAATCATAATACTTCCTTTTCAAATATGAAATTTATATTTATGAAGAATAATCTAATATTGCTACCACAATACTCATGAAGTTATATTTAACAACTCACTAAGTGAATAAATCTACAGTATCACTTATACATAATATTCCTAGCATAGTAGGATTTTAAACAACTTTAACTCTTCCAAAATTTCTTTATTTTCATTTGCGTTTCTTTACTTTCCACACACATTCCATATGCATAACACACCAGTCATAAGCATATCATTCAACCATAGATACAAGCTTGTGCATTTAAACGTAGACCTTTTTTTTTTTGAATTAATCACATGATAACTCATTTTATAAGAAATTGCATAACTTAAAACTTACCACTCTTTCATGAGCACAAGTATATTTTCATTTGAGCACTTACCCTTTCAACGCATCATATAATAAACATATTACCATTTAACTAGTAACTTGGCACTTGTCTAAGCTTCAACAAAAACATTTGTTAGCATACTTGAACATATTTCATATAAATTCAACATTGATAAACTTATTTTACCAACATATCACACTTGAGTTTATTACTCATCACAACTTAAATAATTTCCATGTATCAACATATCAAGATATTGATATATATACATATCATGACACATATCATTCTCTTACTGTTTCTTCATATACATATATCATCCAAAAACAACTCCTGTTATCTTACCATTCAAAGAACGACTTACGGATATGAGTACATCGTTTTCAGAAGCCCGAAGGCTGAACAGAAGCTCATGAGAGCTAAACAGAAAGTAAACACGAAAGTTCGCAACAAATGTTGAACCTTGGTTTACTTGGGTAATTTGCCGTCAATTCATCCTTTACATTCGTAGTGCCATAACCCAGTCATGGTCTTATCATCAGAATGCCATAGCCCAGCTATGGTCTTACATATAAACACTGACATGGTCCAACCATGGTCTTACGTTCATAGTGCCATAACCCAGTTATGGTATTATCATCAGAATGCCATAGCCCAGCTATAGTCTTACATATAAACACTACCATGGTCCAACCATGGTCTTACATTCATAGTGCCATAACTCAGTTATGGTCTTATTCGTCAATTCATCCTTTGCCACAGAACGACTGTACTCAATCCCGCGTTCCACTTATTTTGAACATTTAATTCAATTTCATAATTTAACAATAATTTTGTTTTCAGTAATAGATATGAATAAATACATAATACCATTCATCAATTTAGTAAATAAACATTAAAGTTTAACCATACAAACTTACCTGAATTGAATTATAATAATTGCAGGGGTTTAGGGACTATTCCGCTATTTTTTTTTCACGAGTATCTACGAAATCTTGATCTAAAATATAAAGTTACTCATTCATTAGCATATATTTCAGTTCCAATTCATTTCACTATTTATACCCTTCAATTTTTTGAATTTACATAATTACCCCAACTTTTACAACTTTTACAATTTAGTCCCTTAACTAATTAATCTATAAAATCAACTAATTTTCCTCAATTAATAATTTATCCAAATATTCTGGGCTATCAAACAGACCTTAATAAAATATAAATTTAATATCAAACCCTAATATTTTAACCATTTTGACAATTTGATCCTAACATCAATATTTAACAAAATCACTTTATAATATCATCATATAACAAAATTAAAGCTCTAAACCCACTTGATATTAATAATTTATTTCAATATATTAATTTAGACAATAAAACTATTCATTTCATGCAATTTGGTCATTTTTTAAATTTTTACAAAATTACCTTAAAATTTTACTTTTATTCAATTTAGTCCCTGAGCCTAAAACATGCAAATTAGCCATTTTTAATGAAAATCCATACTAGTTGAATATTCATATATTTTCCTCCTCCTCCTCTCCATTCCACATCCTTAATGTATATAACATGCTTATATGTAATATTATCAATAAATCTACTATTTACTTATGTTCATATCAAAGCTGTCCACTTGAGTCATAGTCAATAAATTATTTATATCTTGAGCTACAGATTTCTAAATTAAGATCCGCTTGATGTTTTTGAAACTAGACTCAAATATATTTCTACCATAAAATTTTCAGAATTTATAGTTTAGCCAACAAGTACTGTAAAATCTTCAAAATTATCTCTATTCTGTTGTTTGACAGCTTTGACCTTTGCTTACTAAAAATTAATTATCTCTTAATACGAGGTTTGGATGATGTTTCTGTTTTCTTATCTTGAAAATAGACTCATAAATAATTTAAACATATAAATTTAAACCCCTAATTATTTTTTTACAATTTTTATGATTTTCCAAAGTCAGAAAGGGGAACCCGAAATCAATCTGACCCTGTCTCACAAAAATTCATATATCTCATAATATGAAATTATTTTGCTTGCACCGTTTCTTCTATGTAAAACTAGACTAAATAGGATTTAATTTAATGCTTTAATTTACCTCTAATTTAATTTCTAAAATATTTGGTGAAATTTCAAAGTCAGACTACTATTGTTATCCAAAACTATTTTAGTGTAAAATGTTGATAACAAAATTTATAACAACCTCCTTTCCTTTCTCTACAATATCATCACTTCCTCTTATTTCCCTTCACTAACATATAAATAACATAGAACCTTATATAATAAAACTCTACTTTAACATCATTTTCATACTTTTTCAATATTATCAAACTCAAAAATATATTGAAATCTTGATGTTATTACCTTGCCCTATTGATTTCAATCTTTAACTTGATTTTCTCTCTCCTCCAACTTCTATTTCTTGAATCTAACTTGATATTCTAGCTCCCCATTGTCTCCTTATTATTTTTCTCTCTTGGTAGCTATGGAAATTCTTTTGATTTCTAAGTGAAAATGGTGAATTTTTAGTAAAAGGACCAAATTGTAAAGAAAGGAAAATTTCTTTCTTCTCTTCTTTTCTCATGTGGGTGCATGGAAAGATGATGAAAATTCTTCATCTTTCTTTCCTTTTATACTAAATAAAATAATAATAAAATATCTCATTAAAATATTAATAAAATAATATTTATCTAATTAAATAATTATAAAGTATCATCAAAATATCTCTAATATCATCATTGCCTTCTAGAGTTCTCTCTCTTTCTAATTGACCATTTTGCCCTTTATGATATTTTAAAATTCCATCCTTGAGTCATCACTTAATTTGGTAAAATTGCGATTTAGTCCCTCATAATTCTTCACCTATTCAATTTGGTCATAATTCATCCATTTTACTTAGTTTCTAGATCATTCCACCCTTAAAATATTTGCACTATTGGTCCCTCAAATTTTTCATATTTATACTTTAACCCCTCAAATTTTAAGTACTTACTTTTGGGAAATAAAACTTTTCTCACTTTTGCGATTTAATCCTTTCTTGAATTAATATGTCATAATATACTTCCCAATGTTGACATAACTCAAAATTTCCCTTTTTGTCACTTTATTTCCTTATTTTACTATATTAAGGATACTATCTTACTTTCTTACTGTAGTAATTTTCGGGGTATTACAAATTATGTTGTGATTTGTTTATGATAAACAAATGTTCGTTGTATGATGTTATCTTTCGGTAATGCTCTGTAGCGCTAATCCAATGACGAATACGGGCTAGGGGTGTTATAGTATGCGCATTTAATCCATTGTAAAACATTTCCATATGTGTCCAGTGTTGGAAACTATACATCAGACATTTCCTAAGTTATTCCTTAAATCGCTCCCAAGCTTCATCCAACGTCTCATCCTCTTATTGCCAAAAAGATGTGATATCATTCTTTAACTTGGCATTCATATTTGGAGGATTATACCGTAGCAAAAACCTTTGACAAAGATTATTCCAAGATGTCACCGTCCCTTAAGGTAATGTGTTTAACCATGCTCTGGCACAATATCTTAATGAATATGGAAACAGTTTAAGTTGCAGGGCGTCTTCAGGAACACCCTGTTGCCTGATTGAGTCATAGACTTCCAATAAAAGTCTTAAGTGCAGTCGTGGCTCTTCAGTAGGCAATCTACTAAACTGTCCTACCGTTTGCAGCATCTGAAACATTACCGATTTCAACTCAAAATGCTGAGCTTGAATGTGTTACCTGACTATTCCTGGATTCAAATAATCCAAAATGGGAAGAACATGCTCTTGAAAGGGTCTATCTCTATCATCCATCATATGAGGGATAGGAAAAACAACATCTCGACCATTCAAATGTAATGGATCTTCCCTACCTGGTTCATTTCCAACCCAAGCTATATCTTGCAATTCTCATCTCCTTCTTCTCAATGTTCTCTTGATCTTTGGGTCAAAAGGATACTCTTCGTTAGTAGGAATGCCTCTACTTATGCACTAATGTAACATCCAAAAATTTGAATTTTATATGTTGCACTATTTTGGTGCTCAGCTAGTTAAACTATCTAATGTGTGTGTTTAGGTAGTCCTGAGAAGGCTCGGGATTTATTTGGATTTAGTAAAATTTTTGGCATTTAGTACTTTAAGGAAATGGAGTAAGTGACCTTAAAGCTTAAGGTAATAAAGTGGTAAATAACTAGCATAAGTGAGCAATTAGTAAAGGGGATATGGCGCCATATGTGTTACCTTGAGGGAGGGAGTTCGAATCCCTTTGATTGCATGCGTGATTTTTATTTTTGTTTTTTTTCTTTATAGTATTGACCAAGCATGATTTTATGGTAAGTTGGACTTTTATTTTATGGCAAGATGGCTAAGAGAAAAAGGCAAGATTTAAGTTAGGGAAAGGAATCAAATGAAAATGGCATGTAAGGGGAGCATAAGGCTTATTCCATGGGTGATGTTTTGGAAAGTTTGGTTGGCCAAACTTTTGACCAATTGGCTATGCATTTGGATGGTTTTTGGGGCTAAGGGGGATGACTGAATTTTATTAACATTTTGGTAAGGTTTAGGTGCTAGTTTTGGTCAATTCTATTAGCAACTAATGTATCATTTCTCTTCTCCAAAACTCTATGCCCTAGCCGAATGTGGTCAATAGCAATAGGTAAATTTTTGTTTGTTTTGGCCATTTCTTTTTGACCAATTTGGTATCATCTTTCATACTCCCCAAACTCTTTTATTCTTTGTGCCGAAACCATGCAACCTTGAAGAGGCATTTTTATTTCTTTTCATTCTCTTTGCCGAATGCATACCAACTTGAAGACCTTTCCCTTGTTCATTTTTCATCCTCGAAAACTGAAACTTAAACACCATATCTTCTACTTCTTTTTCTTCTTCTTTTCTTTTTGCAAAAACTTTCAAACATCACTCCCCCTCTAATATTCTCACCATAGTCAAATATCATTGATCATCTCCCTATAGTCGAGTCTTCCATTCATACATATTTTCTTCTCAACTATATTTCTAGTCACACTTTGATCAATCGGTAAGTGATCCATTTCAACATTTCTTTTTTTTTTGTATTTTTATTTTATTCTTTCTCTTAGTGCCGAATCTAAACCTTGGTGTGGGATGGCCATATTGATTGAGACCATCACCATACTTTCTCTCTTACGAAATCACTTTTCTCTGCTATAGAAATATAGTGGAAGGCCGAAACTTGGAGTTTTTGAAGTCATCATTTAATCGCTAGAATTCGGTCCAAAAATCTCTAAGGTAAGGATTCTTCGAGGATTCTATAATCACTTTTTATTCGTTAAGATAGTGTTGATTAATCGATATTATTATAGGGACTCTATCGCTCGATCTTTCATCTTGAGATCATACGGATTTTTGTGGTAAGCCGACTTCACCCCTAAGATCAATCGTTTATAACAACGTAATATTAGTTTGGACTAATAATTATTTTGAATGGAGGCAAACAAGATCGAATCAAAAGGGGTAGTGATTGGTGATCGAAAAAGGAGCGGATTTATGATCCCTTCTAGATTCAAACGAAGGGCTGTATCGGTGATTCGAGACTTTCCACTGGGTTGTGGACCCTCATCCGGTGAGAAGCAACTATTCGAGGTTGTTCGCAATTGTGAGGCATCAGTGATTCGGGATTATCCACCGGGTTGTGGACCGTCAACAGAGGAGAACCGGTAAATCGTAGTTGTTCGCGATTCCGAGGGTAAAAACACTTAGATCATTTATCTTAAAGTAAATTTACTATGTCGCATTCATTGTCTAATCGAGAGTTGAAATATTTTTAGGTGTCGACGATCAGGAAAGTGTAGTGCTTACCGTAATCAGGTGTGTAATCTCACACCGTATTTCATGGGTTAGATATTTAGAACGTGTTAGTGGTAAATTGCTTGATTAAATCACATTTTGGTAAAATTGGGTAAAATGGCATAGTTATCACTATTTTGGTAAAGACTATGAAATTGGTATTAATACTGCGAAAATTACGAAAATACCCTTAATGGGCCATTTGATAATGCTATATGGGCCAAATTGAGATATTTGCTGTATGGGCCAAATTGAGATATTTGCTGTATGGGCCAAATTGAGATATTTGCTATATAGGCCAAATTGAGATAATTGCTATATGGGCCAAATTGAGATATTTGCTATATGGGCCAAATTGAGATATTTGCTATATGGGCCATTGGATATTTGTTATATGGGCCGATTTGATATAAATTGTTATAATGGGCCATAATGTTTGTAAGAAATATCTGAATAAATTGTTGTAAATGGCTATGCATTATATACATGATTTGCATGGGATGGGATATTGATGAAGAGAAGTTCTGGTAGTTCTGCTACAAAATTCTGGTGGCTCTGCCACAAATCTAAAAAATGGAAATGCCATGTAAACTCTGTGAATCTGGTGGCTTGTCCACAATTTGATATAAATGGCTTAATGCCTATTTTGGTGTGTTGGCGGGGTGGGTGACTAAAGCTCCCCACAGGGGTGCTGGTTGGTACGGGTGGTGTGTAGCGGATGGAAATTAGGTTTGGTTTGGGAATTGCATATCACATGCATATTTTATACATGTTTTTTTTATGTTATAATTGTAAATGAGCTTTGGCCCAATAAATGCTTAATTGGATTTTGGCCCAGTGGACAATGGTAAGTGGGTTACACACTGAGTTCTAGTAACTCACCCCCATTTTTCTTATCCCTTACAGGTAATGATCAGTGATGGAGACTTGGGCTGTGGATGACTCGGTGGAGGCCATACTTCGTAAACGGTTAAATCTGGATTTCGGATTTCTTATAGTATTTTTAATTACGTTACTATTTTGAATTAAGGTTGTAATAAGGCCTCTGGATTAAGTTTTGTTTTGTTTATTGTGTGATGAATTTTATAAACTGCTTAAAGTATTTCAAATTATAATATTATTTTTTTTGTAAAAACTTAAATAAATGATTTATTCTAAAATGAATTTTTAGAAAGGATTTCATAATAATTTTTCATAATTTTTTTAACCCGAAAAATTTCTCTCGAACTATTAACGATATTTTCAAAATACTTGAATTCTCTTTCGAATTTACAACATCGTTTTCAAAAGTCATGGTTTTGTAGATTATTAGTTCAAATTTAACGATTTATCAAATCAAACTTGTTTTCTTGATTTTTAACAAAGCAATATTTTAGTACGAACAAAAAGGGTTTAACATGTTTTGCTCATGTGACATACCAAATCCGCTCATAACGCATGGGCCGGGTTTGGGGTGTTACAACTAACAAGAAACCTGTAGAAAGTAAAAACAACAAAGTTAAATAAAACTAATGGAATTATATAAGAAAATAACAAAACTTGTAACAACCCATTTTTAGTAAAAACAGAACAGTGGTTTCGGCACCACAAATTCGAGGTTGAAATAATTATTTTATTATTATTTTAATGTCTACAGTATGATAGTGTAATTGTGTGAAAATTTCGTTAAGAAATTTTATCATTTACATGCTCAATTTGATAAAAAGGACTAAATCATGTAAAGTGTAAAACTTGAGTTCTATTAGCTAAAAGTTTCTAATAGCTATAGAACTTTAAAGTATAGGTCCTTATGCTGTAATTAGACCATTGATGTAGTGGGTGGACATTTATGGACATCAAATGGATGTTTTAAATAATTTTATAATAAGGTTAATATTGTAAATTGATAATTAAAGATTAAATAAGTATAATAAAACCATTTTTTTGTCCATCTTCTTCACCCTAACCGAAATTAAGCTAAGAAAAACACCATAGATAGAGCTTCAAGGTTCGGCCAAGTCTCCTTGTGCATATCAAGAAAAGCGAAATTCGAATTTAGATCGGGGAAAAAACAAAGTATCGGATTAATCGACTTATTTCACCGTTTTTGCAATCGAGGTAAGTTCGTATGTAATAAGCATTATTATAATTGTGTTTTAAATGCTTTAATATTGCATAAATTGTGAATACAACCTTGCAGATATATTTGACGAAGATTCGGCAAGTGTGAAATCCTGGTTGAACTTTAGGAATAGATTAGGATACAAATGACATGTCATTAGGGGTTATGTGATTTGGGTGCTGGTCCGTACGTCCTATCGGTGGCTGAGTTATCCGGCATGTGTTGCAGATTCTCGTCAGCTTTTGTGAGCAGCACCGTGTAACTTCGTCATGACCGTCAGCTTGTTTGAGCAGATCCGTTGATAGCTCGAGAGTGAGCATTATATGTGATATGAGATTGAGATAGCTTCGACTATATATGTGGCACTTAGTGTGCGAGATTCCTGGGTATCTGATAGTATTCCGAATTGTTCAACGGGTATATCAAAGATATGGATGAGTATGAGATTAATACGAGCTTGTACAGGTATGTACGTGAATTATACGATCATTGAATCAAAGAATTTGATGGAAATTGTGATTAATCTTGGATTGAATACATATGTTAAGTTATGCTTCAAATTTGAATTGCATTATATGATGTTTATGTTATTGAATTGTTGGTTGGTAAGTTTTACTTAGTCAGCATACGAGCTTACTAAGCTTTATAGCTTACTTTGTTTATTTTTCGTGTTTTATAGTGTTCTCAAAACTAGCTCGGATTTGGGAATCATCGGAGACTTCATCACACTATCAAGCTATCACTTTGGTACTTTTGGATCTATGTTTTTGGGATATATGGCATGTATAGGAGCTTTGGTCATTTTAGTATATGTTAGAAATGGATTTGGCCATTTATGTTGGCTTGTAAATATTAAGTGTTTGGTTTTGTGTATTGTCATGTAAGTTGGCTCATTTTGGTTTATTTGGTTATGTTTATATATGTGCTAATAGCATTTGTCTTGTGATTGATATATGCTATATAAATGCTTGTGGTAAATGGTTGATTGAGAATTGATATGCTTATGAGTTTAGGAATGTGATTTTGGTATGGAATTTAATGGCATAATTGTGGTATTTGTGTGCTTTGTATTTGTTGGTATTGAAATGGTATGAATTATGTTTGGTTGAATGCTTATTAATGCCATGTTTTGGTGCCATTTGGTTTGGTTTAGGAGTATACAAATTTGGGTGGCAAGATGGCTTGGTGAATAGCCTATTTTTGTCCACACGGGCGTGTGTCTCAGTCGTGTGTGACACACGGTCAGGTTACACGGCTATGTGTCCCCTGGTGTTGAATTAGAAATCAAGTAAGTATGCTCCACACGGCCTAGCACACAGGCGTGTGACTTGGCCGTGTGGCATAAGTCAGTATACCCTACAGGTTTGGCACGGCCTAGCACACGGCCTGGCACACGGGCGTGTGTGGCCATATCTTAGGGCACACGGGCTAGAAACACGGGCTAGCCACACGGGCGTGTGTGTTGGCCGTGTGACCCAAGTCAGAGAGTTACACGGGGTAGGACACGGGCTGGGACACGGCCATGTGATCCCATTTCGAATGTCCATACGGCTTGTGACATGGACGTGTCTTTTGCCGTGTGAGACACACGGCCGGGCCAGGCATGTGTCCCCTGTAAATTGGAAAAATTTTCTAAATTTTCTAAAAGTTTCCTAAGTTAACGGTTTAGTCCCAAACCACTCCGAATGCTTGTTTTGGGCCTCGTAGGCTTGTATTAGGGACAATGTGAATGAATTTGAATAATGATTATTTATTTATGATGAATGTATAAGAGATGTATGTTTAATTGTGTTATAAGTCTAGTAATGCTTCGTAACCCTATCCCGATGTTGAATACGGGTGAGGGGTGTTACAAAACCAAATTTCACCAAATTACTGATCCCTGGCAACGACGCCAAAAACAAGTTACGTGTGAATATAATATGCGAATGTGCAAGTGTACACGTCGAATCAAGTAATAAAGTAGTAAGTAAGATCGTCTCCTCAAGGATCGAATAGGATTAATTCAATTAATCTATTATTATAAACTACATGAATCAGGCTGTGGCAAAACAGAATAACAATTTGTAGAGGAATAATCATGTATGCAATATTAAAATCAAATAACTAACTTAAAATGTTGTGGCAAAGATACAGAGAAAAAGTTGAGAGGATCTACGTTGTTGAATAGGAAGGTTGGGATTACTAAGATTCTTTCCTCATAACACAATAATACCATGGAAAAATCTTAACCAATCTACTATTTAGATTAAATCTAAGGTAGTCTGCTTCTTTCGAGAGTCAAACATCAAGCTACCCTACCTAAGGCTTTGCATGTCTACAAGCCTTAAGAAGAATACCCAGCACTGTTTCTTCCTTTCTCTATACAAAGTGCAGCTATATGTCTAAAGTGCTATGAGTATTCTGTCGAATACTCGCTTGTAACATTCGATCACAATCCAAATCATCTAACGTTTTTAGAATTAAATCAAGTTTATGAACATACCATACATTCATCTATTTCTAGAGACTGCATGCATACATTTTAAAATAGCGCAAATTAAATGAAACATTAAATCAAATCAGGATAATGCCTTGGTCATTAAAGGCACTAAAGATTCATCTAATAATCCCAACCCGATGAGATTAGCTCATGAGTTGGAAATTAAAATACAAAATGGAAGTATCATTCAACAACATATTTCCACAGTTAAAATTCACAGAAATCAATTAAGATAATGAAGGAAGAACTTCAGGAAGCTTTCACCAATCCAACCCTGAACTTCAGTGCTGTAATATCTTCTGAAGCCCAGGGTTGAGTATTTCTCCTTCTTCCTTGTGTCGTTTCTCTATTCCTTAGTTGCTACCCTCTTTCCTTGCGTCTCTAGATCTCTCGTGAGAAATTATGTCAGAGGAAAAACCCGCTCTTATCTTTTATTTCTCTTTCTTGTTTTTATAGGGTAGTCCCCCTCTCAGAACACACTGTTTTCTCCCTATTTTTTAGGTGACTATTTTTGGTACAAGTACAGCTGGCTGAGTGTGGCGTAGATTGACAGCTGAGTCATCATCTTTCTGGAATTGCCATGGCATTTGTGCTGGCAATCTATCCAACCTTTTGTCATGACAAAACTTCACTACTTTAGTTCTTTTCCTTCTTTCTACACCTGCTATAAGCAACACGTAATTCGTTTCCTCCCACAAGTAAAAGTAACATAGAGTGACATTGAAAGCACAATCCAAGCTTCATGATGCAATGTTATAAAAATACTAATATAGTTTCCTAAATGTAACTAAATTTACTCAAGTACGAACAATTAACCAAGTCTAGATGCCTAAAATATAACTCTTTTCAAGAGTTATTAGGCTTCGCCAATCACTAATAGTTATGACCTGCGAAAAGATTCGTCGGTCATTAAAGTAGAAAATAAAGGTAAATTCAGGGAAAGAGACAACCGCAAATGAATAGAATGGCATGATGGGAGTTGGACTAATAAAAATAAAAAACAAATTACACCGAGCCCATGGGTGCATATTGACTGAGCTGACGGATGAGTCCGACAATAAGACATAAAATTTTCTCTTCATTTGATTATCACTGACTGTACTAACGATATATCCCGTTAACCTAGTTGTTAATGTAGGTTAAAGATAAGTTTGACAAAGAGCTGGAAAGTATTTTGAAAGTCAGAAATTAAAGAAATAAGGTCAACGTCGTGACAAAGACAAGTCTCTGTCGCAACATTAAAGGTAGTAATGAAGGAGTTCAAAAATCGACCCAATGTCGCGACATCACTAACCTATGTCGCGACGTAGAAGACAGTTTCTTAGAATTTTAAAATTGTAGGGTGTGCCGTAACACCGAACCTTGATGTCGCGACATAGGTAGTCTGCCAGGGATGTTGTGACACAGAACCCCTGTGCCGCGACATCGTTGCAATTTTCTTTAGGGTTGACCCGACACGATTACGTATCCCAACAAAATAATCCTTATTTTACCCGAGTTTTAACCCTAAAATCACATTTTTTTGTAAACATAAAAATACCCTTTTAACTTAATGTAACTTCATTCTAAACACTTACTGCTCTAAAACTTTGTCAAAACCCTTAGCCTCTAAAACCTTTCTTCTCCTCCATAATAAAGCCAAAATTTGTCCATCTTCTCCCCCCATGGCCAAATTTCACAAGGAGAAACCATGGCTAGGGTTTGTCAAGCTTTCAAGCTCGATTGTAAGTCCATTCTTGCCCTGTTTTTAATGCTCTTTACATTTTTGAAATCGTTGTAACTCGATCTATCTATTTCTACCACTAATTTAAGATATGATCAAGGTATAGGGTTTTACCCATGTTGAATATGTGTGTATTTTGATGTTTGATGGCAGAAAATGCATGTTTGTTGTTTGTTAAATGACTTTTGTTAAGTGATTTTCGGTAAAAATGTCAAAAAGGACTTATTTGTAAAAGTCTATAAAATGAGTAGAAAAATGTGAATAAATATGAAATGTGGGATGTTATCAGTATGAAATGGTTCGGCTAGGCTTGGGTTTTGAAGAAATTGAATGAAATTCATTTTACGAGCCTAGGGACTAAAGTGTAAATATGTCAAACTTTATGGGCAAAAATGTAATTTTTGCCATACTGTGATTTTGGACTGATTTGAATAGTATAATGATTAAATAAGTTAAATGTGATATTATAGATTAAGAAAAACGAGGTTCAGAATTAGAACGGAGGAAAAACAAGTATTTGACGGTTACGTCCTTCTTGCCATTTTTTTATGCTAAGGTAAGTTCGTATGTTTAATAAGCATTGAATTATATATGTATAAATGCTTAATTGATATAATTGTGGTAAATGCTATATTATTGAAATGAAATGTGAATGCTATTGAGTACGATACTACGGAAATGACCGACAGAGATTCGTTACAGCGAAAGTCCCGGTTGAATCTTAGGAATAGATAGTATATAAATGTCTTGACATTAGGGTTACTGAGATTATGTGTAAGACCATATCTGGGATATGGCATCGATATGAGATTTCGTATAAGACCATAGCTGGGCTATTGGCATTGATATGAGATTACATGTAAGACCATATCTGGGATATGGCATTGGTACGATAATGTGTGTACGAGATTCCCGAGTATCCTTTAGTATTCCAAATGGTTCAACGGGAAATGTTAACGAAATGTGGTTACAAGTGATGGTAGGACTCCGTCAAGGTACTCGTGACAGAAATCGACAAGTAAGTGTTAAAAGTGAATTTCATATGATGAGTAAGTGGAAAATTATGAGAATTTATATGGCTCAATTGAACATTTATAAATGTGATGGCTATTGAATTGAATATAGTTTATTTCTAGTCGCTTATGCTTTATGTAAATGTGAATGAATTGATAAGTATTCAAACCATGTAAGCATTGAGATGAATAAACCTGTGAAATTCTTAGTTAACTATGTGAACGAATATATGGTAAATTTGGTTGACGATTATGTGATTGGTTTTCGGGCCAAATTGAGTTATGATATAGCATGTTTTATCCACACAAATTGTGATTTATCGGATATAAGAAAAAGGGAAAAATGGCATAATTGCCTATTAAAATGGTTATGGGAAGATAAGAGTTTAGGTAGTTGAAAGATGTTAAAGTATATGCTTGAAACGTACATACTCATAGTTAATGTGTATGTTTTCTAAGAGGTTTGATATGGTTTGTTGGTTGTGGTAATATGTTATAATAGAGAGATTGCGGTGGTTAGGCTAATGCCAAGACGTGTTAAATTATACTTACAAATTTATAGAAGAGACAATGTGACTGAATAAATTGTAACTGTGAGATTTATAGAAATTTATATTATCTTATGTATATATTGTTGGACTTGGTAAATGATTGGTAAGAGTTGCTTATTATATTCATACGGACTTACTAAGCTATATAGCTTACCCCCTTTCCTTTCCCATGTTTTATAGTGTCATTGAGCTAGCTCAGATTGGATATCGTCGGAGGTTCTATCACACTATCAAGCTATCATTTTGGGTATTAATGAATTCAAGTATTTTGAGTTTATGGCATGTATAGGGATTTGGTCTTTTGGTTATATGTGTCATTATTAATTTGGCTATATTTGTTGGCTTATAATGGTTTATGGTTCGTTTTCGTATATAGCCATGGAAGTTGGCTAATATTAGTTATGAGTATATTTATATATTAATGTCATTTTTTAATGTGGAATCTTGTATGAATTGGTGTGGAAAGGTTGATGTTCTAAGCATGATAAATAATGGCATGAGGATGACATGTTATTGTCTTGGTTGTGGTTGTTTGGTTGCTCTTATATGCTTGAATTTGTGCCATGTGATGTTATGTTGATGTGTGCTGAGGGTGACAAAATGGCTTGGTATATAGCCTTGTTTTTGTCTACATGGGTAGACAGACGGGAGTGTGTCTAGACTGTGTGTAACACACGGTCTGCCCCACGGGCATGTGTTCCGGCCGTGTGTCCCCTGCACCTTAATTTTGAGAAACAGAATGTCCAGAATTGAGCACACGGGCAGAGACACGGGCGTGTGTCTCAGCCGTGTGTGCTACATGGCCTAGCACACGGGCGTGTGGCACGACCGTGTGGAACAAGTCAGAGAGCACCCTAAATTGAAAACGGCCTGTAGCACGGGCGTGTCCCTTGAACAACACGGGCGTGTGACCCCTGTTACATGAAAGATTTTCTAAGTTTCGTAAAATTTTCTAAAGTTCTCAGTTTTGTCCCGAATCACTTCCAATACATGTTTTCAGCCTCGTAGGCTCGTAATAGGGACTTCATGATCGAATATGACTGGTTTTAATTTGGTTGAAAATTTATGACTCGGAATTTAATGAATGCTTGTGTTATATGTAATATCCCGGGAATTGTGGCCTATGCATTTTGTTTAATTATATGGAATAGCATGTCTATGTGAACGGTGAATGTGTTCTATGAATTTTGTGAATTTTGTGAACCTTAGTGTGTAAAGAAATGCCTTAGAAATATTAAGTTTTAAAGTTTAAAAAGGGGAACTAAGGCAAGGTGGTCTTAAGAAAATTTATAGAGGAAATGTGACATGAAATTGGGCTTGGAAAAGTGGCTTGGAGGTACCACTTAGGGCCTCTGGAAATGACACCATGGGCTATGAGGAAGGGCCTAGGATCGAGTCGCATGAGAAGCTAAATAAAGCTTTTATTTTTGCGGCAATAAGAAGAAGAGGTGGACGGCATGGGGAGTCTAAGGGAGGAGTTTAAGATGAGGGTGTAATCCTTCTAAAATTCGGCAAAGCTAGGGGATAATCATTGATTTTATTTGAATTATTTTTTTTGAATGAGTAGTAGGAGAGAAAGGAGGAGAAAAAGGAGGAAGCTGATAAGAATTAAGAGTTGGCCGGCCAAGGGAGTATTTGGATGGTATTTTCGGCTAATCATAGTATAGGTGTGCCGAAAATTCTAATTCTCTTCTCATCTTTTCTTTTATGCCAAAATTTTCTAAAGAAGAAGCAACTTGAGCTCTTTCTCTCTTCTTCCTTTTCGCTATTCATCTCCACAAACCGAATCATACCAAAATCTATTCTCTTCTTCCTACTCAAATCATCAAAGGCCGAATACTTAAGATAACCCATTGCCGATTATTCATAAATCCCCAAAAGCTGAAACTAGAGTGATAATCATTTAGTCATAGCCGAATACCTTGGTGGGTTTAAGCAAGGGTGTCGTCAACTACAACACATAGGGTAAGGATTCAACTGCTGTTGTTTTATGTCTTTTCTTAAAGCCGAAATCAAGACTCTAATGTTATTAATAACAAGCCGAAACCAAGGTAAGAAGTTAATTCTTCGGGATTTGATCATGTAGCCGAATGGCTTTTTGCTAAAGTGCTTAAGGTTGGCCGAATGTAGGGGTTAGGGATCTAAAGCGTTAGATCGGGTTTTCAGGTTTTCAGGAAAGCGTTAATACCAGGTGTGTACCCCACACTATTTCTCGATAGATGTATAGTTATGTTTTATTAAATATGTGAATAAGAATGTGAAAGAAATGGCTAAGGTACCATGCAATGGTACTAAGTACTCAGGCACGTAAACCTACTCCTTCTATGAGTACGATATGATAAATATCTGTATGGCACATATGTGAAACTATAAGAATGTGAATAAAGAATATGGCATGATATTGCATGTTCTATATGACATGGGCATATGGGTTATATGGAAAGGGGAAGTGATTGGTGGTTTTATACCCCAATATATGAATGTGGTGACTTCGTTCACATAATTTGAATGTGGTGACTTATGTCACAAAGTATATTATCCGGTGGCTATGCCACAATATATAAGGGCGATGAGCACGTCAAATGCAAATGATCGCTTCGATGATGTGTAGCGGGTGGAGGGTTGACTTAGTAGTCCCCACGGTGTGATGGTTGGTACGAGTGATGTGTAGCGGATGGCATCTAGGTTTGGGTTCGGGAATGCATCATTATTTGTAAATTGTGATATGTATATGTATGGTCTGATATGCCTGAATCATTAGGGCTTAGTGTGGTTGCTATACACTGAGTCTGTTTGACTCACCCCGTTGTGGGAATATTTTTCAGGTGACACTCAGTGATGGACCGGGTCGGCAGGAGCTTAGTGGTGGCCATGCTCAGCACAAAGATTATTTTCAATTTGGACTCTCCATTTTCTTATAAGTATTTTAAATTTATTCGGTTTTTATTTTGATGTAATAAGGCACTAGTATGAAACTGTTTATGCATGCATTTTATTTATTTAGTATGATACGAATTTTATCAATTTAAAGTTTAAGCAACTTTTCTTAAAAATAAATTTTAAATGTTTAGACACCTAAACACAAACGATTTTCGAATTAAAGATTAACCCCAAAACAACTCGGTATTTTTATAAAACCACCCCAAATTTTCCAAGGTAATAAACATGAAATTGAAACGTTTTACTCGAGGAACATACCAAATCCGTGCAGGCTCGTGAAATTTTGGGTTTGGGGTGTTTCGATTTGGTTTCAGAGCCGAGGTTCAAAACTCGGCTCTGGGGTTTTGGGCTCCAAAACGTTTTCTAAAAATGGGCTTTTTAAAGGATAAGCAGTGCTGTTAGCTCAAAGATGGCTTGCGTCTCAGACCCAAGTCCGCTGTAACTACCTAAACCATTGTGTGATATACATGTGGGCTTTATGGGCTTTATGGGACGTAGACTAGTTTAAATAGACTACGATGGACTATAGGCTTAGTTTAAACCGCTTCTTAAATTTTCATAAGACTTAATTTCACTAAACAAACCCGTTAACGAGCCACAAGACTAGGGTGTGGTAACAGTCATACGCATGTCTAGGATTGGATCCGGAAGAGCACGGTATTTAAGCGGTCCTAGTGACTCACCTCCTCTTATTTTGGAATCCTACAGTGCGTAGTGATTTGCTCACCTTAGTCGAGTTAGGGGGTGTGGCAATAGGCGACGCATGCCTAGGATTGGATTCGGGAGAGCTTGGTATTTAAGCGAGTCCTAGCGACTCACCTCCTCTTCACTGGAATCCTACAGTGCGTGGTGACTATCCACCACAGTTATGAGGACTCGTTGATGGGCTAAACCCTATAATTAAAACCCGAAAGGGACCAGCCACCCTAGTTTGAATTTTACCAAAATACCCCTGTAGGTGAAATGACGAAAATACCCCTGGGATAGGAATAGGACGAAAATGTTTGAATGATGAATGTGTGTTGAATGAATGAGCTCCTTTAAATTAGGATAGAAGACTTGAAACTTTGATCGATCGAAAGAACTACTTCTAAACTTCTTTCATAAAATTTCTTCGCGAATAATCAGTAGAACAAAATACTAATGCATAAAAATTTCTTAATCAGATTAAAGCGCGGTCGTAGACATGAGTTCTAGGAAACGTGGTCGTAATGTGCGAGGACGTGGTAGAGGCAGAATGGCTGTATCGGAACCCGTTAGGTCTGGTCAAGGGTCCGAGAATGAGGTACCAAGCACCACCACACCGGTTCTTTGGCGTTGGCGCGAAGACAAGATCGGGGATGATGCGATGATCGCAGCAATGCTGCGAGTTCTTGAAATGGTGGCTGGAGCAGGAGGAAATATGAGAGCTCGGAAATTTGTACCCGAGCGACTCCGAGCCAATGGGGCTGAGGTGTTCCGTGGTGTATCTGGTGTGGCACCCAGTACAGCTGAGTATTGGTTGGAGGCAACCGAACGAATTATGGATGAGTTGGATCTGACCCCTGAGGAGAAACTGAAAGGGATGGTGACTATCCATCCTGGTTATGAGGACTCGTTGATGGGCTAAACCCTATAATTAAAACCCGAAAGGGACCAGCCACCCTAGTTTGAATTTTACCAAAATACCCTTGTAGGTGAAATGACGAAAATACCCCTGGGATAGGAATAGGACGAAAATGTTTGAATGATGAATGTGTGTTGAATGAATGAGCTCCTTTAAATTAGGATAGAAGACTTGAAACTTTGATCGATCGAAAGAACTACTTCTAAACTTCTTTCATAAAATTTCTTCATGGATAATCGGTGGAACAAAATACTAATGCATAAAAATTTCTTAATCAGTTAAAGCGCGATCGTGAGACATGAGTTCTAGGGGATGTGGTCGTAATGTGCGAGGGGCGTGGTAGAGGCAGAATGGTGTGTCGGAACCCGTTAGGTGCGGTCAAGGGTCCGAGAATGAGGTACCAAAGCACCACCACCACCGGTTCTTTGGTGTTGAGCAAACAAGATCGGATGGGGATGATGCAAGTGTGCGAGGCAATGCTGCGAGTTCTTGAAATGGTGGCTGGAAATTTGTACCCGAGCGACTCCGAGCCAATGGGGCTGAGGTGTTCCGTGGTGTATCCGGTGTGGCACCCAAGATACTGGTGAGTATTGGTTGGAGGCAACCGAGCGAATTATGGATGAGTTGGATCGACCCGAGGAGGCGAAAGGGATGGTGGCATTACTCAACGACGAAGCCTATCAATGGTGGCTCACAGTTCGGGATGGTGCCATAGCGGAGGATCTTACTTGGGAGTATGTCAAGACGGCGTATCAGAAGAAGTATGTTGGTACTCATTATGTTGATGCGCAGAGGAAAGCATTTTTGGGGGCTGGTTCAAGGAACAAATCCGTATGAGTACGAGGTGAATTCTTAAGGCTAAGTCGGTATGCTCGAGGATAGTGGCTACGGAGCATGAAGCGGTGTGTCCGGTTCGAGGACGGGCTTAGGGATGACCTAAGGTTGTTGATAGCTCCGCAAATAGAGCGAGAATTTCTTTGTGCTAGTAGAGAAGGC